>CM057469.1:13572500-23572500 GCA_030035585.1 Dugong dugon | reverse complement strand
GTATCTCAGAAATCTCCCTGCTTTTCTGCCTCAGTTTTCTCTTACTCTCATTTCTCTCTAAAGTCTAATCTGATTACTCTTTTTTTTTTTTTTAATTGTACTTTAGGTGAAGGTTTACAGAACAAATCGTTCTCATTGAACAGTCAGTACACATATTGTTTTATGACATTGGTTATTAACCCCATGATATGTCAACACTCCCTTCTCGACCTTTTTTTTTTTTTTTGGTGAAAATATACATGGCCAAAGATACACCATTTCAAAAATTTTTACATGCACAATTCATTGACATCAATTATGTTCTTCCAGTTGTGCTGCTATTCTCACTTTAGATGAATGTTTACAGAACAAAATAGTTTCTCATTAAACAGTACACGTTACCATATGACAATGGTTAAGAACCCCACTATATGTCAACACTGTCCTTACTCAGCCTTGGGTTCTCTATCACCAGCTTTCCTGTCCCCTTTAGCCTTCTAGTCCTTTTCCCTGGACGGCTGTGCCTCATTAGTCCCATTTTGTTATATGGGGCTGTCCAGTCCCCGGCTGAACGGTGAACCTTGGGAGTGACTTTACCACTGAGCTAAAAGGGTGTCCAGGGACCATACTCTCGGGGTTTCTCCAGTCTCTTTCAGGCCAGTAAATCTGGTCTTCTGTGTGTGTGTGTTAGAATTTTGTTCTACATTCTTCTCCAGTTCTGTCCAGAACCCTCTGTTGTGATCCCAGTCAGAGCGGTCAGTGGTGGTAGCCGGGCACCATCTAGCTGTACTGGACTCAATCTGGAGGCCTTGGTAGCTGTGGTCCGTTAGTCCTTTGGATTAATCTTTTCCTTGTATCCTGTTCTCTTCATTCTCCCTTGCTCCCGAAGGTGTGAGACCAGTGGAGTATCTTAGATGGCTGCTCACAGGCTTTTAAGACCCCAGACACTACTCACCAAGGTAGAATGTAGAACATTGTCTTTATAAACTGTGTTATGTGAATTAAGCTGGATGTTCCCCGAGACCATGGTCCCCACAGCCCTCCACCCAGCAATTCAGTCCCTCAGGGAGCTTAATGTGTCTATGGAGCTTCCATGACCTTTCCTTGTACAAGTTGTGCTGGATTCCCCAGTGTTGTTTACTGTCTCACCCTTCACCAAAGATACCACTGTCTATTGTCTATTTAGTATTTCCCCACCACCCCTTCCATCCCTCTTAACCAACAAAGATACTTACTTTTTGCATGTAAATTTTCTCATATGAGTTTTTACAATAGAGGTCTCATACAGTATTTGTCCTTTTGTGATTGACTTATTTCACTCAGCATAGTGTCCTACAGTTTCATCCATGTTATGAGATGCTTCACAGATTCATCACTGTTCTTTCTCATTGCATAATACTCCATTGTGTGTATGTACCATAGTTTGTTTATCCATTCTTCTGTTGATGGGCATCTAGGTTGTTCCATCTTTTTGCTATTGTGAACAATGCTGCCATGAACATGAGTGTGCATATGTCTATTCGTGTGATGGATCTTATTTCTCTAGGATATATTCCTAGGAGTGGGATTGCTGGATCATATGGTATTTCTATTTCTAGCTTTCTAAGGAAGCACATATCATTTTCCAAAATGGTTGTATCATTTTGCATTAGTTTATTGCTGTCATTTTGCAGTGCTTTTTTTTGTGGTGCTGACGTTTTCTTTGTTCCTCTTACTCTCCTGTGCTGAATTCCTTTTATTTGTGGATTCTTTTTTTTCATTTATTTTGTTTTTGTAGGTTTTGTTTTTACTGAGACTTTATGTTTTTCCTCTTCATTTTTATGAGTAGGTTTGTTAACTTTCTTTGTGGTTACCGTAAAATTTACCCTTATCTTTCTAAGTTTGAAGCAGTCTATTATTACTTGGTATCGCCTTGCCTTCCTCTCTGTTAGAAGGTTCTACACTTACAGTTTTATTCCCACTTTTATTGTTCTGGTGTTATTGTCATTTGCAGATTAACTGCTCTGATTCCCTGTTGTATTTCTTTTTGTTTTGGATAGTCCTTGAGAGTTCATTTCCTAGGTTGGTATCTGGCTGGTATGCTCCTGCATCCTCGATTTAGCCTGTGAGCTGAAGTTGTTCTCAGATCAAAGGACTCGCTTTAATAATTTTTGTAAGTTTGGCTTGGTTTTTACATATTCCCTCAATTTCTGTTTCTCTGGAAATGTCCTAATTTCACCATCATATTTGAAGGAGAGTTTTGCAGGATATATTATTCTTGGCTGGCAATTTTTTCTTTCAAGGTTTTATATATGCCATCCCATTGCCTTCTTGCCTTCATGGTTTCTGCCGAATAATCTGAGCTTAGTCTTATTGTTTCTGCTCTGTATGTGACTTCTTGTTTTCCACGAGCTGCTCTCAGGATTCTTTGTTTGTCTTTGGTTTTGGCGAGTGTGATTATAATATACCTTGGTGATTTTCTTTTGGGGTCTTTTCTATATGGGGTTTGTTGAGCTTCTTGGATGGCCAGCTTTTCATCTTTCGTTATATTGGGGAAGTTTTCTGTCAGCAGTTCTTCAATGATCCTCTCTCTGTTTTCTGTTTTCTCCCTCTGTTCTGGATTTCCAGTCACTCACAGATTTTTGCTTTTGATTGTATCCCATGTAATTCTCAGGGTCTCTTCATTCTTCTTTGTTCTTTTTTCTGAGTTTTCCTCAAGAGTTGTATCCAAGTGTTTGTCTTCAGTTCCTCTGATCTTGTCTTCCTCTGTTTCAACTATGCTCCTCAGCCCTTTTATGACACTGTCTATTTCTGAAATCTTGTTGTTTATCTTTTGGATTTCTAATTGTTGTCTTTGTATAATTTCTAGTTGTGAATTTATTTTGACATTTTGTTCCTGCATTATCTTCCTGAATTATTCCATTTTTTTGTCTGTATTTTCCATGAATTTGTCTGCTTTTTCTATGAATTTGTCTATTTTTTGCTCATTTTTGTCTGCTTTTTGCTTCAACTCTTGGATAATTCTGAATATTAGAGATTTGAATTCCCTAGCAGGTAGTTCTAGTGCCTTTTATTCTACTGGAAGGTCATCTGGTGTTTTATTTTGGATGCCTACTGGAACCATCCTGTTCTGTTTTTGTAAATGGTTTGTTATTGTCTTCTGTCTTTGGGGCATTCAGTAGTTATTTTTCTTGTTTATTGATTGTAGATTTGTTTGTTTTGTCCTTTTTTTTTGGCTATGTCTGAGCAGGCAGGCTGTGTGTTCTTTGTTGTTTGCTCATCTATGGGCGCAATCCTTTTTGCCTCCTTCTCCAATTGGGCGGGTCAGTCACTCAGATATGGTAGAGCAGGGCAGGTCTAAATGAAGAGGAGTTGCTGGGATGGGTTATTTGTGGCATTCACTACAGCCACCAGGGCAGGCCAGTAATCAGTGCAGGGCAGGTTCTGGTAGGCTGTGCCTGTGCTGCTTAGTAGTGTGATGTTAAGCGCAAGGTGCAGATAGGCAGGATGAAGGGGGGAGATTGTGATGTGTGTAGCTAAGATGGGTATGGGAGAGAGGAGAGAGGAATAGGAGCCAAAAACCTACAAAAAAAACAAAAAAGAGTGCTAGGGGAGCTTGCCATTGGAGTGGAGAGATGAGAGACTATGAAGTGAAGAAAAACAAAAATGAGAAGAAGAAGATAAAAAAGAAAAGAGAAGAATGAATAAATAAAAATTAGAAGAAAGAAAAGAAGACCTCCCAGGGATCCCACCAGTGCTGCTACGAGGTTTGGGGAAGTTGTTCCCAGGTGTTGAAGTACAGCCTAGCTAGAAGGCGTACAGGTGTCACTCAGTGCCAGGTATTCAGGGGACAGGAAGAGAAGGAAGGTATAGAGAGATGAGAAACTGAGTAATGAAGAAAGACAAAAAGAGGGAAAAGAAAACAAAAAAAAAAAAAAGTAAAAAAAAAAAAAGTACCAGAAAATCCCCCAAAAAACAGAAAAAAAAAAAAAAAAAAAAAACCATGAAAAAAGCAATGCTCTCAGGGATCCCTCTGCACATCTGCGCAAGCTGAGGGAGTAGATCCCAAGCTACGCAGTACTACCTGACTAGAATGGGCTCCCAATTCAAGAAAAGAAAAAGAAAACAAACAAACAATTCAAAACAAACAAAAAAGCCATGATCCCACCAGCATGGCAGCATGGACCAGTAAGCAGTTTCACATTCGAGTGGAGTTTCACAGCCTTTCAGGAAGAAGCAAAGATGGAGCCAGGTATTAGAACAAAAGGAAGGGGAGGTGATGAGAGGTAAGGAAAAAAATCAAAAGAAGTGGAAAAAAGCAACACCAGTAGCCAACAAATGGCACTCAGGGAGTCAGCCAGTACGGGTGGGTGGAATCCAAGCAGCCGGTGTTTTCCGGCCAAGAGACTGTGGCTGCAGGAAGCAGAGGAGGCCAAACGGGGGTGAAGAAGGGTAGGGGGATGGGAAAGTGTGTATCGCTGGTTACCGGTTATTCTGTCTCCTGCTGGAAGCTCCCTGAAGCTGCTTTCTCATACCCGCTGTTCACTGGTCTCTGATATGAGTCCAAGATGGCAGATCCATGCTGCATTAGCTGACAGGGGACCTCTGCATGTATGTCTCCTCACTCTCTTTTCTCTGTCAGTTTCTTACTCCATTTGGTGATTGGCTAAGTTATTTATCTCTTCATTTGATGCTTAGGGTTTCAGGATTGCTGTTTTCTCTGTTTGGTTTAGTTTTTCGGATCTTTGCTGTGAAGGGACAGCATGGTGTTTCTGCCTAGAGCATCAGGTTGCCAAGAGTTTCTAATCTGATTACTCTTGAGGGAAAATTTTGATTAAAGAAGTTCTTTGCTATTACTTTATTAGAAATATCCTTTATATTTGTAGATAAACATCACATATTTTGTATTTGTTGATTTGATATAAAATATTGTCCAAGGAAAATTTGTGAAATAGAGTTGGACAGTATCTCTGAAAAGCAAAAAAATGAGGTCAAGACCATAAATTATAAGAGACAGAATTTCAGTTAGTTAAGTGAAAAAAATACAGCCTAATGACAAAATCGTTAAAGAGTCATCTTTTATAATTAACTAATTAACCCTTTGAAATTCAAAATAAAAATATGAGTAATGGATCATATGAAACGTTTCCCCCAACGAAATAACTCTCTACCACTTTCTCAGCAATCCTACATAACCTGGGCAACAGTAGGTGGTAACTCTTAGTATAACAATTAGTATAATCCTGGCTCCGCGAACTTTTTTTTTTTCCCCGCATTTACTCCATTCATTCTTTCAGTCATTTCCACATCCTTCAAGAGCTTTTTCTTTCTAAATCAACCACCAGCCATTATAAATTCTACCCATTATCAGCCCACACAGGATTCAGGATTGTTAGTTTCTCTTCCCTGATCCATCCCATACAATCCCAAGATTGACTCCCCAAAGCACTGCTTTGTTTATGTCAGTTTCACTGGCACTCTGGCCCCATGAACTTTTGAGTCTGAATCCTACCTCTCATGTGATGATAGCTTTGTGACCTTGGGTCAATATCTTAGTCTTAATAACCCCAGGATAAGAATACCTGCTTTGCAGCTAAGAATTAAATGAGATGATTCTTGTCAGATGCTTAGCATTTAGTACATGATCAATATATATTAATTACTTTTTTATTTTGACATTATCATCATAACTTGAGCCCTGGTGGCACAGTAGTTAAGAGCTCAGCTGCTAACCAAAAGGTGGGCAGTTGGAATCCACCAGCTACTCCTTGGAAACCCTATGGGACAGTTTTACTCTGTCCTATAGGGTCGCTATGAGTCAGAATTGACTCCACAGCAACGTGTTTGGCTTTTTGTTTGTTTGTTTGTTTGTTTTGTCATAATTAGAGATTACAGAAAGGTTGGTGGTTGAAGTAGAGACCAAAGTCGGACTTGTGCTTTATTAAAATGATTTGGATATTTAATATCTTTAGATAAGCTTTGAAATAGTTTAAATGTCATAGCGGTTACCAGTTCTTTGAAGACTAGCTAGACCTTATTAGTAAAATTGTAATGGTTCAGCTTTAAAGGGATAACAGCATTTTCAGTTCTTCCTATGTTGTTTTATCTGTTTAGAATTTGTCAGTTTAAATGTTAATGTATTTTATGAATATCATTCATAAATTTAGATTTTAAAATCAATTAACATAATTTGCATGTAGTATTTAACAACTTTGTTCTCTTTAATTATTTCTGACTAATTCCAATTAATTTCTACTCTCATATGTATATATTTTAAAATTCATATTTGAAGGAAATAGAATTTATCTTATGCATCAACTTAATTCACTAATTTCCTAGTTTAATTTCTTATTACCTTTTTTGTTTTCATTCTTTATCAATGTTAATATATAATTTATCTGTAGTATTTCTTGTTAGTCAGATTAACTTTCAAAGCTATACTTTAACAACATTATTAGATATATTTACCTGGAAAATCTTTGTCCTTCAGGTTTTTTTCCTAGTTTTTTGTTGTTTACTTTGGATGTCCTTTTTATACCACCGTGAGAGTCCTTATCTTTAAATTATTTAATCCATATACATTTACTGACAACTGATATTATTAGTTACACCTGGTAGCATTGGTAGCCTGTTTATTATTTCTGTTTTCCATTTTCTTTATCTTTCTGATTAATCACATATCCCCTGCCACCTTGTATATTTCCCTTCTACTCTGATGCCATTACTATTTTGGGCAAAATTACTTAAAATGATATTTTCTTTGTAATAAATCAAGATTAAATAAATTTTCTGATTTGGTAATCATTTGGTCAGTGTACCTCCTTGAGTAGTTTCTTGTATGTCTAAAATACTGGCATGTCTGGAGAAGTATCTATGAGTGCTTCCTTGGTGTTTAGGAACAGACACTTTTTCAGAAGTCTCTAAATTTTGTTTTGCTTTTATCCTAACATCCAGTGCTTACCACTTAGAAGTCTGATGCCAGTCTGATTCTCTTTCCTTTGTAGGTATCCTGTTTTCTCTCTAAGGAAGCCTATTAGTAATTTTAGATACTAATTTTAGTTCATTTAAAATGGTTTTCATTCTCATGATGCAGAAATTTTCCAGGATATGTCTAGGTATGTGTCTTTCTTTGTGTTTAAGATTTTAATTTCTAGAAATGGCTAAGGGTTTTTTACAGATGCTTATGATAGCTGAATTGGGTTATTAGATGGCTTAAGAATCAAAGGAAGGTCATAAAATAATGGAACAGCCTTTTCTGTAGGAAAAGAGAAGTTTCCAAAAGGACTTGAGGCAATTTAACACTCCATAGCTATGATGCTGAACAGGTTTCAGAGGAGCTTCCAGACTAAGACAGACTAGGATGAAAAGCCTGGCAATCTCCTTCCAAAAATTAGCCAGTGAAAAAGCCTGTGGATCACTGTAGTCCGATCCATAATCAGTCATGGGAACAGCATCTGGCAGAGTTTCATTCCACTGTGCATGGAGTCGCCATGAGTTGGGGCCAAGTCAGTGGCATCTAACAACAGCAAACAATACATATGCTCACCAAGGTTGCTATGAAAGAGGCAAGATGGAGCATTGAAAAGGGCATTGACAATTTCCTCTTGGCACACTTCTGCCAGTCCAGAATTACAGTTAGATAAACCACAAAAAGGAGTCCCTTGGGTGGCACAAAAAGGTTAAGTGCTCAGCTACTAACTGAAAGGTTGGAGGGTGAGCCCACCCAGAGGTGCCTTGGAAGAGAGACCTGACAATGTGCTTCCAAAAGGTCACAGCCTTGAAAACCGTATGGAGCAGTTCTGCTCTGCACACATGGGGTTGCCATGAGTCAGAATCAACTCAACAGCAGCCAACAACAAAACCACATAAACTGCCTGAGTCTCAGGTCTCTCATTTGTAAAAGAGATATAACCTTGTCCTGCCTTCTATCCTCTAGAGTTTTGGTAGGAATTGACTAATAAATTACACTCCCTTGTTCTTTATAATATGCAGAGTTTCTTCAAGTATGGCTGGTAAAGAAGCCTTACTAGAAAAAGCATTTCATGTGAAAATGTTTTGTAAGGAGTATTACTGTCAAACATAAGTTATCAGCTGGCTTTGAAAGGCATTGTACTCATTTGTCCCTATATTCAGGTACTTTTTATAAAAAAAAGTTTTGGTTCTTAGCTCATTTGAAATGGATAGGTGGAATTTTTTTATCAAGAAAATAATTACAATTCTTTTCTAGAGTAGGATATTATGTTTTTCATATTTTATGATTTCATAATTTAAAAAAATAATCAAAAGAAACAATGGTTACTATTTTTTAAAGTAAATTAGATCTTTTTCCACATTCCATTTGTTGACATAATAGTTTCTCATACTAATTCTATCTGTATATTCATGCATTTTTACAATTAATCTGAGAAGTGGGACTTTGAGCTCTTACTTCACATGAACAAAAGTATGTAGCATTTGAATAAATAGTTTGACTGAACTCTTTAATTCTCCCAGAAAGTAAGGCAACTGAACAGATGGGTCTTGAACCCTACCCAAAACCCAAATACAAATGGGATGAATATAGTGTCATTTGCAGATGATTTCATTGGGTAAGCCAAACTATCATATTGTATTACAAAACAGATTTCAGCAGAATGTTATTAAACTTGGCCATATCCCCACTGTATGTGTTTATTTCAGCTTCTGCTTTTATTTTATTTTTAATTAACATACACAGCTTTCTTCAATTGTGGAGAAGTATCCCCAGAATAAATATGATTGTTTCTGTTTTCCCACAGTGTCCATGTCAGCTCACAGGCAGAGGATCTAAACTTTTGGGCTTGTCTAATAAATGACCATCCCTTTATATTTAAATTTAAAGTAAAGAATAGTAAGACTGAGCATTATAAAACTGACACACATGATCACACTCCAAAGTCATTATTACTTTATAGATTATGACTAACTTCTCACTTGTCTTTGAATTTCTTTTTCTGTGTCTTTCTTTAAATTGCACAGGTAGCAACCATATTTTAGGGTGAAACTGACTTGAGAAATAAAGAAAGATGAGATTTTAGAAATGTTTGTTTCAACTATTAGTTCCTTTAGTTTCATTAAATTTAATTCTCGGAACCAATAAAGCAGATAGAAATGTCTGAAAGTAAAATTTGAATTCTAATGCAGCTGTTACATTAGATAACCTACTCTTGTCAATTAATTTAGGTGACTTTCAGGAGAAAGGAAACCAGACTGAGAAAGGTATACTACTTGATAAACTCTTCGTGAGTAATGGAAAATAATTTGTATGTACTGCCCTACCATTTTAGGGACAGTCTCGTTTTTCTTGGAAGTTTGTGACTTTGGGATTAAAACTTTTGTTTCAAAGATGCTTTTATTTTTCAACAGGACATATACACTGCCGAAATCTCCTAATCATAATTAACACAACAGTAAATTTGTTAAATAGAAAACCTATTAATACAATCATACACAAAATTAATAAATTTATGGGCTTTATTTTGCCATTATGATATGATGGAGAATTAACGTGTAATTTTTAAATATACCAAATATACCTACACTTCCTTTTTTTTCCGTAACAAGAATACACTTGTTTTGCCTCTTTCTTTTCCCCCATTTCACTTTGAATTACAGCAAAGGCAGTGGAAACAACCAGTAATAAAAGCCAAGAAGTAGTGGGAGAAAGCACATTTGTGAAAGCACTTTATATCACACATATTAAAAAATAAATACTATCTCTTCATGTTAAAATTTCTTGAGTGGTATTTTACCAAAGCCAAGATTGCATAACAAATGAGTTGAAATGGAAAATTAATCTTTCATGCAAAATAAAGACAAAAAAAAAAAAAAGCAGAACGAAAGAAAAGGAGTGTTGATTCCAATCATTTCATATAATATGTAACTGTTCATTTGTCATGGGAGGGAAACTATTTAATCAGTCGTGAACTGATGCACACATACTTTATCATGTTTAGTGACTTTTAGAGTGTCAGTTTGTAAAGTGTTTATCCAAGGAATGGACTTCTGGCACATGGATAAAATGAAAAGTGAAATGTTTAGTTCATAATAGGCATATTTTCCAGAATCTTTCTGAGTAACTATCCTGAGATGAATAGAAAGACTACAGGTCTGTGTTTATCTGGTGTATGCTGGCAGACAAGGCAGGCTCCAGCCTGGTATTAAAACTGAAGTGACATGGAATGTCTTTGCAAAACCCCCAAACAATTACATCATTCCTTTAACAATATTGATAAAGTAAAACAACGTTGGAGTTTATTTTCCAATTTGGACTTCTTAGTTAACTACTTCAGATCCTGCTAGAAGATTTACAGATTCAAGACCCACAGGAGTGAGGCTTCACAGGATCATCAGTAGAAAGCTGGATTTCGCAGCTTTTACTTTCAGGCTATCTGGCAGATTTTAGGTATAACATATTTCTTTGCTGAAATGGATTATTTTTTTCTGTGGCTGAATTATCTAAATTCTTATAAAACCCATTGACTTTCAACAGTGGGAAACCCTATGACACCTTTTGCAGATTTGCTGGTCTTCTTTGTCAGTTATAAGAAGAATATTCTGAGATGATGTTCTCCTGAAATTTTTTATTAGCTTTCGTGTATTCTGAATTAGACTCCAGGACTTTCTACTTCAGAGAGTTTTGGTTTTTCCTTCTAGTTTTGGTTGATAATTACAAGGGAAAAGAAATTTGTAAGAGAATTTCTACCCCTTAAAAAAATTTTATTTTTAATGGAACCTTTCTCCTCCTCTAAGGTTGAATAGATCTCCTCCACCCCAATTTTTAAAAATAGATTTGGGCCTCGTATAGACTAAACTTTTTCCAGAAGCTAACAGAGTTCTTCTCCAGCTTGATAGAGGTTAGAATGTCTAAACTTTTATTCTCTAAAACCAAGAAGAAGAGTAATGAGATCACCACATTTGTTACTGGGGAATCTAATCACTGTGTTCTTAAAAGGCATGTGATAGAGGGGTGGGGAGGATGAAGATAACAAAAGAAAGAAAGGATATGCTATTTTGTTCTCTTTTATATTTTTACAAAATGGAAACTAGAAAGCATTAGATGCTAATAGTTTAAGTTAGCAGATGTATGTAACCATAGTAACAATTCGAATCCAATGTGATTATATGGTTTGAGAAAATGTTTCTAGCACATTAGATATACTAGAAAAAACATTAGAATCAAAAAAAGCAGTCTTTTGTTTTCAGAGAAGGGAAAAGATTTTTCTGGGTAGAATGAAAATTTGAGAAAGTGACATAATTATAGGTGATTTTTTTCTGTATACATATTTCATAAGGCAAATTGGAATGATTACCATTAGAAGAGCTCATTTGGTTACAAGTTACAGAGAAGCATGTTAAACTGAGTTATACCCTAAAAGGGACTTTTTAAAGGCTTCCAAAATCCAAGGTAAAGGTAAACAGCCTTGGGAGATGCAGAAGCCAGGCGGGGCCAAGCGCAGGATCCTGACGTCCTGAGTATATAGTGCTGTGATTGAGATCCCAGCTCTGGGGAATCAATGCTCAGATTCCGCTCCTGGTTTCACCTTTTTTTTTTTTTTTTTTAAGTTGTCTGACCTTGAAAAATTATGGAAACTCTCTGTACCTCCATTTCTTCATTTGTGAAATGAGGATAATGATAGAACAGTGCCTGGCACAGAGTAAGCACAGTACACTTGCTTGGTATCATTCTTAGTTCTTGATGTTCTGTATAATGACCTGCCACTAATGACACCAGTCTGCATTTCTTCCCTGGCTGTGATCACAGATCTCAGTGAATCTGACTGACTCCGAGGCAGGAGACACAGGCTCACGAAATAACACAAGCCACCCCAGCCAGGGTTATGGGTGAGGCAGTCTTCTGCAGTGTAATGAAGCGATTATGGCACCTATAGTACAATGGTACTATTTTTCTATATTAATAGTATAGAGAATCATCTCATACATTTCAAAAGCATTTTTCTGGCAACCTGTGACTAAAGTAGGCATTACTTTCCTAGATTAAAAACTCAATGAGATAGGTTAAATTTCTTGTCTAAATTTAACAGTTCTGGGTTTAAGTTGTGACTCTGGCACTTAACAGCTTTACAGCCTTGAGGAAGGTTGCTGGTTTTATCTACTATAAATGGGGATGATGATAATAGTAATTTCTGGTAAGAGTGTTCTGAGGAGTAAATGAGATACTGCTTGTAAATTGTTTTATGTAGTATCTGACATATAATAAATGATATGTCACTGCGTTATTATAATTATTATTGACAGAAGCAGTAGATATACTATTTTCACTACTAACACCCTTATTATTGGAGATAAAATTGGAAAATGGCAAGAACATACCTATATTAGGCTTAAGATATTTTAGATACTAAATCTTCAACATGCTTGAAGGAGATTGCAGATGTTTTTGTTGGTTAAATTTGAACATGATATGAAGAGATAGATGTGGAGTACGTATGGGGATTTTGTAAATACAATTCAATACCATTTTATTTTTACTTGGAAATGCTGAATATAGGTAGAGGCATAAGCCAGAAGAGTTAGCTTTTACTAATTTATTTACCTTCATTACATTTATTTGATACACTTTTTTCCCGCTAGTAGAACAATAAGGCTACAGATTAAGGCATTTTGAAAAGAGATAATTTGGTCAATAGTGAATGACCTTTAATACATTGAATATTTTTTGTTGTGAGAACTTGTACATCGTTGTTGTTGTTAGATACCGTTGAGTGGATTCCAACTCACAGCGACTCTATGTACAACAGAACGGAATTGTTCTGTGTATTGTATGTCATAGAAGTTTTTAATCGTCTCATTCTGTGTTGCCTGCTATCACTTATGAGATGGGTAACCTTATAGAAAAGGTAAAGAACTTTTTTAACTGATTTGCTCACTGTTAGTACTGAAAGGCAACCTAGTTACAAACCTGGGCCAGTACAAATTACAGCTGCATTTACTCTGTAAGTTTTAATCAAAGATAGAGGAGGGAAATAACCACATAAATCCCAGCACCACTGAAGTTGTACACCTGCAGCAAGTGTCAATGAGGAAGATGGTGACTATTTCCAGGTCTATTGTGTTGTTGTTAGTTGCTGTGAAGTTGACTCCAACTCATGGCAACCTTATGCATAACAGAATGAAATATTGTCCACTCCTATGCCATCTTCATGATCATTGGTATGTTTGCATCTTCCAGCACTGTATCAGACAACAGTCTGTTGTGACCCATAAGGTTTCATTGGCTAATTTTCAAAAGTAGATTGCCAGACCTTACTTCCTAATCTGTCTTAGTCTGGAAGATCTGCTGTAACCTGTCCACCTGGGTGACCCTGCTGGTATTTGAAATACCAGTGGCAGAGCTTCCAGCGTCACAGCCACACACAAGCCACCACTGAGGGATGAGTGATAGTTTCTAAGCCTTTAGCAGATTAATTACTCTTTCTTATCTTGGTTTTTGCTATATGCTGTGAGAATTCAGTGTGATAATATAAATAACATTTAACACGGTAACTAAACACAGGAGGTATGCAGTAAATGCAGGTTCCCCCCACTAAAGAGTATGCCTTTTTTCTACTTTTCAAACAGTAATTTCTTTCAAAAGTGTAACATTTTCCACAACTCTCTCCTGCCTCCCTTTCCCCCAAACAACATCAGCCCATCCGGGTGAGACCAAGGTCACACTCCCTACTTCTAGTCACAGTGTCTCCTAAAGAGAAACATCAGCATATTTGCAATGAAAATATGTTTTAATCCCTCTGGTAATAATGTGGCATGGAAATTTGCATCTATACTGATTTTTGAAAGAGAAGGGTTATTACTGGCACATGAAACCCTAGATTAGAGTGAATAGATGTAGATTTTTCATGCTACTTCCAGAAGATTGCCAAACTCTATTGTATATTATTTAACCCACAAAACAGTTCCCAGAGTGGTGAACACATATTTTCAAATGTTATGAAAATATGTCCTTAGGAAATAATTCATAATTTTTTTTTTTTGTTTTTGTTTGTAGTGTTTACATTGTTAGCAATCAAATCATGACTATTTCTGGGGGAAAAATCATGAATTGATCAAAATTATTTGACCTGAGACTATCAAAATCAAATTAAAGGGATTCGGGAATATTAGACATGGCTTTCAAAATCGGTTGCAGAGTATGAGAAATTTACTTGAAGTCAAGAATCTGGCAGAAAGGCAGCATAGAATGGAAAAGCAATAAGAACAACAGAGGTTGGAAAATAATGTCATTAAATTAAAAAAAGGAAAAATTAGAGCATGTTAGAGAGATTGGAATAGCTGTTTTGTTTTTCTTCTTTTATTTTAGGGTGTTGTAAGTCAAACCAGTAGCTGTCTAGGCATTTTTGACTCATGGTGACCTCATGTGTGCCAGAGTAGACTGTGCTCCGTAAGGTTTTCAATGGCTGTGATCTTTTGGAAGTAAATCACCAGGCCTTTCTCCTGAGGTGCCTGTCGGTGGATTTGATCCTCTAGCCTTTCGGTTAATAGAAGAGTGCTTAACTGTTTTTACTACCAAGGGACTCTTGAGTGTCTAGTAGAGAGTATCATGTCCCAAGTTCTTCTTTTCCTTTATGGCCTGAAGCTTAGATGCCACTCTTTTAAAGATGAATTTCAAGCATTCCATGGTAGTTGAAAGCATGATTGTGTATTGGTACATACTTTGTAGCTATTTAGAGAAATTGAAATTTGTTGTTGTTAAGTGCCGCCATGTCGCTTCTGACTCGTATCGATCCTGTGTACAATAGCACAAAACACTGCGCGGCCCTGCACCATCCTCATGATTGTTGTTATGCTTGAACCATTGTTGCAGCCGTTGTTTCAGTCCATCTCCTTAAGGGTCTCCTCTCTTTCACTGACTCTCTACTTTACCAAGCATGATGTCCTTTTCCAGGGACTGATCCCTCCTGATAACATGTCCAAAGTATGTGAGCTGAAGTTTCATCATTCTTGCTTCTTCTAAGGAGCATTCTGGCTGTGCTTCTTCCGAGATAGATTTATTCTTTCTTTTGGCAGTCCGTGGTAAATTCAGTATCCTTTGCCAACACCGTAATTCAAAGGCATCAGTTCTTCTTCAGTCTTCTTTATTCATTGCCCAGCTTTCGCATGTATATGAGGCAACTGAAAATACCATGGCTTGGGTCAGGCATACCTAGTCCTTAAAGTGACATCTTTGCTTTTTCACACTCCAAAGAGGTCTTTTACAGCAGATTTGCCCAGTGAAATGTGTCCTTTCATTTCTTGACTGCTGCTTCCACGAGTGTTGATTGTAGATCCAAGTAAAATGAAATCCTTGACAACTTCAATATTTTCTGTTTATCATGATGTTGCTTATTGGTCCAGTTGTGAGGATTTTTGTTTTCTTCATGTTGAGGTGCAATCCATGCTGAAGGCTGTAGTCTTTGATCTTCATCAGTAAGTGCTTCAAGTCCTCTTCACTTTCAGCAAGCAGGGTTGTGTCATCTGCATAACTCAGGTTGTTAATGAGTCTTCCTCCAATCCTGATGCCTTGTTCTTCTTCATGTAGTCCACCTTCTTGGATTATTTGCTCAGCATACAGATTGAATAGGTATGGTGAAAGAATCCAACCCTGATGCACACCTTTCCTAACTTTAAACCATGCAGTATCCCCTTGTTCTTTTCGAACAACTGCCTCTTTATCTATGTACAGGTTCCTCATGAGCACAATTAAGTGTTCTGGAATTCCCATTCTTCTCAGTGTTATCCATAATTTGTTATAATCCACACAGTCGAATGCCTTTGCATGTTTAATAAAACACAGATAAAGTAAGAACCAGAAAATTGGTGTTTTTAATGGTCAACCTGTGAATCATGGTGCTGGCATAACAAAAGGAAAAAGATCAAATCAAATCAAAATCCTATTCTACATCCAAGTCCACTTTCTAAAACTGAGCTTCTTCCACTTCTCCTGAAGGCTGCTGGGAGGCTCTCACATCCTCCAGTGATATCTGATGAAGGAGATAGTGTCTTGGAAGTAGACATACTTATTTTTAAAATCTATGACAAGGACTTTCTGATTTCTATCCTTATTTATGGTTGTAAATATAGGCCTTGGTTTTTTCAGTATTCATGCAACTTTCCTTTTTTTAGTTATATCTGACATGCTTTTAGTTGCTTAGGGATAAATTAAGACAATATTCCAGACTTCTCAACTTTATTTGAAATACACGTTTTTTATCAACTCTGCAATTTAAGTGGATAAGCCATGTTCTCAGATGTTGGCGTACAGAATTTTAATGTTTCTTTGAAAGCAACCTCTAAAATTAGGATATATATTTGCATAGGGCATTTTACATTTTCATACTGTAAAAACTGTTTTTTCAGGCAGAGTGCCTATAGGAAGTTTGAAATTTTGTTTTAATGTATTACAGAATTTAAATTCCTAATACAAATAGTTGGGGAAAGATATCTTCCTTGTCCTCCCCGAGCACGTTATTCAGTCATTCGGTAGTTTTAATATTTGTGTAAACTGTATGAATTATCTTGCATTGTAGTATTTTAATAGAAATGCCTAAATAATTTGTTTTAAAAAATAGCAAGATGTTAAATAGTGACAAATGTCTTTATTGGTTTGCTAAACCTGCAGTCATTAAATATTATATTGATTTAAGGCAATAGTATTTTTATATCCTGTTATATAGTTCACAGTCAAAGTGTACTAGCAGCATGAGGAAATCCATATCCTGTAACTAATCTGTTATATTACAATATTCAAAAAAACACTAACCACAAATAATTACCCAGTACTATTTTGACAGAAAGCAATTTTAAAGTTAAATGTAAGAATCCAAAACTTGAAAGCTTATTTCAAGTATAGTGTTTATTGTTCAGTGCAACATAAATTCAGGAGTATTAATGACAAGATTAAGGAGCCCTGGTGGCTTAGTAGTTAAGTGCTCAGCTGGGTTGGCTGTTCGAACCCACCACTGCTGAAAAGACCTGGCAATCTACTTCCATAAAGATTCCCACTGCTGTGGAGTCAATTCAGACTCATAGCAACCCTATAGGAAGCAGACTGTCACATCTTTCTCCTGCCTGTAAAGATTACAGCCTAGCAAATGCTATGGGGCAATTCTACCCTGTCCTACAGGGTTGCTGTGAATGGGAATCAACTTGATGGTAAGTAACAACAACGGTAAGATTTCACAGCACAATGAGGGAAGGCCAGGATGTCATGTCTCCCAGATCATAGTACATCAATTAGAAAAGATAAATTTGAGACTGGCTGATATAAAAATGTATAGAAAGATACTGATAATTTCTTAATCCGTCCTAAAAAGGAGCTTATTGAGATCCCAACTGAGAAACAAAACACGATGGTATCTGTTAGCAGGTTCTCACTAGGGAGGTCTGACAGTCAATCACAGTCTATGACAGAGAAACAAAATTAAGACATTTTGAGATAACTGAAGCAAGATTTTAGAAGTCAATGGAAATCTTAAGATGATGAAGTTCTGTTATAAGTAGATCTAGATTTCTACCTCAGATCATCAACAAAATTCTAAAGATTAAAAAAGTACACATTAAAAATGAAACTATAAATAAATAGAAGAAAATGTTGGGAAATATTTATGGGGTTTAGAAGGAGAAGAAACTTTGTAAGCATAGTAGCCATAAAATAATGTTTATTTCAATTTTTGTTACTTATTTTTGAATGATTTATTATTACTCTTCCAGTAAGTGACAAATGGCAAAAGAAACATAGTAGTCAAGTTAATTTAGGAAAAATTTTTGAAGCCTGTTGGTATCCTCACATTTTTCCACACCCACAGATGGCCTCTCTAGTTTATTTCATTTTTATGACTTTTTAGTTCTATTGAATTTATAAGTGTAGACACAGTTAAAAGTCAACAAGTACCACAAGGCTTGTAACAAAAAGCTGCAGCCTCCTTCCTGCCCCACCCTTCCCTGATCCCACTTGGTTTCTCTTAGTTGTTTCCTCTGGTATTTTCTGCCGTATTTCTTAATAATATACTTGTATTGCTACTTCATTATTTGTAAATTTAGTCATTTTCTCTTATGGATATAGTATATGTGGTTTTAGCTCACTTTTAGATTCTTCTAACGTACAAGGGTAAGTCAAAAAGTATTGCTACTAGGATTCCAGCTCATACATGGATGGGTTGATTCCAAACAAGACGTGTTTAAACATGTTTGTGCAGTCAATGGATGGCTGAAGACAAGGTCTCTCAGTATTACACTTGCCTTAGCCTCATTAGGGTGCCTTTCAAAAAAAAGATACTTTTGGTACCATGGGGGGGAAAATGATTTTGAGGTCAGGGCTAATATCAAAATTTTAACAAAACTAAAATGGACATCTTCCCAAATCATTGAAACGTTGCAACAAGTTTATGGGACTGCTGCCCAACATAAAACAACAGGTTTTAGATGGATCAAGCATTTTAAGGAAGGTCAGGAAGACCTCAAAGATGAGCCAAGATGTCTGGGGTCTTAAAAGCTTGCGACCGACCATCTAAGATTCATCACTTGGTCCCAACCCACTTGGAGCAAAGGAGAATGAAGAACACCAAAGACACAAGGAAAATATTAGCCCAAGAAACAAAAGGTCCATATAAACAAGAGACTCCACCAGTCTGAGACCAGAGGAACTAGATGATGCCCATCTACCACCAGTGACAGCCCTGACAGAGAACACAATAGAGAGTCCCAGACGGAGTGAGGGAAGAGTACAGAGCAGAACTCAAATTCATGTAAAAGACCAGACTTAATGGTCTGACAGAGACTGGAGGAACCCCTGAAACAGCAACCCCCAGATGCTCTGTTAACCCAGAACTGAAGCCATTCCCGAAGCCCACTATCAAAACAAAGATTAGACAGGACTATAAAACAAAAAATAATACTCATGAGGAGTGTGCTTAGTTCAATCAGATACATGAGATAAATGGGTGGCTCTTGTCCAGAGGCAGGATGAGAAGGCAGGAAGGGACAGGAACTGATCTTTTGAAGAGCATAGGTGTTTGATTTTTAGAAGATCCCAGTTATCTAGCTTATCTTCTGGAGTTTGTGTGTTGAAGGTTATGGTTTGTATCCTGTTAATGCCATGTATTAGGGCCTCTAGCATTGATCCTATTTTTTCTTTTATGAACTTTATAGTTTTTGGCTTTATACTTAGGTCTTTGATCCATTCTGAAGTAGTTTTTGTATATGGTATGAGATATGGCTCCTGTTTCTTTTTTTGCAGGTGGGCATACAATTTTGCCAGCACCATTTGTTAAAAATACTGTCTTTTCCCCATTTGATGGACTTTGGGTCCTTGTCGAAGATCAGGTGGCCGTAGGTGGATGGATTTACATCTGGGTTCTCAATTCTGTTCCATTGGTCAATGTATCTGTCGTTGTACCAGTACCAGGCTGTTTTGACTACCGTAGCTGTATAGTAGGTTCTGAGGTCAGGTAGTGTGAGTCCTCCTACTTTATTCTTCTTCAGTAGTGGTTTACTTATTTGGGGCTTCTTCCCTTTCCATATAAAGTTAATGATTAGTTTTTCCATCTCTTTAAAGAATGTTGTTGGTATTTGGATCGGGATTGCATTGTATTTGTAAATTTCTTTGGGTAGAATTGTCATTTTCACCATGTTGAGTCTACCTGTCCATGAGCATGGTATGTTTTTCCATTTATGTAGATCCCTTTGGGTTTAATGCAGTAGTGTTTTGTAGTTTTCTTTGGATAGGTCTTTTCCATCCCTGGTTAGATTTATTCTTAAGTGTTTTATTTTTTTAGGTACTGTGATAAATAGTATTGTTTTCCTGATTTCCTTTGCATTGTTCTCTTTATTGGCATATAGAAATCCAACTGATTTTGGTATGTTTATCTTGTATCCTGGTATCCTGCTACTCTGCTGAATCTATTATTTCCAGTAGTTTTCTCGTGGAGTCTTTAGGATTTTGCATGTATAGTATCATATCATATGCAAACAGGGACAATTTAACTTTTTCATTACCATTTTGGATGCTGTTTATTCCTTTTTCTTGCCTTATTGCTCTAGCTAGAACTTCAGCACAATGTTAAATAAGAGTGGTGATAAAGGGCATCCTTGTCTTGTTCTGTACTCAAGGGGAATGTTTTCAGTCTCTCTCCATTAAGAATGATATTGGCCGTTGGTTTTGCATAGATGCCCTTTATTATGTTGAGAAATTTCCCTTCTATACCTGTTTTATTGAGAGTTTATCAGGAATGGGTGTTGGACTTTGTCGAATGCCTTTCTGCATCAGTTGAGATGATCATGTGATGCTTTTCTTTCCTTTTATTTATGTGGTGGATTACGTTGATTGATTTTCTAATGTTGAACCATCCTTGCATACCTGATATGAATCTTACTTGGTCGTGGTGTATTTTTTTTTTTTATATGATGCTGAACTCTATTGGCTAGAATTTTGTTGAGAATTTTTGCATCTATATTCATGAGAGATATTGGTCTGTAATTTTCTTTTTTTGTGGCATCTTTGCCTGTTTTTGGTATCAGCGTTATGCTGAATTCATAAAATGAATTCAGAAGTGTTGCTTCCTTTTCTATGTTCTGAACTAGTTTGAGTAATACTGGTACAAGCTTTTTTCTGAATGTTTGATAGAATTCTCCAGTGAAGCTATCTGGGCCAGGGTTTTTTTTTTTGTTGTTGTTGTTGTTGGGAGGTTTTTTTTTTTTTTTAATTACCTTTTCAATCTCTTCTCTCATTATGGGTCTGTTCAGATTTTCAACATCACTTGGTGATAGTTTGGGTAGGTAGTGTGTTTCTAGAGATTTATCCATTTCCTATAGGTTTTCAAATTTGTTGGAGCATAGTTTTTCATAATACTCTGTTATGATCCTTTTTATTTCAGTTGGGTCTGTTGTAATGTCCCCCATTTCATTTCTTATTTGGATTGTTTGTATTCTCTCCTGTTTTTCTTTTGTCAGTCTGGCCAGTGGTTTGTCGATTTTGTTGATTCTTTCAAAGAACCAACTTTCGGTTTTGTTGATTCTTTCTATTGTTTTTCTATTCTCTATTTCATTTATTTCTGCTCTGATCTTTATTATTTCCTTTCTTCCGGTGGTTGTGGGCTTTTTTTGCTGTTCTCTTTCTATTTGTTTGAGTTCTGTAGTTAATGTTTTGATTTTTGTCCCTTTATTCTTTTTTGATATTTGCATCTGTTGCTATAAATTATCCTCTGAGAACTGCCTTTGCCATGTCCGAAAGGTTTTGGTATGACGTGTTTTCATTCTCGTTTGATTCTAGGAATTTTTTGATTCCATCTCTGATTTCTTCTAATACCCAGTGGTTTGTAAGCAAGGTGTTATTCCGTTTCCACGTAATTGATTTTTTTTCCTTGCTCTTTCTGTTGTTAATTTCTACCTTGATGGCATTATGGTCAGAGAAGATACTTTGTATTATGTCAGCATTTTGGATCTTGTTGAGGATTGCTCTGTGGCCTAAGATGTGGTCTATTCTGGATAACATTCCATGTGCATTGGAAAAGAATATGTACTTTGCAGCTGTAGGGTAGAGTGTTCTGTGTACGTCTATGTGATCAAGTTGGCTGATTGTGCCCTTTAGGTCTTCTGTATCTTTGTTGAGTTTCTTTCTAGATGTTCTGTCCTTTACCGAAAGTGGTGTTTTGAAGTCTCCTACTATTATTGTACTGTCAGTTTCTCTTTTCAGTGCTGTTAGAGTTTGTTTCATATATTTTGGAGCCCTGTCTTTGGGTGCATAGATGTTTATTATGGTTATGTCTTCATGATGGATCATCCACTTAATCATTATATAGTGTCCTTCTTTGTCTTTTGTGGTGGATTTTGTTATCAAGTGAGATTGATATTGCCACCCCTGCTCTTTTTTGATAGTTGTTTGCTAGATATGTTTTTTTCCAACCTTTGATTTTTAATAAATTTACGTCTTTGTTTCTAAGGTGTGTCTCTTGTAGACAGCATATTGATGGATCCTGTTTTTTTATCCATTCTGTCACTCTCTGTCTCTTTATGGGTGCATTTAGGCCATTTACGTTCAGTGTAATTGTTGATAGGTGTGAGTTTATTACTCTCATTTTCTGGCACTTTTTTTTGGTGGTGATGGCATTTTCTTTGTTCCTCTTACTCTCCTATGCTGAATTCCTTTTATTTGTGGATTCTTTTTTCATTTCTTTTGTTTTTGTAGGTTTTGTTTTTACTGAGACTTTATGCTTTTCCTCTTTTGAGTAGGTTTGTTAACTTTCTTTGTGGTTACCATGAAATTTACCCTTATATTTCTAAGTTTGAAGTAGTCGATTATTACCTGGCATCGCCTTGCCTTCCTTTCCATTAGAAGGTTGTATACCTACACAGTTTATTCCCTCTTTTATTGTTCTGATGTTGTTGTCATTTGCAGATTAACTACTCTGATTCCCTGTTGTATTTCTTTTGGTTTTGGATAGTCCTTGAGATATCATCTCCTAAATTGGTGTCTGGCTGGTATGATCCTGTGTCCTAAATTCAGCCTGTGAGCTGAAGTTGTTTGTTCTCAGATCGAGGGACTCCCTTTAATAATCGGTGTAAGTTTGGTTTTTACATATTCCCTCAATTTCTGTTTATCTGGAAATGTTCTAATTTCGCCATCATATTTGAACGAGAGTTTTGCAGGATATATTATTCTTGGCTGGCATTTTTTTTTTCTTTCAAGGTTTTATATATGTCATCCCATTGCCTTCTTGCCTGCGTGGTTTCTGCCGAATAATCTGAGCTTAGTCTTATTGTTTCTCCTCTGTATGTGACCTTTTTTTTTTCCTCAAGCTGCTTTCAGGATTCTTTGTTTGTTTTTGGATTTGGTGAGTGTGATTATGATATTCCTTGGTCATTTTCTTTTGGGGTCTCTCCTATATTGGGTTTGTTGAGCTTCTTGGATGGCCAGCTTTTCATCTTTCATGATATTGGGTAAGTTTTCCGTCAGCAGGTCTTCAGTGATCCTCTGTGTTTTCTGTTTTCTCCCCGTTCTGGAACTCCGATCACTCGAAAATTTTTGTCTTTGATTGTATCTCACATAATTCTCAGGGTCTCTTCAATTTTCTTCATTCTTGTTTTCTGATTTTTCCTCTGACAGAGTTGTATCCAAATGTAGGTCTTCAAGTTCGCTAATCCTGTCTTCCACCATTCCAAACCTGCTTCTCAGCCCTTCTATGACATCATCCATTTCTGAAACCTTATTGTTTTTATCTTTTGGATTTATAATTGTTGTTTTTGTATGATTTCTGGTTGTGAATTTATTTTGGCATTTTGTTCCTGCATTATTTTCCTGAATTCTTCCATTTTTAGTCTATACTTTCCATGAATTTGTCTGCCTTTTCCTTGAATTTGTCTATTTTTTCCTCCTTTTAGTTTGCTTTTTGTTTCAACTCTTGGATAGCTGTGAATATTAGAGATTTGAATTCCCTATCAGGTAGTTCTAGTACCTTTTCTTCTACTGGAAAGTCATCTGGTGTTTCATTTTGGATGCCTACTGGGACCATCGTGTCCTGTTTTTATAAATGTTTTGATATTGTCTGCTGTCTTCAGGGCATTTGGTAGTTATTTTTCACATTTATTGATTGTAGATTTGTTTGCTTCATCCTTTTTTTTTGTTTGTTTGTTTTATTTGGCTATGTCTGAGCAGGTGGGCTGTGTGTTCTTTGTTGTTTGCTTATCTGTGGGCATGATACTTTTCACTTTCTTCTCCAATTGGCAGGGTTAGTCACTCAGATATGGTACACCAGGGCTGGTCTAGCTGAAGAGGAGTTGCTGGGATTGGTTGTTTGTGGCACATACTATGGCCACCAGGGTTGGCCGGTAATCAGTGCAGGGCAGGTTCCGGTAGGCCATGCCTGGGCTGCTTGGTGGTGTGATGTTCTGCACACAGTGCATTTAGGCAGGATGGAGGGGGTGAGACTGCGGTGTGTAGAGCCAAAATGGGCATGGGAGAGAAGAGAGAGAGGATAGAGGAACAGGAGCCAAAATCATATATACAAACAAGAGTTTTAGGGCAGCTTGCTGTTGGAGTGGAGAGATGAGAGACTATGAAATGGAAAAGAACAAAAGGAGAAGAAAAGAGAAGAAAGAAATGAATAAATAAAAATTAGAAAGAAAAAAGAAAAGCTCCCAGGCATCCCACTGATGCAGCTATGAGGTCTTGGGAAGTTCCCAGGTGTTGAAGTACAGCCTGGCTAGAAGGCATAGAGGTGTCACTCAGCGCCAGGTATTCAGGGGACAGGTATAGAAGGAAAGTATAGAGAGACGAGAAACTGAGTAATGAAGGAAGACAAAAAGGGAAAAGAAAACAAAACAAACAAATTTTAAAAAAATGAACAAGAAAAACCCCAAAAAAAAACAAAGGGGAAGAAAAAAAAGAACAAGAGAAAAGAAATGTCCTCAGGGATCCCTCTGCATGTCTGGGCAAATTGAAGGTGTAGGTCCCATGCTGCGCAGTACTGCCCGGCTAGAACGGGCTCCTGATTCAAGGAAAGAAAAAGAAACAGTTCAAAACAAGCAAAAAAAAAAAAAAAAGCCCTGATATCCCCCCAGTGTGGCAGCACGGGCCGGGAAGTAGTCTCACATTCGAGCAGTGTTTCACAGCCTTTCAGGAAGAAGTAAAGATGGCGCACATAGCCAGGTATTTGAGAGAAAGGAGGGGGAGGTGAGAGGTAAGGAAGAAGTCTTAAGTGTGGAAAGAAGCAACACCAGCAGCCAACAAATGGCACTTAGCGAGCCGGCTAGCACAGGAGGATGGAATCCAAGCAACACCAGGGTGAAGCCAATGTTCCCAGCCAAGCGACTGTGGCCGCAGGAAGCAGAGGAGGCCGAGTGTGGGATGAAGAAGGGTGGGGGGTGGGAAAATGTATATCACTGGTTACCGGTTGTTCTGTCTTTTGCTGGAAGCTCCGTGAAACTGCTTTCTTGTACCGCCTGTTTGCTGGTGTCTGATAGGAGTCCAAGATGGCGGATCCGTGCTGCATTAGCTGATTGGCGAGCTCCACATGTATCTCTCCTCACTCTCTGTTCTCTGTCAGTTTCTTATTCCATTCGGTGCTTGGCTGAGTTCTTTATCTCTTCATTTGATGCTTAGGGTTTTAGGATTGCCATTTTCTCTATTTGGCTTAGTTTTTCAGATCTTTGCTGTGGAGGAACGGCGTGGTGCTTCTGTCTATAGCGCCATGTTGCCTGGACCATCTTTTGATTTGTTGACTGCTGCTTCCATGGGTGTTGATTGTGAATCCAAGTAAAATGAAATCCTTGACAACTTCAGTCTTTTCTCTATTTATCATGATGTTGCTTATTGGTCCAGTTGTGTGTGTGTGTGTGTGCGTGCGTGTGTGTGTGTGTGTACATACGCCCATTGCCATCAGGTCGATTCCTACTCACAGCAAGCCCTTAGGACAGAGTAGAACTGCACCACAGGGTTTCCAAGGAGTGACTGGTGGATTCAAATTGCCAACCTTTTGGATAGCAGCCAAGCTCTTAACCACTGTGCTGCCAGGGCTCCATATATATAGATATATATAGTAGATATAGATATACGTGTGCATGTGTGTGTGTATGTGTGTTATTTTAGTTGCCTATCTCAGAGCTAGATATACTAAAGGCCATAATTAGAAGAATAACCTGCATGTTAGCATAGACAATTATAATAGTCACAAAGCAGGAGAAAACTATGATCCAATTGTTGATGGCACTGAGGAAGTTAGAATCATGGAAGGAGTTTAGTAAGTGTAAGTGATGTCATGAACTTCAAAAAAGGTGTGCCTCCGATGATGGCTGCACAACATTGTGAATATAATTAATCCCACTGAACTGTACACTTAAAAATGGTTAAAATGGCAAATTTATCTTATGTATTTTACCACAATAAAAAAATACAGTAAAAACAAATGTGGCTCAATCATGATGAAACAGTGTTCAAGAAGAGCACTGTAGGACAAGAAACAGGGAAACGCCTTTCTTGACTCCCTGATTTCAGGAGGAAATTTAAAAAAAACTTTAAAGCAGGCAAGAAAATTTAAGGCTTCTACTGAAGATGGTTGTGGGTTAAATGATGTCATCTAGTGAAATCATATTTTTATTTAGAAAAAGTAACAACTAAACATATTGGAGAAGGAAGTTACTGGGACATAAAGATTCTTTCCCCTCCAAATTAGCAGAAAGCCATAGGACTTTAGAATGGAGTTGATAGGGCCAGTCATTAGTGGGTGTTATAGAACTCCAATCCCTGGGCATATAGCAAGGGGAGAGAAAGGGGAGTTGGGCTTGGAGGGATGTACTTAGGAGGACAAGCATACCTGTCAGTAAGGAACAGCGGACTGGAGATTTATAGCAGCAGCACAGGAACTAGAAAGCTGCCTGAGCAGAATTATTTTAATGGCCAGTGCCAGTGAGTTGACCCACCCATCATGGAATGTTATAGCTAAGCCTCTTCAGCTTGGCTTCTCGGGTATGTTGGACTGAACTGGCCTAGGAATTGCTGAGAGAGATTCTTTTTCCCTGGATGAAAAGGAAGAGAGAATAAATCATTTAAGAACTAAAGCGTTATCTTCAGTTTGTGCAAGAGAAAATAGGGGGGCTATCAAAGTTACCCAGTGGCTTATATTACCTTATAATGGTGTCTCTTTGG
Source organism: Dugong dugon (assembly GCA_030035585.1). Classification (NCBI taxonomy): domain Eukaryota; kingdom Metazoa; phylum Chordata; class Mammalia; order Sirenia; family Dugongidae; genus Dugong; species Dugong dugon. The sequence goes on along the minus strand of CM057469.1, from coordinate 23,545,889 downwards.
TGACATCTTTTTTGTTTGTTCAGAAATGAGAAGATAGGCTATGTAGGTAGAATAGAAATGGAATAATTTTCCTTCACATTACAAACTGTGCTAGAATCTTCAGAAATCTTAGGATGCCAAAGAATCTAATTAACTTGCAAATACTTCTGTGGTAGTGCTTGTTTTCCACCTCAGCAACTACCATGAAGCTCCTTGCTCACTCTTATAAAAGAGGTATTCCACTCAGTAGGCAATGCTATGCAGTTTTCAGCATGCCGGGAATATCTTACAAATACTGTTGGGCTAGTAAAACAGATTTATCCAAGTACTAAAAGTACATTTTTTAAATGCCAGATATTATTTGATTATTATTATTTTCTTTCTCCAGCCTCAGACCTCTGCATTTACCTCAGGGTGAAGTTTAGGTCTTCATTGACTTGGTTTTGATGATTCACTCCTACCTGTGAAGGGAGCTTTGAAATATTTCTAATTGTCCGTGTCACAGAAGCTAAGTTGGTATTGTGTGTATTTTTTGTATCTTATCTAAGGCAAGGGATGGAAGGTCTCACACATCTTTACAAGGAATGAGTAGAGTAATTCATAGTTCCCATTTTGCAGATGAGGAAACAGAGAATTTTTTCTAATAAATTGCTTTTCTAATATCAGGGAAGTCGCACAGAGCCAAAAATGGAATACAGACTCCTGAAAAGTTGAACTTTATGAGAGTGGCAGTCTACTATGCAATCCTAGGATTCAATTATTAACAAGTTAAAGCCAAACTTAATGAAATACTGATGTTTGTATGGATACTTCGCTGCTGTTTAAATCTGCCAAATAATAATCTATTTTCTTGTTTCTGTCATGTTTACTAGCCAATAGCTGTGTAAGGATAAAACTAGCAATATATGTTTAAATACTTTGTAAATAGTATGGTTGCATATAAATATGAGGTATTTATGCTGATATTATTTACAAGTATGTGTGTTATTGTTGCCTTGAATTATGTCAGTGAAAATTCTTGGTAGTAAACAGATAAAAGTAACAAATCAGTAATTGTCAACTCATGGCGATCTATTATTTTGACTCAGCATTAGGAGGGCCATTCCATCAAAAATTAGGGCCTAAAAATTAGTAAAGACTTTTAAGACTTGTTTTGTTTGCAGTCATTTTTACTATTGGTTTACAGTAAATTGTATTGAACTCTGAAAACGAACTGTATTTTTTTTTGTGGTAGTTGTTGTTAAGTGCCATTTAGTCAATTTTGACTGATAGCGACCCCATGTGACAGAGTAGAACTACCCCATAGGGTTTTCTTGACTGTAATTTTTATGGAATCAGATCATCAGGTTTTTCTTCTGTGGAGTGGCTGATTGGGTTTGAACCACCAACCTTTCAGTTAGCAGTCATACTGTGTCATTGACTGGGAGCAACCTTTAGCTTCTGTGCAAAATGATTGATTTCAGAGCACGGCAGCTAAGGACTTTGTTCAGTTATATTCTTTGACACTGGAAATCTAGGAAATCTGAGAGGTGAATAGTCATCGTTGCCACAGAAATGTCATCTTTTGTGTCTCAAAAGAGATTGACTTAAGACACAACATAATCTTTTAGATTGAGTCCTGCCTCATTAACATAACTGCTTCTAATCCTGCCTCATTAAGATCATAGAAATAGGATTTACAACACATAGGAAAATCATATCAGATGACAAAATGGTGGACAGTCATACAATAATGGGAATCACAGCCTGGCCAAGTTGACACATACTTTCAGGGAACACAATTCAATCCATGACAGTATATAATTATTTTAATACATTATTGGATTGGGTTTGCTAATATTTTGTTTGAGGATTTTTACATTTATGTTTAAGAATGATATTTATAGTTTTCCTTTCTTGTAATGCCCCTATCTTGTTTGGGTATTAGATTAATGCTGGCCTTATAGAATGAGTTAACAAGTTCTTCTGTTGGGAATTGACATGTCTTACTTTAAAGCAAAGTAGTAACCCACAAAATTCTGTAGTGGTTTCAGTAGAGCCATGCTTTATTGTAGGATATTCCTTTAATAGGCCAGTTTTCCATTGCCCTTTTACCTTACCATATGGCCAGGCCATTGTTCACTGCTCAGGAGTCAGTACAAACTCAAATGTAGGGACAAACAGCATGCAGTTCAACCCACCAAGCTGATTTGTTTTTACCTTCTTCTATCAGAGTAGCAACCTTCCAAACATGATGCTGCCCATTCACCTTGGAACTGCCATCCATAAACCAAGCAGCTCTTGGTAAATGGAGTGCTGTTTATAGTGCCACACCCAAGTGGCTCTAGGGTCTGGCAGCTCCTCAAATGTTTCCAAACTTGGCCTTAGGGGAAGAGAGACTCCCTGCTCATGAGTACATCCTGCATTTCCCTCACAGAATGTTTCGGTATAAATCATTTCCATTTTATTATGGAACTATTCTGGGCATTGCCCTCCCTTTCAGAGCATTTCTCCAACAACGCTCAAGACATTATGGGTATTTCAGCTGTCAAGATTATTATGTCCTTCAGTCCTAGTGGCCGTCTCATTCAGTGTCTCACATCTAGGTAGTAATTGTGTCTCAAATGGATATTGGCTGGTCCAGAACCCCAGCTTTCACCATAATCCCCAGTCTGTATTCCACACAGGGCTATACTACAGAGAATTTGTTCGTACCAGCACTCCAGTCTCTATTTTATACTGTTTGAAATTAATGATGTGTGAGCTCAGACAATCTCACTGGTTCCCATGTGGCATGTCCAGTTAATACTGACTAAAGAGCAGATTTATATGCCTTCTGTTCTACAATACTAGGTAGGAGAAACTTTCCCCAGTCAGGTAAAACATCCATCCCCAGAGTACATTCGGGTGAAGGCTTAACCCTGTCAACTGTTGCATTATATTCTCCCAATCTAATTGTAGCAACCATTAGGACTTTGGTTTTACAATATTAGGTAGGGAGAGTGTTCTCCAGTCAGATGTAATATCCATTCCCATTAAACATTCAGGTAAAAGAGGCACAACCACTTCACATAAAGCCTGTTTAAACGTTCTAATTTTCATCTGAACTTTCACTTTAATTCTGTCAATCCTTGCATTTCTATATCCTCTCAGTCTGATTGTAGCCCCCATTAGGGCTTCACCAGTGGGTTTTTAGAACCACTGTAAATGGGGCTTTCCTGTCAGGGAATCTGAGAGGCCTTTCTACCTCCTGACCATTTTATCCACTCCTGTGTTTAAGGCTTCCAGTCCCCAATGGGGATGGAACCAAGGGACTCTGGCCTCTCTGTCAATCTTTATCTAGATCTACCAGACCATTGTCCTCTGCAGTTCCAGGTCTGGCTTCTCACTGAAAGTGGTTAAAATGGCAAATTTTATGTTGTGTATATTCTACCACAAAAAAAAAAAGTTTAAAAAAAGTCAGTATGTCAGCCTCTTAGGGGACATAAGCCAGCCCCAGCATAGGGTGACCAAAGTTACCCCTTCCTCCCCGCTCCTCTAAGCAGTTTATCTCACTTCATTCAGAATAAAGTGTGCAGTAGCTCCTACCAAGAGAATCCCTGTCATTCTCACGGTACCAACATTATTTTCTTAACTTTGAAAAATGTACCATGGTTATGTAAGATGCTAATATTTAGCGGAAGCTGGGTGATAGGTATATGGAAACTTTCTATACTATCTTTTCAACTTTTCTGTAAATCAAAAATTAATCAAAAGTAAGGCCATGAGATAGGTGAGCCAAAGTTTTCAGAATTTAGTTTTGTAAAGGGGAAAATAATATCTTTTTATTCTGTTTGCATAAATTTAAAGGGTTAAAATGCTCATTAATGGTAATTTCTTATTTTCAAATTCAAGTAATTTTCAAATTCAAGCCTTGGTGGCACAGGTGTTAAGAGCCTGGCTGCTAACCAAAAGGTTGGTAGTTCAAATCCACCAGCCACTCCTTGGAAACCCTATGGGGCAGTTCTACTTTGTCGTACAGGGTCACTGTGAGTCCAAATTGACTCAACAGCAATGACTATTGCTAAAAATCAGAGGATTCCATTGTTATTCAGGACTGCTGACAGAGAAACATTAATGGAAACATGGTCTATGAAGCCAGATTGCAAAATGAGTGAGGAAATAGTAGCATTAAATTATAAGGCAACTGTACGTAATAGTATCTTTCAATGAATTTGCATTGTTGAGAGAAATATTTTGGGTGGAGAAATAGTACAATGTTTTCAGGATCAAAGGAAGAATCCAACAGAGAGGGAGCAATTTTAGATGCTGGAAATAGGAGACAAATGATTTGAAACTTTTCTACAGAAAGTAGCTATGCATAGGATTAAGACCACACAGGTTGAGAACTTAGTCTTTATTGAGAGGTGTCTTAATTATCTAGTGCTGCTTTAACAGAAATACTACAAGGAGATGGCTTTAACAAACAAAAATTTATTCTCTCACAGTTTAGGAGGCTAGAAGTCTGAATTCAGGATGCCAGCTCCAGGGAAAGCCTTTTTTCTCTCTGTCAGTTTTGGAGGAAGGTCTTTGTCATCAGTCTTCCCCTGGTCTAGGAGCTTCTCAGCACAAGGACCCCAGATCCAAAGAACACATTCCCCTCCTGCTTGGTGGTAATGAGGTCCTTCTGTCTCTCTGCTGCTTCTCTCTTTTATATCTCAAAAAAGATTGACTCAAGATGCAACCTAATCTTGTAGATTGAGTCCTGCCTCATTAACATAACTGCCTCTAATCCTACCTCATTAACATCAGAGATAGGATTTACAACACATAGGAAAGTCACATCAGATGTCAAAATGGTGGACAATCACACAATACTGGGAATCATGGCCTTACCAAGTTGACACACATTTTGGGGGAGCACAATTCAATTCATAGCAAGAGGTATACTTTTCTTCCCTTGGAGATGAGAGTGAAATGATGAAGTGATATACATGTAATCCCTGATTTACAACGTATTCGAGTTATGATGAACCATACTTAATGACCGTCTGCTTTTTTTTTTTGGGGGGGGGGTACATTTTATCATTAGTAATATGTACTACATACAGTGTCACAGCACATAATATGCTGATGTTATTCTCAGATGTTTAAAGATCGATTTATAAAAGTACTGATAATAGAAGGCAATAATAATGAAAACTTAAAAAAAGAATTTTTAACTTACATCAGAAGTGACAGTGACAGAGTCATCAGAACAAAACCCTGTCCTAAGTTGGGGACTACCTATATAGAGAAAGTAATTTTGGAGTAGTGAGAAATTATGCAGATTAGTAACATAAGGTTTTTTGAGAGAGTAGGTGACACAGCCTAAAAAGAATAAAGGTTAATTTAGAAAAAATTCTAGAGTGTATATAAGCTACGGGGGATGGGAGAAAAAGAGTTATCTTTAACATTGTTGACCATAGTTGTTTGGTTTCTAGTATTAGGAACTTCTGAGTTGCTTGGTCTTTGGGATCAGCATGGGTATCTCTTTACATTGTCCCCTCAGGGCCAACCAGTGCCTGAAAATGTGTCACTAGAATTTTCAAGTTCCTCTTCCATCTTTTGAATGAGCTGATAACTTGCTCTTATGTTGAATTACCTTCTAAGAGTAATTGGCTTCTTTGAGATGACAATTACCCTGAAGGTGCAAATACCACAGTTCTTCATTTTAAGAGAAAAGAGATACCAGTTTGTCCTTTTACGTTGTGAATTCTTCTAATTTTCCATTGCCTGGAGCAAAATGGTTGACATAAGAATATTCTTTGTGCTTTTTAGAAAACAAGGAAAATCCCTCAAAGGACTTTTAATGAGTGAAAAGGGGTTTATTCTTCCTTATTGGAATAATAAAATTTGTTACACTTCATGTAAGTTCCTGTTGGGGGTAGAGCAAGGAGATGGAAATGAAGATGATGATTTAGGATTCCATAAATTGCAGTTACTTGTGGAAGGCTTTAACTGAAAATAGATCTTTTCTCTTGAGATTTTAGTTTGTTCTGAAGAGTAATATTACAAAATCCAACATTGCACAATAAGAAAGGCAAAAGCAAGGGAAGATTTATGATGATGATCCTTGGCAGTTCATTTAAACTGGTATGCTCTCTTGGCCTTGTATTTAATGCTAAGATGCTTTATGTTCTTGTTTCTGCCTATAGGAACTAAATTAAGTTATATGTGTACCATTCTAAATGTGTATACAAGTTCTCATTTAGTGCCTGGCCTTTTGGCTATATTCCAAAAGGCAATGATAATGAGAGAAAAAAGGAAAAGGAAAGGTCAAAGAGGAAACAGAGAAGAAGGAAGACAGACCCCCAAACCCATTTAGATAGTGCCGGACTAAATTGCTGACTAGCTGAAAGGCCCATCCAGTCATAGATATATGCATAAGAAATGACCTCGTTAGACCCCTAACTCCCAGGGCTCCATCCAGTACAAGCATAACAATGTCTCAAAATAGCCTGAACTGCCAAGTTGGCAACTGAGCTAGAGAGGGAGGACTTTGGTCCCAAAGCTTGTTGGCATTAGGATTAGAGGGAGAGGAAATTAATAAATGACCTCTTCCTGTGTGTGCAGAGCTTGGAGACCCAACAGAATATAAGAACAACTCAGATCAAAATTGTGATATTAGCTTTACTTACAACTATAGCTACATTTGTGGTTGGAGGAAGAGGATGTTGAATTAAATGGATTTACTCCTTTTAGCAGACCCCTTTCCTTAGCTGTTGACCATGATGCGTTTGTTAACTGGGTGCCAGGAAGCTGCTTGCATGTGCGCCTGTGCATGTGTGTGCGTGTGTGCAAGTGCATTATGTAGAGTCAAGACTCTATTTCTTGTTGTTCTTTTTGTATATGATGCCAGGATAAAAGGGTATGTTTTTCTTTCCACATAAATGAAGTGAGGGATTCTCTTGGCAGAAGTTACTGCAGACTCTCTTCTAAGTGAAATGAGATAAACTGCATAGATGAGTGAAGAGGAAGGGGTAAGGATGGTCACTCCATGCTGATGCTACCCTGTAGGAGACTGACATATTGATATCAGCTTTGATTTATGTAAATGTCCTGTGATGTCTCACAATTATTGGGATATGCAAAAAGGAAAAGGAGTTGCCCTCCTTAACTTCCCTATATGAAGTGTTAGTTCTAGGTCTTGTACTTTCATGCCATCTGCTGTGGTGATAATAGATCATCACTTAGGTAGATCCTGCTGTGTGCATGACAGCTTCGTGAAGCACCTTACATACTTGATCTCATTTAATCCTCACAAGAATATTATAAAGTAGGAAGTGTTGTCATTATCATTTTATAAATGAGGTAACAAAGCTCAGAGAAGTCAATTAAGTTGACAAAGGTTCACACAGGGGTGGTGGTGGTGGTTGTTAGCTGTCATCCAATTGGCTCTGACTCATGGCGACCTTATGTATAACAGAAGGAAACCTCACCTGGCCCTGTGCCATCTTCATGATTGTTGGTATGCTTGAGTTCATTGCTGCAGCCATTGTGTCTGTCCATCCCAATGAGGGTTTCTCATGTTTTCATGACCCTCTTCTTTACCAACCATGATGTCCTTTTGTAGTGACTGGTCTTTCCTAATGATGTGTCCAAAGTAAGAGAGCCGAAGTCTCCCCACCCTCGCTTCTAAGAAACATTCTGGTTTGTATTTCTTCTAAGACTGATTTGTTCGTTCTTCTGGCAGCCCACGGTTTATTTGGTATTCTTTGTCCATGCGGGTGGAGCAGAACTAAGTCTTGGTAGTCAGAGTCAAAGCCTGGCATTGTAACCTCTAAGCTATAAAATATATGGCCTAACAAATTTCTTTCACTACTAAGTTCCTAAAAATCAGATTTTTTTTCCAGCAATGTCTAGGCCAGTTATTCAGCAGAGAATTGTTCTTAAGCAAATACTTACGAAACTACTACTATGTGCTAGCCATTGTTCAGGTACTGGGAATAAAAAAGTGAACCTAAAACATCAGAATCCCTTATAGAGGTTAAATCCTAGAGAAAGAAGACTGTCAATAACAAATATATAGAATATCTCATATGTCTGATGACCGTGAATGCTACGGAGTACAATTCAGCAGGAATATTAGGGTGGTCCAAGTGTTAGAATTTTACATTGGCTGTTCATGGAAGATCCTACTGAGGTGGTAACATTTGAGCAAACATCTGAAAGAGGTGGGGGAGGCTGCCATGTGGATAGCTGGGTACAGACCATTCCAGGCAGATGAAGGAAGAACAAGTGCAGAATCAGAATGCGATGCCCTGCGAAGGCAGATTGGCAGAAGCACAGAGCTACTAGCTAAAGACCATATGAGACTATTATTCTAATTTCACCACTCATCTGTTGGTTTATCCTCCTGTGGTAGCTTGCATGTTTCTCTCATGCCGGAAGCTGTGCTTACCAGGTACTTCAAATACCAGCAAGATCACCCATGGTAGACAGGTTTCAGCTGAGTTTCCAGACTAAGGCACTAGGAAAAAAAGGCCTTGTGATCTACTTCTGAAAATGAGCCAGTAAAAACCTTATGGATCACGACTTCTGGAAAAATGGCACTCTAGGCAGACGCTCCATGCCGTCCCTCCACAGGAAAGATCCGAAAAACTAAGCCGAACAGAGAAAACAACAGTCCTGAAACCCTAAAACATCAAATGAAGAGATAAAGAACCAGCCAAGCACTAAATGGAGTGAGAAAACTGACAGAGAACAGAGAGCGAGGAGAGATTCATGCAGAGGTCCCCTACCAGCTAACACAGTGTGGATCCACCATCTTGGACTCCTGTCAGAGACCAGCAAACGGGGTATGAGAAAGCAGCTTCACGTAGCTTCCAGTAGGAGACAAACAACCAGTAATTTGTGATATACGCTTTCCCACCCCCCCACCCTTCTTCACCACGACTCGGGCTCCTCTGCTTCCCACGGCCACAATCTCTTGACCGGGAAACACCGGCTGCTTGGATTCCACACACCCAAACGGGCCGGCTCTCTAAGTGCCATTTGTTGGCTGCTGGTGTTGCTTTTTTCCACTTCTTTTGATTTCTTCCTTACCTCTCACCACTTCCCCCTCCTTTGGCTCAAATACCTGCCTCCCTGCGCCATCTTTGCTTCCTCCTGAGGGGCTGCAGAGCTCCAGTAATTTGTGATATATGCTTTCCTACTCCCTACCCTTTTTCACCCACACTCAGCCCCCTCTGCTTCCCACAGACACAGTCTCTTCTCTGAGAAACACCGGCTGCTTGGATTTCACCAGCCCACACTAGCTGGCTCTCTGAGTGCCATTTGTTGGCTGCTGGTGTTGCTTTTTTTTTCTGCTTATTTTGATGTCTTTCTTACCTCTCGCCACCTCCCCCTCCTCTTGCTCAAATACCTGGCTCCGTGCACCATCTTTGCTTCTTCCTGAGGGGCTGTGGAGCTCCATTCAAGTGTGGAGCTGCTTCCCAGTCTGGGCTGCCGCACTGGTGTGATCCCGGGTCTGTTGTTCATTTGTTTGTTTTGAATTGTTTGTTTGTTTTCTTTTCCTTTTCTTGAGTTGGGATCCCTTTCTGGCCAGGCGGTGCTGTGTGGCAAGGAGACTACTCCCTCGGCTTGCACAGACATGCAGAGGGATTCCTGAGGGAATTTCTTTTTTTGTTGTTTTTTGTTTGTTTGTTTGTTTTTCTGTTTTTGGGGGGGCTTTTCTTGTTATTTTTTTTTTTTTAATTTGTTTTGTTTTCCCTCTTTGTCTTTCTTCATTACTCAGTTTCTCATCTCTATATCTTCCTTTTCTTTCTGTTCCCTGAATACCTGGCGTTGTATACCTCTACGCCTTCTAGCCAGGCTGTACTGCACACCTGAGAGCGACTTCCCCAGACCTCATAGCTGCACTGGTGGGATCCCTGGGAACGTTTCAGTTCTTTAACCTTTCCGATTTTTATTTATTCATTCTTTTCTTTTCTTCCTCTTCCCCTTTCTGTTTTTCTCCATTTCATAGTCTCTCATTTCTCCACTCCAATGGCAAGCTCCCTTAGCATTCTTTTTTGTTTGTTTGTATGTTTTTGGCTTCTATTCCTCTCTCCTCTCTCCCATATCCATCTTAGCTCCACACATAACAATCTCCCCGCTGCATCCTGCCTACCTGCACCGTGCACTTGACATCACACCACCAAGCAGCACAGGCACTGCCTACTGGAACCTGCCCTGCACTGATTACCAATCCACCCACCCTGGTGGCTGTAGTAAGTGCCACAAACAACCCATCCCAGTAACTCGTCTTCAGCTAGACCTGCCCTGCCGTACCATATCTGAGTGACTGACCCCGCCAATTGGAGAAGGAGGCGAAAAGTATTGTGCCCACAGATGAGCAAACAACAAAGAGCACACAGTCCACCTGCTCAGACATAGTTAAATTAAAAAAAGAAAAAAAGGGATGGAACAAACAAATCTGCAATCAGTAAACGAGAAAAATAACTACTGAATGCCCCGAAGACAGCAGACAGTATCAAAACATTTACAACAACAAGACAGGATGGTTCCATTAGGCGTCCAAAATAAACGACCACATGACTTCCCAGTGGATGAAAATGCACTGGAACTACCTGATAGGGAATTCAAATCTCTAATACTCAAAATTCACCAAGAACTGAGGCAAAAACTGACAGACATGAGGAAAAAATAGATAAATTCTTGGAAAATACAGACAAAAAATTGGAATAATTCAGGAAAATAATGCAGGAACAAAATGCCAAAATAAATTCACAACTAGAAATTATACAAAGACAACAATTAGAAATCCAAAAGCTAAACAACAAGGTTTCAGAAATGGACGGTGTCATAGAAGGGCTGAGAAGCAGATTTGAAACGGTGAAAGACAAGATCAGTGGAATTGAAGACAAACACTTGGATATAACTCTGTTTGAGGAAAACTCAGAAAAAAGAACAAAGAAAAATGAAGAGACCCTGAGAGTTATGTGGGACACAATCAAAAGCAAAAGTTTTCGAGTGATTGGAGTTCCAGGACGGGGAGAAAACAGAAAGCACAGAGAGGATCATTGAGGTACTGCTGACAGAAAACTTCCCCAATATCATGAAAGATGAAAAGCTGGCCATCCAAGAAGCTCAACGAACCCCATAAGGAGACACCCCAAAAGAAAATCACCAGGCATATCATAATCACACGTGTCAAAACCAAAGACAAACAAAGAATCCTTAGAGCAGCTCATGAAAAACAAGAAGTCACATACAGAGGAGAAACAATAAGACTAAGCTCAGATTATTCGGCAGAAACCATGCAGGCAAGAAGGAAATGGGATGACATATATAAATTCTTGAAAGAAAAAAATTGCCAGCCAAGAATAATATATCCTGCAAAACTCTCGTTCAGATTTGATGGTGAAATTAGGTCATTTCCAGATAAACAGAAATTAAGGGAATATGTAAAAGTCAAACCAAACTTAAAAGAATTATTAAAGGAAGTTCTTCGATCTGAGGACAAACAACTTCAGCTCACAGACAGAATCTAGGATGAAGGATCATACCAGCCAGATACCAATCTAGGAAATGAACTCTCGAGGACTATCCAAAACCAAAAGAAATGCAACAGGGAATCAGAGCAGTTAATCAGTAGATGACAACAACATCAAAACGATAAAACAGGGAAGAAATGGCATAGGTATAGAACCTTCTAATGGAGAGGAAGGTAAGGCGATACCAAGTAATGGTAGACTGCTTCAAACTTAGAAAGATAAGGGTAAAATTCATGGTAACCACAAAGAAAGTTAACAAACCAACTCATAAAAATAAAGACGAAAAACATAAGTCTCAGCAAAAACAAAACCTACAAAAACAAAAGAAATGAAAAAAAAATCCACAAACAAAAGTAACTCAGCACAAGAGAGTAATAAGAACAAAGAAAACTTCAGCACCACAAAAAAAAGCACTACAAAATGACAGCAACGAACTCACATCTATCAGTAATTACGATGAATGTAAATGGACTCAATGCGCCCATAAAGAGATGGAGAGTGACAGAATGGATAAGAAAACAGGATCCATCAATATGCTGTCTACAAGAGACACACCTTAGAAACAAAGGTGTGCATTTATTAAAAGTCAAAGGTTGGAAAAAAATATATCAAGCTAACAACTGCCAAAAAAGAGCAGGAGTGGCGATACTAATCTCAGATAAAATAGACTTTAAATCAAAATCTACCATAAAAGACAAAGAAGGGCACTATATAATGATTAAGGGGACAATCCATCATGAAGACATAACCATAATAAACATCTACACACCCAATGACAGGGATCCAAAATAAAACAAACTCTAACAACACTGAAAAGAGAAATTGACAGTTCCACAATAATAGTAGGAGACTTTAACACACCACTCTCAGTAAAGGACAGAACAACTAAGAAGAAACTCAGCAAAGATACAGAAGATCTAAAGGGCACAATCAGCCAACTTTACCTCATAGACGTATACAGAACATGGTATCCATCCGCTGCAAAGTACACATTCTTTTCCAATGCACATGGAACGTTCTCCAGAATAGACCACATCATAGGCCACAGAGAAATCCTCAGCAAGATCCAAAACACTGAGATAGTTCAAAGTATCTTCTCTGACCACAGTGCCATCAAGGTAGAAATTAACAACCGAAAGAGCAAGGAAAAAAAATCAATTACATGGAAACTGAATAATACCTTGCTTACACATCACTGGGTGGTGGAGGAAATAAGAGATGGAATCACAAAATTCCTAGAATCAAATGACAATGAAAACACATCATACCAAAACCTTTAGGACACAGCAAAGGCAGTCCTCAGAGGACAATTTATAGCAATAGATGCACATATCAAAAAAGAAGAAAGGGACAAAATCAAAACATTAACTACAGAACTCAAACAAATAGAAAAAGAACAGCAAAAAAAAAAAAGGCCACAACCACTGGAAGAAAGGAAGTAGTAAAGATCAGAGCAGAAATAAAGAAATAGAAAACAGAAAAACAATAGAAAGAATCAACAAAAACAAAATTTGGTTCTTTGAAAAAATCAACCAAATCGACAAACCACTGGCCAGACTGACAAAAGAAAAACAGGAGAGGACACAAATAATCCAAATAAGAAATGAAATATGGGACATTACAACAGACCCAACTGAAATAAAAAGGATTACAACAGAATATGATGGAGAACTATATTCCAACAAATTTGAAAACCTAGTGGAAATGGATAAATTTCTAGAAACACACAGCCTACCCAAACTACAACAAAGTGATGTTGAAAATCTGAACAGCCCCATAACAAGAGAAGAGATTGAAAAGGTAATAAAAAAAACTCCCAACAAAAAAAAGCCCTGGCCCACATGGCTTCACTGGAGAATTCTAGAAAACATTCACAGAAGAGCTTGTACCAGTACTACTCAAGCTATTTCAGAGCATAGAAGAGGGAGCAACACTTCCAAATTCATTCTATGAAGCCAGCATAATGCTGATACCAAAACCAGGCAAAGACGTCACAAAGAAAGAAAATTATAGAGCAATATCTCTCATGAATATAGATGCAAAAATTCTGAAGAAAATTCTAGCCAATAGAATTCAGCAGCGTATCAAAAAAATAATACACCATAACCAAGTAGGATTCATACCAGGTATGCAAGGATGTTTCAACATTAGAAAATCAATCAACGTAATCCACCACATAAATAAAAGGAAAGAAAAGAATCACATGATCATCTCAGTTGACGCAGAAAAGGCATTTGACAAAGTCCAACACCCATTCCTGATAAAAACTCTCACTAAAATAGGTATAGAAGGGAAATTTCTGAACATATAAAGGGCATCTATGCAAAACCAACGGCCAACATCATTCTTAATGGAGAGAGGCTGAAAACATTCCCCTTGAAAACAGGAACAAGACAAGGATGCCCTTTATCACCACTCCTATTTAACATTGTGCTGGAAGTTCTAACTAAAGCAATAAGGCAAGAAAAAGAAATAAAGGGCATCGAAGTTGGTAATGAAGAAGTTATACTGTCCCTATTTGCAGATGATATGATACTATACACAGAAAACCCTAAAGACTCTATGAGAAATCTACTGGAACTAATAGAAAGATTCAGCATAGTCGCAGGATACAAGATAAACATTCAAAAATCAGTTGGATTCCTATACACCAATAAGGAGAATGATGAAAAGGAAATCAGGAAAACAATACCATTTTCAATAGCCCCTAAAAAGATAAAATACTTAGGAATAAATCTGACCAGGGGTGTGAAAGACCTATACAAAGAAAACTACAAAACACTGCTGCAAGAAACCCAAAGGGATCTACATAAATGGAAAAACATACCATGCTCTTAGATAGGCAGACTCAACATTGTGAAAATGACAATTCTACCCAAAGCAATTTATAAATACAATGCAATCCCAATCCAAATACCAACAACATTCTTCAAAGAGATGGAAAAACTAATCATTAACTTTATATGGAAAGGGAAGAAGCCCCAAATAAGTAAAGCATTACTGAAGAAGAAGAGTAAAGTTGGAGGACTCACACTACCTGACTTGAGAACCTACTATACAGCTACAGTAGTCAAAACAGCCTGGTACTGGTACAATGATAGACACATTGACTAATGGAACAGAATTGAGAACCCTGATGTAAATCCATCCACCTACGGTCACCTGATCTTCAACAAGGGCCCAAAGTCCATCAAATGGGGAAAAGATACTCTTTTTAACAGATGCCGCTGGTAAAACTGGATATCCATCTGCAAAAAAATGAAACAGGACCCATACCTAACACCGTATACAAAAACTACTTCAAAATGGATCAAAGACCTGAATATAAAGCCTAAAACTATGGAGTTAATAGAAGAAAACATAGGACCAACACTACATGCCTTAATACATGGCATTAACAGGATATAAACCATAACCATCAATGCACAAACCCCAACAGATAAGCTAGATAACTGGGATCTTCTAAAAATCAAACACCTATGCTCTTCAAAAGACTTCACCGAAAGAGTAAAAAGAGAACCTACAGACTGGGAAAAAATTTTTGGACAGTACAAGTCAAAGGTCTTATCTCCATAATCTACAAGAAAATCCAACACCTCTACAACAAAAAGACAAATAATCCTATTAAAAAATGGGCAAAGGAAACGAACAGACACTTCACCAAAGAAGACATTCAAGTGGCCAACAGACACATGAGGAAATGCTTGCGATCACTAGCCATTAGAGAAATGCAAATTAAAACCACAATGAGATACCATCTCACCCCCGGCATTAGTGGCACGAATCAAAAACACTGGAAATAACAAATGTTGGAGGGGCTGCGGGGAGATGGGAACTCTTATGCACTGCTGGTGGGAATGCAAAATGATACAACCATTTTGGAAAATGATATGGCGCTTCCTCAGAAAGCTAGAAATAGACATACCATTCGATCCAGCAATCCCACTCCTAGGAATATATCCTAGAGAAATAAGAGTCGTCACTCGAATAGACATATGCACACCTATGTTCATGACAGCATTGTTCACAATAGCAAAATGATGGAAACAACCTAGATGCCCATCAACAGATGAATGGATAAACAAACTGTGGTACATACACACAATGGAGTACTATGCAACGAGAAAGAACAACAATGAATCTGTGAAGCATCTCATAACATGGATGAAACTGGAGGACATTATGCTGAGTGAAATAAGTCAATCAGAAAAGGACGAATATTGTATGAGACCTCTATTGTAAAAACCCATGAAAAAGTTCATACACAAAATGTAACAATCTTTGTTGGTTACCAGGGATGGGAGGGGTGGGGGGGGAAATACTAAACAGGCAATAGATAAGTGGTATCTTGGGTGAAGGGTGAGACAGTACACAATACGGGGGAAACTAGCACAACCTGTACAAGGAAGGGTCATGGAAGCCCCATAGACACATCCAAACTCCCTGAAGGACTGAAGTGCTGGGCGGAGGGCTGTGGGGACCATGGTCTCGGGGAACTTCTAGCTCAGTTGGCATGACACGGCTTGTAGGGACAATGCTCTACATTCTGCCTTGGTGAGTAGTGTCTGGGGTCTTGAAAGCCTGTGGCCGGCCATCTGGGATGCTCCACTGGTCTCATCCCTTCGGGAGCAAGGGAGAATGAAGACAGCAGGATACGAGGAAAAGATTAGTCCAAAGGACTAAAGGTCCACAGCTATGAAGGCCTGAGTCCAGTACAAGTAGGTGGTGCCCTGCTACCACCACTGGCTGCTCTGACCAGGATCACAACAGAGGGTTCTGGACAGAGCTGGAGAAGGATGTAGAACATAATTCTAACTCAAAAAAAAAAAAGACCATATTTACTGGCCTAAAGGAGACTGGAGAAACCCCGAGAGTATGGCCCCCAGACACCCTTTTAGCTCAGTGGTAAAGTTATTTCCGCGGTTCACCGTTTAGCCGGGGATTGGACAGCCCCGTAAAACCAAATGGGACTAATGAGGTACAGTAGTCCAGTGACAAGGGCCAGAAGGCAGAAGGAGACAAGGAAGGTGGTGATAGGGAAACCAAGGTTGAGTAAGGGTATTGTTGATGTGTTGTGAGATTGTTACCCATTGTCATTCGGGAACATGTGTAGTAACTGTTAAATGAGAAACTATTTTGTTCTGTAAGCCTTCATCTTAAGTGACAATAGCAGCACAACTGGAAGAGCATAGTCAATGTCACTGAACTGTGCATATAGAAATTTTTGAAATGGTGTGTCTTTGGCTATATGTATTTTCACCAGAAAAAAAGGTTGAGAAGTTAGAGGGTTGACATGTTGTGGGGTTGTTAACCAATGTCATAAAACCATATGTGTACTACTGTTTCATGAGAAACTATTTGTTCTGTCAGCCTTCACGTGAAGTACAATTAAAAAAAAAACTTAATGATCACAACAGAACATTGTCCAGCTTGCTTGCTTTGGACATGGGCTTAGGAGAGATCAGTTGCTGGAGGGCAACATCATGTTTGTCGAAGTAGAGGGCCAGCAAAGGCAAGGAAAACCCTCGGTGAGAGGATTTGGCACAATAGCTACAATGACAGATTCAAACAAGCCAGCAGTTGTGAGGATGATGGAGAACATTTTGTTATGTTGTACGTTAAGTTACCATGAAGCGGAATGGACTCAATGGCAGCTAACGAGAACACTATTCTAACTGGAGTGGAAACGCCCTAAAATCAGTTAATAAAAAGTAAAATAAAACTGCTGATGACTCTGGAGATCAGGCCATCTTTAGATTACAAAAGATAAAACCAAACCCATTGCCATGAGTTTGTTATGCGTCATAGTGACCCCCTGCAGGACAGAGTAGAACTACCCCATAGGGCTTCCAAGGAGTGCCTGGTAGATTGGAACTTCCAGTTTTTTAGTTAGCCAGATTACTCACCCATACTTTCTCTTTTCTAAAACTGGAATCATTTCTGAAGCACCCTACCAGATATCAAAAATCCTCTCTTGTATAGTTTTATATATGCCTCAGGTTATTAAAGAATAACTACTGGGAGATGCTTATTTTCTAAAGATGGCCACAAACATTTAAAGCTAATATTTGTTAGTAGTGAAGTAGAGGACGTTCACAGTCTAGGAGCACCAGTAAATGTCTGAGAGCCTGTAAATATGAGGCATACCATGGCCAGTTGCTTCTGTTCAGTGCCTTGAGTCTTTTGTTTGTTAACCCAATAGAATGTTCTTCAAGTAAGAAAATGAATAAAGATTACCTTTTTCCTTTGCCCCGTCATTCATAGTGCCCGGCAGATACATACTACCTGCTCACCAATGAATTAAATGAAAGCTGTAATGCTCTCTTCTCGGACTTCAGCAGAGGACATGCTGCCAAAATGTTTAGGCTTAAATTCAAGGTTTTATGTATACTGACTTAGGGATAAAACCTGTTCATAGATAAGAAGTACCTGATAGTAGAAAAAAGACAATATGATATTTAAATAATTGTTCATCTGCAAGGAACATGCTTCTTCATATAGATCATAACTTGTAATGAGAAAATGTTATTTTAGGATAATTGCTGACACCTCTTTGGTAGTAATAAAAACCAAGTTTGAGTCATTCTTTATGTGCACGGTTCCCAAATGGAGAATTGCCTTAAACACAGATGAGAAGTTTAAAAGAATATAATTCTCAGTTTGTGGTGTGGCCCCTTTTCAAATAAGGAAATCAAAAGCTGTCTATTTTTATCTGTGGAACATAACTCATAGTCAAAAGCACTATCCACTAAAGGTCTTTCAAACAATGTTCTAGCTTTTAAAAAATATTTCTAGAATATAATTATAAAAGATCTTTACAGCCATTACTTCCTTGTACTAATCTTGTGAATATGTGTGCCTTTGGGCTTTTTAAAAAAATGTTTCTTTTATTGTGGAAAAGTTAAAACATGTTCAGAGATAAACAGAAGAGTATAATGATCCCCCATGAACCTATCATCCAGCTTCAACAATTATCAATTTGTAATCAGTTTGGTTTCATCTATACCTCTATTCACTTGCCCCATCATATTAGTTTTGAAGGAAATCCTCAAAAGAAATAATTTCATCATATGTATTTTATTTTTTATATTTTATTGTACTTCAGGTGAAGGCTTACAGAACAAATAGTTTCTCATGAAACAATAGTACACATGTTGTTTTATGACATTGGTTAACAACCCCACAACATATTAACCCTCTAAATTCTCAACCTTTTTTTTTTTTTTTTTTTTTTTTTTGGTGAAAATACACATAGCTGAAGATACACCGTTTCAAAAATCTCTACATACACAGTTCGGTGACATTGCCTACACTCTTCCAACCGTGCTGCCACTCTCACTTAAGATGAAGGCTTACAGAACAAAATAGTTTCTCATTTAACAGTTACTACAAATGTTGCCCTATGACAATGGTCAACAATCTCACAACACATCAACAATATCCTTACTCAACTTTGGGTTCCCTATCACTGGCTTCCTTGTCCCCTTCTGCCTTCTGGCCCTTGTCACTGGACTACTGTACCTCGTTAGTCTCATTTGGTTTTACGGGGCTGTCCACTCCAAGGCTGAACAGCGAACCTCAGAGGTTACTTCACCACTGAGCTAAAAGGGTGTCTGGGGGCCATACTCTCGAGGTTTCTCCAGTCTCCTTTAGGCCAGCAAATCTGGTCTTTTTTTTGTGAGTTAGAATTATACTCTACATCCTTCTCCAGCTCTGTTCAGAACCCCCTGCCATGATCCCGGTCAGAGCCATCAGCACTAGCAGCCAGGCACCATCCAGCTGCACTGGACTCAGTCCAGTGGAGGCCCCAGTAGCTGTGGACAGTTAGTCCTTTGGACTAATCTTTTCCTCGTATCCTGCTGTCTTCATTCTCCCCTGCTCCCGAAGGGATGAGACCAGTGGAGCATCCCAGATGGCCGGCCACAGGCTTTCAAGACCCCAGACACTACTCACCAAGGCAGAATGTAGAGCATTGTCCCTACAAGCCATGTCATGCCAACTGAGCTAGAAGTTCCCCGAGACCATGGTCCCCACAGCCCTCTGCCCAGCACTTCAGTCCTTCAGGGAGTTTGGATGTGTCTATGGGGCTTCCATGACCCTTCCTTGTACAGGTTATGCTAGTTTCCCCCGTATTGTGTACTGTCTCACCCTTCACCCAAGATACCACTTATCTATTGCCTATTTAGTATTTCCCCCCCACCCCTCCCATCCCTGGTAACCAACAAAGATTGTTACATTTTGTGTATGAACTTTTTCATGGGTTTTTACAATAGAGGTCTCATACAATATTCGTCCTTTTCTGATTGACTTATTTCACTCAGCATAATGTCCTCCAGTTTCATCCATGTTATGAGATGCTTCACAGATTCATTGTTGTTCTTTCTCGTTGCATAGTACTCCATTGTGTGTATCTACCATAGTTTGTTTATCCATTCATCTGTTGATGGGCATCTAGGCTGTTTCCATCGTTTTGCTATTGTGAACAATGCAGCCATGAACATAGGTGTGCATATGTCTATTTGAGTGACGACTCTTATTTCTCTAGGATATATTCCTAGGAGTGGGATTGCTGGATCGAATGGTATGTCTATTTCTAGCTTTCTGAGGAAGCGCCATATCATTTTCCAAAATGGTTGTATCATTTTGCATTCCCACCAGCAGTGCATAAGAGTTCCCATCTCCCTGCAGCCCCTCCAACATTTGTTATTTCCAGTGTTTTTGATTCGTGCCAGTAATGCCGGGGGTGAGATGGTATCTCATTGTGGTTTTAATTTGCATTTCTCTAATGGCTAGTGATCGCGAGCATTTCCTCATGTGTCTGTTGGCCATTTGAATGTCTTCTTTGGTGAAGTGTCTGTTCGTTTCCTTTGCCCATTTTTTAATAGGATTATTTGTCTTTTTGTTGTAGAGGTGTTGGAGTTTCTTGTAGATTATGGAGATAAGACCTTTGTCTGACTTGTACTGTCCAAAAATTTTTTCCCAGTCTGTAGGTTCTCTTTTTACTCTTTCGGTGAAGTCTTTTGAAGAGCATAGGTGTTTGATTTTTAGAAGATCCCAGTTATCTAGCTTATCTGTTGGGGTTTGTGCATTGATGGTTATGGTTTATATCCTGTTAATGCCGTGTATTAAGGCATGTAGTGTTGGTCCTATGTTTTCTTCTATTAACTTCATAGTTTTAGGCTTTATATTCAGGTCTTTGATCCATTTTGAAGTAGTTTTTGTATACGGTGTTAGGTATGGGTCCTGTTTCATTTTTTTGCAGATGGATATCCAGTTTTACCAGCGGCACCTGTTAAAAAGAGTATCTTTTCCCCATTTGATGGACTTTGGGCCCTTGTCGAAGATCAGGCGACCGTAGGTGGATGGATTTACATCTGGGTTCTCAGTTCTGTTCCATTGGTCCATCATATGTATTTTAGTATGTATCTCTAAAGGATACTTTTTTTTTTAAATTGTGGTAATATGTAACAAAATATTTGCCATTTCAACATTTTTTGCATGTGCAATTCAGTGACATTAATTACGTTCATCATATTGTGCAACCATCACCACTATCCATTGTAAATTTTTCCATCACCCTTAACAGAAGCTCAGTACCTCCTAAGCAATGACTCCCCCTTTCCTCCTCCCTGCCACCCCTAGCAACCAGTGTTAACTTTGGTCTCTGTGCATTTGCCTATTCAAGAATATTCTTTTTAAAAAACATAACCGAAACAAATCTCTCTCCTAAAAATAATAATATGTTAATATCACCAACTATCCAGTCAGTGTTCAGAATTCCAATTCTCTCCTTTACATTTAATGCTTTTACTTTTGTTACAGTGTCTTTGAAATAGGATATAAATTCCAACCATTATAATTAAATATCTCTTAATCTCTCTTTAATAGGTTCCCCTCCACACATTTTTCCTCTTAAAATTTATTTTTTGCAGAAATGAAATCATTTGTCCTGTAGGGTTCCTCCACAGTCTGGATTTTCCTGATTCTATCCCAGTGATGTAGTGGAACATTGTCCTTGGTCCTGTATTTCCTGCACATTGGTAGTTAGATGTGGGTGCTTGATCAAATTGACTTTGATTATTTTGGCAAAATTACTTCATAGGTGGTATTGTGTTCTACCAAGAGGAAGCACATAATGCTTAGCTGTCTATTTTGTTGATGTTACCAACTTTTACCAATCAGTGTCTAGATATGTTATTCCCCAGGAATTATGAAATGGTGGTGTTTTTTATAATTTTTTCAGTTATTAAGTGAAATACATTTTTGTTAAAGAACAATTCCTTCATTTACCATAGAGTTATTCAATGATATGGCTCATATAGAAAATGCATAGTTAGTACATGATTCTTGATTCCCTTAGTTTATCAGTTTTCAAAATATTGAGGTGGTTCTCTAGCATCCTTCAAGAATAACCAAATCTTTTTTTTTCTTCAGCGTTATAATGAGCTTATGGATTTAAACATATTTTTATGTGTTTCAGTCTTTTATAGTTATTATTCTTACTGACATACAAAATGTTCCATCTTTAAGTTCACTTCTGAGTTCTTTTGACATGACCTTCCATGCTGACTTCTGTGGTCAGACACTCCATGTTCTTGGATGGAGCCATTTCTCCAGGCAGCACTTGGCCTTTGTTTGGAACGGTCTTTGGAGATCGCAACCTGGGTTCCAGTATTGTTTCTTGCTATTGACTTAGTATGGTGTCCAGACTTCTCAGTGGATAGAATTAAAATTAAAATATATTGTTAGTCCATACTAGTAGTTTCAATTCAAATTTAAGGCAGAGTTTTTACTGTGAAGTCAACATTCTATATCCTTTTTCCCATGTTGAGAATCCTGATTTACCAATCCTTATGTCAGTGTCTCTTCTGCCATCTTGATTTTCTGAAGCTCATTCTTTAGTAGATTTCTCAATAGTTCATCCTAGGAATATTATTTCTTGAGTTCTTTTATCTTGAAAACAGTTTATCTGTGGCTTTTATACTTGAAAGTTGGTTTAGTTAGATATGAAATACTTGGCTTATATTTTCTATCTTTAGTATCTTGAATATGTTACTCCATTGTCTTCTGACATAAAATATTGTGGTCTAAATGTCTGATGATAGTAAGATTCTTTTCTTTATAAGGAACTTGGTCTTTTTGCATGGATGACCAAAATTTTTTTTTCTTTTTTTCTTAATGTATATAAATTTTTAATATAGTAGTTTTACTAGAATATGTGTCAGTGTTGGTCATTGGCATACCTTTTCAATGTGTTTTTTTTTTTTTTTAATATTTTTATGTACTTATTTCAGAAAAATTTTCTTCAGTCATTTTTTAATATATATTCTGTTCCTTTGCTTTGATATTCTTCTGTGGGGACTTCTATAATGCACATGTTGGAATTCCTTTTCTTATCTCCTATACTTCGACTCAACAGCAACAGATTTGGTTTTTTGATGTGCTTGTAACTTTCATATCTTTTTTTTTCCTTTGATTTTTAATTTTTTTATTTTATTTCATCTTATATTTATATTAAGACATTATCAGTTGTACTTATTAAATCTTATATTACTTTTTGTTCAGTGTTCATGTGTGAAATGTGCGTTTAAAATGTCAGGTTCTTTACTAAGTTCTATCACCTCATTTCTGAGTTCTTCTAAATTGAATTTATGTTGTTTTCTTTTCATAACCTCTATCATTTTATTAGTTTCTTTTAGCATTTAAAAAAATATTCAACTGTGTTATTAATGTGTTCTGGAGACATGTCTTTCTGGCATGTTCTCGTTGGTCTTTAAACCCATTGCTGATGAGTCCACTGTGACTTATAGAGACCCTGTAGGACAGAGCAGAACTGCCCAGTAAGGTTTTCCAAGGCCGTAATCTCTATGGAAGCAGACTGCCACATCTTTCTCCTGTGGAGCAGCTGGAGGGTTTAAACTGCCGATCTTCCAGTTAGCAGCCAAGCACTTTAACCGTTGTGCCACCAGGGCTCCTTCACTGGTCTTTAGGGCTGTTATTTTGTTCCTTGGTTTTTCTTTTTGTTTTTTCTTCTCATACCTTTCTTTTCCCTAAGAACTCAATAGCAATCCCTTTCCTCTTACTTTCCTCTCCTTTTCTTTCCTTCCTTCTTTCTCTCTTAGTCTTACTTTCATTCTTCCTTTCTTTCTTAACTGAGACCTAATTTATACACCATAAAAATGCACAACCCTGAAGTGTTCAGTTTGATGAGTAACTGCCATTTAAACCACAATTTAAAACATTTTTGTTGCCCCAATGTATTTATCCCACACCTCTGCAAAGTGACAATCATTATTCTGTTTTCTGTCAACATAGATTAATTGTGCATATACTTGGACTTCATATACATGAAATCATATAGCATATATACTTTTGAGTCTGTTTTCTTCCACTTATATAGTTGTTGAGATTCATCCATTTTGCTGATATATTAATAGTTCCTTTTTATTGCTATGTAGTATTCCATTGTACTTGTATATCATAGTTTATTTATCCATTCTTCTGTTGATAGACATTTGGACTTCCAGTTTTGGGTTATTATCAACAAGGCTGCTGTGAACGTTCCTGTACAACATTCACATGTGTTTTCAATTCTCTTGAAATTAATATCTGGGGAGTAGGCTTGCTGGGTCAGGTGGTTAGGTATATGTTTAACTTTATAAGAAACTATCAAACACTTCTCTAAAGTGGCTTAGCATTTTACACTCTCAAAAGCAGTGTGTGGGAATTCCGGTTGCTCCATATCGTCACCCACGTTTGTTATTATCAGTCTTTTTGATGAAGGCAAACTCCTGTGGATGTGAAATGGCATGTCATTGTGGTCTTAATTTATATTTCCTTGATGAGTAATGGTGTTGGGCACATGTTCATGGGTTTACTATGTTCACGTTTGCCTAAGTTTTTATTTGGTGGTTTGTCTTTTTATAGTATAAATTTGGAGAGTTCTTTATATATTCTAAGTGTGTCCTGTGTCAGACACATGTATTGAAAGCATTTCTCCTAGAATAGTTTTTCCTGTGGCTTGCCTACTCATTTCTTTAATGGTGTCTTTTGAGGAGCAAAATTCTTTTTATTTTACTGAAGTCCAGTATGTCAACTTTTTTCTTCTATGGTTAGTGCTTTTTGTGTCTTGTCTAGGAAATCTTTGCCTGGCCCAAGAATGTAAAGATTTCCTCCGATTTTCTTTTAGAAGTTGTGTTTCTATCTTTTACTTGAATTTTTTTTTTTTTTTTTGTATCGGGTAAGGATAATTTTTTTTTATATACAGAAATCCAGTTATTCCAACAACATTTTGTAAAAGATTTCTTCTTCCATTGAATTGACTTGGCATTTTGTCAAAAATCAAATGAACTTCTGTGTCTTTTTTTGGATTCTTATTCTAATAACCATATTGTATTAATTACTGTAGCTTTATAGTAATTATTGAAATCAGCTAGTTCTTCTTAAATATTTTCAGCTATTTTAGATGATTTGCAGTTCCACATAAATTTTAGAATCAATATGCTTGTTTCTTCAAAAAACCTTTAGACTGGGATTGCTTTGAATCCATAGAACAATTTGGGGCAAATTGATCTTAACAGTATTGAGTCTTTCACCCCAAGAATACAGTATATCTTTTCAGTTGTTTAGGCTTTTTAAAATATCTCTCAGCAACACTTTATAGTTTTCACACATTCTTTGTTAAACTTATTTTTAGGTATTTGAGGTTTTGTGATAGCAATACAAATTATATTACTTTAAAAGTCATTTTTTCAGTGGTCTCCGAATACTTTATAGATACACAATTAAGTTCTTAATATTTACCTTGTGTTTTATAACCTTACTAAATTCACTTTTTGGTTTTAGTAGGTTTTGTTTTATTGTGTTTGTAGATTCCATAGGGTTTTCTATATATACAACTATGTGACAGCAACTTTTTTTTCCCTCCAATCTTTATCCTCTCTTAAAACAATAAAAAGTTACCTTATTAACTGGATAGGAATTTCATTAGTGTTTAAGAGAATAGAGAAGGGCAAACATCCTTGCTGTATTCCTGCCTTTTTTTATGACCCAGGCCCTGGTCTGTGTTGATGAGTATTTCATGTGCTCTCGTATGTTCTGCCATTGTGATTATAGCGCTCTGTTAATGCCAACTAGATCAATTTGTTGAAAATATTATTCAAATCTTCTGCATCTTTGGTAATATTTTTTGTTTAGTTCTTTCAATTACTAAGAAAGTGGTATGAAAAATATCTAATAATGATAGTTTTCTTTTTCCTTCTAGTTCTTTGATTCATGTATTTGAAATTCTTTTATTAGGTTTGCATATATTTAGGATTGTTATGTCTTTCTGCTGGTTTTATCATTATGAAATGATGCTCTGTTAATAATTCTTTTTCTTGAAGTTTATTTTGATCATAAATAGAGCCACACCAACTTTAGTATGCCTCGTGTTTGAATGGCATATCCTTTTCCACTACAGTATTTTTCTTTTGCACATTTGTTACATGAAATGATTTTTTTATTTGTCTTTTTTTAATTGTGATTTAGGTGAAAGTTTACAGAGCAAATTAGTTTCTCATTAAACAGTTAATACACAAATTGTCTTGTGACATTGGTTGCCAACTCCACAATGTGGCAATACTCTCCCCTTCTCCACCCCAGGTTCCCTGTTTCTATTCGTCCAGTTTTCCTGTCCCTTCCTACCTTGTCATCTTTGCTTTTGGGCTAGTTTGCCTATTAGTCTCTTATACTTGATTGAACTATAAAGTGCGTCCCTCATGTGTGTTATTGTTGGCCCTGTAAGCCTATCTAATGCCCTGGCAGGGATCACAATAGAGGGTCCTGAACAGAGCGGGAGAACAATGTAGAACAAAATCCAAATTCACAGAAAAAAAGGGAGTAGGGCACAGGCTTGTAGGCCTGACAGAGACCAGAGAAACCCTGGGAGTATGGCCCCTGGACACTCTTTTAACTCAGTACTGAAGTCACTCCTGAGGTTCATCCTTCAGCCAAAGATTAGACATGAAATTAATTTTACTGAACTTTTAGGAAGAAGAGATGTGTCAGAATAGTTTTCTAGCTTCACTGCTCTAGAGCTTCCTCTTTTGTTGCTTTTGCACCATGATTTAAAAAAAATTTAAAAAGTCCTCTCCACTCTATGACTTTCTCCCCTTCATTTTATCTGCATTTTCAATTTCCTTTGTCCTGAGTTTATCCTGCAAAATTTGCATTCTACTCCCAGCATTTTCTCTTAATGCAGAGCTTTGTACTAGAATAAAGTTTCTGTTAGTACTGAAAGTTCATATAGCCCAAACCGCTCCCAGCCCTCAGAACTTCCTATAGATTTTCTTCTCTTCCGTGAATCAGTCAGCTTCAGCTCACAAATGGCCCTCATACTTTGCAGGAATACTTGTTTTTGATTTGGAGGTTCTCCTGTTTTTAGGGGAGTTCTCCTGTTGTTTCTCTCTGTTTCGTCCTATACTGATGTGGTACCACAAGGTTTTTGTAGCTGTCAATGGTTTGTCCCAACCTGTTTGCATTTTGGGGTTTGTAGGGGTATTGGACATGTAGTGTTTTTGTAGATGTTTTACCATGAGCTTTGTTTTTGATATCTTAGTTCTCTCTGGTTTTGTGTGGGGATTCAGGGAAGTTCCAAAGCAATTCTGCTGCTTAGCCATCTTTTCAAAACTCTGTGGCTACTCTTGATTCCACTGTAGAGCAGTCTATTTGTACCATCTGATCTTTGTACCATAAGGAGTGCAATGCTGATCTTTTCCAGAAGGGGCTACGTCAAGTCGCTTCCTCAGAGAAACTTCTACAGAATTTAGGAATTCAGATCAAAGTGTTCTCAGTTGTTCAGTGACCTCTGGAGTTGTCGCTTATCGTGATCACTGCATTTTCTTAGTATTATGCATGCACTTCTTTTCACTACAGCCTCTTAGTGTGCCAGGGCCATTTTGTGAGAGAACAGCCTGTGTAGTGAGGAAAGTCCCAGATAAGACTTCTGCCCCCTTCAGCAATTCTCTATTGCTATATGATGGAAGGACCCATCCGGTTTTGAATTTAGATAAAGCAGATAATTCAGAAGGGGTAGAACAAAACTCTACCACCCACCACCCAAATGAGTGTCTTTTGTGCCATGTAAGTTTGAACAAGCCAGAGGCTGCCTATGCTGAACAGTATTCTATAACCAAAAATGACTTTGATATTCAAGGTGCCTTAATAATGTCTAGAGATTATTGCCATATTATTTGCTTAGTTTTTTTTTTAAAGCCTTTATTCTTTATTCTGTGGAGTTGGGTGGCTGGAGAGCAGTTGAGACAGAGCTCATAATCCTCCGATCATTCTTCTATACCATTCCCAGGTGACACTTTTTCCTTCACCACAGTAACTCTCAAAGAAATATCCATGAGCATGAGGTTCTCTTCATGGAGACTCATGTTATTAGTCAGTCTCACATACTGACTTTAAATCAATTATTGGGTAATGATTTATCTCAGAGATTCATAAAGTTTTGCACAGTGAGCATGTTTGCTTCCTATAAAATTAATACTTATATTTCTATGTTACTTTATAATTTGCAAGGTACTTTTCACTTGATCTTCATGACCACTTTGAAAAAAGCAGCATTTTCTCTACTTTACACATGAAGCAGCTAAAACTCAGAGGTTAAGTTACCTGCTCAAGGCTATGTGGATAATTTATGGCAGAGCCCAGAGAAAGTTATTCAATAATGAGAATAATTATTATTAATATTGGAAGCCTCTATGCTTGCCCATAACTCAAAAATAGCTGTGGGAAACATAATCACATGAGTGCCTATTAATAAATCAGCCGCAATTGAATTAGTTATAATTTAGAGAGAATTTTTAGGAAATATGTATCTACTCCTTTAATATACAGTGTAAATATATGTAATGAAAAATAATGTGAACTATAAATTTATCTTATGTTGAAAAATCTAACACTTTGGAAATTCATGTTTTTTTCCCACTAGACTTCAAAACAATTGTTTACAATGATTTGTGTTTTACAGATGAAAACTAAGACGCAGTGATGTGAAATGGTTTGCCTATATAGCTAGTCACAGAATCAGGATCCAATTTCTTCCCATATCTTCTCATTCTAAATCCTAGATTCTTTCCTTTATACCACGCTGCTTCATGATTGAACTTTTAAAATGTTGTCGGATGACTGAACAGATGAACCAGCTATATAATTTAGATACATCTGCACCAAACAGACTGGCTTGGTCTGTAATAACCAGTTTTATGAAGCATAAATACAAGAAAAATGATGAAAAAGAATCAATGAATAGTCAAAGGATTTGAGACCTGATTTCAGCCTAGTAGGTCATAAATACACATTAGGCAGATAAGGAGAATGGCCAGTCTTCCCAGGAGGGAAATATGTGTATACTTTATCAGTTTTAATAAAGTATGACCCATATATGTCCTAGATGACGTGTGCTCTCTGACATGTGCTCTGCTGGTAGTCCTCACACCATCAGCACTACCGTGGCTCGTGGTAATATTCTCACATATCATGTCTGCTTCCCAGGCTGGCTCTTTCTCAGGATTAATTGACTGTGTTGCATCATTTTTTTTAGTAGGATGATAGGCAGAAATATCTATTTCCTGAAATCCACACATTTGATCAAATCAGTGTTGTCATTTTTCCCCAGAACCTACAAACCAGTGTCCTTGGGAATCATGCTGCTCAGAGACCACCACAGCCAAGTTTAGAAACAGAGCACACTGGCCGCGCGGTGGTAACACACAGTCAGGGGTGGCTCTGGATTTTCTTTGTTGTGTGTGATGCTGATTCCCCTGTATATTCTGAGCAAATTCACCTTACAGACTTTATTTTTATAGCATTCAGTTCGATGAGATTTTTTTTTTTATATTAGGGATTTGAAATCAGCTATGTGACCAATCAGCTATGTGTACATGTGTGTGTGTACATATTTTTAATCAAACAGCACAACGTGAAACAATCAAGTTGGCTTGGAAATTTTTACTTCAGAGTCAGTCCGACTCTAGCTTTATGTAGCAGAAGTGGTGTTGGCCCTAGACCAAACGGGGGGATGGGCAGCCAAGGGTTATTTGAATGACGCACCTTTTTGCAGCATCTCTGGCCACACTCTGACCAGCTGCCCAGGTTCCCTCACTATGGTGTCATCAGTTTATTGGCCTGGGTCCTTTCCAAGGCATTGTCCGTGGAGCCAGAAGATGTGTTAAGTCATAATGTACCATGTATCAGTTGTGTGTTCTTTGTCAAGCCCCCTTTTGAACCTCTTCTGAGTTGTATGTGGCTGTACTATGAAGGAGTCTCTGTCTCCGCAGTGTCACCTTCTCACATCAGACTGGCACTGACCAGTCTACTGTCCCTATGTTGACTGCCATACTGGTGTCCACTTAATCATATGACCATGATATCTAATGAGAAATTTTGTCCACACCTCCTGAGACTCTTGCTTTTTATTTCCTTCAGCAGTGTAGGAAGCCAAATGGTATATAAGCAATATAATATAATGTGAATATGGAATATGTAACAATTTTTGTGCAAATGACTGATATTTCATTTGTTCCAAGTTTAGAAAGGAAGTATAGGCCCACCACTTCCAATATTTCCCAATTGACTATAGGTTCATTTCTGAAATATGTCAGAAAATTTATAATTAGTTTTGGAAATGGAATTGGACAAAGGGTGGTTATCAGCCCCTGGGTGGTGCAAACAGTTAATGCACTCGGCTGCTAACAGAAAGGTTGTAGGTTCAAGTCCACCCAGAGGTGCCTTGGAGGAAAGACCTGGTAATCTATATCTGAAAAATCAGCTCTTGAAAACACAGTTCTATTCTGACACGCGTGGGGTTACCATGAGTCAAAATCAACTGATTTTTTTTTTCTGGTTTAGTGATAAGTAAATGGAGGATTTGTTTCATCTACTACTGTCTGTATCTAAAATTCTAACATCAAACTGTAAGAGAACTACCGTTGGTGCCTGAAGAGCTTGAGTCCTCTTGGTAATAAAAACTATGCATGAATGAAATCAGCATTTGTATAGAGAGAGAATATCCCGTATTGGAAAGTAATCATAGCTTTTATGCTCTTGTGTGTGTGTGTGCTTTGACAGCTTTTTGGAGACTACAGCCTATTTCTTCATGAAACCAAAAATTGGAGAGAAGGAGGTGTCCCCAAATGTTTTCTTCAGTATCTGGCATGAATTCAGCTCTGACTTTAAAGACTTTTGGAAGAAAGAGAACAAACTTATTCTACAAGAGAGGTAAGTATTTTCACTTGCACATTAGCATTTTAAGACGTGTGTTTTATTAGGTGTGACGCCACTAGGGTTGCCAGCTTTTAGAGCCTGAGTGGAAAATTAAATGGTCCTCACCTGAGGTAGCAAGCCTAAGAGGGTACTGAGATTTGGCGAAATTTGGAGTTCGAGTAGGAGGAGTTGGCACAGAGGCTGGGATGCTACAGAAAGCAGCTGGGGTGTGGCTTGCCAGGACCACTGTCTGGTAAAACAACTTTTCATGGTGAGGAAACCATGTAAAGAAGACCATGTAAGAAGATTTGGAAAACCCTACTGGGGTGATAAACACACTCATCTCAAAAGACCTATAGCAAAGACTGTAAAGGTATGATGAACTTAACTTTGTTTTTGCTAATCGTGTGGTATTGTCAAAAGTTTACCGTTCATATCATTAAAATTTTATCATTCATTTTACCCCAAATATCACCAAAATACAAAGATGATCAGTTTTTTTTTTAAAAAAAACATCTTTCAAGATTCTTGTAGAATTACATCACACTTCCCAAAGTAAATCTTTTCAGGAATGAAGGAACATTTCCCCTTGTAAGTATATGAAATAGTCTCTTTCACTGCAATCATGAAATCCCACAGAGGCATATTAAATATTAAGTCGTAAAGAAAGCTAGCCCTCCCGGGGCAGCGTCTTCCAATAGCTGGGTCTAGTGGGAGGATAAAAGGGAAACATAATCTACACTACAAACCAACCCCTAATACCCAGCCAGTTAGTGTACTCTCTAACATCCCTACCCTAACTAACGACGACTCTGCTTTAGATCTTCTGAAAACCTACATCCTGAGGGACTTGGTTCATTACTACCACAAAATTCCACAGTTTTCTGCTTATTTTTTCATTTTTTGTCTTGCTTACATATGAAACCATGATCATCCACCTAGTTTTCATTTTTAAGTAGATAATTGGTACTCCTTAAACCAAAAAACCAAACCCGTTGCCATCAAGTCGATTCCGACTCATAGCCACCCTGTAGGACAGAGTAGAACTGCCCCATAGAGTTTCCAAGGAGTGCCTGGTAGATTCAAACTGCTGACCTTTTGGTCAGCATAGCACTTAACCACTATGCCACCAGGGTTTCCATTGGTACTCCTTAAGTCAAGTGAAATTAATTGCTAACATTGGGCAATTAGACTATGCCAGACATGTGCTAACTCACGTAATGAATTGCCTAGATTTCATAGCTCTGTCAGAGAAGAAGAGCCCTGGTGGTGCAATGATTCAGAACTCGGCTGCTAACCAAAAGGTCGGCAGTCCAAATCCATCAGCTGCTCCTGGGAAACCCTATGCGGCTGTTCTACTCTGTCCTGTAGGGTCGCTATGAGTTGAAATCAAGTCGATGGCAACACATTTGGTTTTGGATCAGAGAAGAAACCTGTGACTCAGCAAATAGTAGATGAAAAAGGAGACCACTTTGAACAGAAGGAAAACACTTGAAACAGCCATTCCAAAATTAATACGCTTATTCTGCCTCCAAATGCATCAGTAGAGATTTACATAAAAGATGAGATTTTAGTCAAAAGTCCATGCAGGTGAGGTAAGAGAGACAGTTGCTTAAAAATATGCATATCTGAATCATTGTTCATTTCCTGCAGACTTAGCCACATATCAAGTGGTTTCTACCCAGCAAGGCTTACTCAGTTTGGAAAATTGTGAAGAGGGAAAATGTTTCACCTTAGCATATCGCATGTCATTTCCCTTTGTGGGTCCTCACTGGTTCCCCACGTGCCTCCTGTCAGCTCCAATCAAGACTTGTTCCCCAGGGAAAGAGCTGGAAACTCATTCACCCAAAAGTGCAAAACTGAAAGATTGTTTCACCTTGCAAGGTTATTTATGTCCTGTCTGGGTTCTGAACCCTAATGAGAGCAGAAATGGTGAGATTTAGACATCGACAGGACAGGATTGATGAAGCTGTGGCATGGGAGTAGCTGCTCTGATGGCCTGTGGGGATAGGATGACTGGACAGCAGCATCAGGCTGGCCGTGTCCTGTGGCCGTGTAGCCTGAGGAGGTGCTGGGACAAGAATTCAGGTGAACACACTCTCTGTGGCTCTCCTTTATGCTCTGCACCCCTACATAAGCACTTAGATGCCTGTCTTGGAGAAAATGTTGAAACTGACTAGTTCAGATGCAGAGTTCCCCAAGTATACTCATAGTGGCCATTCAGCAGCTATTCCATGACATAGGATTGTGTTTCTCAGTCCCATTATCAGTAATAATCCACTTTTCTGTGATATTTTATGCATTTGACACACCCAGAATTAGCTTGTCTTCATTCTCTGTGTTATAAAATCAGCCAGATTCTTTCTTTTTCACTTTATCCTGTGCTTGTCATGTTCTAGAAGTTCATAGAAGTATGCTATGGGCTTTTTAACTTATACTTGATGACTTTGCTTTGGTTTGGCAGTGTTTTCAACTGGCAGATCACAGTGTACTTCTCGGCAGCCTTCCCGTTTTTCTAAATCGTTTGCTTTAATAAAGGGCTAAGGAGGAATACATGACAGTTGAGAGAGGACTGCTTTGCCCTTTGACGTCCAACGTATATTAGGTCTCAAGACTCTTGATCTGAATTGTGTGTATTAGCAACTCTGTCCCTTTCCTTAGTGCGGGACCAGCTACATAATATGTGGACCCCGAGCAAAGCAGAACGATGGGGCTCCTTGTCCAAAGATTATTAAGAATTTCAAGACAGCAACAGCAAAGCATTAACCAAGCGCTGGGCCCTTCTGAGAGCAAAGTAGTGCGTGTCTGCACAGGTGCACCACCATGAAGCCTTCCTGCCTTGGAGTAAGCTTTATATTCAACTTTCACTGGAAGAGTATTTCAGGAACTCTCTGAGCTCACAGGCCATCCCTAGGGAGATGAGTTAAGGGTGTTGTATCAACTTCTTAAGGCAGCCGTAAGAAAGTACCACAAACTAGGTGGCTTAAAACAACAGAAGTGCATTGTCTCTCAGTTCTGGAGGCTAGAAGTCCAAAATTAAAGTGCTGCTAGAGCCTTGCTTCCTCCGAAGCCTCTAGGCTTCCTTGCTTCTTCCAGCTTCTGCTAGCCCCAAGCATTCCTTGCTTATGGCAGCATAATCCCAGTCTCTGCCCTCCACCTTCACGTGGGCTTCTTTCTTCTGTGTCTGTGTCTCTCTCTGTCTCCTCCTCCGCTTATATGGACACCACTCATATTGGATTCAGGGCCCCCCATACTCCAGTATGACCTCATCTTAATCTGATTACATCTGCAAAGACCCTATTTCCAAATAAAATCCCATTCATAGGTACCAGGGATTAGGACTTCAACATATAACGGAGACACAGTTCAACCCGCAACAGATATTAAACCTTTGATACAATCTACATGAATTTGAGCAGAACCTTAAGTAGAATTACAAATTCTTCAAATGGGATGTTGTTCCTCCAGCTGACTGGTTTCTCCTCTGTACTCCTGTAGTATTTATTATCTGTGTATTTTGTTTAATAATTCATCCTACACTGCCTGTGTTTTTATTTTATACTGTAACTTTTTGCATGTTTGTATGTTTTTATTTCCCGGTGAGACTTAGTGTTATCATTTCTGGTATAGCTCTCAATTATCACTAAGCTGCGGTACCTTTACCCTCTTAGTCTCTCAAATATTTGCAGATTTGATTTGTTACATCATTGTGTTTGACATGTACAGGGAAATAAGAACTTAGTCTAGTAATGAACATGTTTTCTTACATAATTTAACTTTATCATTGTAGGTAATAAAAGCCCAACTTCAAATACCTTAAGAAAAAGACTTTATTTGTTCAGGTAGTCAAACCACTGAAAGCAAACGATGGAACTTCCCTGAGGTATACCTGAGTTCTGAAATTCCAGCTGCAGTTGGTGGGAATTAGCCAGGTGTGTCTATGTCTCTGGAGCCCTGGTGGTGCACTGGTTAAGCATTTAACCAAAAGTTAGGCAGTTCGAATCCACCAGCCATTCTTGGAAACCCTATAGGGCAGTTCTACTCTGTCGTATAAGTTGCTATGAGTTGGAGTCGACTTGATGGCAACAGGTTTGGTTTTTTGGTTTGGTCTGTCTTTTAAAACGTTCTCTGAGTCCCTGTCTCCTCCTCCATCTTCTTCCTCCTCTTCACTCTCCCTCCCCTTCACTCTCCCTCCCCTCCCTCCTCTCCCTCCTCTGTAGATTAGCTTCATTTCCAAGCCAGGTTGTTCCTTCAGGATAGACACACGGCCACCAGCCACAGGCATGTCTTACATTCTCACAACCCAGGAGGAGAGGTTACTCCCCTGCACTTAGAAGAATCCCAGGGAAGAACTCCAAATGAGTCACGCCCATCTTTGGATCAGCCACAGGGACCAGAGGCATGGGGTACCGTGGTTAGCTCAGAAGTTCATAAAGCTAATCCTGCGGCCAGAGGAGGGTAACTGTGATTGACAGTCCCCTTCATAGCAATCTCATTGGGTTGAGGACAGAGCAGTTTCTCAAAGAAATATAAACTACTACCCAGATTTATTAAACTTTAAAAATAACCCCTGTAATTATCAGAATGTCTTAGCATGGTATAAATATCCTGAAAGATGATATTGATGGTATGGTGCAAATTTTCTTTTCTGATGAAGTTTCTCTTGCTCTAATTTAGTATTTTATAGATTAAGTAATGTCTTTAAGGTTTTAAATCCTATATAAATTTTCCTTATCACATTATTTCTAATTGATATCTGAGTATAGAAGTGGTACTAACTCTGTATTTTCTAGCTTTATCCTAGTGTCCCATACAATTTAGTAGCTATAAATCTTGTCATTTCAATACTTCCATGCTGAATAAATCTTCTGTCTTTCTAATCAATGTGATCTGGAAAACTCGAGAACTTTTTAGTTAGCTCTGTCACTTTTCTATAATCATAGAAAGCAGTTTATTATCAAGAGCCATAGTTTTATGATAATACAAGTTGTGCAGTGTCATTGCGTAGATTAAATGAGGTAATATATATGAAGTGTATAGCACAGTGTCTACATTCTAGATGTTCAATGCCTGTTTCTTCATCATTTAAAATAAATAGTATCCTCATCAAGACTACCTATAAGGTGATGGGCATTTGATAGAACATGTTAAGCACCATCAGAATGTAAATACAAGGTATTATTATTATGACTCAGTTACTGTCTTGGTTAGGTAAAATTTCTTAGTTCTGAGTCTAAGGATGGACATTTATTTGAAAATGTAAATACAATCTATACCTCTGTATTCACATATCCTATGGGGTCGCTATGAGTCAGAATCAACTCGACAGCAACGAGTTTGGTTTTTTCTTGGTTTATGTGAAGGAACTCCCGTTTAGATGCTTTGAACAAAGGACCCATTGGTTTTGATTCGAGAGTCAGAAAAAGTGTTTTTTCGTATGCTAGGAACGAGGCATGTATAATTGTTAATAAGAATCAGTCTTTTTTAAAAATCTAGACTTAGTTAAGGGGTCCTTGGGTGACACAAATGGTTAAGCGCCCTTCTAACCAAAAAGTTAGTGGTTCAAACCCACCCAGAGGTGCATTGTAAGACATGCCTGGCGATCTGCTTCTGAAAGGTCACAGCCTTGAAAACCCTATGGAGCAGTTCTACTCTGCACACATGGAGTCACCGTGAGTCAGAACTGACATCAACTAACAGCAACAACAGACTTAGTTAATGCTATCACTGAGCAACACGCGACGTGTGCAGAATAGGTAAGGTTTTCATTTTCAGCTTGCCTGGATCGAGAAGATGGCGGGAGGGGGGGTGGTAACCTATCATTTACTCTGCCAGTCATCCCCCTAAAAGTCGCATAGAGCATAGTATGTGAAGAAATGGGTGAGCCTCGTCTCCTGTTCTCCAGGAAGACACTGGCATTAGTATCACCTGGCACTAATGAGGCTGTGTGGGGATAGGACAACAAGAGCTGTATTAATTAGAAGAAAGAGGTGCAGAGTGATTGCGCATGCTTGTGCTTTTTGTCCCGGATTGAGGGACTGTGGTGTGGGTCCTGGGAAAGGAGAGCGAGTACCCAGAACAGCTCTACTTCTCACTTTTGCTCTATTTGAAGTTGAATTCAGTTTCAGGCAGAGAGCTCAGCCACTCATTCCATATTGAGTTTTTACTAGGCACTGGAGACATTCAAGTTCACATGGTGAGGGTCTTGCCTTTCTTGAGGTAACAGTCTAGCGCTAGGGTGGCATAAAGGGCAGTGGGAGGGGAGCGGAGAGGAGGGAGTGACTAAGACTGCCCAGTGGACTATGACACGGAGCTTGGAGGATGTGTAGTATTTTCACAGGCAGTCCAGGGAGGTAAAAGCAGTCTAGGCAAGAATATCTGGTTTTGGCAACTGCCCCAAACCTCTTAGTATATAGTGTGGCCTATTACAATTTGCTTTTTAGTAGGCCACAACATTTTAATTTAATAAATTAATTGTGACATCTGTAATGGTTATGTTTAAAGTGTTGTCTAATTTGATTTGCCAGTTTATTTTCCTTTGAGACAGGTAGTCTTTGATGAATCAGGAGAAAGGATAGCTGCCCTTCTAATTGCACAAGCATGTGGCAATCAAATCTGGATTCAGCCCAGCTGAAATCTGTCATGAGAGGAAAAGGATTTGAAGTTTTGGCCTTGGAAGGTTACACATTAAATTGGAGAGTGCCTGATGCCATGTTAACATTCTCATTTCCATAATTTGTATTCAGTGGTCTGTGTGTTAAGGTTTTTTTCCTCCAGTTGCCATCAAGTCAATGTCGACTCATGGCAACCCCACGTGTGTCAGAGTAGAACTGTGCTCCATAGGGTTTTCAATGGCTGATTTTTCAGAAGCAGCAGATCGTCAGGCCTTTCTTCCAAAACACCTCGGGAGATCTCAAACCTCCAGCCTTTAGGTTAGCAGTCAAGCCCATGAACCATTTGTATCACCCGGGCACTTCATGTTCAGATTTAAGTATGATGTTATTGGTGTTAAGTTTAGCAAGGAAGCAGCCACTTTTTAAAAATTGAAAATACATCTCAAGAATACAGATAAGGAAAGAAGGTTTATTATTATGTACTAAGGTATTTGTTGGATATCTAAGTGAGATTTCCCTCTTGTGCTTTTATTTTGCATTATTGCGTTGCAGTAATAAATGCATTTGGCTGATCATTTACCCCTTCCATTGAGGCATCAATTTCTAGAAAAAGGACCCATAAAGAAATCCTCTTTCCAGTGCAGGTTTTCTATGGCTGAAGCTTTGGCAGGAAGATTGACAAACTAGATAGAGTAGTGGCTAATGGTGGCTGAGAATTTGAAGAAAATCTGATCTACATTCATTAGTGGAATTAGTTAATATACATCGCTCGGTGGTGCAAATGATTAATACGCTCAGCTGCCAGCCAAAAGGTTGATGGTTCGAGTCCTCCTGGAAGAAGGCTATGGTGATCTACTTCTGAAAAATCAGCCATTGAAAACCCTGTGGAACACAGTTCTACTCTGGCACACCTCGGGTTGCTGTGAATCAGAGGAGACTTGACGGCAGCTGGTTTTAAGACATACTAGGTAATTCATTTATTTATTCATTCGTCAATTATTTATGGAGCCCTAGTGGCGCAATGGTTAAGAGCTTGGCTGCTTACCAAAAGGTCAGCAGTTCAAATCTACCAGCTGCTCCTTGGAAACCCTATGGGGAAGTTCTTCTCTGTTCTGTAGGGTTGCTATGAGTCAGAATTGACTTGATGGCAGCTGGTTTGGTTTTCAGGTTTTATGTGCCAGGCAAAGTTCCTGGCTATGTGAGTCTTACCTGCTAGTAAGAGAGGCACACAATGAAAAGTAAATAAATACATTTTTAAATTACAGGTTGAAATTAGTGCTATGAGGGAAAGAAACAGTGAATCATTTTGCAGAATAAAAAGTGGAAGAGGCTAATTACATAAGACGGTCAGAGATGCTTTCTAAGTAGATGGCATTTATATTAACAGTAAAGAATGAAAGGGAGCAGCCATGTGAAGGGGCAGGGAGATGAGGAGCAATGCAGTGTGAGCATTCCAGGCAGAGCAGCAGAGGGGCGGGAAGTTCAAGGCAACCAGGCAGGAAAGATTTAGTGTACTCCAGAATAGACGAGGGGCCTGAGATGAATTTGATGAAGCAGTCAGGAGCCTGATCATTCAGTCCTTTGTAGGTAAAATAGTAAGAATTGGCTTTTGTTGTGCATGCAATAGAAATCCATCGAAGGCTCTTTAAAAAGAGAATAACCTGGTATGATTCATATAATTAAAAGGTCAAGTGGGAAGCAAATTGGAGAACGAGGCTGGTGAGAGTGGTAGTGAGAACCAGGTTAGTAATTACTGCAGTGACCCAGGAGGAAGATGTGATGCTGGGGACTGGGCAGAGGCAAGTAGCAATGCTGGAAATGGGAATGCATATATTTGAGGTATATTTTGGAAGAAGACCTACAAGCACTTGCTACTCCCAGGTTTCTGGATGGACCAGTTTTGGGGTCAGACAGTGTCCCTATTGTAAATGTCAGCTCAGATACAGACAAGCTAATATGCATCAGGATGTTAGAGATCAAGAAGTAAGCTACTTTTTTGCACTGTAAGCAGGCTTTCCCCTTCTTTACAATGCTTTCCAAAAAGCTGAGGTTAAAAAAGATCTGAAATCCTGGCTATCAGGAAATTCACTTTCTCAAGCTTAGTTCACCTAGGATGTTGTCAAATTCTGAGGAGAAAATTAGATAGGAAAGGTCTTTGCATTTGCTTCTTTATATTGCCATGTTCCAAGAGATGTTTTTTTAACCTTTGGGAAATCTTTCCCAAAAGCCTGTTGTTTAAAACACAGAAGAATCTCACAGTTAGAGATAGCAGTTAGAGCTCCCCAACAGAGAATCAGGATCAAGAGCCAAGAAAATAGCTTGTTGAAAATATGTTTTTGCTTTGGTAAGGATTTAAACTCTGTAGCATCTGTTAGTGAATTCGTAGAGGCTTGTAGACTATCTGAGCAATTATTAATTTTCCTTCAGCATTTATGAAAAAATGTTTTGTAATGTCTAAGCAAAGCATATAGCAAAACGATCTTGGATCAAAATAAACTTCATGGAGTAAAGGTATTTAAAATTCCACTTAAATAATGTCACCTAGCTTATATAGACCTGAAACAAGTACATATACAAGCTAGAAGATGTCATGTTAGTTACCTAGTGCTGCCGTAACCAAAATACTATAAGTGGGTGGCTTTAAAAAACAGAAGTTTATTTTTTCACAGTTCTGGGGGCTAAAGTCCAAATCAGAGTCTCAACTCTGTCAGTTCCTTCCTTGTCAGTAGCCCTGGGCATTCCTTGGTTTCATAGCATTCCTTCTTCCCCAACATGTGTGACTCTGTGTCTATTCTGGTCTTCTTATAACTCAGAAGTGATTAGGTTTCGGATCCACCCCATACTGGTATGAGCTCAACTGATTGATTCATTACATTAGATTGCATTATAGAATGTGATCACAAGGTAATCTGCTTAACGGATAATTTCTTTTATAAGGATCAGCACAAAGCTGGTTCCTGTGAGGTGGAGGTTAAAGATGTCCCAAATGTTTAACTTTTCCAAGCTGCTGTAACACTCTGTTGTCTCTAACACCAACTACTCCCTCTCACCTCAGTACTCTGCCTCCTGTCTTTGGGTTCCCTAATTCGCTGCAGCGTCTCATAGAACTCACAAACCATGTAAAGGAAATGGCTTACGCTGTTGTGGAGGCCGACAAGTCACAAATTTGTGGGTCAGGCATAGACTTCTCCCTGGCCCTCAGTCTCTGTCCAAAGGCACCCAGCTTTCTCCCTCCACGGACCAGGAAGCCCACTGCACCATATCCTGTGGGTCTCTGCTGTTGGGCTCTCCTTCTTTGGTGGTGGTGGGCTCTCCTCTCTGCTCTGGAACTGGGTCTCTTTTAAGGCAAAACTGGCCAATCCCTTCAGTGGGCCACAATTATTTGCACAGCCCCACCCAATCACCTGGGTGGCGGTCACAAGACTATGGCTAGAAAGGCCACCTACAAAACTAATTAATTGCACAGCATCTGCTCTGCCCTAGGTCAGCTGATTTAATCACATGAAACTACTCCGAGATAGCAACTAGACTAGTGTTTGGCCAAACCACTGGGAACCACAGTTTAACCAATTGTCACATAAAATTAACCACCACAGATACTATTTTAAGAGGTAATTTAGAATTTTAAAAATTTTCTTTAGGACATAATCTCCACATAATGTAATGGTTATCAAACGCTTAGGGTTTGTGTAGTCTTCTGCTAGAGCCTGGATTTTTAAGATAGTAAAAAATTAGAAGCCAAAGGCTCCCAACGGTTCGTGCCCACTGTGACATTCCCCATGCTAACCCAGACCTCTTCAGCAGAGGAGTTCACCAGCGGTGAATTCCTTCTTCTGTTCTGCTTCAGGATTTCACTCTCAGGCACCACTCCTGCCCCCATTAGTGAGAGTGAAGGAAGCTTTAGAGGAATGGAAAATGTTTCTTCTACACATAAAAATCTTGGGTCCTAGGGTAAATAATGGATATTCGGAGACTATTCATGACAAATAAGGGTGGAAGAGATTATTTCTACATTTCTACTTTTTTTTTTTTTTTTTTTGGTATTGGCCTATACAGCAGGTTTGAGGATAATGACAGATGTTAGACCAAGACATGTTAGTAGTTATTCTCTTTGACAAAGAGCAGTTAGCTCACTTGGTTTTGCCTGCTGAAGTCTGGTTAGGATTTAGAAGCAAGCATGATCAGGCATTAAACTCAATTTTAAAAGGAATCATTTCTAAAGCATGTGCCGAGAGCGTATGTGCAGTGGACGGATATGGGTGGAACCAAGAAAGGAGATTAATACTGATGCATTTTCAGAATGTATGTTTCAACATAGGACATAAAAAGAAAATAAGATCTGTGTGTCTTGGAGAGAGCATGAAATAAAAATTTTTAAAGTAACTAGAATGGCCAATTAAAAAAAACCAAACCAGACCCATTGCCATCGAGTCAATTCCGACTCATTGTGACCCTATAGGACAGAGTAGAACTGCCCATAGGGTTTCCAAGGAGTGGCTGGTGGATTCGAACTGCTGACTTTTTGGTTAGCAGCCTATTTCTTAATCACTGTGCCAGCAGGGCTCCAATAAGCACGTGAAAACATGCTTAAGTCATTAGCCATCAAAACCCAAAAACCTAACCCATTGCCATCAAGTCAATTCTGATTCATAGTGACCCTACAGGACAGAGTAGAAGTGCCCCATAGCATTTCCAAGGCCATAATCTTTAGAGAAGCAGACTACCACATCTTTCTTCCACGGAGCAGCTGATGACCTTTTGGTGAGCAGCCCACCGCTTACCACCGTGCCACCAGGGCTCCTTCATTAGCCATCAGGGAAATAGAAATCAAAACCACAATGAGATACCACTTCACACCCACTGGGATGGCTATCACAAAAAAAAAAAAAAAAAGCAGACAATAAGAAATGTCGAGATTGTGGCACTGTTGGATCTCTCGTATATCACTAGTGGGGGTGTAAAATGCTACAGCCACTTTGAAAAACAGTCTGACAGTTCCTCTAAAAGCTAAACGTAGAGTTACCGTATGACCAAGCAGTTCCACTGCTATGTGTATACCCAAGAGAAATGAATATGTACATCCATGCAAAAACATGTACGCAAATGTTCATAACAGCATTATTTATGTAACCAAAAGGGGGAAGCAACCAGAGTATCCATCAACAGATGAATGGGTAAATAAAATGTGATATATCCATGCTATGAAAAATTCTTCAGCTACAAAAAGAAATGAAGTACTGATACATGCTGTAACATGAATGAGCCTTGAGAACATTATGCTAAGTGAAAGAAGCCAGTCACAAGAGTATGTTGTATAATTCCTTTTATATGAAATGTCCAGAATAGGAAATCTATAGAGACAAAATTAGATTAGTTGTTGCTAGGGGCTGGGAGTTGGGGAGGGGGCCCAGGAATGGAGATGAACTGCTAATGAAGTTTCTTTTAGGGGAAATGAAAATGTTTAAACTTAGGTTGTAGTGATAGTTGCACAACCCTGAGAATATTCTTTAAAAAAAAAAATGAATTAATGAGTGAATTATGTTGTGTGTGAGTTATCCTCAATAAGGTTGTTTTTTTCAAAGAAGAAAAAGGTAAGCAGACTGTTCACATTAGAGTTCTAAGCATAAAAGCGGATCACAATCGTACATAACCAAAACCTTCAGTGAGCTCTGTATGGATTATTCACAGTTTTGAAATTCTGCATTGTTTCCTTTGTCTTCCTGCCTGGCACACTCCTGTGCCCAGGTAGTTCTGCATGTGCTCAAGGAAAGCAAAGCTTATAACTACTAATATGAATATTAGCCAAATCGAAATTTTAGAGATCAGTCTTCTGGCACAAACAGTAAACCCAAAGCCAGAAAATCTCCATTAATTTAGATAATTAGTAATTTACAATAGCTTGACTCCATAGAAATAAAATGAGCCAGCGTCTTCCCTGTGTGTAAATCCATTTCAGGAAATCTCAGTCATGTTAAAAAAATATATATTTCTATATATACAGTAGGCATTACGTGTGTGTGTGTGTGTATTTATGGATTTTGAAATTATTAATCTGTTAGGAATAAAATTTTTTTAAATCAGATCTCTATGGGAAGAGTCACATGATGCAAGTTTTCTTAACTTTTATTGCCTAATATATAGAAGAACCTTTATTTCTAATGGAGAAGATGTAATTATTGGGGGGAGGGGGAAAAGTGGATATAATTTTTAAATGGCTAATATAAGAAAAAAGAGAATGTTTCAGGGTTTGCTCTAGGTGACGTCTCACATCGTTAACTTCTGTTTAATTAACCCTCTCCCCTTGGGCAGGACTCCCTGCTCACTGCCTGGTGCTGCTGCCTATCCCCTGTTTTTCCCCTGGCTTTCTGATTACTGGCATAGGACCTGACACTCCACTGGCCTTTTCACAGAGTCGCTGCTCTGGGTTTCTGCTTCTGCTTCTCGTATGCCATCAGGCTTAGAAGCTTGAACCATGAGCAGCTGCTAGTTTGTAAGAAGAACTTTGAGCCCATGGGAAGTAGACGGTTTTTTGAGGCAGACAGTAATGGAGACAGGCCACTTATATGGCACTTACTAGCCAGTGCGATCTCAGTGAAGATTAACAATGCTGAGGCTACAGAACTAGCTATAGAATTATAATGTGCCCTTGGATATTGACATTTCTAGTCAATCCATGTCCGGTTGAACTACAGTCATTGTTACAAATTAATGTCATGTAATATGGGTTCTTTGGTGTTTGTGGAAAGCTATTGTTTGCAGTTTGTTCCTCCTTAAAGGGATCTTGGGTCTTTAAATCATCATCATCATCATTTATGTTTTATATATATACTAACTATGACATTTATTATGTGTATATTATAATTTCACAGAACACTAAACCAAGTACCATTTCTTCTCCTACTCAGTGGTGTTCCTCACCAGGACTTCTAATTTGGAGACAAAGTTCATCTTTGGGTTTGATTTTTTTTAATAAAATCAAATTCTGATAATCTTGGTGTTTTGGAAGCTATAATTTTGTAATTTTTAAGAGTAATAATATTGCAGGGCCAAAAAAAAATGAAAATAACATTACACCTAATATTCTTCCCAAAATGATGTAAGACTTTTTTTTTAGTTCAATATTTCTAACTATAATATTGTTAATATATGGATACACCAGATGTTTGTCTCCTCGGCGTTTTTTTAATGTTGTCTCATATGAAGCCTATGAGCATTTTTGGGTTGTTTCCTTTCCTTTTATTTTTCCTGAATAAGATTTATAATAAAACATTTAGAATCCCTGGTATCTTGAATATCTTTCACAGTTTGAAAACTTTTCTTTAATCAGCTCCATCTGTCATTTTATCTTGTGGGGTAATGTTAAACATTCTCTGAATAATCCATCATCTTTGTCTCCATCCTCCCCCACGTGGCCCTGGCCATATTCCACCTCCAGTTGATTATAAATGCTGCCCCCTTCCTTTAAGAATAGCAGTTAAGCTGGCACCCACGTGTTACACTCTATATCTAGATGAAAGAAAGCGTTCCTGGCCAACGTGTCTCCACAGCTCATTGATCTC
The DNA here is from genome assembly GCA_030035585.1 of Dugong dugon. Taxonomy (NCBI): domain Eukaryota; kingdom Metazoa; phylum Chordata; class Mammalia; order Sirenia; family Dugongidae; genus Dugong; species Dugong dugon. The sequence goes on along the minus strand of CM057469.1, from coordinate 23,500,988 downwards.
TCTCTGGAAAAAAAGACTGGTATGTCTCCTTACAGATTCTTTCCTTAAATGATTTAAAACTTGATGCTGTGCTATATAAAGTCCTCTTAGGATAACTGTGCCTTACGGAGTGAGGGACATCCTGAGAGGCTGCCATTGCTGCATTTGCAAAAGGTGCATGCTGTCCTCTCCTAGAATCGGCTGCCTCCACCATTGCATTTTGTGGAGTTAACTAGTGGTTATGCCCATCGAATTAAAGACCTAAGGCTCAGATGAGAACAAAGGTGCCCTTGGACGAGCACACACTTGGAAGATACACCTACCCTATCCCTGGGAGACACAGGCAAGTTCAAGCTTTCTTTAAAGGCTATTCTATGAGGAATATTAGTCTTGGTTGAGTCTGGAGGTGTTCTACTGTGAGCAGAAAGAACCTAGGGTCAGTAGGTCACTGCCATCTCTTGGGCTTCACAATATTCTTCTGCCCCAAAGTGGTTCTGGAGATGCACTAGGGATTGGAGTGTTCCCTGTAGGAAAAGTTAGCTCTTGCTCCCACAGAGAGGCTCCTGATCCCTTGAGTTCCGTTAACCCGAAGATGAACTTTGTCTCCACCAAATTGAAAGTCCTGGGGAGTAATACCACTGAGCAGGAGAAGATAAGGTACTTGGTTTAGTACTCTGTCAGGGTAAGCCTCAAGTGATAGGCATGTGTAGCAGCACTCAGTAACAAGGCATGATATAAGGGTGTTGTTACTGTTTTGTTTTGTTTTTTCAATAAACATAGAATATCTGTAGTGATATTAATAATTGAATGTTTTGATCTGTATATTTAGGCTCTATTAATATTTCTCTGTTGCTTTATAATATGGGCATCTAAGACGGACTGCATTTACTATCACTGTGAAAACAGGTTATAATTTAAAATTAGTTTAGATCATAAGACATTCACTCTTTTTCAAAAGAATGTATTGAATACTCATGCCATATAGGCATTTATTTAGAGTTAAAAATGCCAGAAGTGGAAGTTGGTAAGTGAGAATCCCCAACCCTCTTAAATTTTAATATGTCAGATAATTTTGTTAGAGATTAGCCTCTCAAATTTATTGAGTGGGGGAAAGAAAAGGAGGTAGAGGTACTACCTCTTTAATCTTTAAATATTTTCATTATCATAGTAGATTTACCAGTAAAAAAACCAATTGTCATCAAGTCCAATTCATGTTGACTCCATGTCATGTGTGTCAGAGTAGGTCACTAGGCCTTTCTTCCAAGGCACCTCTAGGTGGACTAGAACTTCCAACCCTTTGGTTAGTAGCCAAGTGCTTTCTTTAACCATTTGTACCACCCAGGGACTTCATTGTATATTTAGATACTACTTATTCTGCTAAATGAAAGCATATCAGAAATAAAAACATATTCATTACTATGATCCTCATTTTATGACATGGAATTATTTTTAAAAATTAACCTCTGGGCCTCAAATTCTTATGGCCTAGGGGTGAACATTTTTTGAAAGCTTGATAAAATTCCATTTGGCCACTTTAAAGTTTTCCAAGTGTGCGGGGGAGGTAAATAAGATGAGGAATATTTGGCAATAAGTGTATTTCATCAGTTAAGATAATTTTTGATGCTCACAGATAACTCAAAAACTTTCATTTTAAAAGTCATATGTGGATATTAATGCATTCTTAAATTCGTGTGTTGTTTTTGAGACAACAGCACTCATAATTCTGTACTGAATTTATATATAGGATTATTTCCACCAGACTTTAATTTTCTTAATGTTTTCCTTTTACAAAGGCAGAATAAGCCTAAAAGGTTGAACTTGTTCTTTAAAAAACTTGGATTTGACACCTGTCTCTGACAGTACCTATATAACCCTTGACAAGTTAATTTACCTTTCTAAGCCTCAGTTTCCCCATCTGTGAAATGAAGGTACTAATAGTGTCCACTTTCTGGAATGAATTCAGTGAGACACGAGGTATAAAGCACTCAGCACAGTCTCTCATGTATAGAAACTACTCAGTTAACATTAGCTGCTATCACTGTTATTTATATATGAATGTTTGTTCTGAAAGTAATAAACCTAGTATTAGATTTAACACTAAATAAATTCAGAGAAACCAAACCCCACACAACTCTATTCCATCAACTTCCCTTCCTTAAATTTTTATCCCAAAGCATTCATTGAGGCGCTACCATTTATAAACTTGTTGACCTTGGGCAAGGTATTTAATCTTGCTAAGTGCCAGTTTTCTGATTTGTACAGTTGAGATGCAATCTCTAAATTACATGGTGTTTAAGCTATTAATGAAGTATTCTTACCATGAAACCCTATGTTTTCTCCAGTATGAAACCATTATGTAGTTTCTTCTTTTTCTTCACCAAGTCAACTAAACCTCGCTGATCTTTATAGTTCATTAAGATACGGATTGTAATCCATTAGATTATATACCTCCTATTCACATACATCTACACAAAATTGTATTGTGGCCATTGAAAGAAATTGTATTGTGGTCATTCATTGCGATCATTTAAAGGACAATGTACTTCTTTGGCTCTCTCTATAAATCTTGACCTTCTTAGTTAAGGGTTAAACAGAGCTATCAGCAAACCTTGGAAATGTAGAAGGGGGTTCATACTGAGAAGAAGCTGGAACTATTGAAAATAGGAAGTCAGACGTAAAGTAAAAAGCACAGAGGACTCAAGCATGAACTAAAGGCTAGATAATGTTGATGGAAAATTAGAGATAAAGGTGGAAAAGCAATTGCTTTTTACTATCATGGACCAAGCAAGAGGTGGTGGATGGATGGTTGGATAGATGGGTGGGTGGGTGGGTGGGTGGATGGATGGATAGGGAGCCGCTGAAAATCACACATAATCAATCATTCAAGAAGGAATACAAATCCAAGTCAGTAAAAGTGATGTTATTATGAGGAGAACTTAAATTGCTCCTGTTTTTTAAAGCTCTTTACTTCACCTATTATTAGTAAAGAAAAAAAAATCTCTTGCAACACAGTTTATCATTGATGATTATATACTAGTGTGTCCCAACTATTCAGATGAGAACCCATGACCATTCACAACCTCTTAGAAAGGCAAGAACATGACCATCAGGAAATTGGTGGAATATAATGAAAAGGGAAAAAAATTGCTGATTTCCATTAAAAAAATATATTTTACTATCATGAAGTTGCATAATGATACTGATCTTATAAAATTTAAGAATGAAGTTTTTACATTCAAATAATTATTCGTGGCCATTTTCCATTTTCTATCTGATTGCTTAGTGAATTCCTTAAGAGGAGTAAAAAGTTAACAAATTTTGAGGACAGTTATTACACTAGATATAATTTTATCCATAGTTTCATCATCCAAAGCCATAATCTTTTAGCTGCAATTTGGAGATCCAAAAACCTCTGAAACCGAAAAATTTTTCATTAAATTTATGGCAACTTATTTGCTAGCAAAACTCAACTGATAGTCTTTACTCGTCCCACTTAGTGTGAGTTTCATATGTTTACTACAAACGTATTTATGGATTTGATTACTCCACACTGTGTCAGACCTTTCTGAGAGTGTTATGTACCATATTCCATTGTAGCATATAGTGCTAATTTTCAGAAAGTGCCTCCTTAGAATGCACAGAGATCTGGCAGACTGAACCACGTACTCACTGGCTGTAGTTCTACTCTCCTAAAAAATAAAAATAAAAAATCTGCTGTTGAATTGATTCAGACTCACAACAACCTAGTATGTGTCAGAGTAGAACTACACTCACTCCATAGAGTTTTCAATGGCTGATTTTTCAGAAGTAGATCATCAGGCCTTTCTTTCAAGGTGCCCCTGGGTAGGTTCGAACCGTCAACCTTTATGTTAGTAGTCAAGCTCTTAACCTATTGTGCCACCCAGGGATGGCTCTACTCTCTCTAGAGCCATGCAAATAAATCGAATACCTTATCCATGTAATGGACCTTCAAATATTGAAATGAGCTATGAAGATGATACCAGGTTTTCTCTTGCTCTGGCAGGATGTTCCTAGTTCTTTCAAATGTTCTGTAATTCAGTTGTTCTATTTCTAACTTTTCTGACCTCATTCGGCCTCCCACTCAATGTATCATCTGTTATTTTAGCTGTACCCTGACGGGCGATGTAATTTACACAACAGATTATACTTCTCAGCTTCTCACCACTTCCCAGTGCTGGGTGTCCACACCTTGTGCCTTCGTCCTTCTTGCTCTGGGAGAGATCTCCAAGCTGTACTATTTAAAAATCAGTGTTCTCCAGCCACAGGTAGATTTCTAAGAAATCCCAAGACAAATCCTGGGAAACAAGTCAGAAGGGGAGTGGGAGATTAGGAATGTTTTTATTCAACTCTTAATTTTCCTCTGTAGTCACCCCCGCAGTGCCCTCTTTCACTTACTTTCAGCCTTGAACACCACTTCTGCACACTTCACTCTGAACTATGACCGGGCCACATAGTTTAATGAGGTCATTCAATAGATGCTTATTAAGTGTCTACTATGTGCCGGGGCCTGGAGTTGTAAACAGCACAAAAACCATGCCCTCAGGGAACTTTGTGGAAGGGGAAGTAGGTTATCAATAAATATACTGGGTGCTGATAAGGACTCTGATGAAAAAGTAGGGCAAAGGGAAGGAAGTAATAGGAGTGGTATTATTTTATATACGCTAACCAGGAAGACAGCATGTGAGCAGGGACATGAACGGAGTGAGGGAATAAACAAGTGCGTATCTAGAGGAAGAACATTCCAGACAGAGGGGTCATCAAGGGCAAAGCCCAGGGAATAACATGGAGGAGCAAGGAGGCCAAAGTTGTTGGAACAGAGTGAGCAAGGGGGGCAAGGTAGAAGATGAGTTCTGAGACGGAGCAGCAGGGCCAGACTGAGTAGCCTGGTAGACCAAGTGAAGAAGGTACTTCAAGAAGGAGGCATAAAGAACTGAGTGAAATGCTGCTTCCAGTTTGAGGAAGATAAGGACTGAGAATTGGCCTTCAAATTTGAGATCTTAGAGGAAATGGTGATACCCGGTGATCACGCACAAAAGCCTGATTAAATGGCAGAAAAGTAGATGGAAACAGCATTGGCAGCTCTTTTGAGGATTTTACATTTATGTTGTTGTGTGCCATCAAGTCGGTTCCAACTCATAGCGACCCTATATGATGGAGTAGAACTGCCCCATAGGGTTTCCTAGGCTGTAATCTTTACGGGAGGGAGCCCTGGTGGCACAGTAGTTAAGCACTTGGCTGCTAAGTGAAAGATCAGCGGATCAAACCCACCCGCCACTCTGTGGGAGAAAAGACCAGGCAATCTTCTCCCATAAAGATTACATCCTAGAAAACCCTACAGGACAGTTCTACTCTGTCACGTAGAATCGCTATGAATTATAACTGACTCAATGGCACACAACAACAACAATCTTTACCAGAGCAGGTCGCCCGATATTTTCTCCCAAGCAGCCGCTGGTAAGTTTGAACCACTGACCTTTTGGTTATCAGCTGAGCTCTTAACCATTGTGCCACCAGGGCTCTTTGTATGTATAGAGAGAGCACATTAGCTGGAGGGCAATGTGAACTGAGGACTTTTTTTTCTTTGATAGTGAGATAAATAGCATGTAGCCAGATAGGAATAATCCAGTAGAGGAAAAATTGTGACCTTTGTTCCCCTCAATGTATGTGTTTCCTTGATCCCATTCCTTCCATGTATCTCCCACAGCTTATTTCTTACTTAAGCCATTCTTCGTCTTGCATAATTCTGAACCACTGTGATATAAATAGCTTTGTTGCACTGTTTTATGAGTTTTACAGGAAAGAGATTTGATAAACTCTCTATAAACTAATTCGTATGTCTAATAGCCCTTGAATCTCCCTCAACCCCCCAAAATTATCTTTCTAAAAGAATAAGATACAAGTTAATACTAGAGAAGTATTAAAGCAAAAACCACAGTGTAAGTGCCAACTGAGCCTAACTTTATATCTCACTAGCTATAATCAAAAACTATTCTGAACCTTTTGCCAAAAAGAAGAAAAACCCACTGAGATTAAGAAAAGATCTTAACACAGGTGGAAATAGTAAAAGTATGTTTGCATGAAAAATGTCAAACGTAATAAACAAAACTATTCTCCTATAATGAAAGATGAACTTTGCTGTCAAATATGATTTTATAGTAGTTTTGACCAATATGTAAGGCAGAAATTTGTTTTATTTACTATTATAAGTTCGTGGAAGCTGGGACTGTCATTTTACCATTTTAATTGAGAAAATCTATAACATCCTCAGTGTGTACAGAAAGAACACGGTCATTCATTTGGGACTCAGATAAAGAATCACCAGCCTTGAGCTACTGTCATAAATTCCATCTAAATCCAAGTCTAATATGGAATTAAAATAGTCTCTACAAAACCCATAAGAAAAAGAATCCCCCTTTTTTCCCAAACCAGACGTTTAAACATATGAATGATGAAAAATATGTGATCAGAAGCTTAAAAATTCTAGTGTGTGTATGAACACGAATATTCTGATTTTCAGTGACTGTTAAGCTTATTCTCTGAGCATTGAAAAGAGGTTCTAAATAGCATCTCTCAATATTTCTGAATGTTTTCCGGTCCCTTATTTAATTCTTTGTGGAGAACATGCAAGAAGGATACTCTTGGTCTGACAGAATATAATTCAGGCTCTTTATTTACAAAATAGAATGTGAGCCTTGCTATAGACGTATTTGATCCCTAAAGCATGTGTGTTTTCCTTCATCAGCAACACAGAATGTCGAGATTTCAAGCATTTGAGTGAGATTCCTGCTCCCCCTGACTGCTCTTCAGTTGAGACCATTGCTATTTGAGATTATCAGGGAAATTATCGTTTCTTCTAACGTGTTCAGAGTTCTAATCCTGTGTCAGATTAGATAAAAGAAATATACTTGAAGTGTGTGTTAGTTTACCTCTCCTCAGAAATGCCTCCAATGAGTTAAAGTTTATTCTTAGTTTGTATTGAGAATTGTTGTAAAAACAGTGACCACTGGGGAAAAAAATTCTGTATCTTCTGCATTTTTAGATTTCTACTGGCTGTAATTCATGTCCCTTATAGAGAAAACCGTGGCATAGATTCCTCCTAGAATTAGATTCATGAAAATGTGGTGTTAGTTTTATTTTTTCCAGATGATCACTACATGCTATCATTTATCAAGGATGAGCACTATTGCTGTTTTTGCTTGAATAGAGTTTAAAATTTGTCCAATTACATCGTGAGTTGGAATTGACTCGATAACAATTGACAACAGCAGTATAGAACAGAAGTACCATTTTTCTCAATAGGTTCTCTTTTTTTTTTTTTAAATCTCACATTTTATACATTCAGAGTTATAAAAGATTAAAACTCTTTTAGAATCAGATAGGGTATAAATAAATAGAAATAAGAAAATATTAATGGTTGCATATTCATTAAATGGAGCCCTGGTGGCACAGTGGTTAAAAGCTCAGGTGCTAACCCAAAGGTCAGCAGTTCGAATCTACCAGCTGCTCCTTGGAAACCCTGTGGGGAAGTTCTACACTGTTCTTTAGGGTGACTATGAGTTAGAATCGACTTGATGGGGTTTTTTTTTGGTATTCATTAAACAATGAATACAGTTTTGTTTTCATTTTCCTAGACACTCTGCTGTGCTCTTGGACAGTGGTTCTCAGAATACGGACCCTGGACCAGCAGCATCAGCATCCCATGGAAACTTGTTAGTAATGCAAATTTTTGAGTCCTGTGCTAGACCTGGAGTCCCTGGGTGACTCAGACGATTAAGTGCTTGGCTACTAACCAAAAGATTGGAAGTTCGAATCCACCCAGAGGTGCCTCAGAAGAAAGGCCTGTCAGTTTACTTCCAAAAAGTCACAGCCATTGAAAACCCTATGGAGCACAGTTCTACCCTGACACACATGGGTCGCCATGAGAGGGAACTAACTTGACAGCAACTGGTTTAGTTTGTTTTTTTTTTTCACCCTAGAACTATTGTATCCTGGAGGTCAGAACCAGCAACCTGTGTTTTAACAAGCCCTTCAGGTGATTCCTATACACTCTTTTAGGTTTAAAAACCAATGCTTTAGATCTAGGATGATAAAAATAAATATAGTATAAAATGCAAGTTACAGTTTTACCCACATTCCTGCCTTCATGTCTTGCTGCTTTCCTTCCTGCATCTGTTTATCCTAAGGAGAAAGGCTTGGTGATCTACTTCCAAAAAATCATCCTTTGAAATAGAGCATAGTTCTACACTGACACACACGGGATGCCCATGAGTCTGAATTGAATCATCGACAACTGGTTTAAGTGTTAGCTATTTTGCTGATCCAGGCACTGTGCTGGGAATGGGATACAGAGAGGAAAGACATGCTCTGCTTTCAGGGAGCTTATATTCTGGTATCTTTCAAGATGCTCATTCTGTGAAAGCTCTCTAAAGAAGAAGGGATAATGAACTTGAGAACAACTCTAAGGTAATCTCTTCTAGTCTACTTTCTATTACAGGAATATAGCATTTTTATAGTACTAATAGCTAGACATTAAGCCCATGGTTTTATACCTTTTTAATGGTGGTGATATGGAAAGACTTCAGATTCTGCAGTCAACTAGATCTGTATTCTCTTCTTCCTTCCTCTCTTGGATGACCTCAAGAGACTTTCTGAGCCCTAAGTTCCACATCTCTAAAATAGGATAATGTCATCTCTCATGCTTCATCGCCATGATGGTTCAATGAGATGACTTGCGTAAAGTGCCCAGTGTGTCTGGCACGCAGTTGGCTCTCTGAAAAGATTAATTATCTTCAAATGCAAGGCAACTCAGTCCTTTTTTGTACATATATGATTGCTAGGAAAGTTTTCCCTGTTCTCAGATTAAAACAATCTCTACATAAACTTTACCAGTCGATTGTGCTTTGACCCTCCTTAACATGACACTTTAAAACAGGAACATAACTATATGTAAAGTCTTTGAGCAGATGTGTTCATCATCAGTTCATCTAAGAGTACTATCATCTAGCCATCGCTTTTCTGTCTTGTCCACAAACATCCCGTTAGAGATTCTTTAAATGCTTTGTTGAAGTGAAGATATATCACATTTATGTCATTTATCTTGTCCATTAGCTTATGAGCTAAAAAGAGTAAAACTAGTTTGACACGATTTCATGTTAAATCTTCACAGGCTCCTAATGATCATCCGTTGCGCACAAAATTAGTTCCTCTATGAGGTAAAAGAAAGTGAACACGATACTCTAAACTATTTCATAACTTCAAATTTTATGTACCCTAATTGTTATTTATGGATAGAATCCTAACAGTAGATCAGTAAACTCAAAGGTCAAGTCAAATAAAATCCTTGGTAGTTTACGCAAAATGTGAATTAGATGCCCAGACGCATTGCTGAAGAGTTCACTGGAAAAAGGAGGCAAAAACAAGAGATTTATATCTAAGTCCTAGTTATTTGCCAAAATTTATCCCTGTGGGATTTTTTAAGCTTAATGTCCTTGTACATCATCATTCATTCATTGTGACAGTTGTTTTTCAAACATCTAGTGAAAGTTAATGGTATGTGTTCAGGATACAAAGATGAATATCCATGATCCCTAAGCTCAAGCAACTTAGTATTCAGCAAAGTAAAGAGACAGATGTATAAATAACCATAATTCTTCCATTAAAAAAATCTGCCTGAGGACCATATTCTCAGGGGACATCTAGGTCAATTGACATAACAAAGTTTATTAAGAAAATGTTCTACATCCCATTTTGGTGAGTGGCATCTAGGGTCTTAAAAGCTTACGAGCGACCATCTAACATGCATCAATTGGTCCTGTCCCACTTGGAGCAAAGGAAAATGAAGACAACCAGAGACACAAAGGAAATATTAGCCCAAAGGACTAAAAGACCACATGAACCACAGACTCCACCAGCCTGAGACCAGAAGAGCTAGATAGTGGTTGACTACCACCAATGATCGCCCTGACAGGGAACATAACAGAGAGTCCTGGACAGAGCAGGAGAAAAATGTAGAACAAAACTCAAGTTCATGTAAAAAAAACCAGACTTAATGGTCTGGCAGAGACTGGAGGAACCCCTGAAACTATGACCCCTGGATGCTCTGTTAATCCAGAACTGAAACCATTCCCAAAGCCCACTCCTCAAAGATTAGACAGGACTATAAAACAAAAAATAATACACATTCCATGCTTCTTAGTTCAATTAGATATACAAGACCAAATGGGTAGCTCTTGTCCAAAAGTAAGACAAGAAGGCAGGAAGGGACAGGAACTGGATGAATGGACATAGGCAACCCGGGATGGAAAGGAGGAGTGTGCTGTCACATTGTGGTGATTGCAACTAATGTCACAAAACAATATGTGTATAAATTTTTGTATAAGAAATTAACTTGAGCTGTAAGCTTCCACCTAAAGCACAATAAAAATAAAAATAAAAAACCAAAATCTAAACAAAATTTATATGAAAGCATTAGAAGACTGCATAAATAAGCCTACCTGAAGATCAGATACACCTCCTTTAGGAAGCTAACTTTGAGTTTAACCTGAAGGACCAAAGAGAGAGCACAGGAAGAGAAAAGGGGAATGGACAGTCTCAGAGGAACAGGATCAGCAAAGACCTCTCTTAGGGGTGAGAGGTGGTTCTGTATTTTGAAGCCAGGGGACATTGTAGAGATAAAGGGAGATTAGGTTAGTAGGTGAGGCAGCATTGGTGGTTCAGTGGTAGAATTCTCACCTTCTATGCAGGAGACCCAGGTTTGGTTCCTGGCCAATGCACCTCATGCACAGCCACCACACCTGTCTGTCAGTGGAGGTTTGTGTGTTGCTATGATGCTGAACAAGCTTCAGCAGAGCTTCTGGACTTAGACTAGGAAAAAAGGCCTGGCAGTCTACTTCCAAAAAGACAACCATTGAAAACCCTATGGATCACAAGGATCCAATCTGATCTTCATCTGAACCGATGAAGGAGATCGCGCATGATGGGCAGCATTTTGCTCCATTGTGCATGAGGTCACTGTGAGTCCGACCTGATGGTAGCTAACAAACAACAACAGGTTAATAGGAGTCAGACTGCAAATGCCTTGAATGCCTCTCTAAAGAGCTTAAACAATTTTCTCTTAGCAAATGAATTGCCACAGAAATATCGTGACTAGCTGGACTGGGTGATTCCCACATTTAGAACATTTTCTCAGACAGAAAGTTGAGGATGGGTTAAATTGGCCTGGAGGTATGGCAGTGATCCAAGAGAAAGAAGAAGAGGACTTCTAGGAAAAAAGAAAAAAAAATCAGGGCAATGAAATTAGAGAAGTTTTAAAGTCACTACTGAGGAATAAATAATAGCAACTTGTTATCATTTGCATATGCAGGGAGGGAGTGGCTGGGGGAGAAGGATTTAGAAAAGGTTTATTAGGGATGTGGATGAATGGTTGTGCTTTTAACCAAGTCCCAGGTAGGTGAGAGAGAGAAGTATGTCCACTAGGATCTCGAGCTTGGGGGAAAGGGCAAAGCAAGAAATGTAGATTTAGAAGTCTTCAGCCTAGAAATGATAGCTGAAATTGTAAAGTGGAGATTTCTTAGGGACACCATAGAGTCAAGATGAGAGCCTTGGGGAGAAAAGAACATTTGAGGGGAAGTTTAATAAATAAGAAGCAGGAAAAGAGGTTAAGGAAGACTATCCAGCAATTTAGTTGGAAAATTCAGAAACAAGTTCTGTGAGGACCAGAGGATGAGAGATCTAAAAAATTAGGGACGAGTTAACCATTTCAGAGTTGTTAGCATGGTGGAGGATAGTAAGTACTGAAAAGAGGCTAGTAGATTTGCCATTTAGGAAATTGTTGATCACCTTTTTGAGAGCAGTTGAGTGTAAAAGTGGTTAGAAAATTGAATGGAAAGTGAGGAGGTGGAAGCAGCAAGTATTGACTAAGCTTAACGAGAGGAAGATTTGAATGATGATTTCTGTATGTGATTATTTTGTTTTGAAATGAGACAGCAATGTTCATCTGCACCTATCTTTACTTGTCTATAGCCGTTCCAGAACTGTAGGGAAAAGACCCATTATTTCTGAATTACAATGTTTTGCATCTTATAGAATCTTAGTCATCATAGAGATTCACGCTTTAGGGAATTAATTTGATGCATTGAATATGTTGTTTTTTGTTTTTTGTTTTTTTTAAATTGTACTTCAGGTGAAGGCTTACAGAACAAATAGTTTCTCATGAAACAGTAGTGCACATGCTCTTTTATGACATTGGTTAACAACCCCACAACATATTAAGCCTCTAAATTCTCAACCTTTCTTTTTTTTTTTTTTTTTTTTTGATGAAAATACAGATAGCCAAAGATAAACACCATTTCAAAAATTTCTACATACACAGTTCAGTGACCTTGACTACGCTCTTCCAACTGTGCTGTTATGGATTGAATATGTTTTTATTTTTATAAATAAGTGATTTTCTCATCGTTTTTTTCACCCACATACCAGTTGCCATCAAGTTGTTTCTGACTCATGGTGATCCCATGTGCGTCGGGTAGAACTGTGCTTCATAGAGTTTTCAATGGTTGGTTTTTTGGAAGTACATTTCCAGGCCTTTCTTCTGAGGTGTCTCAAGCCTCCTACTTTTTGGTTAGCATCCAGGCGTGTAACCATTTGTGCCACAGAGGGACTCCTTCACCCGCATATACTCCAAAAAATAGTTTCCAGAAGCACTTAAATGAATAATTTCTGTTCATTGGCTTTATGTTCATGGGAGGAATATACGTGTAGGTTTTAGAATATAAACCTTAGAACCTGTATATCTGACAGCTTTGGAATCCTAGATTTTGGACTATGAAAATTCTTCAAAATCCAGCTCACATTACTGGTAGAAGTGACAGACTTCTGTTGTGACGTGAGTCGAGTACAATGTTTGTGCAACTGCGGGCCCACAGAGCCCCAGCGCAATGGAGGCCAGGCCTCTGGACGGCAAAACGTAATGCAGTTCTTCCTCACACAGTGGCCATCACTGCACTGTGTTCATGTCGCTGCTTCAGAGCTGAGACTTGAATAGAGCAGCTGGAAGGTTTTTTTAAAGCTTGTTTTTCTCTGGGATAGGAGTTACTTTATGCTAACTCTTAATTTCTAGCAGTAATTATTTGAGGTGCGAATATAATTTTCTCTCTGAAAACCTCAGAGATTCTTGGTAATGAAATTCAGCGTGAACTCGTAATTATTTTCCTGAGGAAATCCAAATTCTCTTTGTTGGAGGTAATGATAAATGATATTTTGGTGGATTTTTGTCTCCATGACATTTCAGTGGTTTTGTGGTTTTAATATGTGTATGTTTTAAATCGCTGAGGTTATAAAGGAGAGAAGGAAGAGCCTGGATTAACCCTTTTGTGACTTGTGGAACATATGGTACCTCGCCCACTTTTGATGCCTCTGGAGTTCTTTGGGAGTGTGCTTTTCCCACTGAAAGTATTTGTTTCCCTCTAGTGAGGGCTTGTGTAACGGTGAAAGGTGAAAGAAATGTTGGCTGAAGCAAAATAGCTGGGGTATTAGGCAAAACCAGAGGTGCCCCACGTACCCAAATGGAAGATGCCCCACAATAAAGTCCACTACCCAAGACCAGTGGACGAGACGGGTTCCCACAAATTGTGTATTTTCATGTACTTTTGCATAATTCTCAAAATCTATATTACAAAAATTTAAACACATTCAGTGACTCAGCATGCATTCCACTACTGAAGACACATGATATCAACAAAAAATTCAAAGCAGAAAATAAATGGGTCTTAAAAGGGCTAAACTTCCCAAAATCAATTTTAATTCCATAAGGCATCTAATAGTCATTTCTCTCATTACCTGAGAGAGACTCAAAACTCTAAAGCTAGTACTCCTAACTAATCTTTGCCTCGAGTCTCCTTCCCTTCCTTGCTGTGTGTGTGTTTCTTTTTTCCCCTCTGTCTCTTTTGAGTTAAAGATTTCTAAATTTGTAGACAGACAAGGTGGTGTTATGCTTCAGTGAAGTACATTATGAACTGGTAGTAATGATAATTATGTCTACTCTTAGCTCTCTGTTAGAATATCCATCTTCACTGTATCAGAACCTCAGACATGTGACATTCTAGTGCTGCACTGCGTTTAAATCTCTCATAGGCCCATAGACTCCAGTGACAACTCAGGCTATCCCCAGCAAGCCGAGTTGGAGCCAGCAGGAAATGAATCTGTCTGCCACAGATACTTATTTAGACCAAATTATTAATGTTTAGTGGCAGAAAAGTGGCTCCCTTTCTCATTCGATTGAATGATGAGAGCATATCTGTTTTCTTGATAAGACTGTGGCCAGCCTGGCTTTTGGTCTAGAAGGTAGATAAAAATTATTTTGCCTGCAGGCTGTAGGGATGTCTGGTTTCTTTTCTCTGTATCTGTCCCAGAGTGTATCTCCCTTATTCATCTCACAAACTGTCTTTAAACTTAATCACTCTGAACTTTTTGTATATGTTTGCCTGACAATAAATGGGTCTGGGGCTAGGGAGGGAGAGTGCAGAGAAAAACACATCTTTATTAGGAGAGAAACAAGAAACCACTTTCTTTGTTTGGGAGAACTCATAGTGTAAATGAACCGGTTATATTAAGGGAAAAATTTGAGGCACTTTCATTGGTTTTGAAAAATACCAAAATAAAAATAACAATTAAAATTAAAACTAGTTCTAAAAATTCTGTAATAGAAGGTGTTTTTCATTCCACACCTACATCTGTCTTCTCTTATATTGTGAAACTTTAAAATATTCTGATCCTCCTGGACTCAAATTGCCTGTGCTTAACAACTTACCTCTAAGCTTGCTACTTTGAAACCAAGTGAAGCTGTTAAGCTTAGAGTATTTGCACGTAAGGAAAAGAAAAATCGATATAGATGTATTGAAATTTGTTTAGCTTCTGTTAAAATTACATGTATAACTATTTTTTTAGAAGATGCATATAGCATAAGGGTTTAAAAAAAAATAAATGGAAATATAAGCTTTAATCCTTAAAGCTGTTTTGTTTTCCTCTGATCGTTTTTGCCTAGGACTTAGGAAACAATTTCAGCCTAGGGGTGATCTTAGAGCCCTATTCCTCACAAAGTACTTCACTTCTCAACCTATAGGTGGTTCCATGTAGCATCACAGAATCTGTCATGGCCAGTTCATGGTGTCACACTTGTGCATCTTGATCAGCTGGAATTTCAAGTTTACATTCATTCTAGCATTACTTTCTATCTTTACGGACAACCTGCCGAGTAAGCAGGTTGGATAGTGCACTATGACTAGGTATGTAATATCTTAGGATCTTATACTCTTAGAAATTTACAGTTGTAATGCCCTGCCTATCTGTGAGTCAGATCTGGCCTCCCTAACCTTTGAGACACAGCTGTGAATGCTAAAAGTATTAGGGGTGTGGGGACTGTGGGAGCTGAAATTACTGCCTCCAAGTCTAGGAACTCAATTCATTTGGCTGGAACTTAGCTCAGAGTGTTATTGCTCTAGTTTGAGGCACCGTTTAAATTAGTCTTCTGCTGTCTCTTCTAGGGTAGACAGAAACTATTAAAAGGAGGTAGAGGCTCTGCTTAAGGCAGGCATGCTGGCACTAGCAAGAAGTGGTAACAACCTGCCATTCTAGGAAGAAACAGAAAATGTAAAAGGTAGACACAAAGCCAGCAAAGTACAAGATTGGGTCAATATATGGGCAGACTGCCTTATATATCTTAGGAGGACTCTGGGGAGCCCTGTATCATAGCACATTACAGTAAAGATGTATACAATGAGGAGCATCAGTCCTCAAGTAAAAATTAAATTGTTCCATGTATTTAAGAAAGAGAAAAGTAAGGTGTTTCAAAAAGATTTAAGTCAAAATGAGTTCTTTATAGATCGGCCCTTGGAGGGAGCAAGCTTCCATTATCTGGGAGTCTCACATACTCAGAATTCTGATCACATTCTGACCATGTCAGAGTGAAACTTGGCATTTAGACAAAAAATTTTTGCCCACATTGGTCTCTTACTTTATTTTCCAAGCCTGATTCCATACATCTTTTGATTATTTCCCATAATTAAACTCTTTCTCTTAAAGAAAGCCTCATATTCTTCTATTACTCTTAGTCCTCCATGAAAGGAATTAATACATACCATTGACATTTGTTCAGCAGTTTCCTTTGTTTCTGAAGTTTCATGGACAATAAAAGCTATTATAGCAAAATATTAACGTAAACATCGAAGTTCATAGCCATTATATGGTATTCCTTGCTTCCACCTAAAAGATAATGCTACATTTCCTGTTTTCTAGTCTCTGAATTCTGTTTTTATTTTTTCCCGTAATCACAGAAAAATGCTGAATGAAGAGTTTCTCTTCCTTTATCATATGATTTGTTTCTGTTCCTATTTTCCTTCTGTTATCTAGGTTGCTGATGGGAAGTTACTCAACTGTTAAAATGAGCCTATCACAGGTGTCGTAGTAAGATGTTTGTTTCCCTTTTCAGTCCTCCCGTAAGGTGCAACCTTGATTAACAAATGTCCTAGCCATCTCCTTCTTGGGAATTCAAGCACATTAAAAGAAAGTATCTTCATGACTCATGCAGGAGAGCTATATCATTGTACGACATCCGTAGATTCCACCCAAATTAGTGTTTAAACCCAAGGGTGGGAAAAATGTGGAAGCCTGTGGACTCTTCTTCAGCCCAGCCAGGGTTTCCTCTGTCAGTATACCTTCCTGTCTTCATGATGAGTGCTTCCTCTCCCTACAAGTGAAGTGCTGTCTCTCCTTTTATGTCTGTTGCCCTTCCCAAACAGAACCTGTTGGTCGTTCTTGCTTATTGTTTGAAATGTTATCTCCACCATGCATTTTCATTTAAAATCGCTGATATCTAGTTATGAAAAGAACATCGTTTTCCTAGTTTATGAAATTTTAGGCATCATTGAATGAAGGGTGAGACATGAAAGAAGGAGGATGGAAATGTACATGTAGTTACTCAATATGCCTGAAATTGTAGCTGACAAAATCTGCTGTGATAGCCTAAATGGAGAGCCCAAGAAGGAAGACACTAATACGGACATCTGGCTCAGGCCCCTTCTGTCCCAACTTCTCCCTCATTATTTTTCTTATTTCTGCCAACTCATTCATTTTCCTGCCTCAAGTGTGGAAAAATTTTGCTTGTTGTCAGAGGTTTGTTGAAATAAAATTGGCGTTTTGAAGGAGCAACTTTTGCTGGGGAGCTAAGGCAAGGTGGGACTCACAAAGTGCTAAAGTGAGCAAGTCTGCAGGGTTTGGATTTGTGACCCCAGTCAGTCTGGCTGCCCGGTCAGGATTGTAGGGGCTGTTGGTGCCTTGAGGGGATCTGTGGGCTCTAGGACACCGTTTCTCGAAGAGCTGCTCATGGGCTACCTGTGTCTCCTAGGTGCTGCTTATGAGGGCATCACAGAGACTAAGTGGGAACACGTAAGAGTGGGGCCTGGAAATCTGCATTTTAACCAATTCTCCGTGATTCTTACGCTCCTAAACTTGAAGAGCAACTCCTAAAGGGTCTGGTGCTCAGTTTTCCAGCTTCCTAAGTTATTTATTTGTGCGTATCCAGAGGTATTTAGGATTAGGTGACTGACTTACTCTAATCATATACGTAAGAAACTGAAGCATAAATCAGAATACCAGTCTGAACTTTGACTTCTAGTAGTGTGGGAGGTAGAACTGCTCATAGTTCTCTAAGCACACTGTGGGAGTCCCTGGGTGGTGCAAACAGTTAAGCACTTGGCTACTAACTGAAAGGTTGTCTGTTCACACCCACCCAGAGACACCTCGGAAGAAAGTCCTGGTGATCTGCTTCTGAAAAGTCAGAGACTTCAAAACCCTATGGAACACAGTTCTACTCTGCTCGCATGGGGTTGCCATGAGTCAGAATGGACTTGATGGCAATCATTTTGATTTTTTTAAAGCATACTGTAATGTTCTTTGACTCTTGCTTAGCCTTTGCGTATGTTATTCTGTGTGTAGTGCTCTTCTTCTTTCATCCTCAATCCCATTTCCCCTCCCCCCAAAAGTATGAGAAATTCTGTGAGCGGCCATCTAAGATACTCCACTGGCCCCATCCCATCTGGAGAAAGGAGAATGAAGAAAACCAAAGACACAAGGGGAAGATTAGTCCAAAGGACTAATAGACAACTACCATAGCCTCGACCAGACTGAGTTCAGCACAACTAGATGGTGTCCGGCTACCACCACCGACTGCTCTGACAGGGATCACAATAGGGGAACCTAGACAGAGCTGGAAAAAAGTGTAGAACAAAATTCTAACTCATAAAAAATGACCAGACTTACTGGCCTGACAGAGACTGGAGAAACCCTGAGAGTATGGCCCCTGGACACCCTTTTAACACAGTACTGAAGTGACTTCTAAGGTTCACCCTTCAGCCAAAGATTTGACAGGCCCATAAAACAAAATGAAACTAAATGGGCACACCAGCCCAGGGGTAAGGACAAGAAGGCAGGAGGGGACAGGAAAGCTGATAATAGAGAACCCAAAGTCGAGAAGGGGAGAGTGTTGACATGTCGTGAGGTTGGCAACCAATGTCTTAAAACAATATGTGTATTAATCGTTTAATGAGAAACTAATTGCTCTGTAAACCTTCATCTAAAGCACAATAAAAAAAAGTATGAAAAATTCATTTTTATCTTCTAAACAGGAACCAGCTGTCAACCTGCCCCAGAAAGTTTTCCATAGCTCCAATCCCCCAATCCAACCCCAGGAACCTCCTTCTGGGTCATAGCTGTACCTTGTACAAACCTAGGTCATTGCCCTTAATGTCCCCTTGTAATTTACTTGCTTATGCATGTATCTCTCCTATTAGGTGCAGAATTTAATTGTCCTTATAAAATCGAGCCCAGTGAAGTGCCTGACCAGGAGTTACTGCTCCGTAAATGATTGTCAAATAAATGGATGAGCTAAAAGATCTTGTGAGGCTGCTTGACGCACATTCACCTCAGTTTTCATCACGTCTGCCCTAAGGAATGGCTGGACTTGTTTTTGTGTAAAATTAAATGTGTTTATATTAAACTCGGCTTCCTGTGATCCTTACAAAAATATGTATTGAGAACAAAATAAATAGGGTAGGGAGAAAATTAAGATGCTTTGGTGATCTAAATACTTGTGAAGTACATTTTTTGAATGCCATAAAATGCTTTAAAAAGCTCAAAGAAAATTTAAGAGGGGATCTACTGGATTTTAGCTAAGTGCTGAAAAAAAGTTTCCTTAATTCCCTGTCCAAATACTTCAACTTAAATTTACTGGTAGTTATTTGAGAGGAAAATGTGAACTCTGCAATCATTAGTTTGTTATAAAGAAAATGTTTTCGTCTTCAAATGTTTAGAGGAAGGATTAAAGGCAATTTATGGTTTGGGTAGAGTGTAATAAAAGGAGTAACAATGGAAACTGAAACCAAACCAAACCTGTTGCTGTCAAGTCGATTCCGACTCATAGAGACCCTGTAGGACAGAGTACAAGTACCCCATAGGATGTCCAAGGCTATAATCTTTACAGCCGACTGCCACATCTTTCTCCCATAAAGTGGCTGGTGGGTTCAAACTGCTGACCTTTCGGTTAGCAGCTGAGTGCTTAACCACTGTACCACCAGGGCTCCTTAATAACAATGGAGCATCTTCTAAATTGTCCTCAATTTCTGGAATTAATATTAACTCCAACAGGCATTTTATGTCCAAGAAAAATTACTTTCCTTTGTCATGTTATAATGTAAACTGTATCATCAATCTTGTAGCTGCTGTACAGGATTGTTTATTCATTCAATTGTTCGTTCAGTTGTACATGAGATGAATTCTACCATTAGGTCTTTTGCTACAAGGTTCAAGACGTATATTTACATTAATTTCTTACAGGAAATTAGGCTTCCAGATCTACATAAAAGGTCTTTTATTAACATCAAGTCACAGCTTTCTGGTTTCCCCAGAAATGCTTCATTTTTAACTCCCAAGGAAAATCACAATAGTAAAAAATAAATCAACCTGATAGGTTATTTTCCTTCTTGTAACACCCCTTTTTATTAACCGAATCCCAGTTTATAGATTTTTTACTGCTTGTTTAATTAAAACAATCATAACTTTTTTATAGTATTTTATAATTTATAAAGAACTTTTAAAATAAAAAGTTACTTGATCTTTGCAACAACTCTGTGTAGTAATAAGAGTAATACTTCTGTTTATCATTGAGCCCTTTTGTGGTTTGAGGGACTCTTGAGATGGAATTGGTGTTTAGGACATTAAACCTAAAAAACCAAACCCATTGTCGTTGAGTCAATTCCTACTCACAGTGACCCTATAGAACAAAGTAGAACTGCCCCATAGAGTTTCCAAGGAGTGGCTGGTGGATTCGAACTGCCAACCTTTTGGTTAGCCTCCAATTTCTTAACCATTGCACCACCAGGACTCCCATTAGGACATTACCCAGTATCAAAGAGCAGAGCCAGACTCAATGCAAGACTTATCTCCAGCAGCCATTTATGTCCAAAAAGCATTACTTGCCAAAAAGACTTATCTTCAAAGAGCATTCTGTTTTCACTATACCTCTGGTAAATTCAGTACTATTTTCCCCAGAGTATACGTTTAAAAAGCAATCCTGAAGGTTTTTAAATATTGTTATTATTGTTCAATCTTTATTTTCTGTTATAAATTAAATAATAATTGGTTACCATGCTTGATGAAGTTCAGTTTTTTAAAAATTGCCTATATATTATTGTAACTGACTTTCATGTGTGAGTAAGTATAGCGTATAAAGTGAATCTGAAATAATTTTAAATAAACATATGAATTTTTATATAATACTGCTGAATTATTTTACTTCTTCTGATTTCTATAGTAGTACCCTCACCTGAAAATACAGCGTGTTTCTTACTTTCTTGTATGTAAGCCTCCTTAAGAATAGGATGAAATGTATATAGTTCTGCACAAAAATATCCATATTTGTGTACTATTTGATTTGATCATCCTTTCATTCCCAGTTAAAAGCCCCAGGGTGAAATAGTCTCCAGCTCTAACATTCTGTGATTTTAAAGCAACTGTCAGATAACATTCCTGCGTATTTAGTATTATTTTCTCCAATAATCCGTTAAGTTGAGGGCTGCTCACCTGCTATGAGGCAGGTTGAGTGATCTGTCTGGGTTTCTGTGTTTAAATCCATGTGTTTTCTCCCCCGTCAGAGTAAAAGAAGCTGAAGAAGTGTGTAGGCAGAAAAAGGGAAAATCACTTTATAAAATAAAGCCAAGACATGACTCTGGAATTGTAAGTATTTAATTTTTATTAATTTATGATTTTTTTTTAATTTTTGCTTTTAAGTACTGTTTTCAGATTATATACAATAGCATTTTAATTATTTGCCTATTATGTTTGAATCAGTAATGAGCTTCTGACGTCAAAGCAGCCTTTTCCTTATTCCTTAAATCAGGCCCAGAAGGCTAAGGGAATCTCAGGGTTCAGTATTCCAAACTTAAGAATTCTGATAAATCTAAGGAAATGCATGCGTTGTGGGCGTGTGTGTATTGCAGGGAGAGGCATCTGTCACTTTCTCCGTGGCACATGGATCGCGAGGCAGGGCTGCATTTGAACCCAGAGTGGACAGTATGATTGGATTAGCCCCACTGGGGTCTAAAACTTGATGGGAAATGCCAAGTGTGGTATTGTCCAGGTTTGCTCAGGGTGCTCAGAGCTGCTTCATAGCCATAAATGGCTCTACAGGTCGGCTGTTTAATAGCCATCAGCCTGAGTTTAACAAGCTAACCTAAGTTTCCTCCTTGCCCACCTCTTCCTTTAAAACGAAGAGTCAAGCCATGCACTCTGAGAGGGAAGAGTTTGGCTGAAATGACCGGTTTTATTCCCCATGTAATGTTGTAGATATTTTGCTAAATGTTTTGCATGGATTATCACTTGACACCACAGTGTAAGCAAATGGTGCTGTTTTAAATGAAAAGCTAGGTTTGGCCTTCAGATGGAGTGGTTTAAATTTGAATAGTCTAAATGGAAAAGATATTAAAGTAACCCAAATTGGGATATGATTAAATAGCCATATTTGGATCCTTTGTGGCACGTGGTTAAGAGCTCAGGCTGCTAACCAAAAGGGCAGCAGTTCTACTCTGTCCTATAGGGTCACTATGAGTCGGAACTGACTCGAAGGTAACAGGTTTGGTTGGTTTTATTTAGAAAAAGTTAAGAATTACATCTTCATTTAAAAGCTATTTTCCCTATATCAAAATAAATTTTATTTAATGGCAAATACTTTGGTTTAGTTTATTTTCTACTCTTTTTTGATTAAAGTATAATTCTAAAAGTATATTGAATGAGGATAAATAAGTATTAGTCTCAATCACGCTATTATAAGAACAGGAGGGAATTGTGGCACCTTCACCATGAAGGGAAGCAGCCAATTTAATTTTTATATGTATGTATATGGAGCCCTGGTGTCACAATGGTTAAGCACTTGGCTGCCAGCTGAAAGGTCAGCTGTTCAAACCCACTAGCAGGTCCACGGGAGGGAAGACCTGGCAATCTACTTCCATAAAGATGACAGCCTAGGAAACCCTATGGGCAGCTCTACTCTGTCCTATAAGGTTGCTGTGAGTTGGAATCGACTCAACAGCACCTGACAACAGCACATGCGTAGGACTGAGAATAAGAAAGATGAGTTGGCACTCTTTCACATGGATTAAAAGTTGCATCTTAAAAACTTTTGTTTTCCTCAAAATATTGGTGGGTCATCTTGGTGAAAATTCTTAAAGATAAAATGGATTCTATGTATGTATATTTTTTTCCATTATATGCTGGTGGATCTGTAGAACCTATTCCCAGAGAATTTGATCCAGATGAAAAGGACTTGTCCAGGCTACGGTAAACTTCATACATTTTTTAAAGTTCTTCTCTCTAACTACAATTCTTATCTGGTATGTTTATTTTCAGAAAGCAAAGATAAGCATGAAAACCTGAGCAATGAAAACTAGTCATTTAACCACTTCCACAAAATTCAGCTGACCTGAGTGCGGGAAGGAAACGACGTCGTTCTAATCATGTTTCTTCTTGGCCTCCTACATAATCTTTGTGTTTTCTAGACAGTTCACTGATTGCTGAATTTTATTGTACATTCATATAAAATGCAAAAGCAGTAGACCAGTGGAGAATTTTGACACCTTTTCTTTTTGTAAAAGTTTATGGTATTATACCAATAGACCAAAACAGCATGTATAAGAGGCAGTATCTGCATTAATTCTGAACATGCTAAACATTAAACTAAAATTTACTTCTGTGAGAATTTTCCTTGTCACAGCAAAACACTTTCCTTTCTACGGACAACCAGTACTCCACATCACTGCATTTCCATTTATGGGTAAAATGTTATTTCTGGTGAATTGTTTGTATCGGTTTCATGTCTACATGTAAACTTTCTATTTTAAAATTTAAGTACCATTTCTATAACATAGTCAACACTTTCCCGACTCTTTGATTGTTCTCTGTAATGAAATATGTTTGAAATAAGATTATCATAGTTTCTTTCACTCGAGTCAGATAATTAATAGAAAGAAGCATAGCAAAAGGAAAACCCTTTTCTAATAAATGGTTTAATATAGACAAGAATCAGAGCTTTAAGTTTAATGAGGTTGCTTATCAGAATATGCCCCTTTTGATGCTATAAAGAGCTAGTCTGCAGCAGACGTAAATTAAAGGTGTGCCTTTCTATAACTTTTACCATTACCCTTCATAAAGAAAATTTGTCCCAATATTTTGGAAGAATTTAAATAAATTAGGCTCATAAAATTTATGAACATCAGTAATTGTTGGCAAAAAATAATAATAACATTTTTGTATGAATGGACATCTGTATAGAACGTGTAAATTAAATATGCTGGCTGAGTATTTTGACATGATTGAGGTTGGACAGAGGGAGGACAGAAAATGCCCTTGCTTTTTATATGTTATAGCAGGTGATTAAAAGCTGTGAAATGAGGATGTAATGATTTATTATCTGAAAGAACCTAAGAAAGGATTTTATTTTATTTTGCTTTGGAAAAAAAAAAAAAGTAAATCTCTCACGCTTTCTGAGAGTACTTTAAAGTCAGCTCATGATGCATTGTGGTGGTTTTGTCAAGCATTAATAGATTTTTTTTTTAATTCCTTTTAATTATATTTGCTGGGAGTCATGGTTGTGGATAAAGGAAGAAATTATGGCTTTTGTGAACCAACTTTGGAAAGCAACTTAAAAAACAATGTTCTGAGTCATAACCATGTTTGTATTTATGTAAAGTATGGTCGCCTACATTTTAATTTGTTGTTTAAGTGCAAAGAAACAGTAGTGGGTTCTTTTGTTTTGTAGTCTTCCTGTCCCCTTCAGTCCTTCCACTATGTATATTACCATTCTTTGATGAAATAATAGAGCATTTAACAAAGATCGCTATGTGCAATACTGTATTTAGTGTTTCTATTTCAATTTTTCTAGAATGTTAATTTATATGAAAATAAAATAAATAATAAAAGATTTGTATGCCTGTTATGCGCATATTGTCTAAGGACACTTGCAGAATTCAACCATCATATTTAACATTGGAGAAAAAAGGGAAAAGTAAGAGTGTCTGTATCTAATTTTTTTTTAAGTTCTTATTTCAGACTTAACAATTGTTAGTAGTTAAGTATTTAATAAATGCTTATTTTCAGAGATAAAATAACCATTCTGCTACCTCAAAATATAATTCTAGAAAAGTTAAAGTTGTCCATATGCAATTTTAGGAAATGAGTCTTATCCATTTATGAACACAAAATATTAATATAGGAGAAATTCAGAATTTAGATGGAAAAATTCATTGGATACAGATTAAGTGCTCAAGGGTCGTAAGAAGATGATGAGGCAAAGGAAAGGCATATGTTGCTGAAGGGATGGATAAAGGAAAGGAAATAAAAGAAGTGAAAACTAAGCATGACGCTAATGGAGAAGTATGAAAAGATAATTTCTTTGTTTTCATAAACTAGCTTTACATTTGGGTCCTTTTGCATTTTCACAGTATGAACTCTCATCACCACACATTGCTTTAACATCTACTTTGTGTGAAGGCATGGTGCTTAATGACTGCTCATTCTAAAAGAAATCAAACTGAATCTTTTCAAAGACCTTAACAGCAAGTTGGGGAGACAGGAATGTAAAACAATAATTACAATATTTTAATGTGCAATCCAGAAAGTACAAAAGGCCCGATCTAGAGGGATGAGTAGGAGTTAGGCAAGTGAAGGGAGAGAAGAGAAATCCTAATGGGAATACAGTGCTCAAAGGCACATAGAGGGCATCGTGTCTTTTGGAAGCTGCAATTTAGTTCGGTTAGATGGAAACATATAAGAGGAAGAGTGATGAAAGATGGGGCTGGAGATAAAAGCAGGGATTTTGTGGCATGAAACTAATGTAAATCCCTTATATTCTTGGTTCAAGGAGTAAGGGGCATCATAGAGTCATCTGTGTCCTTGGCTACTCACAGTAGTAACAGACTAGGAGTATGAACATCACCTAGAAGCTTGTTCCAAATACAGAATCCTGAAAATTTTTCTAATGGTTGGTGGCAAGTAGGTGATGAGGCATTTCCAAGAGAGGTGGCAACCTGAGGGGGAAAGAAAGGATGGAAAACGGAAATATGAAATAGCCTAGCACATCTGCATACGAATTAGTTCTACATAGGGAGTAGGAGGTGGGGGAGATGGAAGAGTGGGTGATAAGGAAAAATGTAGAATTGGATTAGATCACTGAATAATAACAAGAAACCTTATGCAGTAGATTATAGAGCCAGTGATTAATTTTAGACTGGTAACATGACCTGTTTTCAGTTTAATGAAGGCCACTCTAGCACCAGAGTGGAGGATAGAGTGAAGGAATATAAGCCTAGGGGCGGGAAGATCTTTAAAGAGACTATTCCAACCCAAAGGAAGAGATAGGACTTAAGTAAGATACTAACCGGTAGAGATGAAAACTTGGAGCTGAAGAAAAGAAATGTTAAAGAGGTAAAATATATAAGAGAACTCCTTGGACCTTTATATGTGAAAAATGAGAAAGCAGAATTTAAGAGGATTGTCTGAATTTAAGATGACAGTCTGGCTTCTTGACTAGATAACTTGGCAAAGACTGGCTCCGTTCACCAAAAAAAAAATGAATAAAAGGGAAATGCTTCCATCAGGTTACTTTTTAGTTGTTAGCACCTCAGAGAAACTTCTCTGAGAAGGCTATCAAGAATAGTAACCCCCAAGTCTTTATTCCTTTACTCTGTTTGTCTTCATAAGTTATGTATTTACTAGTGTCTTGTCTGTCTCTTTCACTAAAATGTAAGTCCAGAAAGGAAGAGACTTTTCTTTTTTCCCCCAGTACTAAATCTGTAGATTGAAAACAGTAGCTGGAATGTATTTTGCATTCAATAAATATTTGTCGATTTAATGAATAAATAAATAGGACGAAGAGGAGGAAGAAGTTTGGGTGTAGAAGGAAGTGAAGAATCCATAATGTGTGCTGCACATTCACTTCTAATAGTGGTTATTGATTTGGAACTCAGGAGACAAGTACAGTCTGGAAGATTTTACTGTAAGAGCCATCTGCATTCAGGTGGTGGTTGAAATCAATAGGTTGTTAAAATTGGCTGGAGAAGCAGGAATAGATTAAAAAAGAAAGAAAAAAAAGTAACCGAGGTCAGGTTGAAATCAGTGTTTAAAGAAGAACCAAAAATAGAGGAATCAAAAAAGGAAGCTCAGAAAAATTGACCTGGGGATTAAAAGCTGAGAACCACAAAAGAGCAGTGTTGCAAAAGTCAAGGTAAAAGAGCACTTCAAGAAGAAATTCTACCCTGAAACCCTCCTATTATCCTCCAAACATACTATTGTAAATAATAAATGTGAAATTTACGTAATTAATTGAGTTTATTCAATATTCTATTTTAAACGGTGCTTTAGGAAAGCAATGTAGAGAAATAATTAAAAACATTAGTTCTGGAATTCATTTTTAGTATGGCTGAGTAAGCCAACAGATTAACCTTCCTACAGTTATTAACTATAAAATCTGAACAAAATATAAAAAACAACCACTCTGAGGTTTGGGAGAGTGAACATAAGTAGATTCTGAGGCCAAGGGAAGAGTTGAACTTGGAAGACAACAATGCGTGGGGCACGAAGGCAGGCCTCAGAAATGCTGCTGCACAGGACAGCTAAAATCTCCAAAGCAGCAGTCCTGCTGGCTAGAAGACAGAGTTCAGGGCAACCACAGCTACTGGGAAATAAGGGAGTCCTAGAAAGAGAGCCAGAGAGGGGTGGCCTCAAATTCTGTGTGTAAATTCTCTTCAAATCTCTGGCTGGCCCTTAACTCACACATACACAAGGCAAATTATGAATAGACCAGCCAAAGAAAAAGAGAACTGAACTTCTGCCCAAGAGATTGAGTTAGTAGTTGGACTCCAACAAAGTTGGTGCCGACCAACAAAAATATCAATACTCTTTGAAGGACTATAACAGAATCCACATTCTCCACAAAATAATATCCGCAAAGCTTGGGATAAAATATAAAATTCCTCAATGCAAAGAAACAGAAGAATGTGATGCATTCTTGAGAGAAAACATGCAGTATAAGACAACCCCAAGAGGATCGAGATATTGGAATTAGCAAACGAACTCTAAAGTAGATGTTTTTACTATGCTTAATGAGGTGTGTGTGTGTGTGTGTGTGTGTGTATACACACAAAAGGTGCCCCTTGGAAACTCTATGGGGCAGTTCTGCTCTATCCTATAGGGTTGCTATGAGTCAGAATTGACTCGATGGCAATGGGTGAGTTTTATATAGATAGAGAGATAGATGGATGGATGGATGCATGCTTACAATGAATAAAAAGACAAGCTATATCACCAGAGAAAGAAGGACTATAGAAAATGAACCAAATGGAAATTCTAGAACTAATAAACACAGTATCAGGGAAAAAACACTTTAAAGCAAAAAATTATATTGTCTTGCAGAGTTTATAATGTATGTAAATGTACATATGGCAATTATAAAGGATAGCAAAGGTGGGAGTAACAAATTGCAGGATTTCTAACTTGACATGAAGTGATGCAATATTAACTCCTAATAGACTCTGAAAAGTAAGAATGTATACTCTAAGGACGTATATAATAACTCTTAGTTCAACCACTAAAAAGTAATGGAAAGAGGTATAGCTAAAAGCCAATAGATAAAATGGGATTCAAAAAAATATTTAAATAACCCAAATGAAGACAAGAATGGAGGATCAGAGGGAGAAAAAAGTCAGAAGAGAAAACACACACACACACAAATTGCATGATGGATTCTTAAACATTACCTTATTGATAATTATTTTAAATGTAAATGGACTAAACACCCTTTGTAAAAGAGATTATCAGACTATTTTAAAAAAGCAAGACTATGCTGTCTACAAAGAACACTTCAAGTAAAAAGATAAATGTATATGTAGTGACTGAATTAAGGGAGAAATAACAAATTCTATAATCATACTTAGATATCTTAACACCCCACTCCCATGAATTGGCAGAACAACTAGAGAATCAATCAGTAAGGACTTAAATAGCTTGAAAAACACTATCAGCCTTCTTAGCCTAATTAGAAATTGTTAATAGTATATCCAACACGTTCAAAATGCACATTCTTTTCAAATGTGCAAGGTACATTTACCAAAATAAAACAAATATAGACCATGAAACAAGTCTCAATCAATTTAAAAGGACTGAAATTCAACAGAATGTATTTTCTGATCATAAAAATTAAACTGAAAATTATTAACAATTAGGTATCTATGAAAACTTTATACATTTAGGGATTAAATCTTATAAGTTTAAATAATTCATGGATAAAATAAAAAGTCACAAGGGAAATTTAAAAAATGTATTTCAAACAATGGATAATGAAACTGCAGCATATTGAAATTTGTGGGCTGCTGCTGAAGCATTAA
This sequence comes from Dugong dugon, assembly GCA_030035585.1. NCBI lineage: Eukaryota > Metazoa > Chordata > Mammalia > Sirenia > Dugongidae > Dugong > Dugong dugon. Next base: position 23,472,009 of record CM057469.1, on the reverse strand, counting down.
TTATATGAGTTCTGGAGTCGTACAGACGCGTCTGGGGAAAGTTTCTTACTCTCTCTTAGAATTATTTTTTTTGTATATACAATGATGAAAATCATAGTAACTATTACAGAGGGGTGAGTATAAAATGAGAAATGAATTTAAAGCATTTGCCCTAGAATAGAACAATGTAAGCATGTCATAAATGTAAGCTGTTATCATGATAGTTATTCCCAAGTGTCTGCCATGAAACATGCGCGCGCGTGCGCGCGCGTGCGCACACACACACACACACACACACACACACACACACACACACGCACACACCCTCCCTCAACCCCACCAGCCCCCTACTACAGGTTCTACCCAATTTCTCTCCAACACTTCTGAGCTGAACTTTTAGAAATATTGTCTATGTGCTTCCTTATTTAGTTAACTTTCATTAACAGTTTAATCTACTAAAGTATGGCTGCTGCCCCACCCTCGCAAAGTTAGATGCATCCATTGCCACTTCTTGTTAATAAATTCAATAGACACTTTCAAATCTAAACTTATTGGAGCTTTTAGAAGATTTGACACCTTAAAATGCTCCCTTTTATTTTCCTTCTCCCTCTTTGCCACTTTTGTTCAGTCTACTTTGCAGTTCCTCTTCCTTTGTGTTCCCTGAAATGTTGGATTGCTCAGATTTCTGTGCTGGACTATCTTTTCTTCCTTGGATGATTTAATTTATGCACAAAGCTTTAATTACATTTAAATCAGTGACTTTTAAGCATTTTAATTAGGAACATCTTGACAGTCATGAAAACAACCTTCATTATAGAAGATGGCACATATTCACATGCACCAAAAAAAAACTTGCATACAATTTCAGAAATTCAAGAGCTTAAATCCATCTATGATACTTAAATATAAAACTCTAATGAAATACTTATGGTGTCGTAGTGGTTAAGAGCTACAACTGCTAACCAAAAGGTCAGCAGTTGGAATTCACCAGGCGCTCCTTGGAAACTCAATGGGGCAGGTCTACTCTGTCCTGTAGGGTTGCTATGAGTCAGAATTGACTCAACAGCAACAGGTTATGTCTTGAACCAGGATCTTTCTCCTGAGCTCTAGGAGACCTGGTCATTTCCAACTGGATGTCTCACAGTACTTTAAAATTCATCATGTGCAAACTGGACTAAACCAAAGCTAAGAAGTTTCCTGAATACACCCAAACACTTTGAGGGACAGAGTAGTGGGGGGGGGGGGTCTGGGGACCATGCTTTCCGGGGACATCTAGGTCAATTGACATAACAAAGTTAATTAAGAAAAGATTCTGCATCCTACTTTGGTAAGTAGCATCTGGGTCTTAAAAGCTAGGGAGATGCCATCAAAGATACATCAATTGGTCCCAACCCACCTGGAGTAAAGGAGAATGAAGAACACCAAGTCACAAGGAAAGTATTAGCCCAAGAGACAGAAAGGGCCACATAAGCCAGAGACTGCATCAGCCTGAGACCAGAAAAACTAGAAGGTGCCTGGCTACCACCAGTGACCACCCTGACAGAGAACACAACAGAGAGTCCCTGATGGAGCAGGAGAAGAGTGGGGCGCAGAACTCAAATTCTAGTAAAAAGACCAGACTGGAGGGACCCCACAAAGCATGGTCCCTGGACTCTATGTCTACTCAAAATTAAAACCATTCCCAAGGCCAACTCTTCAGACAAAAATTAGACTGGACTATGGTACGTAAAATGATACTCGTGAAGAGTGTGCTTCTTAGCTCAAGTAAATACATGAGACTAAATGGGCAGCTCCTGTCCAGAGGTGAGATGAGATGGCAGAGACGGTCAGGAGCTGGTTGAATGGACACTGAAAATCAGGGGTGGGAAGGAGGACTGTGCTGTCACAGTATAAGGAGAGCAATTAGGGTCACATAGAAAGCATGTATAAATTTTTGTATGAAAGACTAACTTGAATTGTAAACTTTCACTTAAAGTACAACAATAAAATAAAAATAAAAATAATCGTGTAAAACAAGCTCAGCTTGCCCTCCACACCTGCTCACACTTTTTTTTTTTAAATCATGCTTTAGGTGAAAATTTACAGCTCAAGTTAATTTCTCAGTCAAAAATTTATACACATATTGTTTTGTGACATTGGTTGCAATCCCCACAATGTGACAGCACCCTCCCCCTTTCCACCCCGGCTTCCCTGTGTCCATTCATCCCATTCCTGTCCCTTCCTGCCTTCTCGTTGTACTTTTGGACAGGAGCTGCCCATTTGGTCTCATATATTTGATTGAACTAAGATGCATGTTCCTCACATGCAATATTTTTTTGTTTTTTAGACCCGTCTAATCTTTGTCTGAAAAGTGGGCTTCGGGAATGGTTTCAGTTCTAGTTTAGTAGAGTGGCTGGGGGCCATAATTTCGAGGGTTCCTCCAGACTCTGTCAGAACATTAAGTCTGGTCTTTTTACATGAATTTGAATTCTCTTATACATTTTTCTCCTACTCTGTCCAGGACTCTCTGTTGTGTTCCCTGTCAGGGTGATCATTGGTGGTAGCCGGGCACCATCTAGTTCTTCTGGTGTCAGTCTGATGGAGTCTCTGGTTTATATCATCCTTTAATCCTTTGGGCTAGTATTTTCCTTGTGTCTTTGGTTTTCTTCATTCTCCTTTGCTTCAGATGGGAAGAGACAAATCAAAACTACACTGAGATACCATCTCACACTGACAACGCTGGCACTAATCAAAAAAACACAAAATAACAAATATTAGAAAGGTTGTGGGGAGATTGGAACTCTTATGCACTGCTGGTAAGAATGTAAAATAGTACAACCACTTTGGAAATCGATTTGGCACTTCGTTAAAGAGCTAGAAATAGAAATACCATACAATCCAGCTATCCTGCTCCTTGGAATATATCCTAGAGAAATAAGAGCTGTCACACGAATAGATACATGCACGCTCATGTTCATTGCAGCACTGTTCACAATAGCAAAAAGATGGAAACAACATAGATGCCTATCGACAGATGAATGGATAAACAAATTATGGTACATACAATGAAATGCTATGCAATGATAAAGAACAATGATGAGTCCACAAAACATCTCACAACATGGATGAATCTGGAGAGCATTAAGCTGAGTGAAGTAAGTCAGCCACAAAAGGACAAATATTGTATGATATCACTATTCTAAGAACCCAAGAAAAGGTTTACACATAGAAAAAGGCATTCTTTGATGGATACAAGAGTGGGGAGGGAGGGAAAGGGGAAATCACTAGGTAGTAGACAAGTGTTAACTTTGGTGAAGGGAAGGACAACACAAAATACAGGGAAAGTCAACACAACTGAATCAAAGCAAAAGCATAGAAGTTTCCTAGACACATCCAAACACTTGGAGGGACTGATTAGCTGGGGCTGGGCTCTGGGGACCATAGTCTCAGGGGACATCTAGGTCAATTGACATAATATCGTTTAAAAAGAAAATGTTCTACATCCCACTTTGGTGAGTAGAGTCTGGTGTCTTAAAAGCTTGTGAGTGGCCATCTAAGACACATCTATTGCTCACTCTTCTGTGTCCCCTATCTCAGTGAGCAAAACCCCTATACACCCAGAAACCTGAGCTCATCCATGACACTTCACTCTCCCTCATGCCCCACAATGATTCAGTTGCCAACTACTGTTGAATCTACTGAAACTTCTGGAATTAATATCTCCAGAATGCATCCATTTTTTCTCCCTGTCCTCTATTAAATCCCTAGTTCAGAAAATCCTGGTGAATTACTTCAATAACCTACCAATTGTTCTCGTATGCTAAGATTTTCCCTCCGCCAAATCTTGTTCTACAGTGATTCTGATTTTTTTTTTCCTAAAGTACAAATCTGCTTATCTAAATTTCTTAGTTAAAACATTTTAGAGGCCACTCACTATTTTCAAGGTAATATCCAAAATCTTTAATATGGCTGACAGAGCCCTGAGGGATCCGGTGCTGACTTACATCTCTAGTTTCATCTCTTGACTCAACTAATCTTGAATTCCAGCCTCAAGCCATACTGAAATACTTTTAGTCACCTTTTCATATCACGCTTTGTCTCAACTATAGGTCTTCCCTCATGTTTCGCCTCAGCTTGAAACGTTCTTGCCTTTTTCATCTGGGTCACTATTAACTGTATCTGACTTAAAAGAACAGTGATGAATCCATGGGCATTTCTTGACAACACAAGCTGCCAGCACAGCACCTGGTACATAACAGACACTCAATACATATTTATTGATTAAGGTAAGATGAGAGTGTTAACACTGCCAAACACTTAAAGACACAAGAAAGCTAAGGATTAAAAGAATTCCATTGTTCTTTTGAAATAGGAAGGTGGTAAAGAAGGGAAGTGGTAAAGAGAAAGGGTAGTAAAGAGAAAGGAGGAAGTAGAAAAGGGAGGCTCAATATAAATTAATCTGTTTAAGGTAGTTCAGTAGCTCCAAGCATGGAAGGATTTTCTATAGTTTGAGGAATATAGTGATCTGAGCTTATAATTTAAATTTTTCCACTTTTCCCCCAATAAACAAATAGATAAAATATATTTTCAAAACTGTAAAGGCAAAGATATACAGAGAGAGAGAGAGAAATCTCTCCTTGGGACAGAAATAGAAGAGTATAGCACAAAAGTTAACAGGGGCTGAAGTTAAGGGCCTACCAAGAAAACAGAGGGAACTGGAAATTCAATTCCTACAGGGCAATGGGAACTAACCGTGCCCCACTGATGGAGGGAAACCAAGCCAGGGTGGCTGCCAGAGACTTGGAGCTGGAGTATCTGCCAGTGAGAATGGACTGAAAATACCTTCAGAAAGTGCCATAGGATTTGGCAAACATAACGCAGGATATGTATGGTGGCAAGAAAAAGCAGAGAAAGGCCAACAGACTTGTTGGCCCAGTGACTGCACTGGCTCTGGATTGGGGATGGGTGGAAATAACGGCAAATGACCAGATATAGAGAGGCAAGGGGAGAAAGAGTGTGAGCATCCTCTCAAGACAAGTCTGCAAAACAAACTTCTGAAACACATGAAGAAAATTATCAGTAAGAAAGAACAAATAAACTCAATAAATGGAAAATGAATTCACTTTCAAAATTGCAAATAATAGGACAAAATTTTAATCATTTAATGATAATAATGTTTCAAAACTGCCAAGAAATTTGAAAAATATAATCATTCAAACAGAAGAAATTATATAAGCAGGATGAACTCCAAATGGACATAAATTAAGAGACAAATAATGATTTGAAACATTGTACTAGGGTTATTCACTAACTAGATAGTAGACAAGAATTATCTTAGGTGAAGGAAGGATAGCACACACTACAGAAGAAGTCAGCACAACTGGACTAAACAAAAGCTGAAAAGTTTCCTGAATACAACCAAACACTTTGAGGGACAGAGTAGCAGGGGCAGGGGTCTGGGGAACATGCTTTCAGGGGACATCAAGGTCCATTGGCATAACAAAATTTATTAAGAAAATGTTCTGCATCCTACTTTGGTGAGTGGCATCTGGGGTCTTAAAAGCTAGCGAGCAGCCATCTAAGACGCATCAATTGGTCCCAACCCACCTGCAGTAAAGGAGAATGAAGAACACCAAAGACACATATTAGCCCAAGAGGTAGAAAGGGCCACATAAACCAGAGACTGCATCAGCCTGAGACCAGAAGAACTAGTTGGTGCCCAGCTACCACAAATGACCTCCCTGACAGGGAGCATAACAGAGAGTCCCTGATGGAGCAAGAAAAAGATGGGGTGCAGAACTCAAATTCTAATGAAAAAGACTAGACTTAATGGTCTGACTGAGACTGGAGGAACCCCAGAAGGCATGGCCCCCGGACTCTCTGTCAACCCAGAACTAAAACAATTCCTGAGGCCAACTCTTCAGACAAAGATTAGGGTGGACTATGGGACATAAAATGATACTCGTGAAGAATGTGCTTCTTGGCTCAGGTAGATACATGAGCCTGAGTGGGCAGCTCCTGTCCAGAGGTGAGATGAGAAGGCAGAGAGGGTCAGGAGCTGGTTGAATGGACACGGGAAATCAGGGGTGGAAAGAAGGAGTGTGCTGTCACTGTATAGGGAGAGCAATTAGGGTCACATACAAAGCATGTATAAATTTTTGTATGAAAGACTAACTTGAATTGTAAACTTTCACTTAAAGTACAACAATAAAAAAAAAGGTAGTACTAAAGCATTCAGTGAGATTATATCACAGAGAAATAAAATATTTTAAAATGTATAAGAGAAGTTAAAAGAGATAGAGGATAGACTGAGATACTCCAATTTAAGAGACATCCTATAAGGAGATCCTAAAGAAAATGGTAAAGAATCAAGATAATGGCTTGAAGAGACAATGGCTGAGAATTTTCTAGAATTCAAGAAAGAGATGGGTCCTCCTGCTTGAACATGTACAACAAGAAACAATATTAAAAACAGTTATAAAAAAAGAATGGTGGAAAGAAGAAGTCCTCCAACTGTATATTAAACATATTAGAAAGTGATAGTAAGTGTTTGTAACAGCAAAATATTGGAAATTTCTAAATAATGAGGCAATATGCAGACAACAACAAAAAAAAGAAAAAATCTTGCAGTTGTCAGGGATTTCATTTTACCTGGATCCACAACCAACACCCATGGAAGCAGCAGTCAAGACATCAAACAACACATTGCATTGGGCAAATCTGCTGCAAAAGAACTTTTTAAAGTGTTAAAAGCAAAGATGTCAACTGAAGACCAAGGTGCGCCTAACCCAAGCCATGATGTTCCAACCTTTGGCCTCCCAAAATGCACTCCCTTGCCACGTGTAAAACATGTTCACCCCATCATATTGTAGCAAAAGTCTTAAATCAACTCCAAGTCCAAAATCCAAAAATTCCTCTTCATCTGTGAAATCTAGAATACAAGTTATCTGCTTCCAAATTACAATGGTGGAACAGGCACAGGCTAGACATTTCCATCACAAATGGGAGAAATTGGAGGCATAACAGGCACCAGGCAAGTCAGCAGAACACATTACATTAGCCCTAAAGGCTTGAAAAGAAAAAGAATCCTCTGTTCTCTGAGACCATTTACACAATGGCCCTGCCCTCCAGACTGTATGTATTAGCCACACTCTACAGATTCTGAGTGGAGGCCCCTCGGCTCTAGGCTTCAGCTCCACCTTCCAGGCCCACTGGAATGGCAATTCCGTTCCTTTGGCTTTAGGTACACCATTCTCCTAGTCCATCTGAGTGGCGTCTCCACCCTTAGAAACACCAGAGGCCATGACTCCACCCTTTGAAACCTTAGAGGTCGTGATCATGCCCTTTGAGACTGAGGCAGCTCGGCTTCCTGTGTTCCTTGTCTCTTCAGCATCTGCTTCGTGGTTTGTTGGCTTCTCAACCTCTCGGGCCTCTCCACCCGAGTATGCCCTGCTGGGGCAAGTGTTCCAAAGCTCTGTAGCTCTACCGATAAGTGCCTGGAGGCACCCCACTCCACCAGTAAACTTCAGCCAATAGAGGCACACCACTCTGCCAGGAAGCCTCCTGCGCAAAGGCACTCAGCTCTCTCCCTCCGTTGGTTGGCTCCAGTGCTGTGTCATGCTGGTATCTGGATCCTGCAGGTGGCTCCTGTTTGTCTGACCTCCAGTTCTTGGGACTTGAGCTAGCAGCTTACCTGCAGTCTTGCCTGCCAATCTTGGGATTTGTCGATTTTCACAGCCTGTGAGCAAGAGCCCTGCTCGCCAACCTGCCAGTCTTCAATTTAACAGCTCCTGAGGCTACGTGAGTCAGGATAAGCCTCTATCCTGATCTGGGGACTTGGGACGTTCTGGTCTCTACAATTGCATGAGATGTTTCCTTGATATAAATCTCTCTATACATATATATTATACTCTTTACTGGTTTTGCTTCTCTGGAGAACCCAGCCTAAGACAGTCTAGTTGGGGGATTTTGGTTTTCTTTATGTTGAGGTGTAATCCATACTGAAGGCTATAGCCTTTGATCTTCATCAGTAAATGCTTCAAGTCTTCTTTGCTTTCAGCAAGCAAGGTTGTGTCATCTGGATGTCATAGGTTGTTAATGAGTCTTCCTCCAATCCTGATGCCCCATTCATCTTCATATAGTCCAGCTTCTCAGATTATTTGCTCAGGATACAGATTCAACAAGTATGGTGAAAGGATACAACCCTTACGCACACCCTTCCAGACTTTAAACCATGCATATAGCATATGTACATAGTAAGATCGATCCCATTTATGCAAGAAAGGGGACAAAGTAATTGCTGGATTTTCAAAAATTAACATATAGACAATAATATCTCTGGCAGCATTCACAAGAAACTGCTAATATTAGTTGTCCCCGGAGAAGGAAAGGAGTCTCTGGGTGGCACAAACAGTTAATGGCTGGACTACTAATGGAAAGGTTGATGGTTGAAACCCATCCAGAGATGCCTTGGAAGAAAGGCCTGACTATGTGCTTCTGAAAGTCACAGTCTTGAAAACCCTATGTAGTCTCCATGAGTCACAATGGATACAAAGGTAACTAACAGCAGAGAGGAAAACTGGTGTGCTGTGGGACAGATTTTTCACCGCTATTTCCTTTCATCTTTTTAGACTTTGTTCCATGTGAGAAAAAAAAGTCAATAAAGAAACACTTCATAGTTAACTTTTGGAATGTATTTCATTTCAAACATCAAGTGACATCTATGCAGACATTTATGTTGGATCAAGGAGACAATGTGTTTTGGGGTGGTTTATGATTCTTGTACGTTACTATAGCAACTCTCATCTGATGACCTCCCCAAAGATCAGAATAGTTCTCACAACAGGAGAGTTACTTGTAAGAGTGGCAAGCCAAACCTGTTACTCTGTTCCATGAATGAGAAAAAAAAGTCTGGGTGGTCTGTAAGCCACTGGACACATTTTTCTCTGATGGTGGTCTGATTGTTACAGTAAGGTGGTCTGATTGTTACAGTAATAGTGGGCTTTTTATTTCACAATAGGCACATTTTGGTAATCCAGATGCAAACCCAACCTCCCTTTTACCTCAGTTTTGGGGGAGCTTCATAGTGCCCTCATGAACTCTATGCAAATGTGTCTTGTCTACAGCTTTAATCCTATCAAAGTTTCCAGAGATGAACATCACTTTCTGATCTATGTAATGGATCATAGGACTAAGCCATACCTTACAGGCTAATCAAGGATGAAATCTTCCTGTTGGCTTTAGTCTTTTAGAGTCGTAGACTGGCAACATACTTGAACCATGTCATAAAGAGCCATAATATAATGGAGTTCAATTATTCTAAGTTGGACTCCACAATCCTTGTTATTTCATACCCTACATTTCACTTTGTACGTGTTGTCGGTAATTAGTCAGCATATCCTTACGTTAGGGAACTCATTTTTCAAGCAAAGAGTGAGAATCAGAAATTTTAATAATTACAAAATTCCAAGGTAGATCCAGAAATAGACTCCATCATCACAGTGCCTTCCAGGACATGGAAAAACAGACACATAGGGCCTATGTTAACATCAGTTATATATTCTTTGGCTCCTCAAAGAAAACAAAATTAAAAAAAATATACCACCACAAAAACAGAAAGCGAGAAACTACAAAAGCAAATATTTGGGTAATTCTCAAAACTTTCTGCTAAAGTTTCAAACAAAATTTAAAGTTTCTAGCCTTGATTAGACACCCAATTCATAATTTGATACTCAGTGTCTCCTCCGCACAAATTGGCAACTGCATCCTTTTAAATAGCTACGGTCTTGTTAGATGCAGAATGTCCTGGCAGCAGAAATTTACAGATGAAGGTGATGGTTTGGAAGGCTTTACGTGTGCCTAATTTAACACAGAGTCCCCTGGGTGTTACAAATGGTTCATGCTGAGCCGCTAAGTGGAAGGTTGGAGGTTCACCTCCACCAAGAGGCACCTCACAAGAAAGTCCAGACGATCTACTTCTGAAAAATCAGCCACTGAAAACTGAAAGGAACACAGTTCTACTCTGACACACATGGGGTAGCTACGAGTCGCTGTCAACTCAATAGCAACTGGTACTGGTAGTTTAACACATTTTCCTTCCCTTCTAGAATTTGAGTTCAGGGTGGGTCTAGAATCATCAGTGCTTTATCAGGAAGAAGTGGCATAGCAAAGAGGGCTGCCACTAGGAAACTGAAGAAGAGCTAAAATTCTCTGTGGCAGCAAAGATATGCATGGGGGAATAGGAAGGGAGGGTTAGAAGCGTTGTGCACAGTAAGAGAGGGGAGTCCTTGTAATGGGAACATAAAAAGACCCAGCTTTTTCTATCAGGTAACAGACAGCAAGAATTGAGGGATGTTTCTCGGCTCCTCTGATTCTTCCTCTTTTCCCTAGTTGTTTTTTTAGGAGTATTTTCTAAGGTTACTTTGTCCTGTCTTCCTGCGTTCTTTCTTTATTAGAGTCTCATCTATTTTCATCAATTTAATCATGGTCTTTTTTGTTCCTATATCAGTTTTTCCAGGTCTGGATTCTCCCTCAAATTCTGGTCCTGTTTCTTTAAAGGCCTATGGGAAAGTTTCAATCAGGTGATTTCATAGTCCCTGCAGACTCAGCATCTATAAAAACCCACCTCATCATCTTCCAATAGCAGATTCTCACTGATATCCAGCTCTCAATCTCTTGAGGGTGACTCCTCTTTAGTCACCAAATTCTGCAAATATTTCACCTATTTGTATCTTATGTTCAGATCCAATTATTTTACCTTGTCTGGCTACAATCATCTTCAGTCTGTGTTAATGCATGAGCTGTTCACTGGCCTGTCTCGGTCCAGATTCTGGCCCTCTCCCAAGCATCTTGTATATTTTCTCTTTCCTGTGAGAGCAAGTGGAACTTCCTTTGCCTCGCTTTCAAAGTCCTGCACATACTTCACTCCTCTGTCTCCCCTCTCTTCCCACTCCCCTACCTCTCCTCAACACACACTTTGTTGTTGTTGTTAGCCACCTTTGAGTGGACCCCAATTCATGGTGATTCCACCCACAAGTGAGTGAAGTGCTGCCCCATCCTACACCATTACCATGATAGGTTGCAGATCAGAACACTGTGGTCCATAGAGTTTCCATTAACTGATTTTCAGAAGTACATTGCCAGTCCTTTCTTTCTAGTATGTCTTCATCTGGGAGCTCTTCTGAAACCTGGTCAGAATCACAGCAACACACAAACCTCCCCTGACGGACAGGTGGTGACTCCTCTTGAGGTGCATTGGCTGGGAATCGAACCTGGCTCTCCTGCATGGAAGATGAGAATTCTACCGCTGAACCCCCACTGCCCTCCAACACACACTAAGGTGATTATTCTTTTCTCCCCATACAAAAATTTATACATACATTGTTATGTGACTCTAATTGCTCTCCCCATACTGTGACAGCACACTCCTCCTTTCCACCCCTGATTCCCCATGTCCATTCAACCAGCTCCTGACCCTCTCGGCCTTCCCATCTCACCTCTGGACAGAAGCTGCCCATTTAGTCTCTTGTATCTACTAGAGCTAAGAGGCACACTCCTCACAAGTATCACTTTATGCCCCACAGTCCAGTCCAATCCCTGTCTGAAGAGTTGGCCTTGAAAATTGTTTTAGCTCTGAGCTGATAGAGAATCCAGGGGCCATGCTTTCCAGGGCACCTCCAGTCTGAGTCAGAGCATTAAGTCTGGTCTTCTTACTAGAATTTGAGTTCTGCACCCCCACCTTTCTCCTGCTCCATCCAGGACTCTGTTGTGTTCCCTGTCAGGGCGGTCATTGGTGGTAGCTGGGCACCATCTAGTTCTTCTGGTCTCAGGCTGATGAAGTCTCTGGTTTATGTGGCCCTTTCTGTCTCTTGGGCTAATACTTTCCTTCTGTCTTTGGTGTTCTCCATTCCCCTTTACTCCAGGTGGTTGGGACCAATTGATGCATCTTAGATGGCCGCTTGCAAGCTTTTAAGACCCCAGACACCAGTCTCCAAAGTAAGGTGCAGAACATTTTCTTAATAAGCTTTGTTGTGCCGATTGACCTAGATGTCTCCTGAAAGCATGGTCCCCAGACCCCTACCCCTGCTACTCTGTCCCTCAAAGCAACACACACTACAGTGATTATTATCATACTCTATCCAGATACCCTCTTCAAAACTGATACACCCTCACCCCTATAAAACCATTTGCTGTCAGGTTGACTCCAATTCATGGTGACCCCATGTGTTTAGAGTAGAACTGTGCTCCATAGGGTGTTCAGTGGCTGGTTTTTTGGAAATAGATCACCAGGCTTTTCTTCCAAGGTGCCTCTTGGTGGATTCCATTCTCCAAACTTTTGATCAGCAGATGAAGGCATTAACCATTTGCATCACCCAGGGATTGTCCCCATCCCTCTACCTCCACTGAAAATATTAGCTGTAGTTGGCTAACAGCCAGGTCCTTCCCCGGGACTTGCTCTTAGTGGGGGGGAAATTGCTCCTTGGGGTGGCAGGTGGTCAGTGACTAGTTGATGTGGGGTACAAAGGCCCAGGGGGAGATTATTCAATAGGTAAGGTAATCACAGTGCTTACCTTGCTTACCAGATCATCTGTAGTGAACAATTGCACATGGGTTTCACCACATCATTGAAATGTAGTGAAATTATTCACTATAGATTAGTAAATAAGCACAAGTAAGCCCGTGCTTACCTTGCTTACTGGGTCATCTGCCCCTTTCAGGGACTGTAAATTTGAAAAGAGGCTTTGATTCTGTAGGAAGGTGCTGTGAGGTTGGGAGAGAGACAGATGCCAGCCATACCTAGAAGCAGAATCTTTGATGTGGTGAAAAAATGTGAAACTGGTTAGCAGCCAAGTTATTAACCACTGTGCCACCAAGACTAGTAAACAAGGGTCATATCCCAGCACAGCACTACTGGGAATACGCTGGACCTGTTAAAGGAGGAGAGGGAGTATGCAGTGAAGAGGCTGCAGGAGCCAGGAGAGTCAGCCTGGGACTGGATCTTGAGGGCACTAGATCAGGGAAGGGAAGCAGAACATAAAGTTGTATAAACCCATTGCCGTGGAGTCAATTCCAACTCACAGTAACCCTATAGGACAGAGTAGATCTGCCCCATAGTGTTTCCAAGGAGCGACTGGTGGTTTCAAACTATCGACCTTTTGGTTAGCAGCCGTAGCTCTTAACCATTGCTATGAGGACACTCAACCATGAGCCAAGATTTAATACTGGTGAATACCCCAGGAGATGGTACAATACACTTCTGGGATGGCTCTTGGAGGATCACAAAAGCTATGATTCCTACTAAATGAAATAGACATGCAGGAACTCCCACAGTGGATTGTGGAGGAAGGGATCAAAAGGCTCAGAGAAGTGGGCATACTAAAAAACCAGTTGGCCAACGATGTTCCAAGGAAGACTATTTCCCAAAGCAATGATGACTGTGCTGGTGAGAGGAGCTCCCGGCTTTGTTGAGAAGTCCAGTAGTGGCTGTCATCTACAGGCCAGAGCCAGCAGAAGGAGGTGCTGTTCCAAAACTAGGCTCCCTGATAGACATGACGCTAGCAGATCCTGAAATAATACAAGCCGAGTGGCAGTGCTTAGATTTCAGAAGTAACATAGGCACAAGTGTTGGAAAGAGTGCCAGGGTTGGAGTGGCATCTGGAGTCTCCACTTGCAGATGTTTAATAGAACATGGTGCACCTGAGGCAAGATGGATGGGCTGCCAGCAAGGGTATTGCTTAATTTATACAATCAAAAGAAATCAACAATGGATGATCAGAGGCGGGGGGCAGTGTCTCAGTAAAAAGTTACAATCCTTTGCTCAGTTTCCAGATCAGACCTGGGACCCACTGGCTAAAGGAGAGGTTGATTCTTTCTGGGTTAGAACCATGCAATGCCAGGACAGATATACTCATTTATGATCTCCTCAGTCCTTAACTAGGGGACCTATGACCATTTACTCAGGTAAGTGTGCTTTGGGGAAGAAGAATACTTAAACATTTTGAGAACTATTGAACATTGGTCTGAATTTATAACAATACCTAGAGACCCAACAAACTACCCTGGCCCTCTATTAGAGTGAGGCATGTAAGGACCAGTAAAGTCGTAGCAAAGATATGGCTGTCAATGGGCCCACTGGTTCTATGGAACAACCTAGCAGTCCTTTCCCCATCTTCAAATGCATAATTGGAAGAGACATATTTGGTAGTTTACAAAACCCTCACATTGATTCTTTGACTTCTGGGATAAGAGCTACTGTAATCGGGAGGGACCTTTGAAACTGCCTCCTTCATCCCAGCAAAAACAGTAAATCAAAGACAATGCTGCATTCCATTGAGAATGGGGAAAAATTAATGAAAGTTGCAAAGACTTTATTATTGTAGCAGCCCCTGCTGTATCCACACTTATTTCACCAGGCTGGCCCCTACAAAGCTCAGGTGAAACATGGCAGGTGACAAAGCAGTAGCCTCAATTGCACCTACTGTGCTCAGTGACGTATCTTTGCTAGGGCAGATTAAAACCACTCCCTGCACTTTGATCTTGCAAGTGTGTTTTTTACCATACCTATCAGGAAGGAGAGTTGGATGTAGTTCACATGGCCATGGGAGGGACTACAGTATATATGTATGGTCTTGCCCCTGGTCTATGTAAATTCTTTCACCCTTTGTCAAAATATAGCCTGAAGGGATCCAGATTTTATGGACATTCTGGAAAACATTACATCGATCTACCATACCAATGACATCATGTAACAGGACCAGATGAGAGATAAGTAGCAAGTATGTTGTAGGTCTTGGTAAGATACATACACCCCAAGGACTGTGTGATAAAACTTAGCAAGATTCAGGTGACCTCTGGTTCCAGACTAGGTGTATCTGCATGATGTCTTCTCCTTATTCCTCCTGCTAAAAACTCTGGACATTATATATAAAGCTAATCCAAGTAACTTTTGGATAAAAGGTAGAGAAAAGAAGGCAGACCAGCAAAGGACCTTAGGACCTGTGGAATGACATGGTAATGAGTTCGTTGGGTTTCTTTCTTGCCCTATATATCCCAGATTGAGTATTAGAAAAGCCAGCAACCCAGAAATGTCAATGAGTACAAACATCAACGATACAAAAACTACATGCTTTCCCATATTTCCCTTTTGGTAAAGGGCACAGGTTGCCCGCTGTGCCTGAGAACAGTAGCAGTGGGATTGGGTGAAGAGGGTGACAAGGGTGGGGGTTAAGGAGGATTTAGAAGATAATATGGTGATCAACGAGTTTTAATTGTATTATTTATGATTTGGCCTTATTGGTTACCTCCCATATAGACATTAATAGATAGATCAATCATCAAATAAGCTTTTAAGAATACATACATTCTAAGTTGTTCGATCAATAGCAAGTTACACTTTCATTGACTTTATAACTTAAAAAACAATCAACTTCAGAAACAAGTGAATTGAAATATTTTAGCCTAAAGTGGAATATCTTGTCACATTCAATAAACCAACATGAAATTTTTTTGAGCTGAATTTTATTCCTATAAAGTCCATACTGTGAATCAAGCATGTATAACTTTATTAAGGTTTTTATTTTTTATTAATAATTGAATTCTTTGAATGAAAGATAAATCAAAAGATGGTGACATCGTGAAACTAAGAAATATTTCAATTAAAAAGTGTTGAAACCTGTGAGAAGTGAATGTGAAAGTGGACAAAAGTCAGGACAAATTCTGGCTTGTTGAAGGGGCCAGTGAGGTGCTCTGGGCTGCTAAAGGGAAGAAGATGCTTATAATGGACTTCAATTTGCAGCAGTTCCCCAAGGCTTCCTCATTCACTGTTTCTTATGCAGAGAGCATAGGGAGAATGGGTTAAGAATTCTGCCTTCGGCTGCCAGGGGTCTGTAAGAGGCTTGGAAGCTCACGGAGACCAGATTCGTCTCCCTCCATACTGAGAGCCACCCACTACCTCTGCTCTTGGATGCCTACTTCTGATTCTCTTTGAGGATGCCAGGCCCCAAAGATGTAGGCTAGGGGTTGAGCTCCCTACGGCTGGGCAAAAGCACCCTGAATGCACAGGGCTTCTTCAGTGCCCATTGACACAAGTTCAGAATTCCACTTCTATGGCACATCACACCACGATCACATATAATCCTAGAGTATCTTTATTTGTTCTATAATTTAATAGTATACCTATAAAATAATTACATTATACTTATAGCTTTTCTTCATTTATAGACAAACAAAAAAACACTTAAATACAATTTGGGCCATTATAAGGTAAACTTTATACATACAATAACCCCCAGAAGGAGCTTCACACTGCAGCATTATCATATTGCTTTTATTGCTACACTCACTATTGGGCTCAAAAAGAGTGTGCTCATGTTTGTATTCTGTGAGTTCATAGATGAATCCTTCCCCTATCTGCATGGGTTCTGCAGCTAATAAAGGAACAGGGATTGGCTTTGCAGATGGACCAGAAACTCCCCTCCACTCACCTCCTATTCCACTCCGTTACCATCCTGAGGAATTCCTTCCTTCACAGCTTTTCTGCTGCATGTTCTGCCACTGAGCCTGACTTGAGGCTTTCCGCTAAATGCAAATTCTGAACTTGGACACTCTCCAACTTTTCATTTCATTCCTAGGTTCCAGTCCTCAAGGATTTATATTGATTGCTGCCTCCTGACTTATGGCTGTATATACCCATTTCTGAAGCTAAGACCCTTTACAATAGCACATTCTTCTGAGGTCTCCCGGTGTTGAAGTGACATCAATGAAACCTACAGGGCAGGGGCAGGAAATGGATTCACCAACGTTTCACACCGTACCTCATGAATGTCTCCAAGATCCACTCTCACTATCTAGTGTCTGAAAGCTTCAGCCCTCACAGCAGCTCATAGAGGGTCTCTCTCACATATCAGGGAACTGGGCCTTTCTGAGACCCCTTGGTGGGAGCATACTTGGGAATTACCGGTGAGAGGTTTTCAGAGTATACTGATTCCCACCAAAGGGCATATCATTCACATTTAACAGAGTCCATAAACATTCCTCCCAGGGAAGCCTTCATGGGGCAATTTAACCAAGCTACCCAAAGGAAGTATAATTTTGCAGGAAAACAAATTGATGTCATCTTCCCTACATTAAGAGACCACAGCATGGAAACTTCAACAATTCATTATAAAAATGAAAGGGGGCCTAATGTTTACTCATTCTTTTAAAGTCCAATCTTTGAAAAAGAAGCTCGTTGTTTTCTGAAGGACAGTGCAACTAGATTCCTGTTCTACATATTTTATCCCTTACTTCCTCCTGTACTACAAAATGACCCACCTCTTTATATTTTTAAAGTTTTCCTGCTTTTAACAGGAAATATTTTTTTGCTTGGTGTCATGGCGGTGGAAATAATGTAGCTTCCTCACCCCACCTATGTATATTAAACATGGTAGGGCCTTTTGAGTTTCAGGTTAAAACTTCCCAATGAATCCCCATCCCTGCGCCCATCCACCCCAACCCAGTTCCCACACTGTGCTGCAATGCTTGAGTACCTGCAGTGAAATATTCTTCTAAGTAAAATTACAAGTCCTCCCATCTCCCTGCCCAATCTTAGCTGCGTGACAGTGAACTGGTGACTAGAGGATACTTCTGCGTCAAACACCTTCTGGGCAGATCATCACCCGCTCTGGTCCTTACTCAGAAAGATGCTGCAAAAGCCAGAGTCAAAACACGTGAAACGATACATGGATAGGTTGATAATACTTTTTAACAGCTCTTTACAATAGGTCAATTATAAAACCAGCGTTAATACAGAAAACTTTGTGTGTAATAATATTCTAATTGCAGCGGAAATAGCATGCACACCAGAGTTCATCTTTAGTCCACACGTGGGGGAGGGGTAGTGACGAAGAAGAGGCGGTGGTGGCGGGGGTGGGGGAGGGCGTGGTCCCCTGTGAGCAAGGTCCCCAGGGGAGCCCACTTCATTCATGATCCAAGGGGCTCCAGATGTCTTCTTGGTATCGGGTTTGTTAGAACTTCCCCATCCACGGATATCTTTATGGACGTCGTCCAAGTCGGCATCACTGCAGCGGCAGAGGGCAGCCCTCAGATCACAAGAACGAAGCCTCCCAGCCACAGTTCCAGGCACCAGCAGGAGAGGTTTGAGGGGCCGGCTAGAAGAGTTAGGTGTCCTTCACTTCACCCGGAAGGGGGCGAGCTGGAGTGTAAGGTGAGGCCAGGGGATTTTCTTTTTTCCACTTAGTGGAAACATCCAAGCCGGACTGACAGTGCACCACCTGAAAAGTCCTCTGTGATCGCCGGGTGGCGGCTAGGGGTTTTCCACCATCTTCCTTCGGGCCTCATGCAGAGCCTGGTTGGGGAGGCAGGTGAGGCCCGGGGTCGGTCAGGCACACATCAGCAAAGCTCCATTTCCGGTCCACGTTTGTGACAAGGACACCGTCAGCCCCGAGAGACGTGCTTGCTGCTGAGGAGGGCACCGGGCAGCGTGTGAGTGAGCTCGGAGGGCGGGGACAGGACGGCGGCGCCAGCGGCGGGGCGCCCGGACGCTCACTGCTTGTCCGAGTCGCTCAGGTTCACGGACATGCACCGGCACTGCTTCACCTTCTGGATCTTTTTGAGTCGGAAGGGTGGGTCCAGGCCCGGGCATTCGAGCTCCACGAGGACGGAGGTGACCCGCTGGGGCTTGCAGAAGGCGCAGGACTGGAAGGACTCCTCCTCCTTGCGCACGTGCCGCGGGATGTAGAAGGAGTTGCACTGGCCGTAGCAGAAGCGGTTGAGCACCGTGCGGCTGCGGCAGCCCTCCTCGCTCACCGTCTGCCGCAGCGGCTGCGTCTTGCACCAGTCACTCTTGAGGTACTTACGCTCGGTGACCACCAGCGCCTCCTGGCTGGAGGCCAGCACCTCCTTGATCTGGTGCTGCCATCTCTCCGAGTTGTTGCTGCTGCCGTCCTTGTAAGGCGAGGGGATGGCGCCCGCCGGACGATTCTTCCGGGCTTCCGCGACCTTCACCAGCACGGCCACCAGGAACAAGGACAGGGAAAGTTTCCAGAACATCCTGCAACGAGAAAAGAGTTAGAAGCTTTGGCAGGGACAGGCGATTGAGTGCGGCATAGTTTCCTTTTTATGCTTATAGGGTCGCTATGAGTCCTTATCGACTCGACCGCAACTCGTTGCTTTCAGGACTAACACGAGGAGTGGCAGTCAGGTGGGGTGTGGCTGGCTACTGGCTGCCCAGAGGCAGCAGGAGGTGGGCATTTATTGAACAGGACACTCATAAAGCGCCATGAGGCCCTTGGGTAGCACAGTTTGCACTCCACTATCAACCAAAAGGTTGGCAGTTCAAACCCACCCAGCATTGTCTTGGAAGAAAGGCCTGGCGATCTGACTCTGTAAAGATTATAGCCAAGAAAAGCCTATGGAGCTCAGTTCTACTCTGTAACACATGGAGTCGCCATGAGTCAGAAATGACTGGATGGCAGCGGGTTTGGTTGGTTTGGTTAGAGAACCTAAGCATTGCCTAAAAGGCAAGGAGGTGGGCAAAATGGTTATAGTATTTTATAATATAGTCAGAAAACATACACGTTAGAACAACTACAGAAGACTTAAAAAGCAAAGGCTGTCAAGAATTATCCCAAGCTAGTGGTGTGCAAAGAGTACTACTAACAGGAATAGCCAACATTTGCTGTGTTTTAGTGTGTGGAATCCCTGCCCAAGTGCTTTACATTCATGATCTCATTTCATTCTCAAAATAGCCTGAAGGAGGAGGTGTTATTATTATTATCTCTGTTTTATAGTGAATGAGACTAAGTCCCAAAGAGGATGAGTAATTTGCCCAAGGTCACACAACCACTAAGTAATGGAACCAGGATTTGAACCCAGGCATCTGCCTCCAGAGCTGTCAAAATTTAGCACTATATGAAATGGGTATGATTATGAAATTTAATAAATAAGAAGTAAAGGTGGGGATGGTTCCCAAGTTTCTTAAAAATGAGTACTAGAGTTAGCAACGAATATAGTTTAGGAATATTAATACTTAGCCCTGTGTTTATTATTACATACAATAAAAAAATTATTTATCAAATAATTAAAATGAAACATGGATTAGACTCTTGCAGTGAAAACCACTTCCTAGTCGTGAATTAAGAAACTGCCAAGACTGTCTTAAAACTGCCTTATGCCAATGCCAATGTCATCCACTTGGATGGATTCTTTCTTTAGTCCATGCATTAGGAAACCATAACAGAAGTCGAGCAGAAATGAAATTCCAGGAGGAATTACTCTTATGTGATCTAAAAGATGTCTTATAGGAAGCAAACCAAAGTCTGGCTGAAGTGAAAGACATCTTCCCAGTTTAGTTCAGGTATTTCATTTTTATATTTTCCTAAATAGCTTCAAGGAGCACTAGTATTCAGCAACAGAGAGAACTCATCTTTTACAGCTGTAACTCATTGTCATTGTCATAGGTATCAGATTCATGTTTATTCATTACCCCTCTGTGTATTTTCCCACTTTAATGACTGCATGAGACTCTCATCCCTTTAACATGTACAACCTAACATGCACCGTAAAAATCATGTATTGCAGAATGCTATATAGTTACATAATATGTGTTAGTTACAATATTGTATGTGTATCCAGCAGTGCTGTTGTTGGTTGTTGTCCACTCATGACAACCTCACGTGTGCCGAGTAGAACTGTTCCATACGGTTTTCAAGACTGTGACCTTTCAGAAGCAGATTGCTAGGCCTGCCTTCCAAGGGGCCTCTGGGTGGTTTGAAATGCGAACCTTTTGGCTAGCAGTTGAGTGCTTAACCACTTGTGCCACTTAGGCATAAGCATATATAAATGACTAAAATTTAATACTGAATATATTAAGCTCCTCCAATTGTTATAGAAAATGCCTAAGATTCATGCTAATAATAATAGCTAATGTTTATTGGGTGCTCAAACCTATCAGACACTTTTAGAGTTTCCTTTCTTGTAGAAACTTATCAGAGTTCCATGAAATAAGTCCTTTTACGTTTTCCATTTATGAAATGAGGAAACTGAGGCATTGAGAGGTTGTGTAACCTGCCAAGACTGCATATCCAGTCAGTGAAATATTTGACTCCAGGCATCCTGGCTCTGTGATTGAGGCTCCTGGTTAATATAGCTGCCTCTTTGTTAAAAATATTTATGTGAAAGTATCCATGTTAAAATAATTTATCGGTGTCACTACCCTTCGTTTAAGTCTAAGCCACACAAGGCCCTTGCGTATCATGGAGCAGGTGATTCCTTTTCTCGTCAGGTATTGTTGGACACTGTGTTATTCTGGAGCAAGCACTCTGGTAAAAGTAGTTGCCATCAAGTCGTTTTCAACTCATGGCAACCCCATGGGGGTCAGAGTGGAACTGTGCTCCACAGGGTTTTCAGTGGCTGAGTTTTCAGAAGTAGACGACCAGGTCTTTCTTCTGAGATGGACTTCTTTCTTCTGGGTGGACTCCAACCTCCAACCTCTTGGTCAGCAGCCGGGCTCATTAACAGTTTGCACTGCCCAGGGACTCTAAGCTCTGTAATAAACCAAACCAAACCTGTTGCCATCGAGTCGATTCCGACTTACAGTGACCCTATAGGACAGATTAATCATCGTTGTTGTTTGGTGCCGTCAAGTCGGCGCTGACTCATAGTGACCCTATAGGACAGAGTAGAACTGCCCCATAGGGTTTCCAAGGAGCAGCTGGTGGATTTGTACCGCTGACCTTTTGGTTAGCCGCTGAGCCCTTAACCACTGTACCACCAGGGCTCCAAGCTCGGTAGTAAATTCCAGTATCTCCCTCAGAGTCAAAGGTAAAGTTCTTACACTGTTAGACGAGCCCTTACAAAATCTACTTCTCCCCTACCCTTAACTCACTGCCTCCTCCCCTACTGTCTCTCCCTTGTCCAGTCAGCTCCAGCCACACTAACCACCCTTTTGTTTCTAGAATATGTCGAATTATTCTACTTCTAGAGCCTTCCCCAAGATATCTTCATGGCTCTCTCCCACACTATCTTCACGTCTCTGCTCAATTATCACCTTGTTGGTGAGGCCTAGTGTATACCCCCACCACAACCTGGGCACCCACTTTCTCCCTCTTCCCTACTTTATTTATCATCTTATAATATAGTATTTAATATCTTATTTATTTTTCCATTGTCTGATTTCCCCACTGGAATGTAAGGTCCAAAAGAGAAGGACTACCTGTTTTGTTCATTGCTGTATCCCCTGCACTGAGAACAGTGCCTGGTACATAGCAGGCATTCAACAAATATGGGTTGACTGAAATATGAAGAGTTTGTGTTTCATTGTCTTCAGCAAGCTTGTAATTAAGAAGATAGACAAAGGCATGCAAATAATTCAGGGCTACAAAATTGTAAGGGAAGAGTGGCATGTGTTTGTAGGCAGTGCTCCCGGGAGGAGCAACAGCTGAATCACCTGGATGCTTTCGAGTGTAGATTCCCTGGGCGCACTGAAAACCATTCTGAACCAGTAGAGCTGGGATGGGATTTGGGATCTGCCTGGTTTAAGAATCGCCTCAGGTGATTTGGATGAGCACCAATAGCCCAGGAGAAAGTGAGAGGATAGTGAGGACATGATAAAAGAGCATCAGTTCCACCTGGATAGGGAAAAGGAGGAGCCCAGGAAGGATTTGTACAGGAAGTAATGGCTAAAATTCTAAAAAAGATTTCTCCATGTGATGATACTGCCAACATGCAGGAAAAAAAAAATCAGTTGCCACTGTTGAGTTGATTCTGACTACGCTCCATAGTTTTTTCAGTGGCTCATTTCCCGGAAGTAGATCACCAGGTCTTTCTTCCAAGGTGCCTCTGGGTGGACTCAAACCTCTAACCTTCCAGTTAGCAGCCAGTGCATTAACCATTGACACCACTCAGGGACTCCACAGAAAGTACTGGTGTTAGGTAACTACATACATTATCAGGCAAAGGAAATAAAAATTTGAGAGTAGGGGGTAGGAAGAGTTTATTGTTTTCTGGGTTTTTTGTTCGTAAAAACATTTTGTCCAATACAATTATTGACGTTTTCAGGCCAAGATTCTAAAGGGCTTTTCTCACGCCTCCTTAGATCCACACATAAAGTGTCATATGAAAATGATAACACTTTCAGCAGGCTCATGGCAAACATCAAAACATTTGACTCGCTCAGCTTACACAGCTTATTATATTTGTTGAATGATTTGTGATCTCCATAGGCTCTTAAAAAGAAAGTACTCCGGTTCCCTTTTAGCAGTTTCTGAAATTATTAACATTCTGAGTAAACACAACCAAAAGTTTGCAAGTCCTAGCCAGGAAAGATTTACAGAGTCAGGCCTGGTCCTCGGATCCTAGTTCCGGTAACAGCTTCCCAGGCATCTTTGATAGGCTTAAAAATGTATGTTTTTATTCAACAGGTCCTAGTTGTTGTTGAGGAGAACAGAAAAAACTAAAACATGCTCAGATGGATTTGGGGAAAAACTCTTAAGAGTCAGTGACATTAGATGTGGTGATTAACAACACGCATTCTTTGAACACTTTAAAACATTTCTCAAACATCTGGCAATCATCCTTAGAAGTTGTGTCTCACAAGAACCTAAGAAGAAAAGCAAACCTCCCATTTTCAGGAAAGGGAAAGGAAGCCCATGAAAGCTAAATGACATGGGACCAAGCCAGGCTCTTTCTCTTCTCTCTTCTTTCTGACATCTCATTTCTTTTTCCCTTCACACATATTAGTTAAACCCATTGCCGGCAAGTTGCCTCTCAGTTGGCAGTTGAGCCCGTCAGCCTTTCGTACCACCCAGGGACTCCGCCTTCACACACAGCAACAGTTAAGATTTCCAGGGACTCTGGAATCTCAGTATTAGAACAGGTAAGTAGGCAAGACGTCGTTTGCCTATTAAGTTGTACCCTCTTTACTGCAGCGGTGTGAAAGCAATCGAGCCAGCTATCGCTAAGGGCACATACTGCACTGGCCCTTCTCTGTGTAGGAGTCACCTGGGGAGAGAATGTTCACAACCTTCCTCTTCAGCTCCCTAACCGGCCATGTGCACGTCTGTGGCCCAGCCAGGACCTGCATTAGCCCTGAGTCCTGCTCTGTCCTGAAGCACTTTGTTACTCAGAGAAATGGTCAGCATACTATTAACCTCCCAGGAATGTTGTCACAGCTGCCAGTAACGACAGCATAAGGATACTTTATTTTACTCTCACATCTTGTGTTTGGCTTGTATCAGAAGAAACTCGTCAATAAATCCTGTTGGTTTTATTAACTATCCTTCTGGCCTAACAATGTTGTCAGTTTGCAAGGGGTGCCAGGACCGTAAATGCCGATGGCCTCGGCAGGCTGAGCTGGCCAACGTTGTTGTGCAGAGAGGCAGTGGAAGCAAGGGCCTCAGGTCTGGCCTTTTTTAGATACCAGAACAAAGGCCACACAGGCAAAGTCGTCTAGTATCTGGACAGCTAAAGCATAACAGTCCCCTCCTAACAGCCCTTCCTAGAAGCGTTGAGACCTGAGGAGAGGGCCCACAAGAGAAACGCCCTAATTTCTAGGAAAAGATACATACAGGTGTATGCAAACGACCCAAGGTTAAGGGTGCAGCCAAGCTGATGAACTCATTTCTGAGGGTCACCTTGCTGAGTTTAGAGGCCAGGTCAAGGGAGCACTGGGTTGTGCAGGAGAGGTGAGTGGGATGGGGCTGAAACATATTCTGAGACCTAAGGTAATTCTGGAGTCCCTAACCGGTGCAAACAGTTAATGTACTTGGCTGTTAACCAAAAGGGGAGGTTCAAGTCCACCCACTGGCGCCTTAGAAGAAAGGCCAGGTGGTGTGATTCCAAAAAATCAGCCACCGAAAACCCTTTGGAGCACAGTTCTACTTTGAAGCACATGAGGTCGCCATAAGTCAGAATCGACTTGATGACAACTGGTTGATTTATATACCCCCCACCAAGATTAAAACAATAGTAATATTTTCATCTTCATTTTGCAATCTCTCCTTGTATTTTGAAAGAAAGAAAACAGAATCAGCAGAGCTAAAGTTTCATCCTCCCATTCTTTCTCATATCCTCACTCTGCGATGTGACTACCATCCTGAAGCTGGCGTACATCATTCGTATTACTGCTTTTACTGCTAGTATTTTGTGTATGTGTGTGTATTTGAACTTTACAGAAATAGTATCATATTCTTCTTTTGCAACTTTTTTATTCAAAGCTATGTGTTTGAGAATTTACACATGTGGATATTTTTAGGAGGAGTCTATTTATTTCAGCTGTTGAATATTTAGGCACAGTTTATTTATTCACCTTACTGAGGGATGGTTAGGTTGCATCAACTTTTTCAGTACTGCCAAAAGTGCCGCACTAAACGGCTTTGTGTGTGTTTATTTATGCCCATCTGTTACGAGTTTTTCTAGACGAGACACCAAGAAGTGGAAATGCCGGGTCACAGGATATGTACAACTTGAGCTTGGCTAACTTGCCAGGTTGCTTTCCAAGTGCTTGTACCAGGATTCTCTCCTGCAATATGTGAGTCCCTGATTCTGCACGTGTTTGCTAACACTTGGTGTTACTAAATGTATTACTTTTTCCTTATCTGAAAAGATAGAAGTGACATTCTTTATAATTGTAGTGAAAATATACATAACAATACATACTGTAATACTGAGACAAGATGGCAGCAAGGCATGAAATTAAATAACAAAATGGATGAGGGCAATTTCTACATGTATAATTTAGTGACACTGATTACATACTTTGAGTTGTGCAACCATTACCGCTATCCTTTGTCAAATTATTCCATCACCATTAGCACAGACTCAGTGTCCCCTAAGCAAAACTCCCACTTTTCCCCTCCCTCCCATCCCTGGTAACCAATAATCTTGGGTTTCTCTATATTTGCTTATTTCATACAGTATTTGTCCTTTTGGGACTGACTGATGTCACTCAGCACAATGTTTTCAAGGTTCATCCCTGCTAAGGCATGCATTTCTCTTTATAGCGGTGTGATATTCCACTGTATGTATGCATCACTTTTTCTTTTCTGTGGATGGACATTTTGGTTGTTTCCACATTTTTACTATTGTGCAAAGTGCTGCAATGAACATTGGTGTACAGGTTTCTGTTTGTGTTCCAGCCTTCACTTCTTCTGGGTCTATACCTAGGATTGGGATTGCTGGGTCATATGGTAGTTCTATGTTCAACTTTTTGAGGAACTGCCGAACTGTTTTCCACAATGTCTGTACCATTCTTCATTCTCACCAGCAATGGATGAGGGTTTTGAAATGGCATTTTATTTATTCTTTTAATCTGTATCTCTCTCATTCCAACTAAGTTGATCACCAAGCTCAAATGCAGTGGCCATACGGCCAAACAGGAAGGATTGCAACTAATCTTATGTGAGAGCAATTAAAATATTAGGAAAGGAAAAATAAGAATTTCTAACTATAAATCTTCTGAGCTGTCATGAGAAGAATAGAAAGTGGCTTGAAATTTCAAAGAAGAACGACCAGAGCGTCTCACATGACTCAGAAGATTCAAATCTAAATTCATTCATCTATTTTTCCAAGTGGCATTGCCTGAGTGGAACATTGACTATCATTTTGTTCCAGGAGATGTTTAATTTCATCTGGAAAAACTATATTATGTTTCTTAAAAAGGGTTTTGACCAAAAAAAAAATTAGACTGTCATTACTTAACTCAGACTTCTGGATAGCAAGTGTATCATCTGGGTATCTGTGCTAAAATTATTGGGATAAACCCAGTATGGGAAATGTAATACAGAGACAAGATGGCAGCAAGGCATTAAATTAAATAAGAAAATGGATGGGGAAGCTCTTTGCAAGCTGTAAGCTCATCCACATATGGCTGTCTCTATCTAGGGCACAGCCACTCAGACAGGGGAGCAGGAGTGTGGTTTCTGGGCTTTGCCCTGCCCACGCTTTGACCCTATATGACTCACTCTCCTCCTGCTCCAGGTTCCCCTCTGTAAAATGGTGTTAATGGCACTCTCTTCCCCCTGTTCCATGTTGCTGTTATGAGGAATGTGGCACTGAAATCCAGTCCTAATCCAAGAACTCTCTGGGAGAAAAAGATCATGACTTTTATTTGCAAGGAAGGAAGAAATTACATGCGATCCATTAAGGATTTTATAGACAGTGACATTGTTCTCTGCAGCCATAAGGCTGTGCCTAATTTTTTTTTTTTCCAAATAAAGATTTTAGGATATTGCCCAAGAGACCAGTCCTGCTACAGTGATTCTGCACTCCACAAACCCCTTCCCCATCCCCTCCTAGGACAGCCTTGCGTGTTCAAGGCAAATATCTGAAATAGCAAGTTTCCGCTTCCCTGAGAATATACATTTTCTGTCTGTTAATACAGAGAATTAGAGAGGCCTTTCTTAGACGTTTTGAGAAAAAAAAAAAAATTCTGCTCATGCATTCCATCTAATTTTTCCTGTTCACTTCCTCTTCAAGATACTCTGTTTGTCATATGACAGTTCATAGGCATGGTGACAGAGAAAATAGTCAAACCCAGCAAAACTGTTTACCTCCTTTTTACTTCCCCTGGAATTCATGAAAAACAATATTTTTTTTTTCTTTTTCTTTCTATGTAGGCTTTAAATCTCCTTTCCCGATTTTTCTTTCTCTGCCTTTCTCGTAAAGGTTGGTGTTCCCCAAGGTTTTATTTCATAACCCTCCTATCTTCTCATTATCTACATCCTACTAAGAATTTCATTCATGCTTATGACTTCAGCCACCAACTCTCTTCTATTGCCTGACTCCCAGGCCGTATACCCAACTGCCTACCGAACATTCCCCAGATGTCCTGTAGGCACCTCAAATTCTATATAGTCCAAATCTTATATTTCCCCACTCATCTACACCTTCTCTGACAGTTTCTATGTCAATGAAGAACACAACTTTTCTCCAGAAATGTAAGAGTTAGGGCAGACCCTATTGCTTTCCTACCTGAGAGCCAGTCTCCCCGTTCTTCCTTGCCAATAGAACCAAAATTTTGTCTAGGTATTGAGTTCCCAGTTCTTCATGGACCCTTCTTTATCCCATGGAGTTAAAAATTCATTGGTTTAAGCCAACTGGTTAGTCCACTCTCCTTGTGATTGATTTAGTCATGTAAGTCCTCATGGTAATCTTCTGGGAAAAGCTTTACTCCCTCATAAAAAGAGATATGCCAGGTACAATATCTGTTGTTCTAGTTTTTGGTTGTCCTTAATCAAACCAAACCAAAACCATTGCTATCGAGTCGATTCCAAATAATTGTGACCCCGTAGGACAGAGTAGAACTGCCCTATAGGGTTTCCAAGGCTGTAATCTTTCTCCCATGGAGCTGCTGGTGAGTTCGAACCACCACCTTCCAGTTAGCAGCTGAGCGCTTAACCACTGTGCCACCAGGACTCCTTCGTTGTCCTTAGGCAAGGATTTGATGACTGAGGCTATACAGCCACCACGAGGGTACCAACAAGGAATAAAAGTTAAATATTTGCCTTATAGAATACAAAATGGAAAGCAACTGGATTCTTGATTTTGTCATTGAACCATCGACTTAACCAGCCCTGGAACTGCTTACCTCTGTACTTCATGTTTTATGAGTCAGAACCCTGGTATTACAATGATTAAGTGCTTGGCTGCTAATTAAAATGTTAGTGTTCAAACCCACCAGCCCATCGGAGGGAGAATGATGTGACAGCCTGCTCCTGTAAAGATTCACAGCTTTGGAAACTGTGTAGGGCAGTTCTAGTCTGTTTTATAGGGTAGCTATGAGTTGGAATCAAGTCAATGGCAATTTTTTTTAAACTCTTTAGTATTTAAATCATTCTTGTTTGGGTATTGGAGACTCTCTTTTCTTCTCACATATTAAATCCATCCAAAAGACCTTATTGTCTTTCATGTATCACTTCTATAGCCTACTGTTATTACCTTGGTTTAGGAATAAACTCAGAAAGATGATAAAGACCTGATAAATTTAATAGGAAGAGTTGTTCCTAATATTTCTGGCCCCTTGAAGACATTTGTAGAATAACATGACATCAAAGAGGATCACCTTGCAGGAAGGCTTTACTCTGTTTAGGTGGAAAATCTCTTAATAAACTAAATCTTAAGTCTGAAAAGGCAGCTGTTCAGTTCAAAACCTAATTACTATTTCAAATCATCACCGTAACCACTCCAAGCCCCTCAGATGTTAGTCTGGATTGAACAGCTCAAACGTCTATGCCTCCAAATCACTCTTCAGAAACTGTTTTACCACTTAAATATATAAGGGTAAATCAAAAAGTATTGCTACAAAATCCTAGAAACGTTTATTCAACAAAAATATCAAAATATGAAGCTGTTGTTTCCCAACATATCCTCCATCAAGGTCGATACACTTCTGAAGGCGGTGTTTCCACCCCTCTAACCCTTCCCTGAAGAATTCTGCACTCTTGGCTTTACACCATGTCAAAACGGCAGGTGTGGCTTCCTCGAGGGATCCAAATATTGTTCCTTTTAACTGTTTTTTGAGTTTTGGGAACAAAAAGAAGTCTGAAGGGGCAAGATCACAGATGTAGGGTGGATGGGGTAAGGTTTCCCAGTGAAATGTCCGTAGGACAGCCCTTGCTACCCTCAAAGAATGAGCAGGTGCATTGTGATGGAAAAAATTTTTTCAGTGCAAATTTCCAGTTTTTGACTGTCTTAAAACTTCTTCATAATAAGCCCCCGTGATTGTCGTGTGTCCTTTGAGAAAATCTATCAAGATTACCCCCTTGGGATCTCAAAAACTAGTCGCTATAACCTTCTACATGGTCTTCCCTCTCTTAGCTCATCTTTGAGGTCTTCCTGACCTTCCTTAAAATGCTTGATCCATCTAAAAACTGTTGTTTTATGTGGGGCAGCATTCCCATAAACTTGTTACAAAGCTTCAGTGATTTGGGAAGATGTCTACTTGAGTTTTATTAAAACTTTGGTATTAGCCCTGACCTCAAAATCATTTTTTTTCCACGGCACCCTAATGAGACCAAGACAAGTGAACTACTGAGAGAACTTGTCTGCAGCCACCCACTGATGGCAGAGACATGTTTAAACATGTTTTGTTTGGAATAAACCCTTGCAGGTATGAACTGGAACCCTAGTAGCAATACTTTTTGACTTACCCTTGTATTATTCTAATTCGGCCAATAGTATAATTTGGTTTTAAGTGCAGTGGTTAAGAGCTACGGCAGCTAACGAAAAGATTGGCAGTTCGAATCCACCCACCGCTCCTTGGAAACCCTCTGGGGCAGTTCTACTCTCCCTTGTAGGGTTGCTATGAGTTGGAATCGACTTGATGGCAACAAGTTTGGTTTCTGGTTATTTTACACAAATACCTGTTCTTTCATATTTAACTCTTTGTCACTGCAACATTCAGAATAAACTGAAATCATCTTGCTATTTGAAACACTCCCTGGTCCTGTGCCATCCCCACAATCTGTTGCAAATCAGACCATTGCGATCCATAGGATTTTCATGACTGATTTTTTTTTTTCCCATACAAAAATTTATACATACATTGTTATGTGACTCTAATTGCTCTCCCCATACTGTGACAGCACACTCCACCTTTCCACCCCTGATTCCCCATGTCCATTCAGCCAGCTCCTAACCCTCTCTGCCTTCCCATCTTACCTCTGGACAGAAGCTGCCCATTTTCATGACTGATTTTTGGAAGTAGATCTCCAGGTCTTTCATCCTTATCTTAATCTGGAAGCTCCGCTGAAACTTGTTTCGCATCAGAGCAGCATGCAAGCCTCCATTGACAAATGGGTGGTGGCTGTGCATGAGGTGCATTGGCCAGAAATCAAACTCTTTATCTCCAGCATGGAAGTCGAGATTTCTATCACCAAACCACCAATGTCGTATATACATATGTTGTTGTTGTTAGGTGCCGTCAAGTCGGTTCCGACTTATAGTGACCGCATCTACGACAGAATGAAACACTGCCCTGTCCCGGGCTACCCTCACAATCATTGTTATGCTTGAGCCCATTGTTGCAGCCACTGTGTCAATCCATCTCATTGAGGATCTTCCTCTTTTTTGCTGACCCTCTACTTTACCAAGCATGATGTCCTTCTCCAGGGACTGATCCCTTCTGATAACATGTCCAAAGTTTCTGAGACATAGTCTAGCCATCCTTGCTTCTAAGGAGCATTCTGGTTGCACTTCTTCCAAGACAGATTTGTTCGTTCTTTTGGCAGTCCATGGTATATTCAATATTTTTCGCCAACACCACAATTCAAGGGCATCAATTCTTCTTCGGTCTTCCTTATTCATCACTCAGCTTTTGCATGCATATGAGGCAATTGAAAACACCATAGCTTGGGTCAGGCTCACCTTAGTCTTCAAGGTGACATCTTTGCTTTAAAGAGGACTTCTGCAGCAGATTTGCCCAATGCAATGTATCTTGATTTCTTGACAGCTGCTTCCATGGGTGTTGATTGTGGATCCAAGTAAAACAAAATCCTTGACAACTTCCATCTTTTCTCCATTTATCATGAAGTCACTTATTGGTCCAGTTGTGAGGATTTTTGTTTTCTCTATGTTGAGGTGTAATCCATACTGAAGGCTGTGGTCTTTGATCTTCATCAGTAAATGCTTCAAGTCCTCTTCACTTTCAGCAAGCAAGGTTGTTTCATCTGCATAACGCAAGTTGTTAATGAGTCTTCCTGCAATCCTGATGCCCCGTTCTTCTTCATATAGTCCAACTTGTTGGACTATTTGCTCAGCGTACAGATTAAATAGGTATGGTGAAAGGATACAACCCTGACACACACCTTTTCTGACTTTAAACCACGCAGTATCCCCTTGTTCTATTTGAACAACTGCCTCTTGGTCTATGTACAGGTTCCTCATGAGCACAATTAAGTGTTTTGGAATTCCCATTCTTCACAGTGTTATCCATAATTTTGTTATGATCCACACAGTTCAATGCCTTTGCATACTCAATAAAACACAAGTAAACATCTTTCTGGTATTCTCTGCATTCAACCAGGATCCATCTGACGTCAGCAATGATATTCCTGGTTCCATGTCATCTTCTGAATCTGGCTTGAATTTCTGGCAGTTCCCAGTTGATATACTGCTGCAGCTGCTTTTGAATGATCTTCAGCAAAATTTTACTTGTGTGTGAAATTAATGATATTGTTCAATAATTTCCACTTTCAGTTGGATCACCTTTCTTGGGAGTAGGCATAAATATGGATCTCTTCCAGTCGGCTGGCCAGGTAGCTGTCTTCTAAATATCTTGGCATAGACGAGTGAGCACTTCCAGTGCTGTATCCATTTGTTGAAACATCTCAACTGGTATTCCGTCAATTCCTGGAGCCTTGTTTTTCACCAATGCCTTTAGTGCAGCTTGGGCTTCTTCTTTCAGTACCATTGGTTCCTGATCACATGCAACCTCCTGAAATGGCTGAATGTTGACAAAGTCTTTCTTGTACAGTGACTCTGTATATTCCTTCCATCTTCTTTTGATGCTTCTTGCGTCGCTTCATATTCTCCCTGTAGAATCCTTCAGCATTGCAACTTGAGGTTCAAATTTTTTCTTCAGTTCTTTCAGCTTGAGAAATGCCAAGCGTGTTCTTCCCTTTTGGTTTCCTATCTCCAGGTCTTTTCATATGTCATTATAATACTTTACTTTGTCTTCTCGAGCTGCCCTTTGAAATCTTCTGTTTAGCTCTTTTACTTCGTCATTTCTTCCTTTTGCTTTAGCTACTTGACATTCAAAAGGGAATTTCAGAGTGTCTTCTGACATCCATTATGGTCTTTTCTTTCTTTTTAATGACCTCTTGCTTTCTTCATATATGATGTCCTTGATGTCATTCCACAACTCGTCTGGTCTTCGGTCATTAGTTTTCAAATATATATGTATATATGTGCATATGTGCATATGTGTATATGTATATATGTATATATTAGGTAGAAAATTTCTGCTGAGCCTTGTCTCTTCCTAGCAATAAGCAGTATTCATTCATGAAAACATAAACAACAAAAAATGCAAATAGCATCTCATTAAGAGAGGTAAATAGTTGAATTTTACTTCTTTATATTTAATAATTATTTACCAAATTTGTAACATATTTATGCTATTTTGATCAAATGCTGTTGTTAAATCTAATGAGTACTCAATTCACTGGACATATTTAAACACTTTTGAACTCAGAAAATTTTTAAAAATTAAGTTTAGATTTATAGGTATATAAATTTTGTTGCAGAAAAAAATAGGATGAAAAATAAAAGACTTTCAAACATAAAACCTATTATATTAAGAAAAATTCTGTGGGGGAACTAGAATAAAAATATGAATTCAAGGAGAAAAAGAAATAATGTAAAATTTCCTTTAAAGAAGTATTTCTACATGCATTTTTTAAAAAAGTATAATACAGGGCATAAAATAGTTGTGCTATTTAGATTGGTCTGGAGACATTAAAAAGAGTATTGTAACCATTTCATTTTAAAACATCAACTTTGCAATATTCTTTAAATAACATTCACTGCAAATTTTAGATGTCAATTAAAAAGTTGCGAGGGTTATGTAATTTTCAAACTAAAGATATTTGGAGCACAATATACTAAAGTATATTATCATATTATTATTTCTAAGCATGAGAATTGCATTAATGAATGGTGTTTATTCTTGAGTTGTTTGATACAGAAAACTATACATCCACAAGAACAAGTTATGAAGAAAGACTTCAAGTTTTATCCCTCTCATATTCACTCACTCGTGTCTCTTGAATTCTGCAATCTCTCTCTCCTGACAGTTTTTCAAAACACTCTGTTGGCTAATGAGTCCGTAGAGGGCTGGAAGTCCCCTATTAAGTAATTTAATTGAAACAATAAGTCTAGTTCAGTTGGTGTTAAGTTTTATGTGCCCTG
Source organism: Dugong dugon (assembly GCA_030035585.1). NCBI lineage: Eukaryota > Metazoa > Chordata > Mammalia > Sirenia > Dugongidae > Dugong > Dugong dugon. The sequence continues at coordinate 23,438,148 of CM057469.1, read as the reverse complement.
CCTTTTTTCAAGTTAGCTCCTATTGACAACTGATGCTGAATTCAGACCAATTAGAGGGCAAATTCAAGGCTCTCAACCAAAGAAAACAAACATAATCAGAGACAACCAGGAGACCTAAAACATGCCAGTGGACATAGAGTTATGCAAAAGAGTAAAAGAGAGTGCTGATAACTTATGCAAAATGAATACCAATACCATAGCACTCTCCTTTTAGGGGCCTATAAAAGGCAGCACTTTCATTAAAGTTGTAAGCATTGACTCATTCATTCATTCTATATGTTCGGGGCGTGTTGCCAGGTGTTGAGTATACAAAGATGAAAAACACACAGACTTCATCCCAGGAAGAAGACAAGGAAATAGAAAGCGACAAAAACTCTAGAAATAGGAGAGTAGTTAGTTAACTGGCTATATGAGTAATCCATGGAAGAAATTACGTGGGTCTGAACTAAGAGACAATGGTGGCAGAAAAGATGGAAACATTTTAGATGTTTGGCTTTAACTTATTGAAGTAAATGAATGGGCGTGGAGAACGAGATCTAGTTATCTGCCTCAGGCAACTGGATGACAGGAGGTGACATTTACCATGATGGGGAGCATTGGAGAAAGAGCTGGTTGCGAGGGTAGGGGAGTTGCTATTGCACAAGGAAAGGAAGATGTCTGGTTAGATGGAAAGGCAGCTCTACGCCAATGTGAAGCTATGTGGGGTAGTGAGATCACTCAGGGCTACAGTAAGAAGAGAAGTGGGCTTGACATGGAACCCTGGGGAACATCAGCATTTCAAGAGAGTGAGGAAAAGAAACCTACAGAGATGGTGCAAATGGTTAATATGTTTGGCTGCTACCGAAAGGTTGGAGGTACAAGACCACCCAGAGACACCTTGGAAGAAAAGCCTGGTGATCTATTTCCAAAAATCAACCATCGAAAACCCTATGGAGCACAGTTCTACACCGACACACACAGGGTCACAAAGAGTTGGAGCAGACTTGACGGCAACTGGGATAAGAAGTCAAGTAAGGCAAAGACGGAAAAGTTTTCACTGGATTGATGGAGGTAACCTTGGCTGGAGATGTTTCAGAGAAGTGGTGGGAGGGGAAGCAAGATTGCAGGGAAGAAGTGAAGATGATGTGCACTGAATGCTGTTTATTATGTTTGGACGTGCTGCTGATCTGTGCAAGGATCTGATCCCAGTGAAGTAAACTGAGTAACTGGAGAGGATATAGATTATTTTGTGAACCACAGCATTGGGAGCCCAATAATGTCATCCTGCAAGCTAAACAAATATGGCAAATGCCAAGCTGGCACCTACCCTTAAGTTCCTTATACTTTCGCTGAGATTTTCCTTGTTTCTCAAAAAATTCACCTTTTCTTGTTCTCTGTTATGGAAAACTCCATGAAGGTAGAGACCCGGTCTGTTTTGTTCATCTCATTTCCCTGGAATTTAGCACAGGCCCCACACATAATACATGACCAATAAATATTTATTGAATAAATGTAGGGATATCTAATATTTTAGAGAGATTGCAGGTGCTGCATTTGCTAGTATTCAAATGGCCAGAATATAACTGATAATTGAGAAGGGAAAAGTCTGAGAGGTTAGAGGAATAATTTCTTTGTCTTTTATTTGGGAAATAAAGCAAATTTAAGTGTTCCATTCATGCAGCAAATATTTACTGAGTGCACATATGCTCATGTTATGTTTGGTGTCCATTCTGCTTTTTATAACACTGTTTAGATCTTTCCTTGGATCAGCCTAATTATAAATAATGTAAATAAAAAGGACTTCTATTGAACTTTTGAAGTATTTGTAGAGAATGTTTCTTGTTAACATCAAACAGAACCAGTTATACCTTAAGCCAAGCTTATCACATATTTTCTAATATATTGTTGCCAAACACAAGTATTGGCACATTTTCCCATAGAGCAGTCTTATTGACAATATCTATTATTTTTATTCACAGAACTCTCTTTTTCTTTAGAAAGTGGTTCTCAAACCTTATTATGAGTAACATATACCTAGGAACTTGTTAAAAATGCAGATGCCGAGTCTTCATACTGCCGGAATTCTGATTCTTAAGACCTTCGCTGGGCCCTGAGAACTGACATTTATAATAAGCATGTCATATTCTGAAAAACACAGCCAAAATTATTTGTCTAAAATATAATTATCTGGGCTCTGGTCCACTGCCCAAGGCAAACTTCATTAATTATATCCACATTTAATGAGGGCCAGAGACTCATGAGTGCTACATAGCAATCAGTGTTCAGGTTAATTGAAATTTAGATCTAACATTTCTCCTTTCTTTGAGCAATTTCTCCTTGTTTAGAGTAGAGGACTTCTTTAATTATTTGTGACAGGAAGATGTGAGGGAGATGATTTGCCATTGTGATGTGTGTTTCCATTTAGGATCGCTTTCTTTCCAAGACTGTTTGCAGCGGCCGCTGCGGTGCCATAGAAGGCAAAGCTGGGAGAGGCCCCTGCACAGAGCCCAGCAGAGAGGGCCGGAGCCCAGCAGAGAGGGCTTAAGCAGGGACCCGGCCCACTGCACCTCGGGCTTAGTGAAGGCTGGCCTTCACTTCTATGCTGAGGCCTGCCCAGGAATCGGCTCCTTTGATTCTCCTCACCTTCCTTGCTCTCTCCTTCAACTTTAGCCATGAAGTTTGGGGTTCTTTCAGGCAACATACATTAAGAGGGAGGTTAAAAAGCTAAAGATAATCGATAGGCATGCATCCATTATGGTGAAAGAGGAGATACAAGAATTACACATATGTAATCTGAAGAAAAGGTTCCCTGGTGGTGCTACAGCTGCTAACCGAAAGGTCGGCAGTTCGAATCCACCAGCTGCAACTTGGAAACCCTATGGGGCAGTTCTACTCTCTCCTAGGGTCTATAGGGTCACTATGAGTTGGAATCGATTCGACGACAATGAGTTTTTCAATCTGAAGAATATCATACTTATGTGTTGGGGGTACTGGGAATGGTAGTGGTGGGATGTCAAGGAAACATGAACTCCAAGAGCTGTAGTCAAAGATGTGAAGGGCTATTATGTGAAAGTGATGATTAGGCCTCTCCTGGTCTACTCCAGAGCAAAGCTAGGATTCAGGAGCAGATATGCCAGGGAAAAGTATATTTACTCAATATTTTCTAAAAATTAAAACTACTATATTTTTGTTGCTAGTTGCTGTCAAGTGGCTCCAACTCATGGTGAGCCCATGTAAAACAGAACAAAATGTACCCCAGTTCTGCGCCATCTTCACGATCACTGGCGCGTTTGAGTTCATTGTTGTAGCCATTGTGTAGTGCCTTCCAAACTAGGGGGCTCATCTTTCAGCGCTATATCGGACAATATTCTGTTGTGATCCGTATGAATTTCATTGGCTAATTTTCTGAAGTAGATCACCAGGCCTCTCTTCCTAGTCTCTCTTAGTCTGAAAGCTCCCCCGAAACCTGTCCACCATCGGTGATCCTGCTGGTATTTGAAATACTGGTCGTGTAGCTTCCAGTATCACAGCAACACACAAGCCACCACAGTTGGACAAACAGACAAACAGCTGGTGGATTACAACTATAGTTCTTTAAAAAGTGAATGGAGTCATTCATAAAATATTAAGCTCTTTATCTCTGAAAAATATGCAAATGAATGTTTTGTGATTATTTTTCAAGAATGTTGTAAAAGAGATATCTGCATTGGTCAGGAAGTGGCACTACATATGATCCAAGTTACCTAGCTCTTCTTGTTAAAAACTTATTCTCCTTGTCTTTAAAATAATAATTTTATTTTGGTTACAAAAATTCTGCATACTATTTGTAGAAAATTAGGAGAATTCATGGAAGATTAAAGAGAATACAAATAATTTTTAATGACTCTGCAATATTCTGGAGCCCTGGTAGTGGTTAAGAGGTCAAACTGCTAACCAAAATGTTAGCAATTTGAATCCACCAGCTGCCCGTTGGAAACCCTGTAGGGCAGTTCTACTCTGTCCTAGGGTCTATAGGGTTGCTATGACTTGGAATTGATTTGATGGCAACAGATTTGGTTTGTTTGTTTGTTTTTTTTTTTTTTTTGGTTATATAATATTCTAACGCGTATGTGTGTTTTTATTTAATGTTCTTCTACTTAGGTTGTTTCCAGTTTTACAAACAATATTGCTATGAACATATGTGTATGTTAATTTTGGATTATTACATTGAGATAGCTATCTGGAAGTAGCATTCTTTTATCGCTAAGAGACTTTTGGACTCTAAGATTTGATGGCTTTGAGTGTTTATTTAGAAAATCAAGGGTCTTTGGTCAACGGAGGGATGGATCAGGGAGCTGCTGCAGCCCCTGGTAAGAATGAGTGGGGAAGCCAGCACTTCAGAACTCCTGACCAGGAGTTGAGCAGAAGCATAGGAAGTAATATTTATTGGCTTTCATGTTCTTATTTCACCCATGTCAAACAGCTTTAATTGTAATTTTTGTATGCTCTGGCAAAATATTTTTAAATATAGAATTTTTTTCAAGACCTGGTGACTGCTTCAATGCAGGAGAGTAGTGAGCGGCAAAGGAAAATTGTTTGGGAGAGGTTCTTCTCAAAATAAATAGAAGAATTTGCGTTTGAAGAATAGAGGAAATATGTGAATAGAGTGTTGATAGAAAACGTGTGTAAGTGTGTTAAATAAATACCTATAAATAAGAAGAAAGTTTTGGCATCAAATGGGATAGAATCCTTGTATATTAATAGAAAATATAAAATGTAAAGAGAAAAAGTGATTTGTTTGGATAATTTAGCAACAAGCTAGTAGAATAATTCTGGAAGTTATGACAAAATTTGCACTAATCTTCCTATTATTAGGATCCCTTTTCCCTTTTTTTTTTTTTTTTTTTACAGTTAGTTACTTATTAATCTTGATAAGTGATTCTTAGTGTGGCTCCTGCACCAATGGTGTCAACAACAATACCTGGGAACTTGTTAGAAATGCAAATTCTTGCCCCACTCCACCCCAGACCTACTGAATCAGAAATTCTGGGGAGGGGTGGGGGTCCAGTGGAGCTGGGAATCTGTCTATTAACAAGCCCTCCAGATAATTCTGAGTTTTTTTGGACACAAATTTTCTTTATATAACTTATAGGCAGAGGATTTTAGCAATAAGAAATTTTAATATAAATGCAATTACTCTATTCCTTGCTGATTATGCATTCTTTACTTCCCTGACACATTGATTTAAAAAATAAAAAGCAACACAACATCTGAGATCTTATTTGCTTTAAACACTACATATAAAGAAATGTCCTAAGACTCATTCCATGCAAACTTTTCATATAAAATATTCATAGCTCATCTTGTTGATAGAATTTGTTATGAATTCCTCTTAAGTTATTATTAGAAAAGTTAAGACCTTGATAAGATATTTCTAGAAATTTAAAATTGACTCTGATCCCCATTAGGTTTCCTGAGCTCTTCGTTAAAGCGCTCTACTTCATCATTGTCACGAGGCATGAATTCATTTCAACAAACATTTATTGTGAACCTGCTATGTACCAGGTACTGTTGGAGGCACTAGGCATCAGGGATACAGCAAACGTGGTCCCAGTTTTCCTGGAAGTTACATTCAAATCAGGATAAATTGATAATCCAATAGTAAATGATATATGAACAAGGTATTTTCAGGCAGTGGGAAGTGCTATGAAGAACATAAAGCAGGACGATGTGATAGTGATTTGGGCTGGAGTGGCCTTAGATCAAGTGGTTAGGAAAAGCCTCTCTAAGGAGGGCCATACAACCTGGAACTTGAATAACAAGAAGGAATAATACTGAGATTTCTAGGAAGAGGGAGCAGCTAGCACGGGAATGAACGGGAATGGGAATAAGCTTATCACGTTCTTCAAAGAGAAAGGCCAGTATGACTAGAGCTTAGTGAGTGTGTTTTTGTTGTTAGCTGCCGTCCGGTTGGCCTCTGACTCATGGTGACCTGATGCACGATGAACGAAAGGCTTCCTGGTCTGCACCATCCGCATGATCAGTTGGGGATCAGACCATTGTAATCCATAGAGTTTTCATTGGCTGATTTTCAGAAGTAGATCACCACACCTTTCTTCCTAGTCTGTCTTAGTCTGGAAGCTTTGCTGAAACCTGTTCAGCATCACAACAACACTCAATCCACCACTGACAGACAGGTGGTGGCTGTGCATGAGGTACATTGGTGAGAATCAACCTGGGTATTCCACTTGGAAGGCGATGATTCTACCAGTGAACCACCACTGCTCCGTATTTAGCTAGCCCATTGCCTCAAGTCGACTCCCACTCATAGTGACCCTATAGGACAGGGTAAAACTGCCCATAGGGTTTCCAAAGCTGTAAATCTTTATGGAAGCAGACTGCCACTTCTTTGTCCTGCAGAGTGGCTGGTGGGTTAGAACCGCCAACATTTCAGTTAGCAGCCGAATGCTTAACCACTGCACCACCAGGGCTCCTTGCCTTATTGTGGGGGTGGGGGGCATATTATGAGATGGGGATGAGGTAGCTGAATACTAGATCATGTATGGCCTACGGACTATGATAAAGAGTTTGGATTTTATTTTATGTTTAACAAGAAGCCAGTGCAAGGTTTAAAGTAGCTGAGTGACATGACCTGATTTTATTTCTGGAAAAACGTAGAACTCTTACTACTCTGTGGAGAAAGAAATGTAGATGAGTGAGAATGGAAATGGGAAACCATTTAAGAGGCTATTGGAATAACATAGATGAGAAATAAATGTGATTTGGCTACAGTAGTGGCAGTGAAGAAGTGAAGGGATGGGTTTAAGGCATGTTTCAGAGACAGAATCGACAAGACATATATTTCATTAGCTATGAGAGTGAAGCAAAGTTTTTGAAATGAAAAAGTAACCTAGAAGAAGAGCAGGTTTGAGGGCATAAAACAAGGATTCAGTTTTGGGCAGGTTAAGCTTGAGATAGCTATTAAATACATACTGAGGTGGAAAGATCAGTTAAATTGTTGAATGCTAAGGTGAGAGTTGAGAGTGAAATGTAGAGAAGGTATGTAAAGCCAGGGACATGAATACCCTATTTAAACTGAGCATATGTCTAGAGAAGACCAAGAGCTGAAAATACAGCTCTCAGGAGCCCTCCAACCTTCAAAAGTCATGCAGGGAAGAACCAGCAAAGACTATAGAGAAGGAACAGCCAGAAGTTTATAAAGCGAGTAAGGAAGGACTGGTGTCACATAAGTCAAGAGAAGAAAGTGTTTCAAGGTGGGAGGGGTCAACTCTATGGAATTCTATTGAGACCAAGTAGACAATGAGAAAGGGCCCAAGGAATCGGCAACATGGAGGTCATTGTTGACTTCAACAAGAGCAATTTCAGTGGAGATTTAAACAAACAAACAACAACAACAACAACAAAAAAAAAACAGACTCAGTAGAGATGAGAAGAGATTGAGAGATGAGGAACTACAGCCAACCGTTTCTGGAAATTTTGCTGTGAATGATCATATAGGAACAATAGCTGGATCAGAAGGGGGTAGGTTGTGAGATTAAGGAAGGGTTGTGGATAATTTCAGTGCAAGTGATATGCAATTATGAGACCAGCTAGGGACAGAAAAGGCCTTAAACGACAAGTTATGTCTGTTAAAAAAGCTTTCTAGAAGAATAGTGCAAATGTTGTTTGCTTCCTCCTAATCTGTCCGCTTGTAGCTGTCTTTCAGATCAGCCAGTTAGAACTAGAATCCTGGGCATGCGTGGTAAGAGACCAGGTGGACCATCAGATAGCCTCATCCTATAAGTATTGCCTAGGAACCAAAATCACTGAACATACGTCATTGAGCAGTGACCAAGCCCATTTCAGAAGCGAGAAGTCTGTCAGCCACTTTTGTGCCAAAATCCTACCCCAACCTCTTTCTGAATATATATGAAGTTAATATGTATGACTTCCCCTTTCCTGTGTGGTATAAAACTGCCCCCCCCCCCAGCACTTTGTTTAGAGAGAGAGTGTTTTCGGGGAGGATCCCCCCTCCTCTCCTTACTCGCCGTGAGTAATAAACTATACCTTGCTTTAAATCCTCTTGACTTAGTTATTCTTAAGGAGAGTACAAGCGGCAAACGCATTGTGTTCGGTAACAGTTAGACCACTAAGGATGTTCTTCCATGAAATAGCAACAAATGATCACAGTCAGCCTTCTGTATCCACACGTTCCGCATCCAGATTCAACCAACAGTGGATCGAAAATTTTTGAAAAAAAAAAAAAAAGTTCCCAAAAGCAAAACTTGAATATGCCACGCTTCTAGCACTCTGCTGAATCCACTCCAATGAAGTGATGGATAGGCATCCCCTGTTGCAGCCTCCCGCCATTTCACAGATCCTCAGTCTCGCTCCAGCACTCCGTGTTTAAGCATTGTCATTCACTTGCTTCTTGTATTGTGGGCACCCTTTGTTGCTCCGAAAAAGCAGTTTGCTGGTCAAAGCAATCCCTCAAAGGCTAAGCAGGAGCTAAAGTGCTATTCACATAGCACTTTACAACTATTTACATTATATTAGGTATTATAAGTAATCTGGAGATGATTTAAAGTATAAAAGGATGTGCCATAGGTTATATGCAAATATTATGCCATTTTATACAAGGTACATGAGCATAAGAAGATTTTGGTATCCTTGGGGGTCCTAAACAAATCCCCCGCGGATGCGGAGGGAGAACTTGTATAACAAATTTTACACATTCTCAATCCATATTATGCTCTTCCAAGTTTAAACAAATGAATATTAAAAATTCCTCCACCCATAGTTTTGATTATTTATTAAAGGCTTTAGTTCTATTAGTCGGACTTCTTTTTTGCTTCACTTGTCCATAATTTAAAATATTAATCTCTGTTACCTTCCCACATTAATGAGGTAAAAATACATTGGAATTAGATAAAATGTCAGAAGTGCTTTAAGTCTCTTGTACGTACTCTATATCAACAAGATTTGTATTATTTTTTTTCTGTTTTCCTTCCTCTCTCTGGGAGGGCACTTTTGAGATTATATGAGGTTGGAATTTATGAGTTAAATGACACAAATACTTAGCAACACAAGTACTAGCACTTAAAGAAAAAGGGATAGGGGTCATTGCAAAATATTGTAAATTTTGGGACTAACAAATTGGTTTTGTGGGTTTTCTTTCCTGAGGCTGTGTTCCAGAGAGGGCAATAAAGGGTAAAACTGATTAGTGCATCATTATCTTTTGTCTGAAGGAAACAATGTGTGGTTTCTCGGCAGCCCACTTGGTGTTTGCATTGGTCCTGGATGTATTTCAAACCAACTATATTGTTTGAACAATTCCCCTCTTAAACATGAAAAAGACCACCACCAAACCACAGAGTTGATGCTAAATTACTAGGTGATGACTCCTCTGGCTCCTAAAGGTTTCTAGATCTCAGTCATTGAAATCATGGATCTTTCTTCTAATGAGAAAAGATCTAAGCCTTTATGGTAGACCTCCCATGCAGTTTTCCCTGCCTCCCTGATTGTCCCCCCCTAGTTTGCTCCATGGACTTCTGAGAAGCTGGGTTTGGAAGTGAGGTCATTGAGTTCTCTCCAACCCCAAATCTTCATAGCAATTCTTTAGTAACTGCAAAGTATTCCTAGGTCAATGCTGCAAATGCACAATTATCAGCAACTGTATAATCAATTCTTACACTGACAACGAAAATCCAACCTGCTTTCTCTTTATGAAAATAAGGCATTAATGGGATACTGGTGATTTCTGTTTCACCTGTGTTTACTTGTCTCTCTTGAGGATTTCATTAGACTTATTTTTTAATTTTTTTAAAAAAAATAAATGACATCAGAAGAGGCTCTATGAGGATATCTTATAAAGAAATTTAGGGTCATCTAGGGAGTGTATTTCTTTCATACAGAATTTCAGTAAGTACAGCACTATATCATGTGTCTCTCCAAAGAATGATTTTATTTGCCATTTCTCATGTTGTAATCTCTTGTCTAGATTTAAAAAAAAAAAAAACAGCAAAAAATAGTTATCTAGCTCCAAGTTTAGATTGTTTCCTAATTATGAAGAGACTTACAATTTTAATGGCAGAGATCTAGAAAGCTGTAGGTGCCAGAAGAGGCATCATACAGTAATTGAGCCACACTTCTGTGCCTGAATTGTGGGCTTTTATTTGGTTAATATTACTATTAAGTGTCCACTGCAATTTGGTGAAATAGTAGATGAGTGTTTGAGCACAGGAGCTGAAGCTAGACTCTTTGGGTTCCAACCCCAGCTTCAAAATTTAGTACTAGTAAACATTTTAGCAAGTTTTAAAAATCTCTCTGTGCTACAGTTTCTTCATTTATAAACTGGGGGAAATAATACTATGCTTAAACGTCTGTGGTGAGAATTAAATAATTAATACATACAAAGCTCCCAGAATAAATAAGTTTCTCAAAAAAGTATTTGTCAAGAGAATGGATTCTCATTTGCCAGAGGAAAAAACTGAGCTTCTGCCATTCTTAAGAGATAACTCAAACTTATGTCTTTCTAATAAAAGTTCCTTGCTTTTTCCTAATAGATCATAATAAATTTTAATGAAAATTCTTTTTACCTCTTTATGGTTTAAGAAGGAGTCCTGGTGATGCAGTGGTTAAAGTGCTCAGCTGTGAACCAAAAGGTCTGCGGTTTGAACCTACCAGCTGCTCCTCAGGAGAAAGACGTGGCAGTCTGCTTCTGTAAAGATTTACAGTCTCGGAAACCCTATGGGGCAATTCTACTCTGTCCTAGATGGTCGCTATGAGTTGGAATTGACTTGACGGCAATGGGTTAGCTAACCCGGTAGTGGTGGTTCAGTGGTAGAATTCTCTTTCCAAGTGTGACTATACAATATAACCATACCATAATAGTTAAAAATCAAAACAACCTATTGTTGATTGGTTCAACAAATTATGATGTGCTCACACAAGGAAGCTTATTAAAACAAACCAACCAACCCATTGTCCTTGAGTAGATTCTGGCTCATAGTGACCCTATAGGTTTATGCCTACAAGAAATTGATGATGTGAAACTGTATCCAGATATGGGAATAAGTTCATGATGTATTTTGTGGAAAAAGGTAGTACATTATCAATAGTAAATTTCATATGGTCCCATTTGGGAAAACTGTATGTGAAGGCCAGAAACTATTTCCAAAACACTTTTGCTACCTCATTTGTTTCTGCAACTGAAATTTTGAGGCCTGAAAAATGGCACAGGGCTTGTCTACATTTGCTTTTCCTCCTCTCATCTATACCAAGGTGCTAATAAGAAGTTACATAACCAAAAGTTAGGGCTTCATAATACCACACGTTTGTTTAGAACATTTAAATGAAAATATGCCCCTTTCCCAACACACTTGTCTTAGAAAAATGGGCAATTGAAATCGTCTGACTTGGAACTCTTCCTTTTTCCCACTAAACATTCCATAATCTTCTAACACTGCTTAGGATTAATGTGGCAATCCCTCACTTCATTCTCCTACCATCCATCATAGAATCAATCCATAATATGTATAGATTAAATAATTCTTTCGATTCTTCAAAATATGCAGGGCTATATTTATTATGGAGCCCTAGTGGTGCAGTGGTTGAGAGTTCAGCTGCTAAACTAAAGGTTGGCAGTTGAGAATCCACCAGCTGCTTTTGGAAACTCTTTAAGGCAGTTCTGCTCTGTCCTATAGGTTCGCTATGGGTCTGAATTGACTTGACGGCAATGGGTTATATTTATTATATGTAAGTAATCTTCATCACAACACAAAAATAAGGAAGAAGATTAGCTGGTTACTGTTGTATGTAGGATTATATTTTTTTGAATCTCAGAAATGAAAACTGATACAGCACATGTAACTGAGGCCAGCTTCCTGGGCCCTGCCCACAAGAGGGCCCTGAGCTTGGTTTAATGCTCTGTGGTCTCTGTCGTGAAATTCTTAATAGATTTTGAGCAAGGAGCCCACATTTGCATTTTTCACTGAGTGTCACATATTATGTAGCCAGTCCTGCATGCACTCTTATTTATATGGAAGCTTTATTTCACAAATATGACAAGAACCCTACTTCCTGACCCTGGATGGGATTTACAGTAGCGATGCTGTGAAAAGTCACAGTATAGATTCTTACTCCTCATTTGGCTGAAGAGACTAACTACATAGCATATATTAAGAAAATGGACAGGAGAATTCTCTTAAATTCATTAATGAAAACAAAATTACTTGAGAGCTTACTATATGCCGTAAAACAGTGGTTCCCAATTTTTTTCATGTCATGGTAATGCACATGCTTGCGCATACAACCATGCTCCTCCCCCACAAATTGTATAGCCCCCCACCCCCCACCCCGGGGTAAACGTATGAGTCTGCTCACACTTGGAGGCCAAGAATTCAGGGGCTTGGCTGCCTGAGGCATCTCCTGGCCATCTTGAATTGTAGATGGGATTACTTTAGTACATTTGCAACCTACTGGAGCCCACCCCCGTGCTCTGGCACATTGGTTAGAAATTCTTCAGCAAAGAATTCATGAGGGATTCCTTGAATTTTTTAAAAAATTATAATTTTTTAAGAAGAATTCCAAAATTTGACATTGTAGCTAGGAACTTCCTGGGCACATGACCTGTGCAGTCACATTAGGTCCCACTCTCAGAAGGGCCCTGAGCTTGGTTTAATGCTCTGCAGCGGCCAGAAATGAAAAGTGTCAGCAGAAAATAGGAGTCATATCACATGCATCCACTATATAATTCTGTTTATAATACAGTAACATGACTAGTTATTTCTTCCAGTTTCCAGGAACCCAAGTCCTATGTAGCATCAATCAAAGCCATTTCAGAGATGCCAAGATAGTGAATGTAGTACGTTCTGAAGCAGCAGGATTCATTATCGATATTGTTGTATTCACTTTCACAGTAACAATGAAACTTCAGAACTCCTGGAAAATGTGTCTGTTTAACGCCTTTCACGTAGGCCAAAGAGTTGGTTTTTACCTATATAAAGATGTCAGTTTTCCCCCAATTAATCCAGGCTGTAACTGACCTGCTTGTGTTCTGCAAAGGAATACATAATTTTTTTTTTTTTTTTTGCTCTGGTTACAAATTTTTTATCGTCCTTCAGATGAAGGTTTACAGAGCAAATTAGTTTCTCATTAAACAATACACATATTGTTTTGTGACACTGGTTGCCAATCCTGCAACGTGTCAACATTCTCCCCTTCTTGACCTTGGGTTCCCCTTTACCAGCTTCCCAATCCCCTCCTGCCTTCTCATCCTTACCCCTGGGTTGATGTGCCCGTTTAGTCTTGTTTTGTTTTATGGGCCTGTCTAATCCTTGGCTGAAGGGTGAACCTCAGGGGTGACTTCAGTACTGAGTTAAAAGGCTGTCTGGGGCCATACTCTTGGGGTTTCTCCAGTCTCTGTTAGACCAAAAGTCTGGTCTTTCTTTGTGAGTTAGAATTTTGCTCTACATTTTTCTCCAGCTCTGTCTGGGACCCTCTATTGTGATCCCTGTCAGATGGTAACTGGGCACCATCTAGTTGTGCTGGACTCAGCTGGAATATATAATTTTTGGAAGGGCAAGAGAGTAAAGGGATACTGATGCAGAAGCTGAAATTACGGTGTTGAAACAAGTTCTGCCATCAGTTGGAAAGATTGGGCCAATGAAGTCATTTGTAAAAGGCAAAACCACTGACTTTTCTTGCTAAATGTACTGGATTTTTCTTTAAAGGACAGGAAAAATTCTGACCAGAAAATGTACCCTTAATTTATAGCATGTATAGAGAAATGTGTTCTCTTGCCTATTCCTTTTTATATTAATTCTTCCTACATTTCAAGGTCATTATTGACATTAGAAGCCTAAGAGTGTCTAGGTTTCTGTTTCAGCAAATTAAAAAGAAGATGTAACTCCACTTGAAAATTATGTTTTGATCAGAGAGTTATACCTCATTCAGAAATGTGCACCTTGAGGTGAGGCCAAGATGGCAGAGTAGTCAGACGCCTCCGGTAGACCCTCTACAACAAAGACCCGAAAAAACAAGTGAATTGATTATATATGGCAATCTGGGAGCCCTGAACATCAAAGGCATACTTGAGGAACCATACTGAGTGGCAGGGGGAGGGAGAGACGGTTTGGAAGCAGCGAGGAGTTGCCAGACCTGACCCGGTGAGAGCCTGAGCCCTTCAGGCCTGGTCAGCTTGGGGATGAATGGTGACGCAGGCAAGCAGAGGTGCTCAGGAGGCATGTTTCCCACACTGGGAGAGACCCAGCACCAGAGAGTCTACACGGCCACCCAGAACCAGTGAGAAGCAGCCCTGGATTGGCAAAAGATAAGTAAAAGCATACAGCCTACCGCGCAGATCAAAAACACCTCCCTTAGGGAAAAACCTCTCTCCCATTTACTTCCCTGCTCCCTGCTCTGCACTGCGTCCCGGACTGGCTTCAGCAATTGCCAAGTCCCCTGGGCCAGAAGTAGGATCTATCACACGCCCAGAGCCATTCTCCCTGCCTTGGAGAGTGAACAAATTCACAAATAGAGGAAAAAATAAACTGCTGGCTCCCTTAAACCAGGAACCCAGGGTAGGCACAGCTCCTTTGCCTAGCCACAGGCATAAGGGATCCATGGACTTTGAGTGCCTTTCCCCCTGCATAGACTTGTGTGGGCCCATCTCAGTAGCATAGGCCCTCATTACTGCAGTACAACAGGGTATATACCGGAAGTCTAACTTCAACTGTTTCAGCTGTGAAGGTTCTTGACATTTGACACTGCTCTGCCCATTAAGCAGGATTTCACCTACCCACATCAGGGGCCTGAGGACTGATGGCTCCACCCATGCCACCTAGCCACCTGCAAGAGGGGCCCATGAATAAGAGGTGCCCCTAGTCCTTACGGCCAACAGCATTAGGTGCTCATAGTCTGGCTGCAAAACCCACTCACCTATGCACTCTATGGAACAGGGACACGCCTTCCGCCTGGACACTCAGGGGCAGCCCTCAGCCCCCTGCCTTGCTCAGAGTGTGTTCCCCTGCTGCAGCCAGATGCCTGTGCCTATGCCAATCACCCATGCCTGTCTAGGAATGTGAGAGCCTACACCACACACTTGGTGGCTATCTACCTGGGCACCTGAGCTGAATCCATACAGGAGGAGTGGGTGGACTTCTGAGCTCACATACCTAGTAACAGATCTAACCACCTGGTGACAAGACATTAGAGCTTCAAAGTTGCCAATAATCAAACTAGCTCATACAAGCAGCCTATCTGGGCACATCAAAACAAAACAAGAAGCTAGGACACAGTAAGCAAACATAAAATAAATAAATATAATTAACTTATTGAAGGCTTGGAGACAACAGTCAATATCAAATCACATAAAGAGGCAATCCATGATGGCTTCAGCAAGCCCCCAAAATGAAGAATCTAGAAATTTTCCAGAGGAGGAAAATTTCTTGGAATTACCGGAGGCAGAATACAAAAGATTAATATACAGAACTCTTCAAGAAATTAGGAAGGAAATTAATCAAAATGCAGAACATGCAATAGAGGAAATTAAAAAGATTACAGAAGAGCATAACGACAAATTTAACAGGCTGTAAGAATTCACAGAGAGACAGCAATCAGAAATCCAGGAGATTAACAATAAAATTTCAGAATTAGACAACTCAATAGAAAGTCATAGGAGAAGAATTGAGGCAATGGAAATCAGAATTAGTGAGATTGAAGATAAAGCACTTGACACCAACTTATTTGAGGAAAAATCAGATAAAAGGATTTAAAAAAATGAAGAAACTCTAAGAATCATGTAGGACTCTATGAAGAGGAATAACCTACGAGTGATTGGAATACCAGAACAGGGGGGATAACAGAGAGTACAGAGAGACTTGTTGAAGATTTGTTGGCAGAAAACTTCCCTGATACCATGAAAGATGACAAGATATCTATCCAAGATGCTCATTGAATCCCACATGAGGTAGAACCCAAAAGAAAGTCACTAAGACATATTATAATCAAACTTGCCAAAACCAAAGATAAAGAGAGAATTTTAAGAGGGGCTAGGGATAAACGAAAGTCATCTACAAAGGAGAATCAATAAGAATAAGTTCGGACTACTCGCAGAAACCATGCAGGCAAGAAGGCAATAGGATGACATATATAAAGACTTGAAGGAAAAAAACTGCCCAGCCATGAATTATATATCCAGCAAAACTGTCTCTCAAATACGATGGTGAAATTAGGGCATTTCCAGATAAACAGAAGTTTAGGGAATTTGTAAGAACCAAACCAAAATTACATGAAATACTAAAGGGAGTCTTCCAGTTAGAAAATCAGTAACATCAGATGACAACCCAAGACTAGAACACAGGACAGAGCAACCAGATATCAACCCAGACAGGGAAGTCACAAAAGTAAATCAAAGATAAAACACTGAAAAGAGGGAAACTGATGTCAATATGTAAATGACGACAACATTAAAACAAGAAAGAGGGACTTAAAAAGTGTAGACATAGATTTTTCATATGGAGAGGAAGTCAAGGCAATATAAAGAAATAAAAGATTGGTATAAACTTAGAAAAATAGGGGTAAATATTAAGGTAACCAGAAAGGAAGCTAACAATCCTACAAGTCAAAATAAAAAACTAGAAAAATATAAAGACTCGGCAAACACAAAATCAACAACAATGAAAAAGATGAAAAGAAGATACATAAAAAAAATGACTCAGCACAGAAAATTAAGTGGAACAAAGAAACTGTGAACAACACACAAAACAAGACATCAAAATGACAGCACTAAACTTTACATACCTATCAATAATCATACTGCATGTAAATGGACTAAATGCACCAATAAAGAGACAGAGAGTGGCAGATTGGATTAAAAAAATACAATCTGTCTATATGCTGCTCGTAAGAGACATACCTTAGACTTAAAGACACAAACAAAACTAAAACTCAAAAGGATGGAAAAAAATATATCAAGCCAACAACACTCAAAAAAGAGCAGGAGTGGCAATATTAATCTCTGACAAAATAGACTTTAAAGTGAAATCCACCACAAACGATAAGGAAGGGCACTATATAATGATTAAAGGGTCCATACACCAGGAGGACATAAGTCTAGTAAATATTTACGCACACAACGACAGGGCTCCAAAATACATAAAACAAACTCTAATAGCACTGAAAAGAGAGATAGACAGCTCTACAATAGTCGTAGGAGATTTCAACTCACCACTTTTGGTGAAGGACAGAACATCCAGAAAGAAGCTCAACAAAGACACAGAAGAGCTAAATGCTACAATCAACAAACTTGATCTCATAGACATATACAGAACTCTCCACCCAACAGCCGCCAAGTATACTTTCTTTTCCAACGCACATGGAACATTCTCCAGCATAGACCACATATTAGGCCATAAAGCAAGCCTTAACAAAATCCAAAGCATCGAAATATTACAAAGCATCTTTTCTGACCATAAAGCCATTAAAGTAGAGATCAACAACAGAAAAAGCAAGGAAAAAAAAAAAAATCAAACACATGGAAACTGAACACCACCTTGCTCAAAAACTACTAAGTTACAGAAGAAATTAAGGATGGAATAAAGAAATTCATAGAATTAAATGAGAATGAGAACACATCCTACCAGAACTTTTGGGACACAGCAAAAGCAGTGCTCAGAGGTCAGTTTATAGCAATAAATGCACACATCCAAAAAGAAGAAAGGGCCATAATCAAAACAGTAACCCTACAATTGGAACAAGCAGAAAGAGAGCAGCAAAAGCAGGCACCAGAAGAAAGGAAATAATAAGAATTAGAGCAGAATTAAATGAAATTGAGAATAGCAAAACAATTGAAAGAGTTAACAAGACCAAAAGCTGGTTCTTTGAAAAGATCAACAAAATTGATAAAGCACTGGCCAAACTGACAAAAGAAAAACAGAGAGGAAGCAAATAACTCATATCAGAAATGAGATGGGGGATACCACAACAGACCCAACTGAAATTAACAGAATCATAAGAGAATACTATGAAAAATTGTACTCTAACAAATTTGAAAACCTAGAGGAAGTGGACAAATTTCTAGAAACTCACTACCTACCTAAACTAACACAAACAGAGGTAGAACAACTAGATAAACCTATAACAAAAGAAGAGATTGAAAAGGTAATTAAAAAACTTCTGACAAAAAAAAAAAAAAAAAAAAAGCCTTGGCCCGGATGGCTTCACTGGAGAGTTCTACCAAACTTTCAGAGAAGAATTAACACCACTACTACTAAAGGTATTTCAAAGCATAGTAAAGGATGAAATACTCCCAAACTCATTCTATCAAGCCAGCATAACCCTGATACCAAAACCAGGTAAAGACACCAGAAAAAAGAAATTACAGACCAATATCCCTCATGAACATTGATGCAAAAATCATCAAGAAAACTCTAGCCAATAGAATTCAGCAACATATCAAAAAAATAATTCACCATGATCAAGTGGGATTTATACCAGGTATGCAGGGATGGTTCAACATTAGCAAAACAATCAATGTAATCCATCTTATAAATAAAACAAAAGACAAGAACCACATGATCTTATCAATTGAGGTAGAAAAGACATTTGACAAAGTCCAACACCCATTCATGATAAAAACTCTCAACAAAATATGAATAGAAGGGAAACTCCTCAATATAATTAAGGGCATTTATACAAAGCCAACAGCCAACATCATCCTAAACGGAGACACTTTGAAAGCATTCCTCTTGAGAATGAGAACCAGACAAGGATGTGCTTTATCACCACTCTTATTCAACATTGTGCTGGAGGTCTTAGCCAGAGCAATTAGGCTAGAAAAAGAAATAAAGGGCATCCAAATCAGTAACGAAGAAGTAGAAGTATCTCTATTTGCATATGTTATGATCTTATACACAGAAAACCCCCAAGAATCCACAAGAAAACTACTGGAACTAATAGAAGATTTCAGCAAAGTTTCAGGATACAAGGTAAACATACGAAAATCAGATGGATTCCTTTACAGCAACAAAGAGAACCTTGAAGAGGAAATCACTAAATCAACACCATTTACAATAGCCCCCAAGAATATAAAATACTTAGGAATAAATCTAATCAGAGACATAAAAGACCTATCCAGTGAAAACTACAAGACACTGCTGCAAGAAACTAAGTGGAAAACATAAGTGGAAAAACTTACCTTGCTCATGGATAGGTAGACTCAACATTGTGAAAATGTCAATTCTACCCAAAGTGATCTACAGATACCATGCAATCCCATTCCAAATTCCACCAGCATTTTTTAATGAGATGGAGAAACAAATCAGCAACTTCATATGGAAAGGGAAGAGGCCCTGAATAAGTAAAACATTACTCAAGAAGAAGAACAATGTGGGAGGCCTCACACTACCTGATTTTAGAAACTATTATACCACCGCAGTAGTCAAAACAGCCTGGTACTGGTACAACAACAAATACATAGACCAATGGAATAGAATTGAGAATCCAGACATAAATTCATCCACCTATGAGCAGCTGATATTTGACAAAGGCCCAAGGTCTGTTAATTGGGGAAAAGACAGTCTATTTAACAAATGGGGCTGGCATAAATGGATATCCATCTGCAAAAAACTGAAACAAGACCCATACCTCACACCATGCACAAAGAGTAACTCAAAGTGGATCAAAGACTTAAATACAAAGTCCAAAACAATAAAGATCATGGAAGAAAAAACAGGGACAACAATAGGAGCCCTAATACACGGCATAAACACAATACGAACCATAAGTAACAATGCATAAGCACCGGAAGAGAGACTAGATAACTGGGAGCCCCTAAAAATCAAACACTTATGCTTGTCAAAAGACTTCATCAAAAGACTAAAAACACAACCTACAAACTGGGAAAAAAAATTTGGCTATGACAAAACCAGTCAGCATCTAATCTCTAAAATCTACAAGATACTGCAAAACCTCAACAACAAAAAGACAAATAAACCAATTAAAAAAAGGGCAAAGGATACAAACATGCACTTCTCCAAAGAAGATATTCAGGCGGCTAACAGACACATGAAGAAATGCTCATGATCATTATCCATTAGAGAAATGAAGATCAAAACTACAATGAGATACCATCTCACCCCAACAAGGCTAGCATTAATCCAAAAAACACAAAATAATAAATGCTGGAGAGGTTGTGGAGAAAATGGAACACTTATACACTGTGGTGGGAATGTAAAATGGTACAACCACTTGGAAATTGATTTGGCGCTTCCTTAAAAATAGAAATACCATAAGATCCAGCTATCCCGCTCCTTGGAATATATCCTAGAGAAATAAGAGCTGTCACATGAATAGGTATATGCAAACCCATGTTCATTGCAGTACTGTTCACAAGAGCAAAAAGATGGAAACAACCTAGGTGCCCATCAACGTACCAATGGATAAACAAATTACGGTATATGCACCCAATGGAATATTACACAACGATAAAGAACAATGATGAAGCCGTTAAACATAACATGGAGGAAGGTGGAGGTCATTATGCTGAGTGAATTTAGTCAGTCACAGAAAGACAAATATTGTATAAGACCACTATCGTAAGAACTCAAGAAAAGGTGTAAACACAGAGGAAAACATTCTTTGATGGTTACGAGGTTGGGGAGGGAGGGTGAGGGTTATTTACTAACTAGACAGTAGATAAGAATTACCTTAGGTGAAGGGAAGGACAGCACACACTACAGGGAAAGTCAGCACAACTTACCTAAACCAAAGCTAAGAAGTTTCCTGAAGACAATCAAACACTTTGAGGGACAGAGTAGCAGGGGTAGGGGTCTGGGGATCATGCTTTCAGGGAACAGCTTGGTCAATTGGCATAACAAAGCTTATTAATAAAATGTTCTTCTTCCTACTTTGGTGAGTGGCGTCTGGGGTCTTCAATGCTTGCAAGTGGCCATCTAAGATACATCGATTGGTCCCAACCACCTGGAGTAAAGGAGAATGAAGAACACCAAAAACACAAGGAAAGTATTAGCCCAAGAGACAGAAAGGGCCACATAAACCAGAGACTTCATCAGCCTGAGACCAGAAGAACTAGATGGTGCCCAGCTACCACCAATGACTGGCCTGACAGGGAACACAACAGAGAGTCCCGGATGGAGCATGAGAAAGGTGGGGTGCAGAGCTCAAATTCTAGTAAGAAGACCAGACTTAATGGTCTGACTGAGACCGGAGGAACGCCGGAAAGCATAGCTCCTGGATTCTCTATCAGCCCAGAATGAAAACAATTTGTAAGGCCAACTCTTCAGACAGGGTTTGGACTGGACTGTGGGACATAAAGTGATACTAGTGAGGAGTGTGCCTTACTAGCTCAGGTAGATACAAGAGACTAAAAAGGCAGCTTCTGTCTGGAGGTGAGATAGGAAGGCAGAGAGGGTTAGGAGCTGGTTGAATGGACATGGGAATCAGGGGTGGAAAGGAGGAGTGTGCTGTCACAGTTTAGGGAGAGCAATTAGGATCACATAACAATGTATTTATAAATTTTTGTGTGGGGGAAAAAAAAAAGAAATGTGCACCTCACAAAAAGAAACACACTTTTCCATTGCTACAAAGTTCTCTCTCTCCTATCCTAAAATATTTGCTTTTGGTCAAAATGAGATTTAGATGAAAAACTGAGTGCATGGTTTTGCAAAACTGAACACCACTAATTGGGAAACAAAAACCCTCAAACTACGTATTGTTTTTATGAAAGCCAACATGTTTTATTTCTTGATTACTTTATTTCTTGACAGAATGTCAGTTAATTTTAAAGACCCGTTTCTTCTGGGCTTCCAGAGTGCATTAAATTTTATGTTGTTCATGGTGGTATATTGCTTTTTTTTTTTTTCAGGTTTCCTGGTTTGGGGGAAGAACAAAACAGTTTATTAACTTCAAGAGATACTAGTCTTGGTGGAAAGAAAGTTTTAGGTATTGATGCTTTTTAAATGCATTATGCTAGGAGCTCATAACTATATGAGGGAACCTTATAATGAATTCTTCTAAAAGGCAGATCTTTTTGGAAAGTAAAGAATCATTAAATTATCTAAGTGTACATTTCACATATAACGTTAATTTAAAGGAGAAGAAAAGTTATTGAAGTTATGGGGCCATTTACTCATACATCTAATGATCGTAGATTGGGGTAGAGGTAGTCCCTGACTATCTTAGTTATCTAGTGCTGTTATAACAGAAATACCACAAGTGGATGTCTTTAACAAGTAGAAGTTTATTCTTT
Organism: Dugong dugon; assembly: GCA_030035585.1. Lineage (NCBI taxonomy): Eukaryota > Metazoa > Chordata > Mammalia > Sirenia > Dugongidae > Dugong > Dugong dugon. The sequence goes on along the minus strand of CM057469.1, from coordinate 23,415,920 downwards.
CACAGTTTAGGAAGCTAGAAGTCCAAATTCAAGGTGCCAGCTCCATAGGAAGTCCTTCCCTCTCTGTTGGCTCTGGGGGAAGGTCCTGGTCATCAATCTTCCACTGGCCTAGGAGTTTCTCAGTACAGGAACCCTGGGTCCAAAGGATGCACTCTGCTGCTGGCTCTTCTTTCTTGGTGGTAGGAGGTCCCTTTCCTCTCCGCTGAATTCTCTCTTTTCTGAATTCTCAATTCTCTCAAAAGAGATTGACTCAAAATACAGTCTAATCCTGTAGACTGTGTCCTGCCTTATTAACATAAAAGACAGCTCACTCCCAAATAGGATCATAACCACAGGCATAGAAGCTAGGATTTACAATACATAGGATAATTATATCAGAGCACAAAATGGAGGACAACCACACAGTACTGGGAACCATGGCCTAGCCAAGTTTACTCATATTTTGGGGGGACACAATTCAATCCATGACACTAGTGTATGATGTATCTGAGTTATGATGAACCACACTTAGAACATCAATGCATCTGGAACATTTTGTCTTTCTGGGAGGAAGTTAAAGGAAAATACATGCAAGGGATATGGAAAAAATTGCTGAGCTATGCGAACAGGCTCCAAGCATTTGATCAGGACCATATGATGGAAGAGATCAGTGGAAAAACCATCCATATGGCAAGAACACTGAATTTAGAGATTGATATCGATGATGTGGAACAGCTCATAGATCCTGAAGAAGGAGAACTGACAGATCAGGACTTAACGGATTTTGAAGAGAAAAGAAATGCTGAAAAAGAAAGAATGAGGAAGAGGAAAGAGAGAAGTTGCCAAAAAATTTTACCGTGTAAGGATTAGCTGGAGTTTTTTCTAAACTAAATCAGGGGTTTCAGTTGCTTGAAAACATAGATCCAAACACTGACTGCTTTGTTAAAGTCAATAGGCGGGTTCAGGAACCAGTGAGATGCTACCAGGAAATATATGAAAAAAAAGAAAAGAACCATACAGACAACTCTCACTAATTTTCTCACTAGAAACACCATCCACATTCCCAGGGACAATCCAGCTGATCCAGAACCACCCACAAGTGGAGTTACTATCTCAGTTGAAAAATGCTAATGTTGTCCAACTCGTCATCATTAGAGTAAATTTTTATGATTTGTGTATGTTTTTATTTACATGTATGTATTAAAAAATTTCTGTAAGTTTATATGTAGTATTTCCAACTCCCAAAGACAAAAACCAGATTTATAAAGATACTGTAATAAAAGACAATCATAATGAAAAAAAAAATTTTTAATGAGGTATTTTACTTGCATCAGAACTGACTTATGACAGAGTTGTCAGAATGGACCCCTGTCATAAGTCGCAGACTCCCCGTATAATTGTAATAGATGTTTTTTCTTTCCCTGCCCATGATAATGACTGATCGCTAGTCACCATTTGGATACATTCTACTTGTCACAACTTTCTACTAACTTCTTTTTCTTTTCTCTGTTTATTGCCATCTTTTTCCCTTCATGCTTCTTATTTTTGCTGGTAACAGGACTTATCTTTTATGACTATCATTTTCTAAAAGTAAAATTCCCTTTTTCTCATTGATAAACCAACCAACTATATTATCTATATTTATTTTCGAAATCTCTGTCAAGTTAAGCTGGATATTGAAATATATGGTATTCACTTTACACTTTAAAAAAAAACTGTATTGGAATTGACAGAGACTAAGTATTCTTTCTTCCTCCTCCTTTTTACTTATCATAGCTTTGTAAACCATTCTTTCATATTTTTCTAGTATGTCCTAGGAATAGAAAGAAACAGTTCTTGTCCTCGATGATATAATCAACTTATCTCCATTCCCCACAGAAGAAATGTAAAGCAAAATGAAAAATACTTAAAAATGATGCATGAAAAGATCATTAACCTGCAGTCAGAAGTGCCTTGATAACTTATAAAAGTTAGCTTAAAATTCACTTACTTCAGCAAACATTTTTGTGTGTGTATGCGTATCCCTAGCTCAAGGTCCTCTCTTTCTCTCTCTTTTTGGCAATTCATCACCAATTTGCATTTTATGCTCAGTTATCCTAATTTTCTTTTAAAATCTTCGTGTGTAGGAGTCATGTCTTAGAGTTGGAAGGGGTCCCAGTGGTCATTGGTCCATTCTCTTTCAAAACAGGGATCTTCGCTACAATTATTTGAGAACATCCACAACTGCTTTGGTGCGTTCATATCACTGTCGGGAGCTCTTATGCTTGGAAGCTTGTTTACAGTACTGTGGCAAAAGCTGCCACTCTTTGGTCCTTGTTCTAGTCAAAGAACAATTCAGAGTAACAGCTCTTCAAATTGTTACTTACGAATATTACATCTTGCAACTTCTCCCCCACTTTAAATCTTCTCTAAGGCAAATGTTTCAAGTTTCTTAGATCCTTATCTGTCAGACATGTTTCCAGACCCCTCAGCCTCTCACCACCAGGATTTCCCTCCTACGGATACTTTCAATACTTTGTAATTTTCCCGGGACAAGCATTTACAAGCAACCACTGTGCTGCAAAGTACAGTGGAACAAATACCCACCTTGACCTTGACACTATTTTCCCAGAACTGTTACAGCTGGATGAGACTCTAGGACAGTGTGGAGCGTAGACTCTGCCTGCAGATTGGCTAACAGAGGAGCAGCAATACCAAGTGTTTCATGGGTGGGTTTTCTTCCTTTCCAGGTTATAAATTTATTCAGGGCAGGAATTATATTTTTCACAGTCATCTGTCTCTTTTAAATTCTTTGTATAATATTCTACACTAGTGAACTAAAAAAAAAAAAAAAAAAGCTCCCCCCCCCTTTTTTTTTGGCAGTGTTTAGTTTAGCACCAACTATCTGGTCCGATATCCCGTAATTTTTATGAGGTTTCAGTTATCTAGTTTGTCTTCAGCTGTTCATACATTTCTAGTCGTGTTTGATAAGCTGTTTTTTTTTTTTTTGATTAGGTGCCATAGTTTTGTCCCTATGTTTTCTTCCAAGAACTTTACAGTTTTAGCTTTAACATTCAGGTCTTTGATTCCTTTTCAGTTAGTTTTTGTGTATGATGTGAAGTATGGGTCCTGTTTCATTTTTCTGCAAGTGGATATGCAATTTTTCTAGCACTGTTTGTTAAAGAGACTGTTTCTTCCCATTGAGTGGATTTTGACCCCTTGTCGAAAATCAGTTGTCCCTAGATGGATGGATTCATTTCTGAGTTCTCAATTCTATTTCACTGGTCTATGTGTTTATCAACGAACCATTACTAGGCCGTTTTGATTACTGTTGCTGTATAGTATCTTTTGAGATCAGGGAGTGTGAGGCCTCCTACTTTGTTCTTCTTCAGTATTGCTTTGGCTATTTGGGGCCTCCTTCCTTTCCATATAAAGTTGGTGATTGGTTTTTCCATTTCAGTAAAGAATGTTGTTGGGATTGCATTGTATCTATAAATCACGTTGCATAACATTGATGTTTTCACAATATTAAATCTTCCAAACCATGAGTATGGAATCTCTCTCCATTTATGTAGGTCTCTTTTAGTCTCTTGTAGTAATATTTTATAGTTTTCATTGTGTAAGTCTTTTACATCCCTGGTTAGGTTTATTCCTAGGTATTTTATTCTCTTAGGTGCTATTATAAATGGAATTATTTTATTTTATTTCACTTTCTTTTCAGATTTTGCCTTCTGGGTGTATAGAAATCCAACTGATTTTTGTATATTGATCTTGTACCTGCAATATTGCTAACTTCTTCTATTAGATCCCGAAGCTTTCTGTGGAATCTTTGGGAATTTCTATGTATAGGACCATGTCATCTAGAAGAAGGATAATTTTACTTCTTCCTTTCCAATTTGGATACCCTTCATTTCTTTCTTGCCTTATTGCTCTGGATAGGACTTCCAGTATAATACTGAATAAGAGTGGTAATAATGGGCATCCTTGTCTTGTTCCCATTCTCAGGAAGAAAGCTCTCAGTCTTTCTCCACTGAGAATATGGTTGGCTGTTTGTTATGCATATATGCCCTTTATTATGTTGAAGAATTACCCCTCTACTCCTATTTTGCTGAGAGTTTTTATCAGGAAAATGTGTTGGATTTTATCAAATGTCTTTTCTGCAGCAATTGAGATGATCATGTGATTCTTTTCCTTTGTTTTATTAATGTGGTGAATTTACATTGCTTGATTTTCTAGTGTTGAACCACCCTTGAATTCCTAGTGTGAATCCCACTCTATCATATTTTATGATTTTCTTAATATGTTGTTGAATTCTGTTTGCTAGAATTCTGTTGAAAATTTTTATGTCTATATCCACATGGTATACTGGTCTGCATTTTTTTTTTTTTTTGTGATGTCTTTACCTGCATTTGTTATCAGGTTGTTGCCAGCTTCATAGAATGAATTAGGGAATATTCCTTCCTATTCTGTTTTGAAAGAGTTTGAGTAGAATTTGTGTCAACTCTTCTCTGAATGTTTGGTAACATTCCCCAGTGAAGCCATCTGGCCCTGGGCTTTTTTTTGGTAGTGGTGGTGGGTGGGGGCTGGGGAGGTTTGATGTATCTTCAATGTCTTCTTCTGTTATGGGTCTATTTAGATTTTCTACCTCTATTTGTGTTAGTTTAGGTAGTGGTTTCTAGAAATTTTTCCATTTCTTTTGTTCTCAAATTTTTTGGAGTATAATTTTTCATAGTATTCTGTTCCAAAAAAACCAAAGCCTGTTGCCATTGAGTCGATTCTGACTCATAGTGACCCTATAGGACAGAGTAGAATTGCCCCATAGGGTTTCCAAGGAGGGGCTGGTAGATTGAAACTGCCAAGTTTTTGGTTAGTGGCCAAGCTCTTAACCACTGCACCACCAAGGCTCCCATTACACTCTTCTTCCTCTCAATTGCATCTGTTATAATGTCTCCAATTGCATTTCTTATTTTGTTTACTTGCATCTTTGCATTTTTTTTCCTTTGTCAGTCTACCCAAGAATAGACTTTTGAAATGCCTTTGCCAGGGAAAGCCATGGATAATACTCTGGGCAGAGACCTACTTGAGCACAACAAATTTGACTTTAAGCATAAGAAAGGCTCTGTGGGTGACTACTGTGGTAAAACAGTTCCGGAACAGTGGTAATTAGGAAGGAGGGTAGAGATTTAAGTGATTGAAGTGATAAATACAATTTTACCACCCTACCTGTAACATTTAGTAAGGTCCCTGGGTGGCACAAATGGTTTGCACTTGATTACTAACCTAAAGGTTGGTGGTTCAAACCCACCCAGCAGAGCCACAGAAGAAAGCCCTGGCAATGATTATATCCCAGAAAACCCTATGGAACAGTTCTACTCTGTAACACATGAGGTTGCCATGAGTCAGAATTTACTTGATGGCAATGGGTTTGGTTTTTGGTTTGTCACCCAACATTTAGTGATGGTCTGGAGCAGGAGTCACTAATAATGAAGAATCACAGTAGATTTAAGAAATGATTCCAGATAAATCTTTAGAGGTCCTTAGAGAAAGTCAATGTTGTCAGGAGTTGTAATCAAAAGGCACCTTTGTGCTATCAGTTACCTTTTATAAAAATGTGTGTCCTTGCCCCTGAGAAAACATTGACTTACACATTGGTAACTTCTAGTAATTTGGGTTACAATTTTCTCTGGTGTTTGCTAAGATCAAAGGCTGTTTGGTCAGATATAGTACATTGCAACTTCATTCTCTGATTTTACTCTGTTGTTTGGAGTACCTTTCCATTTGAGAACACTTCGTCTATGTTGAAACGATCAGTATACATGTCCTCGAGCTCTTCAAAAGAACAAGGGGCCACAAGGAAAGAAAACAAAACGAAATAAATATGCAAAATCAAAGACTTTTCTTTCTACAACTCTAAAGACATTTGTTGAATGTTCTACAATGCTTTTTTTAAAAAAGAAAATGATGCTATTTACTTATCTTTGAATAAGTTATACATGTACATAAACCAATTGCCGAGTCAACTCTGACTAACGGTGAGCCCGTATGTGTCAGAGTAGAACTGTGCTGCATAGGCTGTATCCAGTGCCTGATTTTTTTTTTTTTAAGTAGATCACCAGGCCTCTCTTCAGAGGTACCTTTGGGTGGATTCAAACCACCAACCTTTAGGTTAGCAGCTGAGCACATTACCGTTTGCACCACCCAGAGACTCCTGATACATGCACATACAGGTACATAGTTCACCATTTACAAAAAGAAATACAGTGAAAAATTTCTACCCCTCTCTGTTCCTTAGCCCAATGGGAATGTAATCTAATCAATTTCTGGTCATCATTCTACAGCTGGGTTTCTCAACCTTGGCACTTTGATAATTCTTTGCTGTGGGAGTCTGTCTTGTGCATTGTAGGATGCTTAGTAGCACCCTTGGCCTCTACCCACTAGATGCCAGTAGCATTCCCCTCTGCCCACTCCACCCAATTGAGACAGCCAAAAATGTCTCTAAACCAAATCCTTTGCCATCGAGTTGATTCCGACTCATAGCAGCCCTACAGGACAGAGTAGAACTGCCCCATAGTGTTCCCAAGGAGCAGATGGTGGATTCAAAGTGCCGAGCTTCTGGTTAGCAGCCGTAGCTCATCTAAAGATAACTTCACAGAGGTATATAAAGAGCTTTCTCACTGTTTTATCACAAATAATTGATTAAATGGATTACCAGAATTTATTTAACCAGTACCTTATTAATGTCCATTTACATTTTTCTTTATTATTTGCAATTACATGGAGAGCTGCATTAAAACATCTTACACATACCCGCTGCTGTTGAGTTGATTCCGACTCATAGTGACCCCATAGGACAGAGTAGAACTGCCCCATAGAGTTTCCAAGGAGTGGCTGGTGGATTCAAACTGCTGATCTTTTGATTAGCAGCCGAGCTCTTAACCAATACCTCACCAGGGCTCCATCTTACACATAGGTCATCTCAATATATGTAATTTCACCTGTAATATAAATTCCTAAAAGTAGAATTGCTGCATCAAAGGCTATGTGTGTTTGAAATTTTGATAGATATTTCCAAATGGCCTTCCATGGGAGCCATACCAATTTATATCCTCAGAAACAATCGATTTTTGCCAACATTGTGTGTTAATAACATTTGATTTTTTCCAGTCTCATAGGTGAAACATGGTGCCTCAATGTTGTTTTAATCTTCATTCTCATATTAAGAGTGAGGTTAACCTCTTATCAGCTTAAAAATCCCTTTCCTCTTCTATAAAATGTTTATTAATATCCTTCATTCATTATTATTGATTTTTAGAAGCTCTTAACATACTTTGTCTATGATATGTTTTGCAATTATTTGTTTAAATCCAGTTCACTCTTTGTCTTTTGATTTGTTTATGGAACAGAATAGGGAGTTCAGACATAGTCTTAGATACTTACGGGATTTTAGGAAATAATTATGGCCGGCATTTTGAATGAGTGAGGAATTATAGATGAAACAATAAATGATGTTAGGACAACTGAAAAGTCATCTATAAAATATAGAGTTGAATCTATAGCTCACATTACACCAGTATAAATTCCCCATGGCCCTAAGATTTAATAGAAAGAGAAAAGTATTTTTTAATAATCCAGGTGTGGAGAAGAACTTTCCAAGTATGACATAAAACAACAAAACCATAATAGATTGAAATGCATACACTTTTTTATATACTTTTTTTGCACCCTTTCTTCCTACCATGATTTTTGGAGCTAGTTGCAAGACCAAAATAGACGTATCAACAAGCCCAATGTAATCTCATGATAATGATATTGAAGCAATGGGAGTTAACAGCTATACCGGGGGCAACTCAGAGTTGAAGAAAGGCCTGGGGCTTCGGGTCAGGCAGGCCTGGTTCTCAACTGTTACCACAGCTACTGAGACTCTATGACCTTGGGCAATTCACAGAACTACTTTGAGCTTTAGCTTTCTCAGTGGGCTCAGGAACGTCAGCTAACTTAAAAGCATGTAAAGCACTTAGCATGGATAGGCTTTAAATGACTGGTGCTCACTCCCTTACTTTCCTTCTCCCTTTAACTTCTGATTCTAGGTCTCATTTCTCAGAGCTCACCTCTGATCACATACATGTTGGGCAGCAAATGTTGTCTTAATTTCTTAACGCCAAGACCTCCTAGTTGTGCCCTGGTGCTAAGTCTCCATTTAGGGACCATGTTTCTTGTAAGACTTTGATTCCCTTGTCTTCTCTCTGGAGCCCCTCCACTGGGGAGATGAGCAGTAGGCCCAGTGTGGTTTTGAAGGCTGTCCTGGCTCTGAGCCCAGGGCCATGGCAGACTTTTCTAAAACGAAGGTCTATAGTGAGGGCGCTGCCTCTGAAGCCTGTTTGTTGGTGTTGTTGTCAGTTGCCAGAGAGTCAGTTCCGGCTCACGGAGACCCCATGTGTGCAGATTACCAGGCCTCTATTCTGAGGTGCCTCTGGGTGGGTTCAAACTGCCAACCTTTTGGCTAGTAGTCCAGTGCTTAACAGTATGCGTCAACCAGGGACTCCTCTGAAGCCTGTAATCCTCCTGTATTCATTTTTCTAGCTGCAAACTGCCATGAGTTCAGTCCGACTCATGGTGACCCCATGTGTATCAGAGTAGAGCCAAGCTCCACAGCGTTTTCAATGGCTGGTTTTTCAGAAGTAGATTGTCAGGCTTTTCTTCCCAGGCACCTCTGGGTGGACTTGAACCTTCAACCTTTTGGTTAGAAGCCTAGTGCATTAACTGTTTGCACCACCAGGGACTCTTACGCGTTTTCTAGTTCTGCTATAACAAGTTACCATGTACCCGGTGGCTGAAAACAACACAAATTTATTATCTTACAACTCTAGAAGTCCAGTAGGGGTCTCATTGGGTTAAAATCAAGGTGTTAGCAGGATTGGGCTCCTTTCGGGAGGCTCCAAGGGAGAATTATTTTCTTTGCCTTTTCTAGCTTCTAGAAGCCATCTACATTCCTTGGCTTCTGACGCTTTTCCTCTGTCTTCAAAGTCATAAAACTTGCATCTCTCTGTCCCTTCTTCTGTAGTCACATCTCCCTCTGACCATGGCTGGGAAACGTTCTCTGCTTTTAGGGACCCATGCGTTTATACTGGACCTAGCAGGAAAATCCTGGGTAATCTCCCCATCTCAAGATTCTTCATTTAACTTAATCGGGACTGCAAAGTCCCTTTTGCCATATAAGGTAACGTATTCACAGGTTCACAGCTTCCAGGATTAGAACGTGGCATTTTGCAGGGGCAGGGGTGGACAGTACTTTGCCTACCACACCTCTCTAACATGATTATGCAACCTGGGTGGTGGGCGAATCATCCTTGAGACATTAGGAGTCATGTTCTGTAATCATGTCATATCAGTATATGCATTTGGATGAGTGATTTGGGGTGACTGTTTTGTCATAGTTAAGGCCCATTTTATAACCAGTACACAAGTTTAACATGCTGGTTTCTGCAGAAATCAAAGCAACTCAACCTCCCCTCTGTCTTTATCACTAATCCAGAAAGCATTTAAAACCATCTACACCCTGGCTGGCTTGGCCATCTAGTTGAGCAGTCCAAAAGGTCCTGGTGCTGCTGCTCATGTTATCATCAGTGCCAGGGCCCTGGATCAGGTGACTCCTGCCTTCTCTCTCTAACTGGGCACCCTCCCAAGAAGTATTTTGATTTAAATATTAGATTACTGACCAAGAGCTCTGTGTCCCCAGCCTTTCTCTGAGGCAATTCCAAATCTCAGTGCTTACGTGCTCATGCCTTCAAGAGCACCCAGTGAATGCACGTAGTTCTTTCGCTGCTTCCAAAAAATCTGTGCTCTAGTGAAATTGTCCCAAAATCTGCACTCAGCAGAATAAGGGATGTAGATGTTGCCAGGTTAAAAATCACATTTCTAAATGACTTTCCTGGGCATTGAGGACCTAGTGACCTCACTGTAGAGAAACTCGAGCCTCCACGATGGGGTCAGTTATCTAGTTACCTTTTAACCTATTAGCTGATGTTCCACTAGCTAAGCATACTTACTAAGGGCACTCGTCAAAGCCCAGGCCAGTGAGACGAAGAGATGGTTGAAAGGTAAGGGAAGGAAAGAAAGTACACAGAAAGGGAGCTGGTGAACAGGAAGCAGGAATGAAGTCCTTTTGGGGGAGAGGGCACAGCTGAAATGTCACTCATTTCTCTCCATGGCATTTAGATTAATCCTGTTCTAAGTCTGTTGGCATTCTTCCTACTTGTATCAGTAGCCCAGATATGAAATGCCATTAATTTTTATTAAAGAAAAGGAAATTTAATCTTATAGATTTAACTATATCTAGAGATGCACAGTTATCATCATATCTCATCCTCTGTTGGTAACTTGAGACCATTTGTAGGTCCCACTGAGAGGTTTTAAAATAATACTGATTAAAGATAATTGGGACAATTTTATATCATTAAAATGGATTAGTATTAATTTCAGTGTCTTTGCCTTTTGGACTAGCTTCTTAGGGCATACTCAGATTTTACAGAAAATACCTCGTTTAGGACAACCTAAGAGAAATTTCATTGCTCCTCCTGATGGTAGAAAGTGTTTTGAATGTGTGTGTTGGTGTGTTTATTAGGTTTGAGAATGGGGAGGAAAAAGGAAGGCAGGTGTAGGAGAAAAGGAAGAGCCGGGTAGAAATTCAGCTACACAAACTGTCATTTAGTCAAAGTCTATTATATAGCTGGGATGTCATATCCATGACCCCTAATCCTTACCACAGTCCCACAAATGTTTCATAGATAAGCAAACCAGGGCTTTAATTACTTGTCCAAGATCACACAGCTATGAATATGTGTAGACAAAACTCAACTCCAAAAGTGTCTGAATCCCAAGCCTTTGCTTTTTCTGCCATGTAATACATAAGATGACAGAAACCCTCCCTGGCCTCATTCTGGTTTCTTGGCCCTAGAAAATTATGCAATTATAGTAATAAATTCTGAGACCAGAAAAAAGGCTAAGGTGGAAAAGCCTGAGAATAATTTTCGGAGAGATCCCGAAAATTTGAGTAAAGAAGACGCAATAATGGCAGCTAATCCTCAGTTCTGTTTGCCAGGCACTGTGTTAACATCTTTATAGACATCATCTCATTTAATCCTTACAACACAGTAAGCTTCTAATTCCTTTGTCATATTTGAGGAAGAAGTTCCTGGGTGGTGCAAACAGTTAAGGCACTCAGCTGCTAACCAAAAGTTTAGAGGTTCGAGTCTACCCAGAGGCACCTCAGACGAAAGGCCTGGTGATCTACTTCTGAAAAATCAGCCATTAAAAACCCTATGGAGCACAGTTCTACTCTAGCACACATGGACTTGCTATGAGTTGGAACTGACTAGGTGGAAACTTTTTTTTATTTTTTTTAAAGAAACAATAGGCTCACAGATATTTGAACTCTATTTAAATATTTACCTAAATATAAAATTTTACTCTGTTGGGACACAACTGTCCTTTACATAATGAGACTAATTAAGGAACTGAAATTTCCTGGATGAGATTTTACTATGTGAATTTAGTGAAGTAGGTGTTCAACAATATTTGTTAAATCAGTACATTCTAAACCCTGAATGACCATGATTCTCACTAGCCAGTCATTCTTTATATATCTGTCTCCAATCCCTAACTCTTTAGAAACATGATTGGCTACAAGAGAAAGTTTTATCTAGATTGAAAAGAAGATCTTTTAGGGAAGTATGCACTGTTTTTTTTTATCTGGACAAATCCAAGTGCCAGAAAATGACTACATTAAATTGATTAAATTAATTAATTAGGTTAATTAATACCAAGTGCATTCTCAGCATGTTGCTGAGACACATCTACACTTGAAAACATAGCTCACTGGCCCCTCAGTGCACGAACAAGAATCCCGGCCTCTGAGTTCCAGCATTGCCCAGGGTCTTGCCAGGGACATGATAAACAGCTGGCCTGCTGCGTTTTTAATGACTTTCTAGCCTTAGAACAGCCCTTTATATGCAGGTTGAGCTTTGGATTTAGCATCAAGTTTTGCCAAAGCTACAGAAGTCGGGTCAACTCAATGGCAACTGGTAAACTGATATGACTATAGTTCTCTTTTCATCAAAGAATCTAGCAAAGGACAAGTCATGGAAAATCAGAGCCAGAATGAACATAGAAAGATAACAGCTCATTTAACAAAATATCAGAGCCTTCCCGTACTGCTATTCCCATGGCCAAGGCTAAATAGCCATCTCATTGTGAAAGGACTTCCCAGCAGATTAACAAGTGTGCGTTTCTACCCTAGAGCTGTTATTGTGTGCCATCTAGTTGGTTCCAACACATAGCGACTCTGAAGGACAGAGTAGAACTGCCCCATAGGGTTTCCAAGGCTGTAATCTTTACAGAAGAAGACTGCCACGTCTTTCTCCCATGGAGCAGCTGGTGGGTTTGAACCACCAACTTATGGTCAGCAGCAGAGCACTTAACTACTGCACCACAAAGCCTCCTTTACCTTAGAGCCCATTAACCCATCGTCCTGGAATCGATTCTGATTCAGAGCAATCTAGAGCAGGATTTGTTGTTGTTGTTGTTAGGCACCGTAGAGTTGGTTCCGACTCTAGCAACCCTATAGTATAAACATATACCTGACAAATTGGTTACCAAACAAGACTTGTTTTTAGGCGCTGTAGAGTCAGTTCTGACTCATAGCTAGCCTATGTACAACACAATGAAACACTGCCCAGTCCTGCACCATCCGCACAATTGTTGCTATATTTGAGCCCATTGTTGCAGCCATTGTGTCGATCCATCTCGTTGAGGGACTTCTTTTTTACTGACCCTCTATTTTACTAAGCATGGTGTCCTTCTCCAGGAACTGGTCCCTCCTGATAACTGTCCAAAGTATGGGGGATGAAGTCTCGTCATCCTTACTTCTAAGGAGCATTCTGGCCGTACTTCTTCCAAGACAGACTTGTTCGTTCTTTAGGCAGTCCTTGGTATATTCAACATTCTTCACCAACACCAAAATTCAAAAGCATCAATTCTTGTTTGGTATTCCTTATTCATTAGTCCAGCTTTCGTGTGTTTATGAGGCAAATGAATATCATGGATTGGGTTAAGCGTACCTTAGTTCTCAAAGTGACATCTTTGCTTTTTGACACTTTAAAGAGATCTTTTGCAGCAGATTTGCCCAGTGTAATGCGTCCTTTGATTTCTTGACTGTTGCTTCCATAGGCACTGATTGTATATCCAAGTAAAATGAAATCCTTGACAACTTCAATCTTTTCTCAGTTTATCATGCTATTGCTTATTAGTCCAGTTGTGAGGATTTTTGTTTTCTTCATGTTGAAGTATAATCCATATTGAAGGCTGTAGTCTTTGATCTTCATCAATAAGTCCTCTTCACTTTCAGCAAGCAAGGTTCTGTCATCTTCAGGGCTTCGGACAGTTCATTCCAGTTTGAACCCCTGATGAGACTTTGCATGTCTAGCAAGTTCCCTGCTGAGAATGTACATTTCCACCACAGGTATAATGAACCAGAATTAATATTTTAACAAGATCCAGGTAATTCTTATGTATCATTTCTTGGGAACTTGTTAGAAATGTAAATTCTCAGTAGGGGTTCGAACCAGAACAAACCAGTTATAAGCCCTGGTCATCTGCATATCTCAGGTTGTTAATGAGTCTTCCTCCAATCCTGATGCTTTGTTCTTCATATAGCCCAGCTTCACAGATTATTTGCTCAGTATACAGACTGAATAAGTATGGTAAAAGAATACAGCTCCAACGCACACCTTTCCTGATTTTAAACCATGCAGTATCCCCTTGTTCTGTTCGGACGACTGCTTCTTGGTCTATGTACAGGTTCCTCATAAGCACAATTAAGTGTTCTGGAATTCCCATTCTTCACAATGTTATCCATAATTTGTTATGATCCACACAGTTGAATGCCTGTACATCGTCAATAAAACACAGGTAAACATATTTCTGGTATTCTCTGCTTTCAGTCAAGATCCATCTGACATTAGCAGTGATGTGCTCCTTCCATGTCCTCTTCTGAATTTTGCTTGAATTTCTGGAAGTTCCCTGTCAATGTACTGCTGCAATCGATTTTGAATGAGCTTCAGCAAAATTATGCTTCTGTGAGACAACAACAATATTGTTCAATAATTTCCCCATTCTGTAAGATCACCTTTCTTTGGAATGGTTACCAATAGGGATCTCTTACAATCAGTTAGCCAGGTAGATGTCTTCCAAATTTCTTGGCATAGACGAATGAGCACTTCCAGTGTTGCATCTGTTTGTTGAAACATCTCAATTGGTACTCCATCAATTCCTGAAGCCTTGTTTTTTGCCAATGCCTTCAGTGTAATTTGGACTGCTTCTTTCAATACCACCAGTTCTTGATCATATGCTACCTCCCAAAATATCTGAATGTTGACCAGTTCTTTTTGGTACAATGACTCTGTATTAGCTTCATCTTCTTCTGATGCTTCTTGAATCATTCAATATTTTGCCCATAGAATCCTTCAATACTGCAACTGGAGGCTTGAATTTTTCTTCAATTCTTTCAGCTAAAGAAATGCTGAGTAAGTTCTTCCCTTTTGGTTTTCTAACTCCAGATCTTTGCACATTTCATTATAATACTTGACTTTGTCTTCTCTAGCCACTCTTTGAAAGCTTCTGTTCCGCTCTTTTACGTCATCATTTCTTCCATTCGTTAGCTACTCTATGCTCAAAGCAAGTTTCAGAGTCTCTTCTGACATCGATTTTGGTCTTTTCCTTCTTTCCTGTCTTTTTAACACCCTTTTGCTTTCTTCATCTATGATGTCTTTGATGTCATCCCACTACTTGTATGGTCTTTGGTCGTTAGTGTTCAATGTGTCAAATCTATTTTTGAGATAGTCTCTAAATTCAGGTGGGATATAGTCAAGGTTGTATTTTGGCTCTCATGGACTTGTTTTAATTTTCTTCAGCTTCATCTTGAATTTGCATATGAGCAACTGATGGTCTATTCTGAAGTCGGCTCCTGGTCTTGTTTTGATTAATGATATTGAGCTTCTCTATCATCTCTTTCCACATATCTGGTCAGTTCCATTCCTATGTATTCCATCTGGTGAGGTCCACATGTATAGTCTCCATTTATTTTACTGAAAATGGTATTTCCAATGAATAAGTCGTTGGTCTTGCAAAATTTTATCATGCAATCTCTGGCGTCATTTCTTTCAATAAGGCCATATTTTCCAACTACTGATCCTTCTTCTTTGTTTCCAACTTTCACATTCCAATCACCAGAAATTATCAAAGCATCTTGATTTCATGTTTGATCAATTTCAGTCTGCAGAAGTTGGCAAAAATCTTCAGTGTCTTCATCTTTGGCATTAGTGGTTTGTGGGTAAATCTGAATAATAGTCATATTAACCGGTCTTCTTTGCAGTAGTGTGGATATTACCCTATTACTGACAACTTTGTACTTCAGAATGTATCTTGAAATGTTCTTTTCAACAATGAATGTCATGTCATTCCTCTTCAATTTGTCTTTCCTGGCGTAGTAGACCATGTGATTTTCTGATTCAAAATGGCCAGTACCAGTCCATCTCAGGGGCCCTGGTGGCGCAGTGGTTAAGAGCTCGGCTGCTAATCAAAAGGTCAGCAGTTTGAATCCACCAGCCACTCCTTGAAACCTTATGCGGCAGTTCTACTCTGTCCTACAGAGTCCCTATAAGTCGGAATCGACTCAATGGCAACAGGTTTTCAAAGCCTAGGATATCTATCTTCAAGGGTTCCATTTAATTTTTGGCAAGTTCCAATTTTCCTAGATTCATACTTCATACAATCCATGTTCCAATTATTAATGAGTTGTGCCACATCAGCAAATGAAGGTCCCAAAAGCTTGACTCCATCCATGTCATTAAGGTCAACTCTACTTTGAGGAGGCAGCTTTCCCCCATTCGTATTTTGAATGCCTTCCAACATGAGGGGCTCATCTTCTGGCACTATATCAATGTTCCACTGCTATTCATAAGGTTTTCACTCACCAATTTTTTTAGTAGATTGCCAGGCCTTCCTTCCTAGGAAACCTGTCCACCATAGGTGCCCTTGCTGGTATTTGAAATACTGGTGGCATAGCTTCCAGCATCACAGTTAACACGGAAGCCACCACAGTATAACAAACTGACAGTAAATAAATACATGGTTAGTAAATAAATACATCAGGGTAATAGAAAAACAAAAAAGAAACAACTCAAATCTGCATAGCACCCTGTTAATCACCAAGTTCTAGGATTATCAGAAAGTCCTATAAATACATGTTTAATGGTTTAGTTCTGTAAACTGCCCTAACCTCTCAGAGTGTAGATGCTTTGTTGATGCACATCCCTACTGATGCCAGTATCCCATTAACTCCTCTTAGGTTGTCTGTTCCAGTTTATTTGCACACACCCTAGGACACTGACCCTACCATTGCTGCTTAGACTGGAACAATTTATTTAATAAGCAAACAAGAGGTAGTCCTTACATTCGTTACCTGAGGACTTTGAAAAGGTGTTCTCAGGACAAAGGTTATCCCTAAACGCTATTTGGTGTTTCAGTTTTACGTATGGAATATTGAACCTACAGTCAGAAGACCAAGGTTCTAGTTTTAGATCCTTATTGATCATTTGGCAATCTTGTTGGGCCCCAGGTTTTTTAAATATGAAACTAAGACAAGGAAGTAACTTAACATTTCCCCAAATATGAATCTCTAAATGCTAGTTCCACGGAAAAACAGAGGGTTCTGTGGCCAAATAGGAACCCTGCTGGCACAGCGGTTAAGAGCTAGGGCTGTTAACCAAAAGGTCGGCAGTTTAAATCTACCAGCTGCTCCTTGGAAACCATATGGAACCATTCTACTCTGTCCTATATGACCGCTATGAGTCGCAATTAACTTGAAGGCAATGGGGTTATGAGTAGCCAAATAAATTAAGACAACCAGGATTAAACAGAATTATAAAGTCTTCCTTTTCTGGAAATCTTAAATGTGATAAATGTGATATGTGAGTCTCTAAAAGAGAGTTGCAGTACACAGGGTTTCTTGAGTTCTCAGGCAATGGAAACTTTGGAGAAGTATCTCACTGGACTAGTGTTTCAAGCACGGGACATACTTTGGGACATGCCAGTCAAAATGATTTCTAAGATTCCTTCCTGCTCCAAATTCTCTGATAATCTTTGGTTCACACGAAAAAATAAGCTGTTCTCCAGATACTTCCTCTACACATAGCTCTCAATGATCCACTCTAAAATATATGACTTCTTAAAAAAAAAAAAAAAAGACACTTTGTTGGTTACCAAGGATGGAAGGGGGAAGGAGGGAAAATTTCCAAAGAGATAGTAGAAATGAGTTAATATCGGTGAAGGAGAAGGCAATACACAATATGGGAGAAGTCAACACAACATGACCAAGGCAAGAGAGGACACTGAGAAGAACGCAGGAATAAATGACAACTATGGTAACTACAGAAACCCCGGTGGCATAGTGGGTAAGAGCTACGGCTGCTAAGCAAAAGATCAGCAGTTCGAATCCACCAGGAGCTCCTTGGAAACCCTATAGGGCAGTTCTACTCTGTCCGACAGGGTCACTATGAGTCGGGATCGACTCGATGGCACGGATTCGTTTGTGGGATGGTAACTACTGGGAGCCCTGGTGGCACAGTGGTTAAGAGCTCAGGGTGCTAACCAAAAGGTTGGCAGTTTGAATCCACGAGCCGCTCCTTGGAAACCATGGGACAGTTCTATCCTGTCCTATAGAGTTGCTATGAGTCAGAATCAACTCGCTGGCAACAGGTTTGGTGGTTATGGTAACTACTATAGCATAGACAAATAGACAATCCTGCAACAATTGAATCAACAAACAATAATCTACAAATTAATACACAGATAGATACGCCAGTAGGCGAAGGAGGTAGTAAAGGAACACACACACCTGCAGATACAGGTTCAGAGGTGGAAATTTCTAAATGACTGTAGGTGCTCCTCATATATTAATATAAACAACAGAGCACACAAGTGACACAGACAAGGAAACTTCTTAGACATAACTAAACACCTCACAGGATGAAGTTCCCAGGCTCGAAGGCAAAGGAACTTAGATTCAGGGGACATCTCTGTCTATTGGCATGATATAGTTCTTAAAGACAATGTTCTACACCCTACTTTGGTGAGTAGCATCTGGGGTATTAAAAGCTTTCGAGTGGCCATCTAAGACACAACTCTTGGTCTCTTCTAGTCTGGAGCAAAGGAGAGGGAAAACTAAAGACCCAAGGGAGCAATTAGTCCAAAGGACTAATGGACCACATGGACCACAGCCTACACGACCCTGAGACCCAAAGGACTAAATGGTGCCTGACTACTGCCGACCTCTCTGACTGGGATTACAAGAGAGGGTCCCAGACAGAGTGGGAGAAGAATTTAGAACAAATAATCAAATTCACAAAAAGGACTAGACTTACTGATCTGACAGAGACTGGAGGAACACCTGAGACTATGGCCCCCGGACACCCTTCTAACTCAGAATTGAAGGTACTCTGAAGTTCACCTTTCAGTCAAAGATTAGGCAAGCCTCAAGACAAATGGAGTCCCAGTGGTACAGTGGTTAAGAGCTTGCTGCTAACCAAAAGGCAGGCAGTTCGAAACCATCGGCCACTCCTTGGAAACCCTATGGGGCAGTTCTACTCTGTCCTATGAGATCTCTATGAGTTGGAACGGACGGCAATCGGTTTGTTGGTGTTTTGTTTATAAGACAAACAACACACATGCGAGGAACGTGCTTCTTAGATCAGTCAAGTATGTGAGATCAAATGGGCAACACCTGCCAAGGAACAAAGATGAGAAGGCAGGAGGGACAGGAAAGCTAGATGAATGGACATGGTGAACCTGGGGTAGAAAGGTGTCATGGATTGACTTATGTCCCCCAGAAAATGTGCATGTCAATTTGGCTGGGCCATGATTCCTGGTACTGTGTGATTTTCCTATATGTTGTAAATCCTGCCTCTGTGATGTTAATGAGGGAAGATGGGTGGCAGTTGTGCTAGTAAGGCAGGACTCAGTCTACAAGATTGGATTGTGTCCTGAGGCAATCTCTTGAGATACAAAAGACAGAAGTGAGCAGAGAGACAGGGAGACTTCATACCACCAAGAAAGCAGTGCTGGGAGCAGAGTGTGTCCTTTGGACAGGGGTCCCTGCACAGAGAAGCTCCTAGTTCAGGGGATCACTGAAGAGAAGGCTGACAGCGAGAAAAAGCCTTCCCCTAGAGCTGACGCCCTGAATTTGGACTTTTAGCCTACTTTGACTGTGAGGAAATAAACTTCTCTTGGTATTTCTGTTATAGCAGCACTAGATGACTAAGACCAAAGGGAAAGGGGGAGAGTGCTGGCACAATGCGGGATTGCAGCCAATGCCATAAAACAATTGGTGTATAAATTTTTGAGAAAGTAATTTGCTCCTAAACTTTCAGCTAAATTGCTATATATATATATATATCACTCCTTTACTAAGTAAAAGGAGCCCTGATGGTGCAGTGGTTAAAGCTCTTGGCTGCTGACCGAAAGAAAGGTCAGCGGTTCGAACACACCTGCTGCTCCATGGGAGAAAGAAGCGGCAGTGTGCTCCCATAAAGATTTGCCGCCTAGGAAACCATATGGGGCAGTTCTACTCTGTCCTACAGGGTTGCTATGAGTTGGAATCAACTCGATAGCAATGGGTTTGGTTTGGTTTTACTAGGTAAAATGTATCACATGTGGCTTCCATGGAAAGAAAGGTATCTTGAAACTGTAGTGCACAAAAACATACAACACAAGGGGAACATTACACAGTTTTAAATAACAGTCATCATTACAAACCACTCTGACATGAAATAATCTCAAAGTAAATTATTCTTACATAAACTAAAGATATAAATGGTATACAAAACAATGCAATGATATGTTTTATGAAGAGTACCAAACCAATATGAAACCTGTTGCCATCGAGTCAATTCCAACTCGTGGTGACTCCATGGGTTACAGAGTAGAACTGAGCTCCATAGGGTTTTCTTGAGTGTAATCTTTATGGAAGGAGATCGCAAGGACTTTCTTCCATGGTGCTGCTAGGTGGGTTCGAACTGCCAACCTTTCAGTTAGTAGTCAAGCGCCAACCTCTTCCGCCACCCAAGGACTTTTCTCTACCACCAAAAAAAAAAAAAAAAAGCCTAGGGACTCTTTCTATAGCTGCCCTGTAGAAAGTCAAATGCTATTCTTTCTGCCGTATTTGATGCTTGAATTTTATATTAAAATAAGAACAAAATTAGGGATACATAGTTTAAGAGAATCGTTCATTTTGTCTAGCAATCAAATGCTTGTGAACAGTAGTACAAAGTAAATGAACTGAATGGAAAGACATAAACTCTTTCAAGAGCTGTCTGACTTTTGCTGTTTTCAAGAAATTTCAGAGCAGAAAGTAGACAATCCTATAAACTTCGAATGATGACAGACATCTAGAAGCCTGTGTTATTAAGGTTTTAATTTTATTCTATTAAGTCTTCAATCAGATTTGGTGGCCAATAACTGGGATAATTAAACTTACTACCAAGAAACTCACGGAATGAGGAAACTCCCTTAACCAGGGAAGACTCATTCAGAAGGTCCTGTCTGGATTCCCATAAGAGGAAGAAATTACTCCCAACCGTATAGCATTTTTTTCCCCTTTCTGGCACAAACTGATATTTTTATGTCATGTCATCTCAGCCGTCTTCATCTCTATTTATAGAGATTTTCTTTCTCTACCCCACTGGAGTACCTCAAACAAATTGGTGATGTATTAGAAAGTTGACTTTTCTGGAAGATACCCTAAAAAGGGAAAGCTACATAGTTAGAGCTAGACAAAAACGGTGAGATGAACCATGGTCAGAGCTGCAGACCAGGTCTGGGGTCTGTGCCCATCTCAGCTCAAGGTTTACAGTCACTGTCATTTTAATCTGATTTGTATGTAATAGTATTTCATAATTTTCCACGATCTCTCTTTCCTTTCTTTGGAAAAGAAAAACCTCCCAAACAAAGGAAATTAAGAAACAGAATAGTATGGTTGGTGTGTGGTTTTGTGGCAAGGCCACTTCTCCGCCCCTCTGGCATCTTCTTGCTCCCTGACATGTTCTCACCTTCTCCAGGTGCTCTCCTTTGTCTGAAAATCAATAGTCACGTGGGTTTCTTTAATCCGTGGAACTAGAAATGACCGCCATTTGTAAATACTCTGTTTCTAGACCTGGATGATCACCAACTAACCAGCTTTGTGAACCAGATCTTAATCTTTTTAGACCACTATTCCCTTACATGAAAAATGAGGGTTTTGTACTAAATGATCTCTATTGTTCTTTCCATCTCTACAGCTCTATGAGTTTTCAACTTAATTACAATTTTCTAAAATTAGCCAAAGTTATACAATTGATTTTCATTCTTACAGTGATATCTAACCAAAAAAACTAATCAGTTGAAAAATATAATTCAAAGCTATCTGCCAGACTCTAGTTAGTAATAGTGATACATGACGATTATTGAGGGTTCATCATGCATCAAGTGCTGTAATAATGTATTATATGCATTATATTAATTAATCCTTGAAAGAACCATCTCATGTACTATTAATTATTATTACTATCATTTTATAGATAATGAAGAGTTGCTTATACAAGTTAAATACTTATCTAAATATAGATATCTAATGAATAGTCGAGGCAGAATTCAAACCCAGGTTCTTCATCCTCCAAAGTCATGCTCAGAACCAATGCAGTTAACTGCCTACAGCATTCTGCTTTGAAGTTAACAACAGTTTCCCTCACACTCTTCTAGTCATTTAACTTCTCTGAATTTATTTGCATTCATTCATTCATATATTCATCCAATCAACAGGAATTAGTGCTTATGTACAGCAAGCACTATGATCAGTATTGGGATACAAAGGTGATTATGACATAGACCCTACCCAGAAAGAACCCACAGTTTTGTTGAGAAATTAGATAGGAAAATCAGCACTTACAGTGTAGTAGGTGCTATGAGATATATGAAACAGGTATGCATGGGGCATGGAGAAGGGGTGCCAGGCGATAGATAACAGGGGAATAAAAAAATAGTTTTTAAGAGAATAAAAAGTAGAAGAATATCTGAATTGGCACTTCAAGAATCCTTGGAAATGAGACATCTGCAAAAGAAGCTGGGGACAAGCCATTCTAGGCAAAAAGAACAGGTGAGTTCAGGAGTTTGTGAGGACTTTGCGTGTTTTGAGAACTGAGAGTAAGTCTCCATTGCTGAAGTTTATGGTTTATGAGAAACACTGAGAGATGAACATGGAAAACTCTATAATTAGGAAAACCTTTGGAAGTCTATCCTGAAGACATTAGGGAATCCCCTGGGAATTTTAAGCATAATATATTTATGTAATCCAGAAGTCCTTTTGGAAGCAGTGAGGCAGCTCCATTGGAACCGAGAAAGTAGGTAGCCCTGTCCAGAGGCAGGAAGAACAGGTTGGAAATCTGTTGCAGTATACTCAGCTCCCTCCCAAAAGTCCACGAAAGAATCTACCAGTGGAATATAGAGAAGTGGTTGGATTTCAGAGATATCTGGCGGGTGAGTGGGCAAGGTAGAAAAGATTTTGTTGGTTGAACAGATATTGGAGGTAAAGAAGGTGATATCACTGCTGTGATTCCAGGGTTTCTGGCTTAGCTGACTGGGCAAATGGTGACTGGCTCCTTTCTTGGGAAACTAGTCCAGAGAAGGAGGAAACAGTCTTAAAGAGATGATCAATTCAATCTGGAGCATGTCATTCTTGAGTTGCCTGTCAAGTTTAGTTCAGATTGACAAATAGTTCCTACTATATGCCAAATCAGACATGGTGTGCTCCTTGTATACACAGAATCATAAACAGATAACTTGAATAAAATGTAGAAAATGCATCAAAATAGATAAGCACGGGTTAGTCTGGAAGCGGTAAGAAGCAGCAATTAACTCAGCCTTGAGGTGTTGAAGTGCCAAAGCTGGGACACAGTTGAGCTGGATCTTAAAGAATTTGCAGATTCAAGAAGACAGGAATGAGGCATCTTGGGCAGGGAGACAGCATGAGTGAAGAGGCATGTATAAAACACCAGTCTGTGAGGAAGGTAAAGCAGTCAGTCTTTGCTGAAACATACAAGCAAGGCAGGACTTCTGAAACGGCAGGGGCCAAGTCATGGGGCAGTCTACATACGTCATGCTCAAGAGCTTGGGTTTCATGAGGATTATGAGAAGTGATGGAAGGATGTTGATTTGAGAAGTTAGAACAGCACATTTACAGCTCAGACAGTGGCAGCAGTATGGAAATGAACTGGAATAAGGAAAAACTCAAATTTAGGAGACCAGTTAGGAGTCCATTGCAATAATTCAGGTTAGAGAAAATGAGGATCTGAACAGGGCATTGGAATATGGATGAGAAGAAGGGATGTAAATATGCTTAGAAAAGGCAGAACCATTGGGTTTGGGAAACTTGGTGATGCCAGATATTCAGGTATCAACTGAGAAAGGGAATGCAGCAGAACAAGCGGCTCTTGAGATGAAAGGAGAGATGATGTGTCTTTGTGTACGTTTTGTCTTTGAGGAACATCTGAATAGAAAAATCTAGTAGTTATGGTATGAATCTGAACCTCAGGCCAGAGGCATAGGCTGAAAATGGTAGATATTAGAGTCAATAAGAGATAAATATTAGCTAGAAATAATTACGATAGCAACAACGATAATATTAAAACTCTAATTGTTCAGTACTTGCTATGTGTAGGCACTGAGGAATACATACTTTACATTAATGCATGTATTATCTCCAGGAATACCTCTAATAAGATTCTGAGGTAGAGATGATCATTTCCCTTTTACAGTATTGGTCACAAATACTCAAAACAAGTATTTTGTACTTTCTTTTTTTTTTTATTTTTAACCACATCTTTGCATGACTGAGGAGGGTTGTAAAAAGAACACAGGGCCAAGAATGACACCTTTGGGGAATGATGATAGGGTGAATGTGAAAAAGAAGCATTTGTACAGAAGACTCTGGATATTAAGATAGAAAGCAAAGCCTAGTCAAGGCTTTCATGGGAAGAAAATATCAAGAAGTAGGGAGTGACCCACAGTGTCAGCTGTGGTCAAGTGGAGTAAGATGAGGACTGAAGTGACTCCTTTGAGTTTGGGAACATGCAGGATATGACTGAATGGCCTTTGTCAGAGCAATCTCCCTGCAGCGGGTGCCACAGAAGCCAAATTGCCAGGGGCTAAGATTGTTATGGCCCAATGGTTAAGTGTTTGACTGCTAACCAAAAGGTTGGCGGTTTGAACTCACGCTGTAGCCCCATGGGAGGAAGACCTGGCGATCTCTTTCTGTAAGGATTACAGCCTAGAAAACCCTCTGGGGCAAGTTTACTCTGTCACATGGCGTTGCTATGACTCAAAATTGATTCGACAGCATCTAATAACAACAACAGAACTGATACGAATGTGAGGAAGTGGAACCCTAGTACAGGCTGTTCTTCCCAGAAAAATATTAAGAAGGGAAGTCAAAAAATCAGGCAGCCCTTAGGGTAGTTAGAAGAGGGCCGCTCCAAAGGAGGTAATTTCTTTATTTATCCATATATTTATTTGGATGGGACAGATGTAACTATATTTTTACAGCTAAGGGGGAAAACTAGCAGCAGGGGTGCAGTTTAAATCATATTAAAACCTGTCGCTGTTGAGTTGGCTCCGACTCATACAGTGAGAGAAAATAATGAATCCTGGAGCAGGTGTGTAATGACATGGGAAGGAAGAGGCATGTAGTCAGGTGCTCAGGTGGATGTGTTGGTCTTGACTTGGCCAATGGTTAATCTGTCTGTGACCCTAGAGAAAATGTGTAAGGATGGAAAAATAAACAGGTAAACTGGTATAAAGAGAGGTGAGGAGCTGATGGTCTTCCCTAAGCAACTCAATTTTTTCAATCCGTGAGGGGGAGATAGGGTAATTTTTCCTAGGATGTGGGAGTACGGCATGTCCAAGATGCCCTTATAAACATGGGTTTGGAGTTTAAGGGACAATTCTGACTGGGGCTGTAAATCTGGAAGCCATCTGAGTTACATGCATGAGGATAAGATCATCCAGAAATAATGTAAGGTTTAAAAGTGGCAAAACACGAATCTTGGAGAAAAGTGCTATTTGAAATGAGCAGAGGGGGTAAAAAAAGAAAAAGCTTTCATAGGAGATTGAGACATTTGGAAGAAGGAGCGCCATAGAATCAAAGCAAGGGAACTGTACTAAGGAGCCAAGTGCTGAGCAAAGTGAAATGCTACAGCAGGTTACCGAAGATAAAGATTGAAATGACAGACCAATTTATTATAATTCCACATCTTAGTGAAAACAGTTCTAGTGAGGCTGTGGGAGAGAAAATACAGATTTTTTTTTTTTCCAGAAGCTAGAGCAGTTCTTAGTAATTACGAACTTCCTCCTTCCCCTCCTTCCTTCGTTCGTTCCTTCCTCCTTCCGTATCTACCTCCCTCTCTTTCTCCCTTCTTCCCTTCCTCTTTCCTTGCTTTCTCCCTCTGTCTCTCTCTCCTCCCCACCGGTCTCCTTGCCCTCCCTTCCTCTCTTTCTCCCTTCCCCTCTCCCTCCCTCCCTCTCTTCCTTCCTTTGCTTTTTTCTTTTAAATTTGAAATGGAAAATATTTGAACATATTTCAATATTGAGAGAAAAAACAGGGAGAGTGTGAAAACAGAGGAAAGAGGATGTTGGAAAGATATGATCTCTCATTTTCTGAGTGGGAAGTAAGGAGGAAAGAATAGTTGTGGAGGGAAATATGTTTTAAGGCCTGATAGTCTCTCTGTTCTCTGCAGCTGCCTACAGAGAGAACGCAGAGATGCAAAGGGATGAAAGCTTCTTAAGAAGGATGGTAAGTGCAGGAGAGAGCAGTGGTAGGCAAGGGGAAAGGGAACTAATGCCTGAAGAAACCACAATAGGATCTCAGTGGCTACTAAAATAAACCCCCCTCCCTCCAAAAAAACCAAACCCATTGCCATGGAGTCAATTCCAACTCACAGCGACCCTACAGGACAGAGTAGAACCGCCCCATGTGGTTTCCAAGGAGCAGCTGGTGGATTCAAACTGCCGACCTTTTTGGTGAGCAGCCAAACGCTTAACCACTGTGCCACTAGGGCTCCTAAAATAAGTGAGGGTCTATTACTTTACTCTAAAAGTGAAAAAATATCAATAAGATAAATCATGTGAACTGCACACAAGTTATGTCATAACTTCCTTAATACTTTATAGAACTTTACTTCAGACATTGAACCCAGAAATAATTGACAGAATAATAATAAAAATAGACTGAGATTTGATTTATTAAAGCTAAAGAAACACTGAACCGCAATACATTCCATATGTGTGAAGCAATAAAATTCAAAGCAATAGTAAGAAGTCAATAAATAAAGAAAGGAACAAATGGAGGTAGGATTGTCTAGAAATTTCTTGGCCACACTTTTGTTAACTGTAGCTAGCTACTCTTATGACCTATAGACTAACCTAAGAAGTTCAGGGGTTCAGTTTGGATGTGCTCCTAAATGCTATGGTCTGTGGCTTTGTCCTGACTCTGAGACTTTTTGTCTTCTTAAGAATGTTCTTAGCTCTTTCTTGATGATTTTTCTCCTAACAATATCAACATTTTTAACTGGGACTAACATAAAGTACCTTCCTTAGCTTCAGTAACTGGGAAAAGGTTTAAAAGAGCACAGAATCATCCATTCATTCCTCCTGTCCACATTCATATGAAAGACATGTAAAGACTTTTTAAAACGGTGTTTGGTAGACTATATGCACGGATTCAAACTGCAGACCTGTTGGTTAGCAGTCGAATTCTTAACCGCTATGCCACCAGGGTTTCCCAGTTAATATTAGTGATTTACAAAATATTAAATTGAGTGAAATACTATGTGTTTGTGTCTCTTTCTCCCATAATGAATATGAAACTTGGCATACGGGCTAAAAATACTTTGAAAAGTCTCTTTTAGATATTGTGTTTTAGAAATGAAACAAGAGTATCAGATAATTGGCAGCAAAGTCATTTTCCCAAGTACAGATGCCAAGTGCATGGCAGACATCCATTATGGGTTGAAGTAGTTCAGGAGGGGCTGAGACACCATCTCATGCTTATAGAATTTCAGAATTAGGGAAATTTGGAATGGGAAAGTTATCATCGTTTGCCATGTTAAAGCCAAGCCCCCAGTCATTCCTAGCATACTCTTCACCCCTGGATTTCTTATAATAGTCTGATGTATGCCAAGTTGGTCAAAACAAAATGCTTCACCCCGGTGACAATGGCTGACTTATGGCCTCCCTGTTGGTGACAAGTGTCCTTTGTATGTGTCTGACCACCCAGGATTTTCCTCCTTTGCCAGACCCATTCTTTGAGCTTTCATGAATGAACCACCGAAAAGTATTTAGACAAAAGAGAAGAGGATCTACCTACTGCTTCTAAGGAGGAGAAAGCCAAACCTCTCTCTCCCTTCTGGACTCCCACCCAAGGCCCTAAGTTTTCCTCTATTATTAGATCTTTCTGCATTCTCTGATCACTCAGAACATCAGGCTCCTTAACAAATTGGATTTATGAATTGATACCTAGTTTTAAAATATGCCTGAGCACTTCTAGGACTTTGAAAGACCCTCTTGAAATAATTTATTCAGACTCTCTGGAACACATAATCTATATAACCACGGTGAAGAGCTGACTTAGGGCTCATACTAGGCTTTGGAGGGTAGAAGGAAGAAAAGTGCAGTTGACTCGTCCTGTTAAACTTTGTGTAAGACTTTAAACTGCAATGTTATTGTAAATTTTCCAGTAATCTAGCTCTCTGAATTGCAAATACTGGAAACCAATCCTGCCTTCCTGCTTCACACTGCCAGTGACACTTTGCTTGCCCACTTCTGAGACCTTGTGGCTTTTGATTCATTCTGTTGTTGATGCCTCCTCTCTTGTTTTCTCAAAATGTAAATATTTGTTCTGTCTGCATTCTAATTGCTAGTCTTGGTGTCTTATTGAGTATGAGGACTGTGGTCACTCCGATGCCTCAGGGTCCATTGCTATGTGCTGGGATTTCATGTTTGATGACATTAGCTTGGCATAGCTGTCAGCCACCCTGTCCCTATGCCCCTGACTAAATTGCAGTTATGTCTCTAATTGAAACTCAGTATTATTTTATTCCCTTTTACAGACAGGAAACCCAGAGCTATCATTCTGTACACACACCAAACCACAGGAGCCTCGGTGAGGTTCCATAATGACAGGGCCTCCTACACAGCACATTTACCATCTTTCTACTAATTAGTTTAATTTTCTTTGTCTAGACTGACTTATTGCATTGAAGCGCTCCCTTTCTTAAAGGGAAAAAGGGATAAAGCAGCATCGTTAGTCCTTCAATTTCTGCCAAGTGAAGAGGAGAGAAAAACATAAATAGGACCAAGAAAACAAAACAGAACCAGAGAATTTGTCCTTGAATGAGCTGTTTCCTAGAACACATGTTGGTTTTAAAACTGATCTGAGAGGAACCATACACCCCAAGTTTGTGTCCTATCTAGTAAGGCTGCAGTCACAACCATTAGGAGCAAAGAACCCACTAAACGACTCGCAAACTAAAAGGAAGAAGGTACCTCTTAACAAAAGGCAGTTAGCCTAAAACCTAACCAGTTGCCATCTTGTCCGCTCCGACTCATAGTGGCCCCTTGTGTGTCAGAGTAGAACTGTGCTCCATAGAGTTTTCAAAGGCTGATTTTTTTCGTTAAGTAGGTAGTCATGACTTTCTTCCAAGAAGCCTCTGGGTGGGCTTGAACCTCCAACCTTTTGATTAGCAGCCAAGCACTTAAGCTTTGCACCACCCAGGGACTAAAAGGGAAAATGCCACTGGTCAGTGTATTCCCTTTCAGTGTTCTGGACGTTACCCAGAGAGAACAAGAACTCTTCTCTATTTGTTCTTCTGCTTTTGTGGCATTTTCCCAGTTTGGGTTTTCAGACTGAATGAATATGGACCTTGTGTGGAACACCTTGGCTCCTCTTGAGCTTATGCTTGTGGTGACTACTAAGAGAAATTTCCTATCTCAGCACTAGGCCCTGTCAAAAACTTTCCTTGGATAAAACCATGGGATCAGCTTGAATAAAAGCTGGTTGCATTTTCACCATCCTCAAAAGCCTGAGACAAAAATGAACTTGGATGCTTACAGATAGTGTGGTTTTAAGACTAGTGAGAGGAACCCCAAAAGTGACCCTTTTGGTTGCCGACTTGGTTGCCTAGTGCTACTGGAACCAAATACCACAAGCGGGTAGCTTTAATGTGAGAAACATATTTTGTCACAGTTCTGGAGGCTAAAAGTCCAAATCAGGGTTTTTTGGGTGTGTTGATTCCTTCCTTGTCGGTAGCCTGGGTATTCCTTGGTGATCCTCCCATGACATCTGTCTTCCCCGGTATGAAGCCCTGTATGTGTCTACTCTGTTCTTTTTATAACTCAGAAATGACTAGATCCAAGACACATCTTACCATGATGTGGCCTCATGAACATAACAAAGAAAACCTTATTTCCAAATAGGATGACATTCACAGGTAAAGGGGTTAGGATCGTAACACATATTTGGGGGGGGCCCAATTCAATCCACACAAATTGCCAACACATGAAAGCCTAGAGAACATCAGCGCTGGCCAGCGCCTTAGAAGCTTTCTCCTTTGGGATATTTCCTTAGGTCAAATTCTCAAGCCCCTGCCGGTTAACTCACTTCCCTCTTCTCTGTTCACTGAGTTGCATTTCCCCCCACCCCCCCACCCCCTGCTTGCCATGTATTCAAGACTGATTGGGTTCCTAGGATAGGAAGATGGGTTTCATTTTACTGCTGCCTTTTGTCTTAATTGCATTCCTTTTGATTGATGTACTTTTGAGTTTGGTAAAACTAAGTCTCAGTGGGCCAAAAGTTAGAAGGTTTTCTCACGTCTTTACAAATTGCTCGTACATGGTAAAGATATACTCCTGGGGTAAATACACTGATAAAATCCCAAAGTGAATATCAATTAAAAATCTGATGCTGTATATTCTTTACAGCAGGGCAAAGAAATCATTTGGATTTCTGCTTCCACATCGGAGGCCCTGTGTCTGTTCTGTATCACTGTAAAGAGGCTGGTGCAGATAATTTGGGATGGGCAGGTGAGTACTTGGAAATGCACAGCACTGCGGCTGTCTTCACTCCCTCATTTCTCCACTCTCCTCTGGGTCCCTTTCTATAGAGAAAAGTACATACCGATCAGATCACTGGCTTTCAAATGGGAGTGATTTTGCCTCCCAGGGCACTTTAGCAATGTCTGGAGCCATTTTTGGCTGTCACTGCTGGAGATGCGGGGTGCTAATGGCATCTAGTAAGTAGAGGCCAGGGATGCTGCAAAACATTCTACAATGCACAGAACACCTCCCACAGCGAAGAATGATCTGGACCCTGATGTCAATAGCAAGGAGATTGGGAACCCCTGCGTTAGACTGGCTGATTTGCTGCCAAATCACATCTCTCCAGACCTGTGGAATTCAGGGCTATCTCCAAATAATTTATAGCAGTGATTCACTATTTTAATTTCTCAGGAACTGATGTATTTTTCCAATAATGCTGGATAACTCTATAAAACTTTTTTCACTTAGTTTTGACAGAATTGGAATTATCTGCTGCTTTGGCATGAGAAGATCCTAAATCAAGATAATCTACCATAAAACTTTGTTTATGCTTCTGATTTGAGACAAAAATCTCGTTTTTTTTTTTTTTGTGCTCAGTAGGTTTTCTATATCTCAAAATACACTTAAACATCCTAGTAAATTGAAAGGATCCTGGTGGCACAACAGTTAAGCGCTCAGTTGCTAACTGAAAGGTTGGCAGTTTGAAGCCCCCAGCATCTCAGTGAGAGAAAGATCTGGTGACCTGCTCCGTAAAGACTGCAGCCTAGAAAACCCTATGGGGCGGTTTTTATTCTGTCACTCAGGGTCACTATGAGTTTAAACTGACTTGATGGCACCCAACAACGACAACAACAGTGAAGTGAAGTTTCTCGCAAAATTATTCATTGTCTCTAAGGAAGAAAGAGCTCCCTTTGTTCTTACAAATTCTGTAAGATTCCACCAAGAATGTCACCGTTTTTGTGAACCTTCTACTTTCCTTCCTCCATATTCTCAAGATCCCACTAAAATATAAATTTCTTTGTGGAGCCTCCCAAAAGGTCCTAGGCTGTTTTCCTTCCCCAGTTTCAAAAGCATTTTCTAGATCACTATACCATGATTATTTGTTTATAATTGTATATCCCCTTCAGATTGTGAGTCATGTAAGGAAGGGATCAGGTGTGATTCAACTTAAGCCTCCTCTACTGCCCAGCAGAGTAAGCCGAGAAAGCGTCTTGTGAAAATGTGTTGAGTGATGAGTCCAGCAATTATCACAAATAATTCGTAGTAGTTTTGGGGTCAAAGTGTGCCTTTCTTTTTAATGTTTGACATAAGCACAAAGTATATTATCAAGGGTAACTTGTTATAACATTAAACCTACCTTGCCAATAATTACATATTAAAAGGGATTGACATATAGGCCTAGCACTATTTCTAAAACTTGGTATCTTAAGAGAAATAATACATACAATGTGGATTATTATAATTTAAAAAATATATTATATACTTTTCTATAGAAACAAGTACGGAACTAAAGGCAGTTCATATATTCAAAATGCTCTAATAGTGGCTTTAAAAAGTATACCAGTCAGGGCTATTTGGTTTCTATTATTGTAAGAAAAATAATTCCATTCCTGTGCTTTTAATGACTGTCAAGGTCTTCCACACCCCTTCACACATCTCTTTCATTCATTTGTTTTGTGATCCTTGGAGCTTGAAAACATGTTTCTAGTATGCTGAATACTACTGGCCTGTTCCTTCTTCCTATCTGTATCACCAGTATTTTGTGGATATTTGTGTATATGTTGCAAGGAACTAAATTATCAGATCTCTCTGGATCTTCCAGTTCCTTCGGCCTATGAAAAGTTATACAATTTTCAAAGTTCAACACTAACGTTACCCACAACAATTCATTCCATAACGAGAAAATAAGATAGAAGATTTCATATCACTGAAATATGGTGCAACCAGAGCCTGACGCTTTTGCATAAAGCAAAACAAGGAAACCACAGACAGAGCTGTTCAACTGAGTAACACTTATTAATTCGTTATTATTTTATGCATCAGCAGTGTTTAAAACAGAATGAACGAATTAACAACTGCTTATTTTCTCCCCAATCCCTCCACAGACGTCTCCAATTTCCTCTAAGCAGAATTTGTCACTTGGTCATTTGCACTACCTGCTTTCTGCCTGTCTCAAAACAGTGCTGACACCTGACTTTAGAGGTATGTGTCTTTACAAAACTGCAGCTCTTCAAGGGGAGGAGTTCATCCTGTGTGTCGCTGCCTCTCCCAGAGCACCTACGATAGTGTTTTGCACATAATAAATCATCAGGAAAGGAGCCCTGGTGGCGCAGTGGTTATCCACTCGGCTGCTAACCCACAGATTCGAGATTTGAACCCACCAGTCACTCTGAAGAAGCAAGCTGTGGCAGTCTGCTTCTGTAAAGATGGCAGCCTTGGAAACCCTGGCAGTTCTACTCTGTCCTAGAGGGTCACTATGTGTTGGAATAGACTCAACGGTGTACAACAACAACAACAAATCATCAGTAAGTGATTGTTCAACTTAAATAAACTCAGTAAAGGTATGAACTACAGAGAAGCTTGCAAATGATACTGCTTGTATCTGTGTTTCAAAGGTGATTTTTTTACAGATTTTTAAAACACATTGTATTATGTTGTCACTGTCCATGGTCTATTTTGAGAATGAAAGAGAAAATAAAATTTTGATTTGATTGAAAGAAAGAGCCGTCAACAAATACGTATTAGACGTATGTCTTGTCTGCTTAATGTTTTAAGTACCATTTTAGACGTTGGGAACACAAAGCAATAACTTGTCTTTCACAGGCAGATATTATAGTTAGGAAGAGAGAATGTCTGCCTACACGAGTAAAAATTTATAGTAACATCTCATGGAAATTGTTGATGGCATAAGATAGACAATTAATGCTGCAGGAGTTCAGAAAAGAGAGAAAGCTCCTTGCAGGTGGCCCAGTAAAGGACATGGTAATTGGACCGAACTTTAAAGGGAATTAACAGACAGACTATGATGGAGAAGGATATCCTTGGCAAGAAGTGTAAAAGAATGCTTTAGAAGCTTGTATGTGCATAGTGTGGTTACAAAACAAGTGTATGGGAGTAGGGTGTTTTGATGTAAAGAAGTGAAAGAAAGTTTGGAAGGTACATGCGAGGAGGGGGCAGAGGTGTGGGTGGGGGGATTCAGACTTTTCAGAACCTCAAATGCCACACAAAGGAATTTAGATTTGATCTTGATAAAGGAAAAAGCTCTTTAGCACAGCAGTGATGTGCATAAAGAGGTGTTTTAGGAAGGTTGGTATGGTAGTTAAGGGGAAAAAAAAAAACTAAGAATAGAAAGATCCATTGGGATAAAACTATAATTGTCCACATATTATATAAAAATACCATTAGGATTTTTACATAATATGTAGTCAGGAATCAGTTTAGTAAGTACTGACTAGCCTGTTATTAAATAAATGAGTGAATGGATGAGAGACTAATACATATGTTACCTGATAGAAAAAGAAGAAGAAAGGAAGATGTGAATGTTAAACACTAGAAAGAAAGAATCAATAGGATTTGTTGAGAATATCTGTAGAAAAAAAGGAATAGATTACACGGGGTTTTTTCTTTCTGATTTTGTAAAAGGCATAGAAACGGGAGCAGATCTTGTTAGATCAATCTTATAAAACATTTGAAGTTTTCTCCTTAAACTCCTTAAATCTTGCCCAATCCCTCAGATTTAATTTCTTACTCATCTATATTTCTTAGAATTTGCATGTCTCCTAAAGCTCTTCTCCTTCTGCTCTATATTACATTACTTTTGTATAGAATTCAAAGGTTTATGTTTAGATAGATAGGAAAATGATGTTTCAATAACATACATATAAACTGATTTTGGCAAAAAAATAAATAAGTAAAAATCTAGTTTAAGATATTGGGAGTTTGAAGTAATTGCAAGACTTTTAGTACGATTTATCTAATTGACAAATGGAGTCCCTGGGTGGTGCAAACGATTAATGTGCTTGGCTGCTAACTAAAAGTTTGGAGGTTTGAGTCCACCTAAAGGTGCTTTGGAAGAGCGGCCTGGTCTTCTACTTCCAAAAACTCAGCCATTGAGAATTCTGTGGAACACAGTTCTACTCTGACACACATGGGGTTGCCACGAGTCAGAACTGACTCAACAGCAACTGATTTTTTTAAAATCGACAAAGATGAAGAGTGAGTTCAAGACAGAAGATTTTGGAAATGTCCTAATACCATGAGAATGGGTGAGATTCCTGACAGAAAAACCAAAAAACGATGACTGATGAATGACCATGTTCAGTGAAGGAATGAGGGGCAGAAGTGAAACAATGACCTTGGTTTAGAAACAAATCTTCAAAGGTAAGAAGAGAACTAGGTTTCTTTGTAGAGTCATAGAAAATAAATAAGAAAGGGCTTTTAGAAGAAGCTACAAAGTAATTCAGAAGAGTAATGACTGACGAAAAGGCTTTCGGATTTGGTAAATAAGAAATCATGGGCAACCACTGAAAAAAATATCCATCCAGTCAAGGACACAACCAAGCAGACCAGGCCAAAAGAAGTAAAGTAAGAAGTGCATGGATAGAAAATGGAAGCAAGGTGAAGATAAGACATTAATTAGTCAAATCACAATTGTTGCTCTTGTTGGGTGCTGTTGAGCCAACTCACAGCAACCCCATGTGATGGAGTAGAACTGCCCCATAGGGTTTTCTAGGCTGTAATCTTTATAGGAGCAGATTTCCATGTCTTTCCCCTGCAGAGCTGCTGGGTGCGTTTGAACTGCCAAGCTGCTTAACAGTTGCACTTAATCAGGGCTCCCAAAAACCAAAATAGGGCTGAGGAAAGCTTTTTTTTTTTTAAGATAAGAGATCTGAGTACGTTTAGGAGGTATGGAATCAGTGGAGAGTGAAAGATTAAAGATACACACACAAATAATGTGCATCAGAAAGTGTAGAATTCAAGAGAAAATGGGCATCTATGGGATTGAGAGATGACTAGAAAGGGGGAATGGCTTTGGGAAAGCGGAGATAAAGCTCCTTCTCTGAGATAAGAAGGAAGAATGAGAGACTCATGTCTATGGATATGTGCTTCATACCGCAAGAAAGAAAGATGTGGGCTCGGAGTTCTGCAGAGGTGGCAAGGAGAAGAGAAGAAGGTAGTGTGGTCATGAGAGCAGTGGAATAGCTTAGAATAGACCATGGGCAAGACAAAGAACGATTTAAGGACAAATTAAAGTCACGAGGATCCAGTGGAGCTTATAAATGAATAATCTGTAAAGAATTTCATGGCACAATTTTTTGCATTTTTCCAGCAATTCTCAGAAGACTGAGAGAAGGTGGGTGTGACTCAGGACTGGAATCAGCATAACTAAAGGCCAACTGTGTGTGACTTTGTGGGAGACTGGGGAAAGGGAAGAGGACACGTGTAACACCAGCTGGAAAGCTAGATAGGATTTCTGGGGAAACTTTGCTCTTTATTAAAAATGAGAGGTGGAAATAGAACTCTTTTAGATATCTTCAGTACTCAGTTTATACCCCCAGGTTTTCTTGCCTTATAGTGACATTTCCTTTTCCATATTTACAACACAGACTCATCTGTTTGGTCAGTCTGAAAAGATTTTTATGGTATTTTTGTTAGAAGGTAACTAATTCAAAATGGCTTTCATTGTGTACTGCAAAGTTGTGAATGATCAAAGGCAAATATTACACTGACGTACGCAATAAATGGACATTTTCAAACATTCCAATCCTATATTCTTTAAATTATGTCATTCATGTATTTGTACATATTGCAATTACCGTAGCAGTGCCATGAACATCAGTTAGAATGGAAACTTGGAATTTAAAAGGAATAACAACAATTTTGAAAAAATTTATTCCATGGCCAAAACAGCCCACTAAAAATGTTCTATGAAATGGGCTAAATATTTCTGGATGTTCTTTAATTTGATTTATTCCACTGTATTCTGAAACTGAGCTGGTTTCTCATCTTCCCCATGCTCTCAGTGGAGCTGATCCAAGCACGGAGACTTCTTTAGCATTGAAAGAGACTTCGTATTTGGATCTCCTCCGTGAGGGTTCAAAGTGAGATGAAACACTGGTTCTTGGGAATAAAATGATTGTAGATCTTAAATCCCTGACGTCTGAAAAAATCTGGTTGATCTGTGTTGAAAATAGGGTTCAGTGAAGAATGTGTACTTTGAATATTGGTGGTTAATAGTCATACTTTTTAAATGAGCGATTGACTGAGAGGTCTACTTAAAGTATAAGCATAAACGAGAATGGAAGAAATGCAGAAATCGGTTCTTCTGTTTCTTTTCTTCCTTTTTTCCCTCCTTAAATGCTGAGTACAGTGCTAGGTGAGTTATTGAAGACACATATTTGTTGAATCAATAGGGAAAGGAGGAAGAGCCACATCAGAAAAATCTTACCTTTTTAGAGCCAGAAGAGAACCTAGAGATTGTGCTATCCTTTCCTACCTATTTTATAGGTCAGGAAAACTGACTTCATGCAGAGAACATGATGTGTCCAAGACTACAACAGTATTTAGTGAAAAATCCAGAACTATAAGTCAGCACTTTTAGTTCAGTCAGAACTCTCTATTGTACCACACTACCTCTCATAAGTTTCACTGATCTTGTCAAGTGCCGTCTAGTTGGTTCAGACTCTTAGCGACTCGATGTACAACAGAACAAAACACTGCCCGGTCCTGCACCATCCTCACAGTCTTTTTGGATTGTGCCACATAAGCAAATGAAGATCCTGAAAGCTTTTCTCCATCCACATTATTAAAGTCAACTCTCCTTTGAGGAGGCAGCTCTTTGCTAGTTGTATTTTGAACCTGAGGGGCTCATCTTCTGGCCTGATATCAGACAATGTTCCACTGCTATTCATAAGGTTTTCACTGGCCCATTTTTTAAGACGTACATCGCCACATCCTTCTTCCTAGTCTGTCTGAGTCTGGAAGCTCTACTAAAACCTGTCCACTATGGGTGACCCTGCTGATGTTTGAAATACCAGCGGCATAGCTTCCGGCATAGCATCACAGCAACACGCAAGCCACCACAGTATGACAAACTGACAGATGAGTGGTGGAAATTTCTCTAAACCTATATAATTCATCAACTGGACGATCTTTCATAGAGAGTATAGATTTTTCTAGCAGCACTAGCATTAGGATCCTACAGCATAAGTAACTGTGAAGTGATATCTAACTTTGCCCTCTACCTTCAAAAATCAGCTAAGATTGGAGGAAATCTGTTGAACGTAAGGTCAACTGAGTTTCTTATAGTTAGTTATCTTTGAAAGTAACTCCGGTTTTTAGTAGCCTTCTTTTTTTAAAAAAATTTCTTTCCGTATGATGAAACACAGTTTTTGATGGAGCATGAAGAGCCCTGGACCAGGTGTCAAGAGACTTGTTCTTGTCATAGACCTGCTGTCTACATGCTGTGTGACACAAGATCCAACTTTTCTGAACCTCAGATGAGTTGGCTGTAAATGTAGGATGATAATGTCCTTCTAGCCTTCTTTGATGTGGCTATGCATCATATGTGGAAGCCTGGGGCACAGTGGTTAAGAGTTTGCTCCTTGGAAACCCTATGAGGGCAGTTCTATTCTGTTCTATAGTGTCACTATGAGTTGGAATTGACTCCATGGCAATGGGTTTGGTTTTTTTTTAATGCATCATATAAAATGTTATATTTGGAAACAAAAAAAGATTTTATAATTGAAAGTTCTTGGAATATGCATATGTAAGGTGTTATAACATTCATTAACTAAAACATCCCATCCTGATGCTTACGTTCCTCTTCTCGTTTGGTGTTCCATGGGTATTAAGAGTACTTGGTGACCACCTCCTATACAGCTGAACATTCTTAAGCTTATTTTTTTTGCATTTCCTTCCTTTATTTTGCATGTCTTGCTTTAAATACCAAGAAACTATCTTATAAGAAAGGATATTGCAGTGGTATTTCTGGCAGAAATTCTGCATTGGCAATTGCATATGGCAGTCTAATGTCATTATGCTTTGAAGCTAAGAAGCATTAGAAGTCTGTTGGAAATCATGAAGGCTTCTGAAGTCATTGTATCCAGATCACTAAGCCGAAGTGACCCTTGAATCATAAGTGAGATAACTGGTTGTCCAGGCATCAGGTCAAGCTACAGAAACTCAATAGGTCTTAGCCAGGGGTAGTGCAATCTGAAGATAAGGTACTTTCCAGCTTGACCATTATATCACTTAAAAAGGGAAGCTAGTATGAATGTGGAAGGCCAAGCAATTCTTCAACTAGTTTGCATTTGATATGAGTGCAACTTTCAATATTACAGGACAACTGACACATGCAATTTTTATTGCTATCCCCCTATTCCCTAGGAGTCAAGTCATATGAGTTTCTTTTTATGCCCTCATAGTACCCCTTACACACCGGCCAACCTGTCAGATGTGTAAAAATCTCCTGAACTCACTATGAAACATAGATGTTTACACAATCTGACAGTGCTCCACATTTAATTAGGCACAAATGCCCAATTAACAATCATAAATGAGCTTACGCACTCTAAACAGTTAACACTTCATGTTTAATGCAGTGTGAAGCCTCAGGCTAGGCACTGTTTATTTACGTAATAAATACTCTTGAGACCAGTTGAAATGAAAAATATAAGGAGAAAGATAAAAAAATCCTGTAAACATGTTCTGTAAATAATATAAGGCAGAATTCATATTCCTCAGTGGAAAACATATGAACTCTTATTTTACAGAGTTTGGTTTTTTAATTCCCTTCATACAATTCCATGGACAATGCCATACAGATTTAGAGAATGTGAATCTGGTTTAGAATGCACTGACCAAAAAAGATAAAAGGTGAATACGAAAAGCAAATTCCAGGTATTATAAATGGACTTTTAGCCAAGAGTGTAAAAAATCAGCCCTGACGTGTTGAAGGGTTTGCAAGCATTCCATGAACCCAAAAAAGTCCCCAACTTCTGGAGTTGCTTGAATCATCAACTTTTGACTGGGATGCTAATGCATTAAAATGTTGCCTTCCTTTTAGGATCACTTCCTTTTTCTTGATCCTGGAAAGAAGTGACTTATGATCCATCATTTTTAATGTTTTTGGGCCAATCTCTAGAGTCAGCACCTTTTCCTCAAACACCAATTATGGCCACTTTTGGAGCAGAAATCCTTTCAAAGCAGCTGGGAACAATTTCCAGAGTGGAGGACTATCACTGTATTGCAAAAATGGGGCTACTTTGAACCCCATGCCACTCTGTTCCCAAATTCAGTAAAGCCATTTGAGACAGCAAAATGGCGTTGTATCAATAAAAAACTAATGAGAAGTTAGTGACTCTGGAAGAGCAGCAGGGAAGATACAAAAGATTGAATGGATGAATGAAAGAATGAATGAACTGGTTAACTCAACAAATATTTATCACTCACTTTCTATGTGCATTGGAGGTACAGAAAGGAACAAAGCACATATAGTTCTTGGCTTCATGGAGCTCACAGTATATCTGAGGGCAAGTAAGGAATTACTCTGCCCTGGCTAACGCCCCAAAGCTGGAGGGGATTGCCTCCTTCTTCCAGTCACATAAGCAATTTTCCTATGAAGGTGATCGTCTTACACAGTTTATATTTATAGACATGCTTTAGCCCTCCCCCACTTGATTTTTTTTCCTACTTGATTTTAATTTCTTTTTAGAGCAGCAACTGGCTCTGACTTGTCTCTATATCTCTTACAATAATTAGCAAAATGTTACCTGTATGTAGCTCAATGAGACTTTTATTTAATTTGCATGTGCTTATTATTTATAGTTTGGAAACCCTGGTGGCATAGTGGCTAAGTGCTAACGCTGCTAACCAAGAGGTCGCCGGTTTGAATCCACAAGATGCTCCTTGGAAACTCTACGGGGCGGTTCTACTCTGTCCTGTAGGGTTTCTATGAGTCGGAATTGACTCGATGGCAAAGGGTTTGGTTTTGGTTTTGGTATTTCTGGTTCAGATCAATAATAAGAGATAGAACTGACCAGAAAGTGAAAAAAGGTATATTTTCAAATTGGACACTTTCAGCAGCTAATATTAAAATTTTAAAAATCTCTAGTTTACTTCAAAAGAAAAATAGGACTATAGGTGATTCTATGGGGAAAATATTAAACGATGCAGGAAGCATCAAAAGAAGATGGAAGGAATACACACAGTCACTATACCAAAAAGAAGTGGTCGATGTTCAGCCATTTCCGGAGGTAGCTTATGATCAAGAACCAATGGTACTGAAGGAAGAAGCCCAAGCTGCACTGAAGGCGTTGGCAAAAAACAAGGTTCCAGGAATTGATGGAATATCAGTTGAAATGTTTCAGCAAATGGATGCAATGCTGGAAGTGCTCACTTGTCTATGCCAAGGAATTTGGAAGACAGTTACGTGGCCAACCAACTGGAAGAGATCCATATTTATATCTATTCCCAAGAAAGGTGATTCAACCATATGCAGAAATTATCGAACAATATCATTAATATCACAGGCAAGTAAAATTTTGTTGAAGATCTTTCAAAAGCAGCTGCAGAAGTATATCAACACGGAACTGTCAGAAATTCAAGCTGGATTCAGAAGAGGACATGGAACCAGGGACATCATTGCTGATGTCAGATGGATCCTGGTTGAATGCAGAGTATACCAGAAAGATGTTTACCTGTGTTTTATTGACTATGAAAATGCATTTGACTGTGTGGATCATAACGAATTATGGATAGCATTGTGAAGAATAGGAATTCCAGGACACTTAATTGTGCTCACGAGGAACCTGTACAAGAATCAAGAGGCAGTTGTTCAGACTGAACAAGGGGATACTGCAGGGTTCAAAGTCAGGAAAAGTGTATGTCAGGGTTGTATCCTTTCACCAGACTTATTCAATCTGTATACTAAGAAAATAATTTGAGAAGCTGGACTATATGAAGAAGAATGGGGCGTCAGGATTGCAGGAAGTCTCATTAACAACCTGCGTTAGGCAGATGACACAACCTTGCTTGCTGAAAGTGAAGAGGACTTGAAGCACTTACTGATGAAGATCAAAGACCACAGCCTACAGTATGGATTACACCTCAACATAAAGAAAACAAAAATCCTCACAACTGGACCAATAAGCAACATCATGATAAATGGAGAAAAAATTAAAGTTGTCAAGGATTTCATTTTACTTGGATCCACAATCAACACCCATGGAAGCAGCAGTCAAGAAATCAAGACACATTGCCTGGGGAAAATCTGCTGCAAAAGACCTCTTTAAAGTGTTAAAAAGCAAAGATGTCACCTTGAAGACTAAGTGTGCCTGACCCAAGCCATGACTTCTTCTTCACCTCATATGTATGCAAAAGCTGGACGACGAATAAGGAAGACCAAAGAAGAATTGATGCCTTTGAATCGTGGTGTTGGTGAAGAATATTGAATATACTACAGACTGCCAAAAGAATGAACAAATCTGTCTTAGAAGAAGTACAACCAGAATGCTTCTTAGAAACAAGGATGGCGACACTACATCTCACATACTTTGGACATGTCATCAGGAGGAATCAGTCCCTGGAGAAGGACATCATGGTTGGTAAAGCAGAAGGTCAGTGAAAAACAGGAAGACCCTCAACAACATGGATTGACACAGTGGTTTCAACAATGGGCTCAAGCTTAACAACTATTGTGATGATGGCCCAGGACTGGGTAGTGTTTCATTCTGTCGTACATAGGGTTGCTATGTGTTGGAGTCTACTCAACAGCACCTAACAATAATAACAACAAAATAGGTGATCCAGGAGCCCTGGAGGTATAGTAGTTAAAGCTCTCGGCTCCTAACCAAAAGGTTGGCGGTTCAAATCCATCAGCCACTCCGTGAGAGAAAGACGTGGCAGTCTGCTTCCACTGCCTACCTCAAAGCCTTGGAAACCCTATGGGGTAGCTCTACTCTGTCCTACAGGGTCGCTGTGAGTTGGAATAAACTCAACGGCAGCTGGTTTGGGTTTTTGGGGGGTTACGGTGATCACTGAGTAAGTTAAATAAATAAAAAAGGGATGCTTTTGTGTTCTATAATTTTCAGATTGTACACGGTACCTGAATCCTACTTATTCAGTACTGAGGGCCTCCTTGGTATATTCCTAAGGCTTTTCAGATTTCAGCCCTGGAATCCTAGGCAGGTAAGCTGGTAAATATACAAATGTCGGATTGGTTCAGTGTCCTGAATCTTATTCTAGAGTGGCATCTTTAAGGGTATAGGTATAGTGTGATAGATTTTTTTTTTTTTTTTGGTAGAAACTGCCTTATTTTAGTTACAGTAGCAGTAGCTTCCAACCCCAGTTGAACCTATCCAAATAAGCCAGAAGTTTCATGAGTAAGTGTTGACACAGACAAATGCATTTATATAGACAGAGTACCAATTATCAAATTTAATTAATTATTAAATTGTTATAAAAAATTGAAATCTTTACATCATCACAAAATATGGAACTGTGATTTCAGTCTCACCATTTGCTCAGTGGATTTCATGTACTCTCAACAGTTTTTATCTCATTACAACAATTACAGCATGTTTT
Organism: Dugong dugon; assembly: GCA_030035585.1. NCBI lineage: Eukaryota > Metazoa > Chordata > Mammalia > Sirenia > Dugongidae > Dugong > Dugong dugon. Next base: position 23,373,146 of record CM057469.1, on the reverse strand, counting down.
CCTGCTCTGGGGATTTGAGTTGTCCCTGTATTTTGTGTCTCTCTCCTCCCACCTCCCTTCATTAGTTACACTAATGTTAAGGATACATTGTAACTTAAGAATTCTGATCATATAATGAGATGCCATATTTTGTAGTGGTGAATAAAAGCAGTATTTGGGGGAAGACAGACCTGGGTTCAAGTCCTGGCTTTATTATTTACTAATTATATGATCTTGGGCATTGATTTGGCCTCTTTGTACCTTCGCTTTCATATCTGTAATACAGGATCGTTTTAAGAAGTGAGTAGAGTTAATATAGGTAAAGCACTTAACACAGGGCCTGGTACAAAGTATAAGGCCGAAAAGCATCAGTTATAATTGGTGACAATGTGGAAATGAGTAGATGTTGGTTTCTAAAAGTAGTGTTAATAATTTAAATATTTAAAAAACAAAAATGTTTAAGACCAAGTTATGTCAGGGTTGAATCACGTAAGATAAAACTGTAGCAGTGACTGGTGTGCCCTCTTTCTGCCTCTGAGGATAGAAATGGAAGGTGTACATTGACTAGAATTGACTGTGTACCCTGGGGGATGTTGATGTCACACATGTTTTGGATGTAGATGACATAAACCAAAAAAAACCCCTTGCCGTGGCATCGATTCCAACTCACAGTGACCTTGTAGGATAGAGTAGAACCTCCCCATAGGGTTTCCAAGGAGTGGCTGGTGGATTCAAACCACTGACCTTTTGGTTAGCAGCCAAGTTCTTAACCACTGCACCACCAGGGCTCCAGCAGCTGACGTATTTAAGAGATATTTAACAGCAGATCAAAACACAAGTATAAAATGGACCTTCAATGAGTTGAGAGTCTAAAAAAATTGTACTGAGAAGATAAAGGATGTTATTCATTAGTTACTTATCCTAGCTATATCCTTGGAGAAGAGCATGATTGGAAACGGATGTAAAAACTGCAGTTAATTAATAATTCCCGCAGAGCAGATAGATTTTAATTGCCAGGATATTTTAGTCACCTTCTATTTAATAGCCCTTGGCTCTTATTTTCCCTTTTAAGTGAATTTTTCTAAGAATGACAAAAATTACCTTTGCGATACCTCCTTGGAGTTTATAGAAGTTTTTAGTAGAGCATATTCTAATAATGTGTGCTCGATAACACGTTTCACATGATGAGACATCAACTGTAAGCATCATTTATTACTTAATTCCATTTTTCTCTATCATTAGATTCTAATACCCTTAAATGGTATTACATAAGATATTCATGTTTGATGTTTGAAAATTAAATATATTTTCAGCTAATGTTAGAAATCAGGTGAAATTTTCTTAAACTCTGGAATATAAAAATCTCTGACGCTATCTGGACATGTTGCCAAAAAAGTAAGCAATAAAAATCAAAGTGGGCCTTTATTTGAAGATAAAAAAAATTGATCGTATACAAAAACTTCCACTGCCTCCCACAAAGCCACTTAAATGACAGTTAAGATATTAAGAAACAGGAGTAGGGGTGAGTGATAAATAAAAAGAGATAAAAACCCAAATAGGCAAATAATAGACCAGACAACAGCAACAAAATTTTGGAGGCTGGAAAGATGGACATTGGTAATTCTTAACAGAACATAAGCCAGCAGGGAGGTGAATATGGGGTTAAAAATAAGAAGATTGTTTAAAGGACTATTTAGGAAGGAATCAGAATTCCAACAACCCCATTTCTCTGTGTAGAAAGAGAATATCCCAAATATATATTTGGAAGTCCCTGGGTGTTGCAAATGGTTAATGCACTTGGCTGCTAACCAAAATGTTGGAGGTTCAAGTCTACCCAGAGGCAACTTGGAAGAAAGGCCTGGCAATCTGCTTCTGAAAAACCAGCCATTGAAAATCCTACTCTGACACACATGGGGTCACCATGAGTTGATGTTGACTTGATTACAACAGGTTTGGTTTCTTTGAAGCTGGTAAAAGTAGACGATCTCTAGAATATAGGACACTAGTTAAGAGTGAAGACACATACTGTGATCATTAAGGTTGTGTGTCAACCTGGCTGGGCTATGATTCTCAGTGGTTTGGCGTTATGATGCAGTTTGGCAGTTGTATGATGATGTGATCACTTCCATGATGAGATTTAATATAATGTGATCACCTCCATGATGGGAACTGCTGTGAATAGCCAATCAGTTGAAAGGGAGTTTCCTTGCAGGCGTGGCCTACATCTAAATATAAGTGGACTCTCTGGCAAAATAGGAGGGCTCACCGGCTTTTGCTGGCTCTGGATCCTACAGCTGGCTCTTGTTTCTCTGACCTCTGCTTCTTTGAACTTGAGCTAGCGGCTTAGCTGTGGTTTTGCCTACTGATCTTGGGATTTATAGGTTTTTGCAGCCTGTGAGCCTGTGCTGTCTGACCTGCTGAACTTGGGTTCACCAGCCTCTGTGGCTACATGAATCAGGAGAAGCCTCCAGCTTGACCCACAGATTTGGGATGTTCCAGCCTCTACAACCGGGTAAGCCATTTCCTTTATATGAATCTCTATATAGAGATATTTATACGCTTTATTGGTTTTGCTTCTCTAGAGAACACAGCCTACGACACATACTAAAAAGAAGGAGAATGACTGAGAAAGTTCGAATACTGAATACTGAAACCCTCAGGCCTCTTATCCAACTCAGCTCCCAGAACTCTGTCAGCCAGGCTTATACCCCCCACATAGGGGATGGGAAGAGCCTTCCCTGTAAATCTATTAGCCCAACTGAAGGGCTGGGGAGGCCTAAAGATACTACTTCTAACATTTCCCCAAATAAAAAGCCCACTTAGATCATTGCACTGTATTCCACAATCAAAAAACCTACCCCTTAGTATTGTGCTTCAAATCAGTTTGTTAGTACTCTCATTTTTAATATGAACCACAAACCGCCAGCATCACTCAGCAGACATCTAAGGAAAGCTTCTAACATTAAAGACAAAGTTTCAAACAAACCAAACAACAGGCAAAAACAGCTCTGAGGAAACAGAGAAATGTGCAGGGAGAGGAAAACATCAAAATTCTCATGTAAGAGAAGTATAGAATCCACGGGAAAAAGAATAGGCTACTGAGAAAAGACCATTCAGAGAGTAAAAAGAACCCTTGCATATTAAAAATACAATAGCAAAAAAAAAAAGGAAAACCATAATACAAATGAGGTGGAAGATAATGTTGAGGAAATCACCACAAAATAAAAACAGATACAAAAGATGGAAAGGAGAGAGAGACATTAAAAAAAAATAAAATTAAAGGACCAGTCCAAGAGGTCCCATATCTGAACAAAAGAACTTATAGAAACAGAGACCCATGTAAGTAGATGGGAGGAAATTACTAGCAAAATAACTGAAGAAAAGGTTCAGGCCCTGAAGAATCCACCACTATCCAGCATGATAAATGAAAAATACATTCCTAAAGCACATTGTTATGAATTTTCAAAAGTAGAGTCGAGGAGAAGATCCCAAACTCTTCCAGAAAGGAAAACAATCAAATAAAAAAAGAATAAAAATCAAAGAACTAAGAATGGAAACAGAATTGGATACTTAACAGCTATACCAAAACAGAAGACAATGGAGCAAAGGCTTCAGAATTCTGAGGCAAAATAATTTTCAAACTGAAATTCTCTTCCAAACCATCTATCTGTCTGTCTATCTATCTGTTTTCAATTTATTAATAAATATGTTTTTTGACACGCTCGTTCTAGGGAAGTGAATCTTCAATATACCCTTTCTGGGGAAGCTACTAGAGTGGTACGCACCAAAGGAGAGAAACGAGAGAAAGAGATGGGATTAGAAAACAAAGGAAGTCTGACTGAGGCCCAGGGAACCCCCAGGAGTGCTGGTTAAGGAGAGATCCCAAGATGGCCCCTCACAGGAGGCCTGGAGAGAAACTGAACGGATTGGAGCAGGTCAGAAGGCATCCAGAGAGACTACCTCAAACAGTTGCGTATCTAGGGTATTGCACTGGCCCTGGGCACATGGCACCACTGAGCAGTTTCTATTAACCTGGTACGGCCCAAAGCCCTTGTGTTTTTTGAGCTGATATTATGGTAAAGTTATCTAGAAGACGAGTGTCAGATGGTTGGACAGGGGTACAATTTCAGTGCTTGCCATAGGCGCTATTTTCCATAGGCACTGGCTGTACCAGGTTAATAGAAACTGCTCAGTGGCGCCACATGCCCTGGGCTCGTGCAATACCTGCCGTACCCTAGTTACATGTATGGCTCAAGAAGATGAAAATACGAGAACACCTAATGTGACTAATATATTAACAAAAGATTATGCAACTAAGGGAAAGTTTGGGGCTGAAAAGGTGGTAAATAGAAAGAAATGAAAAATAAAGACAACTACTTACCCACAGAAAACAAAAAGTTGTGCAGGAAAGAAAACAATAGTGTGGAGCAATACATGAGGCTCCATTGTCCATTGTGCATGCATGTTTGTAATGGCGTAAGAACTTAAAATTTGTCTAACTGAAACTTTACTATCAGGAGAATGGGGGATGAAGACAGTGTGTGTGTGTGTGTCTGGGAGGTGGTGGTGATGGGTTTGGGGAGCATGAGGTGAAAGAAAGCTCAATCCTCATCCATCACAGTGGGGAGTCAGTAGATAATGAAAATTAAGATTTTATGATCTATATATGCTATATAAAGATGGAGGTAAACACCAAAAACTAAGCAGCTGGAAACACTGAGAGCAGTTGCCTTTTGGGAGCTGGACATAGAGGATGGGGTGTCAGCTGAGGGGCTTCCCATTTCTTTATCAACCCTTGTAGAAAAATTTGCCTCTGAATTCTGCAAATATAACTTTGATGACACAAAATATAATTTGAAAAAGAAAAAAGCCTTAAAGGATATATAATATTTAAATTATGCAAATAGAATGATAACTATGGAAAGGAAATACATAAGGTATAAAAATGACAGACTTAGAAAGCGTAGCAAATTCTGAATTGTAATGACAATGTGAATAGTTAAAAGAACTACACTGAATTCTTTTAATCAAGCGGACAAAGGGAAGAACTGAAAAGTGGGAAAAGCCTTCCCTGGATCCTCTACAATTTCTAGACTAGAGGTCCTTGAACTTGTTCGTCTCAGAAACCCATTTTGCTCTAAAAATTATTAAGGACTCCAACCCTAAAGAGGTTTTGTTTCTGTGGGTCATATCTATCATATTGGAAATTAAAACTGAGAAAAATGTTGAATATTTATTTGGTAATTCATTTGATAATAATGTTAATAAACTCATTTTATGTTTTGTGAAAAATAACTGTACTTTCTTTAAAAAAAAGTGCGAACAATGTCATTGATTTAAATTTTTGTAAATCTCTTTAATATCTGACTTAATAGAAAACAGATGGATTCTCATATCTGCTTCTGAATTCAAGATAATTATTTGGTAGTACACCAAGCCTTGACAAAGTAGTTTTTTAAAGGTTTAGTTGAAATACAGAATTTAAAATTATATCAATGATCTCCCTGAATTCTGTTACATTAAACTCACTGGTTTACTCTCCACTTTGAATGGACCTTTTACTCAAGCGTGATTTTGTTAACATCATGCACTGGCTTACTGAAATGTGCAGATCTTCAAAATGCTGACACATTTATTACACAATATTAAAAAAGTCACAGTCATTAAAATCACTACCAATCTCATTGGAAAAGTCTTTAAGTATTGAGAAGCTGCAAGTTAGGTAAAAGTTTTGCAAAATTCTAATCTTTGCTTGGAAGCTTTAATTTTTGATTGACAACAAATAGTGTCAATTGTTTTCCTGGAAGTGACAGGCTCATGTGGTTAATTTTTGAGAAAATTTCTGCTAAATACCCAAGTTGGACTAAGCATAGTTTGTTCGGCAGTCTTTCTTTTACATAAAAATGATGTTCCGTAAACATGGTGTTTGGTGGTGTTCAGTGGTGTTCAATTCAAACAATTGCACAAGTCCTTTTTCTGGAAACAGCCGTTGTGTTTCAGCATGCAGCCCCGTTCCCATTGTCCTCCAGTCGATTCTGACTCATAGCGATCCTACAGGACAGAGTAGAACTGCCCCTTAGAATTTTTCCAAGGTGGAGCCCTGGTGGCACAGTGATAAAGTGCTCGGCTGCTAACCAGAAGGTTGGCGGTTTAACTTACCAGCTGCTCCATGGGAGAAAGATGTGGCAGTCTGCTTCCATAAAGATTACAGTCTTGGAAACCTTACAGTGGCAGTTCTACTCTGTTCTATAGGGTCACCGTGAGTCGGAATTGACTTGAGGGAAATGGGTTTAAATCTTTACTGAAGCAGACACCGCAGACCTTTAGCTTAGCAGCCCAGTGCTTAGCCAGCAGGACTCCTTCAGTGTGCTGCTGAAGTGCTTTATCTGTGCTCTTCATTTTGCCACACAGAATCTATAAAGACATCTACACGATGGTTAAATTTAATGAAATTAATAATTTTTACTGCTTCATCAAAAGTATTCTTAAGCGAAAATGGCCATTTTTTTTTCTGGGATTGCAAGGCAGAAAAATATGCGTACTAGCATAGTTTGGTGCTACTGCTTGATTGGTGCTACGGCATCAGCAGTTTCACCTACCCCTGGGTGGTGCGAACGGTTATATGCTCTCCTGGTAACAAAAAGTGGGAGGTTTAAGTCCACCCAGAGGCACCCTGAAAGAAAGTCTTGGAGATCTACTTCTGAAAACCAGCCACTGAAAGAAAAGCTTATGGAGTACAATTCTAGTCTGACATGCAAAGGGTCAACATGAATCAGAATCAACTCAACGGCAACTGTTTTTTGGGTTTTGGTTTTTGTACCATCAGTGCAAATGTCAACATAGTGAAAAAGGCAAAAAATGTGTTAGCATTATTATGACCTTGTGTACTCCCAGAATAGTGTCTTGGGGACTTCTGCTGGGATAAATCATAAGGTACTTGAGAGTGGGGATTGGTTCTTACTCTTCTGTTTCTCTGGGACTGCGTTTAACACGTAATAGGTGGGCAAAAAAATATTGATGAATCAAACTGAACTAAATGAAGAGGATAGTAAAATGAAATATTTATGTGGAAAAATACTAGGTAAGTTAGTGGGGGAACAAACGAGGTAAACTCTTGAAAATCAAATTAAATTTTCTATATATTATTGTGCTTACTATTCTCGTTGAAATTCATCCTCCCTCACTCCCACCCCTGAAATGGAACCACCTTGGCCCATGGAGTAAAAGAACATAAAGCTAAGCTTGGTGTTCAAACCCTCCCAGTCTAGCTAAAACCAGTGTCTGCTCATACCTTCTTTTCTCTGGTCATTCAATCCCCTGCAGGTAATAACCTTTCACGGTTCTCTAGCCTCTCGGGTTCTTTTCTTGCCTTTAATATCTACCTACAATCCAAACATTTCCATGATATATTTCCTGGTGACCTGGCCTCTAGTGATCTAGCCCATCTTTTGTCAACTATTTAGGAAGTTGGGGCCCTGGTGGTGCAATGGTAAGGTGCTTGGCTTCTGACCAAAATGGCAGCAATTTGAATCCACCAGCCACTCTTTGAAAGCCCTATGGGGGCAGTTCTACTCTGTCCTATAGGGTTGCTATGAGTTAGAATCCATTTGACAGCAGCAGTGTTTTTTTTTTTTTTTTTTTTTGAGGAAGGTTTAGATCACATGACAACACTTTAAAAGTAGACAATCATCAGTTGCTTGCTAATTGATTCAAGTGTGTTAATCTTATCTCCCTAGACTGCAAGCTCCTGAAGATGGAAGTCATCTCTTTCAAGGCGAGACTAAGAACACTGGTTCTGTGCGTGGCTTGTGAACTAATAATTGCTGTATAATTGCTCACCATTTATTGTTCTGGAAAACCCCGCAGTGCTCAATATAGTACAGGGCTCAGTGTAGGTCCCCAGTAAATACTTGTAAATTAATTGAATGCAGAAAGCAAGGGTTGTTATTTGAGAGAAAGATTACCCACAAGGGAGTTAAAAGACTGGAAGAATTATATGTGGTAAGTTTGAGCTCAGTAAAGCCAGTAAAGTTTGCAGAATTCCAATTTTCCAATTGATTTCCATTACACTTTATTTGCCCATTTCCATAGGCCTGGGCAAGTAGTGGAAATGGAGAGTGCAGTTAAAAAGAATAAGACCTTTTGGTTCCATAAATAAACTATTTCACATTGCATAACTCTGTTAATAATAAAATTGAGTTTTCTCAGAATCAATCATTTTAATGCCCTAATAACAGATTTTCACAGAAAGAATTCTTTGAGATACTCGCTGAAAACTGAGAAGGTAGATTTTGTCAATTCATCACACAAAATCATCCTGCACTTAAAAAAAAAAACCCAAACTGTACCACCACAGCTCCAAAACTGCCATTGGAATTGCAAAATAGAAATATTTATTGTATACTTATTATTTTTCAGATACATAGATCATATCACTGATTTAATCCTCCTGATGAATCTCCAAAATAGGTACCATTGTCCTCATTAGAGAAAAAGGAAGTGATACTTAGAGTTAAGAAGCTTGTCCAAAGTCACAGAACCTCTAAGTTACAGATTCAGCACTGAGAACTATTGTCTGAATCCAAAAGCCATGTTCTTTCCTCTTCACCTAGTAAAGTCACTTCTTGTTTTAAAGTCAAATAGCCTGATGAAAAATTGACTAATTCAATATATGCCACACTACTTTGCAAATATTAAATAACAATGCTATGCTTTGCCTTGTTAATTCAAATATTCTTCACAGGAGGAAGATCAGAAAGAAGAAAAAATTACGCAACACTTTTTTGGATGAGGTGTGTGTTTGGGGTGATAGTGGTTATTTAGAAGGGAGGTGGTGCCATTGATTGCTTGCTGCTGACTCAGAAACATAGAAATATAAACACATGGTCCCAGAGCCCCATTGCGTTTGTGAAATGTGTGACCTTAGCTTGGCAAATCGACAGTTGTGGCATTGAATGCCCTTTTACTACAGTCCTTTTACCTTGTCAATCTAATGAAATGACTGAAATTGAAAAATGACAGGGCCACTTGTAAACTTTGGAGGCAGCTCCTCATCTGAGACACAGTCATTTTGTACTCCGGGGATTATGATTCGTACGATAACAGGTGGTGTCGGAAATCAAAACCTAATCCCCTAAGGGCTGCCTTGGTGTTCAGTTTCGCCTTTTACTGTAGGTGTAATCCACGCCATTAGTTTAATATTTCTCTGTGGGAAAGACACCAAGAGACAGGATCCCGGAGAATGTCCTGGGATTTCCAATATCTCGAGAGGAAATTATTTATATCTGACACAGGGCTTTCCCTTTGGAATTTACTATACAAACATTTGAGGAACTATAGCTCAGTAGTGTGTGTATGCTGGCATGTGTGCAGAGGTATATTTGTTTTTAATTCAATGTTTTTGTACGCATCCATTGCAGTGTGGCTAGAAAGTTTGAAGACTTGTGACTGGAGAACGCAATGCTCCTCCGCGGAAGTTCACGGTAGAAGGACTTCCGTCTGTTTGTTGCTTCATATTATAGGGCAAGAAGTAAGTTAGCGAAAATTGCTGTATGAATACATTCTGTAACATAATGGCATAACAAATCGATTTAGACAAGAACGGAATAGCTGAGGATGGAAAAAAATGTTCTCTGCCCAGCTATTAATCCAAGTATGGGATAGGGTTGCTACCTTTTGTCTGAATTCCCAGGATGTTTGTCAAGGGGACCCATGTGAACCTCAGATGGTCTCCATAGCAACTGCTTAGGTGCTTGGTGATGGAGAGTCAGTGAATGGAACTAGCATGACCTGGTGAACCTGGGATCCCAGGTCATTTTTCAGTCTCTCTGCTAGCGGGACCACATATCTAGGTGGCCTTTTCTAACTCACCTTTCGTCTCTTACCCACTTGTTTCCTCTAAAATCTTCCTTTAATGTTCCTGGTCAGATAAAGCAGACTTGTTCCCCCAGGCCTCTGATATTACAGTGTTTGGGGATATATTAAAGGCCAGATTCCCAGGAGTGCCCAATGTTGAAGTGTCAAAGGCTACTTGTTTGGAGAGGGGTTGAGGCATCACAATTTTAAGCTAGACCCTTCCTTCTCTCAGAGGATTTAGCATAAAGCTAATGAAGTTTAACCTCGGGGCCCCCTAGGGCCCTAGGAATGTATTCACATGGTCATCTGCTTTTGTAAAAAATTTGCAAAAGTGCAATATTTTAACTGTAATTGATTACTACTGGATATCTTTCCATTCCACCTCGGCCTTCTCTGCACTTACTCTGGTGTCAGTTGGCACTGGTGTGGCTATGAACCTTTTTTTTCATTTACAGGAGAAGTTGAGTTAGAGATACATTTAAGTTCCATAGGGTATATTTAAAGGGAACTCTGGCGGTGCAGTGGTTAAGCACTTGGCTGTTAACCAAAGGGCCAGCAGTTCAAACCCACCAGCCGCTTCATGGGAAGAAGAGCTGGCAGACTGTTTCCATACAGATTACAGCCTTAGAAACCCTGTGAGGCAGTCCTACTCTGTCCTGCAGGGTCGCTGTAATTCAGAATCAACTCGACAGCAGCGGGGTCTTTTAGGGTGTATTTAGGTAGTTCACAGTCACTCCTGTGCACAGGTGAGTTAGCCTTCCATTATTGGAATCGCTTTCAGGAGTACTGTGGTGACTACCTCTTTGTCAGAATTATATATTTGTAGTTTTGCATTCTATTCCTTACAGTGCCTCCCCAAATTGCAAAAGTTTTGGTTGTTGTTGTTAGGTGCCGTGGAGTCAGCTCTCATAACTACCTTATGTATACCAGAACTAAACATTGCCTGGTCCTGCGCCATTCTCAGAATCATTGCTATTTTTGAGCCTGTTGTTGCAGCCACTTGTCAATCCATCTCATTGAGGGTCTCCCTCTTTATTGCTGACCCTCTACTTTACCAAGCATGACATCTTTCTCCAGTGACTGGTCCCTCCTGATGACATGTCCAAAGTAAATCATCATCCTCACTTCTAAGGAGCATTTGCTTTACTTGACAAATTTGTTCATTCTTCTGGAAATCTATGGTATATTCAATATTCTTTGCCAACACCACAGTTCAATGCATCAATTCTTAATCTTCCTTTTTCACTGTCCAGCTTTTGCATGCATATGAAGTGACTGAAAAGACCACAGCTTGCGTCAGGCGCACTTTAATCATTAAAGTGACATTTTTGCTTTTTAACATTTTAAAGAGGTGTTTTGCAGCAGATTTTCCCAATGCAATACATAGTTTGATTTCTTGACTGCTGCTTCCATGGGTGCTGATTGTGGATCCAAGAAGAATGAAATCCTTGATAACTTCAATTTCTTCACCATTTATTATGATGTTATTTATTGGTACAGTTGTAAGAATTTTCCTTTTCTCTATGTTCAGGTGTAATCCATACTGAAGGCTGTAGTCTTCTTTTTTAATTGTTGTGCTTTAAGTGAAAGTTTACAATTCAAGTTAGTCTCTCATACAAAAATTTATACATACACTGTTATGTGACCCTAGTTGCTCTCCCTATACTGTGACATCACACTCCTCCTTTCCACCCTGGATTTCCAGTGTTCATTCAACCAGCTCCTGACCCTTTCTGCCTTCTTATCTCGCCTCTGGACAGGAGCTGCCCATTTAGTCTCATGTATCTACTTGAGCTAAGAATCACACTCTTCAGGAGTATCATTTTATGTCCCACAGTCCAGTCTAATCTCTGTCGGAAGAGTTGGCCTTTGGGCTAACAGAGTCTGGGGGCCATGTCTTTTGGGGTCCCTCTAGTCTCAATCAAACCATTAAGTCTGGTCTTTTTACTAGAATTTGAGTTCTATACCCCACTTTTCTCCTGCTCCATCAGGGACGCTCTGTTTTGTTCCCTGTCAGGATGGTCATTGGCTGTAGCCAGGCACTATCTAGCTCTTTTGGTCCCAGGCTGATGTGAAGACTGTAGTCTTTTACCTTCTTCAGTAAGTACTTTAAGTTGTCTTCACTGTCAGTAAGCAAGTTTGTGCCGTCTGCATATCTCAGGTTGTTAATGAGTCCTCCTCCAATCCTGATGCTGTATTCTTCTTCATATAACTCAGCTTCTCTGATTATTTGTTCAGCCAAATCTGGATCCGCCCCTTATTTTCATTTGTGTGTCTTGGTATTTACATTATGTTAATATTTTATTCTACATGGATGGAGAATACCCTGTTCTTGAATGCAGGATTCTTGAATTCTGGGATTAACTTTATGGTACTTTCTGTCCTCGCTACATTTTTTATTGCAACGAAGTTCTATACAAGGATTATGCATAATCTTTGTATAGTGTAATACTATAGTATCACTTACTTATGAAATGGCAGCAATAGAGTGGCATTATGAATCATTAAAATTTAGTGTATCCTCAATTTGTCAAAATTTGAAAATAATATTCATTTCATTGTTATTCATAAATTCATGTGAGGAAGGCTGGAGATATGAATAATCTTTTACAGATGATTTTTGGTTGTTATCTGTTGCCATCGAGTCGCTTCTGTAGACCTCATGTGTGCAGAGTAGAACTACTTCATAGAGTTTTCAAGGCTGTGATCTTTTGGAAGCAGATTGCTGGGCCTGTCTTCCAAGGTATCTCTGCGTGGGTTTGAACCTCCGAACTTTCAGCTAGTAGTTAAGTGCTTTAACCGTTTGTGCCGCTCAGGGACTCAATGGGCTATATTTTTACGAACTGCAATCAGTATCAGCAATTAAAACAATGCTTTAGGGGGTTCATACCTATTACTTTGTCCTTTAGGTATAACTACTTCCAATGAAAACACTAAGAAATTATTTTTATTTACTGTATCCTCCATAAGCTTAATGTCACTGAAATATTTTACAGTTTAGGGGACAGTCATCTTTTAACTTCTTCACCCACCTGTCAGTTTGTTGTACTATGGTGGCTTGCATGGTGCCATGATGCTGGAAGCTATGCTACTGGTAGTTTAAATACCAGCAGAGTCACCCACGGTGAACAGGTTTCAGTGGAGCTTCCAGACTAAGGCAGACTAGGAAGAAAGGCCTGGTGGTCTACTTCTGAAAATTAGTCAATGCAAACCTTATGGATCACAACACAACACTGGCTGACTTGCTTGCTTCTGACTTGTCACCAGGAGGGATCAATCGCTGGAGGAGGACATCATGTGTGGTGAAGTAGAGGGTCAGCGAGGGTGAAGGAAACCCTCAGTGAGGTGGATTGGCACAACAGCCACAATAATGGACTTGAATATGCCAGTCATCATGAGGATGATGCAGGACCAGGTAACATTTTGTTTTGTTGTACATAGATCACCGTAAGTCAGAACAAACTCGATGGCAGCTATCTATCTATCTATCATTTTTAACTAAGAGAAGAGACACCTGTATCCTCATGCAAGCGGCTTTTTTGTTTGTTTATTTTTTGTTTCTGCAATGGTTAGCATCAAAGCCAGTTTGATACTAAATCATTTAATCTGTCTGAGCAATTTTGTTTTCCTTTGAAACAAGAGGGAAATATTTTTCTTTGATATTTGAAGCATTAAACTTTAACTTATTGGCTGAAGATGCAAGAAATATAAATACATTTACATTTTTAAGAAGAAAATGCAGACTATTTTTATAATAGGTTACAAATTAAGTTGAGGACATCTGCTTCTGAATAAGATAATATAAGGGGGCTAAATTTATGCTCTGGCCTGATAAAGCCAAAACCAAAACAAAACAGATGAAATATTTGAAACCATGGTTTTATAAGACACTCAACACCAGGAAATGAATGCCAGTGATCCTTGAGAGATGGAAAAAAGAAATAACAAAAACAAGGTGAGCCTTATGATTGCCCCAGGTTACAGACTGAGTTTTCAGATTGCACTGCAGTGAGAGGGAACTCTGGCAGAACTCGATGTACACTCTGAGTTGAGAAGATGAAGCTGAGAGTCTGGGGAAAGCAAGATAGCTAGAGTTCTCAGGACAGACTACATGAGAAGAGAGAACTGCACAGAAAGAACTCCTGAGATCTTCAGAAGGTCCTTCTCTAGTATCCAGCTGAGTACTGATCAAAGAAAGCATGTGAGGAAACTACCTGAGGCCAGGAAAAAATTATCCAAAAAGATTAGAGATCTAAAAGGATCTAATTGATTTCATGTATCTTAACTACTTCCTAGAGAAAAGCTCAAGAATATTTAAAGCATTACAGAAATATTTAGTACCCAACAAGGTAAAATCACAATGGCTGGCATGAAATCAAATATTACCAAGCATGCAAAGAAGCAGGAAAATATAAACTATAATGAGAAAAAAGGCAATTAATTCCAACCAACTAAAAATTCACACAGAGGTTAGAATTACAGAGAACTACGTTAAACAGTTTTTATAACTGTATTCTATATGTTCAAAAGTTAAGTGGAGAGATGAAAAATATAAAAAGACCCAAATCAAACTTTTAGAGATGAAAACTACAATATTAGAGATTAAGAATACACCAGATAGAATTGATAGAATATTAGATATTGCAGAAGAAAATATTAATGAATTGGAGACACAGCAATAAGAATTATCCAACCTGAGACACACAAAGAAAAAAAATTTAGTAAATGCAAATAGCACCAGTAAGCTGTGGGATGTCACATAGTTTAATATATGTATAATTGGAGTCCCCGAAGGAAAGGGGAGGAATAAGAGAAAAAAAATGAAAAAACAATAGCCTAAATTTCCTAAATTTGATAGAAACTATAAACTAACAGATCCAAGAAGCTCAATGGACTCCATACACAAGAAACACAAAGAAAACTACACCAAGGCACATCATATTCAAATTGCTTAATATCAGTGACAAAGAGAAAATCATGAAAGCAACAAGGTAAAATGGACACATTATGTACAGAGAAAGCAGCTTTCTGTTTGAAAGCAATGCAAGGGAGGAGACGGTGGAGTAACATCTTTAAAGTATTAAAAGAAAAAAATAACTGTCCACCTAGACCTAGGAAAAAGTTCTTTCAAAAATAAAGGCTTTTCTAGTATATAAAAGCTGAAAGAATTCATCACCAGTAGACCCACATTACAAGAAATGTTAAAGGAAATCATTCAAGTAGAAGGAAAATGACACTAGGTGGAAATATGCATCTAAAGGAATGTAGAGCACCAAAACCCAAACTCACTCCCATCAAGTCAATTCCTACTCATAGCAACCCTGTAGGACAGAGTAGAACTGCCCTATAGGGTTTCTAAGGCTGTAAATCCTTTTTTTTTTTTTTTGGCTGTAAATCTTTATGGAATCAGATTGCCTCATCTTTCTCCCGCAGAGCAGCTGGTGGCTTTGAACCACCAACCTTTCAGTTAGCAACCAAGTGCTTTAATCACTGCACCACCAGGGCTCCTTAATTACATGGGCAAACTGTCTTATTTCCAAATGACATAACTGTCTATGCAGAAAATCTGATGAATTTTACAAAAAAGTACTTGAACTAATAAGCAAGTTTAGCAAGGTTACGAGAGAAAAGATTAATATACTAGGAAGAAACTATTAAAAATTGAAATTAAAAAAGAACCATCATTCACAATAGCAGCAAAAATATGAAATACTTAGAAATAAAACTGACATAACACATGAAAACATATACACTGAAAACGACAGGACATTGCTGAGACAAATTAAAGAAGAATCACGTAACTGAAGAGACATATATTGTTTACAGGCTGAAATACTCATTATTGTTAAGAAGCCAAGTCTCTGCAAATGAATCTATAGATTCAATGCCATTTCAATAAAAATCCCAGTAGGGTTTTTTTTTTTTTTTTTTTTTTTTGTGGCAGAAACTCATAAGCTAAATTTCTAAAATTCATGTGGAAGTGCGAAGAACCTAGAACAGCCAAAACAACTTCGAAAAAGAACAAAGTTGTTAGGCTATTACCTATTGGTTTCAAAACTTAAAAAGCACCTGTAATCAAGACAGTGTAGTATTATTGTCAAGACAGACCAATCAATCAAAGGAACAAGATAATTGTCCAGAAATAGGCCCATACTGTGTGGTTATGGATTAAATTGTGTCCCCCCAAAATGTGTGTCGACTTGGCTAGGCCTTGATTCCCAGTATTGTGTGGTGGTCCAGCATTTTGTGATCTGATGTGATTATCTTATGTATTGTAAATCCTAATGTCTATGATGTTAATGAGGCAGGATTATAAGCAGTTATGTTATTGAGGCAGGATTCAGTCCATAGGATTAGGTTGTATCTTGAGTCAATCTCTTTTGAGATATAAAAGAGAGAATTGAGCAGAGAGAAGTAGGACCTCATACCACCAAGAAAGAAGCACAGGGAGCAAAGCACACCCTTTGGAGCCAGGATTCCTGCACTGAGAAGCTCCTAGAACAGGGGATGATCAATGACAAGGACCTTTCACCAGAACTGATGGAGAAAGAAAGCCTTCCCCTGGAGCTGGCACCCTGAATTTGGACTTCTAGCCTCCTAGACTGTGAGAGAATAAATTTCTGTTTGTTAAAGCCATCTACTTGTGGTATTTCTGTTACAGCAGCACTAGCTAACAAAGACATGTACAGACAACTGATTTTTGACAAAGATATAAAGGCAATTCAGTGGAAAAAGGTTAGTATAGTCAACAGATGTTGCTGGAACAATTGAATACCCATATGCAAAATACAAACTTTAGCCCGTACCTCACCTTGCATACAAAAATCAACTCATGATGGGTCACAGATATAAATGTAAACTTAAAACTGTAAAACTTCTAGAAGAAAATCTTTGCGATCTTGAGATTGGCAGAGATTTCTTAGATATGACACCATAAACACAACTAATAAATTGGACTTCATCAAAATGAAAAACATTTGCTCTTTGAAAGAATGAAAAGACAAGCCACAGACTTGGAAAAGTATATATCAAACAAAGGACTTGTATGCAGAATACATGCCAAAGTCGCAAAACTCAGTAATAAGAAAACAACCCAATACATGGGCAAAAGTTTTGAAGTGACATTTCCCTAAGGATATACAGATGGTATACAAGAATATGAAAAAATGCTCAACATCATTAGTCATTAGGGAAATGCAAATTAAAACCACAGTGATACCACTACACACCTATTAGAATGGTGAAAATTAAGGCTGACCATACCAAATATGGGCAAGCATGCAGAGCAAGTGGAACTGTCATTTACTGCAGTGTGAATGTAAAATGGTACAACCACTTTGGAAAACAGTTTGGCAGCTTATTTAACAAGTTAAATATACACCTATCATATGATCCAGTCATTCCACTCCCAGATGTTTTCCCAAGAGCAGAGAATGTATTCACATACAAAGACTTGCACACAAATGTCTGTAGCAGCTCTATTTGTAATAGCCCCAAATTAGACGCAAACCAAATGTCCATCAGCAAGTGAATGAATACACAAATATGGTAGATTCATACAATGGAATACTACTCAGCAAAAAAAAAAGGAAAAGAAAGAAAGAAAAGAAATGAACACAATATGAGTGAATCTCAAAAAATTGATCCTTGCGTTAAAAGAAACCAAACATACTTTATGAGCCCATGAATTCAAAACTCTAGAAAAACACATGGGGTCGTCAGAGTGGTAGTGGAGTGATTACAAACGGGCAGGACAGGAGAAAACTTCTGCGGATAATGGATATGTTCGTGATCTTCATTGTGGTGATAGAGCTCAAAATTGTACATTTGAACTAAGTGTAGTTTATTGGATGTCAACTATACCTCAATAAAGTTGTTAAAAAATGAAATTGAAAAAGCATGTCAATTCTGTTTGGGGCTGCTTTCTGGTGGTTACTTTGCTGTCTGACCCACCCTGTTCTTACGAATTATATTGGAAATCTCTTGTATTAGATACTCTAAGGTGGAGACAGACAGAGACACTGATTTGATTTTCATAGGCATTAAAATGCTTTTACTGGAAAGCTTGGTGTTTTTAAGTTCATGATATTGTTATTTTAAAACTAAATTAATTGGGAATAGAAGTTTTGTGAACAAATTTCAGGAACTTGAATAAATCTTAGCAAAGGACAAATATGCCTCATTTTAACAAAAGGCCTGAGACACTTTTTTGTCCACATAAAACAATGCTCTATGGATTGAATTATGCTCTATACAGGGCCTCTTTAAAATATCTTCCTGAAGAAGGGGATGTGTTTGATACCAACAAGTCTACTTTGTAGTTTCACTTCTTCATTTATTACCTCCAATAAAGTCATTCCGAGAATGAAGGTGTCAGGTGAATATGACCTAAGTAATCACATAGTTGTAAGCCATGTCACAAATCCCTTTTGAATGAGTACATTAACTACCTGAATAAGAAACTATGCACATAGATATAATCAACTGCATACAATTATATTAAATTCCTTGCTCTGTCTTGACATTAATCATCACTGTACTGAGATTAGTGCTGAATCTCCTGTGGGCAAGTAATTAATAGAGGTTGACTGATGCCCCATGGCTGTGATTTAGGCAAGGGATACTGCAAACATAATATGGCATATCCAGGTTAAACACCTGTATATATATTCAATTTTGATGATATACTATTTCAACACATAGAACACTTTCAAATGTAATCTTCGGTAAGGGTGATCTTGATATACCAGTTCAATACCAGTTGCCTGAGTTGATTCTGACTCATGGCAGCCCCACATGTGTCAAAGTGGAACTTCACGCCATAGAGTTCTCAATGGATGATTTTTTGGAAGCAGATCACCAGGCCTTTCTTCTGAGGCCTCTCTGGGTAAACTCGAACCTCCAACTTTTCCATTAGCAGCCAAGTGCATAACTCATTTGTGCCACTCAGGGACTCCGATTCTGATGTAGAACCAGTATATCTATAATAAAAATATTCAGAGCCTTTTCTCATCTAAAATTCATTGGAATATTTTTTTTCCTAATTTGTGTGAAAAAAATTCTAATTTTGGTCAATGATATTCTAACTATATCCCGTGTAACATATAGTACTCCCTATGAGGGTCACTCTGAGGCGAAACGGACTCAACTGCACACAACAACAACATGAGCAGGCAGAATTAAGAGTTAGCAGTTGATCAGTCGTCTCTTCTAATGGGTTTTGTGACCTTGAGCAAGTTGCATCATCTATAAAATGAGAACTGTTTGAATTGGCTGATTTTTATGATTCCTTATTAGGCTAAAATGCCTGATTCAAACTAATCTATAATGATTCAGGTCAACTTCTAATTTGGCAGGTATGATAATTCCTGTCCCAGCATAAACTTTTTGGGGTGCAAAGTGGGCCCTCCAATGGCACTACTACTCATGTGCTAGTTTTCAAGCTGAGGAATTTGAAATTACTAATTTTGTTTGAGCACCAAGGAAATAAAGACGCTAAATACCACTGCTAGATCTACCATCAGTTCTGTCTTTCCCAAGACATTCTGACTGCCAGGACCAGGCACCTACGTCAGCAGCGCCACTCAGAATTGGTTGATTCCATGATTCCAGAAGGGAATCCAAATACACCTGAAGGGCCTCATGAGAATTTTGGCACCTTCAGAGCCAAGATGTAATTGAAACTGAAGTAAGGATAAATAAAGCATCTTCTTCCCCTTCTCTTGTTGTCTTCTCTAGTTTTAATCACAGCTGGAGCATTTTAAGGGATTTATTAGAATCAAAGGACACCTAACCACTTTTTTAATATAAAAAAACTGTATTCATGTATTCAGAAATATCCTTTTTACATTGCACATAGTTTGTAGGATAATTTTAAGCAGTAACTCTTCCGGGAATTGAGTTACCTTATTGGTGCACCTCACCTCTCGCCTTTTAACTGACTCGTCTAAAAAGCGATACTGTGAATTTGTAGCACTAGAACAATAATAAAAATAGTTGGCACTGCTTGATGGATATGACATTAGAATGACTTTTCCAAGCCTTATTTTTCTGCATCCTATGTAATTAGATAAACCACTAGTAACTCAAACTACCTTAAAGAGTACAAAATCTTCCCCATCTGCTGGTAAATTACATCCCTACGTCAACAGAGTGGAAACACTGCCAATATCTAGCCCATATTTCCACTGCTGGACTTTACCTTTGAACTAATGATTATAGGGAGTTAAAACCAAACAATTTTATTTTGGTTTGAGGTGGTCATCTTCTGTAATACTTGTTCCTTATAGGGAATCAATTGTATGGGAAACCACCAGCTCAAAAGTTTTGACTGAACAGTCTAGATGTTTCAGACTAGCAGTTGATTGAAGTAGCTAATTGGACAGTGTCACTGAATTAAGTGTTTGTTTTACTCGCTTGTCTATACTGGCATCACACAGTAAGGCATATGCAGAGAAATGCTCTGAAAAAGGATTATCATTATGATAATACAGCTGAAATTCATTGGCAACTTGCTTTACTGGTAAAATAAATAGGGTTTCCCTTACCTGAATCACAAACTCTTTAATTTTATATCACAACTAGTGACTGGCCTTTGGAAGCCACTCTGTCAAAACAGTCCTAAAGTTGGTTGTAGGGCCTGGGGCTAGGGCACTTGTCTTCGGCTCAAAATTTAAGTAGAAGCAAAAAAAAAAAAAAACAAGATAAATAATATTTTACTGAAAGACTAAACAGCAAATAAAATTAATGCAAAAGAAATCCTGATGAATAAATAAAACACCAAAGTTTTAAGTAAGGATCAGTATTATTTACTGACTTTTTTTCTTTTGCCTCAGGCTCTGTATAACCCCACACACCAGTATTAATGGCACTGTCTCATGCAAAATTTCAATATTTTGTTCATCATGGACTTTTCTGCATTAATTTTGATTTTTTAAAAATTCAAATTAAATTTTAAAAAATTTTTGCATTAAAATGTCATTTATCTTGATCACTTAGTTTTTTAGCATGCTTGCCTCGCCCTCATCCCAGCCCTGGTTAGGAATGGACTTCCTACACTGCTGAAGCCTAACTTGAGGTAGACCATTCCAAGGTCACACAGCCAATAAGTGGTGAGGTTTGGATTCAACACCAGGCCTCAAGAGGCCACCGTTTAGGACTGAGCTTGTATGCTTTCTAAGGTGGTTATGAAGTCCAGCAGAAATACAGAAGGCAGCTTAGATCCTTCCCAGCCTGGGGCTTTCCACAGCCTGAGGTGGGGTGGGGGATGGTGAATCATGAGCTGGAGATTCCATCCCAGAGCTGGGATTAAATTTTGACAGGGATCCAGGAATGAGTTAGAGCCATAGTAAGAGGAATGTTTTAAAATAATTATTTGATAGGGTTCAATTTTAAACAGAGAGAAAAAAAGGAACTGGTTGTGCAAAAAAGAACCTACTCTTATACTGCTTAGTAGTAGAACAATAACTTCTCTTACATAGCACTCGTGTTTTTCTTACATTAAACCAGTTTCTGTTGAGTCGATATTAACTCACAGCCACCCTATGTGCGTCAGAGTACAACTGTGCTTCATAGGGTTTTCAAGGGCTGATTTTTTTTCAGAAGTAGATCACCAGGCCTTTCTTCTGAGGCACCTCTGGGCAGACTCCAACCTTTCAGTTAGAAGTCAAGCTTATTAGCACCACACAAGGATTCACTTTATTAAGTTGTTGTTGTTGTTAGGTGCCACCAAGTCGGTTCTGACCCATAATGACCCTATCTACAATAGAACAAAACACTGCTTTCAGTCATTATCCATCTGACATCAGCAATGATATCCCTCATTCTGTGTCCTCTTCAGATCCGGCCTGAATTTCTGGCAGTACCCTATTGATGTACTGCTACAAACATTTTTGAATGATCAGCAAAATTTTACTTGCGTGTGATATTAATGATACTGTTTGATAATTTTTGCAGTCTGTTAGATCACTTTTCTTTGGAATGGGCACACATATGTATCTCTTCCATTTGGTCGGCCAGGTAGCTGTCTTCCAAATTTCTTGGCATAGACATGTGAGTTCTTCCAGCGTTGTATCCATCTGTTGAAACATTTCCACTAGTATTCTGTCGATTCCTGTAGCCTTGTTTTTCACCAGTGCCTTTGGTGCAGCTTGCACTTCTTCCTAGATACCATCAGTTCTTGATCATATGCTACCTCCTGAAATGGTTGCACGTCTATTAACCCCTTTTGGTACAGTGACCCTGTATATTCCTTCCATCATCTTTTGAGGCTTTCTGTGTCATTCAGTATTTTACTAAGTTACCTCTATTTATTTATGTGATATAATCAAGAGTCCAGGGTAAGTGTAGCCTTTGGAAGTGGAAGGGGCATTTCTCCTCAAAGATAGGACAGAAAGGGGAGTCAGTGGATGAAAATAAGGAGAAACATTACTTGCAGAAGAGAGAAGAGTATCAGATATTTTTGGGTGGGTCCAGTGAAGGTAAATGAGCTCATGGCAGTTAACCTAGAACTTAGTAAGTAGGACCCTGGGACTGGTGGGGCACTGAAGACGGGTGGTGTGAAAGGAGAGTGGAGAGGCGAGTGGACAGTTTTGGATTTACTGTTGTGGTCAGCATGTCCTGTAGTCAACAAGACATGAACATAGGCGGGAGTTCTCTTAAATACAAGAGCTACCCATGTAAGTCCAAACTTGAACTAACACTTCAACCAGTACACTGCTCTCCAGCTCAATAATCTCTTCCTTGATCTGCTTCCTCTTTATTTCATATATTCAACCCTTTGCCCAAGCTGGTATTTTCACTGTCCGTAGTGGTTCTGTTCTCTACCTTTATCTCTCACAGCTAAGTTAGCCACATATCTTATCAATTTTGTTTCTAACAAGGGGGCTGCAAAGCTCCATAGTCCCCAAGAACCAGGCAAGTAAAGACAAGAAGGCTAGGGTCACTGTGATGCACTGCAAATCTCCTTACTGATTCAAGCTTCCCGTCACTACTCAGTTCCAGGGAATCGGGAAAAGAGAGTCTAATTTTCCCAGATACGGTGCTGGGTGGGAAATCTTCTGCTGGCCAAAACATAATGCCCAGAACCCCCCATGTTTAATCTCCCCCCCCCCCCACAAAAACTAAGTCTGCAAAAACATACTTCCAACTGGAATAAATCTCAGATTGCATAGTGGAGGCCAATATGAACCTATGATTTACCTTAATGGAAGCTTAGTTTTCAATAGCTTTTACTAAGAACTTTCTACAGGGTAACTCTTTTCTTACATTTAGTGTGTTGTTACATTTATATTAGTAATATAAATTAATATGTTGTTCATTCCAAACACCATCACAGCAAGATTGTTAATTTAAAAAAACAAAGCTTACATAGAGGAGAATCAATAACTATATCAATGTTTAGATGATAATGTGTTCTGTTAGAAAAAAAAGAGAAAAAACCAAAACCATTTCTGTAAAATCAGAGTACGATCATTGATGGAAACCAAGAAAAGAAGCATATCTGCCCAAGGCAACAAGGAAGGTTAGTCAAATTGCTACGTGTCCTGTGGAAGTAATTATTTTTGGCATTTCTTTCTTCCAACTTCTTCTGGTGGCAAACAACTACACACCTTGTAGAAAATGAATTCTCTGGAGAACACAGAGAATAAAGAAAACCTATGAGCTCAATGATGTACACCAGCTGTTTAATATTTTATTAAGGCAGCACAAAACTTAACTAGAACTTCGAATTCATAGGTAACTCGCTTTGTGTAAGTAGGGCCTGCAACAGAATGGGCTATGCTCTCTTTTCATCTTGGTTTGCCCCTCCACCTCCCACCTTTCAAATGTATACTTTTACTAATCTTGCAAATGGATCTTCCTTCCCTTTGACTGAGCTTTCTGGTTTCACCTGAGGAGTGTAATGAAGGCTTTGTGACAGCTGGTCACGTAACTAACATCACCAGTCCATATTTTCTGTTCAGATTTCAGGCAAGCCACAAACTCCTGAGAATCATAGCTTTGGTTTGGTTACAAAACATTTTTTTAAGAAACCGTGAAACCACACGAGTCCATAGTCCTGAAGGCTGCCAAGCTTCACTGGTTGACCTAGTTAGTACTGTAGTGGAAAATGGAGAAGGGGGAATAAAAAATACAACACTAAGTTAAACTACTTAGAAAAATTTAACTTTTTTTAAAAATTGTGGTAAATATATATGTGACACATCATTTGCCATTTCAATACTCTTCATGTGTACAATTCAGTGACATTGGTTATGTTTATCATGTTGTTCAACCATTACCGTTATCTGTTTCCAAATTTTCCCATCACCTTTAACAGAAGCTCAGTAAACTTAACTCTTTGGGGTAAAAACAACTAAATATTTGGACCTGATAAAGAATATATTGGGAATGAAAACAATTTCTTCTTTAAATTTCAGGTACCCCAACAGGAAATAAAGTAGATTCAATAAATATAAACTCTGTGAGTTTAGATTAAACTCTATGAGTTTAAGTCAGAGTACGTATATGAGTTGAGGTTTATTATGTTCTGATACATTCTTTTAAAAGGATCTTGATGGCACAGAGGTTAAGTGCTCGGCTGCTAACCAAAACGTTGGTTCAAACCCAGCAGCCACTCCGCAGGGAAAAGATGTGGCAGTCTGCTTCTGTAAAGATTTACAGCCTTGGAAACCCTATGGAGCAGTTCTACTCTGTCCTATAAGGTCTCTAAGCTGAAATCGACTCAGCTGCAATAGGTAGTTTCTTTTACATCAATTTACAATATTTTGTTTTTTAAAACAACCATATAATCAACATGCAGAAAGCAATATATGATAAGAATTTACATGAAATTATTTTTTATTCTGTTTTTGATGTATGGTTTGCACTGGACTACTAACCTAAAGGTTGGTGGCTTGAACTCACCCAGCAGGGTCACGGAAGAAAGGCCTGACAATCTGGTTCCGTAAAGATTACAGCCAAGAAAACTCTATGGAACAGTTCTACTCTGTAACACATGGGGACGCCATGATTCGGAATTGACTTAGGAGCAACAGGTTTGGTTTTTCTTTGTAAACTGTGACATGATGCTCCTTACTCAGGCCCAGTATGTATTTAATAAGCAGACCAATGAGATCCATCTTTAAAACATTTATGCAAATTTTCCAACTGAATTATTCTTTGTTTCTACAGTAGGCGCTAAAATAAGTCTTTGGTTTAGAGAGGATCTTTCTTATTTTCCTTTCCAGAATCATGCAAAGCAAGGAACTCGTATTTAACTAAGCTTTAAAAACATTCCTGGCAGTGTCAATATAAAAATAAATAGAAGTTGCATTCCTGAAAACTAACATGGAATAGAGTTGACTATAAAAGTGATGTTGTTGCGACTTATTTCAACAAAGGGAAGTTCTGAAATTAAAAACATGTTTCTTCTGTCATGTGTCATACAAGAGAAAAATGGCAAAAAAAAAAAAAAAAAAAAGAATCTTAGTGTGTTCCTAATTTAGATGCCCCTTCTTTACCATAAACATAACTTTCTCCAACAATGACACACTCAAATATGTTGTGCTACTCTTGAGTATGGAAGATTTTTTCCTATTTTCATTGTTGGTTTTCACCATTTGGACAGTGCATGAAAAAATGAAGTTTATATATGCATATGAACAGTGATAATGGGGGATGGATCTACTACTTACACCCATATTTCCTGAACAGAGTTTTGATCCCAGCTTGAAAACCAGAGCATCATGAAACATATATTTCTTTGAGAAATGATAGTTTGGGATATTAGTCTTAGTGTCAAGTTTGTGTTTTGATCAATTTACAAACTAGCAAATTTCTTAGTTAACAATATTAGCAATTTTTAAATCATAATTTTAGTTTACTACGTAGAAAGTTTGATATATACAGTTCTTAAATCAGATTCACACACACCACCCTTTTGACTTTGTTTAAGAATGCAGATTCCCAATCTCTGACAGAGGGCTTTTGATTCATTGGAGTTTATGCAAGAGCCTTGAAATCTGCATTCTAAATAAACTCATAGGCGATTCTAACAAAGGTAGTCAGTAGATCACAATTAAATCACAGTAGAAACAATGAAATGTAACGTGCCTCTGTGACTAGGCACTTGGACTATTTGTGTGGCTGTTCTTACCCTGCTCTTTCTTCCCAAGATCTTTTTATAGATAATTATTTCATTAATCCTCATATATGTACATTCTATATAGTTTGTAATTTTAGCTGGTAGGAAAGTTCACAAATGGAAATTCACAATGAAAATGAATTTAGCACAGACTAACTCTATGTGAGCAAACCTATGATTTAAGAATGATTGAACTAAGTCAGTCATTTACTTTCTAGAGTCAAAACATCCACGAATTCAATGAAGAATCATTTCTTGAGAGCAATTCATAAATCATTGTAGATATGTGGCATTAAGTTCTAAGAGCAGGAAGCTGAAGTTGGTGTGTGTGAGGACTCTGTTGGGTGTGGGGGAGACGGGTTTACTCTTTTACTGATGGTTCTTCACTCCATCTTCTTTCTCTTGGTTTGCTCATCTAAAAAATGGATATAAAAGCACTTGCAACTCCATTTTTTAGCTTCCCAGGGGCTTTCTGAAAAATGCTTCTGATGACTACGTCACATGGCCCAGTCAGTTATTATTTTTTATTTGCTTACAAGCTGCCTCCACCCAGGCTCTGAGGCCTAAATTTCACTGATGGAGAAATAAATGAAATCGGAATTCTTAACAGATGCCTCACCATAAATTCTTATGGACTCCAGTCAAATGCATGGCAAGCTTTAAGCCTGCTTATGAGGATTAATATGATAATCATGTCTAAAAGGATCTTGTGAGGGAAAGAGCAGGGCTAGAACAACCACACAAACAGTCTAAGTGCCTACTCACAGAGCCACTTAACATTTCATTGTCTCTCAAATTGTGATCTACTGACCACCTTTATCAGAATCTTCTATAAGCTTATTTAAAATGCAGACTTCAAAGGTCTTCCATAGATCCCAATGATTCAGGGCAGAGATTGGAAATCTGTGTTTTTAAATGAAGTCAAGGAAAGTTGAATCTGATTTGAGAAATTCATATACCAAACTTTCAATATAGACTAGAGCATGGAGAACAAGCTTGAGCTAAGAGTTTCCAAGCTGAAAGAGGTGACTGCTCTCATCCACCCTTACTCTTCTCAGCTCCCTTTCTTTGCCCAGTTAGGCAGCTAGTTTATAGTTCTCAACTGAGAAATACAAGTAAAATTATTTTTATGAGGTAGTAGGCAATTGATTATTGGAGTGATGCTGTCAAGAATGTAAGGAATGACATGTATTTAGCCCTATCAGAAGGACTGGGATTCATATAGGTAGAGATTCACCTGTTGTCTGGAACTTTCTAGATTAGAGAATTCTTCTTTCCCTTCAGACATTAATTCTCAGGGCTTCCCTCTTAAATCTTCAGGAGAAGGGAGAAGAGTGCCTCAGGCCATACCTGCAAATTCTAAAAGGCAGCTACAGTTCATACCCATTCTCCCTGGCGCTACTGTCTGTGGAGAAGCTTGGAAGGTTGTAGAGAAGTCTAGAAGGTTGCAGAGAAGTCTAGAAGGTTGTGAAGAAGCCATGTAAATGCTGTAACATCAACTTTGCAGTAGGGTCCCTGACTCTTACCAGAACTGGTTGATTTATTTTCTAAAATTTGCTGATTAATTCAACAAACTCTTGATAACAGACGTGCATTGGAATGTGCAAGCGTTTGAAGTCAAAAGGCCCAGAGTGGTATTAAGCAAAAGACTTTCTCAATCTTACTCTTGGATTCTTAATGTAAGACAAAAAGATAATAACTATACCTACTTCACAAGGTAGATATGAGGATAAAATTAGATTTTTGGTGAAAGCATATATGGTAAACTGGCTGGTGTGACTGATCCTGATTACAAAGAGGAAATCAGATTGATATTACAAAATGGAGGTAAAGAAGAGTATGCCTGGAATGCAGGAGATCCCTTAGGGCGTCTCTTAGTACAATCATGCCCTGTGCTTAAAGTCAATGGAAAACTACAGCAACCAATTCCAGCATGACTACTAATGGCCCAGACCCTTTAGAAATGAAGGTTTGGGTCACCCCAAAAGGCAAAAAACCATGACCAGCTGAGGTGCTTACTGAGGGCAAAGGGAATACAGAATGGGTGGCAGAAGAAGGTAGTTCTAAATAACAGTTATGACCACATGAGGATTGAAATTGTTATGAGTATTTCTGCTTTGTATGTGTGCTCAAATATTTTCCTCACTTATAAAGTAGAAGATGTAAACAGGGCTAGTGCATTTTCGACTGTATGTGTGTTTGTTGTATCATGTTAGGTGCAAGTATGACTTTATAATTTTCTTTATTCAGAGATTATGTATGGTTTAAGATGTGTGCAGGTCCCAAGTTGACAAGGGATGGACTGTGATAGTTAAGGTTGTGTGTCAGCTTGTCTGGGCCATGATTCTTAGTGGTTTGGCAGTTAGGATGTAGTTTGGCAGTCCTATGATGTTGTGATCACTTCCATGACGAAATTTGATACAATGTGATCACCACAGTAGCCAATCAGTTGAAAGGGAGTTTCCTTGGGTGTGTGGCCTGCATCGAATAGAAGTGGATTTTCTGGCAAGGTTCGTGGGCTTTTGCTTACTCTGAATCCTGCAACTGGCTCCTGTTTGTCTGGCCTTCGGTTCCTGGGACTTGAGCTAGCAGCTTACCTTCACTCTTGCCTGCTGATCTTGGGATTCATCGATCTTCACAGCCTGTGAGCAACAGCCCTGCTCTCTGATCTGCCGATCCCGGGTTTGACAGCCCCTGTGGCTATGTGAATCAGGAGAAGCCTCTATCCTGACCCACGGACTTACAATGTTTCAGGCTCTACAACCACATGAGCCATTTCCTTGATCTAAATCTCTCTCTGTATACATGTATACACTTTACTGGCTTTGCTTCTCTGGAGAACCCAGCCTAAGACAATGGCTAAGCAAGCACTCTTATTTTTATGTGCAAGATGTCGTGATAGGAGTTATGCGGAATGCAAAGGTGTTTAAGGCATGGCTTCTTCCCTCAATTACATTGCAGTCTCTTAATGGTATGGAGAAGTCCCTGGGTGGTGCAAACATTTAACATGCTCAGTGGCTAATTGAAAGGTTGGAGTTTGGAGTCCACCTAGAGGCTCCTTGGAAGAAATGTCTGTTAGTCTACTTCTGAAAAATTAGCCATCGAAAACCCTATAGAGCACAGTTCTACTCTGACACACATGGGGTCACTGTAAGTTGGAATCAACTCTATGGCCCCTGGTTTAAGGGTGTTGACAACTACAGGAGTAATGACACTATAAATGTCATGTGAGTGGTACGAAATGCTAAACGAGTTCAGAAAGTATTTTTTCTGGGCTCATCAAGAAAGGCTCATCCAGAGCACAACTGCATCTCACTTGGGCTTTGAAGAACGTTAAGATTGCAATTAACAAGTAAAGTTAGAAAAAAGAGTACCTTCCTGGGGAAACGGAGGACATGAGGAGTGATATAGAGGTTAAAGGATGTGAGATACACTTGGGAAATGATACATAAGCCACTTTGCCCAAAAGTCCACCTCGACCTTGGGATTGTATTTTTATATATGGCAAGGTAAGCTGGCGGTATAAAAGTAGAGTGGTTGGCGTGAGCCATGCGTGCTTGTTTGATCTCCATGATACTAACACAAATCTAAAGCCAGCACACCTCTAGTAATGTGTAGTCCTTTCCCCTCTCCAGGGTGCTGCAATTGGGACAACTTTAAAACATTATAATGAGTGCATGATGTGGCTAAAATATTTCACACTAATACGCACACAGGGAAGAAATTTGAATTTGAATTTCCACAAGCTTATCTATCCTTTCGTACCAAAGATCAACTGATATTTTCACATGCTGACATGCTTACTCAAGGTATAAGTTCTTGTTAAAATGATTGATGACTTGCTTAGACAAAAAGTTAATGGAGATACTTGTCTTAACTTCTTAATTAGTACTGCAAATGTCACTTTCAATGCAAAATTTAGTTGTAACATATACAAGACATTGCCTATCTTATATAAACACTTGTATTTAAGAAATTGGAATAATGGGGGGTATGTTGTTAGGTGCCATCGAGTCGGTCCCGACTCATAGCGACCCTAAGAATGTGAACTCTGGAATCAGACAGACTGAGTTTGTAACCCAGATTGGCCGTATATTTCTTCTCTTTGATTTAAGGAACAAAAATTTTTTTTTCTTTGTGTATAGCTCTTGGATTCCAAAGGGCAAATAAAACCTACATCTCAGAAGACTATTTCAGGATTCCATGGCTGATTTATTTTTCCATTTTAGATTAGCTTAACTAAAAACCCCTTGCATTTTCCTTCTCTTTCTTACCACACCTTCTTATTTAGGTGGTGATGACAATCTTCCTTTATGGGATTTTAGGATTTCATTTTGCTTGGGTGAGTCTTAAAAAAAAAATTATTTCCTGTATCTACCTGTACATTGCCTTGTAATCTGTAATTACATTAGATCACCATTTGAAAGTATATTTTTCTGGAATGTGACACTTGGACATAATCCTTAATTGCTGAAAATGTTGCTTATCCAGCATAGTATGCATTAATCTCCTAAAGGAAAGAGGGGCAAAACAAAATGAAAATGTGTTTAGTCTGAGAAAACATCAGAAAGTGTCAAACCACATAGGAATGCAGACATTACTTAGGAAAAACACAGGGAGTGACAAACAGCAAAGGAAAAGTTGCCAATTTCCTTATTTAATCAAACTTTGCTTCTAGAAGCAGTCCAGTGAAAGCTCCCCATGCATTTGATGGAAGTAAGGCTGAAGTCAGTGCCCTTTTTGAAGGAAATGCATCTAGCAGGGTTTGTTTGCCTTCTCTGATTTGCTCTCATTTTAGTTTTAAATCTTCTTCTTCCATTCCCTCCCGCCTGCTTTCTCCCTTCATCTCCATTTGATTCTGTGTCATGTCTATTTCTGAAGCTGTCCCCTGCCAGTCAAATCCTTTAGGGACTTGGCTGTCCCCTTCCCCACACAGGGGGAGAATAAGAATAAGTGATGGGAAGGGCAGTGCTTGTCATTACTATCATCTTTCTTTCCATCCTGTTTTTGTGTTTCCCTTCTATTTTGAGAAAAACAGCTCAGTTTAGTAGAGGGAGCCTGGCATTAAAATGAAACTCTAGTTTCTAGTCCACCTATCAGCTGCAAGATCTTTATGTGAAAATATGGGTTCTTATCAACTTTGGATTCAGAAAAGGACGTGGAACAAGGGATATTATTGCTGATGTCAGATGGATCATGGCTGAAACCAAAGAATACCAGAAAGACGTTTACCTGTGTTCTACTGACTATGCAAAGGCATTCAACTCTCTGGATTGTAAGAAATTATGGATAACATTGCAAAGAATGGGAATTCCAGAGCACTTAATTGGGCTCATGAGAAACCTATGTACAGACCAAGAGGCAGTTTGAACAGAACTAGGGGATACTGAGTGGTCTAGAATCAGGAAAGGTGTGTGTCAGGTTGTATCCTTTCACCATACTTATTCTATCTGTATGCTGAACAAATAATCTGAGAAGCTGGACTACATGAAGAAGAATGTGGCATCAGGACTGGAGGAAGACTCATTAACAACCTGTAATATGCAGGTGATACAACCTTGCTGCTGAAAGTGAAGAGGATTTGAAGCACTTGTTGATGAAAATCAAAGACCACAGCATTTAATATGGATTACACCTCAACATAAAGAAAACAAAACTCCTCACAACTGGACCAATAAGCAACATCATGATAAACAGAGAAAAGATTGAAGCTATCAAGGATTTATTTCATTTTACTTGGACCCACATCAATGCCCATGGAAGCAACAGTCAAGATATCAAATGATGCCCTGCATTGGGCAAATCTGCTGCAAAAGACCTCTTTAAAGTGTTAAAAAGCAAAGATGTCACCTTGAAGATGAAAGTGTGCCTGACCCAAACCATGATGTTTTCAATTGCCTCATATGCACGCGAAAGCTGGACAATGAATAAGGAAGACAGAAGAAGAATCGATGGTGTTGGCGAAGAATATTGAATATTGAATATACCAAGGACTGCCAGAAGAATGAACAAATCTGTCTTGGAAGGAGTACAGCCAGAATGCTCCTTAGGAGCAAGGATGGCATGGCAAGACTTTGTGTCACATACTTTGGACGGGTTATCAGAAGGGACCAGTCCCTGAAGAAGGACATCATGCTTGGTAAAATGGATGATCGGTGAAACAGACGAAGACCCTCAAGGAGATGCATTGACACAGTGGCTGCAACAATGGGCTCAGGCATAACGACGATTGTGAGGATGGCCCAGCACTCGGCAGTGTTTCATTTTGTTATGCACAGGGTTGCTATGAGTCAAACTAACAACATCAGTTTTCGGGGGTCATCGTATTTGTTCTATTTCATAAAGGTATGTGCTGTCCACAATACCTATTGTCATCTAGTCAATTCTGACTCACGGCAACCCCATGTGTTACAGAGTACAACTGCTCCATAGGGTTTTCTTGCTTGTAATCTTTATGGGAGCATATTACCAGGCCTTTCTTCAGTGGTGGTGCCTCTGGGTGGGTTTGAACTGCCAACCCTTGGTTAGCAGTTGAGTGCAAGCCATTTGTGCCTGTTCATCCAGGGACTTATAACATTGTAGTGTGAAATGAATTAGACAGTACAGTAAAAGTGTTTTGTACACTGTGTAACCATAGCCTACATATCGAGACCCAGACTAGGGTGAAGTAAAAGAGATGCCAAGGGTGCAAACTGTAAGCAGGCATACCCTCAGGATTGTGCAATTTTTCACCTATTACTGTCATTATCATCTGTAACTCAGCTGTGACCAAAGGGTTAAAACCGTAGCATAAATGACTGTCATCAAGTAGATTAAATATTGTTATTTCTACCTGGGAAGTTGTACTTCACAAAGACTGCAGTTTTAGGATTAGAGAAATAAAGTTCCCCTCAAAAATTTGCAGTGGATACATGGTAACCTACTCTTTCCATAAATAATCCTTGGTTTGAAGAACACTAAGCTAAGAAGATCAGGAAAGGAAGCTCGAACATTTAAAAGGAATTTGCATCTAATGAGCTCCTTCTCAGTACAAGGTTCCCACTTAGGCCCTCCAACTAAATTTTAAAAGACTTTTACTATATTTAATTCAGAACCCACGTTAAAAAAACAAACAGAAAAAAATCAAAACATACACAATTAGAGCAGGAACACCCTCTCTATGACTTACCCCAGAAACCATTATGCTTCACAAACAGATTAAAGCAAAATTTTTCTCAACCCCAACATGACAGAAAGACAAAGATAACTACATAGTGACAAAGCTAAATCATTGCTAGAGGATAGAGTTACTTGCTCACTAGTGGTTATCATCGGCCAAGAACTAGTATGCTATTGAGACCTGTAAAGCTCCCTGGCCTAGAAACCCATTACTGGCAAAAGTACAGTCCATTTTTATTTTGGTAATTAACCTAATTGACTTTCTCCTGGTCACTACTTAGAAGACTTGGATGCAGATTCCTTTCTCTGGGAAGAACGTCTTTAGAGAAACTCCTCACTGAGTGACCTTTTAAAAAAAAATTCTCTCCCTACCATAGGACCCAGGATCCCAATCCTACATATACACCCAGAAGAAGTGAAGACAGGAATGAAAATAGAAATCTGTACACCAATGTTCCTTGCAGCACTTTTCACAATAGCCCAAAAGTGGAAACAACAAAGAAGTCCATCGACAGATGAATGGATAAACAAAATGTTGTATATACATACAACGGAATATTAAAAAGCCATAAAGAGAAATGAAGTTCTGATGCATGCCACAACATGGGTGAAAACGTCATGCTGAGTAAAACAAGTCAGTCACAGAAGGACTAATACTGTATGATCTCACTTTTATGAAATAAGCAAATAAATGTTGTTGCTGTAGTTAGGAGCTGTTGAGTCAGTTCCAACTCACAGTGACCCTACGTACAACAGAACAAAACACCGCCTGGTCCTGCACCATCCTCACAATCATTGCTATGTTTGAGCCCATTGTTGCAGCCACTGTGTCAATCCATCTTGTGGAGGATTTTCCTCTTTTTCGATGACCCTCTACTTTATCAACCGTGATGTCCTTCTCCAGGGACTGGTCCCTCCTGATAACATGTCCAAAGTACATGATGTTTTGCCATCCTTGCTTCTGCGAGCATTCTGGCAGCATATTCCTCCAAGCAGATGTGTTTGTTCTTGCGGCATGATATATTCAGTATTCTTTGCCAACATCAT
This sequence comes from Dugong dugon, assembly GCA_030035585.1. NCBI lineage: Eukaryota > Metazoa > Chordata > Mammalia > Sirenia > Dugongidae > Dugong > Dugong dugon. The sequence goes on along the minus strand of CM057469.1, from coordinate 23,338,981 downwards.
AAATCAAGTGTATAGAAACTAAAAATTACTAGTGGTTACCAGGGGTGGGAAGAAGGGAAAAGGGGGGGAGATTTTGCTTAAGGCGCATTGAGCTTATGGGTTGAATAATCTGGGAAGGGATAGTGAGAATGGTTGCATACATGAAGAATGTACTCAGCGTCAATGAAATAGACACGTAGAAGTTGTTGAATTGGTGAACGTTTTGTTGTGTAAATTTCACCACAATTTTTTTTTTAAAGTTCTCCCTCTTTCTTAGCCCCTTTCAGTGCTCAGTGCAGACACTTGTCCACCGCTGCACTTCTTAGCAGTGAAGATGTACAGGGCCTGATGGCTGGTGTGCAGTGAAGGAGGGTGGTGGGCCTGGTGAGTGACCCGTGAAAACATGCCCCAGTCACAAAAGACAAAAGCAAATCACCAAACTCCACGTCTGCATTGTGATTTTCCACAGAGATTTCAGAACCAGGTCAGTCAGCTTTCCAACTTCGAGCCTCTGTCGCCTCCCTCACAGAGAACTGAAAGAGCATCCATCTCGCTATAAATAAAGTGAATCTTAAAGAATGACGTTCAAAAGCATTGATTTAGGCTCTTCACCCAATCTCTACTTAAGATGCCTCTGGCAGAGAAACCACACGTTTGACAATATCTTTCCAGGATTCAGTCAGTTCAACTCATCTACTGAGAATGAGTTAAACTGGAAAAATCAGAGACAACAGCAAGGTGGGGAAAGGATTTAATATATGTGTCTGTCATTGAAGCCATCAGAGGAGAATTCTTGGAAATATATATGACATAAGTTATAGAAATTTCTGGATCAAATTTACTTTATTCCCTGGTCTGATCATTTCACTGATCATACTATGGGTCCAATTATTTTTTCCTAAGCTGAACTTAAGTCTTCGTAAGTAATACATATCAATTAGAGAAAAATGAGAAAATATAAACAGAAAATTAAAACCACTGAGAACTCTATCACACAAAGATAACCCTTTTAACATTTACATTGTGTATATAAAACTTCCTTGCAGACTTGTATGCATTACATATATACCTCTTACCTTCGAGTTGATTTTGTCTCATAACAACCCTATAGGACAGAGTAGAACTACCCCATAGGGTTTCCAAGGAGCAGTTGGTGGATTCGAACTGCCGACTTTTTGGTTATCAACCAGACTCTTAACCTCTGCACTACAAGGGTTCCACTACACATATAAACCAAAAAACAAACCTTGTACCATCAAATCGACTCTAACTCATAATAACCCTACAGGACAGAGAAGAACTGCCCGATAGGGTTTCCAAGGACAGCCGGTGGATTCAAACTGCTGACCTTTTGGTTAGCCGCTAAGCTCTTAACCACTGCATCACCAGGGCTCCATTACATATACAGGCATGCCTTTTTCAAAATTTTTATAATTTGTGTTTTCCCTTCATGGGCACTTTTCCATGTAAACAAATACACTTTCATAAATTATTTTTATTAGCTGCATTATGCTGCAATGTGTAGTTATAACATAATTTTTCAATGCTAAGTTTAGATTGGAGTCCCTGGGTGGGGCAAACAGTTAAACGCTCAGCTGCTAACTGGAAGGTTGGAGGTTCGATTCCTCTTAGAGGTACCTCAGAAAAAAAGCCTATAGGTGTACTTCTGAAAAATCAGTTGTTGAAAACCCTACGAAGCACAGTTCTGATCCACAGGGGGTTGCCATTAGGCTGAATTATACTATAACAACTAGCATAATTATCAGTCCAGATAGACTGCAAAATTCCTTATTTCCTTTCATATTATGAAAAAATACTCTACCTATGCTGAATATGATCTTAATTTTGAACCCATTTAAATAGGGACAGGCAATCCAGGCCTGGTATAATCTCTCATCTTTGACCTGACATGCAGGCGCTGGAGCAGAAGCTGTTGCAGCTCTCTCCGTATTCCCTCCATTTCTGTGCACTCCAAACTGGAGGCCAGCACCTTCACCTTTGACACAGAGTTTCTGTCAAATGGCCAGATAGAACCCACTGTGCCTGTATGCACAGGGGTCTGGAAGTGCCTGGGAGCTAATGTCACTCCAGGAGCAATCCTTAAGCAATGATTGGTAGGTGCGGGACTATAATATCCCAGCTCTTTCACCTCTTTTTGTTGTTGTTAGTTGCTATCCAGTTGACTATGGCTCATGGTGACCTTATGTATAACAGAAAAAATGTTGTCTGGTCCTGTGCCATCTTCATGATGGTTGGTTTGTTTGCACCTTCCAGCACTATGTCAGACAGACAATGTTCTGTTGTGATCCATAAAGTTTTCATTGGCTAATTTTTGGAAGTAGATCTCCAGGCGTTTCTTCCTAGTCTGTCTTAGTCTGGAAGCTCTGTTGCAACCTGTCCACCATGGGTGATCCTGCTGGTATTTGATATACTGGTGGTATAGCTTCCAGTATCACAGCAACAAGCAAGCCATTTCTAGGCTGGGATAACTCTGAGGTGTGTGTTTTGTCCTGTTGTCAGTGTTGCCCCACTGAATTAAGATCCACTGTAGTTTCTGGCTTAAAACGCATCCTTTATTGGTTGCCTTCCCTTTCCTGATCATTTCTCCCCTCACCCACCCATGCTCCTTGCACCTCCCAATACACTGCTTGCACTTGAATCCTTGGCTCAGTGTCTACTTCTGGGTCACTCAAACTAAGACACCTGTCACAGCCATTCAAGAGTGCAAATTTTGAAGGTGTGGCCTATGTGTTGTTGCAGAGGTACTGTGGGAATTCAAGTCTCATCAAATCGAAGTACTCTTCTTATTTCATAGCAACATGACGTTTTATGCATTCACAGAGAAGCAGAGCAGCTAAAACCATCTTCATCTTTCATATGGGAAAACTGGAGATGCACTGAGGTTCAGTAATTTTTGTGCCAGATCATGCAGCTACTTAGAAGTACAGCCAGTACTGGAACCCATGTTTTCAGACTAGCCTGCTAGACAATTGTACCTGTATAAAATAACACACTTCTGTCAAAAGTGATGTTGCTCTGGAATGAATGTGTTGCCTGAATTAACTTTAGGATGCCTGAACTTTGAAATATAGTGTTTTAAAGATATAGTTATTTGTTTAATAGCTATGTTTCATTCCTGGTCCTCCTTTCCATCTTTCTTATTTATGCTACTTACCAGCCCCTCTTTTCGCTTTCTTTGGCACCTAAGGTTGATTTGTCTCTGCTAGGAACTGTATGGGGTCATCAACTTTTAATTGCCATCAAGCTGAACATTAGTAGGTTGTACTGATGGGGAGAGTAATGTGCATAAACAAACAGTGATAGTTCAAGGCAGAGTGTGGTAAGTACTCTAGGAGAGGTGCAAAGTCTGTTGGGAGGCCAGAGGAAGGAAAGATAAATTCTCGCAAAGGGATAAAGGAAGGCTTGAAGGAACAGGTGGCACTTAAGCTGGGTCTGGAAGGCTGGGTAGGATTTCAACAGGCAAATGTTGGGGAGGGGGGAGGAGAAAGGAGCAACATGAGCAAAAAAATGCAGTGCAGGTTCAGTGAATGTCGAGTAGAGTGGGGCAACTGGCTCACAGAGATCAGGGTAGGAGAGCTATGTATACAGTGAGATGGTGAAGGACCCTCCGCGGAGTGCCTAGGAGGTTAGATTTTATTTGATGGACAGTGGACAAGCATCAAAGATCTGGGAACAGTAAAGTGTCAGAATTACATTCACATCTTAAGGTCACTGATCAGAAGACACATCTCTTTATTATGAGATGCTATTGTTATGTCGTGCTCTACCATTCTTCTAATATAAATTAAAATTCACAGAGAATAACATCAGAGGTCTTTACTATAGCTTATGACACTATATGGTGTCTGGCCCCTGCCTGCTTCTCCACCTCAAACTTTGCCATGATCACTGCACACTGTTTGAGCACACTTGTTTTCTGGCAGTTCCTAGAAAACACCTGGTCCTGCTCTCTCCTGCCCCAGGGCCTTTGCACTTGCTCCCTTTGCCTGGAGTGTTCTTCCTCCAGCCTCTTCTTAATTGACACTTCTTCAAAGGAGAATTTCCTGTCCACTCAATCTAAAGTAACACTCATGCTACCAAAATTATTTATTTATTTACTTTAAAAAAATTTTTTTCCTTTATGTAATCATTTTTATTGTGGTGAATATATTATGTAAGAAATCATTTGCCATTTCAACTTTCTTCATACATACAATTCAGTGATATTAATTGTGTTTATCATGTTGTTCAACCATTACCATTATTCATTTTCAAATTTTCCCATCACTCTTAACAGAAGCTCAATGACGCCTAAGCATTCCTTTCCCCTCCCTCATACCCACCCCTGGTAACTGCTGATAAATTTTGGTCTCTACACATTTGCCCATTCTAGATACTTTATATATGTGGGATCATATAATATTTGTTCTTTCGCGTCTGACTTATTTCCCTCAGGATGTTTTCAAGTTCTTCCGTGTTGTAGTATGTATTAGGACTTCATCTCTCTTTATGGATGAGTAATACTCTATTGTATGTATGTACCACCCTTTATCTATTCATCTGTTGATGGACATTTGTACACCAATGTTCACTGGAGCACAATTCACAATAGTCAAAAGGTGGAAACAGCCTACTTGTTGGCTTTATTTTTCATTCTCTGTCACTGTAAATGAGCTCCATGAGGGCATATATAGTCATGGTCCTTCAGGGTATCCCCAGAGTTGGAGAGTGCCTAACACATAAGAGGTATTCAACGAATGCTTGTTGAATGAATGGATTGGATGAAGTGAATTTAACGCTGTTAGAAAGTTGGAAAGGCGTTACATTGCTTAGGGATGCACCTAAATAAGTTTTTCAGCATCTCATAATAGAAGGTCACATCAAGGACTCTGGAACATTTTTGTACATGCACGTAGTACATCTTAACTCCTGGGCGTTCCTTACTTACTCATGGTAGTTGATGCATCATTTCTAGGTACAGTTTCCTCTTAGTACATTTGTTCCTTCTTCCCCACATTTCCCACCTCCAACCATTTATGGCCATTATTTCAACTAAGTGCTAGGCTTGGTAGTTTTCCTAATGATCTGGAAAGGGACTGCTCTTTTGCAGATGGCCATGGATTGCATTGCCCGAGACCTGGTCATAAGTCATGACTTGCTGAAAAGAGAGGAAGTTTTTTGAAGTAGAAGGGGCCTTTGGAGGTCATCCAGCAGTTTTTGAAACAGCTCCAGCAGGCAAACTACTAGGCCCAGTACCTTCCCTGGCAATCTGGTTTCCTGATTTACTACAAGGTATGGAGTTGTTTATGATGCTTTTGATAGAAAATAAATAACTCTTACTTCTACAGTATGGTGAAGTTCATATTTGAAATGTTTGGATAGGTTTTTCAGACCATGGTTCTATAATAGGCCATAAACTTTCAGTCTTGCTCCAAGGATATAAATGTCTGTGATGAGAGACTCCACTCCAGGCTACAAGTGGAAGAATTCTAAATGTTGATGCTATAGCTGAAAGATACTTCTTCCTGCCATTGGAACCAAAAAATACATTTAACTAAAGAATCCATGGATAACAGTAGGTAGGTTTGATTTTTTAATTAAATTTGATCTGAAAGGTGAATGAAATAATACTCATGAATACATCCTATGATTTCTAGAATGGAATGCAGTCAGAACTTTCAGACACAGTTTAAAGGTAACTCAAGTTCACGTGCAAGGAAGGAGGTCATTTGCCTTATAAATAGTTTTATTGTGCCAGTGGACACAATGAGATATCACCATAGTGGTGGCCCCTTGGATATTTTGGAGAAGTACTATTTTTGTTTGTCATGGTGAACTTCTTCACCCTCAAAAATATTACTTTTTTACCATAGCTCCATAATATAATAAAACTCATTTTCTCTTCTTCCAAGTTAAAATAACCCTAAAACACATTTAAGTGGATTGTCTAAGATTATGCAGAAGGTCTGCACGCATGCCTCTGAATGGAAGTTAAAAGTTTGTATTTCCTAGAACTGTACCATTAAAGTTGTACCTCATATACATAACCATCTTGTATCTGACATCTTCGAACACAGTCAAGAACTGGAAACCAAGCCCAAACTATCTCTGAATAACTACAACAGGTGGTATAAAGTCCATGCACAAGATCTCACACATTTGTTTAGAGGGCCACCCTCCACACCTACTATCCTCCCTACAAGCTTGCTTCCTTTTATTTCATTAATTTTAATAAGATTAGTTATTGGTTTCCCATTGCCAGTAAAGCAATGGTAAGAGTAATGGTAAGAGTAAGGGAGGAAATGTCATAGTATTCCTTCTTCATCTAGCAGAGAGTGTACAAATGAGAAACGCCTCAACCTCCTAAGTACTACATGATTTAACTGTAAAGCATTTGGAATGATACCTGGCCCATGGTAATCACTCTATAAATGTTTATTAAACATAAATAAATTTGTGTCTCCATAAAAATTAAGGGTCTAGAGGGCCGGGGTTCTGCATCCAGCTCTGGCCATAACCACGGACCACGGACCGAGAGCCCAACTCTGCATATTATCACTTAATCATGTGCTTCCAAAATGTTACCCGCTTTAGCCCTCTTCTGCTTTTCTATTGTACAGGGAGGCAGTTTTCAACACACAGGTTCCATCGCCTCCCCTCACACATTTGTATTACAGGGGAGAAATTTGCCTGGGTTTTTCCCCCACCTCTCTTCTCCAAGGCTCATCTCAAATATCACCTCCTCTGTGAAGCTTTCCTTCCTCTCATGTTCCCCATCCGCTACTGGGTTTAGTAAGAGGCTTCTTTGTGGTCCATTGTCACTTGGCTCCAATCTCTGCCATGACAGCAAACTCAGCATCCTCTAAAGAGAAGCAGTAAAGCATAGTGACCAAGAGCCAGGCCTTGAGGGCACACATTGAGATTTGAATCCTGTCCCCAGCAGTTATAAATTATAGCGTCTTGGATAAGTTTACCTCTCTGAGTTTCAGTACTCTGACCGATCTGAAAACCCAGCATAATTACATGACTTACTTCATAGGATTGTTGTTGTTGTTAGTTGCCATTGAATTGGCTCTGACTCATGGTTACCTTACGTATAACAGAATAAAACACTACGCAGTATCTTAGTTTGCATTTCTCTAGAGGAGAAAAACTAGTGAGAGATATGTGTGTATACACAACCATACCTATACATACAGAGACAGTGTGTGTGCGTTTCTTCAAAGGATTAGCTCATGCGATGGTGGGGGCTGGCAGGTCCAAAATCTGTAGGTCAGGCAGCAGGTTGGAGAATTCTGCAGGCTTACTTACCTTCCAATATCCAGAGGTCAGGTGACAAAAAGAGTGCAGGGTCAAGACAGAGAGCTCTTCCAGAATATCCATTTCTATTTTAGAGGCAGACCACATCCCCAACTAAACCACTGGGAATCATAGCCTTGCCAAGTTGACACATGAGATGAACTATCAGCCTGGTTGTGCAACATTCTCACAAATCGTTGGCCTGTTTGAGCCCACTGTTGTAGCTGTTGTGTCACTGTGTCTCATGGATTGGTTGAGGATTAAATGAGAGACTGAACAGCCAACCATCAGCAGAGGGTGTGTCATATGGAACGTTCTCAATAAATGTTGCTTAGCATTGTCAAACAACATACTGCATTGGGCAAATCTGTGGCGAAAGACCACTTTAAAATCTTCAAAAGCAAAGATTTCACTTTGATAACTAAGGTGCACCTGACACACACACACGAAAAAATAAAACCAAGTGAGTCAATTCTGACTCACACTGACTCTATAGGACAGAGTAGAACTGCCCCACAGGGTTTCCAAGAAGCAGTTGGTGGATTCGGACTTCCGACTTTTTGGTTAGCAGTCGCAGATCATAACCACTGCCCTCCCAGGGCTCCAAGCCCTGTTTTTTTTAATTGTCTCATATGCATGTGAAACTGGACAATGAAAAAGGAACGCAGAAGAAATGACACATCTGAACTGTGGTGTTGTTGAGGAATAGTGAATATGCCATAGACTGCCAAAAGAACCTACAAAGCAGTCTTCAAGAAAGTATAGCCCCAGTTCTCCTTAGAAGCGAGGATGATGAGACTTTGTCTTGCTTGCTTAGGACAAGTCATCAGGAGGGACCAATTACTGGAGAAAGACATCATGTGGAGGGTCAGTGAAAAAGAGGGAGCCCCTCAGTGAGATGGGTTGACACAGCAGCTGCAACAATGGCCTCAGATACAGCAAGGATTGTGAGGATGGCCCAGGATAAAACACTGATTCGTTCTGTTATACATGGTTGGAGCTGACTTGATGACACCTAACAACAACAACAGCAACAGCAGCGGTATTGTTACTATTATTAGTGTTAGTCATGTATGTGTCTCTTTTCAGTAGACCATGAGCTTCATCGGTGAATCCTTAATAGTGCCTAGCACAGTTCTGGCACAAAGAAGGTTCTCAGTGATTGTAAATTAATATATGTGATTGTTTTCAGTGTCTGCTAGGTAACAGATGTGGTTTGCAAGGCCCATGTTATCTGAAAGGGCCAGCACAACCTTCATGCATTAGGATGACCAGACTTTACTCTTTATCCATGCCCTTGTTTGCCCTGCAGTGCAGGTAGCTCTTGCCTGTTGTCCCAGTGTAATAATTAATAACATCCTCTTCCACTCTGAAAAGTATCCTGGTTTGGACAATAAACTTCATGATCACCCTAGTTTTGAAAGAAGTCTCAGGAGCTCTATTCTATTATGTTCCTCACTGCACAATGCACATACCATGTTTGGTTTTGTGGGGAGCATTCAGTCAGTTGCTGCATAGAGTTGAGGTCCTTTGTACAGAGGCCATGCTCAATAAATAGCTGATAAATGAGTAAAAGGATGAAAATTCAGTCACTCCTAGAAATAAACTAGGGAAGGATATTGGCTGTGTGTCTAAAAGGATAGGAAAGTTGGACTGGGAAACTCTGCTACTTACAATTAGTGGTGGGATATGTCTACACGGGTAGAAGAGTAGAGAGTTTAATAATAAATCCGAAACAATATATAAGGGCAAGACCCAAGAAAAAATGTGTATATGCTCTTTGGCTTCATGTCTCCTTATAAATATCTTCTCCAGGGATGGCTACAGTGAAATTCAAAGAAAAAACTTGAGTGTTTTTTAAAAATTTTTTAAATTAGGCAATGTAGCACACTGAGTTAGCTCTTAGTAAAATGATGCAGTAGATGTTTTCCCATCAACTTTCAGTTTCCTTGCCCTAAGCTCTTCTGCTGTCTCAGTGTTGTGCCCCACCCCTCCCCATGCCCCTTTTCCCTTGTGCAGCCCTCTCCCCTGTCACCTCTACAGACCTTGGCACTCCAGGGCTCTTTGGGTCTATCTTCAAATATCCCAGAAATAGTTGTTTTCAAGCCATAAATCAAATTACAAAATGGAATGTGTTATTCTCTGCTTAGAAGTCCCTGGGTGGTGTAAATTGTTAACATGCTCAGCTACTAAGAGAAAGGTTGGAGGTTCAAGCCCACCCAAAGGTACCCTGGAAGAAAAGCCTGGAGATCTACTTCCAAGAAATCACCCATTGAAAACCCTATGGAGCACAGTTCTACTCTGACACACATGGGGTCCCTGTGAATCATAATCAGCTTGATGGCAACTGGTTTTTTTTATTCCCTATTAAGGGACATTCAGGCACCAGAAAAGCCACTGGGTAGGCAATCTGAGGATGATGATGACATCCTGGACACCTCTGGAAGTGGCAGAGTAGAGGATAAGCATGGGCTTTGAAGGCAAGCCGAGGTGTGTCTGAATTCTGGCTCCTCACTTATTGGCTGTATGGTTTGGGGCCCTTGTTTTTATGAAAGGGATGATAATATATACCTGACTCTTAGGGTGATATTGTGTTTGTAAAATGCCTAATAAAGTACCTGGACGTAATCTAGCATGAAGGTTAAGAATAAGGGCTTTGGAGGTAGGTAGATGGAAGGCCTAGTTTTTAAAGCTCCAGAGGAAATAATTTGACTCTCTGGCTTCTGGACAACAAGGATAACAGTGCTGTTGTTAAGGCTTAAATGCACATGACCTTGGCAAATGGATAGATGATAGATAGATAGGTAGATGTCATCAAGTCAACCCTGACTCATAGAGACCTTATGAATGAAAAGGTGCCCAGTCCTGTATCATTCTCACGATCACCTGTGTGTTCAAGTTCATCATTGCAATTATTGTGCCAACTGGCATGTGTTGCTGTTGGTAGGTGCTGTCAAGTTGGTTCTGATTCTTAAAGACCCTATGTACACCAGAATGAAACAGTGCCCAGTCCTGCACCATCCTCACAATCATTACTATGTTTGAGCCAATTGTTACAGCCACTGTATCAATTCATCTCATTGAGGGTCTTCTTTTTCGCTGACCTTCTACTTTACTGAGCATATAATAAGCCCTAAATAAACCGTGGCTACTATAACAATTATTATTAGCCACTATAGCGTGGCCTCAATTTACGATAGGTATTATTTTTGTTGTCATTATTATTGCATCCTCTGCAGTCCTTAAATCATCTGGGAGGTGGAGATGGGCATTCTCTTTGCTTAAACATAAGGTGGAATCCTGAGTGTAATCAATCTTTCATGTGATAATGTTATACAGAGAAAATGTATTCTATGTTTGCGAGATCTATTATATTTTTCCAGGGGGAAACTAAGGAACAAAACCGTAGATGAATCACTTCACCTTTTTGGCCCCAATCACTACTTACCAAAGGTCACTTGTGTGTACCCTGGGGTGTGTGTGTGGTGTGTGTGTGTGCGTCCACTATAAAAAGGTGACTGAATCTATTTTTGATGCCATCTCAGGGAATTTAGAGCACTCCAAGTAAAGCTCTGTTATGAAACAGCATTTCAATTCAGCTGTCTCTAGTCATATAGATGTACCCAAACTTAGGCGCTGGTAGAAAAACAAACATTTGGTTATCTCCTTGTGCGTACTTAGGGGAAAGGAAAAAAAAGAAAAGCATCTGACCTTTTGATATTCACTTTCTCCATCTTGCATTCCGGCCAGTGCACAAGTAAATAAAGGCTGGAGACAACAAGCCTGTTCTCCACTCTTTCTCATGAACTAAACTTCGGCTAACACCAGACAGGAAAGCAGAAACAAAGAGTATTACTACGCTACTGTGCTGCTCACTCTTCGTGGGGTTGTATTTTCCTAAAGATCTGCACCTGGACGTGGCTTGCTTGGATTCCAAAAGTCCTTTTTTATGAGTACGGTTATGAAGTTTTTATAAACAATGCCAGGAATGAGACCACTGTCTCTGGTGTGTAGCAAAACCCAGAAGCCAGAACTTCCAGAGCAAGGAGACTCCTGAGCCACAGCCACGCAAACCAGCAGACTACTCTAGATGTTACAAACTATATTTGTTTACTTATGCTTCAAGGAACTGGAAAAAAAAAATTGCACAGCATGCCTGCTATACTGTAACAACTATCACCCCAAACACTGAACTGCTAAAGAGGTAGTGTGTGAAAATTGTAAACTGCTGAGCAAAACGTCTCTTCCAGTATGACGTGTGCTCTACAATACCTGCTAAGCAAAACTAGTGTTTCAAATTTCCATTTTCACCCTGTTCCCACTTCACTGTGCACAGATGTAGCCCTTAATATTGAATGCAGTTGTTATTTGCTTACAAGTTTGTCTCTGCTAGTGGGCTGGGAGCTGCTTGTAGGTGGGAGCTGTATCTTATCCTTTTTCATACACTGTTGTCAGTTGCCATACAGTTGATTCCAATTCATGGCAATCCCACACGTGCAGAGTAGAATGCTCCATAGCGTTTTCAAGGCTGTGACCTTTTGGAAGCAGATAGGCAGGCCTGTCTTATGCGGCATCTCTGTGTGGGTTTGAACTGCCCACCTTTCGGCTAGTAGTCGAACCCTAAATTGTTTGCATCACCCAGCAACTCCAGCCGGGCACACTGTAGGCACTCAATAAATGTTTGTTGGATGTATACAAATCAGAACTCTGACAAAATAGGGCTTAGGGCTAAAGTTCAAAGCTGATGGCCGATTTGCTGGCATTATGTGTGACCTTGTCATAGTTAACCAATTAGAGATCTTACTTTCAAAATCCACATGCTCAAAATTAGTCATTAATTTATTCATACACTCCTAAATCATTTCCTAGGCACCAACCCTATGCCAGCCACTCAGGGGGTTACACAGATGGAAAAATTCTCCCCTCTCCTCAGAGAGCTGACTGAGTCTGTGTCATGAATCACAGTCTATATATTCAGAAGCAACCCTAATAAATACTTCTGGGTTTATTTGATAGTTCTGGCTGTCATTTGAAACAGAAAATCAGTTCAACACCATTGCAGTTAGTATTGACTAAACAGCTCCAAACCTCAATTGGCCAATATTTTAATCACATGGAGACAATCTGCCTTTTACTGCCATCGAGAAACAACAGGAATATTAATATAAGAATTAGGAATGTATATCATTTTTCTCAGTAGAGTTGGGTAATTATGAAAGTATACTTTCTTGGTGTCATTAAAGGGGCCTTTGGTAGCAAAACTATTGTTCTGGTGTGTGGTGAGTCTAAAGACTCCAATGGCCTCTCTGCCTTTGATCTTTTGAGTTTCTAAAGTTGTGGGATTTTGCATACTACGCTGACAATCTGGGAAAATGTACAATCACTATAAAAGGAAATTTTTTTATTAGTCCGAGAATAATCGTTTATAGCAAAACCACCTGACAGAAACATGTGGGTGCATAACACCCTCATGAAGACCAAAGATATTTTTACAACTGATGATTATTTTCTTTCCCTTTATACAAATCCATATGGCGCCTATTCAGACATCAGTCATCACTAATCCTGTCTCATTCAACCCAAGAATAGAGTTCAGAATTTTTACCCCAAATTTGGATAAAGAGAAGTGTTTAGTAGGAGTTAGTTGTTTATCTTCCACAGGCCAGTTACTCACATGCAGTGACATGTACACTCAACTGGGGTAGAGCAGCAGGCATCAATGAAGGAGCCATGGACTATGGCTGTTCTGCCTTGCACATACTCAGCTTAATCGACTTCTCTGCTCGCTGCTGCTTTGTCTCCTGTTTCCAAATGTCTGCTTGACCCTGCAAGGGATAAACGCTCCCCCCATGTGAGCAGTCCACCTGCTGCTGACCCTCACAATCCTCTGGGCCACTCTGAGGGCATCGTAGGTAAGAATGTCTGTACTTCCTTTATTCACTTACTCATTTATTGATTCATTCATTCAATAGAAAATTACTGACCTAGATGCCTACTATTTACTGGGGGGCTATTCCAGTAGGAAGGAGCCCTGGTGGCACAGTAGTTAACCTCTTGGCTGCTAACCAGAACGCTGGTGGTTTGAACCCATCAGCTGCTCCACGGGAGAAAGATGTGGCAGTCTGCTTCCAGAAAAGATTACAGCCTTGGAAACCCTATGGGGCAGTTCTACTCTGTCCTATAGAGTCACTAGGAGTCGAAATTGACTCAACGACAATGGGTTGGTGTTTTTTGTTTTTGTTTTTTTTCCTTTTTCTTTTTGTATTCCAGTAGGGAAGTCCCTGGGTAGTGCAAACACTGACGCGCTAGGCTGCTAACTGAAAAGTTTTGTGGTTTGAGTCCACCAGAGGCAACTCAGAAGAAAGGCCTGGTGATCTACTTCTGAAAAATCAGCCTTTGAAAACGCCATGGGGCACAGTTCTACTCCGACACACACGGAGTTGCCATGAGTTGGACTGACTCAACAGCAACTTTTTTTTTTTTTTTTTTGTTCCAGTAGGATGTGTGGTAATGTGCATGTCTGGTTCCAAGCTTCAGAAAGAAAAAGACGGGTGAGCGAAAGGAAAACTGTGCCAACCTGGCTTAGGAAGAGCAAGAAGTTTTCCTCCAGGGAGTGGCCTTCTTCTGACAAACAGAAGGGGGAAAGTTCTGGATAGACTATGACACAGACTCATTTCTGTCCCCAAACCCTGCCAGAGACAGGATTAGTTAGTTAAAGCAATTCTAAGCACGACTAACTAAGCCAGTCCAACAGGGGCACTTGGACCACTGAAGACACTAGTGTTGGGAATGGAGCAAAGCCTGACCACATATGTCACAAAGAAAATCCATCCTAACTCCATTCCAACCCCATGGTCCAAATGGAGGGAAGGAAGACTCATTGCTATTACCTGGATAAGCCAAAAGGCACCATGGTACTTAGAAACCTGGGAAGGAGAATCAAGGCTATAGTTGCCCCTTTATCCATTTCACCAGCTAAAGGCATTGATAGGCTTCTAGAAATGGCTAGGACTACTTCAATGGACCTCAGTCTTTGGGGAGTTCAAGCTCTAGGATTATTTAGCATTGCAGAGAGGAGGAGGAAAAATCATCCAAATTAAAAAAAGAAAACGATTAAACAACATCAAGCCCTACTGTATTTATATAAAATCCTTCTACTGTCCCCAAAGCAAAATGCTTCCGGCCTCCCCCTTCCCCCACCCCCAGGCTTTGGCACATTTTCTGCAGGCTGTATCTTGGACCTTTGTGCAATCTTTCTTGCAACACTTCACCTGCTGTTGATTTAGGCTCAACCTAATGACAGAGGCTCACTGGTGAGCATGGCATAGTGGAAAGAGGAAAAGAGAGGGAATTAAGAAACTAGGGGTTCTAGTCCTTGTTCTACAATAAACTAGTTTATAGTGTTAAAAAAAAGCATATGACTTTCTGGGCTATCCCTTCCTTATCTGTAAAACGAGGAGATTAAGTTATTTCCTTATAGATCTAAAACTTCTGTGAGTTGTTGTTGTTAGGTGCCATCAAGTCAGTTCCAACTCACAGTGACCCTGTGTACAACAGAACAAAACACTGCCCGGTCCTGTGCCATCCTCATAATCCTTGTTATGCTTGAGCCCATTGCTGCAGCCACTGTGTCCATCCGTGACACAGTGGTAGAAGGCATCAAATATATACCATGTGTCATGGGGTGGAGAAGAGAGAAAGGAACTAGTGAAAAGTTACACACTGTAAGATTTGCCTGGAGTTCCTGGGTGGTGCAAACAGCGCTAGGCTGCTAACCAAAAGGTTGGAGGCTCCAGTGCACTAAGAGTTCCCTCAGCAGAAAGCCCTGATGATTAACTTCCAAAAAATCAGCCACTGAAAAACCTATGGAGCACAGGGTCTTCTATTCTGACAAACAAGGGCTCGCCATGAGTTGGAATTGACTCGACAGTAACTGGTACAGAAGTGTGCAGGAATTCCTTATTGGTTGTAAAGTTCTGTGTATGAGCTGCTGAGAGGGGGACTAGAGGTATCATGGCAAAGCCAACACTGGTGGCATGAGGTTGCTGCTAGAGACTTAGGGCACAGGTCCCAGAGGCCTTAGAGAGAATGAACAGTCTGCATTCAAGTACAAGCCCATGTCAAGTACAGCATGAAGTACAAGCCCAAGTACATGGAGCCCCTGTTTCTCCAAAGTAACAGCCCCTCACGATGTATGGAAGGGTATACCTTTTTTGTTCCCTACCTGGAAGCCTTAAGCAAGTACAAATAAGCAGAATGGGGGCTTCTCTATCATTTACTTTGTGTCTTGAGAAAATTGCTGTAGTGTATATCCTCTCTGTGCTTTGATTACCCACCCAACACAACCCGCCTGGATTCTTATCTCTGCGAGTCTCCAGTATGAAATCTAAGTCAGTGTGAAAAAGTGAGCCAAAGTTATTAGGGGAAAAGGGAGCATCTTGGAATTTTGTGGTAGTGAAAAGTGGATGTTATTTGGAATTCTTAAGCCCGTGGTTTGAATGCTTACTTACCTGAATGAAATTAGGAAATTTACAAGACCTCAGTGAGCCTCAGTTCTTGGTAAAATGTGGACAATTCACTTACCTCAAAAATTGTTAAAAAAACTTAATGAGATATTGTACGGTAAAATACTTAGAAGTCACGGTAAGTTAAGTGCTCAGTAAATCTCCTTGTACCCCTCCTTATTCCCCCTGTCAGCATAAGCAACGCCCTCAAAAACAAATTCCATAATCATAAGGCAATGAAGGACACACTTGAAGGAACACCTTGGCGTCCTCTAAAAATGAAGACGTTCACTACTCCTCAGCTCAAGTAAGTCCCAAATAAAACACTTCAGTTGCCTAGAAATTATCAGAGCCCGCCAAGGCCACAGCAATCTTAAAAGCTATTTGCTGTCAACACATCCGTTGAGTTGAATAGGAAAGAGGCTGCTTGTTTTACCATTAACAGGAATCTTTTCTGAGGTTTTTACTTGGGTACTTAGTGGCCAAAATTTAACACTATGGTATAGGATCAATGTTGTCTCTTACCCGACAGTACGATGATACATAAACTAAGGAAAATCTGTAGTACTCTTTGTCATATTTTATTCCTTATTAAAAAACAAGGCCACTGGTTCTGCAACAATAAAAACCAACACCAAGTCAATTCCAACTCATAGTGACCCTATAGGACAGAGTATAACTGCCCCATAGGGTTTCCAAGGAGTGGCTGGTGGATTCAAACTGCCGACCTTTGGGTTAGCAGCCGAGCTCCTAACCAGTGTGCCACCAGGGATCCTCTAGTGACCTCTTGAGGGTCATTATTTGTTTATTCGTTCACCAAACATAAGCATCATGATTCAGGTACTGTGTAACGTACCAGAGACATAAAGATGAAAAAAAGCGTGATCCCTTAAAGAGCTCACAGCACAGCACAGGAGAAAAGGACATGAAAAAGATCATTACAATGCAGCATGGAGCTATGAATGGGAACCCAGGACAATCATTGTATGGTCACTCTTCAGGGTACCAGCCATACCTGATCATCATCTGACCCATCCAGTTCACTCATCCAACCAGTAATTACTGACATTTGAGACCATCATGGTTACAAACACAGATGCAAAGACATTGTGGCATGAGGTCTGCCCTTCCAGACTCTTCCATCCTTACAAAACCCTCCTTATAGAATTTGCTCTAATCGATGAAAATTCAAGCAGAAGAAAGAGATTTACTTTTCCTCTTCTCTTTGTCTTAAACATATAGAACCTCAGTGTTGGATGGTATCAAGGCTTAATTCCATATCCGATACATGACTCCTCTCAGTTGAATTCCTAAGAGATATCAGCCTCTTTGCCAGCGTGGCCTTCACTGGCTCATACGGTTGCCCATTCCATATGGGGAAATTTCAGGTGTTAGAGAGGTCACCATCTAATCAACCATCTTTACCTCCCTAGAGAATGAGTTATTTTTACATTTTTCCCCACGGATACCTTTGGGTCTCAAGAAGTCTAAGGACTCTTCAGAATAATGGTTTTTAAATTAAGAAAGTACATAATATTACAAAGGACACCATATGTGGAGAGAAATAGTTATCAATATATTAAAAAGAAACAAAAGCGTGATACTGAATTATGTGATCTTCATTATAATGTGTGCACTAAATAGTAAGATCTAAAATCAAGTATAAGAACTACCATGATTTTGAAGTAATGAAAAGTGTAAGTGATATTTTGAGGCATCTGTATCAATGGTAATAACAACATGAAAATATCTCTGGCTTCTGTTGGCAACAAAACCATGGTTCTGTTAATACTCCTGTGGTTTACTGTTTACATTCGTAATTAAAGGGAATGGGAAATTTCAGTTCCAGGTTAGTGAAAATAAAGATGTAATTTTTTCCTATCCAAATTCACAGATTTCTCTGAATTCTCATAGACCTTCCCTATCCTAGAGATTTTAAAATCTTCCCTCTGAAACCACAGAGAGCAACACTGTCCTTTAAACTCCCTTGTTTCTCCTAAATTAAGTGTTCCAGTCCAAAGAATTGCAATGTTTCCAGAACCTTCAATCACCTCATCACTTTCCTCTGCATATGCTTGAGTTTGTTAATTTCCAGGTCAACTGCTGAGCCCAGAAAGTGACCAAGTATTTCAGTATGTTGTGGCCAGCTCATATCACCCTAGGGGAATGAAGGAAAAACTTGCGGGAAGACCTTGGCATCCTCTAACGACACTTTTCTTTTTCAGTTGGGGAAAAAAAATCTGTCAAAGTGGTTGATTCAGAATTTTAAAGTCTAAATAGTAAGTCTTTTCTTTCAAGAAAATTAATTGATTTTATAACGACAATTTTTTTTTTTTTAATCGAAACGATCATTTTAGACAGTTGGGGATATGTAACACGAGGGACAGGTAGCGCAAGGCAGAAAGAATTAAAAACATTGTTCCCAGGGCAAATGACTAAGTTCGTCATTTGTTTAGCCTGTGATGGAGGGGTGTGCTTAAAGCTGTTTGAAGACTGTTCCATTCAGCAGCTAAGCAGGAGTCTCTGATCCTAGCTCTAAATTAGCTGTAGCTGGGATCTTAACAGATTCAGATCAGCATATAGTTAAATGGGCACCAGTTCTGTGCTGGGAAATGAAAAGATGAAGAAGAAATGGCCTTTGTTGTCAAGGCACCCTAAAATTTAGTGAAAGATGTAGACATACTACAAACATAATTATTTAAGGAAGACCAAAAATGTGCTATACTGGAGGGGAAAAATATCTGAATGATATAAAGAGCTGAGCTATTATAATGATTAGACTAATATTGTCAAATAGCTTTGCTAATAAGGCCAAAATAATACTTTTTCAGGGCATCCTATATTATAATACTTAGCAAGCACCATTAAAAGTATTAGGTTATTTTTTGGTTTTTCCCAGTAGCTGTGAGCATTTTAAGGATAGGATGCTGTCTATCGTCTTCACAGTTATACCCTACAACCTTGCAAATTTTCAGAGCATCCTGTATCATAATACTTTGCAAGCACCTTTAGAATTATTAGGTTATTTTTGGCCTTTCCCACTAGTTGTGAGCATTTTAAGGGTAGAATACTGTCTGCCTTGTTCACAGTTATACCCTATAACCTTGCACAGTGCTCTGCACTTGGTGTCTTCTCGCTATCTCTATGAGCAAGTGAATGAAGGCAGGACCTACTATGGGAAGTGTGAAGTAGGTAGGTTTGAAACCCAGCTCTGCAACTTTCTTGGCTGTATGACTTTCTGAAAGCTGTCAACCTCTTTAAGCCTTGTGTATAGAGATAATAATAATATATTTGTTAGGGTTTTTGAAAAACTAGATGATACCTATATGTTTGTAAATAGTCATCCTTCAATTACGGGCAGCTATTATCACAGAAGGAAGAGTGTAGAATTGATGTTTAGGGTTAGAATGAAACACAGTGATCTACTTCAGCCTTTTCATTATAAAGAATGTACTCAAGGGAGCCTGGAGGCTTTTCCTAAGATCACACTTCAAACGAAAAATGGAAGCAGGTACAAACCCAAGTCTCCTGAGTTTCTAGGTTAATAAGTTTTCATAATAACTAGATAATCCACCTCTAGGTCAAAAGAGTCTTAACACTTTTTGACCCTCTGTTGCAAAGCAATATTTCTCATCTGCTTCTTCCAAAGCTTAAGTTCTCTGAGTTCACAGAAGTGAGGTACCTTATTTGATATTTTTGAAATTACTAGTCAAGTTGAGTCTTGGGGATGTACGATTGTTTTGTGTCACTGTAAAATTGACATAAGGAACAGGAAGGGGTGTCTCTGCAGGCCATGGGATGTGTCCCCCAAACATTGAGCATGCCCTTAGCAGAGGGGCTAAAATTTACACAGATGTATCTTGCTCACTCACCACTCGTCTGTCAGTGTGTCGTGCTGTGGTGGCTTGCGTCTTGCTGTGATGCTGGAAGCTATGCCACCAGTATTTCAAATACCAGTAGGGTCAGCCACGGTGGACAGGTTTCAGAGAGCTGCCAGATTAAGAAAGACTAGGAAGAAAGGCCTAGGGATCTACTTCCAGAAATTAGCCAATGAAAACCTTATGGATCACAACAGATATTGTCTAATACAGCACTGGAAAATGAGCCCGCGAGGTTGGAAGGCACTCAAAATACAGAGTAGCCCCAACAATGGACTCAAGCACACCAGTGATTATAAAAATGGTGCAGGACCAGGCAGTGTTTTGTTCTGTCAACTCAACAGAAACTAACAACAACAACATTCTGCTCTTAAGTAGTAGCCTTGGGGGTAAATACTTTTCATCAGATTACTGTCTATCAGATGGAGCAGTCCTATGGATATGAACCTAAATCAATAAATAATAAATCAGGATTATTTTCATACGTATAATTTCAATTATTTAGTGATGGGCTTGTGCCACGGAATGATGTTTGCTGTTTTTTATTTTGCATATGGGACTAACTGGCTTATATGGGAATTAAATGCAAGAATGTACATAAAAATATGTTATAGAAGATTATACTAGTAATAATAATCATTATATTTTATTATTATTATTATTATTACCTTTATACAAAGAAGAGGTTCAATGACTATCTGTTGAATGCATGCTTGTCTGACTATGTTCTCAGCTATCAAATGTTATGGTTATAACCAATTCTCTTAATCAATAAAACTTCCACAAGATAAACTCCGAGGGTTGTGGTGAAGATCATACACATGAATGTATCTAGTATAATCTGGCATATGGTAAGCATTCAACAAATGTTAGATGAATCTTAATCTGTAGAATGATTCATAAGGGAAAATTAAAGATCATTCCAAAATTCAATGACATTTAGTTTCCTATCAAAAGCAGTTGGTAGCGAAATCTCATTATAGAGTTGCTAGACTTTTATTAACTATAAGTACAGTATCACGCATCTAACATCCTTCACAAAACGCTGCTATATTATTAGAAAATACAATGCATTATCCAGGGTCTGTGCTATAATTGCAAAAAACAGAGAGAGGTGACTCGTTTTCCATGGATGATAAGATTAGCGTCCTCCCAGCCTTTGGAGTCACAGCTGTAGAGCCAGGTTGAATAATATTTTTAATGTAAACAATATTTGTACTAGACAAAGTCAACTTAGCATTTCACATGAGCAAGTCAAGTGTTCCCCCGCTCAATGTGTTCTTTCTCCCCCCTCTCTTACTGTTTAAATAAATTAAACGAGACGAGAATTTTAGGTTGGACCTGCCATTAATCCATAATATGAAAGTCGTATTTGGGAATATTTGTGTTCTTGGCATCATGTCCTTCAAACACTCTCCTTCAGGGAAATTTTTCCATAAGTCATGTGTTTTCTTTGTTTCCAATTCTCTTGTATTCGTAATTCAGAAATGTTTTCTTAATGTAACATACCTTCGAGTATGATGTCTTCTTATGAAGGTTATTGTGTCTGCCAAAACACTACAATCTCATTCACTCTTTTTTACCTTGCCAGCACGTCAGTGCCTTTAAAGAGCTTACCCCTTCATCGTTAAGATTCTTTATTGGACGGCAGTCTTGAAAAGGGAGCTTGAACCCAGTGTTTCTCTGACGGTCTTAAAGGAACTGGGGAAGTGCTACATTAAAAACTGAAAGACAGAAGTGGAGACTCTTGGTCTCAGACTTTAGGTGGTAAGTCTCACATTTTCCCCCACCCTCTAGGATTCATTTCACCCTCTCTTATTTGCTAACTTCCTACCATGACTGCATTGTATTTGGTTCCGTGATGATTCTGGACAGAACTCCCACATCCCCAAGCTTTCACAGCATCAGGGCACTCCGCGGTATCAGACAGCAAATGGGAATGCAGCAGAGGGGAATCTGGCTGGAAATGTGAGAGACACACAGTGGCCTCCCTTTCCTCCCACGCACCAAGGAATCTCTACCTTGTCCTTGAGAAAGCACTTTGCTTTGATTCAAGGACGGCACGCCTCCCAGCAGAGTGCAGTGGCACCAGAGAACATTAGAGAGCAGAGCTTTCAAGGCCTTATTTATGCACACAGGGTCCTGAGCCCTTGGTGGGCAGCCTGCTGGGCCCCCCAGAGTCCCCTGCTCCTAAGTCTTGGAATTGCTCTTTCTTTACACAGATGTCATGGCTTCCATCATCCCCCCACATCCATCCCCAGCTCAATGTCCCTTCTGCCTTCTCCACTCTCAAGAGTAGCTTCAGCCTTTCCCCCAGAATACTTTGCGCTGGGCCTCTCAGATGTTGTTAGAAAAGCCCCCGTCTGAGCTTTCACCCAGGGCCCTCCTGTTTAGTAGCAAGTTGAGCGGCAGTTAAACCAAAAGTTGACTAAGAGACAAGGGTGCTCATGAAGCTTACATCTCCAGCCTAGCTAAGTCAGAATGAATGAAATACAAGCATCACTACTAGTTACAGGTGTCTCTTCTGTACACATTTTTAGTTTGCTTCTAGAGTAGGACTGACCCATGGTGTAACAATAGCACAAGGAAACAGCCTACAGCCATGAGTTTAAAAAGGTATTTATTCTGGACCAGGTTTAGCTATCTTTCAGCATCTAAGAGGCGGATGTAAAGTTCTTACTTTTGAGCATGAGTCTTGGACTATATCCCCCTAAAGAAGCTATTATAGCTCTTCTGTCTTGAAACCAAATTTGTTAGGAGTTTGGAGGTACCATCAACTGTCAGTGTAGAAAATGCATCTGGCTTTGAACTTGCATTTGAGACATGCTTAAAACGAAAGGTAGGTCTATTGCTAACGCAGATCATGAGCATTTCCTCTGGAGAACCAACTCAGGAGAAACCTCACTTCTTTCTTTTCCTTTTTTCCCTATATTCTACTTCCCTTTCTTCCATCTGCCTCCTGACAGAGTAAAGATGAAGACTGTGTGAGTACGTTCCAAGAAGGAAACTAAGCAAAAGAAAGGGTAATCGAATTCTGTTTAATATGCTGCTTTCCTTATTTTGCCAGGCAGCATCAATTCTGGCGGTGAAAAAGAAACTGCCTTTTCTGCATGGTATATCCCTTACCAAGACTCGAGACTGTATGCTTTCAAAAGGGAGGAGGGTACATAAAACTGGAGAGATTTTTTTTTTTTTAGCTATTTGGAGATTCAGGTTTCCTAATGGTCAAGAGGAGGCATCCCTTTTTTAGAGTCTGCATGCTGCCCTCTCCTGGCCTATGTGTACAGCGGTGTTAATAGTCTATCAAGTGCATTTATTCTAATCCCACACCTGTGTGTGATGTATGTGTGTACATATAAGAAAGAGTTTGTTTCAAATATTCAGGAAATCTCATCGAAAGTTTATCCTTGCAGCTAATTTGAAGAAGTAAACTCATTATTCCTTTGGTTTCTGGATTTATATTTAAGTCCGCCAGTCTTTGTAACTTCTCACTCCTTGCTGCTTCAAACCTCTCCCTCTCCCTCCTCAGACTCTCCCATGTGGCTCTGGGGCACTGCTCTGTAATTCTGGGCTCCACCACGGGCTGGATCCTGTGGAGGTACTGGCCAATCAAAGCACCTTCCCGACGAGAAGTGGTAGCAATGGAAAATGTGTGGAAGTAGTGTTTAGACTGATAGTCTGATAACCATATTTTAGCTTGACATGTGATAAAAGTTAAGTCTACACATTACTAGGTCAGTATATCCAATTTACAGAAAAGGGTAGGAAGAGAAGCGGCTAATCCTCAAAGAAGTAGACGACATCAGAGCCCTAATTTAACACTACATACCTCCCCCTTTGAGACAATTTATTTGTTGGTCTTTTGTGTAACTTGTTCCAAGCCCAACACTTTGCACATTTTCTCTGGTTGGAGCAATTCATCAGTTTTCTTCTGCATACTTAAAGGACCTTGATATTGAGAAAATGCCTGCAAGCTGTTGTGATTGCTGTAGCAACCCTGGAACGTGAATGTGGATGGCTGAATCTGCTGTATGCCTGTACCTCTGTAATCTGTCAATATTTGTCCTTGACCTAAGCAGGCCAGCCCTCTTGATATCAATAAGAACTTGGCGCCCAGACTCAGAGTCTAATATCACGCCTTTGCGTGGGAAGAAGAGGGCCAACGAAGAGGTGTTTATTTTAAAGAGGTTTGCAGGCATGTACCTTGTATAAACTTTACCACACTTATAACTTGAGGGTATCTAAAGCTCTGGCTGGCTATACTAAGATACATAGAGAATGAACTTTTGATTACCTCTCCCAATGAAAAATGATAGAACAAAACAATGAATAATCAAACCATTGTTTATATTCATCTCTGAAAAGCCATTAGTGTCTCATAGTCCATACAAAGTACATATATTCATTCTCATATTCACCCAGCCACTACAGCTGCGCCCAACGTTGCTTTTAAAGATTAGAATGGTAAGCAGGAACTCAGTCCTGATTTATTTCAGATATTCTATTCATAGAAGATTGAAAAATGTCCATAGTAATACAAAGTCACCCTTTTAACTATAGATCAAATTTAGTTGAGTCAATTAATTTGCGTTTATTGGATTAGGTACATTCTTTACAATCAGGTTCCTTTGTGATGTAAAAGGAGATCCAATCAGTCGAGAGGCAAAACTATGAAGTTTCCATGACTCCATGGTAGTACTAAGGCATGTACTCCCTTAATGACGAAATAACATGTTCATCTGATAAAAACCATGGCAATATAAATTTTCCATTGTGATGTGCAAAACAAACATCTTTCTTATAACTTCTTTATCTTCCTTGTACAGGCACAGGTCTTGGAATAACGACTGCCCTGAAAACCAGGCAGGATCGAATGGTGACTTGATTGTGAATTATTAATGCGTAGCTTGGATATGATCTACTAAGAATTCACTAAGAAAACTGCTATTTGGACTTCGGGTAACATATTGATTATTCCTGCACCTGCTGGAATACCATTCTCCTGCTGGACTAGAGTCAGGATCTGTGTATTTCCCCCACTGCAGAAAAAAGCTCTTTTTCTAATGATACAGAGCAATGGAATACTTTAAACAATTTGGGGGTTACTCAAAGCAAGACTCACTTTATCACGAAGCCCTCATGCAGTCCCCACTGGCTTCTCTAAGAAAAGGCTGAATTCATTAAGCAATGTTAATTTAATAATGAGACATCAATGGGGGGGGGGGGCTATATAACCATCTTCAAAATTCTGAATCAAACATATTAAATTCCCCGGAAAGAGATTTTTACAAAACTCATGCTTCAAAAGAAGAAATGGAAAAGGAAGAAATGGCCAGAAATTCCACCTATTTGAGGATCAAATACGATCAACCAAAAAATTGATATTTCCTTGCAAGTATTATCTTTACTACATAGTTCCAATACATAACGTTTCAGTGTAGTGATATATGAGATCTTGGAACTCAGTCTGTCTGGAGTTGCACAATACACATACATTTTCAACTCAAAAGGTAATGTGAAGTAAATCATGTGCACAGGAAAAGTCACTGACAATCACATTTTAAAAATTCTAGTTCCCTTCTCTCTTTTCCCTCTCAACCATAGCACAGTGATGCAGTGATATTTCACTCACAAAATCAGTCCATCTGGAACACAATGCTTTAAAAATCAAAATCATTCCGGCAAGTCCACGGTGGTTCCTTTTCCTATGAGGAGGATATTAACCTAATAGGTAGAGAATGTTCAAAGCCTGCTTTCTAGCAATCAGATGGTGTTTGACTTGCCATAGGTCATCATTATAATGGAGGTAGCCAAGTCGTATAAAATAGGTTGCATGACAACCTAGGTATTGATGCTATTACAAAAAGAAATCACGGTCAAATCTGCAGGTCCTTGCTTTCCGCTCACGGAGAATTCAATAGGTTAATAAACCTTGTGGCCTGAAAACACACACTACGCTTTAATCATCTAGGGTGAGTTAGGCGAGACATTTATTCGGTGCTTTCTATCCCGACCAGCAATGGGAGAAGCAGTGTCAATCAGTTAGAACTGCTCTGTGAATGCAGAAATCGGAAACCGTGTCCGTGTCAGATTAGTCGTGACAAGCCGCATACCTGCAATGACGTGATGGATGGCTCCTCCTCGGATCCCTTCTCCCTCTGCTCCCGCTCCCTCTCCTTCCTGGGAGTTGTATAGTCCAAAGAGCTGTGGAAGTTTGCCGTCCGGCGGCCGCGCTCAGCTCGCCCCTCGCGGACGCCAGCAGACGCCCATGAGCCGCGCGCCGGCGGCAGAGGGCTGGGGGAGAGCGGCCTCACCCCGCGCTCCCAGGCTGGCTCGGCGGCAGATGTGGACGGAGCGCGGAGACTTCGCTCTGACTCCTCTCGGCACTGCATGGGGATATTAGCACAGTCCGGGATTTCTATTGGCTCCGAACACCAAACAAATCACACCCGCCACCCCCCTTCTCTGTTTCACTCAGCGCTTGTTTCTCATCGAGCCCACGAACGTTGCAGCCACACACACTTCAGTCGGTTGCAATGTTTCTCTTTCCCTCCTTGCAGTCTGTCGATTTACAGCCTTGTGGTCACAGCTCTAACATTTTTTTTAGCAGACTTCCAATCCAAACCTTCTTGTTTATGTGGAGACATTCTCCATCCCCTCAACCCACAAAAACCGCCCATTCCCTTCAGATCTTCTTCCTCCTTTTGTTGATGGGTTTGCAATGTGAAGAATGTACAAGGCCTGTGTGCGATATGGCTCACACACAAACACACACTCACACTCTCTCACACACATACATACACTCACATACATACACACATTCACACAAGCGCCCTCACACGCATCCACACACATATATACTCACACACATACACAGACACATACACACACATATACGACACACACACACTTATACACAGACACACACTCACACACATATAGTCACACACCCACTTACACAATACTCATACTTACACACATGCACACATAAACTCACACACCCACTTACACAATACCTATTCTCGTACTCACATACACATACACACCTACACTCACACACACACACACACACACACACACACACCGGGCTCCTTTTTATTTGAGTAACTGAGACCAGTGAAATTAAAAGCAAGCTGAGCCCAATAACCTTAGTGAGAGCTCAGCTAATAAAATCTTCAATGAATTCAATGCAAAACTCTCAAAACATTGCTTGAGTTTCTTTCTGTTCCA
This sequence comes from Dugong dugon, assembly GCA_030035585.1. Lineage (NCBI taxonomy): Eukaryota > Metazoa > Chordata > Mammalia > Sirenia > Dugongidae > Dugong > Dugong dugon. The sequence continues at coordinate 23,312,091 of CM057469.1, read as the reverse complement.
AATGGCGCTTTGGTCATTATTATCCTTATTTTTGTTTATTGAATGCAGCAGTTTCTAATGCAAATCAGACTCTTCAGCATCCAGAGAAAATGGAACGATGACGCCAGACCCACTCTTGTTTTGTTATATCCTAGAAGCTAAGGTAACTCATGCCTGTGTGTTTCCTCTCCTAGTGTTTAGGGTCTTCTCCCCCGATGGTCTTCAGACTGAGACTCTCTCTGGGTGGTTCGTTAGCCAAAGAAGACTGTTCAGACTCTGTTGATACAAATTCTTGGATTAAAATTGTTAATCTGTATACGTGAATATAGATAAATCTTTGACCTCTCAGCAGCAAAAGAGCCCAAGAAAAAATCATCAGAGATTTTACAAACTTGGCTGGGAAATTTAGGAATAAAATAAAGTTTCATTGTATTTTATAAAACAGTATTTTATTTTTAAAAAAGTATTTTATAGCCTTTTCCTCAAAATCAATTTCACTGGTCCTTATGGAAATTTTAATGACAGTTATATTGATAAGTAGCCATTGTCTCTGAAATCCTGAGCTCTATTTTGATTTTTGACTTAAAATTTTTTTTTCAATGTTATCCCTTTTGTATACTTTTGAGTATTTGATATTCTGGCTCCAACCCAGCTCATAACACATTTTGCTGCAAAATCACAGGAAATGATAATTAGATCTTAAAATTTCTTATCACAAACAGACTACCTGATTTCTTTTCCTACTTGGGCACATTCCAGGAATTCTGAAGTAAAGACTTATTTTTAGAATGGGCTAACCTGAAATTAGCTGAAATTGACAAAAAGAATACAAAACAAAACACATTTGGCCCTTGGTTACTGCCAACCACCGCCCAGCTTCAAATATCCGTATTACCTTAATAACACCAATCCATTCCCTTTCTTCGGGGCAATCACTGTCGTAAATCTTTTAATGTATAGACTGCATTTCCTATAAGCCCTAGAAAAAAAGGGATTGTAGGATTTTTCCAGCTTTTACAGGTGGAGAAGCCCAGTGAGAGAATGCTAAAGTGACTTGCCTTAAGCTTAGGAAGGTAGAGACAGCAAACAGAGCTGGGAGATTGGATGAGTGCCTCCTTCCTTCTTATCTTTCTGAGATTAACTTTCCATACAAACTTTTCAACTCAGAGGAAAGTGAAGTGTTAATTCAGCAGCTTCTGACTCCCGCCTGCCTTTGTAGAGAAGAGCTAACAATTCATGAAGTCATCTGACCAACTCAGTAAACAGTCGTTTTACGCAGTCCTTCAGGTCAGGTCGGGATGTTTTCAGATAAGTTGTCAATAAGTGTACTTTCTTAGAATTGTCTTTCGAGGAAAAAAACTGACTGATAAAAACAAGCAGGTCATTATATTTTCTGCTTGTTATTTTGGGGGCTTATTATAGCTCTTCAAATCACTAGAAAGACAGAGTAAATAAAATCATGGACAACCTAAAGTCACATAAATCTCAAACCATTTTAGGTAATAATTCAAGCCCTTTTATCTTCAGTTAATGAAAAGAAAAAATGGTTGATTTAAGAGTCACCACTTATACCTAATCTAAGCAGTTATATGGTTAGAAGAAAAGAAATCAACAATATTTATTTTTCAACATTTACCATTTTGACAAATTTGCTACTTTTGAAAGACTTTTCAAAAACACTTCTCAAATGCTGCAGTTCAATAAAACCTTTATAACTGGCATGTTGTTGTTGCTGTTAGCAGCCATCAAGTTGACCCCTGACTCATGGCAACCCTATGCACAACTGAACAAAATACTGCCTGGTCCTGTACCATTCCCATGATCAATTATGGATTAGACCATTGTGGTCCATAGGGTTTTCATTGGCTGAATTTTGGCGATGGGTCACCAGGCCTTTCTTCTTAGTCTGTCTTAGTTTGGAAGCTCCACTGAAACCTGTTCATCATCATAGCAACACACAAGCCTCCACTGACAGATGGGTGGTGGCTGCACTTGAGGTGCACTGGCTGGGAATTAAGCCCGGGTCTCCTGCATGGAAGGTGAGAATTCTACCACTGAACCGCCGATAAATGGCATAGACAGCGGTCATAATAAAAACTCTTGAAATCTCAGGACACATGAGAGTGGAATGCTGTGCAAATCAATGGCAGACATTGCTATTTTACTCTCTACTCACCCAGCCACTTCAGGATCATCCTGTTGAGTTCAGTGTGGCACATTTTAAGGGAGACAGACACAAGTTTGTGTGTACCCAGAGAAGTGAACCCAGACACAGATTCTGGATATTGTAATTTATAAGAGATGGTGCAGGGAATTGAAAAGCTTGTCTTGGAGAAGGGACTTGGGAGGACGATGATAACGTTTTCAGATATTAAGTGGAAGAGGAAATATGTTTACTCTTCATATAATGCCTCAAAATATGTTGTTAAAAAATTTCTTACTTGACTCTTTAAACCACCCTACGAAGAACATATTTCAACATATGATCAAGAACCAATGGTATTGGAGGAAGAAGTTCAAGCTTCACTAAAGACATTGGCAAACAAGGCTCCAGGAATTGATGGAATACTAACTGAGATGTTTCAACAAATGGATGCAGCGCTGGAGGTGCTCACTCATCTATGCTAAGAAAATTGGAAGACAGCTACCTGGCCAACCTACTAGAAGAGATCCATGCTTGTGCCCATTCAAAAGAAAGATGATCCAACAGAATGCAGAAATTATTGAACAATATCATTAATATCACACACAAGTAAAATTTTGTTGAAGATCTTTCAAAAATGGTTGCAGTAATACATCAACAGAGAAATACCAAAAATTCAGGCTGGATTCAGAAGAGGACATGGAATGAGGGATATCATTGCTGATGTCAGCTAGCTCTTGGCTAAAAGCAGAGGATACCAGAAAGATGTTTACCCGTGTTTTATTAACTACGCAAAGACATTTGACTGTGTGGATCATAACAAATTATGGATAACATTGCAAAGAATGGGAATTCCAGAACACTTAATTGTACTCGTGGGAAACCAGTACATAGACCAAGAGGCAGTCCTTCCAACAGAAGAAGGTGATACTGTATGGTTTAAGTCAAGAAAGGTGTGTGTCAGGGTTGTGTCCTTTCACCATACTTATTCAATCTGTATACTGAGCAAATAATCCAACAAGCTGAACTATATGAAGAAGAATGAGGCATTAGGATTGGAAGAAGACTCATTAACACCCTTCCATATGCAGATGACACAACTTTGCTTACTGAAAGTGAAGAGGACTTGAAGCACTTGCTGATGAAAATCAAAGACTACAACCTTCAGTGTGGATTATACCACAACATAAAGAAAACAAAAATCCTCATAACTGGACCGATAAGCAACATCATGATAAACAGAGAAAAGATTGATGTTTTCAAGGATTTCATTTTACTTGGACCCAAAATCAATGCCCATAGAAGCAGCAGTCAGGAAATGAAATGACGTACTGCATTGGGCAAATCTACTGCAAAAGACCTCTTTTAAGTGTTAAAAAGCAAAGATGTCACCTTGAGGACTAAGGTGTGCCTGACCCAAGCCATGATATTTTCAATTGCCTCATATGCACGCGAAAGCCGGACAATGAATAGGGAAGATCAAAGAAGAATCGATGCCTTTGAATTATGGTGTTGGCAAAGACTGTTGACTGTACTGTGGACTGCCAAAAGAACCAACAAATCTGTCTTGGAAGAAGTATAGCAGGAATACTCCTTGGAAGCCAGGATGGTGAGACTTCGTCTCATGTTCTTTTGATAAGTTGTCAGGAGGGACCAGTCCCAGGAGAAGGACATCATGCTTAGTAAGGTAGAGCGTTAACAAAAAAGAGGAAGACCCTCAATGAGATGGATTGACACAGTGACTGCAACAATGGGCTCAAATGTAACAACGATTGTGAGCATGGAGCAGGACTGGGCCGTGTTTTGTTCTGTTGTACGTAGGGCTGCTGTGAGTTGGAACCATCTTGATGATGCCTAACAACGACAACAAAAACGTAAGGTACATAGGACATATATTATTAGTCTAAGTTTATAGACAAAAAAAGTTTATACAGTAAAGTAACATGATAATGTGATTTATTCAAGGTTATGGAGTCACTGGGTGGGTAGAACTTGAACTGGATTCCAAGCTCAGTGCTCTTCTGGGGAAAGTTTCAAGGAGGTGGGTGAAATTCAGGATAGGGAAGGACTTCTCCCAATTAGAGTTTCAGCAGTTGAAACGATTTCATGGCAAGCTGGTGATTTTCTCGTTACTGACGTGGTCAAGAAAAGGGAAGAGGCAACAATCAGATTTGGGAAGAATGTGGTAAAAAGATTACTAAAGCATTGTTTAAAAGGTTGATTTGATGACCCAAGGTTGACAGCATCTTTGTTTTTATTGTGGCCCTTTAAAATATTAAGGAAGAAATTAGAACTTCATTACATAATCTTCATGATATGTTATTCAGGGAAAAAAAAGGTGATGATTACCATCTAAGGTTATTTCTGGACTATAGATGATTAATAATGATCTTTTATCCTTCTTTTGACTTATGTGATCCATGATGAATGTATCTTTTGTAATAAGAAAAAAATAAAGAAGTTTAAAAAGAATAGAAAAGAAAATGAAACGGTAGAATTCTTTCTCTACTATACAAAGATATGAATTGACAGCAATGGGGTTTTTTTTTTTTTTTAACTATACAAAGATACAAAATTCCCACATCACCATATGCTAAAGATTCCAGTGTCATAAGCATCATATTTTTATCTTTTCTACACTTATTCATTTATATTCTTTCCAACCTAGGTTGCATGCCATTCTGATGCTGATATTTTCCCCAACTTGTCTTCATATTCATCTTAATAGCTTTCTTTGAACCTATTCATTTATTGATAAATCCATAAATGCTTACGTGTTCCTTTTAAAGCTATAATTATCTACCTTAGATTATCATAGCAGATTAAATTTAAAATTGTTAAAATGATTTTGATGTGTGAAGTTTATTTTTAATTCTTCTTTTTACTGTTTTTTTATTTGTTTAAACTTACTTAAAGGTTTTTTTCCTCCATCAGATGAAACTTTTATTTTGTAGAAACCAAAACCTTTGCTTATTAATTCTATATACTTACATCAAAACCTAAAATATGTATTTATGATTCACTGATACATGTGAATCTATAATCTTACTGTCCACAAATGACTAATGTGTATATGCATGAATAGCATTTATCTCTCTTGAGTCACAAGATTCCTGCCCAAAATGTTTAGGAGTGATTTATAAGAGTTGTATTGTAAAAAATGTATCATGTACTGTGTTGCAAGATAAACTCCTTGGGCATCAGAGTACCATCTGTTATGTTTGTGTCACTTCAGTGGAGCAGAGAACACAACCCACAGAGGAGCTTGGGAAATTAATAGGAAAGGGAATGACCACATAGTCAGCTCAAGCCCTATATTTTCCCTTAAGGCCCAGGGAGCAGGTGGCCATGGGTTTTTTTCTGATTCATTAGTCCATGCTTATTAGATGTCAGCAAGACCTCTGCACCATACCCTTAGTTCTGTGATACACGGATGGGAAGAGGTGAGGAGGGAGGGATCAGAGAGAAGGGAAGACAGAGAGCCACCTTTGACCTATATGTGCTTGTTGTTGTTGTCAGTTGCCATTGAGTCAATTCCAACTCTTGGAGACCTCATGTGTGCAGAACAGAACTGCTCCATAGGGTTTTCAAGGCTGTGACCTCTAGGAAGCAGATCAGCAGGTCTGCCTTCCGAGGCACCCCTGGATGGGTTCAAACCACCAACCTTTCAGCTAGTAGGCAAGTGCTTAACCATTTATGGCACCCAGGGACTACTGTGAACATCAGAACACGTGCAAAAGTTACATGTGTGCTCCCAAGACAAAGCTTTAAGAACCATCGTGTGATACAACACATCCCCTCTTTTTTCTCTCCAGGAGACCAGCAAGGATTGGGATCCTAAATGAGGATAGCACGAAACAGCCACAGCTGACCTGACACAGACATGTAATGAGGGCAAGAGATAAATCCTAGTTGTGAAATAACACTGGGATTTTATTGTCATTTCTTGACTGTAACATACCATAATCTAAGTGACTAATACCTAAGGACACTCTTTGGAGGCCAGAACTCTTTTGCATAGATAAGATCCAGCATATTTGTGAGTAGACAAACGTTCACTTGTCTCATTTGCGTTGGACATTCTACTAATGCGTATGCTACATAAAGAGATTCTCATCCTAAAACAAACAAAAAATGTTTCAGTTTAGGTGCCTAATTCTCCTGTCCATGCCCAGTCTTTTGTTACCACAGTGCCACATTTTTTCTGGGTATATGGCTCATAGGCACCTAGGAATCGCCTGGTGACTATTCCTGAACCGCATTTCCTACAGATGATCACAGAGGACACACTGGGTTTGGGCCAAGCAAGAGGTGTGGGACAGTGGAAAGAGTCCATGACAGACTGAACGCCACACCCGTGATTCCTCTGGGTATGTCTTGCTTCACCCCTTTCCTTCTTCTGTCAGGTCCTCCGAATATACTTAAGCCACCTGGCAAGTACAATAGCAAAGGGAGGCTCTAGTTCTTATCAGCCTTTCTGGCTTATCAGCCTTCTTCCATAAGACAGTTCCCATACCTGTACAAAGGGAATAATAATAGTTACCATCAAAGTTTAAGAATTAGTAATAACAAAAGCGAAGTGTTGAGCAGCCATGTACACAGTTATGTGTGTTTACGCCTTCAAGTTTTTCCACACACACTTTCTTCTTTCTAAAGTGGTTCTCTACCTTGTAGGTCCATGCCTGTCTTTCTAGACTGGGGCTCATGCTACCTTCTTCTTCACCCTTCCTCCATGGTTTTGTTATTTTTAGTGACCATACCTTTTGCCTCCACTTGATGGTAAGCTCCCTGGAGAATGGGGTTGGTATCATATTGGGAGACAGACAAGCTTTGCAATTATGAGAGCAGGTTCTGGAGTCAGACAGCCCAGGTTCAAACCTAGCCCCATCAGTGTCTCTTAACTCTCTCTCAGTTTCCCAACCTAGGATATTACGGATGTTTGAACAAAGCATTTTTGAATGTTACCATCACAGTATCTAGGAGCCCTGGTGGCATAGTGGTGAAGAGCTTGGCTGCTAAGCAAAAAGTTGGTAGTTAGAATCCACCAGCTGCTCCTTGGAAACCCTGTGGGGCAGTTCTCTGTCCTATAGGGTTCCTATGAGGGTTGCTATGAGTCGGAATCGACTCAATGGCAACTTGTTTTGGGTTTTTTTTACCACAGTATCTAGCATGGTTCTTGGTAGTTAACCAACCAACCAAACAAACAAACAAACTCATTACCATTGAGTTGATTCTGACTCATGGCAACCCCATGTGCTACAGAATAGAACTTCTCATAAGGTTGTCTGTAATCATTTTGGAAGCAGATCTTCCACTGCGCAGCTGGGTGGATCCCGTCAACGTTTAGGTTAATAGTCAAGCACAAACCATTTGCGACACCCAAGGACCTAAATATACAAATAATCTTTGTTAAATGAACAAAAGATTGGTTGTATCATTGTGGTAAGAAATACTATTCCTCTCCATTATCTAGCGTGTTCTTTTTAATACACATGTTGCCTGATTGTGCAGAACATCCATTGATTACATCTCAAAGAGTTTTCTGGAGAAGCAGGGAGAATTTAAATACTCTGGAGGGATTATTTTCACCAACTGTGCCTATAAATACTAGAAAGAATTAATTTTTAATTAGTTTTTGTAAAGAATGACACTACACAATGCTGTTATTTCTTAAACTCTGGTCCAGGTTATTGACAAAGAAATCAGGTCACTCCTCTTCGCCCCAGAGCCAGAATTAAAATACGACAACACTTACTTCCACTTAGCTTCTCCCCACCCACGTTCCTGCTGGCAGAAAGGACCTGAAGCAAACATTCCTGATATATTTGGAAGGGAACAAAAGTGAGTACTGAACAGCACTTGACCTCTGTCTTATATTAATGTGAATCTTAGGCGGCCCTGCACGAACTTCCGAAAGCGACATATCTCCTTGCCGTATCAGTGACAAGGGGACAGCTGGCCAGCCTCAGAGCAGGCGGCCCCAACAGGACTGCAGAACGGTCCTGTTAGAAAAGCAGGGGTGGGAGGCTTCTCCCCAGCTGCTGCCTTTGTGGGGATGGTCTCATCAAGAGTCTTACATGGGGAGGGCCATGGAAACACAGCTCCCTGGGGATTTGGCAACAATAGGATTATGTTCTGTTCCTCTCATGGATTCAGAAATTCATGAGTATTGATGAAACTCATGTGGCTTATCATAAAAATAATATTGGTGGAACTTCTGTACCCAAGTGTCAACATAGTAGGAGTTAATAAAGTGAACTAAAATAGATTTAGTCCCATTGATCTCTAACTCAGGTAGCAGAATTAGATCTTTGGATGGGTAAAAAAATCAAAATCAGTGGAAGCACACTGTGTACCTGTTCATAGCCGTGAATCCAGAGTCTATTTTTTGATTCCTTCCCAAGGAGAAGATTCTTCAATTTAATACTTGTTTGTTGATTTGTTAGCAATCAACTCCCCTCAGAGAGGGTTCAAGAAAAAACTGAGCTCCCTTACTGTAAGACTCCAAAGTATTAGTATAAATCACAGCATAAGCATGAGTACCTTGGTTCTCTGCTCTTCTCTTGAATGGTTGCACCACTCCTTATCTTCTTGGCCCAAGGGAAAGAAGAAGAAGAAGAATTAAAAAAAAAAAAAAAAATTCTAGATAGAGTCCAAGCCTTAGCTCATTTCCAAGGGGACTTACCTATTTATTCCAGGTTCTCCATCATTCTGGACTTAACTGTTCATTTCTATGCACTTGGCATTTTATTAGGTCCTATTTTTGTTACTTCATTTTTTAGTATTTGTTAGTGTATAAACCTGGTATGAGTATTTAACTCTGCATGCCTTATTTCCCCAGTATATCATGACCTCCATCAAGCTATGATCTCAGGTTCCAGGTGGAGCCTCTAAGACACAAATTATTAATTGCATTCCCCAAGCATTAAAGAACTACTAGATGCCACCAGGATGCTGAGTAACAGCAGGACTGACACAATCACAGAGAAAGGTTTTGTGCTCTACCTTCCTTTGGCCTATTTTACTTTATCCAGTGACTTCTATTCTGTTTCCATATCTCCCCGTCTCTTCCCAAGAACTTTCCTAATGAGCTCCTACCACTTGCCCAAGTCTGGTCACATCTCATTCTTGGATCACAAATAAACCCCAAATCCATAACCTGTTTCTTTACTTTGCTGGCTTTTGGCAGGATGCCTCTTAAAAAATGCTGGGAGACAGGAAACAAATTGCTATAAAAAGTTGGCTTCCATGAACAGAGCTAGAATGTGGAGGGGACGAGGGAAAACAGGTCATGGTGGGGAGGACTTAGGCATCAGATCTAGTTGATAATGGATGTCGCAAACTAATAAAGGCCCAGTCATAGTGATGATAATAAAGAGCCACTGAGAATAGGTATTTTTTAGGAAAAAGCTTTTCTTTCTTCTGAGACTGGTATATTGCGGTATTGTTGTTAGTTGCCATCAAGTCAGCTCCAACACATGGTGATCCCATGTCGTTCCCAACGGAACAGAACTCTGTCTAGTCCTTCTCCATCTTCATGATCGATAATATGCTCCAGTTCATTGTTGCAGTCACTATGTATTATGAATGCCTTTGAACCTAGGGAGCTCTTCTTTCATCACTATATTGGACAATGTTTTGTGTGATCCATAGGGTTTTCATTCTCAGAAGTAGATTGTCAGGCCTTTCTTCCTAGACTACCATAGTCTGGAAGCTCTGCTGAAGCCTTTCTACCATGGGTGGCCCTGCTGGTATTTGAAATACCAGCGGCATAGCTTCCGGCATCACAGCAACATGCAAGCCACCATGGTATGACAAACTGACAAACGGGTGGTGGAATGTTTATTATAGCCATTCGTATTTCCTGTTCTATGAACTGTTTATTTGTATATACTCCACTCATTTAAGTTTTAAAGTTTTGATATTTTTCCTGCATATATACATAATCCCATTATATGGTAATGATGATCAACCTTTTCCATGTTTATCATATTTTCCCATTAAAAGTTTTAAAGTGTATGTTGTCAATTTATCAATATTTTTCTTTTTATTCCTTCCATTATTTTACAATTTGAAACCCATTTCCTATTCATGGATGCAGTCAATTTTTGCCTCTATTTTCTTCTATTTCTTACTTGAATTGTAAAATTTAATACTCTAATTTAGGGGAAATTTTTTTTTTTTATTGTACTTTAGGTGAAGGTTTACAGAACAAATAGTTTCTCATTAAACAGTCAGTACACATATTGTTTTATGACATTGGTTAACAACCCCACAACATGTCAACCCTCTCCCTTCTCGACCTCTTCTTTTTTTTTTTTTTTTGGTGGAAATACACATAGCCAAAGATACAGCATTTCAAAAATTTCTACATGCACAATTCAGTGACATCGATTGCATTCTTCCAGTTGTGCTGCTATTCTCACTTTAGGTGAAGATTTACAGAACAAAATAATTTCTCATTAAACACTTAGTACACATGTTGCCCGATGACAATGGTTAACAACCCCACTACATGTCAACACTGTCCTTAATCAACCTTGAGTTCCCTATCACCAGCTTTCCTGTCCCCTTCTGCCTTCTAGTCCTTGTTCCTGGACTGCTGTGTTTCATTAGTCCCATTGTGTCTTATGGGGCTGTCCAATCCCCGGATGAACAGTGAACCTCGGAAGTGACTTCACCACTGAGCTTAAACGGTGTCTGGGGCCCATACTCTCGGGATTTCTCCAGTCTCTCTCAGGCCAGTAAATCTGGTCTTCTTTTCCTGTGTTAGAATTTTGTTCTACATCCTTCTCCAGCTCTGTCCAGAACCCTCTCTTGTGATCCTGGTCAGAGCAGTCAGTGGTGGTAGCCAGGCACCTTCTAGCTGTACTGGACTCAGTCTGGTGGAGGCCTTGGTAGCTGTGGACCGTTAGTCCTTTGGACTAATCTTTTCCTTGTATCTTGTTCTCTTCACTCTCCCTTGCTCCCTAAGGGGTGAGACCAGTGGAGTATCTTAGATGGCTGCTCACAGGCTTTTAAGATCCCAGACCCTACTCACCAAGGTAGAATGTAGAACATTGTCTTTATAAACTTTGTTATGCCAGTTGAGCTAGATGTTCTCCGAGACCATGGTTAGGTTAGCCATAAACAATAGACTTGACATAATGCATGCAAATTTAAGAGGAAATATTTCCTGCTGGAAAGCAGGAAAAAAATATTCTGAGCTGGAGAAAGATAGGATAGTCAGAGGGAAAGCAGCAAAGTTAGAAATTGTTCAGTACTCTTTAGAACAGGTCTTAAGCAGATACCCCAACATCTTTGCAGAGCTCAATCCCCTGAGATCAGAGGGGACCTGTGCTTACTCCTGGGTGGACTTCAGAAATCAAGCAATGTTGCAGAGTTGCTCTCACTTTGCCAGTGTGAAGCTGAACTGGCTCAGGTATAAAATGTAGGCAGAGGAGCCTGGGCAGTTTCATAAGGGCCATGTCCAGCCCAGAGTGGCATGGGGAGTAACCAAATTAGTGAGGCCCTGGCCTGGAGAGCAAAGAGACCTGAAGAAGTTCCTCAGGGGGGACCAGGAGGATGAGGTAGCAGATGCTAGGGCAGACACACACCTGGGGGAAGCAGGAATAACTAGTTTCAGGCCATGACAGCAAAAAGGAGGATGATAACGGAAAGCCATAGAGCAAGGATGTGCGTGACAGGATCACAACTCTGTATTGGGAAGATAATTCTGGAAAAGTGGTAAAGGATGTATTGGGGAGGTGTGTGGATGGCATCTCCAACCACCCAGTCACCTCAGCTGGAAATCCTCAAGTCATCTTTGCCCTCTCCCTCAGCTAATCTTCTTATGTAGCTGATGACCAAGTCCTATTGTGCCAATATGTAAATGTTTTCTTGAGTCTTCTTTTTATCTCTGTCCCCAAAGCCATTACTCTAGCTCAGACATTCTTTATCTTTGTCATGCACTTTTGAAATTGCTTTCTTTTCCCCACACCTCTCCCCCATTTCTGCAGCCCTTAATCTTTTGTAAACCATGAACCCTTTTGGGAGTTTATATAGATCTGCACTGTCCAGTATGGTAGCCACTAGCCACATGTGGCTGTTGAGCACTTGAATTGTGGCTAGTCCAAATTGAGATGTATATAAGTGTAAAGCACACATTAGATTTCAAAAACCTCGTACGAAAAAAGTGTTAATATCTCATTACACTCACTCCTCCCTAATCGACATGGTTAGATTCCAAAGACCAGGTCATTATGCAAAAATTGCCTTTACACAAAAATAGAGGATAACTACATCATTACATAGGTGCCTCACTACATAACTGCCAAACTACTGACAATCATGGCCCAGCCAAGTTGACACATAACCTTAAGCATCACAGCCAGCTTTACTCTCGCATTGCACCTCAGCGTTCATTACTGCCAGATGTATGTCATTAATGCACAAAATAGTCACATAGCAGATTTTTTACTATTGTAAATGTGAAAGGTCCTATAGCAGGATAGTCAATAAGTGAGGAGTAGGTGCACTAATTTTTATTGATTACATGTTGACATGATAATATTTTGGATATATTAGGTTAAAGTCTATTATTATAATTAATTTCAGCTGTTTATTTTTATTTTTAATATGGTGACTAGGAAATTAAAAATTATACATATGGATCACATTATATTTCTGTTGGACAGTAGTAGTATATACTTTTTCTTTAGAAAAATACACATAGTCACATATGCAAATTAAATTCATATTTAATCGTTGTTGTCTATGGCCCTATTTGAGTTTGGTGAAATTCAGAAAGAGACTCATGGATCTAGTCCCTACTCCAGAAAGCTCCATGACCTATCTTTCTATAAAAACATAAAGATATTATGGCTGTGGTTTAAAATATCGAATGGATCTCTCACTGCCTAGAAGGGAGGTACAAATTTCTGTAGTATCATGCTCCAAGTCTCTTTGCAGTTTGACCCTAACTTATTTTTTCCACCCCACTTTCCTGACACTTCCTGACCACACACTTATATCCTATTCTCCAGCTCCTCCAAACAATTTCACCTCTTCTCAAACATGCATGCACATGACTCTCACCCTTTCTTCATACTCTTCTCTCAGCCTCTGTATGCCTTCCTTCCAGTATTTCACCTGTCTAAATCCTCTTCATTTGACAAGGCCCCATTAAGATATTATTCCCTCTGTTAATCCTTTTCTGACATTCAAAGTTTGAATGAGTTACTCCTCTCTAGTCTGTCCCATTGCAGTTTATTCACATCACTATTCTGTCTCATATTGAAGTTATATATATATACATAAATGTAGGTATTACACATACATGCATGTATCTGTATTCCACATTACAATAGGATATCTTTTAAGCAATGACTTTATAATACTCAACTTTTGCTTTTCCAGTGTTTGGCATACGGTGGGTGCACCATAAAATTTTGTTCAATGAATGAATGAATAAAATCGTAGAGCAAGGAGAAGACATTAGAATCTCGGTACAAGTTAATGAGGGCCTAACCTATCTATGTTAATCCACCACCCATCTGTCAACTTGTCATTCTGTGGTCGTTTGCATGTTGCTATGCTACTGGAAACTATGCCATTGGTTATCTCAAAAACCAGCTGGGTCATCCATGGTGGACAGGTTTTAGCAGAGCTTCCAGACTAAGACAGACTAAGAAGAAAGGCCTGGTGATCTCCTTCCCAAAATTAGCCAATGAAAACCTTATGGATCACAACAGAACATTTTCCAAATAACTGCTTTCGACATGTCATTAGAAGGGAACAATTGCTAGAGGAAGGCATCGTGTTTGGTGGAGTAGAGGACCAGCGAGGGCAAAGGGGATCCTCAGTGAGATCGGCTGGCACAATATCTGCAATGATGGACTTGAACATGCTGGTGATTGTGAGGGTGACACAGGACAAGGCAATGTTTTGTTCTGTTTTACATAAGGTTGCCATGAATTGGAATTGACTTGACGGAAGCTAACAACAACAACAACAATGTCAATAGAACAGTAGAGAGGAAAAACAGAAATAAACGAGATGGAGCTCAAGGTCTGGATGGAGGAAATAAGAGAAATTGGGTAAAAGAGCACTTTGAGTGCACAGGTTGGAAGTGAATGGTGATGCTCTACTGGAAATGGTGGGAGGATGGGACGAGGAGGAGCAATGGGAAGATTAAGGTAGAGTGGGGAAAGGTCGATGTTGAGTTCAGTGGGGTCTCAGGTGACAGCAGAGTGTAAAGGAGGAGGTACTAGCAGATAAAAAATATTTGACCCTGGAGCTTGGGTGAGACTTGAAAATCACTTCCTTAAAAGTTGTAGATGAAGCTGTGGGAGAAGATGAGATCCAGAGAGAGATTGTGAGCGGGAAAAAGAAGAGAATCAAGGCCTGAGACTTAACTGATAACTCTTAAGCATTGGAAGGAAAATGTGAACCCAACAAATGAGACAGAGACAACAGAAGTCAGAAATAGAGAAAGAGATCAAGAGAATGCAGTGTCGGAAACAAGAGAAAACAGAACAAAACACACTGTAGCAAAACCTGGAAAAGAGTGAATATTGCGATGATGAGCAGGACGTGTGCTAAATGCTACAGTACTGCATTTTTATGCAAATAATGCCCACCCTCTACATTTGTTTGCCAATCCAGCCTTCTCCCCAAGAGGTATTTTCAAAAGTGCGGCTATGCCAACTTTTTCTACATGTTGCTGTGATAAAATTAGCATAGCACACTTACAAAAATACCTGGATGGGGGAGGGTTCAATCTGCAAACAAACATAGAAGACACGTGTTATTTGCATAAAAATACAGTAATCAAGTAGGATTCCCGGTACTTGAGGACTAAGAAAAATCTGCCCAATTCTACTTGTATTAGTAAGATACCATTGCACTAAATAAAAATTACTCTGATAATTTAAATAATTAAATAATTACTCCGATAATTTCAAGCAGAAATGGGTTTACTATAGGGAATTGGGTATTTATGAAATTCCTGAAAGGGAGGGAAGACTGAAAGTCAAGGGACTGCCACTGGACTATTGGTTTCAAATTCATACCACCCTATTTGAAATTCAGTGGTTCTGCTCCTGTTCCTGCTACTGCCACCACAACTTCTTCCACCCAGAGAGCTCAACCTGGGACTGTCTGCGCCCACATTTGTTCGTAGCAGTAGAAGGATGGCTTCTGGCTCAGGTTAGCCTTCTGCATCTCATGCTAGTTCATCTCATTGGCAAAACCTAAACTGCACCCAGAACTCTAACTACAACAGCGTCTCAGAATTGTAGTTTTTATTCTTTCAGCTCTTTCAATACTGACTGGAGTGACACAGAAAGATGGCAATGGTTACAGAATGCCAATAGACTATATCCAACATTTTGGGTTTAGAAGGTTATGTCTGACACTTGAGAGAGCAGTTTTAGTAAAATAATATCTGAAATCTGGTTGAACAAGTAAGAAATGAAGAGTAAGAGGGAAGAGTGGAAGTAGATGTAGACTGTCGTTTTGAAAAGAAGATGGGTGAGCCATTTTCTTACAGAATCTCAAGAAGCTTTTTTAAAAAAAAAAATTTTTTTTATTGTTGTAGTTTAAATGAAGTTTACATTTCAAGTTAGTCTCCCATACAAAAATTTATACATACATTGTTATGTGACCCTAATTGCTCTTCCCATACTGCAACAGCACACTTCTCCTTTAGACCCTGATTCCTCATGTCTATTCAATCAGCTCTTAACCCTCTCCGCCTTCACAACTCACCTCCGGAGAGAAGCTGCCCATTTAGTCTTTTGTATCTACATGAGCTAAGAGGCACACTCCTTACGAGCATCACTTTATGTCCCACAGTCCAGTTCAATACGTGTCTGAAGAGTTGGCCTTGGAAATTGTTTTATTTCTGGGCTGATAGAGAATCCAGGGGTCATGCTTTCAGGGGTTCCTCCAGTCTCAGTCAGACCATTAAGTCTGGTCTTCTTACTAGAATTTGAGCTCTGCACCACACCTTTCTCATGCTCCATCCGGGACTCTCTGTTGTGTTCCCTGTCAGGGCAGTCATTGGTGTTAGCTGGGCACCATCTAGTTCTTCTGGTCTCAGGCTGATGAAGTTTCTGGTTTATGTGGCCCTTTCTGTCTCTTGGGCTAATACTTTCCTTGTGTCTTTGGTGTTCTTCATTCTCCTTTACTCCAGGTGGTTGGGACCAATTGATGCATCTTAGATGGCCTCTTGCAAGTAAAGAACCTTTTAAAGGTTGGGAGCACATCCTCTGAACTCGAATCCCAGCTCTACCTGACGGTGTGATCCTCAGCTCTTTGATTCCATAAGAGTTCTTTGATTCTTAGTTTTTTCGTTTTCTGTAATGAGCATAATAATAGTATCTATAGGACTCACTGTGAGGATAAAATGATTTAATCTATGCTGTTTTAGGGTTCTGTAGAGAAACAGGACCATTGGGTGGGGAGGGAGAGAGATTTACTTCAAATCATTGGCTCACAGGATTGTGGGGCTGGCAAGTCCAAAATCCATAGGTCAAGCAGCAGACTGGAGACTCTTACGGGTTTGCATCCCAAGATCCATAGGTCAGGCGATAAAAAGAGTACAGAGTGAAGAGAAAGAGAGAGAGTTCTGCCAGAATATCTATTTAAATTCCAGAGGAAGAACACACTCTCAGCATATTTCCTTTTCAAATAATTGCTTGATTACATTACATTACATTATATTATGTAAGGTGATTATATTACATTACTCTATTTTTTAAGCAAGCAAGGCAAGCCTTCTGCAAGGCTAATCATGCCCTCCCCGAATAAGGTATTTTTGTAAACACTGCTGTGCCTTTTTTTTTTTTTTAAATGTGTTGCTGTATATGATGTGGCATACTGCAAAATCACATAGGGATTTGCTATTCTTATTAGTTCAGCTCCGTGCCCTTTTGAGTATGCCTCCCTGTTTATGGCAACACCAACTTCTTCATTTAGTGTGAGATGTTTTTGACTGAAAAACTGATTTTATTTATTCTTTAGAGAGCCAAATTTTTGAGTATGTTAGAGGACTAAAACAGAGAAAAATTCTCATCAGAAAAAGAACTCTGAAACTCAGAGTTGTGTATTGATTTGCTTGACTTCACATAGCCAGCAAGTGGCAAAGGATTCCTCTGAATTCTAATGCAATATTCTTATACATTTGATGCCTCTCTGCTTCTTGACACCTTTACTTTTTTTTTTTTTTTTTTTTTTGCTTAAAACAACAAAAATTGATTATCTCACAGTTTCTCTAGGTCTGGAATTTGAGTGAGGCTTACCTGGTCGTTTTTTTTTTGTTGTTGTTGTTGTTTTTTATTATGCTTTAAGTGAAAGTTTACCATCTAAGTTAGTCTTTCATACAAAAACTTATACACACATTGTTATGTGACCCTAGTTGCTCTCCCTGTACTGTGAGAGCACATTCCTCCTTTCCACCCCAGATTTCCCGTGTCCATCAACTAGCTGCTGTCACTTTCTGCCTTCTCATCTTGCCTCCGGACAAGAGCTGCCCATTTAGTCTAATGTACCTACTTGAGCTAAGAAGCACACTCTTCACGAGTATCATTTTATGTCCCACAGTCCAGTCTAATCTTTGAAGAGTTGGCCTTGAGAATGGTTTTCGTTTTGGGCTAACAGAGAGTCTGGGGGCCATGTCTTCCAGGGTCCCTCCAGTCTCAGTCAAACCATTAAGTCTGGTCTTTTTACTAGAATTTGAGTTCTGCACCCCACTTTTCTCCTGCTCCGTCGGGGACTCTCTGTTGTGTTCCCTGTCAGGGTGGTCATTGGTGGTAGCCAGGCACCATCTAGTTCTTCTGGTCTCAGACTGATGGAGTCTGTGATTTATGTGGCCTTTTCTGTCTCTTGGGCTAACGTTTTCCATGTGTCTTTGGTGTTCTTCATTCTTCTTTGCTCCAGGTGCATTGGGACCAGCTGATGCATCTTAGATGGCCGCTCGCTGGCTTTTAAGACCCCAGACACCACTCACGAAAATGGGATGCAGAACATTTTCTTAATAAACTGTTATGCCAATTGACCTAGATGTCCCCTGAAAGCATGGGCCCCAGACCCCTGCTCCTGCTTCTCTGTCCCTCAAAGTGTTTGGTTGTATCAGGAAACTTCTCAGCTTTTGGTTTAGGCCTGTTGTGTTGACTTCCCTTGTAGTGTGTTGTCGTTCCCTTCACCTAAGACAATTCTTGTCTACTATCTGGTTAATGAATACCTCTCTCCCTCCCTCCCCATCCTTGTAACCATCAAGGAATGTTTTCTTCTGTGTTTAAATCTTGTCTTGAGTTCTTATAATAGTGGTTTTACACAATATTTGCCCTTCTTTGACTAACTAAATTCACTCAGCATAGTGACCTCCAGCTTCCTCCATGTTATGTTTCACGGCTTCATTGTTGTTCTTTATCGTATTCCATTGTGTGGATATACCATAATTTGTTTATCCATTAGTTCACTGATGGGCACCTAGGTTGTATCTATCTTTTTGCTATTGTGAACAGTGCTGCAATGAACATGGGTGTGCATGTATCTATTTGTGTGACAGTGCTTATTTCTCTAGGATATATTCCAAGGGGTGGGATTGCTGGATCATATGGTACTTCTATTTCTAGCTTTTTAAGTAAGCGCCAAATTGATTTCCAAAGTGGTTATACCATTTTATATTCCCACCAACAGTGTATAAACATTCCAGTCTCTCCACAACCCCTCTAGCATTTACTATTTTGTGTTTTTTGGATTACTGCTAGCCTTGTTGGGGTGAGATGGCATCTCACTGTAGTTTTCATTTGCATTTCTCTAATGGCTAATGATCGTGAGCATTTCCTTATGCGTCTGTTAGCCACCTGAATGTCTTTCTTGATGAAGCACCTGTTCAAATTCTTTGCCCATTTTTTAAATGGGTTATTTGTCTTTTTGTTATTGAGATTTTGCTGGATCTTGTAGATTTTAGAGATTAGATGCTGATCAGATTTGTTGTAGCCAAAATTTTTTTCCCAGTCGGTAGGTCATCTTTTTACTTTTTTGATGAAGTCTTTTGATGAGCATGAGTGTCTGATTTTTACAAGCTCCCAGTTATCTAGTTTCTCTTCTGGTATTCGTGCACTGTTACTTATGGTTGGTATTCTGTTTATGCCATGTATTAGGGCTCCTATTGTTGTCCGTATTTTTTCTTCCATGATCTTTATTGTTTTAGATTTTATATTTAGGCCTTTGATCCATTCTGAGTTAGTTTTTGTGCATGGTGTGAGATATGAGTCTTGTTTCATTTTTTTGCAGATGGATATCTGGTTATGCCAGCACCATTTGTTAAAGAGACTGTCTTTTCCCTGTTAGATGGACTTTGGGTCTTTGTCAAATATCAGCTGCTCTTAGGTGGATGAATTTATGTCTGGATTTTCAATTCTATTCCACTGGTCTATGTATCTGTTGTTGTACCAGTACCAGGCTGTTTTGACTACTGTAACAGTATAATAGGTTCTAAAATCAGGTCGTCTGAGGCCTTCCACTTTGTTCTTCTTCTTCAGTAATGCTTTACTTATCCAGGGCCTCTTCCCTTTCCATATGAAGTTGGTGATTTGTTTCTCCATCTCATTAAAAAATGCCGGTGGAATATGGATTGGGATTGCATTGTATCTGTAGATCGCTTTGGGTAGAATTGACATTTTCACGATGTTGAAGTCTTCCTATCTATGAGCAAGGTATTTTTTTTCCTCTTATGTAGCTCTCTTTTGGTTTCTTGCAGTAGCGTCTTGTAGTTTTCATTGTATAGGTTTTTTACATCTCTGGTTAGATTTATTCCTAAGTATTTTATCTTCTTAGGAGCTTTTGTAAATGGTATTGATTTGGTGATTTGCTCTTTGAAGTTCTTTCTCTCTGTTGGTGTAGAGGAATCCAATTGATTTTTGTATGTTTATCTTGTATCCTGAAACTTTGCTGAAATATTCTATTAGTTCCAGTAGTTTTCTTGTGGATTCTTGGGGGTTTTCTGTGTATAAGATCATATCGTCTGCAAATAGAGATACTTTTACTTCTTCCTTGCCAATTTGGATGCCCTTTATTTCTTTTTCTAGCCTAATTGCTTTGGCTAGGACCTCCAGCACAATTTTGAATAAGAGTGGTGATAAAGCGCATCCTTGTCTGGTTCTCGTTCTCAAGGGGAATGCTTTCAAAGTCTCTCCATTTAGCATGATGTTGGCTGTTGGCTTTGTATAAATGCCCTTAATTATATTGAGGAGTTTCCCTTCTGTTTGTATTTTGTTGAGAGTTTTTATCATGAAGGGGTGTTGGACTTTGTCAAATGTCTTTTCTGCATCAATTGATAAGATCATGTGGTTCTTGTCTTTTGTTTTATTTATGTGATGGATTACACTGATTGTTTTTCTAGTGTTGAACCATCCCTGCATACCTGATATAAATGCCACTTGGTCGTGTGGAATTATTATTTTTTTTTGATAAGTTGTTGAATTCTATTGGCTAGAATTTTGAGGATTTTTGCGTCTATGTTCATGAGAGATATTAGTCTGTAATTTTGTTTTTTCGTGGAGTCTTTACCTGGTTTTTGTATCAGGGTTATGCTGGCTTCATAGAATGAGTTTGAGAGTATTCTATCCTTTTCTGTGCTCTGAAATACCTTTGGTAGTAGTGAAAGTTTGGTAGAAAGTTTGGTAGAATTCTCCAGTTGGCACCTCTTCTTTATGTCCTTCTAAACTTGAATGCTTACTCATATACAAGAAAGATTAATACAGCTTCTGGTATTTGGAAACTGGATTGAATAACACTAGTATTTCATTGGGCCGAAAGGCAGAAATGTAGATGGTTTTAAAATAGATAATGAAAACAAAACAAAAGGATGGGGCTATCTCAGGAAGAAAACTAGCTATGAAGTGCCTGTATCAATCTACATCAATGTCTTATAGAACCTGGGACTAAAATCTTCTAGCTCAGGCCCCATGGCTGATATTACTGCAGTCTGCACTACACATGTGCCTGACTAATGTGACAAGGTTGGCCATGTGTGGCTAATTAATTAACTCTCTCTGTCTTGCAAATTTACTAGAAGATGCCAGAATTCCTAACTACTCTCCATTTGCTGGACTCTGCCTCTTTGTGTATCCAGAGCTATAAGCACAGCCATCCCAGCCCTAGTCCTTCATGGGGGGAGAGGGGGTGAAAGATGCTGGTGGTGTAATGTACTCATCCTGAACAGAGATTACAACCAGGGATTATGTTAAACAGTACATCACTTCCTTTGTTATTGTTTTCTGTGAGGCAGTAGACTTTGGAGGTGAAGGGAATTGATCTGAATTGGACTTCTAACTCTGTCTATTCTTTACTGGGTGTGTAATTTCATGTGAGTTACCTAACCTTTCTAACCATATTTTCCTCGTCTGTAAAGTGGTGATTGTAATAATGTCTTCCCTGGAAGATTGTTGTGAGGATTACATAAGAAAATGCATATAGCATAGTTGTATAGACCATGGCACAATATACAACACTGTAAGTACTCAGTGAATATTAGCTATTAATAATATCATACGTAGCCCTGGTGGCACAGTGGTTAAGAGCTCAGGCTGCTAACCAAAAGGCTGGCAGTTCGAATCCACCAGCCACTCCTTGGAAACCCTATGGGGCCGTTCTACTCTGTCCTATGGGGTTGTTATGAGTCAGAATCGACTCGATGGCAACGAGTTTTTAATAATATCATAAATCTTGGAAGAGGATGAGAATAAACCTGTGGAAAATAGCTGAGAAATAAGCTTTTGGCTCAGGTAAAGCGATTGGAGTATAGGTCTTAAATTTTCAATGTGATATGCCCCATATAAAATTTATCAGATGTCTTGTCTCCTTTTCATATCTCATCCTTATTATATGTATGTGTTTGGTATTTCTTTCTCATATTTGCCATTCATCTTTTATTATTATGAAGCAATTATGACATATAGAAAATGCAGAGAATAATACAGTGAATGAGCATGTATTTACAACCCATCTGTCCCAGTTTCCTACTGCTGCATAACCAGAGATTCAAGCCAGTTCATTCCGGTTCAAACCCCTGCTGAGAATTTGCATTTATAAAAAGTTTCCTGCTGAGAATTTGAATTTCTACCCCAGATATACTGAATCAGAATCTACATTTTAACAAGATCTCCGGGTAATTCTTATTTATAACTTCCTGGGAACTTGTTAAAAATGTAAATTCCCAGAAGGAACCAGTTTGAAGCCTTGGCTGTAACAGACATACGGCAAATAAGTAGCTTTAAAAAACATAGATTTATTTTCTCACAGTTCTGGAGGCTAAAAGTCCAAATAAGAGTCTTGGCTGTGTTGATTCCTTTCTTGTTTGTAGCCCTGGGCATTCCTTTGTTCCTTGACAATGACAAGGAGGATAATAAATCTATCACATGCCAACTGCATTATGTGGAAATCTCAGAATGCCACTATTTTGTACCTAACTATTAGGATATAACCAATACCCACTTTCCTACTTCTAAGTCATCTCAGACACCAACCAACCATGTGGTATTTCCCTTCCTGAACTTAGCCATCCAGAGGTAGGTCACATCTCACAAGTTAAAATGACATTGTCCTTTAGACTGCCAAATAGGCAGATGGCAGCCACAAGTTCAGAGGTCCATGTGACACCCTTCTACTTGCTGGCTGCAAATTTAGGGATTTTCCCACTACTCCTTAAGATGCCAGGCGCAGGTGTAGGAGTCCACATGATACTCTTGCTTTCTCCTACTGATCCCCACTAATCCTTTGGTTTGATAATTCACTGGAATGACTCATAGAACTCACAGAAAGTACTATACTTACGATTAGATTTGTTATAACAAAAGGATACAAATCAGGATTAGCATAAAGAAGACCCACATGGAGCAATATCTAGGAGAATTCCCAACACAGAGCTGCTATGTCCCAAAGGGGCAAGTTACCTTCCCACATGTATTGCTTTCTCTCACCAACCAGGAAGCTCTCAGAACTTCTGTGTCCAGAGCGTTTGTATAGTCATGATTGGGGTCTCATTGAATATGCATGATTGATTAAATCATGCCCCTCTCCCTTCCTGAGGTTAGCTGGCCAGGTGGTCTTTGTGGCCTGGCCAGGCCCACTCACTCGCACAATCCTCAGGTGCAGTCCAAAGGTTTTAAAATAGTAAAGGCACCTCAACTACTCAGGAAATTCTAAAGTTTTAGAATTATCTCTCAGGAACCAAAGAAAAAGGCTAAACTGAGTTCTTGGTCTCACAGCAAGCCTCACATGGCATCTGTCTTTCCCCATTTGTGCACACATCTCTGTGTCTAATCTGCTCTTTTTATAACTGAGAAATGATTAGTTTTAAGATCCACCCTACACTGGTATGACCTCAACTGACTGATTACGTTACATTAGATTGCATTATAGAAGATGATTATGTTATATTACATTAGATTACATCCATAGGTATAAGGGTTAGGATTTCAACACATAGTTTGGGGGACACAATTTAATCCATAACACCATCTTAAGAAATAACACATTACAAGCACAGCTGAGGCCTACTGAAAGTTTCTGTATACCATCCCCTCTTTCCTTCATTCCTAGGCTTTCCATCTAAAATCCCACATACCTGCATATTCCTTCTTAAAATGAAAATTCTAGCTGGAGCTTGCCATTCAGGAAAATCTTTCTCAAAATGGTAGTTTTTATGATAGCTAATAAAGGAACAAGGCAATTAATAGAGGAACAGAAAACTTATAGCTGGGCCCCAAACTTGGGAACTTTGTATTTTCCTAATTAGAATTGTCTGCCTATTCATCCAGTATTAAAAATAAAAATAAAAAAACTGTTTCCAACACATTTCTCTCATCCCCTATATTCAGAGAAGAGCTTCTCAAACTGTAGGCCCTGAACCACTAGTGACCCATTAGAAATCAATTTAGTGGCCCATGATCAGCATGATTAAAAAGAAAATGAAATAGAACAAAATAGAGAAAGGGAAAAGAGAAGTGAGGAGAAAATATCAAAGTGTATTATTCATTGTAAAGGTCAGTTTTATTGTATGAAACTTTTGTTTCAGTTTTGTATATGATTATGATTATGCTAACATACTTATACTCAGTTTCTACATAAAATTATATTTCTTCCTGTGGATCCTAGGGGGGGGAAGAAAACTTGAAAAGTTCTAATGTGGAAGATTTAGTAATGTTTTAGCAACCCATTGTCTGGTCTTCAGCCTTTGGGTGGTAAGAAAATGTTGAGATGAGAGGATGATATTAAGCTAGCTCTTCATGACCAATGATTGGGTTTAGAAACTTGAGGCATGAAATGTACATACTCAGCACCTCTCTCTCCCCACCTGAACCATCACTTTCTTGGGCTATGTGTGTGTGGGAGTACATCCTCCATCCAGAATACCTTTGAAAGCTAAGTTGAAGACATGATCATCCATGTGTCTATCCCTCCTAATACCCAGTGACTTTCAAAACTAACATGCAAAAGTAGGCATTTTACTAAAATGTTTCTGAAATGAGGATAGAGTATCTTATTAATAAGTTGTTCTGTAGTAGTCATGTTGTGGTGCATGAAGTAGAATATATGCCTATGATTCTTTCTCTCATTCTCTCTCTCTCTCTCCCTCCATCCGTCTCCTATCAATATGACTAGTTCGGGTTTGATATAAAATAAATACTCAAAAGCATTCAATTTTCTTCTTTTTATTTAAATATAATAATAATTTTTGAATTGTTACTGTTGTTGTTAGATGCCATCGAGTCAGTTCCAGTTCATAGCGACTCTATGTATAGCAGAACGAAACACTGCCCGGTCCTATGCCATCCTCACAATTGTTGCTATGTTTGAGCCCATTATTGCAGCTACTGTGTCAGTCTATCTTCTTGATGGTCTTCCTCTTTTTTGCTGACCTTCTACTTTACCAAGTATGATGTCCTTCACCAGGGACTGGTCCCTTTTGGTAACGTGCAAAGCATGTGAGACAAAGTCTCACCGTCATCCCTTCTAAGGAGCATTTTGGGCTGGACTTCTTCCAAGATAGATTTGTTCATTCTTCTGTTAGTCCATGCTATATTCAATATTCTTTGCCAACTTCATAATTCCAAGGTATCAATTCTTCTGTCTTCCTTATTCAATGTCCAGATTTCACATGCATATGAGGCGACTGAAAATGTAATGGCTTGGGTCAGGCTAACCTTAGTTCTCAAAGTGACTTATTTGCTTTTTAACACTTTAAAGAGGTCTTTTGCAGGAGATTTGCCCAATGCAATACATCATCTGATTTCTTGACTGCTGCTTCCATGGGCATTGATTGTCGGTCCAGGTAAAAACGAAATTCTTGACAACTTCAATCTTTTTTCAGTGTATCATAATGTTAGTTATTGGTCCACTTGTGAGGACCAGTGTTTTCTTTATGTTGAGTTGTAATCCATACTGAAGGCTGTAGTTTTTGATCGTCATCAGTAAGTGCTTCAAATCTTCCTCACTTTCAGCAAACAAGGTTGTGTTATCTGCATATTGAAGGTTGTTAATGAGTCTTCCTCCAATTCTGATGCCCCGTTCTTCTTCATATAGTCCAGCTTCTAGGATTATTTGCTCAGCATACAGATTGAATAGTTATGTGAAAGGATACAACCCTGACACACACCTACTTATTTTTTGAATTAGTAGATATAAACTAGTTTCTGGGTGAGAGCAGATTCATTAAAACACATTTCATTAAACCCAAAGCTGTAATACTGTTACATGAATTTATCTGTATATGTAGAAAGTTGCTTTTTTGGAATAATAAGACAAAGAAAGAATAATAATAATAGTTTATATTTATTAGGGTTTCCAGATAAAACATAAGATGCCTAAATAAATTTGAATTTCAGATAAATAACAAATAATTTGCATGAAACACACACTAAAAAATATTTTGTTTTTTATCTGAAATTCAAGTTTACCTGGGTGATCTATATTTTTCTTTGCTAAACATGACAACCTTAATGTGGTAGGCAGAATTTTAAAACTGGCCCCCGTAAAATTCCACACTCTACTCTCAGAATTTGTGAATGTGATAAGCTATCACTCCTGGGATTATGTTGTGCTATAAGGCACAGTTGATCTTAAGATAGGAGGTTTTCTGGTGGGCCTGATCTAAGTACATCCCGCCCATAGCAGAAGAGAAGAGCAGAAAAGAGGGCAGAAAGGGAAATCAGAGAGACCCCAAGTGTGAGAAGTTCTTGATGCGCCATAGCTGGCTTTGAAGACGGAGAAGGGCACCTGAGAAGGGATATGGAAAGCCTCAAGAGGCTGAGGGAGGCCCCCAGTGGCAGTCAGCAAGGAAAATGGGGGCTTCAGCCTTACAAATGCAAGGAACTGAATCCTGCCAGCAACCTGAATGAGCTTGGAAATGAATTCTTTCCCAAAGCCTTCAGTTAAAGCCCAACCCAGTCAACACCTTGATGAACCCAGCAGAGCCTGTCTGAACTTCAAACCTACAGAACTAAGAGCTAATACATGGGTGCTGTTCCCAGCTGTTGAGTTTGTGGTACTTTCTTATTCAGCAAGAGAGAATGAATACACCTGATATTTATAAACATTTTTTTCAAAGTGCTTCACAGGTGTTTTTTTTTTTTTTTTTTTTTGGTTGTTTGTTTTTTAACTTGATTTTCCAACATGAGGGAGACAGGCTAGGTATTATTGCAAATTTTCATATATCTGCACTGATATTCAGAAAATGAAATGATTTGTCTAATACCCCCTGGCTGTGGAAATGCAAATAGAAACCAAGTCTTTAATAAGCTTTTTAAAACTAACGAATGTTGGAATAAAATATCCAAGTAAGGCATGAATGTTTGTGAAAATCTAGATGAATATTCCTGCTCTTTATTTCATTTATCTCTCCCTAAGCTTTCTGGATATGGAAAGCATTCTTTTGGCGAGGATTTTCCTTGTTTGATACCCTGAAAAAGTTTATTTGTTTTAAAGAAGTGTGCTTTAATAGGAGATTTAAAACTAAAGAGAGAGTCAGTATGAGGGCCCAAAGTTAAAGAGATGTAGGGGATTAAGGACCTATGTTCGAGACACCAGGGAACATTTCTAAAATTATTCTGTCCCTTTGGTGATAGAATTTATCCAAGGCTTTTGTGTGTTCTACCAACTCTGATCTAAATAAATTTCAAAAGCAGTCTGCTCTGTTCCTCACTCTAGGTTTGTGTACAGCTAAAGAATAGGATTAGGAAGAGGTGAGCTGTGGCTAATACTCTGGCCTACAGAGGCTTTGAGAACTTAATCCATGTTATCATGGAGAAAGAAGGAGAGTGTAGAGCCGCCTGTGCTGGCTTAAGGACTTCCACTGCTGAGAAATGGTGCACCCTGAGCTACGCCAGGTGGCTGCCTACAAGAGCCGTCCCACGTGGCTCTTCGGTTCACACCATTCACCCCACGCCAGCTTCCTCTGATTCTATAAACAAATGTCTTTTCATTCCCATAATCCAGCTCTTGATCCAGAGAGTCAAAAAATGCAAAAAAAAAAAAAAAACCCAAACCAGCTCCCGTTGAGTTGATTCCGACTCATAGCAACCCTATAGGACAGAGTAGAACTGCCCCATAGGGTTTCCAAGAGTGCCTGGTGGATTCGAACACCTGACCTTTTTGTTAGCCGCCACAGAGAGTCAATGGTCTTCCTCTTTACCTGTGCTTCCCTTGACATAGTAATTAGCATCATAAACTCCTGAGGCAGACACACTTGCATTCAAATCCTGGATCTGAAATGAACAGTCTCTGTGATTTCCAGCAACTAGATTAACTTCTCCAAACCTCAGTTTCCACATCTGTAAAATTGAATGATAATCAAACTCATAAGGTGTTTTAAGAATTAAATACTGTATAAATGAGGGTAGCACTATGCCTGGAAGGTGTTACATTTTCACTAACTGCTATCCACTCTCTTTGGAGCCCTTGGTGGTGCAGTGGTTAACGGCTCGACTGCTAACCAAAAAGTCAGCAGTTCAAATCCACCAGCCACTCCTTGGAAACCCTATGGGGGCAGTTCTACTCTGTTCTGTAGGGTCACTATGAGTCAAAACCAACTCGACAGCACCTAACAACAACAACATCTACTCCCTTTACTGATATAATTATTATTATTTTGTTGTGTTGTAATCATCTGTACATTTATGTTTCTCTATTAGGATGAGGAGTTCCTGGGTGGTGCAAATGTTTAACGTGTTCAGCTGCTAGCCAAAACGTTAGAGATTTGATTCCACCCAGAGGCACCTAGAAGAAAGTGCTGGTGATCTAATTCCAAAACATCAGCCATTGAAAACACTATGGAGCACAGTTCTACTCTGACACACATGTGGTCGCCATGAGTCAGAATCAACTCGACAGCAACTGCCTTATTATTAGGCTACCAGCAACTTTGGCTAGCAGGGGCGAAATCTTATCCCTGTTAATTTCCCTTAGCATCTTGCATGATGTCTGGCACATAATAGGCACTTAGTAAATGTTTGCTGAATGAATGGATTGATGAATCAGCAAATGCTTTGAAGTGTCCCTGCTGGAAAATGTGTTTGGCTGTTTTTTGTTTTTTCGTTTTTTTTAAAAAGGGAAAGTATGCAATGGGTTTGGGGAAAGGCCAGAGGTTTTTCGTTCAGACGGGTCTGGAACAACACACTGGCAGCATACCCCTGAACATGGAAGGAGATTATTGGACAGCATGACTTCCAGATATATCATAGTAAGTGACAGAGGGCCAGCTCTGTTCCCTCCTGATCCCATGTACTCATTTTTAAAAAATTATTTCTTTAAATGACCAGTTATGGCAACCATCCTGTTGAATGCCTTGCCTTCTCTCTGCCCGTGGTCTGTTTCCCTGATTTTATTCCCACCACCAAAGCAAGAAAACTGCTCCCAAACCCAGACCAGTGTGAACATGCCAGCTTGGTTTTAGTTCATATTTTGCTCGAGGTGTTAGAGCCATGCGGATGCACTTGAACAACAGGAAAGCCAAAACAATTCCCAAATGATGCCAGAAATTACTTTTGGAAGCATATTTTAAAAATTCCCAGATGGATGTGCCTGGAGTAAGAAAAGCCTGCAAGTTTGTACATCCACCTTCAAAGTTAGTCTATCTCAATTGCACGCTCTGTGGTTTTATTTCCAAGTGTGGTTTTTGTTATTTCCAAGTGTCTTGTAAGATGCCCTGAACTTATTTGTATTACCAAATAGTTCTACCTATTTGAGTGCAATTTTCTATCTAAAAACATTCCACCATTTTCCATGGGAATACTGCAATTTTCCTAAATCTACATGTACTTTTAATAAAGTGAGCATCCTATATCATTATCCTTGGACAGGAACTGTGTGTGTGTGTGTGTGTGTGTGGGTGTGTGGGTGTGTGGGTGTGGGTGCACATGTGTGAGGTGAGAATATAGTGCTTATGGATGAATTTTCAAAAGATTTCACTGATTTTTTTCTCCTTTCTAGAAGTAGGTCTAAGATATGTTCACACTGAAAAGGTTCATTTGGTCCCTGAAAGAGCAATCACTTATGTCTATAGGGAGATTTGTTCACCAACACAAATTACTGAGTGCAAATGCACAGGACTCTGACAAGAATTCTACAAAAGGAAAAGGGATACTACAGGGCTCTAGACGAATAAGAGTCCAGATGGGCACGAAGCTTGTGTGCAATTATCCAGAATGTAAACAAGGACAGAAACGATGTGCCTTAGGATTTAACATAGAGTGAATATTTATGGCTCGAGTGAGCAGGAAAGGCTTCTGGAGAAGATGGCATTTGAAGTCAGTCTTGAAGTGTGAACAAGATTTTTATAGGTGAAACAGAAAACGATGTTGGGGGAACATTCTCAGAAAATAGATCAACAAAGGACAAAGAGAAAGAGCTAACAGACTTCACTGATGGCTCAGGGAGGCATACCAGCCTGTTTTCCTGGCTTATACGAGAAAAATTTGCAAAATGGACAAGGGTCATGGAGACAGGGTCAGGAATGGCAGTTGTATTAACCAGGACTCATTTGTTTGTAAGTTATTAAAATAAAGCTAATTAATTAATTCAAGCCCCCACACTTCAGGAAAACAAAGAAACAAAACCAAAAAACCTGAGCTTCAGGGAAATATGAGGAAGATTCCTTCAGCTTGGAAATACCCCTGAGGCACTTCAAAGATCAAGAGAATGAAGAGAACAGGAACCAAAAGAGGGGATGGAACAAGAGAGTCAGTGGTTCTGGGATTCCAAATTCCTATCCATTTCTCCTAATCTCTTTCCTTTGTTTAGTTTCCTTCTCTTCTAACATGGAAGACTGTGCAGATTAGAGTTCAAAATGGTGGCCGCCTATAGCCCCAAATTCACATTTCTCTATTACTGTGATCTCAGAGGCAAAGTTGTGTCTTCTCCAGCTCCAGATCAAGAAATACAGGGACTGGGCTCTGATTTACTTATCTTCAGTCACATGACCACCCTCATCCAATTACTATGACAATGGGGAAGGGACACTATGATTGGCCAAGCCTGAGTCACATGCCCACCCTTGAGGAATAAGAAAGCCTCTGGACAGACAAGTGCAATAATTGCTACAAATCATTGCACCAGGCTAAGTTTTATTCTTTCATTAATTAATACACTCAGTCATGTATTCATTTCTTTGACTTTCATTTCATAACCAATGGAGAATTATTAAAGATCTTTTGTCTGGTCAGTGACTCAATCAAAGTAGAGAGTTCAGTGATTTCCAGGATGAATGAGTGGAGAAGAGACCAGCTATTTGACTATTATACAAAAAGTGAGGAAGCCTCAACCAGGGCAGGATAGATGAGTGGAGAGAAAGGAAGCAGCAAATTGGATACTTACAAAGAAGATCATCCTAGAATAGATAAGAATCCTGAGATAGAAAATATGAGGAAGTAGGCATCAAGGATGACTGTGTTTACCAGCCAGGGTAAGAGGGAAGATAAGGGGGCAGTGGCGTTTCAGTGATAGAATTCTCGTCTTCCATACGGGAGACTGGGATTCCATTCCCAAGCAATGCACCTCATGCACAGCCAGCACCCACCTGTCAGTGGAGACTTGTGTGTTGCCATGATGCTGAACAGGTTTCAGCGGAGCTTCCAGACTAAAATGGACTAGGAATAAAGGCCTGGCAATCTACTTCTGAAAATCAGCCAATGAAAACTCTAGGATCACAATGGTTTGATCCACAACCAATTGTGAAGATGGTGCAGGACCAGGTGGCCTTTTGTTACGTTATGCATGGGATCATCAGGAATCAGGGGCTAACTGGATGGCAGGTAACACCAAAAACAACAATTGAAATTAGAAAGTCAGAATGATAAATTAGATCAGATGAGAAAATAATAAACAAACTTAGTCACGGAAATATTGAGTTTGAAGTGACTGAGAGATATCTAGGTGGGATTTCTTTCAAACTGCTCAGGAAGGAAGTTCAGCCGAGGATGCATAATGGAATTATCTGAATAAAGATGCAGGTTGAAGCTATAGGGTGGGGACCAAAGTTCCATGGGAGAGAAGATAGAGAAAGAAGAGCATGGAAAGAACATAGGACAATTGGGGCAGGAGGAAGAAATACTTAATCAATGATGATTCCGTTTCATAGAATGTTGCTCCTTTTATCTCCACCTTTCAAAATTCTCCCCATTCTTCTGAAAGGTAGGAGAAGAAGAAACAACTGTCTTGAGGGAGTGAACTCTGCTCCTGAGTCAGCTTTTTGCCAACACTGGGCAAATACCTGGTGCTTCAAGGCTGGGGAGTCAGACCTCTTTTTGAATGTTTTTATTTTCCAACATAAAAGTTAAAGGTAAATGAAGCCATTTGTGGTGCCCTTTTCTTTCCACAAGGTCCCTGGGTGGAGTAAGTGGTTTGCAATTGGCTAAAAGCTGGTGGTTCCAACCCACCTAGCCACTCCATGGAAGAAAGTCCTAGTGAACTGCTCCCATAAAGATCACTGCCAAGAAAACCCTGTGGAGCCATTCTACACTGTAACACACGAAGTCATTGCTATGAGTTGGATTGACTCAATGGCAATGGTTTGTTCGTTTGTTTTCTTTCCACACTCAGAAATGGAGTTTCTGAAAACAACCTGTTTGTTCTAGCATAGTCTGTATCTGCACAGTATAAACTGTGTGCACTTACATGTCCACTGATACGTGTCCTTTACCTGAGATGGGTGTGGTTACCAGCACTGGCTTCATTGACTCCTCTCACCTGGTACCTTATGAAAGTAAATTGAGGAATAACTTCCCAGCCCTTCTATAAGGAGGGAGTTGAAAATAGACACACAGATCCTACTGTTAGGAGGTTGGAATCCCCCAGGTAGTTTGCCCCGAGAGCAGTTTTCATCGACCCCCAACCAAGAACAGAGTCCAGGCTGCAGACTCTTCTGTAGCTTAGGACAGTAGAGAGAATCAGAAAAGAGAAATCTTCAACTTGGTAGGAGACATTCTGGGGCACTATGAGTCAGAATTGACTTGACGGCAACGGGTTTTGTATGTATTCAAAGGCAATTAATCTGTAAATGGAAATAAAAGTCCAAGGGGAAGAGAACCTCCTGGTACCCTACCACTAGAATGATAAGCACTACTGGATAATACCAAAGCAAAATCAGGGGAGTAAAGAAATCTAAAGTAAGAGGCCCAGTATTTGGGCCTTTGCAAGATACATAACATATATTTAAATTTATTATTGTTTTTAAAACTATTTTTAGGCTCGTGAGTTCTGTATATTTACAAAGTAGGGAGGTGATGTAGCCAGCTGGACCTTCCAGTAGCAAGATCACCCTGTATTTTTGTAAGAAGCTTGAATTAAGAAAACCTGCCAGCCTCATAGTGAACAAAGTCTTCTGAAACAAAGGTCACATGTATTTTTCCTTAACCTCTGTGTGCTTATAACAAGATCCAACAGCTTTTTGGTCAGTGAAGACCCAATGTATTACTTAAGATTACTGGAGTCTTGCCCTGAACTCCAAAATTCAACCTTTATACCAGGTTGTATTAGACTTCAAAATACATACTGCAAAGGGTATAGTTTTATAAAAAAATTAAATTTAAAAAATTTCTGTCAGTGTCCAATCACACTAATACAGATGCATCTGACATCAGGAAATTAGTGATAACCTTGTAGCCAGACCACCATCCCCTTCTCCCCATGTCAAGACCAGACACAGTCCTGGCTGGAGCACCAAGGTGAAAATTCATTGCCTGCAAAATAACCATCAGCAGGAATACTGCTTGAGATGAGATCAATATGATGGTCACATCAGGGTGCTTCCTCTTTGATATGTGCATTGATTTTATGAATGAAGAAATCCTTCTATGGCACAAGCCTTAGGAAACGGAATATTCTCTTTGGGTGTTTTCCTTTAGTTTTTGCTCACGTAGTTTAAGAGAAGTAGGTGAAAGATTTCTCCTAAATATTCTGTGAAAAGGAAAAGATTTTTTTGCCATCAATTGGAATAAAAAGCATTCACATTTAAAAAAATGTCAGTTAAAGTTCCATTGAATATATTAGCTGTGTGATTTTGGGCCAGTCATTTCACTGCTTGTGATCATTAAGTTTGTGTGTCAACTTGCCTGGGCCACGATTCTTAGTGCTTTGGCAGTTACGATGGAGTTCGGCAGTTGTATACTGATGTAATTAATCATCTCCATGATGGGAGCTTATATAATGTGAACACCTCCATGATGGGATCTGCTGTGAGTAGCCAATCAGTCAAAAGGGAGTTTCCTTAGGGGTGTGGCCTGCATCAAGTATAAGTGGACTTTCTGGCAAGGCTCGTGGGCTTTTACTCACTCTGGATCCTGCAGCTGGCTCCTGTTTCTCTGACTTCCGGTTCTTGAAACCTGAGCTAGCAGCTTATCCGCAGTCTTGCCTGCCGATCTTGAGATGTGTCAGTCTTCGTCAAAGCCTGTGAGCCAGAGTCCTGCTCTCTGAACTGCCGATCCTAGGTTCGCCAGCCCCTGCGGCTACGTGAATCAGGAGAAGCCTCCAGCCTGACCCACGGATTTAGGATGTTTGAGCCTCTACAACTGCGTGAGCCATTTCCTTTATACAAATATGTCTACATAGACATTTATACGCTTTACTGGTTTTGCCTCTCGAGAGAACCCAGCCTAAGACATTGCTCCAGAGCACAAGTTCCTCATTTATAAAATAACTACTAGATAATTCCCAGTAGGTTGACCAAGGAGCCCTGGTGGTGCAGTGATAACAACGTTTGGCTGCTAACCAAAAGATTGGAGGTTCAAACCCATCAGCCACTCCATGGAAGAAAGATGGGACAGTCTGCTTCCATAAAGATTACAGCCTTGGAAACCCTACGGGGCAGTTCAGTTTGGTTTTGACAGGTTGACTAGATAATTTACTGTCCAGACCAGCATTCTTTCTAGAGTGAAAAGGGATTCCTGTAATAATTACACCAGGACAACAGACATAAGCTGGGTCTATTCCAGACAAACTCTCAAAGATTCTTGAAGCTCTAAAGCTGTTCACTTACTGCACCCAAATCTAAATGGGGTGGCATTTATTCCCTCTGGGCAGGATAAGTCTTTTCTATTTTGGAGATGTAAGAAGGGCTTGGGGGCAGCATCTGACCACCTCTAACTTAACAAGGGGAAAGGAAAATCAAAATCAACAGCCCAAGGTTGATTCCTATGAGGCCAGACATGCCTCTTCTCTCGGGAATCTTTACCAATTCTGACACCAACCTTCCCTCACGTGGCACTCTTTATTTCTCTACTAGGTTCAATAATTCATTGCAATGGCCACACAGAACTCATAAATCATACACACGATTATGAGGTTTATTAGGGAGGTAACAAGTTACAGTACAGGTTCAGGAACTCAAGACAGTTCTTCCATCAGGACAGCCTCTTCCCAACCATGCCGCAGGCACGCCTCTGTCTTGCCCGTCAGCTTCTGCCCTGCTCAGGCAAGTGTTACAAAGATCTTTTAGCTCCGCTGATAAGTGCCCAGAGGCACTCCACTCCACTAGTAAGCCTAGGCGCAAAAGCACTCAGCTTTCTTGTTCCGTGGGCCAGGAAGCTCACTGCAACGTATCCTGCCAGTCTCCTGATTCTGTTGCCTCTCTTGCTGCTGTTTCTCTACCACTGCTTCTTGCCGTGTTGCCCTCTTCAGTGTTACAGCTCTCTCTCTCTCTGTCTCCTGGGTCTAGGAGGGATTCCAGGTCCAAAGGACACACTCCACTCACTCCAGGTTCTTCTTCCTTGGTGGTGGTGAGATCCTCCTTCTGCTCTGGAATTGGCTCTCTGTTTAAGGCTAGTGGTGTGGCAAAACTGACCAATCCCTTTGGTCAGCCACAATTACCTTATTCACACAGTACCACCCAATCACTTTAGTGGGAGTTATAAGCCCACACAAAAGCTATCCATCGCAGGGCAGGAGAATAGTTCAACTTAGTGGAACTGTTGATTTCTTTCTTAGGTACAGCAAAACTAAATCCATAGACTTGGGCTGCTGCAGGGAAACAGTCAGCTCTGCTATATCTCACCTGAAAGCAAATGTCAGATAAAACCCACTGCCAGACATACTGTTCTCCCACAGAGGTTTATATCCAGGCCCAAGGGAGAATAATTTTTCCTTTTTTTACAACTTGGGCCCTGAATGATGGTGAGCCAGCTCTAATACTTTGCTGCTCTGAGGGTGGTGTTCAAAAGCTTTACAGTGAAGGTTGTGTGCATATACAATTGTCTTTCATTTTAGCTGATGATCACCATGATTCTTGTTGTCAGTGGGTTATCATTGGAGGAAGTAGTGGAGTCTGAAAGGAAACCATAAGCAGCTGTGTTTTTATCACTCACATATTGGAGGCAAGAGTAGTAATTTCCAGACTAGAACTAACCAATTTCATTCAGTCAGTCAGCAAATACTTAATGATTATAACTATGCATCAAACATTAGGTAGAAGACCCAGTCCAGATTGGGAAATAGATGAGTGAAATAGATGACAAATTAGTAATTACAACATTATAATTGATGAAATAGAAATCACACATGCACACACACACAAACAGGAAAAGAGCGCATACTTTTTGAGATGGTTTTTACTTTTGTCCTCAACAGACTTTTTCCTGTCTACACTATATAAAGCTACCTCAATTCATTAAAAAGCAGAGTTTAGTTATCCTCTTGCCTTCCACGTCTATTGCCTTTTCTGGCACAGAGGACTTATGTTAGATATGCCTTTCTTAATGGTAACCACTTGCCATCAAGTTGATTCCAACACATGGCGACCCCATGTGTGTCGGAGCAGAACTGTGCTCCATAGGGTATTTAATGGATGGATTTTTGGAAGTAGATCACCAGGCCTTTCTTTTGAGACACCTGAGTGTGCACTTGAAGCTTCAATCTTTTGATTAGCAGCTAAGTGCATTAATTGTTTGCACCACCCAAGGATGCCATGGTTACACTAAAGCAACAGTCATACCTGTACAAATTCCCTCTTGCTGGAAAGCATCTCCATGTCAATCTCTATTGTCTCATTTCTTTCATGTTTCTCTCACACAGACACTCAGTCACACATATGGAGGCTGTCTGTGACACATTTCCATTCTTGTCTTACTCATTCTCTCACACGCTCACACTGCTGGACACATACATATGCCTCTCACTCATTCTGTTAGAGTCTATTGCATACAGAGTTTCTCACTCTTAAATACACATGACCCCAAGCTTGTGATTTCCTACAGATGCTCTCTGTCCCCTGGTACACACGCTCTCTCCTCTGAGCACAGGGCCTGTCTCCAGCACAGTCTTGCCCTCATAGGCAGACACACCCACATCTGCAGGCACTCATGCTTGTTGTCGGCCCCTCCCACACCTCAGGCTTCTTACCAGTGACCAGAATAAAGACAGGAGACAGAGAGGGTGTAAGGGACAACAGCCAAGTCATTTACCCTCCACTCACATTTTCTTTTTCTTTTTATAGTTTATTTTATGTTTGTTGTTGTTGTTGAGAATATACACAGCAGAACATATACCAATCCAACAATTTCCACATGTACAATTCAGTAACATTGACCACATCCCTTGAGTTGTGCAACCATTCTCATCCTCCTTTTCTGAGTTTTTCCTCCCCCATTAACATAAACTCGCTGCCCCC
This sequence comes from Dugong dugon, assembly GCA_030035585.1. Classification (NCBI taxonomy): domain Eukaryota; kingdom Metazoa; phylum Chordata; class Mammalia; order Sirenia; family Dugongidae; genus Dugong; species Dugong dugon. The sequence goes on along the minus strand of CM057469.1, from coordinate 23,274,826 downwards.
TAAGATTTCTGTCTAATATTTCCGGTTGCTGCGGTCACTTTCATCCCATATAGATAGTTCTTAAAAGAGCATGATGCTCAAGGCAGACATTTTTTACTAGTTTAGCTAAACTATTGTTTGGTTTTGAGAAGACTTCAGGGGATTGGTCCTTGGTTTGAAGGTTTGGGGTCGTGGTTTTCTGGGATATTCCAGTTAATTGGCCTAGTGTCTTATTTGGTGCTTCTGTTCTGCCTCCTAATTCATTGAGTAGTGCCAGGGGTCTTGGAGGATTGCAGGCAGCCATTCAAGGCACAGGTGTTCTCTATTCACCTGGAGCAACAGAGGAGAAGGGAGACTCAGGAATGGGAGGGGGAGACGGAATGTGGGGCTGGTTGTCTCCATGAACAGCTGCCCCTTTTGCTATGGGACCAGAAGAATTGTATGGTGCCCAGCTGTCATTGCTGAACATTTTGATTTAGGATTCTATAGCAGAATCATGATCAAAAGGGGGAGAATATATAACAGAACTCATTGAATCCAGATTCTCATTGAATCCAGCTATGGAGGATAGGGAACCCCTGAAACTATTGCCCTGAGACAGTCTTTAAACTTTAAACCCAAAATATCACATTTTCTTTTTAACTTGTTTTCCTTATTGTTTTCTTCCTTTCTGGTATGCAGACAGAGAACTTGCTGAGTAGTATGGTGTGACTCTTTCCAGCTGTAGCCATGGTGGTCAGGATGAATGAAGATTAAAAGGCATTCTAGAGAGCCTGAGAGTGATGTCATTGGAGGCAGAAGGGAAAGATTTCACTGCCTCCAAAAAGAAAGATCACTATGAGCTGGAATCAGCTCAATGGCAGTGGGTTTTTATGGGTGAACAGTAGACTTCCGGGGAATTGGTTCTTTGGTTTGGAGGTTTGGGGTGATGGTTTTGTGGATCATCCTAGTTAATTGGCCTACTGTAGTATTTGGTGTTTCTGTTCTGCCTCCTGGTTTGTTGTGTAGTGCCCGAAGTCTTGAAGGTTGTGAGTGGACACCCAAGGTGCAACAATTGGTCTCTGTACATCTGGAGCAATAGAAGAGGAAGAAGAGTCTGGAACTGGGGGGAGGGGAGAATAGAATATTAAGAAAAAAAAGATTTTGAAAACCGTGTCCTTGCCACTTCTTCATTGTGCAGATTTAGGCAAATTTCTTAACTTCTCTGAAATCTTGTTTCCTCATTTCTAAAAGAGGATTAATACCCACTTTACAATAGTATGACATATGGTAAGTACTAAAAAAATCTTAGTTTCTCTGTCCTTCTCACTTCTTTTTTCTCTTCAAGCAACAGCTTTCTCAAATGAGAAGAGAAAGAAGAGGCCTCTGCTTCCATCTCCAAGTCTCATTGCATGTTCTTCCCTAAATCCCAAGCCATATGATTTCTCATTCTCTCCATGGGAAGGCAAGTACCCAGATGGCAAGGATATACTGGAGGAGGAAACAGATGGCAAACCAGTCTATGCTTTGAGTGGTCAATATAATTTTATTTTAAAACGAAACTCTAGAAACAGCGATTGAAATAATCCAGTTACTCTTGATAATATTATGTTGAAAAAGAAACTTGATTCAGGCAAGTTTTATTTTAAGCCAGAGATGTGGCTTACTTCGTGTAATGTCATTTCCCTCTTACTTCTCCTGCTCACCACTCAATCATCACCTCTCACCCTGCCCCCCATACCTAAAACACCCCCAGGGTTTACATAACTCCCAATTTCTCCTTATTAATGGACAATTGTTTTCTAATGTGCGTATTTCTTGATTCACATAGTTCTACATGTCACTGCCTCTTGGTGTGTATCAGCATGTCATACCTCCCTACCAGGGATGTTGGGAATTTAGTTGAAGGTGTAGCTATTAATACCCCATTACACAATTTCTTATATGAAGTGAAAGCAGTTTCAACTTCATCATATCCCAACCTAAGTTTATAATCTTTCACAAGCTCCTTCTCCTCCTGTGTATGCTTTCTCTTTGGGGAGTATCACATTCCATCACATCAATCATTTACGAAGGTGGGCACCATCCTTTGATCCTCGGTTGTTTTCCCCCGTATCCAAACAATTACCAAGGCCTCCTTTCTTTCCCTGCTACCATTGCCTAATTCAACATCAGCTTCCCAACTGGTGTCCTTGCTTCAGTCTTTTTGCCCTCAAATCCAAATTCCACCTATACTGTTATCAAATGTACATTTAGTGGTGACACTCTCTTGTTTACAAATACTCGGTGGCTCCTCATTACCTATAGGAAAAACGCCAAGTTTTCTCATATGAAATGCAGGGCCCTCTATAATCGTGAGTCTGCCTCCCTTGCTAGATGCATCTCCTACCACTTTTTGCCTCCAAGATTCCACCTAGGAGCACTAAACTTCTTCCAAATCCCTGCATACACCACGCGAGCTCACGATTTGGACTTTCGGCTCATGCCTACTCCTTTTTGGGAATGAATTCTCTCCCCCTAACTTATTCTTACTCTTTAAGACTTAATTCAGGTATGACAATTCTATGAAGCTTTGTCAAACTCTCCAGTGATAGATTAAGCCCCTTGTTTTTGTGCTTTCTTATGCAACTTTAACATTGCGTTCATCAACTTGAATTAAAATAAACTATTTGTACATCCGTGGTCCAAATGGTTCTGTTAGATCTCTGAAGGCAGATACCTTATTTCATTAAGTCTCTGAAGTATATATCAGAGAGACTGAAAGACTCTAGAAATCAATAAATACTTGTTGAATAAATGAATGAATGAAGTCATGGGGAGGGTATTAGATATCTATTGCTGCATAATGAATTACCTCAAAATTTAGAGGCTTAAAAAACAAACGTTTATTATCTCACGTAGTTTCTGAGAGTCAGGAGTCCAGTGGTGGCTTAACGAGTGGTTCTGGCCCAGAGTCTCTCATGAGGTTGTAGTCAAGCTGTTGGCTGGGGACTGTAGTAAACAAGGGCTTGACTGGGCTGGAGCATCCATCTCCAAGCTCACTCATGTGGTTGTTAGCAGGAGGCTTCAGTCTCTTGCTACGTGGGTCTCTCCATAGGGCTACTCATGACGTGGCAGTTTGGTTTCTCCCAAGATGAGCAATCTAAGAGAGAAAGAGAGAGTGCAATCAAGATGGACGCTACAGTGTCTTTGATGGCTTAATTTCCTAAGTGACATACCATCACTTCTGCTTTATTTTATTGGCCACCTGGCTGTCCCTGGGTGGTGCAAACAGTTAATGCTCTCAGTTGCTAACCAAAACGTTGGAAGTTCAAGTCCACCCAGAGGCTCCTTGGAAGAAAGTCCTGGAGATCTACTTCCAAAAGATCATAGCCATTGAAAACCCTATGAAGCACAGTTCTACTCTGACACACATGGGGTCTCTATGAGTTAGAGTGGACTTGATGGCAACTGGTTTGGTGGTTTGGGGCTAGAAAGTATACAAAAACAAAACAAAACACATAGACAGTAATGAAGCTTGAGAAGGGCTCTGCAGACAATAATTCTGCTAGACAAGCTTTTTTGTGGGTGGTGAGAATACACACAGCAAAACATATACCCATTCAATCATTTCTACATGTACAATTCAGTGACATTGATTACATTCTTCAAGATATGCAGCCTTTTTCACCCTCCTATTCTGAGTTGTTCCTCCTCCATTAACATAAACTCACTGCCCCCTAAGGTTCCTGTCTAATCCCAAGTTGCTGTTGTCACTTTGATCCCATATCCCAAACCCGTTTCCTTCCATTGGATTCCAATTCACAGCAACCTTACAGGACAAAGTAGAACTACCTCATAGGGTTTCCAAGGAGCGGCTGGTGGATTTGAACTGCTGACCTTTTGGTTAGCAGCCAAGCTGATCTCATACAGACAGTTCTTAAAAGAGCATAATGATCAACTAGCCAAGCTATTTTTTTGCCTTGGTTGTTGTTGTTTAAAATATGCATTTGCCTAATTCATAGATAGCCATGAGGCAGAAAGTTTGCAGTGGTTTCCTAAAGGAAGGAGCACTCACCAAAAAAAAATAAAAACTCAAACCCATTGTCATGACGACCCCATGTGTTACAAAGTAGCAATGCTCCATAAGGTTTTCTTGGCTGTGATCTTTATGGAAACATATGGCCAGGCTTTTCTTCTGCAGTGCTGCTGGTGGGTTAGTAGACAAGCACAAACTGTTTGCACCACCCAGAGACCTTCACTCTGGGACACCTTTGGTTAAAAAGGCAAGATGACATCCAGCCCTGCCTTGGTTTCCCGAGTCATAAACCAAAGTCTTCACTTTTCTCCTGTCCTTTCACTTTCTCTCTAGTCTCATTTCTCTTTCAGGCTTATCTTTATCTTTCCAGCTCTTAATCTCATCACTCAACCAAGCTGTTCCATACAATATTGCAGTAAGATAATACATGCCTTCAATTAGATATAGGAGAATCTTCCTACTTCTGAAAGTTTGCATAAATGTCTCAAAGTGTTTTGTTCTTCCAAATAATCCTAGATTTAGAAAAAAAATCTCAAATTCATGTTTTCAAGTATTTTCCTCCTTATATAAAAAATCTCTAGTTATTTTGTAGGAAATTGAATTCATTTATTTTTCTGGTTAATTTATACATTCACTAACCAGATACTCTATAATCAATATTATATGCTAACCAATAAATCAAAGATTTTATTTTATTGTTTTAAAAATGTGTATAACACAATATAACTCAAGATTATCTTTGAGGAATATTTGGTAATGGATGATTCTTTTCCATAGACGCAAATAATAGTTGCTTCATATGTGCCTTGATATCTTCTAAAGTAGCATCAATTTATAAACACCTGTGAGTATCTACCAAGGCACTACTTTAGGTAGGACCTGCAAAAACAACAATGGATAAGGCATGATTTTTATCCTTAATTATGGAATATACGTTTGCTTTTCTTTCTCCTTCCATGACCCCATTAAATGTTCGTTTCCCGTCAGTTGCTCTCAAGGGCCACGAGAAAAATATCATCTTAAACAATTAGTTTTAAGATCTAATGTTCCTCTGATGCCTGTTAAAGCTACCCCTCTACCCCTCCACCCCCAAACTAATTCCTATACATCTTCCAGGGGTCAGTTTAAAGATCATTTTCTCCTTTGATTATTTCCCACACCTCACATTTCTTAAAAACAGGTGGAACTCTCACTTCCCAAGAGAGAAGGATATTGGAAGTACATAGTCCAGTTGCTTTTGACATGCCTTAGTAGCTTCCTCCCTGGGATCCCTGGTGGCGTAGTGGTTAAGAACTTGGCTGCTAACCAAAAGGTGGGCAGCTCGAATCCACCAGCTGCTCCTTGGAAACGCTATGGGGCAGTTCTACTCTGTCCTGTAGGGTCACTGTGAGTTGGAATAGACTCAAAGGCAACAGGTTTTGTTTTTCATTCCCTCCACAAGAGGGGTAACTTACCTGACTGGAAACTTTGGGGACAGGGTAACTGAGTGTGCTGCTCCCCATTTCTTTGACTTTCTCTTGTGTTGCTGACTGCCCATGGGTTACACCTGTTTGTCTCTATTTCTACTTTCTTTAGCAACAGGCCCAGCACAGGGAGCACAGGCATTGTTCAGCTGCTCTTTTGTGCCTGGGTAGTGGGTAAATGTAATTTGTCATGAGCAGGAGTTGGAAGTTCATTTTACCTTGGATTCAAGTCACATTCTCCAGACCAGCTTAACTAGCAATGAAGGTGACATGTTGAAATCTATCTGATTTCTGTGTCTATTTCTCAGTAAGCTCCCAAAACTCTAGAGAATCCTGGATTTGGTTAGATTTTCCAGTATATAATCTCACTACACCTTAATTCCTCATGGTGCTCCCTACACTGGTCATTGTTTTTCAATGTCCCTCTCCCTCTTTAGACAGACAGGCAGTATACTATAGCAGCTGAGAGTATGGACTTTGAACCCAGTGGGTTCAAATTCCAGTTGTGCCATTTTCTAGCTAAATAACCTTCAGAAAGTTACTCAACTTTTTTGTGCTTCAGTCTCTTTGTCTGTAAAATGAGAATAATAATAATATCTACCTCATAGGATTGTTGTGAATTTTTAAATGAGTTAAGGGATGTGTAGTAATCAGAACAGAGTCTGGCATGTGGTAAATTCTCAGTAAGGTATTATTAAGGGGCACAAGCAATGTCTTGTTTATCTCTGCTCCCCAGAGCCCAACCCATGGTAGCCTGTAAACATTTGTTGGCTGAATGACCACAAAGCCTTATGGAAATATAAGTAACCGCTATCATATCAGATGTTTTCTCTAGCTTCTAGAATCATCTAGCATTCTAGAATCTAGCTTCTAGAATCATAGAATCATGCTCATTTTCATAGTCCTAACTCACTCAGGATCATAGCAAAGTGGAGATGGTGCAAATGCCATGTGTAAGGAGAGAAGACACACGGGCCTTCCTGCCTATGCTCGCTCCTGACCTGCAGCGTTTGCCTGTGCTCTCCCCTCATTAGGAATGAGGAAATGACATGTAACTAACAGCACTCACATTGTAAAGCCACTTTATATTTTTCATGACTCTGATAGAATATGTTAGTCCCTGGGTGGTGTAAATAATTAATGTGCTTGGATGCTAACCAAAAGGTTGGAGATTTGACTCCATCCACAGATACACAGGGTATTGCAGAAGAAAGACCTGGCAATCTACCTCCGAAAAATCAGCCATCGAAAACATCAGGGAGCACATTTCTACTCTGACACACATGGGTCACCATGAGTAGGAGGTGACTTGAGGGCAACTGTTCTTTTTTTTTTTTTTAATAGAATATGTAATACATGTCAGAATTAACTGTCAACCCACTGCATAAGATAATGGATTCTATCATCAACTCTGCCACAAAGACCCTGTCGGATCTTGGACTGGTCCTTTGATCTTAATGGCCCCTTTTTATCCCCTGTAAAATATAGAATATACTTCCTTCTCACACAAATGTCTTGCCAGTCTAGGAAATTATGAACATCGCAGAGAATATGTCTAGAATTCCGTATCTGAATGAATTTCCTCACTTTACCAGTTACCAATTGCCATCCAGTCGACTCCAACTTATGGTGACCCCATGTGTGTTAGAGTAGAACTGTGCTCCATAGAGTTTTCAGTGGCTGATTTTTGAGAATAGATCACCAGGCCTTTCTTCTGAGATGTCTCTGGGTGGACTCGAACCTTCAACCTTTGGTTAGCAGCCCAGCATGTTAACCATTTGCACCACCCAGGGACTCCTTTACCACTTTATTACATAGGAAATGGAATTTCCTCACCGGTGGGATTTCTTCACTGATGGGATTTTCTCTCCATTTCAATACCAAGCATATATTTTTGGCTTTACTCCATCTAGTGGTTAAAAATCAGAAATATTTAAATTAGGAGTTTTCTCCTCCTTCCTACCTGTCCCTTACTTTTGTTCCACTTTTTTTTTAAATTTATTTTCTCTTAGTCTTGTGTCATCCAGCCCACTCCATCACTTCCACCTTCTATAAATGGCAAGAGTTGTCTGAAGTTGTAAATCTTCAGTTTTATGATTTTCGATCTTTGGTTGAGATGTCTTCAAAATGGCAAACATAAAATAAATGAAGAGACACAAGTTAGGCTCTGTTTCTTTATAAATTTTTCTCCTGTCAGTTTCCCCATAAAACTTGTTTCCACTGAGGGGAGTGAGGAGAGTAGGCTAAAACAAAAATAATTAGCACTTATTCAGCATTTTATTCCATTCTCAATCATACTGTTACTTGTTCTAGAAAATATTAAAGGGCTTTGACAAAGTCACATAAACTTTGGGAACATTACATGTAAAAAATCTAGAAAAGAAAGAAAAAAGAAAATAGGCAAGGATGTAACATAGAGGTCACTATAAAAAGGTAATCAATAAAGAAAGATGCACTTACTGTGAAGGCCAGAAATTTGGCTCCAAGGTTTTCAGTAACAACTCCTGAAAGGGAAGCCTGATTAATCACAGACTTCATAATTATCTAGTAAAACAAAACAAACCAAATATCTGAAGAAGCAGAACCATTCGTAAGAGACTCTAATGAGACTCTTGCCCAGTGTTATCATAAAGATTGCCCAGTGTGATACAGTGCATCATGCCTTCCACAACACTCCTAGCATCAGAGCAACGATGGGCCCCGGGCTGTCTTCCATGACATACCTCGTTATCGTCAGCGTCATCACGTGAAAATGAAATTCAGTTAATGACATTCAACAGGAGGTCAAGGTGATAGAATTCTAAATCATAGCTTCGTTCAAGTCTGCCTCAATGAAGAGATAAATGACTGCTTCCATAGAAAGGGATTGCGTGTAATAGTCTTAAAACTCTCTCTCTATTCTGAAAATTGCTTCTCGCAGCAGATCTTCATAGATGTTGGTGTCAGTGAGTTTGAGATCAATGAAGCAATACCTGGTGACTAGTGACAATGTGGTAGTTTCTGAGTTCATGTCTTCATACGCACTTCTCTGCCACCATCCTGGCTTGGTCTTACCACCTCAAACCTATTCCACAACACTGGCTTTCTCGTGAGTAACTCTGCCTCCATCCTGTCTCACGTATTCCTCCAGATTAATCTGTACAACCTTTCCTCTAAGGAGCCCTGGTGGCACAATGGTTAAGTGCTTAGCTGTTAATCGAAAGGTTGGTAGTTCAAACCTACCCAGTGGCTCCTCAGGAAAAAGACCTGGCAATCTGCTCCCATAAAAATTAGAGCCTAGAAAAACGCTATGAGGCAGTTTTACTCTGTCACATGGGTTGCTATGAGTCAAAACTGACTCAGGGGCCTCTAACAACAACAAACTTGCCTCTGATCACACCACTCCCTATTTGTAAAGATTAAGTGGTCTCCCTTTTGCTTAACTTAGTATTTAAAAAACAAAAAACCAAATCCACTGCCCTCTAGTCGATCCTGACTCATAGCGACCGTATCTTAGTACTTAAGACCTCTCATAATCTCTTCATTATAAATTTATCACATCTCCCGGGGTATACATTTGAGTCATCCATGACTATTTGTCATTGTTTTTTTTGCATTGCATTCTTATCCATCCCTTCTTTCATCGTCATGGCCTACACGAAATGTATCCACTCTTCCAGTCTCGTTTTAAATACCAACTCCTCCGTATATCTTCTGAATCTTGCTTAGTCTTCCGTCCTTTGCATGCTCACATAGTTTGCACCACTCAAGTAAAATGTCCCTAGTTGTAGAGGAGACTATGTCTATGAAAGGATGTCCTATATATCGCCTGGCACACAGTAAGTATCACTAAGTATTATTTTTCCAATCATCACTAGCTAGCCAATTTGCATGACTCAAAAATAACTGAATTTTATCTGTGTTGATTACTTTTCTATTATAAAGTTTGTTTTTCCTCAAACCTTGTCTCTGGTAATACTAGTTCGCGTAACAACTCCATTTTAAAGCAAATAATTAGAGTATTAGACCTATACAGAGATGCCAACACCTCTGTTCTCATATCAAGTGGAATCCATTCTAAGCCCATTAATTGCATGGAGAACAAGGGTTTGATCTCCAACTGACAAATCTACTTGATGTTCAAAAATATTTCTTCATGATGTAATTGATAATTAGCAATGGTCTGCAAATGCCAGATGTGTTGTCCCAACGCCAGTCAAATGAAGTGAGTAATTTTCAGTCACTTGTCCAGTGGTTGAGCCAAGAGGGTAGTAAATATTTATAGGCTTATCCCAGGGTGCTGGCTAACAGTGCCTGGGCTGCTTCTTAGAGCAAATAAACAAGGATCCTCTACAGTATTTAAACTTGTCCAGTATTTCTCAGCCAGCTTCTCTCTTTCCTCTTCACAGTGATTATATACCACTCATTTCCAACCACATTTTGATTGTCCTGCTGCTAAGTTATAAACAGTATTTTAGAGGGGACAAGAGTTGTTTTTCTTTTCTTTCAACCACAAGTTTAGATTATATGAGCCATTATGTTTATGCCATTTTTTGCTCTTTAGTTTGCTTACTCAGTCCCAATAAAACCTGTTGCTGTCGAGTGGATTCCAACTCATAGCGACCCTATAGGACAGAGTAGAACTGCCCCATAGAGTTTCCAAGGATCGCCTGGTGGATTTGAACGGCTGACATTTTGGTTAGTAGCCCTAGTACTTAACCACTTCGCCACCAGGCTTTCCTCAGTCCCAATAGGGCGCCATAATGTTTGCTTTTGCTCATTAAGCTTTTTGAACATCTTGCAAAGAATTACAACTAGAAAAGTATTTAAACAGGAGAATATGTGAACCGGTCAAGTCATTTCATCTGAAATCAGAATGTCTAACTTTCAAGAGACTTGCAGTTGAGAGACCACTGACTTTATGAGATTCTTAGGACTTGCAAAGAGTTTAATTTTCTGTTTAAATATGTCATTGATTATCTTGATAAAATCATATCTGCTGCAAGAATTTTTTAACCAAGTGTCTTGTTTGTTTATTTTTATAAAAAGTTTCTGTGTGAGTCTTCGTGACTGCTCCTAGAATTTTACAGCTGGGAGTGATCTTAGAATTCATCCATCTAGTCCAAACTCATTAGACAAATAAGGAAACTAAGGTCCTGAAAGGTTAGTAAAGGACATGCCCCAAGACCCAGAGATTGTTAGTGATAATGTGGTTTGTTTTTGCAAGATGAGCCTCCTAGCTTTCCTGGTAACATTTTAATCTGTCTTTTGTTTCAGAAGCACTGTGTTCACCATTTCAAAAAGGAAAAAAAAAAAGAAAACACTTGCTATCAAAATATATTTTTTAAAGCCCCTACAGCATGGTGTTGAACCTTCTTTGGGGCATAAATCCCTTTGAGAATCCGCTGAAAACTCCGGACCCTCTAGACAGAAAAATTCACATATGTGCAAAAATTTGCATACAATTAAATGGAATTCACAGACGCTTGAAGCCTTATTTCAAGATTCATTTATTTTTTTCACTCAACAAGTGTTTATCAGAAGAATGCTTGCATAATCACATTTCTATATCTGAATCAGTTTATGTATTAAATGTCACTTGAAGCAATGCTATGGTTGCGAAGTAAATTACAGTTATTATAACTAATTGTAATATTAATATTGCAATTATGGCAAAGTAAAACAATTTCAAATAAAGGTAAAATTAATACTTTCCACAAAAATTGTTTTTGGTTCATAAAAACATACCATCAGAAATAAGGTAACTATTTCTGTAAATTTGTATTAAGTAAACAGGTTTTGTTTGACACGATATGATGTTTTATAGATCATATGGAACAAAGATTCTCAAGATTCCCTAGCATATCAATAGCAAATGACGTTGATCAATACTTAGAAATAGGTGAGGAACTGTACATCATAGCAATATGTATTAGATAATAGTCAATGGCCAACAGCAGACTGTTACCCGACTGTGAGGATGGCCTGAATTTTTCATAGTGAGCATGGTTATATCATATCCAAGTTCTAAAAAAAATTTCTTTTTTTTTCTTAATTTTGGCAAAAAAAAATGTACCCACACATATACACACGTGTACATACATGTCTATACATGTATTTATAACATAACATTTGCCATTTTAACCAAGTGTACAATTTAGTGGCGTTAATTATATTCACAATGTTGCGCAGCCATGACCATTATCCATAACCAAGTTTTGTCATTGCCAGGAATAGAAATCTGTAAGCAATAACTACTCATTCACCTTTCACCCCAGCCCCTCCTAACCACTAATCTACCTCCTGTCTCTATGAATTTGCCTATTTTAATATTTCGTATATGTGGAACTAGACAATATTTGCCCTTGTATGTCTAGCTTATTACACTTAGCAGAATGTTTTCAAGCCCCATCCATGGTGTAGCATGTATCAGAACTTTATTCCGTTTTATCACTGCCTAACATTCTACTGTATGTACGTACCGTATCTTGCTGATCCATTCATCTCCGAACACTTGGGCTGTTTTCACCTTTTGGCTATTGTGAATAATGCTGCAATGAACGCTGGCATACAAATATCTGTTTGAGTCCCTATTTTCAATTATTTTGGGTGTATACCTAGCACAAGAATTGCTGAGTCATTTTGTAATTCTATGCTTAGCTTTTTGAAGAACGTCCAAACTGTTTTTCATAGCAGCTGCACAGTTTACATTCTCACCACTAATGTGGTGAGTTCCAGTTTCTCCACATCCTCACCAAAACTTTTTTTTTTTTTTTTACAAACTTCTCTTTGTTGGAAAACCTGGTGGCATAGTGATTAAGTGCTATAGCTGCAAACCAAAGCGTCAGCAGTTCAAATCCACCAGGCGATCCTTGGTAACTCTACGGGGCAGTTCTACGCTGTCCTATAGGTTTGCTGTGAGTCAGAATCAACTCGATGGCAATGGGTTTGGGTTTTTTTGGTCTCTTTGTTAGGTGCCATAGAGTCAGTTCTGGATCATAACAACCCCATGTACAGTAGAACAAAACTCTGCCTTGTCCTGTGCAATCCTCACAATCATGGCTATGCTTGAGCCCACTGTCTCAGCCACTGTGTCAATCCATGTCATTGAGGGTCTTCTTCTTTTCCTCTGACCTTCTATTTTACCAAGCATAATGTCCTTCTCCAGGGACTCATTCCTCCTGATAATATGTCCAAAGTAAGTGAGATGAAGTCTCTTTGTCTTTGCTTCTAAGGAGCATTCTGGTTGTATTTCTTCCAAGATAGATTTGTTCCTTCTTCTGGTAGTTCATAAACTTCTAGTAGGCTTGAAGTGGCATCTCATTGTGGTTTTGATTTGCATTTCCCAAAGGACTAATGACGTTGAATATCTTTTCATGTGCTTATTGACCATTTGTATACCTACTTTGGAGAAATGTCTGTTCATGTCCTTTACTTGTTTTTTAATTAGGCTGTTTGTTTTCTTGATGCTGAGCTTTAGGCATTTTTATATGTATCCTGTATATTAAACCATTATTGAATACATAATGTGCAAATATTTTCTCCAGTTCTGTAGGTTGTCTCTTTGCTTTCTTGATAATGTCCTTTGATGCACAAAAGTTTTTAATTTTGATGTAGTCTGAATTATCTGTCTTCTATTGTTGTTCGTTATTTTGTTGTCATATCTAAGTATCCATTACCAAATCCAAAGTCATGAAGATTTACCTCTACGTTTTCTTCTAAGAGTTTTATGGTGTTAGTTATATTTATGCTGTTGATCCATTTTGAGTTAATTTTCACATATGGTGTGAGGTAAGGGTCCAACTTCATTCTTTTTGTGTGGTGATCCTGTTGTTACAGCACCATTTATTTACGATACTATTCTTTCCCTATTGAATAGATGTGGCATGCTTATGAAAAACCAGTGGACCATGGATGTGTGTTTATTTCTGGATTCTCAATTCTATTCCATTGTACTACATGAATTTCCTACACCAGTACTAAAAAACCTTGGTGGTGCAATAGTAAAGACCTCGTTGTCAACTGAAAGGTTGGTGGTTCAAACCCACCCAGCTGTTCTATAGGAGAAAGACCTGGTGACCTGCTTCTATAAAGATTACATCATTGAAAGCCCTATGGGGAAGTTTTACTCTACCACATGTGGTTACTATGAGTCGAAATCAACTCAACGGAACCCAACAACATACCAGTGCTAGACTATTTTGATTACTGTAGCCTTATAGTACATTTTGAAATGCAAGAAACGGATGGAACACTGGAAGTGCTCACTCTTCTATGCCAAGATTTGGAAGACAGCTACCTGGCCAACCAATTGGAAAAGATCCATATGTGTGCCCATTCCAAAGAAAGGAGATCCAACAGAATGCAGAAATTATCAAATAATATCATTAATATTACACACAAATAAAATTTTCCTGATGATAATTCAAAAACAGTTGCAGTAGTATATCGACAGGAAACTGCCAGAAATTCAAGCCAGATTCAGAAGAAGACATGAAACGAGGGATGTCATTGCTGATGTCAGAGAGATCTTGGCTGAAAGCAGAGAATACGAGAAAAATGTTTACTTGTGTTTTATTGACTATGCAAAGGTATGTGACTGCGTGGATCATAATAAGTTATAGACAACATTGCGAACAATGGGAATTCCAGAACACTTAATTGGGCTCCTGTGGAACCTGTACATAGATTGAGGAGGCAGTCGTTCAAACAGAACAAGGGGATGATACGTGGATTAAAATCAGGAAAGATGTGTGTCAGGGTTGTAGCCTTTCACCATACTTATGCAATCTGTACGCTAAGCAGATTAGCCGAGAATCTAGACTATATGAAGAAGAACATGGCATCAGGTTTGGAAGAAGACTCATTAACAACCTGAGATTATGCAGATGACATAACCTTGCTTGCTGAAAGTGAAGAGGACCTGAGGCACTTACTGATGAAGATCAAAGACTACAGCCTTCAGTATGGATTACACCTCAACATAAAGAAAACAAAATTCCTCACAACTGGACCAATAAGCAACATCATGACAAAGGAAGAAAATATCGAAGTTGTCAAGGATTTCATTTTACTTGGATCCACAATCAATGCCCATGGAAGCAGCAGTCAAGAAATCAAATGATGTATTTTGCCAGGCAAACCTGCAAAAGACCTCTTTAAAGTATTAAAAAGCAAAGACGTCAGTTTGAGGACTAAGGTGTGCCTGACCCAAGCCATGATATTTTCAATCGCCTCATATGCATGTGAAAGTTGGGCAATGAATAAGGAAGACCGAAGAAGAATTGATGCACTTGAATTATGATGTTGATGAAGAATATTGACAATATAATGGACTGCCAGAAGAATGTACAAATCTGTCTTGGAAGAAGTACAGCCAGAATGTTCCTTGGAAGTGAGGATAATAACTTCGGTTTTTGTACTTTGGACAGGTTGCAGGAAGGACTAGTCTCTGCAGAAGGGCATCATGCTTGGTAAAGTAGAGGATCAGTGAAAAAGAGGAAGATCCCCAGTGAGATGGCTTGATACAATTACTGCAACAGTGGGCTCAAACAGCAATGATTGTGAAGATGGCACAGGACTGGGCAGTGTTTCGTCCTGTTGTATATGGGGTTGCTACGAGTCAGAACCTACTCAACGGCGCCTAACAACATCAACAACACCAACTTTGTTCTTTTTCAAGACTGCCTTGGTTATTCAGAGCTCCTTGCAGTTCCACAAGAATTTGAGAGTTGGCTATTAGAATAGCCACTTCAGCTCTCTTTTGGTTACTGTTTGCATGGAATATTTTTCCACACTTTTCTTTCAACCTGTTTGTGTTTTTGGATAAATTGAGTTTCTTGTAGACACCATATGGTTGAATCATGTTTTTTTATCCATTCTGCCAATCTGCCTTTTGATTGGAGAATTTAACCATTTATATTTAAAGCAATTACTGACAAGGAGGATCATTTTTCTAATGTTTTGCTATTTTCTGTACTTCTTATAAGTTTTTGTCCCTCATTTCCTACATTACTGACTTCTTTTGTCTTTAGTTGATATTTTGTAGTGAACAATTTTGACTCCATTCTCATTTCCTTTTGTGTATTTTTTAGATTTTTCTTTTTTAATCGTTACCATGAGGATTACAATAACAGTCCTAAAGGGATTCTTATCTTTTCTCCTGCCTGATCTAGGGAGGGGGTGGGACAAGACCTATTAAAAAGGCCAAAGAGCTTTCCTACCAGTTTTAAGTTGCCTTTTTTTTTTTTTTTTGACTCAGTATTTGCTTGGTTCCTGTAAAGCTTTAACTGTTTTCCAGAGTTCTGAAAAAGTTGGTTCTGACAGTTTCTGCTTGTTTTTAGATGTTTCTGTGGGGGACAGGAGCTTGGAGCTGCTTAGGCTGCCACTTTGCTGACACACCAGTCCATCATATCCAACTCCGCATCACTTACAGATTCATGCTTCAAGTCTCAGCCTTGGTACTGTCAAGGCTGTTGTAAGAAAAGATGATCATATTAAGGACATGAAGAGAGGTGTTAGGTGAAAATGGCACTTGATTAGCAGCCTCTAATCCAGCCTGTCCTAATATCCCATCAAGATATCAAAGAAGACAGGAAAACAAGCATACAAAAAAAAAAAAAAAATTAAATCTGGTTGGAATTTCCTCTCCCTGTAAAATAAATTAAATTAAATTAACTAAAAATGCCTAATTAAAAAACACAGATGCCAGTGTTATTCCACCAAAAACAAAGCAAGGCTGCCTGCCTAAAATTAGGTAAGAAAACACTTCATTTCTCCCCAGCTGTTTACCCCTGATTTAGATCACCGTACCTATGCAAACAAGAAAACTGAGCAACTGGCTCTACCTTGTATAGACGCTGCTCTTGAGGACAGGACTGCATTCCACAATGCTCCTTCTCTCAGTTCCTTTGCTTTCTACACCCAGTCGGAGATGAACTCTCAGAAATTAAGCAGGCAGCAATTGTAAGGGAAAGGGGGTGGTGCACTGAGGGGAGGTCCTCACAAGTGAAGCATATGATGTGGATGAAGAAAAAGTTTGATGGATGTATTGGTTGAGAATTACAGTGTTCCAAGTACTTAGTCTACTCTGAGGTCACCAGTCAGTATGGACAGAAGATTCAGTCTTATGCTGGCTGAGTGATAATAGACGAAAGAAAGCCTTCGATGATTTTGGAATTTGTTGAAGGGCTTTGTACATCATCACACATTCCTTTGATAAACAGGAAAAATGGATTCAACCAGAGTCTACATGAACAGAAGGAGCCAAGTGTAATCCATGTAATCAGTTGATTTTGAAGTGGCGTGTTCTTTTGCCATTTAAGAATGAAGAAAAAGAGAGGTGCTGCATGATAAAATAATAAAATACTACAAAACAAGAGAACAGACTATCAGCACCTTAAAAAATCCATAAAAAACAGACCACTGAACATGGTTTACTCCAGGTCCAGGAAAAGTTTTAGAAAGCTGTTAAGCAGTTTGGCCAGATGTAAGAAGCCATAGCCTATACGTAACAGAAGCAGAAAACCATATGAAGAGTGAGATTTGAAATGAATAGATGCAGGATCGGATAAAAAGTAAACTAAATGAGGTAAGGAAGGCAAGACACTAAAGATCCAATACTGGATTAAAATTCACATTGCAGACATAAAGATCAGAAATGAGACTCAGAAAAGCAAATCAGTGATGTGGAAGACAACCTTTTCCTCTCCCAGGATGCAGAGAAAAATAAAATGAATGAAAATGATGATAGAGAAGAGGCATGAGGCAGAGAACAACAAGGCAATTTGGGATTATAAGTGTCTCTGAGGAAAACACCAAATGAATTGGAAGCAATACTCAAAGATTTACTTGAAGACAACATCTGACCTGACTGAAAATATGCATATGTATTCTGAAAGGCTTACAACATTTCTAGGACAAAAATAAATGAAAACAGAAATACACTAGCCAAATTTAGATAAGCTGTTTGAAGATAATAATTATAAAAGAAAAAGATTACCAGTATTTGAGCAGAGGGGATAAAATGTTTACCTTGAAAAGTACAGTTATCAGACAAATCTCAAACTTCCCCAAGGAATGGAGGGGCTTATAAATGTTTGATTTAAAAAAATAGGATTTTTAGAATTAGATTTAAATCTAATTTAGAATTTCATCAAAACCACGTTGACTTTTGTGTGGGAGGGAGCCAGGAATACATTTCAAATATACTACCAACACATCCACTTAAGAATTCTTGAAGAAGATGAAGTCAAAACATAAAAATATAATGGTCTAAAGGTTTGAGGTAAGTCTTGAAAACATTTAAGTCTAAATGATTATAGCATATTTGATCACAAATGAAAAAAAAGTATCTCATAAGTATTTCTGAAAGACAAGATACCTTGTTAAAATAATAATTTAAAACATAATCTACACTCAGTGCCTTCGGTATTACAAATAGAATTACTGGAAAAGACAAAACAAACATAGTCTTGGTAGCAAAAGACACACACACACACATACACACACACACACACACACACCAGCCTGAAAAAAAAGAAAATGTTCAATTGCATATAAACGTATTGATTACATGATATTAACTGTAAAAAGCGTGGCACAAATCTATATACACATCATGTATTCAATTTCATTTTAAAATTATATACACACAATAAAACCCAAAAAACCCATTGCTGTCAAGTCGATTCCAACTCATAGCAACCCTATAGGACGGAGTAGAACTGCTCCATAGGGTTTCCAAGGAGCAGCTGGTGGATTTGAACTGCCGACCTTTTGGTTAGCTCTTGACCACTGTGCCACTGGGGCTCCAATACACACAGTATATATCTAAATACATACACAAAAACTTATATGGTGAAATTATAGGTTATTCTTAGTTTCATTATGGTTTTCTGTATATTTTTCCACAATAGACATAACATTACTTTTATATCTAGAAAACAAGCAAAAGTTTTTAAAAAAAAAAAAAATTGATAAGGAGGAATATGAAGGAATTGACTGAAGTAAAGAAACACGACATTAGACTTTTTTTCAGGGGTTGTCCTCTATTGACATTTTTTCTTTTTTTGCAGTTTGTTTTCACCACAAGGTAAGTACTTTGGTGCTTTGTTTCTTCTGAGTGCTTAGGAATAAGTGGTTAAAAATTTACTTTCAAAATGCTGTTCACTATCTGATACGCAAAACAGTTTAAAACATATTGATAATTTATTAAATGTGTTTCGTTGCCCCTCAATCAAACAAACAAGCAAACAAAGCTTTGAAGGCCTCTGTTTTGTTGTTTGAATTTTGGTTTTTCCATTAAGTCCACCCCTTTAGTACGGCTAAGGGCCTCTGTTTTTTGTTTGAAACCCTGTGCTTTTGCAAAAGCATTAGATTCCTTTGAGGAATATCGAGGCCTATTGTCAGCAATAATCTTTCTCAGGGATTCCATGATCAGCACACTTAGCCTTCAAACGGGAGACTGGTTAAGTGTTTATGGTATCTCTCAGTCTTTCCAATTCAGAGAACCTACTAGAGTTAGAGTTCAGTGATAATGGGACTGTTTTTTCACATAAACAAATCCATGTCAGGGTGCACAATGGTTTCACCAGCTTGTAGGCAGCTCAGTATTTGCTCTTATTAAAAACAACTGGATGTTTCAAGACAAATCAGGCAATTCTCAGACACAATATAAGCTACAAGAATATGTCCAGATTTTTGTTTTCATTTTTCCACGCCTGTGGGCTAAGGTTGGACTTGAGTTAACAGGACTAACTTCCGTGCATGTGGAATAACAGTTTTCATATCATTTTAGAGCAGTAACTCTTCTCGTCAGAGTTGAAAGTTAACAACATTGAAGGTTGTCTTGCTGAATTTGTCAGACTCATTTATTTTCTAACTGTTGTTTATAACTGACAAATATTGTACATTGAATCCACTTCTCTCCCCTTACTGAGAAAAAACTGATAAAAGCATATATCTGTTATTTGCATCTCTGCAATCCACGCTGCCAAAGAATGTTTTCCAACATTAAATAAGAGAGAGAAAGAATAGGAAACTGGGTATGGAGCTGTCAAATAGTATATATACTCTTGGCCAGTTATCTCACTTTTTGAAGTGAGGGCAGGGAGTTATACAGTCCTTACAGGAAATGCTTTACAGTTGAGTCAACTCCGACTCATGGCGACCCTATTCATGGCAACCCCATGTGTGTCAGAGTAGAACTGTGCTCCACAGAGTTTTCAGTGGCTGATTTCTTGGAAGTAGATCGTCAGGCCTGTCTTTCGAGGGGCCTCTGGGTGGACTTGAACCTCCAAACTTTCGAGTGGCAGCTGAGCACATTAATTGTTTGCACCAAGCAGGGACTCCGAAGGTGGTATAGACACTTGGAGTTCAGACCAAATGTTTTGCACTTGGACCTCTGATGAATGACAGAATTTTTCAAAACTTCAAATCTGGTATATTTTTAGCAGTTGGTGTTCAGAACGGTATCTGACTTGTTCTGGAGGCCATGCCTTCTTTAATTTCCAGCCAAACTAAAGAGGGGTTTTTCTGCAGGTCCTATTAAGTATCAGCTATCCTGATCTACCACGCTATCCAGTAATTAGGCTCTGTCCTTGCTTTTAACAAGATGAAGCGTCAAGGAAACAGACACAATCTCTTTTGGTCTTAGTTTTAACATGAAATCTGCCCACAAAATGCTGTTCCCACTTAAACTTCTGTTATGTTTTGAAGCTATTCATCAATTTCAATGTAAACTTTAAAAATGAAAGTTTAAATGATAAACTTTCAAACCTACTTTTCTTTCTTATGTCAAACAGCCTCATTCGTCCAGGGCGAGGAAAGGAGATGGTAGGATGGCTCAGCAGTACTTCTACTTGACCATTTAGGATAAAGAAATGTGCAGAAGCAGACTATGGTGTTAAATTAGTGCTTAGTGCTGAGTGCTTAGGAATAAGTGGTTAAAATTTTACTTTCAAAATGCTATTCACTATTTGATAAGCAAAAAATTGTAAACATATTGATAATTTATGAAATGTGTTTAGTTGCCCCCCAATCAAACAAACAAGCAAACAAACCTTTGAAGGCCTCGTTTGAAGGCAGATCATTTTAAGGTATTTCCCTCCAATGTTTACTGAGGACCGTGATATGTGAAGGGAACCTCTGCTAATAAAAATGGAGAGGACTCTAAGGTCAGGCCCATTACCTTCTTACCCTGAGATTTTGACTGTTCTCTACCTTCTGGCTTTACATAAAGGCAGGTCATAGCAGAAAATGAGACACGTGATGCTGACTATTAAGTCAGTTACAAACTAAGTGATTTGTCAGCCTTTTGCTGCTTTACCATGAAATTGGCACCTAGCAAAAACTAGATCTGTCCTCTAGGCATAACACATGTTTCTGGTTTGCCAAATAAAGTTTCAGTACCTTTGCATCTCGTTCACTGATTTTCCTGTGTGATGTGCATCTCTTCCTTGTTTTCTGAATGAGAATGGTATGTCTCCTCGCTCTTCCCCTTCAGATTATAATCTTAAAATGACTGGAACTCACTGGCGTCACAAGGGTTCTTATTTTTTATTCTGCCTCTGGAATGGGACCAGACAAGCAGAGCACTCCAGATGCAAGAAAAGGGTTTCTAAAATAATATTTGAGGCTAGGAGATATTATTTAGTGCCATGAAAGGTAACTGTCCTGAATGAAAGTCAGCAGAGAAGCACCATCATGTAATACCAGTGCTCAAAGATCACAATGATTCAAACAAATGCTACCAATAAGTAGAGATGAGAGAAAAGTGCACATATGTTTAAGTGCTGCTTGCACTGATGAACATTTAGATTCACCACTTCATGGTATGTTGTCTTGGTAGAGTCTTTTCTCAGGCAGTTTTATTTATCCACATTTCTTCTTTGAGGTAGGGTGGGAGGGAATGACCACCAACATTTTGGTAGGGTACAGTTAATCATGCTCTCTCACTAATAATCTTAGTTCACCCTACAGTCTCATTACAAGCAGACAAACAGAAAAACAACAAAAACAGACACTCTGCTCAGCGAAGATTTATTAGCCTGTTGTATGTACAAAAAAGCAAGAATTATCACCTTTGAATTATGGTGTTGGTGAAGAATATTGACTATACCACGGACTGCCAGAAGAATGACCAAATCTGTCTCGGAAGAAGTACAACCAGAATACCCCTTAGAAGCAAGGATGGCGAGACTTCATCTCACATACTTTGGACATGTTATCAGGAAGGACCAGTCCCTGGAGAAGGACATCATACTGGCAAGGTAAAAGCGTCAGTGAAAAAGAGGAAGACCCTCAATGAGATGGATTGACTCAGTAGCTGCAACAATGGGCTCAAGCATAGCAATGATTGTGAGGATGGCGCAGGACCAGGCAGTGTTTCACTCTGTTGTACATAGGGTCACTATGAGTCAGAACTGACTCGATGGCACCTAACAACATAAAAACAACAACGTACCAAAGTATTAAATGGTCAGAGCAATTTTACAAACTGAGTACAAAATCATGTATAAGAGCAGACATTTACATTTCTAGGAAGAGGATGCATGCCTTTCTTTAGATTCTCAAAGCAATCCCATGTTTCCAAAAGGTTAAGAACTGCTGCAATTGGAATTGCTTCTTTCTTCAAACACACTCAGTCTCTGGGTTTTCTATGAAGTATTGAAGATTTTGGAGTCCCTGAGTGGTGCAAATGGTTAACATCCTCAGCTGCTAATTGCAAGTCGGTGGTTTGACCTCATCCAGAGGCACCCTGGAAGAAAGGCCTTGCAATCTGCTTCCGAAAAGTCAACCATTGAAAATGCAATGGAGCAGTTCTACTCTGACACACGGGGGGGGGGGGGGGGGGGGGGGGGCCACCATGATTCAGAATAAGCTCGATGGCAACTGTTTTGTTGTTTTTTTTAATTGAAGTTTTAGGCCTCTGCTGTTTGCCTAAGCTACCATCATTTCTTATCAGTTTCTAAATTATTTAAAGTAAAAGGATCATATTTTTCTGCATTTCATGTGTTTTTATTTCATTCTTGTCTTCATCTGGGTGACTTTTAGAAAAGCAGGAATCCGTGTCTTGCCTCTCATCTTACTCTATTAGGGCTGGCAGGATAGTGACGGCCCAGCCCAGTTTGTTGGGTATGTGGTTACAGACTTCTTTTTTTTTTTTCCCTCTTATCTGTTTCTGGGAAGCTTTTACAATATTCATTTCCTCTCTTCCTGCTCAAATATTCTCAGCCTCCCTAACTAAGAGGAATTCACATAAACTGTAACTTTTCTGGGGATTTTATGCTGGTAGATTCTGGAAAGCCCTGCTGTACTATAATCCTCCCATTCTCATACATAGTGCCCAATTACAGGCTTATTTTAAGAGATATTGTGCTTCAATAATTCCCATCGATGAAACTTCTAAATATATACAGAAGTTGCTCTCCAGTTCCAGAGATGTCAGCAAACGGAATTGCTATATTTTCTAGCCCCGAACTTTAGCTGACCGCAAAAGGATCTAGTCACTTCATTCTATTCCCCAACTTTGCTGAGGTCACAAACCACAAAGTTACCCAGGTAGCCCAGTGGCGTCCCTAGGGTTGGTGTCACCCATTGCAGTAACTCATGTCAAACCCACCCTCCCCTGCCATGACACTGCTCCCATACCGGACCATACAGAATCCTTAGTGATGTTTTTTGTACTAATGTTACTCGTAAATCATAATTCTTGTATACCCCTCCTTCTTTTCGTTTAATTACTACTTTATTCTCAAAATAGTTATCATATAGGTTCACATATACTAATTCCCATGATATTGTAGCTAAAATACCAGAAAATCTGACAAAATCAGTGACCATAAAAACACCAACCAAAAAAACAATAGCATGTGCTTGCAGTGAGTGCAGATGAAACCACGTGATTCGAAGCGTAGCTGTAATTGGGTAATAATGACAGCTCTGACTGGAGCACATTAGAAGGTTCAAAAAGTAACATAGCCTAGAGTTTTAGCCTTGTAAGTATATTGATGCATGTAAGCTGGGCTTCCAAAAAATGTTTTTGTTGTTATAACTAACTACAGGGATATTGTTATAAAAAATAATAAATTCCTGATGAAACACTGCACAAAAACTTTACAATCACTTTACTGTCACTCCCTCTGACAGTGCCACCCAGTGTGGTTCACACCCCCTGCACTCCCTTAGTGACACCACCGAGGTAGCCTGTAGCCTGGCGATACTCATCATAACTTGGTTTAGACAAAGATGATCAACCGAAGGTCACAGGTGGGTTACCCACCAGGCACTCTGGGAGACAGATGATTTGTTAATAATTAAGCCAGAGGAGAAAAGACTGGGATGAAATAGAAAGCCTGAAAGTTAGAACTTTAAAAGTACTTTAAAAACATGTTTAAGAACTCTTAGGGAAACTCTCTACATGAGTTGGATTTTTTTCTTCTTGTTGCTAATAGGTTCTGCTAATAGTTTTGAACGAGCAAAAATTGGTAAAATGAGTATTATTTCATAATTTGTGATTAGCATAAATGGAAACTGGTAATTTAGCTAAGACTACTCATCTTTCTAATCAGTTAATGTTTACCGAAGGGAAACCAGAGACTGAGCCAAAATGTTCATCCTGCTAATGAGGCAGAACAGGAAAGTTGCTTAAGAGAACATTATCACTCATTCTCAACTTTCGCTACAACTTCAAGTGGATGTAAACACCTTAACTTTGTTTAACCTGAAAATGTATCTGATCGATTTCTCCCCAAAACTACTTTTTATCTATTCAGTATTCTTTCTATCTACCCAGTATCTGGAAATCCATAGGCTAGGGTTTTGGTGAGATGATTGCCATTTTCCCAAGGAGGAACAGTCAAGGATAAACCAAACCAAATCCATTGCTGTTAAGTCAATTCTGACTCATAGCGTCCCTATAGGACAGAGTAGAATTGCCCCATTAGGTTTCCAAGGCTCAGCTGGTGGATTCGAACTGCCGACCTTTTGGTTAGCAGCCAAGCTCTTAACCACTGCACCACCAGGGCTCCTAGGATAGTCAAGGCCAATTGCACGCAAAAATCTGAACTCCAAGCCAATGACCTATCTAGAGACATTTAAAGATTACAAATGCTGTTCAGTAATAAAGTTATTTCAACAATTTTGAACTCAGGGAATTAAAAAGTCATGACACCTAATCTTAATTTCTTACAGGGCAGATCTCATGAAAAATGTACCCTTAGATAATCCAGCTTTGTAATATCTGATCACAAAACTGAATGATCAGGAAAAGAACATACCTACTGGTTATGAAAAATAAACTGGGCTACCAATCTTTTAAATTATGGGAAGCATACAAAGACTCATTTACCTTCTAGATCTTAGCACAAGAGAAAAAGGATACAAGTTATCTAATAATCCAGAAAGGTAAAGACAATTGTCTAACCTCAAGCCCTGTGTTCCTGTTGGTCGCTTGAAATCCAAATCTAAGCAAGTTCCAAAATCCCAATACCACTGACCGTGGTTATGGCTTACTGACTTCAACTTAGATAAATGGTCCCATTAATGTCAGGGGAGTTATGTTTGTCTGTTCTAAGAATATATGCCTGTATTTTAAATTGCATTATCCAGTTTATTCATGGGATAAGAGTTGTTTACCTTCACAAATTCCAGGCTTCTGAGCTGAACTAAACAGGGCAAGTTGAAAGGCAGGAGCTCAGAGCAGTTCAGAGCCACTTGACAGCTCAGATGTGGTCTGCCAAGGCTGAGTTAGTAAAACCCAGGCTTATCTCTTGTCTTCTGGGCTGAGTGCAGCGGGCCCTCAGGTCTTTTCTGCTACCTGCAGTCTCAGCAAAGCCCCTGCAAAGTTTGTAGTTGCAAAGTTGATGGGTTTATACTTCAAAGTATTATTTAGTGTTGGATTAGCATTCACAGAGGAGGCTCCAAGGAATTGCTCAACCGCCCGTGGAGGCCAAGGAAGATCTGCCACGCCATCGGTGCCACACCCTGATCAGTCACTTCAGGCTCACATCCAGTTCAATCTGTACGGTCAAACCCAGGGTTTTCTCTCACCCTTTTTTTTTTTTTTTTTTTTTTTCATTTTGCCATGCATCTGTGAAATGAGGCGTTTCTCCATCACAGGGAATGGCAGAAGAGAGGAGGCCAGATAGGAGACTGCAAACACAGGACTCTAGCAAATCAACTCCAATCTTCACCTCAATTCATCCAAGCTTAAGCTAGTCTGGAAACGAATTGCTGACCAAGGTTTGAAAAGTGGAGCAGCTGCCTGCTGCCATCTGCTGTACTCAAAGTTGCTAGCAAGCCCCCAACCAAAGGAGGTGGGAGAGAAAAAGGGGAAATGCCCTTGCTATAGAGGACATCCTAAATATAAGTCTATTTAAGAATTCATGTCACAAAACTGTCATCTTTTCCATTGCAAATGAAACATCATGATTATTCAGGCCTTTGAATATAGTGTTTTCCTTTACACTAACATGGTTTATTTCCTTCATCATGTAACTATTAAAGGAGAAAGAAATAGTGTACGCAAATAAATATAGATTAGGTTCAATGGAATTTCAGGTTTTATTTCTTGACAATAGAGTCCATTTATCATTATTAGAAGTCTTCCCATTTGAATTCCTCTCAGTAAACCACCACAATATAGGGCAAATATTTACTGATGTGTAAGATAATATGGGGGCTCTGCCTGGGTGGTACAAATAGTTAATGTGCTTTGCTGCTAACAGAAAGATTGGAGGTTCAAGTCCATCCAGAAGCACCTCAGAAGGAAGGCCTGGTGATCTAGTTCTGAAAAATTAGCCATTGAAAACCCTATGGAGCACAGTCCTACTCTGACATGCATGGGGTTGCCATGAGTTGAAGCTGACCTCATGGCAACTTTCTTTCTTTTTTTTTAAAGATTCTAGGAGTAAGCCTAGAAGATACAAGTCTAAATATGATCAAGACTTTTGTTTCTGGCAGAGCCAAAATGGCAGAGTAGTCACACAGCTTCCTATGTCCCTCTTACTATAAAGACCTGAAAAAACAAGTGAATTGATTGTATATGAATATCTAGGAGCCCTGAACAAGGCAAAGTTGAGGAATCGGGCTGAGAGACGGGGGGAGAGAGAGAGAGACGGTTTGGAAGTGGCAAGGAGTTGCCTGACCTGACCTGGCAGGAGCCACAGCCCTTCAGCCCAATCAGCTCAGGGTGTGCAGTGAGGCTGGAAAACAGCTGCGCACGCTCGCTCGCTCACTCAGGAGGCACTTTCCACATCGAGAAAGATCTGGCAGTAGAGAGTCTACTTGGACACTCTGAACCAGTGAAAAGCAGCACTCAAGCGGCTAAAGATAAGTACTTGCATGTGGTTTACTGCTGGGATTTAAAAAAAAAAAAAAACCATTTCGGAAAAACCTCTCTGCCATTTACCTCCTCCCTCCCAGCTCTGCACCAGGTCTGGCTGGCTTTAGCAATTTGTGAGTTCCCGGGCCAGAAGTAGATCCCATAAGGTGCCCTGACACATTCTCCTGGCCTTGGAGAGGGAACAAATTAACAAACAGGGAAAAAATAAGCTACCGGCTCCCCTAAACCAGGACCTCAGGGTTGGCACAGCTCCTTTGCCTAGGCACAGGCATAAGGGGTCTGCAGACTTTGAGTGCCTTCCACGCCGGCATAGACTTTGTGGGCCCATCTCAACAGCATAAGCCCTCACTACCACAGTACAGCAGGGTAAATACCTGAAGTCTAACTCCAACTGTTTCAGCTGTGAAGTGGCAGATTTGTGACATTTGACAATACTCTTCCCTTTAAGCACGTGCCTTACCTGTCCCCATCAGGGGCTGGAGGACTGGTGGCTCCACCCATGCCACCTAGCCACCTGCTAGCCCCCAGTCCTTACAGCCAACAGAGTAGGGTGCTCATAGTCCAGCTGCAAAACTCAACTACCTACTCGCTCTAGGGAACAGGGACATGCTTTCCTTTCAGACACTCAGGGGCAGCCATCAGCCCCCTGCCTTGCTCAGCGCATGACCCCCTACTGTGGCCAGGTAGCTGTGCCTACACCAATCACCCATGCCTCTCTAAGACTGCAGTTGACAGCCTGCACCACAGACTTGGTGACCGACTGCCTGGATACCTGAGCTGAATCCATACAGGAAAATTTAATGGACTCCTGGGCACACATAATTAGTAATAGACCTAACTACCTGGTGACAAGACATTAGAGCTTCAAAGGTATCAATAATCAAACTAGCACACACGAGCAGCCTATATGGGCATATCAAAACAAAACAAGAAGCTAGGACACACTAAACAAATATAAAATTAAATTATAATAACTTATTGATGGCTTGGAGACAACAGTCAATATCAAATCACGTAAAGAAGCAGACCATGATGGCTTCAGCAAGCTCCCAAAATAAAGAATCAATAAATTTTATGGAGGAAGAGAATTTCTCGGAATTACCAGAGGCAGAATACAAAAGATTAATATACAGAATTTGGCAAAATGCAGAGAAAGCCAAAGAACACACAGACAAAGCAGTAGCAGAACTTAAAAAGGTTATTCAAGAGCATAATGACAAATTTAATTGGCTGCAAGAATCCATAGAGAGATAGCAATCAGAAATCCAGATTAACAATAAAATTTCAGAGTTAGACAACTCAATAGAAAGTCATAGGAGCAGAATTGAGGCAATGGAAGTCAGAATTAATGAGATGGAAGATAAAGCACTTGACACCAACTTACTTGAGGAAAAATCAGATAAAAGGATTTAAAAAAATGAAGAAACTCTGAGAGATATGTGGGACTCTGTCAAGAGAAATGACATACAAGTGATTGGAGTAGCAGAACAGGAGGGGATAATAGAAAATACAGAGAGAATTGTTGGAGATTTGTTGACAGAAAAATTCCCTGATATCATGAAAGATGAGAAGATATCTATCCAAGATGCTCATCGAACCCCACATAAGGTAGATCCCAAAAGAAAGTCACCAAGACATACTATAATCAAACTCGCCAAAGCCAAAGATAAAGAGAGAATTTTAAGAGCAGCTAGGGATAAAAGAAAAGGCATCTACAAAAGAGAGTCAATAAGAATAAGCTCGGACTACTCAGCAGAAACCATGCAGGCAAGAAGGCAACGGGATGACATATACAAAGCCTTTGAAGGAAAAAAATTGCCTGCCAAGAATTATATATCCAGCAAAACTGTCTCTCAGATATAATGGTGAAATAGGGCATTTCCAGATAAACAGATGTTTAGGGAATTTGCAAAAACCAAACCAAAATTACAAGAAATACTAAAGGTAGTCCTCCAGTTAGAAAATCAATAACATCAGGTAACAACCCAAGACTAGAACGCAGGACAGAGCAACTAGATATCAACCCAGATAGGGAAGTCACAAAAATACATCAAAGCTGAGACTTTTATTTCTGAAGACATCATCACATCATTCTCCCTCCCTTTCCAATAGCCTAATCTCTTTATTCTCACTCATATTCAGACTCTTTAAATAACCCCATTTCCTTTTGTTGAACTAACTTCCAGTTGCCCACTATAATGTATCTTCCAACACCAACTCTTAAATGAAACAGATAAAATGAAATTTTATATGATTTCACCAATGGCCTACTTAGTTCTTGATTTGGAAATTGTTCTCCTTGGCTTTCTGCAAATTCAGTTTCCAGAACATAGTTCACTGCTAGTTTCTTTTGTTTCCTTTGATGATCTTTCCACTTCATTTCCCCCCTGACTCCTAACTTTGGAAATTCAAAGAGAAGACTCAATTTTGATTACTCTGATTGTACACAATAGGAATAGATCTGAGCATGGGCCTGAGTAGGTTGTTTTTCCAACTTTGAGCTTATTTTTCCTTTAGAGATTCCATTCCTTTATTCAGCTTCAAGGATGATGAGTTCGCTAACGACTTACATAGAAAATCTTAATTTTTCCCCCCTCAGTGTTGGGTTTCTCACTCCCTAGCACTGCTTTATGAGATAAACAATATATTTATCTCATAAAGTTATAGCATAAGCCATCCAAAGTCTATAACAGACTACAGAGTAAATTGGAGAAAATAGCCAAATAACATTTGGCCAATGGGAAATTACGTTTCACAAGATTTATATTGTTGAACTAACATCTCATTACATATCCAATGTGCAGTCATAAATTTTGCCAATTTGACATCGCTTTTTAAAGAATCATACCACCTTTAGATGTTTAACTGATAAGAAGATATTCCTTTCATTCTCAGACTTGCGTCAGACGGTATAAATATTTCCTTCACGTCATGTTGCTAACATAGATCTATCCTCTGAAAGTTTATTTGGCAGCCTATGAACATCAAACAAACTGAGGACAGGAGACCAGTGACTTGATGAACAATTGATCCTTTTGTGAAAACAACTAGACAATGTTATGGAGTGAAAATGAGAAAACTATGCTGTGGTTGACAGGCTGCTGTGATATGTGCATCTACTGAAAAGAAGGTGTGGGCACACATACTGAATCACGTATCTCAATGTATTAAATCACGGACATCTTTAAAGACGGTATTTTGGAAGTTTTTATTGTATGTCTACTTATTTTAAAAGTAACAAATACTGTAACAGGCACTGATGGGTATACAATGATAAATAAAATCAAGACAGCATTTGCCTCCTTTGTGAAACTTTATATATACAAATACACACACACACACACACACACACACACACATATATATATATATATATATATATATATATATGTATATAATCTTGTGGGGATATGTGCCATTAGAATATGGAGGTATAAAGCCCTCTATGCTCCACAACATGTTGAGACTTGTCCCCAACATGTTGAGACTTGTCACGACTTGTTTTTCCAAACCCGTTACTGATTGGCTTGTTTACCTGAATTCCTCCTCCCTTGCCCAAAACTTATTGTTATTCACCCAAAGCCCACTGTTCTGTTATTTGCTTCACTGTTTGCTGTATTGACTATAAAATAAACTCCTGGGACTGAAGCTAGGTTCGACTCCTCAGAGTGACCCTCCTGGCCCCACTTCTCTGTAAAAGTTGTGGCATTGGTTACTGTCTCCGCAGCCCTGAAAACCGTCACCACTGTGACATAATCTGTAAACAAGAAAGAATAACCTGGTGAAATAAAAGACAATCTAGTCCAATATCTTTACTTTGCAGAAAGGAGAAACAAGATACCTCTTAACAACTCCATGAGGTATATAGAGATTAGAAAACCAAGGCACAAAGGAGTTATGTGAATTGGCCAATATCACAATCTAGTAAATGGCAGACACAGGATTTGAATCCATAAAGTCTGGTTCTAGAACCCAAGTATTTGATTCCTAGGTTGTACTCTCTCTCAAATTAAACATAGTCCTTACCATCAAGACAGAGAAGGAGGCATGTAAACATGCAAAGACAAAACAATGCAACAAGTCTTAGAAGTTAGAGGTTTGGGACTCCAGAGGAAGGAGTAAATAGATAATACTCATTAGGTTTCTAAAGGTGACCGTAAACCAGGATGGAACTACATAAGCATTACCTATTGCCATTTGAGTCGATTCTGACTCATCACGGCAACACTGTAGGACAGGGTAGAACTGCCCCATAGGGTTTCCAAGGCTGTAATCTTTACGGAGCGGATGGTGGGTTTGAACTGCTGACCTTTCAGTTAGCACCCAAGTGTTTTAACCACTGCATCACCAGGGCTCCTTACGTAAGCATTGCCGTGTGTAAAATTCTTAGGAAGATGAGTCCTATCATTTGACCACTGTCATTGGAAGCCCAGCTAATCTTCCTTGATCTCCTCTTACATTCCACCAGCCTTAGTGTTGAATAAATATATCTCTAGATCCTGAGGGAAATGCCACTGGAGTTTGGTTTTTACTAACTCTCTGTCATACAGACTCATATTTACTAGAAAGGAGCTTTGACACTTGGAAACAAGTAAGAGGAAATTTGACTATTTCCACTTCTCTCTGATTGCCTGTATTTATGAGTTTCTCTACCCTCTATCCTGTCCTTTTCAAAACTCTCAATGTATCACATTTATTAAGAGGTCTTTTAGGCAGAAGATCAATCAATATTTACAGACTTTTATTTAATGTTCAGTGAGTTTAGCATCAATGCTGATGCATTTCAACACATCTCAAAACTAATCTGTAAATAGTTGGAGTCCTGAGGTTGCCATGAGGTTACTTTGAAATGTGTCCCTGAATTCTCCCATCAGAGGAAGTTGTGGTCAATTTCTCCTTCATTTAAATTTGCCAGTTGGAAATTATTATCTCCATGAAAATTTGAAATATATTATTGAAACCACTTTGCATGATACAATTTTACCTTATATTTAAAAAGCAAAGCCATATTTTGGGGAAAAAAAACCAAAACTATTTACTGACTTGCTTTTCTGCTGATCTCCATCCCTTCCTGGGTAGAATAGTGCCAACAAAAAAGGTTCAGGTGAAAGGGCAGGACTTGAAGAAGCTGGGCTAAATATATTCTGGGTTAATGAGCTGAACCAATAGTGGGAAATTAAAATAAGATATTGCTATAAGGTATTGAAATTGCAATTGATATACAAAAATCAAGACATACCATAACAAATCACATAAAATTGCTTAGACTCAATGGGGCACTTAAGCCAAACAATCAGATGAATTTAATTTACACTTCTAATTTTGCATTTTATTTAAAATAGCTTTATGATACAATGGAAGGGCCAATTAAATCTTTCTGACTTCTTCTATAAGAATTTGACTACATTACTTAACTTGATTCTACATCATTTCCCTTTCTGTGAAGCAAAGGGTTGGTGCTGATGATTTCTAAGGATTGTGCTAAACCTGAGCGTCTGTATCAAATTACTCTCAAAGCTTTCATAGTGAAAAAATAGAAATTATCAGTGACCTGTTAAATAAATTAAGCATCATAGATATTGTGACATAGCCTAGGTAACACAAGTAATCCAGTTGAGGCAGTGACAAGAGTACCACTTTGAGTCAGGAAAACCTAAGCTGAAGTCCAGCTTTCCTACTTGATGTGTGATCTTGGACAACTTACTTAAATTTCTGCATCATGGATTCCTCATCTATAAAACAGTGAGCTTTTTACCTGACACTATTACTGTGTGCATTAAATAAGGAATGTACACAAAGCTATTAACACAAGGTTTGATTTATAGTTGATTCCAGATAAATGATTGTTTCCACTTTTTTATAAGCTCTAAGGCAGATTATTCTTCCTCAGAATCTAGCCAGTTATAGAGACATCAATCATGAGTCAATAGCATTAAGTTTTATTGCCATTGTTTGGAAAATGTGTTCTTTCCAAGTCTGTTCATCCAAACTTTTGGTTAGATGGTTAATCCCACGGCATCTGAATCAAGCCATATTCAGCAGAGATCTGAAAACCGCTGCACAAGAAATATCAGGTTGATCAGCCTGATTGGAATTTGCTTTCTGATATTTTATTTTGAAAAATATTTAAACAAATAGGCAGGTTCAAATAATTGTAAATGAGCACCCATATACCCACCATCTTGGCTCTACACTGAAAATTTTTATTTGCTTTATCACATTTCTATCTATCCATTTCTTTCTCCATCCACTTGATTGGAATTGACTGCTAGAGTAAAGTGAGTTACTTTCATCAAAACCCTACTAATAAAAATAACAGGAACAAGAAATATGCTTCTCTTTAGAACAAATGGCTGTTTTTAAACTCTTAAAAAAATTAGACTCTCTGTGTTTTATAGAATTGCTAAATTATTATTATTATTTTACCTCTTTGAAAGTTGTTGTTATTGTTGTTGTTAGGTGCTGTCGAAGTGGTTCTGACCCACAGACACCCTACAAACAGCAGAACAAAACACTGCCAGGTCCAGTGCCATCCTAACAATCATTGCTATGTTTGAGCCCATTGTTGTAGCCACTGTGTCAATCCGTCTTGTTCAGGGTCTTCCTCTTATTCACTCACACCCTACTTTACCAGGGATAATGTCCTTCTCCAGGAACTAATCCCTCCTGGTAACATGTCCAAAGTATGTGAAATGAAGTGTTGCTATCCTGGCTTCTAAAGAGCATTCCGGCTGCACTTCTTCCAAGACAGATTTGTTCATTCTTTTGGCAGTCCATGGCATATTCAATATCCTGCGTCAACACAATAATTCAAAGATATCAATTCTTCCATCTTACTATTTATTGTCCAGCTTTCGCATGCATATGAGACGATTGAAAATGCCATGCCTTGGGTCAGGTGCACCATAGTCCTTAAAGTGACATTTTGCTTTTTGACACTTCAAATAAGGAGATCTTTTGCAGCAGATTTGCCCAATGTAATACGTCGTCTGATTTCTTCACTGCTGCTTGCCTGGGTGTTGACTGTGGATCCAAGTAAAATGAAATCCTTGACAGCTTCAATATTTCTCCATTTATAATGATGTTGCTTATTGGTCCAGTTGTGAAGATTTTTGTTTTCTTTACATCGAGGTGTAATCCATACTGAAGGCTGTGGTCTTTTATCTTCATCAATAAGCGCTTCAAGTCCTCTTCACTTTCAGCGAGCAAGGTTGTGTCATCTGCATATCGCAGGTTGTTAATGAGTCTTCCTCCAATCTTGTTGCCACATTCTTCTTCATATAGTCCAGCTTCTCAGATTATTTGCTCAGTACACAGATTGAGTAAGTGGGGTGAAAGGATACAACCCTGAGGCACTCCCTTCTTGATCTTAAACCACGCAGTCTCCTCTTGTTCTGTTTGAATGAATGCCTCTTGGTCTATGTACAGGTTCCTCGTGAGCACAATTAAGTGTTCTGGAATTTCCACTATTCATAATGTTATTCATAATTTGTTATGATCCACAAAGTCAAATGCCTTTGCATAGTCAGTGAAACACAGGTAAACTTCTCTGCTTTCAGCCAAGATCCGTCTGACATCAGCAATGTCAGTTGAGAGTTACAATTGTTTATTATAATTATCTCTAAAGATGGAGAGTATTTAGAATTATAGAATTGAATCATATTGTAAAATTAGAGGGATTAGCAGTCACAGCAGAATGCACATATGTGCCTTGTTTATCTAACTTGGGTATAAAACTAATTAATTACATATTCTGTAGTCTATAAAAATTATCCCCCAAAAATATGCTTGTATGTACTGAAAATATGACCTTTCAAATGACATATTTTGACACTTATGTAACTCAAATATTAGGTTAACCGATCTTCTGGTAAATCCTTTCTCTGCCGTATTCAAGTCCAAAGGAAACTTTCTGTTCAATCATCCTCTTGTAACACTTTGAAATGAGAACTGTTAATAAAAATTCCAACAGCCACTCTATTAAGATGTGTAGTTGACCATGGCAATCTCAGCATTTCAGTTGGTTATGTCAATAAAACCAGCTATGAAACATTGTGGTACTCTGTTTAGGAATCAACATTCAAGGTCATTTTTCGTCAAAACTGTCTTTGTGTATACAGTTTTTCTATATAATATTTTTGTGCAAGCTCTGTCCATCTACAGATAAAAGACTCTGGGGTCTGAGCTCTTTCTCCAGTTAGCAGATACGTCATGGAGTCTGTTCTTCTCTCTCCTCAGAGTGCCAGTGGGAAGTTTCTTCCTACTGCCTTGCTCACTCAGTCAGGCTCTGCCACAGCAAAGAGAAGCCTCTCTTTCTATGTAAAATGCTCATCTAATATTTTCTCTCTTAAGATTGCTTGCAGTTGGGAGAGAGCCTGGTGTAGTAGAAATAACACAGGCTCTGTGTTTACCACCTGTCTGTCCGCTTGTCGTGCTGTGGTGGCTTTTTGTTGCTGTGATGCTGGAAGCTATGCACTGGTATTTCAAATACCAGCAGGGCCACCCATGGTGTACAGGTTTCAGCAGAGCTTCCAGACTAAGACAGATGAGGAAGAAAGGCCTAGTGATCTACTTGTGAAAATTTGCCAATGGAAACCCTATGGATCACAACAGAATATTGTTTGTATAGCGCTAGAAAACGAGCCCCCTAGGTTGAAAGGCACTCAGAATACCCAATGGCCACAACCAAGGACTTGAGCATACTAAAGATCATTAGGATGGGCACAGACATGGGTAGCATTTAGTTCTGTTGTGCACGAGGACGCCATGTGTTGGGGTCTCCATGAGTCCAAGCCGACTCAATGGCAACTAACAACAACTGGAGTCAGTTGTTAGAAGAATGTTAACTGGGTGCCTCCAGTGTGCTAGACACTTCTCAAGGTGCTGGAGTTACAGTGGAAGAAACCATCCCTTGCTCTTATGGTGCTTGCATTCTACTGGAGAGAGACCACACATTTGTAAACAATGTTTCAGATAACTTTTGGTATTGATAAGTGCAATGAAGAACATAGAACAAGGCGGTGAAGGGTGAGGAGTGGGAACTCTTTAGGGTAGCAGGAAGAGCCTCTTTAAGTAGACGACCTTTCAACTTTTAGCTGAATGATGAGAACAACACAGTCATGGCCTTCCTCAGGAAAGCACGTCTCAAGCAATGTGAGGAGGGTGCAACTGTAGACATGTAGTTCCTACAATGGCAACAAGGAATCCAGTGCACAGTGGAGAGTTTGGCTTCAGACAGGGCCAGGGACACCTATTCACTATTACAAGAGGAAAAGCAGAATGTGAGTACAGACTGATTGTTTAAGGGGATGGGTGGTGTAACAGTAAAGGAGTTCCAGGTGAAGTGTGATGTACAGTGGACCTCTAGTAGTAAGAGGAGTTGTATTGGAGACTGGGGAAGAGAGGGAAAGAGAAATGGCTAGGGAAGTGCAGTAGGCTTGTACGACTTGTTGAATGCCTGTTTTATACTTGTGCTCTTAAGTTTTACATGTGTCCAGTTATCCTGGTTGTTTGACTTTTCTCAAACAAATTTCAGCTGCTCTGGTGACAGAATCATATAAGTAGGTATTTGGGGATTTCAGGCAACTGTGACGTTGGAAGAGAGGACCAACTGAAAAAAACAGTGTTTATGAGGGGGTGGTTATAGTGCTGGGTCATAGAATATGAACTGGGTAAGGGGGAGGTAATACATAGACGCCCCAAAAGAATTAACCGTGATTTTGATGATGATGGTGATGACATATGACATAATACTATCAAAAATCTTCAATGCCTCCTTATTTTCTACCATATTTCTTGCTTTATAACTTACTTTGTAGAACCACACTGAGTTTGGAATTGGAGGTATGGCAGCCTTAGAAGGTATTTTAGGGGGAAAACGCAGTTGGTTTATACAGTAGGACAACAGCAGGAGTAGCAAACACCATTTATCTGAGAAGATAATGTGGCCATTCTAAGGATCGGGAAGCTAGACAAACAGATCTAGGAAAGAGCTTCATCAGAACTCAGAGGGAGCAGGATCAAAAACCCAGAAAAGGTACATTTGCACCAACCAAGTAGCACATTAAGCCTGAGGCTTCAGCTACAGAGATGTTAGGAAAGAGCCATCAAAAGGTGTGCATCAGCCGAAGAGTGAATTACACTCAAAGTTTCTGTGGTCTTCCTTCTTCATATTCCCCTGTAACAAGCACTGGAGAGAGACAGGAACAGGTAGGCTAAAACGGTGATCGTTAGCCTCCTGCAACATTGTCCCCTCCCACACATGCACGCTCATGTCCATACCATCAGTTACAGATCAAGGAAGAACCGGTCTGTCCTTCAAGAGCTTATCAATATTATTACTCATATTTATTTAGCATTTTTTAACTTACACAAAGTATTTCCTCATACATTACCCGAATGCCCTTTTAGCAGGATGCCGGTAATAGTATAAGTAGCAGTATCAGAGATAGATGCTTGGACTTAAAGGCAGAGTACCATGATTTGCATTCTGGCTTTGCCGCTTAGGAGATTGGTGTTCTTGGGAAAGTTACTTAATCTCTCTGTGCACGAGTTCCTGTGTAAATTGTCTACCTCAATGCCTGTTGTATTAACAGAGATAATGGATAAAAGAATATCTATGCACTTCATAGTATACAATAGGTCTTTGAAAAGGTTGATTATTTATACATACATATATAGATATATGGGGCCCTGGTGGCGCAGTGGTTAAGAGCTCAGCCGCTAACCAAGAGATCAGCAGTTTGATTCCACCCGCTGCTCCTTGGAAACCCTAGGGGGCAGTTCTACTCTCCCCTACAGGGTCGCTATAAGTCGGAATCGACTCGACGGCAAAGGGTTTGGTTTTTTTTTCATATGTAAATGTACAGGAGTCCCCGGGTGGTGCGAAAAGTTAAGTGTTCAGCTACCAACTGAAAGGTTGGTGGTTCAAACTGATCTGGAGGTGCTACAGAAGAAAGGCCTGGCAATCTGCTTCCAAAAGGTCATAGCCTTGACAACCCTAACGAGTCGTTCTACTCTGCACACATAATGGTGTCACCACGAGTCAGAACCAACTTGAAGACAGTATATATATATATACATATATATATAATATATATAATATGTGTGTATCTAAATATATATAATGTGAAAACATAAACTGTTGAATGCAAAAACGAATAAGCAATAACTGGTCACCAAAGCTCAATAATTTCTAAGTAGCCTAGAATGACGGCCCACATGTAGAGGTGGTATTTTCTCTTCCAATGGTACAGATATCAGTTTATTTGGGGCAGATAGAAAAATATTTATATACGCCAAAAACATAAAAACAAACAAATTAGTGAGTGTGAAGGAGATGGAAATGGAGATCTGAAAACTCACAGAATAAGGGAAAAAGTAAATAGGGAGAATCAGAATCCTGGGAAAATTCATGAAGAAACAGAGTATTAACGGCAAAAGAAAGGAAATGCATACTGCAGAAAGACAGAACCGCAGAGCAGCCTGGCACAATGAAAGGAGAAGGCATGTCAGAGAGAAATGGAATAAAGCCAGTGAAAATGGGACTCATGGAAGAAAAACAACCGGAACAGAATAATTGGAGAAGAATGGGAAAACCAGTGAAAGCTGATTTAGAACAAAGATTAGGGGTAAAACTGTTTTTTCCCCCCCAGAAAACTTTGTGTTATTAACATAACGAACTACCTGAAAAGTGGAAATCTTAGACTGTCAAAAGTTTATTTTTATTTTTAGAAATTATCTGGAGTCAACATTGATCAATGATATGCCGTGATGAAAAGTTGGGGTTCATCCACAAACACTATCTCTATTTGATGGCTGACTCTCCCAGGGTCAGAATTCCATCGATTTTAAAATTTTAGCTTGATAATTTGGATGTAATTAGAATACTGTGAATTAGTTTAGACTGAGTTTGCATGTTCTTATTTAGCATATTTGCCAATGATTTCAGAAGTCCTTGACTGCCAAGAAGAAATGCCAGCACGTTTTCCCTGGCTTGGTTTTTGCTGAGTTTATCCCCTTTCATAGACATAAAGCTGGGCTGGGGCCAAGCATGTTAGATATTTGCATCCCTTTGCTTTCTCCATGCAACATTTAATCACCGGACTTAGTTCAATCACTAGATGAACTTATTGAGGCCAAGATGCAGAGACGGATGGCTGCTCCAAGCAGCAGTGTTTTGAAACTGTTTCTTACATGATGTCAGAAAGCACTTCAACTAATGATAGATTCTTAGGACATTCATTCTGGACTCTTTGATAGCTTTTCACTGATTTCTGTTCATCTTTCAAGTCTAAGTTTAAATATTACTTCAACCAGGAAGGCTTTTCTGAACCACCTAAGCCAGGTTAGGACCACCTGCATTCTTAGTATATACATCAATGTCAAATTTCCCAGCCCAATTATAAGATGCATAACAACAGATACTGTGACTGGCTCAATGCTGAAACCTCAGCACCTAACACATCTGCCTGGCAGATGGTCAGCCTTTACTAAGTATTGGTTTAACGTATGAATGAGTAAATGCATGAGTAAATAAGTGAATAGAATCTGAAGGTTTGGTAGTGCTATGAATAGCTAGGAAAGCCTTACAGGTCCTTTAATCACTTGATCTTCCTAACAGTGCTGTGAAGCTGATAAACTGGACAATATTGTGTCAATCTTATACATAAGGACGTGGTTAAATCATCCAATTTCTATGTGGGTCACAAACTTCCGACCTTTGTGACAAGAAAAACATTCATATCACAGAATTCATGTTAGCTCATTAGGACATCTCATGACTATAAAGTTGTATATATTCACTTTTATTTGACTTCCAGCCTAAGAAAATGGCATATCAGCTCCTCATAACTGGTTTCTCACTTTCTAACTTTTGTTTGGTATCAAGTCTGGTATGTTGCCTTCCAACCAGCACACGAAAGAGGAGCAGTGTGAACTTTCAGAAATCCTGAAGGAACCTGACGTACTCCCAGGTTGATACAAAGCGTTGAGTTGTAAGAGCCTTGGCTAAAGCTCATGTTTATCCGTGAAGCTTCTTTGAACATGAATGGAGAAGAAAATTGAAAAGATTGGCAAGAGTCATTGTTATCATCCAAACCAGGCAACCAGTTATACTGCCTATAAATCTTGGAAGATGCCAGCATTTTTCATCACAAATAAACATCTGAATATCTGGTGGAAATCATCCAATGGCTTTCTTACTACCTGTGCAACAAAGTCCTTAGCACAGTGCGGTGCAATGAATTACTTCATATGGCCCTTCTAGCCATAGTCTTTGTGACTCACACACAATGATTGACTGGGACTATGCACATATATAAGGTATAGGGAATCCTAATGTAGGGATTGGTCAGTTTTGCTGTTCTGCTAGGCTTAAAATGAGCCATCCCAGAGGCGGGAAGGGAGGATCTCACTACCACCAGGAAAGAAGAGCCAGGAGTGGAGCATATCCTTTGGACCTGGGATCCCTGGCATGAGAAGCTCCTGGAACCAGGAGACCAAGAGAGAGAGCTGCAACACCGAAGATGGTGAGAATTGATGGCAGAGAGAAACGGCAGCAGCAGAGGTAGGAGACTGGCAAGAGATCGGCAAGAGACTGGCAGGAGACAGCATGGTGGGCCTCCGGCCCACTGAGCGAGAAAGCTGAGTGCCATTGGGCAAGAGGCTCGCTGGCAGATCGCTGGCAGAATGGAGTGCCTCTGGGCACTTACAGGCAGTGCTAAAAAGCTTTGTAACACTTACCTGAGCAGGACAGAGGCCAAGGGCAAGGAGAGGCGTGCCTTGTGCCTGGCAGCACGGCTGAGAAGAGTCTGTCCTGATTGAAGAACTGTATCCTGAGTGTTCCTGACCTGAATTATAACCCGTTACTTCCTATTAACCCCCATAATTATGAGTATTGCTTGTAAGTTCTATGTGGCCTTTCAGCAGAGAACTGGCACACACCATGGGAGGGACAGATGGTGTCAAAACTGGTAAAAATTGCTGGCAAGAGGAGGTATGTCTGAACTCTGCCTCACAGCAATCAGCCTTGGGCTATTGACCTTGATTCTCCTTCTCCCTTGTGAAGTAAGAGGAGATCAGCGCCTCTGCCATACCATTTTTACACACAATATACAAGATATTTCCTGTCTACCTACAGCCCACCTTCCTCTTCTCATGATGGGTCATTCATCTCATGATTAATCCCTTCGAGCATCCTGCACTCTGGTCACACCAGACCAACTCAGCTGGCACTTTTGCATCCTGGGTCTTTGCAAGAACTCTTCATTTTTCTTAGAAGTTTCTTCTTGTAACCACACCTGTTCTCCAGAGAAACTCTTACTCATCCTTTAAGATCCACACTGAATATTTAGGTGCTGAAGAAATGATCATTCTAAGATTATTGGAGAGGGGCAATTTTAAATTGGTTTATAAAGGATGTAACACATTGTCAGAGAGAAAAGACACTTCGGAGGGATAATCAATAAAACAATAAGACAAGAATCAACAAGTACCGTGAAGAAACAGGAGAAAGATCCTGTCAGTAAAGTCACAGTGACTACTCAACTAAAGAGGCATTCTAGTTTACTGGCCAGACTTCTTAAGAAACATACAAATTGAAAAAGACTAAATGCACCAGGGAATGATAGACCCCAAATATAGGTCTTTCTTGGCACTCTGAAGGTTGATTAGTAAAGTCTTGACAGCTGTAGAGCTAGAGGATTTTCAGTGAAATTATCTTCCCCTTATTCCCTGGAAGGTCAATTGCACTTTCTAGTATGGAGATAATTACCAACAACAGTGAATCATCAAGCACATAAGCATTTCTGGATTTAAATATAAAACCTATAGATTGCCTCTCAGATATATATATAGTAACAAGTACCAAAGAGCATGTGTATGACACTTAGATAGCCTCTTCTCTTCTCCCATGCCAACTGCACGAAAATTCTATTTCATTCTCTATGTGGATTTGGGAGTCCTGTTCAAGGCCAATTCCATGGGTTGAAAGTCTTGGTGAAAGCTTTACTGAGAGAGGTTGACCTCTGGCCTAGCTTGCTGGGTATAAGTTGTCATAGATCAAGTAGCCAGTTCCCCACCTCTAAGGCTAAAATGAATTGTGTTCACAGGATTAGAAAATCCCCTTGAAAGAATTTCCATGAGGAAGAAGGTATCATTTTTCCTCTGGGAGTTTTTCTATGCTTAAAACAGACATAAAAGGAAAACTCTATGTATCTTCCCTTGATGGTGTCTTGAAAACATGAACAAAA
Organism: Dugong dugon; assembly: GCA_030035585.1. NCBI lineage: Eukaryota > Metazoa > Chordata > Mammalia > Sirenia > Dugongidae > Dugong > Dugong dugon. The sequence continues at coordinate 23,232,811 of CM057469.1, read as the reverse complement.
GGCAGAGATATTTTTTAAAAGGCAAGATTTCCATTCCATTTCTTTCCAGACAAGCTTTTACTGAAAACATTGATCATGAATGCACCAGTCTTAGTTTTCTAAACTTCAGAATTTAAAATAAACAACTGTAAGTCTCCTCTCTGTCTCCCTTTTTACCCTTTCTACCAAGGAAAGTTAAATAGCACATTCTTTCTCACTAAACCAGAAGCAAAATAGCAGACAAATCCTACTGACAGTTTTAAAATAAATTACTGAATACAAAAATAACAATAACAGTCCCTCAGCTCAGCCAACCAATCAAATGTTTTGCACGATTAAAATGCAGGCCAGCCAAATCCAAGATTTAAAAAAAAAATAATAATATTTAGATGTTATTAGAATTTCCATTTTCTAAAGTAAATTCAGTGTACTGGCTGTTAGCTTCAGCAAGTGAAGCTTTTCTCCACAACTATTACTACATTTTGGTCTAGGGTTGGGCTCTCATCACTTCGTGTCTCCATTGTTGCCTTTTCATTTCACCCTAGAGTTTTGCCTCCAACCTGTCTTTACTTCCATTCTTAATCTGATTAATCCAAAGTCTATCTACAGTGGCTAAAGACTTTTGAGTGCATCAAGTCTGGATGTAAAGATTCTTCATACTTTGTCCTTCCCTATGCCATGGAAGCGGGCTCTGGTGGTGCAGTGGTTAAAGAGCTTGGCTCCTAACCAAAAGATCGGCAGTTGGAATCTACCAGCCACTCCTTGAAAGCCCTACAGGGCAGTTCTGCTCAGTCTTATAGGGTTGCTATAGTTGGAATTGAGTCGATGGCAATGGGTTTATACTATGGAACACCTCCCACTCCTTCACTGCAGTCCACGTATCTTCTTGCCTGAACACCAGTATTCTTCCACACACCTAGTCCACTCCCACCCACACTCCTGCTCCTACTTTCTCTGAACCATCAATGTCACAAGGCTCAGCTCCTGCTCTGCCTCCACCAGGAAGCCTTCCTCGAGAAAGAGAGCTGCTCTGCTTGCTCCATTTTTTACTTCTTTTGTAACAGGTATTGATCCTTCTTTCTAGTATTTTACTCAATATCAATGCTTTTGTCTCTCTTCCAGTCATTTTATGGTTGCTTGTTTGTCACCTCGTTTAGGTTTTAAAAGCCCTATTGATTTAAAATTTTCTTTTGTTGTCCGTAGTACTAAATATATACTATTTGTTCTATCAATGATTGACTCTGGTTCAGTCGAGATCTACAAAACCCTTATACTCTATTATTGTCAAGCTTTACTGAGCTACCAGGAAGTAACAGCACAGACTAATCGAATTTTTCTCATTGCCCTTTTCCTATCACTCTCTAAAATAAGTCTTATTGAGAAAAATTGATAGAAAAAAGAGCACAACAATTCACAATGGGAGTATTGGGGAGGAGATGAAGCCTCCATATCCAATGTTCTAAGATTAATTAATTCATAAATGTTCAGATATAACAACTCCTGTATTTGAATCCTTTAGAGTAGATAACTCCTCCTCCAATAGCTCTAGGGTGGTTTTGGTGATTACACACCCTGTTGCGACTCTTTCTCCCTGACAAGGTCTGCCCTCTTGCTTGCCACCTGGGCTCCTCCATTAAGGCCCTCTGTTTTGATAACTTCACTGTGAGTGGTACTCTTGCCTTTGGTTCAGGGGTTCTACATACAGCATTCTCTGAGCTTTCAGAGGTTTTGAGAAATCACAGCGATGCCTCCATACAAAGACAGGCACAGAGCCTTCAGAGGGAGTGTTTTCCTTGTAGGATTAAAAGAAAAGCAAATATGGTGCCGCCTGACAGTGAGTTAAGCATCTCCAACTTTGATAATTCTGATAAAGGAGAATTTATTGGATCTAGATTTTTCCAACCCATATCTCTACAACTTGAGTAACATTAAATAATTGTGTAAACGTCAGCTTGACTTTGACTGGGAGCCACAGCTTTATGTTGTAGGGAGACAGATTCTATTCTAGTAATGAATCTCCCTGCACTTCTCCAAGTCATATCAATTTATCTATTTGCAGTCTGCATTAATTCATCCATATGATAACATCATCTTGAAACTATAATTATTTTCTACCATTCCCATTAGGTCACTTTGGTGTAAGAGATTGCTTTTGTGTGGTCTTTCTCGCCATGGTCTTGTAACTCCCACCTAAGTAATTGGGCAGGATTGTGCGATAGAGTAATTGTGGCCCACCAAAGGGATTGGTCAGTTTTGCCATCCCGCTGGGCTTGAAATGAAACACCTTAGAGGCAGAGAAAAAATAAAGATCCCACTGCCACCAAGGAAGAACAGCCAGGAGCAGAGAGTGTGTCCTTTGGACCCGGGATCCCTGTGCTAAGAAGCTCCTGGAACCAGGAGACTGAGAAAGAGAGTGAGCTGTAACCCTGAAGACAGTGAGAAGCCGTGGCAGGAGAGACCTGGTAGCAGAAACCTGGCAGCAGGAGATGGCGCAGTGGGCTTCCCCGCCCCTAGAGAGAAAAAGCTGAGTGCCTTTGAGCAGAGGCCAAGGGCCAGGGAGAGGCGTGCCTGAGAGCACTCCTGGAAAGGGGCTGTTCTGATGGAAGAACTGTATCCTTGAGTATTCCTGAGACTGAATTGTAACCTGTTATTTCCCTAATAAACCCCATAATCATGAGTATTGACTGAGTTCCGTGTGGCCATTGCAATGAATTATCAAACTCACTAGAGAGTGCTGTGGGAGGGACGGATGGTGTCAGAGCTGGTAAAAATGGTGAAGAAAGGTGTTGTGTCTGACCTCTGCCTCACAGGAATCAGCCTTGGGCTGTTGATCTTGATTCTCCTTCCCCTTTGTGAAGTTAGAGGAGGTCAGACAGTGCCCCCATGCCATTTTTATAGTTACTTATTCTCGTTGAGAACTAAAGGAAAAGACAGCATCTTCTCTGAAAAAGATTCTCTCTCACATGCTCTCCCTGATCTCCAATAAACCCATACTAGTGGACTTCTGTACAAGCTGCTATTTAATCATACCTATTCCACTCCAAGCATGTTGGATCACTTCCTTTCACCTTCCAAACAGCTCCTGGATCCAAACCTTCTCCAGGAACTATTCAGGCCAAATAAAAGAGAAACAATTATTCTCATGAAATCCCATCCTCTCTCAATATATGTGAAACTTTCTTCTTTCTCATTCCTTAAGAAGTTATTTTACTTAGATATAATTTCTTTATTTTGCTTAGTGATCTGTTGATAGGGTTTTCAATGATCTCATCTGTTTCAGAATCAGTTCCCTGTCTTAGGTTATCAATATCTCAATAGCAGGAAGGGATGTGTAACATATCTTGAGCAACTACTAAGGGCCAGGCACTGTGTTGGGTGCTTTCACATGCATTATTATTTTTAATTTTCATTAAAAGGGATGATTTTTGGATTAGTCTAAAGGACTAATGGACCACAGCCACCAAGGCCTCCACCAGACTGAGTTTAGTACTGCTAGATGGTGCCCAGCTACCACCACTGACTGCTCTGACCAGGATCACAACAGAGAGTTCTGGACAGAGCTGGAGAAGGATGTAAAACCAAATTCTAACTCACACAAAAAAAGACCAGATTTAGTGGCCTAAAGGAGACTGGAGAAACCTCGAGAGTATGGCCCCCAGACACCCTTTTAGCTCATTGGTGAAGTCATTTCCAAGGTTCACCATTCAGCTGGGGAGTGGACGGCCCCATAAAACCAAATGGGACTAATGAGGTACAGCAGTCCAGGGACAAGGGCAAAAGGCAGAAGGGGACAGGAAAGCTGGTGATAGGGAACCCAAGGTTGAGTAAGGATAGCGTTGATGTGTTGTGAGGTTGTTAACCATTGTCATAGGGCAACATGTGTACTAACGGTTAAATGAGAAACTATTTTGCTCTGTAAGCCTTCATCTAAAGTGAGAATAGCAGCACAATTGGAAGAGCATAGTCGATGTCACTGAACTGTGCATGTAGAAATTTTTGAAATGGTGTATCTTCGGCTATGTATATTTTCACCAAAAAAAAAGGTCAAGAATGGAGAGGGTTGACATGTTGTGGGGTTGTTAACCAATGTCATAAAACCATATGTGTTCTACTGTTTCATGAGAAACTATTTGTTCTGTAAACCTTCACCTGAAGTACAATTAAAAAAAAAAAAAAAGGATGATCTTTGGTAAATTACCATTGCAGATAATTACATAATCATTCTTTGGAGTTGAAAGAGGATGATGTGGTCATAATGGTAATATACTTTATTAAAGCAATACTGTCAATACCATACCATATATATTACCCTCGAGTCAACTCGGACTCTTGGAGACTCTACGTGTATCAGAGTAGAACTGTGCTCCGTAGGGTTTTAAACGACTATGTCTTCGGAAGTAGGCCACCAGGCCTTTCTTTCAAGGAGCCTCTGGGTGGACTTGACCCACCAACCTTTTGGGTAGCAGCTGAGCACATTAACTCTTTGCACCACCCAGGGACTACCAATAATAGCAGCCAAAAAACAGTAACAGACGATACTATCTATCTGGAAATATCATGCTCCCCAGAATGGTGGAAGCATCTTTCCAGACCAGAGCTATGAATGTATCCAGGGCACCTTGTTCTTTCCTGAACCCTCACACTTCTGCACTCTTCACTGCAAGAGACTGAAGAGAGAACGAACAGGGCACTAGGCTCCAATGCCACAGAAACTGTGTGGTCTCAGAGCCCCCTGCCTTTGTGTTCCAAGGTTAACAGAATGGTCGTTTTCTCAAAGCCTTTTTCTAAACAAAGTTATTGATGTCTTACTTTACTTTTCTACATGTCCTTCTTTTGCTCTTGCTGCTGCCTCCTCCCCCACTATCCTACTCATTCTTCTCTCTAAAGTTGGCTGTAAAAGACTTTCGTCTTGGTTTGGGGCTGGAGTCATATCAATTCCAAACACAGCAGGCAGGCTCCAAGCCCGTCTGTTTCCAAGGGGGAGGCTGTCAGGGCAAAAGGCTGCTTCTGGGTAAGAGACCAGCCCACAAAGAGAACTCACATATTTCAGACCCGGAGGGGGAAGAGTGCCGGCTCCATTGTGATGGATGACAAGATTCCACAGACTGCTAAACCCCCCTGAGCGATGTGTATCTTGCACCCTGCTGCTTGAGGATGCTACTTTACACGTTTTGGCTGGACTTTGGTTATCCCCTTCTGTAGACACCGAGGCCTGTGATTAATGGTGAGATCTTGGGATTTGAAAGTTATGCAAGTGCTCTGTGGTCTCCAGGGAAACTTGCCAACTCAATGAAATGCATCACGTGACATTGAGCCTCTGTTTGGAACTTGTAACTGAGCTAGATATTTTGGGGGAGGGAAGACACAAAGGAAGCAATTGATGTCATTTCTGACTTTCAGGGTTACTGTGCAGATCAAAGATAATGCATTTACATTACATGATATGCAGTAGTTTTGAGAATCTGAACGGCATATGTATCAACTAGGCTTATTCACTCCCTAGATATGGGTGGAAATATTGCTATGCGCCCTACAAAATGCATGGCTGGAAGAAGGGATAAAACTCATTGCCATCAAGTCAAATTCCAACTCATAGCGACCCTTCAGGACAGAGTACAACTGCCCCGTGGGGTTTCCGAGGCTGTAAATCTTTATGGAAGCAGACTGCCGAGTTTTTCTCCCAAGGAGTGGCTGGTGGGTTTGAATTGCTGACCTTTTGGTTAGCAGCTGGACACTTAATCACTGTGCCACCAGGGTTCCTTCCCCAAGAAGGGAAAAGGGAGCGGGAAATAACTCTCCCTTCCAAAGCATGGGGCATGTGCTCATATGTACTTTTTAAAAAAACAAAAAACTTATTCCATATAACCTGATGGGTAGATAACATAGGTAAGTAGAGGAGGGGAGCATGAGAGAATTGCTTGCAACCAACTGTGGTAGTTGGGATCTCCTGCTCTGGAGTTAAATAGAACTGGCTTCAGGTTCCGGCTCTGCTGTTCACTAGCAGTGATATCTCGTTCGGGTTACTTTACCTCTCTAAGACTCAGTTTCTTCATCTGTGGAAAAGGAAATAACAGAACTTCATTGCACTGTAGTGAGAATTAAAGGAGACAAAGGTGGCCAGATTAGCACACTGCCTGCCACCCTGTAATTACTCCAGCAGCAACACAGCCAGCCACCACCTTTCTGTCAATGTGTTGCACTGTGGAGGCTTGTGTGTTGTTATGATGCTGGAAGCTCTACCACTGGCATTTCAGATACCAGCAGGATCATTCATGGTGTACAGTTTTCAGCAGAGCTTCCAGACTAAGACAAACTAGGAAGAAAGCCCTGGCAATCTCTTCCAAAAATGAGCCAACGAAAACATTATGGATCACAACAGAACATTGCCCAACTTGCTTGCTTTGGACATGTCGTTAGGAGGGATCAATCACTGGAGGAGGACACCATGTCTGGTGAAGCAGAGGGCCAGCGAGGGTGAGGGAGACCCCAGGTGAGATGGTTTGGCAAAAAAGCCACATGATGGACTCTAACATGCTGGAGATTGAGAGGATGACACAGGACAAGGCAACGTTGGTTCTGTTGTACGTAAACTCATCCATCATGATTTGGAGTTGACTTGATGGCAGCTATCTATCCACCCATCCATCATCTATCTATCTGTCTGTCTGTCTGTCTATCTACCTACCTGCCTACCCATCTAACACATCCAGGGAGTGATCCAGAGTGGAGGGGATAAAGTGGTTTTATAATGCAGTAAATGTGTTCAGGAGCTCACTTTGCCATCTGTTCATTGGGTGGTCTTGGGCAATTCATGTCACCTGAGTGTCAATTGCCTCTTGGGTAAAATTTGGGAATTAGATCACATAGTAGTATTCTTTTCAGCTTCAGCATCCTGGGATTCTTCTATTTGATGTTACCTTCCCTGGAATTTTTCCCTTCAACCAGGTATAGATGGAGTTACTGGAAAAATCATTGGAAAGGATGAGAAATTGCAAGATTCCACTCTTTCCCTACTCTAACTAGGATTCAGCCCTGTTTTCCTGAGTGCAAGAAAAGAATTCAAACTTTCCTAACCCCCACACATTCTGTTTTGTGAACAAGCAAGTGTTATTATTATTAATCTTTGCTGTCTCTGCATGTTATTAAATAGATGCCAAATTCAACTTGGCATTTCAAAATAAGAGTTTCAGAAATGCAGACTGCTCTGGAATATAAGATTTTTATGTAAATATAAAACATTAATACATTTCAAAACTGAGAGTACCCCAGTCTCCAGGAGAGAGGGGAGCTTATTTTTAGATGCTCAATCCAGTGCTTAGTAAGTATTTAATAGCTGTGAGACTGCTTCCTTTACCCTTTCCTTTAAGGATAACAGTAGGAATCTGGGAAACTATTCTGAATGTCTTCTGGAGATCTTGTGGGTGATAAGGATAGTATTAACCTTTCCAGCACCTAGTTTAGGGGACTAGGCTTCCATTTAATGGCCCCAAGGTAAAACTAATTATAGACTGTGGAGGATGAGGCTAAGATCTTTGAGCCTACCTGCTACCGCAGTAACTACATATAGCCTTCTCCTCTCACTCATCAACTCTATGAATACCTTTTTGGTTTATGTTGCCAAATTACCCCCCTGTCCAGAAAGGTTGTAGCAATTTGCCTTCCAAAGGTGGATAAACAGAGAGTCCACAAACCTGAGGAACATTAATTTTTTTCTTTCAGATGAGTAGGAAGAATGGGGAAAAAATTAAATTGAGAGAAAACAGAAAATGTCTTACGCCCTTTTAGACAACAAAAATACTGATACTCATCAATAATGAGTGCAGCTGCATTCAGTGTGTGTGTGTGTGTATGGGGATGGGGGAGTGGGGGGCGGGTGAAGTTTGCATAAACTCTGAAAATTGGGTTTGGGTTTAAGTTAAGTCCAAATAAAAATGTACCTTGTACAAAAAAAAAAAAAAAAAAAGGATTATCTATGTGAGATCAAATTGACAACAGCAACTCAAAAGGTTTGATGGGAAGCCTAGGGGGGAGTGAGTTGAAGATAATGGTGACGGTACAATTTGGGAAAGGATAGTGAGAATAGCAGCACAACTGGAAGAATGTAATCGATGTCACTAAATTGTACATGTAGAAACTTTTGAAATGGTGTAACGTTGGTTATGTATATTTTCACCCAAAAAAAAGTCCTCCAAGGTCGAGAAGGGAGAGTGCTGACATGTCGTGGGGTTGTTAACCAATGTCATTAAACGATATGTGTACTGACGGTTTAATGAGAAACGATTTGTTCTGTAAACCTTCATCTACAGTACAATAAAAAATTTTTTTTTTTAATGTACCTTGGAGGGACTGGTTATCAACAACTGGTGTTCTCTTGTAGCATAAGCACTTTATTTATTTATTTTTTAATTTTTTTTTTAATTGTACTTCAGGTGAAGGTTTACAGAACAAATAGTTTCTCATGAAACAGTAGAACACATATTGTTTTATGACATTGGTTAACAACCCCACGACATGTCAACCCTCTCCCTTCTCGACGTTTTTTTGTTTTGTTTTGTTTTTTGGTGAAAATATACATAGCCAAAGATACACCATTTCAAAAATTTCTACATGCACAGTTCAGTGACATCAACTATGCTCTTTCAATTGTGCTGCTATTCTCACTTTAGATGAAGGCTTACAGAGCAAAATAGTTTCTCATTAAACAGTCAGTACACATGTTGCCCTATGACAATGGTTAACAACCTCACAACACATCAACACTGTCCTTACTCAACCTTGGGTTCCCTATCACCAGCTTTCCTGTCCCCTTCTGCCTTCTAGTCCTTGTCCCTGGACTGCTGTGCCTTATTAGTCCCATTTGGTTTTATGGGGCTGTCCACTCCCTGGCTGAAAGGAGCACTTTATTTTTAAATAACACTTATTATATATTTAACTGTTTTCAAAAATAATATATTATAAAAAGTTTGGGTAAAACACAAAAGCAAAAAGAAAAAGACACTGGGAGATCACAACATGCCAAAATAACATTTTAGTTGATGAACTTCTAATATGTACAAGTATTTCATATTACAGTGACTATAATGTATACATTTATATATATATTTACATTTTTTTTCTAGTCTGTATTCCACTTTAACATATTTAATAATAAGTCATGAATGTTTACCTGGTTATTGAATACTCTACCAGAACAGGGGTTGGCAAACTTTTTCTGTAAAGGCACACGTAGTAATATTTTTGACTTTTTGGGACATGAGGTCTCTGTCACAAATACTCAACTCTGCTGTTATAGTGAGAAAGCAACCATAGACAATATGCAAATGAATTGGTTTGGTTGTGTTCCAATAAAACTTTATTAACAAAAAGAGGCAGTGGGCCAGATTTGGCCATGGTCATAGTTTGCCAACCCCTCTACTACAACATTATTTTAAACGACAGCATATATTTCATTTTGCGGATGAACTAAAAAAAAAAAAAAAAACTATCGTTGAGCATTTTCCAATATAGTAGCAAAATGTATTTTTTTGTAAATAAACCTTCTTGTATGTCTATAAAGTTCTTTCCCAGAAAAATGAATTCTGGGGGCAAAGGCTGTGCAGAATGCATTTAATACGGAGTAAAAGACTGCCCTTTAGAAAGGCTATGACAATTTCCTGTCAGAAGAGAGAACAGCTTTGTAGACACCTGGAAATGTAGAGTGTGGAGCATATGAAGAAAGGAAGAGCTTCACTATGACTAGATCACAAGAGTTCAAGGAGGAAAATGGCAATAAGCCCTGGTGGCACAGTGGTTAAAGCACTCGGCTGCTAACCGAAAGGTCGGCGGTTGGAATCCACCAGCTGTTCTTCGGAAGAAAGATAGGGCAATCTGCTTTTGTAAAGAGTACAGCCTTGGAAACCCTATGGGGCAGTTGTACTCTGTCCTGTAGGGTCACTATGCTTTGGAATAGATTCCAGGGCAACGAGAATTTTTCCCTTCATAGATTCAGGCTTTGATGTCATGATAAAGTTTTTTAGCCTCCAATATGAAAAAATATTCTCTCATATTTTCTTCAAACATGCTTGAGTTTTAATTTTTGTGGTTAAAAACTTTAATGCATCTGCAATTTAATTTTTGCTTGGTGTTAGAGTTGAGCTTTCTTCTTCCCTCTGTCCTTCCTTCCCTCTTTCTTTTCTCTCTCTTCCTGTTAGCCAGTAATTGAACTACAATTGAATAACCCATCATTTCTCAACTGATTTAAAATGCCACCTTTATCATTTAACTCAATATTATATATACATAGGTCTGTTTCTGGGCTGTTGTGATATTTCATTAATTTTTGTCTATATCTGGATAAGTGCAATATCAAATATTGTTTTGATAATTATGGCTTTATTATGTTTTTAAATACTCATCAGTCTTCTTTTATTAAGTTGTCTCATTATCTTTGGTAATTTATTCTGCTAGATCTTTGAGAAAATTAAGTAAAAAAAAGCCATTCCAAATTTTATAGTAACTTCATTAATTTACAGATTGATTAGGGGAGAACAGCGTATTTCTTGTATTCATCCGTCTAGTACATAGTAGAGCCCTGGGGTCACAGTGGTTAAGCACTTGACTGCTAACCAGTACATAGTATGTTTCTTCATTTATTAAAGTCTTCCTTTAGTCCCATGGCAATATTTTTATTTCTAAAAATTATGTATTTTTTCTTAAATTTTTTCCCAAGAATTTTGTACGTTTTGTGTTACTATGAATTGTATCACCTTTCATCACATATTCTATTTCTTTTCATTGTAGCAGGTACAAAGAAAAATCACTAAGATTTTTGTATATATTTGTGGAATTAGCCAGCTTACTGAACTCTCTATTATTTGTTATAATAGTTTTTCAGCTAATTTTCTTGGGTGTTCTAGTACGTGTGAACTACTTTTCTATACTTTTTTTTTTTTCATTTTTCTCATCTTATTGTATTGTACAGTGCTTTCAGAAAAATGTTAAATAAAGTAGTGATGGCAAGACTTCTTATATTCTTCCTTTATGTATTTATGTTTACTCTATCGTTTTTGACATTTAATATGAGCCTTACTATTATTTGACGCAGATTTGCTTTATCATGTTGTGGGAATATCGTTCTGTTCATAGTTTATGCAGAGATCTTTTAAAATTGTAAATGGACACTGCATTTTATCAAAAGTCTTACCATCTTTCCAGGTGAGCATCTGGTTCATCTGCTTTGATTTATTAATGTGATAAAAAACAGAGATATGTTAACCAGTATTGAACTAGTGGCATTTATTAGTAGATTATACTTGTGTTTTTTTAATTATAATACTTAATTCGGATGTTTGCATCTATGTTCATAAATGGTATATAATTCTTAAAAATTGGAGTAAAGCTAAAATGCCTTTAGCTCAAGCTCTATAAAGGAAAGGAAAATCAAGTTGCAGGATGATATGTATCATATGATCCTATTTTCCTTTTCAGAAAACCCTACACATGAATATATCTGTATAAATATAGGGGAAAAAAAGTGTGGAAGGATGCATAGCAAACCACTAATTTTGCTTACCTGCTGGATGAAGGCAAAGAACTGGAAAGTAGAAGGGAGGTGTATTAGGTGTAATTTTTTATACCTCTCTATTGTTTGAATTGAATGAATATGCAACATGTGTATAGCTTCAGTAATAAAATAGCACTATGTATTCTTTGAGAGGGATAAAAATCAAATAAAATACTCATAACAACTTTAATTCTCCCCAGAAAAGTCTCCCAAATCAGTTATATACCGGCACTTTCTGTCATGAAGACATTTGAAATAAAATGTCTTTTTCTTTAATCCAGTCTTCAGACATACATGGTATTATCTTCACTTTTCAAGGGAAAAAAATGAATTGTACTCTGTATCTCCACTACTAGGTACTGTTGCCAGCATTTGCATCTAAGGTTTTCTGCTTCCAAATCCACTTTCTGCTATCCTACACCACCTAGATACTCCTGCTCTTTTTTTCTGTGTAAGCCAGATTTTAAAGAAAGACTTTTTTTTTTTTTTTTTGGGTTAAATTTCTATGTCTATTTTAAGGTCCTTAGGTGGTACAAATGTTTGCGATTGGCTACTAACCTAAAGGTTGGCAGTCTGAATCCACCCAGTGGCACCTCTGAAAAAAGTCTTGGTGATCTGTTCCCATAAAGATTACAGCCAAGAGTCTTAAAAGCTTGCAAGTGGCCATCTGGGATGCATCAATTGGTCCCAACCACCTGGAGTAAAGGAGAATGAAGAACACCAAAGACACAAGGAAAGTATTAGCCCAAGAGACAGAAAGGGCCACGTAAACTAGAGACTTCATCAGCCTGAGACCAGAAGAACTAGATGGTGCCCAGCTAACAGCAATGACTGCCCTGACAGGGAACTCAACAGAGAGTCCTGGATGGAGCAGGAGAAAGGTGGGCTGCAGAACTCAAATTCTAGTAAGAAGACCAGACTTAATGGTCTGACTGAGAGTGGAGGAACCCTGGAAAGCTTGGCCCCTGAATTCTCTATCAGCCCAGAAATAAAACAATTTCCAAGGCCAACTCTTCAGACAGGGATTGGACGGGACTGTGGGACATAAAGTGATACTTGTGAGGAGTGTGCCTCTTAGTTCAAGTAGATACAAGAGACTAAACGGGCAGCTTCTATCTGGAGGTGAGATGGGAAGGCAGAGAGGGTTAGGAGCTGGTTGAAGGGACATGGGGAATCAGGGGTGGAAGGAGGAGTGTGCTGTCACAGTATGGGGAGAGCAATTAGGATCACATAACAATGTATGTATAAATTTTTGTATGGGAAAAAAAAAAAGATTACAGCCAAGAAAACACTATGGAGCAGTTCTACTCTGTAACACATGGGGGGTTGCCATGCATCGGAATCCACTTGTTGGCAATGGGTTTGATATATATATGTATATATTTTAATGTCTATTTGGAGCCTTGGTATTCTATATATGTCTGACATACTGTCCTAGTCATTTTCAACCTCCTACTGATAGAGAATTAGCCATCTTTTCTCTTCAGAACAAACGTAGAAGAAAAGTATTATGCCTACATCACAATAAATAAATTCTAAAGGTTTTCCATGTTCCTCCACCTTTCTCTGCATCTGTTCTCCAAGATAAGAACAGTAACTCTAAAATACGAGAGATTCCTGTTCTCTCTCCCTCAATCCCTTACTCTCCCCCATCCCACCACACCTAACCCTTTCAGTGTGAACCTCATTAATTGTTCTGACCTCACAAATACCCCTCATTTGTTCCCCAGCATATTGCCTTAGATCTGCAGATCACTTTGATTACTTCCACATCTGGGATTCGTCACACGCACGTTTGTAACCATGACCATGTGCAGAATTACCCAGCAGGATTTAGGAGACACTCAGTCAGAAAAATCATCCCTACTAAGGACAACATACGGAGAAAATTAAGGAGGATATTTTCCATTGAGAATCCTTAGGAAATCCTTTATGATGTAGAGACACACAGACACTAACACATAGGAAGAAGTCAAGGCTCTTTTTCTCCTGAGGAACAAGGAAGAGTACTACTTCTTCAGAAGATTCTTGCATTAATTATACACAATAAATGCAAATGTCTGGCAAGTCCACGGATAAACACAGGGATTTTCTCACAGAGTCTTGTTTAGAACCAGGCGTCGTCTTCAATAGAAACGTCTCCATGGGCTTTTCTGATACCATGTGTGTGAACAAATAAAAATTTCATAAAAGGAAGAGGGGAAGTGGGCCATGTTTTCTGAGTTGGATTATTGAACATCCCCGACTGTTTTTTCAAAGCTTTGGGTTTGGCAAAAGCCAAAACTGGCTTTGCCAAGCATTTTTTCCCCTTAATTTTTAAATCCATGGGCATTAAGGGAAATTTAATCCGTATGTTTCTGATTCATTTACACTTAACTCATCAAAATATTGTTTTGTAAGAGTCATTTGGCCTTCAACAAGACTTAGGGGCCCTCTTAGCAGCACACAAGTACACACACACACACACACACACACACACACACACACACACGAGATCACACAAGCTCCCGCACACATCCTTGGTTCTGTAGAATCAAGAGTCATTGTCTGTCTGTCCTTATGCCCGCATCCTAATGGCTTTATCTGGTAAACCATGGGCATTAAATTGCATTTTGGGCTTCAGGAAGATTTACTTTTTACTCTTGTGAGTCTATTTAGAAGGAGTCGTTTTCAGGATTCCCCACATCATGCAGTTGTCCTGGGTCTGGACTGAGTGGTCCCTTCGGGAGGCTGAGGTGAGGCAGCTTAGACTTTTCCATGTTTCAACAGTGCAATATACAATATAAAACTGCATTAATTTTTAAAATGTGGGTTACAGTCAGATCGAGGAGATCAATGATGGTGATGAAGAGTTGGGGAAAGGTAGACACGAGCAATTCCATAGAGACTGGGGTTAAGGGAAGCCAAGGAACGTACCTGAAGGCATTGAATTGGGGCGGTTGTGCTAAGCCTTTGTTTTTATCTTCCCAAGGCCTGAATGTGAAGAAATGATATACTTGCAGCCCCATCATGGCAAACGTTTCCAAAGAGTTCCTGATAAAAGAGTTGGAAACTGTTAGAGTGTATTAAGAGAAGTAGCGAAGTATGTGGACTACCTAACAGTATGTCTCACATTAGTAGGATGAATTTGGAAGCCTATGAAATCTCATTCTGATACACATGTGTAATAAGCACCATTCTCCCATATGACAGGAGGGAATTTGGAAGGGTAGTAAAAGGAATAGAAGAGGAGTTGTTAAGTGTGGCAATGTCCTCCTTTTCTTTATACGACGCAACCACTAGAGATTTGGTGAGGTCAGTTGTCATGTTTTGCAAACTTACACTGAAAGGAACAGGCTCTGCAAAAACAAGACTGTGACCGGCAATGGCATCTTTTTACAAAGGGATCTGTCTTCCTATTAACATGACGTCATTTGTTTTCCCTTATTTCTTCACAACGCATGTGTTTCTTTTCTCAGGGAAATGTCCACTCTTCAACTCTTTTTTTTTTCTAAATTGACAGCAGGTAATCTTTCTTCCTGAAGCTTCCATTTTACTATGGATAATTTTGTCATAATCTAACAGATTTTCCTTCTTGAATGTTTGTAAGTTTTCCAAAGTATTTATTTCCAAATGAAATTATACTTGTTTAATTTCGCTTAAGATTAAATACTCTTTATATTGCTCTTCCAAAGCTTTGAAACAGAGCACCACATAATGGGTTTTATAAAAAGAATACAGTTAATAGCCAATTAGAGCAACTATCAAATCTGTTTCATTAAAAAAAAAAAAAAAGAATCTGGTAATGGTTTGATTTCACCACACTACTTTGTATATTTTGATTTTCTAAAAAAAATAAATAAATCCTATTTCCTGAAGCTTAACTTCTTAAAGTTCTTTTTTTTTCCTACTTAATTGAAACCACAATTTTCAAGGGAAATGGGATTAAAGAAAGATGATATTTTCTCACTCAGTTGAAATGTGTTATGTGAACAATACAGAATCTCCACTGACATAATTTTACCCTTATTTTTAGTGTGTGTGTTTTTAAACCATAGCAATCCAGAATTTTCACTTTTTCTTAAAGTGAAGACAATAAGATATTCAAAACATTCAAACTTTGTTTCTGACTTCTCAGTTACACTTATTCCAAAACAGGACAATGATTTTTCTTATTCTTGCACACCCCTCCCCCACAACGTCCTAAAGGCAGCACGGTTGGGGCATCCTCGATCTGCCATGCCTTCTCATCCTTTTCCACCCGCAAATTTGTGCTTACCCCGTGTTGTTATGGTGTGCTGTGGAGTGATTCCGACTCAGAGCGACCCGATAGAACTGCCCCATAGGGTTTCCTAGGCTGTAGCCTTTACAGGAGCAGATCGCCATGTCTTTTCTCTCCTGAGCTGCTGGTGGGTTCGAAGCTCCAACATACCAGTTAGCAGCCAAGCAACTTAACCGTTGCACCACCAGGACTCCTTAAACCCGTTAGTCCCGTTGCTGTCGAGTCGATTCTGACTCATAGTGACCCTATAGGACAGAACAGAACTGCCTCATAGCGTTTCCAAGGAGTAGCTGGTGGATTCGAACTGCCGCCCTTTTGGTTAGCAGTAAAGACTGCTTAAAAACATCACTCAATCTCACCTATCAGGACAATTCACTTCTTCTCTCATCATAACAATTATAACATTACCTACTATGTGTTGAGTGCTTAGTAAGTGCCAGCACTCTATGTAGCTGATAACGTTTGATGTTCAACCTCTAACAGGTAGGCACTACATGTTTGTTGAATAAATTAAAGATGAAATTATTTGTACCTGGGTCTATTTCCCTTAATAGACTGAGAATTGTCTGAGGTCAAGGATGATGTTTTATTCAGAATTTTACATCTTCTACTACATTGACGGAGCCCTGGCAGCGCAGTGATTAAGAGCTCAGCTGCTAACCAAAAGGTCGGCAGTTCAAATCCACCAGCCCCTCCTTAGAAACCATATGTGGCAGTTCTACTTTGACCTGTAGGGTTGCTATGGGTCGGAATCGACTGCAGGGCTATGGGTTTTGTTTTTTTTTAATTTTTTTTTAACTACACTGACATGCTATGGCAAACGGGTTTTGTTTTGTTTTGTTTTTTAACTACACTGACATGCTATGGCAAACCAAAAGTTAATTGCATTTAATTGTCCATACAAAGGTTATAGCAATGAAGCTTTGAGATATTATTCTTTCAAAATGGAAAAATTCAGTCATAAAACCAAGACAGGTTGATTCACCAGCACATATCTATAATTTAGTAAACATCGGATCCATTGTTATTTCACTGAAGAGGGTCTAATTTATTCACGTTCTTCCTGGCTCAATCATTCATTCAGCAAAAATTTGTTGAGCATCTACTAAATGCTAGGTGCAGGGTACAGTAGGCAACAGGGTAGAAAACGTCTTGGGCTTCATGGATCTTACATTCTATTGAGAGAGTCAGACAGTAAATAATTAAACAACAAATAAATTCCATATCAGATGATAAATCCTATAGAGAAGAAGACAGGGTAAGAAGAAAAGAAATGTAAAGGGTAGAGGTCAGGGGCTTGCTATAGGGTGATCAAGGAAGATCTCACTGACAGGGTGATATTTGAGCAGAAGCATGAAGAGAGTGGAGGTGTTGGCCATGCTAATATCAGAGGGCAAATGTTCCAGGCAGAGGGAACTACACTGCAACAGTACTGAAGTAAAACCCATGTCTTCTGGGCTTGAGGAAGAGAAAGGAAGGCGGAGCAGGCAGAGATCAGTGAGTGTGGGGCAGTGGTGGGAGATAAGGTCAGAGAGGACATGTAGATATTTTTAGGTGATGGGACTGGAAGAACAGGAGAAATATGCATGGTCGAATTACATTATAAAAGAAACCTCCTGGATGCTGGTAAAGAATTAACTTTGGGGAACAAGGAAAAGGTAGGCAAACTACGCAGAAAGCTAATGCAATAATTCTAGTGAGGGAAGCTAATGGCTTGCACTGGATTATTGTATTGCAAATGGTGAGAAATGGTAAGATTATGGGAATATTTTGCAGCTTGCGCCAATAAGAGTTATATACTGGAGAATGTGGACTGTAAGAGAATGAGAAGAATCAAAGACGACCCCACATTTGTGGGCTTGGGAGACTTCAGTGCTGGTATTGCAATTTAGTGACATGAAGATTGAAGAAGAAGCAGACTCAGGGTGGGTGGGGTGGGAATAGTCAAGCTCATGCACATAAGACAAGGCTGTCTGTGTGTACATGTGTGCGTACACACAGGTTGTGCTCTAAATCTCAAACCATCACCAGCCTGCTAAGAGGAGGACTCTACAGTCCAATCCAGTTGGGTCGCACACTCAGAGACACAAAGTGTTGGCAATTGAAAGTTGTTATCTTTCGTAGAAAGTAAACAGTAAACAACAGGAAGATTTGATGGTGAACTCCTCTTGCCCCCACCCCCAACACATGACCCACTTTGTAGGAGAGGAACCTGCTAACCTCTTCAAAGGGGACCCGTTTACCCTTTCTCAAAAACCATTGTCCATTCTAATGTCACTGGGTGGGCACGCTGTGGCTTAGGAGTCAGCGGGTGTGTCGCCAGCTCGGTTGGGTGCTCGGTTCACGTCCTCACTGCCTCCAGCTCCTGCCACACCGCCTGGGGCTTGCTGGGCTCCTGCTGCACAGTCCAGAAGCACTATCACCATCCACTCTATGGGCCGACTCATCCACTGCCACCATCCACTCCTTCGTTTCTCTCAGTCTTTAGTGTTACCAGCTCAGTGTTAGTCAGCTCAGTGTTAAACAACAAATGACTGTTGTAAACTGTGATAGCATCCCAGCTCAATGAGTTTCCCACCAGCAGATCCTTCCTGCAAATTACCACCCGCTCCCTCCCTTGTTATCACACATAAGAACATTTTCTAGATCACGTGCTGGTTATCTTTCCGTAGCATGCTGCCCCTGGAAGCATCATTCTAGCTCATTTATAGTCAGGATTTCTGACTAAGACAAGGGCTATGGAATGACTGTCTGGGTAGGTTGACAGACGTCTTGGGGATTTAGAAGAGTTCTCCTACAATGACACTAAAGTCAGCGTACCAAGCAACATAAGGTTATTGCCTGGGCCCTGTAATCTCTAAATTTTAAATCTTAGAGTAGAATCACTGAACTGCCTGAGGTTGGAAGGCGTAGGTTAAAGGAATACCTAGAGCACCTTCCTACTTGGGTAACCATAGAACCTCACAAGGAGCCACCCACAGGCTTCTACATGAGCAAAGGGTCAGCATTGCTTCCAATGACAAGTGATCCGTGTCATCAGAATTTGTTCTCTGGCCAGAGAAAATGGGGATGTGAAGGCAGTAAGGAGTTTTTGATTGTCCTTTCTGTTCTAATATAGTCTCCAACTGGAAGGAGTCCTTGGGTGGCATAAACAGTTAGGTGCTCAACTACTAGCCAAAAAGTTGGGGGTTTGAACCCACCCAGAGGTGCCTCAGAAGACAGGCCTGGTGATCTGCTTCTGAAAGGTCACAGCCTTGAAAACCCTGTGGAGCAGTTCTACTCTGTCATAAGGGGTTGCCACGAGTCAGATTCAATTCCACGGCAACTAACATCAGCAATAAGGGAAAAAACTACAAGATCAAAGAAAGAGTCTAACTAAGGACCTTAGGTGGCATAAGTGGTTTGTGCCCGACTGCTAACCTAAAGGTTGGCAGTTTGAGCCCACCCAGCAGTACTGTGGAAGAAAAGGCCCAGCAATCTGTTTTCACTAAGATTATAGCCAAGAAAACCCTATGAGAAGTTCTACTCTGTAACACTCGGAGTTGCCATGAGTCAGAATCGACGGGAGGGCAACTAACAGCTATGTAATCACACACATGCCAATTGAATAGCATTAACAATGAAGAACTCCATATTAAGTGTTTTGTTTTTTCCTTTTAATTCTCTTCTACCGACGAATAGAAGACCTCATAACATTTATCAATTCAGTGCTCTTCTCTCCCTCTCTCCCTGCTCAATAATAAAGGCAATATGGTGTGGTGGGGTCATTACAGTCTAGCTGAAAAGTAAAGGATTTAGGAGGTGGTCTGGTTCTACCAACCTCTGTTTATAAGAATTTGGGCAACTCAGCAAATCCCTTAGCCTCTCAGTTTCATAATCTGTAAAATGAGGATTATGATATTTATTTTTCAAGGCTGCTGGAAAGATAGTGATGTTAGAAGCATTTAGTGTTATACCTGTCAAACAGTACCATGTGAAATAGCTATTACTGCCATTGTTATTAAAAACTATGCACTGCCCTAGGCAGTCTCCTTTCTCTGGCCTCTTTTTTCTTGTGAAGTGATTGCCTGGACCTCATGTCTTTGGGTACACTATCAACTGAACTGTCTAATCCCAGGCAGGTACAACTAACCATCTGAATTACTTTCATAATTTTGCACTTTTTGCCTTTTAATCCAGTCCTATTAACGTGCTTAGCTGCTAACTGAAATGTTGGAAGTGCCTTGGAAGAAAGTCCTGGCAATCTACTTTCAAAAAATCAGTCATTGAAAACCTTATGGAGCACAGCTCCAACAGAGTTGGAGCTGACTCCACAGCAGCTGGTAGTGACCTTGTAAGAGCTACACGTAAACAACATCAACACAACATTTAAATTACAATGAACTCGAACAAAGATAGATGTCTCCTCTAGCTACCCTAGAAATACCAATTGACCACTAGATGTCAGGGTTGTAAAATAGTTAAGAAGCTACTGAACTGTCTTTCCTAGAACTCTGAAACCACACTTGTATTTTCTCCTTTTTAAGACGTTTTCAGTGACCTTGGCAAGTGTTTCATGATGGTCACGTGTTTCCATTGTTTAGAATGTGCCGATACGTGGATCAATTTTATCAGAGTTTTCAAGCCTGTGATTTATGTCATTATAATTTGTTTTGTTCAAAGATACAGACAAATTCTGCTGTCTTTACGCCCATGTGATGGACCCTCATTATACTGAGGAGTAAAGACAACTGCAAAGCCCTAAGGAAATCAAATGGGTAACAACAGAGACCAGGCTGGGAGAGAGGTCTAGTGACAGTGACAATCAGAGGCTGCATCTAAAAGAAAACACCTGTTATGATACAAAAGAAGTCAACCAAAGTCTGTTTCATAGACGCCAAGCTTCCTAGAATAAAAGGTTTCTTCTCCTTTAATTGTACTGGGACCCTGGAGCTGAGACGTAAGCATGAGAGTTCGGAATTACGAAGGGGTTGGCTAAAGAATGGCCCTCAAAGGATTGCCTACATGGATTCCAACACTAAAGTAAACTTGCAGTTTTGTGAAATGAACATGGGCTTTGGAATAAGATGGTCTGGGTTAAAATCGAACACAACTTGCCAACTGGCCTTGAGCTAAATCTCTGAATGTCAGGAAATTCATTGGTTAAGGTTAAAAGTGCCTGCTTAACCTATCGTAATAGTCAGAATTACAGTGGTTTGGAGGAGAATTTAGATGGGAAAAAGGACATGAACACAACTCACGCAATGTAGAACGGGGAAAATCTGGAGAATCTTCCCCGGGATTTTCCGGGTCAGTCTCCAATTTCCCATCACAGATAATACTGTGAAGTATTATCACAGCTCAGTAAGAGTTCTCTTATATGTGGATTAGTTACTTGTTATTTATACCAGGTTTATTTCCTAAGTTATTTAAGATGGCCTATAGAAACACATAAATAGAAGTAAAATAAAATTAACTACATTAGTCAGCGCACATTTGCATGTAAACACAAATGCTGGAAAAAGCTCCTTGGTGGTGTTTTATTTCTAAAGATAATCTCATACTTCTAATAATAGAGAAGCAAAAATATGGTTGAGAGTTCTGAGCGGAAAGTGATTATTTCAATGGTGGGAATCAAGAATGGCTTCAAGGAGCAGGCAGAAACGGGAACAGATGCCTGGGTGGTACAAACAGTTAACATTCTTGGATGATAACTGAGGTGTTGGAGGTTCAAGTTCACCCAGAGGCGCCTGAGGAGAAAGGCCTGATGATTAGCCATGAAAACCGCATGAGCAACTCTGACGCACATGGGGTCGCCACGAGTCGGAGGAGACTCGCCAACAACTGTCTTAGACTGGTTACGGGCTTCCTGGGAAGCACCTCCCAGTCCCCAGCTGGCTCCCTGTGCAGGTCTTGGGAGACGCCCCCTGTGGGTGCCATGGGCACTTCTCACTTGTCCTGCTCAGGTTCTTCTTGAGGGCAGCAGGACTCCCCACACTTCTCACGGCGAGTGAAATAAATGCAGGATGTCTTCCTTTTTTCCATTGCTTTCCCTTCCCCTCCCTTTTGAAATTTCCTTTTCCTTTTCGTTTCTTTCTTTCTTTTTTTTTTTGCTAATGACCAATGAAAAAAAGCAAATATGGACCAAAAAACCTCAGGCTACTCATCCATTAGTTCTTGAACATATTGTCCTAGTGATATATTGAAATATAAAATGAGTTCTGCTTGGGCACTCATATCGTCTTCCCCAAAACTCTCTGTAAAAGGCCTGGGGGAGATCTGCTTTGTCTATTGGTGGGTAAACACTATCCTGATGGGCCTCAAGCTGGTGCCAGAATGCAAGTTCTTGCATTGGTTCTTGTTGGACATGACATGAACTCAAATAGATTTTTATTTTTGGTACACTAAGCACTAGTTATTAAAATACTGCTGGATTTAGATATTCATATCACTAGAGTTGGGATGTTTTGCTGGCACTGTTACATACCTGCACCTCCCATGTGTACTTTTTCACACAAAAGCCCTACAACCTTCTCAACTGAGATGCTGTTATCAGCAAGCCTTCAGAGTCAGTTTTGGCTTTTATTAATTACTATCACATTTAAATTATAAGCTATGACTTATTTTGTTACTGTTAATTTAGTTTGTTATGGGTTGTTTGATTTACCCTACTCATACTAAGGCACGTTTTAATGGATACAGTTTCAGGCTTCTAATTTCTAGTATATAAACTTTAAGCCAGTACGCACTGCAGTTCAAAAGGAAATCATCTGCAATGCTGCTGATAAGCCTGCTACTTTCCATTACCTCTCTGCTTAAATAATAACCCTTCCACGCTGATGTGCTGCCTATGACTCTGAGCTATTTAAATAGATTGCCATATTTTGTCAAAGTGACGTAATTAAATTACGCATGTAGAACATCGTTGCTCTCTTTCTCTCTGTTTCTACCTATCTATATCTGCCATTCCTAATAGTATCCCATTTTCTTCTTGGGACTTACCTCTCCCACAATACATGCAGTTTTTCACAGTGGGACTGCAGGTGCTTGCAATCTTATTATTGAGACTAAGCTGGATGCTTTTTCACTAGATAATTATAACGATAAAAACATTGGTAAGATTAATATCATACCTGCAAACCCTTACTCTGTGCCAGGCATTGTTCTAACTGAATTGCTTGTATTAACTCTTATTTTTAATCATATGACAACTATTATGCCCATTTTACAGCCAATGAAACTGAGGTACAGAAAGTAATTGGTGAAGTCAGGATTTGAGCATAAACATTCTGACTCCAGAGACTATAGAGGGCCAGATAAGGAGCTTGGCGTTTACCCAGAAGGCAGCTGGAAGCCACTAAAATGTTTCTGTCAAGAAAGTCATAGAATCAGATGAGGAGTTGAGAGAAGTTCCTGCCCACCTGGCTACGTCTTCCAGAGGAGGTGGCCCAGAAGCAGCAAGGGCAGCTCAGCTGGGGAGGTGTTGAGGGTATTGCAATTGTTTGGGACCAGGGGTTCACTTAGACCACCCACTCTGGTGGATTTACTTCTTTATTTCCAAAATCATGAATCCAAGCTGATCATTCCAAAGAAGTGCTTCTTCTCACTAATCCCAAAATAGCCCCACAACATCCTTGCAATTCCCATCCACCAGCTGCTCTTTGGAAACCCTATGGGGCAGCTCTACTCTGTCCTATAGGGTTACTATGAGTCGGAATCTACTTGACAACAAGGGGTTTGGTTTGTGGGGTTTTTTCGGGGGGGGTGTACTTTGTTTACTGTAAGCCTGTGCATACCTTACTTACTGATTAATCCGCCCCTGCCTGCAATGCAAATGAGGACACTCAAACTCAAAGATATTAAGTAATAATCATTCTATCTAATATTTGCTGAACTTTCACTACATGTCTGGAATTACCTTCTCTCAACAGTACCTTCAATAACTTTGTATTTCCATTATCCTCATTTAACAGGTGGGGAAATGGAATCCATACAAGATGAACTACCTTCCCCAAAGTCTCGCTGCAAATAAGGCACAGGGTCTGGATCAGAACACAGGCGCACTGTCCACAACCCGGGCTCTCCCACCTCTTGCTCTTCGCTCAAGATGACACAAATAGCAAGCAGCAGAACCACAACAAAAACTCTAAGATACACATTCTTTTTTCTTATTTTATCCTTTCCGAAATGGGAGTGTATCTTGTAATCGACAGCACCTTACCCTCCTGCCAGTGTGCCCTGGCTGTCACTGTCTTGTGTGTTGCACTTGGTTGCTGTTCTCAGTGCAGGATGGAACAACTGCAACCTTCAGTGTTTCAGCCAGCAGACCATTTAAGGACCATTTGTGGAAGGAATAAGAGCCTTGGCTGCTGTCTGAAAATCTTCCACTGACACCTTCTGGAAGATCAAGAGAAGACCAGCAATGAACGTTTGCTATGGAGTTCTGGTGGTGCAGTTAAGAGCTTGGCTGCTAATCAAAAGGTTGGCAGTTCAAATCCACCAGTGGCTCCTTGGAAACCTTGTGGAACAGTTCTACTCTGTCCTATGGGGTCGCTATGAGTTGGAATCCACTTGCCTGCAAAGGGTTTATTTCTTTGTTTGTTTTTGTTTTTGAGCTTTTGCTAAGGGTGGTGGTAAAATTTGGGAACAGATAGGGTGGTGTTTGAACAACACAATGAACATAATAAATGTCAGTTGAAAATGGTTGACATGGCAAATGTTTTGTCACACATATATTTACCACACACACAAAACAAAACCACCTACAACATGCAAGTCAGTGCCCAGTGGCAATAGCAGAGCTCTCTCCTAGGGAATACTGCACCATCTGCTCTCTCTGACATTGATGATAACATTTTGTGGAGAAACGAGGACATCCATGACTCTGCATTGCAATGTGATGTTGAAAAACAAGATTCTGAGTGTGAAGAAGTTTTTGGAATCCTTTAACTTACTTCTCTCATATTTTTCTTTTTATATATGCACGAAAGTAAAATATGACAAAAGCTTTGTTAAAAAAAAGTTCCACGGACGCTCTTTCAATAAATATTAAATAAAAATTCTTAGTTATAAAAAAGCATTGTGTAGGTTTCATTGGCAGTGGTTTGTGGGTTTTCATTTTCCTTTCCTAGTGGTACTTAATACAATCGTGCACCTCACAATTGAAGGCGTTTTAGCTGTGATGAAATATGGTAGTGTTCCAGATAAGTCAGTCCTCCTTTTACCATACCAAGCTGCTAAGCGCTATTTTTATTTTGTATTTTCTTTGCCTTACTATAAAGCAGGGAACCAGAATATAGGATACAAATCAGCGGGTTAAACAAATGACTATTTAAAGTAAATATTCCAAACCTATGAACAATTGATCTTAGACGTTTCAGTACAACCCACGGTTGCTTACTTCTCTTAAAGTTAGTAATCAGGGCCAGGTTTCAGCAGGCCACTAAATCTGGCAGACATGAGCAGGCAGGAATGCTTTCAAGGGGCCCAAAGGAGCCTTGTAAAACTGAAGTTTCCATTCACTGAGAGCCTAAGAAACAGGGAGCACAGACATATGTACTCTTAATACTGATTGTTTCATTTTAAAGGGATATAGAACTTTTACGGCAGGTCTATAGTTTAAAAAGCTTCCATTTAACCAGGGGCCTATCTACGGAAAATAGCTGCTATGGCAATTAGTTTTAAATTACTGAATGATCTCTCACGGCTGGAGATGGAAACAGTGATGGTCAATAGAAACTGCTCAATAGCACCCCTCCTTAAGCGGCGCCCAGGGCACGTGCCCCACCTGCCATTCCTCAGTTACGCCTCTGCGTCAACACTCACTATGTTCCAAGTACAGTGCTTGCTGCTGGAGTAAGACGGGCAGGTTAAGGAACAGCCCAAAGAGAGCCAGACACTCAAAACAGCTAACACTGATACATAATTTGTCTCTGGTGCAAAGATGGAGAAGTGCACAAGGCTCATGAGGAAGGATCTGTGAGGCCAAAAATGCCAGCTAAATAATATTGTATGGGAAAAGCAAAGAAAGGCAAGTCACTGCTTTGACCAGGAAGAACAATTTGCACCTTGTCTTAGTTTGCTAGTGCTGCCATAAGAGAAACGCCACAAGTGGGTGGCTTGAAAGAGCGGAAATTTATTTTCTCAGCAGTTTTGGAGGCTAAAAGTCCACGTTTGGGCCTCTCCTGTGTCGATTCCTTCCTTATCGGTAGTCCTGGGTTCATTGGCTGGTAGACCATCCTTACACGGTGCCTGTCTTCCTCTGTGTGTGTGAGCCTCTGTGTCTAATCTGCTCTTTTTGTAACTCAGAAATGATTAGGTTTAAGACACACCCTACTCTAGTATCAACTAATTGACAAAGAAAACCCTATTCCCAAACGAGATGGCATCCTTAGGTATAGGGATTAGGGTTCCAACATGTATTTTGGGGGGACATTATTTAATCCATAACACACCTTAATAAGTTTTCCTGCACTCTTCAGTTGCTGAAATTGAGTATTAAATTGTCTAAGTCAAGCTCTACACTTTAATGAGAATTATTTCCATATGGAAGTCGATATGTATTAAAGGAGCTGGGTCCCCTAATGTACAATGAGAGATCCAAAAAAATCAGTTTCGTTTAGTATTGGGTACTAACTGGTCTATAATCTTGAACATTCAAAACCAACAAGTATATTGTTTCTTTTAAATGTGAGCTGAGGTCCATTTATTAAATTAATTGTTCCATGGATATCAGCCAACACTGTGAAGTTGCTGAATGCGAAATTGATGTTGATTTCTTTGAGGTCAAATGACTAGACAATGCTTTCTTTCCCTATGTGAAGCAGTTCTTAAAATTCCAGGTCTTCTATGAAGTTTACACAGTATTAACGAATAAAAGCTGGGTGCGTTCTCTAGGATCTTATTGCAGGAATGCCTCTTAATTTATTGTATCTTTTTTTTTTTCTTCTTTCAGAACCATGAAGTAAAAATTGATATCTGTATTTGTCTTAATATTTATTATTTAATTATCCATTTGACCTCAAATGGTACTATTTTTTAGATCATTTACATACAATTGAGTTCCTTCATGCAGTGGTTAAGAGCTCGGCTGCTAACTAAAATGTTGGCAGTTCAAATCCACCAGCAGCTCCTTGGAAAACTTGTAGGTCAGTTCTACTCTGTCCTACATGGTTGCTATGAGTTGGAATTGACACAATGGCAATTTTTTTTTTTTTTTTGGTTCATGGGCAGGGCACAGTGATATGTGCTGTATGAGGGGACCTGTCTGAATATAGTTAAGAACATGGACTTTGGAGTCAGACACACTTGAGTTCAAATGCCACCTTCTATTAATTGCTAGCTGTGTGGGTGGATTTACTAAGCAGCTAACAAAGCTTAGGCTTGGAATCCCAAACTTGTGCAAGTCCGTTTAAGGTCCTGTGAAGGTTTATATGTGTTTATATAAGCATATGCATTTGCAGAAATGACATAGTTCTCAAAACAGCTTTATCGTTTTATAACTGGCATACCATAACCTGTATCTATTTCAAGTGTACGATTTGCTAAGTTTTGGCATACGGATATATCCATGAAACCATCACCACTATCAATATGATGAACATAACTATCACCCCGAAAGTTCTCCCATGCCGTTTTGTAATTCTCCCATCCTGCACTCTTCGCCCGTTCCCCAGGCACCCACTGGCCTACTTGCTGTCAAATGGTATGAACACTTTGGAATAGCATTTGGCAGTATGATCCAGCCATTCCACTTCTGGCATTTACCCGAGAAAAATGAAATCATATGTTCATGCAAAGAATTGTACATTAAGGTTCACAGCAGCTTTATTTGTAATAGCCCCAAAATAGAAACAGTCCAAACATCAGTTGGCAAGTGAATGGATGAACAAAGTGTGAATGGATATGACCTATTTATACACATAAAAACGTGAATGAATTTCAAGTAATTTATGTTGAGTGGAAGAAACCAGACCCCCCAACCCCCACCAAGAAAAAAGAGGGTATGTTGTGTGATTTCATTTATATACAGTTCTTTGTGTGTGGACACGTACTTTCATTTCTCTTGGTTAAATATGTGGCCGTGGAATGGCTGGATTATACCACGAAATTTGTTTTCAAAGTGGTCGTACCATTTTACTTTCCCTCCAGCAAACATCAGTATATGAGAATTTCATTTCTTCCACATCTTCACCAATACTCATTGCTGTCAGTTCGATTTCAACTCATAGCAACCCCATAGGAGAGAGCAGAACTGCCCCATAGAATTTCCAAGGAGCAGCTGGTGGATTTGAACTGCTGACCTTTTGGTTAGCAGCTTAATGCTTAACCAGTACACCACCAGGGCAGCTCTTCACCAATAGTTAGTCTTTTTAAGTTTAGCTAACCTAATATGTGTGGGGTGATACCTCATTGTGGTTTTTAGTCTGCATTTAAGGCTTATTTGCTTGTTCAAATCTTTTGCCCATTTAAAAATATTTGGTTGTTTGTTTACCTATTATTGAGTTTTGACAGTTATCTATATATTCTGAACACAAGTAATCAGACATGCTTTGCAAATATTTTCTTCTACTTTGTGACTTATATTTTCATTCTCTTAACAACATCTTTTAAGAGCGAAAGTCTTTAATTTTTATGATATCTAACTGATTAATTTGTTCTTTCGTGGCTCATGTTTTTGTTGTCATATCTATGAATTCTTTGTCTAATCCATGGTCACAAAAATTTTCTCTACCATTCCGGAAGTGCTTCCAGTAAGACTAATTTTTATCCATACATCTTGTATCTCGTAACTCTGCTAAACTCACTTGTTAGTACTAGTACACTTTTCTTTTTAGATTACATTGATTCAAAATACGGACCAATGAGTTTGAGCTTCTGACACATCTCGTTAGCCTTTCCTCGTCCTCTGGCAAGAAAACAGTCAAGGTAAAGAGAGAAACTAGCAGTGTTGGCAGACATTACCTTGGTTCAAAGGCAAGGATCAGGGCTTCTCTGCCTTCTGTCCACCTGTAACAAGTTCACGTGGGTAGAGTCTCCTCTAGGGAACAGAGCCTCCACTGTTTCTGTTTTATCTTCAAGTAGCTGTGGGAAGCAGTCTAGGGTCTTGGAACCTGGCTAGAAAAGGGAGCTCGGAGTCAGCCATGCAGATCCAACTCGACCTACAGACTTGCTGGAGTATGTAAGTCTCATGACTTGGGCTTGGACCTTGAACGTCCTTGTTCTAGCCTAGGACTTTAGCTATGTTCTCCATTTCATCATTCTTCCGAAAGTCCTGATTCCAGGGAGTTGACAGGGGCTTGTTCTGTTAACTTTTATTAACCATTAATTCTTCATAGAAAGTATTTTTTTTTCCATTTGTTCATGAACTCCTTGCATCTATCTATTTTTTCTTTCAAAACTCTCTAGGGGGAGGATGAGTGAGTCTTGTGAAGAGACTGCTGTGGGAGCTTTTGTAAGCTAAAAAATCGTCCAGTTATTCATGTTGCTATGAATCGGTGGTGAAAGGTTTATCCTACAATGGTATGAATGCTAGACAGGCACATGGAAAAGTTTTGGACCATGTGATACCATTATGCGTGGTCACAGAACACAGCTTTGGACCCAGCAGTTAAAGACAGAACTTTCACTTCATCATTAAATAAATTATTGGCCTTTCCAGTGTACTTGCTTCACTTCAAACTTCAAAAGAACCTTTGTGATGAGAGCAGCCAGCGAGCTTGTGTTAGAGATAAGCCTTTCTGAGGTCAGAGGAGGCGAAGTGTGCCGCTGGCTCATGACTGGGTTTTGTGGAGGCTGCAGCTGATGTCTCTCCTCTGGGAGTCTTTAACAGAGGTGGCGATAGACCAGGGCTTCCAATCTTGTAATCATTAAAAAAAACACAGCAAACCAATGAAGTTCAATCTGTTTATGCTCAGAGTGTGCAGCCATCCACATACAATGGTCTTGATTTTTCTGCATCTAAATACAAGATTAGGGAGTCATTGCTGGTTCAGTGATAGAATCCTTGTCTTCCATGCAGGAGACCCAAGTTCAATCCCAGGCCAATGCACTTCATGCGCAGCCACCACTCGTCTGTCTGTGGAGGAGTGCATCTTGCTATGGTGCTGAACAGGTTTCCGTGGAACTCCCAGACCAAAACAGACTAGGAAGAAAGGCCTGGTGATCTAATTCCAGAAATCAGTTAAATGAAAACCCAATGTGGATCACAAAGGTCTAATTCACAACTGATTGCAGGACCAGGCTGCATTTCATTCCATTGTACATGGGGATGGCATGAGTTAGGGCTGACTTGATAGCAGCTAACACTGAAAACAACAACAAGAAATGCAAGATTAGATAGTTGGTCTGCTAACAGGTGGTGGAGGTCGATAACAGATACAGGAGGAAAATGAGGTCTATTTTAAATACAATCCAGAAAGAACACATATTGTTCTCCTCCATAGATTCCATGTTCTCCCAACAAGCATCATGCCCTCTTGTCTCTGCTCAGTTTATTTGGTTCACTGGATGTCATCTATCCATGGTTAAGGCAGGCATTGGTGTCAGATGATTTCCCCCTCCTTGTCTGCTGATCAGGAACTGCAGTTCATGGCTGCCTTGCTTTTTGTCATAAATACTACTTAGACATGCCAGCCATGTGTAGTGTTTTCAGCCCTTAGAATCCAAATCCAAGCACACATGTGGGGCTTTTCACCTTTGGAATATCATTTTCTCAGTCAGTAATCAGGGAGCTCAAAATTCAGGGCTTTAGGCTTCAAATCTCAGGTAATAACCGCCAAGAGACTGAAAAGGGCCCTAGATTGTCTCAACTGACACAGTATCCGTGAGACTAACCTGCCTTAGGATGCAAGCCTAAGGCAGCCCAGAAGAGGCTCTGCTGGTTCCACAATCAGTTTCTCACTCTTCTTTCAGGGCCAGAAGCCAACAGCAAGGCGGGCATTTGACTGCACAAAGATTCAGTCTGATAAATACTCAAGTATCAGGCATGTTTTCTAAGTGGAGTAAGTGCCCTTATCTCTACTAGTTCAATTTACTCCTCTATTAAAAAAAAAAAAAAAAAAAACCAAACCCACTGCCGTGGAGTCAATTCCAGCTCACAAAGAGTACATTTAATAGATGATTGCCTCTATTCTTCCCCATCCCCAGTCCTCGGATATACCATGCTTTCTTCTTGCAACAGCTGATGAATTATCTTTATTAGTAATGATAAACACTCTCCCTTTTCACTACAGTAACTCATCTGAAATGCAGCCAGCCTATTAGAATACGTTAACATTCATGTTCAAATTGATCTTCTTTGGTGAAAACATGAGCCAGGAAAGAAAGCTCCAAGGTAAATGGAGCCTTTTGGTAATTCAGACTTGATTTAGCAGCAGGACACTTTAATCTCTCAGGGCATGAAAAAAATATGAAATTATTTAAAAGCAGAGAACCGTCGAATTTATGTATTTTCAATATGAGCAGTTTAACTTCCACTGGAAAAGGAAAAAAAAGAATTTATGATGAAATCAAACAAGAAAACTCATCTATATCCCTACCAGTCGGAGTTGACCAGTTCACACACACACACACACACACAAACACAGAGAAAATATTTTAATGAGACTTTCTTTATATAAATAGTTGTACACTGTTAACAGTTAACCTTTTTAATTCATTGGTTTTGAGAACTATTTGTATTGATGCATACAGATACACTTTATTCTTAGAACTACTGATAATAATCCACAGTATTATCTGTTTTATTTAATTTACCATTTCCTCTATTGGATTATGTGGTTACTTTTCTTCTTTTTTTGCTATTACAAAGAATGCTTATCCTTGTACATGTCTCCTTGTCTACAAGTATTTTTTAACCCAGAGACCTAAAAGTAGGATTTCTGAGAAATAGACTATGTGCATTTTCATGTTTAGTAGGTATAACCAAATCGTCCTCCAGAATAATTGGAAGAACTTTGACTCCCATCAGCAATGCATCTGAGAATTTGTTTCACACACTCACCAATATGTAATATTGTTAGATCTTAAAATGTTGGACAGTCTGATGGATGAAAAATGGTATTTCATTATTTTAGTTTGCACTTTCCTGATTACTGGTGACTTTTTATCATCTTTTCATTTGTACCTGGGCTATTTTGGATTGATATAGCGGCTGCAACAACGGGTTCACACACAGCAACGACTGTAAGGATGGCACAAGACCAGGTAATGTTTCATTATGTTATACGGGAGGTCGCTGTGGTTTAGTAACGGACTCGATGGCACCTGACAACCACACGTTTGGCTATCTGAATTCTGTAATTTGCCTGTTTTATACATTTTGTACAGTTTCCTATTGCGTTGTCTTTGTCTTCTTGATTTTGAGTTCCTTGGTATCATAGCTTTAAAAATAATTATTTGTTATATATGTTCTTCTACCCAGTGACTGTTTGTCTTATCTTTGTATATGCAATTTCTGATTATGTAAAGGTTTTAAACTCTGATATAGTCAAATTTGTCAATGCTTTTCTATTTTATTTTTCTTATTTTGGGCTAATTAATATCTTTCAAACACTAAGAGATAAAGTTATAGTCTTTTTGACTCTAAGAGATTATTTTTCATGTTTACATATAATCCTTCTGGAGTTTACGTCAGAATTTTATTTTTTCTATAATGATAACTAATTGTTTTCAGCACCATTTGTTCAGTCATCCAAACTCTCCACCACTGGTTTAGATTTGGACGCTCCCCTTTCATATAACTCTACTTCCACATGTGCCTCTGTGTCTGGGCTCTTTCTTGTTAGATTTACCTGTTCATTTATTCCTGTGCCAATCTCACTCATCTAAAATGGTTATAGCTTTATACAACATCTTGTTAAATTGTAGGGTAAGTGCCCTAAATTTGTGTATTTTATTTCTTGCCTCGTTTGTTCTTACCCATTTATGCTTCCATATTAATTTTGGCACCTGTATTCACACATAATTCTATTAGGATTTTGATAAAGGCTGCTTTGAGTTTGTAAGTTACATTGTGAAGAATTGATATGTGTGTAATATGAGAATCTCCATTCATGGGCATGGACTTTCTCTCTAATCCTTTAGGTGTTGTGTTACGTCTTTCAACAAAATATATTATTTTCCTCGTGAGGTTATTACAATGTTTCTAACTTTATTTTTAACTGCATTATTATTTCTGAAACTATTTTGACTGGGATATTGTTACTTCATTTTTCTTATTGATCATTGCTATTTTTTAGTATTGTGTTGAGTTTTATACGTGAACCCTATAACCAGATGCTTGCTGAAATCTCTGATGAGTTCTAACAGTTTGCTCACAGACATTTTCTAATTTTCTATGTAAACATGCTTACAGTCCCTTCCTATTTTGGATTTCCACTTTCCTTTTCCTCTGAGGATATTTTATCTTCTTGTGCACTCAGCTGTGCATTGCAAATAGTTTTTAAAAAGCTATCCAAAATATCTAGGTGTTCCAGGTTAGAAGAGTTCTAGGGTCTATGATCTGCCTGAATGCTCTAAATCATATGCTGGAAACTTATCCATTTCACCCAGGTAGTGGAGTAAGGAGGCTCTGAACGGTGCAAATTTAAGTGCTGGACTGCTAGCTGAGAGGTTGGTGGTTCGAACCCACCCAGAGGCGCCTTGAAAGACAGTCCTGGCAATCTGCTGCTGAAAGGTTACAGCCTCAAAACCCCTATAGAGCAGTTCTACTCTGCACACATGGTGTCACCGTAAGTCAGAATTGACTTGATCGCAACTAACAACAACAACAGCATTGCAGTAAAGTTATTCAGGGTTTTCCCTTGTTTTTCTGAAAAAACTTTATGTATATTTGAAACAATTGATATTATGTTTCTTTTTCTTTTTTGAAACAATCACTGCCAGTACAGTTCAAAGAACTGCCCCCCTCCCCCAGAATCATTTGAGAGTGAGTTGCTGACAGGATGCCTCATCATCTGCAAATACTTTAATGCGCATTTCCTACACATATGAACATTCTCTACATACCAACAATCCAGCCATCAACATCAGGAAATTATCATTGACATGTTGCTACAGTCTATTCCACAAAGTCCGTTCAAGCTTTGCCAACTATTCTATAAATGTCCTTTATGGCAAAAGGATCCAGTCCAGAATCATGCATTGCATTTAGTTGCCATGTTTCTTTAGTAGCTAATTTGGAACAGTTCTTCATTCTTCTCTTGACTTTTTTGACCTTGAGATTTTCAAAGATTGCAGGCCACTAATTAATAGAATGTTCTTTGAGTTTTTCTGATGTTTCCATGTGATTAGATTTAGGTTATGCATCTTCTGCAAAAGTATCACAAAAATGATGCTGTGTTCTTCTCATTGCATCCTAACAGGTGGGCACTTGACTTTGATTTGTCCCATTACTGGGACTTTATTACAGTGGTGTCTACCAGGCTTCGCCATTGTAAAGTTACTCATTTTCCTTTTATAATTAATACAATTTTGTAGGGGGTTACTTTGAGAACATGGAAATATCCTATTCCTCATAAAAATTTTCATTCCATTCATTCATACCAGTTTAGATTCAAGGATTACTATTTTAATAGGTTATTAGTATTCATTAGGTAATTTGTTAATACCATTACTTATTTTGAAGCTCAAATGTCCCAGACGGGGCCAACAGAAGCTTCTTCAAGTTAACTTTTCTATGACCTTTTTATATGTCCCCATCATTCCCTGAGCACTTCCTTACTTTCCGGTCCAACGTCATCTGTCACTTTCCTTGCCCTAGTGCTGGAATTGGCTATTTCTTCAAGAATCCCTTCTTCCTTTTAGTGAGGAGTGGCATTTAGAAGCCAAGATTTGGTGAATGGCGTGCTCATTGCTATTGGGATGTAGTTGTCCCCAGGCTCTCACAGTGGACATAGCTAGGGAATATTTGCTTGACTTAAAGGTGTGGATGTACACAGTATACATTTATTCCCATATCAGTCTCTATCTACTGAAAGTAATTAGTTCATACTAACATCTCCAGTTCTAATCAAACACCCAGGGTTCTTTCTAGTTTTCCTCCTTTCCATACTTCTAAATCCTTTCCTCAACAGTGAGAAGCCTGGCTGCCATAACCCTTAATATATCTACTTATTTTGTCAATCCCCCGGTGTGTAATTCTCTCCAGAGCTACTTTCCTTTGCCCCCATCTCCACATCTGATGCTGTGCCGATGTCCTTCCCCCTTTTGGATTCCAGCACCCCACCTGTCCCCCTTCTCCTGCAAGAATGCCCTCCTCACCTTCCTCAGCTCCCTGCACTGGTCATTCCTCTGCATGGTAGCCCTTTTCTTACTTTTTGTGCTCTGACATCCCTTGCCAATCCACTCACCTGGGTGAACACTCTTTTTTTTTTTTTTTTTTTTTTTAAAAAAAAGGTTTATTTGGCATACATTCAAAAAGGCAAAAGTGGGAAATGGACAACCATGCTGCCAGAACCATGTCTGCTCAAGTCCAAGGAAATATTACAGAATAGACAAAAGTGGGAAAATGGACAAGCATGCTGCCACAGCCGTGTCTGCCCAAGTCCAAAGAATATTACAGAATAGGCAATGGGAAAACGGACAAGCATGTTGCCACAGCCAAGTCTGCCCGAGTCCAAAGAATATTACAGAATAGGCAAGAATGGTAAAACAGACAAGCAGGCTGCCACAGCCATCTCTGCCCGAGTCCCTGGACACTTTAACACGCTGTCACAGATTGAATTGTGTACCCCAAAAATATCTGTCAACTTGGCTATGTCATGATTCCCAGTATTGTATGATTGTCTACCATTTTGTCATCTGATGAGATTTCCCTATGTGTTGTAAATCCTATCACTATGATGTTAATGTGATGGATTAGTGGCAATTACATTGATGAGATCTACAAGACAGTGTCTTAAACCAACCTCTTTTGAGATATAAAAGAAAAGCGAGTAGAGAGACATGGGGATCTCATACCACCAAGAAGCAAGAGCCAGGAGAATAGTGCATCCTTTGGACCTGGGGTCCCTGCGCTGAGAATCTCCTAGTCCAGGGGAAGATTGATGACAAGGACCTTCTTCCAGAGCCAACAAAGAGAAAAAGCCTTCCCCTGGAGCTGATGCCCTGAATATGGACTTCTAGCCTACTAGACTGGAGATAATAAACTTCTGTTTGTTAAAGCCATCCACTTGTGGTATTTCTGTGATAGCAGCACTAGATGACCAAGACACATGCTTAGGTCTCTAGATAGTGCTGGGTCATTCTCCTAGATAGACACTCTTCTCAACTTTCTTTAGCTTCGGTACCTGCGCTGGCCTCCTGTGGACCCCTTCCTTACCCTGCTTAGGCTCTAACATCCTGCTCTTGGCTGCTGCTGACACTGCCCCTTCCCTGCAAGGATTTCCTCCTCACCCTACTTGGCTGTTACTTCCCATGCAGTTGGGCCAGGCTTCCTTATCCTCTAGGTGCATGTCCTTTTATCCTGTTGGACACCAAAATTCCATGATACTGGGCTAATTCCCCTTCTGGTCAAAGTGCACGTTCTTTCATCCCACTTGGACTCTGACATCCTGTGGGCCTTCCTGAGGTTTCCCCTGTTTAGAGGTCCATCTTCCCCTGTTCAGTCTCCAAGACCCTGTATCCCTCAGGCCCTGGGAAGGCCCTCCTCACTCCACTTGATGTCTGCATCCTGGCTATCCCTGGGATGTTGCAGCTGGTGCCTCTCCCTACGAGGCTCCTAATCCTGCTTGGGCTCCAGCATCTCGTGCTGAGTCTCTGTGACTCTTTCCCAGAACATACACTTCATGGACACCTACCTTGCTCAGCCCCACCTAACAGCTTGTGGTTTGAATGATTCAAGAAGAAGAACAGGAAGAGGAAGAAGAAAACACTCTGAAAAAGGAATACTCATTCTTTAATTTCTAATATTATTTATTTTTGCAACATCTTTTATTTTCATGATCAATCCTGAGATTTTGCCTATTTGTCTTCTCAGAGAAACAGCTTTTGGTTTGTTGATCAAATCTGTTTTCATCCAACCTAATTCATTTCCTCTTTTACCTGTATTTTTCCTTTTTTCCAATTTTCTTGAAGTTTATTTTGTTGTCCTTTTTCTGGATTTCTGAGTTGAACACTTGTTTTTATTTTCAGTCTTTTTTTGTTTTTAATAAATGCATTTAAGGTTATAAAATTTTCTCTGTGTAGCACTTTTGCTGCCCTCTACCAATTTTAACAAGTAGGACTTTTGCTAACATTTTGTATCAAATATTATCATTTTGGATTTCCTTTTTAACTCATGAATGTTGTAACAGTTTACTTTTTTACATTCTACCTGTATTGAAGAAGGGTTATTTATCTTTTTATTGTAGATTTCTAACTGTATTGTCTTTTGGGGAATAATACAATCTATATGATACTGGTTTTCATAATTCATTGAGATTATTGTGCGTATAGTAATTGGCCAGTACTTGTAAATGTTCTGTGAATGTTTGAGAACAAAGTCCATTTTCTCCCTCTGTATATGTGTATGTGTGTCTGTGCATGCTCATGCGTGTGTGTGTATACATATTTGTTAATTATGTTATTAAAATATTCTGCATCTTTAATAGGTTTTAGCTTTAGTTTTTGAAAGTGATATATTAGTTTTCCACCATGATTATATATTTGTCAGATTGGACAGCTTTGGTTTATATATTGATGCTATATTTTTAGGTAAATATATGTTTATGATTGCTTTAAATTCATGATGGATTTTTGGTCATTTTTATCTATATAAAATGTCCTTAATGCTTTTCATATTGACTTTTTAAGGGATATATACAAACTTTGTTTCTGTCAATATTTGTCTTATATGTCTTTTTCCAAATTTTTAATGCTTCATTTTTCTAAGTAGTATTGTTTCAGGTGTCTATTATAAATTGCATCCAGATGTGTTTATAAATCTATTCAGAGAATTTTTAAGAGGTGACTTAAAATGATTACCTTTATTTTAATTGTTAATATATTTATTTTTATTTCTTCCATATTACCTTGTTTTTTCCATGTAATATGCTTTCTCTGTTTTTCTTCTCTTATTTCCAGTTGTGTAGCTCTAGTTTTGTTTCATTATTTCCCTCTTACGTGTTTTAGAAGTTATATTTTCCATTTGTTTATTTCTATTCTGTATACTATAAATAACATATTTAATTAGAAATTTAAAATGTATTTTTTTCTAGTTAATTTGTACCTCAATCCTCTTCACAAAGCCTTCAGTAAGTTAACTTTTTATTTCCCTTTATCTCATCCCATCTTCCAATTTCTAATTTCGTTTCCCAGCTTGCATTCAAAGATATTAAACATTGTACTTATTTTTTTTCATAGTAAACACACATTTAGATTCACTAATATGTTTTGCTAATGTATTTGCTTAGCATTAATTCCTCTTTCCCCATATATTCTTTAGGCTTCTTTTATTCTCTTAATAGAGTCCATTTTTTTACTGGTTCTGTCAATGAAAATGTGAGGAAAACTGTCTAAAACATTGCTTATCTGAAGTAGTCTGTAGTTGACATTTACACTAGGATGATACTTTAGTTGGACATAAAATTTTAAAGTCAGAGTTTTCTGTATTGACCTCCAGCATTCCGTATTTCTAAAGATAAATATAAGGTCTGTCTTGGTTTTTGAATAGGGCTGTCATACCAAAATATCACAAACTGGGTGACTTATAAGAATAGAAGTGTGTATTGCTTCACAGCTCTGGAGGCTAGTTTCTGAATTCGGGACGTCAGCAATTCTCTCTGAGGGCACTAGGGGAAGATGTGCTCCTGTCTCTTCTGGCTCCTGGTGGACCTGGGTGTTCCTTGGCGTGTAGATGCATCTTCATGTGGTCGTATTTCCTCTGCCTGTCTCACTGTGTCTCTTCACCTTCTTTGTAAGAATGCTACTCAGACAGGCTTAAGACCCATCCTACTCCTGTATGACCTAATTTAACAGGTAATATCATCAAAGACCTTATTTCCAAACAAGGTCGCATTCACAGGTACCAGCAGTTAAGGACTTCAGCATAACTTGACACAATTCAAATCCATAACAATGTCAATCAAATTTATGTTTCTTTGCTCCCTGGTAACTTTTGGGATATTCTTTTATTCTCTATGTTTAATGTTCTGAAGTTTCACTATCTTGTGTGTAAGCATGAATTTTAAAAATGTATCCTGCCCTGTTGGTTTCATGTTTACATCTTTTATCACTTTAAGGATTTAGAAATACATCGTTTTAGATATTTCTCAGATTCATCTAGTCTCTTAATTTTTTGGTGTAAGATTTTTCATTTGTTGTGTCATTCAAAATGCTTATCTTCTTAAGTATTTTTATGATTCTTGTTTGTCAGCTCACATCCCACAGATTTCTCCTGCTTCTTTCTCCTGTAAAACCACAGCCTGGTCACAGCTCCAAACCAGGGTGCAGGTGGACTTTTACGCTTAGAGAACGCTCCTGCGTCGGCGCTACATCTCCTGCTCTGTACCTGCAAATGGCGTGACTCCTCTCACCCTTCCTGTGAGTGATGATGCTGAAAACCATGGCGATAGGAAACTGTTAGCCCACTAGTACCCTTGGGAAGTCTGCAAAACTTCAGTTCATGAGGGAGTATTGTGTTTCTCACCCCGAGATCCCTGAAGTTAGTGTTAATTGAATCTCTACCCACACAGATCCTGAGCGATCTTGGCTACTCCTTCTACGCTTTCTGCTTGTATCCATGCTCGGCTCTCCCAGGCCAAGTGATTCCCTTTGGTTACTTTCTTACAGGAAACGGCTCCCTTTCTTATTTTCACAAGCATCCATGTGTTTGTCGATTTTGAAAATCAACTCTATTTGGAGACAGTAGATGTTTCAAATGTGTTTAGTCTACCTTCATAACGCTCTAACGTCATTGAATTCTAATGACTAGACCTTCCATAGCCTAGAGAAAGGCTGAGGCTCTTTCTAGTCAACTGTATGTTAGGACCATTAAGGCTTACTATGAAAAAGAAAAGGAGCCCTCGTGGCGCAGTGGTTAAGCGCTCGGCTGCAAACTGAAAGGTTAGTGATTTGCGCCCACCAGCCACTCCATGGGAGAAAGATGTGGCAGCCTGCTTCCTTAAAGATTTACAGCCTTGGAAACCCTATAGGGCAGCTCTACTCCATCCTATCGGGTTGCTAGGAATTGGAATCAACTTGACAGGAATGGGTTTGTGAAAAATGAGCGCTATTGTGCCTGAAAACTTGAAAAGGGTTGGGAGGGCCAAAAACGGGATGAAGTTTGGGGGAAGGTATGGAGAATGAGCACTACAGGTTGCACTATGTACCAACATGAAGGTGGTACCAGAATATGTCTGCAGCTCAGAAAAGTGCCAGCTCAATCTACGATAAGAACTGCTTTGAGGAATGTATTTGCGTACTGAGTTGCTGTTTTACCCCACAGAACCAACTCAAATGCTGTGGCCTGCAGGAAACTTTTCCGGGTACATGCTCCAGCTCATGAATTGAGCCTTCCCTGGTATGGGTTTTGCAATCTCTAGAAAATATACCAGCACTTCTGTCAATGGATTCAGTAGGTCATAGGGTTTTCAAGACCTCTCACAGCAAATCACTGAGTCTTCCTATGGGGTCACCAATACCCTCTTCCCTCTAGTCTAGAAGACCTCTGAAGATAGTGTGGGGGAGGGAGAAGTTCTTATACTTGTATTTTGGAGCCAAATAAAAACACATTTGGACCCATGGACTGGGAAAGATGGGTAGCTTCTTTCGTGCTACATTATTACTTATTATTGTCTATTCCTTTCTTTTCCTCTAGCCCATATTGGTTAGATTCCCACCAGAGTTTCCGCTCTACACACAGGTAAGGCCTCAGATGCCCTCTGAAAGCCTCCTGTGTTTATTTTCCAGAGCATAACTTTCATAGTCCACTTGTTCCGGACACAATCTCCGTAAGTCCACTTTCTACCTTTTTGGTCAGGCTTTTTGTCCCGGTGCTTTACCTACTCTATCCGTATAAATAAAATAATGAAAAGGGAGCTTCTGCCTTCATTTATTTTCCTGGCGTCAGTCAGCAGACAGCTAAGATTGCCAGATACATTCCTGTAATTCTGATCCAAGAGACAGTTCTTTGTAGATCCACAGAACTCATTACCGTAACATAGCAAAGGGGAGAATAGGGTCAATGCATTTTAGAGGATGAATCAAATACTTCTGGCAATGTGAGTATGGAAACTCTGGACCACTACTGTGTTGGATACCTTTTTAAATTGTTTTAGGTAGAAATTACTTGTTAAAAATAATTTTACTCAGTAGAAACCTGAGAGTTTTATTCTATGCTTTATAGATCAAATGGTCCAGGAGTGGGGATGAGGGATAATTGCCAGGTGCTTATTTGTGTTTAACTGCAAGGAATTCTGAAAATGTTCTACCTACTTCACCTGAAATATCACTGTTTTGTATCCCAGAGTCTTGTCTAAAACTAAAAAACAAAAACCAAAAAAACCCAAACTCGTTGCCATTAATTCTGACTCACAGCGATCCTATGAAGAACTGCCCCATAGGGTTTCCAAGGAGTGGCTGGTGGATTCTGACCTTTTGGTTGGCAGCTGAGCTCTTTAACCACTGCATTACCAGGGCGCCACAGTCTTGTCTAGACCACATGAAATACAGGCATGAGGCCATTTCAAGCATTAAGTGCTTAAACCCAGAAACTGCCCAACATCTTTCCTAGGAGTTCAGGGCTTGGGGACACTTGTCTTAAGGTTTCTTCTCTGCCCTCTATTGTCCTCCTTTCATTTCTGCAGATAGCCACGATTTGGAATTGTCAGTAAGAATGGGCTTCTAAGGACTGGAGACTGTG
The DNA here is from genome assembly GCA_030035585.1 of Dugong dugon. Classification (NCBI taxonomy): domain Eukaryota; kingdom Metazoa; phylum Chordata; class Mammalia; order Sirenia; family Dugongidae; genus Dugong; species Dugong dugon. The sequence goes on along the minus strand of CM057469.1, from coordinate 23,191,207 downwards.
AAAGGTGTTGTTGCTGTGTGCTGTCTAGTGGATTCTGACTTACAGAGACCCAATATGACAGAGCAGAACTGCCCTATAGGGGTTTCTATGCTGACATCTTTACAGGAGCAGATTGCCAGGTCTTTTCTCTCCAGCTTGGCTGGTGGGTTCGAACAGCCAACCTTTCAGTTAGCAGCTGAGTGCTTAACCATGCACCACCACGGCTCCTTTTCTGAAATATAGTCTCCAATAAAACCAATTATATGTGTCCCAGGCTCATTATTTACACATTATATTTTTCTAACAGGGTGTTTTTGTTTGTTTTATTTTCTTTCTAACAGTGTTTCTGTTAAAACCAGGGTTTTAATCTAGCTTCAGCACCAGCTGTTGTGGGCTGTCCTGAATTAAGCGTTTAATAAGTGAGAAAGCCTATAAACTTACTTTTATTAGCATTTTATGTACTTAAAAAAAGCCAAATGGGGATGTAATTAAATTGTTCTTAAGCTATTTGCAGTGTTCAGATTATAAGCTATACGCAAATTTCTTCTATTAAGTCTCTTTTCCATCTTGTGACAATTTTATAAACTGGGTAATAAACTCTACTACTGATTCCTCACAATTCCAAATGTTGGTAAACTTTTTCAGAATTTAAATTTAGTTACAATAAGTGGCATTAAAAACTTGATCTCCTTTTTAACAACCAGAGTCTGCAATGCCATAGTGAATGCAAAAGCAAACAGGCCAGTCCCATTGTCTGGCTGGGCAACCTTTTCTGCCACTCATTCACCCCTTTAAAGGAGTCTGACTCTTACCTGGGCCCATGGATGACTTTCAAAGGGTAGTCTATGAATGTCCTAAAATTGCACACAAACGTTTGCTACATCAAGAGTGTGTGTGTTTTTCACATAACATTTACCAAAAGAAGTCGTGTAATTGGTGGTTATGCACAGGTGATCAAACAGTTGACATGCTCAGGTGCTAACTGAAAGGTTGGAAGTTTGAGTCCCCCCAGAACTGCCATGGAAGAAAGGCCTGGTGATCTTCTGAAAAAGCAGCCATTGAAAACCATATGGAGCATAGTTCTACTCTGACACACATAGGATCGCCATGAGTTGGAGTCTGTTTGACAGCAACTGGTTTTTATGGTACAGTGGGCTGTGGAGTCAGACTGCCTGGATTTGTATTCCAACCCACCACTTAGCTGTGTGACTTCGGATAAATTACTTAACCTTTCTCTGTTTTACTCTTCTCAAAATAAGAGAACTGATCTTAGAGAGTGACTATCAGGATGAAATATGAGGATTTTACAGGCAAGTAAAGCCCATAATACAGTGACAGGCAGCTAGTAAGCACTTTCTAAATGTTAGCAATTATCCCTGTATTCTCAAAGGAATTCATAATCATCAAAAAGTTAAGAACCACTGACCTAAAAGATTTTTAGAATTATGCTTTTAAAAAAAAAAAAAAAACCTCATTCTTGATTTGGAAATGTACACTCAATCCTAATTCTAACAGAAATGTTCATTAGTAAAACACAGAAAAGTATATTCATAATTAGGCAGAAAAGCCTTCTAAATACTTCTGAAAATGTGGGAGACCAATTTGTGTTATTCTTCCATGGGGGAAAAAGAATCTGTCTTGTTCCTGGCTTGCTGTTATTGTTGCTTGCTGCTGTCGAGTCACCCCCAGTGCATGGAGATTCCATGCACAACAAGATGAAATGCTGCGCAGTCCTGTACCACCGCCATAACTGTTTGCAGATTGGACCATTGTGATCCATAAGGTTTTCAGTGGCTGATTCTGGAAAGTAGATCACCAGGCCTTTCTTCCTAGTCTTAGTCTGGAAGCTCTACTGAAACCTGTTCATCATTATAGCAACACACAAGCCTCCTCTGACAGATGGGTGGTGGCTGTGCATGAGGTGTATTGGCTGGGAATCAAACCTAGGTCTTCTGCATGGATGGTGAGAATTCTACCACTGAACCACCAATGGCTATTGTGCCTGGTTAGCCCCCAAATTAAAGACTTTCCATCTGCTTATGGCTCTGCGTGAGCCAAGCTTGTGTTGAAACCCTGAAATAAATCTTTAGGGTGAACATCTAACTTGCACCTCTACATTTGTAGACGTTTTGGTCAAAGTTAGTTATCTTTTTCAGTTAGCACTGAAGTCAAATGTTACTAAAGCAATGAGATTCTGCATCTTTTAATGAAAGATAAAACAACAATATAAACATACACAAATTTACAGAGAAGGGATCAACTTTAATACATTTGGAGTAAAAGGTGTTTCTTATTTAAATATGGTATAAAAATAAATGCAAGAAACCTTAACTGAGAATGTACAGACAACAAAGACGTGAGCTTGTTTCTGACTGAATACATTGGAGAAATGAAACTTTCTGTGCTAATTTATTGTTTAATAATGTGAAGCCATATGTATATTTATTGATATGCTTTTTTTTGTTTGTTTTACAATTCATCCAGTTTGTGACTGACTGAATTTTTAGTGAACTGTGTGTCTAGCAGAAGCTTTGAGAGAAAGAGAGGAAGAAAAAAAACCTTTTTTCTTTTACACTTCAGTTTAACTTGTTAAAAAGGAAAGACACAGATCCAGCTTAGTACAAGAAGGAAGTAAGCAGACAACATTTTGAATGGAGGCATTGAGATGGTAAAGAGGCCCTTGGAGATGGCAATGCCTTAATGTACACACAAAAAGAACAAGGCAAGTCCTTTGCTCATGCAACACCTTGGTCTAATGTCCTCTGCTCCAGATAACAGTGAGCTACAAAATATGGCAATGACTCCAGTTGCGTCCATGCTACAAGGATGATCCTTTTAGTAAGACTGAACGAGGCTTGTTAACCTCTTTGATGTGAGAGATTTCCCCTGAAGAAAAATAAAACACAAGAAAAAATAAAAAACAGAAAATAGAGCATGACCACTGAAAACCTGCTTCCCAGTAACACGTATTTATTGCAGCTGAAACTTGTGGAAGGGTCAAAACTGAACCCTTTAGGTACATCTCAGTTCAAACTTCATGACCAGCCTCCCTCTCTCCCTCCCTCCCTCTACCAACACACTAAACAAAATGACCCTCCATCCCTCCTTCCACCCTCTCACCCCCTCAACTCCCCACTGCAAACAGACTGATGGTTTCACAGCACAGATTAGCAAATCATAAAACATGTCCATAAACGTTCCATTGAGGCTTAGCAATGATGCAACACCTAGATTCACAAATGGTTATAAACACAAGTTACAACAAATCTCAGTAAGCTGCTCTGAAAGACAGCAATGTGAATGTGTTCTTCTTCAGCTGCTGAAATTAGTGTGCATTTATAAATATCTGGATTCACAGAGTGTATGATGTAATTAAATAAAATGCATTTTCGAGTGTGTGACTGGTAGAAATTCAGGACTATCCTCTGTCCGATATAGTGATGGAGAAAAGGGTACCAAATATACAACTAAACATAAAAATCTCTTTGGTCCCTATTTCAGACTACGGAAACCTCCCTGTCATTTTCCAACTGACTTTTTCCAACATCAACTCCAGAAAAATCCTATATATTTGAACTCTATATATTGTGTTAACACCTGGTGTACGTATTGATTTATTTTGGAAAACTTGCAAGTCAACACTGTCCCGGTTAATTATAACTACTCTAGAGAGATAAGAAATTTAAAATTTCTGGTCAGAATACCAGATTGTTGGTTGGTTTCTGCTTTACCTCTTACTTTATATGCTCTATAAAAACAGATGATCTGCTTATTGAATCAAATCAATATGTTTGAGAAATGATTAATAATTCCAAGAACAAGCTTTCCTTACATGCTGTGTAATAACTGATAACTGTGTAATTAGTGACATGAAGAGCAGCAATGAATAAGTGCTATTTTCTTTTAACTGGGGTAAAGGGTTCCCAACTTAGCTTTTACTAATACTGAAAGAGGGCAAAGTTAAAGGAAGATATTTCCCACTGGGCTATCTTTTCATTACTTTATGGGAGAAAAAAAGAAGATTAAAAAAAAGTAGTTTGTTAAATAAGAGACCCTACTTTACAATCTACATTAACCTTAGAAACAAAAGACACATTTCTTGCCACCACTTCTCGGCCTCCCTTTCCTTATTCATAAAATGGGGATGATAAGAGTACTTACTTTAAAAGCTTGCTGTGAAGAATAATACATGCAAATTGCTTTAAACTATTATTGGAACATTCTACATACTCAGTTTATGCTGGTTGTTAATATTATTATTATTATTAGCTGTCCTCATTAGGATATCAAGACCCAAAATCATTATTCTGACTCTGAGAAGGGCAGATAATTAATTGCTAATTAATTGAAATGTTGTAATTATCCCACGTTTTCACCCTAGCCTCTGGCAAAAGGTTAATCAAATAATACTGGAATCAAAAACTACTTTTCCATGGTTGAAGGCTATGCTATTTCCTATATTTACTACTTTACTGTCTTGCGCTTTTAATATAAATGTACATGTGTGCATATATATTTATTCTAAGTCTGAATAATTTATCTTTAAAAGATGCTTACTCTTTCTAATGCCCTTTGTGGGATGGAGGGAAGTAAATATTAGTGGAGGCACAAGAGTGAATTCTTATATAGTAGAGGACCAGGAGAAAGATGCTAATATAAAACTGTTTCTATTAAAACTATAGATTAATGTGATTTGGTTCAAAATACTGGGACAGAGTGAATAGTTATATTAAAACAGAAAGCCATTTACAACTTAGATGCAGTTATTTTTATCTGAATTGTGAAAACTACTGTAAATTTAATAAAAAGCAACACAGTTCACTTTCTACATCTTTTCTGAAAATGTCCTTAAAGTTACTAGTACTTGGCCTAGCATGAGCTTCGTTGAAAGGGAGTGAGGTACAAGCTTAGCTTGATGAGCTCTTGTCTCATGAGATAATAAAAAACGCTTTCATGGAAGCCCACAGAGAAATGCAAGCCTATGGTAAAACTGGATTTATTGGTATTACAATTTTTATGTATGATTATAATAGAAACATAGACAAACAGAATTGCGAAAATACATGTATACTTCTTAATATAGTCAAAAAATTAACCTCTGTGTGATAGTGATATGAACTTACTAAATATGTAATAAGGATATTTGTTTTGTGTATTGGAGACAATTAAATTTGGGTACAACTTACTGAGTAAAGGAAACCCTGGTTGCATAGTGGTTAAGAGCTATGGCTGCTAACCAAAAGGCTGGCAGTTTGAATCCACTAGGTGTTCCTTGGAAATGCTATGGGGCAGTTCTACTCTGTCCTTCAGGGTCACTATGAGTTGTAATCGACTTGACGGCAATGGGTGTTTTGGAACTAAGTAAAAATAGCTTAAGTAGACCTTTGGGGTCAAAAATCAAATCAAACCGTGAATATCAAATATGTGTTCTAGATCTGAAGATCTAAATCACTTGGATTTAGACCATGAAGTTTGCAAATAGAAGTTCACTTGGATCTATGTGAACAAGGCAGGATTTGCAAAGCGTGTACAAATCCTGCCTTGTTCACATACTGGAAGAAAATATGCATAGGCAGTATTCTAGTGCATAAAGAAACTACAGTGTGTACACTATCAGTTGCTCACTCTATTGGGAAGTCTCGAAAAGAAAAATGATCCCCTCTTATCTGAGAGAAGAAACATAATTGTGTATCAGCTGTCCTGTAACGCTCATGTTCAGTGCAGTCTCCTAGAGGCGGTATAGAATATCAGCTCCTGCCAATAATCTTTTCATATTTTTTCCAAGTTGAGGAATCTGATAAATTTTACATCTTGATTCTGGAAACTAAAGGAGCTTAAAAACAACAACAACAAAAACAGAAACCCTTACCAATAGCAATTTTTGCCAAATTTCTCTATAATTGCATTTTATATGAATAATACTTTGAACCAAATGATTGCATGTGTGTTATGGGATTTATGCCCTTTCCTGTCAGATTTTAAAGGAAATAGGTTACAGCAGAAACAGAAAAGTGCAGAGAAAGACAAGTACAGAAACTCAGAACAAAACAAAACAAAAACTCAAGAGGTGTTGCTCTTAACAGTTGATCTGGTGAGATTTTGTAATGTCTAGTTAATGGGCCATATGCTAGAAAGAGAAGCATAATCACTTTGAGGAAAAAACAAATCTAAGAGAATACAGAGCACCATCCTAATCTATAACAGTCAAAAAGTTTTCTAGCATCTTATTATAAAACTTCAGTTTCACCAAACAATTCCTTCCTATCTGTGTAGAGGTTTTGTTAAAATCAGGAAAAAATCAAAACAAAAACAACTTAGGTGTTTGCTTTTACTTTTTCCCATCTAACAATAAATAGTTAGGAATTTTAAAATCATTCTCAGTCTTAAAGTAGTAACAGGAAGTTGATAATAAGGGGAAACGGATATGATGGCCAGGCCAAGCCCTTAGCTACAGCCTTAGCCTAAGGCGTTAGGGAGATGGAAGTACATTCCACACTTCTTCCCTCCAGACACTAATCCATAAAGGAAGCAGAGAAAAGGTACCTTGTTTGGGTGACAAAGTCCACTTGTTATTACTGTCATAAAGACACACAACAGTCTTTGCCAGTCTACAGAACACTAAACAGACCAAGGACAAATGAAGGGGTAGCTTTTTAGGAGATGGCTGTGAGAGAGCTTAAAGAGAAGAACAGAGGGTTTTCAAGATTTTTTGGATTAAAAAAAATAATAGAAACCTCTTAACTCTTGCTATTTCCTTATAATTTTGTCTTCTTTGTTTCCAGTCATTGCCTCCTAATCTCTCCCATAGTTTCTGTACTCTCAGAAGTGCATTTTAGAATGCCCCCTGGCTCCAGAGGTCAAGGTGAGGGACTGGGGATAAGAAAGCACAAAGCTTGCCATTGCTCTTCTACTGGTTTATGTGATCCAATCATCTGATCAGTTGCCAAGGACACAAAGCCAGGTAGTCACATGATAGCCACACTCTATGTGGATCTGGCCAAACCGCAAGTACTGTGTTCAGTAACCATTTAGGGGGACCACTGATGAACAGAAGAAAAGGTAAGAGATGAGCAAGTAGTATGGTGAGAGAATATGAAATTATTAAGTGAGAAAATATTAGAAACTCTTCTCCAAAGAAGCCTCATTCATATTTAATTTGACACTATTTTTAAAAGTACCTTTACTTTATCAAGTCTTTTAAAGTGTTCAATTAGTTATCATAAAAAATCTCTTTTTCTGTCCAAACTCGAATTTTACTAGCTTACGTAATATTTAGATTAATTGCATTATTGCAATAAATTCAATCATGATAAATGGCTACGGGAACAAACATAATTGACTCTTAGTCCCATACGACTCAAGTGCTGGTTGTAGAAGCATGGGTGTAACTAGAAAATAGCCTCTCAGCTGTGACATTTGGTGTGCCCTTGACTTTCGTCAGTGGAGACAGCAGAGGGAACTGACTAACCTAGGGCCCTGATTTTCAAAGGGTGGCCTCAAAAACAGCGGTCTCAGTATCACCTGAAAATTGGTTAAAAATGAAAATTCTTGGACTGTACTAGAATTAGACCTTTCGGGGGTTAGGATCTGTGTTATAAGGAGATGAGGAGCCTTGCAGGTGATTCTGATGCAGCTAACGTGAGAACCACTGATCTACGGTAAGGAGAGGTCAGTTAGGAAAAACTTCTACCTACTTAATGGTCCTTAAACTTTATTGTTCTGAAGTGCTTATAACCAATACAGATCCCTGTGTGTGTGTGTGACAGAGAGAGAGAAAGAAAGACAGAAGGATTCTAATTCGTATTATTTAGGGGTGAGTTCTTGGAATCTGCATTTTCCCAACCCCCTGGTGATTTTGAGATGGGGTATGTCACTGATTGAATTGTGTTCCCCAAAAATATCTGTGAACTTGGCTAGGTCATGATTCCCAGTACTGTATGATTGTCTACCATTTTGTCACCTGATGAGATTTCCCTAGTGCTGTAAATCTTATCACTAGGATGTAATGCGATGGATTAGTAGCAGGTATATTGATGACATTTACAAGATTAGACAGGATCTTAAGTCAATCTCTTCTGAGATATAAAAGAGAGAAGTGAGCAGAGAGACATGGGGACCTCATGCCACAAGAAAGCAACGCTGGGAGCAGAGCGTGTCCTTTGGACCTGAGGTTCCTTCACAGAGAAGCTCCTAGACCAAGGGAAGACTGATGACAAGGACCCTCCTCCAGAGCCAACAGAGACAGAAAGCCTTCCCCTGGAGCTGATGCCCTGAATTTGGACTTGTAGCCTACTGGACTGTGAGAGAATAAATTTCTCTTTGTTAAAGCCATCCACTTGTGGTATTTCTGTTATAGCAGCACTAGATGACTAAGACAGGGTAGTTGGACCAAACTTAGAAAAACAGAGAACTAGAGATTTTACTTAGGGGCAAAATGGAAACTTGGGGGAAGTTGTTGTAATAACACCTAGTGATTCAACAGTTGTCATCTAGAAGGATGGTTTAAATTATTCTGCATGGCTGTAGAAAGTAGAACTAGGATCACTACTCAGAAGTTAGTGAAAAGTAGATTATTCTGAGAAAAAGGAGGCAGTTCTAAAAGATGGAATGGACTGCCTCTGATGTCTTAAGGTACCACATCTATAGAACTTATGAATCAGGAAAGCTGGATGTCCACTTGTCATTGAGTCTACAGAAGAGGTTCAAGTAATGGGCTGGGGATTGGACCATCCAGGGGTAAGTAGAGACCTCTAAGCTTCTTTTCAATTCTGAGACTCAAAAAAAAAGTCATCATTCCCAATGTCTCCTGGAAGTACCTGAAAACCTAAATTTCAAAATCAGAAAAGGGAAAAAATTTCTAATAGTTGTTTCTTTCTAACATTAGAAATATGTCCTTGCTAGATATTAATATGTATGTTTCAAATGAATAATAGTCTTGCTTGTTATTCTCCTTGGTAGTAACTGAGCCATGTCTATTACAAAATTTTTCTCTGGTTGATTCAATAGATGAAAAAAATTGATATTTAATAATAGAGTGAGATCTGCATGACTCGATGAATCAAGAAGCTGATATTGGAACTTTTTCTTTTTCTCTACTAATTTAAACAGTCAGTGTGGTTTAGAGATTATGTTTTAAATTTCCAATACCTGTCCCAATTCCATTTTAGTAAGGGTCTCCTTCTGGTCTTTGCTGGTTGAAATTATAAGTGTAATTAGTGTATTTGAGATTGTCCAGTGTTTGCCCCTCTAGCCCTTAGATCCTGACCACTGAAAAACAACAACGACAGCAACAACAGCCATCAAAATACAGTGCACAGAGGCAGGGATGAAGAGGGCATGGGGTTTTGCCCAACCTGAGCTTGCTGTGTACCTGCCAAACGTAGGAGAAAACACAGAGGGTATCTGTAGATATATACATAAATACATTCATGTTTGTACATGGATTCTGTTTAGGTAAAGATGTACAGTGTTATTTTAAATTTTATTTAAAATTTAAATTTCCTATTTTAGTGTTGGAGTCCCTGGGTGGTACAAACGGTTCATACATTTGGTAACTGAAAAGTTGGAGGTCTGAGTCCACCCAGAGGCACCGGAAGAAAGGCCTAGTAATCTGCTGCCAAAAAAACAACAACAACCATGAAAAACCCTATGGGACACAGTTCTACTCTGACACACGTGGTGTCACCATGAGTCGGAACTCACTTTTGACGGTTACTGACTCTTTTTTTTTTTTTTTTTTTTTGGTATTTTAGTGTCACTGCCTTCAAGTGGAAACCCTGGTGGCAAGTAGTGGTTAAGGGCTACAGCTGGTAACCAAAAGGTCGGCAGTTCAAATCAACCAGGTGCTCCTTGGCTCCTTGGAAACTGTATGGGACAGTTCTACTCTGTCCTACAGGGTTGCTATGAATCAGAATCGACTCGACCACAGTAAGTTTGGTTTTTTTTTTTTTGGTTTGCCTTCAAATACCAGCACAAAGTATGGGAAAGTAAAAACCACAGCCAAGTTTTGTCGTCAGTATAAACAGGCTTTCTACCTTAACAATGTTTCTTAAAAGGCTGCTGATAAACATACATGATGCTAAACATGGCTTCAGGGTGTGTAAGAGAAAATGAGACATAGATGCCTTGGTGAAGTAGGGCTGCCTAGTAAGTGACCTCATAACTACACATAATCACTGTATGAATCCACTTTTTGTGGGAATTAAATTGGGAAGTCAGAATAAGCCCAATCTATCAACTAAAGCTCCATTCATATTTTTCCTAGTTATGTAAAACAAATTTATAAAAAGAATATGAGAATGTATTACCCTTAGACCACTGGTGAAATTCTATTTAACTTTATTTATTTCTATTCAATTCTAGGTGACTTAATGAGGTCATCGAGATTGATAATGAGATTGAGAGTTGCCAAACATTATAATCCAAAGTACCTTAGGCACATGCAAATAGTCTCAGATCTTCTTCCTTTGCTCAGCTACTTTTTGTGTCTTAACATAAGATTCAGATCATATTTGAATGATAATTAAACCTCAAATATTTTCAAATAAAGTCCAAGTGATAATGTGAGACAATGCATTAACTATCATAAAAGAACTCATCATTCCTAAGAGTTTGAATTTTTATTTGTGCTGTCAACTTTTCTAGTAAACTTGGTGCAAAAATATTTATTTCATTCTTGTACATATATGAATTTATTAATACTACAACTCTTATTCTTCCTCTTTCACTTCCACTATTGTACCAGCCAGGTTCTTGTCTCTATCATCTAATGCATGGATTCTACAGTAGCTGTTGATCCTGAAAGCATGTCCTCCTACCTCTAGGTACTCCTAGCTTCCCTTCCACCCTCATCTGCTGCATAAATGCAGATGGCCCATTGTGTAAACCCGGAATATGTACTGCGTCCTGGATTCCCTTCTCCTGTGCTACGCTCCTCTAATGGAAAACCTTCACGATAGTCCTTGCCTGAAGCACAGTGGATATGTCAAGTCCTTCAGGCCGTCTTTCTGGACCCCACCTTTGTTCTCTCCCTTTCCTGCAATGGCAGCTGCCCCAGCTATTCAGTAGGTAGGTTTCTTGCTTAGGCCTGAATTCTTCTGCTCCCTGCCTACTCTTCCATGTTTTGAATCATTATGATTTCCATTCAGTCACAAAATACACTAAGAAGCTAGTTCTGTTAATGAGCAGTTAATTTTCAGGAGAAGGTTAGGTGCACATCTCATTAGCATCCCAAGAGTAGTTACTTCTGTTCATGTATTCCCTCTTACAAACGATCAGATTTTTAAATATGCTGGGAAGCTAGCTCTGTTAATGAACAGTTTGTTTTCACAAGAAGATTAGGTGCACATGTTATTAGCATCCCAAGAGTAGTTGTTCCTGTTCATGTCTTCCCTCTTACAAACTATCAGATTTTTAACTGTAGAGGCTACATCTTATTACCTCTGAATTCTCAGATAAGGAGCAAAGTGTCTGGCCCATAGTAGAGGCTCAATAACTGTTGTTTCTTGGATAAAAGGATCCAGTAGTGCCTAGATCCATGGGTGCCATGGAGTTGTGAACTTGGCACACAGAGCCCCCAGCGTGGTTGCCACTTTCACAGGTAGCTGCGTCCCCACAGCCGCTAAAGTAGACCCAAGTCCTCGCGCACAGCAGAGCAATACTTTGGGAAACGTCATGGAAACTACTGCCTCTGCAGCAGCAAGGGTGAGATTTCCCGACATGAGCAGTAAACCCAGAGTATTCTTTAGAAACCCCCAGGATTGCTTTTGGTGCTCTATGACCAAAACCCACTATACAATTTACAGCTTATAGAATTTGAGTGGCAACTTAAGAACTAATGATGCTACCAGGGGAAAATAAAGATATATTGTCCAAGCTGAATTTGGCTACATGATCTGCTTCACTGCACACCAATCGATTTCCACTGTGCTACAGGGAACCTAAAATTGTTCTCTCAAGCAAGTTATCACTACAATCAGTTTCAATAAAACAGGATAGATGGTCAAATATGCCAACCACAAAATGATAAATGAGATAATGATAATGATAAAAGAGAACAAAGGAGAAACAGTTCATCCTTGACCAGGCTAACTTTATGTGTTTGCTGGTAATAACCATGGTGAGGAAACCCAATGACCAGTTTATAAATTATCCTTTCTTAAGGTACTCTAGGAATATTCTAACAGTTTATCTGCATTAATGTGCCTGCAATTGCAACCAATAAAACCCACAGCACGCAACCAGAAAAGTGCATACACAAAGTCCTACTTAAGGTGAATTTATAGGGGTACGGATATAAAATCCAAACCTCCTCTCTCATAATTCCCACTCTGCTTGTACATTATGATGGGCGTTTATGTGAATCCATCTGCTTCATGATACCAACCCACTGCTTTCAAGTCAATTCCAACTCATGGCCCAACTGCCCCATACGGTTTCCAAGGCTGTAAGCTTTATGGAAACAGACTGCATAATCTTTCTCTCGCAGAGTGGCTGGTGGGGTTTGAACCACTGACCTTACAGTTAGCAGCTGAGCGCTTAACCACTGCTCCACTAGGGCTCCTTGCTTTATAATGACAGATGTTTATGTAAACAAAGATCTGGCTAGGCCTATGGAGGTATCTAAGCTGCAAATTCATTAGCATATGCATAGCCTAAAAAATGGCCTTTTTAAATACACTAAAGATTTTTCCCTACTTCACTGTGGTAGAAATTGATACTAGAAGAAATATGAAGTATGAACAGATTGTCTTTTTAACCACATAGGAGTAGAATATAACTGGTCACGTAATCAAAACTTAATATATGTTGAATGAATGAATGATCTGGGAACTAGTATAATGGTATATAAAAACAATGATAAAAATGCAGCATATGAATGGATCCTAGGCCACAAGGCAATTTTTTTCTACTGGTAGTATTTATAGTGAGAAAACTCAGTAACAGTTCATAAAGTTTCTTCTTAGGTGCTCCAGGATCCTTTCTAAGGAGACCTGGTGGCACAATGGTTGAGTGCTCATCAGCTAACAAAAAGATTGGCAGTTTGAACCCACCAGCTGCTCCTCGGGAGAAAAGAGCTGACGATCTGCTCCCGTAAAGATTACAGGCTAGGAAACCCTATGAGGTAGTTCTACTCTGTCACGGAGGGTCACTGTGAGTCGGAATAGACTTGATGGCACACAACAATAACAACAACAGGATCGTTTCAGACATAGCTTATTTACATTAATGTGTCAGGAGGGCCCATATTCCACCAGGAGGGTCCTAGCTCAATCCTAAGGAGATCCAAGGTCTAGCCCAGATGCACCAGGATAGGGTAGTGAAGGGGTTTCCATGAGTAGATTAGATATTGCACTGCTCTGCCACTACCCATTCCTCCATAGTCAGTAAAACCAAAACCTTTGCCATCAAGTCAATTCCAACTCATACCGACCCTATAGGACAAAGTAGAATTCCCTTATAGGGTTTCCGAGGAGCAGCTAGTGGATTCAAACTGCTAATCTTTTGGTTAGCAACCATAGCTCTTAACTACTATGCCACCAGGGCACCATAGCCAGTAGGAAGTTGCATTTCCCAAATCTGGGAGCCCTATTCATAGGTGCAGAGGGTTATGCCACCAGGGCTCCAAGTAAAGATAAGAGATAGACAAATAGATAAAGACATACCCTTTCACCTATAAATCTGCATTCCATTTAACCAAGAAATTCATTAATTTATGAATACGTCATAAGAAAATATTCATGATGGTCATCTAAGGGTGTATACTACAATTTTATCAATAATAGCAATAGACAGATAATAAGGAAGGACTAATGTAAATATCCAGCAATAGAGGACTAGAAAATACATTATGACTATATCCATTCAAAGGAATTTTGATTGGTCAGTCAATAAGTAGGACTATGTAGAAAAATATGAAACGGCCTGGAAGATATTTAAAGTTCATTCTAAGTGGGAAAAAGCATGTTTCAAAAGCATATTTAAACTATAATCCTATTTTTTAAATATATATCTTTGTGCAAAGTATTAAGAGAAGCTATTTCTGGGTAGAGAGATTAAAAATGAAGTAACTGAGGTTTGGAGGTTTAATTAAAATTGAATAATTCACAAGGCAGTAAAGTGCAGCATTAGGTTTCAAATTTAAATCAACACATCAAGCTTCCAGGTCTGGGCTCCCTTTACCACATTTTGCTGTCTATATAAAAATCTACATTTGGCTGCCTTAAGCAGCAACCCCGTAATGGGGTTAGATACAGAATTTAATTAGACTGACCCAAAAAGAACATTCTAAAAGAACTGAGCACTATGTCTTTCTCATTTTCACAAGTTATATGATTCATATTTACTTTAGTTCTTACTAATATTTATACTTATGAATGACAAATTTAATACATTCCCCAAAACTCAACTAATATAACCTGACCTTGGAGTCAACTAAATCCTCTGTTACACACTTTCAAGGAGTCCCCACAGCTTCACCTGGTAGTGCATTCAGAGAAAAGCTGAGAAGCCCAAGTGCACTAAGCGGAGGCGCAGCAGAGCAGAGGGGTGGGACAGCTAAGGGCGTTGTCTTGTTTTTCTGTTGATTTCTTAAAAGGCACTGCAGATAATTGTCTTATTGAGATAGGGTGAAAATCGTCCTGAAAAGAGGTTAGACTCGATGAGTTTCTGAGAGTCCAAGACCAAGATTCTCTAATTTTCCTTTCTACTTTTCTAGCCCAGAGCCGGGCTGATTTAACTTCCACTTCACATGAACTAAGGAGATGAGGTGAGTAATATAGTTGGTACCCGTGTATGGATTTTGATTGGAACTGTGGATGACCAATCCTTCCAATTTCTCTTTCCCTCCTGTGGTTCCTCTTTAAGTTTGGTGTGGCAGGTAGATGCTGTGATATTTTAATGGTTGGGGGAAACGCTGTCAGATGTGGTGAGGGTGATGAGGAAAGAAAACCGTAGCTGTTGAAATTAGTAAAGCACAAGAGCTTTGCGAAAAGAAAGCGAAGTCAACTCAGGAAGTATTAACACTTTAAGGCATGGTGGAACACGATAACTTTTGAAAGATCTTAAGAGACTTCTCCGACACCAAGGAAAAAAAGTAATGGAAGAGTAAATCACTGGTAATGAGATTTCCTGAGACAACAAACCAAGGTCAGGGCATCACACAAATGTGACTTATTCTTATTCCACCAGTTTTGGGCATAATAGAAATAGTAAGAGTAATCTAGAAAGAGTAAGGGATTAAAAGGAAGAAAACTTCGCTCCCAGTCCTGGCTCTATCACTCAACAACCGAGGGACATTGGTGAAGGAACCTCGCCTCACTCCTCTCCCCTTTGCTTTTCTGTGAAAGGGAGATAACATCTGCCCAACTACATGCCAGGATTGCTGTATGTGTAAACAACACCACCACCACCACCACCAACAAAAAAGGAATGGATGTCCTTGGAGTATTGTAAAATGCTATACAACAGTTAGCTGTTTATTATAATTATTCACGGAAGTGCCAGCAAGTGTTTATGAGTTTTGTGATCAACAGAAGCGCCAATGGTATTGGAAGCCCCTGGCTAGCAAAATATTCTTGACTCTGTGGTAAAACTAGAACAGCAATGCCATTTTCTATAAGCCAGGTTAGAAAAATGCTGTGCTGGCATATGAAAAATAAACTTCCTACAACTGACATGAATTGGAAATATATTCAGACTCTGGAGGAGAAGATCACAAGGAGACAGGATTTATTTATCTTCTACCAGTTGGAAGAATATTAGGGAAGCAGAGTGGAGCAGTGGGGAGGGAAGGAATTAGGGAATAAAATGGATTTTGTGTCAGTTCCAGCTCCTTTACTGTCTGACTCTGGGCTAATTACGTACCTCCTCTGATCCTTCAGCTTACTCACCTATAAATGAGTTAAATAATGAGTAATAACACCTATTTTATAGGCTCAGTATATGCATTAAATTAAATTAGATATTAATGTAAAGTGCTCAGTTCAGAGCCTGGTACATGGCCAATACTAATAAATGTGATTTGTTCTTATTATCATTACCTACAAACTTGTTTACAAATATCTTCCTTATTTCATTGCTTTCTTGAATACTGTCTATCTTGTAGCCTCCCTCTATGTAGCAATCTGCACATAGAACATCTTTAAAATGTTTATTAAAACTCCTTCTTTTCTTTATTTTGTCTGTCTGCTTATAATACAATCACTCATTCTTTGACTTGTGTTGAAATTATTTTACTGATCCTATAAAGGTGTCCCCCAAAATTTATTATTTAAGACCCCAGGATGCCTGACATGACTGCTGACCCTAGAAGTAATCATAACATGAAGAAATACTGAACAAAGGGGAAATAAAAAAGAAGTGAGAAAAGAAAATTAAAGGGAATTTTAAATAGAAACTAATCATCATAAGTTTAATAACATAAACACATGAGTTTTCATTTTTATATCCAAATAATTTTCAGAATAGAAATCTCCTTCTCATAACTAATAAAATAAATGCAATCACCAGTAATCTGCTGAGGAAAATCAGAAAGCATTTCTAATTTCCCTACTCCATTTCTTCAGAATATTGCCAAAAAAATATTCAATGAAAAATAATGCTTTTTATTTTCTTGGATGGAAAAGAATTCATGTTAACCAATTGTGTCTGAAAGTTATTACTGCATGATGTGCATGTGTATGTGTGTGTACGAACATTAGTCAACTTACTATTCTTCAGAAATTCCAACATACTTTCCTTCTCCTTAAGAAAATGGTTGGCTTTCTTGGCTGAGTGAGATCTTATTTGTCCAGTTAAGTGTTATCTTCTCTGGGAAACCTTCTCCTCCTAGCCTGCTGGCCCAGCACCAAGAAGAAATACTTTACCTTCTACATGTTCCTAAGACATAACACAATGTTTGGGACGTAGTTGGCACTTGATGAATCAATTTTGATTGAAGGCGTGGATGATCAATCCTCCCACTCACTCTTCTACTTATTTCCATTTAGTTCTTTTTTAAAGTTTGCAGTGTGTGATGCTATTTTAAGAGTTGGGGAAATAAGCCAGGTTTGAGAATAGTGTTGGGGGAAAGACAACCATTTTGCTTCCTCTTTACTATCTTCCTCAAGTTGTATTATTGTTTTTAATTATGCCATAGAAATTTCCATTCCAATCTCAAGAACCATATGCTGTCAGCATTAGGTTAGAAAAGAATGAATTTGAAATAACTCTTTAAACAATACACAGAGCACTGTGCAATATGTTAAGGCCACTCTTTCCAGCAAAATCTTGGGTGTTTCTCTGACATTGTCTTTATCTCCCTATGGTGACTTATGGGGCATGTTTAAGAAAATTCTGTATTAAAGTCAGGGATTCCAATAGAATCAGCCAAAATTTTGTGAAGTTCATAGTGTAGATAATCCCTGTAGTCCCTCACTCTCCATCCCTTTCATTCGTACAATACATTGAACGTTCAAAGCATACACTGCTTTTTAAAGTCTTTCGAATACTGTGTGTACTTGGTCACAGCAAGTAATTCATAAATTGAAACAATTAACATTTACCACCCCAAGGATCCTTGAAGGAAAATAAGAATGGTATCTTTGTTGAATCAGTTTGCTTACATTTCAACATACATAGCTCCACTTAACGGGTCAGCACAGCAAAAGCCACAACACACACACACACACACACAGCAGCATGGAATTAACCACACAACTCAACAGACAATGCAGACAAACTTGAGTATAAACCAAGATTTTTCTACCTCTTTTCATAACAGGTTAGTGCTGGCCCTCAGTGTTGGTGTACAGTTTTTATGGCATGGGAAAATGGGGATGTTTCTGCCCTATAAAGATAAATGTGTTGAAGGCTTTAGTTTGAGCTTACACAATGTCAAAAAGTCCCAAAGGCACTAGCACAATACAAAAAGAGAATCCCACAAACAGATATATCACCAAAACACATGGCAAGATACTGAGAAAACACTGGTAGGAAAAACTACTGGTTTCCAGTATGATTTTTGCAACAGTTTTCAATACCTTCCTGAAAAACAAAGAATAAGACAGGAATGCTAGAGGGTCTTTGGTGGGGTATGTCTTGTCACTGACCACCATTCATATCAAATCTTTTG
The DNA here is from genome assembly GCA_030035585.1 of Dugong dugon. NCBI lineage: Eukaryota > Metazoa > Chordata > Mammalia > Sirenia > Dugongidae > Dugong > Dugong dugon. The sequence goes on along the minus strand of CM057469.1, from coordinate 23,173,116 downwards.
GCTTTAAACTGCTCAAGAGTCATTTTCTCCCTGGAGAGGTAGAAAGCAAAAAACCCGCATCCGTTGTAATCTTTAAGCCTGAAGAAGAGCTAAAGGGAACACATTGAAATGCATGCACCATCTGTAAGAAGGAAAGGGCCACATGGAGTAAACATAAAAATATATCGAAGGAATAATTGCTATTCCTTCATATTATATGTCATAAACATACATTGGTTTCCAAACTTAAGTTCTATACATGTAGTCTTTCATGTATGACATCTTTATCTACTCTAGAAAGGGGTGGAACAGAAAGATAACATAGTAGGAAGCATGAAGGTCTGAATTTGAATAAAGGCAATTCCTTTGCTGTTACATCAACCTCAAAGGATGCCAAATGGGTAAAGGGGCTAGAAACTGGGAAGATTTCACTAATTAATGGCTTGTAATTCCTCAAAAAAGAAAACTTACCATATTCTGTGCAAATTTCTCAAAAGATGTTCTGCGATCCACTGAGCATCCAGACTTACGTGTATGGGGTGTGGGTAGGGTGAAGCAAAACAAGGGAACATGAAAAAAGAAAGCGAGAAGAACAGAGTAGAAAAAGACAGGATGATGAAATGATGCAACACCAAATCCATGTTCTAAAGCACAAGGCCCAGGAAGGTACGAGAGCTGCTAAGGAAGGCCTCTTATCACAGGACATAGCCTCTGTTTTCGTTAGTGCTTTTATGTTTAGTACCACAAAACTCCTGTTGTGCAAAAGAAAAATGGTGTAATTTCAAGTAAAATCAAATTAGGCTAAAATGAAGTAGTTACATGAAGCATTTATACTAACATTTGCAAAGTCTAAATATTTGAATATATAGTGACATCTCTTTAGAATTTCCTCCTAATTTTCTTTCAGGGATAAATTCCTGTTGCAAATTCCCTGTGATTCTATAGAATATCACTGTCTAATAGAACTTTCTTAAAGGCCAGAAATGGCATTCTACATGTCCAACGCAGAAACTTCTAGCTACAGCTATTGAGCCCTTGAAATCTGGCAAGAATTTTATGTAATTTTAATTAATTTAAATGTAAACATCCCCATGTGGCTAATGGCCACTGTACTGGCCAGTGTAAGTATGGAGTATCTATTTCTAGTTGCAAAGAAAATGGACCTTGAAGAATCTTGTTTAGCCTAAATGAATTATAGAAAATTATAATTTTATTTCTGAATTTCAAGAAGCTGTTGACTATGTTATCATTTAAAAGTTAATAATGAATGATGTTGTTGTTTAAATCCGGATATCCACACCCTGTTAAGCTGCTTGCAAAAGTTGTTATAGACAGTGAGACGGATTATAAACATTAACTGAATACTGAGTTCTACTGCAACTCCGCCCAAATAGTGCTTGTCTACCATCTTAGACATCTACCATTCATAGTAGGGATAATAGCGATTCAGGATAAATGCCAAATGAAAATATTCAAGAGCAAACGTTACTAAATTTCGGCTACTATCATTGAAAAAAAACATGTCTATTTTTAGTTAGGAAACCCTGGTGCCTTAGTAGTTAAGAGCTACAGCTGCTAAGGAAAAGGTCAGCAATTGGAATCCACCAGGCACTACTTGGAAACCCTGTGGGCCAGTTCTACTCTGCACTATAGGTTGCTATGAGTCAGAATTGACTTGATGGCAATTTTATTTTATTATATTTTTAGTTATGGAGTCTGTGACTCAAACATACATTCTAGTTTACTGAACAAAGAAAATCCTTCTTAAGTTTTGACCTACTGACCTTGTTCTTTTCCTTTCCTTATTGCAATTTTTGATTCCCTTAAAATAGGAATACAGAAGACTAACATGAAACATGAAAATAGCCTCTAATAAACTCTGGAAAGCATGAACATTTGCAAAAACAAGCCAAAAAAAAAGAACAAAATAAGCAACCAACAAACAAAAAAACTTAAACGGCCCTTACAAAATGCAAAGGTTTGGGAGAGGGTATTGGAGTACATTCACTTACCATTTGTCCAATACCGTGGGGCCAGCAGAGGTAACTACTCCAAATAGTTATCACTGAAAACTAGATTTAAAAAGGGCAGGAAGAACCAATACCTTTTTCTTTGCCTGTAGAAGCTCCTGATAGGCACTGGATCTTATAAAACGCGGGTATGAATCACTTTTCATCAGTTTGTAAATGTGCTCCTAAAAAGAGATAATGATTGAAGTGCTTCTTTATTATTTCTCACCAAAATAAAGAAAATACTATGAGATGAATACCACATGCAATTGAAGAACAAATCCGGTAGCAGCTAAAAATAAAAATGATAGTGCTGATGATAATACCTTATGTTATGGAACATTTAAATCTTCAAATTCATTATTTCATTCATGGATCAGTGCTTAAATTGGTTTGGGAGCTAAGGAGAAGGTAAATCACATCCAGGCATAAAAAAAAATGAGATGTCATAAGTCATTTCAAATCAAGTTGTTGATTTATATAGATCACAAAAAAAACCAAAACCCGATGCTGTCAAGTTGATTCCAACTCACAGTGACACTATAGGGCAGAGCAGAACTGCTGCACTGGGTTTCTAAGGAGTGGCTGGTGGATTCGAACTGCCGATCTTTCGGTTAGCAGCCGAGCTCTAACCATTGTGCAACCAAGGCTCCATATAGATCATATGAGAACATAAATAAATTTCTGCTAGCTCCTAAAATTTCTCCAGGCCAGAAGAGAATGATGTGAAGTCAAGACGGAATGATCATTCTGGATACAGGTAATTTAGGGGTGCAGACTGACCACATGAATCATCTCTTTTGTGCAAATTATATGGAAAATTATCATCCATAGCCATTATGGTCAGGAGCACAAGTCTAACAATAAATTTTGTGATATATAATTGCTAAATCTCCAACTTCTGTGTCCTTTTTTTAAAAACTCATTTAATGACAGATTAGGTAAATATTTAACCATTTGCCTCGAAACAGTCTGCGATGTTCTGTTTTGATGGTTAGTATTGGTAGACAAAGAAGTTAGACAAAGAAAAAATGCATTCATCCAATTCAGCCTGGGTTCAATCTAAAGACATTCTCCTATGGCCTACTACAGCCCAGAGGGGCTAATCGGCTGCTTGGTTTTCCTAGCCTACTGAAATACCTGTTTTCAACTGTTTGAGAGTATCTTGGATGTTCTAGAAGCCCTGGTGATGCAGTGGTTAACCGAATGGCTGCTAACAAAAAGGTCGGCAGGCAGTTTGAATCTACCAGCAGCTCCTTGGAAACCCTATGGGGCAGTTCTACTCTGTCCTGTAGAGTCGCTATGAGTCAGAATCCACTGGACAGCAACGAATTTGGTTTTTGGGTTTTTTTTTTTTTTTTTTTGGAGGTTCTAATCTCTTCTTGTTTGGGGAAAATAACTCAGTTTTCCTGAACTCAAACAGAGCAGCAGTACTTTGGAGTTACTCTGAGCCCACATAAAGCCCTTCGGGGTTAAGTGTCAAAATCTAGCCCAACTTTGATCTCCAAAATTATGGTAAAGTTGTAACTGTATTAGAATTTGTTGTCTGAAAAGTACGATCCAGATCCTATTTTATTCAAGATCTCCTACTTACAATGTAAATTTAGACCACTTTACTCATCTCTTTGAACCTTGATTTTCTAACCTACAAAGTAAACTAGTTGTGAGGATTTAAGGAATGATAAAGGTCTAGAGGAATATGGAGTGTTCTCACATAGACTTGAATATATGCCAAGCACACATCTAAGTGCTTGCCTATGTTAGATAATTTAACCCTCACAAAACTCCAGCAAAGTAGGTAACCTTTATTATACACATTTTAAATAAAAAGAGACTTAGGAATGGAGAAGCAAGGGACTTGCAAGAGATCACACAGTATAGTCTGGATATAACTCAGACAATCTGAATACAGAATCTGCTTTCTTAACCATTACACCTCAACTCAAAAAATGGCAGGAATGTTTATTATTATATCTCTGAAGATAGGGAAAAAACTTCATCAAAAATCAGAGTTAAATATCTAAGCTTAAATTAAACAAACAAACAACAACAAAAATAAAACCAACTCGGGGGTCTGGTGATAACGGTTTCTGTAGAAAAATACTCATTTTCATTTAATGGAAGGCCCTAGTAAGCAAGACTATTTTTCAACGACACAGATAACAAAGAAATATTCTTTTAAAGACTTCAGGAAGGTCATTCCAAACATTTGACACATTGTTGGCTCTACAAAAAATGCTTGAAATTTTATCTTGAACTGAAAAGAAAGATAAATCAGCAGAGAAGTGAATAGCAGAGCAGGAATTTTCGGCCTCCCCACCACTCCAAGCGTCTCTGTAGAATGCAATTACTTTCATTTGGGAGACGAGGATAGAGCTGCAGGGTGGGATGTCTGGTTTAGCTGTTTAAACCATGTTAGATTTCCGTAACTAGAACTGTCTCTTTTCCTTAAACCAAAGCCATGGAGAAATGCATTTTCTACTAAGTAAAGATATGGAAGAACATTTTGGTATCTCATTCTCCAAATTCTAAATGTTATTTATGTAATGCTGTTATTAAAAAACAAGATATTTTTAGAGCGAATACTCTTTTCTAAAAGAAGTTTAACAAATTATGAAATATGCATGCTCTGATTTAAAAGTCAATTTCAACACATCATTAGGAAATAATATCCCCTCATTACACATTTATTTTTCTTCTTAAGCACCAATTATATATACATATATTTTTTTAGAGAAAGCAGAAATTCAAATAATTTCTAAGGAGGCAATTAAGGTTCAATTTGAGAAAAGAACATTAAAAATTCATTATGGGATGTTAAAATCAATTTCCTTGTGTGTTTTTCTTCTGGTGGATTAACTTGGGAAACGAATAAATCCCTGAATCAATTATTTAATTTTATGACCTGAGACAAAACTGGTTTGAGTATGATATAACTAAGCTAACTCAGTTCTCACGATTCATAATAATAAATAATTTAGGAATGAAAGAATTTTAGAATTTTAGAATAATCTCCATGTTGGAAGATACCTAAAAGGTTTCAAATGTGTATTACTGAGGTGGGGTCATCATTAGATAAGTGTTAGCTCACATATTAATGACAAACAGTAGAAAATAAAAAAAAAACCATTTTCAAATATTTCAGATATGCCTCTTCAAGAAATTCACATGTAAAAATATTCACATTTATAAAACATGCCCAGACTTTAAAAAAAGTATTCACTTCAAAGCGTCTCTGCTGTCTTCTAGATCAATTAGAGTTGTTTTAAATACAGTTACCTAGATTTAAAATATTAGAAATAGCTTCCAATTTAAAATGAAAATAAAAATAAAGTCAACTGACAATGCCTCAGGAGCACATTTGGGACGTATGTGAAGGACCCCTGTGGACTGACCTGAGCGTCTCCGAAGGTGTAACGTCCGGGTTCCTTCACAGTCTGTGTGGTTTTGTCATAACTCTTAGAATCCAGGTTAATGGCACTGGGGGCTCCCGGAGCCAGAAACTCTTGCCATATTTCCTGAACTCGGGAGGGGACTTCTCTAATCGGCCTTTTCTTCAGGTCTTCCACTGCTAGCCAGAATCTGTGCAAAATGTGACACCAAGTGTTTACTCCATTGGCTAACCATCTGAAAATTCCTGTAATATTTACTCATACTACAATTCACAATGATACATAATAATGAACTCACTTTCTCTGAAAATCAAAACCAAAGCCGTTTCTGTCAAGTTGACCAGAACCCTATAGGACAGAGTAGAACTTCCCCACAGGTTTTCCAAGGAGCAGCTGGTGGGTTAGAACTGTCAACCTTTGGATAGCAGTTGTAGCCCTTCACCACTGCACCGGCAGGGCTCCACCTTCCCTGAGGGGTTCCAATATTAGGCTTTTACTGTTTGTTTGTTTGTTTTTCCATTAGTTGTATTCAGAGGTGTCAAATCTTCAAAAGGATATATTGAATACAATCTCCTTTAAGTGTTTGTTGTTAAAAGAAGATCTCCCAGAGTTCTAGACCAATACAACCCAAGTTTTACTGAAGCAATGTTGCACTGACAAAGGACCATTCGTTAGGAAGGGAATTAAGGGTGAGTGACAAAGAGTATCTGACTGCAGGGATAAAGTAAAGCATTATACCACATTCTTTGGAGCTTTGGTCCATTTGAGCAATGAGGGTTAGTGTGGAGAGGATTTTCTGCACTACTGGGAAAGGGAATTATAACAAAGCTTTACTGGAGTGGAAAGAGGCTGGAACAAGATCAGTTAAGGCCCTAGCAGGCAAAATAATGGCAAGTAAATAATTTTAGGCTACTTAATTCAGAAAGTTATAGAATGACAAAGCATCAGGCTTTCAAATTACAATTGTTTGAAAGGCTTAAATCTGAAAAGGCTCCATGGCAATTTAGAAACTACAGAAAAAAATACGTACTGATTTACTTAGAAAGATTACCAGAGCATGTTTTGGTTGATAATAGCAAAGTTTGATTGTATTTATGGGCTTCATTTCTTTAAGTTTTGCTATGTTAATTTTTCTGATTAGACCAAGAAATAATGTCAAAAAGATAAATATATATATCATAATATTTTGTTAATAGAAAAAGAAACCATACTTGAAAATGGAACTGCTATGAAAACCCTATAGATCACAGTTCTACTCTGACACTCATGGGGTTGCCATGAGTTGGAGTTGATGTGACAGCAACTGGTTTTGAGTATGCCTGTGTTATCCTAAACAGGCACTGTTACCACTCTACTGGTAGATATGATCATGGAATCAAGATGTTCATGGAGTCAATGGTAACTATAGGCTACAGAGACTTAAGAGAGGCCCAAGGTGACAAAGCAGTATCTTTGTAACTACTAAATTTTAACTTGGCAATTAATGAAAGGTCAGAAACCAGTAAAAAAGCAGTTGAGCTAGAATTAGAATAGCAAGTCTATGCAGTCTAGTTGATTCCCTAGTTTTCAAATATTATTTTTCTTTAGATATATGTAACAAAAGATAATCCAACTTGGATAACACCTTAAACATGAAACTATCGATATTACTTTTAGAAAGGAAGGATCTAGACTGTTTCCTCTAAAATAGTCAGACACTGTACTATAATAATACCATGTGCAAACTAAGGGAGCATGAGTATTGTAATTAATGGTCCTTCCAGTTCATTCCAGCACACACTACACACACTGACTCAAAAAAGTTCATGTCCTCAAAGAACTAGTCAAGAAAAATGATGCATACAAGGAAGACATGAGAAGCCCTCTATGAGCAGTGCCATCTACACAGTCTGGGAATACAAGCAAGAGAGCCCTTCTGCTAGGGTGAATGCTGGTTGCAAAAGGGGTCTTAGGAAAGCTATTACAGATGCAATGACATGGAATGACATGCAATGGCCTTCTTGAAGTTTTGAGACGGTATTAATAATACCTTCTCTGATATGTGGGCACAAGCACTATTCTAAGTACTTTACCTATATCAACTCATGTAATCCCCATAATAGCTCTAAAAAGTAGGTGCTATTATTGCCCCTTTGTTACAGAAGAGCAAACTGAGGAAATGAAGTTTACGTAGCTTATTGAAGATGGCCCATAGGGGCACATCTAGGTCAACTGGCATAACAAAGTTTATTAAGAAAAGTTTCTGCATCCCGCTTTGGTGAGTGGCGTATGAGGTCTTAAGAGCTTGCAAGTGGCCATCTAAGATGCATCAGTTGGTCCCAACCCACTTGCAGCAAAGGAGAATGAAGAACACCAAAGACACAAGGAAAATATTAGCCCGAGACAAAAGGGCCACATAAAGCAGAGACTGTCAGCCTGAGACCAGAAGAACTAGATGGTACCTGGCTACCATCAATGACCGCCCTGACGGGAACACAATAGACAGTCCATAACGGAGTGGGAGAAAAGTGCGGAGGAGAACTCAAGTTCACATAAAAAGACCAGACTTTATGGTCTGACTGAGACTGGAGGAGCTCCCGAAGCCATGTCCCCTGGGCACTCTGTTAACTCAGAACTAAAACCATTCCCGAAGTCCACTCTTCAGACAAAGATTAGGCTGGATTATAAAACATAAAATAATACTCGTGAAGAGTGTGCTTCTTAGTTCAATCAGATACACGAGACCAAATGGGCGGCCCCTGTCTGGAGACAGGATGAGAAAGCAGGAAGGGACAGGAACTGGTTGAATGGACACAAGAAACGCAGGGTGGAAGGAGGGAGTGTGCTGACACATTATAGGGATTGCAACTAATATCACATAACAATATGTGTATAAATTTTTGTGTGAGAAATTAACTTGACCTGTAAACTTTCACCTAAAGCACAATAAAAAAAAGTGTATGAAACATTTTGGGTGAAAATTAAAAAAAAAAAAAAAATCCTGTTTTTTTTTTTTTAAAAAAAAGATTGCCCAATTAGTAGTGTCATAGCCGGGGTTTGTATCCAGATAATCTGTGTTCCTAACTCCTGCCTTGAACTGCCTCCCCAGCAGCATCATTGCCTTCCTTACCCTCATCATTACTGCAAGCATTTTAATAACTTAGTAGAATGGAAAGATCATCAGTGGAAATCCCACTTCTTTTATTTAATAGTAGCTGAAAATTGGGAAGTGTCTTAATGTATTTGAGCCTCAATTTCCTCAACAGTAAAATGGGCTAATAATGCTTATCTCACTGGGTTTCTACAGGATTAAATGAAATGAACTATGTAGAGGGCACTGTGAAGTGTCTGACATATTTATACCCAAACTCACTGTGGTCCAGTCGATTTTGACTCATAGCGACCCTATAGGACAGAGTAGAACTGCCCCATAGGGTTTCCAAGGCTGCAAATCTTTAGGGAAGCAGACTGCCACTTCTTTCTCCCATGGAGTGGCTGGTGGGTTCCAACTGTTGACCTTTTAACCACTGTGCCACCAGGGCTCCTTGATATATTTATAGGCACTCAATAATGAGTCTCATATCACTACATTTTTTTGCCACGTGCTATATCCTAGGTGCTTGACTGAAAAAGGAATGAACAAAAACACACCAACAGGAGAGAAGAGTGTGTATTTGAGGAATAAGTAGTAGTCAATAAGCAGTGTTTCTTGACTTTTCTTTTTGTCATAATACTTGAAGAAAAATGCTCATATGAGTGGCACACTCCAACAACAGGAGGTACTTAAAGGGCTGCTGCTTAGATAAGATACATTAAGAGTTACTTAAGTGCAATTCTCAGCCTTTCTGGGTAACTCAAGCATTTTTTTCTCCCTCAGTCTGTGACACCAGACACCTAGGAGGAAGCAGTTGGGCTCAAACTTGGAGAGTAATAAAAAGTAGCTTGGGCCTTGTTTATAGAAAATCTAGAATGCTACTTGCTAGCAACCTGACCTTGGACAAGTTGCCTAATCTCCCTCAGACATAGTTTCCTTATCTATAAAATAGGGCAATCGTATTAATTTTCATGTTTGTTGTTATGACTAGATATATGATAATTGTAAGTAATGAATACAAAACACAGCATGGAATACTTACAGAAGCAGTGGATATAAAGCATATTATGGCATAAGGTAGGTGCTCAAGAATTATATTTCTATATCTAACTATCCATCCACCCACCCACTCATCCATTCATTCTTCTTTCCATCCATCCAACAATCCAACCATCCTTCTTTCCATCCATCCATCCATCCATCCATCCATCCATCCATCCATCCATCCATCTATCCATCCTACTTTCTATTCACCCATCTATCCTTCATTCATCCATCCATCCATCTGTCTGTTCATCCATCTGTCCATTGTTCCTTCCTTCCCTCCCTCCAACCCTCCCTCCTTCCTTCCTTCTGTCCATCCATCCATCCATTCATTATCTTTCTATATTTACTTAGTAGAAAGACATATGATAGGTATACAGTAGATGAATTATATCTACAAGAAATATATTATATATATGTATATATATAATAAGGAGCCCTGATGGTGCAGTGGTTGAGCATTTGGCTGCTAACCAAAAGGTCAGTGGTTCAAACTCACCAGCCACTCCACAGGAGAAAGATGTGGCAGTCTGCTTCCATAAAGATTTACAGCCTTGGAAACTCTTAAGGATTGTATTGTGTCCCCACAAATTGTGTGTCAACTTGGCTAAGCCATGATTCCCAGTATTCTGTGGTTTTCCATCATTTTGTGATCTGATGTGATTATCCTGTGTGTTGCAAATCCTAACTTCTATGATGTTAATGAGGCAGGATTAGAGGCGGTTATTTGAATGAGGCAGGACTCAATCTACCGATTAGATTGTATCTTGAGTCCATCTTTTCTGAGCTATAAAAGAGAGAAGCTAGCAGAGAGGAGAGGGACCTCATGTCACCAACAAAGAAGCGCCAAGAGCGGAGCGAGTCCTTTGGACCCAGGTCCCTGTGATGAAAAGCTCTTAGATCAGGGGAAGATTTATGACAAGGACCTTCCCCTAGAGCTGACAGAGAAAGAAAGTCTTCCCCTGGAGCTGGCACCCTAAATTTGGACTTCTAGCCTCTAGACTGTGAGAGAGGAAATCTGTTTGTTAAAGCTATCCACTTGTATTTCTGTTATAACAGCACTAGATAACTAAGAAACTCTATGAGGCAGTTCTACTCTGTTGTATATGGTCGCTATGAGTCAGAATCAACTTGATGGCAATGGGTGTACGAGTACATAAGTAATATTTTTTATATACATAATTACAGCATGGAGACTAGTATGGCATAGAATTATCAATTCCTTCATGAAACCCAGTTTGCACATGCTATTCCCTTTGCTCAGAAGTTTCTTCTCACTTCCTTTTTTTTGCCTGGTTACCTCCTTCTCATTATCCAGGTCTTAGCCTAGAAGCCATTTTCCCTAGGATGCCTTTGTTGGTATCCAGCTCTGGATTAGGTATCCCTCTGTATGTCTCCTATTTAAATACCCATTAAATAGTATTGTGATGATCTGTTTTCTTATCTGTATTTCCCACCAGACTATAATTTAATGATAGCAGGAGCAATTTTTATTTGGTTAGGTTTTATTTAGTTAAGTGATGCCTGGTGAGGGTCAAGTAATTACTTGTTTATTTCTTTATCATGATATCCATAAAGTCAGCATTTTTCAAAAACTTAAGAGAATCAGAGGAAAATCCACCTCCCATCCAAAAAAAAAAAAAAAATGCTAAAATATGTCCTTTATCTCTGCTTTATTTTTATTTATTGTTGCACTCAATAATTGATGATGTGACTTCAATGCCTAAAATGTTATTTAGTAGGCCCGGTAAAAATCCTTAGCCACAGTAGATCTTGCAAAAGCCCTGTCAAGAAGGAAAGAGAATAGGAAGTTGCTTCCTCAGGATCTATGACAGGCACACATATATAATTAATTCCTCCAGGTTCTGCCTGAGGTCATCCTGCTTACTCCATGAGGCATCTGTCGACGTATTTCTGAATGATTGCTATCAGTCTCTGTTTAACCCCTTGAAAAGAACGTGACATTGCCTAGGGTTGCTTGGTTTCAGTGAAAACAAATGAATGCTGAGACCATTCTGTAAATGAATTTCACAGGGCTGCATAAGTCATGGAAAAGTAAAACAGGGTATTCAGGTTTCAAACAAATAAAGAATGAAAGAGCTCATGGAAAAACAGTGTTACATTGCAGAAGGTTATCATTCACTTCCATGATCTTAGATAAAAGCCATTAAAATTCATTCCAATGTTTCACATTTAAAATCCAATTTCCAGGTGTGTTTTAAGTTAGAGAAATTTCAAAACCAAATGAGGATGATATTTATAGCAGCTGGGCAGAATGGGCATATCTGCTCGCTAACAGCTCAGTGTGCCCCTGCTCTCAGCTGCTCATTGGCTGTATCTAAACATGCAAAAGCCAATGAGTGCCCCAATAGCTTTGTCCCAAGTTATACAGGTGCCCAATCTCCTTTTCTCTACCTTACTTGAGAAGTGATATACAAAGAAGGCTCATATGGATAAATAGGTGATATTTTAATTTAACTCCATAAATATTGTTGGCCATTCTCCACTTTGTCAAATACTGGTCTAAATATTGTACTTTTGTATACAGTTCATTGAAAATGCTCCAGGTTTATGTAGTGAAAAGACCAAGAGACAGTGTCAAAATAAACCATTATAAGTAACTGATAATGTTAGATAGGCTTTGCCTTGGTTACTTTTTTTGCCTCCATCACATGGCAGGAATTTAATGGGTTCATATCATCCTGATGCTAGTGGGGAGAGTAACTGAACTATTATAAAGTCTCAAATAATCAGATACATCACAGGTGGTGTCTCTCTCGCTTACAGTGGAAGGCGCAAACATTGTAGCTTACCTTAAGTTTTCTGAGCTGAATTCTGACTCTAGAAATTTAAGGAACTGTTCTCTCCCAACTGGGTCTTTCAAAGCTTCATCCATGCCGAAACCCCACCGTTTTACCCTCTGCTGGCTTGGTTCTTTGCTGTAGGAGATAAAACAAAGCCAAATACATTCTCTTCATTACAACTCCTATGTTCCATTATTAAATTTCCCCTCAAAGCATATATATTTTGAGGTTCACATCTTTATCTTTCAGGAAAAAAAAAAAAAAAAAAAAAACCAACTCTGATTGATGACTCCACATGAAAATATAGGGAGGCATTAGTAATAAAGTTTAACATTTTTTGAGAATTATGTGCTAAGTGCTCTACATGAATGAGCTCTTTTAGTTTTTTCAGCAGTTTTATGAGATAGGTACCATCATCGTTCCCATTTTATAGATGAGGAAACTGTGGCAAAAAGAGGGTTATAACTTCCAATGTTAGGTAATAAGGGGCAATGATCCAGACATGCTGACCCCAGAGACCAATTTCTCAACAATTATACAATGCAGTCTTGTGGTGGTACGCTGTACAGGCTCTGGCGGGGAGATTCATGGGGGACCAAGAGGCCTATATTCTCGGCCATTGACTCTGCTGTCAATTAAACATGTGACCTAATCCTGACTGAGTCACAAAGGTATGTGGTTCCAGCTTCTTCATCTATAAAATTTATAAATTATAAATGAAGAGTTCTGGACTTGTCAAGTGTTTAAGACCACTAGCTGGATTTAGAAGAAGCCACCACCACCAGCTGCCATTGAGGTGATTCTGACTCATGGTGACCCCATGTATGTCAGAGTAGAATTGTGCTCCACAGGGTTTTCAATGGCTGATTACTCAGAAGTAGGTCTTTGCCAAGTCTTTCTTCTGAGAAGCCACTGGGTGGACTTGGACCACCAACCTTTCAGTTAGTAACCAAGTGTGTTAAGCATTTACACCACCCAGGGACTCCTTAGAAGAAATCGAGCTCCATAAATGCAATCTAGAGAAGCGCAATATAGCACTAAATCTTCACTTTGCGAAGTGATATGCAATGGACTTTCAATGAATCTGTCAAGGTTGATGATATAATTCTTCTCCTATGTAGTTCATGAAAGCAACGGGGGAATTCTAAATTATGCTTTGGTCGTCTCAAGAGGTCAATTTCCTGTCGTTTTCTTTTATGGCATTTATGGGAAATTCATTTTGTTTTAAGATTTAATTAAAAAAATATACTTGTAATGGGTTTAGACCTTTGGCATAGGCCTTTGGCAACGTGGATTTTCAAGGAAGCTAACAGCAATGAGTTAAATTTCAAGAATTAAAGATTCCCAGCTCTAAGCAGTCCATCTAGGAAACCCTTGTACCTCTGATTTTATGCCAGTCTGCAATGTAACTGTCAGTGCAAATGTCTAAGTTTCAAAACTCATTATCTTGAGTAAGAATTTTATATCATGGACCAATGTATGCAAAGTGTAAAACTACATTTTACAACTAATTAGTTATAGGATTCTTTCTATTTCACCCAGACTCTGAGAAAGTGATATATTTGGGAAAGAGAGAAAAATGCCACCTACCTTGCTTCAAGTTCCCAGAAAGTAGTATCATCGGACAGCCATGGGTTAGAAGGGTCAGGTGGCACAAGAAATGGGTCGTATTCTAAATACTGTTCCGTATAACTTAGTAGACTGGGGAGAAAAAATATTTCCATTTTTCTTAGTTTTATAGCTGAGGGTACACCCAATCCAAAGTAAGAGACACAAGATAAAAGTATCTGACCAAGGAATCCTTGTTCATTTAGAGAATGAAATTCAATGGCAGTTTTCACACTCCAACAACTTATACGCATCAATGTGTGCTTCTCGGCAAACATAGGCAGTTAAGGATTCAATCTCTCCTTGTGCCTAGGCCAGATGAGTCAACATCCCTCCGTCAAAATGAAGCAAAGTGGGACAGGTGAGTTTGTTAAGGCAGTGCTAAGACTTAGCTCCAATCCTCGGTCAGCCAGTGCACCCACAGTTGAATTGACTGCAGCCAACTCGGAGAAGGAAGGAAAAAAAAAGTTTGACAAAAGTATTTATAGTGATTATGTAAAAGGAGAATTGCTGATGAAAAACATCCTTTTAAAATTTTGTATTAAAAAAAAAGAAAAGAAAAGAAATGAAAGGGGAAAGAAGTTAGAGAGGAAGGGTTTGGCAATCAATGCCCAAAGCTGAAGAATATGAATGACCTAAAGAACAGATTTAAATGGAAAAAAAAAAAACCACGAAAACGTCCCTGAATTACTAATTCAAATTCTAAAGTCAGACAATAACTCAGTAGTGTGGGTGTTGAGACGAATTTACAGAGAGGATCCAAGTTGCCAAAAGGTAACCTGTAAATCAAAAATTTCATTTCTTCCAGCTGGAGTGAAAACATTCATCTCCTTGGAAATATCCGCTGTATCTGGCCGCACAAGGATAGGATCTCTAGGGATTTAAGACAATAAGGATCATTCTGCCATTCGAGCTACAACAAAAGAGTTCTTTGAAAAGCTCCTACGAGCAATTAAAAAAAAAAAAAAAAAAAGACATTTCTTACAGGGCTGTAATTATTTGTCTCACCCCTCTCCCAACATTTCTCTTCCCATTTATAATATCTGTCATTGTCATATGAAATTTAGTATTTATATGGAAATCTTGAAATACTTACCTATCAGCAACTTTTGACATTTTTAACCGATGTCTATCTAACTGTATTTGCCAATATTTTATCTGAAAAGAAGGTTATAGAAGTAGTTACATCAGTAATGACATTCTCACAACTTTCATCTCTAAATTCTGACAGACTGGGCAATTCTGAACAAAGGTATATTCTAAGTCATTAAAATTTCAAAGTCAGTTAAAAAACCCAAACCCAAACCCAAACCAAAACCGAAGCAGAGGGCTCTGAAAGTGTTAACAAAAAATTAAAATCAGGTTGAATGAATGATGACCAATAACACTTTACAACAGCAACAAGTTTGAACATATTACCTACTTCAACAAAATGTAACTTTATTTTAAAAGTTTTATGGAAATTTCAAACATTCCATTTCAAATACAGAATCACATTTTCTCCCAAATATTAAATTCAGAAAATTGATTTCCTGTTATTTGTTACTATAATTTAAAAATAAATTCTACCTCCTAGTGTATTTCAAAAAAGCATCAATGATGTGTGTTTTGAGAATAATTCTATCAACAATTCATAACAAACCCTCACATAGACATAATCACACTTGGAAGAACTTAAATTAAAAATCCTCTGAGCTACTTTTCCTTCATAGTGATTATAAATATGCTAGAAAAGTATGTATTACACTGTTTATAAATCATATTACAATAAAATACTAGGAGATAAGTGTCAAAAGGGACCAGAGCCCCATGATTCAACCAACCAAGAGATTTAATTATTATTTGAAATAAGACACACTTTGTTTTGTTTTGAAATACTACTTGGAATCCAAACTATTGATCAATGGGTGGAAAGAGAAGCGATATGTACCATGATTGTATATCAGTGCCAGTAAGGGAAAGTTTCAAGAGGTTCACAGAGATCCGAACTTGAGAACTAAGAGTGAACTCTCTTTAGGAGAAAGATCATGTCATATCATTGATGTGGGAAATGTGTGAATCAATGACCTCAACCTCTTGTCCTCTCCTCCCTTAACAAAGAGTTTGGGAGTACAAAACAACTATAGGTGACGAATTTACCTATGAATCTGTGTGATTTTCAAAATTTGGTCATAAAGAAAGGATTTGGGAATTTAAGAGTGAAGAGTTTTGAAAACCACTGCCATATGTTGATACATTTTCAAATGACTGTACTTCTTAAAAAGCAAAGTTGTCACTTTGAGGACTAAGGTGCACCTGACCCAAGCCACGGTATTTTCAATTGCCTCATATGAATGTGAAAGATGGACAATTAATAAGGAAGACCGAAGAAGAACTGATGACTTTGAATCATGGTGTTGGTGAAGAATATTGAATATACCACTGCTATGGATTGAATTGTGTCCCTCAAAAATGTGTGTCAACTTGGCTAGGTCATGATTCCGAGTATTGTGTGATTGTCCACCATTTTGTGAACTGATGTGATTATTCTATATGTTGTAAATCCTAACCCCAGGATTAGAGGCAGTTATGTTAATCAGGCAGGACTCAATCTACAGGATTAAGTTGTATCTTGAGTCAATATTTTTTGAAATATAAAAGAAAGAATCTAGCAGAAAGGATAGGGACCTCATATCACCAAGAAAGAAGTGCTAGGAGTGAAACGGGTCCTTTGGACCCAGGGTCCCTGTGTTGAGAGGCTGCTAGACCAGGGACATATTAATGACAAGGACCTTCCTCCAGAACCAACAGGGAGAGAAAGCCTTCCCCTGGAGCTGGTGCCCTGAATTCAGACTTCTAGCCTCCTAGACTGTGAGAGAATACATTTCTGTTTGTTAAAATCAGCCAGTTGTGGTATTTCTGTTATAGCGGCCCTAGATAACTAAGACAACCATGAATTGCCAGAAGAATGAACAAATCTGTCTTGGAAAGAGTACAGCCGGAATGCTCCTTAGAAGTGAGGATGGCAAGACTTTGTCTCACGTACTTTGGACATGTTATCAGGAGGGACTAGCCCCTGGAGAAGGACATCATGCTTGGTAAAGTAGAGGGTCAGCAAAAAAGAGAAAGACTCCCAACGAGATGGCTTGATTCAGTGACTGCAACAATGGGCTCAAGCATAGCAATGATCGTGAGAAGCGCGCAAGACCCAAAAGTGTTTTCGTTCTGTTGTATGTAGGGTCGCTATGAGTCAGAACCAACTCGCCAGCACCTAACAACAATGTACTTCTTAAAACTAGACAGTTTCATTATTTAGTAACTAAAAATCTACATGAAATAGTAAACTATATAAATAAACATTCAAATACCCACTCTTAACATTCACCATCTGGTCTTCAAAGCAGTTACTCTGTAAACCTTCATTATCAAGTCATTTTAAAGGTTGACCTACCTGTTGGTGTAACTCATCTTCTGTTGGAGGCTTAGTTTCTGGTGTGGGTGTGTGGGTAGGGCTGTGGCTTCTAACATCATTCTGTAAACCATAGACAGACTGCATTAAAATAAAAAAGAGGCAGAGGCATGTTAGTACAAAATACCATTTATAATCACAGACTTCCTTGAAAATAATTGTTTTGTTAGATACTCAGTATGGCAACCCAAAGCCT
This sequence comes from Dugong dugon, assembly GCA_030035585.1. Lineage (NCBI taxonomy): Eukaryota > Metazoa > Chordata > Mammalia > Sirenia > Dugongidae > Dugong > Dugong dugon. Next base: position 23,155,563 of record CM057469.1, on the reverse strand, counting down.
TGCTGCATACTTGATTACGCTTCTAATAAAAATTCAGAAGGCATTGCTATGATAAATATATGTATTTAAAATAGAAGCACAGCTCTTTGAAAAAATGCATGCTTAGATTATCAGCTTGACAGAATAATTGATTACAGGTAAACAACATGGTGAGTGTGATAATAAAATTTGGGAGTGGACTGAGAGTACTAAGCTGGGGAATGACAACACTAAGTAACATTTAATAAATATTGATTTCAGAATAAAACAGCGATGAGAATAGACTACCATAGAAATTTAATAAACCAAAAGAGGATAAAGAATAACATGACCTTTACATAGAAAAAGAATGGAGTACTGAGGAGAGAGACTAGATTAATAATTCTAAAGCCGATGTGGTTTCTGATGCTGAGATCCAAGACACCCCAGAGTGCTCCTACTTTCCCAGGTCAACATTCAGTTATTTACCTCACAATATGGGCCTTGCCACTGGGTGCCATTTGCAAACATCAGTCAACCCAAAGGATTTACATAGCCTTGGAATTCATGATGCCACAATGCTTCTTTACTGACTTGTCAAAAGGTGAAACCTACCATTTAAGAAGACTCCTTTGAGAAAGATCCATTGCTTAAAAGTATAAACAAATATCTGTGGACTTAAGGGGTTAAAAAAAAATCATCCCCAACATAAGGTGTGAGATATCCCATTGGTCCACTCCATGGGAGGGGCTAGTTTTTTTTTAATATATGAAAGTATTACTTTAAAATACATCATTTAATACATGCTATTGAACACTTCTTCTGGCATGAGGATGAAGACAGGATGCTACTGTAAAAAAATATAATAATAAAACTGTATGTGCCCCACAAAATTAAAGTTACCAGAAAAGATTTGGAAAGAAACTATTGAGATCTGAAGAGGGTAGATTGCTATGCTTATCTGAGCCCACTTTCAGGCCCATCACCAACTTTGCAGGTATCTCTAAACTCAAAGGTGCTTTGTTTCTGACCTGCTCTCACTTGTACCCTATCTCCTAACTTCATCCACTGGCTCTATACCTGGATCCTTGGACTTGGTTTTTGCCTTTGTGTCTCCCAGTATTTTGCTGTTAGCTTTATTTAGCAAATTTTGTCTTGAGTTTAAGCATTTGGATCATTCAATTCCAGACCACCTTGGGCAGGTTCTCTTCAATCCTCCCTCTCTTGCTGCAACCCCTACTCCTTGGAACTCAATTCCTGTCACCAGTCACCCATTTTAACAAAAGGTATAGCACATGTGATGTGGGTTCACTATTAATAGTACTGAACTGGATGACTTGGCCTTGCTCTTTTATTTCATTCATTCATTCAAAATTTATTGAACAATTTTATGCTAGATATTGTGCTAAGCATTATAGATACAAATACAGTAGATACACGTCGTCCTCCATTGGCACTCACAATCTAATAGAGGGAAAACACATTATACAAACAAGCACACTCAGATACGTATGATTAAAACTGTGGTAAGTGTTATGAAAGGAAAGAATAAGAAGAGAATGGAGCCTGGAGAACAAAGAGACAACTTATACTGAAGGAACAGAAAAGGCCTAAGTGAACTGCTGCTAGTCATGTATGAATACAATTAAATATGACAACCTTCTGAACTCTGAAATAACAGTTGAGGTTGATTTATAAAATTTAAGGAGCTGAAACACCACCAATTATACAGCCATTGCACTTTCCAAAATCTGCATTTTTTTTCAGTTGTATCACATGAATTTTTCATACTAAAAATAAAAAGATTCTAAGGCTTGAGATTTCCATTCTTACTTACCTTGGTTTAATTACTCAAAGTTCTTTAATAAGAGACTTTACGAGAATTACAGGTCATGAAAAAAACACTTACAAATCAAGGTAGCTGATGGTTTTAACAGTATTTTTTTTTTTTGGCTTAGATTAAAATTAATTAAAAAGGCTGTTACAAAAATATATGCCCAGAGGAAGCCAGTACAGAGAGAGAAGCAAAGTAAAGAAACAGAGAGAGGAGACAAAAGCAAGAGAGAGAAATCTGATGGGGTTCAAGTTTAAGTTCCTGGGTCCAGTCACGCCCAGGGCCAGATCATCTATCCCTGTCCACCCCATGGTTTCATGCCAGGAGCCAGGAAACTCCTCTATTCATTCAGTCTAGTTTGAGGAGCATTTTGGTTGCCTGCAACTTTAATATACCCATTACTTAAACACTTGTATGTTATTCAACAATATGAGCAGTTTACCGTGTTATGCAACATGTTAGATTTTAGATTTGCACGTTCTGCACATGGACGTGAGGAAATGCCAATCCTTTTATGTATAAATAGCTATAACCACTGAATTATTAACAGCAGGAAAACTAGACACCTAATCACGAGTTCACTAACTATTCTTCCAGAATGTACACATTCGCTGCTAACTATATTAAGTACCATCATGTCTAGATGAGGGTCAGGAAACAGCTTACAGTTTTGAAATAGGGGCCCTGAAGTTACAAGAGGCAATCCAAAGCATAGGTTTAGTCATATACACACAAATGCGTTTGTCATGCTCCTCAGGATTTGCGTCCTAGGACCCCTCCGGTTATTGTCATATAGAAATAATAAAGTCATTCCAGACTGACTATTACAGTCAAAATTTGGGTATCAGGCTGAGGAAAATCAGGCACAGTGCCCCTTGAAACGTGTCCAGATTGGGCTAATTTCTCTCTAGACACGCTACATGATTATTCCTTCGTATGGACTTGACGGGACAAATACCTCTTTATTTGTATTTTAGTAAAGTATATTCAAATTTAAAAGAGAGATTTGAATATTTGATTTGAATCTCAAATACTTAAAAATATCTCAAATCAGCTACACATCTAAGCCTTCTCTTCACGTATTTGATAAGCACGCTTGAAATTCAACAATTAAAAGAAACAAAACATCCCCCCCTTAAAATGTAAAATAACCCTGATAGTCATTAGGCACATATGCTAGTTATTACTTTAAGGATTTACTTGAGAAAAGTATCAATTGCTTTAAAAGTACTATGTCCTTGATATGACCTATAATCACAAGAAATACTACAGCAGAAGACCACAGAAATGAACACTAACTCTCTTTGCTCGGGGCATTGTCCGTTATCAAAGATTAAGTATGGTATAGAGGTTCAACTTCCTCACCAGCAGCAGCAAAAGACAGAGGCCCATCACACTGCTCAGAGAAGAGCAAAGGACACGGCCCAATTAGCGACAGCAAAGGCAGATTCCAGAAGCAGTAGGGGGCCTTTGCCCTCAAGTTCCCTGTCCTAGGGGCAAAGCTTTGGAACCTTCAGTGGGTGGCAGATCAGAGTTTGCTGCTTGTTTTCAAGTTATTCGCTGCAACAGTGGTGTGACAATTTAGAAGCACAAAACATTTAAATTCCCTTCATAACACTTTAGAACATTATATGAGTACGTATATCTATACATGTTTGTCTACTTTTTCAATGTCTGCATCCTTACTAGACGACAAATGGTGGATTAGGGCCACGCCTGTCCCGTTTACCACTGAATGCCTGAAAAACCAAAACTCACTGCCATCGAGTCGATTCCAACTCATAGCAACCCTATAAGACAGAGCAGAAGTGCCCCATAGGGTTTCCAAGGAGTGCCTGGTAGATTCGAACCGCCGACCTTTTGGTTAGCAGCCATAGCTCTTAATCACTATGCCACCAGAGTTTCTTTTGAATGCCTAAAGACTAGTAAAATGTTTATCATATAGCAACCAAAACAGTTGTCATCAAGTTGGCTCTGACTCATGGTGACCTCATGTGTGTCAGAGTAGAACTGTGCTCCATAGGTTTCTCAGTTGTTGACTTTTCAGAAGTCAATCACCAGGCCTTTCTTCCAAGGGACCTCAGGGTGGAGTTGAACCTCCAGCCTTTAGGTTAGTAGCTGAAAGTGTTAACTATTTGCTCTACCCAGGGACTCCTTAGCATATAATAGAGACTTGTTAACTCTGCTGAATGAATGAATCGTTCCAGTTCCTAACCAAATATGAGCTAAAACAGCAGTGATAGTAACTCTAAAAGACAAACCACTATGTGGCTTAGAGTCGTATATAATCTTCTATGTAAAATAACATCATTATCAGGGAAGATTCTAGCAAATTCAACACTTTTGATTATGAGAAGCTACATTTATCAATAGTGAGAAAATCAATATCTTCCAACTGTTGAAAACAAGAGCACACACGCCATCTGTTGTAGCGTTCTTCAGAACTTTCCTTTGTCTCTGCTAAATTTCAGTGCTATATAGCTCTACTGAGGCACCCTGTAATTCTACTAGTATTGATTCACAGGAAATTACCAAATCCTGGACAAACAGACCTAGAACTCAATGATGTCATCTCTTCACAGCATTCACCATGCTATGCCTCGTACTTTTTTTCCAAAATCAAACGAGGGCTGATGGTATATGAAGATCAGCATTGGTAACTAGTGCTTTCAAACTTTCAAGAATGATGTCAGATGAAGCACTGGTAGGATCTCAATACTGAATATAGTGCTAAGAGGTGCAAGTGATTATTATGTTTCACTTCTATCTTGTGAATCTATTTGCTTTCTCTTCCAAATCAGAGCATATCTCTATGGGTGTCTGTTGCGTGAAACCGGACACAGAGTAAGTAACTCTTCAAAATTCAGAAAATAGTGAGAGGTGGCTTAATGCATTTTTTAGGGAGCTGATAACATTTTTGAATCTTGTTCCGCAAAGCCAGTCCCTGGTGCACTCAGGATGTGCTTGTGAGCAGAGGGTGAAAGTTGCCAAGTAGGGCCAGGCCCAAGAAGTGACTGTGCTGAGAGGCTTTCTTTAGGTCTTGCGTTGCCTCTTTCTCTCAGAGAGGCCCAAGGGGCAAAACCTTTTGAGCTCTGCATCTGAATGGGTTTTGTGGCTCTTTTCTGGTGGCTTCTTCATCCTAACATCAAGGTAAATGGTCTTAAAAGGAAGAAAATGTACTTGGTGCACACTGGGGCCTTGAAGATGATGCTATGTTTCTAGGCATGGAAGAAAAGACAATAAGAAATAAGACTACTCCCCCTTCCTCCCCAAAAAATGTTTAGCGCCAAGCACAAGGACACATACCCTGGAAAACACTATGGCTACATAAGAAAATGAAGTCCCTGGGTGGCGTCAATGGTTAAGGTTCAACTACTAGCCAAAAGATGGGCGTTTGGAACCCACCCAGAAGCACCTCGGAAGACAAGCCTGGAGATTGGCTTCTGAAAGTTCACAGCCTTGAAAACCCTACTGAGCAGTTCTACTCTGCACACTTGGGGTTGCCATGAGTCAGAATTGACTCAAAGGCAACTGGCAACAATACATAAGGAAAAATTCCACAGAAAATAACATCCTAAAGTGTGTAGAATGCTTTAATCCAGTATTTTCAACCTGTGGGCTCACAGTGATGGCTGCAGACTATAAATTCTTACGTGCTTCGTGCATTTTTTACGGAATGAATAGATGCCTTCTACACGTATTACTTTAAAAATAAGGATGATACTACTTACTGCAAAGCGGTTTCAAAAGGTTATTTAAAAACATCACTGATTTCAGGATAGCTTCCCAGCACCGCCCCCCACCCTTGTAAGTATTCTCTCACTTAACAGACACTGAATATACAACTACTATCACATGATTGTTTGACAAAATTCTGGGATTAAAAAGGAATCCTCATACTCCATCTGTAACTAAACATATTTTAGATGTTCCTTTTCCCCCAGACTTTTCTCTAAAAATGCCCCTTCTCTCATCTTTATTCTTTTTCTCAGATAATTTACATCTTCTTTTCCTCATCTCCTGGGCTGTGAAAGAGACACTCTTCTCTGCTGATGGCTCTTCCTGGGAGGGAGAGAGGGAGAGACCCTTCCCTTCCTATTCTTCTCCTGTCAGAGCCAGTCAGCACCCTGGGGACCAGGCATGCTAGAGAATTAGGAATCCATGGGCGGTGCAAATGGTTAAGCGCTTGGCTACTACTAAAGGGTTGGCAGTTTGAGTACACCCAGAGGAGCCTTGGAAGAAAGTCCTGGCAACCTGCTTCTGAAAGGTCACAGACTTGAAAATCCTGTGGAGCAGAGTTCTACTCTGATCCATATGGTATGGGGTCACCATGAGTTGGAATCAGCTCAATGGCAACTGAAAAATTTTTTTTTTCCTGATGAGGAAGAGCTTGACAGAAGACTAGGGTTTGAAGTCCCAAGCATATTATACAGAGCAACAAGGAAGTGCAGGAATGATACTAGTAGATACTCCATATGAAACAGGAGAAAAGATTTTTTGTTAATGGCTGGCGTCCTGTAAAGAGTGCAACTCATTACTGAGGTCAGCCCAACAAACATGGCTTTACCTTCCGGGTTTTGTGTGGGTTTCTCATTCTGGACGACTTCTTAATGTCCACTTCAGTAGTATTTACACATCCAGGCTAGAAATGAAAAAGCAGAGAGACACAAGAATCTTTGAGTGTGAAGTTTCTGCTCAGGGTATTTCTCTGTAAGTGAATGACTCCCTCTCCAGAACCTGAGCAAATGCCAAGACAACAAAAGTCACTGGCAGCTCTTTCTAAACCGTCACTACTACTTTAAAACATTAAAAAAAAATTTTATTGTGGTAAAAATATACATAACAAAACACACGCCATCTCAACCGTTTCTACATGTACAATTCAGTGACATTGACTACGTTCTTCAAACTGTGCCACCATTCTCACTATTCTTTTCCAAATTATTCCACCACTATTAACATAAACTCAATTCCCCCTGAAAGGAATGTCCCTCTTTCCCCCCTTCCTTCCACTAACCACTAATAATCTTTGGTTTCTACGTATTTGCTTATTTCGTAGAAGTGAGGTCATACAATATTTATCCTTTATTGACTGACTCGTTTTGCTCAGCATAACGTTTTTAAGGTTCATCCATGTTGTGGCATGTATCAGAACTTCATTTCTCCTTATGATCAGTAATATACCATTGTATGTATATGCCAGTTCTGTCTATCCACTCATCTGCTGATGGACACTTGCGTTGTTTCCACCTTTTGGCTATTGTGGAAGTGCTGCAGTGAACATTGGTGTACAGGTTTTCTGTCTGCATTCCTGAACAGCACAGCGGCTTTTCTCAGGAATAGTCAGTAATAAAATAGATTCAGCAATTGCAGTCCTCACATTTAAAAACCTAATAACTCCCAGAGAAAGAGGAAAAATAAATACTTGGGCTTTGCATAAGACAGTGTGTGTTTATATTTATAGCTGCTAACCCGACAGACTTAGAGCAAAGATCTCCTGAGACCAAATGAAGTGACACCACAGCTGATCTCTCCACTCAGCTTCCCTCAGAGCGTGCCTACTCTGCTCCAACATGCCACTGATGTTCCAAGGCCACTTGCTTTTCCTAGGTTGGAAAACTAGAATGAACTTCAGTTGAGCCAGCTCAAACCCCAGCATGAATTTTTTACTGTGATTGTGAAGTCCAGATACTGGGGATATTTGTTTTCATAGACAGAATGTACAATGGAGTTTGTGGTTAAAATAAGGAATATGAAGAAACTGGTACTCAATATACTATGCTTATTCCTATAAATTCCCAAGTTTCTTCTCCCTCCCCCTCAGGCAGGTGAATCGCTTTAAAGGGGCTGAAGGAAAGTGAGGGTAGCCTGCTCCTGGCTTTTGGAAAAGCTCCGGAGTCTCAATTTGCCAGATTGATTGAGGAAACAGACTAGCTTTCAGTTGTACAGAAACAAACAGGCATAAAGCTTCTTCTGTATTTGGAGGAGGAGACCAGGAAGAGAGAAGGGAGAGGAAGAGAAGGAGAGAGACAGAAAAGAAAGAATGAGGGATGGGGAAGAGGAGGGAGAGGAAGGGAGGAGGGAGGGAGAGAATATGAATCAGGAAACAGAGAAGGAGACTGAAAAAAATACGTGGAATCTTGGGTCTGAAAAGGACCTTAGTTATAATTTATCCTTCAGAAGTGGCAGGAAGTTAGTGATTAATTATATGGGTTGTGTTTTTCGAGTTTCTGGTACAGGATTTAGGGATCTTTGGTCCTAGTAGAGAGATCATGTTGTACATTGTTCAATTTCTCTATTTCTTCCCAAGATTGCAAGAACATCAAACCATCAATAATCCTTGACCATGACTCCAGGGACACTATGAATGAGAAAAGAAGCTTCTGTAGAGTTGAGATAGGGCTGGGGGTAGGGAGGGCAAAAAGGCACCATTTAGTGAGATTAGAGAATTAGAGAATAAGCTGGTCTCCACAACCAGCCACTGACAAGCAACAGGGATTAGGTCTCAGTATAACGAGGACATAGGACATTTTCCTTAAAGATCTCTCTCCTGATAGCACAGCTATTGTGACAAAACTCCATCGTAAAATTGTAAGGAAGAAGGAAGTAAATGAAAAAAACACTGTTTTTTGATTTTTTTCCTACAAAGTTTACATGTAAAATATATATACTACAGACACACACTACACTTTAAATATTAAATAAATTATAAACTTGAATTGCCTATTTAGTTAGGAACAGACGTGGCTGGGTTAGTACTGTGGTCTGCTTGGCTGTGTAGGAGGAAGGGAAAGTACCCTCCTAGGTGGACCTTATTTATTAACTGACATTGAGCAATTAAACCTCTGGTTGATCAATATCTGACATTTTGATGTAATTTTTCTGTGGTCGGGGTCTAGGCATCAGTATTTTTAAAAGACCTGAAAAAACCAAAAAAACCAAACCCATTGCCGTCAAGTCGATTCCAACTCATAGCAACCCTATAGGACAGAGGAGAACTGACTCATAGAGTCTCCCAGGAGTACCTGGTGGGTTTGAACTGCTGACCTTTTGGTTAGCAGCCGTAGCACTTAACCACTACGCCACCAGGGTTTCCAAAAAAAAAAAGGAACCCAGTGAATTCATTTTGCAGTCAGGGTTCACTACCACTGATTTAGATGTAACAAAGATAACATGTGGAAAATATTAAAGCAAAGTGTTTTCATTTCCTATTCAACTTATATTTCCTTGCAGCCTTCCATCCTTAAGGCCGAGCCATTTGGAAAGGGGGAGGAGGTACTCAAATTCTTTTAGCTCCCATTGATATATCAAGAACCAAGCATGGAAGATAGATCATAGCAGGGTTTCTTCTGTATGTTCAGGGGTGATAACTAGCATATGATATACAGTAGAGGACAAGCATCTTCTTTCGTGGTCTGGAGGAAAATGGAAATCAAAGTAAGATGCGGAGTTCAGTAACCTCACTTCTCTTAGGAAGAAACCCTAGGTGGGACACAGGAGGGAGGAATAGAAACACCCAGATAAGTAGGAGGGAGCCTGTGAACGTGGGGTGGGGTAATGAATCTGATGCCCCTACAGGAAGCTCTGCATGCAGTTATATCCATTAGGAATTCCTATAATAGGGCAGGAGTTGGCAAGAAAGATAAGTCTGGGATAATGCTTCCAAAGGCTTCTAGGGACCCAGAATTTGTTCTGTGCCTCAACAAAGGACACAGAGGTTCTGAGTAGACTGATGGACAGAAGTCTGAGGTTGGGACAAATGCCACATGGGCATGGATTCTATGCCTAGGAGCAAATGGCTAGGAACACAAACTCCATCAGTGAGTGCAGATGATGGGCTGGCGCCTGTTTTACCACCCCTGGGGACAGACCACGCTGGCGTCTCTAGAGCAGAAATCAACAAGAAGCCAGAATCCACAGAAGCCCTGTGGATTCCTGTCCCTCACTTCTACTCTACAAGATCATACAAACAATCCAAGACTATCTAAAAACAATCTTGGGTAGCAGCGGGGAAAGTGGGAGAAACCTGAAAGTGTGACTATTCATCCAGAAATGACTGAGTTATTGACAGAGATAATTTAAATTACTGCCTCACACTGAGCCAGTACATTGAAACCTACCTTCAAATAGGTATCTGAGGAACTACAGACTTCTGAGGAGTCTCAACTAGTTGATATCTAAAAATCCTTTCTTAATAAACTACAATTCTAAATCAATCTTAATACCAGGTGAGATCTTTTAAATGGTGGTAAAAATATATATGACAAACATTTGCCAATTCAACATTTTTCACATGTACAGTTCAGTGACATTGAGTACACGGATCATGCTATGCAGCCATCAGCCATATCCGTTGCCAAATTTTCCATCATTTATTTTCATTTAACAGATTAACAGAGTATTAACAGATACTTGATGCTTCCTAAACAATGATTCCCCTTCCTTCTCTGGGTGGATAATTGACCAATGGCTCCAGAAAGTGTGTCAACTTTTGAGGGCACAAGTAGAAAGATTTTTCTCCCCTGTGGGAAGTGTCTGATGGGCTGTTTCAGAGAGAGTTAGAATTTTAATTTTCAAAGTTCAAAGACTGGTCCTTTACATTTAATTAATGAACCATTAGCAGACATCTAAAATTCATATTTGAGCCAATTTTTAACACAATTAATCATCAAGTTAGTAAGAAAACATTGATCCTGAAAACAAATGTTACTAGAGACTCAACCCTGAGCTATTCCATAAACCTGGTCCCATCCTAGGCAAATATAATCTTCTAGTTTACAGTTTGTTGCTAATGGTTAAAATAGTAAAATGGACCTGGGATTCTTGTCTCAGTGTTCCTCCGGTACCTTTGCATATCATTTCTAAACAGCCCCCATGGGACTGCTAATGGGTAGACAGATCTCTGGTCTCTAAGTTAAATAAGGGACTCTTGAAAGTTAAAGACGCTCCAATGCCCAAAGTTGTCTAGGATATGTCTGAACAGCTAAGGTCATGGCCTAGTGCTGGTAGCCCCTGAAATAAATGCTTTCAGAATCAGGCACTATGGTAAATGAAATATGGCAATATTTTTAAAAATTATTTTACTTATTCAACAAATATTTTTGTGCATTTAATTATTTGTCAAATCTTGTGATCAATGGTGAGATACAGAAATAAGGAATGATATCTCTACTTCAATAACATCATAATATAGTAAGGAGGACAGGCACTTGAATAATCAAAACACGGGAGCAAACGGACGAAGTGGAAGTTGGCGCAGGGTATTACAGGACAATAGTATGTTCTGTTGGTTATCCTCAATATGGCAGCTAAATATATTTTTAATTTTGCTTTTAAGCAGTTTTGATCCCATAAGATCATGCTATCCTTGGTTATTTAAAAAAAAGAAAAGCTGTTATGTTTTGAAACATATATAAAAGTAACACTAGCTAGCACCAGCCCCAAGTGAAATGTTATGCATAAATTAGTTTCCTGCAGAAATAAATATATCTTCCATTAAGATATAAATAGTACTACCATTACCAAATAGGCACTGAATAAAAATGTTCAAGGATGTACTATTTGCTGGATTTAGGGTTAAGTGCATATTATTGATGGATTTAAGGAATAATAGTTGGCATTTACATTGGCCTACAAGAGAATCATAAGTTATTTCTAGTGATTCAAAAGTCAAATTAGTTTCAACAGACCTAAGCTGTGTTGTAATGTTATTATAATGTTATCCATTAAAAGACAGAATTCAATATTTCGGACTTCATTTCTAAAGTAGCAAAAGGAATGTATAATTGCCATAGTGTTCATGCAAGTGCCTTAATGAATTGCAAAACAGAGCTGGATTCTTGGCTTCCTTATTGTTAAAAATACCATCTAGTTCTTTTCATGGCACAATACATTGTTATTAGTTGAACAGAGGGCATAACTTATATTCAGAACAACTCAGGAAAACGTAAAGACCTTCAGGGAATAGTGTCACTAAGAGACAGTAATGGGGTACAGCTTTCATCAAATTCATTCATGGCAGTTGGGTAAAACAATGTTCTAAATGACAAATGAATGGAGGTTTAAGAGTGAGGAGGCAAACAGAGCTAATAGTAATAAATATGCATATTCCTGGAAGTTGAAAAAAAAGTGATTCAGGGAAAATTAAAATTTTAAATGTATGTAATTATTGAGTTCAAATACAATAAAATTGAGGAAAAAGATTCACTCTTTTGTAACACAGTCCTCATTTGAAAAATTCAATTTCATATATATTGCACTTCCACTAAGGAGTCCTGGTGGCACAGTGGTTAAAACTCTCAGCTGCTAACCAAAAGGTCAGCAGTTCAAACCCACCAGCTGCTCCACAGGAGAAAGATGCGGCAGTCTGCCTCGGTAAAGATTTACAGCCTTGGAAACATAATGGGACAGTTCTACTCTGTCCTGTAGGGTCATATGAGTCAGAATAGATTCAATGGCAATGGGTTTGGTTTTTTTCGGGTATTTCAATTAAAAAGATCCCTTATATAAAGTAATTATAGATTTTAAAGTGTTTAATCTCAAGATTGCTTTTAAAGATCCTATTTAAGCTTTTTTTTTCTTGGGCACATGCCAAGTGATTCGGCCTCCGATCTTTTCAGCCCTGCTGACTCCATCCACTTACTAAATCCTACACACAAAACCAAAGAAGTTGTTTGCAAACAATTAGCCTGGAATTGTTTCCATTCACCTCCTCTAGAATATGTACTTATTTGATTCCTATGCAAACTCATCTGCTGGCTTCAGATTCTTGAACATATTCTTTAATGTATTGCCATTGGATGAACTTCACATATCCAAGAGGAAGAAGGAAGGCTATTTAGCAGAGTGGAGGGAAGAATTTCAAGTAAGTTTGGAGCTGTGGGAAGTTGTTAGGTTAGGTAGAAATTGTAGACGGTGGTAAGGGCTTTGGTTTTATTCTAAATGTAAGAGGAAGCTATTGGAGAGTTTTAAAAAGGGAAGTGATCTGGTATGATTTACATTTTAAATAATTCACTCTGGCTGCTGCTTTGGGAGTGGAGTATCAGGGTGGGGTCAGGGCAAAAGTGGAATCGGGAGACCAGTTAGCAGGTTGTTGCGATAATCTAGGTGAGAGATGATGGTAAAGCGGACCTGCATGCCACCATTAGAGGTGAGGATAATTGGTTCGATGTGGGATAGGTGTATTTGAAACTAGAATCAACAAGTTTGGATTAGGGAGCATACTGAGGAAAAGAAAACAGCCAAGGACAACTCCTAGTTTTGGTTAGAGCAACTGGGAGAGGTGGTGCCATCTACTGGGATGGAGAAGACTGGAATAAAAACGAATTTAAAAGAGAGGAATCAAGGATGACTTTTGGATGGTATTTACATACAATTTTAGTATTTCCTGAATTCTCTAACTGGGAGTAGATTACAGCTCTTTATGCAGTCACTATGAAGATTCACGACTCAGAGTGTTTCCAACATAATTGCTTGCACGATAACCTGCCCCTGGTCCATCCTTTTGTATTTTTATCTTTTTGCATCATTACTAGTCATATGAAGACTTCACTTAAAATGTGAAGCATTAACATCTGATGGTCAATTGCAGATGTGTGGTGGAGCTGCCTCCCGTTACTCAGAGCCTCTGCTACACTTCCCTAAGTTCTCCAGTGAGTCTTAACACATTGTCTTTATCTGCTCTCGCAGAAATCAGACCATTTTAGGCTAACATTTAGGAACTGTCTGTACATCCTTCAATGACATTCCCTTTTTATATACAAGCAGTTGTCATGAGAACAAATCAGTGTTAGATGAAATACAACCGGAATGATCCTTAGAAGCAAGGATGGTGAGACTTAGTCTTGCTTACTTCGGAAACATCACTAGAAAAGAACAATCACTAGACAAGGACATGATGTTTGGTAAAGCAGAGGATCAGTGAAAAAGAGGGAACACTTAATGAGATGGATTGACATACTAGCCGAAACAATGGGCTCAAACTTATCGAAAATCATGGGGATGGTGCAGGACCTGGCCACATTTCATTCTGCTAGACGTAAGGTCGTCATGAATCGGAGCAGACTTGATGGCAACTAACAACAAAAACATGTTTTCGTAAGTTACTATCAGATTGTTAGCGCTCTCAAGGAGCTACCAAGGGGACTCTTAACAAATAAGTTTGCCTATAGCTTTTTCTGCAGCCCTGGTGGCACGGTGGTTAAGAGCTCAATGGCTAATCAAAAGGTCGGTGGCAGTTTAAATCCACCAGCCACTCCTTGGAAACCGTATGGGGCAGTTTTACTTCATTCTATAGGGTCATTATGAGTCAGCATCGAGTCGATGGCAACAATTTTTTCAAAAAAATTTTATAGCTTTTTCTGTGATCACCGGCATTACCCATGTTTAAGGTTTGGCTTTAAAATACTTAAAATACTCCCAGTTAGAATAGCTTTGAAATTAAAAAAAAAAAAAAAAATCACTGGGTAGAGGTTGAGTTGTCATAATAATTTGACAAAATATGCACTCATTGAGGAAGAGACAAAATCTTATTATCTTTGTGTCTTGAGTACCTTGCACAATGCTTGCTACACGGTAGGTGCTTACAGAAGGAGGAGAAGACTTTGAAACCCACTTCCCATTCTTTTACCTCTATTCACTGTCTCATGGCCTTTTCCACCCCCAAGAGAGGAAGAACTGTTCATCACATTGGTCTCTCTGAAACACTGATGGGGCCATGTCCACTAGGGATGAGGTCCCTGGATGAAAAGTTCGGAGGTTGGTGTGCATGGACTCTTCTTCCTTCTTATACTTGCAGCCAGGTGGGTAGCTCATGCCTGGCCTGCCATGCACACTAGCTATTATTTATCTCCTTCCCTTTCTGTGATATTTTTTTTCCTAACAAGCTGGTTGCAATGTAAGGACATGCAAATATTTTTAACTGGGGGAGAAAAAAGACGCCTCTTTGATCTTGAGAATTAACTTGATGTTCTAACTCACCTTGTTGTAGGGAGTCCTCTATTGGCTCATAACCATCGGGAAGTGGCACTTTGATTTACATTGTACTATTGTCCCTCTGGTGTCTCACTCATGAGAGGATGAGCAGCAACACAGAATCTAGGGATTGCCGGTTCATGAGCTTACTACCATCAATCACAATACCAGTGGCCACGGAATCAACCCCGACTCTTGGCGCTCCTCTGTGTGTCAGAGTAGTACTGTGCTCTATAGGGTTTTCACTGGCTGAGTTTTTAGAAGTAGATCACCAGGATTGTCTTTTGAGGTGCCTCTGGGTGGACTCAAACCTCCAAACTTTCAGTAGCAGCTGAGCATGTTAACCATTTGCACTACCCGGGGAATACCATCAAACATCTTAAAAATTTTGACTTTACCCTGTTTATTGACTGTCAGAATGAAAAAATAAAACCTAGACTTGTTCTCGGGTGGCAATGAAAATTCTCCCAGTTTAAAAGCTAAGCACCAAAAGGCAGGAAAATGGATGTGTTACTGAATTGAAAACAAGTTTTTAAGGGACTCTGTAGAGATTGCTATTGTTAGCACTGGTGATATGAATGATATGCTGCAAGCAGTGAATAAAACTAAATAAAGTGCATAATAGTATAAATAGACCACAGTCAGTTCAAAAGGCTTATAATAATTGTTACAACAAATAGCAATGGACAACTAGAAAGTGAAAAATAAGTTTATGAATATCATCATATATTGAAATTATCCTTAATGTCAGCAACAAGGATATGGGAGGCTTCTAAGTCCTACATCCCCACAATAGAAAAGAACATACCTCTCTTGAAACAAACAAGACTGCCTGTAACACACACCTCAATTTAGTAAGCTCTCTACCAAAGAAGGAGTCCCTGGGTGGTGAAAACAGTTAATGTGCTCAGCTGCTAACCTCAAGGTTAGAGGCTCAAGAATCTACCATTCACATATTTCTTGAAAACCAAGTTGATTCATAAGATATGCTGGTTTTATCATATGGCTCCGTTGTATTATCTTGCACATCTGGGTGGGAAAAAATGCATAGGGGCACAGCTTTTGTTTGCCCTCTAATATTTGTAGGTCGAAATGGAGACATCTTAAAATTATAAATGTGAGGGCAGAGAAACTTACTGTGTCCTCATCTTGCCTTCTCTAAAAATGAACCTCTGTAAGTTCCCAGTGTCCTCTTGCTTTTTAATTATCCAACCCCCACCCAATCTGGAAGCAATCTGCTATCAGCCATTTATACTTATCAACTGATGGACTGATTATATTGCAAGGGGAAAGAAGTTTCAGCTAAATTTTCCTGCACCAGCAATATTTCTTTCATGTCTAATGTGAAAATGAGATCATTTGTTTCCTGTCACATAAATGTATGATAACAACAATAGGTGAGGACAGATTGGCCAGGAGTTTAAATTACAAGTAGCAAATGTTCCCCCCCCCCCACACACACAGATACACACACACAACCCAGCTAACAGAAAATAAAACATTTGTATTTTTAACAGATGGGGATGCTCAGAAAGAACAATCTATAGTCTTGCTCAGTTCATTCAGTTATTCATTCAAAAAACATTTGTTGAGCACCTATTAAAAAAAAAAAATCCATTGCCCTCAAGTTGATTCCGAGTCATAGCGACCCTGTTAGGTACCCAAGTAGGGTTAGAAAGGTAGACAGAAGCCCAATTACACAACACCGTATAGAACATGCAGGGGGTTGCCTTGTATCCTCATTGTGATGAGAAGTAGACAGAGGTTTGCACAGGAGAGTGACATGATACAGCTATAGTTTTAAGAGGTCACTTTGGCTGACTGTGTAGAGAATTACTTAAGGAACCCTGGTGGCACAGTGGTTAAATGCTTGGCTGCTAACCAAAAGGTCGGTGGTTCAAACCTACCAGTCACTCCACAGGAGGAAGATGTGGCAGTTTGCTTCCATAAAGATTAAAACAAAAAAAACAGCCTGGTGCCGTTGAGTCGATTCTGACTCAAAGTGACCCAACAGGACAGAGTAGAACTGTCCCATACGATTTCCAAGGAGCAGCTGGAGGATTCGAACTGCTGACCTTTTTGTTAGCAGCCTGAACTCTTCACCACTGCACCACCATGGCTCCAAACCAAACCCACTGGTGTCCAGTCAATTCCAACTCATAGTGACCTTATATGACAGAGTAGAACTGTTCTCCCATAGGGTTTCCAAGGCTATAAACCCTTACGGAAGCCAAATGCCATATCATTCTCCCCTGGAGCACCTGGTGGGTTCAAATCGCTGACCTTTAGGTTAGCAGCCCAGCACTTTAACCACCACACCACCAGAGCTCCTTCCTTAAAGATTATAGCCTTGTAAACCCTGTAGGATATTTCTATTCTGTCCTATAGGGTTGCTATGGGTGGGAATAGAGTTGATGGTAATGGGTTCTTTTTTTTTTTTTTTTTTTTTTTGGTTTAGGGTGGGGAAATGAGTCTCTGGGTGGTGCAAACAGTTAATATGCCTAGCTGCTGACTGAAAGCTTAGAGGTTTGAGTCCACCCAGAGGCACCTTGGAAGAAAGGCCTGGAGATCTACTTCTGAAAAATCAGCCATTGAAAACCCTATGAATGATATGATCCTATGTATAGAAAATTCCAAAGAATCCACAAAAAATCTTCTAGAGCTAATAGAGGAATTTAGTTAAGTCACAGAGTACAAGGTCAACAAACAAAAATCAGTCAGGTTTCTGTACATCAGCAAAGAGAAATCTGAATGGTAAATTAAGGAAACGATTCCATTTAAAATAGCATCTAAGAGAATAAAATACCTAGGAATAAATTCAACCAGGGATGTGAAAGCCTTATACAATGAAAATGATAAATCTCTGTTGAAAGAAATTAAAGAAGACTTAAATAAATGGAAAGATTTTCTGTGTTCATGGATTGAAAGAATCAATATTGTTAAGATATCAATACTATCCAAAGCGATCTATAGATTCAGTGCAATCCCCGATCAAAATTCTAACAGCTTTCTTTACAGAACTGGAAAAACCAATCCTCAACTATCTATGGAATGGTAAGAGGCCCTGAATAGCTAAAGCAATACTGAAGGAGAAGAACAAAGTAGGAAGACTCACACTTCCTGATTTTAAAACATATTACACAACTACAGTAATCAAAACAGCCTGGCACTAGTATAACAATAGACACATAGATCAATGGACTAGAATTGAGAGTCCAGAAATAAAGCCACATGTCTTATTTATCTAGTGCTGCTATAACAGAAATACCCCAAACGGGTGGTTTTAAAAAACTGAAATTTATTTTCTCACAGTTTAGGAGGATAGAAGTCCAGATTCAGGGTGCCAGCTCTAGGGGAAAGCTTTCTCAATATCTTAGCTCTGGAGCTTCTGCTCCTGGGAGATCTCCTTGTGGCTTGGCATCTCTTCCCCATCTCTGCTTGCTAGCTTATACTTAATCTCTTTTATATCTCAAAAGAGACTGACTCAAGACACACTCTACACTAAGCCTGTCTCATTAACATAACAAAGACAACCCATTCCCAAATGAGATTATAACCATAGCTATAGAGGTTAGGATTTACAACACGTACTTTTGGGTGACACAGTTCAATCCATAACACCACACATCTATAGTCAACTGATTTTTGAACGGGTGCTAAATCTATTCGATGGGGAAAGAAGAGTCTCTTTGATAAATGGTGTTGGGAAAATTGAATTTCCACGTACAGAAAAATGAAACAGGTTCCATGCCTCACACCATACACAAAAACAAATTCAAAATGGATAAGGACCTAAACGTGCAAACTAAACTCATAAAATTCTTAGAAGAAAATACAGGGGCAACGCTGTCAGGCCTAGCTTTTAACAATGGATTATCTAATATACTAATAAAAACACAAACAGCAAAAGACAAAATAAATAAATGGGACCACATACAGATTAAGAACTTTTGTTCATCAAAAGACTTTACCAAAAAAATGAAAAGACAAGCTACCGAGTGGGAGAATAGCTTTGGAAACAATATATCCAATAAGAATATAATACTCAAAATATATATAAAATTTCCACAACTTAACAACAAAAAGACAAATAACCCAAACAAAAATGGACAAGGGACTGGAATAGACACTTAATCAGAGGACACTCAAATGGCTACTAAACACATGAAAAGACGCTCACTGTCATTAGCCACCAGAGAGACGCAAATCAAAACCACAATATCATTTCTCGGATGAAATCCGAGAAGCTGGACTGTATGAAGAACAACGAGGCATCAGGATTGGAGGAAGACTCATTGACAACCTGAGATACACAGATGACACACCTTGCTTGCAGAAGTGAAGAGGACTTGAAGCACTTACTGATGAAGATCAAAGACTACATACAGCCTTCAGTATGGATTGCACCTTAACATAAAGAAAACAAAAATCCTCACAACTGGACCAATAAGCAACATCATGATAAACGGAGAAAACACTGAAGTTGTAAAGGATTTCATTTTATTTGGATCCACAATCAAGGCCCATGGAAGCAGCAGTCAAGAAATCAAATAATGTATTACATTGGGCAAATCTGCCACAAAAGACCTCTATGAAGTGTTAAAAAGCAAAGATGTCGCCTTGAGGACTAAAGTGTGCCTGACCCAAGCCATGGGGTTTTCAATCATCTCATATGCATATCAAAGCCCCACAGTGAATAAGGAAGACTGATGAAGAATTGATGCAGCTGAATTGTGGTCTTGGCAGAGAATACTGAACATACCATGGGCTGCCGGAAGAATGAACAAATCTGTCTTGGAGGAAGTACAGCCAGAATGCTCCTTAGAAGTGAGAATGGCAAGACTGTCTCACTTACTTTGGACATGTTATCAGGAGGGATCAGTCCGTGGAGAAGGACATCATGCTTGATAAAGCAGAGGGTCAGTGAAAGAGAAAGACCCTCAATGAGATGTACTGATACAGTGGCTGCAACATTGGGCTCAAACAGAGCAACGGTTGTGAGGATGGTGCAGGACTGGGCAGTGTTTCGTTCTGCTGTACACAGGGCTGCTTTGAGTGAAAACCAACTCATCAACGCCTAACAACAAATAACAACAACAGTATTGCTAAGATTAAAAAACAACAACAACAACAAACTGAAAACAACAAATGTTGGGAAGCATGTGGAGAAATTGGAACCCTTGTCCATTGCTGGTGGGAATGCAAAGTGATACAGCCTTTGTGGAAAACAAAGATAGAAAACTAAAGATAGAACTACCAAATGACCCAGCAATTCCATTGTGAAGAATTTACCCAAGGGACTTGAACGCAGAGATGTGAACAGACACCAATGTTTATTGCAGCATTATTGACAATAGCCAAAAGGTGGAAACAATCTAAATGTCCATCAATGGATGAATGGATAAACAAAATGCAGTAAATACATTCAGTGGAATACTACTCAGCCAGGAAGAGAAATGAAGGCTTGACACATGGTACAACATGGATGGAGCTTGAAGACATTACGCTGAGTGAAATAAGTCAGTCACAAAAGGACAAATACCATATTACCTCACTTACACAAAAAGACAAGAACAGGCAAAGGTATAGAGAACAAAGATTATAAGTGGTTACCAGGAGAGAGGGAGAAAGCTGGGGTTACTGCTTATGAAGCAGTGTGTTTCCGTTTACAATAATGGAAAAATCACACTGATTAAGTGTGAGTTGCACAGTGTCATGGATTGAACTGCGTCCCCCCAAAAATGTGTGTCAACTTGTTAATGAGGCAGGACTCAATCTATAAGATTAGATTGTATTTTAAGCCAATCTCTTCTGAGATATAAAAGAAAGCAGAGAGACATGGGGACCTCATACCATCAAGAAAGTAGTGCCAAGAGTAGAGTGTGTCCTTTGGACCTGGGATCCCTGCACAGAGAAGCTCCCAGACCACACGAAGATTGATGATAAGAAACTTCCTCCAGAGCCGACAGAGACAGAAAGCCTTTCCCTGGAGCTGTTGCCCTGAATTCAAACTTCTAGCCTCCTAGACTGTGAGAAAATAAACTTCTGTTTGTTAAAGCCATCCATTTGTGGTATTTCTGTTATAGCAGCACTAGACTAAGACACACAATTAATGTAATTGCTGTCAATAAGTTGTACACCTGTAAAAAGCTGAAATGGCAAAAGTTGTGTGACAGATGTATTTACAACAATAACAATAAAAAGAGCAGCTGCTGAGGCTGCGTATGTATAACCAAATACCTCATGGGATTTGGTTTCTTGGTTTAGACATTTAGGGTCATGGTTTCATGGAACAACTCAGTTAATTGGCCTAATACTGTGTTTAGTGCTTCTATTCTACCTCCCACTTGGTTGTGTAGTGCCTGGGGTCTTAAAAGCTTGCAGGCGGCCATCCAAGGTGCAACAATTGATCTCTGTTCTACTGGAGAAACAAAGGAAGAAGGAGAGTCAGGAACAGAAGGAAGAAATGAAATGTATAGCTAATTTTCTCCATCAACGACTGCCCCATTTGGCCATGAGACCAGAAGAATTGGATGGTACCTAGCTACCATTACTGAATTTTTTTGCTTGATTGTTTATTATTGTAGTTTAAATGAAGTTTACATTTCAAGTTAGTACCCCATACAAAAACGTATACATACATTGTTATGTGACCCTAATTGCTCTCCCCATACTGTGACAGCACACCCTTCCTTTCCATCCCTGATTCCCCATCATTACCAAATGTTTTGATCAAAGATTCTATAGAAGAATCCTGATCAAAAGGGAGAAATTGCAGAAATTAATTTCAAATTCTCATGGAATTCAGACTTTCTGGAGCCATGGAGACTGGAGGAACCTCTGAAACTATTGCCCTGAGGTAATCTTTAAACCTTAAAACAAAAATATCCCCTCAATTTTTCTTAAAACCGAACAACTGTTTAGCCTAACTAATAAAGAATATCTGCTTTGAGCATTGTGCTCTTTTAAGAACTATCTATATGGGATCAAACTGACAACAGCAGATTTGAAAGATTAGATAGGAAACTTAGGGAACAGTGAGATTATGTTAATGGGGAGGAATAATTCGAAAAAGAAGGGTGAGAATGGATGCACAACTTGAGCAATGTAATCAGTGTCACTTAATTGTACATGTAGAAACTGTTGAGTTGGCATATGTTCTGTGTATATTCTCAACAGCAACAACAATAAAATAAAATACATATAAAAAGAAAACCCTATGGAGAACAGTGCTACTGTAATGCACATGGGGCACCATGAGTAAGGATTGACTCAAAAGCAACTTGACTGGTCTGGACAGGAAGGTGGGGAAAGCAAGAAAGGAATGATGAAGTCAATCAAGAAGGCTGTTGTGATAGTCCATGTGAGAGACAATGGCAACTTGGACCAGGGCAGTAGCCATGAAGATGGAGAAAAGCAGACAGATTCAGATTGTGTTTGGAGGGAAAATTCACAAGGCTTGCTGTTGGATCAAGTGTGAGATACAAGAACAAGAGAGGAATCAATGATGACTCCTAGGTTATGGATTAAATATCTTGACGAATGTTGGTGGCATTTACTGAAATGGGCAAAACTTAGAAAGGAGTAGATTGGAGGGGTGAGAAACCAAGAGTTGTGGTTTTAGATATATTTTTCCCTTTTTTAGAAACTGAACTGAAATTAGTACTCTGTCTGGAAGTCTTTTCCTATAAGAGGCTGGGTGTAGAACAGAGTGGATCATTATTTACTTATTTAAGGACCTGGGACAGGTGCTACCCTAGAGTGCTGCCCTGGGGCCCACATGCGTTTAAGTTTTCTTCCCACCCCTCAAAGCACAGAATTAATTCCACCTCCAAAATTTTATCTCATCCTGTTTGGTGTCATCTACTTCTGACCCACCTAATATAGCTTTTATAATATTTATTTGCTAAGTTTTTCAAGGAAGAAAGACCTGGAGATCTACTTTCATAAAGATTACAGCCAAGAAAACCCTACAGCGTACAATTCTCCTTTGTGACAATGGCAATGGGTTTGGATTTTGGATAAGCTATCCTGGAAGCTTGTAATACATTTCATTTCATTCGTCAGAATGTTTATATTTCCTGCCTCACATATCCAAAAATTCAATTCTGTCCAAAACTCAGCCAAAAAATAAATTCTAAAAGTCTTACCTAAAGGAGTTGTTAAAACACTCACACTCTTACTTGAGTGCTTTGATTGGTTGGTTCATTTGCTAAATTGTGAGAGATTGTGTTAAAGCTGTGTTTGCCTGGTTTCCTGGTCCAAGTCGAAACTCCAGCAACAAGTTAGAGGATGTTGCTGGAGGCAAGGACGCTGAGAGCAGCAAAAAGTGACAACTGACAAGCAGAAGGCAGAGGCACTCTAAAAATGGCATAAAATGACACAAAAGCTCAAAAAGCATTAACAGTTGGGGCCATCTATCCTCACGGGCATTGCTATCTTCACGACAGTAAAACAAATGTTGTTCCCCAAAATGACCTTGAATCATCAAGAAAAGAATACATTGCTTTGGATATAATCATGTAAGAATGCAGGGATGTGTGCAAATTGTTTTAGAAGCTTTTTTTTTTTTTTCCCCTACTGGTAAACATAAAATAAAGTTTTAGCTATAATTTGGAAAAGAACCTTTCATGAAATTATGTTTTCTAACATCAGCAGATTAAGGGGAAAAATAAAATACTTCTCTTTTTCTACTTTTGGAAATCAAGTTTAAAGAACAGAGAGCGTCTTTGAAATGCATCTTCTTTTTTAGTAGACCAGTTGCCTTCAAGGTGACTCCTACTCATACTGACCCTATGTGTGTGACAGTAGAACTGTGCTCCATAGGCTTTTCAAAGGGCTCATTTGTGGTATCATTGACGCAATTGTTCTCCATCAGGTTGACCTATGGATTAAAAGACTAAAACCTCCTATAAAAAAAAAAAAAATTGGATTTGGGGTATAAAAAATAAAAATTAAAGATAATAATAATAGCTCTTATATTTTGAAATATTTTGCCACTTTCCAACCATGTTGTTGTTATTAGCTGTTGTCAAGTTCGCTCCTAACTCATAATGACCCCATACACATTGGTGGTCCTGTGCCATTCCCATGATAGGCTGCAGATCAGACGAGGACTGTTGTGATCCATAGGGTTTTCATTGACAGGTATTCGAAAGTACATAGCTAGGCTTTTCTTCCTAGTCCGTCTTAGTCTGGAAGCTCTGCTGAAACTTGTTCAGCATCATGGCAACACACAAACCTCCACTGACAGATGAGTGGTGGCTGCACTTGAGGGGGACTGGTCTGGAATTGAACCTGGGTTTCCCTCATGGAAGGTGAGAAATCTATTACTGAATCACCATTGCCCTCTTTCCAAACATAGCCATTGACATGACCTTATTTAATTTTCATAAACATTCTATAAACCATACAGGTCAGCCACTATTAACCTAATTTTCACAGAAGCATAATACCAAAGACTCAGACATTGGAGAGAACATAAAGATTATCTGGTCAAATGTAGCATCCAGTTCATGATTTCTTCTGACAACTTCTCTGATGAGTCATTCATCCTTAGCCTGAATACTTCCTACAATGGCAGCATGCTTCCCTCTAGAATAGTTAATAGCTCCATTTGTAGCACACTTCAGAGAGTAGAAAATCTTTAAATATATCACTTAAATAAAGGACAATGCCACTTTTTAAAAATGTTAGTCATCACACATAAAGAACAAAATCACATGACTACAAAATTGTTAAGATCATGGGCTATATCCTTGGAAGGGTTAAACAATTTCTCTTAAGTTTTTGTGTTCCTCCTTCACAATGAGAGTAATAGTAACAGTACTGACCTCACTGTTGTTCGAAATAATGTGTGTAAAGTGTTTAGAATAGTTCCTGGAAGCCAGAATACCCTAAGCATATGTTGGCTGCTATAATAGTGATAATAATAATAATAGTAATTATCCGTATAGCTCAAAGACATAAATAAAAAAAATAACATTGTAGCAGGGGATTGCATCATTATTTCATGCTTTCAAATTATGTTGGTCAGAATTTAGGAAGTTGCTCGTTAAAAAAGAACAAGTTGAACTATACTGGAGGAAAGAAAAGCAAAAATGAAACTTTAGCAGTTTAAGGCCACCTATCACACTTAATAGGAAACCCTGGTGGCATAGTGGTTAAGAGCTACGGCTGCTAACCAAAAGGTCAGCAGTTCAAATCCACCAGGCACTCCTTGGAAACTCTATGTGGCAGTTCTACTCTGTCCTATAGGATCGCTATAAGTTAGAATTGACTCGATGGCAGGGGGTTTATCACACTTAATAAGTGAATGAGCACATTATTGGGACTAAGTATATGGTGGGATGGAGGTGAGGATGCAAAACTTAGTTCAGTTCAAAATTATTCAGATCTATCAAATCAGGCTCCAGACTAATACACTTGAGGTTCATTTCCTTAATAACATTTTTAATTTTTTGCTTCTCAAAGGGTTAACTTCCTACATTTGAAAATAGGTAATAACAAACGTTCTTATGTTGGAGCTTCTGATAATAAAATAAAATTTGTTTCTGAAAAATCCAGTTTTTGATTGTGAGGAGGTACGTAAAATTGTTGAGAGGGGAAACAGCAGAGCTGAGACGTTGTCTAGCACTTTCGGGGTTTGTGAGGGGATTTATTTTTTTTCTTATTAATTATAGATTGTTTTTAACTTAAATGTTATTTTTTTTCTCAAGTAAGAGAATCCACCTGAAGCAGACACCTGGTATCAGATTAAAAGAACATGAATTATCTTTTTTAATACAATTTTTACATTTTGGTCAAAGCAAACTGTCTTAGTCATCTAGTGCTGCTATAACAGAAATAGCACAAGTGGATGGCTTTAACAAAGAGAAGTTTATTCTCACAGTCCAGTAGGCTAGATGTTCGAATTCAGGGTGCCGGCTCCAGGAGAAGGCTTTCTGTCTCTGTCTCCTCTGGAGGAAGGTCCTTGTGATGCATCAGTCTTCCCTTGGTCTGGAGCTTCTCCGCGCAGAAACCTCAGGTCCAAAGGACACACTCTGCTCCCGGCACTGCTCTCTTGGTGGTGTGAGGTTCCCATGTGTCTCTGCTCACTTCTCTCTTTTATATCTCAGAAGAGATTGGCTGAAGACACTATCTAAACTTGTAGATCTCATCAGTGTAACTGCCACTAATCCATCTTATTACATCATAGTGATAGAGTATACAACACATAGAAAAATCACATTAGATTACAAAATGGTAGACAATCAGACAATACCAGGAATCATGGCCCAGCCAAATTGATACACACATTTTTTGGGGGACATAATTCAATCCATGACACAAATGAACAGAAAAAAAAAAAAAAAAACAACCCAGCCCAAATACCTACTGCTCCCGCATGAAAGCTGTGTTCATGCTGGCTCTGTCAGTGTCTTGGCAGGCTGACCTCATTCCTGGTTCCTTTGAGGAGTCTGCCCAGCCATCCTCTTACAGACAATGTGCACTTGCTGTCTCTAGCTTTGCGCTTGCCCGTTTCTTTGTTTCTAGCTGGTCCTTTCCCAAGTCAGCACTGACCATATCCAGAAGCAGAGTAGTACCAGCGGTTTAGACAGAAGGCCTATTAGGCTTATATCCTGAAGAATATTCAAAAACTGGGGAGACAGGCTTCCCCAAGTCATAAATACTTTGTAGTTGGGATCCATATTTGTTGGAAGGTGTGTGTGTGTGTGTAAATGTGTGTGTGCGCGCATACGTGAAACTTTACTTTGATATAATCTCAAACTTACAGAAAGAACTGCAAGGATGGTTCAAAGAAGTCCCATAGACTTAGCCGAGGTTCTTCAATTGTTAACATTTTGCCCCATTTTCTCTCTTTTCCTGTATGTTTTAAAAGATGATCTGATTGACCTTTTCTGCCTGCAGACAGAACTTTAATTCAGCTACAGCAGGAATGGTGCAAGAAACTAGCTTCTCAGTAGCACGCGGGGGCTAGTGGTGACCCTCCCCTCCCAGTCACTTGCCCAGACCCCAGAACTAGGCAAGCTAACATCAGTGGATGTTGGTCCTCAGACTCTTGTTCCCAGTATCACTCCAGCCACTGTCCACATCCTATCATTTCAGAAAAAATGGGACAGAAATCTGGGCGCATCATTTTCAAAAGCCACCAACCCATAGGCTATAGAAGCACTGATTTAATAGTAGGGAAAGCAGTTTTAATTCTCATTCTACCCATAGCTCTCATAAATAGCATCTGATATTATATAATAATAGGACACCGTATCTGCAAATCTATTCAGGGATAGGAAGAGCAGACAGAATAAAAGACGTAGGCAGGGAGTGAAAAAGAACAGTTTCATTCAGAGAGGTTCATGACAGTTCCACTGTCAAAATATTTTTCAATCCAAAGGAACAAATCTGAATAATAGACAGAAATGATGTTCTTTCTTTGTGACATAAAAGAAAGATTTAAATGTGAATTAGCATGTTTCGGATTTTCTAAAACAGTTAAAGGAATCAGTAATGAAAAGAACATGGACTACTGATCGAGAAGACAGACATGAGCATGAGCTGATTTGATCATTAAGGACAGAAAACTGGATCATTCCTATTGACATCTACATGATTTGTTTCTCATGGAACCACAAAAACAACCAAAAGTTAAAACCAGCATTGGAAGAGCTCTGATGCCTTTCAAGGGAAATGTTAAGAAGATACTAAAGTTCTACTGCTGTTTAAGTTTCAAATTAGAGCATGTAAATTACACATGGGGTAAAGAATTAAAAGTCAAACCTCTTACAATCTATAGCATACTACACCTGCTGGTTCAAGCCCAGAACCAGACAGGGAAGTTTCTAGGATATATTTATAACCATTGCATTTAATAGCAGATTCCACTGTGTGACTCTTTAGCAGCAGCCCAGCATGGCTAATAGCGCTATTAGCCACCTCCGAGAGACGTTGTGATAGTGGAAATACACTGTCCTTTGACTACCTCCAGCAGACATGCACAGCAGAGTAAGCCATCTAACAAATGAAAAGCTCACTACATTTCACTGGTATAAAATAAAAATGAATTGTTATGCACGAAGCTGACCCCAACGTAATATAACCTCCTGATGTGCACTATTGATAAGAAGGCAAAATCAGATACTATTTAGTATACTGTAGATTGTATGGGGTTTTGGAGCAAAAGCCAGGCTTTCTGGTATGAGTAAGGATTTGAGTCTTAGCTGAATGGTAGTTAACAAAACTAAGCCTTCCATGCAGGACTTTGTAAAGTGTAAGTGACATAATGCATGTTAGAAGCCTTTCTATCTAGAAACAGCTACACAGATTGTAATCAATGCTATTGTCATCACTGATAATAATCCACGTGTATTGTTGTTCTTATACATATTGTAGAGAGGAAATACATGTAGCATGGACTTTACATGTGTTTTATTTGAATGCTATACAGTTGAATGGCAGGACAGCTTCAACAGCTGGGTAACTGGCCCACACTGACTATGCCAGGAATCCAGAAGCTTCGCGGTAGCTGACAAAGCCTCTTTGGCTTGGACCTGGTCACTGATGCCTTGGCTGCTTCCAAAATCAGAGCTCTGTGACAGAAATACTTGAGCCTTTCTACACTAAGGCCAGTTGTTTAGTGGCATCCAGAAGAATGCGTGCTGGGAAGAGGGAGAACAGATTTTATTGACTTCACTCAGGAAATCTATTCCTTGAATACCCACCTTGCGCCTGGCACTGGACAGAGGGCTGAACATAGAATAAGGCACTGGAGAGGCCTGGTCTGTACCTGCTTGTAGGCGGCAGTCAGTACCTCACATCTGTCATCTCATTCACAACAATAAAATCACTTACATAAGACACTTTCACATTTATCATCCACAGATTTGCTTTTCCTCACATTGTGAGAGGGATTAGCTCTGCGTAAAAATGTGGAAGTTACAGCTGAGAAAACTGAAACAACTTGCCCAAAGGTTAACGTGGGTAAGTGAGAAGCATTCTTTACTTTAGAAGTTACTCCTCCATGTTGTTCTTCTGGAGATTTGGCTCACAAATCACCTGACACTGCTCAAGAAGTGTATAGGGTCATACACCCCAACACCCCTGCTGCCATGATTGATCTAGAGCTGTGTATCTACCTCCTGCTTTAAGGCTTCAGTAAGGTGGTTCAGTCAACACTCGCATGGGTCACACATCTTCACAGCAGGGATTGCATTTATGAGAGCACCTGGCTGAGTTTTCTCCTTTCCACCCAGTTTCCAGTTTCTTACCATTTGGCCCAAATCCACCGTGGTAGCCAGCCCTCAAGATGGTACCTTAATTATCTCCTCCTGTTATCTAAAAGCTGATATAGTCCTCTCCCACAGTGAACCAAAGTCAGTCTATGTGACCAACAGAATATGGCAGAGGGATGATCTGTCACTTCCAAGATCTGGTTATCAAAGATGGCAGTTTCTGACTGGGGCTCTCTTTCTGTTCTGGCTCACTCATTCCAGGGGGTGCAGGGAAGCTGTGTCTTGAGTAGCTCTATAAGAGACCCAAGAGCCCAGAAACTGAAGCCTCTTGCCAACCACCATGTGTGAGTGTTCCTCCAGCTCCTTGAGATGGCTACAGCCCCAGAGGACAGCCTGGTTGACACTTCCTGAGAGACCTTGGGCCAGAACACCCAGCTAAGCCTTGCCTGGATTCCTGACCCTCAGACACTGTGTACAATAACAAATGTTGTTTCAAGTGCTAAATTTTGGGGTACTTTGTTATGCAATCCGTGTGCAGACGACTAATAGATAACTAATACATCTACTCAAGCTTCAAACCTCAAATGTAGCTCTTCTGTTTCCCAAAAGTCTCCTCTGATTATATCAGGTCATAGCTGTCTGCCAACTTTTCTACACTCCCCTACCTTCTGCCTTCTTGATTCCCTTCAAAAGCACAATTGCTAAAATAATTTAGCTACTGATTATTGAAGAAGGACTATGTGCCAGGTCCAGTCCTAAGCAATTTACAGACATTATTTCAATTTATTCTCAGCAACCCTATGAGGTAGATATTATTATCTCCATTTCACAGATGAGGAGCCTGAAACTCAGAGACACTTAGAAAAATCTCACATCTAGGAAGTAAGCTGGTATTTGAGTCAAGTCTTTTTAGCTACAGTTACATTTCTTGAACACTGTTGCTGTCAGCTGCCATCCAGTCAGCCCCTACTCATGGCAGCCTCATGCACAACAGAAAAAAACACTGCCAGGTCCTGTGCCACCCCCATGATTGGTTGTAGGGTGGACCATCGTGATTCGTAGAGTTCTCATTGGCTGATTTTATTAGTAAATTGCCAGGCCTTTCTTCTTGGTTTGTCTTAGTCTGTAAGCTCCACTGAAACCTGCTCAGCATCATAGGAACATACAAGCCTCCAATGATAGGTGGATGGTGGCTGCACATGAGGTACACTGGCCAGGAGTTGAGCCTGGATCTCCCGCATGCAAGGCAAGAATTCTATCACTGAACCACTACACTACATTAAACTGTTGCATCTGCCCTAGTTCCCCCCAAACCCTTGCTATTTCAGACAGAGAAGATATAAATGGGGAGTAGTCTCCACATGCAGAGCTTCTGTATAGCTGGTGGAGTGGGAAGAGAAGCTAGAAGCACAATGCTTCTCTTTTTCAACCTTTATCTAATCCATCATTTGGGTATTTTGCTTATGATAAAACGTTGCTGAATGCTACTTATTTCTCATCACATTTCTCTGGACTAGAGAAATAATGTAAATTCTGAATGAGGCTCTTCTGAGTCATGGAAAAGTATGCCAAAAATCAATAGCATGACCATTCTTTACAGTAAAGTATTTGTTATAGAACTCAACAGAAAATCTAGGACAGGCCAATCTCACTTCTGAGTATTCATGAAAAAAATCCTAAACAAAAACAAACAGAATCTATTATCACATTAAGAAACTAACATATCATGATCTAGTGGGGTTTATTCTGGGATTTCAAGGATCATTTAACATTAGGAAATTCATGAATAGAATGCACATATTATTAATAGACCTAAAGAGAAAAAGTATGAAAATCTTTAGAAAAAATTCAGCAATCAACTTCTGGCAAAATGGCACTCTAGGCAGAAGCACCAAGCTGTCCCTCCACAGCAAAGATCCGAAAAACCAAGCCAAACAGAGAATACAACAATCCTGAAACCCTAAAACATCAAATGAAGAGATAAAGAACCCAGCCAAGCACCAAATGGAGTGAGAAAACTGACAGAGAACAGAGAGCGAGGAGAGATTCATGCAGAGGTCCCCTGCCAGCTAACGCAGCGCAGATCCACCATCTTGGACTCCTATCGGAGACCAGCAAACAGGGGGTACGAGAAAGCAGCTTCACGGAACTTCCAGTGGGAGACAAAACAACCGGTAATTTGCGATATACGCCTTCCCACCCCCCAACCTCCTTCAACCCCACTCAGCCTCCTCTGCTTCCCACAGCCACAATCTCTTGTCTGGGAAACACTGGCTGCTTGGATTCCACACACCCGAATGGGCTGGCTCTCTGAGTGCCATTTATTGGCTGCTGGTGTTGCTTTTTTCCGCTTCTTTTGATTTCTTTCTTACCTCTCACCACCTCCCCCTCCTTTCGCTCAAATACCCGGCTCCGTGCGCCATCTTTGCTTCTTCCTGAGGGGCTGCAGAGCTCCGGTAATTTGTGATATATGCTTTACCACTCCCTACACTTCTTCACCCACACTCGGCCCCCTCTGCATCCCGCGGACACAGTCTCTTGTCCAAGAAACACCGGCTGCTTGGAATCCACCAGCCTGAGCTAGCTGGGTCTCTGAGTGCCATTTGTTGGCTGTTGGTTTTGCTTTTTTTTCTGCTTCTTTTGATTTCTTCCCTACTTCTCACCACCTCCCCCTCCTTCTGCTCAAATACCTGGCTCTGTGAGCCATCTTTGCTTCTTCCTGAGGGGCTGTGGAGCTCCGTTTGAGTGTGGAGCTGCTTCCCGGTCTGGGCTGCTGCGCTGATGGGATCCCGGGACTTTTGTTCGTTTGTTTTCTTTTCCTTTTCTTGAGCTGGGAGCCCCTTCTGGCCAGGCGGTGCTGCGTGGCAAGAAGACTACCCCCTCGGCTTGCACAGACATGCAGAGGGATCCCTGAGGGCATTTGTTTCTTCGTTGGGTTTTTCTTTTTCTTTTTTCTGTCTTTGGGGGGCTTTTCTTGTTCTTTTTATTTTTTTAATTTGTTTTGTTTTCTTTTCCCTCTCCCTTTTTGTCTTTCCTCATTACTCAGTTTCTCGTCTCTCTATATCTTCCTTCTCTTTCTGTTCCCTGAATACCTGGCGTTGTATACCTCTATGCCTTCTAGCCAAGCTGTACTGCAACACCTGAGAGCGACTTCCCCAGAACTCACAGCTGCACTGGTGGGATCCCTGGGAAATTTGCAGTTCTTTAACCTTTCCTATTTTTATTTATTCATTCTTTTCTTTTCTTCCTCTTCCTCTTTCTGTTTTTCTCCATTTCATAGTCTCTCATATCTCCACTCCAATGCCAAGTTCCCCAAGCATTCCTTTTTGTTTGTTTGTATGCTTTTAGCTCCTGTTCCTCTCTCCTCTCTCCCATATCCATCTTAGTCCCACACATAACAATCACCCTACTACATCCTGCCTACCTGCACCATGCGCTTGACATCACACCACCAAGCAGCACAGGCACAGCCTACTGGAACCTGCCCTGCACTGATTATCAACCTGCCCTGGTGGCTGTAGTAAGTGCCAAAAACAACCCATCCCAGTAACACCTTTTCAGCTAGACCTGCCTTGCCGTACCATATCTGAGTGACTGACCCTGCCAATTGGAGAAGGAGGCAAAAAGTATTCGGCCCACTGATGAGCAAACAACAAAGCACACAGTCCCCCTTCTCATAGTCAAATTTAAAAAAAAAAGGGGGCAAAACAAACAAATCTACAATAAATAAATGATAGAAATACCTGCTGAATGCCCTGAAGACAGCAGACAATATCAAAACATTTACAAAAACAGGACAGGATGGTTCCAGTAGGCATCCAAAATAAAACACCAGATGACTTTCCAGTGGAAGAAAATTCACTAGAACTACCTGATAGGGAATTCAAACCTCTAATACTCAGAATTCTCCAAGAGCTGGGGCAAAAAGCTGACAAACATGAGGAAAAAATAGACAAATTCATGGAAAATACAGACAAAAAATTGGAAGAATTCAGGAAGATGGTGAAGGAACAAATGCCAAAATAAATTCACAACTAGAAATTATACAAAAACAACAATTAGAAATCCAAAAGATAAACAACAAAATTTCAGAAATGGATGATGTCATAGAAGGGCTGAGAAGCAGATTTGAAATGGTGGAAGACAGGATCAGTGGAATTAAAGACACACAGTTGGAAATAACTCTGTTTCAGGAAAACTCAGAAAAAAGAAAAAAGAAAAATGAAGAGACCCTGAGAGTTATGTGGGACACAATTAAAAGCAAAAATTTACGAGTGATTGGAATTCCAGAACAGGTGGAGAAAACAGAAAACACAGAGAGGATCATTGAGGAACTGCTGACAGAAAACTTCCCCAGTATCATGAAAGATGAAAAGCTGGCCATCCAAGAAGCTCAACGAATCCCATATAGGAGAAACTCCAAAAGAAAATCACCAAGGCATATCATAATCACACTTGCCAAAACCAAAGACAAACAAAGAATCCTGAGAGCAGCTGATGAAAAATAAGAAGTCACATACAGAGGAGAAACAATAAGACTAAGCTCAGATTATTTGGCAGAAACCATGCAGGCAAGAAGGCAATGGGATGACATATATAAATCTTGAAAGAAAAAAATAGCCAGCCAAGAATAACATATTCTGCATAACTCTTGTTCAAATATGATGGTGAAATTAGGTCATTTCCAGATAAACAGAAACTAAGGGAATATGTAAAAGTCAAACCGAACGTTCAAGAATTATTAAAGGGAGTTCTGTGATCTGAGGACAAAAGACTTCAGCTCACAGGCAGAATCTAGGATGCAGGATTGTACTAGCCAGAGACAAATCTAGGAAATGACCTCTCGAGGACTATCCAAAACTAAAAGAAATACAATAGGGAATCAGAGAAGTCAATCAGTAAATGACAACAACATCAGAACAATAAAAGAGGGAATAAACGGCATAGGTATAGAACCTTCTAATGGAGAAGAAGACAAGGTGGTACCAAGTAATGGCAGACTGCTTCAAACTTAGAAAGACAAGGGTAAAATTCATG
Source organism: Dugong dugon (assembly GCA_030035585.1). Taxonomy (NCBI): domain Eukaryota; kingdom Metazoa; phylum Chordata; class Mammalia; order Sirenia; family Dugongidae; genus Dugong; species Dugong dugon. The sequence continues at coordinate 23,121,534 of CM057469.1, read as the reverse complement.
GTAACCACAAAGAAACTTAACAAACATACTCATAAAAAAAGAGGAAAAACATATAGTCTCAGCAAAAACAAAACTTACAAAAACAAAGGAAATGAAAAAAAAATTCACAAACAAAAGTAACTCAGCACAAGAGAGTAAGAAAAACAAAGAAAACTTCAGCACCACAAAAAAAAGCACTACAAAATGACAGCAACAAACTCACATCTATCAATAATTACACTGAATGTAAATGGACGCAATGCACCCAATAAAGAGACGGAGAGTGACAGAATGGGTAAGAAAACAGGATCCATCAATATGCTGTCTACAAGAGACACACCTTAGAAACAAAAATGTGCATTTATTAAAAGTCAAAGGTTGGAAAAAAATATATCAAGCTCACAACTACCAAAAAAGAGCAGGAGTGGCAATTCTAATCTCAGATAAAATAGACTTTAAAACAAAATCTAACATAAAAGACAAAGAAGGACACTATATAATGATTAAGGGGACGAGACATCATGAAGACATAACCATAATAAACATCTACGCACCCAATGACAGGGCTCCAAAATACATAAAACAAACTCCAACAACACTGAAAAGAAAAATGGACAGTTACACAATAGTAGGAGACTTCAACACACCACTCTCAGTAAACGACAGAACAACTAAGAAGAAACTCAGCAAAGATACAGAAGACCTAAAGGGCACTATCAGCCAAGTTGACCTCATAGACATATATAGAACACTCCATCCAACTGCTGCAAAGTACACATTCTCTTCCAATGCACATGGAATGTTCTTCAGAATAGACCACATCTTAGGCCACAGAGCAATCCTCAACAAGATCCAAAACGTTGAGATAATTCAAAGTATCTTCTCTGACCACAATGACATCAAGGTAGAAATTAACAACAGAAAGAGCAAGGAAAAAAAGTCAATTACATGGAAACTGAATAATATCCCGCTTACACATCAGTGGGTAATAGAAGAAATTAGAAATGGAATAAAAAATTCCTAGAATCAAATGAGAATGAAAACACATCAGATCAAAACCTTTGGGACACAGCAAAGGCAGTCCTCAGAGGACAATTTATAGCAATAGATGCACACATCAAAAAAGAAGACAGGGACAAAATCAAAGCATTAACTACAGAACTCAAACAGATAGAAAGAGAACAGCAAAAAAAGCTCACAACCACCGGAAAAAGGAAATAGTAAAGATCAGAGCAGAACTAAAAGAAATAGAGAACAGAAAAACAATAAAAAGAATCAACAAAACCAAAAGTTGGTTCTTTGAAAGAATCAACAAAATCAACAAACCACTGGCCAGACAGACAAAGAAAAACAGGAGAGGACACAAATAACCCAAAGAAGAAATGAAATGGGGGACATTACAACAGACCCAACTGAAATAAAAAGGATTATAACAGAATATTATGAAAAACTATACTCAAACAAATTTGAAAACCTAGAGAAAATGGATAAATTTCTAGAAACACATGGCCTACCCAAACTACAACGAAGTGATGTTGAAAATCTGAACAGACCCATAACAAGAGAAGAGATTGAAAGGGTAATAAAAAAAACTCCCAACCAAAAAAAGCCCTTGCCCAGATGGCTTCACTGGAGAATTCTACAAAACATTCACAGAAGAGCTTGTACCAGTACTACTAAAGCTATTTCAGAGCATAGAAGAGGAAGAAACACTTCCACATTCATTCTATGAAGCCACCATAATGCTGATACCAAAACCAGGAAAAGACGTCACAAAAAAGAAAATTACAGACCAATATCTCTCATGAATATAGATGCAAAAATTCTCAACAAAATTCTAGGCAATAGAATTCAGCATCATATCAAAAAAATAATACACTACAACCAAGTAGGATTCATACCAGGTATGCAAGGATGGTTCAACATTAGAAAATCAATCAACGTAATCCACCACATAAATAAAAGGAAAGAAAAGAATCACATGATCATCTCAATTGACACAGAAAAGGCTTTTGACAAAGTCCAACACCCATTCCTGATAAAAACTCTCAATAAAATAGGTATAGAAGGGAAATTTCTCAACATAATAAAGGGCATCTATGCAAAACCAACAGTCAATGTCATTCTTAATGAAGAGAGGCTGAAAACATTCCCCTTGACAACAGGAACAAGACAAGGATGCCGTTTATCACCACTCCTATTTAACATTGTGCTGGAAGTTCTAGCTAGAGCAATAAGGTAAGAAAAAGAAATAAAGGGCATCCAAATTGGTAATAAAGAAGTTAAACTGTCCGTGCTGGCAGATGATATGACACTGTATGTAGAAAACCCTAAAGACTCCACGAGAAATCTACCGGAACTAATAGAAAGATTCAGCAGAGTAGCAGGATACAAGATTAACATTCAAAAATCAGTTGGATTCCTATACACCAACAAGGAGAACGATGAAAAGGAAATCAGGAAAACAATACCATTTTCAATAGCCCCTAAAAAGATAAAATACTTAGGAATAAATCTGACTGGGGGTGTAAAAGACCTATACAAAGAAAACTACAAAACACTACTGCAAGAAACCCAAAGGGATCTACATAAATGGAAAAACATACCATGCTCATGGACAGGCAGACTCAATACTGTGAAAATGACAATTCTACCCAAAGCAATTTACAAATACAGTGCAATCCCGATCCAAATACCAGCAACATTCTTCAAAGAGATGGAAAAACTAATCATTAACTTTATATGGAAAGGGAAGAAGGCCCCAATAAATACAGCACTACTGAAGAAGAAGAATAAAGTTGGAGGACTCATACTACCTGACTTCAGAACCTACTATACAGCTACAGTAGTCAAAACAGCTTGGTACTGGTACGATGACAGATACATTGACCAATGGAACAGAATTGAGAACCCAGATGTAAATCCATCCACCTATGGTCACCGGATCTTCGACAAGGGCCCAAAGTCCATCAAATGGGGAAAAGACAGTCTTTTTAACAAATGGTGCTGGCAAAACTGGATATCCATCTGCAAAAAATTGAAACAGGACCCATACCTCATGCCGTATACAAAAACTACTTCAAAATGGATCAAAGACCTGAATATAAAGCCTAAAACTATAAAGTTCATAGAAGAAAAAATAGGACCAACACTTCAGGCCTTAATACATGGCATTAACAGGATACAAACCATAACCATCAACACACAAACCCCAACAGATAAGCTAGATAACTGGGATCTTCTAAAAATCAAACACCTATGCTCTTCAAAAGACTTCACCAAAAGAGTAAAAAGAGAACCTACAGACTGGGAAAAAATTTTTGGACAGTACAAGTCAGACAAAGGTCTAATCTCCATAATCTACAAGAAAATCCAACACCTCTACTACAAAAAGACAAATAATCCTATTAAAAAATGGGCAAAGAAAATGAGCAGACACTTCACCAAAGAAGACATTCAAGTGGCCAACAGATACATGAGGAAATGCTCATGATCACTAGCCATTAGAGAAATGCAAATTAAAACCACAATGAGATACCATCCATCTCACCCCGGCATTACTGGCATGAATCAAAAACACTGGAAATAACAAAGGTTGAAGGGGCTGCGGTGAGATTGGAACTCTTATGCACTGCTGGTGGGAATGCAAAATGATACAACCATTTTGGAAAATGATATGGAGCTTCCTCAGAAAGCTAGAAATAGACATACCATTCGATCCAGCAATTCCACTCCTAGGAATATATCCTAGAGAAATAAGAGTCATCACTCGAATAGACATGTGCACACCTATGTTCATGGCAGCATTGTTCACAATAGCAAAACAATGGAAACAACCTAGATACCCATCAACAGATGAATGGATAAACAAATTATGGTACATACACACAGTGGAGTACTATGCAATGAGAAAGAACAACAATGAATCTGTGAAGCATCTCATAACATGGATGAAACTGGAAGATATTATGCTGTGTGAAATAAGTCAATCACAAAAGGACAAATATTGTATGAGATCTCTATTGTAAAAACCCATGCAAAAGTTCACACACAAAATGTAACAATCTTTGTTGGTTACCAGGGATGGGAAGGCTGGTGGGGGGAATACTAAACAGGCAATAGATAAGTGGCATCTTGGGTGAAGGGTGAGACAGTACACAGCACAGGGGAAACTAGTACAACTTGTACAAAGAAAGGTCATGGAAGCCCCATAGACACATCCAAACTCCCTGAGGGAATGAATTGCTGGGTGGTGGGCTGTTGGGACCATGGTCTCGGGAAGCATCTAGCTCAATTGGTATGACACAGCTTATAAAGACAATGTTCTACATTCTACCTTGATGAGTAGTGTCTGGGGTCTTAAAAGCCTGTGAGTGTCCATCTAAGATACTCCACTGGTCTCATCCCTTCAGGAGCAAAGGAGAATGAAGAGAACAGGATACAAGGAAAAGATTAGTCCGAAGGACTAGTTGTCTACAGCTACCAAGGCCTCCACCGGACTGAGTCCAGTACAGCTACATGGTGCCCAGATAACACCACTTACTGTTCTGACCAGGATCACAACAGAGGGTTCTGGATAGAGCTGGAGAAGGATGTAGAACATAATTCTAACTCACAAAAAAAAGACCAGATTTACTGGCCTAAAAGAGACTGGAGAAACCCCAAGAGTATGGCCCCCAGGCACCCTTTTGGCTCAGTGGTGAAGTTATCTACGAGGTTCACCGTTCAGCCAGTGAGTGGACAGCCCCGTTAACCAAATGGGACTGAGGTACAGTAGTCAAGTGACAAGGGCCAGACGGCAGAAGGGGACAAGGAAGCTGGTGATAGGGAACCCCAGGATGAGTAAGGATATTGTTGATGTGTTGTGAGATTGTTAACCATTGTCATAGGGCAACATTTGTAGTAACTGTTAAATGAGAAAGTATTTTGTTCTGTAAGCCTTCATCTGAAGTGAGAATAGCAGCACAATTGAAAGAGTGTAGTCAATGTCACTGAACTTTTAATGTAGAAATTTTTGAAATGGTGTATCTTTGGCTATGTGTATTTTCACCAAAAAAAAAAAAAAAAAAAAGGTTGAGAAGTTAGAGGGTTGGCATGTTGTAGGGTTGTTAACCAATGTCATAAAACAATATGTGTACTACTGTTTAATGAGAAAGTAGTTGTTCTGTAAGCCTTCACCTGAAGTACAATAAAAAAAAATAAAACTAAATAAAATTAAAAAAAAAAAGTGATATAAACAAAAATTTTGTGTGGTCCACATAATTTTTATGAGTAAAGAGGAGTAAGAAGACCAAAAAATTTGAGAATCGCTTCTCAACATGATAAAAATTAATGACCACTGTGATGGTTAAGATTGTGTGTCAACTTGGCTGGGCCATGATTCTCAGTGTTTAGGCAGTTGTATAATGTTGTGATCACTTCCCTGTTGAAATTTGATATGTGATCAACCCCATGATGGAATCTGCTGAGTGGTACCAGCAGGGGTGGGGCCTGTGATGGCTCACCACCCCTTAGCCTTCATCCCTCTGCTCTCCTCTGCCTGCTTCCTTCCTGCTCACCTTGCTGGGGCTTTTGTTTGTTCTAGATCCTGCAGCTGGCTCCTGTTCATCTGACCTCTGGTTTTTGGGACTTGAGCTAGTAGCTTGCCTACTGATCTTGAGATTCCTTGAGCTTCACAGCCTGCTACAGCCCTGCTCTCTGGCCTGCTGATCTTGGGTTTGCCAGCTCCTGGGGCTATGTGAACTAGAAGAATCCTCTTTCCTGCCCCATGGACTTGGGGCATTACCCAGCCTTTCAAAACCATGTGAGCCATTTCCTTGATATAAATCTCTCTCTCTATATATATATATATACTCTTAACTGGTTTTGCTTCTCTAGAGAACCCAGACTAGGACAACCACTTTCTTAACTTTATACATAGTCTTTAAAAAATATAAAATGGAAAAGAAAACCACATTTACAGTACAAAAACACTGAAAACAAAGGAAAAAAACTTAGAAATAAACCTAATAAGGAGTGTATGCAATCTGCATGAGTAAAATTTATGCCATTCTTGAATAACATAAAGGTAGACATGAACAAATGGATAGATGGACTTGACTTCTATTCTCCCGTGTTATATATAAATTTAAAAGGAGACCTGTGGCACAGTGGTTAAGTGCTCTGCTGTTAATGAAGGGTCGGTGGTTCAAGTCCACCATCTACTTCCATGGGAGAAAAATGTGGCAGTCTCCTTCCATAAAGATCTACAGCCTTGGAAACCTATGGGGCAGTTCTACTCTGTCCCACAGGGTCGTAGGAGTCAAAATCAACTCAATGGCAATGGGTTTGGTGTTTTTTATACATGAATTTAAAGCAGTCCAACTAAAATGCCAAAAAACGTTATTTTCCAATTGATTCTACAGTTCATACAGAAAAGTAACTAGGAGAACCCTAAAAAGAAGAGCAATGAGTAGGAGGTGGGGTGTGGGGTGGAGACTAGCCTTACCGGACATTAAAACACTCAAATCAAAACAGTGTGGTAGAGGGGCATGACAGACTGATAGGAACACATCACAGACCACAGGATGTGAGATCACCATCCCTGATGATGCTTTTGCTCCATTTGGCTATCTGTGTTTTGTTGTTTGCTGGCCAGTTGATTCCGACCTTGGTGACCTCATCATTTCCTTGCTCAGGAACTTCCAGTATATCCCAATGATAACTCTCCCTCACCCTAAGGGTTTCCTTCATAATTCTACCCTGAAGCATGATATCTCTAGACAGGCATATTTCTTAAAAAGACCTATTCTACTTTGCCTTCAATTAACTTTGTTTCATGGAGGAAGATTTATTTTTCCCTTTCTTTGGTTTATAAAAGTCCTAACTTACTCATAACAATTGCTTCCCTTCATGAGCCAGCACATTAACTTTATGACCTGACTTTGTCTGCAAGCCTGAGCTAGTGGCAGGAGCACTGCCCTGCAACTGAGAGATTCATTCCTGACTCCTAAAAGAGAACATGTCTTAGGGGAAAACAAACTGTAACTCAATCTCTCTGAACCTCATTTTCCTTATGTATAAAATGGGGATAAAACCAACACTAACCTGAGTAATGTAAGGATTAAAAACATAATCAGGCAAGGTGATTTTATAAGTCATCACATTTCTCACAGGATATACATACTTTACTGAAAGGTAGGAAAGTGTGGTGATGAAGAGCAGGGACCCTGGAGCCAGATGACCAGGGTTTGCTCCTCGCTCCCCTACTTAGCAGTCGTGGGAGCTGGTGTAGCTTACTTAAGTGTCCAGTGCCTGAGACTGTGATCTGTGAAGAGCAAATGTTAATAGTCTTCCCTATGGTTGTTGAAGGAGCACTGGCGGTGCAGGGTTTAAGCGCACAGCTACTAACCCAAAGGTTGGAGGTTTAAGCCCATCAGCCTCTCCATGGGAGAAAGGTGTGGCTGTTTGCTTCTGTAAGGAATGCAGCCTTGGAAACCCTATGTGGCAGTTCTACTCTGTCCTATAGGATCGCTATGAGTTGGAATTGACTCGATGGCAGTAAGTGTGTATGGTACTAGTGAGGAGTGGGTGAGTGTTAAGAACAGTGCCTGACACCTGACGAGTGCTCTCTAGGTGTTAACCTTTATCATCTACCCCAATTTCTTCCCAATATAGGGAAGGCAGAGGAATTGAGTCTCTCAATGTTGCCTGTGCTCTGTGGGGAGGAGCAGCAGGGCCCCTCAAACAGTTTCCCATTCTCTTCCCTCACAATCGAAGGTGACTAAAGAACCAACCAACACAAAATAGAAATCATCAATATAAAGGTCACCCTTTCCAGTCTCTATGGCACATAAGCAGCCACTCAGCCTCAGGGAGCCCCGTGGTTTTTTGTTGAGTTAAGCAGCACTTTTCAGAAACTTGAGACTTAAAGAAAAAGAAGGACCAATTTTAGGCCATCTGCAGTGCAAGTAATATTGTCTGTGATCATCTTTGTCAACGTGTATTAAAAACTGGTGGTGAATTTCAATAGCCCCCAAGAAAATAAAGTACTTAGTAATAAATCTAACCAGAGATGTAAAAGACCTATGCAAAGAAAACTGCAAGACACTTAACTGGATATCCATCTGCAAAAAACTGAAACAAGACCCATACCTGACACCATGCACAAAAACTACCTCAAAATGGATCAAAGACCTAAATATCAAATCAAAAATGATAAAGATCACGGAAGAAAATACAGGGACAATGCTAGGAGCCCTAATACATGGCATAAACAGAATACAAAACATAACTAACAATGCACAAACACCAGAAGAGAAAGTAGATAACTGAGAGCTCCTAAAAATCAAACACTTACACTTATCAGAAGACTTCACCGAAAGAGTCAAAAGACAACCTACAGACTGGGAAAAAAATTTTGGCTATGACATATCCAATCAGGGTCTAATCTCGAAAATCTACAAGATACTACAAAACTTCAACCACAAAAAGACAAATAACCCAATTAAAAAATGGGCAAAGGATATGAACAGGCACTTCACCAAAGACATTCAGGCAGCTAACAGATACATGACGAAATGCTCACGATCATTAGCCATTAGAGAAATGCAAATCAAAACTACAATGAGATACTATCTCACCCAAACAAGGCTAGCATTAATCCAAAAAACACAAAACAATAAATGTTAGAGAGGTTGTGGAGAGACTGGAACACTTATACACTGCTGGTGGGTATGTGAAACGGTACAACCACTTTAGAAATCTATTTGGCTCTTCTTTAAAATGCTAGAAATAGAAGTACCATATGATCTAGCAATTCCATTCCCTGAAGTATATCCTAGAGAAATAAGAGCCATCACACAAATAGATATATGCACACCCATGTTCCTTGCAGCCCTGTTCACAATAGCAAAAAGATGGAAACAACCTAGGTGTCCATCAACGGATGAATGGATAAACAAATTATGCTATATTCACACAATGGAATACTATGCAATGATAAAGAACAATGATAAATCCGAGAAACATCTCATAACATGGATGAATCTGGAACGCATTATGCTGAGTGAAATTAGTCAGTTGCAAAAGGACAAATATTGTATGAGATCACTATTATAAGAACTCAAGAAAAGGTTTAAACACAGAAGAAAACATTCTTTAATGGTTACAAGGGTCAGGAGAGGGGGGGGAATTCACTAATTAGACAGTAGACAAGAATTACCTTAGGTGAAGGGAAGGACAACACACAATACAGGGGAAGTCAGCATAACTGGACTAAACCAAAAGCTAAGAAGTTTGCTGAACACAACCAAACACTTGGAGGGACAGACTAGCAGGGGCAGGGGTCTGGAGACCATGGTTTCAGGGGACATCTAGGTCAACTGGCATAACAAAAGTTTATTAAGAAAAGGTTCTGCATCCCGCTTTGGTGAGTGGTGTCTGGGGTCTTAAAAGCTAGCAAGCGGCCATCTAAGATGCATCAATTGGTCCCAATCCACCTGGAGCAAAGGAGAATGAAGAACATCAAGACACAAGGAAAATATTAGCCCAAGAGACAAAAGGACCATATATACCAGAGACTCCATCAGCCTGAGACGAGAAGAACTAGATGGTGCCCAGCTACGACCAATGACCGCCCTGACAGGGAACTCAACAGAGAATCCCTGACAGAGCAGGAGGAAAGTGAGACACAGAACTCAAGTTCATGTAAAAAGACTAGACTTAATGGTCTGACTGAGACTGGAGGAACACCAGAAGACAGGGCTCCTGGACTCTCTGTTAACCCAGAACTAAAACCATTCCTGAAGCCAAGTCTTCTGACAAAGATTAGACTGGGCTATAAGACACAAAATGATACTTGTGAAGACTGTGCTTCTTAGTTCAAGTAGATACAGGAGACTAAATGGGCAGCTCCAGTCTGGAGGTGAGATGAGAAGGCAGAAAGGGATAGGAGCTGGTTGAATGGACACGGGAAATCCAGGGTGGAAAGGAGAAGTGTGCTGTCACGTTATAGGGATAGCAACTAGGGTCACATAACAATGTGTGTATAAATTTTTGTATAAGAAACTAACTTGAGCTGTAAACTTTCACTTAAAGCACACACACACAAAACAAAAACAAAAACAACAACAACAAAAAAAAACAACCGGTGGTGAGACAGCAAGCATCAGTGGAAGTTTCGAGGGTAAGCACAAAATCACATAATTTGTTTCTAGTGCATTTTTAAGTATTTTAAGATCAAGAGAAAAAATGTAGGACATCATACAAATAAATAAAATATGGCTACAAACATAGCACAGTAAGCTTTAAGCAGTTTGTAGGCCTGGTTTCTCAGCAAAAAATTACCAAATATATGTTCTCCTCGTCATGGATTGAATTTTGTCCCCCAAAAAGATATGTTGAAGTTCTTGCCCATGGTACCTATGAGTGTGACCTTGTTTGGAATTAGGGTCTTTCTCTGAATATGCTATTAGTCAAGTTGACATGAAGTCATACTGGGGTGGGGTGGGCTCTGATCCAGTATGACTGGGGTCCTTACAAAAGAGGAAAATAGACACGGAGACACACAGGGGAAGACAGCCATGGGAAGATCCAGCTGCAAGCCAAGGAATGCCAAAAAATGCCTGGGCTACCATAAGCTGGAAAAAACAAAGAAGGATCTTCCCCTCGAGTGGACAGAGAGAACATGGCCTTGCTGGTGCCCTGAATTTGGACTTCTAGCCCACAGAACTGTAAGACAATAATCTTCTGATCTTATAAGCCACCTAATTTATGGTACTTTGTTATGGCAGCCTTAGGAAACTGAAGTTTCCATTAGCTGGTTTCAACAGACCTTTCTTCCTACTCTTTCTTAGTCTGGAAGTCCAACAAGGGACTCAAACATACCAAAGACCATCTTCATGGGAATGGGAAACATTTGTTCTGTTATACATAAAGTCATTATGAGTTGGAGCCAACTTAATGACAACTAACAACAACAGTTTCCTAAGATACTCCTGAAGAAAATATTCCCTGCCTTGGAGAATGTATCCAAGTTGCTGTCACTTCCCTTAAAGTTATCTATAAATAAAAGTCTTATAAGAAATTTGTGCAGTGAAATAGAGGGATTTTTTTTCTTTTGATTTTTTTTATTGTACTTTAGGTGAAGGTTTACAGAACAAAGAGTTTCTCATTAAACAGTACACATATCGTTTTATGACATTGGTTAACAACCCCACGACATGTCAATACTCTCCCTTTTCGACCTTGGAGGACTTATTTTTTTTTTGGTGAAAATATACATAGCTAAAGATACACCATTTCAGAAATTTCTACATGTACAATTCAGTGATATTGATTACATTCTTCCAGTTGTGCTGCTATTCTCACTATCCTTTTCCAAATTACTCCATCACAATTATCTTCAACTCACTGGTCCCTTGGCTTCCCATCCAATCTTTTGAGTTGCTGTTGTCAATTTGATCTCACACAGATAATTCTTTTCTTTTTTGTACCTTAGATGAAGGTTTACAGAACAGTTTCTCATTAAACAGTTAGAACACATATTGCCTTATGACAATGGTTAACAACCCCACGACATGTCAACACTGTCTCTTCTCAACCTTGGGTTCCCTATCACCAGCTTTCTTATCACCTCCTGCCTTCTAGTCCTTGTCCTTGGACTGCTGTGCCTCATTAGTCCCGTTTTGTTTTATGGAGCTGTCCAATCCCTGGCTGAACGGTGAACCTCTGGAGTGACTTCACCTCTAAGCTAAAAGGGTGTCCAGGGACCATACTCTCGAGGTTTCTCCAGTCTCTGTCAGGCCAGTAAATCTGGTCTTTTTTTTGTGAGTTAGAACTTTGTTCTACATCCTTCTTCAGCTCTGTCCAGGACCATCTGTCGTGATCCCAGTCAGAGCAGTCAGTGGTGGTAGCCGGGCACCATCTAGCTGTACTGGACTCAGTCCGGTGGAGGCCTTGGTAGCTGTGGTCCTTTAGTCCTTTGGACTAATCTTTTCCTTGTATCTTGGTTTCTTCATTCTCCCTTGCTCCCGAAGGGATGAGACCAGTAGAGTATCTTAGATGGCTGCTCACAGGCTTTTAAGACCCCAGATGCTACTCACCAAGATAGAATGTAGAACATTTTCTTTATAAACTGTGTTATGCCCATTGAGCTAGATGTTCCTCGAGACCACGGTCCCCACGGTGAAATAAAGGGATTTTTAGAGTGATTTTTTTTCAAGGTAACTGTCCTAGTCATCTAGTGCTGCTACAACAGAAATACCACAAGTGGATGGCTTTAACAAAGAGGAATTTATTTCTTCACAGTAAAATAGGCTAAAAATGCAAATTCAGGGCGTCAGGTCCAGGGGAAGGCTTTCTCTCTGTAGGCCTTCTTCTCTTCAGTGTTCCCCTGGACTAGGAGCTTCTCCATGCAGGGACCCCGGGTCCAGAGGACGCGCTCTGCTCCTGGCACTGCTTTCTTGACGGTATGAGGTTCCCTAGTCTCTCTACTCACTTCTCTCTTTCATATCTCAAGAGACTGCCTCAGGATACAATCCAATCTTGTAGATTGAGTCCAGCCTTACTAACACAACTGCCACCCATCCTCCCTCATTAACATCATAGAGGCACGATTTACAAACATATAAGAAAATAACACAATACCAGGAATCATGGCCCAGCCAAACTGATACACACATTTTTGGGGGGACATAGTTCAATCCATGACAGTAATCAAACATGTTGTTAACAAGAAATAATTACAGCAAAAATTACATTATTTTTATGATGATACCACTCTCTCAGACATAAAGTTAGTTGCAATCTCTTGGTCCAGATTAATGCAAAGACTATTAACATTCCCAACATTTGAGATAATGAGCCCAAAGGTGGAAACTGAAAATTCAGCACTACTCCCTCACAGTAACAATAGCCAATAGCCAGCAACACTTTTAAACTGGTTCAGTTTTTGACCTGATAAGAAAAAGGAGCAGGAACTCAATATGCTATCAAATTTTAAGGCATGTTGTCCACTTCAGAAATGGCAAATACGTGAAAATCCATGCTGACTATGGAATATACTAAAAACATTGAGACATGTTCTCCGTGGGGAACACATCTGGAACCCCCTTTCTGGAGCTACTTCAGAGAAACGTCACAACGACATTTTTGGGACTGAATGTAATAGAAATAATTCAGATGACTGCTTTCACATGTGTGGAAAATCACACCCTGGCCTTACTAAGTATCAAATCTTTGGCTAAAAGAGAACCAGATATTAATTTCATATGCAAAATAATAAACTTTGTTGTGGGAAAGAATGTTCAGTCAGGAGCAACATGCCCTATTGGCAATATAACAACCACAATTTAAACCTCAAACTCTTTTTCCTCTACTTGCACTTCAATTCCTAGGGAGCTTATATCATATGTAATCTGTAATATTCTAAATTTAAAACTTGAATTTGATTAAAAGCAGTATGTATGTACCATATCTTTTCATTAATTTTGGCTGGTATGCAAAGCTCTCAAGTTTCAAGCTGAGGTCCTGTAATCAATAACACACCAATGGCCTCTCCTATTTTTAGGGAGCATGAAACACAGATAATGAGAAGCACCGAATCATAGGCAAGGAGATCCAAGCAATGACACAGGACAGGCGACGGGTATGCTGCACACCTGGGTATTCAGGCAACAGAGATCTCCCTGTTCTGGGATACCATCCACTGGATTAATTGTTGTTGGGCACTGCCGAGCTGATTCTGACTCATAGCGACCCTACAGGACAGAGTAGAACTGCCCCATATGGTTTCCAAGGCTGTAATCTTCATGGGAGCAGATCACCAAGTCTTTCTCCTGTGCAGCCCCAGGAGGTTTGAACTGCTGACCTTTCAGTTAGCAGCCAAGCACTTTAACCACTGTGCCACCAGAGTTCCTAATGGTCCATATGTTAAATATAATGTTATATATGTTAAATAGACATACATATTTACATATAACTGTGTATACATATATACAGATATACACATACATATTTATACATATATGTTGTTGTTAATTGCTGTTGAGTCAATTCCAACTCATGACAACTTCATGTGTGCAGAGTAGAACTGCTCTAGAGAGTTTTAAAGGTTGTGATCTTTCAGAAGCAGATTGCCAGGCCTGTCTTCCAAGGTGCCTCTGGGTGGGTTCGAACTGCCAATCTTTTGGATAGTAGTTGAGCACTTAACCGTTTGCACCACCCAGGGAACCTTTTATGTATATAGGTCACTATCAGCCAGAATTAACTCAACTGCAATGGGCTTGTTTTTTTTATGTTAAATATACATATATACTTATAAATATAGTATATGTTAAATATACAGTATATGTTAAAAATACCACACAGTGATGAAGATGAACAAACTATGACTACATGCAATAATATAAAAGAATCTCACAAGAAGATGTCAAATACAGAAAGAGCACATACTGATGATTCAATTTATATAAAGATTAAAAGTAGGTAAAATATATCTATGGTGTGAGAAGTCACAATACAGGTAGTTCTCGACTTACCGTGTATTAGAGTTATGAAAAACTGCGCTTACGATTGTTAGTTCTTTTTGAACATCTGATTGTATGTAGTAAAATGAACTACATACATTGTTAAAATATATCTGTAAGTTTCTGTGCAATGTTTCCAATCTCTGAAGACAAAGATTGGATTTATAAAGATACTGATAATAAAAAGCAATACTAATGAAAACTAAAAAAAAACAGGTATTCGACTTATGTCGGAAAGGAATCCCATCGTAAGTTGGAGATAACCTGTACCAGTTACCATTAGTAGAGGGAGTAGTGACTGGAAACATCACAAGTAGGGCTTCTAGGATCCTGGCAATGTTCTGCTGCTTTATCTGGGTGCTAGGTACATGACTGTGTTAAATTTGTGAGAAATTCATTGAGCATATGTGGTTTGTGTAATTTTATGTATGTATGTTATACTTCATGGGGGCAGTGGTGGTTCAGTGGTAGAATTCTCGATTTCCATGAAGGAGACCAGAGTCGGATTCCTGACCAACACACCTCAAGTGCAGCCACCACCTGTCTGTCAGCAGAAACTTGCGTGTTGCTATGATGCTGAACAGGTTTCAGCAGAGCTTCCATACTAAGACAGACTAGAAAGAAAGTCCTGGCAATCTTCTTCCAAAAATCAGTCAATGAAAATTCTATGGATCACAATGGTTCAATCCCATTGTATACTGGGTTGCCAGGAGTCGGGGACTGACTTGACTGCAGCTAATAAGAACAACATGTTACACTTCACAGAAGTTTAAAAAATACCTGTGCCTAGGCCTTACCCCAGACTCTCCACTCCTTCAAAAAAAGTACTAAGTTGGAGTTTCCCATAGTGTATCTTCTAGAATATTTGGAACTGGAGTCTTGTGCTTTATAGTTTGTGGTACAAATAACGTTCCTCCTACAGTACTGTCCCAAAGTGCATCCCTAGAGCTTCCATCTACCCAAGCATGCAGGGGTTCCATCCCTCCTAGACACTCTTTTCCGTGTTTTCTTTAGCAATTCTTGGGTACTTACTAGTATCCAAGGGGTGCTCTGGCTTGTTGCTGCCTCACTATGCTGGAGTTGGACCTCTTACTCTGTTCCTCTCCCCACCCCTTGTCTGTACTCCTCTCCCACTAGACTGGTGGACTTTATAGTTATTTCCAGAAACTGGGTGCTCAGAAAAGAGTCACAAGACTGATGGGCCACTGCCAAAGTCAGGAGCAGCTAAAAGCCACATACCAAAAAAACCAAACCCATTGCCATCGAGTCGATCCTGATTCATAGCGACCCTATAGGACAGAGAAGAACTGCCCCATAGGGTTTCCAAGGTGCTGCTGGTGGATTTGAACTGCTGACCTCTTGGTTAGCAGCTGTGCTCTTAACCACTGTGCCACCAGGGCTCCAAAAGCCATATAATTTGAAGAAATCATCTTTTTGTTGTGATGGGCAAGAAGGAGGGGCAAGAGCTTCAAATTTTGATGCTGCTATTATTATAGATAGTTTAGCTCCAGATCAGACCACAGGAAATTTTCAAGGAGAGAGGGACACCCATGCCATACTGCCAACTTCACCTCTCACTACACTCATCAGAAGGCATCCCCAGTTAAATTGACCTAGGTTCCCTACATTACATCTCTTGGGATTAACTCCCAAGTCAGTGCAAAGGATGTAAACTTCCTCCACATAGGGGCTCAGTTTGGTTGTCCTTCACCCCTTAGACTCAAAACATCAGCCCTATTCTCTTTTGATAGATTTGTTTCTTTTTTCCTCCACCATTTTATTTCAAGAACTGCAATGTCCCTTTCTATAACTGAGTCTTAGTCAGAATCACTCAGATCTAACCTGGTAGGTTGCAGCAACTTTGACTCTTATGGAACTTGTTAAACTTTTTATGCAAACCTATCACAGCTTTCCTAAATGCCTTCAAATGGCACTTCTTAATGGATTTTTATGCACACATATACACATACACACACACACACTCACACACACACACACACACACACACACACACACTTGCTTCACCAGACTGCTCCATAATTATTTACCTGAAAAACTAAAAGATGAATAGGAAGTTTAAACACTTTTTTCCAAAGCTATGCGACTGTAGGTAAGGAAAAAGAAAGATAAAAGCACTTTCAATGGGATAACCAATTTTCTTTGACTCCAACATGCTTTCCTCTGACCAACTGATCCTGCCTCAAAGCTTCAACTATCATCTTTAACTTAATAAATTTCAAAACTTTATCTATTGCTCCAACACATCCCTCAGTCTTAAGTCCCATATCTACAACTATCCCCAAGATCTCTATCTAGATGCCAGGCCATCATATTCAGCATCCTCTAAAATAAACTCACCATTCCAAACCTGTCCCTAACTCTTAGCAAAATCCTTTCCAAATTCCATATTTCCACTATTTCTCAATTGCACATGCTCAAAACTTTGCATTGTCGTATCCTACAAAATGCTACATTTAGGATAGCGAATTTCAGTGAGACTCACTGCTCTAGAAAAGACCATAAACCAAAAAATCCAAACCCTTTCCCACTGAGTCGAATCCAACTCATAGCCACCCTATAAGACAGAGTAGAACTACCCCATAGGATTTCCAAGGAGCGGCTGTGGATTCAAACTGCCGACCTGCTGGTTAGCAACCGAGCTCTAAAACACTGCACCACCAGAACTCCCATAATCTGTGACCACAGTCTTGACAAATATCAAAACAAATGCTTTACCAAAGCTAGTATCATTGTAACCACTATAATGCAAATATACACAATAATAATGTGGAAGGTATAAATAAATCATAGCTATTTCCACTATTTTCTGATGAAGATTTACTTAACTTGAAATCAGGAAGAAGAACTCAAAGGTTTTTTTTATTTTATATTTTGAACATTCTAATCAAGTACAGCATTTCCATTTCTCCAACTCATGTACTTTTATTCACAAAATCTTTATTGAATGCTTGGTATACAGTCAACCCTAAACCTACAGCCTTGGGAAAAAAGGAGTCGATCTAATTCTTGTTGCCTCAGTGCTGGAGGGAACTCTAAAAATTACCAGTCTCACTCTCTAGCCAACGATTGCCTTTTCCCCACCACATTTCTGGCTAATGCTTCCAATTTGTACTTGAACTCATCATTTCCATCATTTGATGTTCCAACAATCTTTAGATAGTTTTAAGTATTAGGAAGTTCTTATACTGAGATTTTATTTTCTTGTTATTTTCACATTGGTCATACAGAACTCAACATGGAGTAGAAGAATAAGCCTCATCAGAACTCTGTTGTCAGCTGTTGTCAAGTCAGCCCTCACGTCTTGGAGACCCTAGGCATGAGATCAAACTGTTGTGATACACAGGGTTTTCACTGGCTGATTTTTAGAAGTAGATCGCCAGACCTTTCTTAGTCTGGAAGCAATATAGAAGCCTCCACTGACAGCTGAGTGGTGGATGCACGTGAGCTGCACCGGCTCACAGAAGGTGAGAATTCTATGACTGAATAACCTCTGCCCTCCATTCTAACTCTAACTAATGCTATTTCCAGTATATGAAGACACCTTCCATGGATAATTCAAGCTTTCCTCTGATCCCTAGGGTCACTGATCTCTTTAGTGATTTCACAGATTTTTTTTTTTTCCCCTTGTTTTTGACTTTGTCTCTTTATCTTTCTCCTCTTAGTTACAGTTTGGCCACATACAATTTTAAAGTCCAGAACTGGACACAAAACTCCAAAATTGAGTCCATTCAGTACTTTGTCAAATAGAATATTTGTTTATATTTAATTAGATGCTAAATTATATTAATAAGTCTAAGAAAGCATTAACCCTTAGAGGATCTTCATAATAAATATTGAAAAATTGAATACACAAATCAATCCAGATCCAAATTATCTTTGATATTCACTACAGTCTAGTGAATTTCTCCCACTACATTCTTGAGCAGTTAGTTTTTGGCAGTTTAGCCTGAAATCCTTAACAAGAGTCCTTATTAAGTGGTATAACTTTATTTTTTCCTGAGTAAATGTGAACATGTTTGTTGTTGTTAGATGCCATCGAGCCTATTTCAACTCATATAGTGTCTCCATGTGGCAGAGGAGAACTGCCCCATAGGGTTTTCTAGGCTATTATTCTTTACAGGAGCAGATTACCAGGTCTTTTCTCTCGTGGGGCCACTGGTAGATTAAAACAGCCAAGTTTTTGTTTAGCTGTAGAGCTCTTAACTGCTGCACCACCAGGGCTCCATGTGAACACGTTTAGGGAAGCTAAATTTGTTTCAGAAAGGTATTATGTGCAACAGAATGATTATTCTATGTTAATCAGACCTACAAGTGACTTACAGTTTTCAAAAAAGCTAAAATAATATTATGTACATTTTCTATATCTCTAGCTATAAATTCATGTAGTATATTTTACATTAAATATATTTTAACTATATTTTAGAGATTCTGATCTGCTTTGCCTTTTACCCACTGTATTTCTAACTAATGGCTTCCAACCTATCCTTGATGACATAAATGTCTGACTCAAGCTAAATCAAATCAATTTAAATCAAACAAAATGCAATGTAGCAGAACCCCTTTACTTGAAATAACACAAGCTTTATAAGGATTAAGTGTTCTCTGTTATATTTTTATTGAAAATTTTAATAGTAAAGTTATGCAACATGAAATAAAATGGAGGAAAAAAAGCTAAATACTGCTGTTGGGATAACTCCATTTCTGGCTTTTCATAACAAAGAATACTGTATATAGTGTCAACACAATAAATCACCACAGGCAAATATAATTAGATAACTTAAAAATGCTATCCATTTATTCATGTCATAAATCTTTGACATTTGGGCATGGAGCTTCTTATTCTGAACGGGCATACAAATCTATAGACTTTTAAAATCTTTATGGATTATTTTATATCTTTATAATTAGCCTTTATTAAAGCAAAAATAAAAATAGGAGCACCCCCTGTCATCTCTTTCATGTACTAATAACTTTTGTAAACTAGTTATATTTTACATCTTTATGAAAATTTTATATAATTCTGGAAATAATAAAGTGCACAGATTACACTAAATTATTATATTTAAGCATAAGAGACAGTAATTATTGGGGTGGTGCTGTTGGAACTGGACCCTTTATTGTATAAACATCCCTA
Organism: Dugong dugon; assembly: GCA_030035585.1. NCBI lineage: Eukaryota > Metazoa > Chordata > Mammalia > Sirenia > Dugongidae > Dugong > Dugong dugon. Next base: position 23,101,893 of record CM057469.1, on the reverse strand, counting down.
CCATCCACATGGTAGTTGGCTTCCTCTAGGTCAGGTGTGGGTGTCCTACAATGCCCAGAAGATACCCTAAACTCTGGACCTTCAAAAACAGCAAAAGAAATGAGAAAAGAAGAATATCCAGAAAACAATAATAAACTATATATACAGGCTTGCAGCAAATTGTTAAGTGCTTGGCTGCTAAACGAAATGTCAGTTTTATGGATTGAATTGTGTCCCCCCAAAATGTGTATCAACTTGGCTAGGCCAGATTCCCAGTATTGTGTGGTTGTCCACCATTTTGGGATAAGATGTGATTATCCTATGTGTTGTAAATTCTAACCTCTATGATGTTAATGAGGCAGGATTAGAGGCAGTTATATTAATGACGCAGGACTCAATCTACAGGATTACGTTGTATCTTGAGTCAATCTCTTTTGAGATATGAAAGACAGAATTGAGTAGAGGGGAGAGGGACCCCATGCCACCAAGAAAGAAGCTCCAGGAGCGAAGAGTGTCCTTTGGACCTGGGGTCCCTGCACTGAGAAGCTCCTAGACCAGGAGAAAACTGATGTCAAGGACGTTCCCCCAGAACCGACAGAAAAAGAAGGCCTTCCCCTAGAGTTGGTGCCCTGAATTTGGACCTCTAGCCTCCTAGACTATGAGAGAATAACTTTCTCTTTGTTAAAGGCATCTACTTGTGGCGTTTCTGTTATAGCAGCACTAGGTAACTAAGATAGTCAGTTTGAATCTACTAGCCACCCTGAAGGAGAAAGATGTAGCAGTCTGCTTCCATAAAAACTCCAAAACCAAACCCATTGCTATAGAGTCAATTCCAACTAATAGCGACCCTGTAAGGACAGAGTAGAGCCCCCCATAGGGCCTTGGAACTGAAAAGGAAGGTTGTGACTCTCCTTGGTTGTGTTCTGCTAGGTTGGCAGGAGTCGGTGAAGTCCAGGATGCATACGCGTCACATCTGCATTATCTCTAGCTATGTCCAATTTTTCTTGCGCTACTTTTTTTGGGCTCCTCTCTGTATCTCTTCAAAAAAGGTATCAAACATGTTGAGTGCCCTCCAATTGCTAGCTGTCTTTACATTTACAACCTTATTTTGTACTCACATCAGACTGTGAGGTAGGTATAGCTTGATTTTACAGATGAGGCTTCTGAATCTCAGAAAGATTAAGTAATTGTCCAAGATGGGTCAAAACCAAACCAGTTGCCTTCTACTCAAGTTCGACTCACGATGACCCCATGGGTGTCAAAGTAGAACTGTGCTCCAGAGAGTTTCAATGGCTGGGATTTTTTTGAAGTAGCTTTCCAGGCCTGGATTCGAACAGCTAATCTTTCGGTTAGTAGATGAGCACTTAACCGTTTGCACCACCCAGGGACTCCCATGGTGGGCCTAATAAATAAATAACGGACCCAGCTCCACCCGACTTCAAAGCCCACATGCCTTCCACTCTGCCACAGGTCTCCCCATTCCCTCTGGTCATTGACAGACATGACTAGAACTGGGGAGTATGTAAGTGCACAGTTTCTCTGATATTGAGACATCTGAGTGAAGTATGGTGTGCAATGGTAGGCCCAGGACATACCGGATGAGATCTTCCAGGCAGTTAAGACATCCTGTCTGGTCTCTTCCTACACATATTCTAGGATTCTAGGATGCTCAAGTGAATATAATTTGGTGTCAATATGCAAAGCCTGGCTTCCCTGATCTTGTTTGGAAAACACTTAAATTTCACAAGACGACTACCACAGGCTGCAAAGAGTCTTTCATTACTGCCACACTCAGAACAGGCTACGAAGCAGGGGCTCAACATTAGGAATACCTACTAAACTTCTACCCCAGGAAGCAGGACTTTCGAGGCTAAATATATTGATTTACAGTTAACTATGACAGCTGCAGAATTCATTTTTAGGGATAAGCATAAAAATGTAGCCGTTCTCAGAAACTATCACAATATTGCTGCTTCTTTCTATGCCACTTCTTTTTTTTTTTTTTTTTTTTAAGGGATACTTATTTTAGAAAGTTTTTCTTGTAATTGCTTAGTTAATACCACAGCCAGTGAACAGAGAGATAGCTTATGTATTTTGCTGAGGAAACAGTCATTAAAAGCTCTTTCAGGAGCATCTTGCTGTTAATGTCCCTGTCTTTATTGTCTTTGTCAAGTAACATTCAGTAAGGACCCAGAATGCTAAAAACAGGTCTGTGTGGCAGACCTGATCTCTAGACAAGTGTTAGCATTTCACCTTGGACAACAGCGATGACAAGATATTTAAGCTAAAAGAAATGCCACTGGATGTTACCCCAAAGGACAGAAGTTATAATATAAGAAAAAAAATTGTAAGAAAAGGTAGGGTCGGGTGAGATACATGCCACTTTCAGAGGCCCATAGATAGCCTGAAGCTCTACTGATTTTCCTCTAGAAAATAAGCAGTGATAAATTATTGCATAACATCTTCATTTTATGTGATTGAAAGCCATTTACAAGCATCTACAAGGTGAACAAAGGAGCTGGAGCCAATAGCTCCAGAGTGGCTTGTGCCTCCAGGTTATCCTGGGGATGACTTTCTAGCTGGAAGCCTGGTGAGGGGCACACCAGGGCACTGACCAGTACGTGCTTCCTGATGGTTAGAGCAGGGGGCTGGAGCCTGACTCACACTGGCTAGAGCTAAAGGCAACAGTGCACAGGTCTGCCTGCAGCAGGGATGAAGAGAGGGCAAGGGGGTAGATGAGTGAGTCTTTGGCAATGGAACTAGAAAAGCGTGCTTAGGTGGGATCAGTCTACACTCCTAGAGCGAGAGCGTGTTCTATGGAATAGATGTGGGCAGTGCAGGACAGCTGGCCTGGAGTGAGTCGCCTGAGGTTGCCAGGAGTATCCAGGCAATCTAGGCTGAATGGGGCTAAGTGTGCCAACAGGTGCCCAGGTCATGACGTGCATAAAGGGAAAAAATGCATTGACTGGTTCTAGAGGTTGCTTGAAACAAAAAAACAAAAATCCTGCTTCATAGCTTTGTAATACCTGTGCGTGTGACCTCATAATTCTTTTTCACATGAGCAATAAAACCCAAACTGAATTTTGAATAAGAAAGTCAGTTAAATCTCAATTCTCATCTTTTGAAAATTCAAAAGAGTCAGAAAATTCAATACAGAATTTAACAATCACACGGCTATCCGAAATTGAAATACAAATATGTATAAAGAAACCTTTGATGTCTTTCCATTTTGGTCTGACCCTGAAGATAATTTAGAGGAAAATTCTAAGGCATCCTCACAATCTTGATTTGTCTATCATGCTGTGAACCTGTCATTTATTCTAATAATACTTACATGAATATTATACTGTAATGTCTTGGGGCCCTAGTGGTGCAGTGGTTAAGAGCTCAGGCTGCTAACCAAAAGGTTGGCAGTTCGAATCCACCAGCCATTCCTTAGAAACCCTATGGGGCGGGTCTACTCTGTCCTATAGGGTCGCTATGAGTTGAAACAGACTGGATGGCAACGGGCAGGTAATATCTTGATTCCATTTAAAAAAATATATGGAAGAAAAAGATACAGCATCAAAACAGAAAGAACACATGGGGTTATACATGCTGCCTTATGAATGCTCATGACCATGGTTTAATTCCTTCCACAAAGTTTTCTGGAATTAGTCATGGGCATTCGTTATTTGCTACTTTGAGTCAGGTGGGTTAATATTATCACTGAAGAAAAACATCTAAGTTATTGTATACAGATCCATCATTAAAAGTATGAGCTGAAATGAATTTTAGCCACCTAAAATGTTAGTTAGTGAAAGCTGGCAATCGAAGCTGGTTATTAATAGGTTTTAAAAGAGAAAAATTAGGGGGACGAATAAGATTCAGACTTAGAGTTTTACCATAAAGCCAGAAAAATATAAAACAATAAGCCATGCAAAACTGCTTTGCTACCCTCTTTCTTCTTTCAAGTGTGTCTAGAAGCACCACGTGCCTCAAACGCAAAGACTGAGGAGGAAGTGATGTCATGGTTGCAAAATATATCGTTGTATAAATCAAATATCATGCTGTTGAACTCTGGTCATCTTACACAAAAATGGCAATGATTTCTTAACTAATTCACTAAGATACTGTGGGAAACATTGATTGATTCCTACATTCTTTCCCTCTTTTTGGAGGGTGTCCCTTACCCACCAAAGGCCGAGGTTATAATTCGAGACAACGCTGGCGCATTTGCTTACCACAGGTCTGTGTACATCCCAGAATGCTCTCTCTTGGCTATCAAGGATCTTCCTTTCAATTTTGTCTCTTTTCTTGTCCACTCTGTCAACATTGTAACAATAAATAACAAATAGCGTTAATTGTAGTGCCTCTCTGGAAAAAAGGCCACAACTTGAACAAATCTTCCAAAAGACTCACAAGAACTCACTTTGCTTGTGCTTCTGCCTGCATAAAAATGAACTCCCACTTCCGGGCAAATGCTCTCTGCAGCCTGGCCAAGCTCTCCTGAAACAGATACCACAGGTTACGAATTTTGGTACTTATCTTCACTACTTTCTTCTAGCTTATCAAAAATGCATTTGTCAGAGAATACAGAATTTCTAAAATACTACATGTACTCTGGTTTTGAATGGTAAGTCGTGCTCACTGAATGCAGGGGACCCTCATACTAACAGTCGTAGAGGAAACAGGAACACCTATTCAAATATTAATTTTTTAGAACAACTGGCCTTGGAGAGCACAACTAAAAATTGAATAAATACCTGTAAAATATTAAAATTATGTCATATGAAAAAACTGCTCAACAGTAACCCATGGATTTTTCTGTGCCCACGTTACACAGAGGTACAGGAAAACAATGCATTTAATCAGTCTATTCTGTTTCCCACAATAAATGTAAATCCTTGCCAGCCCATTAAAACCAAACCCTTTGCTGTCAAGTTGATTTCGACTGGTAGTGACCCGACAGGGCAGAACAGAACTGTCCCATAGGTTTCCAAGGTTGTAATCTTCACAGAAGCAGACTGTCACATCCTTCTCCCATGGAGCGGCTGAGGAGTTCGAACTGCCGATCTTTTGGTTAGCAGCCGAGTGCTTAGGCACTGTGCCGCCAGGGCTCCACGCCAGCCCACTACTCATTTCCAAACAGTGCTCCAAATTTAGTAAATCATAATATAACAACCATCTAAGCCGATTATATAAGATTAATTTGATCTGTTGATAGTGATCAACATGAAAGATTTGCAAAAACCATTAACCTTACGTAAATGATCTTTAATTCTCTAAGTTCCGCTATCTTTACTGTAGTATATCTGAAATTATTATGGCAAAATTGATTTAAAAGTTAAGAGATGCTCCCCGCTTCTACTCTGAGTCTGTGTATTTAGAATTTCACCATCCTTAGTGTGAACGACATGAGGAAGCAAGCTAGTAAGGGGCTTATTAAGTCATTATACTGCCTGATCCCTGGAAATCTGATTCTTAAAACCATGAATGTAGAAGGTTAAATGAGTGCCCAAAAGGACCAGAGGTCTTATTTTTGTTAATTTTATGACTTTGATTACCAGAAGGTCCTTGGTACTTACAGCTTCATAGTCTGCTAGCTCCAACCTTGCTTTGTTTTGCATTGTTCTCTTGCAGAGGTAAACCGCTGAAAGGAAAAGAAAAATCAATCATTTCTTGCCTGCTTATTAACACTGAGGCACTACAAATCAAAATATAGCAATCAAGATGTGTTGGTCTTTGCTACTTTTTCCTAAATTATGTTTTTTATTTCCTCTTTTATCTGTTTTTAAACAAAAAATATTTAATTAGGTAGTATTATTACTGACACTCAAACATGGTGACATTTATGATGTCATAAGTTAAAAAACTTGGTAATCACTTCTTTATTTTTAAAAAAAATTTTTTTTATTGTACTTCAGGTAAAGGCTTACAGAAAAAATAGTTTCTCATGAAACTGTAGTACATATTCTTTTATGACATTGGCTAACAACCCCATGACATGCCAACCCTCTCCCTTCTCGACCTTTTTTTTTTGTGTGTGAAAATATACATAGCCAGTGGGGACCATGGTCTCGGGGAACATCTAGCTCAATTGGCATAACACAGTTTATAAAGACAATGTTTTACATTCTACCTTGGTGAGTAGTGTCTGGGGTCTTAAAAGTCTGTGAGCAGCCATCTAAGATACCCCTCTGGTCTCATCCCTTCAGGAGCAAGGGAGAATGAAGAGAACAGGATACAAGGAAAAGATTAGTCCGAAGGACTGATGGTCCACAGCTACCAAGGCCTCCACCGGACTGAGTCCAGTACAGCTAGATGGTGCCCGGCTACCACTACTGACTGCTCTGACCAGGATCACAACAAAATTGAGATGTATAAAATTGAGATGTATAAATTTAGATGTATAAATAAAACTATTTTGTAAAAAACAATTATATAAAGAGGAAATTATTACTTGCTAATACAAGTTCAATTATTTCCATATTCTATTGTCAACTAAAATAATTCGTTAATTTAAACTGAAGGTTTCTTGATATCTTCTTTGCTTCCTTTCATACGGGCCAATCCTCAACCAATTGTTTTGTCACTAGCAGAGAGGAGAGCATAACATCTGACCTAACCAAAATATGACTCTCCTTAGCTTCTATTCTAGGTGAACTCCATCTGGTGGACTTCAGGTTTGTGGGATGGGTAACTCAGAGAGAAAACCCAAAAACCAAACCCACTACCGTCAAGTCAAGTCTGACTCATAGGGATCCTATAGGGCAAAGTAGAACGGCCCCATAGGGTTTCCATGACTATAATCTTTATGGAAGCAGACTGCCATATCTTTCTCCCACGGAGCGGCTGGTTGGTTCAAACTGCCGACCTTTCAGTCAGCAGCTAAGTGCTTAACCACTGCGCCACCAGGGCTCCTTAACCGAGGGAGAAGAGGGCAGCAATAATAGTAGCATCACCACTGAGCAGTTAAATTTCTTCGTTTATTAAAGGAAATTGTGGTGACTCTCATGATACACAGACACTCAAAGCCCTCTGGTATAATCCTGATTTCCTGAATATTTTTGACATTTTGTCATACAAATGTGATATTTGAGCCTCATGAATTCCAGGTAACTTGTATCTATTCTAGATGCTGAGTAAATTTGCTGAATGAGAACCATCTAATACGACTTTTCGTAAGGGGAGCTGTGGGCAGACGCCTTGATAAACACCACCTTTGCGCTAAGTGGTACCACTTCAGGTTCTGATAATGAAGTCAGCTGATATCACTGACACAAAATCTTACCCAGAAAATCTAAGACCACTGCGAATATTGATAGTATTTACTCAGTTTCTCCCCTGTAAGATTTTCCTGTAAGAAGGTCATGGCAAAGGAAGGAGCCAACCACACAACGATGCTAACAGTACCACAAATCTGCTGCCAATGAGTCGATGTTGACTCATAGCGTACTACAGACACAGTATACGGTTATACTATAACACAGTATACGGTTTTAGAATACGTCTTTCTGAAATGCACCTTCGTAATTTTATTTTCTGCTCATAGCAGGAATTTTCTGAAGTCACATTTCAAAAACAAAAATGACAAGACATAAGTTAATTTTCTAATCCATCTGAGTTTATGCCCACTCCTGAAGACACTTTTATTGTAGAGGCTACTGTGACCTTAATCAAATATTTAAAATGTTCTCAGGGGTTGGTAAAAGGATTGTAGTGTAGGTGCAATCCCCCCTGGGGGTGTCTCTTCAAGAGAGAAAGACTGAATCTTCTTAAATATCTAATTAAATAATTTCAGCTTTCCTGTAGAATGACCTTTAATCAGATCTCAAGTCCCCACAAGCTCTCCATCAGTCGGCCCTCCTCTGCATTGCCTCCTGCATCAACCTCTACTTGCCTTATTTATTCTAGTCATTTAACCTTTGTTCTTCTCGAAATCAGCCCCCTTTTAAGAAACATATTTCTACCCTCATTAGGTAGACAACTGAATAAAAGCAGGAATGAGGTGATTTTTTAAGATGATTGTTCACAAAGAAGTTATGCATCCTTTAATATAGGTATCATATAAAGCAATTTTTAATCATTCTTTATATAACAAAATAAAGGAGTGGACAGGAAGTGTCTAGCATATGTACATATAAAAAAGAAACCTAACTCATTGCTGCTGAGTCGATTCCAACTCATGGTGACCCCATGTGTCCCTACGTGTGTCAGGGTAAAAACTGTACTCCAAAGGATGTTCAATGGCTATAATCTTTTGGAAGTAGATCACCAGGCCTTTTTTCTTCAGTGCTGCTGGGTAGATTTAAACTGTCAACCTTTCAGATAGCAGCGGACTATAAACCATTTGGGCCACCCAGGAACCTGCCTAACATACAGTAGTTGTTTAAAGAGTGAATAACTTATTTGTTGAAGGAGCAAATAAATGCATGAAAGAATAGGAGATTTTCAGAAGGAGCTAGTTATTAGTCAAATCAAGTGATAAAATCTCCCCAAATTTCTGCTTGACTCTTTGGTCATGAGAAAGGAGAGAAAAGAAAAGGGCTAGCAGAAATATGGAATACTCTGGATACTACTGAAGTGGAGCAAATATGGTCATGACTGGAAAGGCTTAAACCTCACTGTTATGGGTTGAATTGTGTCCCCCAAAATATGTATTGAAATCCTGGCACTTAGACTCATAAATAAATGGACAAAACACTGAAGTTGTAAAGGATTTCACTTTACTTGGATCCACAATCAATGCCCATGGAAACATCAGTCGAGAAATCAAATGACACGTTGCACTGGGCAAATTTGCTGCAAGAGATCTCTTTAGAGTGTTAAAAAGCAAAGATGTCACTTTAAGGACTAAAGTGCTCCTGATCCAAGCCATGGTGTTTTCCATCACCTCATATGCATGCGAAAGCTGGACAATGAATAAGAAGACCAAAGAACTGATGCCTTTAAATTATGGTGTTGGCGAAGAATATTGAATATACCATGAGCTGCCAAAAGAAGGAGCAAATGTGTCTTAGAAAAATTACAGCAATCATTGTTGGTTACTGTCATGGATTGAATTATGTCCCCACAAAAATCTGCATATCAGTTTGGCTGGGCAATGATTCCTGGTATTGTGTGATTTTCCTGTATGTTGTAAATCCTGCCTCTATGATCTCAATGAGGGAGGATGGGCGGCAGTTGTGTTAGCGAGGCAGGACTCAACCTACAACACTGGACTGTGTCCTGAGGCAATCTCTTGAGATACAAAAGACAGAAGTGAGTAGAGAGACGGGGGGACCTCATACCATCAAGAATGCAGTGCCGGGAGCAGAGGGCATCCTTTTGACTGCGGGTTCCTGCGCCAAGAAGCTCCTATTCCGGGGGGAACATTGATGAGAAGGCCAACAGAGAGAGAAAGACTTCCCCTGGAGCTGACACTCTGAATTTGGACTCTTAGCTTACTTTACTGCAAGGAAATAAACTTTTCTTTGTTAAAACCATGCACTCATGGTATTTCTGTTATAGCAGCACTAGATGACTAAGACAGTTACTGAGAGATGGGAGGGTTTGGGAGGAATACTAAATAGACAATAGGTAAGTGGTAACTTTGGTGAAGGGTAAGACAGTACACAATACCAGGGAAGCCAGCACAACTTGTACAAGAAAAGGCCATGGAAGCTCCACAGACACATCCAAACTTCCTGAGGGACTGAATTGCTCGGAAGAAGGCTGTGGGGACCATGGTCTTGGGGATCATCTAAGTTCAATTGGCATAACACAGTACATAAAGAAAATGTCCTACATTCTATGTTGGTGAGTAGCGTCTGGTGTCTTAAAAGCCCGTGAGCAGCCATCTAAGATACTCCACTGGTCTCATCCCTTCCGGAGCAAGGGAGAATGAAGAAAACAAGATACAAGGAAAAGGTTAGTCCAAAGGACTAACAGACCACCACTACCACGGTCTCCACCAGACTGAGTCCAGTACAACTAGATGGTGCCTGGTTACCACTACTGACTGCTCTGACCAGGATCACAACAGAGGGTTTCAGACAGAGCTGGAGAAAAATGTAGAACAAAATTCTAACTCACAAAAAAAGACCAGACTTAGAGCCTGACAGAGACTGGAGAAACCCCGAGAGTATGGCCCCCGGACACCCTTTTAGCTCAGTAATGAAGTGACTCCCGAGGATCACCATTCAGCCAAAGATTAGACAGTCCCATAAAACAAAATGAGACTAATGGGGCACAATAGTCCAGGGACAAGAACTAGAAAGCAGGAGGGCACAGGAAAGCTGGTAATAGGGAACCCAAGGTTGAGAAGGGACAGTGCTGGCATGTTGTGGGGTTGTTAACCATTGTCATAAAACAATATGTGTACTAACTGTTTAATGAGAAACTATCTGTTCTGTAAACCTTCATCTAAAGTACAATTAAAAAAAAAAAATTAAAGATTACAGCCAGAATGCTCACTGGAAACAAGGATGGCAAGACTTTGTCTCACATACTTTGGACAGTTTATCAAGAGTGACCAGTCCCTGGAGAAGGACATCATGCTTGATAAAGTAGAGCGTCATCAAAAAAGAGGAAGACCCTCAGTGAGACAGATTGACACTGTGGCTACAACAATGGGCTCAAGCGTCACAATAATTGTGAGGAGGGCGCAGGGCCGAGCAGTGTTTCCTTCTACTGTACATAGGGTCGCTATGAGTCGGAGCCAACTCAATGGCACCTAACAACAACAGACCCATAAGAATAGGATTTGGAAATAGGGTTTTCTTTGATACCTTAATTAGGTCATACCTGAGGAGTGTGAGTTCTAAATCAAATGATTTCTGAGCTATAAAAAGGGCAGAAGGGAAGCAGAGACACAGAGGAAGATACGATGGAGACAATGCATCTACAAGGATTGCTGGCAACTACTAGAAACTGAATAGTCATGCCGTGCTTCAGACTTCTAGACTGAAGTGTGAGAAAATAAATTTCTGTTCTTTAAAGGTATCCTCTTCTGGTACTTGTGTTACAGCAGCATTAGGAAACTAAGACATCTACCAATTTATTCTAGACACAGTTGTAGTATGCTGACCTATCCAGTGCTGGCAAAGCAATTCTGACTCATAACAACTTTATAGGACACAGTACAACTTCCCCATGGGGTTTCCAAGGCTGTAAATCTTTACGGAAGCAGACTGCCGCATCTTTCTCCCGCCGAGCCGCTGGTGGGTTCAAACTGTTGACTTTCCGGTTAGCAGCCAAGCATTTAACCACTGCACCCACAAGGGCTCCTGAGTATGGTGGTGACAGATACAGATACACTTTTATTCTGTCTCAGCAGATAGTACCAGCTCTGAGCAGGATGTGGCTGTCAGAGGAGGGTCCAAGTGGACAACAGAGGTGTTCCAATACCAGAAAATTTCCCAATTTGTCAAAGACTGAAAAAATGACAGTACTTATGCATAGTCAAAATTACTGCTCAGGGCAAGTGTTTCTGTACTGAGCCTTAATTATTTAGGCACTCAAGTGCTCTGTTATGAATAGACCTTGGGTAGCACAAGTTGTTAACGTGCTCGGCTGCTAACCAAAAAGTTAGAGGGTCGAGTCTACCCAGAGGTGCCTTGAAAGAAAAACCTGGTCATCTCCTTCTAAATAATCAGCCACGAAAACCTTATGGAGCACAGTTCTACTCTGATACATGGGGCCACCATGAGTCAGAGTCCACTCAACAGCATCTGGTTTGGTTTTATGCACCTAAACCCCAATACAAAGTGTGAATCTTTTTTACATATTCCTTGAATTTTTTATGCCCTGCCAAAATATTGAAAATATCAACTAAAAAACCATTTCTAGCACTTTATTTAAGATGTTTAAGGGGCTCTGGTTGCACAGTGGTTAAACACTCAGCTGCTAACCAAAACATCGGCGGTTCGAACACACTAGCCACTCCTCAGGAGAAAGATGTTGTAGTCTGCTTCTATAAAGATTTAAAGAAAAAAAACAAAAATCCTTTGCTGTCGAGCGACCCTATAGGACAGAGTAGAACTGCCCCATGGGGTTTCCAAGGGGTGGCTGGTAGATTCAAAACATTGACCTTTTGGTTAGCAGCCAAGCGCTTAACCACTGAGCCACCAGTTCTACTCTGCCCTGTAAGGTCGCTATGAGTTGGAATCTACTCGACGGCAATGGGTTATTTAAGATGTTTTTTCAGTTATCAAGGGTTCGATTTCAAGTGAAATCTATCTCTGTGCAGTAATTTTCTGGGAGACCATCAAGAGACAATTTTGAGGATTCAGAAGGTCAAGCAAATGAGTAATTAATAAAAGGCTATATTACTAAGGGGAAGAAGGTTTGAGAAAGCCTAATGGACCACTCTGGCTAAAAGAGCTGAATTGTAAAGATATAGAATCTGGCCCAAATACAACTTAGACTTTAGATTCAAAAATCAGTTTCTGGGCCATATTTGTAATCTAGTAGAAATTTAATAGGAACTGGATGCCAACATGAGCTTTCTCATTTAATTGGGTAGACCTCTTTAAGGTGGAGCAGTCTTCCGAGCAAACACCGCTACTCAAGACAGAAGTATATAGAGTCACATCACACTGACCAGCAAGAATATCGCTGAGGCTACAGCACCTAAATATGCAAAGGGCACGGCTATAGAATTCAGAAAGACTAGACATACAAATGCCAAATAAATATTTTAAAAACATCCAACTTGCAACCGAAGTAACGCAAATAGAACTTATACTGTCATAAAGCAACTTAAGTTTTTTATCTTTTGAAGTTTATTTTGTGGGCTAATTCTTCCCTTGATCCTGAATAAAAACTCAGGCAACTTTCATAATCTTGCATGTCACCTTTGGGTAATCCAAACAGTCCCAACTTATTAATAAGAATGACCGACCATCCACAAGTAATAGTCAAAACTCCAAGCTTGGTTTAAAGCTGAGGATTCCTCTTCTGTCTCACTTAACCCTATTGTTGGCCAGGGGCCCGCAGTGGGTGGAAGAAGTGTGGGCAGTTCTTTTTCCACCTAGTTTTTCTGGGCTTTCCCACCAGGTACTGCCAACTGAGGCTTCTAATCCTTTGGAGGTTGGCATATGGGAAGGAAGGATGGGGAAGAGGAGTGCTGAAGTTCTTACTTGACTGATACCATCGTGGAGATCTAGCATTACCACTCTCTGGACTTGGCAGGTGGTGTAAACAGTTAACGTGCTTGGCTGCAAAATGAAAAGTTGGAGGTTTGATTCTACCGAGAGGTGCCTCTGAAAAAGGCCCGACAATCTACTTCATAAAAACCACCCACTGAAAACCTGATGGCATACACTTCTACCCTGACACACACGGGGTTGCCATGAATTGGAGTCAACTCAACCACAGCTGGTGGACTTGGCAGAGGTTTAAAGCTACCTGTTTCTCTCACAGGTACTTGTGTGAATTCTTTGGAGAACATCTCCTTCCTCATCACTGGAGATCTCTGACCTGTAGTTCCCTTGCTGGGACTGATGAATGTCACAGCTTCTGGACAATACCTCTAGCCTCTTCTATGAAGCTGTCTGCCTCTCCAGGCTGCCCTGTAGGTCAGGACTGTCTCTCACACACGCCTTGTATCAGGCCTAAGGGAAACATTCACACATTTTTTTGCCCAGAAGAAGGCCACAGAATAGTCGTCTGTCCTTCAACTCCTCCACCCACAAGTAGGCAGTCTGTCTCTTGACTCATAATTCTGAGGTGTCGAAGTCAATGGTCCACTGTAGTTTGAGGTGACTCCTGGGAAGCTCTCTCAGCAGCCCTTTGAAGTCATTCTCACGATGCTTGAGATGGGGGACAGGGAGCCCCCACTCCTCCCACTTGGGACTCCCAAGATCCTAACAGCTACAAAAATCAGCCTTCAAGCCAACTTCTTGTCCTTTAATACCCTCAGAGTGAGCTGGAGGTAACTACTTAGATAATTTGCATCTCAGTCTGGCATGACATCTGATCTTGATCCACTTAGCACTTCATCTGCAATTTCCATTTTAACATCCTGTGGCAAAAATCACTTTGCACTAGTTAAAATAGCAGAGATTGTAAAGAATGAAAGTAAAGTAACCTACTCTGGCAATGTTGTTGTTGTGTGCCATCAAGTTGATTCTGACTCATAGTGACCCTCTAGGACACAGTAGAATTGCCCCCATAGGGTTTCCTAGGGTGTATTGCTGTGGGTGTGAGAACAGAGGAAATCTCCTTGGAAAGGGTTTTGGCAATGACTAATAGAAGCCTTAAAACATTCATGGTCATTGTTCTCATAATTGCTCTTCTAGGAATGTAACCCAAGGAAATAATGCAAAAGGCACTGAGGCTTAAGCATCCATAATATGGAATATTAGAACAGAATAGGGGAATGGTTAGGAGTTCCTGCATATCTATTCAATGAGATATTATATTGCCATTCAAAATGATGTATATACATTTTTTTACTTCATCATTGAAATAATTTAACAAATCCTAATCCCTCATTATAAAAGTTTAGACACAGAAAAAATATAAATATCAAAATCAAAAATCACTATAATCTCACTTCTGTTATTATTGTAGTATGTATTCTTTTAGATTTTTTCCTTACATATACATTCATTAACATACACATGAATATCTGTATTTATATTAAGAGTATGGCTGTTTTCTAATTATTATTAAATACTTAGGTTTTTTTTTTTTTGTTATTTTGCTATCACAGATAATGATTCAGTGAGGATTTCTCTTAGGATATATTTCTAGAAGTTGTACTGAGGGATGATACAGATTCCTAGAAGTGGTATTGGGGGGTGGGGTGGGTTAGGCACAGTTTGGATTTTATAAGATGCTACCAAATTTCTACCCGTAGTAGTTTAACAGTTTACCCTCCCAACAACGTATGAATAGTCACACCTTAAGGCCAGACTTGAATTTTTGCTCTGGCTTGACAGAAGGGCCTTCAAGTCTAATATTTTTATTATGTTTCTGTGCCTTTTTCCTTATATTTCCAATAGTTTTCACATCATAGAGTTTAATGGTTTGGTCCGCCCATTAAATATTCCCATAGTTAGTCCTTTTCACTAATTTGGCTCCCATCAATAGTTTTCACCTGGAATATTTTTCATCCGATACATATTACAGCTCTTAATTTCATGTTCTATGTGCATTTGCCTACTGTGTCTTTGCCTCACCATTTATTTCAACTGAAAGGGTGAGTTTGCTTTCCTTGTGCTTCTTGCAGAAAGATAATGTTGGATTTTATTTATGACCTAACCTAGAGATATTCGTCCTTCTAACAGATAAAAGAGTTACATTTATTCTCATAGCAGTTGTGTTTGGTCTTCTTTTTCTCATGTCTTCATCACTCTCTCTCTATGTATATGACTGTATTTCCTGTTTTTCTACCTTTTGTTATATGGAGTAAGCTTTCATTCATTTCTACTTTAATAATTTAGAAGGAATAAAAGCTGTTACCATTCTATTAGCGGTCATTCTTGTATCTTTAAATAAATTTTAAAATATATACTTCTTGAATTTTAACTTCAGAAATTAAACACTGCCTAATGTTTCCCTCCATAAATGATGAAGAAATGAACGTATCGTCACTACCTTCTGAAGCTTTTTTTTTTAACATGACTAGAACTTATTGTATACTTTGTTATAGTTTTGCTCCAAAATTAATTATTACATTCCTATTTGGAAACTATTTTATCACAATTACTAAGTGTGAGAGCACTCTAAAACTGAGGTACGTGGTATGATTAAAAATGACTGGCCCAAACCTGAATCAAAGCTCCATATTTGAATTAAACTTTAGCTTCTCCTATGTCCTCCTTTCTGCCTTCCCAAAAGTACCAAAAAACCAAAACCAAACACACTGCCATCGAGTCAATTCTGACTCATAGCTACCCTATAGGGTTTCCTGGGCTGTAAATCTCTACAGGTGCAGACTGCCACATCTTTCTCCTGAGGAGCCACTGTTGGTTTTGAACTGCTGACCTTTTGCTTGGCTGTGGATCGCTTTAACCACTGCACCACCAGGGCTCCTTCCCAAGACTACAACCTGTGCTTTACAGCCTTATGACATGTAACTTCTTGTACAACTTTAACCACCCTCAGCAAAAAAATGGAGAGGGTAAGAATATGGTTTGTGAAGAAATGTTTGTCAGGAAATGTTTATCCAGATGGCTCTGAGAGAATGCTTGCGTAGCATGCCCAAGGAAGAATGTGTATGTAGATATTTCAGAAAAACGCTTGCTAGGTTAGCTCTAGGAAGTTTGTGTTAGAAAACAAATCAGCTAACCTTGTAAAATTTTAACTTGCAATTGTCTTGTAGCCACGTGTAATCCCAAGCCCCCAAGATTATGGTCACGTACTTCCTTCCCCATTTTTCCACATAAAAAGCTTGTTTCTCCCTCAGAACGTTGGAACACTGTGTGACTCTACACTGTCACACTGTGTTGCCCAGTTATAGCTGTTATATTCCTTGATAACTCTTTGATTTAAACCCTTGCAGACTAAGGACTCTGTTTCACACTATGATAGACTTAATCTTACGTTTAAATTGATTCAGATGCTTCTCACCAGCCCTCTAAAATGTCTTCTATTTGGACTCATCCCTCAGTCGACTAGAGTTCATTTTAAGCAGCATTTTTCAGGAAGAATATGAGTGCCAGTCTCTTTGAACCTGGCATATGTGAGAAAGTCTGTATTGTGCCTTCAAACATTAATAAAAACAAGATTTAATTCCAAATGTGGAGGTAAAAGACCACCTTCTTTCACAAACTCTATGAGCACTGCTCTATTGTCTTCCAGAAAATAATTCTTTCTGTGGAAGTGATCTTCTTTGTGGTTGAGGTTAATTTTTTAAATTCTAGATACGCAGAATTTTATATTTTCCCTGAACTTCAAAATTTCATAAGGATATGTCAAAGTGTTAGACCCTCTTAACTAAGTGGTTAATAAGTGGTAAGTCTTTTTAATAAGCTTCACTGAATTCACATCCCCCAAAAAATGTTAGTCTATATATATTTTATTATTGTTATCGGTTCCATTTGTTCTGCATTTTTGTTCAGGGTCTCTAAATTGTTGAATGATGGATTTCTTCTTCATTTTGTTTTCTGGGGCATTAATTCTCCTCATACCACTTTATTCTCCTCATACCAATTTAAATTCTGCAGTGGCTTCACAACTGTTTTCTCTGTCAGCCCTCATTTCATATGAATATGTTGAGTAATTATCATAAGTCAACCTTTGTTACACCATTTTCTTTGATTTCTTTTAACTTCGTTTCATGCAAGATATTTTTCTGTAAGCTCGAGTAAATCTTTTTCATAACTCTGCTCTTCATTTACCTTCTGTATGCTGTATGAATTTATTGATGATTTTTTGTTTTAATTTGATTTTACTTTTCTTTATGTAGGTATTGGCCTCTGCAGAGCTTATATTCACTCTGAATTAGCATTGGTGAATTCTTCTTGGCTTCCTTCCTTTTTTGTCTGGAAATTGCTTTTGTATCCATTTCATAAGAGTTGAACTGAGGAATTAGTGCCTAAATCGTGAGTTTATATTTTCTTATGCGATCCATTATTCAATGGCATAAAGAAAAGTGGAGAAAGCTGTTGTCTTGGAGAATTAAAGCCTGAGAACTTTGTCTTTGCTCATGAAAAAAAAAAAATACTATTTTTTTGGAAATTATTCTACTAGGGCCCAGATCTCCCCAACAGGAGCTTGCTTGGACACCTTTCTCATCTCTGGTTTCTTCTGGAGTTTGTGCACTCCTTTTGGAGGAAGGCTGCAACATTGGTGATGCTGGCTAGAAAAAAATGCTGATACTCCTGGGTTTTATGTTGCCTATTAAAGCTATTGAGCTGCAGCTGCAAAAGTTATCCACTACTGCATTGCTCCTCTGTCAGTCTCTCCTCTCTACTCATAAGCCTGCTCCTCAAATGTCTAGGAGAGCCTGTGCTGCTTTAGGAATCCAGGCCAGGGATGAAAAATCAGGCAAGGCTTAGCGCTTTCTCTCCCAGTGCCATGCCGGGGCCAAAGAAACCTTGATCCAATGGGGCAAGCTTTTCTCTGCCTTTCAAGACGGAGTCTGAGCTCCAGCCCTAGTGTATCCATATGGGGAAACAGTATAGAGTTGGTCAGAATTTCATCCAGTTTTGTAAAGCTGTCCTAGTTTACTGAGGGGAAAAAAAAAAAAAATTACTAGTTAAATTTTATTGATTAAAAAGAAAATATTTCGAGTATGTGGTACTATTCTCATAACTTCTGCCCTGTTCTAATAATGATTAGTTCTGTTCTAGTTTTGCTTTCTTTTCTGTTAAGGTGGGGTGGTTTTGGTAAATTTCTGGGAAGTATATTGTGTATGTCAGTTACTACTTCCTACATACTCTCCAAGACCAAAAGATATTTTGTAATTATCTATGCTAACTGGACATTTATCTGATGTCTCAGTGGTTTTTGAATTTTTAAAAAATATACTGAATATATTCTTAATTTCAGTTTAACAAAAAGAGAAAACTATCTTCTTTAAAAAAAACCAAATTTCCAAAATAATATCACACGTGAAAGTTTTAAAACTTAATGTTAATAAAGCACTTCAAAACCTAATACTCATCAAAAGATTTGGCCATTAATAATACCACTTATAGAAACAAAAAGGTAAGGAGTAACAATAATTTGGGGAATTATAGTCTTTTAAAATTCATGGTTCAACAGCAACTCAAACATTAACTGCAAAGAAAATCTTAGCAGGAAAAAAAAACCTAGATAAAATACTATAAAATTATTTATAAAGTACTTGATTTTCTGATATATAGTAATAATAGTGTGTTACTACAAAGTAATAGTAGGAATTCACTATTATATGAAATCAAATACCTTGATAAAAACCAAAAAAAACCCAAAAACCAAACTCATTGCCACTGAGTCAATTCTGACTCATAGTGACCTTATAGGACAGAGTAGAACTGCCCCATAGAGCTTCCAAGTAGCAGCTGGTGAGTTCGAACTGCCGACCTTTTGATTAGCAGCCGTATCTCTTAACCACTGTGCCACCTAAGAAAGATTAATCAAGATAAAAAAGCTTTACTATAAAAATGGAATATCTTGTGGTAAAAATCTTCAAATGCATGCCTTGAAAGTCCTGTCCTTAAGGAGAAAGAATTCCTTTGCGCCATTTCTGAAATAATAGCAGAGATATATAAGTATGAAAAGAATTAGAGCTGTTGACTTTTGTCTTTTCCTTTAGGAAAATGAAATGTAATTTAATGATTCTACCATAAGCCGTGCACTACCTTATAATGTTTACACGTATTATCTTATCTAGAGCCTTACCTCAACTGTGCCAGAAAGAAGGTATTGTTATCTTGATTTAATTGATTATAACAGTGAAAACAGCCTAGGTCCCCTCCCAAAGCCGTATCAGTAATAAATAGGCGAGTCAGGTGGGTCTTGGGTCTCTGCAATCACACAGCAGACTTATTTTTGTTGTTGTTGCCATTCGAGTCAGCTGTGACTCACGGTGACCCCATGCACCACGAAACAAAACATTGCCAGGTTCTGCATCATCTTCATGGCTGTTGGTATGCTCGAGTTCATTGTTTCGGATACTGTTTACTGCCTTCTAACTTACGAGGCTCATCTTCCAGCAGTATATCAATGTTTTCCATAGGCTAACTATTGGAAGTCCATGATCACCAGGCCTTTCTTCCTAGTCTGTCTTAGTCTGGAAGCTCTGCTGAAACTTGTCCACCATGGGTGACCCTGCTAGTATTTGAAATACCAGTGGCATAGCTTCCAGCATCATAGCAACACACAAACCACCATAGTACAACAAACTGACAGACGGGTGGTAGAGATACTTCTTACAGTCTCAAAATGTGAAGGCCAAGACAATAAAGTGGGAAATCCCACCCCAGCTCTCAGATAGTGCTTTGTTCCTTATCAAAGAACAGAGGCTTCTTTTTCCCTTCTCGGTACTCTTTGGTTCTTATTTCCTAAAAGGGTCCATTTTTCTTAATATCTGAGAATACTGTTCCTAAGTGCAAGAGCTATTAGTGCCATTGTGAATCTTCACTTCTTTTAATTCACCTTTCTGAGCATTTATCCGCAAACTACATTACAGATCGTATGTCTGATATTCTTACTCCAATCACTTAAACTGCTAAAGAAACAGAATACAGTCATTTAATCAATCTTTCTGTATAAATATATCAATGGCTCCTAAGAGGTTTACTTGCTTTTCTGAGGCTCATGAGTTTTGGCAATTTGTAATTTCTTATGCTACTGCGGATAACTTTTTCTTTTCAAATTTCCTTTATTTATCTCTCTCAAAAATCATGTGTTTTTTCTTATTCCCTTTGTTGGAAAGAAGTGATTAAAATGGGTGATGTCTCTACCAATAAAGATATGTACAATCCTCTCAGAACCTCGGCTGACAATCTACAATAATGCCTGACTTTTCATTATTACTTCTTTTGCCTATAGTATTAAGTAGACTTTAAAAGAAATACTTTATCTAATTTTTTAAAAAAGGAAGCTGAATAAGAAATAGCGTAATTTAACTTGTATCACAACATTATTGAACCACTGCGTTAATCAAAATGGTTAGAATATTAACATTTAAGCAAATATCCTATTATACCGGGTCAAGGGTGTTTAATGTCAATTCCTCTCGTTTACTTTCATCAATCAAATTAATAGGTTCTGAAGTTTGCACCTTTTAAAGAGTACTTCAATAAACCATTCAGTAGGAATGTGAAACCCAGTGGATAAGCCCAGATGGACTGTGAAATTTTCAAATAAACAACTGAGGTTTATTCATTAAGTCTGGGTTAAAATACTCGTGGTTGGTACTTTTGGATATCTGAATTTGACTCCATCCCACCTCCTCCTTTTTGGTTTTTCAGATTGAGAGGCAGAATTTTAAAAAATAATAGTATAACCAGAAAGACAAGACTGATGGTCCTAAATCACTGGGTAAAACGCTTAGAACATTAGACTCATACTTTGGTTGTATTCTGATGCCCTGATCATCAATGTGGAAAGATGAATTCACAGGTATTCTAGAAGAGGCAATATGGTACTGTAGAAGGAGCACTGCTCTATGAGGTCAGAGATTCTGGGTTCTGGTCTCCCTTACTAACGTTGATTTTGGACAAGTCACTTACACTCTCTGAGACTCAATTTGCTTATCTGTGTGATAAGAATAAAAATTCCTGACGTACACATTCCACAGGGCTGAAGTTCGGACAACAGGAAATGATATGTTGGAGAGGGCTGTGTTAACTAGAAAAGGAAAGTAATGCATAAAATTATTTTATATATTGTACTTTAAGCCCACTGGAGCAATCTCTATTTAAGAAAATGATAGCGAATGCTTTTATAAGTAAAATATCCTTTTAAAAGCCTTCTTCAGTATGGATTTTATAAAAAGTTTTTGTTTTTGTTTTTTTCAAGAGAGACCATAGAGAGGCCATTGTTTCAGTTACTTTAGTGTCTCATTTATCAAATGTCTCTTTGTAGAACTGCCATGGATTATCACTGCCAGAAATTTTAAATAATAAAGATTAAACATGTCTTGTTGCATTGAAATACACTGCCCAATGACCTTGAAATCTTTCTCCAATTTTATCTTAAAATATAGGCACCTGGGTGGCACAAGTTGTTTGCAATTATCCACTAACCTAAAGGTTGGCAGTTTGAACCTACTCAGCAGCTCTGCAGAAGAAAGGCCTGGTGACCTGCTTCTGTAAAGATTAAAGCCTAGGAAACCCTATGGAGCAGTTCTACTCTGTAACACATGAGGTCACCACGAGTCAGGGGCCAACTGGATGACAGCTAACAACAACATCTTAAAATCTATTTTATTTTTAAACATATGACTAGTTTTGTTTATAACACAATGCCACCTCCATGCCATTAAATTGTACTTATTTTCAATTTAATTCTTCACTCTTCTCTGTTCCTTCACTCTTATTCTTATTATCCCTTATCATTTCTCCACGAAAGCCCTGTATACAACTAAGCAAGCAATTAATATTTTCTACTAATTAATTAACCCCAGGTTGCTGGGCCATTGGGGGAGAAAAAGATGGAAAACTATTTTTTTTTTTATTTTCATTTATTTCTTCACTCAGCAAACATTTAGTTCCCTGTATGTGCCAGGCTCTGATCCAGATGATGGGGGCACATCTGCAAACAAAACACACAAGGGCCCTATCCTCAGAGAGGTTACATTCTAGGGAAATTTAAAGCAAAAATGGCTTGCAGACGGCAGAGGAGACAGTGCTTCTGGATCCCATTTACAGGGTGATGTGTGTCAGGAACTGAATTCCTGGAGCTGGGGTTGCCTTAATCCTGTCTTTTACCTACAGAGGGCACTATTGCACTAATTACCAGTCTCACCTGGTAAAAGTAAAATATGGTAACTCTATGAAGATTTTAAGAATCCTAAGGGGATGAGGGAAGCCTTGGTGGTGCAGTGGTTAGGAGCTTGGCAGCTAACCAAAAGGTCGGCAGTTCAAATCCACCAGCTGCTCCTTGGAAACCCTATGGGGCAGTTCTACTCTGTCCTGTAGGGTCACTATGAGTTGTCCTATAGTGTTGCTATGAGTTGGAATTGACTTGATGGCAACAGGTTTATTTATTTTTTTGGAAGGGGATGCAGGACAGTCCCTGGGTGTGCAAATGGTTAATGCGCTTGGCTGCTAACCCAAAGGTTGAAGGTTGGAGTCCACCCAGAGTCACTTCAAAAGAAAGGCTTGCTGATCTAATTCCAAAAAATAAGCCGTTGAAAACCCTATGGAACACAGTTCTACTATGACACACGTGGGGTCATCATGAGTCAGAATCAGCTGGGGGCAACCGGTTTTTAAGGGGATCAGGGATCTATGTAGGGTAATTTCATGGGGCTCCAAAGTATCTTCAGTTCTTTGGAACCTCTGCCTTTAAGGGGATAAAAAATAAGAACAAGGAAAAGTGAGATGGGTGTGTATGGATTCTGGATTCATTTACTTGTTCCATAAATGTTCAGTGAATGTTTACCACATGCCAGCTTGCTCTCACAGAAATTATGTGGTACTGGCCTAGGGTGTGACCATCAAGGTACAAGTACTAAGAATAAAGTAACAACAACATCCAGTATTTATTGAATGCCTTCTTTGTGCCAGGAACTGTTCAAGTATCTCACATACATTATCTTGTTTAAGCTGCACAGTCCCTGAGAAGTAGGCCCTATCACTTTTCACATTTTACAGATGAGGCGATTTAGTCAGGATGAGATTAAGGAATTTCTTGTCAAAGCCAGGCACTAGACCAGCCCACATAGGTAAGAACAAGTCTGTGACAGAAAAAGACTTGGGCAAAGGGGAGCTGGGAGAAGTGGAGAAGCTGTGGAAGGGCCACAGCTACTTTAGATTGCATGATCAACAAAAGCCTCTTTGAAGAGGTGACCCTTGAGTTGAGAACCGAACAGGGAAAAGGAGCCAGTTATATGAAGATCTGGGGGCAAGAGTATCAGTCAGAGTACAGAAAGGCGGATTGTCCTGAGGAGAAAATAAGCATGGCATGTTCAAGACAAAGGTATGGAGCTGGAGACCAGCAGGGTGGCTGGAGCATGAAAGGTTGGATGGAGTCAGAGCACTGGGCCTGATCCCAGGTAGGCTTAGTTACTTTGGCAGTGAGCTCTTACGTGGTTCAAAGGATAACAGGAACCACTGGGGGCTGTTAGTGAGAGCAGTACCATGATGTGACTTACAGTAAAAAATCACTCTAGCCTATATAGAGGGGCAGGGGTCATTCAGTAGTAGAATTCTCGCCTTGTACACAGGAGACTCAAGTAGGATTCCTGGCCAATGCATCTCATATACAACCACCATCTGTCTGTCAGTGAAGCTTGCATATTGCTATGATGCTGAACAGGTTTCTGTGGAGCTTCCAGACTAAGACAGAGCAGAAAGAAAGGTCTGCTGATCTACTTTAGAAAAATCAGCCAATGAAAACTCTATAGATCACAATGGTTCAATCCTGCTGTCCATGCGGTCGCCGGGGGTCAAGGGCTGACTTGACGGCAAGTAAAAACAACAACAGTCTATATGAAGTGTAAGGCAGAAACCTGTCAGAGACAGAAAACACAAATATTTTCCACTAAAATGAGCAACAGAAAAGTGGTAAGACTGCATCCTGTCAATGGCAGAAAACAAGGCAGTCCTGTCGAGTTTCAGCTCTCACAGGTTTCACTGGAATAAACAGGGAAAGTTAAACGGTGAAAATTAAAGTCCTACTTCTTTGAAGTTGACAAAAGTCATTCTTGAGTGGTTTGCAAAATTCAGTCTCACTCTAATGCTTTTCTCCTGTATTGATTGGGCACCTTTAATATTCTGTCTTTGTGCCTTGTAAATTAATAATAATAATAATAACGCAATAGAAAAACAACGCAACATAGTTACTATCTTCATGATGTTGAAATACATTATTTTTTGTTCCAAGGTAACCCACCTGGTTTCTGGTTATTTATATAAATAGAGACCAATCTGATATGACTCATGTGGTTATACTGAAATGCTGAATCTGAAAATAGCCCGGGGTCTGTTTTCTGTTGACTCCCCCACAAGTGTGTGCTGTAGGTTGGATGATGGCTCAGGGAAGTAGCTAATAGGGCAGAAAAGGCTGGTTTTAAAAATAACTTGGCTAACCTACACGCAATTCCCTCTCAAAACTTCCGTCTCTCATTTCTTCACCTCTCTTATTTGCCACAACTAACAGTTTTTCAAAATCTTCGCTCTGCTCCTGCACTCCCTTCCACAGCCCCTCCTAACCTCTTTTGAAAAGGAGGTCAAAGGCCCAAGAGGTCCTTGTGGTTTTGTCAGCCAGAAAACAGACTGAGTTTTGTTTTTTTTTTTTTGGTGAGGGTGAGGAGGAGCGGAGGGGAGCCCACTCCAAGTGCTGCTCTGGCCACAAACCACTGTCGTTAATATCCTTTAAGCAATCAAGAAATCTTCATGCCCTTTAGAATATTAAGGGGATTTTTACTACTAGGGGCTGCAAGGGAAAGGAAAGGATTATGCTAAACAGGCAAAATTAAAGGGTAAACATTATAAAGTCCTACTTCTTCGAAGTTAACAAAAGTGGTTCTTGAACGTTTGTAAAATTCAGTCTCACTCTAACTCCTTTTTTCTGTATTGATTAGGCCCCTTTAATATTGTATCTTTGTGCCTTTCCAGATTCCATAGGCTTCTTACTTCAACAGGAAGATGTATCACATTTTAGGATATGCACTTGATTCAGAGTTTCTACTAAATATTTCTCCAAACGAGAATGGTTCTGCCCAGACAACTAGGTTCAAATCTCAACTCAGTTACCTATATTAGCTGTATAAGTTGAACAAGTTATGTAAACTCTCTGTGCTTCAAGTTTCTTATCTGTAAAATGGGGATGGGAATAACATATCCATGTCATAGCTATGTTTGGAAGATTAATTGGTTAATTTATAAAGCATCAAAACCGAACCTGGCACATAGCAAGTGGTAAATAAGTATTAGCTATTTCTATTATCTTTTAATTTTTACTTTTATTATTATTATTTTCTAGCAAACGGGCTCTAGTGAAGATTGTAAAAAAATCAGCAAAGAAGATTGTTCCACAAAGCCCAGAAAAACATACTCTGGTTAAAAGTCAGTGTTTTCACAGATGAACAGATAGTCATTTTTAAAATTAGTAAACCGGTGCCTGTTCATAGTTGGGTGACGTAAAAGATTGTCTCTCCTTTCTGAGCCTGATTCCTGATTGGAGAATTGGAAATATTGTGTTTTTTTTTCTGACTTCACAGGGTAGTTATGAAAATTTAAGGAAATGGAGAATGTTAAAGCTTTTTGAAAAGTTATAAAGTATTATGTAAATGTTAGATTAACTATAACTACAGTGGGAGTGATCATCAGCTTGAGTCAAGTATGACTATACTTCTAGCTGCTACTTCAGATTCAAAAGAATGTGTAGTTTTTCAGGAAGAAAGTAGAATTTGGTTTCATGACCTTGGCAACTACAACTTTTATAACAATCCATAGTATGTTTATGTTCAGAATCGCCCCATAATGCATACATTTCTTTTAGCTATGGCTAGCTAAAGTACGTTAGTAAGAGATGGAAATGGATGCATTTTCTTTTCAAATATGTTGTTGTTATTGTTAGGTGCTGTCGAGTCAGCTCTGACTCATAGCTACCCTACGTACAACAGAATGAAACACTGCCCGGTCCCGCGCCATCCTCAAAGGGTTTCAAATATAGGATGTAATTTTATATTAATTTAAATATATTTATTCAATGTGTCGAGGAACTTTCTAGACGCTGATACTGGGATAAACAGTTCAGACAATGTTCTCAGTTTCCTAGTCCTTATATTAAATTGGGAGGACACAAGTAAATAAACAATAATTATTCTAATATTTTTCTATATATGTCACGGGTAAGTGAATAACTATCTTTCCTTTATATACCAAACTAGTGTACAAGTCACTTCCATATGTTACCTACTCTGAACCTCACAGGAATGGTGTCGGTTAAAAAACAGATTTATGATATTAATTTTAAAAAATTAGATGTGAGATATGAGACTCAGAATGGAAAGAGGAGTTTGGCTAAGTTTTGCAGAACTAGTGAGTAGCAGAGCCAGAGGTCCAATAGAGGCTTTAGGACAAGTACTTTCCAGGCGACACCAGAGACTCAGAGAGAATGGGAAAATCATAATTTCAGAGCAAGGCATTGGTGTCTCTGTGGTTTGTTCTGCCTACACAGCTTCCTTACTTAGTGGTCATATAAGTTAATTAAATCAGAGTATGTATACTGCATCGTATAATTACATGTTAATGGTTCTCTTAGCATATTTTTTGTTTCTCGCATGCACTTTGTTTCCATTCTCTTTTAAGGCTCATAACAATTGTCTATTTAGAATGTGAAATTAAAACCCAGTATTCGAAATTGCCTTCCTTATCTGACAAATTTTGATAGCTTTATGGCATATCACACAATTATGTCCCTTAAAAATCTTTCTAGAGGTTCTAGGACAAGAGTTATTTTTATAAGTGCACTTGACTGTAATTTCAAGCTATTAAGGAAGTGATCAATATTATTCTTAAAAGTCAAGAGCCCCACAGGACAAGCATAAAGCTCCTCAATGGAATTCACAGATGGTCATCTAAAATATTAGTGTTCACAATCTTGCACTGTTTTCTTATTGTCAATTTGAGCATAGATAGTTGGTGTCTTTAGAGTTAAACATTATCCCATTGGACCACGTAATAAATTTTAAGAACCAAGACTCCTTATTCATTCACTCACTAACTCAACAAAACTTGACTGGACATCTTCTTAAGTGCTGGAGTCCCTGGATGGTACAATGGATAACATACTTGGCTGGTAACCATAAGTTTGGAGGTTCAAGTCCACCTAGAGGTACCTCAGAAGACCTGGCTATCTACTTCTGAAAACTTGGCCATAGAAAACCCTGTGGAGCACAGTTCTACTCTGGCACACACGAGGTCACCATGAGATGAAGTCGACTTGATGGTAACTGATTTTGTTTACCTAAGTGCCAGGTATTGTCATAGGCATAGGGAATACAAAGATAAAGAAGATTTAGTTCTTGAACTCTCAAGTTGTTCACAGTGGATTGAGTGAAACAGCTGACTGATCCTGTCATCTAAGACCATTGGCTAATCTATATGTAGTGAAGGTCATGGAAGGCTTTTCTGAACTGGTGATAATTTTTCTGAGTCTTAAAAGACGGGTAGATGTTAACCTAGCCATGAACTTTCTGTCTTAGTTTTTCTTTCATTCTCTTATACTATGCACTATGGACATACATCCATTATGATGAATAGTTACACTTGAAGAAGTCTTTAAGAAAAAGGAAACAAATTCTAGCTTTTAGGTAAAGCAGCAGATGGATTTTTACATGCAGGATCTCACTAGGAGTCAATTTTCTTTCTCTTCCCTTATCTATTTTATAGACTCATGGAGACCCCATGTGTGTCAGAGTAGAACTGTGCTCCACAGGGTTTTCAATGGCTTATACATTTTAAAAACCATACCAGTTGCTGTCGAGTCAATTCTGATTCATAGGTACCCTACAGGACAGAGTAGAACTGCCCCATAGGGTTTCCAAGGCATATCCATTTAGCTACTGTTAAACCACGAACGTTTCTCCCATACTACTTGAAAACAAATACTTAACTATACTTCTTTGGAGATTATTTAAGAAAAGATCTTAATATCCTTCTATCTGAAATATGTTATGTCTACTCTTGCTCCAAGGATGCTCTCTACTGAAGAGTGATCTTTAAATATATGTATATACATGTGTTTATATATATATATATTTGCTCAGGTATACCCCATCCCCCCTCAAAAAATTAGAAAGGCATGTTTTTAATTTAACTGTATATGTTTTCCAATATAGTTAAATATTTGCAAATCATGTAATTCTGGAGTGCTGTAAAATTCGTATTTTAAAATACGCATATTATAGTGTTAAGGGTGCTAAACTCTATGGGTTTTTAGGATTTCTTGTATTATCTCATATTTACTTTCCATATTTCTAAATTTTCTACAGGGGATAAAAATTACTTATATAATAAAAATCCAGGAAAAAACACTAATGTTCTGATAGCAAATTTTAAGTAATTACAAATGCAGAGAAAGAACTTTTCGACAATAGTATCAAGGGCTGGAATGCTGTGACAAAACCATCCTGCTCAGATTTGGTGAGTGACTAGAACGTTATGGAGTGTTTGGGTGGTGCCAATGGTTAACGTGTTCAGCTGTTAACTGAAAGGCTGGAAGTTCAAGTCCACCCACAGGCACTCAGAAGAAAGGCCTAGTGCTCTACTTCTGAAAAATCGGCCACTGAAAACCCTATGAAGCACAGTTCTATAGGAAGGAGTCATGGGTTGGAGTCAACTCTAGGGCAACTGGTACTGGTAAAAATGCTGTGGGATGCAAAAAAGAATCAGCCCAACCTACAAACAGAGGAAACATACAGACCAGATCCCAGATGGATCCAGAAAATATCTACTCATCAGTGCTGTCCAACAGAATTTTTTGTGATGATGGAAATGTGCTGTACCTGCAATGAGCAATAAGCTAGCCATTGGCCACGTACAGCTACGGAGCACTTGAAATGTGAACAGTGTTATGGAGAAAAATGAATTTTTCATTTTATTCAATTTGAAAGAATTTAAATTTAAATAGCCATATGCAGCTAATTATTTCCCTATTGGACAGTCATTACTCAGTCACCATTTAAGGGTTATCACTAGTGGAAAAGAAAAATACATGTATATAAAAAATACGTCATGTATAGATCTTTAAGTTAATTGTATATTAAAAAAAAATTCCAATGAACAGATCTAGTCCAGTAATTTCCCTCATGACAATGCTGATCTTCCTGCTCTTCCCACCATGAGCCAAGAATGGTCCATTATTTCACTTTTAATTACAAGGGTTGATGCCTGGTTACTACTCTGCATGCTGACCTTCATTCCAGGTAAGCGAATTCCAAGTAGTTAGCTTTCTCTTACTTCCCAAATATCACATAAGTAATCCCTTTCTCTTTGGGGGGAGGGGTCAGTGTGTAGAGAAGAGAATTGAATTCATTCAAATTCTGTTACTAAAATAGTAAAGGAACTAAAAGTAAACAATATACTACTTTCTCCCAGGAAAGCTCAGGCATCGTAATGGTACAAAGCTTTGACATTCCTTAAAGCATGTTTTGGGGCATTTTTTGCTTGGTGCATATGTAATAGCTCCTTTTGGACACATACACAAATATATACATGTGAGGTGAGTGACTATAAAATGAACTTATTTTCATCTTTATCTTTGGAGTGAATCTCACTATTTAGTGTTACCCTTTGGGTATTTTTATTAAAATATAAGTTTATCACCTGTAATTTTACAATAGGATAGCAGTTATTCTCTCTTTCCCTATCTCTCTCTCTGAACCTCTGTTTCTCTCTAATTGCCGACAGAGTGTAAGCAATAAATACCAAAATTTCAGAAAACTGGCCTTAGAAGAGAGTACATTTCTTCTATTTTAGATTGGTTTGAGAAAAGAAACTCTTCTTTCCCTGAAGGGTGGGCAAAGAACGTCTGGAAAAATTCTGTGCATTGGCTAACACAGAACAACGATGATTAGCCGACTAACTTAGATAATGTGGGAGATGAGTTTAAGCTGACAGAAGAATATGCACATATTGATATAAACATATTTTTTGAAAATACTGAGTAAAATACAATTCAGATTATTTTCCATTTCAGAGCACAATGCATATTATTTAAAGCATTTTCCACATTGCTAAACATATGGACATCATAAATGATACTAAGATATTTGCATGCCTACTGTTAAAGATTACCAGTTCAGAGTGCCAAAGAACCAAAGACAATGTATGAGGTGCTAAAATGATTCATCCAACTATGGTTATGAATCTTGAAACTTAGAATGCACACCTTACTTAAAATCAATTTGAAGTTTCCAAGGAAACCGATGATGTTATTTCAAGACAAGAATAATATGATTTGCAAATCAAAATCCACTTAAGACTGTTGCCTCAGTGTTATGTGTTAATTGGTGCTTGCCATATCTTTTTAGAAAGCCAGAAAAAAGACTTATGTTCATGAATCCAACAATAATGGAGACAGTAACTCTCATTTTCTTATGTGTCTGCTACTTTAACATGATATCTGTCAATTATAATAAAGAATATGTAAAAAAAAAAAAAAGGCAAAAAAAGCCTTTGTTACATATTTAGCAATACCCTGAATAAAGAGAATAAGAGAATTGAAAAGAAAATCTGTGGAGGTGGGCAGAAAGAGGAAGGGAAGAAACTTTTGAGTAACCATTTGTGATACTCTCATCTGATTTGGAGATCCCATTTTACAGATGAGAAAACTGAGGCTGAAAAAGTTAAGTCCCTAACATAAATTCACAACTACTAAGTGCTGATCCAGGATATGAAGCACAGTTTATCTGATTCCTAAACTTACACTCTTTCCAGTGCATCATGCTGAAGAGGTAACAGAATGTAATTCATTCAGGGAGCTTGGTAGGAATGCTGGCATGTGTGAAATTCATGTCTAGAGCTGGTACACATTTTGGACAAAGAGTAAGAGGTCAGAGAAAAGTCATACTGGTGGCATGCTTAAGTGTAAAGTTCGTTTTTGGACACTGGCTGTTCCTTCCACTTGACTGTAAGCTGACGTGGGCCAGGAATCATATTTCATTTACCTTTGCTCACACCACTGCATGATCACATGGCCTTGTTCAGCCCTAGATGCTCAATAAGCATTTGTTGAAGTGCATTGAAATAATTGGTAGTGTCAGGTACAATATAAAATAAATCAGTGAAATCGCCAGTTGGGGCTCTGAATCTTGAGCTACAAATTTCCCAGTGTCCATGTGACAGCTGCATGGCCCTGCTACCCACATTGCATCACAGGTTTCAGTAGGGAAGTTCCCTGGGTGTCTATTCACTACAGTGGCTTGAGGCTAAATGGAACCCAGGATTCCTAAACCTGTTCCTATAAAGTCACCACAATGCTGTGCTTTGGGAAGAGGCTGTGGAATTATTGGTCTTGAAAACTCCTCATGGCCTATGTATCTGTGCTTTGGACCTGCTGCATGGGTATCTTATTAAGTTCCCTTTGAGGATGCACCACCAGACTTTGGACTGGAGTTAACTTCCCAAGTGTACTCAGCAATTGCTAGGTCCAAGTGATTCCATTTCCAGAAGTCTCTCTTGACACATTTTAACTCCAGATTATTTCAACTGATAGTTTTAACTGAGAATCTGAATAATCAGCTGGGCAGAGGGATTCTGTGATGAACTGAACTGTGTCCCCTAAAGATATGCGTTCTACCTAACCCCTATGCCTGTGCTTATAATTCCACTTGGGAATAGTTTTCTTTATTATGTTCTTGAGTCAGGGTGTGTCTTAAATCAATCTCTTTTGAGATATAAAAGAACAGATTAAGCAAGCAAGCAAGCATAAATGGAGGGGAAGATGCACACCAAGGAACTTAGGAACAGAAGCTGAAAAGAGACAAGGACCTTCCCCAAGAGTGGACAGAGAAAGAAAGCCTTCCCCTAGAGCCAGCACCCTGAATTTGGACTTCAAGCCTCCTAAACTTCAAGAAAATAAATTTCTGTTTGTTAAAGCCACCCACCAGTGGTATTTCTGTTATAGCAGCACTAGGAAACTAAGACAGGTTGTAACTACTTGCCATCAAGTAGACTCCGACTCATAGTAACCCCATGTGTGCCACAGTAGAACTGTGCTCCATAAGGTTTTCATCGGCAAATTTTTCAGCAGACTTCCAAGCCTTTCTTCTGAGGTGCCACTGGGTGGACTCGAATCTCCAATCTTTTAGTTAGCAGCCAAGAGCATTAAGTGTTTGCACCAAGAATTCCACAGGGTCTCTAGATCCTCCCTGAAACCTAAGCATAGACCTTTTTTTCTCTAACTAGAAAATATGTCTAAAACAAAAATGTATCTAAGAAGTCTTTGCAAGCCTTGCCCTTTGCTTCTCCCTCCAGGGAATCAGGCCAGAGGCATAACACTAGAATTTGACAACACAGCTATCCATCAATGCAATGTGCTATCACTGTTACTTTTATTACATAGCAGTGGGGAGCTAGCCAAAGCTTTACAAAGTAACCAGAAAGCCACAGCAGGAGACTGGGCTGCCTTAGAAAATTATTTCTTGGTTCAAAGAGAAACTTCTGTAACAAGAGTCTGACACCTCAAATGTAGCAAAAAAGCAAAGCCAAGGTCAATCCCATACAATGAAGAATATGTTCCATAACAATGATAGAAATACAATGGCACAACACGTGGTATACATAATAGCATGAGAAACATTCTGACTATTGAAGAAGAAGTCTGATCCAGGTTCTAAAATAGCTTCTTCCTCTCCTGGGAAATAGCACAATTACTGTTCTCTACGTGCTTCCATTGCATTGTCACTTGAGGAAAGGCACCAGATTATCTGAGTCAATTAATTCATAAGGAAGCTAGAAGGAGTACTTGGTTTATCCAAGGAATTGTAGCTGGGAGTGCTTCAAACACCTAAATCCATGATTCTCAAAGCAAGACCTGCAGCCCACTGCTCTGAAGCATCTCCAGAAGGGCTATAAAATGGTTCAATGCTACAAGTATTTCCTTCTGTTTGCACTGGGGACATGGCAGGCAACGAGGTTACATTAAAATTTGGAATTCACAGACCAAAAATTAGACAAATAGAACTTCCTGAGGCCTTTAACTCTGACTCTCCTAAGAAGTCTGTCACATAACACTTGGCAATATGACAAGGTTCTGAACGCCCAAATACAGATAACTGGGAACCCCGTGACTTTCCAAGAGGAGACTTTGCTATCCCTGCATCCTCAGTGTTGTCCTGAGTGGGTCATGGTTTTCAGCAACAGATGTTTATGATGCTAAACTGAAAATTAATGTTTATTGTATGTTTTCACCATCACTTCGGCTTGCTATGGATGGTCTGGCTAATCCCACAGTGTGTAATGATGCATATGTGCATCAATAGTATTTCTAGATTATACGCTTCCAATAATTGCACAAAGTAATAACATGTATATACTGAAGTGTGAGTTATCTATACTCCTTTCTGAAACATAAATATATATAATATATATTCATAAACATAATATATAGTAAAACCTGAGAAAGCCAGAACTTGTGCAAGGCGGAAACCTGTCGAGGAGAAGGAAAACTTAAACATTTTCCACTAAACCAAGTGACAGAACAGTGGTGAGACCGCAACCTGTCAAAAGAAGAAAACTTGCAAGAAAATAAAGCACTCTCACTGAGTTCCGGCTCACACGGGGGCACTGTATATTCATAAATATAATATTATATATATATATATACATATGTATACGTGTAAGTATGCATTCCTTACTGCAATTCCACATTTTTGCCTGTAGGGTATCACTTAATTGATATGATTGAGTTATTTTTTCTACCCAAAATTTACTTAGGGTAAAATAACAGAGCCATAGAGTTTTATCCTATTTAAATGTTTCACAATAGAATTATTTGTGACTCAGCTCTAAATTATAACATAGATGTGAAAATATTATTTCAATAGTGTGCCTGTTAAGTACTGTAGAAGGAGGAGCACTAGCCTGTGGACTAAGTGAGGAATCCTCTGCTTATTGCTACTCTCTCTATCATTTCACTGTCAAATAATTGGGAAAGCAATTCAAGCTTATTACTGCCTTTGTTTCTTCACTTCCCATTCTCTCACTGAAATCTCATTTCCCTATGTTTCTTTCTCATTCTCTTTAGCTGGTTCTTCTTCCCATAATTTCTCCTCAGTGCTGATATTCTCTGGGGTTCCTACCTCTTTGTCTCACTCTACACGTCCTTCCTGAATGACCTCATCCACAGCCACGGCTTTAACTACAAGCTAGATACTAATGACTCAAACCACCGCCCATCTGTCAGTCTTGTACTGTGTGGTATCTTGTGTGTGATACGATACTGGAAGGTGTGCCACCAGGATTTCAAATATCAGCAGGGTCACCTATGGTGGACAGGTTTCAGTGGAACTTCCTAAGACAGACTAGGAAGAAAGGCTTGGAGATCTACTTCTGAAAATAGCCAATGAAAACCCTAAGGATCACAACAGAATATTGTCTGATATTGTGCTGAAAGATGTGTCCCCCAGGTTGGAAGGTGCTCAAAATACACAATGGACTGGAGTATACCAATGACTGTGAAAACGGTACAGCACCAGTCAACATTTTATTCCATTGCGTACGGGGTTGCCTGGAGTTGGAGCCAACTCGATGGCAATGAACACACACACAACAGTGATTCAAAATCTTCATGTCCAACATCAACGTCTCTCCTTTACTCCAGAATTGCACAGCCAACTGCATACTGGACATGTGTAGCTATGAGTTTTATAAGAACCATCATGACATACAAATCTAACTGCGAAACATTCATGACTAACAGACCATGAAGGAGGGGCAAGTCTGGCAGCGTGAGAAAAAATAAAACTCAGTCAGAAATCCTGGGTTCCAATCCTGCCTCTGTTGTTTTTAGCAACAGGGTAAGTTCTTATCTCTCTGACCCTTTGTTTTTTCATTTGTAAAATGTGGCTAATAATCATTGATGGTTATGAGGGAGAGGAGAGGTTGAGAGGGAAAAACACTAAATAGATAATAGATAAGTGATAACTTTGGTGAATGGTGAGACAACACTAGGGAAGCCAGCACAACTTGTACAAGGCAAGGTCATGGAAGCTTCATAGACACAGCCAAACTCCCTGAGGGACCAAATTATTGGGAGGGGGGCTGTGCAGACCATGGTCTTGAGGAACAGCTAGCTCAACTGGAATAACATAGTTCATAAAGAAAATGTTCTACATTCTACCTACGTGGGTAAGTACCATCTGGGGCCTTAAAAGCCTGTGAGCGGCCATCTAAGATACTCCACTGGTCTCACCCCTTTGGGAGCAAGGGAGAATAAAGAAAACTAAAGATATAAGGGAAAGATTAGCCCAAAGGACTAATGGACCACAACTACCACAACCTCCACCAGTCAGAGTCCAGTACAACTAGATGGTGCCCGGCTACCACCACTGACTGCTCTGACAAGGATCACAATAAAGGGTCCCGGACAGAGCTGGAGTAAAATGTAGAATGAAATTCTAACTCACAAAAAAAGACCAGACTTACTGGCCTGACAGAGACTGGAGAAACCCCGAGAGTATGGCCCCTGGACATCCTTTTAGCTCAGTAACGAAGTCACTCCTGAGGTTCACCCTTCCGCCAAAGATTAGACAGGCCCATAAAACAAAATGAGAATAAAGGGGCACACCAGCCTAGGGGCAAGGACTAGAAGGCAGGAGGAGACAGGATAGGGAATCCAAGGTTGAGAAGGGAGAGTGTTGACATGTCGTGGGGTTGTTAACCAATGTCATAAAACAATATGTGTACTAACTGTTTAATGAGAAGCTAGTTTGCTCCAGAAACCTTCATCTAAAGTACAATAAAAAAAGGTAAAAATAAAAAATAAAGCACAGAGATGATTCCCCAGGGAGCGATAAAATCAGTCATTAAAAACCCTATGGAGCACAGTTCTACTCTGACACACGTGGGAAAACCTTGAGTCGAATCGACTCGATGACAACTGGTCTTTTTTTTTTACTAGATGGATACCCATTGCTACAAAGTATTACATATTTCCTCTTCCTTTGTTCATATCTCATATCATGCTAGGAGACACAAAAGACTCCAAGCCTACATGTTATTGTTAGGAGCCATCCAGTAGGTTCTGATTTATAGTGACCTTATGTACAACAGAATGAAACACTGCCTGGTCCTGCACCATCCTTACAATAGTTGTTATGCTTGAGCTCACTGTTGCAGCCACTGTGTCAATCCATCTCATTGAGGGTCTTCCTCTTTTTCGCTGACCCTCTACTTTACCAAGCATGATGTCCTTCTCCAGGGAGAAAAATGTAAGGAAGGAGCCAGTGCAGAAACTAGTAGCTCAGGTCATTAGGTATAATCTTTTCAGCAGGCTTGTTTCACTGCTTGGAGAGACAAGTCTCAAGACACTTCCAAGCTAGTGGTTCAGTGTATTTGTGAAGTTATTTTTTAGTACAACAGAGATAATTTCTAGAAATTATGAACCAGGGATACATTTGAAAACTATTAATAGGGTCTTAATTTTATTTTATAGACACCATTTTTAAGAATACTTTCCATCTAGATAAGTATGTGTGTATTGTACGTAGGGACAATGCAATTATATACACAATACATTTAGAGGCATAAATAATATTCATATACACATACATATACATACACACAAATATATGTATGTATGCATTTGATTACATGCAAACATTTGGTAAGAAAGTAAATCAAATGTTTTAAGACTTGCATAAATAAGGTAAAAGCCAAACCTTTTTACAACTTACTCCTTTCCACTAGGATGCTTTGTGTCTTGAAATGACAAAGGCTTGGGAAGTTCTTTAGAGGAGGAGAATGATTTGTGCCATAGTTTGCATTGTTTAAGACATCATAAATGCTTCAGTTCATTTTAATGAACGGTTTTAGACAAGTACTGAGTTCTCACTGTTATTTTAGGTAAATGTTTTTGTTTTGCCTTTAAGGACATAGATTTTTGTTAAAACTAGTTTTGCAAAAATAGTTTACACAATAAATTACTAGTAATTACAAAATAAATACTAGTAACCAAATATAAGTAAAATAAATGTGGCTTCTTTTTTTTTAATTAAGAGAGGTGTATGGGAATCCGTCATTTTTACAAATTATGAGATTAGACTTCTGCAATTTGGCTGACTCAGTGGAGGTCTTAAATTTTGTTTATTTGGCGTTTTAACATTTTAATTGTCCCCAGATCCTCTGTAATTCTGAATGATGATGAGACATTCCTGGTAAGAGGCAATGTTTTCTTTTTCTTCCTGGATCCATCTTTGATCTTGTTCCAGGGCACATCAATTTAGAAACACCCATTGATCATGATTGCTTTGGGAAACAAATGTTGGAACGTTAACTTGCCAATCATGTTCTTTACAGGGTTATGGTAGAAGATATATAAAGTTTAAACACATGCGAGGCCTATGTCTCCATGGATCCTGATTAGGTAAATACACTCTAATTTTTTGTCTATGCCCTTTGATCATGCCCTGCCAAGTCAGGGTGCCAGGTTTCTCTTCCATTCTGTTCCAGGGCGGTTCCAAAGCTACAGGGAAATCAAGGGGAAAATAACAACCACAAAAGAGACATTTTCCATGATACTAATGGTTGAATTTCAGACACTCGCTGAAGCTTAGCGGGAAGGGAGAACACAGTAGAAGAAACAACCAGCTTTAACTTCCCCATTACTCTCAGATGTTTACTCTGAGACTATCCCATGAACAAAAACTAAAAAGACAAAACAGAAACAAAAGCAAAGAAGAAAAAAATCAAGCAAATAAAAATAACATGCTTAGGTATGCTTTGTTAATTTTCCCTTCCCTTATGAAAATCTGCTCTCTAGAACACGGTTTTAGGAGCCACAGAGTGTCTGAAAGAATGGGCTCAAACATAGCAACAATTGTGAGGATGGCGCAGGACCAGGCAGTGTTTCGTTCTGTTGTACATCAGCTCACTCTGAGTCAGAACTGACTCAATGATTCCTAACAACAACAACAAACCTGGCTTTAAAAATAGACATAGCAGGGATGGGTTCATGAAAAGAACAGGTGTTGGTGGGGAAGTGGAGAAAATTGCTCTTCAATTGCTGGTGGGAATGTAAAATGGTACAGCCATTGTGGAAACAGCTGTCATTTCCTCAGAAAATTAAACATATATGATCCAGCAACCCCAATCCTAAGTATATATCTGAAGGAACTGAAAACAGGAACACAGATACTTTTACACAAGTGTTTACTGCAGCACTATTCACAATAGCCGAAAGGTAGAAACAGCCTAAATGTCCATCAACAGAGAAATGGATGAACAAAATGTGGTACATCCATACAATGGGATATTACGCTGCCACAAAGAGAAATGAAGTCCTGCTACATGCTACAACATGGATGAACCTTGAAACCATTATGCTGAGTGAAATACGTCAGACACAAAAGAACAAAGGTATAACCCCACTTCTATAAAATATCTAGAATAAGCAGTTATATAGGGACCAAAGTTCATTAGCGGTTACCAGGGGTGGCTGAGAGGAAGGGAGGAAGAGGGGACTCATTGCTTAGGGGACACTCTTCTGTTAAGGGTGGTGGAAAATTTGGGAACAGATACGGGTGACTGTTGAACAACATGATAAACATAATTAATGTCATTGAATTGTAAATGTGAAGACTATGGAAACAGCAACTGTTTCGTTTTATATATATATATATATATATATATACCACAATAAAAAAAAAGTGAAAAAAAAAAGTTAAATGATAAAGGCTTGGGAAGTTCTATAGAACACTATTAAATAGCACTATAGAGGTTCTATTAAAGCCCTTGTCAAACGAGCAACTTTGAAAATTAAATGCCAAAGAGAATCAAGCTGGGAAAGCCTCCCCACCCCCCGCCGCCGATTTTAGTTAATGGGATGGACATATTAGATAGCATTGCAATGTTTTAGTACAAGAAATAAACCATGTCTGCTTTTAGAAATACAAAATTCTTCCATTTACCCAGCATCCTGAACTCTCAGTTTTCAATGTTTTATTATATATCATAGAATTAGTAGTGTGTCAGTGTACAAAGATAATGGTATTATTATTTTGTCAGCTAGTTAAGATTTAAGACGTAGTTCTGAAGCCACACATGCTATTGATTTTCTTTTGCTTATGTGTTTATTTCAAAGTTATTTTGAATTGGTTCAATATGTATTTGATCTTTCTATTTGATCATAAATTCCTCATCATCCCTCCTCAAAATATAAAACTTTGAATATAGCAAGTTTTCTACCAATGTTAACTGACCAACATAAAGTCTGTCCCTTAAAAAAATTACTATTTATTTCAAAGCTGCTATCATTATTTTAGGGGCCAAAGATGGTTCAGTGGTAGAATACTTCCCTTCCATGCAGGAGACCCAGGTTTGATTCCTGGCCAATGCACCTCATGCACAGCTACCACCCATCTGTCAGTGGAGGATTGCATGTTGCTATGATGCTGAATAGGCTTCATTGGAGCTCCTAGACTAAGATGGACTAGGAAGTAAGGCCTCATGATTTACTTTTGAAAATCAGCCAATGAAAATCCTATGGATCACGTTCCATTGTGCATGAGGTCACCATGAGTCAGAGCCAACATGACGAGAGCTAACAAAAGCATCATTATTTTATGTTGGCGTACAATTGCAGTGATACACCAACAAGAACACTGTCATTTTGCTACTCTCTGAATATCATCTATAAAAATTGTAGATTTCTCTAGATCTTTTTTATATTACTTTAGTGAGGCTTTGACAAATAGAACTTAGTGTTGTCTGGTTCCTTAGAGGTCACCAAGTATAATCTCTCTCCCTGGGCTTGAAAACCTCTAATAACTTCCTGGAGAAAAGACAGGGCTTTCACTGAATATTTACTGAAGCAAGAATCATCACCCTACAAGAAAAGTTTCTGGACAATTTTCATTGTTAGAAAGTCTTTATGTTGAGAACACATTTGTCTTTTTGCAACTCTCACGTGTTGGTTTTGGTACGTCTCTGAAAGCACTCCAGACAAGTCTATCTCCCGTCCACATACATGGTAACACTTCAGTTCTAAATCCTCTTTTTCTGGCTAAATATTCCTGGATCCTTCCAATTGTCTTCATTTAACCTAGTTTTCAGACTCCAGTTGTCATAATCTTGACACAATCCACATTCTCAGTGACGGTCTTATAAGATGGCACTAAGAACCAAATGTACTATTAGTTGCACTGCGATTAGGGTGAGGTGACGGGGCACTCGCTTCAAGGGCAACGTTTAAGAGAGTGCCCAAAACAACAGGATCCAGTGGGGTCAGGATATGGGTGATGAGAATGAGGTAAGTCGTACAAGTACAGGGTCAGATCCTGTCTTCACGAGCTGTAATTGTGAATCCTTTAACGTATTTATGAAAAACACAAAAGATGGAAACGAAGCATCACTGAGAATAAGAATTTGCTTTTCCACAAGGCACAGAGGCAGTTTATCTGTCTCCAATAATAACAATAAGCACAGAAACATTAATTTCCATTTATTGAGTATGTGAGAGGCTCAACACCAATTTCTTTGTTAATTTGAATTCTTCCGACAACATTAAAAAGTCAATATTATTATTCCTGTTTTAAAAGTGAGCAAATCAAGGCTCAGAGATAGCACATGACTTGGCCAAAGTCACACAGTTGGTACGTGGTTGTGACAGTATTTGAGGTCAGGTTTGTCAGCCTCCAATACCTGGGTCTTTTGCCAAGAGCTACCTCTCAGCTCCACAAGCATTCTCTCCACTAGAATGGTAAACTCTTTAATGACATGATCCCCAGGCACCACCTCAGCGTGGACAAAATGCTCTAGAACACTCCCCACCTCAGACCCACGAATCAGTAGTTGTTTGTTCTAACCGCTTTACCCAAGTGCCTCAGTTTTGAGGAATGTGTGCCCTGGATGCAGAAATCCACACTCCCACTATTGGAAAGGATTTATCTACTCTCTGTATTAGTTTGGTTCTTGGGTGGCACAAATGGTTTGCACTTGTCTACTAACCTAAAAGTTGGTGGTTTGAACCCAGCCAGCAGCACTGTGGAAGAAAGGCCTGGCAATCTGCTTCCAAGATTACAGCCAAGAAAACCCTGTGGAGTAGTTCTACTACTTAACACATGGGGTCACCATGAGTCAGAGTCAACTGGATGGTAATGGGTTTGATTTGGGTAGCCACGAGCAAGAATAGACTTGACAGTGTTTCACACACACACACACACACACACACACACACACACACACACACACACACGCTAGTTTACCAGTATTTTTGTTTTTAGATTTTTTTTTCCATGTTTGAATCCTTTGAGCAGCACCTCACCACTCTTGGATGAGCTGTCAAATTCAAGTTCCTAAAATGATGAACATAGGGAATAGACTCTGCACCTATGGTTTTCTTACAAAGATGTTCCTCCAGGATTGATGCTAAAGAAAGCCAAATTGTTGTGCTGCTTCTCACTGCTTTTGCAGATGCTGGCCCCTTTGCCTAAAATGCCTTCCCTGGCTTATCTCCTGAAAAGCCACCTTTCCCTTTGAAAATCCAATTCAAATGCTACCAATTCATCTGTGAAATCATTCTGGAACCCCACAATAAAGTCACTCTTTCATTCCTCTAAACATCTACATAATTTTGCACATACCTCTCTTATATTTACACTAAATTCCACAGTAACTGCTTCTGTAGAGGTCTGTTTTCCTCATCTAGCCTACAAGCTACCCAACGCTCAGCACTTACTGCAGCACTTGGTGTAGAAAAAAATTCTCAATAAATATTTGTAGAAATGATATTGAAAAACTATGTCATGTTATCTTTGAAAACTATAGCCTTTGGGAAGATTTAAGAAGACCAGTATTTACTAGGGACTGCTTATTTTCTTCTTGAAGTGCTTAACTGAAATCACAACTGTTGAACTGAATCCATTCTAAGTTCACTGAGAGTGCTTCATTAGTTAAAATTTCACATTAGTGTACTTTTCCTCTTCCTTGCAACTTGGCCTGTTTGTCTTTAGCACAACCATCAGCTTACGGAATCACAGGATGTGTCATATAATAATGAGAAATAGTGAGAAAAGTGGAACCTAGAGAAGCCAAAGAACTTACAAAAAATCCCACAGCTAAGCGGGAGAGGTGAGGCAGAACTCTGGCTCTCTGGGCTTTTGTTACTCTTTCTAGTAGACCACGATACTACTAAAAATAGGAACATTTTTAAGC
This sequence comes from Dugong dugon, assembly GCA_030035585.1. Classification (NCBI taxonomy): domain Eukaryota; kingdom Metazoa; phylum Chordata; class Mammalia; order Sirenia; family Dugongidae; genus Dugong; species Dugong dugon. The sequence continues at coordinate 23,059,462 of CM057469.1, read as the reverse complement.
TTATGTATAGCTTTTTAACCTTTCCAGAGTTTTTCTTTGATAGTTAGAGACGGCACTATATCACTGAAAAAGTTGCCACCAGTTTTGGGAAAGACCTTCCAAACAAGATCATTCATAAATTCAATGGTAGAAATATCGTCCCATATTGAACAGTGTGGTTTCCTTGTCTCAGTGGCAAATAAAGCGATAAAACACAAATACATATTCATCCAGACATAATGACTTTCTATAATAAAATGATGAGAATCTGCACTGACCATAGTCTGTATTTTCTGGCTCCCAACAATTTGATGGCCAAAAGTAGGGCGTCTGTGGAACAAAAGAAGTGAAACCCAAGTTAGACAAATAAAGAATTAAAGAGTTTCTGATTTATTCTCTGTTTTTATCTCCAACAATTATCCAGAATAGTTGTTAATAATTTGTTTTCAATCCAGAACAAGTGCCCAGAAAGATAACGTAGCGTTTTTTTCTCTACATTTGCTTTGCCGAGAAAATGTTCAGCCTCCGAATTTGTGCAGAACCAGCAGGTATTTAAAATGGCGGATTTTTGCTACAATTTTACATTAACTGACAAAGGTAAAAGGTCTGATTTCATTATTCAAACAGAGTGCTGATCCACAGAGAAGACTGTAATTATTCTTTTCAGTCAGTCTTATGGCAAAATATGTTTACATATAACAAATTACTTTCTGTTCATATGTATCTCGACACTAACTTCAGTAGATCCAAAACTCCAACCATCAAAATCTTTCCCCGACATTTGTCTAGTTCTGTTAATTAAATAAAGCAGCTCTCAACATCATCCAGCTAGATGAAAACAACTTGTTCTTCTCACTTTTAAAAAACATTACTTCATAAAGGCACTTATTACTCTAAGTTTTTAAACTGCACAAACCAGAGGTCATTTAAAAAAAAAAAAAAACTAATAGCGTCTTAGCTGATTGATTTGATTAACAAAAGGTACAGTTCTGAATCTGTAAATTCTACAAACTGAATTGACTAAGCTACAAAGAAAATGTATGACCAGGAGATACCCTGTTATTATCATCGGCAGTTCAGTTTTTCTAAAAGCACTTTTCTAGCCCTGCTAGTTGGACATGCTTGGCTCCAACCTATGAACAAACTACAAACATCTGTCGACTCCATCAAGTTTTATTCCCCAGAATGGGATGACACCAGGACTCAATGGAGCAGTGACTGCAGGCATCAGTGTTGTGGGATTAATTACATATATTAGTCAATTAAATTAACTATCTGTGCGCCATGAGCATACTGTGGTAATCTTGGTCACATATAAACAATATATTTGCTAATCACCAATAATTCTTGTTTATTAAAATGTTAACCTTAGGATCAAAAATTACTCTAATTTAATAATAAGCTGTTTTAAGCTACCATTACTTTCAGTTTAACTGCACAAAGAATAAAGCTCCATTGTTCTAAATCCTTTTTGAATTAATTAATTTACCTAATTTAAATTGCTTGAATAATTAGATCAGTATCACCATTTCAGGAGACTGCTTTGTCTCTTAGTTATTCATCGCAAAAACTTGTAAAGATTATTAGCTTTAGGATATAAAGGTCCTAAGGAAGTGGAGGAATCCCAGGGGTGGGGGGTACAAATGGTTAATGCACTCAGCTGCCAATCAAAAGGTTGGAGTTCGAGTCCACCCAGAGGTACCTGGGAAGAAAGGCCTAGTGACCTACTTCCAAACAATCAGCCACTGAAAAACTTGTGGGGCACAGTTCTACTCTGACACACTTGGGGTCACCATGAGCGAAGTCCACTCGACGGCAATTAGTAAGGAAGTGGAAGTGAGACTGTTTTTGGAGAACAATGATCCTTGAGAACAAAATTTTCTTAAGTATAGCCTCTCTTTGTTCTCAGTTTTCCTAAGCAAGTTCTTAGGCACCCAAATTACTATTCAGTCATATATAACCAAAACCAAACCTGCTGCCATTGAGTGGATTCCAGCTCATAGAGACCCTATAGGACAGAGTAGAACTACCCCACAGAGTTTCCAAGGAGCAGCTGGTGGATTTGAACTGTTAACCTTTTGGTTAACAGCCGGACACTTAACCACTGCATCACCAGGGCTCCATTCAGTCACATATATATACATATAAAACAGCTGCCACTGAGTCAACTCTAACTCATGGTGACATGTGTGTCAGAATAGAACTGTGCTCCATAGGGTTTTCAATGGCTAAGTTTTCAGAAGTAGATCACCAGGCCTTTCTTCTGAGGTACCTCTGGGTAGATTCAAACCACCAACCTTTTGGTTAGTAGTTGAGTGCATTAACTGTTTCCACCACCAGGGACTCATTATTTAGATATAGAGCATTTAACAGTACTCAGGACAGGTGAACAGAATGCTCCAGTGTCTGAAAGTTGGACAGTGCAGAAAATTCTCTGGAAAATACCTGCAGTAAATAAATCACAGTTTGAATTCTGACATTATATGTGCTTTAATTCTATAAGCTATAATCCACTAATCAGTTATTAATTAATCATAAAGTCTAATGAAGTGTAGAATACACTTCAGGTAAATAATTGTGAAGTCCAGTATCAATGACTGCACAATGACTGAAAATTAGAGTCCATGATCATTTACTGAAAGAATAATTGTGTCTGTCTCATTTGAAAATGATCTAGAATGACTTTTATCAGTTTGCAAGTTTTCTAAGATGTCTTCTGCCTCAGGTGAATATGCACAAACGAAGCAGTATGCTTCTTAGTCTTCACAGTCTTGCAAAAGGGCCTCAGGTACCAACATGCAAAGGGTTTGTATAATTAGCTCTTTTCTGCAGCGTCAAGCATCCCTCTGAGAGTTTGCTTGGACTGAAGATGGTTCTAGATTATAGGCAGCCAGAATACAATAAATTCAGTTATATCTCTCTACCTTCTCCCTGATAGCTAAAAGCAATTTATAGATGGAGATTCTCCCATCTTCCTGAATTCCACTAGTTTACTTTCTGAATTTCCCTTAAGCTTTTTATTTAAATAGAACTTTAATCATCACGCAATTTAGCTTTCCACAAATCATCTTAACTAAGCACACTCCATCTTTCTTTGGATTTATTGCTTTTTCTGTCTTAAATTTAACATTAATTAGTTTCTAACTAGCCTAAGTCAAAGTCAAATGTTATCATTTTCAAACTTTCTAAAAAGAAAACTAACCAACAAGCAAAATGCTGGCTTCTGTTTAACTATTAAAGAACACTTTCATTAAACTTACTTGAAACCGGTAAAAGGTGCCATCATCCTTCAGTGTGAGGACATGATCTGAGATTGGAAAGAAATAACCGTGGGCAGCCATTAATGTTCCCAAATGGAGCGCCTCCACTGTTTTGTGAAAACAAAAAAGAACACAGAAAAGCTTTAATTCCTTATTTATCTTTTTATTGTGGACTTAGAGGAGTATAACATTTTTTTTTTCTGGTTCCCTCTGAGCACATACTTGCATCTGAATTCTTGACATCCTGAAAACCTTGTGTTCTACATTTCCTTTCAGCTCTTTTATGCAAGGTATTAAGATGACTGTGGTTCCTGGGTAGTGAGTGAGTGAATGTGCAGTAACCACACAGCCCACCCTCACTCCACGAAGACCAGCCATTGAGAACACAGAGTTGTGGGCACTGAAACCAGAAGGCTATCACAGAATCCGGTCCCCTAATTTTTATAGATGGCACATGTTTTGCTACATGTTAATGTTCTACAAACAATTCTATTACGCATTTATATAGCAATTTAAAATTTTGAAGTGTTTTTACTCGAACTGTCCCTGACCTCTATCATGGATGTCTACTATTATTAGTGATTTTACTAAGGAAATAGACCATCATTATGTGATGCTGACAGAGAATGCTGATGTATCTATGACCAATTATGTTGCACCAAGTGAGCCTGGTAGAAAGGCCACCACTCGTCTGTTAGTTTGCATGTTCCTGTAGCTTCCTATAGCTGGAAGCTATACCACTAGTATTTCAACTACCAGCAGGGTCACCAATAGAAGACTGGTTCAGCAGATATTCTAGTCTTAGACAGACCAGGAAGAAAGGCCTGGTGATCTACCTCTGAAAATTAACCAATGAAAACCTTATAGATCGCAACAGAACACTGTCTGACTTGCCTTCTTTGGACATGTCATCAGGCAGGATCAATTGTTAGAGGTGAAGATCATGTTTGAAGAATAGAAGCAAGCAAGGTTGAGGGAGACCCTTGGTGAGATGGATTGGCACAATGGCCACAACAATAAACTTGAACATGTGGCAATTGTGAGGATGACGTAGGACCAGGCAACGTTTCATTCTGTTGTACACAGGGTTGTTAAGAGTTGGAGTGATTCAATGAAAGCTATCTATCTCTAAGTGAGCCTACAGTACTATGATTGATTGTCTAGAATACTCTAACTCTCAATATTCTATAGTGAGTATCCTAGATATAACTATGAAAACATTTATTTGACATTTAAAAAATTATATTTTTGAAGAATCAACAAAATCGACAAACCACTGGCCAGACTGACAAAAGAAAAACAGGAGAGGATGCAAATAACCCAAATAAGAAATGAAATGGGGGGCAATACAACAGACCCAACTGAAATAAAAAGCATCATAACAGAATATTATGAAAAACTATACTTCAACAAATTTGAAAACCTAGAGGAAATGGATAAATTTCTAGAAACACACGGCCTACCCAAACTACAACAAAGTGAGGTTGAAAATCTGAACAGAGCCATAACAGGAGAAAAGATTGAAAAGGTAATAAAAGAAACTCCCAACAACAACAACAAAAAAAAAGCCCTGGCCCAGAAGGCTTCACTGGAGAATTCTACAAAACATTCACAGAAGAACTTGTACCAGTACTCCTCAAGCTATTTTAGAGAATAGAAAAGGAATTCATTCTATGAAGCCAGCATAATGCTAATACCAAAATCAGGCAAAGACACCACATACAAAAAAAAATTACAGACCAATAACTCTCATGAGTATAGATGCAAAAATTCTCAACAAAATTCTAGCCAATACAATTCAGCATCATATCAAAAAAATAATACACCATGACTAAGTAGGATTCATACCAGGTATGCAAGGATGGTTCAACATTAGAAAATCAAATCAACATAATTCACCACATAAATAAAAGGAAAGGAAAGAATCACATGATCATATCAATTGACATAGAAAAGGCATTCGACAAAGTACAACACCCATTCCTGATAAAAACTCTCAATAAAATAGGTATAGAAGGGAAATTCCTCAACATAATAAAGGGCATCTATGCAAAACCAATGGCCAACATCATTCTTAATGGAGAGAGGCTAAAAACATTCCCCTTGAGAACAGGAAAAAGACAAGGATGCCCTTTAACACCACTCCTATTTAACATTGTGCTGGAAGTTCTAGCTAGAGCAATAAGGCAAGAAAAAGAAATAAAGGGCATCCAAATTGGTAATGAAGAAGTGAAACTGTCCCTGTTTGCAGATGATATGATACTATACATAGAAAACCCTAAAGACTTCACAAGAAATCTACTGGAACTAACAGAAAGATTCAGCGGAGTAGCAGGATACAAGATAAACATTCAAAAATCAGTTGGATTCCTATACGCCAATTAGGAGAAAGATGAAAAGGAAATCAGGAAAACAGAACCATTTATAATAGCCACCCAAAAAAGAAAATACTTAGGAATAAATCTAACCAGGGAAGTAAAAGACCTATACAAACAAAACTACAAAACACTACTGCAAGAAACCCAAAGGGATCTATATAAACGGAAAAATACACCATGCTCATGGATAGGTAGACTCAACATTGTGAAAATGACAATTCTACCCAAAGCAATTTATAAATACAACGTAATCCCGATCCAAATACCAACAACATTCTTCAAAGAGATGGAAAAAGTAATCATTAACTTTATATGGAAAGGGATTTTTTGTAAGTAAAGCACTACTGAAGAAGAAGAATAAAGTTGGAGGACTCATACTACCTGACTTCAGAACCTACTATACAGCTACAGTAGTCAAAACAGCTTGGTACTGGTACAATGACAGATACATTGACCAATGGAACAGAATTGAGAACCCAGATGTAAATCCATCCACCTACGGTCACCTGATCTTCGACAAGTGCCCAAATTCCATCAAATGGGGAAAAGACAGTCTTTTCGACAAATTGTGCTGGCAAAACTGGATATCCATCGGAAAAAAAAAATGAAACAGGACCCATACCTCACACTGTATACAAAAACTACTTCAAAATGGATCAAAGACCTGAATATAAATCCTAATAGTATAAAGTTCATAGAAGAAAAAATAGGACCAACACTTCAGGCCTTAATACAGGGCATTAACAGGATACAAACCATAACCATCAACACACAAACTCCAGAAGATAAGCTAGATAACTGGGATCTTCTAAAAATCAAACACCTATGCTCATCAAAAGACTTCACCAAAAGAGTAAAAAGAGAACCTACAGACTGGGAAAAAAATTTTGGACAGTACAAGTCAGACAATGGTCTAATCTCCATAATCTACAAGAAAATCTAACACCTCTACAACAAGAAGACAAATAATTCTATTAAAAAATGGGCAAAGGACCATCAACTGATGAATGGATAAACAAACTATGGTACATACACACAACGGAGTACTATGCAATGAGAAAGAACAATGATGAATCTGTGAAGCATCTCATAACATGGATGAAACTGGAGGACATTATGCTGAGTGAAATAAGTCAATCACAAAAGGACAAATATTGTATGAGACCTCTATTGTAAAAACCCATGAAAAAGTTCACACACAAAATGTAACAATCTTTGTTGGTTACCAGGGATGGGAGGGGTAGAGGGGAAATACTAAATAGACAATAGATAACTGGTATCTTGGGTGAAGGGTGAGACAGTACACAATACAGGGGAAACCAGCACAACCTGTACAAGGAAAGGTCATGGAAGCTCCATAGACACATCCAAACTCCCTGAGGGACTGAATTGCCAGGCGGAGGGCTGTGGGGACCATAGTCTCAGGGAACATCTAGCTCAATTGGCATAACACAGTTTATAAAGACAATGTTCTACATTCTAACTTGGTGAGTAGCGTCTGGGGTCTTAAAAGCCTGTGAGCGGCCAGCTAAGATACTCTACTGGTCTCATCCCTTCGGGAGCAAGGGAGAATGAAGAGAACAAGGTACAAGGAAAAGATGAGTCTGAAGGACTAATGGACCACAGCTACCAAGGCCTCCACCAGACTGATTCCAGTACAGCTAGATGGTGCCTGGCTACCACCACTAACTGCTCTGACTGGGATCACAGCAGAGGGTTCTGGACAGAGCTGGAGAAGGATGTAGAACAAAATTCTAACTCACAAAAAAAAGACCAGATTTACTGGCCTAAAGGAGACTGGAGAAACCCCGAGAATATGGCCCCCAGACACCCCTTTAGCTCAGTGTTGAAGTCACTTCCGAGGTTCACTGTTCAGCCGGGGAGTGGACAGCCCCATAAAACCAAATGGGACTAATGAAGCACAGCAGTCCAGGGACAAGGGCTAGAAGACAGAAGGGGACAGGAAAGCTGGTGACAGGGAACCCAAGGTTGAGTAAGGATAGTGTTGATGTGTTGTGAGGTTGTTAATCATTGTCATAGGGCAAGATGTGTACTAACTGTTAAATGAGAAACTATTTTGTTCTGTAAACCTTCATCTAAAGTGAGAACTGCGGCACAATTGGAAGAGCATAGTCGATGACACTGAACTGTGCATGCAGAAATTTTTGAAATGTTGTATCTTTGGCCATGTATATTTTCACCAAAAAAAAAAAAAAAAGGTTGAGAAGGGAGAGGGTTGACATGTTGTGGGGTTGTTAACCAATGTCATAAAACAATATGTGTACTACTGTTTCATGAGAAACTATTTGTTCTGTAAACCCTCACCTGAAGTACAATAAAAAAAAATTATATTTTCCGAATATGCTGAGAAATAGTTGGAACATAATACTGTAATACTCATACTCTTTCTATAGTAGTCACCAATCTCTTACAACAAAAGGGTTAATAAAATTTGGCCAATAGAGTTATTATTGCATTTGTGAAGGGACAATGTAACATTTGCTAACTTGAAGACTAGAAAATTTAGAGCTGTGCAAGAGAGTTTTCTAGTCCAATAAAATCATATATGTAGGTAAAAAACACAAAGAAAGAGATTTATTTATCAGTTTGTGTATCTTTATATATAATTCATGTATATATTTAGATCTTTTTGTCAGACAAGTAGCTAAAATGATTCTTTAACCTCAGATTCTTACAGCAGATCCAGGACTACGTGGATCTATTTGTATTTCCAGCCATCAATTGTGGGGAGCTTTTATACTTCAGTAAGTACAGAGTCACCAAGCTCCTTGCTATGGCACAGCTAAACATAACAATCTCTTCCAGAACTTCTGTCCATGTGCCTGTGTTGTCACTAATACATTGGTTATTACATTTTTATCTGTCATGGGGTATGAGGGTACCCCTTGTAATTGTTGTCTAGCATCTTCCACACATTTTAATTGGGAACTTCTTCTAACTCCAGCTCTAACAGCATTATTCTTGCTAATAATAAGGAACAACTGCCAGTCATCCTGTCTGCCATGTCCCTGGAAGGCCATTATTGACTGTCTCAGTCATCTTTTCCTCCACACTCCTAATCAAGACCGTCCCTGCATAAAACTTTCTCTTTCTACAAAGGAGTAGACTTTTCATCAATTATATATACTTTTCCATCATGTCCACATCCTTTCAGTTCAATGTCAAGGCCCTCTCAAAGCATGTGCTGCTTATAGCTACCTACCCACATATTCTGTGATTCTTGTGTAAAGTCAGAAGCTACCGTGGGGTTGTAGGAAGAACAAAAAGTTGGGAAACACCTATTAGCTATCGTTACTTAAATTCTCTGTGCCTCCCCCATCTATTAAGTAAAGGTAGTAAAACCAACTTCTGAGGCTAGTGTGAAAATTAAATAAGAACACATACAAAGAAGTTGGCATAGTCTTTAGTGCATAGTAAAGAGTTAATATATGGTAGCTATCCTGGCTTCATTATTTACACATTGAATAATGTTTATTATTTTTTTTCTAAAGTCCTGTCAGGGAGGCCACTTACAAAAATCAGTTAGGCTGACGACCTGACCCAAGCCATGATCTTTTCAATTGTCTCATATTCATGTAAAAGCTGGACAGTGGAAAAGGAAGACAGAAGAACTGATGTACCGGAACGATGGTGTGGGTGAAGACTCTTGTATATATCATGGACGGCCAAAAGAACAAACAAATCAGTCTTAGAAGAAATACAACCAGAATGCTCCTTAGAAGTGAGGATGGTGATACTTTGACTCACTTACTTTGGACATACCATCAGGAAAGATTAATTGATAGAAAAGGACATCATGGTTGGTAAGGTAGAAAGCCATTGAAAATGAGGGAAACCTTCAATGAGATGGATTGACACAATAACTACAACAATGAGGAAGATGGTACAGGATCGGGAAACGTTTTGGTCTGTTATACTTAAGATTGCCATGAGTTGGAGCTGACTCAAGGGCAACTAACAACAACAAATGCTGAGTTAGGGAATCTGACAGTCATAAGTAGCATCTGACTACAATTCCCACCCTCCTGTTTTTTGGATTGTCTTTAAAGTTAAAATGGTAAGAGGCCCTGTGAGGATAACTGGCCCATACCAGAGTCCCGGGTTACTCTTGCCAGGGAGCACCAGTCAGAGCAGATATCACATTCATTACAGGATTATGAAGTCTGGGGGCTCACGTAAGCCAATACAGCCATCTTTACCCCTTTTATTCTCAGCAGTCTGTAGTCTAGGAAAATATTAACACTACTTTCCAGAGAGAGAAACTGAGTTATAGCACATGATGAAGTTTGCAGGGTATGGCTATGCAAGGGGAAACAGAGTTGCCCAGAAGGATAAATGTAAAGCAAGTTTGGACTCTAAGCATAGAAAAGAATGTAATTAGAATCAATCAATCAAACAAACAAACAAATAAAAAAGTCAGCTGGGTTTTAAAGCTTTGATGAGGATTAGGAAAATGTAGTAAAAGCAAACAGAGGGAGACTGCAGAAGAGAAAGTCGGAAATGAATGAACATTATCTCACTAACTCTAGTACAGAACATACCTTTCCAGAGGGCAAGGTCTGTATCTGCAGATTTTCATTATTTAGGCCATAATTAGAACTTAGTAAATGTTTGCTGATAAGAAGGATAACCACTGGATTACCTAGCAATTTCTAGCCCTCTTTTTCTGAGGTACAATACCCTATTTTTGTTTAACCTGATTATACCACTCATTTTATCACCCCTTCAAGATATAATCAAGAGGTATAGTTTTATGATTAAGGGACACTAGTTTTGATAATTTTATACATACCTTGAGTTCAGTAGAAATATATTTGTGGGTACTGATAAATTCAAAATATAATTTCTATATGACATCATACTTCAGATGTAGAGGTCAAATCAAACCATTTGACTTTATATTTAAGAGTACCCAACTTCTAACTAGGTCCTTGGGTGGGGCAAATGTTTTGTACTTGACTATAAACCTGGCAGTTTGAACCCACCCAGGGGTGCCACTGAAGAAAGGCCTGCCAATCTTCTGTAAAGATTATAGCCAAGAAAACTCTACGGAGCAGATGTACTCTGTGACACATGGGATCACCATGTGTTGAATCAATTCAACAGCATCAGGCTTGGTTTTCGGTTTCTGGAATTCCAACTAATGCTTATAAAATGATTTTGAGATTTTTGATCAGGTAGGAGAGATTGAGATTTCAGAAGTCTTGCGCTCCATCACAGGATGTCCAGAGAATTCACCGGCTCCAAGAAGTTGGGGTGACTTTCCTGCCTCACTTAAGACTGTAATGTTGGTGCTTACTAGGCAATATAAAAAACAAGCTATTGAATCAATGTTTGCTGAATGAATAAACAACTCAAATTTTTTACTCAAAAAAATTTATGAGCAAATGACAAACCAAGAATATAAAAAACACAGTACAGCATGAAAAAACACCAAATTAGTTTGTGTTGTGATGAGTAGTAGCTTCTTTAGGCTCTTCAAGATAATGTAGGTACTCATATTCTCTTTTCAAAACACCCTTATAAGTTTTCTAGGTAGGGTTGCTGTAGCCATTTTGTTATAAGAAAAGATGATAGTGACATTAATGGCATAAATGCCACTAAAAGATTTTAGAGCGGGCTTGTGGTGGTGTTTTCCATGTTGAATTGTTTATTGTTAGTGATAAATGTGGGGACACACTTCCCATGATGCCACTGCTTCTAGATCTCAGCACAGTATTAGTCTAATAAAAACCTGGAGGACGGACCACTGACAGCCTTGGAATGAATTGTTGGAAGAGTTTACTGAATAAGCCATGAAGATTGCCCTCCCAATAATGGCACACCAGATGGCTCGGCAACATTACACAGCTCGGCAAAATAATCACTAATTAATCTTCTTATACATGCGTTGCTTGCTTCACCCACACAGCTAAATATAGTTCAGCAACAAACCTATCACTAAATTCTCCTTTATTTTTCGTTTGGATATTCCAGCCATGAACAAATTGAGAAATAACAACTCCATCTCCTAACAACTATTACCAGGTGAACCTACTGGAGCTTTGCTAAACCTCATGAATTCATAGTATTATTTTGGCCTAATCCCTGAAGCAACAGAATTATCAGCAACCTTTAAAAGCAAATGGAATTGTACATGGCATAATTCACTTTTGACCACACTTGTTGAGAAAGTTATTAGAATGAAAATCATGTTATAAAAGAAGGTTGAGTTTTTCAGAGTAAAGTGCTCTATAGTTGCGCTATATTTTCAAAATTCATTAATATTTTCCTTGGAGCTCTGGTGGTGCAGTGGTTATAAGCTTAGCTGCAGAGGCTCAACTCTTAGCAGCCTCAGCCCCTCCCAAATACAAACCATAATTTTGAAGTGATAGAGAAATGCCTCTAGGCCAGAAAAACAATGATCAAAAAACATCTCCCTAAATCCTATATTTTTATTACTGTCATATCTTATCTACTTTTATTTTATGTGCATCTATTAACAAATGTGCTTATTTTATCATCACAAAGTATACCTGATGTAGCAATTATGAGTGGAGTATGAGGAGAAGCCTTTTAGAAGGAAGTCTACTCAAAATAGAAAAAAATGACAGCTGATGATACAGAATCAACAAAAGAGAAAAGCTAAAAAGTAGACAGAAGTAAGTTAGTAAATAGTCAAATACTAGGCATTCATCACAACGATTCTGAGTCATAAAGGAAAGATTCTGTTGGATTTGTTATTCTCTGTTTAAGAAGGCAGGGAAGTGGTCATTTTAAAAATACTTCGAAATATTACATTTTCTTTTGGGATTGATATCTGAAAGGGTAAGATGAGTCGTGTGGAAAAATCTCATATGTAGAACATTTTATTCACCAAGATGTCCAAATAAAAATGAACTAATACTATACTTCAGTTATTACTGAGGTAAGTCTATTTTCTCAGTAGCAGGAGTTTCTACTTAACTTCCTTCTATAAGGAAGTGCCCGGGTTTTCATTCATTCTTTTTTTAAACATTATCTCTACATAGAAAAATCAAGGGTAATTTGCTTTTAGTAAACAAAAATCATGATTAGAATTAAATATCAAGGTGAAATACAATAGACAGGACATGGGAGAAATAAAAACTGAATTCTAATTTGAGTAAACTTTGAGGAATGCACTAGGTGATTAATATAAAAACCAGTTGCCACCGAGCGGAGTCCTACTCATGGTCATGCCATGTGTTTAGTTAATTGATGCTTATAAAATGATATGTTTGGGAGCCCTTAATCTAGTCCAAAAGAAATTGGGAAAACTTGTAGCTAGTGTTGATCTAGGCTTCCAGGTTGCATTAAACATTTCCAATTCAACACTACTTAAAGTCTTCCAGGTGATCAACTAGGGTATTCTGCAACAAAGAACTCTACTAAAAGCCCAAAGACCAAGGTTATATCCATCAGAGGTATCACTGATATAGCCAGATTTCCAAAGGCAACATATTCTGTACACTCGGTGTACAAAACCAAACTTGAATGCCAGATGTCAATAAGGGAGTCCCCTTGTTCAGTCAATGGTGGGAAGGACTGATATGAGAATACACTGCAAGTAACAACGCTGGGAAGTAACAGTGATAGAGCAGAGTGAGCAGCAGTCAAACTTGAGATGAATTCTTGGGGAAGTGTTAGTATTAAACTGTGTCCCTCAAAGAGATGTGTTAAAGCCCTAACTCCTGTACCTGGAAATATGACCTTTCTGGAAATAGGGTCTTTCTTTGAGGATATTAGTTAAGTGATACTGGAGTAGGGTGGGTCCTAGTCCTAATCCTTCCTGAGTGGGTTTTAGAAAACTGAAGGACATAGAAACTAAGTCACATATGGGGAAGACACCATGTGAAGATATGTGACGTGTACAAGCAGCAAAGGAATGCCAAGGACTGCCAGCAGAACCAGAAACTGGGAGACAGGCATGGAACAGTTCCTCTCTCAAAGCCCTCAGAAGGAACTGATATGGCTACATAATGGTTTGGATCTCTAGCCTCCAGAACTGTGAGACAATAAATTTTTGTTCTATAAAGCCACCCACTTTGTGATACATTTGCTATACACCCTAGGAAAGTCAGACAGGAGCATAACATTTGCCCAGGACTCAAAGAAATCAACCTACAACCCCCGCCCCCGAAAAAAGAGCCATTGGCACTGAGAGTAACCAGTAGCCCCATGTTGCATATTCACGGTAGAACAGCCTGTCTGGTTGTCTAATACCAGCATTTTTAACACCTTAAGAAATTCTTCAAATATGCAGAACAATGTTAAAATTTTTTTAAAAGATCTGTGCAATATCTGTGTAGAGAACTGGTCTAAGATCTATGTTATATAATAACTATGTGATATCAGAATGTTCATTTCCCATATTTAGTATCTCTCTCTGCCTAACAGGTAGTTCCATCATGGTACAAAATGAGCTGTACTTTCACAAGATTCTATTATATTTAGATGATAGAAAAATGAGTTGGTCTACACACCGTATAAGGAAACTATAACAATCACAAGTGCTAAGGCAATAACAAATTATAATGGAAAACACTATTCTCTCTAAAATTCAACAAACATACATCTTACAAAATTTCCATCAGTTAGTCAGGCTAAACGAGCTGGAAGGGAAGTGGGGCAGTAAGTGAACTCCATAAGAGACAGAATAGTTTCTGTAACATGTGTTGATTTGAATCAGAGAGACAGCATCCACCTCTGAAGAAGCACATGAGCATATCATGGAAAAACATTCTCCAGTGCAAGTCAGGGGACTGGAATCCTAATCCTAGTTTAGTTCTGTAATTTCCTATCTTGAATTGTTGTTGTTAGGTGCCGTTCAGTCGGTTTTGACTCATGGTGAACCCATGTGACAGAGTAGAACTGCCCCATAGTGTTTTCTAGGCTGCAGTCTTTGTGGGAGCAGATCGCCAGGTCTTTCTCCTGCTGAGGCAACTGGATGAGTTCAAACCGTCAGCCTTTCAGTTAGCAGCCAAGCACTTAACTGTTGAGCCATCAGGGCTCCTTTTCTATATTGAATAAGTCACCTCATTTCTCTGGACCTTGGAGTTGGCGTCTGCAAATGCAGGGACAGAGCACCAAAGTTTTTCCAACTTGGCAATTCCGTGACATTGTGTGGAATGAAAATGCAGGCTGGAAGTTACGGCAGAAACGTGCCACTCTTATTTTTCCTCTTTGTGTCAAAGGAAATTGACTTTCTTCCTCTGACACTCTTGCCATTGTCAGTGCACCAGTATTATAATAATAATTTTTTTAAGTGTTCAACATTAAGTATAACAGGACAACTGAATTTCAGTCTCAGATCTCTTTATCTAAAACTAAATTATCAGGATGGTCAACAGTTGCTATGGTAAAGAGTTTTACATGCACAGAGCAAATATAATGCTTATTCCAAATAGATCAGAACTGGATTTATGCATGTGTTCTATTTACTGTATTCTTATGCAAATAACATGCACCTTCTGTGTTTGTTTGCCAGCTGTGCCTTCTCCAGGTGAGGCACCCTCACAAGCACCCCCATGCCAATCCTTTTCCACATGTTGCTATAAAAGAAAAATTGGCTTAGCATGCTTATGAAGATACCTCACAGAGAGGAGGCAGCAGCTGACAAATGCAGACGGCACTCGTTATTTGTGTAAAAATGCAGTATATATTTTCAAAAGATAGTTATAAAAATGTACATGTGACATGGAATGAACCAGTAACTTGCCTCTGAAACAAAATGCCCTGTATGCAATTGGCTTGAAAATTGAATATCACCCCTAAAGAATAAGCAACAGTCTTCTGCTAATACATATAACAGTACCTCTTCTTTAAATCACCATTTCTTAGTGATATTTAAACCATGAAGAAATGTAAGGCTAATTTCAGAGCCATAGTCTTGATCACTGAAACAGTCATGGTTATTATGAAATTTCAAAACAAAGCCAGATGGAATTTTCTTTTATCTGTATTTTGCAGAAGTAAATGTTTCAACTGGAGGAGGGCTGATCAGCTCAGGACTGATGTTTGCAACTGTTTACATAATCTTTATAGCACGGCATCCCTCTGTCTCATTATTTTTAAATCCCAGTTAAGATAAGCACATTACCTATCATTTTTTCTTTCTAGCCCATGTGTTTGTTTTTGAATGTGTGTGTTAGAAACCAAAACAATCTGGAAAGAAATGACTTCTAGGAATGCCTAGATTCTAAGACGATGCATTCCATGGATTCATCATGATAGAGACCAAGGAACAAAGCTAGTTTGGAAATTATATGGAGTAAATTTACTAAATGAGATATATTAAAATCTTCATTTTTGTAGTTTTAAAATCATCAAGTCTTCTAGATTTTCATTTCAATTTTAAATACCACAATTAAAATGATGACTACAGCATAAGCAATAGCAATAAGGTAGGTTCAGAAAGCATTCTGAAGAAACACAGATGAACTAATAAAGGATTAGTTCTCCCCTCCTCATTTCTCTATTTTTGTATAATAAACTAATGTTAACACCAGATTGTTTTTCTAGAACTTATTTTATATAAAATAGTTAGCCTCTGAAAATATAGTTTTATAAGATTCCTCTAATAAAATGTATAAAGTATACAGCTCTATTGTAAGGTTTCAAATCAATAAATTTTAGATTCTGTAGAGAATATCAATGATAAGAAATGACTTTGACCCTCAAGCAATTTGTAATCAGTATGGACAATATTTATAACACTTGAACCTGTTGGAGAGAGCACAGTAGTATATGGTGCAGTGGTTACGAGGATGGACTTTGAGCCAAAGTGCCTGGCCCTGCTACATAGTACAACCCTCTACTTTTGGATATTGAAGTTTTTAAAATGTTCGTTACTGTAAACTCCCATGTGATGAGCATTTTTATAACACCATCTTTGCACATTATCTCCAGTTTGACTTCTTTAAACTCAAGGCTTGTACTTCCAACAGCCTATGTAACATGTCCACTTGAATGTCTAATGTCGCTGCTGTTGTTGGTTGCCATCGAGTCAATTATAATTTGTGGCGACTCCATGTGTGCTGAGTAGAACTGTTAAAGATTGTTTTTAAGGCTGTGATCTTTCTAAAGCAGATAACCATGCTTGTCTTCCGAGTGGCCTCTGGGGGGGTTTGCAGTGCCAACTTCGGCTAGCAGTCCAATGCTTAACCATTTGCAGCACCCAAGGAACCCAAACAATATCTAATAACCATCTCAAATTTATCAACACAAAAGGGAATTCTTGACTTTTCCTCTGAAACTCACTCTTCTCCCAAATTTCCCTATCTCAGTAAATGTCAGTGATTTTCGTTCAACTGCTCAGGTCCAAAACTTGAATTGCCTGTGATGCCTCTCTTTCTCCCATTCACCACATCCAATCCAGGATCATACACCACTTCCACCATTACCACCCCAATCTGTTGCCTATATCACTGCAACAGCTTTCAAACTGGTTTCCATTCCTGCCCCATCCCTCACTGAAGTGATTATTTTAAAAAGTACATCAGGTCATGTCACTGGCCTTGGGGCTTTGCAATTGCTGTTCTCTCTGCCTGGAATACTCTTCCCCCAGAGAGCTACAAGGCCCGTTTTCTTCCTTCAATTGGTCTCTGCTCATAGTCACCTCATCAGAGGCGCACAGTACAAAACAGAACTCACTCTCTACATATCCTTTTACTTTGCGTTAATTATCTTCATAGCACTCATCATAGTGACTTCTTTTTAAGTTTTTTTTTTTTTTTTAAATCTGTTCATTTATTAGTGCCTTAGCTTTCTGGAATATTGCAGTCAACTAAAAACATATGAGTAAACACGGATAAATACATTTTACATTAGTTCATAGAACAAATTGTTAGAAATGAAAGAATGGAGTCAAAAGCTACACACGTTTAGAAAGTGTTGATATAGATTATAGAATTAATTTCCAGAAATGTTGTATCATTTATATTCCCACCAGGAGGTCATAAAGGTATTGGCATCACTGTGAACTTGTGAACCACCTGGCATTATGATTTATCTCCTCACTACTCATTTGCTGGGAAAAATGGTGTCTTGCTTTAATTTCAACTAATTTGAATTGTGTTAGATATATTGAATCTTAGATAAAATGACAAGTCTTTTTATACGTAGTGTGGGTGAGAGAGAGACATTTAGAGTTGCTAGGGAAGGTCTCAAGAAAGGGTGGGTTAGACTAGACATGCAGGGATTTTAGACTGGTGGTAAAAAATGAGGTCTTTTAATTCTTCTCCAAATCTTCTAAAAAAACCTCTCTTTTCTAATTCTTCTCATCCTTCCTTTTTGATTTGTTTACTGGGCTTTTCTAACGCAATTGATAAAATTACATTTCCTTCTTGTTTCACCTAAGTTCTTTACTCCATTATTAATGTACACCTGACTTCATTAATTTTTTCTATGATTCTTCATTTCTTCATTCATATATAAATCCATCATCCATCCATCTACCCACTCATCCACCCACCCACCCATCAATCCATCCATCCATCCATCCATCCTATCCATCTAACAGATAATTATTCACTGTCTGCTTAGTTTCAAGTACTTAATTGAATAAGACACTCTTTCTACCTCTACTCTCAAGGGTCTCATACTGCAGTGAGATAAATTATGCTTAAAAGAGCAACCAACTATTTCTGGTTTCAACAGCAACATGTCTTTACATATTTGGATGTTGTCACTCCCATTCTTAAAACAAGAAGAAGCTGAACAAACTGAAAACCAATGACTTTTCTTTGACTAGTGAGAAGACCAAAATTGTAGGACAAATATGCATCCCATAATCTAAAGAGATAGGCTCATCCAGAGAGACAAAGCCAAGATCTGCTTACTTGGAGCAGATGCCACAGAATTCATAAACTGGTAGGAACACTAAAATAGTAATTTTGACAAATAGCTGCAACTGAGTGTGGAGTAGAACAAGAGTAAGAAACTCTTAGAGCTCATAGTCTTAGGTGGGACCCTCATACTTTCATGGGCTATACTTCCAGGAACCCCACCAGATTTTTGTGGTGAAGATTCAAGAAAGATCCTTTATGGCTTTGGCAGAGGGAGGGGAAGAATAATCATTGTGAAATATGTCTAGAGTCTTACTGCAGCTGGGGAAAAGACATTCTTTCTATTCCCACCCCTTCTAGATTTCCTACGTCACCTAAGGAGTAACAAAACATAGTTAACCTGGAGTCAGGGCTGCACCAAAAATAGATTGAGAATTTTATAGCCAGGGAAGGATGAAAGAGGCTTAGGTGGTGAGGGAATTATATCACTGGGGAACACTTGTGAAGGTCACAGCAGCAAGACACAGGCCCACAAAAACACTGGCATTTAACTGGAACATTATAGAACTCTCCTAGTCTCAATATCTTACCACCACATCTATAGGGCTCCAGTAAAATAACAGTAGATTAAAGCTAAAATGGCTGTAAAACACAGACTCTCTCCGAGATGGAGTACTTGGGAAGTCCAAAGTCAAGAGAGAAGAAAAAAAGCAAAAGCACTGTAGTAATTTGAAAGCTCTGACTCCTATACCTACAGTAAATATTAAACATAGCCCAACAAGGCAGATTACCATAAATCATTACACTAAAGGCCTCAGTTCCTATTATCCAAAATAAGATGTCCAGGTTTCAACAACAACAAAAAATACAAGGCATGCAATAAGGCAAACAAAACAAAACCAAACCACAGTCTGAAGAGATGAAGTAATCATCAGAACTCAACTCAGATATCTATGACACAGAAGTTAGAATTATCAAACAACGAATTTAAGCACGAGGCCCTGGCGGCACAGTGGTTAAGCATTTGACTGCTAATCAAAAGGCTGGCAGTTCAAATTCACCAGCTGCTCCTTGGAAACCCTATGAGGAAGTTCTACTCTGTCCTATAGGGTTGACAGGAGTTGGAATCAACTCATTGGCAATGGGTTTTGGGTTTATAGGTGGCACAAATGCTGGACTACTAATCTAAAGGTTGGTGGTTCAAACCCACTCAATAGCTTCATGGAAAAAAGGTCTGGTGATCTGCTTCCATAAAGATTACAGCCAAGAAAACACTAGAGCAGTTCTACTCTATAACACATGGGGTCACCATGAGTCAGAACCAACTCAATGGCAATGGGTTAGGTTTTTATTTGATTAATATGTTGAGGATTTTAATGGAAAAAGTAGATGAAATGTAAGAACAGATGGATAATGTAAGCAGAGAGATTCTAAGAAAGATATTCTAAGAAATAATCAAAATTAAATGCTAGAAATTAAAAATACAGGAACAGAAATGATGAATGTCTTCAATGGCCTCATCAGTAGACTAGGCATAGTTGAGGAAAGAATCAATCAGCATTAAGATAGGTCAACAGAAACTTCCCCAACTCGAATTAACACAGAAAAATAATGGAGGAAAGGGAGAGCACTGAAGAACAGTGAGATAATATAACTGATATAGAATATGCATAATTGGAATAACAGAAGGAAAAGACAAAACAGAACAGAATATTTGAAGTAGTGGTGGTAGGACACTTTCCTAAACTAATGACAGACACCAAATCAAAGATTCAGGAAGCTCAGAGAACACCAAGAAGGGTAAATAACAAAAAGGCTACAGCCATGCATATCACATTCTAACTGAAGAAAACCAAAGACAAAGGGAAAATCTTGAAAGATGTCAGAGGGGGAAAAAGTTTTACCTATAGAGAAATAAGGATACAAATTATAGCAGACCTCTTGTTGGAAATCATGCAAGCAAGAAAAGAATGGAATAAAGTATTTAAAGTGTTGGGGGGGGGGGGACACACAAGAACTATGAATTATATAACCAGTTCTCTTAGTTATCTAGTGCTGCTATAAAAAAATACCACAAGTAGATGGCCTTAACAAACAGAAATTTATTTTCTGACAGTTTAGAAGGCGAGAAATCTGAAATCAGGGTGCCAACTCTAGGGGAAGGCTTTCTTTCTCTATGGGCTCGGGAGGAAGGTTCTTGTCCCTTTTGATCTTCTGCTCCTGGGCAACCTTCATGTGGCTTGGCATTTCTCTTTCCCCCTCTCTGCTTGCCTAATCTGCTCTTCTTATCTCTTGGAAGAGATTAACTCAAGACACACATTTCACTAATCCTATCTCATTAACATAACAGAAAACTCATTCCCAAATGGGATTCTAACCACAGGCATAGAGGTTAGAAGTAACAACACATATTTTTGGGGGACACAATTCCATCCATAACACCAGTGAAATTATCCTTCAAAGTTGAAGAAGACAGAAAAACTTTCTCAGACAAACACAAACTGAGGGGCTTCATTCATTGCCAGCATTACTGTCTTTCAAGAAATGTTAAAAGTTTTTCAAGGAAGGGACTTCAGGCAAAATGGCACTCTAGGCAGAAGCACCACGCCATCCCTCCACAGCAAAGATCTGAAAAACTAAGCCAAACAGAGAAAAAAGCAATCCTGAAACCCTAAAACATCAAATGAAGAGATAAAGAACTCAGCCAAGCACCAAATGGAGTGAGAAAACTTACAGAGAACGGAAAGCAAGGAGAGATTCACGCAGGTCCCCTATCAGCTAACACAGCGAGGATCCGCCATCTTGGACTGCTATCAGAGATCAGCAAACAGAGGGTACGAGAAAGCCACTTCACAGAGCGTCCAACGGGAGACAAAACAACTGGTAATTTGTGATATACGCTTTCACACACCCCATCCTTCTTCACCCCAACTCGGCCTACTCTGCTTCCCATGGCCACAATCTCTTGTCTGGGAAGCACTGGCGGCTTGGATTCCACCCGCCCGCACAGGCTCTCTCAGTGTGATTTGTTGGCTGCTGGTGTTGCTTTTTCCTGCTTCTTTTGATTTCTTCCTTACTTCTCAGCACCTCCCCCTCCTTTAGCTCAAATACCTGGCTCTGTGCGCCATCTTTGCTTCTTCCTGAGGGGCTGCAGAGCTCCGGTAATTTGTGATATACACTTTCCCAGCCCCGCACACTTCTTCACCCACACTTGGCCTCCTCTGCTTCCTGAAACCAGTCTCTTGTCAGGGAAGCACTGGCTGCTTGGATTCCACCCGCCGGCAATACCTGGCTCCCTGAGTGCCATTTTTTGCTGCTGGTGTTGCTTTTTTTCTGCTTCTTTTGATTTCTTCCTTACCTCTCACCACCTCCCCCTCCTTTTGCTCCAATACCGGGCTCTGTGTGCCATGTTTGCTTCTTCCTGAGGTGCTTCAGAACTCCATTCAAGAGAGGAACTGCTTCCCAGTCTGGGCTGCCATGCTGGTGGGATCCTGGGGCTTTTGTTTGTTTGTTTGTTTTGAATTGTTTGTTTGTTTTCTTTAACTTCTCTTGAGTTGGGAGCCCGTTCTGGCCAGGTGGTGCTGCTTGGCTTGGAATCTACCCCCTTGGCTTGCGCAGACATGCAGAGGGATCCCTGAGGGCATTTCTTTTTTTGTGGGTTTTTTTTCCCTGTTTTTTTGGGGGCTTTTCTTGTTCTTTTTTTAAATTTGTTTTGTTTTCTTTTCCCTCTTATTCCCTTTTTGACTTTCTTCATTACTCAGTTTCTCATCCCTCCATACCTTCCTTGTCTTTCTGTTCCCTGAATACCTGGAACTGAATACCTCTAAACCTTCTAGCCAGGTTGTACTGCAAGACCTGAGAACAACTTCCCCAGACCTCAAAGCCTCACCGGTGGGATCTATGGGAACTTTGCTGTTCTTATCCCTTTCTGACTTTTATTTATTCATTCGTTTCCTTTCTTTTTTTCTTCTTATTCCCCTTTTTGTTTTTCTCCATTTCATAGTCTCTCATCTCTCCACTCCAACGGCAAGTTCCCCTAGCATATCTTTTGCTTGTTTCTATGTTTTTGGCACCTGTTCCTTTCTCCTCTCTCCCATATCCATCTTAGCTCCACATGTAACAATCTCCTCCCTACATCCTGCCTACCTGCACCGTGCACTTAACATCACACCACAAAGCAGCCCAGAGACGGCCTCCTGGAACCTGCCCTGCACTGATTACTGACCCGCCCTGGTGGCTGTAATAAGTGCCACAAACAACCCATCCCAGTAGCTCCTCTTCAGCTAGACCTGTCCTGCTGTACCATGTCTGAGCAACTGACACTGCCAATTGGAGTAGGCAAAAAGTATTGTCCCAAAGACGAGCAAACAACAAAGAACACACAGCCCAGCTGCTCAGACATAGCCAAATTTAAAAAAAAAAGACAAAACAAACAAATCTACACTCAATAAATGAGAAAAATAACTACTGAATGCCCCGAAGAGAGAAGACAATAACAAAATATTTACAAAAACAGGACAGGATGGTTCCAGTAGGCGTCCAAAATAAAACACCAGATGACTTTCCAGTGGAAGAAAATGCACTACTAGAACTACCTGATAGGGAATTCAAATCTCTAATACTCAGAATTCTCCAAGATCTGAGGCAAAAAGCTGACAAACAAGAGGAAGAAATAGACAAACTCATGGAAAAGGCAAACAAATTCATGGAAGAATTCAGGAAAATAATGCAGGAACAAAATGCCAAAATAAATTCACAACTAGAAATTATACAAAAACAACAATTAGAAGTCCAAAAGATAACAAGATTTCAGAAATGCATGGTGTCATAGAAGGGCTGAGGAGCATATCTGAAATGGTGGAAGACAGGATCAGTGGAATTGAAGACAAACACTTGGATACAACTCTGTTTCAGGAAAACTCAGAAAAATGAACAAAGAAAAATTAAGAGACCCTGAGAGTTATGTGGGATACAATCAAAAGCAAAAATTGCAAGTGATTGGAGTTCCATAACAGGGGGAAAAAACAGAAAACACAGAGAGAATCACTGAAGAACTGCCGATAGAAAACTTCCCCAATACCATGAAGAAGAAAAGCTGGCCATCCAAGAGCCCAATAAACCCCATACAGGATAGACCCCAAAAGAAAATCACCAAGGCATATCATAATCACACTCACCAAAACCAAAGACAAACAAAGAATCCTGAGAGCAGCTCGTGAAAAATAAGAAATCACATACAGAGTAGAAACAATAAGACTAAGCTCAGATTATTCGGCAGAAACCATGTGGGCAGGAAGTCAATGGGATGACATACATAAAACCTTGAAAGAAAAAAATTGCCAGCCAAGAAAAATATATCCTGCAAAACTCTCTTCCAAATATGATGGCAAAATTAGGATATTTCCAGATAAACAGAAATAAAGGGAATATGTAAAAACCAAACCAAACTTACAAGAATTATTAAAGGGATTTCTTCAATCTGAGGACAGACAACTTCAGCTCACAAGCAGAACCTAGGATGCAGGATCGTACCAGCCAGATACAAATCTAGGAAATGAACTCTCAAGGACTATTTAAAACCAAAAGAAACACAACAGGAAATCAGAGCAGTTAATCAGTAAATGACAACAACATCAGAACAATAAGAGATGGAATAAACAGCAAAGGTATAGAACCTTCTAATGGAGAGGAAGGCAAGGCAATAGCAAGTAATGGTACACTGCTTCAAACTTAAAAAGATAAGGGTAAAATTCATGGTAACCATAAAGAAAGTTAACAAACCAACTCATAAAAATAAAGGAGAACAACATAAAGTGTCAGAAAAAACAAAACTACAAAAACAAAAGAAATGAAAAAAAAATCCACAAACAAAAGTAACTCAGCACAAGAGAGTAAGAAGAACAAAGGAAACGTCAGCACCACAAAAAAAAAAAAAGCACGACAAAGTGACAGCAACAAACTCACATCTATCAATAATTACACTTTATGTAAATGGACTCAATGCACCCATAAAGAGATGGAGAGTGACACAATGGATAAGAAAACAGGATCCATCAATATGCTGTCTACAAGAGACACACCTTAGAAACAAAGATGTGAATTTATTAAAAGTCAAAGGTTGGAAAAAAATATATCAAGCTAACAACTACCAAAAAAGAGCAGGAGTGGCAATTCTAATCTCAGATAAAATAGACTAATACAAAATCTACCATAAAAGACAAAGAAGGACACTATATAATGATTAAGGGGACGATCCATCATGAAGACAGAACCATAATAAACATCTACGCACCAATGAGAGGGCCCTAAAATACATAAAACAAACTCTAACAACACTGAAAAGAGCAATTGACAGTTCCAAAATAACAGTAGGAGACTTCAACACACCACTCTCAGTAAAGGACAGAACAACTAAGTAGAAACTCAGTAAAGATACAGAAGGCCTATAGGGAACAATCAGCCAACTTGACCTCATAGACATATATAGAACACTCCATCCAACCGCTGCAAAGTATACATTCTTTTCCAATGCACACGGAACGTTCTCCAGAATAGACCACATCTTAGGCCACAGAGCAATCCTCAACAAGATCCAAAACGTTGAGATAATTCAAAGTATCTTCTCTGACCACAGTGGCATCAAGGTAGAAATTAACACTAGAAAGAGCAAGGAAAAAAAAAATCAACTACATGGAAACTGAATAATACCCTGCTTACACATCACTGGGTAATAAAAGAAATCAGAGATGGAATCAAAAAATTCCTAGAATCAAATGAGAATGAAAACACATCATACCAAAACCTTTGGGACCATGCAAAGGCAGTCCTCAGAGGACAATTTATAGCAATAGATGCACATATCAAAAAAGAAGAAAGGGACAAAATCAAAACATTAACTACAGAACTCAAACAAATAGAAAGAGAACAGCAAAAAAAGCCCACAACCACCGGAAGAAAGGAAATAGTAAGGATCAGAGCAGAAATTAATGAAATAGAGAACAGAAAAACAATAGAAAGAATCAACAAAACCAAAAGTTGGTTCTTTGAAAGAATCAACAAAATCGACAAACCACTGGCCAGACTGACAAAAGAAAAACAGCAGAGGGCACAAATAACCCAAAGAAGAAATGAAATGGGGGACATTACAACAGACCCAACTGAAATAAAAAGGATTATAACAGAATATTATGAAAAACTATACTCCAACAATCTGAAAACCTACAGGAAATGGACAAATTTGTAGAAACACACGGCCTACCCGAAGTACAACAAAGTGATGCTGAAAATCTCAACAGACCCATAACAAGAGAAGAGATTGAAAAGGTAATAAAAAAACTCCCAACAAAAAAAGCCCTGGCCCGATGGCTTCACTGGAGAATTCTACAAAACATTTACAGAAGAGCTTGTACCAGTACTACTCAAGCTATTTCAGAGCATAGAAGAGGAAGCATCACTTCCAAATTCATTCTGTGAAGCCAGCATAATGCTGATACCAAAACCAGGCAAAGATGTCACAAAAAAAGAAAATTACAGACCAATATCTCTCATGAATATAGATGCAAAAATTCTTAACAAATTCTAGCCAATAGAATTCAGCATCATATCAAAAAAATAATACAACACGACCAAGTAGGATTCCTACCAGGTATGCAAGGATGGCTCAACATTAGAAAATCAATCAACGTAATCCACCACATAAATAAAAGGAAAGAAAAGAATCACATGATCATCTCAATTGACGCAGAAAAGGCATTTGACAAAGTCCAACACCCATTCCTGATAAAAAGTCTCAATAAAATAGGTGTAGAAGGGTAATTTCTCAACATAATGAAGGTCATCTATGCAAAACCAATGGCCAACATCATTCTTAATGGAAAGAGGCTGAAAACATTCCCCTTGAAAACAGGAACAAGACAAGCATGCTCTTTATCACCACTCCTATTTAACACTGCTGGAAGTTCTAGCTAGAGCAATAAGGCAAGAAAATGATATAAAGGACATCCAAATTGGTAATGAAGAAGTTAAACTCTCCCTGTTGGCAGATGATATGATACTATACATAGAAAACTCTAAAGACTCCATAAGAAATCTACTGGAACTAACAGAAAGATTCAGCAGAGTAGCAGGATACAGGATAAACATTAAAAAATCGGTTGGATTCTTATACACAACATAAGAGAATAAGGAGAATGATGAAAAGGAAATCAGGAAAACAATGCCATTTTCAATAGCCCCTAAAAAGATAAAATACTTAGGAATAAAACTGACCAGGGATGTAAAAGACCTATACAAAGAAAATTACAAAACACTACTGCATGAAACCCAAAGGGATCTACATAAATGGAAAAACATACCATGCTCATGGATAGGCGGACTCAACATTGTGAAAATGACAATTCTACCCAAAGCAATTTACAAATACATCGTAATCCCGATCCAAATACCAACAAAAAACTAATCATTAACTTTATATGGAAAGGGAAGAAGGCCCGAATAAGTAAAGCACTACTGAAGAAGAAGAATAAAGTTGGAGGACTCATACTACCTGACTTCAGAACCTACTATACAGCTACAGTAGTCAAAACAGCCTGGTACTGGTACAACGACAGATACATTGACCAATGGAACAGAATTGAGAACCCAGATGTAAATCCATCCACCTACGGTCACCTGATCTTCGACAAGTGCCCAAAGTCCATCAAATGGGGAAAAGACAGTCTTTTTAACAAATGGTGCTGGCAAAACTGGATATCCATCAGCAAAAAAATGAAACAGGACCCATACCTCATGCTGTATAGAAAAACTACTTCAAAATGGATCAAAGACCTGAATATTAAGCCTAAAACTATAAAGTTCATGGAAGAAAAAATAGGATCAACACTTCAGGCCTTAATACACCATTAACAGGATACAGTCTATAACCATCAATGCACTAACCCCAATAGATAAGCTAGATAACTGGGATCTTCTAAAAATCAAACACCTATGCTCTTCAAAAGACTTCACCAAAAGTGTAAAAAGAGAACCTACAGACTGGGAAAAAATTTTTGGACAGTACGAGTCAGACAAAGGTCTAATCTCCATAATCTACAAGAAAATCTAACACCTCTGCAATAAAAAGACAAATAATCCTATTAAAAAGTGGGCAAAGGAAATGCACAGACACTTCACCAAAGAAGACATTCAAGTGGCCAGCAGAGACATGAGGATATGCTCGAGATCACTAGCCATTAGAGAAATGCAAATTAAAACCACAATGAGAAACCATCTCACCCCGGCATTACTGGCACAAATCAAAAACACTGGAAATAACAAATGTTGGATGGGCTGCGGGGAGATGGGAACTTTTATGCACTGCTGGTGGGAATGCAAAATGATACAACCATTTTGGAAAATGATACGGTGCTTCCTCAGAAAGCTAGAAATAGACATACCATTTGATCCAGCAATCCCACTCCTAGGAATATACCCTAGAGAAATAAGAGTCGTCACTCGAATAGACATATGCACACCTATGTTCATGGCAGCATTGTTCACAATAGCAAAACGATGGAAACAACCTATATGCCCATCAACAGATGACTGGAGAAACAAACTATGGTATATACGCAGAATGGAGTACTATGCAACGAGAAAGAACAACAATGAATCCGTGAAGCATCTGATAACATGGATGAAACTGGAGGACATTATTCTGAGTGAAATAAGTCAATCACAAAAGGACAAATATTATATGAGACCTCTATTGTAAAAACCCATGAAAAAGTTCACACACAAAATGTAACAATCTTTGTTGGTTACCAGGGATGGGAGGGGTAGAGGGGAAATACTAAATAGTCAATAGATAACTGGTATCTTGGGTGAAGGGTGAGACAGTACACAATACAGGGGAAACTAGCACATCTTGTACAAGGAAAGGTCATGGAAGCCCCATAGACACATCCAAACTCCCTGAGGGACTGAATTGCTGGGCAGAGGGCTGTGGGGACCATGGTCTCGGGGAACATCTAGCTCAATTGGCATGACACAGCTTATAAAGACAATGTTCTACATTCTACCTTGGTGAGTTGTGTCTGGGGTCTGAAAAGCCTGTGAGCGGCCATCTAAGATACTCCACTGGTCTCATCCCTTTGTGAGCAAGGGAGAATGAAGAGAACAGGATACAAGGAAAAGATCAGTCCAAACGACTAATGGTCCACAGCTACCAAGGCCTCCACCGGACTGAGTCCAGTACAGGTAGATGGTGCCTGGCTACCACCAGTGACTGCTCTGACTGGGTTCACAACAGAGGGTTCTGGAGAGAGCTGGAGAAGGATGTAGAACATAATTCTAACTCACAAAAAAAAGACCAGATTTACTGGCCTAAAGGAGACTGGGGAAACCTCGAGAGTATGGCCCCTGACACCCTTTTAGCTCCTTGGTGAACTTATCTCCATGGTTCACTGTTCAGCCTGGGAGTGGACGGCCCCGTAAAACCAAATGTGACTAAGGAGGTACAGTAGTCCAGTGATGAGGGTCAGAAGGCAGAAGGGACAAGGAAGCTGGTGATATGGAACCCAAGGTTGAGTAAGGATGTTGTTGATGTGTTGTGAGATTGTTAACCATTGTCATAGGGCAACATGTGTAGTTAGTGTTAAATGAGAAACTATTTTGTTCTGTAAGCCTTCATCTTAAGTGAGAGTAATAGCACAATTGGAAGAGTGTAGTCAATGTCACTGAATTGTGCATGTAGAAATTTCTGAAATGGTGTATCTTTGGCTATGTGTATTTTCACCAAAAAAAAGTTTGAGAAGTTAGAGGGTTGACATGTTGTGGGGTTGTTTACCAATGTCATAAAACAATATGTGTACTACTATTTCATGAGAAACTATTTGTTCTGTAAGCCTTCACCTGAAGTATAATTAAAAAAGGAAAAAAAAAAAAACCCAAAAAACTATTGAGGTGTCAAAACATACCAGAAATTTAACAGGAATTTGTTAGGCAATATACTGTCTATTGGCATACTCTACCTAACTTTAAACTTGTAACCTCCTTTACGGTAACCATAAGGTCTACAGTTCAAATCCACCAGCCGCTCCTTGGAAATCCTATGGGGCAGCTGTACTCTGTCCTATAGGGTAGCTGTGCAGCAGAATGACTCAACAGCAATGGGTTATGATGTCTACAATGAAAAATGTAATGGGCATGATGCGCTCCATCAAGTAAGCCCTCCTTTCTTGAGAGTTGTTGAGCTCTTCATCCTCACTAAATTCTTTCTTGGCAGCCCTGTAAGTATACCCCAAGCTTCCTTAGTATTAAAAGAGAAAGGAGGAGGGGAGAGGAAGAGGAGAAAAGACAAAGAAGAAAAGAGAAAGGAAGAAAAGAAGGGTGAAAGGAAGGAAGGGAACAGGGAGAGACACGGAGGGAGACAGGGTGGATGAACACACCTGTTCATGATTTTGCTACCTTCCCAAGTACTATCCTATTAGAATTTTGCTCCCCTTCTTTTTGAGATCACTCTTCATCAGAGTAGTACACATGTGCACTCTTCACTTCCTCTCTCTGAAATTCTTCCTTAGCTCTCTCTACTATGTCTTCCACCCCCAAAACTCTACTGAATCTACTCTCAAAGATCACCAGTGACTTCCTAGTAGAAAAACCCTACGGCTTCCCCCACCTTCCCAGTCCTTACTTTCTAACCAAGTTACTGATGAATCTCTCTTCCTTTTTGACTTCCACCACACTCTACTCTGCTATCTTTCCCTCTGCCCTCCCACCTCTTCTTCCCTGCCTTCCTTCCTCCTCCCATTCTCTACACTGAGGAAGTGTCTCAAAATCTTTCTATGTTATGGCTCCCCTCTCCTTTGTCTCTCTTTCTATTTTCTTCTTCTTTGGCAAGATCATCTAATTTCAAAGATTTAATTACCAAATGTATAATTCATGGGGAGAAAACACTGAACAAGAAGTCAGCTTTGTCCTTAAGAAATCTGCAGTCTATTTAATCAGCAAAACAGGCAAATAAATGGACACTCAGCCACACAGTCTAGTAAGAATTTCAATGAGGTAAGCACAGTGTGTTCTGGATAAACATTAAAAGGACATCCAACATAGTACTGGGAACTAAATAAAGTTTTCTGGAGGAGTAGATATATAATTCAAGTCTTAAAGGAAAAATAGGAGTTATGAAGCAAAGAGGAGATTCCAAGCAAAGAAAGTAGCATACACAAATGCTTATCATCAGAGGCATTTGAGAAACAGCCAGCCGTTTGGTATATACTGAAAGGTATAGCATGAGGAAGGGAGTTGTGGTCTGAGCAGCTTCAATAATAAACTATATCAAAAAAGGCCTTATGTTTCAAGCTAAAAAGTTTGGACTTTACCCAAAGGGCAATGGAAGATCTTTTGGAGTTATTTAATCTGAGAAAAGATATAATTAGATCTGAATTTTGGAGTGATCATTTTAGATGCAATGAAATAAATACATTGGCACTGGACAAGGAAGAAGGAATGTCAATTAAAAGAGTGTCTTAGTTCCCAGTGAGATATGACTGTGGTAGGAACAAGGAGAGAGCCAGTGTGGATGGAGATAAGTGGACAGATTTGAGAAATTTATGTGGAAAAGATCAATTTTGAATATGTGGAATATATAAAACATCTGTTAAATATCTGTATGGAAATATATCTACTAGACAGTTGAATTTTTCTGTCAGGAGCTCAGAAGGGAGTCTAGAGGTGTATTTTTAATCAGTTATCATATCAGTACTGAATAAAATAAGAAAGTGCACAGCATCATCCATGCAGTGTATGGAGTCAAAAAATAAGAAAGCCCATGTTTGGGTCCCAAGACCCTGACAGTTGAGAGGCAGGAAGAGGAAACTGTGAAGAGCACTAGATGGAGGATGAAAACGTTATAGGATAAACCAAGGGAAAGGAGTAATGAAAGAAACAATGAGGGATGTCTAAAGTAAAAACTGCTGAAATGAAGTTGAACTAAATAAGGGCTGAGAAGTGATAACTGAATTTAGCAACAAGGAGAATATTAATGACCACAGTGAATAATGTTTTGGTGTATAAGTGAGGGAGGGACACAAGTACAATCCCAGTGAATTGAAAAAATAAAGTAGGAAGGGTAGAATTAGAGATAGCAAGTGCAACTGAGTTTGTGAAAATGGGAGAGGTCTAGCAGACTAGCTAGAGTGTACCAGGGGTCAATGTAAGATTTTTTTTAACGATGGGAGTCAACTGTGAATAAACAAAGATATGGTAGTTTAGGATAGAAAGAGACATATAAGTGATGGAACCAGAACCTTGAGAAGGTATGAGGGGATGGGATCATGAGCACAGGTAAGCCTAACACTGATGGGTATAGACAGGGTCAAAGTGTCTTTGTGAAGCAGACGGAATTAGAATGTTGAGAAATTTCCTTCTTGATTTATATTTTCTCTAAAAAAGTTATGGTCTGATAATGAGGATGATACAAAATGAACCATGCTAGGAGACATATGGAAAGTGGAAAATCTTTAAATAATCACTGTACTAAATAGGAGATCGATCTGACTAGATAAATATGATGACCAGGAAAGCCCTGTAGGCCTGATTGGGGCAGGAAACCAGGATGTCTTGGTCAAAATAATCTATAGTGTTGAGTGATTTTTCAGTAGTAGTGTGTAAAATTTCAGATAGAGAGAGGAACACAGTGGGGTTCATCTGGATTAGACATTTCTGGATAGGCACATTGGAAGGACAAGATTAGAGAAAACTGAGCATATTTATGAGTTAAAGTGGCTGGTTGTTTGTTGGTGCAATTATTTCTCTAATGTCTGTCTTACCCAGGAGAGCGGCAGCCGTGTGGCTCTTGATCACCACTGGCCCTCCAATGCAGGCATATTTTGCATGCGCATTGATAATTTATTACTAACATGAAAGATCCTCTCTGTAAATCCAATCTCTCTTATTACTGTTTTATTACTACATCACATCGCAGGGAGAGTTTCTAGGTTCTTTACTCTATGACAGACCAAAAATGGCACTGGACTCTAACGTGAGGCCAAATACCATTTAGTTTACCTTTCAGCCATCAGAGATGAAGAGATAGCTAATCTGTATAAAAGAGTTTCTAAAAGCAACATCTCTTTGCCTTCCTTGACACCCTACTAGTTTTAAGTAACTTTCCCTTTCAGAACATTTATTCTATTTTTCTGGTAAGTTCGTCACTTGCAGTCTAACCCTTGAGTTCTGTCCTCTGAATACAGCATCTAGTTGGTCACCATCAGATAAAACTCTTTGTATTTGAAAAGAATTAACGTACTGTATTGTCCTCTTTACCTTCTCATCTCCCACAAAGAATTTTAGTCCTATTTTTATCATTCTCACATATTTTTTTCCAATTCTTCAGTGACCTTTGTGCCTCTCAGTGAACTCTCTCCCAAGCCTCTACCTTCCTCATTACACACAGAAGATAAATTTCCACAAAGGTCCTCTTAAACATGATGAGAATTTTCACATCATTTGTTTGATACAACCTAAGCAATAGCGGTATTTATGTCTTACTCTATTTTTAAGCTGTACACCTCACTGCCACTTCACTTTCATCTTCTTCTTTGACTTGATATGCCTGAAACAGATTGTTTGGTAAGATGCTTCAGTGACCAGTTATAGAGTTGTTCCTGACCACACAGGTTTTTTGACCTTTTAGTAGCAGCCCTTACAGGCCACATCCCCAGGACTTTTTTGGAGTAAACAACTAACATTTGACAGAATCAGCAGGTGGTGCAGGTGAAGAGTAAGCAGAGGCTGAGATAGCTTCCATCAGCCCTTCTTTTCCAGTGTCACCCAGGGCCACCAGCTGCCAGGCACTTAATGCTCTACTGTTTGCTCCCATTTGTCTTGTCAAGGGCTCTGTGGGACAGCAGGGGAATGATGCCATGATTTCCAGGTAAGAACATTTTAGCTCATGTTGGTGCTAGGGCTGGCAAACAAGTTATGGCACTGGATAAAAGTCTTTCATAATTTCAAGAATCTGTTTCTGTTTGTGACATCACATCAGTGATCAAAAATTCCTTAGTCTGCCACTGGACATCTGGTAGTAAATTAGGCAATTTATCAAACTTGGAGGCTTGTTTGGGAGCTGGAAATTGTTAATAAAATTTAGCATATGTTCATAAAAAGGCTAGGCAATGGAACTTTACTCATTGTAGAGACAAGACATTCTCCTTTCTTGAATGGCTGTTCATTGTACACCAAACAAGTAGAAATTTCTCAGCAGACAAGCTCAGGGCTTTGCATGAGCCAAACACCCAACTTCTTCAGTTTTATAATCATACGACTCTCCTGCTTGAACCTGTCATTCCAGAACAGCTGACTACTCACAATTCCTGAAATATAGGAAAAGAAATGTCTAGACCTGCTATTTTTCTAAGCAGGAGGCAAGTGGTCTGCCCTTCAATCATGTTTAAAGAGAGAAACTATCTATAGTGTGTCAGGATTCATTCCAATGGATTTAAAAATTTTTTGAAAAACTCACAGGAAAAAAAAAAATGAAAGAATAACCTAAAGCAGTTGTTTCACTTAATATGATAGCATTTTGGGCCTAGGGATGAATTTCCCACCCATTAGTCTGTTTTTATGACTTTTATGAAACTCTCATTACGACCTTATTATGCCTTTGCTTGAGTGATGCAGAGGGCTACAGCATTTCAACGAAGAAGTTAGGTTTCATTTCTAACCGGAGCTACTATTAACTCATCAAATCCATTTTCCGTGGAAAAAGTAACTTCTTTGGCAAGAAGCCTGCTGTTTCAGAACATTTAGAACATTTTCCTGCAGGTGGGTAATCTCTCTTGTTGCCTTTACTTAGAGAAAATTGGATTATTTGAAACCTATGGATTCATAACCCCAGGAAGTTTCATTTTATTTTCTATAATTGAACACTTTCTATGTTTTGGATAGCTACAGGAACCTTGGGTTTTTTTCACTTTGAAATAAAATTCCACCTAGAGCTTGAACCATGAATGAGGAAATGTCCATTACATAATGCCAAGTGAGGTACATAAGATGTAAGCAGCTTATTTGTTTTCATGCTAATGGTCTCTTATGTTCAGGTATGATTAACTCGATCAGTATTTACTCAGCACCCACTAAGTGCCAGACAGTGGGTAGAGGCTGGGGACAGAGCAAAGTATAAACCAAGTCCTTGTACTCATAGGAAACCCTGGTGGCACAGTGGTTAAGAGCTACGGCTGCTAACCAAAAGGTCGGCAGTTTGAATCCACCAGATGCTCCTTGGAAACCCTGTGGGGCAGTTTTACTCTGTCCCGTAGGGTTGTTATGAGTGGAATCAACTCTATGGCAACAGGTTTTGTTTTGTTTTTGTACTCAATAGAGCTCCAGTTCAGAAAATATGTGCCCCAGACTTTGGGCAATGCACCAAAGTCAGACCATCATTTGACAATGGGAACAGACCACACCCGTCAAGAAGGGTGGTGTTTGAGAACGCAGAGGGGACAGGAAAGTTGGTAATAGGGAACTCAAGGTTGAGAAGGGACAGTGTTGACATGTCGTGGGGTTGCTAACCATTGTCATAAAACAATATGTGTACTAACTGTTTCATAAGAGAAAAAAAAAGAAGAGTGATGTTTGTTCTGTCCAGATGTCCTTGGGACAGGTCAACCCTGGTCATGTATGGGAATTCGGGCACTGTGGCTAAGAACAGGACGAAGGGAAATTTTACCCTCTTTCCTTGGTTAGGAGCCAACTTAGCTCAGAATCTGGGCCTTGATATGCCTGGAAGATTCTCAGTGTTGGAAGTGTTGGCTGCTCTCCCTAGACATGAGGAGGGGCACAGGGAAAGCTTTTAAAGGACTAAGGACAGATCAGGGCTGTACAGGGGCCATCCATTAGTCTTGTGTATTATTTTCCTTCTACTATCCCTGATGCTCAATTAAGTCTTATTAAGAGAGTCTGGGAGGTCAAGGGGGTCTGTATAGCGGAGCAGGTTTCAGAGCCCCCTCAGTAGGAGTAGTGCCCTCAGCTGAGATTAGGGCAATGGGAGCACAGCATTATAGTGTTTGGCAAGCAGCGATCTCACAAAGGCCAGTGGAGACAATGGCCAAGGTACTGAACTTCAAAAGCAGATGGGGGCAAAGAAACATGAGATGCTGGTTCAAGAATGCCCCAGGAGTGCCCAAGAAAGCTCTCAGTATGGGGGAAGAGGAAACAAAATGAGTGGGACTAATTTCCAATAATAAAGTCAGCGAGAGCTCACACCTTCAAACAGGACTGGATGGATGTACCAGAATGTTAATAGGAGCTGTGTCAGGGACATTTTATGAGTGATTTCTATTCTCTTCTTTACACTTTTCTGTATTTTCCAAACCACCTATGGTGAGTAGATTTACACTGCTTTTTATAATACAAAACATTTTAAAGAAAACGTGTGTATTATAAGGTACTACATGTGACATGAGACATCTAGCACCAAGCAAGGGTTGCTGAACCTTTTTCCAAGCAGTTATTAGGAAGCACTTAAGCAAACACAGAAGAAGACGTGATGCGTCATTCAGAGAAGGTCAGTGTTTCCCTGGTGAAGCTGCCAGAGCAGAGTAAAGAAGTGTCCATCATTGTTAACCCAGGCCCCCACAACTACCTGACACATACTTTTTCATGGATGCAACCCTGCTATGGATTGAATTATGTCCCCAAAAATATATGCTGGAATCCTAACCCGCATATCTACAGATGGATTCCCTGGGTGGTGCACAAAGTTAATGCACTTAGCTGCTAACCAAAAGGTTGGAAGTTCAAGTCCACTCAGAAAAAAGGCCTCGCAATCTATTTCTGAAAGTTCACAGCCTAGAAAACCCTATGAAGCCCAGTTCTACTCTGCACATACTGAGCTGCCATGAATCAGAATTAATGAGACTACAACTTTATATATATATATATATATATAAACCTCTGGATGTAATCCTGTTTGGAACTAGGGTTTTCTTTGTTATGTTAATTAAATCATACTTAAGTAAGGTGGGTTCTAAATCTAATCATCTCTGAGTTTTAAAAAGAGCAGATTAGACACAGAGATATGCACAAATGGGGGGAAACAGATGACAAGTGAGGATCATCCACAAGCAAGGAACCAGGGAACACCTGGTACAACCTCCAAGGAAGGAACTGACAGAGCTGACACCCTGATTTGGACTTTTAGCCTCTAGGAACTGTGAGAAAATACATTTCTGCTCATTAAAGTCTCCTACCTTTGGTATTTCTGTTACAGCAGCACTAGGACACTAAGAAAACAAACCATGACAAAAGAAGAATTAGACTGTCAGTTTTGCCGAAACAGGTGAATAACCGTAGATACTCTGAAAATCAGACTTCCCTCTTCCCATGAACTTCCAGGAGAATCAAAATGCTAGCGTCCCTTCCAAAAAATTTGGTTTAAATAAAAAGAGCATGTATTGATAAGTGGACAAGCCACAATCGGAGCATGTGCTTCAGTTGAAAGGAGCGCATCAGAAATCCAAGTGGTGGTCATAATATACAGGTGTGAGTGAATACAGTGGAAAGCTGGAATTCACATAATTCAAGAGGTCCTAATCACTTGAATTATAACGTAGCTGTAAACTTTAAAAAAGTATTGTAGTCTTATTAGATTTGAAGACTGCTTGTTTAAAGAGGAATTTTCAACATTTAAAAATCATATTATTATCTTACAGTGTGTTCCTTAAACTCATTATTTCAACCCGGGTGATCTTTTAAGGGCCAAATGAGTAATCTGTCTGTGTGGTTCCGGACCAAGTTGTAGTGACCAGATGGTACATTTATGGCAGGATCACAGTTAAATAAAAAGCTTCTATCAGCATTCATATCACACCTTCTGCACAGTTGTAGCTAGAACTTCCTACCATCTTAGTTGTAATAGAAGGAAAAGCATCATGAACTATGACACAGAAATATAACAAGTAGCATTGTTCTCAACACAAATATTGAGGGGGGAAAAACTAACTCATACTTCAGCTTGGAATTTAAAAAAAAAAAAACTGTTATTTTTAATAAAAGGTAAAGGTGCCTGACTTTTGAGAGGCTCTTACACTGCTGTCTATGGACCCTCTGGATAACACGTATAATCATGGCCACTTGCCTGTTATTTTCTCTGAGTGGCTGGTCCTGATGAATAAGGATATTTTAAGATGAAGCTTTGTGCTATAGGCCATACTTTGTTGTTAGATGCCATCGAGTCTGCTTTGACTCATGCCGTTGAGTTGGCTTTGACTGGGCAACAGAACAAAATGTTGCCCGGTCCTGCACCATCTTCATGATCATTGGTATGCTTGAATGCATTGTTGTGGTCATTATGTATTTTGAGTGCCTTCCAACCTAGGGGGTTTATCTTCCAGCACTATATTGGACAATGTTCTATTGTGATCCATAAGGTTTTCAGTGACTAGTTTTTGGAAGTTCTATTGAAACCTGTCCCCTCCATGGGTGCCCCTGCTGGTATTTGAAATATCAGTGGTGTAGCTTCCAGCATCATAGCAACACACAGGCCACCAAAGAACCACAAACTGACAGAGGGATGGTGGATAGGCCATATTAGCTTTACCAAACCCTACCTTCCTTCCTTTTCTTTCTTCCTTCCTCTCTCCCTCCCTCTTTCCCTCCCTCCCTTCCTTCCCTTCTTCGCTCTTTCATTCTCTCTCTCTTTTAGGTTGCTTATGCCTTATTTCTTTACCAAAACCAGAAAACCAAACCCATTGTCATAGAGTTGATTCTGACTCACAGTGACCCTATAGGCCAGAGGAGAAGTGCCCCATAGGGTTCCCAAGGCTGTAATCTTTACGGAAGCAGACTGTTTTCTCCCACGGAGCTGCTGGTGGTTTCAAGTTGCTGACCTTAGGTTAGCAGCCGAATGCTTAACCACTGTACCACCAGAGCTCCTTATAAAAGGGACACGATATACAAAAAGTTTAATAAAATAAAAAGTGAAGACATAAAAAGAAGAAAGAAAAAAAAAATTTAGGTCAATCAGCTACTGGAGGAATTCGGCAGCACCATGGGGCATTTGTGTTTTTCCATTTGTTCTATGGAGTAATCTTCGTTTTTGTTTTTTCTAATTGATAGGGTAGAGTTTAACAACTATTTAGTAGTATATTGAACCCTGGCCTCATTATGCTTGTTCTGGTTTTACAAGAGAAAAGACAGCAATTCTAACAGGATTTCCAGCTACTTTCAGTATTTTGCTTAATAACTGGCAACTCTAATAAGCAATATATGTAAAATGAGCCAATTAAATGAAAAAGAGGCTACGAAACTCGGAGACTGGTATTTATACATGTGTTGGCAGTACAAAGCAAAAGAGGGGGCCAAGATAGTAAGAGGGCACCTTCTCGGTCCCTAACACATGCATTGTGTTGACATCAAGTCAGACATACGGGGTATGAATCAGCTCCACACTATACTAGCTCTACTCTGACGCTAGAGTCTGCAGCTGTCAAAGTAAAATTAATACTCCTTGTATTGATTACAGGGTCACTATGAGTCGGAATCAACTTGATGGCAAGGGGTTTGGTTTGGGCTTTGGGTCTTGATCTAAGGAGCCCTGGTGGCACAGTGGTTAAGTGCTCAGCTGCTAACCGAAAGGTCAGCAGTTCAAACTCACCAGCCGCTCCGCAGGACTAAGATGTGGCAGCCTGCTTCTGTAAAGATGACAGCCTTGGAAACCCTATGGGGCAGTTCTACCCTGTTTTACAGGGTTGCTATGAGTCAGAATCAACTCGATTCTGAAAGTGTTCATGTTTTGACATAAAACGATCTGGGTTTAAATACTGGTTTTATCTCTTACTATCTTCATGATCTGAGACTTTGTTTTCTTATCTACCACCTTTTTCAGGAAGCTTTCTCTTTTTTTGAAGATTGAATTAAATATCTATCATCTATTCATCTATCTACCTACCTACCTACCTATTGATGATCTATCTTTCTAGTTCTCAACAGGGTGTGTGACACATAGCTGGTGTTCAAGTAAGTGAGATCTCTTGCCCTCTTCCCACTTAGAAGAATTAAAAAGGTGGAAATCACTCAGCATGGCCCCTGGGAGCACCCAATTAGTTCATATTAATGTATAACAGTCATTTTCTGCTGCTACTGCAATAAAGTAATGGAGGGAGGAGGTGAAGGCAGCCAGAAGGCAAAAACCAGAAAATGCTTTTGTCAACAGGTGACTGAAACCATGGCAGTCATGCTGGAGATAGTAATCCCTGTTCTAACAACAAAAACTTCAATTTGTGGACTTCACAAAGACTTTTCAATACATTCTGGGGTTTTATGGCATAATCATGCCAGATCAATGGCAAAAACAGTCACTTGTTCTATTATGAAATGTAGTATTCAAATGCAAATGCAAAACGAAACAAAAAACTTAATATAAAAGGGGGAGAACAAAAGAAAGAAATGAAACTAGTTAAGAAGTTAAATGAGACAGTTGGTTACAACAGCTGGATGTGTTGGGGCTGGACTCAGTGGCGCCAAGTACTTCGAATGGCAGACTTCACAGAGCAAACATTTGCAGACTATTCACTTTCTGCCTTGCTAAGACACAAGGTAACCAAAAGGGGGGTTTCTGATGTTATTAAATGTACAGGATACATTTTTTGAAAATAATATTGGGGTACTAATGAAATACATGCAAAGAGGAATCACTTCTCTCTTCCAAGGAGAAATTAGTAAGACACCAAAAATACACAAAAGAAACTTTAGCTCTTGCTTATCTCACACAAAATAATTAGAACAACATACAAGATTCCTTGCGTACATAACTTTAAAGTTCTGGCTACAATAGTAGAGGCACAGGTTGGGAGTAGGTACGCAAAGACATTAGATTTTTTTTCCTTTAAGTGTTATTTATAACAGATAGTGCACATTTGCAAGTTGACCATTTGGATAATATCTATTGCCTTAAAACTGGATGAAACTAATCAATCTTGTTCAAGGTGTATGTGATGACTCGGATCTATGAGTTCTTCCATATTATCATCAGAAGAGTTAAATGCTTGGTTGCTAACTGAAAGGTTGGTGGTTCAAACCCACGCAGCTGCTCTGTGGAAAAAAGACTTGGTGATCTGCTCCTGTAAAGACTGTAGCCAAGAAAACCCTATGGGGCAGTTCTACCGGGTTGCATGGGGTCACTGTGATGGAAAATCGACTGGATAGCACCTAACAACAACAACAACACTGAAACAATAATAACGGCTTTTATTTAGCTAATAGTGGTATGCTAGCTTGCAGAATGGCCAATAAATATGCACTTTTACTGGCTCCTAAAGGTCTTAATGATTATTTGCAAGGGTGTTTTAAAT
Source organism: Dugong dugon (assembly GCA_030035585.1). Lineage (NCBI taxonomy): Eukaryota > Metazoa > Chordata > Mammalia > Sirenia > Dugongidae > Dugong > Dugong dugon. The sequence goes on along the minus strand of CM057469.1, from coordinate 23,018,708 downwards.
GCTTCTCCATCCATCCAAGCAAGATTGTTGTTTGAAACAATTTCAAGAGCACACAGATAAAATCGCTTTTGATTTTATCTACAATACTTATGAGTTGAAATATGTAGGAAGTGGCTCTAAGAAAAGGGTGTGCTCAGAATACAATGGTTAAAAATAACACCAAAGCCAAGAAAAACAACTACTTGATTCCAAAAGACACTATGTAAAATGCCACCGTGTCACGTGAGTTCATGTCCCCTCATAGTTCCAACAATCTATGTAAAAGTAGAATCCAAGTCTGGAATAATTTTTAAAAAATAAACTGACACAGAGGGTACAGAATGGGAGACCTGAGCTCTACTTCTCTGAACAGGCTTTTGTGTGACTTTGGGTGTTCATTAGCTTCTCTCAGCTGATTTTCCAATTGCAAAATGGTGAAAATGCCTGCCCTGGCTACTTGACAATATTGTTGCAATGATCAAATAAAATAATCTAAATAAAAACTGTTTGAAAAAGTATAAAATGCTTCACAAGTACAAAACATTATCCAGGACAGCAGAGACATTATATACCATGTTGGTACTGATACATTGCTATGCTCCTAAGGCTGTGATTTCTCTGGCAGTCTAACCAAATTCATGGAATACAAAGGCAGTTTGTAATGGAATGTTATTAAATTCATTAACAGAATTTAGATCACTTTCTCCAGAAGACTTGTGTCAGGCTGGGGAGGCAGACAACAGACTGTTTCAGGATGAACATAATGGACTGATGTAATTAATTCAGTGACAGTTAAGTTATTCAATCCAGGTGTTTGATGATGGTAAAACATCTGGTTGTATTTGCCTGAATCTCAATTTTCACTGGTTGTTTTCACAACAGATAATATGCGTTGAGGAAGAAATTCTGCAACTCTTTCAAAATTTAATTTTTATACTGGTGAAATTCATATTTACCCCTGATTTTACTTTTCTATCTGCATTTTAGTCTAGATGAAAAACAATCCGTTTTTAATGTCTTTCTCCTCACTCTTCCCCATCTTTTTCTGATTCATAGGCTTCAATAAACTTGATGCCACTTCAGGAAATTACCATTAGAGTAAAATCAAGTAATTACTGAGTATCTATTATTCCTGGAACTTCCCTCGATGGTTGGAGAGGATATGTGTCTTCTGTCATTAAAGTGCTTAGATTCAACTTAAGCGGTAAGACCAACATATGTGAAATGCAAGATAAAAGATAATGCAATTAATCAATAAATTGAATAGAATCAAATATAAATACTCTTGTAGTTCATGGTAAAGACCAGCCCATGTGAACTGAATTATTGAGGGAAGGCTTCCTGGAACAGGTCATGTTTGAAGGCTAGTATAGAAATTGCATGCATTTTTAAAAAGAACTCAATCCAATGTGGTGGCAAATTTTCAGAGCTTAAACCAATCTGGCCCATTTAAAAATAAAAACAAGGTTCTGGAACACTTGCATGTTGACTCATTTATGCTTCACAACACACAGTACTAAATCATTTTATAAAAGAAGGAAAGAAAGGCAGAGAAATTAAGTAACTTGCTCCATGCTCTACAGTCAGTAAATACTTGAATCATGATTCAAGGTCAAGTCTGTCTCCAAAGTCCATGACTAATCTTCAATGCCAGGATACCTCTCAAGAAATGCTTTTAAATCAAGAAGCATGGCTGATGGAGAGAAGGACAAAGGTGGAACAAGCAGAGTGTAACTTAGGGAATGCAGAAATATATAATGTCCCTAGATATTTAGGGCTCACAGTAAGACTAATTTCAAATTCTAGCCACTAATAAATCTGAGGGTTGTAAGGTACTCCTCAGTTTGGTCAATGTCATTTCAAGAGCTTGACAAAGTTGGTCTTTCTGAGGAGAGACAGCAAGGGTCACAAACCAGCAGGCTGACATCAAAGAGTTATTGATAATTCTTAATAATTTTGTGAAGGCTGCAGACTTCACTGAAGCTTTGCATTTTGATAAATTTACTTAAAATATTGTCCATAAGTAGTATGGCATAATACTAGATATAAAGCATGTTTACTAAGTGTCATGGATTGAATTGTGTCCCCCAGATGTGTGTCATCTTGGCTAGGCCATGATTCCCAGTACTGTGTGATTGTCCACCGTTTTGTTATCTGATGTGATTTTTCTATGCGTTGTAAATCCTACCTCTATAATGTTAATGAGGTGGGATTAGCGGTAGTTATATTAATGAGGCAGGACTCAAACTACAAGGTTAGGTGGTGTTTTAAGCCAGTATCTTTTGAGAAATAAAAGAGAGAAGCCAGCAGAGAGACAGGGGACCTCATACCAGCAAGAAACAAGAGGCAGGAGAATAGCACATCCTTTGGACCTGGGATCCCTGCATTGAGAAGCTCCTTGACCAGGGAAGATTGATGACAAGGACCTTCCCCCCGAAACCGACAGAGAGAGAAAGCCTTCCTTAGATCTGGCACCCTGAATTTAGACTTCTACCCTCCTAAACTGTGAGAAAATAAATTTCTCTTTGTTAAAGCCATTGCTTATGGTATTTCTGTTATAGCAGCACTAGATGACTAAGACACTAAGAGAAAATGATCAGTTTCTGGAGCATGTATTTTGCAAACTCAAGCCAAAAGACAGTAGGATGTATAACAGAATGGTAGAACTAAAAGGCAGAGGAAATACAGATACGGAAAATTATTGCAGTAATGGCCTCGATTTGTTTAGACTCCACTTCATCCAGGCCCTTGGATAGTCCCTGCCTACAGTGACTCATGGCTTGGCCATGGTACTTACTATGGCAGGTGAGACAATAGTGCATGTGGCACAAGCAGAAACTTATATTGTGCTTCGAACCCTGTAAACACCATTGGAAGAAGCTAGTGATAGCAGGCTAAAGGAAGAGAGAATTGGAGGCACTTGGCCAACAGCCTACCAAGTGCCAGATGTGTCAGAAATTCTAGATTGTTCACCCTACTAGCCAGCCACAAACACATCAGACAGCGCAGGAGAAATCAGTCAAGCAGGTCCAGGCCAGAAGAGCTTACCATCTGATCCACAGAATCATGAGCTAAATAAAATTGTTTATTTCGAGCCACAAAGTTTTCAGGTGGTTTGTTATAGAGCAAAAGCTAATTGAGATGACAGAATAATATTTCAAGCAATGGAGAAAACCACAAAATTGTTGAAATACAAGAGGAGAGAGTACCTATTGCTTGCTTCCAACATGGAGACTCTGGGACTCAGAAGGATTACACTGCAGGAATTATCATATGGTTTTTTCAGGCGGAAAGCAGCCTGGGCAGCCTCAGGGGATCCCACACCTCAGAATGGTAAGAAAGCAGCAACTGATGGTAAAACAGAAAAATAGCATAGGACCTTAGGCAGCATAGCACATGCTCCCAGTTTGAGGGAGAAGGAGCAGGTCACTTGCGGTGTCCCCAAAGTGAACCTGACAGAAGCAAGAGTGTCAACAGACAAAAAGGGGCCCTGTCAATGGGAACAAGTAACTATATGGAAGCAATTGCCTGACCACTAACGAAGGCATGGGTGGGCAACATGCTTCTCAGTGGATGCCAATGTGAATGGACGCGCTCCAAGGGCCAAATTCCTCCTCCCAACCCCATGCCCCTATCTAATAATTGACCTGTATCAACTTTTCCCTCTACAAAATCCAGATAGCTGTTTATTTAACGTGTCAGCTAAGCTCTAACTCTAAAACTAATGTAATTTGTTCTGCACTTTTCCTGGGCATATTCAATACACAAACACACACATACATATTCTAGATTTTTAGTGATATAGTTGAGAGATATTAATACAAATATCAACTACTTCTGTCAAGATGGAAACATAAGCAAAGTTTTTAACTATGAACCCTTCACACACAAAAAAAAACAACACAAATAGAATCATGCATCAGCTCTAAAATTAAGAAAGGGTGTTAAAGCACATACTCCACAAGTCCCACCTGTATACCACATATGGGGCCAGGCTGCAACACCCTCCTGAGAGAACACCACAGTACTAAGTAGAGAAGATTCTGGCAGGTCACTAATAAAACTCCTCAAAGAGGGGAAATCATAGGAGAGAAGGGAGCACATCTCTTCAGATCCTGTTCATTGCAGAATATCAAGAGCGCCCGAAGGCAGCTGGAGTGGGGCTGCAGCAACAGGAAAGTTCTAAGTGTACAAAGTAAACACCACAGAAGTCAGGCATGGCCGTACCTTGCAGGTGGTTGGGAAATTGGCAAAGCTGAATAAGGGATGAAAATGTGGCCCATCGAAATGGGCTCATCACACTCAGAGACAATATAACACCTTATGAAGTCCTGAGGCTGAGATTATTCACAGTTCCTAATCACTCCTCACTATACCTAGTCTATCAAATAACTAACCTGTGAATGTGAATTTATATTACCTAGCACTCCGGTTCTAGTTGTAAAGAGGGAATCCCTCCACCCTGTCAATAGCCAAACATCAGTTCTACATAGAACCCTTTTGGTTTGAGAAGTAAATGGGGGGAAAATTCACAAAACAAACCCACAAATACGTTTAAGACATAAAATCAAATGAAGTAAATTTATGGCAGTATCTGCTACGTACAATATTAAAAGTAAATGACTTGGATGTAATAAAAGAGATAAAAGATGGCTTGGTAAGACAACACACTATGATTAGAAGAGAACTTGCTAAAGGGAGGGTAGAAATAAACAGGGAATGGGAGAAAATTAGAAAGAGGATGGGAAATTAAAAATTCAAGAATAGATTTATTTTTTATTAGTGGTAGGAAAGAGCTGAATTGCCAGTGCGTAAAATTGTAAAACTAGAATGGATGCTATAGTGTATAAACTTATTAAGCTTACCTAGGGTAGAGAAAGAGGGGAACAAAGCTAACAAAAGGATGAAAAAGAAGAAAATGATCATCTGGTTACAGAAAGGAGTAAAACATACAAGTAAACATTGTTTCAAAAGAATAAACAAAAACAAAAGAAAACAACAACAACAAAAAAACAGGGAGATAGATATGACAACAACCTCAACAGACAAATACAAAAAGGACCACAATTGTTAATATTCTCTGAGCAACTGTTATGAAAGAGATGTGGTAACCCATTGCTGTTGACTTGATTTCAACTCATAGCGACCCTATAGGACAGAGTAGAACTGCCCCGTAGAGTTTCCAAGGCTGTAAATCTTTACAGAAGCAGACTCCCACATCTTTCTCCCACGGAGCCTCTGGTGAGAGCTGCTGGTGGGTTCAAACCGCTAACCTTTTGGTTAGCAGCGGAGAGCTTTAACCACCGAGACACCAGGGCTCCGACAGATGTAGTAATAACTACTTTATATGTATCACCTGGTGGCTCAGTGATGAAGAGCTCGGCTGCTAACCAAAAGATCGGCAGTTTGAATCCACCAGCCACTCCTTAGAAGCCCTATGGGGCAGTTCTACTCTGTCCTATAGGATCACTATGAGTCAGAATCAACTCGATGGCAATGGGTTTTTTTTTTGGTATGTATTACTTACTTAATCCTTAGAAAAGCTCTAAATAGTAGGCATTATTATACTTAAATAATAAAACATGAAAAAAAAACCTCTCTTCTACTGAAGAAAACCTGAATCAACAGATTTAAATGATCCACCAGTTCTTACAAATACACATCCACATACAAAAAAAATAATGCAAAGGACAAGCTCCTAGTAATGGCCTCTGCTTATAATTTTGAATTTCAAAGAGAGAAAAGATACCACAGGCATAAAGGCAGGGGGAAGGAAAAAACAAAAAATTTTATATATATTAAAAAAATGAAAAAAAAAATGCACACAGGCAACAAAAGATACTGTTAGATATGCAAGAGCTCAGGAAGTGAGCAACCACATACATTTCTAAAACACTGCTGCAAGACCTGTTCCAGCTTTTGAATAAATTAGTCAAAAATAGTAACAAAAATAAGGTAATTTAGCAAAGTAGGAATATAAAAAATAGCATACATAAATCAATAATTTATATTTATGGAAATAATAACCAGTTAAATGATATGATGGAAGAGTAGATTCACACATACTAACACAAAATAAAATAACTAAGAAATGAGCAAAACTTATATGAAGAAAACTTTAAAACACTCCCGAAAGACCACAAAGCAAACCTGAACAAATGGAAAGGCGGACCATGTTCTTGGATAGGAGACTGCACATCATAAATGAGCTACCCATTGCTGTTGAGTCAATTCTGACTCATCGCTACCGTATAGGACTGAGAAGAACTGCCCCATAGGGTTTTCAAGGCTGTAAATCTTTACAGAAGCAGATTGTCACATCTTTCTCCCACCGAGTGGCTGGTGGGTTCAAACCGCCAGCCTTTTGCTTAGCAGTCGAGTGCTTTAAACACTGGGCCACCAGGGCTCCATAAATGAGGTAGAGAAGACAAGGGAACAGGTTTGAGAGGGGGGGACATCAAGGGTTCTGTCTTGGTTGAGTTTGACCTCTCAGAAGAGAAGTCAAATAGGCATTGGATAGGTAAGTATGGAGCACCATGGAGTGGTCTGCACGGAAGCTATGAGTTTAGGAATCCTCAATATATGTACTTAGCAACAGTGTGTAGCTGGAAAAAGGAAAAACAGCTAGGACAGATGCCTGCAACATTTATAGATCAGCTAGAGAGTGAAGAGCTATCACAGAAGACTGAGACCGAGTAGCCAGTGAAAGAGAAGGACAGCCAAGAAAGTGTGATATCCTGGAAGCCAAAGACAGTCATTCAAGGACCAAACTGTCACCACTATATTGGCAGGCCTGGCTCATAGAAAGAATTCAGTAAATATTTGTTAGGTGAATGAAATAATCAAGGAATGGATAAAGAAATGAAGTTTTCCCAGAAAAATATAAATTATGAAAATACTCAATAAGTAGAAGAAAACAAAAAATTTATATTATTCCTGTGTACTGTATGTACATGTATATGTACATGTGGAGCCCTGGTGGTACAGTGGTTAAGCATTCGGCTGCTAACCAAAAGGTTGGCAGTTCGAACCTACCAGCTGGAAACCCTGTGGGGCAGTTCTACTCGGTCCTATAGGGTCGCTATGAGGTGGAATAAACTGGACAGCAACAGGTTTGTTTTTGTTTTGTGTTTTATGTACATGTAAGAGTAATTGGGTATAATGCTAACTTAAAAAAAATCCTAAATTCCAACTAAAAGTTCAAATCCACTACATGGTAACCACATGGCTTCTTGTTGCTGTTGTTAGGTGCCAACAAGTCGGTTCTGACTCATAGTGACCCTACGTACAACAGAACAAAACACTGCTGGGTCCTGTGCCATCCTCACAGGATGCTGTTGCTGTGTTTGAGCCCATTGTTGCAGCCACTGTGTCAATCCATCTCTTTGAGGGTCTTTATCTTTTTTGATGACCCATCATGTGTCTAAGAGTACCAAAATCTGTAGTAAAATATTCAGCTAAATACACAATGAATTGCTATAATAGAAATGAAAAGGTATGAAATGCTGTCATAAAATACTGAACACTATTAAGTACAAATAATATGGATTTATCAGTCTTCCTTCCACAAGATCCTGAAATACCATAAACCCTTTTCTCCTGTCCCCAGATATGCCATCAGAACCTGCTCCCTTACCCAGGCACTGGTCTGTTCTTCCAACTTACCTTAAAACCCTCTTTCAACAAATCATTGACATCCAGAATTTCAAATGATCCCTAGAGGTCTTCAAATGACCACTTATTTACTAGATACGATACAAGGACAGAAGCCAGGCATGGATTTCTCTCTCATTTTTAAACATCTTCAGGGAGTGGATAGGGTTAAATTATAATAACAGTCTTTCTTCATAAACAGTTCCAAAATGGTATATTAATTGCATATATGCAGCCATCAAAGTAACTTTCATGATGTCAGCTACATTGTTGATCATATTTAATTGGGATCAGTATGGCTGTCAGATTGATTCATTTTCTGTGTGCATAATCTATTTTATCTTCAGACCAATCATTAATGCTTCTTACTCTGCTGTAAATCTAATACAGAGCTTGCACTCTATAAAGGGTGAATTAGTTCATTCAAACAAAGAAAAACTAATTTTTCAGCCTTCCATAAATACAATAATGCCCATTTACCTCCTGACCTGGATATGATTGGCTTTATCTCTTCATTCCCTTCTAATGAAGCTGTACAACTTCTTTAAAGTGTTGAACAAGCAACTGAAAGCAGGTTTTCATACATGGTGGCGCATTGGTTAAGAGCTGGGCTGCTAACCAAAAGGTCGGCAGTTGGAATCCACCAGCAGCTCCTTGGAAACCCTACTGGGTAGTTCTACTCTGACCTTTAGTATCACTATGAGTCTGAATTGACTCGATGGCAATGGGTTTGGTTTTTAGTTTTATAGCTAAAATGATTTTCCATGCATAAATTATAAACATTGATTATTTCTTTGTTGTGATTGTTAGCTGCCATCCAGTATGCCCCCAACTCAAGGCGACCCCACGCACGACTGAGTAAAATGCTGCCAGGTCTTGCAGCACTACCATGATCAGTTGCAGATCAGACCATGGTGATCCATATGATTTTCACTGGCTGATTTTCGGAAGTAGATTACCATGCCTTTCTTTCTAGTCTGTCGTAGTCTGGAAGCTCTGCTGAAATGTATTCAACATCCTAGCAAAATTCAAGCCTCCACTGACAGATGGGCAGTGGCTACACATGAGGTGTATGGGCTAGGATTCAAACCCCAGTCTCCTGCATAGAAAGCAAGAATTCTACCACTGAACCACTAATGCCCCCGTGATTATTTCTTAGTAGCTACTTACATCTGTCAGTCTCTTTCCTGCTTCTCTGACTATTTCTGAAGTACACCTACAGTCTTAAACTTACTAAAAAAAATGACTCTTTTGAACACGTTACCCTTTGAGCTATAATATTCTTTGCAAAGCAGCTGTTCCCTGGTTCTGAATGACCGTGCCAACCTGATTTTTAGCATTAGGATGGAGCCCTGGCAGCACAGTGGTTAAGAGCTTGGCTGCTAAGAAAAAGGTCAGCAGTTTGAATCCACCAGCCGCCCCTTGGAAACTCTGTGGGGCAGTTCTACTTTGTCCTATAGTGTCACTACGAAATAGAATTGACTTGACAGCAAAGGGTTGGTTGGTTGGATCTTTCTGGCTCTATAGTTTATAAAAGTCAGGTGTGCCCTTGAGGTAGACTGAATCCTAAACTTAGTAAGACCATGGCTTCCTTTCCTAATAATTATCTCCTCTTTTCACTTAGTAATATATGGTGTCAGAGTAGCTGTTTCACCTCCACTAGTTGTTTTAATCCTGTTTAATCTGCTAGGATAAGTATTTTAAAAGCTCATGTACCAGGTGAGCAGGGTGTGTACATAGGCACTTGTGTACAGAATTAGAGCTGCATTTTCTCATGGTGTGGTTTCGTACAGTAGTTCAAAATGGGATAGAAACCTTTGCATCTCCATCAGCTGTTATTTCTAAACCTTAGTAAGGTGGCGGTGGCCAGAGGTAGGAGTAAAGGCCATGCTAAATTTATCTCTGATCCAAAGGATGGTATGTTGTGTAGTTTCATGGACTCCTTCTCTGCCAGGTCACTGACAGGCACCGCAATACCTGCTTTTCAAAGGATATTTTTCTTGATTTCTCAGCAACTTCCCTAAACAATATATATCATTTCAGTGATGTGAATTATTTGCCACATAGAAGACTTTTGCACAATACTTTAAAAAAGTCATGTGTAGAAATCTGTTCTACGCAGTATAAATGTTAGCTGGTAGAAATTGCTCCCAGACTTTGGAACTGAGTTTACCGCTGCACAGCAGACATGACACCTCCCACAGAGAATAGGCCCAGGGCTTAAATAAAAGCATTAAAAAAATTTATGGCATACAGGCATGGTAAAAATAATAATAAAAATAAAAACCCAGAGGTTCCGACGAGATGGCGTTCTAGGAAGAAGCACCACGCTGTCCCTCCACAGCAAAGATCTGAAAAACTAAGCCAAACAGAGAATGCAACATACCTGAAACCCTAGAACATCAAATGAAGAGATAAAGAACTCAGCAGAGCACCAAATGGAGTGAGAATACTGAAACAGAATGGAGAGCGAAGAGAGATTCATGCAGAGGTCTCCTACCAGCTAACGCAGCACGGATCCACCATCTTGGACTCCTATCAGAGACCAGCAAACGGAGGTACGAGAAAGCAGCCTCATGGAGCGTCCAATGGGAGACAAAACAGCTGGTAATTTGCGGTGTGTGCTTTCCCACCCCCGACCCCTCTTCGCCCCGGCTCAGGCTCCTCTGCTTCCCGCGACCATAGTCTCTTGACCGGGAAGCGCCGGCTGCTTGCATTCCACACACCCAAGCAGGCGGCTCTCTGGATGCCATTTGTTGGCTGCTAGTGTTGCTTTTTTCTTTCCTGCTTCTTTTGATTTCTCACTTGGCTCTTGCCGCCTCCCCCTCCTTTTGCTCGGGTGCCTGGCTCCGAGCGCCATCTTTGCTTCTTCCTGAGGGGCTGCAGGGTTCCATTCAAGTGTGCAGCTGCTTCCCGGTATGGGCTGCTGCGCTGGTGGGATCCCGGGGCTTTTGTTCGTTTGTTCCTTTGCTTCCTGCGGCCACGGTCTCTTGACCGGGAGGTGCTGGCTGCTTGGATTCCACACACCCAAGCAGGCGGCTCTCTGGGTGTCATTTGTTGGCTGCCGGTGTTGCTTTTCTTTTTCTTTTCTGCTTCTTTGGATTTCTTGCTTGCCTCTCGCTGCCTCCTCCTCATTTTGCTTGAGTGCCTGGCTCCGTGCGCCATCTTTGCTTCTTCCTGAGGGGCTCCAGAGCGCCAGCAATTTGTGATATACGCTTTCCCACTCTCCACCCTTCTTCACCCACACTCGGCCTCATCTGCTTCCCATGGACACAGTCTCTTGTCCAGAAACACCAGCCTGCACTGGCTTGCTCTCTGAGTGCCATTTGTTGGCTGCTGGTGTTGCTTTTTTTTTTTTTTTCTTTTCTGCTTCTTTGTATTTCTTGCTTGCCTCTCGACGCCTCCTCCTCGTTTTGCTTGAGTGCCTGGCTCCGTGCGCCGTCTTTGCTTTTTCCTGAGGGGCTGCGGAGCTCCATTCAAGTGTGGAGCTGCTTCCTGGTCTGGGCTACCACGCTGGTGGGATCCTGGGGCTTTTCTTCGTTTTGAATTGTTTGTCTGTTTTCTTTTCCTTTTCTTGAGTTGGGAGCCGTTTCTGGCCAGGCGGGAGCTGCGTACCAGAGAGACTCCCCTTCGGCTTCCACAGACGTGCAGAGGTATCCCTGAGAGCATTTCTTTTTACGTTTTCTTTTTTTTGTTTTGTTTTCTTTTCCCTCTTTTTCCCTTTTGTCTTTCTTCATTGCTCAGTTTCTCCTCTCTCTATATCTTCCTTCTCTTTCTGATCCCTGAATACCAGGCATTGTATGCCTCTGCGCCTTCTGGCCAGGCTGTGCTGCGATACCTGAGAGAGACTTCCCCAGACCTCATAGCTGCATCAGTGGGATCCCTGGGACCTTTGCGGTTCTTTAACCTTTCTGACTTTTATTTGTTAATTCTTTTCTTTTCTTCCTCTTCCCCCTTCTGTTTTTCTCCATTTCATAGTCCCTCATCTCTCCATTCCAACGGCAAGCTCCCCTAGCATTCTTTTTTGTTTGTTTGTATGTTTTTTTGGCTCCTGTTCCTCTCTCCTCTCTCCCATATCCAGCTTAGCTCCACACATAACCATCTCCCCGCTGCATCCTGCCTACCTGAACCGTGCGCTTGACATCACACCACCAAGCAGTGCAGGCACGGCCTACTGGAACCTGCCCAGCACTGATTACCGACCACCCTGGTGGCTGTAGTGAGTGCCACAAACAATGCGTCCCAGTGGCTCCTCTTCAGCTAGACCTGCCCTGCTCTACCACATCTCAGTGACTGAACCTGCCAGTTGGAGAAGGAAGCGAAAAGTATTGAGCGCACATACGAGCACACAACATAGAGCACGCAGTCCGCCTGCTCAGACATACTCAAATTTTTTCTTTTTTTTAAAAAAAGGGACGAGGAGATGGCGCTCTAGGCAGGAACACCACGCCGTCCCTCCACAGCAAAGATCCGAAAAACTAAGCCTAACAGAGAATCAACAATCCTGAAACTCTAGAACACCAAATGAAGAGATAAAGAACTCAGCCAAACACCAAACGGAGTGAGAATACTAAAAGAGAACGGAGAGCGAGGAGAGACTCAGGCAGAGATTCCTTACCAGCTAACGCAGCGCGGATCCACCATCTTGGATTCCTATCGGAGACCAGCGAACGGGAGAGCAGCCTTGCAGAGCATCTGGTCGGAGACAGAACGACCGGTAAACTGCGGTGCGCGCTCTCCCACCACCCACCCCTCTCCGCCTCAGCTGGGGACCCCCTGCTTTCCGTGGCCAGGGTCCCTGGGCTGGGGGGCACCGGTGCTTGGATTCCGCGCGCCTGGGCTGGCGGCTTTCTGGGAGCCGTTTGCTGGCAGCTAGCGAACCTTTCTCTGCCGCCTCCCCCTCCTTTTGCCTGGGTGCCTGGTTCCGAGTGCCGTCTCTGCTCTCTCCTGCGGGGCTGTGGGGCTGCGTTCGGGCATGTGGTTGTTTCTAGGTCTGGGCTCCCGCGCGGGTGGGATCCCGGGGCCTTTGTTCGTTCGCCCCTCTGCTTTCCGTGGCTGGAGTTCCTGGGCTGGGGGGCGCCGGTGCTTGGATTCCGCGCGCCTGGGCTGGCGGCTTTCTGGGAGCCGTTTGCTGGCGGCTAGCGAGCCTTTTTCTGCCGCCTCCCCCTCCTTTTGCCTGGGTGCCTGGTTCCGAGTGCCGTCTCTGCTCTCTCCTGCGGGGCTGTGGGGCTGCGTTCGGGCGTGTGGCTGTTTCTAGGTCTGGGCTCCCGCGCGGGTGGGATCCCGGGGCCTTTGTTCGTTCGCCCCTCTGCTTTCCGTGGCCGGAGTCCCTGATCTGGGGGGTGCCGGTGCTTAGACTCCGCGCGCCCGGGCTAGCGGCTTTCTGGGAGCCGTTTGCTGGCAGCTAGTGAACCTTTTTCTGCCGGCTCCCCCTCCTTTTGCCTGGGTGCCTGATTCCGAGTGCCGTCTCTGCTCTCTCCTGCGGGGCTGTAGGGCTGCGTTCAGGCGTGTGGCTGTTTCCAGGTCTGGACTCCCACGCGGGTGGGATACCGGGGCCTTTGTTCGTTGGCCCCTCTGCTTCCCGTGGCCACGGTCTCTTAACCCCGAGACTACCAGCTTCTTGGAATTCACGCCCCTGAGTGGGGGCTCTCTGGGTCCCATTTGTAGGCACTGAATGCTGGTGTTGCCCTTTTTTTTTTTTTTTTTAAATTTTATTTTTCTTGCTTTTTTGATTAGTTTTGTCATCTTTTACCTCTTTTTCCCTTTTGTCTTTCTTCATTACTTAATTTCTCGTCTCTCTATCTCTTCCTTCTCTTTCTGATCCCTGAATACCAGGCGATGTATGCCTCTGTACCTTCTGGCCAGGCTGAGCTGTGAAAATTGAGACCGACTCCCCCAGACCTCATAGCTGCATCGGTGGGATCCCTGAGAACTTTTCAGTTCTTTAACTTTTCTGATTTTTATTTGGTCATTCTTTCCTTTTCTTTCTCTTCCCCCTTCTGGTTTCCTCCATCCCATAGTCTCTCATCTGTACATTCCAACGACAAGCTCCCCTAGCATTCTTTTATGTTTGTACGCTTTTTGCTCCTCCTCCTCTCTCCTCTCTCCCATATCCAGCTTAGCTTCACACATAACCATCTTCCCGCTGCACCCTACCTACCTGCACCGTGCACTAGACATCACACCACCAAGCGGTGCAGGCACACCCTATTGGAACCTGCCCAGCACTGACTACCGACCGTCCTGGTGGCTGTGGTGAGTGCCACAAGCAACCCGTCCCAGTGGCTACTCCTCAGCTATATCTGCCCAGCTGTACCACAAGAACGAAACAACAACAACAAAAAAATCTACAATCAATAAATGAGAGAAATATCTACTGAATGCCCCGAAAACAGCAAACAATATCAAAACATTTACAAAAACAAGACAAGACGGTTCCAATAGGCGTCCAAATTAAAACACCAGATAACTCTCCTGTGGAAGAAAATGCACTAGAAGTACCTGATACGGAACTCAAATCACTAATACTCGGAATTTTCCAAGAACTGAGGCAAAAAGCTGACAAACATGAGGAAAAAATAGACAAATTTATGGAAAATACAGACAAAAAATTGGAAGAATTCAGGAAGATGATGCAGGAACAAAATGCCAAAATAAATTCACAACTCGAAATTATACAAAAACAACAATTAGAAATCCAAAAGATAAACAACAAGATTTCAGAAATGGATGATGTCATAGAAGGGCTGAGAAGTAGATTTGAAACCATGGAAGACAGGATCAGTGGAACTGAAGACAAACACTTGGATACAACTCTGTTTCAGGAAAACTCAGAAAAAAGAACAAAGAAAAATGAAGAGACCCTGAGAGTTAGGTGGGACACAATTAAAAGCAAAAACTTACGAGTGATTGGCATACCAGAACAGGGGGAGAAAACAGAAAACACAGAGAGGATCATTGACGAACTTCTGACAGAAAACTTTCCCAATATCATGAAAAATGAAAAGCTGGCCATCCAAGAAGCTCAACGAACCCCATATAGAAGAGACCCCAAAAGAAAATCACCAAGACATATCATATTCACACTCACTAAAACTAAAGACAAACAAAGAATCCTGAGAGCAGCTCGTGAAAAACAAGAAGTCACATACAGAGGAGAAACAATAAGACTGAGCTCAGATTATTCAGCAGAAACCATGCAGGCAAGAAGGCAATGGGATGACATATATAAAATGTTGAAAGAAAAAAATTGTCAGCCAAGAATAATATATCCTGCAAAACTCTCATTCAGATTTGATGGTGAAATTAGGTCATTTCCAGATAAACAGAAACTAAAGGAATATGCAAAAGTCAAACCAAACTTACAAGAATTATTAAAGGGAGTTCTTCGATCTGAGGACAAACAGCTTCAGCCCTCAGGCAGGACCTAGGACCTAGGACGCAGGTTCACATGAACCAGATACCATTCTAGGAACTGAACTACAGAGGACTTTCCAAAAACAAAAGATATACAACAGGGAATCAGAGAAATCAATCAAAGGATGACAACAACATCAAAACAATGAAAGAGGGAACAAACGGCATAGGTATAGAACCTTCTAAAGGAGAGAAAGGCAAGGCGATACCAAGTAACGGTAGACTGCTTCAAAATTATAAAGATAAGGGTAAAATTCATGGTAACCACAAAAAAAGTTAACAAACCAACTCATAAAAATAAAGACGAAAAACATAAAGTCTCAACAAAAACAAAACCTACAAAAACAAAAGAAATGAACACAAAATCCACAAACAAAAGTAACTCAGCACAAGAGAGTAAGAAGAACAAAGAAAACTTCAGCACCACCAGAAAAAAAGCACTACAAAATGACAGCAACAAACTTCCATCTATCAATAATTACACTGAACGTAAATGGACTCAATGCACCCATAAAGAGACGGAGAGTGGCA
The DNA here is from genome assembly GCA_030035585.1 of Dugong dugon. Taxonomy (NCBI): domain Eukaryota; kingdom Metazoa; phylum Chordata; class Mammalia; order Sirenia; family Dugongidae; genus Dugong; species Dugong dugon. The sequence goes on along the minus strand of CM057469.1, from coordinate 23,003,129 downwards.
GAATGGATAAGAAAACAGGATCCATCAATTTGCTGTCTATAAGAGACACACCTTAGAAACAAAGATGTGAATTTATTAAAAATCAAAGGTTGGAAAAAAATATATCAAGGTAACAACTATCAAAAAAGAGCAGGAGTGGCAATTCTAATCTCAGATAAAATAGACTTTAAAACAAAATCTACCATAAAAGACAAAGAAGGACACTATATAATGATTAAGGGGATGATCCATCATGAAGACATAACCATAATAAATATCAATGCACCCAATGACAGGGCTCCAAAATACATTAAAAAAAACTCTAACAGCACTGAAAAGAGAAATTGACAGTTCCACAATAATAGTAGGAGACTTCAACACACCACTCTCAGTAAAGGACAGAACAACTAAAAAGAAACTCAGCAAAGATACAGAAGACCTAAAGGACACAATCAGCCAACTGGACCTCATAGACATATATAGAATAATCCATCCAACCGCTGCAAAGTACACATTCTTTTCCAATGCACATGGAACGTTCTCCAGAATAGACCACATCTTAGGCCACAGAGCATCCTCAACAAGATCCAAAATGCTGAGATAATTCACAGTATCTTCTCTGACCACAATGCCATCAAGGTAGAAATTAACACTAGAAAGAGCAAGGAAAAAAAATCAAACACATGGAAACTGAATAATATACTGCTTACACATCAATGGGTAATAGAAGACATCAGAGATGGAATTAAAAAATTCCTAGACTCAAATGAAAATGAAAACACATCATACCAAAACCTTTGGGACACAGCAAAGGCAGTCCTCAGAGGACAATTTATACCAATAGATGCACATATCAAAAAAGAAGAAAGGGACAAAATCAAAACATTAACTACAGAACTCAAACAAATAGAAAGAGAACAACAAAAAAAGCCTACAACCACCGGAAGAAAGGAAATAGTAAAGATCAGAGCAGAAATCAATGAAATAGAGAACAGAAAAACAATAGAAAGAATCAACAAAACCAAAAGTTGGTTCTTTGAAAGAATCAACAAAATCGACAAACCACTGGCCAGACTGACAAAAGAAAAACAGCAGAGGGCACAAATAACCCAAATAAGAAATGAAATGGGGGACATCACAACAGACCCAACTGAAATAAAAAGGATTATAACAGAATATTATGAAAAACTATATTCCAACAAATTTGAAAACCTAGAGGAAATGGATAAATTTCTAGAAACATACGGCCTACCCAAACTACAACAAAGTGATATTGAAAATCTGAACAGACCCATAACAAGAGAAGAGATTGAAAAGGTAATAAAAAAACTCCCAACCAAAACAAGCCCTGGCCCAGATGGCTTCACTGGAGAATTCTACAAAACATTTACAGAAGAGCTTGTACCAGTTCTACTCAAGTTATTTCAGAGCATAGAAGAGGAAGCAACACTTCCAAATTCATTCTATGAAGCCAGCATAACGCTGATACCAAAACCAGGCAAAGACATCACAAAAAAAAGAAAATTACAGACCAATATCTCTCATGAATATAGATGCAAAAATTCTGAACAAAATTCTAGCCAATAGAATTCAGTATCATATCAAAAAAATAATACACCACGACCAAGTAGGATTCATACCAGGTATGCAAGGATGGTTTAACATTAGAAAATCCATCAACGTAATCCACCACATAAATCAAAGGAAAGAAAACAATCACATGATCATCTCAATTGATGCAGAAAAGGCATTTGACAAAATCCAACACCCATTCCTGATAAAAGCTCTCAATAAAATAGGTATAGAAGGGAAATTTCTCAACATAATAAAGGGCATCTATGCAAAAACAACAGCCAACATCATTCTTAATGGAGAGAGGCTGAAAACATTCCCCTTGAAAACAGGAACAAGACAAGGATGCCCTTTATCACCACTCCTATTTAACATTGTGCTGGAAGTTCTAGCTAGAGCAGTAAGGCAAGAGAAAGAAATAAAGGGCATCCAAACTGGTAATGAAGAAATTAAACTCTCCCTGTTTGCAGATGATATGATACTATACATAGAAAACCCTAAAGACTCCACGAGAAATTTACTGGAAGTAATAGAAAGATTCAGCAGAGTAGCAGGATACAAGATAAACATTCAAAAATCAGTTGGATTCCTATACACCAGTAAAAAGAACGATGAAAAGGAGATCAGGAAATCAATACCATTTTCAATAGCCCCTAAAAAGATAAAATACTTAGGAATAAATCTGACCAGGAATATAAAAGACCTATACAAAGAAAACTACAAAACACTGCTGCATGAAATCCAAAGGGATCTACATAAATGGAAAAACATACCATGCTCATGGATAGGCAGACTCAACATTGTGAAAATGGCAATTCTACCTAAAGCAATCTACAAATACAATGCAATCCCGATACAAATACCAACAACATTCTTCAAAGAGATGGAAAAACTAATTATTAACTTTATATGGAAAGGGAAGAAACCCCGAATAAGTAAAGCACTACTGAAGAAGAAGAATAAAGTTGGAGGACTCACACTACCTGACTTGAGAACCTACTATACAGCTACAGTACTCAAAACAGCCCGGTACTGGTACAACAACAGAGACATTGACCAATGGAACAGAATTGAGAACTCAGATGTAAATCCATCCATCTACGGTCACCTGATTTTTGACAAGGGCCCAAAAGACATCAAATGGGGAAAACACAGTCTTTTTAACAAATGGTGCTGGCAAAACTGGATATCCATTTGTAGACAAATGAAACAGGACCCATACCTCACACCATATACAAAAACTACTTCAAAATGGATCAAAGACCTGAATATAAAGCCTCAAACTATAAAATTCATAGAAGAAAAAATAGGACCAACAGTACAGGCCTTAATACATGGCATTAACAGGATATAAACCATAATCATCAATGCACAAAACCCAACAGATAACCTAGATAACTGGGATCATCTAAAAATCAAACACCTATGCTCTTCAAAAGACTTCACCAAAAGAGTAAAAAGAGAACCTACAGACTGGGAAAAAAGTTTTGGACAGTACAAGTCAGACAAAAGTCTAATCTCCATAATCTACAAGAAAATCCACCACCTCTACCACAAAAAGACAAATAATCCTATTAAAAAATGGGCAAAGGAAATGAACAGACACTTCACCAAAGAAGACATTCAAATGGCCAACCGACACATGAGGAAATGCTCGCGATCACTAGCCATTAGAGAAATGCAAATTAAAACCACAATGAGATACCATCTCACCCTGGCATTACTGGCACGAATCAAAAACACTGGAAATAACAAATGTTGGGGGGGCTGCGGGGAGATGGGAACTCTTATGCACTGCTGGTGGGAATGCAAAATGATACAACCATTTTGGAAAATGATATGGTGCTTCCTCAGAAAGCTAGAAATAGATATACCTTTCTATCCAGCAATCCCACTCCTAGGAATATATCCTAGAGAAATAAGAGTCGTCACTCGAATAGACATATGCACACCTATGTTCATGGCAGCATTGTTCACAATAGCAAAACGATGGAAACAACGTAGGTGCCCATCAACAGACGAATGGATAAAAAAACTATGGTACATACACACAACGGAGTACTATGCAACGAGAAAGAACAACAATGAATCTGTGAACCATCTCATAACAGGGATGAAACTGGAGGACATTATGCTGAGTGAAATAAGTGAATCACAAAAGGACAAATATTGTATGAGACCTCTACTGTAAAAACCCATGAAAAAGTTCGCACGGAAAATGTAACAATCTTTGTTGGTTACCAGGGATGGGAGGGATGGGTGGGTGGGAATACTCAATAGGCAATAGATAAGTGGTATCTTGGGTGAAGGGTGAGACAGTACACAATACACGGGAAACTAGCATAACCTGCACAAGGAAAGGTCATGGAAGCCCCATAGACACATCCAAACTCCCTGAGGGACTGAGTTGCTGGGCGGAGGGCTCTGGGGACCATGGTCTCGGGGAACATCTAGCTCAATTGGCATGACACAGCTTATAAAGACAATGCTCTATATTCTACCTAGGTGGGTAGTGTCTGGGGTCTTAAAAGCCTGTGAACGGCCATCTAAGATACTCCACTGGTGTCTTCCTTTCGGGAGCAAGGGAGAATGAAGAGAACAGGATACAAGGAAAAGATTAGTCCAAAGGACTAACTGTCCACAGATACCAAGGCCTCCACAGGACTGAGTCCCGTACAGCTAGATGGTGCCCGGCTACCACCACCGACTGCTTTGACCAGGATCACAACAGAGGGTTCTGGACAGAGCTGGAGAAGGTTGTAGAGCATAATTCTAATTCACACACAAAAAAGACCAGATTTACTGGCCTAAAGGAGACTGGAGAAACCTCAAGAATATGGCCCCCAGACACCCTTTTAGCTCAGTGGTGAAGTCACCTCCGAGGTTCACTGTTCAGCCTCTGAGTGGACAGCCCGGTAAAACCAAATGATTCTAACGAGGTACAGGAGTCCAGTGACAAAGGCCAGAAGGCAGAAAGGGACAAGGAAGCTGGTGATAGGGAACACAAGATTGAGTAAGGATATTGTTGATGTGTTGTGAGATTGTTAACCATTGTCATAGGCCAACATTTGTAGTAACTGTTAAATTCGAAAGTATTTTGTTCTGTAAGCCTTCATCTTAAGTGAGAATAGCAGCACAATTGGAAGAGCGTAGTGAATGTCACTGAACTGTGCATGTAGAAATTTTTGAAATGGTGTATCTTTGGCTGTGTGTATTTTCACCAAAAAAAGAAAAAAATAAAAAATAAAAGGTTGAGAATTTACAGGGTTAGTATGTTGTGGGTTTGTTAACCAATGCCATAAAACAACATGTGTACTAGTGTTTCATGAGAAACTTTGTTCTGTAAGCCTTCACCTGTAGTACAATAAAATTAAAACTAAAATAAAATAAAAAAATAAAAACCGTGACTTACAAATAACATATTGTTTTCAAACCTCATGCAAAAACAGAGTGAAGGCAATATTATAAACTAATGAGTTTTATTTTTCTCTCTTATGAAGGAAAATTTCGTTATCATTTTCTATAAATTATATGTATAATTATTTATGTATATGTATTCAGTTTACCCATTCTAACAATTGTCAATTGCCAGAATCAAATTTTATCAAAGGGAACACTATTGACATATGTGAAAAATTATGAAATATACTAAATTTTAGTTAAACATATGTTGATTACTATAAAATCTGTATAAATGCTAAAATGCATAGCTCAAGTTTAATCATAATTTCTCAGAAATAAAAAAAAAATTCTACCAATGGGAAAATGATGTACTTACCTGGATCTTCTATAGTTAAGTTCTTTATTAACCATTGAACAATGTCTGACCCTAGAAAAAAGAAAAACACACATAGAAATGAACACTTCATTTGTACATGTTAACTTTGAGAACTCTGAACTTTTGGTTATATTAGTAGGAACAGTTTTAATTGCTAAATTAACAGGTTGAACATTATATGGAGCATTGAAAAGAAAGAATGCAAATACACAGTTTTCTTCAGAGAATCAAGGTGCAAACTCATAAATTATTAAATATAAAATATTTAAACATAAAGATTTAATATACTAGTAGGAGATGAAGCAATTCATTCATTCATTGAATACGTGTTTATTGGGTTCCTACTATGTTCGAGGGACAATTCTTAGTATAACCAGTACTTTATAATATGATCTCTGCCTCATTTCTGGTAGTTCTCATCTTATTCTTATACCTACTTTCAAGCCACGCCAAATTTGTTGTCGTTCTTTGAGCATTCCAGGATGTTTTAAGCCTTGGTGTTTTTATTGTGGTATTCTCTTTGACTGAAATGTCTTCCCATTATGTTCAAGACACTCAAAATTCATCTACCCAGTAGAACCTTCCTTGGCTTTTGCCTTTGTCCAATGAATTTACAAACCCTCTCCTTGGATCCTTACTAGAATCTGTACTGTCTGTTACTGTAGTGCTGATAATATGGTGCCACAACTGTTTGTTTGAAGACCTAGAGTAAGTACATTGGAGCAGGCTATCTTATTTGTCTTTATATAGCTGAAGGATAGCAGTAGCTGCATTAAACAAAAACGTGAGTGAATACATTTTCACTTCATACAGAAGAGATTAGGGAGGTTCTGCAGGAAGTGTAATGCTTAAGATACATTTTTAAGGATATATTTTTATGTATAAAAAAGAAAGAGTTACTGAAAGGGTCTGTGTAAAAAGTTAAAAGTTGTGAAACATTTAATGAAAACCATTTATTGTACGTTTTCTAAATATTAGGTGCTGGGAATAATAGGGACTCCAAACATAGTTCATAGTACATTCAGCAATTCTTGGATTCCAGGCTAAGTAATCTGGATTTTTTCCTATTAGAAAGACAGAAAAGGAGAAATATAATGTTTTTTGAGCAGAACAACGACATTATCAAAGTTGGTGTAAGGAATTTGACTGAATTATGTGGCAGGCCTTGGTCTAGGCAGGAAGAAAGTGGGCCACCAACATTCCTACTGGTTGTGAGCCAGGATTGATAGGCTAAGGTTCTAAACTAGTTCAGTTTATAAACCAATCCAAACAAAATTAGAGTCTTGTTTCAGGGATTTGTGACTAATGAAGCATGGGGATGGGGAGTAGGAGAGACTAAATGAGAACTCAAGGTTTCCATCCCAGGAGCGTGGATAAACAAAATGGTGCAAATGTGAGCAGAAATAGAAGATTCAGGAAAAGGAGCTGATATGCTTGAGATGTTCACTTCTATTTAAATTTGGTTTTCAGCATAATTCATTTCTGCATAAAATAGCACAAGGATAAAATAGGTACATAAGTAGTTATGTATACAGAATAAACTAAGTCATGGTTGCATGAGTGAAATTCCAATGTGAACTGAGATTCCATTCCAGCCTCTTCTAGAGACAGGCTAAAGTTGCTGCCTACCCACCTCAGAGATCTTGCAAATGAGTTATAATAACTCTGTAATATTGGCTGCATGGACTAAAATAGTTCAAAACTGATTTCAAAGTAAACTTGATGCATGCCACAACATGAATGAACCTTGAAAACATTATGCTGAGTGAAATAAGTCAGTTCCAAAAGGACAAATACTGTATGATCTCATTTACATAAAATAAGCAAATATATGGAAACCAAAAATTATTAGTGGTTACCAGAGGTACAAGGGAGGGGGAAATGGGGATTTTTTCCTTGGGGGGCACTGAGTTAATGTTAATGATGGTAAAATAATTTCTGAAAGGATAGCAAGAATGGTTGCACAACGTTAAGAATCTAATTAATGTCACTGAATAATACATGTAGAAATTGTTGAGATGGTGTAAGTTTTGTTGCGCATATTTTCACCACTAAAAAAAGTAAACTTTATTATCAAATTTAATAACAATTTCCTAAAGTTATGGAAACGTTCGTATCCAACATCAATGTCAGGCTACATGCATTTTTCAGATAACTTCAAGTGTAGAATCTACTTTTGTCTTTTATAGCTGTTCCTTTTAGAGCTGCTGTTGATTTAAATGCATTTGAGAAGAAGGATTCATGCACACCTTTAAGGAAGTTTCAATAAAATAGACCCGAGGGAAGGGAGGTAGGGAATCACTCTCAACAGCACAACGATTGCAGTGTTGTGTTTATCCTTATATCCTAACTTCTCCAATGAACAGCATGTGCACAAATAGAGGTATGGTGCTCCCTTGAAAAAAAAATGAGAAGACATTTTTCAAATTCAAATATGTACATAGTGATGCTTGACCAGTATACAGTTCCAGGTACTTAAACTGAATGCACTACCTCCAGGCACCGTGCTCACTTATCACAGTTGAGCATCTATTTGTGCAACACGTGTGAGCAACCACTGGAAATTTCCCATTGTTTTGAAGAAAGCCAAACACTGGTTCCAGGACTATAATTTTTTTTTCATTGTGAACAATGACTTAAAAAAAAAAAATGCTTTTGGAGAAAGTGAAGAAAAGTTTTCTTCCCTTTTTTTTCTGAGCAGAAATAAATACAAAGAAGTCTGATGTGGAAAAGATTTTTAATTTAGGAAACTTTCCTAGTTTAGAGTTCGGTATTTCTGTCACATGAGTATTCTCAATTCAGCTCTGAGTCAGTTTATTCTGACATGATCGATCATCAGTGTTACTTAGTAGATGTTGTATCAGTTTTATTATTGTTTAATCACCCCAACATATTTATGAATTTAAGTTGAAAATTATAAATTATTTTTTATTGTGAAATGCATCCCCAAAGTCAATATATTCACCTATTCTGCGTCAATGACAACAAGAACTGAACTCTCTGGTGAGAAAGATACAAAGAAGAGAGAGAAAAATCTAGTATTTTAATGGAACCAGAAGATTGAAGGAGAAATATTCCATCACAGAGTCACCTTGTGAACTGCTATTCAAATTTAAAAGGAGGCATTACAGTCAGGTGGGAGGTAGGAAGGAATAAAACCTTTCCAGCAATTTCTCAGCTTTATATTTAAGGAATGAATGGGCAGATCGACTCAAATTTTGCATACACAAATGTGAAAATGCAGCATATTTTCGAGTTCCACGTATCTTTATTCTTGGGATTGCAGAGTAACATAGTTTTTTTTTTCTTCTTCTTTTGGTTTGTTGGATTTTTGGCAAGAGAGCTATCGATAGCTACAAAAGAGAAACTAGTTAAAAGATGCAACGATATCTTGCACCCAAAGAGATAAAAGAAACATCTCTTTGACTACACAGTCTATGGAAAGTTTAACCTAGGCCAGTGTCCATAGTCTTGTTTTGAATTGTTGGAGGTTTACATCACTTTTGGAGTTACAAAATTATGTGTTCTCTCTACTTAGCAGAAGCAGCAGAGGTTTTACTATTGTGTAATCATGACTTCAAATGAAAACAAGTAAAACCAAAGAAGCAAAATTCTTCCTCGCCACACTGCTCGCAATTCTTCTTGTGCTGCGTTGTTTTTTACCTCCATGACATTGCTAATGTTATCGGTTTTAGGCTAATTGCAACTGACTCTCTAAAGTCCTGGTGGCAGTGGTTAAGAGCTTGGTTGCTAACCAAAAGATCGGTAGTTCGAATCCACCAGGCACTCCTTGGAAACCCTATGGGGCAGTTCTACTCTGACCTATAGGGTCACTATGAGTTGGAATCAACTCAACAGCAATGAGTTTGGTTTTTTGGTTCTATAAAGTCCAGTTCAGATATTATCTACAACAGGAAACCTATCTGCCTTACCTCACCCTATCTTACTTGGTAAGGCTTTTCTCCTCTGTGTTCCATTAAGATTCCCTTCATCATTATACTTCCCAAAGGTTGTATCATCCTATCTTTATTTTTTTCTGTTTTCCCCTTTGTACCATGAATTCCTTGAAGGCAAGGAGTGCGTACTATTCATCTTTGGATCCCAACGACTCACACCAGCGCCTGCTATGTAAGAAGTGATCAGTTAATTTTGAAAGAACGGATGAATGGGCAGAAAGGCTCCCCTCTCTATAACTTACTCTAAGAGTTTAAAACAAAATAAAACAAACAGACAACAACAACAAAAAAAGCATCCATCATACAAAAAATATTCTACTGGCAGGTAATTTTCAGCTACCATAATCACAGTTTGAAGTGATAGTTTTCCTTTACCAAGGCTTTCACTTCTCCACCTAATTCATAATTAAAGCAAAAAAAAAAAAAAAAAAAAGGAATTTAGACACTGGTATTATTTCCTCAGTTAATGAGCTCAGCTGCTAACCAACAGGTTGGAGATTCATGTCCACCCACAAGTGCCTCAGAAGAAAGGCCTAGTGGTCTACTTCTGAAAAATTAAGACATCAAAAACCCTATGGAGCATTCTACTCTGACACACATGGAATTTCTCTGAGTCAGAATCGACTGGATGGCAACTGGCTGGTTTACTACATCCTTTCCCATGTTATGGATGAGAACACTGAGGACTCGAATGGTAAAGTGACTTTCCCAAATCTACTGACCTGCTGCAGAGTTACAAGGCCTGGAAAAGATCTCGTGTCCTGTACTACTTCTATTATCGCTGACATCCCCTTCACAGATCAGAGCATACCCTCCACTACAAGTGTCAACTGTTGTTGTTAGGTGCCATTGAGTCAGTCCCAAATCACAGCAACCCTAAGTACAACAGAATGAAACACTGCCCAGTCCTGCACCACCCTCACAATTGCTGCTACATTTGAGCCTGTTGTTGCAGCCACCTTGTAAATCCACCTCACTGAGGGCCTTCCTCTTTCTCATTGACCTTCTACTTTACCAAGGATGATGTCCTTCCTCCTCATTTTTACAGCATTCTGGCTGTATTTTTTCCAAGATAGATTTGTTCTTCTGGCAGTACATCAGGTTTTCAATATCCTTTGCCAACTCCATAATTCAAGGGCATCAATTCTTCTTCAGTCTTCTTTATTCACTGCCCAGCTTCCTCATGCATATTAAGTGACTGAAAATACCATGGCTTGGCTCAGGCACACTGTAGTCCTCAAAGTGACATCTTTGGTTTTTAATACTTTAAAGAGGTCTTTTGCAGCAGATTTGGCCAATGCAATACATTGTTTGATTTCTTGACTTCTGCTTCCATGGACGTTGATTGTGGATCCAAGTAAAATGAAATTCTTGACAACTTCAATCTTTTCTCCATTTGTCATGATGTTGCTTATTGGTCCAGTTGTGAGGACTTTTGTTTTCTTTATGTTGAGGTATAATCCATACTGAAGGCTGTGGTCTTTGATCTTCATCAGTAAATGCTTCAAGTCCTCTTCACTTTCAGCAAGCAAGGTTGTGTCATCTACATATCACAAGTTGTTAATGAGTCTTCCTCCAATCCTGAGGCTGCGTTCTTCTTCACATAGTCCAGCTTCTCGAATTATTTGCTCAGCATACAGACTGAATAAGTATGGTGAAAAGATACAACCCTGACACACACCTTTCCTCACTTTAAACAACGCAGTAGCCCCTTGTTCTGTTTGAACCACTGCTTCTTGGTCTATGTATGGGTTTTGCATGAGCACAATTAAGTGTTCTGGAATTCCCATTCTTCCTAATGTTATCCATAACTTGTTACGATGCACACAGTTGAATGCCTTTGCATAGTCAATAAAACACAAGTAAACATCTTTCTGGTATTCTCTGCATTCTGCCAAGCAAGATCCATCCTGCATCAGCAATGATAACTCACGTCCTCTTTTGAATCCAGCTTGGGTCACCCATGATGGACAGGTTTCAGTGGAGCTTCCAGACTAGGAAGAAGGCCTTGGCTGTCTACTTCCAAACAAGATTGGCCAGTGGAAACCTTACGAATAACAGTGCAACAAGTGTCAACCAGTTATCCACATTCTGAACCTGAACTTTGAAGTTCACAAAAATACTAAGTACTCATGAAAAGAAAAATATTCTTAAACTTTGTTAAATATGAGGACTTCGTAAGCAATCAAAATGTTACAAATTTAATCTGTATTCTTTATAAAAAAAACAAATGCTTATTGTAATCTGTGCTAATGCTATGAATTTAAAATTCAACTCTTAATGGAAGGGGCCAGTGGAAGGGGACTAAGTCTTACTGGGGCAATGACACTGACCTTTACAATGTCTTTCTTTCAGGTAAATGGAACAAGCTTTTTGTAGTGCCTAAATAAATTTTGTTCAGCCCTCAAAATCAAATAGATACAGTCCTGGCAATATGAATGTTTTCTTGTTTAATGAGTACTATAAATATTCCACTTTTTCAGGTGGGATAACTTTTTAAAATCTCTTGCTAAAGACATTCTATATTTAGAAAATATTTTTGAACATTATTCTTAGTTCTTTGAAATAGGCACAATAAATGTCCATCATCATCACCATTATCATCATCATCATGAAATACTATGTAATATATATTGCGTTTCTATGGAAGTCTGGCTGTGGATCTACAATTTTAGCGACAAGAAGGAAAGAATGTGGAGCAAAGAAGATGCACTCATCTGTGAGTCCTGGAGGGAAGAAACCATGTATTACTCATCACATTTCACCAGCTCTCCTTGAAGTGCCTTCACACAGACAGTGGTTGAATGTTTATTGAAGGTATGACTCAATGTTTATAAACATACACTTCATACACAGACAAAAGACCAAAAATTCTGAAAAATCAGCTCTAACAGTGATTAACACCCAGCATTTTATAACATCCCAGTGTATCTCTATCAAAATTTTTAAAATTGTTCATGCAAAATCAATTTTAATTCAGTTTAATTTTAACAAAGCAGAATTTCATGAAGATTTGAGAAATAATTTTTTTTAAGCTAGCATATTATCCTCTTTCGGATAGCTGAAAGAGTGAACAGAATCTCACCTGATTCTTTCAAATAAATACTTGCTAATATCTAAGATTAACAACCACCATGTGTCTGTCAGTTTGTCATACTATGTTAGCTTGTGTGTTGCTGTGATACTGGAAGCTTTGCCACCGTATTTCAAATACCAGCAAGGTGACCCTTGGTGGACAGGTTTCAGCAGAGCTTCCAGACTAAGACAGACTAGGAAGAAGAACCCGGCTGTCTACTTCTAAAAAAATTGGACAGTGAAAACCGTATGAATAGCAGTGGAACACTTTCTGATATAGTGCTGGAAGATGAGTCCCACAGGTTGGAAGGCACTCAAAATACGACTGGGAAAGAGCTGCCTCCTCAAAGAAGAGTCGACCTTAATGACGTGGATGGAGTAAGGTTTCGGGACCTTCATTTGCTGATGTGGCATGACTCAAAATGAGAAGAAACAGTAGTAAGCATCCGTTAATAATTGGAACCTGGAATGTACAAAACATGAATCTAGGAAAATGGAATGTTGTCAAAAATGAAATGGAATGCATAAACACTGATATCCTAGGCATTAAGGGGCTGAAATGGACTGGTATAGGCCATCTTCGATCAGACAATCATGTGGTCTACTATGCCAGGAATGACAAATGGAAGAGGAATGGCATCATGTTGATTGTCAAAAAGAACATTTCTAGATCTATCCTGAAGTACAATGCTGCCAGTTATAGGATAATATCCATATGCCTACAAGGAAGACCAGTTAATACGACTATTATTCAAATTTATGCACCAACCACTAAGGCCAAAGAGGAAGAAATTGGAAGATTTTTACCAACTGCTGCAGTCTGAAATTGATCAAACATGCAATCAAATGCACTGATAATTACTAGCAGTTGGAATGCAAAAACTGGAAACAAAGAAGGATCCATAGTTGGAAAATACAGCTTTGGTGATAGAAAACTATGGCAAGATTGTATGATAGAATTTTGCAAGACCAATGAATTCTTCTTTGCAAATACCATTTTTCAACAACATAAACAGTGGCTATACACATGCACCTTGGCAGATTGGATGCACAAGAATCAGATCGACTACGTATGTGGAAAGAGACGCTGGAAAAGCTCAAATCACCAGTCAAAACAAGGCTAGGGGCTGACTGTGGAACAGACCATCAACCGCTAATATGCAAGTTCAAGTTGAAGCTGAAGAAAATTAGAACAAATCCACAAATGCCAAAGTACAACTTTGAGTATATTCCACCTGAATTTAGAGACCATCTCAAGAATATATTTGATGCATTGAACGTTAATGACAGAAGACCAGATGAGTTGTGGAATGATACCAAGGATATCATACATGAAGAAAGCAAGAGGTCATTAAAAAGACAGGAAAGAAAGAAAATACTAAAATGGATATCAGAAGAGGCTCTGAAAGTTGCTCTTGAATGTAGAGTAGCTAAAGCAAATGGAAGAAATGAAGTAAAAGAGCTAAATAGAACATTTCAATGGGGGGCTCAAGAAGACAAAGTAAAGTATTACAATGAAATGTTCAAGGACCTGGAGATGGAAAACCAGTAGGGAAAAACATGCTTGGCATTTCTCAAGCTGAAAGAACTGAAGAAAAATTCAAGCCTCGAGTTGCAATACTGAAGGATTCTACAGGGAAAAAACTAAATGACGCAGGAAGCATCAAAAGAAGATGGAAGGAATACACAAAGAGTAACAGTACCAAGAAAAATTGGTCATCCTTTAACCATTTCAGGAGGTAGTATATAATCAGGAAGTGACGGTACTGAAGAAAAAGATCCAAGCTGCACTGAAGGCACTGGAGAAAAACAAGGCTCCAGGAACTTATGGAATACCAATTGAGATGTTTTGACAGACAGATGCAGCGTTGGAAGCATGCACTTATCTATGCCAAGAAATTTGGAAGACCAGCTACCTGGCCAACTGACTGGAAGAGATCCATGTTTGTACCCATTCCAAAGAAAGGTGATCCAACAGAATGTGGAAATTATCGAACAATAATATTAATATCACACACAACTATAATTTTGCTGAAGGTCATTCAAAAGCACTGCAGCAGTACATCTACAGGAAACTGACAAAAATTCAAGCTGGAATCAGAAGAGGATGTGGAACAAGTGGTATTATTGCTGATGTCAGATGAATCATGGCTGACAGCACAGAATACCAGAAAATATTTACCTGTGTTTTATTGACTATGCAAAGGCATTTGACTGTGTGGATCATAACAAATTACGGATAATATTACGAAGAATGGGAATTCCAGAACACTTAATTCTGCTCCTGAGTAATCTGTACATAGATGAAGAGGCAGTCGTTTGAACAGAACAAGGGGATACTGCATGGTTTAAACTCAGGAAAGGTGTGCATTAGGGTTGTATCCTTTACCATACTTATTCAATCTGTATGCTGAGCAAATAATCCGAGAAGCTGGACTATATGAAGAAGAACATGGCATCAGGATTGGAGGAAGGCTCATTAACAGCCTGCCATATGCAGATGACACAACTTTGCTTGCTAAAGTGAAGAGGACTTGAAGAACTTACTGATGAAGGACAAAGACCACAGCCTTCAGTATGGATTACACCTCAACATAAAGAAAACAAAAATCCTCACAACTGGACCAATAAGCAACATTATGAGAAATGGAGAAAAGATTGAATCTGCCAAGAATTTCATTTTACTTGGATCCATGATCAGTGTCCATGCAAGCAGCAGCAAGAAATCAAACAACTCATTGCATTGGGTAAATCTGCTGCAAAAGATCTCTTTAAAATGTTAAAATGCAAAGATGTCACTTTAAGGACTATGGTGAGCCTGACCTAAGCCATGGTGTTTTCAATCACCTCATATGCATGTGAAAGCTGTACAATGAATAAGGAAGACCAAAGAAGAATTGTTTTAACTATAGTGTTCGTGAAGAATATTAAATGTACCATGGGTTCCCAGAAGATCGAACAAATCTGTCTTGGAAGAAGTACAGCCAGAATGCTCATTAGAAGCAAGGACGTGGCGAGACTTCATCTCACATACTTTGGACATGTTATCGGGAGGCAGCAGTCCCTGGAGAAGGACATCATACTTGGTAAAGCAGAGGGTCAGCAAAAAAGTGGAAGACCCGCGATGAGATGGACTGACATAGTGGCCGCAACAATGGGCTCAAGCATTACAACAATCATGAGGATGGCACAGGACCGGACAGTGTTTCCTTCTGTTGTACATAGGGTCACTATGAGTTGGAACTGCCTTGACAGCACCTAACAACAACATTAACAAAGATTAATGAACAACAACGATTTGTTTCTGATGATTAGTTGTGTTACAGCTTGGACAAAGGCTTGAATGCAACACCATGCTTACTGACATGTCAGAGGATCCAACAATGCATTCTGCAACAGAAGGAGCAGGAAAGGCTATTGCTAATCCAGTTACAGACTATGTTCCATTCACAACCTCATGATTACGAAAATCTTGGCTGTACCAATCAACTGTGGCAAGAAAGGTATAAACATAGTCATGTTGGTGGGAGGCATAGAGGGAGTAGCTCCGAGAAGGCATAGGTGCCTAGGTGTACACTTCTGCTTGCTTCTAGTTTCTTCAGTTTTGTATTTCCATCAGAAAAAAGGAGAAAAGAGGGGACGTGAAGCTGAAAAACATAAAGCCAAAATTTGAATGAAATATATATGCTACTCTGCCTTGTCACGAATATAAACGTGCTTTGTTCTAAGAAATAATTATATTCCTGAAAAGCGAAGTGTGAATACATTTTCCCAGTAATAAAGCCACATTTTATGTACACTAAAAGAGCTATTCAAAGGGAAGCTCACGGTGTTTATGTGGACATGTGTTTATATATGTTTGTGTTATCTTTTTAAACGAAGAATTTACTTTCTAAGATGAATGATGTAGTTGTTACGAGCTCAGCTGCTAACCAAAAAGTTGGCAGTTCGAATCCACCAGCCACTCCTTGGAAACCCTATTGGGCAGTTCTACTCTGTCATATAGAGTCGCTATGAGTCGGAATCAACTCGACGGCAATGGATTTTTGGTTTTTATTTGAGTTTTGCTATATCAGCATTTTTACATATCAGATGTATTTATAGCAGAGTATTCAGGTTTCATAAATTTAAAATTGAATTCTGAGCACAGTATGAAATGGGATCAAATTATGATATAGAAGCACATTTTTCAATCCTCCATAGTTATGGATATCCGTGAAATCCAGAGATCTATGGGTGAGTAATAATCAAAATAGAGATAATTCCTTTCAATCAATCTGAGACATATTTCAAGCCTTGGTCTACAGCACTAAAAAAGCAGGGAGGAGGACATTTAAATGCTTTTATAGGAATGATGGCAAAGAGCAAGTTACCTGCTTGATCATGTTTTCTTTCCCGGTTGTTGCTCTTGAGAGTTCTATGAATCTTGCTCAAAAAGCAGAATTACAGATAAATGCTAGACTCTGTAAATACAGCCTGAATCTGCAAATCAAACCAGGATAAGAGTCCAGATATTCCTAGCAATTACCATCAGTGTGCTATGAAGACAGAAAGAGTAAAACATACATTTCTTTAACCTCTGGGAAAGCATAATGAAAACATGTTAGAGTTATGGGATAGTTATGGTTGTTTTTGAGCAGATATATAATCAAGAAAATTGAATTGGATTTTTTTACCTTTGTTGTACAAACTCCATAAACCAAAAAAAGATTTCCTCAGACACAAAGCAGGAATTTTTTGTCTCTTCAAAGCATATGGAGCTTAAACATAGGCAGTAAAAACAGTAGGCTGCAGAGGTGACAATAATGAAGGGATAAAAGGAAACTGAGCTACGCTAAGGATTGTTTCCCACTCTGCCATTGCCGATCAACCAGAGCAGCATTTCCAAGGAATGCCACGGGTGTCATTTGCGTGGGATGACAATAATGAAGGGATAAAAGGAAATTGAGCTACGCTAAGGATTGTTTCCCACTCTGCCATTGCCGATCAACCAGAGCAGCATTTCCAAGGAATGCCACGGGTGTCATTTGCGTGGGATGCTGAGAGCAAGAGTGGGAGATACTGCTGAGTTAGGCGAAGGACAGAAAATATGGTCCCTTGATGTAGCCTTTATTTCTGTAAAATGCACTGTGAAGATTAAAGAGGAGAATAAGTCTGCAGTGTTTTCCACAGGATGGAGTTATCAGGATCCTTTTAAATGACATTTTTTTCCTTTGGTTTTATGATTATTTAGACATAAAAAAGTACTATATATGTGTGTGTGTGTGTGTGTGTGTATGTATGTATATAAAAAGCAAAAAAAAAAAAACCCAATTGCTGTTGAGTCAATTCTGGCTCATATTGACTATAGGATAGAGTAGAACTGCCCCATAGGGTTTCCAGGAGTGGCTGGTGGATTTGAACTGCCAACCTTTTGGTTAGCAGCTCAGCTCTTAACCACTGTGCCATCAGAACTCCATGTACATATATATATACAGATATAACTATGAATTTTAAGTCAGCTAATATATTGGAACTTATAAAAATAAATTACTGATTTATTAATCAATTAATTAATTCCATATACTAGCTGCTAGGCATAAACAGAAGATTAGGAGACCATCCCTGCTCTAAAATAATATCTTTTTTTCAATTAGCCAGAGGTCTAATTGTCTATTTGTTGCTATGAGGGACATATGAGATGAAGAATATATTTATTGCTTGATAAATGAAAATATCCTCTAGTGTAGTCTATAGCAGCATTAGGAAGGAAGAGTAAACAGCTACTGAGTTCTTGTTGCATGATATGCTACATATCTTCACATACTTTTTTATTAGTTTCTGTCGAGTTGGTTCTGACTCATGGTAACCCCACGTACAACAGAGTGAATTATTGCCAGGTCCTGAGCCATCTTCATAATCATTGGTATGCTCAAGTCCATGGTTGTGGATGTTGTGTATTCTGAGTGTCCTCCAACCTAGGGGGCTTATCTTCAAGCATTATATCAGACGATGCTTCCTTGTGAGCCAAAGGGTTTTTATTGGCTAATTTTCAGAAGTAGATCACCAAGCCTTTCTTCCTTGTCTTAGTCTGGAAGCTCTGCTGAAACCTGTCTACCATGGGGGACCCTGCTGTTATTTAAAATACTGATGGCATAGCTTCCAGCATCCCAGTAACATGCAAGCCACCACAGTACGGTGAACTGACAGGTTTGTGGTCTTCACATATAATTTCCCGTTAAAATCTCCATCTTTGCTTTCATTATCAAATTCTCAGAAATGCAATATCCAAAAATATCTAAGATCAGAACAAGAATGGGCTATGTGAAATGCATATTTAAACATGTTTCTCCCTTACTGAAAAATCTTCAAACACATTCTCATTGACACCTAGATAGAGTTTGAAGTACTTGCACAAGATACATGGCCTTTTATGATTTGACTCTTTTCTGCCTCTCAGTCTCAGGTACCATACTTCCTTCTTTTCAATTTTCTAATTAGGAAAAAAAAAAAAGACATCGCCTTGAAGTTGTCTTAACATAGCACACTTTTTCATATTTCTGTGTTTTTATCAATGATTTTCTCTATTTAAGACTCAGCCAAGTATTACTTTCTCTTAGAACCCATCTTGGTTATTGCCGTCTTTCCTCTCCCCCCTGCTCCACACTGAACAGGCTCACATGAAAGGTCCTACATGGGGATCCCATAGCTCCATGTCCCTTCTTCCGCTTATCATGTTGCATTGATATCTAGTCATGCACTGCTTTCCCATCTCTAGACTGTAAGCTCCTCAAGAACTAGAACTGCATTTTTTAAATTACTTATTCTTTAAAGGTTCTGAGTATAGTACCTGTTAGATGCTCAGGAACTACTATTAAGGATATTGAATTAAATTTCTCAAAGTTCAAACACAGAATGGAATATTCTGTAATACCCTGAATTCCTCCTGTCTTTTGAGTAATAAAACTTTTTAGCTGGGTTTTGTACCTAAACAAAGATTAACAATCACTTAGCTCTTCTGGAATTAGGACACCTTATGAAATAGTCAGAGACTTTTAATAAGAATAATAATAGTGGTTCAAATGCAGATTCTGATTCAGCAGGTCTGTGGTGGAGCCCAGATTGCATTTCTAACAAGCTTCCAGGTGACATTGCTTATGCTGGTCCTGGAATAGCAAGGAACTGGATCACCTGTGTAAATCCATTTTGAGTGGGCTTACTGAGGCTTTTGTGCTTGAGAATCTAAGAAGAAAAGCTATTAGATCTTAAGAGAAAGAGGAAGAGGAAGGAGGTCCTCTGGCTCTCTGTGGTGAAGGGGTCTACACTGATCTGAATTCCAAGACTGTCCCACAGCGTTAGTGGTTATAGTTCCAATAGGAGGGTCCATTCACAAACTTCCCCAGCCATTCTTGGGTTGAAAACTGGCAGTGTCAGCTGACACTCGGAATGGACTGATGTGTGATGTTACACCGAAAATGAAAGTGGAGAGCTCTGTCACGTTTATACTTGAATAGGCACTCTGGAAGGCAAGGTGTAGATGACTGGAAGGAGAGCTAGCAATGGAAGAAACACCAGAAAGTAGAAGGAATGGGCCAGATGACTTTCAAAAAATGAAGAGTTAAGTAGATGAGATGGCATTTGTGGAAATATCTAGAATATTGGGGAAAGAGACATAGTGTGAATATCTGGACTTGAGTATCTGAAGAGAACTTTGCTCTGGAGCGGTTGCCTTGCTGGCACTGTGAATGAATACTTACGATGGTACCAGTCCACTGGCTGAGTGCTTTTTGTAGAGCCAAAGGATTGAGATCCTGCTGTAGACTGACATTTCCAACAAAATAGACACAGATTTTAAAATTTAAGACAACACTTAACAGCATACTTTTGGACATTGGAATACACTAGTTTTCCTAACCGAAACACATTGAGAGAAAGTCCCAAATGGATTAAAAACCCTTCTCTGTGCTGATCTCTCCCTGCCAGGTCCCATACCCAGAAAAGAACAACTGCCAACCACTTGTAGTATGCCCAGAATGAAACTAATTTTAGGCTATTTTATTCTGCTCTCCTCTCTAGAGGCCAAGAGGCAGAAATTAAATTAAAACCCATAGATCAAAAGCTTACCTTCTCTTCTAGAAATGCACTCTCACATTAGTTAACATTCACAATACCGGCCCCTGTGTGGTTTTGTGACTTTCAAGTTAATGTCTTTCTCAGCCAATGTTCCAGTTTCCTGCTGGTCCAATCAGTGGGTCTCATTTGGAAATCTGAGCATCTAGGATGTCATACACTGAAATGTGTAGACTGCCTCATAGGGAAGAGGCGGTGGCCTCCATAAAAGGCCTGGTCCTCTTGTCAGAAATGCTGCCACCACCTTTCTTTCTGCAAGGTTCCCCGCTCTGTCCATGTGACTCCCATGTCTGGTAACTGTGTGTAATGAGACAGTTTCGTCAATCATGTGTAACTGGCACACAGTTGTTTTGGCTTCCACCCAGGACTATGTGTGTTTTATTTTAACTAAAACTGAACATATAACTCTAGTGAAATAAAAGGAAAGTTAGTTTTTGTCTCAAGCAGAGAAAAGCCTTTAAAAGAGGGCTGAGGGGATATGCTTCCCTTTAGAGAGAATCCTTTTGGGTTAGTTTAAGAAACATGAAAGGATTTTCTTCTTTAATTTTTTTTTTAAGTTCCTTCATTGCCATATTCCACAGAAAGTACCAGTTGACTACTGCAGAAGGACAGAACCCTTCATTTCAGAATAATTCAGAAAAGTTTGGGGATCCAAAGACAGAAGGATGTATGTACCACTTCCCTCCTGGCACCAGAGAAGGAGTCAGTCTATGGAATGGAGGACAGCAAAGTGGAGCAGCCTCAGTAGACCAAAAGAAAAACAACCCAAACCTGTTGCCATCGAGTCAATTCCGACTCATAGTGACTCTATAGGACAGAGTAGAACTGCCCCATAGAGTTTCCAAGGAGTACCTGGTGGATTCGAACTGCAGGCCTCTTGGTTGGCAGCCATAGCACTTAACCACTACATCACCGGGGTTTCCAGCCTCAGTAGAGAAGGAATGAAAACTAGCCACCTTTGCTTGAGGAGGACCTGTGAAAGGTGGAAGGGATCCAAAAAATTCCTGAGGCCTCCTGAGTGCTGGGTGTGGAAGCCAGCTGAGAATTATGAATTACGTTGCCTCAGGGGATCATAGCCACAGTGCTGAACAAGGGACCTGTAGATGAAGGTGGCCAGTTTCAGAGGGACAACAGTACCAGCAAGAGCCAAGAAGGACCCTGAGATAGCCGTGGTGGTGGTAGGGCATCTCATATTGACTACGCCAAGTGCTCTGGCCAGGAGCTGCCCTAGTGCTGGAAAATTGAAGAGTGGATGCAGCTAGAGCAGAGAGTAAGACCCAAAGATAATGTAGGATAAGACCTCAGTGAAACCAGTGAGGCCTAGAATACCAGATAAGGGCCAGAAGCCAGTTAAGAGGTCAGGTCGCTCTTGCAATGACACGATGTTGTGTTATGAAACTCTCTGCACCAGAATGCCATCCAAGAAAAGGGAAGGTGAAGAGAAGGGGACTTGGGAAGAAACCTTACCTATGCTAGTGAGTTACAAGAGGCGACAGAATAAACAGGAAATGATTCAGTTACATATAATAGGAAAGATGAAACCATGTTTCCAAAGTCTCTCACTATCCCTCTTCCTGCCCTTTCATCTAATAGAAATAGGGCACAAGAGGAGGTTCAGGTAAGTCATACAAATATACAAAGATGAATACTCTGCCCATCTTTACTGTGTTGAGGTGGTAAATTTGAAACAAGCTGCACTCAGTAAGGATCTGAAAGGGAAACCCTTCTCCATTTCACAGCTTAGAAGACTTGCTTATTTTTCCTCCTCCACTGGTGAGAAAATTCAGTTCAATAGATGTGCCTCTTCTCCCTGATGCAGGGCAAAAGGAAATAACCTTGTCAAAGGATTTATGAAGCTGTTACCTTAATGTGGAACAATGGAGAGGGTACCTACATCCAGTTCCTCAGTGTTATGCTACGTAATTAAAATGTTACTACCATATCATATCAGTAAAAGACATAACAACGGGAGGGTACAAAACAAGGTAATGCCACTTCTTATAATCAAAGTATGATAAACCTTGCTAAACCCTGCTCTCAGTAAAATTCGTAAGGGCAGAGCTGAGAGGATAACATCCTTCTCAGATAACCTGACCAGCATTAGGACACTAATGTGAGAAATGGCAGTGATGGTCTGTTCCAGACTAAAGACTTTAAAATGCTGTTTCTAAAAGATCTGAGCAGTCAAACATCAGATTCACATCACCAAGCTTATGTTTTCTCCTTTTTTCCTTTGTGAAGATAATTTCTCTTTTCTTTCACAATTTTTCATTTTCTACGTTTTCTGAGTTTTAAGTCTTAAAATGGAAAGACTAGAGAGTCCTACAAAGCCTAACACTGAAAACCAAAATCATCTCCTTTGGTGCGTGCTCTGTGCTTACTTCCACCCCTCAATATATAAAATCGGGTCTGTCCAACAATCAGGTTGCATTGTCTAGATAGTATTTTTGTATGTTTATGTTATCTGAAGATCAAATTTTAAACATTAATGTTTCAAATAGCATGTCATCAATTTTAAATGCACTGGACTGATGCCCTCTATATTACTTGTCTAGAGAATTAAACCTTTGCAAGCCCTATTCAGTCACTTTGGCTGTGGCTCAAATGATATCGTATGATTGTTAAGACAGCAGAAACTGCTGGGCCAACCATGTCACTCCACAGTCATTTCTTAATCATGGAAGCTGCTCAAGGCATTCATGTATTCATTAATATTCTTTGAATATTTATTGTGTTCCAGAAAGCACCATGTTACTAAAATGTCTATAACCACATGGAGAAGGTAATACATTCCCGTGTTCATAACTCATGTCATTACTCAGATCTTTAAAGACATCTCTAAATCTAAAGATCCACAGTTTCAAAAAGCCTTGCATTGTTCACTTCAGGCTCTCCCAGAAAGTCCGAGGGCTTCTGAACCAATCACTTTCAAGCTGAAAAAAAACCCTGAGTCTTAAATATACACTGCATTTTATCTGGAAATTTTAAGTTTCATGATGTTCACCTGCCCAGTGTTTTCTAGAATGTTCTGCGATAGCTTAGAAGACAAAATATGCAGAAATTATTCAGTGGAGCTGTTCATTCTCATAATAAGGGTTTTCATCATTTTTTCTTGGTTGCTAAAGAAACAAAATATATTCAGATTGCTTGATATAAATTTGCATAATTGTGAAATCTAATAAACACACATTTAACCTATTGATCATTACAGGTTTATTTCATCTCTTATAATCAAAGTACATACGTTCAGCTGAACTTGCCTTAGCAAAAATTTTACATTAAAAGTCATAACAATATGAAAACAAATATAGATGTCAACAAAGGTTGAGTGACTGTCATGCCTTATGAACTTAGGGGTAGAATCAGGACTTCAATCTCTTTCTTTCTCTGCTTTGAAGCATTTATAAATTTCAGAATATACTTTAACCATGGAAGTCTACTAGTTAGTGTAATGAAATATGAAACTGAATAGTCCACTCTATTTAAACATATTCAACACCCAGCAGCATAATACCCTCCTTAAATTCACATGGGCCAGCATCTGATCCCACAATGAGATAGAACTGAAATAGCTAAACAATTATAATGTCTACATATGCTTGGGCAACTGATATGTTATAGTAGAAACAGCATGGCTTTGGAGCATTAAAAAACTGGGCTTGAATCTCAGTCTTATCTTGTCTTTTGATTAGTATTAGCATGGTATTTATTTCGCCATCTCTTTATTTTCAACCTATCTGAGTTTCTTAATTAGGACCAACAATTAGGAAATTAAGAAATTAGGACCAACAATATGCTATCTACAAGAAAACCACTTTAAATATAAAGACTCAGATAGGTTAAAAGGGACTCTGCTTCGTACTACTCCTGAAGACAGTCTGTGTCTTGCAGCTCTTTCAGTTGTAATTCACTGTTATCATACTGAAGGCTTATTGGTGTGGTGGTAGACAGCAGCAGAAGGGAAGCGTTCTATGATCTTATTAAGCCTCAATCAGTTAGTAGTATTTTATTTTGAAGTGTGGTCTTTGCAAGTGTTTCTGCCCCTTCTCAAGGGTATAGTTATTTTTCCCTATTGCGCCTACTCCCTTCCCTGGTTAAAGTACTCTAAATCTATTTCCTTGAAGTTCTGCCTCCTGATGACTATGTTTTTTCTTTCTTTTTCTCTTTCTTTCCTTTCTTCCTCCCACCTTCCCTTCCTTCTTTCCTTCCTTCCATCCTTTCTTTCTTTCTCAGGTGAGACAGTGCTAAAGGAGGACAGAACTCCCTTCTTCTAGCTGGGATAAGGCATCAGAATCACTTTCTGAAAAAGTCCTTTCCCTGGAGATTAGACCCTTGTGAGGGAGAAAAGTTTGGGGGTTTTCTCTTCCCTTCCCTCTGCCAGGGCCACAAGGAGAAATTTCTTAGATCGTCACCATGAGAATCTGGTGGGGTTTCTGAGGGAAAAGTCCGTAAGTACAGGGCCCCTCTATGACTATGGCCTCCAGGAGTTTTTCAGTCTCAAACTAGTCTGTCCTCAGCGTCCAGTAATTTGGTAAAATTACTGTTTAAATGTTTCTACCAGTTTATAGTGTCTTGCATCTTCTATTCCAGGTAAAAAATTCTTGGTGCTATATTTCTCTGGATGCATCTGTCTTTCTAGATTTCAGGGTGGTGGTTTTCCCTATGACCTCAGTTTTCTAATGGGACTGATTTTCTCCTATTTTCAATTTTTCCAGGTTTTTCTTATTATTATGATGGGAATGATGACTTCCTAGCTCTTTACATGTTGGAATTGAAGTCAGTAGTCACCAGACTTTTCTCATCTTAGCAACTTAACTTAATCTCTCTTTGCATCTTTTTTTTTTTTTTATCTGCAAAATGTATATAAAATGACTTAATTCATGATGTTGTTGTGAAGATTGTAGGGATAATCTCTATAAAGCATCTACCACAAAGCCTGGCATGAAGTAGGGGCTCAATAAACGCTATCTCTGTCCCCATATAATGCCAAGTAAACCATCTGAACAATTAAAGAAATGAATTATTAATTTGCTCATTTGATTTAAATTTATATAAACATGGCATAATTTTTAGAGTTAAGCAGATCTTATAATAGTGTACCAACTAGTCATTTCATAGACTGTATCTAAGGAAAACAGAATAATCTAATGAATTGCTCATTTCAGTGAAATGGTCTGTCTAGTCAATAAAAATATGCACTAGTTAAATTAGCTGTTGGACTGAACCAACCTGTCAGTTTCGTCAAAGATTTAGTTTTTAAAGCTCATTGTAAAGTTCTAGATTGGCCTAGAAGAACACAGAAGGGTGTTATGTCCTTTTTTTTTCCCCCTTGTTCAGTATAATATATACCATGATCCATGATCCAATTATCAGGGTTATACAGTCAAGGAAACAAGATCAACTATATCAATGGACTGATTTTTCCCATGGTGGATCACTGTATTTTATCCACAGAGGAAATTTTGGATATTTTTTTTTCAATAGAGAGGAAGCAGATAATACAGTTCTTACATTGTAAACAGGCAATTAAGACAGAAGGCTAATCCAGTTAATGTTTACAGTTTAATTAGAAATGCCAACAGAAAGACTCGCAGTGTTGGTAGAGCTCCTTATTAGTGTTGTTAACATAGCTGCGCTGCCTCATCTTCTAATTTTCTTTCCCGAATTTCAATCCGGGCTCCAGAACCAAAGAAGTTCTATTTTGCATGCATCAGTAACAATAAGCAATTTACACTTTGATATCCTCCTCTGTAACACTATAGCAGCTGTTTGGGAGTCTAAATTCTACTGTGCTAAGCAGGTTTGCTGTTTATTCATCAGCGGTGGGATGCACATGCCTGAGGTGGTATGGAGGATTGGACACAAAGGAAAGAGGAGACAGTAACATTTCATGTGAAAATGAACAGAAAAGGGCGTTTCAAAACTTAGTTTACTGTTTTCATTTCCAAGGTCTATAATTCATTTTTAAAATGTTAGAAGAGCCCTGGTGGTGAAGTGGTTAAGAGCCAGAGCTGCAAACCAAAAGGTCAGCAGTTCAAATCTACCAGCTGCTCCTTGGAAACTCTCTGGGGCAGTTCTACTCTGTCCTATGGGGTCGCTATGAGTTGGAATTAACTTGATGGCAATGGTTGTTTTGTTGTTTGTATAATGCTTCGGCCTTGTTCTGAGAATATATGTAGCATTTGGACAGAAAACACACCTCTGATTGGTGCAGAGCAATGGCAGATTTCATAGTGTCTGGGAGGACGGATTCACAAGAATACTTATCCGGTTACGGAATAAGCACCAGGCACTAGCCGACTCAGTGATATGTGAAATGTTTTAGATTCTCTACTAGTAATGTTTCCACCACCCATCTGTCAGTTTGTCATGCTGTGGTGGCTCGTGTGTTGCTGTAATGCTGGAAGGTATGCCACCAGTTATTTGAAATACTAGCAGGGTCACCCACGGTAGACAGGTGTCAGTGGAACTTCCAGACTAAGACAGACTAGGAATACATGCCTGGCAATCTACTTCCTAAAATTATCCAATGAAAACCCTATAGACTGCAAAAGAACATTGATGGACTTGCTTGCTTTGGACACATCATCAGGAAGGATTAATCATGAGAGGAGAAGTGGAGGTCAGCAAGGACAAGGTAGACCCTCAGTGAGATGGACTGGCACAATAGTTACAATGATGGACTTGCTGGTGATCATGAGGATGACACAGCACCAGGCAACGTTTTGTTCTGTTGTACAAGAGGTCACCATGAGTTGGCATCAACTCAATGGCATCCATCCGTCCATCCACCCACCTATCCACCCATCCATCCATCCATCCATCATATATCTATCTATAATCTTTAGACCTATTACAGAAATAAAAAAGGTGGGTAAGTGGACTATTAACTGGGATCTAATGCCTTATTCGGGGCCCTGGCAGGGCAGCGGTTAAGAGCTCAGCTGCTAACCAAAAGGTTGGCAGTTTGAATCCACCAGCCCCTTGGAAATCTATGGGGCAATTTTACTCTGTCCTATAGGGTCGCTGTGAGTTGGAATTGACTCAGTGGCAACGGGTTTGGGCTAATGCCTTATTCAAGGAGCACTGGTGGTGCAGTGGTTAAGTGCTCAGCTGCTAACCGAAAGGTCAATGGTTCGAATCCAGCAGCCACACCCGGGGGAAAGATGTGGCAGTCTGCTTCCGTAAAGATTACAGCCTTAGAAACTTTATGGGGCAGTTTTACACTGTCCCATAGGGACATTATGAGTCAGAATCAACTCGACAGCAACAGGTTTTAAAGCTTTATTCTTTACTATTAAAAATCTATGTGGAGATCTTTTATGTATATGGTAATATCTCAGCGTGTACATTAAGAAAACCTACTTAATCAGTTCCTATTATCAAATAAGCATTAATCATTTGGCCGTCATCCTAAATAGCCCTAGTGTACTGTTCAATACATGAGCACGTGTTCTGTTTAACTGAGAAACACAGTGACAGAAGAGAGGCAACTGAGCCCCAGGTCTGCCCAATGTAGGGGTGGGCTACAGTCAGTGATCAGAAGCCTGGCTGCCTCCTGGGTTCTCTCAGATTATGACACGTTCTGCTGTGTTGTTTAAGGAAGCAGCTTTAGGTGCAGAATGGGGACCTAAGATAGCCACAGCTGCCATTTATTGAGAACTGGTTATATGCAAAGCTTTTAATATCCAAGATCTCCTTAATTCTCACAACAGTCCTATCAGGTAGATATTTTCAATCTTGTATGATCTATAATAAAACCGAGGCTTCAAAGGTTAAGTAACTTCCTGTGGCGTTACAAAGCAGGAAATTATCAGCAGGTCTGGTTGACTCCAAACCCTATGTGCTAAACCATGGTTGTGCTACCTATCCTGAATAATAATAGCTAATACTTTTTGAACAGTTATAATGTACCGGGCATTGTTTTTTGCACTTTATGTGGCTCTACTCATTTAATCATTATAACAACTATAGGGAGTAGTTGCTTTTAATAATCATTTTAAAGATGAACA
Source organism: Dugong dugon (assembly GCA_030035585.1). Lineage (NCBI taxonomy): Eukaryota > Metazoa > Chordata > Mammalia > Sirenia > Dugongidae > Dugong > Dugong dugon. The sequence continues at coordinate 22,974,648 of CM057469.1, read as the reverse complement.
AGCTGAAGCTCAGAGATTACCGTAGTTTTTCTCAAATAACGCACCCAAGTAAATAACAGGTCCACACATAATGCACAAGAAACGCTTAAGAAAATAACATGCGAGTGGATTGCACAGTTGGCAAAAAATGTAAAACTTGCATAAAATACAGTAATTTACACAAGACCACACAAGTGGTAGAGCCAGAATTAGAACTCAGGTGGGGGTATTCATGCTTCAGTGGTGAAATTTTCCCCTTCTATGCGGGAGGCCCAGGTTCGCTTCCCAGTCAATGCACCTCATGCATAGCCACCAGACTTAGATGGAGAAGGAAGAAAGGCCCGGGTTTTACTTCTGAAAATCAGCCAGAGGAAAACCTATGGATCACAATGGTTTGATCTGTAGCCAACTGTGGGCATGGCACAGGGCCTGGCAGTGTTTTGTTGCATTGTGTATTGCCAGGAGTTGGGGGTTGACTCAATGGCAATTAGCAACAAGTATAGTCCATGAAGAGATGACGGTGACTTTGACTAGGGTGGCAACACAGGAGATGAGAACAAGTCAGGTTTTAAAGTTCTTTTAGTGATAGGACCGGTAGGGCTCACTGATGCTGGGAGCAATGGGGAAAAGAAAGATCAATAAGGAGACTCCAGGTATGAGCTAAACAACTAGATGGGAGGTGGAGCCATTTACTGAGATAGGGAAGAATAGGGGAGAAAAAGGGTGAGGGGACAGGAATCAAGAACTGGGCTTTGCCAAAATCAAAGGTAAGACATGTTAGATAGCCAAGTGGAGTTGTCAAGTATATGACAGGACACAGAAATCCAAAACTCAGGGAGTATTCAGATGTCAAATTCGGACACAGCATATAGAGCATATAGATGGCACTTGAAGCCATGGGATTATGTTACTTATAACAGGAGATATGTGATTTGTTAATTTAATGTGAATTTGTGCTCGCTGGTTCATTTCCAATTAAAGTGAGAGGAAATGTCTCCATTTTGTGGGATGACCACAGAGGAAAATGTGTATCTCCTGTGAGCATTGTTACTGGGCACTGTCCATGTTGAGTACAGGACATCAAAAACTGAAGATGGGAGCAGCATAGAAACAAAGAGTTGCTGATGTTTAAATAGTGGGCACCATCCTTCCCATTATTTCAATACCTGGAGGCTGTGGTTGTGTAAATTCTTGGGCATCCAGACTCCACATGAGAGAGTTCTGAAGGGGACACTGCTTTGATTTGGAGTGAAATCACTTATTGATTTGAATTGAATTTACCTGAAAGTGTCTACATTAAGTAGTCTGGTAGGAGAGACTTTGGAAGTCGGTGTGTAGAAATAAATATAATTATACTTTGTGCACATCCATGGCTTTAATGCTGCAATATTAAACCGGTTATACAGGTAGAGATGACGTGTATGTAGACAAGAGAAGAGGAAGGACAAGTAGACAGCCTTATTACTGGATTCACTTCCATATTAGCTTCTGAGCCAGCAATGGAGACTGAGATGCCAGTGAGGCAGGAAGGAAGAGGAGAGCCAGGAGAGCATGGAGCCTCAAACGCCAACCAAAGTGTTTCAGCAAGAGGTGCAACTTAAGAGTCAAACAAGTTAAAGGCAGAAAAGATGGAGACTGGGGTGGTCTAGACAAGTGTGGTTAGTTGAACTGAAGGTACAGAGGCTCTGTGGGTGGGTTGCAAGGCAAAGGACAAGTGAAGAGACACAATCAGTAATAAGATTCTTGTCTTTGAGAAGCTCACAATCAAGGTAGGGAGACAGGACATATTCATAATGAGACACATCATAAAACAGGCATGGCAAATACTACCAAGTGCTGTCTGTGGTCCTGAAGATCTTAAGAGAAAGGTAAGCTTGGATAGCCAGGGAGGGCTTCAAAGGATACAGGATTTGATCTGTACTTGAAAGAAAGTAGAAATTAGATGAGTGGAAGAGGGATAAAAGATGTTCCAGGCAATGAGATTTGACGAAACTGTGCAGGTGGGAGATACCAGTCAGTGCGTTGGGCTGAAATATAGGATTTTTTCCTGAGGGATAATGGAGGATAAGATAAAAGAGGTAGAGCTCATGCTGATAAAGAGGTTGCGGGAGGTGGCTCAGTGGGGTTGCAGAGCGAGGTTGTTTAAGTGAGAAAAAGAAAGCAAAAACTAGAGGAAGACGTTCTATAAGTTAGTATAAATCCAACTATTCCCTTACCGACACAAAATCACCATTAAAAAAAAAAAAAAAGTACCAAACCAGCAAACAGATTACATGCAATATCTTTGGGCTCAGGCACAGGCACTAATACTTATTTTTATGAAATTTAAAAAACCCATGTACTTATATTCATTCCTTTTAAATATACCAAAAATTTCAGCTTTTTAATTAAAAAAGAAAATCTGACACAGGGTTTAGAATTGTGGATTAAGAACACTTTGGTGGCAAGTCAAACGTTTTGGAAACGAGCTTCCACATATCTGCTACAGAACCTGTTTTTGCCATTTGAGAACAATATTCCTAGCGTGGTGACTTGTGCAAAATAAGAAATTTAATATTTCAAGCCTTCAAGATGAATGTTACAATAACTGAACAAGAATAAACACCATGATTATTCAATTACCTTGCCTCCCAGGGTCTTATTTACCATCAGCTTTTCCAGCATGCTGATCTATTTACCACTAAATTGAATAATTCCCCCTAAAGGGGATAATGCACTCTTATTGACAGCTTGTCTCTAAAGCCCCTGATTTCACAGCATCAATACACAAATACACTATACAGAAACGATCGCTTATGTGCATCAGGTCTGATGTAAACAGCAGCTGCAGCAAGACTGCATTTGCCTGATCTTATTTCTCTTAGGTGGTATTCACTTTTTTAAATATAATAAGTTGTGGCAATGTATGAAACGGAGAGGCACAAATAGCAGACATCTCCATTATACTGATGATTCTGTAGCTTTCTCCTCAAGGCTTTCTTGAATGACGCACAATGCAACATTACAGCTTCCGTGTTTGTCCAGGAGTATTTGATTAAACTATTAAGCAGAGAATAAAGATTACTCTTCTTATCTTGCCATGTTCCCACTGGTGTTTTGCAATTTAAGGAATAGACTAGGTGTTGTGCTCTACCAAGGCAATCGCAAAACTGGACTGACTGTGAGGTTAAGTGGTGGTTTCTTTTTTCTTTTAAATCAGTCATGGTATGTTGAGACAACAAACAGGCACATCAGATACTGACTGATACTATGGGTTTCTACTATCTCCAGAGAATTGGAAATACTGGGCTTTGTGGTAAAGATCTATAGAAAACAGACAAATGGGCTTGAAAACACAGAGGACTAACTCTGTCTTTTTGACATTGTTTTCTTTTTTTTAAGAATGTGTGTGTAAGGGGAAAACAGTCTTTTGTTGGAGGAAAGCATTTGTGTATTCTTGGCTATAAGAGGTATAAGAATTAGAGAAAAGGAATGATGTGAAGAAGCCACTACAATTTTTGTTCTATCACTAAAATTTTAGAGGACCTAACAATGTAATAACAAACTTATTTTATTCTACATTTTTCCAATTAACTAATATGGAACGAAAATATGCACATATGCATCAGAGTGGGCAGACAAGTCTGTCTACCAAAATGTATCAGCTGACCGATATATTTTGTGTTTTAGTCACATTGGCTGGAAGTGGTGTAGAAGTTGCAAAATGCAAGAGTAAGGTGAGAAATGCCACCAACACAATGACCTGCTATTTTGCAGTACTAAGAAGATAGTTCTTGATATGAACGTTAGTAGAAGACTGCACATAACAATGTGCCTGAGTGACTCCTAAACTCAAAACATTCAAACATCCAATGAAAACATGGGCAAAGGAATTGAATAGACATTTCGCCAAAGAAAATATACAAATAGCCAATAAGCACATGAAAAGATGCTCAGAGTTACAAGGGACTTTTCAGCATTTAATTTGATGGATGCATTTTACAAAAAGAAAACCAAAGCAAGGCAAGTGAGAGTGCTTGCCAGTGTCCAGACCTGTCAGGAGGTAGGGTCCAGGGTGGACTCAGGCCTTCTGAGTTCTGAACTCTCTCTATTACACACATCTCCGTACTGTCGATGATTGACTGAGTTATATTTTTTTCCAAGAACATCCAGGTTTCACACACATACAAATTCAACACAGGTGAGAATTTGTATAGAGAAAGGGGTTCAAATCCATGTCTCAGGTAAATATTAATCTAGCTGTATGCTTCCGCTTTCCCACTATTTCCCACTATTTGTTTCCCACTATTTGTGTGTGTGTGTATGTGTGTGTGTCTGAAGCAGTTCTTTCTAGCTAAATAGATATAAACACTGGAGACTATGGAACCAGCAACATATTAAAAGGATTATACACCATGACCAAGTGGGATTTCTCTCAGCAATGCAAGAGTGATTCAACATAAGAAAATCAATATGATACATCACATTACTAGAATGATGGAAAAGAACCACATGATTATTTCAATTGATTCAGAAAAGGCATTTGAAAATCTCACACTTTTTCATTATAAAAACACTCAGTAAACTGGGAATAAAAGGGAAATTCTTCAACAGGATAAAATCCACAACTAACACCACACTCAACAGTGAGTGGATGAAAGCTTTCCCCTAAGATCAGGAACAGATATGGATCCTTGCTTTCACTAACAATAATAATTAGTAGTAGAAGTGATAGTATCAATAATAATAATAATTTACACTACCTCAAAATTAAAAAATTTTGTGCACCAAATGGCATTTTCAAGAAAGTTAAAAGACAACCTACAGTATGGGAGAAAATGTTTGGAAATCAGATACCCAATAAGGCCTTAATATTCAGGATGTAAAAATAACTACAACTTAAGAACAAAAAGACAAACACCAAATCAAAAAATGAGTAAAGGAACTGAACAGATGTCTCTCCAAGGAAGATATACAAACAGTCAGTAAGTACATGAAAAGATACTCAACATCATTATCCACAATTGCTGTTGAGTCTATCCCAGCTAGTAGTGACTCTACAGGACAGAGTAGAACTGCCGTCTAGTATTTGCAAGGCTGTAAATCTTTATGGGAGCAGACTGCCACATCTGTCTCCTGTGAAGTCGCTGGTGGGATCAAACCACTGACTTTTTGTTTAGCAGATGAGTGCTTAACCCCTGAGTTACCAGGGCTCTTTTCAACATCATTAGACATTATGAAATGCAAGTAAAAACCACATGAGATACCACTTCACATCCTCTAGGATGCCTATTATCAAAACATTAGAAAACAACAAATGTTGGCAAGGATGTGGAAAACTGGAACCCCTGTGGGAATGTAAAATGGTACAGTCTATGTGGAAAACAGGTTGGTGTTTCCTCAAAACATTAAACATAGTATTACCATATGACTCAGCAATTCTTCTCCTAGGTATATACCCAAAAGACTTGAAAGCAAGAATGCAAACAGAAACTTGTATACCAATGTTAACTGAAGCACTATGCACAATAGCCAAAGGTGAAAACAACCCAAGTGTCCAACAACATAAGAATGAATTTAAAAAATGTGGTATAGACATACAATGGAATATGTCAACCTTGCTCATTGAGTCAAACTGTCAACACTGCCTGCTATGCCAAATTGTTGAGCGAAGGTCAGAGGTCAAGAAGGATATGACTTACACATAGCCACTGAATGGAACAATGCTTTACTCTCATAGAGAGGAAACAAAGCAAAGTCAGTTTCAATAGTGGGTGTCAGTCTCCCATGGCCAACGGGCCACCCCATAGCAGCTGATGCAGATATGATAGTCTGCATGTACCCCTCCTTGTGCTGCAGAAGAAGGACTTTGTTTCCTCCTCAATGCAAAAAGATACAGGAGTGGGGTTGGTCAGGTGCCAAATGATGCACACACTTAACAGTAAACAGAATGTGTACCCTAAATAGGGAAGGAGTTTCTCTGATAAGGAAGAAGAAAAAATTCAAAAGCAGCAGAGGCTCAGTTCCAATCTTCCACTCTCAGGGAATGTTCCAGGTCCCAAAGACTCTGATTAGGCGGTCCAGGTGAGGGTTGTAAGGCCATGCAACAGCTCACCCTCCCAACAGAGTATTATTCAGCCATAAAGAAGAATGAAATCCTAATACATGCTACAACATGGATGAAACTTGAAAATATTGTGTTGAATGAAATACATATTGTATGATTCCACTGATTTAAAATATCTAGAATAGGGAAATTCATAGATAAAGAAGACAGATGAGAGATAACTGGGGAGGAGGAGAAAAGGGGGAGTTATTGTTTAATGTGTACAGAGTTTCTGTTTGAGGTAATGAAAAACATGGGGAAATAGATGGTGGTGATGGTTGTACAACACAGTGAATATAAGTAATGTCAGTGAATTGTAAACTTAAAATGGCAAATTATATATATATATATATATATGTGTACATATATATATATATATATATATATCTCTCCACAATAAAAAATTTTAAAAAGAAGACACTTCTTTCAGTCAAGAAACTAGGGTTTTGTTTTGTTTTGAAATCAGAAATATTAGATGCAGGTGCAGGCAAATACTAGATGCAAGACTGTAGGAGAAAATAATCTGTATAGGTAGAGGGGAGATGGGATCATGGGTAAGAAAGTATGGGCCATGATTGCTAACATTTTCAGTTCATTTCTTAGGATTCCAGGAAATAATTTTAGTGATTCAATTTTACAAATAAAATACTGCTCTCTCACCTGATCTGAACAACAGCATGAGGAGTCATATTTAGCACAACTCTTGTATCCATTTTATTGTTAAGGAAATTCAAATTTATTGAGGCTACTTAACTTGACACAACTCACACAGGTATAAGGTAACAAGGGGGGCCTTCAACTCAAGTCTCCTGAGTTGAATTCTACACCTCTTTCCACTATATAGATAGTACCAGATTTGTCAGGTCGTAAAATTCACCTGGGGATAATTCTTAATTAATGAAACTACAGTGGGATACCATTCTTGTAAGGTTGACATAACTAAAAAGCTTGTCAACACACTCTGATGCTGAGGCTGTGGGAAAACGGGTACTTTCAAACATTGCTGGTGGAGATACAAAATGAACAATCACTGTGGAGGGTCACAGGGCAATACCTACAAAAATTACAAATGTACTTAGAGTCTTAAACTTGCAGTTCCACTCCTGGGAATTTATTCTATAGACATACCTGCACAGTAAATTATTTATGTACAAGAATATTCACTCCAGCCCTGCTTGAAAGAAGAAAAGACTAGACATAAGTTAAATGCCCAGCTATAGAAGACTGGAAATGTATATTACAGTACTCCCACATAATGGAGTGCCATGAGGCTGTAAGTAAAGTATGTCGAAGCTCTTTATATACTGATGTGTGAAGATCTACAGGACACACTGCTATATATAAAATAAAAATTCAGAATAGCGTATGTAATGCATTACCTTTTGTGTAAGAAAGGGGTGGAAGAATATACACTTTTGTATTTTTTCTATTTCTTTCTTAAACAAACATTGGAGGAATATATAAGAATTAAAAATGGTTAATTACAGGTGTTGGGGCACAGGGCAAGGAAGAAGTTATGATTATGATAATAAAAAAATACAACTGAAACCTAAGGAGAAATACTTTTCTTTTTATTAAAGCATCGCCTTTGAAACCATTTGCTGTAAGTGGAAATAGCTCTATAAACCTCAGTAGTCCCTGACATTGTCACTGTATTTTAGCACAAAATGATAACTGAGGAACATAAAGATGCTAAATCACTAAAATAATTTAATTTCACATTCAGAAAAAAAAAATGCAGTCAGGATACACATGTCCAATTTGGGAAAGATTGCTATTAAATATACTATAAATTTAAAAAGGAGTAGTTAGAGGTGGGGCCAAGAGGGCGGAGTAGTCAGACGCTTCCTGTGGTTGCCTCTTAAACAAAGACCTGAAAAAACAAGTGAATCTATTATATATGACAATATAGGGGCCCTGAACATCAAAGGCAAAGTTGAGGAATCAGACTGAGCAGCAGAGGGAGGAAGAGACAGTTCAAAAGCAGTGAGGAGTTGCCAGACCTGACCTGGCGGGCACTGGCACCCAGCAGCTGGCGCACATGGTGAGGCAAGCAGTGGCACTCCGGACGTGTTTTCCAAATTGGGAAAGACCAAGTGGCAGAGTCTACTCAAGCCTCCAGCAGCACTGGATCTGTGAAAGTTAAGTGCAAGCATCTAACCTATGGCGCGGGATCAAAAAACCCTTCCCCATCTGGGATGTACCTCTCTCCCACTCACCTACCCCCTACTGGCTCAGTTCTGGTCCCGGTCTGGCCCTAGTGATTGCCACATCCCCGGGCCAGAAATGGGACACTTCGAGCACCCTGATCCATTCTCCCAGCTTTGGAGAGGGAATAAATTAACAAACACATAACAAACAGGAAAAAATAATCTGCCAGCTCCCCTAAACCGGGACCTCAGTGCAGGCACAGCCCCTTTACCTAGGCACAGGCATAAGAGGTCCATGGACTTTGAATGCCTTTCACCCCTGCCTAGACCTGTGTGGGCCCATTTCAACAGTGTAGGCCCTCATTAGCATAGCACAACAGTGTATATACCTGAAGCCTACTCTCAACTGCAACAGCGAAGGGAGAGTGGCAGATTCGTGACATATGACACTGCCCTACCCATTAAGCACTGTCTTCACCTACCCACATCAGGGGCCTGACAACTGGTAGCTCCACCCACTCCACCTAGCCACCCAACACAGGGGTATGAGAATAAGTTGTGCCTTCTAAACCTTACAGCCAACAGCACTGGGTGCCCAAAGTCTGGCTGCAAAACTCACCCACCTACGTGCTCTGGGGAACAGGGACATGCCTTCTACCCAGGGGCTCAGGGACAGCTGTCAGCCCCCTACCTTGCTCAGCACATAACCGCCTACTGCAGCGAGATACTTGTGCTTGCTCCAGTCACCCCTATGTAGCCCTGCCCGTCAAGGACTGTAGGTGAGAGCCTGCACCACACACTTGGTAACGGACAACCTGGATGCATAAGCTGAATCCACACAAGAAAAGTAAATGGACTCCTGTGTTCACATACCAAGTAGCAGCTCTAACCACCTGGTGACAGAATGTGAGAGCTTCAAAGACACCAATAATCAAAGTAGTTCACATGACAAGCCTATTTGGGCATATCAAAATAAAACAAAACAAAACAAAAAAACAAGAAGCTAGGACACAGTAAGCAACACATAAAATAAATAAATATAATAACATTGATGGCCTGGAGACAACACTCAATATCAAAGCACATAAAGAGGCAGATCACAATGGCTTCAGCAAGTGATCAAAACAAAGAAGTAGGAAACCTCCTGGAGGAAGAGAAGATCTTGGAATTACTGGAGGTAGAATTCAAAAGATTAATATAGAGAGCTCTTCAAGAGATCAGGCAAAATGCAGACTAGTCCAAGGAACACACAGGCAAAGAATAAAGGTACTTAAGAAGGTTATACAAGACATAATGACAAAATAACAGGCTGTAAGAACTCATAGAGAGACAGCAAATAGAAATCCAAAAGATTAACTATAAAATTTCAGAATTAGACAACTCACTAGAAAGTCACAGGAGCAAAACTGGGGCAATGGAAGTCAGAATTAGCGAAATTAAAGATAAAGCACTTGACAACAATTTATTTGAGGAAAAATTAGATGAAAGAATTTTTAAAAAATGAAGAAACCCTGGGAATTATGTGGGACTCTGTCAAGAGGAAAAACCTATGAGTGATTGGAGTACCATAACAGTGGAGGACAACAGAAAATACAGGGAGAATTGTTGAAGATTTGTTGGCAGAAAACTTGCCTGCTATTGTGAAAGACAAGAAGATATCTACCTAAGAAGCTCATTGAACCCCAAACAGGGTAGATCCCAAAAGAAAGTCCCAAGACATATTATAAGCCAACTTGCCAAAATCAAAGATAAAGAGAGAATTTTAAGAGCAGCTAGGGATAAATGAAAAGTCATCTACAAAGGAGAGTCAATAAGACAAAGCTCGGACTACTCAGCAGAAACCATGCAGGCAAGAAGGCAATGGGATGACATATATATAGCCTTGAAGAAAAAAAATTGCCAGCCAAGAATTACATATCCAGCAAAACTCTCCAATATGATGGTGAAACTAGGATACTTCTAGATAACCAGAAGTTAAGGGGAGTTTGTGAAAACCAAACCAAAATTACAGGAAATACTAAAGGGAGACCTACCTAAAGTAACACAAACCAAAGTAAAAAAACTAAATAAACCTATAACAAAAGAAGAGATTGAAGAGGTAATTACAAAACTCCCAACAAAAAAAGCCCTGACCCTGATGGCTTCGGTGGAGAATTCTACCAAACTTTCAGACAAGAGTTAATACCAGTACTACCAAAGGTATTTCGGAGCATAGAAAAGGATGGAATTCTCCCAAACTCATTCGATGAAGCCAGCATAACCCTGATACCAAAGCCAGGTAAAGACACCACAAAAAAAGAAAATTACAGTACAATATTCCTCATGAAAATAGACTCAAAAATCCTCAACAAAATTCTAGCCAATAGAATTCAACAACATATCAAAAAAATAATTCACCATGACCAAGTGGGATTCATACCCAGGATGGTTCAACATTAGAAAAACAATCAATGTAATCCATCACAATAAATAAAACAAAAGACAAAAACCACATGATCTTATCAATTGATGCAGAAAAGGCATTTAACAACATCCAACACCATTCATGATAAAAACTCTCAGTAAAATAGGAACAGAAGGGAAATTCCTTAGCATAATAAAGGGCATTTAGACAAAGCCAACAGCCAACATCATCCTAAACGGAGAGAGTCTGAAAGCATTCCCCTTGAGAACAAGAATCAGACAAGGATGCCCTTTATCACCACTCTTATTCAACATTGTGCTGGAAGTCCTAGCCGGAGCAATAAGGCAAGAGAAAGAAATAAAGGGCACCTAAATTCCTGAGGAAGAAGTAAAAATATTCCTATGGCAAATGATATGATCTTATCCACAGAAAACCCCAAAGAATCCACAAGACAACTCCTGGAACTAATAGAAGATTTCAGCAAAGTATCAGGATACAAGATAAACATACAAAAGTCAGCTGGATTCCTCTACACCAACAAAAGAACCTGAGAGAGGAAATCACCAAATCAATACCATTTACGATAGCCCCCAAGAAGATAAAATACTTAGGAATAAATCTAACCAGAGAAGTAAAAGATCTATACAAAGAAAACTACAAGGCACTACTGCAAGAAACCAAAAGAGACCTGCATAAGTGGAAAAACATACCTTGCTCAAGGATAGGAAGACTCAACATTGTGAAAATGTCCATTCTGCCCAAAGCAATCTACAGATACAATGCAATCCTCATCCAAATCCCAATAATGTTTTTTAAGGAGATGGAGAAACAAATCACCAACTTCATATGGAAAGGGAAGTGGCCCCAGATAAGTAAAGCATTACTGAAGAAGAAGAACAAAGTGGGAGGCCTCACACTACCTGATTTTGGAACCTATTATACCCCACAGTAGTCAAAACAGCATGGTACTGGTACAGCAACAGATACACAGACCAATGGAACAGGACTGAGAATCCAGACATAAATTCATCCACCTATGAGCAGCTGATATTTGACAAAGACCCAAAGTCTGTTAAAAAAGGAAAAGACTGTCTCTTTAACAAATGGTGCTGACATAACTGGATATCCATCTGCAAAAAAATGAAACAAGACCCATACCTCACACCATGTACAAAAACTAACTCAAAATGGATAAAAGACCTAAATATACAATCTAAAATGATAAAGATCATGGAAGAAAAAATAGGGACAATGATAGGAGCCCTAATACATTGCATAAACGGAATACGAACCATAAGTAACAACGTACAAACACCAGAAGAGAAAGTAGATAACTGGGAACTCCTAAAAATCAAACAATTATGCTCATCAAAAGACAATCTACAGACTAGGAAAAAATTTCTGGCTACAACATATCAGATCACGGTCTAATCTCTAAAATCTATAAGATACTGCAAAACCTCATCTACAAAAAGACAAATAAACCAATGAAAAAATAGGCCAAGGATATGAACAGACACTTCACCGAAGAAGACATTCAGGCAGCTAACAGATATATGAAGAAATGCTCACTATCATTAGCCATTAGAGAAATGCAAATCAAAACTACAATGAGATATCATCTCACCCCAACAAGGCTAGCACTAATCCAAAAAGCACTAATAAATGTTGGAGAGGTTATGGAGAGACTGGAACACTTATACACTGCTGGTGGGAATGTAAAATGGCACAATTACTTTGGAAATCTATTTGTCACTTCCTTAAAAAGCTAGAAATAGAAGTACCATATGGTCCAGCAATCCCACTCCTTGGAATATATCCTAGAGAAATAAGAACCACCACATGAATAGATATATGCACACCCATGTTCATTGCAGCAGTGTTCACAATAACAAAAAGATGGAAACAACCTAGGTGCCTATCAGCAGATGAATGGATAAACAAAATTATGGTATATATACACAGTGGAATACTACGCAACGACAAAGAACAATGATGAATTGGCAAAACATCTCACAACATGGATGAATCTGGAAGGCATTATGCTGAGCAAAATTACTCAGTCGCAAAAAACAATATTGTATAAGACCACTATTATAAGAACTCAAGAAAAGGTTTAAATACAGAAGAAAACATTCTTTGATGGTTATGAGGGTGGGGAGGGAGGGGGAGAGGAATTCACGAAGTAGATAGTAGACAAGAATTATCTTAGGTGAAGGGAAGGACAACACACAATACAGGGGAAGTCAGCACAACTGGACTAAACCAAAAGCTAAGAAGTTTCCCGAACACAACCAAACACTTCAAGGGACAGAGTAGCAGGGGTGGGGGTCTGGGGACCATGGTTTCAGGGGACATCTAGGTCAACTGGCATAACGAAGTTTATTAACAAAATGTTCTGCATCCCATTTTAGTGAGTGAAGTCTGGGGTCCTTGAAGCTTACAGGTGGCCATCTAAGATGCATCAATTTTCCCAACCCACCTGGAGCAAAGGAGAATGAAGAACACCAAAGACACAAGGAAAATATTAGCCCAAGAGACAAAAGGGCCACGTAAACCAGAAACTCCATCAGCCTGAGACCAGAAAAGCTAGATGGTGCCCGACTACACCAATGACCGCCCTGACAGGGAACATAACAGACAGTCCCTGACGGAGCAGGAGAAAAGTGTGGTGCAGAACTCAAATTCACATAGAAAGACCAGACTTAATGGTCTGACTGAGACTAGAGGAATCCCAGAAGAAATGGCTCCCGGACTCTCTGTTAATCCAGAACTAAAACCATTCCCGAAGCAAACTCTTCTGACAAAGATTAGACTGGACTATAAAGTATAAAATAATACTCGTGAAGCGTATAGTTCAAGTAGATACATGAGACTAAATTGGAAGCTCCTATCCGGAGGCAGGATGAGAAGGCAGAAAGGGACAGGACCTGGTTGAATGGACACAGGAAATCTGGGGTGGAAAGGGGGAGTGCGCTGTCACATTACAGAGACTGCAACTAGTGTCATGTAACAATATGTGTATAAGTTTTTATATGAGAACTTAACTAGAGCTGTAAACTTTCACCTAAAGGACAATAAAAAATAAAAATGAGTAGTTACAGGTTCATAAATATGAAATGTATCATTCCCCAGGAATGTTGGTTATAATAAGTGTTTTTACAGAAATTGGTGTTTGATTCTTTTAAAATGTATTTGTGTAGAAACAGCAGTAGAGATTGATTTCACCATATCCAAATTTGCTTTTAGAATAGCAACACCTTTAACATCCAATCAAATTCAGCTTGGCCTTTTACTGTAACTTCATAGGCAATATGCCTACTTGGCTACATGTTGTTACTGTGTGCCATTGAGTCCTTTCCAACTCATAGGGACCCTATACCTGAAAACTGTTGCCACTGAGCCGATTCTGACTCAGAGCTATGAGCGACCCTAAAAGACAGTGTAAAACTGCCCCATAGGGTTTCCTAGGCTGTAATCTTTACGGGAGCAGAGCGTCAGGTCTTTTTCTCCCTTGGAGCGGCCAGTGGATTTGAACCGGCAAGCTTTCAGTTAGCAGGCAAGCACTTAACCACTGTGCCACCAAGGCTCTTTATTTCCTACATAAAAGGAATTAAATCCATTTTGTAAATATAAAAATAAATATCTTTCCTGGTTTTATTCCAGTGATAGAGGATAGCTGAATGTTGATCAAGATTTTATTAGTGGTGGAAATGTCACTATATCTTGTTACCTCCTCTAGAACTCTTTTTAAAGAATTCAGTAGGTGCTGTCCCTCCTGCTGCCCTTACTACACAGAATTTATCACAGAAAAAGCTTTTTTAAAAATTTTTGCTTGTATAATTATTTTCCATCCTACAGTAATTTCAAAGAATAAGTTGATCATTCACTCAAAGACCAACTTCTTGCAACATACAGTTTTTAATAAGTGGTTAATATTCTATTGGTCTTATTCTACTCTGTTAATTTACTGATAGAGGGCATTGGTGGTGGAGTGGTAGAATTCTTGCCTTCTATGTGGGAGACTATGGTTAAATTCCCAGCCAATGCACTTCATGCACAGCTACCACCTGTATATCAGTGGACTTCTTTGTGTTGCTATGATGCTGAACGGATTTCAGTGGAGCTTCTAGACTAAGATGGACTACAAAGAAAGTCCTGGCAACCTACTTCCAAACATCAGTTAATGAAAACACTATGGATCACAACGGTCCACTAAGCAACCAGTCATGGGGATGGCCCAAGACTGGCAATGATTCGTTCAGTTGTGCCTGGGGTCGCCACGAGCGGGGGGGCTAACTTGACGGCAGCTAACAAAAACAACAATTTGCTGATCTATATAAACTATCTAATCCCTTAGGTACCAGAAGGAGAAGTACAGTGGGGAGTGCATCATCTACACTCCAGTTCTGGCTCCACATGGAGCTGAGCAATCTTAGGCAGCTTATTTCAACCCCTTGCTACCCCCTTTCTTCTAAAACAGAAATTTTAAAGTGCTGGGATTGCCAATCCTTATGAAGTTGGGAAACTCAAATAATATAACGTATCTGAAAGTGTCTGGTAAACTAAATAGGAAGTTCTTAATACAAAGGTTTTCATGTAGTATCTAAGAAGAGCCCTGGAGGTGCAGTGGTTAAGAGCCTGGCTGCTAACCAAAAGGCTGGCAGCTCGAATCCACCAGCTGTTCCTTCAAAATCCTATGAGGCAGTTCTACTCTGTTGTACAGGGTTGCTATCAGTCAGAATGGACTTAATGGCAACGGGTTTGATTTTTTTGGTCAAGAGGAAACAAAACAAAACAAAAAACAGTTGCTATCGAGTGGATTCCAACTGATGGTGATCACATGTGTATCAGAGTAGAACTGTGCTTCATAAGGTTTCCAGTTGCTGATTTTTCAGCAGTAGATTGCCAGGCCTTTCTTCCAAGGTGCCTCCGGGTTTAATTAGTTGTGGATGTTTCACATTTCAAGTGTTAGAAATCTTATTCGATCTGTCTAAAACAAAAAGGAAATGTAGTAGCTAGCATAAGAAACATAATGCAGACGGAGCCAGGATTTGCGTGAGGTGGGTGAGGCATTCCCTTCAGATGTGAAACTTAGGTGAGCACTAAAAACTCAGTAATCAAGATAAATAATATTTTAATGCAATTTTTTTCAATGTAAAGTAATGCAAAAAAATACAGGATGAACAAAAGTTCAAAATTTTAAACAAAAACAGGATAAATGTTACTGCTTTTTCCTTTTGTCTCAGGCTCCAATATGGCTCAGTTCAGCACTGACTATAGGGTTGATTTCACTTCACTCAGGCACAGCTAGATCCAGGCGCTGCACTGATACTGCCAGGATTGGCTTTTTCTCTGCCTATCTTTAAAGAAATTCTCTCCATACACGCAAAAGATGGAAGCTGACAGTCCAAGGTTGGGGTCAGGGGATGGCAGGCCCAACTCACACACCCACTCCCTTGACCAAAGAACACAGGGAGTTCCCCCACATCACTGTGAGCAAACCACATTGAATGAATTCTCCTGATAGAAGAGTGAAGTTTTTGCTATCAAAAAAAGAGGAAGGAACGCTGTATAGCCAAAAACAATGGATGTTTATTATATGTTCATGACGAAAATCTCTTTGGTTCAAAATGAAATGAAAAGAAAAAAAGCAGTGAAATTTTTATAAAGCTAGATATAGTTAGTTTTTAAAGGTTTACTTATTTCTTACTACGTTTTCTGTTATGTATCCTTTCTGTATGTTCTCAGATCACATCTGATTCGGTAATGTTCTTAAACCACATATGTGTAAGTCACTATTATGTATGCTTCTATGTTTTTTTACAGTTACGATGCTTTTAGAATGCTTTTAAACACCTATGTATAAGTCTCTTACAATGTGAAGTTAGAAATAAAGAATTTCTGAACTTAGAAACATGTATACTTCTGTGATGCTCTCTAACCATTAACTGTAAAGTTATTAGAAACTATAAAAAAGATGCCATAGAAAGTCATTCTAACCTTGGAAATAGATAATAAAAGTATGTAGTAAACAAGAACATAAATATGTCATATAAGTTGTTGTTATTATTAGGTACCATTGAGTCGATTTTTGATTTACAGCGACCCCATGTCCCATGTGACAGAGTAGAACTGCCCCATAGGGTTTCCTAGGTTCTAATCTTTTTGGAAGCAGATCGCCAGGTCTCTCTCTGTAGAGACCTGGGTGAATTAAAACCGCCAACCTTTTGGTTAGCAGCCGAGTGCTTAACCACTGTGCCAGCAGGGCTCCCTTCCCATATAACAATCCCTTAATTTCCAATAAATCAAATCTTTGTAAGTTGGTGTGGAAACATAAATATGTCACAAAACCATTGCCATAATTTTTAATTAATTATCTATAAATTTATCTCGAGACATAAATATATCATACAACAATTCCCTCAATTGGCAGTAAAACATACCAATTACGGTCAAACATTATAGCACACATTGTATATAAACCTGTGAATTTCTGTTCATTCCCGGAGCAGAAGACAGAGGCAAAAGGTCTCTCCAA
Source organism: Dugong dugon (assembly GCA_030035585.1). NCBI lineage: Eukaryota > Metazoa > Chordata > Mammalia > Sirenia > Dugongidae > Dugong > Dugong dugon. The sequence continues at coordinate 22,957,489 of CM057469.1, read as the reverse complement.
TCCTCCCACCTGCTGAGGTACTGCCTGTCATGACTGATCTCAGACCCTAGCTACATGGGACCTCCTCTGAGTTTGAAGCCTGGTCAAGTCTCCTCCCCGAAAACACTCATTAAACGTAAAGTCGAAGTCTAAAGATTTAAAGTAACATTGTAATTGTTAACTCTGTTTCTCCAAGGCTGAATGAATGTCCTGAAGTCTTACTTGCAAGCGTTTCCATTACTACCTTGGAACAAATTAAACAAGTTTATCCATGGCAAACCTGAGCATTTCTTTATTTATTCTTAAGAAAAAATCTTCCAGGATAGTTTAGGGTCATGGTTTCATGGGACAGTCCAGTTAATTGGCCTAATACAGTGTTTAGTGCTTCTGTTCTACCTCCTAGTTCATTGTATAGTGCTTGGGGTCTTAAAAACTTGCAAGTGAGCATCCAAGGCACAACAATTGCTCTCTATTCACCTGGAGCAATAGAGGAAGAAGGAGAGTCAGGAACAGGAGTAAGAAATGGAATGTGTGGCTAATTGCCTCCATGAACAACTGCCTCCTTTTTTCTAGGAGACCATAAAAATCGGATGGTGCCCGGCTATGATTACTGAATATTGTGATCAAAGATTCTTTAGAAGAACCTGATCAAAAGGGAGAAAATGAAGAACAGAATTTCAAATTCTCATGGATTCCAGACTTTCTGGAGCAGTAGAGGCTGGATGAACCCCCAAAACTACTGCTCTGAGATAATCTTTAAACCTTAAACCGAAAACACCCCTTGAAGTATTCTTAAAACCAAACAATAGTTTAGCTCGACTAGTAAAGAATGCCTATCTTGAGCACTGTGCTCTTTTAAGAGCTATCTCTATGGGATCAAACTGACAACAGTAACTCAAAAGATTAAGTAGAAAACTTATGTGGCATTGAGTTTATGTTAATGGGGGAGGAACAATTTTGAAAAGGAGGCTGAAAATGGTTGCACAACTTGAAGAATGTAACCAATGTCACTGAATTGTACATGCAGAAATTGTTCAGTCAGTGTATGTTCTGTATATATTATGTACAAAAAAAAATTATAAGAAAAAAATTCTCCATGACGCTTTCTATTGTTTTTTTTTTTTCTTTTTTTGGTGATTAAATGTCCTTCTTTAAGAAATTATTGTGATAGTAAATTATTGTGATATAGATAGTAGATTTATTTCTTAATTTGGCAAAATAAAGTTTGCAACTCTATGTCAGTCCCTAATACATTATTAAGTTTTACTTGTTCATAATATCCAAACCTTTGGGAATCCTTAATCTAGAGCACACATTCCCAAAGTGCATTCTAAACTGCAGTTGGTGCTACCTGCAAATAAAGATAGGAGAGGTTTGTTGTCAAATACGCTCACAAGTGCTGGGCTAAAAAATATGAAAAGTGTAGCTTTACCACAGGACTTGTCAGAACTTTAAAAAAGATTATGTGAAAAAACATTAAATGGTAATGTACACTTTGAATCTCCAAAAAGAAGATAGAGTGTACAGCATATCCCCAAATTGTTTCCAAAGAGCCTTCTCTTAAAGAATTATCTTCAGAGACTTGTCTTGGGAGGTGCTGATTTAGAAAAACCGGTTGCTGTTGAGTTGATTCCTACTCATGGGGACTCCCCATGCGTGTTGGAGTAGAACTGTGCTCCATGGGGTTTTCAATGCCTGTTTTTTTGGAAATAAATCACCAGACCTTTCTTCTGAGGCGCCTCTGTGTAGACTCCAACTGATACCCTTTTTGTTAGCAACCGAGCACATCAACTGTTTGCACCACCACTGAAAACCCTGTGGAGCACAGTTCTGCTCTGACACCTATGGGGTTGTCATGAGTCAGAAACAACTCAACAGCAACAGGTGGTAGCTGATCTAGAGACTCACTAAAAACTTTAGCACTACTTGATGTATGCCAGTAAATACAAACACACTTTTATAGAAAGACAAAACCAAGGGGCACAACAGAGTATCACGTGACAATTCAGACATTATGTCATGTGACCCTTGACTACCACCTTAATACTTCCAAAATATTTTCTTAGGTAGATCTACACATTTGTGAAAAACAGCCATTCACTTGTTTATATCCTCCCAAATGGTTCTGAAATATGGAGCCATTGTGTGAACTGATTTGAAACTGCATCTTTAGACTGTTACTGCAGTTGTGTTATTGTTGCCAGGGTAACTATCAAGTATCACGGGGCAGGGGAAGACAGGAAAATATCTCTTCAGGTATCCAGCATTGAATAAAGCAAGAGGCTTGGAAACGTGATGGTACAAGATGTTACAAAACTATCGTTCCTCTAAATTGGAGGTACCAAGGTTGATTTGATGACAAAGAGTCATGAGACCGTTACAAATCTCCTCCCACAAAGGGAACAATACTTTAAAACTACAGAATAACGTTATGCTTCTTGCTGTAAATTATGCTGATTACATAACAGAATGCAAGTCGTTTTATAATTAGCATTTGTTTATAGATGTCTTAAGCTTGTGATGCAGGGAACGGCAAAAGGGTTTCTGATTTATTCATTCAGATGGGGTTTATTGAGGCCATATGGGGAAATGAGGGAACCAGTATACTAATGTTAAATAGAGTGAACAATGGGCAAAGAGTTAAAACCAGCACAACCACTGATCCGTTAATAAACATCTTTAGTATTGACAGAAAATGGTTTAGAGAAAATGGAGCAACATTTATTTAGGAGGTGAGGGGAATTACTGTGCTTCTCATGTTCCCATGCTTTTCATGCTTAATATTAACAGATGATTAGGATAGAACTGATAGTCTTTTAAGAGCGAAAGCACTGAATGGGGGTAATTTTTTTCTGGTAGTTTTTATGCTGTGGACTCAGGATGCAAGAGGGACTTTGGGTCTCAGGATACAATGAGGAAAGGCACCATTTCTTTTGGAGGTAACATTTGGTGGCAGGGAGTAGAAGCAGCAAGGCTGCATCACAGAATCCAGGACTCAGTGGGTGTGAGTTCAGCCTAAAATCAAGTCTGGCCATGTAACTGAAATGTCTAAGTTTGTTCCTAGAATTTCTAGGCCAGATAGTTCATTAAAATATGGAAGAAAGCAGGGGTGCAGATTTCTCCAAGTATGCAAAACAATATATTTATCATTAGCACCAGAGCACAGTGATCAGATAAAGGAAGTTAAAAAAAAAAAAAAAAAGCATTCTGAGATCACTTCAAAGGATGCATACATATTCAGAGAAGGGAATATTATTTCTCGTTGGGATTATTAGGGAACACTACAGAACTGGGGTACAGCTGAAAATACACTCAAGATAACCACAGTGAAACCAGTGAGAGCCAGAACTCAATGGGACTGGCCTGTTTTCTGGATCTTGCAAGGTTTTTGCCTTTGACGGGGTACAGTCTTACCGCTATTCTATATCACTCATTTTAGTGGAAAATATTTGAGTTTTCCTTCTCTGACATGTTTCTGCCTTACACAGGTTCCATCTTTCGCAGGTTTTAGCGCATATAGCCTGTAGGCTGAGAGCTCCAAGTGTGTACTAGCAATTTTTGCTGCAAGTTATGGCCAGATAACAACTATCACCTTTACCCCACCTTCGCCACCAACATCAAGATCAATACCAACACCACCATCACCATTACCACTACCACTATATTCATCACCTCAGCACCAAAATGATAGTCACCACACTGCCACCCACCATTGCTACCATCTACGTAACCTCCGAGATTTCCACTTCCACTATCACCACCATCCCTGCTCTCATTACCATCAACACCACCACCATCATCATCATCATGATCATCATCATCATCGCTAAATGTATTGAATGCTTACTGTGTACCCGTCAGTATTCTAAGCCATTTACATCCATTAACTCTTTAAACATAAGCTTTCTTCAAAATTCCACCCGAAATGTCATTTCCTCCATGAATATGTCCCCAAGGATCCTCCTCTTCTTTTCTTCAATGATATTTTTCTTCCTTTGTGAACTTCTATTTTACCTTAGTTCTCTGATGGAAAAAATCACTTCCATACTGTAACATGGATGTAAGTGACTTATTTACCTACTTGAAGGTAAGGTTGTGTGTGCCTTATTTTACCTGGTGCCTCTCAAAATACCCAGCTCTTTGCCTTACTAATGAATGCTCAATAAACATTCTTTGGTAAATAAATGAATAAAAAGATAATGCCGAAGGAGATAACATTTTTAAGACTGACTCTCATGTTTGGAGTGTCTTTGGATAAATCTTTCAAAGAGCTTAATTAATTACCTTCATCCATCTACGTCAAACATATGTCTTTAAAATTTCCATAAAACAGAAGACAGCTTATATATAAATATTATGTTAGTTGTGATACCAAAGTATGGGCTGATCGTTAGTACACTGAAGGAAACACAAGTACATAATAATTGTGTTATATTGGACATTGATATGATAGGATCTTGATTTAACAAATTCTTATTTATAAACCATGCCATTGAAGGTATAAAGAGCAAAGACGTGTCATCTAGAAAAGAGTTGTGCTCTAGTTGTTGGGTGATTGCTTTGACTGCAACAGTTACTACAGCTAAAATACATAGCAGTGGCAAGCTCTAACTCTAAACATGATTTTAAATACAAATACAATATGCTTATCACTTTAAAAGCACTAAGCAACCAACAGAGTTTTCATAAGAAGCTTGTTAATTTACTTGATAAGTGATTTACTGCTCTATTTTACAAATAAGGATAATTAGGAACAAGGGTTAAATTAATTGCAAGAACACTGTGGTAGAGACTAGGTAACCAGATCCATTTCTTCTTCCTGGATACATAGGCCACATATGCTCCAGCTTTCCTTGCAGTTGGGTGTGGCCATGTGACTGAGCACTAGCTAAAGGATGGTGAGCAGAAATCTCCTGGCCTGGCTCATAAAAAACTCCCATGTATGAACTTCCAGACATTTCCTATTCCACTCTACTGATAAGCATGGTGGCCATGGAAGCCACATACTGAAGTTGAAGAAAATCACAGGATAGAAAAAGCCTGAGTCCCTGAGCCACAACTTGGAAGAAAGTTGATTAGGGACAATTGTTTTGGACTTTGTATGGGTAAGAAAGAAACTTCTACTATATTGAATTACTAAGACTCAAGGGTAGTCCCTGAGTGGCACAAATGGTTAAGCACTAAACTACTAGCTGAAAGACTGGCAGTTTGAACCCACCCAAAGGCACCTCGGAAGGCAGTCCTGCAATCTGATTCCTAAAGATCACAGCCTTGAAAACCCTAGGAGTAGTTCTACCCTGTACACATAGGGTCCCCATGAGCTGGAATTGACGTGACAGCAATTAACGACAAGACTTGAGGATTTGTCTATTAGAGCAGCTAAGGTTACCCCAACAAACATAGAAATTGGCATTTTGAAGTGGGATATTGCTATAATAAACCAAAAACCAGACCTGTTGCCGTCGAGTCGATTCTAACTCACAATAACCCTAGAGGAAAGAGTAGAACTGCCCCATAGGGTTTCCAAGGAGCAGTTGGTGGATTCAAACTGTCGACCTTTTGGATAGCAGCTGAGCTCTTAATCACTTTGCCACCAGGGCTCCACTGCTATATTAGAAACCATAAATTGGCTTAGTAATCATGTTGTGTGCAGCCAGGAAATGTTTATCAGAGGCTGCTGGAAAGATGGAGATTTGTGTTATTCAGTGGCAAAGCATTTGGTAAGTCTGTCAGCTGAAATAACCTGGAAGACTAAAGAAATGCTCAATTACCTACAGCTCTAGGGGAAGTGGAAACCCTGGTGGCGTAGTAGTTAAGAGCCACTGCTGCTAACCAAAAGGCTGGCAGTTGAAATCCACCAGGAGCTCCTTGGAAACCCTGTGGGGCAATTCTACTCTGTGCTACAGGGTAGCTATGAGTTGGAACTGACTTGATGGCAACGGGTTTGGTTTTCGGTTTTCTAGGGGAGGTGGATGGAAAAAGTCAGAATGTTAATGTGTGTTTGCTACTATTGGCTGTTGTTGCAAGTTATTACTAGAAAAATATAATCTCAGGCAAGAACTGGCTAGTTCTCAAGCAGAATTAGAAGGCATTAGGGGGATCGAGTGCCTTGGAGGGTTGGAAAATCCAGACTATTTATGTATACCACCTAATAAAAGACAAGACTGAAAAAAGTCATTGAGTAAAAGATATTTCAGTAGAAAGAAATGATTCAGCCCTGCAGCAAAGCCTACTCCCACTCAAGCCTGCTCTTTCACAGGGTGGCAAGGTATTGACAATTAAGTTGAGGAAGAGAGACAATGGGCCAAGGAAGCAAACAAAGTGCATTTGACAAGAATTTTAATAAAAACTTTAGGTATGATTACTGGGTTATGAAACTGGCTGGAACAAAATATATTCAAAACTCCTACATTTCTGAGGGCAGAGAAACCGTAAGTCTAAATCTGAAAAAGCACTTGACTGCTTCAATCCTAAAACAACCCCCAAATTTACACCAGCAAGAAGCGGGCAATGAAAGACAGGCAACCCCCAAGGAGGGAATTCTCTACAATATCCACTTCTGATGTGACCATAGAGAATGAGAGGCAAAGGAGTATACCTAAAAAGCAGAATTAGGATCTGATCAACAAGCTTCCCCCACTCCCAAGGTTGGGGCTTTCACAGTGCCTGCCCAGCAGAGACTTGTAATTCCTTGGCCCAGGATTACTATGTGCCTCCCACTCGTCACTTTTCCAAATGGAAATTTTCAGTGTGCTTATCCAATTGTGGTGTTGGTGTTGGTGAAGAATCGTGGTGATTATACCATGGACTGTCAGAATAATGAACAAATCATTCTCAGAAGAAATACAACCAGAATGCTCCTTCAAAGCAAGGATGGAGAGATTTTGCATGCTTACTTTGGGCATGTCATCAGGAAAGACCAATTGCTAGAAATGGATATCATGTTTGGTAAAGCAGAGTGTCAGAAAAGACAAGGGAAACCCTCACTGAGATGAACTGACACAACAGATAAAACAATGGAGTCATACATACCAACGGTCATGAAGATGACACAGGACCAGGCAGTATTTCATTCTGTTATACAGAAGGTTGCTATGAGTCAGAGATGACTTGACAGTAACTAACAACCACAGTTCTTTCTCTCCCGTAGGACTGAACACTGGGGGTGAGGTGGTGGGCTGGAAGTGGGGTGTATAACTTGTCTTTCTGTTCATAGGTAGACCGACCACAAGGATCCATTTGTAGATCTGATGGAAGGCTGTACTTCACTAGAGGGATCCTGATATTGGAGTTAAACACAGTAGCAGAATGGGATCTCAGGTTATCTTTGTGGAGTCGCTGGGTTGTAATTGTGTTCTACATGTGACGGATATTTGGAGGCCAGAAAGTAGACTGTGGAAGAGACTGGTTAGCCAGTCACTGAACTCATTTCTTTTTCCTGAGCATGCAGCTAGACTAGATTTCTCAGCATCCTTTGCGTAGGACTCTCCATGTTCTTTCCCCTTCTAGCTTGATGTAAATAAGCCAGGGACCTTGAAAGCTACCTGGTGACAGGAGCAGAGCCGTCTGATAGAAGAGCATTGGATCTGTGAATCACTGCTTGGAGGAACCCCTACTTTGTAGTTTACATGTGCAAGAAATAAACGTCTGTTGCGCTAAGACGCTAAGACACTATAATTTAGGGTCTCCGCTGTTACAGCTGATGCATTACCCTGACAATATGCTCACACCTGGGTTGACAGATGATTAAAACTATTTCAAGTGTCCAATAGGCTACGCTGAATTTCACTGTGCTTATACACTAGGAAGGACAGAGATTAGTCACACTGACTCTAAGATAATTCTTCTCAGCAGGAAAACTGTAAAGAACAACTCAGGGCAGCCACATCTCTCCCAAGCCACTTTTGGCCTTTCGGTGTCTGCTGTTAATATAGTCCATTCTTTAGAAAACTTCCATCTAACTTGATGAGGCAGAGCCACCAGAAAAGTAAAGAGGAATCATTTACACTGAAACCACTAGACTAAGGTTTGTTTCCAAAGGGTTTTATTGATTGTGACAAATGTGCTTCTAAATATATTTGACATGCATAGGCACAAGGTATTTAATGAACAGCTTTTTCTACCAATGTCCTTCTCCCCAAGGTTCTCCTACCAGCAGCTTGACACGTTTAGGTGATTATGGAAAAAAATAAGTAGACTCACATTTTCACTTTTTTTTTCTTTTTCTGTTCTCAGAGGTTTTCTTGCCCTATGATAATTCTTCCCTGTTCTATTTAACAAACAGAATATATTAGTGCTCCATAGGAACATGTCTCTGCAACTCTTTTTTAAATAAAATTGCCATATTTTTCCAAGGGAGTGTGGGTGTACCTGTGTGTATGCACGTGTATGTGTTTGTGAATAATTCAGTTAAATAGTTCCGAGGGAAAAAGCAGACATGCAAAAATTCATGAGGTTAAAGTTTAAATTGTGAGAATCTCAGGTAATATAAAACATTTTGAAAGGGCCATTTTTATCCTGGTTATTACCTTTTGAAAATGAACTGAAAAGAAAACATATTTAAGAAATATAGATATTTTTGAAATATTGACAAGGGGCTTATTTATTTGTTGTTTCAATTTTTTAGTTTTATGAATTCCTCTGAGTCAGAAAATATTACTGGGAAGTTAAGTTTTATTACAATGATCATTCACTAAGGTCAAATTAATTTCAGTTATTTCAAAATTCAGAGTTTAGTGTTACTTTTTTCTCTCTCATAGGCTCATTTCTTACATTAGTGACTTGACATGCTGAGGTTAGGGGAAAAAAAAAAACCTGCAGAAGCTTTTCTGACTTTGGGCAAATGGGCAGACATTCTCTCTTGAGAAAACTTACGGATGACCCATAGGAAAGCTGTGGCCCTGCCCCCTGTCTTGAGTTTCAGCCCCATCTGCTGGCATTTTCTGAAGCCAGAGTTCTTCCTATCTAGAGGCAAGGGTGCCCCCATCCCTTCCATCAAAGCCACAACCTCAGTTCTCCCACCTTCCTCAGTCCTCTGCTACAGAGGCCATCTGCAGAAATGAAGCCCTCTCCTCCCCTCAGGCATCAGACCCCAAACCAAGCCTGCGCTGCATCTACAATTATCTACCACAAACAAGGTAAAGAAGACTTAAGGCTCAACTTGTCTACTACACTCAGTGTAGTATTCAGGGGCTCTGCACATTCAGAAGCAGGGTTCGAAAGCCTAGGGCTCTGGCCATGAACCAACTTAGTACTACCGATGATGAAGGAGTGATGACACTTTCAAAGAATGGTGGATCCTTGCAGACTTTGAACTTTTTGAGGACTGGTTGTTGTTAGTTCCTGCTGAGTTGGCTCCAATTCATGGTAAGCTTACGTTGAGAACAAAATGTTGCCTTGTCCTGCACCATCTTCATTATTGTTGCTATATTTGAGTCCATTGTTATGGCTATTGTGCCAATCCATCTCATTGAGGGTTTCCTTCATTTTTGCTGACTCTCCACTTTATCAAACATAATGGGCTTTTGTACTGATTGATTGACGTGTCCAAAATAAGTGAGCTGAAGTCTCAGCATCCTCACTTCTAAGGAGCTTTTCTTCTAAGACTGATTGGTTCTTGAGGACGTATCTTTTTTTGTTGTGTCCCTACCATGTATCAAGTACCTCAAGCACGGTGGATTGTCTGTAAATGTCTGTGGGATCACTTAGTAAATGAGGAGAAGATGCGAATTTCTTGGCCAATCATAGAGACTAACATACCGCAGTGAACTCCTATTATCCCTACATTAATTAAGAAGATGTGAACCTCCTGAATGATGCAGAGACAGAAATTCTTAGGAAGAAAAGCATGATGTTTGTAGTTTCTTACAAACGAATCCAGTCATATGTGTAGGAGGCCTATAAGTGTAATAATATATTAAGTGCACTATGTGTTTAGGTTACAAAGGTATTTCATGCTTGCTGTAGACAATTCAGGTAATACACAAAGGATTTATGAAGAAGTAGAAACCTCCTAAAAGTCTACCACTCAGAAAAAAAATCCCACCACCATTTGTATAAGCATCCTTCCGGGTAAATCTTCATGTATGTATGTGTTTATGCTTCCTATTATTTATTTTCCAGTCAGTTTGTTATACTGTGGGGGCTAGCCTGTTGCTGTGATACTGGAAGCTATGCCATCGGTGTTTCAAGTACCAGCAGGGTTACCCATGGTGGGCAGGTTTCAGTGGAACTTCTGTTATAAGACAGACTAGCAAGAAAGACCTGGCAATCTACTTCCAAAAATGAGGCAATAAAAATCCTATAAACCAAAAAACCTGTTGCCATAGAGTTGATTCTGACTCAAAGCAACTCAATAGGACAGAGAAGAACTGCCCCATAGGATTTCCAAGGCTATAATCTTTACAGAAGCAGACTGCCATGTCTTTCTCCCACAGAGTGGCTGGTGGGTTCAAACCACTGACCTTCTGGTCAGCAGCTGAGTGCTTAACTACTGTGCCACCAGTGCTCCTGAAGACTCTATGGATTACAACAAAACACTGTCCAACTCGGGGAGACTCTCAGTGACATGAATTGGTACAATAGCCCATGGCTAACTCAGAACTGGTTAATGTTTTGTTCGGTGGTACATAAAGTTGCCATGAGTTGAAGCTGGCAGTTATCTCCTTCTTATCTCTATTATTTATTTTTATTTTTGCTGTATAGTTTATACTTTCTCTTTTGTGATACAAAGGGGATAGCTACCTTTTTTATTAGTGGTCACTTTTATGACTTTAAGTAGAATATTTTAACAAATTCATTAAGTTCAGATGTAATACAATACTTACTGCGGGAGGAAAAAACTCCACAGGTATAGTTTACTTAGGCTTCCTCCAATCTCCTATTTATCATAGTATGCGCCATGACTTATGTTCCCTCTTTATTCGAGTGAAATTCTCATTAATTTATATTATATAACACTTGCTTTCTTTCGTGTTGCCAATATCACCAATAGATACTTTGAATAATTATATGTTTGAATGATTTTAACACTTATTACTAGTTCATTCATTCTACAAACAAGTTTTTTAAAATTATTATCCATCTTCAGTTACTTAGTTTGCACCTTTTAGTATATATCCTTGGAAACCCTGGTGGCGTAGGGGTTATAGAGCTATGGCTGCTAACCAAAAACGTTGGCAGTTCAAATCCCCCAGGCGCTCCTGGAAAACCCTATGGGGCCGTTCTACTCTGTCCTACAGGGTTGCTATGAGTCAGAATCAACTCGACGGCAATGGGTAAGTATATATCTTGAGTTTTTGTAATGTTCAGACTCTCTGAATATTTATTCATGTATTCCTATTTACTTGGTATGTGAATAACTTGGCTGGTTATAAAATTCTTCAGTTACACTATTTTGCCTCACATTTCGTAGATACTGCTGCATTGCCTTTTGGAATTCGGTGCTGTTGAGGAAAAATCTGAATCCAGGCTAGTCTTTTCCTTTATAATTTCTTTTGCATGTGTGTGTGTAGAAATATTTATATATCTTTGCATTTCAATAACCTATCAATGTTTTCAGAATTCTTGCTGAAACTTACCCTCAACATCATTGCTCTTTCCAAAAGAGAGCTATATCCACTGCCATCGAGTCAATTCTGACTCTTAGCGACCCTATAGGACAGAGAAGAATTGCCCCATAGGTTTTCCAAGGTGGTAATCTTTATGGAAGCAGACTGTCACATCTTTCTGCTGAAGAGCAGCTGGGGGATTCGAACCCTCGACCTTCACTTAGCAGCTGAGTGATTAATTATTGCACTACCAGGGCTCCAAAAGACAGCCACCGCTAAAATACTCATGCCTTTCTTTCAGTTTGATACCAATTGTTCTGTGCCTTAGTGATAGTTAAAGGATGTGGTATGCTAGTGAGAACCTTTAGGATTAAGGTGCACTTTTAAAATTTATTATATTACCTCTTTTTATTCTTTCCTATCTATCAGATTAGAGAGAGAGACCATGAGCTTGAGTTTAACATTGTCCTTGTTTTCTGGAAGTCTTTGTGAGATCTCTTAATACCCAGAAGGTTTTATAAACGGGAGGGATATGACTGGTACATCTGAGGTGGAAAACTTCTTCAGAGCCTAAAGATTTTCAGAACAGTGGTTCTCAGGGAGTTGTCCAAGGAGCTGAACTACCTCTAATAAGATTCTCTTTCCGACCCCCAGTGCTTGATGGACTCATAGCCTTTCCTTTCCTGAATCTTTTCATCTGACCTAAGCGGTGTCTGCTAATGGACCTTTGGATCAGCTTCATGTCTTTTATGCTGTTAAAAAAAAAGGAACTGAGGTCCAGATTGACAGATTCTTGTGAGTGCATAGGAAATTTCATAAAGGTCACTGACTAGCATGGAATGCACCCAAGAACAGACAAATAGGAACAAAGGAGACATGGTGGAGACATAGTGATCACAAAATCATGCAAACCCCTTTTTGTGACAAGACAGATGTTAACCATAAACTCGTTTAAAGTTTGTCTTGTGAAAAGAATTTAACTACATCAAAAATAATCGAGTCTTTGCCCTATGTTTCCTGAGAAGATAACTGTAAATAAACCTTTGGAGTTTTCTGAATAACTGAGGTATCTTTGTTTTGAATAGGGACTGGTCAGGCCACAGTGACACCTGGCAGGCTCAGGAATCAAAGGAAGTATTAGTCAATTATGCCAAAGTCAGCCAAACAGTTAATTATCTACTCTGTATTCCCCCCTTTCCTCTTAAAAGTTCACCATGACTAGGCTGCATAGAGCCTTCTGATTTTCTTTCTGAACAGCAAGGTGTCCTTGTATGCATACAGATCAACTTCTCAAATAAACCCAATGTGCTTTAATTTCTTTGTGCTTCAATTATTTTTGACACGACAGACAGACAATTAGCCTAAAACCTCCAGTAGCTTTTTCCAGAAAATACTTTCTTCCTCACCCTACCTCAGTCATGACCTCTGAAAGCAACCAAAGTCCACAGAGAAATAGCACCTTGGGATTTTGGAATAATTATTGTTCAGGATTATTTGTGCTACATTTTAAGCTGTCTTATATAGTTTTGGGAAACCCTGGTGGCATAGTGGTTAAGAGTTTGGTTGCTAACCAAAAGGTTGGCAGTTTGAATCCACCAGGAACTTTTTGGAAACCCTATGGTGCAGTTCTACTCTGTCCTATAGGGTCACTATGAGTTGGACTCAACTCAACGGCAATAAGTTTGGCTTTTATATATATATATATATAATTTGTGGGCTGGCCTAAAAGGTGAAATGCTATTAACAATACTGTTACAATGGGGAAGTGTATTATAACCAACAGACTAACAAGATAACTTTTGAAATAAAAATCTATTCATGATTGGGCACTTGTCTGTATTATGTTACTGTTTCTCATGTGTATGTGTGTGTTTTAATCTCTTACAAATTGTAAGTCTTTTGTAGGCAGAAATTATCTTACTTGTTTTTGTTATTTAAATGCACTTTGTAGAAGACATCATTTCTCTAAAGATCTGGTGCGACTTTTTAAAGTGCTTCTTTTTTAATAATAGTTCTACGTATTATCTTACTACTTATCATCTCTGTTTGTTCATTTAACAGTTCTACCATTACAGGGAAGATGCAGTAGTGAGAAAGCCGCGTAGTTGTTTCCAAGCCCCAAAGTGGAATATTTCGAGAAATATTCACATTTTAGTTAATATTTAAAATTCACTGCATGAAGACATTTAAGGAGCTTATTGTTGTTGTTACATGCAGTCCAGTTGCTTCCGACTCATAGCAGCCCTATATACGACAGAATGAAACACTGCCCAGTCCTGTGCCATCTTCACAATCATTACGGTTGAGCCCACTGTTGCAGCCACTGTGTCAATCCATCTCATTGAGGGTCCTCCTCTCTTTCATTGACCCTCTACTTTACCAAGCATGATGTCTTTCTCCAGGGATTGATCCCTCCTGACAACATGTCCAAAGTACGTGAGACGTGGTCTCACCATCCTTGCTTCTAATGAGCATTCTTGTTGTACTTCTTCCAAGACAGATTTATTTGTTCTTTTGGCAGTTCATGGTATATTCAATATCCTTCACCAACATCAGAATTCAAAGGTGTCAATTCTTCTTCAGTCTTCCTTATTCACCATACAGCTTTTGCATGCATATGAGGCAATTGAAAACACCATGGCTTGGGTCTGGTGCACTTTAGTCTTCAAGGTGACATCTGTGCTTTTTAACACTTTAAAGAGGTTTTTTGCAGCAGATTTGTCCAACGCAATGTGTCATTTGATTTCTTGACTGCTGCTTCCATGTGCGCTGATTGTGGAGCCAAGTAAAATGAAATCCTTGACAACTTCAATCTTTTCTCCATCTATCATTTATTTAGAGCTTTAAAAAATAAAGATGTGAAAATATTTTCCAGAAACAATAATTACTGAGTGAGAAATAAAATACAATTGGCACTGAGCTCCTTACATTTTAGCTGACCTCTCAGACTAAGCTAACTCCTTTGGCAGCCACAGCATTTTATACCTAATTCTGTCTTAGCACTTGTCACATTATACTGAAATTATTTGAATATATGCCTTTCTCACTATATTGTGACACATCCATGGGTAGGACAACACTCTACTGGTTTTCATGCTCTTGATGTCTAGGTGCTATGTATAAAGCTTAATTTTCTCTTAGAGGGTCCTTCAAATGGTCTAATCTGTGGAGGTAAGACAGATTCCCCAGGCTGTGGAAAATTCCACTACCTCAAAGAGCTTCACATCAGAATCCTGCTTTCTTTGCTTAGCTGGCCAGGCATCTTTTGCATTAGAGTCTTGTTTCTTTTGCTTGGCTTCCTCCCCCACAGCTTTGCATTAGAATCCTGCTTTCTTTCCTTGGAAGTTATACGTAAACCCCATTGCGCCTGCCTGTGCAGTATGGTTAAGAATGTTGCTGACCAAACTTGTATGAACTCCCTACTTGTAAACCCCTTAAAAGTGACTTTTCCCCTCGCCCTTGAGGAACAGTCCTGGCGGCAGCAGCTCTAACTGACTCCTTTCTTTGTGCAACAAAATAAAGGTGCTTTTCTGCCTTCCCATCTCGGTCTCCAGTATTTTGGCCAATATGAGTCATGCCGAGCAAAAACCTAGGGTTTCCACACAGTAACAGAGAAAAGTCTTTATGCCTCTCCTTAGCCATTAGGTTTTTCTCCTTATAATTCTCCTCCTCAGCTAGTGATGTCCTATAAAAGCAACATGCAGTAGCCAGTAGTGTGATGCAACTCACACCCGTTCAAATGTTTTTGCTACCCGTAGATGCCCAAATGAACTCAGAAAGAAAGGGATGAAGGAAAAGACTAGTGTTCCTCTAATGGCTTGTTCCTCTGGCAGCAGCAAATTCGATGAGCAGTCAATGGGCCCCAAGTCTGAGGGATCAGCCTCAGATCTGCCTAGTTAGAGAAGGCTGCAAGACTTAAGGTCTTCGTTTATGATCTTAACTTCCTTTCAGTAAAAGCACAGGGAGATGTTACTGAGAGAACTGGTCACTTTGAGTTTTGCACTGAGGCCACACTTCCTCCCTGTTGCTCCCAGCCAATGCCTGAGCATGGTGGGGATTCTAAAATGGGTCATTCCTGCGAGACACAGGGCACTTCCAACCGGTGATTTTAGTTGAGAATTTTCCAATGGCTTTGCTGAAATTTCCCTAGAACTCCACTGGAGACTAAGATACTTCCACACAACCTTTCTTCTTTCCATCCTTCCTTACTTCCTTCCCTCTCTCTTTCACTTGGGGTCAGGCTAGCATCATGGTCTGACTGCTCCCCCAGCCTCTCTTCACACTTCCTCTCACAAGTGCTTCTTGTAATTAATTTCTTGCATGTTTAATGCTGTCTTGAAATACCTGGACTAAAGCATGCCTTTATAATAACAGAATTCAAATGATTCAAATACAATTTATATTCTCTAGCTCTGGTGGCACAGTAGTTAAGAGACCATCTGTTAACCAAAAGTTCGGCAGTTCAAACTCACCAGATGCTCCTTGGAAACCCTATAGGGCAGTTCTACTCTGTTTTTCACAGGGTCACTATGAGTCGGAATAGACTTGACAGCAATTTTTAAAAAAAAATTATACTCTCTGCTCAAATAGGTAATGTGATTCTCAAATGTCACTATTAATACTTATCACTTAATCAAAAAGAAACACTTTCACATAAGTGATTAAACTCACTCCACTTGAATACCCAAGTCATTGTAAACTCAAATCTTCTCTGCTAAAAAACTGTTTTCAATTCTCAGTGGCCTGGTAATAGCCTCTATAAACCATCATGGTGTGTGCAAGAGAGGAGGCATTACTAAATCTGAGGAAAACAGTCTAGAGGCCATTCCCTTGACTCAGGAGAAGTGTTCCTGTGGTGTCACCATCTTTCTGCTTTAGATCAACTTAAGTTTGTAACCCCAGGGCTGGATCAATGACCTGTAAACCAGGCTTAGTCCACTACATATGTGAGCTTAATGAGGCACAAAGAAGAAATACAAAATTAAATTTAATATTAACTTTAATACTCTCATAAGGATTATAAAGGATTAAAACTAAATGTAAAGAGTGAAGCTGTACCCTTACCTCACACCATATACAAAAATTAACTCAAAAGAAATCAAAGCCTTAAATGCAATTACTGCAACTATAAAACTCTTAGGAAAAAAAAAACCAAAAACACAGTGGTAAATTTTCATGGCCTTGGATTTTGCAAGAGAGTTTTAGAAATGACACCAAAAACAAGCAACAAAACAAAAAATAAACAGGGCTTCATCAAAATTAAAAGGTTTTGTATTTCAAAGAATATCGTCACGAGAGTGAAAAGACAACAACTCACAGAAAGGAAAAAAAAATTGTAAATCTTATATCTGATAAAGGACTTGTTTTCAGAATATATCAAGATAACTCACAACTCAGTAATAAAAAGACAAATAATCCAATTTAAAAATGGGCAAAGGATCTGAATATACATTTCTCCAAGGAAGATATACAAATAACCAATAGGCAGATGAAAAGAGGCTCACCATCATTAGTCATCAGAGAAATGCAAATCAAAACCACAATGAGATACCACTTCAAACCCTCAAAGATGATTAGATTCAAAAAGTCAGATAATAACGTGTTGGTAGAGAAACTGAAAACCTCATACACTGCTCTTGGGAATGTAAATGGTGCAGGCACTGTGGAAAAAAGTCTAGCAGTTCCTCAAATGATGAAACATAATGTTACCATGTTGTTGTGAGTCGTCATGGAGTCCATTCTGACTCACAGTGACTCCATATGTGCAGAGCAGAACTGCTCCTTAGCATTTTCATGGCTGTGACTTTTCAGAAGCAGATCGCCAGGCCTTTCTTCTAAAGTGAATCTAGGTAGGTATGAACTGCCAGCCTTTCAGCTAGTTGTCAATTGCTTAACTGTTTACACTACCCAGGGACTCCACAGGACCCAGCAATTCCACTCCTAGGTAAATGCTGAAGAGAAATGAAAACATATGTCTACACAAAAACATGTATATGGATGCCTATAGCACCATTATTCTCAGTAGCCAAAAAGTGGAAACAACTCAAGTATCCATTAACAGATGAATGGACAAATAAAATGTGATATATCCATACAATGGACTATGATTCAACCATAAAAAGGAATGGAGTATTGGTACGTGCTGCTACATGGATGGACCCTGAAAACAGAATGCTCAGTGAAAGGAGCCAGTCACAACCCAAACCCAAATCCATTGCCATCAAGTCGAGTCCGACTCACAGCAACTCTACAGGACAAGGTAGAACTGTCCTATAGGGTTTCCAAGGCTGTAAATCATTACTGAAGCAGACAGCCACATCTTTCTCTCACAGAGCAGCTGGTGAGTTCGAACCGCCAACCTTTCAGTTATCAGCTGAGCACTTTAACCACTGTGCCACCAGGGCTCCTACACCAGTCACAAAGACCACATATTGTATGATTCCATTCGTATAAAATGTCCATAATAGGCAAATCTATAGAGACAGATTGTCACTGACTGGTGTAAACAGTTAATGTGCTCAGCTGCTAATCAAAAAGGCTGGAGGTTTGAGTACACCCAGGGGCAATTTGGAAGAAAGGCCTTGTGATCTACTTCCAGAAAAACCAGCTATTGAAAACCCTGTGGAGCACAGTTCTACTCTGACATATATGAGATTGCCATGAGTTGAAACTGATTCAACAGTAACCTGTTTTTTGGTTGTTCTTGTTTGTTTTTAGAGAGACAGAAAGTATATTAGTGGTTGCTAAGGGCTGGAGAAGCCCTGGTAGTGCAGTGGTTAAGAGCTCGGCAGCTAACCAAAAGGTCGGCAGTGAATTCACCAGTCATTCCTTGGAAACCCTATGGGGAAGATCTACTCTGTCCTACAGGGTCGCTCTAAGTTGGAATCAACTCTACGGCAGTGGGTTTGGTTTTTGGTTTAGTGCTGGAGGAGACTGGAAGGCTGGGAGGTTACAGCTAAAGGATACAGGGTTTTATCTTGAGGGTATGAAAACATTCTAAAATTGACTGCGGTGATGGTTACACATTTCTGTGAAAATGCTAAAAATGATTGAATTATAAATTGTAAATGAGTTAATTGTATGGTATGGAATTATCCACTACTTGTTTATCAGTTTGCTGTACTGTGGTGGATTGCGTGTTGCTGTGATGTTGGAAGTTATGCCACCAGTATTTCTAATACCAGCAGGGTCACCCATGGTTGACAGGTTTCAGCGGAGCTTCCAGACTAAGACAAAGTAAGAAGAAGGCTCTGGCGTTCGACTGTGTGAATCATAGCAAATTATGAATAACATTGTGAAGAATGGGAATTCCAAAACACTTAATTGTGCTCATGCAGAAGATGTACTTAGACCAAGACACAGTTGTTCCAACAGACAAGGGGATGCTACAAGGTTTAAAATCAGGAAAGGTGTGTGTCAGGGTTGTATCCTTTCACCATACTTATTCAATCTGTATGCTGAGCAAACAATCCAAGAAATTGGACTATATGAAGAAGAACCTGGCATCAGAATTGAAGGAAGACTCATTAACAAGCTTCGATACGCAGACAACACAACTGTGACTATACTATTCTTAATATTATGTGGAGTCATTTTAACTGGAAAGTATTAAATAATTCTGCTCCAAATTTCTTTTCTAAATTTGTCAAATAATGCTACATTGTTTATAACATTCCAGATGTAGCTAGAGTGTTTACTATTAAATCTATGCCTGGTTTCACTGGGAAAAAAACACACATTAATATCAAATAATGTTTATGAAGTATCTGAAGATGCATAACTCTGCACTTGTCACTTAGAAATGTTCAATAACCCGTACTAAGTTGGGAGGTGCCATGCTTGAGTGGGATGCTTATACAACTGTTGTTCCGTCAGGAGGCCTGAATTTTGGTGCTATCTCATATACTGTGAGCTCAACACCCTGGGTGAGTCACCTAAGCTCTTGGGGCTGCTTTGCCCTCACCAACCAATTACCAAGTCTGGGGGACAGTATTGTTCATTTCCCTCTGAGGTAATACCTACGGCTCTAAGAGGACAAAGCCTTCTGTCTCTCTGGTCTTCTTATCCATTCTTATACACCAAGACTGGAAAACTCAAGTTATTGACTTAAACATATTTTAATGTGCTTCTGAAAACCTCATTTTTATGACTTTTACAAGGACCTGGACATCACTGATGGTGTCCCATACACGTATTTCCAGAGTTCTGAGTTATCTTTATAACTTCTTATTTACAACATAGAGGGATTAGAAGCAAACAAAACTTTATTTGGCTGGAAAATTCTTTACCGTTGTAGGACATTTTAAGATAAGTGGACTATTCAACCAGCTCCAATCTCAAAAGATGCTTTGGTCTTCTTCCTTTCGCTAATGTCTTAAATATCTTGCTAAGTTGGGATGGTCAAGAGGAAGGGCTTAATTTTTTTCCTTTAAATCACAGTTTATTGTGGGCAACTCTTTTAAGAGGTTACATTCCAATGTTGTAGGAGTTCCAGCTTGACCATAAGTAAAAAGCTGGTACTTCTAAGTATATCAGGCAAAGTGTTTAGCCAGACCAGCCAGGAGACAGAGGATCTTCTTGCTATGAGTAGAAGCAGCTGTAGAGCTGAGCTTAAACATAGCCTAATCATGTCATCTGGAGCCCTATGGGGCAATTGTACTCTGTTCTATAGGGTTGATATGAGTCAGAATCGACTCAACAGCAATAGGTTTGCTTTTTTTTTTTAATCATGTCATCAGTTTGTCACAAAAAGATCTTTTTTTTACCCTAATTCTTACCATCCTCTGCTTGATTTAAAAGACACCTGCATATATTTGACTATGTTCCAGGTGTTTAAAAAGTGTATACTGCTTCTTCCTAAAAGAATATGAATTTGGAAGAAGAATCTATTATTATAGAGCAGTAACACTGAAAATACCTCCTGACATATATTTAGACTTTCAGGAATAAAATGAAGATTGACATCATGATTTATACCATCAAGCTGTTTACTAGAGCTCAGCAAATAATTTAATAGAGCTAGTGGTGCTACATAAATTGTCTAAACAAAAAAGTCTGTCCATTCTCTCCTGTTCTTAGACCTACTTCTTCATTTCTTGGCCACACAAAACAAAATCTCAACTGTTGTTTGAACATCTACAGTGAGGTTATTCTGCACAGATACCCACTGTCAGAGTTACCTAATGCTGCCATAATAGAAATACCAC
The DNA here is from genome assembly GCA_030035585.1 of Dugong dugon. Lineage (NCBI taxonomy): Eukaryota > Metazoa > Chordata > Mammalia > Sirenia > Dugongidae > Dugong > Dugong dugon. The sequence continues at coordinate 22,936,755 of CM057469.1, read as the reverse complement.
AAGTGGGTGGCTTTTAAGAACAGAAATCTATTTTCTCACAGTTCTGGAGACTAAGAGTTCGAATCAGGGTCTCAGCAACAACTTGTGATCTGGTTAGACTAGTTCAGCAAAGGAGGAGAGGAGCGTGCAGGAGAACCAGCGGAGTGACAATGAGGAATAACTTTGACTAAAATATAAAGCCTCTAACAAACAAGTAGCCAAACTCCTGTGAAGTTTCTTCCTCGTCCGTCAGGCCTTCACACGCTGGTTTCCCAGCGTTTGTTCCTCGTATCTCTTGTCTCCTCCATCTGCATTCTCTCCTTAAAAATCATTTGCCATCGAGTTAATTTTGACTCATGGTGACCCCACGTGTGTCAGAGTAGAACTTTGCTCCACAGAGTTTTAGATGGCTGATTTCACAGAAGTAGACTGCCAGCCCTTTCTTCCGAGGCACCCCTGGGTGGACTCGAACCTCCAACATTTCAATTAGCAGCCGAGCACATTAACCACTTGCACCACCCAGGGACTCCACATTCTCTCCTTAGGTGACAGTATCCACTTCCATGGAGCACATATCAATGATTACCAATTAATACCTTGGACACCAACCTCCCCTTTGAGTGTCTGATTTGAATATCCTACTGCCTACTTAACAGGTACATCTCAATGTCTAATAGACAGTCCAAATGTATGTGTCCATAAAAGAACTTTTAAATTCCACTCTCCTATCTATACTTCCCCAGGACTCCATATATAATTAAGAAAGCCATCATTCACCCTGTTGCTCAGACAGAACCCTAAGAGTCACTCCTGATTCTCCTTGTCTTTATTTACCCCATTGAATTCGCTAGCAAATCCTATAACTTCTCATCCTCTTCACTGCCCCTACCTTTGTCTAAACCACCATCTTTTTCACTTCACTGAAGGCCACAGTCTCTTAACTGGTCTCCCGGCTTCCACTTTTGGGTGCCTACTACCCAACAAGCAGAGTTATCTTTTTAAAAACTTAAATCAGATCACTACTCTGCTTAAAACACTCTAATGGTTTTCCATTACTAATGAAATAAAATCCAAACTTTCTTACTGTGGTCTACAAGACCCTACTCTAGTAAACCAGGAGCCATTAATCATATCAATTTGATGACTCAAAATCTACAATGAAAAAATAAATAAAATAGAGTAGAAAAAAATAATACCACAGCACATCACATGCAGTAAGGGTAAGTATTGTTCTGTGAAATTTTTTAGTTTTAAATATGTAAGCTACATTGTGTTATTTGGCTGTAATGGAAAATATATTTCTTAGTATAAGTTGTGGTGAAAAAAAAAAAAAAACAACTTTTGCAAGCCCCTGACCTACATGATCTGAACCATGCCAACCTCTCCAGCCTTTCTTCACACCACCGTCTACCTTGTTCATTATGCTGCAGCCGCATCGATACTCCTCAATCAGCAAGCTCATCCCTGCCTCAGGACATTTGCACATGTTATTCTAGCTGCTGGGAATAATTTATCCTCAGATTTTAATGTGGCTGGGTCTTATTATTATTCAGATCTGAATTCAAGTATCACCTCCTAACAGACATTCTGTCTATAGCAGCACCTTCCTTCATATGCCTTCCCCATAGCCATCCAATAATCATGACTAAGCTGCTTCTTAGTACTGTAGCCCTCTCATTGCCTTCATTTACTTATTGGTTGATTGCTCATTTGTGTCTTTATTCTCTGCCTCTGTATACTGAGCTAAAAACGTGAGTTCAGGGACCACATTCATCTGGTTTACTACTGTATCTTCAGTGCGAAGAATAGTGTTTATCATATAATAAACCAAAACAAACAAACAAACCCATTGCCGTTGAGTCGATTCTGACTCATAGCCACCCTATAGGACAGAGTAGAACTGTCCCATGGGATTTCCAAGGAGCGGCTGGTGGATTCGAACAGCCAGCCTTTTGGTTAGCAGCCAAGCTCTTAACCACTATGCCACCAGGGCTCCATATCATATAATAGGTGCTCAATAAATATTTATTGAATGAATAAAATAAATTTTATGTGGAGAATATGTAATTGCCCTCTGTGGAGAAATAGGAGGGGAATCTGTGGTCTCTTACTTGGAGAAGATGAAGCACTGGGATTAGTATTCAAAACTCCTTCTTTGGCTTTGTATTCAGTCCAAGAGGCCATTTCTTTCAGCACATTAAACTGTTAATTATGGGTTCTGGCTTCTTTCTTTATGTGGAAAGGATAAATAGCCATTATCAAATAGTCATTTAAAAGGCGGTGATTTCTTTCAGGGCAATCATTATTAAAAGTGCACAAACATGTACATAAATAAAAGTATTTATTTAACATTAGGGCAGACAGACAATAGATCCCTTTCACTTCTGTTCTTTATCATGTGTACTACTTGCTTAGAAAAAGGAAAGTCCATTTTCTCCCTTCCTCCCAATTTCTTTTCTAGCTCATGCCAACATGCATACCACTGCCATAATCAAAATAATGTTTAGCTATTTATAGTAATTTATTTCCAAGACAATGAATTTTTTTCTGACATGAATTACTTAGTATTATTTTAGACAGTAAGTAAAATTTTGAGGTCATTGTAAAGAATTTGCCAAATTGCTAATTTTATATTATAGTGGAGCCCTGGTGGTGTAGAGGTTAACAGCTCGGCTGCTAACTAAAAGGTTGGCAGTTCGAATCCAGCAGCTGCTCCTTGCAAACCCTATGGGGCAGTTATATTCTGTCCTATAGGGTTGCTATGAGTCGGAAGCTGTGAGTCGGAATCCCCAAGAGTCTGTCAGTTTGTCGTACTGCGGGGTGTTTCTGTGTTGCTGTGATGCCAGAAGCTATGCCACCGGTATTCAAATACCAGCAGGGTCACCCATGGCAGATAGGTTTCAGCTGAGCTTCCGGATTAAGATAGACTAGGAAGAAGGACCCAGCGGTCTACTTCTAAAAAGAATTAGCCAGGGAAAACCTTATGAATAGCAGTGGAACATTGCCTGACATAGCGCCGGAAGATGAGACCCTCACGTTTGGAAGGTACAACACAACTGGGAAAGAGTTGCCTCCTCAAAGTAGAGTTGACCTTAATGACGTGGATGGAGTCAAGCTTTAGGGACCTTTATTTGTTGATGTGGCATGACTTAAAATGAGAAGATACAGCTGCAAACATCCATTGATAATTGGAACCTGGAATGTATAAAGTATGAATCTAAGAAAACTGGAAATAGTCAAAAATGAAACGGAATGCATAAACATTGATATCCTAGGCATTAGTGAGCTGAAATGGACTGGTATTGGTCATTTTGAATCTGACAATCATATGGTCTACTACGCTGGGAATTAAAACTTGAAGAGGAATGGCATTGCATTCGTCATCAAAAAGAACATTTCAAGATCTATCCTGAAGTACAATGCTGTCAGTGACAGAATAACGCCTATGAGGAAGACCAGTTAATATGACTACTATTCAAATTTACACACCAACCAGTAAGGCCAAAGATGAAGAAATTGAAGATTTTCACCAACTTCTGCAGCCTGAAATTGATTGAACATGCAATAAAACGCACTGATGATTACTGGTGATTAGAATGTGAAAAGTTGGAAACCAAGAAGAAGGATCGGTAGTTGGAAAATACGGCCTTGGTGATAGAAATGTCTCTGGAGATCGCATGATAGGATTTTGTAAGACCAACGACCTCTTCACTGCAAATACCTTTTTCACCAACATAAACAGCGACTATACACATGGACCTGGCCAGATGGAATGCTCAGGTATCAAATCGACTACATCTGTGTAAAGACACGATGGAAAAAAGCTCGATATCAACAGAACAAGGCCAGGGGCCAACTGAAGACCAGACCATCAATTACTTATAAGCAAGTTCAAGCTGAAATTGAAGAAAATTAGAACAAATCCACAAGTGCCAAAGGATGACCTTGAGTGTATCCCACCTGTATTTAGAGACCATCTCAAGAATAGATTTGATGCGTTGAACACTAATGACCAAAGACCAGATGAGTTGTGGAATGACATCAAGGACATCATACATGAAGAAAGCAGGTCATTTAAAAGACAGGAGAGAAAAAAAAGACCTAAATGTATGTCAGAAGAGACTTTGAAACTTGGTCTTGAACGTTGAGTACCTAAAGCAAAAGGAAAATGATGAAGTAAAAGAGCTGAACAGAAGATTTCAAAGGGCAGCTCGAGAAGACAAAGTGGAGTACTATGATGATATGTGCAAAGACCTGGAGACAGAAAACCAAAAGGGAAGAACACACTTGGCATTATTAAACTGAAAGAACTGAAGAAAAAATTCAAGCCTCAAGTGACAATACTGAAGGATTCTACAGGGAAAATATTAAATGATGCAAGAAGCTTCAAAAGAAGATGGAAGGAATACACAGAGTCACTACACCAAAAAGAATTGGTTGATGTTCAACCATTGTAGGAGGTGCCATATGATCAGGAACTGATGGTACTGAAGAAAGAAGTCCAAGCTACACTGAAGGCATTGAGATGTTTCAACGAACAGATGCAGTGCTGCAAGTGCTCACTCATCTATGCCAAGAAATTTGGAAGACAGCTACCTGGCCAACCGACTGGGAGAGATCCATATTTACGCCTATTCCCAAAAAAGGTGATCCAACGGAATGCGAAAATTATCGAACAATATCATTAATATCACACACAAGTAAAATTTTGCCGAAGATCACTGAAAAGAGGCTGCAGCACTATATCGACAGGGAACTGCCAGAAATTCAAGCCGGATTTAGAACAGGACATGCAACCAGGGATATCATTGCTGATGTCAGATGGATCTTGGTTGAAAGCAGAGAATACTAGAAAGATGATTATTTGTGTTTTATTGACTATGCTAAGGCATTCTACTGTATGGATTATAACAAATTATGGATAACACTGCAAAGAATGGGAATTTTGGGACACTTAATTGTGCTCATAAGGAACCTGCACATGGATCAAGAGGCAGTCGTTCGAACAGAATAAGGAGATACTGCATGGCTGAAAGTCAGGAAAGGTGTGCGTCAGGGTTGTATCCTTTCACCATACCTAATCAATCTATATGCTGAGCATATAATCCAAGAAGCTGGACTATATGAAGAAGAATGGGGCATCTGGATTGGAGGAAGACTCATTAACAACCTGCGTTATGCAGATGACACAACTTTGCTTGCTGAAAATGAAGAGGACTTAAAGCACTTACTGATGAAAATCAAAGACCACAGCCTTCAGTATGGATTACACCTCAACATAAAGAAAACAAAAATCCTCACGACTGGACCAATAAGCAACATCATGATAAATGGAGAGAAGACTGAAGTTGTCAAGGATTTCATTTTACTTGGATCCACAATCAACACCCATGGAAAAGCAGTAGTCAAGAAATCAAAAGATGCATTACATTGGGCCAATCTGCTGCCAAAGACCTCTTTAAAGTGTTGAAAAGCAAAGTTGTCACGTTGGGGTCTAAGGTGCGCCTGACCCAAGCGATAGCATTTTCAGTTGCCTCATATGCATGCGAAAGCTGGACAGTGAATAAGGAAGACTGCAGAAGAACTGACTGCCTTGAATTGTGGTGCTGGCGAAGAATATTGAATATACAAGGGGCTGCCAGAAGAACGAACAAATCTGTCTTCGAAGAAGTACAACCAGAATGCTCCTTAGAAGCAATGATGGCGAGACTACGTCCCACATACTTTGGACATGTTGTTAGGAAGGATCAGTCCCTGGAGAAGGACATTATGCTGGGTAAAGTAGAAGGTCAGCAAAAAAGAGGAAGACCCTCAATGATATGGATTGACACAGTGGCTGCAGCAATGGGCTCGAGCATGGCAACAATGGTGAGGATGGTACAGGATGGGGCAGTGTTTCGTTCTGTTGTGCCCAGGGTTGCTATGAGTCGAAACCAACTCGACAGCACTTAACAACAACAACATGAGCTGGAATCGACTTGAAGGCAAGGAGTTTGGTTTCTGGTTTTCTGTTAAAGTACTGTATGAGTATTGGTTTCTCAAATTTTTCATTGATAGTAAAAGAAGCACAGTTCGTTGAAAACAGATTGGAACAGAGGGCTGGAATTCAGTTATTGTTCTGGTCCCAGCTCTAATCTTAACTAGCTGGAATATTTGGATAAGTAATTTAAATTCCTTGAGACTCAGTTTTCTCGTCTGTACAGAAGGGTCAGTTTAGGTAAAAAAAATTCTATATAATAGGGGCCTACTGGTTGTTCAGTGGTTAAGTATTTGACTGCTAACCGAAAGGTCAGTGGTTTGAACCCATCAGCCACTCTGTGGGAGAAAGATAGGACAGTCTGCTTCTATAAAGATTACACCTTTAGAAACCCTTTGGGGCAGTTCTACTCTGTCCTATAGGGTCACTATGAGTCGATATTGACTCGATGGCAACGGGTATATGCCAAGCACTATTTTAATCTTCAGTTAATCCTCACAAAAACTTTATGAAGTAGCTAGTATTATTTCCCCTATTTTACATATTGGAGAAGTAGGCAGTGAGAAAATAAACAACACAGGTACTAAATGTCAAAGATGGTTTCAACCTAGGTAGTCTGACTCCAGGACTCATACTCTTTTCACCTTACTCTGTGATCTATGTTTCTGTCCATCTCTGAAACTTAAAATTACAAGCTGTGAATCCTTGGCTCTTATTGTATCTGCACACTTATCTCTTTCCTGCATCAGACAGTAAACTACTCAAGTGTAGAGACTATGTCAATCTTTGAATGGCCTGCCACAAATAGCTTGGTGCCTTGCATGTAGTAAGTTTTCAATATGTGCTTTAAAAATGATCAGGAAATGAGATGGATTCACGGTACAGTTTGGAGACAAACTAGATGAAATCTAAGGTTCTTTCTAACTCTGAGAGTTGATGACTCAGGTATTGAAAACTCTTCTTGAGGGAGTTGGCTGTGTCTCCATGATGTCACCTTGGACTTAACTCCTCAACCTACTGCAATATGGTTTTCACTGGATTCATGACATTGAAACAGCTCTTGCCCAGGTCAATAACTACCTTCTAAATACACTTCTCATCCTGATTTACTCATCTCTTGAGTTGTTGTTGTTATGTGCCGTTGAGTCAGTTCTGACTCACAGCAACCCTATATGCACAACGGTACAAAACACTGCCTGGTCCTGCATCATCCTCACAATTGTTGTTATGTTTGAGCCCACTCTTGCAGCCACTGTGTCAATCTATCTAGTTGAGGGTCTTCCTCTTTGTTGCTGATCCTGTACTTTACCAAGCATGATGTCCTTCTCCAGGGACTGGTCCCTCCTGATAGCATGTCCAAAGTATGTGAGACAAAGTCTCACCATCATTGTTTCTAATGAGCATTCTGGCTGTACTTCTTCCAAGACAGATTTGTTCATTCTTCTGGCAGCCCATGGTATAGTCAATATTCTTTGCCAACACCATAATTCAAAGGCATCAATTCTTCTTTGGTCTTCCTTACTCATTTTCCAGCTTTCACATACATATGAGGCGATTGAAAACACCTTGGCTTGGGTCAGGCACACCTTAGTCTTTAAAGTGACATCTAAGTTTTTTAACACTTTAAAGAGGTCTTTTGCAGCAGATTTGCCCAATACAATGTGTTGTTTGATTTCTTGACTGCTGCTTCCATGGTCGTTGATTGTGGATCCAAGTAAAATTAAATCCTTGACAACTTCAATGTTTTCTCCATTTTTCATGATGTTGCTCATTGGTCCAGTTGTAAGCATTTGATATTATTGACTACCTTGTCTTTCTTAAAGCACTCGCCTCCCTTCAAAACCAGATGGCATAATGCTCACCTACCTTTTCTCCCACCAGTTGGGGAGCTATGCTGAGTCATCATTTCAGGATCTGCCTCCCCTCCCAATATCTACAATGTTGGCATTTCCCAGAGCTCTATCATAGCCCTTTCTCTTCTCACTCTACACTCCCTCCTGTGAGGATCTTATTTGCTTTCTTGACTTTACCATATATATACTAGTATTTTTAAACTGATACTTCCAACTCAGATCTCTCTTATGAGCTTCAGACCTGTTATAACAGTAAAAAATGATAACTTACTTTAAGAGTACTTAAACATAAATAGTGTGATGTATATGTGGAGTGGGATGGTTACTACTTGACGTATCCAAATAATGACTACCCTCTGGATGTGGAGTACCTAATCAGTGATCCCTATGCCAGAGGTGGCATCATAACTGCTTCATATGATGTTACGATATAACATTAAGCCTCTTGCAGAGGTTTTAATTAGATAGTGATGTTAGAAAAACATTCTGTCTGCGAAATGAGTGATGCACGTGCTGTATGTGTGGCTACATGAAAGAGGTATAAAGACCCGGCACCCCGTGCCTTTGGGGCATGACTCAAGTTCTAACCTCAATGGACCTGTATCTCCCCACTTGACCAACATCTTTGTCACCGGACTTGCGGACTTGACCCTTTGGTTGATTGGTCTTACCAGACACACAGTTGAGGATAAATTTCACGTATCTTGGTCATCTATTGAATATCACCTTGTATCTTAAAGTCACCATGTTCAAAATTGAACTGATCACCTAAATCCAAACTTGCTCCTATTCTGTCTTCTTCTTCTCAGTGAAAGGATTCACATTCACTTGATGGTCTAAGTTAGAAATTCAGGCATTACTTCTAACTTCTCCCAATCCTCATTTCCTAAGTTCAATCAATTACTAAGTCCTATCACTCTATCACCTAAATAATTCTCAAATCTATCCATTTCTCTCCAACTCCTATCCACATCTGGCACTACCCACATCTATGCCACCAGCTACTCTACTGGGTTACTAGAATGACCTTGTAAATGGTTTGTGTGCCCCATCCCTGCTCCTTCTAATGCATTCTCTATACATAAGCCGGAGTGACTCTTATAAATTGAAAATCTGTATTCTAATTATATTACTATTCATTGTAAAATAGGGGTGAAATTCAAAACATCAAACAACTGTTAATAATACGTAGTCACTGAGTAGTGCAAATGATTAACAAGCTCAGCTGCTAACTAACTAAAAGGTTGGAGGTTTGAGTCCATCCAGAGGTGCCTTGGAAGAAAGGCCTGGAAACCTATGTCTGAAATATCAGCCATTGAAACCCTATGAGGCACAGTTCTACTTTGACACACATAGGGTCTCTATGAGTTGCAGGCAACCTGACAGCAACTGGTGGTGGTGGTTAATAATACAGGCATCAATCAATCAGAATGAATGTCAATCCAATTACAGTCAATAATAGTTGTAAACACCACCTTGAACAATCCAAGTTGTCTGTGTACTTTTATGCCCTACTAGTCTGTAAACTCTGTTAGATAGGAGATTGGGTATATCAGTACTAACCTTTGTATTCTCAGCATCTAATAATGTTCGACATATAGAAGGTTCTTGCTGAACAAATAAAAGACTATGAATGAGAAAGTAATCCAATCAAACAATAAACCAATCAATTTTTTTCAACCTCGTTTCTAGAACCAAATTTTAACCTCAGCTGAGGTTGGGGAGTAGTGTGGAATTTAAGGAATAGTGACCTAATACTTTTTAGTTCAGCATTAAATCACATACTGTTTTTTCTAGTCCTCATATTGAACCCCAAATTCACATCTTAGTAACTGTTTCATTCTCTTGTCTCCTTAGGGAAAGGAGTGATTCATTTTCTTTACTCTCTAGTTTTCTCCTTAAGGACTGGAGTATGCCCCATACCTAGAGGTCGAGTACTTTCCCTGAAGCCAACTGGTTGACATCCTGGGTTTCTGAGTGCAACTGACTTCTCGATTTTCTGTCAAAGTTCAGTTCAGTCCAGTTCAACAACTATTTATTGACAAACTCATGGAATACAATGATGAATGAGTCACAGTCTCTTTGCCATCAAGAGCTCACTATATATTGGTCACCATGAGTTAGAATTGACTTGACAGCAACTGGTTTTGCAGTCCTTTAGTGGTGCAAACAGTTAACATGCTCACAGCTGAAAGGTTGGTGGTTCAAGTCCACACAGATGTGCCTTGGAAGAAAGGCCTGGCAATCTACTGCCAAAAAAATTGACCACTGAAAATCCTACAGAGCATAGCGCTTACTCTGACATACATGGAGTCACCATGAGTCAGTGTCACCATGAGTCAGAGGACAACTAGTTTTTATATGTTGGTAGAAATAAATATCCAAGTGAATAAATTAAATTAAAACGTGTTGAAGGTGGATTATCGAACAGGCTGACTAACCTCATATCTAGGACATCAACATAACAGGACACTAAAAACACGGGGAAAAACTTGAGAAGAGTTTGAGAGTTGATATAAAAAAGAAACAAATCCATCACTATGGAGAAATTCAGAGCTTTGTGTACTTCATTAACCTTATATTATCATTTAATATTGTTTTTATTTTGAATTACATATGGGGTTATACAATATTTTTCCCCTAGTATGAAGAGTCTCTAAAAGTCTTAATCCATCCCTCATAAGTGCCAAATCGGAGACATAAATAGGGTGCTACAGAAAGATAGTCAAATCAGCCTGAGGCAGGAGAGGGCAAGAGAGAGGAAAGGAGAATGCATTTCAGAGGAAGTCTTAAGGGATAAATTAACCAGGTGAAGGCCTGGGAAGCTGGGAGAGGTATGCAGTCCCCTTGGTGGAATCCAACTCTTCACCCTGAGTTAGATCTTCCAGTACTTCCTGTTGGCCTAGTCCATCATCTGTTATCTCCTTGTTGTACATTAAATCTGGCACATTGAACCTTTGCTCTTTGTCCAATGATGAATCTGTACCATGTAAAAGTTATCTCTTGGGAGACAGTGGTGGACTTCTCATCCTGAGGGAGACCCGGGTTCAAATCATGACCAATCCACCTCATGTGCAGCCACTACCCGTCTGTCAGTAGAGGCTTTGGTGTTGCTATGATGATGAGCAGGTTTCAGTGGAGCTTCTAGACTGAGACATACGAGGAAGAAAGGTCTGGTGATCTATTTCCAAAATCAGCCAATGAAAATCCTATGAATCTTAGTTTTGTAATGCTGTTGCAACAGAAATACCACTCGTAGGTGGTTTTAAAGAACAGAAATTTATTTTCCCACAGTTTAGGAGGCTAGAAGTCTGAACTCAGGACATTGGCCCTGGAGGAAGGCTCTATGTCAGCTCTGGGGGAAAATCCTTGCGTCAGCCTTTCTAGCACTGGCATTCCTCAGTTCCTTACAATCTCCATGTGGCCTCTATGTTCCCCGTTGATGCTCTTTTGTCTCTATGTCTATGCTGCTCTTTGTATCTCAGAAGCAGGGCTTCGAACCCATTCTCTGCTTAGAACCCCCAGACACACTGAATCAGAATCTACGTTTTTAATAAGATCCCCAGTGATTCTTACATATAACTTCCTAGGAACTTGTTAGAAATGAAATTCTTAGCAGGGGTATGAACCAGAACTAACCAGTTTGAAGTCCTCTCAGAAATGAGTTAGATTTAAGACAAACCCTAACTGATATGGCCTCACTAGCATAACAAAGACAATGCTATTTCCAAATGGGATTACATCCTCAGGCATAGGGTTTAGGATTTACAACACATATTTTGGGGAGACACAATTCATTGATCACAATTGTCCAATCCACAAGCAATCATGGGCATGACACAGGACTAGGCAGCATTTTTTTCAGTTGTACATGGGGTCGCCATGAGTCAGGTGCTAACTCTAATGTAATTGACAACAACAACAACAATAACAATAGGAATACTTAGTATTACAGATTGAATTGTGTCCCCCTAAAATGTGTGTAAACTTGGCTAGGCCATGATTCCCAGTATTGCATGGTTGTCCTCCATTTTGTGATCTGATGTAATTATTTACATGTTATAAATCCTAACACCTACGATGTTAATAAGGCAGGATTAGAGGCAGTTATGTTAATGAGGCAGGATTCAATCTATAGGATTAGGTTGTATCTTGAGCCAATCTCTTCTAAGATATAAAAGCGAAAAGCGAGCAGAGAGGAGAGGGACTTCGTACCATCAAGAAAGAAGCACTGGGAGTGGAGCGCATACTTTGGACCTGGGGTCCCTGTGCTGAGAAGCTCCTAGCCCAGGGGTAGACTGATGACAAGGACCTTCTCCCAGAACCAACAGAGAGAAAGAAAACCTTCCCCAGGAGCTGGTGCCCTGAGGTCAGACTTCAAGCCTCCTAGACTGTGAGAGAATAAATTTGTTTGGTAAAGCCATCCACTTGTGGTATTTCTGTTATAGCAGCACTAGATAACTAAGACAGATAGTTCTAGGCTCCATGCTTGGCTATAACCCAAGATTCAAGAAACACAGCCCATTTGTTCCATTCCAGTAAGGCTAGTTTGCTCACAGTTTCTTTTTCTTTTTTTGCTTTTCCTTCAATGATCACCTGTACTGTTCTTAGTCATTAAACAATGTTTGCTTGCATCATCATCTTGCAAAACCTTATTCAAAATTTATCTTCTATAGGAAGTCTTTCTCAATGGATAGAGGCATGCATGTAAAGGGCTTCCTTCTGATAAATTCTGATTAATGCATATTGTTTAGAGTTGCATATTTATAACTACATATCCAAATAAAATAAATATCTGTATGGCTAATCATAGCTAATGTCATTTAACCAAAACTAGCCCCGGTGATGCAACAGTTAAGTGCTCGGCTAGTAACTGAAAGGTCTGCAGCTCGGACCCACATAGCGGCTCTGCAGGAGAAAGATCTGGTGATCTATTCCTCTAAAGATAACAGCCTAGAAAACCCTATGAGGCAGTACTATTCTGTCACATGGAGTCGCTCTGAGTCGAACAGACTCAACAGCACAGAACCACAAACTTCTTAGTTGTATGAATCCCATCTCTCATTGTCTCATATTGTACTGTTGTCATCTTAAATGCCATGTGCAACAGTATCTGAAATCCCTGGGTGCTGCAAACGGTTAAGCACTTGGCTGCTAAGCAAAAGGTTGTAGGTTTGATCCACCCAGAGGTGACTTGGAAGAAAGGTCTGGTGATTTACTTCCCAAAAATCAGCCACTGAAAACTCTATGGTGCACAGTTCTACTCTGACATACAAAAGATCACCACGAGTTGAAATTAACTTGATGGCAACTGTTTTATAACAAGATCAACACTGTATAGTCACAAAGGTTCCCTGAATCCTCACCAACTTTTATTTACTCTCCATTAGATTACTGGTGAAAATTTGATCAGAGCTAGGTAGCAGAGCTGCAAATTACTTAAATCTCTTGATGAAATGTAATAGTTTTGAAAATTAGAACATTTCATATGGGAACAATATCAAAATAGATGACCTAAAACTAAAATTGTTTTCCCAAGAATCTGCACTTACCGAATTGTCCCTCGAAGCTGTGAATATTTTTTCAGCTCTTTCTGAAGAGAAAAATAAATAAACACAGTCCATTTCTCCTCGGTAGCTCTTCGGCTCCCTATAAAAACTAAGGCAATATTTCACAAAGTGTGTTCCTTAGTGCACTAATCCTGTGCGATGCTCTAGAAAAAGACTTCTTTGGTGAAATAACTTTGGGAAACGCTACGTATTATCACCCCAAAATGGAAAAATGCAATGAACACTAGCATGTCAGAGACACTACAGCACTGCGGTAGAGAGGCCAGTTTCACGCTATTCAACACTTCATGTCCCAAGTGTATCTGAGCACAGAAGATGTTTTCCCCTCCCACAGTATGCCATCAACATTCCATGCAACATCGGATTGGGAAATACTGTCTTCCCAGCCATTGAATTCATGCTTTCAGAGATATTACTGTCGTGTGGCCTGGGGCATTTATTTGGACTTTATCAAGTAATCCAAAGTAGCAAGTATCTTTTTTTATATTTGTTGTGTTCGGTTGCAATAAATAAGTACAAGAACAGTTCTTCAACACCAGTTCTTTACTTGTATAAACTCAGTGGATTCTACCACCTGTCTGTCATTTTGTGTGCTGCTGTGATGCTGAAAGCTGTGCCACCAGTATTTCAAATACCAGCAGGGTCATCCATCATGGATAGGTTTCAGCAGAGCTTCCAGACTAAGACAGACTAGGAAGAAAGGCCTGGTGATCTACTTCTGAAAAGTAGTCAGTGAAGACCTTATGGATCACAACAGATTATAGTCAGATATAGTGCTGGAAGATGAGCCCCCTAGGTTTAGAAGGCACTCAAAATACACAGTGGCTGCAACAATGGACCGTAGCAAACCAACTACCATAAAGATTATGCAGGACCAGGAAACATTTTGTTCTGTTGTACATAAGGTCGCCGTGATTCACAGTCAACTCAATTGCAACTAACAACAACAACGTGAGTTACCCTCAACTTTTATACTTGGAGCAGTTACTACTGGGATGCAAAAGAAGCAAAAATAAGAACAGACATTTTAAGGCACGGAAACATTAGCACTGAACCGTAATGCTGCAATCTAAGCAGAAATTCCACGGCTGGGTTGATGATGGAACGCAAAGTATGGGTTCGAGTACCACACACAATTGCTCAATATGCTACTCTAAAAAAAGCCAGTGAGTCTTGATTTTGGTTTGGATTAGGGCCCTACCAACTGCCATGAGAATGGCAGGCTTCTATACAGAGATTCAAAGCAGAATTATAGCTTCTCAGCATGTGAATCCCAGGAGGCAGGTGATTTAGTCAATAGGCCCCAAAACAGCTCTTTAAAACACAGAGCCTGTTCTCATTAAAGGTCAGGATTTATTTACTTATTTGGAAGTCATTTAAAATTTTCTGCTTTTATCTGCCTTTCTTGTACATTCCACCCCATCCTCTATTTCCAGAAGCTACTCTGAAGTAACTAATGGGTAGAGAATTGAGAGGATTTCAACATTAGTCTTTCACTGAGTTAAAGTAAAGCTGGTTAGTCTCACCGTAAGCTATTAAAAATGTTCAATATATGTTTCAATTTATGTGTGTGTGTGTGTGTGTGTGTGTATACACTCAGATGTTGATCCACGATACCCTTTAGATTTCCTAACAATGTCTCATCACTTATCATCCCACCTCAATTTAATATTCTTTTGCATTGGAACCGTATGTTGTATCTCTTCCTATTTTCCAACATTGAGCAATTCCTTGCAATTATAACACTCATTCAAACATTTGTTCGTTCATCAATTCTTTTAGAAATACTATTGAGTCTATATGTGCCAGGCACTGCTCTGGCCTTTATAATAAATGAAAGCAACATTTGATTGTTTTTACCTGTATTGAAGAATCACGAAGCCCTTGTCAAAACATCAAGGCAACTGGTACTTGAGGGAAATCAGATAAGGGACAGGCTGAGCATTTTCTGGGTCAGTGTTCCTCACAAGACACCTGTATCAGGATTACTTGAAGCACTTATTTCAAACGCAGATTTACAGGCCTATGTCAGAATACCTGGGGGTCAAGACCCAAGAATCTGTATTTTTGACTAGTACTCCAGGTGTTGCTGGTGCACCTACAATGCCACAGGATTGTCACGGATGAGAGAGGAGAAAAAGCGACCTAGAGGATGAAGCTCTGAACACATCTCCCTTCAACAGGAACCCTTCCACTTTTAACTCTTTCATTTATTGTGGTTCCTATATGTCTTCAGAAAAAAAATGAGTTCCAGTGCGAGATTCTTTTGAAATAACTCCTTTTAAGTGTAACATTACTAGAAAGACACATATATGAGACTCTTTACCTTAACCTGTCATTATATTTTAAAAGCGGCATAATGAAGAAAGCATGGATTTTACAATCAGCTAAATACACCTCCACCACTTATTAGTTGTGTAAACTGACAAGCTAACTGACCTCTGTGAGTCCTGTTTTCCTCTTGTATAAAATGGGGACAATAAGAGGGGATAATAATAAGGTGGTTGCTCAGGTTCAAAGACTTATTATAGAGAAAGCATCTAGCAAAGGACTTGGCTTATAATGCGCATTCCACACATTTTGGCCCTCACCTCGCTCCAATTTTACCAGCTTTTATAAATGACTTCAATTAAAAAGTAGCCACATAAAACTCTTTTGTGTGTTTCCTGACATAGTGTTCTTCCAGCTATTAGCCTTGACATTGTCAGAATAACCAAATGCTGGGTTTACTTCAGAATTGGGTGCCATGATCAAGTTCATTTTTCGGTTAAAACATGATTCCATTTTATATCAATGAGAATTATTTAAACCACTGTATTTCCTTTCAGTTTAAATTACCAGAAAGTGTGGGTGCCCAATTAATGCTCAATAACAGAAAATAGTTCAATTCCGTTTAGATTTTTTTAATATATTTTAAAGGATCAAGTCATTTATTTATTCGTTCAATAAACAGAAATGTAGCTGTTGGGCAGACCATTCCTTCAAGGCTTCCTAATGTTAGGTGCGACTGAGCTGTCTGCCCTTCGCTCACTGTGGGAGGAAGGAAAATAGAATCTCCGTACAACTTGTTTGTGAAGAAGCCTCTGGGACCACTGACACAAATATTTACTAATTTGTGGGGAGAGAGAAAAGAAAAGAAAAGTGGTTCTTCCCAAGGCTGAAATACAGTGTGTCCTACTTTGCATCACTTTACATTAGGAGGCTGGAGTTTTCCAAGGGGCTTAACTGCTAATGAGACGTGTGAAGTTGTCAGCTGTGTGTCGTGAAGACTCAGTGTTCCCATTGCTGGTGAAATTCAAGACAGTTAGATGAAACCAAAGGAATGATCTTTACTATGTGTCAGCGTTTGATTTAGTTGTGCCCTCTTTCCTATTTCTAGTATAGCCTTCCTGGCACCGTGTTGCAAAGGTCATCGTGCATCTCTCACTCTCTGCTAGACTGGAAGCTCCTTAAGGATAAGGACTGTGCCTCATTTCTCTCTGTTTCATGATATTGGCACATAGCACTGTGCCTGGCACTTAGTAAGCATTTAATAATTTTTTTTTTCTTTTTAAAGTAGAGAGAATGTAAAGACCACAGAGAACTATCTTTCCAGGGCTTTCAGCACCTTTATACCTATTTAGTGAACACACATGAAAAACCAGATACCTCATGAGAAATGAGACCTTTTCTAAGAATGAAATTTGCAAGTAGGTTAATAATTACAGACATAATTACAATCAGAACAATCACATTTCTTGTTTTCTACAACTGCTTTCTGGCCTCATGGTGTAGGTGCAAAGGTTATCACTCCTACTGAAATGATCTGGACAGAGAGTGAAATGGATGGGCTGAGTCCAGGAAGATGGAATCACGTAAGTAAAGCCCTAGACTTAGTTATTTTTTAAAAAAAAAAAAAAAAAATATAGAATGGGGAAGATGTGACAGCAACTCGTGTAGGACAAAAAGGGTTTTGTTGTTGAGCACAAGATCTGCAGCAGACAACAGTGGGATGAAGCTAATAAAGAAGCTAACACAGTTTGCAGCGTCATTAATTCAATGGGTAGGTTAACATTTCTATCAGAGAAAGTAAAATTTACTTTGACCTTTTGTGGTTCTCTCTCTCTATGTATATATATATATCAAAAAACCAAACCCCATTGCCATCAAGTTGATCCTAACTAATAGCGACCCTGTAGGGCAGAGTAGAGCTGCCCCATAGGGTTTCCAAGAAGTGGCTGATGGATTTGAACTGCCACACTTTTGATCAGCAGCCGAATGCTTAACCACTGCGCCACTAGGGCTCCCTATACTCTGCCCTATAGGGTTGCTATGAGTCAGAATCGACTCTATAGCAATGGGTTTGGTTTTTGGCTATATACATGTATACATATATAATCAAATACTATTTGAAAATCTAATGATCATTTTTTAAAGAGCCATATTGTACTAAATAACAGAAGCTAAAGAAAACCAAACACTGTGGATTTCCTTCAGCTTTTCTCATTATTTTGCCCTATGATAAATAAGAACCATAGCTAAAACATCATAAGAATTTATCATAGGTCAGGCACTATGGTTTTATATTACATGCACTCCCTCATTGAATACTTACAACTACTACTATTGCCCTCATTTAACACTCACACACAATTATTACTAATACTTAACAACTACTATTGAGGAAACAGAAGTGTAATAGAATGAGGTGACTTGTCCAAGGTTACAAAACTCATAAATGGAAAAGCTGGGTTTTAACCCACGTAGTGTGACATCAGAGCCTACACTCCCAATCACTGCCATATTGCCTCTCCTCCAAAAGGAGTTGTAAATGGAAGGAGAAGGAAAGCAATATACTTTAAAGTATTGGCCCTGTTGCTGTTGAGTTGATTTCAACATAAGCAATCCTATAGGACAGAGTAGAACTGCTCCATAGGGTTTCTAAGGCTGCCATCTTTACAGAAGCAGATTGCCACATCTTTCTCCTGTGGAGCAGCTGGTGGGTTCAAACTGCCTACCTTTCAGTTTGCAGCTGAGCACTTAATCTCTGTAACACCAAAAACAAACAAATGAACAAACTCGTTACAATCAAGTCAATTCCGACTCTTAGCAACTCTATAGGACAGGATAGAACTGTCCCGTAGGGTTTCCAAGGCTGTAATCTTTACAGAAGCAGACTGCGACATTTTTTTCCCACAGAGTGGCTGGTGGGTTTGAACCGCTGATGTTTCAGTTAGCAGCCGAGCGCTTAACCACTGTGCCACCAAGGCTCCTTGTTGTGCCACCAGGGCTCCTTAAAGTATTGGCCAGTGTGAGAAAAACATTTAAAAGACAGAAAGCACATTAGGAGTAAGTACACTATTATATTTTTTAAAAAGATCTTGGTCAATATCACGTTCTTCAAATTATGAGAGGTACATGGGGGTTTTCGAGCTAGTAGTGTATTTTTGTATTGGTAATGAATTAAAGACTCTGAGTCCCGAATATTCCATCTTCCCAGAGATGGGATGCTGACCTGCACCGAATTTAAAAAGCATAACCACCTAGTGGTGGATGTCGTGAAATACCGCCAGATACCCTAGAGATACTCTACTATCTTTGAGCAATTTATGCCCATAAAGAGTAATAGATGAAAACTAGTTAATACTAATTATTAGTGGAACCATTTACATCTTTGTAAATCTTTAACATATAATTCAATAAAGGACAAATAAACTATTACATTAATGACAATTCTAATGAAGTGAAGAAACTATACAAAGCTATCAAATCTCTTTGGGGAGGGGGAGGACTAGTAAATAACCTTTCTTACTCATTCAATTTTTTATTTGTAGATTTTTGGACTACTGAAATGATAAACTAATCATGAGGTCATGGCTGAAAGGACACTGGAAAATGTATGAAAATGCAGGAGAAACATACTGTAGTTTATTACTGACTTATTTCTGAGACATCCAAAAAACATGATAATCAAAGTGCTTTTGATAGAAACAAGATACCAGAAAATTCCATCGAAACAAGGTGAATGACAAAAGAAAAACATTCAAACAGAACCAGTATTAAGATGAATCTATATATCACGAATGCCTTATTTTTTACTGGGCACTTCACATATACATATTTGGTCATTTAAGGCTTACAATAACCTATGTTCTCATAGGTATGATTACTCTCATTTTACCAATGAGAAAACTGAGTTTCGGTTACACTAGATATTTTGCCCAATGGCACACACTAGTTAAGCAAGTTTCAAGGTGGGTCACGTGCCAAAGTCTTTACCTATAATAATAAAAGGACAGCTTTCATTATTTCATTACCTGCAAAGAGATTATCAGCACCTTTACTCCCTGACCTCAAGGTGAGGAGAGCAGGTGAGACAAAGCAGGAGAGGAGAGGAGGACTATAAGGTCTTTCAAAGAGAGAAAAAGAGGAAAGATTGACAAAGACAGCTGAGCTGCCCATTTCTGTGAACAACAAACTGATCAGTTGGTTGATGACAATTTGCAACTTTATTCCAGACAGCCCAGCAAGCCAAATAAACCTTTGGAATCCTCCACAGCTTGACAGCAACATAAAAGACTCCAGCCAAGAATGCATTAGAGTCAGCCAAACAAAATTTATGAGTTATTTATGAGTTATCACTTTTATAAGTGGGGTAGTTAAAGGTTTTCTCATGTTAGTCCAGCAACTGTTTTCTGGCTTCACTGCAAAGCCACTTTTAAGTTCACCTTAACTTAAAGATGATCCCACAAAATTCTTCACCAAGCTGTGAAAATGTTGTTTTTACCCAGCCGGGAGTGTCATAGCAAGAATGTCTCTCCAGGCCTTGATGAGAGCCAAGTTGGACCTGCAAATGAGGCTGCAATGTGGGCAGAGCTTGCCTGCCGGGAAGTGGTCACAGAAGCAAATTCAGAGGAGGTGCAGGATGGACTGGAAATGGGTGATGTTGATATTAGGCATGGAATTGGGCCAGCCACTGCATGAAAACATTACAAATAAACAGCCCAACAGAAGGCCTTGTTTAAGTAACTAGCCTCCAGAAGAATGTGGATGTTTAGAAAAGTGAGAGAGAACCTCTCATATGTACATAACTCACAGGGGTGAATGATAGAATAAAAATGTCCATTTTCTCAAAAAGTTTGCCAAGGGGATTGGATTTCCATAAAAACAAATTTTGTTAAAACTGAATTAAAAAAAAATCTTGATTGTCTTGCTTATTCTAATATTTTCTAAGCATATATTCTCTAGCTATCTAGGGGGCAAGTCATAAAGACCAAGCCTATGATATTTTTCAGGGCATAAACACAATAATTAAATCATGCAAATAATACAACATCAAGTTTGTAAGAAGTAAGTACAAAGTAAACTTATTGAATGTAGGTTGTACACTGATGTTAATGGAGACTTATCAACAGAAATGGGGGAGGGAGGAGCATATCAGGAATAGGTTTATTATGTTAAGGTTGCATGTTAACTGTTGTTCATAAGCTAAACATTGTTGTAATTGTAAGTTTTGTAATGTAATATATGTGGTAACCACTAAGAAATCACCAAGAAAAAAATTCAAAAGAAAAGAAGGAAGAGAGCAAAAAGGCTCATTATAAGAAAGCAGCCAAATACAAACAAAAGCAGAAAAATCAGAATAAAAAAACAAAGATAAGAAACACAAAAAATAGCAAAATGAGTGAAATAGACACTTAATTTTCAGTAATAACTTTAAATGTAAATGGTCTAAACACCCCATGCAAAAGGCAGAGAGTTCCGGAATAGATAAATAAAACAGGATCCATACTATTGCTGTCGATAAGGAACACACCTTAGACATAAGGACAGAAACAAACAGAAAATAAAAGGATAGAGAAAAATATTCCATGCAACCAGTAAACAAAAAAGAGCAGGAGTGGCCATATCAGATAAAATAGACTTTAAATCAAAATCTATTACAAGACATGAAGAAGGACATTACTTAATAATAAAAGGGTCAATACAGCAAGAACACATAACAATTATAAATATATATGCACCTAACAGCAATGCTCCAAAATACATGAAACAAATACTGACTAATATGAAAGGAGAAATAGATAACCCCGCAATAATAGTAGGGGACTTCAACACTCCACTTCCAATTACAGACCAGAACATCTAACAAGATCACTAAGGACATTGAGAACTTAAATGAAACCATAAGCCAACTGGACCTAATGGGCATATATAGAACACTCTGCCCAGCATCAGTATAATACACATTCTTCTCCAGTACACATGGATCATTTTCCAGAAAAGACTATATGCTAGGATATAAAAGAAGTCTCAACAAATTTAAAAAGACTGAAATCATACAAAGCATTTTATCAGACCATAAGAGTATAAAACTAGAAACCAACAACAGGAAAAATAAATAAATACATGGAAAATAAACAATACCCTATTTAAAAACTATTGGGTTATAGAAGAAGTAAATGAAATTAAAAAATTCCTAAAATCAAATGAAAATGAAAACATAACATACCAAAATCGTTTTGACATAGCAAAAGCAGAACTCAGAGTTAAAGTCATAGCAGTAAATGCCTACCTTAAAAAAGAATGATCCAAATGCTGCTGGTCTACCACCAATGACCGCCCTGACAGGGAACACAACAGACAGTCCCTGACGGAGCAGGAGAAAAGCAGGGTGCAGAAGTCAAATGCTAGTAAAAAGATCAGACTTAATGGTTTGATTGAGACTGGAGGGACCCCAGAAGAAATGGCTCCCGGACTGTCTGTTAGCCTAGAACTAAAACCATGCCCGAGGCCAACTCTTCAGACAAAGATTGGACCGGACTATGAGACATGATACTCGTGAAGAGTGAGCTTCTTAGCTCAAGTAGATACATGAGACTAAATGGGCAGCTCCTGTCCAGAGCCATGATGAGAAGGCAGAGAGGGTCAGGAGCTGGTTGAATGGACACTGGATATCCTGGGTGGAAAAGAGGAGTGTGCTGTCACAGTATAGGAAGAGCAACTAGGGTCACATAACAATGTATGTATACATTTTTGTATGAGAGACTAACCTGAATTATAAACTTTCATTTAAAGCACAACAATTAAAAAAAAAAAAAGATCCAAAATTGTTAACTTAAACTGACAACTTGAACAAGTAGAAAATTAAGAGCAAAAGAAGCCAAAAGCTACCAGAAAGAAAGGAAATAATAAAGATCAGGGCAGAAGTAAATGAAATAGAAAAACAACAGGAAGAATCAACAAAACCAGAAGTTGGTTCTTTGAAACGATCAATAAAATAAACAAACCACTGGCTAGACTGACCAAATGAAAAAAACAGAAGAGGCAAATAATCAAATGAAGAAATGAAACTGGTGACATAACAGTGGATCCAACAGAGATAAAGAGCAAAACTGATCACGAGGAGAAATTGTACTTCAACAAATTTGAAAACCTAGATGAAATGGACAAATTCCTAGAAACACACTACCTTCCCTAACTAACACAAACAGAGGTATAAAATTTAAACAGACCCATTACAAAAGGAGAGATTGAAGATGTCATCAAAAAACTGCCAACAACAACAACAACAACAAAAGCCCAGGACCAGATGACTACACTGGAGAATTCTACTAAACATTCAGAGAAGAGCTGACACCAATCCTACACATTCAAAAAAACAGAAGAGGAAGGAACATTACCGCACTCTTTCTCTGAACACAACATAACCATGATATCTAAAACGGGCAAAGACATCACAAAAAAAGAAAGAAAGAAAATTACAGGCCAATATCCCTTATGAACATAGATGCAAAATTTTTCAACAAAATTCTAGTCAAGAGACTTCAGCAACATAACAAAGAAAAAAAAAAAATCATACACCATGATCATGAAGGATTCATACCAGGATTACAAGGGTTGTTCAACATTAGAAATTCAATCAGTGTAATCAATCACATTAATACAACAAAGGAAAAGAAACATATAATCATATCAATCAATGCGGAAAAAGCATTCCATAAAATTCAACACCCTTTCCTGATTAAGAAAACTCTCAGCAAAATAGGAATAGAAGGGAAATTCATCAACATAATTAAGTGCTTATATGCAAAACCAATAGCCAACATTATGCCCAATGAAGAAAGGCTGAGAGCCTTCCCTTTGAGAGTAAGAATGAAACAAGGATGCCCATTATCCCTAATCTTAATCAACATTGTACTGGCAGTCCTAGTCAGAGCAATAAGACAAGAAAGAGAAATAAAATGTATCCAAATCAGAAAGGAGGAAGTAAAACTATCTCTGTTTGCAGAGGACACGATGGTATACATAGAAGATCCTAAAGATTCCATAAGAAAACTGCTGGAACTAGCAGAAAAATTTAGCAACATTGCAGGGTACAAGATCAACACACAAAAATCAGTCAGGTTTCTCTACATTAAAGAGTACTCCAAAAAAGAAATCAAGACAACAATATCATTTACAGTAACCCCCAAATCAATAAAATACCTAGGAATTAACCTCTAACCAGGGAGGGACATAAAGGACTTACATAACAAAAATTACAAACTACTACTACCAGAGAGTAAAAGAAACCTATAAAAATGGAAAGACATCCCATGCTCATGGATTGGGAGACTTAATATAGTAAAAATGTTACTTCTACCTAAAGCATTCTATGGATACAATGCAAGCCCAACAACATTCTTTACTAAAATGGAAAAACTAATGACCAACTTCATACAGAAAGGAAAGAAACCCTGAATAGCCAAAGCAATATTGAAAAAAAAAAAGAACAAAGCAGGAGGCCTCACACTCCCCAATATTAAAACATACTATACACCCACTGTAATCAAAACAGCTGGTATCGGTTCAGTTATAGACACACAGACAAGTGGAATAGAATGGAGAACACAGAATTAAACAACCTTATCTATCCTGAGCCCAGAAGAACTAGATGGTGCCCAGGTATAACCACTGACCATTCTGAACCAGATCACAATAGATGGTCCCAGATAGGCACCATCTTATTAAAATTCTTATTTAAAAAAAAAAAAAATCCAGACAAATTGGAACGGTAGAGAACAAAGGACTCTCTGAGACCATCGCCCTAAGACACTCTCTAAACCTAGAACCAAGCCTATCCAGAGATCACCTTTTAGTGAAATAGTGGAGTGGCACACAAAATAAAGGATATTACCCGTAAGATCGGTGCTCTACTTAAAAACTATCAGTATGAGACCAAAAGGTCAACAATTACTCTACATCAGAGATGAGAAGGTAAGCGGACATGAAAACAAGAGTATTGGGAATAGAACAAACAGCACATAACTAAAGAGACTGCTGAAACATGGTGATAAATGTAAATAACGTAACTGAACAGTTTGTGTGGAAATTGTCAAATGGGGACCTAACATGCTGTATAAACTTTCACCCAAAGCTCAACAAAGTATTATTAAAAAAAATAATCAAAGGTTAAATAAAAAAAACTAGGATGGATATCCAAGTCTGAATCTTGACTCCGATTCACTCTACGTGTATTAAATCACATTACCAATTCTGGTCTCTGTGCTTACATCCATAAATGAACATGGGGCCACATCACCTACTCCACTAAAAAAAAAGGAGAAAAAAAAAAAAAAACCAGAAAGAAAACAGAAGGTAGGAGAGAAAGATGACTGAGAAAGAGAGAAAAGAAGATATTCACTTTGAAACTGAAGTACTATGTAAGACTTATTCTTAATTAGTATTTTCCTTTGACTTACTAAAGAATTCATCACTTTCAAATGTACTAGATCAAAATTTGAAATTATTAGTTTAAGAAATGGGTAGAACTAGAAGATAGTATTTATGACATCTCTCATTGTAGAGGGAGCCCTGGTGGTGCAGTGGTTAAGAGCTTGGCTGCTAACCAAAAGGTCAGCAGTTTGAATCCACCAGCCCCTCCTTGGAAACTCTATGGGGCAGTTCTACTCTGTCCTGTAGGGTCGCTATGAGTTGGAATGAACTCAACAGCAATGGGTTTGGTTTTTTTGGTTTCATTATAGAGCCCCAATCTAGTACGCTGATAATTCCAATTTGAAAGAAATCTGATAAATACACAGCATGTTTGATGAGTTAAGCTAGATAGAGATAACAACTAAGCCTTTCATAAAAATATCTCAGTGCTAGAAATCCCTGGAAGGCTCTGGAGTGATAAATGCAGGAGACAGTTCTGCCTTGGTGCCCTGGCGACCTTGTATGTCTCCTACGCAGACCATGCAGCAAGGCTCAACTGCAATCTGACCCACATGATCCTCCCTGGAGTATGACAGATGGGCAGTCTTGGGAGAAGCTGTCACATGGCCATATCTCATGTACCTCCCTGCCTTGTGGGAGCCTTCCCATCTTGAGAAGGGCTGTTTCCTATTCATCCACCTCCCTGGTTCCACTGAAGCAGGGGATTTTCCACCTTACTCTTCTTTGAGGACAGCTGCAGACTACAAAACCACTTAGCTGCAGTGTAGGACTGACTTCTCTCCTACAGAGCGACCCACCAGCTGTGCTGTCTGTATCCAGCCCCGTGATTTTGTGCTGTCCTGTAGGACTAGGGACATGGGATGCCCATGTCATGCTGTATTGCTTTTAATATCTTTGTAAGTGAAAATGCTCTGCATACTCCTAGGCTTATTATCTCCTTACTAGTAAAATCCATGGAAGTGGGGCCAGCCAAGCCAGAGTTGACTCTGCTCTGCTGTTTAGGGACTGTTTAGCAGCTTGATAACAGATATTCAGAAAAGATAAGAAGTTTCCTCAAAAAGTTAAACACAGAACTACCATATGATCCAGCACTTCTACTCCTAGGTGTATACTCAAAGAATTCAAAGCAGAAACACAAACTTACACACTATTGTTCATTGCAGCACTATTCACAATACCCAAAAGGTAGAAACAGCCTGAATGTCCATCAACAGCAGAATGGATAAACAAAATGTGGCACACACATACAACAGAATGTTCCTCAGCCATAATGAGAAATGAAGTTCTGATACATGCTACAACCTGGATGAACCTCGAAAACATTATGCTGAGTGAAATACGTCACATGCAAAAGAACAAATACTGTGTGATCCCACTTACCAGTATGTGAAGTATCTGGAATAGGCAAATGTCTAGAGATCAAAATTTATTAGTGGTACCAGGGATGGGAGGGAAGAAGAAAGGGGCAGTTTTTTTGCCCTGAATTTCTGTTAAGGATGATGGAAGAATTTGGAAATGAATGGTGATTACGGTGGTACAAACTGACGAGCTTAATTAATGCTGCTAAATTGTACATGTAGAAAATGTTGAAATGTCAATGAATTTGTCACATACATTTTTATCACAATAGTAAGAAAAACAACAAGCATTTATTTAGGATTTTCTGTGTGTGAGGGTACAGAAGCAAATGAGGTTTGAAGTGAAGTGGAAAAGTATTGTTTATAATGTATAATATTTATATATAATAATATCATGTTGTGCAGAGTAGAATTGTGCCCCATATGATTTTCAAGGCAGTGACCTTTCAGAAGCAGATCACCAGGCCTGTCTTCCCAGGCACCTATGGGTGGGTTCAAACCACCAATCTTTTAGCTAGCAGTTGAGCACTTAACTGTTTGCACCATCCAGGGACCATACATGCAATATAATAGGTAATAATTTATTGGCTCAGTAAGTGAAATGCTTCAGACACAGCTGGACCCAGGTGCTCAAAGACTGTTGTCGGGACTAAATTTCACTCTACTCTATGGCTCTGCTCTCTCCCTCACTGACTTCACTTTCAGGCAGGTTCCACCCTTAGGTTTATACCTGCCAGCTTAGGGGCCTCTGCAGAAAAAGAGATCCTCTTTCCCCAATGGCTCTAGCAAAATTACCAGCCATGAGTCTTTTATTTGACAAGCCTGAGTCACACCCCCTCCCCTCCCCTCCCCTCCCCTCCCCTTTGATCCAGTGTTTGGGATGCTCCCCCCATATACCACATGGACTAAGAGTCGGGTGAGGTGGTTAGCCAGATATCCAGGGATAAGAGTTCTAAAAGGGGTGGGGGCTGGGGAGATGCTGGCTTAACCTGGCAAAAAATGACAGCTACAGATGGCAATTGGTGTAAGATAATACTGGCCTTGGGGTTTTGGCTGCATCATCATTTTCAAAATCCCTTTAAATTCTAAAAGAAACCAAAGTGCTTAGCACTGAGGGGTGGTTTTGAGTGTAGCTATTTTTGAATTATTTACTGATCTTCTACCGCATTTGCCCCCAGCAACCGTTAACATCCGTCTCTTGCTAAAAGGCCACCAGACCAGAAAGGTTTAGAGAAAGATGCAGTAACCTCTACTGAAAGGGTACAATGCTTATTTTTAGCATTCTGGTATTTGATCATAAATGCTTTCAGCCTGGAATGACTTCAATGAGATTTGTACATCTGAAGGCTGCCAAAAAGAGAAGGGAGGAAAAAGTCAAATATTAAAGAAAACCTCCTCACTTTTCATCCAAAAGACGAAGATTCTTTAAATTTTTAACAAAAATGTTAGCTCTATTTTTAACTCCCTTTCTAGGTTTTCTAAGGCTTAGGCTAAGATAAGGAATACTAGGTCAGACAGCAAAAAGCTTTAACAGCCAAAAGATTTTATGCTTGGAAATCATTAACCCTTTATTAACAAGTCTTTGATAAGGGGGAGGGAAGATAGCGAGCAGGCCCTCCAAATGAATCCAGCCGTCAATAATCTTGTATCTTCCACATACCCTAGATGATTTCTAAAACGTGATTTGTTCCAAGGGAGAAAGGCCATTAAAAAAAGTGACAACAGCAACTCAAAAGATTTGATGGGAACCTTAGGGGGCAGTGAGTTTATGTTAATGGGGGAGGAAAAACTCAGAAAAAGAGGGTGAGAATGGTTGTACAACTTGAAGAATGTAATCAAGGTCACGGAATTGTACATGTAGAAATGGTTGAACTGGTGTATATTTTGCTGCATATATTCTTTTTTTTATTGTGCTTTAGGTGAAAGTTTACAGCTCAAGTTAACTTCTCATACAAAAATTTATACACATATTGTTATGTGACACTAGCTGCAATCCCTATAAACTGACAGTACACTCCCCTTTTCCATTTCAGGTTTCCTGGGTCTATCCAACAAGCTCCTGTCCCTTCCTGCCTTCTCATACTGCCTCCAGACAGGAGCACCCCATTTGGTCTCATGTATCTGCTTGAACTAAGAAGCACATTCTTCACAAGTATTATTGTATGTTTATAGTCCAGTCTACTCTTTGTCTGAAGAGTGGACTTCAGGAATGGTTTTAGTTCTGGGTTAACAGAGCATCTGGGGGCCATGGCTTTGGGGGTTCCTCCAGTCTCAGTCAGACCATTAAGTCTGGTCTTTTTGTGTGAATTTGAGTTCTGCTCTACACTTTTCTCCTGCTCCATCAAGGACTCTCTGTTGTGTTCCCTGTCAGGGCAGTCATTGGTAGTAGCCAGGCACCATCTAGTTCTTCTGGTCTCAGGCTGATGGAGTCTCTGGTTTATGTGGCCTGCTATGTATATACTTAACAACAAAAACAAAATAAAATAGCACACACACACACAGACATCCCGCGAAGAGGTATGGGCCAGAAAAATTATTCTTCTAGAAACCTTAAAATAACACTGTCTGTGGGATGAAAATGACCAGAAGTCTAGTAATTGTTTGCATCAGGTTTCCATTCAGCTTTACTTTCCAAATATTTGAAATTATCAGCCCTATGTCTTTTGAAAATGGATGTCAGAAGAGACTCTGAGACTTGCTCTTGAATGTAGAGGAGCTAAAGCAAACAGAAAAAATGATGAAGTAAAAGAGCTGAACAGAAGATGCAGTTGAATTATGGTGTTGGCACAAAATATTGAAAATATCATGGACTGCCAGAAGAACGAACAAATCTGACTTGGAAAAAGTACATCTAGAATGCTCATTAGATGCAAGTACGGCAAGACTTTCTCTCACATACTTTGGACATGTCATCAGGAGGGACCACTCCTTGGAGAAGGATACCATACTTGGTAAAGTAGAGGGTCAGTGAAAAAGAGGAAGACCCTCAATGAGATGGATTGGCACAGCAGCTGCAACAATAGGCTCAAGCACAGCAGTGATTGTGAGGATGGCACAGGACTGGGGCAGTTTACTCTGTTGTACATGGGGTCGCTATGAGTCGGAACTGACTCGAAGGCACCTAACAGCAACAACGTCTTTTGAATGCATCTTCTATGTGGACTCTTGGTATGATACAATCATTACCAAAATCTGCTCTAAATTAATTTGAAGTTGATGATTTTCATTTTTCAATGTGCAATGGCTTAAACTCAAGGCTATTGTGAGATTATACTGAATTTAGGGCAGTCCACCTGGAGGACTACACCATGAGGCCATGAAGTAGTGGGACAGACCTGCATCTTCCATGGAGAATGGAACTCTGCACCATCCATTACAGTCATGTCTTTGTCCACACAGCATGAGATGACTCCCCTCAAAATGAAATGTGTTAAAAAGTCTTTCTAAAACTTGATTATAAGACTTTTTGGATGTTCACTGCTTATTTTAATTAAATATATTTTATTGTGTTAAAAATATACACAACAAAACATTCACCATCTCAACAATTTGTACATGTAAAATTCAGTGACATTGATTACATTCTTCATGTTGTGCAACCATTATCATTATCCTTCTCCAAATCATTCCACCACCATTAACATAAACTCAGCGCCTCCTAAGCAAAAACTCCCCCTTTCTCCCTTCCTCTCACCCCTGGTAACCACTAATAAGCTTTGGTTTCTATATATTTACTTATTTTATGTAAGTGTGACCATACAGTATTTATCCTTCTGTGACTGACTTATTTCACTCATCATAATGTTTTCAAGGTTCATCCATGTTGTGGCATATATCACGACTTCATTTCTCTTTATGGCTAACTAATATTCCATTGAATGCATATACTACATTGTGTTTATCCATTCATATGTTGTTGGACATTTTGATTTTTTTCACCTTTTGGCTGCAAAGAACACTGGTGTACAAGTTTCTGTTTGCATTCCTGCTTTCACTTCTTCTAGTTACATACCTAGGATTGAGATTTCTGGGTTATACAGTAGATATATGTTCAACTTTTTGAGGAACTGCCAAACTGTTTTCCACAGTGGTTGTACCATTTTACATTCCCACCAGCAACAGATAAGTGTTCCAGTTTCTCCACAACCATGCCAACACCTATTGTTTTCCATTTTGTTGACTGTTGCCTTTCTAATGAGGGTGACATGATATCTTATCGTGGTTTTG
The DNA here is from genome assembly GCA_030035585.1 of Dugong dugon. Lineage (NCBI taxonomy): Eukaryota > Metazoa > Chordata > Mammalia > Sirenia > Dugongidae > Dugong > Dugong dugon. The sequence goes on along the minus strand of CM057469.1, from coordinate 22,906,094 downwards.
ATTTGCATCTCTCAATGGCTAACGATGTCGAGCATCTTTTCACTTGCTTATTGGCCATTTGAATATCCTCACTGGTGAAATATATGTTCAAGTCCTTTGTCCATTTTTTGACTGGTTATCTGTCTTTTTGTTGTTAAGCTGTAGAAGTGTTTTATTTATTTGGGATATTAAACATTTATTAGATATTTGTTCTTGAAAATTTTCTCCAATTCTGTACATTGTCTTTTCACTTTGTTGACAGTATTTTAATCTATGATCTTTTTTAAGCTCAAAGTCTGTTCTGTGGAATTTTTTTTCAAGTTGTAAATATAATTTTGATATTTATTTCAAATCCCGCTGACCTTACCCTATGCAGGCCTACTCTTCCTCCTTACACAAACACATATTACTCTATTAGTTTCAAGTTTTGTTTCTCAGGTTGAGCCTCTTCCAGGACGTCCTTTATTCACCTCCATATTTCTCTTCTTATTGATGAGTCTTTCCCTTACTATCCCAGCCTTCCTCGATCTCTTCCCAACAAGTCAATATTTAACAATATACTGCCTTACAATTCTCCCTAATTATTTCAAATGTGAAATTGACATTTGGAATTTTATCAAAATGCTTACTGGTTTGGTACTTCACTCTGAGCAACCTCTGAACAGACAATCTGAAACTAGCTATTCAGGCATTCTCATTTAGGTTAGGATAATTATTAAAGTTAAAATTCCCAGTAGTATTCATGACAGAGGTGAGAATTTACTAATTATTCAAATAATAATTAGACCTAAAATCCCATTAAAGTGATCCTTGAGCTTAATTTAGTGACCTTTCTTTCAGACACAGCCTGAGTGTATAGTTTCTATCTAAACAAAGAGCGCATTGTATTAGGTCTCTGCTGCACCTAATGGTCAACCGAGTTCTGTTTACATCCTAATAATTCTTTGCACGTTAGGCTCTTTCATTGGAAAATCAGGCAGTAAGCAATAAACAATGGGGAAAATTTTGCTCAGTAAGGAAGGGTATAGCTTTCAAAATTGTTATTTTTGTTCACTTGGTAGAATCTGACATTGTGTCAATTAATTCTCTACATCACCAGCTAAGAGAGGTCATGGCTGACATTCATTCCACATGACAGGCCAGAGAAAAAACTAGAAACCAACCTGATCACATTCCGTTTCTGACTCTCCCTGGTCCAAACAAACCCTCTTAAAGCAACCGCTCTCCTTTCTCAATAGAGTCTTGCATACAGAGAAAAAATTGAGTCAGCTCAGAATAATAATTTTGCACATGACTTTCATGAGAAAATATTTCAAGAGACAAGATTTAAGAATAAACAACTACCTAAAATATTCCTTTATAACAAAATGCAGTGAAGATGATGAGGAAAGAATCTTATATTTTCAGAGAAAGTTCAACTGTTTCCCTGGAAACAAGCTAAGCAGTCATGCCACTGGTAAAAATCTAACCTAAACAATAAAGAAGAAATGAAAGAGACAAAATGGCTAATTGGGACACAAATATGTACTGCAAAATCAATAATAAGAACGTCTCAGAGTGTGGTATTTCAGAGAGAAATGAGGGACTTGTGGCTGCTGAAATCTGGCTATGTCAAAAATATGTCCTGGATTCAGGGACGTTCTGCCCTCTTCATTCATATCTCTGTTGCTCAGGGTCACTAGAAGGGGAGAGGAGGAGTGAAAGAGGGAGATTGGTTCAGTGTGTTTTGGCCTGGTGGTGGGTCCTCTCTAAGCCACAACTGACCAGCATGTTTACAGAGGCAAGTTCATTCTTTAGCCCTCTAGTCATAGCTCTCTGTGTTTTTCGTTTTTTAGGAGCCACATTTATTCCTTCTACCACACTGTCCTCTTTCACACAGATCTGCACCTCACCTTCACTGACCGCTCATATCTGCTAAATAAACATGCCACCTTCTCAGTGGTTAAGACGTCAGTTCATTCAGATGAACTGATGTTTGTAAAGTAATCAAGACTCAAAAACATTTTAAATACATAAAAGTCACTGTGATTACTACCTATGTCACCTACCCTGGGAAGCCTCTTACTGGACTGGTTTCTCTGTAAAGAAAGGGGCATTTTCTCTGAGCTAAGTGCTGAATGAAACAAGGAAGGATAAAGAATTTAGATTATTTTATGGCATCAGATTATGCTATTATTCAGAGTGGAAAGAACCAGAAGCACAGACCACAGAAATATATATATATATGTGTGTGTGCGTGTGTGTCTAAACCACAAAAAAGCCTAAACCTGTTGCCATCGAGTCGATTGTGACTCATAGGGACCCTATAGGACAGAGTAGAACTGCTTCATAGGGTTTCCAAGGAGCTGCGGGTAGATTCAAACCGCTGACCTTTTGGTTAGCAGCCGAGCTCTTAACCACTGTGCCACCAGGGCCCCATGTGTCTGTGTGTGTGTAAACCCATTGCTGGCAATTGATTCTGACTCATGGTGACCATATGTGTGTCAGAGTAGAACTGTGTTCCATAAGGTTTTCAGTGTGTGTTATCTTATAGAAGTAGATTGCCAGGCCTTTCTTCCATGGCACCTCTGGGTGGATTTGAATTGTCAGTCTTTTGGTTAGTAGTCAAGCACAAACCATTTGCACTAACCCAGGGAGATATATAAATATAAATATAAATAAATAAATAAATAAATATATATATATATATTTATAAATGGCTGTTAGATTAAACTAGATTCAAATGTTAGCTTCACTGCCTGCTAACAGTATCACCTGGGGCAAGTTACTTAACTTCTCTCATTTTTCATTTTCTTATCTTTAAAACAAGGGCACTAGTAATTCCCTTTCAGAATTAAATAATACCTCTAAAAAGTTAATATTGACTGAGTGCCTAGTACACTGGGAGCACTCAATAAATGCTAGTTGTTAATGATTGCTGTTATGACCAAGATACATGTATATTCACATCAGCATCAGAGAAAGAGCAGTCATTTAAAATAATAAAGTTCTGGTTTGCAACCTGAGAATCAGGACTAAAATGCAGGTCTCTTTACCACTAGTACTCTTACTCTATTCCAGAAAGGCTTTGAGGGACACTTACATTTGAATATAGGAATGTCCAGTGTTCTGAAAATTAACTTTAAATTAAATAATAAAACTTAAATGGAGAGATTTGGGGGCTCTGGAGGAATCTGGGAATTGTGTTCCATTTCCTGATTCGTCAACCTGAAACAGGAAGCCAAGCAGAGCCGCCATCTTTCTGGAGCTCCCTGCTGAGATGAAAGCGTCTTGGAGAGCTAGATGCCAACCAAGCAAATAATGAGGCTGAGCGCTCTCTCCACTGCTGAGGAATTGGGAAGTGAAATTTGTCATGGATGCACCTGAATGCCTGGGGACACCAGCCATCAGATGAGAAGTCATTCACATTAGCTGAGTGTCCATGGTGTGCAAGGAACTGAGTGAGCGCTGCAGAGGATGCAAAGAGAAATGAGAGATTCTTCTTGTTCTCCAGGTTCTCACAGCCTCTGCTAAGAACCATATCACATGTCCCTCCAGGACGAAATATCAGGTAAAGTAAATTTCATGAAGAAGAATGAAGTGCTAGGAAAATCCAAAGAAAGAAATGAATAATGCGGGCTGGCCTCTGGGAGGGACTGGTATGGGAGAAAGGTTCTCTCCTAGAATCACTGGGTGGCTACCATTTGTAACCCTTTTACATATATTCAAAGAGAGACAGAAATATGAAGAGAAATCCAGGTGGTGTCATCAGGATAAAAAGGCAGTGCAAGACGGTCGATTATACATGCACCTTGAACATGTTGTGCACTAATGTGTTATTTCACAAAAACATCCAGACTAGCAATTCAGTCATCAACATTTATTCACTTTTGAGGGTAATGAAGACTTTAATGTCATCCTAACTAAATGACTAAATCTAAGGTTAATTTTGGTTTTCTCTCAAAAGAAAGCAAGGTTAATCTATTAATTCAAAGAAGGAAAGCCTCCCTTTAATGGGTTTTTCTTTAGCGGTCTATAATTTCTAGGGTTTTAAAAAACAATTAACCACTGAACAAATTAAGCCTTTCAGATCTGTTGCTTTAAAAGCCAACACTTGTGAGAAACAATTTCCACAGAAGAGTACTACAAAATGAAACTTTAACATGCCTGCATCCCTTAAATCTCCTAAAATAAATTTGCAAGATTGCCTCTGACTTTCACTATGTTATTCTTTAAGGAACAGTCCAGAAGGCATAACCTGCTGAGTGCTGACATCATAATAATAAAGAAATTACTTAAGAAAGTAAAAATGTGATTTAATGAAAAAAATCAATATCAACATAGATAAAGTATTAAAAGAGCAATTGAGAAGCCTTTCATCTCCTTAGAAGATTTCAATTTAATAAGTATTGTGAGGAATAAAAGATAGGATACATTAAAGAGTGTTAGAGGAGATGAGGCACCTTAAGAATGTGGGGAATGATTATTATTTAATGAAAATAACACTTAAGGATTCAGCAAATACTTTTTGAGTAGCTACTAAGTAAACTATTGAGCCAGATGCTACAGAAAATCCAGCATAAATAATTGCTTGGCCCCGCCACAGATAAACTATCTAATACTGAAGAGAACGTACAAATCTGGGCCTAATCCAGGCCTCAGGAGGTAGTAATAAAAATAATTATAATAATGGTAATAACTATAATGTTTCCATTTATTGCTCACTTTTGATGTGTCAGACACATTTAGAAACATTGAACTGCCCAGTGACATCAATGTCAAAAAATAAGAATAAAGCCCAAATATTTTTTTGTTGTTCATCTTTCGTGTCTGTATTATCCATCAGTTATCTAAACCCTTTTAGAACAGTTTTATTTTTAATACATGCCAAGTAACAAGTTCTTTTATTTACTTTTTCTTAGTTGCCGTGGAGTCAGCCTCCAACTCAGTGACCCCGTGCAAAACAGAACAGTCCTGTGCCATCCCCATGATCGGTTGTGGATCAGACCATTGTAATCCATATGGCTCTCACTGGCTGATTTTTGGAAGTAAATCACCAGGCCTTTCTTCCTAGTCTGTCTTAGTCTGGAAGCTCCGCTGAAACCTGTTCAGCATCATAGCAACATACAAGCCTCCACTGTCGAATGGTGACTGCATGAAGTGCATTGGCTGGGAATCAAATCCGGGTCTCCCGCACGGAAGGCAAGAATCCTACCACCAAACCACCAATGCTCCCTTACTCTTTTATGTCCAAAAGCTGCCTTTTCAAAGGATGCCCCTTTACTGACCCTTTTCAAGCTCTGTTACATCTGCTCTGAGGTTTGATAAAACATGGCACGAAATAGTTCCAATTCTGAGGAGCCATGCATGGTTTTGAACACAGGTTGGACCGTTTTCAGGAGTTCCTGGGTGGTGCAAATGGTTAAGCACTCAACTACTAGCTGAAAGGCTGGCGGTTCAAACCCACCCAGAGGCATCTCAGAAGACAGTCCTGGTAATCTGCTTCTGAAAAGTCACAACCTTGACAATCCTATGGAGTAGCTCTACTCTGCACACATGGGGTCATCATGAGTCACAAATGACTGGACAGCAACTAACAACAACAACAAAGGACAGTTTTCTGTATCTGTCCAATCTTCTTCCAAATGATACTCAACATCTTACTCATGACCTTATGTGGTCTTGTTGATCAAAGGAACACACTAAGCCGAGACTTCATGGCCTAGACTATTGGCGACCCCTTAGTCTCTTTCAAAGGTCCTCTCTATTAGTGCTAGACCTATCATCCCTGAACTGAACTTTGCATTACTTCTCATAAATGGGTTACAGTAAAACCTGCAAAAGCTGGAAACTGTGTAAGGCGGAAACCTGTCAGAGAAAGAAAACTCAAATATTTTGCACTAAAACGAGTGATACAAAAGTGGTAAGAATGCACCCTACCGAAGGTGGAAAACTTGAAAAACCTGGAAAAACACGGCAGTCCTGTTGAGTTCCAGCTCTCACAGGTTTCACTGTACTTTCTACATGGTGAAACTGGGTATTTCATGACAACTTTCTGGATCTTCACATACTCTGGTGTTCTTTTCTTTGAATTTTTTCTTTTTTGGCTTGGATTTTCACTTTTTAGTAGGATCTGGCATCGTCTGTAAATCTGAAGATTCCAGATGCCTATAAAGATAAAATTTAAATGCTAACCGAGATAAAATTCAGCACCAGCTGGGATTCTCCAGACTCCCAGAGTGTTGTTTGCATATGCCCTGCATTATGTTTTGACTTGTCTATTGTTCCTTAACCATGCCAAAATAATCTCAACATTTCCATGTATAGTCCTTTTTTGTACAAATGTATTAACGGTTTTTGGAAATTCTAACTAAATTACATCAAATTTCCCCTTTCCCCAAAGTTCAAAAAGGAAGATGAAATATTAATGAGACTCAATATTCTCCACAGAATCTTGGCTATGCGCTTGCACATTCACTCTGCATTTAACTATGGATCCCGTCAAATTCCCAGGTAGGGACGACAGAACTAGAAGTTCATCCACATGATTCTCGGGGTCTTTTCCAGAGAGTTCCTTAAGGATAGAAATCTAGTATTCTGCAGGCACAATGACATATGTCTCAGTAAATTATGTGTTTTGGCCCATTGTTAACAACTTCCTCTTTATTTTTTTATTATTTTTTATTGTACTGTAGATGAAGGTTTACAGAACAGTTTCTCATTAAACAGTTAGTACACATATTGTTTTATGACATTGGTTAACAACCCCATGATATGTCAACATCTCCCTTCTCAACCTTGGGTCCCCTATTACCAGCTTCCCTGTCCCCTCCTGCCTTCTAGTCCTTGTCTCTGGGCTGTTGTGCCCCATTAGTCTCATTCTGTTTTATGGGGCTGTCTAATCTTTGGCTAAAGGGGGAACCTTGGGAGTGACTTCATCACTGAGCTAAAAGGGTGTCTGGGGGCCATACTCTCAGGGTTTCTCCAGTCTCTGTCAGGCCAGCAAGTCTGGTCTTGTTTCGTGAGTTTGAATTTTGCTGTACATTTTTCTCCAGCTCTGTCTGGGACCCTCTGTTGTAATCCTTGTCAGAGCAGTCAGTGGTGGTACCAGGCAACATCTAGTTGTACTGGACTCAGTCTGTTGGAGGCTGTGGTAGTTGTGGTCCATTAGTCCATTAGTCCATTAGCGGACTAATCTTTTCCTTGAATCCTGTTCTCTTCATTCTCTCTTGCTCTCGAAGGGGTGAGACCAGTGGAGTATTTTAGATGGCTGCTCACAGGCTTTTAGGACCCCAGACACTACTCACCAAGGTAGAATGTAGAATGTTTTCTTTATATTGTGTCATGCCAACTGAGCTAGATGTTTCCCAAGACCATGGTCCCCACAGCCCTTAGCCCAGCAATTCGGTCCTTCAGGGAGTTTGGATGTGTCTATGGAACTCCCATGACCTTGCCTTGTACAAGCTGTGCTGACTTCCCCAGTATTGTGTACTGATAATGACTTACTCTTGAGTTGTGTCCATAATCTTACCTAGACCAATCCATCTCCAAAGATTTATTTACAGCTTGTCGGTCACACAGGGATACAATGATTTAGCTGTGTGTGAATGATTCTCTCCTCTACTGAGAACATCCCAGGAAGAAGCCATGATGTCTTCAGTAAAGGAGAGTGTTGAGGGAACTATTTCAGAAAATCAGCAGAGGCAGTGGTCAGAAGTCTTATTTGTAGACTTTCATAGGCATTTTTATGTAATCGGGCAGAATTTTCCCTCTGGAACAGAATTATTTGTAGGACAAACAGTGCAGCCAAGTTTGGGAATAAACCTGTTTGCCTGAGTTACTTCCACAAAAAGAACTCAAGGACATTACTGTAATTCACATAATAACTCAATGGAGGCCTCTGAAGTGTCTAATATTTTGTTTTGCCCCTCCAAAATCATTTCCAATCCCAAAAATATTCACTTAAAATATCAAATAGCAAATTCAGATGTTCAGAAAGCACCCTTGTCTACAGTTACCCTGAAAAAGAAAACAGCTCCAGGGCCTAATTCCTATGGCTACAAAGGAAGCTACAGCTAAAATCAGTGCACTTGGATTTTTCCAAATTTGAACTGTTTTTTTTTTTTTTTTTTTTTTAACATTCTGGTGAAAAGAGATAAATCACCTTTGTCATATCAAGTTGATCCAGCCAAATTTTAAAATAAATAATTTCTCTATAAATACAACGAGAGCCCAATAAATAGCTAACCTTGTCATTTCCCAGTAGTAGTTAGCTATTGGGAAATGAATTATCTAGAACATATACTAGAGAGTCTAAGCAGTTGGGATCAGAAATCTTTACCATTTCTACACACTTCATGGTGCCATTTTACAATAAGGAAAGAGTGACAATTAGAAGGGGGTGTAGAATATTTCATTACAAAGAAAATTTAAATATCTCCTTAATGGACAGCTCAGCTTCTTTTTTTTATTCCCCAGCTTGATCTACTGACTACATAGACACTACCTTCCAGTTGCAAGGGAATGAACGCTGTGCCACTCAGCTCTGTTAGTGAAGGTGTATCAAGATGATGACCAAAAAAAATAAAGGATCAGCCTTTTTCAAATGTTCACATCTCTTGCAAATCTAGTTAATGCTTCTTGTTTTTTCCAAGAATTTATTTTTTCACAATTGAACTTTAAGAATTGCCAATATTTTTAGGAAGTTTTCCCTTCTTATTTGTGGCTCATAAGTTTTCTCTTTGCATCCTTGAATTTTCTTTGAGATATTATAAAAGCAAAATATTACAAGTATAATTTCTGAAAAGTGTTTTGGAATTGTTTTCAGAAGCAATTTATTTCTTCCTGAATTTCTGTAGAACCTGTTGCAGTCATTCCTATGATAGATGCAAACTATTTTACAGTAACATGCCCATTACAGAAAGGAGCATCTTAGAATTTTAGAAGCATCTTTCAATCACCTAGATAATCTTACAGACCAAAAACCAAACCCACTGCCATCAACTTGATTCCAACTCATAGCGACCGTACAGGACAGAGGACAACTGCCCCATAGGGTTTCCAAGGCTGTAAATGTTTACGGAAGCAGACTATATCTTTCACCTGTGGAGCAGCTGATGGGTCAAACCTTTGACCTTTCAGCTAGCAGCTGAGCACTTAACCATTGTGCCAGCAGGGCTCCTAGATAATCTTATAGGCACCAAAAAAAAAAAAAAATTCCACATAACTTACTTTTATCATCCTCAAATTGACTCCAGATATGATCAGAGTTAGCCATATAAGGCATCTTGGAACTTGTTTTCAAAAACACTTAGATACATAATATGCACTTAGTAAAACTTGTATTTGCCTCGTCTGTATTTATGAAAATTTCTCCTTTTTCTTTTAGTCATGTAGTCTCCCATATGACAAGTTTAAGCCTACACTGATTGCGTCTATGTTACACTGATAAATATTCATAAAACTCTTACAGGCATAATTGACAAGAACAGGCATATTCAAATTCTTTATAAATATACCACCTTATTACATTTAAAGGCAACTTGATATTTTAAACTCACACATACTTCTCAGTTACCATATATATTACTAAAAATAGCAAGCCATGATGGAGAAATATATACACCCTGTTGGAGAACCAATACAATAATTATGGATAATTATTTCCTATTCAGTAATGTGAAATGTAACAATTCCTATTTCTATGCGATATATTAGAGCTTCTTTGTTATCAAACTTGCTAGAGAAATAACAGAAGAATAGTGAGAAAAAATAGTTGGAACGGACTCTGGAGACTTAAAGATGCTCTTCTGAACCCTAAGATTTGAAGCCAGTCTCACCTACTTAACATAAGGACTATTAGACAACTCTTCCGATCACACATTTTGCTCTTGCTAATTGTTAGCAAGTCATTTTTATGACAGCATTATTAAAAGTGACCAATTCATTTCTTTCATGCTGAGATTATTATGAATATGATTATTCAGATAGAAAACATAGAGTTTTTGTTTTCATACTTTGAGAACTTACATAGTATATTTTAGTGTTGTGACTGACAAATAATGAAATTATGTTCCAAAAGAAGAGTGGCAAAGTCTCATTTCCTTAATTATCAACATGTCTGTGATGGAGAACTTTCTCAAGCTAATAAAAGACAGAAAAGTAGAAGTACATGAGTGACTGGCTTGAACTCCTTACTACATCAGACTATTTTCTTCCCTATTTTACAGTGCTTGGTGATCTGGAAAAGGCACCTGCCTTTTGGGATCCTGAGAATTAATCCAGTAAATTCAATCTTCAAACACGTTAAGTGACCTAGTTTAATGGGGACTTTACTTGACAGCTGCCAACAGGCAGTACTACAGACTTCTATGATCTCAGTGGGCTGCTTCACATGCATGGCCAAATTCAAGTTTGATGAAAACCTATACCATTTACAAAGAACTGAAAAGAGAGTTCCGGTTTATTTCCTGCTGTGGCTTACACTGGAGACACAGTTAATTGCTGAGTCAATCCACTGATGGAAATAGAATTCACCCAACAGGTGAAGCCTTATTTTCATCATGATCTAGAATAACAGCATGTCCAGAATAGGAGAACATCCAGACACCCTTAAGAATCATGGAGTGTCACATCAGTAAACATGTTTCATTTCAGCTAGGTTGATTTGGAGGAGTTGAGGTGGTGGTGGTGGATATTTCTAGAGATATTATACAAGGTTTGGCCAAGCACTGGTTTTAAGCTTACCTATTATGATAGCTTCTCCCTCCTTCTCTTTTAGAGTGCACAGGTCATGCCTATTTTAAATAAAGCAGATCAGAGAAGAGCTTAGACTTGATGTCCTGACTAGATTGTTCTCTTTGCTAAGACTCAGATAAAACAACTGGAATCCTTATCCACTGAGATCTAGATCTCAAAATGCAGCACAGTGTGATTCCTGATCACTTTCTCAAGGTCTTTATGATTCACCTGAACATCTCTCCTATAATCTGCCTTGTTTGCGGCTCCAAATGAACGGAGCCAAATAACAATGGTGACTAGGATCTTAAGAACAAGCATGTGTGAAACCGTGACTCTGCTTAACCTAAGTGTTTCTGTTCCATACCCTGTCCTCTTATTTTCCTATATACCTTATTTTTTCTTAAACTCCACATCACTATCTTGGGCCAGGCCTTCATGTATGTCTAGACTGCTGCCACACCTCCATTCTTATCTCCTTTCTCTAGAAACTGATATGTACTCTCTACATTTTTTTCCCCAGAGAAATCTCTGTTTAAAAAAATCGGTAATGCCATTTCCCTACTTGAAATTTGTCACATTTTCCCTTTTTACAGGATAAGATGCTAACTCTTCAACATGTAATCTGTCTTCTGCTTTCCTCTCTAGAGTCATCTCCTCACACTCTCCAAACACCTCATCCTTATGCCAAGGTCATTCTGTATTTTTTTAATTTTTTGAGCTCACCATGCTCTTTTATGCCTTTGAGTTTTTGCGCAAATGATTTGCTTTTGTCTGGTTCATTCTGACTCACTCTTTTTATTTTATTTTATTGTACTTTAAGTGAAAGTTTACAATTCAAGCCAGTCTCTCATAAAAAAGTTTATGCATATATTGTTATGTGACCCTAACTGCTCTCCCTATACTGTGACAGCACATTCCTCCTTTCCACCCCTGATTTCCCATGTCCATTCAACCAGCTCCTGACCCTCTCTTCGTTGTCATCTTGCCTCTGGACAGGAGCTGCCCATTTAGTCTCAAGTACCTACCTGAGCTAAGAAGCACACTCTTCACATGTATCTTTTTATGTCCCATAGTCCAGTCTAATCTTTGACTGAAGAGTTGGCCTCTGGAATGGATTTAGTGCTGGGTTGACAGTCTAGAGGCCATGCTTTCCGGGATTCCTCCAGTCTCAGTCAGACCATTAAGTCTGGTCTTTTTACTAGAATTTGAATTCTGCACCCTGCTTTTATTCTGCTCCAACAGGGACTCTCTGTTGTTTTCCCTGTTAGGGTGGTCACTGGTGGTAGCTGTGCACCATCTAGTTCTTCTGGTCTGACTCACTCTTTACAACTAAGCTCAGACTTCACTTTCTCCAAGAAAATCTTCTTGGAGCCTAGGTTAGTTTCCACACATTCCTGCAGCACTCTGGGTTTACTTCTATCATGAGATTATCTCATTTATTTGTTTATCTCCTCACTAGAAAGTGATCTTCTCAAGGGCAGAGACTATGTCTTATTTCTCTGTATATGCAGGCTTTTCAAAATGCTCTGAGCACAGTAGCCACTCAAAGCATATTCAACATATTATTAACAAAATAGGATTCCTCAGGGCCCAAGGCAGAGCTAGCTCCAGATACTCAGTTCAAAGAAAGAGAATGTAATTGATGTCTATGTTCTTGTACATGTGATTTATACTATTAATAAAAACGATTTCATAAATTCCAGATAAATTTTTTATTAACTTAAACATGTCTTAAAGAGCAAAAAACAAAAGAACTCTTTAAAAGTTCAAATAATTTATATATGTCAACAAAGCCATACAGTCACAGTAATGTAACTACTTTCCTAATTCATATGACTGTAAATATTCCCTCAAAAAGTTACAGTTATTATTTACCCATCTAACTAATATTTAAAGAGCACCTCCTACATTAGACACCTTTTTTTGTGCTGGGTTTATGAAAACCAGCATATGAAACCTTCCTGTAGTTTACATTATAGTCTGGAAGACAGACACTGATCAAATACTATCCCTAATGGGTTCATAATTACAAAATACAATAATGAACTCCGAAAGAAAGGAAACTGGTTTACAAGAGTACATAAGAAAAGGAACAGGTCTAGACTTAAGGTGAGTGGGTCTAAATTGGGCAAAGGAAATGTGGGGAAAAGCATTCCAGATAGAAGGATACAGTGGTGGGAAGCCCTTATGGCAAGAAGGTGCACGGTCAATTGTTGTTAGATGCCATCGAGTTGGTCCTCGACTCATGATGACCTCCTGAACAATGGGCTCGGACCACTGTGATCCAAAGGGTTTTCATAGGCTGATGTTTGGAAGTAGATCTCAAAGCCTTTCTTCCTAGTCTGTCTTAGTCTGGAAGTTCCACTAAAACCTGTTCAGCATCACAGCAACACTCAAGCCTCCACTGACAGATGGGTGGTAGCTGCTCATGAGGTGCATTGGCCAGGAATCGAACCAAGGTCTCCCACATGGAAGGTAAGAATTCTACCACTGAACCACCAATGTCTTATGTCACTGTAAATTACAGGAAATCAAAGAGGCCTCTGTGGCTAGACCAACAGAGCGAGAGGGAGAGCAGTATGAGATGAGACCTGAAAGGCAGGCAAGGACCAAAGCACATGCCTTCTTAGAAGCCTTGCTAAGGATTACGGTCTTAATCCTAAATGTAAGAGGACTTTAATGGATCAGAGTTGCAACTTAAAAATATCACTGTAGTTGCCCCTCGGAGAAAGAAATGAGGAAGTCCAAAGTGGATGGAGAGACCAGTTAGAAGTCGATGCAATAGTTAATGTGAGAGAAGATGATAGTTTGGATTAGAGTAATACAAGAACAGAGAATAAAAAGCCAATGGATTTTGGTGGCTACCTAGACAAAAAAAATTGACAGGACTTGTTGATGGAATACACAAGAGAAGAGGAGGCTACAGAAAGGGAAGTCAAGGTGATTCCAGTATTTCTGGCATGTGCAATCTTTACGGAGAGACAGAACAGGGAAGTGGCTGAGAAAAAGACTATGAGCTTCATTTTGGACACGCTGAGTTTGAGATTCTTTGGGACATCCAAGCGGAAATATTGTTGAAAGGTGAATATCCTGGAGTTCTGAGAAGAGGTCTGGCCCAGAGTTATACATTTGGGAGGGTGCCTAAAATTTGTAATTAAAACCATGAGTATGGATGGCATTGCCTAGGGAAAGAAAATAGTGAGATTTCCTCTAGCATTTTATCTCTCTAGTAACTTGTGAATCACCTCCTCTATCATGTTATCTTCTTCTATTAATCCATTCTCCTCTACTCTTTCCCCTTCACTGAGTTCTCTGAAGGTTAGCATTTGTGTTGAAAGGAAATTTGGAGACCAGCAGGTCAAATCTCGAAATTTTAAAGATGAAGATGAAATGGTTTGCTCAAGGTCATGCAGCAACTTAGAGGTAAAACTGAGGCAAAAGCTCACATCTTTTTGACTGGTGCTCCAAAGGGTTTCTGACTGGAGAAGACAGATTGGGAGAGGAATATATGAATCAAAGTACCCAGAATCCCAAAGATTTTGATATGGGTTCATCTGTCAAGAAGAAACAACACAGGCACATCAAAGGACAGCACACATGGAGGAAACTCATGATAGTAGAGAGAAATGGGATGGGTTTTGAATTAGACCAACCTTGGTTTGAATATTAGTAAGATGTACCAGTTTGGGCCAAACACTTGAACTCTCTGACCCTCCATTTCCTTCCCTATGAAATGGAGATAAATAATAACTACCATGAAGCATAGTAAGGAATACAACTAATGTATTTAAAGTCATTAAGCACATAGTTGGTTCCCTAAATTACTAAGATTTTCCTCCAAAGTAAAAAAGGAAAAAAAAAAAATTAGAGAAGTCATCAAAATAACAAAATCTTATTATAAAGAAGATTAAAGGCTACCACAAAAAAAATTCCCAGTGATGATTCAAACTTATTTGAAACATTAAAATATTGAAGAGGCAATTATTTCTCTCATAGGGACTTAAAATCTATTCATTATATGTTATAATGGACTTAAACTCTCTAAAGCATCAATGATTGTGCATCAACAACAAAAAATCTACTTCCAAAAAATGTTCAGTATTATCATAATGTAACATATTTTTTAGAAATAAAGCACCCGCAAACCCCAATTTTAACATCTTGTTGTTAAACAACTGAAAACCTATTTTGTCAGTTTTAATTCATTCAAATATGTATGTAGCCAAGTTAAATGGTAGAGTTGCAAAATACTATCAGAGTTGGACCAAATAGCCTAAAATATATAAAATTAATCATTTCCTCTTTTATTCACATACTTTTGTGTTCCATCTGGATACGGATCTTTGTTATGCTTGCATTCAGAGTTCAAATACAAAGGATTTTCAACTGATATGAGTGTCATAGTTTGCTTTACCAAAGATTGCCAGATGGGAGGATGAATATACATTGTAGGCTACAGGATATGAGTTCTAGTGAAATAGTTATTGATGCACGAATAAGACTTACGCGATTCATTCAGAGAAGATCCTCAGCAAAACCTGCAAATACTAGATTTTTAGCTTCATAGAGTTATTTTTTTCCAATTTGAAGACACAATTGTGTAAAAATTGCATAAGCACTTTTATGAAACTATCATGCAGTAATATTTGAACTTCACCTTTCTTTTTATATTGTGATGGAGAGCTTCAGTTCAGAGCCAAGACGTAGCCCCACTTAATGGGGAGAACTCTGGGTAAAAGGACTCCCTGACCTACAGCAGACACTTCTCAGGCACTTTGCAGACACTTCTTCAGGATTTATTCCTTCTCTGCCTCCAAAATATAACTGGAGGCAATTTACAACATTAATACTCTTCTCTGTTCCTCTCTCTCTCTTTCTCTTTCACACAAACACACACACACACACACACACACACACACACACACACACACACACAATTAAAACAACAATAAAAGACAGACAAAAACCCAATTAGAAGGAAAAAGGAAGGTAGATATGTCAGCGATGATGCAGGCAAGAATGAAAAAATACAAATAAAATTGAATTTAGCAGTAAGTTTCCTGGCAACTAAATATAAATCAAAAAGAAAAGACAGGTTACACATTTCTTACTGTTTAAAAAAAAGGAAAAAAAACCAAATTTATCTTTCTATACAATATTTTCTTAGCATTTTATTATAGAATACATTTATTTCATGGATCTTCTCATAAGGAACTTAGACAACATGAAGTAAGTATCTTTGATTATAACTTTGCAAAAGTTACAAAACAGTATGCAAATAATCATACATCAGCCTACTCTGAAAGTTTTCAGACCATTACAACAAATCCTAGTAAAGGTATTTCTTTGAGGAATGAAGACATGTGATTCAGACTGTTTGTTGATGATCACATTAGTAAAGTTCTGCTCCCACAGCTGATTTTTGTTGTTGTTGTTGTTTTCTTTTTCACCTGTACTAACAGAACTGAAGGAGCCCTTGTGGTGCCGTGGTTAGGTACTTGGCTGCTAACCAGAAGGTCACGTCAAACTCACCAGTCTCTCTGCAGGAGAAAAGACTTGGTGGTCTGCTCCCGTAAAGATTACAGCCTTGGAAACCCTATGGGGCAGTTCTACTCTGTCCTGTAGGGTGGTTCTGAGTCAGAATCGACTCCATGGCAATGGGTTTGGTTTTTTTGGCTTAACAGAACTTAGCTCAGTCCATTACACCAGTTGAAGATTTAGTGCTTACTTAATTGTAATCTATTTCCCTACTAAAATTAAAGTAATAACCTTCAAAATCCCCAGGATATAGTGAGAGCTTGAGCAATGTTTACTGAATTAAATAAAAAACCTGAAAGAAAATATAGTTAGCATGCCTCTAAGACTACCGAAAAAAAAAAAAAAAACCAAAACCACTGGCATGGAATCGATTCCAACTCATAGACACCCTACAGGACAAAGTAGAACCACCCATAGGGTTTCAAAGGCTGTAAATCTTTACGGAAGCAGACTGCCACATGTTTCTCTCACGGAGCAGCTGGTAGGTTTGAACCACCAACCTTTTGATTAGCGGCTGAGCACTTTTAACCACTGCGTCACCACGGCTCTCTGCCTTTAAGACTAGAAGTTGTCAGTTATATAATTTTTATCCATCCCATTCTTAATAAATTAGAATATCTGCAGTTAGGGTTTGGAAATCTGTATTCCTAAGAACCTCCCCCAATGAATCTCTCTCAGCCAGTCCCCAGATCAGCATTTGGTTGAACCCAACGTGTGAATTTACCTTTTACAATATTTTTAATATATATATATATTTTTTTTTTTTTTTTTTTGCAGCCATAAAGACTTGGTGTCCAATACATGTGCTTTCTGTGCTTCACTCCAGGAGATAAATTTTTAAATTTATTGGTGTGGAAAAAGTTTGAATAGGAAAGGGAAGTAAAGAACATGGCAAAAGAAAAGTGTATGTTTGTATGGTGGAGTCATGGAGGAGATAAGGAAACCTACGGGAAGCTCATGCAGGTTGTAGGACTGTACACTTAAGGACAGGGAAAAAGGCTGCAAAGCCACCAGGAACCCAGCAGTCTCTGCCTTAACATCTCTGCTTCTCTTTGCTCTGTTTCTTTTTTCTCAATCTGCAGGCAGGCTTCCTTTGCTTCTTTCTGCAGACAGTCAAACACAGTCCAGGTTTATATCACCTCAGTGCCAAACACATACACTCAACTGAGGCTCTGTGAATCTCAACAAAACCCAGGGGAGAGAGATCTGATGGGTCTAGCTCTGGTCTGTGTCCACCACTGACCTCATCCACTGACCCCTTGGTTACACATCGCCTACAGGTTTGCCTGAGCTACCTCTGCAGTGGAGGAAGCAATTCTCTGGGGGGAAAATGTGATTTTATACAGTCAAGAACATGGTTTGAGAGATTGGTGTGGAGGGTTTACCCAAAGACTTTTTTCCTCTGATTATTGAAGCCATAGGAACTAGGAGCCTGAAAACAACTAAAAAACAAACGTTGGACATTTAGCTAGGAAAAAATATTTATCAGGGGAAAAAACTATTAATAGACATATTATCTGTGTTAATAGGATTCTTTGACAGGATTCTGGAACTCAGATGCTATTGGAAGATAGTGGGGAGGAGCAGAATTGCATCATCCTTCTCTCAACACGGCTGTTTGCAGAGGTAGATGTAGACATTACTTGGTCTCCATGACATATATTTACATTTGAAGCACAGGTGCTACCTGGTGGAGCTGAGCAGTGCTGATGCCTTCACCTAGCTGTTGACATCCACCAATGTCAGGGGTTGGGGAGGCACTTGGCTCAGGCATAAAGGGACTAGATTCTTCTTCCTAAACTCTCTGCTTTCCCACAGTGAAACTAATAAATAAATAAAAATAAAATAAAAATCACAGACCTAAATGTTAAACACAAAACTATACAACTTCTAGGAGATAACAGAGAAGAAAGTCTAGATGACCTTGGGTTTGGCAATGAGTCTTTAGACAACTCCAAAAGCATGATACATAAAAGGAAAAATGGCAAGTTAGACTTCATTAAAATTAAAAACTTCTGCTCTGCAAAAGACACTGTTAAGAGAATAAAGAAGACAAGCTACAGACTGGGAGAAAATATTTACATAACACATATCTGATAAATAACTTGTAACCAAGATATACAAAGAACTCTTAAAACTCAACAGTAAGAAAACAAACAACCCAATTTCAAAATAGGCAAAAGATCTGAATAGATACTTTGCCAAAGAAGATACACAGATGGCAAATCAGCATATGGAAAGAAACTCAGTATCACATGTTATTAGGTAACTGCAAATTAAAACAGCAATGATATACCATTACATACCTATTAGAATGGCTAAAATCCAAAGCACTGACACCAAGTGCTGGCAAGAATGTGGAGCACCAAGAACTCTGAGTCACTGCTGGTGGGAATGCAAAACCGTACAGCCATTTTGGAAGATAGTGGGGCAGTTTCTTACAAAGCTAAGCACAGACTTACTCTATGATCCACTAATTGTGCTCCTAGGTATTTACCCAAATGAGTTGAAAATATATGCCCACACAAAACCTTGCACGTGCATACTTGTTTACAGGAGCTTTATTCATAGCTACCAAAAATTGGAAACAACCAAGATGTCCTTCAAAAGATGAATGGACAAACAAACTGTGGTAACCCATACAATGTAATATTATTCAGCAATAAAAATAAATGAGCTATCAAGCTACAAAAAGGCATGGAGGAATATTAAATGCATATTGCTAAGACCACAGCCTTTAGTATGGATTACACCTCAACATAAAGAAAATAAAAATCCTCACAACTAGACCAATAAGCAACATCGTGATAAATGAAAAAAAGACTGAAGTTGTCAAGGATTTCATATTACTTGGATCCACAATCAACACCCATGGAAGCAGCCATCAAAAAATCAAATGACACATTGCATTGGGCAAATCTGCTGCAAAAGCCCTCTTTAAAGTGTTAAAAAGCAAAGATGTCACCTTGAAGACTAAGGTGTGCCTGATCCAAGCCATGGCGTTTTCAATTGCCTCATATGCACGTGAAAGCTGGACGATAAATAAGGAAGACCGAAGAAGAATTGAGGCCTTTAAATTGTGATGTTGGCAAAGAATATTGAATATTCCATGGCTTGCCAAAAGAAGGAACAAATCTATCCTGGAAGAAGTACAACCAGAATGCTCCTTAGAAGCAAGGGTGGCGAGACTAGGTCTCACATTCTTTGGACATGTTATCAGGAGGGATCAGTCCCTGGAGAAGGACATTATGCTTGGTAAAGTGGAGGGTCAGTGAAGAAGAGGAAGACCCTCAAAGAGATGGACTGACACAGTGGCTGCAAAATGGCCTCAAACATAGCAACGACTGTGAGGATGGTGCAGGACCAGGCAGTACTTCGCTCTGTTGTACAGAGGGTGGCTGTGAGTGGGTACCAACAGCACTTAACAACGACAAAGTAAAAGGAGCCAGTGTGAAACAGCTGTATCCTGGAGGATCCCAGCTACATAATATTCTTTAAAAGCAAAACTATAGAGACATTAAAAAGATCTGTGGTTGCCAAGGGTGAAAGGGGAGTTGGGAGGGGTGAATAGGTGAAGGGTAGACATTTTAAGAGCAGTGAGACTGCTCTGTGTGATACTGTAATGGTGGGCACATGACATTATGCAACTGTCAAAACCCAAAGAACCGTCAACACAAAGAGTGAACCCTAAATGTAAACTGTGGGCTTTAGGTAATAATAATGTACCTAGACTGGTTCATCATCAGTTACAACAAATGTACAGCCCTAATGCAAGATGTTAATAATGGGAGAAACTGTATACTGGAATCGGGGTATATGGGAATTATCTGTACTTTCTGTGTAATTTTTCTGAAAACATAAAAGTGCTCTAAACATAAAGTATATTATTAAAAAAAAGTTAAGTCTGTTAGATGGGCTGGGGTGGCCTTCATTGAGGCCAGATTGCAGAAGGGATGATCAGACCCCTTGAAAAGGCTGCACTGTGAGAAGAGAAAGGAACTGTACAAGCAAGTTGGCTACTGCCCCCAGAGCCCTGGGGAGAACCCAGCAACCCAGTCCAGCCCAGCTGCCCTGCTTCTGAGGGCTTACCTTGGTCCAGTAGTTCTTAAAATTGAGGGTCTCATTCAATAGGTCTAGGTTGGGGGCTAGATACTGCATTTCTAATAAGCGTCCGGGTGATGTTGATACAATTGACCCATGAACCACAAAGTTTTGCTTTTTGAAGACTATCATATACAGGTAGTCCTTGACTTATGACAGGGTTCCTTTCTGACAACTCCGATGTAAGTTGGTTCTGATGTAAGTCGAATACCTCATTTTTTTTTGGGGGGGAGGAGTTTCATTATTATTGCCTTTTATTATCAGTATCTTTATAAATCCAATCTTTATTTATCTATAGCAGTTGGAAACATTACATATAAACTTAGAGATATATTTTAATACATACATACATAGACAAAAATACATTGAAGAAAACCGGGTCGTAAGTGCAGTTCATTGTAACTCGAGTATGTTAAGTAGGGGACTACCTGTGGCTGGAATCATACAGTATGCAGCTCTTTCAGACTTGCTCCTTTCACTTAGCAATTTGCATTTATGATTCCTGCATGTCATTTTGTAGCTCGACAGCTCATATGCAAGGCTTCAAGGAGCATAAGTGGGTAAACTGAAAGAGCTGGGTGAACAATAACTGAGATCCTTTTCCCCTCGTGTAACAGGCCAGATAGTAAGGATAGACTTTTTCCCCAACTATCACGCTACCCTCCTTTCACACTTCACAGGCCTTTCATCACAGCTGGTTTTCGTTCTACCAAAGGTTAATAAAGTTACCAGACCCCTCGTTTCATCAGTAGCTCTATAGGAGAAGGTGAAGCAGGGTCAGGAAGAGGATAGAGAAGCAGAAAGAGCCAGAAGAGGAAGGAGCAGGTAGCAAGGTATGTCACAAAAGGACATGAGAATTAACATTCCCCAGGCACCATCAGAAATACCTAGGGAAGGAAATTCCTAAAAAAGACTGAAAATCCTGTGAGTACAGTGGATGGAACTTAAAGCCATTACAATTCAGATATACCTAGTAATACAATGAGGCTGACAAATACTAGACATACCAGTTAAAGCTATAGAAAAGCATCCAACTGAACTTGTAAAGCAGAGAGCTCCTGAAGTACTTCTAGCGAACAAAGAATAAAAGTTGCAAACATTAATATGAAACATGCCATCAATATTCTCTTTTTTTAAAAAAACATTTTATCGTGTTTTAGGTGGAAGTTTACACAGCAAATTAGTTTCCCATTCAACAATTCGTACACAAACCCATCTGTGACACTGGCTGCTGTCCTCCGCAAAGTGTCCACACTCTCCATTTCCCCTCTGTCTCCCCCGTTGCCATCCCTCCAGTTTCCCTGCCCCTCTTTGCCTTTTTATCTTTGCTTTTGGGTAAATGGTGCCCGTTTGGTCTCCTATAGTTGACTGTTCGAAGGAGCACATTCTTCACGGACGTTATTGTTTATTTTATAGGCCAATCTATTATTTGGCTGAAAGGTAACCTCTGAGAGTGTTATTTCAGTTACAGGCCAAAAGGGTGTCGTAGGGCAATAGTCTAGAGGGTTCCCCTAGTCTCTACCAGCCCAGTAAATCTGGTCTTTTTTATGAATTTTAGTTTTGTTCTACACTTTTTATACATTCTAACCGAGGCCTTCTACTGTGTCCCTGGTCACAGTGGTCATTAGTGGTAGCTGGGCTCCTTGTAGTTCTTCCGGTCTCAGACTAGAGGAGGCTGTGGTTCGTGTGGGCCATTAGTCCTGTGGACTAATTTCTTCCTTGAGTCTTGTTTCCTTCACTGTCCTTTACTCCAGACGTGAAAAGGCCAATAGTTGTATCTTAGAGAGCCGCTCCCAAGCTTTTAAGACCCCAGACACTACTCAACAAATTAAGATGTCGAACATTATCTTTCTGAACTATGTTATGCCAATTGACCTAGATGTCCCCCGAGACTATGATCCTTAACCTTCAAGCCCAGTAACTCAATCCCAGGAGGTGTTTGGATATGTCTAAGAAGTTTCCATAACTGTGCCCCTTATGTGCTCTGTTATATACACGAATATATATGCAGCACATATAATCATGTACATACAGATGCCCACAACTATAGCTATATATGCACACACATGTACTTCCATCTGCCCTCCCACACCTATACAGCATACGTATCTACCTATGTAACCACTCACAACTTTTTGGTTGTTACTACTGTTGTTGCAGAATTGTATATGTTACAGCATTTAACATAGTTGTCCTTTATTCCTGTGTAACTCTCAGTGTCTTCATTTACCTTTGTCACGTTGTGCAGACTACTCCCATATTGTGTATTGCCTTTCCCTTCACCAGAATTAACACGTGTCTGCTATCTAGTAAGTACTTCTCCCTCTTTCCCTCTCCCATCTCTGGTAACCATCAAAGAACATTGCTTTCTGTGTGTAAATCTATACTTGACTTCTTACAAAAGTGGATCATACAATATTTGTCCTTTTGTAATTGACTTACTCCACTCAGCATAATGTCCTCCAGATTCATCCATGTTATGTTTTTCAGATGCATCATTATTCTTTATTGTTGCATAGTATTCCACTACATGTAGGTACCACATTCTGTTCATCCATTCATCTGATGATGGACACTTAGGTTGCTTCCATCTTTTTGCTACTTGAATAATGCTGCAATGAACATGGGTGTGCATATGTCTATTTGTGTCACTGCTCTTATTTCTCCAGGATATACACCTAGGACTGCGATTGGTGGATCATAGGTATTTCTATTTCTAGCTTTTTGAGGAAGTGCTATACCATCTTCCATAGTGGTTGTACCATTTTACAATCCCACCAGCAGTGTATAAGAGCTCCAGACTGCACACAACCTCGTCAGCATTTGTTATTTTCTTTTTTTTTTTTTTTTTGATCAGTGTCATTTTTGCAGGGGTGAGATGGTACCTCACTGTAGTTTTGATTTGCATCTCTCTAATGGCTAATGATCAAGAGCATCTCTTTATGTGTTTGTTAGCTGCCTAAATGGCTTCCTTGGTGAAGTGTTTGTTCATGTCTTTTGTCCATTTTTTATTGGGATGTTTGTCTTTTTGTTGTTGAAATGTTGATGTTTTCTGTATTTTTAGAGATTAGATCTTTGTCAGATATGTCATTGCCAAACATTTTTTCTCAGTCTGTAGGTTCTCTTTTTAATCTTTTGGTGAAATCTTTTGATGAGAATTTAATTTTTAGGCGGTCCTAGTTATCTAGTTGATCTTCTATTGTTTGTGCATTTTTAGTTATGTTTGATAGAGTATTTATACCATAAATTAGGACTCCTAACTTTGCCTCTATGTTATTTTCTGGGAACTTTACAGTTTTTGGTTTAACTTTTAGGTCTTTGATACATTTTGAGTTAGTTTGTGTTAGTGTGAGGTAGAGATCCTGTTTCATTTTTCTGCAAATGGATATCCAGTTTTGCCAGCATCATTTATTGAAGAGATTATCTCTTTCCCGTTGAATGAATGTCGACCTTTGTTGAAGATCAGCTGTCCATAGCTGGGTGGATTTACTTCTGGGATCTCAATTCTGTTCCATTGGTCTATATGTCTGTCATACCAGTAACAGGACATTTTGACTACTGTGGCTGTACAGTAAGTTCTGAGAGTGGGAAGCGTGAGGCCTCCTACTTTGTTCTTCTTCTTCAATAATTATTTAGCTATTTGGGGCTTCTTTCCTTTCCTTCTAAAGATAGACAGTAGTTTTCTTCCATTTTATTAAAGAATGTTGTTGAGATTTGGATTGGGATTGCATTATATCTATAGATTGCTTTGGGTAGTGTTGACATTTTCACAGTTAAGTCTTCTAATCCATGAGCATGGTATGTTTTTGCATTTATGTAGGTCTTTTTTGGTTTCTTGCAGTAGTTTTCCTTGTATAAGTCTCTTACATCCCTGGTTAGATTTATTCCTAGGTATTTTAAACTTTTGGAAGCTATTGTAAATGGTATTGTTTTCTTGATTTCCTTTTCTGAGTTCTCCTTGTTAGTGTAGAGGAATTTTTTTTGTCCTGATTTTTTGTTTTGGTTTGTTTTGATATATCAGGGCAGGCAGGGCAGGCGTGCTCCGTTCATCGCTTGTCTGGTGAAATGGGAGCGCTCCCCACCTGTCACCAGGTGCTTGAGGCAGCGGTAGACAAGGCAAACACATGTTGCTATTTGCTGGGCATGCAGGGCAGTTGAGGGTGGGCTGGGCAGGCATGGGTGACCACATGTTGTTGGTCCAGTGGCACAGGAGTGTGTGATGGAGCTCACCCAGTGGGCGGGACAGTGGGTGGGGTGGGTGTGGTGGGTGAATAGCAGGGCGGGCATGCTTAGTGCCAGGTGGCCAGGGCACTGGGTGAGGGGTGTGGTAGGTGACCAGAGGCACAGCAGTGCTGTCTGCCACTCACTGGGTGGGTAGAGTGGCCTGGGGTGGCAGACGGGGCTGGGTAGAAGGGGAGGGAGTTCTTGTACTTTAGTCCCCTGGTGAGCAGGGCCACAAGGGTGAGAGGCGTTCTTGCCACTAATCACCAGGACAGTGAGGGAAGGGGGAACATACTCTTTTGGGTCACCAGGTGTGCAGCCAGCAACTGGGACCTGTCCTGCCCAAGTGCGAGCAGCAGGGAGGCTTCCTGAAATCCGGTCAGCTGACACTCTATGGATCTATTACTTGTGTGTGTCACCCACCCTAATGTCAGGGATCACCACTGGTGAGTAGTCCTATCTCTGGATCCTGGATCCCTCCTTGCTCCGTAGTTGCCAAGATCCCTGGAGCTCTCATCCTCCTTCCTGTACTTTCCCTCCTTAGATCTGGTTCATGTCCTGTTCACCTTGCTTCACTCTGTGTATGTCTACACAGTTTCTCTATCTCCTATTGGGAATTCTGTGACATTGTCTTCCTGTGCTCCTCACTTGGAATTGCTGCTGGCTTTGTCTCAAGATGGCCATGCTGTGCTGAGCCAGCTGGCAGGGCACCTCCTCTGTATCTCTCCTCGTTCACTGTTTTCATTCAGTTTGTTTTTCCAATCAGTGTTTGATCTAATTCTTTATCCTTCCATTTGATGCTCAGGGTGCGAGAATTGTCATGTGTATCTGCTTCATTGGTTTCTCAGATCTTCACTATGGAGGGATGGCACAGTATGTTTGAATAAGATGCCATCTTGGGCCGTCTCTCAATATTCTCTTTATTTAATAGCTACCACTGTTGTTTTATGTTAGTGAACATTTAAACAATTATTAGGGATTTCAGGGCTCATTCTCAATCTATATGTCCGATCCTACTTTTCAATTAAGTTTTTAATATTCTCAGTCAAGATTTCTCCCAATAGGCTGCTGTCAAGGAACTGCTATCCAAATAATTTAATCAAAAATTTCAGACTCCACAACAGTAGGTGACTCCAACTTACAGCTCTGCTTAATCTGATGTTTTGTTTAGTCTGTGTATTGTCATAAAAATTCCTAAATTGGAATGCCTTTAAGTAGGCCATGCACTGTTGCATTAACCACGGTTCTCTGTTCAGATCAGCTCCTCCATGCATATATATCTGCCTGGAATCTAAAAGCATTTTGTTTTGCAACCCCTACAGTAGAGTATTTTAAGGCTATAAGTTCATTCACTTATAGCTCATCAAAATATCAGTAAATATTTTAACATTTTTCTTTAGATGTAAAATCAACTTTCCAAGTCCTTGACCACAAATATCTTAATATTTGTTAGTGGACACAGGATATATGACATACAAGACAAATAGAGCATAAAAACTGCGATTAGAGAGGCACAAATCAAGTTTTTTGAGAGTATGGTGTTTTTTTAGAGTGAGAGAGTAAGAGAACCCTGAGATGAATACTGAAAAATGGACTGAATGTAGCAGTCAGAAAGACCTGGAAATTGAAGATGAGGACAGAAGTTCTAGCTGGAGAGAAGAGATGGAGTAAAGTCACAGATGTGGGAAAACACAGGCCATCACCAAGAAAGGCCAAGAAGCTGGAACCAAGTGGGCGTGAAAGGTAGTAACAGGAAAAAAGACGTAAAACTTGGTTAGCACAAAATGTCATTCTATTGTAGCTCTCATCTGCTCCAAGCTCTCTCTCTTTTCTACCTGAGAGTAAGACAGGTTTCAGACCCCAGCACCTGGGCTGGCTTATCTGCTCTTCTAGTCTTACCAAGGCCCAAAGCCTACTAATCTAGTGATCATCCCTTGATCCTTGTTCATGAGGAAGGATCGCAAAAGTCTTGCATGTAACTCCCATCAAGCACCCTTCCCTCCACCTACTCTAACATCCAGCCTCCTTATTCTCATCATTCCTTCACAAGGTTTACATTTGTCTGGTCACAGCTCTGCCCTTAGCCGTGCCAAGGACATGCCCCAGCATGCCCTGCGGCCCACAACTGGGGCCTTCACAGTCTCAGGGAGACAGAGCATAAATTTTTAACTCATTGCTATCCATTTCTTCTAGTTTCTCTAGCTACTTCCAATTAAACCTGTGGCTTTCCCTATTTCAGATGATGATTCCTTTATCTCTCAGTCAGCCCATCAAAACAAAACAAAACAGACAAATAAAAACAACGCTCTGAGTCATGTCCTCCTTTATCCTCCATACTCAAGTATTCACCAGTCCTCATGCTTCTTCCCCCAGCCCCTGAAGACCAGAACCTTGGCACCCAAACTATTACTGCAAAAGTCTTATAACCACCACCACGATGATACCCGTTACCCATTGCCGTTGTGTCAATTCCAACTCATAGTGACCCTATAGGACAGAGTAGAACTGATCCATAGGGTTTCCAAGGCTGTAATCTTTATGGAAGCAGACTGCCATATCTTTCTCCCATGAAGTGACTGCTGGGTTTGAACTGCCAACCTTTCGGTTAGCAGCCAAGTGCTTAACCGCTGCACCACCAGGGCTCCTACTGTATGATAGCCTTTCCTTAATGCCAGTTCATCCTGAACACTTTGATCACAACATTCTCCACAAAAATTTTAAATGTGTCCGTATTTCTCCATATAAGAAATCTAAATTCTTTTGGTGGCTTTCAAAGACCTTCGTGATCTGACCCTCCTCTATGTATTCCATCTTATTTCCTTTAGTGTCCTGTCTACCCATCCTCTTCTCTGTAGTTTGTCAGTTCCCAGCTCTGCATGCTCAGCAGGAGGTGGCAGTGGTCTCAGGCTGATATAACTCCTCCTCATCTTTCACACTCAGACCATTTCTTCAGGAACCATTTCCTGGCTCCTTATTAATTTCTTCATCCTCCTAGCTCCCATATGTATTCTATACTGCATTATCTCATACATTTTAAATTTATTTTTGTATTGTTTACTGTTATTTCACATTCATTCATCATGTTTTTGCAACTAACTGTATGCTCCCTTCGAGTACAGCCAGGATTTTATTTGTTTTGTTTTGCTTTATTTTATGATTATTTCACATGTTTAACATAATGACAAACACTGGCATATGCATTTTATAAGTAGCTACTGATTAATAAGTTAGAGAGAGAGTTTCAATAGTGAATGACTGGAATAGATTTTAAACAGTAAAATAAATGATGCAGGAGAAACCAGAGATGTACTGACAGCAAACTTACCAGAGAAGACACTAGGTATCTTGGAGAGAAAGCTTTTGACCGTACGAATAGGAATTCCATTTTTTTCATCTTGCATGCGTGCTATGACGTCTTCCATCTAAACAACAACAATAATATAATTAAAACCTTCTAAAAGCTGAATTAATTTTTGAGAGAAATAAGCTTTATATGCTAGTTTTGCCCAACTAAGAATAATGACATATATTTTGCCTTGGTAGAGACTGTCACATTAATATTTTCAGTTTGGTTAACAGAAGGTGGAGGAAACAGCAAGAGAAATGGCCATTTCAGGGTCCATTAAGCTACTGATAGGAATTCTGTGCTTTGAATATTGCCTCTATCTTGGTTGCACATTCTTTGGTTATAAAGGTTGAAATAAAAGAGTGTTTATTTTTAAGGTTGTCAGAAACCACTGTTATGGCAAAATTCACACTTCATTAATGTTATCTCAACTGAACTCAGTGAAAAAGAAAATAGAAGCCTTAAAGACACCTGCCTGGAATTCCTCTCGAAGCAAGAGAGTTTCTATGGTTTGGTTTAACGCTGAATTTCTAATGCCTTTCTAGAAATACAGGACTGATTGCCAGCAACTGCTGCTTCTCCTGCCCAGGTATGTCACTCAGGTGTAATATGAAACACACACATAGTCTGAACATAATGAACATAATGAATACAACAGCCTTCTGTCCATTTAGCAGTGGATTCACTGCATCTTTCTAGCTTATTAGTACACTCTCTTTTGCTTTTGAAAAAGTTCCAGTTTTAAATGACTGAGCTTCACAAAGTCTAACATCAAATTTAGTTCTGAATGCCACTCATTCAAACTATACCTTATAAACCACACTCACAGATACCTACACTCATACACTCATACACACACACACACACCCATACACACACTCAAAATCCATTCGTTCAATTATACACTCTAGAAGGATTTCCTGATCACCTATTCTGCACCAGTCTTACCACTAGATATTACAGATATAGAAATGAACATAACATCGTTCCTGTTCTCAAAAAATTCACAGTCAATAGCGAAAACAATGGCGAAATTTGAATAAGGTCTGTAGTTTAG
Source organism: Dugong dugon (assembly GCA_030035585.1). Taxonomy (NCBI): domain Eukaryota; kingdom Metazoa; phylum Chordata; class Mammalia; order Sirenia; family Dugongidae; genus Dugong; species Dugong dugon. The sequence goes on along the minus strand of CM057469.1, from coordinate 22,877,133 downwards.
TTAATAGTGTTGTACCAATGTCAACCAACTACACTACGGTTATATAAGACGTTAGCATTAGAGAACGCTGAGTCAAGGGCATATGAGAATTCTCTGTACTGGTTCTGGAACTTTTCTGTAAGTGTAAAATTATTTCAAGATAAAAAGTTAAAAAAATTCACAAGGAAAATTTCCTATCAATGACTTATCAAATTTCCAACAGCACAGTTTCACAATGATTTTCAGCTAAGACATCTTATTTACTTGGGTGAGTTGTATCAGATTTATTAATATGAAAAACTAAACTGGGGATGTGGAAAGAATGGGCTTTAAAATCAGACAGGTCTGTATCTGATGCTCAGCTCTTCTAATTATCACCTATGTTACTTTGAGCAAGTTAGGCAACCTCTTTAAGCTCAGTTTCCTCACCTGTAAAACGGTGATACTAATACCGGGAATTCCTTTCAAAGTGTTCTTCTAAGGGCTGAGGTGAGCTGGAGTGAGGTAAAGGATTTGAAGATAAAATGATATATGTATACTTAACAATACACATATATAAAGTTTGTTGTTGTTAGTTGCCATTGAGTAGGCGCCCTATCATGGTGACCTCATGCACAACGGAAAAATGTTTTCTAGTCCCACACCACCTTCACAATCCTCGGTATGCTTGAGTCCACTGTTGTGGCCACTGTGTATTTTGAGTGCCTTTCAACCTACAGGGTTCACCTTCCAGCACTATACCAGACAACATTCTGTTGTGGTCCATAGGGTTTTCATTGGCTGATTTTCAGAAGATCACCAGGTCTTTCTTCCTAGCCTGTCTTAGTCTGGACACTCTGCTGAAATCTGTCCACCATGGGTGACCCTACTAGCATTTGAAATACTGGTGGCATAACTTCCAGCATCACGGTAACACACAAGCCACCACAGTACAATGAACTGAGAGACGGGTGGTGGACATATAAAGTACCATGCCATATATATTGAATTCAAATGCCGATGCACATTACTCGAATTTCTTTTCATGTGGAGGGAGCACCATTAGCCTAATCTTCCTGGTCTCTTTCTGGCCCCTAACTGACTCCACTGCAGGAGAGCTGGGCTGACTTACCTAATAGAATAGTTGGGAATGAGACGTTGGCCTGCAAGACTCATCCCTTTTCTCTCAGCAGAGAGTAAGGCAGTTCAGAACCGGGTTTCAGTATTGAAGCTTACTTGTTTGTAAACTCATTAATAATAAGTTTTATCAGCAGTCAAGGTGATATTGTGACCTCCCTTTCTGCCTTCCCTTTTGACTGTGTTTTTTCAATTTGTTCAAATATAGATAGGAAAGAGGTGCTTTATATTGGGCCTGCAATAGGGCCCTACAAATATCCACTTACCCACTTCTTTTTATTTAATAAAGTTATCTCATGTAAGTGTAGGAATACAAACACAAATATACTCTTACGACTTTTTATTTGGTTACTGCTTGTCCTTTCCCTCACCTGACACAATGTTCAGAAACGAGGAATAAGCTGCTTTGCTCTGCCGAGTATCAGCCTCTAAGCCCTCGTATTATTTACTTAACAGTTTAAACCATGCCGGATTAGATGGACACAAAAAACTCTTTGACTCACACTTTAATCACCTCAGCAACCAGGTACAAGGCGCTGGTTACCTCTGGGTAGGGGCTGAATTAAAGTGTGTGCTGTGAACACAGGGGTTTTCTGTGCAAAACCAAGTCACCTCTCAGTTCATTGGACTAGGAACCTAGAAACCAGCAACAAGAATTTTTAAGGTGACCTCTGTGGTTGTATTTTAAAAATCTTTAATTCTTCCAAGCCATAATCTCCACAACAGAAAAAAATGTTAAAATTCATGTAAAAATAGGAGTGTGTTCTAGACAATAACAGTTACATGGAAATGTGAACAGGGAAATGTATTTAACTGTTTTGATCTTTATTGAGACGTGGTTTATCCATGAACCTAGAATGAGCAAAAGGAAGAAATAAACAGACAAATAAAATAAAACCTAACCCCCACCACCACCATCAAAAAACCCTGGTTTCTAAAACCTAAAATTGGTCATAAAGACCACATATAAAAACACACCCATCTTATCCATTGAAGTTCCCACAAGCATTCTCTTAGAGTCTATTTTTACATTAAGTGTGGTTTTAACACATTTATTATCTGTTTCTCAATATTAATTTTTTTTTAATTAAAAATTTGCTGTCAAATTGATTCCAATTCATGATGACCCCGTGTGTGTCAGAGTAGAACTGTGCTCCACAGGGTTTTCAATGGGTGTAATGTTAAGGGGACAAGATAAATCTTATGGAAGGAGTCCCTGGAAGGCACAAACATTAAGCGCTCACCTACTAACTGAAAGTTTGGTGGTTTGAATCCACCCAGAGGCACCTCAGAAGACAGGTCTGGCGATCAGCTTCCAAAAGGTCACAGCGTTGAAAACCACATGGAGCAGTTTTACTCTGCACACATGGGACCGCCATAAATTGCAATCGGACTTGACAGCAACTAACAACAACAATCTTACAGAAGTAGACCACCAGGCCTTTCTTCCACTGGGTATATTTAAACTGCCAACCTTCCAGTTAATGACTGACCTCAGAACGTTTGTGCTATCCAGGGGCCTTTGAGCAATAGTAAATTGGATAAGAAGGGAAATATTAATAGTTGGCAAACTAATACAGCAAGCTAGACAGCAAGAGGGATGAAAAGAACTATACAAATTAACACTAATAAATATTAAAACTCTTTGTGAAATTTCAGTTTAAGACCACCTTCCGTTCAGATACTTCAAGGATCTCAAAAGCAGATATATATGAAGGGGAAGTCAAAAAGTATTGCTGCTAGGGTTCCAGTTCATACATGCACAGGTTTATTCCAAACAAAACGTGTTTAAACATGCCTCTGTGATCAGTGGATGGCTGCAGACAAGTTCTCTCAGCAATACACTTGTCTTAACCTTGTTAGGGTGCCTTCAAAAAAAAAAAAGGATCTTTTTGTGCCATGGAAGATGATGATTTTGAGATCAGGGCTAATACCAAATTTTTAACAAAACTCAAATGGACATCTTCCCAAATCATTGAAGATTTGCAACAAACTTATGGGAATGCTGCCCCACATAAAACAAAAGTTTTTAGACGGATCAAGTGTTTTAAGGAAGGTTGGGAAGACCTCAAAGATAAGCCACGGGAGGGAAGACTGCTCAGAAGCTATGTGACTGTTTTTGGGGATTCCAAAGGGGTAATCTTCATAGATTCTTCTCGAAGGACACAGGATGATCACAGGCGCTTACTATGAAGAAGTTTGAAGAAAACTGCAAACTGCATCGGTGAGAAAAAGGCCAGGAAGTTTCACTGCAGATATTTTTTCCATCACAACAATGCAACTGCTCATTATTCGAGGGTAGCAAGGGCTGTCCTACTAGAATTTCATTGGGAAACCTTACCTGATCCACCTACAGCCCTGATCTTGCCCATTCAGACTTCTTTTTGTTCCCAAATCTCAAAGAACATTTAAAAGGAACATGATTGGAGTCCCTCAATGATGTCAAAATTGCTATTTTGATGTGGTGTAAATCTAACAGTACAGAATTCTTCAGGGAAAGGTTACAGAGATGGAAACACCGCCTTCAGAAGTATATAGACAAAGATGGAGGAAATAGCTTCAGTTTTTAATATTTTTGTTTAATAAAGGTTTCTATGCTTTTGTAGCAACATATTTCGACTTAACCTCACATATATATAAAATGCATAGATATAGTAAATATATATAATGAATATATACGTGTGTGTATATATGTGTATATACATATATATATGCATATATATTCATATGGAAGCCACTAAGTTATGAAGGGTTAGATTGTGTTTTCACTCTCCTTTGCCTGTCTAGGTAGGTAAGGGAAATGATAAGCATGGGATAACAAAACACTAGACTATGGACATGCCTTGGGACAGTGAGGTTCTCTCTGAAGCTTATTTTCTTCACCCTTAAAATTAGAAATTACAAGCAAGTGATGTGTAACATTTCTTCAAGCTACAAAATTAATGAAGTCCATGGAAATAATCATCAGTGTTCAACTCGGTAAGATTTACTCACTTAAGTCAAAGAGCCACTTCCCTGCCAAATACAAATAGATGAGTCTACTACATTGAAAACTGCCTTCTTACAAATATATTTGTTTCTGTCAGCATATTTTCACTTCAATGAAAATAGTGGCATAATTAAGAGATGCATTTGGGCCAGTCAGACCTGAGTTTGAATCCCGGCTGTCCCACTTACAGGCTGTATAAACAGGTAAGTTACTTTATCACTCTAAGACCTAGTTTTCTCATCTGTAAAATGGAGATAATAATAACAATACACATCTTATGAGAGGTGAAGATTAAAGAAACTATACTAATTAAATGCTTACCATAATGCCACCATCATCAAAAATACAATTTTCTTCCCTCACCACTATATCAGGCAGCCACAAGCTCTTTCTTTGGGTGTTTGCAATTAAACTGACAAACACAGCAGTGGCCAATTGCTAAATATATACTAAAACAGAAAAACCAAACTTGTTGCCATCAAGGCCATTCCAATACATAGCGGTCCTATAGGACCCAAAGGGTTTGAACTGCCAGCCTTTTGGTTTGCATAGCTCTTATCCACTGCGCCACCAGGGTTCCATGTACATACTAGAAGCATAAGTGGTTAATCATGAAGTAGACACAGACACCTATGAACAAGCTCTAGTATTTTTCTTTTTTTTCCCATAAGACTGGACTGTGTTAGCCCCTTTAAGACTTCAATAGGAGAAATGTCAGGAAGAATATTTGTGCATCTAATCAAGAACTATGCAAACTATTCGAGAAGCTGAACTCTAAGAAGAATGCTGCATTAGAACTGGAGGAAGACTCATTAACAGTCTGTGATATGCAGATGACACAACCTTACTTGCTGAAGGGAAGAGCACTTGAAGCACTTACCAATGAAGATCAAAGACTATAGCCTTCAGTATAGATTACACCTCAACATAAAGAAAACAAAAATCCTCACAAATGGACCAATAAGTAACAAGATAAACAGAGAAAAGACTAAAGATGTCAAGGACTTCATTTTACTTGGATCCACAGTCAATGCCCATGGAAGCAGCAGTCAAGAAATCAGATGAGGGTGGGGCCAAGATGCCAGAGTACTGAGACGCTTCCAGTGGACCCTCTTACAACAAAGACCCAAAAAAACAAGTGAATCGATTATATATGACAATTTAGGAGCCCTGAACATCTAAGGCAAAGTTGAGGAACTGGACTGAGTGGCAGGGGGAGGGAGAGATGGTTCAGAAGCAGCGAGGTTGAGGGACCTGATCCAGTGAAAGCCTGAGTCCTTCTGGCCTGATCAGCTTGGGGGTGAGTGGTGAGGCAGGCAAGCAGCCATGCTTGGGAGGTGTATTCTGCATGGGGAGAGACCAAGAGGCAGAGAGTCTACTCAGCCACCCAGAACCAGTGAGAAGCAGCCCTCGACCAGCAAAAGAGAAGTAATTACATCCGGCCCACAGCGCAGATGAAAGACACCCCCCTTAGTGAAAAAATCTCTCTCCCATTTACCTCCCCACTCCCTGCTCTGCACTGGGTCCCAGACCGGCTTCAGCAATTGCTGAGTCCCCTGGGCCAGAAGTAGGATCCGTCACATGCCCTGAGTCATTCTCCCAGCCTTGGAGAGTGAACAAACTAACAAAAAAAGTTGCCAGCTCCCGTAGGCCAGGAATTCAGGGTAGGCACAACTCCTTTGCCTAGGCACAGGCATAAGGGATCCATGGGCTTTGAGTGCCTTTCCCACTGCATAGACTTGTGTGGGCCCATTTCAGCAGCTTAAGCCCTCATTACCACAGTACAACAGGGTATATACCTGAAGTCTAATAACTCTTTCAGCTGTGAAGTGGTAGGTTCATGACATTTGACACTGCTCTGCCCATTAAGTAGGGTTCTCGCCTATCCATATCAGGGGCCTGAGGACTGGCTCCACCCATGCCACCTAACCACCTGAGATGGGGACAAAAAATAAGAGGTGCCCCCTAATCCTTACAGGAAACAGCGTTGGGTGCTTGTAGTCCAGCTATAAAACCTACACACTTATGTGCTCTAGGGAACAGGAACATGTCTTCCTGGACACTCGGTGGGGGGGGGGGGCATGAGCCCCCTGCCTTGCTCAGAGTGTGTCCCCCTGCTGCAGCCAGATGCCTGTGCCTACACCAATCACCCATGCCTGTCTAGGACTGTAGAGGAGAGCCTGCATCACACACTTGGTGGCTGTCTACCTGGGGACCTGAGCTGAATTCATACAGGAGGAGTGGGTGGACTCCTGAGCTCACATACCTATCAACAGATCTAACCACCTGGTGACAGATCATTAGAGCTTCAAAGGTGCCCATAATCAAACTAGCTCACTTGAGCAGGCTATTTGGGCATATTGAAACAAAACAAGGAGCTATGACACAGTAAGCAAACATAAAATAAATAAATATAATAACTTATTGATGGCTTGGAGAAAACAGTCCATATAAAAACACATAAAGAGGCAGTCCATGATGACTTCAGCAAGCTCCCAAAATAAAGAATCTAGAAATTTTCCAGAGGATGAAAATTTCTTGGAATTACCAGAGGCAGAATACAAAAGATTAATATACAGAACTCTTTGAGAGTAGGACAGAAATTAAGTAAAACAAAGAACACGCAATAGAGGAAATTAAAAAGATTACAGAAGAGCATAATGACAAATTCAACAAGCTGCAAGAATCCATAACAGACAGCAAACAGAAATCCAGAAGATTAACAATAAAATGTCAGAATTAGACAACTCAATAGAAAGTCATAGGAGCAGAATTGAGGCAATGGAAGTCAGAATTAGTGAGACTGAAGATAAAGCACTTGACACCAACTTATTTGAGGAAAAATCCGATAAAAGGATTAAAGAAAATGAAGAAACCCTAAGAATTATATGGGACTCTATCAAGAGGAATAACCTACGAGTGATTGGAGTACCAGAACGGGGGCAGGGGGTGGGGGCAGATAACAGAAAATACAGAGAGAATTGTTGAATATTTGTTGTCAGAAAACTTCCCTGATATCGTGAAAGATGACAAGATATCTATTCAAGATGCTCATCGAAACCCACATAAGGTAGATCCCAAAAGAAAGTCACCAAGACATATTATAATCAAACTTGCCAAAACCAAAGATAAAGAGAGAATTTTCAGAGTAGCTAGGGATAAACAAAAAGTCATCTACAAAGGATAGTCAATAAGAATAAGCTCAGACTACTCAGCAGAAACCATGCAGCCAAGAAGGCAATGGGATGACATATATAAAGCCTTGAAGGAAACAAACTGCCAGCCAAGAATTACATATCTAGCAAAACTGTCTCTCAAATATGATGGCAAAATTAGGGTATTTCCAGATAAACAGAAGATTAGGGAATCTGCAAAAACCAAACCAAAATTATAGGAAATACTAAAGGGAGTCCTCCGGTTAGAAAATCAGTAACATCAGATAATAACCCAAGACGAGAACACAGGACAGAGCAACCAGATATCAACCCAGATAGGGAAGACATGAAAGTAAATCAAAGCTAAAACACTGAAAATAGGGAAACAGATGTTAATATGTAAAAGATGACAACATTAAAACAAAAAAGCGGGACTTAAAAAATGCAGACATGGATTTTTTATATGGAAAGGAAGTCAAGGCGATATAAAGAAATAAAAGACTGGTATAAACTTAGAAAACTAACAATCCTACAAGTCAAAATAAAAAAACTAGAAAAATATAAAGACTCAGCAAATGCAAAATCAACAACAATGAAAAAGATGAAATGAAAATAAAGAAAAACCACTCAGCACAGAAAATTAAGTGGAACAAAGAAACTGTGAACAACACACAAAAAAAGACATCAAAATGACAGCACTAAACTCATACTTATCAATAATTACACTGAATGTAAATGGACTAAATGCACCAATAAAGAGACAGAGAGTGGCAGATTGGATTAAAAAAACACGATACGTCTATATGCTGCCTACAAGACACACACCTTAGACTTAAAGACAGAAACAAACTAAAACTCAAAGGATGTAAAAAATATATCAAGCAAACAACACTCAAAAAGGAGCAGGAGTGGTAATATTAATCTCTGACAAAATAGACTTTAAAGTAAAATCCACCACAAAGGATAAGGAAGGTCACTATATAATGATTAAAGGGTCAATACATCAGGAGGACATAACAATAATAAATATTTAAGTATCCAACGTCAGGGCTCCAAAATACATAAAACAAACTCTAATGGTATTGAAAAGAGAGATAGACAGCTCCACAATAGTAGTAGGAGACTTCATCACACTACTTTCCATGAAGAACAGAGCATCCAGAAAGAAGCTCAACAAAGACACGGAAGAGCTAAATGTTACAATCAACCAACTTGATCTCATAGACATATACTGAACACTCCACCCAACAACAGCCAAGTATACTTTCTTTTCCAATGCACATGGAATGTTCTCCAGAATAGACCACATACCAGGCCATAAAGCAAGACTTAACAAAATCCAAAGTATCAAAATATTACAAAGCATTTTTTCTGACCATAAAGCCATAAAAGTAGAAATCAATAACAGAAAAAGCAGGGGGGAAAAAATCAAACACATGGAAACTGAACAGCACCTTGCTCAAAAACTACCGAGTTATAGAAGTAATTAAGGATGGAATAAAGAAATTCATAGAATCAAAAGAGAATGAAAACACATCCTACGAAAACCTTTGGGACACAGCAAAAGCAGTGCTCAGAGGTCAGTTTATAGCAATAAATGCACATCCAAAAAGAAGAAATGGCCATAATCAAAACATTAGCGCTACAACTGGAACAAGTAGAAAGACAGAAGCAAAAGAAGCTGGCCTGGATGGTTTCACCGGAGAATTCTACCAAACTTTCAGAGAAGAGTTAACACCACTACTACTAAAGGTATTTCAGAGCATAGAAAATGATGGAATACTCCCAAACTCATTCTGTGAAGCCAGCATAACCCTGATACCAAAACCAGCTAAAGACACCACAAAAAAAGAAAATCACAGACCAATATCCCTCATGAACATTCATGCAAAAATCCTCAACAAAACTCTAGCCAATAGAATTTAGCAACAAATCAAAAAAATAATTCACCATGATCAAGTGGGATTTATACCAGGTATGCAGGGATAGCTCAACATTAGAAAAACAATCAATGTAATCCATCACATTGATAAAACAAAAGACAAGATCTTATCAATTGATTCAGAAAAGGCATTTGACAAAGTCCAACAGGAATTCGTGATAAAAACTCTCAACAAAACAGGAAAAGAAGGGAAATTCCTCAGTATAATTAAGGGCATTTATACAAAGCCAACATCAACCTAAATGGAGAAAGTCTGAAAGCATTCCCTTTGAGAACAGGAAGCACACAAGGATGCCTTTATCGCCACTCTTACTCAATACATTGTGCTGGAGGTCCTAGCCAGAGCAATTAGGCTAGAAAAAGAAATAAAGGGCATCCAAATTGGTAGGGAAGAAGTCAAAGTATCTCTATTTGCAGATGATCTGATCTCATATACAGAAAACCCCAAAGAATCCACAAGAAAACTACTGCAACTATTAGAAGATTTCAGCAAGGTTCAGGATACAAGGTAAACATACAAAAATAAGTTGGATTCCTTTACACCAACAAAGAGAAAGGAAATCACCAAATCAATACCATTTACAATAGCCCCCAAGAAGATAAAATACTTATGAAGAAATTTAACCAGAGACGTAGAAGACATATAGTACAAGACACTACTGCAAGAAACCAAAAGAGACCTACATAAGTGGAAAAACATACCTTGCTCATGGATAGGTAGACTCAACATTGTGAAAATGTCAATTCTACCCAAAGCAATCTACAGATACAATGCAATCCCAATCCAAATTCCACCAGCATTTTTTAATGAGATGGAGAAACAAATCACCAACTTCATACGGAAAGGGAAGAGGCCCTGAATAAGTAAAGCATTACTCAAGAAGAAGAACAAAGTAGAAGGCCTCACACTGACTTTAGAACCTATTATACCGCCACGCTAGTCAAAACAGCCTGGTACTGGTACAACAAAGATACACAGACCAATGGAACAGAATTGACAATCCAAACATAAATTCATCCACCTATGAGCAGCTGATATTTGACAAAGGCTCAAAGTCCATTAAGTGGGGAAAAGACAGTTTCTTTAACAAATGGAGCTGTCATAATTGGATATCCATCTGCAAAAAACTGAAACAAGACCCATACCTGACACCAGGCACAAAAACTAACTCAAAATGGATCAAAGACTTAAATGTAAAATCCAAAACAATAAAGATCATGGAAGAAAAAATAGGGACAACAATAGGAGCCCTAATACATGGCATAAACACAATACGAACCATAAGTAAAAATGCACAAGCACCAGAAGAGAGACTAGATAACTGAGAGCTCCTAAAAATCAAACACTTATGCTCATCAAAAGACTTCACCAAAAGAGTGAAAAGACAACCTATAGACTAGGAAAAAATTTTTTGGCTACGACAAATCCAATCTGCATCTAATCTGTAAAATCTACAAGATACTGCAAAACGTCAACAACAAGAAGACAAATAACCCAATTTAAAAACTGGGCAAAGGATATGAACAGGCACTTCACCAAAGAAGATATTCAGGAGGCTAACAGACAAATGAAGGAATGCTCACAATCATTAGCTATTAGAGAAATGCAGATCAAAACTACAATGAGATATCATCTCACCCCAACAAAGCTAGCATTAATCCAAAAAACACAAAATAATAAATGCTGGAGAGGTTGTGGACTTACACACTTATACACTGTAGGTGGCAATGTAAAATGGTACAACCACTTTGGAAATCAATTTGGCTCTTCCTTAAAAAGCTAAAAATAGAAGTACCATACGATACAGCTATCCCGCTTTTTGGAATATGTCCTAAAGAAATAAGAGCCGTCACACCAATAGATATATGCACAGCCATGTTCATTGCAGGACTGTTCACAATAGCAAAAAAATGGAAACAACCTAGGTGCCCATGAAAAAATAAATGGATGAGCCAATTATGGTATATCCACATAATGGAATACAATGCAATGATAAAGAACAACGATGAAGCTGTGAAACATCTTATAACATGGAGGAATCTGGAGGACATTATGCTGAGTGAATTTAGTCAGTCACAGAAGGACAAATATTGTATAAGACCACTATTATAAGAACTCCACGAAAGGTTTAAACACAGAAGAACACATTCTTTGATGGTTACAACGGTGGGGAGGGAGGGTGAGGGTTACTTATTAACTAGATAGTAGATCAGAATTATCTTAGGTGAAGGGAAAGACAGCACACACTACAGGGGAAGTCAGCAAAACTGGACTAAACCAAAGCTAACAAGTTTCCTGAATACAATCAAACACTTTGAGGGATAGAGTAGCAGGGGTAGGGGTCTGGGGACCATGCTTTCATGTGACATCTAGGTCAAATGGCATAACAAAGCTTATTATGAAAATGTTCTGCATCCTACTTTGGTGAGTAGCATCTAGCATCTTAAAAGTTTGCAAGCAGCCATCTAAGATGCATGAATTGCTCCCAACCACCTGGAGTGAAGGAGAATGAAGAACGCCAAAGACACAAGGAAAGTATTAGCCCAAGAGACAGAAAGGACCACATAAACCAGAGACTTAATCAGCCTGAGACCAGAAGAACTAGATGGTTACCGGCTACCACCAATGATCACCCTGACAGGGAACACAACAGAGAGTCCCTATGGAGCAGGAGAAAGGTGGGGTGCAGAATTCAAATTCTAGTAAGAAGACAGACTTAATGGTCTAACTGAGACTGGAGGAACCCCTGAAAGCATGGCCCCTGGATTCTCTATCAGCCTAGAACTAAAATAATTTACAAAGCCAACTCTTCAGACAGGGATTAGACTCGATTGTGGGATATAAATTTATACTCGCGAGGAGTGTGCCTCTTAGCTCAAGTAGGTACAAGAGACTAAACGGACAGCTTCTGTCTGGAGGTGAGATGGGAAGTCCGAGAGGGTCAGGAGCTGGTTGAATGGACATGTGCAGTCAGGGGTGGAAAGGAGGAGTGTACTGTCACAGTATGGGGAGAGCAGTGAGGTTAACATAATAATGCATGTATAAATTTTTGTATGGGAGACTAACTTGAAATGTAAACTTGGTTTAAACTATAACAATAAACAAACAAATGAAATCAGATGATGCATTGCATTGGGCAAATCTGCTGCAAAAGACTTCTTTAAAGTGTTAAAAAGCAACGATGTTACTTTGAGGACTAAGGGGTTCCTGACCTAAGCCATGGTATTTTCAGTCGCCTCATATGCATGCAAAAGCTGGACAATGAAAAAGGAAGACCAAAGAAGGATTGATGCTTTTGAATTATGGCGTTGGCGAAGAATATTGAATATACCATGAACTGCCAGAAGAATGAACAAATCTGTCTTGGAAGAAGTACAACCAGAATGCTCCTTAGAAGCAAGAATGGCGAGACTTCGTCTTAAGTACTTTGGACATGTTATCAGAGGGCATCAGTCCATGAAAAAGGACATCATGCTTGGTAAAGTAGAGGGTTAGTGACAATAAGGAACCCCTCAAGGAGATGGACTGACACAGTGGCTGCAACAATGGTCTCAAACATAGCAAACATTGTGAGGTTGGTGCATGACTGGGCAGTGTTTAAGCCACTATGATCGGAACCAACTTGATGGCACCTGACAACAACAACAATGTAAACCCTGAAAAAAATACAAGAAGTCCCCTACTTATGACATATTCAAATTATGACAAACCGCATTTAAAATCGTATTTTTTTTAATATTTATCATTAGTAATATGTACTACATACAATGTTGCAGGACGTAATTTGATGATGTTATCACTCTCATGCCAATCCCAAAGACAAATAAAGATCAGATTTATAAATATACTGATCATAAAAGGCAATAATAATGAAAACTTCTAAAAAAATGATGTATTCGAGTTACGTCAGAACTGATTTATGATTGTCAGAAGAAACCCTGTCATAAGTCAGGACTACTTATACTTAGAAGAAAGGGAAATGAGATAACATATTTTTAACAAAATGGAAATGTCTTGTTCTCACATTAGCTTGATGATTTTTGCCTCTTGAAGTTCTTTAAGGGAAAGAGAACTGAATTGAGTACTCTTTGCAAACTGATCTTTTTTAATGCAAATTAAGCCACTACAGGTAATAAAAGGAAAACAAATGTCTCTTGCAAACTAGTTTTGAGAATTTCTGTGAACCAACTGATTTGGAAACTTTTTTATGCTTCTATTATGAAACCATTCACATTATAGTTACTAGCCTGTTTTCCCTTAGACATGAATATCTTAAGGAAGAAGTCTCACCTTATTAATCTTACATTGCTAATATATAAATTGCCTGGCACATAATGGAGTTTCCAAAAAAAGAAAAGACTTGTGCATTTTTGTTAAAGGCACGTTTGGTTTTTCTGAGAGACCCAAAAGCAAAAGTAAAAATTAAATTAATTCACAATTTGGTCTTGAGATGCTTGAAACGCCTTTTTTTTTTTTTCCTTTTCTCTAACATTTAGCACAAAGATACACTATCAATAGAACAGAAACAGCGGAACAAAGGAGCTCAATCTACTGCAGTTTAAAACATTTTTTCTTTCTTTCCGTTCCATTAAATGCAAAAGCATTAAAAGCATTCTTCAGTCTGTTGATCAGAGGAGCTTCTCCTCTGAAAACTCGTGGGTAAATCAGAGACTGTCTCTGAGGCTGTCTTCCTCCCTGTCTGTGTCTGCTCACACTCACTGTCACGTGGATGCTCTCAAGAAGAAAGGTGCTACTGAACTCCAACAGGCTGCTCTTTTTCCAGGAATTCATAATTAGCCTTTCCTTTCGAATAGTTAGATGGCAAGTCAATGCCTGTGATGGATTTCAAATCCTGCTCAGGTTCAACAGTCTCCGCCGCCACACTTTGCAAAGTGATAAAGGTACATCTTCTTTGATGAGAGTTACTAATTATTCAAGAGGGGCGCCTCCTTGCCAGACAGGAGACTCCCATATACTGATGTAAACAAAATCACTGCCTCCAACCTTTCTACTTCCCTAATGTTCTAAACAACGATGGGAGCTTAACTAAATTTACTTGTAGCTCTGTTTGCCAGAACTTTATCACAATATCATTACCACTGATTTCATTAAGCCAATAGCTTTACAGAGACACCCTAACTGTAGGCACTACACTTGTACAAGGTGAAGCTAAAGCATTTTGTATGGTGTAGTTCTGAAAGAGAAATGAATCAATCAAAATTTCAAAGGATATTTTCCAACTTTGCCTTGTAACCCACCATTAATCACGGGCATTTGGAGATATAAATGAGAAACTACATGGGCATGTTGAATGGGCTTTTCCCTATGTGCACATACTCTCAAATTATTGTGTGTACCGTCATTTTAAGTGCCAGCTACGAAAATCAGGGGAAATGATCATTAAAGTGCTGCTTGGATTTCACAAGGCAATTAGGTGGTGGCAGGTATTATGAAATTTAAATCTACCTATAATTCTTTTTCCTTCAGGAAGCCATTCTAAGGAAGAACATGATTTGCACCTCCTGATTCAGTAGGGAAAGCAGTGATGACAAAGCAGAACTGATCTCTAAATGAAAATTAAACAACAATAATGAGGTTAAACTTTGCAACCAAAACTGTCTTCTGCTGCAATAATTCAATTAAAGCTGCTTCTAATTGATACAATTGTCCCCATAGTACAGTTGATGGTAGGCAGTATGTTAACTTACTACAGTGAAGCCAAGTGGGTTTAGGAATAAATGGGTGAGGAAGACACACAGTGAAACCACCTGTGAGGGCTGGAACTTGATGGGACCGCCTTGTTTTTCCAGGTCTCAAAAAGTTTTCTGCCTTTGACAGGGTGCAGTTTTCCTTCTCTGACAGGTTTCAGCCTTGCTGAAGTTTCTGCCTTTCGCAGTTTTTACTGTATTACTCTTTTCATATGGAAAAGCTGTCATTTTCAATAATAATTAGGACTAAAAAATACAAACAAGTAAAGTCTATGAGAAACCAAACCCATTCCCTTCGAACTGATTCTGACTCATAGTGTCTCTATAGGACAGACTAGAACTGCCTGGTGGATTTGAACTGCTGATCTTTTTGGTTAGCAGCCGAGTTCTTAACCATTGTATCACCAGGGTTCCAGACAAAACAATGGTGTTCAAATATGGTGACCAAACAAGCTACTTAGTTAACAGCTTTATACAACATGAACATCTATCAAAAGGCAGAGAGACAGAGTTGTATTAGACAAAATATGTAAGAGAAGCAATCTGAAAAAAGAAAGAAAGGCAGACTGATGAATAATAAGACAGAGCCACAAAAATAGAAAAAGTGATGCAGAGAAGGATTGAGGGGCAGACCAGCAGATTAACTGGAAGAATTTTCTTAGCTATACAAGAGAAAAGGAAGAAAATAACATGACTAAATAAGCTACTTGGTTAACTTACGTATAGTCTTTGGCCATCTTAGTATTTGGCCCACGAGTTAAGAAATACCAAAGGTGCTAAATACATGTGACAGAGTAACTTAGGTTTTCAGAACGTCTTGTTCCTATGACGTGTCATTTCTTGAACTTTCAAAAGGAGCCAGATGACTAATCTCCATTGTAGTTGGAGCTCAGGTAAGAGAGCTGTCAGCGTCTGCTAAGAATACTGGGGAAATACTTCACTGAAAAGATATGAGTACGCTGTGCCTGAAAGACGGGCAGGATAGAGAGATGAAAACAGAAGGAAGATGCAGAACATGTGAATGACTTTGATCATTGAACGGGCAAGATTCCTGCTTGGAATGATGAATTGCATCAGAATCTTTCACTTTCTCCCTGTATGTCCCAACAATTTTAACTTCTCTGAAAGGTGCCTCCATAATGATTTTCAAACCCATCTTCACCTTTGTCATCAACTTAATTCATGTATTAAAATAAATAAATAAAGTTGCCGTCGATTCCAACTCATGGTGACCCCATGTGTATCAGAGTAGAACTGTGCTCTACAGGGTTTTCAGTGACTGATTTTTCAGAAGTAGATCACCAGACTTTTCTTCCAACATGCCTCTGGGTGGACGCAAACCACGAATCTTTTGGTTAGCGCACAGTGCTTTAACTAGTGGCACCACCTCAAACGGACTCCTTAGCTCCTGTTTGCACCCACATCAGTCTACCCACTTGACTACTGTGGGACAAAGAACTAGGTTTGGCCTTTCATCTCTGGTTTCTGAAAATAGCCTAAGCAATTAAAGCATCTTTTGTTTTTCTAGAACAGTCAACCAAGACTTAAATATGTGCAGGTGAATTGGGAGTCCCAAACTTACTACCTTGGCAATAGGACTCAGGAAGGGAGGGAGCATGATGAGGCCTCAGAACAAGCCACCACCACCCACTATCTGAGGCCTGATGTTTATGTAGAGGGTCATGTAGGCTTTGGTGTATAAAAATGGCTGGGGGAGAGACTTTGGAATCCCCATCAATATGCCAGGCGGAAGCATGCATAGAAGAGTTTTCCGTCTCCAACAGAACAGCTTCCAGAAGCCAGGGGGAACTGGCTTGCCATGAAACTGGCCCTTTGGGTGTCTCCTCAGCTATGGTGCTAGATGGAACAAGTGCGGCACAAGTTGTCAGCCCACCTAACTAAACCTACCTGGTCCGGGGGGGAATCAGCAGAAAACAGGCCCCCCTTTTAAGTCCCTAATCTATGAAGTCTCTGGATATTTCACCTCTTGTTGAAAATTTTCATTGACCTGACATGATCCATCAATTGACATTAAATTGAATAACCATTCAAAGTTCTCCACATTATGATCCAAAACTGCCCTTCTAGCCTTGTTTCTCTAGCCTCATGCTCCAAACATGCTCAGGAATTGCTCAGTGTCTCACCTTCTCACATTCTGCTCCCCCTGCCAGTTGTATCTTTTCGTTTTCCATCTCTGCCTGTGGAAATCCAATGATACTTCTAGGATCATCTCAAATTTTCCTTTATAATTTAAGTCCTTACTTTCTTCAGTCTTTTCCTTCTCGTGTCTCTCATCCCAACTGAATATAATCATAGCCCTTTTTGAACCCCTACAGAATGTTATTTGTAGTTCTCTTTTTGATATTTATCCTAACCTTACTTTATATGATTTATGCTTATGTTATTTCTATACATATTTATCATTCCCTTTAGGTTATAAATGCCTTGATGATGAGAGCTGTTCTATTTTGCTATTCTCTCATCGTCTAACATGTTTAGTAAAAGAAATATTTAATGAAATTATGTTGAATAAATGTGAATTTGATTCAAAATAAAACAGGGGAGAGTCAATAAAAACTACTGGAAGTCAAGGTAACTAAGGAGCAAGCAGCAGTATTATGAGATCTGAGTAAGAACAAGTAAACTGAGGCAGCTGACTAAAGTAAAAATGACTGCTTTAAAGTTTAGAGCCCTACTCCATCTTGTCTTTCTTTTAATATATGCAGACCTCTGACTTCTTCTTTAAAGCCTGTCACTAAATGTAAATTAAAGAAAGTTTTCTCCTTTTCTCTGTGGTTAAGATGAGAGAGTAACAATAAACTGTTTCCCAGGAGCTATCAAGACCCCTCCTGAAACAATGTCTAAGGAAGAAGGTCTTGATGCTCACTCTTATCTAGGTCTCCTAGGCAACTGCAAACAAGAAAAATTTCACTTAAGCAAGCTGTATCTAAGAGAGCAATGTCCTGTAACGTCCCCCCTCATAGCCCCCACTCTCAGTAAACCTGCATGCGTTCATCTGTTTGTAATGTCCAATCAAACTAGTATACCTCAAGTTCTTTGTTTTCATTCTTAAAAAGGTCTCCTCAGCTTCGTCATTCTGTAAAATCCCAGACGTTTTCCCAGTCCAGACTGTTAGTGAACATTTAATAAATCTTGCTTTACTTTAACAGAGTAAGCGTTTATTACTCTTTGACAGATACAGAGAGGAAAACATGAGCTTCATAAAAGGCATTTGAATTTAATCTCGGGAAAGGAGTACAGAACAAAGTGGTGGCAACGGAAACCACAGTATAAGTGCACTTAGGAGGCCATGATGAGCAGCGAGGTAGATCCAACCAGCCAAGGCCACAATTCAGGGAATTGTTTGTTTTCTCTCAGTCATTGCCTGCCACAACTTGCCTGAGCTATCAGGTATTAAAAAAAAAGAAAAAAAAAAAAACCAAACCCGTTGCCGTAGAGCCAATTCCAACTCATAGCAACCCTATAGGTCAGAGTAGTAGCGCCCCATATGGTTTCCAGTGAGCGGCTGGTGGATTCGAACAAGCGACCTTTTGGTTAGCAGGTGAATGCTTAACCACAGTGCCACCAGGGCTCCCTGTAAGGTATAAACCAAAGCAAACCAAATTCGTTGCCGTGGAGTTGATTCTGACTCATAGCGACCCTACAAGACAGAGTAGAACTTCTCCATAGGGTTTCCAAGGAGCGTCTGGTGTATTCAAACTGTCACCCTTTTGGTTAGCAGCCGAACTTAACCACTACACCATCAAGGTTATAGAAGAATATAAACCTATTACTTCAGCCAGCCTAATTGTGAAGTCAGTTTTAACTAACCTCATGCTGTATCAAGTGCTCTACCCCTCCAGCCGGAAGAGTCTAGAATAAATCTCGTCTTAAAATCAGCTCTCCATCATCTGGGATGGGCTCTTTGGCCCACAAAATCTTTGGCTTTTCCTATTTTTTGCTCCGTTTAATGATAAACTGCTGTCCTGTTTTGTCTTCTGATTTTTTTCTAGAGCTTTTAGAGATATAGTTCTGCTCTGAATCATAATCAATGTAATCCAGGTAGTCAGCTACCTTCTCCTTGTTGATCCCTCTCTCTTAGGAACCCTGCTCCCCAATTTTGAAACTCCACTTCAGCTTAGAACCTTGTTCTGAAAGACCACCACCCAATTAACTCTAAGTGCTAAAACTGCAATTCTGGATATTTTTAAAAGAGAGTTTTAGTGTTTACTCATCATGGTGCAATAAGAGTATAAAACCAAACCCTTTGCCGTTGAGTCGATTCTGACTCCTAGCAACCCTACAGGAGAGAGTAGAACTGCCCCAGAGGGTTTCCAAGGAGCTACTGGTGGATTTGAACTGCTGACATTTGGGTTAGCAGCCAAGTGCTTAATCACTGTGCCAGAAGGGCTCACATTAATTAATATAAATAATATAATTCAATTGCCATAATTATGCAACAATACGACCTCATATTGACCACTTAAAAAAATAATTTTAAAAAATAATGTCAAGAGGATCAACTACTGCAATGGTGGAGTGAAGAGTGTGGTGGACCCTCTTCCCAACAAAGCAACCATTTAACTGGAGAATATTACAAGAAAAAAATC
The DNA here is from genome assembly GCA_030035585.1 of Dugong dugon. Lineage (NCBI taxonomy): Eukaryota > Metazoa > Chordata > Mammalia > Sirenia > Dugongidae > Dugong > Dugong dugon. Next base: position 22,857,633 of record CM057469.1, on the reverse strand, counting down.
ATTTAAAGTGCTTAAAAATTGTCCCTAAGCACTTAACACAAATAAACAAATATTCCTTCAAAAAAATTTACTAAAAGACTCTGTGGCATTTGCAGCATGCCCTGCTCTCTCCCTCCCAACCCCAGCTCCAACTTAGAAAAACTGCTCCAGGCCATCTACTCCAGCGGGGTGTGATCAAGAAGGTAGGGCTCTCTCTTCCTCTAACTCCTGGGTAAAGAGTACCATTTCACTGTGGGAGGTGCTGGACACTAGTAGTTCTGATGCCGTCTAGCCTCAGGTTGCAGAAACTCTATTCCCGGCATAGAGAGGATCCTTTCTCCACCCAGCCTCCATTCATAAGACAAGCAAAGAATACTTGGCTCTATCACTCCCACCCAGCTCCCTCACAAGGCAGAGGTTCCACTGGAGGCAAGCCAAGAGGACCAGGTCTACCACCCTCTATCACCTGCTTATAGAGCACGTCTGTCACTCTAGAAGAGTGGGCACTGCCTCTGTAGTGGTGCAGAAGTCTGCCCAGGAGGAGAAGTAGGCCACAAGAAGGAAAAGTGCTGCAACTGTGCCTGAGGGAGCTGACTTTAGTAAAAACAAAGAGTGGAGAATTCCATGCCTAAGGCTGTAGTAGAAGACAATGGACATCTTGGTGGAGGGAACTTAAGAGGTCATTCAACTATTCAAGATAACAGTAACAACAAGTATAAGATCAAAACAAGCAGAAGTTTAACAGAGAGAACTAGGGTAATAGACAGCCAAGAAGAGCCCTCCTGGGATCACAGTCAACTCTGGAGGGCAGGAAGTCTGTGTGTAAGTGCTAGGCTGCATCCACACAGGAACAATTAGAACAGGACATAGGGCAAAACTGAAAATTCTCCCCAAGCCACATACAGATCCATTAACAAATGTAGTAAGTTTCACTGGCTCTAGGGGCTTAAGCACAACCTCTGACCAAAAATTGGCTCAACAGTATACTACTCTGATCCGGAGGCAATGCTTAGGAAGCCAGGTTGAAAAATAAATTACATGCATCCTTGGAAGTCTGGAAGATTGTGTATGCCAAAGTTGCATCCTCTCAAGAGTGATCAGAAAAGGAAAATCCAAACTACCTGTCCCTGGCTAAATGTGTGATAAAAATGTAAACTCTTTAAACTGTGGAATCAACATCCAAGCCATAAACACATCCAATGTTAAAGGATAAATACAGAATTGGCCAAGTGTGCTTAGGCACAACCTTGGACCAATTAGTGGCTTATGCTGACCCAGGGTGATCATAGGTATCCAGGCTAAAAAATAAAAGCAAGAAAAACAAAATCTGAACAGGGACAGCAGAGACTGCACAGTACAGGGGAAACAGACTTTAGAGAGTTAATTCAGCCAAGTCCCTAAATAAATAAATGACCAAGCAAACAACTCATGGGGGGATTAGTTTCCAGAGTTGTTACCGTATATTATCTAAATTATTCAATTTCCAACAAACGAAGTATGAGACATGAAAAATAAATAGGGGAAAAAAAAGATCTATACACAGTAAAAAAAAGCAAGCATTAGAAATTCCTTTAGAAGGAAAACAGACGTTGGACTTAACAAAGATTTCAAAGCAGCCATTATAAATATGTTCAAAGAAGTAAAAGAAACAATGTCTAAACAATTATAGGACAGCATGATGACAATGCTTCATCAGATAGAGAATAACAATAAACCTAAACCCATTGCTAGCAAGTCGATTCCAAGACTCATAGCGACCCTATAGGACAGAGTAGAAGTGCCCCACAGGGTTTCCAAGGCTGTATTCCTTACAAAAGCAGACTGCCACATCTTTTTCCCATGGGGAGGCTGGTGGGTTCCAACCGCCAACCTTTCAGTAGCTGAGTGCTTAACCACTGCCCCACCAGGGCTTCTTAGAACAATAATAAATATATTGAAATCATAAAAAAAAATCATATAAAAATTGTGAAGTTGAAAATTACAATAACTAATGAAACATGAATTAGAGAGGCTCAACAATATATCTGAGCTCACAGAAGAAAGAATCAGTGTACTAGAAGATAATCAATAGAGACTATGCAATCTAAAGTACAGCAAGAAAAAAAATAATGCAAAAAATTAACAGAGACTCAGAAAATATGGGTACCATTTATACATATAATGTGACTATAAAAAGACAGGAGAGAGAAAAGAGAAAAATATTCAAAGAAACAATGGCTGAAAACTTCACAAAAAATATTAATCTACACATCCAAGAAATTCAATGAACTCCAAATAGGATATATAGAAGGATGTCTACATTGAGACACATCATAGGCAAAATGTAGAAAGCCAAAGATTTTTCTCTGAAAATCTTGAAAGCAATAAGAAAAAAATGATTCATTATATATAAGAGAACCTCAATAAGAGTAACAGCTGACTTCTCATCAGAAACATTGGAGGCCAGAAAGCAGTGGGACAATATATTCAAAGTGCTTAAAGTAAAAAAAAAAAAGACAAAAAAAACCCCCTGTAAACCAATAATCTTATCTCCAGCAAAACTCTGTCAAAAATGAAGATAAAATAAACACATTACCAGATAAACAAAAAAGTAGCAGATTTACCTTACAAGAAGTACTAAAGGAAGTTATTCAGGCTGACAGCAAGTGACATCAAACAGTAATTCAAACACACACACACACACACACACACACACACACACAACAAAAACAAAAAATAACAACAACAACAACAAAAAAAGCAAAGAATGCCACTGACGGTAATTACGTAGGTAAGTATAAAAGAGAGTATAATTGAGTATTTCTCCTCCTAATTAATTTAAAAAGCAATACCATAAAATAGTATTTATATAATTATTTTGGTGGACTGATAACATACAGAAATGTAATATACTTGATGATAAAATCACAAAGGGAGTGAGTGGAAACAAAGCAATGTTTGAATAAGGAAATGATACCAGTTAGTAATAGTAATCTACAGTTAAAAATAAAGAAAATCAGAAAGGGTGAATTAAAAGGTTAATATAACAAACTCTATAAATGAATACTTGCCCCATAGGGTTTCCAAGGATTAGCTGGTGGATTCGAACCGCTGACCTTTTGATTAGCAGCTAAACTCTTAACCACTGTGCCACCAGCATCCTTAGGAAGAATGAATACTCTCAATCATTCTCTCAGCTTTGTAACATATGTGAGAAAAAGCGAAGGAGGAAATACAGTTATATAATAGTAAAGTTTCTATGTTTCACTGGGATTAAGCTAGTATAAATCTGAGATAGATTTTGATAAATTAAGATGTATACTGTAAACTCTAGAGCAAATACTAAGAAAATACTTTAAAAAAAAAAATAACGGCAGCAAAAGACAAAATAAATGGGACCTCATAAAAAATAAATACTTTTGTTTATCAAAAGACTCAGTCAAAAAAGTGAAAAGACAACCTACTGACAGACAACTTCCGGGAACCACATATCCAATAAGGGTCTAATATCCAAAATACAGTTTTAAAAAACTTCAACTTAACAACAAAGTGACAATTCAATCAAAAAATCGTCAAAGAACCTGTTCATAAAAAAAGATATTCGAATGGGCAACAAGCATATGACAAGATGCTCAATGACCTTAGCCATTGTTGTTTGTTGTTATTGTGCCCTCTAGTAGATTCTGACTCACAGTGACCCTATAGGACAGAGTAGAACTGCCTCATAGGGTTTCCTAGGCTATAATCTTTACAGAAGCATACTGCCACATCTTTTTTCCCATGGAGTGGATGGGGGTTTGAACTGCTGACCTTTTGGCTAGCAGCTGAGCACTTAACCACTGCACCACCAGTGTTCCTTCATTAGCCATTAGGGAGATGCAAATCAAAACTATAATGAAACATCACTTCACCCCTATTAAAATGGCAATGATTTTTAAAACCGAAAACAATAGGCATTGGCAAGCCTGTGGTGAAACAGGAACCCTCATCCATTGCTTATGGGAATGTAAAATGGTACAATCACTGTGGTGAAATGGTACAATCACTGTGTAAAATGGTGCATTCACTGTGGCGTTTCCTCAAAAAGCAGACATAAGATTACCATATGACCCAGCAATCTCAGTTCTGAGTATAGAAGTGAAGGCAGGAATGCAAACAAAAACCTGTATGCCAATGTTCACTGCAGCATTTTTCACAAAAGGTGGAAACAATGTGAATGTCCATCAACAAATGAATGGATAAACAAAATGTGGTATATACATACAATGACATATTATTCAGCCATAAACAGAAATGAACTCCTGATGCATGCCACAACGTGAATGAACCTGGAAAACATCATGCTGAGCAAAATAAGTCAGTCACAAAAGGAAAAATATTTTATGATCTCACTTACATAAAATATATAGAAACCAAAGATTACTAGCAGTTACTAAGGGTGGAGCGGAGGGGAAAAGGGGGAGTTTTTGCTTAAGGGCTACTGAGTTTATGTTAATGGTAGTGGAATGATTGGTAAAAGGACAATGAGTATGGTTGCATAACTTGAAGAGTGTAATCAATATTATCAAATTATATGTACAAAAATTGTTGAGATGGAATGTTTTGTTATGGATATTTTTACCACAGTAAAAGAAGAAATTAAAAATTATTAAAGGAATTAAAATGTTATACTGGAAAATATCCACTTAATACAAAAGAAGAGACTAAAGAAGGAACAGAGAAACAACAACAACAAAACCATGACATACATAGAAAATAAAAAGCAAAATGGTACCTGTATATCCAACCACGTTGATATTAACATTAAATGTAAATGGATTAAACAATCCAGTAAAGAGACAGATATTGTCAGACCGGATTAAAAAACAAACGACAACAACAAAAAAAAACAAGATCCAACTATGCCGTCTACAGTAGACACACATTAGATTCAAAGATGCAAATAGGTTGAAAGTAAAATTATGAAAAAGATAAAAGAGCTGTAGCAGTTATACTAATAACAGACAAAATTGACTTTAAAACCAAAAAAAATTACAAGAGATAAAGAAGGACATTTCATAATGCTAAAAGGGTAAATCTATCAGAAGATATAATAATTACAAACGTATTTGTACATAAAAACAGAGGCCCAAAACACATGAAGTAAAAACTGACAGAATTGAAGAGAGAAGTAGACAACTGAATAGTAATTGTTGGTGACTGAATAATGAATAGAACAACAATGCAGAAAATAAGCAAGGGAAAGAAGACTTGAACAACACTATTTTATCAACCAATAGATGTATCGGGAATCTACAGAACCTCCACCCAGCAAGAGGAGAATTCACATTCTTCACAAGGGCACATGGCACATTCTTTGGGACAGACCATATGCTAGGCCATAAAACAAGACTCAGTAAATTTAAAAAGACTAGAATCATACAAAGTGTGTTCCCTAACCAGAGTAGAATTAATTAGAAACCAACAGAATGAAATTTTGGAACTCCATAAATGTAGAAATTAACAACACACTCCTAAATAACCAATGGGTCATGGGTAGTATCAAAAGAGAAACTAGAAAATACTTTGAGTTAAATGAAAATGAAAACATGACATTTTAAAACTTATGGGATGCAGCTAAAGCAGTGTTCAGAGAGAAATTTATAGTTGTAAACTCCTGTAACAAATAAGAAGAAAGATCTCAAACTCATAATCTGAATGTTCACCTTCAGAAACTAGAATATGAGGAGTCTACAAATGGCAGTGGAACTGCAAATGGATACAGGGCTTTTTTGGGGGTGATAAAAATATTCCAAACTTAGATTGTGGTGATGGCTGCACAACTCTGTGAACATACTAAAAACCATTGAGTTTTACACTTTAAATGGGTGAATTTTATGGTATGTAATAATAATAATGTTAAAAAAAGAAAGTTTTTCATGATTAAGTTGTGCTAAAAATTACATACTGGCTGAAAAGTGTCTACTGAATCTGAAAATAAAAAATTTATTGGGAAAAAAAAGGCAATGTCAAGGATTTATAGTTCCATTAAATCACTATCAGTTAATCATAGTTTAATTATTATATATTTGTTGTATGTTTTAGCATGTATCAAATATTATATTAAAATTAAAAATAAAATAGATTTACTGATATGTAAGGAACTCCATTCTATATTATAAAGTGAAAAAAAAAAAGCAAGGCAAGTAGCTCGAATAATACAATCTCCATAATATATTTGTTATAGCTTTGCAGATATTTGTGCTAAAATTCTGAAAGGACACAAATAAGAAAGCATTTCCAGTGGTTACTTCTGGGGCACTGGCCTAGAGGAATTAGGAGGGAAGGACTCTTACTTTTCACTTTATATACTTCTGTACTGTTTATATATTTTTTTACCATGAGCATTATCTTTGTAATAATTTTTTTAATTTGTATTATTTCAAAATTTTCATTTTAATAGGATTAAAATCTTACACTTTAACTCCTTTATTCAAACATTTGTAGTAACACATTTTTGCAACATCCCTGTCTTAATTACATTCTCTAGAGATGCAAAACCAATGAGACAAATATATACAAATATGTACAGAGAGATTTACTTCAAGGAAAGGGCTCACTCAATTATGGGGGATGGCAAGTCCCAAATCCATAGGTCAGGTGGCAGGCTGGAGAACTCTGCTCGCTCCTCATGGGATTTTGGGGGCTGGCAAATACAAAATCTGCAGGTCAGGAGGCAGGCCAGGGACTTCTGCAGGTTTACATCCCAGGATCCGGAGGACAGGCAACAAGAAGAGTACAGGTTTAAGAGACAGAGAGCAAGCTCTCCCAGAACATCCATTTATAAACTGGAGGCTGACCACAGCCTCAAGGAAATTCCTCTTTCAACTAATTGGTTGATTGCATCAGATCACATCATGGATGGTGATTCACATTACATTCATTTACATTACATTGCATTACATTACAGAACAGCAACCAGTCCAGTGTCTGCCAGACCACTGGGAATCATAGCCTAGCCAAGTTGACACATAATAATAACCATCACAATCCCTAACTGCTAGTTATAATATACAGGTATGTGCTGCGTCACATCTGTTTAGGCAATGTCTGACTGCATATACATCCGTGGTCCCATAAGGTTGTAATATGGTTCTGAAATCCAGATCAGGGAATGGGGCGTAGTGGATGCCCTTTGCTAAGTACTGTAGAGCCTATCTGTCTTTCACTCTCCTGTCCTGCGTCAGCCCCGGCCTTGGGAAGGCAGGAGGAGGGGGTCGTGGTGCCCGCCCACAGGTGCTAGTCCCACCGCGCTCGCCTCAGGCAGGGGCCACACAGATGCTGCTGGAGCCACCAAGAGGCATGCCCCTGAGGCTGTTGCCCTGCTCAGCCAGGGCGTCCTGCGCGGCTCCTCCTGTGGTGGCGGCCATCGAGTGGTCCTGGCTGGCGGTGGTGGTGGGAGAAGGAGCAGGAAAGGCAGCCAGGGGTGGAGACAGAGGCAGAAGAGGAAGCGAAGGAGGGGCAGGTGGGGCTAGAAAAGTTTAAAAGTACATGGTGGGAAGAGGGGAAAGCAGGCAGAGAGGAAGGAAAGGAAAGGAGCTGGCATATGCCCGGAGGTGGGAGGCTAGACTGTGAGTGCACTGGGGTTGGGGCTGGGTGTGGCTCTTGGAGACCAGCGGAGCCAAAGTTCTTGCACAGTCCCTTTGCACAGCAGTGGTGGCGAGGGTCCCTGGACTGCCTGGTGATCTTCCTGTGCACCTCTCTCCTGTTCACACAAAGTCCATATCACATAATGTCCTATTTCACATACCTGTCCTGTATTTAAACCTTCTCTACAGATGTCAGTGGCCCTCACAACTAAATTGTTTTACCCAGAAACCACTTTTTTTCTTTGTCTTTTAAATTCAGAACTGATGGACTAAGTAGTTTTGTTCTTTTGTTATTAGTCACACCTCATTATAACCCTGATAGAGAATCAATAGTCTCATTATCAGCCCTCTCTCAGAAGCAGAGGACAGAATACCTGAGGAGTGAATGGCCTCTCTTAGGGACTTCACTGATGTAAGTGCATGATTTCAAATGAGCTCTTCGCCTGTTTTAGCTTCTGGGATTTATGTGAAATTCAGCATCCTCCAGGGTTTAGCAAAGATAGACCAATTTTTCCCTTAAAATAATATCACAAATGAATATTTAGAGAACAAAATATCGAAAGACAGTCATTTGTTTGGATGAGAGAAAAAGGCAGGGAATGCAGAACAAGCCCAGGATTTAGCTAACCAGTTGTCCTCATGTCAATTCTGACTCATGGCGACCCCATCTGTGTCAGAGTAGGACTGTGCTCCATAGGGTTTTCAAGGCTGTGACCTTTAGGAGGTAGATTGTCAGGCTTCTCTTCTAAGGCACCTCTGGGTGGATTCAAACTGCCAACCTTTCAGTTAGTAGCTTAACTGTGCCACACAGGGATTCCTGGATTTAGCTAATTCCCTGATGTTTTAGAAGGAAGGACCAACAGAAGATATCCAGGACTCTGGGCTGAGCCTGCCATTTTAAGGTGTTCTTTCTAAAGGAAAGGGTTCCACACTACCACCACAAAGTACAGAAAGCAGCTTTGGAATGTTTCAGCTAATGTTTCAGCACTTTTACTTAAATCCCAGCTTCTCTTTATAGCCATTTATGTCTCTGATGTTCATAAACTCATTCAAATTGTTTTGAAGCCATTTAAATTTCCCAGCTCCTGGGTAATTAATTACTGTATGAAAATTACCTGCTACCTGAAGTCATATTTCCTATTATTTGTTTTAAAACTTGCCTAACTCATGTATAAAAGAAGCCCTGCCATGATAGGGTTTCACAATTTAGTGACTAACACCTTGTTAATCATATTCATAGTATTCATAAATCCATAAATTCCAATCCTGCCTGCTTCACCTTCCTTTCGATGATAAGCAAGCTCATCCTTTCTCAAAGGTCTGCACCAAGCACCTCCTTCTACATTGCCTGCCCTCCCTTGCATTTATAAAGAAAACCAGTTTGATTGCTAGCCACTAGGCACCACAAACCCATTTCCAGACACGTATGAAATAAACTCTCTCCCTACCTCTGACACCTCACACTTCTCCAGGACAATGGGCCGAACAGCAATACACATGCTCACCTCCATCCTCCTCTACACTGAAAACCAGAGAAGGGACTGCACAGTGGACTAAAAGCACCTCTCTTTGGCATCTACATAAACTGATTAAGGACAACAGACTTAACCACTTCAGAAAGAAAGCTCTGTCATCGCAGTGTTTTGTCATTCAGAGAATGTCACATTTGCTGAAGGCCCAGAATACTTCATGATTCTATAAACACCCTACAAAGATGCAAGTTTCATTCCTGGGAATTTTTTAAATAAATGGTGCTTCTACCACCTTTCAGTGACTTTGCCCCTCATTCTTTCCTTTTAAGGTAATAATTTTTCCTCTGTCCTCAGATTTCTTCCTCAGGAAGAGGTTCAGCATTGTTTCCTGGGTACCTATGCTTTCAGAGATCGTTGCTTTTTTTTTTTTCTTTTCATCTTTTATTATAATTTAAGAACACTCACATCTACTACTGAAAAGGGTTGTTGTCACTTATGAAATATTTTTGAATATTGACTCTTAGGAAAATATTTATGTCAAAATTTTCAGAGGCATTAGAATCATTATTATCCAGCTTAATTACAGACAATTTAAATGACTTCAGAAATGTTTGTATAAGTTTATGACAGAGATATAAATGACTACAAAGAGAAGATAGGATTTAAATCAAGAGTCAATAGAATCATTCTTTTATCTGTTACATTTAAATATATAAACCATTTAATTTATACTAGTTTCTACTATATAGAATGTGATGGACTGAACTGTGTCCCCCAAAAATGTGTCAACTTGGCTAGGCCATGATTCCCAGTATTGTGTGATTATCCACTATTTTGTCATCTGATGTGATTTTCCTACGTGTTGTAAATCCTACCTCTTTGATGTTAATGAGGCAGGATTAGAAGCAGTTATGTTGATGAGGCAGGACTCAATCTATAAGATTAGGTTGTATCTAGAGTCAAACTCTTTTGAGGTATAAAAGAGAAAAGCAGATCAGAGAGACGGGGGACCTCCTAATACCAAGAATGCAGAACCAGGAGGGGAGTACATCGTTTGGACCCAAGGTCCCTGTGCTGAGAAGCTCCTAGACCAGGGGAAAACTGATGACAAGGACCTTCCTCCGGAACTGACAGAGAGAGAAAGCCTTCCCCTGGAGATGGTGCCCTGAATTTGGACTTCTGGCCTACTAGACTGTGAGAGAATAAATTTCTGTTTAAGTCATCCACTTGTGGTATTTCTGTTATTACTGCACTAGATAACTAAGAGTTACCAAAAGACTATAAAAGACACTCAAGTTCATCCACCCACATGTTCATGAATACCCATATTTGTAACCAGAAATGACATTAATTTACCATATGAAGCAGAACATTCATGCTTACGTATCAAGACAGACAATATAAATCTGAATTTTACCCCTCCCTTTCTTCCTCTTAGCCTAATTAAAAAGCTCTTACATCATCAAGCCTACCTAAGTCATATTTTTGGCTAGAGAATAAGATAGGAAGCAGTACAGAAATCAACTTAATAAAAATAAACACAAGAATGTGAATGTCCTTCTTCATCACTCAGTGAAATATTGTGTAGTCATTGTTTTTACTGGTTTTGACAGGGGTTCTTAGAGAACAATCTGAAAGTTTTTCTGATAATAGCTCTTATAATTACAGTATTTTTATAACATCACCTTTGGTATAATGTGGGGACAACATCAGGATCAATGGACTAGAACAGAGGAAGCAAAAAGACAGCAAAAAAAACTCCAGAGTTTGCAGTATCTAGAGATAATAGAGAATTCTACAAAATCCACTCCAAATGTGAAATAATGAAATCAGGCTAAGTTTAAGACTCAGCTAAGGGGCATTTTGGAGTCCCTGAGTGCTGTAAACAGTTAACAGTCCAGCTGCTAATCGAAAGGTGGTGGCCCGAGTTTACTCAGAGGTGATGCAGAAGAAAGGCCTGGTGATCTACTTTTGAAACATCAGCCACTGAAAGTCCTATGCAGCATAGTTCTACTCTAACACATATGGGGTCACCATGAGTCAGAATCAACTCAACAGCAACTGGAAGGGGGATACTATTAAGTGATCTTGGGGAAGTCATCCTTTTTAAGACTATGTCCATTAAGCGGAGATAATGTTACTTACTTCTCATATTCCATTAGGATCAAATGAGATATATGTACATGAAAGTTTTATAAAACTATCAAGTATTATTATAAATAATACCCTAACCTCATGGAGCATACATCCCAGGGTCTTCTTCAGTGGAATCAAATGCTGATTTCAGCAGATAAAGCATTACGTAGTAAAGTAACAAGCAGTTAAGATAACAAGGATCTGGTCTTTTTTGAGCTCATACTCACTTTTTTTGTTGTTTTTACTGTCCCCTTTGCCTGGTTGGAGCTAAAAACACATAAGGTAAAGTCTCCTGAGTCCAATCACAGTCAGGGAGACTTCAGATACAGAAACAGTAGAGGGTAAAGACCAGAGAGGAAGTGCACTGAGTAAGGAAAAGTAAGGGGCAAGTTTCCAAGGTAGGAAACATGGCAAACTTTCTGAGTTAGGTAAACAAGATGGCTGCCTGGCAAGAGGCAGCTGGTTCACCCTATGATACACTGTTTCCCAAACCAGAAGCACCAAGACGTTATTTCCCCACTGTCATGGATTGAATTGTGTCCCCAGAAAATATGATTCCCAGTATTATATTCCCAGTATTATATGATTGTCTACCATTTTATCATCTGATGTGAGTTCCCTATGTGTTGTAAATGCTATCACTATGATATAATAAGGTGGATTAGTGGCAGTTATATTGATGAGGTCTACAAGATTAGATAGTGTCTTAAGCCAATCTCTTTCGAGATATAAAAGAGAGAAGCAAGCTGAGAGACATGGGAACCTCATACCACCAAGAAAGCAGTGTCAGGAGCACAGTACATCCTTTGGACCTGAGGTTCCTGTGCTGAGATGCTACCAGACCAAGGAAGACTGATGCATCACAAGGACCTTCCTCCAGAGCCAACAGAGAGAGAAAGCCTTCCCCTGGAGCTGACACCCTCAATTTGGACTTGTAGCCTACTAGACTGTGAGAAAATAAATTTCTCTTTGTTAAAGCCACGTTCCACTTGTGGTATTTCTGTTACAGCAGCACTAGATGACTAAGACGTCCACCCGCCAGCTTGAAGATCTAGAATCTGAGCATTCATGCCAGTGTCCAGGAGGCAGACATGTGATGTGCTTTCCAAGGACTACAGAAAAGAGGCTTGTCCATCAACTTTACTGATGTGCGGGTTCACCTCAGTTGAACTCTTCTTTTTTAAAAATGTAAGTCATGCCCTGCCCAGGCTCCTTCCTCAGCAGAGATTCTATAGGAGAATTAAGCCCTTCAGAATGAGATTTGAGTGATTATTTTCTCAATCCCCTCAAGGCTGGTACAGGACTAGTGGCATTCCAAATGCATGGGAGAAAAGCTAATTTGTGGCATACAATAAATGCCTTAGGGCAGTGGGGCTTAATACTCTCAGGAAAGCTGGGTTGAGAGAGACTGTTCTGGACAAAACCTGTCAGTGCATGGAGTGCTATTGTTGGAGCCACAGGCAAATGCTGTGCTTCGTTTCCACAAAGAGAAAACAGGAGGGCTTCGGCTTTAGCGTAGGTAAAAGGGCTAAAAGTATACATTTTTAATGATGTGATATCAAGATAGATTACTGAAATTATTTATTTTTAATAAAAACTTTTTTTGTGAAATAGAGGCCCAGAGATCTCTGGGATGATTTTAGCACCATTTAGCAGGAATGACCAAAGGAATGACCTTACAGCCACCACCACCTTATGTATGAGTAGTGCTGAGCCTAGCTTCATCCAACCCGTTGAGTCTCAAAAGTGATGCTTTGTCTGTATAACTCACCAAAAAAAAAAAAAAAATTATAAACTGGAGATAAGGCAAAAGCACCTCAAAAGGACAATAGCATAACTGTGCCCCAGAGGAATATTCATCTACTCAGACGCACACACTAAGAATAAATATACGTATGGTGATTTGATTATTTGCCTCCTGTGTTGTATGCCTTTCAAAGTCTTAAACTGGTTTCTGCTGCTGTTGAGTCTGACCTTTTTCTCTGTGTGACATTCCTTGGTTTACTGATTTTATACGTCCGATTTATTTTTGCTTCCATTTCAGGGAAGAAATATCAGGATCAAGGTAGGCACTGGGAGCAAGAGGCCAATGCTGCAGAGAATCAAGACAGGACAAGGTCATCTAGACAGAGGGTGGGCTAACAGGTAATCAGGACCACCTGTGACAGTGACATATGATGCTCACCTACAAAAGCTTTCAAACTTTTGACAGCAACACACAGTAACATAAGCACCTTCTGTTGTGACCCAGTACATACGTGCATATTGCTACATACATAAATTTAATTGACACAAAAGTTTTACAAAACAAAACTTATCCTTACCATGGGTAATGAACTCTGGTATTTTCCATCCTATTACATTAAAATAAAAATCCTTGTTACCACCTTCGTAATTGTTTTCACAGCCTACGAATGGAACACAATCCAAATCATAGTTTGTAAAACACTACTCTATCAGGTGCGATCCATGAGGAAATAAACACATGCAAGCAGTTTCTATCCTTCAGATCCACTCAGTCGAAGAGTTTAAACAAACAACAACAAAAACAAAACTCCATGTCCTCCTCTGGCAACCATATTATTTCATTTTATTCCAAGTCTGACCTCTTGTCTTCTACAAAGAGTTGTTGAACCCAGTAGTTCTCAAACCTTTTTGGTCTCAGGGCCCTTTTTAAAAGAGATATTGATCAAGTAGGTTTCATCTATTAATATTTGCCGTTTTTTAAATTAAAGCTGAGAAATTAAAAAATATAGTTTAACTTATTAAAATTACAAATAAATTAAATACTAACAATTTTTTTTCACAAAAAGTAATTATATTTTTGAAAAAATAATTTAGTGAGGAGTGGCATTGTTCTCCATTTTTGCAAATCTCTTTAATGTTTGGCTTACAAAAAGATAGCTGGATTCTCCTATCTATTGCTGCATTCATTCTGTTGCGTTACATTATTTTGACTGAGGAAAACCCAGCTTCACACAGATAAATACATACGGAGCCCTGGTGGCTCAGTGGTTAAAGCACTTTTGGCTGCTAACCAAAAGGTCAGCAGTTTGAATACATCATCCGCTCCTTGGAAACCCTATGGAGCAGTTCTACTCTGTCCTAAAGGGTCACTATGAGTCAGAATTGACTCAACAGCACTGAGTTTGATTTAGTTTTTTATTTTTTATTTTATTGTACTTCAGGTGAAGGCTTACAGAACAAATAGTTTCTCATGAAACTATTTTTATGACATTGGTTAACAACCCCACAACATATTAACCCTCTAAATTCTCAACCTTTTTTTTTTTTTTTTTTTTTTTTTTGGTGAAAATACACATAGCCAAAGATACACCGTTTCAAAAATTTCTACATACACAGTTCAGTGACATTGACTATGCTCTTCCAATTATGCTGTTATTCTCACTTAAGATGAAGGCTTACAGAACAAAATAGTTTCTCATTTAACAGTTACTACAAATGTTGCCCTCTGACAATGGTTAACAATCTCACAACACATCAACAATATCCTTACTCAACCTTGGGTTCCCTATCACCAGCTTCCTTGTCCCCTTCTGCCTTCTGGCCCTTGTCACTGGACTCCTGTACCTCGTTAGTCTCATTTGGTTTTATGGGGCTGTCCACTCCCAGGCTGAACAGTAAACCTCGGAGGTAACTTCACCACTGAGCTAAAAGGGTGTCTGGGCGCCATACTCTCGAGGTTTCTCCAGTCTCCTTTAGGCCAGTAAACCTGGTCTTTTTTTTTTTTTTTTGTGAGTTAGAATTATGCTCTACATCCTTCTCCAGCTCTGTCCAGAACCCTCTGTTGTGATCCTGGTCAGGGCAGTCAGTGGTGGTAGCTGGGCACCATCTAGCTCTTCTAGACTCAGTCCGGTGGAGGCCTTGGTAGCTGTGGACAGTTAGTCCTTTGGACTAATCTTTTCCTTGTATCCTGTTCTCTTCATTCTCCCTTGCTCCCAAAGGGATGAGACCAGTGGAGTATCTTAGATGGCCGTTCACAGGCTTTGAAGACCCCAGACACTACCCACCCAGGTAGAATGTAGAGCATTGTCTTTATAAGCTGTGTCATGCCAATTGAGCTAGATGTTCCCCGAGACCATGGTCCCCAGAGCCCTCCCCTCCGTCCAGCAATTCAGTCCCTCAGGGAGTTTGGATGTGTCTATGGGGCTTCCATGACCTTTCCTTGTACAGGTTGTGCTAGTTTCCCCTGTATTGTGTACTGTCTCACCCTTCACCCAAGATACCACTTATCTATTGCCTATTGAGTATTCCCACCCACCCATCCCTCCCATCCCTGGTAACCAACAAAGATTGTTACATTTTGTGTGTGAACTTTTTCATGGGTTTTTACAATAGAGGTCTCATACAATATTTATGCTTTTGTGATTGACTTATTTCACTCAGTTTCATCCATGTTATGAGATGGTTCACAGATTCATTGTTGTTCTTTCTTGTTGCATAGTACTCCATTGTTTGTATGTACCATAGTTTGTTTATCCATTCATCTGTTGATGGGCATCTAGGCTGTTTCCATCATTTTGCTATTGTGAGTGGTTTAATTTTTATTCGAGTAATTAATGATACTCTTCTTGATAAGATAGCAAACCTCCACAAGTAGTAATTTCTTAATGGTTAGTTGAGCTTTAAAATCTTACATCTTATCAATGATTTTTTTGAATTGCATTACATGAAAATTAATTGGTCTGTTCGACGCTTTGAATGGATCTTTCACCCATGAATACTGTGCACTGGTGATTTGGAAAATATTGCTTCTCTAAGTTATGCGGCTCTCTCAAAGGCTGAGACACTTCATTATACAATATCAAAAATCATGTTTATTAATATCACTACTAATTTCATGAAGAAATCTTCCTATTGGGAAGCTGTCGGGATCACCAAGATAATTACAAGTTTCTAAAAATTCTAAATTTCACTTGAAATCCAAACTATTATAAAAAAAATAACATCAGTTGTTTTCCTTGTAGAAGTCTCATTTTGTTCATTTTTGAAAAAAAAAAAAGTCTGCCAAATATCTAAGTCTGAACAACCAGAATCTGTTTTTCAGTCTTTCTTTCAAGTAACAATGATGTTCTATGAAAAAAGAGGGTAGCTCGGCTAGTAACACCAACGATCACACTGTGCTTTTCCTTGAGACAACAATCATAGTTTTCTATGCAGTCTTTCCCTCCTCAAACCTATCCTCCCCACTGTGGTCAGGGGCATGTGTTGCAAGTAATACTAATCACGTTGCTCTTTGTTAAAAATGCTTTGGTGTTTTTCCTTTGCCTTGAAGATCAAGTTCAAAGTCTTCGGCATAGTGTAAGAGACCTGCCATCCCTCATGCAATCCCCATCCCCTCCTTTCCTTCCCACACCGAAGTTTTCAATCATACAAACTACTTGCATTTACCCGTGTGAGCCATCCTCATGCCTCTGAGTCTTGTCATGGGCCTGCCTACCTGGCAAAACTCCGCTGATCCAAGATTTTGTTCAAGCGTCAATGGCTGTGAGGAGACTGATCTCACATCATTTGCTCTCTGTTTACCTCCACCATAGCATTTACCACGTGATGTTGTAATTCTAGTGTATTTATCTGCCTCCTTAGATTAGACTGTGAACTTGTTAACAGTAGAATCTGTGTCTTGCACAGAAATCTTTTTACCTAGCACATATGTATGTCCAAAATACAAGTGTTGAATTAATGCATGAGTGGGCCAGGGACTCCCTGAGGATCTGTATGCTTCCTGTTCATGCCCATATCTGGTTTCAGACATAAAAATGCCTGGGCCCCTAGATGGAGGCAAATAGGGAGAGTTAACTGAGTGAGAAAGGGGTATTCCTGAGATACTGGCAGCAGGTAAGGGGTGTGGTGTCCACAGTTACAGAAACGGTGCATGGAGGGTTCAGAGCGAAGGTGCATAAGTTAGCCATGTTTGAAATAGATTAAATTAGCCTGGTTCTCACCCCTGTTTGGACTGTGGGGAAAGACTTGAGGCAAGGACTCCACACATCTCCTCAAATCACAATAGAAGGCTTTGATTCCGGGTGTAATGTGTTAACCTTCTGTCTTGGTTATCTAGTACTGCTTTAACAGAAATTCCACAAGTGGATGGCTTTAACAAAGAGAAATTTATTTTCTCACAGTCTAGTAGGCTACAAGTCCAAATTGAGGGTGTAAGCTCCAGGGGAAGGCTTTCTCTCTCTGTTGGCTCTGGAGGAAGGTTCTTGTCCTCAATATTTCCCTAGTTGAGGAGCTTCTCAGGTGCAGGGATCCTGGGTCCAAAGGACAGGCTCTCCTCTCATTGGTACTTTCTTGGTGGTATGAGGTCCCCAACTCTCTGCTTGCTTCCTTTCATCTCCTGTAAGATAAAAGGTGGTGCAGGCCACATCCCAGGGAAACACTCTTTACATTGGATCAGGGATGTGACCTTAGTAAGGGTGGTTTTACAGTCCCACACTAATCCTCTTTAACACAAAACTACAATCACAAAACGGAGAACAACTACACAATACTGGGAATCATGGCCTAGCCAAATTGATACAAACATTTTTTTGGAGACGTAATTCAATCCATGACACCTTCCAAGAACACTTCTCTTTCAATATGATTTTACTGTGAATGGCATGCCTTCCTCCATTAAGTATTCTTGCCCAGTCCTGGGTATTTCTCCTGAGTCTGAAGGATACCCAAAGTGTGGAACACTAGTACTTGGGGCAGTTAATAGATGATATCCAGAAAAGGGATCCTGTAGCCAAATAAGTTTGTGAAACATTGGGTGAAAAAATACTTTGAACAGATGTCTTCATTATACAGCTTCCAGAGGTGTTATTTTTCTGATTTGCAAGGAGATTTCCAAGAGAGGACTGTGGTGTGCAGGGCTTGTAAAAGAGTGTTGCTACAGAGCCTTATTTTGGAGGAGACTCTCAAGGGCTAATGCTCAGCAGAATATACTTGAAGAGACCCCAAAGTCTAAGTCTAAGTCAGGGTAATGAAAGAACAAGAAGAAAACAACAACAACAACAACAAAAAGAATTCCTGAAGGAGCAACAATAAAGCTGTTATTTGAAAATCTGTCTGAAAATAAACCCTATAAATGGTGTAGTCATCCATAAGGAGTGACAAGAAGTTGGTATGGAAGCTTACAGGAGTCCACACTACTCTACATTTTTAGTCATGATCAACATGTAACTTTGAGGGTTAGAGAAGGCAATTAAATGCTGATTCCCCTGTGTTGCTATTGCTAATTCATTTTCTAAGGGAAATAATTAAAGTTCTGCTCCAGGATTCCTTTGACTTTTTTTTTGAAATCACTTATAAGATTGTCTTTGGTGAATTCTGTGTTAGGCAAACACAGTGCTACCATCCAATGAAATTGTTCAATGAATTCACACTAAAGTAATTCAACCACCTGGCATTTTATTCATCCTGTTGGCTAGATGAAGCAATAAATAGTGAAAAATTAGATTAATATGCTAGCATTAGTTAGTACTTGTATCTTCTACTTAGCATCCTCATTGTTCTCCATTACCCAAATGTCTAATGTCTACTACACGTTAAACCGAAAACCAAACCAGTTGCCGTCAAGTCTAATCCAATTCATGGCAACCCCATGTGTGTCAGCGTAGAACTGTGCTCCACAGGCTTTTCAGTGGTTGATCACCAGGAAGTAGATCACCAGGCCATTCTTCCAAGGTGTCTCTGGGTGGACTCAAACCACCAACCTTTTCGTTAGCAGCTGAGCATGTTAACTGTTTGCACTGCTCAGGGATATTACTATACATTGCCAAAACCAAACCCATTGCAGTCAAGCGGATTCCAACTCATAGTGACTCAGAGGACACAGTCGAGCTGCCCCATGGGGTTTCCAAGGCTGTAATCTTTTCGGTAGCAGACTGCCACATCTTTCCCCCATAGGGCAGCTACTGGGTTCGAACCACTGACCTTTTGGTTTGCAGCTGAGTGCTTAACTACACATTGGTGTTGTTGTTAGATGCTGTTGTTTCCAACTCATAGCAACCCCATGCACAAAAGAACAATACACTGTCTGGTCTTGCGCCATCTTCCAATCATTGCTATGTCTGAGCCCATTGCTGCAGCCACTGTGTCAATCCGTCTCATTGAGGGTCTTGCTAACAAATGATTGTTGAATAAATAAAGAAAAGCTGTTGCTTTTGTGCAATCACGAGGGTTCTGGAACTCAGAGTAGCTACATATACCTGGGCTCATAACCCCTAGGGGAAATTTGAAAAAGTGTGGCCTAAATCAGGAATCTGTGATGACTGGCCCACGTGCTATCTTGTTGCAAGCTCCATTTCCTTACCCTCAACCCTGGGACCTTAAATCAGGTCTGGTTCAACAACTCTCTCTTCCTTATCACCTTCTCTCTTCCAATCAGCTTCCAACTTCTATCTATTCTGCCTCATCAGTGCCTCTCAGTATCAGTTGCTCCTTTCTGCCCATAAAACCATTGGCTTAGTTCAGTTAGGGCTGGACTATGGAATGAAACCACCCTCTTCTCCACTCATCATGCCCTCACCCTGGCAAGTATAGGCTCCCTAAAAACAACCAATTAAAAGCATGGAAACACACCTCACCTCCCTGCTTCTAAGCCTTTATTGGCTCCCTAATGCCTACAGAACAAACTCTAAATGCCAAAACAGCTTCTTATTTTCCCATTTGTTGTTAGCTGCCATCAAGTCAGCCTCTGACTCACGGGAACCCATGTACAATGAGACTGAACCATTGTGATCCATAGGCTTTTCACTGGTTGATTTTTGGAAGCAAATCACCAGGCCTTTCTTCCTAGTCTGTTTTAGTACAGAGGCCCACTAAAATCTGTTCAGCATCATAGCAACATGCAAGCACCCACTGACAGACTGGTGGTGGCTGTGCATGAGGTGCACTGGCCAGGAATCAAACCCAGGTCACCTACATGGAAGGTGTGAATTCTACCACTGATTGCCTCGCTATGCTTGCCTGCACCGCAGTAAGTCCAAACTCAGTCCTTACGCTTGTCTCCAAAAGAATGCTATGCACTCCAAGTATTTTTATTGACTCCCTCAGTGCACAAAAGGTTAAGTGCTCCACTTATAGACGGAAGGATGACAGTTGGAACCCACCCAGGCACCTCGGAAGACAGGCCTGACAATCTGCTTCTGAAAGGTCACAGCCTTGAAAACCCTATGGAGTAATTCTACTCTGTGCACAAGGGGTCACTATGAGTCGGAATTGAATTGAAGGCAACTAACAACCACCACCAAACATTTATGAGGTTTTCTAGAATTAACTTAATATTTGAGAGGAAAATTAGGAGAGGTTTACATTCCACTACACAGTCTCCTAATTTCTCTAGGTCTCTGACCCACCTTCCTCCAGTCATCCAGATACCTCAGACACACACACACACACACACACACACACACACACACACAAACACACACACACAGAGATCTCATCCTTCCTCTTCTTCTGTGGGAAAACTAAAGATCCTTCCTCTGGGCTCCTGCAGAACAGCCTCCCTACACACAGGTTTCAGCTTCTACCCCAACTAAGCTCATGAAGGAATTTTCCCTACAAAATCAGATCTTGATTTAAAAACCATTCTCATGCTGGCTGTGAAAAGAATAAAACAATCTGCTTTTCCAAGCTAGAATTATTTAGATACATCATAAACGAAAACCAAAACCACTGCTGTCGAGTTGATTCCGACAATATGGCACAGAGTAGAGCTACCCCATAGGGTTTCCAAGGAGTGGCTGATGGATTCAAACTGCCGACCTTTTGGTTAGCAGCCAATATCTTAACCACTGTGCCACCAGGGCTCCAGACACATCACAGTTGCTTCAAAAATAATAGGTATGTAAATAATTTTGGCTCTGAGTAGATAAAGTCCCATTCACTTGACCTGGAAGGAGCTGGGGGTAAGTCTTATACTCTCCATCTAATTTATAAAGGGTTAGGGTAGGCATACATAAAATCCCTTTTACTACATAGATCTTATTCTCTCTTAGGACCCTACAGTGCTTTCAGACATTATCTTACTAATCCTTAGACCTTCCCTCTAAAGTAAGGAAAAATGTCCTTATCTCCAATCTACAGGTGGAGCAAAAAGAGCTGTAAGGAGTTTAATGATCCACAAAGTTGCCACAGGGAACACAAGGCAGAACCATGTCTAGGACCTGGAGTCCTGGGACCCCTTCTATGGTTAGAGGACTATGTTCACTCACAAAGACTTCCCAAATTTTACTGCTTTTCTCTCCAAAATGCTAAAAACCAAGGTTTTCCCACTTGTACTTATTGAGAGGCAGTGTAGCTTGTTGTCAATTACTGTCCAGTCGATTCCAGCTCATGCAACCCCACGTGTGCAGAGAAGAACAGCTTATGGGTTTTTAGGGCTGTGGTCTGTTGGAAGCAGATCACCAGGTCTGTCTTCCCAGGCACCTCTGGGTGTGTTTGAACAGCCAACCTTTCAGCTAGTAGTCGAGCGCTTAACCATTTGTGCCATCCAGGGACTCCCTCCACAAGGGCCTAAAATTGAAGTTTTCCCATTTGTACTTTTTTTTTTTTTTTAATGATACTTTACCGAGTTTCTGGTGAAAGTTTACACAGCAAGTTGGTCCCCATTTGACAATTTCTGCACAAATTGTCCAGTAACATTAGTTACATTTATCACAATGTGTCAACATTCTCTTTATGTTCTGTTTGTTCTATTTCCAGTGCTCTAGTTTCCCTGCCTCCTTATCGTCTCATCTTTGCTTTTGAGTAAATCCATCTCGTTGAAGGTCTTTCACTTTTTTGCTGACCCTCTACCAAGCATGATGTCTTTCTACAGTGACTGTTCCCTCTTGATAACATGTACAAAGTACGCAAGACGAAGTCTCACCATCCTCCCTCCTAAGGAGCATTCTGGCTGTACTTCTTCTAAGACAGATTTGTTTGTTCTTTTGGCAGTCCATGGTATATTCAATATTCTTCGCCAACACCATAAATCAAAGGTATCAATCTTCTTCAGTCTTTCTTTCATTATCCAGCTTTTGCATGCATAATGAGGCATTGAAAACACCATGGCTTGGGTCAGGCACATCTTAGTCCCCAAAGTGACATCTTTGCTTTTTAACACTTGAAAGATGTCTTTTGCAGCAGATTTGCCCAATGCAGTACATCATTTGGTTTCTTGACTGCTGTTTCTATGGGCATTGATCATGGATCCAAGTAAAATCAAGTCCTTGACAACTTCAATCTTTTCTTCATTTAGCATGATGTTGCTTATTGGTCCAGTCGTGAGGATTTTTGTTTTCTTTATGTTTAGGTGCAATCCATACCAAAAGCTGTAGTCTCTGATCTTCATCAGTAAGTGCTTCAAGTCCTCTTCACTTTCAGCAAGCAAGGTTGTGTCATCTGTATATCATAGGTTGTTAACGAGTCTTCCTCCAATTCTCATGCCCTGTTCTTCTTCACATAGTCCAGTTTCTCGATTATCTGCTCAGCACACAGATTGAATAAGTATGGTGAAATTATACAACCCAGACACACACATTCCTGACTTTAAACCACTCAGTGTCCCTTTGTTCTATTCAAATGACTGCCTCTTGGTCTATGTACAGATTCCTTATGAGTACAATTAAGTGTTCTGGAATTTCCATTCTTTGCAATGTTATCCATAATTTGTTATGATCCACTTACAGAACATAGGATAGTTCTATTTCTACTTTTTTTAGAAAGTGCCATACCGTTTTTCCTAATCCCACCTGCAAGGAATAAGGGTTCCAATCTCTCTACATCCTCGCCAACATATACTGTTATCTTTTTTTTTTAATCAGTACCATTTTAGCCGGGGTAATATGGTATCTGACTGTAGTTTTGATTTGCATCTCTCTAATGGTTAATGGAGGTCCTGGTGGCACAGCGGTTAAGGGTTTGGCTGCTAACCAAAAGGTGGGCAGTTCGAATTCATCAGCTGCTCCTAAGGGGCAGTTCTACTCTGTCCTATAGGGTTGCTATGAGTCAGAACTGACTCGATGGTGACATGTTTGGTTTTTTGGTTTAATGGCCAAGGACCATCAACATGTTTTCATATGTTTGTTGGCTGTTTGAATGCCCTCTTTGGTGAAGGTTGTGTTCGTGTCCTTTGCCCATTTTGTGATTGGGTTGTTTGTCTTTTGTTGTTGAGTTTTTGCAGTTTTCTATAGATTTTAGAGATTAGACCCTTATGGGATAGATCATTTCCAAACACTGTTTTGCAGTCTTTAGGTTGTCTATTTACTCTTTTAATAAAGTCTTTTGATGGGCATAAGTGTTTAATTTTTATGAGGTCCTATCTACCTGTTTTGTCTTCTATTCATGCTTTTGTTATGTTTGTTATCCTATTTTTACAAAAAATTATGCCCCACAGTTTTCTCTCTCTGTTTTCTTCCAGGAATTTTGTGGTTTTAGGTTTAATATTTAGGTCATTAATCCATTTTAAATTAGTTTTTGCGTATTGTGTGAGGTATGGTTCCTATTTCTTATTTCTGCAGGTGGATATCCAGTTTTGCCAGCACCATTTATTAAAGAGATTGTTTCTGCCCCACTGAATGGACTTTGACCCCTTGTCAAAAATCAGTTGCCCATAGATGGCTGGGTTTAATTCTGCATTCTCCATTCTATTCCACTGGTCTATGTGTCTAT
Organism: Dugong dugon; assembly: GCA_030035585.1. Classification (NCBI taxonomy): domain Eukaryota; kingdom Metazoa; phylum Chordata; class Mammalia; order Sirenia; family Dugongidae; genus Dugong; species Dugong dugon. Next base: position 22,833,770 of record CM057469.1, on the reverse strand, counting down.
TGCTGAACCAATATCAGGCTGTTTTGATTACAGTGGCTGTAGAGTATGTTTTGATATCTGGGACTGTGAGGCCTCCTGCTTTGTTCTTTTATTTCAATATTGCTTTGGCTATTCAGGATTTCTTTCCTTTCAACATGACATTGGTCATTAGTTTTCCCATCTCAGTAATAAATGTTGTTGGGATCAGTATCAGGATAGCACTGTATCCTACATTGTTTCTATGTCTCTATTGTTGTCATGGTGCTCTGAGATTCCAATAATCTAATGTTATATTTATTAATGGAATCCCAAATTTCCTTATGGGTTTGTTTGCTTTTCTTTGTTTTTTTCTTTTGTTTCTATTGAGGCTTTATTTATTTTGTCTTCTAGCTCATTTATTTTATCTTCTGCCTGTTTGACTCTATTGTTGAGTGTTTCTCTTGCTTTTTATACTTCAGTTACTTTATTCATTTCCAGTAGTTCTCTTTCTCTCTCTGTTTTTTTATGCTTTCAATTTCCTTGTTTAGTCTCTCTTTTTGTTCCTTCATTTGTTTCCTCATCTCTGCTAGGTTGTTTTCTGTGCACTTTTTGCTGTCTTTAAACATATTTATCACCATGGTCTCAAAATTATCAATTCTTTGCATTAGTCTGGCCTCCACTGAGAGAAATTTCTTCTTCTTTTGATTGTTCTTTCCTCTCTTGTTATTGTTTGTGTTTTGCTACTTTTTGTTGAACTTAGGCCATTTTGCTATCTTTATTATTTTAACTTTAAATTTTGTATTTTAGTTTTGTGGAAAAATTGTCTGATTGGGTGCCCTGGTGGCATAGTGGCCAAGCACCCAGCTGCCAAGAAAAGGCCAGGGCCTGTACCCAGAAGGCATTCCACAGGAGAAAGATATGGCAGCCCGCCTCTTCAAAGACTCACAGCCCTGGTAACCCCATAGGGCAGCTTCACTCCGCCTCACAGGGTCTCTCTTAGTCAGAGTTGACCCAGTGACAGTGGACATGATATCTTCTCCTGAGAACCAGTAGAGGGCATTTTTATCCTTAGGTTTGTTCAGTGCTGATTCAGGAGTTCTGGATGCTTGATTTCTGGAATTCAATAAGCATGCATAGGATGGGGGGGGGGGCTTTAGCTGGTCACAGATGCTAATGTAAGCAGTGCGCTTGACTTTCCTGTGGTGAACTTTGGGAGCTCTCTATGTATTTCCCTCATGGGCATCCCTGCACAGACTCTCCCACGTTGTCCTGCTGTGGGCAGGGAGACAGCCATTTCCCTCTGTGTCACCCATTAGTCTGAAGTATTCCCCTCCCCCTGCTGCCTCTGCAGTTTCCCCCAGTCCTAGTGCCTGTCCATCTCAGGCCTCAGCAAGATTCAACAGCACTCTCTCACAGCACCATAGTCTGCCTTTGTTCCCCGCAACTGCATGGCCTGTGAACTCCCATGGTCAATTTGTGCTGCCTTAAAAAATCATGCTACAGCTTCCTCAGATTAGCTCCCTTCCTGCGATGAGCGAGTGCTCCCAATATTAGTGATTAGGCTCTCCCAGATTCTGAGCTGTCACCACTCCTACTCTCCCCTGCTTCTGGACTCACCCCAACTCTCCAACACCTCAGCTGCCATCTGGAGTTCTGAGATCTCAGTCTGTGCTTGTTTTTATTCATTGTTCAGTGGGTTAGTTGCTGGGGAAGTAAATGGGAGTCTCCACTCACTTCACTGTCTTGCTCTGCACTGCCAGCACCCCCTGATTAGTACTTATTAGAGGCAGTGTAGCATGGGGCTCAAACTACAGGCTCCAGAGGAAGATCACTCTCTAGCTACTCTCTAACTTGTGACCTTGGTAAGGTGACTCAACACTTTGATGCCTCAATCTCTGCATCTGCTGAAAGAGAGAAATGGTAAATAATAGTATCTACAAGGCAGAGTTTCAGCATTATTATGAGAATTTAATGAGTTTACATTCCCCACCCCACTCTTCATACACCTACTGTAGAACTTTAGAAAGGGCCTGGTTCAGAGTAAGCATTATATAAGTGTTAGCTATAATTATTTCTTCTTTTCAGATTGTGCATTCTTTATTTAGCAACCCTGAGTTGATTTCTTGTCTGGGTGACAGCATTGCTTAACTATAGAAACTAACATTGCAGAATCCTGAGCATATGATTAAATCTAATATATTATCATTCTATTGTTCACTTTTCTTGTTTCCTTTCTTCTTTTCTTACAGGAATATTTCCTAAGTGCATACTATGTGGCACAGTATAGTATTAGATTAGGTACAGTAATAAAGAAAAATTAAAATATTAAATCATTTGTAGCAAACAATCTCTAAAAAATATTTTTACATCTAAATACATACTTCTACATACAAATGGGGAACCCTGGTTGGTGCAAACAGTTAATGTGCTTGGCTGCTAACCAAAAGGTTAAAGGTTTAAGTCCACACAAAGGTGCCTTGGAAGAAAGGGCTGGTGATCTACTTCTGAAAAATCAGCTACTGAAAACCCTATGGAGACAGTTCTACTGTGAGGCACATGGGGGTCACTTTGAGTCAGAGTTGACTCAACAACAACTGGACATACACAACAGTACTACTACTTGTAGTTAACGATATACACATTTTTCCTTCAATTTATTTTTATTTTAATTGATAAAATGAAATGAAAATTGTTTTTAAAATGACTGCCTAGTGAAGATTTTTAGCCATTTCAGTAACTAAGTTTTTACTTAACAGAATTATAATTTCTTTATGATTCAGTACTTTGAAATGTGTTGAGGCATGCTGTATATGTGGTCATTTTTTTATAATTGCTGCATCTGAGCTTAAAAATTATAACCTAAATAATAGATTCCAGCTGAAAACAACAAAATTGAGATTTCAAAAGAATAGCTGAATAGATTTGAAAGGGACATATAGAAGGATACATTACAAAAAGTTCAGAAAATATTTCACAACATTAAAAAAAGTAAATTATGGAATATATACATACACGGTTTACATCTCTATGAAATGTTTCAAAAATTATTTTGTATAGCAATTTCTCAGAAACTGACGAGTTAAATCTATTTCAACATGCAGAATAATGGGCAAAAAAAGTTCTTCAGAGGATTAGGTAAGGAATTTTGTATAAAAGGGTGGTAACACTTAAAATTATTCAGCCTTGGATATATTTTACATTTTCTCTCTCCATATTGATATGTTCTCTGTGGCCAGAAAGAAGACAAATTAATATACCACTTAAACAACTAAATAATTCTGTTGATGTTCCTACCCAGAAATATCAACAGGACAGCTACTATTTATATGCCAACTGGCACTATGGAAAGGGGTAATTGAACAGAACTTTACAAAATTTATCAAAATTATACTTCTCTAACATTTTAAAAGAGTTTTCAAGACAGAAGTGATATAGAAAGAGGTGAGTTTTTTACCCTCATCCCTGGGTGGTACACATGGTTAAACACTCGGCTACTAACTGAAAGGTCAGTGGTTCCAACCCACCCAGAGGCACCATGGAAGAAAGGCCTGGCAATTTGCTTCCAAAAAATTACAGCAAAGAAAACCCTATGGAATTCAGGTCTATTCTTTAACATATAGGGTTGCCATGAATTGGCATAGACTCAACGGCAACAGTTTGGTTTGTTTGTTTACCCTCAGTCTCCACCCTAAATGATGCTCAAATCCGCCGCAAGATTTACTTGCAAAATGCCATAAATGGTCTTGTATGTTCAAGTGTACACTTAGAGGCTACTGGCCACTAGAAACAAAAGAAAACAAAATAGAGGACCCAAAATGCTTTAACCAATAAAAGGTTGTTGGTTTGTTGGTTGGTTGGTTTTTAAATCTCACAAAATGCGAAGCTGTGAGGTAGGGTGTCATGGATTGAAATGTGTCCCCCAAAAATATGTGTCAACTTGGTTAGGCCATGATTTCCAGTATTGTGCAATTGTCCTTCATTTTGTAATTGTAATTTTATGTTAAAGAGAATTAGGGTGGGATTGTAATACCCTTACTAAGGTCACACCCCCAATCCAGTATAAAAGGAGTTTCCCTGGGGTGTGGCCTGCACCACCTTTTATGCTACAAGGCATAAAAGGAAAGGGCAGCAAGCAGAGAGGGTGTACCTCATACCACCAAGAAAGCAGCACTGGGAGCAGAGTGCATCCTTTGGACCGGGGGTTCCTGCGCAGAGAAGCTCCTAGTCTAGGGGAATATTGATGACAAGGACCTTCCTCCAGAGCTGACAGAGAAAGCCTTCCCCCGGAGCTGATACCCTGAATTTGGACTTTTAGCCTACTAGACTGTGAGAAAATAAATTTCTCCTTGTTAAAGCCATCCACTTGTGGTATTTCTGTTATAGCAGCACTAGATGACTAAGACATAGGGTGACTTCAGATTTTCTTAAAAGGTTCTTTCTATATTTCCATTGTACCTCATCAGCACATGACATTCATGGTCACCAGATGGCTGCAGCAGCCCCAGGCATCACATTTACACATACCAATGTCTAAGGGCAAAAAAGGAACTACCTCTTAGTGTGCTTCCTTTAAATAGCAAAAAAAAATTTTAGAGAAGACCTCCCTTTAGTCACATCAGCCAGAATTGTGTTAAGTGCTGCATCCTAAGCCAGTTACTGGCAAGGGGAATAGAATCGATATGATCAACTAAAAAAATGCAGTGTTTCTCAAATCTAAGTGTACGCAAGTATTACTTGGAGAGTTTATTAAAACCCAGATTTCTGAGCTCCACTCAGAAATCAGCAGGTCTACCAAGATTGAGAAGGGACATTGTTGACACGTGGTTGGGTTGTTAACCATTGTCATAAAACAATATATGTACCAACTATTTAATGAGAAACTATTTGTTCTGTAAACCTTTGTCTAAAGTAAAATTAAAAAAAAAAAAAACAGTAGGTATAGGGTGAAATCCATGAATTTGCATTTCTAACAAGTTCCCAGGTGGTGCTGAGGTAGCTAGTCTTTCCAGTCACACCTTGCGCCACTCTAAAGCCTATGGCCACAGGAAGGACCGTGAATGCCTAAATAAAATTGAGGTTATGTTAACAGAGGGGTAGGGGAGAATGACCCTTATGTGATCAAGCAGTGTTCATCCTAGATCTCTTCACATTATTTTTAAATTGCTTTTCAAGACTTACTTTGCATCAGGTTAAATAAGAACTCAAGTTTCTTCTGGGTATTTCCGATGTGCAACTTTTTACTGTATCATCATTCTATGCTATTATTAAAGACAGAATATGGTCAGCAAGTTTTCATCACCGCTCAGCCACTGCAGCCATCAGACTGTCAACGCGCCATTGTGGACGGAGCTGTTCAACTTCTATTTATTGTTTGGCTGACTTTAAAAAGGGGAAAACTGGGAGTGGAGGTTAAAATTTTTCTAGCCCATCAAGAACCCACTTGGTAACCACTTTTAAATAAAAAGTCCAAAATAATACACTTCAACAGATGTTCCTTTAATTTTCCAGGGATTAATCTGAGAGTTAATTATCCATTTAAAATTATTAAAAAAAAAAAAAGCACTAGGCTCTGCACTGATGCTTTTAACCGTATTATGGACCATTGTTCATTTCCATTTTGAAGAACCAGAATCATTTTAACGACAAAAAAAATCCTGGAATGAATCTGCTATTTTGCTTGACAACATTTGATCGAATAATTACTGCTACAATTCCTGCAGGCAGCTTTCCATTGTTCGTGTCTGTTGGTAAGAAGGGGGAAGGAAAAATGCAAAGATAAAATTCAGTAAAGACTTCATGCCAAAATATATATATTTCTCAGCCAATAACGCTATTTTTCCCCCTAACTACTGAGAAACCATTTTAATTCTCCTGGAATCCAGATTTCTGGGGTCCATGGTGCTGGGGTGACCACCCAGGCCATTTGCCTTTAGGTATCCTTTTGAACCTTGAGCCTTGAAGAAACTGGTTTCTAAAATTCACGTTTGAGTCAAACAAAGATCTAGACCAACTAGTAAGACCATTTTGTCTTGGGCATTGCGCTCTTTTGAAGAATTCAGTTAGTTTTGGGAAAGAAGATTCCAAAGGTCAGGCTGGGAGCTATGTTTAGGGTAAATAGGTAATTCTTCTAATGGTTCTTCAAGATGATGCTGTATGAAAATCCTTCCTGACCACAAATTGTTTATCAGCTCTGTTCTGGCCCTTTTTCCGGGCAATGCCAGTAAAATGGAATATAAGAATGTTTCAAGGTTCTCTCATCTTTCACACATTTTTCATTCCCTAGTTGATATGTTACCCTGATTTGCAAATCGTATATTCAATAACCTTCAATTTCTATTATTGACTCAATATGATTTTGTTCTAACACCACCTACAGGAATTGCTAACAACAGTGGAAAACAGAGTGAACTAAAAAACAAAAGACCTGAATTTTTATCTGACAGCTGTTTGACCTTGCAAATCACTGAATTTCTTTGAGCATTGTTTATTTCACCTGACCATTAAGGGTTTGGATTGGGTGGGTTTTTTGTTTTAATTCCTTCCAGATATACAATCCAAAGGTGAAAACTCCTTTTTCTGTTCTATCCATCTATGGGGACACGTGTTAATAGCAGTTAAATGAGAAATAATAGAAAATTGCATCAGATGTTCCTTTAATTTGCAAATTAATTGCAAAATAAAAGAAACCAAGGGGCCAGGATAATCCAGCTCTTAAATAAAAGAGCATTGGCTGGAAAATGAATGATAGAGATGGGTACAGTTTAGAGAGCAGCATTAACTGAATTACAGAGATGTATTTGATGCCAGTTTGAAGAATGATGTCTTTATGACAATGACATGATTCATTTTTTTTTATTTGAACAAAATATGTTTTTCTCCTTCAGGCTTCACTCTTTGTACCTTAAAAATAAAAACACCTTTCCAGAGTCACACATGAGTCACACTGATTCTCAAATTAAATGAAACCGTGACAGCACACAGGGAAAAAGCCCAGTGATTTATCTGGAAATGTAAGGGAATTTGAATCTCTGCTCATTCACGTGAATCTAATCACCAAAATGAGGATGTTATTTCACTCTTTCTAAAACAATGATTCTCAAGCTGAGGCCTGCATCAGAATCATTTAGAGGGCTCATTAAAACACAGGTTGCTGGACCTTACCTCTGAGTTTCTAATTCAGTGGGACTGGGAGAGGGGCTGAAAATTTGCATTTTTAACAATTTTCCAGGCTACGCCAACGATGTTGCTGGTCTGAAGATCACACTTTGAGAACTACTGTTCTAGAAGATGGGTAACAGTGGGTAGGGGTGAGGAAGAGACAGTTTTTTTTAAGATATATGTGTTGAGTGATGCAAACAATTAACATGCTCAGCTGCTAACTGAAAGGATGGAGGTTTGCATCCACCCTGAGGCATCTCTGAAGAGTGGTCTGGTGATCTACTTCTGAAAAATCAGCCATTGAAAACCCTATGAAGCACAGGTCTACTCTGACACACACAGAGTTGCCATGAGTGGAAACCGACCGTATGGCAACCAGTGGTTTTGGTGGGGCTAGGGGGCAGAGTAGAAAGATATTTGAAAAGTAAAAATGAAAGGCACCTAAACTGCTATGGCTCTTGCCTCTTGACACCATGCCCCACTTTTCTTTTTTCCTATTCCACACCTAAGCAGTACAAATGCACAAGCTGGAGGTGTCTCTGCACAGCATCAATGTGACCTCACTGATTTAGAAAAAAAGGAAACAAAAAACTTTAGTTCCCTTGCTAGCTTCTCCTTAATAAAATGCAGAAGAAATATTTATTAACTCAACACATAGAGAATTAAAGATATTTTGTTAATGGTCTGGCTCATTACATTAGCTTGAATCATATTACACGTTCTGTTAAGAATTGATGATGCTTAAAAATACAGAAAACTAAATGTGGCATCATCATCCATCCTAACTAGAAAATATAATGGATTGGACTTCATTAAAAGACAGAAAGGAGTTGCAGTGTATTAGGATCCTCTCTAGGACTATCAGAATTCACAAGCCAGGGATTCTGCTCACTCTTTTATTTGTAAGAAAATCCCATGAACACAATTTAAACTTTTGAGAAAGCCTGAAGACACACACACATACACACACAAACCCAAACTTGTCACTATCGAGTTGAATCCGACTCATGGTGACCCCATGTGTTACAGAGTAGAACTGTTCCATAGGGTTTTCTTGGCTGTGATCTTTATGAAAGCAGATTGCCAGGCCTTTCTTCTGCTATGCAGCTGGGTGGGTTTGAACTGCCATCCAGTTTACAGTGATGGAAAAATCGTATTGACTAACAGTAAGGGTTACACAACCAATTAATGTAATTGTCAATAAGCTATACACCTGCAAAAAGATGAGTGGGCAAATGTGTGATATATTTACAAAAAAAAAAGAGCAAGAGAGCAGCTGTTGAGGCTGCTTATGTACAACCAAACACCTCAGGGGATTTGGTTTTTTTTTTTTTTAATTTACCCCCCCCACCCCTCCCATCCCTTGTAACAACAAAGACTGAGGATTTGGTTTCTTGGTTTGGAGGTCTGGGTCATAGTTTCATGAACCATCCCAGTTAATGGGCCTAATATTGTGTTTCATGCTACTGTTCTATCTCCTAGTTCACTGCGTAGTGCCTGGGACCGTAAAACCGTGCAAGCGGACTTAAAACCATGCAAGGTACAGCAGTTGGTCTCTATCGGCCTGGAACAACAGAGAAAGGGGAGTCAGGAATAGAAGGAGGATATAGAATGTGTAGCTAATTGCCTCCATGAACAATCACCTCCTTTGCTATGAGACCAAAAGAACTGGATGGTGCCCAGCTACCAGCACTGAACATTTTGATCAAAAATTCTATAGAAAAATCCTGATCCAAAAGTATAAAATGCAGAACAAAATTACAAATTCTCATGGAATCCAGACTTTCTTGAGCAACCGAGGCTGGATAAACCCTGGAAACTCTTTCCCTGGGATAATCTTTAAACCCTAAGCCAAAAATATCTCCTGAAGTCTTCTTTAAACCAAGCAATAGTTTAGTGTAATTAGTAAACAATGCTTTCCTTCAGCATTGTGCTCTTTTGAGAACTAACTATACTGGATCAAACTGACGGCAACAACCTGAAAGATTAGATAGGAAACTTAGGGGGCAGAGAGTTTATTTTAACTGGAGGGGAGCAATTTGGAAATGGAGGGTGAGAATGGTGGTATAACTTGAAGAACGTAATCAATGTCACAGAACATGTCACAACATGTAGCAATCGTTGAATCGGTGTATGTTCTGCCATGTATATTCTCAACAAAAACAAAAAAAATAAGTAAATTAAATTATTTAAGAAAAAAAAGAAGAATTTTTCCTCAACTATATTTGCAATCATCCACTTGGTGCCAGCCTGAGTAATTCTTTTAGAGATTGGTAGCCAAGAATCAGCCAGTTTCGGTATGCCAACACTTATGGGAACAGCCCTGAAAAGATAGACTATGCCAGATGTTCTAGTCTGCCCACCAGTCTGCTCTTCTCTCTTGGCTCCCTGCTCTCTGTTGGCGGCTGGCTTCAGAGACTTTGCATCCCCACGATTCCTTATGTCTGGCTTCTGATTGGGCCACAGGCAGGGGAGAAGGATTGGAGAACATTTTCCCTCTGCTACTTCTCTGTGGGCTGCTGTTTGGCTGTGCTATTGACTTTCCTGTCCTAGATTAACAGTTCCCATCTGGCAAACCCTTTCCTGTGGCAAGACACCCTTGACAGGTTTCAGCAATAGCTCCCTCCACTTGTACCTTCAGGCCTGTTGTTATTGTTATTAGCTGCCTTCGAGCCGGCTCCCAGCTCATGGTGCCCCCATGCACAATAGAACTAAACCCTGCTGATTGAACTCTTAGGATCCATAGAATTTTCAACGACTGATTTTTGAAAGTAGATCATGAGGCCTTTCTTCTCAATTCACCTTAGTCTGGAATTTCTGGTGAAACTTGTTCAGCATCACAGCAACATGCAAGCCTCCATGACAGATGGGATGGTGGCTACATGGTGCACAGTCTGGGAATCAAACCCAAGTCTTCTGCATGGAAAGCTTCTGCTACTGAACCACCACTGCCCTCATCTTTCAGGCCTATTGTTGCTGTGCACCGTCAAGTCGATTCTGACTCATGTTGTTGTTAGGAGCCGTAGAGTGGGTTGCAACTCATAGTGACCCTATGTAAAACAAAATGAAATACTGCCCAGTCCTGCGCCATCCTCATAATCATTGTTATGTTTGAGTCCATTGTTGCAGCCACTGTGTCAATCCATTTCCTTGAGGGTCTTCGTCTTTTTTGCTGACCCTCTACTTTACCAAGCATGATGTCCTTCTCTAGGGACTGATCCCTCCTGAAAACATTTCTAAAGTACATGCTCTAAAGAGCATTCCAGTTCTACTTCTCCCAAGACAGATTTGTTCATTCTTCTGGCAGCCCATGGTACATTCAATATTCTTCACCAACACCACAATTCCAAAGGCATCAACTCTTCTTTTGTCTTCCTTATTCATTGTCCAGCTTTTGCATGCGTATGAGGCAACTGAAAATATCGCTTGGGGCAGGCACACCTTAGTCCTCAAGGTGACATCTTTGCTTTTTAACACTTTAAAGAGGTTTTTTACGGCAGATTTGATTTCTGACTACTGCTTCCGTGGGCATTGACTGTGGATCCAAGTAAAATGAAATCCTTGACAATTTCTATATTTTCTCCATTTATCATGATGTTGCTTATTGGTCCAGTTATGAGGATTTTTGTTGTCTTTATGTTAAGGTGTAATACATACTGAAGGCTGTAGCCTTTGTTCTTCTGACTCATAGCAACCCTATATGGCAGAGTAAAATGGACATATAGGGTTTCCTAGGCTGTAACCTTTACAAGAGCAGATCGCCAAGTCTTTTCTCCCATGAAGCAGCTGGTAGCTTCAAACTGCCAATCTTTCGGTTAGCAGCAGAGCTCTTAACCATTGCAGCACCAGGCTCCTTCCTTCAGGCCTAGAGGTAGTAAAAGCCTCTCGCAGAGGCTGGTTCCTTGTCCTCCATTTGCTGCTCATTCCCTGAGCCTTGCCCACCTTCTGGACAGAGTACCTTTAACTCTCCTCATACACCCCCTTTTGAGTATGCCTTTTACTTCCTGCTGGGCCCCTGACAGGTTCAAAGGCTAAGCAAAACTCCTTTTTAAACCTAAAGCCAGCAGTTATATGCATATAAACAAAAAGTTAATACTAATAATTCTTATCTTAAAGTAGTTTATTCAGACATTTGACAAAACAAGTTACCCATTAGTGTCCATTCTCTGATCTCATAGCAGTTAGGGCCTCCCTTGAAGACTTATAACTCTCTTTACCTTGCTTTGTAGTCACTTGCAGTAGAAGATAATCCTGAAGACCTTCACCCCACACAACAACAACAACAAAAAGGGGGGGTATCCTTCCTCACTTTCCCTAAAGTCCTCTAAGCAGCTTTCTCTAACCCAAAGAAGTATACTTACTTTAAGAGACAATGTGCTTTTACAATAAGTTTTCTCTGCCCAAGCTGGGATTATGGACTGTCAACCATTAACTGTTAATTGTTAAATTATCTGCCAATGAAGGGATGAGAGGGGGAGTGAGGGGAGTCCTCATGTAGATCAAATGGTTAACACATTGGGCTGCTAATGGAAAGATTAGAAGTTCAAGTCCACCCAGAGATGCCTTGGAAGAAAGTCCTGACAATCTACTTCTGAAAAATCAGTCACTGAAAACCCTGTTAAGCACAGTTATACTATGACACACAGGGGGTTTCCACAAGTTAGAACTGATGGGAAGAAAGAAGCGAAGGCCCAACCAAAGCCCCCAGGAGGGGAAGCCCAGGAAGGAGCAGCTATGTGGCAGTACAAATCTGCCTTGCCAGGCCACTGACAGAAGTCTGGGAATCCCCACTGTCATAACCACCTGCAAAGCTGCTGAAATGCAGATCCTTCCTCCCTACCCCACACTCACTGAACTGGAATCTCTGGGGGCAAGACTGGATATGAACACTTTTGCACACTCTCAAGGAGATTATTATGCTCTCTGAAGGGTACACACAGGCATTTCTGAATGAAATCTTTCAGGCAAGCACAAGAGGGATGCATCTTCCAAGGTATTAAATGACTTACTTAGCTGAAATACTGTCTTCCCAAGTTTGTTGCTATGATGTACGAAAAAATAGGAGCATTTTTTCAAATGGACTGCTTCTAAAAGATGGACTACAGAGCTTGCTGTTAAAAGATTCAAATTTTCATCCAAACTGACTTCCATGTGCTGGCGCATATGCTGTTTATTTCTCTGATGTCTATACCAAACCTGTACTGCAAACACACCCACGAGGCCGGTACGTACATGTGTACATGTGCGTGCACACATACACACGCCGTCGATACGACCCAACACCCTCCAGACACGATTATGATTTACTAAGGTATGGAGTTTTAATCATGGATTCCTTTGTGAATCTACATAGAAACTTCATCTTACTTGGGAAGCCATAAATGCAATGTTTCCCTGATCAGTATGGAGGCAGGGCGTTAACCCACAAGGTGACTGCTTCCAAATAGCTGGCACTTCTCAGCAGGAACCTAATCATTCCTGCCATTGTGCCATCTTGTGCATGCCTGGATAAGTGCTGTTTATCTGGCTGTATCTGTGAGATACCCATGGAGAGAATGCTAAGGTTGGTGTTTGAAATCTGCTGTTACCCATAAGAGCAATAAGCAAGCAGTGCAGTGCTGACACACCAGCCAGTCGATCCCAAAGCTGCCTGTTGGGCAGGAAGCCCTTTAACTATCTGAGGCTGGAGGCGGACAACAGCTAGCAGGATCATTTCTCCTCTTCTGCTCTCTTGACCTCTTTTCTTCCGTGAAATCTTAACCTCCTAAAGGTTAACTGAAGAGAGTCCGGAGGCATTGGGGACATGGAAGAAGGTGTATCCGATCCTTCCTTTCCTTCCTACCCTTGCTTCCCCACACAGCCTTAGGTATCATTTATAAGATGTTCTATGTACCCACTTCCTCCAGGCAGGGTTTGAAGGCAGACTCTTACACCAATTAGGGTTCTAAAAAAGCGAAAGTGTCCCTACCATCACTGGAATTCTTCAAGCAGGATTTTTGACAAGGAATCTCCAAGTCTGGTTCAAGACTGGATTAGGCGGCCTTCAAGATCCTTATCTACTTTAAAATTCTATGGTTCTATTATCTTATTCCCACCACCCATCTGTCAGTTTGTTGTACTGGTGGCTTGCGTGTTGCTGTGATGCTGGAAGCTAAGCCATTAGTATTTCAAATACCAACAGGGGCACCCATGGTGGAAAGGCTTCAGCAGAGCTTCCAGACTCAGACAGACTAGGAAGACAGGTCTGACAATCTATTTCCAAAAATTAGCTAATGAAAACCCTATATGGATCACAACAGAGTACTGTCTAATATAGTTCTGGAAGATGAACCTCTAGGCTGGAAGGCAATCAAAATACCCAGTGGTCATAACAACGGACTCAAGCATACCAACAATTGTGAAGATAGTGCAGGACCAGGTAACATTTCATTCTGTTGTACATGAAGTCAAAGTTGACTCGATGACAACTAACAGCAACATTTCCAGATTAAGCAGCAGTTCTAATAGTGATTATGGAGTTTCTGGGTGGTGCAAACAGTTAAGCACTCAACTACCAGCTGAAAGGTTGGTGGGTCAAACCTACTCAGAGGCGCCCTGGTAGACAAACCTGGTGATCTACTTTCAAAAGGTCACAGCTTTGAAAACCCTATGGAGCAGTTCTACTCTGCATACGTGGGTTCACCATGAATTGGAATCAACTCAACAGCAACTAACAACAACAATGGTGATTACAGAGTGAAATTTGCATTTTCCCTTGAGTATTTTCCGACTTTGAATATTTCCCGATATTCCTTCCGCATTTTAAGGAAGATACAGGTTATAAGGTTTTTCTCACATGGACTCTAGGGGGAAAACAGCAGAGTCTGAATCTTACAGTTTGGAAAGGATAAACGATTTTTATCTGTTGGCTAAAGGCAAAGCAATGAGGGTAACCACACCTTTGCTCTGTGCGTGGGTGCTGCTAAAGCTGACAGTCACTGCTTTTTCTGGGGGGCTGGGGTGCAGGAAGCAAAAGGGTGAGAGGATTGGATGTGAAAGCAAGTACGCTCTGGGGTGAAGCACTTCCAGATGCCACTGATGTAGGAGCAGAATAGTCACAATTGCTCCCTCACACTTCCTCCATAAAATGTCAATGTCAGAAGAAATAACAGCTGACCTCTGACACAGACAATAAATGATCTAGGGACAAGATTCCCAACCCACACCACGTGGCAAAGCAGAAAAATAAGAAATTCTCTTCTTTCTCCCCAGAGGTCACCCATTGCTGTTCCCGAGAAGAGAACACTTTTTTCTTTTTCCTTTTGCCTCACTGATGGCTAAGTTGTGCCACTCTGCTTGCACATTTATTTCATACTTGAAGCATCCCTGGTGTTTATAATCACCACCTCCCAGCCTGCCACACAGAACTAATCACACATACACACAAAATTTCATCTTCCATCAAGGGTATCCTCCAGAAAGAAATTACTCTCTGGCTAGTCAGAGAAAGCTCCAGGGATTAGCGTAAAAATCAGAAGAGTTGATCAATAGATAATGGAAAGAAATTCAATGTCCCCCATTCTTTTCCTCTCCCATTCATTTGTATCTAACTCAATCATTCCTTATACACCAAAACTGCATAATCTAAATTAATTTCAATCTGTTACAATGTTAGAGCTCCACAACAGTTTGCTGGGGTCAGCAAATTTTAACCTAGATCCTTAATTTAGAGGTAGGATTATTTTCACAGTCTTGGATGCATGTGCTCTGTATATGTCCTTGGGAAAGTCACATTACCTTTCTCTGTCTTGGTCTTCTACCAACTGTAAAATACACTGAATTGTTTCCTTCTTGGTATTTTACGATTAAGGAAAAATGGAAAGAGGTTTGATACCGATAGGCATAAATGACATACATCATTCAACTATTAGATAATGGTGTCACTACTACCAGGAAATCACATAACTTCAACATGAAATTTGTATCAGTGGTGACAGGAAAATGCATCTGTAAATCATTTTGAGAATCAGTCCACAAAGTAACAAATTTTTGTATCTTTTTTTTTGGCAAGTTAAATATTCCACCTGGACTTAAGGTTATATTTGTAAAGAATCAACCCAGTACCTGATAAAGAGTCCAAAAAAATGTTATTTTATTTTCTTACCTCTTTTTTACTCTTCTCATTCATTAATTTGTTCATTTAACATGTATTTATTGAGTGACTACTATTTTCCAGGAACTATATGAAGGATAAAAGCCTGTAACTGTATGTATGTGCCTGGTGACAGGACAACTCTACCTGGACCAAATGATTGTTTCCAAACGTCTATGGACTTCACTTCTATTTAGCCAGATAGTAATGAATAGGTTCTACTGATGACTATGGTCAATATAAGTTAGAAACCATTTCGTTTCCCTATGAATGTCCTTCTTAACATCTGATGAACTATGTCTCATCATCTCCTTATTCCCAGCACATAGCCCAGTGCCTGACACAAAATAGGCTCAAATAAATATTAGTTGAAATGTAAGTAATGATGATAATGTTAAATGACAAAGAGCCCTTCCAGTGTGATGTGACCTGAGGCAAGTCAAGTCACCTGATGTTTTCTTCTCCATAAAATGATAGAGCTCAGTGGTTCCCATTAGTTGGGCCAAGACTAGAGTTACTGTAAAAATCTGAAAATTCATACTCTTTCCAAGGCTTATATAAAGACTGAATACATGGTTTGTTACATGCATATACAACAGTACATAATACATTTCACATGCATGTCGGTTTTGTTGTGATTAATAAAACCAGTACCATTTAAAAGCATTACTGAATTTATAATAGCTTTCTTCATTATGTATTTTCTTAGTGAGCACATACAAAAAACTATAATTAAGACTATTTTGACATTTAAAAATACCTTTACACTCCAACATAGGCATCACTGTATTACATGATCTTTACTGTTCCATCTAGCACAAATATCTGTGACTCTAATTCGACAAAAAGCAGAAAACACTCTTCAAGCATTTACTTTAGCTATAGACACAGCAAACAACCAAGCTGATGTCTGGTTTATGACTGAAACATCTACAGGAAGAGAAACTGTGGCTGAAGAGCAGTTCCCATGGGGATCTGAAGAGAAGGTATACCAGTTATACTCTAGAGTTTGCTGAGCACCAAAAGCCTGCATTCCTGCTATCCTATCCACAGAGGCAGCCCAGAAATGTGAGGAGACTCCAGCAAAAGGAAGAGGAAGGAATACCACCAGGCATTTAAGGAATGAAGAAGGGGCTGAAAGCAACCACCAGAGGAGAGACACCCAAATCTGTCAAGGGGACTGTGGATGGGAAATGTCCAATGAGCAGAGGGGAATGCTTGACCAGGAACCCACAGCAGCAGATGTTGTTGACAGTCTACACAAATAGCCACCAACAGTTCCTCTTCCTCCTGCACACATAGGCTACACTTCCCTCAAGAATGGAGTCTATTTTCTCTCCTCTTGAATTCAGGTTGGCCTTAGGACTTGCTTTGGCCCATAGAAAGTAGCAGAAGTGACAGTGTGCCCATTCCGGACCTAGCCCTTCAGAAGTCTGGAAGCTTCCAGCAAGGTGTAAAGAGGCCAGCCTAGGCCACTGGAAGAAAAGAAGCCATGTGAAGGGAACCAAGACTGATAGCCAGCATCAACCACCAAACCTGTGCAGGAGGCCTTGGGGGATACTACAGCTCCACTGAGCTCCCCAGCTGAACTCAGACAGGTAAGCAATCCCAGGTGACACCATGTGCGTGAAATGTATCTGCACAGCTGAGTCCTGTCCGAATCCCTGGCCCGCAAAATCGTGACAAATAATAAATTGTTCATGTTTTCAGCTGCTAAGTTCTAGGGTGTTTTGATATGAACCAACATACAGTTTGAAACCCCTACAAAGTCAGCCCAGGAGCGACAAAGTCAGCTATAATACCTGCTAAGCCTAAGGAAGAAAAGAAAAAGATCCAACGCTACTTCACAATAGTATCAGTCAATAAAACTTTCTGCTCTTTATTGATCTTTCCTTACCACCCACTTACCATCTCAACCCTGGAGAAGCCAGAGGCAGCCTGACGCACAAAGAAGAAGCAAAACTCTAAATGGGGAAACACAGGAAAAGCTGAACAGGCTCCCTCCATCCTTTCTTTCCTAGGTAGACAGTTGGTGTGAGTAAGTAGGGGGAAGGTTTACTTTAAATGAATCAAGAGGTTTACTTATTTATTTGTTACAGTGAACAGGACATAAAAATCAGCTGCTGTCAAGTTGACTCCAACCCATGGAGACCCCATGTGTGTCAGAGTAGAACTGTGCTCCACAGGGTTTTCAATGGATGATTTTTTTGGAAGTAGATCGCCAGGCCTTTCTTCCAAGGTGCCTCTAGGTGAATTTGAAACTCCAACCTTTCAGTTAGCAGCTGAGCATGTAAATCATTTGCATCACCCAAGGACTCCAAACAGGACATACTATTGAATTAAAAATTATTTTCTGGTAAATTTACCTAAGAATGGCTAGAAAATGCATGGACTTGCACTAGATTCCAAAAAGAACCAATCATACAGACCAATGTTGAACAGGCAGTGGGAAAGAAAGAATAAAATTGTTTTCTGATTATTTCCTGTGAACTTTGCTTGTTCAAAGTAATGGTTGCATACCATAGCTAAGGCAGAATATCACACAGGTAGTATGAACAATGCTGGACTAGTAAATGCTTAAAAAATAGATCCGTGTTTACGATCACCCCAAAACCTACAAAATCCTAAATTATAAATAAGGCAAAAACAACAACAAAAATTTTACACTCAGACCAGATTTAACATGATGTTTATTTTAGAGTATCATCATTTCCTGAATTTGTAAGCATGCATATGGTATACTTTGAAACATTTTATTTTATTAAACCACTTACTTGTTTAGGTTAACTAAAAGTTCCTTCATACTAGCTATGTCTGATAACAGAAAAGATATAATATTTCCATATCTAAAAAAATTAAAGAAAAATTTCTATAAAACTTAAGCATACACCTAGTGTGTTTCACTACATTTTATAAATTTGTTTTCCCAATTCAGGACATTTAAATTATCTGGACTTCAGAGGTTTCATCTGTCAATTGAGGAGTGGGATTATTTTCTAAAATCCCTTTCATCTCTAAAAGTTTAAAATCCTTTTAATCTTTAAAAACTGAAACATTTGTGCTTGGCAACTTCAGGGACTTCCACGGCTCATTCACTCTTTCAGCACACCTGAACTAAGCACTTACTGTGTGGCTTGCACTTTATGAGAAGGTATCAACTATGCTAGGTAACTCAGATATGGCCCTTTCCTTCAAAGACATTACAAAACAGTGGGGAGAAAGAAACACATCAACCAATATCTACAATAAAGGTGAGAATGGGTCCTATCATAAACGATTTTTTTTTTTTTTTTTTTTTTTTTTTTTTGCGCTATTAGATCTCACAGCAATTCAGTCAAGTAAAGAGATCTGTTCCATCTGGAGACCAGAGCAAGCTTCACACCAGCAGTAGCGTTTTAACTGGGATTTTGAAGGATGAGTTGAATACTGACATGCAAAGACTGGGGGAGAAGCATGGAGTGAAGAGAAAGGGGTTTAAGTAAAAGCAATCCCATTACTTTTGAGTGGATTCTGACTCATGGCAGCTCCATGTGTTACAGAGTAGAACTTCCCCATAGGGTTTTCTTGTTTTTAATCTTTATGGAAGCAGATTGCCAAGACTTCTTCTACAGCTCCACTGGATGGATTTGAACCACCAGCCTTTAGGTTAGTAGTCAAGCACAAACCATTTGTGTCACGGAGGGCTCTTTAGTAAAAGCAACCAGGTAGGCAAAAGGGCATGTCTGGGGAACGATGAATGGCATATGTTACTAGAACACAGGTCACAAAATACTGAATAGCAAGAGATTAGTTTGGAAATTTTCAGACATTTTAATGCCAGGGTAAGAAACATGGAATTTATACTATGGACCAGGTGAGGTCATTTTAATCTTATATTTTTCTTGTATGAACAATCCAGCCCCACAATGAAGCTAATACAAGAAAGAATACACAGGTGTTTTCTGAACAGTAAGTAAATGTAGGTGGCTCAAGGCTTTCTTAGCATCATAAGGTCAGTGGAGAATTCTAGATGTAAACAAAAGTCTCTTAATCCCTCATTCTACTGTAAACACTCAGGAAGAGAAAAACGCAGAACAAAAACTCTGAATTATAAGTAATCCAAACCAAAACCCATTGCTGTCCAGTCGATTCCTACTCATAGCGACCCTATAGGACAAAGTAGAACTACCTCATAGGGCTTCCAAGGAGTGGCTGGTGGATTCAAACTATCGACCTTTTGGTTAGCAGCTGAGTGCTTAAGCACTGCACCACCAGGGCTCCATAAGTAATCCAGTCCATGGAAATGTATTATGAGTTACTATCTATTTTGAATCAATCAACGACTACTGAAGAATATTGTAATCAAGTTCAGTTTTTCTTAGTGCCTTTTTTGTCTTTTTAAGTTCTAACTTCAAATACAGAAGAATCACATTTTTAAGTCGCTTATTACCAAGTCAGCTGAAACTGTAAAGGAAATGACACTTCAAATAACTTGCTCAAATGTTTCAATTCCTCAGACATGGAGAAAAATAATGATTTCTCAAGACTGTCAGCAGCATTTTTCTTTGCTCAATTTTATGCTTATATTTCTCCTCCAAATGTCAGGGAAGGCTAAACGCTGTTGGGTATGTCTATTTGGAAGACAGGCAGGATTTGGCAATGAAAAGCATATGCAAAGAATTGAGGCTTCTGACATGCTGACAAATGCTGTGAGGTTTCCTACTCTGGCGGCAAGGAGCACAGCAACCTTTCCTACAGGTGGTACGGAAGCCATAAACACAGAGACAAGTCGTGGTTCCAGGTTCATGTGAATCCTGAGTAACTCATAGCACATCCTTCCCAACTGCAGAACTAAGTTGAACCCAGCTCCTCTTTACTCTTCACCTCTCATGGGAATGGATTCAGTCTTTGAATGTGGGCAAAGGAGGCTGAGCATCTCACCACAGTGTGCAGCCCTTTCAGGTCTGGGCTCCAGGCTGCCAAAATACTTGTGTTATATATAATGACATGACTCCACTTCCACTGGCTTGCTTTTCTAGTTAGTGAAAAGACGCACTATAATATAAAGTCTTCATTGAAAGAGCCAGGAAAGTGTCAACTGGAATTCCTCTTGAAATAACAGATAACTTCATCTCAGAGGGAGAGACATACTATCATGTCAGCATCTATTGGTATTGTGAATGGAATACCAACTCCGGATGCCATGTGATTATCTCCAAGAACTTTTTCTCTACCTTGGGCTGTAGACAGCCACCTCTGCAAACTGTGCCAATGGTGCATTTACCTTACCAACAAAGCTATTTCAGAACCCTCTATGCACTTGCTTCTTATTTGCCTTTATGGCTGATGCTTGGCCCTGTAAGTAGCATTCTCATTGACTCCAGTGAGAAGTCTGATATGGTGACCTAACGGAGAGTGAGAGAAGGAACGCGCCAATAACAAGCTCACTGTGAGCCATGACAAAGGTGCATTAGGACAGTCCAAAGCTACCCAAACCATAGAGCCCCTAGGAGAAAGCAAAATGAAGAGTTGGGGACCAGTAATGTATGTATTCTAGATAATTTTCAATCTCACTCTGGAAAAAATGTCCCAGTTTAAAACTATCATCAATTAAACATTCTACCTTAAAAGCATTTAATATGTATTATTTAAAAACAGGAAATACGAGTACCCAGAGCATCTTTTTGAATCGCTATTGAAAGTGGTATTATTCATTGAAAACACAGCAGGGGTATCCAAGTAAAGGCTTTTTGAGATTCTTTCAGAAATATTGAGAATTTATGAATAGCAGTTGCTACTTTTGGTTACTGAATGAAACTCTTTCATTTATGCCAGTTAAACACGCCAATGCTTTCAGCAACAATATATTGCGCTTTGGTCTTGCTGACTCAGCATGGCCAGCAACATTCACATAGTTACTGACGTTTGTGACCAAGTACTTCTGGGTCTCCACCATGTGAGAAAATGGTAGGGGGATGCAATTTGGACCCCTGGGTTGATGGGAGCTACATAGCTAGCTCTGGCCAATAAGTTGTGAATAGAAAAGAGCCACTTCTGCCAAGCATCGTATATAGGTGCTGGTGTGAGACCATGCTCTTCCTCCTACCACAGTAGTCAGCAAACGTTCCAGGTACAAAAGATAATGAGGAGTAGTGCCCTCAGCCTCCTGTGTCATGTAACATGAGTGAGGAAGAAAACTGTGTTTTAAGCCACCAAGATTTGGGGGTTATTGGTTATCATACCCTAATCTATCCTGACTGTCTTACTGTCTTATGTCTTATTGCCTATCTCCTTACTGATATTTGTGGATCAGATCACTTATTAAATATGCTTGGACTGAAACCCAGTGCATATTTTTACTCACAGAAATCTAGGAGTTGTACAATTAGAACTCAAGATAACACAGATAATATGTTTCCCATTTAAGTGTTACTCAGAATAAACATCAACTAAACATGAATAGTCATTGTGGATAAATCCAAAGGGGGATTTTATTCATTTTGTAAGACAGAAATTAGATACCTTTGTCAGGCTGACAACTGCGAGTAGCAACATCTTAGAGTGCAGCGTTAGAAGTGCTGACAACTGCAATAAGGGCATAGAATTTGTGTAGGTACCATGAGATCAAACTCACCACCTTCAAGATGTATGCAATTCAGTCCAATCCACTTTAATATTATAAGTAATCACTGACTGCTTACTATGAGCATCACATTTTAATGTGTATAATGACATACTATATAATTTGGAGAGGAAGAGAGTTATAAAAAATACAGGTACATAAGAGCTCAGGTAATTTAGGGGAAAGAAAAGGTTAGCTTTATAAAGGGCTTAATGCTCTCTGCTGCTTCTCTGGGGGTAGCTTTCCCCAGCAAAAGACAGTCCTGCCCCAGTCCACGTTCCCTGGGACAGAGCAAGAAGTTGGTCTGCTTTGGGTGTTCAGCATTGGAAAGCACACTTGCCTGTAGATATAAAGCACATCCTCCAGTGTAGCCTTTATCAGTGATAATGGTGGCAATCCGATCTCCTCCACCTTACTGCTTTGTTCTAGGTCTCCATTTGTTCAGAATGTGGGCGGGGAAGGGGACGCTGTTGATTGGCCTCCAAGCACCACTACAGAAAGTTCTAATGAAGAAGCCCAGACTTAAGCTGAACTTGGAATAAAGGACGAAACAGGGACGGATTACTCAATAAACAAGGTACACACAGGCTTAATTGTGTTTGCTTACTAATCTGTCGTGCACAGTTTCACATCAATGATGTGGTGAAACGCATGTGGAATTATGCACCACAGATTAGTAAGTAAACACAATTAAGCCCGTGCATACCTTGCTTACTGGTTAATCTGCCTCCATATGGAAGGGAGGAGGTGGGAAGTATTCCAGGGCACAGTACTACACAAAACCAATAACATTCTTATCTGTATATATTTTAAATTCTGTAAAGTGCTTTCACCAATATGATCAGGCTTGATAAAAAGATTTCACCAAAATTTCTCAAATAATCGTAAGGACCTATGCACTCTTTTAGGAACACGAGATAAACAGTGAAGGAGGCAGAGAGGGTCCTGCATTTATGGGTGAGAGTCTAGTGGTGAAGACCGACAAGAAACAAGCAATAGAAGTATGTAAAGTACTTCAGGTACAAATCAGTGCCATTAATAAAAATAAAGGAAGGTGAGGGGACACAGAATACGGTGGCAGGCTCTGTTGGACAGGGCTTTTCTGGGGAAGACTGGGAAGACGATCTGTCGGCAGAGTCCTAAGTGCCATGAGGGAAAGAGCCCCAAGAAGACCCAAGGGGAGAACTCCAAATAGAGGGAAGGACAACTGGACAGACCCTGAGGAAAAACTAGTTTGGCTTCCCAGGAGGCTAGTGTGGCCAGAGGGGAAGGGTGAGTGTAGGGGAGATAAGTGATAATAGGCGAGCAGCAGCAGCAGAAAGAGGACCCTAAAGTTCATGATCAGAGGCTTTAAAATGAAAGAAAAGGCCAGCGAGAGCCAGGGCAGTGCCCAGAGAAGCGGGGGGAGATTAGAACACTTTTGAAAAGGGATCTGCTACCAAGTATAGGGTGTCTACATTAATGCCAGAAGCTGGGCAGAAGCCACTCAAAGATTTCAGGTGCTGAATAATTAGAACCTAGCCTGAGGCTGTTACTGCAGGTGCCACAGTCTGAAAACTAGTACTAAGGTAAAGTTGGGAGAACTTGGAATCATACTGGATGACAAGGGCAAAGAGGAGAGAGAAATGACAGACTATTCAGGGTCACACTGGCCTGATTTCACTGGCAGTGATGGCAGTGATGGGACATGAGGGCATCTCATGAATCATTATCCCGAGGGGAGATGTAGTCAACAATGATGATGACTTGCCAAAAAAAAAAAACTGTCCAAACAATTGTGATTTTTAAAGAGTGCAGTCCAGGTAGGAAAAAGAACATCAAAATAAAAAAAATACCAAGAACTTTCTCACAAACTCACTATAAAAAGGCAAAGTCCAAGCTTAGTGGTGAGAACAAAATAAACACGTTCGACCAAGTGATACTGCAATATGATGATGCCTCTTTGAAAATTACAAATGGAGATTTGCATACATTAGTTTGGGAGAAGAAAAACAAAAACGCAGCTTGTTTTTGTCTTTTTCAGAGCCCAGTTAAAGAAAGGCCAAGAGATTTGAGAACTGTAAGAAAGCCTTGGAAAACTCATTGTCTAAAAATCATGTTCATTTGAAGGGAAAACACAAATGCAGTGACCTGAGCAGCATGGTCAACTAGGCAAGCTAAAGCCAAGTCAACCACCTTTAAAACAGGTTGTTTAAGAATGTTTAAAGTAAAACTGTTTCCCCACTCTCAAAATAAGATTTCCAGTAGCCTTCTATTTTAAAAAATATGAAAAACAAACACAAATGAAGAAATTTAATCTTAACAACTGAGCAGTGTGTTTCATGCAGCATGAGTCAAATCTAATATTTATGTATTTTCTAGTTTTTAGAAAAAGACAAATAGATCACCAGACTGAGAATCAAAAAGCCTTCTCTTGGGTTCCCACTTCTTTTAAGCCTCCATTACTTTTTTAGTCCTGTGACTAAATAAAAGTAAAGTGACTCTCACAGGGATTGTGATGCCCAGTTGGACAATCGTAGTTATCCCTTCCAGCAAATCATTTTAAGTGCTAGGCACTATGCCTAAATCTATATCTATTACATATATATCGTTGGAGTCAGAGGCTTTAACATAATAATAGCGTTCTCTCTACTTTATATATATAGTAGTTCACTGCCGTCAAGCTGGCTCCAATTCGTGGTGACCTTATGCATAATAGAATCAAATGTTGCCCAGTCCTGTGCCATCTTCATGATCATCGGTATGTTTGAGTCTATTGTGTCAATCCGTCTCATTGAGGGTCTCCCTCCTTTTTGTTGGCCCTTTCATTTGCCAAACATGATATCCTTTTCTAGTGATTTGTTTTTCCTGATGATGTATCCAAAGTAAGTGAGCCAAAATCTCACTATCCTCACTTATAACATTCTTGTTGTGTTTCTTCTAAGACTGATTTGTCCACAGTATAGTCAATATTCTTTGCCAACACTGGTTCAAATGCATCAATTCTCCTTCTGCTTTGTTTTGCATTATCCAACCACTGCATGCAAATGACTGAAAAGACCATGGCTTAGGTCAGATGCATCTTAGTCATCAAAGTGACATCTTTCCTTTTTGAAACTTTAAATAGGTCTCTTGCAGCAGATTTGCCCAATGTAATATATCATCTGATTTCTGCTTCCATGGACATTGATTGTTGATCCAAGTAGGATTAAATCATTGGTAACTTCAATTCTTCTTCATTTGTCATGATGTTGTTTATCAGTCCAGAGCTTCCCCTGGGGTCCATCTAATTTGTCACTGGACCTGTCGTTGCACCTCAACTCTTCCCACTCATGCTCCCTCCCTATCATGCATTGAACTGTGTCCCCCAAAACTATCTGTCAACTTGGCTAGGTCATGATTTTCAGTGTTGTATGACTGTCTACCATTTTTATAATCTGATGGGATTTCCTTAGGTGTTTAAACTCTATCACTATGATGCAATAAGGTAGATTAGTGGCAGTTATGTTGATGAGATCTACAAGATTAGATAGTGTTTTAAGCTAATCTCTTTTGAGGTATAAAAGAAAGAAGCAAGCAGAGACATGGGGAAACTCATACCACCAAGAAAGCAGTGCAGGGAGCAGAGCGAGTCCTTTGGACCTGAGGTTCCTGCACTGAGATGCTCCCAGACCAAGGGAAGACTAATGACAAAGACCTTCCTCCAGAGCTGACAGAGAAAGCCTTCCCCTGGAGCTGACATCCTGAATTTGGACTTGTAACCTACTAGACTGTGAGAGAATAAATTTCTCTTTGTTAAAGCCATCCACTTGTGGTATTTCTGTTACAGCAGCACTAGATGACTAAGACACTCCCCATCCCTTACACAGATGTTGGTCCCAAGGATACTTCTTAATTTACATCCTGTACCCCAGTGGCTAGTGGTTAAGAGCTCAGCTGCTAACCAAATGGTCAGCAGTTCAAATCCACCAGCTGCTCCTTGGAAACCCTATGGGGTAGTTCTACTCTGTTTTATAGGGTCGCTATGAGTTGGAATTGACTCGACGGCAATGGGTTTTTTTGTTTACCCCAAACTCTGTCTTACAGTTGTTTCTAGGGGAAACTAAATTGCAATACACACATACATAAATATGTGAGTCTACATATATATTAAAAAAAAATCCCTAAAAAATGCAAGCATGTTACCAGTCAGTCAGCTGTTAGTGAACTATACATTACTTTCATTGGTGCAACTCACATCTCTATATCACTGGCAGTTCCTGAATGAGAAGAAAAAGACAGTCAAAATGGACCGAAAACAGGTGCCACTCTCCTTCTGCTTAATGCACCTTTCCATTGCTTCTACCTCCATCTTGATGCCCTGGCCAGTGTCAACTCCAGAAAAGGCTGAGCCTCTAATGTGTGTCAGGAATGCGGAGAGAAGCTGAGGTATGGAAACCTTCCAAAGCAGGCAAGGGGACCTCCCACATAATCTTCCCTCAATGACTCACAACATGTTCCTTGGTTTGCTCTGCGTGGTAAACCAGCTGCTGTAAAAAGTACTTAGTTGCTGCTGTGAGAATCATTTTCATCAACACATTTGAAAACAACTTGTTTCTGAAGAAGGGATGTTTCTCCTGCATGCAACTTAGAAGTAGATCCATGTATTCGTTTTCAAGGGCTGCTGTAACAAAGCGCCACAAAGTGGGTGGATCAAAACGACAGAATTGCGTTATCTCACAGTTTTGTAGGCCAGAAGTCTGAATTCAGATGTCAGCAGGGCCATGCTCTCTCCAAAGGCTCTAGGGGAAAATGCCTTCTTGTCTCTCCCAGCTTTTGGTAGTCCCAGGCATTCCCTGGCTTGTAGCTATAGCATAACTCCATCTCGGCCTCTGTCTTCACATGGTTGGCCTCTCTCTCTCTGTCTTTGTGCCTTTTCTCCTTTTATAAGGACACCCCTTATGTTGGATTAGGACCCACCCTACTCCAGTGCGAACTCGAGTTAACCTAACTGAATAGCATCTTCAAAGACCTCATTTCCAAACAAGGTCATATTTACAGGTACCAGAGGATAGGACTCCAGTCCCAGTCCTAATATTTCTTTTTGGGGACACAATTCAATCCACAACAATCCATCAGGCAGATTCAGATTCCTATTCTAGATGCAGAGCCAATCATGTCTGTCAGGGCTCAGCAAACATGGACCCATGGGTCACATCTGCCCTGCCACCTGTTTTTGTTTGGCCCATGAGCTGACAATGGTTTTTAAATTTTTCAATGGTTGGGACAAACAAAAAGAGTAATATTTCATGATATGTGAAAATTATATGAAATTCAAATTTTAACATTCATGAAGAAAGTTTATTAACATACAGCCATGCCCATTCATTTACATACTGTCAATGGCTGCACTGATACTATAACAGCAGAGTTTAGTAGTTGTGACAGATACCATACGGCCTGCAAAGACAACTGTGTTTACTATCAGGCCCTTTACAGAAAATATTTGCTGACCCTTAAGCTATGTGATTAGAATTCCACAGACATCGCATCACAAATCAGCTGACTGGTGAAAACTCTAACAGTTTTTGAGAAATCACCCCAATCTGGAGAGTCACATAGATATATTTGTTACATGTACTTGTGGTTGCAAGCATCTAACTTCTCGTGGAACGCTAAACTTCCACAGAAGCACACAATGATTCACAGACTCCCAGTTTAGACTCAAACCTAAGGGCTGTCTTGGTTCGTATCTTTTTAGTTCAAAGTATCTACATTTAAGCATGAAGCCAGAATCATAATACATATCAAATAAACGGGATCCATACTAATGCTGAATAGATGATGATGGACGCATCTTTTAATATATAAGCAATCAGGAAAATGTGCCAGCAGTTAACGATACCTCGTGTTAGTGTAAAGAGTATTTTAGATCTTCTTGTGGTGCAGTGGTTGAAGCGCTTGGCTGCTAACTGAAAGGTAAGCAGTTTGAACCCACCAGCTGCTCCATGGGAGAAAGATATAGCAGTCTGCTTCCGTAAAGATTTATAGCCTTGGAAATCCTACGGGGCAGTTCTACTCGGTCTTACAGGGTCGCTACAAGTTAGAATCGACTCAATGGCAGTGGGGTTTTTGGTTTGGCCTTCCCAAACTAAGGTAGAAAATGTTACCCTGGACTTTTCCCTAACAGGTCCAGAATTTTAATTTATCCCTGGGATTCAGTGGCTTTAACACAATAGCATTTACTCTTTAGATGCCTGAAATTACACAGGGAAAGATATCAGAAGCTTAGAAATGTGAATTTCAAACCCAAAGTCCACATTAATGATCAATTAAATTTAAAAATGCCTAGGATTCACGTTTGCACTGCAAATCATAAAAATCAATTTCGTTGCATATCTACTCATGCAGCCATCTATCAGTCCTCCACCCATCAATTTACTTATATAATATTTCTCAAAATAGCAGCCAGAAGTTTATTCTGATTTTTTTAAGATATATTGAGCTTTACAGAGTCACAGTTCATGAAGGAATTATAAATATGTACATTTTTAATTTTTTATACTGCTTGTGAACACATGATCCATTTTTATTACATCGGTTGTAAGAAATCACAATAGTTTATTTTTCACTTATTTTGGCTTGAAAAGACTTTCATAATTTAATCTCACCAGATCTGTCCAACATTATGTTCTATTACCTGCATGCATGTACCTTCCATTCTATTTCACACACTTGCCTCACTATACACCAAAATGTTTATTCCTCCTAACTTCCCATGTGTTTACATTAACTCCATACCCTTCGCATGTGCTGTTCTTTCTGCCCATACTCCCCTTCTCTTTCTTCCTTTACTGGCAAACTCTCCCTTGCCCTTCTAGATCAGCTGAAATATTGGAATTTTCCAACTGCCCTAGGTAGAGTGAGCTGTTCTTTCCATTCATCTACCCATCGATTCATTTATTCTTTATTGAACAAATATTGGGCACCTACTGGGTGGTGCAAACGGTTAACATACTTGGCTGCTAACCAAAAGGTTGGAGGTTTGAGTCTACCCAGAAGCACCTCAGAAGAAAGGTCTGAAGATCTACTTCTGAAAAATCAGCCATTGAAAACCCTATGGAGCACAGTTCTACTCTGATACACACTCAGGGTTGCCATAAGTCAGTATCGACTCAACAGCAAGTTTTTTTTTAATATGTAATTAAAAATGGACAAGAAAATGAGCTATTTCTGTTTGGTTAATACAGACATTGAAGTATGACCAAAGTGTTATGGCATCATAGAAGAAGAACACAGAAGAAAAACATCTAACTCAAGCTGGGAGAGGTCAGTTTGGGAAGTGGTTCTGAGAGGACGCGATGTTGAGTCCAACAGTAGCATGCTATCAAGCAGACGAGGGATGGAAAGGGTGCAAGGTGCAGGAAGTCAAGAAAACAATGAGTGTAAAGGCAAAGTGGGTGAGTAAATATGGGTAAGTAAATATGGCAGGAAGAAAACACACTTCTAGGGCTATTTTGTCATACTTTCAATAGAGCACTTAGAACTTATATTATCACTAAATAATATGGACCTGAGGTTCCTGTCCTGACTCTTCCTTTTATAAGCTGCCAGACACAGAATTTCAATCAGGAAACATTTGTGGCTAGGTGCTGTCAGGTAAGGGACTCTGGAAAAGCAATAGTGTGTCATCCTTGCCTTCTCATCTTGCCATACAGGCTATGATTCAGCCTTTGGAATGTACAAAACACCCTTCTTCTCAACAGTCCAAAGAGCTTAGGGTAAGATCTCACTTTCTTCATACAGTTCATGTCCGACATTGAACGACACGTATTACTCAGTCCCTCTCCCAAGTGAGAGACCCATGAACCGAAAGGTATGCAGAACAAGGTGCAATGAGCAGCAATCGAGAACCAGGTCATGGAACATGTGTTTGAATTTAAAATAGAGTGTTGTTTAACTTTCATGCTCACAAAATGTCAGTTTTGCATACTGCCTCTTGCCATCTGTGATCAATTAGGTATACTTTTAAAATACTTGAATTGTTTCATACTGGTAACCAGTCAACTCAATATTAAAGTGGTGATCGGTCAATTTGATATCAAAATTGTACTGGAATTATGGAAGGACTTTATATTGTGTGGCACAGTTGCAGCTTATTAAAGCTTTTTTTAATTGGAATTTGATTTATCTTTTCCTGACCCTTCCTGTCCATAGCAAAACTTTTCAAAGTAGACTGCAATGCTCATATCGTTTACACCACATTTTGGTGGTTAGTAATCAGAAGGAATATGGTGAGTGATGCATTTTGAATTTGGTTAGGCATGGCTTAATGATACCCAAAACAGTCTATAGAAGTGATTAAGAAATCTTCATACGATAACATCCTCCCTTTCTAAAGTAGAAAGCATATCATTCTAAGGTTGTATCAGTAAATACAGCTGTATCCAAATAACTGAACTATGAATTTTGATGGAATTTACCCATGAGAAGGGACCATAGTTATCAATATATTCATAAGTGGCAGTCAGAAGGCTTTTGCAAGTTCTACCAATGACAAATGAACATCATTTTTCTGACAGAATTCAATTCTCCACTTGGATCTGGTCAGTCTGCTTCACCCAAATGGTGTTTTTATGACATGATTAAAAATGTTCACACAGATGGCATAGAATATAATAGTAATAATTAACACTCATTGTAATGCTTATTTCAATAAATGTCAGGAAATTTGCTTAACTTTGTATTATATCTTCTCATTTAATCATAACTCTTCCATTAAGTAGGCATTATTGTTATCCCTATTTTACAGATGGGAAAATTGAGACTTAAAGTTGTTAAGTTTCTTTCATATGTTCACATAGCTAGTAAATAGAGAAGCAGGAATTTGAACAAAAGCAGCCTGATTCTGTTTATAAACGAGTTTCCAGTCTATTGATAATCTTGTCTTCCTTAAAATCTGTCTCATGTATAGAGTACAGACCTATAGTCAATACAATGGAAAAAACAGTGTTACCTTCCAAAAATCTGTAAAAGACAGAAGTCAGGTGGCTTTGGGATTCACCACTACAAAATCCATATGATCAGAACAGATATGTGCAAAGTCACCTTAAAGACAGACTGGCTCCCTGGCCAGGAAAGCATAACTACCTGTAGCTTAACCGAACCAAGAGATCAGAAAGGGGGTTACTCAAAGGAAACCAGGACAACAAGGGTCCCAAGTCAAGCCTTGGTAGTGGCCATCCAATCCTATCAG
The DNA here is from genome assembly GCA_030035585.1 of Dugong dugon. Taxonomy (NCBI): domain Eukaryota; kingdom Metazoa; phylum Chordata; class Mammalia; order Sirenia; family Dugongidae; genus Dugong; species Dugong dugon. The sequence continues at coordinate 22,802,708 of CM057469.1, read as the reverse complement.
TGGAAAGCTCAACCTATTCAGTCCCAGGAACAGGTGGAGCTTTTTGTGGAGATGGATGCATAATTCTCCTCTCTTCAAATACATGGTCACCAGTCAGCTTTCCATTTATAATTTAGCTTCTTATGTATTTTGCAATGGCCAGGGGACACATGTTTCCAGCATCCTTCACAATTATGTTTCTAGAGTAAATTAATAAATTCTGCTCTGCTTTATGTAACAATTGCATGAGTTTGGGTGATGCATGCTTGATGGATGGTTTGACTCTCAGTGTGCTAACTAATCAGGCCTCTGAGTCCTTAAGGCCCAGCCAGACACTGGAGCACAGTGGGCTGAACTCCATGAAGCCATCTTCAATGACTTTTTGGGAGGCAGATGAAGGCGGCCCTGGCAACCCCAAGAGGACACCTTGTGTCTCCCATTCAAAACTCGTTAAACCAAATCAAATCAAATTGAAACTTTTATGTTTAACACCTTAGTATAGTTATCTTAAAGGTCAACAGTTTTCACCAATTGCTTTCCTACTGTATTTCTAGAGTTTTCCCAAGGCTGACCATTCTTCAATAAAATGTCATTTTGGTCAGGTACAAGCAACACATAGATTGGATAGCAGAAAATCAAAGAATGCTGGCTCTGTTGGAAATTTAAACACAGTGGTCAATTCTAGTCATAACAATCTTTCCCATGTATTGACCCCTGGAGTCAAGGACCAGGGAAAGGCAAAAGAATGAAAAGCACAGCAGGGCTTTTAACAACATTCTCAGTGGGAACCTGTTAAAAGACCGACAATCTCCAAACTCATAGTGCAGTCAAACACACCAAACATAGTGAACTTTTAAAGAAGTATTTCACACCAAATGAATCCACACTGCTCTGGACATGTTAAACATAAAATAATGCTTGATATTCTTCATTTTTCAAGTGCTTGACTTTCAATAAATGTTTGCCATACTTCTGTGCAGTTAGTTTTAAGGATGGTCTCTATTTGATTGCAACAACCTGGTAATAGTATATATTTAATTCTTTACGGGTTTTATCTGATTAATTGTTATCACTATCTTCTTTAAAAAGAGGAAAAAATATACTCATTTTCAGAGAGGAAAAAAGGGTCATATGTTGAAGATAATTTAAGCATCCATGACCAAGAGAATACACTGGTAGAAAGTAGTGATAATGATAATTAGGATTTCAGGGAAGTAAAGAGATTGTAGCAAGTGGTTTCCTAGAAGGCAGTATGGAACACATGTAATCAATCAATGAATCAAACCTTTAAACAAAGTCAAATAGTTGGCACTCATATTCCAAGAACCCCTTTGTTATGGACTGAATTGTGGTCCCCCCAAAGTACGTGTTGAAATCATAATCTCTGTACCTGAAATATAATCCTGTTTGGAAACAGTGGTTTTTATTATGTTAATGTGGTCATGGAATCCGTGTGTGGTGTAAATCATTAAGGCACTGGGCTGCTAACTGAAAGGCTAGACATTCCAGTCCATCCAGAGGCTCCTCAGAAGAATGGCCTGGTGGTCTACTTCTGAAAAATCAGCCACTGAAAATCCCATAGAGCACAGTTCTACTCTGACACACATGGAGTCACCATGAGTTAGAGCCAACTCAATGGCAACTGGTTAAGGAGGTCATACCAGAGTAGGGTGGATCCTAAACTTGATCACCTCTGAGTTCTAAAAAGAGCATAATAAACACAAGAGACATACACATAGGGAAGACAGACGTCACATGAGGACTCTCTACAGGCAAAGGAACTTCTGGGAATGACCTCTCTCTAGAGCCATGACCTTAATTTCGACATGTAGCCTCATCAACTGTGAGAAAATAAATTTCTGTTCTTTAAAGTTACCCACTTGTGTTATTTTGTGTTACAGCAGCACTAGACAACCTTAAAATGCTTCAGTCCAAGTAATTACGCCTAGTATTTTCCTTTCATTTTGGTGAAAATTCTTTGGTGATGGACGCTCACTATATTGTTTAAGACACTCTCATGTATGAAAATTTATTTGTATAACATCCAGAGACTCTAAGCCTGAGTACCTCTCCTCTCTATGTGATTATGCTGGTGTTTGCTCTTTTTTCATCAGTAATTATCACAGATGATCAGGTGTATATTGCTGGGAAGTTGTGAAAATTCCTTCGGGCAGATGTCACAGACAGAAGCATGAATGCTATCACAAATGACAGAGAGGCATTTCTCTGACATGTTTGTGCACCAAATTATATACAAAATATTACTTCTGTCATAATTACCCAGGCAATTTTCATGTTGCATACATCCAGGTTAAAAGTGAGATTCTAAAGAAAACTAAAACAAAGAGTTGATGAAGAGTGTCTTATAAGCCAGAGTCAGATAAAACTAAAATAATGATGGCCCAATACAGTAGTTATTGTTGTTGGTAATGTTTTGATTATTTGGTTATTTATTATTGGTATTATTTCTTTCTATTACACTGGAAAAGCAGTAATCTGAAAATAAATACTTTATCATGTGCTTGACACCATGAAGAAAGAAAAATCAAAATCTACAGCCTTGTTGAGGAGCCCTGGTGGCGCAGTGGTTAAGAGTTTGGCTGCGAGACAAAAAGGTCGGTGGTTCCATCCCACCAGCCGATCCTCGGGAGAAAAATGTGGCAGTCTGCTTCTGTAAAGATTCATGGCCTTGGAAACCCTATCGGGCAGTTCTGCTCTGTTCTACAGGGTCACTATGAGTTGGAATCAACTCTGACAATGGGTTTGTTTGTTTTTTTTACAGCCTTGTTATCATATTGGAGCCCTGACGGCATAGTGGTTAAGAGCTCGGCTGCTAACCAAAAGGTCCGTAGTTTGGAACCATCCACCTTGAAAACTCTATGGGGCAACAGGTATGTTGTTGTTTTTTTTGGTTATCATATTGCTAAACTAGTGGCAAAGATAAGCACAAACTAAAATTTTTAAATAAGCAAGCTAGCTACGTATAAAAAGGAAAGAAAGGTGAAGGAAAAGTCCAGTGGAAATCATGCACTTGGCTGCCTTGTTTTTTATTTTCCCCACCTCGATCACAGGTTGCTGGGTGGTACAAACAGCTTGTGTTGGACTTCTAACCTAAAGGTTGACAGTTTGAACCCACCTAGAATCTCCGTGGAAGAAAGATCTGACTGTCTGCTTCTGTAAGCTCACAGCCAAGAAAACTCTATGGAGCACTTCTACTCTCTGTAGCACCCGAGGGTGCCACGAGTCAGTATTGACTCGACCACAACAGGTTTGGTTTTTGGTTTCATTTCTACAAAATCTCATCTGAGAAAGGACAAAAAAAAACAAAAAAAAAAAAACCCCTTTGGGTCTTTCTTTCTCTCTTTCTCCTGTTTCTTGGCAACAGTTACCAGTAACTTTCATAATACTTTATGCAAACCTCTATGACAACACGTTTAACGTTCTAATTATCTGCTTCAGTATCTGTTTTTCCAATAGACTGTGTGTGCTTAGAGGGCTAGAACTGTCTTATTATCTCTTCATTTCCAATTTTAGTTCTTGATACACAGCACACACTTGCCAGCATTTATTCTATGTTTGTTATACACAAGAATGGGTTGAAAACTCAGTTGTCTACAGGAGGGCCAGGCAAGTAACATAAATTGGTGAAAGTGCGATATAAGAAGACAAGGTGTGGGGTGACTGTCACACTGAGGAGCCCCTGACCCATCTGAGGGAGGCAGCTGCTAATCAGATGTGTAGCTAAGGACTGTCAATCTTTCTAGATAAGTCAGATACTTGAATTTTTATGTAAACTTTTTCATTAAAAAAAATACTGTCTGAGCCAACTGAAAACATACCAACTAGCCAGATTCTGCCCACGACTACCAGTCTGCAATTGATATACGCTAAAATATACTTGGGATTCATGCATTTTAATACTAAGACATTTTTTTTCTTCTTAGAAGTCTGAATGTAGGCAACTATTTTCAGAATTGGCAATAAAGTCTTATATAATCTGAACATCACTAGAAAACACTGACCTCAAACAGCCACAATATTAACCACAGTAATGAACTATGGTATCTTTATGCCATCATACTGGTCAAATAACTGTGATGGTTAAGATTGTGTGTCAACTTGGCTGGGCCATGATTCTCAGTGTTTATATGTGACCACTCCCATGACTGAGTCTTCTGTGAGCAGCCAATCAGTTGCAAGGGAATTTCCTTGGGGGCATGGCCTGCAACCAAATATAAGCCGACCTTCTGGCTTTTTGCTCACTCTGGATCCTGTGGCTGCCTCCTGTCGTCTCACCTCTGGTTCTTAGGACTTGAGCTAGCAGCTTACCTGTTGTCTTAGTCATCTAGTGCTGCCATAATGGAAATACCACAAGTGTATGGTTTTAACGAAGAGAAATTTATTTCCTCACAGTCAAAGTAGGCTAAAAGTCCAAATTCAGGACGTCAGCTCCAGGGGAAGGCTTTTTCTCCCCATCGGCCTTCTTCTCTTCAGTGTTCCCCCAGACTAGGAGCTTCTCTGCGCAGGGACCCTGGTCCAAAGGAAGCGCTCTGCTCCCAGCACTGCTTTCTTGATGGTATGAGGTCCCCCTGTGTCTCTGCTCACTTCTGTCTTTTATATCTCAAGACATTGCCTCAGGATACAATCCAATCTTGTAGACTGAGTCCTGCCTTACTAACACAACTGCCACCCATCCTCCCTCATTAACATCATAGAGGCAGGTTTTACAACATATAGGAAAACCACACAATACCAGGAATCATGGCCCAGCCAAATTGATACACACATTTTTTGGGGGACATAATTCTAACCATGACACCTGTCTATCTTGGGATTCATCAATCTTCATAGCCTGTGAGCAAGAATCCTGCTCCCCAACCTACTGATCTTGGGTTCGCCAGCCCCTGCAGCTTCGTGAATCAGGAGAAACCTTGTGGTCTTGCCTGCTGATCTTGGAATTTGTCAGCCCTCACAGTCTGTGAGTGGCGGCCCTGCTCTCTGACCTGCTGATCTTGGGCTTGTCAGCTTCTGCAGCTGTGTGAACTGGGAGAGGCCTCTACCCTGATCCATGGACTTGGGACGTTCTAGCCTCTACAATCATGTGAGCTGTTTCCTTGATATAAATCTCTCTCTATATATATTTATACACTTTACTGGTTTTGCTTCTCTAGAGAACCCAGCCTAAGACATACTCATTCCATGATTTTCAGATCTTTAGCAGACTCTGACTCTGGTGAGGGTTCACCCTTCCATGTGTGAATTCTCTTCATTCGACGGATTAATTTTAGTGATGAACTAGGACACCTGACATGTGGGTTGTGCAAACAGTTAATGCACTCAACTGCTAACTGAAAGATTGGAGATTCGAGTCCACCCAGAGGTGTCTTGGAAGAAAGGCCTGGCAAGCTACTTCTGAAAAATCAGCCACTGGAAATCAGCCATATGGAGCACAGTTATACTCTGACACACATGGGGTAGCCGTGAATCTGAGTTGACTCCACAGGGGCTGGTTTATGAGGTAGGTACTAAATTTGTACGAATTGATATTTTTTAATCAGCACTCACACCAGGAGTAGAATATGTTAGATGAATAATTTACACAACCATGATTTTCCTAGCCTACAGATTTAAGAATTCACTCACCAACTATTTAACAATTATATACCATATTATGAACTCCATGCCAGGTGTTGAAAAAGAAAAAGACAAATTTGGCCCTGGCCCTCATAGCATCTATACCCTAAGGCAGTGGTTCTCAAAGGACGGCATTTCCAGAAGCATCAGAATAAACTGAGAAACGGTTAGAAATGCAAATTCTCAGACCGAACTTAAGAACCTCAGACCTACTAAATCTGAAGCTCTGGGGATAGGGCCCAGAAATCTCTGTTTTGAGAAGCTCTCCAGGTGATTCTGATGCAGGTGTGCTGTTCTAGAGGATAATCAGAAAAAAAGAAAAATCAGATAAAAAGGAAAGTTATTTTAAAATTATACATTGGGTAAATAGCATGGAAGAAGTACAGCCAGAATGCTTCTTAGAAGCAAGGATGATGAGACTTCATTTCACGTGTTTGGGACACGTTATCAGGAGGGATCAGTCCCTGGAGAAGGACATCATGCTTGGTAAAGTAGAGGGTCAGCAAAAAAGAGGAAGACCCTCAACGAGATGGACTGACACAGTGGCCGCAACAATGTGCTCAAGCATAACAACAATTGTGAGGATGGCACGGAACTGGGCCGTGTTTCGTTCTGTTGTGTATGAGGTCGCTATGAGTTGGAACTGACATGACAGCACCTAACGACAAAACCATCATGAAGAGAACAAGAAGACAAAATAAAGATAAAAGACGGGGGTACTTATTTACATACAGTGGCCAGAGAAGCCTGTCATAAGAGGTGACATTTTACCTTCAGAATTGAAGGATAAGGTGGAGTTAGTCACTAAAGGACAGGAAGAACAAGAGGATGAGCAGGGAAATACTTTCAGTAGAAGCTGCACATGGCAATGACCTTGAGCAGGGAAAGAGGACAGCACATCTGAAGAACTGAAAGAGGACCCTGTGACTGGAGTCCAGTAGATGAGAAGAGAATGGGGTAACAGGAGATCCAAGTTCCAAGGCTGCAGCCTCCACAGAGGAGACCAAGACCCCACTTTACAAAAACACAGAGACTGCCAGAGGAGGAAAGATTAAGCCATTGTCTCAGACGGCCTCAAGGAAGTCCCCCTGCAGTTGACAGAGGGTGGCATGGACAGAGCCAGAGATTTTTGATTTAAAAACTTGCTAGACAGTAGCTTTGGCTATAGTTATTTGCAGATGGTACTGTCAGGAATAAACAGATCAGAATTCTTCTAAGTTTCTTAGGGATTGTACTGCTAAAGAAACCACACTACCAGCCTAAAAAAGTGTTTCAATTTTCAGACTCTAAGCCCTCAACTTGAATCCTCAAACTTAAACCAACTGAACAGCCCCCAGAATGACATACTCTTCAATGCCCTCCTGTGGATGAGGTCATGGAAGATGATACACTAAGAACAATCTCCTGTAGGACACAACCAGGACAAGCAACAGTGAAAATGGAATTCCTCCAAGAGGGCAGAACCAGGGCTAGCAAGATAAGCCAAACAATACTCCACTGCCAAGGACGGGAATTCTTGATCACTGCTATGGAACACTGTCTGCCTGTTTCTCATTCTCTTTTCTGAAAGGGAGTTGTTTATTATGGTTTCTCATGTCTCTGCTCCACTGAGTGTGGGGAGAATTGGGAGTACGTACCAGTCTTTTAGTTTATAGGTAACCAACATAAGAGAAACAATCTAGACCTGGGAGAGAGGATATGAATGACCCAGATATCTTGGACCCAGAATAAAGAGCACATTTTCCAGCCTTCCTTGTGGTTAGGTGGAACCATGTGACTAAGTTCTGGCCAATGCGCTGTAACTGAAAGTGTTGTGTGGTATCTTCTAGGATGTCACACAACATAAGACACAGCTGTTATACTCTTTGACTCTCCTTTTATTTTTTCTCCTCCTTTATACTGCTTACCATTACTAAGACGATGCCTTGGACAAAGAGGGCCAGGGCCACATCATAGGGTGGTGCAGTGGTGGGAGCTATAAGGAGCCTGTTGTTGTTAGCTGGCATCAAGTCAGTCCCAGACTCATGGTGATCCCATGCCCAAGAGAACAAAATGCTGCCTGATCCTGCACCATCTTCATGATGATGATCCATAGGGTTTTCATTGACAGATATTCGTAAGTAGATTAAGTAGATCCCCAAGCCTTTCTTCATCTTAGTTTGAAAGTTCTGCTAAAACCTGTTCATAACAACATGCAAGCCTCCAGGACTCCCGTACAGAAGATGAGAATTCTATCACTGAACCACCACTGCCCCCATAAAGAGCCTGGTTCACTACAAACATCTTGAAGTAGAGCCCTATGGTTGCATGAGTTAAGCTTTTTATGTGACAGAAACAAACTTTATCTGTTACTTTGGAGTTTTTGTTATTTGCAAATAACCTAATCCTAAGCAATACAGGCTTTTGGCCATTATAAGGAATTTAGATTTTACTCTAAATGTACTAACAACCCATGAGAGAGTTTCAGGCATGGATTACAAGATCTGCTTTGTGTTATTTTTTCCACTCTGTGAGGAATGATGGGAGAGGGAGATGGGAATATAAAAACTGGAAGAAGGAAGATCCTTTAACCCATAAGAGAGATGGTGGGCTGCACGAAGGTGGTGGGAATGAAAGTGGAGTGAAGGGGACACATTTGTGATATGTTTTGGAGACAAAATCCATAGTACTTTTTGTCGGATTGGATGAGGAGATTGAAGGAAAGGAAGAATAAAACATTGCCTATGCTTCATGGATAGCACAAATAATACTTGTTGTTAGGTGCCATTGAGTCCATTCTGAATCATAGCAACCATATGTATAACAGAACAAAACACTGCTGGGTCCTGTGCCATCCTCACAATCATTGCTATCTTTAAGTCCATTGTTGCAGCCACTCTGACAAACCATCTCATTGAGGGTCTTCCTCTTTTTCACTGATCTACTTTACCAACCGTGATGTCCTTCTCCAGGGCCTGGTCCCTCCTGATAACATGTCCAAAGTACATGAGATGAAGTCATGCCATACTTGCTTCTAAGGTGCATTCTGGCTGTACTTCTTCCAAGACAGATTTGTTCATTATTTTGGCAGCCCATGGTATATTCAATATTCCTTACCAATACCATAATTCAAATGCATTAATTCTTCTTTGGTCTTCCTTATTCATTGTCCAGCTTTCACAGGCATATGTGGCAACTGAAAATACCACAGGTTCGGTCAGGTGCACCTTAGTCCTCAAGGTGGCATCTTTGCTTTTTAATACTTTAAAGAGATCTTTTGCAGCAGATTTGCCAATGCAATACATGACTTGATTTCTTGACTGTTGCTCCCATGGGTGTTCATTGTGGATCCAAGTAAAATGAAATCCTTGACATCTTCAATATATTCTCCGTTTATTGTGATGTTATTTATTGGTCCATTTGTGAGGATTTTTGTTTTCTTTATGTTGAGGTGTAAGCCATATTGAAGGCTGTAGTCTTTGATCTTCATGGGTAAGTGCTTCAGGTCCTCTTCACTTTCAGCAAGCAAGGTTGTGTCATCTGCATATCGCAAGTTGTTAATGAATCTTTCATACAGTCTAGCTTCTTGGACTATTTGCTCAGCATACAGATTGAATAAGTATGGTGAAAGGATACAACCTTGATACACACCTCTCCTGATTTTAACCATGAAGTATTCCCTTGTTCGGTTCAAACAACTGACTCAGTCTATACACAGGTTCCTCATAAGCACAATTAAGTGTTCTAGAATTCCCATTTTTTGCAATGTTATACATAATTTGTTATGATCTACATAGTCGGATGCCTATGTATAGTCAATAAAACACAGGGAAACATCTTTCTGCTATTCTCTGCTTTCAGCCAAGATACACCTGACATCAGCAATGATATTCTTCATTTCATGTCCTCTTCTGAATTCGGCTTGAATTTCCAGCAGTTCCCTGTTGATGACTACTGCAACCATTTGTGAATCATCTTCAGTATAATTTTATTTGCACATAATATTGTTTGATAATTTCTGCATTCTACTGGATCACTTTTCTTTGGAATAGGCACGTATATGGATCTCTTCTAGTTGGCTGGCCTGGTAGCTGTTTTCCAAAGTTCTTGGCATAGACGTGTGAGCACTTCCAGGGTTGCATCATTTGTTGAAACATCTCAATTGGTATTTCGTCAATTCCTGAAGCCTTGTTTTTTGCCAACACCTTCAGTGAAGCTTGGACTTCTTCTTTCAGTACCATTGGTTCTTAATCATATGCTGCCTCCTGAAATGGCTGAACATTGACCAATTCTTTTAGGTACAGTGACTTTTATCTTCTGATGTTTCCTGCATCATTCAATATTTTGCCCATAGAATCCTTCAATATTGCAATTTGAGGCTTAATACTTACTTCCATCAAGTTAGTTGAGAAACAAACAAATAAACAAAAAACCCAAAGCCTTCCAGTCGATTCTGAATCATAGTGACCCTACAGGACAGAGTAGAACTGCCCCATAGGGTTTCCAACAGCGGCTAGTAGATTCAAACTGCCGACCTTTTGGTTACCAGCCAAATTCTTAACCACTGCACCACCAGGACTCCAAATTAGCTGAAAGACTGAAATTTCTCTAGGGAATATGCATGTATACGTGTATATATGGCAGACACATGCTAGTGTGGCCTCCATGATCCCTGCCCCTAGCATCACCCCCTTGGTGTAATCCCTTCTCCTTGAGTGAGGGCTGGACCTGCGATTTGCTTCTAACCAAAAGAATGTGGAAAAGGTGATGGGATATCACTCCTGTTATACTGTATGGGAAAAGTTAAGGGATTCTACAGATGTAATTCAATCCTAACGCACTGACTCTGAGTTAATAAAAGGAAGATTATCCTGGGTGGGCCGGGCTTAATCGGGTCCTTTAAAAGAGAGTCTAGGGGTCAGAAACTCAAACAGCACATTCTTTCTCCATTGCTGATTTTGAAGAAGCAAGTCATCATGGGTCCTAAAGTCACAAGGAAATTAACTGGGGCAACAACCTCAGAAAACTTGTAAGTGGATGAGATTGCAGCCTGGATGACACCTTAATTTCAGTCTTGTGCACCCTGAGCAGAGATCCCAGTTAATCTTGGACTCCTGACCTCCTGACACACAGAAACTGTGAGATAATAAATGCGTATTGTTTTAAGCCACTAAATTGTGTAATCTGTTATACAGCAATAGGAAGGTATATCTATATCTATATAGATAACGATGTTGATATATATTTATGTATATAAAATATGCTATATATGTAATGTATACTTATTACGTATATATGTATAGAGAAAGAGAGAGAGAGAGAAAGCCCTGGTGACATAGTGGTTAACAGCTCAGCTGCTAACCAAAAGGTCAGAAGTTCAAATCCACCAGCCACTCCTTGGAGACCCTATGGGGCAGTTCTACTCTGTCCTATAGAATTGCTATGAGTCGGCATCGACTTGACGGCAACGAGGTACGGGTTATATATAGTCACACCATGTGGACAGTCAACATATATAGATGGACTCCTTGGGTGGCACAAATGGTTAAGTGTCAAAAGGTTGGCGTTTCCGAACCTACCTAGATGAGCCTCGAAAGACAGGCCTCGCAATATTCTCCCAAAAGGTCACAGCCTTGAAAATCCTATGGAGAAGATGTACTCTGCACACGTGGGGTCACAATGAGTCAGAATTAACTGGACGGCAACAAACAACAACATAAATATAAATACACATAGAAAACTCTCTGTCTCTCTCGCTGTCTCTATATATACACGTATATCTCCCTGGGGTTTGGCTGCCTGGGTGTCCGCCTCACCTACTTCCTTCTAGGCACCTTGGCCTGTTCACTTCAGTGAGCCTGAGGTCCTGTTTGTGAAGAAATTTAGTGATAGTTCTTGCCTTGTACTGATTGCCTTATATTGACTCATTGGGACCCCATGTGCGACACAATGAAATGCTGCCCAGTTCCACACCATCTTCATGGTCATTGGGATGCCTGAGTCCATTGTTGTGGCCACTTGATATTCTGAGTGCCATCTAAGCTAAGTAGCTCATCTTCCAGCACTAGGTCTATGTGAATGTGATAATGTGTGTGTGTGTGTGTGTGTGTTTCTTTAAGTATTAACTGAAAATAGAAATATTATAACTTTTAACCCAATATATACACTTCACTGATGACTTAAGCAAGACCACTTGATCATTTATTAGTTGTGAAATGAAGAATTTACCCTTAAACTAAAGCAAATTTGGGTGTGATGTATATATGTAGTTTCTCTGTAAGAAAAAAGTTTGGGTTCTTCCTATGCATATTCATATGTTTGTATGTGAGTGTGTTTGTAATTGTCATCTTCAAGGCTGAGGATGGCTCTAAACCATCCTATTTCTTACATGTACTTTAGCTGAGAACAGGTAGCTGCAGCAATGAAAGTATATACCCACATCCCAGCTAGTGTCTTTGTGGCATCCCTGATGAAATTTTATGCTGACTCTGTTGGACAGTCACCATGTGGCTCTCCTTTCACCAAGACCATCACCTATCAACATGGTGGGGGGGGGGGGGTGACTAATGGCTGCTGACTAATACATACAATAGCAGCATTCCCATATTGGGGGTTTCTGGAATTCCCTTGACATGCCAATCATGCATCACAAAGTGTATGAGGGACACCATTTAGATTTTCTGCACTAGGCATTCCACTATCCACTCAGGCTTTCGCTTTTGATTAATTTCCGAAGATTTGAAATAATGAGTAAACTTCATTTTCATTTATATTATTTTCTCTCCCTTTATCTCTCAATAGGATAACAACTATTTAAAATTTAAAAAATGTGATTTTAAAATGAAACCTGGATTAATCATCCCTGAATTTTATAAACGGAAACATTTATCTTTTAAATGTGTTTTGCATCTAGACAACATTGCATCATCCCGAAGAGACACAACAGCTCTATGTGGAGACACAAAGACAAAAAAAGAGCCTGCAGATGTCTTACACATTTATTTTTCACAAACATTTATTATACATTTACTATGTATATAAGGCATAGTGCCAGGGAGTATAAGGTTTATGCTTTCTGCCTTCAAGTTTACCATGCTGTCATGGATGACACAGGCTGGCAGAGTGTTACAGAATTACAGATATGGGCTGGTGTGCAAAGGGCTAATGAAGATCAGAGGGGCAACAGAAACAGACTTTTCCTGTGCAATGGGGGATGTTTCACTCTACTTTGTAGCACAGACAGACCCAGGGGTGGGTGAAAATTATTTACTTTGCATCTTAGATAAACCTGTCTTTGTTGGTTGCCATTGAGTGGGCTCTGATTCATGGCAAGTCCATTTACAACAGAAAAAAGTATTGCCCAGTCCTGCACCATCTTCTTAATCATTGGCAAGCTCAAGTCTATTGTTGCAGCCACTGTGTATTTTGAGTGCCTTCCATTCTAAGAGGCTCATCTTCCAGCACTATATCGAACAATGTCGTGTTGTGATCCATAGGATTTTCACTAATTTTCAGAAGTAGATCACCAGGTCTTTCTTCCTAGTCTGTCTTAGGCTGGAAGTTCCACTGAAACCTGTCCACCATGGTATTTGAAATACCAGTAGCAGAGCTTCCAACATCATAGCAACACACAAGCCACCAGAGTACCACAAACTGAAAGGCAAGTGGTGGGTGGGTAAACTAATATTACTCTTAATAGGCTTGAATATCTGTTTTCTCTTTTAAAATATATCTCATCAAGGCCTACAGAGAACTGAAGATCAGAAGCAATAATGTCACCTATTTAGGATAGTAAGGAGCCCTGTTGGTGCAGCGGTTAAAGGGCTCAGCTGCTAACCAGAAGGTCAGCAGTTCAAACCCACCAGCTGCTGCAAGTGAGAAAGACGTGGCAGTGTGCTTCCATCAAGATTTATGCCTTGGACTAACAGATACACAAAGAAATGCTCACGATCATTAGCCATTAGAGAAATGCAAATCAAAATTACAATGATACCATCTCACCCTAACAAGGCTAGCGTTAATCCAAAAAACACAAAATAATAAACGTTGGAGAGGTTGTAGAGAGACGGGAACACTTATACACTGTTGGTGGGAATGTAAAATGGTACAACCACTTTGGAAATCAATTTGGCACTTCCTTAAAGAGCTAGAAATAGAAGTACCATACAATCCAGCTATCCCGCTCCTTGGAATACATCCTAGAGAAATAAGAGCCATCACAGGAATAGATACATGCACACTCATGTTCGTTGCAGCACTGTTCACGATAGCAAAAAGATGGAAACAAGCTAGGTGACCATCACAGGACGAATGGATAAGCAAATTACAGTATATTCACACAATGGAATACTACGCAATAATAAAGAACAGTGATGAGTCTGTGAAACAGAACATGGAGGAATCTGGAGGGCATTATGCTGAGTGAATTTAGTCAGTAACAGAAGGACAAATATTGTATAAGACCACCATTATAAGAACTCAAGAAAAGGTTTAAACACAGAAGAAAACATTCTTTCATGGTTACAAGAGTGGGGAGGGAGTGAGAGGGGTATTCACTAACTAGATAGTAGACAAGAATTATCTTAGGTGAAGGGAAGGACAGCATACACTACAGGGGAAGTCAGCACAACTGGACTAAACCAAAGCTAAGAAGTTTCCTGAATACAACCAAACACTTCGAGGGACAGAGTAGCAGGGGCGGGGGTCTCGGGACCATGGTTTCAGGGGACATCTAGGTCAACCGGCATAACAAAGTTTATGAAGAAAATGTTCTGCATCCTACTTTGGTGAGTGGCACCTGGGGTCTTAAAAGCTAGCAAGTGGCCATCTAAGATGCATCAACTGACCCCAACCCACCTGGGGTAAATGAGAATGAAGAACACCAAAGACACAAGGAAAATATTAGCCCAAGAGACAGAAAGGGCCACATAAACCAGAGATTACATTAGCCTGAGACTGGAAGAACTAGATGGTGCCCAGCTACCACCAATGACCACCCTGACAGGGAACACAACAGAAGAGTCCCTGATGGAGCAGGAGAAAAGTGGGGTGCAGAACTCAAATTCTAGTAAGAAGACCAGACTTAATGATCTGACTGAGACTGGAGGGACCCTGGAAGACATGGCCCCCGGACTCTCCATTAGCCCAGAGCTGAAACCATTCTCGAAGCCAACTCTTCAGACAAATATTAGACTGGACTGTGGGACATAAAATGATACTTGTGAGGAGTGTGCTTCTCAGCTCAAGTAGAAACATGAGACTAAATGGGAAGCTCCTGTCCAGAGGTGAGATGAGAAGGCAGAGAGGGTCAGGAGCTGGTTGAATGGGCACAGGAAATCAGGGATGGAAAGGAGGAATGTGCTGTCACAGTATAGGAAGAGCAATTAGGGTCAAATAACAGTATATGTATAAATTTTTATATGTGAGACTAACTTGAATTGTGAACTTTCACTTAAAGTACAATAATTAAAAAAAAAAGATTTACACTTTGTAAACCTTATAAGGTGGCTGTGAGTCGGAATCAACTCAATGGCAGTAGGCTTGGTTTGGTAGTTAGGATAGTGAGAAGTTGCAGGTGATAGAAATTACCTAATTAGATCAGCAAAGCACCCTTGGGTCATTTAATGTAGGAGCCACTGGCCCTGCGAACTTTAATAATCAAGAAAAATTACGGTTTTGCAGTACACTTTGTAATAGTAACCATGAGTCGTTAAAGGAAGGTTAAATTACATTCATTATATTATGCTTAATAAAAGAAAGAAACACGTACCATATTTTAGAAATGTTACTGTCGAATGATTTTTTATGTTACCCAAATAGGTGAAGGCCTAGAAATTCCATTCATCAAGCATGTCATTTTCTCATAATGCTGGAAAAATCAAATGTAACCATAACAAAGCATCACATTATACTTGAATAGAGTTTTTAGTGGCCTCCAAAGTTTCTTCTCATTTACCTCTAACCATAATTCCTATTAAGAGGCACTGTGACATAACTTTGGTCATAACAAAAACCCAATTCTTTCATGTCCTTTACATTTTTTATTTATCCATCTATGTACTCATCTGGTTCATATTTACAGAGAATTAATGTGTCTAACAGTTCCATGAAGTAGTGTCAGAAAGTTTAAATGAAAATGTAAATCTACAATTATAACATGATTCAAAAATCCATGAAGACAGGGTTTAGAGTACTGAGTGAGTCCTAGAGGATTTTAAATCACTTTACGGTGAAGTATTACTTGGCACTGAGTTACACATGGGGGGACCTTGAGTATTTTGAGAAATGGATTAATTCTGTATCCAAGCCATGAGTGATGCAGGCACGTGAAAGGAAGATTATCAGCTTTTGACGTTCCTCAGGTAATTAGTTAATTCAAACAGCTTTGTAATGTTTTGTTAATCACTCAGTTAAATACATGAAAAAAAAATCAGTCAAAGCAAATGTATCCCATACAGAAACAAATGGATGAACTGCATTTCTGTACTCAGTGAATTGTTTGATATTGTTTAGACTTGCTGTTTGCACTCTTCTTGAAATATCCCATTTAACAACCCAGAAAGAAGAACATTACCGTCACAATTTAATTAATGGAAAACTATGGAATAGACAGGTTAAAAGAGTCGAATACGCTAATAGTCCTTAGCAAAATAGGACTCTCCACCAGGAGTCAGTGTGTGCTAGAAGCTGCTTTTCCATTTTTCCTATTGTTTATACAATCACTCTTGAGCTGTCAAGATACTTGTTGCTTTTGTCTTCTGTTTTTTTGATTCTGCAAAATGCAGTATATGTGGCAATCTAGACTCCAAGGTCTTTCCTGGAATCACTGATGATGCTTTAGAATGGACAAACACGCTAATTTTGATAAGAAAATCACAAAATAAAAAGATTAAAATGATAAAGTAAAAAAGAAGTATTATGTTCAAGTTTTTAAGTGATTAAATTCACTCAAAGAAAAAACTAGCATCTTAAAATTTAACACCTAAAAGGAATGCGGGGAGGGGCAGGTAACAGTATAGAGTTATTGGAATTTTTTCTTGTAACTCAGTGACTAAAATTAGGGTATTGCTCACAGTTTAGGGCTATATGGACAGGTTTTAAACTAAAACAAAGGAGAAAGTAAATTTGGTATGTGTCTAAACTCAGCCTTGATTTTGCTGTCAGTTTGTTTGCTGGTGATTTTGAAAACTTTAAATGGCTGTTGCCATCTTCAAACCGTGAGAAATGGGTCACCTGTCTCTGTCAAGTAAAAAAAGGACAAAATCAGCAGGGACAGAAATTTTATTTTCAAAGTTCAGAGAGACAGTAATAAACAGGGGAGATTATTACCAATAACTGTGCTATTGTTTTGTTTTTTTTTCAGAATTTACAACACTCCCTTAAACAACACAAAAGGCAAGCAATTTCAAGGATAGGTGTAGCAATCAGGCTTTCTTTCTGTCAAATTTTTGCAATAAAAAGGAGCCAAGGAATTTGTTTGGCATAACTATTTCATTCCAGAAAGGAAAGCACAGATACCCTCTTGCAAATGTTTTCCTTAGAGATTATTTACAATCTGGGTATCTTATACGTAGCTCCCAAATTATGTTTCTTATTATAACCATACATGAAAAACATTATTATCCTCATTTCTTGGATGTGTAAGCTGAGGCTCAGAGGTTTTAAATCACTTGCAAAAGTCACCCATCCATAAACTCCAGGTCCAGGATTTGAACCATAGTCTGTGGGCTCCAGATTTGGTGGACTCCACTCTAGCACACCACTTCCAAAGAATCTGGATACTTTGGTTGCCTGCATCCTGATTTTCTTTTCTGTACAAATAAATAAAGTCATCTGCCTTACCCAGGTCACAAATGGTTTATGCTTGACTACTAACCTAAATGGTGGTTTGAATCCGTCCAGCGATTCTGTGGACGAAAGACCTGGTAATCTGCTTCTGTAGAGATTATAGCCAAGAAAACCCTATGGAATAGTTTTTCTATACAACACATGGGGTCGCCTGAGTCAGAATTGACTCAACAGCAATGGGTTTGTTGGTTTGATACCCAGGTCATGGGGTTGTTATGAAGAGCAAATATATGCTGTATATAAGTATGTTTCAGGAATTTAATAGTCAAAAGTTTTTATTTCAAGGAATAGACAAAGGGAAACACAGATAGTTGGTCTGAGAGAAAAGTCGTTATTAGGCTTTAGATTAGCTACTTTTATGGTTAAGTAAAAATTACCAACTTTTGCCCTCCTCCACCTACATCCCCACCCTCCCACAGTCAAACTTGAGAATCCTAAGTGTTATGGTAAGATACACATCTGTAGCGAAGTACTGGACCACAGAGGGCCACACCCCACCCTGACAGGGCACACTCAAGCCATGACATTACTTGTATTTTATCCTGGACAAAGGACTAGTGAGAAACACAGTTCATGCTCCTGCGTCAGTGTTAACCTAATACCCACATGATACAGTGTGTTTGACCATTCAAGGTGTGAATGATTTCCAAGTGCACTGACCTCATATGCTCAATAGGAATTATAAGACTTGCTAACCACCCTGAGGTCTGGTAGAGGGAAAGAGAAGAAAAACATGAGTGTGAATAGCTCTTCTAGATGAATAGGTCAAGGATTTTCCCAACATTTTTAACACTTAGAAAAAATTAGTAAGACAAGGCCCAGTTTTTAGGTAGAATGGTATACTTGGAGCCTTAGTTGAGACAGCACATGGAAAATCAGACATGGAAGTGCTCTGTTGCTTTAATTACACTCCGCAAAAGCAGTTTTGATGTATTATGACCCAAATCATAAAACCAGAAGCAACTTTAGGACAGCAAACCTTTACTTTGCCCAAAGCGCAATTTTGTTAGCGGTTGATTTTTCCATCCCGATACCAGGCAAGAAATTGATTTGTTCAGATCCACAGAGTTAGAACGAGCTGTTATGACTGATGAGAACTCAATATACTGCCCACCCAAGGGATACTTAAATTTTTAAGAACACCATCAAATATAAAATACCTGTATACTTGCCAGGGACTGGCTTTCTGTGAAGTATTTTACTTAATTCTTAAAACTCTATTACGTGGGCTATTACTAGTTCCAAGGCACCTGAGAGTGAACTCAAACCTCCAATCTTTTGGTTAGCAGCCGAGCATGTTAACACATGAGTCATTCCCACACAGATTCAGATGGACATCATATGACCTACGTTTCCCTCAACACAGTTATTACAGAGGGAAGGTCTAATAATATACAATTACTCTTTTTTTTGAAATTGTGCTTTAGTTGAAAGTTTACAGCTCAAGTTAATTTCTCATTCAAAAATTTACACACATATTATTTTGTGACATTGGTTACAATCCCTACAATGTGACAGCACCCGCCCCCTTTCCACCCCACGTTCCCTGTGTCGATTTGTCCAGTTCCTGTCCCTTCCTGCTTTCTTGTCCTGCTTTTGGACAGCAGCTGCCCATTTGATCTCGTATATTTGATCATAGTCAATCTTAAAAGTGTATTAGTCCGATTCTCCACCAAATTCTAGAAAAACATGGCACCACATCCTGTTGACTCCAAAGAAGTAATATGCCAAGAGTTTCTGTTGATCTGGTGTGTTATTAGTACAATTCAGTTTTAGTGATAGGTCAGCTAGCAAATATACATTATATCATACTCACAGGAGTCACTCTGATAGGTACTGTGAGGGATACAGAGAAATATAACACACACTCTGCCCTTAAGGCATCCTAAAACCTGGTTGGGTAGATGACTTTCATAACATGGAAAGTTAAATAATAATCTAACATTGAAATAGTAAAAAAAAAAAAAAAAAAAAACAAAGTGCTAAGAGGTCTAAATAATTAACACCAACTGAGGTCCTGTATGGAGCCCTGGTGGCACGGTGGTTAAGAGATCAAGTGGCTAACCAAAAGGTCAGCAGTTTGAATCTACCAGCTGCTCCCTGGAAACCCTATGGGGCAGTTCTACTCCGTCCTATAGGGTTGCTGAGTCAGATTTGACTCAACAGCAACAGGTTTGGTTCGGTTTGGTTTTGGAGGTCTTATATAATTAACACTATTGGGTAGGTCAGCTATGAGGTAGAAAAGAATCTTTAGTGGAATCATTGGTAAACACAGAAAATGAAAGATAAGTACAATAACATAAAACGGGTGTGTGTCTCTGTGCGAGTGCACACGTGCACACGTCACCAGACAGATGATCCAGTAAGCAAGGTAAGCAAGCACCCATGTGACATTATTCACTACAGATAAGTAAGTACAAGTAAGCCTGTGCTTACCTTGCTTACTAGGTCATCCACCCCTGCCAGAGGTTGTAAATTTGAAAACAGGCTTTGATTCTATAGGAAGGTGCTGTGGGGTTGGGACAGAGACAGATGTCACCCATATCTAGAAGCAGAATCTTTGATATGGTGAAAAAATGTGAAATTGTTCACTACAGATGATCTGGTAAGAATTGTAAGCACCATGCTTACCTCACTTATTGGATAATCCACCCCTGTTGTGTTTTGTTCTCCCTTAAAATAAAAATCATCAGTCCTAGAATGTCATATGTAAAAAGCCTACCTTTACACTGTTTCTGGTTGCATGGCAACCAGTGAGAGTATAACGCTGAGACACAGATCTTTAGAGAACAGCTTGCATGTGGGACAGTGTTTCTAAGCAGAGAATAGGGTTTCTAATCTTATAATTACTATTCTGTTATAGTAACACCTCATTGAAAAGCAGAATGGCATTGTAGAAAGAGTGCTAGATCAGGAGTCAAAAGGCTTAGGGCTTCCTTACTCTGCTACCAACTTGATGAGGGCCCTTTCCATGGTCATCGTTCTAAAAGGGCAGCAGAAGATAGAGCCCTCTACAGCTCTGGGGTCAGACACAACTAACACTATTTGTGTGATCTTAGGCAAGTCATTTCACCTTTCCCAGCCTCCATTTCCTCATCTGTGAACTGGAAAAAAGAGTGGAATCTCTGCCATATGGTAGTAAAAATTAAATAAGATAAAACATGTAAAGAACTTAGCACCATGTCTACCCGATAGTCAATGTTCCATAGATGTTACCTTTTTACTATTATCTTGTGCCTTAGCTTATAGCAGATCAAAAGCTGCTGACTGGAATGACAAGTCAGAGCTGCTAGAAGAAGCCATACTGATGATGGTAAGATGCTGCAGGAGAATACAGAAGAATGACAGGAAGAAAGTATGAGAATTCAGGGAGTGTTTT
Source organism: Dugong dugon (assembly GCA_030035585.1). Classification (NCBI taxonomy): domain Eukaryota; kingdom Metazoa; phylum Chordata; class Mammalia; order Sirenia; family Dugongidae; genus Dugong; species Dugong dugon. The sequence goes on along the minus strand of CM057469.1, from coordinate 22,781,890 downwards.
GTTCTGAGACTGTACATTGGGGAGAACGTGGTACTCTAGATCTTAACAGACCAGGAAGAATTGGTTCATCACAGCATCACAACCAAGGGCGTCAGGATGTAAGAAAAAAGTGTTGATCCATGAAAGGCTGGGGTGGAATTCTTACTTTCCCTCAGCCTCATCCTAATTTGGGAACCTTGAATAAGTCCCTTCATTTCTGTGAACCTCAGTTCTTCAACCTCCAAAAATGGAGGCAACAGGCAGCACAAAAGGCAGTTGAGAGAACTGGATAAAATGATGCATATAAAGTATTTAGCACGGACAACTGCCAACATATAATAGAAGCCCCATCAAGGTTAGCTGTCTGTGAATACGAATGCTTTCTAAATGACACCTAACACTCCTAAGTGTCAACATAGACCTATACTTGCTGTTATTCTGACTTTGGTATTACGTCTCTGTTCTGAAAATTTATCTTCCGCCCCATTCCTAGTCTTAGTTTTTCCAGGTCTTATGAACAGGCTTCTTCCCAACACAGCACCTGACACTATTTGCTTCCCATAAATATCTTTTGAAAGAAGAAATGGAGATGTGTACATGCTCTGCTCCTTGTTTATCTGCTTTCATTTTGGTAACCCGCTTCTAGCACTGTCATGTCTCTTATCTAGAGCCTGAAGCCCAGACTCAGAACTGAGTCTGGTGGTCGGGCCCTTCTTTGCATTAAAGATCCTCCAAATACCACTTTCCTTCCTGCTTAGAACAAGTATATCATGTCCCAAATCTTGGTCCATGGGTTTCACTCATATGCTAATTAACCTATTAAACTACTTCTTCTGGAACCCCTATTACTAATTGTTTTACTGAATCAGTGATTGCAGTACAATTTGAGTGTGTGCCTATTTGTGACACTCAATTTCTATTATCAACTTCTGCAGCAGGGTCAGATCAGCCACTGTCTACTCCATCTCAGCAGACAAGACTAGGACCTTTCAGGCCTGGACCATCCTGTTGTAAATAACTATTTAGGTCCCACAAAAAACTGAAGTAGAAAAATCACGCTCCATTTGTCACAGCTGTGATGACTCCTGGACTAAAGTATTCTAGGTATGTATGTCTCATGGATAGGCATCAGGACTGCAATAAGTCTATCTGGTATTGAAAAGTCCCCTGGGAAAAAAAATCACTCCCAAGAAAGAAGTTGGATCAAGTACAAAGTTCAAACTGTAGAATGTGATTCAGTGAGTTTAAGTCTGTTCTCCAGTCCAGTCCTCCTGTATATTCCAATCTGAATCCTAGTAAGGGAGTGGGAGGAACTTATGTATAGAAAAACACTGGGGTACTACTTGGGAATCATTTGGAAAAACAACATAAGGAAGGGTGTAGCTTTCTCCCTACTTCTGTATGCCCTTGGCACACTAAGGACATCAGAGAGCCTGACACCCATTAGGCATCTTCAAACCAAACCACATATGTAAGCATTATCAGGAAAGAGACAGCAGTAATTAAAAGAAGTAACTGACTGGTTTATTTGTACACACAAAGATGATTAAATGGCCCTAGATAATTAATCAATAAATAAAGTATTGAGAAAAGTATTCTGCTAGGCACCATGACACCACAATTAGTGAGGTCATGAGTGAAGAAAAACATAAATTACCTAGCTACTTTGTTGAAGACAGCAGGAAAACTATATTCATTTAAAAAATTTCTCAAGGACATAAAACAAATCAGATTCTGTGCTAGCTAATCAACAGAGAAACAGACAGTTAAATCATTCCTGGAGAACATCTCATAGGCAAATCAAATATAACAGTGTTTCAGGTACCATGAGAGAGACACAATTGAAGAGATATGAGAGCTCACTTAATTCTGCTGGGGAGGAAAGCAGTTCATAGAAGTATGGCTGAGAAACTAACCTTTAAGTTGGCCATTCTCAAGCTAAATAAAGGATAAGGCAAGTATTATGGAGGTACATTTCTGCAGGAGGTTGGGACCCAAAGTAAGTACAAAAGGAAAAAAAATCATAGAGTTAAATTTATCTTTGATCAAACATGAAATCAAGATGTACTGATAATTACTGGTGACCGGAATGCAAAAACTGGAAACAAAGAACAATCAATAGTTGGAAAATATGGCCTTGGTGAAAGAAATGACACCGGAGATTGCATGTTAGAATTTTGCAAGACCAATGACCTATTCATTGGAAATACATTTTTCAACAACATAAATGATGACTATACAGGTAGACCTCACCAGATGGAACACACAGGAGTCAAATCAACTACAACTGTGGAAAGAGATGATAGAGAGGCTCAATATAATCAGTCAGAACAAGGCCAGGGGCTGACTGCAGAACAGATCATCAATTGCTCGTACACAAGTTCAATGTGATGCTGAAGAAAATTAAATAAGTCCACGAGAGTCAAAGCATAACCTTGACTATATGCCACTGAATTTAGAGACCATGTCAAGACCAGATTTGGTGTAATGAACAACAATGACTGAAGGACAGACAAGCTGTGGGATGACATCAAGGACATCATACAGGAAAAAAGAAAAAGGTCATTAAAGAGACGAGAGAAAGAAAAGACCAAAATGGATGTCAGAAGAGACTCTGAAACTTGCTCTTGAATATAGCTAAAGTAAAATGAAGAAGTAAAAGAGCTGAACAGAAGATTTCAAAGGGTGGCTCAAGAAGACAGAGTAAAGTATTATAATGAAATCTGCAAAGACTTGGCATCAGAAACCCAAAAGGGAAGAACATGCTTGACATTTCTCAAGCTGTAAGAACTGAAGAAAAATTCAAGCCTCAAGTTGCAATATTGAAGGATTCTATGGGCAAAATATTGAACGATGCAGGAAAAGAAGAAGGAAGGAATACAGAGTCAGGGTGACAAAATGAATTGGTTGATGTTCATCCATTTCAAGAGGCAGCATATGATCATGAACCTATGATACTGAAGGAAGAAATCCAAGCTACACTGAAGGCACTGGCAAAAAACAAGGCTCCAGGAATTGATGGAATACCAATTGTGATGTTTCAACAAACGGATGCAATGCTGCAGGTGCTCACTAGTCTGTGCCAAGAAATTTGGAAGAGAGCTACCTGGCCAACTGACTAGAAGAGATCCATATTTGTGTCCATTCCAAAGAAAGGTGATGCAACAGAATGCAGAAATTATCAAACAATATCATTAATATCAAACAAAAGTAAAATTCTGGTGAAGATCATTCGAAAACATCCGCAAGGAACTGCCAGAAATTCAAGCCAGACTCAGAAGAGGATGTGGAATGAGGGATATCACTGCTGATGTCAGATGGATCTTGGCTGAAAGAATACCAGATAGACGTTTACCTGTGTTTTATCGGCTATGCAGAGGCATTCGACTGTGTGGATCATAACAAATTATGGATAACATTGTGAAGAATGGGAATTCCAGAACACTTAGTTTTTCTCATGGGGAACCTGTACATAGACCAAGAGTCAGTCATTCGAATGAGGGATACTGTGTGGTTTAAAATCAGGAAGGGTGTGTGTAAGGGTGGTATCCTTTCACCACACTTATTCAATCTGTATGCTGAGAAAATAATCTGAGAAGCTGGACTATATGAAGAAGAACACAGCATCAGGATTGGTGGAAGACTCATTAACAACCTGCGATACACAGATGACACAACCTTGCTTGTTGAAAGGGAAGAGGATTTAAAGCACTTACTGATGAAGATCAAAGACTACAGCCTTCCGTATGGATTACACCTCAACATAAAGAAAAAAATTGTCACAGCTGGACCAAGAGGAATATCATGATAAATGGAGAAACTATTGAAGTTGTTACGGATTTCATTTTACTTGGATCCACAATCAACACCCACGGAAGCAGCAGTCAAGAAATCAAACCAAGCGTTGCATTGGGCAAATCTGATGGAAAAGAACCCTTGAAAGTGTTAAAATCAAAGACGTCACTTTGAGGACTAAGATGCGCCTGACCCAAGCCATGGTATTTTCAATCACCTCATATGCATGTGAAACCTGGACAATGAAAAGGAAGACTGAAGAAGAAATCATCCCTCTGAATTATGGTGTTGGCAAACAATACTGAAAATACCACAGACTGCCAAAAGAACAAACAAATCTGTCTTGGAAGAAGTACAGCCAGAATGCTCCTTAGAAGCAAGGATAGTGAGACTTCATCTCACGTAATTTGGACAAATTACAAGAAGAGACCAGTCCCTGGAGAAGGACATCATGCTTGGTAAAGTAGAGGGTCAGTGAAAAACAAAGACGTTCTACGAGATGGATTGACACAATAGCTGCAACAATAAGCTAAAACACAGCAGTGATAGCAAGGATGGTGCAGGACTGGATAGTAATTTGTTCTGTTGTATTTAGAGGCATTGTGAGTCAGAACCAACTGGATTGCACTTAACAACAACAATAAAACAACATTATTAATCATCTTGACCTAGTTGATATTCACAGAACATTAAGACCAACAACAGCAAAATATACGTTTTTTTTCATTTCCATTTCCATTTGGGGCATTTGCTGAGCCAGACCATATTCCATACCATTAAACAAACCTTAACAAATTTAAAAGAATTAAAATCATACAAACTATGTTCTCTGACCATGATGGGATTAAACTAGAACTCAATAACAGAAGGAAAGCTGGAAAATTCTCCAATGTTTGAAAATTAAACAACATGCTTCTAAATAATTATGAACCCAAAAGAAAACACAAAGGGAAATTTAAAAATATTTTGAAATAAAGGAAAATGAAAACACATCATTATCAAACATTGTGGAATGTAAGCAAAACACTGAACAGGGAATAATTCATAGAATTAAACACTTAAAGAAGTCTAAGTATCCACTTTAAGACATTAGGTAAAGAAAAGCAAATTAAACCTGAAACAAGGTAAAAAAAGGAAATAACAAATTTAAGATGAAAAAATTAATGAAATTGAAAGAAGAACAAAACAGAAAACGAAAGGCTAATTCTTAGAAAATATCAATGAAATAAACATCTAGCCAGTCTGATTTAAAAAAAAAACAAAAACAGAAATTACCAATATCAGAGATATAAAGTGAGACATCACTATAGACCCTACAATTATTAAAAGTATAATAAGGGAATATTATGCACTTGGTATATAACCACTCCTACTCACTCAAAAAAAGAAATTTATGCTCACCCCAAAACCTGTTCATGAATGTTTAATAGAAGTTTTATTCACAATTTCAAAAACCTTGAAAACAACCTAAATGCCCCTGATCTGATAAATGGATAATAGTGATATATCTCTAAAATTGAATACTACTCAGCAATAAAAATGAATAGAATATAGATACATGCAACACTATGGATGAATTTCAAATGAATTATACTAAGTGTAAGTAGCCATATGCAAACGAATATACACTGTCTTATTTCATCTATTTGATATTCTGGAAAAAGAAAAATATATAGAGACAAAAAAACAGATCAAAATTTTCCAGAGGCGAGGAGTTTCGGCAAAATGGCGCTCTAGGCAGAAGCACCAGCCTTTCCTCCACAGCAAAGATCTGAAAAACTAAGCGAAACAGAGAATACAACAATCCTGAAACCCTAAAACATCAAATGAAGGGATAAAGAACTCAGCCAAGCACCAAATGGAGTGAGAAAACTGACAAAGAAAGCAGAGCGAGGAGAGATTCATGCCGAGGTCCCCTACCAGCTAACACAGCGCGGATCCGCCATCTTGGGCTCCTATTGGAGACCAGCAAACAGCGGGTACGAGAAAGCAGCCTCACAGAGTGTCCAGCAGGAGACAAAACCGGTAATTTGCGATATACGCTTTCCCACCCACCACCCTTCTTCACCACCACTCGGCCTCCTCTACTTCCTGCGACCACAATCTCTTGACCAGGAATCACCGGCTGCATGGATTCCACACACCCGAATGGGCCAGCTCTCTGAGTGCCATTTTCTGGCTGCTGGTGTTGCTTTTTTCCGCTTCTTTTGATTTCTTCCTTACCTCTCACCACCTCGCCATCCTTTTGCTAAAATACCTGGCTCCGTGTGCCATCTTTGCTTCTTCCTGAGGGGCTGCAGAGCTCTGGTAATTTGTGATATATGCTTTGCCACTCCCTACCCTTCGTCACCCACACTCGGCCCCCTCTGCTTCCCGAAGACACAGTCTCTTGTCCGAGAAACATCAGCCTGCACTAGCTGGCTCTCTGAGTGCCATTTGTTGGCTGCTAGTATTGCTTTTTTTCTGCTTCTTTTGATTTCTTCCTTACCTCTCAGAACCTCCCCCTCCTTTTGCTCAAATACCTGGCTATGTGCGTCATCTTTGCTTCTTCCTGAGGGGCTGTGGAGCACCGGTTCAGGGTGGAGCTCCTTCCCGGTATAGGCTGCCCCGCTGGTGGGATCCCGGGACTTTTGTTCATTTGTTTGCTTTCTTTTCCTTTTCTTGAGTTGGGAGCCCTTTCTAGCCAGGCGGTGCTGCATGGCAAGGAGACTTCCCCTCGGCTTGCACAGACATGCAGAGAGATCCCTGAGGACATCTCTTTTTTCATTGGTTTTTTTTTTTTTCCTGTTTTATTGGGGGGCCTTTCTTGTTCTTTTTTTTTTCCTTTTAATTTGTTTTGTTTTCTTTTCCCTCTTTTTCCCTTTTTCTCTTTCTTCATTGCTCAGTTTCTCGTCTCTCTATACCTTCCTTCTCTTTCTGTTCCCTGAATACCTGGCGTTGTATACCTCTACACCTGCTAGCCAGGCTGTACTGTAACACCTGACAAAAACTTCCCCAGACCTCACAGCTGCATCAGTGGGATCCCTGGGAACACTGAGGAACTTTAACCTTTCTGATTTTTATTTATCATTCTTTTCTTTTCTTCCTCCTCCCCTATCTGTTCCTCTCCATTTCATAGTCTCTCATCTCTCCACTCCAAAGGAAAACTCCTCTAGCATTCTTTTTTGTTTGTATGTTTTTGGCTCCTGTTCCTCTCTCCTCTCTCCCATATCCATCTTAACTCCATGCATAACAATCTCCCCACTGCATCCTGCCTACCTGCACAGTGTGCTTGACATCACACCACCAAGCAGAACAGGCAAGGCCTACTGGAACCTGCCCCGCACTGATTACTGATCCGCTCTGGTGGCTGTAGTAAGTGCCACAAACAACCCATCACAGTAACTCCTCTTCAGCTAGACCTGCCCTGTCGCACCATATCTGAGCGACTGCCCCTGTCAATTGGAGAAGGAGGTGAAAAGCACTGTGCCCACAGACGAGCAAACAACAAAGAACACACAGTCCGCCTGCTTAGACGTAGTCAAATATTTTTTTTAAAAAAAGGGAAGAAAAAAACAAATCTACAATCAATAAATGAGAAAAATAACTACTGAATGCCCTGAAGACAGCAGACACTATCAAAACATTTACAAAAACAGGACAGGATGGTTCCAGTAGGCATCCAAAATAAAAGACCAGATGAATCTGCAGTGGAAGAAAATGCACTAGAACTACCTGATAGGGAATTCAAATCTCTAATACTCAGAATTCTCCAAGAGCTCAGGCAAAAAGCTGACAAACATGAGGAAAAAATAGACAAATTCATGGAAAATACAGACAAAAAATTGGAAGAATTCAGGAAAATAATGCAGGAACAAAATGCCAAAATAAATTCACAACTAGAAATTATACAAAGACAACAATCAGAAATCCAAAAGATAAACAACAAGATTTCAGAAATGGACGGTGTCATAGAAAAGCTGAGAAGCAGATTTGAAAAGGTGGAAGACAGAATCAGTGGAATTGAAGACAAACACTTGGATACAACTCTGTTTCAGGAAAACTCAGAAAAAAGAACAAAGAAAAATGAAGAGACCCTGAGAATTATGTGGGATACAATTAAAAGCAAAAATTTGCAAGTGATTGGAATTCCAGAACATGGGGAGAAAACAGAAAACACACAGAGGATAATTGAAGAACTGGTGACAGAAAACTTCCCCAATATCATGAAAGATGAAAAGCTGGCCATCCAAGAAGCTCAATGAACCCCATACAGGAGAGACCCCAAAAGAAAATCATCAAGGCATATCATAATCACACTCAACAAAACCAAACACAAAAAAAGAAACCTGAGAGCAGCTCATGAAAAACAAGAAGTCACATACACAGGAGAAACAATAAGACTAAGCTCAGATTTTTCGGCAGAAACCATGCAGGCAAGAAGGCAATGGGATGACATGTATACAATCTTGAAAGAAAAAAATTCCCAGCTAAGAATAATATATCCTGCAAAACTCTCATTCAAATGTGATGGTGAAATTAGGTCATTTCCAGATAAACAGAAATTAAGGGAATATGTAAAAGTCAAACCAAACTTACAACAATTATTAAAGGGAGTTCTTTGATCTGAAGACAAACAACTTCAGCTCACAGGCAGAATCTAGGACACAGGATCGTACCAGCCAGAAACCCATCTAGAAAATGAACTCTCGAGGACTATCCAAAACCAAAAGAAATACAACAGGGAATCAGAGCAATTAATCAGTAAATGACAACAACATCAAAACAATAAAAGAGGGAAGAAATGGCATAGGTATAGAAACTTCTAATGTAGAGGAAGGCAAAGTGATACCAAGTAATGGTAGACTGCTTCGAACATAGAAACATAAGGGTAAAATTCATGGTAACCTCAACAAAAGTTAGCAAACATACTCATAAAAAAAAAGAGGAAAAACATAAAGTCTCAGCAAAAACAAAATCTACAAAAACAAAAGAAATGAAACAAAATCCACAAACAAAAGTAACTCAGCACAAGAGAGTAAGAACAAAGAAAACTTCAGCACCACCAGAAAAAAAGCACTACAAAATGACAGCAACAAACTCATATCTATCAATAATTACACTGAATGTAAATGGACTCAATGCACCCATAAAGAGACGGAGAGTGACACAATGGATAAGAAAACAGGATCCAGCAATATGCTGTCTACAAGAGACACAAATTAGAAAGATGTGAATTTATTAAAAGTCAAAGGTTGGAAAAAGACATATCAAGCTAACAACTACCAAAAAAGAGCAGGAGTGGCAATTCTAATCTCAGATAAAATAGACTTTAAAACAAAATCTACCATAAAAGACAAAGAAGGACACTATATAATGATTAAGGGGATGATCCATCATGAAGACATAACCATAATAAACATCTACGCACCCAATGACAGGGCTCTAAAATACATAAAACAAACTCTAACAACACTGAAAAGAGAAATTGACAGTTCCACAGTAACAGTAGGAGACTTCAACACACCACTCTCAGTAAAGGACAGAACAACTAAGAAGAAACTCAGCAAAGATACACAAGACGTAAAGGGCAAAATCAGCCAACTTGACCTCATAGACATATACAGAACACTCCATCCAACCGTTGCAAAGTACACATTCTTTTCCAATGCACATGGAACGTTGTCAAGAATAGATCACATCATAGGCCACAGAGCAATCCTCAACAAGATCCAAAACACTGAGATAATTCAAAGTATCTTCTCTGACCACAATGCCATCAAGGTAGAAATTGACAATAGAAAGAGCAAGGAAAAAAATCAATTACATGGAAATTGAATAATACCCTGCTTACACATCGCTGGGTAATAGAAGAAAACAGAGATGGAATCAAAAAATTCCTAGAATCCAATGAGAATGAAAACACATCATACCAAAATCTTTGGGACACAGCAAAAGCAGTCTTCAGAGGACAATTTATAGCAACAGAAGCACATATCAAAAAAGAAGAAAGGGACAAAATCAAAACATTAACTACAGAACTCAAATAGAAAGAGAACAGCAAAAACTGCCCACAACCAATGGAAGAAAGGAAATAGTAAAGATCAGAGCAGAAATAAATGACTTAGAGAACAGAAAAACAATAGAAAGAATCAAGAAAACCAAATGTTGGTTCTTTGAAAGAATCAACAAAATCGAAAAACCACTGGCCAGACTGACAAAATAAAAACAGGAGAGGACACAAATAACCCAAATAAGAAATGAAATGGGGGACATTACAACAGACTCAACTGAAATAAAAAGGATTATAACAGAATATTATGAAAAACTATACTCCAACAAATTTGAAAAACTAGAGGAAATGGATAACTTTCTAGAAACACACGGCCTACCCAAACTACAACAAAGTGATGTTGAAAATCTGAACAGACCCATAACAAGAGAAGAGATTGAAAAGGTAATAAAAAAAAAAATCCCAACCAAAAAAGCCCTGGCCCAGATGGCTTCACTGGAGAATTCTACAAAACATTTACAGAAGAGCTTGTACCAGTACTACTCAAGGTACTTCAGAGCATAGAGGAGGAAGCAACACTTCCAAATTCATTCTATGAAGCCAGCATAACGCTAATACCAAAACCAGGCAAAGACGTCACAAAAAAAGAAAATTACAGACCAATATCTCTCATGAATATAGATGCAAAAATTCTTAACAAAATTCTAGCCAATAGAATTCAGCATCCTATCAAAAAAATAATACACCATGACCAAGTAGGATTCATACCAGCTGTGCAAAGATGGTTCAACATTAGAAAATCAATTAACGTGATCCACCACATAAATCAAAGGAAAGAAAAGAATCACATGATCATCTCAATTGACGCACAAAAGGCATTTGACAAAGTCCAACACCCATTCCTGATAAAAACTCTCAATAAAATAGGTATAGAAGGGAAATTTCTCAACATAATAAAGGGCATCTGTGCAAAACCAACGGCCAAGATCATTCTTAATGGAGAGAGGCTGAAAACATTCCCCTTGAAAACAGGAACAAGACAAGGATGCCCTTTATCACCACTCCTATTTAACATTGTGCTGAAAGCTCTAGCTAGAGCAATAAGGCAAGAAAAAGAAATAAAGGGCATCCAAACTGGTAATGAAGAAGTTAAACTGTCCCTGTTTGCAGATGACATGATACTATACATAGAAAACCCTAAAGACTCCACGAGAAATCTACTGGAACTAATAGAAAGATTCAGCAGAGTAGCAGGATACAAGATAAACATTAAAAAATCAGTTGGATTCCTATACACCAATAAGGAGAATGATGAAAAGGAAATCAGGAAAACAATACCATTTATAATAGCCCCTAAAAAGATAAAATACTTGGAATAAATCTGACCAGGGATGTAAAAAACCTATTCAAAGAAAACTACAAAACATTACTGCGAGAAACCCAAAGGGATCTACATAAATGGAAAAACATACCACTCTCATGGATAGGCAGACTCAACATTGTGAAAATGACAATTCTACCCAAAGCAATTTACAAATACAACACACTCCCGATCCAAATACCAACAACATTCTTCAAAGAGATGGAAAAACTAATTATTCACTTTATATGGGAAGGGAAGAAGCACCGAATAAGTAAAGCACTACTGAAGAAGAAGAATAAAGTTGGAGGACTCACACTACCTGACTTCAGAACCTACTATACAGCTACAGTAGTCAAACAGCCTGGTACTGGTACAATGACAGATACATTGTCCAATGGAACAGAATTGAGAACCCAGGTGTAAATCCATCCACCTACGGTCACCTGATCTTCAATAAGGGCCCAAAGTCCATCAAATAGGGAAAAGACAGGCTTTTTAACAAATGGTGCTGGCAAAACTGGATATCCATCTGTAAAAAAATGAAGCAGGACCCATACCTCACGCTGTATAGAAAAGCTACTTCAAAATGGATCAAAGACCTGAATATAAAGCCTAAAACTATAAAGTTCATAGAAGAAAAAATAGGACCAACACTTCAGGCCTTAATACACGGAATTAACAGGATACAAACTATAGCCATCAATGCACAAACCCCAAAAGATAAGCTAGATAACTGGGATCTTCTAAATATCAAACACCTATGCTCTTCAAAAGACTTCACCAAAAGAGTAAAAAGAGAACCTACAGACGAGGAAAAAATTTTTGGAAAGTACAAGTCAGACAAAGGTCTAATCTCCATAAACTACGAGAAAATCCAACACCTCTACAACAAAAAGACAAATAATCCTATTAAAAAATGGGCAAAGGAAATGAACAGGCACTTCACCAAAGAAGACATCCAAATGGCCAACAGATACATGAGGAAATGCTCGGGATCACTACCATTAGATAAATGCCAATTAAAACCACAATGAGGTACCATCTCACCCCGGGATTACTGGCATGAATTAAAAATACTGGAAATAACTAATGTTGGAGGGGCTGCAGGGAGATCGGAACTCTTATGCACTGCTGGTGGGAATGCAAAATGATACAACCATTTTGGAAAATGATATGGCGCTTCCTCAGAAAGCTAGAAATAGACATACCATTCGATCCAGCAATTCCACACCTAGGAATATATCCTAGAGAATTAAGAGTCGTCACTCGAATAGACATATGCACACCTATGTTCATGGCAACATTGTTCACAATAGCAAAACGATGGAAACAACGTAGATGCCCATCAACAGATGAATGGATACACAAACTATGGTACATACACACAATGGAGTACTATGCATCGAGAAAGAACAACAATGAATCTGTGAAGCATCTCATAACATGGATAAAACTGGAGGACATTATGCTGAGTGAAATAAGTCAATCACAAAAGGACAAATATTGTATGAGATCTCTATTGTTAAAACCCATGAAAAAGTTCACACACAAAATGTAAGAATCTTCGTTGGTTACCAGGGATAGGAGGGTTGGGAGGGAAATACTAAACAAGCAATAGATAAGTGGTATCTTGGGTGAAGGGTGAGACAGTACACAGTACAGGGGAAACTAACACAACTTGTACAAGGAAAGGTCATGGAAGCCCCATAGACACATCCAAACTCCCAGAGGGACTGAATTGCTGGGCAGAGGGCTGTGGGGACCATGGTTTCAGGGAACATCTAGCTCAATTGGCATAACACAGTTTATAAAGACAATGCTCTACTTTCTACCTTGGTGAGTAGGGCCTGGGTCTTGAAAGCCTGTGAGCGGCCATCTAAGATACTCCACTGGTCTCATCCCTTTGGGACCAAGGGAGAATGAAGAGAACAGGATACAAGGAAAAGATTAGTCTGAAGGACTAATGGTCCACAGCTACCAAGGCCTCCACCGGACTGAGTCCAGTACAGCTACATGGTGCCTGGCTACCACCACTGACTACTCTGACCAGGATCACAACAGAGGGTTCTGGACAGAGCTGGAGAAGGATACAGAACATAATTCTAACTCACAAAAAAAAAGACCAGATTTACTGGCCTAAAGGAGACTGGAGAAACCTCGAGAGTATGGCTCCCAGACACCCTTTTAGCTCAGTGGTGAAGTTATCTCCGAGGTTGACCGTTCAGCCGGGGAGTGGACAGCCCCGTAAAACCAGATGGGACTAATGAGGTACAGGAGTCCAGTGACAAGGGCCAGAAGGCAGAAGCGGACAAGGAAGCTGGTGATAGGGAACCCAAGGTTGAGTAAGGATATTGTTGATGTGTTGTGAGATTGTTAACCACTGTCATAGGGCAACATTTGTAGTAACTGTTAAATGAGAAACTATTTTGTTCTGTAAGCCTTTAGCTTAAGTGAGAATAACAGCACAATTGGAAGATTGTAGTCAATGTCACTGAAGTGTGCATGGAGAAATTTTTAAAATGGTATATCTTTGGCTATGTGTATTTTCACCAAAAAAAAAAGGTTGAGAAGTTAGAGGGTTGACATGTTGTGGGGCTGTTAACCAAGGTCATAAAACAATATATGTACTACTGTTTCATGAGAAACTATTTGTTCTGTAAGCCTTCACCTGAAGTACAATTAAAAAAAAACAAAAAAACAAAAAATTTTCCAGGTGCTGGGAGTGGGGAGAAATGTTAACTATAATGGAACAGCACAAGGGAATTTTTTGAGGTGATGGAATGGTTCACTATTTTGATTGTGATAGCGGTTCTATGACTCCATGTGTTTGAAAAAACTCATAAAAGTATACCGCAAAAAGGGAATTTTACTGTATGAAAATAAAACATTAAATATTGTAATAAAGGGGAAAGAGAAGATACCCACAAAAAGTAAAGGCATGCATTTCAAATAGTCTCTATTAAAAATTGCTCAATTAGACTAAAGGGGCACACCAGCCCAAGGACAAGTACTAGAAGGCAGGAGGGGACAGGAAAGCCGGTAATATGGAACCCAAGGTCGAGAAGGGAGAGTGCTAACATGTCACAGGGTTGTTGACCAATGTCATAAAACAATATGTGTACTAATTGTTTAATGAGAAACTAGTTTGTTCTGTAAACCTTCACCCAAAGTACAATAAAAAAAATTTTTTTAATTGCTCAAATAAAAAAAATTGACAGCATATTTTTCATTTTTAAGAGTTTTATGGAGGTACAATTTAAAATTCACCCCATGTAATTGTACAATACAATTATTAAAAAAAAAATATCTGGAGTTGTGCAGCCATAACCACAATCCAGTTTTAGAAATTTTCACCGACCCCAGAAGTTTCCTTATACCCATCTGCAATCAGTAACTGCTGCCACCCTCAGAACCAGGCAACGCTGATGTGCTTTCTAAGTCTATAAATTTTCCTCTTCCAGACATTTCACATAAATGAAATCATACAATATATGATCTTTTGTATCTGGCTTCTTTCATTCAGTGTAATGCTTTCTGAGTTTTACCCAGGTTGTAACGTGTATCAGTAGATTTTTTTTTTCTTTTTTGCCACAGAACATTCTATTATATGAAAATACTACATTTTGTTTATTCATTCACAGTTAATGAGCATTTGGATTGTTTCCAATTTTTCGCTTTTATGAATAATGCTGCTGTGAATAATCAAGTACAATCTTTTGTGGACATATTTTTTATTTCTCTTGGGTAAATGCTTAGCAGTGGAATTGGTATGTCATAGAACTAGCTATAATTAACTTTTAAGAAACTGCCAACCTGTTTTCCAAAATGTCTTTATGCTTTATATTCCCACCAGTAAAGCAGGAAAGTTAAAGTTTCTCTGTAGTATAACCAATACTTGATATTATCAATGTGTTTGATTATAGCCATTTAGTCAGCATATAGTTGTTAACATTGCTGTTTTCAATGCATGTCCCTAATAATTAACAATGCTGAGCATCTTTTAACATGCTTACGTGCCATTTGTGCATCTTTGTTGAAATGTCTACGTAAGTCTTCTGCCCATTTTAATTGAGTAGTTTTTCCTTTTATTATTAAGTTGTAAGAGTTCTTTATATAGTCTAGATGCAAGTCCTTTATCAGATATACATCATTTGCATAGATTTGCATAGATTTTCTCCCAGTCTGCAGTTTGGCTTTTCATTTTCTTAATGGTTTCTTTTGAAGCACAGAAGATTTTAGTTTTAATAAGTTAAATTTATCAATTGATGCAAAAGACCACAAGCTCCATCATCTAGGATAGTTTTCACTGGCATTTTTACTTAATTATTCTGGATCTTCTTAAACCTTTTTCCCTCCAAATTCCCTTTCCAGATCATGCTTCTTATCTAGCATTAGCATATGACTATGACAATGAACTCCAAGCTGGAAATGTAGGTAGATGATGTATTTTTCAGTCTTTTGCATAAACTCTTTATTTGCCAAGGATCATGACTCACTCATAGTATCCTCAGAGCAAAATTTAAGCTCTCTAATATCAAATCACGCAGACTTCCAGAATGTTGAAGGAAAATGGATTATCTAGTTTAGAGATGAGAAAATTGTGAGAAATGAAGTTGTTTTCAAGTATAAGAAATGTAATAAAAGAGAGGAAAGGATCCAGTATAAACTTATGTGATTTTTTTTTTTAATTTAATAAAAAGGGAAGAAAAGAGGCTGTGAAAGAGTGAAAAAGGGAAAAATGAGTAAATAATAAATAGGAGAGTTTTATTTGCTACATCAGATCTTGATTTAGGTTTACCCTCCACGGAGATCCTACTGTAAAGCAGACATGATACTGTTAACTCATTTCATTCTCCTGATTATCTTGTGAGGCAGATAATACCCCCTATTTATAGATGAGAAAATTAAGTTTGGAGTGATTAACAAGCAGTTCAAGGCACTGCTGTTAGTAAGGAGCCCTGTTGGTGCAGTGGTTAAGTGATCATCTGCTAAGTGAAAGGTCAGCAGTTCAAACCCAGCAGCAGCTCTGTGGGAGAAAGGACCTGGCGATTTGCTTCCATAAAGATTACAGACTAGGAAACCCTACAGGGCAGTTCTGCTCTGTCATATAGGGTCGCTATGAGTTGGGATCGACTCAGTGGGCACACAACAATGTTGCTAGTTAATGAAGGAGCTAAGATTTAAACTCAGAATCTCTAAATCCAGTCCAGTACTTTTTACAGAGAGCTACCTTCAGGAGGGAAAATAAATATTAGTAAAAAATTATTATTTTGGGGGGGTATTTTTAGAAAAAGCATTTTCATCTATTCAGAATACCTGAAGGCTCTTTTCAGCCTCCGTTTTATGTGATAAAACTCAGACAAGGAGGCATGCCGAAGGTAAATATTTTAGGCTCATTCTTGTCGCTCTCAGTTTAGGGAAAGAGAGTCTTCATAAATAAATTAGCATCACATTTTAGGGTAATCATAAGCCATTTAACAAAATGGATATTGCCATTATCTATCTTACCTCAGTTAAGAAGGAAACTAGAAGTTACTCCTAAGACATCCTTCACCTGTAAGAAATGGTTTCCTTCTATCCAGAAAAGGGATTGCTCACTTTAATCCCATTCCTGAATCTGGTGTTGCATCGCAAGAAATGAAATAACAAAGACAAACTGCACTGACTGTACAGCAACGTTATCTGACGATAAAAGTACAGTTAGATTTTTATCAGTCTCTTCATTTTGCTCTCACATAAAACAGGCAGGCCTTAAACTATTAAGCAGAAAGTTATTCACAAGTGAATATGTTCACTTTTATAACCAATCTACTTTTTTTCCTTTAGTAACTCGGTAGTTTGTCTGAAAAGAGGTGTTCAATAAACATCAAATATGTACAAAAATGAAAAGGGAACCTCAATTTTAAGAATATTTTTCTTTATAAGAAAGTGTTAAACAAGGTAAAAATAATCTCATTGTTAGCTTTCAATCCATAGAAACTTTTTTAAAAGAATGTATGAACGTAATAGGTTTGTTAATCCCCTTCATAAGCAACAACAAAATAATGACAAGTGTGGGTCCCATTGTATAAAGAAATCAGGGGCAGAAATAATAAGAATCATCTCTGTGGTAGTCTTGGAAAACTGAGGAAAAGCCCTCAGACTGACTTCTATAGTTTTATGACATTATTGTGTGACATTGGGTAGTAAATTGACCATTCCATAACTTTGTTTACTTATTAGGAAGAGAAGTCACAAGG
Organism: Dugong dugon; assembly: GCA_030035585.1. Lineage (NCBI taxonomy): Eukaryota > Metazoa > Chordata > Mammalia > Sirenia > Dugongidae > Dugong > Dugong dugon. The sequence continues at coordinate 22,764,522 of CM057469.1, read as the reverse complement.
TTCCCTTCCTTTAGTATCTCAAAGAAATCTTGTAAAAGTGTATGAGCAAATACACACAAAAGTACTTTGAATGTTTAGAAAGAAATTATTTAGAAATTCAAACTGTTAACCAGAAAAATACAAAATGGACCTACAAATAAATTTTAATTATCTATCTCTTATGCCTACTCCAAGATGAAGAAACAAAGCAAAAATACCCTGTTATTCCTCAATCTATGTTTCCAATTCAATGATGTAACAAAGTTTTGTGACAGCTACCCCATCTCAGTTATCTATCCAGCCACCAAAAACATTTCGTGAAACCCACTCCAACATGCTCAGCATTGTGCCAGGGGCTGTGGAAGACAGGGGAAAAGACACATGAAAGACATGGTCTCTGAGCTCAAGAGTCTATATTCTAACTGGGGAGGCTAAGTTAATCACCATGAAGAACAAGAAATTGTCTGTGATCATGTAGAAATGATAAAATCAAGGGATTTGGTCAGCAAGTGTTTATGTTGGTCAAGTTATGTCTTTCAGTAAAACGGGAATCATGGGTTTAGTTTTTTCTTTCCTTACAAGTTATTTACATATACATACTATATATACATGCATATACACAGGTATATATAATTATATATATATATATATATATAAAATTGTTGTTGTTCTCATTGAGTCGATTTCAACTCATGGACACTCATGTATGCAGAGTAAAACTGCTCCATAGGGTTTTCAGTGCTGTGACCTTTCAGAAGCAGATCGCAAGGCCTGTCTTCTGAGGTATCTCTGGGTGGGTTTGAAGTGCCAATCTTTCAGCTTGTAGTCGAGCATTTAACTGTTTGCACCACTATCTATCTATCTATCTACATGCTCTATATTTTTAGAAAGGTTTCAGGTTTACAGAAAAATTGTGCAGAAATTACAGAGTTTCCTTATACCCACTCTGCCCCTTGCACACAATCTCTCCTGTTATTAATATCTTGTATTAGCGTGGATTAGTGTGGTTCATTTGTTATGACTGATGAACCAATACGGATACCTTGTTATTAATTAAAGTCCACAGTTCACATTAGGGTTCATTCTGTGTTTTTTAAGCTACGGATTTTTTGACAAATGCATAATGTATGCGTCCACCACAACAGCATCATGCAGAATAGTTTCGCTGCCCTAAAAATGCCCTGTGCTCCACCTATTCACACCCACTACCCTAAACCCCTGACAACCACTGATTTTTGTACTACCTTGATAGTTCTGCCTTTTCCATAATGTCATAGAGTTGTAAACTAAGTGTGTAGATTTTTTTAGACTGGCTTCTTTCACTCAGCAATATGCATTTAAGATTCTTCTATGTATCTTCATAGCTGATTTCTTATTATCACTGAATAATACTCCAATGTATGGATATACCACAGTTTATCCATTCATCTATTCAGGAAGTTTCTCCATCTGTAACTATTTTTATAAGACTATTTATCACGAATAGGTACTGAATATTGTCAAATGTTTCTTCTGCGTTAATTGATATGATCATGTGATTTTTTTCCTCATTAGCCTCTTAATATGGGGGTTTACAATGACTGAGTTTGAAATACTGAACCAGTCTTCCATCCCTGGAATAAGTCTCATTTGGTCATGGTGTTTATATATTGTTGAATTTTATTTGCTACTATTTTGTTAAAAATATCTGTATCTATATCCATGATGTTTATTAGTCTCGAGTTTTCTCTTTTGTATTTTCTTTGCCTAATTTTAGTATTAGGGTACTACTACCTTCAGAAAATAAATTGCAAGATGTCCCGTATGTTTTCAGAAAGAGATTGTGTAAAATTAAGTGTTAAATCTTCTTTAAAAGTTTGGTATCATTCTCCAGTGAAATCATCTGGGCCTGGAAATTTTTGTTTTGGAATATTTCTATCTATCTATCTATCTATCTTTTTCCTTAATGGTTAACACCCCCCCCCCAAAAAAAAAAACAAAAAAACCTGTTGCCGTTGAGTCGATTCTAACTCATAGCAATCCTACAGGACAGAACAGAACTGCCCCATAGGGTTTCCAAGCAGCAGCCGGTGGATGCAGACTGCCAAGCTTTTGGTTGGCAGCCGAGCTCTTACCCACTGTGCTACCAGGGCTAAAAAGCTATTCAAATTATCTACTTAATATGTGGTTAGGTGTGACTTTTTCCTGAGGAATTGGATCATTTTATCTAAGTCGTTAAATTTATGTGTGTTGACACAAAAAGAAACAGTCTTAGATGGTTACGGGGGTTAGGGGGGATACTAAACAGACAACAGGTAAGTGCTAACTTTGGTGAAGGGTAAGACAAGACAGTACATACTGGGGAAGCCAGCACAACTTGTACAAGGAAAGGTCATGTAAACTCCACAGACTTATCCAAACTCTCTGAAGAACTGAACTGCTGGGCAGAGGACTGTGGGGACCATGCTCTCGGGGAACATCTAGCTCAACTGGCATAACAGTTTATAAAGAAAATGTTCTACATTCTACCTTTGTGAGTAGCGTCTGGGGTCTTAAAAGCCTGTGAGCAGCCATCTAAGATACTCCACTGGTCTCACCCCTTTGGGAGCAAGGGAGAATGAAGAAAACCAAAGACACAAGGGAAAGATTAGTCCAAAGGACTAATGGACCACAACTACCACAGCCTCCACCAGACTGAGTCCAGAACAACTAGATTGTGCCCAGCTACCACCACTAACTGCTCTGACAGGGATCACAACAGATGGTCCCAGACAGAGCTGGAGAAAAATGTAGAACGATGAGTTTAACATCAATGTAGTCTATAGAAAGCTCAGGAAACATTAAGCATATATATTGACTTGAAAAATATTTTAAGCACATACTTTTTAGGTAGTGTCAAGCTAAACACAACAGAGAAAATGAAGGTTGCAAAAGCACAGTCGCCTCTAGTAACAGAGAAGACACATAAAACCTGCCCATGAAAATCTACAGTAATAGGCATATTCTGATGAAGGTCACAGAGTGGACCACGCTGCTAGAATGGGACTTAACCATGACATTTAAACATGACACAATGTTTATACCTGGAACCATAAGTGTTTCTTTTACTATGGCTCCCTATAACCAAATCTACCACCTACACAATCAGATCTAAATTAAGAATCAGTTCTTAAGCCAATTTTGACTGAGGCTGTAAATGTATCAATTGAAAAATAAGGCATTCTCCCCAAGTCCATAACTGCATGGCTAAACCAAAAATGTTGCCTCATAACCTGCCCCCAGAACCTCATTCATCACTTCCTGCACAAGATGATGACCCTGAGTAGCCCTGTGGACCTGCATCTCAGATAGTCTCTACCACTCTCCAGTGCTGGCACAAGAGCTTGGAGGGAAATATGTTTGGGCAGATCTCCCAGAATGATAACTTCCGACATCCTAGCTCCTGAGAAACAGCTAATGGGATTTCCAACTATCATGTCCCATCTACCAAGCACTGTGGATCATTTAATCACCCACATTTAGAAATAGTGTTTAGTTGCTTAACATATACTTAGTGTTCAGTAAGGATAAATAAAATAAAAACAAATACTATATAAAGAGCACCAGAAGTACCTAGGGTATTCATAAAAATTGAGACTCCTATGCCTTATACCAAATGGGGACGTAGTCTGAAAATATACAGAACACAGAAAAACCAAACCCTTTGCTGCTGAATCTATTCTGACTCATGGTGACCCCATGTGTTGCAGAGTAGAACTGCACTCCATAGGGTTTTCATGGCTATGATCTTTTGGAAGCAGATCACCAGGCCTTTCTTCTAAGGTACCTGTGGGTGGGTTTAAACCACCCACCTTTCAGTTAGTAGCCACGTTTAACCTTTTGCACTTGAGGACTCCGCAGAACACAAGAACTATTGAAAACTCAAATATTTATTAAGACTGAGGCCCTTGCTACAGAAAGTCAGAGGGAGGAAGGTGACGTAAGATGGGATCAGTAATGAAGGAGTCTATCTCTGCCATAATATGACACCTTCTTCCCTCTGAAATAATTCACCATTAATTCTCAGTCTGGGAGATGGATATTTGACACACAGGCTTTGGAACATGTGACTAAATCATAATAGGTGATACAGAAGACAGATACGCCACTGCCAGAAATGCCTTCTTAGAATTTCTCTTGTCACCTTTTCAGTCCCTGGTTCTCCATTCTTCTGTGGGATTCTCTGGTCCTGGATGGACATAGCAGGTCTACTTGCATAAGATAGCAAAATATATACTGGTCTTAAATTCATTTTATTTACATCAAATTCAATTTGTCCTTTTTCTAAATGTGATTTGTTCATTTCCTTTACTTCATTTTCTCTACCTTTTCATCATTATTTTCTCTTAGACTTTTGTTCAGCTTCCCTTGAAACTAAACAGCAGCAAAATTGCACAGTTAGAAGATAAAACTTCACAGTCCATATTCCACAGCTCAGAGCTTCTGGGCACCAATGCACACAAAATTGAGACATGATTTTTCAAAAGAAGTTTCTCACGATTATATACTCTGGGCTTAAATTAAGAGTTTGAACAGTGGTGCCAAATCAAATAAAAATATGAAGAAACATCTGCTTTGTAGGTAAGTGAGGAACTCTAAGGAAAAGCTGTATTCTGACGAGTCATCAGTAGAACATCTAACTGTCTCAGGCCTTTGGATGTAATCTCTTCCCTAAACCCAGGTAAAAAAAAAAAAATTTTTTTTTTCAGACAAAGCTGTTGACTTTCAGAAAATGGAGAAAAATCTACAAAACCTCAGACTTCTGCTTCTGGCAGTGAAGATCACTTTGTTTTAGGCCAATTCCTTGATGAAAATAACTAGAAAAACTGAGCAAAATTTATAAAACACACCTGTCTGAAGGAATCAGAGAGTCATCAAAGTAAAGAAGAGCTTTAGGGCTGAGATCCCTGAGAGAAGGGAACCCCGGAGAGGTTTACCCTATAGCATCAGCTGAGGGGCTTAGACGTTAAGCTGAATATTTAAAATTTGCAGCAGAGAAGGGCAAAAAAAGGTTGAGATCAGAGCCTTCCACGGATGAGCAGCCTTGAAAAAAACCACAGGATTTCTGTAAGGACCCCAGAAGGTTTCACCCAGGAGTTAAGTGTAAACAGAAAATAGATCAGTCTTCCTAAGGATTTAAGACAAGCTTTAGGTCAGCTCAATTCCTAAGGATTAAGGTGATTGGCATCTCACCTAGCTGCTTGCCAGAAGCAAATTTAACTCTTACATGGAAAAAGAACATTCATGTAAGCCACAAAATATCTTACAATTTTTCGTCTATGATATATGACATTTAATAAAAAAATAACCAGCATATTAAAAAGATATGACCAAAGATGGGAAATTTGGCAACAATTATGAGTGGTGGTTGCACAACAAGATTAATGTAATCAATATCACCAAACTGTACACCTCAAAAATGTTGAATTTGTGAATGTTGTTATATATATATTTTTATAACAATAAAAGGAAAAAATGATTTGACCATAGAACAAGAGAAAAAAAACAAATTCTATAAAGACCCATGAGAAATCCAGATATTGGATTTATCAAATAGGAGTTTAAAATAATTGTGGTTACAATACTTAAATAATTAAATAAGGTGAAGAAATTTAGCATAGAACTAAAAACTATGAAAAAAAGAAACTAAAGTCTAGAATTGAAAGTAAAAACTTTGATGGAGAGATGTAATGGTAGGACACACAGAGACAAAAAAAATAAAATAGTAAAGTGGAAAAATGGGTCAGAAGAAAACATTCAGATCAAAAGAAGAAGAATAGAAAAGATAAAAAGTAAGTAAAAGAGAATAAAAAATTATGGGACGTGCACAATTAAAAGGGCATACATGTAATTAGGGTCCCAGTAGGAGAAGGCTGCTAACCAAAAGGTCAGCAGTTTGAATTCACCAGCCGCTCTTTTGAAATCCTATAAGGCAGTTCTACTCTGTCCTACAGGGTCGCTATGAGTCGGAATCAACAGGAATGCGTTTGGTTTGGTTTGGTTTGGTTATGAACCTTAAGAAGAATAAATTCAAAGAAAACCATACAGCTATGTACATTACAGTAAAATTGCTGAAGATCAAAGTCAAAGAGAAAATCTTAAAAGAAGATGAAGAAAAATACATATGTATTAACTTCAAGGGAGAAACAATAAGATTGTCATCTGAGAGCTGACTTTTCATCTGAAATGATGGCAGCCAGAAGACAATAGAAAGACATCTTTAAAGGGCTGGAAAAAAAGATTGCTGCCAATCTATAATTTTGTATCTATTGAAAATGTACTTTAAAAAAAAAGGTGACAAAATAAAGATACTTTAAGAAAAACAAACACTGCAACACTGGTAGATCTACACTGAGAAAAATATTCAAGGGTATTTATTCTTCAAGAACAAGAAAAATTATTCCAGATGACAATGCAATATACAGAAAGAAGTGAAGAGTGATAGAATGGTTAAACACGTGGAAAACTCAAAATGAATACTGACTGTATAAAACAGTTACAGTTTTGTCTTGAAGAGGCTTAAATATGTAGAAAATTACAAAATATGAGACTATATTTGAATATGGATAATTGAAGTGTGCTATTGCCCTTGCATTGAATAGGTAGTGGTAACAATATTAAGTGTGTGTATCTAACCAAGACAAATGGAAAAATAAGAAATACTGAATCCATTTAAAAGAATATACGTAAAAAGGGGAAAAATATAAAACAGAGTGGATTAGCTAGAAAACAAATGATAAAGTGGTCATTTTAAACAAAATATTATCAGTAATAACATGAAATATAAATGGATTAAATATTCCAATGAAATAACAAAGATTTTTCAGGCTGAATTAAAAAAAATAATTATATGCTGCTTACAAGACACACATCTTAAATATAAAAAAGAAAAAAAGCTGAACGTAAAAATGTTGTTGTTGTTAGGTGTTATCAAGTCAGTTCCAACGCATAGCGACCCTGTGCACAACAGAACGAAACACTGCCTGGTCCTGCACAATCCTCACAATCTTTGTTATGTTTGAGCCCACTGGTTGCAACAACTATGCCAATCCATCTCGTTGAGGCTCTTCCTCTTTTTTGCTGACCCTCTACTTTACCAAGTATGATATCCATCTTCAGGGACTGATTCCTCCTGATAACATGTCCATACCATGTGAGACATAGTCTCACCATCCATGCTTCTAAGGAGCATTCTGCCTATATTTCTTCCAACAGATTTGTTCATTCTTTTGGCAGTCCATGGTATATTCAATAGTCTTCACCAACACCACAATTCAAAGGCATCAATTCTTCTTCAGTCTTCCTTATTCATTGTCCAGGTTTTGTATTCATATGAGGTGACTGAAAACATCATGGCTTGGGCCAGGTGCACCTTAGTCTTCAAGGTGATACATTTGTTTTTCAACACTATAAAGAGCTCTTTTGTAGCAGATTTGCCCAATGCAATGGGTCTTTTGATTTCTTGACTGCTGCTTCTGCAGGTGTTTGATTGTGGATCCAAATAAAATAAAATCCTTGACAACTTCAATCTTTTCTCCATTTATCATGATGTTGCTTATTGGTCCAGTTGTGAGGGTTTTTGTTTTCTTTATGTTGAGATGTAATCCATACTGAAGGCTGTAGTCTTCGATCCTCATCAGTAAGTGCTTCAAGTCCTCTTCACTTTCAGTAAGGAAAGTTGTGTCATCTGCATAACTCAGGTTGTTAATGAGTCTTCCTCCAATCCTCATGCCAAGTTCTTCTTCATATAGTCCAGCTTCTCGGATTATTTGCTCAGCACACAGATTGAATAAGTATGGTGAAAGTATACAACCCTGAGGCACACATTTCCTGATTTTAAACCATGTAGTATCCCCTTGTTCTGTTCGAACAACTGCTTCTTGATCTATGTCCAGGCTCCTCATAAGCACAATTGAGTCTTCTGGAATCCCATTCTTTGCAATGTTATCCATAATTTGTTATGACCTACAAAGCCGAATGCCTATGTGTAGTCAATAAAACACAGGTAAACATCTTTCTGGTATTCTCTGCTTTCAGCCAGGATCCATCTGATATCAGCAATGATATCTTCTATCTTCCCTTTTCATTGTCCAATTTTCATATGCACATAAAATGTCATGGATTGAACTGTGTCCCCCCAAAATATGTGTCAACTTGGTTTGGCCATGATTCCCATTATTGTGTGGTTGCCCTCCATTTTGTGATTGATGTAATTTTCTTATGTGTTGTAAATCCTAATCTCTTCCTATGGTTAATGAGGCAAGATTAGATTATGTTAAACATGATTAGGGTGGGATGTAACACCTTTACTCAGGTCACATCCCTGATCCAATGTAAAGGGAGTTTCCCTGGGGTGTGGACTTCACCACCTTTTATCTTACAAGAAATAAAAGGAAAAGGAAGTGAGCAGAGAGCAGGGGACCTCATACTGCCAAGAAACAAGAGCCAGGAGAACAGCCAGTTCTTTGGACGCAGTGTCCCTGCACTGAGAAACTCTTTGACTAGGGGAAGATTGATGACAAGGATCTTCCTCCAGAGCCAACAGAGAAAGAAAGCTTTCCCCTGGAGCTGGCACCCTGAATTTGGACTTCTATCCTGCTAGACTGTGAGAGAATAAATTTCTTTTCGTTAAAGCCATCTGCTTGTGGTATTTCTGTTACAGCAGCACTAAACAACTAAGACATGAGGTGACAGAAAAGACCATGGCTTGGGTCAAGTGCACCTTAGTCATTCAAGTGACATCTTTGCTTTTTAGAACTTTAAAGAGATCTTTTGCAGAAGATATGCCCAATGCAACACACTTCTGGGTGCTAAGCTTTACAGTGATCTTTTATGTTTAGTCCATGGGGAGGGAGGAGGTGGGTGAAATCGATACGCAAGTTCTTAAAATATATAGTACCTCATAAAAATTCTGAGTGGTACTGCACAATTTTCTTAGTGAATAAAGGAGAAATTCATCTAGCAAAAAAAAATAAGGTAACTATAGTATTCTTTTTTTCTTTCTCTCTGAAAAGCTAATAATAGTGGTGTCTGCCAATTTAGAATAGAAATGTTTAAATACAAAAGAATCCAATTTAGAGAGCTCTCTTTAAAAGTCAGCTAGATTTATCAACAAAAGAAGAGACTATTGTCTCAACTCTCTTTTTGTTGTTTTTTTCTTCTTCCTATTCCCTACGGAAAAAGAATGAATATATCAAAAGAAACGTTAATGGTGGAAAACTCTAAAGTTTTCACTAATGTTTTAAATAGGCTTTTATAGAGCAGCAATTAAGTGAGCTATAAAATAGATAATATAGTTAAACAGTATAATAACAAAACACTCCATTTGAGGGCTTTAAATTACCCTTCACTAAAAATTCATACTTGAATTCTTCCTATCAGAATTGTTATGTTTAAAATAATTTATATAAATATATATGTGTGTGTGTCTACATGCATACACGCACACACACATATGTACATATACACACACAGAATATATATAGACGTAGGTACACAAAAGTGAAATTATTTATAATAGATTAATCTCTTTATGGTCATGAAACTCAAAAAAGCAGTATAGAATGCATAGATAAGGCCCTAAATTCATTTCAGTCACTGTTTTCAAACTTCCTTATCTAATTTATAGACTAATTAGTTAACAAGAAAAATCTACCAGCATTTTCAGAACCTCCTATTTTGACTCTTCCCCTAACTCTAGATTTGAAGAAGCTTCACCAAAGTATAAGGTAATAAGAACAAGAAATAAAGGGCTGTGATAATTCACAGCCTAAATGAAAAGAACTATAAATTTCAGTGGACCTTTTACTGGTCAGTAACAGTGATCGTAAACAACGATTCTGAAGATGGTACAAGAGTAGGCGGTGTTTCGTTCCATTGTACAAAGGGTCACCATAAGTCAGAACTGACTCGATGGCACCTAACAACAACAATAGTAATGACATGGAGCAGAAGGCAGTTCCCAAACCACAGCAAAATTCTGTCGGCAAGGACGATGGGAAAATGACCGCCAGTTCTGTCTGCTACGCGTTCTGAGCGTGTGTTCCACCTGGAAGACTGAATTTCCTCCCACCGGCTGCCTCAGGTTTGTCATTGTAGTTAAGAGTGAGACTTCAATGGTCCTCATGCAGTTTCCTCTGCCAAGACCAAGAGGGACATCCCAGCTCAAAAATATAGTTTCCCTGTCCCACCTGTCTGTCCTTTTGGTATACAGGCCCTATACCAGAATCAGAAACAAGGCCCCAAACATCCCCAGTAACACTACAGAAGCTGTTTAACTAACACCTTTTTTCTGTCAAATCTGCCGGTGTGATCTGGCATAAATAGGGGAAACAACCTTGAGACATAAAGAAAAAAGAAAAGAAAAGAAATTAACAGAGAGATACTCAGGTGAGACAGAAAACTCTTGTTTTAAATGCACTGTCACGTTCTGAAATAACTTGCAGAAGAGCAATGGTGGGAAGCCTATGAGCATTCAGGCAGAATCAAAGCCCCTTTGAAGGTGGGGACTGTGCCTTCGTCAGCACTGCATCCCCAGGCCCACCAACGTCGATCTTCCTGTGGAATACAGGCTGAATGATAATAAATGTCAGTGGACTTTTTACTGGTCAAACATCTCTTCTCAAAGAAAGCTAGCTATTAAATCAGTGTCAACCTAGAGAAATGTCGCTAATGGCCTACCTACTGCAGGGCAAAAGCCATTGTACTGCCCAGTCTAACACTTTTAGCAATGACTTGGCATATGAAGAATCTGCTCAAATATCAATATAATTAAGGAGACTCAGGAGTTTTAATAAACCATGAATAATAGCAGTCATAACAATGATGAAAATAAAAGCAGCTAACATTTATCAAGAGTTTACCAGGTACCAGGTGGTGCAGTGGTTAAAGCACTTGCAGTTTGAACCCATCAGCTCCTCCACAGAGAAACGTGGCAATCTGCTTCTGTAAAGATCACAGCCTTAGAAACCCTATGGGGCAGTTCTACTCTGTACTATAGGGTCACTATGAGTCAGAATCGCTGCTTCTTCAGTCTTTCTTATTCATTTTCCAGCTTTTGCACACGCATGAGGCGACTGAAAAAACCATGGTTGGGGTCAGGTGCACCTTAGTCCTCAAAGTGACATTTTTGCTTTTTAACACTTTAAAGAGGTTTTTTGCAGCAGATTTGCCCAGTGCAATACGTCATTTGATTTCTTGATCAGGGTCCCTAGGTGACACAAATGGTTTGTATTTGACTACTAACCTATAGGTTGGCCATTAGGCACCACAGAAGAAAGGCCTGGTGATCTGCTTCCATAAAGATTACAGTCAAGAAAACCTTACACAGCAGTTCTACTCTGTAACACATGGGGTTGCCATGAGTTGGAATTGACTCAATGGCAACAGGTCTGGTTTTTGGTTTTAGTACCACTCCTATTTATATAATAGAGTCAAATCAATCTTCTACTAAAAAATTCAGCCAGAGCAATGTGAACTTCTTCAGTGGAATTGTCTATATAGTCCATGAAGCTTTACTTCAGGGAGGTGATGTTACAGACTATCATGGTATAGAAAGAAAACTGGAACAAGAATTAAAAAATTTTGGATATGAATCATTACTCTGTCTCAGTGCCACAGCTTCTTCATCTGGAAAATAATTTCATTTTTCCATGGGATTCTAAAAATCTAATATAATCACTATGTGTATGGTGACAAGTTATACAAATATAAAGAATCAGTATCACTACAGGTAATTAACTTTTTCAGTCAATAAAAAAATGATTACCATTATCATCCTTTCTCCAATATGTGAGATATAAAATCTTTACTATGAGAAGGAAGGTATATACAATTATTGTTTATAAATATTCCAACATCAAATATCGTTGTTTGCATATTGTTCATTTGGGATAATCTGTATCACCACTGAAGTGTTCATATCCAAAGGCTAATGAGCAGGGCTGGCTTCATAGGCATGTGGCTGGGGCATTCACACAGGGCCCCCTGCTTAGAAGGGTGCTGTGCTTGGTTTAATGCATGGCAGTCAACATCTTGAAATTGTTAACAGTTTTTGGACAAGGGGTCCTGCATTTTTATTTTGCACACACACACACACACACACACACACACACACACACACAAATAGCTGCCATTGAGGCAACTCCAACTCTTCAACTCATGGAGACCCCATGTGTGTCACAGCAGAACTGTGCTCCATAGGGTTTTCAATGGCTGAGTTTTCAGAAGTAGATTACCAGGACTTTCTTCCCGGGTGCCTCTAGGTGGACTCAAGCCTCCAAACTTTTGATTAGCAGCTGAGCGTGTTAACTGTTTGCACCACTCAGGGACTCCTATTTTGCACAAGACCTCAGAAATTATGTAGCCAATTCTGCCAGAGAGGATAAAAGCTGGCTTTGAAGCTACCAGGGCTGGGGGGGGGGGGGGGGGGGGGGGGGGTTTGAGGAAAAGGTGGGCTTAAATGAGGAAGCTCCTAGTTGTCAGTGCAGAAAGGTGGACTCATTTGCATCTGACTGCAGCACTAAAAGCCCTGGCGGTGCACTGATTAAGAGCTTGGCTGCTCACCAAAAGGTTGGCAGTTGGAATCCACCAGCTGCTCCTTGGAAACTATGTGGGGCAGTTCTACTCTGTCTTACAGGGTCACTAAGAATTCGGAATCCACTCGGTAGCAACGGGTTTGGTTTGGGTTTTTTTGGCAGCACTAAATCAGAATCAGAGAAACTCCAGATATCATTCAGACCCACTCTCTCATTTCAGTTGAAGAAATTGAGGCCCTAGAGATTCAGCGACTTGCCCACAGCCCCCAGCTCATCAGCTGTGTGTTCTCTGCATTCTGTCTAACAAATGACCTGCCCTGGAACATAAGTAGATATTCTCTCAGGGCTGCTTTTGTGTCCCAAATCACAGATGTCTCTTTTATAACCAACACCTTCTCCTACCGTTCTGTGGTTCACAGGTCCATTTATCTGGTAATTTTTTCAACTTTTCCCAAAGTCCTTGAAATCTGTCACTGAGAAAATGGGCTGATTCTTGTATCAATCTGAGTGTTACCATTTTTTTCTTTTCTATTTATCTTCAATTATTGCCAATCTGCAGTGAAATGTATCTGAGAATAACGTTTAGACAAATGCTTCAGGCTTTGCATTGATGGGGTTGATTTGGAACATACTTGGGGCACTGTGCTGTTTATGTATTAAAATGTTTCCAAAGGATGAGGACTCATTGATACAGAATGCCTTGTTTACAAGCCTGTCCTTGGGCATCAGACACTGCAGTTCCATTACTGACTGTAAATCTCACTTGCAGTGGAAAGGCATCTGCAATGCCTTCTGCTCCAATCATTATTTTATGTTCACTGCATACAAATCAGAACAAATTCTGAATGCAAATCACCTTTCAAGTTATCTGATTCAGGCTGTTGGAATTCAAGAAAAATGAACCACATATGACAGGAGATGAAAGTTAATCATGGGATTGGAAACAGGAAAATTAAAATTGAAGTCTGTATAAGAATTAGTCCACATTGCACCTCCCTCTCACACTCGCAGATTTCTCAACCGTCAGGAATTTACTCCCTAGGTAAAAATATCAGAGGGCACTTCTCTAAAAAACTGAACTAATTGTCTTGGGTGAACAAAGGAATTCATGGGGACACTATACACAGAGCAAGGACCTCTACATTTTGGCATTTTTAAGTCCTCCCGACAAATCTTTTACAGACTTTCCACTCAGCTCTTTTCCGCCAGTTTTTTAAATGTACCTGAACAACCGCGTGTCATCAGAAATTTGAGGAAATACAGAATTAGTCTAGGACGTCTGTCAACAGACTTAAGAGTTCTTCCAGAAGAGGAGAGCAGACGAAGAGGAGGGAAGCAGGGAAGAAACCATCAAAGAAATATCCAAGTAAATTTTCCACAGTGGAAAGACATACATCTTGATATTAGAAACGGTTTACCAATTACCTGGCAAATTGACCAAAAAAAGTCTCATGCCTAAATACATAATGGCAATATTTTGAATTCTCAGAATAAAGGGAAGAATTTATGAGCTTATAGAGAGAGGGATAGAGAAATGGGTTATCTAATAGGAAAGAGAATCAGGTTGGCATCAGACTTTTCATCAGTAGCACTGGGTCTCTGCTCATGGAGCAATGCACTCAAAATAGAAAGAAAGAATATTTTTAAGCTAGAATTCTACACAAAGCCATATCAAATACAAATTTGCAAATAGAATAATTTCAGACTAAAAATCTACTTCTCATGACCCTGTCTTAGAAAGTTACACGAGATTGCACTTTATTAAAAGAGGGAGTAAATAGTCCCCATTCCTGAGCAAAGACAAAGTAAACGTAAATCTAAAAAGAGCAAGGACGGGAATTAAGGAGATGCATTTGAATTATCGTGTTGGCAAAGAATACTGAATACACCATGGACTGCTAGAAGAACAAACAAATCTGTCTTGGAAGAAGTACAGCCAGAATACTACTTAGAAGCAAGGACGGCAAGACTTCGTTTCACGTACTTTGGACATGTTATCAGGAGGGACAAGTTACTGAAGAAGGACATCATGCTTGATAAAGTAGAGAGTCAGCAAAAAAGAGGAAGGCCCTCAATGAGATGGACTGACACAGTGGCTCCAACAATGGGCTCAAACACAGCAATGATTGTGAGGATGGCACAGGATCAGGCAGTGTTTTGTTCTGTTGTACACAGGGTCGCTATGAGTTAGAACCCACTCAACTGCACCTAATAACAACAACAACCTATGACAGCTGGCCATGAGACCTAAAGAGTTATCAATGCAGACTGTCGTAGGAATATGGACAGCGCAAAAGAAAGATACCTGCTAAAAAATGAAATTAACTTAAGATTGTACTGACAATGCAAACAAAAGTAAATTTAATATAAAACACAGAAAAACAAAGAACTGTCCAAAAATGTAATAATGATATACTTAGCTGAAGCAGTATATGATATTTTCCTAGCTTTCCAATAGTTGATTTTCAAATTTTAGAACAAACCTATATAATCACACATGAAAAAATCATACCCACTATGTTATAAACTATACAATACATTGTAATGATTTTAAACATAAACATTCCATTGAGTTTAAATAATTCAGGAAAATAATCTTTATATTTATCTACATACTAACAATATCCTCTGCCTTCTAAATTGGTGTCACATATGGTTAAGCACTGGACTATTAACCAAAACATTGGTGGTTCAAACCCACCCAGAGACACCTTGGAAGTGAGGCCTGGTGATCTGCTTCAGAAAGGTTCAGCCTTGAAAATTCTATGTAGTGAATTTCTACTCTGCACACATGAGGTCAGCATGAGTCAGAATCAACCAGATGGCAAGTAACAACAACAACATCATTTCCCTTCGCCTGAAGAACTCTACTTCAGCATTTCTAGTACTGTATATCTGCCAGCAACAAATTCTCTCAGTTTGTATTTATCTGAAAATGACTTTATTTTGCCTTCATTTAAAATAAATATTTGTTTGTAACACAGAATTCTAGATTGATAGTTTTTTGTTTTTGTTTTTGTTTTCATTACTATAAAGATATTATTTCATTATATTCTGGCCTCAGTTGCTTCCAATGGCATGTCAGCTATCTTAAACAATACTTACTATTTTCATCCAATGTGTAATGTTTCCTTTTTCTCAGGATGACTTTAAGATTTTCCCTCAACCTTTGGATTCAACATATGTGCCTAGCTGTAGTTTTCTTTATATTCATCCACTGACATTCTTGGATTTGTGGATTATTTTTTTACATCAAATCTGAAAAATTTTCAGCCAAAGTGTCTTCAACTATTTTGTCTTCATTTTCTCTCTCCCTCTGTCAATGACTATAATTAAAAGTATATTAGGCTACCCGATACTCTCCTTCAGATAACTGAGGATCCCTTCATTTTTTTTAATCTGTTTTTTTTTTTTTTTGTCTTTGTGCTTCATTTTGGATAACATCTATCAAATTGTTGCCAAATGCATTGTTTTTTTCTGTATGCCCAGTGTGCTGTTAATTCCACCCTATGAATTTTTATTTCAACTATCATACTTTTCAGTTTTCAGATTTTTTTCTGGTTTATTTTTCATATTCTTCTTATTTTTTCCTGAAATCTTTTGTTTCTTTATCTATTATATCCATCTTTTCCTGTAGGCTCTTTGTATACTTATGGTAGTTAATTTAAATTGCTTGTCTTCCAATTCTAATTTCAGGATCATTGTGGGTCTGTTTTTATTAAATTATTTTCCTCTTGACAATGTCTAGTAATTTTCGATTGTATACTGGCATTGTGAATGATTCATTGTAAAATTCTTGAATCTGTTATCTTCCTTTGAAGACTACTAAGTTTTGTTTCAACAGGCAATTAAATTACTGTTGAATCACCTTGACCATGCTGAGATTTGATCTCATGATTTATCGGGGTAGGTCTATTTTGTTTATGCCCTTAGTCTTAAGGCAAAGCTCTCAGTCCAGATACGTAGAGTTTACTCCTAAGGTGTGACCCTTATGTTTTCAATAGAAAGTCAAAGGTGTCTACCAACTTCCTATAACTTGAAGGGACTCGAACTTCAGACTTAGCAGCTGAAGCAGCTAAAAACTCTGCTGAGCTCTTTCAGTCTTTCAACTGTTGTTTTGCCCTTGGGCTTTTTGGAATTTTTCTCAGGACATGTGCAACACAGACACATGTGCAGTTTAGAAGTCGGCTAAGAATTTGAGGAGAGTTTACAGTTCCTCCTTTTGTGGCTCTCTCTTTTCTGATATTTTCTCCCCTCAATTTCCAGCTGCTTTGGTTGTTCCAGACTCCTTTTCTGACTTCTCTGGCTGTTAGGACTTCAACTTTCTATCTTAGTTCTACACACTTGTGATGTGATTTGGGAAGAGCTCTTAGAGGAAAAGTCTTAGAAATATAGTTCTTAGTCAGTGCTGTTCTCTTCTATTAAGGGTGGAATTCTTTCAGTATGTCTGCTTTTGGTTGTTCCCAGTCCTTTCCAAAAAATTTGTTTAAGTGTTTTGTCCAGGGTTTATAATTGTTATCGGTATAAGGGTTAGTCTTATACAAGTTATTTTGACACTACCGAGACCAGGGTCTCTCTATTAGTTGAATTTTAACCATGGGCTCCTAAGCAAAAGGTTGGCAGTTTGAACCTACCAGCTACTCCATGAGAGAAAGAGGTGGCAGTCTGCTTCAGTAAAGATTACAGCCAAGGAAACCCTATGGGGCAGTTCTACTCTGTCCTATAAGGTGGCTATGAATCACAATTGACTCAATCATAATGGGTTTAGTATCATATTAAACAAAATTATTTTAAAATAAATAAATAAATAAATACTGACCATGTGCCCCTATCTCCAAATAATAATAACCAGCATTTACTCTGTACCAGTTTATTTTATAAATGCTTCATATATGTTAACTATTTTAATTCTCTGAGTCTCTTATTATTTTTATATTAGAAATGAGGAAATAGAGGCCTTGAAATTTTAGGTAACTTGTCCAAGTTCACAAAGCTAATAAGTAACAGAGCTGCCTTCAAGGTTCATGATTTCATCACTAGACTACCCTGCCTTTTATCCAGAAAACTGAGATGGCTTTGCATTTCTGTTGCATAGATTATCTTCCAGATTATACTGTAAACTCCTCCATACAGATGCCTTACCCATGGCTTCTATTCACCAATACACATCAATACAGTAACAACCATTGTAATCTCTTCCACATCAGTTGGAAAATATCAAACGCCAAAGTCTCTTACCTCTCATATTAATGAGGGAAATACTGTACCTTTAAATAACAAATAGAAAAAAATTACACTCCAAAATGCGGCACTATTAAAAACTCTCATCTTTCAACTCATCTACTTGTAAGGATAGATCACTATATAATTTGTAAATTTGGAAATTAAGTATACTAACATGTGGAAAAGAAAATTCAGAAAACAAATGAATTTCACTCTCCTTACTGTTATGTCTTTATGTTTCATATGTCTTTTTACTCTTCCACATGACTTTCCTCTTCTTTTAGTACATGAATCTTATCCATTTCCCAATTAGTATATACTAAATTGATGTTATATTTTTGTACATTTTTCCCCAAGTATAACATAAATTCCTTGATAGCTAGGCTTCCTAATAAGACTTGTACATAGAAGAAATTCAATAAATACTTGCAGTTACCTGAATGCTTGAAACATGCACATAATTTAAAATCCTTTTGGCAACTGAATCCTAAGGCAAAAAAATGAAATTAGAAGTTTTCACTTAACCAATGCTGACAAAAAAATTACAAAGTTACCACTGACTCTAGACATCCATGTTACCCTAGAGTTAATTCAATAACAACTCTGAGGTAAAGTAACTTCATACCCTTAGAATTCTTTCAAAATCAGTTGAAGTAGTCTCTTGGCTCTTTATATTTGAAATAAATATCCAGTTTCACAGAATATTTTAAAACTTTTATAATACATTAGAGAATTTAACACAGCTAGCATACTTCAGATAGACATAAAATCACTTCTATCGAAAATTACTTGAAAGGAAAAACTTCAATGTCCACAGATCTTATAAACACAGGTGTTCTGCATAGATTATTGGAGAATTATGCTAATTAAGACTAGTAATGTCTCATCTAATTTGAAGAGTATTAACCTCACTGATCATGAAAAATAAAAAACATGACCAAGTTAATCTTATAGGTTTAAAACATACCTGATTAGATGATGATTTACTATGAATATGTAAGCTTCAAATACTGTCTATGGAGTCACTCTAAATCCAGCTGACTTTTAGAATAAATATCTACCAACTAAAACATGGTTCTACTAACACTGGCCATACTGGTGGGAATGGAGATGCAGTTTTGTGGGGAAAGTGCCACACTGCTAAAGAAATGTAGTAGATAATGTTATTTTGGACTGTCCAAAATCTATTCTTTCTCCTTTGAAAAACATGTAATTTCTTTACCGTAACTCTTTCCTTTCTTCTCCATCCATGTGATTAGACATGCCCACCCTGACCCTCACTCTGGCCACATGACCCAAGCATGGCCAACTGGCCTCCTGGTCAATATAATGGATTTAGGATTGAGCTTATGGCCCATATAAGCCCAAAGAGACACATTCTGCAAATCTGAACAGAACAATTCAGAAGGAGATGCTTTCTTTTCACCGAAGTAGTTGGTAGAATATAAACTGAAAAGTGGCAGTGGTCATCTTACCATCTCTTGGAGAAAGCCAGCCTGAGAATGAAATCAACACTGAGAAATGTAGAGGGACAAAGAGTTCAGACAATTTCATTTAAATTGAATTCAGCATGTCTGACATTCCTGAACTTTTCAGTTATTTGAACCACTTACCAAAACAAAGAAAACCTGTTGTTGTCAAGTTGATTCCAACTCGTAGCGACCCTATAGAGCAGAGTAGAACCGCCCCATAGGGTTTCCAAGGAGTGGCTGGTGGATTCAAACTGCTAACCTTTGGTTAACAGCCAAGCTCTTAACCACTGTGCCACCAGGGCTCCGTCTGAACCACCTAACTATTGTTAATTCCCCTTCCAGTTGGGAAAACTAAGAGTCCAGAGTAATACAGGAAGTAAGAGTCCAAAGGCAGATTGTATGGTGACCCTGTCAAGCCAATTTGCTCCACTGGCAACCCTTCCTTTAAGTAAAACCCAGATTTCAAAAGACCCATAATGGGATCAGCAAGACATCCAACAGAGACCGAAAATCCACTGTGTCAATAAAAGCCTCTTAAACACATTTTTTTAAAATTCCTAATTACCTTTTCAAATGGCTCATTGGCAAAAATCAAGGTTCTAATTAAACCTAAAGGGCTTTCCAATCACACACTTGGCACCAATTATTAGCTTAACTATGTATGTGTTAAGCCTTTGCTAATTACATTTCCTTCAAATCAGAGCCATTCAGATCAGGTCATTCAAGGTCATTTCCACTTGACATAAGACGGCTTTTTCCCACGAATACAGAAAATGGTAATAAAGAATTGTCTATTGCAGGACAAGCTTTCAGATGTTTTTTAATCAACTTTGCAAGCTCCAAAACTCAAAAGCAAAGCTAACCATTTAGCTAGTGTATTCCCTTCTATTTTCTGAGGCATCAACGAAAGGAAGGAGAAACAAATTACCTGGTGAAATAAAAATATACATATATGTGTGCACAGAAGTGTTGTGTGTGTATATGTATGAATGGCACTGCTCCTCCCCCTCAATTATGACAGACTATAAGGACAGAAAGGGCACAAATGTGTTTCTTGGAAAAGAGCTTCAAATACCCTTTTCACCCTCTCTCCCTTGCCAAGATAGAACCTTTACTTTAAGGGAAACTGAATTTCAAATGTGAAACTTACTCTCAGTGAGTTTCACCAATAAACAGGAATCTTATATTATGATCCATAAAATACAGGCCAAATTGAGTCTCCAGTAAATGCTAACATCATTCCTAACCCATTGGGAACATAAGTGCATTCCCATAACATACTTTACAAGTATGGTAGAATGCAGGGCCCACAAGAGCAGAACATCTCTGTAGGCTCACCTAAACACTCAGACTCATAAGACACTTGGCATGAGACTCACTTGGAGAGATGGTTCTCAAGCTTCAGCACATATCGGGTCACCTGCTGGGATTGTTAGAACACAGATTTCTGTCCTCCTCCCTGAGTTTTTGATTCAGTAGATCTGAGGTAGGGCCCCAGAATTTGCATTTTTAAAGAGTTCTCTGGGGATGCTGCTGCTGCTGGTCTCGGGAACTACACTTTGAGAACCACTAACTTAGAAGCCATAGGAGACACAGATTGCCAGCAGGAAGGCATGGAGTGTTCCTCTTCCAGAGAGAGTCCTGGCAGCAGTTTACTCATTATTAAGGCAACAAGTCTCACACCCAGCAGGTGTGTGAGGCAACCAGGCTTAGAAGCCACTTGCCTGACATCTCTTGAAGTAACTCCGTAGACGTACCTCCCAGGGACTCCACGAAGGAATCCGAGTCACAGGCTGGGAAGGCCAAACTTATGGCTTCCTATCAGGTATTTACAGGTCTGCCAGCCCAGGTGCAATAGCAATCAGGACCCATTAAGGGTCATTTTTTACAATGCTGCCTAGTGACAAAGTTGACCCATACCATCTTTACATGTTCCCAGAAAAACATCCAGGAAGATAAGTGAAGGCCAAATTTTCATGCAGAAGGGGAAAAAAATGTGTTGTTAACCCTCTTCCCACTACATACATATCTTTATTTACAATGTTGTTGTTAGGTGTCATTGAGTTGGTTCCAACTCATAGTGACCCCATGTACAACAGAACAAAAGGCTGCCTGATCCTGTGCCATCCTCTCAATTATTGCTATGTTTGAGCATAAAAATTAGATTATGTCAAGAAACTTCCTCAATTTTTCGTTCTTGGTTTAGCTGAATCTCAAAGCCACCAGTTAGAATGATCATGCCAATAAAGGAAGTAGATGGCCTGCTTTGGGCTTCCTGGTAAAAAATCATCTTCATCAATTGCAAGTGATACCACAAGAAGCCTTTAAATTCTGCACCGAGAATACTCACTAATCTCTAACTTAATCTATAAATAAGAAGTAAATTTCTCCTTCAGCTCTTCTGTCATCTAATTTTTTTTTACCCAACTGCTACATGGTCTGCTTCATTTTGTTACGCTGTTTACTTGAAAAGACTGTAGACAAAATCTGTTTAAATATTCAAACTTGCTACTCCAGATTTTAACAGATTATTCTAATGAAAGAAATATTTAAAAGAAACAACACTTGCTCTAGGAGGCGGGGCCAAGATGTCTGAGTAGTCAGATGCTTCCTGAAGTCCCTCTTACAACAAAGATCTGAAAAAACAAGTGAATCAACTATATATGACCATCTAGGAGCCCTGAACATCAAAAGTAAAGTTGAGGAATCAGACTGAGTGGAAGGGGGATGGAGAGATGGTTCAGAAGCAGAGAGGAGTTGCCAGGCCTCACCCGCAGAGAACCGGCACCCTGTAGCCAATGCACACAGTGAGGCAAGCAATGGCACTCGGGATGTGTTCTCCACATCAGGAGAGACTGAGCGGCAGAGAGCATACTCAAGCCGCCAGAATGAGTGAAAAGCAGTGCTCAGTTAGCAAAAGATTAAGTACATGCATCTAACCTATTGCCCGGATCTAAAAACATTCCCTTTGGGAAAAACCTCTCTCCCATTTACCTGCCCACTTCCCACTCTGTACTGGGTCCCAGGCCTGCTTCAGCCATTGCCACGTGCCCTGGGCCGGACATGCCCTAAGCCATTCTCCTGGCCTTGGAGAGGGAACAAATCAACAAACTGGAATACTCTGTCAGCTTCCCTAAGCTGGGAACTTAGAGTAGCTGCAGCTCCTTTGTCTAGACACAGGCATAAGGGGTCCATGGACTTTGAATGCCTTTCACCCCTGCATAGTCCTGTGTGGGCTCATTTCAGCAGCACAGGCCCTCATTAGCACACTACAGTAGGGTATATACCTGAAGCCTAACTTCAACTGTATCAGCTGTATGGTGGAATGGCAGGTTTGTCACATTTGACACCACTCTGCCCATTAAGAAGGGTTCTTGCCTATCCATATCAGGGGCCTGAGGACTGGTGGCTCCACCCATACCACACAGCCACCCGTGACAGGGGTCCAAGAATAAGTGGTGCCCCTCAGTCCTTACAGCCAACAACAGTGGGTACCCATAGTCCAGCTGCAAAATCTACCCACTTACACATTCTAGAGAACTGGGAGATGCTTTCCACCCAGACACTCAGGGGCAGCCGTCAGCACCCTGCCTTACTCAGATCATGACCCTCTACTGCAGCCAGATATCTGTGCCTACACCAATCACCAGTGCCAGTCTAGGACTGTAGGTGCCAGCCTACACCACACACACTTGGTGACTGACTACTTGGGCACCTGAGCTGAATCCAAACAAGAAAAGTAAACAGACTCCTGGGCTCACATTCCTAGTAACAGATCTAACCACTTGGTGACAGGACTTTAGAACTTCAAAGGCGCCAATAATCAAACTAGCTCACATCAGCAGCCTATTTGGGCATATCAAAACAACACAAAACATATACAAACCATAACCAACAACACACAAACTCCAGAAGATAAGTAAGATAACTGGGATCTTCTAAAAATGAAACACTTATGCTCATCAAAAGAATTCACCAAAAGATTAAAAAGAGAACCTACAGACTGGGGAAAAAAAATTGGACATTGCAAGTCAGACACAGATCTAATCTATAAAATCTACAAGAAAATCCAACACCTTTACAACAAAAAGACAATTAATCCAATTAAAAAATAGGCAAAGGAAATGAACTGACACTTCACCAGAGAAGACATTCAAGCAGCCAACAGACACATGAGGGAACGCTCAGGATCACTAGCCATTAGAGAAATGCAAATCAAACCCACAGTGAGATACCATCTCACCCCAGCATTACTGGCACAAATCAAAAAAACTGGAAATAACAAACGTTGGAGAGGCTGTGGAGAGATTGGAACTCTTATGCACTGCTGGTGGGAATTCAAAACGATCCAACCATTTTAGAAAATGATATGGCACTTCCTTAGAAAGCTAGAAACAGAAATACCGTATGATCCAGCAATCCCACTCCTAGGAATGTATCCTAGTGAAATTAGAGCCTTCACACGAATAGACATATGCACACCCATGTTCACTGTAGCATTGTTCACAATAGCAAAAAGATGGAAACAACCTAGATGCCCATCAACAGACGAATGGATAAACAAACTATGGTACATACACACAATGGACTATTATGCAACCAAAAAGAACAATGACGAATCTGCAAAGTATTTCACAACATGGATGTAACTGGAGGACATTATGATGAGTGAAATAAGTCAATCATAAAAGGACAAATATTGTACAAGACTACTACTGTAAAGAATCATGAAAAGGTTTACATGAAAAAAAGAAACAATCTTTGATCATTACAAGGGATGGGAGGGGTGAGGGGGAAATACTAAATACGCAATAGAAAAGTGGTAACTTTGGTGAAGGGTAAGACAGTACACAATACCGGGGAAGCCAGTAAAACTTGTATAAGGAAAGGTCATGGAAGCGCCATAGACACATCCAAACTCTCTGAGGAACCAAATTACTGGGCTGAGGGCTGTGGGGACCATGGTATCAGTGAATATCTAGCTCAACTGGCATAATATAGTTGATAAAGAAAATGTTCTACATTCTACCTTGGTGAGTAGCATCTGGAGTGTTAAAAGCCTGTGAGCAGCCATCTAAGATGCTCCACTGGTCTCACTCCTTCAGCAGCAAGGGAGAATGAAGAAAACAAGATACAAAGGAAAGATTAGTCCAAAGGACTAATGGACACAACTATGACGGCCTCCACCAGACTGAGTCTAGTACAACTAGATGGTGCCCAGCTACCACCACTGACTGCTTTGACAGGGATCACAATAGAGGGTCCCATACAGAGCTGGAGAAAAATGCAGAACAAAATTCTAACTCACAAAAAAAGACAAGATTTACTTACCTGACAGAGACTGGAGAAACCCTGAGGGTCCAGACACCTTTTTAGCTCAGTAATGAAGTCCCTCCTGAGGTTCACCCTTCAGCCGAAGATTAGACAGCCCAATAAAACAAAATGAGACTAATGGGGCACAATAACCCAGGGAAAAAGACTAGAAACTAGGAGGGGACAGAAAAGCTGGTAATAGGCAACCAAAGGTTAAGAAAGGACACTGTTGACATGTCATGGGATTGTTAACCAGTATCTTAAAATAATATGTGTACTAACTGTTTAATGAGAAACCATTTGTTCTGTAAACCTTCGTATAAAGTACAATTAAAAAAAAACAAGCTAGGACACAGTAAGCAAACATACAATAAATATAATAACTTATTGCTGGCTCAGACATAGCAGTCAATATCAAATCACATAAAGAAGCAGAACATGATAGTTTCAGCAAGCTCCCAAAACAAAGAACCAAGAAATTCTCCAGAGGATGAGAAGTTCTGGGAATTACCAGAGGTAGATTACAGAAGATTAATATACAGAACTTTTCAAGAGATCAGGAAGGAAATCATGCAAAACTCAGATTACTCCAAGGGACACACAGACAAAGTAATAGAGGAACTTAAGAAAGCTATAGAAGAGCATAATGATAAATTTAACAGGCTGCAAGAATTCATAGAGAGACAGCAAACAGCAATCCAAAAGATTAACAATAAAATTTCAGAATTAGACAGCACAATAGAAAGTCACAGGAGCAGAATTGAGGCAATGGAAGTCAGAACTAGTGAGACTGAAGATGAAGCATTTGACACCAATTTATTTAAGGAAAAATCAGATTAAAAAAATGAAGAAACCCTAAGAATTATGTGGGACTCTATCAAGAGGAATAACCTACAAATGACTGGAGTACCAGAACAGGGGGGAATAACAGAAAATACAGAGAAAATTGCTAAAAATTAATTGGCAGAAAACATCCCTGATATCATGAAAGATGAGAAGATATCTATCCAAATGTTCATCAAACCCCACACAAGGCAGATTCCAAAAGAAAGTCACCAAGACATATTATAATCAAACTTGCCAAAACCAAAGATAAACAGAGAACTTTAAAAGCGTCTAGGGATAAATGAAAAGTCATCTACAAAAGAAAGTCAACAAGAATAAGCTCAGACTACTCAGCAAGAACCATGCAGGCAAGAAGGCAATGAAATGACATATGCAAAGGCTTGAAGGAAAAGAAATTGCCAGCCAAGAATTATATATCCAGCAAAACTGTCTCCCAAATATGATGGCAAAATTAGGTCATCTCCAGATAAACAGAAGTTTACAGAATTTGCAAAAACCAAATCAAAATTACAAGAAATTCTAAAGGAAGTACTTTGGTTAGAAAATCAATAACATCAGATAACAACCCAAGACTAGAACACAGAACAGAGCAACCAGATATTTACCCATATAGGGAAGACACAAAAACAAATCAAAGCTGTAATGCTGAAAAAAGAGATGTCAATATGTAAAAGATGGTAATATTAAAACAAAAAAGAGGGAGTAAAAAATGTAGTCATAGATCTTTCATATGTAGAGGAAGACAAGGCAATATAAAGAAATAAAAGGTTGGTTTAAGCTTAGAAAAATAGTGGTAGCTATTAAGGTAACCACAAAGGAAGCAAACAATCCCACACATCAAAATAAAAAACAAGAAAAAGTTAACACTCAGCAAATACAAAATCAACAATGAAAAAGATGAAAATACATAAAGAAAAACGACTCAGCACAGAAAATGAAGTGGAACAAAGAAACTGTCAACAACACACACACACACACAAAAGACATAAAAATGATAGCACTAAACTCATACCTATCAATAATTACACTGAATGTAAATGGACTAAATGCACCAATAAAGAGACAGAGAGTGGCAGAATCGATTAAAAAACATGATCTGTCTATATGCTGCCTACAAGAGACACACATTAAAGACACAAACAAACTAAAACTCAAAAGATGGAAAAAATATATCAAGCAAACCACTATCAAAAGAGAGCAGGAGTGGTAATGTTAATCTCTGACAAAATAGACTTTAAAGCAAAATCCAACACAAAGGATAAGGAAGGACACTATATAATTATTAAAGGGTCAGTACACCAAGAGGACATAACCATAATAAATATTTATGCACCCAATGACAAGACTCCAAAATATATAAAACCAACGCTAACAGCACTGAAAGGAGAGACAGACAGCTCCACAACAACTGTGGCGACTTCAACACACCACTTTCAGTGAACAACAGAACATCCAGAAAGAAGCTCAATAAGACACAGAAGATCTAAATGCCGCAATCAACCAACTTGATCTCAAAGACATAAACAGAACACTCCACTCAACCTCAGCCAAGTATACTTTCTTTTCCAACGCCCATGGAACATTCTCCACAATAAACCACATATTAGGCCATAAAGCAAGCCTTAACAGAATACAAAGCACTGAAATATTAGAAAGCATCTTTTCTGATCATACAGCCATAAAAGTAGAAATCAATAACAGAAAAAGCAAGGAAATAAAATCAAACACATGGAAACTGAACAACTTGCTCAAAAACTACTGGCTTATATAAAAGATTAAGGATGGAATATAAAGAAATTCACAGAATCAAATGAGAATGAAAACACATCCTACCAGAACCTTTGGGGCACAGCAAAAGCAGTGCTCAGAGGTCAGTTTATAGCAATAAAGACACATATCCAAAAAGAAGAAAGGGCCAAAAGAAAAATGTTAAACTTACAACTCAAACAAATAGAAAGAGAGCAGCAAAAGAAGCACTCAGGCAGCAGAAGAAAGCAAATAATGAAAATTAGAGCAGAATTAAATGAAATAGAGAAGAGAAAAAATTGAAAGAGTTCACAAGACCAAAAGCTGGTTGTTTGAAAAGAACAAAGTTGATAAAACCATTGGCCAAACTGACAAAAGAAAAACAGGAAAAGAAGCAAATAATCTATATAAGAAATGAGATAGGCGATATCACAACAGACCCAACTAAAATTAAAAGTACCATACCAGAATACTATGAAAAACTGTACTCTAACAAATTTGAAACCCTAGAGGAAATGAACAAATTTCTAGAAACACACTACCTACCTAAACTAACACGAACAGAGGTAGCACAGCTAAATGAACCTATAACAAAAGAGGAGATTGAAAAGGTAATTAAAAAACTTCCAAAAAAAAAAAAAAACCCTGATCTGGACAGTTTCACTGGAGAATTCTACCAAACTTTCAAAGAAGAGTTAACACCACTACTACTAAAGGTATTTCAGAGTATAGAGTATAGAAAAGGACAGAATACACCCAAACTCATTCTATGAAGCCAGCATGACCCTGTTACCAAAACCAGGTAAAAACACCACAAAAAGAGAAAATTACAGACCATATCACTCATGAACATAGACATAAAAATCCTCAAAAAAAATTCTAGCCATAGATTCACTGACACATCAAAAAAATAATTCACCATGACCAAGTGGGATTTATACTAGGTATGCAGGGATGCTTCAACATTAGAAAAACAATCAATGTAATCCATCAAATAAATAAAACAAAACACAAGAATCACATTATCTTATCAATTGATGCAGAAAAGGCATTTGACAAAGTTCAACAGTCATTCATGATTAAAAACTCTTAGCAAAATAGGAATAGAAGGGAAATTCTTCAACATAATTAACGGCATTTATACAAAGCCGACAGCCAACATCATCCTAAATGGAGAGTCTGAAAGCATTCCCCTTGAGAACGGGAACCAGACAAGGATGCGCTTTTATCACCACTCTTATTCAACATTGTGTTGGAGGTACTAGCTAGATCAATCAATTAGGCTAGAAAAACAAACAAAAGGCATCTAAACTGGTAAGGAAGAAGTCAAAGTATCTCTGTTTGCAGATGATATAACCTTATATCATCCGCGAAGAATCCCCAAAGAA
Organism: Dugong dugon; assembly: GCA_030035585.1. NCBI lineage: Eukaryota > Metazoa > Chordata > Mammalia > Sirenia > Dugongidae > Dugong > Dugong dugon. The sequence continues at coordinate 22,736,001 of CM057469.1, read as the reverse complement.
TCCACAAGAAAACTACTGGAACTAGTAGAAGATTTCAGCAAAGTATCAAGATACGACATAAACCTAGGAAAATCAGTTGGATTCCTCTACACCAACAAAGAGAACTTCGAAGAGGAAAATCACCAAGTCAATACCATTTACAATAGCCCCCAAGAAGATAAAATACCTAGGAATAAATCTAACCAGAGACATAAAAGACCTATGCAAAGAAAACAAGACACTACTGCAAGAAACCAAAAGAGAGCTGCATAAGTGGAAAAACATAGCTTGCTCATGGATAGGAAGACTCAAAGTTGTGAAAATGTCCATTCTACCCAAAGCAATCTACAGATACAATGCAATCCCGATCCAAATTCCAATGGCATTTTTTAATGAGATGGAGAAACAAATCACCAACTTCATATGGAAAGGGAAGAGGCCCTGGATAACTAAAGCATTACTGAAGAAGAAAAACAAAGTGGGAGGCCTCACACTACCTGATTTTAGAACTTATGATACCGCCACAGTAGTCAAAACAGGCTAGTACTGGTACAACAACAGATACATAGACCAATGGAACAGAATTGAGAATCCAGACATACATTCATCCACCTATGAGCAGCTGATATTTGATAAAGGCCCAAAGTCTGTTAATTGGGGAAAACATAGTCTCTTTAACACATGGTGCTGGCATAACTGGATATCCATCTGCAAAAAACTAAAACAAGATCCATACCTCACACCATGCACAAAAACTAACTCAAAATGGATCAAAGACCTAAATATAAAATCTAAAACGATAAAGATTATGGAAGAAAAAATAGGGACAACCCTAAGAGCCCTAACACATGGCATAAACAGAATATGAACCATAAGTAACAATGCATAAACACGAGAAGAGAAACTAGATAACACTTACGCTCATCAAAAGACTTCACCAAAAGAGTCAACAGACAACCTACAGACTGGGAAAAAATTTTTGGCTATGACAAATCCAATCAGGGTCTAATCTCTAAAATCTACAAGATACTGCAACACCTCAACAACAAAAAGACAAATAACCCAATTAAAAAAATGGGCAAAGAACATGAACAGGAACTTCACCAAACAAGATATTCAGGCAGCTAACAAATACATGAGGAAATGCTAACAATCATTAGTCATTAGAGAAATGCAAATCAAAACTATAATGAGATATCATCTCACCCCAAAAAAGGCTAGCATCCAAAAAAATACAAAATAATAAATGTTGGAGAGGTTGTGGAGAGACTGGAACACTTACACACTGTTGGTGGGAATGTAAAATGGTACAACCACTTTGGAAATCTATTTGGTGCTTCCTTAAAAAGCTAAAAATAGGAGTACCATATGATCCAGCAATCCCATTCTTTGGAATATAGCCTAGAGAAATAAAAGCTGATGCAGTCTCTGGTTTATGTGGCCCTTTTGTTTCTTGGGCTAATATTTTCCTTGTGCCTTTGGTGTTCTTCATTCTCCTTTGCTCCAGGTGGGTTGGGACCAACTGATGCATCTTAGATGGCCACTCGCTAGCTTTTAAGACCCCAGCCACCACTAACCAAAGTGGGATGCAGAAGCTTTTCTTAATAAACTTCGTTATGCCAATTGACCTAGATGTCCCCTGAAACCATGGTCCCCAGACCCCCACCCCTGCTACGCTGTCCCTTGAAGTGTTTGGTTGTATTCAGGAAACTTCCTAGCTTTTGGTTTAGTCTAGTTGTGCTGAGCTCCCGTCCTTCCCTTCACCTAAGATAATTCTTGTCTACTATCTAGTTAGTGAATACCCCTCTCCCTCCTTCCCCCGCCTCGTAACCATCAAAGAATGTTTTCTTCTGTGTTTAAAGCTTTTCTTGAGTTCTTAAAATAGTGGTCTTATACTATATTTGTCCTCATGTGACTGATTAATTTCAGTCAGCATAATGCCTTCCAGATTCATCCATGTTATGAGATGTTTCACGGGTTCATTGTTATTCTTTATTGTTGTGTAGTATTCCATTGTGTTTATATACCATAATTTGTTTATCCATTCATCCATTGATGGGCACCTAGGTTGTTTCCATCTTTTTGCTATCGTAAACAGTGCTGCAATGAACATGGGTGTGCATATATCTATTCTTCTTAGCTCAAGTAGACACATGAGTATAAATGGGTAGCTCCTGTCGGGAGGTGAGATGAGAAAGCAGAAAGGGACAGGAGTTGGTTGAATGGACACCAGAAATCAGGGGTGGAAAGGAGGAGTGTGCTGTCACAGTATGGGGAGAGCAACAAGAGTCACATAGCAGTGTGTGTATGAATTTTTGTATGAGAAACTAACTTGAACTGTAAACTTTCATTTAAACCACAATAAAAAAAAAAAAGAAAGAAAAACAACTCATGGACTGAAGGAGTAATTCTTACTCTCGGTCACATTAACCTAAGTATATTTTTAAAATACCAATTCCTGAGCCATACTACCAGACCAATTACATCCAAATCTCCAGGGATATGGTCCAGGGACAGAATGTTTTTTAAGCCATCCAGGTATTTCTAACATGCAGCCAGGTTTAAGAACAGCTGAAAGCAGAGAAAGTATTTCTGAGACAAAAAAGTTGTTTTTCTTTCCTCTCATCATTCTCTCTAACGCTCTCTTTTAATTATAAAAGGGGGCAAATGCCTCTGAAAATTAAAGCAAAAGGAACTGAAATACTGGGAAGAATACCCCATGTTCTAATTTTGTGGGGTGTTTATAGTGTATTATAGACCCTCCTGGGTTATCAGAAGGACTTCGCTAAATTTGTGGCAGGTAGACTCACTGTAGTGGCAGTATAATTGTTAAGCTGTTGTCTCTTTACAAGTATATTAAGAATTGAGGTTCTATTACAATAAATGAAATGGGCTAAAGCTAAAAAAATTATAAAGATAAGTAAGGTTCACATGTCAGTAAAAAAGAATAAGTGCAAAAGCCTCCTACAGTTAATAAGGGCTAATCTTTATTTATTTTTAACTGCAGGTATGGTATAACGAGATGCTTACCAATCCATTTCCACTCTTTCCAGACACATGGTTAAACTATGTTCTCCAGCTTCCCTATCTTTGAGGGAGTGACATGACTGAGTTCCAGCCAGTAGACTCTGGGCAGACATCACACACGGGGTCACCATGAATTGGAATCAAGGACAGCAACTGGTCTTAAATGCCACATTTAAGCCTGGGAAATGAAAACTACTTATGCATGACTTATTGGGATGAACCATAATAACTCAGAAGAAGGCAGAGACATAAAATGGAAGAAGTTTAGGTTCCTATGTTGGAAGTTTCCTGTCAACCGAGAATATTCACAGTGGACTTGGAGTGAATGAGAAATAAACTTTCATCCTGTTAAGCTACTGAGATTTGTGGGCTTGTTTGTTATAGCTGCTAGCATTACTTTGTTGTTGTTGTGTGCTGTCGAGTTGATTACGACTCATAGTGACCCTATATGACATAGTAGAACTGCCCTCATAGGGTTGTCTAGGATGAAATCTTTATAGGAGCAGACTGCCAGGTCCTTTTTCCTGCAGAGCGGCTGGTAGGTTCTAACCACCAATCTTTTGATTAGCAACTGAGCACTTAACCATTGTGTTACCAGGCCTCTTTCTAGCATTACTTACTCTGACTAATAAAGCAGATGTTGAATTAGATGGTATTTAAGCTCCATTTAATCTATAAAATTCTACAGTAGTGGTTCTAAAATTTAGCCGCACATTAAAATAATCTCAGAGTTAAAAAAAATAATGTCTAGTCCTCATCCCTGGAAATTATGATTTAATTGGTTTCTGGAGTACAGCCTGGCCCTGGAATTTCTAAGTGCTCCTCATCCATGTGACTCTAACAGGCAGATATGGTTAAGAACTGCTACTCTACAGGATGCAGGAGACCAGATTTAAAAGTTAATACATAAGAGAAACCAAGGGTATTCTCTTGACTAGAAGCTTAATATGAACTAAGTGTGATATGCTTGCCCTCAAATCAAAGTTCTTGAGCTATATTATTGCTACTGTTGTTATTAATAGTGCCAAGAAGATTATGTGCAATATCTCAGTAAATCCTTGCAACCAAACTTCTTGATAAATATGAAATATTATTATTCTCACATTTCAGATGAAAAAACTAAGCTCAGACTGAGAGGTTAGGTAGCTCTTTCAAGGTCACACAGCTAAGAGGTAAAGCTATGATTTGACCATGGGTGTGACCAGCTCCTGTGTCCATGCTCTGACCCTTAGGTGATAATACCTACCGTTAACCTCAACAACATGTCCTGATCAAAGCAGATAAGAATCTCCCTGTTCACACACCAGTCAGACATTGGGAGTACTTCATTCAATTCCCAGAACTCTAGTTTAAAGGTGATGAAGGTAATACTGTGTTCAGAGCAGTGACTAGGTGGTTGGAGAGACTGGCAAGCAGGTGCCATTAAAAAAATGGATGAAAAAAAACTGGAAGGCTGAGGCCAAAAAATAAAAAGCAAAATTAAGTTGCTGAGTGGAGAGAAAGAATGACTGGGGAAATTGGGGAAAAGGGAACATGACAGTGCCTCCAAATATTGCAGTGGTTGTCACGTGAAAGAAAAATTAGTTTATCCGACACAGCTCCAGAGGATTAAGATCATAAATCAGACGTTGCAGAAAAGAAAGTTCTGCTCGATAAAAGGAAGACCTTAGAATAGTTAGAACTGTTCTAAGAACAAGTAGGGTTGCTGGGAGAATTTCATGAGAAAACTTATTTTGTATTAATAAAAGCATATACAAATGTGGGATATTTCTGTTTCTGTTATTACATTTGTGAGTGTCCCATCCACTGAAATGGCCAAGTAGTTATAGAAAGTGTGGTTCTGCCCCAGGTGGGAATAAGATCATTTAGGCCCATTCCTATTCTAAGAGTTTGTCTCTACACATATTGTGTTCTCAAGACAACATGTTTTTTAAATGCCTTATCGTTGACCGGTGGACAAAATACACACTCTGTATTCATATAGTACATGGTCTTTAAAGCTGTTTTGAAGGATATGCAGTCTCTTACTTCCCATCACAAAAAAGAGAAAATTTACAGCAATAATTTGGTCAGTTTTGGCTTGCTGAAGGCTTATTATGAGGCTGACTCTCGAATATTCACCTTATTCGGCTATGTTTTGTTGTTGTAGTTGATGCCGTTAGTTGCCAACAAGTCAGCTCTGACTCATGGTAACCCCATTTATAACAGAATGAACTGTTGCCTGGTCCTGCACCATCTTCATGACTGTTGGTAGGTTTGAGTCCATTGTTGCAGCCATTGCGTCAATCCATCTCATTGAGAGTTTCCCTCGTTTCCCTTGGCCCTCTACTTTACCAAACATGATGTCCTTCTCCAGTAATCAGTCCCTCCCGATGGCACGTCCAAAGTAAGTGAGTCGAAATCTCAGACAATATTCTGTGATCTGTAGGGTCTTTGTTGGCTAATTTTTGGAGGCAGATCACTAGGCCTTTCTGTCTTAGTCTGGAAGCTCCACTAAAATCTATCTACCATGGGTGACCATGCTGGTATTTGAAATACCAATGACATAGTTTTCAGCATCACAGAAACATGCAGGCCACCACAGTACAACATACTGACAGACTGGTGGTATTTGTTTATATATATTGCACAATATATGCAATGGGTAAAGTATTTCCTGAGGTAGAACAGAGGCCTATGTCTCTTCTTATCACCTACCAGTTAATCTTTCCATTTAGTAATTTGAGTCTGTACTTATCATCTCCATGGTAAGCTCTTCCAAACAGGCACCATGACAGTTTTGGATCCTCCACAGAGTACAGTACAGTGATTGGGACTTCTGTAAGGGTTTGACAGAAGTTTGATTTGGAAATGACCTAGATCCAAAGAAGTTGTTTGTAGTCCTGCACTCAAGCATAGTGGAGAAATGACAAAAATGTGCAATTTGGGAAAAATAAATTTTTACACAGATCTCTGTATTAAGGGAAAAGTAAAATAATTGGGCTTAAATTACCTAAATAATTCATGTAATTCACCAAAAAGTCACATATAACCAATAGATCAACTGTCTTAAAGTATAATTACCTGACTTCATTGCTGATATCATGACAACTTTAACAAATCTTCCAATTATACACTCAGCTTCATCTCTCATAAAATGGACAAGACACTACCTCCATGAGGGCAGGCAGGATGCCTGCCACACTCATTTCTATATCCCCAGCACCTGGCTCATACCACCTGCTCCACAAATACTGGCTGGATGAATGGATGAATATACAAACAGGTAGGCTTTAGATGTGGAATGTTTGATGTGCCTTTTAGAGACAGACTCCAGGCCTTTGAGTGCCGATGATATTTCTACCAAGCTTCTCTTTGAACATATGACTTATTTAGCATCTTAAAGTTCATGTTGACAGAAAGGGTGAAAGTATGAGTACTTTCCTGAGCTCAGTTATTTCTGACTTGTTATGTACTGATGTCAACAGTGATAACAGTCCAGCCTGAGCTAGATATAAACAGGAGTTGTATGCCAACTTTCAAATTGCAGTTTCCATGTTAAGTTGTCTCTGTTTTGTTGCCACTAAGAAAAGACTGCCATTTAGTGGTGGTGAGACTAAGGAAAAGTTGCTCCATTGGCACTAAACATCTGAGACCTCCCCAGAGGGCTGGCGCAACGGTTAAGTGTTTTCGCTGCTAACCAAAAGGTCGGCAGTTCGAATCCACCAGCCGCTCCTTGGAAACTCTATGGGGCAGTTCTACTCTGTCCTATATGATCGCTATGAGTCGGGATCAACTCAATGGCAACGGGTTTTTTTTCCTTTTCTTTTTCAGAGGGACTGACATTTGCCAAAACTCAGGCTGGAAGCCTGTGGAAAGTTTGTACCCGATCAATATGGAACTGTTTTCATCTACAAGAGCAGTTCTGTGGCTAGATAGCAAATGAAGAATGCTGGAGGAGAGAGCATCCCAAATCCCTTAAAATTCCCTAAAATGCTCATTTATAAAAGAAGAGAATAGCCAAATTTAAGGAGTACCCTCAGGAAATCCACCTTACCCTCTAGGTGAGAAACGCAAAATGCTTTGTGGGAAATCAAATGCTCATTAAAAATGTATGAAACAATAAGTTTCCTCCTATCACTGTCTGCATCCCTTGTCTGTGAGCACCTGCTCCTGCCATGCTTGAGCAAGTCTCAGAGTCTGGTCATTAGCATGATTAAATCATTTCTCCATCTCAACCCAAACATTTGAGATGTCTTCCCGTTCTTCACGCATACAGTAAACTTTGCTGAGCACCCATCAGCAGCAAGGCAGTGCATGCATGGGGACATAATGAGTTAGTCAGGCCATGCCCACGTTCTTGAAGCATCTCCAAAAGTAGAGGTAAAAGATAATCAACAATGAATTATTCAATGATTTATTAAATTAAATTATGACAAGTGCTATGAAGAAGAAAAATAAAGTATTAGGAATTTATAGAATAGGAAATCTGACCTAGTTACTTCCACAAGAAAAAGGATAAGAAGGTATTGATCAGAGAAAGCCATCATCACCTCACTGGGAATAAAAAATAACAATCTTCAAAACTCTTCACACTAAAATTTTATTCTATGTGAAGACTGCTTTTTTGTCTTTCTTTAAATTCTAAGATTTGTTAAGTTTTAGAAACCACAATGTATTATTTGCCCAGATGACTTCAGCAACAATTTCACAATCTTTTTATGTTACTATGTGGACCTTCCAATGCATTAGAATTTGTGACTTTCGCTTTCAGAAGGCAGACTGAGATCCAAGTGCTCCAGTGATTATGAGCTGACAATACAAAGGTCGGCTCTCATGAGGAATGCCAGGACATTAAAATTCACTTACATCATCTGGGGAAACGTTTTCTAAGGAGGATCCAACACATCAAAATAAAACCCGTGTGTAGGGGATATATTCATGTACACACATCCAATGAGAGAATATTAGAGCTGTAAGGACCTGGGGGACCTTCTGCCTTGAACTTCTCATACTTCCAATGAGGGGCAGCTCAAAGAGGTTAAAGAGATTGCTCAGATCTCCCAGCCAGCAGGTGACGAAGGCTAAGGGCACTGCACATTGGATGAAATGTGATGAAATCCATCTGCAGGTAAAATAAAGCCTGTCTCAAAATAATATTTCAACAAAAATTATCAACACAGGGAGAACTTAAGGTCTGTTAGGTAGCTGGTAATCAGAATGGAGCTCTAGAACCAAGGATAGAATCTTTCTTTGACTTCATTGTGAAAAATACAAGATTTTGGGGTCAATAAAAGGTATATGTTAATTTAAAGGTATAACCAACTTTAGAGCTTTACCAAGCAATAGTGGTTTGATTAACAGGGTACCTTTAGGGAATATTCTACTTGGCTTGGAATCTTTATTACCACAGTTGAATTACCAATGTTGACTATTCAACACTAACATCTATTTAATGTCGTAGCAGAGTGTGTTTTCCAAAGACGGTCACAGCAATATCTCCCATCATACATGCTCTTCTGCAGTGTGCTGTTGCCATTCCTCCATCAAGAGGTGAAGTCTCGTGTGCCCCCTCCCTTAAATCTGGCTGCCTTAGGGCTTGCTAGGAGTTAACAGAATGTTATGGAAGTGACACTGAGTGACTTCTGAGGCTATGTCAGAAAGGTCATGGAGCTTCTACCTGGTTCTCTTGGGACACTTCCTCTGAGGAAGCCATCCACCACAGAAGAAGTCAGACTATTCTAAGATGCCATCCTGGAAAGGCCACATGATGATGCTCCAGTTCATAGGCCCAGGTGAGTCCGGCCTTCCATCCATCCCTGCTAAGGGGCCAAAATATGTGAATGAATATGTGACTCTAGAAGTGGATCCTTGCCACCCCCAAACCATTTGAGTGTTTCCAGTTGAGTCCTCAGACATATGGTGCAGAAAAATAAGCCACCCCTATTGTTCCTGGTCTAAATTCCTGACCCACAAAAACTGTAAGCATAATAAAATAATGCAAATATAAATAAAAGCCACTAGGTTTAGTGGGATTTCTTACACAGAAATAAACTACTGAAAGAATGTTATTTTTTTTCCTATAAAAGTTATTATGGATATTAGGCCCTTTGCACAGATGAAAAACCCAAGTTACAGAGAGATTAAGTCAGCAAGAGTACTGAATCATAAATAGAACCATAAAAATCAGAGCAATCAAAAGATCATCTAAAGTAATTTTGAGGGCACTGAGACCTAGAGAAAAATGACTTGGATCAAGATACACAGTTAATGAAGATAGATTCAGGGAAAAAATAAATTTCCTGAAAAGTCCAGGGATCCAGAGTTCATTCCAAGATATCCGAATAAGTACAACAGTAAAAAGATCACAGGCTTTGGAATCAGAGCTAGGCTGATTATATCCTAATCTCTCTTTGCCTTAGTGTCTTTATCTTTAAAATGGGAGGAATACAGAGAAAGGACATTAGTGGAAAAGGGATGAAATCTGAATATAATCTACAGTGTGATAGAAATATACCAACGTTAATTTCCTGGTTTTGATTACTGACCTGTGACTATATAACATGTTATTATTAGGGGAAACTGGTCTGGAATAAATAGGAATTATCTATTACTTTTGGAACTTTTTGTAAGTGTAAAATTAGATCAAAATAACAAGTAAATGAAAGAAAGAAAAAGGAAGAACAACACCTATCTGGTAGGGTTTTAAAGATTTAAATGAAATTGTTGTTGTTACTAGCTGCCATTGAGTCGGCCCTCGACTCATGGCAACCCCACGCACAATGAAACAACACGTGGCCCAGTCCTCGGCCATCCCCATGGTGGGTTGTGGACTGGACCACTGTGATCCATAGAGTTTTCACTGGTTAATATTTGGAAGTAAATCATCAGGCCTTTCTTCCTAGTCCATCTTAGTCTGAAAGCTCTGCTGAAACCTATTCAGCATCACAGCAACATGTAAGCTTCCACTGACAGGTAGTGGCTGTGCACTGAGGTGCGTTGGCTGGGAATTGAACCCGGGTCTCCTGCATGGAAGGCAAGAATTCTAACACTGGACCACCATTTCAGTGCCTGGTATACAGAAAGCATTCAAATAGTTTCCCTTAGGCATCCTCACCTGGATGCACTGATAAAGCCAGAGCAGATGGGCCACTGACTTCTAGGTCAAGCCTTGCTCTCTGAGGACAAGTCCTCGCGTACTGTAGATATAGTCCAGCACATTGCAGCCAGAACTTTTCTGAGAAAATTGAACTTAGGAAGCAGATGATGGGAAACATCCCACAGTAGTGAAATCTCTAAACCTCTTCTCTGACCTTTGAATTCTTGGCAACCACAAACTGCGTTCTAGCCAAGAATCTTTATGCATGCAGCTTCCATATCTACTTGCTCTCATTTAGAGGTTAGACATCCTCCACGCTACAGTCATCCGATGCCATCTGTCTGTGGCCAGGAGCTAGCTGAAAGCTCTCTGAAACAGTCTTCCAAAGCTAATTGAGCTTCTCTAAATATTTGAAGAGACAGAAATGGGACTGCATCAGAGGAGGTTTAATAAAATATTTAGAAAGCTTTTTTCTAGTGTAGTGGGCCACTTCCTTCTTGCCCCCTCCTCGAGGAAACATGCCTCCCATCCGTTTATCACCAGAATTGAACCTGACTGGTCTGGGAACCCTGCCATGTCCTGATGGTGCGAGTGAAGGAGAAATTTCCGGGAGATCATCAGAACCATCTTAAAATAATTTTACCAGTGCAAATCTTGAAATCCTGGGAGCATTCATAAAGTTTATCTATGAACATAAAGGTATGGGACATACAGAATACCAATGGGCTTGGCCTCCTGCACTGAAACCAAAGGGATTAATTGTTTTAAAATATATTGTTGCAGACCTGTAACAAGGAACAGGTACCCTCTGAAGTTCAGTATGAAGGGCTGCTGCTCAATACTCAGAATTTTGGCAAAAAAATGATCAGTCTTCATTGGTTCAAGAAAACCAATAACCTCTGTCAATCCATGTTCGAGGTTCTTTTTACTGTACTAGACTCTCTCTCCAACATTAGACTGATATTCTATCTGGAATCGTTAACTTGTAATTCTTCGAACGTCTTTTTTAATGCAAATGCATATAGTCAAAGAATCAAACTAATATGGCGAATCTTAGTTACCTAGTGCTGCCATCACAGAAATACCAAAAGTGGGTGGCTTTAAAGAACAGACTTTTTTTTTCTCACAGTTCTGGAGGCTAAAAATCCAAATCAGGGTCCATGTCAATTCCAACCTGGTAAGGAATATTGGGCTTTCTTCGGTTCCTTGGCTTGTAGATGATCCTCACATGGCGTCTGTCTTCCCCTTATGTGTGTCTCTGTGTCCATTAAGCTCTTTTCATAACTTTGAAGTGATTAGATTTATAACCACCCTACTTAGGTATGACCAAATTAACATAACAAATAAAATTCTATTACCAAACAGGATCATATGCACAAGTATAGATATGAGCATTTCAATACACATTTCAATTCATAACACGGGGGCATGCCCAACTAACTTTTCTGGAAATACCAAACCAAAAAAAAAGAAACACCCAAACCTGTTGCTGTTGAGTTGATTCCAGTTCATGGTGATGTGTTAAAGAGTAGAACTGATTTCCATAGGGTTTTCTTGGTGGTAATCTTAACAGAAGCAGATCGCCAGGCCTTTCTTCTGAGGTAATACTGGGTGAGTTCAAATCATCCACCTTTATGTTAATAGTTGAGTGCAAATCATTGGCGTCACCCAGGAACTTTCTGGAAACACCAGGCCCATAAAAATGGGCCTATCTTTGAATCTTACAGTTCTGTGCTCTGAGTGAGCAAAAGCGTGAATGACCCTGAGGTCTGCACAATGCCTGAGCATTTTCTGAATCCTACAATTAGATTATGTTCAATAAGCATAGGGTCAAATATGGTTTGTTTTATTCTGATCCTTTGAAAATTAGTTATTCTTGGGTTTATATAGAAATCTCTCAATCTAAGTGATACATAACTAGAAAGTACTAATCTCCAACCATACTAGCTAAATTAAGGTCATTTATGCAAACATTATCTATTCCTGCTCATTCTCACTTTTTATATTCTGGGAGAAATTATTCTCTCTCTCCTCTGTCATTCTTTAATCACTTCATTACTTATGAAATGAGATCAGATCTTACTGTCTCCGGAAGAGGTCAATAACTCTTCTTGTTATTGTTAGTTGCTGTCGAGTTTGTTCCAACTCATGGCACAATTCTATATAACAGAAGGGAATAACTCTAAGATCCTGCATTTCTTGGTCTGTACTACAAGCAGTCACTTGATCAGGCTGATCAGGCTTGTCCCCACCTATCACCCAGGGTTAGCATAAAGCAATCTGGAGTACTCAAAAGTCATTAAGAGGAAGACACTTCATATTTAGAAAGATATTATCCTAATAAATGAATTTTTCATTAGAACCCAAGGAGGTACTATTAATTTTGATTAAATAGCCTGTTATGTTTTATATTCTTGAAAGGGAAACATTAAAGAGATACTCTTCTGCTTTGTAAAATGCAAAAATTCTCGAAGGTTCTTCTCTGGCAGGCCTCAGGGGCATTTATGCCATCCTCCTGCCCAGAAGTGATAGAGTGTATTTTATGATGCCCTCCTCTCCTGGCTCTTCTCACTTGGTGGTAATGAGGTCTCTCTCCACTCTAATGGATTCTCTTTTTTTTTTTTTTTTTTATTGTACTTCAGGTGAAGGCTTACAGAACAAATAGTTTCTCATGAAACAGTAGTACACATGTTGTTTTATGACATTGGTTAACAACCCCACAACATATTAGCCCTCTAAATGCTCAACCTTTTTTTTTTTTTTTTTGGTGAAAATACACATAGCCAAACACACACCATTTCAAAAATTTCTACATGCACAGTTCAGTGACACTGACTACGCTCTTCCAATTGTGCTGCTATTCTCACTTAAGATAAAGGCTTACAGAACAAAATAGTTTCTCATTTAACAGTTACTACACATGTTGCCCTATGACAATGGTTAACAATCTCACAACACATCAACAATATCCTTACTCAACCTTGGGTTCCCTATGACCAGCTTCCTTGTCCCCTTCTGCCTTCTGGCCCTTGTCACTGGACTCCTGTACCTCATTAGTCCCATCTGGTTTTACGGGGCTGTCCACTCCCCGGCTGAACGGTCAACCTCGGAGATAACTTCACCACTGAGCTAAAAGGGTGTCTGGGGGCCATACTCTTGAGGTTTCTCCAGTCTCCTTTAGGCCAGTAAATCTGGTCTTTTTTTTTGTGAGTTAGAATTATGTTCTACACCCTTCTCCAGCTCTGTCCAGAACCTTCTGTTGTGATCCTGGTCAGAGAAGTCAGTGGTGGTATCCGGGCACCATCCAGCTCTACTGGACTCAGTCTGGAGGAGGCCTTGGTAGCTGTGGACCATTAGTCCTTCAGACTAATCTTTTCCTTGTATCTTGTTCTCTTCATTCTCCCTTGCTCCCGAAGGGATGAGACCAGTGGAGTATCTTAGATGGCCGCTCACAGGCTTTTAAGACCCAAGACACTACTCACCAAGGTAGAATGTAGAACGTTGTCTTTATAAACTGTGTTATGCCAATTGAGCTAGATGTTCCCCAAGACCATGGTCCCCACAGCCCTCCACCCAGCAATTCAGTCCCTTAGGGAGTTTGGATGTGTCTATGGGGCTTCCATGACCTTTCCTTGTACAAGTTGTGCTGGTTTCCCCTGTATTGTGTACTGTCTCACCCTTCACCCAAGATACCACTTATCTTTGCCTATTTTGTATTTCCCTCCCACCCCTCCCATCCCTGGTAACCCACAAAGATTGTTACATTTTGTGACTTATCCTTTTGTGATTGACTTATTTCACTCAGCATAATGTCCTCCAGTTTCATCCATGTTATGAGATGCTTCACAGATTCATTGTTGTTCTTTCCTGTTGCATAGTACTCCACTGTGTGTACGTACCATAGTTTGTTTATCCAGTCATCTGTTGATGGGCATCTAGGTTGTTTCCATCATTTTGCTATTGTGAACAATGCTGCCATGAATGTAGGTGTGCATATGTCTACTCGAGCGACAACTCTTAATTCTCTAGGATATATTCCTAGCAGTGGGATTGCTGGATCGAATGGTATGTCTATTTCTAGCTTTCTGAGGAAGCACCATATCATTTTCCAGAATGGTTGTATCATTTTGCATTCCCAACAGCAGCGCTTATAAGAGTTCTGATCGCCCCGCAGCCCCTCCAACGTTTATTATTTCCAGTGTTTTTGATTCGTGCCAGTAATGCCGGAGTGAGATGGTATCTCATTGTGGTTTTAATTTGCATTTCTCTAATGGCTAGTGATCGTGAGCATTTCCTCACGTGTCTGTTGGCCATCTGAATGTCTTCTTTGGTCAAGTGTCTGTTCATTTCCTTTGCTCATTTTTTAATAGGATTATTTGTCTTTTTGTTGTAGAAGTGTTGGATTTTCTTGTAGATTATAGAAATTAGACCTTTGTCTGACTTGTACTGTCCAAAATTTTTTTCCCAGTCTGTAGGTTCTCTTTTGACTCTTTTGGTGAAGTCTTTTGAAGAGCATAGGTGTTTGATTTGTAGAAGATCCCAGTTATCCAGCTTATCTATTGGGGTTTGTGCGTTGATGGTTATGGTCTGTATCCTGTTAATGCCGTGTATTAAAGCCTGCAGTGTTGGTCCTATTTTCTCTTCTATGAACTTTATAGTTTTAGGCTTTATATTCAGGTCTTTGATCCATTTTGAAGTAGTTTTTGTATACGGTGTGAGGTATGGGTCCTGTTTCATTTTTTTGCAGATGGATATCCAGTTTTGCCAGCACCATTTGTTAAAAAGACTGTCTTTTCCCCACTTGCTGGACTGTGGGCCCTTGTCGAAGATCAGGTGACCATAGGTGGATGGATTTACATCTGGGTTCTCAATTCTGTTCCATTGGTCAATGTATCTGTCGTTGTACCGGTACCAGGCTGTTTTGACTACTGTAGCTATATAGTAGGTTCTGAAGTCAGGTGGTGTGAGTCCTCCAACTTTATTCTTCTTCTTCAATAGTGCTTTACTTATTCGGGGCTTCTTCCCTTTCCATATAAAGTTAATGATTAGTTTTTCCATCTCTTTGAAGAATGTTGTTGGTGGATCGGGATTGCGTTGTACTTGTAAATTGCTTTGGGTAGAATTGCCATTTTCACAATGTTGAGTCTGCCTATCCATGAGCATGGTATGTTTTTTAATGGATTCTCTCTTTTATATCCCAAAAGAGACTGACTCAAGATACAATCTAATCCTGTAGATTGAGTCCTGCCTCATTAACATAACTGCCTCTAATTCTGCTTCATTAGCATCATAGAGGTTAGGATTTACAACACATAGGATAACCACATCAGATCACAAAATGGTGGACTACCACACAATACTTGGAATCATGGCCTAGCCAAGTTGACACATATTTTTAGGGGGACACAGTTCAATTCATAACAGGCATCTTCTTCCAATATAAGGCAGTTTTGTCTACATTAAAAATTTGTTTATGGTAGCCCCCTTCATCAATTATCTAGCTAGATCTTCTGGATAACATGCTGCAGCTTCTACAACAGGACTTGCTGCTTCACTTTGCACTTTTACGTTATGGATGGAGACAGCTTATTTCCTTAAACCTCATGATCCAACCTCTGCTAATGTCAAACGTTTCTTCTGCAGCTTCTTCACCTCTCTCAGCCTTCATAGAATTGAAAGTTGGAGTTTGGTCTGGATTGGCTTTGGCTTACAGGAATGTTGTGGCTGGTATGATCTTCTATCCAGACCACTAAAACTTTCTCCATATCAGCAATAAGGCTGTTTCACTTTCTTATCATTCCTGTGTTCATTGGAGTAGCACTTTTAATTCCCTTTAAGAACTTTTCCTTTGCATTCACAACTTGGCTAATTGTTTGGCACAAGAGGCCTAGCTTTTGCCCTGTCTTGGTTTTTAACATACCTTCCTCACTAAGCTTAATCATTTCTAGCTTTTGATTTAAAGTGAGAGACGTGCTACCCTTCCTTTCACTTGAACACTTAGAGGCCATTGTAGGGTTATTAATTGGTCTAATTTCAGTATTGTCCTGTCTCAGGGAATAGGGAAGCCTGAGGAGAGGGAGAAAGATAAGGAATGGACAGTCAGTGGAGCAGTCAGAACACACACATTTATCCATTAAATTTGCCATCTTATATGGGTGCAGTTTGTGGTGCCCCAAAGCAATTACAACGGTAACATCAAAGATCTCTGATCACAGATCACCATAACAGATATAATAATAATGAAAAAGTTTTAAATATTGTGAGAATTACCAAAATGTGACACAGACACATGAAGTGAGCACATGCTATTGGAAAAATGGCGCCGTAGACTTGCTCGACACAGGGTTGCCACAGACCTTCAATTTGGAAAAAATGCAATAACTACGAAGCACAATAAAACAAGGTATGCCTGTATATGTTGAACAAATAATCTGAGAAGTTGGACTATATGAAGAATGAAGCATCAGGATTGGAGGAAGACTCATTAAAAGCCTGAGATAAGTAGATGACATAACTCTGCTTACTGAAAGTGAAGATAACTTAAAGTACTTACTGATGAAGACAAAATAACTACAGTCTTCAGTATGGAATACACCTGAACATAATGAAAATGAAAATCCTTACAACTGGACCAATCAGCAACATCATGACAAACAGTGAAAAACTGGAGTTGGCAAGGATTTCATTCTTCTTTGATCAATAATCAATGCCTGTGGAAGCAGGAGTCAAGAAATCAAATGACACATTGAATTAGGTAAATCTGAGGCAAAAGACCTCTTTGAAGTTCTAAAAAGCTAACATGTCACTTTGATGACTAAGGTGTGCCTGAACCAAGCCATGGTATTTTCAATCGCCCCATATGCATGTGAAAGCTAGACAATGAAAAAGGAAGACAAACAAGAACTGATGCATTTGAATTGTGGTGTTGGTGAAGAATACTGAATACATCATCGACTGTCAGAAGAATGGACAAATATGTCTTGGAGGAAATACAGCCAAAATTCTCCTTAGAAGTGAGGGTAGTGAGACTTCATCTTGCTTTCTTTGGACATGCCATCAGGAGGGACTAATCGCAGGACAAAGACATCATGCTTGACAAGTAGAGGGTCAGTGAAAATGAGGGAGACCCTAAGTGAGAGTTTGACACAGTGGCTGCAATAAAGGGCTCAAACATAGCAATGATTGTGAGGGTGCTGCAGGACCAAACAACATTTTGCCCTGCTATACATTAGATCAGTATAAGTCGGAGCCAACTCGATGGCACCTGATAACAAACAAATGACTAACGACATTGAGCATCTTTTCATGCACTTATTGGCCATTTGTATATCTTCTTTGGAGAAATGACTATTCAAGTCCTTTGCCCACTTTTAAATTGAGTTGTTTGTCTTTCTGTTGTTGAGTATTTCTTTATATATTCTGTTTATTAAACTCTTATCAGATATACAGTTTCCAAATATTTTCTCCCATTTTGTAGGTTGTTGATAAAATCCTCTGATGCACAAAAGTTTTTTACTTTGATTAAGTCCAATTTATCTATTTTTTTCTTTTGTTGTTTATGCTTCTGGTGTCACATCTAAGAATCAATTGTCAAAAATATGGTCTTGAAACATTACTCCTAAATTTTGTTATTAACATTTTATGGTTTTAGTTTTTCATATTTAGGCCTTTGATCGACTTTGAGTTAATTTTCATACATGCTGTGAGGTATGCAACCAACTTCATTCTTTTTTGTGTGGAGATTCAGTTTACCCAAAACTATTTGTTGAAGAGACTATTCTTTCCCCACTGAATGGAGTTGGCACCTTTATTGAAAATCATTTGACTACAGATGTATGAGTTTATTCCTGGATTCTCATTTCTATTCCACATGTATTATACAATTTTAATATATATTTTAGGTATATAATTTGGCCTTAAGAGGCCTCTCAGATTTTTTAATCAAATTCCTATCCTAATTCATTCATCATGACATTAATAAGCTGTTTGTTTTTTGATGTAGCATAAAAAGGCAAATTTATTCAATGATCCCATGGATATTCAAGAGACAGAGGCTCATAATTGAATATAATAATAGATCTCACAAAATCTTAGAACTGGTAGTGACAACAGAGTTCAAGTATTTAAACAGTTTGATTCCACAGATAAAGAAGCTGAGATCCAGAGGGGTGGCATGATTAATTCCAGGTCGCATAAATATATTGAATCTCAGAGCTGATGTCAGAACCCAGATAATCTGGCTTCCAGTTTGGTATTCTTTGAATCAGTTATGGTCCTTTTGAGTGTAAGAAGCAAACTAACATAAGCAAACATGGAAATATTTTTAAATTTTGGGAATTTACGTGATCAAAGGCTTGGAATAGGCAGGACTAGGCAGCTCTAAAAGGTTCCCATGGTTTCATGGCAATAACTACTGCAGGGCTAAAGCTGTTGTAGCCAATGGAATGAATTAATAAACTTCACAGTGTTTACTGTCCTTTGTCATTCTGAATGTGCAACACTTTTTTTTTTTTTTTTTTTTTTTTTTTTGCCTTCATTGGCCAGTCCTCTCTCTCCTTATTCCTTGAAAGTCAAATCTCCTTCCCAGGAGAGTGACTGAGAATGCAAGGTATCCATTTTCCTAGCTTCCCTTGGTCCAGTATAGGGAAATGAGACCTAAGGGGAAGTCTGCTGAAGGTACTCAGGAGTATTCTTCTCCCTGATGGAGAGAGGGAGGAGAAACAGAGGAGGAAGGGAAGGAGGAAGAGTGGGATAAGGGAGAAGAGATGAAGTGAGAGGGAGAAAGGGAGGGACAGGGAGTAGGAGAAAGAATTTTCTGGCTTCCCTGGTTCCCCCTCACTATCTGTTTTATACACTCCTGTGTGAATATCTGAAATCTGGAGTTAGAGAGGAGTCCCTGGGTGGCTCAAGTGGTCGAGTCCTCTCCTATTCACTGAAAGGTTGGTGGTTTGAACCCACCCAGAGGTGCCTTGTAAGAAAGGCTTGGCAATCTGCTTCCAAAAGGTCACAGCCTTGAAAAGCCTATGGAGCTCAGTTCTACTCTGCACACATGGGGTCACCATGAGTCAGAACCAACTCAATGGCAACTGGTTTAATTTTCTGGTTTGGAGTTCGGGAAGCCATCTTGTTACCACGAGATGACAAACTCAACAGTGAAAAGCCACTCCTTTGAGGAAAGCTGAAGGGAAAGTTATGAAGTCCCAGAGTCCTCTGACATTACTGAACCAATGAGCCCCTCCTGCCCCAAGTGTTCCCCTCCAGGCTTCTTGCTATATGAGATAACGTATCTACTACTTAAACCACGGAAAGTTGGCCTAGCTCCTGCTTGCAGCCACAAAGCATCCTGACAGGGAGCTCAGGATTCTAAGCCCGTGGACAGAGGGTCTGATTGGCCAAGTCTGGGTTTTGCACCTGCCTCTGGTGGAAGGAGCAGTGAGAGGAATGAGCCAGTGGAAGGAACCTCGAAGACCCTCCAGCTTTATTAGTTTGAAGCCAAGCACCTTGATTTGCTTTTCTCCTGTGGTGCTGTTGGAAAGCGGGGAAGGAGGCTGACCAGCCAAAACAATAAATGTTCCAAACATAATTATATTGTATCTTGCTGACACTTTAGAAACATAATTAAATAACTTAATTCATGACTATCGTAAATCAAATGGGCTAGCGCATGAATGTGCACATGTAAAAGCTGAAAAAGAGACCAGTCACCTTGTATTTCATCTGGAAATAAATAAAAAGTGAAATGTACTCAGGAAGATTATATTATATAATATGCAATTTCACAATTCAGGGTTTTTATTTTTCTCAGTGTGCAGAGCTAGCCATGAAGCAAATTTACAAGATATTGAGTAACCCAGTTAAACCTCCCAAGGATGCTAATCTCTCTTGTTAACACCTTATAGTTTGACAGTAAGTAAGGACTTCTGTCACAAGTATAGTATCATATTTATTTCTTGATTTTAAGAGATCAGTTGCTAACCAGAAGGTTGGCAGTTCGAATCCACCAGATGCTCCATAGAAATCTATGGGGCAGTTCTACTCTGTCTTACAGGGTCGCTATGAATCGGAATCAACTTGACGGCAATGGGTTTGTTTTTTTGTTGTTGTTGTTTGTTTTATTTATAAACAGATTGGTTATAAATACATTTGTTACAGATAATGAAGGTCCCCTATCTTATTAAATGGTGCACATTACCTGCCACCAAGCCACAAAGTCAAACGTGCACTGAGCATGGTTTGATATGACAGAATTTGAAGACTCTAGGGCCAAGCAAACTCAAATAGAAGGTTCCAGTATTACTATCACATACAAGTTACATTTACTAAGGAAGCAACTTGAGTTTTGTTTGATTTTGCAGCTGACACAGGTTAAAACTTGGAAATAAGTTTGAGCAGAGAGAAAAATTACAGGAAGAAAACTTTTCATAGATCAAGGAATCAACATAATTTTTGGGTCTGAAAAAAAAGTCCTTCTAATCTTCAGTGTATATAATTTACAAGAATAAAACCTATGCCCTGGTAATGTTACAAAGAAGAACTATCTTCTTTCTTCCCCAAAGCTCTGCTTTGCCCATGTTAGTTCATTATGGAGGATTTCCCCTGGAGAGCAGGACAAGGAAAATGTACATCAAGTACTTGTTAATGGTCTCTGGTGAAAGTGATTAAAGTACAAGTGCTGGGTCAAGGCTGACTAAGCAAACCAGAAAAGAAAATACAGAAAAAATGTTGGCCAATAACCCAACTATCAGGATAACAAACAAGAACTTAGAAATTTTTGCCACATTCCTAAAACATTTAAGAGCTAGCATTACTTCTGGACCACAGAATTCTTAATTCTGGACTAGAATATTTAATTTAAAACTAACCTATATACAGAGAGTATAATTTAGAGAGAAAAAATAAAATTTAAGGTCCCACCTCACACCCACCCTTGCCTAGATTAAGTCCTGCCTGGCTGAAGGCACTGTGCACATACACCTACACCAGTGCATTTCAAGCTCTGCCCACAATGCTGGGGTCTCCTTAGGTGCCCCCATCGGAGTCTCTACAGGAGCAAGTATATTTAAAAAGCATATTTCATACACTTATTTTTTTTCTAATATAAACCACAGAAACTGAGATTCCACCAAATCTTCTTTGCAGGAAGGCCTACACAGAAGATAAATTAAGAAAGATTTATTAAGGAATTTAAATCATTAAAAATGAAAAAAAAAAAGTTGAGAAACACTCTGTTAGGTATTTGATGAAGTTTCCTCCAGGAGACAATGGACTCACGCATACCAGTGATCATGAAAGCGGGGCACAATCTGGCAACATCATGTTCTGTTCTACATAAGGTCGCCATGAGTTGGAGCCGACTGGACAGCAACTAGCAACCACCACCACCAGGAAAGGCAAGGTGTGGGGTGTGCCCCACCAACAAGAGCAGCTCCACTTATATCTATTTTATGTACTGCATTTCTGAATAGTTTCTTTGGGGAAACGGTAGTAGATGACAGAGCTTTCAGACATCACCGTTCAAGGATAATCTGGGCCAGGAAAGACATCAATGCAGCTTTGTACTCTGTTCTAGAATCCTCTGGGAAAGAAAGAATTTTATTGGGCTCCTCTGACAATTCTGACCAGCTTAGGCAGGACCAGATTTACCAGGAGCTTTGCAGATATTCTGAAATAGTCTCTGTGCATGAGCTTAGAACTCCGACCCTCAAGACAGCCCCAGCAGCTGAGGGATAATGCACTTCCTCTGCCAGGGACACTGGGCTCCTCTCTCTTAACAGCATCACTGGAAGAATATTTTCCTTCAACCACTCAGCATGTGCCCAGTATATGTTTAGGCCAGACATGATGCTAAGTAGCTGGCTCCTGAAAACGAGAAGTGCACAGGTCCTTCCCTCAAGAGCCTCACAGGTCAGGTCAGGTCAGGAGGAAAATGCACTTAGAGAAAAAGACAACACAGCATGAAGAGTGCC
The DNA here is from genome assembly GCA_030035585.1 of Dugong dugon. Taxonomy (NCBI): domain Eukaryota; kingdom Metazoa; phylum Chordata; class Mammalia; order Sirenia; family Dugongidae; genus Dugong; species Dugong dugon. The sequence continues at coordinate 22,713,951 of CM057469.1, read as the reverse complement.
ATGAGAGAAGAGCAGGTGCTATGTGCCAAGAGAAGGAGCCATGTGGGGATTGTACACCAGCCTACACGGGCTTCTATAAGACCTGTATGTGTGTGTGTGTTCAGAGGTTCGAGGAGGAGAAGGAAGAAAAGGAAACAGTAGTGGCTATAATTTCTGCTTGGAGATTCTGTGATCTTATACCGGTAGGTTTTCTTGAATATTTCACGGCCTTGCCATCAACCCACCATCTGGGACCAGCTGCTTGAAATCAGAGGCTCTTATCACTGGAAAAGAGTTATGCGTTTCAAAACTGGAAACTTTACCAACTAGAGTGATAAAATAAAAAAGTCCACAATATCAAAGCTGCTGCAGTAGGTTCTTTAATCTTCTGAATACATTTCTATCAAAACAGGCAGACCTCAATGACAACTTTAGGACATACACAGTTACCCATAGAATTTTAATAAATACCATTTTATCGTATGGCAAATTTACTAACTCCCTCTCTAATCCATTCCACTAAATCTACTGAATTATCCAAGAAGAAACAATATGAGAAAATAAATTTAATTTCATAAAGTGAATTTATGTATATGTAATACCTTAAAGATGGACAGATAGAGATAATGAGACACTAAAGAGCCTGATGAACATTGGATAGATTTTTTTGAGATTTGATATAATACATTTTTTTAAATCTTCCTTCCCTATCTAATTGGCCATTAAGTCTCTAAATATCTCTTGACTCTCTCTAACTCTTAATCTTCACTGCCACTATACTGGTTTCAAGCCATTCACCTCTCCTGTCCTAATCTAGATGACTGCATCTACTGACCTGCCTCCATACAGAATGTTCTCCACCCAGCAATCAATCAGAATGATCTTTGTAATTTGCATATCTGATTGTGTCCCTCCTCCAACACCTTCTCCCAGTAGCCTTTCAAGGTAAAGTCCAAACATTTCAGTCTCCTTTTTATGGCTCTCCATAATCTGTCTCTTACTGTCATGTGTTCACCTTGTGACCTATGCTCCAGTCAATGGAACTATCTGTAATCCCCCAAACATGCCATGGTCTATGTGTCTCTTTCTCTTTTTACTTGCCACTCCTTTTGCCCCTCCAGACCAACACCATCAGCAAGGGGAATTTTTCAGAAACACAAATTCTCTGCCCTAGCCCAGACCTGATGAGTCAGAAATTCTAGAGGTGGGGCCCAGCAATCTATAAATAAGTATATCTTATAATTCCATCTGTTGTCTTGTATCCCAGAGAAGATAGAAAACACTTAAAGAACTTGTAAGTCATCAATTATTACACTGTTGGCAATTTTAGCATATATGTAACAAAAGTGAAGACCATAAAGTCACTTTTTCTAGCTAAAAACAAAGTGGCTTATGGATAGTAAATGAACAGTGAGCAGGGGTCCCATGATTGGAGGAATCAGAAAAACATCACAGAAACAGCCACTCTTAGTATCTCAAGGATCCTGGGAGGTCAAACTGTCCAATCTCGTCAGTTCACAGAGGATGAACACAAGGCCCAGAAAGGTGAAATGACTGACTCGGTGTCCAGGAAAAACTGAAACTAAAGTGTTGCAGACAGCTGAGTCACCTGAGCCACTGACACCAGGGAAGTGCCTGGATGGACACCTGGGGAGCATGGGAAATGTGACATGCGTTGCCTTTAATAACTCAGTTAAATGATCCTACAATTTATTCCCCCTGTCAACAGGAGAAGTGATGCTTCCCTTAGAGCTATATACTTCTAACCAGTATTGGACTTAGGTAACAGAAAATTCTAACGTAGCTAGAGAGTTTGTTAAATACAGTCACTAACATTAGGAGACAGAGATGGTGCAGCACCAGGCAGCGTTTCCTTCTGTTGTACATCGAATCGATATGAGTCGGAACAGACTTGACAGAACCTGATAACAACATATATTGTGACACACACATTAATAGCAGTAACACACACATCACTTGTAGGAAAACAAAACTTATCATATTCAAACTAGATTGCTGCTCCTAAGGTAGTAACCATGTAAAAGAAACACACACCTGCTAAAAACGTATGTGTGTATTTCTAATTATAAAAACATTAAAAATATAGATAAGATACTATTATTTGGAGTAAAAATTATGGTAAACAAGTTACTGCCAAGCTCCCTGAGCCATTTCTGCTCCTCTAAGAACTTGTGCTGGCCTCCTGGGCTTCAGGAAAGTTATCAGCATGCTTTTAAGAAGCTTCCATCATTGCTTCATCTTCATCACAGATAATCCATTTGCCCTCTTCAGGAGGTCAGAGCTAATTAAGAGGACAGCCTCGGCTTGCCATTCCAGCATTTTAATCAGCTAGAAAAGTCTGTTCGGTTCCCCCCAGTTCCTCCACAGTAAGACCCCCTGCTTCTCTCCAGTGATAGACATAGAAAGAGACTTGGGGAATCAAGACAAACTTACTAACCCAACAGGAGGAGAAATTTTCCATCTGACAATTCAGGTAAAGGAAACAGTCCTTCTCTGACAGTCTGCCTCACTTCCGGCCTTCTGGGTCTAAGTAAGAGCTGTTGCTATGTATTTTTTCTTTTTCAAATAAACACAATTAGCAATACCTAAGCAAACAAATTTGGCTCAAATTTTCTTGAAGCACAAATTGTTCAGAGCTATTTTCCATTTTCATCTTGATATTTCATGGTCTTAAGGGCCACAGCACACATCTGTGGAACTGTACATTTTCCAAGGTGGCTGCTTTGGCCTTCACCCCTCTGCCTCCTCAGGGTGCCTGGAGATTTAATGGAATAGCAGGCAGAGCTTACTAAAGCAACTCTGTGGGTTTGGTGGACTTAATGGGCTCTCTTCACCCTTAAGGTGTGCATGAGGCCGAAAAGATCCCGGCACTCCAGACTTTACTACCAACAACTCAGATACTGGGTGAATGTACACACATGCCCATGCCCATTGAGCAGAACCCCACAGGCCATGTTTCTATGAGGCCTACTCTTTTACATGACTACTACCTGAGAAGCAGCAACCCAGGGTCAATGTAATCCGTTTTGTTTTCTTACAAATAATGATATGTATACTTTTTGAAATTTCTTTTCTGAACATCTGTAAAGCGTTTGCTACTCTCATTCTCCCATTTTTCTTTTGCTTATTCCTCTCCCACATCCAATTCCCAAAATATCCCGTTACACTGGCCTGGATTTCCCTTCATCCTATAGAAGGTGACTTAACCATAAGCCCATATCTAGAACCTATACTGAAGAAGCAGAGCTGATGAATGTTAGCTGGATTATGTTAAACACTTTCATAAAGCATAGCTCCATCTTGATACTCTCTTCCCTTTTGTAAGTCACCAAGAATTGAGGATTCTTCTTCCTTCATCGTGTAAGATTTTATAAGTGATAGTAAGGAATCTGGATGTCATTCTAAGTGCAGTGGGAAATCTTTGCAGGTTTTTAGCAGAAAAGTGACATGATTTAATTTGCATTTTCAAAATTATTACTCTGACTTCTAGGGAGTACATGAACGGAAGTAAAGACACCAGTTAAAAGATTACTGCAACAATCACTGGGTCACCTGGCTAAGGAAGAGAGAAATAAATGGATTTGAAATGTATTTTGGAGGTGGAATCAACAAAACTATAGTTAATGGCTTAGAAGGAGGAGAGGAAGGGAAGGGTTAAGGAAAAGGGATGAATCAAGGAAGACACCTTGATTTCTACTTGAGCAAATAGGTCACTGGTTCGCCATTTAACGAGATGGTGTACAGAGGGATAGTAGAAATTAGGGGAATTGGGTGAGGGGAAAAAAACAAGAGTTCTGTTTTTGCCAGATCATGTTTTATATGCCTACTAAACAACAAATAGAAATGAATGAACACAGACGCCTTCTCTTTTTTAGTTGAAAGGCAAGAACCTGAAATCTCTGTCATGTTGGAATATCCAGCAGAGAAAATTTCTACTGCAAGAAATAAACACTTGACTTTGCCTTGGAGTCTGACTATCTCATTACTCAGAGAACATTTTCTCAGATGGACTTTAAAATATATAAATGTATAGCAGAGATTTTTCTAGGTGCAGAGGTGTTAGAAGCTAAAAATAAAAAGAGCATAATAATGTAAAGGAGCTCTTCTGTGGTGGGCAGAATTAAATGCCTGCAGATTGGTTCTAGAACAAAATTCCCTTTCCAAGTATTTAGACTGACCTATACAGGTTTGTCTGATGACACAGTGGCTAAGAGCTTGGTTGCTAACCAAAAGGTTGGCAGTTCGAATCCACCAGCCACTCCTTACAAACCCTGTGGGGCAGTTCTACTCTGTCCTATAGTCGCTGTAAGAATCAGCTCGACGGCAACAAGTTTGGGGTTTTTTTTGGTTGTTGTTATACAGGTTTGTTTTTTCCTTAGAAAATGTCTGAGTGTATGTGGTGGTGGGTGGGGATGAAAACTGGGTGGGGTACCTCAGAGAAGAACAAAAATTGATGTCCCTGAAATATCAAGAAGGATAGGTAGGCCACAGCTTTTGCGTGAAAGTGAGTCTTGACCGCAGAAAGGAATAGGACTTCACTCAACTTACCTATCTTTTTCCACTTGTATTTCTAGATGATAAATCAGACTTAGGGAAATACACTGATGCTTCAATACTGAACCAAGAAATGCTTGAAATAAAGAGATGAACAGAAGATTTCAAAAGGCAGCTGAAGAAGATACAATAAAGTATTACGATGAAATGTGCAAAGACCTGGGGATAAAAATCCGAAAGAAAAGAACACTATCGGCATTTCTCAAGCTGAAAGAACTGAAGAGAAAATCCAAGCCTCGAGTTTCAGTGCTAAAGGTTTCTATAGGTAAAAAAATGAATGACGAAGAAGCAACAAAAGAAAACAATATACAGTCACCATCCCAAAAATAATTGGTCAACATTAAATCATTTCAGGAAGTAGCATATGATCAAGAACTGAGCTGCTTGCATTAAAGGAAAAAGTTCAAGCTGCAGTGACGGCGTTAGTTGGTAAAAAACATGGCTCCAGGAATTGAAAGAATAACAACTGAGATGCTCCAAAAAACAGATACAATGCTGGAAGTGTTTACTCATCTATGCAAAGAAATTTGGAAGATACCTACCTAGCCAAGCAACTGGAAGAGATCCATTTTTGTGCTCATTCCAAAGAAACACAGTCAAACAAAATGTGAAAATTCTCAAACAATATTATTAATATCACAAACTAGAAAAATTTTGCTGAAGATAATTAAAAAACAATTGAAACTGTACAGTGACAGGAAACTGCCAAAAGTTCAAGCTAGATTCAGAAGAGGACACGGAATGAGGGATAACATTGCCGATGTCACATGGATCTTGGCCAAAAGCAGAGAAAATTGGAAAGATGTTTACTTGTTTTATTGACTATACAAAGGCATTCGGCTGTGTGGATCATAACAAAATGTGGATAATATTATGAAGAATGGGAATTCCAGAACACTTAATTGTGCTCATAAGGACCTGTACATGAATCAAGAGGCAGTCATTTGAACAGAACAAGGGGAAATTGCATGGCTCAGAATTGGAGTAGGTGTGTGGCAGAGTTGTTATTCAACTATTATTAGTTATTCAACCTGTATGCTGAAAAAATAATTTGAGAAGCAAGACTATCTGAAAAAAAGAATGCAGCATCAGGACTGGAGGAAGCCTCACTGACAACCTTAGATATGCAGATGACACAACCTTGCTTGCCGAAAATGAAGACAACCTGAAGCACTTACTGACGAAGGTAAATGACAACAGCCTTCAATACGGATTACACTTGGACATAAAGAAAATGAAAATACTCACAACTAGATCAATAAACATCATGATAAATGGCAAAAAAAACACTGAAGTTGTCAAGAATTTCATTCTTCTTGGATCAATAATCAATGTCCATGGAAGCATGGAAGCGGCAGTCAAGAAATAAAACAATGTATTGCACTGGGCAAATCTGCTGGAAAAGACCTCTTGAAAGCGTTAAAAATCAAAAATGTCCCTCTGAACACTAACGTGCACCTGACCCAAGCCATAGTATTTTTAATTGCCTCATATGCATGCAAAAACTAGATGATAAAAAAGGAAGACCAAAGAACTGATGCATTTGAACTGTGGTGTTGGTGAAGAGTATTGAATATACATGGACTGCCAAAAGAATGAACAAACCAGCCTTAGAAGAAATACAATCAGAAAGCTCCTTAGAAGCAAGGACGGCAAGACTTCAGCTTACTTACTCTGGACATGTCATCAGGAAGGTCTCTAGAAAAGGTACATGTTTTGTAAAGCAAAGGGTCAGTGCAAACGAGAGAATCTCTCTATGAGGTTGATTCTAAAGAAAGGCAATCAACACAGTCCTAATACACCAACAATCGTGAAGATGGCATGGGACCATGCAATGTTTCATTCTGTTATACATAAGGTCCCTATGAGTCAGTGGACTCAACACACCTAACAACTAACAATAACTGTTGAAATGGGCTCAAACAACAACTAGAAGGATATAAATTTCCTTCCCCTTCAATCTAAAGAGCATCCTTCAGTATTTAAGTGCAGGTATGCTAATGACAAGTTGTCTCAGCATTTCTTTATCTCCAAATACCTTCATTTTTGAAATACATACTGACTGAATATAGAATTTTAGGTTGATAGATTTTGTTTTGTTTTTCCTTTCAGCACTAAAAGATGCTGTTCCATTGACTTCTGGCCTCCATTCACTCTGGGGAGAAGTCAGCTGCCATTCCTAGCAATATTACCATGTATTTAATGCATCTTTTTTCAGTGGCTGCTTTCAAGATTTCTGTTTTTCTTTACTTTTGTTTTCCAGAAGTTTCATAATGATGTTCATGGCAAAAGTGATAATATTTAATTACTAAGACTAGGTTAAAAAAAAGGGAATGAGGGCAATGCAGCTTTCTCCTTGCTTTCCCTCTTAGATTACTCACCCGGGGGAAGCCAGACTGTGACATTACTCAAGTAGGCTATATAGAGACCCAGGTACCAAGGAACTGAGGCTTCCAGCCAGCAACTATATGAGCGACCCACCCTGGACATAGGTCCTCAGCCCCTGAAGCCTTTGGATGACTGCAGCCTCAAGTGACATCTTGACTGCAACCTCACAAGAGACCTTGAGCTGGAGCCAACCAGCTAAGCTACTCTCAAATTCCTAACCACAAAAACTTGAGGGAATAAATGTTTGTTGTTTCAGGCCAAAAATAAGAAATAAGGGGAGCTTAAAAATAAATACTGATAGTCCTCGACTTACGACATATTCAAGTTACGACAAGCCACACTTATGATCGTGTTTTTTTCTACATTTTATCGTTAGTAATATTTACAACATACAATGTTACAGTGCATAAAAGGACCATACAGACAACTCTCACTAATTTTCTAACTAGAAATTTCATCTTCATTCCCAGGGATAACCCAGATGATCAGTACCTTCCAAAAGTGGAGTTATTACCGGAACTGAAAAAATGTCAACATCATCCATTTCTTTTTATGGACTTGTGTATTTTTTTATGTATATATTAATATATACCTGTAAGTTTCTGTATAATGTTTCCAACTCCTAAAGACAAAGATCAGATTTATAAAGATACTGGTAATAAAGGGCAATAATAATGAAAACTAAAAAAAAAAGAAGTATTTGACTTACGTCAGAACCAACTTATGACGGAGTAGTCAGAACAGAACACTGTCATAACGTCAGGAACTACCTGTAACTGGAGATCAGCAGTAGCAGAGGTAGAAAGGTCTTCAGTAGCTGATATTATAACATGGAAAAAATGTATAAAGTAAAAAAAAATAACAGACTCAAGAATACTTCTGAATCCCCAAGGGGAAGACTACTGTGGAGTAAAAAAATTAACCTGCACCTCAGTATTTTAGCATTTGACCAAGATAAATTGGAAAATTTACTATGTATATTTGTTTTGAGGGAGGTAATAATTTCTGTGGAGTACCTGGGTGGTGCAAATGGTTAACATGCTTGGCTGCTAACCCAAAGGCTGGTAGTTTGAGTCAACTCAGAGGTGCCTTGGAAGAAAGGCCTGGTGATCTACTTCTGAAAAATCAGTCACTGAAAACCCCATGGAGTACAGTTCTATGCTGACACACATGGGGTCTCCATGAGTCAGAATTTGTTTCAATGGCTACTGGGAAATAGTTTCTGCAGAAAACTGTGGCCAAAATCTACCAGCAATTTGGTAGTCTGTTGGTGAATCAATGATCAACGTTATAAGTTGTATAACGCCTAAAGTTCATCTTAGAATGGGGCAGAGTATGATAACTCCATTTGGTATATAGAGTCGCAGAATTAATATATCCATCAAGCACAGCTGTGTTTATATTTACTGCTGTATTTTAGCGTAGGACAGGAAAAAATATTCATACTGGCCTCCTTGAATTATAATAAAAAAGCTAGATTACAATATGATGTATTCTACTCAAATTAGAGATGTATCTGATGTAGTAGCAATCTGTATACGTAGACTCTTACAGTTTGTAAAGCATTTTCACATATTATTTCATTAGACACTCATAATAATTCTATTAAGTAGACAGAGAAAGTACACACTTTTCTCCACTTAATAAAAGAAAATCCTGAGGCTCAGGGAGCATGTGGTTTACTTATCATTGTCCAAATAGCAAGGGCAATGATGAAGTACGAATATAATCAGGTCTCATGCACCACACCATATTTAAGTTTTAATCAGAAACAATTAAGGGTTCTAGCATGTAATTGTTACCTATTCAAAGCTCCCCTCCATTCAGAATTACTAATTCCCTGTGAGTTCTAGATGAGGAAGTATTATTCTAATATTACATATTTATAATTTTTAGAATGTCTTTATTCCTACTGTCTTATTTATTCTGTCCCATGAAGTCAACAAGCAAGTATTATCATTTGTATTTTAAAGACAAAGACAATGGAAACAGAGAAGTTTAAATGATTAGCTTAACATGACACAATAAATTTTAGCAAATTAGGAACTGGGATCTAGAACAACTGACCCCATCTCAGGACTATCATACTCTGAAAAGTTTAAGATTACAACATGAGAGAAAACATACTCTGATTTCTTTTATATTGGTGAACAAATACTTATAAGGACATTTCACATTAACTCATCTCAGTAATTATAAAAACTTAGGCCAACTTAATGTCGAGACTGTGTTCCCCCAAACAGAGCCCCACAAAGTCACAGCCTAAGTTCTTTAAAACTAGGAGGTTTATCCTATTCCTCTTCAACTTTCCTCCAGCTCATAACAGAGTCCACTTAACTGGATATTACACCAAGGCAGTAATTTATCAAAATAAGGCCGTCAAATTTCCATCATCTGGAATTTACTTGAAATTGCTTGCCAGAGTCAGAATTATTAAGTGAATAATACTCCAAAAGTTATTTCAAGATAATTTCTAAGTAGATTAAAAACTATTACCATATTTTTATGCAATTAACGTGCACCTTCTACATTTGTTTGCCAACCGTGCCCCTGCCCCATGAGGTATTTTTGTAAGCACGGCTATGTCAATTAGTTTTAATATGTTGCTGTAAAAAAATTAGCATAGTGCACTTACAAAAATACCTTGTGGGGGGTGGGCATGGTAGAAGCTGTGCATTATTTGAGGAAAAATGTGGTATTTGGTAACCTTGGCTCTAATCTCTGAGTTTATAAGGGGATTTTTATAAAATACAAAAACATTTTCAGAAACCCTGGTAACTTTACTGATCTTATTTATTTTTAACTCTTAAGGAGGTAAAAATTGAATAGAAAGAATACCAGGGCAAAAGAGACTCAAAAATCCACAGGTCACCATTAAAAATCATACATTCCTAAATCAAAGAAAGAAAAACTGTCTTCATAAAGCTAAAACTAAAAATAATAATACAAGAAGTTTTTATAAGATTATCTATAGATACTCAAAACCATTGTTTCAATGTTCAAAAATTAATTAAATATGTTTAAAATTAGTTACCTAGGATTTCCTAATGAAATGATCACTTGTGCAAAATTGGATGTTATTTTATTAAAATCATCTTCTGGATTTTATAAAAATAATGCTTAGTTGTTGGGGAAAAAATCAAACAATGCAAAAAAGTTAATAGAAGAAACTTGAAAGTCACTGGAAATCTTACTATCCCGAGATAACCATTATGAACATCTTAGTTACCATTCTCAAGACATCTCTTCATATACTGATAACTGATACAACACGTATAAGCAGGTTAGGGAACGAAATGACATCACATTTCTTCTATTATTCAAATTAAGCAACTCTGAATCCATATCCCACCATTCATAAGAAGGCTTTCTTCCCTCCCTAGGTTTTCTCTCTGGAGAGAACTACAAGAATCCTAGAATGCTCACTCAGTCCATGGGGCTGCTGCAGACATTACCACAAGGAGTATGGCCCTCCTTGGACCTTCCAAACATTCTTCCATGACTTAGAGACACCATCTCATCATTGTCACTTGTCCAGCAGCAGTTTCTCAGTTTTTGCTAGATCTTCTTCTGTCTCCTATCCCACTGCCACCTCAAGCATAGGAAGTACTTGTTCTCTTTATCCTAAAACTCATTCTTATTTCCTGCCCCAGAAGAAGTGATTTTTCATTCAGGAGTAATTTCACTGAGTTACAAATACACACACACACACACACGGATAAATGTGTGGATGGATGGATGAGTGGATGACTGGATGGAATGGATGGAGGGAAATAAGAGACTGTTTAATCATTTTTATAGCTACATATTCTACATTATGCATATATCATAATTTAATTAAGATCAGTTAATGAGCATTTAGATTGTTTTTATTTTTACTAATATAAGCAATAATGTAACAACTATATATTTAAAACATATGCAATTATTTTCTAAATGTGAGATTGCCAGATAAAAAAGAACACAGTTGGCATTTTCAAACACATTTGGCAGACTGCCTCCATGTCTTAGTCATCTAGTGCTGCTCTAACAGAAATATCACAAGTGGATGGCTTTAACAAAGAGAAGTTTATTTCCTCATAGTCTAGTAGGCTACAAGTTCAAATTCAGGGTGTCAGCTACAGAGGAATGTTTTCTCTGTCGACTCTGGAAGAAGGTCTGTGTCATCGATCTTCCCTTGTTTTGGAAGGTGCTTGTGTTGCATCAGTCTTCCCTTGGTCTGGGAACCTCAGGTCCAAAGGACGCACTCTGCTCCCAGCACTGCTTTCTTGGTGGTGTGAGGTTCCCATGCGTCTCTGCTCACTTCTCTCTTTTATATCTCAAAAGAGATCGGATTATGACACTATCCCACCTTGTAAACCTCATCAGTATAACGTCATCACAGTGATAGGATTTATAACACATAAGTAGATCACATATAACCTCATCATAGTGATAGCACTTACAACACATAAGGAAATCACATCAGCTTATACAATCATACAGTATAAAGAATCATGACCCAGCCAAGTTGACAGGTATTTCTGGGGCCACAATTCAATCCATGACACTCCATAAAGGAGCTATGAATATACACCATCAGAAGTACATGAGATGCTGGTTTTGCTTTACACTGGATTTGCTGATGTTTTTTAATTTTTAAAAACCTGGTAGATAAAAATTATTGAACTTTTATTTGCATATTTAATTGTAATAAAGTTAAACATAATAATTTATTGCCCATTTGTATTTTTTTTTTTTTGCTGTTGTTAACTACCTACTCACATACTATCAACTTTTTTCTATCATGCTTTTTTGGATAATTATAAATTTCTAAGAATTCTTTACTTTTAAGGTTATTAAAATTGGCTTACAAAAATGGTAAAACAATGTGTTGTAAGAGTTTATATACTAAGATATAAGTGCTTTGTTGGATATGTGTTTTAAAAATATTTTTCCCAATCTGATGAAAGCCTGTCTTTTCATTCTCTCGATAGAGTTTTTCACAGAGCAAAAGTTTTTACTTTAGAGGAAGTCTAATTTAGTATATTTTTCTTGTTCCTAGTTTGTGCTTTTTGTGTTGTATTTAAGAACTCTTTATCAAACATGAAGACAGTTGCTGTTCAGCTGTCAAGTCGACTCTGACTCGTGGTGACTCTATGTATAACAGAACACAATGTTGCCCAGTCCTGCACCATCATCATGATCATTGGTCTGTTTGAGTCCATTGTTGAGTGCCTTCCAACCTAGGTCACTCATCTTCCAGCACTATTCAGACAATATTCTGTTGTGATCCCTAGTGCTTTCATTGGCTAATTTTTGGAAGTAGATTTCAAGGCCTTTCTTCCTAGTCTTAGTCTGGAAGCTCTGCTGATTCCTGTCCATGTGTGACCCTGTTGTTATCTGAAATACCAATGGCATAGCTTCCAGGATCATAGCAACACACAAGCCACCATATACCACAAACTAACAGACAGGTGGTGGACAAAGTAACTAAGGTACTTTAAACGCAAGAATAAATGTTGTTGTTTATGGAATAATATCACAGAAAATAATGCAGGCAGTGCCTTCCTCGTCTATCCCTCCCATTATGTTTCCAGGCCTCTCTCCCGCAGGAGTCCTGGGTACTAAGAGGCAAGCACTGAGCCTTTGGAGTGCTTGTCCTTTGACAATTGGCTGTTCCAGGAGTGCCTGCACATGTTAGTCAGCCTGTCATTTGTCAAGTAACAAACACAACAAATATAAAATTCTATCACTCAAGAGGAAAAAATGACCTTTAAAAGCCAAGAAAAATAAGTAGAATCAGGAAGTTCAACAGAGGATGAGGCTGAACCCTGTGGCTATCTGACTAGCCCCTGAATAGCACGCAGTTCTGTGGTATTTATTACTTACTGTCTGCCTCCTCTGCTCACCCCAAAGGCAAGGGCCATACTTCATTCATCATTGAACCCCTGACACTTAGCACTGGTGCTCAATAAGTGCCCTTTATCAATATTCTGACATCAACTTATTAATCTCTTTTTAAAATAATAACATGTTAAAGCCATTTGTCATGGTATATTTTCAAACTTGACTTTATGCCAAATCATATGAATTCCTGAAAAGTTTCTACACAGTTTTACAACATTTTGGAGACATTAGTCAAATAACTATTTGATACTAAAAAGACCCTACCAGTGGCAGAGATTTAAAAAAAAAAAAAAGAGATCCCTGGCTGCTGTTAATTAAGTTTTGCATTTGTCCAGTGCTAATAAAAAAGTAGTTAAAGACTTCCACAACTGTCTTGGTTTAGAAGACACTATTTATTAGTCAGATGTCTTGCCCTTATCATTGTAGTTCAGCAAGACAAGAAGCTTCTGCCAAAATGTTTTATGATTATGTCCTCACTATGGAGAAAATACAAGCATGAGGAAGAAAGATAAGAAAGGAAATGGTCTAGGGGTTAAGCACATGAAGTTTGACTGTAGTAAAGAGGGTCCTACCAGTCAAGGGGCTCTCCAGCTAGCAGGGGGCCTTGAATTTCTCAGGAAGATATACTCAAATTCCAAAAATCTGGATCATCCTTTTGCCACCCTAGACTATGAGAGAATAAATTTCTCTTTGTTAAAACCATCCACTTGTGATACTTCTGTTACAGCAGACCTAGAAGACTAAGACATACTCCTTCTCTGAAGATTCTAGAAACTTGGGGAAAGCCTATGAATATGTAGAATCTTAAATCAGAAAGAATGAACAAATCTGTCTTGGAAGAAGTACAATCAGAATGCTCCTTAGAAGCAAGGATGGTGAGATTACATCTTATGTACTTTGGACATGTTATCAGGAGGGATCAGTCCCTGGAGAAGGACATCATGCTTGGTAAAGTAGAGGGTCAGTGAAAAAGAGGAAGCTCCTCAACGAGATGGAATGACACAGTGGCTGCAACAATGGGCTCAAGCATAGCAACAATTGTGAGGATGGCACAGGACCGGGCAGTGTTTTGTTCTGTTGTGCATAGGGTCATTATGAGCCAGAACCGACTCAATGGCACCTAACAATTAAGCCTTGAAACAGAATTCTACAGTGATTACTTATTTTCTTCCTAGTCCGAATGGCAAAATATTAACTATAACTACTAAATGGCTTCTACCTGTTCTTATCTCTGTGCATATACAGTTTAACCCGAGAATTTATGAAGACAACCAATATTGTTAATAATAAATCTGGCTGAGAACTCTTATTATTTACTAGGCATATCTCTACATAGTACATTATTAGCAGAAGAAAAACAGTAGTCTTCTTACATTTCTTCTCACTAAGGGACAGGTGAAAAGTGAAACCTGGAGAGTTATGAGAGTGATTTTGTTCTAGCTTGATCACAATGTTTTGTGCTTTTGTTCAATGGAGCTTAATGTAAACATGACAAGTCCACTTTTTGCTTCTTGAGAGCCTTCTGGTGGCTGTAGGTCTCTGTGACATGAGCATCCGTTTGGACATTCTGATGATAGGAGGGTGGGTTTTAAAAGCCGTTTGACAGGAGGCATCACTCCCTGCTTAAAGAGGAAATTAAAATGGATCTCCAATTGTGAAAAAGAAGCAAAAATATATCCCTGTGACACTCCAGTAAATACCATATGGCAAGAGTATTCCTGTCCAATGATCTCATACTCATCACTGCACCAGATGGACACACATTTTCTCTCTCCCCACAATTCCAATTCATGGTATGTGGGGTTGAGAACATGTGGGACATGTGTATACTGAGAAGTAACCCCAATGTCTCTAATTGTGTGGTCCTAAATCTTTTCTTGTATAAAATGAATGACATAGAGGCTAGAAGGAGAGAAGGTACCTCTTCTTTCTGTCAGAAACAGAAAAGGAGCAGTCACAGACACAGAGACCACATGAATCACAACTCACGAACAAGAGTAACAAACAATGTCCCAGGATAGCGGCTAAGTCAGACACCCATGCCATCCACTTAAGCAAAGGCTCAAGAAACCAAGTAAAACAGATACACATGACAATCCTGGAACCCCAAGCATCAAATGGAAGAATAAATAAGTAGAACGAACACCGACTGGAAGACGAAACTGAATGAAAACTTCAAATGAGGAGTGATACAGAGCGGAGATGTCCTGCCAGCCAGCCCAGCAGAGTGTGGCCATCTTGAGACAAAGCCAGCAGCGATGCTGGATGAGCAGCACAGGAAGGCAACCTCATGGAATTCCCAATAGGAGATAGGGAAACTGTAGACATACCCGGAGTAAAGCAAGGTGAGCAGGATATGAGTCAGATCTAAGGAAGGAAACTACAGAAAAGAGAGCAAGAGCTCTTCCAGAGTAGAGAGGGAGCCAGGATCCAGAGACAGGACTACCAGAGGTGGTCCCTGACCATTAGGGTGGGTGGCACACAAGGAATAACAGATCCATAAAGTGTCAACAGGAGGTCCTCCATCTGACAAGACTCTGCCAGCCACCACTTACCCCTTGTCTTAGTCATTTAGTGCTGCTATAACAGCAATACAACAAGTGGATGGCTTTAATAAAGAGAAATTTATTCTCTCACAAACTAGTAGACTACAAGTCCAAATTCAGAATGTCAGCTCCAGGGAAAGGCTCTCTCTCTCTGTCAGCTCTGGAGGAAGGTCCTTCTCATCAATCTTCCACTAGACTAGGAGTTTTTCTGCACAGAAACCCCATGTCCAAAGGATGTGCTCTGCTCTGGTGCTTCTTTCTTGGTGGTTATGAGGTCCCCACTCTCTGCTTGCTTCCCTTTCCTTTCATCTCTTGTAAGATAAAAGGTGGTACAGGCAACACTCCAGGGAAATTCCCTTTACATTGGATCAGGGATATGATCTGAGCAAGGACATCCCACCCTAATCCTCTTTAACCACAGGCAAAGACTACGATTTATAACACATATGAAAATCACAAAATGGAGGACAACCACACAACACTGGGAATCATGGCCTAACCAAGTTGACACATATTTTGGGGGGACACAATTCAATCCATGACACCCCCTCACCCACTACCCCATCCACATGGCAAGCAGCACAGAGAGCACCTGTGACCCCAATTGCTCGTCACACCCTCACCCTTGCCACCAATTCCACCCAGAGACAGACACGGAGTGTCTTGTACCCTGTTCACCCACCACATCACCCTGCTCACCTCAGATGCAGCAGTAATTGCCCCACCAAGGTGGTCACCTGCTACAACCCATGCCGGCCACCCCACCCACCTAATGAGTGGCAGAAAGTGCTCACACGCATCAGGTTGCCCACTATACCCACCCCACCCACCACCTGGCCACCCATTGAACAGTAAAGAGTGCTCCTGCACCCCTGGTCACCCACCACATTCCCTGTCGACTGCCCTGTCCACCAAGAAAGTGACAGTGAGCATGCCTGCACCACTGGTCACTCATCACATCCATCCCACCTGCTGCCCTACCCACCTGGCAAGCACCACCGTGTCTTCCTGCAGTGCTCAATTCATGGAAGGTGGAAGCCTGCACCTTCCTACCCCGCTCTCAGCCACACCACATGCCTGGTAAACAGTGACGCATGCTTGGCCTGCCTACCACCATCCTACCCACATAGCGACAGGTGGTGAACACTTCTGTGCAACAATACGAGCAATCAGCAAAGCACACCTGCTCTGTTTGCCCTGACATATCAAAACAAAACAAACATACAATGAATAAATAACTACATAAATAAATAAAATAACATCTTAATGCCTTGAAGACAACAGACAATGACAAATTATATGAAAAAAAAAGGATAAGATGGCTCAAACAAGTGAGCAAAACAAAGGGAAAGAAAACCTTCTAGAGGAAGAAACAACAATAGAACTACATGAGAAGGAATCTGCAGCCCTGGTTGCATAGTGGTTAAGTGCTATGGTGAGCTATGGCTGCTAACCACAAGGTTGGGAGTTCGAATCCACCAGCCACTCCTTGGAAACCCTATGGGGCAGTTCTACTGTGTCCTATAGGGTAAATACAAGTCGGAATTGATTCGACAGCAATAGCTTTGGTTTTTTTGTCTTTGAGAAGGAATTCAAAACACTTGTATTTAGGGTTCTCAAAGATATAAAGGAAAACAGAAAAACTCTAAAAGAATTCAGGAAAACAATACAAGAACAAAAAGACAGATTAAATAAACAATTAGAAAACATATAAAAACAACAACTAGAAATTCAGAAAATTAACAATAAAATCTGAGAAATAGATAATTCAATGGAAAGACACAGAAGTAGAATTGAATCAACGGAAGAATGGATTATAAAAATAGAGGACAAATCCCTTGATACTAATTTCTTTGAGGAACAATCAGAAAAAAAGAATGAAGACAACCTAATAGTTATGTGGGACATAGTCAAGGGGAATAATTTCTGCATAATAGGAATTCCAGACGAGAAGGAAAAAGGAAAAATACAGGAAGAATTTTGAAGATAATTTGCTAAAAACTTAGAAAATATCATGAAGGACAAGAAGGTTGCCATTCAGGAAGCTCAAAGAACCTGACACAGGATAGATCACCCAAAAAAAAAAAAATCACCAAAATACAAGAAAATCAAACATTCCAAAATGAAAGAAAAAAGAAAGAATTCTGAAAACACCTCGTGAAAAATGAAATATAACTTGCAAAGGGTCACCAATAAAACTAAGTGCTGACTTCTCATCATAAACCATGCAGGCAAGAAGGCAATGGGATGACATATATAAAAACCTCAAGGAAAAGAACACCCAACCAAGAATCATATAAAACAAAAAAAATTGCTGCCGTCAAGTCAACTCTGACTCATATCCAGCCAAATCGTCTTTCAAAAATGACGGTGCTACTGGGAAGCTTCCAGAAAAATGGTGCTCTGGGCAGAACCACCACGCCGTCCCTCCACAACAAAGAGCTGAAAAAATAAGCCAAACAGACAAAACAACAATCCTGAAACCCTAAAACATCAAATGAAGAGATAAAGAACTCAGCCAAGCACCAAATGAAGTGAGAAAACTGACAGAGAACAGAGAGCAAGGAGAGATTCATGCAGAGGTCCCCTACCAGCTAACTCAGTGTGGATCCTCCACCTTAGACTCCTATCGGAGACCAGCAAACAGGGGGTACGAGAAAGCAGCTTCACGGAGCTTCCAGAGGTAGAAAAAACAACCGGTAATTTGCAATATACGCTTTCCCACCCCCCACCCTTCTTCACCACTCGGCCTCCTCTGCTTTCTACAGCCACAGTCTCTTGTCTGAGAAACACCAGCTGCTTGGATTCCACACACCCGAACAGGCCAGCTCTCTAAGTGACATTTGTTGGCTCCTGGTTTTGCTTTTTTCTGCTTCTTTTGATTTCTTCCTTACCTCTAACGACCTCCCCGTCCTTTCGCTCAAATACCTGGCTCAGTGTGCCATCTTTGCTTCTTCTAAGGGGCTGCAGAGCTCAGGTAATTTATGACATACGCATTCCCACTCCCTAAACTTCTCCACTGACACTCAGCTCCCTCTGCTTCCCACAGACACAGTCTCTTGTCCAAGAAACACTGGCTGCTTGGATTCGACCAGCCCGTACTAGCTGGATCTCTGAGTGCCATTTGTTGGCTGCTGGTGTTGCTTTTTTTCCTGCTTCTTTTGATTTCTTCCTTACCTCTCACCACCTCCCCCTCCTTTCGCACAAATACCTGGCTCTGTGCACCATCTTTGCTTCTTCCTGACGGGCTGTGGAGCTCCGTTCAAGTGTGCAGCTGCTTCCCGCTCTGGGCTGCTGCACTGGTGGGATCCCAGGGCTTTTGTTCATTTGTTTCTTTTGAATTCTTTGTTTGTTTTCTTTTCCTTTTCTTGAGTTGGGAGACCTTTCTGGCCAGGTGGTGCTGTGTGGCAAGGAGACTACCCCCTCGGCTTGCACAGATGAGCAGAGGGATCCCTGAGGGCATTTCTTTCTTTCTTGTTGTTTTTTTTTTTTTTTCCTGTGTTTTTGGGGGCTTCTCTTGTTCTTTTTTTTTTTTTAATTTGTTTTGTTGTCTTTTCCCTCTTTTCCCTTTTTCTCTTTCTTCATTACTTAGTTTTTCATCTCTCTATATTTTCCTACTCTTACTGTTCCCTGAATACCTGGCATTCTATACCTCTATGACTTCTAGCCAGGCTGTACTGCAACAGCTAAGACCGACTTCCCCAGACCTCATAGCTACACCGGTGGGATCCCTGGGAACTTTGCAGTTCCTTAACCTTTCTGATTTTTATTTATCCATTCTTTTCTTTTCTTCCTCCTCCCCTTTCTGTTTTTCTGCATTTAATAGTCTCTAATCTCTCAACTCCAATGGAAAGCTCCCCTAGCATTCTTTTTTGTTTGTTTGTACGTTTTTGGCTCCTCTTCCTCTCTCCTCTCTCCCATATCCATCTTAGTTCCATACATAACAATCTCCCAGCCACATCCTGCCTACCTGCACCGGGCACCTAACATCACACCACCAAGCAGCACAGGCACGGCCTACTGTAACCTGCCCTGCACTGATTACCGACCCAAGCCCGTGGCTATAGTCAATGCCACAAACAACCCGTCCCAGTAACTCCTCTTCAGCTAGACCTGCCCTGCCATACCATATCTGAGTGACTGACCCTGCCAATTGGAAAAGGAGGTGAAAACTATTGTGCCCACAGATGAGTAAACAACAAAGAACACACAGTTCGCCTGCTCAGATATAGTCAATTTTTTTTTTAACAAACAAATCTCCAATTAATAAATGAGAAAAATAACTACTGAATGCCCCGAAGACAGCAGAAAATATCAAAACATTTACAAAAACAGGACAAGATGGTTCCAGTAGGTGTCCAAAATAAAACACCAGATGACTTTCCAGTGGAAGAAACTGCACTAGAACTACCTGATAGGGAATTCAAATCTCTAATACTCAGAATTCTCCAAGAGCTCAGGCAAAAAGCTGACAAACATGAGGAAAAAACAGACAAATTCATGAAAAATACAGATAAAAAATTGGAAGAATTCAGGAAAATAATGCAGGAACAAAATGCCAAAATAAATTCACAACTAGAAATTATATAAAGACAACAATCAGAAATCCGGAAGATAAACAACAAGATTTCAGAAATGGACGCTGTCACAAAAGGGATGAGAAGC
Organism: Dugong dugon; assembly: GCA_030035585.1. Lineage (NCBI taxonomy): Eukaryota > Metazoa > Chordata > Mammalia > Sirenia > Dugongidae > Dugong > Dugong dugon. The sequence goes on along the minus strand of CM057469.1, from coordinate 22,693,909 downwards.
AGATCTGAAACGGTGGAAGACAGGATCAGTGGAATTGAAGACACACACTTGGATACAACTCTGTTTCAGGAAAACTCAGAAAAAAGAACAAAAAAAATGAAGAGACCCTGAGAGTTATGTGGGATACAATCAAAAGCAAAAATTTTCAAGTGATTCAAATTCCAGAAAAGGGGGAGAAAACAGAAAACACAGAAAGGATCATTGAAGAACTGGTGACAGAAAACTTCCCCAATATCATGAAAGATGAAAAGCTGGCCATCCAAGAAGCTCAACGAACCCCATATAGGAGAGACCCCAAAAGAAAATCATCAAGGCATATCATAATCACACTCGCCAAAACCAAAGACAAACAAAGAATCCTGAGATCAGCTTGTGAAAAACAAGAACTCACATACAGAGGAGAAACAATAAGACTAAGCTCAGGTTATTCAGGCAGAAACCATGTAGACAAGAAGGCAGTGGGATGACATATATGAAATCTTGAAAGAAAAAAATTCCCAGCCAAGAATAACATGTCCTGAAAAACTCTCATTGAAATTTGATGGTGAAATTAGGTCATTTCCAGATAAACAGAAATTAAGGGAATATGTAAAAGTCAAACCAAACTTACAAAACAATTATTAAAGGGAGTTCTTCGATCTGAGTACAAACAACTTCAGCTCACAGGCAGAATCTGGGACGCAGGAGCGTACCAGCCAGATACCAGCCTAGGAAATGAACTCTCAAGGACTATCCAAAACCAAAAGAAATAAAACAGGGAATCAGAGCAGTTAATCAGTAAATGGCAACAACATCAAAACAATAAAAGAGGACATAAACAGCATAGGTATAGAACTGTCTAATGGAGAGGAAGGCAAGGTGATACCAAGTAATGGTAGACTGCTTCAAACTTAGCAAGATAAGGGTAAAATTCATGGTAACCACAAAGAAAGTTAACAAACATACTAATAAAAAAAAAAGAGGAAAAACAAAAAGTCTCAGCAAAAACAAAACCTACAAAAGAAAACAAATGAAAAAAAAATCCACAAACAAAACTAACTCAGCACAAGAGAGTAAGAAGAACAAAGAAAACTTCAGCACCACAAAAAAAGCACTGCAAAATGACAACAACAAACTCGCATCTATCAATAATTACACTGAATGTAAATGGACTTAATGCACCCATAAAGAGACGGAGAGTGACAGAATGAATAAGAAAACAGGATCCATCAACATGCTGTCTACAAGAGACACACCTTAGAAACAAAGATGTGAATTTATTAAAAGTCAAAGGTTAGAAAAAAATATATCAAGCTAACAACTACCAAAAAGAGCAGGAGTGGCAAATCTAATCTCAGATAAAATACACTTTAAAACAAAATCCACCCTAAAAGACAAAGAAGGACACTACACAATGATTAAGGGGACGATCCATCATGAAGACATAACCATAATAAACATCTATGCACCCAATGACAGGGCTCCAAAACACATAAAACAAACTCTAACAACACTGAAAAGAGAAATTGACAGTTCCACAATAATAGTAGGAGACTTCAACACATCACTCTCAGTAAAGGACAGAACAACTAAGAAGAAACTCAGCAAAGATACAGAAGACCTAAAGGGCACAATCAGCCAACTTGAACTCATTGACATATATAGAACACTCCATCCAACCGCTGCAAAGTACACATTCCTTTCCAATGCACATGGAACATTCTCCAGAATAGACCACATCTTAGGCCACAGAGCAATCCTCAACCAGATCCAAAACGCTGAGATAATTCAAAGTATCTTCTCTGACCACAATGACATCAAGGTAGAAATTAACAATAGAAAGAGCAAGGGAAAAAAAAAACAATTGCATGGAAACTGAATAATACCCTGCTTACACATCACTGGATAATAGAAGAAATCAGAGAAGGAATAAAAAAATTCCTAAAATCAAATGAGAAGGAAAACACATCATACCAAAACCTTTGGGACACAGCAAAGGCAGTCCTCAGAGGACAATTTATAGCAATAGATGCACATATCAAAAAAGAAGAAAGGGACAAAATCAAAACATTAACCACAGATAGAAAGAGAACAGCAAAAAAAGCCCACAACCACAGGAAGAAATGAAATAGTAAAGATCAGAGCAGAAATAAATGAATTACAGAACAGAAAAACAATAGAAAGAATCAACAGAACCAAAAGTTGGTTCTTTGAAATAATCAACAAAATCGAAAAACCACTGGCCAGACTGACAAAAGAAAAACAGGAGAGGACACATATAACCCAAATAAGAAATGAAATGGGGGACATTACAACAGACTCAACTGAAATAAAAAGGATTATAACATAATATTATGAAAAACTATACTCCAACAAATTTGAAAACCTAGAGGAAATGGAAAATTTCTAGAAACACACAGCCTACCCAAACTACAACAAAGTGATGTTCAAAATCTGAACAGACCCATAACAAGAGAAGAGATTGAAAAGGTAATAAAAAAAACTCCCAACCAAAAAAAGCCCTGGCCCAGATGGCTTCACTGGAGAATTCTACAAAACATTTACAGAAGAGCTTGTACCAGTACTACTCAAGCTATTTCAGAGCATAGAAGAGGAAGCAACATTTCCAAATGCATTCTATGAAGCCAGCATAACCCTGATACCAAAACCAGGCAAAGACGTCACAAAAAAAGAAAATTACAGAACATTATCTCTCATGAATATAAATGCAAAAATTCTGAACAAAATTCTAGCCAATAGAATTCAGCATCCTATAAAAAAAATAATACACCACGACCAAGTAGGATTCATACCAGGTATGCAAGGATGGTTCAACATTAGAAAATCAATCAACGTAATCCACCACATAAATAAAAGGAAAGAAAAGAATCACATGATCATCTCGATGCAGAAAAGGCATTTGACAAAGTCCAACACCCATTCCTGATAAAAACTCTCATTAAAATAGGTATAGAAGGGAAATTTCTCAACATAATAAAGGGCATCTATGCAAAACAAATGGCCAACATCATTCTTAATGGAGAGAGGCTGAAAACATTCTCCTTAAAAATGGGAACAAGACAAGTATGAACTTTATCACCACTCCTATTTAACATTGTGCTGGAAGTTCTAGCTAGAGAAATAAGGCAAGAAAAAGAAAGGGCATCCAAAATGGTAATGAAGAAGTTAAACTGTCCCTGTTTGCAGATGATATGATACTATACATAGAAAACCCTAAAGACTCCACGAGAAATCTACTGGAACTAATAGAAAGATTCAGCAGAGTAGCAGGATACAAGATAAACATTCAAAAATCGGTTGGATTCCTATACACCAATAAGGAGAACGATGAAAAGGAGATCAGGAAAACAATACCATTTATAATAGCCCCTAAAAAGATAAAATACTTGGAATAAATCTGACTAGGGATGTAAAAGACCTATACAAAGAAAACTACAAAACACTACTGCAAGAAACCCAAAGAGATCTACATAAATGGAAAAACATACCATGCTCATGGATAGGCAGACTCAACACTGTGAAAATGACAATTCTACCCAAAGTAATTTACAAATACAAGACAATCCCGATCCAAATACCAAAAACATTCTTCAAAGAGATGGAAAGACTAATCATTAACTTTATATGGAAAGGGAAGAAGCCCCGAATAAGTAAAGTACTACTGAAGAAGAAGAATAAAGTTGGAGGACTCACACTACCTGACTTCAGAACCTACTATACAGCTACAGTACTCAAAACAGCCTGGTACTGGTACAACGACAGATACATTGACCAGTGGAACAGAATTGAGAAACCAGATGTAAATCCATCCACCTACGGTCACCTGATCTTCGACAAGGGCCCACAGTCCATCAAATGGGGAAAAGACAGTCTTTTTAACAAATGGTGCTGGCAAAACTGGATATCCATCTGCAGAAAAATGAAACAGGACCATACCTCATGCCGTATAGAAAAACTACTTCAAAATGGATCAAAGACCTGAATATAAAGCCTAAAACTATAAAGTTCATAGAAGAGAAAATAGGACCAACACTGCAGGCCTTAATACACGGCATTAACAGGATACAAACCATATCCATTAACTCACAAACCCCAATAGATAAGCTAGATAACTGGGATCTTCTAAAAATCAAACACCTATGCTCTTCAAAAGACTTCGCCAAAAGAGTAAAAAGAGAACCTACAGACTGGGAAAAAATTTTTGGACAGTACAAGTCAGACATAGGTCTAATCTCCATAATCTACAAGAAAATCCAACACCTCTACAACAAAAAGACAAATAATCCTATTAAAAAATGGGCAAAGGAAATGAGCAGACACTTCACCAAAGAAGACATTCAAGCGGCCAACAGATACATGAGGAAATGCTCACGATCACTAGCCATTAGAGAAATGCAAATTAAAACCACAATGAGATACCATCCATCTCACCCCGGCATTACTGGCACGAATCAAAAACACTGGAAATAACAAAGGTTGGAGGGGCTGCGGGGAGATTGGAACTCTTATGCACTGCTGGTGGGAATGCAAAATGATACAACCATTTTGGAAAATGATATGGTGCTTCCTCAGAAAGCTAGAAATAGACATACCATTCGATCCAGCAATCCCACTCTTAGGAATATATCCTAGAGAAATTAGAGTCGTCACTCGAATAGACATATGCACACATATGTTCATGGCAGCATTGTTCACAATAGCAAAACGATGGAAACAACCTAGATGCCCATCAACAGATGAATGGATAAACAAACTATGGTACATACACACAGTGGATTACTATGCAACAAGAAAGAACAACGATGAATCTGTGAAGCATCTCATAACATGGATGAAACTGGAGGACATTATGCTGAGTGAAATAAGTCAATCACAAAAGGGCAAATATTGTATGAGACCTCTACTGTAAAAACCCATGAAAAAGTTCACACACAAAATGTGATAATCTTCGTTGGTTACCAGCGATGGGAGGGGTGGGGGGGGAATGCTAAATAGGCAATAGATAAGTGGTACCTTGGGTGAAGGGTGAGACAGTACACAATACAGGGGAAACTAGCACAACTTGTACAAGGAAGGGTCATGGAAGCCCCATAGACACATCCAAACTCCCTGAGGGACTGAATTGCTGGGTGGAGGGCTGTGGGGACCATGGTCTCGGGGAACATATAGCTCAACTGGCATAACACAGTTTATAAAGACAATGTTCTACATTCTACCTTGGTGAGTAGCGTCTGGGGTCTTAAAAGCCTGTGAACGGCCATCTAAGATACTCCACTGGTCTCATCCCTTCGGGAGCAAGGGAGAATGAAGAGAATAGGATACAAGGAAAAGGTTAGTCTGAAGGACTAATGGTCCACAGCTACCAAGGCCTCCACCGGACTGAGTCCAGTACAGCTACATGGTGCCCAGCTACCACCACTAACTGCTCTGACCAGGATCACAACAGAGGGTTCTGGACAGAGCTGGAGAAGGATGTAGAACATAATTCTAACTCACAAAAAAAAAGACCAGATTTACTGGCCTAATAGAGACTGGAGAAACCCAAGAGTATGGCCCCCAGACACCCTTTTAGCTCAGTGGTGAAGTTATCTCTGCGGTTCACCGTTCAGCCAGGGAGTGGACAGCCCCGTAAAACCGGATGGGACTAATGAGGTACAGTAGTCCAGTGACAAGGGCCAGAAGGCAGAAGGGGACAAGGAAGCTGGTCATAGGGAACCCAAGGTTGAGTAAGGGTATTGTTGATGTGTTGTGAGATTGTTAACCATTGTCATAGGGCAACATGTGTAGTAACTGTTAAATGAGAAACTATTTTGTTCTGTAAGCCTTCATCTTAAGTGAGAATAGCAGCACAATTGGAAGAGCATAGTCAGTGTCACTGAACTGTGCATGTAGAAATTTTTGAAATGGTGTATGTTTGGCTATGTGTATTTTCACCAAAAAAAAAGGTTGAGAAGTTATAGGGTTGACATGTTGTGGCGTTGTTAACCAATGTCATAAAACAATATGTGTACTACTGTTTCATGAGAAACTATTTGCTCTGTAAGCCTTCACCTGAAGTACGATTAAAAAAATTAAAAAAAAAAAAATGATGGCGATACTAAGACATTCCCAGATAAGCAGAAACTAAGATAATTTGTAAAGAACAGACTAGTCTTACAAGATATACTAAATGGAGTCCTTTGGTTAGAGAACCAATGACATCAGACAGCAATCTGAGATAAAGTCATATTACAACATCATGCAGATACCAACCCAATAAAGACTTCTCAAAAGTAAAATAAAGCTAAAAAATTGTCTACAGGGAACCAGAGGAGTTAAGCTGTAAATGATGACAATTTCAAAACAAAAAGGGGGAATGAAAGATGCAGTTATAGAGCTTCCATATGGGGAGGAAGTCAAGATATAACAGACCATTTTAATTTTAAAAGAATTAAGGTGAACTTCAGAGTAACTACAAAGTAAAGTAATAAATCTACTCACCAAAATAAAGAAGAAGAAAAAAAATGACTTATAGGAAAAGAAAATCCACATACAAAAAGAACCTGACACAGACAATTAAGAGGAACAAAGAAATCACTAAAAAAAAAAAAAGCATAACAAAATGACAGCAATGGATCCATACCTATCATTAACAACACTGAATGTAAATGGACAAAATGCACCAGTCCAGAGACAGCATGGCAGAATGGATTAAAAAAAAAATGACCCATCAATATGTTGTCTGTACGAGACATACTTTAGACACAAAGACATAAACAAATTAAAAATCAAAGGATAAACAAAAATATCAAGAAAACAATATCCAAAAGAAAGCAGAAGTAGCAACAATAATTTTGGATAAAATTGACTTTAAGTCAAAATCCATTATAAGAGACAAAGAAGGGCATTATATAATGACTAAGGGGTCAATCCACCAAGAAGATATAACAATAATAAATATTTATGCACTCAGTGACAGAGCTTAAAAGTACATAAAACAAACTACAACAGAATTGAAAAGAGAAAGACAGTCCTACAATAATAGTTGCATGCAAAAGCTGGACAATGAATAAGGAAGATGAAGAAGAATTGACACCTTTGAATTATAGTGCTGGCAAAGAATATTAAATATACCATGGCCTGCCAGAAGAATGAACACATCTGTCTTGGAAGAAGTACAGCCAGAATGCTCCTTAGAAGTGAGGATGGCGAGACTTCATCTCAAGTACTTTGGACATGTTGTCAGGAAGGACCAGTCCCTGGAGAAGGACATCATGCTTGGTAAATTAGAGAGTTGGCAAAAAAAAGGAAGATCCTCAACAAGATGGATTGACACAGTGGCTACAACAATCAGCTCAAGCATAGTAAAGATTGTGAGGATGGTGCAGGACTGGGCAGTATTTCGTTCTGTTGTATATAGGATCACTATGAGTCAGAACCGACTCAGCAGCACCTAACAACAACAACAACGATAGTAGGAGACTTTAACACACCACTTTCGATGGATGATGGATGGAACAACTAGAAAGAAACTCAATAAAGATACAGAAGATCTAAATAACACAATCAACCAACTTGACCTCATAGACATACACAGAGCATACCACCCAATAGCACACATTCTTTCTCCAACATACATTGATCATTCTCCGGAATAGACCATATGCTAGGCCACAAAATAGGCCTCAATAAATTCAAAAACATTGACATAGTACAAATCAGCTTCTCTGACCATAATGCTATAAACTAGAAATCAATAACAGAAAAGGTAAGGGAAAAAAGTTAAATACATGGAAACTGAATAAGACTTTACTTAAAAACTACTGAGTCAAAGAAAACATTAAAATGAATTTAAAAATTCTTAGAATCAAATACAAACGAAGACACAACATACTAAAATCTCTGGGACACAGCAAAAACAGTGCTCAGAGGAAAATTTATTGCAATAAACGCACACATCAAAAAAGAAGATTCAAAATCAAAAACTTAACCCAAAAATTTAAACAAATAGAAAAGGAACAGTGTCTTAGTTACCTAGTCCTGCTAAAACAGAACTACCACGAGTAGATGGCTTTAACAAACAGAAGATTATTTTCTCACAGTGTAGGAGGCTAGAAGTACAAATTCAGAGCACCTGCCCTAGAGGAAGGCTTTTTCTCTCTGTCATCTCTGGAGGAAGGTCTTTGTCTCTTCAGCTTCTGCTTCCTGGTTCCTTGGAGATCTCCATGTGTCTTGGCATCTGTCTTACCCTATCTCTACTCTGCTAACTTGTTTAATCTCTTTTATATCTCGAAAGAGATTGACTCAAGATATACCCTACACTAATCCTGCCTCATTAACATAAAAAAGACAACCCAACTCAAATGGGATTATAACCACAGGCACAGAGGCTGGTATTTACAGCACATATTTTGGGGGGACATAATTCAATCCATAACACACAGCAAACAAAGTCCACAGTCACCAGAGGAAATGAAATAATAAAGCAGAAATAAATGAAACAGAAAATAGAAAACTAATACAAAAAATAAACAAAACTGGGAGCTGATTCTTTGAGAAGATCAATACAACTGACAAACCACTTGCCAAATTGACAAAAGAAAAAGATGAGAAGACACATATAACCAAAATAAGAAATGAAATATGCAACATAACAGCAGAACCAAGAAAAAGGATTATTATAGACTATTATAAAAAACTGTACTGTAACAAATTTGAAAACCTAGAAGAAATGGACAAATTTCTAAAAAAACACACTACCTAAACTAATACAAACAAAGGCAAAGAACCTAAATAGACCCATAACAAAGGAAGAAATTGAATATATCATTAAAAAGAAAAACTCCCCACAAAAAAACCGCCCAAGCTCAAATGGCTTCACCGGGGAGTTCTACCACACATTCAGAGAAGAGTTGACACCAATTCTACTCAAAATACTCCAGAGCACAGAGAAGGAAGGAATACTTCCTAATTCATTCTGTGAAGCTGCATAACTCTGATACCAAAGTCAGGCAAAGACACCGCAAATAACGAAAATTACAGACCAATATCCCTCATTAATGTAGTTGTTAGGTGCCATTGAGTCATTTCTGACTCATAGCGACCTTACCTACAACACAATGAAACACTGCCTGGTCCTGCACCATCCCCACAATCATTGCTATGTTTGAGCCCATTGTTACAGCCACTGCGTCAATCAATCTCTTTGAGGGTCTTCCTCTTTTTCGCTGACCCTCTACTTTACCAAGCATGACACCTTTCTCCATGGACTGTTCCCTCTTGATAACATATCCAAAGTATGTGAGATGAAGTTTTGCCATCCTCACTTCTAAGGAGCATTCTGGTTGTACTTCTTCCAAGACAGATTTGTTCATTATTCTGGCAGTCCATTGTACAGTCAATATTCTTTGCCAACACCATAATTCAAAGGAATCAATTCTTCTTTGATCTTCTTTGTTCTTTGCCCAGCTTTCGCATGCATGTGAGGCAACTGAAAATACCATGGCCTGGGTTAGGCTCACCTTAGTCCTCAAAGTGGCATCTTTGCCTTTTAACAATTTAAAGAGGTCTTTTGCAGCAGATTTGCCTCATGAACACAGACACCAAAATTCTCAGAAATATTCTAGCCAACATAATACAAAAGCATATCAAAAAACATAATACATCATGATCAGGTGGGATTCATACCAGAGATGCAAGGGTCGTTTAACATTAGAAAATCAATCAACAAAATTCACCACTTAAATAAAACAAAGAAAAAGAATCACATGATCATCTGAATCAATGCATAAAAGGCATTTTATAAAATCAAAAACCCCTTCCTATTAAAAACTCTTAGCAAAATAGGAAAAGAAGAGAAATTCCTCAACATAATTAAGGACATACACAGAAAACCAATAGCCAACATTACTGTCAATGGAGAGAGATTAAAAGCACTCCCCTTGAGAACGAGAATGAGACAAGGATGCCCATTATCACCACTCTTATTCACTATTGCTCTGGAAGTCCTAGCCAGAGCAATAAGGCAAGAAAGGGAAATAAAAGCATTCAAACTGGTAAGGAAGAAGCAAAACTATCCCTATTCACAGACGACATAATGCTATACATAGAAAATCCCAGAGATTTCACAAGAAAGTTACTGGAACTAATGGAAGTGTTCAGCAAAGTGGCAGGGTACAAGATCAATATACAAAAATCAGCTGGGTTCTTCTGCACTAACAAGGAGAACTCTGAAAAGGAAATCAAGAAAACAATACCATTTACAATAGCCCTCAAAGGATAAAACACCTAGAAATAAATCTAACCAGGGATGGAAAAGACTTATACAAGGAAAACTACAAAACTCTACTGCAAGAAATCAAAAAAAAAAAAAAAAAAAATACCAAACCCATTGCCATCGAGTCGCTCTCCAACTCATAGCAACCCTACAGGGCAGAGTAGAACTGCCCCATAGTTTCCAAGGAGAAGCCGGTGGATTTGAACTGCTAACCTTTTGGTTAGCAGCCAAACTCTTAACTACTGAGCCACCAGACCTACATAAATGGAAAAACATACCATGCTCATGGATTGGAAGACTTAACATTGTGAAAATGTTGATACTCACAAAGCAAGCTATAGATAAAATGTAATCCCAATCCAAATCCCAACAACATTCTTTCACGAAATGGAAAAACTAATCTCCAGTTTTACATGGAAAGGAAAGAGGCCCTGATTAGCTAAAGCCTTACTGAAGAAGAACAAAGTAGGAGGTCTCATACTTTCCGATTTTAGAACTTACTATATAGCCAAAGTAGTCAAAACAGCCTGGTACTGGTACAACAACAGACACATAGACAAATGCAACAGAATTGAGAACCTAGAAGCAAATCTATCCAGGTATGGACAACTGACCTTCAACAAAGGGTCAAAGTCCATTCAATGGGGAAGAGATAGTCTCCACTTGCAGAAAAATGAAACAGGATCCATACCTTACACCACACACAAAAATTAACTCAAAATAGACTAAAGACCTAAATGTTAAACCTAAAAGTATAAAGTTCCTGGACAACAACCCAAGCACAAAACTAGGGGTCCTAATTTATGGCAAAAATGCACTACCAAACATTACTAAAAATGCATAAACAACAGAAGAGAAACTAGATAACTGGGACCTCTTAAAAGTTAAATACATATGTTCATCAAAAGACTTTACCAAAAGAGTAAAAAGAGAACTTACAGACTGGGGAAAAAAATTTGGCAACAACATATCTGACAAGGGTCTAATCTCTAAAATATATAGAAAATGTCAACACCTCAACAACAAAAAGACAAACAATCCAATCAAAAAATGGGCAAAGGACATGAATAAACACTTCACCAATGAAGACACGCAGATGGCTAACAAACACATGAAAAGATGCTCACAAACATTAGCCATTAGAGAGATGCAGATGAAAACTACAATGAGATAGTATCTTACCCCTGCAAAAATGGCACTGATCAAAAAAACAGAAAACAATAAATACTGGCAAGGTTTTGAGGAGACTGGAACTCCAATACACTGCTTGTGGGATTGTAAAATGGTAGAACCACTATGGAAAATGGTACGGTGCTTCTTCAAAAAGCTAGAAATACAAATACCATATGATCCAGCAATCCCACTCCTAGGCATATATCCTAGGGAAACAAGAGCCATGACACAAATAGACATATGCACACCCATGTTCATTACAGCATTATTCACAATCACAAAAAGATGGAAACAACCTAAATGTCCATCAATGGACGAATAGATAAACAAAATGTGGTGCACGCATACAATGGAATACCACGCAATGATAAAGAATAATGATGAGTCTGCGAAACATCTTATAATATGGATGAATTTGGAGGACATTATGCTGAGTGAAATAAGTCAATCACAAAAGGACAAATACTGTATGATATCACTTTTATAAAAAGTCAAGGATAGGTTTACACACAGAAAGCAATGTTCTACGATGGTCACCAGCATGGGAGTAGGAGGGAGAATCACTTACTAGATAGTAGACACATGTTAATTCTGGTGAAAGGAAAGGTTGTACAAATATGGGGGAAGTCAGCACAACATGACCAAGGTAAGTTAAGACACCGAGAGGTACCCAAGAATAAAGGACAACTATGGTAAATTCTATAACATATACATTTCTGCAATAACAGTAATAACAACCAAAAATTTTTAAGTGGTTACATAGGTAGATATGTATGCTATATAGGTGTGGGAGAGCGGATGGGAGTACTTGCCCATGCATATATAGTTATAGTTGTGGGCATTTGTACATACATATTTCTATGCACTGCATATATATTCATATATATAATAGAGCACACAGGGGGCACAGTTATGAAAACTTCTTCGACATATCCAAACACCTTATGGGACTGAAGTTATTGGGCTTGAAGGCTAAGGACATAGTTTCAAGGAACATCTGAGTCAACTGGCATAACATAGTTCATAAAGATAATGTTCCACATCCTAGTTTGGCGAGCAGAGTCTGGGGTATTAAAAGCTTGCAAGTGGCCATCTAATATACAACTATTGGTCTCTTCCAGTCTGAAGCAAAGGAGAGTGAAGGAAACCATAGACTCAAGGAAGCCATTAATCCACCAGACTAATGGCCCCCACAAAATCATAGCCTCGTCTAGACTGAGACCAGAAGAACTAGATGGTGCCCTGCTACTTCTACCAACCGCTCTGACCAGTGACACAATAGAAGGTCCTGGTTAGAATGGGTAAAAAATGTAGAGTGAAACTCAAATTCATAAAAAAAGACCAGACTTACTGAACTGATAGAGACTGGAGTAACTCCCGAGACTATTGCCCTAAAACACCCTTTTAACCTGGAACTGAAGCCACTTCAGCCAAATAATAGATTGGCCTGTAAAATAAACAATAACATTCATGAGGAATGTGCTCTTTAGAACAATCAGCTATACAAGAACAAATGGGCAATACTTTCCCAAAAGCAAAGATGAGATGGCTAGGAGGGGCAGGGAAACTGGAGGGATGGAAACTGGGAAGGCAGGGTGGAAATGGGGAGAGTGCTAACACATTGCGGAAATAACAACCAATGTCATGAAATTGGTGTATGAACTGTTGAATGGGAAACACGTATGCTGTGTGAACTTTAACCTAAAACACAATAAAATGTTCAATAATAATAATAACAATGCCCCATAGGGTTAAGAAATTGAGGAGAAGAGAACTAAGCAGAGGTCATTGGTTTTGATAGTTGATGGATGCCGAGCTGTGCTTTGAGAGGGTAAAAAAGGAAGTAGAAGTAGTTTGAGGAGATAATAAGATCATGTTTGTGGACAGTGGAATCCACAGAGAGATTATCTTGAACTGGTTTTTGAGGATATATTAGTATAATTCTTACGAATTAGTTATAAGATTGAGACTATTCTCAAACAATATTTTAACTAAGTAAATTGCAAATCAATTGTGATATAGTAAAAACTATACTGTCTGGCATTTTACCAGCAGGAAAGTGTTAGACATAAATGCTTTTGATAAATCCCAAGAGGAATATTCACTCTTATTCCTAAGGCTGATGCTAAAATTCACCAAGTCTATGTTGAAACACCCATAACATAGCTTCACAGAATTTCAGAGCTGGAAGACCATCTCATCCAACCATGTCAGCCTACAGATGAAGAAACATAGGCCTCAGAGATGACCGTTAAGGTCCTTTCTAACCATGAGAATATGTAATCTTAGGAACTAGCATGCTAAAGCTCTCATTATTCTTCTAAATAAGTGAATAATACTTTCCTCTACCCTGTTTATATACTTATTATTCTGCACTATTTTATTTTCAGTTTATCTGGGTGGCAAATTTGAAGCTAGAGCAAGGGGAGTATCACCAGTTCAGAATCAGTTATGTCCAAATGTCTAAGGTTATAAATAAATGTATTTTAAGCTTCTCCTGGGAATGAGGACATATCCGTATTGTTTCACTTCTGAAGCCGGGTTTTGTAGAACAGAGACTGGCATTAACCATCACCTAAAGAACTGCTACCAGCTCATCAACAGGTGCATTTAGTAATAGCCTATGACTCTCACACAGTGTAGTACAGTCTGAGCTAAACAGAATTCCAGGAACTGTCTATGACAGGAAACACTAACACAAAAAGCTATTTCAAGGAGGTACAGAAAAATGAGCAGGCTCTGAACTTGAAGGAACAACAAAATGACAACAATCCCTCTGCTCAAAGTGGGTGAGGGAGGTGAAGAAAAATGTCAACAGCACTTAGGGAGCCAACAGTCCAAACTCAGGCAAACAGGGCTTGATTCCTGGAAGGTTTATAATGTGCTTCCTTCTCTGGGCAGATGAGGAGAAGAAAGCAGCTAACCAAAAGGTTGGAAATTCAAGTCCACCTGAGGGGCACCTCTGAAGAAACGCCTGGTGATCTATTTCTGAAAAATCAGCCATTGAAAATCCTACAGATGTTGAATTGGTGCATATTTTGCTGTATATGCTCTCAACAACAACAACAAAATAAATAAAATTTAGAAAAAAGAAAACCTTAAGAAGCACAGTTCTACTCTGACACACTTGAGGTCACCATGAGTCAAAGTCAACTCGACAGCAACTAGTAAATGGGTAGAACAGCTCTGGGTGTTTGTAAAAATTTAAATTATCACCCCAAAAAGAGAAATTATTTAAAATGCTTTTTTGCTCTGAACAAATGTTTGTACAGCACCTGGTTTCAAGGACCCTTCCGGTACAGAAAAGTATCAAACAACTGTTACCCACTGAACCACATAATGGCTAACTACTGAGGAAAAGACTCCATTGAAACTATGGGTTACTCCTAGTGGTCACTATTTCAAATTTTCACTACTCCCTCAAAGGACATTCTCAACCTTCTCCCATGGACCAAGACTCTAATTATTTTAAAACTGCTACTTGAAAAATATGCGTGTACATTACCCTAAGATTACTGTCCCCTGATAAACACTTCGGAACACTTTCCAAGACAGTTAAAACAACTGAGATTTTGCCATCATGAACAAATCCATAAAATTAACATTTTTAATGTTTCGAGGCTGTCCTGAACAGTTATAGGGAATATGGGGAAGATAAAGTCTCAGCTTTCAAAATGCTTACAATCTAATTTAAGGAAAAACAACACATTTCCCTCTGGAGAATTAAACTGTATCCAAAGTGGTTGTAAAAACATCCGTTTTTAACTCAGTAGGCCAACAGCGAGGAGAACCACCCCGCGCCCCGTCTTTCTCTCCCTGTGTTTATATTCTGTGGTCTCTATGTCTCCTATTCTCTGTTTTTGTCTCTGTCGCTCTCCCTAACTCTCTCCCACCCCTCTCTACCACACCCTCCCCAGTGAAGACCACACAAAGGAAGGAAAATAAAAGCTATTCTGTCTTGGTTTACAGGCAAGGAACCAGAAGCACGGAGAATTGAAAAAGCCTTGACAAATTTCAGGCAGAAAGTGTTAGCTGGAATTAGAATTTGCCTTTATTCTATTAGCTCAAACAGTTAGTAAGCAGGAAGGACCCAGTTCCTTTACTATCACTGAAAATTAACTATCTATTATAGCATACAGGTAGAATGACTTAAATCACATTTAAAGACAATACAGGTCTCAATCTCCTGAACGTTCAGATCTCCAGAGATTCTCAGATACAATTAAAGAAAAGCCTATAATCTCAGATAAAACTATCTCCAGTAATTCCCACACACTGGGTTGGCAAGAGGTTAATTTATTTATGTACGTATTTATTTTCATCCCATTCATATTGATTCATGGAAGCCAGAAAGGCGTCCCTTTTCTTATGGAAGTATAATTAACTGCGGCTTTTCAATAACCCCAGTGAATCCCATTTCCTGTGAGAAATGAGGAAAAAGTCTCAATGTAGACACAATGTAGATAATGACAGGGAACTTGAGTGGGAGAGAAACAAGGAAACTATTAGAGAATAAAGGTCTTAGATGTTTCAGACACAAGAAGCAATAGAGGGACTTCAATGGTAGAAATGAGTTTCGATGAATTTCATAATTTATCATGTTTAAAGCTACCGGTGACCTTTTCCAAGGCAATTCATTTACTTACATATTTAGTGAGAGCTACATCAAGCTTTCATCACTCATGCATACATGTCATGTCTTTTATAGGACAGAACTAAGTAGATAAAATACGGAAATCATAAAATACAACACCCTTGCCCAGGCAGCCACTGCCTCTCCTTAAACCATGTTACCATTAGCACAGACCGAGGTCACACAAGTCAGGCCATTTACAGTCCTAACAGGGAAAAGACAAGCCTCGGAAAATTGTAATGGACTGATCTGGGCAAGAAACTCTGTGAACATCACTGAGGCCTGAATTTTAACAAGCAAAACTTCAGGGGGAAAAGAAAAAAAACTACTAAAATGATCTTCCATGGCGAGGCAAGATACAAGGAAAATTTTCTACACCAATGAACTTTGCCTAGCAACATCGTAATTCACTTTTCCACAGGGCCTCAAAGAAAGCAGACAATTAATCTAAAATCTACACCTTCATTCTTTTATTTCTACATCTAAATAAAAATAGTGTTGCTCCAACGCAATAGGCAATGTCAATTGCAGTGATGGATATGTTACAGAGGAAGAAAATTATGGAGAAATAGAGGCATGAGCCCTAGTTCCTTTTTTTGCTCACCTAACAAAGGCTACTTTCTCCTTCTTTACCTGCTTCTAGAATCAATTCTGGAGCCCTGGTGGCGCAATGGTTAAGTGTTCAGTTGTTAACCAAATGGTCAGCAGTTCGAATCCACCAGCTGCTCCTTGGAAACCCTATGAGGCAGTTCTACTCTGTCCTACAGAGTCGCTATGAGTCAGAATCGACTCAACGGCAATGGTGTAGAATCAATTCTGAAGACTACTGCAACTTTTCTCATGTTTCGAAAAGTTAACAAGCACTTTAAATATTCTGTTTAATTCTATCTGGCAAATATTTATTTGAGCAGCAAATATGTGTCAACACACTGTACTAGACACAGTATTAAGCAGGCATGGCCCTGTGCTCTAGGTGCTTACTGGCCTTTACGGGTGACATATAAAGGTACGATAAGAAACAAAAACAAGCCACTAAGAATAAAGTTAGAAACAAATTATATACCACTAAAATACTAATCTAACAGCGTCAACAATAGTTGCCAATGCCCAAGAGTGAAAATGTGCAGGGCAAGGCAGGCATCACCCAGGTCCCTGTGCCATCTCCCTCTGTCTGTGCTCATTGGTCATCAAGACATAATTCTCCATCCTCAACTGACACTGCTCTACTTAACTGGCACAGTTCAAAATTGTAAAATATTAGCACTGGAAGAGGCCTGTTATGGATTTCGTTGAAAAATGTGTGTCAACTTGGCCAGGCGATGATTCCCAGTACTGTGTGATTGTCCACCATTTTGTCACCAGATGTGATTTTCCTCTGTGTTGTAAATCTTACCTCTGTGATGTTAATGAGGTGGGATTAGCAGCAATTATGTTAATTAGGCAAGACTCAATCTACAAGATCAGGTTGTGTCTGAAATCAATCTCTTTTGAGATATCAAAGAGAGAAGCCAGCAGAGAGACACCGGGACCTCATACCACCAAGAAACAAGAGCCAGGAAAATGGTGTGTCCTTTGGACCCAGGGTCCCTGCACTGAGAAGCTCCTCGACCAGGGAAGATTGATGACAAAGACCTTCCCCCAGAGCCAAAAAGAGAGAAAGGCTTCCCCTGGAACTGGCACCCTAAATTCGGACTTCTAGCCTCCTAGACTGTGAGCGAGTAAATTTCTCTTTGTTAAAGCCATCCACTCATCCTATTTCTGTTACAGCAGCATAGATAACTAAAACAGGGCCTTATAGATTATCTAGTCTTATTTCCTCATTTTAGGACCTAGGCTGAGAGGTTAAAGTACTGTTTCATAATTCCATAATTAATTTGTTGAACAGTGAAGACCAGAACACAAGCCAGTCATCTAACAGCCAGTCCTGTGCTCTTTCAACTGCACCACACCATCCCCCATTTATAGGGGATTTGTCCTATACTCTGCTACATCCTCACAGTCTCACTGTTAGGTTCACCAAAGGCCCTGCCTTCACCATGGAGCCCTCCTAGCCACCATGGTTCCACTGGTCTCACTCTTTGAGCGCCTATGACACTCATAGGCTAAGCCACACAACTGTCCTACCAAACACTCTATTGTTCCTTATAGGAGGTTGACCTCACAAGTACAATGAAGGTGACTTGAGAGCAGGGATTGATTGCTTGGTCCTGTCTCCTCTGTTCCTGGCTTCTGTTGGGCACAGATAAGGTGGCTTCAACTACTTGCTCAGTGTTTGAATCATCATTTAATGTAACCTATCTGTTTCAGTCCATAATGATCAGGTGTATTAATGACCTTCTATAACCTGAAGAAATCATGCCTCTCTTCAAAGTGACACACCTGCTCTGTCACCGGGCAGTTAACCCAAGCACTCATGTTTCAAAATTGAAAAAAAATTTGGCTCAGGTGTAGATAGGGCAGAAGAGTCAAGTTGTGATATAGTGAGGTTTTTTGTTTTTTTTGTGTGTGATTTGTTGGTTTTTTGGACCCACATGCATATGCAGACCTTGGGTAAAGCACTTAATCCCTCTGAATCTTGAGCAACTCATCTCTAATTTGAGGATAATATTTATTTAAGTTACAGGTAGATGATACTGTTATGAAGATTAAAGACAATCGTGAATGTCAAGAACAAAGCATATCAATGCCCGTTGGTCCTCCATCTACTGCTCCCCATAACCTAAACTCAGGTCTATCTTATTCAGCTAATTGTTTGTAAGGTGCTAGCCAGTATCTAAGGTGTTGGCTAAAACAGGCTTAGGGTGGGACTCCTCCCTGAGACATCTGTATTTCAAGGGAGTATTTCTAATGTAAAATTTCCTCAAGCCTCGACTAAAAGATACTCTCATGGATGATGCTAGGCAGCAGAGTGGGAGTTTGGGACCGAGAGTCCTCTTCTCAAGTCATGGCACCCCCTCTAGACATGCCACATGAGTAGCAATCTTGGAGTGTCTGGGAAAGTGTGTATGACTAGGACTCAAAAGCCCTGTGTTCAAGTTCCCCCTCTGCCTGAGTTTCAAGTAGCTCATCTCAAAAATGAAGGCAATGAGCTAGATGGACATTAAATCCTTTCCAGCTCTGCAATTCCATTCTATCTGCTTATACTAGAAAATTTTTTTTAAAAAACCAGTTGCCATCGAGTTGATTCTGACTCACGGCAATGCCATGTGTGTCAGAGTAAAACTGTGCTCCATAGAATTTTCATGGCTGTGATCTTTTGGAAGCAGATCACCAGGCTTTTCTCCCGAGGTGCATCTAGGTGGGTTCCAACTGCCCATCTTTCAGTTAGTAGCCAAGCGCTTTACATATTGCACCACCCAGGGACTCATACCTGGATGACAGATGCTAAACAGAAACTCAGCCATGATGCTGATTTTAACCAAGGGAACAAAAATATCAATTTAATGATACTAAACCCTTTGCCATCAAGTCAATTCCGACTCATAGCGACCCTACAAGACAGAGTAGAACTGCCCCATAGGTTTTCCAAAGAGTGGCTGGTAGATTCGAACTGCTGACCTTTTGGTTAGCAGTTGATCTCTTAACCACTGTGCTACTAGAGCTGTAGAAAATGATGATGGCTAGGAAAGCAAGAAATTAAAAATGCTGTTTTCCTTAATTCCTTATGGTTTGCTTGCAAGTAGCAAAATGACTGAAATTTTCTGACTGAAATTAATAAATAGGTATTGTATATATACTATGTGGCTGGGTCAGGCAAAACAGTAATTTTTCTCAAAGAACAAGAGGAAAAACCAATTTTTTTCAAGTGAAATGAAATTATCAACACCTGAACACATTTTATATATGCTCAAAGTCTGCACTTCAGACCCTCACATACAAAGTTGGAGCTTCTTCTCCACCCCATCCCTCTTTCCCCCTTGCAATGTCCTGGTAATTCACAGTGTGCCTGGCAAGAGACAGGGAAGGAGGGCTCTCTGGATGGGCCCCCAGCACGGCAGAGGCTACAGAAGAGATATGTGAGTCTATGGCTAATGCCGAAAGCTGTAATTCTTCAAATTTATTTAGGGTCCCCTTTCAGCTGCCAGGGACCCAGGCATTCTATAGCTCCTGGATGGGAATTACAAAAAAATCTCACTGTCAATCAAAAACATGAGTCTTTACCTTAAGAGCATCATACCCAGTACAGTAATATCTTTCAACAAAAGGCCTGCCAGAAGTCCATGGGCACTATCAATGATCACAAAAAGTCTCATGAGAGGGGTTATTTTACCTGTCCTTAATGCATAAGCCTGTGGGACTAAAGATTCCTTTGTGAGCTTTGAAGGAAAACAGCACTAAGCAAAACAGAAAATTAGCTTAACCTCAGAATCAATGGTTCAGAATTGTGGCCACATTTTATATTGTTACTATTGTTGTTGTTGTTGTTGTTAGATGCTGTTGAGTTGGCCTCTGACTCATGGCAACACCATGATCAATGGAATGAAACGCTGCCCGGTCCTGTACCATTCCCATGATCGGTTATGGACTGAACAATTGTGATCCATAGAGTCTTCACTGGCTGATTTTCAGAAGTAGATCATCAACCATTTCATCCTAGGCCATTTTAGTCTGGAAACTCAGCTGAAACCCATTCAGCATCATAACAACACACAAGCTTCCACTGACAGATGGGTGGTGGCAATAATAGCATAATTATAAAATAATAAGATTTAAAATATGTGGAAACCAAATGATGCCTCCCTGAGTCTTTATTTCCCAATTTCTAAGTAGAGATACTGCACTTCTTCAAAGAGTCATGGCTACAGGTAGCCTCCATTTTTGATGTTTCTATAAGATACAGCTATCATAATCAAATATCACAATATTTGCTTCACTTATTTAAAACAGCGTCAACATCTTATAATGGGTTTTCTTCCTGCAATTCCTCCAACTGCTTCTAGTGAACAGCCCTGTCTCTGGAAAACACATAGTGACCAACCAGAAATCAATATTTTGCACAGAAATGGCTCGAGAGAATATGGGAATAGCACGTTGGGTAAAACCAACAGAGCTAGCCCCTGGTCCTTTTCTGTCTTATTTTGTAAGAGCAAAAAGTAGAGCATTATGGTCCACCTGTCAACATCTGTCAAGTACACAATGGACAGAAGAGAACATACTGGCCTGAGCAAGGCGAGCTCCACCTTCCTTAGCCCAGGAGATAGCTTGTGAAAGCAGGTAAACCTGTGTGGAAACCATTCATGAATTCATTCATTGTCCTGCATGTAAGTACAAAGGGCCTGGTATGTGCCAAAGTGCTGGGGATGCAGCAAAGAATAAAATAGTCCCAAATGCCCACCTCTATGGAGCATATGTTTCTTGAGTTGTTGCAGATTTCGATAATGCAAATTCTGGGGACCAGAAAGGGAAAAACAGGAGTGGATTTTCCTATATCCATGGAAAACACAGCATGAACATGTTGGAAGTCATAGAACTTCATGTTAGGGATTATTCAAATAAATGGTGCCTTGGTGTTTTTAAGTGGGGAGCCGGAAAATCACTGTTTTTTCCAAATTGTAAGAAATAAATCATTCTAAAGGTGTCCAGATTGCATATTAGTAGTCAACGAATGTGCACCATTCTGAATTTACAGAGGTCTAAAGAGTTGTCTTAATATACAGCATTTATTTACTTAGCTGTCAATATTTTAACTTGGGTTTGAGTATTTGTTTTTAAATATCCAAAAACTACGGATAAATAATTTCCCACAAGAATGTGTTTTCTTTTTAAAATGACATTCATTCCATTCGTTGATGAAAAAAGTTTTAAACTTTATAGTCATGCTTTTAAGAACACATCTTCTAGTCATACCAGCCATTTGACTATGATCAGGTCATTCCATAGCCTCAGTTATCTTGGATATGAAATGGAACTTCTCCGATTAGACAATATTGAGGTTTCCATCAAATTATATCATCTTATAATACTAAGTGGAAACCTGATGGTGTAGTGGTTAAGAGCTACAGCTGCTAACAAAAGGTTGACAGTTCTCATCCACTAGGCGCTCCTTGGAAACACTATGAGGCAATTCTACTCTGCCTTACAGGGTCGCTATGAGTTGGAATCAAGTCGACAGCAACAGGTTTGTTTTGTTTTGTTTTTTAATAATACTATGTAGACCAATGCAGTAGGAATGGATTGACTTTCTCCCATGATGTGCCAAGAGAAGCAAGGATAAATATAGTGGTTGGGGTAGAATAAGATGAAGTAGACATAAACACACAAACAGGGCCAGAGATAGGGAAAAGTTACAGCATACATTTGACTCTAATTATCCAGAAGATAGTGTGGTAAATGGCATCCAGGTCAGCAGAAGGCACCAAGGAGGCCAAGAGAATGCACAGAGGTACAGGTGGAGGGCAGCCAAGAGGGCATAAGCAAGAGGTGATCTTATGAGATCAGCGTCCATCCCCAGAAAGCAGACTCTGGGCAAGAGAGCTGGAGTTGGGGACAAGGCTCCAAGGTATGTATAGGATGGAAAAGCAAAAGAAAGGAAGGATTTGGACCAGTTATCAAGACAAGGACTGAGAGATAGGGAGAGAAATATAAATGAGTCAATGCTACACATGGGGTGGACACTTAGTGTTAGGAATAAAACAGAACTTGGATTACTCAGATGGAATCATGATGTAAAACATCAGCAGCCAGATTACTTTGATCCCGAGTCATCCGAGTAGCTGTCGTTGTCAGGTGCCATCAAATCAGTTCTGAATTACAGCAACCCTATGTACAACAGGAGGAAACGCTGCTTGATCCTGTACCATCCTCGCAATTGTTGCTATGTTTGAGCCCATTGTTGCAGCCACTGTATCAATCCTCTTTTTAGCTGACCCTCTGCTTTACCAAGCCTAATGTCCTTCTCCAGGGACTAGTCCCTCCTGATAACATGTCTAAAGTAAGTGAGACAAAGTCTCGCCATCCTAGCTTCTAAGGAGCATTCTGGCTGTACTTCTCCCAAGATAGATTTGTTCCTTCTTCTGGCAGTCCACAGTATATTCAATATTCTCCACCAACACCAAAAATGATAGGCATTACTTCTTCTTTGGTCTTCTTTATTCACTGTCCAGTTT
Organism: Dugong dugon; assembly: GCA_030035585.1. Lineage (NCBI taxonomy): Eukaryota > Metazoa > Chordata > Mammalia > Sirenia > Dugongidae > Dugong > Dugong dugon. The sequence continues at coordinate 22,670,742 of CM057469.1, read as the reverse complement.
TCACATTCCTATGAGATGAATGAAAATATCCTGGCTGGGTCAGGCCCACCTTTGTCCTCAAAGTGACATCTTTGCTTTTGAACACCTTCAAGAGGTCTTTTGCCACAGATTCACCCAACACAATGCATCATTTGATTGCTGCTGTTTCCATGGGTGTTGACTGAGATACTAGTAAAATGAAATCTTTGACAATTTCAGTATTTTCTCTGTTTATCATGATGTTGCTTATTGGTCCAGTTGTGAGGATTTTTGTTTTATGCTGAGGTGTAATCCATACTGAAGGCCGCAGTCTTTGATCTTCAATGGTAAGTACTACAAGTACTCTAGAATCAAGCAAGGTTCTTTCGTCTGCATATTGCAGGTTGTTAATGAGTCTTCCTCCAATCCTGATGCCCCATACTTCATACAGTCCAGCTTCTCAGATTGTTTGCTCAGCATACAGACTGAATAAGTATGGTGAAAGGACGACACAGTCCTGAAGAACACTTTTTCTGATTTTAAACCATGTAGTATTCCCTTGTTCTGTTTGGACGACTGCCTCCTGGCCTAGGTACAGGTTCCACATTGGCACAATTAAGTGTTCTGGAATTCCCATTCTTCGCAATGTTATCCATGACTTGTTATGATTCACATAGTCAAATGCCTTTGCATAGTCAATAAAACACAGGTAAACATCTTTTCAGTATTCTCTGCTTTCAGCCAAGATCCATCTGACACTAGCAATAATATCCCTTGTTCCATGTCCTCTTCTGAATCCAGCTTGAATTTCTGGCAGTTCCCTATCAACGTACTGCAACAACAATTTTTGAATTTTCTTCAGCAAAATTTTACCTGTGTGTGATATTAATGATATTGTTCAGTAACTTCCTCATTCCACTGGATCACCTTTTTTTGGAACGGGCATGTATACGAATGTCTCCCAGTCAGCTGGCCAGGGTAGCTGTCTTCCAAATTTCTTGGCATAGAAGAATGAGCACTTCCAGTACTACATCCATTTGTTGAAACATCTCAATTGATATTCCGTCAATTCCTGGAGCCTTGTTTTCACCAATGCCTCAGTGCAGCTTGGACTTCTTTCTTCAGTACCACCAGTTCTTGATCACATGCTGCCTTCTGAAATGGCTGAAAGTCGCCAGTTCTTTTTGGTACAGTGACTCTGTATTCCGTCCATTTTCTTTTGATGCTTACTGCATTGTTCATTTGTTGCACATAAAATACTTCAATATTGCAGCTCAAGGTTTGAGTTTTTCCTTCAGTTCTTTCACGCTGAAAAATCCCAAGTGTGTTCTTCCCTTTTGGTTTTCTAACTCCAGATCTTTGCACATTTCATCATAATACGGTGCTTTCTCTTCTCAAGTCACCCTTTGAAATACGTTCAACTCTTTTACTTCATCATTTCTTCCATTCCCTTTAGCTACTCTACATTCAAGAACAAATTTCAGAGTCTCTTCTGACATCAATTTTGGTCTTTTCTTTCTTTCCTGTCTTTATAATGACCTTTTGCTTTCTTCAGGTCTGATGTCCTTGATGTTATCCCTCAATTCATCCAGTACTCAGTCATTAGTGTTCAATGCATCAAATCCATTCCTGAGATGGCCTCTAAATTCAGGTGAGATGTACTCGAAGTCATACTTGGCTCTCGTGGACTTGCTTAATATTCTTCAGCTTTAACTTGAATTTGCATATGAGTAGTTGATGGTCTGTTCCGCAGTCAGCCCCTGGCCTTTTTCTGACTGATGATATTGAGCTTCCCTATCATTTCTTTCCACTGATGTAGTCGATTTGATTCCTGTATATTCTGTCTGGTGACATCCACTTGGATAGTCACCATTTATGTTCTTGAAAAAAGCTATTTCCAATGAGTAAGTCTTCGGTCTTGCAAAATTCTATCATGCAATTTCTGGCATCATTTCTATCACCAAGGCCATATTTTCCAACTACTGATCCTTCTTTGTTTCCAACTTTAGCATTCCAATCACCAGTAATTATCAATTCATCTTGATTGCACGTTTGATAAATTTCAGATCGCAGAAGTTGGTAAAAATCTTCAGTTTATTCATCTTTGGCATTAGTGCTTGGTGCATGAATTTGAAAATAGTTGTATTAACTGGTCTTCCTTGTAGGCATACGGATACTATCCTATCACTGACAGAGTTGTAATACAGGATACATTTTGATGCGTTCTTTTTGACAATGAATGTGACATCATTCCTCTCCAATTTTTCATTCCCAGCATAGTACACCACATGATTTTCCGATTCAAAATGGCCAATACCAGTCCATTTCAGCTCACTAATGCCTAGGATAGACAGTAATCTTCAAGCATTCCATTTCATTTTTGACAAGTTCTAATTTTCCTTGATTCATACTTCGTACATTCCATGTTCCAATTACTAATGGATGTTTGCAGCTGTTTCTTCTCATTTTGAGTCATGTCACATCAGCAAATGAAGGTCCCAAAATCTTGACTGCATCCATGTCATTAAGGTCAACTTTAAGGAGGCAGCTCTTCCCCAGTTGTATTTTGAGTGGTTTCCAACCTGAGGGGCTCATCTTCCAGCACTATATCAAACAATATTCTGCTGCTCTCCATAAGGTTTTCACTGCCCAATTTTTTTTTTTTTTTTTAAGTAGATCGCCAGGTCCTTCTTCCTTGTTTGTCTTAGTCTGGAAGCTCCACTGAAACCTGTCCACCATGGGTGACCCTGCTGGTATTTGAAATACTGGTGGCATAGCTTCTAGCATCATAGCAACATGCCACTGCAGAATGACAAACTGACAGACAAGTGGTGGATCTGAGTGGTAAAACACAGCAATTTATATTCACCTCTCTTTCTCCTCCTTGCCTTTCAATAGACAAGACAGACTTGCTTCTAAAGCTTGGAACAGGGCCGATGTGTAGAGGGAGTTTGAAGACAGCTCAGGGGGAACTATGAACCATGACAAAATTCAGAATCCTCTCCTGGGGTTTCCAGAGCCTCAGAGCCACTTGCCTTTCTTCTGAACTTACCTCACTATAATCATGTTACTGTTCTGAGAATTAGCACCAAATTTTCAAGACTGTTATTTACCTATTTTAAAACTTTTTAGCAGCTTGTATGAATAGATCTGGTTTCATTCCAAGTCTCCATAATTTTCAAAATAATTGGAGGTGCCTCATTAAATCTGTTAGCTAAACCGCTAAGATTAGGAAATGTCAAGATTGCACACTTCACTCCCTTATCTGATTTCTGAATGTGGCTTTTATCAGGATTAGCTTGGCCTCTAATTGGCTGTCTTTCCATTTCTTTTCTTTTCATTTAAAACTCTAGTTTTAACACTCAATTTCTTGAGTTTTCTTAATTGGAATCAGGCCTATTTCACCTACATGTTATCTTTTTTTCAATAGAAGTATTAAGGGCTTTTGTGAGGTCTTCTTGTATTCTTTTGCATTCTCCCGTACTTTATAGGACTAAGAGACACTTTTGAAGAATTCATTCATTCTTTCAACTAATACTTATTCTGAGCACATCTAATATCTGCTAAACATTGAGTAAAAACTTTGGGAAAATAGTGAAAAATAATTTTATTTTAAGGAATGCAAACACTCCTGTTGGATATAAAATGTGATAACAACTAAGGACACAACAGATGGTCCTCAATAGAATGGGAGAAAAATGTAGAAGAAAACTCAAATTCTTTAAAAAGATCAGACTTACTGGACCAGTAGAGACTAGGGGAACCCCAGAGACTATCACCCTAAGATACCCTTTAAACTTTGTACTGAAACTACCCCCAGAGGTCACTCTTCAGCTATATAACAGATCGGCTCATAAAAAAAAACAATATCACCTCTGAGTATTGTGCTCCTTTAAAAAAATCATCTCTATGAGACCAAACACTCAACATTTACCCTAAAGCAAAGATTAGAAGGTAAGGGAGGCAGGGAAACTAGATTAATGGAAACAAAACCACCAGAATGGAAATAATGAAAATGTTGACACACTGTAAAAAATGTAACCAATATCATTGAACAATATGCACAGAAATTGTTAACGGGAATCTAATTTGCTGTGTAAACTTAAACCAAATACACAATAAACTATTATATATTTTTTTAAATGTGATAACAAATCCAACGCAAATTTTGTTTCTTCCTTTTCCTAAAACCTCCTCAATCCTTGTATCAGGGATCATACTTTGGAAAACAGCCCTATAATTAAGACCCTTGCTCTCCGTATGTGCAGTGATTAAGCAATAAAATCTGGAGCCTGCCTGGGTTAAAACCTGTGCTTCAACAGTCCAAATCAAGAAATCATTCAGTTTCATTTTTCTTTCCCTGCAGTTCTCCACCACAGAGCCTCTGCCTTGTCTCCAGGCTGGACTGAGGACTCATCAGGCCACCTGTTGTCTGCAACTGCCCTCAGACACTCCCTGAGGCTGGATGCCTTGCTTCCAGGATTCCAGGTCCTTCTCTCTCAGTTTCTCCTCTTCTCCTGTATTTTCCTCAAAAAAAAAGATGCATTGAAGGCAGATTTAGGGGCTCTTGGCTGTTTGAAGTCCCTGGGCGATGCCAACAGTTTGCGCTCAGCTGGTAATGGAAAGGTTGGTGGTTTGAACGCATCCAGCAGTACCGCAGAAGAAAGGCCTGGTGAGCCACTTCTGTAAAGATTATAGCCAAGAAAACCCAATGGAGCAGTTCTACTCTGTAACACATGGAGTTGCCATGAGTCTGAATTGACTGAGCTGCCATTTTGTTTTGTTTGTTTGTCTGTTGCCTGTCTAAAGGAGTCCCTAGGTGGTGAAAATGGTTAAGGCACTCAGCTGCTAACAGAAAGATTGGAGGTTCGAGTCCACCCAGAGGCAGCTCAGAAAAAAGGCCTAGTGATCTACTTCTGAAAAATCAGCCACTGAAAACCCTATGGAGCACAGTTCTACTCTAACACATACAGAGGGTCACCGTGAGTCAGAATTGATTTGACAGCAACTGGATTTTTTTTTTTTTTTTTTTGTCTGTCTAAAAATCTCTTGTGGTGTTGACAAAGAATACTGAATATACCATGGACTGCCAGAAGGACAAACAAATCTGTCTTGGAGGAGATACAGCCAGAATGCTCCTTAGAAGTAAGGATGGCAAGACTGTCTCGCTTACTTTAGATATGTTTTCAGGAGGGACCAATCCCTGGAGAAAGACATCATGCTTGGCAAAGCAGAGGGTCAGCAGAAAAGAGAAAGACCCTTGACAAGATGGACCGACACAGTGGCTACAACAATGGGCTCAAACATAGCAATGATTGTTAGGATGGCACAGGACCAGGCAGTGTTTCATTCTGTTACACATGGGGTCGTTATGAGTTGTTACCAACTGGATGGCACCTAACAACAATAAAAATGTCTTTATTCCTCCCTTCATCTTTTACAGATGGTTTGTTTGACTGGATATAGAATTCTAGTTAGAGGACTGCGACAAGGCCGTAGCATTTCCTTTTAGGATTCTGAAAGAATTGCTCCATTGACTTCCAGTGTATCATGGAACTGCTAAACAGCCTGATTCCATTCTATTCTTAGTCCTTTGTTTGGACCTATTTTTTCCCTTTGGTGTTCTAAAATTTCACAATAATGCCCCTTGATTTTTTTTTTTTTTTTTTCATTGTGCTGGATACTTGGCAGGTCTTTCCATTTTTTGGTTTGGGAAATTACTCTTGTATTATTGTTTTCACTCTTTTCTTTGCCTTCATTATCTCTGTTCTCACTCTCTAGAACGTCCAGTAGTCACATACAGCCCCCAGTTTCCATATCTTTTCTAACATATTGTTAATCTTTCCCCTTTATTTTGTTTTCTGGGAGATTTATTCAACTTTATCATTTACCTTTTCTATTTAATTATTTTTAGAAGTTCTGGTGGCACAGTGGTTAAGCACTTGGCTGTTAATCGAAAATGTCAGTGGTTCGAACCCACCAGCTACTCTGCAGAAGAAAGATGTGGCAGTCTGCTTCAGTAAAGACTACAGCCTTGGAAACCCTATGGGGAAGTTCTATTCTGTTCTACAGGGTCGCTGTGAGTCAGAATTGACTCAGTGGCAACAGGGGGTATTTTTTTTTCCATTGCACATATTTTTAATTTCAAAAAGTTCTTTCCTGTTCTCTAATTTCTCTTTTTAGTGTATAAGATATTCAATCTTCTATTATCTCTCTCTGAAGATATTAATTATGGGATCTTGCTGAAATTTACTTCTTTTTCCTACACGTTAAGTCTCTTCCGTTTCCATTTTTTAAAGATTTTTATTTCAGTTTATGTGTTTTAGCATATATCTTTCATTTGAGAGGTTGTTCTAAAATTCTTGCTTTTAAAATGTTTGTAAAATTATTTCCTGCCATTCATATTTAAAACTGAAGTGTTAAAAGCTGACTGGACCTTTGGGTATATTGTTGGTCTTGCCAGTAGTTGCGTCTCAGTGTTGAATGATGAGGCAGTGACAGGCATTTTTACTAGGGCACCCTCAAATCACTGTCTGGAGGCCCTTTCTTCTCTCTTGAAAATAAGAAGCATCTGACCTCCTGCCTGCCATTCAGCATCTGGGAGCTGATCAAGGAAGGGAGCTGGGCACCCACTGTTCAATATGCAGCTTCATTCCCTTCAGTCAGCCCTGCACCCCTCCTCACAGAGAGCAGGTTTCTCAGCAATCAACATTTTCAGCAGATAATTCTTTGCTGGGGGAACGTGTGTGTTCTGTGCATTGCAGGATATTTAGCAGATTCCCTGGCCTCTACCTACTAGATGCCAGTAGCACCTCCAAGTCAGGACAACCAAAAATGTCTTCAGATATGGTCAAACGCCCCCTGGGGGCAAAACAGTCCCTGCATGAGAACCACTGCCCTACGGTGTACTGGGTTCCCCAAGTCCAAGGTTTCTCGGGCTCTTTTCTCCAGATATAAAGCTGTAGGCTCCTGTAGAAGCAAAGGTAGGGGCAGGTGCCCGGTGCTATGGGAAAGGGGTGAGAAACGGGGTCTAAATGCTGCATATAGAGATCTTCCTGTAATTCTGCCTCATGCTTTCTCCGTTCTGTTTGTGGTACCTGGAGCCTCTCATGGAGCGCCTCTATTGGAGTCTGCGGAGTGCTGCTTGTGGATTTCTGCCAGCAGTGCCTTAAGTTATGGCTTTCTCTCTCCACCAAAGCAGTCTCCGCTCCTCCAACCTCTGCATATTCCAAACATGTGCGGACACCTTTAGTCCACTGCTGATTCCTCTCCTCTTCGTTGCTGCCCTTTGTCTCTTATGCCTTTACTGACTTTGCTGTGAACTTTTGAAAAGAAGCTGAGGTGAACCCTGTGTCCAATGCACCATGTTTAATTCTAAACCTCAATCATCATTTTAAATTTATGATTCCTTGTTTAACTGTTTGCTTAGATAAGCATATAAGGAATTCATATATTGATTACTAATAATCTACAATGCTATAGATGCTGAATGAGAGTGGTACCGATTTCTTTCTTTGGTGTTTGTTCTCCTCCCCCACACCATTTTCCCCCCAACTCAGATCAACTATCTCACGTTCCTAGGAGACTAATTTTAATCATTTAAGGAAAATGGAAGAGTTGACGGACTCTTGGGCCTTAAAAAAAAGAAGAAGAAAGAAGGAAAAACTCCTTCCCGATCAGCCTGAAAGCCATGGCTGAACATTGTAGGAGGACTGTGGAGGTGACATACAGTGCTATATTTTATGGCAGTGTGGGTAGACACCTCCTGGTGGACACAGCACAAATGCCTAGAGGATGCCAGCAAGCAAAAATAAACATGCAAGAGGGCTGGGCTCAACCACACATTCCATTCCAGTGGAACCTCAAGCAAGACCTGCTGAATCCTGTATTCATACGATAGATTCTACTAGGTGGCTGGAATGGTAATACAATCATCATATTATTTTCTAAGGGGTTTTCCAAGAGTAATTGCCAGAAATATGCACTCAGCTTTGTGTGTTCATATGCTCCTTGTCATATTTAGAAAGGAATAAAAGGGAAGAGAAAAGATTAAGTCACAAAAATTGGAAAAGAGAGAAATTGCAAAAGAAAGAAACTAAAAAGGAAAGAAAGGTGATTCTGATGAAGAGGGGGAGATCTGCTACTCTTTGAACCATAAATACATTCCCTCCATCTAAATGCCATCAGGTTGCTTTTGCTGTTGGCTGCCATCAAGCCTGCTCCTGACTCATGGTGACCCCACGGTGGCCCCATGCACAGTGGAATGAAACACTGCCCACTCCTATGCCATTCTCATGATCAGTTATAGACTGGACTACTGTGATCCATAGGTTTTTCATGGTTGACTTTCAGAAGTAGATCGTCAGGCCTTTCTTCCTAGTCCATCTCAGTCTGGAAGTGCTACTGAAACCTGTTCAGCACCACAGTAACACACAAGCCTCCAACGACAGATGGGTGGTGGCTGCACACGAGGTGCATTGACCAGGAATCGAACCCAGGCCTCCCACACAGAAGGAAAGAATTCTACCACTGAACCATCCACAGACCTATTGGTTTTTCCAAACTTAATCTATGGATTTTCAAGTGGAATTTTACATTGCTGCCTGAACAACACAAGCACGAATCTTCCAGCATTGTACATCATCCTAGTCATCTAGGACCACAAATTATAAACTGGTTGGCAACCTTCGGACATTATGAGGTTGAATTAAATACAGCTCATTCTTCCTGAGCGTCATTACTTTTGGCAGTACATTTGTCAGTAAGTGAAATAAGTTGGACAGCACACAGAAGCAGATATATACATATACATATATATATATATTTTAAATAAACACAGGGGCCTTGAGTCTTGTAAAATCTTAGTTAATTCACCTCACTTCCTTCATAACTCTACTTAAGCCTCCTCCCCTCTGGGACGCCTGCTGTGCTCACCCTGCCTGCCTCCACTGGCTGCCTTTCTTAATGTCTACCCTTGCCTCCCTGACGACTCCCACTAATCCTAGATTTAGAAAGATCTTCTCTCTTCCCCCAGGACCAATTTCTATTGAAGTCCTTCACTTCAGTGTGGCCAGGTAGGGCTAGGGATGGCCTACAACACAACCAAGCCCATGCCCTTGGCCTGACTAGCACTATATTTTAAATCGAACACACAGAAAAACAGAAATGCATTCATTCCTTCTATATTTCTCAGAGTGCAGAAATGCTCCACCTTTGCCTATGTGGAGAAAATGATTTGGAAGGCCGTATTTTTTCTTTACTTTCTTTCTTTCTTTCTTTTTTTTTTTTTTTGCATTTCAAATCTTACCAGGATAAATCTTCATCCTAAGCCTACTTAAACTTTTTAACAGACAAGATTCAAGCCATACTCACAGCTTAAATGAAAACTGAAGCAATTTTTTCAGTTCTAATGAGTTTGGAAAAGACCCATGGTATCACAGTGGTTAAGCACTCAGCTGCTAATCAACCAAAAGGTTGGCAGTTCGAACCCACCAGACGCTCCGTGGGAGAAAGATGTGACAGTCAGCTTCTGTAAAGATGACAGCCTTGGAAACCCTCTGGCAGTTCTACCTGTCCTATAGGGTCACTATGAGTTGGAATCAACTTGATGGCAATGGGTAATGAGCGTGGAAAGTGTACGTATAAATAAGAGATCAAGTACTTGTCTTAGCTTAAAGAAAATGAACACCAACTGGGGCTCTAGTGAGTCTGCTTTTCTCTCTCTTCAGGGTTAGTTACTACCCTAAAACTAAAAACCAAACCCACTGTCATCAAGTCTATTCCGACTCATAGAGACCTTATAGTTACTACCCTAGGCCATGAGAATTACATAGGACCTTGCATTCAGAAAGACTGTGAAATAATGTCCATATAGAAATAAAGCACCCTACCAAGAAATATCTACCACCCATCTGCCAGTTTGTGGTGCTGTGGTGTCTTGTGTGTTGCTATGATGCTGGATGCTATGCCAGCGAGTACTTCAAATACCAGTAGCCATCTATAGTGAACAGGTTTCAGCTTCTGGATGGAGAATGAATTAATAGGTAACTTTTCCTATTAGCCTATTTTTATTAAAACCTCAAGAGAAGATTCCAGGGTGAAGGTAACATTCCATTTCTTGTGCTGGGTTGCGATTACCCAGGTGTATTAAACTGTCCAAAGTCATGAACTAAACACTTAAGATCTGGGCATTCCAAAACGTGAAAACAAACTAAATGTCCATGAACAGATGGCTGGATAACAAAATGTGGCACACCTTAAATTCAGGTAGTGTGAACTCTCCAACTCTGTTCTTTCTCCAGATTGTTTTGTCTATAGTAGATGCATTGAATTTCTAAATAAATTTTATTATCAGATTGTCAATTTCTTCAAGAAAGAATGCTGGGATTTTAATTGGGGTTGCATAAAGTACATGCTTACATATCTACTCTGTGCAAGAAAAGAAAAGAAAAATCCTCACAACTGGACCAATAAGCAACAACATGATAAATGGAGGAAAGACTGAAGTTGTCAAGGATTTCATTTTACTTGGATCCACAATCAACATTCATGGAAGCAGCAGTCAAGAAATCAAACAATGCATTGCATTGGGCAAATCTGCTGCAAAAGACCTCTTTCAAGTGTTAAAAAGCAAAGACGTCACTTTGAGGACTAAGGTGCACCTGACCCAAGCCATGATATTTTCAATCGCCTCATATGCATGCGAAAGCTGAACTGTGTTTAAGGAAGACCGAAGAAGAATTGATGCCTCTGAATTACGGTGTTGGTGAAGAATATTGAGCATACCATGCACTGCCAAAAGAATGAACACATCTGTCTTGAAAGAAGTATAGCCAGAGTACTCCTTAGAAGTGAGGACGGCAAGACTTTGTCTCGTACTTTGGACATGTTATCGGGCGGACCAGTCCCTGGAGAAAGACATCATGCTTGGTTAAGTAGAGAGTCAGCAAAAAAGAGGAAGATCCTCAGTGAAATGGATTGATACAGTGGCTGCAACGATGGGCTCAAACATAACAATTATTATGAGGATGGCACACGACAGGGCAGTGTTTCATTCTGTTGTACGTGGGGTCTCTATGAGTCAGAGCCGACTCGATGGCACCTAACAACATTTCATTTTATCTCCTCTATTGAATAATTAATTTTACATTTTTATTAACTTTAATCTTTAACTTAATAATCTTTAATTTATCACCATCTACCTTCAAGTAATATCATATTACTTAATGAAAAATGTAAGAACCTCACAAGAGTAAAAATCCATTTACCTCCCTCTTTTGCTCCTGTTGTTACATATTTTACTTCAACAAATTCTATCACCCCACAATACACTTTTATTAATTTTTTAAGTAGTTCATTGTCTTTCACAGAAATATACATACACGCAAAACAGAAAAAAATAAAATGATCTCATATTTACCCTTTCTGTGGCTCTTTATGTCTTCCTTCATATCCAAACATCCATCTGCCATTTTCTCTCTTCCACCTCAAGAACAACTTTAATATTTCTTGCAGTGCATGTGTGCTAGAGATAAATTCTTTCAGTTTTCATCTATCTGAAATGTATTCATTTCACCTTCATGTTTAAAGAATATTTTAACTGAATATAAAATTCTAGGTGGTCTGTTTTATTTTTTATTTCAACACTTTTAGTATATCATTTTTAATCTGAACTCCATTGTTTCTGATGACAAATTACCTTTAATTTTTATCACTATTCTCTATATGTGTTACGTCCTTTTTTTAACGTCTGTTTTAAATTTTTTATTCTTTATCTTTCATTGTGATAGTTTGACTACGATGTTCTTATGTGTCAAAATGCTGGGTCTCTTTTCCTTTTTCCTTCCTTTGCTTCTTTCTACCTTTCTTTCTCCCTTCCAACCTTTATCCCTCCTTCCCTTCCCTCCCTCCTCTCCTCTTTTCCTCCTTCCTGCATTCCTTTCTTCCTTCCTTTTGTTTTTATTCTGCTTGAGGTTTGCTGAGCTTTTTAGATTTGTGGTTGAAGTCTTCAAATGATTTTTAAAAGTTCTCATCGATTACCTCTACAAGTTTTTTTTTTTTTTCCCCTCTTTCTCTCTCTCCTTTGTTTCTGAATTTCCAATTACCTATGATTAGACCATTTGATATTGTCCCCAGGTCTCAAGTGGCCTGTTTCATTTTTTCATTCTTTTTCTGTTTTACAATTTCTATTCCTTTATGCAAGTTCACTGATCCTTTCCTCTGCTGTGTCCTGTCTTTTATTAAGCTCATCAAATAAATTCTTTATTTCTGATACTGTACCTTTCATTTCTAGCATAACCATTTGATACCTTTTTATAGTTTCTCTGTGTGTGTATATTTCCCATATGTTTACCTGTCTTGTCCACCATGTCCACTAGATCTTTTAATATATATATCATAAACCCCTTGCCATCGAGTCAATTCCAACTCATAGCAACCCTACAGGACAGAGTAGAACTGCCCCATAGGGTTTCCAAGGCTGTAATCTTTACAGAAGCAGACTGCCACATCTTTGTCCTGTGGAGCAGCTGGTGGATTCAAACTTTTCAGTTTACAGCTGAGTGCTTAACTACTGCACCACCAGGCCTCCATATATATACATATATATATCATAGGCTTTTTACAGTCTGTCAGATAATTCTAACATCTAGGCTATCCCTTGGTCTACTTCTATTGACTATTTTCTCTCTTGACCATGAGTCTCATTTTCTTGTTTCTTTCCACACCTCATGAATTTTTATTGTATTTCAGATATTTTATACAAAATAACATTAGAGACTAAAGTAAATAAAACTAGCCCCAAAAAAGAATACACTCACTCTATCAGGCTAACAGCTTATAGGCTAAATTATGCTAATCGGTAATTGAGATGGATCTGAGCTTTGTTTAGTTTTAATTAAATTCAGTTCATCACTGGCTTCAAAAGTTTGAAGACAGGATTAGTATTTTCCCTTCTTCAGGACTGGGGACCTGAGCATTGACAAGTCTCTGGAGATATCTTTCTGCTTTACAATGCAGCCCCCAAATTTCCAAGCTCTGGGAAATCTCTATTTCCTTTTTAGCTCACTGCCAGTGTTTTGTTGTTGTTGTTGTATCCTGTGGCATCCTCTTTTTTCTCTAGTCTCACTTGTTTTGTCTTGTGTTGTGCTCCTCAAGATACTTCTCTCTGCACTACTGCAGACATTCTGTGAAGGCCCAGATTACTTTGGTGGGATTACTTTCAGCTCTCCTGCCCTACTCCCAGCCTTCATAGGGCTGCTGCAGTTTATTTGATGAAGGCCTAAAATGCCTCAGAGGAATTTCTCTCATCTTTCTTCCTCTACTCCTAGCTTTCAGTGATCTTTTTCCTTGTACTTAAGAAAGGCCCCTCATACCTCAGTGATGATTTAGCTCAGCAAACCCATTTTGATTCCATCATTTTACACTGTACTTCTGTGCACTTGGTGAAGGCCTCTGAGAAAGAGTTGGCGGATAGATGCAAATTTGTTGTATCTGGAGCTCCTTAGGATTTTAATCCTCCTTTCCAGCCAGGGCTTTGAACTGGTTTATTTCCATTCATACCCCTGCTGATAATTTGCATTTCTTACAAGTTCCCTGCTGAGAATTTGCATTCATACCCCAGATATACTGAATCAGAATCTACATTTTAACAAGATCCTGCAGGTGATTCTTACGTATATCTTCCTGGAACTTGTTAGAAATGCAAATGTTTATTCAAATTAACTTTGGATTGATTATCCAAATTAACTTTGGCAGAGTAGACATGTTCCTATATTATCTGGATGGCTACATAGCTTTACTGATAGAAATTAGAGGCAAGGATAACAACAGTCCATGTACTATAAATTTACTTATGACACTGAATACCACAGGCAAGCCAGGGCTAGCTCAGCAGAACAACTTTTCAGTGCTCCTTCATCACAGAGACTGAAAATAGCTGGCCTCTATTCAGCTCTAGTTGGAGAGGAACAGAGTAGATTATTGGAAGACATTTCAGATGTGGCCACAGCCATACATTAATAGCCACAGTCCAGCAAGAATGCCTCAACCCAGGACCATTGAGACATTGCTTAGTGCCTACTAATTCTGATTTTGAGCTAAGAAAGCTATTTTATCAAACTGATAAAAGGTAATATATAGTAGGAACAGTCTGTGCAATGAATCATTTGCATCCATAAAAATACTTGTTATAAAAAACTCCTAACAGGATATTTCTTCAGACATTCTTAAACTTGGTCGCCTTGAGAGTATGCTGGCTTCCTATTTCATGCTGTGGTAGTTTACAATGTTGACTTGATTCTTTAAAACCCTTGGTGGTAAGAAATCTCGGGCACTCTGGAGAGTATCTTTCATTCCCTTTTAGCAATTAAGATCAGCTAGTAGATCTTTACTAACGCCCCCCAGGTGGAAAAACAGAAGTCAAAAATAGGGCTTCAAACTGGTTCTTCCCTGTTCAGTCACGGCCAAGGAAGCAAAACTAGAACAGACCAGGATTTTTGAAATTTGGATCAACTGGAACAATAACTGGAATGGGAAAAACTATGGGTCAAAGCCAGACTAGAAACTTAATCTGTCTCTTAGAAAACAAGGGCAGTGTATGCATTGCATAGCAACCAAATCTCGTGCCCATCAGATTTTGAGCTGAGTCAAAAATAATGGTGTCCTACTCAAAGATGGCAGCAGACCATACAGCTTTGAATCTGTATCGCTCTCCATGGTCCTGCCAATAATCCAATATCATGCAACAGGCTCCTGAAAAGGCTCACTACGCTCTTCTGAATCTCCCATTCCGGGGCTTCGACCTGTAATTTTTCCCATTCTGGATATTGTTCCAGATCACCCAAATTGTAACAATTCAGGTCTGTTCCAGTTTTGCTTTGTTGACCATGACTGAAACAGTTCGAATCAGTTTGAAGTTCTGGTTAAGAGCGAACAGAGTATTTATCCATAAAAGTTTGTCAGAGAATTCCCTTCTTTCAATGATTTCACAGAGCCCTACCTGGACTACAACTGGGAGACAATTAAACATGCCCACCCTTAACCAGTAAGGGCCCAAACACTACCATTCCACCTACATTTTATATGCTACTTTTCACTAAGTTCTGACCATCACTTGTACCTACATTTCTCAAAAGGTTACAGCAATAAATGAAATCAAATCAGTAAAAGGAAGATGTATTTGTTTAGTAGAGATTTTGCAGCTGAGGCCAAAGCTACCAATAACTCAAATGTAGACTCAGTTAATTGAAGCTTTTAATAAATCTAGGTAGGTGCCTTATACAAGCTTGTGTGGGTTAAATCATAACTGAAATGTGCCATGCCAATGGCTGATAAAAAGGTGATGCAGTTCCATCTGCGATACAGGGGGAATCCAATTATATTTGGCACCTTGTCCCATTTAAAGCTTTTTCTGTCTTTTAACTCTTGTGTTGGTAGTTGGAACACAGGAGTTACAGTCAGATTTGTCCTAAAACACTTGGAAATGATTGAAGTAAGAGACAGACTTTAAGGTCAGCTCAGAATGGATCAGAGCACAGAAGACTCTCGAGACTTATTTGTTCATTGCCCTAATAAAGAGCAATGATCAAAACATTCTATAAACACCTTCACCTAAACACTATTAACTTGAGACACCTCTGCCGTTTGTACCATTCAGCTCTTGATAAAACCTAAGGGGTTAATATAATGCTATGCAACCAGTCCCAGGCAGAGATATACCTTTCTGGACAAAAAGGAAAAATACAGTTCTCAAAGCAATGGACAAAATGACTTCGAAATGCTAATTTTATTTCCAATTCTCAATTCTCTGTCTCATTTTGCTAAATGGGTTTAAGGTGCAGTGCTGACAATCTGCTAAGATTTGCATAATCAAGCAACAGCATGAATCATCTTAAGCATCCTCTTTTGTTGCTTCATTTTAGCTAAGTAAATGTCCAGACAATCAGTGTTTATTGAGCATGCTCTCTCATAAAAGTATTTTGAAGGAAAGCAAAAGAAAGTATGGTTCCTTTCTTCTAAGGGACATATCATTTGCTACCTGGCCTACAAATATTTCAACTTAAAATTGACAGCAGTGACTAAAACTGAACAGTGATTCTAACAGTGAATTTTCAGGCTCTAGATAAAAGGAGCCCTAGTGGTACAAATGGTTAAGCATTTGGCTGCTAACTGAAAGGTTGCCAGTTTGAATCCACTAGCAACTCCACGAGAGAAAGACCTGGTGATCTGCTTCTGTAAAGATTACGGCCAAGAAAACCCTATGGGGCAGCTCTACTCTGTTGCATGGGGTCACTGTGAATCAAAATCGACTCAACGGCACCTGACAACAGCAGCACAGATATTCTGAATAATTTTCTTTTCAGTTCTTTAATAGTTAGTACATGTATATAGAATAAAAAAAAGGAGAGAAAGAGAGAATAAAAAAAGAATGGAGATAGAGAAAGTGATGCGGAGAGAGATCCCTCCTACCCCTGTCCAGAGACAACCACTGTTATCAGTTTTTAAAAATATGTCCTGAGATATTTTGTGCAGATAAAGTATATACATACAAAAACAGTCATCCCTTTCCCACGTAAATCATTGCAAACTTTGCATCTTATTTTTTTCACTTAAAAATAGATCTTGCAAAAATTAATCTGAATAGGCCTATATCTATTAAAGAAAATGAATCAATCATTAATAACAAAACAGAAAGCACCAGGTCCAGATGGTTTCACTAGCGAATTTTACCAAACATTTAAGGAAGAAATGATAACAATCCTTTCGGCCTCTATTGACACCTGAGTGGGAGGGGCAGAGTTCCAGCTCCCCACATGGTCTGCACTGATACCACAGTGTGGGTGTCCTTGTTATCCCTGACCTATTGCCAGTGAGTCAATTCTGACTCATAGCAAGCCCACAGGACAGAGCAGAACTGCCCCATAGGGTTTCCAAGGAGCAGCTGGTGGATTCGAACTGCCGACATTTTGGTTAGCAGGCAAGCTCTTAACCACTGTGCCACCAGGGATAAGCAAAGTCCTGACACTCCTCTAGGCCTCCTCTGACACCCCCCCAGTGGGGAGGCAGGGGGTGTCTTGTTACTGGGGCGGAGGTGGACATCCAAGCTCCAAACATGGTCTGAACTTACACCCCACATGGTGGGGTTCTCATCTCAGCTCCCTGTTTGGTCTTCTCTGATACCACCCTGTTGGCTCTTGGGGCACCCCAGGCTTGCGAGGGTAAAAATCTGGGCCCCCCTCAGCCTTTGCGGGTGTGGGTGTGGGTGAGGCTATGGCTTTCCCTGCGATGTTGGGCTGGAAATAGAGTGGTTATTGACTAAAACTTCCTATCTTGCTAGGCTGCCCCTTTCTTGATCTTTGGACTAGAGACAGCAGACTCTTGTTGTTTGCTTGTTTTGTTTTTTGCTGTGCCTGCTGACATTTCTGGTTTGCCAGTGGCCAGCTTCTTCCCCTTCAACAGTAGGATATATGAGGCAAAAAGAAAATCCGAAGAAGTCACTACTGTGCTGTTCTCATGTCACGAAACTCGTAGCCAGTCTGCCTTCCTCTCTTGTCCTTTCACAGTCCTCTTAGGTTTATTTCATACCCAGTGTCCAGAGTTTTCAGTTGTGCTTCGTGGGAGCAACAGGGAAAATTATGTGCTCCTTCTTCCTAGTAGCAGAAGTATGTCCTAGATATCTTACATGTATTAACTCAGGTAATCCTCACAACCCTCTCAGGTAGAATTACTCTCATCCCCATTTTACAGATGAGGAAACTGAGTCACAGACAGTTTAAGGAGCTTGCCTAAGATTACACAGTTAAAAGGGGCAGAGTCAGTGTTCAAATCCAAGATGTTTGGCTTCAAAGTTAGTGCTTTCAAACAGTATACTAAAATGCCTCTCAAATAAATGTTCATGATCAAGCTCCTTGTTTATCTTGATTGGTCTCTCCTTGGAGGGATGAACTCCTGACTTAGTTTACAGTAGTTGTAAGTGCCCTCAGAGGAACATAGTCCTCCAGGTTCCCCACTCCTCATCCACAAACGCACCAAATGTATAGCCCTTCAGCCCAAAGTAAAGGGCTATAAGCAGAAAAATTGTTAGTTATATCCCTTACTTGTTTATTGTGGTGAGTATACATAAAAACAAAAAATCTGTCATTTCAATTCTTTTTTACATGTACAATTCAGAGACATTAATTACCTTCAACATGTCGTACAAACATCACCACTATTCATTTCCAAATGTTTCCATCACCCTTAACAGAAGCTCAGGGCCCCCAGCAATAACTCCCTCTTTCCTCTTCCCTCCCAACCCTGGTACCCACTAATAGATTTTGGTCTCTATACATTTGGCTATTCTAAATGATTCATATAAGTGAGATCAAACAAGATGGTCCCTTTGTGACTGACTGATTTCACTCAGCATAATGTTTTCAAGGCTCATCCGTGTTGTGGCATGCATCACGGCTTCATTTCTCTTTATGGCTGAGTAGTATTCCCTTGTGTGTATGTACCACATTTTGTTTATTCGTTCATCTGCTGATGAAGATTTAGTTTGTTTCCACCTTCTGGCTATCGTGAGGTGCTGCAATGAACACTGATGTACAAGTATCTGTTGGAGTTCCCGCTTACAATTCTTTTGTACATCTCTTATTTTTTGAAGGTTCATCACAAGTGTTCATAATAATATGAACATGATAGCTGTGAATGTAACTATAGCCCATTTGTTGATTGATCACATCCTTTTGAACTCAAAACTTCTTATTATTTCCCAGTTTCTTGCTATATTGTCTTCAGGATAATCATTCTTTCCAAGGTTCTTCTTTCGGTCACTTCCATTCTCTCTCCCTTTATCACCAGTCATTTCCATTCCTTCCAAGAAACACCACCCTTTCTTGTTACCTTCTAGCACACCTAAGTGATGAAATCACTGACATGGAAAGGCGCTTATGAATCATTTTACAGGTCACAGGATATAAGCGCTTTGGACAAAGTGGTAAAACTAAAACTGGAACACAGACTCTCCATTCGGTATACTTTCGACTATATCACACTGACCATCTCCTTAAGTTTGTATACATGAGTGTGAAATTGTTCTTATTATTTTATATACAAGTCACTTCTATTTCCTTCATCCAAACCTAATTCAGAAACACCACCAGTAAGAATTCCCATTGCAGAAAATGGATGGACAATGGTGTCATCCCAACAGCAAACCCGACTTCAAAGACTATTTGCTTGTTCAGTCACAAAGAGATTATCCCAAAGCTGCCCCACTAAGATATAGTCAGATTCATATTCGGAGGTTTTTCTCCTCCTCTCCATCTAGCCCCAACTGGGATCTTTCAGTCTCCTGAATAAGAGCCAGCCCTTTGCTGTTTGCTGCTCCAAGCCCTAGTACTGTAATTTTCCAGAAGTCCCCTTATGCCACATTGCTCACAGACGAGCAATATCATTACAGTGACTACACAGCCCCATAAACATGCCACTCGCAGCCCTCTTGTTCTGTTTTGTGACCTACACCACCCACGCAATCAATAAGGGACACCTAGATTTCAGTGCTGAATCCCTGCAAAGACTACCCGTCTGAACATTTTTGTGAAAGCCTGTACGATATACGTTCCTGTATGTCACAATGAGATAACCTAGCTTTAAAGCTCAAAGTACTGCTGATTGCAGTATTACAAAAAAAGAAAAAACCCAGCCACTGGACACTGACCCATGGAGACATCACAAAATTATTCTAAACTAATCAATGCTGAGAAAAGCATGATGTGTCCAGGGGCCTCCACGCAAAAGGAGTGGTCACTGCCTATTAACATAATGGATTGCAGAGAAGATTGAACCCTTCTCTTGAGGCATAAAGGACAGGTGACAACGAGGTCATCAGTATAGCACATGGCAGTTAAATTCCTGGCTCTTGTTTCCCCAGTTTTATTTTTCTGTCATCCACAAGGTTTTCTGCTTCATGTAGTGATCTTCAGCAAAGGAAGACCCCTCTAGTTATCCTTAACTGCATACACACACACACACACACACACACACACACACACACACAAGATGGGATTTCCTCTGTAAATATCCTATGTGTTGCCAGGAGTTAGGTTCCTGCCCCGTACAAAAGCAAACAACTGTCAGCCTTGAACATATGTCATAGCCATATTTTCTGATAGAAAAAAACCAAGATATAAGACACAGAACAAATTATTTCCAAGTGGGACTTTCCTGGAAATTCTGGGACATGATGCTGCTAATCAACATCTTATTTGATGTAGAAACTTATAATAAATAGTGAAAATGTCCGCAAAACTCAAAAATGTGAAGTTTTGTCAATGGAGGAGATATGAACATCAACAAAGCATATATTTAATGTGGCCAAGCACTGTGATATTTCATGACCCATGAAGTGGGGAATATCTCCATTTTACACATACGAAAACTGGCCCAAGAGAGGTAAAGCAAGTTGTCCAAGATCACATGGCTAGTGATGAAAAGATTCAGGATTTGCCTCTGGGTTTGTCCTACTCCAAAGCTCCTGCTCTATCTCATGTATCTAGATCAGGCTCTGTTATGGGTTGATTTCTGCCCCCAAAAAAGATATGCTCAAGTCCTAATCCCTGGTATCCGTGAAGATTACTTTATTTGGAAACAGGGTCTCTGCAGATGTGAGTAGTTAACATGAGGTTATACTGGAGTAGGATGAACCCTAATGCACCTTCACTGGTGTCCTTTTAAGAAGAAAAGAAATAACAGACACAGACACACAGGGAAGAACTCCATGTGACAACAGAAGCAGAGATTAGAGTGATGCATCTAGAAGCCAAAGAACACCAAGGACTGCCAAAAACCAACTTCGGAAAATTAGGAGAGAGGCATGGGACAGACTCTCCCTCAGGGCATTCCAGAAGGAAACAATCTTGTGGACACCTTTGGACTTCTAGTCTCCAGAACAGTGGGAGAATGAATTTGTGTTGTTTAAGTCACCCAGTTTGTGGTTCTTTGTTACAGCAGCCCTAGCACACGAATGCAGGCTCCTCCATCTCTGACAGGATGGTTGGCCTGCATGCTTGTTACTTTTCCTCACAGAAGCCTTTCTGGCGCATGCAAGCATTCCTATCGGAACTTGTTAGGAATGTGTTGCGTTCAGGGCAGTGATCTAAACGAAAGGCTACTTCTCTCCGATCCCCAGGCACCCTAAATGTGTAGCTGCTTTATGAAGCATCCAAGGTTGTCTATCAGCAAGAAGAAGTAAGGAAAGTTACCAGGTCTACCTCCATTTTCAATTTGAGGACTCCTAACAACTGTAAAAGCCTACAAATGAATAAATCAATTTCTGGAAAATCCTGAAATAGCTCCTCCTTGTGCTCTGCCCAAAGCCTCTGGTCAAGAAACTGAGGACTTTCAGGATAGGACTCTGGAACCTATTTCCCATGTTTGATTAGAGGCTCCAGTCACAGAAACCTCTCTCTTCTCGTCCCTCCCTGCCCACCCCCCACCACCCCCCCAGCTATTCAGCAGGAAATAGGCCCTTCTGGAGTACAGTTACTACGATGCCACCCAGTGACCACATTCTTCTGACAAGACACCACACAAACCAAATCAACTCGTTTACTTAGTGTATAAATCGATTCAGGCTCTGCAAAAGCCCACATCTTTTTTTTTTTTTTTTTTTTGATAGTTCATGGCTTAATACACAAAGTAGGTCATGGCACCAACTCATCTCAAAGCAGCCCCTGTACCTGGGACAGTGAAAGGCCAGGCTTTCTGGGTTATGCTTAGCACATAAGCCCTCATGGTCTGGCTCCTGCCTCTCTATCAAGCTTCAGCATCTAACTCTCCCCCTTCTCCAGCCAGTTCAAACCATTTGTAGGTCCCTAAACATATCTTCTGTCTGCTCCTGTAAAGATTTACAGGCTTGGAAACCCTATGGGGCAGTTCTACTCTGTCCTATAGGGTCACTAGGAGTTGGAAGCAACTTGATGGCAATGGGTTTGGGGAAACACATCATCTACCACCCGTCTGTCAGTTTATCATACTGATGTTCCCAGTATTTGAAATACCAGCAGGGTCATCCATGGTGGACAGGTTTCAGTGGAGCTTCCAGACTAAGACAAACTAGGAAGAAAGGTCTGGTGATCTACTTCTGAAAAGCAACCAATGAAAACCCTATGGATCACAACAGAACATTGTCTGACATAGTGCTGGAAGATGAACTCCCTTGGTTGGTGGCACTCAAAATACAGTGGCCGCAACAGTGGACTTGAACACACCAGTGTTCCTGAAGATGGCGCATCATTTCATTTTGTTGTACATGGGATCACCATAAGTTAGAGTTGACTCGACTGCAACTAACAACAAACAACATGACACATCACTCTTTTCCCACCTCTTAGCATAAACTGTTCCCTCCTTCTGCCTTGCAGACCTTCTCTAGTTAGCAAATTCCCCCTTATTCTTCAGAATTCAGCCCAACTGTCCACTCATCAGGGAAACACTCCCTGATGCATATGCTTGATTTAGTTGTCCCTCCTAAGTACTCTTAATAGCCTGCCCATGCTTCTATTGTAGTACTTACCACACTTTATAGTAACAACTAATACGTTTATCTGCCCCTCCCCCAACAATTAGATTCCATGTAATTTGAGGATGTTTTCTCATTCAGTTTTGTATTTCCAGATTCTATCACATAGTAGTTGCTAAATGAATGCTTATTAAAAGGGTACACCTAATTTACCCATGGATTGAACAAATATTTATGGTGTAAAGGCAAAGTTTATTTAGCAAGTACATGGGTGCCTGATCACTGACTCTACGGTGAGGAAGGCTTCATCACCTCACTCGCTCAGCTGCATGAGAGATCCCCTGATAGACTGTCAAACAATTAATTTATTCATGGGGAAGGTGGGGAATAGCAAGCAGGAGGAAGCAGTGAGAGCAGGATTGCGGCTGCTGCTCCCTGAGTGAGAGGAGGAAGGATGAAGTGGGATAGGGCAGAAGCGTGTTCTTCCCAGTATCACAGGGTGCACTCAGAGTGGAAGAGGAGGCTCTGGGCTCCATCCTTTATTCCAGCTCAGAGTTAATCCTCTGTTATGAATTTCTTATCGCCCCAGGGGAGATATGACTAGAATTGATGCAAAGGGTAAAGTAGTACTGCATTTTCCATCTTGGTATTTTTGTATTCTGGTTAGCTGCATGCATGCATACAAATCTCCCTTTAGAGCCTAATGCCACATGAAAAAGTAAGATCTGAGTGTTTGTAAATGAGAAGTTTGTCATTTAGGGAGTGCCCACCCAGTACCACTGCAGGCAAGATGATCCAGAGGGAAATCGGCAGCAGCTGATGCCAAAATGTGTGATTCAGATGATTTGAAAAGTAAGTGGTATTCTGGAGAATGAGTGCAAATCTCCCTCCAATATGGTCCACTGGCTAACAGATTGAATTTTTAAGATATATGAAAAATTTCTCTGACAAAACTTACCAAAATATAGCCCTGGCTTGAAAAATGGCTACATGGGGTCCAACTATCTCTCTTGTTCATCTCACTGCCCCCGTGTGCAAAGCAAAATCCTCTGTTTCACTTTTCTTCATGCTAAGTGATACGGGAATTGGGTCCTACTCTTGTCTCGGGTCAGGTTGCTTGAGTGATTAATAAATAAAAGACTATACTCTCCTAGAATAATAAACAATCTATTCAGTCGCATATAAATTTGAAACCTCAGCATAAACGTATAAAAAGAAGGGAGGGATGGCAAGAGTCTTTAGAATTGGTTTGGCCTGAATGTGGACACCAGTTTTCTCGTGGCACAGTGGTTAAGAGCTCAGTGTTTCAATCCACCGTCTGCTCCCTGGAAACGCTATCAGGCAGTTTACTCTGTCCTATTTGGTTGTTATGAGTCGGAACCAACTTGACAACGGTTTCGGGTTGTTTTCTTTTGGTTGTAGCTGTGAGAAGCTTGGTTTCCCAATTGTAAATGGGTTGAGAGCAGATACCTCATGGAAAGGTTCCATGAATTAAATAAAATGGCACCAGTTAAGTGTCATGCACAGGGACATACCAAGAGTAAGCACTTCCATTTTGTGTCCATTCACCTCACTTCCTTACCAGATTTAAAGGAATTCCAGAAAAATGACAAGGTAAATAAGGTACCTTTCTGTCCTTAAGGAACTCAGACACTAAGTGGGACTCAGCCTGGTTGCAGGTGTCTGTGAACACTGCCTGATTGAGGGTATTTTCTATAATTATTGCAATGACAAAATCTGTCAGGAGGCAAGATAGCAGGCAGGAAAGACAAATTAATTCCTGGCTTTCTGAATTAAAATTACATATTTATCAAGTCTAATTGGATTTGTTTTAATTAGTTGTTTTTTTTTTAAGTCATAGTTTTAGCAACTCCTTCATCAAACTGACGCTTTTAATTAATACCAAGGAGGAAACTTTTCACACCTAAAGTATTCCTGCAAAAGTAAACCAGCAGAGTCCTGCTCATGTCTCACTGTGCCACGGCAAGGGCTAGCGTGGCATGAGGGCCTGAAGCAGCTGTTCAGTCTGTTCTCTTCATGCGTTGATTCTCCTTTTATTCATTTCTATGAGCTAAACTAGATAATGTTTTAAAATGATTTAAGAGTTTATACTCCCTATGCTGTTAACCATAAGGCTGGAAGTTCAAGTCCACCCAGAGGTACCTTGGAAGAAAGGCCTGGTGATCTACTTTGGAAAAATCAGGATTGAAAACCCTATGAAGCACAGTTCTATGCTGACACACATGGGGTTGCCATGAATTGGAGTCAACTCTATGGCAGCTGGTGGTGGGAGTGGATCCAAGTACTGCTAAAACTAACACTCAAACAACCAACCAACAAAACCTGCTGGAGGGGCAGTCCAGGGTACCTGAGAGTGAACTATGTATTTTGTTTCTTTCAATTATCAGGCAGATTCAGTTCAAGTTAATTAATTAATGCAGTAGAGACGTCTCATGAATCCCAATTGTCTGACTATGGAAATGGCTGCCTCTTGGGATGCAAAAGCTCTAGGCCCTGAGATACATAACAATAGACTGGACCACTACCGAGCAAAAATGTGGACGGATATTTCCAGGTATCTACTGGATGACTGAATTGGAACAGTGTTTCCCCAACTTTCATTTACATACATCTCAACTTGCACAATTTTTGCTGTCACCATAAACCATTTACACAATTATTTACTTAATTTTCCCCTTAAATCAATTTTATTAACTAAACCACTTTCCAAGTAATAATATAATTGACCTTATGGTATAAAAGAAGTAAACTAGATCATAAAAAATGGAATTCACCAGACCCCCGACATGCTCATACCTCTGAGATCTCTGAATCTTAAAGATATATTCCACTTATGTTCAGAAGATTGGACAACACCTTACTGCTCTGATATCATTCAAATGGCATGCAAACCCATATCTCAAAGAAACCCTTTTCAATGACGCCCAATCTCAACGTGAAACCCCTATTTCAATGAAACCCAATTAAAAGTAACAGGATGATCTGCTTAACCAGAGCTCTTTTGAAGGCACAAGTAATGTCAGAGAATCTGGGCCTGATTCTTTCAACAAATCCAGCAGGCACTGTGTCTAGCACTGGGGACTTAGCAATGAATAAGCAAACAGAGTCCCTACTCAACAGGACAGAAAGCAAGGCAGACAATCAGGCAGGAGGGGCCCAGAAGGTGAAGGATGGCATAAGGGAACTAAGAATGTGAAGCCCCAGAGGAATGGCTACTAGCTTTAATCTCAAAGTTGAGATTAAAGAAGAAAATACATACCAGCACATCAGAATAGCTACAACTACAGAGCCTTATTTCATTCCTTGCAAAAAATTAAATTACTTTAAAGCAAACCATGGATTGTTATATAATTTATATTTTTCTACAAGTCCCTGGTCCTTCAGGACTTCTTCCAAAACTCAAATACTAGAAAGGAAACTCTGCTTTCATGCCTGCTCCCTCCCTGGTGGCATAGTGGTTAAGAGCTTGGTTGCTAATCAAAAGATCAGCAGTTCAAATCCACCAGCTTCTCCTTGGAAACCCTACAGGGTAGTTCTACTCTGTCCCACAGGGTTTGCTCGGAGTCGGAATTGCCTCAACAGCAACAGGTTTGTTTGTCTGTCTGTTCTCCCTCCCCCCAAGCCCTCTGTTCAGGATTGAAAGAGACTCAAGCTCCTGGGAAACTGCCTTCTACCTTCAGTGGGGAATGAGTGTATGTGACTGTGTGTGTGTGTGTGTGCGTGTGTGCGCGCGTGTGTGTGTGTGACAGAGAGATGTATGGTGTGTGAGGGTGTGGGTGTGCATGAGTATGTGTGTCAGGATTGAGGAATGAGTGAGAATAATCCTGACTATAAACAAAGAAAGGAACCAAACCCAAACCCACTGCCACTGAGTTGATTCTGATTCATAGCGACCCTATAAAATAGAGTAGAACTGCCCCATAGTTTCCAAGGCTGTAAATCTCTATGGAAGAAGACTGCCACATCTTTCCCCACAGAGCGGGTGGTGGGTTTGAACCACTGACCTTTTGGTTGGCAGCCAAGTGCTTTAACTACTGTGCCATATTAAGGAGGTCTTAATATCGGTTTCAAACTCTTGATCTTCCACCAAACCTGTGCTCCTCCAGTCTTCCCCATCTCTCTTAGTAGTAACTCCTCACTTACAGTTATTTGGACCAAAAAACCTTAGGGTCATCCTTGACTTGTTGCTTTCTTTCACATACCACATCCAGTACATCAACACATTCTATTAGAGCTATCTTGAAAATATACCCAGAAGCCTTCTCCTCTCGCCACTGCCAAAGCACTGCCATCTCTTGCGTGGATTATTGCAACAACCACATCCCTTTTGGTCTACTGTCCATAGAGCAGCCAGGGTGATACTGCACGTATGTAAATCAGATCATGTCATTCCTTTCTTCAAACTCTCCAAGGGCTTTCCATCTCCCTCACAGTAAAACCCAAAATGTCCTTATGGTAGCCCATAGAGTCCTATATGGCCTATTCCTATGTTCCTCATTTGACCTCCTCCTGTTTCCCTCCCTTCCTTGGTCATTCCACTCTAGCCCCTCTGATCTACTCATTGTTCCTAAGTATGCTAGGTGTCCTTCCTCCTCTAGGCCTTTCTCTCTTGATGCTGTGTTTGGGCACTTTTTCCCCCAACAGCACTTTCTCACTTCCCCTGGCCGCCTTTTTTAATTTGCCAACTTCTCTCCTTTATCTTCCTCCATGGCACTTACCAGCATCTAGTATACTGTATATATGGCTTATGTATAGAATTCACTGTCTCACCCCTTTAGAATGTAAACTCCATGACGAAAGGGATTTTTGTGTATTTTATTCACTGTTGTATCCTCAAAATCTAGATCAGTGTGTGGCCCACAGAATGTATTCAGTAAACATCTGTTGAATGAATTTGTGGAAGGAGGGATGGAAAGGACAGACAGTTCCTTAAGTGAATCCTCAGAAAGACAGTGGCACCACTATAGAGCCCTGTCATGATGATCTGATTATATATAAAAAGGATACAAGAAAGCACCACCAGAGAAGGACTTGGGGCAAGATGGCGCTCTAGGCAGAAACACCACGCCGTCCCTCCACAGCAAAGATCCAAAAAACTAAGCCTAACAGAGAATCAACAATCCTGAAACCCTAGAACACCAAATGAAGAGATAAAGAACTCAGCCAAACACCAAACGGAGTGAGAATACTAAAAGAGAACGGAGAGCGAGGAGAGACTCAGGCAGAGATTCCTTACCAGCTAACGCAGCGCGGATCCACCATCTTGGATTCCTATCGGAGACCAGCAAACGGGAGAGCAGCCTTGCAGAGCATCTGGTCGGAGACAGAACGACCGGTAAACTGCGGTGCGCGCTCTCCCACCACCCACCCCTCTCCGCCTCAGCTGGGGATCCCCTGCTTTCCGTGGCCAGGGTCTCTGGGCTGGGGGGTGCTGGTGCTTGGATTCCGCGCGCCTGGGCTGGCGGCTTTCTGGGAGCCGTTTGCTGACACCTAGCGGACCTTTTTCTACCGCCTCCCCCTCCTTTTGCCTGGGTGCCTGGTTCCGAGGGCCGTCTCTGCTCTCTCCTGCGGGGCTGTAGGGCTGCGTTCGGGCGTGTGGCTGTTTCCAGGTCTGGGCTCCCGCGCGGGTGGGATCCTGGGGCCTTTGTTCGTTGGCCCCTCTGCTTCCCGTGGCCACGGTCACTTAACCCCGAGACTATCGGCTTCTTGGAATTCGCGCCCCTGAGTGGGGGCTCTCTGGGTCCCATTTGTAGGCACTGACTACTGGTGTTGCCCTTTTTTTCTCAATTTTATTTTTCTTCCTTTTTTGATTAGTTTTGTCATATTTTACCTCTTTTTCTCTTTTGTCTTTCTTCATTGCTTAATTTCTTGTCCCTCTATCTCTTCCTTCTCTTTCTGATCCCTGAATACCAGGCGATGTATGCCTCTGTACCTTCTGGCCAGGCTGAGCTGTGAAAATTGAGACCGACTCCCCCAGACCTCATAGCTGCATCGGTGTGATCCCTGGGAACTTTGCAGTTTTTTAACTTTTCTGATTTTCATTTGGTCATTCTTTCCTTTTCTTTCTCTTCCCCCTTCTGGTTTCCTCCATCCCATAGTCTCTCATCTGTACATTCCAACGACAAACTCCCCTAGCATTCTTTTATGTTTGTACGCTTTTTGCTCCTCCTCCTCTCTCCTCTCTCCCATATCCAGCTTAGCTTCACACATAACCATCTTCCCGCTGCACCCTACCTACCTGCACCGTGCACTAGACATCACATCACCAAGCGGTGCAGGCACGCCCTATTGGAACCTGCCCAGCACTGACTACCGACCGTCCTGGTGGCTGCAGTGAGTGCCACAAGCAACCCATCCCAGTGGCTCCTCCTCAACTAGATCTGCCCAGCTGTACCACAAGAACGAAAAAAAAAAAAAAAAAATCTACAATCAATAAACGAGAGAAATATCTACTGAATGCCCCGAAAACAGCAAACAATATCAAAACATTTACATAAACAAGACAAGATGGCTCCAATAGGCGTCCAAATTAAAACACCAGATAACTCTCCTGTGGAAGAAAATGCACTAGAAGTACCTGATACGGAACTCAAATCACTAATACTCGGAATTTTCCAAGAACTGAGGCAAAAAGCTGACAAACATGAGGAAAAAATAGACAAATTTATGGAAAATACAGACAAAAAATTGGAAGAATTCAGGAAGATGATGCAAGAACAAAATGCCAAAATAAATTCACAACTCGAAATTATACAAAAACAACAATTAGAAATCCAAAAGATAAACAACAAGATTTCAGAAATGGACGGTGTCATAGAAGGGCTGAGAAGTAGATTTGAAACCATGGAAGACAGGATCAGTGGAACTGAAGACAAACACTTGGATACAACTCTGTTTCAGGAAAACTCAGAAAAAAGAACAAAGAAAAATGAAGAGACCTTGAGAGTTATGTGGGACACAATTAAAAGAAAAAACTTACGAGTGATTGGCATACCAGAACAGGGGAAGAAAACAGAAAACACAGAGAGGATCATTGAGGAACTGCTGACAGAAAACTTTCCCAATATCATGAAAGATGAAAAGCTGGTCATCCAAGAAGCTCAACGAACCCCATATAGAATAGACCCCAAAAGAAAATCACCAAGACATATCATATTCACACTCGCTAAAACTAAAGACAAACAAAGAATCCTGAGAGCAGCTCGTGAAAAACAAGAAGTCACATACAGAGGAGAAACAATAAGACTAAGCTCAGATTATTCAGCAGAGACCATGCAGGCAAGAAGACAATGGGATGACATATATAAAATCTTGAAAGAAAAAAATTGTCAGCCAAGAATAATATATCCTGCAAAACTCTCATTAAGATTTGATGGTGAAATTAGGTCATTTCCAGATAAACAGAAACTAAAGGAATATGCAAAAGTCAAACCAAACTTACAAGAATTATTAAAGGGAGTTCTTCGATCTGAGGACAAACAGCTTCAGCCCTCAGGCAGGACCTAGGACCTAGGATGCAGGTTCACATGAACCAGATACCATTCTAGGAACTGAACTACAGACGACTTTCCAAAAACAAAAGATATACAACAGGGAATCAGAGAAATCAATCAAAGGATAACAACAACATCAAAACAATGAAAGAGGGAACAAACGGCATAGGTATAGAACCTTCTAAAGGAGAAGAAGGCAAGGCGATACCAAGTAACGGTAGACTGCTTCAAAATTATAAAGATAAGGGTAAAATTCATGGTAACCACAAAAAAAGTTAACAAACCAACTCATAAAAATAAAGACGAAAAACATAAAGTCTCAACAAAAACAAAACCTACAAAAACAAAAGAAATGAACACAAAATCCACAAACAAAAGGAACTCAGCACAAGAGAGTAAGAAGAACAAAGAAAACTTCAGCATCACAAAAAAAAGCACTACAAAATGACAGCAACAAACTCACATCTATCAATAATTACACTGAACGTAAATGGACTCAATGCACCCATAAAGCGACGGAGAGTGGCAGAATGGATAAGAAAACAGGATCCATCTATTTGCTGTCTACAAGAGACACATCTTAGAAACAAAGATGTCAATTTATTAAAAATCAAAGGTTGGAAAAAAATATATCAAGCTAACAACTATCAAAAAAGAGCAGGAGTGGCAATTCTAATCTCAGATAAAATAGACTTTAAAACAAAATCTACCATAAAAGACAAAGAAGGACACTATATAATGATTAAGGGGATGATCCATCATGAAGACATAACCATAATAAATATCTATGCACCCAATGACAGGGCTCCAAAATACATAAAAAAAACTCTAACAGCACTGAAAAGAGAAATTGACAGTTCCACAATAATAGTAGGAGACTTCAACACACCACTCTCAGTAAAGGACAGAACAACTAAAAAGAAACTTAGCAAAGATACAGAAGACCTAAAGGACACAATCAGCCAACTGGACCTCATAGACATATATAGAACACTCCATCCAACCGCTGCAAAGTACACATTCTTTTCCAATGCACATGGAACGTTCTCCAGAATAGACCACATCTTAGGCCACAGAGCAATCCTCAACAAGATCCAAAATGCTGAGATAATTCACAGTATCTTCTCTGACCACAATGCCATCAAGGTAGAAATTAACACTAGAAAGAGCAAGGAAAAAAAATCAAACACATGGAAACTGAATAATAATCTGCTTACACATCAATGGGTAATAGAAGAAATCAGAGATGGAATTAAAAAATTCCTAGAATCAAATGAAAATGAAAACACAGCATACCAAAACCTTTGGGACACAGCAAAGGCAGTCCTCAGAGGACAATTTATAGCAATAGATGCACATATCAAAAAAGAAGAAAGGGACAAAATCAAAACATTAACTACAGAACTCAAACAAATAGAAAGAGAACAACAAAAAAAGCCTACAACCACCGGAAGAAAGGAAATAGTAAAGATCAGAGCAGAAATCAATGAAATAGAGAACAGAAAAACAATAGAAAGAATCAACAAAACCAAAAGTTGGTTCTTTGAAAGAATCAACAAAATCGACAAACCACTGGCCAGACTGACAAAAGAAAAACAGCAGAGGGCACAAATAACCCAAATAAGAAATGAAATGGGGGACATTACAACAGACCCAACTGAAATAAAAAGGATTATAACAGAATATTATGAAAAACTGTATTCCAACAAATTTGAAAACCTAGAGGAAATGGATAAATTTCTAGAAACATACGGCCTACCCAAACTACAACAAAGTGATATTGAAAATCTGAACAGACCCATAACAAGAGAAGAGATTGAAAAGGTAATAAAAAAACTCCCAACCAAAAAAAGCCCTGGCCCAGATGGCTTCACTGGAGAATTCTACAAAACATTTACAGAAGAGCTCGTACCAGTTCTACTCAAGTTATTTCAGAGCATAGAAGAGGAAGCAACACTTCCAAATTCATTCTATGAAGCCAGCATAACGCTGATACCAAAACCAGGCAAAGACATCACAAAAAAAGAAAATTACAGACCAATATCTCTCATGAATATAGATGCAAAAATTCTGAACAAAATTTTAGCCAATAGAATTCAGTATCATATCAAAAAAATAATACACCACGACCAAGTAGGATTCATACCAGGTATGCAAGGATGGTTTAACATTAGAAAATCCATCAACGTAATCCACCACATAAATAAAAGGAAAGAAAAAAATCACATGATTATCTCAATTGATGCAGAAAAGGCATTTGACAAAGTCCAACACCCATTCCTGATAAAAGCTCTCAATAAAATAGGTATAGAAGGGAAATTTCTCAACATCATAAAGGGCATCTATGCAAAACCAACAGCCAACATCATTCTTAATGGAGAAAGGCTGAAAACATTCCCCCTGAAAACAGGAACAAGACAAGGATGCCCTTTATCACCACTCCTATTTAACATTGTGCTGGAAGTTCTCGCTAGAGCAGTAAGGCAAGAGAAAGAAATAAAGGGCATCCAAATTGGTAATGAAGAAGTTAAACTCTCCCTGTTTGCAGATGATATGATACTATACATAGAAAACCCTAAAGACTCCACGAGAAATTTACTGGAACTAATAGAAAGATTCAGCAGAGTAGCAGGATACAAGATAAACATTCAAAAATCAGTTGGATTCCTATACACCAGTAAAGAGAACGATGAAAAGGAGATCAGGAAATCAATACCATTTTCAATAGCCCCTAAAAAGATAAAATACTTAGGAATAAATCTGACCAGGAATATAAAAGACCTATACAAAGAAAACTACAAAACACTGCTGCATGAAACCCAAAGGGATCTACATAAATGGAAAAACATACCATGCTCATGGATAGGCAGACTCAACATTGTGAAAATGGCAATTCTACCTAAAGCAATTTACAAATACAATGCAATTCCGATACAAATACCAACAACATTCTTCAAAGAGATGGAAAAACTAATTATTAACTTTATATGGAAAGGGAAGAAACCCCGAATAAGTAAAGCACTACTGAAGAAGAAGAATAAAGTTGGAGGACTCACACTACCTGACTTGAGAACCTACTATACAGCTACAGTACTCAAAACAGCCTGGTACTGGTACAACAACAGAGACATTGACCAATGGAACAGAATTGAGAACTCAGATGTAAATCCATCCACCTACGGTCACCTGATTTTTGACAAGGGCCCAAAATACATCAAATGGGGAAAAGACAGTCTTTTTAACAAATGGTGCTGGCAAAACTGGATATCCATTTGTAGAAAAATGAAACAGGACCCATACCTCACACCATATACAAAAACTACTTCAAAATGGATCAAAGACCTGAATATAAAGCCTCAAACTATAAAATTCATAGAAGAAAAAATAGGACCAACACTTCAGACCTTAATACATGGCATTAACAGGATACAAACCATAAACATCAACACAAAAAACCCAACAGATAAACTAGATAATTGGGATCTTCTAAAAATCAAACATCTATGCTCTTCAAAAGATTTCACCAAAAGAGTTAAAAGAGAACCTACAGACTGGGAAAAAATTTTTGGACAGTACAAGTCAGACAAAGGTCTAATCTCCATAATCTACAAGAAAATCCAACACCTCTACAACAAAAAGACAACCAATCCTATCAAAAAATGGGCAAAGGAAATGAACAGACACTTCACCAAGGAAGACATTCAAATGGCCAACAGACACATGAGGAAATGCTCGCGATCACTAGCCATTAGAGAAATGCAAATTAAAACCACAATGAGATACCATCTCACCCCGGCATTACTGGCACGAATCAAAAACACTGGAAATAACAAATGTTGGAGGGGCTGCGGGGAGACGGGAACTCTTATACACTGCTGGTGGGAATGCAAAATGATACAGCCATTTTGGAAAATGATATGGCGTTTCATCAGAAAGCTAGAAATAGACGTACCATTCGATCCAGCAATCCCACTCCTAGGAATATATCCTAGAGAAATTAGAGTCATCACTCGAATAGACATATGCACACCTATGTTCATGGCAGCATTATTCACAATAGCAAAACGATGGAAACAACCTCGATGTCCATCAACAGACGAATGGATACACAAACTATGGTACATACACACAATGGAGTACTATGCAATGAGAAAGAACAATGAATCGGTGAACCATCTCATAACATGGATGAAACTGGAGGACATCATGCTGAGTGAAATAAGTCAATCACAAAAGGACAAATATTGTATGAGACCTCTATTGTAAAAACCCATGAAAAAATTCACATGCAAAATGTAACAATCCTTGTTGGTTACCAGGGATGGGAGGGGGGGGGAATACTAAATAGGTAATAGGTAAGTGGTAACTTGGGTGAGAGATGAGATAGTACATAGTACAGGGGAAACTAACACAACCTGCACAAGGAAAGGTCATGGAGGCCCTATAGACACATCCAAACCCCCCGAGGGACTGAGTTGTTGGACGGAGGGCTCTGGGGACCATGATCTCGGGGAACATCTAGCTCAATTGGCATGACACTACTTATAAAGATAATGCTCTACATTCTACCTTGGTGAGTAGTGTCTGGGGTCTTAAAAGCCTATGAGCGGCCATCTAAGATACTCCACTGATCTCATCCCTTCGGGAACAAGGGAGAACGAAGAGAACAGGATACAAGGAAAAGATTAGTCCGAAGGACTAATGCTCCACGGGACTGAGCCCAGTACAGCTGGATGGTGCCCGGCTACCACCAATGACTCCTCTGACCAGGATCACAACAGAGGGTTCTGGGCAGAGCTGGAGTAGGATGTAGAGTATAATTTTAACTCCCAAAAAAAAAAAAAAAAAAAAAGAAGACCAGATATACTGGCCTAAAGAATACTAGAGAAACCTCGAGACTGTGGCCCCCAGACACCCTTTCAGCTCAGAGGGGAAGTTACCTTCAAGGTTCGATGTTAAGCCTGGGAATGGACACCCCAGTAAAACTAAATGGGACTAACGATGTACAGGAGTCCGGTGACAAGGGCCAGAAGGCAGAGGGAGAGTAGGAAACTGATGATAAGGAACACAAATTGAATAAGGACACTGTCGATGTATTGTGAGATTGTTGACCACTGCTATAGGGCAACATTTGTAGTAACTATTAAATGGGAGGCTGTTTTGTCCTGTAAGCCTTCATCTTGGGCGAGAATGGCAGCACAATTGGAAGAGCATAGTCAATATCACTTAAATGTGTAAGTAAAAAGTTTTGAAATGGTGTTTAAATAAAATAAAAATAAATAAATAAATAAATAAATAAATAAATAAACAAATGAGACTAAAGAGGTACAATAGTCCACTGACAAGGTCCAGAAGACAGAAGGGGACAAGGAAGCCCCCTGGTGATAGGGAACACAAGGTGGAGTAAGGATATTCTTGATGTGCTGTGAGATTGTTAACCATTGTCATAGGGCAACATGTGTAGTAATTGTTAAATGAAAAACTATTTGTTCTGTAAGCCTTCATCTTAAGTGAGAATAACAGCACAGTTGGAAGAGCGTAGTCAATGTCACTGAACTGTGAATGTAGAAATTTTTGAAACGGTGTATATTTGGCCATCTGTAATTTTCATCAAAAAAAAAGGTTGAGAATTTAGAGGCTTAATACGTTGTGGGGTTGTTAACCAATGTCAAAAAACAACATGTGTACTACTATTTCAAGAGAAACTATTTGCTCTGTAAGCTTTCACCTGAAGTACAATAAAATATATATTAAAAAAAAAAAAAAAAAAAAAAGAAAGCACCACCAATGTGGGGAGAGGGTGTGAACTGGTGCAATGAGGTACAGGAATATATAATCAATCATCTTTCTTCATATCTAGCTGGAATGTGGCTTTGATGCTTCAGCACTGCTGGGGGTGAGGATTGTAAATCAATAATAAACTTTATGATCCTAATCACCTCATTTCAGAAAATTAGGGATCTCTTAGCAAATAAGAGCAGCCTTGTTACCAGGAGCCTCACTTCCAGGTGAATACCCAACAATATAATTGCTTGACAGTAGGGAGAAACTATGTAATAAAACTTGAGCTGTTGTGAGTGTGCAAACGGCATGGTTGAACTCTTGATGTGAAAAGAGACATGGTGCTGAACTACAGATAGCATCTTGACTTCATAACCCTCAAAAACCAAACCAGTGGCTGTCGGGTCAATTTTAACTCATGGCGATCCCATGTGTGTCAGAGTGGAACTGTGTTCCATAGGGTTTTCAGTGGCTGATTTTTCCAAAGTAAATCGACAGGCCTTTCTTCTGAGGTGCCTCTGAGTGGACAAGAGCCTCCATTCTGAGGTTAGCAGCCAAGTGTTTTAACCATTTGTACTATGCAGGGACTCCCATGAGCCCTCCCAAACCCCATTTAATGTGGGCCTCAATAACTGGTTGATTTAAGGAGTTACAACATTTTTTTAATGTCCTAATCTTGATAGGTAAGTTTACAAGGGGTACTGAGAATCCTTTTCTAACGAATAAAGTAAGTGGCAACATGACCGACCATACACCTACTACAGTCAGAACAGGCTTCCCATAAAGTGGGGAAGGAACACCTTTAACATGTTGCAAAGTTATCATTACTGCTAGACCTAAAACAAACACTGAAACACGGGTGCACCATGACTGTAAATGGCAAGAGAATATATTAATCTTCTTGAAAAAGGTCAATCCAAAATCATTTATTAAACGGAACTCAAACAGCATAGAAAAATTTTCCAGCCAAGTTGGATTCACCTCCTACTGAATCTGCTACCAGCATATTAAATTACTTCTCCTCAAAGGAGAAGCTGATTGGACAGGCACCAATGTGACAGAGAAGAGGAATCATAAATGATGCAAAATTCCTCAAGCCCAGGATGATAAAGAAAAAAATTTAATCCCCTTATTAAGGACTACTAGGGAAAACTGACAGTAAATGGATGACTTAAAATAATTAGAAGAGACCATCATTCCAAGCCAAAGTAATAGCCTGCATCAAGATCTTGAGGAGTGAACTTACATTATGTTGGAGAAAACTGCAGTAAGGCCAAAAAACCAAAAACTCGTTGCCATTGAGTTGATTCCAACACCTGGCAACCCTACAGGATGGATTAGAACTGCCCCACAGGGTTTCCAAGAAGTGGATGGTGGATTTGAACTGCTGACCTTTTGGTCAGCAGCCTTATCACTTAACTACTGTGCCACCAGGGCTCCGAAATAAGGCCAGTTAATCCGAATAGGATTTGCCTGATTGATGTCTTCTTGTTTTTTAGGTTCCAGCTTAAATGTCACCATTTTGGGGAGGACTTTTCTATCCACCCTAACAGCTAAATCAGGTTTTCCCATGCATACACTGATGGCACCTTCTAGGGCTGCTTCATAGCAACAGTTGTTGTTGTTACCTGCTGTTGAGTCGGAATGAAACACTGCCCGGTCGTGCACCATCCCCATGATCAGTTGCAGATCAGACCACTGTGATATATAGGGTTTTCACTGACTGATTTTTGGAAGTAGATCACTGGGCCTTTCTTCACACTCCATCTTAGTCTGGAAGCTCCTCTGAAACTTGTTCAGCACTATAGCAACACAAAAACCAGCACTACAGATAGGTGGTGGCTGGGCATGAGGTGCATTGGCTGGGAGTCAAACCAGTTCTCCTGCATAGAAGGTGGGAATTTTATCAAGGAACCATAAATGCCCCACTATAGTAACAGTATCTTCATGTATTATTATAGAGATACTTAGTGTAAGTGGAAACCAAGACATAACTTTAGAAAAAATTCTACGGATCCTACAGGGAACAGACTGGAAGAAGCACCTCACAAAGAATTCTCCCCAAATAAGCATACACCTTTCTATATACATCAAATGTTAAGCAAACACTTGGGCAGCACCAGTCACAAGGAAAACCATGCTGACTTAATTGGCAGTAGTGATACTAGTAGAGGTCAAGGTTCTTCCAAACCCTTTAGTAAAGACTCTTCATCATCTAATCTCCCAAGGAGACCACATGGTAATGGAGAAAGAATTTAGTGTCCATTATTTTTATTCTCTTCACAACATTTTGGCTACCTTAGGGTAATCTTAGTCCCTTCATATTTCAAATGGTTAACGTGCTAACTGAAAGGTTGGAGGCTCGAGTCTACACAGAGGAGCCTTGGAAGAAAGGCCTGGCAAATCACCTCCAAAAAATCAGCCACTGAAAACCCTACGGAGCAGTTCTACTCCGACACATGCGGTCACCGTGAGTCAGAATCAACTCAACAGCAACTGGTAGGATGATCTTCCAGAGAAGAAACAAAACAAATACAGTAAGGTCAACAGAGCCGTGCCTGTGAAGTCTGGGGATGCATTTGCCATCAAGTAACTAAGAGAATAAAGAACAACAGGTTTCAAAGCTGCATCTCCAGGGGAGCCCAAACCTGGCACATCGATCTCTGAAGACACGAAGAACACTTCCCACCCCTCTTTACTTTTAATTATATAGTGTAGAGGCTTAAATATAGGCTCAGTCCCAGAGAAAATGATATGTTTAAAGAGACAGATGGGCTAAGAAACCTCAGACACTAGACTTCTGAAGATTCTTGCGCCTCCTTTTCTAAACTCTGACACTCCTGGGCTTGTTACTAGTCTCCATATTTTCCAGGAAAGTCACTGTTTCCATCACTCGGTCTCGTTGCTGCACTGTCCATGCCATGCGTGTCACTTTGATGACAGATACATATATTGTAGCTCAAAAAATACTGCCTTAGTTGCTAGAATAAATGCAGGGGACTTATAAGTGAAGAACTGTTTCAAAGGTGAGCTATGAAAAAGCCAACTATCTTGAGCAATTTCAAAGAATTTTTTGGCAAATTATCTTTTTGGAAAGCTTTGTGTATAAATTCCATCACCAGCTTCAGCTGCTATGGCAACTGGAATACTTCGGAAATGAGTTGAAGAGAGTATCACTGTACACCCAGCATCTCTGGCAGGAAACAGAAAAGACAATGAGATCTAATCCACCTTAAATTTCAAAATACGGCATCAACTTTCATTCCTGAAATCTATTTATGCTCACATTTACAAATCAATAGATAACAACTTGGTACAATTACATATTAGCACTATGGAGGAGCCTTTCATTCTATGTCTTAACCAATCACATTAAACCATCACGTAAGTACTCTCCTCCTGTTTAAGGGCTTGTTTTTTTTTAGTCACATCATATGCCAAGGCCTAAGTGTCCCAGTGAACACTGTGCAGTAGAATGAAAACAAGCCCATCGGTGGTCTGTTGGCTGTGACTTAATAAAAGAATCAACCATGGTACTCACAGACCATATGGGCCACTGAAAGAGCTCTTTCTGTTTGCTGGAGCAAAGAAAACTGTGGCAATGAAAAGCAATGCAAGGACTAGACAATGTAATATGACATTTAGGCTCATGTATCCTAGTTACATATATGAAATACCATCAAACTAAATCCACCTTTATTAAAAAGCAAGTTCTCAAACATTCTGTTTAGGCTACCACATTGTGGAGTCCATTTAGAACCATTAGTGTTTGCTTGAAAGACCAAAAAGTAGGGAGATTTGTTCTTCCTTGGAGTTCTTACAAGATTACCTCTGAACATCTAGGGATGATGGTTAGGGGTGTGGAGGTTAACCTACCCAGAGGAACGCAAAGAAAAAGAAGAGAATAAGTTGTCTATGTGGGTGCAGGGCAGTGGGGGAGCCGGAGCTCTGCTCTAATCAAGTATGCTGTAATCTAAAGGAACCAGGAGTCTCACCAAAAAAATGCTGAATTCATTGAAATAACAGCAAATGTGTTTTCAAAGTAAGCAAACTATTGTTCCTTTTTCTCTTGAATCTTATTGATTTTATTTTTAAAATGCTTGTGATATAATAGGAGACTCTGAGTGTGCGAGAGGAGCCCTGGTGGCACAGTGGTTAAGTGCTCACCTGCTAACCAGAAGGTTGACGGTTCGAACCCACCAGCTGCTCCTCGGGAGAAAGATATGGCAGCCTACTTCTGTCTGTAAAGACTACAGCCTTGGAAACCCTATGGGGCAGTTCTACTCTGTCCTACAGGGTTGCTGAGTCGGAATTCAATCGACAGCAACGGGTTTGGTTGGTGTGAACGGTTAACGCACAGGGCTACTAACCAAAAAGTTGGAGGTCTGAGTTCACCCACAAGCACCTTGAAAGGAAGGTCTGGTGATCTACTTCTGAAAAATCAGCCACTGAAACCCCGATGGAGCCTGGTTCTACTCTGACACTCATGAATCAGAGTCAACTCCACAGCGACTGGTTTTGCGATATTATAGTCTCGTAAAAGCTTTCTACCTCTGCACTTCCTGTGTAAGAACAAGTTTATATTGACCCTCTGAAGAGAATCAAAAGCAATGTGTA
This sequence comes from Dugong dugon, assembly GCA_030035585.1. Taxonomy (NCBI): domain Eukaryota; kingdom Metazoa; phylum Chordata; class Mammalia; order Sirenia; family Dugongidae; genus Dugong; species Dugong dugon. The sequence goes on along the minus strand of CM057469.1, from coordinate 22,630,371 downwards.
CTATCTTTATCACTTTCAAAAAATGTTTCCAGCATCTGAACCTTCTGATAATACACTTTAAATGCAGCAGTCAGTGTGGGTAATAAATCAGAAGGGTCAAACAGAGGAGGAGAAAAATGGTGAGCATCCTGTGGCATCCAGATTCCACATCCAACATTACATTCAACAAAAACATTGGTTTGTGTTTTAACTTTAATCAAAAAAAATTAATTTTGAAACATTTCAACAAAAATTTTTTGAGTAAACACTATACTCCATGCACTTGTAAGTATTTAAATATGCAAATTTAATGCTGATTTAAATACATAAATTAAATATAAACTATATATGTAAATTATATGATACTTTAGAAAGTTGTAAGTGCTATGGATCAGGAGTGCTGGGCCATCAGGGACATGGGCAGAATGGAGTATTAAATGGGGCATTATTAGGAAGGTGGCATTAAGCAAAGGCTTGAAGGAAGTGACAGAGTGAGCCCTGTGGTTGTCTGGGAGAAGTATTCTGGGCACAGAGAACAGCCAGGGAAAGACTCTAAGGTGGGAACAGCCCAGCACATCTAACGAACAGCAAGGAGACCAGCGGAGTGGGACAAAGTGAAGAGAGGAAGGTTAGGACGTTGGCTTTTACTCAGAGAGTCAATATAAACAGTGGACTTTGCACATCGTTTGTCTGTGGTTTCACTGCACACACTCCTCTGTCACCTAGAAAGTGGTCAGTGGCTTGCCGAGATTCAGAATCAGTTTTTGTGGACAAGACTCCTTCATAGGTGGTGGATGTTCTTCCATCAAGAGAAAGAGTAATGTCAGGTTCTGTTTCTTTATGTGGTAGGTCCAGACTATTAATGATCATTTCAAAATGATAATAATTCACATTCTATCACTTATCTTTCTTTTTTTTAATTTGGAGTGCACCTATAAGAGCAATTTCTACTCCTCCACCATATGCCTAATTTACGTGTAAACAGGATCACTCTGCTGGCTGTGGGGAGATTAGACTGTAGAGCTAGGTGAGGAGGCAGAGAGACTAGTTAGCAGGGTGTTTCAGCTCTCCAGGAGAGTGACAGTGATTGCTCGGACTAAGGTGGAACACTGGAGGTGATGAGATTCAATCAGATTCTGTATTTGTTTTGAAGCACATCCAACAAGCATTCCCAATGGATTGGAGTTCTGGTTCTTCCAAGTGGTCCAGGAGGACCCTGATGGTTAATAATTTGTAATGTAGCTGAGGCAATAATTTGAGTTCTGTGCACTATAAACAAAAACCCATTGCCATCATGTCGATTCTAACTCATAGTGACCCTATAGGACAGAGTAGAACTGCCCCACAGGGTTTTCAAGGAGCACCTGGTGGATTCGAACTGCTGACCTTTTGATTAGCAGCTGTAGCTCTTAACTACTACCCCACCAGGGTAGAAAAGCAAATTGCTTAGCAGGAGGGTGAGGTGGGGTAGGAGTGGAGAGAAGACCTGACCGTCTAGGATTCATATCTTAACAAAGCTCTGAGCTGTCTACTTACTGCTTTTTGAAAGATGATAGTGGACATTAAAGATAACTACTGTGCAGGCTTGGAAATAAAAAGGGAAGGAGTCTCAGAAAATCATGTATCTGCAAACATGAGAGGTTTGAAAACGGTCTCAGGAATGTAGTATCGAAGATACACTTACTAACAGCACAGCTACTGTCAGCACTCTATTTTTATCTATACCTAGGTATGTCATGAATTAAAGCACAATTACTAATGACAGTAATTACAACCTATTGCAATCCTCTTCATACAGCAAAAAAGTTGTCCTATTATTTACCAACCAAATTTTACACTAAACCCCATCTGGTATATTATTTTGAGGTTTCAAAATCATCAAATTTTCCATTTGTGAGTGGTACCACTGCCTAACCTCTCTGAAGACATTTCATGTTTTCTCAGATTCTTTCAGGAGTTTTAAACTGCATTCGTCGGCTAATTTTCTTACTGAAATTTTAATAAAATAATTTGCAACTACGTATATTCTTTCTGTATATTGTTTCTCAACCTACTGACTAGTTTTCTCTAAATTTTTCAGGAAAACATGTGACTGGAGAAACAAGGCATTAATGAAAAACCGATTCCCAGCGCCAAATAATTTTCAATCCCAGGTTTCTGTACCAAGATCTATTTCACTGATCATTCATGCTTGCACAGTCTCCAGTCCGGTCACTGTTGCTAATAGCCATGTCAGGTTATCAGGGGATGTCTGCAGAGAACTTGGAGAAGACTTTTTTCCCTGAGACACTTAGAGAAACAATAATTTTATAGTTGGGTGAGCCTCAAGGGTCTGACCAACCTAACTCTCTCCACTGTCTTCTTTAATGGAAGAAAAAAGATGCAGAGAAGCAAAGTGGCTTCCTCTAAGGTCATGTATCTAGCCCATGGAAATGAGGTGGGAAATGGTTTAGGGGTCTTCAATCATGGAGGTCCCCAGGTGGCGAAAACGGCTTGCACTCGACTGCTAACCTAAGGTTGGTGGGTCGAATCCACACAGCAATATAGCTAAAGAAAAGGCCTGGTAATCTTCTTGTGTTAAGATTACAGCCAAGAAAATCCTACACAGCAGTTTTACCCCGTAACACATGGTATCGCCATGAGTCGGAATAGACTCGATGGCAGCTAACAACCATAATCGTGGAATTCAGATCAGAGTAAAGAGAAGACAGATTACTGTATTTTCCAAGTGGCTGCAAGAAGACATCATGGGCGTGCCCACGCACACACATACGCATGCACACACACCATGCACAAACATATACACACTCCATGCACACACACACACCCATTGCCGTCGAGTCAATTCCAACTTAAAGAGACCCTACAGGATGGAGCAGCATTGTCTCATAGGGTTTCCAAGGATTTGCTGGTGGATTCGAACTGTAAATCTTTTGGTTAGCAGCCGAGCACTTTACTGCGCTGCCAGGGCTCTAACACATGCACACACACACACATATCCACCTAGACGTCTAGTATGGAACAGAAGAGGTCACCTGGCAAAACAGATGCTACGAGACTGGTTGTTTCAGTGTCTCCTTTCATAGCCCACTGACAACATTTGTAAGGGAGAAAGGCTGTAAAACTGAAATAAAAGCCCTTGACAGGCAAATCAGTGTTTGTTCACCTGTTGAATGTATTTTGCTTGAATAGATTTTATTGAAAGATTCTATCGTGTTTCTCATGGTGTAGATATTATTTTTTCCAGCCTTATTATAAATGTAATCATAGAAAATGCTCTTATTCCCGTCCAATATCTATTTCCAATTTACTGAATGAGTCATTTATAGAGAAGATCCACGAGAATATCCAAAATACTATGAGTGGGCCCTGAAAATGCACTCTTTCCCCTCTTTCCTAATGAATTAAAAAGTAGTAAAAGGAAAACTTACTAAATCCATTGCCCTGTTAATAATGCCACAGTGAGAAGCATCTAATGAAAATTAGGTGTGACCAACTGCCATAAGTGATAAATAACAAATGTGTGTCATATAAAAATAACAGGCTCTTCTGAGTGCATCAATTATCTTGGTACTTTCTATTGGGTAAATGCAGTAAATAGACCTTTCAAATATGTTTCTATTAACTCACCAATTGACCTCAACAGACTGTTAAACGTGCTGTAGATATTCATTCAAACGAACTAAAAGACATAGGTGTCCTTTAGGAAATTAAAGTGTAGGCAAGGAGAAAATAAGATGCTGGTCATTGATCACACACTATATGACAGGGCTTTTCCTAAGCCGTATCACAAACAGCTAAGCACTGGGCTACTAACTGAAAGGTTGGTGGTTTGAACCAACCCAGAGGTGCCTCAGAAGAAAGGCCTGATGATCTACTTCTGAAAGATCACTGCCTTGTAAATCCTACAGAGCACAGTTCTACTCCACGGCAACTGGTGGTATTCCTGAGGAATCTCAAATGTACACACGTGAATGTCTCCACCACTGGAAAAGAAATTCAACGCAGGCAGGAGCTTTACTTGTCTTTTTCCTATACTGTCTCCCAGCACTTGGAGCACGCCCAGTCAGTGTTTTTGGATGAATGACTGAATGAATGAGATGTCTTCCCAGAAGAGAAGTAGCTGATCCCAAGCTCCCCAGGATTCAATGGATATCCTTGGAGAAAGTTTCATCTTCCCTCGGCCTCAGGGTATGGAAATAACAGACAAGAAGGAAAAATGTTCAGTGAGTACTTCAGCTGTATGTTGATACTTGGCTTTTCACCTCATTTCAACAATTGATTTCATTCTTATGATTTTTTGCTTAGAATGTTTGTGTATGTGAATGCGCGGATCTCTATCTAGTGGAAATTAGGAATAACTTTGGACACGATGATCTTTATTCTTTTACAAGGGCCTGTTTCAGGCACTAATGCCATTGAGAAACAGTGCCATTGAGGTTGCTAGGGAGATGAGGGGAGTGGGGGATGAGAGAGAAGACTGAGTGCTTTCTTTAGCCTGCAGTCCAGGGCACAGTAACAAGAATAGAGAAATAGGGCCAGCCCAGCCTCCCAAGACAATCTCTTACAGCCCACTGAGGATAGAAGTAGCCATGATCTCAGTACTTAGCATCTAGAAAACCAAACCAAACCCACTGCCACCGAGTCGATTCCAACTCATAGCAACCCTACAGGACAGAACAGAACTGCCTCATACAGTCTCCACGGGGTGGCTGGTGGATTCGAACTACCGATCTTTTGGTTAGCAGTCAAGCTCTTAACCACTCTGCCATCAGGGATCCAGTAATTAGCATAGAACCACCAAAATATCTACTTAAAAGGCAGATACATTCTAGAGATCTCAGTTTTATTTAACTTGTCAATTGCTAAGAAACATGGCAGCAAAAACCAAGCAAAACTGTATTTTTACACTGGTATGGATTAAATACTTGGGTACTTAATCACTTCGGACATCTGCCCTGCATGATGGCAGCGAGAAGCCTGAGAGACAGACAGAGCACACTGTCTTGCACCAACTGGTCCATTTCCTGAGAAACTTAAGAAAGGGTGCTTCTCAGTTGTGAAGTACTTCTGAGGGCTTGGGCTAGACAATTCCTGAGTATTCTTTGAGGCTTCTATCATGGCCTGGAAACAAGTGTCCTTACTCTAGTAGATGTGACCATGACTCTGAGATGCTTTTTACAACATGCTCTCCAGACAGATGTTCATTGATTCACACTCCAAGTCCTCACAATGAGTCCACTGTGTGGGCTCTCTTAGCCTAAGGCATACAGAAAAGGCAGCTGATTCAGCAAGGAAAAGAAAGGAGGGTTTATTAAAGGAGAGTTAGCTAATGCAGGTGGACGCTGGTGGTTCAGGGGTAGAATTCCCACCTTCTACATGGGAGACCTGGGTTCCATTCCCGGCCTGTGCACCTCATACACAGCCACCACCCACCTATCAGTGGAGGCATGCATGTTGCTATGATACTGAACAGGTTTCAGTGGCGCTTCCAGACTAAAACAGCCTAGGAAGAAAGGCCTGGCTATCTACTTTTGAAAATCAGCCAATGAAAACTTTATAGATCACAACAGTCCTATCCACAACTGTTCATGGAGATGGCACAGGACTGGGCAGCATTTAATTCCACTGTGCCTGGAGTTGCCATGAGTGGGAGGTTATTCAACAGTAGCTAACAATAACAGCTAATGCAGAAAATTTTTTTCCAAAAGTGTTTAGAGTTTCTTAAATTACATGGACTGGTTCTTATAACGTCATGTCTCCTTTGCCCTGTCACTCTACGGAAGCCTCTCTAAACTGAGGACAAGGATTACCTAAGTCAGAGAGGCATTAATGAGTGAGCACATGTACAAACTAGGGCTCAAAAATTATTCATTTTATTGCATGTGTTTATCTCTTAATAACTTCTCCTGTAATATTCAAGGTGCTATTACTCAATAGAAAATGCCAAGAATAAACAACACAAAGAGTCCAGAAAGGGACAGAAATCATCCACTCACCTTGGTCATGCTATAGCTCACTGTCATCAAAGTTCATTCACCAAAATAAATTCTTTAAGAGCCATGGCATCCGGTGTTAAAATTGTGGGCATCTGACATTTGCCATAGATATGGAAGACACAATAAGCTTATCTTTTAAACCATTACTAGAGTATCAGATGCAGCAAAATTGGTATAATAAAAAAGGTCTGAGGAATATTGTTTTGCAATGCTCTACTTTATATATAAAGAATCCCTGGTTTAGGTTTATACACAAAAAGAAACAATTTTTGATGGTTACAAGGGAGGGGAAGGGTGGGGATGGAAAAACACTAAATTTAAAAATTATTAAAAAAAAAAAAAAAAGCAGCAGCAGCATTCCTGATTTATTGAAAACTTAGGACAAGGATACAGAGTGTGACATTTGATTCCCTGGTGTATGAGGCAAGGCAAAATGCAAATGTTAGAATTAATCTTATATGACAACATTACACTTCACATGGGAACTGAAGTAGCACATACTCATCGTAACCATGATTACCTCAGGCTGACAGCTCACTCCGCAGTGTTCAGATTTAACTTAATTTAAAAGAATTAATTTGTCACACCAGCATAGGTATCCTTAGGAACTCTAGTGAGTGTGGTTGTAAAACCACTGTTGAAGTTATTTGCAAAACTATTATTAGTACTCCAGACCAAGAAAAGAGCTATGTTAGCCCCAAAACGTCATTAATGCCATCCTGTGAGCAATTCCATTACAAGTTAATGAGGAAAAGTTCCAAGACAGATTACATCTTTGCTTCTTCCTGACGTCGAAAAAGTAGCTGGTTTCGTTTGCTTGTTTGGGGTTGGTTTGTTTTTGTTTTTTGTTTTTGTCAGCCAAACAACTAACTTTCATTACAAGGAGAACAACAATTAATGCTTGCAATCATTCTCTTTATGAAGAAAATCAAGAACTTCAGATATTGACTGCTGGTAACAAACCTATCTTATAATTTACTCAAGTCAACCATTTACCATTAAGTATATTCATCTTAAGAAACAGTGTAAATTAAGACCTGCATGAAGAAGGGGTGTGCGCACGTGTGTGTGTGTGTGTGTGTGTGTGTGTGTGTGTGTATGATGGGAGTAAAAGACATACAACACAACAAGACAAGAATATTTCCTTTTTACCAATGCACTGCCCTCCACAAGTGAGAAGGTTCCAAAACTCCAGACACTATAATGGGCAACATAAAATTCCCAGGAGGCTAATAATTGTCTATGAGAAGGAGCTTGAAGGAGAAATCTCCCCCCTTGGTCTGTAAATGCTTCCCCACCCAATTCAGGATTGTCCTCTTTCCTATTCCATCTGTTGTTACCTGCAATTGAAGACTTCTTAATTTAGGATTATTGTTTTGCTTTTTAAAAATCACTGTTCAACAAAAAGTGTTTATTTGGCTTTTGGAAACACTTTCCCCAATGCTCATTTGCAAGACAGTGACTCAAATAAATCAGCCATTATCTTTTCATCTTGGTGGTCCCTGGTGTCAACGGGCAGAAAAAAACTGCACCTGGAGGCAGAAGGTTTGGGTTTGATCCCAGTTACGACATTAACTAGTTTTTGACCCTTGACAAGGCACTCATCCTCTCTCAGCTTTGGAGTCTTCACTTATAAAATGTCTTCTTCAACAAATAGTTATGAAGATAAAGTCAAGATAATGAAAACTATAGATCACAAAACATGACATAATTATAAGGTATTGTTATTAGACATTTTGCTGGTCCCTTTTGAAAACACAATCAGTTCTGTTATAACACAGCTTATACGATCCTAAAACTCACCTAACATGTAAAATTTTGCCATAAAAACCACAGAACTTGTGGGGAAAACTGGGTAGGGACACAGAATTCAAAAACTTCATCTGTGACACATTAAAAAAAAAAAGGATAAGAACCTAACAAAAATGGTTGCAGAGTTTTACACATGTTAAATGGTTATGAAATAATGACTACTACAATATTTATGTTTTTTCAACGTAATACATAAACTTAATCTTGAATAAAACCTGAAGTTCACCTATGGAAGTGGGAAGTTTGTGAGTTACTGAGCAGTGGTGGGGAGCGGGTATCTGAGGTCAGCTGGAAAGCTGTACCACCAGATGTGGATGGGTGTGGCTCACAGCACAGCCGGTGAACTGTGTGGTCACTGGTAGATGTGTGAGAAACGTGTGTTGTGTGTATTTCTGTGTGGCTCAATTCAGCCAGTAGATTATGAATCAAGAGGGACCTTCCGTTCATTCTCCAGTCATTCAACAAATATTCATTTCTGATATTTATTCATTCAGTTAAGTATTCATTGAACACCTACTATGATTCAGGCACTATTTTAAGAACTAAGGATGTGTTAGAGAACCAAACAGACAAAGGTACCTGCCTTCAGAGAGCTTACATTCTAGTGAAGGAAACAGATGGCAAACCATAAACATAATACATAAATTCCATATGACGTTAGAAGGTGATAAGAACGCTATGAGCAAATGTAGAGGACAGGGTAACAAGAGTCAGGAGAATAGAGTGAAGGCACCATTAGAAGCAGCATTAATTTACGTGGTCTGGAAAGTCCTTGTTGAAAAGCAGACAATAAACAATAAAAACTGTATGTAATATAATATCAGGTAACGAAAAATGATAAGGCAACCATAAGTCATGTTGCTTCGAGGTTATAGAAAGTCATGCATTTTCAATCATGCTGTGGATCAACTAGATAAATATGGTTACTTTAGAAAAGACTCATTTCCTATGCAATGGGTATAACAAGTTCAGCCATTTCCTTTAAACAACTTTAGAACTTCTCAGAACAAATTATAACCTAGACATAAACCAATTACATACTGGTACATTGCGACACCTTCATGTCTGAACTCCCACTACACTTGATCTGAATTCGTAGATTTTTTCACTTATCCATTCAACAAACATTTATTGTCGCACTTCCTAGGTAACAGGCATGATTCATAGGCTGGGATTCAATCTTCTTTGCCTCTAAGGAGCATATAGTCTAATCGGTGACACCAAATAAAAACACTTGTATCCTACTACCATCTATCTAGCCACATGTGCTTTATCCATCCTACCTGAGGATGAAGGCTGTGTATTTATTTTTATCTCCTATCCTGTCTAGCACAATGTCTTAGTATGTTGTTGTTAGCTGCCATCTGTCGAGTCACCCCAACTCATGGTAAGCCAATGCACGATGGAATGAAATGCTTCCCAGTCCCGCATCATGCCCATGATCAGTTGTGGATTAGACCATCGTGATCCATAGAGTTTTCATTGCCTGATTTTCAAAAGTAGTCCACCAGGTCTTTCTTCCTAGTCCATCTTAGTCCATCTTAGTCTGGAAACCACTGAATCCTATCCAGCATCATAGCAAAATCAAGCCTCCACTGACAGACAGGTGGTGGCTGTGCACGAGGTGCATTGGTCAGGAATCGAACCCAGGTCTCCTGCATGGAAGGAGAGATTTCTACACTGAACCACCACTGCTTCTATGTCTCAATATACATTTAATAAATACCTATTTCTAAGCTTTAAATGAATGAATATCTGCTCATCTATCCTTCTTACTGTGTCTTCAATATAGAAGTATTTTTAGTATAGCACATTTATTTTATTATTAAGCTTTAGTAATAAAATAGAATCATATGGGAAAGTGCATCGAATGGAGAGATAGAAAAGAGACAATACAAACAAATATGTTAACTTTAGTCTCTGATCCTAGAGTTCACAAAGGAGATGGGAGAGCAAATTGGATTAGAAACAGTCCTTGCACCTGGCCCTGATGTCTCAAGCCTGAGTGATGAAGCTGTACTCAGGACCATCATGGCGGCCTGGAATGGAGCACTGTCACCCAGCACACTGCATGCTACATTCACTAGCCACCACCCACTAATATTGCTCAACAGGGAAATAAGGTCAAAATGAACATCAAAGGCACTTTGATGGAAAAAGGAAGCCACAAAGGTCACCATCAGCCTAGAGGGATTATGCAGTTACTTGAATAGAGTGACACTGCTAGGAGATGCCAGGACAGACTGACTGATGAACCCTATGGACAAGTGATTCTTAGGCATTCTGAGAGACAGCTGGCAAAAAGATTGTAAGAGTACCACCAGTAAAAATGGCTTTCATGTTATCAAGTAGTTATCATGTGCCAGGCACTCACAACAAACCTATATGGCAGGCACCACTACCCCTGATTCTTTTAAATAAGGGATCTGAGGTTCTGAGAGATTACGCAAACCCTCAGTGTCACAGATCTTGTAACAGGAGGACCAGCATGTGACTTACGCTGCCCTTGATCGCCTGGCTTTCTGGTTTCCCAGGGTCCTCCTCCATCTCCCAGCCACCACATCAAGTCAGGGGTTCCCAGACACAGATCTCGCCAACACTCCCTGAACTGCCATGCTCCCACAAGGGGTCCCAGGTGTGTTAATCCAAATCAGTGGGCTTGGCAAGGAGGGATTTAAACAGACAATATGTTAAATACTCATGATTCACCAGTACTTTGGACATGGCAATATGTGTTATAAGTCCCCAGTTTGCCAAAATTAGCCACAGAATAAAGGCCTCTACGTTTATAAGTCCTTCTGAGGTTCTCAAGCACTTTCACATCCTGGACCACATTTAAGCCTCAAGATGTCTCATGAAATAGTCAAGGCAGAGATTATTATACCATTTTACAGATGCTGGAACACAAGGCTTGGGCAGGATAAGTGAGTTGTCCAGGCTTATACAGCAGAACCAGTGACTGAGCCCAGATCCATCTGACTTCTGCAAATGTAGGTGACCCAAGTGCCCTCTGGTGGCCCACGGATGGTCAGGTGGGTCCAGTTCCCATGTGGTGCCCTTTCCACCATATCACACCTCCCCCTTCGACAAGTGATAACTGCGGGCTAGGAGGTGTTGCTATCAGTTTCAGCCTGGCAGGGGTGTGCTGATAAATTTTTAACAATTGGCTCTCCAAAAAATATATGTGTATAAACATAAGAATCTAAATGTAACAAATGTCTAAGTTTACCATAAATTTTACTGACATCAAGAACGGGCAGCACACAATTTACCAGTCATAATAAAACATTCAATATTTTTTTATTGTAAATTCCATACAGCTAATTCTCACAGAATGCTTTCATTGATTTTTACCCAACACGTGTACTGCTATCTGCACTCTTGAAGATATTTAAATCTTGTAGTTAAACTGTCAACCTACGGTTGCAATTCAACCATGAGTTGACAAATGGAATCGCATCTCAATCTGAAACTCTTTTCCCAATAAAGTTACTGTTTCTGACTATCGATATGCTGTTATTTTTGTTTACGTTAATGAGTAAGACAAAAGTGAAACAATGGAAATGAATGTCAAAACTTCACTATTTATCAATGACGAGAGCAACTTTTTTGTTGTTGAATCAGAAAACAGTTATCAAATACTGGAAGAATATTTTCTTATTTTTTGTTTCTATTCACAATGTAACAGCTATAGAAATGGTAGACTTTAAGTTTACCTCTGCATTGTTAACATTTTCTCCATCACTTTCTGAAGTCTAGACAGTCAATAAAACCATAAATCAAGCACTGATTTGTAGTGTTCGCCAATTCCCCTTGCATAAATACTCCCAACATGGCTGAGTTCAAACTTCCAATGTAATGATATGGAAACAAGAGTTGGGCAGAGATGCACAGTTTATTTATAAGACATAAATAACCTCAAGAGTACAGATGACAGTAAAGTAATTAGGAAGTTATGGAATTTGAGTATTTATTAACACTTTTTAATATATAGAGTCCCTGTGTGGTGCAAACAGTTAACACGCTCAGCTGCTAACTGATAATCAGAAGGTTGGAGGTTTGAGTCCACCCAGAGGCACCTCAGAAAAAAGGCCTGGCAATCTACTTCTGAAAAATCAGCTATTGAAAACCCTATGGAGCAGAGTCCTTCTCTGACACACATGGGTCACCATGAGTCAGAGTCAACTTGATAACAACTGGTCTCTCCCTTTTAATATATAGTCATTTCTCGTATTTGTGGTAGTTACGTTCTATAAAATTCCCACAAACACTGAATTACTTAATACTGAACCAGCCTTGTACATCAGGTGACAAATTTTTCTCCATTCTGAGCATGTACATGTTTGTAAATGATTGCAAAAGTGTCGTGAGCATTGATTTCCCGGTTATAAATAAATTTTTGTGAGTAGGCAAATTTGTAAATATGAAATCCATGAATAGTGAGAATTGACTGGTATTTATTTAATGGTAAGTTTACATAATTTAATTTTAAATATTTGCTACGTTTAAAACTAACAAGTAAATTTCCTGAGAATTTAGCGATTGGCTTTTATGAAACAGTACAAGTCCACTCCAGCACACCATTGTAGCTTGGTCTCCAGGAGCAAATGGCGAGGATAATCAGGAGCCCAGTGCAGGAAAGGCCTGCCTCTTACTTTCTGTACACCTCTTTTCTTGGGTCTCCCAATGTGCCTGAGGGGAGCTAATATTAACCTTTCAGCTGAATCAAACCCTGAACCATTACCATTGAGCCAGAGTTCTTAAGATCTCACTCCAGGAACTGACAACACCAAGGAGCACATGCCCAGTGACCCAGGATTCTAATGATGGTTTAGGGAGGAGAGACCATCAGTGGCTTCCACACACCAAAGGATGTACAAGTTTATTAAACATCATGGAACATGTATCTCCACTGTTAACATTACAGATGCATCTCCTTGGATTATCAAGGTTTCAGACATCTGCTTCTTGCCCATTCATCAGCTACTGCTGTTGGGTATATTTTTAGGTTCTGAATGTGTCTTACAAGGACAATAACAACCTCATCTCCTTTGCCGAAGCAGAAGATAACATTTGGTAGTGAATGCTGAATCATATGCCATCCCAGTTCTTCTGAGATTCCATTTCAAAGCCTTAAATATAAATTAAACTAAATCCTTTCCTATGTATCCCGCATGAAAATCTTGTCCTTCCATCCTGATGCCCCTGACCCACCACACCTTCTCAACTGAGAGTCTGAACACAATACCTGTTCCTTGTATAAAGAAAATATTATAGACATATTCCCTGCCACCCAGGAGTTTATGACCAAACAGTAACGATTCCTGACAGGAACTGGCAAATAAAAGCATATATAAGCAACAGGTTTATATTAGCAAGTAAACCTTAGAAACTAAACATCAAACACTAATGGAAGTATCTCAATGTTAGTAATAAAATAAGAATAAAATTATAGACATCTATATTTCACATTAAATATAATGTTAAGACTTGGTTGGAATTTATCAAATGGATAGCATCAAAGAGCTGTCCACTTTAAAAAAAAAAGTCATCTCTTTACCTAACAGAAGGTTTTAAAGGATTCTATGTGCATGTAGGCATTGGCTGGCATTTATAAGGGCTTCTATCATAAAGATTTTCCATATGGGGGTTTTACACACTGGAGTGATCAACATTTGTATTATTTTTAATCATTATAGAGCACATATCATTTGATTATTTGATTATCTGCTTCATTTACCAAAAGGTTGCATAGTCTTAGCCCTTTAAAAATGCATGACATTTTACCTGATATTTTAACATGGAATTTAGAAACACATGATCAAATGAAGGGCACTGATCCATAAATTACTCCTTAAGTAAGACATTTAGGTCATCTGTGATTTTTCAAATGATTCACCAGATTGTTAAAATGACTAAGTGAACAACCTGAGCTGCAACAGGAAACTCAGGTAGACAGGAGAGTGCTCCCTGTAGGTACCTCCGGGTAAGACTATAGTCTGGACGCCTCAGGCAACTTGAACTTGCTTGACTAATAATCTTTAATAGAAAAAGCCTAGTGCAGTGCATGACACACAGTAGGTTCTCAATAAATATTAGCTTTCTTCTCCCTTTCTAAAATTAAAGTCATTTAATGATTTAGGAGTCCCTGGGTGGTGCAAACAGTTAATGCACTCAGCTCCTATTCGAAAGGTTTGGAGGTTCAAATCCACCCAGAGGCACCTCAGGAGAAAGGTCTGGTGATTTACTCCAAAAAATTAATCATTAAAACCCTATGGAGCACAATTCTACTCTGACACACATGCAGTCACCATGAGTTGGAATCGACTCCACAGCAACTGGTTAAGGATGATTTAGTACAAAAATATAAGATTTGACCTTGATTTTTTCCCATGTTTTACAACCACGGACTGTAGATATGAAATACTACTATAAAAGAAAAAATACCAATCAAGAACTCATCAAAACATCATCGTTAATGATATCTGTTAAATGTTGATATTTAAAAAAATCTGCAAGAAAATTTATCTAAATATTAAGGAGTGGTACTCTCTCTGAGTAGAGGTATTATAGTAATGTTTTATTTTATTTTATTTTTTCTATGTTGTCCAAGTTTCCATAATGAGCATGCATCATCCTTTGCTTGAAGAAAAAAGTATCTTTACGTTTAATAAAGGAAAGACAGAGAACATAATCATATCTCACTTCATTTATTAAATATCTTCAAAAATTATTTTTACTTAATTTTTACTTAAAGGAAAGTTTCACAAATGTTCAAAGGAAACTAACTACTCTCCCTGCTTTTATTTCCAGCCATGCTGAACTATTTGTAGTTCCCTAAAGCATCATGCTGGAGTCATGGTGGCTCAGTGGTTAAGAGCGTGTCTGCTAACCAAAAGGTCAGCAGTTTGAATCCACCAGTTACTCCTTGGAAACCCCACGGGGCAAGTCTACTCTGTCCCATAGGATTGCTATGAGTTGGAATCAGCTTAACAGCGATGGGTTGTTTCGGGTAAAGCATCATGCTACCTCCCCACTCTGTGCCCTTAGAGGTGCTGTTGTCTGCTATCTTAAATGTCCTTCCTTGCATTCTTCAAGTAACTAACTCCTAGTTATCCCTCAAAACTCAGCATCAGTTTCTGGAGGAGGCTTTTTGGGCTCCCTGATGCAATATAAAGAATCTTCTCTGCATTCATTAACAGTAAGCACTTATCCCATCACACCGTAATAAGTGCAGGAAGTGTGTTATCCCCAAGCGACTTAGGACAGTACCTACTGAATAAAGAGATGAATGAATGGATCAGCAACTTTGACATACAGTATCTATAATTCAAACAGTTGACCTACTTTCTCTCTCTCACTAAAGTGACTGGCTGCTTGAGGAACGTGGTTAAACCAACGAGATGTTTTGACACTCTAAGAGGAGTTACAGTTATTTGTGTAAACTCACTCCATTAATTCAATTAACAGTATTCATTCAATAGACATTAGTAAGTGCCAGGTTCTGTGTTAGGCCCTGGAATGTGGAAAGGAGAGATGGTGTCCTTTTCCTCAACAAACCCACAGACTTGCAGACACATACTGGTATGTCTACAGTTGTAGCAGAGTGTGACTGAAGTGCTTCACTGAGGCATACACTGACTTCTGCAGCAGGAGAGAAAAGGGGTGGTCCCAGGGGTGGGCACAAGCCTCCGTTGTTCTAACAACATATACAACTAAAATGCAGCTATATCTACAACACAAATCAAAGTAGAGACTAGACTGGACAATGACTGACCCATACAGTCAACGTAAACACCCAGTGGTATATAATGAATGGGCCAAGGAAACATATCAAAACCACTGCTATTAGCACTGGCTCACACGGGAAAGCATGCTGACCATCCTCATCACAGAAAGCCTAGATGAAAAAAAGGAAATGTTATGAATACCTCATAAACATTTAAACCTGGTGCCAATTTGTTATTATCCAAGTCCAACTCTTAGGTCCAAAATTTGGGTGGGGAGGGTATAAACTTCTCCTACATTGTACAGCCACAGGGAGGTATTCTTTTGGGTCATGTTGCTGCAGAATAACAGTTATTTTTGCCATCTCAACTTGGAGTATTACTGTCCTTCCTATCTCCAAAAGAAATAAGCTAAAGAAATAAAGTTGTCTCTATCTAAAAAGGAAACCCCGGTGGCATAGTGGTTAAGAGTTCAGCTGCTAACCAAAAGGTCAGCAGTTCAAATCCACCAGGTGCTCCTTGGAAACCCTGTGATGCAGTTCCTCTCTGTCCTATAGGGATGCAATGAGTCAACTCAATGGCAACCAGTTTGGTTTTTCTTTTTTGCTACCTAAAAAACCTGGGAAGCATGAGTAGTCTTCTGCCTGCAGCTTTCTGCTTCCAAGCAATTCAGAGTCTCCAGCTGGATTCAAGCCCCATTTCTCTTTCCATCAGCTGACTACCCTGGCTCCATGTGGTTCCACAGAGATGAGGTGGCACGAATACACGGGCTTCACTTTCCAAAGGAAGAAAGAAAAATCTTCATCTTGATTCAGGATCACAGGCTAGATTTTGTACCTACACCAACTTCAGCCTCTTTCAAACTTGCCTTCCTAAAATCATTACTGCAAAGCATAGAACACTATCATTTACACAGAACAAGAAGAAGGAGGGAGATTGAGGTTGCTTCAGTTCTGAGAATTACCACATATACTACCTATTTACTGCCAACTTCAAAGAATAACTTGTACCTAGAACTGATAATCATAATAATCCTAAATAATTTTCTCTAATCCATGCCACACAGGTTATTGTTGTTAGTTTCCACTGAGTCGATTCTAATTCATGGCGACCAGGTATGTGCAGAATAGAACTACTCCATAGGGTTTTCTAGACTGTGACCTTTCAAAAGCAAATAGGCGGGCCTGTCTTCCAAGGCACCTCTTGGTAGGTTCAAACTGCCAATCTTTTGGTTAGCAGTCGAGCACTCAACTGTTTGCACCACCCAGTGACTGCTACATGCCACATATAGTAGCCATTAACCAAAAAAAAAAAAAATTGCCATCATGTCAACTCCAACTCATGGTGACCTCATGTGTAACAGAGTAGAACGGTGCTCCATAGGATTTTCAATGGCTGATTTTTCAGATCATCAGGCTTTCTTCTGAGGCACCTCTTGGGTGAACCTGAACCTCCAACCTTTCAGTTAGCAGCCAAGTACAGTAACCTTTTATACCACCCAGGGACTCCAGAAGCCATACTAGACTTCTTAAAACATTGCTCAAAATGATTTCTCTGATTGAAAATGTTTAATTCTTGCTCATCACTTGTGGAATAAAGTCTAATCCTCTAGTCTGGAATTCAGGCTTTCCATGAGCTGGATCCCATCTG
Source organism: Dugong dugon (assembly GCA_030035585.1). Taxonomy (NCBI): domain Eukaryota; kingdom Metazoa; phylum Chordata; class Mammalia; order Sirenia; family Dugongidae; genus Dugong; species Dugong dugon. Next base: position 22,613,204 of record CM057469.1, on the reverse strand, counting down.
CCTTTTTCACTGATTAGCCACACGCCCGTTCCACAATCTACACTCCACCTCCAGAAGGCCTTGTGCTGTTCTCTGAGCATTCAGAAAACTGTCTTACATCCATATCTTCTTTCTCACTATTTTTTCCACTGGGTTAACCTTCCTTCCATTTCACCTGTTCAAACCCAAATCATTTTGCAAGACTCCTGTCAAAGGCCCTCCTCTATATAGCCTGCCCAGATTATCACATCTGAGGACAGTATCTCTGTCCTCTACACTCTCACTGTTCTGGTTTATAGCTGTATCACCACCTCTATCATGTCCTAGTCATCTTTATAATCTCCCACAGCAGTTAGCACATAGTAGGTGTATAATAATAAAACTTTGAGTGACCGAATCTTTTAAAATAGTGATTCAGAAAACATTTGGGGATTGTTTCATTTCTCCACATAACCACCATTATTGAATAGGTTCAGATGTTCTAAGGTATTGGTTGACTCTATATTCACCCTATAACCAACATCAGAAGCTATTTTAGTGAATCAGGCTCTGATAGCAACTTATCTGCCACTTTTTTTTATTTAACATATAAAGAAAGAAAATGAAAAACATATTTCTGACATTTGATTATTCTACCCATATAAATTCAAGTTAAACAAGAGCTTACTGGAGCTGCCACTCAGAATTTAATTATCAGTTGTATGTGTCACCCTTTAAAAGTGAACTGAACCTTGATGCTAAACAGTATCTCAGGCTTTAAGTTTTAACCTCAGGAAACTTTAAGTCCCTTAATGGCTTAGAAGAAGGAGCCCTGCTGGCACAACGATTAAGCTCTCCACTGCTAACATAAGGACAGTGGTTCAAACCCACCCAGAGGCTCCATGGAGAAAAGACCCAGCAATTTTCTCCCATAAGATTACTGCCTAGAAAACCCTATGGGACAGTTCTACTCTGTCACATGTGGTCACTATGAGTCGAAATCAGCTCAACGATATGTAACAACAACAACAACGGCACAGAAGAATAAATACCAACATGGCTACTATTGAAGATGCTAGTTTTGGAAAACCTATTAGATGTTGTAGTCAAGCACCAGTGCTATGCGGTCATATTGCCAAGGGCCTTATCTTTTGCAAGCAAATAATTCCATAAAATCTAAAATAAAGGTATTATGATTCATGAATTCCCACACGAAGGACAAATAAAAATAGAATCACAAATACTGCTCAGACCTTGAATTTTTATGGTGTAATTTTAGAATACTCTGGAGGACAGGAATCAATTTGGTAGAGCCAAGAAATAAAATAACTTCTAATTCTTCTGACAGTAAGAAACAGAAATGTAAATCTTATCAAGACAGAAAACAAAATCCAAGGGTTTTTGATTATTTGGTTTAATAATTGACATAATTTTATTCTCACACACTTCAAACTCCCTAAACCACTCTATTTTCACTTGGAAATACGAAGAAAAAAAGAGAAAAAGATAAAGCAACCGATTCTAAAGGTAATATAAAATTTCTTGATAACAGATACTGTAGCTATGTTAAGTGTCAATAAATACACCAAATCTGATTAATCATTATACTCTAATACCAACAGATACTGATAATTTCTTTCACTTGAATAGTGATGCATTTGCAAGACACACTGTCTAGCTCCTCTAAACTAAAGAGGTAGCTGTCAGAGCCTGCCCTGCCCACAGTCCTTGCTAGAGGGGCAGATGAGGGTGGGGGAGGCAGGCTTAATGGTATAATCTTCTCCTCTTCCCTAGGCCCAGTTATGGGAAAAGAAGTGGACACTAGTCCAATGATAACCAATGCACAGACTAGACAATGACAAACTTATGACCCAGTATTAAAAGATAAACTAGGCAATCAATTTCCAATCTCAAAAGTTTGGAATTAGAAAATCAGGAGACTAAGCCAGTGTGTAAGTCAATGTAATGAGAAGGCACAAAAGATGAAGTGGAGAGTGAGGGCCAATCAGCAGAAAAAAGGCTCAAGAAGCAGACGGCCAGACAGAAGCCAAGGCACCAATGGAGAAAAGCCCCCGAGAGCTGTCCGAGGTCCTGATGGCCTTATAGTTCTGATTCCAGTCAACCTGCAGATTACAACAAACTATCCTGAAATGTAACCTACACTCCAATACAAAAGAGCCATAGTGTACCAAATAATTTGAACAGATTCAAGAAGTTCTCAATAGTAGAATTTAACCTATTTTTGACAGACCCCTATGACAAAGTGGCATAAGCAAATAGTGTAATTTTTAAAAAGCCCAAGCTACCTGAGCCCAAAGCCCAGGTCTGTTACTTAGTACCTGTGTGGTTCTAAGTTACTTCATCTCTTTGATGGCTACTTGTATGTGTCAACTCAGCTAGGCTATGGTCCCAGTTATTTAACAAAACACTAATCAAGGCGTTTCTGCAAAGGTATTTTGTAGACGTGATTAACATTTGCAATCAATTGACCTTAATATTAAGTAAAGGAGATTAACCTTGATAATTTGGGTATGTCTCATCCACAGCTGAAAGTCTTAAGGCCAAAAACTGAGGTATCCCAGAAAAGAAGAAACTCTGCCTCAAGACTTCATTATCAATTCCTGGCTGAGTTTCCAGTCTGCCAGACTCCCCTACGGATTTTGTTTTGTTCTGTTTTAATTTTCTTTTATTGTACTTTAGATGGTTTACAGTGCAAACTAGTTTCTCATTTAACAATTAACACACATAGTGTTTTTTGACATTGGTTGCCAACCCCATGACATGTCAACACTCTCCCTTCTTGACCTTGGGTTCCCTATTACCAGCTTTCCTGTACCCTCCTGTCTTCTAGTCCTTGCCCCTGGGCTGGTATGCCCCTTTAGTCTTGTTTTGTTTTACAGGCCTGTCTAATCTTTGGCTGAAGGGAGAACATTAGGAGTGACTTCATTACTGAGCTATAAGGGTGCCTGAGGGCCATACTCTCAGGGTTTTTCCAGACTCTGTCAGACCAGTAAGTCTTTTTTTTTTTTTTTTTTTTTTTCTGAGTTAGAATTGTGTTCTACATTTTTCTCCAGCTCTTTCCAGGACCCTCTATTGTGATCCCTGTCCCTGTCAGAGCAGTCGGTGGTGGTAGCCAAGCACCATCTAGTTGTGCTGGACCCAGTCTGGTGGACACTATAGTAGTTGTAGTCTATTAGTCCTTTGGACTAATCCTTCCCTTGTGTCTTTGGTTTTCTTCATTCTCCCTTGCTCCACATGGGGTGAGACCAGTGAAGTATGTTAGAGGACCGCTCACAAGCTTTTAAGACCTCAGACATTACTCACCAAAGTAGAATGTAGAACATTTTCTTTATAAACTATGTTATGCCGATTGAGCTAGATGCTCCCCAAGACCATGGTCCCCACAACCCTCAGCCCAGTAATTTATCATTAACTAGCTGCAATATGCAGATGACACAACCTTGCTCCCCAAAAGTGAAGAGAACTTGAAGCACTTACTGATGAAGATCAAAGACCACAGCCTTCAGTATGATTACACCTCAACATAAACAAAACAAAAATCCTCACAACTGGACCAATAAGCAACATCATTATAAACAGAGAAAAGATTGAAGCTGTCAAGGATTTCATTTTACTTGGATCCACAATCAACGCCCATGGAAGCAGCAATCAAAAAATCAAATGACGTATTGCATTGGGCAAATCTGCTGCAAAAGATCTTTTAAAGTGTTAAAAAGCAAAGATATCACTTTGAAGACTAAGGTGTGCCTGACCCCCACCCCCCGGCCATGGTATTTTCAGTCACCTCATATGCATGAGAAAGCTGGACAACGAATAAGGAAGACCAAAGAAGAATCGACGCCTTTGAATTATGGTGTTGGTGAAGGATATTGAATATACCATGGACTGTCAGAAGAACAAACAAATCTGTCTTGGAAGAAGTACAGTCAGAATGCTCAGAAGTAAGGACAGCAAGACTTTGTCTCACGTAATTTGGACATGTTATCAGGAGGAACCAGTCCCTGGAGAAGGACATCATGCTTGGTAAAGTACAGGATCAGTGAAAAAACAGAAGACCCTCAACAAGATATTGACACAGTGGCTGCAACAATGGACTCAAACATAGCACAGATTGTGACGGTGGCGCAAGATCGGCAGTGTTTCATTCTGTTGTACATGGGGTTGCTAGAGAGTTAGAGCTGACTAGACAGCACCTAACAACGATCACCTCTCAGGGGGATTTAGAAAGCCCTCATCATTGACCCTCTTGCCTTCTCACACATGCATCATTCGCACTGCTTCAAAAATAATCTTTCTAGTTCATAGTCACCCCAATTAAAAACTCTTGTATAGCTTGACACTGTCTGCTAAACAGCTGTCTAAATTCCCTTATAATTCCCTTAAGATCCTTCACAATCTGATCTCAGTTGCCAGCATCAACCCCATCGTTGACCACCAAGTTTTCAGGGCCTTTTCTGCTCTCTATTTTCTCTGCCTATTTTTCCCTGCCAATATCCTCTTCTCATATTTCTGTCTGGGTTAAAATCTGACCCATTTCTTAAGGCTCAGCTCAAATGCTGTTTTATTTATGAAACCTGTCTTATCCCTATATTTAGAATTAATAATTTTCTCTTCTGTGGTTACATAGTATCCCATATTTCTACTATAAAACAAAGTAATCCCTTTGTCAGCCCAACTAGCAAAGGTCAGCTTTCCCAGCGGCTATTAGATTCCTCAGGAAAGCTATAAAACTTTTCAAAGCACTGGTAACTCCAGTTCCCTTCCCCCTAGGAGGCATACCCAAACAGAGGTGTCTCCAGGAGCCTCATCTCTGGTTTCACCACTAATTAGAAGCAGCTAAGGGAAGGAACAATTCCCTCAGCATTCTCCTCTTGGGACCCTAGCAGTGTTATTACATCAACTCCTGAGTAAGGAGCAAAAAAACACAACTCCTAGCCTGGCTCCCTACCAGGATCCTCCAAAAAGAACTGGATAAACCATAGACTGTCTTCTGAACATAAATGACCTCTCCCTCATTTGCACACTGGTTTAATAAATGTACATACTCCTCCAGCTATCATTTATTTCTTTCATTCTTCCTTTCTCTGTTAGAGTGTTTCCCCATTTGTCAATAGGTCTCCCCACAACAGCTTCACCAAATTCCACACATATTTCCTGTTTGTACCCCATATGATTCTTTAACAACGTATTGAAGGTTTCTCTAAATTATTATGTGTATCATGTTTTATTTTTTAAAAAAAAGATTTAAGAGCCATCATAAAGATACATTAGATTTCAATGATTAGGAAATCCCAATGAAGCAAAAATGACAGTAAAGAAAGTATGGTCAAGCCACAGGTACAGCTAAGTATTTAGAAGACTGCCATGTGGGTCCTTACATGCTGGTAGTTACAGGCCACAGCTATGATTCCTGGACTTTCCAGTGTTTGAAGGAAAGTGCAATTGATTAGAATCAGTATTATTGCATTCTTTCACATTCTCATCACATTTTCCACTGAACGGCAAAGTCTCTCACACAGATATATTGTGGGGTTCTAGTTCTTGATGCTGCTAGTTCCATCACAGCAATAATGACTCATATGATGCGATGTATGTAACAAATTACAGATGTCCATATACTTGGTTGAATTATGAATACCTATGGTATAGCTTTTTCTTCTTGCCTGATGCATATTACTTTAAAAAAGAATCCCATGCTAATAGGTTTTTACTCTTCAGGATGTTTAATTCATATTATGCAACATGATAATACAAAAAAAAAAAAAAAAGGAGAGCAACACACAAGCCCCCACTGACAGATGGGCAGTGGTTGCGGATGAGGTGCATCAGCTGGGAGTGGTTTGCATGTTGCTATGATTCTAAACAAATTTCCGTGGAGCTTCCAGACTAAGACGGACTAGGTTACCTACTTATGAAAACTCAGCCAATGAAAACCCTACAGCTCACAATGACCTGATCCGAAACCAATCATGGGGCTGGTGAAGGACCAGGAAGCATTTTGTTCTGTTATGCATGGAGTCACTGTAAGTCGGGACCAACTCAATGGCAGCTAACAATGGATCTTTTACCTTTTGTTAACCACTCCAAAATAAGCTTCCATAACCTACATGTATCATTACTAGCTGATCTGATTTCCAACAGTTAAACACTCAAGCACTCTTACTCATCTCAGCTTGGCTACTATCTCGCTGCTTGCCTTCATACCTTACACTGCTTTCTCATGAACTCAGTTTTTTAAATCCTAGGTCTCTATGTGAGCATTTCAAAAAAGGTGCTCTGACCTTTTGTTAACTACCCCAAAATAAGTTTCCAGTGGGGAGTCCTCTTTTGTGGAAAAACCCTGGAAACAAAATGGATGCTTAAGCAATTGGACTAGCAGGATTTTTTTTTTTCCCTCCAAAGCATCTATATACAGATTCACACGTAAGAATCAACAACAAATGTGAAACAGAAGCCACCACCATTTGCCTTCATAAACGATATTATCTCTCATTTCCTTTACAGGCAATATAAAGGGCTAAAAGACCATTTTTCTTATGAACGTAGTATGTTTCCCTTTAATAAAAGGCCTTTTCTATTTGTAAGATACAGCTAGCAACTTGTCTTTCCTCACTGATCAACACTGGGACCCTCACTTGCCCGCTAATGTCTTTAAGTGTTTAACTGGAACCTGTATCCCCACCAAAGCTATATCTAAGGTTCACGAAAAAAAAAAAAAAAACCCATTGCCGTCAAGTCAATTCCGACTCACAAAACATTACAAAGGTAATCAATAGACATCCAGGGAATTACAGAATCTAATCTCAAGATGAAGCTTTTCCAAATTTGCCTTGAGGCAACATAAAGATGCTATCATTAGAAAAAGGAACACTGGTGGTATAGTGGTTAAAGTGCTCAACTGCTAACTGAAAGATCCAGTGGTTTGAACCCACCAGCCGCTCTGCAGGAGAAAGATGTGGCAGCCTGCTTCTGTAAATATTTCAGCCTCGGTAACCCTATGGGGCAGTTGTACTCTGTCCTATAGGGTCACTGTGAGTCAGAATCGACTCGACAGCAATGAGTTTAGTATCATTAGAAAAGAGAAATGCATGTTCAAGAGTGAAGAAGAGCGTTCTGTCAATGAAGACTAGGTGTGCAAGGTTCATTCAGTTGCTTAAGGAGTTTAAAATATTTAAATGCTTGAGAACCCAGTTACAGCTGCTTGCAGGTCTTCACAAATGGGATGTCCATCACTGAAGCTGAAAGACCTGTCCCCTTACAGCATCATCCTACGCCAAATAGTTCACAGCAGATGTGATGCTTATCTTAATGCAATGCGGAGATAATCTTCACACAAGGCTTGGTGATAACCGCATACATATGTTCCCTTTAATGTTATTTCATAACGAGCATCTGGCAGCTAAAGCATCAATAAGCGCTTACAGAGCAGGTTCCCATTGCTCCTTAATTGAAGGGCCACATAGTGCTGTCCTTGGCACTAGATAAAAGAAGGATGCTCTTAAACTCTAGGAATTTCAGTGAAATCCTGGAAGAAATTCGACAAAGTTTCTCATGTGCTTCTGGTGGATGACATGTAGATACAAAAGACACATGATAGCTTATAATTAGGCTTTACAGCTGTACACCACAAGTGGATGATTAATAAGTCAATGAAAACTTGGTGACACTTTTCTAATTCAAGTGTGAGGTCCCATGGCTCTCTCTTCTGATGTGATCTACTTCAAGTGGCACATGTCATAAATCTGAGAGTGAAAGGGAATGTAACAGACGATCTACCAGATTACAAAAACAAGAAATTGGAAAGCCAAACTGAATTTAACCCACTGCCGCTGAGTTGATTCTGACTCATAGCAACCCTACAGGACAGAGTAGAACTGCCCCATAGGGTTTCCAAGGAGCAGCTGGTGGATCCAAATTGCCAATCTTTCTTGGTTAGCAGCATAGCACTTAACCACCGCACCACCAGAGCTCCATAAGGTGTAATTAAGCAAATTTAAATGAATCCAGCATGGGAGGTTTAAATAATCAATTACCAAAGTAGAACTTGAAGATGGTCCCGCTATAAAGCAGCTCATCTGAAAAAAATACCTGAGTGTTCCATTCATTGCAAGCTCAATGCGATCTAACGGTGTTAAGGAAGCTGATTAAACAAAATGCTATAAGAAACATTCATGTAACAGCAGCTATGGTGCAGTAAATGGGGGTAAGACTGCTACTGTCCTCTATACCAGTCAAGCCACACCTCTGGACGAATTGCTTATGGAAACTATTTTCATCCTAGACCTGAGGGAACCGTCTTTCATATCACAAAGCAAAAAATAAAATAAAATAAAACCCCTGTTTCTATTTGTGTGCAACGTGCTTTTTCACTGGTTCCTAGCTGATTGCTTAATTTGTCTTTTCATGATCACTATATTAAATGTGCTTTTCTCCAGCGGATTTTCTTAGATTTTTGAAAACTGTTTGCCTCAGCCTATGTCAAAAACCCAAAAAGAGGCATTTCAAATATGCATACTATTTTGCTGCCAGCTTCAGATCCTCTATCAAAAATGAGAGAGTCTAATTTAAGAAAGATACTATGTTGGCTCAAATATCCACTTACCCATTGTGCTTTTGCTTACTGAACTGAAAGTGTCAGTAAGATTGCAAAACCACTTAGCTGCATTTGCAGACAGAAAGAATGCTCACGAAGCGTTACTGAGCACCTACTGAATTTAAAGCATTACAGTATAATGGTTGCGAGAATGGGCTTAAAAAAAAAAGATCTGGTTTGAGTCCTAACTATGCCTTGAGCGTGTGCCTTAACTTCTCCAAAATGGTGACTAGTTTAAGGGCTGAATTATATAGTATGTATATGGTTAAGAGCTCTGCTGCTCATCAGCAGTTCAAATCCACCAGTTGTTCCTTGGAAAACCTATGGGGCAGTTCTACTCTGTCATATAGGGTTGCTATGAGTCAGAATTGACTCGAGAATAGGTGTTTTTTTTTTTTTTAATGTAAAGTGCTTAGAACAATGCCTCACATACAGTAAAGGCACAATACATTTTAGCTATATTATGTTGTTATTATCATTATTATTTCACCTTTGCACACTGTAAGACTAAACTTTGGGCCTGGGGTCTAGCAATCATTTTTCTTATTTTATTTCTGTATTTATTTATGAGTTTCATTTAGTCCATGGTCTCTCCTAGCAGGACGAATGCAAAGAAACAACTACTCAGGGGTAGAGCTCTGAGCACTTTTATTAGGCAGCCAGAAGGCTGACCAGTGATGTTTTACAAAGGAGCACAATGAGCAAGACAGCTTATATTCAGATATTCGAAGTCAGGGAACCACAGGTGATCAATCACAGCACAAAGAATTATGGTAATGCAGAGATGAAAAATGATCAGTGTCATGGGAGAAACATCAGTAAAATACTGGAGGAGTTTAGCAGATAGAGGAGGAATTTTGTTGGTCCAAGAACGTTAAAACTGTAATGGACTGAGAGTCAACCTAGTTTTGAAACTTGATCTTAGGATACTTTCATTCCTAAATCTCCCTTCCACCCACTGCTCCCTTAGCCTCCACTTACATTTTTATTTAGCTTCCATTCTAGTACTTACATTTTTATGGGGTTGATTTTTAAACATTATTCCAAAGAGTACTGTGTAGTTTCAAAAAGTAGTTTCAAAAAGTAATGCAAACTGCAAGCCAAGGACTGGAGTTAAGCAAGGCATCATCCAATTAAGAGACAGTCCAGATGAGGCCAACAAGAAGACTAATGGATCCTCAAACCACATCAGATGAGACATGGTTAAATGAAACAGAAACATTAATCCTGAAAAGGGAAGGCTTGGGGAAACCATGATGGATGTTTCTGAATGGGTGAAGTGCTCTTGTGTGAAAGAGAGTTTAGACATCCTGTGTAAATCAAGAAATGTAAACTAGGACCATGAGAAAGAGGGTCAGAAAAATAGGTTTTAGATTAAAGTAAGGGACTAATTTATACTAGTTTGAGGTGTCCAACTATTAGTTCCTTCTAAAAGTGAGGACTCCATTCCACTAAAAGACATCACACAGAGGGGAGGGAGGTGGGGGAAGGGAGACACAAAGTGAGTGGGGGGAGGGGCAAGTTAAACAACTTCCAAGGCCCCTTCACATTCTAAGAGTCTATGAAATACCTAAAACCATGAAACATTTCTCTTCTGGAGGAAACTGTTTTGAAAACCGAATTTTTTTTATGTCTCCTACTTGCTATCTATAAGTAAACCAGAAGCAGAAACTTATTGGTGGCTGGACCTTACTTGGAGAGTTCAGCTGTAATGCCTATACAATAAAGCCTCCCACTGCTCCACAATTACACAAACAGTAGTAGGAAAAAATTGAAATGGCAAGTTCTGGCCTACACATGAAGGTGTCTGAAATTACAGGAATGCAATACGCAGCCCAATCTTCCCACCAGCCTTTGCCATTACTGTCTCTTGCAAGTACTGGAGAGTTTTATTGCAAAATGATGAACAGGGATGTACTAGGCTATGCTCTATACTCTGTCTCAATTCACTCTCCAGCTAGGGGGAAAAGAATAACAAAGACAAGGTTGTGTTTTGTTTTGAAAGGTCTTACAAAGAGAGGAAATTGACTAGCAGTGGTTTAGGGAAAAAAAAATTTCCCGAAGTACACGAACCAAGAGGAAGCCTCAGACCTCTTTAAAGCCTTAACTACTGCCATATTGTTATTTGTCTCCCTTAGCTTTCTCTATCACTTTCCTCTCCAGTCCTGTGAGACTGTTGGTTTTGACAGAAAAACACTAAGTTGGCAGGACAGGGTTATTGAGGTGAGAGTAACTTCACAAAATCTTGTTCCTCACAAGTGGAAACGCCACGGATAATGTAAAAGTGGCTAGGTGTGGGTCATCTAGGTTGTAAAAATGGCACAATGGCAGAGGTGTCTGACCACCTCTAACTTCACAAGGAGGGAAGAGAATCACCATCAGCATCAACAGCCCAAGGCTGATTCCTATAAGGCAGAGGTCTGACACACCTCCACTCTCCAACCTTTTTACCAATTCTGACACCAGCCGTCCCTCCCATGGCACTTGCTACTTCTCGGCTCAAAGTCACTCAGCTCTCTCACTCCGTGGGTCAGCATACCCACTCTAACAGCTTTGCTCCATGGGCCAGGAAGCCCACTACGCTGTCTTGCATTGGTATCCTGGTTTTGCTGCAGCCACTTCTCTGTCGCCACTTCTTACCATCTCTCACCATCTCTGGTGTTACTGCTCCCTCTTTCTCTGTCTCCTGGTCTAGGAGGTTCTTAGTGCAGGGATCCTGGGTCCAAAGGACATGCTCCACTCCTAGCTCTTCTTTCGTGGTGGTAATGAGGTTCCCCATTTCCGCCTTTGGGATGGCTCACTCTAAGCCTAGCAAAATGGCAAAATTAGCCAATCTTCTTGTTAGGGTTCCATACACTTTATTTGCATGGTTCCACCCACACAAAGGTACCATACACCTTATTTGTATTATTACCAAGCTGCCCAATCCCCTTTGTGAGCCACAAGCCCACCTTATTTGCATAGTCCCACTCAATCTTTTGTTGGGAGTTACAAGACCATGGCTAGAAAGGCCATATAAAAGTGACCCATCGCACCACATGGGTCATCCTAATTTTTACTTTGAGTCCATTATAACTGACAGATTCAAATGACATCAAGGTGGATGAGGGATAAAAACAAAAGGGGATTGGGAGAACAAGAACTACTTTGTGAGTAAGGAAACCTGGATTTATGAACACTGTTTGGCCCTACAATGTTTAAACAAAACAAAAAACATACCCACAAAGGAATTTGCTCAGAAATGTGATACCATGGTACAAGCCAGTGAAATTTATATCTACACTCTTGAGAAGTGCTTTACTCCCCCCAAAAAGGTAAGTAAAGTATCAAATCTCCACCTAGAATAAGCAGATGATGGAGAACATTAAAAGCCTTTCAAAATTCTCGGCTTCTTGTCTGAAGTTATGAAACTCGTGGCAAATTAAGAAGTTAAAAACTTTTTTTCCTTAAAGAATAATTGAAGTTTCCACTAATCACAAGAGTAATGGTTGAAATAGCAGGGTTCAAGGACACATTGGCATTTTTATATCGCTGGGGGTGGGGAGAATCCCAGCACAAGAGTTATAAGGTTGGTTGGGTCACAAAGGTCAATCTAGACCATGGAATATTTTAGTAATCTCAAGTTGTTAGTTGTCGCCAAGTTGGCTATGACTCATGGTGACCTTATGTATAATGGAAAGATTCACTGGCTGGTCCTGCACCATCTTCATGATCACTGTTAGTATGTTTGAGTTCATTGTTTTGGCTACTGAATCAATCTCTCTCATTGAAGGATTCCTTCATTTTCGATGATCCTCTACTTAACCAACCATTGTGTACTTTTCTAGTGATTGGTCTTTCTTGATGACATGTCCAAAGTAAGGAAGCCAAAGTCTCACCATCCTTGCTTCTAAGGAGCATTCTGGTTGTATTTCTTCTAAGACTGATTTGTTATTTCTTCTGGAAGTCCATGGTATAATCAGTATTCTTTGCCAAAACCACAATTCTAAGGCATCAATTCCTCTTCAGTCTTCCTTATTCATTATCCAGCTTCTGCATGCATATGAGGCAACCGAAAGACCATGGCTTGGGTCAGGTGCACCTTAGTCCTCAAAGTGACATCACTGCTTTTTATTTTACACTCCCTCAAGTGCTCATTCACTCTGAACTGGTGTACTTCTCAGAGAGGGAGCCTACTACCCTGGAGACTCCATTCTACAGCCAATACAGTTAGAAAGCTCTTTCTTATATTGCAGGGCAGTCATTCCCTGTGAGTCCACTCGGTTACTACATCATTGCATAATTTTATTGTTTCACTCAACTCTTTTTTTCTCCCTCGCAAATCATCAGTTAAGGTATTTAGTCAATCAGAGCACATAGTAAGGAGCAGCTGTATAGCACATTGAGCACTCCTCCCCAAAACACTCAATTTACATATTTCTCTTTCTGCACTGTAGTTTTGAAAAAGTAATGTAAGAAAATTTGTGGATTTTTCAGTTTCCTTTGAGTACTGTGACCATCCTATGTTTTTATAAAAGAAGAAAATGCAGTAAAAAGGACATTTCTTGGCAGAAGGCCCTACCAATAGTTCTAATTACAGAATCACTTCAAGAATCATCAGCTGAGTGACGTGAAGACTCCAATATATGAAAATACAAAATAAAGCAAACATTTATTTCCACAAGCATTATTAAATTATGACATATTAGGAGTCATTAACAACCAGCAGGCAGGGGCGCTGGTTTCTGCCAGTCTAATGTACCAAACAATCAAAAATAATATCCATGGGGCAATTAATTTACTGCAGATTGATTATTCCAGTCTCCACACAAATAAGCAGTGCTAAACCAAATAAAATTAAACCAGTACAGCAAGTAACTAAAGACTGATCCCACTTGTAAGGGGTTGTCTGTAACCTTCAGAGATGAATTACATCTCTCAGGTTCCTGGGATACAGCAGGAAACCATCCCAGTGCCCTAAATTATATCTTGAAAACTTAAGACTGCTTGGAAATTGTCCTTATAGCAACTATATCCTACTCATACACAAGGACAAATGCACATTTCGTAAATCTAGCAATTAAGACCCAGACACATTGTCCAAAACCAGCCAGCTAGTAACAACTAGTGAAGTCAGGATCAGTATCTCGGAGTTTGGGTTAGTTCAATGTACTTTCTACCCTGGGGGCTTAAATGACTATTTAACTCACCTGGAATTGGAGAAAATGCAATTTCTATTAATTCAAAAAATTACATAGCAAACTGCCCAACCGCCATTTTTATCTTGGTTTGAGGAAATTCTCATTATTAATAAAACATTAGTCAACAAATGTATTGAATCTCTTATAAAAATTTTAACCACCGTTGTAACTCTTCCTTCCTTTGTACACTCATTAACCTGGCAGACATTTATTAAATAGCCACTAAATCTGCTTGGTAATGTGTTAAGGTCTATAGGTACACAAAGAGGAGTCAGACGCAGGTCCTATTCTTAAAGAGCTCAAAAGATAAAAATAAACACACATACATGGACACACACACTGATATGTTAGTAAATGTTTAACAACTGGTTATCTGGGGGAAGAGAGAGGAAAGGCCCTGATTTATAGCATTTGCCAATTTCTACGATGTAAAAATCTCTAACCACGGACAATTTCAATCTATCGACATGACATCACAGAATGTGGAGTTGGGAAGAGATGTGCAAGCCTGTCTAACCCAGCTCCGGTACATCACTGCTTTACATATACATACATATACATATATACATGGAGTCCCTGGGTGGTGTAAATGGTTAATGCATTCTACTGCTAACCGAAAGCAAGTATAATCCAAGCAAGTATACTCATGCTTCTGTGAAAACCGCCAGACAGGAGTCAGTGATATGCCGCCTGTTGGGCTCTGTGGTTAATTTTCAACAATGTCTGCAGCTGTAATCAGCGTTCCTCCTTCAGCATTGTTAACATGCAGATGCATTTTTCTTTGGAACCAAGCATCCCAGAAACCCTTCTCTTTCTCTCTTTTTAATTATAACTAGAAAAATTTTAGCCCTGTAATCTAAAATACCATTTATGTTTATTATCATTTTTAATTTAAAGAGCTGGAAGTTGTGTGGAGAAAAAATAAAGCACCTTTATTGCTTACACAGTTTTAACATTTACAAAGCACTTCTACATGCATTATTGCATGTAATCGTCACAATAATCCCCTGAAGTGGATATTCCTATCACCTCCATACGTGAAGGAGAGGCTCAAAGAGTCTAAAAGACTCACTCACGTGCTCAAAGCCACAGAGTGGTAGACCAACACCTTGAACATATGAACTTCATATTCCAAACTACAATACGGTGGGGAAGAAGCCTGGTATAGCAGGAAAGTGCAATATTCGGAGTCAGTGGACCTGATTTCAAATCTCAACACTGCCATTTTCTGTCTGTGTGATCTCTGGCAATATTCTTATACTCCCTGGGCCTCATTTTCCTCATCTGTAGGATGGGTAAACAATACTCACCGCATAGGACTGTTATGAAGGTCAAACAAAATAAAATTTGCAATATGCTGGGTTTGGTTCTCCAAACTTTACTTCCTTTTCCTGTTTTTTCTCCTACATCACTCATTTCCTCCACTTCCTTTCCCATTTCACCCTTATTGCAGTCACACTCATTTTGTTTCCTGCCCTGAGTGGGGAGGAGTCCCTAGTTCAACAAAGAAATTTCATAGTCATTTGACGTACAGTGTGTTTTACACAGAGTGTATTTTTGTAACAAGAATTAGCCTAGAAACGATTAGTAAATCAGGGAATTACTTCAGTACAACATGGAAGTCCCACTGGTTCATGCACAAGTTTTCTTAGCACACTGTATGTTGTGCCACCAAGACACCACAGCAGATCACAAAGTACACACACAGCTGGATGTAGCAAGCCATGAAGGAATACAGCACTGTGCATGCTGCCTGTTTATATCACATGCCTCTTCTTGGCTCAGTCTGACTAAATGCTCTGTCTTGAAAATGTCTATTGAGCAGTTCCCTCCAATAAGTAAGCAAACACTGGAGAAGGTACCAGAGTCATTTCATGTTAAGCTTGTCACTGCTTCTCCACCTACAAATTCTGCTGTTAATGGTCTCTGGCCTTATTTTCATAATTCAGCATATTCAATATTTCCTCTCATATTCTTCTATCAAGCTACCCTCTTCTTGGGTTTTTTTAAAAGGCAAAGCCTTGTATTTACTGGGTTATTTCTTCATTTCTAGGGAAGTTAGTATGTTTTTATAACTGTGCTAGTATTTTTAATAAGATTGCTATTGTTTTGGTTAGCGTTTGATTATAACATTAAATGTTTTGAATGGTTAAAACACTTCGAGTGATCTATTCCAATTCTATTTCCCTCAAAAATGCCAGTTATTTTTAGTATGCAATTTTGCAGAATGTGAGACGTTTTAATGGACTACATGTATTACATTACAGCAGAAATGCCTATATTTTGCTTTGTTGTGTGGGTATATGTTATACACTGAGGCCTCACCAATGGATGGAATAAATAATACAAATAAATTGTTTTTCATTTCACCTATTTGACTCTCTTCTCTAAAACTCCAATTCAGCCCATCATCTATGTGGTTAAGAATGCAAAATTGCCACCAAAGATAGCACCAAGTGGGGTAATTCATACTACTTCTCATAAATACTCTCAACAAAATGCTTCTAAACATAAAATACTGTTCAAATATATCAAATATAAAAATATAAGAATAAACCCGTTGCTATCGAGTCAATTCCAACTCATAGCAAACCTATAGGACAGAGTAGATCTGCCCCACAGGGTTTCCAAGGAGCAGCTGGTGGATTCAAACTGCTGAGATTTGGTTAACAGACTGAGCTCTTAACCACTGTGCCACCAGGGCTCTAGAGTGTTCAAATCTATGATGAATTGGCCTCTCTCCAGAACTTTAAGCAACTCTGATTTGATTACGCAAACTGATTTCATTTTAAAATCAGCTAAACTCCCAAGTAAGCAAAGACATTGTAAGAAAAGCGTCTTCAGTTACAGAGCCTGTTGCATGAGTCATCAATTTCTAGGGTAAAGAAATAAGTTTAGAAATGTTTACAGTTTGTCTTCTTGCCTCGACTCTACTTAATTAGCAGTAAAATGAATCATAAGATTTTTATTTGCATTTTGATTTTATGACCATGAGCAAATGAAAACCTTCCTAGAGTTCAGTTTCCTTCTAGGAAAACAAGAATTAAAAAAGAAAAAATTATGAAGTTGTTTTACAAAATTAAATGAGACAATATATTGAGAAGTACTTGTAACTCTGTTGGTCCTCCAATCTCAGGATTTTAAAGTGCTCTGCTAAAGAACATATTATTGCCATTGTCCATATTTTATAATCTGACTCTTCAACAAATTACCTTGCACATGATAACTGTTCAATCAAAATTTGCTAAACTAAATTGAACCGTATGGATAATTAATGTAAGAGTTCCTCAATTAAGCCATTTAGAAGAAACTAGATGTATTACTTGAGAGCAATAAAATGTTCAATAAAAAAACTGCTGAATTAAATTGAACCATATAGATAACTGAGTTAAGAGTTCCTCAATTAAGCCATTTAGAAGAAACTAAATGTATTCCTTGAGAATACATTGTGTTCTTAAAATAAAACAAGAAACTTACATTTCAAATAAAACTTGAGTCATATCACTATCTTAAAGATTAAAACTATTTTTTATTTTTAAAAGTCATTGAATAAATTGTTGAAGTTAGAATTTGGTTTGATGGCAAGTGGCAGAAAATCTAAATTATAATGGCATAAAGAAGACATAAGTTAACTTTCCTCTAACATAAAAGTTTATACAGGAAGGTCAGGCTGGTATGGTGACCCTATAATCGTCAGAATTCCAGGTTTGTTCTCTTTTATTGTTCTGCCATCTGCAACTGTCAGCTTCTACTTTATGGCCAAGATGACTGCCTTCCAGCCAGCAGGAATGAAAAACGGAAAGAAAAAGGCACATCCCCTTCTGTTAAGGGCACTATGCAGAAATTATACACACCACTTCTGCTTACCTTCCATTGGCCAGAATATATCAAATGGCCATGCTTAACTGGTTAGGACGCTGGGAAATGTTATCTTCAGTCTAGTGGTCATGTGCCCAGATGAGAATAGAGAGTGGATCGGAGGAAGACTCATTAACAACCTGCAATATGCAGATGATAAAATTCTGCTTGCCAAAAATGAAAAGGACTTAAAGTACCTATTGAGAAGGTCAAACACCAGAGCCTTCAGTATAGATTATACCTAAACATAAAAAAAACGAAGCTCTTCATAACTGGACCAATAAGCAAATCATGAGAAATTGAGAAAAGGTTGAAGTTGTCAACCATCTCATTCTACTTGGATTAACAATCAATGCCGATAGAAGCAGCAGTCAAGAAATCAAACAGTGTATTTCATTGGGCAAATCTGCTGCAAAAGACCCCTTTAAAATTCTTAAAAGGCAAAGATGTCACTTATGACTAAGGTGTGCCTGACCCAAGCAAGCCATGGTCTTTTCAATCACCTCATATGCATGTGAAAGCTGGACAATGAAAAAGGAAGACAGAAGAATTGATGCATATGAATTATGGTGCTGGCAAAGAATACTGAGTATACTGTGGACAGGCAGAAGAACAAACAACTCAGTCTTAGAAGAAAAACAATCATAACGCTCTTTAGAAGTGTGGATGACGAGACTTCTTCTTGCTGACTTTGGACATGTCATCAGGAAAGACCAATCCCTAGAAAAGGACATCATGGTTGGTAGAGGGTCAGTAAAAATGAGGAAAACTCTCAGTGAGATGGATTGACACAATAGCCTCAATGATGGGCTCAAACATATCAAAGATCATGGAGGTGGCGCAGAACTGGGCAACATTTCATTCTGTTATACATAAGGTCTCCATGAATCAGAGCCGACTTGACGGTAGCTAACAATAACATTACTACAGAAGAATAGGAAAAGAAATATCAAGGGAGGAGGTTTACCACAATTTTATAAAGTGACAATAAGCTTTAATTCAAATAAATCAATACAGTGCAAGTAAAGTAATTAGTGTCTAATAAACTTTCAAAGCGAGAAGATTAAACGAGTTTTAAGACTGTTATACAATGCTAGTTAATGGGAAGAGTTGGAAACAATTTCCAACAGACAAATCAGAAACCATTAAGATTCCCATCCTAACGATGTGTACTAAGACTTCTAATATTAAGGCATCTTCAATTCAGTTAAAAGAAACATTATGAAAAAAAAAAAAAACTGGCGTAAGACCAAGAGTCAAGACGAAAGGAGAGATTCATTTGAGATTATCCTTCTATCCTACCCTAAATGAATAGTAACTTTTCCCATCCTATTTGCATTCATCTATTTTCTTACTTTCAGAATCGAGTGAGTACTCCATGTTCACTAATGTTGACCAAAATGAAATGCTTTGGGAAGGAAAGCGCAGAGAGGCTAAACAAAAGTCAAAGAAACACAATGAATGCTCTGATGTTGAGAGTCTGAGCTATTTCTTAAAACAGTTACAACATTCTTTAAGAGATGTGGAACAGCCTGCCCTGTCCCAAAACTCCCAAAAGTGATTATTTCATAGATTCCAAACAAACAAAACTGAAACATTTTTTTCATCTTAAATAAAAATGTTTTTTTTTTTTTTTAATAATTACGCTTCATCACTACTATCAGTCAAAAGAGGGTCAGTTACTGAGGCTTCATTCTAACTAAAAACCTGAAATCCTAGGGTAGAAAGATAAGAATAAGCAAAAGACAGAAAGGAGATAAAAGAGAGATAAAAGTACAGAGATTATAAGAAAAGAAAAAGACTGGATAGTGACTCCAAGAAATAGAGGATGAATTTGAAGGGAAATGGGAGAAGCAAGAAGATAAAGGAGGAGATAGACGGAAGCAAGAAAAAATGTTAGTGAAGAAAGGAATTATACATAGGGATGCAGGAAAGCAAAAAGGCAAAGGGGAGATGGTAGCAGAGAGAGAGAGCAGCCCTTTCATAGGGACGGGACTGGCACGAGGGTCTTTGAACTGAGGCGCTCCGTTTAAGCACCATTATTTAGTGGGAAAAGCTGGGTTCAAACTTAACCACTATTCAGGGGACACCTACTGTGTTTCAGTCTTATCTTCATGTGATGCTGATTTTACAGATTAAAGGCATCAAAACACATAGAGACATTCCACCGGTGTTACAAAATTATTAAATGATGCTGCAGGGTTAGATTTCTTACACATCATCAGCTTTGATCCTTATAACCTCATTGTACAGTAGCAATTATTATCCCCACTTCACACTGAGGCTCAGAGAAAGTGACTTGTCCAGTATTAGCCTGAACCGATTTGAGATCCAAGACTGCAATTTACTAGATGTGTAGGGACAAGTCACTTAGCTTCCATGAAACTCATCTGTGAAATGGAGATAATTAATAATGAGTTCACAGGTTTCTCATCTATAAATGAGATTCTATAAGCAAAAACACTTTGTAAACTGGAAAACACAATTTTAATGTCAAATATGTACTAAACCTAAAATGTGCAGTGTAAAAGAGTACAGGGAAGTTTCCATGATGTTACTTCCTTAAACTATTAGGATGGAAAATGACAGAAGGAGGAAGAGGAAAGGGAAGGAAAAAAAAGAGAAAGAAAAAGATGGAAAGGAAGAAAGGAAGAAAAGGGGGGAAAGGAGAAAGAGAGAGAGAAATGGAGTGCATCATCTTCCCAATGGTGACTAGTGATGAAACTCAGTACAACAGCTAACATTTCCTGAGTGCTTATTGTATGGCAGGCACTGTACTAAGTCTCTGTTCATTCAATCCTCACAGGAACTGTATGAGGCGGGTACTGTTATTGCACCAATTTACAGATAAGGAAAGTGAGCCTTGGAGGGTTTAATAACTTACCCAAGTCAGTCAGCTACTGAGCAATAGAGCCTGGTTTCAAATCCAGGCATTCCGATACAGGCAAGAACTCTTAATTCTTACACTGTCTTGATATTACCAACCAGTTGTCACTGAGTTGACTATGACTCGTGGCAACCCCCATGTGTGTCAGAGCAGAACTGTGCTCCACAGGGTTTTCAATGGCTGAATTTTCAGAAGTAGATCGCCAAGCCTTTCTTCTGAGGAACATCTGGGTGCACTCGAACTTCCAACCTTTTGCACTACCCAAGGAGTCCACCTTAATATTAGTCATATAGAAATGATATTCTTACAGGAAACTATGGACGTCATAGCAAGCTCACCATAGAAGCAAGAATGGGAAATACTAGGTCTATCAGCACACCAGGAGGTAAAAATATTCTCCCCATCAAGAGAGTCAACAAATACTATGTTAGTGCCCAAAGGCAATAAAGGAAATTTCAGTAATGCAAATAACATTAGTTACTCCAATAAGATCAGCTGGGTGCTCCAGGAAGAGGTATAAGCTCCATGACATTATTTCAATTGTTAACGAAATGACAAATTAATCTATATATAGCTGAGAGTTCTTCTTTTCTCAGTGGATACTGAGCGAGTGAGTAAATGTGAAAGAATTAAAAATTTGCAAGGACTTTAATGACTTCCCCACTATTAAAAAGGTAGCTCAGAAATCCTAACAAAAAATAACAGAATTCTGATTAGACAGAAACCTAAGTGGTCGTATAAAAATCCATTGCTGTTCAGTTGATTCCAACTCCTGTTCCTGAGGACAATCTAGCCTGCCTTTTAAAACTCATGGAGTAGAATGTGCCATTATTCCAAGGAAAATAATACAGTAATTACCACTTCATCTCCCTTCCAAAAAAACCAACAAACCCATTGCCATCAAGTCAGTTCCAATTCATAGCACCAAAAGGTACCCTCTATATATAGAATTTATATCCTAAATGATTTATATCCTAAATGATATATTCTTTGGAATTTGCTTCCAAATAATCAACTGGGGCACAGGGGAAAGTATAAAGGGGACAAGATTTACAAGCAGAGTCCCTGGACAGTACAAATGGTTAACATGCTGGACTACTACTAACTAAAAGGTTGGTGGTACGAACTCACAAAAGTGGCCTCAGAAAAAAGGCCTGACGACCTACTTTCAAAAAAAAAAACAGGCATTGAAAACCCTATGGAGCAAGTTCTAATCTGATACACATGGAGTCGCCATGAGTTGGAATCGATCTGACAGCAACTGTTTGTTGTTGTTTTGTTTGTTTCTTTGTTTTTAATAATCGTTGAAGCTAGCTATGTGATGGGCGCATAAGGTTCTTTATGTCATTTACTCGTTTTTTTTAACTTTACCGTAATAAAAAGTTTTTAAGTGCTACAAACTGTTTATTTACCATATGAAACAGCTTTAAACAAAATATCAAGAGCCAATGAAGAGCAGCAAATTCTACAACACGTGCAAAAAGAAAATTTATAAAGTGTCATCATTTCTATTTATAGGGAAATCCAGGTCCTTTTATCTGCTCATTAATATTTAACATATGTTGAATGTTTCCTACTCACCAGACTTGACATGCACTCTTCATGTAAGCTTCACAATAACCTACTATTATTCTTATCCCCATTGTACAGATGAAGAAACTGACACA
Source organism: Dugong dugon (assembly GCA_030035585.1). Classification (NCBI taxonomy): domain Eukaryota; kingdom Metazoa; phylum Chordata; class Mammalia; order Sirenia; family Dugongidae; genus Dugong; species Dugong dugon. Next base: position 22,591,040 of record CM057469.1, on the reverse strand, counting down.
CACAGAGTAATATGATTCAAGTTCACAAGTATTAAGTGAATTTTAACCCAGGCAGTTTCACTGCAAAGCCTTAAGCTTTAAAAGTGTTGTTGTTAGGTGTTCTCGAGTCGGTTCTGACTCATAGCAACCCTGTGTACAACAGAACAAAACACTGCCCAGTCCTGTGCCATCCTCACAGTCGTTGCTATGTTTGAGACCATTGTTGCAGCCACTGTGACACTTCTTTAGTTACAAGAGTGTCTCTTTCCCCTTTCTTGCCAGCTAAGGATGACCTCAATCCCAAGTTGTCAGAATTGGGGGTGCCTGACTGAGAGCATGTGAAAACAGGCATTTGGTTTTCTAAGTGGTAAGGTCAATACCTTTGCCGTATCTGTCTCAGTAAAGCCCTGAGGATTTTCAACAACAGCTTAGCTCCGTTTACTTCATTTACTGAGTATTCGCTAAGTGTTAAAGGCTGATGGATCCTGGGCACTGTGCTAGGCACTCAGAACAACAGAAGATACAGACCAATATAAAGTTTACTTTAGAAACCAGATGACCAAGAATAAATAGATTTCCTTAGCACCCAATTCTACCCCTATGTGGCACTAACTACCATATAGCGAATGAGTTGCTTGACATTTGTCTTCGCCACTGTAAAAAGTAAGCTCAGTGAGGGCTCAGACCATGTCTGTTTTGTCGACACTCTATCCTCAGTGCCTATCATAGTACTGTATACATAGCCAGGCTCCATGTATATGTACTGGATGGAACTGAATTCTAAGTGGCCTGTTCATTCACTAATTTATCCAGATAGCAACACAGTGAAGGGGCAAGAATAGGATATGTGGACCAGGATTCATTCATTTATTTGTTCATTCATTGATGCACTTATGCAACCAATATTCATGGATGTCTACTACGCACCATTGTTCCAGGTGCTAGCAACACAGCAGTGAAAAGCAGGTGTCTCCAACCTAACCCCTGAGCAATCCTGAGCAGGTGTTCGGTCTGCATGAGTCACTTTTCAGCTGTCTTATGGAAAAATTGGATACTAATAACCTATCCAAACCAAACCCACTGCCATTGAGTCGATTCCGACTCATAGGGACCCTACAGGACAGAGTAGAACTGTCCCACAAGGTTTCCAAGGTTGTAAATCTTTACGGAAGCAGTCTGCCACATCTTTCTCCCACGGAGCAGTTAGTGAGTTTGAACTGTCGACCTTTCAGTTAACAGTGAAATGCTTTAACCATTGAACCACCAGGGATCCTTAATAAGCTAGGAGCAACGTTTTTTAAGGAAAATGGGTAATACATGCAAAGCATCTGGCGTATGGTAAGCACACAATAAATGGCGATTATTGTAATTAACAATAAACAAAAGTCTAAAACCAAAATAGTGAGAATAAAAATGCTGAGCAAGTGACAAGTGACATTGAGTCCCAGAGGAAATGCACCTAGAAAGGTTTAGAGACAGAAATGTTAGTAATAATGTGTTTTCTCTATATGGTACTTGTCATGGATTGAACTGTGTTCCCCAAAAATGTGTGTCAACTTGGCTAAGCCATGATTCCCAGTATTGTATGGCTGCCTCCATTTTATGCTCTGATGTGATTTTCCTGTGTGTTGTAAATCCTAAACTCTGATGTTAATGAGGCAGGATTAGAGGCAGTTATGTTAATGAGGTAGACTCTATCGACAAGATTAGGTTGTGTCTTAAGTCAATCTCTTTTAAAATATAAGAGAAGTGAGCAGAGAGACCTGGGGACCTCCTACCACCAAGAAAGCAAAGCTGGGAGCATAATGCGTCCTTTGGACCCATGGTCCCTATGCTGAGAAGCTCCTAGACCAGGGAAAGATTGATAACAAGGACCTTACCTCACAGCCAACAGAGAGAAAGAATGCCTTCCTCTGGAGCTGGTGCCCTGAATTCGGACTTCCAGCCTCATAAACTGTGAGGGAATAAATTTCTGTTTGTTAAAGCCATCCACATGTAGTATTTCTCTTACAGCAGCACTAGCTAACTAAGACAGCAGTCATTTTTCAAACTGCTGAGGCATACATCATCTGAAGCATTAAGGGTGGGAAATATTTCAGAGATTTCTGTACTAGAGAAAAACTTTCTACAAAACCGGTTTGGCTGACATTCAAAAGTCTTCTGTGGCCAAAGAAGGTCATATAGATTTGTATTATTCTTGCTGTCCTCCAGTAATGGCCAAACAGGGGAATCCATGTCATGTGGGCTTCTGCATGACCCATAGCCATGCAGAGGCTCAGCCAGCAGGGCAAGACTGACAGGAAGCCTTTTGCAAAGTTTACTCTTGCAAGAAGTCTCAGTAATTTTCACAATACCCCAAAAGCATCCATAAGCATTACTTGTCAATTGCTCTGAGTCAGGCACTTTCACTTATATCTCATGTAACATTCTCAACAATTCTGTGAAGCCATCTCTGTTAGCGCTACAGGGAAAATGAAACCAAGAGAAGTTAAGAAACTTGCCCAGGCTCACACAGCTAGTCGGGGTGGAGGCAGAACTCACATCCAGGTCTTCTGACATGGTGTCTCTGTTCCTCCCTCCCAGCTACTTCCCTGTGGGCTTATTACCTTCCTCTAAAAGTTTTGACACATACAAATGGGAATTCAGCCCCCTAAAAATGGATTCTTTTATATCCCAATTTTCAATTTTTAGAAAGGATTCAAATCATTTTAAATCCCTTTTACCCAGAAGCTTCTGGTTTTTCCTTAGCCTTGTCATGAATCAGAGTGGCTATGATGCATCTCTGAGATGCCACAAGACAGAGATTAGCTGAAACACTTTCAACGCCAGCAAATCGCCTGAGGTCCTATAAGAGCCCTTCGGGTTATATCCAGGCTTTTGTCTTACTGAACAGACAAGCTCTGTCATCTACTTTAGGGGAACCACCGTTCTAAGGCCACTAAAATTCTCAATAGGACTAAAAACAAAATATATGTATGTAAACTCAGTAGACAGCTGATGTCATTTTCATATCTGCCATCTCCTTATCAGGTCATGAGTCAGAGCAGAACTGCCCCATAGGGTTTCCAAGGAGCACCTGGTGGATTCGAACTGCAGACCTTTTGGTTAGCAGCCAAGCTCTTAACCACTGCACCACCAGGGTTCCTTTAAAACTTTACTCTTGTTTTATTCTTTTAAAAAATCATTTGTTGAGTCCTACTCTGTTGCAAGCACTGTGTGCCAAATGGAAAGCTAAGTACAGCATATTATATTATTTGTTTTCTTGTATTTGTTGCTATTTTCCCAAAAGCCTTTATTCCATATTACTGTGCTGCCCAATACAATAGCCACTAACCACATGGGCTATTTAAATTTAAATGAATTAAAATTAAAATTTAAAATTCAATTTCTCAGTAAAACTAGCCACATTTCAAGTTTTCAGTTTCTCCATGTGGTTAGTGGCTACCAAACTGGACAGCACATGTATAGAACATTTCCATCATCACAGAAAGTTCTACTAAACAATAGTGCCATACGGCATCAAATTCTAGGTCTTTATCAGTCCAAAACTTCCAATCTGAATCAAATAAAAAACAGAAGTACAACTGGAATAGGTCTTATCATTCCTTGGCTCCAAAAAGAGTTCAAAGGAAAAAGGCATTTAGTAATCTAATTATAGTGGGGGATTGGACATTCTGGGGTAATCCACGGATGTCCATGGAGTAACTAAGAGCTGATTACTTACTGACAATGAACTACAAACACAATGAATTACTGCGTTTATTTTTTTTAAAAAAAGAGATGCTGTAGAAAAACAAAGACCTTAATTTAAGCCATGTAACCTTAGACAAATCACGTCACTTCTGAGTCTAATTTCATAATCTACAAAATGAAAAGGTCGATAAATTCTAAGGTCCCTGTCACCTCTTAAATTCCTGGATTCTAAGAATTTATTTCAAGTCCCTGGGAGATGCTGAAAGGTTGGCAGTTCAAGTCCACTCAGAGGTGCGTCAGAAGAAAGGCCTGGTGATCTACTTCTGAAAAATCAGCCATTGAAAATCATAAGGAGCACAATTCTACTCTGATATACATGGGGTCACCATGGGTTGGAATCGACTCAATGGCAACTGGTAAGAATTTATTTTGTTTACAAGATATCCAAGGAACTGTGAAACCCTGGTGGCGTAGTGGTTAAGAGCTATCGCTACGAACCAAAAGGTCGGCAGTTCGAATCCACCAGGCATTCCTTGGAAACTATGGGGCAGTTCTATTCTATCCTATAGGATCACTATGAGTCGGAACTGACTTGACAGCAACGGGTTTGGTTTGGTACGGGTGCAGACTTCAAAGATATATAAACAAGATTTCAAAGAGCTTATTAAAAAGTAGAAGAAACTAGCTATATGGGTTAAATAATATAAGACAGGTGTCATAAAACGAGTATGACCAAAGTATTGTACAGAATCTGTCTCCTTACAGTAAGAGGAAGACGTGGGTGGCGATGGTGAAAATGTATACCTTTCTCTCTTTATCAAAAAAGTGGCAATATATTGGACCCCTGCCTGTCACATAGAAGGTGTTTAATAATCATTTGTTAAGTAATGAATAATCATGTGGTAAGATAATAGTAAATATTATATTAATTATAATATTAGCATAAATTTATTGAGGACCTGGTATGTTAGGTTCTATTCAAGACATTTTCCCTGTGTTATCTCAGTTTATCAGCAAACAGGCCTATGAAAGAAGTACCATCATTTTTCATTTTATAGAAAGAAAACTGAAGTGAAAGGACTTAGGTAGCTAACTACACAGCTAAACAGTGGCAGAGCCAAGTTTTAAAAACCAAGAATACTTCTTTCATTTCAACAGTTTGTCTCTTTGAGCACAATTTTACTTGCTAATGACCAGAAAGAGCCTAAAATAAGAATATCCGGAGACTTCTTCCTAAGAACCCACCTAACTTTACAGAGTTGCCATTTGGCCATTTATTTTTTCAGAAGACAGAATAACCACTTATCTTTCTGGAGAGACCCTTTACCCAAAGGATTTTCCATTCCGAACCGGGTGGCCATTTCAATGGAGCTGGAGTCATGTTCATGATTATCTATTAGAGTCCCAATGTCCTGACAACTTTGTTAACTGAATTAGACATAAGAGAAAGGGAATTAAAAAGAAGGCAACTTAAATCATTGTATTTCCTTGGGCAAATGGCAGACAGAAGCAAGATATCTGCCGCCACCGCCCCCCACCCCCGCCCCCCCAGAACTGGGGCACCTCTCTATCATTTACAATTATTTTATAATTAGATGGATATTTTGTAAGATAAAACTCTCTGTAACCCTGACATTCAAGTGCCTTCTTATGACTGTCATAGAAAGGGGGGATCAAGGGCCAATTATTTGTGTTACTTTTTTCTACAATCTTGTTTTCAAGGATATTGAACATTTAGTAAGTCACTAAGCTGTCCAAATCCAAAGTATTTCCATACTCTCTGTAGTGAGCACATTCCATTACCCACAGGGTAAAAATACCCCGCTTTCCATCACTCAGTAGAACCACAAAGGTTATTAGAAGGCAATAAAATCCCTAGATAGCTTCTCTTTTGTACATCTGCACTTTCCTCTAATCAATTAGATTCAGGAAGGCTGGAGGTGAGAAATGAAGGACATAAAAATCCAGCCATAAACCCTTAGCTTAATCCCACAAACAGCACTCACAAGCAATAATCGGTGAGGAAAACGCTCAACCATAGAGGGCTTCCCTGCTCCGAATACAAGGTAATTATTATCCAAAATTCATCATTAAATTATATTCATCAAATGTTTCTGTCTGCTTCTCAGTGGAAAGGTCATCCACAGCAGTTCCAGCCCATCTCAGGACACACGTGAGTATTTGTGTCACCGAGTGAAAAACAGACCTGCGTTTGATTCATACAGATCTTCTGAAACACATTTTACTGAAAATAATATTTATGGTAGAGAAAATTCCATGGTCTAGAAAGGTGCTTTCAAATAATTTAACTTACAGGAGACACTCTGTTTACGAATTTTTCAGAAATGGCAAGACATTTCTCCTGCCACCGGCCTCCCATCCAACCACCTAATTTAGACATCTAACGGTTTAAAGGTCCGTAACTTTTGTGATTATCTACTTACAAACATTCGTTCCTTCTCTAATGGGCGTTTATCTTGTTATCATCCATAAATATTCTTCACATCTATGCAGTAGCACACTAACCCCAAGGAGATCAAGATAACTAAGGGTCAGTACATACATACACATGAAAAAAATTAGCATTTTTGGCAAATGCTAGAAAATATATAATTTTGCAAAAACAATAAAAAAATGTGTGGTGTCTGAGTTATCTAGTGCTGCTATGACAGAAATACTACAAATGGATGGCTTTAACAAACATGAATTTATTCTCTCACAGTTTAAGACGCTAAAAGTCTGAATTCAGGGTGCCAGCTCCAGGGTGGGGTGGTGCTTTCTCTCTGTCAGCTCTGGGGGAAGGTCCTTGTTATCAATCTTCCCCTGGTCTAGCAGCTTCTCAGCACAGGGACCCTGGGCCATAAGGACAAACTCCACTCCCAGTGCTTCTTTCTTGGTGACATGAGGTTCCCTTGTCTCTCTGCTCCCTTCTTTCTTTTATATCTCAAAAGAGATTGACTAAAGATACAACCTAATCCTGTAGATTGAGTCCTCCCTCATTAACATAACTGCCTCTAATCCTGCCTCATTAACTTCATAGAGGTTAGAATTTACAGCACATAGGACAGTCACATCAGATCACAAAATGGTGGACAACCACACCATACTCGGAAACATGGCCTAGCCAAGTTGACACATATTTTGGGGGGACTTAATTCAATCCATAACATGTGGTTACATATTTACATATTTATACACGTATAGGTATGTATAGGTGGATATATATGTGTGAATATACACATGTAGCCATATGTATATGCATATACACTTGTGTGCATGCATGTATGTTCATATGTATAATAAAGCACATAGAAGGCACAGTCACGGATACTTCTTAGACATAACCAAACACCTCGAGGGATTGGTTTTCTGGATATGAAGCCTTAGGACCATAGTCTTGTGGGACAACTTGGTGAACTGGCATAATATACTTCATAAAGTTTATGTTCTACATCCTAGTTTCGTAAGTAACATCTGGGGTCTTAAAGCTTGCAAGTGGTCATCCAGAATATAACCAGTGGTCTCTTCCCTCCCGGAGCAAAAGAGAAGGAAGAGAACCAAAGACTTAGAGAAGAAAGTAGTCTATAAGACTAACAGGAACCACAGCCACATCAACCCTGAGACCAGAAGAATTAGATGGTGCCCAGCTACCACTAGAAGCCCTTGTGGTGCAGTCATTAAGAGCTTGACTGCTATCCAAAAGGTCAGCAGTTTGAATCTACCAGCCACTCCTTGAGAACCCTGTGGGGCAGTTCTACTCTGTCCTATAGGGTCACTATGCATCAGGATCGACTCAGCAGCAACAGATTTGGTTTTTGGTTTTGGCTACCACCAACAACTATTCTGATCAAGGCCGCAATAGATGGATCCTAGCAGATAGGGAGAAAAATGTGGAACAGAACTCAAATTCTTAAAAAGTCCAGTGTTACTGGACCAGTTGAGACTGGAGATTATCACATTGAGATACTCCATAAACTTTGAACTGAAACTACCCCCTGATGGCACCTTTTAACTAAATAAGATTGGCTCATAAAATAAGGAATATTACCACTAAGTACTGTGTGCCTTTAAAAAAATCATCTATATAAGATCAAATGGTCAACAATTACTCTAAAGCAAAGATGAAAGGGTCAGGGGACAGGGAAACCAGATTAGTGGAAGGGAAACATCCAGAAGGGACTTAATGAGAATGTTAAAACACCATGAAAAATGTAACCAATGTCTCTGAGCAATAAGTGTAGTAATTGTTAAATGGGAACCTAACTTGCTGTGTAAACTTTCACGGAAAACACAATAAAATATTTTTTTTTAAAAAGACAAGGTTCAAAAATGTCAAAGATAATTTTTTTACAGTGGAACTGGAGGAGGAGAGTATTGACACTCTCAGGGTTTACCTGATTTTGGCCAATCCTGAAGAGACAAACCCACTGACCTAATGTAGAAAATGTCAGCTAACCCACCACTAAGAGACTAGTAATGCCTGTTGCTCCATCTTCTCAGAAATGGAAATCAAACATTTCCCTTTCTTGTAGGTAATGTTATATTCGTAGAACAAAAAGGCTTCAGAAATGGCTTTCAAAGACAACATGTAGGTCAAGCCAACCAGCACAAATCTTCCTAGTGGGGTGACAGCTTCCACTGTACCTTCATGTAAGAGAGATCAGTGGTCCCATCTTGCTCTTCAAGAATGAAGTAGTCTTAATCCTTTAATACTAACCTTTTGCCACTACCTCAATATGATACCATGTTTAAAACTACTTATTCCAGTGGCTGTGCCTAACAGGTACTCAAACAAGGCTGGTTTCTACTCTCTTCTCCAAAAGACATAATTTTCTCTTTTACAACAAAAATGAACTGCATCCTAACGAAAATCGTATCTTCATTCTTATGTCTATATTGAAGAGAAAAAATAAAAATAAAGAAACAAAACCAAACAGAGAGTGACTAGATGGAAGATGAAGAGAGAGGAGAGGAGATGAGGGGAGTGGAATGGAGGAGAGAATAGGTGAGGGCAAAGGAGAGAGAAGATAGGCATAGGGAACTGGAAAGGTTAGATATTTTCCAGAACATATTCATTCCAGTAAGATAACGAATGAGGAAAACATTTCCATTTTCCTTTCTGACAGTCAGAGCAAAAACTGTTGCTATAATAATACCAAAAAGCATTGGTCATTCTCGCTAGTGAGAAGCCAACATTCTAGCTAATTTGAAATACTGGCACCTAGATACCCTATAAATTGTGTTTTTCAAATGTAGGAATGTTATCTTCTGGACAAAAGGTGATGTGTACTGTCTAGTGGGCAGCATGCCGGCCAGACACCCAATTTTGAGTGTGTCTCCCTGTACTCTCGGTTCCAGCTCAGTCATCCTCAAAGCCAGGGCTGCCCCCAAAGCAGATTGAGGATAAGAAATAGTGTTTGTGACCCACAAAACAAAATGAGTCCTGAGTTGTCACCTCTGCTTCAAGTTGGCAGAAAGTAAATTAGCAGTTACCAGGGGCTGAGGGGCAGAGAGGAATGGGGAGTTACTGCCTAACGGGTGTGAAGTTTCAGTTTAAGATGGCAAAAAATTTTGGAAATAGACAGCAGTGATGGTTGTACAACATGGTGAATGAAATTAATGCCACTAAATTGTATGCTTAAAACTGATTAAAATAGAATTTATTTATATATATGTTTTACCACAATAAAAAAAAAGGTTTAAAATTCATTTTTTAAATGTACCTCTGGCATCAGATTAAGCCTATAGATAGCCCTCATATTAAGCCAAAGATTTGCTGGCAAACAGCAGACACTAACTTTCAGGTACCATCACTGATTAGTGAGGCAGCATTACCATCAGTATGGTGGCAACTCATCTGGCCTGGAGGATCATATTTGTATCCATTATACATTTTTTCCATAATATCGATAACATCACTATGGGCTTAATGGAAAAAAAGATCCATGGAAATTTTCTATTATTTGGAGGAACTCCTATTATCCATGAAGATAATCATGATGAAAAGAGGCAAGAGACAAACACCAGAAATCCATGCATCCCAGCTCTTGTCTGTGTCATTCCACTTGGGTCTCCATTCACTGTTTCCTATCCCTCTCAGAAATGTTTATAAGTATTCGTAGCCTATAAAGATGAAATGGACACAATACATACATATCTTTAGTGTGCCTGAATCATCAGAATTCTGAGCAGTAAACGAGAGGTGGCATGGGGGAGGGAGTGGGGAGGACCATGAGAACTCCATGATGCTGTTCCTGGTTCAGAACACACTTTCATGAACTGTAAAGTAGAAGTGGAAAATTGGCATGAGTCTCTAAAGCAGTAATTTATCTGTCCTTCTCCTGGTTGTTATTGAGCACTGTACTGTGAGACTAAGGTTCTTTTCTAACCTTTGATTGGCATCATGATTAGTAAGCACGTGTTACATAGTGCTTATTCACTTATGAAGGTGGAGCAGTTGGAATATCCCAATACATGTATATATTCAACCTACACCCTTCTCCAACTACTTTGCTGTTGTTCCCATTAAAATTCTGTGAGAAGATATTAGACATAAATCTCATATAAGATACAAGAAACAGAGGAAGAAGGGTCACATGCAATCCATGATGTCATATCACATGTCTGCGTACAGACGTGGGCCATTAGACTTTCTAGCTAGCAAATGATAACCATGGACATTGTGTTTCTTTATATAAATTATCTGGTGTTTAGTCATACATTATTGTTTACATCACAAACAGAAACAAAAAACATATGCTCAGAGAATAAAAGGACAGGCTGTTAAACTAGGAGCAAAATTTACTAATCTGAGTTATGTTTCTAGCAATTATTTATCAGAGAAGTCTTTTTCTTAAAAATAAATTATGTGTGCCATTAACCCTAAACAAAGAGCTCACAAAAGGAGAGAAAAGAGGTAGCACAAGTTCGAAGCTTAACCAACAAAATAATAACACTGGCAATAATTATATTCCCTCTCTGAAATCATTATAGTCTGTTAATTTACAAATAGTACTAATAGCAACTTCAGGTTATATAACATTTCTATAGTAACAAAAAATTAGCAATATGAGGTTCAGGTACACTAAATAATCAAAGAACTATTGCTAAAACTCCTACCCTCATACTTCATTTATTCTTATAATAACTGACTAAATGAGACACACAGGTTGATGTCACATTAACTTTATTTCTAATCAAGATAAATGTTAAATGTTCAATCAATTCAGTCCTAATATTTTATAGGGAAACAGAGAGAATACAGTTGTTTGACCTAACAAAATTAGTTTACTACTATAACTGTATATCCAAAAGTCCAACTCTTCACACTGCATACCCTATATAAGATAGGATTTAAATTTCTCACATCTTGCCTATTCCAATATGCAAAGCCACATCAAATAAGAAAATATTTTCACATTTAAAAACACATAATTACCCCCAAAACTATTTCTGCTCAGAACCAACTCTGTCTAGAATGGGCAAATATCCAGTTATTTCAATCAATGTAGAAATACAATAGTAATAATTTAGGCTCAAGTGGATTATTTCCCTGATTTATCCATTCGGAACAATGTAAGACTAAAAGAGGCAACTAATCCCCAATTTCTCTTTCCCTTCATACTGTGTTGCCCCAGACATATGTAACTGCATTCACAGGTACACAATATAGTACTGTCTGCAAGGCTAGAGAAAAAGCAGCCAGCATTCCCCATCAGGATGCCCACACACTTCCTCATTAAAGCAATAACAATTATTCCCTTAACCACATACAGCATTGATCACCCCGTTTTAATGAAGCTGGGCCATAGAGGGAAAGTTTTAATTTTGTATAGGTCAAGGCAGTGCATAGCTTTTCACCTTTACTGATAATCAGCTCTGATCCTCCAGCTGAAGCAACAAATGCAAACTCATCCTGGACTCTTCAGCGGGCTCGTGCTAATCAAAACCCTCAATAACTATCTTGGTTTCAAGGTATGATTTCCTTTTTGCCAGGACTAATGTTAACCAAAGAACTCTTGACCGATAAACACTCCAAATAACTCGTTAAAGAAAAATGACCCCGGCATAAAACGCAGTGGAAACCACTGGTGCAGAAGTTAAACAATACTGCTTCCTTAAGTTTAGTAAGATTGTTGATTATAACCAATGTGAAATTACCCAAGCAACCACTCTGAAGCACACACAATATTCAAATGCATCTTTATTATGGTAGCTCAATGTCTAGAAGTTTGTCGCTGATAGCATTGCTATAAAATGCATAAAGCTGTTAGATCTATTCTTGGCAAAAAGGCAAAAAAAAAAAAAAAAAAAAAACCCTGAAATATGAAGGTTTTTCATGAGCATATGGCCCTAGACTATAAATGCCCATAAACAAAGTAATAGAAATAACACAAGGAAAAAATAATTTAGGATTAAAAAAAAGAAAGCTAGAATTGTTCAGTCAGGAGCAAAATTATTAAACCAATCATATATGCACTCTGAAACATTCACTCTTGCTACACAGCTGCACAGTGGTCTATTTTCATTTTTAAAATATAATGGACTGTGTAATCCTAAATGTTCAGGAGTAAATCTAAAACAACTTCTTAAAAATTCTTATGGATGCTATTAAGTCAGGTGTGTAACAAACGAAATATACGGAATGCCCAGCTTGCTACACTGCTGACAACAGGTCAATCTACGTAAAATCAACAGGAAAGTGTGAGGACAAAGTATGAGTAGTCTCACTGATTTCACTGCATTTCTACATATACTTATCACTTAAGAACGGCAGATTATTTTTCAGTATAGTGTGAAGTTATGGATGAACTGGGGCATCCAATACAGCTGCAAAGTTGGTTTATACTGTGACCTTAGAAAAATCAAGAAAGCCAGAATCTCCTTATTGCCAAGAAAGTGAAGAAATCCTTACCTTTCTGTACACCAGCATGTTGGGTGATTCATCCGCCACCCCGTCGGTGGTCTGCCCATAATTATTCCCCTGGGCCATGTCACCCCAAACTGTGTTGCTCTCAGATACAGGAATTATCAGTCTGCCCTGCAAAGGGTTAGAAAGACTTCAGTGAGCCACTAGTGGTGGCGCTTGAGGGGGTTAATGCCCTTGATTCCTCTTCATCTTTCACAACACCCCACAAGAGCAGGCTCGCAAGCTGCGGCTGGCAGGAGGAAATGGTACAGAATACAGATTTAAAAAAAAAAAAAAAAAAAAGATTTTACACCTACAGAACCCCCATGGAACTGTAAGAAACCACAATCTTTAGTGTTTTGGCTATAGATTTAACTGACTTCGTTTTCTAGATACTTGTTTTAAAAAGTGTTTGATGCTCACCTTAAAATCACACTGTTAGCATTTCCGTACTACCAAGGGTTCTCCGCTCTCCCAATAACTGGCGTCTCCACTTGATATTGTTTTCCCAAAAGGGTGGAAGGCACACCCTGGGCCAGCAGACTTTCCCTCAGGTGTCTGTCTCGTTTCCACACTGACAGGCGAATCAGAAAGGCCCGCTCCCCGAGTCCTTCTCCCGTACAAGTATTTCCCCTTTATTCCCCTGGGTATCCCACACACAGCCAGGGTAGGGTTCGCCTACTTCCACCTGACTGCACTACCAGCCACTGGCCCCGCGCCTCTCATCTACTCCGCCTCCAAGTCAGGACGCATTCCAGCCTAATCTTTGCAAGAAGGCACCAGAATATGTCCCAGCAACAAGAACTGGTCAGGGAGAAACCCCTCAGGCCATTACCTGGGTCACCATCGGTGGAAAGCTAACTGCAGAGGCCTCAGAGTAAGCAGTCAAAGAAAAAGGAGACAACAGCCCAGCCCGGATCCCTTTGCTTGGCTCTCACCGAGGCAGCAAATGGCAGGCAAGCCGGTGCCCCGAGCCGCCGCCAGAGCCCTCAGCGATGTTAGCCCGGTGGAGCGCGGCGTGAGAGGCGCTCGCAGCGCAACCGGGCGCTGAGCTCGGAAGGCGGCCGCCCCTGCGCCCGTCGCGCTCCCGCGGCGCAGAGCGAGGGGTGGGTGTAGGGCGGAGGCAGAGGGCTCCAGAGGCTCTCTCTCCTCCCTTCCCGCCTTCCCTATTTACCTCCTCGGCCAAGGTCAGGGCCCCGCGGCGTCGCCTCTCCCGGCGGGCTGGGTTCAGGCGGTGTCAGCTGGCGGCAAGCGGAGGAGCGCGGCAGAGAAGCTTCATCACACACAGCGGATGCGGAATCCGCGCCGCCGCGGCTCTGCCCGCGGGCGACCGCCACCCTCGCCGCTCGCCCGTGCGCTGGCGGCTCCGGCAGCTTGCCGCTCGCGCCTGCTCCCCTCGGCGGCCTCGCCGGCTCGCTCGCTCCTTCGCTGCTCCTCGCGGGGACTGGGACCAGCCGAGCGCGCGCGGGAGTCGAGACGCCCGGCCCGTGCGCGCGACTGGGAGGAGGAGGAGGGGACAGTCACGTGGGAAAGGGGCGTCCGAAAGGTGCCGGCTGGGCTGGGCTGGGCTGGCCTCGACAGCCACAAGACCGCCGGGCTTCCCGGGCCCCTGCTGACCCTCTGGTCCCTCGGGAGGAGGCGGACCTGCCCCCAGCGCGGGCAGCCCACGCTGTCGCACACCCCGCCCGGGTTTACGCGCCGCTGGAGGCCGAGCAGATCAGAGCTTAATACCAAGTATAAGCCAGAAAGGGAGGACAGGTTTGAAGATGGGTGGATGGGTGGATGCATGGATGGATGGGTGGGTGGATGGGTTGATGAGTGGATGGATAGATGAATGGGTGGGTGAGTGAATGATGGATGGATGCATGGAGACCCTTGCAGTCGGCATTTTCATGGCATGCTTGATGACTCCACCAGGGAAGCCTATGATTTATTATTGTTATGCTTAAATAACAGAGTATTTAACGAGAGTGTACTGAAACATCCTAGGCATGAAAGGAATGGCCAGAACCGAATGAATCATTCAGACCGGTTTGTCTGCAGCGTTCACAGCTTCCTCCTGTATTGGAGAAATGGGAAACGATTTGGAGACAGCCGACTGGAGGTGAAAATCTTGTCACCAGCGAGTGAGACAAGGAACATCTCCAATGCCTGGGTTCTTCCTTCAACAGAAAGTGATCAGAGGAATTTCCTCTCGCCCTGCTCTCATTCTCTAGTCATTTTCAAAGAAGGTCTGGGGTGCTGATCCCCAGAAGTGTTCTTCAGGTTGCTACAACTCACTCTTCTGGAAGGATTAGAATGACATGAAAGGGGAAAAAGCACTCTTGTGCCCTGCTATAGTAAAGCCACTATGCATGTGTCAGTTTGTCATATCATGGTGGCTTCCATGTTGCTGGGATGCTGGAAGCTATGCCACCTGTATTTCAAATACCAGCAGGGTCACCCATGTGGATAGGTTTCAGAGGTGCTTCCAGACTAAGGTAGATTAGGAAGAAAGGCCTGGTGATCTACTTTTGAAAATTAGCCAATAAAAACCCAATGGATAATCAAATATTGTCTGATACAGTGCTGGAAGATGAGCCCCCTAGTTTGGAAGGCACTACACAATAACCACAACAACTAACTCAAACATGTCAAGGACCAATAAGATGGTGCAGGACCAGGCAACCTTTCATTCTCTTATACATGAAGTTGTCATGAGTTGGAGCTGATACCACAGCGATTAACAACAACAACGTAATAAAGAAACGTGTGTCTTCCATCTCTCAGAGGCAAAGTTGGGAAGCTGGTAAATAGCTAAGGTAGTTTTCCTTCCTCTGCTGGACGAGTTGTGGGCAGAGAGAGACAGAAGATAATCAAACCAGCTCCTTCTTATCCTCCTGGTCCCAATCAGAATAAACCTGACCCTAGGGTCACATCTGCTTTCCAAACCAAACACAAGTGGCTATACCACCGCCCAGGTCCCTGTCAGGTGTCACTCAAGGAACAAGTAATTTTGAAGGGTCTATTTCCCTGTTCTAAATACTATAGGGCAAAGATTAATATTCCAGACTATTCTACACACACCTCCCTGTCTCACCCATCTCACACTCTTCCCCAGTTCCCAAGATCTTTCCATTGTGCCCTCTCAAACTTCTTCAGCAAAATCCCGTTTATTTTCAGCTTCTCTGAATGTTCTGTTAGCATTCTCACTATAACTGAAACGTACCTCTTGCCCTTCAGTCTCTCTCTCTATCCCTTTGCTCACTCTACTCCTGGGAAGTTGACGTGACTTAGATTAATAAATCTGGGAAGAATAACCAGGCATGATGACTCAGTTTGACCATTTGTTGTCTTGAGAGGAAGCTGCCTGTAGAAAACAGGCTTTCTCCTTTGCATCCCCAAGTAAAGGTTCTATGCCACAGAGAGGCCTGCCCAGGCTCAGCATTGCCTGTCTACTGTACATTCTCATCAGCGTGTATTATTCTGCAACTTACTTGCAGCATAGCTCCAACTTTAAAAAAAAAAAAAAGTTAGTTCTCATTATTCACGGATTCCATGTTTACAAATTCACCTACTCACTAAAATTTACTTGTAACCCCAAAATTAATGCTCACAGCATTTTAACCATTATTTATGGATGTGGGCAGAGCAGTGGAAATCTTGAGTCATTCAGTGCACACATTCTCAGCTAAGGTTGAGCGAGGTGACACTCTTACTTCTTTCAGCTCTCACACTATAAACAAGTGTCCTTTTCTCTGTCTATTTATTGCCGTGGTTTTCTTTTCTTTTTCTTTTTTTTTTTTTTTTTGGCAATTTCGCTGTTTAAAATGGCCCCCTGAGACTCCATCAGCCTGAGACCAGAAGAACTAGATGGTTCCCGGCTACCACCAATGACTGCCCTGACAGGGAACACAACAGAGAGTCCCTGATAGAACAGGAGAAAAGTGGGGTGCAGAACTCAAATTCTAGTTAAAAGACCAGACTTAATGGTCTGACTGAGACTGGAGGAACCCCAGAAGACATGGCCTCCACACTCTCTGTTAACCCAGAACTAAAATCATTTCTGAAGCCAACTCTTCAGACAAAGATTAGACTGGACTATGGGACATAAAATGATACTCATGAAGAGTGTGCTTCTTAGTTCAATCACATACATGAGACCAAATGGGCAGCTCCTGTCCTGAGACAAGATAAGAATGCAGAAAGGGATAGGAGCTGGTTGAATGGACACGGGGAATCCGGGGTGGAAAGGAAGAGTGTGCTGTCACATTATAGGGATAGCAGCTAGGGTCTCAGAACAATGAGTGTACAAATTTCTGTATGAGAAACTAACTTGAGCTGTAAACTTTCACTTAAAGCACAACAGAAAAAAAAGCCCCCACCCCACCCCCATCACAGTGCCGAAGTGCTGTCTAGTGTTCCTAAGTGCAAGAAGGCCTTATGGAGAAAATACATACGTTAGATAAGGCATGGGTTATAATGCCTTTGGCCATGAGTTCAATGTTAATGAACCAAAAATGTCAATTAAATAAGTTGTCTTTAAAGAGAAACATGCATAAAACAAGATTATTTATTGATCGGTTGATAAAAATTTTGTGACCAGAGGCTCCCAGGAACCTAACCCTGTATTTCCTCTAGAAGAAATGACTCAGCATTCACTAATTCAATATTTGTGGTGACTTTATAGAACATAGCTACCACAAATAATAAGAATCAGCTGTGTATCTCCCTTGGCATACTTCCTCTTTTTTCTACATCTCTTTACACCAAAATCGTCCTCTCCTTCCATTGTGTCTTGGACACTTCCCATTCAGGCTATTATCCCTACAACTGCAGTAAGACACAACTTGTCAAGATCATAATGACCTCCATGTTGCTAAACGAATGATCAATTTCTCGGTTATCATATTAACTTTTCAGCAGCAGTTAACAAGGTTGATCCCTCTCACTTTCTCAAAAACTTTCTCTATTTGGCTACCAAGACACAATTCTCAGTTGTTTCTCTCTTTGTATTACTGGCTGCTCTTCCTCAGCCTCTTCTCTTCCTCTTTTTCATTTCTTTGACCACTGAAGTTTAGTTTATCTCAGATCTCAGTCTTTGAGCCTCTTATCTTCTTGACATACATGCACTCTCTAGGCGAGCTAATTCAGGCTCATGCCTTTAAATGCCACCTAAATCCTCATAACTCTCAAATGTATATCTTTAACCTTGACCTATCCCCTGAAATCTAGTCTACCAGCTGCCTACGCAATACCTCCACGTGGATATCTAACTGATGTCTCAAATTTAACGTATCCAAAACCAAATTCTTGATTTTGTCTGATAAACCTATTCCTACCCCAACTTCCCAGACTCAGTAAATAGTATATTTCTAGTTGTTTGGGCCAAAAATCTAATAGTCATTCATACCTCTTCTTTTTCTTTAAAACACTGTAATGGGTTTAACTGAGTTCCCCTAAAAGATATGTTGAAGTCCTAACCCCTGCATCAGTGAAGGTGATCGTGTTTTGGAAAAAGAGGGTTTTTCTTTGTAGATGTTATCAGTTAAGTTAATGAAATCATACCAGAGTAGGTTATGTCCTAGTGGATCCTAATGATAATACTTTCTAAGTAGCATATTATAAAAGAAGACAGACATTGAAATGGGGTGATGTACAAGGGAAAGAGAACATGTGAGGATCTGTTTAAAAGCAAAGGAACATCAAGAAACGCCCAGGGCTGCCAGAAGCTGAAAGAGACAAGAACTTATATTTTTCATATATAAACTAAGGGAATTAGATGAGACCATCTCACAAAACCCTTGTGGATCAAGAACATATGATTTTAATGTGTTCTTCCCTGTACTTTCCTCCTACCAGTGGACATATTTATGCTGTAAATAAGCTACCAAAAAAAAAAAAAAATGAAAATTGTGGTTCTTTTTTCAGTTTCTTTCTTTCCAAAATCATGTATATCTGTGATTC
The DNA here is from genome assembly GCA_030035585.1 of Dugong dugon. Classification (NCBI taxonomy): domain Eukaryota; kingdom Metazoa; phylum Chordata; class Mammalia; order Sirenia; family Dugongidae; genus Dugong; species Dugong dugon. The sequence goes on along the minus strand of CM057469.1, from coordinate 22,572,514 downwards.
CTAACCATCATCATCCAAGATCTCTTTTATAATTTTCCTTGTGGATCCTGCATTTTGTGATTTTTATAAAGTAAGTTAAATTTTAAAATGTAGTAATACAGTCATTTCTCGTGTCAGACAGAACTAACGGGTAAAAGTCCTGTTACCTCACCAAGGTAATGTAATCTGAGCCCCAAAGAAATTTAAAAGTTTGTTTGTTTTTAGCTTCAGTGGTCTTAACTTGGAAACAATTAGAATTTTACTTATAATTTGAAAATACTGGAAAATAGCGTTTAGTTTGAAAATCATTAGGGTTTTGGGAACCCCAGGTTTTGAACTACTGATATAGGTCGGAATCAACCTGATGGCAACAGGTTTTGTTTTTTAGTTTTTGATATCGTTTGCTTATTGTGTATGAAACATTCTTCTGTTTCTATGGAGAATATAAAGAAATGTAATAGGTGAGTTTTGCCTTCAAGGAGTTTCCAGTCTAGTTCAGAAGATAAAAGATGCCTCCATGTTTCTCACAACTCACATCAAATCGGATTATCAAAATCTTATTGTCTCTACCTACAAAATATATCCAGAATCTGGGCACTTCTCACCATCTCCTCTCCTCTCACCCTGGTCTGAGCCACCATCACGTCTTTCTCGGATGAGGGTAATGGCCTCCTAATTGGTTTCTCTGCTTCCATCCCTTACCATGTATGTCTATTGTCCACCTAGCAGCCAGAGTGATCATTTTAAAAGTAAGTTATGTTACTTCTCTACTTAAAATCCCCCAATGACTCCCCGTGTTACTCAAAGTAATAGATGTCTTTAAAATTCTTACAAGGTCCTCCATGATCTGACACCCTGTTACCCCTTTTGACCACAATTTGTGCTACTCTCCTCCTTACTCACATCTCTGGGTGGCACAAATGGTGACGTGCTCGACCACCACAGCGGAAAGGTGGTCGGTTCAAGCCCACCCAGAGACACTTTGGAAGACAGGCCTGGCCATCTCCTTCCGAAAGGTCACAGCCTTGAAAACCCTATGGAGCACTTTCTACTCTGCAAACACTGGGTAGCCATTAGTTGGAATTGACCTGACAGCAACTAATAGCAACAACTCTCCTTACTTACTCTGTTCCAGTCACACTGACCTTGATTTTTTTTAAACATTCTGGGCCTGCGCCACCTCAGAACATTTGCACTGGCTGTTCCCTCCACCTTGAATGCTCTTCCTTCAGCCATTGCTCCCTATCTTACTTCAATTGTTCATTCATATGTCACCCTTTCATTGAGGCCTACCCTATCTACCCTAACTAAAATTACTGGATTTTTACACAGATAACATGCACCTTCTATCTTTGTTTGCCAGCTGAGCCCTCCTCCCACGAGGTATTTCATAAATTGCTGCTATGCCAATTTTGTTGTAAAAAAAAACAAAAATAAAAATTATCATAGTGGCACTTACAGAAATACCTCGGGGGGGGGCAGTTGGGAAACAAACGTAAAAGGCATGCATTATTTGCATAAAAATACGGTATGTCACCTCCCAACACTTCCCTTCCTCCTTACACTGCTTTATTTCCTTTCCAAAGCTTTTTCACTTTCTAATATTTTTGTTTACTATTTACTTATTTACTATGTTTGTTGTCTGTCTCCCCCTAGATCAGGGATTTTTTCTCTATTGTTCTCTGCTGTACCTTCGGTGCCTAGAAGAGGATCTGATGTATAATTATTATTGTTAGCTGCCATCAAGTCACCCCCTGACTTCTCGTGACCCCATGCACAATGGAACAGAGTGCTGCCTGGTCCTGCTCCATCCCCATGAACAGCTGGGGATGGGACCATTGTGATACATAGGGTATAACTGGCTCATTTTCAGAAGCAGATCACTGAGAATTTCTTCCTAGTCCATCACAGTCTGGAAGCTCTGCTGAAACCTGTTCAGCATCACAGCAACATGCAAGCCTCCACTGACAGATGGGTGATGACTGTGCTTGAGGTGCACTGGCCAGGAATGGAACCCCGGTCTTCCAAATGGAAGGCGAGAATTCTACCACTGAACTACCACTGCCCCTGATGTATAGCCAAAACCCAAAACCAAACTCTTTGCCATCAAGTTGATTCTGACTCACAGCAACTCTACAGGACAAAATAGAACTGTCCCATAGTTTCTTGCCCACCTTTTGGTTAGCAGCTGTAGCTTTTAACCACTGTGCCACTAGGGCTCCTGATGTATAGTAGGCACCCAATAATTATCTGCTGACTTATTAAATGAATGAATCAATGAACATGATTCTCATTGAAAGACTAGGTAGACTGGAAGAATCTAGTCAACAATTTTCAATTGAATTGAGCTAGCAACAATTTCCGCTATGGATGCAAATCATCTACTTTTCAAACCTGTTTCTGACGTGCCCTAAAGAGGAAGAATAATTCCTTTTCCCACCATACACCCACTTCACAGAGGAAAGCTCTGAGATTAATTAAATGGAAACATGAAGAAAGCATTTTGAATATCTGGAAGAAAGCACTTTATTAATTTGAGGCTTTTATGGTGTGAAACAATTGTAAGTGACACAGGAGCAAGAACAAAGCCGAGAACAATGTTAAAGGGATTTTGCTGCTCACAATACTTCATTGACATTTTACAGGATAATTGATTTGAGGTTGATACAAGCAGGGTGAAAAAGGCCAAGTGGTCTGAGAAATCTTACCCCAAAGGACAGGTTTTTAAGAAATACCTTTTTCTTTGCAGTCAAATCTCAATTATTTATATCACAATGCCCTCATTAGGGAATTATTCTCCACTATTACCTGGCTTTTGTCCATTTTATGGCCATTTTCCTGATAATTATGACTGCCGTGCTAATACCAGAGAGTTGGCAAAGAAAAAAAGAAATAAAACAAAAATGTGCCCTTTTGAGGAGTTTATCCTCTCTCCTTCTTTTTACAAGTGGAAATGTATAGACTCTGATCTAGATTACTGCTAAAATTATAAATTTTAAAATTAATGGGCAAATTAACTGAGCACATATTAAGGGTTAGATGCTATATAACGTTTGGAAAGGAAGACAAAAAGTATTGAGACTATGTTCCTGGCCTTTTGCCAAAGTGGAAGAACACTACAGCAGGAGTCAGGACATTGGAGTTGTAGCCCTAACTCCACTGCTCAAAATCTATGTAATATTGGCAAGTGACTTAACAGTTCTAAAAACTTATGTTAATCTACCCTGCCCTACTCTGCAATGAAAATCTTTTCATTCCAAGGCAAATGAAGTATTTGCAAAGAAAGTCCTGTAGCAGTCATATTGACCATATTATGAAAAGCAACGGCCTAGAAATAAACCACCATTTGTACTGGGCAGGGACCCGGGCAGAGGTGGGTGCTGTAGTTAAAAGTAATTGAAAACAGTCCATTCAACAGGTAGTATATGGTACCCAGTGCACTGTGGTAGGCCAGGTGACCGGGTCAAAATGACATAGCAAGAAATGAAAGGTAGTTAACCTGCAGGGGAGCTGGGCATGGCAAGAACGGACATGTTAGCATATATCAGGGTCTGGAGTCAGGAAATGTGGGTAGGTGCAGAGCTTCACAGCCAGACTGGGGTCAATGGAGTCAAAGAAGCCAGGAAAGCGCAGAGCAACTCATCTACCATTTGGTTTCCAAGTTCTTAGCCAAGGAGAAATCTTCAGATTGGAAATGATAGCAAACATGATTAGGATAATAAAATAATAAAAAGTAAAAAGGATAGCCCTCAAATTACAAATGAAAAAACTGGGCTTCTAGAAAGTGAAATTACTTTCTTGAGATCACACACATACTCAGAGTTAGAGCCAGGACTTAAACCCCAGTCTCCAGACTCCAAATCTGGTGCTTTTCACATTATGTAATATCGCCTCTAAGAGGCAACTGAGATCCAGGACCAACCCATTACCATCAAGTCATTTCTGACTCACAGCAACCCTATAGGAAGGGTAGAACTGCCCCATATGGTTTCCAAGGAGTGTCCAGTGGATTCAAACTGCTGACCTTTTGATTAGCAGCCATAGCTCTTAACCACTACGCCACCAGGGTTTCCTGAGATCCAGGACAAGGGAAGAAATAGTAAAAGAGCACTCAATTGTTTGAAATGAGTTTATCTCCACAGTTCCAGCCATTGCTACTGAGAGAATTTGGAAATGAAATTTTCAGGAATTATAAAGCATGGTGAGAAGAGAAGATAGAAAAATAGAGCCAATTTTCCTAAAATAAAGGAAGAACATGGATGTATAAACTGGATTGGGACCCAGAGCCCATCCATAGGGAAATTCTAAAATAAAATTCACCACATGTTTATTTAGTGCCTACAATCAGGTGCTTATGCTAGTCTCTGACGATGAATGGACCTTTTCCACAACGGAGTCCAGTAGGATTGATGGACAGATAAATAGTTACAGTGTAATATGTTACGTGCATGTGCATACAGAGTGTTAGGAAAGCACAGTGATGAGAGTAAGGACATTTTCCTTAAGCAGTGGGTATTTAAACAGGGTCTTAAAAATTGGTCAGAATCTTCAAGATGGACAAAGAGGAGAAAGAGCGTGGCAGCATTTCAGGTGGGTAGAATATTATGCGCAAAATTACAGAATTATCAGTAAAGATAAATGCCTGATGTACAGCAAAGAAAGTTTCATATGATTGGTTTCGAAGAAAGGGAGTGACTTTGATGGAGATAAAGTTGGTTTATAAATTGGAGCCAGCTTGTGAAGAACCGACAGCCCAGGCTGGGAAATTTGGGATTTAACCAGTTAGTGATTTTTGAAAACTTAAAGAGAAAAGCAGTGACCACACAGAACCAATGAAGGTGCACCAGTAACAAGCCATGTCACGCCGGCCTTATTGCATCTTTAAGCATAGTCTCTAGCCTGGTAAATTAGGTAAATACGTGAAAGGCAATATATATTATTCAGCAAAGCATTTGACAGTTCTTCTATGATAGTTTTGCAAACATGATGGTAAAATGGGGGCTTGAACAACAGCTTATTGGATTCATAACAGGGTGAATAAGCCAGGCAAAAGAGAGCTGATTAATTGACCGGAACATACCTGAAGAAAGGACTTCATTGGGAAGATTCAGAGTTCTGCCCTTAGAATTTTCCTGTTCTAACTGGGCCTGTGCACAGGGATGGGAGTAAGAGTGCAGATAGCACACTTAACAAATGTATGAATGGCACAAAGTTATGAAGAATTGCTATTGCACTGGATAATGGCATGGGGACCCAAGAAGATCTGAGCAGGCTGGAAAAATGGGCTGAACCAAATAGGATGAAATTTAACAAGGACCAATTTTAAGCATTGTACCCAGATGGGAGAGGGTTGAATTAGCAGTAAGTACAGGATGAACAAGATATGGCCAAATGTCACATCAATTGAAAAAGACACCCAGTTTTTGTTTGTCTTATTTTAAATGGAAAGCGAACTCAATAGTGTCCAAAAAGAACACATTTGCCAAAAAAGATGATGTCATCTCCAACTGCATTGCTAGAAATGTAGTGGCTGAGAAGTATAGACCAAATGATAAAGTGTTAGAAACTAAGGCTGTCAAAGCACTACTCAGTCTAGAGTTCTGATGTCACGTTTCAAGAAGGACACACTCCTGAGTCAATCCTTTGCTTACGCTCCAGCTTCACCACTGTAAGGTGAGCTCCGTGAGCGCAGAAGTGGCGTCTGGTTTTCACCATCTCTCTTAGTTGTCAGGTGCTGCTGTAACAGAAATACCATGAGTGGGTGGCTTTAAAGAACAGAAATCTATTTTCTCACACATCTGAAGGCTAAAAGTCCACACCCAGGTCAATCCTTTCCTTGTCAGCAGCCCTGGGCACTCCTTGGTTCCTTGGTGGTTTATAGACAATCCTCACATGGCTCTGTGTGTGTGCATGGGTGTGTGTATGTGTGTGTGTGTGTGTGTGTGTGAAAGGGAGAGAGTGCTTTGAAAATATCTATTTATAGTCTGAAGCAGAACACTCCATAGGGAAACTCTCTTTCCAACTGATTGATTGAACCACATTGGATTAAATTACATTATGGATAGTGATTACACTCCATTATATGTAAAGTAATTAGGTTATGATAGATTAAATTATGGAAAGTAATCTGCTCTACACAAGGCCAGTTGATTTAATCACATGTAACTACTCCATGACAACAACTAGACTAGTGTTTGGCCAAACAACTGGGAGATATAACCTAGCCAGTTGACAAGTAAAATTAATTATCACACCTTGGTACCCCCAGTGGCTAGGACAGTGCCTGGCACATAGCAGGCACTTAGTAGGTATTTGCCAAAAAAGTGACTAAATGAATCTGGAGACAAGCAATAAGAACATTGAAGGAACACAAGATCACTCAATCATGGCGATTAGAGGAAATGGAGATATTCTGTACACGAAAGAGAAGGCTTGGTTGATTTGTAACGGTTATTGTAAAACATTAAAGACTGTCATGTAGAAGGGAAAAAAATCAAACATAATCATTCAAGCTCTATAGGACAAATTTAAATGTAATAGGTAGAAGTTTCAGCAGACTTCAGCTCAATACAAGGAAGTACTTTCTAACAATTAGGGCTGTTCAAAATGGCCTTAATAAAAAGATGAATTGCATACCCCTGGATGTGTTTCAAGAAGCCCTGGTGGCACAAAGGTTAAGCACTCGGCTGCTAACCAGATTGTCTGAGGTTCAAACCTGCCAGCTGCTCTACTGGAGGGACAGACTGCTTCTGTAAAGAGTACTGCCTTGGAAACCCTATGGGACAGTCCTACTCTGTCCTATTGGGCTGCTATGAGTTGGAATCAACTTAATTGCAACGGGTTTGGTTTTTGGTTTGGAGGTGTTTGAGGAAATTATGCTAAACATGCGTTGGTCAGAAAGATTGTTGAAGGGATTGTTGTTACACTGAAGATCCTGGTCCAGATGATCACTTTGTTGTTGTTGTTAGTTGCCTTCCAGTCAGCCACAGACTCATGGTGACGCCGTGCACAATGGAACAAAACTCTGTCCAGTCTTTTCAGTTATAGATCAGATCATAATGGCATATAGAGTTTTCACTGACTAATTTTCAAATTGAAAATTATTATCCATCTCATTGAGGGTCTTTCTCTACTTAAAAACGAGATGGATTGGCACAATGGCTGCAACAATGGGCTCAAACATAGGGTTCAAACATAGCAACGATTGTGAGGATGGCACAGGACCAGGAAGTGTTTCATTCTGTCATACATAGGGTCACTACGTACACAGCATCACGACTCGATGGCACATAACAACAACAACAATTTTCAAAAGTAGACCACCAGACCTTTCTTCCTAGTCCATCTTAGGCTAGAAGCTCTGCCGAAACATCTTCAGCATCATAGCAATACTCAAGCCTCCAATGACAGATAGGTGGTAGATGTGCATGAAATGCATTGGCCAGGATCAAACCCAGATCTCTCCCAGGGAAAGCCAGAATTCTACCACGGAACCAACACTGCCCTCTGTGATCACTTCAATTACTTCCAATTCCCATGTTCTCCAGCTACAAAACATTGGAGGAAGTGAATGGAAAGCTACTGTTTTCCTGGGAGGACTTACTATGATTTTAATCTAGATTGAGACAAGATTCATATAAAATATTTAAACTGACAGATGAGTGATACGAACAGTAAGAGCTCTAATTGAGTTCGTTTTGGGCTACAGTGGTTCAGGAAGGTCCCCATGGAGGAGATGGGGCTCAGTTAGGCTCTAAACATTTGGACAGATAGAAAGACAGTGGGGTGGTCATTGCTGAGGCATGACGATGAAAGGAGTTCCCCACCCTTTATCGCACAATGAGCTTAGTGTTCACCACGTGGTTGTCTTCAACTGGGTCCTCAAAAGATGCTAATTCAATCACATTCAGGGTAGAAGGGCACCTCCTCACCCCAAATCAGGCTTCAGTTGGAATTCTTTTATTCTCCTTTTCTTTGATTTTCCATCATGTCTACTCAAATACTTCCCTAGCTCTTCTAATTAATCAGGCATTAGCACTATTATATTTCTGCCAACCTAATTTTCTTTTTAAAAAAGTATAAAGCAAGGACCAAAGAAATAGCAAAGGGAGAAAAAAGCTGAAAGAACTGAAATGTTCACTTAAATTACTTACTACATTAGTGTAATTATAGAAAAACATGTAAGAACTTATCCCTAAATCAGTTATGTCCATCAAATGTCAGTATTGGCAGCAGCCACCACCAACACGTAACGCTGTAACTGAGAGACCGTAAAGCAATCTGTGGTAAAGAGCTTAGCAGCCTGGATTGCGTTTCTCCCTGTGCTGTGTAATTTATGCTCTTATGTGACTTTAATCATCTACTCTGCAGCTTTCAACATAGTTGACACAAGGTGGTGGTTTCCAACTCTCCTTAAATATTAAAAAAAGAAAAGAAACCGTTGCTATGGAGTCAATTCCAACTCATGGAGACCCCGTGTATGTCAGAGTGGAACTGTGCACCATACGGTTTTCAAAGGCTGATTTTTTGGAAATAGATCGCCAGGCCTTTCTTCCCAAGTGCATCCGGTTAGGCTTAAATCTCCAACCTTTTGGTTTTCAGCCAAGGGAGTTAACTATTTGTACTACCCGGGGACTGTTTTTGAATATTAGGCCCTTAGAAAGAATTATTTTCTGTTATTGTCATGGGTTATTCCAGGGATAACTGTTCAAGTTATGGAGATCAGTGGTACTTACCTTTGACAAGTAGAGTCCATTCACTAGACATTTGAAAAACAAAAGTTTTTTCGAAGTTATCAGTCTAGTTTGTGGTCTTCCAGAAGCCAAACCAGGCCAAGGCCCTGGATCCATCTCGTTGGTCCTTTTGAGCTGCTAACCATCCTGGAGGCACAGTGATTAAGTGCTTGGCTGCTAACTGAACCCACCAGCGGTTCCGTGGGAGAAAGATTGGACAGTGTGCTTCCATAAAGATTACAGCCTTGGAAACCCTATGAGGCAGTTCTACTCTGTCCTATAGGGTTACTGTGAGTCGGAATCTACTCTACAGAAATGGGAAACACGTGTCACTGAGCTTCCTCAACCCCACAGCTCTTAAATCCAGCATCTATTACTTTTTTTATTGTTGCAAAATATATATAACACACTAGCCAATTTAACATGTTCACATGTACAGTTTAGTGACACCAATTATATTAACCATGTTGTGCGACTATCACCAACATCCATTGCCAAATATTCCATCACCATAAACAGAAACTCAATGTTTCCTAAATAAAGACTTCTCCCACTCCCGGTAATCACTAATAAATTCTGGTATCTATACACTCAACATCTATTTCTTAGTTGGAAAAAAAGTTCCTGCTTTTTTTGTTTTGTTTTCGCTGTCTGAAGTGCTGTGTATTGAGAAGGAGCTGAAACTACTTGCGCACTCAGCCAGAAGAAATACTATGACTAACAATCCCTGCCCTGGACGAGAAATTTCACCGTCCAAGCCTACCCTTCAGATTTATCCTGGCCTAAGATCTCTCCCCCGAACAACCTAGCACCGGATGTGATCGTCCTGAGTGCCCAAATGCCATTAGAAGCCACACTGGATTTCCCATCCCAAAGAAGTGCAAGATGTACTTCCAATCAGGGTTGATAAAATTCTACCTGACTGTGAGCAAAATATTTATGTAGGAGCTCCTTGATGAGAGAGGACCTGAAAATTCCAAACGTGCAACTGAGCAGGGCATCTCCACAAGCCCGTGTGCGGACTACACTCCCTCTACCAATACCACTTCTCCAAGCACTGAAGTTTTTAACTGGACTCTAGGACTGCTTTAGTGTGAGGAGACTACACAAAGATAACAGTGGTTTTTTAATCTTTCAATCATTTATTCATTAAGCACCTACTATGTGCCTGATAAGTTTCAGAAAACTCACAGCCCAAAAAGTAGATGGAGAATCACGCAGACCCAAATAGGAACACCAGAGAGCTACTGAAGTACCCTGGAGAAGGAGCTTAATCTCTTGCTGGCTCTCCTTCTTTGCTTGCCCCAGACACTCATCTATTCTCTACCTATCTCTCTCTCTCTCTCTTTCCTCTCATTCCTTTGGTAGTCTCATCCAGTTGCATGCCTTCAACACCACTTATATATGCTGAGATACCCCAATTTATATCTCCAGTCTTGGTTTCTTCCCTGAGCTCCAAACTCATAGCTTACTTTGCATCTTCATTGGGACATTTAAAAGCCGTTTCTATTTGTTGTTATTGTTAGGTGCCCTCGAATTGGCTCCAACTCATAGAGATCTTATTTATAACAGAACAAAACAATACCCGGTCCTGTGCCATCCTCACAATCAGTGTTATGTTTGTGCCCGTTGTTGCAGCCACTGTGTCTATCCACCTCATTGAGGGTCTTCCTCTTTTTCGCTGACCTCCTACTTTACCAAGCATGATGTCCTTCTCCAGCGATTGTTCCCTTCTGATGACATGTCCAAAGTACACAAGACAGAATTTCTCTATCCTCACCTCCAAGGAGCATTCTGGCTGTACTTTCTCCAAGCATGTCTATTTAAACAAGTTCAAAATAGAACTCCTAGTTTCCCAAAATACATCCCCAAAAGTTTTCCTTTACCAGAATTCCCCATATGAATAATCCCTGGTGGTGCGGTGGTTAAGAGCTATGGTGAGCTACGGATGCTAACCAAAAGATTGACAGTTCGAATCCACCAGCCGCTCCTTGGAAACCCTATGGGGCAGTTCCTACAGGGTCGCTATGAATCGGAATCGACAGCAACTGGCACCCAGTTACATAGGCAAAAATCTAGGAGTTATTCCAATAAACCATAATTCCTCCCTTTTCCTAACTCCTTTATATAATCGATCAAGAAGTCTTGTAAATATATATACTAAAATAAATATCACATCAAGATAATCCAGTTCTCCCACCTGTACTGCCACCCCTAGCCACCAACATCTTTTACCTGGATTACATCAGCAGCTGCCTAACTTGTCTGTTCTTTCTCCACCTTTCTGCTTACCCACCTTAATTCATTCTCCAGGTAAAAGACAGAGTGATATTTTAAAAATACGCAGCAGACCATGCCTTTCACCTGCTCAAATCCTTCAAAAGCTTCTCAATGCTCTTAGAATAAAATCCACACTCCTTAAAATTTATTGCTCATTTATGATGAAAACAAGAGGCTATTCCAATGTGAAACCTGGGAGAGTGGGAGAAGAATATCTCTCTCCTGAATTATTTTTGCTACATTAACGTAAGCCCTCATTAACATAAGCCCTCAGTTGCTTTTCAAGGGGTGGATACGCTCTCTCACTTAAATCTACCTGTGTCAGTCAGTGGAAAACATTGATAGGAGAGCTGCAGAACTCAGCAGTGTAGTGAGACCCAGCACAGCTCCCCACGCCACAGCAAGAAACCAAGATGGTACTCAGAATAACTGGGTTTAAGGACCATTTACTTTTCTCAGACTTTAGCAGAAGGATGACCTCTGACATCCACTCAACCTCCCTGGATTTGTCTTATCTCAACCACTCCACTTTTCCACAGCTTTTATACTAATCTCTATTAGTGCAGTTGTTACAATGAAAGCTCTTTAAGATAGGGCAATTTGTCTTATTCATCTTTAGATTCCCATTACTTGGCACAGTTCCTGGCCTATTACAGAGATGCAATAATGTTTAACAAAAGAATGAATAATTATGTAAATGAAGACAGTGAATACATTCTTTGAGTGACATATAGGATAGTATATCACAAATCCTGGGGGATTTAAATGAGATCTGCCTCCTCAAAGTAGAGTCGATCTTAATGACACGGATGGAGTACAGCTTTCGGGACCTTCATTTGTTGATGTGCCATGACTCAGAATCAGAAGAAATAGCTGCAAACATCCATTAATAATGGGAACATGGAACGTACAAAGTATGGATCTAGGAAAATTGGAAGTCATCAAAAGTAAAATGGAATGCATAAAGATAGATGTCCTAGATATTAGTGAGCTGAAATGGATTGGTATTGGCAGTCTGAGTTGGACGGACAATCATATAGTCTGCTATGCTGGGAATGATAAACTAAAGAACAGTGACATCACTTTCATTGTCAAAAGAACATTTCAAGATCTATCTTGAAGTACAACGCTATCAGTGATAGGATAATATCCATATGCCTACAAGGAAGACCAGTTAATACGACTATTATTCAAATTTACACACCAACCACTAATGCCAAAGATGAAGAAATTGAAGATTTTTACCAAATCCTGCAGTCTGAAATTGATCAAACATGCAATCAAGATGCATTGATAATTACCGGTGAATGGAATGCAAAAGCTGAAAACAAGAAATCAATAGTTCGAAAATATGGCCTTGGTGATAGAAATGACGCTGGAGATGGCATGACAGAATTTTACAAGACCAACATCTTATTCATTGCAAATACCTTTTTCATCAAAATATATATTGACTATCCATGTGGACCTCACCAGATAGAACACACAGGAATCAAATCTACTACATCTGTGTAAAGAGACAATGGAGAAACTCAGTATCATCAGTCAGAACAAGGCTAGGGCCTGATTTTGGAACAGAACATCAATTGCTCGTATGAAAGTTCAAGCTGAAGCTGAAGAAAATTAAAACAAGCCCATGAGAGCCAAAGTACGACCTTGAGTCTATCCCACCTGAATTTAGAAACCATCTGAAGAATAGATTTTCCCATTGAACACTAATACCAAAGACCAGGCGAGTTGTGGGATGACATCAAGGACATCATACATGAAGAAAGCAAAAGGCCATTAAAAAGACAGGAAAGAAAAAAAAAATACAAAAGTGTATGTCAGAAGAGACTCTGAAACTTGTTCTTGAACATAAAATAGCTAAAGCAAATGGAAGAAATGATGAAGTGAAAGAGCTGGACAGAAGATTACAAAGAAAAAGTAAGGTATTATAATGAAATGTGCAAAGACCTGAAGTTAGAAAACCAAAAGGCAAGAATGCACTCTGCATTTCTCAAGCTGAAAGAGCTGAAGAAAAAAAATTCAAGCCTCGAGTTGGAATACTGAAGGATTCAATGGGCAAAATATTGAACGATGCAGGAAGCAGCAAAAGAAGATGAAAAGAATACATAGAGTCACTGTGCCAAAAAGAATTGGTCAATGTTCAACCATTTCAGGAAGTAGCATATGATCAAGAACTGATGGTACTGAAGGAAGAAGTCCAAGCTGCATTGAAAGCATTGGCAAAAAACAAGTCTCCAGGAATTGATGCAATACCAATTGAGATGTTTCAACAAACAGATGCAATGCTGGAAGCACTCACTCATCTATGCCAAGAAATTTGGAAGACAGCTTACGTGGCCAACCAACTGGAAGAGATCTATATCTGTGCCCATTCCAAATAAGGATGATCAAATTGAACTCAGAAATTATCAAACAATATCATTAATATCACATGAAAGTAAAATTTTGCTGAAAATCATTCAAAAATGATTGCAGCGGGGACCTTATACCATCAAGAAAGCAGTGCCGGGAGCAGAGCTCGTCCTTTGGACCAGGGTCCCTGCTCCAAGAAGCTCCTAGTCTGGGGGAACACTGATGAGAAGGCTGAGAGAGAGAAAGCCTTCCTCTGGAGATGATACCTTGAATTTGGACTTTTAGCCTACTTTACTGTAAGGAAATAAACTTCTCTTCGTTAAAACCATCCGCTTGTGGTATTTCTGTTGTAGCAGCACTAGGTAACTAAGACAGGTCCCATATTTCATTAGTGTATAATTTTTAGTTGACAATGGGTTTGCTAACTCTTCCTCTAAAATACTAGAGGAAGAACTGGCTACTTGCACTCATTTCTCTTTAGATTCCACTTTTTTACAAAGAAAAATCAAAGCCTGAAGTGAAGTTAAAGTCAATGAGGCCTTGGTTTTCTACTAAGATATATAAAGTTATAGAGTGAGATAAATCATGTATAGAGCGGGAGAAAGGCGTAGATAATGTATTTTACATCTCTGTATCCCCAAAGAACTTTTCCAAGTGCAGAGTAGCAGGCAAACCCTGTAAAATTTTGGTTTTACCAGTCAAATATGTTCAAATATTAGCACATTTTCTAAGATTCAACCTATACAAAGAGATAATGCGTGTTAGACAAAGTCAATAATTAATAAGTGCATTTACAGAAATATTCAGATTAATGAAACTGGACTTGAAGTTAGAAGACTTAGATTCAAATTCCATTTATTGCATTTCCTGGGAAATCCTATATAATGTAGCTGTGTATTCAGTTTCCTCACTGTTGAAATTGGGCTGATAGTACCTACACGAGCTAGTGGAAAGAATTGTAGCAAGACTCATATTAAGTATATAAAAAAAACACATTTTATATTATAAAATGTAATTAAAAATTAAGATTTGATGATTGAACAAATCAATTATTCAATATGATACACTTGAACAGATGCCTATGTTTTAGGAATAGGTACAAACAGGTCTTTCATGGGAGAAGTATTTAATGGTAAATTGGAGGATGACTCATTTTCTTATGTAAAATTCAGTTTGATTAATCTCTAGGTTTAGAGTTACATTAAAAGCTTGTATGCACAACATACACTTCTGGCACCATTGGATATATCATAGAGTAGAACCAAAAAAAAAACCAAAACCATTGCCGTCGAGTTGATTCCGACCCATAGCGATCTTATACCACAGAGTAGAACTGCCCCATAGGGTTTCCAAGGAGCAGCTGGTGGATTCAAACTGCTGACCTTTTGGTTAGCAGCCTGAGCTCTTAACCACTACACCACCAGGGCTCCACACAAGAGTGTAGATGGGTTCAAATGTACAGGAAAAGAAACGTGGAAAATAAAACCTCATTAGATCTTAATAAAATCATATACTTTATGATCATAGATGGAAATACATTACAAAATCCTTGTTTTCCAAAGAAAAAATATGCCATCTATCCAAAAACCAGGAGAAAAAAAGAGAAAACAAAGAATGATTGCAGAGCATCCAATAGTGGCATTGTCTCAGTTTCCTAGTGCTTCCATAACAAAAATACCATAAGTGAGTGGCTTTAAAAAAACAAATTCATTTTATCACAGTACTGGAGACTAGAAGCCGGAATTCAGGTGTCAGCAGGGATGTGCTCTCGGGCCAGATGTCCAATCAGGGTATCAGTTCTGGCGGAAGTTCCTCTTAAGTCTCTTTCAGCTTCAGGCAACCCAGGTGTCTCATGGTGTTCCTTACCTGTGTACAGATTCTCATACAGTCTCTTCCCCAGCATGTGTCTCTCTGTGTCTGTACTCCCATTATAAGACGCTACTGGGTTAAGTTTAGGCCTGATCTTCCTCTGGTATAACACCCTTAACATAACAAAAGAAAACTCTGTTTTCAAAGGGTCACACTCATAGGTAAGAGCTGACACACTAAAACTTGCAATATGTGTGTGTGTGTGTGTGTGTGCATATGCATACAGAAACTTAGAGAACATGTGTGCAAATGGGCAATAAATGCTCCATACAAGTGAAGAAGGAATGCAACTTGAGACTAAGGTAACTTTATAAACCAAAACCAAAACCAGTTGCCGTAGAGTAGATTCTGACTCATGGTAACCTCCTGTGCATCAGAGAACTGTGCTCCACAGGGTTTTCAGTGGTGAATTTTTTGGAAGTAGATCACCAGCCTTTCTTCTGAGGCACCTATGGGTGGACTTGAACCACTAACCTTTCAGTTAGCAGCCCAGAGTGTTAACTATTTGTTAGAGATTATGTTTTTAACAGGCTAGTTCAAGCATTTGAGAGTGTTCTCAGTTGCTGGTTGACATCAAGACTCAAAGGCAACATACTTTTTTTGAGGTTGAGATGCCAGATATCCTTGTTTTATTTAGGAGTAATAAATACAAAGACTCTAGGAAAGAGAAATGTTGGAGGGATTTATCATGTGTGATTCACCCACCACACAGTAACTATGACCCCAAGAAGATACAAATAACAATTACTTTACAAAGACAATAAGAAGTACATCGGTGAATGGAAAATCAGTATCATTGGAAACAGTAGTGTGTGTCGTCTGTAGGTCAGAGGTGAAGTTGGGTGATATTGCCATTGGAATTGACTTTCTAATTTCAATGAGGACAATGCTATCAAGCACTCTCAGAGGATAAGTGGAAGCACTTAACTGCCTCAGACAAAATCGGTGTGTTATTGTAAGTGAAAAAGACCTAAAGAGGTCATTACAACTGTTTAATTATGATGTGGATATTTAATCATGTGACCCTAAGGACTTAAATAGGTGAACAGACTGCAGTTATGATGATTTCTCATCAATTTCTAGACAAGGCATGTGTGAGTTCATTTTGCAGCTACTGTATAGTGCCTTCATACTTAAGGGGTTCACCTTCCAGCACTACATCTGACAATATTCTGTTCTAATCCATAGGGTTTTCATCAGCTAATGTTCAGAAGCAGATCACCAGGCTTTTCTTCCTAGTCTGTCTTAATCTGGAAGCTCTGCTTAAACCTGTCCACCATGGACCACCCTGCTGGTATTTGAAAAGCTGGTGACATAACTTTCAGCATCATAGCAATAAGCAAGATACCACAGTAGGATAAACTGACAGACAGGTGGTAGTGTCCCACTATATGCCACTGTATTTAGACATGTATAATTACCCATTGCCATTGAGTTGATTCCAACTCACAGCAACCCTATAGAACAGAGCAGAACTGCCCTAAAGAGTTTGAAATAATAGGAAATATTGTCCATAACTGCTAATACATGGATTATTATATTTATTCTTCATACCAAATACAGTGGGATGTAGTGGGGTAAAATATTATATTTCAGAGAGCACAGATGTTTTCTCAAATTGATGACTGTTAATTGAGTATAAATGTGTACTAAATGATTTTGCCAAATGGTACTTACACAATATATATATCCTTATTTGTGTAAAACACCAAATATACGGTAATGGGGAACCCAAGGTAGAGAAGGAAGGGGAGAGTGTTGACATATCGTGGGGGGGTTGGTAACCAATGTCGCAAAACAATATGCATATTAATTGTTTAATGAGAAACCAATTTGCTCTGTAAACTTTCATCTAAATCACAATAAAAAAGTTAAAAAAGTGCAAAAAAAAAAAAATGATTGCAGCAGTACATCAACAGGGAGCTGACAAAAATTGAAGCTGGATTCAGATGAGGACATGGAATGAGGGATATCATTGCTGATGTCAGATGGATCCTGGCTGGAAGCAGAGAATACCAGAAAGATGTTTACCTGTGTTTTATTGACTATGCAAAGGCATTCTACTGTGTGGATCATAACAAGTTAGGGATAACATTGAGAAGAATAGGAATTCCAGAACACTTCATTATGCTCATGCAGAACCTGTACATAGACCAAGGGGAAGTCATTTCAACAGAACAAGTGGATACTGTGTGGTTTAAAATCAGGAAAGACATTTGTCAGGGTTGTATCCTTTTACCATACCTATTCAATCTGTATGCTGAGCAAATAATTCAAAAAGCTGGACTATGTAAAGAAGAACAGGGCATCAGGATTGGAGGAAGACTTATTAACGACCTACAATATGCAGATGACATAACCTTGCTTGCTTCAAGTGAACTTGAAACACTTAATTGATAAAGATCAGAGACTACAGCCTTCAGTATGGATTACACTTCAACATACAAAAAACCAAAATTCCTCACAACTTGACCAATAAACAACATTATGATAAATGGAGAAAAGATTGAAGTTGTCCAGGATTTCATTTTACTTGGATCCACAATCAACACCAATGGAAGCAGCAGTCAAGAAATCAAACGACATATTGCATTGGGCAAATCTGCTGCAAAAGGCCTCTTTAAAGTGTTCAAAAACAAAGATGTCACTTTGAGGACTAAGGTGTGCCTGACCCAAGCCATGGTATTGTCAGTCGCCTCATATGCATGAGAAAGCTGGACAATGAATAAGAAAGACTGAATAAGAATTGATGCCTTCAAATTACGGGTGTTTGTGAAGAAAATTGAATATACCATGGACTGCCAGAAGAACGAACAAATCTGTCTTGGAAAAAGTACAGCTGGAATGCTCCTTTGCTCCTTAGAAGGGAGAATGGTGAGACTTTGTCTTCCTTACTTTGACATGTTATCAGGAGAGACTGGTCCCTAGAAGACATCATGTTTGGTAAAGCAGAGGGTGAGCAAAAAAGAGGAAGACCCTCAACAAGATGAATTGGCCCAGTGGCTGCAACAGGGGGTTCAAAGGTAGCAATGATTATGAGGATGGTGCAGAACTGGGCAGTGTTTTGTTCTGTTTTACATAGTGTCATTGTGAGTTGGAGCTGACTCAATGGTGACCTAACAATAACAATAACAAAATATCACAAATCCTGGGGGATTTAAATGAGAATATGTAAATCTTGCAGGAATTGCAATTTCAACTGTCTAGATTAACCAGAATTCTAGAATCACGAAAGCATTGACCTTGTTGCCATTTTTAATGCACTGAAATCCCTGTCTACCAGCTTTCACACTGGGATGTATGTATTCTAGGTTGTACTTTGGATCTCATGGACTTGCTCTGATTTTCTTCAGCTTCAGCTTGAACTTGCATATGAGCAAATGGTTGTTCTACAGTCAGACCCTGGCTTTGTTTTGACTGATAGTATTGAGTTTCTACGTTGTCTCTTTCCACAAATGTAGTCAATTTGATTCTTGCATAATCTATCTGGCAAGGTCCACGTGTATAGCTATCATCTGTGTTGTAGAAAAAAAGTATTTTGCAATGAATAAATCATTGGTTTCGCAGAATTCTATCAGATGATCTCCAGCATCATTCCTACCACCAGGACATATTTTCCAACTACTAATCCTTCTTCTTTGTTTCCAACTTTTGCATTCCAATCACCAGTAATTATTAATACATCTTAACTGCACATTTGATCAACTTCAGACTGTAGCAGTTTTGTAAAAATCTTCAATGTATTCATTTTTAGCATTCATGGTTGATGCCTAAATCTGAATAATAGTCATATTAACTTGTCTTCCTTGTAGGTGTATGAATAATAACCTATCACTGAAGGCATTGTACTTCAGGATGGATCTTGAAATCTTCCTTTTGATAATGAATGCCACTATTTTCCTCTTCAATTTTTCATTCCTGGCATAGTAGACCATATGACTGCTGCATTCAAAATGGCCAATACCAGTTCATTTCAGCTCACTAATGCCTAAGATATTGATCTTCAAGCATTCCATCTCATTTTTGACAACTTCCAATTTTCCTTGATTCATACTCTGCACATTGCACATTTTGATTATTAATAGATGTTTACAGCAGTTGCTTCTTATTTTGAGTCATGCTACTTCAGCAAATGAAGGTCCTGAAGAATTTACTCCATTCACATCATCAAGGCCAACTCTAGTCTGAGGAGGTAGTTCTTCCCCAGTCATATTTTCAGTGCCTTCCAAACTGAGGTTCTCATCTCCCGGCATTATACTGGAAAATCTTCTGTTGTTATCCATATGATTTTCTTTGGCTAATTTACAGAAGCATATCACTAGGCCTTTCTTCCTAGTCCATCTTAGTCTGAAGCTCTGCTGAAACACATCCACACGGTGATCCTGCTGTTATTTGAAATTCCAGTGGCATAGCTTCTAGCATCACAGCAACATGCAAGCCACCACAGCACAACAAACTAACAGATGGCTGGTAGTTAAGCGTAGCAGTGAGGATTAATAATCACTTGATAAATTAAGTTAGCTCCCAAGTCTTTGACCACACCTTTAAATCATGTTAGTATTCAGGATGATAATTTACAATTGGGTCATTTATTTAAGTTTGAAATAATTCCAAAGGGAAATTCAGTTAAGCACTATGCTCTTGGCTTTGCTACAAAAGTCATTTAGAAATAAATATCATCCCAGCCTATGACACAAGTAAAAGCCACAGATAAGGCATAGCAAATACGTAGAGTATTGCATAGTTTCTGTTCATTTATTTAGTAGCCTGAGAAAGCAATATTCACATAATGTCTTTTTATTATTACTAATACATGCATACAAAGAGAGTCATAATGCACTTTTCTATGATTTTTACAGAAATATCTTAAATTTCATGGATTAATTACTCAATAAATTTATCCCCATCCAAATGAAAATAGAATCATTGAAACAGAATCAGGTGTCAGATTGAAAATAGAAAAATTATAAGCTCTCTACTATTTCACAACCTTGAAGTATTTATGGTGTTGTGGAAAGGGCATAGGGCTAGAAGTTAAAAAAAAGAAACAACAAATAAACAACAAAACCCATTGTGTTTGAGTAGAGTCTGACTCATGGTGACCACGTGTTACAAAGTAGAACTGTTCCATAGGGCTTTCTTGGCTGTAATCTTTATAGAAGCAGATCACCAGGTCTTTATCCCTGGCACCACTGGATGGGTTCAAACCACCAACCTTTAGGTTAGTAGCCAAGCACAAACCGTTTGTGCCACCCAGGGACCTTGGGGCTAGAAGTTAAGGGTCCTGAATTACCTAACTTTAGGCAAATCACTTAACCTCCATGAGGCTCAATTTTTCAAACTAAAAAATGACCAGATGAGAACAGATGACCTCTGAGCTCCCTTCCAGCCCTGACATCTGTGATGGGTCAGCCTCAGCATCATCCATGGAGTCATCAATTTCCCAGGCACACTTTGCTTTTCTATTTTGGCTTATGCTACTTCTGCCTTCTATTCCCTCATTCTCTGAGCATGGTCACAGACCAGCAGAAAATGCAGGCTCTCCACAAGTGAACGTTCTAGTCTCAGATTCATTTGTAATGCATTAAGTACCCCAGAAATGACATCCACATGCCATTCTTGGTAAAGCTGACTTGTCACAGGGGCTTCTGTCATGCTTAACCTCTTCTGACAAAAAGCCCGTTTCCAGGGAACTTGGATAAGTGCATAAGAAATAGTGTCTGTCCTAGAAAAAAGGTAAAAGAATTGAAAAACATTTTTTAAACCTTGTAAGGAAAGCACATACTTTGGAATATAACAGAAATGTTATTGACTGAAAAGGAGGGACCTGCAGTTGCTTAGGCTAGAGAAACCTGAGTCCCTTCCCTTGTATACTGAGTGCTGGCTCTTCATTCAGCCTCCAAAGAGGTAGGAAGTGAGTGCATAAGAGAGAGTTCAAGCCTCGAGGTTAGAACAGGATGCAGAGATCACTTTTGCCATGTTACAGCTGTGCACATGGGGTCAACATGAGTTGGAATCAATTTGGCAGCAACTAACAGCAACATAGCCCTGTGACCTTCATTCCACTGACCCTCAGTTTCCTCACTTGAAATAGATGAAGATAATAAAACCATTCTTACAGGACTTTTCTGGGATCAAATGTGATAACACCTCTTGGTCATTTAGCATGGCGTCTGACACATAAGAGGAACAGTACAGAAGCTGTTGTTATTAGCTGCTGCCAGTTGCGATCAGTTGTAGATTGGACCATTGTGATCCATAAGGTTTTCATTGGTTGAGTTTTGGAAGTGTATCATCAGGCCTTTCTTCCTCAAAGAGGTTAGTTCCTTTATTTCCTCAATTTTATTTCTTGATAAAGTAGCTTCAGCCATATCTGAAGTAAATTTTGTCCTCTGAAACAGTTAAAATTGGAAATGTATGGAGAGCACAGGTAACCAGAAATGGCAAACAGTAGTCTTCTCTACTAATATTAACCAAAAAACAAACAAACAAACAAACAAAAACACTTGTTGCCTCAGAGTCGATTCCAACTCATAGCAACCCTATAGGACAGAGTAGAACTACCCTATAGGGTTCCCAAGGAGCAGCTGGTGGATTCAAAATGCCAACCTTGTGGGTAGCATCCATAGCTCTTAACCACTATGACACCAGGGATCCCTACTAATGGTAGTGCCATTGAAAGGCTTTTCTGAATCTGGCACCACTTCCAAGCAGAGCAGAGATAATTCACAGCTCATTTATAAAGTTCTTTGGCTTCCTTAGGAAAAGGATGTTACATAAATGCAAGCAAAATTACATTCATATTATGCTTTAGTGGAAATGCCAAGCTTAACCGTAAGCAAATTCTATAATATGTTCTTATTTTTCTTTCTATGCTATATCCCCAGGGAGTCCTAAGTTCCACAATAAGCAAAGCTGTGTTTGTCAATGAAAATAACGAGGGGACACCATACAGGATAACTTACAACTTACATTAAAGAAGTGAGACAGACTGGACAGATGGAGACCATTAGCTGCTCCTAGGAGCCCAGCTAAAAGGAGACAGCAGCAGACTCTTAAAGAAAACTTGGTTGGAAAGCATGGTCATCTTACCTTGCTCATAAGTTAAATTTAATTATGTTATAATGCCACCGCTTTATTCATTTCTCTAATGCATTATCAAGGTCAGTCAGAGCCATTTAGTAATCTACAGAGCCATTTACTGATCTGGAATTGATTAATGCCTATTGGCATTGAGAGCCTGTTTGTAGTGAAGGAAAATGCACCCTTTCAGCACTCCTGGGGAATGGAATAAGAGGTTTTTATACAGGAAACAAAGGTCTGTACTTATAAACTCATTCCTAGCATCAATGAGAGAGGAGCGGAAACTACTGGCCAGTGACACTTACTCAGTATGGAGGGAGATGTTCTCCTATCCCTTCATCATATTTTCTCGAGGTGACATTTGACTATCTGGCCTTGACACATCTGGGAGCTACTGGTTTCTCTAACCAAGACATAACTATATACTTAGGCTTTTTCTTCCAAGGATTATGACTGGGCTAAATTTAAGACCTATAAATTATAGCTAGAAAAGTAGAACATGAAAGAGAGGCATAAGTAATTGTAAACCCATACAAGGTTAAGGAAGAAGAAGTGAGAAATAATATACAGAAAACTAAGGAAAAATTCATTTAAAGTAGAAAGAGGGTGAGTTCTACAAATTCTCTCCATGAGGAAACTGAGAAATAAAGTACCTAAATAGAGAGAAAGAAAGAAACACACAGTAAGAATAACTTTATGGGTCTTGTGAAATTATTTTCTTCTGAGTTGTCTAGCTATTTTCATGAAATTTATCTTGTAACATTTTCCAGTCCATGGACATTTTAATGAATAAAAACTTTGCCTTCTGAAGAGAGGGATTGGGGGAGATAGAAGAGATTGTTTTTTGGTTAGTGTAAGTGTAGGTCTGGTTATTTTAATCAGACGTATTCTGTACAGTTCCAATGCTACTACTCCTTTTGAGAAAAGAATGAAAAGTAATGTATGTGAATCTGTATTCCATTATCGTTATGAAATATGTCCATTCCTCTAGTCTTGTTTTCCAACATAATTTAAGAGTTAAAAGAACAAAACTGGAATTGATGCCCCACAAAAAAAGAGCCAAAGATATGAGTTCTCAGTTCAAACAAGAAACACAAGTGACATTAAGCACATTAACAATATGCCCTACCTAATTCATAAGAGAAAGACAATTTAAACTTCACTGACAACAGATTCAACACAATCCCTATCAAAATCCCAGCTGCTTTTTTGGGGGGATCAAGGGGGTGGGGGCTGACAAGTTGATCTTAAAATTCATATGGAAATTCAAGGGAGCCAGAATAGTGAAAATAATCCTGAAAAAGGAAAACAAAGTTCTACAACTCATAGGATTTCAAAATTTGCTATGAAGCTACAGAAATCAAGATATGTTGCGTGGCATAAGAATAGACATACAGACCAGTGAAATAGAATTGAGTGTCCAAAAATAAACCCTTACATTTTTAGTCAATTGATTTTTGACAAGGGTGCCAGGACATCTCAATGGGGAAAGAATAATCTTTTCAACAAATGTTTCTAGGACAACTGGCTATATACATGCAAAAGAATGAAGTTGGTCCCTTACTTCACACCATATAGAAACAGCGACTTAAAAGTGGATCATAGGCCTAAATGTAAGAGATAAAACTATAGAACTCTTAGAAGAAAACATAGGAGTAAATTGTTGTAAACTTGGTGTCATAGACTGAATTGTGTCCCCCAAAAACATCTGTCAACTTGGCTGGGGGTCATGATTCCCGGTATTGTATGACTGTAATCTGATGTGATTTCATTTTGTGTAGTAAACGCTATCACTATGATGAGGTTATACTGATTACATCTACAAGATTTGATAGTGTCTTCAGCCACTCTCTTTTGAGATATAAAAGAGAGAAGCGAGCAGAGACACATGGGAACCTCGTACCACCAAGAAAGCAGTGCTGGGAGCAGAGCACGTCTTTGGACCTGAGGTTCCTGTGCAGAGAAGCTCCTAGACCAAGGGAAGATTGATGACATGGACCTTCCTCTGGAGCCAATGGAGAAAGTGTTCCCCTGGAGCTGACATTCTGAATCTGGGCTTGTAGCCTACTGGACTGTGAGCAAATAAACTTCTCTTTGTTAAAGCCATCCACTTGTGGTATTTCTGTTAGAGCAGCACTGGATGACTAAGGCACTTGGGTTAGGCAATAGCTTCCTAGAAATGATACCAAAAGCATAAGAGACAAATGGAAAAATAGATACATGGGACTTCACCAACATTAAAAACTTTTGCGCTGCTGAAGATACCATTAAGAAAGTGAAAAGACAATCTACAGAATGGAAGCAAATTTTCCTAAATTACATATCTTCCAAATAAGATACACAAATTGCCAATAAGCACATGAAAAAATGCTCAACATCATTGTCATTGGGAAATGCAAAACAAAACCACAATGAGATATCACTTCATACCCACTAGGAAGGCTGAAATAAAAAAAAAAGGACAGACAATAACAAGTGTTGGCAAAGATGGGAGAAACTGAAATTTTCTTACATTGCTGAAGGATTGTAAAATTGTGCACCCACTTTGGAAAACAAGCAGTTACTCAAAGTGTTACACTTAGAATCACCATCACCATACACCACCCAGTGCCATCAAGTGGATTCCGGCTCATAGCAACTCTATAGGACAGAGAAGAACTGCCCCATAAAGTTTCCAAGGAGCATCTGGTGGATTCATACTGCTGACCTTTTGGTTAGCAGCCACATCTCGTAACCACTATGCCATCAGGGTTTCCAAATATGACCCAGTAATTCCATACATACT
Source organism: Dugong dugon (assembly GCA_030035585.1). Taxonomy (NCBI): domain Eukaryota; kingdom Metazoa; phylum Chordata; class Mammalia; order Sirenia; family Dugongidae; genus Dugong; species Dugong dugon. Next base: position 22,547,425 of record CM057469.1, on the reverse strand, counting down.
AGGTATATACCCCAAAGAAATGAAAACATACGTTCACACAAAGACTTGTACTCAAATGTTTATAGCAGCATAATGGAGAAAATTCAGAAACAATCAAAATATTCAGAAATTGATGAGTATATAAACAAAATGTAGTATGTCCATATAACGGAATATTATCCAGTAGTAAAAGGAATGACTTACTAATACACGCTATGACATTGATGAATCTTGAAAAATCATGTGAAGTGAAAACATCCAGTCACAAAGGGTCATATATGAAATGTTCAGGCTAAGCAAATTCATAAAAACAGAACATAGATTAGTGATTTCCAAAGGCTGGGGAAGAGAAGGAAAGGGGAGTGACTGTTAATAGGTACAGGGTTTGTTTTTGTGGTGTTGAGTGATGAAAATATTCTAAAATTAGATTATGGTGATTGTCACACAACTCTGTGAACATACAAAAGCTCACTGAATTGTATATTTTAAAAAGATGAATTTATGGTATGTGGATGTGGAGCATATCTCAACATGTAACTGTGATTTTAAAAAAACTACATTGAGATGTTATTTTCTACCAGGCTGAAAAAGATTCAAAAGCTTGGGAACAACAGAGTTGATAAAAATGTGATGAAACAGGCCATTTCATATATTGTTTATGGGGATGTGTATGGATTCAACATCTGTGGTGGAGAAATTTGCAATATTAACCAAAATAAAATATTTGTCCAAAAATTCAGCATCAAAGAATTTGCATATGTAACTTGGACATGTGCAAAATGATGTAAGTATAACATTACTCATTGCAGTAATGTTTATAATAGCAAAATGCTGGAAATAATCAAAATGACTACCAGTAGAGAACTGGTCAGTAAATTATGGACATCCATAAAATGAAATACTATGTTATAAAAAATGAAAAAAAAATTGTTTATGTACCGATATGCAAATATCCTCAAGATACATTAACTAAACAACAACAACAAAATGTATATAGTATGTAAACCCATACCACCAGTTGTTGTTGAGTCAGTTCAGGCTCTTGGCAACACCATGTGTGTCAGAGAAGAACTGTGCTCCACAGGGTTTTCAATGACTGATTTTTCAGAAGTTGATTGCCAGGTCTTTCTTCCAAGGTGCCTCTGAATAGACTTGAACCTCCAATCTTTGGGATAGCAGCCAAGTACGTTAACAATTTGCACCACCCAGAGACTCCACATAAGCACATACTAGATTAATAATCAACATCATTAGTCATCAAATATTCACTCTGCCTACTATCCTGTGGGAGGAATATGCTTCCCTACCCCACGGAATCTGGGCTGATGACTTGTTTTGTTTTGACCAACAGAATGTGGGTGGAAATGAAAGAGTCCCTGTTCTAAATAGAGGATTTAGAGGCGTCATATGTTCTTTCTAGATCCTCTGGAATTCCCGCCATCTATCACGAGAAAGGTAAGCCCAAGTAATGCTGTTCCTTCACCCCAGGTCCCAGAATGAGAGACTCAAGAGCAGGCTTGACTCGGAATCAGCCAAGTCCAGCTGATCCCAGTTAAACCCAGCAAAGCTACAGCTGACTCACAGAGCTGTGAGCAAAAAAATTGGTATAAGCCATTGACATTTTGGGGTTGTTTATTGTCACAGTAAAAGCTGCTACCAGAAGTGGGGTAAAATATATATATATAAAATGTATTTGTTTGACTATACATAAAACATATTTAAAAGGCTACACAAGAAAATTATGATAATACAGGTTACCCATGGGGAGGTAAATTGGGTGGTGAGCGATGGGGTGGGATGGAGCATTTTCACAGTATACTCTTTGTCTTAGTTATCTAGAACTGTTACAACAAAAAATACCACTAGTGGGAGGCTTTAAGGAACAGCAATTTATTTTCTTACAGTTCAGGAGGCTAGAAGTCTGAATTCAGAGCGTGGCTCTAGGGGGTGGTCCTTCCTTGTTGGTAGCATTCCTTGGTGTTCCTTGGTGTCTATCTCTGTGTCTATTCTGCTTTTTTTAATAACTCAGAAGTGACTAGGTTTAGGACCCACCCTACACTTGTATGACCACATTAACATACAAAAGAAAAACCCTATTTCCAAACAGGGTCATATCCACAGGTACAGGGACTAGAACTTCAGTATACATTTTTGGAGACACAATTCAAGCCATAACATCCTTCTATACATTTTTAACTTAAAAAAATGAGCATGTAGGCACAACAATTGGTTTCTATTCACCTGGAACAACAGAGGAAAAAGCAGAGTCAGGAATAGGAGGAAGATATGGAATGTGGGGCTGATTGCCACCATGGAACACCTGCCTCCTTTGCCATGAAACCAGAACTGTATGGTGCCTGGTTACCATTACTGAACATTTTGATCAAGATTCTTCAGAAGAATCTTGATCAAAAGGATGAAAATGCAGAACAGAATTTCAAATTTTCTTGGACTCCAGACTTCCTGAAGCTATGAAAATTGGATGGACCCCTGAAACAATTGAACTGAGACAATATTTAAACTTTAAACCAGAAATATCCCCTGAAGCCTTCTTTAAACCAAATAATAGTTAAGCTTAATGAGTAAAAAATGTCTGCCTTGAACATTATGCTCTCTTAAGAACTATTTATAAGGGATCAAATTGACAACAGCAATTCAAAAGATTAGATAGGAACATTAGAGGGCAGTGAATCTGTGTTAATGTTGGAGGAATAACTCAGAATTTTTAAAATTCTATTGATGACTAAATGATTGGAAGGAAATTACCATAAAAACCACTTTAAGTAAAGTACATAGAGGTTAAATCAATCTGCCAAATTTTTAAAATATTTATCCCATTGCCTAATTATAGGAAGATAATTTTGCTAAGCTGCTTTTACAGGATAAGAATATTAAGGTATTCTCTTTGACTTTGGATGAATTTCTGTCACATTTTTTCCTTCAAGTTTCCCAGAAACTAATTACACAAAATCATCAACAAAATCAATGGAAATTATATATATTGATAATGCTATGTAATTGCCGATAATGAGATATATATATATGATTGTTTCTAAGTAACTCAGCTTTATAAAATCAGTAACAACAACAACAAAAAGTTTAAAATCCACCAGCAGCCCTGAGTTGTGCTGTTTTCTTTGATCTCTAGTAGCTTTCTCATTTACTCGCAGACCCCACTAACTTAAAAGCTGGCCATTCTTTTTCTCAAGGCAATAGCATCACAATCAGACATTAATCTCAACTCGAGAGCTGTTGCAGTCACTTAGAACTACACTTTCTCCTTATAAAATAAACCAGGCAGGAAAGTTTCTATTTTTTAGATAGGTAGAAGAGGAATGGAAGAGAAACAAGGGACAATAAATTCATTTCTTTCCACATAGGGGAAGTGAGATTGGGTGTCAGGCATGCAACAGATCAGATTTATACCTAACCCCTGTGTAACCGTGAACACAGATTTTCCTGACCAATAAGCAGAGCCAGCCTTACATGTACTGATAGAGTACTAGGAATGCCATCATTACAGGGTTTTACCTTTGCACTGTTTACTATAAAATATCTTCCTAAGATAAATACCCCTGGGAGGAGGTGTCTATGAAGGAACAATAAACCTTAGTGAGTTTTCTAACTGAAGGCTTCCCAAGTTGGGTTCTTGTCACTTCTATCAAGTACCATTCTTCTGCTACCCCCTTAAGGACTCGTTAAGATCAGGTCATGATGATGTACTGCCTGACCCTTTTCATTATCCTAGATCTAGTCCAAAGCAGTTCTACAGATTTAAGCAATAATTACTACTATAGTTCAAGGGTATTGGAGAACACAAGCAAAAAGCATGAGTATTACAGGTACTGTGATCTCACGTGATTCATTTAGAGTGGCCAAAATTTTAAATATTTCATTATCTACATCATGCTTTTCCTACTTCATTTGCTTTTCACTCACGACAGCTTCCCATGGACTCAAAATCTGAGGTAACTTTCCTTTCTCTCTAAGTCAACTATTTCAAAATTCATATTCAGTTTGAAATATCTCTTTTCTTAGGAAAAAGAGATATCTTGAAGATATCCCAGATCCAACTTTCCACTCACATAAGGGTGAATTGGATTTCTGTTGCCATGTAAGATAGAATAGTTTATTGCCAAGTAGGATAGAATAGCTTGTTGCAGACCTACATTTCCTCTGAGAAGAACTAGAAAAGCCCCCCAAGTTTTATATATATATATATATATATATATATATATATATATATATGTTTAATGACATCAGACAGTTGCAGAAGGAGCAAGGACTAAAGGAGCCAATATTCTGCAGAGTGAAAACTTCAGAGGTGAATTCCTGTTTGGCAGCCAGTTTTTAACTGAGGACATTTGTCAATTCTAGTTGCAAACCAAGAGGTTGAGAATTTTGGTTTTGCCCAGGCAGAGGGCTGTAGCTGGAGGAAGAAACTAGAAGAGAACATGAAAGCCTCATGGGACTAGAGAGACAAAATTGGAAACTTAGAAAAGCAACATTTCAGTGAGAAGGAAAGAGTAGAAAACAGCTTGGTGTACAGTCCTTTCTCCCCTGCAGGAATTTTCCATATTCTGAATCTGAATGAGTGGGAAGGCTATAAACTTCAGCAGAAATCCTCTGAAATTCCAAGCAGTCCGTTCTGCAGTCTCTCCGTGACACTGAGATAAGAACTAAGAGTTCAGGATCTGCCAAGGCAAAGACTTCCAATGGGCATGCTAGATTCCCTGTAGAAAGCCCTGAAAATCTACATCCTAGGATTCAGGATGAGTAGAGGTAAACAGAACATTTCCAAAAATAAAATATAGCCTTGACTCGACACAGTCTCTGATTGGTGTAAATTACAAGCTCCCTCTCTAATATGTCCACCAAAGAAAAAGGTAAATGCTTTCTGGGGAAATATTAACTGGAGCTTCTATAACTTTTGTATACAATGTTTGTCTTTCAATAAAAAATTACTATACATGCCAAGAGACAGGAACACGATTATAAGCCAAGGGTAGGGGTGGTGTGGGGGAGAAACAATAAATAGATTTAAAGGCAATCCAGATAGTAAGCTAGCAAACAAGAATTTTAAAGTAGCTATGGTAGCACAGTGGTTAAGGGGTCAGCTGCAAACAAAAGGTCAATGGTTCAAGCCAATGAGCTATTCTGTGGGAGAAAGATGTGGCAGTCTGCTTCTGTCAAGATTTACAGCCTTAGAAATCATATGGGGCAATTCTACTCCATCCTATAGGGCTGCTGTGAGTAGGAACTGTCTCAACGGCAAAGGGAAAATGATCAGTGTGCTCAAGAATATAGAAGTAAAAAGATGGAGAAAATGAATTAAAAGATGGAGACCTTTGCCAGAGAGCTGTAATTTATTTTAAAAATTTAAATTTTATAACAGAAAAATATATATAGCTGAAATTAAGAATTAAAAGGATGTGTTAATTTAACAGCAGTTTTGACACAGCAGAAGAAAGGATTAATATGCTGGAAGACATGTCAACAGAAAATACATAAAATTAAGAAAATAAGAAATGCAGAAAGGAATGTAAGAGATGTGTGTGTTGCAGCGAAAAGCTCTAATGTACAGATAAAAGAAGGTAAGGGTAGAAGCAATATTTGAAGAGAAAATGTATGAGAATTTTTCAAAACTGATCAAAGACATCAACCCCCAGATCCAAGAAGCACTGCAAGTTGCAAGCTAAATAAATCAAACAAAACAACACCTAAGCACAAATAGGAGCCCTGGTTGCACAGTGGTTAAGAGCTCGGCTAACAAAAAGGTCGGCAGTTCAAATCCACCAGCTGCTCCTTGAAAACCCTATGGGGCAGTTCAACTCTGTCCTATAGGATCACTAAGAGTTGGAATTGACTAGATGGCAATGGATTTTTAAGTGCAAATAGTAAAACCTATAAATGTTAAAGTAAAAATCAGAAAATTACACATTACTTTAAAATGATAGCCAAATTCTCAATAGAAAGGATGAAAGTCAGGAGATAACAGAATGATATTTCTAAGGTGCTGGAAGAAGATAAACTGGTGACTTAGAATTCTAAAACTAGTGAAAATATCCTTCAAAAATAAGAATTAAAATACATGGCAAGAATAACACAAGTGTTGGGAAGGGGTTAAATAAAGTTAGCATACTCTAAAGTTCTAGCATTATTGGCTTAAGTGGTAAAAATAATAATTTAATTAGACTGTAATAAGTCAAGGATACATTTTATAATCTCCAGGGTACCAGTAAAATAATAGTAAAAGAATGAATAATACCAAACTAGTAGAAGGGAAAATACAATGATAAAAATATTTTATTAAGTATTAGTGTTATTAACTATTTGTTGTTGTTGTTAGTTGCTGTCTAGTCAATTTTGGTTCATGGAGACCATATGTGTGTCGGAGTAGAACTGTGCTCCATAGAGTTTTCAAGACTTGACCTTCAGAAGAAGATTGACAGGTCTGCCTTCTGAGATGCCTCTGGGTAGGTTTGAACCACCAATTTTTTGGTTAGTAGTCAAGTGCTTTAGTGTTTGTGCTATCCAGGGAGCTACTGTTAACTAATTAGTAACTAATTAATATATAATTAATAAAAGAGGCAAGAAAGGAGAAAAACAAAGAAGAGGTGTGTCAAATAGGAAAAAGTAGAATAAAATAAAGCCATATACATCAGTAATGATAATATAAATGGACTAAATACTAAGACTATGGTTATCTAAGTGAATGAAAAAGAAGAAAATAATTCAACTATATGTTGCTTAAAAGAGATCCAGCTTAAATACAAACACACAAAAAGGTTAAAAATTAGAAGGTATTAAAGTATATACCATGCAAAGAGTAACCAAAGAAAAGGTGGTATAGCTATATTAATTCCAGAAGCTGTACACTTCAAGCAAAAGACATTACTAGAGATAAGATGGACAGTTAATAGTAATAAATGACTCAATCCATCAGAAATATATAATTGTAAATTTGCATGAACCTAATAAGATAGCTTCAAAATATCTGAAGCAAAATTTGACAAAATTTATAATGAATATATAAATCCTTAATCAAAGTGAGGGACTTTAACACAGCTGGTGACACAGTGGTTAAGAGTCACAGCTGCTAACCAAAAGGTTGGCTGCTCGAATCCTCCAGTTGCTCCTTGGAAACCCTGTGGGGTGGTTCTACTCTGTCCTATAGGCTTGCTATGAGTTGGAATCAACTCGACAGCAATAGGTTTGGTTTTTTTGGTTTTCTCAATAGGTAACAGAAGTAAGAGATAAAATAAGAGTGGCAATATAGAAAATGTGAACATTACATACTTCATATATAGATAACATTATGCCCAAAACTGTCCATTTGCTACATCAGAAAACAAACTTTAGTACATTTCAAAGAATTGAAATAATTGAGAATACATTCTCTAATTATGGTGGAATTACACTAGAAATCATCAATAAAAAGACAACCAGAAAATTTCCAGATGTTAAGAATATTAAGCAATAAACTTCTAAATAACATAATAATTCAAAAAATAAATTAAGATAGATATTTGAAAATATTTTAAATTTAATTTTAATGAAAATATGCCATGTCAAAATTGATGAGATAAAGCAGAAATGGAGTTTAGAAACAGGGACTATATAGATTTAAATGCAAGAAGCAAGGCAGAAAATAAGCTAAGATTTCATCTTAAAAAATAGAAAAATAACAACAAATCAAAGAAAACATACGAGTAAAAGCTCAATGAAATGAAAAAAATGCACAACAGAAAACATAACAATGCAAAAACAGAATCTACAAAATCATAAATGAAATTGAAGAATCTCAGCAAGACTAATCAAGAGGGGAAAGAGAGTAAAAAACATAAATTGTGAAAGTCAGTAATAAAAAAAGGGACATCACTACAGATCCCACAGATAATAACAAATAATAATAACATAGTGTTAACAACTTAAACTATTATATTTGACAGTGAACTGGAAAAGTTTCTTTGATAAGAACTTAGCCGTAAGTCCTAAAACTATTAACAAAATTGAATTTGTTATTAAAATTTTTATTATGAAGAAATGTCAAGATGTAGATGGTCTAATTTATTAATTATCCCAAATATTTAAGGAAGAAATAATGTCAATCTCAAAAACTCTTTCAAGTATAGAAAAAGAGGGAATATTTCCCGAATTGTTTTATGAGGCCGACATTAACCCAATACCAAAAATTGACAAACACATTACTAGAAAGGAAAGTTAAGGTCAAGTTCTCATGAACATAGATGTCAAATTGCAAACTAAGTAACTAAGTGTATAAAACAAAAATACACTGCAAAAATATTGAACTTATTTGAGGAATATAAAGGTGCTTTAATATTCAAAGAGCAGTCAATATAACTCATGACATTAACAGAAAGGATAAAAATAAACCATTTTCATAAATTCAGAAATAGTTAAAAATTCAGCCCCCATTACTAATGATGATGATAATGAAAACTGTTAGCACACTAGGAAGATAAAAGACCTTCCTTAAACTGAAAATATATATCTACAAAAAATCTTTAACAAACATCATACTTAATGATGAAATAATGAAATATTTTACCTTAGAGATCAGGAGTAAGACAAAGGTGCTAGCATTATAAATAAAGGTCCATAAAAAGCAATAAGTTAAGAAAAGGAAATAAAACTTATAAGGACAGGAAAGAAAGGAAAATGAAATGGCTCTTAATTATGCACAAACCCCATAATCATGTATGTAAAAATATATAAGAATCTGCAGACAAACTGTTAAGAGTTAATAAATGGATTTAGCAATATAAAACTAATATACATGTCCTTGAATTATGGTGTTGGTGAAGAATATTGAATATACCATGGACTTCCAGAAGAATGAACAAATCTATCTTGAAAGAAGTATGACCAGAATACTCCTTAGAAGCAAGGATGGTGAGACTTTGTCTCACGTACTTTGTACATGTTATCAGGAGGGACCAGTCCCTGGAAATGGACATTATGCTTGGTAAAGTAGAGGGTGAGCGAAAAAGAGGAAGACCCTTGTCTTAGTCATCTAGTGCTGCTATAACAGAAATACCACAAGTGTATGGCTTTAACAAACAGAAGTTTATTCTCTCACAGTCTAGTAGGCTAGAAGTCCAAATTCAGGGTGTCAGCTGTAGGAGAAGGCTTTCTCTGTTGGCTCTGGAGGAAGGTTCTTATCATCAATCTTCTCTTGGTCTAGGAGCTTCTCCACACAGGAACCCTCGGTCCAAAGGACACACTCTGTTCCTGGCACTGCTTTCTTGGTGGTATGAGATCCCCATGTCTCTCTGCTTGCTTCTCTCTTTTACATCTCAAAAGAGATTGGCTCAAGACACAATCCAGTCTTGTAGATTGAGTCCTGCCTCATTAACCTAACTGCTGTTAATCCATCTCATCAACATCATAGAGATAAGATTTACAACACATAGGAAAATCACTTCAGATGACAAAATAGTGGAAAATCACACAATACTGGCAATCATGGCCTAGCCAAGTGGACACATATTTTGGGGGGACATAATTCGATCCATGACAACCCTCTACAAGATGGATTGGCACAGTGGTTGCAACAATGGACTTAAACATACCAACATTTGTGGGGATGGTACAGGACTGGACAGTGTTTCATTCTGCTGTACACAGGATCACTGTGAGTTGGAACCAACTGGACGGTACATTACAACAGCATACATGTCTACTTGGCTTCTGAGAGTTAAATGCTACACTTGGCCTCTAATTTTCCAGAATCCCATCATACCCATTGACATAAGGGAGTCCAGTTCCATGGTAGAATCTCCTATTGTCAACCCTGACCTACAGAAGAGAGCATCGATAAGCTTCTCACAGATACTGGTACCTCTCCTCCTTCACTGTTCATCCTTGGTTGTCTTGGTGAAATGAGCACCCTATGACACCTCCCCACCCCAGGAAACATTGCCAAATGTTGGGTTTCTGATTTTATATACAAATCCATCCTTGCTTTCCACATCCCTGAGCTTCCTAACCTCTTTCTCAATTCTAGACCAAAGAGATTCTAGCATCTCTATTTCATTATTTTAGGCTATTGTCATGCCCAGTCTTCAGAGATACATATCAACAAAACATAACAACCAGTTTCAGGCAGAAGTCCTTGGTTAAATGCTTCACTAATATAGCAGGCCCATGAATCCTCATAGCTTTTCTATACCACACTTTGATACACTTGTCTTTGTAGGACAGAATATTGAATCCTAAGTCATGGGTGAATTTCTCCCATGTCAATTAAGTCTTCCCTATTTATCCTGCAGGACCCCCTGGGTGGTGCAAATGGATAAGCACTCGACTACTAGTTGAAAGGTTCCAGTTCGAACCCACCCAGAGGCACCCGGAAAGACATGCTGGCGATCTACTTCTGAAAGGTCACAGCCTTGAAAACCCTACGGAGCAGTTCTACCCTGCATACATGGGGTCACCATGAGTCAGAATCCACTAGATGACAACTAACAACGACATTCATACTGCTCCAGCTTGCTCCCCATACTAGCTGGAGGCAATAACATACTAAAGATCCTCTTTCACACCTGTTCTCCAAGTTCTTGTTGGTACATCATAGCCATGCTCTGCAATTCCTTTGGCATATAAGCTATTTTTCCTGGCATGTAACCATAGGTTATACTTCCCTTCTCAGGCTGTGCTGAGGTCTGACCCTAATTATTGGCCTGAAGTCAATGAGGAGTCAGGAGGGTAGAATTTGAAACCTAATACCCTATTATAAGCCACCTCATTTAGATGAGGTTTTTGTATCATTTCCAGACAAGGAAAATTTACTCTTCTCTGGCAAGGTGAAGAAAGATGTGCCTTCCAGAAGGATTTAAATATAAGATGGTCACTAATCCATCCAAATGTCTACATTCTAGGCCTCAGTTCCATTATTTCCCTCTCAAGGCCATGACTTGACATTGGAACTTGTCAAGGCTATGCATTCAGCCTCCTTCGCAACTCTACCACACTGATAATAAGACCTTAGATCTGATTTTTCAGCAAAGTATGCCCTAAGGCCACAGGTGGCAATGATCTCCTATAAAGCAGCCACAAAGTGTTCCTAAATTTTATATTTCTTAAATTGCAATTATATACCCTGTACTGATTGTTTTTATTTCATTTTTTAAAAAATTTTTTAGCAAAATCTTCAATGCTATAAAAAATATTCACCTCAAGCCACACCCCTTATAATTATTCTTGTCCTTATATGTAACCAATTAAGTACAGTGGCCACCTGGTCTCTCATCTCTTTCTGTTCCACTTGCACCTTGTCCCAATTAAATGCATCTGAATGCACGTGAAAACCAAAAAACCAAACTCATTGCCATTGAGTGGATTCCAACTCATAGCTACCCTATACCACAGAGTAGAACTGCCCCATAGGGTTTCCAAGGAATGCCTGGTGGATTTGAACTGCTGACCTTTCGGTTAGCAACAGTAGCTCTTGACCACTGCACCACCAGGGTAAGCTTTAGTATTTGTGGCGCTCTACATGCCAGGAGGTTTTGCTATCACACTTATTCTGGGAATGGGCTTCTTATTGCCTTTAGACAGATGAGAAATCCAATGTCAAAACCTCAAGCTGAGAGTCTGCTTTACAGGGCAACTCCTTGCACCAATTATCATAATCCAAGCTCCCTAAAAAACAGACCCCTAAGCAAAGTTTATAAGCTAATGCTTTATTCAGATAAGAGGAATAATCCAGAAAATCGGAAGTGAGGGAAAAAGAAGAAGAGGAAACAAATACAAACTGGTACATGGCTAAGTTGGCTACAGCTTCTGAGAAAGCACAGCTGTTTTTGCTTGGTCACATGGGATGCCTCCAGACGAGCTGTTGGAATCACTGTTCTGTGGACAGCACAAAAGTCAGTTGTGGGGAAGCAAGGAGAATAATTTATCTGCTGGCTCTCTCCATCTCTTGTCTCTTATTAGTTAATTTCACCACATGAAGTGTTAACTTCCCTGTACTTGCAGGCTATGGGAAGCTGTTAGGGAATCCAGTTTCTCAGTGTAGCACTTCATCTGAGTTCAGAAGTGGTGGGAGAAGCCAGAGCCTCCGCGGATCCAGTGAGGTCAGGTTTGAAGGCCAGAGCTGCGGTGGCTCCTGCTTTGGTGGGGGGATTGGAGGCTGCCAGAGAGTAGACCTCACCATGGGTGACTGAGACTTCCAGAAGTTAATAGCTGAGGTGGCTGCAGTTAGAATTCTCCATTAAGCAAGTGGCCAAATGCTTAAGAGGCAGGAGTGGCCAAGCAAACCACTATTTAGACAACGATCTACTGGACCTCTCCACCAGAATGGAGATACTCACAATTGGTATGACCAAAATTGAACTTATTATTTGTGTACCCTACCTGAACGAGTAACTCTACTGCTTACCCAAGACAAAAATCTAAGCGTCTTCTATCTCAACCCTCCCTCATCCCCTACATCAAATCAGTCCCCATATCTATCTACCTTCTACCTCCTTAATGTAATTCACTCCTACAGTGATGTTGTTGTTATTGCTAGTGACCATCGAGATGGCTCTGACTCATGGAGACCATATGTATAACAGAACAAAATGCTTCCTGGTTCTGTTCCACCTTCATGATTATTGACATGTTTGAGTCCATTGTTGTGGCTATATGTCAATCAATCTCATTGAGGGCTTCCTTCATTTTTGCTGATCCTCTACTTTACCAAGTATGATGTCCTTTTCTAGCAATTGGTCTTTCCTGATGACGTGTCCAAAGTGAGTCAAAGTCTTCCCTTGTAAGGGGCATCCTGATTGTATTTCTTCTAAGACTGATTTGTAAATCCTTTGGAAGTTCATGGTATATTAGTACCTTAATTAAAGTGTGTCTTATTTCTTGCCTAGACAGTTACAATATCTTTTAACTCTCAATGAGATCTTAACTGATTCTTGCTTCCATATAATCCATTATCCAAATCATTGCATGGAGAAGCAGTGGGAGTAGGGTAAGGATTAAGAACACACACTCGAGTTATATCTCTTAGGAGCCCGGGTGGTGCAGTGGTTAAAAGCTTGGCTGCTAATAGAAAGGACCAGTTTAAATCCACCAGTCACTCCTTGGAAACACTATGGTACAGTTCTACTCTATAATCTGAATATAGCTTCTTTACTTACTGGTGGAGTGACCTTGGGCAAGCTAACTAACCTTCTTCACTTCAGTTTCCTGTTGCTTTTAGTGTTCAGCCATGGGCATTGAAATAGGATCTCTAAAGGGAAAGAGTATGACCCATGAATCCAGTTGTGAGATTACAGAGGAGTAAAATCTTGCAGGAGTTGAAACCTACTTTACTGTCATTTTAGCTTTGCTGCCTCCATGATGAAGAGGGGTTGGTCACAGTCTCGTATCGTGAAAGTTTTAGGAAGAGCAATCACATGGCTATTGTCTGTGCTGGAAAAAGTGCTGCATTTCATAGCTTCTAGACTTTTTTGAGTTATTAATGGGATTGTTTCTTTCTGAGAGTTGAGTTCTTTCTAGGGCCTAAACATTACTGACACAGCCCACTGAAAAGTGACAAATTCAGGTGAATTCAAATGCTTGCATTAACCTTTGATGCTTTCATTTGTGCTTAAGTGGCTGGCTCAGGAGGTGAGGAGACGACAAGAACAAATGAAGGGTATTTTCAAAACTGAAGAGTCAGTTTAGATTGCATTTTGTTTAGCAGGCTTGTAGGAAAAAAGCCATTTAAAGAGGTGTGTTGAAGTGGCTGAGTGACTGTGCTTGGGTGCTGGTCCTAACAAATGTGATAGACTAGTTGCACTGAGATTACCTCAGGAAAGAGCATGATTTACGATCATGAAGCAGCAATGAGGAAGGGGATCCTGGAGCTCATTTAGGTCAAGCTCTTCATTTTATACAGGAAAATGGTCCAGACAACCAGAAGACCAGCCAATGGTTCCCAGTTTAGATGTTTCTATTACACCATGTATTAGTTTCCTAGGGCCGCCATTACAAATCACCACAAATTGGGTGACTCAGAAGAACAGGAATTTATTCTCTCACCATTCTGGAGGCTAGCAGTCTGAAATCAAGGTGTCGGCAGGGCTTCTCGTGGCTCCAGGCATTCATTAGCTTGTGGCAGCATCATTCCAGTCTCTGCCTACCTCTGTCTTCACATGGTCTTCTTCTCTGCATGTCTCTGTGTACTTTCCTCTTCAAGTAAGGACATCAGCCATTGGATTTAGGACCCTTCCTAGATCAAGGATGATTTCATCTCAACATTCTTAAATAATTACACCTGCTAAGATTCTATTTCCAAATAAGGTCACATCTGAGGTTCAAGGTGGACATGAATTATGGGATGGTGAAGGACACCATTCAACCCACTACACACCACATGGCTTCTCCTTTACACAAACCGGTCACTCATGGATCTAAGGGAGCAGGTGCTGATCCTGCATCTTTCCCAATGCCTTAAACCATAATTCATAGATAGATGTGAAGAGTCAAATGGCCTATGTTCAAATCACAGTGATCCTGGACAAGTAAATCCTTTCTAAGACTCCATTTTCTCAGTTACAAAATGGAGAAAATAATACTCCCTTCCTCATAGGACCTTTACAAGGTTTTTGTGAGAGTGAAATGAGATAATCCACGTGGAGCACTTAGCTCAGCACGTGACCCATGGTTTGTGCTCAGTAAATTATTAGCTGCTGTTAATCAAAGCCAGCAGTGATGCTTTGGAAGGGTTCAAATAATATACAAAACAAACCTCAATTATCCCTGGGGCTGTGTAGGAAGTGCCATATGGCAGCTAGTTAGTTATTTCCAAACAGGTCACTCATTCTTCATACACTGTTATGGGAAAAGGCCTAACCTCCGTGCAAATGCTTTCAGTGGGGCTTGTTTTGTCGGCTCCTACCTGGCCTGTCTGACTCCTGGCAGTTTTTTTGTGCTGTCTCACTTTGCCGGATTCACTTTTGGAGATGAAGTTTCAGTATCTGAACTAAAGCAGATATGAGCAGAAATGTGCAAAGACTCTCAAGGTAAACAGCTTCAGGTCCTGGGCTTCAAAAGCTGGCAGTTCTCAGGGCCTTTCATAGACAGTCTTTGAGCGGCTGAGCCTTGGCTGAAAGGCATGCTGGAACCTCAGTAATGGCTATCAGGGAAGAAGAGGAAGCTGGGACTCGGACTAGGAAGACAGACAAAGTCTAGGGTGAACCCCAATGAAGGCAGCTCGAAATCCAACTGCAGTGTCTTCAGGAGTAGCATAACGAGGCTCTGGGAAGGGGAGGGAAAGTGAAGAGGAATCTGCTGAATCATGGGGTTGGGGCTATACCTACTATAGTGCAATACTGTGGAGCAGAAAGGAGACCTGGTGGTACAGTGGTTAAGTGTTCATCTGCTTACCAAAAAGGTCAGTGGTTTGAACCCACTAGCCACTCTGTGGAAGAAAGATGTGGCAGTCTGCTTCCATAAAGATTACAGCTTTGGAAACCCTATAGGGTTCCAGAACTGCTCTGTCCTATAGGGTCGCGATGAGTCAGAATCATCTTAACGACAGAATTGGAATTGTCTCGATGACAGTGGGTTTGGTTAGACAGAGGCCTAACTGCGGGGCGAGGGGGGCAGGCAGGGCACCCGCCCTGGGTGCCACTTAAGAAGGAGCATCAATGAGCAGTTTCAAAAGGTCATCACATTTTCCATTGCCAGCTGTGAGAGATCATTCAGCAATTTAACACTAATTGCCCTAGGCGCTATTTTCTATAGCTAGGTGCCTGCTGTGGGGCTCTGCCAAGACCCTCCTTCAGAACTGAAGATCTCATTCCACTGGACCTTGTGAGTCTCAGCTTAGTCACTCTTAGGAAATCTGCCTCAGTTAAAGATAGCCAGAGTCCCTGGGTGGTACAAAGGATAATGAGTTCGACTGCTAACTGAAAGGTTAGAGGTTTGAATTTACCCAGAGGTGCCTCAGAAGAAAGGCCTGACACTGCACTTCTGAAAAATCATCTATGAAAACCCTATGGAGCACAGTTCTACTCTGAAACACATGGGGTCACTATGAGTCAGAATCGACTCGTGGTCAACTGGTTTTGAGGGCAGTGGTGGTTTGGTGATAGAATCCTCACCATCCATAGTGGGAAACTGGGGTTTAGTATCTGGCTAAAGCACGGCAAGCACAGCCACCACCTGTCAGTAGAGACTTGCATGTTGTTATGATGCTGAACAGGTTTCAGCGAAGCTTCCAGACTAACACAGACAAGGAAGAAAAGCCTGGTAATCTACTTCCAAAAATTAGCCAGTGAAAACACTATGTATCACAATGGCCCAATCCTCTTGTGCATGGTGTTGCCATGAGTCAGGGCTGACTTGAGGGCAGCTAACAACAACCAAGTTAGCCAGCTAGCCCAAAGGTCTCATGCCCTTCTTGGAAGCCGCCCACACCCAGTGCCTGGTCCATTTGGGAGGGGTATAAAGGCTTAGCCCCTTTGCCTCAGGCAGGATAATTCTGAAGCCTCATCTCAGCTCTAGAGCCTTTGTGGGATCATATGAGGCTTATGTTGCAACTGCATTGCAGGTGAGCTATTCACAGAGGCCAGTTTTATGCCCTTCCCTCCTCATGGGTATTGATCCTGAGAACAGCCCAATCAAACTCGTGCATGCAAATTGCCATCTCATCCTGTCTGCCAGGGAACCAGTCCAAAGCACCTATCTTCACAAAATCCCAGGAAGGCCACCTTCTATTAGGTTCATTTTGCAGATGAGAAAATTGGGCTTCAGAGATTAAGCAACCTCCCCTAAAATATACAGCTGGTAAGTGGCAAAGTCCTGATATTGACCCCAGGTAGGCGTGGTCCTAAAACCTACATCCTTTCACTCCACTCTCTGCTTTCAGTGAGTCACTAGTAATAAAATAGGGGTTAAACATTCTCAGGATGGGAAAAATAGGAAGCCAACCACACTGTTGTTGGGGTAAGATTCTCTGTTCTCTCCCTGGTTTGCTCAAAACCCTATCACTGTGGCTCTGGCTCTTCTTCTTGTTACCTCATTCAATACTGGTTACTAAATGTTTGTTTTCTTTCATTAGCCCATTGTGTGTTTAGGAACAGGCTCTAGTTTCCTAGCTGTGTTTGCCTTGCTCCTTATAAGCTTGAGCCATCTGTTCCTCTCTAGGTAGATGACATTTTTCCCCCAGAGATTTTCCTACTTTTTATTTTATAAGCGAAGCCCATTCAGGTGACTCATTGTTGTCGTCCTCCTCCTCCTCCTCCTCAATATCCACATGCTGAGAAGTCTTAAGGAATGACACAGTGCCCATCTCCATAGACCTGAAAATCTGTCATATGGTATCTGAACAAAAAAGAAGTTTAAATGGAGAATTATGATCAAAGCGAGGCAGTGAAGCATTGCAATTAAGCTGACAGGATTCCTGAGTCAAAAAGATCTGGGTTTGAGTTTCTGTTTCAGTACATACCTGCGACGTGATCTTGAGCACATTTCTAAACTGCTATGTGCTCATTCCTCATCTGCAAAATGGGACTAATAATAGAAATTACATCATCGAATTCTTGTGAGGTTTAGCCAAAGGGCTCAATACAGTTCTGTAAGTACAGTAAATGCATGCTTAGTGTTCTCTATTGATGTGTGGAAGTTAGATGTTAATAATTTGGACTGCTCATAAAAAAAAATAATAACCAAAAAACCCTGTATGAAATTTAGTGTAATTCAACAAAGGGATATGCTAACTTCTGCGGGAGATAGCTCGAAGTGAGCATTGCAGGGGCATTGCAGAGAGGCCAAAGACTCACAAGCATCTATTCCTTTCGTATGTTAATATTACATTCCTTCAAACGGCAAGAGGACAGAGCTGAATTTCTTAAGATCTCTTCTCAGAGAGACACAAGCTTTTATGCAAAAGGTCAATCAAGTTCAGCTTCAAAACAGCACAGATGGTTGTGTGGTATCTCAAACTCTGGTGCATTAGTCAGGAAGGTCTTGGAAAAGCACCTTTGATTTTGGAGTTTAAGGATGAATTGTTTGTCCTCTGTTATGGGCAACAAGTTGCTCAATTTCATGGTACTGTCTGAGTAAAGATGTAACATGCTTTAAGGATGTTCGTCCAGGAGGGGAAAGGGAGAAATATTAATCTACCAGTTCTTGTCACACAGTGGTCAAACTTTTATCTTGCAGGTGTTAACTTCCTGCACTTCCAGGTTGCATATATGTGAACATGTTGTGGCATCAAGAGAGGAGTCCAGGATCTGGACGCAGATATAAAACGTGTAAAGAACTTCTACGAGTGACTAAGCAAACATCAAATGACTCTATAGAAAAATGGCCAACATACTTTGACAAGCACTTCACAAAATGGGATTTTCAAATGGCCAGTAAACATGTGAAAAGGTGTTCAGCACTACGAGTCATCATGGAAATGGAACCTAAAATCACACTGGAATATGACCACACAAACACTAGAGTGGTCAAAATTAAAAAGACTGAGAACACCATGTTGGTGTGGGTTAGAGCAACTGGAATTCTCCTATTTTGGTGATGGGAATAAAAATTGGTAACGCCTCTTTGGACTATTGTTCGGCAGTATATTCTAAAGCTGAACATGTGTCTACTCTATCACCCAGCAATTCCATTTATAAATATTTACCCAAGAGAAATACACACATAAATTCACCAAAAGACATACACAGCAGGGTTCATAGCCACATTACCATAATAGTCCTAAACCAGGGTTTATCAGCCTCAGCACTACTGACATACTGGACTGGATAATTTTTTGTTGTGCGGGCAGTCCTGTGCATTGCACAGTGCTGCTTAATAGTATTCCTGGCCTTTACTCCCTAGATTCCTAGCACTCCAACAAATTGTGACAACCAAAAATATCTCCAGACATTGCCAAATGTCGCCTAGGAAGGGAGGCAAAATTGTCCCTGGTTAAGGACCATAGTCTTCTTCTTTTTTTGATTAATTAATTTATTTTGATGAAAATGTTCACAGCAAAAGATACACCATTTCAACAAATTTTACATGTACAATTCAGTGACATTGTTTACATTCTTCAGGTTGTGTAACCATCCTCACTATACTTTTCCAAATTATTCCATCACCATTGACATAATCTCACTGTCCCCTAAACTTCTCACCTAACTTTTCGAGATACTGTTGTCAATTTGATCCCACATGGATAATTCTTTGAAAGAGCATGATGCCGAAGGTGGGCATACTTTACTAATTAGGCTAAACTATTGTTTGGTTCAAAGCAGACTTCAGGAGATAGTTTTGGTTTGAGGCTTAAAGTTTAAAGATTATTTCAGGGCAATAGTTTTGCGTGTCATCCAGCTTCAATGGCTCCAGAATCTCTGGATTCCATTGAGAATTTGAAACTCTGTTCTGCTTTTTCCGCATTTTGATCAGGATTCTTCTATAGAATCTTATATCAAAATGTTCTGTAACGGTAGCCAGGCACCATCCAGTTCCTCTGGTCTCATGGCAAAGGAGACAGTTGTTCATGGAAGCAACCAGACACACATTCCATTTCCTCTTCTGATTCCTGTCTCTCCTTCTTCCTCTGATACTCTAGGAAACACTACTCTCTTAAACTAAAAACAATCCAAATATCTCTCAACAGTAGAATGAATACATAATTTAGGTTATATTAATTTATTACAATATTACACAACAGTCAAATAAATAAACTACCATTACACTTAACATCATGGCTTAGTATGAGGAAGAATGTTGTACAAAAGAAGCCAGATAAAATAGGCCTTACACAGTAACATTCTCTGTATACAAACTTCTAAAACAGATAAAACTAACCTGTGTTAATAGAAATCAGAACAGTGGTGAACTTTGGTGAGAATAATAATTTGAAAGAGGCACAAGAGAGGCTTCTGAGGTATTGGTATATTCTTGATCTTGTTGCTATTTATATGTAATATGTCAATTGTAAAAGCTTTAGAGATATAGTTTATGATTTAGCCACTTTTCTGTATATATGTTGTATTTCAATAAAAAAAAGTTTCCCTAAAATAGATGTTTTGTAGTTTATAAAGGAAATGTTCTACATTCTACTTTGGTGAGTAGCGTCTGGGGTCTTAAAGGCCTGTGAGGCACCATCTAAGATACTTCACTGGTCTCACCCCTTCAGGAGCAAGGGAAAATGAAGAAAATTAAAGACACAAGGGAAAGATTAGTCCAAAGGACTAACAGACCACAACTACCATGGCCTCCACCAGACTGAGTCCAGTACAACTAGATAGTGCCAGGCTACCACTACTGACTGCTCTGACAAGGATCACAACCGAGGGTCCTGGACAGCGCTGGAGAAGAATGTAAAACAAAAAAAGACCAGACTTACTGGCCTGACAGAGACTGGAGAAACCCCCAGAGTATGGCCCCTAGACATCCTTTTACCTCAGTCATGAAGTCACTCCGGAGATTCACCTTTTAGCCAAAGATTAGACAGACCCATAGGACAAAATGAGACTAAAGGGGCTCGTGAGCCCAAGGGCAACGACTAGAAGGCAGGAGGGGACAGGAAAGCTGGTAATAGGGAACCTAAGGTCGAGTAGGGAGAGTACTGACATGTCATGGGGTTGTTAACCAATGTCATAAAACAGTATACGTACTAACTGTTGAATGAGAAGCTAGTTTGTTCTGTAAACCTTCATCTAAAGTACAATAAAAAAAAAGGAAAATAGATGTTTTGTATACTTTTGTTTTCTACCAGGAGATTTTTTAAAAAGGTATTTGATCTGATACATTGCCCAAAATGTAAAACCTAAGGTCAACTTTTTTATATTGGAATACAAATTTATTTTTCCACTTTCCAAAATTGCATCTTGGCTTTTTCACTGAATATAATCTCAATCTTGGGACTCTCTGCTCCTCATCACCGAATGGTCTAAGACGAGCCATTGCGATGATTTGGGGTGTCATGGCATCCGATCATGGCAGCAGCACTGTAGATACAGTTTTCTCTTCTGAAAAGTACCATGAATTTATTTTTTCAAGTTAAAATATGTTTTTTTGAGAATTTCACAAATCTGTTTAAGACCATTAGTACCATTCCAGGTTGGCAGTCTCCACACTAAAATAACTGGTACATTCTATCTGGATTAAGTCTGGCAATGGCTGAATTGCATTGGAATTCTAGGAACTTCATATAAATCTGTTTATTTAGGACATAATCCCCATATTTTATTCCACCTATATGTTGTTATTATTAGTTGCCATTGAGTGGATTCCAACTCAGGGTGACCCCATGTGTGCAGAATAGAACTTCTCCATAGGGTTTTTAAGGCAGGGTTCTTAAGGCTGTGACCTCTCTGAAGCAGTTCACCAGGCCCGTCTTCTGAGACCTCTGGATGGGTTCGTATTACTAATCTTTCAGCTAGTAGTCGAGCACTTAACCATTTGCACCACGCAGTGAGTCCCCAACTATATGTAATTAGTTACAAATGCTGTGTGACCTCAGACCCATTGAAAGTCTCATCTTCTTTAAAACATATTCTTCACCAAGCTTCATTCTCAAGAATCACACAATTCAAGTTATTCTTTTCAGTTTTGAAAGCCCCCTTTAAAATAAAAATATTTTACTTTAGAGAAACAATATATTGACCTATCAGAGTTCACTGAGTTAGTTAACAAGCAATTAACTTATCAGATCAGCAAGGGATGGAGCACAAAGGAGAAAAATTATGGATTGCATATGAGGGGTAATGAGGTGAGAGGAGGGAGTAAAAGTGAATGAATGGAAGGAGTCATGTGGCTGTTTCAAAACTTGTTCACAAATTCTTTGACATTTCTCCTATAGAGAGGTCTGGCTGATGTCTACTCACCTTGAATCTGAGCTGACCTTAATGACTAACTTGTACTAATAAAATGCAGCAGTGGTGACTTCCAAGGCTGTGTAACTTCCGAAGCTAGGTCAGAAAAGACCATGTAGCTTCTACTCCGTTCTCTTGGGATGCTTGCTCAGGGGAAGCCATCTACCACGGAAGAAGTCTGCTTATGGTGTGCAAATAACGTGTACCTTCTGTTTGTTTGCCAATCACACCCTCCTTCCCCCTACCAGAGGTATTTTTGTAAGCACACTATGCTAATTTTTTTTCACAGCAACATGTTGGCAAACAAATGTAGAAGGTGCAGGTTATTTGTGTAAAAAAATGGTACCCTAAGAACAGCATGCTGGAAAGTAGGTGGTGCTGTTGACAGTCCCAGCTGAGCTTCCATCACCAGCTAGCTTCAACCACTAGCCATATGAGTGCACCATCTTGGACTTCCAGCTCAGGCAAAACCTCAGATATCCGCAGTAGATATCTGACTACATACCACTACATGAGAGACTTCAAGCAAGAATGGCCTGGCCAAATTTCTTTCAGTATTATTGAACAACACAATTATAGACAAAGTAAAATAGTTGTTTTAAGCTTCTACTTTGAGGAATAATTTGTTATGCAGTAATTACAATCAGAACAGGCCAATGCACGAGTGCTTCTAAAAACAGCAGTTCAGTTCAGTTGAGTTCAACAATCACATATTGAATTCCTACTATGTGCCATGCACTATCCTGGGGCTGAGGAGATCAAGATGATAAAGTCACGGTCTCTACCAAGTAGAGGAGCCAGCCATATGCTGAATAACTACAGTAATGTGCAATTCTACATGTGGTAACCAGCTGTGCTCAAGTCGAGGCTGACTCACGGCAGCCCCACGGATGTCAGAGAGAACTGTGTTCCATAAAGTTTTCAGTGGCTGACATTTTGGAAATACATCACCAGACCTCCCAAGGTGCCTCTGGGTGGACTCAGACTTCCAACTTTTTAATTAGCGGCTGAGTGCGTTAACAGTTTTCGCCAGTTGAAGACTCCACGCAGAAGTGTGCAGATAAGGAAGCGATTACCTACTTCCTAGTGGCATCCTGGTGCAATGGCTTTGGAGTTGTTCAGCTGAGGTCTAAATTCTTGCATCAGCCCTAAGTAATGTGGCGATCTTAGACATGTTACTTATCCTCTCTGAACCTAATGCTTCCTTCCTTGTGGTGTTACCTTTGTGTAATATTCACTCCTCCACAGAAAGAGAGAGGGGCTTCAATCTAATAGGTAAATTTTGGACATGAAAGTAACCATGTCTGCCAGATTACTTCCTTTGTTTCCGCCCCCACACCCCCACTCCCATCCCGGGTTCTGGCTGCCTGAAGTACCCAAGTATTTTGCTCTTTTTTCTGCCATATGCTGAAAGAGGCCCAGCCAGTCAAATTCAGGGGTGGAGACCAGTGGAACAGCACTGCCTATAAGTCAGTCTAACTCAGCATGATAAGCCCACTTGCCCACAGATATATACAGTATTCTCAAGTAATAGCTTAATCAATAATAAACTAATATGTGTTTCCTGTATACCTTATTTATTTTTCTTTTCCCTCAGTTCAATATTTAGAAGTCCATGGATGGTGTAAACAGTTAAAACGCTTGGCAACTAACCAAAAGGTTGGAGTTAGAGTCCACCCAGATGCACCTCAGAAGAAAGGCCTGGTGATCTACTTCTGAAAAATCAGCCATTGACAATCATAGGGTCACCACGAATCAGAATTGATTGCATGGCAACTGGTTTTTGTGTATGTGTGTGTGAGTGTGCTTTTTTCAATAATTGAGCAGAGAAAAAAAAAAACTGTATCCAAAGTCCGTTGTGTTGGGCCAGAAACTAGAGAACAAGACAGGAAATGTGATTAGTGGACCAAAATAGCATGTGGCGAGTCTTTAGTTAGGACAAGTCTTGGGGATTGAGGTGCGGACTCAGTAAGCTCACAGCTTTAGCTCTGGCGACCTAGAGAAGCTGTCCCGAGCCAGCCCGCTCTTTGTAACAACTGTGAATTTATTTAGCTTTGAGCTGTTATTACCAGCGTAGGTGGCTTTAGGCCTCAGGTACAGCCATATGAGATTTTTCACCTCGATGGTTCACATCAGCTTATGGGAATTTTGTCCACAGTAAACTGCTGTTTCTATAGAGACAAGGCTGCTTTCACTAGAGCGTTGGAAAACGGTGCAGAAGCCTGAGCAGAGACAGATTGTGCCATAGGTGCTGGCCACACGGCTTGACCTGCAACTAAAAACAAAACAAAAACACTGTTGCTGCTCTGACTCATGGCGACCCCATGTGTGTCAGAGAAGAACTGCGCTCCATAGGGTTTTCAATGGCTGATGTTTCAGAAGTAGATCGCCAGGCCTTTCTTCCAAGGTTCTTCTGGTTGGACTCAAGCCTCCAATCTTTTGATTAGCAGCCCAGCTTGTTAACTGTTTGCACCATCCAGGGACTCCTGACCTTGAACTAGAAGACATAATTTTTCTAAGCAGTTGTAGCTGAGGTAGGGATTTAACTTTAGGATAAAGAGATTCATTCCATATACAGGCCCTTTAGGCACTTGTGGGCAAAGAAATAATTTTTGCTTTTAAACTTCAAGGCAACTGCATTCCACATATGCTAAAGACTCTAGGGAGTTTTTAGTTTTAAATTATTGATGCCAAGCCTAGGTAGAAAGTTCTAGATCTGCTGCCCAAATTCCATTCTGCTTTCAGGGCCAAGGAGGAAACTGACTGGATAGCCTTGAATGTACGTAGCTCGTCCAAAATATGGAGGTTTTTAAAATACTTAAAGGGTATCCGGATGAACTTCAATGAGATGCAGTCATTCTAGTGGCACTCGGACGGTGCCTGTGCCAAGGAGGCCTGCAAGTTCTAGAGAAATAAAGGGATTAATAAGAGCAGCAAGTTAAAGTGCTACAACATAGCTGAGCTGCTTTAAAAGGAAAACAGAAACAGCAGAGCTGTATCCCACTCCTGCAGAAAAAGGTGTAGCAGAAGGAAATGATATTTAGAGCTTGGAATGTTGAGGCAAGACAGCTGAAAAATTGATCCTCATTGGGCTCCAAAGCTTCAAAAACACCAACAGCAGCTTCATGGATGCATCTGCTGAGTAACACTCCAGCTGAAACAAAAATGGGGATGAAGAAAAACTGTTCCACAGAAGGTGGGTTTCACAGGCTTAACAATCCCATAAGAAGAGGAGAGGCAGCAGCCGCCTGACATGGGGCTGAAAGATAACCCACGAGAGACGGTGGAGGCCAGGCCTCTTGGCAGAACCAGCCTCACATCAGCACCGTGGTCCAGAACCACGGGATTCCAGAGACTTACTTACATTTTAATCGGGTACGCTGAATAGTAAAGAAAATCACCTCAGAAAAGAGGTGGTAACGATGGCTGTCACCTCGGCAAATTGCTTTGCATGAAGGCAGTGTTGCCTCAAATGTTACTCTCTCTGAGAGAAAACATGGTATGCACAAGGGGTCACTAGCCACAACCCCAGTCATGACACATGCTTTCTTCCAAAATTAACTACTTGGGAGGTCATTTCCCCCAACTGAGCTTAAGTCTAGAAGTTTTGGACTTCAAACAAGTGATACTTTTGAAAAAAACTAAATCTAAAATCATTTCCTCCTCGTACCTTCCTTCCCTCAGAAACCAATGAGTTTCTTCTCTGGTCTTTGGCAAAACTTGAGAATGGGGTTCCAGAAACAGTTTTGCCTAGAATAACTACTCTCGAAGTTGAGGCATTGGCTTGTTTCTCAGTTTGGTAGGCTTGAGACAGAATGCAACAGTGGACTTTAGAGCTGTCTGGGTTGTATCCTGGCCATGTGTTAAAGTAATTGAATCAACTTGGGTAAATTCCTGGAAACCCTGGTGATGTAAAGGTTAACTACTATGGCTGCTAACCAAAAGGTTGGCAGTTCGAATCTACCAGGTGCTCCTTGGAAACTCTATGGGGCATTTCTACCTTGTCTTATAGGGTCACTATGAGTTGGAATTGACTCGATGGCAATGAGTTAATGGGTGGGCAAGTTCCTAACCTCCTGTCTCAGTTTTTTTATTTGAAAATGAGAATAACACCAACTTATGCATATAGTGAAAAGGTTAAATAGTATAGCACTTAGAGAAACATCTGGAACATAGTAGATATTACTATTAGTAGTAGCTTTTTTCTTCTTTAATAAGTAGGCATATCAAGGAATTGACATAGAACTTATATGGTCAAGGATAGCATTTATTCCAACAAGAGGCACCTCAGCTTAGAGCTGCTGATATCATCTAACTTCCACCAAACTCCCTCTAGCTAGGTCAGAGCAGGTCAGAGTTTAGGGAGAAAGGCTTTTGGAATTAATTTTCTTAGGCTTTTAGCTTAAAAGGACAAGGGAATTTAATCTATCAGTTTTAATTTTTCCTTGTGAATGTGATAATGGGAGGAATTTTCATTCAAATGTAGGACATCTTATTGTTGACATTTGACCATTTAAGTATTATAATGCTGTCATCCAATCTCATTCCAGAACTTCAGAGAGTCTATTAGGAGACAAAGCTGACATGGTTTTGGATAGAAAATAGAATGTGAACTAGAATAGAGAATGAATTTACTGCCTTGGGCAGAATGTGGGCTTATAATTAATTTAATGGTTAATGGCTTGTCCTGACTCTTATAAACTGCCCACCAGT
Source organism: Dugong dugon (assembly GCA_030035585.1). Lineage (NCBI taxonomy): Eukaryota > Metazoa > Chordata > Mammalia > Sirenia > Dugongidae > Dugong > Dugong dugon. The sequence goes on along the minus strand of CM057469.1, from coordinate 22,520,909 downwards.
GATCCCTGAAGGATACACAAAGTACAATGCTGAGAGCAAGACAGTCCTGAAAACCCACTGATTTTCTTCCCAGAGATGGTCATCTCTAGAGTGAATGGTTAAGTCCAATGGGTTTAGAAAATAAAAAGCTAAGTAAGGTTAGTGAGTGAAAGCTTCTTCTCTACTCTTGATATCTCCCTCCCTGTGGAGAGAACTCAGCTCTTCCAGTGCATCAATCCTGGCCTATGGTGATGAGTGGGGGGCAAAAAACCGGGAATGTGTAGTCCAGATCCATCTGTTTCCATTTCTCTTTGGGATGTGGTTATTAGCAAGAACCATTCCTTCTCCTCTATGGTCTGCTAGAAAGTGAAAGAGACTAACTACTCTAGTGGTCCACCACCGCCTAGGATGGAGTGAGCTCTGCTGAGCCCTGGCCATCTTGCCACATTCCAGGCAGGGCTCGGAGGTGGGGTGGGGGTGGGGGGAAACAAGAAGTCATGTGCCAGCCAATTCCTAAGGAACTTTTCTGAAAGCTGCACCCAACAACTTCCATGTCATCTTATTGACAACCCTTAGTGTCAAGGAACACTGGGATACATAGTCTTTTAGTTGAGTGCAGTGACACCACTAATAAAATTGGGGTTCTGTTATTGGGGAATATGGGAGAATGAATGCTGGGCAAGCAACTAGCAATCTCTGCCAGGGACCTCTTAGAAGTCACTGAGGGAGATTTTTTTTTTCTTGCCTGATAAAATAGAAAAGTTGCAGCCTACATAGCTCCTTGCCCTTCCCTGTTCTTCTTGCCTTGAATGTTGGGCAGCCATCTTGGCTCCATAACATAATAAGCGTGAGGTGAAAGTACAAAAATATTCAGGCCTTGTCATGATCAAGCCATTGAACCAGTTCTAACAGCAACCTCCCTTCAAAGGTCGTATGTGGAAAACCACCATTTGTTAAAGTCACTGGAATGACATTTTCTGCTGCCTATAGCCAAATATGGAGCCCTGGTGGTGCAGTGGCTAAGAGCTCTGCTGCTAACCAAAAGGTCAGCAGTTCTAATCCACCAGCTGCTCTTTGGAAACCCTATGGGGCAGTTCTACTCTGCCCTATAGAGTTGCTATGAGTCAGAATCGACTTGATGGCAACAGATTTTATAGCCAACTATATTTGTAACTGATACAAATCCTAAATACTGGTCTTTTGATTTTAGCTTCATTTCTCCATGTTTATAAGTGTGTATGTGGGGGGATTGGAGGAATTTGTTGAAAGAATGAGAGCTCTGTTTTCTTTTTTAGTCACAGAACTGCTAGAAATTCTATGAGATAACTTCAATATAAAAGTTTTCCTAAGGATTAAAAAGACCCCTAAAATTCATTTAATCCATTCTCATGTCTACATTGTAGCCTTATTTTTATGTTTTCTAAAGCATATATCTTCTTCTGAAATATATTCCATCATCTCAAGACCCATATAAATGGCTGGAGAGATTTTCCTAGTATTTAATTAGCATCTTGCTGAATTATAAGTCATTCCCCCTTTGTCCTACCGTCAGGGAATAGAAGGAACAGATGTTCCACCTCCCTTTAACAAAATCTGATCACTCCTCAGTGACTGTAATTAAGTGCCTCTCCAGGCTTCTCTGCTGGCAAAATTAATCCAGTTCCTTGAAACTTGAGCCTTTGAGGACTAGTACTTCAATCTTTGGTCGTCACTGCTCTGGTCCTCTGGACCCCTTTCAAAGCCTCCATATCTTACTTCCATAACTTGTCAGATGCTAGGAAGAATACTAAAGTAAAGGCTTGACAAGTACCAAGTACTGAGCGAGGATTACCTCAAGCTCCCTTCTTAACATCCTACTCTTGGACATATTCTTCAACCTTTAACATTTCTGACAAGGTTAGTGGTGTCTTATTTGTTTTAGGGGGTTTCTGGCTGTACATTGAAGTCATTTATTTGGAGGGCTTTTAAAAAGTACCCATGCCCAAACACCAGAAGATAAACTAGATAACTGGGAGCTCCTAAAAATTAAACACTTATGCTCATCAAAAGACTTCACCAAAAGAGTAAAAAGAGAACTTACAGACTGGGAAAAAATTTTTGGCTACAGCATATCCTACAATGGTCTAATCTTTAAAATCTATAGACGACTTCAGCACCTCAACAACAAAAAGACAAATAACCCAACTAAAAAACGGGCAAAGGATATGAACAGACACTTCTCCAAAGAAGACGCCCAGGCAGCTAACAGACACTTGAAGAAATGCTGGTGATCATTAACCGTTAAAAAATCCGTTGCTGTCAAGTTGATTCTGACTCATAGCGACCCTATAGGACAGAATAGAACTGCCTCATAGGGTTTCTAAGGCCTGGTGGATTTAAACTGCCAAGCTTTTTGTTAGCAGCTGTAGCTTTTAACCACTGCCACCATTAACCATTAGAGAAATACAAATCAAAACTACAATGAGATACCATCTCATCCAACAATACTGGCACTAATAAAAAAAAGAAAATAACGAATGTTGGAGAGGTTGTGGGTAGATTGGAACTTCTATGCTCTGCTAATGGGAATGTAAAATGGTACAACCGCTATGGAGAACCACTGTGGATAATGATATGGTGCCTCCTTAAAAAGCCAGAAATAAAAATACCATACAATACAGCAATCCCACTCCTAGAAAGATATCCTACAGAAATAAGAGCCATAACATGAATAGACATGTGCACACCCATGTTCTTTGCAGAATTATTCACAACAGCAAAAAGATGGAAACAATCTAAGTGCGCAACAACAGATGAATGGGCAAACAAACTATGACACATACACACAGTGGAATGCTACACAATGACAAAGAACAACCATAAATCCGCAAAACATGTCACAACATGGATGAATCTGGAGGGCATTATGCTGAATGAAGTAAGTCAATCACAAAAGGACAAATATTGCATGAGACCTCTGTTATAAAAACCCAAGAAAAAGTTTACACACAGAAAAAAACAATGCAAGGGAGGGGAGGGGTGGGGAGAGGAGATCACTAACTAGACAGTAGATAAGCGTTAACTTTGATGAAGGAAAGACAACATACAATTTAGGGGAAGTCAGCACAATTTGATCCAGGCAAAGGCATAGAAGGTTCCTAGATACATCCAAACACCTTGACGGACTGAGTTACAGGTGCTAGGGACCATAGTCTCGGAGGCCATCTAGGTCAATTGGCATAACATAGTTCATAAAGAAAATGTTCTATATCCTACTTTGGTGAGTAGTGTCTCAGGTCTTAAAAGCTTGTGAGTGGCCTCTAAGATACATCGATTGGTCCCATCCTGTCTGGGGCAAAGGAGAATGAAGAAAACCAAAGACATAAGGAAAATATTAGTCCAAAGGATTAATGGACCACATGAACCATAATTTCTACCACCCTGATCCCAGAATAACTAGATGGTACCCAGCTACCTCTACTGACTGCTCTGACAGGGATCACTATAGAAGGTCCTGGACAGAGAAGGAGAAAAATGCAGAACAAAATTCATACTCACGAAAAAAGACCGGACATACTGGTCTGACCGAGACTGGAGGAACCCCTGAGACTATAGCAACCAGATACCCTGCTAACTCAGAACTGAAGCCACTCTCGAAATCCACCTTTCAGCCGAAGATTACACAAGCCTATGAAACAAACAACAACACACGTGAGGAACCAGCTTCTTAGTTCAATAAAGTACATAAAACTACATACATAACACCTGCCCAAAAGTAAAGACAAGAAAGCAGGAAGGGACAGGAATACCGGATGAATGGACGCGGGGATCCTGGGTGGAAAGGGGAAGAACACTGACACATTGCAGGGGTTGCAACCAATGTCACAAAACAATTTGTGCATAAATTTTTGAATGAGAAACTAATTTGCGCTGTAAACTTTCATCTAAAGCACAATAATGTTTAAAAAAAAAAAAGAAGGGGAAAAACTTAAAAAACAAACAAACAAACAGAAAAAAAACCCATGCCCATTTCCACACTTTTGGAAATTCTGACTTAACTGGTCTAGAATGGGGGCTCAGCATTGGCATTTTGTTAAAGTTTCTCAAGTGAATCTAATGTACAGCCAGGCGAGAGAAACAGCGAGCTATTCCTTCTCATTCTTCCTTATCCGCCATCATATCCTGTCTCCATTTTGTTCTTGCTCCGTAAATGCCCTCTCCACTCTTTAGTAACTTGCTCTCCATGGCTGTACGTTGTCTGTATATAAACATGCTCAGTACTGCCCCACATGGAATAAAATAAAAAGAACAACAAAGTAAAAAAAAAAAAAGATATTTTTCTTCTTTGAGAACTCCTCTACTTAGCACCTTTTTTTTTTTTTTAATCTCAATAGCCAAGCTTCCAGAAAAAACAAACTACACTTATTATTTCTTCATCACTCATTTGTTCCTAAGTCCACCTGGCTTTTTAACTTCACCCTCTCACTTATGCCCAAAACTATCACATCAACATGGTCCCAAATCTAAAAACTACTTCAGGTTTTTATTTAAATTCACTCAACTCCTCTGCAACATTTGACATTATTATCCACACACACTTTTAGAAGACTCTTTGTTCCCTTGTCTTTAAATACATCATCACATTCTTTTGCCTACCAGTCTTTTTTATTGGTTCTCTTTGCCCAACTGTATTCAAAATGTTAGTGCACCCCAGGGCACCATTCTAGCCTCTCTCTAAAATTTCTAAAAACTCTCCCTGAGTAATCCCAACCTCTTCCTGTCTTCAGTCCCCTTGTAAAGTATTGTAAATCTGTAGATCTTAGTTCCAGTTTGAGAGTCAGACCCATGCATCCAACTGCTTTCTTGGCAGTACTTCAAACTTGAAATCTACATAACAGAGTTAATTATCTTCTCCCCCTCCCACCACCCATCAATCTGCTCTTGCTCCTCTTCTCCCTTGTTTTTATTAATGCCACCACTCATCACCCAGACACCCAAAGCCAAAAGCCTGAGTCATCTTCAGCCTTCATTTGTGGACTCCTCTCTTATTTTGGACACCAAATCTCATTAATTCTAAGTCTAGAATATCTCTTGGAAGTTCCCTCCACTGCTGATGTCTTAGTACAAACCCTCAACTCCAAAGCTAATTTATGTAGTGGTTTCCTGTTGGTCTCCTTCCTCCTATCTCAGCTTTCTCTAGTCCATTTCCACACCAATGTGAGAATTAACTTCATAAGATAGACCCCTAATTAAAACACTTGAAACACTCTTCGTCTCTTATAGTATACAATTAATTCTTCCATGGCTTTTTGTGATCTGGATTCTTCCTATCTTTTTATTTTCACTTCTGCCCCTCTCTCAGGAACACTAAACTTTTTGGAGTTCTCTAAACAAGTCATGTCCCCATATCTTAACCCACCCACTGCCACTGCCATGGAGTCAATTCCAACTCACAGCGACCCTATAGGACAGAGTAGAACTGCCCACATAGGGTTTCCAAGGCTGGAAATCTTCACTGAAGCAGACTACCACGTCTTTCTCCCAAGGAGTAGCTGGTAGGTTTGAACCGCTGACCTTTCAGTTAACAGCCCAGCGCTCTAACCACCTCACCACCATGGCTCCCATATCTTAGCCCACACTCTTATTCTATCTGTTAGAAAAGTCATTAACAATCTTCCATCTGGAAAACTCCTTCTTGTCGTTTAAGGATGGCAAGCTCTATGAGGGCTTTATGCCCATTTTGCCCCCAGCCCTCAGGGTATGATGGGAACACGGTAGGTGGTTGGTGAATATTTACTGTATGAAAACTTCCCTGCTACTCACTCTCCACTGCAGGCAGAATTAGATCTAATAGCTATGGTCTCATAGCACCACGGACGACAGCTATAATAGCATTCACCCCATTAGATTGTAATTATTTGTTTACTTGTAAGAATCCCCTGCTGAATTATGAGCTCTTTGAAGGAAGAAATGGGTTGTGTTTTCTTTTGCATCCCGAACACTCAGCACAGTGTCTAACATATTGCAGACATTACTGAATTTATTAGTGATTTCACTGATTTGTTCATATAATGGGTGAGATGGATGAACTGAATTGAGAAACTAAAAAAAAGAATGTGCAGTCTTCAAAAAGAGAAGAGCTATTCAGACATTAAAATATATTTGTAATGCATACACTATAGGACTGTCTTAGTCATCCAGTGCTACTATAACAGAAATATGACAAGTGGATGGCTTTAACAAAGAGAAGTTTATTATCTCACAGTCCAGTACGCTACAAGTCCAAATTCAGGGCGTCAGCTCCAGGGGAACGCTTTCTCCATCAGCTCTGGAAGAAGGTCTGTGTCATCAGTCTTCCCTTGGTCTGGGAGCTTCTCTGCACAGGAACCTCAGGTCCAAAGGATGTGCTGTGTTCCTGGCCCTGCTTTCTTGGTGGTATGAGATTCCTATGTGTCTCTGCTCCCTTCTCTCTTTTATATTTCAAAAGAGATTGGCTTAAGACACTATCCAATCTTGTATACCTCATCAGTATAACTGCCGCTAATCCATCTTATTACATCATAGTGACAGAGTTTACAAGACATAAGGAAATCATATCAGATTACTAAATGGTACATAATCATACAATACTGGGAATCATGATCCAGCCAACTTGACAGATATTTTCGGGGGACACAAATCAACCCATGACAAGGACTTAGGGAGCCCTAGTGGCACAGTAGCTAAAGCAAAAGGAAGAAATGATGAAGTAAAAGAACTGAACAGAAGATTTCAAAGGGCAGCTTAGAAGACAAAGTAATGTATTACAATGACATGTGTAAAGAACTGGAGACAGAAAACCCAAACGGAAGAACACGCTTGGCATTTCTCAAGCTGAAAGAACAGAAGAAAAAGTTCAAGCCTCAAGTAGCAATTGTGAAGGATTCTATAGGGAAAATATTAAATGATGCAGGAAGCATCAAAAGAAGATGGAAGGAATACACAGAATCATTATACCAAAAAGAAATGGTTGATGTTCAACCATTTCAAGAGGTAGCATATGATCAGGAACCGATGGTAGTGAAGAAAGAAGTCCAAGCTGCGCTGAAGGCATAGGTGAAAAACAAGGCTCCAGGAATTGACAGAATATCAATTGAGATGTTTCAACAAACTGATGCAGTGCTGGAAGTGTTCACCCTTCTGTGCCAAGAAATTTGGAAGACAGCTACCTGGCCAACCAACTGGAAGAGATCCATATTTATGCCTATTCCCTAGAAAGGTGATCCAACTGAATGTGGAAATTATCAAACAATATCATTAATATCACACACAAGTAAAATTTTGCTGAAGATCATTCAAAAGCAGCTGCAGCAGTACATTCACAGGGAACTTCCAGAAATTCAGGCAGGATTCAGAAGAGCATGTGGAACCAGGGATATCATTACTGATGTCAGACGGATCCTGGCTGGAAGCAGAGAACACCAGAAAGACGTTTACCTGTGTTTTATTGACTATGCAAAGGCATTCGACTGTGTGGATCATAACAAATTACGGATGATATTGCAAAGAATGGGAATTCCAGAACACTCAATTGTGCTCATGAGGAACCTGTACATAGATCAAGAAGCAGTTGTTTAGACAGAACAAGCGGATACTGCGTGGTTTAAAGGCAGGAAAGGTGTGTGTTGGGGTTGTATCTTTTCACTATACTTATTCAATCTGTATGATGAGCAAATAATCTGAGAAGTTGGACTATATGAAGAAGAATGGGACATCAGGATTGGAGGAAGACTCATTAACAACCTGCATTATTCAGATGATGCAACATTGCTTGCTGAAAGTGAAGAGGACTTGAAGCACTTACTGATGAAGATCAAAGACCACAGTCTTCAGTAGGGATTATGTCTCAGCATAAAGAAAACAAAAATCATCACAACTGGACCAATAAACAACATCATGATAAACAGAGAAAAGATTGAAGGTCTCAAGGATTTCATTTTACTTGGATCCACAATCAACACCTATGGAAGCAGCAGTCAGGAGATCAAAAGACGCACTGCATCGGGCAAATCTGCTGCAAAAGACCTCTTTAAAGTGTTGAAAAGCAAAGATGTCACCTTGAAAACTAAGGTGCACCTAACCCAAGCCATGGTATTTTCAATAGCCTCATATGCATGCAAAATCTGGACAATGAATAAGGAAGACCAAAGAAGAATTGACACCTTTGAATTGTGGTGTTGGTGAAGAATATTGAATATACCATGGACTGCCAAAATAGCAAACAAATCTGTCTTGGAAGACATACAATCAGAATGCTTCTTAGAAGCAAAGATAGTGAGACTATGTCTTACATACTTTGGACGTGTTGTCAGGAGGTATCAGTGCCTGGAGAAGGACATCATGCTTGGTAAAGTACAGGGTCAGAAAAAAAGAAGACCCTTAATGCGATGGATTGACACATTGGCTGCAACAGTGGGCTCAAGCATAACAACGATCATGAGCATGGCGCAGGACTAGGCAGTGTTTCGTTCTGTGGTACATAGGGTCGCTATGAGTCGGAACCGATTTGACGGCACTTAACAACAACAACAACATGGGGCATTGGAAAGAGCCCTGGCAGTGCAATGGTTTAGCACTCGCCTGCTAACTGAAAGGTTGGCAGTTTGACCCCACTCAGCTGCTCTGCAAGAGAAGATCTAGTGATTCGTTTCTGTGAAAGATTCCAACCAAGAAAACATTTTGGGGCAGTTCTATTCTGTCACATGGGGTTGCCATGAGTTGGAATCGACTTGACGGCACCCAGCAACAACAACAACAAGGGCATTGATGGAGCACTAGTAGAATTCTTGACTTACTGCAGGAGATTGGGACTTGATTCCTTGCCAGTGCACTCATCTGCCAGTGGGGGCTTGCGTGTTGTTATGACACTAAACAGGTTTCAGTGGAGCTTCCAGACTAAGGTGGATGAGGAAGAAAGGTCTGCTGATCTACTTCTGAAAATCAGCCGATGAAAACCTTATGGATCACAACTGATCACAGGGATAATGCAGGACTACACGGCATGGCATTCTGTTGTACACTGAGTTGCCATGAGTTGGGGGCCAACTCGACAGCAACTAACAATAATAACAATAAAGGAGACCCTTCAGTTGCTTTCTTAAAGAGGAAGGTATTTAATTAGTATAAATCTTAGAAGATAAACTATGCTTTTGAAATTATAGGACATTTGTCATGATAAAGTTTTTTAAAGATAGAAATTTGGGGTGATTGATAAGAAATTCTAGCTAAAGTGAGTGGAAGAGTAAGAATCTGCAAGTGTGTGACCCCAGGACTGCTGTGGGAAGCGGGTAATCTGGTTTGCTGACACCACAGGATGTGAGCTTTCTGGTCTCCTGACGAGCAGGTATATTTCTGTGGTGGAGGCAAACACATTCATTGACCACAGTGTGATAACTCCTTTTAAAATTCACCTTTTATTCTACTTTGTTATTTTACTACTTTGTTCACCAAGCAATTTTTTGGTAGTTACTTTATTTCTGAAGAAAATTTACATTCTTTGAACAGGATGCTTTGATGAACTAATATGAGCATTGTTTTCCCTTACCAGTTATGTCTATGCGTAGAGTCGTCATTATTGTAGTGGATGCCATGGTATGCCACAAAGACCCACTCCCCAAGACTAAAGCAATCGTTTCTCCAGCTGCTGGACATGTTGGCAGCTGGTAGCTCTCAGCTGAGCCACTCTTTGGAATTGCCTGTATCTAAAGAGGGTCACCCTGCCCAAGGTCATGCCACCTTCCCAGGAAGCCTGAAATCAGGAGGAGAGGATAAAGTCCTGGCCCCCATGCATAAAGAACCACCCCAGCTCCTGCGCCCCCCATAGCATCAGCTAAAGTCCTTTTTGATGACCGCATCACATTCAAACTTTTCCCTCTTCCTACTCCTACTTGCTACACTCCCAACAAATGTTGATGCTGAGAGAATTTTACAATAAACTTCTTGAACACAAATCTCCATCAGAGTCTGCTTTCCAGGAAGCCTGTAGCAATTATACCAATCAGTTTCCAGTAGGCTTAAGTGGATTTAGAACTCATAACCTAATCCCCTGAAAGTACTGTTTCTGAACCTATCAAGGTGAGAATCAGACCCTGGGCAAGTTGGAACCCTATCAAGTTGCAGTAGACATTTATTGTTTGAGGCTCCCAAACTCTTATTGTTTGAGGCTACCTCTTCCCATTTAACTTTTCTCTATTGACAACACCCTAAATTTTGTGTTGAGATTCAACGCATGCTAATGTGTGGGGCTGATCACCTCCAGTCCCAGAATCAGGCATATGAAGTAGGACTTAGCCAGTCATTGTATTCAATCCACTTCACAGTGATTAGTTCAGGGATGAACATCTGACCCATTTTGGGCCAATGGCTTTCAGATCAAGAATTTTCATCCATCTTCTTGGGAGAAAAGAAGTTCTCCTTTCACTGTATTTAAATCTGTGAGGATGTTAGTTTCTGTTAGCCTGAGAATAAAATCAACATAGAGTGGATCAAACTTGAGAAATGGAGAGAATTGTGTCCAGTGATGGTTCTTTTTATGTGTCTAGATCAAGATGTATAGACAAATGCCCCTCTCGATGCTTTTCAGTTATATGAGTCAATAAATTCTTTTTTCTTTGAGCTAGTTTCAGTGAGATTACTTTGTCACTTGCACTAAAGAATCCTGCTGATGTACAAGTTATAGACATCCTACAAGGTTTAGCTAGACTCAGGCCAGGAGTCCTCTAATTTACCATATGTTAAATCTAACATAAATCAGCCCTGAGTCATTTATAGACTGATTCATCAATCTAAATATGATAAATGATGTTTTGTGGCTTCATGTTTTTTTCCTAAAAGTAAGATAGACCAAAATTGAATGTATAGTGCTTGACTTAAATGATGGTGTCTTCGTTTCTTGGGGCTGCCAGAACTAAACGTCACAAATTGAGTGTGGTGTTTTGTTATGTCAAATGTCAGAAATTTAGTTTCTCACAGTTCTGGAGGCTAGAAGTTCAAATTCATTGTGTAGGCTGGACTATGCTTTTTCTCTGTTGGCTCTAGGGGGAAAATCCTTCCCTGTTTCCTTCAATTTCTGGTAGCTGTGGGCATTTCTTGGCATTCCTTGGATTGTAGAGGGCTCCTCATGTGTGTGAGTCCCTTTTATAAGTCACCAGTCAGAAGGGGTAAGAATTAGAACCCACCCTACTCTGGTATGACTTAACTGATGACATTTGCAAAGCAAAACTTATTTCCACAAACAAGGTCCTATTCACAGGTACTGGGGTTAAGACTTCAACATAGCAATCCATAACAGATGGCAAATGTTTTCATTTTAAAAACTGTGAAGAAATTCTGATAATTAAACATTTTGGAAAATTGCAAAAATAGGCCATTACAAATCTCTGATTAGGTAATCATCTAGACCGGTTGAAAATTCTGTTGATTCAGTTATTGCTCACACTAACTTCCCAAAGCTAAAAAGGTTTGACCTTCCTCTCTCTTCCATAACCTCTGACTTCTGGCAACCAAGCTAAAGTTTATTAAAAGCTGATTGTATGAATGTATTTATACAAAAACTTTATTTTGAGGTCTTAAACATGTACGAAATGTATTATTATTATCTTTAATATAGCAAGGGATCTCAAAGTTAACAAAGCAAAGCTGGTACAACAGCTCAAGGCAATCATTAAGAAACCAGTTTGCTTCTAGCTACCTGCGCAATCATCCTTGGCATGTGGCTTCTGTCTTAATGATGTCAGTAGGACTTTTCCACCTCCAGGCATTGAGTCTTAATTCCAGGTAAAAAGGAAGAGCAAGAGATGAAGGGCAAATCATGAATGCTAGCCTACTCTGGCCTTTTTCTCAGAAAAACAAAAGCTTTAGAGGTCCCAGCCAAGAGATTTCTGCTTATATCTCATTGGTTAGACTGGGTCAAAAGGCCATTTCCTAGCAGCAAGGGAGTCCGGGGAGGTGATGAGTAAGTGGGCACAAATATTACCACTTCAAACAAAATTAGAATTCCTTCAGCAAGTGTCTTAGTTATCTAGTGCTGCTGTAACAGAAATACCACAAGTGGATGGCTTTAACAAACAGAAATTTATTCTCTCACAGTCTAGGAGGCTGGAGGTCCAAATTCTGGCTGCCAGCTCCAGGGGAAGGCTTTATCTCTTAGCTCTGGGGGGAAGGTCCTCATCATCAATCTTTGCCTGTCTAAGATCTTCTAAGTGCAGGGACCCCAGGTCCAAAGGACACACTCCTCTCTTGGCTCTTCTTTCTTGGTGATATGAGGTCCCTCTCCTCTCTGCTCACTTCTCTCTTTTATATCTCAAAAGATACTGACTGAAGATACAATCTAATACTATAGATTGTGTCCTGCCTCATTAACATAACTGCCCCTAATCCTGCCTCATTAACATCATAGAGGTCAGGATTTACAACACACAGGATAATTATATCAGATCACAAAATGGAGGACAGCTGCACAATACTGAAAATCATGGCCTAGCCAAGTTGACTTATATTTTTAGGAACACAATTCAATCCATGACAGTAAGCAAGAAGGGAACAATAACTATTGGGAAAGCAATTAGCTATGTCAGTCACCTCCTACCCCTTTAGCTACACTTCTTTCCTGAGGTAGAACATACTCAACACTCGCCCCCATCCCCCAACATACACACAAAGGAGACAACCCCAAGCCTTAATTTAGTTGCTTTATTCAGTTCTTCGGGGTCTCTGGCTGCAGCCCTTCCATCAGATCTAGATGTAACTTCTCATAGTCTGGTGACCTGTATAATAAGACGTTATCTTTTCTCAACACACTCAATATTTAATGGTAAAAAAAAGGAGCACGATAATTGAACTATTAACCCCTACTCAGAGAAGAGAACAACGCAAAGCACACAAAATAAACAGTTCCATAGTTAATTCCAAATATTGCTGGGCTGGAAAACTCAGGACTCGTGGATGTTCTCATTAGGGAGCATTCCCTGGTTATCCATTATAGCATCTTCAGGTTCTGTTGCTGGGAGATTCTTCTTTGTCCATTGTCATCCAAGACCAGATATGAAGTAGGTATTGTGGAAAATAACTTTTCTTTTGGGCACAGATTTCTTTCTTTCTTTCTTTTTTTTTTTTTTTTTTTGCCCACTTCCTAATGGTTTAAAGTTGGAGTACAGCAATGTCCTTAGAGTTTTAATAAGTAAAACTTACTAGCCTTTGGCATGAGGCAGTGGTAGTTCAGTGGTAGAATTCGCACCTTTCATGTGGGAGACCCAGGTTTGATTCTTGGTGAATGCGCCTCATGCACAGCCACCACCTGTCTGTCAGTGAAGGCTTGAGTGTTGCTATGATGCTGAACAGGTTTCAGTAGAACTTCCAGACTAAGATGAACTAGGAAGAAAGGCCTGGTGATCTACTTCTGAAAAGCAGCCAATGAAAACCCTATAAATCACAACGGTCCGATCTACAACTGATCATGGGGATGGTGCAGAACTTGTCAGAGTTTCATTCTGTTGTGCATGGGGTCACTATGAGTCAGAGGCTGACTCAAGGACATTTAACAATAACAACAACACTAGCCTCGGCAATACAATTCTCTAAAAAGTTTAGAGGACTTCTAATCTATTTGCTCTTGGTCAGTTAATTCCTTATGTGAATAACCACTGGCAAAGATGTAATACAGACATGTATTTAACCTGAAGAATTTTTCCCCTGAACTACTGATCTCTGGGCTTTGTTCAATCCTCTAGTCCATAGCTGTTATGGTTAAGGTTGTGTGGCAACTTGACTAGGCCATGATTCTCAGTCGTTTGGCAGTTACATAATGAAGTGATTTGGTAGTTATGTAATGATGTGATCATCCTCCATGATGTGATCTGATGTGATCAGCCAACTAGTTGTAAGGAGAGTTTCCTCAGGAGTGTGACCTGCATCCTATATATATATATATATATATATATGTGTGTGTGTGTATATATATATATATATATGTGTGTGTGTGTGTGTGTGTGTATGTATATATATATATGTGTGTGTGTGTATATATATATATATGTATATATATGGGTGTGTATATATATATATATATACATGGATTTTCTAGCAAAGGTCCCTTGCTTGCTCTGGGTCCTGCATCCGGCTTGTCATCATTTGACCTCCAGTTCTTGGGACTTGAGCCAGTGGCCTGCTGTATTGCCTGCTGATCTTGGGATTCATCAGCCTCTGCCAACAGTTTGCCATCTTAGCTGCCAATCTTGGATTCATCAGCCTCTGCAGCCCATGAGCCAACGGCATGCCGTGTGACCTGCTGATCTTGGTTTTGTCAGCCCCTGCGGCTATGTGAGTCAGCGGAAACCTCCAGCCTGATGTCTGACCCATGGACTTGGGACATGTCAGCCTCTATAGCCATGCAAACCATTTCCTTGAGCTAAATCTCTCTCTCTATATATATACATATATATGTACTTAAATATATATGTTTCACTGGTTTTGCTTCTCTAGAAAACCCAGCCTAATACAATAGCTTAATGTCTAATGCCTTAAGGGCATTCAAAATAACAGGCATTAGCAGGGAGATATCAAGTGTAATGTGATCTTTGCAGTTTGACATTTGTTTGAAGGAGAAGTCCTAAGTGACTGCGTATGGGAAAGGCCTAAGATACCCATCTACAAAGGCTGCAGCCTCACTGCCACTCTCCTTGCCTCTCTAAGTTTGGGAAAAATAAGTATTTTTTCAACCCTGCATATTTCCAAATATAGGACTCTGAGACATTTTAGAACACAGGCCACAGGTAAAGAATGCTTCTCCCAGTGAACTGGAATTTCCCCCATCTTGCAGGCTGGCTAGCAGAGTGACTAGCTCTAGTCTGAGTTCAGACCTCTCCTTCAGCAAAAACCTTATAACCACATTTCAGTGTTCTGAATTTTTCCTACTATTGTTATTGTCATTCTTGTTTGTTGCTGTCTTGTCGATTCCGACTCATGGAGACGCCCTGTGTGCTGAGTAGAACTGCTCCACAGGGTTTTCAAGGCTGTCAGCTTATGAGAGCAGAACTCTAAGCCTGTCTTCTGAGGTGCCTCTGGGTGGGTTTGAACTGCCAACCTTTTGGTTAGTAGTTGAGCACTTAACTATTTGCACCTCTCAAAAAAACAGCAACAACAACAACAACAAAAAAGAAACAGTTGCTTTTGAGCCAATTCAGCCTCATAGTGACCCTATAAGACAGAGTAGAAGTGCCCCATAGGGTTTCCAAGGAGCAGCTCGTGGATTTGAACTGCCAACACTTTGGTTAGCAGCTGTAGCTCTAAACCACTGTGCCACCAGGGACTCCTATTTTTTTCTACTTCTTACCTTAATACCAAACCTTCCACAGCACATGGTCTGTATCCCACAGAACAGCAGGTGACAATCAGATCAAATGTTTTGCCAGCACATAATAAGGGCCATCAGATTTGCTGTCTGAAATATCTGAGTCCTCACTGTCCAAAGCACTACCTCCTCCACTTAGTCAGTTCCCCATTTTGGAGTTTTATTTGCACCATCCCCTTCCAGATAGAAAATTCTACATCAGGCAGAATGCGTTCAGCAGCAGCTACTGAAATAAATAAATAGAAACATAGTCTCACATAAGCTTCAGACTAGATTTGCCAATGGAAATAACTAAGATTTCTTCCACTCTAATCACACCAATCTCCATGAAGAGCAGTTTACTTATATGATCCAATGTGCTCCTCACAATAACCCTATCAGAATGATATATTATTATCCCCATTATAGATGAGTAAACTGAGGCTTGGAGCCTATGTAACTTGCTCAGGTTCACCCATTTGCTAAGTAGTGGATCTGGGTTTTGCATCAAGATCTAAATGATATGAAAGCTGGCACTTTTAATCATTGAATAATTTCAGTCATTTAATCTGTAGTAAAGATAAACCGTATCACAGAGAACCAAAAGGAAAAATACAATATCAGACAGTGGGCTCGTAGCCACATTATAGCCTGTGACACAGTGGTTACATTGTCGAAACGAGGTAAATCCTTTGCCCCTGCAGACTGGAGCCAGCACCGTGAGTCACAGTCACGTGCAGACACCACCACAGAACACATGATATTTCTGATCTGACTAGGTGGCTTAGGATGTAAACATTATCAGAAAATAATGAGTCAGGCTCTCCCAGGCCATATGCTTCATCCCTGAGCCAAGAGGGTGTAATTGCTGCCAAACACTCCGTCAGATCCCTAAATCACCACAGTAAGATTATGGCTTCCTGGCCTCAAATAGTGCCCGTGACCTGAAAGAGGAGCCTAACCAGGGTGGTTGATAGGATCCTTGCAGAGAAGTCTCAAGGGTTCTTGTCACTTTCATCTCCCTTGGAAGCCCACCCGGTAATGCCCTCTGTGGAGGCCTCACAGAACCAGTTGCTGTAACACTGGAACTATTTGGAAGGGGGGGGTGCTCCCTTACTCTGAATTTCCCTTACTGCTCTCTACAACTCCCTTAGATGAAAAGGTGGTCTGTGGTATACACTGAATAAATTAAATACGCTTTTTTGTACACATTTCATGGCCTCCTACAACAGGAGGGTTAGCAGTCTGTGGGAAAGGTCCCATTCAGCGGTGAGCCACTTTGGTCCCAGGTGCCCTGGCGCGGAGTATGATGAAAAGCTGACACTTGAGGATTGCTCATCCTGGCTGCCAGCCCGGGAGGTGCCTGTGCCTGCCTGGGGCTCTTTGCAGAGGCGTGCTAGGCAGGGTTACTTCCTTCTAAATGAAGTAAGACGAGAAAAAGGCAGTGGGAGGTAGGGTGGGGGGGGGGGGGTCTCTTTTTGGAAACTACTGATTAAGTCCATTTGGGGGTGTTGCTGCTCATTTTACCAGTAAAGGATGTACTGAGACATCTAGGCACAAACTCACCCACTCTGCTCCTGTGTCCTGTGTTTTCTGTCTCCTGTGGCAGAAGCTGGTGTATATAAATTGAGCCCTGTCAAGTGATGGGATCGTATATTCAGTTTTCATCTCTTCAGTAGATGATAAACTCTGAGAAGGTGAGGACACAGCACACATATATGTGTTGTTAGTCCCGCGGCCTCCAATATATCAATGGCTCTTTTGTCATTTGACTTGCTGAAGTCCTCTGAAATATGATATATTGAAAAGAAGAAAAGACACATAATAATCTTTCCCTTTTGAAAAAAATTTTATGCATTACAACACTTGATTCCAGAGAGTGCTAGAACTAGAAATGGAGAAGTTTTCATACAAAATGTAGTTATTGTGAACAGTTTTTATACCGCATACTACAGAAAGGTATATAAGTGTGTGTGTATATATATGTATGTATATATATACTCACATACATGTATTTATTTAAGGTATATACATATATTTATACGTATATATCCAAACCAAACCTGTTGCCTTGGAGTCGATTCCGATTCATAGCAGCCCTATAGGGCGGGGTAGAACCACCCCACAGGGTTTCCAAGAAGTGGCTGATAACTCTAACTGCCAACCTTTTGTTTAGCACCTGAGCTCTTAACCACTGCACCACCACAGACATAAAAACATACACGTGGATAAATGTCTATTATATATATAAAGACATACATAAAACTGTCTTCTTAGTTAGCAACATTAACCATGAGTATGTTTATATATATACATACACAAACATGAACACAATCACAGTAAACAGAAAAGATCGTCCCTTTTGTAAGAGGAAAGTGGAGAACTACAGCTGCTTTTTCTTCTGCTCTGCATGCCCTTGAGGAAATGACAGAAGGAACTCCTCCGTCCCTTCCTCTTTCCCTTTGGTATAATGAACTGCCCTCAGTTTCTGTGATACTGATTTTTATCTTCATGGAATCCCCAGATCCAAGGCTGTTATCTTTTCACTTCACAGAGCTAGTAAGAGTTAATACTGCAGCCTTGGTACAACTATACTTCTCTCTATATATAATACTTGTATCCCTAAAAAGTAGTATGTCTACTGTAAATATTTAATGGGTTGGATCGTGTTTTTACATGCATAAGAGTATCTTGCCTTTTAAAGTAATCTAGTTATAAATCTTTGGATAAAATGGATAACCAGCAATTGACATTGTTATTTAAATATTAATCTTTATGCACAGAGTTTATTCACAAATCTTTCAAAGATATAAGATACTTCTGGAAGTCTGAATCCTAACAGTGATTTTACAAGATCAGAATGGGCAGAGAAAGTCACCAAGTGTGTAAGGTGTTTCTGGAATAAAATGTGGCTTCTAACATCTTGTCTGACCTATTCCTCAACATCAGTGCAAGAAAGAGAGTTATTCAATGCCCTTGTCATAGTCAATTAATTCTGTGTGACCATGCTATAGGTTAAAATATTAGCTAATGTTTTTAACAAGGGTCCTATCAGAAAGTTCCCCCAGAGAGGGGTAAGTCACAAGATTTTTAACTCCTTGAGGTCACAGGATGTGCCCACCCATGTTCATGTTTCGACTCCCGGTATAACCAGTTGCCATTGAGTTGACTCTGACTCATGTTGACCCCATGCGTGCCAGAGTAGAACTGTGCTCCATAGGGTTTTCAATGGCTGATTTTCTGGAAGCAGACTGCCATACCTTTCTTCTGAGGTGCCTCTAGGTGGACTCTAACCTCCAATCTCTCGGTTAGCGGCCAAGCGCATCAACCGTTTGCACCACCCAGGGACTCCAAAGGGAAACTGAAAAAACCAGTTGCTGTCAAGTCGATTCTGACTCATGGCAACCCCATGTGTGTCAGAGTAGAATTGTGCTCCACAAGGGACACACTGACAATAAGAGAATAAATCAGTAGGTATCAAAAGAATTTCATGCATCTATAGACGTATGCTCAAAAAATAGGAAAACTATGAATTAGGCCCTAATTCTTTTTTTGTAATCACTTACCTTGAAATTTAACGTTTTATATGTAACTAAAAATGGAGATGGAAACTTTTTGTATAACATGGCGTATTTCTTCCTTGGGTGTCACCAAGTCATAGCTGCTTACTTAAAACAATCCAACAACCAACCAAAAACCCTTCTTACCTCCTTCAGGTCTTTGTTCAGATATCATCTTGTCAATCACTATTCCATTTTAATATGTAGCCACCCCCCAGTTCAGACACCAGTGCTAATCCCCACTGCCATCACCTGCTCTATTTGTTTTCTCCAGTTTCCTCATCGTCTTTGAATATACTATACAATTTACTTACTTACTGTGTTGATTGCTTATTTTCTATGTCTCAACCACTAGAATGTGAACAGTACTAGAGCAAGGATGTTTGTCGCTTATTTTTCAGTGATGCATCCCAAATGCTCAGAACAGCACCTGGCATACAGTTGTAGTTACTCAGTAAGTATTTGTTGAATAAATGAATGAGAGAAGGAATATATTCAATATTCATTATCATTTATTAAGTGATATCAGAAAAATAATGTGAAACATACACTGAATTATATCTGATTCTAAACTTTGAGCCATATGTCTATAAATAGACATTCAGGTGAGGCACTGGGATGTAGAGGAAAGAAAAGGCTTGGGAATCAGCTAGAGCTATGTTCAAATCCTAGTTCTGCCCCTTGCTAGCTATGGAAACTTGTGAACTTTAGTTATCCCCTTTGTGAACTGGCAGTAATGTAAATATTTAATAAGCAACAATTACAATTCCTGGTGCAATAGGCATGTAGTCAATATTAGTGTGGGGTAAAAGACCTAGTTTTATACTAAGTAAGGTGGCCTTTGTTCTTGGCTCTGGAGAAATGATCCTTGGACTAATTGGGGTGCCTTGGTCTGAGACCTCCAGACTACTCTGGAGGATTTGTGCTGGTGAGTGGGGGCTGGCCAGACCAGAAAAGACTCACTTGGCAAGTCAATATCAATTTGCCTCAGGAGGTATGATTTAACCTATCATGCAGGACTGACCAACAGAACCCAGAACACTAAGACTCAGAGAGCTTCCTGGTAGGTGAAGTGACAGTGACGTGCTCTCTCTGACAGACAGCAGCTCTGCATCGGAAACCTCTCTAGACTTTGTCCATGCATCTCTTCTTTATTACGATCCTGATTTATATCCTTTTACTATAATAAAAACGGTGGTCATAAGTATAATATCTTCCATGAGTTCTGAGTCTTTCCAGCAAATGACTGAACCCAAGGACAGGGTCCTCTTAACTCATAAGGACTGACCTAGCCTTGGGTCGCTAGGGATGGAGCGAGAGAGAGAGTGCTTTGTGGGTGGCTGGAGTCAGAAATTATGGAGAAGTGGGAAAGTGGGAATACGATTGATTTCCATCATCTGGGAACTGGTTTTATGCTGATTCTCACCCACGAAGCTATCGTAGAGCAGTTTCTCCATTTTTTTCCCTTCTCACTCACCAACAGACTCCGCATGGTAGGGAGAGGGGGTACATATAAGGCACTTGCAGAGATCCTCAGTATATCCCCAAACCTCTTTATACATGAAACTACTCAGGAGATTGGAGGGAAGGTGAGGAGACCTGTACCAAATCTTTTCTAATTCTTCTTTCCTGGAGAGCCTGACCAGTGGGGATACTTGAGAATGATGATAAGCAAGGGCACCTCCTACCTATGACCGTGCTGAACAGAGTCAGAGACCGCAGCGGAGAGTGCTGGCCAGTCAGCGCCATAGAAACCTGATCAAACATATCATCAAAGCAAAGAAACCCTGAGCCAGAGCCAAAAGCCAAGTGCTGAATCAAAGGAATAGAGACGTAAATGTTCAAGAATAAGAAGGTTGAAAGAGACTAGAGAGAAGACGGCTTCTGTGAAGGTCGCTGCATGCAACCATTTCCTGCAGCTGGACTGAGGGCACTTCATGCTTAGTGTACTTCTGGAAGTGTGGGTGGCCCGTGTCCACTAAAATTCCTGGATGGAATGGACAGCAACACCTGCGGTCATGCCAGGTCCTTCTCTGACATTTGGGAATTTTGTCTTTACTGATACTCTTTTGACATTTTTCTTTAAAACAAATTTTTTTTTATTGTGCATTAGGTGAAAGTTTGCAGAATGAATTAGTTTCCCTTTGATCATTTGTACATAAAGTGTTCCATGACATTGGTTTCATTCCCCACAATGTGTCAGCCCTGTCCCCATTTCCATCCTAGATTCCTTGCTTCCTTTTATCTTCATTTTCTGCCCCTTCCTGCCTTCTCATCTTTGCTTTTGGGCAAATGTTGCCCTTTTGATCTCATATAATTGATTTTTTTGAGGAGCACATTCCTCTCGGGTGTTATTATGTATCTTATAGGCCTGTCTATGGTTTGGCTGAAACCTGGTGTCTGAGAATGGCTTCGCTTCCAGTACAGAAGGGCCATAGTCTCAGGGGTTCCTCTGGTCTCTGTGAGACCAGTAAGTCTTGTCTTTTTGTGAATTTGATTTTTGTTCTACAGTTTTTCTCTTGCCCTGTTTGGGACCCTCTGCTGTGATCTCAGTCAGAGTGGTCAGTAGTGGTAGCCGGGCACCATCTAGTTCTTCTGGTCTCTGGGTCGTCTAGGCTGTGGTTCATGTGGTCCATTAATCCTTTGGACTAATTGCTCCCTTAAGTCTTTCGTTTTCTTCACTCTCCTTTTCTCCACATGGTAAGAGACCAATAGTTGTATTTTAGATAAAAGTTCACAAACTTTTAAGACCCCAGATGATACTCACCAAAGTAGGATGCAGAAATTTGTCTTTATGAACTATGTTGTGCCAGCTAATGAAGATGTCCCCCAAGTCTGTGCTCCTTCACCTTCAAGCCAAGGAACTTCATCCCACAAGGTGTTTGGTTATATCTAGGAAGTTGCCCTGACTGTGGCTCTTTTTTTTTTTAATATTTTATTGTACTTCAGGTGAAAGCTTACAGAGCAAATAGTTTCTCATGAAATAGTAGTACACATGTTGTTCTATGACATTGGTTAACAACCGCACAACGTATTAAGCCTCTAAATTCTCAACCTTTTTTTTTTTTTTTTTGATGAAAATTACAGATGGCCAAAGATACACCGTTTCAAAAATTTCTACATTCACAGTTCAGTGACATTGACTACGCTCTTCCAACTGTGCTGTTATTCTTACTTAAGATGAAGGCTTACAGAACAAAATAGTTTTTCATTTAACAGTTAGTACACATGTTGCCCTATGACAATGGTTAACAATCTCACAGCACATCAAGAATATCCTTACTCCACCTTGTGTTCCCTATCACCAGGGGGCTTCCTTGTCCCCTTCTGTCTTCTGGACCTTGTCAGTGGACTATTGTACCTCTTTAGTCTCATTTGTTTATTTATTTTTTATTTTATTTTATTTTATTTAAACACCATTTCAAAACTTTTTACTTACACATTTAAGTGATATTGACTATGCTCTTCCAATTGTGCTGCCATTCTCGCCCAAGATGAAGGCTTATAGGACGAAACAGCCTCCCATTTAATAGTTACTACAAATGTTGCCCTATAGCAGTGGTCAACAATCTTACAATACATCGACAGTGTCCTTATTCAGTTTGTGTTCCTTATCATAAGTTTCCTACTCTCCCTCTGCCTTCTGGCCCTTGTCACTGGACTCCTGTACCTCGTTAGTCCCATTTAGTTTTACTGGGCTGTCCATTCCCAGGCTTAACATCGAACCTCGAAGGTAACTTCACCTCTGAGCTGAAAGGGTGTCTGGGGGCCACACTCTTGAGGTTTCTCCAGTATTCTTTAGGCCAGTAAATCTGGTCTTCTTTTCTTTTTTTTTTTTGGGAGTTAAAATTATGCTCTACATCCTTGTCCAGCTCTGCCCAGAACCCTCTGTTGTGATCCTGGTCAGAGGAGTCATTGGTGGTAGCCGGGCACCATCCAGGTGTACTGGATTCAGTCCCGTGGAGGCCTTGGTAGCTGTGGACCATTAGTCCTTCGGACTAATCTTTTCCTTGTATCCTGTTCTCTTCGTTCTCCCTTGTTCCCGAAGGGATGAGATCAGTGGAGTATCTTAGATGGCCGCTCATAGGCTTTTAAGACCCCAGACACTACTCACCAAGGTAGAATGTAGAGCATTATCTTTATAAGTAGTGTCATGCCAATTGAGCTAGATGTTCCCCGAGATCATGGTCCCCAGAGCCCTCCGTCCAACAACTCAGTCCCTCAGGGGGTTTGGATGTGTCTATAGGGCCTCCATGACCTTTCCTTGTGCAGGTTGTGTTAGTTTCCCCTGTACTATGTACTATCTCACCTCTCACCCATGTTACCACTTACCTATTACCTATTTAGTATTCCCCCCCCCCATCCCTGGTAACCAACAAGGATTGTTACATTTTGCATGTGAATTTTTTCATGGGTTTTTACAATAGAGGTCTCATACAATATTTGTCCTTTTGTGATTGACTTATTTCACTCAGCATGATGTCCTCCAGTTTCATCCATGTTATGAGATGCTTCACAGATTCATTGTTGTTCTTTCTAGTTGCATAGTACTCCATTGTGTGTATGTACCATAGTTTGTGTATCCATTCATCTGTTGATGGACATAGAGGTTGTTTCCATCGTTTTGCTATTGTGAACAATGCTGCCATGAACATAGGTGTGCATATGTCTATTTGAGTGATGACTCTTATTTCTCTAGGATATATTCCTAGGAGTGGGATTGCTGGATTGAATGGTATGTCTATTTCTAGCTTTCTGAGGAAACGCCATATCATTTTCCATAATGGTTGTATCATTTTGCATTCCCACCAGCAGTGTATAAGAGTTCCCATCTCCCCGCAGCCCCTCCAACATTTGTTATTTCCAGTATTTTTGATTCGTGCCAGTAATGCCGGGGTGAGATGGTATCTCATTGTGGTTTTAATTTGCATTTCTCTAATGGCTAGTGATCGCGAGCATTTCCTCATGTGTCTGTTGGCCATTTGAATGTCTTCCTTGGTGAAGTGTCTGTTCATTTCCTTTGCCCATTTTTTGATAGGATTGGTTGTCTTTTTGTTGTAGAGGTGTTGGATTTTCTTGTAGATTATGGAGATTAGACCTTTGTCTGACTTGTACTGTCCAAAAATTTTTTCCCAGTCTGTAGGTTCTCTTTTAACTCTTTTGGTGAAATCTTTTGAAGAGCATAGATGTTTGATTTTTAGAAGATCCCAATTATCTAGTTTATCTGTTGGGTTTTTTGTGTTGATGTTTATGGTTTGTATCCTGTTAATGCCATGTATTAAGGCCTGAAGTGTTGGTCCTATTTTTTCTTCTATGAATTTTATAGTTTGAGGCTTTATATTCAGGTCTTTGATCCATTTTGAAGTAGTTTTTGTATATGGTGTGAGGTATGGGTCCTGTTTCATTTTTCTACAAATGGATATCCAGTTTTGCCAGCACCATTTGTTAAAAAGACTGTGTTTTCCCCATTTGATGTATTTTGGGCCCTTGTCAAAAATCAGGTGACCGTAGGTGGATGGATTTACATCTGAGTTCTCAATTCTGTTCCATTGGTCAATGTCTCTGTTGTTGTACCAGTACCAGGCTGTTTTGAGTACTGTAGCTGTATAGTAGGTTCTCAAGTCAGGTAGTGTGAGTCCTCCAACTTTATTCTTCTTCTTCAGTAGTGCTTTACTTATTCGGGGTTTCTTCCCTTTCCATATAAAGTTAATAATTAGTTTTTCCTTCTCTTTGAAGAATGTTGTTGGTATTTGTATCGGGATTGCATTGTATTTGTAGATTGCTTTAGGTAGAATTGCCATTTTCACAATGTTGAGTCTGCCTATCCATGAGCATGGTATGTTTTTCCATTTATGTAGATCCCTTTGGATTTCATGCAGCAGTGTTTTGTAGTTTTCTTTGTATAGGTCTTTTAGATTCCTGGTCAGATTTATTCCTAAGTATTTTATCTTTTTAGGGGCTATTGAAAATGGTATTGATTTCCTGATCTCCTTTTCATCGTTCTCTTTACTGGTGTATAGGAATCCAACTGATTTTTGAATGTTTATCTTGTATCCTGCTACTCTGCTGAATCTTTCTATTAGTTCCAGTAAATTTCTCGTGGAGTCTTTAGGGTTTTCTATGTATAGTATCATATCATCTGCAAATAGGGAGAGTTTAACTTCTTTATTACCAGTTTGGATGCCCTTTATTTCTTTCTCTTGCCTTACTGCTCTAGCTAGAACTTCCAGCACAATGTTAAATAGGAGTGGTGATAAAGGGCATCCTTGTCTTGTTCCTGTTTTCAAGGGGAATGTTTTCAGCCTCTCTCTATTAACAATGATGTTGACTGTTGGTTTTGAATAGATGCCCTTTATTATGTTGAGAAATTTCCCTTCTATACCTATTTTATTGAGAGCTTTTATCAGGAATGGGTGTTGGACTTTGTCAAATGCCTTTTCTGCATCAATTGAGATGATCATGTGATTTTTTTCTTTCCTTTTATTTATGTGGTGGATTACGTTGATGGATTTTCTAATGTTAAACCATCCTTGCATACCTGGTATGAATCCTACTTGGTCGTGGTGTATTATTTTTTTGTTATGATACTGAATTATATTGGCTAGAATTTTGTTCAGAATTTTTGCATCTATATTCATGAGAGATATTGGTCTGTAATTTTCTTTTTTTGTGATGTCTTTGCCTGGTTTTGGTATCAGCGTTATGCTGGCTTCATAGAATGAGTTTGGAAGTGTTGCTTCCTCTTCTATGCTCTGAAATAGCTTGAGTAGAACTGGTACGAGCTCTTCTGTAAATGTTTTGTAGAATTCTCCAGTGAAGCCATCTGGGCGAGGGCTTTTTTTGGTTAGGAGTTTTTTTATTACCTTTTCAATCTCTTCTCTTGTTATGGGTCTGTTCAGATTTTCAGTATCACTTTGTTGTAGTTTGGGTAGGCCGTATGTTTCTAGAAATTTATCCATTTCCTCTAGGTTTTCAAATTTGTTGGAATATAGTTTTTCATAATATTCTGTTATAATCCTTTTTATTTCAGTTGGGTCTGTTGTAATGTCCCCCATTTCATTTCTTATTTGGGTTATTTGTGTCCTCTCCTGTTTTTCTTTTGTCAGTCTGGCCAGTGGTTTGTCAATTTTGTTGATTCTTTCAAAGAACCAACTTTTGGTTTTGTTGATTCTTTCTATTGTTTTTCTGTTCTCTATTTCATTGATTTCTGCTCTGATCTTTACTATTGCCTTTCTTCCGGTGGTTGTAGGCTTTTTTTGTTGTTCTCTTTCTATTTGTTTGAGTTCTGTAGTTAATGTTTTGATTTTGTCCCTTTCTTCTTTTTTGATATGTGCATCTATTGCTATAAATTGTCCTCTGAGGACTGCCTTTGCTGTGTCCCAAAGGTTTTGGTATGATGTGTTTTCATTTTCATTTGATTCTAGGAATTTTTTAATTCCATCTCTGATTTCTTCTATTACCCATTGATGTGTAAGCTGATTATAATTCAGTTTCCATGTGTTTGATTTTTTTTCCTTGCTCTTTCTAGTGTTAATTTCTACCTTGATGGCATTGTGGTCAGAGAAGATACTGTGAATTATCTCAGCATTTTGGATCTTGTTGAGGATTGCTCTGTGGCCTAAGATGTGGTCTATTCTGGAGAACGTTCCATGTGCATTGGAAAAGAATGTGTAGTTTGCAGCGGTTGGATGGATTATTCTATATATGTCTATGAGGTCCAGTTGGCTGATTATGTCCTTTAGGTCTTCTGTATCTTTGCTGAGTTTCTTTTTGGTTGTTCTGTCCTTTACTGAGAGTGGTGTGTTGAAGTCTCCTACTATTATTGTGGAACTGTCAATTTCTCTTTTCAGTGCTGTTAGAGTTTTTTTTATGTATTTTGGAGCCCTGTCATTGGGTGCATAGATATTTATTATGGTTATGTCTTCATGATGGATCATCCCCTTAATCATTATATAGTGTCCTTCTTTGTCTTTTATGGTAGATTTTGTTTTAAAGTCTATTTTATCTGAGATTAGAATTGCCACTCCTGCTCTTTTTTGATAGTTGTTAGCTTGATATATTTTTTTCCAACCTTTGATTTTTAATAAATTCACATCTTTGTTTCTAAGGTGTGTCTCTTGTAGACAGCAAATTGATGGATCCTGTTTTCTTATCCATTCTGCCACTCTCCGTCTCTTTATGGGTGCATTGAGTCCATTTACGTTCAGTGTAAATATTGATAGATGTGAGTTTGTTGCTGTCATTTTGTAGTGCTTTTTTTTGTGATGCTGAAGTTTTCTTTGTTCTTCTTACTCTCTTGTGCTGAGTTACTTTTGTTTGTGGATTTTGTGTTCATTTCTTTTGTTTTTGTAGGTTTTGTTTTTGTTGAGACTTTATGTTTTTCATCTTTATTTTTATGAGTTGGTTTGTTAACTTTTTTTGTGGTTACCATGAATTTTACCCTTATCTTTATAATTTTGAAGCAGTCTACCATTACTTGGTATCGCCTTGCCTTCTTCTCCTTTAGAAGGTTCTATACCTATGCCATTTATTCCCTCTTTCATTGTTTTGATGTTGTTGTCATCCTTTGATTGATTTCTCTGATTCCCTGTTGTATATCTTTTGTTTTTGGAAAGTCCTCTGTAGTTCAGTTCCTAGAATGGTATCTGGTTCATGTGAACCTGCGTCCTAGGTCCTAGGTCCTGCCTGAGGGCTGAAGCTGTTTGTCCTCAGATTGAAGAACTCCCTTTAATAATTCTTGTAAGTTTGGTTTGACTTTTGCATGTTCCTTTAGTTTCTGTTTATCTGGAAATGACCTAATTTCACCATCAAATCTGAATGAGAGTTTTGCAGGATATATTATTCTTGGCTGACAATTTTTTCTTTCAAGATTTTATATATGTCATCCCATTGCCTTCTTGCCTGCATGGTTTCTGCTGAATAATCTGAGCTCAGTCTTATTGTTTCTCCTCTGTATGTGACTTCTTGTTTTTCACGAGCTGCTCTCAGGATTCTTTGTTTGTCTTTAGTTTTAGTGAGTGTGAATAGGATATGTCTTTGTGATTTTCTTTTGGGGTCTCTTCTATATGGGGTTCGTTGAGCTTCTTGGATGGCCAGCTTTTCATTTTTCATGATATTGGGAAAGTTTTCTGTCAGCAGTTCATCAATGATCCTCTCTGTGTTTTCTGTTTTCTCCCCTGTTCTGGTATGCCAATCACTCGTAAGTTTTTGCTTTTAATTGTGTCCCACATAACTCTCAGGGTCTCTTCATTTTTCTTTGTTCTTTTTTCTTAGTTTTCCTGAAACAGAGTTGTATCCAAGTGTTTGTCTTCAGTTCCACTGATCCTGTCTTCCATGGTTTCAAATCTACTTCTCAGCCCTTCTATGACACCGTCCATTTCTGAAATCTTGTTGTTTATCTTTTGGATTTCTAATTGTTGTTTTTGTATAATTTCGAGTTGTGAATTTATTTTGGCATTTTGTTCCTGCATCATCTTCCTGAATTCTTCCAATTTTTTGTCTGTATTTTCCATAAATTTGTCTATTTTTTCCTCATGTTTGTCAGCTTTTTGCCTCAGTTCTTGGAAATTTCCGAGTATTAGTGATTTCAGTTCCATATCAGGTACTTCTAGCGCATTTTCTTCCACAGGAGAGTTATTTGGTGTTTTAATTTGGACACCTATTGGAGCCATCTTGTCTTGTTTTTGTAAATGTTTTGATATTGTTTGCTGTTTTCGGGGCATTCAGTAGATATTTCTATCGTTTATTGATTGTAGATTTTTTTGTTGTTGTTGTTTCGTTCTTGTGGTACAGCTGGGCAGATCTAGCTGAGGAGGAGCCACTGGGACGGGGTGCTTGTGGCACTCACCGCAGCCACCAGGACGGTCGGTAGTCAGTGCTGGGCAGGTTCCAATAGGGCGTGCCTGCACCGCTTGGTGGTGTGATGTCTAGTGCACGGTGCAGTTAGGTAGGGTGCAGCGGGAAGTTGGTTATGTGTGAAGCTAAGCTGGATATGGGAGAGAGGAGAGAGGAGGAGGAGCAAAAAGCGTACAAACATAAAAGAATGCTAGGGGAGCTTGTCGTTGGAATGTACAGATGAGAGACTATGGGATGGAGGAAACCAGAAGGGGGAAGAGAAAGAAAAGGAAAGAATGACCAAATAAAAATCAGAAAAGTTAAAGAACTGAAAAGTTCCCAGGGATCCCACCAATGCAGCTATGAGGTCTGGGGGAGTCGGTCTCAATTTTCACAGCTCAGCCTGGCCAGAAGGTACAGAGGCATACATCGCCTGGTATTCAGGGATCAAAAAGAGAAGGAAGAGATAGAGAGACGAGAAATTAAGCAATGAAGAAAGACAAAAGGGAAAAAGAGGTAAAAGATGACAAAACTAATCAAAAAAGGAAGAAAAATAAAATTGAAAAAAAAAAAAGGGCAACACCAGCAGTCAGTGCCTACAAATGGGACCCAGAGAGCCCCCACTCAGGGGCGCGAATTCCAAGAAGCCGGTAGTCTCGGGGTTAAGAGACCGTGGCCACGGGAAGCAGAGGGGCGAACCAACAAAGGCCCTGGGATCCCACCCGCGCGGGAGCCCAGACCTAGAAACAGCCACACGCCCGAACGCAGCCCTACAGCCCCGCAGGAGAGAGCAGAGACGGCACTCAGAACCAGGCACCCAGGCAAAAGGAGGGGGAGGCGGCAGAAAAAGGCTCGCTAGCCGCCAGCAAACGGCTCCCAGAAAGCCGCCAGCCCAGGCGCGCGGAATCCAAGCACCGGTGCCCCCCAGCCCAGGGACTCCGGCCACGGAAAGCAGAGGGGCGAACGAACAAAGGCCCCGGGATCCCACCTGCGCGGGAGCCCAGACCTAGAAACAGCCACACGCCCGAACGCAGCCCTACAGCCCCGCATGAGAGAACAGAGACGGCACTCGGAACCAGGCACCCAGGCAAAAGGAGGGGGAGGCGGCAGAAAAAGGTTCGCTAGCTGCCAGCAAACGGCTCCCAGAAAGCCGCCAGCTCAGGCGCGCGGAATCCAAGCACCGGCGCCCCCCAGCCCAGGGACCCCGGCCACGGAAAGCAGGGGATCCCCAGCTGAGGCGGAGAGGGGTGGGTGGTGGGAGAGCACGCACCGCAGTTTACCGGTCGTTCTGTCTCCGACCAGATGCTCTGCAAGGCTGCTCTCCCGTTCGCTGGTCTCCGATAGGAATCCAAGATGGTGGATCCGAGCTGCGTTAGCTGGTAAGGAATCTCGGCCTGAGTCTCTCCTCGCTCTCCGTTCTCTTTTAGTATTCTCACTCCGTTTGGTGTTTGGCTGAGTTCTTTATCTCTTCATTTGGTGTTCTAGGGTTTCAGGATTGTTGATTCTCTGTTAGGCTTAGTTTTTCGGATCTTTGCTGTGGAGGGACGGCGTGGTGTTTCTGCCTACAGCGCCATCTTCTGCATCCTCCCTGACTGTGGCTCTTGTGTGTTCTATTTCTATATTAACATATAAGCGCATCTACAGTTACGTACGTAGAAATATCCACCACCAAACCTACACTGGCAGGTGGGGGTGTTCCCTCACACTCTCCCACACTTCTTGGCAATCTGTCTACCTGTATATCTGTTTGTAAATCAGTGTTTGTTAATACATTATTGCAGGATTTTCTATGCTATAGTAATTACTGTTATTGCCCTTAGTTCTTATGTTCTTCTCAGTATTCTCCCATGCCATGGTCATGTTTTGCTGAGTCCCTCCATATAATGTATTCCCTTTCCTTTCACCAATATTAACACGTGCCTTCTATCTAGTTGATAGTTTTCTCTCCTATCCCTGGTAACCATCAAATAATTTTTTTTTTTCTGTGTGTAAACCTTTTCTTGTTTCTTTATAATAGCTGTCTCATACGGTATTTGTCCTTTTGTGATTGGCTTATTTAACTCAGCATAATGTCCTCCAAATTCATCCATGTTGTGAGATGTTTCTCGTATTCATCATTATTCTGTATCGTTACATAATATTCCATTGTGTGTATGTATCACAGTTTGTTAAACCATTTCTCTGTTGATGGGCATCTAGGTTGTTTCCATCTTTTTGCTATTGTGAATAATGCTGCAATGAACCTGGGTGTGCATATGCCTATTTGTATCACGGCTCTTATTTCTTTAGGGTAGAGACCTAGGAGTATAATTGCTGGGTCATATGTTATTTCTATTTCTAGCTTTTTAAGGAAGTGCCATACCATTTTCCACAGTGGTTGTACCATATTACACCAGCAGTGTATAAGAGTTCCAATCTTCCCACAACCTCTTCAACATTTGTTATTTTCTGTCTTCTTGATTAGTGCCAGTATTGTCGAGGTGAGATTGTAGCTTGTTGTGATTTTGATTTGCATCTCTCTAATGGCTAATGATCACGAACATTTCTTCATGTGTTTGTTAGCCGTCTTCTTTGGTGACGTGTCTGTTCATGTCCTTTGCCCATTTATTAATTGGATTGTTTGTCTTTTTGTTGTTGAGATGTTGGAGTTTTCTATAAATTTTAGACATTAGACCCTTGTCAGATATGTTGTAGCCAAAGTTTTTTTCCCAGTCTATAGGTTCTCTTTTTACTCTTCTGGATAAGTCTTTTGATAAGAACAAGTATTTAATTTTTAGGAGGTCCCATTCATCTAGTTTACCTTCTGCTATTTGTGCATTTTTAGTTATGTATGGTATTCTATTTATGCCAAGTATTAGGGCCCCTCGTGTTGTTCCTCTTTTTTCTTCTGTGATCTTCATTGTTTTAGATTTTATATTTAGGTCTTTGATCCATTTTGAGTTAATTTTTTGTATGGTGTGAGGTATGGATCCTGTTTCATTTTTTCACAAATGGAAATCCAGTTTTGCCAGTACCGTTTGTTACAGAGACTGTCTTTTCCCCATTTAATGGACTTTGGTCCTTTTTCAAAGATCAGCTCTCCACAGAAGAATGGATTTATGTCTAGGATCTCAATTCTATTCCACTGGTCTATGTGGGTGTTGTACCAATACCAGGCTGTTTTGACTACTGTGACTGTATAGTAGGTTCTGAGATGAGGTAGTGTGAGGCTTCCTACTCTGTTCTCTTCCTCAACAATGCTTTAATTGTCTGAGGCCTCATTCTTCTGACATTTTTAAAGAAAGCTGTTGGCTTCAAGAAATTGGAAAAAGAAGCAGGAGTGGAGAATATCAATTCACTTTTTCCAAAGGCCAGAAAGTTTATTACTTCATACCCTGAAACCACAAGGAAAATTAAGACGAAAATATGTTAAACATTAGAGTAAGTTTCTAGCCAATGCTCCACTGTTTCCATGGACACCTGAAAGATCAACAGCAAGTCAGTAAATTTGTATTTACTGAGTAAATACACTCAAGATATAGAGAAGGGCTCCACATGCTCATGGAAACACCAGTTCCAGCTTCTTACCTCACATCTCAACTTTTCCCATTAGGAGTGATTTTGATTTTGAAATCCTCTCAATAAAACCAATGCAATGTGTGGATTGTTACTGATCTACTTAATCTTAGATATGGGTATGATGTCTTTTGTATTTTAACAAGTAGATAACCTGTTAAATTCTAGTAAAGGGATTTACAAAATAATGAACTTTCTGCCATCGGAGGTCACAAAACCAGGTGCCAGTCAGCAAGCTACTAAGGTGGGCCTCACAAGGCATCGACCTCTTTTCCTGGAGTTATTGGTTCTCACTTTGCAGGTTCAGAAACTTGACTTTATAGAATCATCTGGGGACTTTTGGACTCTAGAATTTGGTTTCTACTAAAGAAATTCACAAAACAGACAAATGCAAACTTTCAGAGTTGGCAGGAATCTTAATGATCATCGAAGCCAATAATACCCAAAGAATGTTCCATGAAACACTAGTTCCTCCAAATGTTAATAACTTCTCCTTGGGGAAAAATGTCCATGGCCAAATAAGTTTAGGAAATGCTAAGATAAATAAAGTTAAATAGATTTATTTACAGCAGGTCTTATACACATATATACCTACACACATAATATAGGCCCACACATATATTTTTTGGTTGTTTTTGCTGTTGTTTCAAAATTGTATATCCACAGGGTTTTCAAGGCTGTGACTTTTCAGAAGCAGATCACCAGGCTTATCTTCTGAGGCACCTCTGTGTGGGTTTGAACTCCCAAACTTTTGGCTAGTAGTAGAGCATTTAACCATTTGTGACACCAGGGACTCCTGTATCAAGAGGTAATACGGGTGAATTCCATTCGTAAGAAGTCAATGGGCTCAATTGAAGTGGCCAGTCATAATTCTAGCTTAACCTTTTAGAAAATCTTGAGAGGAATAGAAGGTGAGGAACGGAACGGTTTTAGAAAGTTTTGCATCACTTGCTTCCCATGCAAATAAATTCACCCATAATGGGACATTTGAGATAACTGTATTCACAGGTCTTATAAAGATAATATTTTTGGGTAAGTCTTTAATACATGGTTAGAGCCAGGGGAAGATCGATGTCTTTCTCTTGTCAGTCCCTAAGGATTATCAGGCCGCGATAGTATTAAATCCTAGAATTTGGGTTCAATGACAGGAAAATCTCTGTCTGAAATTAAACCTAATAAGCATCAACATAAATTAAGCAGATTAACTCTCTGTAGTGGTGACCAAACCTAAGAGATAAGTTCAGGAGGCTTTCAAATGCTCATCAAAGGCATGGGAAACATTTATCAAGAAAACACAAGTGGCTCTGAATTCTCTAACCCCTCTAAATCTATTACCAAATTCATTGCTGTAGAGCTGATTCTGACTCATAGCAACCCTATAGGATAGAGTTGAACCTCCCCATAGGGTTTCCAAGGCTGTAATCTTTTTTTGTTGTTGTTGCAATTTTTGTTTGTTTATTTGTTTGTTGCAATTTCTTTTTTAAATTAATTAATTATTTTTTTACATGGCAAAACATACACTAATTGAACAGTTTCTACATGTACAATTTAGTGACACTGATTACATTCTTCGAGTTGTGCAACCATTCTCATTTTCTCCTTTTCTGGGTTGTTCCTCCCTCATTAACATAAAATCACTGTCTCCTAGGGTCAAGGCTGTAATCTTTATAGAAGCGGACTACTGTATCTTTCTCCCGTGGAGCGGCTGGTGGGTTCAAACCTCTGATCTGTCGGTTAGCAGCTAAGTGCTTCTGTACTGTGCCACCAGGGGTCCTTCTAACTCCTCTAGTGCCTGTCAAAGAGCAGAAGCTCAATAAAAACATAGAACTGAATGTTGGATTTATCAACATTAACAATAATAATGCAAGATAAACGGTAAACCTATTAATGATATTATGCCCTAGGTAATAACAAAATACAAGTATTGTGGTATGGATAATCAAGGACAAAGGAAATTAAAGAATACATATATATACACATATGTGTATGCGTGCGTGTGTGTGTGTGTGTGTGTGTGTGTGTGTGTGTGTGTATAGTGACCTAGGGAAAAACATTCCATCTCTGAGAGATAACGAGAATTTCTGTCAAGCCACATTCAGACGAGGACGTGGAATGAGGGATATCATTTCTGATGTCAGATGGATCTTAGGTGAAAGCAGAGAATACAGGAAAGATGTTTACCTGTGTTTTATTGACTGCACAAAAGCATTTGACTCTGTGGATCATAACAAATTATGGATAACATTATGAAGAATGGGAACTCCAGAACTCTTAATTGTGCTCATGCATAACGTGTTCTGTGGGGTTTAAAATCAGAAAAGGTGGGCGTCAGGGTTGTGTCCTTTCACATACTTATTCAATCTGTATGCTGAGCAAATAATCCAAGAAGCTGAAGTATTTGAAGAAGAGCATGACATCAGCACTGAATTCATAGATCGCTTTGGGTAGTATTGACAACTGTAGTAAGCCTTCCAATCCACGAACGTGGAATATCCTTCCACTTATTTAGGTCTTCTTTAATTTCTTTTAGTAACGTTTTACAGTTTTCTGTGTCTGTCTTTCACCTTCCTGGTTAAATTTATTCCCAGGTACTTAATTACTTAATTCTTTTAGATGCTGTTATAAATGGTAATGTTTCATTAATTTCCTTTTTAGCTTGCCCACTGCTGATGTATAGAAACCCGAATGATTTTGTGTGCTGATGTTGTACCCTGCCACTTTGCTGAATTTATGTATCAGTTCTACTAGCTTTCTTGTGGGATCTGTGGGGTTTTCTATGTATAGGATCATGTCATCTGAGGAAAGGGATAGTTTTACTTCCTCCTTCTTGACTTGGATGCCTTTTATTTTATTTTCTAGCTGAATTGTTCAACAATCTTATGTCTTTTAAAGAAGAAAAAAATAAAGATTTGTATTCATACAGTGGAGCTCCAGAGTGGCACAGTTAACACAATCAGCTGCTAATTGTAATGTTGGAGGTTCAAGCCCACCCAGAGGTACCTTGGAAAAAAGGCCTAGTGATCTAGTTCTGAAAAATCAGCCCTTGAAAACACTATGGAGCACAGTTCTGATACACCTGGGGTCATCATGAGTCAGAGTCTACTCGATGGCAACCATTTTTTAAATTTATACAGTATTTTATATTTTCACACATATTTTAACTTTTCTAGTGTTTGTCACTTCTTGATGTAGATTCAAGTTCCTGTCAGATGTAATTTTTTTTTCTACAGAACACCCCTTAGTATTTCTTGTAAAACTTGTCTGCAAGCAAAAAGTTTTCTCAGTTTGCGTTTATAAATGTCTTTACTCCATCTTTAGTTTTGAAGCCTGTTTTTTTTGGATATAGAATTCTTGACCGACAGAGCTTTTTTTTCTTTTAACATTCTTTCAGCACTTTGAATATATCATTCCATTACCTTGTGGCCTCCATTTTTTTTTTTTTTTAATGATGAGTTGGATATCTGTTAATCATATAATCATATTGTTTTCCTGTATGTGATGGGTCACCTTTGTCATGCTGTGTTCAAGATTTTGTCTTGGTCTTTGGTTTTCCAAAGTTTGACTATGATGTTTCTTGGTGGGGATCTCTTTGTGTTATCCTACTTGGAGTCTGATGAACTTCTCAAATTTGTAGATCAATGTTTTTCATCAAGTTTGGAAACTTTTCAGCCCCTATTTCTTCAATATTTCTTGTCTGCCCCTTTCCCTTTCTCATATCCTCCTGGGACTCCCATTATGAATATATTGGTACTCTTGGGGTTGCCCCAGAAGCCTCTGAAGCTCTATTCGTTTTTCTTCTTTCTTTGTGTGTGTGTTTCAGATTGATATTTTCTATTGATCCATCTCGAAATTCACTGATACTTTCTTCTGTCATCTGAAGTTGGCTACTGAGCCCCCAAACTGGGGAGGGGATGGGAGCAGCCCCAGGTAGGAATGCTTCATACTCCCACTATTCTTATAGAGAGTTTAGTAGTTTTTCATAAATAACTGCTTCTAAAATTTTTGTATGACTTTGTCAGTTTCCAGAGTCCCCAGTTTTTTTTTGAACACTGCGTTTTGGGAAGAAGTCCTGCCTTTATGTTTCCAGGCTGACTTTTGAATAAGATTTGCAAGTTGACACAATGTTGTTGTTAGGTGCCGTTGAGTTGGTTCTGACTCATAGTGACTGTATAGGACAGAATTTCCTGGTTTCCAAAGAGCGGCTGGTGAATTTGAACTGCCAACCTTTTGGTTAGCAGCTGAGCTCTTAACCACTGCACCACCGTGACCCCTGCTTATACCATGCATGCATCCAAATAAGCCACCTCACTTTGTGCATATACTCACACACTTGTGTTAATCTCCTCACAAACTGACAAGAAGTGCTTTGACTGTCTTCTTGCATTTTCTGTGCATTAATTTTCCTATCTTTCAATGAGAGTTGAGATCCAGTAGAAGTACCAACCTCTTAGAGTTTTTGCAAGGATTAAAGGACATACTTTCAAAGTTCTAATAAAAGTTGTTGCAATAAAAAACAAACAAAAAACTGCCATAAAAATGTCCCATGACATTGCATTGTTGCTCATTGATGACTTGACACAGGTGAGAACCAAATACAATGCATCAACCAGCTTTTCAACATGTTTAGAGAGTATTTTCTTCCAGTCTCAGTCAGGATTTGACGGCCACATAGGAAACAAATCATCGACTGTCATTCACACATCAGCAGTGTCTAATGAGGAGTTTAGCTCTAAAGAGAGGGAAGAAGCCACTGGAGAGGCTCACTTGCACACCTCCCCAAAGTGCCAAAGTGTAACTCAGCACTAACACGAACTTACAATACACCAAAGATCCTTCCAGTTTTAGCATTTGTTGCTACAGTCCCTCACCTCTCACCTTCACAGCCGAGGAGATGTGTGGTTGTAAAATTGCATTGGGACGAATCACTTTCCTTTAAAGGGCTTTTATCATTTGTTTATCCTACCCTACCAAGAGTCTGCTCTTCGGTTAACCCCATTCATGCCCTGACTAAAGTTATCTGATACCGAGAAACTACTCACTGCAGCAACCAAACAGTGAAATCCATCATTTAGAGTAACGTATACCAAAGTCTATTTGTTACATTTTTTAGAAAGTCAGTTGTGTTGGTCTCCTGTAGGAATTTAGAAATTAACTCTAAGGTACTGAGACAGTTCACTGAGTGACAAAAAGATTCTCTTTAATGAAAGAGAGTATAACAAAAGAGTATTTGCCCCTCATAATTTTAATAATGGATAGAGCCAAAGATCTTTACTCTCTAACCTTGCAGGGCTATAAAAATTTTGTTCATGTTTTTAACAAATGGGCAAAAGCCACGTTCTCCGAATCTCCAGTCTCTGAGAATTATTATTTCTTCTGTCTAATAGTATTATTAACTCAAACTTTATCCCAAACTGCTTTAAAATAGCAGGTAGTTGTTGCGATCTAATGAGTTTTTAAGGTGGTTTGCCTTCACCTTTACACACCTCCAGAGCAAAAAGCAATAGGAATAAAATATCATGAATCATTTTATCTGGTCTTAGATTCTTTTTTTTTAATTTAGAGCAGATGGGACTTACCACTACACAGATATAAATATAAGCAGGAATACGTGAGGCCTATTTGTTGACTTATCTTAATACTTTCTAGCTCCTTATAGCTTAAATGGCATTTTCACATTCTTTGCATTATTTATTTCTTGTTTTTTAAAAAAGTTGAAGTCAAAAGATAAGCATTATTATTTTCATTTTAAAGATCAACAACTGAGAGAAAACCAGAAAGGTTAAGTAAGATGTCCAAGGTCAGATAGCAAGTAAATGGCAGAGTGGAAAATGAAATTTATGTCTCTGAAAAAGCACATTTCTTCAAAAATTGTTATTCTAATAAATAAAGAATATGATTCTAGTGTTTGTTATTATTCACTGGTTTCTCAAATATAGATTCACTTTCTGATTCTAATGAAATGCATACTTTCCAGACTGGTCATTAAGGGCTTCCCAGGGGCACCTCAACAGAATCCTGGTTTGATTATGATATAGAAGCAAGTTTGAGGAGGAATTATCTTACAGTCATTGGGAATCACAGATTCAAGGAACATATAGCTCTTATCTGTTTTTGCCAAATAGGTCTGTTAAAGGTAGGCTGGCTTCCAGGACAGAGTGACTACAGTTTGCCCATAATCTCTGAGCTCACCACTCTTCCTTATTCAGCATCTGTTTGTAAGGAACCTTACATCACTTTCCATCCAGGGTACTGTTTTTCTTCCCTGTAAACATTCAGGAAAATAAATTCCATTTAAATGATTCTTCATGATTGACCCCAATAATTTGCCTCGTATAGTTAAGAAGAAAAAAAAAATCATGAAAGTAGAAGAAGTCTAGTTCCTGTTTATAAGAGTGGGAAGTGACTAGAGATGCTGAGGTCATCAACTTGAAAATAGATCTCTTTTGAAATGCTCATGATGTAGTTCTTGGTGATATGACCAGAATTAAAGATATTCCATGTTACGCCTGACTTTCTTTGCAATTGAGAACATAGACAACCATTCAACTGATATTCTCACAAAATACAAATTTTTATGTCCTTATTACCGGAATGCCTTTATTCATGGAAAAGATCTGTGTGGGAATCTTTTTGTTCTTCCTCTAATAACATTAATTTGACATTATCTTACTGCCCTTGGGAGCCATAAGCTGTAACACTTGTAACACGATATGAATCCCTAGGCTAAAAGTACACCATATTCTTCAAGCCACTGGAGAACTTCATGATTCCACTCAATTCAAGATTTTTTAGAACCCAGAGATTTTTGATTTAATGTGCCCACCGATGAATGTCATACTAGGAAACAATGCCTGTTTAAGCCAGTTCTCCTGATTCCTTTAGTGATGAAAATATCACTAAAGCCTGCTGGTGAGGGTGTCCTCCAACCTCAGCTGCATCTGTGGGAACAGCTATTTACATCCCTTATTGTTAATTTAATTTTCAAAGGGGATGAGAACTATCCTTATGACAAGTGTAATTCTAACCCTTGAGCCTGTCAACCAAGAAGATTCTTCATGGGAAGAACCACTTTCAGACACATATGTCTGATAAGAAATGTCTCTTGGAAGGTATGAGATGTTTGATACAAAAATTATGGCTTTATCCCAGTCATCTTTTCTGTCATTTTCCTCTCACTGGAGCTAGAAAGTGGAGTGGCACCTGAACTATAGATGTGCCTGAGACTCTAGATAGAGGATAGGGAAAGCTGATTTGCAAGGTTGTTTAGAGCCTCCATCTCCTCTTCAGCCCCACAGAACAGGCAAGAGTGTAGTTCCGTGTACAGCTCTAATGCAGTGCTTGTCACTGTTCACCTGTGTTCTTCTTGGTGATGTGTCTGAACTCCTTTTGTAGAGCAAAAGTTGTGTCTAATGAATCTCTGTATTCCCATAAACTTATGGGACAACAGCACTTATGAAATACACTCATGCCT
Organism: Dugong dugon; assembly: GCA_030035585.1. Classification (NCBI taxonomy): domain Eukaryota; kingdom Metazoa; phylum Chordata; class Mammalia; order Sirenia; family Dugongidae; genus Dugong; species Dugong dugon. The sequence continues at coordinate 22,481,167 of CM057469.1, read as the reverse complement.
GTAGTAACAGAATGAAGGAAAGAATGAAAAAAGGGAGGGAAGAATGGAGGGAGGGAGGGAGGAAGGGAGAAAGGAAGGAAGGAAGGAAAGAAGTAAGGAGGGAAGGAAGGAAGGAAGGAAATCTTCAGCTGATATGGACTCTGACTATAGGGCTATAGTTTTCCTTTAGTGCCCAAAAGACAAATATTTCCTAGACTATTTCCAACGCATCATAGCTCTTAGGTTCATAACTAAGAAGTCTATATTTTCTGATGTCCTAGATTTTTCCCTCCATTTTGACAATATTTAACACAGGGAAATGGGAGGATGGGAATATACATTTTATTTCTACACATATTTTTTAATGGTACAGTGTGCTGGATGCTGTGCTAAAAGTACAAAGATTCATTCGATCATAAATTCATTTAAGAAGTATTCGTTGTGCACTTACTATATGTTAGGAATTGTTCCCAGTGTGGAGAACACAGCAGTTAACAAAACAAAGTCTGTGTCTTCATGGTGGAGTCCCTGGGTGGTGTAAATGGTTAAGCGCTCAGCTACTAACTGAAAGGTTGGCAGTTCAGCCCCCACCTCAAGAGGCACATTGGAAGAAAGGTCTGGCAATCTGCTTCCAAAAGGTCATAGTCATGAAAGACCCGTGGAGCATTTCTACTGTGCACACATGGGGTCGCCATGAGTCAGAATTGACAGCAACTGGTTTGGTTTTGGTCCTCATCATGGGGCCCTATCTCACCAATGGAGTGTTAATAGAAGTGAGGGATGTCAAGGTGGTTAAGATGCAGACATATCTTCTATACCATGTTTTTTTCTCCCTTCTGGATGTCAATGAAACATCAGAGGTTGTGTGTTGGAGGTGGCAGAGCCTCTGTTAGCCTTGGTCCCCAAATGACTTCGTGGGCAGAATGCCAGCTCTTACCTTCCCAACAGAAACACCTGCATTGGATGTGAACAGGAAATAAATTTTGTTCAGCTACTGAAATGTTATTTTAATTAACATACCCACTGTCTTAGTGTTCTAGTGCTGTCATAACAGAAATACCACAAGTGGGTGACCTTAAAGAACAGAAATTTACTTTCTCACAGTTTAGGAGGCTAGAAGTCGAATTCAGGACACGAGCTATAGGGGAAGGCTCTCTCTGTTGGAGGAAGATCCTTGTCTCTTTTAGCTTCTGTGTTGTCGTTGCTGTTGTTGGTTGCCATCGAGTCGATTCCGACTCACAGCAACTCCATGCGTGCAGAGTAGAACTGCTCCATAGGGTTTGCAAGGCTGTGACCTTTTGGAAGCTGATTGCCAGGCTTGTCTTCCAAGGAGCCTCTGGGCAGGTTCAAACTGCCCTTTCTGCTAGTGGTTCAGTGCTTAACCATTTGCGCCACCCAGGGACTCCACTAGCTTCTGCAACCCGGGTGTTGCTTGGTTCCTTGGCCATTCTCAAGTGGCATCTATCCTTCCTTACCCCTCATTTGTGCTTTCTCCTGTGTCTAATCTGCTCTTTTTATAACTCACAAATGATTGAGTTTTTGACACACCCTACACTGTCATGGCCTCATTAACATAACACAACCCTATTCCCAAGCAGAATTAAATCCATAGGTACAGGGGTTAGGATTCCAACTCTTATTTCGGGTTGGAAAGTCATATATTCAATCCATGACACTCATCTACCATACACCTCAGCCAGGTGACCTCTTTTCAGGTATCACTTCCTCCAAGAAATGTTTCCTGACCACTCCCTCCTCCACTAACCAGACTAGTTAAAGTACTCCACTTAACACTCAAGTCTTTCCTTTGTCAATTGTCTTATAAATATGTGTGTGTGTTTGCCTTCACTAAAATGTGAGTTCCTTGAAAGAATGGACTATGTTTTACTCTTCCTTGTCTGTCTAGAGCCTAGGGCAGGGACTGGCGTTTAGAGGCGCATAAGAAATATTTATATAAAATGTAAAACATTTTATGCTTGAGGACAAATTTTAGATGACAGATGACTGCAAGGGTGCGTTTCAAAGATGAGCAGTGTATTGCCTACTCTGAAAATTGGGAAATGCTGTTCTAAACTGCAACATGTCAATAACAATTGCTTTAAAATTTCTTGCAAACCTGAAGCTCCATAGAAGGCTTGGAGGTCAAGACTGAAAGAGTTTCAAATAGAATCTACAGATTTATCCAGTTATTTTTATCTTATTATTAAAGATATATATTGCAACAAAATGCGCTGCATTTCCAAATAACCACTTGAAGAAATTGTCCAGGCTTGCTGGTGGTACCTGGTTATAGAAAGCAGAGCAGAGGCATATCTGAAGTCAGGTACATGAATTTTCCCATCTACCTGCTGACCACATCACCCTGAGCAAGTTACATGCCCTCTCTGAGCATTAGCTTCTTCTCTTGTAAAAACAGATATAATGCACTAACCTTGTAATTGTGAGGATTACTGAGATAGCATATGTGAAAGCCCCTCGCACACAATAAAAATAAGATTCTTTTCCTTCACTCTACAGTATAAATTGCTTACCTAGAATGTCCAAGGCCTAAATTAGTGATAATGGTGGCATTTACCTATGTAAATTCCAAGAAAGCACTTGACTTTTAAAAAGATACTTTGCAACACAGATTTGTGTATGTGTGTATATATATGTATATTTGTGTGCTTATATATTTATATGCATTTATCACGCTGTATGTATTTGCATGGCAGCAATACGAGCCTAAAACAGTTGCTACCTACAAAAATGTTTAAACGTATATGAGCCATCACAATTTACAATATTGTATCAGTTAGCATTTACTATATAACAAACAAAATGTAATGGCTTAAAATAATAAACATTTATTTAGCTCATGATTCTGTGGGTCAGCTATTTGGTCTGGGTAGTTCTGCTCATCTCAGCTGGACTCACTCATGCATCTGAGGTACCAAGCTGGTTAGCTAGGCAGTTTTGCTTCTGGGGACAACGGGATGACTGGGCCATATGTCTCTCTTCATGCAGCAGGTTCTACTTCTAGCGACAACGAAGAATACCTAGGCTATATTCCTCTCATCATCCAGCAGGTTAGCCTGAGTTTTTTCACATAGTATCCCAGGGTTTCAAAAACAGCAAAAGAGCAAGACCAACATGCACATGCTTTTCAAGCCTTTGTCTGTGTCACGTTTGTTAGTGTCTGTCTTAGTCATCTAGTGCTGCTACAACAGAAATACCACAAGTGGATGGCTTTAACAAACAGAGATCTATTCTCTCACAGTTTAGGAGGCTAGAAGTCCGAATTCAGGGTGCCAGCTCCAGGGGAATTCTTTCTCTCTGTCAGTTCTGGGGAAGGGTACTTGTCATCAATCTTCACCTGGTCTAGGAGCTTCTCAGTGCAGGGACCCTGGGTCCAGAGGATACACTCTGAACCTGGCTCTTCTTGTTTGGTGGTAATGAGGTATCTCTCTCTTTCTACTTGATTCTCTCTTTTATATCTTAAGAGATTGATTCAAGATACAACTTAATCTTGTAGATTGTGCCCTGTCTCATTAACATAGTGCCTCTAATCCTGCCTCATTAACATCATAGAGGGTAGGATTTACAATACATAGGATAATTACATCAGATCACAAAATAGAGAACAACCACACAATACTGGGAATCATGGCCTAGCCAAGTTGACATGTATTTTTGGTGGACACAATTCAATCTACGGCAATGTCCCATAAACCAAAGCAAGTCACATGGCCAATCCAGACTCAAGGAGTACACAAATAGACTCTACTTCTTGAAGGGATAGGAAAAAAGTGGTGGCCATTTTTGTAACCTATCACATACAACCCTCAAGCTAGCAGTGAAATCACAACCACAGAAAGAGGGTTGGATTCTATGATATCACTGACCAGTCATGCTCAGCCCAGCAAGCCACTCTATCACCCCACATTTACACCACAGCAAATGTCTTACAGGGGTTTCCCAGAAGTCACAGATGGGAATTCTTGTGCAGTGGTTTATTGTGGGAGAGTGTTCTCAGAAAGAATTTGTAAAGGAATAAGAGACATGGGATTGGGCAGAGGAAGAAGCTAAGCAAAGATGTGGTTTCACCTAAAATTTAGCCTCATCCTGATCCCACAAGTGGCACCACAGGGTTGTCTTGACTTGAAGTACAAGTACCAAGTTTCTATTCCCCACCCTCATATGTGTCAGTCATTGGTTGCAGGTTTTCTCAGGGTGGGTAGGGCATAATCTTGGAGGCGTCCCCAGGTGAGGCTGCTATCTCCATGCGTGGCTCCTTGTGTAGGCTGAGGACAATGCTTGGAGAAGTATGCAGATGTGACTCCTTAACTTAGGTTTCTGCACAGTAGGATCCTTCCTTGGCCTGCCCTCTCATCAGAGATTTACCCCAGGGATCATCCCTCTATCACAGCTGTCTCTTCTGGGTCCTTTTATTTTGAGATGAGCCATGATAACCTAATGTACGCCATGGTGTTGATGCTTGGGGTGGCTTGACAGGTAATGCCTCCCAACAAGTCTCTTAGTATTTTGATAGGAACTATCAGAAATAATCTTTAAAAAGTGAGTTATGGAAGCATAGCATTGTCCAAAGTCAATATACTACAAACTAGATAAGCACTACAAATATAGACTTCTCCACTTGCAATAATTTCTCTCATCCTAATCCAGTGGCCCTGTCCCCACTGAGGGCAGATAGCGAGGAAGCTTGGAACTCACCAGTTAATGGTAATTCTATTTTTTTCTGGTAAAAACCATCTTCTATATAACAACTTAAATTTCAATATCCTACCCATGGTGTTCTTTTCTCCAAAGTGTTTTGCCTCCCCTGCCCTTCCCCAGAGTGTCTGTGAGTGCACAGAAGAGTCTATGGAGTCTCATGGCTTTGCAGAGGGGCCCCTGTTCCTTCTTGGCTGGCTCCTGCCATCCTCAGCTTGAGGTATAACTCCCGAGGGTTGGAGGGTCTGGGTTGTTGAGGGATCCAGGTAACAGCATAACTTTGGATCATCTCCTTGGATTTCTCCCTCCCTATGCTGATTACTGTTATGTGTCAAATTGGCCAGGCCGGTATTGTAATCAAACACTAATCTAGGTGTTGCTGTGGTTTTAGGTATGGTTCACGTCTACAATCAGCTGACTTTAAGCAAAGAATATTATCCTCCATAATGTGAGTGGGCCGCATCTAATCAGTTGAAACCTTATGAGCAAAAACTGAGGCGTCTTGGAAAAGAAGAAATTCTGTCTAAAGGCTGCAGCAGCTCCTGCCTGAGTTTCCAATCTGCTGACCTGCCCTGTAGATTTCAGACTTGACAACTCTCACAGTCTTGTGAGCCTACATATATGTATCCCCTAATGAGTCAATTTCTCTGGAGAACCCCGACTGATACTCTCCCCTATAACCCAGGAAGAGCTTCTGCTTCCCCTTCCTGTCTGGGAGGAATACCCCCAGTCATTACTTTCTTCTCACGTATGCTATGGACCTGGGCTATACCTGCCCACCTTTCACTGAGTCAATGAGCTTCACTGATTTGCTTCAATAGTAGAAAAGGCAGTGGGGGTGGAGGGGAGGTATGGGAGGGCTGCATTAATGAGAGAGGAAACACATGCAGAGGAATTTCAGAAAGCAGTGTCTCCATTCAGGAGCAAAATTAGACTTGAGTGGAGGGTAAGAGGGCTTTTTTTTTTTGTATAAGACTTTTTATCACCCCCTGTACATGGTATAAGAGTGGGTAAACTGTATTTCTTGTTGTTGGCTGCCATCGAGTCACCCCAACTCATGGCTACCCCATGCACAATGGGATTGGATAGTTCTGATCCACAGGGTTTTCACTGGCTAATTTTCAGAAGTAGATTGCCAGGCCATTCCTCCTAGTTTGTCTTAGTTTGGAAGTGCCACTGAAACCTGTTCAGCATCATAGCAACACACAAGGCTCCACTGACAGATGGGCATGGCAGCTCTTGAGGTGCATTAGCCAGGAACTGAACCCAGGTCTCCCACATGGAAGGCAAGAATTCTACCACTGAACACCACTGTCCCCGTCAACTGTCCCCGTCAATAAGTCTCATTCATTTAGTATCATTTCAACCCTGTTTTTAACCCTACCTAATGGGAGGCTAGTGGGTAGCAACCAGCTATAAGAAAAATAGTAAACATTTAGAGTCAGAGCTGAATTCAAATCCAAGTCCCAGCATTTAACACAGTGTAGACCTTGGGCAAATTACTCAATCTCTTTGTGCTTCAGGTAATCTTTTAAAAATAGTATCTACATCATAAGAGAGTTATCGTTCTTAAATGAAATATTTCACACACAGCACCTCACACAGGGCCTGGAGTATAGCAAGTCCCAATATGTGTTTATTTCCTTCCTCCACTGTTTTCCTTAATAAGGAAGAAGTAAGAACTGGTAAGCACTCTGGGAAATGGCTGTCTGCAAAGCATGTAGGCGTTCAAATTTCTGGATATACTGCCTTATGCCTGGCAAACTGTACTGATTAAAAGTTTCAGCAGCGGAAGAAAATAAACTAATTTGGAAGGGGTAATCAAGAATCTTTACAGTCCAAAAGGGACGATTTCCTTGTTGTAGAGAGAGACAATAAACCTCCATCCCGAAGACAGAAGTAATTTTATAAAATTGCAGGAGGCTTCCCTGGAGAGGGAGATTTCACAAAGCCCAGTGGTCACAGCTATGCACTAGAGCCGAACTACCCTGAATCTGTGCCACCAAAGGCAAGAATTGCAGGATTTTCTGCTAAGGAAACATGGCCCTATTTAAACTCTTAAAATACGTACAAAATTCCCACAATTACCTGGGGGTGCTTTGGCTCAGGCAATGACTCCTTCCTCCAATTGCATCGTCTGAAGTTTAGGAACCTCCCTTTCTTCTGTCTTGGTTCATTTCTCTTCTGGGACTTGTCTCCTTCTGTTTTGTCTCCATGTTGCACTTGGTGTTTCCTCTCACTTTTCATTCTTTTCTCTACCTGAATCTGCATCTTTTCTTTCCTTTTGAATACTGTACTCAATGTTCCCTCTTCCTGTGAAAATACTACTGTTGCTACCAGAACAAGGTGTTCCCTGATGAATTCTCCCAGACGAGTTTGTATTTAGCTACCCATTCCTCATGCGGTCCCTTTTTGTAACCAGTTCATAAATTTATGAGCCAGTTCCCCTACGTCGTAAGTGGAAGCTGGCATTCTAGAGTCCAGTTGGATTTCTTTCTCTGTGAGAAACTGGGAAGCTTGTCTGAGGCTTAAATTCTAATTGCCAATTTGAGAGTCTCAGGTGATAAACCAGTCAGCTTGAGTATAAGTCTAAAACATTTGCCGGCACTCAGGCAGCACCTCTAAAAGAAGCTACCGATTATATATTAAATTGTGTCCCCAAAAAAGATATGTTGATCCTAAAACCTCTGTACCTGTGAATGTGACTCTCTTTGGAAACAGAAATTTTCTTTTGTTATGTTAGTGAAGTCATACTGGAGGAGGGTATGTCCTAAACCTAATCCCTTCTGAGTAAACCCATTGCCGTCAAGTGGATTCCAACTCATAGTGACTCTATAGAACAGAGTAGAATTGTCTCGTAGGGTTTCCAAGGCTGTAAGTCTTTATGCAAGCAGATTGCCACATCTTTTTCCCATGGAGCGGCTGGTGGGTTTGATCTGCTAATATTTGGTTAGCAGCCAAGCATTTAACCACTGCATCACCAGGCTCCATCCCTTCTGAGTAGTATATTATAAAAAGAGCAGATTAACCCAGACACACAGAGAAAAGAAACTATGTGAGGATCCGACTACAAGCCAAGGAATGCCGAGAAATGCCCAGGGCTGCAGAAGTTGAAGAAGACCAGGAAGGACTTTTCCCTTGAGCTAACATAGAGAGAGCATAGTCCTGCCAATACCCTGAATTTGGACTTCTAGCCTCCAAAACTGAGACAACAATTCTGTTCTTTAAAGCCATTCACCTGTGGTATTGGCATTATAGCAGCCCTAGGAAATTAAGATACTGCGCCAACCACAATTCCCACCAAAAGAGCAGTCCATAGCACCATGTGTAGGCCACAAGGCCTGCTTCGCCCCTTGGCTACACAGATTGGACCAGGGCAGACATTTTACCCTTTGACAACTGTCTTAGTCATTTAGTGTTGCTGTAATAGATATACCACAAGTGGATGGCTTCCACCAAGAGAAGTTTATTTTCTCACAGTCTAGTAGGCTAGAAGTTGGAATTCAGGGCATCAACTCCAGGGGAAGACTTTCTCTTTCTGTCAATTCTGGAGAAAGGTCCTTGTCATCAATCTTTCCCTGGTCTAGGAGCTTCTCCAAGCAGGAACCTAGGGTCCAAAGACGCACTCTCTTCCCGGCACTACTTTCCTGGTGGTATGAGGTCCCCCACTCTCTGCTCGTTTCCCATTCCTTTTATCTCTTATAAGATGAAAGGCAGTGCACGCCACACCCCAGGGAAACTCCTTTTACACTGGATCAGGGATGTGACCTTAGTTAAGGGTGTTATAACCCCACCCTCTTTAACATAATCTAATCTTGCTTCATTAACCACTGGCAGAGATTAGGATTTACAAGACATAGGAAAATTATAATCACAAAATGGAGGACAACCACACAATACTGAGAATCATGACCTAACCAAGTCAACACATATTTTGGGGGGACACAGTTCAATCCATGACAACAACCTAGCTCAAAAAGGAGAGCTGGCCAATAAGAGCCTCTCTCCAGGAAATCTGAGTGAAGAAAAGGAAGAGCAGGCAGGTAGCCACAGGAGATAAAAGTGAACAGTTCTGATGTGGAGAGAGGCCAGAGGGGTCCTCATGGTCATGTGTAAGCTGAAGTGATGCGGCAACAGAAACAGTGAGTTATCAGAAGCTAGAACGTAGACAGAAGATATCTACATCAATATTTAAATCTATATATTGAGAGAGCGAGAGTAGAGATAGGAAAGAGAAACAGACATGTGGCATGTATCTGAGACTACCTGAATGAACCCACTGTTTTTTGCTGTTATGGTTGCCTTTGAATCAGAACCACCATTTTCCTAAGGCCTAACTGTCCACATTTCCCTGGGTTCCTACGTATAAATGTAATCCCAGCAACTACCGCTCCCCTCCTCTGTATACACACCATTACTTGAAGTAGTGTGAGAGTCTTTGTTTTTGGCTGAAAAGTTCTTGCTTCAAACATGATGGAAAGACTTTCTCCTGAGCAGCTCCCATGGAAACCTGGGACCCTAGTGTACTGAGAACACTGTCATCCAGTTCAAATTGACTCCCCTTGAGTTGCCTTGGCATCTAGAACGTATAAAGGGTCAGTCTGTGAATTCAGGATCACTCAGACAACTCTAGAAAAGGGTCTACATGGTTTTGTGGGCATAAAAACAATTGTCCTAAAGCAGAGGAAGAGTCACAGTTAAAGGGGCTCTTTTTTGTGAAAGGCAATTTTAGGTGTCCTTAAACACCAAAGTGCCTCCTTGGTAACAATTTGATAGAATTAGCCTCTGTGCAAGATATTCACAGAGCATGATATTCAACTGTTTGTTCATTTGTTTGCTCATTCGTTCAACCAACAAGCAATTACTGGGCCAGGCATGGTTCCATGAACTGGACACAACACTGAACAAGTCAGACCAGGTCGCTGCTGTTGGGGCATTTACATCCTAACAGGAAAGGCAGATCACAAACATGATAAACCTATAAAGATAGTACATGTCAGGTGCAAAGTTGCAAGAGGAGAAATAAAGCAGGGATGGGTGGGTATTATATAAGATGGGGTGGTTAGGGAGATCACATACATTTTATGTTTATTGTCACTATGGTGCAGGTTAGGCCAGCAAAATAAGCTAAAACATTGCAAACAGCAATTTTTTTAAGCAACAGTGAGACAGAAAGCACTGTACGTGGGATGGGTTGGGATGGGATGCTGTAAAGAAATAAATAGAAAATTTCCCTTTCTGGACCGTGGAGGCGGGCCATCTCTTTAGGGCCTCTTCTCTAGCTCTCGGAAAAGAGTGCTTGAAGAAGCGTGAGGGAACCGGCCACTGGTGTTACTATTAGATAAAGGGGCCAAGTGTTGAGGATCCCCGGACACGTCTCTCAGCAATAATCCAATCACTGATCCCTGTAGGAGAGCACTGCTGCAAATGGCAAAGGCACTGGTCTAAGGATCCAGAGATTCCAGTCTTATTCCAGAACGACCGCAGGAATTAATTTCTACCTTAGTAAATATCACCACTGAGTCCTTGGGTGGTGCAAATGGTTAACACACTCAGCTACTAACCGAAAGGCTGGCAGTTTGAGTCCACCCAGAGGTGCCTTGAAAAGAAAGCCTGGTGATCTACCTCTGAAAAAGCAGCCATTGAAAACCCTATGGTGCATAGTTCTACCCTGAGACACATGGGGTAGCCATGAGTCAGAGTTGACTCGAAGGCAGCTGGCTGGTTAAATATTAGCAGAGAAATGCATAAGATGAAGGTTAAACAAACCACTCCCAAGACACATCACATATTACATTGTAATGCAGCTGACTGTGTTGGTGCTTTGTCTACTGAGACCATAAGCTACTGAAGAACAGGGACATACCTGTTCATTGCTTGATCCTCTAGCACACTGCATCACACTTGGCCTACAGCAGGAAGTTAATACATGTCTGTTGAATAACTGAGATCAAACACATCAAATGATTTCCAACAGTATCAGCTTCCTTGTGCTGGGTAGGCTACTCCTTAAGGCAACTGAAAAACAAGAAATGATTATACTATCTCTGTTATTATCTGCCTTGTCTTATATTTCCTTGGAGGAGACTGGAAGTGCAGTGTGGAGCAATAAGAATGAATTGCTTTAAAAAATAAATGTCTAGAGTTGGGGAGTTTTTAAATGAGTGTTAAAGGCAAAGATCTTGAGTTCCTTGGTATGAGAAGCTCAATAAAGTGATGGCACCCTCATGGCTTTCTAGATCCCTGAACTTGGGGACTCACATTGCCACACAGCAGTCCTGAGGACACTTGATGACTAGACGTAGCTTGTTAGGGCTCACCCTCCCCTCTGGAAATGAATGAACTAGGCTTCCAGCTCCATCTCATCACCGTGCCCTGAGGCTTCACCACCTTAGCCATCTAGCTATGCTGCCTGTGGCCACAAAACAAGTAAGCACCTAGGGGACAGATGCAATGACCTCTGTATGCTGAAGACACCTGCAGTGTTAAGCACAATTACATATTTTTTTTAATTCCTAAATGGCTATAGCAAGAGTTTGTATTGTTCAATTTAAAGTGAATTCACAGAATCATTGGAATTTAGCAAAAAACACTCAAGTAAAGTGATAAATACTAAATTTGGGAGTGTCCTGCTCCCAAATTAGAGTACAGTCAAATACAAACTCTGCCAGCAAAATAAATCCATGTTGAGCTGTGGTAAACATGCTGTCCTCCATGGCATCAGGTAAAGAGGAGAGGTTAGCAATTATGCAGTGAAAGCAAGAGATGTTCTCTGTCAAGAGAAATTGGACTTGAAGAGGATTTTAGCCTGATGGACTAAGACAATAGCTAGTACACTAGTTTCTTTTATTGTTTACAGATTCTGAGGGTGATACTACTACTGAGAGGGATAAGTCTTTGTGGAAAAGCTGGGGTTGTTGGCTCCTAGCAGAGGCAGAGGAGGGCACTACACAGAATGCAGTGGTCAGAGGCAGACCAAGAGGCAGTGGGATGGAACGGAAATAAAACATTGAATCTGGAGTTGGAAGAGGAGAGTTGGAGTCCTCACTGAATCCTTAATTGATTGTGTGATTACAGGCCTTTGTTTCTGTTGGGAGGATGTTCTGCTGCAGCTCCTGCACTTCTCATGCAGATGGCCTAATCAGGAGCCTTAGGCCTGGAACATTCCCTGATAATGGTGGCTGGGAACTAAGCCTTCCTATGTGCTGTTTTCTTCTCCTTCCTTATCAGGGAAACTCCTTCCCTGTTACAGGTTTAATAAGTATTTCTTTGTCTTGCTCATGCATGTGTGTCATATGGCACCTGGCCAACCCCATTTCTGTATCTGTTCTCAGTGGCAAGGGAATGAGGTCTCTACTGTAGCCCGAGAGGGATGCATGCTAACCAAAAGTGCTGTATCAGCTGCAGGAAGTGACCCACTGGCCAAGGAGGACCAACACCACTATTGAAGGTGATCTTGTTCTGCTTCTTCTCTATGTGAGTAAAGCATCGTTCCACCCAATGGCTGTGTGTGTCGTGTCTTTCTTGGTGATCTTGGTCCTTGACTCGACAGTTTCCTTATCTGTGTAGTCAGTAGAGTGTGTGATTTAGAGGAGTGGACTAATCAAAAGCAAACTCATGGGAAACACAAGAGATTCTATAGGGGGTGTAGGAAAAACATTAGAAACTTTAACAAATAAAAACTTCTATTTCCACTTATATTTATCTTATTCTCTTTTTTATTTCTATTTTTGCATATGTTCATAGATAATTTAAAAATCAATATGTGGTCACCAGACAATAGTTTAGCATACCTAGTAAAAAATGTCTGCCTTGAGCATTACGCTCTTTTAAGAACTATCTATATGAGATCAGATTGACAACAGCAACTCAAAAGATTAGACAGGAACCTCAGGGGTCAGTGAATTTATGTTAATGGAGGAGGGATAACTCAGAAAAGGAGAGTGAAAATGGTTACGTAACTCAAAGAATGTAATCAATGTAACTAAATGGTACACGTAGAAAATGTGGAATTGGTGTATGTTTTGCTATATATACTCTCAACAAGAAAATAAATAAATCATTTAAAAATGTAATATGTGACCAAAACAGTACAGAGATCATTGGTTTAGAGCACTGTCTTTTAAGTCAGAAAAACATGGGTTCAAGTCTCCACTCTGCTACTTACTACTTCCCTTTTCTGAGCCTCAATTTTGATGTGTATTGCAAGGATAATAATAGCATGGATGTCATAAAGTCGTTGTGAGGGTTGGATGAGTGCCTAGCATGGTGCCTGGCAAGAAGTAAGTGTGAAATAGATAATAGCTATTATTACTCATCAACAAAATGGAGATGATAATTTATTTCTTGCCAAATTGTGAAATTTAATGACATGGTATATTTAAAACCACTTTGCAAAGTATAAAATTTCAGACAAATGTAAGACACTATCTTTTTTACTGCTTCTTGGAAATGTGGTTATTTTCAAGCGCTAAAGAATGTGATAATCTAAGTTTAACCCTTCCTGTATGAAACCACATCACTTTCCTTCATATCTTAGAGATATCGTAGTGAGGCCTCTAAGAAGATCATCACAGGACTGGTACCCTGGGATTTTTCTCCATAAACAGACAACTGGGACATTACTTGGGTGGGCCACGCATGGACTCTCTAAGGTCATTCTACTATGCTCACCCTTCAGGTGTTAGCATTTTCTAGCTAAAATCAACATATTCCTAGTATTTTCAAAAGTTCTTATCATTTAAAATCTAGGGAAAGAATTTATGGTTTATTCACATGAAGCAGCGCTTTACAAAACACAAGATTTATGTATTTAATAAGTTCTCCAGAATCCTGGGATTTAGTGCCAAACTAGCAAACAGGGCTGGCTCCTAGAGCCCATTTAAATGGGAGAAAACATAACCAGCTTAATTCCAACTTTGTTTTGGGATAATAAATGATTTATAACTGAAATTACTACTGTTTTAGCTCTAGCAATGTCATATCACTTTGGTTTGTTCAGCAATGAAGAAAATAAGAACTCGACTTCCAGCAAAATGGCACTCTAGGCAGAAGCACCACGCCGTACCACCACAGCAAAGATCTGAAAAACTAAGCTGAACAGAGAAAACAACAATCCTGAAACCCTAAAACATCAAATGAAGAGATAAAGAACTCAGCCAAGCACCAAATGGAGTGAGAAAACTGACAGAGAATGGAGAGCTAGGAGAGATTCATGCAGAGGTCCCCTACTAGCTAACTCAGCGGGATCTGCCATCTTGGACTCCTATCAGAGACCAGCAAACAGGTGGTACGAGAAAGCAGCTTCACGGAGCTTCCAGTGGGAGAAAAAACAACTGGTAATTTGCGATATACGCTTTCCCACTCCCCACCCTTCTTCACCCCCACTCGGTCTCCTCTGCTTCCCGCGGCCACAGTCTCTTGTCAGGGAAGCACTGGCTACTTGGATTCCACCGACCCGAACAGGCCGACTCTCTGAGTGCCATTTGTTGGCTGCTGGTGTTGCTTTTTTCTGCTTCTTTTGATTTCTTCCTTACCTCTCACCACCTCCCCCTCCTTTTGCTCAAATATCTGGCTCCTTGTGCCATCTTTGTTTCTTCCTGAGGGGCTGCAGCGCTCCATTCAACTGTGGAGCTGCTTCCCGGTCTGGGCTGTGGCACTGGTGGGATCCCGGGTCTTTGTTCATTTGTTTGTTTGTTTTATTTTCCTTTTCTTGAGTTGGGAGCCTGTTCTGGCCAGGCCGTGCTGTGTGACTTGGAAACTACCTCCTCAGCTTGCACAGACATGCAGAGGGATCCCTGAGTGCATTTATTTTATTTATTTATTTTTTTCTGTTTTTCTGGGGGTTTTTCTTGTTCATTTTTTAAAAATTTGTTTTGTTTTCTTTTCCCTCTTTTTCCCTTTTTGTCTTCCTTCATTACTCAGCTTCTCATCTCTCTATATCTTCCTTCTCTTTCTGTTCCCTGAATCCCTGTCATTGTATACCTCTAGGCCTTCTAGCCAGGCTGTACTGCAACACCTGAGAACAACTTCCCCAGACCTCATAGCCACACTGGTGGGATCCCTGGGAACTTTGCTGTTGTTTAATCTTTCCAATTTTTATTTATTCTTTCTTTTCTTTCTTTTCTTCCTTTCCCCTTTTTTGTTTTTCTCCATTTCATAGTCTCTCATCTCTCCACTCCAACAGCAAGCTTCCCTAGCATTCTTTTTTTTTTTTTTTTGTATGTTTTTGGCTCCTGTTACTCTCTCATCTCTCCCATATCCATCTTAGCTCCATACATAACAATCTCCCAGCTACATCCTGCCTACCTGCACCGTGCGCTTAACATCACACCACCAAGCAGCACAGGCATGGCCTACTGGAACCTGCCCTACGCTGATTACTGACCTGCCCTGATGGCTGTAGTAAGTGCCACAAACAACCTGCCCCAGTAACTCCTCTTCAGCTAGACCTGCCCTGCCATACCATAGCTGAGTGACTGACCCTGCCAGTTGGAGAAGGTTGAAAGTACTGTGCCCACAGATGAGTAAACAACAAAGAACACACAGCCCGCCTGCTCAGACATAGCCAAATTTTTAAAAAAGTGAAGAAAAAAACAAATCTACAATCAATAAACAAGAAAAATAACTACTGAATGCCCCGAAGACAGCAGACAATATCAAAACATTTGCAAAAACAGGACAGGATGGTTCCAGTAGGTGTCCAAAATAAAACACCAGATGACTTTCCAGTGGAAGAAAAGTCACTAGAACTGCCTGATAGAGAATGCAAATCTCTAATACTCAGAATTCTCTAAAAGCTGACGCAAAAAGAAGACAAAAATGAGGAAAAAATAGACAAATTCATGGAAAATACAGACAAAAAATTGGAAGAATTCAGGAAAATAATGCAGAAAGAAAATGCTAAAATAAATTCACAATTAGAAATTATACAAAGACATCAAATAGAAAACCAAAAGATAAACAACAAGATTTCAGAAATGGACGGTGTCATAGAAGGGCTTAGAAGCAGATTTGAAACGGTGGAAGACAGAATCAGTGGAATTGAAGACAAACACTTGGATACAACTCTGTTTCAGGAAAACAGAAAAAAGAACAAAGAAAAATGAAGAGGCCCTGAGAGATATGTGGGATACAATCTAAAGCAAAAATTTTCGAGTGATTGGAGTTCCAGAACAGGGGGAGAAAACAGAAAACACAGAGAGGATCATTGAAGAACTGCTGACAGAAAACTTCCCCAATATCATGAAAGATGAAAAGTTGGCTATCCAAGAAGCTCAACGAACCCCATATAGGAGAGACCCCACAAAAAAATCACCAAGGCATATCATAATCACACTCTCCAAAACCAAACACAAACAAAGAATCCTGACAGCAGCTCGTGAAAAACAAGAAGTCACATACAGAGGAGAAACAATAAGACTAAGCTCAGATTATTCAGCAGAAACCATGCAGGCAAGAAGGCAATGGGATGACATATATAAAATCTTGAAAGAAAAAAATTTCCAGCCAAGAATATTATATCCTGCAAAACTCTTGTTCAAATTTGATGGTGAAATTAGGTCATTTCCAGATAAACAGAAATTAAGGGAATATGTAGAAGTCAAACCAAACTTACAAGAATTATTAAAGGGAGTTCTTCGATCTGAGGACAAACAGCTTCAGCTCACAGGAAGAACCTAAGACGCAGGATCGTACGAGCCAGATACCAATCTAGGAAATGAACTCTTGAGGACTATCCAAAACCAAAAGAAATACAACAGGAAATCAGAGCAGTTAATCAGTAAATGACAACAACATCAAAACGATAAAAGAGGGAATAAATGGCATAGGTGTAGAACCTTCTAATGGAGAGGAAGGCAAGGAGATACCAAGTAATCATAGACTGCTTCAAACTTAGAAAGATAAGGGTAAAATTCATGGTAACAAAAAAAGTTAACAAACATACCAATAAAAAAAAAAAAGGAAAAACATACAATCTCAGCAAAAACAAAACCTACAAAACAAAAGAAATGAAAAAAAAATCCAAAAACAAAAGTAACTCAGCACAAGAGAGTAAGAAGAACAAAGAAAACTTCAGCACCACAAAAAAAGCACTACAAAATGACAGCAACAAACTCAAATCTATCAATAATTACACTGAACGTAAATGGACTCAATGCACCCATAAAGAGATGGAGAGTGACAGAATGGATAAGAAAACAGGATCCATCAATTTGCTGTCTACAAGAGACACACCTTAGAAACAAAAATTTGCATTTATTAAAATTCAAAGGTTGGAAAAAAATATATCAAGCTAACAACTACCAAAAAAGAGCAGGAATGGCAATTCCATTCTCAGATAAAATAGACTTTAAAACAAAATCTACCATAAAAGACAAAGAAGGACACTATATAGTGATTAAGGGGACGATCCATCATGAAGACATAACCATAATAAACATCTACGCACCCAATGACAGGGCTCCAAAACACATAAAACAAACTCTAACAACACTGAAAAGAGAAATTGACAGTTCCACAATAATACTAGGAGACTTCAACACACCACTCTCAGTAAAGGACAGAACAACTAAGAAGAAACTCAGCAAAGATACAGAAGGCCTATAGGGAACAATCAGCCAACTTGACCTCATACACATATATAGAACACTCCATCCAACCGCTGCAAAGTACACATTCTTTTCCAATGCACACGGAACGTTCTCCAGAATAGACCACATCTTAGGCCACAGAGCAATCCTCAACAAGATCCAAAACGCTGAGATAATTCAAAGTATCTTCTCTGACCACAATGCCATCAAGGTAGAAATTAACACTAGAAAGAGCAAGGGAAAAAAAAAAATCTACTACATGGAAACTGAATAATACCCTGCTTACACATCAGTGGGTAATAGAAGAAATCAGAGATGGAATCAAAAAATTCCTAGAATCAAATGAGAATGAAAACATCATACCAAAACCTTTGGGACACAGCAAAGGCAGTCCTCAGAGGACAATTTATAGCAATAGATGCACATATCAAAAAAGAAGAAAGGGACAAAATCAAACCATTAACTACAGAACTCAAACAGATAGAAAGAGAACAACAAAAAAAGCCCATAATCACCAGAAGAAAGGAAATAGTAAAGATCAGAGCAGAAATAAATGAAATAGAGAACAGAAAAACAATAGAAAGAATCAACAAAACCAAAAGTTGGTTCTTTGAAAGAATCAACAAAATTGACAAACCACTGGCCAGACTGACAAAAGAAAAACAGGAGAGGACACAAATAACCCAAATAAGAAATGAAATGGGGGACATTACAACAGACCCAACTGAAATAAAAAGGATTATAACAGAATATTATGAAAAACTATACTCCAATAAATTTGAAGACCTAGAGGAAATGGACGAATTTGTAGAAACACACGGCCTACCCAAACTAAAACAAAGTGATGTTGGAAATCTGAGCAGACCCATAACAAGAGAAGAGATTGAAAAGGTAATAAAAAAAAATTCCAACCAAAAAAAGCCCTGCCCCGGTTGGCTTCACTGGAGAATTCTACAAAACATTTACAGAAGAGCTTGTACCAGTACTACTCAAGCTATTTCAGAGCATAGAAGAGGAAGCAACACTTGCAAATTCATTCCATGAAACCATCATAACGCTGATACCAAAACCAGGCAAAGACTTCACAAAAAAAGTAAATTACAGACCAATATCTCTCATGAATATAGATGCAAAAAATCTGAGCAAAATTCTAGCCGATAGAATTCAGCATCCTATCAAAAAAATAATACACCACGACCAAGTAGGATTCATACCAGGTATGCAAGTATGGTTTAACATTAGAAAATCAATCAATGTAATCCACCACATAAATCAAAGGAAAGAAAACAATCACATGATCATCTCAATTGATGCAGAAAAGGCATTTGACAAAGTCCAACACCCATTCCTGATAAAAACTCTCACTAAAATAGGTATAGAAGGGAAATTTCTCAACATAATAAAGGGCATCTATGCAAAACAAATGGCCAACATCATTCTTAATGGAGGGAGGCTGAAAACATTCTCCTTGAAAACAGGAACAAGACAAGTATGAACTTTATCACCACTCCTATTTAATGTTGTGCTGGAAGTTCTAGCTAGAGAAATAAGGCAAGAAAAAGAAATAAGGGTCATACAAATTGGTAATAAAGAAGTTAAACTGTCCCTGTTTGCATATGATATGATACTATGGATAGAAAACCCTAAAGACTCCACGAGAAATCTACTGGAACTAATAGAAAGATTCAGCAGAGTAGCATGATACAAGCTAAACATTCAAAAATCAGTTGGATTCCTATACACCAATAAGGAGAATGATGGAAAGGAAATCAGGAAAACAATACCATTTTCAATAACCCCTAAAAAGATAAAATACATAGGAATAAATCTGACCCGGGATGTAAAAGACCTATACAAAGAAAACTACAAAACACTACTGCATGAAACCCAAAGGGATCTACATAAATAGAAAAACATACCATGCTTATGCATAGGCAGACTCAACATTATGAAAATGACAATTCTACCCAAAGCAATTTACAAATACAACGCAATCCCGATCCAAATACCAACCACATTCTTCAAAGAGATGGAAAAACTAATCATTAACTTTATATGGAAAGGGAAGAAGCCCCGAATAAGTAAAGCACTACTGAAGAAGAAGAATAAAGTTGGAGGACTCACACTACCTGACTTCAGAACCTACTACACAGCTACTGTAGTCAAAACAGCCTGGTACTGGTACAACGCAAGATACATTGACCAATGGAACAGAATTGAGAACCCAGATTTAAATCCATCCACCTACGGTCACCTGATCTTTGACAAGGGCCCAAAGTCCATCCAATGGGGAAAAGACAGTCTTTTTAACAAATGGTGCTGGCAAAACTGGATATCCATTTGCAAAAAAATGAAACAGGACCCATACCTCACACTGTATACAAAAACTACTTCAAAATGGATCAAAGACCTGAATATTAAGCCTAAAACTATAAAGTTCATAGAAGAAAAAATAGGACCAACAGTACAGCCCTTAATACATGGCATTAACAGGATACAAACCATAACCATCAACGCACAAAACCCAACAGATAAGCTAGATAACTGGGATCTTCTAAAAATCAAACACCTATGCTCTTCAAAAGACTTCACCAAAAGAGTAAAAAGAGAACCTACAGACAGGGAAAAAAGAATTTTGGACAGTACCAGTCAGACAAAGGTCTAATCTCCATAATCTACAAGAAAATCCAACACCTCTACAACAAAAAGACAAATAATCCTATTAAAAAATGTGCAAAGGAAATGAACAGACACTTCACCAAAGAAAACATTCAAATGGCCAACAGACACAAACATTTTGGAAAATGATATGCCGCTTCCTCAGAAAGCTAGAAATAGACATACCAATCGATCCAGCAATCCCACTCCTAGGAATATATCCTAGAGAAATAGGAATCGTCACTCGAATAGACATATGCACACCTATGTTCATGGCAGCTTTGTTCACAATAGGAAAACGATGGAAACAACCTAGATGCCCATCAACAGATGAATGGATAAACAAACTATGGTACATACACACAATGGAGTACTATGCAACGAGAAAGAACAACAATGAATCTGTGAAGCATCTCATAACATGGATGAAACTGGAATACATTATGCTGTGTGAAATAAGTCAATCACAAAAGGACAAATACTGTATGAGACCTCTAAAGTAAAAACCCATGAAGAAATTCACACACAAAATGTAACAATCTTTGTTGGTTACCGGGGATGGGCGGGGTGTTGGGGGGGAATATTGAATAGGCAATAGATAAGTGGTATCTTGGGTGAAGGGTGAGACAGTACACAATACACGGAAACTAGCACAACTTGTACAAGGAAAGGTCATGGAAGCCCCATAGACACATCCAAACTCCCTGAGGGACTGAATTGCTGGGCAGAGGGCTGTGGGGACCATGGTCTTGGGGAACATCTAGCTCAATTGGCATAACAGTTTATAAAGACAGTGTTCTACATTCTACCTTGGTGAGTAGTGTCTGGGGTCTTAAAAGCCTGTGAGAGGCCATCTAAGATACCCCATTGGTCTCATCCCTTCGGGAGCAAGGGAGAATGAAGAGAACAGGATACAAGGAAAAGATTAGTCCGAAGGACTAATGGTCCACAGCTAAGAAGGCCTCCACTGGACTGAGTCCAGTACAGCTAGATGGTGCCTGGCTACCACCACTGACTGCTCTGACCGGGATCACAACAGAGGGTTCTGGACAGAGCTGGAGAAGGATGTAGAACATAATTCTAACTCACAAAAAAGAAGACCAGATTTACTGGCCTGGGAGAGACTGGAGAAACCTCTAGAGTATGGCCCCCAGACAACCTTTTAGCTCAGTGGTGAAGTTATCTCTGAGGTTCACCGTTCAGCCTGGGAGTGGACAGCCCTGTAAAATCAAGTGGGACTAATGAGGTACAGTAGTCCAGTACAAGGGCCAGAAGGCAGAAGGGGACAAAGAAGCTGGTGACAGGGAACCCAAGGTTGAGTAAGGATATTGTTGATGTGTTGTGAGATTGTTAACCATTGCCATAGGGCAACATGTGTAGTAACTGTTAAATGAGAAACTATTTTGTTCTGTAAGCCTTCATCTTAAGTGAGAATAGCAGCACAATTGGAAGAGCGCAGTCAATGTCACTGAACTGTGCATGTAGATATATTTGAAATGGTGTATCTTTGGCTATGTGTATTTTCACCAAAATAAAAGGTTCAGAAGTTAGAGGGTTGATACGTTGTGTGGTTGTTAACCAATGTCATAAAACAATATGTGTACTACTGTTTCATGAGAAACTATTTGTTCTGTAAGCCTTCACCTGAAATACAGCTAAAAAAAAAAAAATTGGCAAAGGAAATGAACAGACACTTCACCAGAGAAGACATTCAAATGGCCAACAGACACATGAGGAAATGCTCGCGATCACTAGCCATTAGAGAAACTCAAATTAAAACCACAATGAGATACCATCTCACCCCGGCATTACTGGCACGAATCAAAAACACTGGAAATAACAAATGTTGGAGGGGCTGCGGGGAGATCGGAACTCCTACGCACTGCTGGTGGGAATGCAAAATGATACAACCATTTTGGGAAATGATATGGTGCTTCCTCAGAAAGCTAGAAATAGACATATCATTCAATCCAGCAATCCCACTCCTAGGAATATATCCTAGAGAAATAAGAGTCATCACTCGAATAGACATATGCACACCTGTGTTCATGGCAGCTTTGTTCACAATAGCAAAACGACGGAAACAACCTAGATGCCCATCAACAGATGAATGGATAAACAAACTGTGGTACATACACACAGTGGAGTACTATGCAACGAGAAAGAACAATGACAAATCTGTGAAGCATCTCATAACATGGATGAAACTGGAGGACATTATGCTGTGTGAAATAAGTCAATCACAAAAGGACAAATATTGTATGAGACCTCTATTGTAAAAACCCATTAAAAATTTCACACACAAAATGTAACAATCTTTGTTGGTTACCAGGGATGGGAGGGGTGGGGAGGAAATACTAAATAGGCAATAGGTAAGTGGTATCTTGGGTGAAGGGTGAGACAGTACACAATACAGGGGAAACCAGCACATCTTGTACAAAGGAAGGTCATGGAAGCTCCATAGACACATCCAAACTCCCTGAGGGACTGAATTGCTGGGTGGAGGGCTGTGGGGACCTTGGTCTCGGGGAACATCTAGCTCAATTGGCATAACACAGTTTATAAAGACAATGTTCTACATTCTACCTTGGTGAGTGGCATCTGGGGTCTTGGGAATCTGTGATTAGCCATCTGGGATGCTCCACTGGTCTCATCCCTTCAGGAGCAAGGGAGAGTGGAGAGAACAGGATACAAAGAAAAGATTAGTCGGAATGACTGATGGACCACAACTACCAGGGCCTGCACCAGACTGAGTCCAGTGCAGCTAGATGGTGCCCGGCTACCACCACTGACTGCTCTGACCAGGATCACAGCAGAGGGTTCTGGGTGGAGCTGGAAAAGGATGTAGAACAAAATCCTACCTCACAAAAAAAAAAGACCAGATTTACTGGCCTGGGGGAGACTGGAGAAACCCCGAGAATATGGCCCCCAGACACCCTTTTAGCTCAGGGGTGAATTCATTTCCGGGGTTTGCCGTTCAGCCGGGGAGTAGACAGCCCCATAAAACCAGATGGGACTAATGAGGCTCAGCAGTCGAGGGACAAGGGCCAGAAGGCAGAAGGGGACAGGAAAGCTGGTGATAGGGAGCCCAAGGTTGAGTAAGGATAGTGTTGATGTGTTGTGAGGTTGTTGACCATTGTCATAGGGCAACATGTGTACTAACTGTTAAATGAGAAACTATTTTGTTCTGTAAGCCTTCATCTAGAGTGAGAATAGCAGCCCAATTGGAAGAGCGTGGTTGATGTCACTGAATTGTGCATGTAGAAATTTTTGAAATGGTGTATCTTTGGCTATGTATGTTTTCACCAAAAAAAAGAAAAAAGAGGGTCGAGAAGGGAGAGGGTTGACATGTTGTGGGGTTGTTAACCACTGTCATAAAACAATATGTGTACTACTGTTTCATGAGAAACTATTTGTTCTGTAAGCCTTCACCTGAAGTACAATAAAGAAAAAAAGGAAAAAAAAGAGAAAAAAAAAATAAAAGAACTATATATTCTGACTTCACGCATGAATCACTTTTAATCTCTCTTTCAATGACCCAGAGGAAAGATGACAACGTGAGATGTAAGAGCTCTGTGAAGTGGATAACAGCGTGGAGACAAGCTGGGACTTAATCTTGACAGTGAAGAGACGTGCCAGTGTATAGTTAGGAAATAATCACTCTGTTAAGTCTGTTATTGGCAACATGTTGTGAAAGGAAGAGCTCGGTGATGGTTCCCATTATTCTCCAGTCTTGAAGTCAGTGTGTAACCTTCCTGTGATCAAACTCCTATGGGGTAACCATATTGGACTCTAGGAATAAAAGCACCTTTTCCTCATGCCACCATCTTGCTCAGAAATAATTTCTTTGTATTTTACTTGGTATCAAGCACACTAGAAAAAAAATCTGAGAAACAACTCTATTAGCCAGCTTGCTGGTTGGTGCTTAATGTATTTATTGAATGCCATTACTGAATCAGGTTTGATTGTTGTGAACTCACAAATAACGTGACTTCTTTATCAAAATATCTGTAGCTTCCCAAATCTAAGGGATTAATTATTAATATGAACCAGGTATAAGGAAGAAAGAAGTTAGAGAGACGTGAGTGATCAGCTTTTATTCAATTTAAACCATTAAGTGTTGGGAGGATGGGATATCAAAATACAAGTCACCAGTAAGTGTGAGATTTATGAAAATAACCAATAACAATAAGATAAAGAAGGCAAATCTGTATATGTATTCTCAAGTGCTGATAAGCAATCAAAAGGTAGGGCCTTCAGCTCTCCAGTATTTAAAATCTGTATTAATTTTCGCATCACCATAGGTGGGCGATTCAACAGAACAGAAGTGGTTTGATCTAAATTGCCCTAATTTTCCCCTCTGATTTCTATCCATTGTGTTACTCGTCTTCATTTCTGGCCAGAACCATAGGGAGACAGCTTCTCAACAAAGTAAAAGACAATTCTGTGTCATATAGACAGCTGTTTGTGTCAGTGGTGGGGGAGGTGATTTATTTATAGACACCTCTGGCTGTTTGATTAAGAGATTGCCAAGGCTAGACCAGTGCCTGCATGGAGTTAATTTGAAGGAACAATAACCCATTTCCATAACAAAATACATAGTTATCATTGACAAATAATATAAGTACTTTATTACAACATGCTCATATAGGCAAGTGGCAAATTATAGCAGCCTTTCTGGGTTTGTTAGTTTGTTCACAAATCACAGGTAGTGAAAACAAAATCCAGGATTTCAAAATCAGGCCTAAAGGAGGATTACTGGAGGATTTTGTGTTTGGGGTGTTTTTTGATAGGAAATGGTGAGAAGGATAGAGTTTACAGTCTCAAGTAGCTTTCCTTGGAGAAAGTAAAAACCAAACCAAACCAGTTGCTGTGAGTGGATTCTGACGCGTTGTTAGGTGCCGCTGAGTCCATTCTGACTCATAGCGACCCCATACGTGTCAGAGTAGAATTGTGCTCTGTGAGGGTTTTTGATGGCTGATTTTTCAGAAGCACAGGACTTTCTTCCGAGGTACCTCTGGTGGACTTGAAACTCCAACCTTCCATTTAGCAGCAGAGCACAGTAACCGTTTGTACCACCCAGGGGCTCCTGGAGAAGGTAGCTGCCCTGAATTCAGAGAATAGACCCTAGAATGGAAGAAGAGCCTTGAGGAGATGCCTGGGGAGGGCACACTGTAGCAATAAAGGAGTGGGCACTGGTGAATAGGAGAGCAGAAGGTGTTAGGGAGGCATGGGGGTGAGCGGGCAGATGGAGGGTTGGAGGGTGTCTTGGAGATTTAGCTAATTTCCTTTTTTTCTAGTATAATTCAGAGGCAAATCAAATCTGAAGCATTTTATTTTTGAAAATGAAAAAGTCTTTCATTTCTATTCATATGAAAGTCCTAGGTGGTGCCAAATATATAAAATGTGTGATCTCATACCCTGAGTCCTGTGATTCTGCTGCTATTTCCTCACTAAGCGTGGCTAGGACATTTCTTGCTCAAACAATTACTAAGCTGTGTTTTCTATTTGGAAACAGTCCAGGTATTTCACAGGGAGAGAAAAGTAACTCAATTTCATTTGTATTACTCTGGCATCTTCCTGACACCTTTCTACCAAGGTGGCCTAGATTCAAATGTTGAGCTAGTAGGAACGTTAAGGATTTTTTAAACTACTATTGTTATGCAGATGATGAATCTGGGGATCAGAGAAATTAATGGGCATGCCCAAGGTCAACACCTTGTTAGTGACAGAGCCAAGACCAGAACCCTGGTCATCTAGATCTTTGAAAAGCTCTCTTTAAGTTAGGAGGAGGAGTTCCTGGGTGGTATAAACTCATTCAGCTGCTAACCAAGATTCAACTCCAAAGCTGAAGGTTTGAGTCCAACCAGAGGCACCTTGGAAGAAAGACCTGGTGATCTATTTTAGAAAAATTGAAAATCCTGTTGAGCACAGATCTACTCTGACACAAATAGGATCACCATGAATTGGAGTCTACTCAATAGCAACTGCATTTTTTTTTTTTAAGTTAATAGAGAGCATCCTGTTCTCTATGAATAAAATATATTTTATTGAATTTCAGGATGTTATAAATATTATGTACCACTAAAAGAAAAAATGTTGCCAACTATAAGATGCCATTGATTGTAAGATGCATCCCAATTTTAGAAATTCTAAAACATATATTTCTAAAAGCATATTAGAAATGATAAAAAGACATATTCATAATGGAACTGGGTATTCTTGATGATAGGAGATCTCCACTGCTCCCAAATAAATTGGAAACTCAACCACACAGGATATTCAATTCTTTTTTTAAAAAAAATAATATTTTGTTATATTTTTGGTAAAAGTGTACACAGCATAACTGGTTCTCATTCAATAATTACTACACATATTTCTCAGTGACATTGGTTACATTCTTTTTTTGTTTCTATTATTGCAAAGGATATTTTTGTTTGTTTTTGCAAAAGTAGAATAACTATAACAACAACAATAACATTAATCTACTGTGGCAGATGTGGTCCATGCACCATCCACATTTTCTGAGATATCAGTATTACTTTTTTAAAATTTTACTTTGTTGTTGATGTTGAGAATATATGCAGCAAAACATACACCAATGCAACAGTTTCTACATGTACAATTCGGTGACACTGATTACTTTCTTTGAGTTGTGCAACCATTCTCACCCTCCTTTTCTAAGTTGTTCTTCCCATGTTAACATAAATTCACTGCCCTCTATGGTTCCTATCTAATCTTTTGAGTTGCTGTTGTCACTTTGATCTCATATAGATAGTACATAAAAGAGCAAAATGCTCAAGGCAGATATTTTTTACTAGTTAAGCTAAACCACTGTTTTTAAGAAGACTTCAGGGGATATTTTTGCTTTCATCTTTTTTTTTTTTTAAATTGTGCTTTAAATGAAAGTTCACAGTTCCAGTTAGTTTCTCATACAAAAATTTATACACATATTGCTATGTGACCCTAGCTGCTCTCCCTATAATGTGACAGCACACTCCTCCTCTCCACCCCGGATTTCCCGTGTCCATTCAACCGGCTCCTGCTCCTTTTTGCCTTCTCATCTCTCCTCTGGACAGGAGCTGCCCATTTAGCCTCATGTATCTACTTGAGCGAAGAAGCACACTCTTCACGAGTATCATTTTATGTCCCATACTCCAGTCTAATCTTTGAAGAGCTGGCTTCGAGAATGGTTCCGTTCTGGGCTAATGGAGAGTCTGGGGGCCATGTCTTCTGGGGTCCCTCCAGTCTCAGCCAGATCATTAAGTCTGGTCTTTTTACTAGAATTTGAGTTCTGCACCCCACTTTTCTCCTGTTCTATCAGGGACTCTCTGTTGTATTCCCTGTCAGGGCAGTCATTGGTGGTAGCCGGGCACCAACTAGTTCTTCTGGTCTCAGGCTGATGGAGTCTCTGGTTCATGTGGCCCTTTCTGTCTCTTGGGATAATATTTTCCTTATGTCTTTGGTGTTCTTCATTCTCCTTTGCTCCAAGTGGGTTGGGACCAATCGATGTATCTTAGATGGCCGCTCGCTAGCATTTAAGACCTCAGATTCCACTCATCAAAGTGGGATGCAGAACATTTTCTTAATAAACTTTGTTATGCCAATTGACTTCTATGTCCCCTGAAACCATGGTCCCCAGACACCAGCCCCTGCTACTCTGTCCCTCAAAGTGTTTGGTTGCATTCAGGAAACTTCTTAGCTTTTGGTTTAGTCCGGTTGTGCTGTCTTCCCCAGGGGATATTTTTGCTTTAAGGTTTAAAAGATCATCTCAGGACAATAGTTTCAGGGCTTTATCCAGCCCCCATGGCTTCAGAAAGTCTGGAATCCATTGAAATTTTAGATTCTGTTCTGCATTTTCCCCCTTTTGATCATAGATTCTTGTATAGAATCTATGATCAAAATGTTCAGTGATGGTAGCTGGGCACCATCTAGTTCTTCTGGTCTCATGTCAAAGGAGGCAATTGTTCATGGAGGCAATTAACCATACATTCCATATCCCCCTCCTATTCTTGACTCTCCTTCTTCCTCTCTTGCTCCAGGTGAACAGAGACCAACTGTCGAGCCTTGGATGGCCACTTGCAAGTTTTTAAGACCCCAGGCATTACACAATGAAGTAGGAGATAGAACAGAAGCAATAAACATGTTATTAGGCCAGCTAAGTGGGATTTCCCATGAAAACATGACCCTAACCCTCCAAACCAAGGAACCAAATCCCATGAAGTTTTTGGTTGTAACTAAGCAGCCTCAGTAGCTACTCTTTTTTTTTTTTTTTTTTTTTTTGGTTGTTGTAAATATATCTATCACACAACTTTTGCCAATTCAACTTTTTACAGGTGTACAACTTACTGACAGCAATTACAATAATTGGCTGTGTAACCCTACCCTTAATCAATATGCTTTTTACATCACTGCTAACCTGTCCTTCTCCCTTCCTCCTGCCCTTGATAACTACTAATAAACTTTGGTCTATATACCTTTGCCTTTTCTTATCTTCTTTTATGAGTGATGTCATACAATATTTGTCCTTTTGTGATTGATTTATTTCATTCAGCATAATGTCTTCAATACATCCATACTGTAGCATGCATCAAGACTTCATCTTTTCTACTGGCTGAGTAGTATTCCATTATATGTATATACTACATTTTCTTTATCCATTCATCTGTTAATGGGCATTTAGGTTGTTTCCATCTTTTGGCTATTGTGAATAGTGCTGCAATGAACATTGGTGCACAAGTCTCCATGTGAGTCTTTACTTTCAAGTCTTTTGAGGATATACCTAGAAGTGGAATTGCGGATCATACAGTAGTTTTATTTTTAGCTTTTTGAGGAACTGCCACACTATTTTCCACAACAGCTGTACCATTTTGCTTTCCCACAAGCAACGGATAAGGGTTCCAATTTCTCCACATCCTTGTCAACACTTGTTATTTTCTGATTTTTTTTTTTATCTTAGCCATCCTAGTGGGAGTGAAAGGTTATCTCACTGTGATTTTGATTTGCATCTCTCTGATGGCTAATGATGTTGAGTGTCTTTTCATGTGTTTGGTGATCATTTGAATGTCCTCTTTGGTGAAATGTCTGTTTGCTACCAACTTAACTTCAGTAACATACAAGTAACTCTATACCTATACCATTTCTCCTGTCCCCTTCCATTTTGTTGTTGTTATCACTAATTACATCTTTATATTTTGTGCGCCTTATAATATAATTTTATCCCTGCTTTTTATACATTTGTCATTAAAAAGCATGAAGGATAAAACATTTAGAATTATTAAGCATGAATGCCTTATTACTAGCTCTTATACTTGTCCATACAGTTTCCTTTAATAGGGATCTTTCTTTTTATGTATGTCTTTGAATTAATTTCTATTGTCTTCTCTCTTCCCTCTACAGAACTCCCATTCATATTTTTTGTAGGGCCAGCCTGCTGGATATGAACTTTCTCAGTTTGTCTGGGGATGTTTTAATTTTATCCTTATTCATGAAGGACAGTTTCACTGGGTATAGTATTCTTGGTTGACTGTTTTTTTCCTTCAGTACTTTAAATATTTCATTCCCTTGCCTTCTGGACTCCAATATTTCTGAGGAGAAATCAGCACTTAATTTTATTGGGGATCGTTTGTATGTAACTGTTTGCTTCTCTCTCACTGCTTTCAGGATTCTCTCTTTATCATTACTTTTTGAGAACTTACCTCTGATGTATGTTGGTATAGATATCTTTGAGTTTATCCTGCTTTGGGTTCTTGGATTTTTAGACTTATGTCCTTTGTTAGATTGGGGAAATCTTCTGTCATTCTTTCTTCAAATATTCTTTTTGTCCCTTTTTCTCTTTCGTCTTCTTCTGCAATTCCCATGATGCATATATTTAGTCTCTTGTTGTCCTATAATTTCATTAGACTGTGAGCAGCCTTCTTGAGCCTCCATTCTTGTTGCTCTTCAGCCTCAGTAATTTTAACCTTCATGTCCTCTAATTCACTGATTCTTTCTTCTACCCGATTAGATCGTTGGTAAATTCTTCTATTGTGTTTCTCATTTCAGTTATTGTCCCTTTCAGTTGCAATATCTCTATTTTTAGATCCTCATTTTGTTCCTGTATTGTTATTCTTATTTCTTCGAGTCTATGTTTTCCTTTGATTCTTTCATCGTGTTTAACATTGTTGTATCACATTCTTCCATTTTTTTTCATTATTTGGTCATCCCTACATATGCTTTCACTCCCTTGTCATATTCTTTTGGAGGGCCATCGTTTCTCTATTCTTTGTATTCTTGTGATTTTTTGTTGGGGCAGTACAATTTTCAAGGGTGTTAACTTTCTCAGTTCTCCCCAGTATTTGGTGTATTTACCTGCACTCCTTTCTGCAAAAAAAACTCTTAGGTGGGCAGAACTTTTGGCCTTTGCTTGTCATTTCCTCTTTCTGTGTGTGATAGCTCCTTCTCTCTCCCTGGTTTAATTAGATTCTAAAGTTCCAGAGCTCGGTTTTCAACTTTCAATGTCTCCTAAACACGTTAGAGAACATGCTGTGGTCAGTCTATCCACCAGCAGCACAGCCACTCAGGTGAGATATCATACACTAATCAATTTGTCCACCAGGGATGTGCAGTCCTCTTTCTCTGGTTAATACTCCCTTCCCTTCTGCAACCACATTTTCAGTCAGAAAATCGATCCCCATGACTCCCCTTCTGGACTAGGCATTGCTGTTCATTTTTGTCCAAGGTTCCTTTCCTGCTCTGTGGGGTTTGATTATACCTGAGCTAGCATTCAGAGGAAGAACAGGCAGACTTTCCTCCTTTTCAGGAGGAAGAAGGGCTGGCACTTCCCAGAAGGACCTCTGAAAGATCTGTCTTGTTGGCTTCAGAGCCCCAGTGGCCCTGTGGTGGTAGGGGGAGGAATCTCCACTGAGGTCACCCTCCTCCTGGCTCTACTGTAGGGAACCTTCTGTAGAAGTTCATGTCAGTCCAGCACCCAATAGTTACCACGTAGGGGAGAGGTTGTCATGCTTTGACCTGACCCCCACAGAGGTCTTCCTTGTTGCTATCAGAGCCAGCACTGTAGTATGTTGGCTGTGGGTTTACCTTCATTCAAGATGCCTGCTTCTTAGCACACAGCAGCCTTAGTCAGTACTCTTCAGCACCAACCAGAAGAGGGAGCAGACAGACACAAGGTTTCCTCAAGGGAGGTCTGTCCTGTTGGTTTCAGAGGTCTGAGCTATGAAGTGAACAGGTAGGCAGGTAGAACGCTGACTATGGGAGCAGATGCCACTGCTGGGTGGGGCCTGCCATGGCAGTTTTCAACGCCTAGCAATCAACAGTTACTAGGTGGAGGAGGGGGTGTCATGCTCTGGTCAGATCCTCACAGAGGTCTGCCTTGTTGCTATCAGAGCTCCCCTGGTTGATTTTTGGCTGTGACTACAGCTTCCACTGAAGATGCCCGCTTCCTAGCACACAGCAGCCTCTGTCAGCAGTCCTTAGCACCCAACCAGAAGTGGGGGCAGACTAACACAAATTGACCCCAAAGCAGGTTTGCCCTGTTGGTTTCAGAGGCCTGAGCTTTGGGGTGCACAGGAAGACAGGTAGAGTGTTGACAACGGGAGAAGACTCCACTGCAGGGTCCTTCTGTAGCAATTCACAGGCAGCTTGCTGATGATAGCATCCAGGTGGGGGATGGGTTGTCACTCTCAGAACATACCCCCAAGGAGATATGCCTTGTGGTATCAGAGCTCTCTTGTAGTACATTGGCTGTGGGTGTAGCCTCCACTCAAGATACCTGTTTCCTAGCACACAGCATCCTCAGTCAGCAGTCCTCAATGCCAACTGGAAGGGGGAGCAGATAGACCAGAACTGACTCCCCAGGAGGTCTGTCCTGTTGGTTTCAGAGGTCTGAGCTATAGGTTGCACAGGGAGGCAAGTAGTGTGTTCACTGTGAGAGTGGACTTCACTGCAAGGGCCTTCTGTAACAATTCACAGTAGGCTTGCAGCCAACAGTGTCCACATGGGGGAGGTGCTGGTACACTCCAAACGGACCCCTGGGGAGGTCTGCCTTGTTGATTTTAGAGCAGAAGCTTTGAGTCTTGTCTTTTTGTGTAGGCAGGTGGTGTGGTTGTTAGGGAAACTGGTTGTTTTGCTAGGGCTGTTTGCCCAGTTCACAGCAGCCAGAAGCCCACATGGCTGGAGGGAGAGGCAAGGACAGTGGGAGAAGGGGTTTTCCCACCGTCTGCAACTCATTGTTGATTTGTTGATTCTTGTCTATCTGCTGTTCCTCCCTGTCCTCTGCTCCCCAACTCAGAGTCCCTC
The DNA here is from genome assembly GCA_030035585.1 of Dugong dugon. NCBI lineage: Eukaryota > Metazoa > Chordata > Mammalia > Sirenia > Dugongidae > Dugong > Dugong dugon. Next base: position 22,448,927 of record CM057469.1, on the reverse strand, counting down.
AAAGCCAAGCACCGTTTCCTTGTTGTATTTGTGGGTAAAGGTCAGAATGATGGTCTGTTTATGCTGCCGTTGTCCCAGAATTCCCTCCAGGATATTCAATTCTTTCAGTTGAAACCAGGAACAGTTCCAAACACAATAACTTTGGCCATCTAATTTAGTTAGTTGCTTAGGGCATTCTATAGTATTTGTTTTGTGAAAATCCATTAGTATGATCAATTTATATTTTGTATGTAATCCATACTTTCACAATATAAAAAGTTAGTTGTTTTTCATCAGAATCAAAACATTTTCATTGGCCATAAAGTTTAAAATATCCTGCAAGCAAGCAAATGAATTTCAGTTTTCTCCACTGTGAAATAATGTTGGATTGGATAAGAATTTTTTAAGCACCCAAAACTGCCTATAATTATCTGACCAGTCAGATAATGATTTTCCTCCTTCCAATTTTATCTGTTATGCTTAATTGTCAGAAACAATTTAACCATGTTTGCTCACTTAACAATCAACTTACACACAAATATAGGAAAGGATTTTGAGAAATGTGTACAGATATGCAGGGCAGAAAGCCTCATGTTGTTATATCTACAAAAGGCCAGAGTAATTGGCAGGTTCAGTCAATTCCTTGGAAAACAATCACAACTGCTTGATTGACAGAACTAATTGTTTTACTGAATTAAATGGTCAGTTCTTTCTAGATATCCTGTGTTTTGGGGTCTTTTTAAATATCTCTAGTTCAATTTCTATAAAACAGGACTAATTGTTTTTTGTCTTATAGAACTTCTACAAGAACTTATTTTAACAGCCTCTGAAGTTCTTTAGTAATTTAAAATGTTAGCTAATGCTGACAAAATAGAAAAACCTGAATAATTCAGTTCCTGAAGAGCAAAGGCCGTATTTTTTAATCCACTTAAAACTAAAATATTGCAACAAAATAATACCAAATATATTATTTCAAACCCAAAAGTGATTTTCACTTATACACCTGACCCCATCCTGATCCTGATCCCTTCCCAACCCGTAGATATGGGGGTGAGGATGTGGATCTCCTATTTTATGAAGAAAATTTAAGCCTCAAGGTACATAGCCCTCCCCTTCCCACCCTCACTTCTCATCGGCATCTCTGGATGCAGATGGAGGTCAGGTAAGTGAGATTTACTTTTATACCTATTTCTTGGTTATAAAATAAAACTAAAGGCATATGGTTTATTTCTCAGGCTGCTTCAAATGCCTTTGATTCTAATTATTATGGTCATTATTGGTAGTAATGATCAAAGAGAGGTTGTTGGTTGTGTAAAGTGGGTAAGATTACTGTCGTCAGCAAGTTTAATGTATATAATTATAGACCATATTTTACACAAATGCGCACCTTCTGCATTTGTTTGCTGGCTTCACCCTCCCTCCCATGAGGCAACTTCACAAGCAATGCCCTGCCAATCCTCTTCTATGTGTTGTTGTAAAAAAAAAAAAAAAAATTAGCATAGTGTGATTATAAAAATACCTCACAAGGTGGGGAGGGTGCAGCTGGCAAACAAATGTAGAAGGTATGCATTATTTGCATGAAAATATGGTAGTAGGGTATCTTAGGCTGAGTTCTTTAGAGGAGCAAAACCAGTGACTGAAAAACCAAACCCATTGCCGTCAAGTAGAGTCGATTCCGACTCATAGCAACCCTACAGGACAGAGTAGAACTGCCCCCAAAGTTTCCAAGGAGCACCTGGTGGATTTGAACTGCCAACCTTTCAGTCAGCAGTTGTAGCACTTAACCACTATGGCACCAGAGTTTCCAAAACCAGTGATGCATATATAAAAATAATATAGAGAGATATTTATTTCAAGGAAATGGCTCACACAATTGTAGAGGCTGGCAAGTCCCAAAGCTGTGGATCAAGCAGCAGGCTGGAGGCTTTTCCTGACTCATGAAGTTACAGGGGCTGACGAGCCCAAAATCTGCAGGCCAGGCAGCAGGTTGCTGGCTCAAGTCCCAAGAACGGGATGTCAGAGGACAGCATCCTGTTGAATGCAGGATCAAGAAAGAGTGTGAGCTTTGCCAGAACATCCACATATACTGGATTTAGGCTACACCCCAAGGAAACTTCCCTTCCAACTGATTAGCTGCTCACATCAGATCACAAAACGAAGGATGATTACATGTCTGCCAAACCACTAAGAATCATGGCCTAGCCAAGTTGACACATAACTAACCATCACATAGCGTGACTGAGAAAACCCATTTTATCTTATGATTTACTGCTAAGAAAGAATATCTGGTCTTTGTGCTCTTAAGTTCTGGGTTCTCCTTGATCTCAGTCGGTTAGCACACTCTTTTTGTGGATCTGGACCTAATAAAGAAAAGTTGTTTGATGAGGCTAGATCATGCCAAAGACAAATTCTAAGTAGACCTTTGTTTTTTAAAATTTAGGCCTCTTGAAGAATTAAACTAGTTTTTCCAAGAGGGAAAGGCTAAGAGGCTTGAAGCCTAGGGGGATAAAGTTGGAAGGGTTCCACAAACTCAGAAGTGACTGGATCCAGAGGAGTTGGGTCAAAGAGAAGAGCAGCAGGCTCTATAGTGTATGTAGGGAGTTCATGGATATGGTCCCTGGAGCTCTGGTAACAAGCCTCGTGACTGAGTTTCACACTGATGGAGCATGAGGACTGAGGGGAAGAAGCGAGGCAACCACCATAGGCTGAAGACCAGGGCTCGCCATCATTTTTCTGGACTTCACTTAAAAAGAGATCAAATTGCTAAATATCTACTGTAATTTCTGTTCTTTTAGCTTTTTTCCCCTCTGTACACCTAACTCACTCTTGACTAACTTTCTTAAATAATTGAATTAATCTCTGTTTCAGGGACCGGCACTATTATTCACTCAGTACCTAACAAGGAAACCATGAGAAAATGCTATACTCTTCTATCTTTCTCAGACCCTTATTTATCACCAAAATCTGCAGCTTTTACCTGCTTAATTTATTTGTAGTTATCCTCTTCCCCTATCTTTATTACTACCTAGTTCACACCTTAATCATTTTTTACCTCAGCCCTGATTCAGTGCTTCTGTAATTTTAATGTGCTAACAAATCACATTAAATTTGTTAAATGCTGATTCTCATTCAGCAGGTCTGATTTGGGGCTGAGATTCTACATTTCTAACAAGTTCCCAGGCGAAGCCCATGCTACTAATCCCAGGAGCTACACCTTAAGTAGCTACATCCTACTATTCTCACTGTCTCCTGTCTCAGACTTCCTTACTCCTCTGGTCATCTTCCGAAGAAGCTCTGGTGGCGCAACGGTTAAGTGTTTGGCTGCTAATCGAAAGATTGGTGGTTTCAATTCACCCAGCATCTTGAAGAGAGAAAAACCTGCTGATCTGTTTCCTTAAAGATTACAGCCAAGAAAACCCAATGGGGCAGTTCTACTCTATCACATGGGGTCACTATGAGTCGAAAACTGACTCCATGGCATACAACAACAGTCATCCTCCAACCTGCAAGCATTACAAACTTTTTAAAACTCAAACCTGAGCATGTGCCTTCTTAAACCATCTTTCAGACTACTAAATTTACTGTAAGCAATGGGGCTTCCCATTTGCTCTTTCCCTACTATCACTTAGGAAGAATGCTACTTGGACTGATTGTATTCAAGAATATTTTATTGGGCCAAAATACCAGAGTGTGGATTTGTCTACTTCTCCCTTCAGTTTTGTCAGTTTCTGTCTCATGGATTTTGAAGCTGTGTTATTGTGTACATTAGGGTTATTATATCTTCTTGATGAACTTCCTCTTGTATCATTATCAAATATCCCCCTTTATCTGTTGTAATACTCTTTGTCTGGAAGTCTATGCCAGCTTTCTTACACTTGTTATTTGCATGGTGTATCTTTTTTCCATTCTTATAGTTTCAACTTATTTGTGTCCTTAGATTTAAAGAACATCTGTTGTAGGCAACATACAGTTAAATCTTGTTTTGAAAATGAGTCTGATCTTTTCTGCTTTTTGATTAGTGTTTAGTTCACTTATATATAACTATTGATATGGTTGGGTTTAATTCTACCATCTTGCTATATTTTTTATTGGTCACTTCTGTTTTTTGTTCCTCTGTCATTTCTTAGCTATCTTCTTTTGAGTTATTTGGGTATTTTTAGTACTGTATGTTATCTTCTCTATTGACTTCTTATATATCTTCCTATTATTGTTTAAATGGTTGCTCTAGGGCTAACTGTATCCATCTTTAATTTATCCAGGTCTGTTAGACTCAATGGAGTCCCTGGGTGCTGCAAACAGTTCAGTGCTCAGCTGTTAACCAAAAGATTGGAGGTTCGAGTCCACCCAGAGGCACATGGGAAGAAAAGTCTAGCGAGGTACTTCCAAAAAATCAGCCATCAAAAACCTTATGGAGCTATCCTATTCAGAAAGGCCCAGGAAACTTCTTTTGTCATTCACCTTCTTTTTTACTAATGGGAAACTGAGGGACATGGAAGTTACTTGAGTGGGAAACATGGAACACAGATTAGACTAAAATCCGTGTGGACCATTGAGTTTATTTGTGGGCCCGTGCTCCTTCTCAAAGACACCCTGTGTGGTGCAAATTCAACTACTATCTGAAAGGTTGGTGGTTAGAACCCACCCAGAGGCACCTCAGAAGAAGCCCAGGAGTTCTAATCTGCAAACATGGAGTCATCATAAGTGGGAACTGATTTGACGGCAATGGATTTGGTTTTTGGTTTTGGCCTTCTCAATCCCCATGTTCTTTCTTTTTGTCCCTTTCCACTGGCCTTCTCAGATGTCACTTTCAAGTTCTTGGAAAATAAAATGTTAAAAAAAAAACAAAACCCTATGGAGCACAGTTCTACTCTGACACATGAGTCAGGGCCAGGGGCCAACTCAACAGCAGCTAAAAACAGCAGTAGAGTCAATGTTGTATCACTTCATCATCAACAACAACAAAATAAAATGAAAAATATATATATCTTCATACCAAAAGGTCAACATTTACTCTAAAACAAAGATAAGAAGATAAGGGGGCAGGGAAATTAGAGTACTGAAAATGGAAAAACCAGAACACAATTAAAGAGAATATTGACACATTGTGAAAAACGTAACTAATGTCACTGAACAATCTGTTGAATGGGTACCTAAGTTGCTGTATAAACTTTCACCAAAAACACAATAAAATATTATTTTAAAAAAAATTGTATCACTTCATCCTTCTCACCTGACACTTCACAATTACTACTTCACACTTCCTATTTCTCACTTTACATCTGACAATACTCTGTTTCTCACTTCCCATTTCACAAATAAGGTAACCTTACAACAGTATAATTCAATTACTTTGCACAAAGCAAAATATCCTTGAGAATGATTTTCTGTGCTAATAAAAGGTATTGATTAGCGACAACGTCAAAGAAAATGGCCTTATATGATCAAAGGAATTAAGAGAAATAAGAATTTCCTCTCTAAAATAAAGCATCAGGTTCTACAGAAAAACTGTGGAATTCTGACACTTAATAGTTTTATATAAAGGTCAACAAAGACCAATTATCTTGAATGGTTTAAACATGGGCTCAGCTGAAGGCTGACCTATCTGAGGATCTTTCAAAACAATGATTTTACTTATGAGTGAAAGGAGACACCAAAGGGAAATGTAAAAATATATTTCACAGCATATTATTTGCTAAAGATATTTTCCCATCACTATCTTCCATGACTCCCTGAGCAATACTCTATCCTTAAAGTTAAGACGATTTTATTTCTTTGTTTAGTCTTTCTGCCTAATGAAGAGCCAAAGACAGTAAATGTTTGTGTAAGGGAATTAAAGAAAAACTGAGGTAACTGATATGATCTGACATGGCCAGTTTGAGGATTGAGTGCGATTCTTTGTCTGCTGGTTCCATTTTCATCCTAGCGGCAGCCATCTTCCCTACTGTTTCTAAGAAAGGAATGTCTGGTAATGATGATGTAACTGCCCTGTGACCCTTCTGTCACATACCTGTGTAATGTCACACTGTAACCGATCTAAGAAAGAGACATACACCCTTTTAAGCCAATTGCCTTACAGAGCTTGCCACAAGAAGTCTTCCTTACAAGTTCCGCTATAGGAATCCCTGCTTTGAGATTTCCCACCACAGAAAGCTTTGTTTTACGAGTTCCCACCATAGGAAGTCCTGCCTTAAAGTGATCTACTACCAATCGAGTAATGTCTTTTGATGATCTAAGCCTATAATTACCAATCAAGTAATGTCTTTCAATGATGGAAGTTTGTAAATACTAATCAAGTACTGTGTTTCATATCCATTGTTCCCCTCCTATGAAAGGTCACTGCTGAGTTGCCATTTTGAATTACTGGATTCCACCGCATGGAGTTCAGTCTATTCCCAGCTCAGAGCTGTCGCTTTTCTTTCAGTAAATCTCTCAACTTTCTCAATCTACTCAATCAGAGTATGGATGGTTACTCTAAGAAATGTTCAACACACATTTGTTGAAAGAATGTTTCTTAATAGCATAGATATTCCTCATCAGTTTCTTTGAGTTAGAATTTGTTTAGAATGAAGGAGAAAAGTTTACAGCATTCGCTAGTAAAGCTGTCTTCCTTATCCATGATCAAATCCTTGACCACCCCAGCTCTCAGGTGCAATGAAAAGTAAAGTCAATGCTACTTATTGTCCCACTTGTAATTCATTTTCACCCTGAAAAATGAAAGTCACAACATTGTATTATATTTTGATGTGTTGTGAAATAACTAGAAAAGTTGTCTGTTTTAATTCTTGTAGAACTATTTGATCTATTTATCACGTTTGAAGACAGCTCCTCTGTTTAGATTTTTCAACATTATATCGCCATAATTTTCCTATAAATTAAATACTAGTCAACCAGCTTTTGATGCCAATCTCCTCCATGTGCAAGTTTATAAGACCATCATTACTACGAGTTTTATACTTCAACTAGGGACTGAACCAGATAACCTTTAGGTCTCCTGAGCTTTACAGATCTGTTATGTAATAGAGCACATCAGGGCTTACTTTCCATAAGTGTACTTAGTACTCCTGTACGATAATTCTCCCAAACTCCATTCATCTTGCTGGTGAGAAGAAAATTGAATTATGAAAGTAGGACATCTGAACTGCATATCCCAGAGCCCTAAGACTTCATTCACCTGGAAATAGCAGGATAACAGGGCCAATGAGCATCTGAAGATTTGAAAATCCACTTTAAAATAAATTTGCTTTAAAAATGTGGGTTACAATTCCGGCCTGAGGACTAAACCAGGTTTTTTTTTTTTTCTTTATGCAGATTTCTCCCATATCCTGCCCCCCTTCACCCACCACAGTGATGGCTTTGTGATTAAGGCTGGTGTCACCATAATGTCCTTGGGACAAAATGACTCATCAGGTGCTCAAAAGTGAAAATAGTCAAGAAATTTAATATCATTGGCATTTGAAATATTTCAGTACTGTGACTCTCTTCCTAAAAATAGGGACAACTAAATAACTTCATTCTCTGATAAAAGTCACAAATCAAAACAGCTGTACTAGCGTGCAGAACAAATTGTAATTACTTTAAAAATCACCATGATTACTCATACAAACCTTAGAATTTGCCAACCATTTTGTCTTGTCAAAATACATTGTTTCTTCTAAGGTTCATACCCTCATTTTGCCTAATTACTCTCCATAAATGTTCTTTTTGGTGGCTGAGACACACAATAGTATTCAGGTTCTAAAAACTTCTTTCTGCAGGAACAACATTTGAGAATCGGAAGAATACCTTTTAAAGGTAACTGTAATTGAGATCTAGGGTGAGAAAGACATAAAAAAGAGAAAAGTTGTCTGAGGACTCTGGCCTATCTACGCCAAGAAATTGCTGAGTAGGGTAGGAACTCTGAGACACATCTCAGGAACTGATGATTTTCAGCTCTCAACATTGTTGTGTCTCATTTTTTTCTTTTTCTCTGTTATCTTTCCTGACTTCTCCCTTCTTTCACTGAGTCCATGTTTCTGTCACACTCCTTCCCCTACTTCCCTCTTCTTCATCCTCCTTTTCCTGTGCTTCCCCGGTGCATATTGGCCTTCCTAGGTCTAATCTTCAGAGGTAACTGGGTTATGGGGCCTGAAGAAATGGGTACTACTGAGTTTCTGTTAATGGTGGTGGAATAATTTGGAAAAGGCTACAGTGATAATGGTTGCACAGCATGAAGAATGTAATCAATGTCGCTGAATTATACATCTAGAAATTGTTGACTTGTCAAATGTTTTGTTATGCACTTTTATTACAATTAAAAAAAAGGGTGTCTATCCCTTTCTTATTGCACCGCTAAGAAATACTAACAATGTCCAGGACACAATTAATTCCAGAATATCTTCCTCCAAGTAAGATACAGAATCAAATACATTAAAATTTCTGTAGACACAGAATTCATCCCTCGGAAGTTGTCCAGATTTGTTTTCAATGACTGTTTTCATGAGCTCTTTCCTAGTTTTTGTTCTGTTTTATAATTGTATTTTTTTAAACTGTGGTAAAAATATGTATAACACAATATTGAATGTTCCTTTTCCAATGCATTTTACCTCCTCTGGCTCCCTACTGGCTACTCAGCAACACCCTCCCCCCCACACACAATAGCAATACCTTCCTTCCTTACTTAATAATACCTTATGCTCTAGACCGCTTTTCGTAAAAAATACACCCGATTCCCCTAAAATACTGCTAAATAATAATACAATTTGATTGATTACTATAAGCCAAGATATAAATTATTTAATAGATAATAATTGCATTTATCAGGGATTATTGCCTTGGATCAAAGTTTTCTCAAAAATTCAGTTCAAATAATGTATTTATTTGTTCAAATAACACATATGAAGTACCTACTGTGTGGCTGGTAGTGTGTAAAATACTAGATATTCAGAGGTAGACAAAATACACAAGGTTCCTATCCTCACGAAGCATTATAACGTAGTGGGTCTTCAAGTCAGCATTGCAGAGTGGCTGTCTCTGTACCCTTTGAATCATATCAGGCAGGGTGACCACCTACTCTGTTACCACATGAACTACAGACAATTTTCAGAAGAACATCTTTGGTAGCATTTACATTTTAGAACTAATTCCAGCATAAGTAACAACCCTGTGAGTTAGACAGCTCTATTCCCATTTTGCAGAGGAAATTGGATTTACAAAGCTAAGTTCTCTATTTACAGTCACAGGAAAAGCAAGTAGCAGAGCCAGATATGAAAAAGGTTTTGGACAAGAAGACGTTTCCATTATACCACAGGTGCCACCTGCAATTCTCCTCAATGTCTCTGTCGATAGGTAGTGAGTAGATAGTCAGGAATCATTTATCATCTTCAGCTTCTAACTGGATGCACACATGGTGGTAGGGATACAGTTGCAATGCAGGTTTTAAAATATTACGAGTGTAATAGCCCCATGCTAACAATATATCATTCTTATTGCATAAAATATGCTGGTTAGAGTTATCCAGTTGGCACCCTTTTTGTCCTTCACCTCATTAAATTTGTATGAGCATGAACTCACCCTGTTCCTATGATTCTTCTCCAAATATGTCAGCATGGCATCGAGAGTTGATTCCAATTGGTCTTTTTCTATCTGGTACTTTATCTCTATGTCCAGTCTGTCATCCATTACTCATCCTCCTCTTATGTCTGCTGATTGACAAGCTGTTCTACCTTCTAGCCCACCCTCAACAACTATTAATTGTATTTATGGCACTGAGAGTTTACGTTGCATGGAAAAACACAGTATCTACTTTATGATTTGAAAGATTCCTAGGTTCATTTGGAGATACATATACAATTCCCTCAAACTAAGGCATAAATTCAGTTTAGTATTTTTCATTTACGAGTGGTGTTTGGTCAATATTCAGTTATCCACTAATATCATGTGACACCAACATCACTGATGCATGAGTGATTATTGCTTTACCTTTGTATAACCTGTGAGCTTAGAAGTGAATTAATCCATAGAATAGCTAATTCCCAGTCACATTACCTCATCAGTGCTCTACTTCAAAGCTAATACCTTGCCTTTATAGCATCAGTCTTATTTCATTATGGAAATGGTTGGAGATCATGGGGGATAGAACGTGAAGAACATCTTGTGATGCTAGGAAAGTAAGGAAACATCCTGAGAAGATGAGGACTTGCTGACTTAACACAAGTGCCAACCTACAGGAACTCCTAATGGCCAAAACTGGAACAAATTGAGTCACAAAATAAATAATGACAGTATTGGATCTTAATACACAGGATAAAATAAATATCCATAATTTCATACTGCTATAAATAAACAGTTAAATAAACAAATACATGGGGAAAAGAAATAGTTTTTCCTCGTAGTAGATTTCCAGTTAATAAATGTAGAAGGAAAATAGAAAGTCACTATTAGGCAAACACCAAAACAATTGTAGCAGACAAGATCCACTGATAGATCAGTGAGTGACTTTGAGGAAAAGCAGAATTTATATGGTCTCAACATATCTCCCCCAAGATATTTATTAACTACAAAGGGAGAGAGAATAACTTCACAGTAGATAAATCTGGCAGAGACAAACTTGTTATGGATTGAATTGTGCCCTCAAAAAATGTGTGTCAACTTTGCTAGGCCATGATTCGCAGTATTGTGTGTTTGTCCACCATTTTGTAATCTGATGTATTTATCCTAAGTGTTGTAAATCCTAACCTCTATGATGTTAATGCCCCACCCGTCTGTCAGTTTGTCTTCCTTTTGCTAAAGCAAAATGAAGAAATGATGAAGTAAAAGAGCTGAATAGAAGATTTCAAAGGGTAGCTCGAGAAGACAAAGTAAAGTATTACAATGACATGTGCAAAGACCTGGAGACAGAAAACCAAAAGGGAAGAACACACGCTGCATTTCTCAAGCTGAAAGAACACAAGAAAAAATTCAGCCTCGCATTGCAATATGGAAGGATTCTATGGGGAAAATATTAAACTATGCAGGAAGCATCAAAAGAAGATGGAAGGAATACACAGTCATTATATCAAAAAGAATTGGTTGATGTTCAACCAACTCAGCAGGTAGCATATAATCAGGAACCGAAGGTAGTAAAGGAAGAAATTCAAGCTGTGTGGATCATAACAAATTATGGATAACATTGCAAAGAATGGGAATCCCAGAACACTTAATTGTGCTCATGAGGAAACTGTACCTGAATTAAGAGGCAGTCATTCAAACAGAACAAGGGGATACTGCATGGTTAAAAGGCAGGAAAGGTGTGCATCAGGGTTGTATCCTTTCACCACAACTATTCAGTCTATATGCTGAGCAAATAATCTGAGAAGCTGGACTATATGAAGAAGAATGGGGCATCAGGATTGGAGGAAGACTCATTAACAACTTGCAGTATGCAGGTGACACAACCTTACTTGCTGAAAGTGAAGAGGACTTGAAGCACTTACTGGTGAAGATCAAAGACCACACAGCCTTCAGTATAGATTACAGTTCAACATAAAGCAAACAAAAATCCTCACAGCTGGACCAATAAGCAACATCATGATAACCCAAGAAAAAATTGAAGTTGTCAAATATTTCATTTTACTTGGATCCACAATCAATACCCATGGAAGCAGGAGTCAAGAAATCAAAAGACATGTTGTACTGGGCAAATCTGCTGCAAAAGACCTCTTAAAGTGTTGAAAAGCAAAGTTGTCACCTTGAAGACTAAGGTGCGCCTGACCCAAGCCATGGTGTTCTCAATCTCCTCATATGCATGCAAAAGCTGGACAATGAATAAGGAAGACCAAAGAAGAATTGATGCTTTTGAATTGTGGTGTTGGCAAAGAACATTGAATATACCACAGACTGCCAAAAGAATGAAAAAATCTGTCTTGGAAGAAGTACAACCAGAATGTTCCTTAGAAGCAAGGATGGTGAGACTGCATCTTACATACTTTGGGCATGTTATAAGGAGGGATCAGTCCCTGGAGAAGGACATCATGCTTGGTAAAGTAGAGGGTCAGCAAAAAAGGGGAAGACCCTCATAGAGATGGACTGACACAGTGGCTTCAACAATGGGCTCAAGCATAACAACGATTGAGAGGATGGTGCAGTATTTCTTACTGTTGTACATAGGGTTGCTATGAGTTGGAACCGACTCAACAGCACCTAGCAACAATAACAACATGATGTTAATGAGGTAGGATTAGAGGCAGTTATGTTAATGAAGCAGGACTCAAATCTACAGGATTAAGTTGTATCTTGAGTCAATCTCCTTTGCAATATAAAAGAGAGAATCCAGAAGAGAGGAGAGGGACTTCCTACTACCAAGAATGAAGAATCATGAGGGGAGTGCATCCTTTAGACCTGGGGTCCCTGTGATGAGAAGCTCCCAGACCCAGGGGAAGATTGATGACAAGGATCTACTCCCAGAATCAACAGAGAGAGAAACCTTCTCCTGGAGCTGGCATCCTGAATTCAGACACATGAGGAAATGTTCGCGATCACTAGCCATTAGAGAAATGCAAATTAAAACCACAATGAGATACCATCTCACCCCGGCATTACTGGCACGAATCAAAAACACTGGAAATAACAAATGTTGGAGGGGCTGCGGGGAGATCGAAACTCTTACGCACTTCTGGTGGGAATGTAAAATGATACAACCATTTTGGAAAATGATATGGTGCTTCCTCAGAAAGCTAGAAATAGACATACCATTTGATCCAGCAATCCCACTCCTAGGAATATGCCCTAGAGAAATAAGAGTCGTCACTCGAATAGACATATGCACACCTATGTTCACGGCAGCTTTGTTCACAATAGCAACAATGTTGGTGCCCATCAACAGATGAATGGATAAACAAACTATGGTACATACACACAATGGAGTACTATGCAATGAGAAAGAACAACGATGAGTCTGTGAACCATCTCATAAAATGGATGAAACTGGAGGACATTATGCTGAGTGAAATAAGTCAATCACAAAAGGACAAATATTGTATGAAACCTCTATTGTAAAAACCCATGAAAAAGTTCACACGGAAAATGTAACAATCTTTGTTGGTTACCAGGGATGGGAGGGGTGGAGGGGGGAAATGCTAAATAGGCAATAGATAAGTGGTATCTTGGGTGAAGGGTGAGACAGTACACAATACAGGGGAAACTAGCACAACCTGTACAAGGAAAGGTCATGGAAGCCCCATAGACACATCCAAACTCCCTGAGGGACTGAATTGCTGGGCGGAGGGCTGTGGGGACCATGGTCTTGGAGACCATCTAGCTCAATTGGTTTGACACAGATTATAAAGACAATGTTCTACATTCTACCTTGGTGAGTAGTGTCTGGGGTCTTAAAAGCCTGTGAGCGGCCATCTAAGATACTCCACTGGTCTCATCCCTTCGGGAGCAAGGGAGAATGAAGAGAACAGGAAACAAGGAAAAGATTAGTCCGAAGGACTAATTGTCCACAGCTACCAAGGCCTCCACCGGACTGAGTCCAGTACAGCTAGATGGTGCCCGGCTACCACCACTGACTGCTCTGACCAGGATCACAACAGAGGGTTCTGGACAGAGCTGGAGAAGGATGTAGAACATAATTCTAACTCACAAAAAAAGACCAGATTTACTGGCCTAAAGGAGACTGGAGAAACCTCGAGAGTATGGCCCCCAGACACCCTTTTAGCTCAGTGGTGAAGTTACCTCCGAGGTTCACTGTTCAGCCTGGGAGTGGACAGCTCCGTAAAACCAAGTGAGACTGACGAGGTACAGGAGTCCAGTGACAAGGGCCAGAAGGCAGAAGGAGACAAGGAAGCTGGTGATAGGGAACCCAAGGTTGAGTAAGGATATTGTTGATGTGTTGTGAGATTGTTAACCATTGTCATAGGGCAACATTTGTAGTAACTGTTAAATGAGAAACTATTTTGTTCTGTAAGCCTTCATCTTAAGTGAGAATGACAGCACAATTGGAAGAGCGTAGTCAATGTCACTGAACTGTGCATGTAGAAATTTTTGAAATGATGTATCTTTGGCTATGTATATTTTCACCAAAAAAAAAAAAAAGAGAGAGGTTGAGAATTTAGAGGGTTGACATGTTGTGGGGTTGTTAACCAATGTCATAAAACAACATGTGTACTACTGTTTCATGAGAAACTATTTGTTCTGTAAGCCTTCACCTGAAGTACAATAAAATACAAAAAAACAAAAAAAAAAGTGAGGATGATGAGACTTCATTTTGCTTTCTTTGGACATGTCATCTGGAGGAACCAATCACTGGAGAAAGACATCATGCTTGGTAAAGTAGATGATTAGTGAAAAAGAGGGAGACCTTCAATGAGATGGATTGACAAGTGGCTGCAACAATGGGCTCAAACATTGCAACAATTGTGAGGATGATGCACGACCAGGCAACATTTTGTTCTCTTATACCTAAGACCACTATGAGTCAGAGCTGATTTGATGGCACCTAACAACAGCAACAACAGATATAATTTGATGTAAACCTTTCATAATGCAATCTAATGTAATGTAATCAATCAGTCAGTTGAGGTCATACCCATGTAGGGTGGATCCTAAACCTAATCACTTCTTAGTTATACAAAGACCAGAATAGACTCAGAGACATACACGCAGGGGAAAGACAGACAACATGTGAGGATCCATTTACAAGCAAAGGAATGCCAAGGATCACTGGCAGACACCAGAAACTAGGAGAGGGGCCCACAGAAAGAATCAACACGACTGAGACCTTAATTTGGACGTTTAGCCTCCAGAACTGTGAGAAAATAAATTTCTGTTCTTTAAAGCCACCCACTTGCGGTATTTCAGTTACTACAGCACTAGGAAACCAAGACAGCGTGTGCGTGGCGGGGGGGGGGGGGGGCTTTTTATTTTGGGAAAATATCACAAAAATCCAAGCAACCGTGATCATACTATTCTTACCACAAAGCTGTTAGTAATACAGAAAAAAATAAAAATAGCTCTTAAAAAAGCGAGTTTGATCATTAAGATAAAATGACAACAATTTTTTTTCTCTCTTCATAATCAAAGCTCTTTAAGACTTCAAAGAAATAAAAGAGGAAATTATTAGAGTGTTTAAAAGAACAGAAATCGCTGATTGTGTGAAATCCTGCCCAGATGATCTAAATGGCTTCATAACAAGAAAGTCAATATGTACTTTTATTAGACATACTAAAATGATTATCATTTCATCTGGAACGCTGTGAATTACTAATTTATGTGTTGGAAAATTACCATTGTGTTATCGACTGTTGATGTCCAAACCTGGCTGCACATAAATATCATCTTCAGAGCTGTTTGTAAAAAGACCAATGCCTGGGGCCCTCCCTCAGAAATTCTGATTTTATTCATGAGGGTTGGAGCTAGCACTGATTTTTTTTTTTTTTTAAGTTCCCCAAGAGATCCTAATTTACCGCCCCCAACCCACTAGGGTAAGAATCACTGTTACAGATGTTTTTCTTCAAATATATCTATAATTTGACATACAAGATAAATACTATCATCAAAAATTACATTTTGGCAAGGTAGACAATAATTCAACGCTTGAAGCAGTCTTCTTAGGCTTTAATAGAAAAGGATGCTAGAAAGTATGCCAATAAATTGAATCTAAATAATTATAAACATAAAGTTGACCAAAAGATAACAAAATCAGGAGGATTTAGTTTATCATCTCATCCCAGTAGAATAAAAATTTATCCTGTTTTGTGATTTGAAGGTGGTTGTGTGCTGTCGAGTCAATTTGGACTCATGGTGACCCTTCAGGACAGAGTAGAACTGCCCCACAGAGTTTTCTAGGCTGAAATCTTTACGGAAGCAGCTCGCCACATCTTTTTCTCAAAGAAGCAGCTAGTGTATTCAACTTGCCAACCTTTTGGTTAGCAGCTGAGTGCTTCACCACTGTGCCACCAGGGCTCCTAGATTATATTGTTATAAAAAAATAGTTTAAATGCACCACAAAGAAGATTACTACAGAGTATCAATGTAAATCTGTATTTTTATTTTGTGTCTATTCATATACTGAATAAAACTATACATAGTTATATAACCCTCTTCAAAAATTCATATTACACAGACTGAGTCCAGTACAACTAGACGGTGCCCGGCTACCACCACTGACTGCTCTGACCAGAATCACAACAGAGGGTTCTGGACAGAGCTGGAGAAGGATGTAGAACAAAATTCTAATTCACACAAAAAAGACCAGATTTACTGGCCTAAAGGAGACTGGAGAAACCCCGAGAGTATGGCCCCCAGACACCCTTTTAGCTCAGGGATGAATTCATTTCCGGGGTTCGCCATTCAGCCGGGGAGTGGACAGCCCCATAAAACCAAATGGGACTAATGAGGCACAGCAGTCCAGGGACAAGGGCCAGAAGGCAGAAGGGGACAGGAAAGCTGGTGATAGGGAGCCCAAGGTTGAGTAAGGATAGTGTTGATGTGTTGTTAACCATTGTCATAGGGCAACATGTGTACTAACTGTTAAATGAGAAACTATTTTGTTCTGTAAGCCTTCATCTAAAGTGAGAATAGCAGCAGAACTGGAAGAGCATGGTCGATGTGACTGAACTGTGCATGTAGAAATTTTTGAAATGGTGTATCCTTGGCTATGTATATTTTCACCAAAAAAAAAAAAAAAAAAAGGTTGAGAAGGGAGAGGGTTGACGTATTGTAGGGTTGTTAACCAAAGTCATAAAACAATATGTGTACTACTGTTTCATGAGAAACTATTTGTTCTGTAAGCCTTTACCTGAAGTACAATAAAAATATATATATATATATATATAAAATTCATATTACATTGGTATTTTTCTTGATTAATAAATAAATTGTTAAAAAAATAAATAACAAGGAGACAATTCTCCACTGAGTTACTTGATTGCAAAGCACTTCTCACCTTGGAAAAACTGTGAAATGTACTTGGAATAGCTTCAGTGGAACATCTTCAGCCACTGTTGTGAGAAGGTGACTGTTTCCATCACCCTTCTGGTTGGTTTTTGAACCACAAGAACATACCAGCTTTATTTCAACAAGCTTGTACTCATCCTCCCTGTACACCATAGAAGGCCTGGTTGATGTGATAAATTGACCTGGCTTGACACATAAGAATTCTGGTGGTTGTTTTCTCAGTGGTTCAGTCTGCTCTCAAAACGGAATTGAAGTCCTCTAAGCTAGTCTCTTTAACTGGAAAGACAGACAACTCTCTGCCTTCGAGCAGGCACAACCTAAATAGCATCCTTTTCCTTTCATTCTTGGTTTCTGAAGAAAATTTGGGGAGATGGCAATTGAGACAGGGATGTCATTTTCAAGGCTAAAGATGTAAGATGTACATATCCATGTATTGTTTCACTCAGTAAAACACTCCTTGAAATATATTCTTGGTGAAGCATGGTACTCAAACAAACAAACTTATTGTAGTACCAAAAAAAAAAAAAAAAAAAAAAAGGTCTACAAAGAGAGTCCTTGATTATAATCCCAGGTATGTACGGCTCCAATGTTGAGCTTCTGAAGAGTCCGTTGAGCACCCACTAACCATGAGCCAGGCCCTCTGATGAACAGAAACTTCAGAAAAAGATCAGGTCACTTGATTGTCTTTACTTTAGGACTCAGTTTAAAATATCAACTGTGTCCTATCTTATTGCCAAATCTAAATTATCGATGACATCCGTTCTTATTTCTCCTGGCACACTGCTCCAGCAAATACCCCTTTTCTTTTTATCTCTTGTCTCTTTTCACTTCAGATCTGCTTCTCTATCTACAAACATTTTCAGGATGTAGCACCTTAAAAAAAAAGAAAGAAAAAGAAGGGAGGAAGGAAGAGAGGGATGGAGGGAGGAAGAGGGGAAAGGAGAGAGGGAAGAAAAAAGGAAGAAAGAAAAAATACTGGTTTAAAAAACTTCGGTGGACTCTTCTTCTCTCTCAGGCTATATAGCTCTGTCTTCTTTCCTTCACTTTCAAACGTCTTGAAAGAGCCAAAGGGAAAAGCTGATGAATCTGCAGACTCTACAAAAAAACGCAAAATTCCTGCATGCCAGAACATTCTCTAATCTCAGTTACAATGCAAACAAAAAACTGGGGGAAGTAAGTATTTACGTAAAATAAATCAAAGGATAATATAGGAAAGCTTGAAAACACTAAAAGCCTGATCTAAAAATGAACAAAGTTCAAGAATTTAAAAAAAAAAATTACAGGAAAAGAGAAACAAATGACTAATAAGTAAATAAAAAATATTTGGTACAATGCAAACCAAAAAAATTAGGTGCTTAAAAAAAACAGTTTAGCAACTTTTTGACATATCAGTACTCAATGTTAGCTAAAAGAGTATCCTTATTCAATTGCTACTAGTGGTCTAACTTTGTACATTTCTGGAAAAGAGATTGATCATATGTACCAAGAGTACTACTAAAAGTTTATGCTATTGGACTCAAAAATTCTCCCTTATTGCTCTAAGAAAATAATTAGAAAAATGATCAAAAGTTAATGTATAGAATGTTATAATAATAAAAATACTGTAACCGCTCTAAAGATCAAACAATAGAGAAATAGTTAAATAAGTCATAATGCAAACATTTTAAGGAATATCATGCAGCCATGAAGAAGCTATTTTTAAAGATCATTTATGATATTAAAAATGTTTTCTAAGAGATAAAAGAGTAGAAAATTATCCACATGCAATAAAGCCAACTTGTATTCTCTATGATCATTTATACTGCTTACATTGCAAAACGCCAGGTGACACCATTCATATTGGTGGGAATTTTCTAGTAATCTAATTTAAGTAAGAAATCAGAAATGTGACCAAAATGTAACGGATGTCTTGCTCATCACATGCCATTTTTAATTGTGAAAAATTGAAAGCACTCTAAATGTCCCATAGCTTTTCTATCAGCAGCGGGCAGAAGTGACTCAGTGTGTATGTTTTAAAGAAAGCCTCACCCACTATGAAGGGAGGTGAAAGTGACTGCTAGGGGGTAAGTAGAGGAAAAGATAGAATCAGGAGGTCAAAGCTCAGTGTCCTCACCTTCCTCCTTTCTATGGCGCAGTGACGCAGGTCTCAGAGAGTCAGCTGCACTGTGGCTAAAGGCCCCAGGTGTACCAAGAGTGGCTGCAATCATCCAGCCCAGGGCGGCAAGCCCACCAGAGAGTAAATCTGACCAGTAGCTGGCTTTTGGTTTTCATATGGCCCATGAGTTGGGAATGGTTTTTACATTTTTAAAGGGTTGAAAAGAGGAAAGAGGAGGAGAATATGGGACAGAGGTTGTATGTGGCCTGCAACACCTAGAATATTTACTGTCTGGCCCCTTACAGAAGTTCACCAGTCCCTGATCTAGGAGAAATTCCACACTTAGTTTTGTAGCAAGTTCCAGCACAGCAGAGAAGGTCCACCCAACCTCCAGGGAGAAGAAGCTGAGGGATATTTCTTGACTCCCCACAGCCCACACGCAGAGGGGTGGGACCAGGGGCCGATTATCCAACAGGCAAGGTAAGCACCATGCTTACCTTGCTTACCAGGTCTTCTGTAGGGAAATTTCACATTTTCACCACATCAAAAGTTCTGCTTCTAGATACAGCTGTCTCTCTCCCAACCCCACAGCACCTTCTTACAGAATCAAAGCCTCTTTTCAAATTTACAGTCCCTAACAGAGGCGGATGATCCAATAAGCAAGGTAAGCGTGGGTTTACTTACTAATCTGTAGTAAACAATTTCACAGCGTGTCACTACATCGAAGATTGTTCACTACAGATGATCTGGTAAACAAGGTATGCATGATGCTTGCCTTGCCTATTTGATAATCAGCCCCTGGGTGGGGTACAGGGATTTGGTGAAAGCTGTAGACTGCTAGAGACCTAGGATCTGGATAAGAACCAAGCACAGTGTGGAGAAGGCACAGCTAGAGGCAAATGACCACAATGCCCACACCTCGGTGGACACCAATGTCAGACACTCCAGACCAAGCTATAGAACAGCCCGAGGACCTACCTGTCCTGACCCGAGACCCTCCCAGCCTCACAGCCCAAGAAAAGGTAAGCTCTTCCAGTTCACTTTCGTGGGAGAAGGGAAAGAAGTATGGGGATATCTTTGAAAGACTAAGTAGTTACCCAAAGTAAACCGAATCACCCACAAAGAGACTGTTTAATTTTCCCTATCACCACCGCAAATCTTCCCAGGCTACTTGCAGTTTTTCGGGACCGTAATTTCTTTTTCTTATTTTATTTTACATTTTACTGTATTTTATGTGTTGTAAGTAGGACACCAACATCTAGTTTACTTGGACAATCTCACTTTTTTCCTATAGTCTCAATGTCTCTGTTGGTTTAGCATTGATCTCTAACTGTTCCCTTTTTAAACACAGTATTATTATTAATAGTTGCGTTAAAATAAGCTGGGAAGGTTTGGGCAGACTTCGATTTTGTACTTCCCACTTTTGCCATGGACTTATCTGGTAATGAGAAGTCCATGGGGGGCACAACCTGTTTTCGCTCAACTGCTAACCTAGTGGCTAATGGTTGAAGTGGCACCACAGAAGCAAGGCCTGGCAACCTGTGTTTGTAAAGATGACAGACAAGAAAACTCGATGGAGCAGTTCTACTCTCCATAGCACATGGGGTCACCAGGAATTCGGGGCCAACTTGATGGCAACAGGTTTGGTTTTCATCTGGTAATGTGTAAGACACACGTGCAGTGACCAGATTTCTCAGCTTAACATGAGTTCAATCAGAGCTTTCCTGACTGTCATGTGAGGCAATGAACCTCCATTTTACAGAAAGCAGGCTGACTGATAAAGCATAGTGTGTCTGTCCAGTGACAGCTAACTGCCTGTGGTCCTCAGCAATGGTGGGAAGATGTAGTGAATGTGCTTCTCGGCCTTGGCCTGTGGGATGCAGGAAGCTGACAGGCCACCAGGTGGCAGGGTCAGCAGGAAATGTGGGAAGTTATAGGTTTCAGCGTGTAGTAGACTGAATAATAGCCGCCTAAATATGTTCACATCCTAGTCCTCAGAATCTGTGAATATGTCACCTTACATGGCAAAAGGGACTTTGCAGATGTGCTAACGTTAAGGATCTTGAGATGGGGAAGTTGTCCTAGATTATCCATGTGAACCCTATATAATCACAGGGTTCTTGTAAGAGGGAGATGGGAGATCAGAGTAAGTAATAGGAATGACAATGGAAGCAAGAGATTGGAGTGATTCAAGGAAGGGGCAATAAGCCAAGGGATGTGGGTGACCACTAGAAGCTGTAAAAGACAAGGAAACAGATTCTCCCCAGAAGCCTCCAGAAGAAATGCAGCCTAATGACACCTTGATTTTAGTCTCTGAAGGTTCATTTTGGACTTCTGACCTCCAGAACTGTAAGAAGATAAACGTGTGTTGTTTTAAGACACTAGATTTGTGGTAATTTGTCACAACAACCATAGGTGTATATTATATATGTGCAGGAAATAGAGATGGAGCAGCCTCATCACAGACCATATGGTGAGTAGTGTAAACACTCTCACTGCAATGACTTTGACATTTACCATATGGAATAAATCTATGACTATTCATTTATTTTATTATTAGCTGAAGACTCTTTTCCTATTTTTTAGCAAAACCTTTCAGAAGCAATAAGCTCCAAAAAAGTGAATCTTTAATTAGAAAATTAAGTACAACATACATAGAATGGAGTACTACTCAGCCAGTAAGAGAAATGAAATCTGATACATGCTACAATATGGATGGAGCTTGAAAACATTATGCTGAGTGACATAAGTCAATCACAAAAGGACAAATATTGTATGACCTCATTTATATAAAAACACAAGAACAGGCAAATGCATAGAGACCAAAGTGCTTACCAGGGGTGGGAGGGAGGGTTATTGCTTATGGAGTGCTGAGTTTCATTTTACGGTGATGGAAAAATCACATTGACTAAGGGCAGGATTGCACAGCCGATTAATGTAAGAGATGTCAATGAGTTGTACACCTATAAAAAGCTGAATTGGCAAAAATTGTGTAGTAGATCAACCTGTACAATGAAAGGTCATGGAAGCTCCATAGACACATCCAAACTCTCTGAGGGACTGAATTGCTGGGAGGAGGACTATGGGGACCATGGTCTTGGGGAACATCTAGCTCAACTGGCATAACACAGTTTATAAAGACAATGTTCTACATTCTACCTTGGTGAGTAGCATCTGGGGTCTTAAAAGCTTATGAGCAGCCATCTGAGATACTCCACTGGTCTCACCCCTTCGGGAGCAAGGGAGAATGAAGAGAACAGGATACAAGGAAAAGATTAATCCAAAGGACTAATGGACCACAGCTACCAAGGCCTCCACCAGACTGAGTCCAGTACAACTAGATGGTGCCCGGCTACCACCACTGGCTGCTCTGACTGGGATCACAACAGAGGGCCCTGGACAGAGCTGGAGAAGGATGTAAAACAAAATTCTAACACACACAAAAAAAGACCAGATTTACTGGCCTGAAAGAGACTAGAGAAACCCCAGGAGTATGGCCCCTGGACACACTTTTAGCTCAGTGGTCAAGTCACTCCAGAGGTTCACTGTTCAGCCGGGGATTGGACAGCCCCATAAAACAAAATGGGACTAATGAGGCACAGCAGTTCAGGGACAAGGACTAGAAGATAGGAGGGGACATGAAAGTTGGTGATAGGGAACCCAAGGTTGAGAAGGGACAGTGCTGACATGTCGTGGGAATGTTAACCATTGTCATAGGGCAATGTGTATACTGTTTAATGAGAAACTGTTTGTTCTGTAAACCTTCATCTAAAGTACAAAAAAAGAAAAAGAATTATCTATGTGAGATCAAATTGAGAACAGCAACTCAAAATGTTTGATGGGAAGCCTAGGGGACAGTGAGTTGAAGACAATGGTGATGGAATAATTTGGAAAAAGATAGTGAGAATAACAGTACAACTGGAAGAATGTAATCATTGTCACTGAATTGTACATTTAGAAATTTTTGAAATGGTGTAACGTTGGCTACGTATATTTTCACCAAAAAAAAAAAAAAAAAGGTCCTCCAAGGTCGAGAAGGGAGTGTTGACGTGTCATGGGGTTGTTAACCAATGTCATAAAACAATATGTGTACTGACTGTTTAATGAGAAACTATTTGTTCTGTAAACCTTCATCTAAAGTACAATAAAAAATTTTTTTAAAAAGTTGTGTAATAGATATATTTACAACAACAACAAACAGCAGCTGCTGAGACTGCTTATGCACTGCCAAACACCTCATGGGATTTGGTTCCTTGGTTTGGAGGTTTAGGGTCATGGTTTCATGGGACATCCCAGTTAATTGGCCTAATAGCATGTTTAGTGCTTCTGTTCTACCTCCTCCTTTGTTGTGTAGTGCCTGAGCTCTTAGAAGCTTTCAAGTGGCCATTCAAGGTACAGCAATTGGTCTCTATTTGCCTGTACGACAGAGGAGGAGAGTCAGGAATAGGAGGAGTGTGATGGTTAAGATTGTGTGTCAACTTCGCTGGGCCATGATTCTCAGTGTTTATGTGTGATCACTCCCCCAGTTGAATATACTGTGAGTAGCCAATCACATGAAAGGGTGTTTCCTTTGGGGTGTGGCCTGCATCTGAACATAAGCAGATGTTCTGGCTATTTGCTCACTCTGGAGCCTGCAGCTGTCTCCTGTCGTCTCACCTCTGGTTTTGGGGGCTTGAGCTGTCAGCTTATCTGCTGAACTTGGGATTCATCGATCTTCACAGCCTGTGGGTGGAGCCCTGCTCTCCAACCTGCCGATCTTGGGCACACTAGCTTCTGTGGCTCCGTAGATTGGGAGAGGCCTCTACCCTGATCCACGGACTTGGGACATTCTAGCCTCTACAATTGTGTGAGCTGTTCCCTTAATATAAATATCTCTCTCTGTATATATATACACTTTACTGGTTTTGCTTCTCTAGAGAACCCAGCCTACGACAAGGAGGAAATGGAATGAATAGTTAATTGCCTTCATGAACAACTACCTCCTTTGCCATGAGAACAGAAGAACTGGATGGTGCCCAGCTACCATTACTGAACATTTTAATCAAAGATTTTATAGAAGAATCCTGACCAAAAGGGGGAAAATGTAGAACAGGATTTAACATTTTCATGGGCTCCAAGCTTTCTGGAGCCATGGAGGCTGCTGGATGAACCTCCAAAAATATTGCTTTGAGGTAATCTTTAAACCTTAAACCAGAAATATCCCTTGAAGTCTTCTTAAAACCAAACAACAGTTTAGCTTAACTAGTAAAGAAAGTCTGCCTTGAGCATTGTACTCTTTTAAGTTCTATCTATATAAGATCAAATTAACAAGAGCAACTCAAAAGATCAGATAGGAAACTTGAGGGGTAGTGAGTTTGTGTTAATGGGGGAGGAACAATTCAAAAAAGGAGGGTGAGAAAGATTGCACAACTTGAAGAATGTAACCAATGTCATTGAATTATACATGTAGAAATTACTGAATTGTTATATGTTCTGCTGTATAGATTCTCAACAACAACAAAAAAAACTAAGCACTGATGTTTCATTTGTTAGGGAAATTAGGATAAATATGCAACTTGTTCATAATGTTTGTCCACATTTAACATCCACCCTGGAGAGATCACTGACCACATGAAACCCAGAAGGCACAAATCTGCTGAAGAAACTTAAGTATCTGCTTCAAAAGTTAATAGTTATTTTAAGAAGACTGTCCCCACAGATGACGTTTTAAAATATGCAGTTGCAGGCAGTGTGTCTACATAACACTCTGAAGCATGGCTTTTACACTGAGGTCAAATGACTGTTCTTCTAAATTAATTTCACTTCTTTCTGCTTGAGAGTTTTCTTGAGCAAATACAAAAAGTGAAGCCACAGCTATTAATGTGCTGAATTCATTAACAGAAGAACAGTTCATTGATGCCAGCTTTATATTGCCTCAGAAGAAGGGCCTGGCAATCTACTTCAGAAAAATTAGCCATTGAAAATCCTATGAAGTACATTTCTACTCTGACGCCTATGGGTCACCATGAGTTGGAAGGTAACCAGTTTTCTGGTTGCATCAGTCATCAGATATTTCAAATAGAAAACCAGTTACCATGGCTATTTAATGGAAGTTCTTTTTGTTGAAGGTGTTGAAGGTGCAACTTTTTTTTTTTGTACTTTAGATGAAGTTCACAGAACAAACTAGTTTCTCATTAAAGAGTTAATACACATATTGTTTTATGACATTGGTTACCAATCCCACGACATGTCAACACTCTCCCTTCTTGACCTCGGGTTCCCTATTACCAGCTTTGCTGTCCCCTCCTGCCGTCTAGTCCTTGTCTCTGGGTTGTTGTGCCCCTTTAGTCTCATTTTGTTTTATGGGCCTGTCTAATCTTTGACTGAAGGGTGAACCTCAGGAGTGATTTCATTACTGAGGTAAAAGGGTGTCCAAGGACCATACTCTCGGGGTTTCTCCAGTCTCAGGCCAGTAAGTCTGGTATTTTTTTTTGTGTGTGTGTGAGTGAGGATTTTGTTCTACATTTTTTTCTCCATCTCTGTCCAGGACCCTCTATTGTGATCCCTGTCAAAGCAGTCAGTGGTGGTAGCCGGGTACCATCTAGTTGTACTGGACTCACTCTGGTGGAGGCCGTGGTAGTTGTGGTCCATTAGTCCTTCGGACTAATCTTTTCCTTGTATCTTGTTTTCTTCATTCTCCCTTGCTCCCGAAGCGGGGAGACCAGTGGAGTATCTCAGATGGCTGCTCATAGGCTTTTAAGACCCCAGATTCTACTCACCAAGGTAGAAAGTAGAACATTTTCTTTATAAACTATGTTATGCCAATTGAGCTAGATGTTCCCCAAGACCATGGTCCCCATAGCCCTCAGACCAGCAATTCAGCCCCTCAGGGAGTTTGGATGTGTCTATGGATCTTCCAAGACCTTGCCTTGTAAAAGCTGTGCTGGCTTCCCCAGTACTGTGTACTGTCTTACCTGAAGGTGCAACATCATTGTAAATATTACTATATGCTCTGTTAAAAAAGTTCATCATTGAAAATAAAATTATTTTATTTTGCAGTAAAATGGGTACTTTTTTGATGGAGCACAGTGTTGTGGTAGAAACAGTTACTAAATTAAGAAACCTGTGGAGCAGAGGTGTACTTTGAATTGGTCGTAATGCAAACACCATACAAAT
Organism: Dugong dugon; assembly: GCA_030035585.1. NCBI lineage: Eukaryota > Metazoa > Chordata > Mammalia > Sirenia > Dugongidae > Dugong > Dugong dugon. The sequence continues at coordinate 22,422,784 of CM057469.1, read as the reverse complement.
AAGCTGAGATGTTTTCCCACTTGAAATAGAAACTCTCATTATCAAAATGTATAAATATTTTTTATATACAACTTTAGAGTAATTGAAGCAAACAATTTTGGGATGAAGCCAATGTTTAAAAAAAAACTAATTTAGGTTAGTCTTGCTGTTTGCTGCCTGTCTTCAATGGAATTCAAGCTTTTGAAAAATTACTTCACAAATCACCCTAAGTGTCTACCAAAACCAAACCCACTGAAATTGAGTTGATTTCAATTCATGGCAGCCCCATGTGTTACAGAGCAGAACTGCTCCATAAAGTTTTCTTGACTCTAATCTTTACAGAAACAGATTGCCAGGCCTTTCTTCAGGGGCACTGCTGGGTGGGTTTGAACCACCAACCTTTAGTAGATGAGCACAAACCATTTTGCCACCAGGGATCTGTGAAATTGAAGTTTTTGTGAATGAGTCTTCTAAACTTTAATTGCATTTTGCTCAATATTATTTGATGTAGTGGGGTAAATAGTGGCCCCCAAATATATCAAATCTTAATCCCTGGAATATGTGAATGTTACTCTACATGGCAACAAAGGACTTTGAGTATGTAATTAAGTTAAAGATCTTTAGATGGGGAGATTATACTGGATCACCTGGGTGGAACCTAAATGTAATCATCTTTATCATCATAAGAGGGAGGCTGAGGAAGATTTGACATGGGCAGATGAGAAGGCAGCGTGACCACTGGGATCAGAGATTAACGTGATGCGAACACAAGTCAAGGGATGCTGGCAGCCACCAGAAGCTGGAAGAGACAAGGAAACAGATTTTCTCTTAGAGCCTCCAGAGGGTGGGACCCTGCTGAAACCTTGATTTTTTGCCCAGTGATAATGATTTCAGACTTCTCTGTGAGAAAATACCTTTCTGTTGTTTTGATCCACCAAATTTGTGGTAATTTATTACAGCCACCCTAAGAAATTAATACAGTTAGAAATCTTTAATCAAGGTATTTGATCAATTGTTGTTATTAGGTGCTGTCAAGTAGATTCCAACTCATAGCAATTCAATGTGCCAGAGTAGAACTGCCCCATAGGGTTTTCTAAGTGGGAATCTTTATGGAAGCAGATTGACAGGTTTTTCTCCCTTGAAGCCATTGGTGGGTTTGAGCCACCAACCTTTTGGTTATGGAGCACCAAAAACTTCAGGTTTTGTAGCTTTTTTAAGTAAATTGCCATTATTGAAAATAAAGCTTGCAAACAGAAAAAAATAGAAATTTGTCCCAATAAAAACAAGGGAAGAACTAAACAAATTGAATGATAAGTGCTTAAATCATGCTTAAGATTTAACTTGGAATATCTCAACTTTTGAGAAAAGTCTTTTGATCAAACTCCGATTTTAATGTGCAAATTTATATTCTGTATTGGAGTAGACTGACATGACAAGTCATGCAATTTTACATCATCTGAATATGATAAACCAGTCATAAAATAGAGACCATTTATCTGACAAGCTTTGTTTTCCAAAAATCTTTGTCAAATGAAGTTCATTTGAGTGGAGGAAAAAAGGCAGTGCCTCTGAGAATACTGGGTTAAAATATTTACACATTTCAATACAAAATAGAATAGGATAGAAACTGTCCTGTACTTGGTAGAATCTGCTCTGAGCTTATCAGTTAGCTCAGCAGCTGTAGAAAGACTAATTACTCAACTAAAAATATTATACTCTATGGAGAAGAATCCATTGAAGGTGTCAAAAATTTCACATTCATTAACCACAAAATGTAACTTTTTAAATAAGAATGTAGGCAATTTTGTGGAAAAATTGAAAAGAATAAGACCTTATTTGGAAAAAATACGTTCTTCAGAAAAATACCAAGGCTACTTTATTGTTGTTGTTTGGTGCCTTTGAGTTGGTTCTGACTCGTAGCAACCCCATGTACGACAGAACAAAATGCTGCCTGGCTCTGGGCCATCCTCACAATCCATAATGCTATGTTTGAGCCCATTGTTGCAGCCACTATATCAATCCATCTCATTGAGTGTCTAACTCTTTTTCACTGACCCTCTACTAAGCAGGACTGGGCAGTGTTTCAGTCTGTTGTACATCGGGTGGCTATGAGTCGGAACTGACTCAACAACACTTAACAATGACAACAACTACTAAGCATGATGTACTTCTCCAGGGACCGGTCCGGGGCCTGTTTACTGAAAATAGTGCCTATGGCAATTAGTTTTAAATTGCTGAACGGTCTTTCACAGCTGGCAATGGAAACTGCAATGGCCAATAGAAACTGTTCGTTAGCATTCCTTCCTCAAGCAGCGCCCAGGGCACATGCCTTACCTGCCATACCTTAGTTAAGCCTCTGGACTGGTCCCTCCCTAAGTATGGAGAAAGGATACAACCCTGATGCACACCTTCCTTGACTTTAAACCATGCAGTATCCCCTTGCTCTATTTGTAGAACACCGTCTTGATCTATGTACAGGTTCTGCATGAGCACAATTAAGAGTTAAGGAATTCCCATTCTTCCCGATGTTATCCATAATTTGTTATGATTCACACAGTTGACTGCCTTTGTATAGTGAATAAAACACAGATAAACATCTTTCTGGTATTCTCTGCTTTCGGCAAAGGTCCATCTGACATCAGCAGTAATAACCCTCCTTCCATGTCTAATTCTGAATCCAGCCTGAATTTCTGGCAGTTCTCTGTCGATGTACAGCTGCAACATTTTTTGAATTATCTTCAACAAAATTTTACTTGTGCGTAATATTAATGATATTGTTTGATAATTTCCACATTCTCTTGGATCACCTTTCTTTGGAATGGGAACAAATATAGATGTCTTCCAATTGATTGGGCAGGTAGGCATAGATTAGTGAGTGTATCCAGCTCTGAATCCATTCGTTGAAACATCTCAACTGACAAATGATTCCTGGAGTCTTGTTTTTCACCAAAGCCTTCAGTGCAGCTTGGACTTCTTCCTTCAGTACCATTGGTTCTTGATTATACGCTACCTCCTGAAATGGAGGAACATCAACCAATTCTTTTTGGTACAGTGACTCTGTGTATTCCTTCCATCTTCTTTTTATATTTCTTGCATTGTTTAATATTTTCTACATAAAATCCTGCAGTATTCCCACTTGAGGCTTGAATTTTTCCTTCAGTTCTTTCAGCTTGAGAAATGCCAAGCATGTTCTTCCCTTTTGGTTTTCTAACTCCAGGTCTTTGCATACGTCATTATAATACTTTACTTTGTCTTCTCGAGCTGCTCTTTGAAATCTTGTTTGCCTCTTTTACTTCGTCATTTCTTCCATTTGCTTTAGTTACTATATGTTCAACAGCAAGTTTTGGAGTCTCTTCTGACATCCATTTTGGTCTTTTCTTTCTTTCCTGTCTTTTTAATGACCTCTTTCTTTCTTCATGTATGACGTCCTTGATGTCATCCCACAACTCGTCTGGTCTTCAGCCATTAGTGTTCAGTGCACCAAATCTATTCTCGAGATGGTCTCTAAATTCAGGTGGGATATACATAAGGTTGTACTTTGGCTCTCGTGGGCTTGTTTTAATTTTCTTCAGCTTCATCTTGAACTTGTATATGAGCAACTGATGGTCTGTTCTGCAGTTGGCCCCTGGCCTTGTTCTGACTGATGATATTGAGCTTCTCCATCATCTCCTTCCACAGATGTAGTTGATTTGATTCCTGTGTATTCCATCTGGTGAAGTCACAGTTTATGTTGTTGAAAAAAGATATTTTCAATGAAGAAGTCATTGGTCTTGCAAAATTCTATCATGTGATCTCTGGCACCGTTTCTATCACCAAGTCCATGTTTTCCAACTACAAATCCTTCTTCATTTCCAACTTTGCATTCCAATCACCAGTAAATATCAGTGCATCCTGATTACGTATTTGATCAATTTCAGAGCTCAGAAGTTGGTAAAAATCTTCAATTTCATCATCTTTGGCCTTAGTAGTTGGTGTGTAAATTTTGATAATAGTTGTATTAACTGGTCTTCCTTGTACGTGTATGGATATTACCCTATCACTGACGGTGATGTACTTCAGGATACATCTTGAAATGTTCTTTTTGACAATGAACGCGACGCCATTCCTCTTCAGTTTGTCATTCTGGGCATAGCAGACCATATGACTGTCTGATTCAAAATTGCCACCAATAGTCCATTTCAGCTCACTAATGCCTAGGATATCGATCTTCAAGCATTCCATTTCATTTTTGACAACTTCCAATTTTCCTATATTCATACCTCATACATTCCACCTTCCAATTACTAATGGATGTTTGCAGCTGTTTCTTCTCATTTCAAGATGTGCCACATCAGCAATTGAAGGTCTCAAAAACTTTACTCCATCCACATCATTAAGGCAGCTCTTCCCCAGTAGTTTTTTGAGTGCCTTCCAACCTGAAGTGCTCATCTTCTGGCACTATATCAGGCAGTGCTCCACTGCTACTCGTAAGGTTTTCACTGGCCAGTTTTTTCAGAAGTAGATTCCCAGGTCATTCTTCCCAGTCCATCTTAGTCTAGAAGCTCCACTGAAAACTGTCCACCTTGGGTGATCCTGCAGGCATTTGAAATACCAGTGGCATTATCTTCCAGCATCACAGCAACAGGAAAGCCACCACAGTACAACAAACTGACAGACAAGTGGTGGGATACTTTATTAGAAATAGATAATATGAAACTAATCAAATAATGTGACTATATACCCAGAGTAATTGTTCTGCTTCTGTTATTTTTAATGTTCAGATAATCAATAGAATTTATTATTTTAATTTTGCTTTTTAATGTACACACATTTTTATTATTTTAGGGAAAATTTTATTTTTGTAATTAGCTTTTTGGTAGCACTAATGCATAGGTTCACATAGGAGCTGGAGCCCTGGTGGCGTAGTGGTTAAGAGCTCGGCTACTAACCAAATGGTAGGCCATTCAAATCCTTCAGCCACTCCTTGGAAACCCTATGGAGCAGTTCTACTCTGTCCTATGGGGTCACTATGAGGCCGAGACAACTTGAAGGCAACTGGTTTACCAATGTGACAAAACCAATTTTTTTTGGTCAATAAATTTTTTTTTAATTATATAATTTTAATTATTTTAGTGCTTTCTTTCATTCTAGAGTGTCTCAGTTTGTACGACAAATTATATTCAGTATTTGAACACTCTCCTTGAAGAAAAATGACCTAATTTAACCTTAGCCTCATCCTTTTAAAATCTTTTCAGCATTTGGCAATTTTGCCCATTCTATTCAGGCAACAAAACTGAGAAAGCTAACTGAGGCAGGCATTGTGCTGGGTACTTTACATACATATGAGCTTAGTTAGGAATATAAATATGAAATAAGTATCAATGGCTCCATTTTAAGGATAAGGAAATAGGATTATAGACAAAATATTGCCCAGAAACGCAAATTGTAAGCAGCAGAGGTGGAATTTAACTCCTGTGGGTCTCCCAGCTTTTTCTCTCTTTCCTTAGCTTTTGGAGTGTGAGACACTTATGGAGTGATTTAACTTCCAAGACCACGTCTACCCTCTTTTGTGGTTACCTCTGATCTTCCTCAGCCATTCTCTTTTACAGCTTCAACTCTTGCCTCTGTTTAAATGACTTAATATGATGAATAGCCCTGAGTTACTGAGGAAAACGTGTAGCTCTCATTCAGAGCTGTGGTTTCTAATTCCTTCCTCACCTTACCGAGATGAAATTAAGTACTCTTGACCCCAGGCTCTTAAGAGGAGGCCCATCTATTAGAGTGCAATGTTCAATATAGGAAACATATCTCATTCTCTCCTACCCTTATTTCTAGACAGAGGGCTTCTCACCCTTGGGTTCCATAGACTTATGGATAGATATGTTTGATGCTGATACAGCAAATGGGGTGGAATGAGCTCTTTGTATCCATCCTAGTTGCATGACCTGTGGCTGGGTACCCAAGGTCAATCTTTTTTGGGAAGCCAAAAAGAGCAGGGTGAGATCTGAGCAGGTGTCTTCAGGATGATCAGAAGATACTAACGTGATAGCTTCAACTCCCTGGCTTGACACAAGTGTTTTATGATCTCAATGCTCTGCTTCTTGACATGACAATTGGGGGACAATAATTAGCAGCTATTTCTCCTATATTACAGATGGCAGGTAGAAGGTCTAGGTCGATTGTTCAATAGTCAGTTGTTGAATGGCCAATTCAATGAAATTGCTTTTATAAAAACTATTAGTTTATCAGTTTTAATCTTGTCTTTATAATGCCTTAAGAAATATCGAATGTCTCTCCGAGATTTCTTACTGCTGTAGCTGTTGACGAAAACACCCAAATAGGGTCTTAAATTTAAGAGCATGATCTTGAAAATATATGACTAAGGAAAACTCTCATAAACTTTTGTGAATATATTTTTTTCCATCAATCAAACTGAACAATTAAAAGAAGTAAATTTGGCTAGTGTCATTCTGTAAATTGCTACTGTGTGTAGGGTTGGAGGTAGTTCCAGCTGATCAAGTTCTTAAGTCCTCTTTCTTCCTCTGAAATTTCTCTTTGCCCAGGAAAACCCCTTGTTTTTCTTTACATTTGTTCACAGGGATCAACGGATTGTTTTTGTTTCCATCTTATCTACCTGACGTTTTTGCAAGTCCTTGACCCTCATCATGTTTATCCAGCAGTAGTCTTTGGACGTGGCTGGGAAGAGGTCATTCCCTATTGCGTGAACACAATGACTGGTTAATGTTTCATTAACACTTCCCTGTTCATGCTCACATCTAAGACAGCTCATGACCTCCATTAATGTCACTGCAACTCCAGGACACAAGAGACACAGGTAGAGAAGTATAACTGAGTGGTGAGCACGTCCAGAGATGTATTTTTTAGTTTTAAGTACTCCAGGATTTCTCAAGCTTGGCACTACTGACATTTTGGGCTGGAAATTTCCTTGTTGAGGGGGCTGTCCTGTGTCTTGTAGGATCTTTAACAGCATAACTGGCCTCTATGCACTAGATGCCAGTAGTGCTCCAGGTGTGACAACTAAAAACGTCTCCAGACATTGCCAAATGTGCCACTGGGAGGCAAAACTGACCCCAGTGGAGAATCACTGAAGTATGCTAATCTTCAGTACAACTCCCAAACAGGGATTTCCAAAAGCCTTATTCAAGATTACATCATAAAGCATACTGTTTTACTCCACAGACATTACACACAGATGATTGTCAGCTCAAAGGATTGCGTGATGGCTTATAATACGGCAGGATATGTTAGACAGCTGTGCAAAGATTGTCTGGGGCTAGGAACTTGATCTGCCGTTATCTTCATTATGTAAGTGGTTACGTCTCTAGTCAACCCCTCAAATGACAGCCTGTTCAGACTGAAGATGCCTGCTTAGGCAAAACATGTAGCATCCCAGCAGAGATATTGCTCCACAACTCCAGAATGGTTGGCAGTTTGGTTGTTGGGTTCCAGTCACTGCTAAACAATTTTTGTGACTTTTTTTCCAGCAAAAACAATTTTTTTTTTTTTCCCTAAACAAAGTAGACTTAGGGAAAAAAAATATGCTTTGTTTTAAAACAAACTGAACAAGCATCACATCTGAAAACTACTGACAGAAACAGAGGATATATATGTCCTAATTTGTTTACCTACTTTGTAAACACGCACACATCCTCACTCAAAATGCCAAGTGTTTGGTCAAATTATGCTCCCAAATCACAGGAAAAGAAAAGCTGGCTACATGGAAGATTTAGTAATGATATAGCAAGTACTTTTTCACATATAAGGGAATTTTCTTTTAAACACCATCAACCAGAAAAAATCAAAACCCTTTCAAATTTGATATGGTTCTTTTCACAGATGCAACTATAACACAAGTCAATTAACATAAAATAAAAATGAGCCTTTAAAAAAATTTTATACAATTTAATTATTTTATTTTATACTCTTTTAAGTCACTTTAGACTTAGGACGTCCTCGAGTTTTTTATACACTGATCAAATGACTCTGCCGGAGATAGTCAAGCTCGATGGCAGTTTCCTTAAAAGTTTATCCATTTTGGTGTAAGAAAAACAAGGAGTCTGTTTTTAGTTTTTATTTTACACAACATGATTGTTTTTATTAGAAATATATTTAAACTACTTTGGCCCCAGCATGTCTGCAGGTTTCACCCACTCATCAAACTGCTCTGCTGTGAGATAGCCAAGTTCAATGGCAGTTTCCTTTAAGGTTGACCCATTTTTGTGTGCTGTCTTAGCAATCTTTGCTGCCTTGTCATACCCTGAAGTAAAAATAAAAAAAAGATCGAGTTAGGAGTAAAATTTGTTTTCCTAACCAAACGGCAATCATTACTATTGACTTGATATTGATGCTACAGGTCTCAAGCAATATTTTTTAATCTTCAAAATATTTAACAGTGACTATCTTGATAACTGTCATTTCTTACATATAATAAAACCTTCACTTTTCTTAAACAAGACAGATGTAAACCTATCTCACTTTCTACAACAGATTTTTCCTAAACTGAAATTGCCTACTAACTCAGATGTTTTCATGGGGGGTGGATGGGGTGGAGGAAAACAATGTAGCACCAAGACATAAACATGTACATCTGGGTAGTGCAAATATGTGTTGTTTCCAACAACATGTTTAACAAGAAAGCAATTAACTTTCCCATGAAGTATTGCAAGTTAAATGCTACATTTAATACACAGTCCCGCATGCTGGAAACTGTGGTGAGTGGCTCTGAGGTGTGAGGAGTCCTCTCACAATGAGGGAAGAGCAGTCAGGGTTCTGAGGAGTGAAGAGCCTCAGAGCCGCTGTTGCTTCCAACAGCTAACCAGCTCTCGGCTGCAGTATCTTCCCTACACTGGCTTCTTCCCAGACATTAGAAGATTACAGGTGGGGAACTTCTAGCAGAAATACATACTTGAACAAAAGATCAGAGGTGTACTGTGTATTTCAGAGTAACTTTTAAAGAAATAAAGGAGGATGGTGCAGGACCGGGCAGCGTTTGGGTCTGTTGTACACAGGGTCCCTATGAGTCAGAACCGACTCCACGGCACCTAATAACAACATCAAACAGGCAGAGCAGTTCTGCAAGTTGTTTTAACATAATTAAAAAGAAAAAAGACAGACAGTTAAAGCAAGAAAGGACAGAAAAAATAAAAATAAAACCATTGTGGGAGGAAAATAAAAAGCAAGGTCAGAGGAATATGACCAAAGGGAAGAAGTGTGCTGAGGCAATATGATCATCAACCAAGCAAGATGTTATGTGTCAGTATGCAATTAATAACCATCTGTAAGGCAAATTATGGATGTTTTACTACTAATTTACTAATTTTATTACTTAACTGAATTTGTGAATGCTAATTATGTTAAAAGGGCATTTACTGATCACAGAATAACTTTTAGAAAGACTTCTCATGTTAAACTTTTTGTCAATCTTATCTACCAAGAATTTTTATGTTAATAATACTGTTAAAGTCCAAGCACTAATGCTAACCACATTCTCTTCTTCTGAAGACTTCACTTCTAATCCTACAAAACACTATGAACAATCAGCATGTTACCTAACAAGGACATGAGAACCACGGCCTGAAGGGTGGTAAGGCTCATGCTTGGTCAACCAGTAAGGCGTTGCTTTTCCATTTTATCCTTGTATGGCCTCCGATAAGTCTTTTCACATCACATTAAATTAACTCCAGGAAAGATTCACAAATCATTCGGCTTTAGAAGGCACCTCTAATTCAAATGTTTTGGAAAAAGGGTTGAAGTATAGATCTGATGAAACATTTTGCACAGGAGCCTTTGGGTTCCCCTTTGTATTTCTCCAGTTAAATGCTGATGTACTATAATTTTAAACGGATCAAAATATCATAACCAATCTCAATACTACATCAAAGTACAGGTATCATATGGGGCTCAGAGCTACCCGAAGCAAGCCAAATAAGCTTTAACTTTGTAAAACTGGAATTATAGCTTGATGTGAAGTTCAGGATTACAGAAGAATGTTTTAAAGTAGTAGCCCTAACACGCCAAATGACTGCATCATAACTTGTTTTAAAACAGAAAACCAACAAATATGTTAACAACCTCAGCTTGGCAGTAAGGAAAACAGAGAAAAAGGTTTTAACACATCATAATATAATGCAGTGAATGCCTTAAAACCTACAAAAGTCGAACACTTTTCTATTTATTTAAATACTTTCTACTTATTTAAATCAAATCACAAATAAAAGGAAAATAAATACAGATACGTGAAAAAAACCACTCCTCCTCATTTATCAACTATCTCATTTCGTGCTTATGACAACAGAAAAAATCTGCTATCTGACTATTCTGTGCATTAATGACGTACATCTGGCAGTCGAGAGTTAACGCTGGCTGTGATGATTAATGTTATATGTCAGTTTGGCTGGGCCATGATTCTCAGTGGTTTGGCAGTTATGTAATGATGTAATTTGGCAGTTATGTCATAATGTAGTCACCTTCATTTTTGTGAGCTGATGTCATCATCCTCCATTTCCTCGTAATGGCAATTTTTATATAATGACCTGGTCTTTGGAGCCTAACCATGCCAGTAAGTGAGGAGAGGGTATATTTAATGGGAATCACTATGGTCAGTCTATAATCCAAACATATAGATGTTTGATTGTACATAACGAAGTATTTACAATTTTGGAAAAGGCTTAGAATACAAAAGCATGGTTTTAGATAAACTATTTGCATTTCTCCCCATTTTTCCCATAAGCAATGAATATATCTTTCTCTTTTGTTTTAATTACCAATTTTCCATCTAAGAATTGAATAAAGCAACAACAACAAAACGTAGCAGAGCAGAATCTAGAGAAGGCAGGAAAATGAATTCATCCCATGTTGCTAATCAGCCAGTGCCACCTAGTGACATTACCAGCTGAGAGGCCTAATAAATTAACTTTCCACAAAGGTGTGCATAGAATGTCAAGCTTCTGAATTCCATTAAGAGTAAAATAAGTTTAAGCTACTACTTCTGAATTCACTATGACATTTGAAAACAATGAAGTATCATCAATCAAGTTTTTGATAGAACTATGACACCATTAAGTTATAAATATATACCTTTCAACACAATTTCAATTATTTTAAGAGGCAGTACTGAAACAATGTCACAAAGGAATTTGCTGTCCACACACACTGATCCAGTAATCTCTTTAAAAATTTTCAGCTTTTCTATTTTATATTCAAAATAATATTATTCCTTGAAATCTTACCTATATGGGGATTAAGTGCCGTCACCAACATTAAAGACTCATTCATTAGCTTGTTGATTCTTTCTGTGTTGGCCTGGATTCCTACCACGCAGTTTTCTGTGAAGGAAACGGAAGCATCCCCCAGTAGCCTTGCTGAGTGTAACACATTTTTAATCTATAAGAGAAAGAGACAAACCTACTAAGTCTCACATTTTTTTTTTTGTCCAATAACATATTATTCATAGTGTTACATATTATTCATAATGTTATTTATGGTTCACAAATGAATATATAATTCACTCCTACAAATTATACGTCACTATGTAAAAGAAAACAGGTCTGTGGGTGGCAAAAATGTTTGCTTGTCTAAAGACTGGAGTTTGAACCCACCCAGCAGTGCTGTGGAAGAAAATCCTGGTGATCTACTTCTGTAGAGATTACAACCAAGAAAATCTTATGGAGTAGTTCTACTCTGTAACACATGGAGTTGCCATGAGTCAAAGCTGACTCGATGGCAATGGGTTTTGGCTTGATGTAAAAGAACAAATGTGAAAGAAATCGTAAACATTTGAGGGCACAAAAATTGAAAAGAGATGACAAGATGTAAATACAAATAACTAAAACATAAGCTATCCTGTGGTAAGTTCTGAGACAGAGGGATGAAGTGTTGAAGAGCACAGAGAAAGAGAACTGGTGAAGTCCATTTGATGGAGGGGACTTAGATCAGCCAGAGATGGAAAAAGAATCTTCTAGGTAGAAAGAAGAGGATAAGCAAAGATACAGAGGTTAGAAAGTTCAGCCAGGGCTTCCTAGTTCTGAATAATCATCACTTTTTTTATACTTAAAGAAACTAAAATATTTCATGATCATTTTAATATAACTTTTCATATAATATTTAAAGATAGTATTAAATCAATCAGTTTGTTTTAGGTTTTTTTTTATTTTAGGTAACATTTTCAGTATTTATTCTGATATATCCACATTCTAATTTCCTTTGGCCTAAAACTCCAGGGTCTGACAACTACACTCCCAATAATATAAGACTCTAATAGAAAGCACAGAACTTTAAGATTTAATTTGATACTTTATTACAAGGCAAATGGATTTATTTTCTATTAAAGACAAAAAAAAAAAAAAAGATTAACAAGTCACTCATTATTATGTAAGGCAGCTGGTAATAATTGTTAATAATCTGATCTACAAGCAAAAGCTTATAGGTCTAAGTCCTGCTTTGGCTGGTCTTTATTTTCCACTAGAACATATACTCCATGAGAGCAAAGAAGATGTCTTATTAATTGGCTTATCACTAGAACCCAGCACAGTGCCCGGCACAGAGTAAAACTCAGTAAATATTTGATAAATACACTGAATGAATATACTTAATATTTGTCATTTGCATGTTCAGACTTTACACCAGATACCAACTAGATAACAAGTCGCCAACATATTTCAGATATAATGCTTTATGCAAATTAAGGACTCTTAAATTATGACAAGAGCTCCATTATTTGTAGCTGGGAAACTGGGTGAAGGATGATGCCATCTTGTTCCATCTTCATAAAGTTAAGGAAAAAGAACAGTTTTGGCGGGCACAATAATGTGTTCAAGGTATGTGGAAGAGGTAAAACCAATGAAAGAAAGCCTGAGAGATGACAGAAAGACAAGGAACTCAGGAGAAAGTGTTGAAGAAAAAGTGTTTCAAGGAGGGAAGAGTCAGCAGCAGATGTTAGTGAAAGAAGCATTGTGGAAAGTCTGTTGAATTTAGGAGGCCACTAACGACTATGGGAACAATTCAAGCACAACTGGTTGGGGCTGAAGCACCTGTAGGAACTATAGTGTGAATGAAAGCGAGTATGGACCATTCTTTCAAGAAGACAGGCTTTGAAGGAAGAAGAAAGAGGCAGCCTGAGATGGAGGCAAGGTTGAAGGGGGATTTCTTTCTTTCTTTTTTTTTTTTTTTTTTAAAGCTGAGGAGATTTAAACACTCCTAGCCACTGGTGCAGTGGCTAAGTGCTGGGCTGCTAACTGAAAGGTCGGCAGTTCAAACCCAACAGTTGTTGCATGGGAGAAAGATGTGGCAGTTTGTTTCTGTAAAGATTACAGCCTTAGAAACCATACTGGGCAGTTCTACTCTGACCCGCAGGGACGCTGTGAGTTGGAATTGACTTGACAGCGGTTGTTTTTTTGTTTTTTAGCATCCCTAGTGGTGAGGTGTAAGGAAGAAACCTATACTTATGTCCAGACTTTTTTTTTCCTATTTAAAACAAAGTAAACCACCAAATTACTTGAGCTAAAAGTCACCTAATTAAATATCCAGTTTGAATCTTCTAACCTAATATACAGTCAACTTCCCATTGCTATTTGTATCATCCAAGTACCTAATGTGGAATTTCTGAAAACCTTATCAAAGACAAAAACCAAGACAATTGGCCTCCACAGGCAAAAACACTAAAAGTCACATTTAAAGCTCACCATCATTGGCTTGAAAACATTCAACTCAAAATGTCCATTGCTGCCTCCAACAGTAACAGCAACGTGATTCCCCATGACTTGTGCGGCAACCATGGTCATCGCTTCACACTGGGTGGGGTTCACCTTTCCTTCAAGAAAATCACCAGTGACAGAATCCGTATCAAATATGCTCATGACTTCAGGCATCAATAAAGATTACGCTTTACGTCAAATCAGGAAGAAAAGGAAATCCAATTCCATTAAATAAAGTAAAACATATAATAAAGCAGAGACCTAACCATCAATGTCAATTTAGTGAAACAAACTAACAAAAACTGGGAGATGGGTAGCAATAACTGAACCCCAGCTACATATTAAATGCTGCTCTGTACCTTCATGGCCTTCATTCATTCTATAAATATTTACAGAGCAACTACCAAGAGCCAGGCATGGAAAACGCACTGGTGAATAGGAAAAACGCAGCCCCTGTCCTCACAGAACTTGGCAGCTAGGAAGAGAGCAGGCAACTTTAACAGATAAGGGACAATACAGAGACAGGCAGGCTGCTATGGGAACATGTCTCAATACTCGGGGAGGCTTCCCAGTGGAAGCTGGATTTATCCTACTCGTCCTAAGTCTCCAGAACCACATCACCCTGTTGACACTCCTCTGACAAGCTCGAGTCTGAACCAACGTCCCAGACATCCTCTGAGGAGTACAAGGTAACACATTGGGAAGATTATTTCTTTATCTGTGACTCTCTACTTCTCACTTTTAGGCAATCACCTGGGATTTGCAATCAACTAAATCCTTATGTCATTTTTCAACATGAATTACTTTAAAGTCAGATCTCTCATTCTACACGGGTATAGATTTAAAAGAATATACAGTCAGGCCCTTCTTTTTTGACTATTAAAAGTCACGCTCTCAGTTTTATGAATCAGAGGGCTTTATGAATCTTGATTCTGTCATCCAATGCACTGTTATCTCAATTTTTTTATCAGCAGTATCCTGTGTCTTCACCTCAGTCACCAGTAAATGGTGACGGGGCAGAACCCTTGAGCTTACTGCCAGGCCAGTCCTCCAGGCTGAAGTCAACTCATTAGTCACTCCTTAAATGTCACTGCTCCCCCAGCTGTGTCCATCTCATAGTACTGCCCACACTTCTCCACTGGATTCAGTGACTATCATCTGAGTCTGTCAAATGACTTGCTGAAATCGAGACATACAGTGTCTGTGTCACTTCCTGGATCTAACACGCCCACAGCCCAAACCAAAAAGTGAAATACAAGGCGTTTGGTATGGCTTGTTTTTATTCAACCCATAAGGATCACTTTAACAGTCTGTTCCAGAATTCTCTTGGCTTTGGAACTGTAAAAGACAGAACCATTATATGTTTTCTAGTGCGGGAATAAAAGTACATGCTGCTAATTCAGATTCTTTCTTCCTGTCTTACTGGGTGATGTTCCCAGTAGTCCTGGTCAAAGGGACCCACACAGATATTCTGAAACAAGTTGCCTCATATATCCCCATCCATCTTTGAGATCACATTAAAGAAAACGAAATGTTCTATGGATGAGAATGCCTGGGGCCTAGTCAAGTAACAGCTACATGTACTAGCGATGATACCTGGCATGATACTGCTTCCTGGTTCATTTTCAGGCAAGATCAGTTCTCCCAGACCTGATCGAGGACCAGAACCCAGAAAACGAATATCATTTGCTATCTTCATCAGACTGCAAGCGGCAGTGTTCATGGCTCCACTGAGTTCAACCAAGGCATCGTGAGCAGCCAGAGCTTCAAATTTATTTGGGGCTGTGACGAAAGGCAAGCCTGAAGAAAACAGACAGAAACAATCTATATGGGTCAACAACAACAACAAACATTCTTCTGATATGAGCAAGGTAAATAGAAAGTTCTCACATATGAAACGCAAAAACAGAAAATAAAAATTTTACTTCAGAAAAATGTCTACTTAAGACTCAAGCTTTGTCTACATTTCTTTAAGAAGCCCTGAAGGAGTGGAAACAACCTGGTGATACGCTTGCACATTTAAAGGGTGAAAAAATAAGCATAATAAATATATTGTGGAAAAAAAAAAAAAAACCAAAAAACTCCCACTGCGAACGCATGTGTATGATGCCTGGCTACTCTTGGGTAAGGATGAAAGGCAGGTAAAATTCACTCTAACTTGTTCCACAACCCTTTCCTAGTACAACTGTTTTTACCCACATTACTCTATTCCATCCTTTCCTCTAGCTAGGGGCCCACAAGAATCCCTGAGAGAACAGGAAGCCAAAACGAGTAAGATGTTCTCAGTCAAACTCTCCCATGTTCAAAATTTTAAAGGCCTGTATATTCTATTTGAATATCCATGGACTGTCAAAAGAACGAACAAATCTGTCTTGGAGACGTACAGCCAGAAAGTTCCTTAAAGGCAAGGATGGCAAGACTTCGTCTCACGTACTTTGGACATGTTATCAGTCCCTAAAGAACGACATCATGCTGGTAAAGTAGAGAGTCAACAAAAGAGAAGACCCTCAAGGAGACGGGCTGACATCGTGGCTTGCACAATGGGCTCAAGCATAACAACGATTACGAGGACGGTGCAGGACCAAGCAGTGTTTCATTCTGATGTACATAGGGTCTCTGTGAGTTGGAACTGACTCGATGGCACCTAACAACAACATTAACAACATATTCTATACTCTAAGAATACAGTTCTTTATTAAAATCTGATTTTTAGAAAGAGCTGCTAGTAAGAATGTGCATTGTATAAGTATCTCTAACTCTAGTCCTCTGGTAACATCTGTATCTTACTAAGAGTTATCTGGAGATGACAACCTGGCTCCATTAATAATTATTATCAAGGGTACAGTACTCACTCTACTAAAGGAAAGATAACTCAATTACCTTTTAAAGGCCAATAATTCAAAGAAATACCACAGTATGGCAAAGGAAAAAAAAAATATTAAGCATGTTAATATCTACAACATACCTTTCAAATGAATTTTTCAATCATCAGTTGACTCCACCTGCTTTGAAAACTGGCATTTACACAGCCTTAAAGGGAGAATGATTGACCACCACCAGATAGTAAACAAAACTAGCTCTGGCAGATTTTAACCTCAGGCTGTATGCACTCATAGATGGCAAATTTTTAAAAAACCAAGGGATCTACATTATGACTTCTGAAACAGACATAAAACACAAATGTTTGATGCGAAAGTATATTTCTAACTTTAATATATGGAAGAATTCAAGACAGAAAAACCTAGAAAATTATTAATAATTCATGTTATCACCAACCTGTGAGTGCAGCCACTTTTGCAGCAACCTTTTCTGCAAAGCCAATTCTAGTATTTAAACCAGTACCCACAGCAGTGCCTCCAGCTGCGAGCTCGTAGATTCTCGGCATGGCGGCTTTTACTCTCGTCATTGCGTATTTCACTTGTTGAACATAACCGCTAAATTCCTGAAGAAAAGGGAATTACACTGAGGATACATAATTCCCTACCGGCTCAGAAGTTTTTCTAACTGCATTAAACTGAAGTGTGTTTTTTTTTTTTTAATTAAAAAAACACATTTCAGAATACTAAATTATAATCTACTCAAGTGGTATTTACACTGTTTCAACTGATAAGATGAGCAAAGTGTAGGTAAGGATGAGGATCTATAAACCTGTAAGATTGGACAATGCCACTAATGGTTATAAGCAGCCTGTTTATAATCTGGTCTTTTAATAAAAAGGAAAGAAAAACAACACAGAAAATAAACTTTAAAAAAGAATGACTTCACTATATTAAATTATTTATTATTGGTTTATTTGCAATCTACCAAATAAACTTAAGTTGTTTCTTATCATTTACTCGTCTGTCCCAGGCAATTTGAGGAAAAAAATACTGAATCCTCTATAAAAATACAAATACCTCCATACAATTTCAGTTTAAGAACCTGAGAGGGAACACCTTTACAGGAGGACATTTTCCAGGGGCTCGAGAAGCCAAGTGAAGCACTGACCAACACAAGAAGATACCAGGGTACCGTCAGCCTACAGCTTCAAGATGCATTTTAATTCTGACATTAATGTCACACTGGCATCAAAAATATGACACACTTTAAATAAGGTGGTCATGGATTTTCTTCTGTTTTTAATGTGGGAAGGGCTCTAATAATAATTACACAAGGACAACAAGCATAAACTGGACTCAGCTGGGCAAGCTAGGATGTACAGTTACATACACTAAATCTACCTTTTTTTTCTGCCTAAAAACACTGAAAAGCTATTAGTTTTGATTATATTAGGATTTCATAGTATTCTAAAAAAATATATCTAAGTCCTTTCAGGTTGCCCTGATCCATCTGATATAACATCAATTTTATACATGTCAGTTAGATTCATTTATAAATATATTTAATTGGGGAAAAATGGTATAACTCAATACACAACTTCAATAAAGGCAAGTATAAATGCTTTTGATAAGATAAAGTCAAACAGAAAAATAGAATATTCTGTCATAATATGAAGGAAGATGATGCAACATAGGAGGCTAAGTCATGGTCCAAACGGCTTTAGCATAGTGGTTTTTAACATGTGACACACAAAAAAAGGAAAAAGAATTAGAAACCAGAGGGATATGCAAAAGTTTCAAAGACTTACATTATTATACTTATAAAGTATGCATGGTACTAAGAAATGATGATGCAGATAAGTACGACACAGTCTTATAAAGCAACTTAATCTAGGGTGTTCAATTTAGTCACATCATCTGTATTTCAATTAATCACTTTGAGTTTTCCTTGTTCACTCCATAATGAAGTTAAGCTAAATTACCAAGTTGTCTTCAGTGTTTGCCATTATCTGAACAAAGTCACAAATAAGAACCTTTCCAAGTAAGCAGCAGCTAAATCTTTCCCTCATCTCAATTTCAACAGTGTTACTTGGTGACTATCACTTGATACTTGGAATATCTAACCATGTCTTAATTGATATATAATTTGTATAAGACTTACCTCCCAAACTGGGTTGTGAGCTTACTGAGACAGAACTAGTCATTTCCTGACACTTCCTTAAGGTACTGCTGATAAAAATACGGAAGTACTTTCGGGTATTTGGGAGAAGAGAATAATTCCTCTTTCACATGTAGCTAAAACAATTTTAAAGAGTAAAATTTGCCTCATTTAATCACTTTAAAATTAGTTTTTAAAGAATCTCCTGAATTTAGAGTGAGAGATACAAAGAAATCATGATAATGATATTGATGAAGATAGCAGACACTAACATGTGCTTATTATGTGCCACGCATGGTTCTAAGCATTCTACATAAATTATTGGATTCTCACAATGACACTATGGAAGAGATATTACTACTTTCCTCATTTTTCAGCCTGGGACACTGAGGCACAGAAAGGTAAAATAATTTTCCTAAGGTCACACAGCTTGTACATAGCAAAGCTAAGATTTGAACCCAAGGAGTCTGACTCGGAATCTGGCTCTTAGCCAGTATGCTCTGTGCTCTTCTCTTAAGTGGATGTCAGTAAAAACTGATGACTGGTTAATGAAGAACCATCTCTATCACTCAACTTAATTGTTTTAACTTGGCCTTTTAACCCCAGTGTGAGTTAGAGGGTAAAACGGTGGCCATTTAGACCAATACTTAAATTTAATAAAATATTCTAGTCATATTCCTATACCTGTCCAAGAGTAAGAGGAACAGCATCCTGTGTATGAGTACGCCCAATTTTGATGATCTGGGCAAACTCTTTGGATTTTGCATCGAGAGCATCATATAGCTTCTGTAGTCCTGGTAACAGCACTTCATGAACTTCTGTTGCAGCAGCAATATGCATTGCAGTAGGAAAAGTATCGTTTGAGCTCTGTTTGAAAAAATTTCAAAAGAAACGTACAATAGTAATCAAAGGCGACAAAAACCAAACTGGAATGTCTCATTAAGAAAATCACTGAACAACTACTCCAAACTCAGTGTATTTAGTACTCAACTACATTTATGTATGGCAGGTCATAGGTCACTTAGGATCAAACATGAAGCAACCTAGTTTCTTGTATAGAGCCTACTAGGACCGTATTATACCATACACCACTTATACTGAAAGTATTTATACGTTATTATATCTGCCTGTTAATGAATGACAGCGAAACACAGAGAAGTACAGTTAACAAGTGCATTTGAAGACGGCAATAATAAAATACCTTACAGTTATATAGTGCATACAATCTTTCATAAACATTTCTTCGTCTGCTAAATTTCAGGAAAATTCTGTGAAGCAGATCACCACTTTAAGAATAAGAAAGCCACACTCTCAAAGAGGTTATGTGACTCACCAAAATGTTAGGAACTGGCAGAACTGGGACCCGACCAGGTAAGTTAAGCTCAGTGCTCTTTCCTCAACTGCTGCCCCTGTACTAAATACTGACACTTTTAAAGTATGTTCTTTTAAAAAGATAGATTCATATTTATTTTTTTTAACTTTTTCTTGTGCAAAAACAAAACCACTTATAAAAGTAGGGTAAATGGTATAACGAACACCCATGTACCTATCACTTAAATTCAATAATTATCAACATATAGCCATCTATTTGATTCCAACTCATAGCGACCTGCTAGGAAACCCTATGGGGCAGTTCTACTCTGTCCTATAAGGTTGCTATTGGGTCATTATGAGTCAGAATCGACTTGACGGTACACAACAGCAACAGTAACAAGTCATGTTGCTATCATCTACCCCCCGATATGCTCAATAAGAAGGGCTCTTTACTTCTGTGATATTCTTCCCCAAAACTCCTAATCTCAGTTTAACCATGAGAAAACATCAGACAAACCCAAACTGAGGGACACTCTACAAAATACCTGATCACAACTTTTAAAAGTCTCCAAGTCACTAAAGACAAGGGAAGACCAAGAAAAACTGTCACAGCTTAGAGGAGACTAAGGGGCCCTGACACCTAAATGCAACATGACAGTCTGAACTAGAACTTGGAACAGAAAAAGGACATTGATGGAAAAATGGAGGAAATCCTAATCATGTCTGTAATTTGGTTAATAGTATGGTACTGATGTTAATTTCTTAGTTTCGACCAAAGTATCATGATTACATATTAGCATTAAAGGAAGCTAATTTAAGGGGATACGGAAACTCTCTGGAGCCCTGGTGGCTCAGTGGTTAAAAGCTCGGCTGCTAAGCAAAAGGTCACATTTTGAATCCACCAGCTGCTCCGTAGAAACCCTTTGGGGGCAGTTCTACTCTGTCCATAGGGTCGCTATGAGTCAGAATTGACTTGATGGCAAAGGGTTTGGTTTTGGTTTGGACACTCTTTGAACTATCTTTGTAATTCTTTTATAAAGTTAAAATTATTTTTAAGTAGTTTTGAAAAAACTATATATGTATATATATACACAATTATATTTAAAAATAACTGTATATATATATACATATACGCATATATAATTCATTTTTTAAAACTATTTAAAAATAATTCTTATTTAAACTCTATTTAAAAATAATTATATATATATAATAGATTCAAACGTCCTAAAAGTGATTCTTATGAAGTTCGAGACATAGGGTCAAGATTCCTAAAAGAAAGAAGAACTTACACGAAATCTTAGTTAAAGAATATAAGCAGAATGAATCTTCCTCGTAAAAAAGCCAATGCTGGTTTTACAAGAAAAATTTCAGGTGTTCTTTTCAATTTATAACAAAGAAGAGATCATATACCAACCTGGCTTTTATTAACATGATCATTAGGATGGACGGGTTTCTTGCTGCCAAGTTCGCCTCCTAACATTTCAATTGCTCTATTGCTAATGACTTCATTTACATTCATATTTGTCTGGGTTCCTGATCCAGTTTGCCATACCACAAGAGGAAAATGATCATTTAATTTACCTTCGGCTACCTGCAGGGAAAAAAAAAACTGTTAATGATAATTTTAAAACAAGAGATACTTAATACTTATTTAACAATTTTAATCAACTATTTTATCAACTATGATTAAGTAAGCCCCATTTATAGTACCATTTTTTTCATATGCTAAGTGACTTGCTAACAGTACCCATAGTTCAAATGTGGTTGTCTTGCAAATCTCAGCTTCAGCTGTATCACTTGTTCAAATCACTACTATTTTAAAAAGTGAAATATTATCTATTCTGATTGGTATGGTAATTTCCCTGATTTCAAATGAAGACTGATTTATGCAAAAGCCATGTCTCCTCTAACATTATTCAGATAGGGCCACCTGTTAAGGCTGGCAAAGTGTTAAGTCTTTAGCTAAATTTACTGTTGGTGCTCAGCAGGAGTATCTAACAGATGTTACAACTGGAGTCAGCATGACAATGAACTAGTGACTTGGAAATGTGAATTCACTAATAGCTACTTTGTCTCACAGATGCCCAATGAGTAGCAATTGCCAAAAGCAGAAACAAACACTGCCCAGATTTATTCCTATTTTTGTCATACTTTTATACTCTTGGCTTATGTGTTAGTGTTTGGATTGCAAGCTTTTTAAGAGAATGGGTGCTTAACTTCATCTTCTGGAATGATCTGAGCTTAAAACATACGCATGCAGTTCAGAAATCTATTACCTTAAACAACTGGTTCACTTTAAAGTAGTTTTTTTTCCTGATTTTATAAAAATAATAATTAGAATACTGTGTATAGTTTTTAAACTGTTATTTCTGATTGCTTCTTAAAGATAACATTATTAGTAGATTAGTGGAATTACACTTTTAATGCCTATTACCATACAACTAACTAGTTTTTAAAGTAATCATTTATGCATAAAGTAAGAAATCAAATCTATAAGTGCAGATAATATCTTTTCAAAAAAGCAATTTAAAACTTGATAAATTTAGAAGGAAAGTCTAGAGGCTTAAAAAGATCATCTGGAAATTTTGCCACAGTAGAGTATTTTAAGCACCATTATTAACATCTTCATCAAACAACAATGCTGCATCCCAATTTGAAATTCATTAACTCAAGAATTCACAGTGTCCTTTTTCTCCTGACAGAGTTTATCATCACTCAGTGGGTGATACTGGTCTGATGCTATTAAGTAAACATACTTATCACTTCCCACCTCATCTGCTGCCTTCATTATTGCATTAGCAATCTTTGGATCAAGACCATAATCCTGGTTTACTTCAGCAGCTGCACGCTTTAAGATGCCAAAAGCTTTAATAACTGGGGCCTGAAATTAATCAGAAAAATATGTCAAACTTGCAATTTTAATTAAGCATGAAAGTTTAGGATTACTGCTTTATGTAGGTATAAAAAGTATACGTAAAACAACAACTTAAGTATCAACGTGAGCCTAAAAATGTTTCGGATGTAGAGAAAGGTTAAAGATAGGTATATAACGAACCAAAAATCACCAGTATCATGTATCTATTTGTTTAGGAAACCAATTAAAAAAAAAAAAAAAAGCAAATTCACTCTTCATATATATGTGCATACATCACGCACACATACACAAGACACCAATCATCCTATTTTTTAAGATATACATTGTACAGTATATCTGTTTATTTCATCCACTATATGTAAAAACAAACAGTACTCAATTATTTCACCAACAAACATCCTTATTTTTCCTCACTGGAAGTCATGCTGCATCATGAATTTCTCCTCTCTTTTTAAAAATACCAACGACACTGACAATCAGTGTGAGAAAACCAGCTACTAAATATGGTATCAGTTCAACCCAAAGCCAAAAAAACCCATGATATTCTAGTTAGTCGGTGAAGCCTTGACACTCAGGTCACTGGAAATTTCAGAGAAGACTTTTTAAAAAACCCAAGTTTCTACAGACTTGAAATTGACAGCTTCCAAAACATACAAGCATATTTTAACCCTTTTAGTTAGCAAACCTTTTCACTTTATACCCCAGATGATCTCAACAAATTTGAAAGGATAAATTGAATAAATTTTGATGAGATTTCATGAAATGATTTCTGATTTTTGTAAGAAATGAGTTATGAGTTCTTAACAAAATTAGTAATACAGAATGTAGTACAGCTGCCACACCAGGTTTGAATAAGGGAAGGGCAGAATGGAGAGGGGGATGGTAAGGGAGAGAGAGGGATAAACTTATAAAACAGAAATTATAGCCCTTGGAGAGGAATCAAATTTGAAAAACAAAGAAAAGGAATAAGACAGATTAAACCAGGGCCAAGGAGTGAACATAAGATGAGGGACAAACAGAAAAGGCAAAAAAAATAGAAAAATTTTATTTTGAATGTTAAGAAACTAAATTAAAACATTATGAATGTTTTCCCCAAACAAAATGGAGACAAACAGCACCCAGATCAGAAGATTTAAAAGCTTTACAAGGGAATTTAAATTTCTACAGAACAAAAACTGTGGCGGTGGGTTGAACCACTACCAAAGTCATAACTGAATGCTGATCACCACTGGCATCTGAATGGAGTGACAGACCTCAGTGCATGTGGACTCATAAAAATGAAAAAGAGTCACAGTGGAGAGTTTCACTAAGCACCATTAAAACAAAACAGCAAACCGTATCATTAGGGAGAAAAGAAGTGTCTCATTGTTCTTAATTTATTCACATTAGAAATTCCTAATCTTTTTTGTTTTGTTTTTCCTTTGGATTTTAGGGGCAAAGGGTTGAGTTTAATCATACTACTCAGTTCAGGGCACATATAGTCTGTTTTATATTTAATAATTAATCAGGAAATTAATCCAGATGAGGCCAAATGACAAAATAGATACTCCAGGTCTCCCCGTCTTTCACAGACATATAAGTCAAAAAGCTGGCCTGTCTATGGAGCAGCAGAAGATAACCATGTACCACAGAACCATATAAGTTGCTGGTTTGAAGCAGAACATCTCAAAACATAAGCCATGCTTATTCCTATCAGTATTAGCTGAGGCTGACCTCCTTATTCCCAGGAATTGAATTATATGAGAATATTTTAGGATTAGTTGCTGCCCTTTGTCACCAAACCATATGGTCAGACCCTATGTTTACCTCATCACCAAACTGGCTGCTAGGTGGAAAGACAGAGATTTTCTTCAAATAAGATTCAGCTGCCTGTTGTAAAATTCTATAAAACTGACAAGATTCAGTCTTGGAAGGTTTAGAGATCAATCAAAACGTGGAAATTAAACTTACTATAAATTAAAAAATATATATTAGAGGATATCTGTAAGAATCCTGGTGGCACAGTGGTTAGGCATTCAACTGCCAACCAAAGGTCAGCAGTTCAAATTCCCTAGCCGCTCCGTGGAAACCCTATGGGGCAATTCTACCTTTCCCTATAGGGTGGCTATGTGTTGGAATCAACTCAACAGCAATGGATTAGATAAAGGCTGGCTCCTAAGACCGAGAACCTTTCCCTTGAGAATGAGAATGAGAATGAGACAAGGATGGCTGCTATCACCACTTCTATTCAATATTGTACTGGAAGTGCTAGCAAGAGCAATAAGGCAAGAAAAAGAAATAAAAGGTATCCAAATTGGAAAAGAAGAAGTAAAACTATCTCTATTTGCAGATGACATAATCCTATATATAGAAAATCCCAAAGAATCCACAAGAAAGCTTCTAGAACTAATAACAGAATTCCACAAAGTTGCAGGGAACAAGATCAACACACAAAAATCAGTTGGATTTCTATATACCAACAAGGAAAAATTCAAAAAAATAAATTCCAAGTATAATAGAACTTAACAGAATAAAATATCTAGGAATAAACCTAACCAGGAATATAAAGGACTTCTACAATGAAAAGTATAAAACACTGCTGCAAGAGATTAAAAGAGACCTAAATAAATGGAAAGACATTCCATGCTCATGGAGTGGAAGACTTAATACTGTGAAAATGTCAATACTACCCAAAGCTGTCTGTAGATTCAACACAATCCTGATCAATATTCCAACAGCATTTTTTACAGAAAAGGAAAAACTAATCCTCAGCTTTATATGGAAAGGCAAGGGGTCCCAAATAGCCAAAGTGATTTTGAAGAACAAAGTATGAAGCTTCACACTTCCCAATTTCAAAACGTACTATAGAGCTACAGCAATCAAAACAGCCTAGTACTGATTTAATGATAGACACATAGACCAATGGCATAAAATTGAGAGCCCAGAAATAAATTCATACCTCTAGGGTCAACTGATTTTTGATAAGGGTGCTAAACCCATTCAATGGGGAAGGAACTGTCTCTTCAACAAATAATGTTGGCAAAAACTAGACATCCACAAGCAGAAAAATGAAGCAAGATCCATACCTCACACCATATACAAAAACTAGTTCAAAATGGATCAAGGACCTAAATTTTAAATCTAAAACCATAAAGTTCTTGGAAGAAAATACAGGGGCAAAGCTATAGTACCCAGTTTTTTAAAATGACAGATTATTAAATACAATAATAAATGCACAAGCAGCAGAAGACAAAATAGATAACTGGAACCTCATAAAAATTAAATAGTTAATGTTCATCAAAGGACTTTATCAAAAGAGTAAAAAAGACAACTTATAGACTGGGAAAACATCCTCAGGGACTATATATGCAATAAGGGTCCACCATCTAAAATGTACATTAAAACTTCTACAACCTAACAACAAAAGAACAAATAACCCAATCAAAAAAATGTGCAAAGAACATGAACAGACATTTAACCAAAGAGGATATTCAAGCGGCCAACAAATACATGCAAAGATGCTCATTGTCATTAGCCATTAAATATATGCAAGTCACAACTACAATGAGATACCACCTCACCTCTACTAGAATGGCAATGATCAAAAAAACAGAAAACAACAAATGTTGGTGAGGATGTGGGGAGATCACAACCTTCTTATCCATTGCTGGTGGGAATGTAAAATGGTACAACCATTGTGGAAAACAGTACGGTGATTCCTCAAAAAATTAAAAATAGAATTGCCATATGACTCAGTAATTCCACTCCTAGGTATATAACCTAGGGACCTAAAAGTAGTGATGTGAACAAACACTGTACCCCTATGTTCATTGCAGCACTATCCACAACAGCAAAAAGGTGGAAACAACCTAAGTGCCCATCAACAGATGACAGATAAACAAAATGTGGTACATACATACCATGGAATACTACTCAGCCATGAAGTGAGATGAAGTCCTGATACATGCTACAACATGGATCAGCCTCGAAGACATTATACTGAGTGAAATAAGTCAATCGCAAAAGGACAAATCCTATATGACTTCACTTATATGAAATGACAAAAACAGGTAAATATATAGGGACCAATATTATTAGTGGTTACCTGGGTCGGGAATGGGGGGGAGGAAGAGAGGGACTCATTCTCTGGGAAGTAGTGAGTTTATGTCTATAAACCAAAAAACAAAACAAACCCGTTGCTGTTGAGTTGGAAAACAGGCATCAATTAAGGGTAACAATTGTAAAACTTGACTAATTTAACTGAGTTAAATCACTAAGTTGTACACCAAAAAAAGGGTAAAATGGCAAACGCTGCGCTATATATAATTTTACAATAGCAACCCTCCCCTCCCCCCAAAAAATAAATAAATAAAGAGGCTACAGTTGCTGATACTCCTTAGGTACAACCAAACACCTCATGGGATTAGTTCTCTTGGTTTGAAGGCTTAGGGTCATGGCTTTGAGGGACTATCCAGTCGATTGGCTTAATATGGTTTTTAGTTTCTGTTCTACCTCTTATTTCTGTAAGTGGTACCTGGGGTCTTAAAAGCTTGCAAGCAGCCATTCAAGATATAACAATTGGTCTCTATTTGCCTGGAGCAGCAGAGGAAGGAGACAGGAATGGGAGAAGGAACTGGACTGCTGGTCTAATTGCCTCCATGAACTACTGTCTCCTTTCCCATGAGACCAGAAGAACTGGATGGTACCTGGCTACCACTACTGAATCAACAGACAAATCCTGATCAGAAGGGGGAAAATGTGGGACACAATTTAAAATTCTCATGGAATCCAGATTACCAGACTCATTGAGACTGAAGGAACCCCTGAATCTACTGCCCAGAGAAAATCTTTAAACCTTGAACCGAAACTATCACATGAAGTAATCTTAAACTAAACCAGTTTAGCTAAATTAGTAAAGAATGTTCACCTTGAGCATTGTGCTCTTTTAAAGAATTATGTATATGAGATCAAATTGACAACAGTAACTCTAAAGCATAGATGAGAAGTTTAGGAGGCAGTAAGGCTAAGTCAATGGTGGTGAAAAAATATAGGTAGGGACAGCAAGGATGGTGATACAATGTGAAGAACATAACCAATGTCATTGAACTGTACATGCAGAAATTGTTGAATGGGTGTATGTTCTGCTGTGTATATTTTCACAAAAAGCAAAATGAGTGTTCTTTAAAAAAGAGGCTGGCTCCTTACTATCGTATCTTGCATTCCTCCACTGATTATTTTGCATACTCTGGCTCTAGCAGGATATGTCACGTATTTTATCAATTCTTTTCAGACTTTAACATCTCTGAAATCAAGACGCATGTTACAACCGATGACATGCACAACTTTAATTGGCAGCCTTCTCTTTCTTAGTGGTACATATCCAGGTGTCTTCCAAATGATGACATCTCAGATTTAATGAAATATAGTACAAAGTTTTCTAACCATTAAATAATTCACGTGACATGAACAAATACTTACAAATCATCTATTTGTATACCTGACATGGTGAAGAATAATACTTGATGTATTAGTGTATAATTTTCGGAAAACTGAAAACAAGATAGAAAGTGTAATATTAAAGAAAAATCTGAGTTCTGAATCAGTGAAAAAAAATTGAACTTGAGCATTGAAATAAAAAATGTTTACAAATTGTAAAATCCTACCAAGAATCTGCAAAATTCTAACAAGAATGAAGAGATAAATCACTTAGTTCTATCAAATAAAACACAAAATATTGAAAACCACAGCCCCAAATAACAAAATTAACAACAAACTTCAAAAAGTTCTAACTTTGAAATTTTACTGACAGGGAAATATCTTATCACTCACGAAGCAAATTATTTTACATTTCACTTCTGTAAAACATTTATTTATAAAGTAAAGTGACTTATGTGAATAAAGCCTACTTCATCCAAAAATAAGCCAATATCTCCATAAAAGTCACTTACTGGCATGCGTTCTGTCACACCTCCAATCTTAAAGTTCATTGTAGATCTCACTGTCTGGGCGCCATAATACTTATCATTCGGGACCCTGAGTTCACCAAAAGTGTCATATTCTATCCGATAGGAATTTTGGCTCGCCTAAAGACAAGGATGAGACACTGTTACAACTTGAAAAGAAACCAAGTTCCAAAAGTGATAACATCACATCAGCTGTAAGGGGAAAGAAATCTAAGTAAGTACCACAAAGACAAAAGAGGCCAAAATTCCATTTGGGTTCTCATTCTACACCCTCCTCCTCTAACTCCTTTCTTGGGAAATTTTTCTCATATAAATTTATTAATGTAGTTGTTAAAGACCTATTGTAGAATTCATATACTAAACAAAATAACGATCTTTTCCAATTCATATGCTTATTATTGGTCAAGCTTTGGCCAATTCACTATACTTACATTAATGTTTATTTTATTGAGAACTTTAAAAAATAGTCGAGAAATGATACTTTCAAATTTATAAATGTTACCTATTTAAAGAAAGCTTAACTGTGGTCTACAAGTATTGTGCATGAGAGATAGCATAGTTATCATACAAACAGTCCAGGCTTTGAAGTCAGACAGTCCACCACTTAGTAACTGTGACCCCTTCAGCAAGTCACCTTTTCTCATCTATAAATTAAAAGTAAATGGATAGATGAGGGGAGATGGACTAGATCAGTTCTTAACCTTTTCAGGGTGATACAACCATTTAAGGGTCTGGGGAAAGCTATGGATTCTCTCTCTAGAAAAATGAACATAATAACATCTACACAAAATTTGACATATAATTTTCAGTGGTTTACTAACATCTTGAAGCCAATCCTTCACCCAGAATAAGAACCCATTGGCCTTAAGTCCTTTTTAGGGCTAACTTAGGATTCTATGAAGCACGTTAACTTGTACTATTAAAAATAATTAATAACTGCCCAAAAAATATTTTATAACACTGTATAAAATACTTATTATAAAATACTAGAAATTTGGGATTTACATATAATAATTTAAAATTGAGGAGACTTTAGAGAGATACATAGAAATTTAATATGCTCACCTTGCATTAATTATGAAATAAACAGTATCAGATGATTCAAAGATATATATTTTCAAATCTCTAATCAAGTCATTTTGTTTTAGTAAACAGTTCTCTCAGAAGGAACATTTAATTTGTCGTTATCTCCTAGGCCTAGAAGATTTAAGAAACCCTTCACGTTATAAAGCTTTTTAGACTGAATGAAAGGAAAAGCATCACTGTATCTAAGTAGAAATACAGCAACATAAGCAATAAAGTACATTTTCTCCCTATGGCTAAAGTTATGCAGAAGACTGGCCTAGGCCAGTACAGAAAAGTAGATAATAGTAAAAATAATCATATCCTGGCATTTATAGTGCTATATAACAAACATTTCTCCTGCATTGCCTTATTTCACTTTCACAGCCACCCTAGGAGACAGTACTACTACTGTCCCCACCTTCAAGGAGACCCTAAGGCTTAGAAAGAATAAATGACCTCAGCAGAACACCCAGATAGCAAGTGGAAGGGCCAGGACTCAAAGCTACTCTGATAGGCTCCAAAAGCTCTTGGATTCACTTTTCTGTTATCACCTCAGTGAGTCTGGAAACTGAGGCAGTAACTTCAAATCAGCTCACCAGAAGCCCTTGAATTGCACACCTACCCTGTAAAATACAAGGTGCTGAAGACGTGTGGTTCAGATATTTCTGTAGTGGAGCTCAGTTATACTGACACCACCGTACATCAACTTGGCTACTACCCTTTAAAAGCTAGTGGCAGCTGGGACTTTGAATCTCAAATAAAAATATTTTGCATTGTGATATTTGTTTTGAGTATTCTAAGTAAACATCCTTATATGTTAACATATACTTTGGTCCAATAACACTAGCAATGACAGCAGTGGTACTAAGAATACTAGGTTCTTCTTTCTGTCCATCAGCTCATTATGAGAGCAAAAAAGACGCCACCTACAAAAAAAAAAAAAAAAAAAAAAAGATGCCACCTACAAAGAACTTTTGTTAGTTTGTGAAATGAGGCTCAAGTCCTTAAATTCACATCATCACTCTCTGTATTCAAAATCATTACATTTTCATTATAAAACAGCAATAATTTTGTTCCCTAAATAACAGGGGGAGACTGGAAAGCTGGTAATAGGGAACCCAAGGTCGAGAGGGGGAAAGTGTTGACATGTCATTGGGTTGGCAGTCAATGTCACAAAACAATGCGTGTACTGATTGTTTAGTAAGAAACTAATATGCTCTATAAACCTTCATCCAAACTACAATTAAAAAAAAAAAAGTGGATATGATAAAGTTCCGATCCATTCAAAGTTTGTTGGAAAGATTTAGATGAACCAATCTGAGCAATATTCTTCAGCCTAAACCTTAAAACATTTTTAATTCCAAATCAAGAAATTACAGCCTCAGTCACACCCTAGGATTTTAACACTAATTATTAAGATAATGCAGAAGTCAATTGCACTGAAATCACAATCTCTGCAAACACTTTTAAAATTCTACTTCCTATCTTCACAATGGAGCCCTGGTGGGGCAGTGGTTAAGAGCTATGGCTGCTAATCAAAAGGTCAGCAGTTCGAATCCACCAGCCGCTCGCTGGAAACCCTATGGGGCAGTTCGACTCTGTCATATAGGGTCGCTATGAGTCAGAATCGACTCCAGAGCAACGGAATCTTCATAATGTGTGTGTGTGTGTGTGTGTGTGTGTGTGTTAGGTGCTGTTGGGTTGGTTCTGACTCATAGCAACCCTATGTATGACAGAACGAAACACTGCCAAGTCCTGCGCCAGGCTCACAATCCTTGCTAAGGTTTTCAATTTTTCATGCAATGTTTCAACAGTTTGTAGAACAGAAACTCATGCAGCTGTACTCTGTAAGGCTGTGCATCACAGAAACCTAAGGCAGAGGGTCACTCCATGACTAACAGGACGACAGAGTTTATGTCCCCTAAAACTGAAGCAATAAAAGCCCCACTTATAGACTGTTTCATGGAGTGTGATCTAAAATAAGATAATTTAAAAGACAGAAGGGGACCCAAAGGGAGACAACAGAAGTATGTGATATTCCATTAAAGAAAGCACTTTGTTCAGACCACTGGCCTTTCGTGTAGCAGCCGAGCACTTACAACTGTGCCATGAGGGCTCCTTCTACGCACATAAAACAAAAAAATCAAACTCGTTGCCTCTGAGTCGATTTCGACTCACAGAGACCCTATAGGACAGAGTAGAACTGCCCCATGAGGTTTCCAAGGAGCGGCTGGTGGATTCAAACTGGCGGCCTTTTGGTTAGCAGCTGAGCTCTTAACCATTGCACCACCAGGCTCCCTATGCACATAAGGGCTGTCTTATTCACAGGCCCCAATATATAGAAGGCATTCAATAAATGTTACATTTTTAAGGTAATTCTGAGTTTTTGTGAATTTCTCAAGACTAACACCAGGAAGAACTTTTAACAAAATCAATATAGAGATTTTGGAGCAGAGAGAAGGTTAGAGGAAGAAAGATGTGTTTACAACTATGAAAAAAAAAAAAATCTAACCTCATCTGATGATCTGAGCTCGCTAACATTACAACCCTGAGAGCAGGGGAGTGCTCATTTTTTTAACATTTGTTCCAAAGGGATAGATTCAGGAATTTTCCAGTCTCATTTTCCCCTTACACAAAATACTTTTTTCTTTTTTTTTTTAAAGGATCTTAAGTTATTAGAGCAGGGAGTTCCAGGAATATAAAGCATCCCTGATTTTGTAGTTTCAGGTATACTGATGCCATTAAATTATCTTAAAGTTTATAGTCCAGAAAAATTGTCGGCATTTTGAAAGATCCTAGATGGATGCATTTATTTAAAGAGCGCTGCTACATGACAAACACTGTCAAGGAACTTTCACATGTGTAATCTTGCCGAGTAGCTGTAATTATTTACATTTCACATGAAGAAACAGGCTCACAGACCACTTACTCATAGTTGCAACTCTGAGTAGCAGAGTGGGATGTGAAATCAAATCCCTCACGGCAAACCTCATAGTACGCCATGGTGAACAGTGGAGAATTCTAACTCTCCCCTAAATCACCGTAAATTTCTCAAACTTTTCCTAACAATATACACACGGTCATAAGTATCTAATGCTTTTTAAAGCCCCAATTACTAAAGGGTTAAGTAACTCAGCATGTCATAACTTGAACTTGGACCTTTAAGTTCCTTAGCTTCTCTGAAAGAAAAGTACTCACTCAGCAATAGTTAGGTCGTATTCAATCTCCTTGGACATGCTTCAAAATACGAGACCCAAGCTGACGAATGTCAGGGTTTTACAAAAGTTAAGTGGGGAAAAACTATATTCAGCCTAACAAACCGAATCGGCGATTTCACAAGTAAAATCTTAAAAGTTCTTAAGACCCTTCTACCCCACCTGCAGGGCTGAAAGCTGTTCACCGCCCGCTGTGGCTCCCAGTACAGAGGTCCGGCCAGCAAGGCCCAGCTAAGAATCGGGGAGAGGGAAGGGAAGGGAAGGGAGCCACCTCAGCCTCCTCTCATCGGCACTGACAGGGGCCTTCTGCACCGGCAGAACGGAAGCAGTAAGCGCGGGTGAGGCAGGCGGGTTACCCCAAACGCCCCAGCCCTGGCCTGGCCTTCGGGTCGCCGCGGAGGGGCCAGAAGCGGGCCCGGAGGACCCTCGCCAGCAGCAGCCTCCCCTCCCCAAGTGTTCTCCCGGCCGGAGGCTCCCACCCCGTGCTAGAGGAGGCGCCCCGGGCTGGAGGCCTGCCACGCCGGCGCGGGCGCGGAGCACACTGCTGGGCTCGGCCAGGACTCCCGGGAAGTTCCTCCCGCCAGCCCGCGGGCCGGCAAGCAGGCGGCTGAAGGTCACCGCCCGAAAGCCCGGGACGAGTGGCCTCCGCTCACCATTCGAGCGGCGTTCGAGGGCCGGAATGGGAGAACAGCCGTGCCACCGAGGCCGGGAGCGGAGGCTGAGGCTGGAGGCCGCACGAGGCGACCGCGGCGCGCGAAGAATCGGACTGCTGGGTTCATGATGTTGCGTTAGCGTGGGTAGATTTCTGGAGCAGCTGTGGCCACGCCTCCGCCCTAGATATCAGAATCCGTCCAGCCCACTGGGCCTCCGCTCTTATCCAATCAACAGCCACAAACTGGGCGGGACCGATCGTGAATAGCCAGTAAAGAGTGAGGGGACGGGCTTAACTTTCCTACCATTGTAGGGCGGGCGTTTGAACCCTCGGATTCATGGGAAATTAGTGAAAGGGGGATTATGGGAAAGGGAGTTCAGGCTACTCTTGGAGTCGGTTTGTTGTAGCTGGCTGATAGAGGGTGAGACTACTAATTGTTGAGTCAGTGTTTAGTTGGTGAAATATCTCATAAAGAAATAATTATTCATTTATCATGTGATCGCTTATTAAATGTTCTTTTTGTTGGAATATTTTTTAAATTTCTTCCAGATTGTATCTTTCGTGTAGAAATTTTGGAAAGCACAGCAAAGTATAGCGAATTAAATGATAATGATATTCCTAATCCCACTACTCAAAGATAATCACTTATTTCTCTTAAGTTGCTTTGAGATCTCTACAATTTCCTTTCTCTTCTCAACGTGTAGTCTCAAAAATCTTTTTTAAAGTATGTAGTGTGGGAGATGTCCACAATTACAGGTAATTTAAAATGTTTTATTATTTGCATTTAGGTTCTTCAAGTTTTTTTTTTGCACGGATAACATACATTTTTCAGTTTAAAAAGTCATACTGTATTATTGTAATAGATGGAGGCAAAAAGTAGGAACTGATAAAAAATTACATCTGAACCCCAATTCTGTCTCCTCTCTTCACCTTTCTATTGCTTGGAACCAGATGACAGCTAATCAAGGAGAACCACTGAATGATGGCCCAGAAGTCAAAAGTCCAGAACCTGGGAAGCCACGCTTATAAGAGCCAGTGGTTCTGTGAAAACTCTTGGTAACACTCTTTATGTTATATTGTGATGGGTGTATTTGACTCATATATGCTTAAATATGGAAATTTGAATGAGAGAGCATAGTAGTTGAACTACAATCATAACACTCCAGAAAACCCACCGAATTCTTGATTTCTTGGATATCAACTGATCATTCAAAAATTACTAAAATACTTAATCAAAAGTGAACTAAAGATGATTCAGAAGGTTGAATAAAGGGGGGGAAATCAGGATCAAAAAAATAATCTAATGGTTTTAGGAAACAATGAACCACCTATCCCATATATTTACACTTTCAACGTTAAAAGACAAATAACACTTCTAAGTTTAATATGAAGATAGTTTGTTATTATTTAACAGAAACTAACATTTTCTAGCAATTAGAGTCATTACTGGAAAATGCTAACATTTTGATGCACTTGCTTCATATTCTTTGTAATATGAAAGATATAAAACACTACTAATAAAAAGTATAAGAAATGGAGTGGCATTCCCTACCTACATTCTCAACAACTGTCATGATTTTGCTATGTATCCTCTTGGTATTTCTTTTGCTTCATATTCATATTCAAACAATGGCTTTAAAATTTTAACATTTTCCTGTTTGTAACTCAACTCTATGTTTTCGAGATCTAGTTATAATCTTTTTAACGTAATAGTATTCCACCACATAAATTTAACTCATTTTATTTATCACATTTTCTTAATTATCTTATTAACTTAATAGTATTCTATTGCATGAATATAAAACATTTTATTTATCCAGTTTCTTAGTGAAAGTTTTTTTTTTTATATTTTATTGTACTTCAGGTGAAGGCTTACAGAACAAATAGTTTCTCATGAAACAGTAGTACACATGTTGTTTTATGACATTGGTTAACAACCCCACAACATATTAACCCTCTAACTTCTCAACCTTTTTTTTTTTTTTTTTTTTTGGTGAAAATACACATAGCCAAAGATACACCGTTTCAAAAATTTCTACATACACAGTTCAGTGACATTGACTACACTCTTCCAATAGTGCTGTTATTCTCACTTAAGATGAAGGCTTACAGAACAAAATAGTTTCTCTTTTAACAGTTAGTACACATGTTGCCCTATGACAATGGTTAACAATCTCACAACACATCAACAGTATCCTTACTCAACCTTGGGTTCCCTATCACCAGCTTCCTTGTCCCCTTCTGCCTTCTGGCCCTTGTCACTGGACTCCTGTACCTCGTTAGTCTCACTTGGTTTTACGGGGCTGTTCACTCCCAGGCTGAACAGTGAACCTCGGAGGTAACTTCACCACTGAGCTAAAAGGGTGTCTGGGGGCCATACTCTCGAGGTTTCTCCTGTCTCCTTTAGGCCAGTAAATCTGGTCTTTTTTTGTGAGTTAGAATTATGTTCTACATCCTTCTCCAGCTCTGTCCAGAACCCTCTGTTGTGATCCTGGTCAGAGCAGTCAGTGGTGGTAGCCGGGCACCATCTAGCTGTACTGGACTCAGTCCGGTGGAGGCCTTGGTAGCAGTGGACAATTAGTCCTTCGGACTAATCTTTTCCTTGTTTCCTGTTCTCTTCATTCTCCCTTGCTCCCGAAGGGATGAGACCAGTGGAGTATCTTAGATGGCCGCTCACAGGCTTTTAAGACCCCAGACACTACTCACCAAGGTAGAATGTAGAACATTGTCTTTATAATCTGTGTCAAACCAATTGAGCTAGATGGTCTCCAAGACCATGGTCCCCACAGCCCTCCGCCCAGCAATTCAGTCCCTCAGGGAGTTTGGATGTGTCTATGGGGCTTCCATGACCTTTCCTTGTACAGGTTGTGCTAGTTTCCCCTGTATTGTGTACTGTCTCACCTGAAGGGCACTTTTTTGCTGTTATACATGATGCTTCAATGAACAGAAGTTTATGATTTCTTTGTAGATTGCCTCTCTTTGTTGGATAATGTCAGTCTTTATTAGTGTTTGTTATTTTAAATTCTTTTTTTTTTTTTTTTAGTGTTGATATTTGTATACCAGTTTTCTATTGGTTATTAATTGCCTGGTGTATATTGCTCGTTTTATTTCAGATAATTTTGTTTTATTTTGTTTTAGTGTATCTCCTGTTTCTACCAGACAATGTAACTTATAAAAACATAAATCAATAGCCTTTTAAAAAATGGGCTATTTTACTCCTTCTTAACAATCACCTTGTGACACATATTATGTTCCAGGAATTTTTCTAAGCACTTTACATGTATTAATTCATTTAACACTCAAAACAGCCTGCAAGGTATGTCCTATTATTATTTCTGTTTATAGAAGAGCAGATTGATGGCAAGATCATCCAACTGGCCCAGGATCTTAACTATTTTGTGAGATTTAGTTTCTGTATCATTATTAATATTTCTTGGGAACTAGTACCAGGCACTGCAGAATGATTGAAAATAATTTTTTAAATAAGTAAATAAACAAACAGATTGTGGCAGATTTTATTTTGCAAAGAGGTGAGTTTAATTGCCTTCCGCTTGAATTTGGGCTAGCCTTATGACTTATTAATAGCCAATAAAATCTAAGAGAAATGACTTCGGAAGCCAGGTCAGAAAAGACCCTGCTATTTCCCCCATGGTTCTCTTGGGACATTTGCTCTGCATTAAGCCAGCCACCATGTAAAATATTTGACTACTGTGAGACCATCATGCTGGATCAGCCACCTGTAGGCATTCCAGTCAACAGCCCTAGTTGACACCCAGAATCAGCTCTCATCCATGTGAGCGAGCCATCTTGGATGTCCAGCCCAGATTGACTCACATAACTGGAGTCCACAGATAGAACAGTTTCCAACTTAGATAATCTCATTATTGTACTTTTAAGTCTCTGCTGTTCTTTTGGTTCTACCCCTCTCCTTGTGTAGGCTTCATGTTCAGCTGGTGCAAGATGACTGCCGCAATTCCAGATCTCACATATGCACATAATAACTTTCAGTGAATGAGAGTGAGCATTCTCTCCAGAAACTCTCAGAAGAATAAGGAAGAACTTTCCCAGGGAGTCCTTTGCAAATGTCTCATCAAGTCTCATTGATTCAAATTGGGTCACATGTCCTTCCAAAGTAACCACTGGCAAAGGGGAATGAGATAATCTTGAACCAGCAGGCTCACACCTAGGCTTGGATATGCGGTCAGTTTTCCCTGAGATAAATCAGTTATATGGTGAAGGGATAAATAACTTTAAAAAAGGGGGGGAGGGGCTCTTCTAGGAAGCATGAAGGTAGTTATAGACATGAGTAGAAAACCTTGTTAGACCCCGATGGTGCCCCAGATGACCAATCTCAACCAACCTTTGATTTCTGCCCCATAGGTTTTCCTAGGCTGTAATCTTTAAGGGGGAAAACTGCCACATTTTTCTCTGGCAGAGGGGCTGGTGGGTTTGAACTGCAGACCTTTCGGGTTGCAGCCTAGTGCTTAACTGTTGCACCACCAGGACTCCTGGTGTTTGGCTTTCATAATATCCACCTAGAGACAATTTCGGAGCCCTGGTAATGCAGATGTTAAGAACTTTGGCTGCTAACCAAAACGTTGGAAGTTTGAATCCACCAGCCACTCCTTGGAAACCCTATGGAGGCAGTTCTACTCTGTCATTATAAGCCAGAATTGACTCAACAGCAGCAGGTTAGAGACAATTGCAGTAGGTTGCTATTTATACAACCGGCTTCCTATATTATCCCACTCCAATCCATACTACATGCCACAACCCACATAATGTCTCAGAGATACAAGGCTGGTTTAGTCCCTTCATCATTTAGTATAGCTCTAGTGGCTGTCCGTTGTCTATTAAATTCAGACTCCTGTCATGGCATAAGGAACGCTGACGGTGCAGTAGTTAAAGCACTTGGCTGCTAACCAAAAGGTCGGCAGTTCAAACCCACCAGCCACTCTGTGGGAAAAAGATGTGGCAGTCTGCTTCCGTAAAGATTACAGCCTTGGAAACCCTAGGTGGCAGTTCTTCTCTGTCCTATGGGGTCACTATGAGTCACAATCAACAAGATGGCACACAACAACAACACTCTCCGACTTCCAGATAAAGATGATGCTTTAAGCCCTCACTCATCTGTCAAGACAACCATTTTGACTTTCCCCTTCACCCAATTTATTTATTTATTCACTCATTCAATAAATATTTATTAGGTGCTTACTATATGCCAGGCACAATTTGATGCTTGGGGATAGGGTAATGAATAAAATAGACACAGTTCTTGCCCTCATGGAGTTTACACTCTAAATGGGGAAAAAGTCCTAAAAAATAAATAATTAAAATTTATTATATTATTATATTATGGCCAGTGCTGCAAAGAAAAGCTACAGACAAAACAGACAACCCTGTAAGTGGAAAATTATATTAATAAAATCCTTAATATTGAATTGTCTGCATTCTGAAATAAATTCTATTTGGTAATTGTTCTTTAGACAGAATACGGGATTTGATTTATTAATGTCTTTTTAACATCTTTGAATATCTATTTAGAAATGAAATTAGTTTTTTTTTTATTTCACGATTTGGTACAGTGTTCTACTAACTTCATTTAATGACTCTGGGGAGCTTTCCATTTTGTTTGCTCTGAAACAGTCTAACTTAGGAATTATCTTTTCTTTAAAAGTTTGAATAACTGCCCCTGTAACTGTCTAGACCTACAACCATTTTAGAGGACAATTTTTTGGCAACGTTTTCCATTTTTTCAACTTTTTAAAAGATTTTCTGCCTCTACTTGAGTCAATTTTGGTAAGTTATATTTTCCTAGAAAACCACCAATTTCACAGAGATTTAGATTTTTAGTAGCATAGTGTTATACAATTAAACTCTGTAATTCAAAAATGTACAACTTCACTTATGGTTATATCTCTGGTATCATTATTAATAATACAGGTGTGTGTTCTCACTCTGATTTTTTTCTATTTACAATTGCTGGTGCTTGTTCTATTCCATTGGATTTTTGTGGATGTTTGATCAACCTCCTGTTAAATCTGGTACTTATATGGGTAGGAACTGATTAATCATAACAAATTCTAAATTTGTTTCATTTAACTTTGTTAAATTTTATTGGTACCAACTAAAAGCACCCTTTGAATCCTAAGAGTTGAGAGAGAGGGAAGTAATTGACAAAGATCCCCCTGCTTCTTTTCTTCAGTGTCCAGTACGGTATAGCCACCAATTTCAAACCAATCTCTCTGCGAAGCAGTCAAACATCCAGTGGCTACTCAATGGAGTAAGGGTCATTTAAGCCTCTAAGGGGGCTTATATTTTAATACTGCTCAACCTAAACCAAAAAAAAAAAAAAAAAAACTGGTTGTCATCGAGTTGATTCTGACTCATAGCTACCCTATGGGACAGAGTAGAACTGCCCCACAAGGTTTCCAAAGCTGTAAATCTTTACAGAAATGACCGCCACATCTTTCTCCCACAGAGGGGCTGGTGGGTCTGAACGCCTACCTTTTGTTCGACAGCTGAGCATTTTAACCATTGCACCACCAGCGTCCTGCTCAACTGAATAGTCTTTAAATCGTTCTTTAACATTTCTTTAAAGGGAGTAGAAAGAGATTGATTTCATGTTATTATCAGGACTCCTTGGAGAAATCACTGACTCTGGGACTGAGGCAGGAAATATACAAGGTGAGCCTAGAACGTCTTGTGGTGTCGGAAAGTAATGGAGGTATGTCAAAGGGACACAGGAGCCAACTGAAAGAGCTCCCAATGGACAAAACTGAAATAATTTGAACAACAATAAAATAAATAAAGCAGTACTGGGATTGGGGCCCTGATGGCACAGTGGTTAAGAGCTTAGCTGCTAACCAAAAGTCAGCAGTTCGAATTCACCAGCTGATCCTTGGAAACCATATGGGGCAGTTCTACTCTGTCCTATAGGGTTGCTGTGAGTCGGAATCAACTCCACAACAATGGGTTTGGTTTTTTCGTTGTTGTTGTTTAGTAGAGGATTATTATCTAAATTATAAAATAAATATCCATAAGTACATAAGGATATCAATAAATGAATTAATAAATAAATATCCCATGCAGAAAAATCCCAAATAATTTATGGAGATACTCATGCATTCAAGGAGGTGAAGCATAACTCCTCATTCCTTAAGGATCGGCTACGCATAGTGACTTTCTTCCGAAGAGCACCTTTACCTGGAGAAACCTGGTAAACACTATTTCAGCCAGGTGATCAAGATCAGCATTAACAATAAGTCATACAGTATGCACTCTTGATCTGATGTGATGACAATAACACTTTACCTCTATGGTTTTCCTCTCCCAAACTGAAAACCCCAGTCTTGAGAAAAACATCAGAGACATCCCATTTGAGCGACATTCTACAAAATACCTGACCAGCACTACTCAAAACAAGTCAAAGTCATCAAAAATAGGGACAGTCTGAAAAATTGTCACAGCCAAGAGGAGCCTAAGAAGACATGATAACTAAATGTAGTGTGGTATCCTGGATGGGATTCTGGTGCAGAAAAAGGATACCTGGTAAAATCTAAATCTAAAATAGTATTGTTGTTAGGTGCCATCAAGTTGGTTCTGACTCATAGGGACCCTATGTACAACAGAATGAAACACTGCCCAGTCCTGCGCCATCCTCACAATTGTTGTTATGCTTGAGCCCATTGTGGCAGCCACTGTGTCAGTCCTTCCCACTGAGGAGCTTCCTCTCTTTTGCCGACCCTCTACTTTACCAAGCATGATGTCCTTCTCCAGGGACTGGTCCTTCTTGGTAACATGTCCAAAGTATGTGAGATGAAGTCTCGCCATCCTTGCCTCTAAGGAGCATTCTGACTGTACTTCTTCAAAGACAGATTTGTTTGTTCTTTTGGCACTCCATGGCATGTTCAATATTCTTCGCCAACACCAAAATAATGTTATATAACTAAATCTTGTAATTTAAACGTGTACAGCTTTGCTTATGGTTATATTTCTGGTATCATTAGTCATAATACCCTAAGGAAATGTGAATAAAGTATATACTTTAGTTAGTAATAATGTATCAATGTTGGCTCGTTAATTGAAAAAAAGTTACCACAGTAATTAATGTAAGATGTTAATAATAGAGGAAATTGGGTGTGGGTATATGGACACTCTCTGTGCTATCTTCACAGCTTTTCTGTACATCTAAAACGATTTGAACATGGAAATTTCATTTAAAAAAATCAATAGCCTTACCTAGATACAGTATTGAAATGTCATGTACAATTAGTTATATTTAAAAAAATTAAATGTGTTTCTTTTTATTAAAATATTATTTTTAAAAATTAGAGCTATGTTATATGTACTGAACATAACATAATACAAACTCTTCCGAAATTTTCTTTCATATTAAAAATTTTACTCCTAACTGGACCATGTTGGTCCCTCAAACTTTTTAAAAATAGAGGCAAATTATATGAAAATAGTTTATACTTACTTAGAATATGGTTTGAAGTGCTTGCTTTCATGTCCGCAAAATATTTCCCACTTCTCTATAGCTCTTGTTTTTCTTCAGTTTTCTTTTTTGGTTTTCTGCAATAGAGATATTAAATGGCTTAAAACTTAAATTACTAATTAAATCTTTTGTTCAACATTCCTAGCATTATGCCACATGGTATTCATTTTCAGCTGACTTTGCTACTCTCAAGGGAATTTCTTCAGCTTAAATTCAGGCTGGTCTCAACGTGGTCTGTAGTTGCACTGTGTCACTTTTAGGTTTGTCCCTGTGTGGTGTAAACTGTTAATTTCAGCTGCTAACTGAAAGGTTAGGGGTTTGAGTCCACCCAGAAGTGCCTCAGAAGAAAGGCCTGGCTATCCATCTCCAAGAAATCAGCCATTGAAAACCCTATGGAGCACAGTTCTACTCTGAAAACATGGGGTCTCCTTGAGTCGGCATCGATTCCATGGCAACTGGTGGTGGTGGTCACTAGAGAGAATAACATTTAAAATTTTATTTTTTGTTTTTATTTATACTCCAAGTCTTTGCCTGCTGTAGGGAGATTTAGACCAATTTGCATTCACTGCTTATGTAAGGAGTCCTATATGAAAATCTCTGTTTACTAGGACTGTATTTCCAATTTATTCTGGGAGTATTTGGTTGCTTCTTACCTGATTGGCACCGTGCTTTGTACCTGTCTGGCCCACCCCTTTCTGTGTCTCTCAGCTCAGTGAGCCATCTCTGTTTAAATCCTGAGGACATTGTATAATGGTTTTACAGAACACGTAACAATTGAAAAAACAAAATCACAAAGTGTTGCTCTAGTCTTCTGGGACTTATTTTCTCACGCTTAATTTCCTGTGACTTCTAGTTGTCGTCAGGGTAAGGCAACCTGATCCTATTACTGAAAGTAGAGAAAAAGCAGCCATTACCTGGAGGTTGTCAGGAAAGGAAGTGCAGTTCATTTCACATCTTCCCACGACAATTGGAATTTTCTAGAAATCAAGTCATGGCTCTACTTACCAACTTGTTTTTTTCCTTCTGGTTTTGGAATGTGCTTTTTTGTGTATTCATTTCTTCCTCTTTAATTTTGACTTATTTTTATATTTCTTGTTTCCAGCTTCCTGATTTAAAGCCTAGTTCTGGGTTTCCCTAAGTGTGGGATGTAAACCACTCTTCGTACCCAGGAATGTGACATTAAATAACACTAAATATCATACCATTTTCAATTCTCCTTCAGTCCTTCCCTTTGGTAGGGAAGAGTCTGTTTTTTTGGTGCTAGGGTAGATTTTACACCTCTCTAATGTTTGGGAAAAGCTTTGACTATAGTTCTACAGATGTAGAATTCAGCTGCAATTTAGTATTTATTTGTATGTTCCCCTTCTATTTATCAGTGATACTTACTTTCTATATGCAATAACAATACAAAGTTCCACTTTTTATTTAAATAAAATGTATATCAAATTGAAGTAAAAGATTTTTGTGAAGGTGCTATATAATTGACTGAAACAATGGCTTAGTTCATTTATTTTTTTGTTACTTACTGAAAATGTATTTAAAAGTCTTTGAATTAATGGTTGACATTATGCAACTTCATTTTAGCAAGTAACCTTTCATCTATGTAAAATAAATGATTTTATTTTGCTTAAAAGCTTTTTTAACTTTGAACTTCGTCTGGTAATGATATTGACCTGCTTTCTTCTTGTTGACATTTCGTGAATTGGTAGTGTTTCTGTTTTAGTCCACTTTCTGTTCAAGAATGGAACTCAGCGTGCTGCTATGTGGGACTAGTGAACAATGAAATGGTTTTCTACCTTCTCTGTTTTAAATC
Organism: Dugong dugon; assembly: GCA_030035585.1. NCBI lineage: Eukaryota > Metazoa > Chordata > Mammalia > Sirenia > Dugongidae > Dugong > Dugong dugon. The sequence continues at coordinate 22,378,758 of CM057469.1, read as the reverse complement.
TCAACACCTTGTTGACGAACTTGATAGTAAGGTTTAAACCTTATGGGTCAGAATGTGCTCACTATGCTAAATAAATATTCTGAAGATTCTAATTTAGAATGCCTCTCAGCCTGGGAGCTTACTAAGGGGTTTCTTAGTAGAACTATTGGAGGCTACACTTGTAAAATCGCCCATAAAATAAAGCAAAAAATTGAAGAGAAGGAAAATAGGAGAGAAAAGTGAATAAAATTAGAGAAAATAGCCCAGTATATCAAACATCTGAATAATGTTGAAAAACAAAGTGGAAGAAACTATCAATAGACTCAAGATAATATATTGCAACTAGCGGATATGAGTGTTTAGAATAAAATCCTTTCAAGCACCCAGAACAATGGAGAACACAGACGAATACAAGTCATGTCACTGAGAAATGTTAGAACACAGGAGGCAAAGAGAAGAGCCTAGAAGCACCTAGAGAGAAAAATAAATAGTCACACACCAAAGACTAAAATTATTAAGGCTTCTCCACAGCAACATTAGAAGCTAGTGTACAGTTGACTGAGGGCTTCAAAATTAAAAAAAGAAGATATTCCAACTTAGTATTCTATACCCAGCCAGTTTAAGTGGGAAGATAAAAATATTTTCAAATATGCAAGGTCTCAAAAAATTTACTTCCAACCTTTTCCCAAAAAACCCTGAAGCATGTGCTCCACAAAAATTAGAAAGGAGCCCAAAAAAGAGGAAGCCAAAAAAAAAATGCTTCAGAAAACAGAGGCTCTGATCCAGGAGAAAGGCATGGAGAATTCCCCAGATGAGGATACGACAGCTATGCAGTTAGCACAGATTAGAGCGGGTTAGACCCTCCAGGAGATATTTTTTCACCGAGATAAAATACTGATGCCTTAATAGGATTGACAAGAGATTTAGATAATTGGGGGAGAACCTAGGGATTGAATTTATGATGAAAACTATGCGAAGGAAAAAGTGAAACAATTATTAAACTGGGAAATAAAACAGTTGAGCTTTGCGGGAAAGAAAAAATCATTGCTTTGAATGACCCTAACAATAGTAAATAAAATATTAAATATTGATTTAACTGATACTATGATGTAACTATACTGAAACAATGGAGAGATTTAAAAAATACGGGGAAAAAGAATAGTAGCGGTGAAAGAGTACTAATCCTCATCTTCAGTAGTGAAAAGTCATGAGACCTAAAGCCAGAAACTCAAAAACAAAACAAAACAAAAAAAAACAAATCAAGAAATAGTTACATCTGCGTGTTATTTAGAAATATGGAAATATTTACCCAGGAGTTGAATGTGTGATGTCTGTGGAGAGACAAATGGCAGAGAGGTAGTGGGGAATTACTGCCTGTGTCAAATGTCTTGTAGAGCTTTTTGAATCTTGAATGTGCACATATAATTTTGAAAAACATTAAAATTAACAACAACCAAAAAAGTTAACTAACGTCTCTCCCCATTCCTCAAGAAAAAGAAAGAAAAAATCAGTTCCTCTACTAATGTGCTGATTCCCATCCCCTCTCAAGGGCATTGTCCCTTTAGTTTTCTACCCATTTTCCAACATCATTAGTTTATTTCTCTTTATTGGGCCATTCCCGTAAGTTAGTACTGTAACCTTGCTGTATTATCTCCCATATTAAAAAACAAAAAACAAAAAATCTTGCCTTTGTTTTGCATCACCCTCCAGCTACCTCCTCACTTCCAGGATATGTTTGCTCACTGTCTTCACCTCTCATCCCCTCTTCAACTTATCATGGTCTGCCTTCAGTACCCATTACACCCTTGATATTGCTCTTGTCGAGGACAACAGTGACCTCTAAGTTGCAAATCTAATGAACAGTTTTCTATATTTTCATCAACATTGATGTAATTGACACTCCTTTCCCTTGGAAATATGTCTTTCTTAATCTTTGCAATACTGAACTCTCCTTTTATGATCGATCTATCTACCATCTATTCATTGCTTGTTTCACTAGCTACTTCTTCACACTATTCTTTGCTAGCTCCTCACTTCTAAATGAGAAGTGTCTCAGGACTCAATCCTGGATGGTCTTTCCTTTTTCTTCCTTTAAAATAGATTTTAGTTTGATCTCAGGTAGAGAGGATTGAGTTAATCACACTCCTAGGTTTATGACATAATACAGAGTATAAGGTTCAACCTTATTTTATTTAAATATTTATTTCTTTTTAAATTCATACTCTGGTCTCCTTTTCCTTCTTTACTTCCAGAAAACTATTCTAAGGTGCTTATTGTGTATTTTTGTATTCATATATATTCTTGCAAAATATGCACAGTTGATTTGTGCATTTTAAAAATTTTATGTTACACATATTATTCTCCTTCTTAGCCATATTTTTAACCAAGCCTCTCTCCCTAGGTGAATTGTTCATTCCCATGGTTTTCAATACCATTCTATGCTGATGTACTGATGGTTCCTGCGTGGATAAAACAAATCCCCTTTTTCTGACACCAGCTGCGAGGATAATAATCAACATAAATCAAGATCCCACTTTTCATTTCTCTGTCTGATACCACCTATACATGCAGCACTTCTTCCTCTGACCCTAACTACCTGGAGCTAAGTCAGAGCTCACAAATTAAAGGACACAGTCCTCCAGACTACCAAGTAGACTCAAAACTTCAGGATGCCAGCCAGAAGCTTGGGAGTCCCCAGGGGCCCCCCTCACTTCTGACCCGCTGTCTCCTACTACTCCTCTATTCCTTCAGGTTTGATAATTTACTGGAATGATTTACAGAACTCACAGAAAGCACTATACTTACAATTACAGTTGTGTTGTAGGAAAAAAGAATACAAATGAAGAGAGTCATAGGAAGGATTCCCAACATGGAGCTTCCGTTGCAAAAAGGGATGCTTTATACTCCATGTGCATCAATGTTTTTCACCAACCAGGAAGCCCATGGCGCTTCCATGTGCAGAGCCTTTGTGGTGGGCCTCATTACATAGGCATGATTGATTACATCATGCCCCACCCCAGGTTGACTGATATCACCAATTGATCTTTCTAGCCTTGCTAGCTCCCCGCACCCACACCCCCCGAGAGTTATCCTGCAAGCATAATCTGTCAGGTCAGGTCTGGAAGCCTATAGATAACAAAGGCACCCTCAATTATTCAGCAAAGTCCAAGGGTTTAGACTTCTCTCTCAGGAACCAAGGACAAAGACCAAATTCTCTGGGTAAAGTTAATATAAACCCACTGTTCCAAACTTACTTTCCCAACCTAGACTTCTCCCCTAAGCTCCAGATTCAAATATCTAGTTATGTGTCTGATATTTCCATTTATTTTATCTAACTCAGTACTCATATCCCAAAGTTAATATATCCCAAATCATAAATCTTGATTTCTACCCCCACCGTAGTCTTTTATACTCAGTAAATGGTACCACCAGCCACCAAGGTATTCAAGCTGTAAAACTGGGAGTCTTCCTTGATTCTTCAGCTCTATCCCCACCCCACACACACATGCACACACTATATCCACTTGTGATGATTACGATTGTGTGTCAGCTTGGCCGGGCTGTGAGTCTCAGTGTTTATACATGATCACTCCCATGATTGAACATGCTGTGGGTAGCCAATCAGATGAAAGGGAGTTTCCTTGTGAGAATGTGGCCTGCATCTGAATATAAGCAGACGTTCTGGATTTTTGCTCGCTCTGGATCCTGTGGCTACCTCCTGTTTATCTGCCCCTGGTTCTTGGGACTCAAGCTGTCAGCTTGTCTGCTGAACTTGGGATTCGTCGATCTTCACAGCCTGTGAGCGGGAGCCCAGGTCTCCAACCTACTGATCTTGGGCTTGCCAGCTTCTGCAGCTCCGTGAATTGGGAAAGGCCTCTACCCTGATCCACGGACTTGCGACGTTCTAGCCTCTACAATCACGTGAGTCGTTTGCTTGATATAAATCTCTCTCTATATCTATTTATGTGCTTTACTGGTTTTGCTTCTCTAGAGAACCTTGCCTAAGACACCAATTTACCAACAAATCCTGGCCGTTCTACTTGTAAATTATATCTTGATTCCATCCTCTTTTCTCCCTCTCCACTTCTACCAATATCTATTTGTTAATGAAATAAGTAAACAAACCAGGTAGTTCAGATAGTAGTAAATGCAGCAAGGGAAATAACGTATAAAGAGTGACAGAGGGGTACTTCTTATAGTCAGGGTGATCAAACTAAGGATATTGTATTTGAATGAGACCTAAACAGCGAGACAGCCAGCATGCAAAGATAGGAGAACACTCTAGGCAGAAGGCTGCAAGTGCAAGAGGTTTGGGTAAATGAATAAACAATTATTGAGAAAGCTGAGTTCATCAAACAAAGTGAGACAATATTCGATCAACTCCAGTAGAATATGAATGATGAAAGCAGCAGAGCAAATACTGTATTAATTAATCCTCTCATAAATTTTAATTTCTTTTCAAATATTGTCATTATTTCCAATAATGCCTCTTTGTTAAATTTATAAATGCTTGCAGAGAGAAGTGGGAAATGTTTAGTGTCTCGCTGAAAGTACATTTCACTTGGAACCATTCTGCTGTAAAAGCAGCTGTTTCAATGACTAACAAATAAGAGAATCTCAATAAGGATGAATTGTTTCCTGCTGCTGATACAGTATTTATCCCATAAGCCCCTAACTTGTCCTACAGCCTCAAGTTCTTCTGGCTCAGAGGACAAGGAGAAACCAGTCCATCAGTTCCTTCTCTTCTTCCAGAAAGTCCTCCAAAGAAAGAAGCTATGGTGATCTTTAACCTCCCTGAGACACTTCCAAGGCAACTCTACTTGACTTTTAGGAGGAATAGAGGGATATATAGCCATGGCCTGAATTATAGATTTATAATCGTTAAACTTTATTCAAACTTATTGGTATGCCTTTTCTTAACTTCCAAGCACCATTGAAGGCTATCCTTCCATTTTTAAAAGTCATTGACTGTGTTATTCTACCCAGATCTGTTTTCTCCTGCCTAACCTCATACAGGAGTCCTGGGGTGGTGCAAACAGTTAATGTGCTCGGCTGCTAACCCAAAAGTTAGAGGTTTGAGTCCACCCAGAGGTACCTTGAAGAAAGGCTTGGTGATCTACTTCCAAAAATTCAGCCATTGAGAATCCTATGGAGTACAGTTCTACTCTGAAACACATGGGTTCACCATGAGTTAGAGCAGACTCGACAGCAACTAGTTTTTAACCTCATAACCAAAAACCTGTTTCCATCGAGTCAATTCCGACTCATAGCAACCCTATAGAAGTGCCCCATAGGGTTTTCAAAGGACAGATGGTGGATTTGAACTGCCAACCTTTTGGTTAGCAGCTGAGCTCTTAACTGCTGCACCACCAGGTCTCCTTTAACCTCATACAAAAGTTTCTTATCTCTTCCTTCCTCTTTCAACCCGAAGCATATCAAATCAAAATTTTTCAGGTATGGCCACAAAATGTAGTTACTTTGTAAATTCAAATTTCATTTAGATTTGGAGTTGTTAAAAAAAAAAACCCAAGGTAAGATTTGAAAATTGTCACATAACTGGAAAAACAGTGATGTAATACTCTCTCGCTATTACAGAGGGTGGGGGAAATTCCTGAGAGATAATAATACAAAGAAAATTTGTCTATTTTACTAAAAGTAAACTTAGAAAAAATGTGAGACTTACTGCCAGAATAATAGTTATTTTTTATCTATCAGTCTACTAGCGTGTTCATAAGTTGCATAGAACTGCATGATCCATTATTAATCTCTTTTATCTCATCTATTAGTTTGACATATATTTCTTTGGTCCATACATGAAAAGTTACTTGTAACATATTGTGGCCAACCTCATAAACTATCTGGAAACATCATAGACCAACAGTATCTTCAGCTGGGTTCTCTAGAGAAGCAAAACCAGTAAAGTGTATAAATATATAGAGAGAAAGATTTATATCAAGGAAACAGCTCATGTGGTTGTAGAGGCTAGAACATCCCAAGTGCATGGTTCAGGGCAGAGGCCTCTCCCAATTCACAGAGCCACAGGAGCTGGCGAGCCAAGATTGGCAGGTCGGAGAGCAGGGCTCCTGCTCGCAGGCAGTGAAGGTTGATAAATTCCAAGATCAGCAGTCAAGACTGCAAGGTTTCTCCTGATTCACACAGCTGCAGGGGCTGGCGAACCCAAGATCGGCAGGTCAAAGAGCAGGGCTTTGCTCACAGGGTGTGAAAATCGATGAATCCCAAGTTCAGCAGATAAGCTGACGGCTCAAGTCCCAAGAACCAGAGGTGAGATAACACGAGGCAGCCACAGGATCCAAAGTGAGCAAAAAGTGAGAACGTCTGCTTATATTCAGATGCAGGCCACACCCTCAAGGAAACTCCTTTTCATCTGATTGGCTATTCACAGCGTATTCAATCATGGGAGTGATCACATATAAACACTGAGAATCATGGCTCAGCCAAGTTGGCACACAATCTTAACCATCACAAACAGTTCTCAGCCTCCTCATAGTCAACTTCAGTGTCAGAAAATATTGTTTTATTTGAGTCATTGTGAGGTGGGTCATAATGGTTGATGATAAGTAATAGTTAAACTTTCAAAATTTGGAAATGATTAATGATTTTTTTTAACAATTAAATAAGATGTAATGTTATCCAGCTATTAATATCATTATTGGATGTGCTTCTTTGAGTAGAAAACAAAGGGTAAATTTCGAGCTATTCAGCAGGGAATTGTACATAAACTGAAGGTTGTCATATCTGTGCTAAACTGCCAATATAAATACTTCATGAGAGTTTGTCTTTCAGATGACTAACATTTGAAATGGGTACATTATGTGTTATGGAGAAAGGTTTTGAACTGCTAGGCTAAAAGAGAGCTGGTAACATGAAGGTCACTAGTGTAGTCTCCTATGGGCCTTATGGATACCAGAGGAACAACTATTTCAGAGAAAGACTGAACTCACTAATTTTGCACACTAAATGAGTGCTGAATCACTCATGGGCACATGGCAGCAGCAAAGATAAATCCTGTCTGAAGCAATATATTGCTCTCCTAGGCCTCTAACTGGAGCCCTGGTGGCACAATGTTTCAGAGCTTGACCCCTGACCAAAATGTTGGCAGTTCAAATCCACAGCCACTCCTTGGAAACCCTATGGGGCAGTTCTACTGTGTCCTAGGGGGTTGCTATGAGTTGGAATCGGCTCGACAGCAATGGGTTTGGTTTGGCAGACCTCAAACTATTCCCACTTTTTATTTTTAAAATATAATTTTAAGCACAAAAAGATAAACAGGCTCACAAGAAAATCTGATACCTTGAGTACAGAAAAAAGTAATCATCAAAACAAACCCACAATAGGAATTATCAGAGACAGACCATAAAATAATCATGTCTATTATATGGAGCCCCTGGGTGTCACAAATAGTTAAATGCTCAACTACTAGCCAAAAGGTTGATAGTTCTAATCCATCCAGAGGTGCCTCAAAAGACAGGGCTGGCAATCTGCTTCCAAAAGATCACAGCCTTGAAACCCTATGGAGCAGTTCTACTCCACATACATGGGGTCACTGTGAGTAGGACTCAACTTGATAGCAACTAACAACAACAATAATAAAACGTAAGTTTGAGAATTTTGTCATGAGTACTGAAAACTAAAGGTAATGTAATATATGTGAAAAAGAACCAAATAAAAATTCCAGGTCTAAATTTTACAATAATCAAAATTAATAGCTCCATGGATGATTTATCAGCTGATTAGACAGAGTAGAAAAGATAACTAAATTAGGTAGTAGGTTAAAAGAAACTACCAATAATTACGCACAAAGAGGCAAAGAATGAAAATGCAGATGAGAGGGTGAGGCACATGGAGGACAAAATAATATTTGGAGAGGTAGTGACTGCGAATATTCTGGAATTAATAAAGAGAACCAATCCATAGATTTAAGAAACTCAATGATTTCCTACCAGGATATGTAAAAAGAAGTCTTTACCTAGATACTTCTTAGTGAAACTATATAAAACCAAAGACTCTAGTTAAAAGATAAAGATTGTAAACTGGATTTTAAAAACATTCAACCGAATGCTGTTTACAAAGTTGTCTTAGGCTGGGCTCTGTAAAAAAGCAAAACTAGTGAAGCATATACATATAAATATATAGAAAGCAAGATCTATCTCAAGGGAATGGCTCATGTTGCTGTGGAGGCTGCCAAGTCCCAAGTCCGTGATCAGGTGTCAAGCTGGAGGCTTCTCCTGACTCACATAATTACAGGGGCTGATGAACCCAAGATTGGCAGGTCAGATGACGGGATGCTGGCTCATGAACTGCAGAAGCTGATGAATTCCAAAGTCAGCAGGTCAAACGGCAGGCAACTGGCTGCAGAAGCTTGCGAATCCCATAAGCAGCAGGTCAGATGACAGACTCAGTCCCAAGAACTGGAGGTCAGATGATGACAAGCCAAATGTAGGATCCAGAGCAAGCGAGAACATCCAGAACATCCATATATATTGGATGCAGGCCATACCCTCAATTAAACTCCCTTTTCAACTGATTGGCTGTTTACATCCAGTCACAAAATGGGGGATGACTACATCAGATCACAAAACAGAGGATGACTACACCACCACATAACTGCCAAATTACATCATTACATAACTGACAAACTATATTACTACATAACTGCCAAACCACTGAGAATCGTGGCCCAGCCAAGTTGACACACAACTGTAACCATCACAAAAAGCCACATTTAAAACATAAGAATATAATACAGTTGAAGGCAAAAAGATGACAAGAGCTATAATATGCAGATACTAATCAAAAATAAAAAGCTAACATTAACATTAGATAAATAAAGTTTAAGGCAAAAATCATGATTTGAGACAAAAGGATTGCTTCCTGATAAAAGCTTAACTTCACCAGGAACATATAGCAATCTTAAATGTGTTGCTTCCATATAGAGAAGTACTATGAAAAAATACACAAATAACAATCATAATGTGAGATTTTTAACACACTTAAAGAAAATAAAATAAGCAGACCAGACGTCAGTAAAAATATAAAACTTTTGAATAACATGATTAATAGGTTTGGACGTGTGTAGAAAATTGCACCCAACACTGCAGAATACACTTTATTTTCAAGCACATGTATTTATATAAATTTTCCTTCTACTGGACGTACAGCAAGTCTCAACCAATTTCAAAAGTTTGAAGTTCTATAGAGCATATTCGCTGATCATAGTGAAATTTTGCTAGAAATCAATAGCAGTGAGATAGCTAGGAAATCTCCATATTTTTGGAAATTAAGAAATACAAATTTATTCCACACTGTACTGCAGCTACTAGCCCACACAGTAAGGCAACCATCCAATCAACCAACAGGAAAGCAATAAAACTATCATTATGATTGTGGTGAAAAAATACAAATGAGTCTATAGAGAAATTATTAGAGTTAATAATTGAGTTTTGCAATGTTGCTTGAGACCAACTCAATAAACAAAAATTAATTTATCTCTGTATGCCATCAACAACAGAAAATGCAAGAAAAGATATCATTAAAAATTAAAAATATCAATTACTCACTAATAAATCTAACGAAAGAGGGACAAAACTTCTATAGGAAAAAGTATAAAACTGTACTGACAGACCAGGTAGAAGACTTAAACAAACGGAGAGCTATACCATGTTTGGAGCCCTGATGGCACAGTGGTTAAGAACCTGGCTGCTAACCAAAAGGTTGGCAGTTCATATCTATCAGCCACTCCTTGGGGCAGTTCTACTTTGTCCTATACGGTCACTATGAGTTGGAATCAACTCAAGGGCAGCGGGCTTGGTGGTTTGGTTTAAACTATTTTAAGGAATTCACATAGGGAGGTAAAATCATAAATAAAAGCAAGGAAGTGATAAAGCCAGAAAGGTGGCTACCTCTATGAAGGAGTGGTGTGGCCAAGGCACACGTGAACTTCTGGAAAATATTCTATTTCTTGACCTAGAGTGGTGGTTACATGAATGCTTGCCTCGTAATTTTAATTTATTGTATTGTACATTTGTGTTTTATGTACTTGTCTTAGGCTAGGTTCTCTGAAGAAGCAAAACCAGTAAAGCGTATAAATATACATGTAGAGAGATTTATATCAAGGAAACGGCTCCCACGACTGTAGAGGCTGGAACGTCCCAAGTCCATGGATAAGGACAGAGGCTTCTTTCAATTCACCTAACGGCAGGGGCTGGCGAACTCCAAGATCCGCAGGCGCAGAGAGCAGGGCTCTTGTTCACAGGCTGTGAAGATGGATGAATCCTGAGATTGGCAGGCAAGACTGCAGGGCTTCTCCTAATTCAGGTAGCTGCAGGCGCTGAGGAACCTAGGATTGGCAGGTAGGAGAGCACGGTTCCAGTCACAGGCTGTGAAGATCGACAAATCCTGAGATTGGCAGATAGGCTGATAGCTCAGGTCCCAAGAACCAGAGGTCAGACGAACAGGAGGCAGCTGCAGGAAAAAAGCCAGAACATCTGCTTATATTGGGATGCAAACCACATCCCCAAGGAAACTCCCTTTCAACTGATTAGCTACTCTCAGCAGATTCCACCATGAGAGTGATCACATATAAACACTGAGAACCATGGCCCAGCCAAGTTAACGCGCAATCTTAACCATCACAGTACTTTACTTTTTTGTGCTATAGTTCATAATTTTAAAATGCGTTTAAAAAAAAAAAGAATGAGAGAGTTTTCTGTATACTGATATTGAAGAATTCTCAAGCTATGTATTGAAAAGTGGAAAAAAAGTGTGCAGAATAGGGTATAAAATTTTCTACCATTTATGATTAAAAGAAAAAATAAAAAGGAAAGAAAGAAACGTGTGGGCTTGTAGAAGAATAGGTTAGCCCAGACACCAGAACAGTGATTTTCTCTGGGCGGGAGAAATAGATGGCCAAGGGACGGAGTTAGAATAGCAACTATTCAATGTATACCCTTTTGTGTCTTTTGAATTTCGTGCCATGTAAATGTATTTACCAGCTGCTGTCCAGTCAGTTCCAACTGATAGTGACCTCAAGTGTGTCAGACAACTGTGCTCCATGAGGTTTTTAATGGCTAATTTTTCAGAAATAGATTGCCAGGTCTTTCTTCTGAGTCACCTCTGGGTGGACGTCAGTCTCTAACATTTTGGTTAGCAGCCAAGCGTGTTAACTTGTTCAATAAATAAATAACAACACTTAACAATAAAGTTTCTGGCAACTCTAACCATACTTATCCACAAGGGGTCACTACTGAACAATGTTTAATGCTAGTTCCAAAATGCAGAAAACTGTTCTGAATTCTCTGCGCTCTCACTAGAAGGTGAAGAAGAGTCTTCATTTATGCTCTTGTTTTATTGTACACCACATCATTTTCCAGAAAAAAAAATGTAACTCAGAGATATGTGCAGAAATCAAATAGTCTACATTTAAAGCAGATGAAAGAAGACAAAGAAAGTGGATAGATAATACGAAGCCAGGAAAGTTGACAGAAGCTTAGTGTTAGCCATCTTTATTGTCGTTGTTAGGTGCCCTCCGGTCGGTTCTGACTCATAGCGACCCGACGTACGATGCAGCAAAACACTGCCCAGTTCTGCGCCAGCCTCACAATCACTGTTCTGCTTGAGCCCATTGTTGCAGCCACTGTGTCAATCCATTTCCTTGAAGGTCTTCCTCTTTCTCACTGACCCTCTACTTTACAACCATCTTTATTGGTGATGTACAAATTAGATTCTAAGTTTTTTAGCACTTTTTCCATTGTATGACCTGCCTTTTCACTTTCTTAGTGGTGTCTTTTGATAAAAGATGATCTTAACTTCATTGTAAGTTTTAAAAAGAAAATATGATCAGCTACACAGTTAAAAATTTTTTTTCTGGTACAGTCTAGTAAAGACAACCCATGAGAAACCTTTTGGAGAAATGCCTGACTGGTCTTAATAACAAGAATAATCTGTGGGTGAAAGAAGCCATGTCATCTTACTCTTTAAGAGAAGTATAAAAGTGCTTTGGGACTTCACACAAGGGAAGTTTCATTCATGGTTAATCATGAATGAAAATGAAACTGAGAATACATGCCTTAGAAAAAGGAAAAAAAAAAAAAAAGCCATAAAGCTGTGTTTAAAAAAATCTGTGTCTTACACATAAGACAGAAATGTCTTCACTTGGCTGACTTTTTCAAAATTTGGTTATTGCAATAAATTACCTTTTTTCTTAAGCTGCGTTGATTCTCCTTTAGGCTACTAAGGGGTTAAATACTATCCTCTAAGTTCAAGGGAAGTTAGCCTTGACCTAACACTGCCTCCTTGGCTCAGGAAACGCATGGGGCTCTGAGCAATATAAAGACTGAGAGACTCAGTGCGTAGGAGAGACAGTTCCCTAAGTGACAGAAGTAGCCACATTTATGAAAGACACCTCGGCAGTTATGGATTCATCTGACACTCAAAGGAAAAAAATTGCTGTCATTGGTGGTGGCTTGGTAAGACTCTATTGGGACAAATTATTACCGTGAGTGGCATCATATTAATTATGATTACTCTTAATGACTATTATTAATCACTTGTACAGATTGTTAGTTTTCTTGTGTAAACTTTTCTGGTATTTAAACACATCTCTTTTAAATACAGTATTTTAATTTGCTCTTTTCCAGTATTTTAATTTGTGCTTTTCCAGTTTTTTAATTTGTTCCTATCCATTAAATACAAAAGTATCTGTTTTCCTTTTCATTTTGTCTTAGCATTTCTTGAAAACAGAAAGTCCAGCAAATTGAACTTGATTTTATCTCCAAATCAGCTACTTTAAAAAAAAAAAAAAAAAACAGATATTAGTTTAAGAAGTCATTTTTATAAAAACATTTTCCCCTCCCCTTGGTTAATAGCTTAGTTTATACCATCTAATAAGAATGAAAGGGTCAAGAAACATAAAGCTAAAGCAAAATTATGACATTGGATGTTCACTAATTATTTGAGAAGTTGGGAATAATCCCTATTTGTTGGTCCCCTGACTTATTTGCCTGTTCTAACGAGCTGGTTTTGTTCTGTTGCATGTAGTGTTGCTGTGAGTCGGAACCGACTCGACAGACCCTAACAACAATAACAATGAGCTGGTAAAGTGGCAGAGTGAGGCGCTCACTTCTCACTAAGCGGGTAAGAGGAGCTGGCATGCTGGGACCTGCCCCACACCCAGGGAGATGTAGGAAGGGCTCACTCTCTGCTTCCATTGTTAGGGTGCCCGAGCTAGTTCAGTTTAACATGGAGTTGCCCCAAGTAAACTGTATCCCTTTCCCTGTCCCCCAACAGAACTCTTATTTTGGAATAAAAATATCCCTGTCAGTTAAAACTTAACTATTTGTTTCCACCTTTGGTCTAATCATTTATTTACTCTACAAATATTTATTGAGGGTCTAATATGTTCCAGACAATGTTCTAGGCTATACGTAGATTAGTATACTTTATACTACAGATGTATTTATATAGTGTTTTGTTATTTGGTCTCCCTTCCTTACTATCTTTTCCCCAAAATACTCTGACAGCTCCTTTAGCATTTCTGATTCTAAGTTTCAAAATATTAAGGAATGCTTTAACATGCCTTATTGGTCACTGGATGTGACATATGCTGTCATTTCTTCATGCTGGGCTTCCATCCAATGATTTCCTATCAAAATTTTGCACAAATGAGAACTCATGCATTCAACAAAACCTTACTGAGTACCTGCTATGTGCTACAACATTGTTGTAGGCATCAGGGATATGGTGGTGAGCATTCCAGGGAGGAGAGAGATAGGGAAGAAGAAATCAAATAAAGTAAGATGATAATTTCAGTTAAGGATAAGCATTATGAAAGAAATTCAAAGAGAGGAGTGATGTAGAGAGTGTCTTGGGGGAGGGTGACTCTTTAGAGAGTATAGTCAGGGGTGTTCAATCTGAGGACCTCAGACCTGAATAATGAGAAGGAACCAACCATGTGAAGATCTAGGGAAAGGGTCTTTCAGGCAGAGGGAACAGGAAGACGAGAAACCCTGTGGCAATACTAAGCCTGACATCTTTAAGGAGCAGAAAGCATGGCAGGAGCAGAATGAGGCTGGAGAAGAGTAGTAGGAGATGAGGCTGGAGAGACTGGCCTAGCCAGAGCTCCTAGGATCTTAGAGGGCAAGGCAAGGAGATCAGATTGTATTCTAAGAGCAATGGAAAGCCATTGGAGGATTCTAGGCACTTAAGTTGTTGTTGATGGTGTTAGGTGTCTTGAGTTAACTCTGACTCATAGCAACCTTATGTATAACAGAACAAAATGTTGCCTGCATCATCCTCACAATCATTGCTATGTTTGAGCCCACTGTTGCAGCCACTGTGTCAATCTATCTAATTGAGAGTCTCCTTTTTCGCTGACCCTCTAATTTACCAAGCATGATTTCCTTCTCCAGTGATTAGTCCCCCCGATGACATCCAAAGTAAGTGAGATGAAGTCTTATTGTGATTTTAAAAGATCCTTCAGATTAATATGTGGAGAATGACTAGCAGACTGTAAGAAGTCAAGATAGATCAAACAGGAGGCTGATATGTTAGTCCAAGACTTGCACTAGGATGGCAGCAGTGAAGAAAAGTGGATGGTCAAAAAAGTGAAAAGACAAGCTACCAACTAGGAGAATAGCTTCAGAAACCAAATATCCAACAAGAATCTAATAACTAATATATATATAAAACTTCAACAGATTAGCAATAAAAAGACAAATAACCCAATCATAAAATGGGCAAAGGACTTGAATAGACATTTCATGAAAGAGGACATCCGAATGGCCACCAAACACATGAAAAGACGCTCAGTGTCATTAGCCATCAGAGAGATGCAAGTCAAAACCACAATGAAATACCATTTCACTCCCACTAGGATAAGATTAAAAAAAAAAGAAAATAACAAATGTTGGCTTGGATGGGGGGAAATTGGAAGATTTACCTGTTGCTGCTGGGAATGCAAAATGGTGCAACCATTGTGGAAAACAGTGCGAAAGTTCCTCAAAAAACTAAAAATAGACCTACCATATGACCAAGCAATTCCACTCCTAGGTACGTACTCAAAAGACTTGAAAGCAGAGACTCAAACAGAAACTTGTACACCAATGGTCACTGTGGCACTATTTACAATAGCCAAATGTGGAAACAACCTAAATGTCCATCAACAGATGAATGGATAAACAAAATGTGACACATACATACAATGGAATACCACTCAGCAAGTAGAAGAAATGAAGTCTCAATTCATGCTACAATATGGATGGAGCTGGAAGACATTATGCTGAGTAAAATAAGTCAATCACAAAAGGACAAATATTGTATGACCTCGTTTACATAAAAGACAAGAAAAAGCAAATGCATAGAGACCAAAGTTTACTAGTGATTACCAGGGGTGAGAGGAAGGGGAAAGGAGGGATTAACAGGGATGGAAATATTGCATTAAGGGTAGGGTTACACAGCTGATTATTGTAATTGCTGTCAATAAGTTGTACACCTATAAAAAGTTGAATTTGCAAAAGTTGTGTGATAGACATATTTACATCAAAGACTGTGGTGGTTAAGGTTGTGTGTCAACTTGGCTGGGCTATGATTCTCAGTGGTTTGGCAGTTATGATGTAGGCTGGCAGCTGTATAATGATGTGATCATCTCCATGATAAGATATGATATAATGTGATCATCTCCATGATGGTATCTGCTGTGAGTAGCCAAGCAGTTGAAAGTGAGTTTCCCTGGGGGTGTGGCCTGCATCCAGTATAGGTGGACCTTTTGGCAAGGCTCATGAGTTTTGCTCGCACTGAATCCTGCAGCTGGCTCCTGTTTGTCTGACCGCCAGTTCTTGGGACTTGAGCTAGAAACTTACCTGCTGTCTTGTCTGCCAGTCTTGGAATTCGTAGGTCTTGGCTGCTTGTGAGTCAGAGCCCTGCTGTCTAACTTGCTGATCTTGGGTTCGGCAGCCCCGGTAGCTATGTGAATCAGAAGCCTCTAGCCTGACCCATAGACTTCCAGCTTCTATAACCACATGAGCCATTTCCTTAACATAAATCTCTCTCTATATATATATATTTACATGCTTTACTGGTTTTGCTTCTCTAGAGAATCTAGTCTAAGACAAAGCCAAAAAAAAAAAAAGAGAGTAGCTGTTAAGGCTGCTTACATGCAACCAAAACCTCATGGGATCTGGTTTCTTGGTTTGGAGGTTTAGGGTCATGGTTTCACAGGACGTCCCAGTTAACTGGCCTAATAACTTGTTTAGTGCTTCTGTTCTACCTCCTAGTTCATTGCATAGTGCTTGGGGTCTTAAAAGCTTGCATGTGACCACCCAAGTCATGACAATTGGTCGCTATTCACCTGGAGCAACAGAGGAAGAAAGGGTATCAGGAATAGAAGGAGGAAATGGAATGTGTGGCTAATTGCCTCCATGAACAACTGCCTCCTTTACCATGAGACCAGAATAACTGGATGGATCCCAGCTATCATTACTGAACATTTTGATCAAAGATACTATAGAAGAATCCTGATCAAAAGGGGGGAAAATATAGAATAGAATTTAAAATTCTCTGGACTCTAGACTTCCTGAGGTCACAAAGTTTGGATGAACTCCTGAAACTATTGCCCTGAGATAATCTTTAAACCTTAAACCAAAAATGTTCCCTGAAGTCTTCTGAAAATCAAACAGTAGTTTAGCTTAACTAGTAAAAAAGGTCTGTCTTGAGCATTATGCTCTTTTAAGAACTAGCTATATGGAGTCAAATTGACAACAGCAACTTGAAAGATAGGAACCTTAGAAGGCAGTGAATTTACGTTAATGGGGGAGGAACAACTCAGAAAAGGAAGGTGAGAATGGTTGAACAACTCAAAGAATGTAATCAATGTCACACAATGGTACACGAAGAAACTGTTGAATTGGTGTACGTTTTGCTGTGTATACTCTCAACAACAGCAACAAAATAAATAAAATAAAATAAAAAAAGAAAGTGGATGGCCTTGTTACATTTTGAACCATTGAAAAGTAGTGCTTGCTGATGGATTGGATGAGGTGGGGAAGAAGTCTGACTATCAGGTTTTTAGCTTGAGCAGCCATGTGAATAGAAATATCATTTACGGAGATGGGGAACACTAGGGATGGAAAGGTTTAGGGCCAGGAGTAGATTAAATAATTTTATTTGAAAATGTTACGTCTAAAATGTCTTGCAGAAATCCAAGTGGAGATGTCAAATATAAAATTGGATACGTGATTTTGGAAGAAATAAGGGTTTGAGCATATTCAAGTATTTCTCACTGAATAACACTTGAATTCTTTATCATGTAGTCACTTCATTATTTGAGCACATATACATGTGGTACAAAATAGAAAATAAATTAAAAAGCAAAGGTGTCACTTCAATGACTAAGGCGCACCTGACCCAAGCCATGGTGTTTCAATTGCCTCATATGCATGCAACAGCTGAACAAAACAGGAACACAGAAGAACTGATAAATTGAAATTGTGTTGTTGACAAAGAATATTGAATATATCATGGATTGCCAGAAAAATGAACAAATGAGTCTTAAAAGAAAATACAACCAGAATATTCCTTAGAAGCGAGGATGGAGAGACTTTGGCACTCTTCCTCTGGATAAATTATTAGGAAAGACTAATCACTAGAAAAGGACACGTTTGGAAAAGTATAGGGTCAGTAAAAACAAGAGAAACACTCAGTGAGGTGGATTAACTCAATAGCCACAGCAATGGTCTCAAACATACCAACAATCATGAAGATGGTGCAGGACCAGGCAATGTTTCGTTCTGTTATACATAAGGTCGCCATAAGTTAGAACTGATTTGACAGCAACTAATAACAAAAAGAAGCAACTAGGTTGAGAATTCCTCTGCAGAGGAATTCAATCTACCCTATTGTTTAAGCCCATGCCTAGGAATCATCTTTGATTCCTCTTTTCATGTTACACAAACCCCAGTTCATCTTATCCTCCATCTGTAAGACTTGGTGGCTCTATATCCAAAACATACTCCAAATCAAATAAACCAAACCTGTTGCTGTCGAGTCGATTTCAACTCTTAGCGACCCTATAGGACAGAATAGAACTGCCCCATAGGGTTTTCAAGGAGTGGCTGGTAGATTCAAACTGCCAACCTTTTGGTTAGCAGCTGAGCTCTTAACCACTACAGCACCGGGGCTCCGTTCTAAATCAGCAACCTCCTAAAATAGTCCCAGCTTCTGCTATTACCCCCTACAGTCCATTCTTCACACAGCAACTAGGTCATCCTTTTAAAACATAACTCTGCTAACATAGCTGCCTACTTAAAGCCTTCCAATGGTTTCCTATTAAAAATAGAATAAAATCCAAACTCTTTACCAAGGGCCCCACATAAATGGAGCCCCTATTTACATTATCTACCAGTATCTGAAATTACACTTTTTATTTGTTTGCTTACCTGTTTATTAAATGTCTACTCCAACTAGAATATAAACTCTTATTTATCAGAGTAGTCCAGTGGGCAGAATAATGCCAGATGTCAAATACTTAACGAAAGGATGGGTGAATAAATTAGAGGAATGAGAAGGATATGAAGCTGAAGGAAATTTCATAATGGGTGCAAGTTTGAATATTGAGAAAATTATCAAAAAGAAATGTTAATTAAACAGAGCTATTCAAGAAGGTTAAATTCAGTACTTAGCTGACACAATTATTTTCTTGCCCATCTTCTTCACTGTGTTAATTTCACCCTTCTCATTCTCTTCTGGCCCGTAGGCTGTAACCCAGTACCTTATACTGTCTAACACATTAAAGACTCTTCTACGACCTTCAAGAAAAAAAAAAAAAAAATTACAAGAGCCGAGAACCTTTACTTAAATATCTGAAGAATACAGTGACATTCCTTGAGTTTCACGGTAGCCTATTATCTCTGGTAACATGGCCTAGCGAGAAGTCCCTCTGAGACTTTGTCCTTGCTCTGCTGTCGGAATCTGTTCGTCTTGTGTTAAACCAATTGATTTCTTTTCTTTGAAGACATGTCAAGTCCAAGAGGTCAGGAGGAAGCAACAGATCAGAGAAGGAACTCTTGCTAAGAAACTAGAGGTGAAAGAAACTGTAAATCATGATCGTGAACTGGTGAAAGTAAACTTGGAAGGAAAGAGTGGGGAAAAGTATTAAAACAGTATTCGGAGAAAGTTACTCTGAATATTTAGAAAAAGTCACCGTACTGACTTAGAGATTTTCCTCCTTGATGAATCACTGTTTCCGCTTACCTCCTCTCCCCACCAAGCAATTACCTTCTAGAAGCTGGAGGATCAACAACCCGAAAAAAATCTCTTCCCTCCTATAAATACCCTCGGGACTTTGTTTGCCTTTATTACATGCTACATTCTATTAAGCTGTGTCTGTATCAGGGGACTTTGTGTTAATAAATGCTGCTTCTGATGAATATTTTAGGGATTTACAGGAATAACGGAACTGACCAGCGCCAAAGCGCATGTGTGGGTCACAGCTGCAGCCACCTGAGCCCCGTTTTTTGACTGAAGCCGAGAGCCTTCTCTAAAAGGACTAGTAAGCTCTCCAGGCTTAGCTGCTGTTGCACTGTGTCCATTGTTCTAGCACACACTTTGAACTTGTATTTTAGGGTGTCATTGAAGCACTTCTTCTGTCTCCTCTGCTGACAGGCAAACCTAGTTCAGAGTGTTTTGTGATCCGTTCTCCACGTTTCCTTGTTAGTTGCCGTCGAGTCAGCTCTGACTCATGGCGACCGGCAGGGAAAACAGAACGAAACGCTGCCCAGTCCCGCGCCATCTTCATGATCATTGATTGCTATGCTTGAGTCCATTGCTGTGACCACTGCATATTTTGGGCGCTTTTCAACCCAGAGGGCTCATCTTTCAGCACTGTATGGACAATATTCTGTTGTGATCTAAATGTATGCATTGCCTAATTTTTGGAAATAGAGTGCCAGGTCATTCTTCCTAGTCCATCTTAGTCTGCAAGATCTTCTGAAACCTGTCCACCATGGATGACCCTGCTGATGTTTGAAATACTGGTGGCATAGCTTCCAGCGTCATAGCAACATGTAAGCCACCACAGTACAAAAAACTGACAGGCAAGTGGTGGATATACATGTTTAATCCCTCAAAATTCTCCACTGAGAGGTATTTAAGAGTGTAAAGTCTTTTAAAACATCAGTATGGGGAGACTCCTACTCACACTTCTACATAATTTACTGTTAGTAATCGTGTTCTGTCTGCTGGCATTCAAGTAAATTCTGTGGTCTCTGCTGGTAGAATTGCCTTTCAAGCAGCTTGACATTGCCTCTGTGAGAGTTTGGGTCTCACAGCTATAGACATTAGATTCTGTCATGGATTTAAGGATGGAAGTGGTCTTGATGCCAAATTGGCCCAAATGGTGTTTCTGTCTTGTCTTCTTAGGCTCTTTCCATCTCACCTCTTACTCTTTGTTCAACTTAGTGCGATAGAAACAGCATTGAATAGTGAGCGGACTTGGCTTGGGGAACTCTGGAACCAGCTGGAAGCTCAGGTCTCTAGGTCTAAGTTTCTTCCTCTCGGGTTAAAGCTAGATCTCTAAGTCTTTCGACTGTAAAATTCTACTGTTTCTTTTCCACACTTCCCCACTCATATCTCTAGCTTTGTTCAAAATCTAGTCCTTTCTAAAAGCGGAAATCAAATGCCTCCCAGGATTTTCACTTTCCCCATAGAAAACATCTTAGGCACATACGAGTCTTCAAATTTCTTAGTCTTGGGTTGAGGGCTATATATAGTTTGTTTCAAGTGCACAGCTTTTATTTTCTGCAAATATTGATGACATAAACAGTATAAAGGACTTAACCGTTAGCTGCTATTATTATTAAATAAGCAGAACTCAGTTTACTCCACTCTTGCTTTCTACTCCCTAGGAACTGAGCCTTCTTAAATATTGAAAACCCTCACTACCGCCCCCTCTCCCACCCCACCTGCATCTAGCACCTTCTAAAAACAGAAGTGCAATATGAATACATTTGTTTATGTGCTTATTTTATTGTAAGCATAGTTAACAATCTGGATCTTCTCAGTACAACACTGATATGTCTAAAGATCAAACTCTTGAGAGACCAAGCTATAGTACAAATTAGAAAACCAGTTACCATCGAGTTCTGACTCATGGGGACCCCACATGTGTCAGAGTAGAACTGTGCTCCATAGGGTATTCAATGACTGTTTTTTGGAAGTAGATTACTAGGCCTTTCTTCTGAGTCATCTCTGGGTGGATTTGAACCTCCAATCTTTAGCAGCCCAATGCACTAACTGTTTGCATCACCAGATTATAAGAGGTATAAACAAACTTAAAAAAAAATCTGTTTGGCGACAAACTCAGAGACACCTGTGATTCTTACAGGCTGTTTTATACGCTTCATTAAGTCAAAAGCCGTTGGCATGTGTTTAATATCACATTATGAGATTAATTTCAAATACATTACATAAAGAGTTATAAATGCATAAAAATTTAATACTTATGATCCCCTTCCCTACTAGGGTCAATCAACATTTATAAATTAAAAGGTATGATTTCCTCAAGATCATTGGATACTTAATCATTGCTGCAGGGGATTCAACAGAAACCACACCACCTGAACACATGAGAAACATTCCTCAGCATTTATGTGAGACGAAAAAAAAATTAGCATTGGTGAATTAGTCACCAGCCTGATGGACCAGGATGAGACCAAAGCATGTGAATCTGTAAAGAGGGAAATAAGAGGAGACAGGAAAGGATGGTGGAGAAATAAGAGAACTATAAGCTGGGCAAGTCCGTAATTATGTAACCAAGGAATATCCTCAGAGCTCTGCTTACACACAAATGGGCTCAACCAGTTGTTGAAAAAACTTCTAATTTACAAATTATTTTATTATTAAAACAGCTTATTGTACTGTGGAGTTTTGGTGCTTCAAAACGCATATAGAAACTTTTCATAATTGTGCATATTCTTAGTGGAAATCGTTTGCTCTCTTTCAAGGCTTAATTACCTTCAAGAACTGGCATCGTGGAAACTTTTATTGCTTCAAGTGTCAAAAAACAAAAAACAGTTGCCACTGAGTCAACTCTGACTTATTGCGACCCCATGCGTGTCAGATTAGAACTGTGCTTCACAGAGTTTTCAATGGCTGATTTTTTTTGGAAGTAAATTGCCAGGTCTTTCTTTTGAGGTGCCTCTGAAGTGGACTTGAACTGCCAGCCTTTCAGTTAGCAGCTGAGCGCATTAACCGTTTGCACCACCCACGGACTCCTCCAGGTGTCTAACACTGCCCAGTTTATTTTTTTCTCTCACCAACTTGCTTCCTTATTTATGCTCAGGGACCCAGCTGTGCCTTAACCAAGAGTTTGTGGTGGTTTCCACACTACATATACCTTTCCATTTATATCTTTCTGTTGAAGTAGTCTTTTTAGAAAGCACCAGTGCACTGACAGTTATTCCCAATTAGGCATTTTTTACAGAAAATGAGAAGGGGAAATAAAATTAGAGTCTAAAAGCTAAATTATTAGTAGAGTTACTAATCCATTCCATTGAATTAAATAACACCTACCGATATTTTTTCCTTTACCTTTATTTTAATCTCATTTACACAAAATTGAAATTCTCATAATCTTTGTTTCATGACACACTATTATGACCAGTCATGGAGAAGACACTTGTATTTATTTACTTGTTTATTATTAATAATAAGAAGCACCTGTAAGCCCACCACCCACCACTGAAATTAATACATTGACAATGATTCACATCATCAACCTTTGTGCTTCTCTTCTATCCATTGTAACCTGTATCCCAAGTCTTGTGTTTATATCATTCCCTTGCCTTTTTATATATAGTTTTAACATATAATATATGTACATACAGTCATGCACCACTTAATATCCATTTAGGTAAAGTCTGACTGCATATACATCATGATTCCATAAGGTTATAACAGAGTTCAGAAATTCAGATCAGAGAATGGAACGTATTGGATGTAACTGCATTTGCAACAGCTTCCCGCATGCAACAGTGTATCTCATGTCTCTTGTATATGTAATATGCTGTTCCCACAACTTCCGAATCACATAACGTCCTATTTCACAGAACATATTACGGACATTAAGCAAGTGACACGTGACTGTACGTACACACACACACATATATATTTCTAAAAATTGTAGGTATCTTTGGTTGAGTTTGTAGACCCTGGGTGGTGCAAACGTTAATGCACTCAGCTGCTAACCGAAAGGTTGAAGGTTTGAGTCTACCCAGAGGCACCTTGGAAGAAAGCCCTGGCAATTTATCTCAGAAAAATCAGCCGAACCCTACGGAGCACAGTCCTACTCTGACACGCATGGGGTCGCCCATGAGTTGGAGTTGGCTCAATAGCAACTGGTTCTATGGTTGAGTTTTAGTTGTCTTTACTTTATAAGAAGAGTGTCATACAGTAAGATGTCACTTGGGACTTACTCTTTTCACTTAAAGTATTGCCAATATATTCATATTGTTGCATGAAATATTATCATTGTGTGATTATACCATTATTTATTTATCCATTCCTCTGTGGTGGCCATTTGGACTGTTTCCAGTTCTTTTGTTTGCCTTAGTTATAAAAAGTGCTGCATTGGGGATTCTGGCACGTGTCTCCTAGTGTACATTTGCACGAGTTTCTCGTGGTGCGTGCCCTGTAGAGAAATTCCTGGTTTGTACGATATGTGAATATTCAACTTGATAAGATAATCACAAGCAAAGCATAAGAGAGCCTATTGGCCCTCATCCTCTTCCGAACTTTGTATTCTTTTTTGGTAATTTTATTTTATTTTTTTTCACAAACTATGGCATTTTATTTCAGCACCTTTGCTTACGTTTGTACAATATATTACATAATTCTCCATTGTTTGCAGATTCTAATATATACTTTATAGCTTTTATTCTATAAGCTCTTTCTTCAGCGTTTTGCTGTCAACAAATCTTTACAGTCCTGTACAAATCTGAGTAACTTGAAACCATTTTCAACAAAATTAGTTACTGTAAGCACACACTATGAGACTGAAAATGCTTTTCTTAGAAAAGTTGAATGTAAAGGATTCTGACACATCAGCATGTACGACAAAACGCTTTGAAAATCTCACATCGTATTGCCAGAAAACAAATAAACATGCCAGCCCCATCCAAGAAAAGTACACAGAACTACAATTAAAACAGTAAAACAGTCTGTACAATAAAGTACTGTGTATTAACAGTGCCAGGTGTTAAATAGCTTGAATGAACACATCGGCAATATACAAATGTCTTACAAAGGTTTAGAATTAAATACAAGTGCCAACAGAACAGATGTGGGAATCATACAACATACAGTCAATACAAGTGAAAACAATTTTATGTTCATTTTGGATTTTATACTAAGCATTTAATTTTTTAGGCCTAAGAACCAGATTAGCTATTTATATTTAAAATAACAACCATCCTTTTGAGACAGTTCATATCAACAACCTTGAACCATACTTACACAGTTTACTTGTTCCTGAAGTCCTCTCATTGTAGCGCATAATAAAATAATACAAATGAATTATCTGCATTTAAGGGAAAAGAAACATTTACAAGAAAACACAAAAATATAACTGTTATAATTCATGATGAATAAATATATACTTTGAACTGGCTAAGTACAATCTTTATACATTGTTTTAAGATTTAATACAGTTTATTAGCCATTTTTTCACACAATGTATTATATCAAAACTAAAAAAAAAAATACTGATTCATAGAAAAATGGCAAAGTACAGTAGTTCCATTCCAATTTGAAGGTGAATGAAAAGCCACTGCAAGACCATTTAGCCTAATTCAAACCTGTAAACATGTTCAGTCTTTTTTAAAGAGAATCTTAAATATTTGGTTACCAGGACTGATGTCTGATATTCTGTTAACTGCAGGTTTTGAATTTATTACATGTGCTTGACTTACACAATTAAAGCCACCCTAGGGTGACTTGATTTAAAAAACAACTAGCTTGTACAAATGAAAATAGGTTCATATTTTTTTCATAAATAAATGGAAAAATATCAAATGTTCCAGCTTTAACCAAATACAAGGGAATACATACACAGTAAGCTATCTTACCATGTTCTGGCCCACCCAATATCTATGCTTACTGTATTGTCTCTACAGGCAGTGAAAAGCCTCCATTTGCCACAGTGGAAGGCCTTCAAGTTACCAGACATACAATTCCCAGACAAGTTGGAAACAATTATTGCTTGAGGAAAAGCAGTTCATTGTACTTTTTCATCATAAAAAAAGTGCACTTAAGTGCGAAGTCAGCTTGTCAAGAAACAATTTTAAATATACAATAGTGCTTGTCTGATTTTTTTTGTGCCACTGTGCAGTATAAAAAAGACGTGGCCCTCAACAGCCATTAAGCGCAAAGTGCATTGGCAAGTCCTGCTGTCACCTGCACTCAACTGACATTCCATTTTGTGATGCGCTGGACATGGATGGTTCAGCTAAAGTTAACAGAACAGCAGCTGTTATGGAACTCGATGAAGGTGAAGACGAAGATGAGGATGCAGCAGCACTTTGTCTCTCTTTCTTCTTTAAAGGTTTTCTCCTCCCAGCAATGGAAGCTACTTCCGATTTTAACGACAGATAACGTTTTCTAATTTCCTGCAGTTTTTGTAGAAGAATTGTGGTGCGTTCAGCACTTGTCATATTTTCCACGTCTGACGTCTGAAAACTCCACTTGTAAACTTTGGGCAATCGATTACTTGGCTCCTTTAGATCAGAATCCTTATCACCATTCTTTGCACGTTTTCCTGGAGACTGCGTCCTTGCAGGGGATTTGGCACTGAGACTTCATTCCAGTGGAAACTGATTTGACTGGCTGAGTCTTAGTCACACTTTCACCGCAGAAAGTTCTTCACTATCACTACTGTTTGTGCCTTTTCCCTTCTTTTTGTTGTTTACCACTGTTGCTTTATGGCTTCTTTTCTGCTTTTTTGATGAACTTCCTCCAGCCTGAGCATCTTTCACTCTTTTCTGACCTGTACAGGCTTTTTCAGGGTGTTCTGGTTCTGGGTGATTGCTACTGCTGGAGCTCACACTAGCATCAACAAAGCCTGTTGGTGAGCTATTCCCTTCAGACTGGAGGTCTGGGAGCTCCCCTGCAACACTACCCACCTCAGTTGTGCTATCAGTTTCACTTTTGATACTTCGAACTTCTTCATGGTTTGGAGCCAATGTTTCTGATACTGTTACAGAAGATTGCAGCCGACCAGCTTCCGTTACAGTGACCGATGAAGGCGATGTAGTAGGAGGGGTGTTGAGCACTGAATTACTGTCACTACTTGGAAATTCTTCTCTTTTGTCATTGACTTCCACTGTTTTATCCTCAACGGGTTTACTATCGACACTGGCTGATAGTGGTTTTTCTAGCTCTGCGCTGGGTGAACAGCTCTCCTCTTCTGCCACGGTATGCAGTGGCTCCTCTGCTACTGCCTCCTCGGGGGACGGATGGGGTGGTGAAGCTGCAGCCTCTGTATCAGAGTCTGAAAAAAGTTCCTTTAGCGTTTTTTTAGGCCACTGTCCCTGAATACTTGACCAGACATCTTTTCGATCTTTAGCCCGGCTGTTCTGAAGTCTTTCACCGGAGTTATTTGGAAGTTTAATCCTTTTTTTCTGCCACTTCTGAAAATCCTGAGTAGAAACCAGTTGTCCGTAGAGATTTTCTCTTTTCCTCCAAACCATTATATTTCTCAGTTGGTGTCATCTTTGCTTTTGATTTTTCTTCTTCACCTTCATCTGAAGAGCTGTTGCTACTGTTTTCTATGCAAAGTGATTCTTTGTTCTTGACCTTCTCTTCCTTTTTGCCAGGTGATCCAGTTTTTAAACATTCCTCTGTATTGCAATACCTTCTTTTACCACGTTTTCCTTGTGGTTTTGAAGATTTATCTGTTGTGTCCTTCTTGACATCCTTTTTCTTTTTTGTGACTTCATCCTCTTCTTCATAATCAGTATCTTCAGATAATCCTTCTGTATCTTTTCTTAATCTTTCTGGAGATTTCGACACTGGTTTGGATATTACCAACTCTGCATGGACCTTGTTTTCTTCTAGCAAAGATGAACTGTTCTGTTCCTCCTTTGAAATAAGATCATTTCTGTTGTGGGCCACATGAGCAGCCTTAGAGTCTTCTTTGCCATTATTATCTATGTCCTGAGCACTGGTCTCATCTTCCTGCTCACTGTCTTCAGCAGAACTTGCAGAAGCTTGAAGTCTATTTAGGATAGAGGTGATTTCTCTGGATTTAATATGAGCTGTGTCAGAGTTTTTAGCATCAGTAAGATCCAGTTAGGATACCATTTCAGGAGACAGATTTGTCTGAAATGGTGGTTTTGACAAGCGCCGAAATTCACAGTTTTTGGGAGAATATTTTTCATCTTTGTCTTTTTCTTTGTCTAATTTATTCTTTACTTTCTTCTGGTGTTTTATTTTTGGCACATTTTTATCAGCAGGTCTTACTATTTTATCTGCTTTAATCCATTCATCATATCCAGATTTTGCTTTTTCTGCTTCAGCTTCTACCTTTATGCTGGATTCATCTACCCGAGCTGCCTCATCATCTCTATCTTCCAGATTTTCATTTTCTTCCGATTTTTTCATGTTAACTTCTTTTTCCTGATCAGACTGTGTATGTACAGATTCTAACAAATTCTTTTTACTTCCCAGAGAAGGTTTGATGCTTTCTTTTCTTTCAGTACCATCCTCCACGGGCCCTTCTTCTTTTAGTATTATATTTCCCTCCTCTTCAATCTTTATTTCTTTGATCTCTGATTCATTTTCTTCCTTAACTTTTTTTTTTTTACATTCTCACACTCCTTACATGGCTTGTTAACAACTTTCTCTGGCAATGCCATCTGAAATTCGATATTGGCTGACCTACAGCACTCCTCAAAACCATACAAGTATTTTTTATAAGCACATTTAACACTGTATCCTGCAGCTGAATTTAAGACAGGGATTCCAAGATCTTGATAGACTTGTTTCCAGACAGCTCCACTTTCAATATTATCAAATCCTCCAAGTTTGTGTACAAGTCTGAATACCTTCAAGAGATCCAAATTTCTATACCCAAGTACAGGTCTTTTATTAATAGGTGTGCCTCTATCTTCCATAGATTTGTACAACTGTTGAAGAAAGTTCTCCCTTTCTCCCGGAAATGGTTCTATTTCTTCCTCTGCTTCACGGCTAGAGCTATCTTCCTTCAATTCAGTCTTCCAGTCAGCGGGTATAGTTTTACTTTTGTGAAATTCAAGTGCCTGATCAAAGGCTTGTTTTAATACAGCATCAGGCTTTGGCGCAGGGTCACTAGTAATTTCATGGACATCTTTTCTTGGTACCGAAGTAAATTTGCCATCTTTGAAAGATCGAACCAGAATACTGTCTTTTTTCACAGTAATCTCATCCCTACAATCAGGACAAACCACCAATGCAGGAAACCACAGTGCTTTCTTTTTATCCAAACTAACATAATCGACACACACAACCTTTCCTAGGAGCTCACCAGTCAGTTTCCTATCATCCTCATCTGCATCACCGGAGGATGATGAAGACTCTTCCTCTGGTATATGATTAGATCTTCTTCCTCTATTTGCTTTCTTTCCTATGACTGGAGTGCCAAAACGTTCAGGGTTGATGACTCGTAGCTGGTCTAATGTTTCACTTTCAGCAAAATGTCTCCTTTCAGGCATAGTGAAGACCGTCTAAGTGTCTTCTCATCTCCGTCATCAGAAACTACGGTGTACCAACTTGCATCTGTTAGTTTATTGATGACAGCTTCCCGATAGGCACTATCAAGATTCTTTACTTCCACAATAGCGCCTACCTTTAGTAGGCCCTTTATGTGGTCATCCTGAACTTCCACTGGTGAAGAATCATGCCTAAACGTTACCTGTGGTAGCCGGAACTCGACGGGACTGCCTTGTTTTTCCAGCTCTCGCAAGTTTTCCGCCTTTGACAGGGTACACTTTTCTATTGCTCTCTATTAGTGGAAAATACTTGCGTTTTCCTTCTCTGACAGGTTTCCGCCTTACAAAGTTTCCGGCTTTCGCAGGTTTCACTTGACTTTGACAAGTCTTTTTGCTGTCTTGATCTTGGCTTCACAGAAGGCTCCTCTGTATTTAGCACTCACATCAGTGCCCACTGTCAAATAGGGAGGCTCATCAGGGGGCCTTCATTATGATTCTGGGGCTGCGATCCCCTCGAAAACACCAGATTCACCTGAACCTTTGTTTGGCGGCCGCTCGGACTCCCTCGCTGGGGGGAGGGGGAAGACGAAAAATCCCTCTTGGACTGGAGGTCCGGGTCCCCAGTCGCACTGCCCTCCAGAGGACGGCGGTGATGGAACCCCTGTAGCTCCCACGGGGCAAAGGTCCAGACAGTGGCCGTGGTAGCGGCAAGCTTAAGCTCAGAGTCTCTCTCCGCTCCGGCGCCCGAGCTGCTCACTCCAGACTCGACCCACCGGCAAACGTCGCTTCCCCACCCCCAACCGAGGCCCCCCTCCCACACCTTTCTTCTCTCCTTTCACCCCTCCCCTAGGTTTTTCTCCCCTCCCCTACCTCTTTCCCTAACCAAACTTGGTATTTTTATGAGCAAAGTATATTTAATCGTATTGTGTTCACAGTGCCTGAGGCTCCATCTCCCCTTCTCCCCACCCACATGAGAAACAATTTATATGCACTTGCTTGGCAAATGTTAAGAAGTCTCACGTAAGAAGTATAGATCAATACCTGCCGTTTTAGTCATCTAGTGCTGCTATAACAAAAATATCACAAGTGGGTGGCTTTAACAAAGAGAAATGTATTCTCTCATAGTCTAGGAGGCTAGAAGTCCAAATTCAGGGTGCCAACTCCAGGGGAAGACTTTCTCTCTCTGTCTGCTTTGGAGGAAGGCTCGTGTCATCAATCTTCCCGTGGTCTAGGAGCTTCTTAGCACAGGGACCCTGGTTCCAAAGGACCTGCTGTTCTCCTGGCTTTTATTTCTCGGTGGTATGAAGTCCCCATGTCTCTCTGCTAGCTTCTCTCTTTTATGTCTCAGAAGAGATTGATTTAAAACAGAACCTAATCTTATAGACTGAATCTTGCCTCATTAACATAACTGCCACTAATCCCACCTCATTAACATCATAGAGGTAGGATTTACAACACATAAGAAAATCACTTCAAGTGACAAAATGCTGGACAATCACACACTACTGGGAATCATGGACTAACCAAGTTGACACAAAATTTTTTTGGGGACACAATTCAATCCATAACACCTGCTAACCTTGATAAAGGATTTGAAGCAGAATCTCTACCTGGGTTCAGCCTCCTTCTTCCCAGATTCTGGAATCACTTTTGGTCAACAAAAAGGAATATTGCAGCTCCATGAAAGGGGCCCATTGGCCCACTTTTTAAAGCTGAACTTAACACTCACCATATTTTTTTAAAACTATATTTGAACCTCATTTACACAGAATTGGAATTGTCATAACCTTTGTTTCCTGACACACTATTATGACCAGTCATGGAGATGACACTTTGGCTTGGAAGCTCCACTAGCTGGAGCTGATCCTATCGAGGCACAGTCTCAGAGACGCTTGTCTGTTGCACTCTTTGTTATAGCTTGTTTATTCTACCATAGTCAAATTCCCAGGAAATGGATAAACGAGCTTCTTGCTTCTGAACCCCACTACTTTTGGACCATTTCCCTATGCTAGCCTTTCACTGAACATTTGCTAGTAGATTGTGATCTATTTGTCTTGCTTATCTTTTCCCCTGGCTTATTTTCTCAATATGAGACACCCATTTCTAAATGAAACTCCTCCAGCCGCATTCTAACTTTGCTGCCCTTGTTGGTCTCCTGATCCACACCCTCACCTCGTCCAGGCTTCCACCACCCTAAGAGAACCAGTTATGATTTAAGACTGTGAAAGAAAGAGGAGTTTCATATCCTTTCTCTTTTCCCTCACTGAGGTTGACTCCATTTCCTCTTGAATCCTTTCTATGTTTTTCTCAATGTTATACAGCTATATAGCCTTCTGAGAAAATTTATTGTAGTGTCAGAAATTCTCTCTAAGCTTTCTTACCCTTGATACAAACTTAACCACTAGTACTGCCCTTCTAAATATTCTTTAACACACAAATGAAAAGAGGACAGAAAGGCAATTTTCATAGTTGGAAGAAAAAGAGGAAAGAGGAACCAGATTTAAGATGTCTGTGCTTTAGAGAAGGATCACATGTAGTAAAATTACAGAACTGTGGTTAGTGAAACATCAGAGTCAAGGGCCCTGTTGTGAGGAAGTGAAGATAGTGGTCAACAAGAGATGTTAACAC
Source organism: Dugong dugon (assembly GCA_030035585.1). NCBI lineage: Eukaryota > Metazoa > Chordata > Mammalia > Sirenia > Dugongidae > Dugong > Dugong dugon. The sequence goes on along the minus strand of CM057469.1, from coordinate 22,347,400 downwards.
GCACAGTTTTTATGCCAGGCACAAAGTTATACGATGACCTGGGACAGCTTGATTGCTGTTGAGAAAGTGATGACAGCAACAGAAAGTGAAGTCACTTCAGATCCAAGAATTAAGAGGGAACCCATTTGTGATAATCTCTTCAGACCCACCAAATGATAACAAGTGACATGTTTATAATTTGAGCAATGGCTACATTGAAAAACTGGAAAAAGTAGGATAGTATTTTTTTTAACAAAACAATTCAACGTGTATTTCTTGGTAGGCATTTCAGAATATTAGATATATGATTTATTTTGCAAAAATGAAATTACAACACCTCACAGGCACTTAATGGTTTAAAAAGGAGCCCTGGTGGCACAGCAGTGAAGCACTTGGCTGCTAACTGAAAGGTCAGTGGTTCGAACCTATGCAGTGGCTCCACAGGAGGAAGAACTGGCAATCTGTTCCCATAAGGATTACAGCCTAGAAACCTCTATGGGGCACTTCTACTCTGTCACATGGGGTTGCTAGGAGTTGAAATCAACTTGATGGCACCTAACAACAACAACAACAGTGGTTTAAAGAAGGGTTACTTAAAAAGAGAAAGAAAGAAAAGAAAACAAGTGCTTAGTTACTGTTATGGGTTGAACTGCGTCCTCCAAAAATATATGTTCAAATCCTAACCTTAGTACCTGTGAATATGACCTTATTTGGAAATAGGGCCTTTGCAGATGTAATCAAGTTAAGATAAGGTCATGTAGGATTATTGTGGGCCCTGACCCAATAAGACTGGTGTCCTTACAAAAAAGGAAAAGAAACACACAGGAAACAGTGAGAACACCGTGTGGTAATGAAGGCAGAGACTGGGGTGATGCATCTACAAGCAAAGAGTACCAGGGATTGCCAGCAACACCAGAAGCTAAGAGAAAGTCATGGAACAGATTCTCCTCTAGAGTCTTCAGAGACAGCATGGCCCTGTCTATATCTTGATTTCAGATTCTGGCCTCCAGAACTGTGAGAGAGTAAATCTCTGCTGTTTTAAGCCACCCAGTTTGTGGCAATTTGTTACAGTAGCCCTAGGAAACTAATATAGATGCTAAGGCCCCTTGGAGCAGAAGAGTAAAAACCTCTGTGCAGTTAATAGTGGAAGAGGACTTGGATGCTCTATGCCTGCACCAGACCTCTGACCGCTACTAGGTCCTCTAAACTTTCACCAGGTGGCAAGGCCCTCTCCTTAACTCCAGCATCCACCTGGAGATTTCTGAGAACCTACCAGGCCTCACGTAGCCCATATCTTCACTTTATTCATTGACTGCCTCCTTGTTTTGGTCATCTAGTGCTGCTATAACAGAAATACCACAAATGGATAGATTTTTTTTTTTTAATTATTGTGTTTTAAGTGAAAGTTTACAATTCAAGTTAGTCTCTCATACAAAATTTATACATACATTGTTATGTGACCCTAGTTGCTCTCTCTATACTGTGACAGCACACTCCTCCTTTCCACGCAGGATTTGCTGTGACCATTCAACCAGCTCCTGACCCTCTCTGCCTTCTCATCTTGCCTCTGGACAGGAGCTGCCCATTTAGTCTCATGTATTTACTTGAGCTAAGAAGCACACCCTTCACAAGTATCATTTTATGTTTCATAGTCCCCTCTTATCTTTGTCTGAAGAGTTGGCCTCGGGAATGATTTTAGTTCTAGATCAATAGAGAGTCTGGGGGCCATGTCTTCCAGGGTCCCTCCAGTCTCAATCAAATGATTAACTCTAGTCTTTTTACTAGAATTTGACTTCTGCACCCCACTTTTCTCCTGCTCTGTAAGGGACTCTGCTGTGTTCCCTGTCAGGGAGGTCATTGGTGGTGGCCGGGCACCATCTAGTTCTTCTGGTCTCAGGCTGATGAAGTCTCTGGTTTATGTGACCCTTTCTGTCTCTTGGGCTAATACTTTCCTTGTGTCTTTGGTGGTCTTCATTCTCCTTTGCTCCAGGTAGGTTGGGACAAATTGATGCATCTTAGATGGCCACTTGCTAGCTTTTAAGACCCTAGATGCCACTCACCAAAGAGGGATGCAGAACATTTTCTTAATAAACTTTGTCATGCTAATTGACCTAGATGTCCCCTGAAACCATGGTCCCCAGACCCCACCCCTGCTACTCTGTCCCTCGAAGTGTTTGGTTGTATTCAGGAAACTTCTTAGCTTTGGTTTAGTCCAGTTGTGCTGACTTCCCCTGAAGTGTGTGTTGTCCTTCCCTTCACCTAAGATAATTCTTGTCTACTATCTAGCTACTGAATACCTCTCTCTCTCCCTCCCGACCCTTGAAACCATCAAAGAATGTTTTCTTCTGTGCTTAAACCTTTTCTTGAGTGCTTATAATAGTGGTCTTATACAATATTTGTCCTTCTGTGACTGACTAAATTCACTCAGCATAATGCCTTCCAGATTCCTCCATGTTATAAGATGTTTCACGGATTCATCCTTGTTTTTTATTGTTGCGTAGTATTCCATTGTGTGAATATACCATAATTTGTTTATCCATTCATCTGTTGATGGGAATCTAGGTTGTTTCCATCTTTTTGCTATCATGAACAGTGCTGCAATGAACATGGGTGTGCATATATCTATTCGTGTGATGGCTCTTATTTCTCTAAGAGGTATTCCAAGGAGTGGGACTGCTAGATCATATGGTACCTCTATTTCTAGCTTTTTAAGGAAGCACCATATTGATTTCCAAAGTGGTTGTACTATTTTACATTCTCAATAACAGTGTATAAGTGTTTCGGTCTCTCCACAACCTCTCCAACATTTTCTTATTTTGTGCTTTTTGGATTAATGCTAGCCTTCCTGGGATGAGACGGTATCTCAGTGTAGTTTTGATTTGCATTTCTCTAATGGCTAGTGATCGTGAGCATTTCTTCATGTATCTGTTAGCTGCCTGAATGTCTTTGGTGAAGTGCCTGTTCATATCCTTTGCCCATTTTTTAATTGGGTTATTTGTCTTTTTGTGGTTGAAGTTTTGCAGTATCTTGTAGATTTTCAAGATTAGACCCTGATCGGATATGTCATAGCCAAAAATTTTTTCCCAGTTTGTAGGCTGTCTTTTGACTCTTTTGGTGAAGTCTTCTGATGAGCATAAGTGTTTGATTTTTAGGAGCTCTCAGTTATCTAGTTTCTTTTCTGGTGTTTGTGCATTGTTAGTTATGTTTTGTATTCTGTTCATGCCATGTATTAGGGATCCTAGCATTGTCCCTATTTTTTCTTCCATGATCTTTAATGTTTTTGATTTGATATTTAGGTCTTTATCCATTTTGAGTTAGTTTTTGTGCATGGTGTGAGGTATGGGTCTTGTTTCAGTTTTTTGCAGATGGATATCCAATTATGCCAGTGCCATTTGTTAAACAGACCATCTTTTCCCCAGTTAACGGACTTTGGGCCTTTGTCAAATATCAGCTGCTCATAGGTGGATGAATTTACGTCTGGATTCTCAGTTCTGTTTCATTGGTCTATGTATCTGTTGTTGTACCAGTACCAGGCTGTTTTGACTATAGTGGTACTATAATAGTTTCTAAAATCAGGTGGTGTGAGGCCTCCCACTTTTTTCTTCTTCTTGAGTAATGCTTTACTTATCCAGGGCCTCTTCCCTTTACAAGTGGATGGATTTAACAAGAGAAATTTATTCTCTCACAGTCTAGGAGGCTAGAAGTCTGAATTCAGGGCATCAGCTCCAGGGAAAGGCTTTCTCTCTGCAAGGGAGTCATTGTCCTTAGACAGCATCCGGGTTTAAGCTGAAGTCAGGAGGCTGAAGAGTGTTATGGATTGAATTGCATCCCCCCAAATTGTGTGTCAACTTTGCTAGGCCATGATTCCCAGTATTGTGATTGTCCAACATTTTGTCATCCTATGGGTTGTAAGTCCTGTCTCTATGATGTTAATGAGGCAGGATTAGAGGCAGTTATGTTAATGAGGCAGGACTCAATCTATAAGACTAGGTTGTGTTTTAACGCAATCTCTTTTGAGATATAAAAGAGAGAAGCAAGCAGAGAGACAGGGGGATCTCATAATATCAAGAAAGAAGAGCCAGGAGCAGAGTTTATCTTTTGGACCCAGGGTCCCTGTGCTGAGAAGCTCCTAGACCAGGGGAAGATTGATGACAAGGATCTTCCCCCAGAGCTGACAGAGAGAGCTGCCCAAATTGGGGAAGATACATAAATCTTTGACCAGTGATTCCACTGCCTTGTATAAAATCCTAGAGAAAATCATGCACATAAGTACTAGGACACATGTCCAAAAAATTGTTTTGCAGCATTATTAATATTCACAGATGATGAACAACTCAAATGTCCTTCAACACTAGAATGGATAAATAATCTGTGATATATTCACATGATAAAAACTATACAGTAATGAAAATAAATGATCTAGAGTTTACATGCAACCACATCTATGAATCTCATAAGCATAATGTTGAATTGAAAATAGACACAAAAGAATACATAGAGTGTGATTCTAATCAGATAGTTCTTGATATAGTTATATAAAGAAGCAAAAAAGTATTGTCATCACAAAAGTTAGCCTAGTGTTTGCCTCTAGGTGAGAGGGAAAAACTAGTTGCTATCAGTCAGTTCCCACTCATGACGACCCCATGTGTGTCAGAGTAGAATTGTGCTCCATAGGGTTTTCAATGACTGATTTTTTGGAAGTAGATCACCAGCTCTTTCCTTCAAGGTGCTTCTGGGTGGAATCAAATTTCAACCTTTAGGTTAGCAGCTGAGCTCATTAACCCTTTGCACCACCCAGGGGATTATAGTTGGGAAGGAGGTAAGGGAAAGGTAGGAGAGACTGACAATGTTCTATTTTTGTTTTTTACCAAAGTGGTTGGTTATATGGGTGTTTGCTTTAGAATTTTGTTTTGACTTAAACTGTACACATATGTTTTATGCTCTTTCTGTATGAAAGTCATATCTCACTATAAAAAAGTAAAAGAAGAAAAATCCAAACCAATCACTAAAATTATGCCACTTAATCTTGAATTACTTATAATATTTTTTTAAGTGGTGCTTTCCAGTAGTGACTGAGTATATCAATGTGAGGAAAAGGCAGCTGCACACAATGTCTTATTTTTAGTCACTAAAAAAATTCCCTGAATTTATGGAATCACATAAAAATACAGAAAAAAATTCTCTTGATTCTTAGGTTGGATCATTAAATGCGTGCTTCCTTGCAAAGAGGAATTTCCAAGTGGATGTATATGAAGCTAGGGAAGGTAAGTAAATCCTAAACATTGTGCAATTGTGATTATGATTCTTCAACCTCTTTGTCTTTAGACTTTCTGAATAAAAAAAATTTTAATAAAAAAGTTTTTTAAAAAAAGAGGACTATTAGAGTTTTTGAAACCCCAGATATTCAAATTTAATATAAATTTAATACAATTTGCATTTTCTTTAGAAGAGTCAACAAGACCTTTTAATTTGGTTCTGAATGTACCAATTCTTCAGGTACAATATGCTCATTTTGTACTATGCTATGAGGAAGTATATGTAACATGGAGTCTGCTTCCAATGTCTTAGATCTTCGAGTGGCTAAATTTGCACGTGGAAGAAGCATTAACTTGGCCCTTTCTTACAGAGGACGACAAGCCTTGAAAGCCATTGGCCTAGAAGATCAGGTAACTTATTAACGCATTTTCCATTTTAACGACTGTGTGGTCTTGATTTCACCTTGGTTTAAAGCCCCATCTAATGCCAAGAACTTCTGCATGAAAGCCCATTTTAAAAAGATTTTCAAATGTCTACATCTGACATGAGGAGAACATTTGACCCTCGAGTACCTTTGGGGACCAGAGCATGACGGAGGAGACTGCAACCACACCCAGTGACCTCTTGACATTGGGCTTTCTGCAGTATGGGGGTGGGGGGGTGCTCTGCCTACAGGAAGAGGGAGCACCCAGGATCAGAGGAGACAGGAGAACTCCATTCTTTTGATTATACAGATTCATAATCTTATCTACGGTACTGTCCTCCAAAGCACTCTACAATACTGTCCTCCAAAGCACTCTGAAAATGGAAAGCTATTCATCACCCTCTTGGCTGCATAATCTTTCTATGGTCTCTTTCTCTCTAATGCTTTTTAGTTTAAATACACTTTGCTATAGAAATAGTGTGTTTTATTATGGGGTGGTGCCCCAGACCTAGCTGGCTGTTATGTAATATCCACTAAATATACTGTTTAAATTTTGAAAAATTCTCCAAGGGTTTGGCTAAGGGACTGTGGCCCTGCAATAGATTTTCTTCATGTTCTCAAGGTTGTGGAACTTCTCATTTTACATTTCGAATATTTGAACAAAACTAATACTTTTTTCTTGATACTATGGTCACTGATAATATGTCTTTGAAATAAACCAGTTGCCACAGAGTTGACTCCAACTCTGACTCTTTGGTACCCCGTGTGTGTCAGAGTAGAACTGTGTAGGGTTTTCAATAGCTGGTTTTTCAGAAGTAGATCACCAGGTTTTTCTTCCAAGGCACCTCTGGGTGGAAAAGAACCTCCAACCTTTCCTTTAGCAGCCGAGCATGTTAATTGTTTGTAGCACCCAGGGACTCCTTGAAATGATAAGTCCAGGCTATTTCCATTTCAACAATTTTATTCCAAAGCACAGTAGCAGTATGTGTACTTTGCACTGGGTTTCAGGAGCCCTTGCTTCTCCTCACCTTTTGTGATCATGAGAAAATCACTTAGCCTCTGACAATCAACCACTTTCTTCCATCTGTAATAATATTTAGATTGGTCTAGATAAACTTTAAGTCATGTCCATATCTAAAAGTGAAAAAAAAAAAAAACCTGAAAATTTTTCAGGAACATACTTCCATTGAGTTTCCATTGTACTGTGCTTCCATGGAGGTCCTGGCTGTGCAGTGGTTAAGCATTTGGCTGCTAACCAAAAGGTCGGCAGTTCGAAACCACCAGCTGCTCCTTGGAAACCCCACGGGACAGTTCTACTCTGTCCTATAGGGTCGCAATTAGTCAGAGTCGACTTGATGGCAGTGGGTTTTATGGATGCTTTCATGGTCCTTAACATTATCTTTTAGTTTTTTTGGAAAATAATTGAAAATTATATTTTAAAATCAATGTCATCTGATGCATGATGCCATGTTATAGAAACTGATATTATTATTTCTGGTTTCATTTCAGATTGTATCCCAGGGTATTCCCATGAGAGCAAGAATGATTCATTCTCTTTCAGGAAAAAAGACTGCAATTCCCTATGGGACAAAGTCTCAGGTAGGTTTTCTGTAGACATACTTGCTTGCTTTTTGGTTATTTGAAAGTCTAGTGTCTAGAACTTGATGCCTGTTGGCCCTTCCCTTCTCCTCTAGCCTTGTCTTTGACTCTACCTGCCTCAGTCTAGACTCCAGGAACGATATGGTAGTTAACAAGTTAATTCACAGGAAACATTAAGACAGGGCCCAACCCATAATAAATATTCATTAAGAGTTAACTACTATGGTTTGCACTATTAGGCTTGCCTCTGTGCTTTGCAATGCTGACCCTCTGTGTGGGCAGCCCATTCCCTCCCACCTCCTTTCAACTAGAGAAGATTACCCTGTATTTGCTGTCAAGTATAATATGCAAGAACAACTTGAGGGGGTTTTATGATGTTGTTGCTTTGCTCTAATTCTCTTGCCCAAAATTTGCTTGTAATAGAATGTATAGAATAAACCAGAAATGCATTCAGTACTGTATCATTTCTAAAATTACAGTTGCCAGATGGTGATGTAGGGTTTACAAAAAGAAGCTCGTTATTCTGCTTTGTGTTTTTCTTCTTATGTTTCATGCAGTAATGTACAGAACTGGGGAAATATGCGTTTTTATCTAATTATAATTTCTGAGTTTCTTTCCTTCAGAGAGAATGCGTGTACCAAACATCCATCAACAAGAAAAAAAACCCAACTTGATTATTTTTATCCAGCAACCAAAACGAGTTGCCATCGACTCCAACTCATGGCAATCCCATGTGTGTCAGAGTAGAACTGTGCTCCATAGGGTTTCAGTGGCTAATTTTTTGGAAGTAGATCACCAGGGCTTTCTACCCAGGTGCCTCTGGGCAGACTTGAACCTGGAACTTAAGGTTAGCAGCCAAATGCATGAACCATTTGCACCTCCCAGGGACTCCTTAGCCAGCAAAGCCTCATTATATTAAGGAAGGTTCGTATTCTTCTGAGTCTCTGACTCTCCACAGAACTTCCATTGCTACTAGATCAACACTTCTCTAACTCACCTGGGGATCCATTAAAATGCAGAGTCCGTTCAGTGGGCTGGGTGGAGGATAGAATTGTGTATTCCAACTGCACTCCCAGAAAGTATCCCTGTTGCTGGTCCATGGGCGATACTTTGAGTAGCAAACAGATAAAGCACATAAGCTCATAAAAGCAAGATCTTTGTGATGATAAAAGTGGTTGAGAAGTAAAATGTTCAAACAAGGAAGGGTTTTGATGTGTGTGTGGAAGGGGCGATCAAAATTTTCTATTTAATGACTTCCTTAAAAATAATTACCTGATTATTTTGGCATTATACAAACATAAGCACAGTCTTAACGCATGAGCCTGGCAGTGGAAAGGAGGGCATGAAAGGCCACTGAGCCACCTTTAGGTGTATGAACAATTTCAGATGATTATGTCCTTTCTAATTGTCCACAAGTTGAGGCCTTCATGGGAACACTGGGCAGTATTGCCTAGTTTCTTTGACTAAATTGAAAATGACTTGTAATAATCATCCCACCTTTCTCTTGGATTAACATGGAATGTGCTGGGCTTGAGGAAGTCCAGTTAATCACACCCATCTCCCCTTCAGAGACTGAACCAACAAAGTATAAATAGACAAAGGTGTAGTTTTATGTTCAAAAGATCAGAAGAGCTAGATGAGGAGAATGACTTGGATCTGAGATCAAAAATTGGCAACCTCAGCAGCATTACCATGAAAAAGAAGGAGATACAGAGAGTGAGTGGGAGGCTGGGGGTGGGTGGGGAGGCAAAACTTCATTACTAGTAAGTTCCCAAAAGAGTGAAAGCGTTGGTGGGAGTTCCCATTCTGGAGTCTTCAATACCTTAGAAGAGGGAGGAGATGGTCCCTCCCCACCAATTCTGCCAATCTTTCATTCTTAAGACCCGAGCTAATGCTCAATTTACAGCTGTACTCTTTCTTCAGTTCGCATCGTTACGTTTATAACAACTCCGTGGAACACAGGGCCCCACGCCCCTTAAGATTGACACGAGGCTTTGAACCACTCAATTCCACAGCTTGTGGAAGCCAAAACTGTCCCCGTGACCCCAGGATTTCTACAAATCGTCAGGGGGCCTACCTTCTCTTGGCCTCCTCTTCCTCTTGGCTGCTCTCTCCCTCACACAAGGTGCTGGTTCTGTACTATATTGATCTGGACTTGAAATTCATCCCTTTCCCTCCTTCCACAAATTTCTACAAGCACCACCCACTCAAAAGACACATGATCTCTGGAGAGATCACATTGCACACAGCACGCCAAACAATTTACAAATCCCTAATGCACAAAATTTGAACTCCAAAATCCTTCTGACCACATCCCCGACCCTCCTTCTTCCATATGTTTTTTTCTCTGCCCTTTCTCTCATTGATGTCCAGACTCTGCCTGTACTGCTGATTTCTCACACTCCCTGGCAAACTGCCCTGGAAACTATCAAAATGTCCTTTAATACACAAAGCAGCTTCGAGCTCCCCAGTTCTTACTCCTAACCTCCTATGCCCCAAATCTTACAAGACACTCCTGTAAAGAGTAAAGGGTATCTCCTTTACTGGGAAACATTCTCATTTGAAGGCATTTGGGGTATGGAAATTATCCACTGTTTTCTAATACATTTGAAAAAGTCGGAACTGCAACTATTGTCTTACAAATCTCCAAAAGAGATTATCCAACCTCCTTTAGCTTGTATTTTTTTGTCACAAGGGTCACTTTGTAGCTCTTGACCTATTTATTCTCATTCTGATTTATTCTTCATTCCCTATTTATTCCTCATAAAAAGATATATCATATGAAGTATTAGAGAAAAGAGATTTAATGGGATGACTACTTTTTGGTTATGTACAATACTGTCCAAAGACATGGGGTCGGCTGAATAGAGACACTCCCTGGTGTCTCTGCAAGACCCATGCACTGTCACTTCTCAGACGAGGCAGACGTCAATCACATTTGAGAACAGAACCAGAAAGAATATCTCCCCTCATGAATGATTCTTCATGATTTGAATGTTTCCTAGCATACTTTGTACAACAAACCTGGTTTCCATGGAGATGCGGTGATTAGTAATGTAGAAGTCTAGAAAAAAGAACTACGAAGCAGGATATTCAAGGCCTCTGTTAACTTTAATTTACAGCAAAGACACAGGAAGCTTCTCAGTCATTGTCACTGGAGCAAGACCAAGTTATTCTTACACCAAGTATAGGTTTAGCTGTTTTTTTTTTTAACAACTTCTACTTTTGAATGCAGTAAAGAGTCAGAAATTAGCATATTTATGTTAAATATTGTGATATTTTATAATTTGGAAAATTATATGCTTTATATTTTTTAAGCAGTAGATTCACCCTGAATTGCATTGTGACTTGCCCACCCATCTGTCAGTTTGTCCTACTGTGGTGGCTTGCACGTTGCTGTAATGCTGGAAGCTCTGCCACTAGTTTTTCAAATATCAGCAGGGTCACCCATGGTGGACAGGTTTCAGCAGAGCTTCCGGACAAAGATGACTAGGAAGAAAGATCTAGCAATCTGCTTCTGAAAATTAGTCAATGAAAACATTATCGATTCACAACACAATACTGCCTGACATAGTGCTGGAAGATGAGCTCCCTAGGTTGGAAGGCACTCAAAATACAATACTGCATTCAAACACGCCAATGATCATGAAGATAGCATAGGACTGGGGGACATTTTGTTATGTTGTACATAGGGTTGCCATGAGTCAGAGTTGAAATGATGGCAACTAACAACAATTGTGACTTTCATGGGCCCTAAGCACGTTTGCCTCCATGGACCCCTTTCCTTTAAAAAAAATTAAATACTAATAATGAGATTTTATGAATGTGTGGTATAAAGGTGAATCTAATCCAGACTGTATTCATTATTATATATTTATTATTATTATTACATTCATTTTTCCTTCTAAATTTAAGTAAATTAAAAAATATTTTTGTCGACCTCTAGAAGAATTGTGGGGAAACCCTGGTAGTGAAGTGGTTAAAGAGCTCGACTGCTAACCAAAAAGTCAGCAGTTCGAATCCACCGGGTGCTCCTTGGAAGCTCTATGGGGTAGTTCTCCTCTGTCCTGTAGGGCCACTATGAGTCGGAATTGACTCGACTGCAGTGGTTTTTTTTTTTTTAGAAGTATTGTAGGCTCTAGACATTGCAGCTATTGGGCCTAATGAACAAGACAGCTCTGATGAATTGTTCTATAAAATCAGATACAACCAACAACGTGTGTCCCAGCCAGGGTTGATCCTATATCTACCAACTCCCATCCCCACCACCACCACCACACTCACAACTTCAGCACAGAAACGAAGTCCTTCAATGTAGTCCACTTGGGAAATAGTACATTTATTCTAGTGATGCTGTCATTACTGAGGTTTTCCTAAACTTGGATACCTAAGATTAAAAATATGAGAATTAGGATTTGTTGCTAGTAATAACTGACAAAACTCCTATCTTGGTGAAAATAGTATTTTGATATAAGAGCAGGGTTTGGTTTTTATGGTATCAAACTTTGAAAAAGCCTACGTGTAAAGTTGGGCATTGCGTTATACATATTTGGTTTAAGTGCTTAAAAACAAACAAATAAACAAGAGCCACTTAGCTAAATGATGATAAAACTAACCTTGGCAACCTTCTGCTAAACAACAAATATTTCCTATTGCTGAGTGAATAACTTAGAACTATCTTTGTTCATTCTCTCCAAATAAGCAGTACTTACTGTATTTTTCTTGCAGTATATTCTTTCTATCAGCAGAGAAAACCTAAACAAGGATCTATTGACTGGTAAGTCTAATGCTTTTATTTACCAGTTGTCATTTTGAGTAAAGCATTCAAGACTAATCTTGTCACGTGATTTATTGGGATTTGTCTACTATTCCTTTTTATGGAATGTTAAGAACAAGACCGACTGTGGGACATAAAGCGATACTCGTGAGGAGTGTGCCTCTTACCTCAAGTAGATACAAGAGACTAAACGGGCAGCTTCTGTCCGGAGGTGAGATGGGAAGGCAGAGAGGGTTAGGAGCTGGCTGAATGGACATGGGGAATCAGGGGTGAAAAGGAGAAGTGTACTGTCACAGTATGGGGAGAGCAATTAGGGTCACAGAACAATGCATGTATACATTTTTGTATGGGAGACTAACCTGAAATGTAAACTTCATTTAAACTACAACAATAAAAAAATTTAAAAAAAAAAAAGAACAAGACTATGTATATTGCAAAGTCCTTCTTGAAAACTAGTCATGATACATCCTCTGGTGTCTCTTTTTCTTATTAATTATCTAAATAAAAATCATTTGTTCTACACTTACTGAATTTCCATTGTCTTCTAACTGAATGAATAAGTACTCTCTCCCCTGTTGGAGAACTCATAGTCTAGTGGAACAGCATACACTTCTCAAACAATAAGGAACATATTAGACTTGCACTTCAGAAAAATGAAAAGCTGTAGCACAGAGGGTGACTGTTGCTGTTGGGGGCCAACTCAGCACAATGAAAAAAAAAGTAGCCCAGTCCAGAGTATGGATGGGTGATGCAGCCCAGGAATTGAACCCAAGTCTCCAGCATGAATGGCAAGTATCCTACCACTGAACCAACCAACCAATGCCTCATTGTGGAGGATGGTAGAAGGCCTCAAGTCACTAGGCCCTTGCCATAATCCCTGTGTGCGATCATGAAGCCCTGAACCGAAGCTGTAGCAATGTAGTTGGAGGAGACAGTGTCGATTCATGATATCTGTAGTTCAAATAGATAGGGGTATAGTGGGTTAGTATGGAGCACAAGTCTACTCTGGCACACACGGGGTCACCATGAGTCTGAATTGACTAGAAGGCAACGGGTCTGGATAGGGGCTGGATAAAGGGGAAATCGTAAGATATAACTCTGAGGTTTCTAATTTGAGTAATTAAAAAGGCCTAGCCATTAATGGAAAAGTCACTGGTTTGCAAATTAAATTTGTAGGTTGGATAATCAATCCAATCATATCCTATGTACTCCTTAGTAAGTTTAAGTGTGGGTCATAATAGCTTTTTATCCTCGTCAGCATTTGTAGTAAACAGACTAATTTCCAGCAGAACATGCCACTTGAGTATTTCTACTATTTTTTTAACCAGTCTTCTTGATGCGGTTCAGTAGCCTGTGATCCTTTAGAGAGCAAAGGTTCCACAAGATATATTTTTGTTCCTCCATGGCCCCCTACACAGAGTGAGTTTGCAATATGTCTATTGGATTGAACGGAATTGTATTGGGAGGAAGAGTGTGATAAGGAAAGTCACTCTAGTTGATTCACTAGGCACTTAGAAAATAGGGTTATTATCACTATTAAGTCCATTTCTTTAGTTATGTTTGTAAGATTGTCTTTTGGATGGGTAGATGGGTGGGAGTGGGCTAGTTTGTTAGATGTATTCAGGTTGATCTTAAGGAAACAAATGAACCACAAAATAGCTTTTAGAGAAAAAGTAGTTTGTTGTTGGTTGCCATCAAGTTGATTCTGGCTCATGTCGACCTAAAACAATCCCTTTATAGCATCCTTTGAATTGATTAAGATGAAAATGGTAGCAAACATTCATTGAGGTCCCAGGCACTAGGTTAAGTGCTTTATATGCTTTGTTTTTATAACCCATCCCCCCAACAACTACGTGAGGTGGGAGTTACGTTTATCAGTTTTCCTGATGATGAAATGCAGGCTTAGAGAGGTTAGGTCACACTGTCAATAAGTAGCAGCATCTGGATTTGGATTTGAGACTCCTTTATTCCAAAGTCCACGCAACTAACCACTGCACTTACTGCCTCCAACATTATCTGCAAAACGTCTGCTAATACTATGGAGGTAAAACACGGGGAAGGACACAATCTTGATGTGCAGATCAGAAGCTCCCCTGTTTTTCATTAGGAATGTGCTACCCAGCATGCAATTTATAAATGCTATAAATTATGTTAATAAAGTGAATATTGACTCTCTTGACTCTGAAACTTAATTCAGCATATGTGGTTGTTGGGTGCTGTTGAGTCATTTTCAACTCATGGCGACCCCACATGACAGAACACAACTGCCCCATAGGGTTTTCTTGGCTGTAATCTTTACTGTAGCAGATCACCAGGTCTTTCTCTCACGGCAGGGCTCAGTGTGTTCAAATGGCCAACCTTCTGGTTAGCAGCCAAGCACTTAACGGTTGCGTCACCATGGCTCCCTTTTCAGCATGGAAAGCTTTATTCCTTTACTCAGGATGGAATGTGTGAGCCACCCATTCCACGTGTTCAATGTATTTTAAATGTTCATTCCTCCTTAACTGAACAGACTGTCCTCTGAAAACACTGTAACTAACTAAATCCTTTCCCCCCAGCATCAGCATTCACATAGGATTGTTTCATGGTTTACTAGTTGTGTTGGATGTTAGTAATTGTTAAACAAAACAATATAAAAACAGGATATGTGACCAAGTGAGTTTGGTAATCTAGTTTGCTTTGAAGATCTTCTAGAGCAGTGCCATCCAATATGTGGCCACAAACGCAAGCCACATGTATAATTTTAAACTTTATATTACCCTATTAACAAAACTAGAAAGAAACCAGGGAAATTAATTTTAATGATATATTTGATTTAACCCAATATATCCAAAATACTATCATTTCAATGTTCAATCAATATGACAAAGTTATTGGTGAAACATTTTTATTCTTTTTTTTTTTTGGACCTAAGTTGTCAAAATCCAGTGTATGCAATGCATCCTCAAATGAGACTAGCCACATTTCAAGCACTCAGAAGGGTCAGAGTACTCAACGTCTTCCAATAGGGACAAAATAGAATTTGGCTGAATCATATTTTACTACAAGAACATGATTAATAGTTCAGAAGAACTAAATTTTAGTGATTATTAGCAGGCAAATGAAAAATCGCTAAAATAATTTGTTTCTATTTAGTGAAAAGTTTCAAGGATTCTCATTTATTTATTTTTTCCACCCAGTTCCATTGGTAGATGCCAGAATGATCTAGTATCAATAATCTACATTCATGACAACTTGAGTCTGAAATCCAGAGGACTTGCTAAAAAGAGATTTAGAGACAGGCATAATCTGAGGAAAGGAGTTTGGCTGAATATTTGCAATCAGAAATAATGCCTTAAATTAGAGGCAACTTCTTTTATATGAAAAAAAATTTTATTGTGGTAAATATATAGGTAACAAAACATTTGCTTTTTCAGGGATCTTTACATGTACAATTCCTTGACATTAATTATGTTCATCATGTGTTCAACTATCACCCTTATCCATTTCCAAATTATACTATCACTCTTAACAGAAGCTCAGTGTCCCATAAGCACTGAGTCCTCCAGGTACTTGCCTACTCTAGACAGAAGCAACTTTAAAAATTGGTGGTGCTTGCTTCTTTCCCAGGGTGCTGACAATTACAGTGATGTAAGAGTTTACATAATGGAACAGTTGGATTTTTTTTTTGAGACAAGAATAACTGACTTTTATGAATCTGTTTTACCACCAAATTATAGAGAACGTTTGGCAAATATTTGTCAAATTATCATTATAACTAATTCATTTTTACATTGGGAATAATAAATTCTATTATACTGTTCTCAGAAAATGATTAATATTTCCATTTAGTTTAGAGAAAGAAAAATTAAAATTGTGTTTCTCTTTGTTTTTTTTTTCTTTCTTTGTTTCTTCAGTGGTTGAGAAATACCCCAATGCGAAGGTGCACTTTGGCCACAGACTGTTGAAATGTACTCCTGAAGAAGGAGTGATCACAGTGCTTGGGTAATTGCTGGGTCAGGCTTTTTACTTCAGGGGTAAAGGGTTGTAATAGAACACTAATCCATAAACTTTGTTCCCTGGCTCTTTTGAAAGGCTTAAATAATTACTAAAAGGGTAATTCAAATCATTTTTAGATTCAAGGTATTTTAAATTTTAACATAGACCTTAGGTAACTTCTGACTCATGCTTATTGAGCTTCCTAGAGTATTCAATACTGGTGACCAGGTTCTTTTTCAAATTCTTTCCTCTCTTGAAATGATATGTCATCCTCCACTGTCCTAGTTCTCCTCACCTGTTTCTGGAGGCTATTTTTCTCCCTCTCCTTGACTGATTCCAAGCCTCATATTCTGCTTTTGGGGTACATCATGGATTCAAAAACCATTTATAAATTCACATCTCTAAAAGGAACTTCTCCAGCCCAGGCCTCTATCTTCATCCTCAGTCCTTTGTCTTTTTCCCGTAAACATCTTCATTGATACATCTTGCCATATCTTAAATTCACATCTCTAAAAGGAACTTCTCCAGCCCAGGCCTCTATCTTCATCCTCAGTCCTTTGTCTTTTTCCCGTAAACATCTTCATTGATACATCTTGCCATATCTTAAATTCACATCTCTAAAAGGAACTTCTCCAGCCCAGGCCTCTATCCTCGTTCCCAGTCCTTTGTCTTTTTCCCCGTAAACATCTTCATCGATATGTCTTGCCATTATCTTAAATGCATCTAAAACCTTGATTATCTATTTCTCCCAAAACACATCCTATTCCTGGCTTCCCTAACTGTTGTTACTAGTTGCTGTTGAGTCAGCTCTAACTCATGGCTGCCCTATGGGCAACAGAATGAAATGTTGCCCAGTCCTGTGCCATCTTCATGATCGTTGCTATGCTCAAGTCCATTGTTGTGGCCACTGTGAATTTTGAATACCTTCCAACCTAGGGGACTCATCTTCCAACACTATATTGGACAGTATCCTGTTGTGATTTGTAGGGTTTTAACTAATTTTTGGAAATAGATCACTAGGCCTTTCTTCCTATTTTGTCTTAGTCTAAAAGCTTCACTGATACTTGTCCACCATGGGTGATGTTGCTGGCATTTGAAATATTAGTGGCATAGCTTCCAGCATTGTAGCAACAGGCAGCCACCATAGTATGACAAACTAACAAATGGGTTGTGGACTTCCCTAGTACTACTACCCAAGAAAGCCAGATTCATTCCTGATGTGTCCTTTTTATCTACTTTCTCCTGTAAAATGAAATCTATAAACCCTCTCCAGTCTTTCTTACTTCCTACTGGCTTTAGAATCTATGCCTTCCTTTCCGTCCTGCAGCACACAGTAGTTCAGACTCTTATCCTTGCACACATAGGATATTGCACCTGCTTTCCCCTCCAGTCTGTCTTTCTGCCTCCACTTCAATACATCCACTGCCCAGTAAGTTTTCTTAAATTGCCACTTCTTATACATCATCCTCCTAATGGAAAAAAAAATTATTTTCCCCCCTTTTCCCAGAATAATATATTTAAACTTACTGTGTTAGTATCCAAAATTCTCTTCTCTCCCTGTCTTTCCATCCTCACAGTGTATTCTTTTTTGCTACCCTCAGCTTAAGCTAAATTTATTACTCCTAGGAAATACATTCCCACTGTTGGAACACCTTGACCTCTTTTCAATATTCTCTTCCTTCAAACAGAGAGCTCAACTCTTAGTCACACTACTATGGCCTTGCACATCTTTATTAATCAGCGTGGTCATGTATCATTCTCATTCTCATACGCAAACCCATAACTGATACAAGTATTGTAATCTCAATTTTATAAACTGTCAACTCAAAGCTCTAAGTCAGACATGTTAAGAGTGAGTCTACAGAGTTACCCATTGAATCACTACTTTCCATGCGCAAGTAGAGGTACATCATTTTTACCATTAGACATTTTTCTTGATGGCTTATTTTATTTTTCAGATCCAACAACATTCCTACAGATGTCACTTGTGACCTCATTGTAGGATGTGATGGAGCCTACTCAACTGTCAGAAGTCACCTCATGAAGAAACCCCGCTTTGATTACAATCAGCAATACATTCCTCATGGGTACATGGAGTTGACTATACCACCTAAGAATGGAGATGTAAGTCATTTCCCCTTCTCATCCCCTTAGCAGAGGCTATCCCCATCCCCATACCAGTGTAGAAACACATTCTAGTTCAGTGCTTCTCAGAAGTATGTCTTGATCAATTTTGAGGTTTGCCACAAATGCTTTCCAACTAATGATAAATTGGATGTATAGTTATCTCTTTAATAATATAACTCTCACTTCCTTAACTTCTGACATGTTTTCTTGAGTGGGAAAGAAAGGAGAGGAGCTACAACCACCCTAATGGAAACACCTAGGGGATATGTATTACATAAGATGTCATTTGTCTTGGGAGAAAA
Source organism: Dugong dugon (assembly GCA_030035585.1). NCBI lineage: Eukaryota > Metazoa > Chordata > Mammalia > Sirenia > Dugongidae > Dugong > Dugong dugon. The sequence goes on along the minus strand of CM057469.1, from coordinate 22,328,958 downwards.
CAAAACAGGTTGGAAATCAATTCTCTGCTATACTGACAAAGTTCTTATAATCATGATTAAATCTAATAATTATTAAATAAAGTGAATAGCAATTTGTTGCAAAAGTCAACTGTGTTTTTCTCATTTCCTGGTTCCCACTGTTTAATCATATGTGACCTAAGGCAAATAAGTGACACATGTATTCTTACATGATCCATAAGCAGATAGATGTAGGAACTTATGAAGGAAAAGTAAAGTACCAACAGAAGTAATAAGGCTTGGCTTAGAATTAAGGATAAGTAAACAATGTTAGTTAAATAATTGCATTGCATATAACCCATCCATTTTTAAGGGACTGATTTAATCCGTCTTATATGAAATTCAGACATCTGTAAAATAGCTAGTCAATTTAGGATATTAATGTTATATACTAACAGATACTAGCCAGTCAAATTCATATTTTAACATTTCATTTTTTTCTATTCCTTCTTCCCAATCAAAAATATATTTCCTAATTTTTCAAATGCTTATTTTAGTGTTTTCAAGTGGGCCCTGTTCTGACAGGCCAGGAGCTGATAATTCTGGATTTTAGCATAGTAAGGTTCTATTGAAGGGGGTAGTGGTGGTTCAGTGGTAGAATGCTCACCTTCCATGAGGGAGACTCAGACTTGATTCCTAGGCACTGCCCCTGATGTGCACCAGCACTTAATTCCATTGTGATGAACTCACCATTGTTGTACGTAATAGCAACAGGGTTCTGTGGGAAAATTATCCCAGACTTCAGTGGAATCTGCCTGCTAAAGTAGATTTTAGATATATATTTATTTTCTAGGTATTCATAATGAATAGAGTTAATTGTTTTTTTAAACAAATGTTTAAAGAAACACTGTTCTAACATAGCAATGTGACCCAGGCACGGGAACATTTTGACATGGCCCCAAAATAATCCTATGAAATTTTTTCTTTTTTAAACTTTTTTCCCTTTTTCTTTTTCTTCCCTCCTCCCTCCCTCCCTTCTCTCCTTCCTTCCCTTTTTCCTTCTCTCTTTTCTTCCTTCCTTCCCTCCCTCCCTCCGTTCCTTCTCACCTTTTAATGTAATATATACAACAGATATTTTTACTCTACCTCTGATGGTTGGAATGAGGGTGGGAGCTTGGATGAGTGCCAAGATTAAGGTAAATATTTGAGAGGGGCATGGGGTGGGTGTTGTTGAGGGTTGGGTGCAAGACTCATCTTAAAGCTGTTTTTGCACAGGATGCAAACTATTTTTGCTTAGATTTTTTTGGAGGGACTTGTAGTGGGGGGACTAGTGGAGATAATGCCAAGCCTACCCTTGCAAGGCTATTGGATAAGGGTGTCCGTTGAGAGCATGACCTGGCAATATAAGAAGCTGAAAATTTAAAGGTTTATTTTCCTGGGTCATGGAACATGTGTAAACATCAAAATGTTCCTACCTGCTATGTCAAATTGACATATAAACCACCATCTATGCAAATAAGAAAGACTGGCAGTATATATTAACTTCCAAACTGTTTTTGATCAGCAGCTTCATTTACTATTGCAACAAATGATCAGCAAAATTGATTTCAGAGGTCATTTCTCCTCCCTTTCTTAGCTTTTGAAGTTTAATAAGGTTGTAGAAATGGTCAGAAGATAGCAAGGGAAAAAAGCAAAGACAGTCATCTTATCTGGACTGGTCTCCTCACTACCCAACTAAAACATTAAGTTCATGCCTCCTCTGCTTGGCTCAGCAAGCCTCCTCCTCCCACTCCAAGTCTACCTAGAGCCCACTGTCGTTCCTTTCTTAGCTAATCTCACCTCCCAGCTTTTGTTTAGTGAACAAATAATCACTCCAGGGCAGTGGGTTTGGTTTGGTTAGGTTGATCTGCCAAGCAATCAATACTTACTCAGGCTGTTACTGCACTGAAAGAAGTCCACTATTTATGTCATAGGAAACAAATGATAAGAGGCTTGTTTGCGGAATGTTTGCTTGGCTCATGAAACTTAAACTCAAGACCTTCTTGTCAAGTTCCAAATCACTTATTACCTTTCTACCACTTGTACTGTTGTAAAAGAGAAGTTATTTGACTTTTCATATGTATACATCTTGCCTATTCAACTGCACCGTAGGATCTTTGAGGTCAAAGAGTTATTCACTACGTGTTGCGCTTTCTTTGGGGCTCTGGGGATGAAACAGCGGGGAAGAAACAGTTCCCTTGGCTAAGACACAAATAACTATAGTACAGTGTGAAATTGTTAGCTAAGAGACTACACCATTGTTCTGTTCTTACTGTGTAAGATTGAGATATGGAAGGTGCTCACTAAACATTTGTAGAAAGCAATTCAAACTTAAAATAGTTTGAAAATCAATTGCATTTTCTCATACATATAATATCCCTGGGAAAGTCAAGGGAATGGCGTTTTAGGTCAATTGATCTGCCAAGCAAGAAGCCCTAGTGGTGAAGTGGTTAAAGTGGTTGGCTACTAACCAAAAGTTTGGTGGTTCAAACCTACCAGCAGCTACGCAGGAGAAAGATGTGGCAGTCTGCTTCCATAAAGATTTACAGTCTTGGAAACCCTATAGGGTCACTATGAGTTGGAATCGACTCGAAGGCAGTGGGTTTGTTTGGTTGAATTGATATGCCAACCAATCAATACTTACTCATTACTCAGGCTGTTACTGCATTGAAAAAGGTCACTGAACAGAGAAGACTCTGCTCCACTATTTATGTTGTAGGGAACACGTGATAAGAGGCTTGTTTGTGAAATGTTTAGTTGGCGAAAGTTCTAGTAAGTTTCTAAGTAAAGTAAAATATAAAATAAAATAACATATGCACACATACCTATACACCATACATATGTATATTTCTGTTTATATATGTGTGTGTGTGGCGATATGTATGTGTATATGTAATATGTATATATACACACTTATACATACATACTTATGTAAATATATATATATATATATATATATATAGGAGCCCTGGTGGCTCAGTGGTTAAAAGAGCAGTTTGAATCCACCAGTTGATCCTTGGAAACCCTATGGGGCAGTTTTACTCTATCTTATAGGGTCACTATGTTTATATATAAACAGTTGCCGTGGAGTTGACTTAGACTCATTGAGATCCCATGTGTGTCAGAATACAACTGTGTTCCATAGGATTTTCAATGGCTGATTTTTCAGAAGTAGATTGCCAGGCCTATCTTCCAAGGGGCCTATGGGTAAACTCAAACTGCTACCCTTTCGGTTAGTAGTCAAGCTCTTTAACCATTTGCACCACCCAGGGATATATATAGATATAGATATGGATATGAAAGAAAGAGAATCACCTTATAGCAGGTTCTCAAATCTTCAATTATACCTGATATCAAAAATCCACCTGAAAATATGTACTAATTATTTAACGAGAATCTAGTTTGTTCTGTAAAACTTCATCTAAAGTACAATTAAAAAAAAAAAAAAAACTCACCTGAAGTTGAGTTTATAATTACAGAACACAGAGTATTTTCTAAGACAACTTCTACTTTATGCAGCAACAGTTGGGCGTATCACCGTGCATATGATACTAATTTAAAGTGCCATGGAAGCAATTATAACATAAGCAGAGTCAGTTTTATAGATGTGTTATGTTAATCCACTAATAAAATATATATATATATCTCTACTTTTTTTTTTCCTCTGCAGCATGCCATGGAACCTAATTACCTGCATATTTGGCCTAGAAATACCTTTATGATGATTGCACTTCCTAACATGGTAATACAGAATTTCTTATCAACTGTAATTTTGCATCTCTAATTAATGTTTTTCTTTACTTACTCTTGTGCTTAGTATCTGTATATGCTAATTAATCTCTTCATTGCTTAACTGACTGAAAATTTGGGATTACTGAGGGAAAAAAACAGAAGGAATTCCAATTATTTCCTATGGAAAAGAGATTTAACATACATGAATTAATAAAGGGAGTTTATGTGTGGTGCTGACTGACTCTGTCATCTCCACTGAAGACAGTGTGGAAGGAAATAGCCTCCCCAAAAAGTCATTTAGGTTATATATTAGGAAGTATTTTCAGCCTTTAAAGTCTATGGACATTGGAATATACATTATCAAAAAGGAGTATGGCTTTTCTTTCATTAGACCCTAGAGACTTTGTTCCTATATCATATAGCTATTTATTTCTCTGGTTGGTCTTTTTCTTTCTCCTGCTATCTGTGCCTGGGTCCTAAGGCAAAACAAACAAACAAACAGACTTGTTGCCATTCAGACTCATAGTGACCCTACAGGACAGAGTAGAACTGCCCCGCAGAGTTTCCAAGGAGTGCTTGGTGGACTCAAACTGCTGACCTTTTGGTTAGCAGCCATAGCTCTTAACCACTGCACCATCAGAGCTCCCCTTGGAGCCTGGTGTCTATTAATACTGCCTTAAAAGAAAACAGAGAAGCGAAAGGAGAAAAAAGCAAATCAACCTACTTATTAGTAATCTAAGAAATATAGTATTTACTCGGGGAAAATGGCTGCTACCAGTACCAGTTGCCATCAAGTCAATTCCGACACATGGCAACCTCATGTATGTCAGAGTAGAATGATTCCATAGAGTTTTTCAAAAGCTGATTTTTTGAAGGTAGATCGCTGGGACTTTCTTCTGAGGCTCCTCTGGGTGGACTTGAACCTACAACCTTTCACTTAGCAGCCGAATGCATTAACTCTTAGCGCTACCCAGGGATTCCTGGCTGGAGTTTACAGTTTAGTCTTACAAGAAGTCAGGGAATACCCTTTGGCACTTGGTAGAGCTCTTGCTTTGAGGACGAGGGAAGAAAGTAAGGACGCCTCTTTTGTCTGCCTGGACAGTCCTTCCAGGTGCTTTTGGTCACAACAAGAAGCGCTGTGTCTTAGGCTGGGTTCTCTAGAGAAGCAAAACCAATAAAGTTTACAAATATATGTATATAGAGAGAATTATATCAAGGAAACAGCTCATGCAATTGTAGAGGCTAGAACATCCCAAGTCCGTGGATCAGGGTAGAGGCCTGTCCCACGTCATGCAGCCGCAGAAGCCAGCAAGCCCAAGATCAGCAGGTTGGAAAGCAGGGCTCCCACTCACAGGCTGTGTAAATCAACGAATCCCAGGTTCGGCAGATAAGCTGACAGCTCACTTCCCAAGAACTGGTGATGAAACCCCAGGAGGCAATCGCAGGATCCAGAGAGAGCAAAAAGCTAGAACGTCTGTTTACATTCAGATGCAGGCCACACCCCCAAGGAGACTCCCTTTCATCTGATTGGCTACTCACAGTATATTCGATCATGGGAGTGATTACATTAAAACACTGAAAATCATGGCCCAGCCAAGCTGACACACAATCTTAACCATCACACACTGCTGTTTAGGGAACAATCTTCAGTGCCTACATCTCCCCAGCCCCCATTCTCTCTCACACTATTTTGTTTCTCCTCACAGAACAAATCTTTCACATGTACTTTGTTCATGCCATTTGAGGAGTTTGAAAAACTTCTAACTGGTAGTGATGTGCTGGATTTCTTCCAGAAGTACTTTATGGACTCCATCCCTCTAATTGGAGAGTAAGTGGCAAGATGTACGGCTGTGGCTTTGGCTCCACTGGTTTGAGTTAATCAAAATTCAAAGGAAAGTTATGCAACTTACTTTTATTTTGGTTAAATATGACCAGTCATGCAAACACCTGGATATTGGAGTCAGAAGTCTGAGGGGATGTTGTGCTATGAGCAGGAATTCTGAAAAACCCCGAGGTCATGGCCAGCTTCCCTGGGAAAGACAAACCACCCTTAATGCCTGGGATTTTATGTATCCTGTGCAGGGTCTTACCTTAAGGGCTCGGTGTGCCACAGGCCTGGTTGTGCTTTCTTCTGTTGTTATTAGGTGCCATCTAGATGGTTCCAATCATAGTGACCCTATGTACAACAAAAGGAAACACTGCCTGGTCCTGCACCATCCTCACAATCCTCGTTATGCTTGAGCCCATAGTTGCAGATGCTGTGTTAATACATCTTGTTGAGAATCTCCCTCTTTTCACTGACCCTGTACTTTACCAGGCATGATGTTGTTCTCCAGGGACTGGTTCCTCCTGATAACATGTCCAAAGTATGTGAGACGAAGTCTTGCCATCCTTGCCTCTAAAGAGCATTCTGGCTGTACTTCTTCCAAGACAGATTTGTTCATTTCTTTTGGCAGTCTATGGTATATTCAATATTATTTGCCACCACCACAATTCAAAGGCATCAGTTCTTCTTCAGTCTTCCTTATTCATTGTCCAGCTTTCATACACATATAAGGTGATTGAAAACACCATGGCTTGGGTCAGGCACATCTTAGTCCTTACCTTAAAATGACATCTTGCGTTTTAACACTTTAAAGACGTCTTTTGCAGTGGATTTTCCCAGTACAACACATCATTTGATTTCTTGACTGCTGCTTCCATGGGTATTGATTGTGGATCCAAGTAAAATGAAATCCTTGACAACTTCGATATTTCTTCACTTATCATGATGTCGCTTGTTGGTCCAGTTGTGAGGATTTTTGTTTTCTTTATGTTGAGGTGTAATCCACACTGAAGGCTGTAGTCCTTGCTCTTCATCAGTAAGTACTTCAAGTCCCCTTCACTTTCAGTAAGCAAGGGTGTGTCATCTGCATACTGCAGGCTGTTATTGAGTCTTCCTGCAATCCTGATGCCCAGTTCTTCTTCATATAGTCCAGCTTCTCAGATTATTTGTTCAGCATACAGATTGAATAAGTATGGTGAAAGGATACAGCCCTGATGCACACCCTTCCTGACTTTCAACCATGCAGTATCCTCTTGTTCTGTTTGAATGACTGCCTCTTGGTCTGTGTACAGGTTCCTCATGAGCAAAATTAAGTGTTCTGGAATTCCCACTCTTCCCAATGTTATCCATAATTTGTTATGATCCACACAGTCGAATGCCTTTGCACAGACAATGAAACACAGGTAAACATCTTTCTGGTATTCTCTGCTTTCAGCCAAGATCCATCTGACATCAGCAATGATATCCCTTGTCCCACGTCCTCTTCTGAATCCTGGTTGAATTTCTGGCAGTTCCTTGTCAATGTACTGCTGCAACCACTTTTGAATGATCGTCAATAAAATTTTACTTGTGTGTGATTGTAATGATAATATTTGATAATTTCCTCATTCGGTTGGATCACCTTTCTTTGGAATGCACACAAATACGGATCTCTTTCAGTCAGTTGGCCAGGTAGTTGTCTTTCAAACTTCTTAACATAGGCGAGTGAGCACCTCCAGCGCGGCATCTGTTTGTTGAAGCGTCTCAGTTGGTATTCTATCAATTCCTGGAGCCTTGCTTTTCGCCAATGTCTTCAGTGCAGCTTGGATTTCTTCCTCCAGTGCTGTCGGTTCTTGATCATATGCTACCTTCTGAAATGACTGAATGTCGACCAATTCTTTTTGGTACAGTGACTCTGTGTCTTCTTTCCATCTTCTTTTTATGCGTCCTGTGTCGTTCCGTATTTTTCCCATAGAATCCTTCAATATTGCAACTAGAGGCTTGAATTTTTTTCTTCAGTTCTTTCAGTTTGAGAAACGCTGAGCATCTTCTTCCCTTTTGATTTTCTAACTTCATGTCATTATAATACTTTGGTTTGTCTTCTCGAGCCACCCTTTGAAATCTTCTGTTCAGCTCTTTTACTTCATCATTTCTTCCATTGGCTTTAGCTACTCTACATTCAAGAGCAAGTTTTAGAGTCTCTTCTGACTTCCATTTTTATATTTTGTTTCTTTCTTCTCTTTTTTAATGACTCTTGCTTTCTTCATGTATGATGTCCTTGATGTCATTCCATAACTAGTTTGGTCTTCAGTTATTAGTGTTCAATGCATCAAATCAATTCTTTTTTTTAGGTCAGTTTTTTTAAAAGTGTATTTTAGATGAGGGTTTACAGAGAAAATTAGTTTCTCATTAAACAATTAATATACATATTGTTTTGTGACATTGGCTGCCACCCCCACGACATGTCAACACTCTCTCCTTCTCCACCTTGGATTCCCCATTACCAGCTTTCCTGTCCCCTCCTGCCTTCTCGTCCTTGCCCCTAGGCAGGAGTGCCTGTTTAGTCTCATTTTGTTTTATGTGCCTGTCTAATCTTTGGCTGAAGGGCGAACCTCAGGAGTGACTTCAGTGCTGAGTTAAAAGAGAGTCTGGAGCCATACTCTTGGGGTTTTTCCAGACTCTGTCAGACCAGTAAGTCTGGTCTTTTTATTTTTTTGTGAGTTAGAATTTTGTTCTATATTTTTCTCCAGCTCTGTCCAGGACCCTCTATTGTGATCCCTGTCAGAGCCGTCAGTGATGGTAGCCAAGCACCATCTAGTTGTGCTGGAATCAGTCTGGTGGAGCTGTGGTACTTGTGGTCCATTAGTTCTTTGGACTAATCTTTCCCTTGTGTCTTTGGTTTTCTTCATTCTTTCTTGCTTCAGATGGGGTGAGACCAATGGAGTATCTTAGATGGCCGCTCAAAAGTTTTTAAGACCCCCAGACGCTACTCATCAAAGTAGAATGTAGAACACTTTCTTTATCAACTATGTTGTGCCAGTTGAGTTAGATGTTTCCCAAGACCATGGTACCCAGCCCTTAGCCACTAATTCCATCACTCAGGGAGTTTGGAAGTGTCTACAGAGCTTCCCTGACCTTGCCTCTGACAAGTTGTGCTGGCTTCCCCCAGTATTGTATACTGTCTTACCCTTCATCATAGTTTTACTACTTTTCTATTGTTTACTTAGTGTTTTTCCCTCCCCATCCTCCCGTCTCTCAAAATCATCAAAGATTGTTTCTTTTTGTGTAGATTTTGTTTTAAAGTCTATTTTATCTGCAATTAGTATTGCCACTCTTGCTGTTTTTCAGTTGCTGTTTACTTGATATATTTTTTTCATCCTTTGATTTTTAATATATTTATGTCTTTGTTTCTAACGTGTGTCTCTTGTAGACAGCATATTGGTGGACCCTGTTTCTTAATCCACTCTGTCATTCTCTGTCTCTTTATGGGTGTGTTTAAGCCATTTACATTCAGTGTTATTATTGATAGGTGTGAGTTTATTGCTGTCATCTCGTAGTGGTTTTTTTTTTTTTTTTTGTGGTGCTGTTATTTTCTCTGTTCTTACTCTTCTGTGCTGAATTCCTTTTGTTTCTGTATTTTTTCCCCATTTTTGTAGATTTTGTGTTTAGTGAGACTTTATGTTTTCCTTCTTTATTTTGATGAGTAGGTTTGTTAATTTTCTTTGTGGTTACCTTGAAATTTACCCCTATTCTTCTAAGTTTGAACCAGTCTTTTATTACTTGATATCACCTTGACTTCCTCTCCTTTTGAAAGTTCTATACCTACATCGTCTATCCTCTTTTATATTGTTCTGACATTGTTGTCATTTACCGATTGACCTCTCTGGTTCCCTTTTGTAGATCTTTTAGTTTTGTTTCATCCTTGAGAGTTCATTACCTAGGTTGATATCTGTCTGATGAGGTTTTGTGTTCTAGATTCAGGCTGTTGTCTGATGTTGTTGGTTCTCTAACCGAAGGACTCCGTTTAATAATTCTTCTAAGTTTGGTTTGGTTTTTACATATTCCCTTAATTTCTGTTTATCTGGAAATGTCCTAATTTTGCCATCATATTTGAATAAGAGTTTTGCAGGGTATATTATTCTTGGTTGGCAGTGTTTTTCTTTCAAGGTTTTATATATGTCATCCCGTTGCCTTCTTGCCCGCATGATTTCTGTCGAGCAATCAGAGCTTAGTATTATTGTTTCCCATCTGTATGTGACTTTTCATTTTTCTCTGCTCTCAGGATTCTTTCTTTGTCTTTAGTTTTAGTGAGTGTGATTATGATATGTCTTGGTGTTTTTCTTTTGGGGTCTATCCTATATGGCGTTCACTGAGCCTCTTGGATGGCCAGCTTTTCATTTTTCATGATATTAGGGAAGTTTTCCATCAGTAAATCTTCAGTGATCCCCTCTGCATTTTCTGTTTTCTCCCCTTGTTCTGGAAATCCAATCACACACAATTTTTTGCTTTTGATTGTATCCCCCATCATTCTCATGGTTTCTTCATTTTTCTTTGTTCTTTTCTCTGATTTTTCCTCAAAGTGCTAGCCAAGGATTTTTCTTCTATTTCACTGATCCTATCTTTCATTATTTCAAATTTGCTCCTAAAACCTTCTATGGCACTGTCCATTTCTGAAATCTTGCTGTTTATCTCCTGGATTTCTAGTTGCTGTTTTTATATGATTTCTAGCTGTTTACTGATTTTGATATTTTTTCCTGTATTATTTTCTTGCATTCTTCCATTGTTTTGTGTCTTTTCCATGATTTTGTCTGTATTTTCCATGAGTTTCAGTATTTTTTCCTTATTTTTGTCTGCATTTTCCTTCCTCTCTTGGAGAACCCTGAATATTAGAGTTTTGAGTACCCTATCAGGTGGTTCTAGTACCTTTTCTTCTACTGGAAGGTCACCTGGTGTTTTAGTTTGGACATTTTCTGGGGACATCTTGTACTTTTTCAAATTTGTTTCAATATTGTCTGCTGTCTTTAGGACATTCAGAAACTATTTTCTTCGTTTATTGATTGTAGGTTTATTTATTTCATCCTCCTTTTTTATTTCATTTGGTTATGTCTGGGCAGCAGGCTGGGCATTGTTATTTGCTCATCTGTGGTCATAATACTTCTCACCACCTTGTCCAGGTAGGCAGGACCAGTCACTCAGCTGTGGTGCAGTAGGGAAGATCTAGTGGGAGAGGGAGAGGTGGGGATTGGTCGTTTGTGGCACATACTGGGGCTGACAGGGTGAGGCCAAGGGGCAGTGCAGGGCAGTGTCTGGTGGTCTACATCTGTGCTGCTTGGGAGTGTGGTGCTTAGCACACAGTACAGTTAGGCAGGATGGAAGGGGGAGGATGTGATGTGTGGAGCTAAGTGCGTGTGGGAAAAAAAGAGAGAGAAAAAGAAGCCAAAAACAAAAAACAAAATACATAAATGTCCTGAGGTGGCCAACAGTCACGGTGGTGTGGACTGGTGAAGCCATGTGCCTGCAGCTTCCCACCTGAGGAGTGTGATACAGCCCATCAAAAAGCTATGGAGACAGCACATGTGACTGGGTGGTCGGGAGAAAGGAAAGGAAAGAAGATAGAGAGAGACAAGAAACAGGAAAAATAATGCCCAGAGATTGCCCACTGGTGTGGTGGCACGGACTGCAGAAACTGTTTGCCGGCATTTCCCAAGCTGAGTGGTATGGCACAGCCCGTCAAAAAGTGATGGAGATGGCACCTGAAGACAGGAAAGGAAGGAAGGTAGAGAAAGTCAAGAAACTGAGAAAAAAAATGCCCCAAGGGTGCTCACAGGTGTGGTGGCATGGATTAGGGAAGCTGTGTGCTGGGGGTTCCCCAGCAGAGTGATGTGGCACAGCCCATCAAAAAGCGGTGGAGACTGCACCTGGAGAAAGGAAAGGAAGGAAGACAGAGATAGTCAAGAAAGTAAGAGAAAAAAATGCCCAGAGGGAGTCCACTGGTGTGGCATCATGGATGGGGGAAGCAGCTCCTTAGCCCAGTGTCAAGACACAGCCTGTTCAAAAGCAGTGGAGATGGCACATGGCACTAGCTAAACGGGAGAAAAGAAAGGAAGGAGGTGAGAGAGTGCTGAAAGAGAAAGAAGCCAAAAAATAGCAACAACAAAAAATGGTACTGAAGGAACTGGCCAGTGGGGGCGGGGTGAATCCAAGTGGGAAGGAGCTAGTATATCTCTGGCCAAGTGACCCACGGCCTACTGGAAAGCTGCAGAGGCCAACCAGAGGGAAGAAGGTTGGGGGGGGTGGGCAGGAAAGCATGTATCCCTGGTTACTGGGTGTTCTGTCTCCTGCTGGGAGCTCCACGAAGTTGTCTTCCTGTACTCCTTGTCCACCATTCTTGGTGGCTGAGGGGTTCAAGATGGTGTGTCCATCCCACATTAGCTGGTAGGAGATCTCAGCTTCATAGCTCTCCTTGTTCTCTGTTCTCTGTCAGTTTCTTACTTCATTTGGTGCTCGGTTGAGCTCTTTATCCCTTTATTTGATGTTTAGGATTCCAGAATTGATTATTAGAACTGTTTTACTTAGTTTTTCAGGTCTTTACTATAGAGGGACAGCATGGTGCTTCTGTCTGTAGTGCCATGTTGGCTCTGCCTCTGAAATCTATTTTTGAGATGGTCTCTAAATTCAGTTGGGTTATACTCAAGGTCATACTTTGGCTCTTGTGGACTTGTTCTAATTTTCTTCAGCTTCAACTTGAGCTTGCAAGTGAGCAAGTGATGGTCTGTTCCAGAGTCAACCCCTGGCCTTGTTCTGATGGATGATATTGAGCATTCCCATCGTCTCTTTCCACAGATGTAGTCAATTTGATTCCTGTGTATTCCATCTGGTGAGGTCCATGTGTATAGACACCGTTTATGTTGGTGAACAAAGGTATCTGCAATGAAGAAGTCAGTGGTCTTGCAAAATTCTATCACGTGATCTCCGGCATAGTTTCAATCACCAGGGCCATATTTTCCAACTACCAATCCTTCTTCTTTGTTTCCAACTTTCAATCCAATCACCAGGAATTATCAATGCATCTTGATTGCAAGTTTGATCAATTTCAGACTGCAGAAGTTGGTAAAAATCTTCAATTTCGTCATCTTTGGCATTAATGTTTGGTGCATAAATTTGAATAATAGTTATATTAACTGGTCTTCCTTGTAGGCGTATGGATATTATCCTATCACTGATAGCGTTGTATTTCAGGATAGATCTTGAAATGTTCTTTTTGATGATGAATGCAACGCCATTCCTCTTCAATTCATCATTCCCGGCATAGTAGACCGTATGATTGTCTGTTTCAAAATATCCAATATCAATCCATTTCAGCTCACTAATGTCTACAATAACGATGTTTATGCATTCCATTTCATTTTTGATGTTTCCCAATTTTCCTAGATTCATACTTTGTACATTCCATGTTCTTATTATTAATGGGTGTTTGCAGCTGTTTCTTTTCATTTTGAGTCATGCCATATCAGCAAATGAAGGTTCCAAAAGCTTGACTCCATCCACGTCATTAAGGTTGGCTCTACTTTGAGCAGGCAGCTCTTCCCCAGTTGTCTTTTGAATGCCTTCCAACCTGAGGGGCTCATCTTTTGGCACTATATCAGACAATGTTCCACTGCTATTCATAAGGCTTTCATTGGCTAATTTTTTTCAGAAGTAGCCTGTTAGGTCCTTCTTCCTAGTCTGTCTTAGTCTGGAAGCTCAGTTGAAACCTTCCCACCATAAGTGATCCTGCAGGTATTTCAATACTGGTGGCATAGCTTCCACCATCACAGCAATACACAAGCCCCGACAGTATGACAAACTGACAGACATAAGGAGGCGTTTACTGTTAGGCACTTTAAAACTCTTCCAGCCTCTATCCATTTACAGTTTCAAAACTGCTTCCACATTTTAGGTATCTGTTAGAGCAGCACCCCACTCCTAGTACCAAATTCTGTCTTAATTATCTAGTGCTGCTATAACAGAAATACCACAAGTGGATGGCTTTAACAAAGAAAAATTTATTTTCTCACAGTCTAGGGGGCCAGAATTCCGAATTCAAGGTGCCAGCTCCAGGGGAAGGCTTTCTCTCTCTATTGGATCTGGGGGAAGATCTGCGTTTCCTGGCTCTTGTTTCTTAGTGGTATCTTCTACTGGTGCTATCTCCTACTTAGTAGTGTCTTCTACTGGTGTTATCTTCTACTGATAGATAACATTTGTGGCATAACAGATACATCCAGAACCTTCAGGTTTCCTGTCCACCACTACCTGCTGAAGCTTTCCTATGTCTCTTGTTCCTTACCAGAAAAATACAAATAAATAATATGCCTACCTCAAAGGATAGAGTCCTTGAGGGTGGTACAATTGGTTAACATGCTCAGCTGCTAACTGAACGATTAGAGGTTGGAGTCAACCCAGAGGTATCTCAGAAAAAAGACCTAGCAGTCCACTTCCAAAAATCAGCTGCTAAAAGCCCTATGGAGTACAGTTCTTCACTGACCAACATGGGTCACCATGGGTTGGGTCATCTCCATGACAACTGGAAACCTCAAAGCACTGTTGTGAGGACTAAATGAGATCATGCCTATGAGTTAAGTAGGGTAAAACCTGGCACGTACTGAAAAGCCAGGCCTTTCTTTGGAGGCACCTCTGGGTGGACTTGATTTTCTTAATCCTTTGGTTAGCAGCTAAGCACTTTACTGGTTTGCAGCACTCAGGGACTTCTGCACATAGTAAGTCCCCAACCAATAATAGCCAGTTTTATTAGCTGTCCAGCTTATAGCCTGCTGTTTCTCTGGCCTGTCTCAACATCACCCTCCACATGGGCTTCCTCGTTCTGTCTTGCTCTGTCCCTCTGCTCCCACTGCCCCGCCCTCATGGAACTCAGCTCACTGTCCACCTCCAAAGATGTCTTCATGGAGGCTGCATCATGAGTCAGAAAGAGCAAGATTTTAACATGGCTTCTTCTCCTAACTTCCTTGAGTCTCAGATTTTTCATCTTTGACTGGGCATCAGAATACCTACCTTTCCGTGTAGTTGTGACAATTAAATGAGCTAATTATCTAAAAGTGACAGCACACTGCCTGGTCTGTAGGAGATATTTTTAAAATGGTCAGTTCTCATTCTTTTTTCCAGACTGATTTGTTCTACATCAATCTCTCCCTCTGTGACCTCGTAGAGCAAGCACTGTCTGCACACCAAAATTTAATCTTTAGGTACTTTTAAACTTGTTCCATGACTATTTATTGCATCTCCAAGCGTATTTAAGATCCTCGAGGGTATGGACTGTTTCTCTACTTATAAACCACAACCTGTTGCTGTCGAGTTGATTCTGACTCATAGCGACCCCACAGGGCAGAGCAGAACTACCGCACAGGCTTTCCAAGGCTGTAATCTTCATGGAAGCCGACTGCCATAGCTTTCCTCCATGGAGCGGCTGGTGGGTTCGAACTGCCGACCTTTCAGGTAGCAGCTGAGTGCTTAGCCACTGCACCACCAGGATTCCTTTCTCTACTTACGGCCTCCACGAAAACCCTGGTAGATGTTTGACAAACCTTGAATTTGATTAGAATTGTCCATTTTCAAACACATATGGACTCACATTAATTTTATTTTATTTTTTGTGGTTTAATCAAATACTTAATAGCATCTCGATTTTTCCACCACATCCTAACACACCAATGCATTTGAAAATAGCATGCCCCATGTCCATGATGACGAAATTTTCATGACATAGAACACAAATATTTAAAGTTATTCAGATGCAGTCAAACTTGTTCTTTTGCAAGTGATTAAAATTGCTGCAAACTAAGAAGGTAATTAGAAAAATGTAATTTTAGAACAGGAAGAATCTTCTCCCTTTCCTGTTTTCTTCTTGGCATAATTGTGTATTTTGTATATATATATATGTGTATATAATCCTGTGGTGATCAATAAATCTGAAAGAATCAAGTATTCACTACTCATTTTAATATGTTTACCTTCTGCTGGTTTTCCTTTGAAGGCAAGCCCTGATGCAAGAGTTCTTCCTGTTGCCAGCTCAGCCCATGATATCAGTAAAATGTTCTCCTTTTCATTTAAAATCACGCTGTATGCTGATGGGAGATGCAGCTCATGCCATAGTGCCTTTTTTTGGACAAGGAATGAATGCGGTGAGTTCTTTGCCCCGACTAAGTCCTTGAAATTTTTCTGGGTCACTTGCAATTAAAATGTCTTAGATAAACATGTCCGAAGTTATCCTGACATAATCCGTGGGAAGATAATCAATTCAACAATCATGCCAGCTGTATACTAGATTGATCACAGATTTGGATTACTTGATCCAGTAATTCAATGCAGAAAAAAGCAGAAAGCATAATACAGTATCTTGTTCCATAGAAAATGTATGCTTGAAATTTGGAGACTGGCTATCAACAATTCAAGACTTTTTTTTTTCAGATGAATATTTTTCTAGAGAGTGTGCATAAGTATATAATATATATACTTATATAATAATATATATTATATTTTATGTTATATAATATATTATATATTATATTATATATTATATTTTATATATATAATATATAAGTCAGTCTCAAAGAAAAAATAATTTCAAAGTATCTGAGTTTTTTTTTTGTGCCAGTTTTTCTTTCAAAAGGAAAGAAAACAAAATGAACAGGATTAAATAAAACTATGAAATATATTAAATGTTGATTACCACTACCTTCAGTACAGTTTTACTGTTCTCAATATAAAAAAAATCAGAAAGGAAATGGTGTTCAAATATTGAACATGAATTTCAAGGAATCCTGAAATAAGTGTCTGCTCTGTGTGTGTGTGTGTGTGTGTGTGTGTGTGTGTGTGTGTGTGTGTGTGTGTGGTGGGGGGAATAATAGCTTTATAAACATTAGTCACTTACTGTGGTTTTGGTGATTGATATATAGTTCAAGTATAAATAGCTTGTGAGTCTAGTCAATTATATTTTCCACAAAAGAGTGATAAACATTTTTTGGTTTATGAAAACGTAACACATTAATTATAGTACAGTGGATAAGCATTCAGGCTAATCCAGACTTATTAAACTGACCAGGTTCAAACCCTTGTGCTAGGATTTGCTAGAATTTACTCTTGCACAATTTTCTTAATTTATCTTTGCTTCCCTATCTGTAAAACTGGGATTTTAATAGTGCCCACCTCACAGGAATTCTGAGGAGTAAATGAATTAATTTAAATAAAGAATTTAAAATGTTATTTCAGCCCTGTATGTATCACTCATCTCTAAATTCCTGTAGCATTAATAGTCTACATAATTTATTTGACAAATAAAATCATTATTTGCTTCAGATGTGATCTCTGCAATTGATTTGAATTTTTATTTTCTATTTTTTTTTGTTTTGTTTACTTTTTACATACTTTTAATAGGTCCCTAGGTGGCAAAAAATTGTTTTCACTCAGTTGCTAACCTAACGGTTGACAGTAGGAACCCCCCCAGCCTGGTGATCTGCTTCTGTTAAGATTATAGCCCAAAAAACCCTATGGAGCAGTTCTACTCTGTAACACAACAACAACAACAACAACATACTTTTATAGTGTCTCTAAAAGTATAGTTTGAATTTTTGGAAAGTAGAAAACACAGCTTTTGATTTTCTTAGTCTTTGGTGTATCTAGCATAGATGCTTACTAATTTTGTGGACTTCTTAATAGTGGAACTTTGCTTTACTCTTGGGTTATAATAACTAAGTTAATGTGGGAGTTCTATTTTATCATTAAATTGCTCTAAATGTGAATCTTGAAAACCTGAGTAATTTAATGTAATTCTAAAACTCATGGTCAAACAATATAATCATTCTTGCCTCTTGAAGAAGCAATAAAAGCCATCAAAATTGCAACAAGAATTTAAAATTTTGGTCAAGTTTCAAATTGTAATCAATATATATATATGAACTTGACAAAGACAAAGCATTTGGTGGTCTTTTACAATCATAATTCAATATCATATGTGACAGCTAAACTGTTGTGTTTAGAATAAATACCCTATGTGTTATACTCACTAATGGAAGGTCTGTTTAAAATTAAGTTTTTATTATGTCTAGTTTATTTTTTCCCATTTTTTCTTGTTTTAGGGCTTTGAAGACTGCTTGGTATTTGATGAGTTAATGGATAAATTCAATAATGACCTTAGTAAGTAAAACTTCTCAACTGGAGGTGAGCTAGCCCTGATGGTTAATTGTGGACCTATTTCTGATCCCCAGCAGTCCCAAACCTATCATGCATATTCCCTGTTCAGTCCATAGATTTTATAACCTATGCCACTGTAACCTGTATCAGACAACAAGCACCCAGAGAGGGAAACATAGCTTGTTTTAAGATTTGTACATAGAGGTCTATGCAATAATCCATATAGAGAGAAAAGGTCAGAGTACCATGCTGGCAGAGATACACACCTTTCTCTCCCTGCACCTTTCTCTCCCTTTCAACCTCAGTAGCACCCCCTTGCCTGCACCTCCTGCAGCACAGCCTGGAAACCCTTCCTTATACAAGTTCCAGCATTTTCTTCCTCTTTCTCTATCAACACTTACATCTGATACTTCCATTTACCTTTTGATTAAAATTGATCCAACCAATATATTAATTTTACAAATATAGAAGTTATAAATTTTTGTTTGTAATTCTGGAATTAAATGTATACATAGCATAATAATAATAATAATAAAACCCCTTGCTGTGAAGTTGATTCCAACTCATAGTGACCCTATAGGACAGAGTAGAACTGCCCTATAGGATTTCCAAGAAGCAGCTGGTGGATTTGAAATGTGGATCTTTTGGTTAGCAGCCAAGCTCTTAACCACTGCATCACCAGGGCTCTTAATATTATAATATGTAATATTAAATATATACATAATATTTATATATTTTATGTATATATAAGTATATACATAACACAACCTATATAATATATACATAGTAGTATTATACCTATATTAAATATATACACGTGTATGTATATGTATCTATAAAAGAAATTGGCAACAGTAGCCTGAGAACTGGGTAACATTTCCTTGACTCCCAGCATCATGTACTTCAAAGACTACCTCTAAATTTCAACTTGTTTCTGGTAAGAGATAGGTGGGAACACTGACTTAAACCTACATCTAGTTTCCAGTCTTGACTGGCTAATTTATTAGCTGTGTGATCTTGAGCAAATCACTTCATCTTTCTAATGTCTCAGGTTTGGGTTTTCTTCTTTCTTTTATTATTATTATTTTTAATCTATAAAGTGGGAATAATAATGCCTACTTCAGAGTTCACAGAATAATCAGGGAGCTGATGGGTAAGCTAATAACGTGTCTTAAGTGCAATAGAACAAGTGTGCATGGAGTACCAGGGTGCACAAAAAAAGAGCATCAAATTCTGAGCTACTCAAGGTCATTTGTAAACATTTATATGAGCTGCTTTCCATCTGTGAAATAATGAATGTAATGATTTTACCAATTGACAAACACATAGCATATTGATTTTCTTGTAAGTATATTTAATTACAACAGGAAATGCTCTGTGTGAGTTGCTCAGTATTCATAGATTGTGGATCATGCAGCATGGTTATCCATAGGTGTTAGAATTTGGAGAGAACATTGGGAGAGAATATACCATTTAATTTTAACTGGGTAAAGCCCAGTGCATTTTTTTTTTCATTGTATTTCAGGTGAAGGTTTACAGAACAAATAGTTTCTCATTAAACAGTACACATGTTGCCCTATGACAATGGTTAACAACCCCACTACACATCAGCACTGTCCTTACTCAACCTTAGGTTCCCTATCACCAGCTCTCCTGTCCCCTTCTGCCTTCTGGCCCTTGTCACTGGACTGCTGTGCCTCATTAGTCCCATTTTGTTTTATGGGGCTGTCCAATCCCCAGCTGAACGGTGAACCTAGGAAGTGACTTCACCACCGAGCTAAAAGAGTGTCCGGGGGCCATACTCTTGGGGTTTCTCCAGTCTTCTTTAGGCCAGTAAATCTGGTCTTTTTTTGTGAGTTAGAATTTTGTTCTACATCCTTCTCCAGCTCTGTCCGGAACCCTCTGTTGTGATCCTGGTCAGAGCAGTCAGTGGTGGTAGCTGGGCACCATCTAGCTGTACTGGACTCAGTCTGGTGGAGGCCTTGGTAAACCCAGTGCATTTTTTTAGACTACTTTGGAAAAGAAGATGTATTATTTAACTTGGTTTCTAGGTGCATGTCTTCCTGAATTCTCAAGATTTCGAATTCCAGATGACCATGCGATTTCAGATCTATCCATGTACAATTACACAGAGGTGAGTGAGAAGACGTGGCTCCACTGACAAATGTTCTTTCCTTTAGTTTTTCTTTGCTCCAGCCCAGTCTCATGCATGCTGCATAAGAATAGTTACAGCCAAGAACACACACGCAGACAGCATTCCTTAGACATGGGCAGATTGTGAATATGTGGCCTGTGGCAATGACCTATATACACATCTCCACCTACATTTCAGGGACATCTAGGAGAGAACGAGGATGACAAAGTGTCTTTGGTTTCAGTCTCCGATAATTCACAGGCTCAGATCTTAGACATTTAGTAGAGTTAGTAATATACTATTTTAAAGAAAATGTAACTCTGAAATGTGTTAATATATCTGAGAAATCTAAAAACTGTTAAATGACCTTTCCACTCTTAACATTATAAGCTGTATACTTACAGCAACACTAAATACCCATTGGGGACTTAGGCACTGAAAAAAATTTAGAACACCAAAGAAATTCGTGGTCAGAAAGATTAATACTTTGAAAAAAATACATGAAGTCCATTTTGGATCAGGCACAAAAAAGGGTCACAATACATGATTGTGGGTGGAGATTTAAAGTAACAGAGTTAAAAAATTTACAAGGTAAATTCAAAGAAGAGCGTGACTAGCTGCTTTCCATCGCTCCTGAAGACAGAAAGAGATAAAGTGGACTTCAGCTTGAGCAGAATTGTATCCCATGTGATGAAGGAAGTTCTACTATAAGACACTAAAAGGTTTTATTGATGTATCCTGCCTATGTGTTTAAAAGCAGGACAGCTACAATGCAAGTTTGTCCTGAATACGAAGTAAGTCAAGACAGACAAAGTTTAAGCAGATGTCTTGTGCCATAAATAATATCTCAAACCAACCAGGAAGGAACAGAAATTTCTCAAATCTTTGGGCTCATGTATTATCTGAAGATCTGGTTGAACAAACCCTTTGCTGGAAGAGAGTTCCCAGATTGATTCTTCAGCAAAATAACCTTCCCAACAAGTTTTGTGTAGTTGTACATTTTCAAGGCAATGTTCTATAGCATTGATACTTACTAAAAGGAACTGGGTATGACTGTTATGGAAATAAGAATTTATTTGACTAATTTGTGCCCAGCATTGTGATGAATAGGAATGATGCGTAATAAGTTCAAAGGAAAAAAAAGATACTTTGTTGGAGGTATTCTTTAAGACTCTTACATTGTTGCAGATGCGAGCACATGTCAATTCAAGTTGGTTCATCTTCCAAAAAAACATAGAGAGATGTCTTCATGCTATTATGCCATCTACTTTTATCCCTCTCTATACAATGGTAAGGCCTGGCTTTAAGACTTTTCCTCACTTTAATCCTCCATTTAGCCATTAAAAAATACACAAAAATACTTTTTAAACTTCCCTACAGGTCACCTTTTCCAGAATAAGATACCATGAAGCAGTGCTGAGGTGGCGTTGGCAAAAAAAGGTTGGAACAGATTACACTTTTCCTTTTTGAAACTGATGTATTGGAGTGTCTTAAGTATTATGGTTATGTCGATTTTAGGTAAATAGAGAAATGATATGACAGACTAGATGTTTGCACTTCAAATAAAAAAGCTCGCGGTACATGGAGTGCAGGGTGCTGAATGAACAAAGCTACAAAGATGAGAAGGTGGGAGGGGCTTGTGAGGGAAAAAATTCAGAAAAGAAACCAATGCTAATATTTCCAAATGTTTTACTTTATATTGGAAATGTGAACCATTCCTAACTTTTGCTTCCTGCAACATTCTGATAGGTTTAATTTGTGACACTGGACAAATTGAATCACTTAGAAAACACAAATTCCGATGTAATGCTGTGCCACGTTCATTTTGGGCAGCTGACCCAGAGATCTCACTCTATGAACATTCAGACTCCTAATTTTCCACTTTGGAAATTTTACAAATTCATTCATTCAGCAAATCGTTTTATTTAGTGCACAATGAGCTAGGCGTGGTAATGAGCAAGACCCAGTTCCTACCCTTCACATACGTAGCTCAGGGACTAGTGGGGAGACGGACAACTGCAATGGAGGGGGATAAACAGCCCCTGAAGGAGAACGGGAGTGGGTAAGCACAGGCAGAGGCTGAAGGAACGCCCGCACCAGGGCCAGTGTGCGCACTGCGTGTGCCTCGGTGGAGCTGGAACGCACTACCTCAGGGTGAGAACGGCCGGCGAGATAAGCAGGGCCTCGCAGGGCCTGAAGGTTACCTTGCGAGAAGTAGGGATTTAACGATTACTTTGCTATGTGGAGAATGAACTGGAAGGAGTCAAAATTTATTCGTACAGAGATGAATGCAACAGGGTCTCTGTCCTCAGGCAGTCACAGGCGATTAGACGGCGGGACAGTGAGTGCAATGCTAGAAATGGGCCAGGATGATGGGGCGCAGCTAGCCTAGACTAGAACGGGTCTCGCTGGAGCTGTGCTGACGATTGCCTCCTGGTGGTGAAGATGCCTTGTTTAAAGTCTTCCGGTGACTGCGTCTCCTGGGTCACAGAGGTCACTGAGTTCACCAAGTTCTTCTGTGGAGACGTGCTGTGTCTGAGAAGCGACTAAGTCATTTGTGGCTTCGGCACAGTACTTTACCAAGACAGAGCTCACAGGTCTTTGTCTAAACTGTTTAAAAAAAAAAAAAATGACTGCACAAAGGCAAACTGCTAAGCATTCCTTATTCAGAACACAGACTTGTGCTTTTCCTGAGAAGGAGAGAGGAGGAGCGCTCCAAGTTCCTCCTTATCAGTCACCGCAGGACTTTACCTAGTGGTCAGTGGAATGAAATATCTGTTCCAGGTTAAAACCAAAGAGGCAGTTGTATAATCCTTAGTAATCTAAGAAGGAAGTCTATTTCAAGATTTTAATCTCTCAGCAATTAAAATGAGACTTGTGCCTTCTTTACAGGTAATAAACAACGGACTCTTTTTCTTTGGAACACTGATAGCCATCGGCAGTACCTACCTACTTATACATTACATGTTACCTCGACCTCTGGACTATTTGAGAAGACCATGGAACTGGATCACTTACTTCCAGAATACAGGACAGGTTTCACTCAAACTCCCTTGAGCCACTAGAACAAAATCCCAGTTTTATCAGCAGATGACATAAAGGTTTTGAGGTAGCAAATGCTTGATTTCTCTGTAACCGCAATTCAAGATTAAAAATGTGTTTCCATCATCATATTTAATTCACTAATGGAAGATTAAATTAAAGTTTAAAGATTGCAAGTAAATTCAATTTTATCTCTGTGTTGACTGCAATTATTGGAAAAAATGACCACTTTTTATAAGTTACAACACACAGCTTCACCACAATATTACTCTCAGGAGGGGGTCATTCTAAATATAAAAGTGCAGTGATTTTCACTTCTGAATAAAAGAAGCCCCAAGAGGTCTCAGGGAAGACACTGATCAGGCCCTTTTCTTTAGAGGATGTAATGAAAGTCATAACAGGATTGACTCAATATCTGAGACTAAACATCACATCTTGCCTAACACGTTAACTGCACTTTTCCTCACCTGGGTAGAATTTATCTAACCACAGTGTTCAAATTCACTTTAAAAAACCTGAAGTGCGAATGGGAACTTTGGGGGAGTTCCAGAGAGTTACAAAAGGAATCCGTTTCCCAGTCTTCAAATTCCAGTATTACCTTCTGATAATAAGAAGAAAGCGGCTAATGCCATACAAAGTGAAAGATAGGAAAGGGTTTTATTCACAAATTACATCTCTCCATGTACAACAGAACTGAAAGGAAATGAGAGACAGCTTTCTTAGAAATGTGAAGTCGTATTTTATTCCATTTCAGACACTCAGAATCAATCTACTAATTTATTCTGTAACGACATGCTATGGCAGAACCAGCAATAGACTTTATTATTAAAAGCACATTTAGTGAAAAACTTTTTCTTTGGTTCTTCCTTCTTCAGTAGGCTGACCCAGTCATTTAGATATCCTTCAGAAATGATTAATTATGAAGATGCAACACCAGGAAGACAGTTATCTAAGAAATAAAAAGTAGGCTAAATAAATAAATAAAATGATTGTGTTTCTTTCATATATTGTCAAAAAAATCCTTGTGTTCTAATAATCTGTTGAGTCTAAACAGTGACCTGTGGCAAATGGACTCTGATAACACGGACTGTTCATTATCCAGTGGACTGACTGATGAATAATAAAGACTAAAACATTTTATAAAGATAGCTCTACACTTATTTTCTTCACCCTCCAAACGCAGATTTGTTTTTTTCACTTAGAACTCCGATTCTAAATTTGGGATTCTGTGTCCATGGCAAAATTGGGGGAAATTATTAAAAGAAGAGGCTAATTCTACCATGCTCATATTTGAAATGAAATGGAGATACTGACCTGCCATCAACACCATCTTCACCATGTACATCCTCTATGAATATATAATTAACTATATTCCATGATTATCTTGAAATTTGTGATTCTAGTTTCTTTGCTATGATGCTTCTTAGTATCTTCTAGCACTTGCTCAGTAACACGTTAGTCTGAAGCTTGTCTCTATGGTACTATACATACAGCAGCAGTCCTTTGTTTCAGATAGTTATGGGATTGATTCTCTTTTTCTAGAAATACCGCCTTGATAAATTTGATTTGGTCAAGTATATGCCATGACAATGAATAGGACCCAACACTACAGAAAAATCAAGATTGTCTAGATATTTTGCACATTTGTATAAAACAAAGGTATTTTTACAGCTGAGGTTTTTGAGAAAAAATTCATTATATGCTTTGGAAAATACAGTCATTTAAAAATATATTTGAAATAAAAACTTCTAACATGCTAGATGATGGTGCTAGATGCCCATCTTGTGCTTCAAGTAGTTTTTGTCATTATTTAAAGCACCTGTTAAACAAATATTTGTCCTGCTCAATTGCTTTCTCACACCAGAGGGCATATGGGTAATTCAGCTTTCCTGCTGGGCCACAAAAGTTGCTATCACGTAGAATGTAGATTCCAGAACAGTCCTTATAATGGAAGTCTAAAAGTAGTGTCTGATTTAAGACCCACATTTCGTTAGCATTATTCATTCCTATAAAGGACGAACTTGGATTACATCAGCTTTGGACCCATTGGTTTTGTCCATGTCGTTGGCGGACGGCGACTCATCACCGGTAATGATAAAAATGATGGAAGAAGAGTTAAAAGTCACTTTCTTCTTTGGCCTGTCCCTGTCTTTCTGTGACATCACAATGGGTCTGATCTGCATTTCACTCCCAACTACTGGTAAGTCCTTAGCAGGCCTCTGGCATCTCAGCAGGCGGAAACATAGCAGCTGCAAAAGGGATCTTCGAAACTGGACAGAGAAAATCAAGTTGAATATTAAAGTTTGATCCTTAGCCTAGATTAACATTCAAGGAAATTAGCTTAGTGACTGAGTTGTTGTTGTTTTAGCAGATGTGGCTGAGTGTTAGGTGGCAATGTTTCTGTCTACCTAAGTAACCCTGGGGTTTTATGTCTTGTTCGTATTAATAGTTCTTCATAGCTAGAACACATAGGCCTATTTTAATACCTTATCATTTGCACAGACTCAAGTTACATGCATCTTCTATGAGGGCAGCTAGATCTGTTTCTTTAGGGAGGTTGGAACGTGAATTCATTCCACAAATATTCAGTGAGCACTTACTAGGTGACAGTCACTGTGCTGGGATCTGGGGAAACAGTGAACAGCAAAAAGACAATGGGCTCTCCTGGCAGAGCTCAAGGTCTGGTGTACTCACTAACGCTATTTCTTGGATTAGGTAAAGAATTTTTTCTTTTCCTATCAAGATTACTAATCAGTTGGAGGAAAAATATTGCAGCAGAAAGTGCTAGTGTTCATCAAAACCAATGATGCTCCTCTTCGTTCTTGGGGTGACACTGAACCCTATCTCTCAGCCCCTTTCAGGGGCTCCTCCCTGCTCTTTCCTTTTTATAAGGACCTCAAGATCTGCAGATGGTAGTACCACAAAATGGAAAAAAACCCTTGATTCCTAAATGACTGCATGGAACAGCTCCCACCTCCTCCACTAAATACATAGGACTGTGGACAGGACGGATTGATCAGTAAGCACGGTACACACTGGCTTACAGTAAGCAAGGGACACAGGAGCTTAATTGTTTTTACTTCTAATCTGTAGGAAAGATATAAGAAGAAAGAACAAAGAGGGAGAAATAGCACTGGACATTACAAGGTTAATGCCCTCTTTTTCCAAACTCTTGAGCATTTGAACTCAGAGTTAAAAGCTCAACTGGTAACCAAGAGGTCAGTAGTTCGAATCCACTGATCACTCCTTGGAAACCCTATGGGGCAATTCTACCCTGTCCTATAGGGTTGCTATGAGTTGGAATTCACTCAATGGCAATGAGTTTGAGGTTTTGTTTTTGGTTTATTTTTATTACCTGCTTTACCATTGCCTTTTAAAATTCCAATGTAGTAATTAACCATTATTCACAGCTTTTAAATCCTCTAATCCTTAAGCTTTATAACTTAGAGGCTTAGCTTCATATTAATTATACTGAGGACTCTCAAAGTCATGACTGACAACCATCAAGTCAAAACCTTTGTACTACAGAAAGAAATAATAAGA
This sequence comes from Dugong dugon, assembly GCA_030035585.1. NCBI lineage: Eukaryota > Metazoa > Chordata > Mammalia > Sirenia > Dugongidae > Dugong > Dugong dugon. The sequence continues at coordinate 22,302,523 of CM057469.1, read as the reverse complement.
TTCCCAATAGACCCAGAGGAAATTTCTTGAGCCAAATTGATTTTGGCTAGATGGGTGGACATGGCATATGATTAGTAACCTGAAGCAATTGCCAACGGTACCTATAACCAAAATAATGAATTATAAGCATGAGCTCTTAAGATACAAGAAAACCAAGTTTAAATTCTGGCACCAACAATTCCTAGATCAGGCAAGTTATTTAACTTCTCTGAACCTATTTTAAACCCATTAATAAAATAGGGAATAATATCAGTACCTATTTCATGGAATTTTGTAAAGATAATGGTGTAACCTGCATAATATAGTAAGTATTTTTAAATATTAAATATGGAGTTATTATTATTATTATGACACATAAAATATTTGTTAATGAATTAAACATTAATTTTAATAGAGTTTTTCCTGTCAAGTGTGAATCCCAGTTGGTAGATCTTAAAACTGTTTTTGGTTTCTTTGGAAATATCCTACATTTCTTCCTGAAGCCTTTCCTTTCCTATAAAATTCTTGATTTTGGGTGTTATTACTGAAACGACTCTAAATAACCTCTACAGAAGTATTTCCCAACCCCACTCCCAAGATCCTGACGAGTGAAAACCATCACTTAATTATACAGCTTACCTTTCTGATCATGAAGGTATAAATAACTGGATTATATACGGTGCTCGATTTAGCAAAGAGGTATGAAACAACAGATATTGTTGGAGTGACCAGGTGTCCATAACCATTAACCACCAAGAAACAGATCACAATATAAGGCATCCAACAGATCAAGAAGATGAATATCATAAAAAGACACATTTTGGCCACTTTCTTTTCATAACTTAAAATTTTGATCACTTGAATTGTCTGAAGATCTTCAACACAACGAAGCTGCAGAAATAAGAAAAAAGGAAGAGGTTAAAAACAAAAAAAAATCATTTTTGTGTCTGAGGTCTTAAAAGCTAGCGAGCAGCCATTTAAGAGATGCATCAATTGGTCTCATCCAACCTGGAGCAAAGGAGAATGAAGCACACCAAAGACACAAGGAAAATATTAGCCCAAGAGACAGAAAGGCCACATAAACCAGAGACTCCTTCAGCCTCAGACTAAAGACCCAATGACCGCCCCGACAAGGAACACAACAGAGAGACCCTGACGGAGCAGGAGAAAAGTGGGCTGCAGAACTCAAGTTCTAGTAAAAAGACCAGACTTAATGGTCTAACTGAGACTGGACGGATCCCGGAAGATATGGTTCCTGGACTCTCCGTTAGCCCAGAACTGAAACCATTCCCGAAGCCTACTATTTAGACAAAGATTAGACTGGACTAAGGGACATAAAATGATACTTATGAAGAGAGTGCTTCTTAGCTCAAGTAGATACAAGAGACTAAATGGACAGCTCCTGTCTGGAGGCAAAAATGGACAGGAGCTGGTTGAATGGACATGAGAAATCCAGGGTGGAAAGGAAGAGTGTGCTGTCACATTATAGGGAGAGGAAGCCAGGGTCACATAACAATGTGTATATAAATTTTTGTATGAGAAACTGACTTGAACTGTAAACTTCCACTCAAAGCACAATTTAAAAAAAAATCATTTTCTTTTATTTTGTTTACAACAGATATTCAGACATTACTCTTGTTCTCGCCTTAATGGAAAGAGGACTGAGCAGGACCTTGGGGTAGGGGCTGACTGCGGATCTAGAACCTGCAGCTGGGCTCAGCCTTAACCTCTCTGGGCCTCAGTCTCTTCATCTCTATTTACTAAAGTTGAACTACATAGCCTCTTAGATCGTAGAACGGCTTCTAAAGTTTTTCTAATTTACTTAGCAAGAATAAAATGAATTATTTTCCCTATATCTTCAACTAGCTAAAAAAACAGCCTGAAAGAGTCATGATAAAATGAAACAATTTCTCCATGATCCTTGAAAGAAACACTTTTATCCAGAGCATAATCCGTCAGCTCTCAAATCAGGCAGCAAACCCCTGTGATGTTATGAGTTCTGCAAGGTTAAGCCTATATCTGAACTTGATGGGAACTTAATCCCTGAATAAATTCTTGCTGAAAACAATTGTGTTTTCCAACTTATTGCCAATGACTATTAAGTGGGATTTGATAAGGAATTTCCTTGTGGTTGGTTCCATCAGCGAGTCAGTTGCTGAAGAGGTAAAAACCCAGTAGCCCCATTCCTCTGAAATCAGCAAGTCTACTCCAAGCGTGCCCTGAGGATTAGTGATCTACAAATAGTCCATAAAGCTCTCTGAGTATCTCAGATAAAAGATGCTTTAGAAGTTACTCCTACCATTACTATAAACGTGTTATTAAGGTGAAGAGAAGAATATTCCTGGTCACCAAAAGTATGTTCTTACACAAAAATGATTTCTGAACATCCTAAGAAGCTATACTAATTTTGCTACAAAATATAAATGCTTTACACATTGATACAAAAAGGTATCCAGCATACTATTGACACTTAGTATTGATATTTTTAAACTGGGAAGTTTAGTGCATTTCAGTAATTCCAAATGTACCTTCTACTTGTAGGGTTACTATAAAAATTAAGAAAAAAAATTCTGAAGAATAATTAGAACATGTGCTTATAGTATTTATACATATATTGCAATTGGTGGTATCTCAAAATTATATTTAAGAAACAATATCCTTATTAAAATAATGCATTCATATTGACAATGAATAGAAGGAAACATGAAAAAATAAAAGGGTTTTTTTTTAGAGTAGAGGGAATGTTTATGTGGGGAGGTGTTAAATTCTGGCACTAGTATTTTCTGTGTGTGTGCAATCCTATTTTAAAAAGAAACTATTTTGTTTATTTTATTTTCAGAAGAGTATTTTTTCATTGTTTTTTTTCTCCCAAAAGTTTATAGAAGGTTGTGAGGTTCTAGGAAAAGCTCTATATTTGAAATTAGAAGGTCTGGGTTCATATCCCAGATTCACTAGTTTTATTCCCACTGTGATGTTGGGCAAGTCAATGACCTTCTCTAAGAGTAAATATCAAAGGAGATTAAAACAAATAAGCTATAAGCGTCAGCAGAACCTGGGTCCCAATTCTACACATATGACTGTGGGATTGTTTTCAAGATTAAAGATTTATTTATATTTGAAACTATATTTAAAACAAACATACTTACATGCATATGTATTTTTATGATATTATGGAATACTTGGAATTATGATTTTTGACTTCTCAGAGTTTCAGTTAACCAGTAATAGAACCCAAGATGAGTTATCTGCCCTGCAACTTCCTGTTACTTAGGGCCCAAGAGTTTTATCTGCATCATTTTGTCTGGACAAGTCAGTCCCCATCCTTTCCAACAGCATTTATCCAGGCAGAGCTTTCATTTATTATTCTGGAGTTGCATGCATGCTAAACAAGTTAACTTAAGAAATGTTGGTTTCTACTTCCCAGTGGTTCTTTGGTATGAGAAGACCCAAACTAATGTTTCAGATTATTTGGGTTTGTATATATGAAGTGTCCATAATTATTTTTAATTTATTTATTTTTCAATTCTTTGTTTCATCACTCTCTATTTCTCCATTCTGTTCATTTAATGTTTTCAAAATAAAGAGCTCTATTTCATGTATCACTTCCTTTATTTAGTCACCAGAGGATTATTTTTCAAAATTACTATAGATGAAGCAAGAGCACACGTGCAATCAAATCTGTCCTAAAGATGAACCACTGAAGACAAAGTCTCTAGAATTCCCTTTAAAGGTAGTCTGTGTCTATATAAATGGCAGATGCCTAGTCCTTATCGATCCAGACACTTGTAGATTTTCAAAGAATTCATTTTGAGTTCTCATTCTCAAGTGAGGAGCTACGTTTCCATAGTCACTGGATAAGGAAATTGAGGGAAATGACTTGCACCAAGTTCTGTGTTGAGGTAATACCAGCTACCAGTTGCCACTGAGGTGATTCCAACTTATGATGACTCCATGTGTGTCAGGGTAGAACTACGCTCCCAAAGATTTTCAATGGCTTATCTTTTGGAAGTAGATCACTGGGCCTTTCTTCCAGGACATCTCTGGGTGGACTTGAACCTCCAGTTTTTCGGTTAGCAGCTGAGTACATTGTTTGTACTACCCGGGGACTGTTGAGATATTAGTACAGTCTAAAGTCGAATATCTTCACACTTTCACTACACCCCCCCCCCCCCGCATCGTCCCCTTGCTTTGCCCTCTGCCTGTAACTCATTCAAAATATAGCCACTGAGCACCTACTGTATGTGGTACTGTTCTAGCTTTAGGCGAAAAGATAAATAAGACTTGTTCTCTGCTCTTCTGGAATTCACTATTTGCTGAGAAAGACAGGTACACAAACAAACTGCTTCAATAGGTGATATGGGACATGAGGGGGGTGACCATGGAGGGCAATGGGAACATACTGAATGAGCAACCAATTCAGACGGTGAGTGAAATGAAAACATCTTGATCTCAGCCTTCTGGGGTGAGTAGAAGGTAGCCAAGTAAGGAAGACAGAAAGAATATTGCAGGGAAAGTTGATGTGCTAAGACAAAGGGGCAAACGAATGCATGTCAAATTCTAAAAAGAAATGTGGCATTGGCTGCAGCCTCAGGTGGCTGGAGGAGGGGAGAGTCAAGATATTAGGCTGCATGGGTAGACAGGCGATCGCCACAAAGGAACTTATAGCCATGCTCAGGGACTCATTAGAAAAAAATTTTTAAAAAAATTTTGGTTGTTGTTGTTGAGAATATACACAGCCTCAGGGATTCATTTTTAATCATGAAGTATTTTAAGCTGGGAAGTGACATGAGAAATTTTATATTTGAGAGCAATTCCTCTGGTGGCAGTGTGGAGAGAATGGGTTAGAGGAGAGCAACGGTAAAGGAAGAACAACTAAGATCCTCCTGAACTAAGTCTGTGGCAGAGGGATAGGGCAAAGAAGATTTACTGGAAAAATATTTAAGAGGTGGAATAGGTAAGACTTGATAACTGGTTGGGTGTAGGGAGACATGGATTAGGAATAGTCAGAGATTACTCCCTAATTTCTGATTTAGGTAGCCAGGAATAATGACATTCACTGAGAAAGAGAATGGAGAAGTAGTAGATTCGGACAGGGGGTAGATGGGGAGTGAGGGAAGGGTGGATGAATGACTCATCCATACGTATGCTGAATTTAATGTGTCTGTGAACCATCCCAGTGTAGGTAGGTGTTCAATAGCCAGTTGACTATGAGAATCTGGTAGAGATCAGAAGAAAGACCTGGAATGCAGAGACTTCAAAGTCATTTCAAAGTCACCAAGCTATTGTTAGAAGGAGAAATCCTGGCAGTATATGAGCTCATCCAAGGTAAATGTGTAGTGTGAGACAAGAGCTAAGCATAGAATACTAAGGACAATGAAGAGAAGTCTTTGAAGGAGACTAAGAAATAAGGGCCAGAGAGTCAACAATAAAGACAGGAGAGAAAGGGGTCCTAGAAACAATGGGAAGAGAAAGTCGCAAGGAAGTGGAACGGGTCAATAGTATCAAAAGCTGATGGGCCAGAAAACGAAGGAAGGAAAGAAGAGAGGGAAGGAGGAAAATGTGTCCATTGGCCCTAATAATTGGGAGATCATCAGTGATGTTAATGGGGGCTGTTTCAGTGAAAGCTGGTAGAGGAAGGTGATGCCAAATTGCAATGTACTGAGGAATAAATGCTAGGTGATTTTACTAAACTACAAATTTATTTAGGGCAGAGGCTATACCTTATCTATTGTATCACTAAGGCTTAGTAAGTAATTGGTGCATTTTAGGTGCTCAATAAATAGTGGTTAAATGAATGCTTATTGAAAGAAGATGTGGCACCAAAAAACATAAATAGTTCTTTGAGTTAGCAGTGATGGGAAGGAGAGAAATAAACTGATAGCTACAGGGAGTTGAGAGTAGTTTTAACTTTTGTACTAAATTGAGTCCCTGGGTGGTGCAAATGGTAAAGCGCTCAGCTGTTAACTGAAAGGTTGGAGGTTTGAGTCCACCCAGAGGCACCTTGGAAGAAAGGCCTGGAAATCTACTTCTGAAAAAAAAAAGCCATTAAAAACCCTACGGAGCACAGTTCTACTCTGACACACATGGGGTCACCATGACAGCAACTGGTGGTTGTGGTGGTTGTTACATTTTAAAGGGAAAGAGCCAGTGGTGAAGAAGAGATTGAAGATATAAGGAAAAGAGAAAATCATTACTTGAAAGAGATCCCTGAGGCAGGGAATGGAGTAGGAGAGACAACAGAATAGAGGATCAGCTTGGTCCTGGGAGACTTCTCCAGTGGCCCTGTAACAGAAGAGAGGGGTTAAAGAATAATGTGAATATAGAGGTTTGCATAAAAGGAGGCAAGGAGTTGAGGAAGTTCTTGATAATGACTTTATTTTGTCCAATAATTAAGGAGTAAGATTGTTTGATACGAATGAGGGAGGCTAGGAGGGCAAGAGACTAAAATGAGAATTGAAGACGTGTAACATCAATTTTACAGACAGAGTGGGTCATCTAGGGATCCAAAGCCTGCTGGACAGCGCAGAGGACATCTGAGTATAGACGCTGGGAATTTGATGTGATTTTTTCTCCAGCTCCTCTTTGCAGTTTGACTACAAACATGGAGAAGACAAACAGTTGGACTGATCCAGAGATATTTTCAACCAAATGGGTTGCATAAAGAAACTGGAAATTGACAGAAATTGGATCATGATTTGAAGTGATGCATGTGGCTAGCTCAGTAAAAGAAGAGATGAAATCTAGAGGGTTTGGACAGAGTGAGCAAGAGACTGGGAGATTTGGATGAAAGAAGAGAACAGATAGAGCAGGAAGAAGTAGTGAGAAGGAAAATAGATAAGATTGAAGTTAGAGACTGGGATATGCAGTGTGACCCATACTCTGTTTATTAGTTCAAACATCTTTCCTGCTAGCACCCAACATGAAAACTGTTTGTGGTCAAATCTTGTCCTTTATAACTGTAAAGTTATTTCCAGAATAAATACCTGTGCCATTCTCCAGTGGTAGGTTTATGTGACACTTGGATGAATAAAATAAAATTATGAGAAGTGTGGAATTCCCTTTGTTAGAGTTCTTACACTCTAAGTATGCTGGATAATGAAATTTTTCATAATTTTGTCTGTCCATAATCCATTTCCTTCCTTCTTTAGGTTTAGAGAGTGGTGTAGAAAGAGTAAACAGTGCTCAGGGGCAACATAATAATTTGTGCATGAAAATACGTAAATAGTAAAACTAGAGCGTGTTCATGCACTCAACATTCAACAAATCTAAAGAGAGTAACATTCAGCAAATCTAAAGAGAGTGAGTCAAATGAAAAAATTATCCAACAGGCATGTTGGTGATGGTCCCATTATTAGAAGTACTGGACACACATTCTCCCTTTGCACCCTCTTCACTACACAAGTTACATGGAAATTCTCTTTTCTCTGATAAACCAAGTTCCTGCGGTTTTGTTCAAAGCTGAGCCTATGACCCAGACCTGCACAATCTGAGTGACCCACTGTTACTGTTCAGAGACGGACACAAAGGATTTGAGATCTGTCTCTGAAGACAATACGATTCTCTTAAGTACAGTTTCCACCCGAGCGTCCTTGCAAATCTTAGGATCTAGAAGCTCAAGGAATCGAAACCAGCAACACATAGCAGAACCTTTTTTTACATATCAACTCTTTCAAGGCTCTGAAAATTCAGTAAGGGTTAAACACACATATATACATACTTCAAGCAAATTCTCTAAATTTGCATATAGCTCAGATGCTGAAGAATGAAGATTAATAAATCAAGTGAATTTTTTTGCTTAGAAAAAGTGCAAGAAACATGCATTTATGGATTGTTGAACTGAGAGAATCTTTACAGATTATTATCTATGTCAACCCACTTAATAACTAAGAAAACTGAGACAAATTAGTGATAGAAGGAACTCCAGCTAATAATGACATGTCAGGAGGAGCACCTGGCTATATTCTTAACTACAATCCCATGGTCCTTCTCTAACACTTCAACTGGTCTTTCAAAATTTCTTCTACTTCCCTCTCTTTCTAGGAGCTCTTCTGTAATCTACATACTTAATGGTTATTAAAAGAGAGATGACCTCTTTCAGAATGCTTTGCTTTGGGGTCCCAAGTGTATATTTATATTTCACCAACCATGAATTATTCAATCAAAAAGGAATACTTAAGTAGTATGAAGGGAGTATTTTTGTAATATAAAAGTATACATAAAGTATCCAGTGGAATGATTTTGAAATATAGTTTTTCATCATACAAGCATCACTATTTTGTAAAGATTCTTAATGCGTTATTTGTAATAGTATTTTTTAAATAAATATGTTATTTCCCATTGGAATACATTATTCATCGTTGGTCTTTTCAGAGAGTGACTCATAGTGCACACTTCTCCCAACAGGAAGATTCCTAAACTGCTCCAGCTCGGCTAAACTACTAATGAGAGGAGAGAACAAACAGAGTGGGAAGAAATAGTGAGTAAATTTTGTCTGGAAAAAACCCTCCAGTCTCTTGCTCACTCTGTCAAATTCGTCTAACTTTCATCTCTTTTTCTGTAGAAACTAGTCATTGCAAATAATGATCTCATTGCCCTCAACTTCCGCGTTCCCACTTTCCTCACACACACCATTTGGTTGAAAAACAAAAATCTCTGAATCAACCCAACTATCTGTCTTCTCCATGTCTGTAGTCAAACTGCAATAATTTGCATTCTTTTCCACACAAAATTTTCTCCCCCGGACACCGTTTGAGGGGAGGGGCAGTTGTAATCTTCAACTCACCATTCGAATGGAGTACAGAATATGGCCATAACAATGCACTATGACGCCCACGGGCACCACCAGGCAGCCAAGAAATAAGAAAAGCACAAAGGAGGAATCATTGGAGTTGTTGGATTTCCAGTCCACAGTGCAGGCTAGTCCATGTGTGTCCAGGATGTACCTGTTCCAGCCTAGGAGAGGCGCTCCTGACCATGCCAGTGAGTAGAGCCAGATGTAGGTAATGGCCCTCCAGGCCCAGGAGAAATTGATCACTCTGGCATGGACCACACGGATATAACGTTCATAGGCCAGCACAGTTAGTGTTGTAATGGAAGCAATCCCTGGAAGAAGAGAAAATGGAAAAGTATAGCACAGCCATGGGAACAAGAGATATAACCAAGATGATACATTCTCTCTGGAAATATCTTACAATATATGTGGAATTGCTAGGAAGCAAGATCACTGATGCTCCGAAAGCTGAAATATCTAAGAGAAATAATGCCCCAGGGCCCCAGGAAATTTGATTGGGAACATACTTGCTTGTAAAAGAAACCATGGAATAGAAAATGGCATATAACTGCAGCAGGACAAAAATAAAAGTTCAAAAAAAATAGTCCCCCATCCATAATGATGGGGATATTGTATTACTTTTTCTGCCAGGAAGAAACCCTGGAGTGAGTCAGAGAGGGTAACTAGAGCCAGTATCTCTTTTGGTTTTGCCTTCTGTTAGCTGTGTCTGACTCAGCTATTGAAGTCAAAGTGGGCTCCATGCGTATGAACTGGGCAAATCAATGGCGAAATTATGTAGAGGGCTGGCTTAACCTACCTATTAACAGATGTCAGTATATTAACTGTTCATATTCAAGGATTTCTGACAAGGGGGTGAAGTCTTCTGTGCTCCCATGGTGTTCATTTATACCTCTATTTTGGAACATATATACTTCAACAATATTATTCATTTATTTCTCTACCTCCCCTGAGAGAGTGATTTCTTCACTCCACAAGCACCTACTGAGCACCTACTCTGTGCCAGGCACTGTGCTGACACTGAAGATTCAATGATGACTAAGATGCAGAACTCTAAATGTCAGGAGGAATACAGATGTATAAACAACTGTAATACTGTACAACATGTAAGAGTTCATAAGTGATGAGACAATTCAGAGATGCCAGGACACAGAGGAGATGAAAAGGAGATAAAGTTAAAAAAAATGAGGCCATAGTGAGAAAGACTTTTAATTTCATGCTAATGTTTTTTGTTTTTCTTTTGTTCTTTTTTTTTCCTGTATGAAGTAGTAAATCATAAATGTGTTAACCTGTTGTGCTTTTTAATCATGGACTTAACAGTTAAGTTCTCCTCCTCCTCCTCCTTTTTCTTCTGAAAGGACATTCTAGTAATAGCATAGAACTTGAAACAGAGTCTGGTCCTGTGGAAGCCAGTTTGAGGCTATTGCAAAAGTTCAAGCAAGATATAACGTTAAAGGCATGCAGAACAAAGTCTAGATTCCAGGGACGCTTAGCAATTACTATCAATATTCTGAATGTGGGGAAGGTGTGGGAGGAGTCAAGAATAACTCAGAGAAATCTAACCTGCATGATGAATAGAGAGTAATTACATTAACCAAAATAAAAACTACAAGGTGGGTGAGCAGCAATCGGGAAGAAAACGAAATTATGAGTTCCCTAGAACACATAGGGATAAATATTTGTTGAATGAGTAGATCAAGAGAGGTTGGAGAAAAAGTGGCTTTAATGGAGAATGAAAATAAGACTGGTCTCTTGAAAAATAGGGTAGGGTATGTACGGGAATGGTAGGTTGTCAAGAAACTTGAAGTCAAGTCCCAGCTCTCCACTAAGTAGCTCTTAGGACAGGGCATACAATCTCTTCAGACTTTGATTAGTTGGTTTTATTTTTATTTTATATTTTTGTCATAAAATTGAAAATCTGCTCACAATATAAAATTCTGTCATTCTGCAATTATGAAAGTGTAAAATGAAGAGACCCTGGACTCAGAAAGCAATTGGCAGAACATAGTTAATATTTACTTATACTATAACAGTTTTTTCTTGGGGATGATTAGTATTATCCCCAACATCTGATACATATGGCATTCAATAAATGTTCACTAACCAAATGAATGAATATTTATTAAATACTTAAGTGACCAGAAGAAGAAAATCAGATTTTGGAATACAGTGGAAGGAAATACTTCAAAGAGAGTAGTGATAATCACAGCAAATAATGCACTTAAATTTAAATTATAAGAATTATGGGGACAAGGAAAATATCAAGTTAGATATGCTATCTTCAGAACTAAGAATGAAACTTTACCTATTAAATTTTTATTTAAAAAATTTTATTTATTTATTTTTATCCTTTCTTTGACTAATTATATTCCTAAAGGAAATCTAAAAACTCTAAAAATAATGGCATAACAAGTTGACTCTAATGAAATACGGTTAGTTTTATTTAATTTACAAGTTCTTACGTTAAATGTAATGGTATTTAATTATATAACTGCCTTTAAATGTTCATTTAAATATTTAAAATTGGCTTTCAACTTTTAATTAATTTACGTCAAATATGATTTAGTCCTTCACAGGCAAGAAAACTTGGTGCAAATAATTACACTTTGTTGTAGATAAGTGACTCTCAATGTACCTTAGAGATGAACAAATGAGTTTTTATGGTTAAAACAATAAACTGGTATAATTCTAACTTTCATTCATTCATTTATTTATTAATTATTGATTGCTTATCTACATGTGCTAACCATTATGCTAGAAAATATGTATAAAGAAGTGAGTGAAACAAAGTACCTCATGGAATTTATGATCCAGTTGGTAAAACAGATTAAAAAAAAAAAATCACAGAAGTAAGTTAGTGAAGTGCCATGAAGAAAAGAGCCAGTAGCGAGGTAGAAACACATGTGAGGTATGTTGGAGGAGAGGGTAAAATGCACCAGTTAGGAAAAACCTCACTGCACGCAGAGCTGAGGTGTGGAAATCACAGCTTTGGGATAAGCAGGGGTGCAGGGTCGTCATTTTGAACCATACCCATCTGACAGAATAATATTCCTATTAGCCAATACTTGGGTAGCTTCTTTTCAGGTATGATATACGTTCAAAATTAATTCAATGTATCTTTTAAAATTTTCTAAAATTCCACTGATGTAAGAAGTGTCCCAGAAAAGGGCACAGCATGCAGAAAGACCCTAAAGAGGGAGAGTGCCTGGCTCACTTGGCGGGACTGTTTCAGTAAATGTGAGAATGACACAAGATGAAGCTGGAGAGGCAGGAAAGGGCTGGATCATGCAAGGTTTGTAGGAGCTTAGAGAATTTTTCCTTCTGATTATTTAAGTCAAAGAGAATGTTTTAAATCTATTAATATATTTTTAGATCAGGCCTGTGTCTTAGTAGGCACAATGAGTTTCAATTGCCTGAATTCAGTTGCCAATATTCAGTACTATGACCCGTTAGCACAGTCCTTGTTACTGTTGTTGTTAGGTGCTGTCAAGTTGCTTCTGACTCATAGCAACCCTATGTACAACAGAACTAAACGCTGCCCGGTTCTGAGTTATCCTCACAATCGTTGCTATGTTCGCGCCCCTTCTTGCAGCCGCTGTGTCAGTCCATCTATTAAGGGTCTTTCTTCTTTTTTGCTGACCCTCTACTTTACCAAACATGATGTCCTTCTCCAGGGACTAGTTCCTCCTTATAACATGTCCAAAGTATGTGAGACCATCCTTGCTTCTAATGAGCATTCTTGCTGTACTTCTTCCAAGACAGATTTGTTCATTCTTCTGGAAGTCCACTGTATAGTCAATATTCTTTGCCAACACCATAATTCAAAGGCATCAATTCTTCTTTGGTCTTCCTTATTCATTGTCCAGCTTTCACATGTATATGAGGTGATTGAAAATATCATGGCGTGGGTCAGGCGCACCTTAGTCCTCAAAGTGACATCTTTGTTTTTTAACACTGTAAAGAGGCCTTTTGCAGCAGATTTGCCCAATGCAGTACGTCGTTTGATTTCTTGACTGCTGGTTCCATAGATATTGACTGTGGATCCAAGTAAAACAAAATCCTTGACAACTTCAGTATTTTCTCTGTTTATCATGGTGTTGCTTATTGGTCCAGTTGTGAGGATTTTTGTTTTCTTTATGTTGAGGTGTAATCCATACTGAAGGCCGTAAGCTTTGATCTTCATCAGTAGCATAGTCCTAGTGGGCCCAAACTTTGTATTTCTCAGGCCTTCCTGTGGTAACACACATGGTTAATGTGCTCGGCTCCTAACCACAAAGATGACAGTTCAAGTTCACCCAGAGGTTCCTTGGAAGAAAGGCGTAGTGATCTACTTCTGAAAAATCAGCCATTGAAAATCCTATAGAGCACACAGTTCTACTCTGAAGGACATGGGGTCATCATGAGTCAACTTGATGGCAACTGGTCCTGACAACATGGGTATGTAAACAACAGGCTTAATCAGACCAATTTAGTCTTTGAAGGTGAGTCACTTGAACTGACCTAAACTATGTAGTTTAGGTCCTTGCAAAATATATGCCAGCCTTTTTTTTGCCCTCACCATGTTTTATTTGCATAAAGCAACAATGCTTTATATTACATTTACAGGACTACATGAATTTTGGTCTGGGGTCAAAATGATTTCCTGTATTCCATTTGATTGCCAGGACACACTCCAGGAGGATGAACATGAATGGACTAGCTTACAACTACTTTACATGTACATCTTAACCAATGTTAAGCCTAATTATTCCATACAGTGCGTCCATTTCCCTCAACACTATAGACAGAAAAGGGCAAGGAGGGTACCACATACTAGCACTGGTTGTTAGATCCTATAATAATCACTCTACATATGTTATCTCTCCTTTTTGGAAACAGGCCTGTGGCTCAGAAGGACTAAGTAACTAATAGGTAGTGGAGACAGTTTTGAGACTCCAAGACTGGCTGATTCCAAAATCCATGATTTTTCCTTCACATTTCCAGGGATGGGAGAGTTAATGTTGCCACTAGTCAGTCATTTCTACTTCCTCACAAATTCTAGGGTATATGACATCTCTGCTCTCCCTGCAAACTGCAGGGTTTTTTTCTAGTGTTTCTCCTAAAATAATTTTGAAAAACTATGTAGATTCTTATAAATTTAAAAGGTGAAATCTAATTTTTTTCATCTTGAGTTTAAAGAGTTATGTAATGCAAATATAGATCCCTTGTGGCACAAGCAGTCTGCTCTCAGCTACTAACTGAAAGATTGGTGGTTCAAATCCACCCATCACCACTGTGGAAGAAAGGCCTGGTGATCTACCTCCATAAAATCACAGCCATTGAAAACTCTATGGAGCACAGTTCCACTCTGAAACACATGGGGTCACTATGAGTCTGAGTTGACTTGACATCAATGGGTTAATGCAAATACAGACAATTTAAAGGGGACCCTGGTGATGTAGTGGTTAAGCATGTGACTGCTAACCAACAAGCCAGCAGTTCAAATCCACCAGTTGCTCCTTGGAAATCCTATGGGGGCAGTTCTACTCTGTCCTGTAGGGTTGCTATGAGTCAGAATCGACGCAATGGCAATGGGTTTGGTTTTAGACAATTTAAAATAAAACTATTAGTAACTTTTTAAAATATAGCCAATGATTTGTAAGTATGTTAAAATTATATATAAAGAACAATGATCATTTAAACTTATATTTCCATTCCACTTCCACCTACAAAATTTTATCCCAATGTAATACATTGCTATGGCTGAAAGATTTTAAAATTATTCACCATATCATTCTCTTCTACAATAAATACATATTTAGAAATTAAAAAATTTTAATTTCCTGGATGGTGAGGCTGTAACCCAAGCCCAAGCCCCGTTGCCACTGAGTTGATTCCAACTCATAGCGACCCTATATAAGACTTTGGCTACTAACCTAAAGGTTGGCAGTTCAACCCACCTGCTGCTCCTTGGAAACCCTATGGAGCAGTTCTTCTCTGTTCTACAGGGTCACTTTCGAGTCGGAATCGATCTGATTGCAACGGGTTTGCTTTTTTTGGTTTGGACTATTGTTTCAGTTGTTCAGACTCATGCTACCTTTCACCAGTATTTCATGTATTTTTTTAAAAAGGGAGTGCATTTTTTTCCATTAAATCTAGTGGGTTTTTTTTTTTTTTTTCCTTTTCTTTTTATAGTTAGGCAAGGGCAAAGAGTTGTTGATGCGGTTGGTAAAGCACAGGAGCCTTTGTCCACCGTGTATATCTCCTCCTGCTCGGCTGCCTTGTGCACCTGCATGGTAGCTTGGAAATCATTCCAGGCTCCTCTCCCCTCTGTTATCTTTGATTCTTTCACTATCAGCCCCTCAGTCTATGACTCCACTGGCTCCGTGACTTGGCTCCTTGTCTTCCTACAGCCCCAACTGGACACATGACCCAGTTTTAGGCTGTTTGCCTTGGCTAATTTGCCAGTCTTTTAAGGTCCTTTTTTTCCTGAAAGTGTCTTAACTCCATGCACCAAAACCAAGGAAAGGAGTGCCCTATCTTGGTATAGGGCCTCATTAGAACCTATTCCACACTCATGTTTCTGTTTGCCAAGGGAGGATATTGAACACAATGGCTCACTACAGGGAAAAAATGGATAATTATTACACTAAAACCAAACCCATTGCCATCGAGTTGATTCCCACTCATAGTGACCCTGTAGGACCGAGTAGCACTGTCCTGTATAGTTTTCAAGGTTGTAAATCTTGACGGAAGCAGACTGCCACATCTTTCTCCTGCAGAGCAGCTGGTGGATTTGAACCACTGACCTTCCAATAAACAGCCAAGGGCTTTAACCACTGCACACCAGGACTCCTTAATTATTACACTAGGGGACCCAAGAAATACCCATCATGACTGGAGTCTACAGGTTTAGTGAGAAAACCAAAACCACACCAAACCCATTGCCATCGAGTCTGACTCATAGCGACCCCATAGGACAGAGTAGAACTGCCCTATAGGGTTTCCAAGGAGCGTCTGGTGGATTCAAAATGCTGACCCTTTTGTAAGCAGCCAAATTCTTAACCACTATGCCACCAGGGTTTCCTTAGTGAGAAAGGGCAGTTTAAATGTAAAGCGTCTCCTCTGTGGTGGTACTTAAGGTGGAGAGTCTGGGAGGCAGTTAGATGGGAGCACTTTTACGAAACTGAGATAGTCTAAATTCTGGCCCTAATTCAACTTGTCTCATAGAATGAGTGTAGTACTGCTGGTAAATTGGGGGCCATACATTTTCTTTGTTTTCATAATTTAATCAAAGAAAATTATTTCTTGATACAACAATCCAGATTTTATGACAATCTACCCCAATATGCTCGAGGAAACTGCATTAGAAAATGCTCTTCTGACTGGTCCTTGTCCTTGATCCACTTCAGGAACATGCTCACTTGCTTATTTCCCTTCTCCTCGTTTCCTATCTCATGTTTTTATTAAAACTAACAGAAGGCTTTTTCTTTTGAGATACCTTTAAATTCATCTCCTTGCCTCATACCACTCCCACTATTCTGGTCCAGGCTCACACCCCATAAATGACTGCACTAACCTAATTAATTTCCTTCTTTGCCCAGCCTCTATCATCCTTCTGTGCATCAAATAAACCAGATTAATCACCGACTGAGCTCAGCTTACGTGTCATCCCCGATCTCCTTGACCCAGCTAACAAGCCCCTACTCCCAACTGTGGGCCTTGACCACTTGCCTTGCTTCCCAGCAATTGTGGTTCTGTGACCAGTTACAAAGCTCCAGCTGCTGCCACTGCCTCCATAACCACCAGGGACCGGCAAGCAGTGCCACCTGCGCCTGTGCACTCAGTCGACTGGGCCCGCCCCCGGAGGCTCTGGCTTCCCCAGCCGCTGCCTGGACCCAGCTGGCATAAACCACAAGCAGGGGGCCATTAACACCTCACATTAACACCTCATGGAATTTTGAGTAATATGGGTCAGGAGATAGGAAGGAGCCAGAGATTAAATTGCTTGCACTTCCTTCTTACCTCATGGGTTGTTTCAAGTCTTACAAGGCCTCTCTGAAGATGTCCTGTAAGACTGAGCAATCAGATGTGTTTTTTATGAAGCTGTGGCCAGCTCCGTGGTGCATCCTCTCCTATTTGGTCTCCTTTCTGCCCTGCCTCTCTTCCTCTATTTCCCTCACTCTTCTTTCCCTGGATTTATTTATACCAGTTGCTGTCAAGTTGATTTCCTACTCACGATGACCCCGTGCGTTTCAGATTAGAACTGAGCTCCACAGGGTTTTCAATGGCTGTAATCTTAGATAAGCAGATCTCCAGGCCTTTCTTCTAAGGTGCTTCTGAGTGGATTCAAACCTCCAAATTTTCGGTTGGTAGATGAGTGTTTAACTGTTTGCACCACCCCGGGACTCCCCTGGGTTTGTATTACCCAATAAATCATTTGTACAAAAGCTTTTGCCTTAGGCTCTATTTTCTAGGAAATCTGTGCTAAGATAATCATCTTATTCCTTTCATAAGACCCTCTCTAGCATAATGACATAAAAGCTTCCTTTCCTTAACATGTTAGCTTTAAAGGAACTCTGCAGACTACTTTCACCATCTAGTCAGCATTCTCTTACACCATTTCTGACGTCCTTAGTATATGCTACTCTCTGCTCATACACAAAACAGAAGGGCTGTAACTTTGTGGTCACTGTTTACTACTTATTAGACTTTAGTACAATTCTGTGTACACTGTCCTATCTTTCCAATTAAACTGTAAACACCTAAGAGCTGGGACTATATATTTTGCTTCCTGGCATCCTCCTTGGCACCTGGAATAGTTAACAAGGGATTATTATACGTTTGTTGATAATGATAAACACTGTACTCATGAACACAGTTCTTCTCTAATAAAACCAAAAAATCCTGGAGCAAACATGCTCATCCCTATAATTAACCAAATATTAAGGTTTTTACCTGCTTAGAAATAATTGCAGTCAGCTTTCAGTGAAAAGGAAAATGTTCCTTATGGAAAACAGCAATATATAGGTTAGGCAAACATAAAATAAAACCAACTTTCCTGCTATTTTTCCTAAAGGATCCTTATTTCAACTGCAAATACTATTTGATGGTTATTACATGACAATTTTTGAATATTAAAAAATATCTATGAAGTGTTCTTTTTTATGGATAATATAAGGCTAGATGGTATTCCTATTAGATTTATTATCTCTTGCTCTTCAACTACAATAATAAATTATAATGCTAATACTAATACTTTATTTCATGTGGTATTTTATAATTTTCATAGTACTATCCCATGGAGGTTTCTCATCAGATCATCACAGACATGTGAGGGAGGAAATGCCCATGGTCATCATTTGATTTAGAGCTGTAGAAAAAGTAGCTGTGATTTGTGACTTGCCTAAGGTCACAAGATTAGTAAAATCCTGCTTGGAAAACGATTCAGACCTTTTGACTGCTAGTCCAGTGCTGTGTTTAGATTTTCCCTGGAAAGACTTGACAGTGAGTTGGCTGTGATCAACGGAGAAGCTTGAGGTCTTTTTAATTCTGTGAAAAAATTCAACACATGAATAAATTGTGGGATAGCCATGTGCCCCCCGCTTGCAATGACGATTCTGATTTCTAAGTGCTCCTTCTTAAATTACTAACCTGGCTCCAAATGAAGACAATCTAAGATAGCCCAGGAGAACAAACTAAAAATATGAGGGAATCTGAAAGTTACCAAATTCAATCTTCATTCAGTCATTCATAATTTAGAAAGTTCTCAAAGGAGCTCAGAGTTTAGGTTTTACAGCAGGTGGTAACAAGGTTGATTCCATTTTAGGTCATCTTCTATTATTAGCTGCTAACTTACGTGGACAGTACCAAAACACAGCTAGACGACCAGCATTACTTTTCTCTCAAAAGTGAGTTTAATGCCCTCAGCTACAGTTTGTGTGTGGTGTGTGTATAAGTAATTAGTCAACTAGAAAATGTGATATAACATACCTCAGGGCCATAAAAAGAGAATGGGGAAAGAAAATAAGAAGCTTGTCAGAATGTGTTAAGAAAAAACATCATTGTTACAGCCTGGGCAGTGAAGTCCAAAACACACATTTGTGAGGTGGTGGCGTATAAAATAAAACCCATCTCTGTGACTGGTGTAGGACTAGGATAGTTCAGAGAATATCATTTCCTTGAAAATCTTCATCATCCTGAGCTGCTTCTGAGACAAAAGTGAAGGACAAATGAAGAAGATCTAAAGAAAAATTGAAGGCAGCGGGGGGACATTTGACAGCGATGAGGTATGTCTTAGTTATCTAGTGTTGCTATAATAGGAATATCGCAAGTGGGGGGCTTTAACAAACAGTAATTTATTTTCTCACAGTTTAGGAGACTAGAAATCCAGAATCAGGGTGCTGGCTCTAGGAAAAGGCTTTCTCTGCTCTGGGGGAAGGTCCTTATCTCTTCAGCTTCTATTCCTTGGCTCCTTGGTGATCTTCATCTATCTTCCCCCATCCCCACTTGTTCCTTCTATATCCTGTAAGAGATTGGCTCAAGACACACCCTACATTAATCTTGCCTCATTAACATAACTGAAAACTCATTCCCGAATGGGATTATAACTGTTGGCATAGAGGTTAGGATTTATAGCACAGATTTTTGGGGGACACAATTCAATCCATAACAAGGCATTTTACATAAGGCTACAAAGCTAGTAGGTGTTGGAGCAGGGCTGATTCCCAGACGCATTCACATTCTGCTATTTCAAGCTTCTCTCCCACATTGTCAAGGTTGGACTTCATATGGATGTAACTCTCCTCCTTGACGTTCTGGATCAGAGCAGCAGGTTTCTCTCCCTTGACAGGAACAGTGATAATATTACTAATAAGCCCATCACAATGCTAGCTCTTGGAATAGCTACATACATATCTCCTGTGGAGAGTCTTTTTGTAAATACTGATTCTCGGGCTCTACCTTTGAAGGTAGGCCTAGGATAGACCCTGAGAATCTGGATGCTTAAAAGACTTGCCTGATGAGTCTGAATTTCAGAACCACTAGTCTAGATTAAAATCAAATCTCCTTAAATATAGTCTCTGTGGCTATTTGCTCATTTCCCACATTTTCCTCCCGAGACCCAATCACTGACGGAGGAAGAAGAAAAACCACTCTTTGTGTCCGAGACCCTTAGTCCTTACACCACGAGATGCAGTCCAGAGCTCCTTTAATTGTGTGGTTTGCGACCATGTCAGTCAGCAGGTACAGTTGTGGCTGTCCCTCTTCCCTCTGACACACTCCAGCAGGCAGCCTGGTTCTGCTCCAGCCCCTGAAGTCTTTGCGTCTTTTCCTCCGTCCTTTTCAGCAGAACGCCAGCACCCCTGCCCTTGTGTCCATGTCCAGGCAGTAGCACATGATTGCAAATACATCTAAGTACTTAGTATTCTGTGGAATGATTGCTTCTCTTCAATGAGAAGACTTTCCCACACGGGGTATCATTTCAGTGGTTTAAGGTTTTCATTGTGTCACATTGTTTTTGTTACCCACATTTTGATTTATTTTTCATTTTTTGGCTTCTACCATCCTACCTAAGAACTGTTCTACATCTTTAAGAAATGGAGAGCAAAGATACATGCCTCAGGTTCCTAAGAAAGAGACAGATTATACATATATATATTTTTTTTCTTCTTTTTTTTCAGATAGAATTGAGGATCAGCCCAGAGAAGGGAACAGATCAGACCCTACAAATCAGTGCTATTGTGCCTTTTATGCTTGTAATCTTTCTTTCTTTAGAGACTGTTATGGATTGAATTGTGTCCTCCCAAAATATGTGTTGGAATCCTAACCCCTATACCTGTGGATATAATCCCATTTGGGAATACAGTTTTCTTTGTTATGTTAATGAGGACATATCAGTGTAGGGTATGTCTTAAACCTAATGAATTTTTAGATGTGAAAAAAGCATATCAGACACAGAGAGAAGCAAGTGCAAATGGGGGAAAGATAGATGCCACGTGGAGATCTCCAAGGAACTGAAGAATACTGGGCTATAGAACAAGGATTTTCCCCAGAGGGGACGAAGAGAGAGCCTTCCGTTAGAGCCAGTGCCCTGAATCAGACTTCTAGCCTCCCGAGCTGGGAGGGTGCCAGGGCATAGGACTGAACCAAGCCTAAGGAAGGAAAGCCTTTTCCTAATGGCAGCTCCAGTTTTCATATGTACTTCTAGTTTTTATTCCTCTCTACCTAGTTCTTGTCTTTTGCAACTCTGCTGCCTCTTGTCTTCTGATGAGCTATGATAATGCCATGTTTTATGGAACCAGGCACAGCATAACAAAAGATGGCTGAAAGTAATGTCATCTGAAAAGGAACTCTTATAAATCTAACTAAATGACCTTCTACATGCCAGCTTGGCCCTGGTCTAGCCAATTACCATGACTCCAGAACCTATCAGTAAATGAGAAGCTTGTTGGGGAGGCATCAGCAATTTTATCATGAAAAAGGAAGCTGAATGAAGACTAATGTTACTTCCTATGGAATTCTCTCATATTATGGAGAGCAGAGTGAAGCCTGGGTTCACAAGAGACTTAAGGCATATTCTAGGTAAGTAAGATAAAATTGTTCCAGGACAAATCACAGCTTAAAGGCAAAGTCACTCAGCCAGGAGTATCTAAACCTTCTTTGGATAGTTGCGTGTAGTCCTCAGCTTAGTGCTGGGGAGACAGAGCCATGGAATGGCCCCTGATGTAAAGGGGAAAAAGACAACATAAAGATAAACCAAAAAACAAAACTGTATTTGAAATGCCAAATGAGATATACAGACATAAGTGCCACAGGAACTCAGGAAGGAAAGATCTCCAAGGACTGGGAAGGCTTTATAAAATGAAGAGGGGGAGAAGAGACTTAAGGATGCTGAAAACAGTCAGTCTGAAAACTTGCATACACCAAGGTCAGCAATTCCAGATCTACTTATATATCCTACGGCCTTGCTGACCAGTAGAAATGTGTGAGCCACATATTTAATTTTAATGCAATTTATAAATTTTTCTAATAGTCACATTGAATAAAGCAAAAAGACATGGGTGAAAATACTTTTAATAACGTATGTTATTTAACCCAGTGTTATGGACTGAACTGTATCCTCCCGAAGTATGTGGTGGAATCCCATCCCCTATACTTGTGGATGTTTCTGTTATGTTAATAAGGCCATATCAGTATAGGGTGTGTCCTAAACCTGATCACTTCTAATTTATAAAAAGAGCAGATTAGACACAGAAGCAAGGACAAATGGGGGAAGATAAAAGCCATATAAATATCACCAAGGAACTGAGGAATGCCAGGGCTACAGAGCTGAAAGAGATCTTCCCCTAGGGCCACTGGCCTGAATTCGGACTTCTAGCCTCCTGAACTCTGAGAAAATAAATTTGTGTTCTTTAAAGCCACCCACTTGTGGTATTCCTGTTACAACAGCACTAAGAAATCAATACACTCAATATATTAAAAATACTATCATTTCTACTTACAATGAACATAAAAAATATTAATGAGATATTTTATATTCTTTTCTCATACTATGTCTTTGAAATCTGGTATGTCTTTTACACTTACATCTTGATTCAGACTAGCCACTTTTCAAATGGTCAATAAACACGTGGCTAGTTGCTGCCATATTAAACAGCGCAGCCCTAGAGAAACTCTTGTGCATTAGGCAGGAGGAGACATGTACAAGGATACGCTTTGAAGCATTGTTTATTACAGTGAAAAACGGGAAATAACCCAAATCGCCATCGAAACAGGGAAATAGGTAAATAAATGTGAGCAAAAAGATCAAAGCTTTGCCTAGATTCACCTTAAATTCGTGCCTGTGGCTACTCTGGGAGGGAAGAGACAGACTGGGACTGGAGAAAGGAAATACATAGACATGAATTTTATCTGTAAAATTGTATTTCTTTACAGATAGATAAAAACTACAGAAATATTAATATATGTTCACTCTGGGTGGTAGATACAAGGGCATTTATTGCATTATCCTTTGCACTTCTGTGTATTTAAAAAAGTTTTAAATACTTTACAAAAGGAAAATAAAAATTCATTGAGGACAGGGAGGTAGCAAAACAAACAGAATTGGGACACTCGGGTCTTTAATCATATAAAATTTGGTATAAACTCATTGCACTTCTATCCCCAAGGATTCCTATTTCTCTAAAACTACAAAATGCCTATGGATTATATCCTTTTGATTGAACTGAAATTATTTATCTTCGTGTTAGTTTGTTAACCATGCGCCTGAGTCCAGAAGTTACTCCCTCTTCCTTTGACATGTGTATCATTATTTATTATCATTAGTAAATAGTTGTTCATAAAGTGTATTAAGGGTTAAATATATATTTAACTACAAGCAAATGCTAAAATCATAGGATGACAGTAGGAACTAATAAATACGTATAAAGAGACGAAGCGCTTGATATAAATACCAGGATAGAGTTCGTTTTGATTTCAGATGTGAGCTTAAAAAATCAAGTCCCTTCTCCCTCTTCCCATTTTAATTATACAACTTTAATTTATAAGATTGTTTATTTGTTGAAAAACAAATGTATTCTAAATTTCTAGAAGCCATCACTTTTAAAATAATGATTTTTGTGTTACACACTCTTACTGTAATAACTCTCTTGAGATGGAGGCAAAGTGAGAGTTGCATTTTAATTGATTAATGGATCCAAGTCTTATTTACAAAACGGACATAAATACCTGCCTTTTCTTACCTTACATAGTTGTCCTGAGGATCACATATGAAAATGTAGTTGTCAGGAGAGAAAGCAGCATTCCTACAAATGCTGTAGCAAAACTGCTCTCATAATATCCATGATATAGTCAAATTCTTTCCGTTGAATCCCTCAGTCCTTTGCAGTACACAAAGCTGGAGGTATTGTGCCCCCTGCTGTTGAAATGTGATTACATTTGGTTGTTGATTAAAGGGAAAACCACTATACTGGAAATAATACCTCTCTATAGTAAAGGTAAAAATGCTAAAATCAAAATTTAAAAACTTTCAATGAGGAAGCAGCTATCTCAGTATAATAGGAACATGCCTTCTTCTTGTTCCACCAAAATAAAGGTAAATAAAACTAATCCTCATCAGAATTCAGCGGTCTTGAAACTATTATCTGCTTCTGTTTTTGATTTTTCACCTTGTTCACTCCCTAGCCTCAATGCCTTGGGCTCCTGGGACCCGATCTCCTTTACCTTCTCTTTCTTCTTCCCTCCAGGCAAAAGAGAAAGCTTCTGATTGTCAGAAACTTAATTAACTGAATGCTAGTCAGAAAACGTTAACTAATTCAGCTTTTAACTTTTAAGCCACTTGTTTCCAATTGTGTAATGTTTTGGTACCCTTTGAAGGAATATCACGTGTCAACAGTGATTTCGCTTTTGTCTTTCCAGTTTTTTATAGAGGGAAGTGTGATAGGTAGGTACCTTAAATTCTTATTAAGATAAAAAGGCATGTCCTCCAACAGAATGTTTCTCAGGTTCAGAGGGCCTGTCTTAATTCATTTTTGTATTTCTAATTCTTAGAACAATGCCAATCCACAGGCCACAGTACGTTTGCTGAATTCGAGCACCCTGATTTGGAACTCTCAGGCTGGTGGAAGAGTCTGCCAGCATCCCCAATCCCCTGAGATCTGTCCTTGGCACACGTCTCCCTTCAGACTCTCCTTAGACCCAAGCTTGGTCATTTCATCTCCTTGGTCTCCAAGACTCCCAAATAAAGTGTGTGTTCTTGGATTAGGGGTTATACTTTAATCAGTATGTAATGTCTTCATGTTGATGTCTTGCAGTGCACTGCTATTATATCTATTATTTCCAGCTCTGGTTCTGAGGTTTCTGTAAGAAACAAAACTGAACAAAAAAAAACATTGTCATAATATACCTCTTTCCTTAATAGAGGCATTACCCTATTTTAATAGGAAAAAAAAAAGTTAAAATCTAAATCACACTAAAAGAGGAAAGCAGAAGAATTTAAAAATAAAAAGAAATTTAAATAGCCCTCAGGTTAATGCTGGGCAACCCAGAAAACATAACACTGCAAAATCCATCTTGATCAAGAATTCATTCCCTTCCAGAACTGTAAACATTTTCACCACACACTCTCGGAGATTATCTTTTCGATTTAACATTAAAATATGTATTTCTTCATTTAAAGTAGAATTTTAGAAGTTCCAAGAAATCAATAATTTTCTCACCAATTCAATAAATCACTTTACCAATTAATCTTTTATTTATTACACAGTTCAACATTTTACAGAAAAAAAATAAGAACCCCTTAAAGTTAAGCTTCAGTTAATTACATCTGTGCCTTCTGATTCTTTTCAAGATAGAGACCTGAATTTTTACATAAATATAATTAGTAAACATAATTTATGTTCTGATTAACATTTTTTAGTTTCACTTAAACATTTTTGCATACAATTTTACATATATCAATATTATTTGTTATATTAAGTCTTAAATAGCAATATACCAAAATTAACCATTTCCCAATTCTTGGGCTTTTCAACTTTTTTTTTTTTGTTTTTACTCTTATGAATAGAATTGCTAAGCATATCTTTGTACAAGTAGCTTTTACTTTCTTTTAAATATTTTCTTGGGCATCTACTACTCAAAACGGGATAGTATGTCAAAAGGCAGATTAATTATAGCTTCATTATATTCTGTGTAGTTCTTTGAAAAGACTACTAATATACAATTTGCTACTGATATGAGGACGCATGTAACTTTAAATGTTTGCTAATATGATAGTTTTAATTTACATTTTTAATGCTAGGAAATCTGAGGATCATTGTAAGAATTCATTTTTCTTGGTCTTGTCTCACCTGCACTCTATGGTTTTATAAATCCGCCTGGTAAAGAGTAGAAAACCTTATGGATTTGAATCCATTTTTAAAAATATATTAAGCGCTTTATTCAGGTACAATGCAAATAGCGCTTTTTATTCCATTTATCTTTTCGCCTTCTTCCTGTTAGGAGACATTTTTATTTTGCCTTTAGTTGATCTCACTATCATGTCAATAATGTTTTTCGATTGCCATGAAGTATTCTTTGTACTACTATTGGGATGAGAATTCTAGTCTTTTTTTTTTTTAACTTTTATCTTTAACATTTTTACCAATTTGGAAGAAACCGTTTTCATACGTTAAAAAAAAAAAAAATCAAATCCCTTTCCGTAGATTCCGACCCTATACTTCATACGTAAAGTGTATCTAATTTCTTTTTTCATACTAATATCTGGATAGTCTTTCCACCAGCAGTTATTAAATATTTCTTTTTGATTGGTTTATTACTACTCTTAGTTAAACTTTCTATTCAGCACATAGAAATTTTAGAACCACTGCTTAACAGCATGTTTTAACGATTGGAAGGACAAGGCTCCAATTGTTTTTTCCTAATTTAAAAAGATATATCTATGTTTGCTTATTTTTTCAAATACAATTTATCACAATTTTGTCAAATTACATTAAGTATCCAGTTGGAATGCTGAATGGAATTGTAGTAAATCTATATACTGTCACATTTGGTATTCCTTTTGAAGTTATTTCACATGTATTATCTAACTTAATCCTCACAATAATTCTGTAAAAATTATTTCTACCTCATAGATGGTGAAATGGAAACTCAGAGTGATTTTCCCAAAATTATACAACTGGTAAGTAGTGGAGTGAGGACTGAATTCTGATTTTCAGACTGCCCAATTAGTACTTTTCCATTACACTAGACGTCTCACACAGGAGAATGGCCATCTTTTAAACTTAGTTCCTCCAGCACGTAGCACTGCTTTTATGTAAGCACCATTCTTACTTTACCCCAGCATGGCTGCACAGCTATGTACTAACACTCAAAGACTTTTTAAATTGTAGATTTTCACAATTGAAATCTAGAAATAAGACTAATTTTTAAAAAGTTTATATTCTGCAACTTCTTGGAATTAGTCTTTTATTATTAGTCCATTTATGACAGTATAGATTTTGCTAGTTACAAAGTCATCTTAACAGAAAATAATATTTGTGATGCTTCTTTCCATTTCTTTCTCATTATAGGCAATGTTTTATTTCTTCAACCATGTATAAATAAAAATGGTACCAAGATTGTTTTATTTCTGCTTGAGAAGTGGTTCTTACATGTTTCCCAATAGGAATGTTACTGGCTTTAAGTATTTACTTATTACACTGTGAAAAGTCTATGAAATCGTTGTTGTTTGTGTTAGATGCTGTCGAGTTGGTTCCAACTCATAGTGACCTGACACACAACAGAACAAAACGCTGCCCAGTCCTGTGCCATCATTACCAGAGGTAATTAAGTCAAAGATAAATAGTGAATGCTATTGGCATTTTAAAAATTATGTTATTAATATTTTGGATGTTTACCATTTGTTCTGTTGACATTGACTTAATGGTTGTTCTCTGAACACCAGCCTTGTAATCCTGACTCATAGTAAACAATTATTTTTATTAGGTGTCGCATGTTTGCCAATATTTTCTTTTTCATTTTGCATATGTTCAAAATGAGACCCTTTTAAGAATCTGCTTTGCCTCAAAATGCAATTAGTAGTGTACATCCTTCATTATACACAGATATTTATTCTTTGAACATTTGAAAAAGTTCACCAGTTAAGTCCATTATGGCCAAATTCCAACTTGACGAAAATTATACTATCCTCTAGATTTTTAAATGCTTATTGGTTATAACGTTTTTCATTACTAATTTGTTATCTTGTATTAATTTAAACAAGAAAGTAACTTTCATTTTGTTAGTTTTTTAAACAACTCTATTTGGGACTAGTCTAACACTTTTTACTTCCATTATCATTAGCTCTGCTCTCTTTTGCAACTTCTCATTGCTCCTTTCTCAATTTCTTACAAATGATCTGTGACGCTGAAAAACTTTTCTGTAGGTCTGCATTACCTTTACCCTCTATTTTATATAATCACCTTAAAATTTTTTTTTCATTTTAATTACTTTTTTTTTTTTAAGTCTACTTCAAGCATTTCCATTGTTCTCATAGGTTTAAGCCTTCGGTCTCACCCAGTAACACTACTTTCCCATATTCAAACAATACATAAATATCAATACCAATACATGACTTCTCTGCTTTCAGTAAGCTGTAAATTACTGAAATCTTTCTTATCTCACTTCCCTCAGATAGAGGGGAGAAACAAAAGACTGTTTAGAGCATATTTCAGCCTAGTAACATTTGTATTTTTTGCAACACAATCGTCAGCTTAAAAAATAGATTATTAAAAAAGCATTACTTTATTAAAACTTAGCCAAACTCTACTTCAATGAGATCCTTGGCTCTAATATGTGTATATATATTTCTTAAAATTAATCTTAATCTTCATGTATCTCTATAAGCTAAGAGACCAGTGTGGGGTCCCCAATGTCTGTCTACTTTTCTTCACCAGCAATACTAGATTCTGATTTTCTTAAGTACCTTTTCCTTCTCCTGTAGTACTGCTACTCTTCAAACAGTGAAAGCGGAAAAATCAAGGGTTTTTGGAATCATGGACACCTGGAATTGACTGTTGGCTCTGGCATATACCAAATATTGAGCAAAATAATTAAGTCTCCATTTCCTCTCTGAAAATGTATGCAATAATATCTGCCTGACAGGGTAGTTGAGAAGCTGTAATGAGAAAGCATAATACTAAGTGCACTATGAGTTGGAGTCAACTTGACAGCAGCAGGTAAAATAGCACATAATAAATGGTGTTCCAGAGAACAACTGTCATTATAGGCTGGCTTCCTATAAGATTGTCAAGCTCTGCCTGGGGAATGGAGTCCCTGGATGGTTCAAATAGTAAGCTGGCCACTAACCCAAAGGTTGAAGGTTCAATTCTACTCAGAGGTGCTTTGGAAGAAACGCCTGGTGGTCCACGTCCAAAAAAATCAATCACTGAAAAACCCTATGGAGCACAGTTCTACTCTGACACACATGGGCCACCATGAGTCGAAATCAACTCGACAGTAACTGGTTTTGGTGCCTGAGGAATGGAAACGGGACAAAAAATGGAGGTTCACCTCTTCCGGCAGCTCCACACTTTTTCAGTACTGGAGTGCAACAAGTTTTATGACTTTTGGAGGTTCTGGGGAAAAAAGTTTCTATCCTCTAGGTATCAGCCAGGAGATAGAAGTGATTATAAAGGCTATGTTACCTAGCCTCGTGGGGTGAGACACAACCTGAAGGGTATGTCAAATGCTCTCCGATTCACTGCTACGGTTTTAGTTAGTGCTGGTAACGAAAGTTGTAAAGTCAACAAAGTTATACGTTTCATTCTCACTGAGAAACCTCAATTAATCTTTACCAACCAAAAAAACCAAACCCATTGCCATCGAGTCAATTCCTACTCATAGCACCACTACAGGACAGAGAACTGCCCCATAGAGTTTCCAGTGAACGGCTGGTGGACGTGAACTGCCGATGCCTTTAATCCCAGGTTCAACATACCTCAGTTAATTTCTCCTTAGGAGTTTCAGTACAGCCACCATGAAGTATCTTTTCTTGGAGCATTCTGCCCTGCCCCTTCTTGGCCTGAGTTACTTGTTGGAAGTTCTTTTCTTTTGAGTTGGTCTCTCCTCCTAAACTGCATGTTAGAGCAGGGCTCCACAAAAATTTTCTTAAGTATTAAACCAGAACTAATCTTATCCTCTAACTTCTCTCTGGAATGAACCTCTGAAGAACAAGCTGTTCAACTAGTAGTTCAATTCTCCGACTCTTTTTGTAATATGGAACTGACTCAGTTGGTTACCAACGTCAGGCTGATGAATTATACTGAAAGATGTATTTTAAACCTCAGACCGTCACAAAGAATAAGAATCATGCAAGGCTAATCGTTTAACAATTACAGACAAATGTATTTTATCCTACTGGTACTTGCATTAGTTGCTACTACCACCGCCACATCTACGTGTCTATATTACATATAAAAAGACCCACATAATTTATTGTGTGCCTGTTTCACTATTCAAATATCTCCACAGAAAGTAGATGTGGTAGGACTTGTAATGGTTGCAAAAGTATTTGAACTATTCCTTAGATATTATTAATTGTTCTGTAGACAATGACAAAATTTGAAGATCACTGGATACAATATTACCTTCCTTTAAGCAGAGCTCCGAATATGGAACCCTCATATACATATGCAATACAAAAAATAAAACTAACACTATTTAAGTTTCTGGATCATGGAGCCCATTCTGAAACAAAGAGAAGTCCAATAACCAACAAATCAGCTACCGATAGATTAACAAAGACATCCAATGACTGAATGTCTCACAGAGCGTCAAAGACAACATCTGCATTGCATTTATCATATAACCACTTCCAATTACGCATATGGGAAACTGTCCTTTAAATGAGAATATTCGGATGTCAAGATGAAAGCCCAATGGAGAATTTCCAGTTTGGTCTAATTTTGAAGGAGCTTCCCTGGACTTTCTAGGATTTTGCTTTCCTCAGAGGATTCTAGTTCAGCCACTATTATATTATTGGTTCCAGAAGCCTCTGGTTGCCTATCATCACCATCAAAGATAATATCTTCTGGATTTGGAGGTGGGGGACAGAATTCTTCACTTGGAAAGATCTCATGGAAAAGTGTTTCAGCTTGTTTGACGGCATGCTCATTTCCCAGACCACAGTCAGGCCCAGAACAGACATAAACGTTGGAAGGTAAGTCATTATATGAGCTTCTGCTGATTCCTGAGGAATCTCTCATATTAAAATAAAGAGCTCACAAGAGTCTTGGCTTTTCAAGCTCTTCCTTGTCTATTTCTGTTTCAGCATATGGGGTGAATAATTTCTTAACCACTGATTCTAAATCTTCTCTTGCTGTTTTAGAAGAGGAACACGTCAAATGCACCAGATAGGTGTCTTTCATGCATGTCATGGTTGAAGAACATAATTCGGTGACTCGAACAGCACAAGCCCCTGGTTCCACTGGAGGCACTATCAAAATAGAAATCTGCTGATCTGAATCTGTCTTCAGTATAGATTGATCTGTAATGAGCACTGCCCTAGATATCTGCTTATACTGCACACTTGAGCAGGTTTCCTCAGAAAGGTAACTATCCTCCACAATGAAATACTTAGCATTTATTCTTTGGCCAAAGTGATCTATAATTGCCTTACATCTTCCAGATTCTTTGTCAACTACAAGGCATTGTACCTTATGGCGAAGGCAATAGATACCACCAAAAACTGCACACATCCTGCAGAAACACTGGGGAATTTCTCCTTGGCCGTACAAGGGAAATAAGAAGGGAGTGTTGCCAAACCGTCCAAGACACCGAAGGAAGTTTTTTGCTGCTTTAAGGCCATCTATTGTAGTGCAAGATGATTCTGATGTCATTGCTATTGAGTGCAGTACAAAATGTTGGAGGCTGGGAGTTAATTTTTTAGTTTTTAAGTACTCTGAAAATGAGCACTGCTTGAAAGCTTCATATTCATCAGGATGTTGTTCATAGTCAAAACAAAATGTAAGAAATTTCATTAGCATTCTCTTTTCAACCATAGTGAGTTCTTTGCTATTGAAGACATCTGCTCTGGAACAAGGCACTTGTTCAACTTTTCCTTCCCAAAATGCAAGAATCCTAGTGACATTTTTAAATTCTGCATATCGACTAACATTTGATTTAATTAAAAGGTCAATTAGCAATCCTTGAGAATACAGTAACTTTGATACCAAATCAATATTAAACCTCCTGCCTTCTTTCACTATCTGAGAGTAAGTAATCCTATTTCTCTTTGGTTGACCCGTGTTGTCTTCTTCTACAGGTTTGTTTTCATCTTTATCTCCATCTGAAACTGTGTGAGCACAAGTTCTATCTCCACAATCCTTTTCTTTCTCCATGGTTTCCTCTACATCATTCACTTCTAGTGAAATCTCTCCACCACTTTTTGAAGAGTCTTTGGCAGGCATTTCGTAGCTAGTAACGTGTACTCGGTGCTTGTCTTCGCCCAAGCATGCAGAATCCAGAGGTTCAGCGAGGGTACTAGATGCCACTGAGGAAGGATTTTTCAGCAAAGCACCAATCTCTTCGACACTGTCATCCAAATCTTGACTGGCGTAACAAAAAACTTCCACATGTTGAATGGTTTCATCCTTCTTGCGAAGAGTAATGGCTTTTTCTGTTTTGTGGATCAGGTCTTGCCATGCAGCTGTACTTTCTTCCCCATCAACACAGTTTTGCTGATATTCCTTCAACCAGGATAGCAATCCTGAAAAGCTGAAGCTAGCCCAGTTCCCGCCATAGTAACTTCTGAAGTCAACATGCAGAACCCTCTGGCCACTTCTGGAACTTGCAGCTGCAAGGATGGATTCAGGCAAACCTGTCCCTATTATAACCACATCAAACTCTGTGGGGAGACTGTCCGCCATCCTGGAAGGTAAAGCGTCTAGTGACAACTGCCGGTGAAGGAAACGTGTACAACTCTAGGATGAGGGCTCAGCTGAGGTGTGACTATGCTGAGATAAAATCTCTCCTTGTGATGTTCCAGTTCATCCCAGAGGCATCAAGGCTGCAGGTCCTAGCTGTTTAGTTATCACCCTTTTTAAATATATATTTTTTCTAATAGGTCAGTAGCATAAAAACATGATAAAGTACATCTAATCACTCTTAGAATACTAAAACTGATGTGAAGTTTTCATTCCTGTATTTCATTTTAGCAGTGAATGTCAAAATGTATCACATATGCATTTGTGACTGGAACTCTTCTCTGAAACAGGAAAATTCAAGAAAGAATACAATTGTAAACAATATAAAAGTAATTTCATTCAACAGCGATTACAACTTGTTATCTGGATAGAAACCTCCTCTAAAGCAAGTCATTAAATGCTTTCTCACCAGAAGACCTCTCCAGGCCCCAACCACCCACGGGACCTTACGGTAGCAACATGAAAATATGACTATTTTGACTGAATAAACCAGTCAGGTTATCAATAAAAGATGAATCGGTAAATCAGTAAAACAACTGGCATTTAAAAACACTTAGGTATATAAAAGAACAAGCCTACTGGGGAAGATACTTATTTGTAACAAATCTTTTAATATGAATGCACATACGCACATGCATGTTTTGTAGAAATGGAAAATTCCTAGGCTCACAGGTTAAAATATCTTAACATAAATAACTTACACCTACTTCTAACATTTGAATAGTATGACTTTGTGTTTCACCAGACTTTGGCTCTACAATCCTGAATCTCTGTATTCCAAGAAATAGCCTCTGTCTAAACATCCTCTGCAAGACTAATACTTTTTTTATGTTCTTGGTTTTAAGGGAGTAGGAGGTGGTAGTGACAGAAGACTCCTGTTAACTTTTGGCATATGCCATGTGGAGAACACCTGTGAAGCAATAGGTGTGGCCAGAGGTGGAACAGCCAAGGGGCTGAAGGGCATACTCATCTAAAATACATCTTTACAGCAAAGCAGTTTTTACCTCCTCACACCTATGCATGAGGGCTGCCCTCTATACACTACGCTGCACAGTAAGAATCAGAGTGCTCTGAACTCTGATTTCCCTTTCTGCTTAACCTACTGAAATCTCTATCAGTACAAGCTGGGCCAACCTAAGCTAAGACGACTGTCTAGTCAAAGCTTCTGCCTCATTCCCTGAGAAACCAGAACTGCACACAGAATAAGGCAGTTGCCTGGCGTATTCACGTATATAAGTAAGTATGGTTAAATTACTCATTCTGCCTTCTTTCAGCAGGGTGTGAAGAGACAGACAGACTCCATGACGGTATGTGAAGAAGAGTGATTGTAGTATGTGCGTATTCTTAGCTTAGAGGAGGAGAGTTGAGAGCTGAGAGTGGAAGTCAGTAAAGGAAGAGGACAGAAGCCACAAATGCTAAAACAAGGCACCTTTTAAGCTACGAATATCAAAGGAGTCATCAAAATACATAGCTAGAGAGACCTTAGAGAACATTTAGCTCAACTACTCCACAACAGAGATGAGAAAACTAACCCCTGGTAAGTTTAAGTGACCTGAGAAAATCACACAGTTCGTTAGCCACAGAATCAAGAGCAGAAGCCACCCCCATGCCATTAGGCCACTAGATTTTTCCACTATATCAGGCAGCCTCCTCAGATGCCTCTGGGGGCTGAGGACAGGGTGCAGCCACTTCCAGCTTTTTTTCGCCATCCCTCTTCAGTACTCCATGGCTAGTTAGTTTTGCTCAGGGATAACACCTGGCGAAGCACCCTCCCTTTCTTCATCTTTAACCCTAATCTAGAAGCACCATCCTTAGAATTTATTCCAGGTAAAGAAATCTGAATTTTTACTAAGAACTTTTTAAGCTCCATCATAACCCCACTCTTGACATGTCTCCCAGGGTTTAAACAAGCCTCTGAACTTCTTACTCCAGATTCCCCACCCACCTCTAATCTAAAAACAGGGATGAAGTCATGGTTGAAAGCACTGACCAAATGCCCAAAAAAACAGAGCAGTCCTCAGGTAAAATACCACAGGATGAACGTTTCTAGCATTCTTAGAAAATCACTTGATTGGGATGTGCCTTGGGAAGGGAAGGTGAAGGAGGAAAAAAGGAAGAGAGAGGAGACAGGAGGGTGGGGTAGGCAAAGGGAAGGGGTTGGAGAGACGGTCCCGTGCTGGTAGTAATAAACAACTCAATATGCCTTTGCTTTCAAACTACCTTCCAGGCACAGAGTTAAGCAGAAACAGAATTTCCCAGCACAGAAAAGGTACTTTGTGGAAATAAGAAATTTCACGTCTGTGACCAAACACCTGTTACCCATCCTTGAGGGCCATTATTATTGACACTTTAGGCTTGGGCTTGAATCACCCTCTTTACAGCTTAGCCCTGACTTTAAAAAAAAAAAGCCTAATAGGTATTCTTAATTAATATAAAGAATTTAATCACATAGCCAGCTGTATCATCACCTACATACACTTACAGCCCCCTCCCCAAGTTGCAAATCTTTGTACAATTGAAATTCTCAGATGAATGCTTATTGGGGAGTGGGGAGAGAATGGTATTAGAATTACTGAGACAAAAATTAATGAAATTATGATTTCTATGACACTTTCTTGTTTGCTTCAAAGTATCAAAAAATGAATCACAACAAACATCTTATTTGGGTTTGTCACAGCCTATGAAACTGGTGAGCAAGAAAATATTTCTGATGACATTACAAAGATTTTGTTAAAAACCTGCCAAGATAAAAGCAATCATGAATTATCAATGGATTTCGGGATAGAACAGGAACTTTAACACCTGAAAAACACACATTTCTATCTCAACTCATTGTTCAAATAAAATTGCCAGAGGGCATCCCAAAATAATTTCTTTCCCAAGCTTAGAAAATCGTGTCTTCCACTGAAATGCTGGGTTGATCTTCCTTAAAATGTCAATGTTTCTGTGAGATTTAATTCTTCCATGGGGATTAGAAGTATTGTAGAGATAAATTTTCAGTTAACAATCAAGTCGTTCTGCTTTAATGAAGTCTACTCGTTGCACAGCTAATTATTTGCTCATCTGAGTTGGGATTCTCACCTTAGATTTTGGTGTCATGGAACCTATAAGGAGGCAAATATAGTAAAAAAATAAAAAATAGAAAAAATAACGGATAGGGCATATGCTAATTTGATTCTTGAGGACCCACTGAATGAAATTGTGTCACTTCCTAGGAAGCATTCAAAGGTTTACAACTGCTAATGAGCAAAACAGAAAAAAAAAAAAAAAATTACACATCGCTGCTATTTTAGGCTTCTACCTTTCATTTTAGGGGAAAAAAATAGTGTGTATGCATTAATTTTCTTCCCGTCACCCTCCCCCCAACTTTCACGAGTTAATCACTTTTTTCCTTGAAATCTCCTGATTCTACTTTCCTCAAAGTGCAAACGCCGCCGTTTAGTGCCCTGTTGAATTATTGTAGGAGGTGAAAGCAGAGAAAGGAGATGAGCTTCACAGCGGCTGGCCGGAGTTACGGAGGGACTAGGACTAAAAGAGGAGCAGGAGATGAAGACCGGCTGGGGTTTAGGGTCCACATGGGGGGAACGGAGAGGTGGCCAGCGCTGGGTGTGACGAGCCGAGGGAAGGAGGAAGGTGGGCCGTGCAGCCTGGGGTCGTGGGGCGGGAGGAGAGACGCGCAGGGGAGGCTGGTGCCAGGGGCGGCAAGCAGGGCGAGCGCGCGCGCCGAGGCCAGGCGGGAAGGAGTTGAGGTGGGTTGGTGACACTGCAGGGAATGGGACGTTTGCTCCCTCCTCCCCGCCCAACTCACCGAAGAGGCTGCTGCTAAACCCGTCCCACACGCAGCCCACGGTGTCCCAGACCCAGCCGTTCCTCAGGCAGGACACGAAGGTAAAGGTGACTCCGAAGAGGGACACGAGCAGGTCGCTGAGGCTGATGTTGACCAGGAAGAGGTGAGTGGGCGTGCGGAGCCGCTGGAACTTGTAGTACAGGACGAGCACCAGCAGGTTGTTGCCGACACCCAGGAGCCCAATGGAGCCGACCAGCAGCGCCAGGCGCTCGTAGGTGCCCGAGCTGAAGAGGGGCGCAGGGCTGAGCGTGCCTGCTGGCCCCGCGGTGCCCGAGTCCCCGCCGCCCTCCCACAAGTCCTGGCCGCCGCTGCGGTTCCCCGAGTACATGGCCCGGAACCGGTGCACTAGGCGGAAGCCGGTGCTCAGCGTCCGCCGCGGCCCACGGAGCGCTCAGCACTGGGTGGAGCTCGGGCTCCGCCGCCGGCTATGGTCATTGTGTGCTGCGGAGCACCCGCAGCCGCGCGCCGACACCGCCAGGCGTCGTCCCGGACCGGCCCAGCCCCGCCAGCTCTGCGATCCCACCGCCCTTTCCGCCTGGCACGCCCCCGTCGTCCCGCCCCCTCCCTGCGGGCGCGTCCCCGCTGCCCCACCTATCCAGCGCGTCCTTGTCTCCCCGCCCCTCCGCCGGGCGCGTCTCCGCTCCCCCGGCGCGTCCTCGTCGCCCCTTCTCCCTTCGAGGCCCCTCCCCTCTCCCGCCAGCTTGCGCCTGTGTGTGTGGACTGGCATGGGGGTGATCCGCGTGGATAGGACAGAAAGAGCAAAAATCAACCGCAGTGCCTGCTCATACCCCATCCCCGCTACCCGCGCTGAAAGCGTCGTGTCCATTCGCACGTTCACCTCTTACTTACGTATTCATTCATAAATATTTATGAAGCCTACCATGTCCTAGGGAGAGGGTTGGATGACTAGGCTCCTCTCCTCAGGAAGCTGTAATAACGTGATAACAGTCCACAGCGCCCACCCGCATCTCATACACTTAATGTAAAAAAAAAAAAAAAAAAAAAAAAAGCATTGAAAAGCTTGGGGGTAGGGCGCCAGCCAAACGCTCTACAAATATGAAAACTGAGGAAGAAATAGGTAAATTGATAGAAAGGTGCCTCTGACTTCTTGAGAGCTGGAAGACTTGCTCAAGGCCTTCTTAAAGAGTATATACTGCAATGGCGAGGGGGTAGGATGCTGGCCGCCCTCAGAAAGTTACAGGATAATAGAAGAAAGGAAATGGCATAAAAGTGTGACTCAGAAGTTAAGCCCAAGCTAGGTCCCAAGACCTGCCAATACTGTCCTTCCTGTCCCGATCTAATGTGGTGGTCCTGTTAGCAGGCTAAGTCCTTAACTGGCAGTGAATGTCCGGCTGTGCCCCCAGAGCTTCCAACCTAAATTTACCAGTATAGAGAGGCAGGTGCTTTATTTAGAACAGCACACATTTTAGATTCTGCCTTTTCCCCAGTAGCGATTAAAAATATAGTACAAGTGAAATATAGGTTGTGAACGTGATCACACTCTGCAGGGGCCGCTTCTGCCTCGTGGCTGCACAGTCCCTAGCAAGGCCCCAGAGGAGAACCCGGACGTGAGCCAGACCTGCAGACTGTCCTGGGAACTGTGACCAGCACAGTGTTTGTGGAAGGGCAAAGTAATCACCCTCCAGGAGGGTGTTTACCCCTCTTACCTCTGTTCAAAAGACCAGTAAAGACTGACTAGTCAAGTAATCCCCATTCAAAACTCCCTGAAGACAGAATCTACTGGGCTTGGGGTCAGCTTTCTACCCTGGCTTATTGAATAATAGCTTAGGGTGCTACCCTCAAAACCTTTTGACTTTCTCTTAAGGGTTTTCACCTGTCATCTATGAGACTATCTAACCCACGTATCCCCTTAAAAATATTTAATGTTATATTCTTGATTTGGTCAACGATTGAACAAGTTCAGTATATTTAATGTCCACGTGTATTCCAGCATAATGCCTAGTCTACAATAAATTCTTAATAAATATTAGTTGAGTGAATGAATGGAGAAGGACCCACTATATTTTTTCTGAAATAGTCATTCATTCATTGTTTGGTGCTGAGTCCCTGCCCTCATGAAGCTTACATTCTGGTGGTGATGGAGGAGCAGACAATAATCAAATAAAGGCCAGACCACCACCTGTCAGAGAAGAATAATACCAGAGCATGAAGAAGAGTAGGAGGCTTTTGACAAATGTTTAAGAATTTTGATAGAATTATTTTTGGCAATACTATGAAATGTTGAGGATCTTATGCTTGATAGAAACAGGCAATGATATCACAAAAATGATTTCTCTTGAAATAATAATATATGGTTCTATTCAATTTCAGAATTATCTAATGATAGGATAATGGTAAAACATTACAACTTTAAAATCAAGTGCAAATTGTGCCTGCATCTCACGCTCTCAGAGTAGAAGTAAACAGATGTAACCAATTTAACCAACAAGCTGGACTTGACAGGGCGCAAGCAAAAAAGTAACTTTACTTTTTCTCCCTGGCAGCACAATGGTTAAGCACTCAGCTGCTCGGCTCTGCTGAGGAAAGACCTGGTGGCCTGCTCCTATAAAGATTACAGCCTAGAAAACCCTATGGGGCAGTTCTACTCTGTCACATGGGGTCGCTGTGAGTCAGAATCGATTCCACAGCATCTAACAACAACAATAACAAAACTTTTCTGGTCACTTTACATTAGTATAAAGTCCAGACCACTGAAACTTGACAACTCATCTAAAATTCATCCCCCAAGCCCCCTAAACTAGAGAACTAGAACCTACTTTAGGCCTGGAGAACTTCTTGGGGCGGGGTGGGGTGGGGAGTCAGAAACCAGGAGACAACAAGGTTAGTTTCTCCCATTTCCTTGATCCACTACCTGTAGATGTGGCTCTGGGCCCCCTCTGGATTGCCAGGAAAATGCTTCATTGATTGCTAAAGTTGTCATCTAGTGTTGGTACTCTATGATTGTAGCAAACTTTAAATGCTAGGTTTTTGCTTCTAGGGTAATTTGTGGGTTCTCCAGAGAACCTGAGGTCACCGGAGCTCTTTCTCCCACATCTCCCTTGACCTGGGCAATGCCTTCATTGACTGGCCACTTAGTTCTCCCCCTTAGCCCCCTGCTTAGAATCCCTATAGTGTCACTATGAGTTGGAATCAAACTCGATGGCAATGAGTTTGGTTTTCAGGTTTAGTCCCTATAGGCATTCTTCCCCAATGAGGTACTTACCAAGATGACCCACTCTGGCTCCTCTACTCAGGGTCTAGCATCTGGCCTTCTAGAAATATCCATGCACCATTGACCCACCAAATTCTGGAAGTACTCTGCTGCGGGAAAGTGGGCCAGCTCCAGTCTGCTCCCCTTAGACCCCCGTGGGTGGAAAGAAATGGAGAAAGATTAAGGCACCTTGACTACTCTGACAGTTCTCTCTGAAGTGCTCACTAAGCATGCCTTGACCTTCTCTAAGTAGTTTGAAGGCGAATGAGCTAATGCATACAGAACTAGTTTCCAGTGCCTCAGCATAGCCTCCCTTATGGACTGTCTAGCACTTTTCGTTTAGAAGTGGGAGCTCTTCAAGTGTACTGTACTGTGGGACCTCTCCAAGGCAGAAAGAGGCCCATTTTAATATCCTCCTACACGAAATCATTAAGCATTTTAACTACACTGTGCTTAACAGCAAGTTTCAGGCAGGACTGGGCAACGTTTGGTTCTAAGTCACCAGGAGTCAGAGCCAACTGGACGGCAACTAACAACAACACTCAAGCATTAAATCCTCAAAATCTCCATATGCCCAGAAAGCCCTTTGCAAAGTATGGGGACACGGGCAGGATGGAGAAAAGGTTTTATCTGCCATTTTTGCTTAGAATAACTGATAACTCCTAGCCTTTTACTTGTCAGGTATGTGTCAACTGAGATGTAACTCCAACCCTGACTAAATCAAATAATCTCCTTCCCAGGGCTCAGAACACATTCTTTCTTGCTTCTCTAACCTTGGTTCCTGATGAGAAGCAAAGAGCCCTTACAGAAAATCTCTCCCAACATATCTACATCTTTTCCTGCCTTAGGCAATGTAATTTTGTGAATGTAACTGAAGTTTTTAAAAGAGGATCTGGCATGCCTTCAAATTCTGAGTGTTGACTCTCCTTGTGCCCACAGATCTTCAGACGTAAAAGAGGTAGGAATCAGCTTAATGCATATACTGTGTACCTGTCCACAGACCCCCCAAAACACATAAATTTGTTTTACAAATTAAATTTCATGTATAACCTCGCTCTAAAAAAGCAAAATTTGAGTGACCAAGGAGTTAAGGAAGAGTAAACATTCAATTCCTGAAGGAACTGGGTAGTTAGGTTATGATCAACTTAAAATATACTGTATAAATAGATCTACACCAACACCCATAAGTGAAATTTTGCTACAATTGGGACAAAAAAGAACATCTACGTAGAACTTCCTGAGAGGGAAAAGGAAAAAGTAGGTTATGTACAAAGCATCGGGGATCGGAATAGCTTCAACAACAGATGCTGATCAGAATAGACTTCTTAACAGCAGCACTAGAAGCAAAAAGACAGTGGCACAATCCCTTTAAAATATTGCCAGAAAATAATTTCTGGCCTAGAATTCTGTACGCACCTGTCTTAATTATCTAGTGCTGCTGTAACAGAAATAACAAACAGGAATTTATTTTCTCATAGTTTATGAGGCTAGAAGTCCAAATTCAGGGTGACGGCTCTAGGAGAAGGTTTTTTCTCTCTGTCTGTTCTGGTGGAAGGTCCTTGTCTCTTTGAGCTTCTGCTCTTGAGCAATCTTTGTGTGACTTGGTATCTCTCTTCCCGCATCTCTGCTCCTTTTCCTTGCTTGGTTAATCTCTTTCATATTTCAAAAAAGATTGATTTAAGACACACCCTACACTAATTCTGTCTCATTAACATAATAAAGACAACCCATTCCCAAATGGGATTATAACCACAGGCATAGAGGTTAGGATTTACAACACATATTTTTGAGAGACATAATTCAATCCATAACACCACCCAAACATTGACCAAATGCAAGAGAAGATGAAAGATATTTTCAGACATGCCAGATGTCAAAAGTTTACCTTCCAGGCACTATTTCTGGACATAAGCCACCAAAGAGGGAATAAACCACAGAAAAGAAAGATATAAGATATAGGAGAGACGATAAGGAATTCCCAAAATGATGGTGAAGGGTGAAGGGAGACTGCAGTGTGACAGTTATGCCCCCAATGTATCAGGCAGCAGTCTAGACTGCTGTAGTGCAACTCAAGGACAGGCATGTGGAGGAGTGTCATTGTCAAGGAGACTTCTGATCTTGTTTCATCCTTTTATCTTGAAAATGGCTGCCTGAGCCTGGCCCAGGTTCTTAGCAGGATCTGGTTGGCCACCACCATGCACTGTTGAAGCTCCTGTCCTCTCTGTGCCCTGCTGCTTACATCGGCTGAGAATACTCATTTCACTCCAGAGGAATTCTTCCTCAACTTATCCTGAGAACTGAAGGTTCGTCACGGTGAACTCAGAAACAGAAAATACAAAGTGATCTATTGCCCCAACAGGATTTCTGCCAGATGGCTTGTACCTGGCCACACTGCACACCTGCTGATGGCCCAACCATGGGCCTTGTGTCAAAGTCTTGCCTGCTGACTCCTATATATGGGTGCTTCTAAATGCTCAGGGAAGCTGAAGCCAAACTATGGCTCAGAGAAGCCATTCCAGCTAGGTTTTTCTGCAGCCTTTCTCTAACAGTGGCAGTATTATTTCTTTCTTTACACAGCTAGGTTTGTGTTTGCTTCTAAATGTTTATATTAATCACCTTTCACAGTCATTTATATGTAATGAGTGATTAACAAAATAAAATATTTGACTGAGAAAAACAGATGCAAATTTTAAAAATTAAAAATTATGCTTACAAAGAATATTAGAAATATGGGGACCGGTTTTTGAAACAGGACATTAAAATGTAAATAATGTGCACAGTTCTATTGAAACTGTGTGAAATATCAAAATATCCAGCCTGGGCCTAGAAGGCAATATTCTTAAAAACAAAAAACAAGTTTTGTAAGTGTGGTGGAAACATGGGTGATTTCTTTTAATGTTCTTTAATTTTCTGGTTGTATCATTTTTGCAACTGAGAAAATACAAGTGCAAATGCATCCTGTAGCTCTATAAATGGCCACAATAGCTCTGAATTGCTCCACTGCCCTAATATACATTTATTCCTGCTGTTTCCACATCCCCTCCTTCCACTCTCTCTTAGCTCACCATTTTACTGGGACAGGTCTTATCAAGGTCACCAATAATCCACATTCCAATGGTTAATTTTCAGTCCTCATCTTAAGTGATCTATCAGCAGTATTTGCCAGAGTTGGCTACTCCTTCTTACTTTAAAGGTTTTCTGCAAATATTTCAGTACGTAGTTCCTAAAATATAACACTATAGAACCTCAATACTGCAATACAGTTATCACATCTAAAATAATTAACAATACTTTTTTAACATCATCAACTATCTAGCAGGCATTCCAATTTCCACTTGTCTCATAAACGTCACAGTTATGTCAATTTTTTGGTTGTTGAGACAGTATCTAAATAATGTCCACACATTTTGATTGGTTGATACATCTAAATTTACTTTTAATCTGTAGGTTCCACCTTCATCTTTTTTCCTTCTATGTAATTTCTTTATTGAATAAACTGGATTGTTTGTTCAATGGCTCCTCCCTTATTGAAACATATTCTTTTCTTGGCTTCTAAGATACTCTTTCTGAGATACCATGAGGTTCTCCACCTACCTCATGGACCATTCCTCCTTAGTCTCTTTCAGCTGTTCTTGTGATCTCTCTGGCCTCTGAAACTAGAGTGCTCAGGGTTCAGTCCTCCGCCTTCTTTGTTCTTGATCTACATTGATCCCTGGGTGATCCCATCCAGTCTAATGACTTTAAAGACTTATCTAAATGCTGATGACTCCCAAGCACTCCCCTAAACCCTAGACTCTTACATCTATCAATATCCACGACTGTTTATCTAATAGACATCTAAAATTAACATATCCCAAACTGAGCTCTTAATTCTACCCCTAAAATATCCTGCTACTACAGACTTCCTCCTCCAACAAGGTAAATGACTCTATCTTTTGGGTTTCTTGGGACAAAATCCTAGGAGGATTGACTCCTCTTCTCACACTACACATCTAATTCATTAGCAAATCCTGTCACATCTACCTTCACAAAATCTGACCATTTCTCACTACCTCCACCACTAGTTGCCTAATCTAAACCACTTTCACCTCTTACCTGGATTATTGAAATTGCCGCCTAAGTGTTTTCCCTGCTTCTACCTGTTCTCTCTTTCCGTTTATTCTCCAGAAAGCAATTCTTTTCAAAAGTAAGTCATATCTTGTCACTATTATGCTCAAGAAATTTGTCTCACCCAGAGTAAAAGCCAAAGTCCTTACCACAGCCCATTAAGTCCTACCTGATCTGACTACCATGCCCTGCCTCTCTGACCTCATCTCCCTTCCTCTCTCCCTGACCCGCCATCATCCCAGTCATGCTGGCCTCTTTGTTGTTTCTCAAATATGTCAAGCACACTTGCATCTCAGGACTGTACACCTGCTGTTCCTTGGAACACTCTTCTACCATTTATCTGCATGGCTGGCTACCTCACTTCCTTCATGTTTCTTTTATTCTTTTTCTTCATAACACTTATACCTTATGACCTAATGTACTTGCTAATTTGATTGTCTGTCTTCCCCCATTAGATTATAATCCTAAGAAGCTATTTTGTTCATGGCTGTCTCCTCAGTGCCTAAGAGTACCTAGCATAAAGTAGATGCTCAATAAATATTTCCTGAATGAGTGGATGGATAGGTGGATGAGTCAATGAATGCATACATTAGAATTGTGGAAAAGGTGGTCCTTCAGATTATGTCACTACTCACTACTTTTTTCTTTAACTCCTCCTTTCCAGTCCCCTGATAATCTCCTTTTGTCTTTATGGATTTACCTATTCTAGATATTTCATGTAAGTGGGATCATATAATATTTGTCCCTTTGTGTCTGGCTTGTATTGCTTAGCATAATGTTTTCAAGGCTCATCCGTGTGGTGGCATGTGTCAGAACTTCACTTTTCTTTATAGCTGAATAATATTCCATTGTATGTATACACTATATTTTGTTTATCCAGTCATCTGTTGATGGGTACTTAAGTTGTGTCCACCTTTTGGCTATTGTGAATAATGCTGCAATGAACATTGGTGTATATGTGTCTGTTTGAGTTGCTACTTTCAATTCTTTTGAGTATATATCTATGAGTGGAGTTGCTGGATCATATGGTATTTCTGTTTAACTTCTTTTCTGATCCACCAAACTGTTTCGGAGAGGAGCTGTACCATTTTACATTCCCACTAGCAATGTGTTAGTGTTCTGGTTTTTCCATATCCTCTCCAGCACTTGTTATTTTTCTGCTAATGGCCGTGCTTGTGGGTATGAAGTGGTATCTCACTGTGATTTTGATCTGCATTTCCCTAATAACTAATGATGTTGGGCATCTTTTCATGTGTTTGTTGGCAATTTGTATATCTTCTTTGGAGAAATGTCTATTCCAGTCCTTCACCCATCTTTTAATTGGGTTGCTAGTCTTTTTTGTTGTTGAGTTTTATGAGTTCTTTATATATTCTGAATAGTAAACCCTTATATGACATATAGCTCCCATACAT
The DNA here is from genome assembly GCA_030035585.1 of Dugong dugon. Taxonomy (NCBI): domain Eukaryota; kingdom Metazoa; phylum Chordata; class Mammalia; order Sirenia; family Dugongidae; genus Dugong; species Dugong dugon. Next base: position 22,257,738 of record CM057469.1, on the reverse strand, counting down.
TTTCTCCCATTCTGTAGGTTGTCTTTCTACCCTTTTGATAATGTTGCTTGATGCACAAAAGTTTTTAATTTTGATGAAATTCAGTTTATCTATGTTTTTGCTTGTGCTTTTGGTGTCATATCTAAAAATCTATTGCCTAAAAGAAGGTCCCAAAGGATTACTGCTATGTTTCATTTTAACAGTTTTATCGCCTTAACTCTTATATTTAGGTCATTGATCCATTTTAAGTTAATTTTCATCTGTGGAAATGCGGAAATCCAGTTGTCCAAGCACCATTTATTGAAAGGACTACTCTTTCCCCATTTAATATCCATTGGCACCCTTATTGAAAATCCATTGACCATAGATGTATGGGTTTATTTCTGGATTCTTAATTCTATTCCATTGGGCTATATATTGATCCTTATATCAGTACCACACTGTTTATATTACTGTAGCTTTGTAGTACGTATTGAAATTGGAAAGTGTGAGTCCACTACTCACTACTTTGAAAACTTTGAAGGGAAAAAGGAAGGAATAAATAGGAGATTTTTCTCTATATAAAATCTAATTTTGCTCTTCCAATAGGTAGTAGCCAGATCTAGACACCAAAGAGACAGAGCTGGAGCTGGTGGTGCCCAGCAATGCTGCCTTTTTCACCTCTGAATTCAAGGTCTTGCAGAACGTTTTTAAAGATGGACTACCAAGGTGTGGGAAAGTTTTTAACTGGCCCAAAGCAGAGGAAGTTGACTAATTGTTGCTGAAGTATTAGACAACCTCTCCTTCCCATAAAAAAATTGAAGATCGGAAAGCTTGAGTCAATAGCAATTAGACTAAATCGGACTGGAGATTGGAATTAGAGAAGAGATACACAGAAAGGCCTCCATACATTCAACTAATGATGCCTTAAAAAATATTCCTCACAGTCAGAAACTATGCCTTCTCCCAGCACAACTGGACTAAACCAAAGCTAAGAAGTTTCCTCAATACAATCAAATACTTTGAGAGACAGAGTAGCAGGGATGCAGGGTCTGGGGACCATGCTTTCAGGGGACATCTATGTCAATTGGCATAACAAAACTTATTAAGAAAATGTTCTGCATCCTACTTTGGTGAGTGGTGTCTGGGGTCTTAAAAGCTTGCAAGCGGCCATCTAAGATGCATCAATTGGTCCCAACCACTTGGAGTAAAGGAGAACGAAGAACACCAAAGACACAAGGAAAGTATTGGCCCAAGAGACAGAATGGGCTGCATAAACCAGAGACTTCATCAGTCTGAGACCAGAAGAACTAGATGGTGCCCAGCTACCATCAATGAACATCCTGACGGAACACAACAGAGGGTCCCTGATGGAGCAGTAGACTGATGGGATGCAGAACTCAAATTCTAGTAAGAAGACCAGACTTAATGGTCTGACTAAGACTGGAGGGGCCTTGGAAAGCATGGCCTCTGGTCTCTCCATCACACCAGAACTAAAACAATTTCTGAGGCCAACTCTTCAGACAGGGATTGGACTTGACTGTGAGACATAAAGTGATACTTGTGAAGAATGTGCCTCTTAGACAAGCAGATACAAGAGACCAAAGGGGCAGCTTCTGTCCAGAGGTGAGATGGGAAGGCAGAAAGAGTTAGGAGCTGGTTGAATGTTCATGGGGAATCAGGGGCAATGGGGAGGAACGTGCTGTCACGGAATGGGGTGAGCATTTGGGATCTCATAACAATGTATGTAAAAAAAAAAATCTGTATGGGAGACTAACTTGAAATGTAAACTTCAGTTAATTACAACAATTTAAAAAAAAAAGGAAACTATGCCTTCTCCATTCCTGGCTCTCTGTTCTTTTAATTGAAAGACAATGCGTAAAGAAAGGAGAGACATTTTTATTCTCTATGACCTCTCAAAATGTCTTCATTGTGGTAGAAATTACACGTGCTAAAATACATTTTTATCTTTAGAAGTTCAAATTTCCACATCTAGTACAGCTGCAAGAATGAGTGTGAAATTTACTCTCCACAGCATCTTGAGGAAGTTGAAAAGGTTTGAGGTGAGAGGGGATGTAGGAAAGAGAAAATAATGCCCAGTTCACTCACTTCTCAGGCAACGCATGCTCAAACACACACATAGTTTGTGGGAAAATGAATCTCAGCCCCCTCCTTATGCAGGAAGTAGGATGTTACAGAGACATTATGATGCGATGAGGACCATATGAAGGACAGTGGTAACATTATGAAGTCAGAATTTTTACTGCAATGTTTGCCTATATGAAATGCATTAGACCAAAGTCAGCTTTCCTCCCTGCTAGCATCCTAGGGGCAAATCTTACTCCTACCGACAGGATGGCATTTTAGGATCAAAGGAATGAGACCTAGGGCAAAAATTGAGACAGCAGGGAGGCATTATAATGACTGGAAGGTTTTCCAAGTTGGCAATTTTGTACTATTATTTCTGCACAGAAATAAAAGATTTCTGGTGTCCTTATGGATATCAGTAAGGAAAAGCGAGATTTCAATGTTGCCCTTCAGATGAGCAATTTCAGAACAGCTTTGAAGGGGTTTGAAAGATTGGTTGAACATACAGCGGCCCAGAAAAGGGATGAAAGATTAGGCTTGTTTACCCAAAAAGACGGTAAGATCAACAATTACAGAGCAGTCAAGCTGGGTTTGGTTTGGTGTGGATTTTAAACTGCTGAGTAGTTATTTGAATATCTTATAGGAATTTTAAATTAACATGACCGAAATTAAATGCTTTATTTTCCCCAGCAATCACTATTCCCCAGTTACCTCTATTTTAGTAAATAGTACCAACATCCACTGAATTCTGAAATCAGAAACCTGCATGTCATTCTAGAACAAGGTTTCTCAACCTCGGCACTGTTGACATTTTGGGCTGAATAATTGTTTGTTGGGTACGTGTGTGTGTGTTTGTGTGCATTGTAGGATGCTTAGCAGTATCCCTGGCCTCTACCCACTGGATGCCAAGAGCACACCCCTCCCATAGTTGGGGAAATCAAAAATGTCTCCAGTTGCCAAATGTCCCCTGGGCAGTAGAATGTCCCCTGGAGGGAACCACTGTTGAGATTCCTGCCTTTCTGTCCATCACCGCTTCTGCACCAACAATTTCCATTCCATCAGCAAGTCCTTTGCAGTTCTACTTCCAACCATTTCTCAACATCTCCAGTGTTCTCTCTAGGGTGCCTATATCATTTATCATAAATTGGAGACACTTTCTAGAGTGAAAAGGGGTGTTATGAATAGTTAAGTTGAGAAAGCAGGCATAGATGAGATTTTCCCTGCAGCCCAGGATGCACAATCGCTCTTAGTATCTCCCTGGCCAAGCCTCCATCACCTGAAACCTGGACACTGTAAGAGACCCTCACTGGCTTTACAGCTTTTACTCTGGCCTCCTTACAGTGTGCTTTTTTAAAAAAAAATTAAGTTAGATCCTGTCATTTTCCGGCTTAAAACTCTCCAATGATGTTTACCATCATGCTGAGAAAAAAATAAACACCTCCAACTCCATCCTGGCCCTCCTCCTCTGATCTCCCCTCATAGCATGTGCTAGCCCTCACTAAGCTCCATGCTTGCTAACCTTCCTGGGCATGTCATGTTCTCTCCAGCCTCAGGGTCTTTGTGTTTGTCAGCCTCTGCCTGAAATGCCCTTGTGTACTTTTACACATGGCTGACTCCTTTTTCTTATCAGGTCTCAGCTTTATTTTACCCACCTCCTCAGAGAGGCCTTCCCCGATCCCACCTTCCCTCCCCACTACCACATAATTCTATCACAGCTGCCTGTGTGTTTCCATCCCACAACTAGTCTCAATTTTGAATTACTTATTACTGAGATACAACACACATGCAGTAAAGCCCGTAAAGTGCACTAATCTTAAGTATTGTTGTTGTTAGTTCCATTGAGTCGATTTTTGACTCATAGTGACCCCATGTGACAGAGTAGAACTGTCCCATAGGTTTTTCTAGGCTGTATCCTTTACAGGAACAGATCACCAGGTCTTTCTCCTGAGGAACTGCTGGATGGGTTCAAACCACCGACCTTTCAGTTAGTAGCTGAGCACTGAACGCACCACCAAGGCTCTTTAATATTAAGTATGTTGTTGATTCTGGCTCATAGTGACCCCATGTGACAGAGTAGAACTGACACATAGGGTTTTCGTGGCTGTAATCTTATGGAAGCAGATCTCCAGATCTTTCTCCCACAGAGCCACTGGGTGGGTCTGAACCATCAACCTTACAGCTCTTGTTTTTGACATTGGTAAACATCCCTGTGGACACCAACTAAAAAACAAAAAAACCAAACCTGTTGCCATCGAGTCAATTCCGACTCATAGCGACCCTATGCTAGATCAAGACAAAGGACATTTCTAGCATCCCAGAAAGTGCCCTCATGCCCTTCTGAAGCAATACTGGTCCTCAGCTTATACATAGACTAATCTGATGTCTACCTCTGTTAATAAGTTCCAATCCATAAATTAAAAAATAAAAAATAAAATTATTGTGGTAAATATACATAACAAAAGGAGCCCTCATGGCACAATGATTAAAACGCTTGGCTGCTAACTGAAATGTTGGTGGTTCAAACCCACCAGCTGCTCTGTGGAAGAAAGATGTGGAAGTCTGCTTCTGTAAAGATTTATAGCCTTGGAAACCCTATGGGGGCAGTTCTACTCTGTCCTATAGTGTCTCTATGAGTCAGAATCGACTCAACAACAGTGGGTTTGGTATATATTACAAAACATTTGCCATTTCAATGATTTTCACATGTACAATTCAGTGACATCAACCTACGTTCACCATGTTGTGTTCACCATCACCACTGTTTACAAAATTCTTCATCACCCTTAACAGAAACTCAGCGGCAGTCTGTAAATAATTTCTTCGTTTATTTACTTAATTTTCTGTTTCTTTCACCAGAATATAAGCTCCCTGAGGGCAGGGAGCTTGCCTATCTAGTTTTTCATTCCAAGTTCAGTGTCTAGCTTAGTTCTAACACATAGTAGATGCTCAATACATTTTTGTTAAATAAATGAAAGAATATGATCTTGTTTACATAGTTTGAGGGATCCTCTGTCTAACTCCTTCTTGTACTTCAGCTTAATTGTTTTACCGCAGTGAATCACCAAATTTGGCAAAATCAAGACCCAAGCAAAACAGTGTCAAAGAACCAATCAAGAATTGTTCTTTGTGTTGTTCTGCCTTCCATCCAAGATGAGCTCTAGTAGAGACTCTTGATTGGTGAACTTTTCACAATAGGAATGAAGTAATGCATTTGCTTATCTTTGTATTCTTTAACAAGGCTCCTAAAATAATTGAAACAAAATCTATGGAGGCGGTACTAAGCACTAAAGTAAAATATTTTCTTCTCACTTAGTAATATTTTAGCCAAGGGCCTAGTTATGTTTCCAAAGAAAAGATCTTGAAAATGCTGATGAATCTGGTTTTTATAGGTTGAAATAAGAAAAAAAAAAAGTTAAACAGAAAAAGCAGCTGAAAGACACAATGAAGTCCTTGCCATTTGATGACAACGTGCTTGTACTTTGTTACAATGCAGATGCAATTGATTATGACAAGTTTTACGGGGCAGTAAAGGAACTTTTTGGTCCAGAAGTGAAGAGTCAAGATGTGAAATGCTTTTACAGAAAACTCTGCAACAACCCTGATGCATCCATGGACTGGTGTGAGGTAGTCACTTTTGATGTTTATAGTATTACTTACCTTTGTTCAAAATCAATAATTAAATCTAAGTGTTACTCTCACAGAAGTTAAACCCACAATACGTATGTGGCTTGTATGAATGCCTACACCCAGTAAGCCATGGCCACTAGTAATGACTGAACGTAGGAAAAGCAGGTAGATGTTTAACTACATTATTTATGTTGTGTTGTTGTTGCCATTAGGTGCCTTTGAGTTGCTTCTGACTCATAGTGACCCTATGTACAACAAAACAAAATACTGCTCGGTACTGCACCATCCTCACAATCATTGTTATGCTTGAGCACATTGTTGCAGCCACTGTGTTAATCCATCTCATTGAAGGTCTTCCTCTTTTTCAATGACCATATTATTGAGTAACTCTTGAATACTTTTAGACCAATTGAAGGATTATACATACCATTAACAACAAATAAAATAAATGACCTTAAATACGTTCTAATGAATGTATTTAAGTGTTAACATACGTATTTTTTCATGGTATACAAAGTTTTAATATAAGAGGAGGAAAAAGCTACTGCTGACCACTTCTTACATTTCTGACTAGCACAGTATTGGCTCCTTAGGTAGCGTTCTGGTGCTCTTGAAAGAATACACATGGGCATGCTTGGTCACTAAGTGACCTATGAACTGTGGATGGAAGGGAAGAATGCCTCTGATCCTTGCTTAAATTTGCAGAAGACAGCACTCCATAGGTTTACTTCTTTGTTTATAAACCAGATTCTTCCTAACCTAAAAGAATTTGAGGTGGCTTACAAATTTCAAAATTATACAACCCATACAGAATAATTAAAATGATTTTAAAAAAAACTAAGTGGATCTCTTTAAAAAATCAGCAGATAGAGTAGACAAAAAAATAAGTAAGGATTTAAAGGATTTGACTATTAGCAAGCTAGTATCCATTACCCATTGCCATTGAGGAGGTTCTGACTCATAGTGACCCTATAGGACAGAGTAGAACTGCCCCATAGGGTTTCCAAGGAGTGGCTAGTGGATTCAAACTGCTGACATTTTGGCTAGCAGCTGAGCTCTTTAACCATTACACCACCAGGGCCCCAACAAGCTAGTAGATAGACATAAACAGAACTTTGAATCTAAGCCATAAGGAAAATGTATTTCTCTCAAGTATATATGGGGCCATCACAAAATTGACCATGTTTTAGGTTAAAAAGAAAATATGAATAAATTCAAATATAATAAAATTAGAAGCGTCTTATAAAAGATAGCCAAACTTCTCAAAACCAACCAAGTAAAAAATCACCCACTCAGAAATTTGGGGAATGGGGGATTGCATCAAAAAATGTTCTACTAAACTTTAAAGAACACATAATTCCCATGTGTCATGGATTGAATTGTGTCCCCCCAAAATACCCATCTTAAATCCTAACCCCTATACCTGTAGTAATCCCATTTGGGCATGGGTTTTCTTTGTTATGTTAATGAGGCAGTGTTAGTGTAGGGTGTGTTTTAAGTCAATCTCTTTTGAGATATAAAAGAGCAGATTAAGCAAGCAAGCAAAAGAAGCAGAGGTAGGGGAAGAGAGATGCTAAGCCACATGAAGATTGCCCAGGAGCAGACGCTCAAAGAGATAAGGACCTTCTCCTAGAGCTGATAGAGAAAGACTTCCCCTAGACCCGGCTCCCTGAAGTTGGACTTCTAGCCTCCAAAACAGTGAGAAAATAAATTTCTGTTTATTAAAGTCACCCACTTGTGGTATTTCTGTTATAGCAGCACTAGATAACTAAGATAACGTGATAAGAATTTTTCCAGGACTCAGGAAAAGATGAAAAGCTATTCAACTCATTTTTTGAGACTAAAATAACACTGAACTGCACAGAGATAAAATGTCAGAGAACTATTGGCCAATCTTACTTACGGATATATATGTAAAACTCCTAAAAATTTTAACAAGTTAAATTCGGCAGTGCATTAAAAAAATCATTTCCAAGTAGAATTTAGCCCAGAAAAGTAAAGATGGTTCAATATTAGAAAATCCAGTAACATATTTCACTAACAAGTTAGGGGAGAACAAATCATATGATAATCTTAATCAGGGGTCATCAAACTAAGGCCCATGGGCCAAACCTGTTTGTGTAAGTAAAGTTTATTGGAACACAGCAAAACTCATTTGTTTGCATGTTGTCTACAGTTGCTTCTACACTGCAATGGCAGAGTTGAGTAGTTGCAATGGATACCAAACAGCCCTCAAGTCTAAAATATTTATTATCTGGCCCTTTTAGAAAAAAGATTGCTGACTCATGATCAAAATAAAATCAAATAAATTGAAATAAAATAAAATATTTAATATTCATTCTTCATACCTGCTTAAAAAGAGAAAGAAAAAAAAAAAACTTAGCAAAACAAGAATAATAGAAAATTCCCTTCACTTGATAAAGGGGACTTTATCAGCAGTAACTCATTGCCTTCGAGTGGATTCCAACTCATACAGACCCTACAGGATAGAGTAGAACTGACCCATAGGGTTTCTAAGGCTGTAATCTTTACAGAAGTAGACTGCCACGTTGTTCTCCCGAGGAGTGACTGGTGGTTTTGAACTGCCGACCTTTTGGTTAACAGCCAAGCACTTAACCACTGCCCCACCATGGCCTCAAAACAAACAAACAAACGGGGGTTGGGGGGGTAGGGGGGGACAGGGAGGGGAGATTCCATTCACAAGACCAACAAATAGCAGAGAATATCTTGGGATAAATCTGTTAAGGAATGTACAAGAGCATAAAACTTTACTGAAGGAGTAAGAGGATATCTGGAAAATAACTGATACTCAATTTTTAAAGATCTCAGTTCTCCCAAACTTAACTTATAAATTTAATGGAATTTCAACAAGACAAGATTTGGGGAATTAATAAGGTGATTGTACAATCCTTTTAGAAAAGTAACATTATCAGCCATCAGAACATATTTAGAACTATAGAAGTTTTTAAATGTGTAACTGTTAAGGTAATAGATAAATACATCAATGAAACAATAGAGTTTTGAATCAAAAATATGTATATGTGGAATTTGATATGTGTAGTGGTATGAGTATTTTGTGACAGAAACATCAAGTTACCCAAGCAGGTCCTGCGGCTTCTCATCAATAAAGACACACTGAGGTGAGGAGGGAGGAAGAGCATTTATTGCAAGCACGCAGGCAAGGAGCAAGGAGGTGTATACCTCAAATGAAGCTCCCCCAACAAAGGGAGGCAGAGCCTTTTCTGCTGTACTTCACAAGGAAGTACATATTATACGAATATCATGGACTACGTAGGTTATCAGCAGGCGCTGTAAGACAAATTGCATTTTTTCCCCTTAGTATGTACAGAAAATGGCAGATAAGTCCCACCCTGGGTGGAGATTTTAATATTCAATTAGGTCTTAATGAGGCTTAGGTTACTTTAGGACACTTTTGGGGCTAGTAAACTGATTTTGACTGGTTTTGGCTGATTTAAGGCAGAAGCTGGGTTACAGGCAGTGCTCAAGATCTTGATGATAATGGGCAGGAGGAGCAGGTCTTGCTTGATAGTGGCTGAGCAGTTGCACTTGCTATCAATCCCTCCTCTTTGGGGATGTAGTGATAAGCTATATTCTCTTGGTTGTGGAGAGCACCTTCAAAATTGGGCAGTGGCTTCTCAGTGTAGGGGACTGTATTTAACTTAAGCTTCTATGCTTTTTTTTTTTAGCTTGCAGTGAGATAGACAAAAAGTATTATACAGAACAGCAGACAAAAATTCCTGTTACAATTAAAGAAAATGAAAATAGTAAACAAATGCTTTAGCCAATTATAGTTAGGTAACCAGGAGGTGAGCCAGTCAAAGATATTTGGCCTGTCTTGGTTAGGAACATGAAGGCAAATAGCTTTCTGATGTATCGACAATTTGGGTGTGGGTTTTAAAAATAGAAGCAAAAAGATCATGCATTCAGTTAGGATCCTCTCAGTATGCTGGTAGGTTGTTTTTTCAATTGAATAAGTCAGAAGTGAATGGACTATATCCCCAGACCATGGCCAGGGCTCCCACTGCTCCATCCTCACCACCACCTGACTAGGAGTTGCCTCAATAGGTATAGCCCCTTGAAGGTCCTGGGACCCCTGGACTGAATTGGGTGCCACTTCGAGTGTGCACTGGAGAAGACGTCTCAGCAGAGGCCTCGGGGCTGATGGAGGATAAAGGGGAGGTCTATGACCTCTGGTTAAAACTGAGTCCTCTTTTGGAGGACTAAACAAAACAGAGGTTTTAACCTGTTTGAACTATGATTTTACATTGTTTCTGCAAACTCTTATTTTGCCACAACAACATAAAAGTGTCAGGATACATTTTCTCATCCCACTTTCCTTCTCTAGTACAGAACAAATCTAACTGCAGTATGGTGTTATAATTTAAGGATCCGTTCTCAAGCCAGTGTTCACCATCCCTGAGCTTGTATTGGGGCCAGGCAGTGTTACAATAAAATTTCATTTCAGATTTTTTCACTGAGTCATATCCAAAATAAGACCAATTCTTTAAAATACACCTTAGAGGACTACATTCTGGAATGCCCAAATTGTTTCCCGTGGTACCAAAACCTGAAACTACAGTTGCCTATTTAAAGTGAAAGTGTTTTACTTTCACTGGCTAAGCATTACTGGAATCCACAGTCTGTCTACTTTCTATAAATAAGACTTACTTCTGTACCAAACCTGGAGACACAGATGCCTATTCAAAATAAAAGTGTTTGACCCTAAATTCACTGGCTAACTACTACCAGATCTACAGTCTATCCATTTTCTGAACAATAGGACTTATTTCTGTACTCACCAAGGGAGTCTTTTCCCTCTTCCCGGGGCATCTGATGCTATTCTCTCTCTTCCTCACATAGTCCACCACCATGGGGTCAGAGGTTGGCTCCGGCCTCAAGGGCCAAAATGAGTTTCCCTCAGAGAAAGGTTACTAGTGTGCACTGGTTAAAAGTGGTCAGTACTTGTTGGCTGGAAGTAATCTCAGGAGCTGGTAGTTCTGGTTTCATCTGGGGGTCGCCAGAATTTGTTACCCAAAACAGGTCCTGCCCAGTGTGGCTTCTCATCAATAAAGACACACTGAAGTGAGGAGGGAGGAAGAGCGTTTATTGCAAGCATGCAGGCAAGGAGCAAGGAGGTGTATACCTCAAATCAAGCTCCTCAAACAAAGGGAGGCAGAATCTTTTATACTGTCCTTCACTAGGAAGTACATACAAACATCATGGACTACATAGGTTATCATGGTGTGCAGGTGCAGTAAGACAAATTGCATTTTTTTCCCCTTAGTATGTACAGAAAATGATGGATAAGTCCCAACCTGGGTAGAGATTTTAATATTCAATTAGGTCTTAATGAGGCTTAGGTTACTTTAGGGTACTTTTTGAGGCTGGTAAACTGATTTTGACTGGTTTTCACTGATTTAAGGCAGAAGTTGAGTTACAGGCAGTGCTCAAGTATCTCGATGATAATGGGCAGGAGGAGCAAGTCTTGCTTCATAGTGGTTAAGCAGCTGCTGACTGTGCTTGCAATCAATCACATTTATTTATTTTACATAAATCTAATTAAATTGACTCTGAGCATGCATCTCACCACCATACCTGCAGGAAATCCATCTTAGTCGTCATTGCCAGTGTCAAGGTGAGAGGCAGGGAAAAGCGGGCCATTTCATTCTCCAGAGTTGCACAAGGACCAGATAGCATTACATAGTTCATAGACAAAAAGGAAGGGCCTTCTTGTCCTCAGAGTTCAGTCTTTGTGGTTGCCACTGATAGCCTCGTTTTCCAAACCCATATGGTCTCCTGCAGATAAGAGGGAAGCCTGACTGCTTCCATGCCAAGTTTGGCTACAGGAACAAAACTTTAATAATGTTGAGGGTCCTATTGCCTAGAGCAATGTCTCCCTAGTTCTACCATTGACATTCCCCTGTTGACATCTTCTATCAACCTGGAGGGAGTCATTGGTTCCTACTACTTGGGGAAAATGGAGACTTCCATCCCCTTCCAAGTATTGGGAATTGATCTCTTTCCCCCAACCATCCTCTCTCTCTCTCTCACTTTCCTCTCTTCTCTCTTTAACTGGTCGTCATTGTCTTCTTCCCTCCTTCTCCACCTCTCTCTCTCTCTCTTTTTCTCTCTCTCACTAATCTCTTCCAAATTGTTCTCTGTTTTCTGTCTAAATAACCAAATCCTACTGCATTTTAGAACCATTTCTGTCTTTGGTGTTGATCATCTTTCCTTAGAATAACCTCCTCATTACCAATGAGAAAGACCTAGATAGGCAATTCCAACTTTCCTGAAGCTAAAATGCTCTATTGCATCTGGACAAATTTTGTATGTTAAACATTAGACTCTTGAAAATTTTCAAATAAGTAATTAAACTATATCTCTGTTCTTCACTGTTTTGATGGCTGAATCACTGAAGCTAACATATTTTTTGCTACACAAGGCAAGAATGATTCATCAGGCTTTCATTAAAGCATATGACTCCCCCAGGAAGGAACTCTGTTCCAAAGGAAGGATTCTTGAAAAAAGTTAAGAGGGAGAGACTATAGCCTTGACTCCTAATCTTGCATGTTGGCAATATCTTAGCTTTCCCAGGTGATGTAACTCGAATATGCCCACTTACTGTAAAAATTCATAGAAAATAAGATTTGAAATTAAAGTATAGGGAAAATAACCTTTTTGCCTTTTCTTTTCATTTCTTAATGAAATGGCCTCTTTTCATTTTATTACTTATTTCACATTCTCATGTCTCTGAAATTGTGCCTTATCTTAAGTCTGACTAAGGCTTTCAATGGAGAAAATGTGATGTTAAGACTCTTCCTCATTTTGAGTTCACATCCTCTTTTCTTCCTACTGCAACCAGAAACACATTTCTTCGGCTAATAAGAAAAAGAAAGAAGATACTAGATGAAATAGTGGAGATAAAATGAGAAGGAGTGATTGAGATGTGGCAGATTGCTATGATTCACAAGTGGATGAGCAGAATTTCCAAAGTCAAAGCAAGAGCTAGGGTAGTATTTTCTCTCACCTGCATAACTGCTGTATAACCGTGTCCTGACAATAGTAGTAAATACTTCTTGAACACTGTACTAGGTGTCAGATACTGTGCTAAGTATTAACTCATTTAATCTTCTTAACATTCCTATGAATTTGTTGTTGTTGTTGTTAGTTGCCATCTAGTCAGCTCTGACGCATCATGACTTTATGTATAACAGAACAAAACGTTACTTGGTCTTGTGCTATCTTCATGATCATTGGTGTTGAGTCCATTGTTGTGGCTAGATATTATAGGTGAAGAAACTGAGGCTAAACAAGGTTAGAGGTGGAGTCAGAATTTGAGCCCAGATTATCTGTTTCCAAGTTCAAGCTCTAAATTATTGTGTTATATTGTCCTCTTTATGACCGCTGTAATCCAGATACAAGAAAGTTTTTCTATGCATTAGTCATGATTCTTTGGGACACAGGAGATAGCAACCCAACTCAAACAAGCTTAAGAAAAAAGAAATTTCTGGTTCATATAACTAGGAAGGTAGAACTGGCTTAGGACAAGCCTGAGTGGTCCAGACAGTCATCAAACAATAGGGCTCTCTCTCTCTCTTACTGTCTCTCCCTTTATCCATCAATTCTGCTTACTTCCTTGTATGTTAGCTTCTTTCTCTCCTACTTCAAACAGCCCTCTCTACCTGATGGGAAATATGTATGAAGACAATCCAACTTCCTATTATCCTGGTTTAATAAATGGATTTATCCTAAGTATTGTCCACATATTAATCCAAAGGAAGACTCTGACTTGCTGTGCTTAAGCTACATGCCCAAACTGAGATAATCACTGTGCTTGGGGAATGGGACACTGTGGTTACCCCTGCCTGGATCATGTGATCCACAGTGATGAGGGCCCCATGGTCCCTGAGCAAGGGATGGAGCATTCCCCAAAGGAAAAATGGAATACAGGCACCAGAAGAGACATGGGGCAGGTAGAAAATAAAGTTACCCATGTGTGTATCTGTCAGTGGTTATACACACACACACACACACACATATGTATATACACGTACTATACCATGTTTAGGCTGAGTAAAATACAAAAAAGCAATCAATTCTCAGATTATTCTGGGAAAAAAATCCATGGAACTGATGGAATATCAAGAATGGTTTTAAATGGCAGAACTAAAACTAACAGGGATAGAGGGGAAGGTTATACTAGGTATATGGTGTGACCTTGGAAACCAAAGACAAAGCAGGCCATGGCATAGATGACTTAGCTATCCCTTTTGCAATACTGACTGATTTGGAATACTTCACAGTTAAGCCAGTTAAGGATGCAGGATGAGGCATTAATGAAACTATAACTAATAAATAACTCAACACAAAAGTGATTGGACTCCAATACATCCTATATCTTTTCAATAATTCTTATAAGTATTTCACATTGTAGAAATTTGACAACCGTTCTCACAAACTTCTGGTGAGTACTAATAAAGCCCTGGATACCTACAGATCAGTATGAAGTTCCTACTGTGGAGCATATTTCTAAAGCATGTTAATTTTTGCAAGAAAATCTTATTTTCACTTACATCAAAAATGAAAACATGAAGGCACAAACTATGTCAAATGTATAATCTAGGCAAAGATAGAAGTGAGAAGGGGTTACTGGAATACAAGTCACCATAAAGTTCATGAATCAAAGATAATACATTCGGGTTACCAAGTTAGTGCTTTTTTTTTTTTCTTCTTCTTAGATGAGCCATTTCCTTCCATACAAATGTTTTACCAGAGCTTACACCGTAAATATTTGAAATTCATGGTCAATTTTTCAAGGTTTTTTGGAGTTTTAGTTGCAGGTTTTTGAGAAATTTTCAGCTGGTTAACTGAGTTTTACACAGTGGTATTCTGTTTTTCTGGAATTATTATTATGAGCTATTGTTTGTGTAGTTAAATTTGAGTGCAGTTCTACTCAGAATACAGAAGACAGCACTTCAGAGTAACTCTGGAAAGGATGTTATTGAGGATGGGTGACCTAGTACACTAAATAAGGGTTGGGCCAGTATTTGGGTATGCCCTTTTGCTGGGTGGTTCCGGTAAAAGCAGTATTAAAAAGCCGTTTGAAAAGTGATTGAGAAATTTTGGATCTATCATTAGTTAAGGTGTAACATTAAAAAATTTCATAAAGACTTTCATAGGAAAGACCATCATCCTTGAGGTTCAACCCTTAGACACTGTAGACCTGCACATGCAAATGGTTAAGTGCTTGACTACTAGCTGAAAGGTTGACAGTTCGAACCCACCCAGAGGCACCTTGGAAGACAGGCCTGGCAATCTGTTTCCAAAAGGTCGCAGCCTTGAAAGCCCTATGGAGCACAGTTCTACCCTGCACACCTGGGGTCTACTACAACAACTAACTACAACAACAATAACTGTTTATATTGATTACATGTTGAAATGATAATATTTTGGATATATGGGTTAAATAAAATGTATTATTAAAATTAATGTCGCCTGTTTCTTTTGACTTCTTTAATATGGCTATTAGAAAATTTAAAGCGAGTATGTGGCTTGCATTATATCTCTATTGGACAGCATAGAAAATGTCAAAATAGAGACGGAAGAAATTCTTCCTGATGAGCAAAGACTGATCTTTGCTGGAAAACAATGGAAATATGGACAGACCTTCTCTGATCACATATGACAGAAGGAGTCCAACTTTGTACCTTTGGGATAGCACCAGGAAGAGGAAAAAGACATTTGGCATTGTTCTCAAAAAACACAAGTATAAGAGAAAGCGGGTTAACTTTAGTGTGTTTAATCAGAAGATCAAAGAAACTTAAAAATTTGCCACTGTGGTTGGAAGTGTCCATCTGAAAAATGTGAAGTCAAAGTCTTTATGGCCAACTAGTTTGACCAACAGGTCAAATTTGCAGTCCTATCCCTTAAAAGTGGGCAAGAGTACAAATGGAGGCTCATATACTGCACATCTACATATTTAAAGTTATAAATCAAACTAATTGTTAAATAAAATATGTTCTTTCCTCCAATTTTGACAAACATATCTTAACACTACCCTGGATGGCCAGGTGATAATTTAAATTTCTTGGACTCCTTGTAGCTTCACACCAAAACATGGAGATAAGGGCAGAGCTGGCCCTAGCCTACCTCCTTTCTTTTCCCACTAGTAGCTCCATCCCACAACATGGCGCCACGTGTGCACACATGTGGGAACCTCAGACCACATGTCTAAGCTCTGTCACTCCCCCACCTCCACCAAAAGGTATCTCTTGGCACCCTTCAAGCTTAGGGGTGGCCACACCAGTGGAATGGTCCACCCTCATGAAGATAGATCTGGTGGTATGGTTGAATTGTGTCCTCCAAAAAGAAATGTGAAAGTCCTAACCCTTGGACCTGTAAATATGACCCTGTTTAGAAATAGAGATTTTCTTTTATCAAGTTAGTTAGGTCATGCCAGTGTTGGATGGAAAACCCGTTGCCGTCAAGTCGATTCTGACTCACAGCGACCCTATAGGACAGGGTAGAACTGTCCCCCATAGGGTTTCCAAGGAGCGCCTGGTGGATTCGAACTGCCAGCCTTTTGGTTAGCAGCCATAGCTCTTAACGACTACGCCACCACCTAATTCCTTCTGAGCAGTGTTTTATAAAAAGAGCAGAACAGACACAGAGACACGCACAGGGACAAAACACCATGTAAGGACCCATTTATAAGAAAAGGAATGCCAAGGATCACCAGCAGACACCAGAAACTAGGAGAGAGGCCCACAAGAGGAATTGACATGGCTGAGCTTCCAGAACTATGAGAAATAAATTTCTGTTCTTTAAAGACACCCACTTGTGGCATTTTTTTGTTATGGCAGCACTAGGAAATGAAAACAACTGGGTGAGAGGCTTCACAAGCTCTGGAGGTAAGCTCTGAGCATTCTGGGATCCCACAAACCTAGGCTTTAAAAGCACAGGCATAGACTACTGTTGGACATGGCCCCTTGGCCCACTGGAAAGAATTAGAGAAGGGCCCTGTAAAGTTGTGCAGTCCAGCACAGCAGCCACTAGACACATGTGTCATTTACATTGAATTTGATAAAAGATTCAGTTCCTCCACTGCATCAGCCACGTTTCCAGGGTTCAATATCCACATGCAGCTAGTGGCTATCATACTGGACAGAACATATTATAGAACATTTCCATTTCAGAAAGTTTAGCTGGTCAGCATTGCTCTAGAAGCTGGTCCCAGTACTGCAAGTAGAAGTGTGGTTGTTTGTTTTTTTAACCTACTGATTTAATACAATAGAAGGCAAGTGTATATGTATTTGTTAATAAAAGCTTTTAACCACCCAAAGATAAAAAGAAGCTGAGAAATCAATGAACAGTGAAGCAGCCAGTGATGTTGCAGCAACACAGAAATGGCTATTTTTCCCTAAATCATGTAAGTGTGCAAAATGAGTGTGGTTTTTCTCCAGGTTCTAGGCTGTTTCATATGGTATTAACCATCTGGATATTCTCCCATATATTGGGACTGCAATGCTACATCACTAAATTTTGAATAGCTATGATTTTGACAACCATATATTCTCACTGTTTTATATTTTCTTTTGAATATTTTGCACATGTTGTTGTCAGGTGCTGTAGAATCAGTTTTGACTCACAGCGATCCCATGTGACAGAGCAGAACCGCCCAATAGGATTTTCTAGGCTGTAATCTTTACAGGACATATTGCCAGGTCTTTCTCCCATGGAGCCGCTGGGTGGGTTTGAACTGCCAATGTAGGTTACCAGTGAAGTTCCTAACCGTTGTGCCCCCAGGGCTCACATGCGATAGTTATATGCTTGAATTTCTAATGCAATAGTTTTGTTGTTGTTGTTAGGTACCCAATGAGTTGGTTCCAACTCATAGCCACCCTGTGTACAACAGAACAAAACGCTGCCTGGGCCTGTGCCATCCTCACAATCTTTGTTAATCTTGAGCCCATTGTTGCAGCCACTGTGTCAGTCCATCTCATTGAGGGTCTTCCTCTTTTTCGCTGACCCTCTGCTTTACCAAGCATGATGTCCTTCTCCAGGGAGTGATCCTCCTGATAACATGTTCAAACTATGTGAGACGTTGTCTCGCCATCCTTGCTTCCAAGGAGCATTCTGGTCATACTTCTTCCAAGACAGATTTGGACTACTATAAATGTGAAAATGTGTATACACAAATTAATTCATGTTAATATCAAATAATTTATGCACGTCAGGAAATTACAGCAGTCTCTTCATATTCTATTAAATACGCAGAGCCAGTAAAATTGTGCTCTAAAGATGTCCCCAAAATGCCAAGAAATGAGATTCAGTACTCTGGTAAATCTTTTCAAATGGAATTCTACATTAACTGAGAATTTGGCTTCTGAATGTATTGAAATACTAATCTAAAGTAAATCTAGATTTTTGTTTTTACCATGTAGATGAGGAAATAGAGCCTCCTTGCCTCCCTCATCTCCTCCCTCCCTTTTTTCTTCTCTCTTTCCCTTCCATTCAGAACATCATAATCTCTTTCCATTTGTAAAATGTCTTCTTTGTTTTTGCTAACATCCCCCTCTCATGTTCTCTTTTAATCTTCCCGATAGCCTCATGGTGTGGATTATGAAGGATAATGTTACTGCAATAATAAAGATGAGGAAAATAAAACACAGAAAGGTTAATTGACTCATATAAAGCCACAGAGAACATCAGTTTTGGTCCTAAAGCTGAGATTTTTTTTTTTCATTCTCCATCCAGTAATTTCATATGACATTATCCTGCCTGTTATACCCTTGGGTTCTATAAATCATATGCACGTTTAATGGAAAAAATGACCAGCTTTTAGCACACTGCATGTATATGAAGATTCTCTTGAGGTCTGAGAAAGTGGTACAGGAAGGTTCTGCTTTGATTGCTCTGTCATTTTTTCTCACGATGCTCCAAAGAGGTATTTCAAGCTGTGTGACCTAACTTTTCGGGCTTCAGATTTACCAGCCATAAAATGGAAATTCAGTGCTGGAAGATCAACTTCATTCCAGTGTGGATTACCTGGATTTATCAGATAATATTTAAGAGAACTAGATTTATTATTTTATACTCAGGCACAAACATACAAATCCGATTCTGAATAGAAATCTCTTTGTCATTACAAGGCCATAAAATGTTGTACTTTTTTCCCTCTAGGCTTTAGACGCAAATGCACTTGGAGAATTTGAGATTTATGAAATAATGAAACCTTAGAACTCAACTAGAAATCATCTAAGCTGGCCCCTTCAATTTATAATGGAAAAAGTTATATGTAAAGAGATCCAAAGAAATGTGTTTAAGTCTAAAAAGCCAGTCAGTGGAAGAGTCTGGCCCAGACACTACCTACTTTTCCTACAATCCTGCCTCATTAACATAATAAAGACATCCATTCTCAAATGGGATATAACCACAGGCATAAAACAAAACAACAGCAACAAACACCTGTTGTCATCAAGTTGGTTCCAACTATAGTGACCCTATAGGACACAGTAGGACTGCCCCATAGGGTTTCCAAGGCGGTAAATATTTAGGAAAGTAGACTGTCATATCTTTCTTCTGAGGAGGGCTGGTGGGTTCGAACCAGGGCTGGTGCGTTCAAACAAGTAAGCTTTAAATTAGCAGCCAAGCGCTTAATCGCTGTGTTACGAGGGTTCCACCACAGGCATACATGTTGCCGTCGAGATGATTCCAACTCATAGCGACCCTATAGGGTAGAGTAGAACTGCCCTGTAGGGTTTCCAAGGAGTAGCTGGTGGATTCGAACTGTCAAGTTAGCAGCCAAGCTCTTAACCACTATGCCACCAGGGGTGCACAACAGGCATAGAAATTAGGAATTACAACACATATTTTTCGGGGAAAAAAATTCAATCCATAACAGACAGGCATGCAACACCATATGGAATGCCTATAATTGTGTTCCAAAAAAAAGGGAATTATTACAAATCTAAAGTTATATTTGTTCACTTCAGTAAAAAAAAATCAAGACAGGCTAAAAAGTTATTTGCATACAGGTTTTTATTTTCTTCCCTGCATTTCATTTTTTCCAAATTTTCCACAGTGAACATGTGTCCCTTATATAATCAGAAAATAAAAATGGCATTTTAAAAACGAATCACTTAAATAGAGAGCAAACCCTTTAAATGACATATCTAAAAGAATATCCATACTCTAATATATCATTAAGTCATAAATTACTCCAAACATGTCAAATGTACAATTGCTAGACTGAACTTTAAAATGTTGAAAGGGAAATTTGAGTTTCTTGAGGCTACATTGCACCACCGGAAAAGGAGATATTTTCTGCTCTTTGAAAACAGTATTTGCTTGTAACATTTCTTTTCCAAATGTAAAGTTTTAGTTGTTTCTTCCGAAAGAATTTAACTGGTATAATCTCTTTTTAAATTTTTCCTCAAGAAATTTTAGTATTTTGATGTTTTTACTATCATTTGGAAGTTATGTATGGTAAGCATTGTGTTATTTACATGTAAAAGTAGCAAAAACCATCATTTCCACAAGAGCAGATGTCCTACATGATGATGCGCAGCGACGTGTAGATGGGACTGTATGAGACATTTCATAATAAAGTACATGGCTGACGGATTGTCTGGGCAGGCAGGAAAGGCACCCAGGGGACAGTTTTGAACTAGCAAGGAGGACACCTGTTTACTGTACTGCCACTCACGCAACTGGAAATAATAATTACTCAAATGTTGACATTTACGGAGCTCCTATCTGGTGCAGTCTAAGTACTTTACATTCATTTCCTCATTTAATCCTTACAATAAGGCATGAGGGAGGGGTTATTAGTGAGTATCCTTATTTTACAGATGAGGAAAACAGACATAGAGACACTAAGGAACTTGCCTGAGGTCATGTGACTAGTGAGCAGTAGAACCAGGATCTGAACCCACACCCAGGTTCTAAAGCACCCCACACTGCCTCACAGATGACCCTGCTCCTCAGGTTCTTCCCACATCTGTTTCTAGATGCTTAACGGATACATTGTCACTATTGCCACCAAAATTTATCCAAATTACAAACCAAGTTAAATGACCGTGAATTGCTCTTTGACTAAAGGTGTCATAGAATATAGGGCATTAAATTAGAAGACAGCATACATGGTGTGGAGTTCTCCCACCCCTGAGAAACACTGGAATTCATTAGCATAGAAATAATCATCATTCCTATTGTCATTTCACATTATTATCTAAAAATTATTTCTTGATAGTATCTGAGGTTAAATTGATTACCAGTACTTAATCATTTTTGTTGTTGTATTTTGTACAAGGTAATTTAGGTTGTACTGAATTGTGTTTAGAAAATGAAGGTGTGACAAGCAGAATTCTTAACACGCCCCTCCCAAGATTCCCATCCTCTGGCTATTCAAGTACTAATTTAGGTACTGTTGTGAAGGACTTTGCAGATGTAATTAAGGTTACTAATCAGCTGATCTTAAAATAGGGAGATTATCCTGAATTATCTGGGTGGGCCCAATGTAACCACATTAGCCCTTAAAAATAAAAAAGGAAGGCTGAACAGAGATTCTAAGCTTGAAAAGGATTTGTAACTCCATTGCTGGCTCTGTGATGTAGAAGCCCACGTACTAGGACTGAAGAGAGGCCTCTGGGAACTAAAGGTGGCCCCCAGCTGTTAGCCAGCAAGGCAAGAGGGACCTCAGGCCAACAATCTAAATAAGCTTGGATGTAGATTTATTTCTACAGTCTCCATTAAGGAACACATCTCTACCAACACCTTGATTTTAACCCAGTGAGACCCATGTTGGACTTTCAGCCTACAGAACTGTGAGCTAATAAGTGGGTAATGTTTTAAATCATTATGTTTGTGATCATTTGTTTTGGAAGCAATAGAAAACTAATAAAACCAGTTGCCATGGAGTTGATTCTGACTCATGGCAACACCACGTGTGTAAGAGTTGAACTGTGCTCCATAAGGTTCTCATTAGCTGATTTTTCAGAAGTAGATCGCCAGGCCTTGTTTATGAATGGCCCTCATGTGGACCTGAACCTCCAATCTTCCAGTTATGGGCCAAGCCTGTTAACCATTTACACCATCCAGAAAACTAATATAGGGGGGAAAATGCCAAAGTTCAAAAAAAGTGTGTCTGCTATTACAACTAGTAGATAACAAAAAGTAGTTATAAGAGGAATCCAAACACAGCAGTAATGTAAGGAGGGACAACAATTGGAGAGGAAACCTGAAGAAGAGAAGAGAAATGCAAGAAAGAGACTAAAGGTTATTACCTATAATTGACTTTGGAGGGCTGGTTTATTTGTTGTATTTTTTTTTTTTTTTTAAGATGGAAGAGATTTAAATATGTCTGAATGCTGAAGTAGAAAGGAGAGATTGAAGATACTGGGGAAAGAGGAAATAAACTCTGAAGAGGCAGAAGGGGATGGGATACAGAGAACAGGTGGAGGGTTTGGCCTTGGGAAGAAAAAACATATCTTCCTTCAAATGAGAAGGAAGGAAGAAAGAATGATTCCAAGAACAGGTTGGTTTATAAGTAGAGTGGCAAGAAGCTGAGGAAGTTCTTGTCTGGTGGCTTCCATTTTCCTGTGAAGTAGGAGGGGCGGTCCTCATCTGCTAAGAGTAATAAGGAGGTGGAGTCACATGTTTGGTGAGCATGGAGGAGATTTGAAGTTGTTTCTGAAGACAATGAAAGAGACTCATTGAGGGAAGGATGGAATGAGGCCAGGTGGCATTGAAGTCCCAGGAGGCTAGATCTCATAAGTGATTAGTGGTCCCATCTGGTCAGCCACAGTGGCGTGGGTGCAAGGAACACTGGCAATTAGATTCATCCAGCAGTGGGGTTTCTTGCCAGGCCAACGCCTGGAAGGGCAATGGTGTAATTGAATAGGAATTGTGGAAATGTGTAATTGAGGTGAACTGACAGACCATAGACTGTGAACTGGATAAGAAAGGAAGTAAAGGCAGCAGGGAACTGATGGAGTACAAGGTGCAAGAGAGGGAATTTCCATTTCAGTTCTGGTTTGCTGTAAGGGTCATATGAATCCTTCCCAGTTAGGTTCCATATACCATCAGCTTATCACAGTGTCCACCTTATTAGTCTTTCTTATCAGAAAAACCAGTTACATCTCCAAGTGTGACTGAAGGTTTTAAAGTACCACCCCTAAAAAGAGCCTCATTTCCTCATTAGTGGTTGTTACCTTGATATAATTTATGACTTTTTTCCTTCTTCCATGAAGCTTTCTTAATCTAAGCTTTCTACTGATAATAATAGCTAATATTTTTTGATATATGTCAGGCACATATGTGTGCCTGGTACAGTGAAAAATGCTTTACATGCATTATCTCATTTAAACCTCATTGGGAGAAAAACTCAGAAGTTTGTCCTACTCAACTGATTTCACTGATGAAGAAGTTGGGATTTAAGGAGTCTGAGTACCAATTGGTTGTAGAGCCTGAACTCAAACCCTGGCCTGTCTGACTCCACAACACAATCTCTTTGCCATAAAGGGCTACTGTGGGGTCCCTAGGAGTTGGAATCTACTCAACAGCAATGGTTGTTTTTTTGGTTTTAAGGTGCAGATCAATGTATCACTTTTAACTGGATCATGTATCAATGAGGGACGAAGAGGAAATTGTAGTGACAAAAGATTCTTGTCCACTACACATGTATCTATTAAAGATACTTTTGTTTCTCTTTTCTCAATCCTTCAGAGGAAATTAGATATTAAATCCAGAGGTTTTACTCAATTTTGTGCCCAGGAAAAATGAGCAGTGATTTCTGAAACGATAATAAGCTGTTAGTGCTGATTTTACTGGTGGAAGGAAGAAGGGGAGATATAAGAGAGAAAGTCTTGATGATCCTGATCTTCCCGCAGCATAAATATAATTGTAGGAAATGATTGGGTAATCATTGTATAGCAGAGCCAGCAGCCCTGGTGGTTCAGTGATTAAGCACTCGGCTGCTAACCTAAAGGTCTCAGGTTCGAACCCACCAGCTGTTCCATGGGAGAAAGATGTGGCAGTCTGTTTCCCTAAAGATTTACTGCCCTGGAAACCTTATAGGGCAGTTCTACTCTGTCCTATAGGGTCGCTATGAGTCAGAATCGACTTGATGGCAATGAGTTTAGTTTGGAATCATTATATGTTGTGGGGTTTTGATGTGAGGGTGAGTAAAGGAAGAAGTCACATTTGTGAAGGAACTGATTAAAGGAGAAATGCTAAGCCATCACATAGCATGAAAATAAACAAAATGCTACTAGGGCAAATTGATACGTAGCTGGTTTTGATTTACTTTCATATGAGTCATTGGGTCCCTAGCTCCTTTATACTCAACGGGTGGTCAGAGGAGCAACAGGGGCAGTATTAGAAATGCAGACTCTCAGACCCCACCTCAAACCTATGGAATCAAAATCTGCATTTTAATATGATTCTTAGGTGGTTTGTATGCATATTAATGTTTCAGAAGCTCTCCACTAGTTCATTCCTTCATTAACATCAACTAGTCTCAATTCTCCAACAAGAGAAATACTGATAATTTCCATTAATTTCTAAGAACTGTATTTTTGCTTATTATAAGACAATTGAAGAACAGCTTTCTTATTTTCCAAAGTCCTCAGAGTTATATAATTTGTTAATTTATTCTCAAATAAAAAGTATTTTTCTTTTTCAAGCTATTCTTTCACAGTAATTTATTCTCGTGCAATGTCTAGAGAGGAGGACTTGGAAAGTTAAATAAAGAAACTATAGAATCTCTTAAATTCCAAACTCCCCCACAAAAGGGGCAAACGTCTGGCCCAGAAAGACTTAATGGAAAATGATATGACTAGCCATTTGAGAGTGGACAAATTCAATGTCAAGATTCCTGGCAGAAGCCCTGAAGGTTGATTTGATTTCCCGGTAAGTGCCAGCTCCTAATAGACCTATTAGTCTGAGCAAGGACACCATCACCATCCTGGTGCATGGGTTCATCTACTGGGAGAAAAAATAGTGCCTGCTCAGTAATGGAGTTCCTGGGTGGCACAAATGGTCAAATTGACTACTAACCAAAAGGTTAAACATCAACTACTAACCCAGAAGCCTAGCGATCTGCTTCTGGAAAAGCTAGAAAACCCTATGGAACAGTTCTACTCTACATACATCTGGTCGCCATGAGTCGCAATCAACTGGATGGCAACAGGTTTTGTTTTGGATTTGGCTCCATAATAAAACCTCCTCAGCATACAGTTTGTCGAATATATTGAACTGCCTCCCCTTGGTGTTGGGAACCCGCTGACATTTTTAAAGCAATGCTACTAATCCAAATCAGGTTTGAAATGTAGCCAACATCATCTAAGTTACTTTACAGCCAATTCTAAGCTGTCGTGCATATTTATCTATGCTTTTGGGATTTCAGATCTTTGGATACTTCTGCTCAGAGGAAGATGTGCTTGCTTCCGAGGTGGATGAAGAGAATTTGATTTTCCTTGTTTCTAGAAAACAGCGAGTTGTAATTTCAGGTCATATTTTAAATTTACCTTCCAAATTAGTGTATGTTTTGATATTTCCTCAAAATAAGTAATGGAAATGTAACATTTCTATAGAATTGTGGTTCACTGTATTTACTTGCTTGATACTTTATAACTGTGATAGCTTCATATGCAATATCAGAAGAAACTGTACCTGCAGTCGAGATTAAGATGTTATCATTGCTCTGAAAGACACTAAATGGTGTTCCCCTGTGAGGGGAACCATTTTTCACATTTTCCTGAAGAGGCTGAAACCTCAAGTCAAGGCTCTCTACAATGGCGCCCCAGCAACACATGCTCCAGTACCAAACGGAATCATGTTTCTTTAAAAATGTTTTAAAATTAAGTTTTCAAGTTTGCACTCATTAGGGCTCCTCCCACAAAATTCCGACTCATAGTGACTCAATAGGACAGAGTAGAACTGCCCCATAGGGTTTCCAAGGAGCAGCTTGTGGATTCGGACTGCTGACATTTTGGTTAGCAGCCGAGCTCTCAACCACTTGGCAACTAGGCCTCCTCGTTTATCTTAGGGAAGTTTAACTGTACACTTTTAAAACTGTGAGTTCAGCCAGCTACACAGGGATGTTGCCTCAGTTTAGGATGCCCCTAGTTTATATGTGTCATTTATTTTTAAAGTGGTGCTTGGGACCCAGGAATTCCTTCTTATTCCTTTCCACTATTGCTATTGACACTTTGGGTTTTCTTTCCTTTCTTCCCTCCAGGGAGGGAGAAGGACAGGAAGAGGAAAGGCAAACTTTTAGCATCTGCTTCTGTCTTCCAGCTCTTCGTCACATATTCTGAGATGAAGTGTGTAGTCAGATTTGAATCCGGTGTTCCTTAAAAAAGCTCCTGAATTTACTTCAGTCCTTTATAAAGTAAGCCTCCCTTGCCCTCACCATTCCTTAGCACAGCCATTGGCTTCACCAGAGCCCCACCTCTGGCCATGGCAACTATCATCAAAACACAGAAACAAGGGGGGTGTCCTTTCTGTCACCACACACTTAGCTGAGGAGGCTGGCTGGTGAGCAGGGGAGAAGTGTTGCTAGCATCCTGAGTTAATACTCTGAAAGCATTTTTCTAGATGGCAAATGAGCTGTATAGTTCATTTATTCAACAAATATTTATTAAGGTTTACTATGTGGACCAAGGTCCTTGGGTGGCACAAACAGTTTGCTCTCAGCTATTAACTGAAAGGTTACTGATTCAAACCCACCCAGCGGCACCACAGACAAAAGGTCTGGTGATCTGCTTCCATAAGGATTATAGCCAAGAAAACCCTACAGAGCAGTTCTACTCTGTAACACATGGGGTCGCCATGAGTTGGAATGGACTAGATGGCCACTGGTTTGGTTTTTGGTTTACTAAGTGAGTCAACCACTGTTCTAAGTGCTGAGGACGCAGCAGTTGAACAAAACAAGCAAAAATCCCCGATCTCATGGAGTTTACATTCTAACGGGGAGAGACAGACAATTAAAAAAAACAAACAAGTAAAATGTATACTATGTCAGATGGTAATAAGTGCTATCGAAATAAAGTGTCTAGTGGTTTTTGTTTTGTTTTGTTTTTAAGATCCTTAACAAGAGTATTAGAGTACTTTCTTTTATACTGGAAAGTCTGACGTAGTATTAGATTTTGATTGTGTAAACCGTAATGGCAACAGTTCAAAGAAAGGATCCCTAGGAGATACAGACACTCTCAAAATAGGAATGATTCCAAAAGATGTACAAAAAACTCATTTTCTGTGAAATGTGCAGGTGTGTGCGTGCGTGTGTGTGTGTGTGTGTGTGTGTGTGTGTGTGTTTTACCTGGGAATTCATGCACAGCAGTTAGTTGGAAAACTATGTATTCAGATTAGTGTCTCTGGTACTAATTAAAATTCAATGGTTGCTGTTTTTTATGGTTGTATTCCACTTTACTTTTTAAGTAATTCAGTGCTTTCTAGCAAAAAGTTGGCTGTTATCTTTTTCTTTTCTTTTTAAACAAACCTAACAAATGAGCTTTAGGGTCTTTACTGCTGGAAGTTGAAATGAGTATTATGCCATTGACAGGTAGTAGAAGACGGGATGTGATTAAGTCCATTGTCAAGATTCCTCAACTGGATTTACTAATAGCAGCATCTCAAAAAGGACTGATAACAGTCTTTAATAGCCAGGTAATTCAAAAGCTTGGAGTCTTCCCTTCCTTCATTCCTCTCTTCCTCCCTCGCTCCTTCCTTCCTTTCTGCTTTTCCTTCCTTCTTCCCTCTCTTTTGTTTTGGCTGTGCATTATGTTATACATCAAGTGCAGCACGAACCAGATGTCAGAGTCATTCCAAAAAACAAAACCCAATATCACATATAAGAGGAGATTGCTGACCCCTGCGGCGGTTTTTGAGATGTCAGGAACTGCATTTGGCATTCTCCTTCAGGATGTCATATCGAGCCCTGTGGCATCAACACAATTATAGGATGATACGGGATACTTTCTCAGATAAAATCACAAAAACTCACAAACAAAATGATTGTGTCATCATCCTAAATAATGAGGGCTCATCAAAAACCTTGGACTTGTAGTTTAAAAAAAAAGGCTCAAATTCTAATCCCTCCATTTTATTAACTATGACTTTAAAGACAGAACTTAATGAGCCACTTATATCTTTTCATACCTCTTTTTTCACATCTGTAAAATGAGGACAATAGGACCAGGCCTCTTTCTCTCAGAGGATTGTAGTGAAGGTCAAATGAGATAATAAATGTGGAAGCACTTTATCAGCAATAAATCCCTATAGAAATGTAAGGCATTGCTATTCTTAATGTCCCTTTTTTTCTAAATTTATAAGTTTTGAACTTCCATTTTTTAAATAAAAGAGATGTTAGTGGAAAGCATGATTTCACTGTGAAAATCAAAGATGAATGTTTGGTGTTAAATAAATTTTTTAAAAATCCAGTTATTAGTTCATTACCAACTAGTGATAAGCTTCATACAAATAAAAACATATTTGAAATATTCATCACGTGATGAAAATCTCAACAATAATTTTCATCCCTTTAGTGATCTATAGCTCAGGGAGTCTTTCAGAAGTTGAAGTCACAGGCAGCCAGATTCTGTGAGGGGAGAGGGCCAGCAGCACCCTGGAGGTGGCATAGTGAGAGATTCAGAGAGTGGTGGGGAACCTGGCTCCCAGCCTAGTCCCAATACTTATCAGCTGTGCATGCTACTTAACATCTCTATGCCCTAGTTCCTCATCCAGAAACACAGAACTTCCTTCACAAGGAAGAAGTGCTTTTAAAATGAGTTAATACACATTAAATGCTTAGCATCATTGGAGGCACTCAGTAAATGCTGGCAATAGCTATTATTATCAACAAATGATGTAAACACGAAAATGAGTTTGCCTCATTTAAGTATGAAAACTTTCTCAGTCTCTTTTTCTCTTGGTGCATTATTTCCCTCCTTCTCATTTTTTATCTTATTTCCTATAAAACACAACTAAGGTGGTATCTAAAAAATAATGTGAGAAGAAAAATAAGGACCTTCGCAACTGAAATAGTTCAAGATAGTGTGAAATAAGTGAGGTGGCATTACCATATTTCCAGAGTCACTTCACACATACACTCACTCACTGACTCTTACTTACAGTACACACATGTATACTCACAAGCACACAGACACACATGTATTTCTTCTAAGATAATGTAATTGGAGAGGAAAGATTAGTTTAAAAAATTGATTACTTTAAGATTTGAGACACAGGAATAAAAGTAATTTTGAATATTGTATGCATTACAAACGGCATGACACATTCTGGGAGAAAAGTAATTTAGAAGGTTACGTCACAGGAACAATTTATTAAAAATTAGCCGTTGGTCACTCAAAATACCTTATAATAGGTTAATCCATAATTTAGGCTCTATCTGAAACAGAATAAATGCAGTTAGGGATTTTCATGGTGTCTTTGGAACTCAGGTGATACAAGCTGTAAATGTCTTTAATAAAAATTCCTGCATCAAAGGTTAGATTTTAAAAATTCAGAAGCTATCTATGAGGATTATGAAACTTTTAGAGAAGGTAAGAGGACTTTAAACATGTGACTTCCACTAAAGACGGAGGCCGAAAGACCAGGAAACCACGGGTATTCTTTTCTGCTGCTCACAGGTTTCCTCATAGCATTTTTCTTTCCCCATCTAGAAATAAGTCCTTGGTGGGAAAAGCCTTTTTGAATTCTTCAGATGAAAGAAAGTCTGTGGGTGGCCATCACTAACAGTTATAGTGATCTCCCTGATCGACTTTGTCTCCTTTTCACAGAATCCATTCCATCTGGGCAGCTGTTTCCCAGACATTTCCCAAGACCACTTGAGCATGCAGAAGAAACTGCATCATTGATCTACTTAAACTACTTGCCTTTACCTTGGGAGCAACTATCATGCCTCAAGGTCATAAGAGCTCGTATACATAATGAGCTCTCTGTGAGGAACAAATCTGTGATTCTCACCTAGCATAGTACTCAGGACATAATATTTGAAAAATAGATACTTATTGAATGAAAAAGGAAATCTACTGGATACAATGCTTTTGCCACTGTTATTATTACTTTGTATGTCCATCCTTTAGTATCAAATGTTGTTCTGAATAACTAAAGAATGTGAGGTAGTTTGCAAATACAAGGAACAAAATGATTTGTAAACAGTAAGTAAGACTAAAAACACAGTCATAATGCTTAAAGACAAACCATGGAAGTATAAACCTTGCCAAAGCAAACAGTGCATTATTCTACAGAACTAGGTTTTTCTAGGGAGGGAGAAACAAGGAGGATACTCAAGGAAGGTAGAAATGTCAAGTGAAAGTAAATCAAGGAGATAGTGTACTGTTTTAGAATTTTTGTTCTTGTTTTTAGTTGCAGTGCAAACTAGGTTTCATAATTCTTTTCCTTTATTTATAGATGAGAGTTCAGACCAGCACCACTGTTATGGTAAGTGCATTTTTTAAATTCCTAGTTAAGTCATTAAAGTCATGGCTATAGTGATGGCTTCTCAAAGGGTGGCTTGAGAAGACAAAGGAAAGTATTATAATGAAATGTGCAAAGACCTGCAGTTAGAAAACCAAAAGAGAAGAACACACAGGGCATTTCTCAAGCTGAAAGAAATGAAGAAAAAATTCAAGCCTCAATTTGTAATACTGAAGCATATTGAATGATGCAGGAAGCGTCAAAAAAAGATTGAAGGAATACACAGAGTCACTGTACCAAAAAGAATTGGTTGATATTCAACCATTTCAGGAGGTAGCATATGATCAAGAACTCATGATACTGAAGGAAGCAGTCCGAGCTGCACTGTAGGCATTGGCAAAAAAAAAAACAACAAGGCTCCAGGAATTGACAGAATGCCAACTGAGATGCTTCGACAAACGAATGCAATGCTGGAGATGTTCACTCGTCTATGCCAAGAAATTTGGAAGACTCATCAAAAGACTTCACCAAAGATTAAAAAGAGAAACTACAAACTGGGAAAGAAATTTTGGCTACCACATATCTGACAAGGGTCTAATCTCTCAAAATCTGTAGAATATTTCAACATCTCAATAACAAAATGACAAATAATCCAATTAAAAAATGGGCAAAAGATGTGAACACACACTTCACCAAAGAAGATATTCAGGTAGCTAACAGACATATGAGGAAATGCTTGAAATCATTAGTCATTAGAGAAATGCAAATCAAAACCACAATGAGCTACCATCTCACCCTGACATTACTGGCATGAATCAAAAAAACAGAAAATAACAAATGTTGGAGAGGTCGCGGGGAGATTGGATTTCTTATGCACTACTGGTGGGTACAACCACTATGGAAAAAGATACGGAGACTACTTAAAAAACTAGAAATACAAATACCATATGATCCAGTAATCCCACTCCTAGACGTATATCCTAGAGAAATAAGAGCCGTCATGCAAATAGATATATGCATACTCGTATTCACTGCAACATTATTCACAATAGCAAAATGATGCAAGCAACCTAACTGTCCATCAACAGATGAATGGATAAACAAGTTACCGTACATACACACAATGGAATACTATGCAGTGATAAGGAACAATGATGAATCTGCAAAACATCTCACAACATGGATAAATCTGGAGGGCATTGTGCTGAGTGAAATAAATCAATCACAAAAGGACAAATATTGTATGAGACCACTATTATAAAAACTCAAGAAAAGGTTTACACACAGAAAAAAACAATCTTAGATGGTTATGAGGGAGAGGAGAGGTGGGGAGGGGAAATCACTAACTAGATAGTAGACAAGTGTTAAAGACAACACACAATATAGGGGAAGTCAGCACAACTTGGCCAAGGCAAAGCCATAGAAGTTTCCTAGACAAATCCAAACACCTTGAGGGACCAAGTTACTGGGGCTGAGGGCTGGGGACCATAGTCTCGGGGGACATCTAGATCAATTGGTATAAACAGTTCATATAGAAAATGTTCAACATCCTACCTTGGTGAGCAGTGTCTGTGGTCTGAAAAGCTTGTGAGCAGCCATCTAAGACACATCGATTGGTCTCATCCCATCCACACCAAAGGAGAATGAAGAAAACCAGACACAAGAAAAATATTATTCCAGAGGACTGATGGATGACATGAACCACAGCCTCCACCAGCCTGAGCCCAAAAGAACTCGATGGTACCTGGCTACTACCACTGACTGTTCTGACAGGAATCACAAAAGAGGGTCCTAGACAGACTGGGATAAAAATTTAGAACAAAATTTAAATTCACAAAAAAAGAGCAGACTTACTGGTCTGACAGAGAGTGGAGGAGCACTCAAGGCTGTGGTCCCCAGACACCCTGCTAACTCAGAATGGAAGCCACTCCTGAAGTCCACCTTTCAGCCAAAGATTAGATAGGCCTATAAAACAAACAATAACACACGTGAGGACCATGTTTCTCAGTTCAGTCAAGGACAGTAGACCAAATGGGCAACACTTACCCAAAAATAAAAACAAGAAGGCAGGAAGGGACAGGAAAACAGGATGAATGGATATGAAAAGCCCAGGGTGGAAAGGCAGAGTGGGAGAGTGCTGACACATTTTGGGGATTGCAACCAATGTCACAAAACAATTTGTGTATAAATTTTTGAATAAGAAACTAATTTCTGCTGTGAACTTTCACCTAAAGCAATAAAATTTTAAAAAATCCATCTTCATCACAGAAAATTTGGCCAATATCCAAAGCATAAAGAAAACTTAAACACCCATAATTCCACCACTGTTACTATTGTGTTATATATCCTAACAGTGTGTTTTTGTTCTCTAAGCATAAATGACCAGTCCCTGGAGAAGGACATCATGCTTGGTAAGATTATATTTTTATTGACTAGGATCAAAACTTAGCTGTGAGCAAAAGCAAAGAAGACCCCAAAAACCAAGTCCATTGCCTTTGAGTTGATTCTGACTCATAGCAACCTTATAAGACAGAGTAGAGTTACCCCATAGGGTTTCCAAGGAGCAGATGGTGGATTCGAACTGCTGATCTTTTGGTTAGCAGCCAACCTCTTAACCACCGTACCACCAGGGCTCCAAAGAAGGCCCAGGTCTTGCTTTCTGAAGTTAAACTGACTGCAAAGAATTGCTTGGAAACTGGTTACTCTTTGGAAACTTCCATTTATAAGCTTCTGAGTTTTCCCAAGCACCTACTATTGAGGAATGTAAAAAAAGGACACAACCCACATTGTGAGAACAACAGGGAAGTAACTAATGAAAATCACTGGAAAGCACTTGATTTTAAACTTGAAAACAGCATCAAAAATTCTAGTGCAATTTGGAAAGTTATTTAATCCATATTGCTAATTGGTAATCTTGAGGCAGATGCGGTAAGTCATGGCAACAAGCTTTCAGAATCCCACTGTGGCTTTAAGAGATGGGCAAATGCTTGAGTTCTTCACCGTCTTTGCATGCACTGAATTCACTGAGGTCCAAAGGAGGGTGTGAAGCTGCTTGGTAGAGGAGTTCTTGTTTCTCTCTAAGCCTCTGAGCCTCCATTTCTTAAATTGAGAGAAACCCATTACAATTCCTGAACTTTACAGAAGATTCTGTAAAGAAGATTCGAGGACATGCCTGAAAAGATTGTAGCAGTTTCTGGCACAGCAGGCACTCAGTAAGAGGGAGCTATTGCTCCTGCTGAGTGTATTGTTGATATTATAGATCCTACCTGTGCCAGCTTAGCAACATCAGGCAAGACGCAAGACAAACTCTTTGGTCTCAACTTGATCATTAACCAGATGATCACTAAAATCTTTCCAGCTAAAAATTTTAGGCATCGGGACAGGGTCAGAAATCTTGCTTAATCAGTGCCCCACATCTAGTCTCCCTGTGCCTGTGTAAAGAAGTGTTCTTGCAAGAGTGAATAGTGCACAAAGAAGACTGCTTTGCCAGCTGTCATGCTTTTCCAGGGAGCAGCTCCAGGCACTAGCTGAATTATTCTCCAGCTGAGGGTACTGAGAAACTCGGGGTGAGAGTGAAAGGGGAAAAATGACTGCTTCTCCTCAAGACATCAAAGGGAATGCATTGTGAGGCTCCTCTGTATAAAGTAGCAAAATGGGTTTTTAATGTAAACAACCTACTCTTCAGTAACCATCACCATGTGATAGCATGAAACACGTTACGTAGTCACCCATCACACCACCCCCCACAGACTAATTCTATGCTTTTCTGTCAGGATACCTCCTGGATTACTGGATGCGACTACCTCTCACAACTGAAACGAATTGTTGCCACTACAGAAAGGACCATTATTGTCTGGGATTATAAAGCTCAAGGGAGCAGCCAGGTACTGTGCCAAGAGAAATATTCAAAGAAACGAGATTTTCTTTTCAAAACTGGTAGGATTTGAGTGATTCACTTTTTCTTATGAACATCAGTTTCCTCAAATGTAAATTTAGGGGATTTAACTAAATAAACTCTTAGTTCAAGTTCAGCATTACTATCTTGTGAGTCTAATTAAAAAAGAATTTTTTTTTCGATTTACTGTATGTTTAATTAGTTGTTTTGTTTTTGAGGGAAAGAGGCTAACTTCTTTCCTCTTTTATACCCTTCTCTGATTGCAAGTATTATATTTCCGGCTATGCTCATGTTATCAAGTTCAAAGTATTTCTCTGTAGTCCAGCTTTATTTGGTAAGAAAATTGCTAAAATCAAGTGCCTTAATTCTGGCAAAAAAAGATTTAATGGGATGGGTGTTAATGTTAATCTCTTCTATGGCTGAGATGTTACCACTGAATTAATCCATAGTATTTATTGAGCATCTGCAGACATGCAGCAAGCATTTAATCTGCAGCATTAAACAAGACTCAAAACTCAGCTTTGAAGGAGCTCATGAGTAAACATAATATTTATTATGGATTGAATTGTGTCCCCCCAAAATATGAGTTGTAAATCCTAACCTCTATGCCTGTGGTTATAATCCCATTTGGGAATGGGTTCTGTTTGTTATGTTAACGAGACAGGATTAGTATAGAATGTGTTTTATGTCAATCTCTTTTGAGATATAAAAGAGATTAAAACAAACAAGCAGGCAAGGAGAGATGGAGTAAGTTTGATGCCAAGACACGTGGAGATCTCCAAGGAACCAGGCAGAAGAAGCTGAAGAGACAAGGATCTTCCACTAGAGCCAACAGAGAGAGAAAGCCTTCCTCTAGAGCCAGTGCTCTGAATTTGGACTTCTAACCTCCTGTGAAAAAATAAATTTCTGCTTGTAAAGCCATCCATTTGTGATATTTCTGTTACAGAAGCCCTAGATGACTAAGACAGAATTTGGTATTGAGTAGTGCAGTTGCTGTTCTAACAGAAACCTAAAATGTGGAAGCGGTTTTGGAATTGGGTAATGGGTGGGTCCTGAAAGAGTTTTAAGGTGCCTAAAAGTAAAAGCCTAGATTGCCTTGAAGAGACTGTTGGTAGAATTATGGACGTCAAAGGCAATTCTGGGGAAGGCTCAGAAGGAAGTCAGGAGAGCTATAGAGAAAATCTCTATCATCTTAGAGAATACATATGGCACCAGCAACAGAATGTTGCTAGAAATGTGGACGTTAAATTTGCTTCTGGTGAGGCTTTAAAAGAAAATGATTAACATGTGATTGGACAACGGAAAAAGGGTGATGCTTTTTATGCAGTGGCAAAGAACTTGTCTGAATTATACTCAAAAGTTTGATGGAAGGTAGAACTTGTAAGCGATGAACTTGGATATCTGGCTGATGAGATTTCTAAGCAAGATCTTAAAGGAAGGAACCATGTGGTTTTTCGTGCTGCTTATAGTAAAATGTGAGAAGAAAGAGATGAACTTTAAAATGAACTATGAAAAATGAAAACAGAACTTAAAGGTTTGGAAAATTCTGTTGTACAAACTAAGGACACATGTCCTAGAATGTTCACCAAGGACGTGGCTACACTATCTTTTCTTAAAGATATTAAGCCTGTGACTGATGGATCTAATCAACTACCACAGCAGAAAACCCATCAGTTTGAAATGAAGGGGATGGAGAAGGAACGGGAGGAAAGAATTCTGTCTGCCTCTTGGAATTCTACAGGCAGGAAACAGGCCAGAGGAGCTACATCTGTTGTCCTCCAAGAAAAGAAAAGGGCCATCCCTGGAGCAGCTCAGAGATCAGCAAAACTGTTGGAAGGAGCACTGGAAGCAGGGCCTTTTCAGTTTCAAAGGGTGAGGCCACCGTCTCCTACATCTCAAAAGGTGGCACCACAGCCTCCTAGATTTCAAAGAGTTGGATCTTTGCCAACTCGGTTCCAGAGTATGGGGCTGCCATTAAGGTGTGCTAGGGGAATGGGGCCGCTGCCCAAAGCTAAGGGGGCAGGGCTGCCATATCCAAGGGACAGAAGAATGGGGCCTGCCGGGGCCAAGTGTGTGGGGTTGCCACTCAGGTGGACTAGGAGAATGGGACCACCCAAAGCCAAGGGAGCAGGATTGCTGTCCCAGTGGGCCTGGAAGGCGGAGCTGAAGTCCAGGGCCCAGGAGCCTCTACCCAGAATCCAGAGAACACGGCTCACACCCAGATTCTGGAGGGCAGGGCCATTGCCTAGATGGTCTCAGGAAATAGAGGATTATTTTCAAGCCTTGAGAACTAATATAAATTATTTTGCTGTGTTTTAGACTTGCATGGTGCCTGTGATCCCTTCTTTCCCTCCAATTTCTCACATTTGTAATGGAAAGGTTTAGCTTGTAGTGTAGATTTCACAGGTTTATAGATGAAGATGAATTTTGCCCCAGGATGGAATATACCTAAAGTCTCACCCATATTTGATTTAGATAATTCAGAAGATGAGATTTTGGACTCGGAGTTGATTTAAGATTATTGCGATGATGTGATGGGGTGAATGTGTTTTACATGTTGTGGCAAGAATATGAGTTTTGGGGGGCCAAACGGTGGAATGTCATGGATTGAGTTGTGTCCTCCCCAAATTTGTTGTAAATACTAACCTCTATGCCTGTGGTTATAATTCCATTTGGAAATGGGTTGTCTTTGTTATGTTAATGAGGTGGGATTAATGCAGGGTAAATCTTGAGTCAACAAGTAACTGAGGGAGCAGAGATGGAGGAGGAAAGATGCCAAGTCACATGAAGATTGCCCCGGAGCAGAAGCTCAAAGAGACAAGGACCTTCCTCCAGAGCCAAGAGAGAGACAATGCCTTCCCCTAGAGTTGGCGCCCTGAATTCAGACTTCTAGCCTCGTAAACTGTGAGAAAATAAATTTCTGTTTGCTAAAGCCACCTACTTGTGGTATTTCTGTTATAGTGGCACTAGATACCTAAGACAATATATAATAAAATAGTACAACAAATTATGCAGTGAAAAACGGGAAGTGCAGTAGGGGCTCAGGGAGAGGTGAGATCACTAAATGGTGGGGGATTAAGGAGTAATTTAATGTTCCTCTGTTCTACTTGTGCCTAGCCTCAGTGAAAAACTAAACTTCTTATTCTGTTTATCCACAATGTTGTAAACAACTAGTGATTGCCAGGATGATTATAAAGAAGGCAGTTTGTTGCTTAGTGTACTTTATTTTGTGGTGTTTTACTACATCGTATGGTTATAGCCAAAGCTTTATTAACTTCTGAAACCTTAAACTCCAATGTCCTGTACTTTGATTGAAACCTGTCTTCCTCCAGCTCTCTCTTGCTTTCACTCTTGCTTTTCAATCCCATAGGAGTCTCTAGTTCCTTGAAGCCATCTTCTTCCTATCTTCAGTCCCCCTCACTCTTCTCTTTTTCTCACGCATGTACCCTACTGAGTGGATCATCTGGGTTGAGGTCATCTGCACCCTCCATTACCTTAAGTCTCTATACTTCCAAACTCTTGTCCTAGATAGAGGCTATAGCCCTTCTCTGCTCCTTTACAGTGGCTAAACACTGCTAGAGAAAAACACAAAACCACACAATTTGGCATCAGGTTCTGCAAACACAGAATCTGCAAACTCAGCTGAGCTCTCAGTGGCTTCCATCAGCCTCTGTCTTGTCCTTTCCAGCTTGCTTTCCTATTCCTCTGAAGTGTTCCACACCTTCGTTACTCTCAGCAGATGGCTTTGTCCCTATTTTCCTGAGAAAACTGTCCATTAGGCTTGTCGTCTGTCAAATTCCAGTCCTCTCATCTACAAATTTAACTAGAAATATACCTCTACTGCCTTGCTTGCTTTCTTCTTTCCTTCCTTCCTTTCTTCCAGGGTTTTCAAGGCTGTGACCTTTCAGAAGCAGATCTCCAGGCCTGTCTTCCAAGGTGTCTCTGACCAGCCTTTCAGCTAGTAGTTCAGTGCTTAACCATTATACCAATGAGATAGTGTAGACCAGGCCTAAATAAGCTACTAAATTGTACTGTTTCTCAGACATTAATTTTGCCTCCAGGTAGACTGTGAGATCTTTGAGAGCAGAAAGCCGTTCTCATATTTAGGTGCCCCACCCCTTTCTCCACAAAGCACCTAAAAGCCTAACGTTGGGCTCATGGTGAGAGTCCATTAAACTTTATTTGATTAATTTTTTTTCAAGTTCCTTTATTACTATGGGAGTATCTGAAAAGAGAAACTAAAGAAAAGTAAAATCTTTATCAAATAATAGGGACAATATTTATTAAATAAAGCAAGGTAATAATTCATTAAAAATATTCTTTTCCAGGAAAACTATTTTATCATAAAGCCCATGGATCACTGCCTCCTCTGTGTTTGTGTTGTGCCCCTGCCAGAGCAACTCTGCCGAGATGACATCCTCTTGGGAGATGATGGTGGCTTTGTGAACAAATTCACAGTGAATAGTGATGACTTTGGATTAAAGCAGGCAAAAACAAAAAAGAAATTACAAAATCAGGTCTTAGACTCGAAGAACTTTAAAAGGTAAGTGTATCATATGGGTAGTCCAATTATTTTAATACTTATAGTCCTTGTTCAATGACATAACAAAACAATGTGCCAGATTCCATGACACACAAAGCTAAACAAGAAATGCTTCTGGCTCAAGGAACTTCCAGGGTAATAGGGAAGATAGACAGGGAAATTAGTGACTGAAATTCCTATTTTAAGTCCTATTGGCAATTAAACTCTACAGTCATTTTAGTGGATTACAGAGTTAAATGAAAAAAATTAAATCATGAAAATACTATGAAAGACGTGTATGTCTGTTTACTAGAACTCAAATATGAAAAAAAATTCTAAGCATAAAAGCAGTGGATAAAGAATTCAAAGAAAATTTGATAGATTTGACTATGTACACAATAAAAACTTTTGGACATCAAAAGAGAATATTTTAAAAGTAAAAAACTAGGGTAAATATTTATAATAAATATGACA
The DNA here is from genome assembly GCA_030035585.1 of Dugong dugon. NCBI lineage: Eukaryota > Metazoa > Chordata > Mammalia > Sirenia > Dugongidae > Dugong > Dugong dugon. The sequence continues at coordinate 22,218,709 of CM057469.1, read as the reverse complement.
GACAATGGGTTAATACTCTTTAACAGGCCTTAGAATTCAATTAAAAAAACAATAATTCCCCAAGAGAAAAATGGATAGAGGTTATGAATAGATAATTCACACATAGGCACACGCAGCACAAATGGTCAATAAATGTTTCAAATGATCATCAGACAAAAATACTAGCAAGAGTTATCTGGAGATTAGGCAGATGAGATTATAGGTGACTTTCATTGTCTTCTTTATAATTGCTTTATCTTTGAAGCTTTTGGAATAAGGTACATATATTACTTTTATTAGCAGAAAAACATAATGCAATAACTGTATCTCCTAATAATCAAAGAAGTACAAGTTATAATGAAATACAAGTTTTCACCTATTAAAGTGGAAAAAATTAAAAAAATTTTTAAGAAGATGCCCCTGAGGAAGTCAGCACAATTGGACTAAACCGAAGCTAAGAAGTTTCCTGAATACAATCAAACACTTTGAGGGACAGAGTTGCAGGGGGAGGGGTCTGGGGACCATGGTTTCAAGGGACATGTAGGTCAACTGGCATAACAAAGCTTATTAAGAAAATGTTCTGCATCCTACTTTGGTGAGTGGCGTCTGGGGTCTTAAAAGTTTGCAAGCGACCATCTAAGATGCATCAATTGGTCCCATATACCTGGAGTAAAGGAGAATGAAGAACACCAAAGACACAGGGAAAGTAGTAGCCAAAGAGACAGAAAGGGCCATATAAACAGAGACTTCATCAGCCTGAGACCAGAAGAACTAGATAGTGCCTGGATACCACCAATGACTGCCCTGATAGGGAACACAACAGAGAGTCCCGGATGGAGCAGGAGAAAGGTGGGGTGCAGAACTCAAATTCTAGTAACAAGAACAGACTTAATGGTCTAACTGAGACTGGAGGAACCCTGGAAAGCATGGCCCCTGGATTCTCTATCAGCCCAGAACTAAAACAATTTCCGAGGCTAACTCTTCAGACGGGGATTGGACTGGACTATGGGACATAAAGTGATACTCGTGAGGAGTGTGCCTCTTAGCTCAAGTAGATGCAAAAGACTAAGTGGGCAGCATCTGTCCAGAGGTGAGATGGGAAGGCAGAGAGGGTTAGGAGCTGGTTGAATAGACATGGGGAATCAGAGGTGGAAAGGAGGAGTGTGCTGTCACAGTATGGGAAGAGCAATTGAGTCACGTAACAATGTATGTATAAATTTTTGTATGGGGAAAAAAAAAAAAAAGAAGATGCCCCTGAAATGGACATTCTCATATACGGTTGTTGGTGGAAGTGTGACTTGGATCAACTTTTCTGGAAAGCATTTTGAGAAGATCCATCACATGCCTTAATAAATTTCCCATTATAACTCCCCTAGGAATCTGTGCTAAGGATCTAATCAGACATCTGTTCAAAAATATATGGATATGTATGGTCATCACAGCATTATTTCTAATAGTGCCCCAAATAGGGGAATGGTTAGGTATTATTCATTGAATCATTTCAATAATTTGGATATTATATAAACATATAATATAAATGATATACATGTATATTTATATATTTTATAAAAATATTCACATACATATAATTTATATATAAAATATACTTTTGTCTGACTCCTAAAGAATATTGAAGATACTCCTAAAAAATATTTAAGGTAGCATATGTGCTCAATAAATTATAGCATGACTATATTACGGAATGCTATGAACCCAATTAAAATTATGTTTTTGAAAAATATTTTAAAATATGTAAAACTGTTTATGATATAAGGCTAAATAAAAAAGAAAACATTGTTAGTTTTATTTCTTCTATGTACATATGAATCCAGTTTTATAAGACATGCCTACATACGTACATGTGTGTAAATATATGTGTAAGTGTGGAACCCTTTTACAGTAAACAGTTTGGCCTTCGATCCTGGTTCCTGAGAGCCAGATCACTCCTGAGGCCAATGAGTGGGGGCCTGACATGACCAAAAGGGATCACTTGGGGGCCGGATGATGACTAAGCCTCAGGAAGCATGATGCAATCTATCATGGCCACTGTGGTGAGGCCAGTAAAGGAGCTTCCTGGGTGGTGAGAGCAAACATCTGCTCTCAGGAGGGTAAGCATGTCCCCTGGGGGCATGGGAGCTCTGCACTGAGACCCCACCTGGACCTCACCCTTTGTGTTTGTATCCTCTTTTCTGATAGATTACAAACCACCCCTTTCCCTGAAGTTTGTGAATAGTATCAATGAATTATTGGACCTAGAAAACAAATAAGGGTCCCTTATCCACTGACCTATCCCATTGTGAGTGAGGATGAGTAAGAAATGGCTGCACAGGCAGCTGGGGTCTGAACTGACTAGGGAAGGGAAGCTGAGATTTCCCTGGACTGGTTTAATATAATTAGCAGAGCAAGCAGGATTAGCTAGAGAGAACCCTGACTGCTCTCTCTTTTTCTCTCTCTGTATGTGTGTGTGTGTATTCCTACTCAGAAAAGGACTGAGTGTAAATATTCTAAAATGCCTCCCTATGGGACTTCATAGGGTGATTTTTATTTTCTTTTTTATGAATTTTGTACAATGAGCTTTATATATATATATATAATAAAAAAACAAACTTAAAAAAATACAGCATGGTACTTTGTCATTAATGTAGCAAATATTTCATCCCAGTGTTAGAATATGCCATTTAAAAAGCTCGTTACAATTGTTATTACAATGGAATTAAGTCTAGCCCCATTTCTGTAACCCTGGAATGATATAATAATTAACTATCTGGCTTCATTTTCCATCCTTCACACATAAGCAGATTTACTTAGTCTCACCAAAGTATTAGACTCTAATGGGGTACTTTCCCAATATTGATGTGCTGTTCTCTATAACATCAAGCATTTCATTCTAATTATGATATGCTCTGAGAATAGATACTGAGATATTAATCTTCTTTTTACTGCAAAGTGTGCCACCTGTCAGAAAATTCCATGGACTCTTTTTCACTCCATTTCCATTAGATGGATGTGTCAAAAATGAGATTTGAGGAATCTGATGAATCTGAGGAATCTGCGTATAGTTAAGTGTATGTTAATTCACATTGGTTCTTGTAGCTGGTTATTTACAATTATGTAAATGATTCAAATTATTTGAGGCTGAGGCACATATAGGCTGGGTGCTGTGGCATTTTCTTGCACCAAGAGATCTTCAAACCTGGCAGAATGAAAAGCATTAAGGCCAAAGGGGAAGTCAAATTCTGGAGCCATTATAAAATTTTCCAGAAGTTGACATCAACACAATTAATTCATGTTAAATGGGTGTGGTGTGGTTAGAAAACACTGGTATGAAAAACATTGTACAAATTAAAGAAAGAGGTATCCAGTTTCCAGAGTCCAAAACTAAGTACAATCTGGCATAGGAAAAAAAAAAAAACTCTCCCTTCTCTCTACTGGATTGCATATTGTAGAAATTTCCTGCAATGAGTTGTGAGCATATCTTCCTCAACTGGAATCCAAGCTCCTTCGATGTAGGAATTTTACCTTAATCATCTTTATGTCCTTGGTACCTTAGATATGGCAAGTGCTCAATAGATGTTGGTGAATGAGGAAATAAATATACCATTATACATGAGTAAATATAATATCATGAAGATGGCTACTTTCAGGTTCAGAGTTTTGAGGCAGAGGGGGTGCCTTCTAACCCTAAGCCTTTCACTCAAATGTCATATGAACTGATGGGCAACTCCCTGTCAAAAAATATGAAGGCTATTTTAGCCTCATCTTCACTAATAATCTGGGATTATGAATTTACCAGTTCTCCACTTTTGAAAGTATTTGAATGAATTGACTGATAAGATATAAAACAACATGAAACAGAGCTCTCCACTGGGGTGATCAGAATTTTTTCAGTAAAGTAAGGCTACTAGTAGGTACTTGGGTGGTGCAAATGGTTTGTACTTGGCTGCTAACTGAAAGGTTCATGGTTAAAATCCACCCAGTGGTGCCACGGAAGAAAGGCCTAGAGCTTTACTTCTGAAAGGGCACAGCCATTGAAAACGCTATTGAGCATAATGGTACTCTGACACACATAAGGTCTCCATGAGCTGGAATTGGCTCGATGGAAATGGGTAAAAAAAAAGGCTAATAGTGCCAATATTGGAATGGAATTCTTCCAGATTATTCTTTAATTCTGAATCTATAGTGAAAAATTTGACTATAGTATTTTAAAGTTGTTTTTCCATTTAAATACCCTCCATAATTTATGAAAATTTAGTTAAACAGCTAAAATGTGGGATTATACATGGGACTGTATTATACATTCAGGCTTTATAGCAGTTCAGAGTTGTGATTAATTTAAAGTCAAAATGAAACACCAAACAGAAACTCACTGTAATGTGTTTGTGTGCCTGACATAATCTTTTCTTCTGTTTTTAATTCTCAGTGTTAAAAGGAAACTACATAATGACTGGGTTATGAAAATTACATATCTGCCAGCTCTGAATTGCTTTGGATCCTGCTCCTTAGATAGTGTTCACTCATTGGTTTTGGATTCCTTGAAGAGACTTGAGGATAATTCGTGAGTATAAGAGTTTACCTACATCATGAACAGTCTGTGCCTTTCAGATGTTTCACAGTGATAAGCCCATGGCAGCCTGGGAGCTTTCTTTCAAACTGGTTTTCAGAAAAATCAGGTGTTAAAACTATTCCATTTGCTGGACAAGGTTAGTTAGATTTTCAGGAGAAATTTGAAAGTTATTCATGCAAGATTGAATATGATATTGTCTCCAAACAGCAATTTTGCTTATTGATTGTTGATTGCTATAATTTGTTGAAATAAATCAAAGCAGACATTATCTATACCTATATTTGCCAAATATAGTGCTATTTGGTAAAATTCAAAATCATTCTTAGAGGTCAGTTGGCTAATAACCTGTGACTACCTGCAGCACAATCATCATGCTCCATGTATAGTACACAAGATGACTTTCCTATAGAGAGGTGAATTTGAATGTTGTGCAGTCTTATTTTTGATCTGGTTAAATATTTATTAATAACTGGAAAACAGCTACTTACTGTATTTTAACTTTTAGTTTTAAAGATGATTTACTATACATGCTACAACATGGATAAACTATTAGGCTAAGTAATAGAAGCCAGACACAAAAGGCTGCATATTGTATGATTCTATTTCTATGAAATGTCCACTGAAGGCAAATTAACACACGCAGAGTAGATTGGTGGTTGCCTAGGACTGGTGGTGGCAGCAGGGATTAACTGCAAGTGGGCACATGAAAATGTTCTAAAACTGTATTGTGGTGATTGTTACATGATGCTATCAATTTGCTAAAAATCATTGAATTGAACACTTACACTGGGTGAATTTTATGGTATAACTTACATACCATAAAATAATGTGGTTTTTAACAATGTTGAACGTAAACAAGAATTGACTTGTTGCAATAACAGGCAACAACAATCATATTACTCAAGCTTTGTTGTAAGAATGAGCATAAATCTATCTAAAGTACTATGGTTAAAACAATACTGCAAGACCGAACAGTGACTTAACTCCATTCTTAAAATTACTTTCTCAATCTTTATTTTTTTCTTGAACTTCAGCTTATCCATGTAAAGAATGGGTAAGTTGGGATGAGATTGAATCTTAGCTAGAGGACTTGGCTTTTTTTTCTTTACGTTTTGGTACAACTAAAGAAGTACTAGGAAAAATGATGAACGGTCTATCTGACAGCAATACACAAATGCTGCCTCCTAGGTTCTCCTGAGTTTGGTGAAATTCGTAAAAAATGGGAAAAAAAGATAATCTCTACACATAAAGAGCTAGAATTTCTTTAAATTACAATGTTTTTATTTTAAGCAATGGAATAAAAGTATTAGAAGTTTAATGGAAAAATGGAATATCACATCTCTAAGATGACTGCCTTACATTTTCTTGAAAACTGAAGTCTTTATGAAAGATCCGTATTTTTCCTTCATTTAGAAAAAGATGAAAATGTTTATTTTTGTGTGTAACATATTGCACTGAGAAATGTATTAAAAACTTATAAAAATTCCTTTCACAGTTCATTAAAAACAGTTTTATTTCTTGACACCAGAGCTTCTGATTCCACAAATATCATTTATATGGCATAATTAGTTGCAGAGTTTCATTTAGTTTCTGTAACATAATTAATGCTAGTGATTACATCACTGGCATTTTAAAGGAGTACATTTCTGAAATGTTTAATTAAGAAATAGATGCAACTTTATTTCCAATTTGATTTTATACTACACTGACACTTCATGATATATTTATAACCATAAAGAAACATTCTAAAGACATGTGCAAATATATGCTTATGCCCTTGTGGTCCAACAACCAAAAAAACCATTGTCATCGAGTCAATTCCAACTCATAGTGATCATATAGGGCAAACTGCCCCATAGGGTACCAGGGAGTGGCTGGTGGGTTTGAACTGCCGACCTTTTGGTTAGAAGCCAAATGCTTGACCACTGCACCACCAGGGCTCCTACAAATCCCCAATGGGATATTAAACATTTACCAGCACACTATTGCATAAGATGATTATCAACAATGCAAAGAAGAGCATGTTAAAGATCTATGGTATGGTTTAGGATTATAGGCATAATAGGAGTTCAGAAAAGGGAGTGATAAATGATAGTCCTCTAGCAAGCCCATAGAAACAAGAACAAGAAGTTTTATATAAAATCTTACAAAAGCGGCTATAAAAATAGATTTGGTAGTTATTTCACTAAACAAGTTATAGCAACCACAATAAGCATACCAAGTGTGCATTTTGATGAAGTAGTATTTCTTCCTTCTTAAAGATTATCTTTACATTGGTGCATTTAGCTTCCTATTGTCAGTGCTAACGTTATAAAATAGAAATCAGAAGGTTAGTCTGAACTAACTAATATTAACAGACCCTAGGACTTTTCAGAAACTCCAGTAGCCCTCTCTCTGACTTTTCTGTTTCACTTTATGAACTCTTAGAAGCTCTAATTGCCACTACACCTACCTGTTGCCATCCCGACTCACCAGGGCTCCTCTACACCTACACATGCCCTTAAATGGTGGTGTTCTCCAGAGTTCTGAACTTAGCCAATTTTTCTTCTCACTTTCTATTCTCTTCTTGGGTGATTTTTTTATCTTCTCCAACACACTTGTATGCTGCCAGAAACTAACCTATCTTGATTTTTTGATTTATGTATACCTATTCAGCATCTCCATTTGGATATCTCACAGCCACTCAATATGACCATAAGTAACCTTATCAACTTCCCCCACCCCTAAATCTATTCCTTCTATAGTATTTTTATTTTGGTTAGTGGCACTATGATTCATCCAGTCACCCCAGCTGGAAACCTGGCAATCTCTCATGACTCCTTCCTCTCCCACAACCCCCACAAGCAATCAGTCACCAAACATGTCTATATTGCCTCATAAATACTTGTTGAATGTGTCCTATTCTGTCTATCTCCATCCCCCCTAAGCTCTTGTCTCCAATTGGCCTCTTGCCTCAATTTTATCCCTAGCAAATCTATCATACATTAATGTTTCAGAGTATTCTCCAGAAGATGATATCCATCTCAATACCATTCATATTTTTCTATCCCCTACACACAATGACTTCTGTGATGTGACACCTGAGGCCTCTTCACCTCATCTCCTTCACGGTCCTTCACTACCTTGTGCTTAACTTCCTGTAACTCTAGACTTCTTGCTGCTCCCTAGATACCCCATGCTGGGACTTTACACATGCTTGGCGCCTGAAATACTCTCCTCACTCTTCCTCTCACTTCTTTCACTGCCTCAAATTGCACATTTCTTTAAGGCTCAGGTGATATCTCCTCTTCTAGAGAGTTTTTCTGACCTTTCCCCAGTATCTCCTTCCACCCAGAGTGGATTAGGTACCCTTTGCATGCCTCAGTCTTTTTATTTATTGAATTTTAATTATGCTTAAGGGTGTGTCTCTCCAAGACACTAAGCTTGTTGAGGGTTATTAATATAACTTTCTTATTGTCCCATAATTTGAACAAAACTACATAGATGACTCTGAAAGAAGCACGAGAGCAGGAGTCTGCTGGTCACTGGTTTAACAAATACTTATTGGTAAATTACCACATTTGAGGCACTTTACTTGCTGTTGGTAATTTAAAGATGAATAAAACTAGGTCCTTGATCTTATATCTAATGAGAGAGAAATGTAAATAGATGATTGCCACAGAGAGTAGTAAGTGCCATGATAGAAATACAAGGAAGGAGAGTATGAGAGTAGAAGAAAGGACTTAGAGCATCTTAAGGTAGGGTTGTAGAGGTAAGAAAAATTGGGGAAGGTTCCTGGAGAAGGTGTCATCCATGCTGAGTTTTGAAGAACTGATAAGAGTTAGCCAGGAAAAATAATAGAGTGGGAGTAGAGTGGATAAATAGCCATATTAAAGAAGTGGCATTTGCAAAGGCTTAGAAGTGAAAAAAGAAGATGGTGCATTCTAGAAACTACAGGTGGTTCTATATGATTGGGATCAGAGGAGAAGAGAGTTGGGGAAGATGAGATTAGACAGGCCAGATGTGAAAACTCTGTATAACATGCTGAAGAGTTGGGATTTTGACTTGAACACTATAGAAGACTGTGATTTAAATAGGAGAATGATAAAATATGTGTTTTTGACAGATCACTCTAGCAGCTGGGTGTAGAATGGACTGTGGAAGGGCAAGCTGGCAATACTTTAGAAGAGAAATGATAAGAATTTGAACTTAACCAATGGAAGTAGGGATGCAGAGAAAATATATTCCTACAGAATTTATAAGGATTGGTGACCTGCCAGATAAAGGAATGGGAGGAGAGTGGAATCTAAGTTTCATTTTTTTTTTCATTCTCAACAATATTTATTGCATGCCTATTATATACTGAAAACTGTTCTAAGCAGTAATACAGTGATATACAAAATAGACGTAGTCCTTGTCCTCATGAAGCTTACGTGCTAGTGGAAGAGATAGATAATAAATGCTTCATCAAATACATAATACAAATTTAGGTATGTGCTGAAAATGAAGCAGATGAGAGGGTAGAGAGGATGGGAGGCTGTGTTTTTGATAGGATGGTCAGGAGACACTGCTCTGAGGAGGCAACATCTGAGCAGAGATCTGAACGGAATAAAAGATCATATCTTGCAAAGATCCAGGAGAAGAACATTACAGCAGCAGATGGTTGCCATGCTGCTGGCATGGAGGACTGTTTGCATGGTTGTGCTATTTACTAGGATAGAGAGAATATAAGCATGGAGTAGGCTTTGGGGGGGAGATGATGAGTTTTGTCTGTTCCACCAGTTACTCATTGACTGTGTGGTCTTGGGCATGCCACCATTTAACTTATTTGAACCTCAATAACCTTATATATGAACGGAAATCATACTAACTTTCTTACCTCACTGGATTTTTGTCGTACTCAAAAAAAAATACCCTAGTAGTCGTTTGAGAAAGGGTTTTTAGAGAACACATTGACCTGCAGCTGCTGTCAAAATCCATGATAATAATAAATGCTCCAAAAACTGGAGGAAAGGAAAGACTCTAGTCTTTTCCACTGGGAACAGATGGTACAAATATTCCCTTTTCCAAGCCATAGGATCTGACTGCCAATCAAGTGGTGAATTTTTTGTCAGGTTTAAAATGATATAATACTCTCATTGATATCCTTCAGTCTGGTATCTTCTTCTCATTAGGGGAACTATGCTCATTACTAGCATGATCCTACGCTAATCCAATTTTTATTTTATTGGTGGAGTAGTCTCCTGGGCAGTTAGTCAGATTCTCGCATGGTCCCTTATTTTATTTAATTCTCTTTTATCCTTGGACCCCATCCTCTCCCCGACACACCTACGGACAATCATTCTGCTGGACTTGATGTATCTTTTTCTGCTCTCTTCAAAACGTGTGTTTTGTGTGTGTTTGTAGGTATTTTTAATTTATATGATGTTATTGTAGGGAATTTAAAGTCCTAATCTCCATTAGTAAGGAGCCCTGGTGATGCAATGGTTAAGCGCTTGGCTGCTAACTGAGAGGTCCATAGTTTGAGCCCACCAGCTGCTTGGGGCGAGAGAAAACCTGGTGATCTGCTGCCATAAAGATTTCAGCCTTGGAAACCCTGTGGGGCAGTTCTACTCTGTCCTGCAAGGTCGCTATGAGTCTGAATTGACTTGACAGCACACAACCAGCAATAACAACACTCTCCATAGAGTCCACTTGGTCCCTAGTAGATGTAAACACTTAGATTATTTAGACGTTTTTATTTTTTAAACTAGCAGTATTTTTTTATTTTTGCTGTAAAAGACATTTATTTTGCAAGAGTCAAGAGTTTATCTTTGAGCCCAATTCATTGTATTTGGGCTTCCTAGTATTTACTGACCCTCCTGGAATCTGGTTGGTGATACACACAGCCCAGAGGGAGTCAGGAAACTGTGAGATAAAAATACTTGACAACCTCAGCAAACAGTGATCATTGATCTGTTCAGTCAGGTTCTGGCTGAGATTTCCAACTCCTCTCTCACTTGTGCCACTCTCCTTCTAAATATAGAAGCTGAAGAGATTTCTCAAGTGATACAGTGTAATCATGTCTTCCTGAAATTACCTCTGCCACTGGAGAGTCCTCTCAACAGAAGAAAAGTCAGGCCCATTCCATCCCTAGATTCAACAGATTCCTATTTCTGCAATTTCCTATAACGAGTCGTAAATTGAGCCAGATAAAACTGCATTTACACAAATACATAATCGGTCAGCTGTTAAAATGGGAGCCAGAACAGCTCCCAAAAGGCACGAAAAAACTCCTCTTTAAACAATTTCCATCTCTGAAATGATTACCATTCTGGTTACAATTTTTTCTGGCAATTTCACAAATGGAGTTTTGCACCAGTAAGGAAATGAACATCTGCAATTAATTATGCCATGTTAAGCATGTTAGCCTGTTGCTAGACGTAAGATGAAACTTTAACCCTTTGATAGCTTGTCAGTTCCCAAGAGATGAGCAGCTAACTACTTGGCATTACTTCTTATCAGTTACCCAACTAGAAGCAAGATTATTATAGGAAAACAGTATAGTACCCCTCAGTAGAGTTGCTATGGAGTCAGATAGAACTGGTTTTCATCCTAGCACTCAAGCTCTGTGACCACTGAACACATTACCATTAGCTTTTCTTAGCCTCAGTATTCTCATCTTCAAATGGGAAAGAATATATTTACACCTTACAGTCTTATTATAAAAAATAACTAAGTTACTTCATGTAAAGTGCCTGGCTTAATGCCTGGAAAATAGGTAATGCTCAATAAATGTTAGTTCCTGTCATTGTTACCCTAACAAAGATATTGAAAAACATCAAAATAGAATTTTAATACTCTGGAGAAGAGGTGGAGCTATCATAGACCTGCACTGGTTTGGGCGTCTTGTTCCTGCATCTATACGCTAAGTCTAGTCTGCAAGCTAACAGTGGGCTGCATGAGAACACTGCCACACTTCCTCTTTTTTGTATTGTCTATGCCATTGTGCTACAGCAACAGAGTTGAGTAGTTCCAACAAAAGGGACTGTCTGTCAACTAAATAAAATATTTATTATCTAGTCCTTTTCAGAAAAAAAAAAATGCCAACCTCTGATCTAAAAAACCAGTTGCCGTTGACTTGCTTCTAACTCATGGCAACTCCACGTGTTGCAGGGCTGAACTGCTCCATAGGGTTTTGAAGGCTGTGGCCTTTCAGAAATAGATTGCCAGGCCTTTCTTCCAAGGCACCTCTGGGTGGGTTCAAACCGCCAGCTTCTCAGTTAGTAGTCTAGCACTTAACCAGCACTCCTAACTTCTGATCTAGAGGTTGCTATTACACCCTGCCTTGCCTCTTGGAAATAGGCGCAATATGGATCAAAGACAGGCAATAATCCAAAGTGAGGGCACTTTATAAAAATACCTTTACCTGAGGAACTTAGAAATTTCTTACTTCTTAACCTGTTGCCACTGAGTGGATTCCAACTCATAGCGGCCCTATAGGACAGAGTAGAACTGCCCCATAGGGTTTCCAAGGATGTAATCTTTACAAAAGCAGATTGTCATATCTTTCTCCCATGGAGCAGATGGTGGGTTCAAACCACTGAACTTTTGGTTAACCACTGCGCCACCAGGGCTCACTTCTTACATCATAAAAAAGAAAATATTAATGACTTCTTTGTCCCCTACCCTCACTCCCTGTCAACTACCCCCACCTCCAAGGGGAGAGAAGCTAGGATACTGCTTGTTTAATGATCCCTCTTCTTTAGCAATCCCACAATTCCCATGGACTGCCTTAATGGTCTCTAGAGCCATCTTCCATTCAGTAAACAGCCCCAATCATGTAACATGTGTGCCCCTGAGCGGCCAGCTCTTTACCTTCCATCTGATTATCCTGCTTCCCTCTTCACATCAGAGTTCACGAATTCATGTAACCACAGGAGAGAAAACTGATATGAAGTATGCTGTTATTCAGGCAGAGTTTTTTGAGAGTAGTGATTTTTCCCATTTTGAAGAAAGAAAGTGTTAGAACATGTTTCTTTTTCAAAAGTAATAGAATTGAAGATCTCAGGGGTACCAGGGAAAAATTCAGAGGGAATTTCCCAGAATTAATGCATTTCTTTTCTGTGGGACTTGGAAGTGTTTATTGTCAAGCAGACATTTCTCCCTTAAGGATATTCAAATACTTATTGGGAGCCTTCTATGTTGAAAGTATTATGTTATCTGCATTATATTTTTTTTATGGAATGAACAATGTGGGCCAGCATTTTACATGAGACTTTGAGTCTGGTTCCACCCTGCTGTGGGTGATGTTTACAAGTGAGGCTCAGTAAGACACCCTGCATAGGGAGTATAGTGTAGAGGACCTTGGCTCAAGACCAAGCTCCAGACCAAGTGCCTCACTGTAAGATATATGTGAAAGCACTCTTTTTTTTTTTTTTTAACCTCTTAATTGTGGTGAAATATAAAACAAAACATTTTCTATCTCACGAAAACACTCCAAACATGTGAAATGCTATAGAAATACTAGTTAATATTATGATGATAGATTTCTCACAAAGTGTTTGATTTTTTTACAACACTCTATTAGGTACTTAACAGAGTAAGGGGATACCGCATGGTTTAAAATTAGGAAAGGTGTGCATCAGGGCTGTATCCTTTCACCATATTTATTCAATCTGTGTGCTGAGCAAATAACCGAAGAAGCTGGACTATATGAAAAAGAACATGGCAGTAGGATTAGACGAAGACTCATTAACAACCTGTGATATGCCGATGACACAACCTTGCTTGCTGAAAGTGAAGAGGACTTGAAGCACTTACTGATGAAGATCAAAAACTACAGCCTTCAGTATGGATTACATCTCAATATAAAGAAAACAAAAATCCTCACAACTGGACCAATAAGCTGCATCATGGTAAATGGAGAAAGTATTGAAGTTGTCAAGGATTTCATTTTACTTGAATCCACAACCAATGCCCATGGAAGCAAGAAATAAAACAACATATTACATTGGGCAAATCTTCTGCAAAAGACCTCTTAAAGTGTTAAAAAGCAAAGACATCACTTTGAGGACTAAGGTGTACCTGACCCAAGCCATGGTATTTTCAATTGCCTCATATGTATGTGAAAGCTAGACAATGAATAAGGAAGACCGAAGAAGAATCAATGCTTTCGATGGTGTTGGCAAAGAGTATTGAGTATATTATGGACTGCCAGAAGAACAAACAAATCTGTTGGAAGAAGTACAGCCAGAATGTTCCTTAGAAGAAAGGATGGCTAGACTTCGTCTTACATACTTTGGACATGTTATCAGGGGGGACCAGTCCCTGAAGAAGGACATCATGCTTGGTAAAATAGAGGGTCAGCAAAAAAGCAGAAGACCCTCAATAAGGAGGATTTACACAGTGGCTGCAACAATGGGCTTAAACATAGCAACAATTGTGAGGATGGCGTAGGGCCAGGCAGTGTTTCATTCTGTTGTACATAGGGTCACTATGAGTCAGAACTGACTTGACAGCACCTAACAACAATAGCATGTACTTGTTAGAGTAAGATAGACCTAGTGACAGAATAAAAAAAGCTGTTCAAGAATACACATCTGGATATGTGTATGAAATACCTGTGAAAAGCAGTTAACCTTTCAATTTTCTTTTTCCAAATTAACACTGGTTATATACACCTTCCTAGTTGAAATAGGCTTTATTTAAAGGTGCAATTTTTGTCTGATATGAGAAAAAAGTTAAAACATTTTCTATGACCCTAAAAATTAATTTTTTTTCAGATTTTAAAAGAAATTAAAACACTTTTGTGGTCCCTAAAAGTCCTATGGACCCTGGGAACTGTGCCTGCCATGTTTAATGGATAAGCAGGCCATGGCTGGAGGAACCTATGACAATAGGTCAAGGCTGTAGTTACACAGTCACTGTCCAGGGCAGCGCGTCTGTGTGAATTTCCCACAGGCCATAGGAGTTAACATATCTGGAGCCATCCTAATGAGCACTAATCCAGGAGGACTCCCTGCCAGGGCAAGGTGATACAGTAAGAGTCTATGTTTGAAGATAAGGATGGAAGAAAATAATGCTATTCCCATTTGTACCCCATTAAATCCAGCTCATTCAGTCAACCAGCTACAGTTTCAAAATGTGCCATTTATAAAACTGTAACTGAGTCACCAGTTAGAACTTTCTACTTCTTATCTGGGATATTTAAACATTTCAATATTCCAAATTCTGACTTGAGATTTATGTTACTAAATTAGAGCTTCTTTTTCATGAGCTTTGAATAACATCACTTGAACAAAATAAGACTGAGTTTACCTTTGCATTGGCTCGTCAGAAAGATTACTGCTATAAGCTGGATTTAAATTACTTAGAAGAAAAAATATTTAAAAATATTTTATAAGTGTCTTTTTACATAGAAATAATGTTTCTATTCCTCTATTTAGTAAAACTACCTACTTAGAAACAAATTTGGCTACTTTGTCTTAGTTTTTCACTAAAAACAATAAAACTAATTCCCCCCCACCATGATCATTCTTAGTAATAAAAACTAGAAATTTTGTCCAAATTATTGATATTTTATGGTAGTGTGTATTTTTTTTAAATATAGGAGGCATCTCATTCAGAGGTGGCAAACTAGTGGCTCTTGAGCTAAATGCAACCTGCAAAATATGTTTTGTTTGGCAGGGTTTGGGGGCCGTTTGACCTTGTATTTGCTTGTTTGGTGAGCTTGCATTCCCTCTTGTTAAACAATGGCTGGTGCTGGGCCTGGGGTCCCCATTTTTGTGAGGCATGTACTCTCAGTTCACCTCCACCCTCTTCACTCGCTAGTGTTTTATACATAACTCACTTCACCCATTTAGTTTACCTACCTGGCTCCTTAGACGTTTGAGTTTGTGACGCTTAACTGATGAACACTCTCACTTCTGATATCATAGTTCACTGATGTAGTCTTTATAGCAACTTTAGGCATATAGTCGACATTCCGTAAATGTTTGTTTACTGACTGATTGAGGATCTACTGAGTATGCTCTAAAAACTCCTTCTTTCACAGGTCTTGCTGGGGAATTTCCATCCCTTGATTATTTCTCTTTCGGAGTGTACATTTATCCCACAATCCCCTCTCCCTAACTTCTTTACCACCACCAGACCTTCTTTGGTATGGAAAACAAATATTTTAGCAATCTTAGATAAGGCAGAAACAACTTTCCAAATATTACTGGCCTTAAGTCTTTCCAATATGGAAATTCCATAGCCAACAACCTTCCAAAAATTCTTACATCTAGACCTCTTTCTCCCACAATCCACCAGCCTGTTCTGATTTCATGTCTTCCTTCACACCTAATGCTACATTACTACCCAGAAAGTACAACCAGTTATTAGAGGCCTTGTTCATGTACCCTAGTCCCAACTCTGGGCCCATTTCAAATGCTTGTGCAGGATATACACCCTACAACTCTGGGACACCATTCAAGTAGACTATGTGGTGGCCCTACTTGACCTCTCCCCAGCCACAGCTATGAAGGAGGCATAAAGCCTAAGATTTTAAAAGTGAAAGAAGCTAGGTAGATCATATCTAATCCTTGATTTTATAAATGGGGAAACTATAGCTCAGAAAGATTAAGTGACTTCTCTAAAGTTATATATTTAGCAATAGAACACAACAAGAATCCAGGCCTTCTGACCTCAAATCCCGGACACATTCTAAGTCAAGTCACCTGTTTACCCTTCAATTCCCTGTTATACTCCACCCACTTGATGGCAGGGCCCCTGCAGAAGTCTGCCCATCCCCAGTTCTTCCTCTGACTGGTCTCCCTGTGGAAAGAACCAACACGCGTTCTCAGTTTCTTTACTTACTAAATGAGGATAATAATGATAATATTTACCTCAGAGACTAGCAATGGTTGAACCCTGTTACTGCTCTGACCAGATCAGGTTAATGGGAGGAATTAGGATTATTGTGAAAGAGGAACCACCAAGGAGAAATTAGCAGTTTATTGCTGTAGTTCTGTGAGAGAGGATGGAGGGTGGAACCGAGATATTGCAGTGGGAAAGGGAAAACGCGGTCAGATTTCAGATCTATTTTAGAGGTTAAATCAACAGGACTTGACAGCAGGTTGGATGTGGACAGTGAAAGAGGAGGGTGTCCAAATGTGTTTTGGGTATTGTGTGCTACCAGATGGACTCTTTAGCCACCCAATATCCTTTCTGGATTAAGACCTGGTAGATCTCTTCCCATCCTCACCACCAACACAACCACAACCCCAGGGTGGGAGATTGGACATTTTTGTTTTTTAAACAGAAACAATAAGTGTTGTACTAATGTAACCACATTATGGATTAAATAGACTTCTGTGAGTTAGTGAGGACTTAATCATTCCTTATTTTTTTTGGGCAAATGGATTTTAAAATTTAGAAGTGAACCTATTGAACATAAACTATTTATAATTTGGAATTAGCTTTAGAAAGAAAAAATACACAAGTTTTACATCTAATTTGTATTTTCCAGACCTGTCAGAGAGTTTTCCATGCCAAGAGGAGCAAATACTTTTTGTTACTGTTCAAAAGCAAATGTGATTGTGACTGGAGGTAAGATCACAGTTCATGTTTTAGAGATTTTATGCTTTGCAAACAGTGCTCTCTTTGATTAACATATTGATTTTAACAAAGTTATAGAATTCACTGCTGGGACAAACATTTTGCCAGTTGCTGTTGAGTTGACTTTGACTCATGGCGACCCCATGCGTGTCAAAGCAGTACTGTGCTCTGCAGGATTTTCTATTGCTAATTTTTTGGAAGTAGATCACCAGGCCTTTCTTTCAAGACACCTCTGGGTGAATTGAACCTCCAACCTTCCAGTTAGCAGCTGAGCATATTAACCATTTGCACAACCAGGGACTCTAGGGGCAGACATTAGGGAATTTAAAGATTTGGGTAAAGTCAAATCTGTCAGTCTTTTTCTTTGTGGCTTCTGGATTTGATGGCACATTTAGAAAGGCCTTCCTCACTCCAAGAATATATGAAACAAACTCTCTTGTATTTTACTCTATTTTTTTTATTATTTTGTTTTATATTTTATGTTTAGATCTTTAATCCATTTAGAACTTATTTATATGTTTACAAGCATGAGTTCCTAGCCTAGGCTCTTGTGTAGGCTTTAAAAGAGTCCTGGATTCCCTGGAAGTTATAGGACACGTGTGTATCTGTGTGTGCATGTGTACATTTTTCTGGAAAGAAAGCCAAAGTATTATCAAATCTCCAAAGGGGTCCATGACCAAAGAGGTCAAAAGTCAATAGTTTAAACTTAACAGAGAAGGAGGCCAAGGATATAACCTTGAAGAATGCTAACATTGAAGGGGTAAGTAAGGTAGAAGCCAGGAAACAAGGTCATCTGCTGAGAGCAAGGGGAATGATGATGATGTAAGAAGTCTGAGGGGAAAGGTGGAGGGCTGAAATATTCTCTGACCCTCAGATGCCTCATCTATAATAATGGGGCTCTAATCTGCTAACAGAAACATTGGTGGTTCAACCCCACCAGCTGCTCTGTGGGAGAAAGATGTGGCAGTCTGCTTCCGTAAAGATTTATAGCCTTGCACATCCTACGGGGCGGTTCTACTCTGTCATGTCGGGTTGCTATGAGTCAGAATCTACTCCACGGCACACAACAATAACAACGTAGAAAAATGACTTTGACCCTAGGCTCTGTAGTTAAGACTATCCAGGTACAAATACTGGTTGTCTCACTCCCAAGCTGTGCGGCCTTGGGCAGGTTTTTTAAGCCTCTAAGCTTCAATTCTCATCTCACTCATAGAGTGGAGATGACAGTAGTACCTTCTCATGAGATTATTGGGAGAAATTAAACTAATTCAAATAAGGTTCTTAGCGTGGTACTTTGCACGTAGGAAATGCGCAATGCAAGTTTGCCGATAGTAATACTGACTAACAAAAACAACACCTCCTTCATATAGTGGTTTTTAAGATCAATTGAGATGATGTATGCTGGGCACATAGTAGATTCTCACTAAATATTAACTCTATCCATTCACAATGCATAAGAAAAATCACTTTGGAGATGAGTGGAGGTTTTGTTGGGATGAAATGAAATCTGAGATTCCTTTCAGGGGCTGTTACAGAAGTCATGAATGAGATAATGAAGGTCTGAATTATCACAGGTGCTATGGAAATAGAAAGAAAAGAGTTAATCTTAGAGACACAGGAAATAAATTCTTCATAAGCCCTGGCGATCTATTGATATTGGGGATTAATAAGAGAGATAGCCAGCTCCAGGTTTGTAAGCTGGGAAAACTGGAGTAATTGTGTTGTGAGTTACATGGAAATTAGGAAGAGGTGCTTACATAGGAAAGGAAACCAAACCAAAACTCAATTTCGAGTTTAAAGTCAGGTGTTGGTTAGACATTCGGGGGAGACTCCTTCTGATGATGGAAAAAGGTCCAGTTGGAGATGTGGGCTGTTGGTGCTCCCCAGGCCGCCTGCATGTGGGCAAAGACAAGCTCCCAGAGGTTCCTCAAAGAGATCAGGGTCACCTTAAGGGAAACCAAGGGCAAGTAGACTTGAAAGATGTAAGTGAGCAAAATGAACAACAACAAATAAACATCGAGAAAATGGCCTAAACTGGAAGTCTGAAAGTTAAAAAAAAAAAAGGAGAAAAAGACTTTAAAAAGAAGAAGAAGAAAACACTGTCATAAAAAAAAAAAAAAAAAATTTCCATCACCACTGAGTTGTGCAGAGGTGGAGGTTTGGCTCCATGGGTAACCCACTGCACAGTCACAGAAGGCATTTCTGCTGGAGGAGTAAAAATGGACTTCAATTCTGTTTTTCAAGAGGTGTTGAAGACTGCCCTCACCCATGATGGCCTAGCATGTGGAATTCATGAAGCTGCCAAAACCTTAGACAACTACCAAGCCCATCTTTCCGTGCTTGCATCCAATTGTGATGGGGCTATGTATGTTAAGTTGGAGAGGCCCTTTGTGCTGAATACCAAATCAGCCTGATTAAGGTAGATGACAACAACAAACTAGCAGAAAGGGTCCCAAACCAAATCAAACTCATTGCCTTCAAGTCGATTCTGACTCATAATGACCCTATAAGACAGAGTAGAACTGCCCCATAGGGTTTCCAAGGCTGTAATCTTTACAGAAGCAGACTACCACATCTTTCTCCAATGGAACGGCTAATGTGTTCGAACCACTGACCTTCTGCTTAGTAACTGAGCACTTTAATCACTGCACCAACAGGGCTCCTTACAGAATGGGCAGACCTCTGAAAAACTAACATAAATTGTTCTTGTTGTTAGGTGCCCTTGAGTTGATTCTGACTCACAGTGACCCCATGTGACAGAGTAGAACTGCCCTATAGGGTTTTCTAGGCTGTAATCTTTATGGAAGCAGATCGCCAGGTCTTTCCCCCACTGAATGGCTGGGTGGGTTCACACTACCAACCTTTTGATTAGCCTTGAAGTGCATAACTGTCGCACTACCAGGGCTCATTGGGAAATTCCTTAAGTGATTGGTTGCAGTTGTGTGCTTGTTAAGGACTATGGCAAAGAACCTCAGGCCAAGGATGTCATCCAAGACTATTTCAAATGCAAGAAGTGAGCAGATAAAAAAAACTTTGCTCTCAAAACACACACACACACACACACACACACACACACACACACACAAAATAATAAATGTACCATTGAATGTACCAAGAAAGTCTCAAATGTTAAACAAATAAGTGCTCTTGGCCTCTCCCATGTAAGATTTCTTCAAATACCTTCCCCCCAAACACACAGCAGTCAATGCTTTTTTTCCTACCAAGCGATCCTGCCTCAACACTAAATTGCCTCTATTGACAGCTGCACTATTTCATGACTGGGCAACCTCCCTTATAATGAAGTTGAACTCAATAAAAAATTATTTTCAAGTCCATCGTGCATCTAAAGTCTGTGCATGGCTTTGGGCCTTCCATAAAACTTACTTAAAATTAGCTATGGTTCAAAAATTATTTAAAAAAATTATACAGTAGTCTATTGGAAAGCAAAACAAACAAAAACAATGCATTAAAAATTAGAAGAGCTGGGTTATTCATAGCCTGACCACTACCAACTGTATGATTTTCAACAATCACTTAATCTCTCTTTATTGTTACTTTTCCTTATTTGGTAAAAGGAAGGAGTTGGACTGCATAAATTGCAAGATCCTTTTTGAGTCTAAAACACTATGATGATATTGTTTAAAGAACTTCCTATTCATGGGGAGATAAACTAAATGCCCTTTGGAAGGTTTGGAACCCAGTTTGCCAATTAAATTTTACTTAAAATATACCCACAGCTTGGTGCACTCAGAAAAACAAAACATTAATTAGTCACAAACTTCTAAAATTCAATTAAGGTCATCAAGAAAAGAAAGGAGGGCGTCTGCAAAGCAGTACGTGACAGTCGTTGCTTGGACTGGGAGCAGTTTTCCTGAGCCCTGGTGATGAGGATTCTCAGAACAAACAGGAATCCAAGTCTCCAAACTGCACTATTTCAGGTTTATCATGTAAAGAACTCTGTACTAAGGTTTAGAACACATAAAGGAACAGATACTAGAATTAGATATTTTCAAAAGTTAAACATACTATTTCCATATGATCCAGTAATCCGAATCCTAGGTATATACCCAAAAGAATTGAAAGCAGGAACACAAACAGACACTTGTGTACCAATGTTTATTGCAGCACTATTCACAATAGACAAAAGGTGGAAACAACCCAGTGTCCATCAACAGATGAATGAATAAACAAAATGTGGTACATACGATGGAATATTACTTAGCCATAAAGAGAAATGACGTCCTGGTACATGCTACAAAATGGATGAACCTTGAAAACATTATGTTGAGTGAAAAAAGGAGAAACATTGTGTGATCCCACTTATATGAAATTTCTAGAACAGGTAAATGTATAGAGACCAAAGGATATTAATTGTTACCAGGGGCAGGAGGGGCACTGAGCTTCTCTTAAGAGTGATGGAAAATGTTGGAAATGGGTAGTGGTGACGGTTGAACAGCAAGATGAACATAATTAATATCACTGAATTGCACGTGTAAAGACTGTTGAAATGGCAAATGTTTTGTTATATATATATTTACCACAATAAAAAAATAAATAAAAGAGAAGGGGGATGGTTGGTTGTATCTCTATTTCTTCATCACCACTACCCCCTTCCTGATTTAATGACTGTTTTGGCTTATCACTTGCACTGGAAATTTTGGACTTTCCTGACCTGAACCACCAATCCAAAAGAGGTCATGGGAGCCTGAAGTGATAAAGAAGGAGACCATAGTGGAAATGAGAGACAAAGCAGCAAAAATGCCTGAGACTCAAACTGCAATGCACTATTTACCCACCACTGCAGGTCTCCCGTTAGGTACAAATAGTAGCCTTCTGTCCTCTTTCAACTTATACCTGTTAACTCAAACCCTGTGTGTGAAACCGTTTGAGAAAGCAGTACTGAAATATATGGCTGAAGTGAGATTTGATTTCTAAAACTGGATTGCTCTGAAAAGATATGCTGTCACTAATTTGTGTGACCCAGTATTCACCACTTTGGACAGTCCTTTGTTCTCAAACAAAGGAATGCAAAATGTAAGGTGAAACATGGTGTCCATTGTATTATAGGGTCTCCATCGACAACTTTGAAAACGTACTAATTGTAGGTTTCATAACTCTGTCACAAAGACAAAAAAACATTTTACAGTATGACTGACAAGCGATTAGTACATCTCACCATGCAAAATTTATTGAATTGTCACAGTTGTGGAGACTCTATTAGTGGAAAATGCAAATCCTCAATAACTGACAGCACATTTTTCTCAGGAGAATACTCTTGGTGATTAGCGACTCAGACAAGCACATTGCTAAGTGTACAGTATGTACCAGCTGACGACTCAAAATATACGCTCAAAGCAACTTTGCTAAGCAGAGTTGAATGTATTAAATGTGCAGAGACATTTGATGAGCTTGAAAGAACAGAAGCTCTTGCAGAAAAAAAAAAAAAAAAAAAGCCAAACTAGGGCAGTGTATTTACAAAAACATTGCAGATTTCCAGAGTGTTATTGTGGTTACCATCACAAGTTTTTTACTCAGGAATAGCTTGGCCCCATCCTCCAGGAAGATTGTCTCTACTGGCCATTTTAAGATTAAGCTCATAGTTTAGAAGGTCCAGTGTATACAGCAATTATCTGCCATCTAAAATATCTTGGAGGGAAGGAGAGGAGAGCTCTGTATGCATTTGTTTATATTTCATTCAACAAATATTGATTGGCTACTTGTTATGTACTTGTTGTTGTTGTTAGCTGCCGTCAAGTTGATTCCGACTCATAGTGACCCTGTGTACAACAGAATGAAACACTGCACGGTGTTGCACCGTCCTCACAATCATTGCTATGTTTGAGCCCGTTGTTGCAGCCACTGTGTCAATCCATCTCGTTGAGGCGCTTCCTCTTTTTGGCTGACCCTCTACTTTACCAAGCATGATGTCCTTCTCCAGGGACTGTCCCTCCCGATAACATGTCCGAAGTATATGAGACAAATCTCACTATCCTTACTTCTAAGGTGCGTTCTGGCTGTATTTCTTCCAAGACAGATTTGTTCATTCTTTTGGAAGTCCATGGTGTAGTCAATATTCTTCGCCAACACCATAATTCAAATGCATCAATTCTTCTTCAGTCCTCCTTATTTCATTGTCCAGCTTTCCCATGCATACGAGGCGATTGAAGATAACATGGCTTGGGTCAGGCGCATGTTAGTCCTCAAAGTGACGTCTTTGGTTTTTAACACTTTAAAGTCTTTTGCAGCACATTTGCCTAATGCAATACGTCGTTTGATTTCTTGACTGCTGCTTCCATATTTGTGCCCATTCCAAAGAAAGGTGATCCAACAGAGTGTAGAAATTACTGAACAATATCATTAATATCACACGCAAGTAAAATTTTGCTGAAGAGAAGTCAAAAACTGTTGCAGCAGTACATTGACAGGGAACTGCCAAATATTCAAACCGGATTCAGAAGAGGATGTGGAATGAGGGATACCACTGCTATGGACTAGACACTATAAACCTCATAAAGATCAGGTTGTATGCCTAATCTTAAAAAACTGGAAGTCTAATACTACAAATAAGACATGTATATAGATAACTATAATACAAAGTAGGGCATTAGTCACCAAATAATAATAATAATGTTAAGAGAAATAATATCAAAATAATAATAATAATAATGCAGATAAAGTGCTGAAGACATTTAGAGCTTAATGTCATTTCCTTACTGCTCATTCTGGCTTCAAAAAGCTATCACACAGGCTATATAAGGATTACATTACTATTAACAGAAGGAAGCACAGCTGGAGGATCTCTGGTAGTAGACAATAGAGAACTTCTGGAAAATTAGGTTTCCTTCACAATGCATGCTGGGCAAATCCCTTAAAGGGCCTGGACATTTGTAAGGTGGTAGTCCTAGTCCTCTATTGCATCCTCCTCCACAAGATACACAAGTTAGGCGTTTTCTTCTGCAGATAGCCTGGACCCATCCTCCAGGAGGGATAATGCCCATTTCTGGGGTTGCTGGGCCAACATTATCTAGGACTTTCAGCTGGCCTGAGACTTAGGGTCCTAAACATACCTAAGTGATATTCTTCTTGCCAGAGACAATCAAATACAAGCAAGATACTTACTATATTACTGGAATTAATCAGTTTGAATCATGTAACTGAAAACATGGGGGGTCGTTTCAGAACCTGTAAGAATTCTATATTACCCTCTACTCACACTGTTAATGATTTCTCCCTCCAGAGCACACAATCATAAAATTTTAGAGCTGGGAGGAATCTTGTAGATCGTAGTTTTACAGATAAGGAAATTGAGGTAACTAATTTACCTGAACCAGTATTAACCCCTTTGGATAGCCCTTTGGTCTCATGTAACTAGAGAGGTGGCATAGATGGGCTTGAGTCAGTCCTCTTTGCTCCCAGTGTTGTGTTCTTTTCCCTGGACCACAGTAATTGGGTTCACTAGAGGCTCTTTCTCTTTCACTTGTTTCTGTGAACTGAGCCAGCTCATAAAAAGCGAGACACTTGTGGAGTCTTAAAAGCTTGCAAGTGGCCATCCAAGGCACAACAATTGGTCTCTATTTGCCTGGAACAACAGAGAAAGAAGGAGAGTCAGGAATAGGAGGAGGATATGAAATGTGTGGCTAATCGCCTCTATGAACAACTGCCTCCTTTGCCATAAGACCAGAAGAACTGGATGGTGCCCAGCTATCATTACTGAACATTTTGATCAAAGATTCTATAGAAGAATCCTGATCAAAGGGGGGGACATGCAGAACAGAATTTCAAATTCTCATGGACTTCAGACATCCTGGAGCCATAAAGGTTGGATGAACCCCTGAAACTATTACCCTAAGATAATCTTTAAACCTTAAACCAAAATATCCCCTGAAGTCTTCTTAAAACCAAACAATAGTTTAGCTTAACTGGTAAAAACTGTCTGCCTTGAGCATTATGCTCTTTTAAGAACTATCTACATGGGATCGAACTGACAACAGCAACTGGAAAGATTAGATAGGAACCTTAGGGGGCAGTGAATTTATGTTAATTGAGAAGGAACAACTCAAAAAAGGAGGGTGAGAAGGGTTGCACAACTCGAAGAAAGTAATTAGTGTCACTGAACTGTACATGTAGAAACTGTTGAATTGAGGTATGGTTTACTGTGTATATTCTCAACAATAACAACAACAAAATAAATAAAATTACTTAAAAACAAGTGAGGCACTTGGATCAAGTGACTCACCAACTGAGACAGAGCTTGCTAAAGGAAAGAAAATTCTATCTTTGATGTGTAGATTTTACCTAAATCCTGGCTTAGCAAAAAAAGAAAAATAAATGGAAAAGAACAATGAAACAGGGAATTAACACCTTGTAATCATACGATAGTGAAACCTGTGAGAGCCAGAACTCGTCAGAACTGCCTTGTTTCTCCGGGTCTTGCAAGTTTTCTGCCGTTGACGGGGTACAGCACTTTTCTATTGCTGTCTATTAGTGGAAAATATTTGAGTTTTCCTTCTCTGACAGGTTTCTGCCTTGCACAGGTTCTGGCTTTCACAGGTTTTACTGTATTTCTAATATAACATTCTATTTTCAGGTTTTATGTATCATCTATGAATACTTACTTTCTAATATCTTTCATGCTCACCTTGTTGCTCCTACTAGATTATAAACGCTCAAGGCCAGGGACCATGTTTCATATATCTTTGTAACAGTTCCTCTCTATCCCCCCATATGTTTTGTAAAATGCATCATACATGGCAGAGACTTAGATTAATAATAATGCTAGTAGTAATAATACAGTCCAGAAACTGTTGAGTCATCCATGTACCATTTAATCCTCAGAAAAAAAACCTGACATGTTTCATTTATCTCCACTACAAAGATAAGGAAACTCGGACACCGAGAGGTGAAACAACTTACTTTAAACCCATTGCCGTTGAGTCGATTCCGACTCACAATGACCCTACAGGACAGAGTAGATCTACCCCATAGGGCTTCCAAGGAGCGGCTGGTGGGCTTGAACTCCTGACCTTTTGTTTAGCAGCTGAACAATTAACCCATGCACCTCCAACTTATTCTAGGTCATAGAATAAGTAATAGAACTAGGTTTCAAACCAAAGCAGATTTAGTCAAAATGTGTTAACTACTTTCATGAGTGACTCTACTGGCCAACTCATCTATTTAGCAGATGTGTATTAAGCACTTACTATTTGTCAAATAGGAGTCCTAGTGTGGTGCAAATGGTTAAGTGCTCTGAACCTAACCAAAAGGTTGAAGGTTCTAGCCACCCAGAGGCACCTCAAAAGAAAGGCCTGGTGGTCTACTTCCGAAAAATCAGCCATTGAAAACCTTGCAGAGCACAGTTCTATTCTGACACACATGGTCACTGTAAGTTGGAGTTGTCTCAACAACAACTGGTTTGATTTTTTGGTATTTGTCAAATTCTGCTATGAACTGGAAATACGAGGCTCACCGGATAATGGATGAACAGATGTGGAAACAATTATATTGAGTGGGATGAGTCCTATAGAAGAAGTCTGAAGAAAACATCCTAAGAACACAGAGGAAGAAGTCTTAACTCTATCCAGGGCTGGGAATGGCAATCGGGGAAAACAATGCGGAGAAAATGTTGGATCTGAGTCTAAAAGGGTAAAAGTTTTGGTCTTTACAAAAGTAGACTTTGGGCAGGAACAATTTCTAGTATTTCTTTGTATTCTGAGCATCTAGAAAATGCCAAGTGTAGTTTCTAGAGAAATCTTTGTTGTTGTTGTTAATAAGGGTAACATTGAAGTTTTAAATTTAAGAAAATATTCCACTTACTCACTGACCACAGTCCTTTAAGTACCTTGATTGCCTGAGAAATGGAAACTAGGAGCTAGCTGTGCATTTAGTGATTTTTTTCTAAGTATTTATTTATTTGGTTCAATTTAGATAATTTTTTTTTGTTATTGTCATTGAGAATGTATGCAGCAGAACATATACCAATTCAACTGCTTCTACATGTACAATTCAGTGACATTGATTACATTATTCGAGTTGTGCAACCATTTTCATCCTCCTTTTCTGAGTTGTTCCTCCTCAATTAACAGAAACTCACAGCTGTCTAAGTTTCCTATCTAATCCTCTGAGTTGCTGTTGCCAGTTGATCCCATATAAATATATCTTAAAAGAGCATAATGCTCAAAGCAGACATTCTTTGCTAGTTAAGCTAAACTATTGTTTGGTTTTAAGAAGACTTCAGGGGATAGTTTGGTTTAAGATTTAAAGATTATCTCAGGGTAATAGTTTCAGGGTTTTACCCAACCTTCATGACTCCAGGATGTCTGGAGTCCAGGAGAATTTGAAATTCTGTTCTATATTTTTCCCCTTTTGATCAGTATTCTTCTATAGAATCTTTGATCAAAATGTTCAGTAATGGTAACCAGGCACTATCCAGTTTTTCTGGTCTCCTGACAAAAAGGCAACTGTTCATGGAGGCAATTAGCCATACATTCCATTTTTTCCTCCTATTTCTGACTCTCCTTCTTCCTCTGTTGCTGCAAGCAAATAAAGACCAATTGTTGTGCCTCGGATGGCTGCTTGCAAGCTTTTAAGACCTCAGGCACTATGCAACAAACCAAGAGGTAGAACAGAAGCACCAAACAGATTATTAGGTTGGTTGACTGGGATGTCACATGAAACCATGATCCTAAACCTTCAAGCCATAGAACTAAATCCCATAAGGTGTTTGGTTGTATATAAGCAGCCTCAGCAGCTACTCTTTATTTTTTTTTTTTTTTTGTTGTTGTTGTAAATATATCTATCACACAACTCTTGCCAGTTCAAATTTTTACAGGTGTACAACTTGTGACAGAAATTTCATTATCATCAATGACATTTTTCCATCACCATAAACCAAAACTCATTACTCCATAGAAATAACTCTCTCCTTTCCCCTTCCATACTGCCCCTGGTCACCACTAATAAATTTTGGTCTCTACACATTTGCCTGTTCTTATCTTTTTATATAAGTGAGATCATACAATATTTGTCCTTCTGTATTTGACTTATTTCACTTAGCATAATGTCTTTGAGCTATATCCATATTGTAGCATGTATCAAGACTTCATTTCTCTTATTGGCTGAGTTAGTATTCCACTGTATGTATGTGACACATTTTGTTTATCCATTCATCCACTGATGGGCATGTAGGTTGTTTCCACCCTTTGTCTTTTGTGAATAGCGCTGCAGTGATCATTGATGTGCAAGTCTCTGCTTTCAAGTCTTTTGGGTATATGTACCTAGGAGTGGAATTGCTGGGTCCTGTGGTAGTTGATTTTTAGTTTTTTGAGGAACTGCCACACTGTTTTCCACAACAGCTGTACCATGTTGAATCCCTATCAGCAATGGATTATGCATTTAGTTTTTTCAGCCCGACTCTATGGCACTCCAAAGCCTGAGAGCTTCCAAAATCAAACATTTGAACTTAACAAAGGAGTTATATAAACATTCAACAAAGATTTGGCTTTTGTCTGCATATATATGTTTGCTCCCTCTTTGCCACTTGATGGGGAAATCTCTGAGCTATGTGTCGTCATCTCAATACTACAGTTACTCATTTGTCCAATGACTGCTTGTTGAACCCCTACTATAAGTTACCACTAGAGCTATCACAGTAAGCAAGAAAAAGTCTGCCCTCAAGACACTTTAGAATCTAGTGGAGAGTCCAGACAGGTAAATAGTCAGTCATAGAAGATGGTGGGAGTGGCGTATGTAGACAAGGGCTCTCCATTTAGAAAAGTATGCAGGCATTCTGGAGTATTCTTGGAGGGACAGCTATGCTAAGACTTGAAGGATGGATTGGGATAGTCAAGGAAAAAAAGAAAAGGGTAGAGAAAATATTATGTTCTTTTTCATGGGGCCAGACAAAATAATCATAAGATTATGGAAGCATCTATACCTATCATATTTTCCTGATTTATGAATATCCATCTAAGAAGTCACCTAATTGTGACTCTACACCTGACTGGCTCTCTCAGCATGGACAAGTCTATTTACATAAAATATATAAATTCACTGGAACTCGACCAGACTGCCTTATTTGTGTGTGTGTGTGTGTGTGTGTGAGATGTGTGTGTGTGTGTATACAATATGTGTGCATATATATACAGTTTCCAAGGAGTGCCTGGTGGAGTCGAACTGCCGACCTTTTGGTTAGCAGCCGTAGCTCTTAACCACCACGCCACCAGGGTTTTCATATAAATATATGTATACAATGTGTGTATATAATATATGTACAAATTCATCCTGCAGGTGGCCAAATGCATGCCACCTGATTAAATAAAATGACTATTCTGTATTTTAGGTTTTTAAATGTAAATGGCAACTCTAATACTTAGGTTATAATAGTATTATGCAATTTTTTATTCCTAGTTGCCTAAAGGTATCTGGTAATAAGTAAGGTGCTTAAAAGCTCATTATCATATTCCTAACAGTGTGCCATTTTCTGATATGTGATTCATATAAATCACTTAATCTTTAGGAGTTAGTTTCAGTTTCCTTCTTTTGTGATATAAAAGTGTTGAATTACACAACTTCTAGGGTACCAACTTTGAAATTCTTTCGTATTTTTATGACTCAAACTTCCAGGATGACATTTAATGAAATATTTGTGAACTAAAGAATCCAATATCTTAAAAA
The DNA here is from genome assembly GCA_030035585.1 of Dugong dugon. NCBI lineage: Eukaryota > Metazoa > Chordata > Mammalia > Sirenia > Dugongidae > Dugong > Dugong dugon. The sequence continues at coordinate 22,188,936 of CM057469.1, read as the reverse complement.
TATTCTATGTCTTATAAATTATTACCTATGATTTAGATTACTCTATTAAAAACACAATTGGATTATAATTGTGCATTAGTTTAGGTAATGCTAGCTGCTGTAACAGATAAACTCCAAAATGTATAATGGCTCAAACACACTAGAAATGTATTTCTTCTCAGTCACATAAAATCTAAAATCAGCTCTAACAATTTACTGGCTCCAAGTCAGTAACCTTACCACACATAACTATAAGGGAGGCTGAGAAATGGAGTCTAGCTGTGTGCCCAGGGAGAGAGCATATGGGTTTGGTGAACAACTAGCCAGGCTTTGTGGTAAAACTTTGTGCGTGTGTGTGTGTGTGTGTGTTCGACTAAATTTTTACTTTTAATACCATCAGAATCCCAATAGATCATGAGTAAAGGATGTGGTCAAACAATTCACAGAAGGCAATACAATTAGCAAATATACATGGGAGAAAATGCACAACATTAGCTGCCATATAAATTAAATTACAACAAAAGTAAAGTGTTATTTTATATCTATAAAAATAGCAAACATTTTAAATCATGATAATACTCGGTGCTGGCCAGGGTGTCACGAAACTGGTATAAGCATATGTAGTTGTTGGCCTTGGGATTTGATGCAACCATTTTGGAAAGCAACTGGCAATATGTTTTAAGAGTCATAAAAATGTTTACACCCCTTAATGCAGTGATCCTCCTTTTTGGGATTTATTTTGAAAATAATCCATAAGAAGACCACATAAATAAAAGAACTATTTCTTGCAATGTTGCTGAATAAAATGAAAAATCAGAATTAGCAGACCCTCTATCAACAGATGAATGGTTAAGAAATTATGATTTAGCAACTAAATTAAATACTATGCATCCATTAATATGGTAATTGTGAAGGCATAGGCCTATGGTCTCCCATAAACATAAAAAATTTGGTATGAAAAATGAGCCCTTATGGCACAGTGGTTAAGAACTCAGCTGCTAACCAAAAGGTGGGCAGTTGGAATCCATCAGCCACTTCTTGGAAACCCTATGGGACAGTTCTACTCTGTCCTATAGGGTCACTATGAGTTGGAATCAACTTGATGGTAGCAGGTTGGGGTTTTTTTTGGTACTCCAAAGGAGGTGAAGCTCTGGTGGTGCAGTGGTTAAGAGCTACAGGGGCTAACCAAAAGATCGGCAGTTCAAATCCACCAGCTGCTCCTTGGAAAGCCTATGGGGCAGTTCTACTCTGTCCTGTAGGATTGCTATGAGTCGAAATCAACTCGACGGCAATGGGTGTTTTTTTTTTTTAAAGTAATCTAATTTATTTTAAAAAATCAACAGTAATTACCTGTGGGGAATGGAACTAGGAATTATGGAGAGAAAGAAGATATTTTTTACAAAAAATATACCCTTCCATGCTTTGAATCTTTTACCATGTGATTTTAACAATTAAACAGAAGTAAATGCTATAACAATAATTACTCATAAATTATAAATGCTTACAGACAATTGCTAGAAGGGAAGACGGAAACGTGAAAACAGTTGATTTGTTAGGATGGTGAGATTATGTGCAGTTTTCCTCTTCCCTTGATTTCTTTTATTGTTATAATGTTTGCATAATTTAAGAATGTGAAAACAAAAGAACAGCTGCCTTAAATACTTTCTGGAAGTAAATAAAGTATAAATAATACATTAATGCATGAATGAAGAAGAAGTATTGAATCAAGATAATTACTCATAAAATATTTATAAGAATTCACATTTGTATTTGTAAAAGCAATCATTACAAAACAGGGATAACAAGTAGAAGCAGATATAAAATGAGGTAGCAGTTTAGCAAGTCAATGATAAAATGCAGCCTGGAAGAGATGGACTGTGATTTGATAATAGAAGAAAACTAAGGATATGACTGGGTGAGAGAGAGACTTTTTAAACTGTGATAAACTGTATTCTCTAAGAAAATAAACAATCTTTCCATGTCCTCCTCTTCAGGAGATGATAAAGTGCTCCGCTTGTGGCATCCCAATATAAGCACCAAGCCAGTGGGGAAACTTGTTGGACACATGTTCAGTATCACTGAGATTGTAACGAATGAGAAGGATCAGCATGTCATCAGCCTTTCCTCTGCCAAGGTAACCACAAAGAAAACAACAAAAACCCAACGATTTTTCCCCCTAATATTAACCATTGGAAAACCTAGAGTGTGTACAACTTTTGACTGAAATAGCTGATACACCAAAAACCAAACCCATTGCCGTCAAGTCGATTCTAACTCAGAGCAACCCTACAGGACAGAGTAGAACTGCCCTATAGGGCTTCCAACACTGTAAATCTTTATGGAGGCAGACTGCCACACCTTTTTTCCATGGAGTGGCTGGTGGGCTTGAACCACTGAACTTTTGATTAGCAGCTAAGCATTTTAACCACTGTGCTGTCAGGGTTCCTGAAATAGCTGATTGTCACTGAGAAAAATATTGAAGGAAATAATGAGCCATTTTTTGGTTTCTACTGATTGTAGTATAAGAAAGAACATGTTTAAAACAATTAAGTATATAAATACAACATTGGGAAATCCAGTTAAAAAAACAAAAAAAACAGTTGCCATTGAGTTGATTCCAACTTATGGCGACCTCACGCGTGTCAGAGTAGAACTATACTCCATAAGATTTTCAATGGCTGTGACCTTTCAGAAGCAGATGGCCAGGACTTTTTCCAAGGTGCCTCTGGGTGGGTTCAAACTGCCAACCTTTTAGTTAATACTGAAGCACTTAACCATTTGCGCCACCCAGGGACAACACTGGGAAGAAAGTCAGTATCATCCACAATAGTAAAACATGAGAAACCCATTGCCCGTTGCCCGTTGCCATCAAGTTGATTCCGACTCATAGAGGCCTTGCCATTATAGACAGGAACATCACCATTAGCGACAGAAAAAAATAAGATTCCTGCTACCGTTGCTATTATCAGACAGTGTGTTAAATGTTCTACCAAACGTAATAGAACCAAAAAAAAAAAAAAAAATGAGCTATAAATATTAGAAAGGAGAAAATGAATTGTTATATTTGCAAACAATATGATTGGTTGGAAAATTCAATAAAATCAGCTCAAAAATTTTAACAAACAAGTTCAATAAGGTGGCTGGTTAAAATAACAATTTATAGAAAACAATAAATGCATATGTAACAACAATAACCAGTTAGAAAAAAGTAATGATCAAAAGGATAAGATTCATAAGGACAAAACGTTCATGTCTCAGCAAACAGGGTTCCCAAAGGAGGGTAGCATTGTTCCTTGGCTGGTAAACTGGTTGTGTCTCAGAGCTGTGCTACCAGGAATCCTGACTTCCCACTGTGTTATTATGTGTCCAGCAATATATGGGCCCCTATTATGTGCCTAGTAGGGTATCAGGCCGGCACCTATACATCTTTTGATACCCGGCCCAAAAGAAACTAAAAATCTAGTTGAGTAAATAAAGCATAACTGCCAAAAATCTTTATTGACAAAAACTAAGAGTGACAAAGACATCAAGTTCAAATCTCCTAGTCATAATGAAAATTGGACCTAATCGTGAAAGCTGGTTTTGCAGCTTGAAATCAGGAAGTAATCAAACTCTCCCGTAGTCTTCTCGAAAGACCAGGCAGATTTGGCAATATCTAAAAAAATTTAAAATATCCACACCTTTTGCCCTCAAAATTCTACTTCTAGGAATTTTATCATACAGGTAAGGAGTCCTGGTGGCAGTGGTTAAAGCGCTTGGCTGCTAACTGAAACGTCAGCAGTTCAAACCCACCAGCTGCTCCATGGGAGAAACATGTGGCAGTCTGATTCCATACAGATTTACAGCCTTGGAAACCACGTGGGGCAATTCAACTCTGTCCTATTGGTCACTGTGAGTTGGAATCCACTCCATGGCAGTGGGTTTGGTTTTTGGTTTGGATCTCACAGGTGGTTTTGCCTGGCTATACAAAGTCATACACAAAAAGACGTTCACTGTCGCCTTAATGAAAGAAAAGGAATAAGTCTAACGTCTATCAACAGAAAACCGTTTACAATAAACTATGGAGCATTCATAAACCAGAATACTGTGCAGTCATTAGAAAGAATGGGGTAAATCTACATAAATAAGTATGTCCTAATACAGAAATAAGCTCTTTACATATTTAATCTCATCTAATGTTCATAACAACTCTCTGAGGTACTAGTGTTATCCCCTTTACATGTGTGAAAACTGAGAGCCATCCAGAGAGGTTAAGTAATTTGGCCAAGTTTACACAGCTAGTAGTAAGTGGTGAGACAGCATTCCACTGAGGTAGTCTGCTTGGAGAGGCAGGATCTTCCACCAAAGATGAACCTGGGAGGAGAGGTAGATGGGAAGGGGGTCTTTAGTTTTTGTCTTGTTTGATTTTTTTACTAGATACAGTAACAATCTGGTAATTAAAAAGCTAATTTTAAAAAGACTTACTGGCTGTCTTCATTTTATTTTCTAGTTGTCACTTAGCACACAGGAAAAATGTGAGAACAAGATAATAAAATTCTTTAACAGTTCCTTATTGCTAAAAAAAAAAAGTCTTTTTCATCTTAAGTCACTTGTAAGAACTTAATAAATACATTTTTGCATTTAATTCGATACACAAATAATGTTATATACCTACCACTTGTACTGCACTGTTATGCATACCCCAGTTTTCAAATATACCATTGGTATATAGTACTAAGTGAATGTCCAAAGGGTTTCATAATGTTATATATCTTCAGGCTCTTCCAGTATACAATCATATAATCAGATAACTGACCCTAATTTGATTCGTTTTGGGACTAAAATCTTATTAACCTCTTGTAGTCACTGGGTAAAATTAGGAAGGCAGGTCCTGACAGCTTCCCTTGATAAATCAGAAAATAGTGAATTCCCACATCCCTTATTCTCTCTAAATGGCACTGCAATTTTAAAGATTTCTTCAGATGCAATTTTCATCACGGCACTATGTTCAGACTTCCATTAGAATATTTCTTACAATGCATTATAATTGGAGTCCCTGGGTGGTGCAAACAGTTAACTCCCTGGGATGCTAACCAAAAGACTGGAGGTTCAAGTCCACCCAGAGGCACCTACTCTCCTGCCTAAACTAAGATCTGTTAAAAAATCGCAACAGTGCTTCCATTAATCTTTGATTCTGTAGCACCTAGTCCAAAAAACCAAAACCAAATCCATTGCCAATTCTGACTCATAGCAACCCTATGAGTTAGCAGCTAGCCCAGAGTTCCATAATTATTTGATGTATGAATGAATTTTGTATGTTAGTGTTACATCCTTTTTATACCTGGATGCATCTGTTTTTTATGTCTCTGAGACTAATTCCTAATGGACAGATACTCTGACTGTTGTTTTGTTGTGTGCCTGCCATTGAGTTGATTCTGACCCATAGTGACCCTAGAACAGAATAGAACTGCCCCATCGGGATTCCTAGGCTGTAATCTTTGCAGGAGAGCCCTGGTGGCCCAGTGGTTAAGAGCTCAGCTTCTAACCAAAGAGGTCGGTAGTTAGAATCCACCAGCTGCTCCCTGGAAGCCCAATGGGGCAGTTCTACTCTGTCCTATAGGGTTGCTATAAGTCGGAATCAACTCCGTGGCAATGGATTTGGTTTTTTTTTAATCTTTACGGGAGCAGATTGCCAGGTCTTTTCTCCCATGGAGTCATTGGGTTCGAACCATAGACCCTTTGGTTAGCAGCCGAGTGCTAAATCACTGAGCCACCAAGCCTCCTTACCTCTGCCTTTCAAAACCCCAAACCCATTGCCAGTGAGTCAATTCTGACTCACAGCAACCCTATAGGACAGAGTAGAACTGCCCCGCAGGGTTTCCAAGGAATGGCTGGTAGATTTGTACTCTTGACCTTTGGTTAGCAGCCGACCTCTTAACCACTGTGCCACCAGGGCTCCAATCAGTCATACAGCTGGATGTTTTTCCCAATGTTTAAAAAAAAAAAAACCTTTCTCTTAACTTCTGTATTCCCAGTTCGTTTGAATATCATCATTATCATTTTTATTACTACTAGAAGGTGAATATTTTCTGAAATTTCAGTTTTACATAGTATTTCATTTCTAACTTATGAATATCCCGTTCTGCCACCTGAAGGCGTTCTTCATGGGATCCACCTGTCCTCTCTGATTTTCTCTCTGTGCCAACTCAGTCTCTTCTGAAATGCTTTGCCCCTTGCTTTCTTCCTAAGCCCCTTCAGGGCTGTTCTGCCTCCACTTCTGTTCTCTGAAGCTTTGAAGGACTAATACCCACTGTAGGAAAACAGTCAGCCCCTGGAAGGAATGAGTGAAAGGAGAGAACTGGAATCAGTAATGCCTAATTACTATCACTACCCTCTTCTCCCTCAAAGTAGCTAACTTATTATGGCCACCTAAGAAAAGGTGGAGGCTTGGTGGCGTAGTGGTTAAGAGCTCAGCTGCTAACCAAAAGATTGGCAGTTCGAATCCACCAGCCTCTCCTTAGAAACCCTATGGGGCAGTTCTACTCTGTCCAATAGGGTCACTATAGGGTCACTATGAGTCAGAATGGACTGGATGGCAATGGGCTTGGTTAACAACAAAGTAAACTTATGTTTTCTGAAAATATCCCATTTATTAACTGATATATTCAATTAAAAAATATATGAAGTGTCTACTCTGTGCCACACCACTGTAAATTCCTTTTGGACCAAGACAGGGAATAAACAAGCAAGCAAACAGACCAAAACCAACTTACCAGCCAGACAAAGCAAAATGCATAAGACACTAGGAAAACAGAATCAAGTAAGACATGGTTCCTCCCTCAAGATTACAGTTTAGTGGAGAAGGCCACCGAAGAAGTCATCATATTATGATTGCTAATTGCTGTTAATATAGACAGGGTACTACGGGAGCTAGAGGAAGAACATCTAAATTGGAGGTGAGGCCAAAGAAAGTTGCCCAAAGAAGATGAGTTCTGTTAGTTTTGAACAAGCACCATGTTCTTATGCCATTTCTAAGTATCTCTAGATAACATATAGTTTCATTTTGCATGATTTAATATTCTGTAGAAATATTACACTGAATGTATTCTACTACAATTTCCTTTCTTTCCCCTAACACTATATATTTGAGATTTATCCATGTTGTTACATATTATTTTAACTGCTGCGTGGTATTCTGTTGTATGAATGCATCACATATTATTTATCCAACTTGGCCAATGAACATTTGAGGTTTTCTGGGTTTTCTTTATTGCAAGTAATGTGCTACGAGCAGCCTTTTCCGTTTCTCCTTGTGCACATGTGCTAGAGTTTCTTTAGAAGTGGAATCTGGACCACAAATAGTAATTTCCACTTTAATAGGTGTAGCCAACTTGCTTTCAATGTGGATGTATCAATTTACATTCCACCCAGCAGTGTATGAAAATTCCTGTTCTTCACACCTCATTGACACTTGTCATTGTGAGTTTTTAAAGTTTTTTTGCTTGTCTGGCGGGTGTGAAATGATCTTACTGTGAATAACCATCTCAGGAGAGGTTGTTTAGCACAGTGGTTAAGAGGCTTGAATATTGACTCTGTCGCTAACTAGCTGTTTGATCTTCAGCAAGTCACTCAACCTCGCTGTGACTCTCTGTGATTCAGTTTTCTCATTTATAAAATGGAGATAATGATGATTATGATGATGATGATCATATCTCAAAGAGTTATTTTGAGCTTGAATTAACATATACAAAGTGCTTAGGATTGCCAGGCACATAAGTGCTATATAAGGTTCAGTCAATGTCATTATTCAATTATCATTACTAGTGAGGTTGACCATCTTTTCACTATAATGGTATAAGAAGGAACATGATGTTGTGTGTGTATGTGTGTGTGTGTGTGTTGTCAGGTTTGTCCTCTGGGAATTGCCTGCTCATATCCATTGTCTATTTTTCTATTGAGTAACTTGTTCCTTATACATATTATTGATGTATAACTTGTTTGACATTCTAATTATTAAGCTTTTGTGGCTATACAATTATTACTTTGTTTAAACATAGATTTTTAATTTAGTTAAATTTATCAATCTTTTCTTTTATGATTCAGGCTTTTATGGCCTTATTTGAGAAATCCTTCAACTCCCAAGTTCATAAAGATATCCTCCTCTATGTTTTTCTGAAAATTATAGTTTCCTTTTAATATTTAGGTCACCCCCACACCCCTGTCTATATGCTCACTGCTCCCTATCTAGCAACTTTCCCAACTGGCCCCCTGGGCCCTGTCCAGAAATAAGACTGGTCCCTGAGCCAGATGGGGCCTTGGTTTATTTCTGCTCAGAAGGTGTGTCCTCTCCTCTCACTGGCCCCACCTCTTTCTAAAAGCTATACCTTCAGATGAAAATAGAGCACAGATTTTCTTCTCGGTTCCTTTGTCTGAACTGGGGAGACTTGTCCCTGCCTCTGCCATCGTGCAGTGCATGTGGAGTGCTACTGGTCCTGTCTGTCCTGCAAGAGCTGGTCTCCTGCTGCCATGCTTGCTTCCAGACTCAGTGCCCAGACTGCTGGCTTGAGCCCACTCACAGATTTGTACTTCTCTCCTATGTAGATCTCTAGAGATACAGATCTTGCTTTTGAGCTTTGCTATTTCTTTTTATTTTCTCTTTTTTACATTGTCTCCGTCATTTCTCAATATAATATTTGGAGAAAAAATAATGTACATAAAGACATAAACTTATTGCACTATCCTGATCTGAACTGTAACCCTTCAATTGTTAAAGTTTTGATGAAAGAGTAGGCATTAGCTAGATGGAGAAGAATGTTGAGAAGAATTTGCAGAAGATAGGAAGAGTAGGCCGATGAGAATGAGGGCTGCCCTCAATGAGATGAATTGACACCATAGCCACAACAATGGACTCAAACATACCAATGATCATGAGGATGATGCAGGACCAGACAGCTTTTCATTCTGTTATACATAAGGTCGCCATGATTTGAAGCTGACTCAATGGCACATCAGCACCTAACAACGGCAACAACAGGAAGAGTAAATGTGAATGCACAGAGACCAGAAACAGAGTCAGGCTTTTTGAAATTGTAGCTTGGTATGACAGGAGCAAAGGGGCTCTACGGGGAGGGCGACAGCAGAAGAAGCTAGAGGATAGGTGGAACATGGTGAGAAAGGTCTAGGTGCCTTCACCAGCCCAACAGTCACCACTTCCCTGAAAACACACAAAAGACACAAAGAACTGAACACTGAGGAAGAAATATAAGAAAAAACAAATTAAATTACTCTATAGAGAACTTCGGCGCAGTGGTTAAGAGCTCAGCTGCTAACCAAAAGGTTGGCAGTTTGAATCCACCAGCCACTCCTTGGAAACCCTGTGGGGCATTTCCACTCTGTCCTATAGGGTCGCTATGAGTTGGAATCAACTCAACGGCAACGGGTCTGGTTTTTTGTTTTGTTTTATAGAGAACTTCATGTCTCAAAACATATTTAATTCAATTATGTAGAGAGGGTATATTACTGTGTCCATTCTAGAAATGAGAAAACTGAGACTCAAGTGTTTAAATGATAGTCTAGAACTGAAACGCCAATCCTCTTTTGCTCGTCCACTGTTCTTTCACTAACTACAATTCAGAGTATAGTCACATCCAGTGAAAAGACTGCCAATCATAAACTTACATTAGCCAAAGCAATAAAATCTGGAACAATTTTAATAGAGTTAGATTTCCATGACACTCCTGGATTCCACTTTTGTATCTCTTCCCCCACTTGTCTCTCATTCATGACTGTGATATAAAAGACTGCTAAGGTTTGCAGTCTTACTAGAACAAAATAAATTCCAATTGCACAAGTTCTGAGTAATACTAGCCTATACCAAACACGTTGCCATCGAGTTGATTCCGACTCATAGCGACCCTCTAGGACAGATTAGAACTGCCCCAAAGGGTTTCCAAGGAGCCGCTGGGGGATTTCAACTGCTGACCTTTTGGTTAGCAGCTGAGCTCTTAACCACTGCACCATCAGGGATCCAAGCAATGTCTTTTCTTGGCCCTTACAAGGATCAAACCTGTGACTTTGGCGTTATTAGCACCACACTCTAACCAGCTGAGCAAAACGACTTTCTAAAATCTCTCACATCTCTGGGCAGGGATCAGCAGAGGTTCTCAGAAACCTCACTAAGATGTTCTCATCCTCATGGGTCATAAAAGGGCAATTTTAAACCTTCTACCTAAAGTATAAGTAGTCTCTCTATTTTCTAACCCACAGTAGAAAGAGAGAAATGTGGCTTCAATTAAATTGTAAATCATGATCAGTCTTTTATTATTCCTACAAATTCTTAAAAAGTAATAAATGCTATGTTTTCCTCTTTCCTTCTGTAATAGAAAACCCCAGTTCCTAGAGGTATACCTTTAGGCAAAGGCATTCTGCTATTCTTCTCTGATATGACTGAACAATAATTGAACCGAGAACCAAACTGGAGTTTAGCGAATGAGTACTCATCATTTAAATTCTACTTGGTGCAAGTCTGTAAAAGCATATTTCAGACTCTGAAAATACTTCACCTAAATACCTTTGAGTGGGAAAAGTGTGGAAACCCTGGTGGTGTAGTGGTTAACAGCTATGGCTGCTAACCAAAAGGTCAGCAGTTTGAATCCACCAAGTGTTCCTTGGAAACCCTGTGGGGCAGTTTTATACTCTGTGCTTTAGGGTCGCTATGAGTCGGAATCGACTTGACAGCAATGGGTTTGGTTTTTTTTTTTTTTTTTTTTGGTTTGTGAAAAGTGTAAACGTTACTGAGCTGTGTGCTCCATTCCCCCAGGTGTTCAGAGTATGGGATGTACAGACTCTTTCACTGCTACAAGTTTTCCATGACAGCCAGGGCGGACCAGGAGACATGCAGATTTATTCTATGGTGTATGATTCCAATCACAGCATGCTGGTTACAGGTGAGTATACATGATTAGTGGCAAATAAAATTCATATTTTGATTGTTAACCTTTTTTTTTCTAACTAGCACTTGAGCACAATCCAGAAGAAAAACAAAACTTGAAGGAGAATTTATAGGCATTGATTCACCCCAGTAGATATTGAATTCAATTCCACTCCTTCCTATCTTTCTATGGTTTGGTAAATGAAGTGTGTAATTGCACTTCTCTGAAAATACATCAGTGCTGTAGGTCCTTGAACCTAGGAAGCCACGTCCTGGGTTGAAGAAGAGAGGTGGGCTGAACCTGTCATACGTATGGAGAAAACCTCCTTCCACAGTCAGCTCTGTTTTGACTCTCCGGAGCAAGAATATGATCCTCTTAGAGCAGAGGCCCCAGCATGCTGAGTCAATGTCCCTTTTCTTCTCTGAGGCAATATGGCACCTTGCATCTGGGTACTGAGGCAAGTTACAAGGTAAGGAAGGTGCTGACCCTCCCATCTGCCTTTGCTTCAAGTCAAAGAAAGTAGAGAGAGAGGCTCCAGTCCCAGATGACAGCTCCCCAGTGCTGAGACCAACAGATTGGTTGCCTCCTTTTCTTGTGGCCTCTTAGAAAGACACATTTAATTGAAAAGAGAGACTCTGCTAGGCATTTAGGTTGAACACTTTTCATACGTACACCGTTAGTCTTTAGGAGAAAAGTTAATATTAATAGTAATTCCTCCTTCTGGAACACTAACCCAGGATGCATTTCCTAAGCATTTTTTCCATTGACCACCTGCTCTGAGTTCCTGTGGGATTAAGGCAGGGAAGTGTTTAATGTTATCTTTACTTGTGGAGAACACAACTTATTTTTAATCTTTTTTTTTTTTTTCCTGGATTAGTAATGAACTAGCACTTCATGCTTGATAGATAATTTTTCACCTTTTAAGTCAGAACTGAAGTGTCATTTTAAGCAACCTCTCCTCTGTATCACTGCCTCTGAAAATAATATGCTAATGACTGCAACCAAATTTTATCTCTTAGTGCCCCGACTTGCATGTTTGATTACTGGGTTTAGCATTTCCATTCCATTTATCATCAGAGTAACTAAGGACTCAAATAGCAGGACAAAAAAACAAAGAGAAAAGGAAATCAAGATTTCTTCCCAGCTTTATGTGATTCTGATAGTACTTTAGCTTGCAAAAACTTCAGAGCTCTGAGTGTTACTTGATCACTAAAATTGCATACATTGATTGCAACCATCAACTTGACATCAGAATTACGTGAAGCTTATCTCTCAGACTTTAATTTGTGCTTGGATTCAAATGAAGCAACCATGGTAGTCTTCTAAACTCAAATGACAGCAAGACCGCATTCTGGAAATGCTTTGTACAATACGCCGTTGTTACTGTCATTGTCATTATTCCTCTTATTAGAACAACTACCATTTCTACAGTTCTTTGACAAAGTGCTTTCATGCACCTTACTTCATTTGATCTGCACAACCACCACATGCACTAAGAATTAGTATTTTTCCTGTTTTATGATGGCAAAACTGAATCTCAAACAGTTCAGCTGACTAGTAGAAGGAAACACCGTTGAAATGTAGAATTGGGATTCTACCTCCAAGTTTCTGCATCCCGAATCCACATTCTTTCTTGCTACCACATTGTTTTCAGAGTGGCAGGGTAACTAGCCAAAAATGTTGCTCATAAGCATACCTGGTTTTGATGATGGCAGTTCTGGAGAAAGTTAGATTATTCATTACAGTCATTATAACGTTTAAGGATCTGTCAGAAAGCTCCAAATATAATTTGATTATCTGGTTACCAAATTCCCTTGTATTTCCATATTACAGTATTTGGATTGAGAAATATTATCAGATGAGCCATCTCTGTCCCTCTTTATACATGAACAGATTTTATCTTGAAATTTAAACACCTTAGGAAAGTGTTTAGTGACTCCTTCTGAATCTTCTCTTAATGTTGAAGTTTCTTTGGAGGAATCGAAGAAACTCAATAGAAAGGGTCTGCCTTTGGTAACTTAATCTCCACAGCAAAAACATAAGGAAGAAGTTTTGTTTTTGTTTGAACTACAGAATGCTTTGAGCTTCTTATTTATATTTCTAGACATCTGACGAAAACAGAACACATATTTAGTGGATTTTGAGAGCTTAATCATACTTGCAGTATGCAACGTCACTGTAAAACCAACCCCCCTTAGAAGAATGCAAGTGAAGAATACCAGCTTTCCATCTACTTCACTATGGTGATTTGGAAATTAATCTTATTTAATAAATATTGATGTTGTAAGCACCGGTATGCTATCACTCTCATTCATTACATTTAATAAGGCCATGTTTACAGAGTGCTTTATCATTCATTGGCTGAAAAGAGCTCTCTAGCAATAAATTTCAATCACTAAATGGAAGCTTAACTTCGGCAGGAAGCTGACCATCACTGTTATTGCTGTGTACCAGATGGAGAGGTATGCAGCAAACACAATAAAGAATAGAAAGGGGGAAAAATGAAGTGTAAAAAATAGGCAAATGGGATTCACAAAAAAGGGCATATCAAATGGTCCAAACGGTCTGTGCTTGAAAATTAGTGAAGCCCAAAATGAACACTTTTTTTCTGGTAGAATCACATTTGCTCCATTTATCAATAATGCTTTAGAGTAAATGAATGTATTTTTACCTCATTAAATTTCCTAGACATTGAATTACTAGTCTCACTGATTAGCTCTTTCCAAACCAACTGGTTGGGTAAAATTCTCTGAGATTCAACAAGTCTAATATTAGGTATTGAAGAGATTCTTACATCTGTTCCAGGATCAAGTGTTATAGACATGTATCCTTTGACTCGTATGATACAAGATACAAAACAGATTCCTCACACTCATGAACGAGAAATCAATGTCATGCTTTACAACAAGACTTTTCACCAAGTACTCACTATTTGCTCAGAATCTATAATTAAGGTGAGTACCTCTTGGCTCTTCAGAAAGAAAAAGGTAAAGCAAATAGAATTTTCTCTTCTTGTAGGGATTGAGTCAATGCAGTAGCACATATGATGTGATCCTACATTAAAGCTACTTTTAAGCTTTCATGAACACATGAAAAACAAGCATTTCTAGTCAGCTCTGACTGTCCGCTATTAAGCAACATGCTCAATACATAAATCTAGCTTTTATAATCAATATAAGAATTTCAAAGGAAATATATCAAGGATAGAGAAGTATATATTTTGAATTTGCTTTTTAACTGGACTATGAGAAAAGGATATATGTTAAGAAAGAAGGGAGACCCTCTTTTAAAACAACAGAATCTATTTAATCAAAGGCTATTCTGAGATTGAAAGGCCAGCTTAAAAAGAAAAAAAACTAGTATCATTTATAGCCACTTATAAATCTAAGCAACTGAAACGAAACACGGAATAAATTGTATACCAAAACTAACGTAACTCTCTGAAACTCTCATCCATAATACCCAGTTTAAATTTTTATTTTTATCCAATAACCTACTTCTCTGTTACTGTTATTTTTTTTAATGCTATAAATGTGAAATTAAAAAAAAAAAATGAAGGAAGGATAGGAAAAATGTATACATTTCTATAACCCATATTAAAAAAAATTGTTGCCATCAAGTCAATTACAACTCATGGTGAGCCCATGTGTAAAAGAGTAGAATTGTGCTCCATAAGGTTTTCAATGGCTGATTTTTGGAAAGTAGATCACCAGGCCTTTCTCCCAAGGCATCTCTGGGTGGATGCAAACCTCCATCATTTCAGTTAGCAGCCCAGGGTCTCCATAACCCTATAGGTACTGAATAAGTGTCAAGTGCTTTAAATTCATTATCTCATTTAATCCTCACAACAGTTCTCTATGGACAGTATAAATTGTCCCATTTTAAAGATGAGGAAACTAGAGCTCAGAAAGATCTAACAACTTGCCCCAGATCATGTCAGTAGTGTCAGGGCTGGGACATGAACCCAGGTTCATCTGACATCTTCATCCTTCCCACGGCATTTCTCTAACCTTGTCATCACTGGATGCCAAGGTACTTGGCCTTGCTGACCACATCTATAACCATGACTACTGAGGTCATCTGGTAGTGATGGCTTATCCTTTTAGCTCATGAATGCTCTCAAAAGAAGATTTGTGGTGAGGTACAGAGCATTCCTCTAGAGACTCTTCAAATCCTCTTTCAATCTTTCACCTTCTGTGCTCAGCTGCTGGAGATTTTTTCAAGCCAGTATCTCCTGAGTTCAGTTAATTAGCAGCTATTTCTGGTAATGCCTACAGAGAGAAGCTAAAAACCCATCCTGCTTTCAGACAGTACTGTCCTCTTAAGCGGAAAATATCTTCCCTGGGGTAAAATAAAAAGAAAGGAATATACTAGGTAAGTTTTAATATCTGATTGGTAGAGAGGGGTTGTACTTCAGGCCAGGAAATGAGTGACCTCTGGAACTATCCTTGCAGTGACCCACATTCCCCTTTCTCCCTTAAAGACTCCGTCTATGCCCAGGAGCACACAACAGTTAAGACAATGGGTTCTAGGGCAGACTGACTTCATTCAAACTAGGCTCTACCACATCCCAGCCATGTGGCCCTTCACTATGTGGCCCCAGACTATTCCATCAGCCACGTCTCATTCAACTCTCCATCTTTCACTCCAGCTACAACAGCTTTCTTTCAGTTCCCTGAATGAACATTGCACCTTTCCACCACTTGCCCTTTGCATATGCTTCACCATCTCCCCCAAATACCTAGAGTACAACCATTCTGTGTTGCCAGTTCAGTTCTGTTATTCACTGCAGGCTAAGAACATGGCAGATCCACGAAGAGGGAGAGATTCAGATGGCAAGACTGCAGATCTAAAGCCTCTACTGTGTTGCCAAAGAGAGACAATGATGAGTTTTCTAATTACACAGATGGCCTCCTCTGAAATCTTGTTCTCTCTCTGTAAAGAGCTGGGTCCATGTCCCTAATGAGAACATTCCTTGAAAAGGGCAGGGAACCCTATTTTCTCTAGGAAATTCTCTCAGATTCCACACTGCTAACCACAAATTCTGCCCCATGACCCCTGCTAACTTGGATGAGTGTCAACAAGATTGATTGTTTTAATTTAACTTTTAATTATTACATTTCTGTCTTGTTGCTAACCTTGCTTCTTGCTTACAGTAGCAATTGACTACTTGCTCCATAGGCAGGACTGCCTGGAATAGAGGCACTGCAGGTCTCAACAAGCTGGGCATGCAGCAGGATATCCAGGATAGCATGGCAACTGTTAGATGACACAGCATCTCTTGGAACTTTCTTTGATCAAACCAACATTCCAGGCAGAGTGTGGGGAAAGATGTGAGATGTACTTAGTACTAATTTTGAAGCAGTTTTGAGTATTGCAAAGTTTTGATAGGAATTGAAGGGTAAATAGGTTACTTGATTTTTTATTGTTGTTGTTGTTCTTTCTTATAGGTATGGGAACTAGAGACCGGCCTCCAGATATACCAGATTTTAGACCCTCATGGCTTCAATGTTGAACTGACTGCTGGATCTATTGATGAAGGTGGATTTACCTTTGCCACAGGAGCATATAATGGTCAGAATAACATCTAGAGTATGATTTACTTGCATTGGTACCCTGAGAATTTGTGCTAGGAATTCATTAGCTCTTTGGGCCAGAGGAAGAGCATGAATCTGTCTGGAATATGCCAGTGACATTGGTGTGCCTAACTTTACAATGATATACACTCTTATCAAATGGGTATTAATGTCCTTATATTGATGTTTAAAATAATCAATGCATCACATTATATCTACATAGCTAATTGACAGTTTTCAAAAGTCTTTCACACATTCTGTCTCATTTAATCTTTGGTTAGACTTACCTGTGTTGCACTGACTCATCCTCCCCTTCTCCTTCTGGGTACCATCAGCTAAGGGATAGACATTAGATTCAGTGCCCACTGACAATATTTTAACTGACAGTAGATAGTTTGGGACCAGACAAAATATACAGCAAACTTTGTTTTATAACACCTAGAACCCCACTTTGGACTTGTTTATATGCCTGAGCTCCTTGAGGGTATGTTCCATGTCCAACTTGAGAGCTTGTCCAGCTCAGGTGGTATTATGTCACTTGATGCTTCCCTTGCAGGGATGCACTGCATAGAACTTCCTGGAACTAGACAGCAACAAACTACGTCCCAGTTCACCTCATCTTGTTCTGAACTTCCACAAAAGAACTGCTTGACCTAGACAATATAACCAACTGAATGCACTGCTCAGAATATGTTTATTCTAGGGGTACACTCACTAAATAAATACCTACTCATAGGCCAGCTGATGGAGTGAGTGAATATCCTGATGTGAAAATCTAATTTTTAAGTGACCAGATAACAGCATTGCATAAAATAAAATTATGAATGCTGAATCGATGGGTGTGAATAAATGCAACTGCTTTTCATGTGGAACAATTCTTAAGAAAGCAGTCTTACTTTACTCTATAAGCACAGACCACATATATATGAAATTAGTTATAATAGAAATTATGAGCAATATACACAATCATTACCAGGCATAATCATTAAGCAATTCATATATATAATTGTAGTAGTACTATTTTCATGCAAGCTAGTAATACCTAACTTTGTTAGTTCTCGAATCTAGAATTCTTTTCAATACTGACAGTTTGTCCTCCTTCAAGGTACATATGTTAAGTGACAAAGATCCTGGGTCTAGGACATTCCAGGAAGGAGCTGCTCTACCCACAAGCAACTAGTCCTCTCTCATTCTCGTTCACCTGCCACCTACAATGAGCTGAGTAGTAGCTCTCCCTGCTCCCTGCCCCATAAATCTGACTACCAAAATTCCCAAGGTAGCAGAAAATAAGGGCCATTAGACTATGGTCCACATAACCCAGGAATGAATGAGACAGTGATCACTTCTTTTTAATTGTTTGCTTGCATGACTATCTTCCTACAAGCCCATAAAGTCCTTGAGAGCAAGAATTACGCCTGTTGCCTTATATCCACAGTTCTTACTACTGCACTGGTAAATGTGGTTTTTGGTAGTAGCCACTGAGTCATTTCTGAGTCATTTCCAACCCTGTCTTCTGAGGCACCTTTGGATGGGTTAGAACCACCAAACTTTTGGCTAGTAGTTGAGCATTTAACCATTTGTGCCTCTCAAGGACTCCACCGCTGGTATATAGGGAGAATTTAATGAAAGCTTAATGACTTCGCTAGTGAAGAAACAATAGGGTTTGTGAGTACTGCTGATGGAGAAAACACTGACATGGAAGAAGGAAGACAGTATAGAGAAAACATTCTGGGTGTCCAGCAGGATTAGAGCCAAGAGATAAGAAGAGGCAGGGGTGTTAGGGTTAAAGGAGGGAGAAAAGTGCTGGGTAGGGTGGTCGAGTGGATTCTAAACCCGAGGTACTACTGTTAAAGTCCCATGTGAAGAAGTGATTCTCTACGTTAAGCAATAACGTAGAAAGACATTCAACAACTGCATTGATTACCTTCCCTTCTGACCCCTTCATCACAGTCCCCTAAACCAATTGAACGAAGTCCCTGGGTGGTGCAAACAGTTGAAGTGCTTGACTACTGACCAGAAAGTTGGAGGTTTGAGCCCACCTAGAGGTGCCAAGAATAAAGGCCTGGCAATCTACTTCTGAAATACTGGCCATTGGAAAACCTATGGAGCACAGTTCTACTCTGGCACATGTGGGGTCACCGTGAATTGACTAGCTGGTAACTATTTTGTTTGTTTTAAGTTAACTTTAAATAAAGTATGGTTTCAAAAGTAAGAAGAAACCCGATACCCCCTTTTTTTCGTTAATTTCGCTCCTATGCAACCAATAAAACAACTTTAAGCTTGATAGTTCCTTACCGGTTGGAATTCCTCAGGCTTTTTATTACCCAATAAGAGCTAAAAGCCTAAAAAATGTCAGTACCCTGAGAAACGTGACAGATTTATTGTGGTATCTGACATGCCCATATGGGGGTGTTGCGCAAACTGGAAAGTATTAGGAAAATAAAGGCAGCAGAAGCTCACCTCAGAGGGAATGTGCAAATAGGAGAGTCTGAGGATTTTGAAGAAAATGATCACAAATTTCAGAACATTGCCTGATTGTGTTTATTTGTTATCTGCCTGTGACAAATCAAGGCATATAGAAATATATTGTGTGCATAGCAAGGCTGGGCAGACTCACCCTCAGTCTTAGTAAGAACTAAATATAAGAAATATTGTTGACAGAAAGCGTTCAATTGGATCAATTCCAAGCTTTCTATAAATCATTTTTATCCATGTAGTCTTTTCTCTCTGTGCTCAGGAACAGTTAAAGTCTGGGATTTTGGCAGCGGGCAAGAGATGAAAGTATTGCCTGAAGGAAAAGATTGGAAGGAGGAAGAGCACTGGCTGCAAGACTTGATTTTCCTGAAATCTCAGGAAAAGCACCAGTACTTGATCCTTGCCTTGGAGCGCAACGGGAAGATCAAAATGATCCAGGTTCACAATCTCATTTTTTAATTTGTACTCTAGTTGTTCCTCATAGGAAAATCGAATGAGTCCATGGATAAGCCCCATTTAACTACTCTCTTGCCTGCTAGCTGGGAAGAGTATTTATCCATCAATTTTCCTGTGATGCTCCTAGTTAACCTTGCCAGGTCCAAGCAAGAACCAGAAATGAACAGCTGCCCAACCATGGCCTCCTGCTCATCAAACGTTTACTGAAACCTTAAATCAGGCATAAGAAAGGTTCAATTTATACACAGCTGCCACTTCTGACACTGTTTATACCCTCATTTGGGAATAATTCAAGGGCAGAACTGCTCCCCAGTAGGGGCTGTGAAAAGAAGCAATGATTCCTCTCTGTTGCTTATAAGCCAGAATGACTTCAGGAATGCTCAAGTCACTTTTTCAGTTTGTAGCCAAATTGGTTTTTTTACTTTAAAGTTAATCATGCAGTCTGCTCAGGGCTGTTTTGGGAGGATTGAAGTTGGCTAATTTATTTTTCCTTTTAATCTATTATTTCCTAGGAATGCTAATGCCTTCTTCATACTTCTAATGAAGGCTAGAACATTTATCCTGGCTATTGAGTGGATCTCACCCTGTTGCCTAGAACTCAAGTACTCATTGCCTTCAATATTCCCCTTCCGAAAGCTGAGATTAGAGGAAGCTTTTGAATAGGGTAGCAAGCATGACGTATCAGCACAGATTAAGATGACTGATGGGTCTAGGGCTGGAAAAAAAGAATGATTCAATATGGTCTTCTATTGTAGTCTGAGCAACCCAGAATGACAGTGTCAAAAGGAATTTCTTAGCAATCCACTCTAAAACACAACATGTTGTTTTTCTTTCCTTAAATTAGTGCAATTGCTCTTCAAGATGTCCTTTCTAACACACAATGTCTGTTGTCATAAGCACTCCATTTTTAAGGATTACAAAAGCAGGATGGTACTGTTCCCACATCAAAATTGTTTTGGGTTCTATGGTGCACTTTTCGCTTTGATTACTCTGGTTCTCCATGTCTCCAGACCTGTATATTATGAGTTTGATGAGGACTAGAAATCTCTCTTATTCATATTCATATTCTTGCCCTATTGAGAGTAGATACTCATTAAGGACTGAAAGAATAACGAAATACAAGAAATCTTTGGTAAGGTAGACAATAATAAATATATGAAGGGTATGGGAGGAATTCTTATTAACTTCAGAAGGGGGGCTTTAAAATAAGGATAATGTTGAAAGCATACTTAGTAAAGTAAAATATGGTTTGATTTACATATTTTTTAGAATACTTTCATTCATTCATTTTTCAATGACCATTTACCAAATGCTTACCATGGACCAGAAAGATATATTCCCTTTTCCCAAGGAACTCACAATTTACTGGGAAGGAGTGATATTGAACCACCTGTCACAAGTGTGATGAGTTTGCACAAAGTCCTTCAGAAGCTTATGATGGGGGAGTGGGGTCCAGATTAATCAGGAAGTCAAGAAAGATTTCTCTTTCCAATGATTTCCAAGTAAATTCAACACAATTCAGGAGGTATTTTGCTCCCACATACACTAGATATCATTCTAAATCCTGGGATTCTAAGGAATATAAGGCATTGGTAAACTAGATTACTCACACCAAACCTCCACTGAAATCAACTAAAAGTTCTGGATAAAGTAATTTAAAATCTCCTTATTAGTATTATGGAGTCCCCGGGTGGTGCAAATGGTTAAAACTTTTGGATGCTAACTGAAAGTTTGGAGGTCGGAGTCCACCCAGAGGCCACTCAGTAGAAAGGCCTGGCAATCTGCTTCTGAAAAATCAGACACTGGAAACTCTACGGAGCAGAAAAAATTTGGAAAATACACCAACTTATGTAAATTAAACAACACACTATTAAACTACAAGTGGGTCAAGGAAGAAACCTCAAGAGAAATCACAAATTTTCTAGACTCAAATGAAAATGAAAGTACCATATACCAAAACTTACAGGATGCAGCAAAGGCAGTACTCAGAGGGAAACTTACAGCAATAAATGCCTACATGAAAAAAGAAGAAAGATCTCAAAAAACAGCCTAACTTGACAGCTCCAGGAACTGAAAGAGAAGAGCAAACTAAGCCTAATCCTACTAGAAGAAAGGAAATAACAAAGACCAGAGCAGAAATAAATAAAAAATTGAAAACATAAGAACAATAGAGATAATCAATAAAAACCAATAGTTGGCTCTTTGAAAAGATCAATAAAATTGACAAACCTTTAGCTAGACTGACAAAGAAAAGATAGAAATAATCAAAATAAAAAATGAAAGATGGGACAGTACAACTGACCCAATAGAAATAAAGAGAATTATGACAGAATATTATGAACAACTGTATGGCAACAAACTGGATAACCTAGATGAAATGGACAAATTCTTGGAAGGACACAACCTACCCAAATGGACTTAAGAGGAAATAGTCTCAACAGACCCATAATAAGTGAAGAGATCAAATCAGTGATCAAGACCCTCCCAACAAAATAAAGTCCTGGACCAGATGGCTTCACTGGGGAATTCTACCAAAATTTAGAGAATTAGCACCAATGCTGTTTAAACTATTCCAAAAGAATAGAGAAGAAACTAATACTCCCTAATTCATTCTGTGAAGCAAACATAACCCTGATATCAAACCAGACAAAGACAACACAGGAAAAGAAAACTATAAGCCAATATCTCTTACGAATATAGTTGCAAAAATCCTCAACAAAATACTAGCAAACAGAATCCAACAGCCTATTAAAAGAGTCATACATCATGACCAAGTGGGATTTATTCCAGGAATGCAAGGACATTCAACATTAGAAAATCAATCAGTGTAATACACCACATCAATAGAACAAAGGAAAAGAAACATGTAATCATCCCTGTGGATGCAGAAAAAGCATTTGATAAAATCCAACATCCATTCTTGATGAAAACCCTAAAGAAGATTGGAATAGAAGGGAAATTCCTTAATATGATTCAGTGCATATATGAAAAGCCAACAGCCAACATTATACTTAATGGAGAAAGACTGAGACCTTTCCTCTTGAAATTGAGAACAAGACAAGAGTGCCTGCTCTCACCACTTCTATTTAATATTGTATTAGAAGTCCTAGCCAGAGAAATAAGACAAGAAAAAGAAATAAGTAGTATCCAGATTGGAAAAGAATAAGTAAAATTATCTCTATTTGCAGATGATATGATCCTATATATAGAAAATCCTAATGAGTCCACAAGAAAATTTCTAGAGCTAATAGGGGGATTTAGCAAAGATGCAGGGTACAAGGTCAACAACAACAAAAATTAGTTGGGTTTCTATACAACAGCAATGAGAAACCTGAAAGGAAAATTAGGGAAACAATTCCATTTACAATAGTATCTAAGAGAATAAAATACCTAGGAATAAATCTAACCAGGGACTTGAAGGACTTATACAATGAAAACTATAAAACACTGCTGAAAGAGATTTAAAAAAGACTTAAATAAATGGAAAGATGTTCCATGTTCATGGATTGGAAGGCTTAATATTGTTGAGATATCAGTACTACACAGAGCAATCTATATCTTCAAACAATTGTGATCAAAATTCCAACAGCCTTCTTTACAGAAATAGAAAAACCAATCCTCAACTTTATATGGAATGGCAACAGGCCCTGAATAGCTAAAACAATGTTGAAAGAGAAGAACAAAGTAGGAGGACTCATACTTCCTGATTTTAAAACATACTATACAGTCACAGTAATCAAAACAGCCTGGTACTTAACTGTTGTCATAGGGCAACATTTGTAGTAACTGTTAAATGAGAAACTATTTTTTTCTGTAAGCCTTCATCTTAAGTGAGAATAACAGCACAATTGGAAAAGTGTAGTCAATGTCACTGAACTGTGCATGTAGAAATTTTTGAAATGGTGTATCTTTCACCAAAAAAAAAAAAAAGTTGAGAAGTTAGAGGGTTGACATGTTGTGGGGTTGTTAACCAATGTCATAAAACAATATGTGTACTACTGTTTCATGAGAAACTATTTGTTCTGTAAGCCTTCACCTGAAGTACAATAAAAAAAATGAAAAAAAAAAAAAAAAAACAGCCTGGTACTGGTATAACAATAGACACATAAATCAGTGGAATAGAACTGAGAGCCAGAAAGAAACCCACACATCCGTGGTCAACTGATTTTTGACAAGGGTGCTAAGTACATTCAATGGGGAAAGAGGAGTCTCTTCAATAAATGATGCTGGGAAAATTGGATTTCCACATACAGAGAATGAAACAGGATCCATGTCTCACACCATACACAAAAACAAATTTAAAATGGATTAAGGACCTAAATGTGCAAACTAAAACCATAAAATTCTTAGAAGAAATAGGGGCAGCACTGTCAGACCTAGCTTTCAACAATGGATTATCTAATATAATAACAAAAGCACAAACAGCGAAAGACCAAATAAATAAATGGGACCCCATAAAAATTAAAAACTTTTGTTCATCAAAAGACTTTACCAAAAAAGTGAAAAGACAAGCTACTGACTGGGAGAATATCTTTGGAAACATATATCCAACAATAATCTAATAACCAAAATATACATAACACTTTGACAATAACAAAAAGACAACCCAATCATAAAATGGGCAAAGAACTTGAATAGACATTTCACCAAAGAGGACATTCAAATGGCCACCAAACATATGAAAAAATGTTCAGCATCATTAGTCATTATAAAGATGCAAATCAAAACCACAGTGGGGAACCATTTCACTCCCACTAGGATGGCTAAGATAAAAAAATAGAAAATAACAAATGTTGGCAAGGATGTGGTGAAACTGGAACCCTTATCCATTGCTGGTGGGAATGCAAAATGGTACAGCTGTTGTGGAAAACAGTGTGGTGGTTCCTCAAAAAACAAAAAATAGAACTACCACATGACCCAGCAATTCCACTCCTAGGTATATACACCAAAGATTTGAAAGCAGAGACTCAAAAGAGACTAGTACACCAGTGTTCACTGCAGCACTATTTACAATAGCTAAAGGGTGGAAACAACCTAAATGCCCATCTACAGACAAATGAATAAACAAAATGTGGTACAGACATACAATGGAATACTACTCAGCCAGCAGGAGAAATGAAGTCTTGATACATGCTACAGTATGGATAGAGATTGAAGACATTATGCTGAGCAATATAAGCCAATCACAAAAAGACAAATATTGTATGACCTCATTTATATAAAAAGACAAGAAAAGGCAAATGTATAGAAATCAAAGTTTATTAGTGGTTACCAGGGGTGGGAGGGAAGTGGGAAAAAATGGGTTAACAGTGATGGAAAAATTGCATTGATTAAGGGTGGGGTTGCACAGAAGATTATTATAATTGCTGTCAGTAAATTGTACACCTGTAAAAAGTCAAATTGGCAGAAGTTGTGTGACAGATATATTTACAACAATGACAAAAAAAGAGTAGCCGTTGAGCCTGCTTATGTACAACCAAACACCTCATGGGATATGGTTCCTTGGTTTGGAGGTTTAGGGTCATGCTTTCATGAGACATGCCAGTTAATTGGCCTAATAACCTGTTTAGTGCTTCTACTCTACCTCCTAGTTTGTTGCATAGTGCCTAGGGTCTTAAAAGCTTGCAAGTATGTATTCACCTGGAGCAACAGAGGAAGGAGAGTCAGGAATAGTAGGAGGAAATGGAATGTGTGGCTAATTGCCTCCACGAACAACCACCTCCTTTGGCATGAGACCAGAAGAACTGGATGGTGCCCAGCTACCCTTACTGAACATTTTGATCAAAGATTCCACAGAAGAATCCTGTTTAAAAGGGGGAAGATGCAGAACAGAATTTCTAATTCTCATGGACTCCAGACATCCTGGAGCCATGGAAACTGGATGAACCCCCGAAACTATTGTCCTGAGATAATCTTTAAACCTTAAAACAAAAATATCCCTTGAAGTCTTCTTAAAATCAAACAATAGTTTAGCTTAACTAGTAAAAAATGTCTGTCTTGAGCATTATGGTCTTTTAAGAATCATCTATATAGGATCAAATTGACAACAGCCAGTTGAAAGATTAGACAGGAACCTTAGGGAGTCGGAGCAGTGTGTTCATGTTAATGAAGGAGGAACAACTCAGAAAAGGAAGATGAGAATGGTTGCACAACACAAAGAATGTAATCAATGTCGCTAAATTGCACATGTAGAAACTGTTGAATTGGTGTATTTTTGCTGTGTATATTCTCAACAATAACAAAAGAAATAAAATTTAGAAAAAAAGAAAAAAATCCTATGGAGTACAGTTCTACTCTGACACACATGGTGTCGCTGTGAGTCAGAGTCAACTCAACAGCGACTGGTGGAGGTACTAGCATTAAAGACCTGACAATATAGTGAGGAAATACCAGACCAAAAGTTAAGAGAAAGTAAAAACTGAGAGATGTAAACTGAGTACCAGAACAGGACTGCTACGTTTGCCTTGAGGCCATTTGCTAAAGCCAGAGGCTTCCGTTTCAGAGACTCACCAGATGAGGGGCAAAGAAATCAAAGTCCAGGGCCTGCCCAAGGCAGGGAGTTGAATACCATGTCCACAATAAGCTGGGACCCAAAATTTACACTCTGGGCAAGGGTGATCCAGAAAGAAAAGAAGCCAGCTTCCCAGAGGCAATGCAGGAAAGGCCGCCTTGACACTGAACCAGGCAGGAAGAAAGGAGAGGGGAAGGAAAATGAAACCAGACAAAATCCTGTCCCTGAGAAGCTGTGGCCACAGGTGGGCTGTCATGTGCACTTGCAACCCAGATTGGCAATACTTACGCAGTCAAAAAATCTCAACTATGAACTCGGTTTAAGGTAGTTCAAAACTGGTAGTTCTACCAGTCACCTGGCAGCAACAAACATAAATCCTTTCTGGAGGAAGGTACCTTCATCTCAAGCCACAGTCAAAACAACCAAGCACACAAGGAAACAAGACAATGATGTTTGGGCACAGACAGAAATAAATAGAGCAAGTGAAGAAAAATAATTCCATATATGATGGAAGAAGTACTGCAGATCTGTGTGGCAAGAATCGATTTTTCAGTAAATGGTTTGGGAACAACTAGGCATCCATATTGGGGGGGAAAAAAAACAACTAAATTTTGAACTCCCACCAAAAAGTTATCTTTCCTGGTGGATTAATGGCATAAAGACATGAATTGAAAGGCAAAATAACACAGGTTTTAGCAGTTATTATAGGAGCTCAAGATAAAGAATTATTGTAAATAAGATTCAGAAATCACTAATTATAAAGGAAAAGATGGATGTATTTGACCACGTGAAAACTAAGAACTTTTCCTTATCAAAATTCACTATAATGAGCATGAAAAGACAAGAATAGAAAAGCTGTTTGTAACATATAATAACAAATACTGGATTCATATCCAAAATATATAAAGAACTCTTAGAAAGTTCTTAGATAAGAAACAGTAAACAGTTCAATAAGAAAAACAAACAAACAAAAAAAAGATGGGCACTTTAAAAAACAAAATCCAAATGGCCAATAACCTAGGAAACGTTGTTAACCTCATTAGTTATCAGGAAAATTCAAATTAGAATCCCAGTAAGATATCATTACACACATGTTTAGCTACTTCTCATCTTCCTGGAGGCAAGGTAAACTAGGCAGATGCCACCCCATCTACCTGACACACATTGTCCCCTTCACCCACCCACCTAGAGGGATCTAAGCATATTTGCAGATGAGCCACCATGTTCAGATCTCATCTTAGGATTCTCCCATCCTGGTCCCTGGGCTTTTGTTCAGCCTAGAGGGGAACAAGTTCCATAAAAACTCCCTTTCTCCAAACTCCAAACCCCATTTCTCTGCTTCCCCAGAAACTGTTGGGCACAGGAAGGTGGATGGAAAGACACACCAGACATTATCTTCCCAGACTTCCCGCCACATTTTTAAAAACTGCTTCAGTAATTGTATTCAGTTATTTGGGAAGCATTGCTAAGGCATTATGAGCTAATGCAGAGTATCCTTAAGTTTTATGTACTTCTTTTTAATGTTTCAAACCAGTCCTTAATAGCTTGAAATGTCTCATTCTTGCACTTATAGTCTTCTTGGCTTTATTGCTCAAGTTTCAGAAAAAAATCCTTGTGCAGCTGTCTGGTCTGGTCATAAGTCATCACTGTGCTTGATTTTCTGGGCATGGTCTTGTAGCCATGTAATGAGAGGATGGATTATAAAGTGACCAGTCTATTAATACAACTTTGTAAACCTTAAGAGAAGGGAATAATAATTTTTTCATGATCCCAGGTATAAGGGGATAGAATTGAATTCTGCCTACATAAAATGTTTGGTAAATTGGGGATAAATTTACCCTAAGACCCTTGTTGAGAAAACCATAGGATGGTGAAAAATTACTTCTCTAACATTATGAACAAAGCACTGTGGGAGTTTAGAGGAGAGGGTGATTAATTGACCGAAAACTAACTCAAATTCTAAAGATCCACTTACTTCTCCTTATTTGTCCTTTTTATCCACATCACCTTATGGCTCTTCTCTTGGAGCCCTTTTTGTAGGCCTGTTAGTGCAAAAGATTTTTTTTTATGAAGCAATTAGCATAATACAGGCTCTGAGCATTATGTGAACTGCTATTTCCTAGAGCCTTGAATCCTAAAGGCCTGCCAATACCAACCTAAGATGAAAGGTTTCACCAATTAGGGGTGAAATGAAGAAAACAAGTGCAATTTTTTTATAAAGCTTGTTTTACTTTTTTAAATTATAAGATTGTATCTTTCCTACTTTCTTGGTATTAAAACAGCCTTTCTTCTCATAGAATGATGACCGTAGAGCCGCCCCTCCCCCATTACCCTCATTTAGTAAAATTGAATGTTAGTAACTCTAGCTCAGTCTTTAAAAATCATTTTTTTGAAATGTGCTCTATGAATTCATAAAGTCTGAGAACCACTGTCCCAAGTGATTCAGTTGAAACCAGCGAAACCTGTTAAAACCACTGCAGCCAGCTCACATTATCAAGGGAGCACAAGCATCTAACTTAGCTCAATATATCAATACTTGATCACTGGTTATTCCTGAGATTCCTTCCATTCCCACAACAGTACAAATTCTAACCAAAGAATCAGCTAGTGGGTAGGAGTGTCATTGGCCCAAACTTTTAAATTAACATAGATATGATATAAGAGGCCTTAGATCTACATCTCAAATTATAAACCTTTAATAGTGGAAGGGCTTTCATCCATGAAAGGAGCTGAGGTGCTCCTTTTACTAATGAGGAAAATAAGACCCAAAGAAGATACACACCTTGCCCAGGGTCCTATTACAGCTAAGACTAGAATCTGCTCTCTTCACTCCTAGACCAATATTCTCTTCACTTTACCACAGCTGTTACCAAAAATAAAATAAGGCACCTAGAAGAACAAAAACGTGTGTCTTAGTTTCCCAGGGCTGCAGTAACAAAATATCACCAAGTGGGGAGCTTTAAAGAACAGAAATCTATTGTCTTACAGTTCTGCAGACTACAAGTCCAAACCAGGGTATTGGCTGTGTTGATTCCTTCTGAGGGTTCTTAGAGAGAAACTGTTCCATGCTTCTCTCCCAGTTTCTGGATTCTGCTGGCATCCTTGGCTTTCTTTTGCTGCTTATTGATGTATCATCACATGGTGTGGTCCCTGTGTGACTCTATTTCTGTGTCTGTTCTGCCCTTTTATAAGATACCACTCAGAAGCGATCAGGACCTGCTGGACTCTGATAGGAAACCCTGGCTGCTTAGTGGTTAAGACCTACGGCTGCCAGCCGAAAGGTTGGCAGTTTGAATCTACCAGCTGCTCCTTGGAAACCCTATGAGGCAGTTCTACTCTGTCCTATAGGATTGCTATGAGTCGGAATCGACTCGTTGGCAACGGATTTGGTTTTTTGGTTTTCTACTCCGGTATGAACTCATTAATTCATAACATCTAAAGAGAAAAGCCCTATTTCCCCAAACAAGGTGACATGAACAGACATAGGCGTTAGGACTTCACCATACTGTGGGGGACACAATTCAATCCATAACAATATGCAGAAGTTTCACGAAAGAAAAAAACCTTGAAGGACATAAAAATCAACCTGGATAATAAATGAAGGTATATACCATATTCACAGATGAGAAGATTTCATTTCAAAAGATACACTTAATACATTCAAATTAAAAACTTATCTTAAAAAACAAAGTGAAAAGACAAGTTACAGACTGTAAAAAGACAATTGCACCCCAAATAACTGATAAACTATTAGGAACCAGAGTATCTAAAGAAATCCTACGAATCCAGAAGAAACACAAATAACCCAATAATAGCAAAAAAAATGGACAAAGGGCAGGTAAGAAATAGCTAACAAATACATGAAAAAATGTTCAACTCACTAATAATTAGGAAAAGGTGATTAATATAATTAATGCATTTTAAAATTAACTTAAAAATTATCCCATTTCGAACTCATCAAATGAGCAAATTAAAAAAAAATCAAGTAATACTAAATGTTGGCAAGAATGTAAAGAAAGGAGAACTCTCAGTCCTGGTGGGAGTGCAAATGAGTAACACTACGTTGAAAAGCCATTTGGTAATACCTAGTAAAGTTGATGATGTCTTACAACTTAGTAATTCACACATCCGTTAAAACCTATGGCACACATCTGTTAAAAACAGGCAGTGAAAAATTGACCACAGCCTAACCATCCATCAGTAGAAGAATGGATAAGTAAGTTGTAGTATATTTACACAATACTATAAAGCAGTTAAAAGTAGATGAGCTGGAGCTCCATGTAACACCTCGTGTAATTCTCAAAAACATAACATTATGTTAAAAAAACAAGTTGAAGATGAATGCATACAGTTTGATAACATTTGTAAAAACAAAGGTTTAAAAAGCCTGAAAACAATGTTATATTTGTTTGGGTATGAGAGTACAAATACATACAGACAGACTCACACATACAACTTTCATAAATTTTCATAACTAACACCATATTCCAGTTAGTGGTTACCGCTGGGGAGGGAAGGAGAAAAGGGAAGTATTTTAGGGAGGGATGTTTTTGTGTGCTGTCAAGTCGATTCTCACTCATGGTGACCCTCTAGGACACAGTACAACTGCCCCATAGGGTTTCTGAGGTTGAAATTTTTAGGGAGCAGATTGCCAGTTCTTTTCTCCCACGGAGCAGCTAATGGGTTTGAACCATCAACCTTTCGGTTAGCAGCTGAAAGCTTTAACCACTGCGCCAGCAGGACTCCTTAGTGAGGAATAGGCTGGCTTAAGATTTTGTAATGTCAGTGAGATGGATTGATACAATAGCCACAGAAATGGACTCAAACATCCCAACGGTCATGAAGGTGGCACAGGACCCAGCAACAAATGAATGTTTCATTCTATTGTACATCAGGTTGCCATGAGTCAGTGCTGACTTGACGGCAACTAACAACAACAAAAAGATTTGATGTGTATGACTGTATGTTCTGTTTTTCTCTATACTCACTGGATTTCTATTAAAGGGTAAGGAAGAGGATATTTTCCTCACGGTGATATGGGAGCTACCTGAAGTTGCACCTTTCCTACAAAATGGGAATCGTGTCGTGCATCTGAGGGCGTCTGCTAAACCAAAGAGCACAAACAGTCCTTTCCCAGAGGTCGAATTGATACTTGATAGAAAAGTATCTCGATATGCCAATGTAAGTTAAATTTCTTGATTTTTTTCAATTTTTACCCTTTAATATGGAAAAGTTCAAACATATACAAAAGTAGAGAAGATAATGCAACAAACCTATATGTACTATCAACTCAGCTTCAAAACTTCCCTACGCACAGCCAAACTTAATTCATTTATATTCTCACCACTTCCCCAGCACCACCACCAACAGATTATTTTGAAGCAGATGCCAAATATTATATCATTTCATCCCTAAATATTTCAGTTTATATCTTTAAAGGATACTGATTCTTAAAAATATAACAATAATAACGTTATCACAACTAAAATAATTTATCATCACATATTCACCTGGTGTTCAAATTTCCCAGATTTCCTCATAATTTTTTTTTTTTTTTTTTAGTTTGTTTCAACCAAGATCCAAATAAGGTCCATTTGTTGTTGCACTTGGTTGACAAGTCTCTTTTAATCTATAAATTTCTCCCTCCTCTCTTTTTTTCCTTGCAATTTATTCATTGAATAAGTTGGACAGTCTGTGTACTGGTTCTCACTTTCTGGATTTTGCAGATCACATCCTTGTGGCGTCATTGCAGAGGTTCCTCCGTAAAGGAACTTGGTAAATCAATCTAGTGGTTTGATTACAGATTGGATGTTTTCTCCCCAAGATTCCTCCACAGATGATGTTGTGTACTTCCATCAAGATTCACATAATGACGATGTTGTTTTTGGAGATCAGCAGCTGTTGATGATCACCACTTAGGTCTATTATTTCATTGTTATTATTAGCTGCCATAGAGTTGGCAAACCCAGGCACAGCATGATGGAACCGTTGTGATCCATAGAGTTTTCAGAAGTAGATTGCCAGGGCTTTCTTCCTAGTCTGTCTTAGTCTGGAAGGTCTGCTGAAACCTGTTTAGCATCATAACAACACTCAAGCCTCCACAGATAGAGGGTGGTGGTTGTGCTTGAAGTGTGTTGGTCAAGAATCGAACCCAAGTCTCCTTCATGGAAGGTGATAATTTTACCACTGAACCACCACTGTCCTCACTATTTTATTAAGAGCTGAAAATGGTGATATTATAATTGCACTATTCGCCCTCATTTATTAGCTGGAATGTGTCTTTAAAGAAAAATTCTCCATCAACTATTCTGTTACCTTGAAGAACTGTTCATACAGGAAAGACAAGATCAATGATTAATTCTTTCCTTATACTTATCAGTTTTCAAAACAAGGAGTTGGTTCCCTAGCATCATCCAAAGTGACTAGTGAATTCTATTTATTTGTTTAATATCATTATCAATTCACAAATTTTAAATAATCTTGATGTGTTTCACTCAGTTGAATTTATTATTATTATTGATGTCAAAATTGTCTCATTTCAATCTGGTTGGAGCCTCTTCAGGCTCCCGAGTTCTTTTGACAGGACCCTAGTAGCTCTGGATAGCTTCCAGGTATGGCAAGATATTCCAGGCTCATCTTGTACTTTTCTTGTCCCAGATCTGGAATCTGATATTTCTCCAAGAAATCTTAGTTTATTTTTTGTTTGTTTTTGTTTTTAGTAGGAAATAGTATGAAGAGATTACAATAGGGTTTCTACAGATGCCCGCTGCTACTGAGTTGGTCCTTATTTTTTAATGCCCATGTTAATGGGCAGAGGTAGGAAGAATTTTTAAGAGAAAATACATCATTAGTTCCTACTTATATTTCCACTTCAAACATAAATTACATGTATTTTACTGATTTTATTTAATATCCTCTTTCTCTTACAGAGAATCTTGGTTCCTAAAGACATTAACGTATTAGTTATTTGTTTTATCCTATGATAAATAGATAGATAGATATTATATAAGATACAAATCCCTATGTGGCATAAGCAGTTTGTGCTTGGCTACTAACCTGAAAGTTAGCAGTTCGAACTTACCCAGCTGTGCCACAGAAGAAAGGCATGGCGATCTGCTTCCGTAAAGATTACAGCCAAGAAAATCCTATGGAGCAATTCTGCTCTGTAACACATGGGGTTACACATGATTGGACAGTGGAGGAAGGGCGATGCTTTTTATGCAGTGGCAAAGAACTTGTCTGAATTATGTTCAAATATTTGGTGGAAGGTAGAACTTGTAAGCAATGAACTTGGATATCTGGCGGATGAGATTTCTAAGCAAGATCTTAAAGGGACTGCGTGGTTCCTCCTTGACACTTATAGTAAAATGTGAGAGGAAAGAGATGGACTTTAAAACGTGCTATGCAAAATGAAAACAGAACTTAAAGATTTGGGAAATTCTGTTGTACAAACTAAGGACACATGTCCTAGAATGTTCACCAAGGATGTGGCTATACAATCTTTTGTTAAGGAGATTAAACCTGTGACTGATGGATCTAAGCAACTACCACAGCAGAAAACCCATCAGCTCAGACTGAAGGGGGCAGAGAAAGAATGGAAGGAAAGATCATTATCTGCCTCTTGAAATTCTACAGGAAGGAAGCAGACCAAAGGAGCTACATCTGTTGTCCTCCAAGAAAAAAAAAAGTACCATCTCTAGAGTAGCTCAGAGATCAGCAGAACTGTTGGAAGGAGCACTGGAAGCAGGGCCTTTTAATTTCAAAGTGTAGGGCCACGGTCTCCTGGATCTTAAAGGGTGGGGCCACAGCTTCCTACGTTTCAAAGAGTTGGATCTTTGCCAACTCAGTTTCAGAGTGTGAGAGTGTGCAGCTGCCATGAAGGTGTGCTGGGGGTATGGGACCACTGCCCAAAGCTGAGAGGGTGGGGTTGTCATGCTTAAGGGGCAGAAGAATGGGTGCTGCTGGGGCCGAGGGGGTGGGGTTGCCACTCAGAAGGACTAGGAGAATGGGGCCACCCAAAGCCAAGGGAGCAGGGTTGTCATGCGAATGGGCCTGGAAGGCTGAGCTGAAGTCCAGATCCAAGGGGCCCCCACCCAGAATCCAGGGGGCGTGGCCAACACCCAGATTCTGGAGGGCAGGGCCATTGCCTAAATGGTCTCAGAGAATAGAGGATTATTTTCAAGGCTTGAGAACTAATGTAATTTTTTCTGCTGGGTTTTGGACTTGCTTGGTGCTTGCTATCCCTTCTTTCCCTCCAGTTTCTCCCATTTGTAATGGAAATGTCTACCTTTTGCCTATTCCACCATCGTACTTTGGAAACAGATAACTTGTAGTCTAGATTTCACGTTTCACAGATGAAGAGGAATTTTGCCCCAGGGTGGAATATGCCTAAAATCTCACCCATATTTGATTTCGATGATTTAGAAGATGAGATTTTGGACTTGGAATTGATTTAAGACTTTTGGGATGATATGATGAGATGAATGTGTTTTACATGTGGCAAGGACGTGAATTTTGGGGGCGCCAAAGTATACTATGTCATGAACGGAATTATGTCCCCAAAAAATATGTGTTAACTTGGCTAGGCCATGATTCTCAGTATTGTGTGGTTGTGCTCCATTTTGGAATCTGATGTAATTATCCTCCATATGTGATGTGTTATAAATGCTAACCTCCGTATGTTAAAGAGGGAGGATCAGTGTGGGGTGTACCTTGAGTCATAGCCTCACAAGAGATAAAAGGAAACAGAAGGGAGCAGACATGGGAGGGATCTCACTACCACCAAGAAAGAAAAGCTGGGAGAGGAGCGCATCCTTTGGACCCGAAGTTCTTGTGCTGAGAACCTCCTAGATCCAGGAAAAGATTGATGCCAAGACCCATGGAGATCTCCAAGGAATGCCAAGCCCCAGATGTTGAAAGGACACAAGAACTTTCCCCAGAACCGACAAAGAGAGAAAGCCTTCCCTAGAGCTGGTGCCCTGAATTCAGACTTCTAGCCTCCAAAACTGTGACAGAATAAATTTTGGTTTGTTAAAGTCATCCACTTGTGGTATTTCTGTTATAACAGCATTAGATAACTAAGGCATTTGCTTATTTTATTTAATAATATATTCTGGAGATCATTATAAGAAGTATATACAAATCTTCGTCTTTCTTTTTTAAAGCTCTATAGTATTCCATTTTAATGAATGCACTATAATTTATTCAATTAGTCCTCTGTGGGTGGACATTTGGGTTGTTTCCAATATTTTCCAATTACAAATAGTGCTGCAACAAATAGCCTTATGCGTATGTCATTTTGGGTTTCTAACAGTGCATCTTTAGGTTAGATTTCTAGAAGAGGGATTGCTGAGTCAAAAAATAACTGCTAATGTAATTTTCTAGGTATTGCCAAATTCTCCTCCACAGCAGTTATACAATTTTGTATTCCCACTAGCAACCTATGAGAGTGCCTATTTTCTCAGCTTCACCAACAGGGTATATTGTCAAACTTTTAGATTTTTGCTAATCTAAGAGATGAAAATGGTAACGTGCTACATTTTTTAATCTGCATTTTTCTTGTACTGAGTGAGTTGAGCATCTTTTTAATACGTGTAGAAGCTTTTTTATATGTGTAAAATCCTCAGTGAGATTAGTCTGTTCGCATCTTTTGTCCATTTTTCCATCCAGACTCTTGGTTTTAATTTTAATGTTTTAAAAAGCTCTTTATATATTAGGTATATTAGGAATTCATACAGATATATATACATATTATGTATAATATATACATTAGGGATATTAGTTTGTGAAATAAGTTGCAAATACTTTTTTATAGTTTCTTAACTGTTTTCATTTCATATATGGTCTTTTTTGCCATGGCAATGCTAACTTATGGCAGCTGGGTGTAGATGAGGTTTCTTGTTATCAGAGATCTCAGCTGGGAAATAATCACAAGTGTTCTTCAGGCTCCACTGGAAGTCCATTAGTCTTTCATCTTCTCATCTCTCTAAAAATAGCTAGAAGCTTTAGCTTCTCCTCGATTTTTATTATAAGGGGCCAAATCCAGAGGTCACAAGATGATTATTCACTTTTTTGGCCAGTTATTATTCTACCATTTTTACATTATATAAATTTAACTAGATTTCTCAATGGCAATTAATGAAATTCCAGCTTTCTTTTTTCATGTTTCCTTTTTCTAAGGTTTCTTATTTTGCTCTAGTGACATTATTTGGCCTATTATAAAGGCACCTGTTTTGTTGTTGGTGTTTTTATTGCTTTTAAACCTAAATAAGGAAAATGTATGATCAGACTATGTTTTCAAGGTATTCTCAGAATTACAGAATTATAAATTCACTTAAAGCAGCTAGCTTTGCTTCCCACACCACAGAAAAAGAGATGTATTTCCTGATAAGTACTTAATGATATATTTTCAAAAGTTACAGAGCCAGAGTCCTTAATCTGGGATGCATGGACTCCCTGTCCAAGGTGGACTCTAAGGGCCTAAGAAGTCTCTCCAATCGCTAAAAAGGATATTGTGATGATTAATGTCATATGTCAACTTGGCGTCAAAGTGTAAAAAAATAACCAGAACTCTGTAAGGAGAGAGATGATAGAGTTTTATTGTGGATTTGTTACAGCCAAAGCTGGGCAAATACTTGGTAAAATACCAAGTGCTGCAAAGTCCAAAAGGAGAGAGAGATTTTTATATAGGAGGGCTGGGGGGTTACACATGAGTCGCGAAGGGCTGAGGGTTATATATCAGTCACAGGTAAACTTATAGTATCAATTAACTCATAATATCAACCAATCACAGACTTTTAGGGGGCAAACTGCATAAGCAATTTCTTGAGAACAATCTTATATAAACATCTTTTGGGGGGATGTTTTTGTTATTCTCTTTCCAGAACATTCTTATCATTTGCTTAACTATAATCCACAACTTTGTCATACATTACTTACAAGTATTCTTTCTGAGAACAGAACATTTTTATCACAGTTTTAAGTAACCACAACCACATACTTGCTCAGCCAAGGGGGGGGGGGTGCATATATTCTGAAACTAGAAGCAGGGATTTAGGGCAGAAGAGTTTGATTCAGATTTGTGTGTCAGTCACTTAGTCATGTTGAGAGCCTCAGTTTTAAGAAGCCCTTATACATTATCTAGGCTATGATTCTTAGCGGTTTGGAGACATTGGACTGATTGCCTGTCCGTAATGTTATATAATGTAATCATCTCCATGATGAGATCTGCTACAATGTAATAACTTCCACGATAAGATCTGCTATGAGCAGTCAATCAGCTGAAAAGGAAATTTCCTTGGGAGTGTGGCCTGCCCCCAGTATATAAATGGATGTTCCAGCAAGGCTCACTCTCAGTCTGGATCCTGCATCTAACTCATCATCATCTGACCTCTGGTTCTTGGGACGTGAGTCAGCTTGTCATCTGACCTGCTGATTTTGGGTTCGTCAGCCCCTGCAATCATGTGAGTCAGGAGAAGCCTCCATCCCAATGCCTGACCCATGAATTTTGGGACTTGCCAGCCTCCACAACTGAGTGAGCCATTTCCTTGAATTAAATTTCTTGATATGTATCTATATATATACATTTTCCTGGTTTTGCTCCACTAGAGAACCCAACCTAGGGCAGACATCATGTTTGGTAAAGTAGAGGGTCAGTAAAAACAAGAGGAACCCTCAATGAGATGGATTGACACAATAGCTGCAACAATGGGTTCAACATACCAACGATTAAGAGGATGGTGTAGGACTAGGCACCGTTCCATTCCATTATACATAAGGTCACCATGAGTCAGAGCTAATTCCATGGCCACTAACAACAACGACAACAAAAAGGTCTCTGAAATTGTATGCAAATTTATTTTCTGAGAAATGTGGGGTCTGTAGCTTTTTCTTCTTTCCTTTCTTTTTAATTATCTTTCACTTTCTTCATTTGTTATATCCTTGATGTCTTCCCACAACTCTTCTGGTCTTCAGTCATTAGTGTTCAGTGGATCAAATCTATTATTGAGATGGTATCTAAATTCAGATAGGAGGTATTTAAGTATTTATTTCTTTGTTTCCAACTTTACTTTCCAATCACCAGTAATTATCAATGCAATTAGATTGCACATTCCATCAATTTCAGACTGTAGCAGGTCGTAAAAATCTTCAATTCCTTCATCTTTGGCATTTGTGGTTGGTGCATAAATTTGAACAATAATTGTATTAACTGGTCTTCCTTGTAGGAGAATGGATATTAACCTATCATCAACAGCATTGTGTTTCAGGATAGATCTTGAAATGTTCTTTTTTAATAATTAATACAATGCCATTCTGCTTCAATATGTCGTCCCTGGCATAGTAGACCATGTGACTGTCGGATTCAAAATGGCCAATAACAGTCCATTTCAGTTCACTAGTGCCTAGAATATCAATCTTCAAGCGTTCTATTTCATTTTTGATGACTTCCAGTTTTCCTTGATTCATACTTCGTACATTCTACATTTCGATTACTAATGAATATTTTGTGACAGTTACTTCTTGAGTTGTGCATATCAGCAAATGATAATCCTGAAGACTTTATTCCATTAGTGTCCTTAAGGTCAACTCTACTTTGAGGAGGCAGCTCTTACTCATTTGTATTTTGAGTGCCTTCCAACCTGATGGGCTCATCTTCCAGCACCATATATTGGACAGTGTTCTATTGCTATACATAGGGTTTTCATTGGCTGATTTTTGGAACCAGATCAATAGGACTTTCTTCCTAGCCTGTCTTAGTCTGGAATCTCTGCTGAAACCTGTCCACCATGGATGACCTGATGGTATTTGAAATATTGGTAGAATAGCTTCCAGCATCATAGCAACACTCAAACTACCATGATATGACAAATTGACAAACATATGAGATACTCAAAAATACTTGAGGCAAGACAATTGAAAAGTGTCAAATAGGATTGGCAATAGGAAGCTCTTAGTGATAATTAGAAAAAGTTACCATAGACTATTATGGGGCAGAAGCCAGATAAAAAGATTGTTGAGTAAATGGGGATCAGTAAGTGAAACTGTTAATATAGAATATTCTTTCAAGAAATTTGAAGGGAAAGAAAGATGAGAATGTAACCTAATGCATTGGTAGGTCAAGAAAGAATAAATCAAGACTGAGAAGAAGGAGCCAGTAGAGAAGGAGAGTATATTTTTGTTGTTTTAATGAATTCTACGAATTATAATTTTTTAATGCCAGAAAGAAGAATAAGATATTTTGTTTTAAATTAATGGCAGTATTACAGAGTGTGAATATATTGTTTTTACTGTTTTTAGATAATGTTATCATGACAGTGGGTGAATCTTCTTTTCTCCTTTAGAATCCTGCCTTCAGTATAGATGTGAACTGCATTGATTTATTACAGTTGGAAGGGTATAATTTGATAGCTGCTGGAACCTTAAATGGTGTGATCATCCTATGGAATTTTGCAACATCTACCGTCACAGAAGTGTAAGTTGTGTCTTTCTTTAAAAAATATAAGTTTCACAGCAGAAGAGCCAAAGCAGCATGCAACACTTAAACAAAACAAAACTAGATATGAACATGGTGATAACTCAAATGAGGTTTTCCAGGAGGTTATGTTCATGAGACAACTATGTTCTAACATCTAAATCCCAGAATGATATGAATAAGGTGAACCTTAAGTATCTGTATTCCCAAGAGCTTTGACCCTTTATTTTCACTATGTGATGTTGTCCAAACTCACGGCCTCAACAAATACTTAAAATACAAAATAATTTCAAACGCTGATCTCTCCAGAGCTTTAAACATATATATCCAGTTGCTGAATGGCAATTTCCAACCTAGAGTGCTACCAAGACCCTTAAAGCCCCACATGCCCAAAACTCCTTCCCAACCTGCACCTCCCCCTAAACATTTCCACTTCTTGAATTCCCAGTGACAACCTCCATCCATTCACAGTCACCAAAGTCAAACAGTAAGGGGCATCCTAGATAGATTTTCCTTTTCATTCTCTACCCCTACACATCCAATTTATTACAGGATAATGCCAACAAGGGCCAACGTGGCAGATGCATTTCTACAACTTAATCAATTAGATTTGCTTTGTACCATGCCCCAAATTTTACCCTCTCCTTGTCACCGTTTCTAAATGCTTTTGCCATTGGTTGTAAAGGAAATAATGCATCATTTGCAATGGATAGATTGTAATTAATTCACTTTCTCTAATTGTGTAATGGGTTATAGGCAAGCATGTGGACACTGTATGTCAAGGGGGTTTGTAAAATTTCACTTTGAGGCACAAGAGGTGGATGGCCAAGAACCGTAACAATAAACATTAACCTTAACAATAAAAACAAATTTTATCCAGGCACTTGGGGGAAGAGAAAATGTATAAAGGAGGGGGAGAATAGGGAGTTGGAAAAGAAAATGCAAAGTAAATCTCTGCTTCTCTGATTACAGTGCCTTACATACTACTGGTCTACTGGGCCTACTCTCTTTCAGTCCATGTCTGAGTCATTACTTTTAGCCAAGTTTTGCAGGGAAATGTTCCTTCCTGTTTAGACCCTAGATTTTTTTCCCCTTTTAACCTTTAGTTGAAATGCTGTTTCTGCAGACACATCCCTTTCTACCTTAGACTATGTTCTCCTGGGTTCTGCCCCTAGAACCCCTGTCATCACTCAGTCTCTTCTCTCTACTCCTTGCTGGTAGGCCTTTCTCACAGAGTTATACCTGTCATTTGATACCTGCGTGTGTGGATACTGTGTGACATATATTGCACAATTCCTCACCCTCTGATTAATGCAGTTCTCACACTGTAAGTGTTAGCTTGTATATGACTCACTAGTAGACTGGCTAATTCTTTTCAGAAGTAAACCACCAGGTCCTTCTTCCTTCTGTTGTGCATGGGGTCGCTATAAGCCTGAACTGACTCGACGACATCTAACAACAACCACCACAGTAGACAGACTAAGCAGGTGCACTAAAAAGGAACAGACCATATAGTCCTAATTCCACAGCCTAAAGTGTAGGCAGCTCCCCTGAGAATATTCCCAATTTAAAGATGAAGATCCTCCTTATTGAAGTGCCCAGCATTTTATCAAGGATGCATGTAAATTCAGCACCGAATCAGAGAAAAACAACTAACTGTAATGGGTCATATGTAGTGTCCCCTTCCTATATGAAGATGATTACATTTAAACAATTGATTTAGAATCACTGGAGTGTTTTTCCAAACATAATTTAGCACATACTACATAAGGTAATTTAAAGGCTCTAAAACTGAAAATTTTTTTATATTCAAGGCAGAGGCCATCCCTACCTCTGCTTCAAACCTGGCCTAAAGATTCTTTCACCAATCAAGAGAAATAGCCCTTCTCTTCCTGTTCAAAGTCTCACATTTTATTTGGCCCAAATTCAAAATTGTTCTTGCTAACTGATAACCCACTTCACTATATGACCCATCTGCACAGCAGAAACATCTAAAAATTTTGAGCTCAACAAGTCATTAAGCCATAAGCTTCTCTTTTCAGCCTGGTTCACTCCCCAGAAGGCTCCTTCACCACTCTTCAGCCCAAATTAGCAGAGGTAATTTCCACTAAGGGAAAAGGGGCATTTGCTATAAGGTCTATTTGCTATAAGAAATGTTAAGTATGGTTTAAGAGCCAAGCATGAAGTGTCATTCATTGCAGCCTATCATTAGGGACTATTAGAGATTATCACTCTGATCCCAGGAAACTGCCTAGGAATATGTATGGTTCCTTGGAATCTGGGTCTCCAGGAGACTAGAGCAGCGAGAGTACTGTAATCACTGAATAACCTGTCTGCCTTCCCTACTAAATTATAAACTGCTTAAGAGTAGTAACCATTTTATTCAGATTTGCCACTCCACTCATTCAAAAAGTAGAATCCTACTCTTTAAACTACATGAAGGTTCCTAGGAGGTTCCTCCACAGGATTATATAAAGCCACTCTCTGACCTATAGGTAGGAGGACTAGACCAATTAATTAAATCAAAAGACTTTTAAACTACTTAATATCATGTTGTTATACAGAGACTTATTAAAGATAGGGGCCCTGGTGGTGCAACGGTTAAGCACTCGGCTGTTAACCAAAAGGTTGGCGGTTCAAACCCACTCAATGCTCCACAAGAGAAGGACCTGGTGATCTGCTTCCATAAAGATTGTTGTTGTGTACCATCAAGTCAATTCCGACTCATAGCAACCCTATAGGACAGAGTAGAACTTCCCTGTAGGGTCTCCTAGTCGGAAATCGGGAGCAGATCTCCTGGTCTTTTCTCCCATGGAGCCACTGAGTGGGTTTGAACCACCGACCTTTCGGTTAGCAGCTGAGCTGTTACCCATTGTGCCACCAGGGCTCCTTCTGTAAAGATTACAGTCTAGAAAATTGTGTGAGGCAGTTCTACTCTGTCATATGGGGTCGCTATGAGTTGAAAATCAACACAACAGCACCCAACAACAACATTAAAGAAGGTATGTTCAAACTCTACACCTCTAGGTTTTCTCTCCATTTTCAAAGATATCAGCATTTGATGAGTTGATAATTTCTGCATGGGCTATATGGTCTAAATAAGGTAAGTTACTTGATTTATCATGTGAATGTGTGCCTATTTCTAGGTACCGACCTGAAGATTGCTTCACAGTG
The DNA here is from genome assembly GCA_030035585.1 of Dugong dugon. Taxonomy (NCBI): domain Eukaryota; kingdom Metazoa; phylum Chordata; class Mammalia; order Sirenia; family Dugongidae; genus Dugong; species Dugong dugon. The sequence continues at coordinate 22,146,384 of CM057469.1, read as the reverse complement.
GACCCCGACTTGGATCCCAAACGCTTCAGAGTTAATGACATATTGTTCCTCTTCCGTACCCCTGAATGTGCAAGGTAACTCAGTAGTTACTAATCAGTCGTATTGTCTAGGACTTATGCGGGTGATCTAGGAGTGGTTTTCCTTATCCTCACATTAAAGAAGGTACAATTGAGGGAAGACCCAGGTTGGGCTGACTATCTTGTTTTAGCTGTCTTCCCATCGTTACTTCTTTCGTAGGTGGGGTGGTCCCTTTACTATGTCAGCCCACAGTTTCCTTTACAACAGTAGCAAAGATGGAAAATGCCCACTTGTCTATACCCTTAGCCAAAATCTAACACTATGAACATCAATGTGAAGGGCTTCTGGAGCAAGTAAGGAAGATCAGATGGCAGGGGATTTTGTATACCTTGCACTATAAGTGAGTGTTCCCTATCTCTTTCATAGAGAGCAGAGTTATTTTTTAAATATTTAAGAACAATTATTTTTTCCTATTTATATATGCTTAAGAACTCTGCTTTTCAGATAAGGGACAATGTTAACCACATCTTTGGAGTAAAATCAAAAACTACTTTTGGGCTGCCCTGTGGTAAGCCAGAATACAGCACCTTCCCTACATCTTAGCTTGAAATTTCATCAAAACTATTCTGAGACTATTTTAAGGGGCTGTTCACTATACATGTGCACTAGCACCTTAAGCCACTTTTCAGCACATTCCAGCTGAGTCACAGGGACAGAAACAGACCAGAACTGGAAACTGTATAGCAAGAGGTTAGCCAGGCTTGTCAGCCCCAACCACATCCCACTCCCTGCCATCTCAATGTCTGAGCCTCTAGGACTAAATCTAGCCTTAGCCATGAGACAGGACCCAAACCAAACCCACTGCCATCAAGTCGATTCCGACTCATAGCGACCCTATAGGACAGGGGAATCTTAATTGCTGAGGCTCCCCAACAGTCTCTGCCAACACCATACTGATGAACATTTGTTACACAAAATATAAAGCACGAATGGTTTCATAAGTGAGTGGCTCAGTATCCACAGATGATGGAAGAAGCAATCAACTGAAAATTAAAGCAGAGAAGAGCACCTTTTGAGTACAAGGGAATATTTTAACTTTTCCTCCTTGGGCTTCCTTCCTCCCCTTGTAGGAGATCAAGTCAGGATTCCATATGCTCTTCATCCCAGTGTGACTCTAGTAGGGGTCCACAGAGTAGCAAGGTAAGCAAGAAATAGGGAGAATGTATCTTCCTCTTCTACCCAATCCTAGTCCAAGAATAGTGACATTCTGCATTTGAGCCCCTCCTTTTTGATAGAGTATAAAAGCAAAAAAAAAAAAATCTGTGTGTGTATGTGTATATGTGAAAACTATTTTTTTTGTTTTCCCTAAAAATCAATGTTTAAATTATTTCTGTTTCTTCAGTGCTTTCACACCCATGAATGATCAATGCCTGATCATGAACAAAATAAATTATATATGCTATGTTTATGGTAATAAAATAATAAAGTCATTTTAGACCATATTTTTGCTAAAAAATCAGTACCATACATATTTCACAGGGGGAAGAGACAACGTAATGTAATGCTGTGGTTTTCAAACCGTGTTCCCAACTCCAATTTTATGTTTTAAGACATTATGTTTCTAGTTAAGTTGCTATTTGAAGGAAAGGTTCCACTGCAAAAAAATATTTTAAAAACCACTAGCATGCTGGAAAGAATAAACCTATAAGAACTTAAGAGCCAGACAGACTTGTATTTGAACCCAAGCTTCTCCAGTTATGATGTGATTAGCTTTACATGCCACTTAATTTCTCTGAGTTTCAGTTTCCTCATCAATAAAAAGGGAATGATAAAGCCTAACCTACATGGTTGTTATTAGAATTAGAGAGAATACTCACCAAGGACTTGGCATGCATTAGGCGCTTAATTACTGTTGTTATCATGACATACCTGAGCCACTAGGAAAATGTTGTGTTATGGAGTCTCTATTTATGAACATTAAAATCCATGCAACAAAAATGCGCTCTAGGCAGAAGCACCACACCATCCCTCCACAGCAAAGATCCGAAAAACTAAGCCGAACAGAGAATACAACAATCCTGAAACCCTAAAACATCAAATGAAGAGATAAAGAACTCAGCCAAGCACCAAATGGAGAGAGAAAACTGACAGAGAATGGAGAGCGAGGAGAGATTCATGCAGAGGTCCCCTACCAGCTAACGCAGTGCGGATCCACCATCTTGGACTCCTATCGGAGACCAGCAAATGGGGGTACGAGAAAGCAGCCTCACGGATCGTCCAGCGGGAGACAAAACAACCGGTAATTTGCAGTGTGCGCTTTCCCAACCCCCACCCCTCTTCACCCCGGCTGGGCCTCCTCTGCTTCCCGCTGCCACGGTCTCTTGACCAGGAAGCGCCTGCTGCTTGGATTCCACACACCCAAGCGGGCGGCTCTCTGGGTGCAATTTGTTGGCTGCTAGTGTTGCTTTTTTTTTTTTCCTGCTTCTATTGATTTCTCACTTGCCTCTCGCCACCTCCCCCTCCATTTACTCGAGTGCCTGGCTCTGTGCGCCATCTTTGCTGCTTCCTGAGGGGCTGCAGAAGGCCGGCAATTTGTGATATACACTTTCCCAATCTCTACCCTTCTTCACCCACACTCGGCCTCATCTGCTTCCCGCGGACACAGTCTCTTGTCCAGAAACACCAGCCCACATGAGCTGGCTCTCTGAGTGCCATTTGTTGGCTGCTGGTGTTGCTTTTTTTTTTTCCCCCTGCTTCTTTTGATTTCTTGCTTGCCTCTCGCCACCTCCCCCTCCTTTCGCTGGAGTGCCTGGCTCCATGCACCATCTTTGCTTCTACCTGAGGGGCTGCATAGCTCCATTCGAGTGTGGAGCTGCTTCCCCGTCTGGGCTACCGCGCCAGTGGGATCCCGGGGCGTTTGTTCGTTTTGAATTGTTTGTTTGTTTTCTTTTCCTTTTCTTGAGTTGGGAGCTCCTTCTGGCCAGGCGGAGCTGTGTGGCAAGGAACTCCCCTGCAGCTTCCAAAGACGTGCAAGGGGATCCCTGAGAGCATTTCTTTTTTCATTGGGTTTTTTTTTTTTTTTCCCTGTTTTTTTGGTGGGCCTTTCTTGTTCTTTTTTTTTGTTTTGTTTTGTTTTCTTTTCCCTCTTTTTCCCTATTTGTCTGTCTTCATTGCTCAGTTTCTCATCTCTCTATATCTTCCTTCCCTTTCTGATCCCTGAATACCAGCCGTTGTATACCTCTATGCCTTCTAGCCAGGCTGTACTGTGACACCTGAGAGCGACTTCCCTATACCTCATAGCTGCATCGGTGGGATCCCTGGAAACTTTGCAGCTCTTTAACCTTTCTTATTTTTATGTATTCATTCTTTTATTTTCTTCCTCTTCCTCTTTATGTTTTTCTCCATTTCATAGTCTCTCATCTCTCCATTCCAACAGCAAGCTCCCCCAGCATTCTTTTTTGTTTGTTTGTATGTTTTTTGGCTCCTGTTCCCCTCTCCTCTCTCTCATATCCATCTTAGCTCCACACATAACAGTCTCCCTGCTGCATCCTGCCTACCTGCACTGTGCACTTGACATCACACCACCAAGCAGCATGGGCACAGCCTACTGGAGCCTGCCCTGCACTGATCACTGACCCACTCTGGTGGCTGTAGTAAGTGCCACAAACAACCCGGCCCAGTAAATCCTCTTCAGCTAGACCTGCCCTGCCATACCATATCTGAGTGACTGACCCTGCCAGTTGGAGAGGGAGGAGAAAAGTATTGAGCACACAGACGAGCAAACAACAAAGAACACACAGTCCGCCTCCTCAGACATAGTCAAAATTTTTTTTTAAAAAGAGACGAAACAAACAAATCTACAATCAATAAACGAGAAAAATAACTACTGAATGCCCCGAAAACAGCAGACAATACCAAAACATTTACAAAAACAGAACAGGATGTTTCCAGTAGGTGTCCAAAATAAAACACCAGATGACTCTTCTCTGGAAGAAAATGCACTAGAACTACCTGATAGGGAATTCAAATCTCTAATACTCGGAATTCTCCAAGAACTGAGGCAAAAAGCTAACAAACGTGAGGAAAAAATAGACAAATTCATGGAAAATACAGACAAAAAATTGGAAGAATTCAGGAAAATGATGCAGGAACAAAATGCCAAAATAAATTCACAACTAGAAATTATACAAAGACAACAATTAGAAATCCAAAATATAAACAACAAGATTTCAGAAATGGATGATATCATAGAAGGGATAAGAAGCAGATATGAAACGGTGGAAGAGAGGATCAGTGAAATTGAAGACAAACACTTGGATACACCTCTGTTTGAGGAAAACTCAGAAAAAAGAACAAAGAAAAATTAAGAGACCCTGAGAGTTATGTGAGACACAATTAAAAGCAAAAATTTACGAGTGATTGGAATTCCAGAACAGGGGGAGAAAACAGAAAACACAGAGAGGATCATTGAGGAACTCCTGACAGAAAACTTCCCCAATATCATGAAAGATAAAAAGCTGGCCATCCAAGAAGCTCAACGAACCCCATATAGAAGAGACCCCAAAAGAAGATCGCCAAGGCAGATCATATTCACACTCACCAAAACCAAAGACAAACAAAGAATCCTGAGAGCATCTTGTGAAAAAACAGAAGTCACATACAGAGGAGAAACAATAAGACTAAGTTCAGAAGGTAAGAAGGCAATGGGATGACATATATAAAATCTTGAAAGAAAAAAATTTCCAGCCAAGAATATTATATCCTGCAAAACTCTTGTTCAGATTTGATGGTGAAATTAGGTTATTTCCAGATAAACAAAAATTAAGGGAATATGTAGAAGTCAAACCAAACTTACAAGAATTACTAAAGGGAGTTCTTCGATCTGAGGACAAACAGCTTCAGCTCACAGGAAGAACCTAGGATGCAGGATCGTATGAGCCAGATACCAATCTAGGAAATGAACTCTTGAGGACTATCCAAAACCAAAAGAAATACAACAGGGAATCAGAGCAGTCAATCGATGGATGACAACAACATCAAAACAATGAAAGAGGGAATAAACAGCATAGGTATAGAACCTTCTAATGGAGAGGAAGGCAAGGCGATACCAAGTAATGGTAGACTGCTTCAAACTTAGAAAGATAAGGGTAAAATTCATGGTAACCACAAAGAAAGTTAACAAACATACTCATAAAAATAAAGACGAAAAACGTAAAGTCTCAGCAAAAACAAAACCTAAAAAAACAAAAGAAATGAAAAAAAATCCACAAACAAAAGTAACTCAGCACAAGAGAGTAAGAAGAACAAAGAAAACCTCAGGACCACAAAAAAAAGCACTACAAAATGACAGCAACAAACTCACATCTATCAATAATTACACTGAATGTAAATGGACTCAGTGCACCCATAAAGAGACGGAGAGTGACAGAATGGATAAGAAAACAGGATCCATCAATATGCTGTCTACAAGAGACACACCTTAGAAACAAAGATGTGAATTTATTAAAAGTCAAAGGTTGGAAAAAAATATATCAAGCTAACAACTACCAAAAAAGAGCAGGAGTGGCAATTCTAATCTCAGATAAAATAGACTTTAAGACGAAATCTACCATAAAAAACAAAGAAGGACACTATATAATGATTAAGGGGATGATCCATCATGAAGACATAACCATAATAAACATCTACGCACCAATGACAGGGCTCCAAAATACATAAAACAAACTCTAACAACACTGAAAAGAGAAACTGACAGTTCCACAATAATAGTAGGAGACTTCAACACACCACTATCAGTAAAGGACAGCACAACTAAGAAGAAACTCAGCAAAGATACAGAAGACCTTAAGGGCACAATCAGCCAACTGGACCTCATAGACATATATAGAACACTCCATCCAACCACTGCAAAGTACACATTCTTTTCCAATGCAAATGGAACGTTCTCCAGAATAGACCACATCTTAGGCCACAGATCAATCCTCAACAAGATCCAAAACATTGAGATAATTCAAAGTATCTTCTCTGACCACAATGCCATCAAGGCAGAAATTAACAATAGAAATAGCAAGGAAAATAAATCAGCTACATGGAAACTGAATAATACCCTGCTTACACATCACTGGGTAATAGAAGAAATCAGAGATGCAATAAAAAAATTCCTAGAATCAAATGAGAATGAAAAGACATCATACCAAAACCTTTGGGACACAGCAAAGGCAGTCCTCAGAGGACAATTTATAGCAATAGATGCACATATCAAAAAAGAAGAAAAGGACAAAATCAAAACATTAACTACAGAACTCAAACAAATAGAAAGAGAACAGCAAAAAAAGCCCACAACCACTGGAAGAAAGGAAATAGTAAGGATCAGAGCAGAAGTAAATAAAATAGAAAACAGAAAAACAATAGAAAGAATCAACAAAACCAAACGTTGGTTCTTTGAAAGAATCAACAAAATCGACAAACCACTGGCCAGACTGACAAAAGAAAACAGGAGAGGACACAAATAACCCAAATAAGAAATGAAATGGGGGACATTACAACACACCCAACCAAAATAAAAAGGATTATAACAGAATATTATGAAAAACTATACTCCAACAAATTTGAAAACCTAGAGGAAATGGATAAATTTGGCCTACCCAAACTACAACAAAGTGATGTTGAAAATCTGAACAGACCCATAACAAGAGAACAGATTGAAAAGGTAATAAAAAAACTCCCAACCAAAAAAGCCCTGGCCCAGATGGCTTCACTAGAAAATTCTACAAAACCATTACAGAAGAGCATGTACCAGTACTACTCAAGCTATTTCAGAGCATAGAAGAGGAAACAACACTTCTAAATTCATTCTATGAAGCCAGCATAATGCTGATGCCAAAACCAGGCAAAGACGTCACAAAAAAAGTAAATTACAGACCAATATCTCTCATGAATATAGATGCAAAAATTCTTAACAAAATTCTAGCCAATAGAATTCAGCATCCTATCAAAAAAATAATACACCACGACCAAGTAGGATTCATACCAGGTATGCAAGGATGGTTCAACATTAGAAAATCAATCAACTTAATCCACCACATAAATAAAAGAAAGAAAAGAATCACATGATCATCTCAATTGACACAGAAAAGGCATTTGACAAAGTCCAACACCCATTCCTGATAAAAACTCTCACTAAAATAGGTATAGAAGGGAAATTTCTCAACATAATAAAGGGCATCTATGCAAAACCAACAGCCAACATCATTCTTAATGGAGAGAGGCTGAAAACATTCCCCTTGAAAACAGGAACAAGACAAGGGTGCCCTTTATCACCACTCCTATTTAACATTGTGCTGGAAGCTCTAGCTAGAGCAATAAGGCAAGAGAAAGAAATAAAGGGCATCCAAATTGGTAATGAAGAAGTTAAACTCTCCCTGTTTGCAGATGATATGATACTATACATAGAAAACCCTAAAGACTCCACAAGAAATCTACTGGAACTAATAGAAAGATTCAGCAGTGTAGCAGGATACAAGATAAACATTCAAAAATCAGTTGGATTCCTATACACCAGTAAAGAGAACGATGAAAACGAGATCAGGAAATCAATACCATTCTCAATAGCCCCTAAAAAGATAAAATACTTAGGAATAAATCTAACCAGGGATGTAAAAGACCTATACAAAGAAAACTACAAAACACTACTGCATGAAACCCAAAGGGATCTACATAAACGGAAAAACATACCATGCTCATGGATAAGCAGACTCAACACTGTGAAAATGTCAATTCTACCCAAAGCAATTTACAAATACAATGCAATCCCGATCCAAATACCAACCACATTCTTCAAAGAGATGGAAAAACTAATCATTAACTTTATATGGAAAGGGAAGACGCCCCGAATAAGTAAAGCACTACTGAAGAAGAAGAATAAAGTTGGAGGACTCACACTACCTGACTTCAGAACCTACGACACAGCTACAGTAGTCAAAACAGCCTGGTACTGGTACATCGACAGATACATCGACCAATGGAACAGAATTGAGAACCCAGATGTAAATCCATCCACCTACGGTCACCTGATCTTCGACAAGGGCCCAAAGTCCATCAAATGGGGAAAGACAGTCTTTTTAACAAATGGTGCTGGCAAAACTGGATATCCACCTGCAAAAAAATGCAACAGAACCCATACCTCACACTGTATACAAAAACTACTTCAAAATGGATCAAAGACCTGAATATAAAGCCTAAAACTATAAAGTTCATAGAAGAAAAAATAGGACCAACACTTCAGGCCTTAATACATGGCATTAACGGGATACAGACCATAACCATCAATGCACAAACCCCAATAGATAAGCTGGATAACTGGGATCTTCTACAAATCAAACACCTATGCTCTTCAAAAGACTTCACCAAAAGAGTCAAAAGAGAACCTACAGACTGGGAAAAAATTTTTGGACAGCACAAGTCAGACAAAGGTCTAATCTCCATAATCTACAAGAAAATCCAACACCTCTACAACAAAAAGACAAATAATCCTATTAAAAAATGGGCAAAGGAAATGAACAGACACTTCACCAAAGAAGACATTCAAATGGCCAACAGACACATGAGGAAATGCTCGCAATCACTAGCCATTAGAGAAATGCAAATTAAAACCACAATGAGATACCATCTCACCCCAGCATTACTGGCACGAATCAAAAACACTGGAAATAACAAATGTTGGAGGGGCTGTGGGGAGATGGGAACTCTTATGCACTGCTGGTGGGAATGCAAAATGATACAACCATTTTGGAAAATGATATGGCACTTCCTCAGAAAGCTAGAAATAGACATACCATTCAATCCAGCAATCCCACTCCTAGGAATATATTCTAGAGAAATAAGAGTCGTCGCTCGAATAGACATATGCACACCTATGTTCATGGCAGCATTGTTCACAATAGCAAAACGATGGAAACAACCTAGATGCCCATCAACAGATGAATGGATAAACAAACTATGGTACATACACACAATGGAGTACTATGCAACGAGAAAGAACAACAATGAATCTGTGAACCATCTCATAACATGGATGAAACTCAAGGACATTATGCTGAGTGCAATAAGTCAATCACGAAAGGACAAATATTGTATGAGACCTCTATTGTAAAAACCCATGAAAAAGTTCACACACAAAATGTAACGATCTTTGTTGTTTACCAGGGATGAGAGGCGTTGGGGGGGAATACTAAATAGGCAATAAGTAAGTGGTATCTTGGGTGAAGGGTGAGACAGTACACAATACAGGGGAAACTAGCACAACCTATACAAGGAAAGGTCATGGAAGCCCCATAGACACATCCAAACTCCCTAAGAGACTGAGTTGCTGGGCGGAGGGCTGTGGGGACCATGGTCTTGGGGAACATCTAGCTCGATTGGCATGACACAGCTTATAAAGACAATGCTCTACATTCTACCTTGGTGAGTAGTGTCTGGGATCTTAAAAGCCTGTGAGTGGCCATCTAAGATACTCCACTGGTCTCATCCCTTCGGGAGCAAGGGAGAATGAAGAGAACAGGATACAAGGAAGAGATTAGTCCAAAGGACTAATTGTCCACAGCTACCAAGGCCTCCACCGGACTGAGTCCAGTACAGCTAGATGGTGCCCGGCTACCACCACTGACTGCCCTGACCAGGATCACAACAGAGGGTTTTGAACAGAGCTGGAGAAGGATGTAGAGCATAATTCTAACTCACAAAAAAAACACCAGATTTACTGGCCTAAAGGAGACTGGAGAAACCTCAAGAGTATGGCCCCCAGACACCCTTTGAGCTCAATGATGAAGTTACCACCGAGGTTCACTGTTCAGCCTGGTAGTGGATAGCCCCGTAAAATGAAATGAGACTAACGAGGTACAGGAGTCCAGTGACAAGGGCCAGAAGGCAGAAGGGGACAAGGAAGCTGGTGATAGGGAACCCAAGGCTGAGTAAGGATATTGTTGATGTGTTGTGAGATTGTTAACCATTGTCATAGGGCAACATTTGCAGTAACTGTTAAATGAGAAACTATTTTGTTCTGTAAGCCTTCATCTTAAGTGAGAATGACAGCACAATTGGAAGAGCGTAGTCAATGTCACTGAAATGTATATGTAGAAATTTTTGCAACGGTGTATCTTTGGCTATGTGTATTTTCACCAAAAAAAAAAAAGGTTGAGAATTTAGAGGGTTAATATGTTGTGGGGTTGCTAACCAATGTCATAAAACAACATGTGTACTACTGTTTCATGAGAAACTATTTGTTCTGTAAACCTTCACCTGAAGTACAATAAAACATTAAAAAAAAAAATCCATGCAACACATTTTTCAGAGAATTAATTCAAAAATAATTTTCAAATTAAGGTTTAGAAATGTAAATTCAACTATCTAAAAAAATCTACACATTCAGCATATCTCATTTCCTTACAATGTCATAGAAATATTGTCTTTTTCTCTCCCTTAATTCAGGGAAGCAAACAAAGCATACATGATACTGAAGTTAAAGGTCAGTATGAAATCACCCCTCTTCCTGATCATAAAAATGTTCCTTTGAATTAGGGAGCTTAAGTAGTAAAATAATCCTAGTGGATATGTATTCCTTTTGCTACTAAACAGTGAGATGCTATCGGTAGTCCAAGAGGCACTGTTTTTCTCTATGCAGAATTTCCATTATGATGCTTTTTGAATCCTGATTCTAGATTTTTTAAATTTGAAATACTACTGAGCTTCTTAGTTTCCAGCCCATTTTCCTAAAACTTATACTAGATTCATAAGACATTCTAATGTGTAAGAGTTATACTAGGCGTATATCTAGTTTTAGCTGCAATGTACAGTGTAGAGATTTTGCAATAGTACCAAAAATAAGTTGTTGTTTTTTTAAGGTTTTACCAAATGATCTGGGATTCTTCTTCTTTTCTTTTTTTTTTTTTTTTTTTTAATGTTTTTGTTTCTGCCCTGATTGAAGTGCTCTGGGGTTATTAAAAAAAAAAAAAAAAATCTAGGGAAAAGAAAGTATTGATTTTGCTATTTTCCTACCTGTTGCCTCTTTCACGTTCTATAAAATTCAGAATTCCAACCGTTGCAAGCACCACGGTAGTTCATTGATTTCTTCAATAGGTGAGAACACAGATGGTACGGTGGGAGAGCAGCAGCCAGCGGACCAAAAACAATCTGGAGGCTCCAGTTCAGCAGAAGCTCAACCACCTATCCTCGTCACTGCACATGAGGACGGGCACCTTCGGTTGTGGACTCTGGAGGTAACAGACCCACTAGGCGCTTAGAAGAGGAAAAAATGGAAAAGATAAAACACTGTTAAATGAACCTTAGCATTCTTCCATGTCGCTTCCGATTTTAATATTTTTCAACCTTCTATCCAAATTGCTGGATTTGTAACCTGCTCACTGACAATGCTATTCAAACCTTACATGGCAGTTTTGTAACTCTAGGGATCAAATCAACAAAACTGCTAACTTATCCCGTAAAACAAAATGAGATTAAATGGGCACACCAGCCCAAGGGCAAAGATGAGAAGGCAGGAGGGGACAGGAAAGCTGGTCATGGGGAACCTAAAGTCGAGAAGGGGAGAGTGTTGACATGTTGTGGGGTTGGCAATCAATGTCACAAAATAATATGTGTATTAATTGTTTAATGATAAGCTAGTTTGCTCTGTAAACTTTCATCTAATGTACATTAAAAAAATTAAAAAACTAAGTTTAAAAAAAAACTGCTAACTTACCTATTTCAAATCTAGTCTATTAGAAATATAATCACGTAAATATTTTACTCCATAAACATTTATTGAATGTTTGTATTTTCCATGCACTCACTGTAATTTCAGGGATAAAAATACAAAGAAGACATGGCTGCTTGTGCTTGTTGTTGTGTGACGTTAAGTTGATTCTGACTCATAGTGACCCTATACGGCAGAGAACAACTGCCCCAGAGGGTTTCCTAGACTGTAATCCTCATGGGAGCAGATCATCAGGTCTTTTCTCTCTTGGAGCAGCTGGTGAGTTCTAACCATTGATCTTTTGGTTAGCAGCCCAGCACTTAAAACTGGGCCATCAGGGTGCCTTAACGTTGGAGCTCAGAGGAGGGCAATTTAGCAGGGTTGTTGTTAGGTGCCATAGAGTCAATTTTCGACTCATAGCAACTCCATGTAGAACTGCCCCATAGAGTTTTCTATGTTGTAATCTTTATGGGAGCAGATCACCAGGCCTTTCTCCTTCAGAGCAGCTGGGTGGGCTCCAACTGCCAACATTTTGGTTAGCAATGGAGTGCTTAACCACTGTGCCTCCTGGGCTTCCCGCTCCTATGCAAGGGATTTGCTGACTGATTCAAATCAATTAAGATTGCCCACATAGTAAAAATTTTCAAGAACTAAGGAATATTCTATGACTAGCATTAGCTGAAAAAAATTAACAACCTGCATTATGCAGATGACACAACTTTGCTTGCTGAAAGTGAAGAGGACTTGAAGCACTTACTGATGAAGATCGAAGACCACAGTCTTTAGTATGGATTACACCTCAGCATAAAGAAAACAAACATCCTCACAACTGAACCAATAAGCAACATCACGATAAACGGAGAAAAGATTGAAGTTGTCAAGGATTTCATTTTACTTGGATCCACAATCAATACCCATGGAAGCAGCAGTCAAGAAATGAAAAGACACATTGTACCGGACAAATCTGCTGCAAAAGACCTCTTTAAAGTGCTGAAAAGCAAAGATGTCACCTTGAAGACTAAGGTGTGCCTAACCCAAGCCATGCGAAAGCTGGACAATGAATAAGGAAGACTGAAGAAGAATCGATGCCTTTAAATTGTAGTGTTGGCAAAGAATACTGAATATACCTTGGACTGTCAAAACAACAAACAAATCTGTCTTGGAAGAAGTACAACTAGAATGCTCCTTAGAAGCAAGGATGGCAAGACTATGTCTTACATACTTTGGACATGTTGTCAGAAGGGATCAGTCCCTGAAGAAGGACATCATGCTTGGTAAAGGAGAGGGTCAGCGAAAAAGAAGAAGATGCTCAACGAGATGGATTGGCACAGTGGCTGCAACAATGAGCTGAAGCATAACAATGATCGTGAGCATGGCGCAGGACCGGGCAGTGTTTCCTTCTGTGGTACATAGGGTCGCTAGGAGTTGGAACAACGGGACAACAACAACAAGCATTAGCTGGGGCAAGCTGGGATAATTATACAACCACAGTGACATTCATCACACAGTACTTAAGTACTTACCAAGGATGGGAGCTTTTCTTTGCAAAGTTGATAAGTCAAGGTTCTTTGCTATCCCCTTCTGTAGAGTGGGTTGATGTTTAGTTCACGATCACCCTGAAAGCATAAACCCGTGGTTACCAGTTTTATCCAGTGGTCTCCTATTAGACTTCCTATCTTGGGCAGGTACCACATTTATCTCCTGACCCCTTCTTCTGTGAGTCCGTCAGAAAGGAAGTCCTGTGTCACCAATGTTTGGTAGCTGCCTCAGGCCAAAGCTTGCCTGAGAGCTATCTCACTTTTCTAGATGGCACTTTCACTTCAGATTTGGCCTTTGAGAATTCCTTACTTTTTGCCAGCTCAGCAGTTAATTTAAGAGATCTTTTAAATATTTTATCCAAGATTTTTTTTTTAAATCATTTTGAGCACAAAGGTTGTTCACAGATTCTTTTCTGCCATATTGCAGGCAATGGAAGTCCATAGTGATCTTCTTAAAATTAAATCAGATGATAATATTCCCCCTGCATAAAACTCTCCTGTAGCTTCCCGTTGCACCGAGAATAAAACCCAGTCTCCTTGTACTGGCTTATAAAGTCCTACATAGCCTGGCCCATGCCCATCTCTTTGGCCTTACTTTCTACCACTCTCCTCCTTGCCCCAACATCCCAGCCACACAGGCCACCTTTAGATTTCTCAACAAACCAACCAACCAAAGTCATTTACATCACAGGACCTTTTAACCTCCTGTTCAGTCTGGTAGAATGCTCCGCCCCAGATCTTCTCATGGCTGGTTTCTTCTTGTTATTCAGGTACAAAGTTTAGTGTCACCACCTCAAACAAGAGTAGTCACCATTCATGTGCTATCACATTAGTCTATTTTGATTTATTGTATAGCAGTTATCAGATATTTTGTGTTTTCTAGTTTGTTTCATACATTTCTGCCCTCTCCTCCCCCACAAAGTAAGGATCATGAGAGCAGGGACCTAGACTATCTTGTGTATCTCTCCATAGTCCCTAAAATACTGAAAACAATGCTGGGAACATGGCAATCACTCAATACATATTTGAATGAATGAATGAGCTCCATAACTGCAAGTCTATGGCAGCAAAATTTTGGACCTTTCTTAATCCACTCTTCTAACAGTAACCTCAAGTCTCACAGTCAGTTGGGACCCCTCTCCAAAAAAATAAAATAAAATAAAGAAGATGAAAGATAACAATTGAAATACAATTTTAACAAGGCAGCATTCATCTTACATATGAAATGCCTTTCTCCATTGTGAAGAAGCCCTTGTATAGAGTCCAGAGATTCTCCTGCCCATTTTTCTACAATCTCCACTCTCCACCTTCAATCCTAATCTTGCCCCACAATTCTTCCTCCCCTCCACCATTCAAAAGATTTGTATTAGTAAAATAAGTACTAAAAGAAGAAAGTGTGATTAAAATGAGTCAAGAAAAATAAGTATCTCCTGTTATTGCTTCAGTATATGTAAATAATAAAATAGATAGCTGCCATCGAGTCAACTCCAACTCATGGCAACCTTATGTACGACAGAATAAATATTGCCCAATCCTGCATCATCCTCACATCCTCACATCACTGGCCACCATTGTGCCAAATCCATCCCACTGAGGGTCTCCTTGTACACGCTAGCCCTGTACTTCACCAAACGTGATGTCCTCCTACAGTGATTGATCCCTCCTACTGACATCTCCAAAACAAGGAAGCTGGACAATGAATAGTCTGTTGTGATTCATGAGGTTTACTGTATATTTACACAAATAACATGCACCTCTACATTTGTTTGCCAACTGTGTCCTCCCCCCACAAGGTATTTTCCTAAGCGCGCTATGCTAATTTTTTTTACAGCAACATGTAAAGAAAATTGGCCTAGCAGAATTTATGAAAATACCTTGCGGGGGCAGGGCACAGTTGGCAAACAAACGTAGAAGGTGTGCGTTATTTGCATTAAGAATATGGTACATTGGCTTATTTTCTGAAGTAGATCAATAAGCCTTTCTTCCTAGTCTGTCTTAATCTGAAAGCTCCACTGAAACCTGTCCACCATGGGTGACCCTGCTGGTATTTGAAATACCAGTGGCATAGCTTCCAGCAAAATGCAAGCTACCACAGAGACAAACTGACAGACAGGTGGTGGTAAAATATCTTAGCTCCTTTCTACTTTTTCTTAAGATTGAGGTATGTGTACATGCCACTAAATATGTTACTGGATATTTCAAGGATACAAATGATATACTATTTAAAAGAATATAAGGAAACTAAAGTGTGAACCAAACCATTTTTGGTTATCAAAACTATTAGATATATATGGTTATCCAAACTATGTTGACACAAACATATTGGAAGTTATTATATTGTAATGATTGATCTTAAATATTTTATAAAGACAAAATAACATTCATTTACCAGAAAATTTTCAAGGATTTAGGGTAGAACATGGGAGAGGCTAGAAGGTGATGAAAGGAAGGATCTTGAGTAGCCTGATTTTATGGTTTAAATTGTGTCCCCTAAACATGTGTGTCAACTTCGCTAGGCCATGATTCCCCGTATTGTGTGGTTGTCTATCATTTTGTATTCTGATGTCATTACCCTATGAGTTGTAAATCCTACATCTATGAGGCAGGATTAGAGGCAGTTATATTAATGAGGCAGGACTCAATCTACAGGATTAGGTGGTATTTTGAGTCAATCTCTTTTGAGATACAAAAGAGAATCGAGCAGAGAGGAGAGGGGCCTCATACTACCAAGAAAAAAGAATTAGGAGTGGAATGTGTCCTTTTGACATGGGGTCCCAGTGCTGAGAAGCTCCTAGACCCAAGGGAAGATTGATGACAAAGGCCTTCCTCCAGAGCCAACAGAAAGAGAAAGCCTTCCCATGGAGCTGGCACCCTGAGTTCAGCCTAAATTTCTGTTTGTTAAAGCCTTTCACTTGTGGTATTTCTGTTATAGCAGCACTAGGTAACTGAAACACCTGATGATGATGACAAGAAACCTTAGAGAGACAGGGAGGTGGTACCACTTGGGATCAGACTCCTTCCTGCAGGGAAACCCGGAAAAGAGCAACAGTGTTGTATGGCACATATTGAGAAACAACAACAAGGCTGTCTGCCAGATAAAACGTCAAGGTTTATCAGTAGATCCTAGCTTATTAGTTAGAAACTCCTGGTTTGAAAATTCAAATACTGTAAGTACACCTTTCCCTGAGATGGTCTTGGTACTGGAGCAATGTCTTCCCCCCCCCTCCCCGTCAGAAAAATTAAAGAGTAATTGAACTAAGAGGAGAAAAGATAATTTCCAAATAAAGTCCCAGGAAACTCACAGCAGGTTCAAATACGTTCTTCTCAAGCTTTGATGTTTATTCTCTAAGTGAGATAATATATGTGAAAGTTCTTCCTAGTGCTTGGCTTATACTAAGTGCTGAAAAAAATCTGCTGAATTTGAATCTCTTACAATCCTTTATCTTGCACAATATTAAAAAATAGATATTAATGAAAAGACATACATAATATTTCTGTTTAAATCAATTGAGATACACTTAAACCTGAAAACAATACTTGTTTAAAAGGGGAATGTGTGATGGGAAATGAGGTCTGAAGAATTCGCCTGAATGGGGTCATGGGAGGTACACAATCGTTAAGTATGGAGATCATTGCTAATAATCAGAGTCTAGATGCTTATAATTAATAGTTGTCTATACCTTGATGAATAGGTCCCTGGGTGGCACAAACTATTGGCTCTTGGCTACTAACCTGAAGGTTGGCAGTTTGAACTTCCCTCCCCAGCAGCACCACAGAAGAAAGACCTGATGACCTGCTTCTGTAAAGATTACAGCCAAGAAGACTTCATAGAGCAGTTCTACTCTGTAACACATGGGGTCACCATGAGTTGGAATTGACTCAATGGCAACAGGGTTTATACCTTTATGAAAATCTTAGGGTGATAAATCCCTACAGATAGTTTCCAATTATTTTTATTACAAGGAAGAGAATCATGTTTCTGTATTAGAGATAATTCTACAAATGTATTTATAAAGAAACATCTTCAGTTTTAAGATTCTGTACAATTTATTATCTTAAAAAACCTTATTTACATTTTTCTTTATTCAGGGAAGACTACTGAAAGATATGCTGCCTTTCACAAAACGTTCTGCCATTTCTCTGACATCGCTGTATACGGATTCATGTACTAGGATACTATTGGCTGGAAATGTGGGTAAGTCATTAGTCTTACGTATTCAGTCACAGATAACTTACACGATGTAAAAAATGATTATAGGAGAAATACATGACATTTATTGAAACAAAAGACAGAGTAAGAGGCAAACTCAAGCATGAAAGATAGAGTGTGATGGATAGCTTGCTGAACAAATAGAAGAATAAATCTATTTCATTTCCTATTTCATTCTTAGTTCTTTCCTTAGAGAAGGCATTCTATCTCTCCCATGTTTAACTGAGTATATTACTACCCATCCCCTTACCCTACCTGATGGAGAAGAATGAAAAGTTTTTAATATTTTTAATCTTGAAAGGGTTATGTTGCATTAATCTTTATTATTAAAGGTAGCAGTGACATGAATTAGAGAGGAAAATGGGTTATTTGTTCTCAGTAAACCAAAGCTCACTGTGGCCAAGTCGATTCCTACTCACAGCCAGCCAATAGGACAGAGAAGAACTACCCCATTGGGCTTCCTAGGCTATAATCCTTACAGAAGCAGACTGCCACATCTTCTCCTCCTATGCAGCAGCTGGTGAGTTCGAACCATCAACCTTTCGGTTAGCAGCCAAGCACTTAACCAGTGCACCACCAGGGCTCCTACCAGGGACTTTCTTTTATATTTATTGTTATAACTAACGTGTTGTGGTTGTTGGTTGCCGTCAAGTCAATTCCAATTCATGATGACCTCATATTCGCAGAGTAGAACTGCTCCATAGGGTTTTCAAGGCTGTGACCTTTCAGAAGCAGATCACCAGGCCTGTTTTCCAAGGCTCTTTGGGTGGGTTCAAACCAACAACGTTTCAGCTAGTTCCAAAGCAAAAGCAAACCCGTTGCCGTCAAGTTGATTCCAACTAGTCGTGTCTTAATTCTTTAATACTATCCTTGTTTTTTTTGTTTTTTTTGTTTTTTAATGCTTCCTTTCTATATCCTTTCTTTTATCTTTTGAATTAAGGCCTAAATTATCTTTGTTTTTATCCTCTTATTCTTTGAAAGATTATACGTGTGTGTGTGTGCGTACACACACACGCTAAGTAGAGTTTTTCATCTTACTCGAGTTTACCTTTAAGTATTTTGAAAGCATTAATTAATTTCTTAGAATTTAAAGTGAAACAGCATCTTTTCAGTTAAGAAGGCTTAGCTGACTTTACCTTTCTCCTTTCTCCACACTCACTCCTTGACTTACTGCTGTTTGATAATGTAATATTCAGATTTGCATCCACAATGCTATTACCTTAAGGTTTTACATTTTACATCTTCTCTTTTGAGAACATTTTTCTCGTTTCAAATTTATTCTACAAAAGTCACAACAAATCATATGTACCATCAATTATTTTGGTCTTCTGGACATTATTGAAAATAATTGTTTATATTTACATTAAGTATTATCAGTAGATTTACGTTTATTTAAATTTATCTTTATTTTATCTGGTTTCAGTGTTGATACCAGTCCCGTAATACTTTAATTTTCTTGTTCTTGACTTCTTATTTTTATTCATGTCAGTCTCTGTAATTTCTATGGATTATGTCCGTTTACAGCAGAATACTAGAGAAATCTGAGATCAGGCAAATGTTCCTGTTTTAAATAGCCTGCATGTTTTTGCATTAACTTTGCCTACTATATGGTAAGCCTTTCCTCAGAAAATACATAGAACTACAAGTTTGAAATTATCTATAGAAATCTCAGAATGCACCTTTCTTAGGCTGGTTCCTCTCTTTTCCAGGTGATTCCTGTTCTCTGCCCAGAACGTTTTAGTACCACGTAATCCATCTACGTCTTGAGATTTGTAGTTTTTGCTCATCATCTGGAAAAATAGATGGAGGGAGGGCTCGGAATTCAATCCAGCCTCGCCCACATTATAATTAAAGGAGAGCCCTCGTGGCTCAGTGGTTAAGTGCTCAGCTGCTAACTGAAAGGTTGGTGGTTGGAACCCACCAGCCTCTCTATGAGAGAAAGATGTGGCAGTCTGCTCCCATAAAGATTACAGCCTAGGAAACCCTACGGGGCAGTTCAACTCTGTCCTAGAGGGTCGCTATGAGTGAGAATTGACTCGACAGCAGTGAGTTTGGTTCTTTGGTTTGGTCCTCCTAGATTCTGGCTGTAGGCTTCCTTTTTCTCTGCCTCAACAGATGTTAAAAGAACTTCTGTGAGACCATCCAGTCTCTATGTTAAAACAGACAACTTCAGACACCATTAGTTGTTGCTTTTTTTTACATGTAGTTTTCATAAGAGCCCTGGTGGCATAGTGGTTAAAGAGCTTGGCTGCTAGCCAAAAGGTCAACAGTTCAAATCCACTAGCCACTCTTTGGAAACCCTATGAGGCAGTTCTACTCTGTCCTATAGGGTTACTATGAGTTGGAATCAACTTGATGGCAATGGGTTTGTTTTTGTAAGAGTAGGATTGTAGGATGAATGTCTCTGTAACTTTTTGCACTCCATTTGGTAGTGGTCTGTGCATTTCTGTTTTCATCTAGCCTGATCTGTAGAAGAAACTTGACTGTTAGTGGATGAAGCAACCTCATTATGGCTTATTAAGCCTGAAATAAAAAAGAATTGCTACACATAGAAGTTGATATGAACTTTCTTCTTTCATTTCTGGTTCCTCATAGTCTATTTTATTTACCATTTTAAATGCCTGAATCAAAACTACTTGGCAGCTGGGTAGTATTTATTTAGATAACGGGAAGTCTAATTAAAGGTTCCAAGTTGTTAAATGTTTAAATTTTATACAGAAGGACACGTTATCCTTTGCAGTATCAGTTCCTTCCTGGATCCACCTCATGATGAAAAGGTAAGAACATTAGTTTTCCACTTTAGTTAATGGCTCAGCACATGCTTATTGAACAATTCTCTGTGCTAGACACCACAAAAGATAGAAATATAAGACAAGACTTCCCACTCTCAAGGCAAGTATAACGCTATTGAAACTTAAGCTGTATGGCAAATAACAGTGTTCTGCTGGTGAAAAAAGGAGGTGAGTGAGTGAGACAGCGAGCGAGCCAGCCACTGGGCACTTTGCATCTTCTTCATGTTTTGAATTATCTGTGAGAATCTAGGGAGAAATCTAGAGCTTAGAAAGGTTCAGAGGTCATATAGTTCTCTGATGTCTTTATCTTATACATCATCACAGAAGGAGATTGCATAACCTTCCCTTGCAAGTCTAACCCAGTAGTCAACCGTTACTACTTTCAAGAAAGTCTTCTTCAATCTAGTCCAAACCATCCTTATAATGCAAGCACATTTTATTCTGTTTTCAGTGTTAACACAATGTAAATGTAATCATCTTCATTTTGTAACCATTTAAATACGCACTTATGTGTATGTGGATATACAAGTGTATCTACACATATATTATACATAGACACACAACAACAGTTAAAGACTGTAGCAAGGAAGGACTACTTTAAATAGGCTTATTACCCTTTAAATTAATCCTTCAAATCCAAAAGCTTAATGTTACTTTATATAGTAATATTTTATTTTTGGATCATAGATACTAACATATGAATATGTAGATTAAGATGGGAATCCTTGCAGGGTGTCTTAGACTGGTTATTGTTTCATTTGATCCATGGACTTTTCTGTTTCAAAGACCTGTTTAGAGTATTTATAAAGGTCAGGTAGTCATAATTATCTCCAGTTTGCAGACGGGAAAATGGGAAGTGGCTTGCCTAGGATCACAAAGAGTCAATGATGAAGTCAGGGTCAGCATAGTGTTCTTGTTCTCTAATCCAGTGCTCTTTCCATACATCACACTTCCTGGTCTCAAATGGAAAACAGTCGAGTTCAAACAACTTGGGAAGCACAAAGCTTCATTTAAAAATAACTATAAATGGCCTATAATCAAGGCATGCTGGGAGATGGACAACAACAAAAAGTTAATCATATACTTAGTCCATGTATAGATGGATGGTTACCTAATTGTTCTTGCCATCAGTGATGTTTATCAATATTCTATTATTAATTTTGACAGATTAAAACTATG
The DNA here is from genome assembly GCA_030035585.1 of Dugong dugon. NCBI lineage: Eukaryota > Metazoa > Chordata > Mammalia > Sirenia > Dugongidae > Dugong > Dugong dugon. The sequence goes on along the minus strand of CM057469.1, from coordinate 22,124,901 downwards.
ATTCAAAGCCTATGTTTTTGCAAGTAGACTTTCTATAAACCTGGTAACCAAGACCTTTCAAAATTCAGAGGAATCTTTAAAACAGACAAAGTTATTTTTAAAATATTGAATTAAGTTGTGGAGTTTATTTTAAATCATTTTCACCATTTTAAAAACACTAATCTTTTAATAACTTATTTTAAGTTCTCCCATATTCAACCTCATTTCAACCTTTTCTATACTAGAACAACATGATTATCCAGTTTGTCCATGGCTGCCTATTTATAAATATACCACAGATTCTGGTTACAAAATGCCTCTGGTTGCACAGTGGTTAAGTGTCCAGCTGCTAATCAAAAAGTTGAACCCACCAGCCTCTCTGCAGGAGAAAGATGTGGCAGTCTGCTTCCATAAAGATTACAGCCTTGGAAACCCTATGGTGCAGTTCTACTCTATCCTATAGGATCGATATGAGTCAGAATCAACTTGACAGCAAGAGATAATGGGTAACAACACATGACACAGATTAAATCAGATCCAGTTATATATTACAACTGCAATGAAAGCCTAACAAGTCAGTCAGAGGTTAGGCTGGCCCTCTCACATTACTGTTTTAAAAAGCTCCATGACAGATAATCTGAGAGACAGGACCATCAAAACCTCCCCGCAGAAAGAGAAATCACATATATGATTACATACATGCATGCAGAAAAGACAGTCTAAGAACAACGTTTTCTAAGTTGGGAATTTTAATCTACTAGGGGATCATGAAATAAATTTAATGAGTGGCAACCAGTATTTTGGTAAGAATGGAATGGAATAGGACAGTAGAAAATGTCAGTGTACATTGCACATAGTAAGGTGAAGTATTCTTTTGTAGAACTTGTTTCAGATACGTGTGCAGATGCGTGTATGGGTCTACCAAGTTGTGAAATAAAATATATTTCTTACTATAGATATGGTCCATGTTTGAGAAACACTGGCCTTAGAGAATCCTATTGTAAAGCAGAGAAAGAAACCTTGTATGTACTCTATTTTTACACAGATAACATGTGCCTTCTACATTTGTTTGCCAACTGTGCCCTCCCCCCATGAGATATTTTCATATGCACCATTTTTTTTACATGTTGCTGTACAAAAATCAGCATAATGCACTTACAAAAATACTTCATGGGGGGAAGGTGCAATTGGCAAACAAAGGTAGAAGGCGCACATTATTTGCGTAAACATATGGTATTCATTTTTGGATGACCAGATGTTCTTGAGTAGCTTTGAGACAATAAAAAGTTGTTATTGTTGTCCTTTGTCATCCAGTCAATTCTGACTCATGGTAACCCCATGGGTTACAGAGTAGAACTACTCCATAGGGTTTTCTTGGCTGTAATCTTTAAGGAAGTAGATCATTAGGACTTTTATTCTGTGGTGCTGCTGGGTGGATTTGAACTGCCAACCTTTTGGTTACCAGCCAAGCACAAATAGATTGTATACCCTGGGACTTTCATTAAGGAGATTGCAAAAGATACTGTTACACAGCTTTCTAAGAACAACTAGAGGGAGTTGAGTCAGAAGGCTAAGAAATTTAGGCGGAATTATGTCTAACTTTTGTTAAAGTCTAAATGAATAGAAGATTCATGGGAGAACTCCCAGCTGCCAGAACTCTAGCCACATAAATGCTCCTAGGTAAAAGACACAGAAAGAACTAAAGCCTGAGTCTGGGGTCATCCATGATGGAGAAGGAGCATACTCTCAGGGGATGTTACAACAAAAGAAGCTCCCCAGTGGACCCCTCTTGTCCACACAATTTAGAAATGTCTTCTGAGGCCCAGTTATTTTAAGGATAAACCACATCTTGAAGGAACATACCAGTCAAGACTCTTGATGCCTTTGATAAAGAATGAGCTGGGCCCATTTCTTCTAATTCCTCATGGTATATAGCTTCTCATGGAAACTTTCTTCCCTCCCCCCACCAAGAAAAAGCCAGGGCTATCTCTGGATAACATGGAAAACAGGAAAAGTCTTCTTGCCAACCTCCCTTCTGGCCTTTGTCTTTCAGCTCTTCTTCCTCCCATGCCTGATGATTTCACACTCAGTCTCATGACAACCCTTCTCTTGTGGCTTTTCTCTCATCTATCCATCAATTAACCCTCAACTAAATGTTGTCAATTAAATGATAAGTTGCTAAAGACATAGATATTTCCTCTCCCATGGATATGTATAGATAAATAAATCTCTAAAAACGGAATTTTAGATAACTCAAAAAGCAAGACGAGAGCTGATCGAGGGTAGGGACTTAATCAAACTTACTGATCTTGTGCAGATGGCTAGACCATGCACTCTGAGTTTGGCTCTATAATGATAATTTTGCTCAAGATTGAATTTTGATTAGTACATACTTATTCCAAGGGATATGCTTTATTGTTGTTATTTAGAAATTCAAGCAGCTGCTTTCCTGGCGTGCTCATGCTTTAGAAATTGTTCAACTAGTCTACGTAGAAGATAAACAAGTGGTGCTTACTGCCTCCATCGATGGCTCAGTAAGGTATGAACCTTCATCCTGTGAACACAGGGTTTGAGCATGAGAGGTAAAGGATTTTAGCTAAAGTTTAGGTATGCAGCCTGAATGCAATCTTGGTAAGCTGATTTTAAGAAAAAACTGAGCGGGGGAGGTGGTGGCTCAGAAGGGCTTTGAGAATATAGCCATAGATTTGGAATTCTCTTCCATGCCCAAAGGTGGCACCTAATATGCACCCTCATCTGTGTTAGAAAGTATAATGAATGCTTTTAAGAAAAGTGGTTTTTGTATAATTATTTTTAAAAATTAAAGAAGAGAGTGAGCTCAGAGACATAGACCCAAATCCAGGGAAGGCCACAGAAGGAGATATGGGGTAAGAAGTTGTAGAAAAGTCATGGAAAAGAACAAGTAATCCTGAGAAAAGTAAAACTGAGCTAATTTGTCTTGGTTCTCCAGTGCTGCTGTAACAGAAATACCACAAGTGGATGGCTTTAACAAACAGAAATTTATTCTCTCACAGTCTAGGAGGCTAGAAGTCTGAATTCAGGGTGCCAGTTCCAGGGGGAGGCTGTCTCTCTGTCGGCTCTGGGGGAAAGTTCTTGTCATCAATCTTCCCCCAGTCTAGATGCTTCTCAGTACAAGGATCCCAGGTCCAAAGGACGCACTGCTCTCCTGGTTCTTCTTCTTCTTGGTGTCATGTGATCCCCTTTCTCTCTGCTTGCTTCTCTCTTTTATATCTCAAAAGAGATTGACTCAAGATACAATCTAATCTTGCAGATTGAGCCCTGCCTCATTAACATAACTGCCCTGATCCTGCCTCATCATCATAGAGATAGGATTTACAGCACATAGGAAAATTACATCAGATGACAAAATTGTGGACAATCACACAGTACTGGGAATCATGGCCTAGACAAGTTGACACACATTTTGGGAGGATACAATTCAATCCATAACATAATTATTTCGTTGGCAATGTGATTGATTTTACAAGTCCTACTTGTTTTTAATTAATGATAAACACATATATACAAAATACAAAAAACTCACACATACAGAGAGAGTAAGGAAAGGAAATGTCATGACATTTCCTGAGAAAAAAAAATTACTGCATATTAAAATGTCCTAAAATTATAGTAATGAATTATCCTCTTAAAAGAATGAAGTCAGGTAAGATCAAGAGAAGTAGAGAGGCTTCAAAGTATATTTGACAGTTTAAACATAATGAAATTGAAAAGAAAGCAGTATTTTATATTGCATAAAAGACACTGGACTAGAATACAACAGTCCCTGGTTCTGATATTGGCTCTAGTAATTAATTAGCTGTGTAAGCTTGAGGCTAGTGAGTTAGGCAGGGGCTGGGTCATGCCGCGTCTAGTAGGCACTGTTAAGGATGTGAGTCTTTATCTTGTAAGAAATAGGAAAGATTTTAAGCAGGGGGTTACATGATCTGATTTACATCTTGAAGAGAATGCGTGGGGGAATGGATCACAGAGCAGCAAAAGTGGAAGCAGGAAAACCAGCTAGAAGTCTTTGAATATAGTGGCTCAGACTAGGTAGAGACAACAGTGATGAAAACAGGTGGTTTGGACTTGAGAGCTAACTAGGCAGTAAAATCAATAAGATGTGAACGTTAACTGGAAAGGGGAGATAAGTGATAAATGATGTCAAGACTGCCACCCAGATTTCTGGCATATACAACTAAGTGAAAGTTGGTGTCATCCATCAAGGTAGAAATCACTAAAAGAGGAGAAATTTTAGAATGTGGAAGAATGGGAGAGCACTTTCAGGAACATTGAATTCAAGGTGAGTCTGTGGGGTAAGGTCCTCTTAGCGGGGGAATAGTTAGAGCTACTTTCTCTCTCAGAAACAAGATCTGGTTGTTTTATCTGTAGAAAGGTTAAGAACATAAAATTTCATCGTTAAAAAGATTCACAATTTGGTCCCTTGGGTCTCTGCTTCAGCTTATTTTCACCTTCCTGATGGCAGAAGTGTTAATTGGGGAACAACACACACACACACACACACACACACACACACACCATGTGTGCCAGCACCTTTGTTGTTTTAAGCGTTTCCTGCTCAAACCAGTTGTCGTTGGCATGGAGAAATTATGATTCCTGCCAGTGAAGATCTCCATGGATACTCAGTTCAAAGAGCCTACCTCTGTTAATAGCTGTCTCAGAATAGAGCTCTATTCACAACTAAGCAACATCCTTCAGCTAATTAAGGTTTAGCTCTGTGGCAAAGGATAGGTCACTCTCAAGACAAAATTTCAGGGAGGCAAAGTGAGATTCAGGGTGGCTAAGGATCCAAATGTGAGAAATAGGAAATGAGGCTGAAAGGCAGGGTAAGTCATCAGGGAGAGCTCCACATGGAGCAGGAAACACCACAAAACAAGGAGACCAGAGGTTTCTTCAGTCCTGGTCTGAAGCTAAATGCATTTAGAATTGTTTTAAGTTAGTCCCTCACCCTTCTAACTTTTGGAATCTGTAATGTTTAAAGGGCTGGTCCATCTCACTTTGGTAAAGACTCTGTCTGGCAAGGCCATGACATTTATGTGGTGCTAGGGCACAGTGGTTAAGAGCTCAGGCTGCTAACCAAGAGGTCTGCAGTTTGAATCCACCAGCCACTCCTTAGAAACCCTATGGGGCAGTTCTATTCTGCCCTATGGGGTTGCTATGAGTAGAATTGACTCGATGGCAATGGGTTGGGTTTGGTTTGGTTTAGGGAAATCAAATATGTTAGGGATATAAAATGTCATGTTAATTGCACAGGACACTGTCAGGTGTGAGAAATCCCAATTGGCTATCTCATAATCTACCTCTTGGAGCTGGGACACTACTTGGACTTTGTGGAATCTGCTCCTAGCTCCTTTAGCTTGTTTTCCTCTCCTGTGTCATTGCATCGTTTGCTACCCTGAGGTTGAAATTAAGAAATAAAAGGAAGATCCCAAATACTATTTTATCTTTCCATAAGACATAGGGCTTAGACTTCTGCTAATGATACACTATTGCTTTAAACCATGTGGGCGCTTTAGAAGGACGTTTTGGAGCAACTTGAAATAACACATACAGATATGCAGTATTTTGCCATTCTATTTCAGAACTCAACGGTAAAAATTAGGATGGTGTTTCCACAATAGTAGGACTTGGGACGGAGGTCAGGAGGGCTTTAATAATAGTAAAAGCATCACTAGGTGTCTCCTCCTACAAGTTCTGCTGATGCTGGTACAGCTGACATGTAGCCCATTCTAACACCTAATTCAACTAATACACTGTCAATGTGGGTTCTGATTAGCTTGAATGGGCAGTGTTATTTTAGGAAAAATATGTCCCCTGTTTTCTCGTTTGGATAAATGGGTATTATAAGTCCAAATTCAAATGTTGACATTTCCCCAAATTGTTTTGGACTAGAGCTCTAATTTATAAAAACATTTACTGCATGACTGTTGTTAGGTGCCCTCAAGTCGGTTCTGACTCATAAAGACCTTATAGAAAAAAGTAGAACTGCCCCACAGGGTTTTCAAGGAGTGGCTGGTAGATTTGAACTGCCAGCCTTTTGGTTAGCAGTCAAGCTCTTAACCACTACACCACCAGGGCTCCAGTATGACTAGATCTATACAGTATTTGATAGGAAGAGTCGTGGACTCATGTTTGAAACCCCTGGCGGACCAATGAAAATCTATATAAAGTGACCAATGAACAGAATAACTTTCACTGAATTCCCCAACTACTTTCTTCTCTCTACCTTTGCCTTCCCTTAGGGTCTGGCAGGCCGTCAATGGTCATTACTGTGGATATTTTGGACAGCGAAGGATCTTTGAACTATCAGAGGCAATTGATTTCATTTTACCTTGTGATGTTAATGAATATCCCATAGAAATAAAAGAAGAAAGTAAGTTCACAGAGAAGAAGCAAAAATATGAATATCCTCTGATATTTGACCGGAAAAAGTAAGACCATTAGCTTTTATTTAGATGGGAAGGCAAAAATTAAACTATATTGATACTGTGACACTGTGTTGGGCATGGAAAATCCAAAGGGGGAAAAACCCAGAACTTTTCAATAATTTTTAAGTCTATTAGGAGGGAGAAATATGTAAACAAAAGACTATCATTCAGTATAGTAATGCTGCTGGAAACATTTAATTCTTTAGATAATCACAGAAGGGGGAATAGTATTTAGCCAAACAAAAATGACCAAAGAGGCAATTGCCTCAGCAAAGACTGTGAACATATGAAACACTGAATATATGATATAGTATTTTGAGTCTTGGGGTCCAGGGGTAAGTAGGGAGGATATGATAGGAGATAAAGCAAGAAAATTATAAAGGAATCAAATCACAATGGGATTTTTATGCACCAACAAAAGAATTTTAAACTTTATAGGATTCCCTATGATAGGATACACAAGAAGAAAAGCAGGTCTGAAGAAAAAGATAATGAGTTTAGTTTTGGACGGGTTTGAGTCTGAGATTTTTGTGAAACATCCAAGTAAAGGTATTTAATGAACACTGACATTTCCTGTCGGAAGCTCTGACAAGAGGTCAGGGCTATAGATAAAGATCTTGGAGTCATCAGCATAGTGGTATTTTCACTGTAGATAAGTCAGTCAGATCATGTGCATAAAGTGAGAAAAGCAGAAGACTAAAGAGGATGTCAAGAAGCAATATCCTTTAAAGATCAGGTTGAGGAAGAGAAATCAGTGAAAAATGTTGAGAAGGAAGAGCCAGGTTGTTGAAAGGAAGCCATAAAAGAGTGGTATGATGTCAATCAAGGGAGGAGAAAGTTGCAAGTAGAGTGGTAGAGAGGACACATTTGTAGAACACGGCAGAGAGGTCAGATATGATAATAGAAAAGTAAACATTGGACTTGGCACATTTGTCATCTGAAAAGTCATTGATGACACTAGAGAAGGTAATTTCAATGGAGTAATGGGTAAAAAAATCACATCACAATGGCTAAGAAAGAAATAGGAGATAATGAGGTGAAGACAGTACAGATTACTTTTTAAGGAAAACAGACATTCCTAGGATTGAAGAAAAGATAGTTTGTTTTGTGGGTTTGCTTGTTTAGGGGGGAGACCTGACCATGCACAAGGGCTTAGGGGTGAATAGATAGCTCTTTAATGGAGAGCAGAATGTTGGTGAAAAGCTATTTTGTGCTTTTGCAAAGTTCAGTCCTGGTTTGGGTTATGGCTGAGCCTTTGTCATAATGGAAGAGACTGGTACTCATCTAAGCTTTCAGTATCAGCAAAGCTCAGTCCTAGGTGATAGATGTCTAAATCTCTAGCCTCAGGGGACCAGACCTGCCTAGGCTAATGATATTCAGCAGACCAGAATTAGGGGTTAGGTATTAAGAAGCTGACTAAGGTAAGCCCAAAGTGGGAAGAATCAGAGGGAGATGTCTAAGATTTCCTTTTGGGAAATCTATGACTGAGCCAGAGTTGGGGAGACTTAATGCCATCATCTAATCCAAAGGATGGTAGAAGGGTTATAGACAGGAATTGAGGCCAAGAGTCTGAAGCTACACAGAATTAGGATCAAAGAAGAACAATTTGTAAACAATCAAGGAAGGTTCCAGGGGACTGCCAAAACCCCGCTGGAGTCTTCTCAGCTTGCCTTGGTTGAACAGTAAGGAGCAATGGAGAAGAGAACTGGATAAAAGGTAGGAGGTGGTATAGGAGAGCCAAGTCTCATCAAGATGTGGTAAAGTTCACCAAGCAAGTTGATCAATTCCACCTTTGGGTAATTGCTGAGCCTTGAACATCCATATATCTTAGTATTTGTTAATGTGCCTTCTTCACTACACTGTGAGTTTCTTGAGAACCGGGACCATGTCTTATATATATATATCTGTATCCTCAGTTCTCAGCGCAGTGCCTTGCACACAGTAGGCACTCAAGGATATTTATGAAATGAATAAAAGAATTATTAATGGAGAATATTGCAAGAAGAGGGAATAGATGTAAATGGTAGATTCAGAAGTAAGAAACAGTATGACATGTTTGGTATAGCTTGAATGTAGGATTTGTGTTTAGGATATGTATTCAGAGCAATTAGTTGTTATTAATAAGTAATTATGACTTGTCTGTAGTGAGACAGGCTTCTATAGGATGACTTATCTTAGAACACTTTAACTTATTGTCTTTAAAAAACATTTTTAATGCTTAGTTATGATTTCCTAAATATAGACATAAATAGATTTTAACAATAGGGGAAGCTGCCCTGAGTCACATGAAAGGCAAATATTGGTTTTGTAATACATGTTTCTCCATCCCTACTACACAGTTTTCTTCCAATGGCTACTGATGAATTTAACTACAGGGAATGTTTAGGCTTACTAAAATTCTCTCTGGTTTCTTCAAGGAAAACGTGGGAAGCCAGGTGGAATAAGAATTAAGTGCAGAGATAGCATGCTTGGGGCTTGATGCCACGGGAATCAGGGAATTTGAGAACCAGAAAAGGAAGGACAAGTAGATACATAATATTTTTCTTATATCTTTATATGCAGATGGAGAAAAATGAGCTCAATGTCTTTGCTTTTCAAGCGTACACCTCCCAAACCCTTTGAAGTGGAACAGAATTTTAAGTTTTTCGAGTCTCTTTCCTCACCCAAGGTATCTTAAACAAATGAAAAACCCTTTGCTTTTGCTTTCCTGAATTCAAGTATGTCCAGTAATACTGAGTATTTGTTCTCTACTGCCGTTCTAACAAATTACCACACACTTGGCGCCTGAAACAATATAAGTTAATTATCTTACAGCTCTGTAGGTCAGAAGTTCAACAAGGGTCTCATGGGGCTAAAATCAAAGTGTCAGCATTGTTGTGTTCCTTTCTGGAGACTTTAACGGAAAATATGTTTCCCTGCCTTTTCCAGCTTCTAGAGGCCACTTACATTGCTTGGCTTATGGTCTCTTTCTTCCATCTTCAAAGCCAGCAATGTTGCATCTTTCTGACCCTTCTTCCATTGTTATAATTCCCTCTAACCCAGCTGGGAAAGATTCTCCACCATTAAGGAGTCATATGATTAGGTTGGGTTCACCTGGATAATTCAGGCTAGTCTCCCCATCTCAAAGTCTTTAATCTTAATCACATCTGCAAAGTCCCTTTCGCCAAGGGAGGTAACATATTCACAGATTTCGGGGATTAGGATGTGAACATCTTTGGGGGCCATTATCGTCCCTATCACGGATAGACACACTTTTCTTTAGTGCAAAATTAAGAGAAAAAAAGTATATGGTTATTCATTCTACTTCCATTTTTAACACTTTTAGAAACCAGATACGAGCCTTTAGGCTAAGTTCTGACATTAATCAAAATTAATTTCCTCAAGATCCTCCACAAAATAAACCAGAGATACCTTGCTGAACTTATCCCCCATTACTAATCTGCAGTTACCCTACTCTCTACTAAACAGACTACAGACTTCTTGTTGTCTACCTGAGCATTCCGCTAGTATTCTGCCCCTACTATTTGGATTTGTGCTATTCAGTTTACCTGGGATACCTGGCCATATCCGTAACCCATCTCCATCTGTCCAAGTCCACCCTACCTTGTAACACATATAACTGACATATGATCCTGGACACATACATGTCAATAACTTCTAAAAATCAATAAGAAAAATAGACAATTCAATTAAAAAATGGTCAAAAACTTGAATAAATACCTCACAAAAGAAAAAAAATTGCCAATAAACCCATAAAAAGATGTTCAACCTCATCAGTCATCACGGAAATGCAAATCAGTAACACCACAGGACCCCATACAGCAGTGAAAATCAATGAATTCTATTGAATGAGAAAAGCTTTGCAGGAGAGCACACACGTAATGATTTCATTTATATAAAGGTCAAGACAAGAATAGGCAAAACTAAACAAAATATTGTTCAGGCAAAAAACATATAAGGAATGTTATATAAGTAAAGGGAAGAGAATTATAAACACAAAATTCAGGATAGTGGTTAAGTCTGAGAGGAGATGGAAGGGACTGAGACACACTGAGAACGTCAAGGTGAGGGGTATTATACCCTGTTTTCAAAGCAGGACAGTGGGTTTCTGAATGTTCATTATATCATTATTCTTTTACAGGATACATATTTTGTAAATCTTTTCTTATCTATTTAATGTTTTCTTCTTTTTTGTAATATTTTTATTATGTTTTTAGTAAAAGTTTACACAGCAGATTAGGTTCCCATTTGATAATTTCTAGACATATTGTTCAGTGACACTGGTTACATTTTTCACAATGTGTCAGCATTCTTATTATTTCCATTCTGGTTGTTCTGTTTCCATTAGTCTAGCTTCCTCGTCCCCCCGTCCACCCACCACCACCACCTTACCTTCTCATCTTTGCTTTAAGGTAAATGTTGACCATTTAGTCTCATACAGGTTATTGTTTAAAGAAGCACAATACTCAAAGGTAATATTGTTTATTTTATGGGCCAATAATGTTATTTAGCTGTAAGGTGACCTCCAGGAATGGTTTCAGCCCCAAGTTTAAAGGTTATTTCAGGGCAGTAGTCTCGGGGGTTCCTCTAGTCTCTACCAGTCCAGTAAGTCTAGGCTTTTTTAAGAATTCAACTTTTGTTCTACATTTTTCTCCCATTCTATCCAGGATCATCTATTGGGTCCACTGTCAGAACAGTTGGTAGTGGTAGCCAGGCACCCTCTAGTTCTTCTGGTTTCAGGATAGATGAGGCCATGATTTGTGTAGGCTATCAGTCCTATTAGTTTCTTCTTTGAGTCTTTGGTTTCCTTCTTTTTCTTTTGCTCCAGATGAGTACAAACCAATAGCTGTATCTTAGATGGCCATTTGCAAGCTTTTAAGACCCCAAATGCTACTCACCAAACTAGGATGTAGAACATAGGCTTTATGAACTATGTTATGCCAATTGTCCAAGTTGTCCTACAAAACTATGGTCCTAAGCCTTCAAACCCAGTAAATCAATCTCACAAGCTGTTTGGTTATGTCTAGTAAGTAACCATAACTGTGCCCCCATGTGCTTTATTATATATATATGAATATATATGTAGCACATACAAATGTGTATATACATATGCCTACAGATACACCTATACATGCACACGCATATACTCATATATGCGTTCCTATACACATACATGCATACATATCTACCTGTGTAATTACATACATATTTTTGGTTGTTATTACTGTTGTTGCCAAATTTTATGTGTTATAGCATTTACCAAAATCGTTCCTTATTCTTGTGTACTTCTTAGTGTCATCATTTGCCGTGGTCAAGTTGTGCAGACTTCACTGCTATTTATATTGCCTTTCCCATCACCAAAAATAACAAGTGTCTACAATCTAGAAAGTGATTCCCTCTTCCTCCCCCTCCTATCCCTGGTAACCACTAAAGAACATTGCTTTCTGTATCTATACCTATTCTTGTCTTTTTATAAAAGCAAGACCATGCAATATTTATCCCTTTGTGTTTGACTTATTTCATTCAGCATAATGTCCTCCAGTTTCATCCATGTTATAAGATGTTTTGAGAACTCATCATTAATCTTTATAGCTGCAGAGTATTCCATTGTATGTATGTACCACAATTTGTTTATCCATTTACCCGCTGATGGGCACTTAGGTTGTTTTCATCTTTTTGCCATTGTGAGTAACGCTACAATGAACATAGGTGTGCATTAGTCTATTTGTGTCACTGCTATTAGATCTCTGGGGTATACACCTAGGAGTGGGATTGCTGGATCATAACGTATTTCTATTTCTAGCTTTCTGAAGAAGCATCATACCATTTTCCACAGTGGCTGCACCATTTTACAGTCCCACCAGCAACTTCACCAGCGTTTGCTGTTTTCAGTTTTTTTCATCAGTGCCATTTTTGCAGAGAAGTGAGATGGTACCTCATTGTAGTTTTGATTCATGAGCATCTTTTCATGTATTTGTTGGCTGCCTGAATGTCCTCTTTGGTGATGTGTCTGTTCATGTCCTTTGCCCATTTTTTGATTGGATCGTTTGTCTTTTTGTTGTTGAGTTGCTGAATTTTTCTATTTATTTTAGAGATTATATCCTTATCAGATACGTCATTGCCAAAGATTTTTTCTTAGTCTGTAGTTTCTCTTCTGATAAAGTCTTTTGATAAACACAAGCACTTAATTTTCATGAGGTACCAGTTATCTACTTTGTCTTCTGTTGTTCATGCATTTGTAGTTGTGTTTGATAGTTTATTTCTTAATAATTAACAATTTTCAAATGAAACTTTCCAAAAAGCCTACCGTTCTGTCCAAATAGAACTCAAATAGCATCTTCTCTCTGAAGACAAAGGGCGGAAGCACTGAATTTGGAGTCCGACAGACTTAGGCTTAATCTTAGATAAGTTATTTTATCTGTTTCCTTATCTGTATATTACTTAAAGGGTGGTTGTGAGGATTAAATGAGAAAAAATATACCAGGCACATTTTAGATAATAAATGTTAGTTCCACTTCCCCCAACAGCCCCAATCTCTTCCTGCTTCATGCCTCATATCAATTTCACTTACCATGTCTACATTGAATTAGAATTATTTGTAAACTTACCTCTACTTCCCACCTCCCCCTCTAAATCATAAGCTTTTTTGTCTCTGAGTGGCACAAATGGTTTGTATTCGACTACTAAACTAAAGGTTGGCAGTTTGAACCTATCCAGCAGGTTCTTGGAAGAAAGACCTGGTGATCTGCTTCCATAAAGATTATAGTCAAGAAACCCCTATGGAGCAAGTCAGAATTGACTTGATAACAACACATTTTTTGTTTTTATTGTGGGCAAAGATATGTGCCTAGCTTGTAATAGATACTCAACTTTGTTGAATAGGATTGAAATAGCACAATCTAGAAATAAAGACTGGTATCCAACTTTAATATCTTCTTCTGATTTAGAGATAAATTATTTTTTTAAAGTAAGTTAACTGAAACATTAAATAAATTTGGGGAAATCTTTAGAAAGGTTTATAGAGTCTTCGAAAAAATTGAAAGGCACCCTGGTGGCACAGTAGTTAAGAGCTCGGCTGCTAACTGAAAGATTGGTGGTTCGAATTCACCAGTAGCTCCATGGGAGAAAGATGAGGCAGTCTGCTTCCATAAAGATTTACAGCCTTGGAAACACTATGGGGCAGTTGTACTCTGTCCTATAGGGTCTCTAAGAGTCAGAATTGACTTGATGGCCATGGATTTGATTTAAAAAAAAAAAATTGAATGCCCAAGTATTATAAGGTTTGCCTTCTTACTACATCTTTATCTTCTTAATTTGTTGGTCAAATAATAAAGATTTAATGCTGAAGTTAAGTTGAAATACCTTTCATTTAAGATTATCTGATTTCCTTCAGTCATCCTGTTTTGCCCATTCCTTTCCATTCTTAATTGTGAAATATTTATCTACTCAACTTTCTTTCTGTTAATTTCTTTTTGACAGATATTATTACCAGTTAATAATAATACAATAGCACTAAATCTTACATTTGAGTAGCACTTTACTACATACATTGCCTCATTTGATCCAGGGCTTTGAACTGGTTCATTCTGGTTCAAATCTCTGCTGAGAATCGTATTTTTATCAAGTTCCCAGGAAGTTATACATAAGAATCACCTGGGGATCTTTTTAAACTATAGATTCTGATTCAGTATACCTGGGATGGAAATGCAAATCCTCAGCAGGGAGCTTGTTAGAAATGCAAATTCTCAACAGGAGTTCAAGCTGGACTGAACTAGTTCAAAGCCCTGATTTGATCCCTGTAACCAGTCAGCAGGGAAAGTAACCTGCCTAAGATCATAAAGAGAATAAGTGACAGGCAGAATGTGAACCTAGGCATTTTGCTACTGATGGAATGTGCCCTTTTCATTAAACCTGTTCTCTCCTCTGTTTTACAGATTCGAAGATATGCCTTGGAAGGTTTCATGACTGAAAACAGAGAAGCAGGGATTGTATTTGGTTCTCTGCCTATATATAGAGTGAGTTGGAGGTTTCTGTGACTAGAGCGGTAAAAGAATAATAGAGAATCTGATGTCTTATTCCTGACCATTAGCTCCCAAGCAAGGTTGGAGAAAATCACAAAACCAAGCAGACCAAGCCCAGAGAGGTCTTTCGTCTATGTGGCAATGGCCTTGATCACATGTCTCTGCCATTCCACATGGTAGCTATTTCTAACTTACCCTGGTTCTTCATCACCTACAAGAAAAAATCCAGATTCCTTAGCCTGGCATAATCTTGAGCCTTTCATGATCGGACTTCTGCCTAAACCTTATGACCTCATTTCCCACCATTCTCTCTCCACGTACCCTCTGCTCCAGCCATGCCAACTTACCATTTCTTGGACATCATTGTTATCTCTCACCTCTGTGTCGTTGCCCATGCTGCCCCTCTGTGCAAAATTCATCCATCCCTTGTCACCCAAAAAATCCTTACTCATCCTTCAAGTCTCCACTCCAGACAACCTCTGTTGAATTCAAGAACTAATTAATTCATCAAAGAAATAATAAGCTATTAGATACAATATTTCAACTTAATCCTCACTTGTTATATCTTAAAGTGGTGCTTATTCTTCCCAAGAACATGTTAATCGTAATAGGTATCAAACACCGAAGCCAGCAGATGAAAGGAGTGCCAAGAGTGAATTATCAAGATTAATTTGTGGGCAACCATGTGTGTGAGGAGTGTATTTTGAAACAGGTGGGCCTTCTCAAGCCCTCCTATACCCCAAATTCACATTAGAGAAGTAATCATTTTAAGTATGTCTGATGGACTCTTTATTTATGGCTTCCAGGTGCCAAGCCCCACTAGTCTAAGATTCCTGCCACTCATTGGTTCAGAAGCGCAAAGAGACTCTTCAGATATCCTTTCAGGAAAGAAGAAGGGAGGGCATGTTCAACATGAAAAAGTGAGTTAGTACTTAGAATTCCATAGTATAGTCCACTTCTGTTTGGTTTGTTGTTACTCTGTTCCCAGAAACAGTATGGGCCTGAAGTTATCTCAGTTCATACTCTTTTTACGAATATTACAGGATGTGTGTATTTTAGCTCAGTTAAATGGAAATCATGAAAAGCAAATAGGAACTCTGAGCCTGAACCAATGAAGCTTTCCTAGACCCTTAAGGCTTGAATTCATGGACTTGCTTTAGAAGTCAGGCAAGTTGACATAACATGGCTGAGGACTGTGTAACTCATCCTTGCCTCTTACTCTTCTTATACCTACAGGAGGGAACCATAACACCAATAAATTTCTGCTCACCAATAAAATCAAAGGAAAATTTTTTCCATGTATTAATAGTAGTAACTAACATATACTTGACAGTTTACAAAATGCTTTTATAAAGGATTCATTTGATTTTCACAATAATTAAAAAGAAAATGTTATACCCATTTTAGACTTGGAAAAAAATGAGTCTAAAGCCAAAGGTGACATAAGAATTAAGTGATAAGCTAAGATCTAAATCTGACTCAAAATTTTATACTCTTTCTAATACACCATAGATGTATCAAGAAACTTGAACCTATTACTCTTCCACTAGTTCTAGGAAGCCTACATGGGCCTAACTTAACCTGTGGCCATTTCCCCACCATAAACATAGATTAGACATTAAGAGGGAAATTTAGTAGATGGAATTTTATAAGCCTTCTTTCCATGAAGTCAGATAAAAAACAGACAGGAGGTGGTACTTATTGTCTGTTGCTGATTAGATAATATCTAACAGACACAACCACCACCACCACCACAACAAAAAAAGCTGCCTTATTTAATTAATATAGAAAAGTTTAGCTTAATTGTGTTAGCTCTTATGCAATGAATGAGAATATGGATGATTCCTATTAATCATTAACTCTGCCAATTATTTGAGTAAAAAGTTTTGGCAATAGAAGAGTTTCCTATAAAAATAATACTATTAACTTTTAATTGTTTTAAGTAATGGATGAAACCACAGTGGTGTAAATAATCTAAAACTAATAGGCAATCAAAAAAGTAGTAGTTAGAAAACAAGTGTAGGAGAGGATGTGGAGAACTTGGAACCCTCATCCATTGTTGGTGGGATTATAAAATGGTGCAGCCACTGTGGATAACAGTTTGGTGGTTCCTCAAAAAGTTAAACATAGAACTACCATATGGACCAACAATTTCACTCCTAGGTATATACCCAGAAGACATGAAAGCAGGGACTCAAATAGATGTGTTCATTCACTGCAGCACTAGTCACAATGGTCAAAAGGTAGAAGCAACTGAAGTGTTAACCAACAGATTGCATGGATAAGCAAAATGTGGTACATACATACAATGGAATATTATTCAGCCATAAAGAGAAATGAAGTTCATATACATGCTATGACATAATGAACCTTGAAAACATTATGCCGAGTGAAGTAAGTCAGACACAAAATGATATGATCTCATGTGAAATATATCTAGAATAGGTCACTGCAAAGAGACTAAAATTTATTAGTGCAAGTGGGAGGGGGGAAGGAGGAGCTGTTGCCCAAGGAGCACTGACCTCCTGTTAAGGGTGATAAAAAAAAATTTGGAAACTTACAGAGGTGGTGGTTGCACACCATGATGAACATAATTAATGTCAATGAATCGTTCACGTAAAAATGGTTGAAATGGCAAATGTTTTGTTATATATATTCTACCACAATAAGTATTTGTATTTAGTTTTATAATTCATATATCTTACGCACCATATTTGCATTTTTCTTTAAGTTTTGCCTGGTCCAATATTAAATATACTTTGCATTCTCTAAGTAAACACTAAGGTACAGAAAAAACACCTTTTGTATGCCAAATGTGTCTTAAGCATCAAAAAAAAAAAAAAAAAACCATTGCTGTCAAGTCCATTCCTACTCATAGCGACCCTATAGGACAGAGTAGCACTGCCCCATAGGGTTTCCAAGCAGCCAACCTTTTGATTAACTACTGTGCTGTGTCTTAAGCACCAGTGGGAAGAAAATATAGAATTAAGAATTGGTTAATCTACATAATGTACAATCCACACTCAGATAATCAGAAGTTGAGAGTACTATAATTAACTTTATCAGAGATTATGAAGAGTGATAACTTATTTGTCTAAACTCAAAGGATTTTACATTTTCTCTTAGCCCTCTGGTAGGTCACTGATCACACAAGAGAGGTGAATGGAGCAGATATCTCCATTTGCTAACGGAAAAGGGGCCACGAGACCTTGATTAAAAATCTTTTCTGATTTGAAGAAGAAAAGAGATAAGGGTAGACAGGGAGTTGGAATCAGTTTGCAAAATAAAAGTAAGTCCTCTTCCAGGAAATTGTGCAGTTAGCAAGATGACAATAAAATCTGAAAGCTGGATAGATTAAAGCACCACTATGTTGATTGTCTGCAACCTTAGGAATCCAAACAGCCTAAGCTGGAAAACGGTGGATGAAATCAAATCAATAAATATGAACCAAATACCTATTTTCATAAAAAAGTACTTCCGGGAAGGCGGGCATATAATGATCTCAGAAAGCTTAGGGTTCAAATTTTAATTCAGTGAAACCAACATTAATGGAATACCTGGAAATAACACCATATGTCATAAACTGTGCCAGGCACTGAGAATCCTTTCATAGATCAAGCAGCTGACAGTATAGACTGAGCCTATGAGCAAAGAGAAAACATGAACAGGCGTCTTAATATGAACAGGTATCTTAATGTCTTTGACTCACCAGTTTTAAATGATAGAAATGCTGATTCCAAGTATTAATGTCTTTAAATGGTTTGTAAATCTCTTTAGAATAGAAAACATAACATTAACCATAGTGCAAGAAAACCAATCAGAGTGTAAGTTTATAGCTCCTCCCCAGTTTTAATGTGGGAAGGAAGGGGGAGAACGTGGGCTCTGTGGAGTGTAACCCATTTTCAAAGTTATGGAGACATAGCCAATAATGGAAAAATGGCTAAATAACAGATGGTGTATCTGATAGCATACTGTATAGTTTTTCCAAAGAATATTTGGAAAATGATAGAATGAGAAAAACTCTCACAATTTTATGTGAAAAGAGTATAGAAACTACAACTCAGTAATATTGCTAATGATAATGGCTAACATTTATTTTAAAAATTAGTGTGGCAGGCATGACACTGAGTATTGATATGTATGCTTTCACTTCATCTTTATAACAACCTCCGCAGCTTGAGGTAGTTTTACAACTGAGGAAACTGAGGCACAGAGGATAAGCAATTTGTCTAAGTTCCCCAAAGAAGCAAGTAATAGAGCTGGGATTCAAACCCAGCTTCAGAGCCTGGACATTTAAATACAATGCAGTGTAATTCAGAGAGTTATTTTTCCTTCAGATAAACTGCTGGGTCTAGACCACGTGAGAATTTACAAAAAACGAATATTTAAGAATCTCTCCTTATCCGCTTACCTTATTTGTCTTCATAGCTCTGATCACTACCCGACATTTATATTATATAAGAATTTATTTTTATTGCTTCTAACCCACTGGAATGTAAGATTCATGAAGGGAAGAACTTGGTCTGACTTATTCTCTGCTGGAACTCCAGTATCTAGAATAGACTGATGCATGAGACACTCAAAAAACCATTTGCTGAATGAAAGAATATCTGTTGCTGTCGAGTCAATGCTGACTCATAGCGACCCTCTAGGACAGAGTAGAACTGTCCACAGGGTTTCCAAGGCTGTAATCTTTATGAAAGCAGACTGGCCCATCTTTCTCCCTCAGAGTGGCTGGTGGGTTCAAGCCGCCAACCTTTCGGTTAGCAGCCAAGCACTTAACCACTGCGCAACAGGGCTCCTTGAATGAAAGAATGGATAAGTTAAAATAAAAAAGAAGAAGAAGAATAGAGAATAAAGGAAGGAAAGACCTGTACAGCCTGGGAAGTTCCCTCAGATAGGGTGTAACAGATCTAGGAACGAAGCCTCCAGCCTGGCCTCAGGGCTGAAAAGGAGCAGTCATATGCCCTCTAGTCACTAGTCCATGCCCACAGAATCTGTAGGCAGTTGAATCTTCACCTTGGGAGCTCACTCTGCCTTCTTCTGTTTCTTTGCCTTATAAGTCTACACATCTACTCTTCCCTTTTCCTTCTTTCTCTCCCCTTGCCCAAGTTGTTGTCGTTAGGTGCCCTCTAGTTGATTCTGGACTCATAGTGACTCCATGTGACGGAGTAGAACTGCTCCATAGGGTCTTCTAGGCTGTGATCTTTACTGGAGCAGATTACCAGGTCTTTCTCCCTCTGAGCAGCTGGATGGATTCGAACTGCCAACCTTTCAGTTAGCAGCCTAGCACTTAATTGTTGTACCACCAGGGCTCCTTCCCTTCCTCATAATAGACCATAACATCAAATTGAGGTGTATTTGTAATTATTTGGCTGAATATTGTTGACAAAATTGGACACTTCTTCATCTGAATTTTAAAACTAAATGAGTTTAACTTTTTAAACATATTTCTTCAAAAAAATCCAATTTTTGTTGCTTATTTTTGTGATCATGAATTGATGGCTTTTTTTTCTCTGAGTCCGTGGAATCTGATGACATAAATATATAGTATTTCTAAATCTTATAACAACCTAGCAAGCTTCATTGTTTTGCTTTTTTAAGCCAGATCTTTACAGATTAGGAAATTAAGTCCCAGAATGGATGCCTGCCCTGTTAAATAGCTCTAAAGTGTCTGCTCTTCCTACCACGTTACTGGAACCCATATCCTACTTTCAATATACTTTACCCTTGAGGCACACGGGGTTGTCAAGTAAGTAACTATGCTTTCTTTCTAACCAAAAACCAAACCAGTTGTCATTGAGTAGATTCTCACTCATGGCAACCCCATCTATTGCATAATAGAACTGAGCTCCATAGGGTTTTCATGATGATGACTGTTTCAAGAGCATATTGCCAGGCCTTTCTTATGAGGTAACTCTGGGTGGGTTTGAACCACAAACCTTTCGATTCATGGTCAAGCATTTAACCATTTGCGCCACCCAGGGACTCCACACTTTCTTTCTAGGAGGATTAAAATTGCTAAATAAATTAGTGGTGCAACTTAATTCTGGAAAATTATGTTTATAATGCTAGTTACTAACAGACATACCCTTTATTTTACAGTTACAAGGGAGGAGAAGAAGTCTGAAAAGAAATTTTGTCCCACAAATAAATCTGGCTTCTTCCTTCTTCCCATCCATTCCCAAGTAAAGAGAGGAAAATGAGAAGATGCTGCTGTGGCCTGGTCTGCACATAGGATGTCAAGGGCTGGGTGATACCTCGGGCTTTATTACAGGATGGGAATGAGCTTCCGCCAGATACTGTCAGCCCTCGCCGTATCCTCAGGCCATCCTATTGAGGAAGGAGATTACTCAGGGAGCACTGATGGCCTCAGCCCCCAATGCCAAGCAAGCAGCAAGCAGCCAGATTGCCAACTTCTTTCATTTACTGAAATCCACTCAATGAATAAGTAGTGTTTCTTGTTCACTGTCAGCAAAATGACAATAAGGACAAAAATGAAAGCAGTAGCATAAGAAGATTTAAATAATATGAGTTATCAATGATTAGCTTTTCACCTTCCCTCACTGCTCACCCTATTCTGAGAATTGTTAATAGAAAACATGCATTAAGAGGCAAATGACTTGTGTCATGCTATGTGGTGTACAAACAGAATTATTACTAAAAAGAAAAATGAACCAGTTGGGTCTCTAGCTATTTGGCTTCTTCATTTGGGGATATGTTATCTGGAAAAAAATGTTTAGCTTCTTAGAAAAACTCAGAAATTATTATATTTGGTCTAGAAATGACTCTAGATAAGTAGAACTTGAATGGTTATATGAACGTTCAGAGGTTCATCTTTTATTCTTTAAATAATTGATCTTGGTATTATGGCCAAATCATTAATTTCACCAATGTGTACTCATGTAAAAGATGAAAGCAGCTAAAGTTGATCAATAATGAATTAGACTTTAAATAAGTCAAAAGGCATGAGGAAAGTATTAGAATTGAAGCATGAAGACTGGCTGACCTGGCCCTCTTCTGGAATGATTCTGAGCTTTGAATAATAAGTGTTTCCATGTCAAGGGTTAGTCTACTTTCTCCAAAGCACCAGGCCACTCAGTAAGAAGTAGTTGTGGTCCTTTAGTAGAATCTGATTTCTATGTTTCTATTCTGTGTAGGGTGTTATAATGTTTAAAATCCCAACACCTTTGAAAATCTATGAAGACTTAGGGTCAGAATAATAACTCATTTTTAGCAAGTACCAAATAAAAACAAATCCAGGATCTGATAGGGAGACGCTTTATTCAGAAAGGAAAGGGGGAAAGAGAAAAGGATGATTGTGGTAGTGGGGGAGGGGAGAACACCCGGACCATAAGATCTGCAAGCATCTCAGAGTTAGGGAAGAAGTGTTTTTTTCTTTCATAGAGACTGGGAGTAAACAAGGCTAGAAAAAAACGCAGGTGTGGGGAAGTAGGATGAAAGGGTGACATGGCTGGATAGTAAAGTAGAATGTTTTACACTGAGGTCAGCCTGTTCTCCATCAGGGGGTCTCAAAGAAGGGAGCATGTTGGCTCAGGCCGAAAACCAAAAGAACCCAGTGCGGTGGAGTCAATAGGACAGAGTAGGACTGCCCCATACAGTTTCCAAGCAGCATCTGGTGGAACTGAACTGCGCAGTCATAGCACTTAACCATTATACCACCAGCGTTTCCAGGGTCAGGCTGAGGATGGGCCAAAATAAAGGAATTTGGGGGAAGGAGAGAAGCTTAAACAAAGACTGGTTAACAAGCACTCTGTTTCTGATTGGTCAGTGGCAGAGGTGGATTAACCAGTAAGCAAGGTACACACGGGTTTGCATTAAATAAGCAAGGTACGCTCGGGCTTACTTGTGTTTATTTACTAACCTGTAGTGCACAGTTTCACATACGTTTCACCACATCTTTGATGTAGCGAAAAACAGGTGAAATTGTGGACTACAGATTAGTAAATAAACCTGTGCGTGCCTTGCTTTTTGGGTAATCCGTCCCTGGTCAGTGGGGATGAGCAATTCAGTTACTCGTTTAGGAGGCAAGGAATGGGAATATGGAGGGTCTGTGTCACAGGTAAGCAAGGGGGCATCCGTGAGTCTTATCTAAGTCATATGGGAAGGGTGGTTATTTCCAGTTATCCGTTTTCCTGAACACAAAGTATAAGGGGATTTTTTAAAACATCACTGTTTTCCAGTATCACAGGTTTCAGGTAATATTCAACATTATCACAAGACTAGAGCGAAAAGTGGAAAATGTATACATTTGTGATCTTTTCACAAACCCTGTATCAAAAAACAAAAATAAACCTATTGTTGTCGAGTTGATTTTAACTCAGAGAAACTCTATGAGTCATAAACCCTATATAGTATATATTATTGGCCTATGTCATGATAGGAAAACTAAAGAGATTTTTTATTCACATAAACTTTATATCTAATACATTTCTTGTTATACTTATTCCTAGGCATGCACTAATTTTTGTTGCTAACAGGAATGTGATAATTTTTCCTACTACTTTTCTTTTTCTCTGTATATTTTAATTACACTAAAGTTCAAGATAAAATATTGATCATTATGTTTTTTTTTTTAATGATATGTACAATTTACTCACATGAAAGAAGACGGGACTCTAGAAAAAGTAGTATAGTTATGGAACATCAGCCACCTATCATCACCTACGTAAGTCAGGAGATTCTTTAGAAACAAAATTTTAAAAAGAAAAAGAACACTTCCAAGGAGTTTATAAAATGATTCCATTTCCCACCTTTCAATCTCAGTTGTACGAAGAAGTCCGTTTCATCCCCAGGCATTGTTGTTGTGTGTGAAAAAATTGAGTCTGACTCATAGTGACCCTATAGAACAGAGTAGAACTGCCCCATAGGGGTTTCTAGGCTCTAATCTTTATGAGAGCAGATCGCCAGGTCTTTTCTCCTGTGGAACCGCTAGTGAGTTCGAACTGCTGACCTTTTAGTTAACAGCCAAGCACTTAACAATTGCACCACCCAGGGATCCTTTTATAGTCAATAAATTTCCTAAAACAAGACAATGTTGAACACCCTTTTTGTACTCAATCCCTTTGATATGACATTCAAGAAAATACAGAAAACATTGCTTTGAAGAAAAACCCATTGCCGTTGAGTTGATTCCGACTCATAGCAACCCTATAGGGCAAAGTAGAACTATTCCATAGGGTTTCCAAGGCTGTAATCTTTACGGAAGCCAACTGCCATGTCTTTCTTGCATTGGTGGGTTTAAACCACCGACCTTTCAGTTAGTAGCTGAGCCCTTAACCATTGTGCCACCAGGGCTCCTCTGCTTTAAAGAAATCTGGGGGCCAATAAGATGATGAAGCATGAACATTCCAAAATCTGGTAGAGGATGAGCCTAAGGTAGGAGATCCCAACTTTTAAAGCCAATTTTCTTATGCAACTATTTTCTGATTCCAGAAGGGAGTATTAAGAGGCTAAGAAGCTGAAGGGTAATTAGGGCTAAGGGAAAAGGGAGTGGAATCTAGGCCTCATCAAGGCATGAACCCCTTTCACTTTGGGTTGGGGCTATATCTTACAAATATGAGTGACACAAAAGTAGACAGATCTTCACTGGGGAATGCAGTTCAGTTTTCAATCATTTCAATCCATGAAATTGGATTAACGTAATCATGAATTGCTAGAGCCCCAGGAGCCTGCAGAAACAAAGGTAAATACTCTGGAGAAAGACGGCATCATCCTAGGCCTTAAATTATGACTTTACTATCCCAAATATATGCCTGACACAAATATATACATATATATACATGTATATATTTGTGTCAGGCATATATATATATATATATACATATATATATATATATATATATATATATATATATATGACACACACATAAACAATGACCAAATACATGAGGAGACAAGATAACAAGAATGAGACCTGACAGATAAAAATAGGTAATAGAAATAGACATACAGGAGCTCCAGATACTGGAGTTCTCAGATATACGCTTTAAAATATTTGTGTTCATTATATTGGAGGAGAGAAAACACAAGATGTAGAATTTCAACAGAGAAGTAGAAATTATTTATAAGAATCAAATGGAAGTTCTAGACCTGGAAAATACAATAATCAAAAATTCAGTCAAAGAACCTAACAGCAGAGCAGACCAACTAATGGGAAAATTAGTAAACAAAAAGATAGATTTGAGGGAATTATCTATAATGAAACATGGAGAGACAAAACAATGAAAAAACAGAGAAAAGAGTAGAAGACAGAGTTGAGAGAGTAAGAAAAATATCACTGGAATCCCAGAAGAAGGAAAAGAATAGGGTAGCAGCAATATACCAATTGCTTTTCCTAACCTGCTTGAAAGCCACTAACCTACAGAGTCAAGAAGAGCTTTAGGCAAAGTAAATATTAATAAAAAGAAATGCAAATCTATGCAATTCTAGTAAAATCACTGAAAATAAAATAGAAAATTATAGAAAGCAACCAGAAGGTGAAAAAAAAAAAAAGTATCTTCTTGACAGACTTATGATCTCACCTGGGCTCACTCCCGCAGTTGCAGTGAGTGCCTGGATGATCTAAGATGGCCTCCCTCACATACCTTATGTTTGGTGCTGGCTGTCCATTGGACCTCTCTCTCCATGTGGTTTTCAACCCCAAAGAGGATAGCCCAGGACTTTCTGAATATTCAGATTAGTTTAAAATGTATCCAAAAAATAAGACAGATTAATGGATAGAGGAATGGATTGATAAATGGATATGTGATAAAGCTAATGGTGGTCTCAGGGTTTCAAGGGGTTGAGAACAGAAGCTACAAGACCTCTGGAAGCCACAGGTGAGGCTCTGACAATGTCATTTCTGCTGCATTGTATCAGCAAATTAAGTCACAAAGCAAACTCCAAGACGATGGAGAAATAGGCAAATCGTAAAGGGTCTAACATGCAAAAATGGGAGAAATTTGTGGTTATTTTCTTGTGTGTGTGATCTATCACACTCCCCAAATTGATCTTTAAATTCAACGCAATCCCAATCAAAATCTCAACACT
Source organism: Dugong dugon (assembly GCA_030035585.1). NCBI lineage: Eukaryota > Metazoa > Chordata > Mammalia > Sirenia > Dugongidae > Dugong > Dugong dugon. Next base: position 22,099,385 of record CM057469.1, on the reverse strand, counting down.
TTTCAAATTTAACTTGACAAGCTGATTCAAAAATTATTGAACAATATTTAAAAAGGCCAAGAATAAACAGGATACTCTTGAAGAACAAAGGAAGATAGACTTGTTTGACTATGTATCAAGATGTATTATAAAGCTACAGTAATTACTATGTGGTATTGGCACAAGAATAGAATAGGTACACCGATGGAATGAAATAGAGAGTACAAAAAGGACCCTCACCTATTAGACATTTGATTTATGGCATAGGCATACTCCAGCACAGTATAAAATACATCTTTTCAATAAATGGTACTGTGAGAATTAGGTACCTATACTGGAAAAATAGAGAAATTGACCCTTAGCTCACACAGGAAATTGACTGCTAGCTCACACTGTGCACGGAAATCAGTTCCATGCAATTGTAATTCTAAATGTCAAAGGCAAAATATAAGGTAATTTTAGAACAAAACAAAGGAGAAGATCTCCATGAGCTAGGGGCAGGAAAAAGAATTATTAAACAGTATACAAAAAGCACTGAGCACAAATGAAAATATTGATAAAGTGAACTATATTAAAGTTAAAAATTCCCGCTCACCAAAGGCACTATTAAGAAAGTAAAAAAGCAAGGCACGGGGTGGCAAAAGATGTTTGCACCACATATAACAAGAAAGGACTCATATCCAGAACACACGAAGAATTCCAACAAATCATCAGGAAAAAAGACAACCCAGTAGAATAAGTAAGAGACAAACTGACCCTTCACAAAAGAGGATATCCAATTAGCCAACACATGTGAAAAAATGCTCAATCTCTTTAGCAATCAAGGTTACACTGATCAAAATCACAATTAGATACCACCACACAAACACCAAAATGGCTAAAATTAAAAGTCTAACAATGCCCAGTGTTGACAAAGATGTAGACTAACAGGAACTGTCATACACCTCTAGTAGAAGTATAAATTGGTTCAATTACTTTGGAAAATAATTTGGCGTTATCTACAAAGTTACTCAAATGCACATTCCATGACTCAGCAATTCCACTCTTAAGTTTGTATCCACCGCCACTCACCTATTGCTGGTTGACTCCAACTCATAGCGACCTTATAGGACAGAGCAGAACTGCCCCATAGGGTTTCCAAGGTGTAATCTTTAGGAAGCAGACTGCCACATCTTTCTCCCGCGGAGAGGCTGGTGAATTCGAACCACCAACCTTTTGGTTACCAGCTGAGCACTTAACCAGTGCACCACCAGGGCTCCTTTAAGTCTGTATACCTGATAGAAATATGTGCACATGTGACCCAAAATACATGTAAAAAATTGTTCATAGCCACATTATTTTTAATAGCCAGCCCCAAACAGGTAACAACCCAAATGACTACCAACAGTAGAATGGATAAATAAATTTTGGTATAGTCATATGATAGAATACAATAAAAATTAATAAACAACAGCTATGCACAAAAACATGGATGGATCTCACAAACATAACGTTGAATAGAAGAAGCAGGATACAAAATAATACAAACTATAGGATTCCACTTACATAAATTAAGAAAAAAAAACAGAAAATTAAACTATAGTATTTAAGAATTCATTATCAGTTGTATAAAAACCAAAAAAAAAAAAATCCCACTGCCGTTGAACCACTGACCTTTCGGTTAGCAGTTGAGCACTTTAACCACTGTGCCACCAGGGCTCCTTACCAGTTGTATAATCAAAGCAAAGAAGTTGTTGCTATAAGAATCAGGATAGTGGTTAACTTTTGGGCAGAGGGGAAGTGTAGTAATTGGGAGGGGATGATAGATTCGTATTGTCAATTTAGCTTAACTGTAACTACTTTTATCAGAATTCTCTTCTGCATAATTCCAAGTATCATAAGCCAGCCAAATTTGGACACAATATAGAAGGCAGGAATGAAGCAGCAGCCATATCTTTTTGTGTGGAAAAGCTCGGTTGAGGGCACCAGCTGCGGTTGCATTGCAGGCACATTGTCCTTTATCTTTTGGCTCACCTTGTTGCAGATCCTGCAGCTCCCTGCAGCTCTCCACAGCTTCCCGCAGCTCCTTCTTCAGCTTCTCCAACTCCTTCCTGGGCCAGGCTGCCTGCCCTTCTGACTTCAGAACCAGCACAAGACACAACACCTGTACATATAATGTTCACCCAGCTCCCCAAATCCCACACTCCATAGCAGTCCTCTTTGTTTTTGCTGATGGAACCCTGACTGATACACAAGTATCATGAGAGGGCCTTCTTGGATGCTGGAAACATTCTATTTCTTGACCTGGGTGGAAGTCACACTGGTGTTCACTTTGTTTTGACCAATTTTCTAAATTTTTAAAATTTTTAAAATCCTAAAAAAACATGTTATGACATCCAAAAATAGATCAAGACTGCTATCATGACCTGATGTTTAGAATTATTATATTTTGTACCTTAAAAAAATAAGCTAAGTTTTTTAAAAGTAAATTTTGTGTTTTATTTCTAGATAACACATTATGACAGAAGGTTTCGGGCTGCTAATTACAGGTTCCTCTCTGAAAATCACACATTGTAGACGTGTATAGTCTTATTTCTAGCAAGTGAAAAGCCAAATTAATTCTAACCATCATTAAATTTTTTATTCTTTAACTCTATTTTGGAATGCTAGAGACATATTAATATGCTATTTAAGAATTTTGATCAAATAAATGTAATATATGGATCTAGTTAAGATCTTGATGAAGTTTAATAAATTTAATTTTATTATCTTCATTACCTTTTTGTATTTCAACAACAGCATTTTTTTTCTGATTCCTGCTTTCAGTTAAGAGTTCATGATGAGTATAAATTAAACAAAATATGACAAATGATTAAAATAAAAGCTGAGTGAGATTTTTACATAACTAATCTGACCTCCACTGATTACTGCACATGTCCACATTGTACATACTCATAAGCTCTTAAATGGTTCCATTTTAAGGTAGAGAAATGCTTAAAGTATTGAATTTTATTCATTGATTTAAAAAAAAATAGGAAACTTAAATACATAGTATTACTAACTTTAACAACAGAAACCCCCAAAGACACCACGGGCATTCATTAGCCACCAATTGAGAAATACTACCCTACAAGATCTAGCCCCAATCTAAATACTCAGTCTTATCTTCGGTACTATTTTTGCACGTGCTAAATTCTAGGCTACTCACCACTTGTCTGTCAGCTCATCCTAAGGTAGTGGCTTACTGTATTGCAGTGATGCTGGAAGCTATGCTACTGGCATTTCAAATACCAGCAGGGTTACCCATGGTGAACAGGCTTCAGTAGAGCTTCCAGACAAACATAGACTAGGAAGAGGGACCTGGTGATCTACTTCTTAAAAAACTGGCCAGTGAAAACCTAATAAACAGCAGCGGAACACTGTGTGATACAGTGCCAGAAGATGAGCCCCTCAGGTTAGAAGGCACTCAAAATATGGCAGAGGAAGAGCCGCCTTCTCTAAGGGGAGTTGACCTTAATGATGTGGATGGAGTCAAGCTTTCCAGACCTTCATTTGCTGATGTGGAATGACTCAAAATGGAAAGAAATAGCTGTAAATATCCATTAATAATTGGAACGTGGAATGTATGAAGTATGAATCTAGGAAAATTGGAAGTCATCAAAAATGAAATGGAACTCAGAAACATCGATATCCTAGGCATTATTGAGCTGAAATGGACCAGTATTGGCCATTTTGAGTTAGACAATCATACGGTATACTACGCCGGGAATGACAAATTGAAGAGGAATGGCGTTGCATTCATCGTCAAAAAGAACATTTCAAGATCTATCCTGAAGTACAACGCTCTCAGTGGTAGTATGCCTACAAGGAAGACCAGTCAATGCAACCATTATTCAAATTTATGTAGGAACCACTGATGTCAAAGATGAGGAAACTGAAGATTTTTACCACCTTCTACAGTCTGAAATTGATCAAACATGCAATCAAGATGCATTGATAATTACTGGTGATTGGAATGTGAAAGTTGGAAATGAAGAAGAAGGATCAGTATTTGGAAAACATGGCCTTGGTGATAGAAACCATGCTGGAGATCGCATGATAGAATTTTGCAAGACCAATGACTTCTTCGCTGCAAATACCTTTTTTCAACAACATAAACACCAACTATACACGTGGACCTCACAGGATGGAAAACACAGGAATCAAATCAACTACATCTGTGGAAAGAGCCAATGGAAAAGCTCAATATCATCAGTCAGGACACGGCTAGTGGCCTACTGCAGAACAAACCATCAATTACTCATACACAAGTTCAAGTTGTAGCTGAAGAAAATTAAAACAAGTCCATGACAGCCAAAATATGACCTTAAGTATATCTCACCTGAAATTAGAGACCATCTCAAAAATAGATTTGATGTGTTGAACACTAATGACCAAAGACCAGATGAGTCGTGTGGGAAGACATTAAGGACCTCATACATGAAGAAAGCAAGAGGTCATTAAAAAGACAGGAAAGAAAAAAAGAACAAAATGGATGTCAGGAGAGACTCTGAAAGTTGCTGTTGAATATAGAGTAGCTAAAGTGAATGGAAGAAATGACGAAGTAAAAGAACTGAACAAAAGATTCCAAAGGGCAGCTCGAAGAGACAAAGTAAAATATTATAATGAAATGTGCAAAGACCTGGAGTTACAAACCAAAGGGGACAAACATGTTCAGAATTTCTTCGGTTGAAAGATCTGAAGAAAAAATTCAAGTGTCAAGTTGCGATTTTGAAGGATTCTATGGGTAAAATATTGAACGATGCAGGAAACATCAAAAGCAGATGGAAGGAATACACAGAGTCACTGTACCAAAAAGAATTGATTGCTGTTCAACCATTTCAGGAGGTAGTATATGATCAAGAACCAATGGTATTGAAGAAAGAAGTCCAAGCTGTACTGAAGGCATTGGTGAAAAACAAGGCTCCAGGAATTGACAGAATAACAATTGAGATGTTTCAACAAACAGATGCAACGCTGGCAGCAATCACTTGTCTATGCCAAGAAATCTGGAAGATAGCTACCTGGCCAACCAACTGGAAGAGATCCATATTTATGTCCGTTCCAAAGAAAGATGATCCAACCAAATGCATAATTTATCTAACAATATCTTTAATATCACATGCAAGTAAAGTTTTGGGGAAGATCAATCAAAAATGTTTGCAGCAGTACGTCAACAGGGAATTGCCAGAAATTCAAGCTGAATTCAGAAGAGGATGTGGAACGAGGAATATAATTGCTGATGTCAGATGGATCTTGGCTGAAAGCAGAGAAGACCAGAAAGATGTTTACCTGTGTTTTATTGATTATACAAACACATTTGACCGTGTAGATCAAAACAAATTCTGGATAACATTGTGAAGAATGTGAATTCCAAAACACTTAATTGTGCTCATTTGGAATCTATACATAGACCAAAGGGCAGTTGTTTGAACAGAAAAAGGGAATACTGTGTGGTTTAAAACCAGGAAAGCTGTGTGTCAGGGTTGTATCCTTTCATTATACTCATTCAATCTGTATGCTGAACTAATAATCTGAAAAGCTGAACTATATGAAAAACACGGCATCAGGAATGGAGGAAGACTCATTAACAACCTGTGATATGCAGATGACACAAGCTTGTTTGCTGAAAATGAAGAGAATTGAAGCATTTACTGATGAAAATCAAATACTATAGCCTTCATTATGGATTACACCTCAAAATAAAGAAACTGAACGAGTTTGCAACATCATGACAATAGGAGAAAAGATTAACTTTGTCAAGAATTTCACTTTACTTGGGTCCACAATTAACACTCATGGAAGCAGCAGTCAAGAAATCAAATGATGTATTGCATTGAGAAAATCTGCTGCAAAAGACCTCTTTAAAGTGTTAGAAAGCAGAGATGTCACTTTGAGGACTAAGGTAAGCCTGACCCAAACCATGGTATTTTCAATTGCCTTATACGTATGTGAAAGCTGAACAATGAATAAGGAAGCCCGAAGAAGAACTGATGTCTTTGAACTGTGGTGTTGGCGAAGAATATTGAACATACATGACTGCCAGAAGATAGAACAAATCTGTCTTGGAAGAAGTAGAGCCAGAGTGCTCATTAGAAGGGAGAATGTATTTTGGACATGTTTTCAGGAAGGACCAGTCCTTGAGGAAGGACATCATGCTTGATAAAATAGACAGTCAGCGAAAAAGAGGAAGACCCTCAATGAGATGGATTGACACAGTAGCTGCAGCAATGGGCTCAAACATAGCAACGATTGTGAGGATGGCACAGGACCAGGCAGTGTTTCGTTCTGTTGTACAAAGGATCACTATAAGTTGGAAGCAATTCAGTGGCACATAACAACAACAATAACAAAATCTTCAGTATTCTTCTTGCAGATATTTAATACTAGGCTACTCACCACTCCTTAATAGTCCCTAAATTTACCCTTATTTTCCTTTCTCATGCTCCTAAACCCATTGCTGTCAGGTTCATTCCAACTCATAGCAACCCTATATGCCAAATATTTCCAATTATCGAACAATACCATACTTCAAGACTTGGGTAGTTTCACCTCTTCCACAAAATCTTTCCCTATGGTTGATCCCATCAGAAAGGGGATTCCTCTTTTTTGGCGTCCTTAGTATTTTTTTTCCCTTGAATCTCCTTTGTAGTATTTATTACCACATTCTACTTTGGATTACAGTTATTTTGGGTACTTCATGTCATTCCAGATTTTTATATTTTGGTCGAGTTTTGGATTAGAGATAGACATTTGGGAATCATAAACTTTAGTGTTAGGAATCAACTCAAAGGCACCTAACAACAACAGCAACTGTTAGGTGTATCAATGGGTGTGGATGAGATCAACTAGGGAGAGTATACAAATGAAAGAGCAGAGAATTAAGGACAGAACCCCAAGAAATATCAGTATTAAGAGCCAAAGAAAGAAGGATTTTCTTAAAGAAGAGGCTGAGAAGAAAAAAGACATAGGAGGAAAAGCAGAAGAAAATCTGGTATTACAGAGGTCAGGAGTTTCAAGGAAGAAATCATCAATGGTGTAAAATTTGGCAATGAGATCAAGTAAAATGACAGTAAGGTCTTAATTTTAGTTCATGATATTTTAGCTTAACTTCCTTATAGCTCTGAGGAAGTTGAGATATGTAGCATATATTACTCTTTCAAGAACAATACTTTTTTCCTGTAAAAGTAGGGTAGCTACATGTAGAATGGTAGGAAAGTATCTTCAAGATGGGAGAGGCTTATTGTTGTTAGGTGTCGTCAAGTTAACTTTGACTTATAGGGACCCCATGTGACAGAGTGGAATTGCCTTAAAGAGTATTTTAGACTGAAATCTTTATAGGAGCAGATCACCAGATCTTTCTCCCATGGAGCCGCTGGGTGGGTTTAACCTTTAACCTTAACTCAGTTAAGCTGAGTGCTTAACTGTTGCACCACCAAGGCTCCTTGAAAGAGGCTTAAACATGTATAAAGACTGTGAGAAGAGACGCAAGACAGTAAAGGGCAACAAACTGAGATGCAGGAGATCTCTGTGATATTTGGTGGAGCAGGAATTTGCCTTAGATAAGAGGACATTCTCATGTTCCACTATAGCAGGAAGGAATAAGGGGAGAATGGGTATAGATAGACATGAATCAGTAGTAGCCATGGAGGAAAACTGAGGTACTTCAAATCAATTTGCCCAGTTTCCCCCATGAATAATAAAAATAAGTAAAATTTATTTACTATTTATTAATTATCAGGATGGCGACTGGTTTGGTTCAGCACTAGACATGGATTTTCTAATCGGATTTTTATACCACAATGCTATTATTATCTCCAGTTACATATGAGAACATAGAGGCTTAGACGGGTTTTTTAATTTCCCCAAAGTCGCATCTTCAGGAAGTGGAGACCCAGTCTATCTGATTCCCAAACCCACATTGTTAACCACAATATTAGAATCATCAGTGAAACTCATAATGGGGAGTTGGTAGGTGGTTGAAAAGAGTTGAGAAATATTCATTTCTGAAGAACGGAAGAAAGCTGTCTAGATATACTAAAGACTGCCAGGTAGCATTTAAGGTCCAGACGAGTTTAAAAACAAACAAACAAACATGAATTTGTAATGGCTCCAATCTACAGAGTTATGGAATCTTCTCTGTGGCTCTTGCAAAGATGAGAAGCTCCATGATTCATGATCTAACCTGGGATTTTGCAGAACGGAGATGGTGGAATGACAATGGGGACAAGTGATTCACTGAAACAGCAAGGCAGTAATATTATGGTGGACCATGAAATGTAGGCTTGATAGAGAAGATGGCAAAGCTAGAAGAGTACTGATAACCTGGAGAAAAGTGAGTTGTTGCATACCACTTACTACTGTCAAAGGTATTTGTAAGAGTGATGGAGCTAGCAATAGATTGTAGTCAGAGTGGGTCAGTGAAATTTAAGATTACAGAATCGGAACATTAAAACATTATAGAATCGGAACACAGTTAGTTGCTGTCCAGTCGGCTCTGACTCCTGCCAACCTATGAAATGTTGTCCAGTCCTGTGCCATTTTCATGATCATTGGTATGTTTGAGTCCATTGTTGCAGGCATTGTGACAATCCATCTCATTGGAGGTTTCTCTCATTTTCATTGGCCCTCTACCAAACATGATGTCCTTTTTTACCAATCAGTCTTTCCTGATGACAGCTCCAAAGTAAGCCATTCTAGGTGATAACAAAGTATAGTTAAATATCATATGAAGAGATTGCTGGGAGAAAGTGGAGATGAAGTTCATGAAAGTGGAGCGAACTCTAATGTTATGGATTAAATGGATTACCTATAATATATTAAAGATATCCAGGAAGATGGTTGGACTGAGTTTGAATGAAAACACCATGAGCCAGAAGTTCACAATAAATGCGAGGAAGTGCCAGAAGCTTAGTAAATGACGCTATGAGGAGGAGACATAAGCCTCAAAGGAGATCGTTTTGTATGAAGGTAAAGGAGTAACACTTTTGAAAGGACAATGGGGAATAAGCCTAGAATTTGTTCTTGCCACCATATCACCGTGGTTTGTACTAAGAGAATGAAGTAATTAGTTTGCAATGGAATGGAGGCTTCGGCAGTTACATTAGAAAGGACTAGCAAATAGGACAGGAGTGCAGGGACAAGTCAGGATAAAGAAAGCACAGAACAGAATCGGGATAAAAGTACAAATGAGGACAGATGACCTTTAAGGTTTGGGCTTTGGGTGGTGGTGAAGGACAATAGGAATAAGAGTATTGACCAGTCTCAAGATTCTGGCTGAAATACTGGTATAGAGACATTTCAGTGATGGCTGACACTGAATTACTTAGTGGTATGCTAAGCTGAATCAATTTGGGGGCAGGCAAAAATTGTGGCCCTTCTTGGACTCCTGCCTCTGCAAAATTTAGATAGAGGGAGTGTTGACAGCAGTCATAAATTAGGATAATGGGGACCAGTTTCACATTTGTTCATCTATCCCTTGAATCAGAAGCAAATTCTACCCCTCTCTTCAATTTTCCAAATCCTAGCCATTTTTTAAAATCTAGACAACTATCTTCTGTCTTTGCTGAACAATGAACTCTTATTGTGTTTCTCATAATTTTTATATGTAAGCATAGATTCATAGCAATGCCAAAATTTCCTTTTCAGTAATTATTGCCCTTCGAGACCCTTTTGAGATAACTTTTTAAAAAAAGATAAAAATTAATCTGATGTGCACAATATAAGATTTTACTGACTTAGGATGACCAACTGGACACCATAGAAACTAAGTTGGGCTACAGACTGGTTCCAGAATTCTAAGGAAGGTTGACCTAAAAATAAGAAAGAAATCCTTGCCACTGTAAACTCTGCCCTTCATGTAAAGATAAAGTTGTTGTTATTAGTTGCCATCTATTTGATTCCAACTCATGGCAACTCCATGTGTGCAGAGTAAAGCTCTCCCATAGGGTTTTCAAAGCTGTGATCTTTCAGAAGAAGATCTCCAGGCTTGTCTTCCAAGGGACCTCTGGGTGGGTTTGAACCACCCACTGTTTGGCTAGTAGTTGAGCACTTATCCATTTACACCATCCAAGGACACCCTTGTCTTCTCCCTGTTGACTCCAACTCATGTGACATTTCACCTATCTTGGCATGTGAGTGGTAGTCAGTTCATAGGATTGTTGTGAGGATTAAGTGAGTTAATATATGGAAAATGATCAGTGCCCCACCCATGAAAAGCAATATTTAAATGTTTGCTATTATGATAATTCTTCTTCTTATGGTTATTGTTGTTGCTATTATTATGTCCTCCTGCATCAATATTTACTGGATTAGAAAAACAAAAATAATCCAGATCCTGCATGTCAGTTAGGGCAATGGTTCTCAAATAACTGTACATTGGAATCACTAGGGGAACTTTGCCAAAATACCGCTATGAGGAGGTAACAGAATAATTCCTCTCAAACATACCTATGTCCTAATCCCCAGAATCTGTGAATATGTTACCTTACAAGACAAAAGGGACTTTGCAGTTGTGCTTAAGTTTAGGATTTTGAGATGGGGAGATTAATCCTGGATTATCTACGTGGGCACAATGTAATCACAAAGGTCCTTATAAGAGGGGGCAAGAAGGTCAAAGTTAGAAAAAAGAGATTTGATGATGGAAGCAGAGGTTGGAATGATGTGCTTTGAAGATGGAGGGTTGCAGGCTACCTCTAGAAAATGGAAAAGGTAAGGAATTGGAGCCTCCAGAAGGAATAAAGTTCTGTTAACATGTTGATTTGAGTCTCATAAGACTCATTTCAGACTTCTGATCTCCAAGACTGTAAGATAATACATTTGTGTTGTTTTAAGCCACTAAATTTGTGGTAATTTTTTATAGCAACAATAGGAAACTAATGAGTGGGTGCCCCAAACCAGTTAAATTTGACTCTCAGCGGGGTGAGGCCTAGGCGTTGTTGTTGTTTTAATCCCGCCAGGTGGTGTCTCCTTACTTGTCGCCAGGATTGAGAAGTACTAAACTAGAGTGTAAACCCACAGCCGTTGAGTCAATTCCGACCCATAGCAAGCCCATAGTGTTTCCAAGGCTGTAAATCTTTACAGAAGCCGATTACCACACCTTTCTCCCATGGAACAGCTGGTGGATTCGAACTGCCAAATTTTCGGTTAGCAGCTGAATGCTTTAGCAATTGCATGCCACCAGGTCTCCTTAAACTGGGTGTAGGAGAAGGTAAAATGTTCTGATACAAAAGGAACTGCATGTTATCACTGAGTGGTTCTATCTAACAGAGAAATTGAAGATTACAGAATGAGGACTATAACACTTTGATACTGGGGAACAATGAGAAATGTTAACCAGACCCCAGGTACTTAAGCAGTGTCCAAGAGTCCACTAATTCCCACAGAGGTCAACCTCAGCAACATGCGCTTATTATTTAATTCATTCACATGTCATGTGTTTTGTATGTTTTGTTCTTTTGTTGTTGTTCATAAACAAATTATAACTTTTTGAGAGGAGGGCAATTTGAACACCTTTAAAAATGTAATTGAATTGAATTATTGGATTAAATTGAATGGAGGATATAATCTTGGCCATAAGACTCTGGCTGTCTTTAATCCATAATATCCTGAAAACCTATCTGCTATTAATTCAGCCTAGTTTTGAGGCCAAGTCCACCCACCCCTCTGTGTGTGGTCAAGACATTTTGTGCCATATTTTACCACATGTTAGGATGATATAATTAGATTTATTCTAGTCCAGCAGATTTTATTCCCACCAAGCTGGGAACACTTTGTAATAATTACTAATGTGATAATAATCACCACTGGCAATTTTTACATAAGGAAAAAAAATCTGAAAGATATAGGCTTAAGCATATCCTTTCAATATAAACAAAATATCTAAAAGAAGGTTATATGCTTGAGCCTGTTGTTGCAGCCACTGTGTCAATCCATCTCATTGAGGGTCTTTCTCTTTTTCTCTGACCCTGTACTTTACCAAGCATGATGTCCTTCTCCAGGGACTGCTCCCTCCTGATAACAAACTACCACAAATTTAGTGGCTTAAAACATACAAATGTACTATTAGCTAGAATATCTGATACAAAATGGAAAAAATTTTCCCCTAGGGTCACTTCCTCACTTCTTCAGATCTCTACTCAAATGTCACCTTATAAAAGAGTCCTTTTCTGACCATCCCCATTTGAAATAGCACCTTCCTTACCTGCCTCCTCACCTCTGCCCCTTGTTGCTCTACCCTCCGTATACTTTCTTTATAGTACTTAGCACCAGCTTATTTGCTTATTCTTTATTATCTGTCACTTATCTCTAGAATATAAGCTTCCTGAGAGTAGGAACTTCATTTGGATCACTTACTGTATCCTCAGAGTCTAGAGCAGTGCCTGGAACACAGCAGGTAAGTATTTGTTGAATGACAGCTTTATATACATGATGTAGTGGGGAAAGCATAGAGCTTGGAATTAGTAGATCACTGTTAAGAGCTCAGCCTGTGCCAGCTTCCAAGCTGTGTGACATCAAATAAGTCACTTACTCTTCCTGAACCTCAATTTTCTTTTCTGAAAAATAGAGGTGCTACCTGTCATGCTTGGACCGGGCAACATTTCTTTCTGTTATACATGGGATTGCCATGACTTGATGGCAACTAACAACAACAACAGCAGCAACCTGCTCTGCTTGCCTCTAGGTGTCTTAAAACTATAGAGTAATGCACCAATACCACGTGTTGTTTTTATTGTGCATGGCATGATGTGGTTTCTCCATAAGAGCTGACCCATCTCATGACTTGCTCCAATAACCATCACATTCCAACTGAAAAAGAAACTATTGTTTGTCCCTCACAGATTGGCCCACTTACTGCACTGATGGTGAGTAAAAGCTATGGAAATTGGGGAGCAGAGAGACAAGGTGAGTTACTAATGACAACTATTTTCATTCCACAGCATAGCCACCGCTAATAATGAAGTCTCCAGAACTTGCCATCTCTTCAGGTCCTCTACCTGTTTCCTCTTGCTTAGGCTGAGCAGAAACTGAATACGCCTACCAGTCCCCCTTGAACAATCCATATGATTAGCAGCCAAGTAGATTAGTAAATATTAGAACACATAAGAAAAAAATGTATTATATTGGGTTTTTGAGTTTGATGCCTATGGCTAGCTCCCTATTATGGAGGACATCCTTATAAATTATCTCCTCAATGGCTTCTAATTTCTCTCTGGAAAGTATATAGTATCCCAACAGCAGGAGGACTAAAAGAAAGCTATCATTTTGTACAGCAAAAAAGAAATTATTCCCTTTACTTCTTTAGTCCTTCCTCTATACAGCTTCTGACTCTAACTTGATTTTTCTCCCTTCACCCCCTAACAGAACAATTCAGCATATGTAAAAGGCAATTCAGTATGTTCTGTCTCTGGTATCAAAGCATTCTATCTGAAAGCTGCATACTTGGGTTGCCTCAGTTTGGTAACTCCTTAACATGCGTTTACTGACTTGTACGTTGGCTTTGTTGCATCCAAGTTGTCATGGGTTGAATTGTGTCCACTAAAAATATGTGTATCAATTTGGCTAGGCCATGATTCCCAGTATTGTGTGATTGTCCACCACTTTGTCATCTAATGTGATTTTCCTATGTGTTGTAAATCCTATCACTATGATGTTAATGAGATGGATTAGCAGCAGTTATGTTGATGAGATCTGCAAGATTAGATTGTGTCTTAAGCCAAACTCTTTTGAGATATAAAAGAGAGAAGCAAGCAGAGAGACGTAGGGACCTCACACCAGCAAGAAAGCAGTGCCAGAAGCAGAGGGCTTTCTTTGGTCCCAGGGTCCCTGTGCCTGAGAAGTTCCTAGACCAGGGGAAGATTGATGACAAGGACCTTCCTCCAGAGCCAGCAGAGAGAAAGCCTTCCCCTGGAGCTGATGCACTGAATTTGGACTTCTAGCCTACTAGACTATGAGAGAATAAACTTCTGTTTGTTGAAATCATCCACTTGTGGTATTTCTGTTATAGCAGCACTAGATAACTAAGACATAAGTTGAGGGGCACTGTAATAAATAGCCAAAGAGCACACGTTGTTGTCTTTATGACAGGGATACCATAACGGCAGCATCATCCCTGGATGACACAGGGTTCCCTAAAAAGATTCAAGAGAACTCTTTCTCTCAGGTCCCAGGGTTAGGAAAGGCTATGCTTTGTGCAAAGAATTGATCTGCTTTGATCTTGTGGACTCTATAATTCCTGAATCTTGAAGTTGTTGCTTCTTTTCTCTGGTGGCTTAGAAAGTTTAGAGCCAAATGTATCCTTCCCTCAGCAATTGTTTTAGAACATGACTAGATTTTGTATTCTTGCACAAATATTCCTCTGGCCCACATCATCCAGGCAATTTATTTTATCATTTTGTATTGTACATATTTTTGTAAATTAATTCAGCCATTTTGTGGGATAAGTTCTAGTATGGACAGAGGATTACATACATATATATATGCACAGATGTAGTTCAGGCTCTAAAGAATAAAAAACCCACAAAATTTATTTTCAGTTTTTCTGCCAAGTTGCCAGTTCTCTTTAACAAATGATGAAAGAGAATGATCTATCCCTATAATGTTCCTCTAGTGGTAATAACTTCCTCTCTTTCAAAACTGACCCCATTTTTCATAAAGCAAAGTCTATTTGAAAATCCAAATTCAGGTAGTGTTTCCATAAACAAGAGTACCTCTTCATAAAATAAGACTCATAAAACGTCCAGAGTTGTAGAAAATAAACACTTAGACCTTTCAACATAAATAGACAACCAGAGTAAAGACAAAGGGAGTAAGAATTCAAAACTCTTGCTCTTTTTTCATTACTAAGTCCTTGATAAGTGAAAAAAATAAATAACATTTGTCATAACTGATAATGTGTTCTTTTTGTTAGTACAATCTTCCTTAATCATTTTGAAAGATATGTGATAGACATGGATTATGTTACTCTTAGACCATTTAGAAAGCCTATAAGAAATATGCACCATTAGAAAATATCCTTAAATAAATAATCTTTATTATATTCACAAGTGAGAGATTCCTTTAGATTTATTTGCTGTCACATACAAATTTTCAGAGTTAAGGCTACTATGTTGAAAAGCTAACCCTACAGCTAATCTGCTTTTGGAAATGTAGGAAGAACAGTTGTTTACCCTCTAAATTCTTTTCAACTGAAATTTCAAAACTGCCTTTTGATAGGTGCTGAAGAGACAGGTAGTTATATCTGCCTTCAAAATACTTATCATACAAAAATAACACATCATGATCAAGTGGGATTCAGACCAGGGATGCAGGGATGGTTCAACATTAGAAAATCAATCAATGTAATTCACCATATAAATAAAGCAAAGGAATCACATGATCATCTCAATCAACACAGAAAAGTCATTTGATAAAATTTAATATCGTTTCCTGATAAAAACACTCAGCAAAATAGGAATAGAAGGGAAACTCTTCAACATAATTAAGAGCATAGATGCAAAACCAAGAGCCTAGATTATTCTCAGCGGACAAAGAGTGAGAGCACACCCCCTTGAGAATGGGAATGAGACAAGAATGCCCTTTTATCACCACTCTTATTCAGTATTGCACTGGAAGTCCTACCTAGAGCAATAAGGCAAGAAAGGGAAATAAAGGGTACACAAATTGGAAAAGAAGTAAAATTATCCTTATTCGCAGACGACATGATCTTATACATAGAAAATCCCAGAGATTCCACAAGAAAGTTACTGGAACTAATAGAAGGATTCAGCAAAGTGGCAGGGTACAAGATGAACACTCAAAAATCATTTGGGCTCTCTACACTAACAAGGAGGACTCCGAAAGGAAATCAAGAAAACAATACCATTTACAATAGCCCCCAAAAGGATAAAATACTAGGAATAAATGTAACCAGGGACATAAAAAACATATAAAAAGAAAACTATAAAACATTACTGCAAGAAACTAAATGAGATCTACATAAGTTGAAAAACATTCCACGCTCGTGAACTGGAAGACTTAACATTGTGAAAATGTCAATACTACCAGAAGCAATTTATAGATATAATGCAATCCCAACCCAAATAACAATATACTTTAATCAAATGGAAAAATTAATCTCCAATTTTATATGGAAAGGAAGGAGGCCCCAAATAGTTAAAGCAATATTGAGGAAGAAGAACAGTAGGAGGCCTCACACTCCCTGATCTCAAAACTTACTATACAGCCACGGTAATCAAAACAGCCTGGTACTCGTTCAATGACCGACACATAGACCAATGGTATAGAATTGAGAGAACCCAGAAGTAAATCCATCCATCTACAGGCAGCTGATCTTTGACAAAAGCTCAAAGTCCATTCAGTGGGGGAAGAAACAGTCTCTTTAACAAATGGTGCTGGAAAACTGGATATCCATATGCAGAAAAATGAAACAGGATCCATACCTCACACCATGCACAAAAACTAGCTCAAAACGCATCAAAGACCTGAATGTTGAAGCTAAAACTACAAAGTTTCTGGAAGATAACATAGGGTCAAAACAAAGGGACCTAATTTTTGGCATAAATCACCTATCAAACAAAACTAAAAATGACAGAATGACAGAAGATAAATCTAATAACTGGAACTTCCTAAAAATTAAATAGTTATGCTCATCGAAAGACTTTACCAAGAAAGTAAAAAGAGCAGCTACAGACTGGGAAAAAACTTTGGCAACAACATATCTAATAAGGGTCTAATCTCTAAAGTATATAGAAAACTTCAATAACTCAACAACAAAAAGACAAACAATCCAATCAAAAAAATGGCAAAGGATATGAACAGACATTTCACCAAAGAGGATATTTAGATGGCCAACAAATACATGAAAAGATGCTCACAATCATTGGCCATTAAAAGGCAACAAAAACCAAACCCACTGCCGTCAAGTTGATTCTGACTGCAGATCAAAACTACAATGAGATACCATTTCACCCCTGCAAAAATGGCAATGATCAGAAAACAACAAATGCTAGGGAGGTTTGAGGGGATTGGAACTCTTATACATTGCTGGTCAGATTGTAAAATGGTACAACCACTGTGGAAAACCATATGGTGCTTCCTCAAAAGCTAGAAATACCTTATGATCCAGCAAGTTCACTCCCAGGTATATATCCTAGAGATATAAGAGCAGTGACGTGAAAAGACACTTATGTACACACTTATGTTCACTGCAGTATTATTCACAATGGCAAAAATATGGAAACAACCTAAGTGCCCATCAACAGATGAATGGATAAACAAATTGTGGTACACACATACAATGGAATACTACTATGAAACTATAAAGAATAATGACGAGTCTATGAAACATCTTATAAAATGGATGAATTTGGAGCACATTATGCTGAGTGAAATAAGTCAATCCCAAAAAGACAAATATTGTATGATCCCACTATTATAAAAAATCAAGAATAGATATACACACAGAAAGCAAAGTTATTTGATAGTTACCAGGGATAGGTGGTGGGGGAAATCACTTTCTAGACGGTAGACACTTGTTACTTTTGGTGATGAAAGGCAATCTCAGACATAGGTGGAGTCAGCACAACTTGACCAAGGTAAATAAAGACCCTAAGAAGTACACGAGAAAAACGGACAATTTCAGGAAATGTTATAACATATACAATTTTGCAACAACAGTAAAAACAACCAAAAAATATGTGTGTGGTTACATAGGTAAACACAGATGCATATACAGTCATGTGTCGCTTAACATCCACAATACGTTCTGCGAAATAGGGTGTTATGTGATTTGAACATTGCACGAACACCACAGTACATATATGTAATCTGTACTTAAACACAATTGGAGCTTGAAGGACTAAGGTAGTGTTCAGTGAGTCTGGAGCTGTTGCTTTATATATAAGAGACATGAGATACACATGTTTCTTGTGGGAAGCTCTTGTGTTCTCTACATCCGGTTACGTCCGCCACATCCCATTCTCCAATCAGGATATCTTTGATGAAGAATATTGAATATACCATGGACTGCCAAAAGAACAAACAAATTTGTCTTGGAAGAAGTACAGCCAGAATGCTCCTTAGAAGCAAGGATGGCGAGACTTCACCTCACATACTTTGGACTTGTTATCAGGAGGAATCAGTCCCTGGAAAAGGACATCATGTTTGGTAAAGTAAGGGTCAGCTAAAAAGAGGAGACCTGCAGCAAGATGGATTGACACAGTGGCTGTAACAATGGGCTCAAGCGTAACAGCAATAGCGAGGATGGAGCAGGACCAGGCAGTGTTTTGTTCTGTTGTACATAGGGTCCCTATGAGTCAGAATCAACTCAATGGCACCTAATAACAACATTATAACCTTAAGGGACCACAGATGTATATGCAGTCAGACATTGCCCGAACGGACAGTATGCGGCACATGACTGTACATGTATAGGAAGGCATATGCCAGTAAATGCACATGCATGTATAGGTGTATCTGTAGGCATATGTATATACATGTTTGTGTGTGCTGCATATATATCCACATATATAACAAACCACATATGGGGCACAGTTATAGAGGCTTCCTAGCCATATCCAAACAGGGATTGGTTTACTGGATTAAAAGGCTTGGGACCCGTCATGGATTGAATTGCATCCCCAAAAAATATCTGTCAACTTGGCTGGGTCATGATTCCCAGTAGTGTATAATTGTGTACCATTTTGTAATCTGATGTGATTTCCTTATGTGTTGTAAATTCAATCACTATGATCTAATAAGACGGATGAGCAGCAGTTATACCGATGAGGTATACAAGATTGGATAGTGTCTTAATCCAATCTCTTTTGAGATATAAAAGATGGAAGTAAGCAGAGACACATGGGAACCTAACACCACCAAGAAAGCAGTGCCAGGAGCAGAGCACATCCTTTAGACCTGAGGTTCCTGTGCTGAGATGCTCCTAGACCAAGGAAAGACGGATGCATTACAAGGACCTTCCTCCAGAGCCAACAGAGAGAGAAAGCTTTCTCCTGGTGCTGATGCCCTGAATTTGGACTTGTAGCCTACTGGACTGTGAGAGAATAAACTCCTCTTTGTTAAAGGTATCCACCGGTGGTATTTCTGTTATAACAGCACTAGATGACTAAGACAATGCCATAGTTTCGGGAAACAACTCAGTCAATTGGCATAACACAGTTCATAAAGATAATGTTCTACATCCTAGTTTGGTGAGTAGCATTTGGGGTCTTAAAAGCTTTCGAGCAGCTATCTAAGATACAATTATTGTTCTCTACTCTATTGGAGCAAGAGAGAAGGAAATCAAAGGCTCAAAGAAACTAGTCCATGGAACTAATAGCTCACATGAACCACAGCCTCTTCTAACCTGAGACCAGAAGAATTAGATGGTGCTTGGCTACCACTACTGACCATTCTGGCCAGGGACACAATAGAAGGTCCCAGGTAGAATGGCAGAAGAATGTAGAACAAAACTCAAAACCTAAAAAAGGCCAGACCTACTGGATCAATAGACACCAGGGGCACCCCCGAGACTATTGCCCTAAGATATCCTTTGAACTTGGAATTGAAGCTACTTTTTCAGGTCATCTTTCACTCCAATAATAGATTGACTTACAAAATGAACAATATCACCCATGAATAATGTGCTCCCTTAAACAATTTAACTATATAAGACCAAAAGGTCAACATTTACCCAAAAGCAAAGATGAGAAGGCAAGGAGGGGAAAGGAAGCTAGGTCAAAGGAAACAGAACAAACAGAATGGAAATAATGAGAATGCTGACACATTGCAAATATTGTAACCAATGCCACAGAAGAATTTGTATAAAAATTGTTAAAAGAGAAACCTAATCTGCTATGTAAACTTTCACCTAAAACATAATCAGATATTATTTTAAAAAGTAAAGAAAGGTCATTCATATTTTAAAAAATACTTATAATACCAGATATTGGTCTGATCCCTTTCTAGTCCCTTAGTCTTGTCCACTTCAGGGAGTACCTGGATTTTTGAACATCACTATAATATGCCGTTGTGGATTTCAAATATCATTTTCTTCCATCTTCCTTCAGGGACACTTTCCCCACTTCCCCACCTTCTCTGACTTCTCCTATCCCATACCTACCTCATTTCTTACTCTTTTTTTCTCCTGCCCTCGTCCATAGGCCATCCACTGTCAAAGGAGTGATTTAATCTTTGCTTCTGGGCCAGTTGTCATGGATCAAGATACTACTCACACTCTCCTTTAATTCCTTTCCCACTCCACCCTCTAGATTCTCTTAGCTGCCTCAACAATTAGTTAATTGACTTTTTGAGCACTGGAAACTAGTAAGTTCTCCGCCAAATATATGCAATAGTAAAGGATGTTTGAAAGCCATTTTTGGATCAATATTAAAGATATGAAATTAATAACATCAACATCAATGGCATGCTTCTAACACTTCATAGAGTTTAATTCAATTTGACCTTGACTGGCTCCGAGGGATTAGACGTGATATTATGCTTATATTAGCTGATTTATACTACTTATAAATCACTGTTACTTACTATTCTGCCATAGTCTGACTTTATTTAATAAAAACTCAAATGTTTAGTATTTTTTGGTGATTTGCACACTATGCCTGGTACACATTGGACACCTGATAAATATTTGTTGTTTGATTTGAATTTCATGATTGCCAGCACTAATTCTATTCCAGTATGCCAGAAGCTCTTCCTATTAGCACTAATTTGCAAAGCTGAGTCATGAACCATTCCAGCATGACGAACAAATTGTGTATAAATTACATAAGGAAAAAAGGCAGACATTTCCTTTAGGATAAAAGAAATGCACTTATATTTTTATTTTCTTTGAACTTCACTTTATAAAATTATAAACTACAAATTTGCCCGAATTTCTAAAAATTGTCACTAAAAAAGGAGAGATAAGTTAGCATGGCTCTTTTAGTTATTGCAAGACGCAGAGCTCTCAAAGGGGTTTTACTTACTTGAAATTTGGGCCAGTGATTTTCCAAAAGCTAGTCCACTGGCAGCATTAGAATCAGCTAACAAGTACTTTTTAAAATACGATATAGATTCCCAGCCTCCATCCCCTAAAAGTTCTGATTCAGCTATGACTGATGTGGGGCCGGGGTATCTTTATTATTTTTAAGGTGATTGTGACATGCAACGTTTGAGTTGGTAAGACTGACTCAGGTCGTTAAATAACACTGGTGATCGGTTCCTGAATGAGTCAGCATACAGACGTCTTTAGAAGCAGGAAGCACTTTTTTTTCTTCATTTTATTACCCCCTGTGTTTAATACGTAAGGAGCCCTGGTGTCTCAGTGGTTAAAGCGCTCGGCTGCTTACCGAAAGATTGGTGATTTGAACACACTAGCTGCTCCACGGAAGAAAGACACGGTGGTCTGCTTCCATAAAGATTACAGTCTTGGAAACCCTAGGGGGCAGTTCTACTCTGTACAATAGGGTTGCTATGAGTTGGAATCGACTCCATGGCAATGGTTTCGGTTTTGGTTTTGGTTTGTGTTAATACAGGAATCCTGGGTGGTGCAAAAGGTTAAATGCTCAACTACTAAATGAAAGGTTATGGGTTCTGAACCTATCCATAGGTGCCTCAGAGGAAAGGCCTGGAGATCTGCTTCTGAAAGGTCACAGCCTTGAAAACCCTATGCAGCAGTTCTACTCTGCACACATGGCGTCACCATGAGTCGGAATCAACTTGATTTTTTGTGTTGTTGTTGTTGTTGAATACAATGTCTTGCGGACTATAAGAGCTTAATCAATGCTTGCTGACTGATTGACTGCAGTCAGAAATACCTACTCAAACACATCCTGTCCAATTCATTCTGTCTAGGACTAAGAAAAACATCTCTTTAATATTGTTATACTTTTATTTGAGAAGTAGAGTCATAAAGCAATAAAGCCTTAAGAGCTTTCTAGTGTACCAGACTGA
The DNA here is from genome assembly GCA_030035585.1 of Dugong dugon. Taxonomy (NCBI): domain Eukaryota; kingdom Metazoa; phylum Chordata; class Mammalia; order Sirenia; family Dugongidae; genus Dugong; species Dugong dugon. The sequence goes on along the minus strand of CM057469.1, from coordinate 22,077,440 downwards.
TGCCATTTAGATTGAGACAAATCTAGTGGGAGTAATTATAAGAATGGACTGAGGGTTTGAGAAGAGTAAAGGAAGGTGGCACGCATGGCAAAGCAGGAGTAGCTGCTTCTCCAGTGCAGCCTTGTGGTCAGGACACCTGGACCCTTGGACTCTAAATGATGGATCTGAGTTAGAACATTCCACTGTGTTCTAGTGGCCTTTGCTCTAAAGCCATCATATTCAAAGCTAAGGTTATATAATTCTTTAAATTGGGATGAAATACAGAGACTAACTCCTGCCAACAACTGGGGAGTGTTCTGCAGTGACTCGTTTAGAATCTTCAATAAAAATGGCCCATACTTGTATCTCAATGATTTAGGTTACTCTGTATGGATCACAGAAAATTAAATCATAAAGGTGAGTTTGTTTCATTATTGTGCTTCCAGATTTGTGGCAGAATGATTCAACTGAGTCTGTAAAGGTATATCTGCAGTCTCAGTTATTTATTTAACAAACATTTACTGTGCCCTAACTTTAGGCCAGGAACTATGCTAAAAATAGAAGAAAAGATGATAAGCATGGAAAATAAGCTCTTTCATAGCTAATCAACCACAGAAGAAACAGATGCATAAATAACTAATTATAATACATCAAGTGATAAAAGAGAGACCTAAAGGTATTACATTATCACCAAGTACAGAACAACCAACTGTGTTAGGGGTTGGAGGTGGTGTTGAGGAAGACAATGGATGACAATCTCAGCTAATAAATTGAGATTGCAGTGTTTATGATAATGCATTGGGAGATATTAAGGCTACAACAAAAGCCTTAACCAGGTCTGACCAATCTCCACGTCTGGAACTGGAGATGTATATTTAGGGAGTTGAAGCTGTGGCAATGGATATGATTTCATGGAGAAAATAAAGAGAAAAGAGGAATAGGGAACGAGAGAAGGGAGAGAACTCTAAGAAATCTCTGACATTCAAGGAGCAGGTGAAACAAGAAGAGGTAGTGAAAGAGCCTGGGAATGAGTGGGGGGACAAGGACAAGAGAAAGATAACCAGGAGAGACAGCTCACAGGGAGAGGGAAGGACAGAGTTTTCTTTTTCATTTTTATTTTTTGTTGTACTTTAAGTGAAAGTTTACAATTCAAGTTAGCCTTTCATACAAAAATTCATACATACATTGTTATGTGACCCTAATTGCTCTCTCTATACTGTGACAGCACACACCTCCTTTCCACTCCTGATTTCCTGTGTCCATTCAACCAGCTCCTGACCCTCTCTGCTTTCTCATCTCACCTACAGGCAAGAGCTGCCCATTTAGTCTCATGTAACTACTTGAGCTAAGAAGCACACTCTTCACAAGTACCATTTTCTGTCCCATAGTCCAGTCTCATCTTTGTCTGAAGAGTTGGCCTTGAGAATGGTTTTAGTTCTCAGTTGACAGAGAGTCTGGGGGCCATGCTTTCTGGGGCTCCTCCAGTCTCAGTCAGACCATTAAGTCTGGTCATTTTACTAGAATTTGAGTTCTGCACCCTACTTTTCTCCTGCTCCATCAGGGACTCTCTGTTGTATTCCCTGTCAGAGCGGTCATTGGTGGTAGCCAGGCACTATCTAGTTCTTCTGGTCTCAGGATGATGAAGTCTCTGGTTTATGTGGACCTTTCTGTCTCTTGGGCTAATATTTTCCACGGTCTTTGGCGTGCTTCATTCTCCTTTGCTCCAGGTGGGTTGCGACCAATTGATGCATCTTAGATGGCCACTTGCTAACTTTTAAGACCCTAGACACCACTCACCAAAGTAGAATGCAGAACATTTTCTTAATAAACTTTGGTATGCTAATTGAACTAGATGTCCCCTGAAAGCATGCTCCCAAGACCCCCACCCCTGCTACTCTGTCCCTCAAAGTGTTTGGTTGTATTCAGAAAACTTCTTAGCTTTGGTTTAGTCCAGTTGTGTTGACTACCCTGTAGTGTGTGCTGTCCTTCTCTTCACCTAAGATAATTCTTGTCTACTATCTAGTTAGTGAATACCCCTCTCCCTCCCTCCCCACCCTTGTAACCATCAAAGAATGTTTTCTTCTGTGTTTAAACCTTTTCTTGAATTCTTATAATAGTGGTTTTATACAATATTTGTCCTTCTGTGACTGACTAAATTCACTCGGCATAATGCCATCCAGATTCCTCCATGTTATGTTTCACGGATTGATCGTTGTTCTTTATCATTGCATAGTATTCCATTGTGTGAATATACCATAATTTCTTTATCCATTCGTCCTTTGATGGGCACCTAGGTTGCTTCCATCTTTTTGCTATTATGAACAGTGCTGCAATGAAAATGGGTGTGCATATATCTATTCATGTGATGGTTCTTATTTCTCTAGGATATATTCCAAGGAGCGAGATTGCTGGATCATATGGTGCTTCTGTTTCTAGCTTTTTAAGGAAGCGCCAAATCAATTTCCAAAGTGGTTGTACCATTTTACATTCCCACCAACAGTGTATAAGTGTTCCAGTCTCTCCACAACCTCTCCAGCATTTATTATTTTGTGTTTTTTGAATTAATGCTAGCCTTGTTGGGCTGAGATGGTATCTCATCGTAGTTTTGATTTGCATTTTTCTAATGGCTAATGATTGTGAGCATTTCTTCATGTGTCTATTAGCTGCCTGAATGTCTTCTTTGGAGATGTGCTTGTTCATATCATTTGCCCCTTTTTTAATTGGGCTATTTGTCTTTTTGTTGTTGAGGTTTTGCATTATCTTGTAGATTTTAGAGATTAGACGCAGATCAGATTAGTCACAGCCAAAAATTTTTTCCCAGTCTGTAAGTTGTCTTTTTACTCTTTTGGTGAAGTCTTCTGATGAGCATAAGTGGTTGATTTTTAGGAGTTCCCAGTTATCTAGTTTCTCTTCTGGTGTTTGTGCATTGTTACTTATGGTTCATATTCTGTTTAGGCCATGTATTAGAGCTCCTAGCATTGTCCGTATTTTTTCTTCCACGACCTTTATTGTTTTCGACTTTATATTTAGGTCTTTGATCCATTTTGAGTTAGTTTTTGTGCATGGCGTGAGGTAGGGGTCTTGTTTCAGTTTTTTTTGCAGATGGATATCCACTCATGCCAGCACCATTTGTTAAAGAGACTGTCTTTTCCCCAATTAACAGACTTTGGGCCTTTATCAAGTATCAGCTGCTCATAGATGGATGAATTTATGGGGAAGGACAGAGTTTAAAGGAAGGGCTGGCCAACACTGTACATTTTCAAAGGTCAAATAACTGAACAGCAGAAAGATGTACTTATGAGTTCTGGGAACCGGGAGGAATTGGTTCAAGTGGGGGTGGGGGAGGAGGGATGGTGAAGCTAAGCAGTAGTGACTACTGAGTGAGTGGAAAATAAGGAAGCAGAGAAAATGGACTAAGGTCAACTTCTTCAAGCTGCTTTACAATAAAGAAAAAGAAATGAGTTGCAGAGCAAGGGATAGACATGATGCAGAGAGTGGTTCCTTTTATCTTGTTTTTGGTGTGGAATGGGGGATAGAGGTGATAGCCATTATGCATCTCACTGAAGGGACTGTTGAACAAAAATTTACAGAAAGTCTGGGCACAGTGGGGAGGCAAATATGAATAAAGCTATGGGAGAGGAAGCACCAGATAGTACAGAGAGCATGGAGTTGGATAGACCTGGCTTCAAATCCTGACTGACTATTTTACTAGCAGGGTGACTGAGCAAATTATGCAACCTTTGCAAGACTCAGTTTTCTCATTATATCCTCAGAACAGAATCTACCTCACAAGCATGTGTGGAAGACTAAGCGAATACAATAGAATGCCTAGCAGCCATAACCGGTTGCCATCTAGTCAATTCCGACTCATAGCAACCCTATGTAACCTGCCAATTGCTGATGTTTCCCTTCCTTTTCTCTTGCCCTAGGCAAAATCAAAATGATTTAATAACAGCATATATTTACTAACCTTGAAATAGATAAGTATATGGCAATTGAAATTTACATAAGTACCCACCTCCAACCAATAATTTTAGATTTGAAAATATAATAGAAAGCATAAGTGTTACATTCCGAAAACTACATGAAACAATAGAAACATATAATACCTGTAAACCCATTGCCATTGAGTCAATTATGACTCATAGCAAGCCTATAGGACAGAGTAGAACTGTCCCATAGGATTTCCAAGGAGTGGCTGGTGGATTTGAACAGCTGACCTTTTGGTTAGCAGCCGAGATCTTAACCACTGCACCATTAGGGCTCCAAAACATATAATAGGTATCTGTAAATTCAATGAGTGAATGAAATAACGTAACCATAACTTCTACATGACAGTTACTACACAGACAAAGCCCATGAAAGACAAGTTGTTAATGCTTATCTTGACCAAAGGTCCCTGTGCGTGCAAACAATTTGCCCTCAACTTTGAAGCTGCTCATTGGCATCTCTGAAGAAAGGACTGATGATCTGCTTCCATAAAGATTACAACTGAGAAAGCCCTATGGAGCAGTTCTACGCTGTAACACATGGAGTCGTCATGGAGTTGGATTTGAATCAACATCAACGAGTTTGCTTTTTTTAAATTTTTTTATCCTGACCAAGGAAGCAGACTGCTGTCTGACAACCACAATCATATCCAATAGAGAAGAGATGATTCATTAGGATGTACTTTAACTAGGATGACATAGTCCTTGCTGATATGTCCCAGTCTGTGCTAGGCAGATAACTAGTGTTCAAGGAGAGGTGTTGTAGAGGTTTTTTCGAGTGGGTCTTGAATTCAACATCATGATCTGTAGGTGAGTTCCAAATCCAAGGCTCTATGGCATGGTAGGCTTTTTGGGTCTGAATTGAGAAGTGAGACTGTCTCTTCTATACAAAATGAAAGTATACCAACATCTCATGGATAACTGAGAATGTTCTCTCTGTCTGCAAAACCACCTCCTGAAATGATTACTTAGACTCCCTGTCAGGATGCATCCCAGAAGCGAGGATCTCAGTCAGGTTACATGGGAATAGAGCCTGCAGTAAGCATAGTTCTCATACATCAAATAAATTGGTATTCCTATTTCTAAAGCTGTGCAGTATTATTCCAGACTAGTAGTCTTCTAATATCTAATCAATCTTTACAACATGTCATTCCTGAGTCCAGATATCCAATCCTACCCACAAGCTGAGAAAACAATCTTGCATTTAGTGGCTTTTGAGGGGCTCTTCCACCAGACTGCTATCTGAAAATGATCATTTAGATGCATCATCCAGTAAAAACATTGTTTCTATGGTCCACAACACAGTAAATGCATCTCATGTAAAAATGATTAAAATGGCAAATTTTTTTAATATATGTTTCACCACAATAAAAAAAAATAATAAGCCAAACAATTATTAAAAAAAAAAACAAAAAAAAAAAACAACTTTGTTTTTAGTTGCCTAAATGTTGAAATTTGTATGTTCTCTTACATAGGACCTTCGGCCCTCTACTGTGAATACATTTATGAAGATTAGTTTGTCAGGTTATCTGATATTTCAAAAGATTGAAAAGAAAGGATAAGGAACACTAAAGTTGAGTAAGAGAGGGGAGTGGGAGGTTGAGTGTGTGTGTGTGTGTTGGAGAAAGAGCTGGAAAAAACATAGAAGCAGCAGAACAGAGCAACTAAAAGTCCTCAGGAGTAAAGTATAAGAAATACATATCACATGAAAAAAAAGGAAGGCAAAAACAATGATACAAGGGTCAGCAAGATTTAGAAATACGGCCGGGAAGAGATGAAAGGAACCAACCAGAAAAATGCAAACGTACACATCAGTCCCCATTTTTATATTTTTGAATAATAAATTATTATTTAAATTGGCACGTAAATTTAAAAAAAAAAAACTTTAATTTACAGCTATATACCATCTTCATCACTTACTATTTTTATTATGGCAACTTCTTAGAAGAAGACATTTGATTTTAAAAGAAATGTCATGTCTACTTTTAGAATTTTTTTTCTACAAAAAAGGTCATAGACCAGAAGAAGCATAGAGGTACAAGTAGCTAAATAAGATTTTTCAATCAGGATATAAGCCAAAAGTGCCTAACATTTCCTTAAAACATCTTATGCTGTCAGACCAAATTGAAGAAGTTTAGGTATTGCACATGCATACACATGATTGTTTGTGGTAAAATGACTCAGATGTTGTGTTTGGCTAATAAATTCAATGTCTGCATTTCTGTTTACTGCCTGGGAATATTACTTTTTGCCATGCTAGCTTAATCATTCACAGATTAAAAAGAGATTAACACATTTGGAAAAAGACAAAAAATAAAAGGTTGCCACCATGGGGAACAAGAGATTTTTATTAGAACAGTCTTAGATAACTCACTATGGTTATGGGTAAAATTATATGCTGAAGCAGTAGTCAGAATAACAGGTTTCATTAATTTCATTATTTATGCACTTCTAATAACAGAATAGTGAGAAATAATGTGTGCAATTATTTGCAAAACTGGATCAGAAGTCAAACCAATAGAGGAAAAAATATGCTTTAAATTTACCTGCACCATGTGACAATCATGTGGTCAAACACTGTAGTAAGTACAGTCCCTCTTCTTGACCCCAAGTCACCAGGCCAATCCAGTCCAGATCCAGAATATTTTAGAGCTGAGGTTCCAGGACTGTCTTTCGTTCTTCCACAGGTTCTTCTAGAGGCGACTGACCCTCTGGATCTACTCTGGTCTGAAGACCACACTAGATGTTCACACTTAACTTGAGTGGCACTGAATCTTCCAGGAAACTCCTCAAACTCTTGAGCTTCACAATTCACAGAGTTAAATCAGACTTATCTTTGTAGTAAGAACACAGGCTCTGGAATCAGACTGCCTGGGTTCAAATCCTGGCTCCACATGGTTTGGGACAAGTTACTCACGTTCTCTTAAATGAGAATTATATTAGTACCTACTTCATAGGGTTATCATGAAGATTAAATGAAAGAGTGCAGTAAAACTACTTAGCAAAATATATGTTATACATATATATTTAATGTATATTTTATCTCTGTGTATATATATGTATATTAAATATGTATATTTATGTGTACATATATTTTTTCAGCTTCTTTTCACCTAGACAGTTACCCCATTTTGTTCTTATATTGCAAATGTAATATTTCCTGACATTTCTCCCATCCTTGTTCACCATTCTATGCTGTCCTTTACCAAATGAACACAACTCAAACCAGAAGGAGAGAGAAGAAACAAACCTCGCTACTGTTAATTTTTTAATCCATGTCAGTTTTCTAACATTTCTCCCAATGCTTGCCATAACAAAAATAAAAATAAAAACAGCTTGGGCAACTGGTAATGTGCTTTTGGCCATCACTAGTTAGAAATGAGAAGTCTAGGTCATCTAGCAGGGATGGCTTCAAATGTGTTTACAGAAAATAGAACAAACTCAAATAGCTTTCTGCCTAGAGAAAAAATTCTTTTTCTCATGAATACTGATTCAGTTCAAAGGCAAATCTAGCTATAATCCAAAATAGAATAGGTTGGAAAGTTCCTTAGAGGAGAATCTAAACACGAGGCTAAGGGATGGAAGGGGAGAGGCAGTAAGAGAAGGAAAGGAGGAGGAGGGAAGGACATAATAGATACAGAAAGTTATTCTTGCATATATTCAAACACCTTCCTAGAAAATAATCAGTATTTCTGTGTCACAAATAAAGAAATGAAAACATCACTCACTAAGTTGAATGAGAAAAGTAGAAAATGGAATTGAACCTCAGTCCTCCTAATTTTGCATTTAGTCCACTTGTTTCCACTGTGACCACTTCCTGCATCATCAAAAATCACAATAAGGCTGAAGATCTGTAGTGGGGCAGGACCTAGGTGTGGTGTTTTAAGTAAGGGATGGGTCTGAAGTTAACTTGCTTGTTTATAAGCCTGAGCTTAAAGAATGAAATAAGGACTGGAATTCTTGGGGCAAATTATTGGTTCCAAAACTAAACCAGCATCTCCAGAGCAACTGGGGAATAAGAGAACCTCCCCTCTCCCAGCATTGTGTACTGCATCAGAAAAGCACCCACCAGATGGAAGATGTCAAAGGCATTCCAGGAACAGAGAGGCTGGTGAATCTGTGAAGAATGATTTTGAACTCCACACAACCAGGGTCACTCAAATGGTCCTCCAGTCTAGCCCCAGGGAGACGTACTCCATGGATTCCTCCCTAGGGTTGCTGGGTAAAGGAGGCTGCATGGATTCCAAAAAGCAAGTCAAGAGAAAGAGCTGCTGGTCTAAAAGTGCTGTAAAAAACTGAGATCGTAAGGCCAAAGAATATGATGGAGGTCTACTGGCAGAGTTTAGCACAGGTTGGAGTAGGGTATTTCCCTTCTTCTGCCCAATAGTTTTCATAATGCCAACATGAAACACTGGACTGGCTGATTCCGCCTGGAAGAATGATAACACTGCAACCATCAGAGGGTGCTTCAAGGAAGCAGTTGAAGGAGAGACAATGCCACACACAAGAGAAAGCAGTACTATATTCATACGCCCTTTTCTCCTTCTTAGTGAGACTGGCGCTGAACCAGTGCTGCCAAAAGTTACTAGGAAGTGAACTGTCTGAAGAACCAAAAGTCAAGAATGTTTACAAGGGTAAGTCCATGCCATTGTCCCATAGAGAGAGTGAGAACCCAGCTCAGGGGTGACAAATACTATTATGGGGCTAGAGGCAAGAGTGGAGCTAGAGTTCAAAGACAGAATAAGAGAGCAAGAACAAGGTAAGATCAAACAAAGTGGGTACAAGGTGATTGCCCGGGGTTATCTAAGTTCCCTTTCCAAGCAAACAAGTGGCCCAAGGCTCCAATGCCCAGTGAGGCTCAAGACCAGGGAATGGGAGAGAGGACACAGTTTATGCTCAGTCACAGGGTGTAAAGCAGATAGATACCCATGAATCAAAGTTCGAATTAAACATCAAATCCAAAGGGTCCATTGATAAGATGTCCAGGGTTTGCTTCAAAATAACTGAAGGTGGTCCAGTGTATATAGAAGAAAGTTGGTCCCTTAACTCCGAATAGTACAGTATAAAAAGAAATTTTTGATTCAGGACACTTAATTCTGAATGGAGTTGACAACAGCCCTGGTGGCACAATGATTAAAGCTTTCAGCTGCCAACCAAAAGGTCAGCAGTTCGAACCCACCAGCTGATTTGTAGGAGAAAAAACCTGGCAATCTGCTCCTGTAAGGATTACAGCCTAGGAAACACTATGGGGCAGTTCTATTTGTCCTCTAGCGTCTCTGTGAGTCAGAATCAACTCGAAGGTACGTAACAGCAGAAGTTGAACATAATTCATCTATGAGGAGTACCAGCTAATAATGTTAGTAAAGAAGGAAATTTTACCTCATCCTGTGACTCAAAATTTCCTCTTAATTTACATCTAAATAATAGTAGAGGAACATTTAAGAAAGAGGGATATGGCAGAGGAGCCCATCATTATGCAGAGTTTGAGAGCAAAACCAAAAGATATGACTTGCAACATGTTTCTATCCCAATTAAAAATTTTAAATAATGGAACATTGTATCCTGGAGTCTCAGATCTCATTTATATAGCTTTTGTTACCATATTTTATTTATATGATCTTACAGCCCCCCTGTGAAAGAGGCAGAGCAGTGCTATTATGCTCATTGTATTGATAAGGAAAGTAAGGCCCAAAGAGGTAGACAGAACTTGTCTAAAACCCAACGGCCTTTGTAAGTGAAAGAAAAAGTCAGGACTCTAAGTCTAGGTTTTCTGACTCAAAATCCAGGCCATAAATGAGAAACTATTTTGTTCTGCAAGCCTTCGTCTAAAATGAGAATAGCAGCACAATTGGAAGAGCATAGTCGATGTCACTGAACTGTGCATGTAGAAATTTTTGAAATGGTGTATCTTTGGCTATGTGTATTTTCACCAAAAAAAAAAGGTTGAGAAGTTAGAGGGTTAACATGTGGTGGGGTTGTTAACCAATGTCATAAAACAATATGTGTACTACTATTTCATGAGAAACTATTTGTTCTGTAAGCCTTCACCTGAAGCACAATTAAAAAAAAAAACCCAGGCCATTTTCACTCTTCCAGGTGTTAATAAAAACAAAAGAAACTGAGGCCTAAATTGTCAGATTATTCTGAATGCATAGGAAAAGTCACAGAGGTCACCAACCATTGTGAAATGTACTCTAAAAACAGATAAGAAATAATGTGGAGACAAAAACCCACTGTCATCAAGTCATTCCAATTCATAGCGACCCTGTAGGACAAAGTAGAACTACCCCATAGGATTTCCAAGGCTATAATCTTTACGGAAGCAGACTGCCACATCTTTCTTCTGAGGAGTAGCTGGTGGGTTCCAACCATTGACCTCTTGATTTAGCACAATAACCATGAAGTCTTGCAGATTCCCTTTTGTGTCAAAGACGTTTGTTAATCATAAACTCACTTAACGTTCATCTTGTGAAAAGAGTTTAACTTTACCTGTTACTTGAGACAATAATCCTAAACCTTTGGAGTCTCCAGCATAATTGAGATACCTTTATTGTGCAAATGACAAGGGGCTAAACAGGGCACAAGGACCACCTGGCTGTCTCAGGAAGGAAAGGAAGCATAATTCAATTATGCTAACATTAATCAAACTGTTAATTTTCTACTTTGTATTTCCTCTCCTTTCTCCTTTAAAAACTAATTGTAACTGACCTAGGACTAACCATCTGTTTATTTAGAGAAAAAGGTCTTCCTATGCACACAGATTAACTGCTCAGATAAACCCCATGTGCTTTGATTATTTTGACACAGGCTACTCAGCCTTATTTCCTAGGTTTCCTCCTGTCACCTTGATATCTCATCGTGATACTTTACCATGTTTAGTCTTTCCTGTCTTGATCTAACTAATGAAATGCAGTTTTTCAGTATTCTGATATTCCAGAATAGCATGCTATTTTCAAGAACCAGTTATTTTCTGGTATTGTTCTTGGTGTAGTACCATTAGTTCAGCATTTCAAAAATCTAATGTTAAAACAGAAATAATGTTAAACCAATAATAGAAATTGATTGAAGTTTATTTAGTATATGATTTGCAAATGAGGGCAGCATTTCTGACTAGAGAGTAAAAAATGTTCCAAAGGAGAAAAATATTTCAAAGATTCTTATACCCCACCCCAGTTTATCACTAGTACATTACCATGGAAACAGGGCCAGAAGAACGTTTACATAATAACTTGTGGACGTGCAACATTTTCTTGAAGAAAAATTCAGACAATTACTGATTTACCCTAAAAACCTAGCTTCTAGTCTTACCTTTGCAGTTTCTGTTGTTGAAACTTCTCATAGATAATTCTTTAAAAGACCACAATGCCCAAGGCAAACATTCTTTCTTAATTAAGCTGGACTATTATTTTACTTGAGGAGCCCTGGTGGTGCAGTGGTTAAAACGCTCAGCTGCTAACCCACCAGCTGCTCCACAGGAGAAAAGATGTGGCAGTCTGCTTCTGTAAAGATTTAAAGCCTTCGAAACCCTACGGCACAGTTCTACTCTGTCCTATACGGCCACTATGAGTTGGAATCGACTAGATGGCAATGGGCTGTTTGACTTAAAGATGACTTTTAGGAAACCAGTTTTCTCAAGGTTTAAAGTTCAAAGATCATCTTAGGGTAATAGTTTGGGAGGGTCACTCCAACCTCCATGGAATCCAGAATTCTGGATTCCACAAGAATTAAAAAACTCAGTTCCTCGCCAAACTCTGAATTATTTATGAGACGTATTCAGAGATTACACACAGCATTCGAATTCCATATCAAATAAATGTGCACCTGACTAGAAAGGTCTCATTTTTATGCATTCTGACTCCATCACTGCCCTTTGAAAACCTGTTAAAAGTGTCATTTTGTTGCGTTAGCTGCCATTTCCTAAATTATTAGTGCGGCTGAGCATTTTTTTTTTTTTTACAGCATTTTGATTTCCCCCAGCAAGAGTTTTGGTCCAGTGAATTTCCAGAAAGTCCTACTGGAATCTGAATGAATCTGGGGCTTAGGAAGGGAATCCTTACAATAGAGGGATTAGGGAGGAGTGGGAGGAAAGGATGAAGAGTTTCCTAGATCTCTGGTTCATCTTTCCTTGTTTCCTGAGAGGATCAACTTCATGTTCTTACAGCCATACTGTCCTCCCATAGGATCCTTTATTTTCACTAATTCCCTAACTCATTCTTTCTAGAGAAATTTAGGCTGGAAGGGAAGAAGGACATCAGTCCTTGACCCAACTACCTCTCAGGTTCGTTATTTTCTGAGGACAAAGTGTATAAAATGATGGTACCATATCATACTTTTTAATAAAATACTGCTAGTAATGCCAGCATTGTTGCCAGTATTTCAGTATTATGGAAAATAAATATAACCAGTATTGCCATTTTGCTCCAATGTTCCAATTGCTAAGTCTAAGAGCTTGAAGTTACCATGCCAACTACTATGGCTTCTCTAAAGGTCACTCCTGGGACCAGGCCACTCACCAATGCTGTCAGTCCACAACTGATTGCCTTCATCACAGCTCCCAATTCTCTCTGCTGATCCCAACTACCAGAGAGTGGACATGCTTCACTAGAAAATTCTCGTGCTCTGGGCAAAACTTAGATTCTGGTATTATTGTCCTCATTCTCAATTCTAGCTACCATAGATTAAAGGGAGGGTGATATAATGAGATGAATTGTTGCCAAATGCCCATCACTAAGAGATGGTTAAGTTATATTAGATCCATACAATGTAATTATGTCAGTAAACAAATGAGATGCATTTATATGTACCGACATCAAAAGTCAAGATAGAGTGTTAAAATGAAAAAGGCATGTCTAAACAATGTTTAGAGTCCCTGTGTAGCACAACAGTTAACACATTCAGCTGCTAACTGAAAGGTTGGAGGTTTGAGTCCACTCAGAGGTGCCTTGGAAGAAAGGTCTGGCTATCTACTTCTGAAAAATCAGACATCGAAAACCCTATGGACTGCATCAGCCTGAGACCAGAACTAGATGGTGCCTGGCTACCACCAATGACTGCCCTGACAGGGAACACAACAGAGAGTTCTTGATGGAGCAGGAGAAAAGTGGGGTGCGAAACTCAAATTCTAGCAAAAAGACCAGACTTAATGGTCTGACTGAGACTGGAGGAGCCCCAGAAGTATGGCCCCAGACTCTCTGTCAACCCAGAACTAAAACCATTCCCAAGGCCAACTCTTCAGACAAAGATGAGACTGGACTATCGGACAGAAAATGGTACTTGTGAAGAGTGTGCTTCTTAGCTCAAGTAGATACATGAGACTAAATGGGCAGCTCCTGTCTAGGTGAGACGAGAAAGCAGAGAGGGTCAGGAGCTGGTTGAATGGACACGGGAAATCAGGGGTGGAAAGGAGGAGTGTGCTGTCACAGTATAGAGAGAGCAATTAGGGTCACATAACAATGTGTAGATTTTTGTATGAGAGGCTAACTTGAATTGTAAACTTTCACTTAAACTACAACAATAAAAAAAAAAAAAAGAAAACCCTATGGAGCACAGTTCTATTCTGACACACATGGCGGTCATCACATGCCAGAATTGAGCCCACAACAAATGCTTTAGTTTTTGGTTTTAAACAGTATTTATTGTATGCACCTATTTATGTAACTAAAACTGTGTAATCATTATCTGTTTTTCTTCTATAGCTCTATCTAGCTGGATTTCTCTATGTCTACGAAAATGCATAAAAAGTGGTCTGGATTATTTATTGGACTATCTAACAGAAATGCTAAAATGCACACAAAATTTAGCATCATTCCTGTCTTTTAGCATACATCACAACCAAAATCCATTGCCACTGAGTTGGCCAACTCATAGTGACCCTATAGGATAGAGTAAAACTGCCCCCACAGGGTTTCCAAGTTGGCACTGCTTCTAAGATTTCCAAGGCTGTAAATCTTTATGGAAGTAGACTGCCACTTATTTCTCCCATGAAGTGGCTGGTAGATTCAAACCACTGACCTTTCAGTAAGCAGCCAAGTGCTTAACCACTGCAACCACCAGGGCTCCTTCCTTTAGCACACAAAGTAGACAGATTAAGAATTTGGTTTTTAAAAAAAGTGTAAAAATAAATATGGAAGCAAAATGTGAACTGAATCCAAAATACCTTTTGGCAGGGGGAAGCAGGCTGCCTGCCAGTGCAGCAGTGCCAACCTAAAGTAAGCAGCTAGGCTGTGAGGTGCCTCTAAAACAGTGAAGCAAACCACCCAGCCCTAAGAAAGTGGTTCTTCTCAAGGGTAATGCGATGCACAGCAGTCACATACTGATACAGCAATAAGGGTTTCCATCTTTGTTTCCCGTCAGTCCATTACAGAGTCATATTCAATTGAATCCAGTGGTGCTCTCAAATGTTTTTTTTTTTTTTTTTTTCTCTTCCTTTTATTAAGAGTTCTTTCATTTCTGGCTGAGGAAAAATAAGAAGCAGGCCAGGATAATCACTGTCCATTAGCAGCAGCTTTTGCTGGCAGATAAGAGGACAGAGGTCCTTTTTTCATCAGCCACTGCTGCAGCAGGCTCAAAGGACATGCCCACATAACTTAACCACATCAGTGGCAATTTGAAGGAGAATATAGCCTGAGAATTCAAGTTAGGTGTGTCTTAGTCATCTAGTACTGCTATAACAGAAATACCACAAGTGGACGGCTTTAACAAAGAGAAGTTTATTCTCTTACAGTCCAGTAGGCTAGAAGTCTGAATTCAGGGCGCCGCTCCAGAGGAAGTCTTTCTCTTCCTGTCGGCTCCGGAGGCAGGTCCTTGTCATCAGTCTTCCCTTGGTCTGGGAGCATCTCAGTGCAGGAACCTCAGATCCAAAGGACACGCTCTACTCTTGGCACTACTTTCTTGGTGGTATGAGGTCCCCCGTCTGTCTGCTTGCTTCTCTCTTTTATACCTCAAAAGAGATTGGCTTAAGACACTATCAAATTTTGTAGATCTCATCAATATAACTGCTGCTAATCAATCTTATTACATCATAGTGATAGGATTTACAACACATAGAGAAATCACACTAGATGACAAAACGGTAGACAATCATGCAATACTGGAAATCATGATGTAGACAACTTGACATATACTTTTGGGGGACACAATTCAATCCATGACAGCTGCCATGTTATAAAACATTGAACAGATTTTAATGTCCATAATGTTCATGTTCATTGTATGTACTTGGCTATTAACCAGGCTTTCTAATTTTCTCATGACTGCCCACAGATCATTATTATTTTATAGTCTCTCTTTCTCTCCCTTTCTTTCTCCTTTATTTCAAAATATACCTAATCTTTATTCTATATTCCAGATGTTTATTCTGCAAATGATGGTTCAATGTACAACAAAGATAAATTATGCAACTTTATATTTTTAGTATTTCCTTCATTCTGCTTCTTAAAAATCAAGACAGAAAATAAGTTTAAATGTTATTATTCTCACATGATGTGACTGTACCTAGAAAACCCAACAGAATTAACTCAAAAGCCATTATAAACAATGAGTAAGTTGGCAAGGCACAAAATTAAAGCAAAAAATAAAAATAAAATCAATAGCTTACCATTATACAACCAATGAAATAGTAGTATAATGGGAGAAAAGATAATCATATACGATAGCGATTAAAATATGAACTGTTTAGAAATAAATTTAACAATAAAAATACTAGGTCTGGATTAAAAAATGTAAACCATGTATTAAAAAATTTAATTTGTATTAATTTTTTTAATTAAAAATTTAAACTGAGGGACATAAAAGACTTAAATAGAACAGTATTTGTTATTGGCTCAGAAGTCTCAGCATTATAACAATGAAAATTGTCCCTAAACTACTACAAAAATTTTAAATGGTCAATAAAAGTACGAAGTTTTTTTAAGCAAGCCAATCTAAAGTTCATATGGTAAATAAAAATCTTTATGTTCTTTAGTCTCAAATACCTTTTAAAAAAGAGTAGACTAGCCCTTCCACCTATTAAAACATACTATAATGTAATAGCAATGCTGAAAAACAAGGCTCCAGGAATTGACAGAATACCAACCGAGATACTTCAACAAACGGATGCAACACTGGAAGTGCTCACTCATCTACGCCAAGAAATTTGGAAGACAGCTACCTGGCCAATCGACTGGTGGAGATCCATGTTTGTGTCCATTCCAAAGAAAGGTGATCCAACAGAATGTGGAAATTATCAAACAATAGCATTAATATCACACACAAGTAAAATTTTGCTGAAGATCATTCAAAACCGGTTGCAGCAGTACATTGACAGGGAACTGCCAGAAATTTAACCCAGATTCAGAAAAGGATGTAGAAAGAGGGATATCATTGCTGATGTCAGATAGATCTTGGCTGAAAGCAGAGAATACCAGAAAGATGTTTACCTGTGTTTTATTGAATATGCAAAGGCGTTTGACTGTGTGGATCATAACAAATTATGGACAACATTGCAAAGAATGACAATTCCAGAACACTTAATTGTGCTCATGAGGAACCTGTACTTAGACCAAGAACAGAACAATAGAACAAGGGGATACTACGTGGTTTAAAATCAGGAAAGGTGCGTGTCAGGGTGTATTCTTTCACCGTATTTATTCAGTCTGTATGCTGAGTTTAAAAATGGTGTGGCAGCGGCGTCTAACCTCCTCTAACTTCACAAGGAGTAAAGAGATTCAAGATCAACAGCCCAAGGCTAACTCCTATGTGGTGAAAGTCAGACATGCCTCTTCTCTCTGCCATCTTTACAAACTCTGACACCAACCGTCCCTTCCAGGACACTCTCTACTTCTCTGTCGGATTCGATAATTCATTGCAATGGCCACACAGAACTCACAGACCATACTCATGATTATGGGGTTTATTAGGGAAGTAACAGGTTACAGTTCAGGTTGAGGAATGTTCAGGATACAGTTCTTCATCAGGACAGCCTCTTCCCAGCCATGCTTAAGGCATGCCTCTCCCTGGCCCTCAGCCTCTGCCCTGCTTGGGCAAGTGTTACAAAGCTCTTTTAGCTCTGCCTATAAGTAAGTGCCCCCCAAAGACACCCCATTCTACCAGTAAGCCTCGGCCTGAAGGCACTCAGCTCTAGCTCCGTGAGTCGGCAAACCTAGCTTCACCAAGTGCCTGGAGGCATCCTACAACTCCAGCAAGCCTCCTGGCCAAAGATTCTCAGCTTTCTCGCTCTGTGGTCTGGAACGCCCACTGTGCTGTCTCCTGCTGGTCTCCTGCCAGTGTCCTGGTTCTGCTGCCTCTGCTGCTACCATTTCTCTACTGCTGCTTTTCACCGTCTTGCTCTTTGGTGTTACAGCTCTGTCTGTCTCCTGGGTCTAGCAGGGTCTCAGCTGAGGGATACCAGATCCAAAGAATAGCTTCTGGCTATTCTTTCTTGGTGGTGGTGAGACCCTCTCCTTTTTGCCTCTGGGATGGCTCATTTTAAGCCTAGCAGGATGGTAAAACTGACCAACCCCTTCGTTAGAATTCCATAGACTTTATTTGCACAGTCCCACCCAATCACTTGGTTAGGAGTTACAAGACCATAGCAAGAAAGGCAATACAAAAGTGATCCATCACACTGCATTGAGCAAATAATCTGAGAAGCCAGACTATGTGAAGAAGAATGCTGCATCAGGATTGGAGGAAGACCCATCAACAACCTGCAATATGCAGATGATACGACTTTGCTTGCTGAAAGAAAAGACTTGAAGCCCTTACTGATGAAGATCAAAGACTACAGCCTTCAGTATGGATTATACCTCCACATAAAGAGAACAAAAATCCTCACAATTTGACCAATAAGCAACGTCATGATAAACAGAGAAAAGACTAAAGTTGCCAAGGATTTCATTTTACTTGGCTCCATAATCAATGCCCACGGAATCAGCAGTCAAGAAATCAAATGACATATTGCATTGGGCAAATCTGCTGCAAAAGACCTCTTTAAAGTGTTAAAAAGCAGAGATGTCACTTTGAAGACTAAGGTGCACCTGACCCAAGCATGGTATTTTCAATGGCCTTATATGCACGTGAAAGCTGAACAATGAAAAAGGAAGACCGAAGAATTGATGCCTTTGAATTATGATGTTGGTGAAAAATATTGAATATTTTTTCTCCCTCCTTCCTCTCTCCTTTCTTTCCTTGCCTTTTCTCTCCCTTTGTGGATTTGTCTGCTTTCATGTGGTGAATGTTATTTTTAGAACATTAAAAGTAGAAGAGGACAAGATTTAGAGAGGAAGTACCTTTCAAATGCCTGCTTTAGGGCCAGCATGGTAGAGATGGCCTCATCTGAATTAAAACAACTGATACTGTAGTTTGAGAACTGTTTCTTCTCAGTTGTTTGTGTAGGACTCCTACAGAATATGAGAGGCAGGTTAGCTCCGCCTCCTGGCCTTACAAAGCAAAGAAAGGGAAAAGGGAGAGAAAGCCATCTTGCAGTTTCTCGCTACCTACATTTCATTTACAAATGCTTAAACTACATCTTGATTAGAAACTGGACCTTTAAACTTTTCATATTAGTTTTTCCTTCTTCTAATTAAAACATCATAACTGCTTTATTTTTATTTTCTGCTTTCATTTTTTTATTAAAAATCAACTTTGAGTCATTTCTGCTTAACTTGTTGTCTTTAAAAATAGCCCTTTCCTGTGGGGACCATGGTCTCCAGGAACAGCTAGCTCAACTGGCATAACACAGTTTATAAAGACAACGTTCTGCATTCTACCTTGGTGAGTAGAGTCTAGGATCTTAAAACTCTGTGAGCAGCCATCTAAGATACTCCACTGATCTCAACCTTTCAGGAGCAAGGGAGAATGAAGAGAACATGATACAAGGAAGATTACTCTAAAGGACTAATGGACCACAGCTACCACAGCCTCCACCAGACTGAGTCCAGTACAGCTAGATGGTGCCCAGCGACTACCACAGACTGCTCTGACCAGGATCACAATAGAGGGTTCTGGACAGAGTGGGAAAAGGATGTAGAACAAAATTCTAACTCACAAAAAAAGACCAGATTTACTGGCCTGACAGACTGGAGAAACTCTGAGAGTATGGCCCCCAGACACCCTTTTAGCTCAGTGGTCAAGTCACTACCATAAGTTCACCGTTCAGCCAAGGATTGGACAGCTTCATGAAACAAAATGGGACTAATGAGGCACAGCAGTCCAGGGACAAGGACTAGAAGGCAGGAGGGGACAGGAAAGCTGGTGATAGGGAACCCAAGGTTGAGAAGGGACAGTGTTGACATGTCGTGGGGTTGTTAACCATTGTCACAGGGCACTTTGTGTACTAACTGTTTAATGAAAAACTGTTCTGCAAACTTTCATATAAGGTACAAAAAAAAAAAAAAAAGAAAGAAATATCTATATGAGATCAAATTGACAACAGCAACTCAAAAGGTTTGACGGGAAGCCTAGGGGGCAGTGAGTTGAAGATAATGGTGACAGAATAATTTGGAAAAGGATAGTGAGAATAGCAGCACAACTGGAAGAATGTAATCGACGTCACTGAACTGTACATGTAGAAACTTTCAAAATGGTGTAACTTTGGCTATGTATATTTTCACCAGAAAAAAAAAGTCCTCCAAGGTTGAGAAGGGAGAGTGTTGACATGTCATGGGATTGTTAACCAATGTCATAAAACAATATGTGTACTGATTGTTTAATGAAAAACTATTTGTTCTATCTAAAGTACCATAAAAAAATTTAAAAATAAAAAATAAAAATAGCCCTTTCTTTTTGTCCAAATTCTTCTTTTCTAAATCATTCCAGTTAAACCTGTTGCCTTAGAGTCAATTCCGACTCATAGCGACCCTATAGGACAGAGTAGAACTGCCCCATAGGGTTTCCAAGGCGGGGGCTGGTGGATTTGAACTGTCGACCTTTTTGGTTAGCAGCTGAGTTCTTAATCACTGTGCCACCAGGGCTCAAAATCATTCTAGTTAGTTAATCTAAATGAAAATTTCTCATTTTCTGTAAGGCTTCTTTCAGTTAGTTAAACCCTTTCAGAGAGGAAAGGGTACGAGTTTTAAGAAGGCACATGAAACTCTTTCAAGCAAGTATTGGCCTCTAGTGGATCAAAAGTGACAACACACCTTTGAACAACTTTGGCTGACATTCTGGAAAGAACATATTTTGGAAAGGCAGTAAAGCACATTGCTAGTGCAGAAAAAAACAAAGGACAATACCATCCATTTTGCCAAATCGTATAAATGCACTGGATAAAATCACAAAATAGTAGATTACTACCAAATAAATTTAAAACTTAGAAATATAAAAAAATCATAAAATTAAAAGTCAAATGACAAACCAAGGAAAACACTTGCAACAAATATGGCATACAAATAGTGAACATTCTTAATATGTAGAGTTTTTACAAATCAGTAAACTAATTGATAAGAACTAGTACGTTTTCACAGGGTTTCCATTTATAAGATCAGCTTACAAAAATCGTAACATTTCTCTGCACCAGCAATAACCAACTGGAAAAGCAAAAAAGAAGATACAGTTTATAAAAGTAAAACGATAAAGTAACTAGGAATTGACCTAACCTAGAATGTGTAAGACCTCTGGGAAGGAAAGGACTTCAAAATGCTAATAAATGACGTAGATGACTACATGAATAAATGAAGAGCTAGCCTATACTTTTAAATGGGCTGATTTAATGTTACAAAGATGTCAATGTTCCCCAAGTTAAACTATATTCATCTGAATCCAGTGTAACCCAATTCAAAATTCTTTCTTGTTAAGAAACTAAATAAGCTTTTTCCAAAATTTACATAGAAAAATGAAAGCTCATAAGTAGGTAAGTCAACCTTGAAAACGAAGAGTAAAGAGAGAAGACTTTTCCCATCAGATTAAGGCATACTACAAACCCATAGTAATAAAAAGTGTGGATTGTGCAGAACAAATAAGTAGACCAACAGAGCAGAAAAAAAGAGCTTAGGAACATATCTACATGTTTGTGGAAAAGTATATACAATAAAGGTACCACCACAAATTCAATAAGGACAATTAAAAAATAATAATGGTAGGGAAATTTATTTACATATGGAGAAAAATAAAACTAGATCTTTTACCTAACACTATATACAAAGGTGAACTTCAAGTAGACTAAAGACCTAAATGTAAAAGGGAAAAAAACTATAAAAATTAATAGAAGGAAATATAACAGAATGTGTTTGTGATCTAAGGTGGGAAAGGACTTTTTAAACAAAAATTCAAAAGCACAAATCGTAAGGGAAAATATTAATAAATGCAATTACATCAAAATTAAGGATTTTTATACAAGGAAGAAACAATGGACAAATTTAGCAGAGAGATGACAGTATAGGAAAAGATATTTACAGAGTCTAAAGTCAATCTACATCTAATATCTAGAGCGAAGTCCCTGGGTGGTGTAAATGGTTAACATTCAGCTGTTAATTGAAAGACTGGAGGTTTGAGTCCACCCAGAGTCACCTTGGAAGAAAGGCCTGGAGATCTACTTCTGTGACATCAGCTATTAAAAACTTTACGAAGCAGTTTTACTCTGGCACACACGGGGTCACCCTGTGTTAGGGTTGACTTGATGGCAATATCTACGACAGTACTCTCTAATAGAACTTTCTGCAATGATGGAAATGCTCTAAACCTACACTGCCCAATATGGCACCCAGTAGCCATATGTGGCTATTAAACACTTGAAATGTGGCTAATACAACCGAGGAACTGGATTTTTAATTTTATTTAACTTGAATTAATTTAAATTTAAATAAGCCCATGTGGCTAATAGTTACCTCATAATATAGAACAGATCTAGAATATACAAGAGACTCTTGGAAATCTACAAGAAAAACAAAGAAACAAAGCCAGGAAGCACATAGAAAAATAAGTAAAGGCTAGTATTAGGCAATAGACAGAAGAGAAAACCCAAAAAAAGATGCTCAAATATGTTATAATCATAAAAATGCAAATTAAACAATAAGCTATCACTTTTACCTGTTAGACTTGCCAGGTTGAGTGTGGATGGGATGTAGCAATTTAATAACTTTCTTGCACTGAAGGTGGGAATTTAGGCTGCAGTAGCCATTCAGAAGAGCAATTGCAGGCTTAGTCAAATTAGGTACACGCATAACCTATGACCCAGCAATTCTGCTCCTGTATGTATATGAATACATATATGTACACATAGAGAGAAAGAGAGAGAGAGGTGGCACAAATGGTCAAGTGCTGGGCTACTTGCTAACCGAAAGTTTAGTGGTTTGAACCTTAACTCAGAGAGGCATCAGAAGAAAGCCTGTTTATCTGCTTCCGCAAGGTCACAGCCATGAAAACCCTGTGGAGTGCAGTTCTACTCTGACACACATGGGGTCGCCATGTGTCAGAAGTTGACTTGATGGCAACTGGTTTGTTTTTTATGGTTTGGAGATACAGATATTCCAAAAAATCTCACACAAGTCTGAAAGGGGTATGTTTATTATAGTATTATTTACTGGCAGAGAAGAAGAGGAAATCTGGGGGGAATGAGGGTGATGTGGACAGGCAAACTGTGGTAAAAGCACACACTGTGGATTAAAGGAAGCCCTGGTGGCATAATGGTTAAGAGCTAGTCTGTTAACCAAAAGGTCGGCAGTTCAAATCCACCAGTTTTTCCCTGGAAACCCTAGAGGACAGTTCTGCTCTGTCCTATAGGGTTGCTATGAGTCAGAATTGACTCGATGATGGCAATGGGTTTGGTGGTTTGGTTTGGTGGATGAAAGATCAGATAAACACAGAGCAACATGGATGGATCTTTAAAACTGCTTCAGTTAAAATAATAAACAGGACTAAATTCAAAACACAATTTGTTTTGATTTGATCTATGTAAATCTAAAATACGTAGAGCAGTACACATTTTACAAAAATCCATGTGAATAAAAGGATATTCATTAAGCACATTAGGAAGCTTGTCTGTGTGTGGGGTAGGGTGTGGGGGTATAGACACTGAAATGGGAAACTGGAATCAGGATAAAAGGGGGAAATGCTGACAATGTCCACAAAAAGAGGAATATCACTAACTCAACCGTCTATAGCTGAGGTCCAAAATGAAAAAAAATAGAAAAACCTTAATAACTCAATAGAAAAAAATGAGCAAAAGGCATAAATAGTGAATATACGAAATCAATGCATATAAGGAAAAAACACACAAGAAACAATGTTCGATCTTTTATTCAAAGAAATGTAAAAGATTGTGATAACATTTTTAACCTATCATACAGTCGAAAACTTTTTTAATGAACATACCCCATATTATGGGAGGAATAGTGAAAGTGGCACTCCTAAAAAGCTGGCAGGAGTTTAAGTTGTTAACTGAGAGGGCCCTGAACAATACAAAATGGATCCTGCCCGTGAAAGACTCTGGGGAAGAAGCAGAGTACCTGACCGCGCAGCAGGGGCCTAACTACGGAAAATAGCACCTAGGGGAATTAGTGTTAAATTCCTTAATGATCTTTCCCAGCTGGTGATGGAACTGTGATAGCCAGTTGCTGGTGCTCGCTTGCTAGGTGCTGTAGAGTTGGTTGCAACTCATAGCGACCTCATGTACAACAGAATGAAACACTGCCCAGTCCTGCACCATCTTCACAATCGTTATGCTTGAGCCCACTGTTAAGCCACTGTGTCAATCCATCTCATTGAGGGTCTTCCTCTTTTTTGCTGACCCTCTACTTTACCAAGCATGATGTCCTTCTCCAGGGACTGGTCCCTCCTGATAGCATGTCCAAAATATGTGAGACAAAGTCTTGCCATCCTTGCTTCTAAGGAGCATTCTGGCTGTACTTCTTTTAAGACAGATTTGTTCATTCTTCTGGCAGTCCTTGGTATATTCAATATTCTTCGCCAACACCATAATTCAAAGACATCAATTCTTTGGTCTTCCTTACTTATTGTCCAGCTTTTACATGCATATGAGGTGACTGAAGATACATCCTTAATGAAGGAATATATAAAAACGATGTGTCCAGGAATATTCTCATGAAATAATGAAACATGAGAAAAATATAAAAACTTATGTATACACTATAATGCCAAGTTTATTTTTTTAATCATACATTGAGTATATATACATATACACATATTAGAAACAGTGGCAAAATATATATAAGATGTTAACAGTAGTTATCTCTAAATGGTATTATTACAGTATTAACTGGTGATTTTTGTTTTCTTTACATATTTTTGTATTACGCTAAGGTCACTACAAACAAAGGAATTTCTGTTATAACTAGAAAATACACACTGATTTAGGGGCACAGGGGCATCTTCACTTGTGATGAATGAGTAATCTGAGAATAAAGGACATGACATTCAGTCTAAGCAGAAATACTATCTAAAGATGACAAAGTAATTATCAGATTTTCTGTAGTACAATTCTCTAGGAGCTGGATCTTTACAAAATGCACACACACACAAACACACACACACACACACACACAAAGGTGGGCAGGACTCATAGTCCATCAGGACTCCAATTACCACAGTAAGATCTTTTAGAGGAGCTATGATGTGCAAAGATGTCACCTTGAGGACTAACATGTGCCTGACCCAAGTCATGGTATTTTCAATTGCCTCACAAGCATTCAAAAGCTGGACAATGAATAAGGAAGATCAATGAAGAATTGACCCCTTTGAATTATGGTGCTGGCGAAAAATATTGAATATACCATGGACTGCCAAAAGAATGAACAAATCTGTCTTGGAAGAAATACAGCCAGAATGCTCATTAGAAGCAGGGATGGCAAGACTTTGTCTCACTTACTTTGGACACGTTATCAAGAGGAACCAGACCCTGGAGAAGGACATCATGCTTGGTAAAGCAGAAGGTCAGCAAAAAAAGAGGAAGACCCTCAATGAGATGGATTGACACAACGGTTGCAACAATGGGCTCAAACATAACAACGATTGTGAAGATGGCGCAGGACTGGGTAGTGTTTTGTTCTGTTATACATAGGGTTGCTATGAGTCAGAACTGACTCAATGGCACCTAACGACAACATGATGTGCAGAGCAAAACAGAAGCGACAGATGGTCTGTGTTCAGCTCACATTCAATCTCAAAAGATCACCCAACCCAGGCATTAAGGTGCTTCATATAACTACAGTTTCCACCAAAAAAATAATTTCTAGGTAGTTCTAGTAATATCTAGGGCACTATATAGCAGCATTTTGCCAGTATCAATTACAGAAACACCCAAAAATCCAAAGTTTCTGAAAAATTAATTATTTCATTTGAAGAGTTATTGAAGACAGGTTTATAAAGGTAAAATGGCATGGATATTAGGGTAATTATATCTGGGTTTTGCCAAAAATATTTAGATTTTACACTGCCTTTGAGGAATTTTGATATAGAAAACCTAAGTTCATGCTGAACGGAGCTGCACCTTGGAATGTGGTTGGTTCATGGTGATTGAAAAGCTTCTTGACCTAAATCTCTGTAGCTGATGATCTAGTCTCTATGAGTAGAAATAGCTCTGCCTAGAGACCAGCTGCGTGTGGTTACATAAAAAAGCACTCCAGCTCCTAAATAACCCTGATAATCAATTAACTTAAATTTTAATTCTGCAAAACTAATTGGCATTGTCAGCAGTGGTGGTAGGCTAGGCAGTCCCAAACACGACACTATCAAGAAGGACACTGGACATTATGAAGGTCCAACTGGCTATTCAACAGCTAATAGGTGGAAAAGAGAATTCCAGGAAGCAGGAGAGAGGGAAGAGAAAGGAAGATTGGAGGGCACTGGCGTAAGAACAGGTTAGCTACCCTTACCTGTCTTGTGTTAAAACTTGATCATCAAAACTCAGTAGAATAGAAATGAAATTGCTACGTCACCTTTTTATAGACTTAGACCCAAGGATTTATGGAAGCCTATATATTTTACAAAATCATTATATTTTTATTTCTGGAAATTAATCAAGTAGATCAGTGGTGAACTATATCGTGATCTGGTAAAGTTTTTTTTAAAGCTAAACAAGTTTCTATTAATATGAGGAGATGATTCATAATGGAACAGCTAAAAAGACCACAAGAATGTTGTTCAAAGTTCAGAGGAAAAGCCAGTGCCAACACTTTACAGGTAGAAGTCCCCCCGCTCACCAGCCATTTGCAAATCTTGTGGAAGCAAGCAAAATGGAACCCTTGGATGTAATTGCTGACGGTAGAAATGCACATGGAACTACGGACCCAGGCCATGTAAATCAAGACCAAGTTTTAATAATATGGGGCTTCATCAAACAAGACTCACCTCATCCTTTCACTCACTCACCCCATAAATCCTTAATACTTCCTATGTGCCAGACTCTGCAAGTTTTAATATCACTTTTTTCCAGTGCACTGATTTTGTAATACTTTATCACAAGTGTAAGAAAAGTTCATTAAAGAGTGTGAAAATAATCTTTTCCAGCCTCCATTCCATACCACCCCCTCCCCCCACTTCTACCCAAGGCAGAATTTTAATTATTTTCATAATACTATGTTCTTATTTCTGTTGTGGTACTTGGCATTTTGTTTCATAGTTATCCATTTGGTGCTTTGGGTCCGTCTCCCCAGCGGTCTCAGCTCCTTAGGCACAAGGACAATATTTATCCTTGTTCTTAGTCCTTAGGATAATGTCTTGCAAATTATAAACAAAAAAAAATCAAACTTGTTGCAAGTCAAGTCGATTCTGACTCATAGTGACCCTACAGGACAGAGTAGAACTGCCCCATAGGGCTTCCACGGAACTCCTGATAGATTCGAACTGCCGATCTTTTGGTTAGCAGCCATAGCTCTTAACGACTATGCCACCAGTTTCCTGCAAATTATAAGCACTCTACGATTATTTGGTAATATAGTATTCAGCTCTGCCATAGTTCTGTGACTTAAGCTCTCTGGGCCTCAGTTTCCTTATTAGTGAGACGAATAAAGGGTGATTTCCCAAAGGGAAGTGCTGTTACCAGGAGGAGGAATGCTCTGAAGGCCTGTGTCACCCCTTTACTATTCTTAGATCAAGTGATTCAGTGGTGCTGACTCTACCTGCCCTTTCTAGGGTTGGGCTTGGCCAAAGCCAGATCAATTAAAGCCAATGAACATTTGTCTTGGGCCTTTTGCTGAAATAACTGGGGAAAGGCTCCCTTGTTCTTTCTTGAGTAGCTCTTGAGAGAAACCAGAGGTTCAGGATGAGATACAGCAAGAGGAGACCTGGGCTATAATTGTGATTCTTCCATTATGAATGAAGTTGGTCAAATTAACTACCGAAAGAATAACATGAGGCTGTGAAAAGGACATTGATCTAAGAATAACACCTTTTAAGACAGATTTATCACTTGCTCTGTGATATTGGGCAAGTCCCTGAACAGAGCTGGAAGCCTCATCTTCCTCATTTGTTTAGACAAAAAAAAAAAAAGGGAAAACCTGACCTGTCTCACTAGGTTGTTGTGAAGACCAAATGACAAATGTGTGTGAATGCTCTTAGCAAATTCTAAGCTACTATACACAACAAAGTCTGTAGGCTTTTTGTCACTTAACTGATAGAGTGCCACAAACCAGACACTGTACTATGCACTTTGCATGCATTATCTCATTTAATCTTGACAAGCCTGGGAAGCAGTTCAGATAGGTTCATTATTCACCAGTTTTCCGATAAGGAAACTGAAAACGAAGACATTAAGAAACTTTCCCAAAGCCACACAGCTAATAAGTTATGTAGTCCAAATCTGAATCCAAGTAATGTGTCCAGAAGGAGCCCTGATGGCGCAAAGGTTAAGTGCTTGGCTGCTAACTGAAAAGTTGGCAGTTAGAAACCACCAGCATCTCCTCAGGAGAAACAACCTGGCAATCTGCTCCCATAAAGATTACAGCCTAGGGAAACCCTATGGAGTAGTTCTACTCTGTCATACAGGGTTGCTATGAGTCAGAATCTACTCAACAGCACACAACAAGAATGTGTGTCCAGGGTTTAAGCTCTTAACCAAGTGAGGTAATGTGTAAGGGACAGTAGAAGAAATCTACATAGATATATAGAGATACGGATAGACATATAAAGATAGATAGACGAAAAAATAATGGAAAAATTGGCCGCAGATGTTTGGTAAAAATATTTTTTAAACTTTAAATGGTGAGGTTAAAGGAGGTGTTTATCCTCTCCTTCCGAAAATAGAACTGCTGGCGAAGTTTCCTGGAGGCTGAAAAACCAATAAGTGGACAGGAATTCATTACTTTCATTCTGAGAGCAGCTGCTTCGTGCAGAATCTGGCATTCACTACATAAGGCCTACTCTTTGCACTGTAATCAGTGTGACTGCTTTGTTAAGCTGAGCCTCTCCATCTTGTATTTCTCCTCACTAAGCAGTCTGCTGCTGGTTGTTTCCCTTGTTCCACTAACGTACTGATATCTGTTTCGTTATTCCAGCTTATATTTCACGGAGTTTTTCAACAGAAGTGTCCCTTCTAGCCATTTGCTGACATCAATGTCCTCCATCACCTTGCCACCTTGGAACTATTTGGATATCCTATTGCCAGTCACATCCTTCCTTTAAAGTCGAAAAAGGAATATCCATTTCCTGCTGATGGTATGACTAAGTTCCAAGCTCACCATGAAAAGTGATAAGCATTGTCAAAACTTTTTCTATTTTTAATGATTTTTCCAAAACAAAATAAAAAAGTGTAAGCATCTAGGTGAGTGAATTCCCTTGGGCCATGGAACCAGCTATAGTAACATTAGAATCAGGAGACTGCAATTGCTGCCCTCACAGAGGAAAAGGCCTTCCTCAGTCTGCACCACCCGGCCCAGGAGGTCTGATCGATTAAAAATCTTGTCCAAGAATGACAAGTCAGCCTGGCTGTCATCACAGAGGCTCTGCCCTACTCATCTCCCCAGAGCTCAGGCTCACCTAGAAGGTAGCTTTGAGAGCCAGGCTCAGAAAAAAAGCATCTGCGGACCCAGAAATTCTCAGCTGGAATTGTATCTATGATGTTTCTAGGGTGTTCTGCCTCTCCCGGGTCTTCACCGGGTGCCACCAGTTCCCCTCCTTACCTGCCGTCGTGAAGGATAGAGGCTTCTGAAGTCAGGCAGATCTAGGTTTGAATTACACCACACAGTCACTTGAGGACTATGGCAAGGTTACCTACTTCTCTGTGCCTCAGTCTTCTCTACTGTAGGATGGAGTAGTAATAGTTACCTTCCAGAGCTATTGTGAGGATTCAATGAGGTAACCCATGTAAAATGCCTCACAGCAGATTCTAAATAGAAGTGGTTCTTTTCCTCTCTTCTTCCTAAATCATTTGAGAAAAGAAACTGTAATAATTCTGAAGAGATCAGTAAATTGATGATAACTCTGAAAATGTAAATACACTCTCTCTCTTTCTACAGATAAATACATAGAATAGCCATCCAAAGGTAATGGTTAAAAGCATAGACTCTAGAACTAAACTAAATTGGGTTCAAACCTCAGCCTTAATGTTTTTGTGCTTTAGTTGTCTCATCTGTAAAATGGGGATAATAAATATACCAACCTCTTACTACTGTTGTAAATGTTAAGTAAGTTCAGCATGGAAAATATACAAGAAACTTGAAACATACTAAGTGCTTCTTAAGTGTTATAATTCAGGACTGTCGTAGTCATAGTACTTTATATATCCCCTGCCCCCCCCCCAAAATGAGCACAAGTCATTTGTACCACCTAGGAATCTTAATATGTAGATATACATACATATATAGATGTGTGTGTATATATACATATTTATATTTGCTGTTGTTAGGTGCCGTTGGGTCGGTTCCGACTCACAGCAACCCTATAGGACAGAACAGAACTGCCCCATATGGTTTCCAAGCAGCAGCTGGTGGATTTGAACTGCTGACCTTTTGGTTAGTAGCCAAACTCTTAACCACTATGCTACCAGGGCTCCATATATATATGTACGTGTGTCTTACATATAGAGAAAGAGAAGAGGAAGAGAAAGAGAGAGCTTTAATGTTTAATCCTAAAATTTTAAGCTCCTAAAAGAGAGCTTTGCTAAATACCGATGCCAGTTTCTCTAAAATGTATATTTTGGGGACAGTTATATTATCTTTTAGAAGTGTCATCTTATATGAATGAATGCATTATGAAGTTTTTTGCAAAGGAAAGAAGAGAGGCTTTTTTTTTAGAATCATTTTTCCTCCACAGTAGGGAATGAGAAACCACATTTATTCTTTCTGCATCCCATGTCCTAGATTGTTCAAATAATTCTCATGTTTATAACTTTTTGATTAATTTCACTGTAAAACAGTTTTGCAAATAACAATATTCTCCAAAGTTCTAAAAATGTCAGTGGCCATTCTGGATTCGGGTGAATAGCTAATTTCAACATGCATTCATTCATTCATTCAACCAGTATTCACTAGGAGCCTAATATGTGCTAAGCAATGCTGTAGGAGGTAACAAACATCTCTGCCCTGGTAGAGCTTTCATTATTGGGGGGTGGGAGACAGTAGTCAAATGCAAACCATTTGTGTCACCCAGGGACCTAATACACAAATGCTGGTGTTAGGTGCCATCGACTCAATCCCGACTCATAGTGACCCTGTAGGACAGAGCAAAATTGCCTCATATGATTTCCAAGGCTGTAATCTTTATGGAAGCAGAGTAACACATCCTTCTCCCATGGAGCAGCTGGGTTCAAACTGCTGACCTTTCAGTTAGCAGTCAAGCACTTTAAGCACTGTCCCACCGGGCTCCTAGGGTAGAGATAGAAGTTGCAATTTTAAATAGGATTGTTAGAGAATGCCTCACTGAAAAGGGAATATACCAACAGAGGTCTGAGAGAAATGAGGGAACGAGCCATATGGATACCTAGTGGAAGAGCATTCTAGTCAGAAGGAATAGCAAGTGTAAAGATCCAGAAATGGGAGTGTACCTGCAAAGTTCAAGGAATGCCAAGAAGGCCAGTATGGCTAAAGTAGACTGAGCAAAGTAAAAGTAGTAGGAGTTGAAGTCACATGTATATACAGGAACTCACGAGAATGTTTACAGTAGCATTATTACTAATAGCTGAAATCTGGAAACAATTTAGATATCTATCAATAGTAGAATGGATAAATTATATTTATACAATGGAATTCTATAGAAATGAAAAAGAAAAAAGAACTCTATAGGTTCTCTCAATAATATGGACAAATCTCATAAACACAATGCTAAGTAAAAGAAGAAAATGTTAGTGAATAAAAACTGCATGATTCCATTTATATAAACTTTGCAAGTTAGGCAAAATTAATCTATGCAGTTAGAAGACAGATTAATAGTTACTTTTGGAAAGGGCAGACATATTTGTGATTGGAAAGGGAGTGTCTTCTGGGATGGCTAAGTGAAAGTAATATGGTATGTTCAATTTGTGAATCATTTGCTTAGGATTTGTGCACCTTTCTATATGTATGTCATGTTGTTGTCGTTTTCTGTCTTAGAGTCAGTCCCCAACTCACAGCAGACCCTACGCACGACAGAACAAAATGCTGCCAGGTCCTGCGCCATCCTCATGGTTGGCTGTAGGTCACACCACTGTGTGGGGTTTTCACTGGCTCATTTTTGGAAGTAGATTACCAGGTCTTTCTTACTAGTCTGTCTAAGGGTGAAAGCTCTGCTGAAACCTGTTTAGCATCACAGCAACACGCAAACTTCCACTGACAGATGGGTGGTGGCTGCACATGAGATGAACTGACCAGGTCTCCTGCATAGAAGGTGAGAATTCTACCACTTAAGCACCAATGCCTCAAATGTACGCCATACTTAAGTTTAAAAAAAGGAAAAAGTCTAATAGTGAATGGAAGAATTTGAGATAGCAAGTAGAGACAATTCTTTCAAGAAGTTTTATCACAAAAGGGAGCAGAGAAATGGCAGTAGCTGAAGGGTTAGTTTTATAATGGGAGAAATGACTATGTTTCAGAAACTTCACTTATTCATGTTTGCCCTTAATGAGAAACACCTGTCCTTTTACTTAATAGTTTTTCTTTGCGTTACTCATTTTTAACTTAAATTTATTTAAAAAGCAAAGTTCCTATTAACACTGTAAGTATCACCTGCCATAAACAGAAGTGACTATAAAAACACAATGAAAACAAAATTCATTAAATTAACATAATTAAAAATTGAAAAGCAGTTAAATACAAATAAAGATCAGTCTAATTGATCTACAAAAATGAGCACCCCAGAGTAAGTTCCTCAATCAGAAAACTGGAGCTGTTTTAAGATCAGTCAGAAATAAAGGGTATTCTGTTCCATGACTATGTAACAATCACCACCACTCCTAATATGTCCATCATAATCTTTATCTTCATACTATACGCTTTCTGTTTTTCACACTTATCCATACTGAGTTCAACAAAGGGGCCAAATGAAAACACAGCCTCAACAACCTGACTGACAAAAGGATGCCGAGTTGCCCAGGACTGGAGGTCACTGCCAGTTCTGTGTCCCTGGCTTGGAGAGAAGTTGGGCTCTGAGTGGAGAAAGAGCTTTCCCCATAGCTGATACGAGATGTTGTTCACTGAAGAGAACCCCTATTCCCACATCTCTTCTTGGAAAGTGCTGGTGGGTGCCTCAGTGTGTGGGGAGCAGGTGCTGCTGAACTGTGACACTAGCAGCTCCTCGAGAAACCAGACGAAGGTAGGGAAATCCCAGAGGGGCCCCTGGGGATCACTAAGTCCTCGTGCCCACAATCATCTCCCTTGTCCTGCACTTTAGAAAAACACCACTCCATAACAATGAAGACAATTATTTTCCAAAGTAAAAATCGCAATACAGTCTTTCAATAATACAGAATATTTACAATCAGAGCTGACCAGGAAGTTCGGAATGGCCGTGGTGCTATACCTCAGGCATGCATTTATTTGTCCACACATTGACATTTTTGATCAACACTAGTGCTAGACACCAGGAATATAAAAATTAGTAGACATAATCCCTGTCCTCGAGAAAGAGTTGCCAGATAAAAATACAGGACATCCAGATAAATTTGAATTTCAGATTCTTTTTTAGTGTAAGTTATGTCCCAAATATTACATTTA
Organism: Dugong dugon; assembly: GCA_030035585.1. NCBI lineage: Eukaryota > Metazoa > Chordata > Mammalia > Sirenia > Dugongidae > Dugong > Dugong dugon. The sequence continues at coordinate 22,044,418 of CM057469.1, read as the reverse complement.
ACATACTTTTAATTACCTGTTTTTTTAATTTTTTTTTAATCTGAAATTCAAATTTAACTGGGTGTCCTGTATTTTTATTTGCTACTTCTGGCAACCTTAGCTTAAGGAGACCATAGATTACTTTGGGACAAAGTCAAGTAGAATAGGGAGAGTGTGATAAGTGTCAGGGCAAAGGAGGTGGCTGAGGGTGGTTGGGTGCACATGGGAGAAATATACAACTCAGGGAAGGCTTCTGGGAGCTGGTAATGCTGAAGCTGAATCTTAAATTAAGAATTTACAGGCTGTACCACTCATTTCAGAATTTAATAACGCACCATCATGCATTGTGATTTAAGTTTTTGATGAATCCATGTTTGTGTTCCCAACTAGATCCTAGCTGCTTAAGGGTAGGGACCATCTCTCTTTGCTTCCCCCCACCACCTAGCACTGACAGGCACATCTAAGGTATGTAGTAAATTACTGCACAAATTGATTTGAATGGTATCCTCCCAAACAATAAAAATATTCTGTTCAGTGAAATAGCTTTTAATTGGTTAGTTTTATTTATTTATTTATTTGTTTGTTTGTTTGTTTATTTGTTTGTATATATATATTTTGTTTTATTTTATTTTTTTTTTAGTTCAAGTCTTCAAACACTGCAGCCAGTTCTTGGGAACTTGGAGTCTTGAGAATTTCCCAGTCTGGGACCCTGGGAGCCAAATCCATATGGGTTGTTTGCAGTGCAGTAATTTCTTATATTAAGTATCATGATAGATTCAATACGGCTGGAATGGGTGCCTTTTTGGTGTTTGGGTTTCTTCCTAAGACCCTCATGTGTGGCATATTCTTGGTTGGATCTGACGCCTTGAAGCAGTTACTACAGCTATTTCGTCCAATGATTGTTAACAACATCTCTCTACAAACACATCCTACTCATGTATAACCAAAACCAACCAGTAGCCCTCCTGGGTCAGGGTAGAACTGTTCCATAGGGCTTTCGTGACTGTGACCTTCAGAAGCAGATCACCAGGCCTATCTCTTGAGGCACCTCTGGGTGGGTTCTAACCAACCTGTCGGTTAATAGCCCAGTAGTTAACTGTTTGCACCACTGAGGGACTCCTCCTCATTTTTAAGTCCCTCTTTAACCTACTGCTGTTTGGCACTGTCCCCTAGAGTTCGCTCCAAGCTGGTCCAGGGTGAGGTTTACCCTGGGTATTGGAAGTGGAAGGGAAGGTAACTCTTCTGGCCTCCACTCCTAGCCTCTGCTCGAAAGACCAGAACCTAGAGGAGGCACCCCTGCTCCCCCTGAGCCCCCTTCCCCAAACCGGCACCTGCTCAACAATCTTATGTTAACATGTCGCGATGATGGTACGATCATAAAAAAACTTTTAAGGGAAGAATAAGAGAAACATGTAGAGAAGGTAGTCACATGAAAACATTTTTTAAAATGTGTCTACTTCTTCAACTCCTTTAACTTAGTGTGAATTATCATGCCTGCCGATCTCTGGATTCAAAAAATACTTTGTTTGGCCTAACTAAGGTTCTTCCCACAGTACAATATTCCTAAGAGGCCAGCGACCAGGTCTGGGGTGTTACGGGGTCCGGAAGCGTAGCCAAGTGGCCACCGAAGTCCAAAATGTCTTTAAAGTCTGTGTACCACAACTTATCCATAACACACATTTTCATGATTGTTTGGTTATAAAGTTTTCTCGGACTTACCAGTTAAATTATTTATAAATCTACCCACCCCCTAAGTCTCCAGGGAGATTCAAAGGAATACTGGAAGTCAAGCTCTTCTATCTTCTTTTTCCCCGAAATTTCAACATAAAACACTCAGCGACGCTCTTTAAACTTCAGCCCCCCGGAACGGAGACCGCGGTCAGGAAAGAACTACATTTCCCAGAAGCCCCGACGAGAGCAAAACTCCCAACTTCCCGAGCATCTTTCCTTGTCTGCACCTTCAAAGGGTCGCACGAGGCTCGGGCAGGCGACAGCGTCCGCGGGCAGAGAACGCCGGCAGCCAACACTCCAGTGAGTTGGTGGGCTTGGGCACCAAAGGAGCAGATTGGGGCCGCCGGAGGCGGAGCCGGCGCCTCAGGCTGCGTGCTGACGCCACTTCCGCTGCGGGGCGGGGCGGGCCTGTCCCGCGCAAATTGAAAAGCCGGCGCCTTGGCGCTCGCGTGCAGCTTGGCTCCTTGTGTTTCGCGCCGCTTGGCTCCGGTTCTGTGGCCGAAGTGAGTGAGGGGCGTTGGGCAGCGGGTATTGGTGCTCATACCAGGCTGTCCTCGGGCGGGAGGTTAGAGCCCTTTCCGGAGAGTGGGGTGAGGGGGTTGTGCGGGAACCCTAGGGCTGGGAACTGGGTTCCTGCCTGTCCCCGCAAGGATCAACCTGAGAGTCTCCCCTCTCCCTCCTCTTGGGATTCAGGGTCTCTTCGGAGGGGAAGAGAGGGCTGACATGGTCTTCCTGAACGTACAGCAAAGCCGTTTACGCATGGGACTGGGGCGCTGCCTGCGTGCAGTATGTGAGGTCGGGGAGTGTTTAGTTCCCGGGAAACGTGTCTGGCTGGGCTAGGGCTGCGATTCAGTGACCCGAGGGAGGGGCCTCACTCAGTCCATGCATTTGACGGGGGGGAGCAGGGACCAGGGGTATAGGGCTTCTCTGTTGAAGCTGGCAGTCAAGTTTTTACCTGCAATCTCCCAACTTTCAAACGTTGACAAGTGAATATTTCTCCTTAATATTGTGCAGGCCAAACGAAACATGTCGTCAGGAATGGATTTGCAAGCCACTCCTGAACATCCCTGCGAGACAGAGAAGTAAAGCAGAGAAGTTGCTGCTGTTGGGAGCCTTGAGATGATATGTGCTCTCAGTCATTCTTACTATGCTAAAGAGAAAATATTTATTCTAGGACATTTACCTAGCCTAGAAGAAATGTACAAGTTTCATGAAATGTGTATTATGTCAGTTTTCCTCAGAGTGAAAGAAAACTCTATGTAAAGACATTGAGAAGTGGAAGACTAATTGTTTTCCTCAAGCTGAGGCTTGATGACCACCTGCATCAAATGACCTCTTGTGTCTAAAATTCAAAATCCCTGGGCTCACTCCTGTAGCTGGAAGCGGAGTTGAGATTCTGTGAACTTCTACAAGTTGAGAATTGCTGACTAGAGCATCACAGCTCTGATAAGCTATCAACAGGGTAAGACTGATTAATGATCCTGTACTTTTTTTTGCCGGTCCTTCCAAACCTGATGTCTAGTGGGAGAAATCTGTGTTATGAAATGCAATTCCCATTGCTGTCTTTCACTTTTTATGTGGGGGGGGGGGGGGGAGTTAGTTAGGGAGAAGAGGGTGGGGAGTTAATTAGGAAGAGACCATGACCGCTCCAGAATTTCTGTATATGAAGGGCTTCGGTGCAGCAACGTGCATGGAAAGGAATGGAGAGTTAAAGGATTTGTCTTGAAGCTGTATTTGCACAGCAGGCACACTTACCTTTTCTTTGGGGTGACTTTCAGAGAGTGGCACCACCAGTGCTTATTAGCAGAATGTTCATTGCTTGGAATAATGCATTCTGATGGCAGTGTATTTTAGTCCTAAAAAAGTACAGATCCAGTTCTATAAATTTGTTTACTTTGCAGTTGAAATGCCTACCTTCCTACAAACTGTTTTGAATTTCCACTCCTATGCTAATTTGTGTGTTGGCTCTTATAATGCCTGTGTAGAGGCAATGTGATACCTTAGCATACCTAATTTTGTGGATTTTAACAATGCCTTTTCGGAGAAAGGAGAAACTCATACTTTCTGGGCACATTCCATGTGGCTAGCACTGCATTATGTATAGGCTTGGAGCATACACGTTAATGATTCCAAATGGGAAGGCACTTTGGAAAGAATAAACATTGAGCAACCATCAAGTGGCCTTAGAGATAGTGTTGATGATTAATGTAAATATTATAGACTGTAGGAATTGTTTGACAGGGAGCCAAAACCAAACCCCTTGCCATGGAGTCAATTCTGATTCATAGCAACCCTGTAGGACAGAGAAGAACTGCCTCGTAGGGTTTCTAAGGAGAGGCTGATGGATTCGAACTGCCGACCTTTTGGTTAGCAGTTGATCCCCGACCTGGAGGAGCCCAGCTAAAACTAAAGAGCAGTGATTCTCAAATATCTAAACAATAACGGTTTCTATATCAGTTTCCAAGCTCTTTGTCTTTATTTTTCTAAAACTTTTTGGTAAATATATTTTGCTTTACATATTTCTGTTTTCTTTTTATATCGTGTAGTTAACTTGGCACTATGGGGATACAAGGATTACTCCAGTTTATCAAAGAAGCTTCTGAACCCATCCACGTGAGGAAGTATAAAGGGCAGGTAGTAGCTGTGGATACGTATTGCTGGCTTCACAAAGGAGCTATTCCTTGTGCTGAAAAACTAGCCAAAGGTGAACCTACTGATAAGTAAGTGTGAACCTTATTATTAATTCTTTACCAATTAAGAATTATAGTTACAAATACCTTTTTTTCAGAAAGAGATAATTTTCATTCAATGCCAGGATTTATCAAGAAGTGAGAGTGTGTGATTTGGGAACATTGTCTAATCACAGATGACTCCTTTCTGTTATCAACCTCTTTTCCATTCTTTGTAATAAGCCAAAAGATCAGAACACCTATGGACAAAGACCAAAGATTTTTAACAGTACTCTGAAAATCCATGGTGATTTCCGACTTACGCTTTCTTCGGTATAGACAACCCACTGTAAGCCCTGTTAGCAAAACGAGGCAGTTACTTCAAAGGGACAAAGTGTTCTAACTCCTTTTTACTTCACTTGAGGCCAAAAATGCTGGGCCATATTGACATCTGGTCTTCACTCTGTTACCTCATTTGAAGTGGGTTCAATGGACTAATGTTCTCTTTATTTTTTAAATACAAACATTAGAAAAACAATAAAGCATAATTTCTAGACAGATATTTTCCACAGGCATTTGGCCGATATATGTTTTCTTCCCTTGTTGCAATATAAAAGAAAAGCTCAGAGATCTTAATGTGACTTCTTGAAGCACAACACACAATGAGAAACTTGGTAATCCTGTTTGTTTCCTAGAATAAAGGGGAAAAGGTCCTTATTGTATGGTGGGTGTTTGGGGGCTTAAGTCTATCGAGTTAATTGGACCAAAGGTATCTCCGAGCAGTGTGTGGGATCTGAAGGGGCGTGGGTACTTCTGCCACTCCATCGGCTGATACAAGCTTTTCAAAGCAATCTCTTTTCTGTCACTAATTTTACAACAGTTGCAATTGTGGTTAAAGACTGCAAGTTTTTCTTTGCTACCTTCAGTGTTTCTTTGAATATTTCTTGATGGGGGAAATCTTTTTTGTAATTCTTGAGGATTCTGAGAACTTTGACTAATTGGAAGAGTTGCCAAAAGTACAGGAACAATACCTTTTATTGTTAGGGATATAAGAGATGAACTCTACAGGTCCGATCGATCATGCAGTAGGCGCTCATTAAATATTTATTGAACTAAAAAGTTTCAAGACTTTCAGTAAAGTATTCATTGTGTATTTTTTTTCCCCCACAGCAACAAAGTCACATTTGATAGAATTCAATGTGATTTTCCTATTCCTCTCCAACTTTGGGTAGGGGTACTAGCCAGAAAAGGTTATCACCTCAGGAAATTTGGATAAGCTATTAAACCTCTGTGACCATTACAAAGAAAGAGGTATATCTATGTGTGCTGGCCTAGAGGCAGGGACGGAGTCTGCAATGAGCAAGGTACGCATGGGCTTACTTACTAATCTTTAGTGCACGATTTCACCAGTTTTTCACCACAGCGAAGGTGAAGCACAAGTAAGCCCGTGCGTACCTTGCTTACTGGTTAATCCGCCCCTGCCTAGAGGGATGTGGGGAAATATATACAATGAGGGCACCAGGTGTCTGATGTTTGTATTCTATCTAGATTTAAAAAAGCAAATATCCTTAGAATTTATTATAATTCAATAGTTGCCCCTCCTAATTTTTGCTTGATACTTAATTAGCAGGTCCTGATCATTGTTCTGTAGACCAGTGGAGGTCTCTTGTCATAGGTCTACCACAAACAGAAAAAAAGGACAATATAATAAGTTTTTCATTAAGATGAATATATTTGATTTAAAAGGTTATCTTTTAAGATTGTGTCTTTATGTTTACTTTTTAAGTTAAAATGTCCTTATAAAATAATTAAGTTGTAAATGTAGCTGGTTTGGTAATTGGCCTTGTCAGAATAAAAACTAAATGCAGAATGTGATCCCTGATTGGATCCTGGATTGGGAAAAATAGCAGCAGTGTTGTGCTTGGCCAGCTCTTCCAGGCTCACTATACACCACCTCTTCCCAACATAGCATTCAATGACGCCACATCGGCAGCTTACCTGCCACTGTGGAGTATTTATGTCAGGGAAATTGACAAATGCTGCAAATCAGGCACCGTCCCCTCCAACTGGTTATCAAATATTTACCAACACACTGCTGGTTTTAAGAAACATTATTAGGACAATTGGACAAATTTTAATATAGACTGTGTATAAGATAATATTTCTGTATCTGTTAAATTTCTTGGGTGTGATAATGGTAGTGTGGTTATGTTGGAGGAATCAGGTGTTAGTATACTATTCTTTCAACTTTTCAGTAGGTTTAAAATTTTTTTTAGTAAGAAACTTGTGGGAAAAGGCAGTTTTTGGAACCACAAAATGTCACAACTGGAAGGGATATCAAAGCACTTCAGTTTACAGATAGGGCTTGGAGGGTTGAGTAACTCAGCCAGTATCACATAACCCATAAGTGTTTGAGGCAGGATTTGAACTCAGGTCTCTCACTCTAAATTAGAGTTTCCATTTCCTAAAAACATTTGCTTGAAAAAAAAAATTTTTTCAACCCTTCTCTTTTCATAATAGTCTCGTCTTTTTTTTTTTTTTTTTAGTAAGTGAAATATCCTTATTTTTAAAACACTATGTGGGCTAAACAAAATGCTTCTAATTTACCAACTAATTTTCTATCCCAGAGATTTTTATTTTAGAGAAAAAATTGGTGATGTCCTCTTAAGTTGTAAAGTCACTGTTATCACTAATATGTCACTTTAAAGAAATTTTTTTTTTCCCTCTCTTTTCTTCATTGTGGTGAAAACATATACACCAAAACATCCACCAGCACAGCTGCCACATGTACAACTCAAAGACATTGGTTATATTTTTCAGGTTGTACTACCATTATCACTATCCTTATCTAAAATAGTCTACCACTGTTAACATAAATTCAATGCCTCCCCAACAAAAACTCCCTCTTTCCCCCTCCCTTCTGCCCTTGGTAACCATTAATAATTTTTGCTTTCTATATATTTGTTTATTTCATTGACGTGAGATCATCCAGTATGTATCCTTTTGTGACTGACTTATTTTGCTCAGCCTGATGTTTTCAAGGTTTATCCATGTTGTGGCATGCATCAGAACTTCATTTCTCTTCATGGCTGCATAATATTCCGTTGCATGTATGTACCACATTTTGTTTGCCCATTCAACTGGATATGTTGGTCGTTTCCCCCTTTTGGCTATTGTAAATAGTGCTGCAGTAAACATTGGTGTGCAGGTTTCTGTTTGCAATCCAGCCTTCACTTCTGGGTGAATGAACCGGAATCGACTCAATGGCGCACAACACCACCACCTAGAGTTGGGATTGCTACATCATATGGCAGTTCTATGATCAACTTTTTGAGAAACTGCCAAACTGTTTTCCACAGTGCATGCACCATTTTCCGTTCCTACCAGCGATGGATGAGGGTTCCAGTTTCTAGACAATCTCGCCAACACTTGTTGTTTTTCATCATCTGGTTTTAAAAAGAGCAAAAGTAGTATTACCTTAAGAAATGCAAACCACTTAAATGGACTTTTCTCTTTTCACAGGTATGTAGGATTTTGTATGAAATTTGTAAATATGTTACTGTCTCATGGGATCAAGCCTGTTCTTGTATTTGATGGATGTACTTTACCTTCTAAAAAGGAAGTGGAAAAGTCTAGAAGAGAGTAAGTTTATTCTCTAGTCAATCTCTTTAATTGTATTAAGGTCAGATACCGTGGCCTGTGTGATAATGTTTTTAATTTTAATTTGTTGAGGCTTCGTTTATAGCCTAGTATACAAAAATTTTTCCTTAGATATTCTATACAAAAAGAATGTCCATTCTCCAATTATGGAGTGGAATGTTTTATGTCTGTCTAGTAAATCAAGCTTATTGTTTGTAGTGTACAAATCTTCTGTCTCCTTACAGTTTTGTTGGGCTTTTTTCGGTTTTGTGTGTGTGTCCACTTAATATGTCAATTATTAAGAGAAGTATGTTAAAATCTCACTATGGGCTGTGAATTTACTGATCACCTTGTAGTTCTGTCCATTTTCTGTTTTGTTATTTTGAAGCTATTTTAGGTGCATTCAAGTTCAGAATTTCTAATATCTTTTTGGTAAGTTGAAACGATTAATATGTAGTAACTCTCATCTCTAGTAATGCTTTTTTCCTTTAAAGCCTTTTCTCTCTGATATTAGTATAGCCACACGACTTTCTTTTGTATGTTCCTGATACACCATTTCTATGTGTTTACTTTCAGCTTACTGTGTCATTTAGGTATGTCTCTTGTAAAGAACATATAGCTGGGTTTTGTTTTGTTTTTAAATCCAGTCTATCAATCTTCGCTATTTTTATCTTTTAAATGGAGAATTTTATCCCCTTTACATTGATAACTAATATATTTAGATCCGTTTGTTTCTCTTATATTTCATATTTGTCCACTTTTCTGTTTCTTTTTTTTTTATGTAAACTCTACCTTTTTTAACTTCTGGATTGATTATTTTCCCTGCCCTTATTCTAGTCTCTCTTATTCATAGTTGGAAAGTGATAAATACTGTATGTCTGCTCTTTTAGTGGTTATCTTAGAAATTTTATCACCCATATTTATATCGACAGATCTAATAATTTTACATGAGGACTTAAAAAGAATTTCTCTATTTTAATGAAGTAACTGTCCTGCCTCACTTCATCTATTCTTATTTTTCCTGTGTATTAGCTTTGAGGTCCAGGAGTCATCAAGTTGTGCTGGGAAGCCCTCTGGGCTTGCTTGTCAAAAGGTAGCATGAGTTATACCCAAATAGAAATAAGCGTCACTGAGGAAGAGGTTTGTAACAGATGTTCCTTGCCTAGTTTTACCGTTGCCGAGCCTAGAATTAAGTTAGAGAAGGTTTTTTTAGGTCTAGGTTTTTCATTCGAACTATATTTAGAAGGCTCTGATTTTTGAAGTCAGAAATTTATCAAAGGATTACTGAGAATATCTGGGCCCATGTTCTCATGTGAACAATATACAGTTTACTAAGCATACGTTTAATAAAAATTAGTTCTGAGATTGGTTTTTAAGGGACTGGTGACAACCCTAAAGCAATGTGCTGAAGGGACTCGTCCAAACCTTATCTCACTTGGGTGCCCCCCACCCCACATTCCTAACTGTAGTCACAGGTGGTGTTATTAGTCGCTGTTGCGTCAGCTCTGACTCGTGGCGACCCCATGTACAACAGAAAAAAACGCCGGCCAGTCCTGCGCCGTCTTCATGATTGTTGTGCACTCAACTCCGTTGTCGTGGCCGCTGTATTTTCAGTGCTTTCCCACCTACAGGAAACCCTGGTGGAGTAGTGATTAAGAGCTACAGCTCCTAACCCGAGGGTCAGCAGTTCGGATCCACCAGGCACTCCTTGGAAACCCTATAGGGCAGTTCTCCTGTGTCCTATAGGGTCAGTATGAGTTGGAATCGACTCGACAGCAACAGGTTTGATTTTTTTGGTTCCCACCTAGGGGTCTCAACTTCCAGTACTATATCAGACAGCATTCTGTTGTGATCCATAGGATTTTCATCGGCTAATTTTGGAAGTAGGTCACCAGCCTTTCTTCCTAGCCTGTCTTAGCCTAGAAGCTCCTCTGAAACCTGTCCCCTACACGTAACCCTGCTGGTATTTGAAATACCAGTGGCATGGCTTCCAGCATCATAGCAATATGCAAGTAACACAGTATGACACACTGACAGTCAGGTGGTAATAATCACAGGTGGTTGTTAATATTCTTTGTTAGACTCAGGAATGGTTGAAAGATGTTTCAGCTCTGACCTGAGTGCTCTTTCTGTCTTATTTCTATAGGATCAGCATTCTCTGTGTCACTGTGGCAGTAGGAGACTGGTCTAAAAATGGATTTCTCATTCCCAATATTATAAAAGTTCCTGTGAAACAGAATGAAATATTTTCAGGCAACAATAGCCCAGGAGGTTATTATGCCCAGTATTCTGTATACTACTAAAGAAACTTGATTCCTGTGGTGGAATCAAATGCATATCTCAGGAGAGTATATAACGTTGAGAACATTAATTTTCTCTTCTAAACTTCAGTTTCTTCATCCATAAAATGTGTGTAATAATGCTAATATTCAACTTTTATTGGGGGAGTGGGGAAGATGAACATCAGAGAAGATAGTACGTATGGAAGTAATTTATCCAACTGTAAAATCTTAATAAATAATAAAGTAGTGGTATTATACTGCTATTGCTTTCCAATGACTGGGCTTAATTAAATAAGAAGCTAAACACCTGATTGTAAATTCGTGAGCACAGGTATTTTTATTCATCCACGTCATGCTTACACAGTGCTTGCATACAGACTAGATGCTAAACCTTTGCTGGATTGCATGCATAAATACTTAGTTTATTTGAACTAATAATACATTAGTCCATGCAAAGCAGCTCCTCATTAAAATGGTTCATTAAAGTGTTATCTAGTAGAAGAATATATTTTATTCCCTGAGGAATATGGAAAACACTAGTTATTTGTGGAATACCTGCTCTGGCAGAACACGCCTGCGAATGTTAGAAAGTGTTGAAATAGAAAAAGACTGAATCTCAAAGTGCTTATAAGCTTGTGGTATATGCCAAATTAATAAGTAATCATAGTTTCTTTAATTTTTTTATCATACGTGAAAACAGATCTAGAAGATGACACAAAGCAAATATATAGCTTAGTGAATTATAACATTCACACTGTTAAAACCACCCCATGCCCAGTCAAGAAATAGAACTTTCCCAGTCACCCCAAAAGCCCCTCCAGTGTGCCTTGACGCAGCTGACATCCTCCTTCCCTCCAAAAGTCACCACTATCCAAACTTTTATAGCAATCGCTTCCTTGCATTTTATAGTTATATCACCCAAGTGTGTGTGCCTAGACATTATAAGTCACTCATTTTTGGTCTCTGGCAAGACTATAGGTAGTGTTGAGATTTTTGTTTTTTGTTCTTCGTTAGGAGGTACAAAATGTCTGCTGTTGTCTCTCTGAGATTTTATAGCTATTGGTGCTCGTTGTCTAAATCCGTTAATTCACTGGGGGGTTACACATGGTGACATATTCTAATCCTGTTATTTCTCTTTCATTTATTAGCTGAAATACTTTATAAAGAGACACTTCCTCTCATCTACTATTTGGTCACACAGTGGTACAAATCATATAAGAAATGATACAGTTTCTGTAGGAAAGATCGCATAAATGCTTATATTTTTCCCTTTAATAGTTTTTAAGGTAATGGATTTGTTCCCTATCGTCCTCTAAAGATGACCAATTTAAACATATTTGAAAGGTTTCAGTCCCTTTTTGTTATTATCCTTATGAAGTTCAGATTAACCCATTTTGGCCATGGGAATGTGTTTGCCCCCGTTCCTCTCCAGTAGTTTTCAATCATTTCCTTGGTATCTTGTATGACAAGATGTTCCAAGGCTCATCTTGTATGTTTCCTGCCCCAGATCTGGCATCAGCTGTTTCTCTAAGAAGCCCTGGTTTCTTTTAGTAGGGAATGGTATTTTAATACCATTCAGTACTTGGTGCCTACAATCTGTATACCAAAGATGCTTATTTCTATGATCTAGGCCTTTTCAGAAGGAACCCTGATGACATAGTGGTTAAGCGCATGGCTGCTAACTGAAAGGTTGGTGGTTTGAACCCATCAGCCACTCTGTGGGACAAAGATGTGGCAGTCTGCTCCTGTAAAGATTACAGCCTTGGAAATACTATGGGGTAGTTCTACTCTGTCCTACAGGGTCACTATGAGTCAGAATTGACTCCATGGCAACAGGTGATGGGTCAAGGCCCTTTCAGTAGGCAGAATGAGGAAATGTGTGTATATATGTTTATGTGCATTTACTTAAAGATAAAAGCCTCATGAGCTCGCATTGATGCTTCCAGTTCAGATTCAGGACTACAAAGTTTTTTTTACTTAACCCCTTCTATATTGCACCTATTTCTCCTTCCATACTAAGAGTCCTGGTTCTCAAGGGTATGGGGGGATGATAAAAGTAGAATATCCTATAATTTTACTCATTTATTTCATCCCACAGTCTACTCACAATAGTCTCAGAATAAAATACTAGTACTACCACTACCAATATGATTATTGAAAACAGTTAAAATGTCTTTCTTTTTACATACACTCTGTCCCAATTTTAAGAACCAAACCAAAAACCTACTGCCGTTAAGTCGATTCTGACTAATAGCAACTCCATACGGTTCCCAAGGCTATAAATCTGTATAAAAGCAGACTGCCACATCTTTCTCCCACGGAGCCACTGGTGTTTTTGAACCAATGACCTTTCGGTTAGCAGTCGATTGCTTTAACCACTGTGCCACCAGGGGGTCTTCATTTTAAGAACAGTGATACTATATTGTCAGAGCCATTACTCTCTCCCCGTTTAACCCTTATTTAGTCTTGATTGTACAAATTACTATAATTGTATGGCCAATCCTTATGCCAGTGTCTCATGTTATTTAGGTTTTTCTGAAATTTATTCTCTAGAAGATTCCAGAGGAAGGACTCCCAAAAACAATATTCCTCAAGTTCTTTGTATGTTGATAAGTTTGTAGCTTTTATACTATAAAGTTAGTTTGGATGGTGTAAAAAGCCTTTGCTCACATTGTCTTTCCTTGAGTCTCTTAGTTACTCTGTTTTCTTTCGACATAAACATCGCTGTGAAGATGTGATGATAATTTAATTTCTTTTATATCATATCTCACTTGTTCTTTTTGCTGAGAAGCCTGAAGGATCTGGGTCAATATTCTCCAGGATATATTTTCAAATGAATCACAGTTTTTATTTTAGGAAAATTTCTTGAATTAATAGTTTTATTATGGTTTCTTGAGTCAGCCTCTTTAATTTTTTCCCCCTTGCAGAAGACGACAAGCCAATCTTCTTAAGGGAAAACAGCTTCTTCGTGAGGGTAAAGTCTCAGAAGCCAGAGAATGTTTTACCCGCTCAATCAATATCACACATGCGATGGCCCACAAAGTCATTAAAGTAAGCTGAGTAAGAAATGAAGCCTAAGTTACAAATGACTAAATTGATTTAAAACAGTTATAGGTTGTTTATTAGTGGGAGAGCAAGAAATTCAAGGCAGGAAAATTGGTGTAGCCTTAACCTCAAAGAAAGGGCAGGTATCAAAGAAGAAGGGACAGTATCTTTAGATAGAGGAGAGGTGTCCAGCAACCTCCCAGGGAGAAAGCCTAAGGAATAAGTGAGGCTCTCTCTTTTGAGGTAAGTAATTTGGATAGCAGAACTTCATCGGGCATGAAGAACAGAAGGGATAAATTCCTGGAGTTGGTCTCACCACACTGCTATACAGTCTTCAGCTGAATGTACCCTTCGCTATAGAGCAGCTGTCAGAGATCTGTGGGACCAGCCTCACTACTTCAGGAGCTCTACAGACTCCTATTCTTGATCTGCTTAGAAGTTCCTTACCAACCTCACTGTCAATGTGCCCCACAATCCCAGCCCTCACCTTTCCCTTTTAGAGCCTGTTTTCAAACTGGTTGTTAAACGGGTAACGATAAAGGTGGGGTCAACTTTTTCTAGCTCCTAGTACTGCTGTCCACTTCCCGAGCTAAAATAAGCACCAGCATTCTTCTTCTGACTCTTTAGCAGGTGGATGTATTTTGCTTTTCTGGGTAGTAGGAGAGGATGTATGCAGGAGAAGGTGTGAAGAATAAGAGAAAAGTTGTGGTTCTGTGTTGTGTGCGGAAGTAGGGGAGAAACCCTGACTGGGAAAGGGGGAGAGTTAGAATCCTTGCTGGGCAAGAAAACAGCACAGATTACAATTTGTTGCCAAAACTGGTAGTCACAGGGTCTGGAAACCTCTTTCCCTGTTTCTTGCTTCTCAGAGCCTCTGCCGCAGGCCTGGGAGCCATGACCCTGATTTGGAACAAAGAAGGTTTTGTTCCAATTGCCTGGATTTTGAGACAAGGGGTATGGTAGGGAGTGTTTTTAAAAGTATCTTCCTCTAGTGAGTTGGTTTAAATACAGTGGTTAGATTTTACAGTTTTATCAGCACAGTGTTATGCTTCATGTATTATAGTAAGTCAGACAGACTTTTATAAAAGCGAGACAGGAAAACCTATTATTTTTATGGGGAAAATATATTGAAAGCTCCAGATGGCTGTCTTATATGCTTTTGGAACATAACCATTCTTAAGATGGACACTTTGTGTAATTCAAAATAATTAAGTTTTCTACCTTGTAGTTTTTTCTCCTTTGAGTGTGTAGCAATATTTCTCTTCTCCAAATTCGTAAATTAATTTTTTTAAATTTCTCAGTGCTTATATGATTAGTATCAGTTCAGCATATACTAGGACTAAAAGTAGAAAAACTGTGTTTCAAAGGAAATGATTTCTGAAAATAATATTACATGTTGAGACTAGTAATAAAATAGGTTAGAGACAGGAGGCTGTTTAATGCTAACCAGGTGCTGTACTAGATATTAACAGCGATCCTCTTACAGGCTGCTCGGTCCCAGGGAGTAGACTGTCTTGTGGCTCCATATGAAGCTGATGCACAGTTGGCCTATCTTAACAAAGCTGGCATTGTACAAGCTATAATCACAGAGGACTCTGATCTCCTAGCCTTTGGCTGTAAGAAGGTACTTGACTGCAACTACGCGTGTTACTTTTCTATGCAGATGGAAGCAGTGTAATTCAAGGAACTAAAAGTTTTTCTCCAGGAATAATTATGCTATTTATTTTATTTGATATCTGCAATTAACATTTGCTTTTACAATGTTGATGATTATTTAAAATAAAAAGAAAGGTTTTGCTGCTTGACATCTAGTATAATCAAGGCATGTTTTCAGAGTAAGTCCTTAAGGTTGGAGGGTTTTGTTGTTGCTCTTTCCAAAACTTTTAAGAGAATGTAGCTATTAGTCTTTTTAATAATGGTAACTTATATGCTTTACAATTTTCAGTGAGATTAGGTAATTAACTAATTTATCCAATAATTGGATGCGGTGCAGTTATTTAGAGTTATGAATGAAACTAATGGAAAATGGTAAATTAATGGAGGGAAATTAAGACACAGAACTATAGGATGATGTTATTGTTAATATGTATATTTACATTAGCTGTACTTTCATAGATGGCTGTTGTTGTTGTTAGGTGCCGTTGAGTCAGTTCCGACTCATAGCGACCCTATAGGACAGAGTAGAACTGCCCCATAGGGTTTCCAAGGAGCAGCTGGTGGATTTGAACTGCCGACCTTTTGGTTAGCAGCCGTTCTCTTAATCACTGTGCCACCAGGGCTCTACTAGAATGAGCTATATCAAAAAGTTATTGCTGGGTAACAGTGTTATGTGAAGGATTATGGTCAATTTGGGTTTTCTTCCTCCTGAATTTCTATGTTTTCCAAATTTTCTACAATGAACATGTATTATTTTAATAGTAAGAGAAAGGATTACTTTAAAAGTGTAAAGGTGGAAGGTAAGGAGAAAAAACTTTTTGTATGCATCACTGTTTGATTGTCATGACAACCCTGGATGTAGGTATGAAGAAGAGACTTGCAGAGAGGGCATTGCTTGTACCAGAGTCAGGACAGTTGAATTTTTAGTCCTGGCTTCTGACTGACTGTATAACTTTGTTAAGTCGTATCTTATACTTCAGTTTAATTTATTTGCAAAGTTGGTAATAATAAGCCTGCTTACCTATGTCTCAGTGTTAATGATGAAGAACAAGGACTTTTTTTTTTAAATTATTACAGTGAATTAGATAATGAAAAATAAGAAATGGCCATTCAGGTATTGACAATTTTCCTTCCTTTTGAAGGTTATTTTAAAAATGGACCAGCTGGGAAATGGACTAGAAATTGATCAGGCTCGTCTGGGAATGTGCAGACAGCTTGGAGACGTGTTCACAGAAGAGAAGTTCCGTTATATGTGCATCCTCTCCGGCTGTGACTATCTCTCATCACTACGTGGTATAGGATTAGCAAAGGCATGCAAACTACTAAGATTAGCTAATAATCCAGATATTGTAAAGGTAAGAGTGCTTTACCAAATTTTATATTCAATTTCTGAAGCATTTCTTTTTTTTCTTTTTTTATTGTGCTTTAAGTGAAAGTTTATAGTTCAAGTTAGTTTCTCATACAAAAATTTATACACACATTGTTATGTGACCCTAGTTGCTCTCCCTATAATGTGACAGCACATTCCTCCTTTCTGCCCCAGATTTCCTGGTCTATTCAACCGGCTCCTGTCCCTTTTTGCCGTCTCATCTCGCCTCTGGACAGGAGCTGCCCATTTAGTCTCAAGTATCTACTTGAGCTAAGAAGCACTCTCTTCACGAATATCATTTTATGTCTTATAGTCCAGTCTAATCTTTTTCTGAAGAGTTGGCTTTGGGAATGGTTTCAGATCTGGGCTAACAAAGAGTTCGGGGGCCATGTCTCCAGGGTCCCTCCAGTCTCAGTCAGACCATTAAGTCTGGTCTTTTTATTAGAATTTGAGTTCTGCACCCCACTTTTCTCCTGCTCTGTCAGGGACTCTCTGTTGTGTTCTCTGTCAGGGCGGTCATTGGTGGCAGCCAAGCATCATCTACTTCTACTAGTCTCAGGCTAATGGAGTCTGTGGTTTATGTAGTCCTTTCTGTCTCTTGGGCTAATATTTTCCTTGTGTCTTTGGCGTTCTTCATTCTCCTTTGCTCCCGCTGAGTTGGGACCAATTGATGCATCTTAAATGGCTGCTCGCTGGCTTTTAAGACCCCAGATGCCACTCACCAAAGTGGGATGCAGAACATTTTCTTAATAAACTTTATTATGCCAGTTGACCTAGATGTCCCCCTAAACCATGGTCTCCAGACCCCCACCCCTGTTACTCTGTCCCTCGAAGTGTTTGGTTGTACTCAGGAAACTTCTTAGCTTTGGTTTAGTCCAGTTGTGCTGACTTCCCCTGTATTGTGTGTTGTCCTTCCCTTCACTGAGATAATTCTTGTCTACTATCTAGTTAATGAATACCCTTCTCCCTCCCTCCCCACCCTCGTAACCATCAAAGAGTGTTTTCTTCCGTGTTTAAACCTTTTCTTGAGTCCTCATAACAGTGGTCTTATATAATATTTGTCCTTTTGCAACTGTCTAATTTTACTCGGCATAATGCCTTCCAAATCCATCCATGTCATGAGATGTTTTGTGGATTCATCATTGTTCTTTATCGTTGCATAGTATTCCGTTATGTGAATATACCATAATTTGTTTATCCATTAATCCACTGATGGGCATCTAGGTTGTTTCCATCTTTTTGCTATTGTGAACAGTACTGCAGTGAACCTGGGTGTGCACAAAATCTATTCGTGTGACGGTTCTTATTTCTCTAGGATATATTCCAGGGAGTGGGATTGCTGGATCGAATCTATTTCTAGCTTTTTTAAGGAAGCACCAAATCAATTTCCAAAGTGGTTGTACCATTTTACATTCCCACCAGCAGTGTGTAAGTGTTCCAATCCCTCCACAACCTCTCCAACATTTATTATTTTGTGTTTTTTGGATTAATGCTAGACTTGTTGGGGTGAGATGGTATCTCATTATAGTTTTGATTTGCATTTCTCTAAAGGCTAATGATTGTGAGCATTTCCTCATGTGTCTGTTAGCTGCTTGAATGTCTTCTTTGGTGAAGTGCCTGTTCATATCCTTTGCCCATTTTTTAACTAGGTTATTTGTCTTTTTGTTGTTGAGGTTTTGCAGTATCTTGTAGATTTTAGCAATTAGGCGCTGATTGGATTTGTCGTAGCCAAAAATTTTTTCCCAGGTGTAGGTTGTCTTTTTACTCTTGGTGAAGTCTTTCGATGAGCATAAGTGTTTGATTTTTAGGAGCTCCCAGTTATCTAGTTTCTCTTCTGGTATTTATGCATTGTTAGTAGTATTTTGTATTCTGTTTATGCTGTGTATTAGGGCTCCTAGCATTGTCCCTATTTTTTCTTCCATGATCTTTATCGTTTTAGAGTGGATATTTAGGTCTTTGATCCATTTTGAGTTAGCTTTTGTCCATAGTGTGAGGTATGGCTCTTGTTTCATTTTTTTGCTGATGGATATCCAATTATGCCAGCACCGTTTGTTAAAGAGACTGTCTTTTCCCCAATTAATGGACTCTGGGCCTTTGTCAAATATCAGTTGCTCATAGATAGATGAATTTATGTCTAGATTCTCAATTCTGTTCCGTTGGTCTATGTATCTGTTGTTGTACCAGTACCAGGCTGTCTTGACTACCGGTGGCTGTATAATAGTTTCTAAAATCAGGTAGTCTGAGGCCTCCCACTTTGTTCTTCTTCAGTAGTGCTTTACTTATCCAAGGCCTCTTCCCTTTCCATATGAAGTTGGTGATTTGTTTCTCCATCATTAAAAAATGCCATTGGAATTTGGATCGACATTGCATTGTATCTGTAGAACACTTTGGGTAGAATAGACATTTTCACAATGTTGAGTCTTCCTATCCATGAGCAAGGTATGTTTTTCCACTTGTGTAGGTCTCCTTTGGTTTCTTGCAGTAGTGTCTTATAGTTTTCTTTTTATAGGTCTTTTATGTCTCTGGTTAGATTTATTCCTACGTATTTTGTCTTTTGGGGGGCTATTGTAAATGGTATTGATTTGGTGATTTTGTCTTCAAGGTTTTCTTTGTTGGTGTAGAGGAATCCAACTTATTTTTGTATGTTTATCTTGTATCCTGATACTTTGCTGAAATCTCCTGTTAGTTCCAGTAGTTTTCTTGTGGATGCTTTGGGGTTTTCTGTGCATAAGATTATATCATCTGCAAATAGAGCTACTTTCACTTTATCCTTACCAGTTTGGATGCCCTTTTTTTCTTTTTCTAGCCTAATTGCTCTGGCTAGGACCTCAAGCACAGTGTTGAATAAGAGTGGTGATAAAGGGCATCCTTGTGTTAGGATTCCTTTGTGCTCCTAAAAGCTTTGTGGCAATAATTTTTGTTTATGTGGGTTATAGCTGTCGATATTTATCAAATCAGAAATGAATACAGGAAGAATTTAAATAGTTATTAATTCACTTAAAATTAGCACTAATAACCCCATTACGCATTAACACAAATAGCATGTTTTTATTAAAAATAGCTATTCTCTAAAACATAAAATTTATGAGGAGAGACATTGTTTTACATTTTTGCGAATATCTTTTACGTAGCTTGACAGAAAGCAGCTGGATTCTTATACCTACTTCCACATTCAGTCTAATATTATGTGTCATGTAGCCTCTGGAAAACTCCTATATGCTCCTAAAACACCATACATCATTGATCTAAAGTTTCTCTGATGTTTTTACCTTAAAAAAAAAAAAAAGACATCAAAGAAGCTAATTTTTCCTCCTTCAGTAGTTCTCCAAATGCCTTTATGGTTTTCAAAGCAGAAATCCCATTTTCTATTTCCGAGAATACAAAGCACGAATGCTCAGGCATAAGAGTATTGTAATACAATGAAAAGATCTCTAGAGTGGGAGGGGGCAGAGCTGGAATAGAGCAACATGTCAAAACTGGCTTGTGACCCTAGGATCACATCAGTTTTCTGAGTGTTTACTTCCTCATCTGTGAATTTGATATGTAACATTTTGGACCCTTTCCAGCTTAACTACCCATGACTAACAGAAGTTAGATGTTGACTTAGTTTTAAAAATATCTAAGAATGTTTGCTTTCTTTAATTCTTAGGCTTTGTATGTTGTTTTTTGCTTTCTCGTGGATGAGACTTGGAGGGAGAATAAAATGTCTTAAAGTTAACACTTAGGAACATGAACTTGATGTATAACTGAGCTTTTGATTCTTTGGCTTAATAATAGAAAAAACAAAGAAGATATTAATTATAGAGATTTAAATGTTTAAGTGATATAACATGGTTATGTTTGCTGGTAGGGTTTTTTAATAGAAATGAAAGCAATTGATTTTTTCTGTCCCTCCTCATTTTCCTCTCATATTCCTCTAAATTGATCTATCTTGAGGATAATAGGTTCCCTATTCTTCAGTTACAGATAACTCATAAGTATTCTTTTTCATCCATTGCTAGGTTATCAAGAAAATTGGGCATTATCTCAAGATGAACATAACAGTACCAGAGGATTACATCAAAGGCTTTATTCGAGCCAATAATACCTTCCTTTATCAGCTGGTTTTTGATCCCATCAAAAGGAAACTCGTTCCTCTCAATGCCTATGAAGATGACATTGATCCTGAAACACTAAGCTATGCTGGGTGGTATCCTTTCCGAACCATATTTTTATGGTGATATTTTTTAGTGAGACATTAAGTGAAAAGCTTGCGTATTGTTTTTTGCTTTCATTTTTCTGTAATAAAATCTATATTTTGTTCATTGTAGTTAACATGCTGCTGAAAATTTAGAGCAGCTTTTTGTTTCCAAACCCGAGGATCATCTGTTAGAGTATGCTAATTATCTTTAGATTGACTTGACAGAAACCCTGCATGGGGTTTATGCCTTACGGCACACATTCCAAAGGGGGTTCTTGAGAGAACCCCTTGTGACAAGTGATCTTGATTTAGCAGGAAGAGCTTTCTGGGTATGTGAGTGCACCAGGAGAGGATGCTTTTCCACAGCCACTGGCCATGCTTACCCAGGCTGATCAGAATTCTGAGTCACTGAGTTGTGACTTTCCACCTCCTTGAAAGCCAGTAAGTGATGATTTGGGACTTTGCTTCAGAAAACAGCCAACTCCTGCAGTGGCAAATAGGGACTAATCAACAATGCCTGTGGTTTTGTTAATGCTGATAGTATAAAGTGAGTAACATCCACTTAAGTTATAAACTTGAAGATTTTCTGTAGAAAATATTTTTCTGTCTTAATACAGTATCATTTTGTTTGGTTGTTAATAAAGGCATTTTTCCTTAATCTTACTAACTTAGGTATGTTGATGATTCTGTAGCTCTTCAAATAGCACTTGGAAATAAAGACATAAATACTTTTGAGCAGATCGATGACTACAATCCAGACACTGCTACGGTAACTTTTTAATGACTGTGTTTATTAAAGAGCACATTCAAGATCTGTGCCAGGGGCTGTCATTAATTAAAGGCGGTCGTATTGAATATGTGAGCTGTGAACAAGGATGTTATGGATTACTAAAACAGCAATCCTCCATGAGCCCAAATCATGGTCAGATCTTTCTCATAGGGAAATTTTCTATAGGAAGTATTAATTGTACACAAAACCACTAAATTCCTTCCATTTATCTAAAATTTATTTTCAGTCTGGTTTTCTACTCACCAATTTCTCTTTTTTCAAAAAACAATCAACGGGAATCTAATGCCATGAGCCATATACTGCTCACACTGTTTTTTATTTTATACCTGTTCCCTCAATTCTTAATTACTTTCCTTGTTAATTCTCAGTAAGTGTCACCTTGTTTGTTTATCTTATCCTTACTTTAAGTGAAAGATTAGATTCCAAGTTCAGGTGAGATTTTTGTCAGGTGGGATTCATGCCCCATGTACCAACATTTTTTGGTACTTTAGCCATCCTGCTCTATTAGAGTATCATTGACATCCTCTTAGCAAATCATATGTTATAATTGTGAATAACTTACAATGACCTTTAAAAATGATTGCTTACCAATATTAACTGGCAATAAGCACTTTCTCAGAGAAAGTTTTATGCAAGACTCAGTGTAGCCCAAAGAGTAGCCTTCTGTTTCTCTGTATTATCCACCAGTGACGGTAGCATGTACAGGTCTCACAGAAACTACAGTGAGACCTGTGAGAGCCGGAACTCGACGGGACAGCCTTGTTTTTCCGGGTCTCACAAGTGTTCCGCCTCTGACGGGGTTCAGTCTTAACACTTTTCTATCCGTCTCTATTAGTGGAAAATATTTGAGTTTTCCTTCTCTGGCATGTTTCCACCTCACACACATTCCAGCTTTTGCTAATTTTACTGTAGTATTTTGTGTCTTTGATTGATTTGGTTTGAACTCAACCAATTCCTAGAGATGGGATAGTTGGTTACTTTAAATACATAATTTTATCGTTTTAACTTTCAGGTGCATGTAAAGGGTACATAAATGATTATTTAGAGGCTTACTACCAGGTAACTATTAAGCTAATGAATATTCTGTATTGAAATAATGCCCAAATTATAAAAATATGGTTTTTCTTCTGGTCACATTTCTTCAATTCCAGTCTCACTTCTTGCTCTGCTCATCTTAGGAAGATATATTTTTTTATTTCTTAGAAATGAGCTAACAAGGTCTTTTGACCCTCATTAGAAGAGAAACAGACCTAGGACTGCATGATGACACACTTAATGGGAAAGTGTATGACCAGCAAAGTGGAAAATCTTATTATAGGACAGATACCTTATTTTTATGCAAATAACCAGCACCTTCTACTTTGTTTGCCAACCACCCCCTCCCCTCACGAGGTATTTTCATAAAGCGCCATTGAACCAATTTTTTACATGTTTCTGTAAAAGAAATTAGCATAGAGCACTTATAAAAATACCTCGCAAGGGGGGGAGCAAGTTTGGCAAAGTAGAAGGTGTTGGTTATTTGCATAAACATATGGTATTTCATTAAAAACTAATCTTTTTAAGGGTAATTTAATGTATTTGAATCAACTTGACAGCAGTGGGTTTTGGTTTAATATATTTACAGTAGTCCCCCCTCATCCACGGGGGATATGTGCCAAGACCTCCCATGGATGCCTGAAACCAAGGTAGTACCAAACCCTATATATACTATGATTTGTCCTATACATACATACCTATGATGAAGTTTAATCTATAAATTAGGCACAGTAATAGAGGAACAACAATAAATAATAACAAAGAACAATTATAACAATATATTGTAATAAAAGTTATGTGAATGATGGAGCAGGACAGCATGAGATTTCATCATGCTACGTACTCATCAACATACCTGGGGTGACCGTGGGTAACTGAAACCGTGGATGGCGGGGCTACTGTAGTTAAAATTTATGTTGATACAAAGGCAAATAAATGGACTGTTTTCCTCTTCAAGTAACCTTTTTTTCTTTTACTATTTTAGCCTGCCCAATCAAGAAGTCGTAGTTGGAATGACAAAACATGTCAAAAGTCATCTAATGTGAATAGCATTTGGCACAGGAATTATTGTCCTGGACTTGAGCTGGATATTGTTTCAAAGGCTACACCACTGAAGGAAAATCCAAGTACTGTGGGCATTGAACAAGTGATTAGTACTAAAATGTTAAATCTTCCAAAGAAGTTATCTGTTATAAAAAGACCAAGAAGTGGTATGTATTTTGTTTTTGTGAAATACTAGTGAGTATTGGTCACATCTAAGAAATCTCTGCCAAACCCAAGGTCACTAAGATTTTCTTCTAGAACTCTTATAGTTTTAGCTCTTACTTTTAGACCTATGATTCATTTCAAATTAATTTTTTACATGGTGTGAGGTAAGGTTCAAGGTTCACTTTTGTATATGGTAATCCAATTGTTTTAGTATCATTTGTTAAAAAGATTATCCTTTTCCCATTGAATTGCCTTGGCATATTTGCCAAAAATCAGTTGACCATAAATAATGTGCATCTATTTCTGGACTCTGTTATTCTGTACCATTGATCTCTTTGCCTATACCTTTATAAAGCCACAGTGTCTCAATTACTGTAGCTGGATAGTAAATCTCAAAATCAGGTACTGTGAGTCCCCTAAGTTTGTTCTTTTTAAAACTTTTTTTGGCTATTCTATGTTCTTTGCATTTTCATATACATTTTAAAATCAACTTGACAATTTTTACTAAAGAATCCTGCTGCATTTTGATTGGGATTTAGTTGAATCTTTAGATCAATTTGGGTAGAACTGACATCTTAACAATATTAAGTTTTCTCATCCACTTACTTAAGTGTACTTTCGTTTAAGTCTTCAGAAATACTCTGTAGTTTTCATTGCACAGGTCTTCATATCGTTAAATTTATCCCTAGGTATTTCATGTTTTTATACTATTGTAAGTGATATATATTTATTTTGATTCCTAATTGTTTTTTGCTAGTATATAGAAATACAATTAGTTTTATATGTTGTATATTGACCTTATATTCTTTCACCTTGCTAAATTCACTTGTTCTAGTAACTCTTGTAGATTCCCTGCAATTTTCTCTGTAGACCACCATGTCATCTGTAAATAAAGACAGTGTTACTTCTCCTTTTCCAATCTAGATGCCTTTTATTTCTTTTTCTTGCCTGCTAGAACCTCAAGTACAGTATTGAACAGAAGTGCTAACATGGAAAACTAGGTATTAGGACAAGGTATGACTTTTTTTCACCGTAAAAGATGTTTAGAAGTAGAAAGAATAATTTTACAGTATCTGTTCCTTCTCACTTACTTCTCTCCCTCAGACATCTATATGAATGAAAAGCTAACAATAGAAACCAAACAAAGCCCTTTGTGAACTCTTAGTTTATGCTTTATTTTTTAAATTTAGGTAAACATTATACCTGCTTGACGAGAATGTCCTGATTTCCTTTGAACCTAAATCTTTTTCATGATAACCTCCCTGAACCATTGTTTCTTCATCTGATATAGGAATGATTTTGCCTGTTTCATAAGTTTTTGTGTATATTATATAAGATAATTATAGAATCACTTGGACCATAGTATACTGTACATTTTAGTTCCTTCCCTTCTGCTACCAAGACAGCCTATTCTTTTTATGTAGAGGGCTCATTATCACCAAGTTCTTACGTCAGACTATGTCTGCTTTGTTAAAACTTCACTTATCAGTGAATTTTGTCTCCTAGGTACACACACAAACAGAAAAACAAAACCAAAAAACAGTAGGATTAACCCCACTTTTATGTGGCAGCGCTTCATATGTAGATAAAGCAGCCATTATGACCCTCCTAAATTTCTTCTTTTTCATGCTAAATATCCCTTATCTGTCCAGGTTGTGCTTTGGATATAAACCAGTTTTTTTTAATAATTGTGTAACTATTACAGTGAATAAGATTGTTGAGATGTGGTCTTGTTACCACAGAGTGCAGTAAATATTTAGAATTGTGGCACTATCTCAGTCTTTCATCCAGAGACTATGCTTTAATTGTTGCAAACAAAAATTGTGTTAGTGTTTATTAGCAATCTTGTCATTTTGCTGGCTTTTACTTAGTTTATAATCAAAGTTTGCCAGTTGCTGTTAACAAAAAAAAACCAAAACCCATTGTTGTCAAGCTGATTGTATCATTTAGCTCTTCTGTGTCTTTGTTGAGCTCCTTTCTGGATGTTCTGTCCTTCACCGAAAGTGGCGTGTTGAAGTCTCCTACTACTATTGTGGAGCTGTCTCTCTCTCTCTTCAGAGCTGTTGGAGTTTGTTTTACATATTTTGGAACCCTGTTGTTGGGTGCATAAGTATTTATTATAGTTATGTCCTCCTGGTGTATTGACCCTTTAATCATTATATAGTGCCCTTCCTCATCTTTTGTGGTGGATTTTACTTTAAAGTCTATTTTGTCAGAGATTAATATTGCCACTCCTGCTCTTTTTTGAGTGTTGTTTGCTTGATATATTATTTTCCATCCTTTGAGTTTTAGCCTGTTTGTGTCTTTAAGTCTAAGGTGCGTCTCTTGTAGGCAGCATATAGATGGATCATGCTTTTTTATCCAGTCTGCCATTCTCCATCTCTTTATTGGTGCATTAAGTCCGTTTACATTCAGCGTAATTATTGAGAGGTATGAGTTTGGTGCTGTCATCCTGATATCTCTTTTTGTGTGTTGTTCACAGTTTCTTTGTTCTCCTCAATTTTCTGTGCTGAGTTGTTTCTCTTTATGTATTTTTTTTTTTTTTCATCTTTTTCTTTGTTGTATATTTTGTGTTTGCTGGGTCTTTATGTTTTTCTACTTTTTTATTTTGATTTGTAAGGTTGTTAGATTCCTTTGTGGTTACCTTAATAGTTACCCCTAATTTTCTAAGTTTATACCAGTCTTTTATTACTTTATATCACCTTAACTTCCCCTCCATATAGAAAATCAATGTCTCTATTTTTTAAGTGCCTCTTTTTTTGTTTTAATATTATCCTTTTTTTTTACATATTGATATCTGTTTCCCTATTTTCAATGTTTTAGCTTTGATGTGATTTTGATTTCCGTATCTGCGTCAATGTCTAGTTGCTCTGTCCTGTGTTCTCGTCTTGTGTTGTTAGCTGGTGTTATTGATTATCTAACCGTAGGACTCCCTTTAGTATTTCTTGTAATTTTGGTTTGGTTTTTGCAAATTCCCTGAACTTCTGTTTATCTGGAAATGCCCTAATTTCGCCATGATATTTAAGAGACAGTTTTGCTGGATATATAACTTGGCTGACAGTTATTTTTCTTCAAGGCTTTAAATATGTCATCCCATTGCCTTCTAGCCTGCATGGTTTCTGCTGAGTAGTCCGAGCTTATTCTAATTGACTGTCCTTTGTAAATGACTTTCCTTTCATCCCTAGCTGCTCTTAAAATTCTCTCTTTATCTTTGGTTTTGGTAAGTTTGATTATAATATGTCTTGGTGACTTCCTTTTGGGATCTACCTTATGTGGGGTTCAATGAGCATCTTGCATAGATATCTTCTCATCTTTCATGATATCAGGGAAGTTTTCTGTCAACAAATCTTCAACAATTTTCTCTGTATTTTCTGTTATCCCCCCCTGTTCTGGTACTCCAATTACTCGTAGGTTATTTCTCTTGATAGAGTCCCACGTGACTCTTAGAGTTTCTTCATTGTTTTTAATTCTTTTATCTGATTTTTCCTCAAATAAGTTGGCGTCAAGAGCTTTATCTTCAATGTCACTGATTCTAACTTCTACTGCCTTAGTTATGCTCCTATGACTTCCTATTGAGTTGTCTAATTCTGAAATTTTATTGTTAATCTTCTGGATTTCTGATTGCTGTCTCTCTATGGATTCTTGCAGCCTATTAAATTTGGCATTATGTTCTTGAATAATTTAAGTTCCGCCACTACTGTGTCTGTATGTTCTCTGGCTATTTCTGCCTTCTGTTGAATTTCCTTTCTTATTTCTAGAAGAGTTCTGTATGTTAATCTTTTGTATTCTGCCTCTGGTAATTCTAAGAAGTTCTCTTCCTCCAGAGAATTTATTGATTCTTTATTTTGGGAGCTTGCTGAAGCCATCATGGACTGCCTCTTTATATGACTTGATATTGACTTGTCTCCAAGCCATCAATAATTATAATTTTATTTTGTGTTTGCTTATTGAGACCTAGCTTCTTATTTTGTTTTGTTTTGATATGCCCAAATAGGCTGCTTGTGTGCACTAGTTTGATTTTTGACACCTTTTGATCTCTAATGTCCTGTCACCAGGTAGTTAGTTCTGAAACTAAGTATGTGCACACAGGAGTCCATAAAATTTTCCTATATGGGATCAGCTCGGGTTTTCAGGCAGTTGGTCACCAAGTGTGTGATGCAGGCTCTCACCCCAAGTCCTAGAGAGGCATGGGTGATTGGTGCAGGTACTGGACTCTGACTATGGTAGGAGATCACGCGCTGAGCCAGGCAGGGGGCTGACGGCTGCCCCTGAGAGTCTGAAAGGAAAACGTGTCCCTATTCTCTAGGGTGAGTAGGTAGGTGAGTTTTGCAGCCGGGCTAAGAGCACCCCACTCTGTTGGCTGTAAAGACTCGAGGACACCAACTTTTCTTGAACTTCTGTAGCAGGTGATTAGGCACTTTAGGAGCTACCACCAGTCCTCAAGACCCAGCTGCAGATTGATAAAAGTGCCTACTTGAGGGGCAGGGCTGTTCTGAGGGTCACAAATCTCCCCAGTCACAGCTGAAGCAGTTGAAGTTAAACTTCAGACGTTTGCCCTGTTGTACTGTGGCAGTGAGGGCTAACGCTGTTGAGATCGGTCTATACAGGGGTGTAAGACCCCTGATTTCTGTGGCCAGAAAAGGAGCTGTGCAGACCCTGTGTTCCTAGCCTAGGGGAGCCAGCAGCTTATTTGTTCCCTCTCCAAGGCCAGGAGAATGGGTCAGGGCGCCTTTTGGGATCTACTTCCGGCCCAGCGGACTCCCAGTGCAGAGCGCAGAGGGAGGAGGTGAAAGGGAGAGAGGTTTTTCCCAAATCTGGTGCAGAGTGCAGAGGGAAGAGGTAAAAGGAAGAGAGGTTTTTCCCAAATGAGCTTTTTTTTTTTTTTTTAATTGCTGCGAAAGGGTGCACACATGTGCCTATCCTAGCCTCTTGGGAGCTGCGCTTTACTGGTTCGGAGTGTCCAAGCAGAATCTCTGCTGCCGGGTCTCTCTCAATGTGGAAACTGCTTCCCAAGCGCGCGCACAGCACAGCTGTTTGCCTGCTTCACCGCGGACCGGCATGGTTGTGGCTTTGCAGTTTCACCGGTGTGGCTCTAGCCCTCCTCACCTCTTTTAAACAGTCTTCCTCTCCGGTACGACTCAGATGGATTTCTTAACCTTGCCTTGTTCAGGGCTGCCAGATGTTCACATAGAATCATATCACTTGTTTTTCCAGATCTTTGTTGTAAGAGGGATATAAGAAGCATCTAACTACTCCACCATGTTGACCACGCCTCCCCATTGTTGTCAAGTTGATTCCGACTTATAGCGACCCTATAAGACAGAGTAGAACTGCCCTGTAGGGTTTCCAAGGAGGGCCTGGTGGGTTCATGCTGCCGAGCTTTCGGTTAGCAGTAATAGCTCTTAACAACTACACCACCAGGGTTTCTGAGTTGCTGTTAAGCCAGGTACAATTATATTTTTCAAATGTGAGTTATGTTATCCCTATTGAGGTAATCTTACTCATTTTAGTCCATTGTTCTGCCTATTTTTGTTTTTTCTTCTTTGAATCTGTACAGAAGCAGACTACTGCATCTTCTGAGGAGTGGCTGGTGGGTTCAAACTACCAACCTTTCAATTAGCAGCTGAGCACTTAACCTCTGTACCACCAGGGCTCCTTATAGATAACTATGTCACCAGGAAATTTGAGAACTTTCCATAGCACGTCTCCCTGCGTCTTAACATAGTGGTAAAAATGTGTTTAGCTGAATCAGAGCAAGTGCATTAATCCAGAGCACTACCCTAGAGACAGACCTCGTTTCAGACTACCAGTCACCAGCAGTCTTTGTGGGCCGTTCAACTTGCTGCAAATCCATGTAACTGATACACAGTAGAGCTTTCTCTACACTGTCCACTAGGATAATATGAGTGGCACTGACATATCTTGCTGAATTCAAGATATGCTAGATGCGTGGAACTCCCCTGAGTAGCTAGGCTAACAACCTTATCACAAAAAGAAAATGAGGTTAGTCTGGTGTGGCTTGTTCTTGCTGAAGTCTTGCTGGGAATCCTAGAACACTTTTTTCTTTTCTAAAGGCTCACAGTTCTCTATATAATAAACAGATTTAGACTTTTGCCAGGGATCAAAATCAAGTTTACTGATCTATAGCTTTTTAGAAGTCTAGCATTTTAAAAATCTGTAGCATCATCTTCTTGTCTCTATATTCTGATACCTTGACCATCTTACTGGCTTCTTAAAGTTCAGAGTAGTGTGTACTTAGGAGTCCCTGGGTAATGTAAATGGTTAATGCCCTCAGCTGGTAACTGAAAGGTTGGTGGTTCAAGTCCACCCAGAGGCTCCTTGGAAGAGATCTGGCGATCTACTTCCCAAAAATCAGCAATTAAAAACAATGTGGAGCATAGTTCTACTCTGACACACACAAAGTCACCATGAGTCAGGGTCCACTCTACAACAACTAGTTACTGGTAGTGTTTACTTAACCTCCATGAAATGGAAGCTATTCGGATTCTGAGAATTAGTTGAACTAATTTAAAGCTATCCCTTCTCTATGTCCTTGTCTATCTCGGGCTTTAACTTTTTGTATTCTGTAGTGTTTAGATTCTTTCTAATACCACAGATTGCATTTAACACACAGCAGTCTTCTAGGACCCCATAGCTAGGTAGTGGAGGATCAGCACTAGAGCACAAATTACTTTTGACAACATAACAATCACATATACTTCAAAACTAACGCGTAGATGGTTTGTATAGCTGCTGCTTTGGGGAACATTTTTTAAATTAATTATACATTTACATGTAAGTTGCTTCTAAAAAAATTTTTTTACATTCAAAACTAAAACCTTAGTATAATGAGTAAATATAAAAGCCATATAGAATTAATTGATTATGCCCTGAATATTTGGTTTGGATTATGTCATAAAATTGTACAAATAATTGACATTAAATCTTAACTAATATGTGTAATTTTAAAACACAATTGAGGCAGTTTGAATCATCCTCGTATTTCCTCTTGTGGAGCATAATTTAAAAAATAATAAATCATTTTTAGAATCGTAGATTATAAACTGTGACGTTTAGACCAAATCTCCAACTACGAATGAAACAAAGATTTACAAATAATTTTGTTTTTATTTAGAAGAGCTGTCAGAAGATGATCTATTGAGTCAGTATTCTCTTGCATGTACAAAGAAGACCAGGAAAGATAACTGTGAAGGTAATAAATCACTGAACTCTTCTGAAGTGTCCGTGCCTGACCTGGTAGATGGAACTGCTGGGAAAAAAAGCTTAAGCACACCGCCTAGGACAAGAAATAAATTTGCAGCATTTTTACAGAGAAAAAATGAAGAAAATGGTGCAGTTGTGGTTCCAGGGACCAGAAGCAGGTATAGTCATATATACAGAATGTTGTTTGTCTGTTGTATTATGTACTATATTGATATTTATTTTAATTGTCCTGAATAAACAATGAATCTAGTCGGGTGGGTGTCAACTTTTTTAGTCTCTTTGAGAGCTAAATACAATTTTGCAAAGTATTTTTAGAAATATATTCAAATGCGAAAACTTCAGAGTTCTAATATTAATTGAAAACCCAATACTAGGTGCTATGGTCACAAAAATGAGAAATACATAGTCTCTGTTCTTGAGAAGCTCATAGTCTACTTAGGCAAGTTAGGTACTTAAACAAAATATTTTGATATAGTGTGGTGAGTGCAGTGATACAAGTATACATAAGGTGTTCCAAGGACTTAAAGGGGCATCTGATGCCAGGGCAGTGGTTACAGAGGGTGAGAGAGAAGAGTGTCAGATGCTGCTACTTAGGTTTAAGTGACTAATGGGGTGAAGCAGACAAAGAACAGAGCCAAGCACCTTTTCAGTAGAGTCAAACAGCTTGACCAAAGGCATGGGTGTGGGGGACGCTACTTGCTGTTGATCGTTGCTATTATTATGATTACTGCCACAGTGTGAGTTGGGGAAAGGTAGATGATGAGCGAGCAGAAATAAGCTGGAGGTGAGTTCATGGTAAGCTTGTATGCCGAGCTAAGAAACTTTGAGTCTTTTCTTTAGAGGCGATGGAAAATGTTTAGAGGGTTTTAATCAGGGGAGAGTTATGATGAGATTGCTGTTTTAGATGGACAACTCTGAGAGCCCTGTGACGAATGGATTTGAGAGGCCCAAAAGCGGCTGTTGCCATAGTCCAGGCGAGCAATGATGAGATGTTGATGAGTCAGTATAACTTAGCAGTTGACAGTTTGGACTTGAGTCAGGCCATGTGGATTTGAATGCTGTCCTGTCCACTCATTAGATGCTTGACTTGGGCAAGTTAACTTCTAGATGCTTCAATTTCCTCATTTTAAAAAATGAGGATAATCATTGTAACAGCCTCAGGGTTGTTGAAAAGATTCAATTTAGTTACTATAAGTTAAGTGCCTAAAACAGTGCCTGACATGATAAACATGCAATAAATAGCAATTATTTTATTGTCTTTGGGTAGTGATGCCACCATGTGAAACAGGGATATTAAGTGTCAGAAGTTATTTAGGCATGATAGAGTAACTCTAAGAAAAAGAACACTTACCAGCCCTATATTCCTCTAGAAGACTTAGAATGGATTTGTATGTATATGTTTCAAGTTTAATAAATCAGTCTGCAGCTAAGTTTTGTCTCACCATGATAATGGGAATGGGCATGAATGAATGAACCACTGAAACTCTAAGCCTCACTTTAGGTGATGTTTCAAACCGTTTTCCCATCAAGTCTTTTCTAAGAAGCATTCACAACACAAGGAGCCCTGGCGGCACAAGTGGTTAAGCAGCTAGGCTGTGAACTAACCCAACAGCCACTCCACGGGAGAAAGATGTGGCAGTCTGCTTCCATAAAGATTTCCCAAACAACCCATAATCAAGTCGATTCCAAATCATAGTGACCCTATAGGACAGAGGAGAACTGCCCCATAGGGATTCCAGGGAGCAACTGGTGGATTTGAATTGCAGACCTTTTGGTTGGCAGTCAAGTTCTTAACCCCATAGGGTTTCCAAGGCTGTAATCTTTACAGGGAGCTCTGGTGGCACAGTGGTTAAGAGCTTGATAAAATATCCCAAGCGTAAAGCTATACCCAGCTGTTTTAGGTAGCTTACCTAGATACATCACTAGTAAATTGTTCAGAGAGTATATGAAGACATGGCTGCAGGAAGTACATTTTTTCTCCATCAGCTTCCTTTGAAATAATAATTGGGAGTAAGTGTTTGACTTATAATTTTCTGGCCTGGGTTATATGGCAACATCTAATAAGAACTAAATATTATTAAATTAGTTTTCTTAGCTAGTTTTCAAAGTTCTTTTACATGTTCCCTTATTTCTCACAACAGTATTTGAGATATACAGGTTTGGTGTTATTTTCTCTATTTGGGGGGTTAAGAGATTGAGGCTCTGAGAGGTTAAGAAACTTTCCCAGAGTCATACAGTTAGTACTGATGATAGGAGAAGTTCCTGGTCAGAAGCGATGTGGAGTGAAAACAGTGCATGATCTTGTCGACCTGGATTTGAATTCTGCTCTGTCATCTTATTAGCTGAGTGATCTTTCACACGCTATTTAACTTTCCTGAACCTGTTTCTTTATCTGTAAAATGTGGATGAGCAGACACAGAAGGCTGTTGTGAAGATTAATAGACTTATGTATATCAGGCACTCAGTACAGTGCTTGGCCGTTGACATATATTCAGGTATGCATTACCACCTCATTCTTTTTTAATATAATGCAACTAAAAGGAGCTGTTAAATATGCGAAAAATTGTCCCCATCTTTTTTTTGTTGTTTTTTTGGAAGTGGTTTTCAATCTTTATTGTATGGATACTTATTTTAGAAACATACCAGTTAATCAGTTAAGTAATACTGTAGACTCACTGCAAAGGAAGAGCCATCAAATTGGAAGAGTTCTGGGTTTGAATTCTGTTCTCTAGCTGATTAATTTTATGACCCTGGGCATTGTCATTATAACTTCTCTTTTCCCATGAAATAATACATGGAAGAATGTTTGGACTCTAAAAAGAAATGAGTATGAGCATGGTAGAGATTACTGTTTATTTAAAAATCAATTATATGATTGGGTCTAGGAGCTAATGGTTTCTGTTCAGTGAAAAGCTTAGTAAGGCCTTCCCTTCCATGTACTGCTTCTTACCCTGTACCCACAAAACGTATCTGGGGAGTTTGATGAAAGGACAGAGGGGACTTTTACTCTTTAGTGTTTAATATCGACTTGGCGGCAATGACTCTGGTTTTTGCTTTTAGTGTTTAGTAAATTTTCTGTTTATCATCTTGGATTGAACTAATGTGTATTATTAGGAAAGTAAATTCTCTTTAACTTTCATTTTTATCTGATCATGTAATCTAAGCCTTTTTTTTTAAACCTAAATACTCCTGGAATAAATCTTGCTAATAGTGATACTGATCTTTCTGACATTCGTATTGGAATTTTTTTAAGTGATTTTTTTTTTAAAGCTGATAAACTGAAAAAAGTAATGCCTCTTTATAGTATAGAATTTTATAGCTGGTTTGAAAGTTTCAACCTCAATATTTAAAATAGTGTAGAAGTTTATCGGGTATGTAACAAGCCAGTAGTAGCATTAGTGTACTGGGCTACTAAA
This sequence comes from Dugong dugon, assembly GCA_030035585.1. NCBI lineage: Eukaryota > Metazoa > Chordata > Mammalia > Sirenia > Dugongidae > Dugong > Dugong dugon. Next base: position 22,010,197 of record CM057469.1, on the reverse strand, counting down.
AGGTCCCACATGCTCTGATACTAGGAATAGAACTAAGAATTAAATGGCTAATTTCTTTCTTCCTATAAATATGAGACAAGAGTTATAAATAAATAGCCCTTTCTGTTGCATATTTTCTTATCTGTTCAAATATTTCACTACCAGCCATGTGTCAGTCACCATCCTAGATACCGTGGAGGATACAAAGACATAAGAAACAGTGCCTGCCTCAAGTGGCTTATATTCTGTTTGGGAGTTAAAAGGGTTTGGGAAATGAACATCTATATAACGATTAAGTATAGGTAAAACACACAAGCTTCAAATGCGTATGTGTATAAATAACTGCTTCTGTTCCTGGGTGGAAACCCCAGGTTCTTGCTTGGTATGACTCGTATTGGCCAATAAACAAGAGACTGAGATGGGAGAACAGGAAAGGCACCTTTATTTTGTTGTACAAGGGAAAGGAATGTCTTGGCAGCAGCACTTCTAGGTAACCAAAAACCAAACCCGTTGCCATCGAATCGATTCTGTCTCAGAGTGACCCTATAGATAGTCCTGTCTACAAATTGATTGTATAAATAAGGTTTAAATGTGTGAATGTTGGCATGATCAGAACTTAAACGTTGATGCTCAAGACCTGTATTGCCTTTGTTTATGAAAAGTATGTACTTATGAGACTTTTCTTTTTAAAGAAACTGGACCATTATTCCATTTTGAATCTTGATGCCCTTGTGAGAAAACTCTGAAATACTTATCTATATTTCTGTTGTCTCAGGTTTTTTTGCAGTTCTCTGGATTCTGCTGACTGCGTATCAAAGAAAGAAAACAGCCAGCCTTTAGATGAAAGTGCTGTCACAGATGAAGAGACGCATCTAAAAGAATCCGATTGTCTCGAAGGCGAGAAGCTGGCCGATACAGATGGAGCACATGATTCAAGTGATCAGATTCCAGATGATGATGTATCTGTGTTTGCTGATGAAGAGTCTCGGGCTTTAAAGACCAACAAATTCACAAGGACCATCTCACCACCCACCCTGGGGACTCTAAGAAGTTGTTTTAGTTGGTCTGGAAGTCTTGGAGATTTTTCAAGAACTCCTAGCCCCTCTCCAAGCACAGCACTGCAGCAGTTCCGTAGAGACAGTGATTCTCCCACCTCTCTGTCTGAGAAAAGTAAGATGGCTGCTGTATCTCCGTCAAAGAGTGGTGAGTCAGTTGATGAATCTCATCCCTTACATGAAGTGGGACAGTCTTCACAGTCTCAGGAAAGCATAGAATTATCAACGCATGATTTGAATGCATCAAAACTTTCTCAACCTTCTAGTAAGGATTCAGATTCAGAGGTAAGTCAGATTATGAAGCCTTTATTTTCAAATTCATATGTAAGAGAAAATAAGGTGTTAACAAGATAATTGAGGGAATTTTGCCTAAATTTTGGAAGGAATTGGCTGTCTAATTGTTTGATGTAGATCCTGTAATGTACAAAGTTCCCATTTTATTCATTTGAAGGATGTCTCTGTACCTTTTATGTCTGAAACTCTTGTACATTCAATATAGGTATATACCTCCTGAATCACTCTGCTTCCATAAATAGTTGTCTCCAGTTCTGAACAGTTAGGAGCTAAGCAGAATGATAAGCTATGAAATGAAAAATTATTATACATGTAATATTTAAATCCTTAATGTATTCTTGAATTCAGTAACATCTGAGATCTTATAAAGAAATGGCCCTTTTACTGTGATGGTTTAATTGTCTTAGCTTTTAGTACTTTAAAGAAATATGTTTTCACTCAATCTTATTCTTGCTAAGCTTTCCCTTTATAACAAAACAAAATAATACGAACAATTTTATGTTATTCTGTTTTAAATTAACAGAAGCATCCTATCCATTTTTTTCTTAAATCTAAAGGGTCACTGTGAGAATCAACTCAATGGCAATAAGTTTTTTTGTTTTTTTGTTTTTTTGTTTTTTTGATTAAAGTATCTTTTATTCTGACTTACATAAAATCAAAACTCCAAATAAGTACTGGTTATAAGATTCAGTGACATTAAACAGTGAAACCTGTGAGAGCTGAAACTTAATGGGACTGCCTTGTTTTTCCAGGTCTCACAAGTTTTTTGCCTTTGACAGGGTACATTCTTACCACTTTTCTATCGTTCATTTTAGTGGAAAATGTTTGAGTTTTCCTTTTCTAACACGTTTCTGCCTAAGTTATCTAGTGCTGCTATAACAGAAATACCACAAGTTGATGGCTTTAATAAACAGAAATTTATTCTCTCTCAGTTTAGGAGGCTACAAATCCAAATTCAGGGCTCCAGCTCCAGGGGAAGGCTTTCTCTGTCAGCTCTGGGGGAAAGTCCTTGTCATCAATTTTCCCCTGGTCTAGGAGCTTCTCAGCGCAGGGACCCCAGGTCAAAAGGATGCACACCACGTCAGCTCCACTTGCTTGGTGGTAATGAGGTCCCTCTCCTCTGTACTCGATTCTCTCAGAAGAGATTGACTCAAGATACAACATAATCCTGCAGATTGAGTCCTGCCTTGTTAACATAACTGCCTCTAATCCTGTCTCATTAACGTCATAGAGGTTAGGATGTACAACACATGGGATAATCACATCAGATCACAAAATGGTAGAAACCACACAATAAGGGAAACATGGCCTAGCCAGGTTGACACATATTTTTGGGGGACACAATTCAACCCATAACACTGCCTTACACTGGTTCCAACTTTCGCAGGTTTTACTGTATTTAAAAATGACATGATGGCATAATAGCTTTCTTTAAATCTGAGTTCTCTAAAATTTATTGATATAATATACTTCATTTATCTTTACCAACTATAATTACCAAGCTGTAAGAACAATTACAGCCACAGTAATATTTGACAGAATTTTTGTATCTGATAATCCTGGATATTGGATAGCATCTAATAGATCAGTATAGCTTGTGTTCATCAAAAAGAAAATATTCGATTCAGGTTTCCAAAGGAAACTTGATTTGGACTCAAAATTGAAAAATAATGCCAAGGTAATATGTAGAAACAGATTGTTTTCATTAGGAGAAACCTGAAATCAATTTATGTATTTGAATCCAAAATCTGCCCCAGGTGGCGTTTTTTAAGTTAAGAGTGTGCTAAGCCAAACTTAGCTCCTTTTGAGGCTTTTGCTATTTTTTCCCCTTTGTCCTGCTTTGCCTTTAGTTTATCTGCTATACTGAGTACTGTCGATCCTAATCTGGAAGACTCAGTTTCTTTTATTACTAGCCTCAGTTTTAATGTCTTTTTCATTTTCACTTTATACTGTATTTTTCTTGGCGCTATTTGAGTACCTCCACAGTTGCAGTCACTTGAACATCTTTCATAAAAACATTACCATCTATTCATGGGGATACTTTTAAGTTCGCTAAGCTTGCATTGTTTTGATCCACTTACGTTGTAAGCCTTTAGCCATATTTTTACTGAGAAGCCTTACTTACCATCTCATAGGCTGAGGGGTGATCATGCTGACCATAGCTCTCCACACTTCTGAACTATTTGTTTGTACTAATCAGATAGGGAAACCTGAAGCTCCCCACCCCTCAAATGCACGCAGAACAAAACTAGGTATTAGTCACTAAGTCATCTCTCTTGCCACCAGAAGTAGTAGACTCCCATTAGGATAGATGAATTGTTAGGTCTCAAAGAATTGGATGCCAAGAATTAACATAAAGAACTACGTAATCTTTCTTTGATTCAGAAAATGTTTCAGAAAGCCAAAGTGCCATTAGGGCTTCACTTTGGATATCGATTTTCATTAAATTGTTCTGAAGAAAATGTTTCTATACTGGAGCTGTCCATCAGTAGTTTACTAAAAAGAAGCAACAACCATAGATTCTGTGTGCATTGAGTTCACTGACCCTGTTGTTGTTACTGAGTGACATCGAGTCCATTCCAACTCATAGTGACCCCATGTCACGGAGTAGAACTACCCCATAGGGTTTCCTATGCTGTAATCCTTATGGGAGCAAATTGCCAGGCCTGGTAGGGGCTGGTAGGTTCGAACCACCAACCTTTTCATTATCAGTAGATCTCTTGAGCGCTGTGCCACCAGAGCTCCGTTCACTGACCATATGTGAAGTGAATTCATCTTAGGATCTTTGTTAAGACCTTTATTTTAAATTGTTTAGCCCAGAGTTACCACTACTATTAGCCATCAACAAGGGATATTAAAGTTTCTATACAAGTTATAATATAAGTTAATGATGTATTTTTCAATATTGGGTTGTTTTCAAAATACATAATATTATGTAAGGAGCCATGGGGCGCAGTGGTTAAGCCCTTGGCTGCTAACTGAAAGGTCGGCAGCCCACCAGCCGCGCCACAGGAGAAAGATGTGGCCGTCTGCTTCTGGAAAGCTTACAGCCTTGGAAACCCTGTGGGGCAGTTCTACTCTGTCCTACAGGGTCGCTATGAGTTGGAATCGACTCGATGGCAATGGGGTGAACATTGTGTAGAATCCCAAGATAAATATTAATAAAAATAAAAAAAACTTTCTTAGAAAAAAATGCAGAAATGTAAAGTCTTCCAGATTTCCTTTCATTGTCCTTTTTTAATGGACTTAAACATGGGAATCCAGCTAATGAGAAAACTCATCATCTCTAGAAAAGTCTACATGGTGGGACTGGGGGCTGGGAGTGGGTCTTAAAGTCTTTGCTGAAGTTAAATGTGCAACACTACTTCAAAGCAGATGCCTTTTTTTTCTCTTTACTGTCAAACATTTTGCACAATTAAAAGAAGAGAAGTACTGTACTAGTTAAAGTTAGTAATTTATGAAGACTATTAGCCAAGCTTGAGTAAAGCAGTAGTGTTACAGCAGGAGACTCTTGTTTTATCTGAGTCAGCATTTTGACAGATGCCTAAAACAGTTCAGAAAAGCCTTCGATTTTAAAAATGTACTTTGTTTTATACAATTCACTTCTCCAGCTAAAACATCTGCCTGTTTCTTCGGTGAAATCACTGGCAAACATCATCCTTTTCATATTAGATTCATTTTCTTGTATTGATTCATCTAATGTTTTTCTCATGTTTTTGTATGTTCTTTTCTGTGAAATTTCTAATTTTACTTGTTTTACCTTTTGTTGAATATTGGTTGTCATAAACATTCCAGAGTAAAAATCTAATTTTTTTTTTTAATCTGGGGCATCTAGGAATCTGACTGTAATTTTAAGTCACATGATAATCAAGATGATCAAAGCTACAAGCTACAATTATCTCATTTTTCAAAAAAAGACAAACTTCGAAGGAACAAGGTAAAACGTTTATTTTAAAAAATTGTTCTTTTAATTTCAGAAATAATGCTTGCTTGTGATTAAAAAAAAGTGAGAAATATAAGCAAAATTAAAATACAGGTAGTCTCAGACTTAGGACATATTCCAGCACGACAAATCGCACCTAAACCGTCCTTTTGTGGGGGAGTGGCGTCGGGGTGGGGTGGGGGGGTGGGGTGCGTCTTATCGTTAGTAATATGTTGCAGCACATAATTTGCTAATGTTATCATTCTTAGATGTTCACTCACAGATGTTCAGTTTTATGATTTACCGTTCTAAACACTACCAGATTTACACAGATACTGATAGTAAAAGGAATAATAATGAAAACTAACAAAATGAGGTATTTGTCTTATGTCTGAACCAACTTACAATGGAGTCATTGGAATGGAACCCCATCGTAAGCTGGGGACTACCTGTACCTTTATTCTTATTTGTGGGAGTCCCTGGGTGGTGCGAATGGTTAGCATGCTTGCTGCTAACCGAAAGGATGGTGGTTCAAATACACCCAGAGGCTCCTCAGAAGAAAGGCCTGGCGATCTACTTCCAAAAAATCAGCCATTAAAAATCCTGCAGAACACACTTCTACTCTGGCACACATGGGGCCTCCACAAGTCGGAATCAACTCGACAGCAACTTGTTTGGGTGGGTTTTTTTTAATTCTTATTTACACAAAAACGACCGTTTTCAAAGCTTCTAGAACCATGTTTGTGTGTGATTGTATTGTAGGCATTTAAGTTACGAAACCTGCCATTTCTTTTGCAGTGTATATTAAAAATTTTTTCCCATGTATTTATATAACTCCTTGTAAACCAAAAACCTATTGCCATCGAGTTGATTCTGACTCACAGTGACCCTGTAGGACAGAATAGAACTACCCCACAGGGTTTCCAAGGAGTGGCTGGTGGATTCGAACTGCTGACTTTTTGTTTAGCATCTGAGCTCTTAACTACAATAATACCAGAGCTCCATAATTACTTATAGTGGCTATATAATATGCCATTGTATGGTTTAGCTAATTCCCTTATGTTTGGCATTTACCTTTTAAAATTTTTGCTATAGCAAACAGTATTGCAACGACAATCTTGTGACCAAATATTTGAGTATGCCTTCTTATTTCCTAGAGATGAATTTAATGGAGTGACATTACCAGTTCAAAGGCATGTCTGATTTAAGTCTTTGATTAGGTATTCCCAAAAGGCTTTCTAGAAACTGTGTCCTCATAATAAGCCAGTTTTTTGTTGTTTTTTTTTTAATTGTACTTCAGGTGAAGGCTTACAGAACAAATAGTTTCTCATGAAACAGTAGTACACATATTGTTTTATGACATTGGTTAACAACCCCACAACATATTAACCCTCTAACTTCTCAACCCTTGTTTTTTTTTTGGTGAAACTACACATAGCCAAAGATACACCATTTCAAAAATTTGTATATGCACAGTTCAGTGACATTGACTGCGCTCTTCCAATTGTGCTGCTATTCTCACTTAAGATGAAGGCTTACAGAACAAAATAGTTTCTCATTTAACAGTTACTACACATGTTGCCCTATGACAATGGTTAACAATCTCACAACACATCAACAATATCCTTACTCAGCCTTGGGTTCCCTATCACCAGCTTCCTTGTCCCCTTCTGCCTTATGGCCCTTGTCACTGGACCACTGTATCTCATTAGTCCCATTTGGTTTTATGGGGCTGTCCACTCCCAGGCTGAACGGTGAACCTCAGAGATAACTTCATCATTCAGCTAAAAGGGTGTCTGGGGGCCATACTCTCGGGGTTTCTCCAGTCTCCTTTAGGCCAGTAAATTTGGTCTTTTTTTTGTGAGTTAAAATTATGTTCTACATCCTTCTCCAGCTCTGTCCAGAACCCTCTGTTGTGATCCTGGTCAGAGCAGTCAGTGGTGGTAGCCAGGCACCATCTAGCTGTACTGGACTCAGTCCGGTGGAGGCCTTGGTAGCTGTGGACAGTTAGTCCTTCGGACTAATCTTTTCCTTGTATCCTGTTCTCTTAATAAGCCAGTTTTTTAATCCAAATATAGAAATCTTTGGGTGACTGCATAATGAAAGCTTACAGGTTAAAATAAAGCATAGTTTGTATTTTAAACGTTCTTGCCCATCAATAGGAAGGCACTAACTCCTAACTTAAAAATGGGCAAGGGACATGAGCAGAGATCACAAAACAAAAAGTACATATGGTTGAATAGTATATGAAAGCATGTTCAACCTTACTTGTATTCAAAGAATGCAAATTAAAATAATTTCTTGCATCTCATTTTTCCAACATGTGTTTTTAATTGTACTCATTTTTTATGAGGGTATAGTGAGATGAACAGTCACCTATTTAAGAGAGTGAATTAGTCTGCCATTTCTGGAAAGCAATTTGGCAGTATGCTTGTTGCCAAAGAGTTCAAACAGTTTGACCCAGTAAGCGCATTCTAGAACTTGAGCCCAGAGAAATAATCAGAATTTAAGTATAAGAATGCTTGCTCCTGCATTGGCTACAATAGTGGAAAAGTGGAAATAATCTAAATATCTAACAATAAGGGAGATTAAATACATTATTAAGTACATTAATTAAATACATTATCGATTACGTTAATGATTAAATACATTATTGATTTCAAGCTATTAGATGTAGGAATATAGGTAAATTTTTTTCTGTTCTTTGTTCTCACATTTTTTTGCATATTATTTTCCTAATAGCATAAAAAAATTTTAAAAATTTCAATAAATGATCTGCATATCCATTTGAAAGAAGATTCTCATCTTACACTAGATGAATATAAATCCCAAAGAGATTAAAGATATAAAATATATAAATTTGAGACTATTTTTTAAATCTTTGAGTGAGAAAGGCATTTTCAAACATACGTAAAAAAGCCCATTGCGATCAAGTCAGTCCTGACTCACAGCAACCCTGTAGGACAGCGTAGAACTGCCCCCTCAGGATTTCTAAGGCTGTAAATCTTACTGAAGCAGACGGCCACATCTTTCCCCTGTGGAGCCGCTGGTGGGTCCGAACCACTGACTTTTCAGTTAGCAGCCAAGCACTTTAACCACTGCACCACGAGGGCTCCTCTCAAACATACATACTAAGTTGGAAAGATGTTTATATTATGTTTTGGAGTAATATGGAAAAGTAATTTGGAGTAATAAGGCAAAACAAGTTATTAACCAATATGTATATCATGGTGGGTTTTTTCTTTTAAATACTTAAAAACACTCTTGCACACATATGTATGTTTATATAATCATAGTAAAAAATCTGGAAAGGTACTTACAAAATTATTTGCACTGATGGATAGGATTAGACATGTAGAAAAGTACTTTCCCAAAAGGAGCTATGTCTAGACAGTAAAACATCTTTTTTTTTTTTTAAAAAGTGTTTGGACTCAGAGATCTGCATTGTCAAGTTTTAACTATCACTTCTGTTTTGATGACTCTCCAGATGGACACTCCCCCTTGTTCTGCTCTTAAATATCTAAAATCAAACACATCTTTTTTTTTTTTTTTTTTTTTACCTCTAACCAGTTCATCTCAGAACATTTTTACTTTTATCTACTAAATTAAATTATATTATTCTCTTTGACACTTAATTTCAAAATCCCAGGGATGTCCTTTTTCTTTATAACTGCAGCTCAATCCTTCTACACAGGGTAAAGAAAAAAACATGTATATCTATCAAATTCCTAACATTTCTTTCTTTATCTTGTCTTTTGGTCACGTTTTTTTCTCCCATCACCAGCAGGATTTCATCTTTCATTTGTGAACCTTTATTGTGTTTTAACCTTCCCATTCCTTATACATCCTCTGGCAGGCTAATCAGTTTTAAAGCCTTGTTTTATATACCTCACACTCACTCTCCTTAACAACAACAAAACTTCATTGTCTCCATATTGATCTCAGGATAAAATCAGCCTTTCAATGGAAACAACATAAATGTCAGTAGAGATTTGTTTAAGTAAATTATGACATATGTTTACAATGGAAGAAGAGGCAACCTCTTCAAAACAGAATTCACTTCACTTGCGAAATGGAAAACTCTCCAAGATACATCGTTAAGTGGAATCAAGATATAATATTCAATGAGAAAAACCAAGTGCACAACAGTACACTGCCAATTGTGTGTGTGTGTATGTAAACAATTCAATGGAAACACAGGGAACTGGTAACACTGATTGTCTCTGGAGGGAGAGGGAGTGCAGGAGACTTTTCTTTTCTTTTGTGACTCTTGAATTTTGTGCAAATGCATGTATTACCTGTTAAAATGATTATGATAATTTCTGTAGTAGACGTTTATAAATAGCACATTTTTACCCATTGCTTATGGGTTATTTTTATGTGCCAGTATATAAAGAATAGTTTGGAATGAACTAAAGGTAGTTGCTGTAACAAAATAGCCTTAAAACCTGGGGCATTTAATCTTCAGGTTCCTGGGCTGTATAAATCTAGTTCTGTAGACTCTCTTTCTACAACCAAGATCAAGCCTCTAGTACCTGCCAAAGTCAGTGGGCTGAGCAAGAAGCCAGCTAGCATCCAGAGAAGAAATCATCATAATGCTGAGAACAAGCCAGGACTGCAGATAAAAATCAGTGAGCTCTGGAAAAATTTTGGATTTAAAAAGTAAGTTGCCTCTTTTCTTATCCTAAAATAGGAAAAAAAATGTTTTTCTCTCTAATTTCAGTACCTTTCTCCCAATTCTTTTTCTAGTTTCTCATGAATCAGTTTTTGTTCCTCTCACATAAGTGTATTATTTTCCTCTATTCCCTTTAGCTGACTCTTTGTGAGTAGATGTAACTTTAATTTCTGTACTTTCTTACAGTGAAAAGCTGGCAAACTAAAAAAATCTCAGTTCTAAACCTAACTTTGGAATCTTTCTGTTAACAAATTACTTTATCCCTTTTCCAGTCCCTACGTTTCTTGGGTTTCTCCCCTTCTTATCTGTCAGGATTGTAATGAGAATAAAGTTGTTTTAGGCAGGAGGTGGGAAAGTATTATTGTTATTATACTTCTGGATTTAAAGCTATTTATTTCCCTAAATTATCCATCTATAATGAGGGGAAGTCATTGAGTCCTTAATATACCTCTATTTGTCCTGGTAGGTTATTCTCTAATAATTGGTACCCTAAAAACACCAAATTCATTTTATTATCTTCTTATATTTTGCAGAAATTCTGAAAAGCTTCCTTCTTGTAAGAAGCCGGCTCCCCTGTCTCCAGTCAAAGACAACATCCAGCTAACTCCAAATGCAGAAGATGATGTATTTAACAAACCCGAATGTACTCGTGCTCAGAGAGCAATATTCCAATAAATGCAGGCTGCTTGGGAGGCTGTTGTCTGCAAGAGAATATCAGTTTGAAATCCCTATTTAGGAATGAGGCAGTTACCAGCCTGAAAGATTTATTCTTAGATCTATGTCATTTTTAAAATAGAGTACATTTTGTATATTAACTATGTAATTTTTTCTTTTGCTCTGCTTTTTATATTTTCATAAGAAGCTAAACAGGGGAATAATTTTATCTCTGACAGCTTTTTGAAAGTTTTAATGTTAATTTTGCAAGTTCCTTGAAATTTATAAAAATCTACTCTAAAGATATCTATAATGTTGTCAAGTATAAGGATGATAAGTGAAAAACCACAATTTAATAATCATTGTATTCTAGAGAAAAGTCACTATATTTCTTCAGGCTTTGAAATTTTCCCACCTGCTTTTCCTGTCTATTCTTCAGGTCGAGTTGAAAATAAAGTTACTGGGCTGAGAGGGGTGGTTGGATAGGTTGAAAGGCATTACATAAATGGGATAGTGCTCTGTTATCCCTAAAGTTTGGTTGGGTTACAGGTTGGCAGTTACGGAAAATTGCTTTCAGCCTAATATAAAATGAACTACTGCTTATGCCATTAATAATCTTAAACTTCAGAAACATCCTCAGTGTTTCTTAATATGTCTTAAAGTGTGGGCTGAAAACTCTTTAATATATTAAAACTAAGATCCCTAAAGGCTATGTGAAATACTAAAACTGCAGGCTCTGTGATATGTACACTCTGCAAAAAAAATAGGCATATGCCTAGAAAGAGAGCCACTTATACAAGTAAAGATCTGATGTGACAGGAAGTATAGGAAATATAGAAAGTATCTCAGATACAGAAGATGAAGGAAAGGAACACAGTATTTTAATTTTTAAATGAGACTTAGTAGTTGACTCTTGGATAAATCGGTCGAAATGGAACAAAAAAAAATACATCAAAATTGTAAAAACCAGCCAAAAACCAACAATAGATCTTGAAAAGAGCTAATTAAAATGTATTTCTTTCCTGGGGCTGCCATAGCAAAGTACCACAAACTGGGTGGCTTAACCAACAGAAATTTATTCTCAACAGTCTGGAGGCTAGAAGTCCGAAATCAAGATGTTGACAAGGTTGGTTCCTTCTGGAAGGCTCTGAGAGAGTATCTTTTCCATGCCTCTTTTCTAGCTTCTGGTGGTTGCCAGCCATCCTTGGCATTCCTTGGTCTGTAGATGAATCACTCCAATCTGCCTCTGTCATTACATGGCGTCCTTCCCTGTGTGTCTCTGTGTCTTTGTCTTCTCATAAGGACACTCAGTCATACTGGATTCAGTGCCCACCCTATTCCAAATGACCTCACCTTAACTAATTACATCTGCAAAGACCCTATTTCCAAATAAGGTCACATTCTCAGGTTCTGGGAAGGACATGAATTTGGGGGGGACACTATTCAACCCAGTACACTAAAAAACAAGCAAATTTGAATTCTTTGTGAATGTTTCTTATTACAGAAGAAATTAAGAATGTGAGTCCAACATTGTCTACAAAAGTTTTATGTCCTTACTCACTTGAAACTCCACTGATATGACAGAAAAGGAATAAAACACTATAGATCGACAAGGGTTAGCAGAAAGAAAGAAGAGACGACATCAGGCAGGGGTTGGAAAATGGATGGAAGAATGGTAAGTGATTTAGAGAAGAAATGATAATTTCTCCAGTGGGGAAAACCAACAAGAAGTAAAAGTCTAGCTGGGCTCATTAAACAGGGATGTCTCACAGGCTCTGAAGGCAGATGTGCAGGGTGATGCTGAGAAAACCTTTAAGAATAGCATGAGAGACTGGGAAGATGGTATCAGTGCCATATTTTTTCAGTCTAAATCCCCACATAAAAGCAACTGGACAACAAAACCAAAAGCCTATGGAGAACAGTTACAACAAATTTAGGTGACATATGTCCTCAAATCTCAAAATATAAATGGGTGAAGACAAGCCACCAACAGCTGCAAGGCCTGCATGGCGTTAGCACCTATTAAGGAGAAGTAGAGGGAGACAACAGGGCATTGGATGGACCTGAGAACATAACTTTAGAATAACTGCTGGAAAGTATGGAGGGCCAATTTTAAGAACAGCATTTGAAACTGGAAAAGGTTTTGTCCATTCTGATAGTGGGTGAGTGCTAGAGGCCGGCAGTAACGTCTGAGGGATTGAAGCAATCTGGTCCCTGTAAACTACTGGAACTGATGAAACAAGGCTCTCTTTAAGGACAGTCTCCCATGGAAGAGAAACTACTGGGAATAAAGCCAAAATTAAGCAAGAGAAACAACCGTGGCAAAGAAAGGTTAAAATATAAGTGGAGGGTGGACAGCCAGCAGAGAAATATCAGCAGGATACCATGCTTTTGAACACTTAAAAAAACAAACTGAAGTTAGAAAGGCTCCCATGAGCCATGCTTTCTTCTCAAAGTTTAGGGAAAATGAGCCACGTGAAAATTTTTAGGTCAATCTTATACGAAGTTATTTTTAAAAAGAGTAAAATAGCATCCCTAAAGAATGATGACCACTGGACAGATCAAAACTAACCCATTTTAAAGTGTGCTAAAAGATAAAATGATGCAACATAGGAAATTTATAATAAAAAAAAAACAGGTAAACTCAGGAAAGCATTAGTAATAACACTTCAGAAGTGAAGGCTAGACTAGAAGGAACTATGCATAATGCCTTAAGTAACATAAAAATAAAGTGAAGAGAAGAATTCAAGAGAAAATGACAAATATTGGAGATAGGAAAAGAAGACCCAATAAACAAATGGAGTGAAAGAAATTATATAGATATAGTGGTATATATTTCTGAAGGAAACTAATTTTTTTTGAAGAAAACTCACCAAAGTATTAACCTGGAACAGCCAACATCAAGACATAAGTAATAAAGTTACTGAACTGTAAATCAAAGATCCTTTAGGCATCTAGGTAAAAACAGCAAACTGCACATAAGTAAAAAGAATGAGGCTATCATCAGACTTTTCTACAATTATAATGAAAAAGATGGAGTACTATTTTTAGGGTACTCAAAAAATGTGAACCAAGGATTTTATGTCCGACAAAATTGACTTTGAAGTATAAAGGACACAGACAAACTGTTATCCGATGTACAAGAATTTGGGAAATATTCTTCCCTTGAGCTCTTCCTGAGGAATCTTCTGGAAAATGAGCTCCAGATAACCAAAATATAACTAGAGATAGCAACATAAAGACTGGTGGTGAGCATTAAAATAAATTACAATAAAAACTAAATGAGGGTTAAAAGGGAGAAAGTATAGTATGTGATGACTATATATCCAACATAAGTATAGTACAACTCAAAAAAAAAAAAAAAAGAATGAGAGAACTATACATAAAACATTTGGTTCAGCTGGTGGTAATCTGACAGTATTGTTATTCGGGGACTGTTTTGTGTATAATGTGGTTTATAGTAAATGATTATTTAGGAGATACAGTAATCCATCCCTTGTTTTCTTGAGAACAATGCTGTATCCTTGGTATGGGAAAAAGAGATAAGAAGAATAGATTAAGTTTTGAAATCCCTGTAGTTGTGAATTTGAATTGGAGGTATTAGCATAAACTCATGAGACTATGCACACACTGAAGAGACCTAGAAACAATGAGCAACCTAGTAACATGTAACTTAGCTTGTGGTTTTAAGATACCATTTCCCATGAAAAGAAACCAGGGCTTTTTGGGAAAATAGTCTGAGGCAGGAAATGTAAGAAATAAGCCTGAAGCAACTTGTCAAAACAGACAGAAGCCATCAAAGACTACTATGTAATTTCTGAAAGATTCAGGAGCCAACTTGAAGAGACTCTGTCAAAATATGGTAAAATTTTATCTTCAAAAATGGTAATTGCAATTTTTTAAAGCCTGTCATGAACGTAAAAACGGTCACCTTCAGAGGATGACAGGATGTCAGTTTATTTTGAAAACTGATAAATAAAGAGAAGAAACCAAACATTTTTTCTCTTTCCCCTGAACTGTACCATTTGGGTAACCAAATGACAGATGAAGACAAAAATCTTTTAGTATTCTAACTAATCTTGAAAAACTATCAAATATCACCATTTTGCAACCCCTAGTGGATTAATGGATTTAGACTTTGAGCATCAACTGCTGCTAACATCACAAAAGGATATAACGGGGCATTTTGTGCCTTCTAATGAAAAAACTCAACATCACCTATAGTCTTGCCAAAGGGATTGAAAGTGAGTCTGATTAAGCCTCTTGCTCAAGCTGCCAAATTGCAGGGTATACTGAGGAACATGTTGAACTGTAGCCTGAGTTCACAATTAGCAAAATCTAGACTGTCGGAAACTACAGGTCAAATGCCCTGGAATTTTCAACAGATAAATTATAAGGAATGAAGAGGAAAGCTGTGGAGTTTAAAAATGGGCAAAACTAAACTAGAATATTTAGGAGGACATTAGTGATAAAGATACAAAAAAGTGATTACTATATAATTCCTAGAGGAGAGGGAGGACATTGATATTAGAACAAGGCAAATGGATGGGGCTTCTGTGGGTGATCGGCAAAGTTTTATGACCTTGGTGGTGTTATGGGGTGTTTGTCTCATACTAACCTAATAACTTATTAAGTCATCTGTATTATAAGGCAAGGTGTAAGCCTGATAATTTATTAAGTTTTATAGCTGTTTTGTTTTTTTCTGTATTTTCTGTTTTATGATTTTTAAAATTTTACTAGTATTTCATAAAATTGAAGATCTTATTGATTATAAGATGCATCATTATGTACCACTGAAAGAAAAAAAATTCACTATATTGACACACCCTATTTTCAAAAATGTTAGAATGCATTAGACACTACAGATCCATTCTCTCACGCACAAAATCAGTCAACTACCCTCATCGCTCAGAAAGACTTGAAGTTTACTCACTGGACAATAGCACCAGATAGGCTCTGATCTTAAAAGACATGAAGCATAGCTTAGGAAATTATAAGGCACTGTGCTGAAAAGAAGGAAGAAAATGAAAATATATTAAGCAGCATGATTCCCAGTCCCATTCCTCCATTTAGCTTCCATTTTTTCTCTTCTCAATTCCAATTGTACACGCATTGTTGTTATTGCTGTTGTTATTGTCAGTTACCATTGAGTCAGCCCCAACTTATGATGACCCGGTATATAACAGAATAAAACATTGCCTAGTCCTGTGCCATCTTTATGGTCATTGTCATGTTTGAGTCCAAACAATATTTTGTTCTGATCCATAGGGTTTTTGTGGCTAATTTTGGAAGTAGATCTCCAGATCTTTCTTTCTAGGCACATATGTTAGATTGTTTGAATTTGTCCCACAGCTGTTGGATGCTGTGATTGTTACTTTCTCTCTGTTTTTCTGTTTGGGTAGTTTCTACTGACCCATCTTCAATCCTACTGATTATCTTTCCTTGGCTGTGTTTAGTCTAGTGATGATATAATCAAAATAATTCTTCACCTGTTACTGTGTTTTTTATTTCTAGCATTTCCTTTTGACTCTTTCTTATAGTCTCCATCTCTCTATTGATATTCCCCATCAGCTCAAACGTATTATCCAAATTTACCACTAGAACCTTTAACGTATTAATCACAGTTATTTTAAATTCCCTGTGATATTTGCAACATTGGGGTCATCTGGTTCTGTACTTTGTCCCTTGACAGTATTTTCTTTCTTCTGGTGTGTCATATAGCTTTTGATTGAATACCGTATGTTGATATGGTACAATGGTTGAGAGCTCAGCTGCTAATCAAAAGGTTGGCAGTTCAAACCCACCCAGAGGTGCCATGGAAGAAAGACCTGGCAATCTGCTTCTGTAAAAATTACAGCCAAGGAAACCCTATGGGGCGGTTCTACTTGTCACATGGGGTTGCTATATGTGCAACAATAACAACAACAATGTGACTGAGGTAAATAATATTTAAACCAGGAAGTTGGCATACCTCTTCTACTAGTAGGTGGTTAGGATGAGATGTCAGTAAGTCTACTCAGGAGTTTAGCTGGGTTTGAGGCTTGATATTGCCACGATTATCATAAAGTACACTACTGACTTCAAATTCTTCTCGCATTCCCTCATGCTTGGGTTGAGGCTGTGGTGTTAGGGGTATTTTTTCAACGTTCCTCTTCTATCCTTAGTTTTTAGCTTTCCTCATGCACCTGTGGCTCAGAGGGGGTCTCTCTTTATGAGCTTGCCCCTCTCCAGCAGTAGACTGCTGTTGCTTATTCATATTTCTGTTGTCCTGGTCCAGCCTCAGTCTTAGGTAGCCCTGTATCCTTGGGTCTTGGGAGTGGGGTTTTCTCAGTGACCTTGCCCCTTACGCCATGATATCAGTATCAGTTGCCATTCTTTGCTCCACAGGGATTTCAATGGCTGTGATCTTTTGGAAGTAGATCGCCAGGCCTCTCTTCCAAAGCACCTCTGGGTGAACTTGAACCACCAACCTTTTCGTTAGAGTGAGTGCGTTAACCATTTACACCACTCAGGTGTGGGCCTTGGGCAATTTCCTGCCCCTTCCCCAGGAACAGAGATTTTGTTTTCCTTTCCCTTTGCCAGCTACAATGGGCCTTTACCTGTGCCCTGGGTGCAACAAGGTTTGCTGTTCTTCTCCAGCAGTTTAAGTTTTTATTCTGTAGGACAAAATGGTCCTGGGAGGGCTTCTTTCCTGCAATAATTGCTGCTCCCTTCCTTCATCCCTGCACCACCAAGGGAGGCTTTTCTGGTTCTCTGCCTTGCCCTCAATCTTTCTTGTGGGCATCCACAGAAGACCTTGGAGAAGAGCCTGCAAATGGGTGCAAACTTCCCTGTGTATGCAGCTTCAGGGGTTCTATACTCTTACACTAGCCCATGCTTACCCTTTAAAAATTCATTAAAAAATTAAGCTGAATTCTTACTGTCTTGTATGGAAGCCCTATCTTCCTTCCAGGCAAGCCAGTATGAGCATCCCAGCTCTCCTTGGAGGCTCCCATCTATCCTTAGAGCTCAGGCTATTTGGTTGCCCTGTGACTTCAGCTCTCTAGTGGCTTAAAGAAAAATTATGATTTTGTAGGTTATCCAGTTTTTCTTGTGAAAGTAAGAGTGGTGCTCTTTCCAGCTTTCTGTATCCCAGGCAGAAGTGCAACCCAATCTTTGTTTTTTAACAGGTCATACAGGACCTCAGCCTACCCTCCATTCATTCCCTGACCATCTCGGGCTACATAAGTCTAGAACCAAACCAAGCCCGTTGCTGTTGAGTCAATTCCAACTTGTGGTGACACTATAGAACAAAGCAGAACTGCCACATAGGGTTTCCAAGGAGTGGATGATGGATTCAAACTGCCTACCTTTTAGTTAACAGCCAAGCTTTTAACCACTGAGCCACCAGAGTTCCAGATAAGTCTAGAGGTAGAGCCAAATCATGACTAGAGAAACTAACCAGATGCAGCAAAATCACATACTTGAAATAGGTATATGACTAACCTGTGGCCAGAGGTAAATCCTAATCACACCCTATCTCAGCTCTACTCTCATCATGAAGAGGTTGTTTAATTATTAGATGGAGCCTTCAGGGTAATGCTATTCTTAAATGTGTCAATTAAATTATGTAAGTACATGATCCGCTACAGAATCAAAGCATTATCCATCTTTGTTTCTCAAACTCCCAGCAAGATGCTGGCAACACGATCAGCGTTCCACATGATTGTTATTAAATGGCTTCTAGCTACCAAGCGCTGTACATTGTACAGCACCCAAGTCTCTTGAAACATATTTTGGTGTTTAATGCTTGCTCACTCATGGTTTAGGGAAGGTATAAGAATAGTTGAAAGAATTTCCGATAGAAATCAGACTTGGTCTGTAATCACGACTTTGCCTAAAACTCAAAGTGACCTTGGGTAATACACTGAAACTTTGGTGTCTTCATTTTTCTAACAGGAAAACCACAAGGGGTTGGAAATTACGGCTCCAAAATTCTGTGGAGTTTTGTTCTGTAGGACACACAGACCACACAGTAAATTGATTTGTAAGTAACAGTTTAAAGCTCCACAAGAGGGCAGCTCCTTCATGTTGCTTAATATCTGGA
Source organism: Dugong dugon (assembly GCA_030035585.1). NCBI lineage: Eukaryota > Metazoa > Chordata > Mammalia > Sirenia > Dugongidae > Dugong > Dugong dugon. The sequence continues at coordinate 21,991,532 of CM057469.1, read as the reverse complement.
AAGCAATCCCAAGCACCTTTGAGTCTATTATGAAAAGACTTTCTTATACAAATTTTATTTTTATTTCTTTTAATTATGCAAGTAGAACACTCATACGTTCTCACATTTAAAAAATACTAACATTACAGATCCTTCTGAATCTCTTTTGATTAGGACCCCCAATCCCAGTTCCCTCCCCTATTATCAATTTGCTGGGTTTTTTTCCTCTGCAGATTTTTTTCCTGTGGCTTTTTTAAAACATGATTTCTGCCACTATTTTTTTAAATCCATATAAGATTTGAACATCTTTTCCTGCCAATATGATAGATTAACTTGTATCTTTAACTACTCTCAACTCCATATAATACATGTGTCGTAATTTGCTAAACTGTTTCTTAATTGATAACAGATTAATTTCAGTACTGAGTATTAGAATTTTTCTGTATTGAAATAATGCTGCAATGAGTACTTAAGTACTGCATTTTGAAAAAGTGAAGAGCCCCAAATGATTTCATGGTAATTCAGATTTTAAACCTAAATTATTAAACCAAAATAGGAAAGTTTTAATAATTTCACTAGCCATAAAAATTTATAAAGTCAAGACATAGTGACCAAAATTGGGAGAAAGGCTTTCCTCGAAGTTTTAGGTTTACTCCATCCCAAGATAGAAGTCATTCTGGGATACATACTGTCATGGATTGAATTGTGCCCCCCCAAAATATGTGTCAACTTGGCTAGGCTATGATTCCCAGTATTATGTGATTGTCCACCATTTTATCACCTGATGTGATTTTCCTATATTGTAAATCCTACCTCTATGATGTTAATGAGGTGGGATTAGTGGCAGTTATATTAATGAGGTAGGACTCAATCTACAAGATTAAATTGTGTTTTAAACCAGTCTCTTTTCAGATATAAAAGACAGAATCAAGCAGAGAGACAGGGGGACCTCAGTACCACCAAGAAAGAATTGCCAGGAGCAGTGTGTCCTTTGGACTCGGGGTCCCTGTGCTGAGAAGCTCCTTGTCCAGGGGAAGATTGATGACAAGGACCTTCCCCCGGAACCCACAGAGAGAGAAATTTTTCCCTGAGAGCTGGTGCCCTGAATTTGGACTACTAGCCTCCTCAACTGTGACAGAATAAATTTCTCTTTGTTAAAGCCATCGACTTGTGGTATTTCTGTTGTAGCAGCACTAGATGACTAAGACACATACCACTGCTGTTAGGGGCAAATTACCAGGTCTGCTGTTGATTCAGACCAGATCAGACCTTACAGAAAAATGGTGCAGTTAATGCAGAGAGGACAGAAACAAGAAAGGAATGATCAAGTAGTGTCTTCTCAGTGAGGCTAGTTACTGTGTCTTGTTAGCTCCGTGTCCTCCACTAGGTTCAGGAAATGTTTGCCAGGAATGAGCCAGAGCCATTCATGTTTCGTGTATATAAGACAAGCTAAGTTTAAATGTGTCTGGCAACATTAACGTAAAATGAGTTGTACCTATAGTAAATGTGCCTGGAGAAAAAGGAGAGGCCCCTCTCTTTGGAACCTCTTTGGGACTTGGAACCTGACAAGGCTTGAATGGGATAGATGAGATTGAGCTAGTTAGGAAGATAGGAGGGTGGGGGGAACATTCTGTGCAGGGACTTTTTGTGATCAAGGCTTAGAGAAGAGGGTGTACAAAGTATGTTTGCAGAACAGTGAGGAGACCAGCTGAGCCAGGTCAGAGTGCTTTCACCTGGGGGAGTGAGACAAGGGGGAAATTCAGGTGGAGAATCTACCTGTGAAAGGTCTGCAATGGCATGTGGCCTCAACCTTTGGGCAGTAGAGGCAGTGAAGTTCTTATGAATGACCAGTTTCTCTTCCTATCTCCATTCTTAGTTCTGAAGATCCAGTGAGTAGTTATGGTGTAGGAGTGAGTGGGAAAGGATAGGGGTGGGTATGGCCAGGAATTATTAGCTAGAATATAGTCCCAGCCTGAGAATGTTTTTGTTAGGTGCCATCGAGTCGGTTCCGACTCATAGCCACCCTATAGGACAGGGTAGAACTGCCCCATATGGTTTCCAAGGAGCGGCTGGTAGTGAATTGAACTGCCAGAAGTTTGGTTAGCAGCCAAGCTCTTAACCACTGCATCTCCAGGGCTCCAGCCTGAGAATGAAAAGAAAAAAAAACCATACCCGTTGCCATGGAGTCGATTCAAACTCATAGCATAATACCCACTCTCAATTAACTGTGTCTACCTTCATTGTATGGAGCCCTGGTGGCACAGTGGTTAAGAGCTCAGCTGGTAACCAAAAGATTGGCAGTTGGAATCCACCATCCACTCTTTGGAAACCCTAGGGGCAGTTCCACCCTGTCCTACAGAGTCAGCATGAGTTGGAATTGACTCAGCGGCAATGGGTTTGGTTTGGTTTTGGTTTATCCTCACCGTATATTACACTTGGAATTTTATTTGTGTGCATCTTTTATTATTGTCTATCTCCCCAGTAAGCAGTAAACTCCATGAAGACAGAAAGACAGTAGGTACAATAACCAGCTTTTGCCCTTCAATATATACATCCTCAGCACCTACTACAGTGCCTGTCACAGAGAAGGTACTAATACATCTTTTTATTTTTTTTCCAATGAGTGAATGAATAAAATATACTGCTGTAAAGTCAAAATAATTCTATTTCTACAGTAGAGGAAACAGAAGTCCGGAGAAAATAATTAATACCATTAGTACACAAGTATTTGCATAGTTCTTTGCCCCAGTGAATAGAGCCAACCTATGTAACCTATAAGATATTGCAGGAATGAGAATGTGTGACTTCTGAGGCTGGGTCATAAAAGACATTGCAGCTTCCACCTTGTTCTCCCTCTGGCATCACTTGCTCTGGGGGAAGCCATGTCATGAGAACATTTAAGCAGTCTTATGAAGAGGTCCATCTGGCAAAGAACTGAGGGCTCCTGACAACAGCCAGCATCAGCCTTCCAATCATGTGAGGAAGCCATCTTAGAAGGAGATCTTCCAGCCTCACTCAAGCCTTCAGATGACTGCAGCTTTCTGAGACACCCAAACCAGAACCACCCAGCTAAGCTATTCCTGACCCGCATAAACACTATGTGAAATAATAAATGTTTGTTGTTCTAAGCCACTAAGTTTTGGGGTAATTTATTACACAGCAATAGATAAATAAAACAACTCCCAGAGGTTCTATAACTAAGATGTGAACTTCTCTGCATAAGGTCACATGGCAGGGGTCAGTCTGGGTAAATTTTTAACATACCAGATTATCAGGCCATGACCTCAAAGATTCTAAAAGTGGAGGTTTCTTATTAGGTCATAGGGCCAATGTCCAGGTGTCTTCAGAAGCACATTACAAGAAATGCAACAGATGCAAAAAGCAAGAATTTTCTCAGGATCTTAGAAAAATGGGCTGGAACCCCCTTTATAGCTGACTCCATCTAGACCAGCTACCATCTACAACGGTTTTCCAAAGTGTTTTTCAGATTCACATTAGGTTTATTTTTTCCTTCTTATTTTCCTGTGTCTAAGGGATTAGCACTAGCCCTGGAATGCCTCGATGTCAGAACATCTTTTTTCATTCTCATGTGTGATGGTTAAGGTTATGTGTCAACTTGGCGAGGCTATGATTCTCAGTGGTTTGGCAGATATTATGTAATCATCCTCCATTTTATGATATGATGTGAGCAGCCAATCAGTTGAAAGGGGAGTTTCTTTGGGGGTGTAGCCTGCATCCAATATATATGGGTGCTCCGGCAAAGCTTGCTCTCTCTTTATCCTGCATTTGATCTTGTATTCACCTTGTCATCCTCTGAACTCAGGTTCTTGGGATGTGAGCTAGCAGCCTGCTGCTTGACCTGCAGACTTTGGGTTCATCAGCCCCTGCTATCCCGTGAGCCTGGAGAGGCCTCCAGCCTACCACTGACCCATGGATTTGGGACTTGCCAGCCTCCACAACTGTGTGAGTCATTTCCTTGAAATAAATCTCTCTATATGTATTTATATATACATTTCACTGGTTTTGCTCCTCTAAAGAACTCAGCCTAAGACACCATGGATAAGACACGGACACCTGTGAAGTTGACTTATGAAGGGAGAGCCAAGACTGAAGGCAATGGAGTGTGGGAGCTGTGAGGCAGGGCCCTCAGTCATTTACCCTGGGCCCCCAAAGGTGCTGGAGGTGGCCTGCCCACCTTCACACTGAGATGCCATAATTTTATTTCTAAAAAGACTATCTGAGATGACATTTGGGGAGTAGGGAAGAAATAGGCTTCACATTTGGAGGGATTAGAGGGTACATTACCCATTTTTATCTGAACTTTGAAGATGCACACAACTGCAGGAATGAGGAGACTGCTGGAAGGATGACTCAGAACATGGTTTCCCTAAGACCACAGAGTTCCTCAGCCCGTTTTTTTATTTAAAATTCAAGAATGGAACACATTGTGTTATAATGGAATGAGCATAGTTTTTGAACTGCATAGACCTGGGTTCAAATCCTGCCAGCTGTGGGGTCGAGATCATATTATTTTGTTTCTCTGAGCTTCAGCTCTCTTTTTCAGAAGAAATAACCGAGAAAATATATGTAGTAATTAACACAGTGTCAAACACACTTGATAAATGTTTCCTCCCCTTCTGATGAAGGATAATGATAATGATGATAGAGAGAATGGTGATGTTGATAAGCTAGGCCTGTTGTCCAGCCCAGCCTTAGGCTTTCATGCAAACTTGAAAGCCAACAACCGTCTTCTTCATAGATTTCCTGGAACCTGTCTCATCCCAGATTCTTCAACAAAATGCTGAAAACAGTGACTTACACTTACACTGAGCAGTATGAGCCAAGCATTGCTCTAAGTTTTATTTATTTTTTTACATGTACTAACTTATTTGATGCTTACAGTCCCCTGAGGTAGATATTATTATCTTTACTTTATACTTGAGGTCTAATTGAGGCAGAGAGAGAGATGTATCAATTGACCCAAGATCACATTGCTATTAGGTGACAGGAGCAGAGTTCACACCTAAGCAGTCTAACTTCAGAGCCCACACTTTTTGTGTATAATTTCAAAATGTAAAACCAATAAAGAACATAGTAGTTGCTTAGAAAATAACAATCAGCATGGCAGAGGAAAATTAATGTTCACTAGTTACAGAAGTCTTCTGTTTCTTACCGTGAAAAAAAAGTAGCATATTTCAAGGTAGGGTCAATCTATCTTGGAACTCCTTCATTTCTCTACTTTCCAAAATGTCCCCACATAAGGCTATTTCTATCCAGAGCCCCTCAGATCAGGCCTAGAAGACCATGTTAGGGTGAGAACCAGTGTAGTACATTATAAGCCTTTATTTATTTAAAAAAACAAAAAACAAAAAACAGTTGCTGTTCTCAGGGAACATCTAGCTTAATTGGCATAACATAGTTTATAAAGAAAATGTTCTACATTCTACTTTGATAAGTAGCATCTGGGGTCTTAAAAGCTTGTGAGCAGCCATCTGAGATACTCCAATGGTCTCACTCCATCTGGAGCAAGGGAGATTGAAGAAAACCAAAGACACAAGGGAAAGATTAGTCCAAAGGACTAATAAACCACAATTACCACAGCCTCCATCAGACTGAGTCCAGTACAACTAGATGGTGCCTGGCTACCACCACCGACCGCTCTGACAGGGATCACAATAGATGGTCCTGGAAAAAGGTGCAGAAAAATGTAAAACAAAATTTTAACTCACCAAAAAAAAAAAAGAAATAAGTCAGACTCAGACTTACTGGTCTGACAGAGACTGGAGAAACCCTGAGAGTATGGCCCCTGGATACCCTTATAGCTCAGCAATGAAGTCATTCCTGAGGTTCACCCTTCAGCCAAAGATTAGACAGGCCCATAAAACAAAATGAGACTAAATGGGTACACCAGCCCAAGGGCAAGGATGAGAAGGCAGGAGGGGAGGAAAGCTGGTAATGGGGAATCCAAGTCCAGAAGGGGAGAGTGTTGACCTGTTGTGGGGTTGCCAACCAATGTCACCAAACAATATGTGTATTGATTGTTTAATAAGAAAGTAGTTTGCTCTGTAAACCTTCATCTAAAGTACAATTAAAAAAAAAAGTTGGGACAGTTGAGTGGACTCCAACTCATGGCAACCCCATGTGTGTCAGAGTAGACCTATGCTCCATACGGTTTTCAATGGCTGACTTTTTGGAAGTAGATCACTAGACCTTTCTTCTGAGGCATCTCTAAACCAAAAAACCAAAGCTGTTGTTGCTGAGTCAATTCCAACTCATAGCAACCCTATAGGATAGAGTGGAACTGCCCAGTATGGTTTCCAAGAAGCGGCTGGTAGATTCGAACTTGAACTTTTGGTTAGCAGCCTGAGCTCTTAACCACTGTGCCATCCAGGCTCCTCAAACCTTATTAACCATTGGTATCAAGGGTCATCATGAGTCAGTGTTGACTCCGCAGCAAAGGTCCATTTCTTTAGCAAAGACACATTCTTAACTGGCAGTGAGCAAAGTGGCTTCCTCTGACTAACAGGCAGGTGGCTATTCCATTTCCCCCTCAGACCTGACCACCCTCCTGCCTGGGGATAGGGGTGGGGAGAAGAGAGGGGGGAGAGGCCTGATGTCACCAGCCCTACATAAGGGCCTCCTTCAGCTCCTGCAGGCAGTTCGGAAGCAGCTGGAGGAAGGAGTTAGGTCCCTGTTACAGGATTTTGGCTTTTGAAGTCAGACACGGACACAGCTGTTGAGTAAAATGCAGCCTCCCCAGAAAAGCCCAAGCCTCAGACCTTTCAAGCAGAGGGAGAGCTTAGGTAGGGCCCTTGGGGCTCCTTCCTGGGTTTTGGCCCCTGAGAGAGAGGAGGAAAGACACAGACCTCCCCTACAGGCCTGACTATTCATTTGTACTTAAATTTTCACAGCAACCAGAAGAGAGGAAGTGGCTGGAATCCGGGCAAAGTTCCCAAGCAAGATCCCGGTAAGACTCCAGAGTACTTACTCTCCTCGGGGCCTGTGGACCCCCCCGACAGCCTCCTCTGTGTCCCAAGTTCCTAAGGTGCAGAGCAGCCTGAGCCACGGTTTGCAGTTGGACGCAACCAGCAGCCCCACGGGAGAAAAGCTGTGGCAGTCGGCTTCCGTAAAAATCACAGCTTTGGAAACTCTATGGGGCAGTTCTACTCTGTTGCATAGGATCTCTATGAGTTAGAATTCCACTCGAGGGCAATGAGAGGTTCAAATAACATGAAAATGGAACATAAAAAGAAGCTACAGCAAAGTTCAGCTTTGTATAACCTTGTTCTTGTTAGTTGCGGTGGAGTCGGCTCAGACTCCGGGCGACCTTATGGATAAGGCAAGGAAAGGTTGCCCGGTCCTGCACTATCTTCATGATTGTATAACCTTAGACGGCTTTAATATGTTTTTCACCTTCTATGGAAATAGTTTTTTTTTTTTTTTTTCCCTATCTGGAGAATAAAATAGTTTTACAAAAGAAAAAAATAAAATAGTATGTACCATATAATCCCAAGTTTTTAAAAGAAAAATAAGCCCAGAAGGGACTATGTCCAAGTGTCCCCACCCAGCAGGGACTCTCACACACGCTGGCTGGGGTGTAATTTAGTACAAACTCCATCAAAAACAGTTTGGCAATACCATCAAAATTACAACTTTACATACTTTTTGAAGCAGCAATTCCATTTCTAAGAGTATTTTATAAGGTGCTCCACACTTCCAAAATAATATATGTGAACCTTACTAATGGAATGCGGTGCAAAAAACCTTGAAAATAAATTAAAACATCCATCAGTAGGGAACTGGTTAAATAGTTACGGTACATCCACTTGCTTGAATATTGTGCAGCTATAAGATAGAGGAAATGTTTTATGACCTTATATGAAAAAAATCTTCAAGGTACATTCTAAGTGAAAAAACTCAGGTGCGTATGTATTAAATGGTGTGTATTAATATACATATGAGCCTCTGTGTGTGTGTGTGTGTGTGTGTGTGTGTACATACACACGAATTGATTTTGGTTTCCTTCAGGGAGAGAAAATGGATGGGGACAGGAGATTTTTTTCATTGTGTACCTTTTGAATTTGAACCATGTGGATGTATTAATTAACTTAAATTTTTAAAAATTAATAATGAAAAATACCAATCTGCTATAGCCTGTAAGCTTTGTGAAGGTAAGAGATTTTGTCTGTCTTATATGCAATTCTATTCACAGCTCCCAGCATAGCTCCTGGCATAGAGTGGGCACTTAATAGGTGAATTAATAAATGAGTTATTAATGTTTAGTGGTGGGATTCCAGGAAATGTTTTGTAATTTTTAAATATTCTCTTACGTATAGGTCTTGATTTTATAATCAGAAGAAAAAAAAAAAACTTTAAGATGTAGTACTGCCTTTAGGGAGCGCTGGTGCACAGTGGTTAAACCACTTGGCTGCTAACTGAAAGGTCGGCTGTTTGAACCCACCAGGCAGTTAGCACCCACCAGCCACTCCTCAAGAGAAAGATGTGGCAGTCTGCTTCTTTAAAGATTTACAGCTTTGGAAACCCTATAGGGCAGTTCTACTCTGTCCTATAGGGTAGCTATGAGTTGGAATTGAATTGACTCAATGGCAGTGGGTTTGAGTTTTTTTGTTTTTGTGCCATCTTTAGACCCAGGCAAGGGGGCGCCCTGCCCAGGGTTGGCTCTGAGCCTCAGGAAGCCCTGCTGTTTGGAGTGCCTTCCTCAAAATTATTCTAAGACCTCCCTCTGTTGGCCAAAGCAGCTGGAGCTGGTAGTGCCATCGAGGTGGGGTGACACGGGCTCAGAATGGATCCCAAGGTGCTCTCCAGCCCTCAACCACCCACCCCCTCACGGGGCCGACCAGACACCCAAGGAACTCCAGAACTCATGTCTAGGGCCATCTGGGGGCCTTAAGCTAGGCCCCGGTTCCAGGAGGGTGGCTCAGAGAATATGTCACTTCCATTGGCTGGTGCAGTATTTTTTTGTGGAATTGTGTGAGATGGGGCTGTCAGATGTCGCCGGTACTCTGATTTTGGGTGATTCTCATTCAAGTAGGATACAAGGTAAAGGCTAAGTTCAGGCACCACTGACCCTTTAGTTTGAGTATCCTGCTACCTGTGTGTGCATTGTCTCTCACCCGTCCAAAGCAAATGGTTTCTTCTGGAAGATAGTGTTGCTAGAAGAGAGAAGATAGCTAAGCCACTGTGATCAGAGCCTATACCCACAGAATCCAGAGTCAAGAGACAGTTGGCCTGGCTAGTCAGTTATACAGCAGGCTATTTTTAGAGCTAAAGTCAATGGTTTTACAGTGCTTTTTCTCATTTATGTATATGTAACCAACCCTTGGTGTCCCTGGGTGGTGAAAATGTTAACGTGCTTGGCTGCTAACAGAAAAGGTTGGAGGTTCGAGTCTACCCAGAAACACGTTGGAGGAAAGGTCTGGCAGTCTACTTCCAAAAAGTCAGTGATTAAAAACCCTGTGGAGCACAGTTCTACTCTGACACGCATGGAGTTGCCATAAGTCAGAATCAACTGGGTAGCAGCTGGCTGGTAGGAAGGGGAGGACTGAATGACAACAGGTGAAGCAGTGGTTGCTGGTCCCTGGGTGCTGCAAACAGTTGGCACTTAACCACTAACCAAAAGGTTGGTGGTTCCAACGCACCCAGCAGCACTGTGGAAGAAAGACCTGGAGGTCTTTTCCATAAAAATTACAGCCAAGAAAACTCTATGAAGTTCTTCTCTGTAACAAATGGTGTTGCCATGAGTTGGAATTGATTCAATGTAATTTTTTTCTTTTTGGTTTAGGAATGGTTGAACTAGGGGATGTTTACTAACAGTGCTAGAGGAGAAAGGGGTGATTTAATCAAGAGGAAAATTAAGAGATTACACCTGGACAGGACGAGTGAGAAGGTAGAGGCAGGGCTGATAGAGTTAGTTTAGAGCAGGGGTGCAGGAGGTTGAGTGACTTGGTTTCATTCTTGTCACTTTTCTGAACACTTGAAATTTCTTCTAAACAAAAAGCTTCAAAAATGATGAGGCTTTCAGAGTTAATCATATTTCTCAGTTTATTATTTTTTTAAACAAAAATGAGATTAGCATGTATCTTGCTTTTTTTGTTTTATGTATCATGTTGATCTTTATAGTATATACAAATCTACTTCACTTTTTCAGCTAGCTACTATTGCTTTGTCTAGATGAACCATAATTTGTTTCATCCACCTCTAGTTAATGAACTTGGACCTGGTTACAGTGTTTGCTATTGCAAATAATGTCCGCAAGCATGAACAGGATTTGTATCCCAGCTTTGCTGATCGCATGCAGAATGACCTTGAGCATGTTCTTCTTTAAATCTCAGTTTTACCATCTGTAAACTGAATACTAGCAGTAGTACACTGATTTAGTGGTTATGAGCATTAAATGATGATAAAGTACTGTACATAGAACTTGGCATGCAGTAGGCCTGACTCGTATAAAAATCTTAATATGAATGTCATCTTTGTGCGTATGTCTTCATGTATTTGTATTGGTGTTTCTGTAGGATAACTTTCTAGAAATAGAGTTGCTTGGTAAAGGGTATGTTAAGATATAATAAATATGCTACATTTCTCTCTAGAGAGTTGATCTAATTCACTCACCACAAAAGTGTCTGTCCTCCCACTGGAAATATAAATATTTAAATATAATAAATATATTTTATCTACTAGGTGAAAAATTCCCTAATTCTGTTTTATCCTGCAGGCCTTTCACTTTTCAGCATTTTATCAAGTGCTTATTGTCAGTTTGTACTTTTTCTTTAGTGAACTATGTTTACTTGGGGGGATCCATCATTTTTCTATTAATTTTTGAGAGCCTTTGTATATTAGAGGAATTTGTATACCACGTGTGCTGCAATGCTGCCTTTTCTTTCAATTTTGCTTATAGTAGTTCTTTTCTTCTCATAAAGAAGTTAAAATTTTTTTCTTTTTAGTTTAAAAATTTGTTAAATTTAAAAATTTTCAGCCTTTTCTTTATGGCTTCTGGGATTCATATCCTGCTTAGAATAACTGTTCCTACTCAGTGATTACAAAATTTCACACCAGTGGTTTGCTTTCTTCTAATGCTGTTATTATGATTTTGCTTATTTATTTTACATTTAAATCTTGGATCTATCTGGAATTTATTTTAGTGGACTAATGGCAGGAAAGACTCAGCTGCCATATTTTCTGGTGCTTAACCAGCTATTCCAATCCCATGTAGTGAAGAATTCATCTTTTGGCCCCTAGACGCCTAGGTCTGCTGTGATCGTGAGCGGCTGACCTGGCTCCATAACAACATTGAACTCTTCAAGGGCAAAGGCTGAGATTTCTCTCGTGACCCACAGGGTATCTAGCAGAGTGCTGAAAACATAACAGCTGCTCATTGGACAAGATGGTAAACGGGAGCTCTTGCCTGGAACTTCAGAGAGAGAATGTGGTCGCGCTGGACTGAAGCCTGGGATGCATGTTTTCCCAGTGACTGGATCATGGAGGGAATCCAGCTTTTTCCTGGGCTTGCTTCTTTGCATTAGTCACTGCCTCCCCTCCTCAGTCCACATCCCAACAAATCACATGGTGGGAAACAGAAAACATAGTTGCTTCTGTCACAGCCAACCCAGGGTACCCAGCGGCCCTCAGACTCATAGAGTGCCTAGACTTCCAATAACAGTCCTATCATCAAGATATTCTGTGGGAAATGAGGATGGTGTGGTGGAAGTGTGAAAATCACAGCATAAAGATTTTGGTTTTTTTTTTTTTTTTTTTTTTTTTTTTGTCCCATTAGGCTAAAAAGAAAGATGTTTCTTAGCCTAGGGCTCTCTTGATTGATTCTACACGGCCAAGGGTTCTGCTGGAGGAGTTTCTGGGTGCCTTTACCTGGTCCTTCAGGCATCAAGAGGCCAGTTAATCTTTCTTGTCACTTTCTGGCATCCTGCCCTCCTCACTGGTCTCTATATTATGTGTGCTAGGTTTCTAAGTGTACATACTACGTTATTGTTGTTAGCTGCCATAGAGTTGAAGCCCGATTCATGGTGACCCCGTGTACAACGGATAGAAACACTGCCGAGTCCTCCGCCATCCCCATAATCAGCTGTGGATAAGACCATTGTGACCTAGAAGGTTTTCACTGGCTCATTTTCAGAAGTAGAGCACCAAGCCTTTCTTCCTAGTCCATCTTAGTCTGGAAGCTCCACTGAAACTTGTTTAGCATTATCAAAAAAACCCAAACTCGTTGCTGTTGAGTCGATTTCAACTCAGAGCGACCCTATAGGACAGAGTAGAACTGCCTCATGGGGTTTCCAAAGAGCAGCTGATGGATTTGAACTGCCAATCTGTTGGTTAACAGCTGAATGCTTAACCACTGCGTCACCAGGGCTCCAATTTAGCATCTTAGCACCATGCAAATCTCCACTGGCAGATGGGTGGTAGCTGCACATGAGGTTCACTGGCCAGGAATTGAACTGGGGTCTAGGACTAAGAAGAAAAGCCTAGCAGTCAACTTTTGAAAATCAGCCAGTGAAAATCCTATGGATCACAACAGTGCAATCTGCAAGCAATTATGACGATGGCGCAGGAACTGGCAGCATTTTGTTTCCTTGTGCTTGGGGTCACCATGAGTTGGGAGAAGCTAACAACAACAACATGTTAATATAGAGTAGTGGATGTAAACCTTTTATATTAAGAAACTCCTTTCAGAATATGTTAGCATAAGAACAGGCTGTTGACAGAAAATGAAATACAAATAGCCAATAAACCTTTGAAAAGATGTTTTGCATTATGCATAATTAAAGGAATATGAATTAAAATAGTCATAATTATTTTTCAGCTGTTCCACTGGGAAAAAATTAAAAAGTGGATAATAGTCAGTGTCAGCCAGGATGAAGGAAAGCCTGCTCTCTCAAGCATTGTTGATGGGGAGTACAATTCGTTCACCAGTTTAGAAGAACAATAGGCCCCTGATCATCTACATTTTATGCCAATAATCCCAATCCAAGGAGACCAGAAATGCTTGCAGGAGTTTGAAAAAATATGTTCATTCATTCATTTATTCATCACATATATATTGAACATATATTTGGTACCAGTCACTGACTCAAGGACCTTAAAGAAGATGACCAAATATGATTTCAGGAAGTTGTAAGTATTATTAAGAAAAAGAAAACTGGCTCTTGGGATAGAGAATGGAGAGGGGTATGTCCTAAATAAATGAGGAAGACTTCCTGAGGAAGTGATGTTGAAGCAGAGACTTCACTGAAGGAAGTGCTGGTGCCATCTATGGAGGTTCGTCCAGGCACTGGCAACAAGGCAAAGAACAGCCCAGAGTGGAGAAGGGTGTGGCTCTTCATAGAAACAGCACCAAGGGTGGTGTAACAAGCAAACACCCATTAGTAAAGGAGTGAAAGAGTCCTTTATTGTTATCAGCTGTACAATGGAATATCATGGAGCTGCAAACATGTGAGAAGACTCGTGTACATATTTGAAAACAGATTCATGATGTATCAAGTGGAGATAAAATCACATAAGGGCATATAGTAGTAACTACATTTTTATATGTTTGGGTTTTTTTTTTGTTTGAACATTTGGAAAAATCTGGAGATACATAACAAAATATTATCTGTGCTTGTAGCAAGGGGCTGGAGAGATGAGGAGTGGTCAAAAAGGGAGACTGCAACAGGTCAGTGCGTTCCCAATGCTGTGCCTGAGGTTTCAGAGAGCAAACAGTGTACTCTGGGTCTCTCAAAAGTATAACTCTCAGGTGCTAATCACCTAATGTATGAGTAATCTTTTGGTTATAAAGTGGTTTCCCACTTAAATAGGTCTATAGAGAGAGAGGCGCCCTGGTGGCACCAAAAAGTCAGCAGTTCGAATCTACCAGCCGCTCCTTGGAAACCCTAGGGGGCAGTTCTGCTCTGTCCTATAGGGTCGCTATGATTCGGAATTGACTGGCCGACAACAGGGTTTTTTTTTTGTTTTTTTTTTTGGTAGAGAGAGAATATCCAGATCACAATGATGATTTGATTGTCTTTAATTAATACACTGTTTTGTATTGCGGTTTTTGTATTGATCCATCATGACCTTGGAAGGCAGGAGTCCATCAATAAGGAATGGATTCTGGGTGGTGTGAGCCGACAGAGAGTTGACAGGACTCTAAAGCCAAGGAAAGTCCAAGGAGCTGGGTGACGGCCTCCTCCAGGCCCCAGAAGCAGCCAGTGGCGTCCTGAGCTAAGCACTATTGTCAAGGCAACAACATCCACCCCCTTGGGCTGATGTGCAGATGAGACAAAATACCACATATAAAGCCCCCAGAATGGGACCTGGAGCACTGGTAGCACAGTGGTTAAGAGTTCGGCTGCTAACCAAAAGGTTGACAGTTGGAATCTGCCAGCCGCTCGTTGGAAACCCTACGGGGCAGTTCTACTCTGTCCTATAGGGTCTCTATGAGTCGGAATCGACTCAGCAGCAACGAGTTTCAGCAGGACCTGGAAAGGACTAGGCCCTCAGAAACAGTCATTCTCTCTGCTCCTCCTTGACAACACAGCAAAGGGTTCTGCCCTCTGGGGATTGTCTTCTGGCTATTCTATTTTTTTGTTCCTGTTTCTTCTTTCCTGCTTTCTTTAGATTAGTTGATCATTATTTAGAAATCAATTTTTTAACTTATTTATTGACATTTCGGCTATACCACTTCATATTATTATTACATTATTTTTAGCGGTTGCTACCTGTTGCTGTCTAGTCGACTCCTACTCATAGCAACACTATAGGACAAAGTAGAACTGTCCCATAGGGTTTCTAAGGCTGGAATCTTTACGGAAGCAGATTGCTAGGTTTTTTCTCCTGCGGAGCAGCTGGTGGGTTCCAACCACCCACCTTTCAGTCAGCAGCCAAGCACTTTCACCACTGCACCACCAGGGCTCCTTTTAAATGTCCTGCGCTCCACATGGAAGGCATGTATTCTACCACTGAACCACCAATGCCCCTTTTCTGGGGCTTAAAAAAAAACCAAAACCAAACTCATTGCTGTTGAGTCGATTCCAACTCATGGTGACCCTATGGGACAGAATAGAGCTAACTCTGTAGGGTTTCTCAAGGCTGTAATCTTTACAGGAGCAGACTGCAACATCTTTCTCCCACAAAGTGGCTGGTGGGTTTGAACCGCCAACCTTTCAGTTAGCAGCTGAGTGCCTAACCACTGTACTAGCAGGGGTCCTTCTTTTTGGACTTACTAGGTTTAAAATGTCTGTGCAACATCCAAGTGTAGCTGTCACTTAAAAGTGCAGAGCTCAGGGAGAGGCCTTCTGTCCATTTAGTCTTGGAGGGTGCATCTTCTCTGTACAGCTGGGCCCTCCACCTCACCTCCAGCCTCCCCCAACGTGTGCTCTGCAGCAGATTAACCTCAACCTCAGTCCCCGGGGGTCTTCTCCAGGAGAGGCTGCCTCTGCGAGGGGCCCTGAGGATGCACATCCTTCAGGGTTGGTCTCAGACTACAGCATCAGATCCCACCTCCTTCTGTGCACAGATTAATCTGTGCATTGTAGCTCAGGTGACTCCCTCAGACCTCCACTGGGAATGGACTAAATTATGTAGGGGTGGGGACATAGATTAGGGAGGGCGGCCAGTTTCCAGCATAAGAATGCAAGTTCTAATGAGGCAGGGAAAGGAAAAATGGGAGGAAGAGAATAAAAATGATGGAAATCCACTGATACATATATATCTCCAAGCATTCAAATATAATAAAATTGGAGAGTAGCTCCTGCCATCTGCCAAGGCCCTGTCCTCAAACACAGGCAGGTTAAAGTAGTGCCACCCTTAGACCCGGACAAAATGAACCCCTGCCCTGGGCCCCTAGAGGACACTGCTCTGAGCCTCCTCCAGCCACATCCCTCCCCACAGGGCAGAGACCATGGGGTTGAGCCTACCCAGAACCTGGGCCCTTTCTGAATAAATATTAGGTACTCAGGACCTCAGAATCACCTACACAAATAGTTCCAGTGCACTTCCGGGGCCTGCATGGTCCTCCTCTTCCTTTCAAGCAAGGCACCTCGAGCTGTGGGATAGAGCTGGGGGTGAGAAAGACAAGGCAAGGAGGGAGACCAAATCTGAACTGAGGCAAGCTCCTCTTCTCCCACTGCTCCACAACCACATCTGATGCACATGTTAAGGAGTCAAATAATTCTGAATTTGAGCCTGGCCTTCAGGTTTTAATGAAAGTATATTTTTCAAGGCAGGAGGGGAGGACATATTTAACAGTTTGAGTTTGATTTAAACATATCAACTATGAGATATGTGGTATGTGGGCCTTCATTTGTACTCTTAGCCTACATTTATTTTACTATGTCTGGATCTGGACTGAAGTTCTTAAAATTGCTATCTTGTTCAGGCCCTAGGGGAACGTAGAGGCATGGTGAGGCAGGGTGGGGCAATAGCAGGCAGCCAGGCTTGGGAACCAAGGAGGGGTAGGCCCGGAGTCCCAGTGTTTTCCAGGCAGGCCACTTTCCCTGGAGCCCATCAATTACATCCCTGGAGTCAGTGCAGCTGTTTGGAAAATTTCAAACAGTGACCAACACCATTGCCATTGAGTCAGCTCCAACTTATGGCAACCCCATGTGTGTCAGAGTTCTAACTACTAGTTGACAGTAGATCGCCAGGCCTTTCTTCCAAGGCGCTTCTGGGTGGACTCAAACCTCCAAACTATTGGTTAGCAGCTGAGTGCGTTAACCGTTTGCACCACCCGGGGACTCCCAGTTACAGGAACTCAGAATTTTCTCCGTGGGTAAGCTAGAGCCAACCATTATCACCAGGTGGCACCAAACCAGCCTTTTAGGTTCTAGAAATGGGCAAATGATTTCTCATTGGCCAGTAAACACTGAAAAGCCCAGGCTATTTTAAACCTTTAAACGGGTGTATCCAAATCTTCTGAAAGGCCAACATGGGGAAGGAGTGACGAGGTATAGATGACGGGACAAAGGGAAGGGTCAGTAGCTAGGAAAACTAAATGAGTCTCTTTGAGGAGAATGCAAAACCAAAAAGATCTTGAATCAGTCACCCCGGGGGGTGGGGGGTTGGGGGGAACTGCCAGGATCTTGAAAGCAACAAAAAGGCGGAAAGGAAAGCACAGTCCCCCGCACTCCTGGTGCCGCCATGGCAACGGGAGGTCCGAATGAGGTCAAGGCGAAGGCAGCAAGCCGCCCAGGCGAACCGTGGGAGCCGCGCTGGGCGTGAGGACGCAAACCACCAGGAGGGAAACGGAAACCAGGGAAAGGGAAAGGAGGGAATTTCTGATAACAGAATTAAATTAGTCTCAGGTGTCAAGCTACAGCCACAAAATTTTGAACAGACTTTTTGGCTGAAAAAGAAGGGAAAAGACACTAAATTTATTTCACCCTTGCATATGCCTTTCATCATAGGATATTAAAACACTTCACGAACACCAAGCACCTTGTTCAGGGAGCAGTTGCCTCCTTTTTATGAGCATCGCAGTCGAGTCAGTGACTCATGCTAGCGGAGAACATGGAATGTCTCAATAAAGACACTTCCCGGGACTTGGCCCCGGTACTAAATATTTGCAAACTCATTTGAGCCCCTCAGAATCAAACCTCCAATTTTACCAAACTCGTCTCCTACCCCATAAATGCAAACGTAAGGTTAAAGGAAAATTAGCCCTCAAAAACCACATTGATAGAGCGAAACCAAAAATTAAAATGAAAACTGAAGGCTCTTCATGAGGAAATGTCGCAGACCTGGCGTAACTAAGGTGGAGTATCTCAAGGCGGGACACTAAGCAGAAATGAGCACATCATGTCCACGCCGCAGCTGCAATCACAAGGTTTCTCGGAGAAACCACAAATAACTGAAATTGCCTTCGCTGAGAACTCTGTCCGTCTGCTCAAGGGCAAACGACTCTCCTTGAGAGCGTTCAGCCTGAGAAAGGAAAGAGCAGAGTTGGCCCAGCACACATAACTAGGCGGGGTGGTGTCCCGTCACAGAATGCCAACATTAGACTGATCAAGACACAGCAACACCACTCTGTAATCATGTATATACACAGACAAAAGCACGAATATCACCCTAACCATAAAAACGACTGACCATCTCTTCATCCTGGCTAACAGGAGTGACTGCTACTTTTTAACAAGTTACAGTTTTCACTGCCATCTGTTCTTCCCACCTGCTAGATAAGACTTAAATATTCAATAAGAGAATTACCTCGACTTCCTGATAGCAACCAATGCAGAGCAAAGCTTCCTTAAACTTTCCCCCAAATCACCTAATACAAGTTCAGAGCTTGTAATCAATCCTTTCTAACCCGCCTCTTACCAAGATGCCCCAAGGCTCCTCATAGTGTGAGTTCTCCCTTGCCGCAAGGCGTTAACCAACCCAACTTGGTTTAACTATATGTGTGTTCCTGGAGGGCACTGAGAAGCTTTGGGATTTATAAGGCGGGGGGGGGGGGGGGGGGGGATCACTATTGCACCAGATTCCAGATTTGCTTTTATAAACTTGCTTTTGTTCAAAAACACTCTTCCTCATAGACTGATGTTATTTTATCTTCTGGTGATCTGAACACTTTATCATAATGTTATATTTCCCTTTATCTCTTATAATCCATTTTGCCTAAAGATCAGTTTTATCTGATATTAATATAGCTATACAGATTTTAGAGTGGCCCCAAGTGGTGCAAACAGTTAAGCACTCGACCTCCAGCTGAAAGGTGGGTGGTTCGAACCCACCCAGAGGTGCCTCGGAAGACAGGCCTGTTGATCTGCTTCTGAAAGTTCACAGCCTTGAAAACCCTATGGAACACAGTTGTACTCTGCACACATGGGGTCTCCATAGATGGGAACTGACTAGACAGCAACTAACAACAGCACTATTTGCACGGTGTCTCGGGAAAAGACAACTTGCAGTGCGTCAGTAAGACAGAGGCATAATATGCTGACCACGCTGTCTAGTTTTAATCTGGATTCTAAACTAACAGCTATGTTTTTTGAGAAAAACATGTTTTTCCTTGGTGGTCAAAACCAGGATGTGAAACATGTGCCCTGAGGGGTCTTCACCAAGTGACCATCTGCACCCCTCCGAATACCCATACTCCAGAAGAGTGCTGTCCGACCGAGTGCTGTTGCCAGCAGGGTATTTTTTCTTTTTGCAAACTAGACAAGGAAACTACATGTAAGCATCTTGTGACCATGATCTAAGCATCCTGTGAAACTATCTGTAATCACTAACCATGCTATTAATAATCAGTAACCAATCAGAGTGTGACTATTACAACATTCATCGATTTTCCTGTAATTGCCCTCCCCATAGTTTGGTACCTCTTGTTACCCCATAAGAATACTTGTATAACAAAACTGCCCTGGGACTACCTGGTTCCATTGTCAGTGGACTATGTGGTTCCCCAAATGGAATTGTTTTAAACTCATAATAAACCTTTCTGTTTTAACCTGAAACAGCATTTTTCTCTACAACAGTATACTGTATTTTGCGCTAATAATGCACCCTCTGTGTTTGTTTGCTGGCTGCGCCCTCCCCTGCCAGGCACCCCCACAAGCACTGCCGTGCCAATCTACTTCTACATGTTGCTGTAAAAAAACTAGCAGAGTGCACTTTCCAAAATACCTTGGGTGGGGTAGGGGGAGGGTGCAGCTGGCAAACAAATGCAGAGAGTGTTATTTGTGTAAAAATATGGTATATTTTTCTATTTTTTGTAAAAACTCTCAGTCTATACGTATGCTTAGATGTGTCCCTTATTCATGGATAATAGTTTAAATTTCAGTAAATTATCCTTTAGTTATAGTTCATTTACGTTAGTGTAAATAAGTGATATATTAGAGTTTTATTGTACCTTTAAATTTGTTTTATGGGGTTTTTTTGGTCTCTTTTTATGCTTACTTTTGCATTTATTTTATTTTGACAAACTTCCTTTTCGCACTTTACTAGTTAAAAAGAAAAAGAAAAGCCTGTGGTCATCAAGTTGATTCTGACTCATGGCAACCCCACGTTTCAGATAGAA
The DNA here is from genome assembly GCA_030035585.1 of Dugong dugon. NCBI lineage: Eukaryota > Metazoa > Chordata > Mammalia > Sirenia > Dugongidae > Dugong > Dugong dugon. Next base: position 21,971,530 of record CM057469.1, on the reverse strand, counting down.
TTGCTCCATAGGGTTTTCATGGCTGTGATCTTATAAACATAGATTACCAGGCCTTTCTTTCAAGGCACCACTGGGTTGGATTCGACAACCTTTCAGTCAGTAGCCAAGTGCAAACAATTTGTGCCAGTCGGGGACCTTTCCTAGTTTAGAAGCTATGTATTCGATTTTTGCTCTTTTTTGTGGTCATCCTAAAAATTACAAGATGCCTTCTTAACTTGTCAAAGTCTAAATTTATTTACTGTTATCCTGGATAATACAAGAAATTTAGAACACTTTATAGGGCCGCTATGAGTCAAAACTGACTCAACCACAACGGGTTAACTCTATTTACTATACCCAAGTTATTTTTGTATTTCATGTCTTTTAATTTTATTATTTTTTTAACTCTGTGTGACATTATTTTTCTGTTCGATAAAGTCAGTGCCCATCTAGATTTCCTATGTATTTACCACTTCCTTTAAAACTTCTTTTAGATGAGGATCTACAGATGATAAACTCTCTTAGTTTTTATTTGTTCTGAAAATATATTTTGCTCTCATTCTTGAAAGGTATTTCATTCAATATAGAGTTCTAGGTTGGCAGTATTTTCCCGCAGTATATGTGTGGTTTTATTCCACTGTATCTCAATGCTAGGGAGAAATCAGCTCTCAGTCTAATTGCAGCTCCTTTGAAGGTAATCTTTTTTTTTTCCCTTTGACAGCTTTTAAGATTCTCATTAACTTCTAGTTTCTACAATTTTATTATGATGTATCTAGGTGTGGCTTTTTAAAAAAAATACTCAATTTGGAACTTATTAGGCTTTTTAAACCTATGGATTGAAGTTTTTCATCAGTTCTAGAGAATTCTCTGCCATTATCTGTTCATATGTTGCCTCTGTCAATTCTGTCTCTTCTCTTCGATTGGAACTTTGATTAAATGTTTGTTAGACCATCTATTCTATTAGCCACACCTCTTAACCTTGCTACAACATTTTCTATCATTTTTGTCTATATGGCATTCTAGATAATTTTTTTCTGTCCTACCTTTTAAATCTGCAATTTTCTCTTCATCTGTGTCCAGTTGGTTTCCAACTCATTACACTGAACTTTTAATTTCAGCTTTTGATTTTTTTTCCTTCCTTTGTAGAAGTTCCTTTATGTGTTCTTTTTCAGATAAAATCTGCTATTATCTAATTAATTTTAATTTTCTGTTTCTAACAGATATCTTTGAGTGTGTCTTATATTTTTAAATACATAATCATCCTTTAGAATAATCCGATAATTCCAAGTTTCTAAATCACTGGAGATCAGTTTGTGCCATTTGTTGTTTTGCTGGTCCTCATTTAAAATGTGCATAGTTATCTTTGTTTGCTTCTCATAGTCCTTGAACAATCGTTGGTGTTCCCAGAAGCATAGGTTCTTTCCACCACTGAGGTTTTGCATTTTATTTTCTAACTTCCTGGGACATTACCAGTCTGCAGCCACTTTAAAATCACCATTTCATTCTGATGATATGAACAGGATACAATTCTTAGAAAGGGTGAGCTTTTGGTTCACAAACATAGAGATAGATTTTCCCCCCCATCCTTTCTCAAACTCTCAGCAACAAGAAAACTCTTCTTATACTCTAGAAAGATGGGAGATGGATGATGGCTTAATCCTGGCACACCCTGATTCCGTGGGAGAGATCTGTAGTCTTAACTTCATGTGGGGTGTCTTGTGCTTTTACCTCTGTTAGCCTCACCCTACCAGACCCTCAAATTTGCATCTCAGTTTAGCAGCAAATTCTCACAGAGCAAAATTAAGCTGTGGAGTTCCTGTCCACATTGTGTGGTCTTGACATCTCCTCACTTGGCTTGGTCATTCCTCACTATATTTCTGTCCTCCTATGATTTAAGAAGTTTTTCTGACTTCTTCCAGCATTTTCAGCAGTTTTTGGTGGGAGTACTGATCTAAATAAACTAGCCTTCCTGCCTTACGTGAAATGGACGTCCCTGAAACAATCTTTCTTCCTGTCTCCCACTTCTTCTGAGTCGTGGCCCATCCCAGTTCCAGCAGCTGCCAAAGTCGCTGAGGTTCACTGGCTTCACTTTCCTCAACTTTAAAACAAGTTTGATGAATTTTATTGCCTCGTAGAATTACTATGGAACTCAAATAAGATAACTTGTATGAAAGTTCTCAGCAAACTATGAAGTGTCCTCTAAAAGCACCAAGTTTCGTAGTAGCAATAGTAACAAACATAGAGGTAGGAAAGGTATGAGCAGAGGGTGAGAAGGAGCAAACTGTGCCAGAAGAGTCTTCCAGGAAAAGGAAGGGACCGGCTTAGGGAAAAAGCTCTGCATATTCTGAAGAGAACAAACATCTCAATTTTGCATATCCAAGAACAAACACTGAAGGAGTCTAGCAGGGTTTTGTGACTGGGTCAGGCTGGGTAAATTCCCAAGGTCCCAGAGCAGCAGTCATGGGGAGGTCATCCTTCACATCTTCATTCAAACTCTAATGATCAGAAAAGCGAAGTTTCCTGGTGGGCCACAGGGCCAAGGTCAACTGCCTTAAGGACGCAGCTGACTCAGAAGGCGGCTGCTGAGCAAAACAAAAAAATGGCCCAGGATCTTGGAAAAATATGTTTGAAATGCCTTTCTTGGCTGACTCCATAAAGGCCTGCTGTCCTTCTCCAGCTTATTTCCAAACTACCTTTCCATCTCATGTTAGATGTTTTTCCCTTTCCTGCTTTCTTGTAGTAAGGGATTAGCAAACCCTGGATTGCTTCTCTGCACCTGCAAGGTTGACTCATGATGGGACAGGAGCCAGGGCTTTCTGGCAGAGGAACATGGGAGCTGTGAGGCACGGTCATAATTGTTTTTACTGTCCCTAAATGTATTGAAAGCAGCCTGCCAATTCATCTTTTCCCCGAGATGCCTGGTCTATTTCTAACCACACTTGGTATATATAGAGGTTGGGAAATAGAGAGAGAGCAGGCCGTCAACAGCTGGCCACTTGCATCCTGGGGGCATCTAAAACATTTTTTACAAATATAGAACTTTTATTAGGGGATCTATTCAGTGGAAGGGGCTGAGGGCCTGGGCATGTGTGGTCTAGTACCTAGGGCTAACCAAACCAGTTGCCATTGAGTTGATTCCGACTCCTGGGGACCCCATGTCTGTCAGAGTAGAATTGTGCTCCATCGGTGGCTGATTTTTTTGAAGTAGATCACTAGGCCTTTCTTCCGAAGTGCATCGTACCTAGGGCTACTGTAGTAATATTCAGTGACATTTTTTCTGAGACCACTGTTACATTTTAAATCAACTTTTCTTTGCTCATCAAGGACTAGAGTCATTACATGTTAGAAAAATGGCTTTCAACTTCAAATATACCTGGATCAAAATCCCAGCACCTGAGTGATCCTGACATTCACCTTTCTGTGATCCAGTTGCCTGTTTCAGAGAGACATTATATGTAAGGAGACTAACATTGTGTCAATAGTCAGCTTTTACTGTGATAATAACCCCAAAGTTGTAGTGGCAGTTGTAAGGAAGAACAGCAAGCATTTATTTCTCACAGTTCTGGAGGTTGGCTGTGACTTGACTGCGCTGGGCTAGGCTAAGCTCTAAGTGTCTTATCAAATGTGCCCGAGACAGAAATAGCAGTTTCTTGCCTTCCATGTAGGAGACCTGTGTTAAATTCCCAGCCAACGTACTTCATGTGTAGCCACCACCTATCTGTCAGTGGAAGCTTGTGTGGTGTTATGATGCTAAGTAGGTTTCAGTGGAGCTTCCTGACTAAGATAGACTAAGAAGAAAGGCCTGGTGATCTACTTCCAAAAATCAGCCAGTAACAACCCTATGGATCACAATGATCTAATCTGCAGTTGATCATGGGGATTGCACAGGACTGGGTAGTGTTTTGTTCCTTTGTGCATGGGGGTCATGGTGAGTGAGGCCAATATACTGGCAGTTAACAACAACAACACAACAATATGGGATATGGGCTTCTCATGGCAGAGGGCAGGAGCACAAGAGAGTGAGCAGAAACTTGAACTTGGAGCAGGCATGCTGTTACTGTGGCTCCACACACCATTGTTCAAAATAGTCTCCATGTGGAGGGAAGAGAAAGATGAATATTTGCCTAACAATAGTACAATCACCATTCTAAGTATGCAACAATTTAGGTGCTCAACAAATGTTAGCCCATTCCTTCCCCCAATACCTATACCCCCCTCCCCTCCCCCTCCCCCCTTCCCTTCCCTCCTTCCCCTTTCTTTCCCCCTCCCCCTCCCTCTTTCCACTTTCCCCCCTCTCCCTCCCCTCTCCTTTCCCCTCTCTCCCCTTACTGTCTAGTGGATTCTGACTCATAGCAACCCTGTAGGACAGAGTAGAACTTTCCCATAGGGTTTCCAAGGCTGTAATCTTTACAGAAGCAGACTGTCAGATCTTTCTCCCGTGGAGTAGCTAATAGGTTTGAACCTCTGACCTTTTCGTTAGCAGCCATGCACTTAACCACTGTGCCACCAGGGCTCCGCCAATGCCAATTCAATAAATGGATGATGATGATGAGCCAATTCTGTTGCCAGCCCAAACTTTGACTACCAAGCAGCAGGCCCGCCCCCATGCTGGGCCCCAACACCTTGGCCTTAATCACAGTCTTACTGCTCTGAAATGTTTCACCTTACTCAGCTTCCTCACCACTTCCAGATCCTTCCCTGGATTCCTCACCTCTAACACATTGCCTCACTTTCCTTTGCAGTACCTCACATGACTTTGTGCCCTGACACCTGGTGGTGTCCCCTCACTTTCTACCTTTGCCATTAACTCCAACAAGCCCCGGGACCACTTTGCTTCCTGCCTTTCTGGTTCATTCTGGTCTATGTTTGCTGTGCTCCTTGTGACGCTTTATCACAGAGTACAGAGTACAATGTTAATCACCAACTTCTTCCTCATTGAAAAGGCATATCAAATGTGAATGCTTAGCCTAAACAACCCAAATAGTTGAAAACATAGTCCACAGTCATACCACGTGGTTATCTCTGCATGTAAGCCTGTGCACATGAATGAAGACTGGTTCTCGATGATATTACCGTAGGTGAGAGGGAAAGGGAACAGGGTGGGGCAGAAGACCTAGGTGGCAACCCTGCCTAAAAGGAGTGGAAAAAAGTTATAACAATTGAAGTTGAAAGGACTTTGAATATCACTTGTTTGAAGTTTCCTATGTTACAATGAAACCCACAGAGAATAGCTATAGTTAATTATGAGCCAAAACCAGGTCTCCTGAACCTTGGTCTACTGATTTTCCACTACACCATAACAGAGCAGAAGAAATCAGCAGGTCACCTAATGTCCTGAACTCCAGAACCAGGATGAAGGAAGAGCGTGGTTGTGGTAATCTAGTCTTGGAGAGAGGAACAATATGCTAAGTGAGGCCTACGGCACGAGAGAGAGAGTGTCAAAAAGGAGCATCTAGAGGCTGTGGGAAGATCATCTGGACTTGGTCAGTAGTTGGTCTTCAGTTTGTTGGGACTTAAGTATGAATATAGTCTTGCTTGTAAGCGTTCACGATTTTGAAAGGGGCTTCTGGGTGGTGCAAATGGTCAACACACCCTGTTGCTAACCAAAAGGTTGATAATCTGAGTCCACCCAGGGGCACCTCGGAAGAAAGTCCTGGTGATCTACTTTTGAAAAATCATGCCTTGAAAACCCTGCGGAACACAGTTCTACTGTGACACACATGGGATCACCATGAGTCTGATGGGACTCGAGGACAGCTGGTCTACTCGTATCTTAGGACATCAAGACATGAACTGCCTCCAGGGATTTTTCCTTTTCTAACTAATGATTTTAAGGATGGTGAGAACAAAAGTCTGAGCCTAAATATTCACGCTCAGATAACCAAGCGTTCGGGGAGTTACAGTCCTCTCAGTCCCCTTGTGAGGAAATGGGTATGTCATCAGTAGGAGCATCTACAGCCATTCCCGTGACAAGGTTTTGCAATCTGGAACAGGCAATAAAACAGCTCCTAGATCTTTAGTCTAATTATTAAATAATTATCATTAGCATGCACTTCTCTGAAAAAATAATTACTGGTATCTTTTAGTGGAGTGAAGATGTCCTGTCTGCGGGATTATTTGATGTCATGGTATTTAGAAGTCCTCCCATAAGAAAAAGAACAACAACAACAAAAAGCTAGAACAAAATGGAGGCTGAGGACACAAGATGGGTTTCAACATCATCCTCATGAGCACACCGTCCAGGGAAGGGGTAGCTATGCCAACAATGCCATCCAATGAGATCAGTGGGTGCAAGTACATGGGGCAGAGGTGTTGGTCTTCACACTTAGATTGGCTTGGAAGAAGAATCAATAGGCATTGATTCCCAACAGTGAATGATCTCTAACACACTAGTCAAGGATCTGTTTGTCAGAATTTTGTGAATCCTTTCGCAAATAAAGATTTCCTCGGGTTAGTTCTGTAGTACATTTATATTTTACTTTATGGCATGGTAGTAGATAGTAACGAGTGCTTGTGTGGTGGGGATGAGAGGAAGGTGGGAGCTCCAGGTCTTAGGCTTGGCATGCCTGAGCATTAGTAATGGCATGTGGAAATGATCAAGTATTTACCGAACACTGACTTTACGCCAAGCACTGAGGCTGCACGGTGTATATAGCCTTGCCTACAATTGCTTAAGAGCTATTGTGAGCAAGTTTTAATTGCTAGCATTAAACCCGTTTCACAGAGAGGCTAAATAAGCAGATTATGAGCTTAAATGACTTCCTAAATCAATGCTGAGCTGTGACAGAAAGCCAGCATCTTGGTTCCTTGGATGGCTTGATTCTTGAAGAAAATATTCTCCTTTCCCCTTGATCCAATGAACACAGCTGGAGTCTTGCTGGCAAGGGTGATACGAAAGGACACCTGGGTAGTCTGAAGCAAAGCACAATGAAATGCAGTTTGAAATTCTGTTTTTAAGTGAACCATAAAGCAGGGCTCCCCTGTAATCATGAACGTTGCCCTCCCGTCCTGTGTGAGGCATACCTGGGTCCAGAGGTCTCTGGCCTCCGCAGCAGCAAAGCTCCTTGTGCAGACCCCTCCTGTCTCCCACGCTGGTCTCTGTGCAGCTGCAGTCAAAGTGGGGGAGGCTCATAATGGAAACAGGGGACATTCTGAGGCCTATAAGCCAGCCAGCCTTGAGTTTTTAAAGGAAGTTTTATTCATACTTTTTTTTTAAATTGTACTTCAGGTGAGGGTTTACAGAACAAATAGTTTCTCATGAAACTAGTAGTAGTGCACATATTGTTTTATGACATTGGTTAACAACCCCATGACATGTCAACCCTCTCCCTTCTCGACCTTTTTTTTTTTTGGTGAAAATACACATAGCCAAAGATACACCATTTCAAAAATTTCTACATGCACAGTTCAGTGACATCGACTACGCTCTTCCAGTTGTGCTGCTATTCTCACTTTAGATGAAGGTTTACAGAACAAAATAGTTTCTCATTTAACAGTTAGTACACATGTTGCCTTATGACAATGGTTAACAACCCCACTACACGTCAACACTGTCCTTACTCAACCTTGGGTTTATTCACATTTTTTAAGGCCTAGAAAAAGCCAATTGCCCATATCAAATAAAGGGTTTGTTTTTGTTTTTTTTTTAAGTGTGGAGTCTCTTGGCAGGCTAAAGGAGATCACACCCCAGCCAAAAAGAGCCATCCAGGTTGAAAAGGAAGGTCAAAGATCCAGAAGGAGAATTAGAAGAGCTCTACCCTCTGGAACCAAAGGAGGGGTTTTTAGTTTGTTTTGTTTCTTAAATAAGGAGAGGGTGGCAATTGTTTCAAATGTTGAACGGAAAGTCAGTTAGGAGGAGGATTGAAAAGCTGTTTTGGGGTGTGCTGTTCAAGAGTTCACTGCTGTCCTTAGCAAGAACCATTTCATTCCATTAATTGCAGGGACAGACACCAGATTGCAAGGTGTAAGGAGTGTCTGATGAGGACTTTGAGAAGTTTCAGGGAGCCTGAGGCGCAGGAGACTGTAGTGTGAGGAAACTAATGTTGATAGAGCATTGATCCATCATCTCCCTTAATCATCAAAGCAATCCTCTAAGGTGGTTATGTTTGATTTATTAGTTTTTATTAATTATTGATATGTATTAACATTTATTATTTCATTTATTCATTTTCAAATAAAGAATCTGAGCATTGAAGAGGTTAAGTAACCTGCCAAGCAAGTAAGAGTAGAATCCAGGTCTGTCTGACTCCAAAATACTGTACCACACACTTAAAGATCAAAAGAAGGTTGTTTTAGGACAAGGAGAGTAAAGCATGCGTATAGATGGGCAGGAGCAAGCTCTGCACCGTCTTTCTTTCATGCAGCCCTTTCTGACTACCTTCTCCTATGTTTACTCATCCAGCATCCTGACACTCTGACAAGCCTTCAGCCCCACCAGAACTGAAGTGCATTGACCCCATTGTCTCTCATGCGTGACCCCCATCCTTTCTTCCCAGCAGGCATTCCAGAACCAACCTTCCCGGCCCACTCTCCTCCCTTTTCCCTCTGGTTTTGTCTTATTTGCTTGGTAGCACTCATGCAGGTCACAATGGCTGAAGAAAAATGTACAGCCACTTGAATTCATGACAGCAAGCCTCACGTGGGTCTTTAACACTGACAGCAGTCATCCCATTTCTCGGGACTATTCACTGTCCTAGATGACGATATCACATACTCACGTCTCTCTTCAAATCCCCAGCATCTTCTAGATTCTCAATTTTAGGTGTAGGCCTTGCCTCCCATTGCACTGAGATTAAATTCAGCAACATAATGAGCATTTGTGAAATCGATAAGAGGAGTTTCCTTGGAGTAGTGAAAATAAAAACTGGATTCCAACCCCAAAACTGGTTGCTGTCATCAATTTGAACTTATAGCAACCCTATAGGACAGGGTAGAAGTGTCCCATATGGTTTCCAAGGCTGAAATCTTTATGAAAGCAGACTACCACATCTTTCTCCTGTACAGGGGCTGGTGGGTTGGAACCATTGACCTTTCAGTTAGCAGCTGAGCACTTAACCACTATGCCACCAAGGCTCCTTAAAACTGGATTAGGGTGGGTTTAAGAGAGTGGAAAGGGAGGAAATGGAGACAGTGAGTACAGACAAATCTTTCCTGGAGGTTTGTTGCAAAGATTTGAGGCCAAGGAAATGAGGCAAGAGTTGGAAAGAGAAGTGGAGTCAAGACAATTTATCTAGGTGCTGTATAGCAGTGCACCAAAGTCCTGCCCTAAACACCCTCCAAACCATGGAATTCTCATTCTTGGGCCCTGCCCGACCTTCACCAAATGAGATCCTGGAATGAGGAGGCAGGAACTGGAGGGAAACCCTCTAAAAATAAGAAGGGATTTTCTTCCAAACTGAAAGGAACTCTCCAGCTCCACCCATTCCCGTTACTGAGAGGAGATCCTTTCACTAAAGGAGGACACCACTGACTGATTTTGGACTCTCCTGGAGGCGGTATTCAGTGGTCAGTAATAATCCCCACACCCTTCACTGGCGTGTTCCCTTACCCCATGAGAAGCATCATCCCTCTGGCCTGGCTCAAAACTCAAAGCAAGGTTGTGGCTTGGATTTCTGGTTCGCTTTGGTGCTACCAGTTGCCATCGAGTGGATTCTGACTTACGACGATCCCATGTGTGTCAGGGTCGAACTGTGCTCCATAGGGTCTTAAGTGGATGATTTTTCTGAAGTGCATCACCAGGCCTTTCTTCCAAGGTGCCTTTGGGTGGACTCAAACTTCCAACCTTTTGGTTAGCAGCCCAGTGTGTTAACCATTTGCACCACCCAGGGACTCTGGATTTAGTGAAGGGGTAATTAAAATGAGCCATTACCAGTGAATTTTTGCCATTCTACTCCCAGGAATGAACCAGGACTCAGAATGACCATGCCTTTTGAAACTGGTCCAACCTTATTCTGTTGCTCCCCAATCCTTTTCATCTGGGAGGAGAAGGGTCAGGGTGAGGAAAAGCAGAATTTATACCAGATCCCTCCCAAACATCATCCCTGGGGTTACATCTCAGAGGGCAACGTGAATCTCCTCTGCAGCACTGTGGCATCTTCCCTCACTGTTAAATTCATAGAAAACTGTGGATTATTGTTTTAGCATTTTGAACTTCTGATCCATCTCCTAATTAATTATGGGATTGCTTTTCATCTTTGGCCCACTTGTAAGGTACTGGGGAATGCTAAATCTTCTGGAAAGGGGTAGGGATCACTGTAGTCAACTTCTAGATGATGATGCAGCTATTTGATGATTCAAGGATATTTCAGAGAGGGCATGAGGGCTAGAGGCGCTCCTTGACTCATTGCTTAAACTCTCTGCACCTTAGTTGCCTTCCTGTAAATAAGGATATACACTTTGTCTTCTTACCTCCCAGTGTTTTCGAGGTTCAGATAGGAACTGAGAGCTTTTGTTGTTGCTGTTGTTAGGTACCTTTGAGTTGGTTCCGACTCATAGCAACCCCATGCACAATAGAAGGAAACACTGCCTGTTCCTGCGCCATCCTCACAATCGTTGTTATGCTTGAGCCCATGTTACAGCCACTGTGTCAGTCCATCTCATTGAGAGTCTTCCTCTTTTTCGCTGACCCTCCACTTTACCAAGCATGATGTCCTTCTCCAGGGACTGATCCCTCCTGATAACATGTCCAAAGTATGTGAGACCTAGTCTTGTCATCCTTGCTTCTAAGGAGCATTCTGGCTGTACTTACTGGGTTAAATGATGGCAGATGCTAACAGGTTTAAGTGGGGTTTGAAGAGTGCAGGCAGAGGGGCAGCAGAGGAAGGTGTTACCTCTCAATAGAGCAAAGTCTCTCAACACATGGTCTAGGCAGTGCTATTGCCTGACATGCTTAAACATGTAGAGTCCTGGATCACTCTCCAGTGAATCTGAACCATAACTCCCTGCCTTCTGGAAGCCTCCCTCTTACAGGGCTGGGGGTGTGGCTGTCTGCAGCCTCCTTATCCTCAGGCCAGTTCCTGCTGGACTCGGGGAGACAGGCCTTGTGGCTTTCTGCCCCTTACTGTGGTCATCTGGTTAAGATGAGGAATTGGTTTTTTTCATATGGATTTATTTTATATTCTACACCACCTGGTTCAATAAGTGTAGGTTAGAAACTCAGAAGGTTTTTCGTTTTAGAACAAATGTCTCTGGCCAGCTTACATGCTTAGCTAGTGGTTGACTAATGCAAGTTAACATATTTGTAAAGTTATCTGTTTGCTTGGTTATATTAATTAATCTTGTTAATTATGAAGTGGCATATCTTAGCCTCAGCCTAAACTGATGGCAAAATGCAAACCCCTAAACTACTTCATTTTTATTCATTAATTTAACAAATATCTTTTCTATGTACACCACGTGCCAGGCTGGATACATTACTGTGTGATAAAGGATATTGAGTGTGTCAGGAGAGTAGATAACCTCAACTGGAAGTCAGGGAAGGCTTTCTGGAGGAAATGGCATCCAACCCAGCTCTAAAGGATGAGTAAGTGTTCATCAGGCAAAGAGCGGCAGGAAGAGTGTTCCAGTTAAAGGGGACAATATTATATAGTGGAACTGAAATGCAGCTTAGCATGGAGTCCCTAGGTGGTGCAAACAGTTAACGTGCTTGGCTGCTAACCAAAAGGCTGGTGATTCTAGCCCACCCAGAGGCTCTTTGGAAGAAAGGCTTGGTGGTCTATTTCTGAAAAATCGGCCATTGAAAACCATATGGAACACAGTTCTAATCTGACACACACAGCTTCACCATGAGTCGGAATCAACTAGATGGCAACTAGATGCAGAAACATAGAGAAGCCTATGGGTGAGGGTGGCAGGAAATGGTAAGAGAAGCTGGAAATGAGGGCAGGGGCCTTGGGAGTCAAGTTAAGATGACTGGATTTTATCTTAAGGATAAGATAAGGGTGTTAAAATATTTTAAGGAGAGAAGTAGCATGATCAGATTTCAGTTTTAGAAAGATAACTCTTAAGGTGTGCCTTGAAAATGTTAAAGAAGGAAAGGACGATGATCAGATTTTCCATCTAGAAAGAATCCCTTGTCCATAAGGGGTTAAAGGAGGTGTAGAGGTATCTAAGGACGGTATCAACTGGGTAAGGTTTTAAGTAGGAGATTTAGACAAGAATTACTCATCTAGAAAGAGTTTAAGAAGATGTTAAAAAATCAGTAACTGGGGAGTCAGAAGAAACTTGTAATCAAGATGAGTGTCAAGTCCTCCAGCAAGTCCTCCATCCGTTTCATTTGCCAGTGCTGCAGTAAGCCCCTGAAACTGAGTCAGTCTGTGGGGACCCTAAGCCTCAGCACCACCCAACAACAGCCAGCTCCACCGCTTCCCCTGGCTCCGGGGAAGTCAGGAGGTACCCAGGCGGAAGACCCTACTTCCAGGAAGGAGACAGAAATTGCAAATCTACAGGATGGTGCCTCTTATGGCCCCCTCCTTGATGACAGCCTGATGTCCTGGGAAAGTTCCATGTCCTGGGAGACTTCCAACACCTTCACCCTGCTCAGGAACGTGTGTTGCATAAGAACACTCAACAGCATCCAGGAGACCATCTTGGACATATTTGACATCCTTTCCAGTGAGAAAGAAGTGGATCACCCCCTGTGTGAGGAGTGCACCAACAACCTTCTAAAACAGCTAGACACCCAAATAACGATCACAGAATCTGAGAGTCAGATGTACAGACGCTGCTTGGAGACCAAGGAGCTGACAATGTGTGAGGACGAGATGGAGGCATTGCAGATGGAGCTGAAGAGCCTGGAGCTGGAGGAGGCGAGGCTGGTCCAGGAGCTGGATGATGTGGAGAAGAACTGGAAACAGGCAGCAGGAGATCTCGAGGCAGCCCAGGCAGAGACTGAGAAACTGGACCAGCAGGAGAAGCAGTTCCAGAGGGACTACAGCATCTTGAAACAGCAACAACTGGAATTGTTTGATGAGCTGATGAGCTTGGAGAACCAGCTGCAGTATGCCCAGATCCAGCTGGGCCGGCTGATGAAAACCAACATCTTCCACATGACATTTGATATCTGGCATGAGGGCCCCTTGGGCATCATCAATAACTTCAAGTTGGGCTGCCTCCCCACTGTCCCTGTGAGCTGGAGTGAGATCAATGCTGCTTGGGGGCAGACAGCTCTGCTGCTCCTTGCCCTGTCCAAGAAAATGGGACTGGAATTTAAGAGGTTTCAACTTGTCCCCTGCGGAAATCATTCATATCTGAAGTCTCTAACAGATGACTCTGTTCAGCTGCCGTTGTTCCATTACAGGGAGCAGAGTGTCTTCTTGGATAAGTTTGACCTTGCAATGGTGGCTTTCCTGGACTGTTTGCAGCAGTTAAAGGAAAAGGCTGAAAAAGGGGGTCTCCGCCTGCCCTACCGGATCGTTGTGGAGAGGGGCCAGATGGAAGACCCTGGAGACAGAGGTGAATACTACTCCATCAAGACCTTCTTGAACACTGAGGAGCAGTGGACAAAGACGCTTAAATTTATGCTTGTAAATTTGAAGCGCGTTCTCACTTGGGTCTCCCAAAGGTAACGTCAAAAATGACTTTCTTTGTTTCTTCTGAGGGAGAAGGAGATTTTTGTTTTAAAATATTTTGTTTATGAAAATATCAGATCAATTGTAAAACTAGAGTTCAAATATTTATACTTTAAAAATGGTCACAAAATATCTTAATACTTATAATAATTAACCATTTAAAAGCCAGTTGCCATATCATAATAATTAATGCTGTTATAATGAGCTTAAACATAGCATTGATTTTGAGGATGGCGCAGGACCGGGCAGTGCTTCTTTCTGCGGCATGTGGGGTTGCTGTGAGTCAGAACTGACTTGATGGCACCTAAACAACAAGATGAAGTTTTGCCAAGAGCTTTCTTTGCTACCCTTCCCGATACACCCTTGTCCTTCCTTGTACCTTCATCTCCCCTTCTCCTCCCCCAGATAAATTGAAAATGGCGGGAAAAATTAAATTACAAGAGGACAAGATTAGTCTTACACAGAGAGTGATAAAGGGAAAGAACCGAGGGTGGCTGGGCGAGAGAGTGAGGGTAAGAGAACGGTGGAGGTTTCCAATTTTTCTTATGAGAAAAAGTATTTGGACCACGGATGTAAGTACTGGAACTTTAGGGGGAAAATATTTAAAGTTTTTCCCCTGATGTGTAGTGTAAACCCCTCTCCATCCCTGAGAAGCTTTCAGTAAATATCTACACATTCAATGGCATTCCGCGAGAAGTGTGTCTTATTGGGCTGTGTCATTATGTTGAGATTAACTTTGACAAGTGGGTGAAGTGGCCAAAGACTGGTTATATTCAGTTGATGAATTCAATGATCAGTTAAGGGTTCCTGAGTTAGCACCTTACAGAGACAAAGATTTAAAAAGAACCAACCAGAGGAATCTTTAAGAGAGCAAACTATCATGCCTCTCTGCTTCTCCCTCTCTTTCAGCCCTGAGGGATCTGTCCCTGCTGCCTCTCCAAGTTCATCTCCTATCTCTCCCAGCTCCTTTCTGTTCCCAAGCAAGCCAAGCACATTCTTCCTCTGGCTCCGCTCTTGCGCTTCCCCATGTATCCATGTCCCTTAACCAAACCATAAACTTCTTGAGGGCCATTTTAGCTTTGTCACAGGTATACATAGAACACCACTTGTACATACTTAACACTCTGTAAATATGAGTGGTTGTCATGGAAGAGAGGAATAGGAAAACAGTCAATTTGTCACAGACTCAGAAGGAATAGAAAACTCCAATAGGAGATTGGTGATATGGCTGAAGGTCTAAGTATATGATAGAATACCACATAGGCATTAAAAGGTTTTAGAAGACTATTGAAATAACACGATGTTTGATGATATAATGTGGCATATGATACAGGAAGTGAAAAGATTAGGTTAAGTAATTTGAAAAATCAAGAAAGTATTTAGAGAGAAGGTGTTTCCAAGAATATATCATGCCATGAATATACAAAGGTATTTCCATGAAAGCTTTGTATTTTAAAAACAGAAAAACTTCCCACCTGAGATTAGAAAGAGAAAGGATATTGGCTATCAGTATCTCTATTTAACATGTGCTGATACTCTTAGTCCAATTTTAAAAAATGATACAAGGATTTGAAGAGAAAAAATAAAATTGTCATTATGTGTAGACAACATAATTCTATAGTAGAATACCTAAAAGAATCAAAAGATAAACTATTAGAATTAATAAGCAAATTAAGAAATTCAAATGCATTTGTATATAAAACAACAACTAGAAAAAGAAATTTAGAATAAATTCAAATCATTAAATACTTAAGAATAATCCAAAAAAGCCCTTCACACAGAAAATTATCCATTTCCTCTAGGCGAGGAGTCAGCAAACTTTTTCTGTAAAAGACCAACTAGTCAATATTTTAGGATTTTTGGTCTCTGTTGCAATTCCTCTGTTGTGCCATTGTGGCATGAAAGCAGGCACAGAAAATACCATGTAGGTGAAGGGGCACGGCTGTGTTCTCATAAAACTACTAAAATAGGTCGCAGGCTGGATTGGACTCGTGGGCCTTAGTTCATTGACCCTTACTCTTGATCACAGACTCCATCTGGTCTCGGACCATGTCTGTCTTGTTTGCTGTTACGTCTCCAGCAGTGTCTGCATAGTGCCTGCCACATAGTACATGCTTAATTAATATTTGAATGAATACATCTCTGACTTATACTAAGCCGTGGGATTCCTTGGAATTTTAATTGTTTTCTTTGTAGTTTAGAAATGTTCCCCAGTGCACACGTGTTTATCTATTTAAAAAAAAAAACCCAGAGATGTGGACAGACATTGAGTTAACTACTGCTGTTACATCACTGTGTTTCATTTTGTGATTTTCTATCTCCACCTTGTGGTCCATCCCTAACCCCTCACCTACAACTTCTCACATAGGCACACACTTTTTCTACTGAAATCATTCAAACGGTAGAATTAGCTGGGCCAGGATATTTTAGATGCTGAAATAAATTAGTTTTAGAAAGGAGAAATTCTAGGTTTTCCTACTCAAGGTGAAGTCTGGAACAGCTGTACCAGCATCACTGAGAAGCACATCCAAAAAAAAAAACAAACCAAACCCATTGTCGTCGAGTCGATTTTGACTCATAGTGACCCTATAGCACAGAGTAGAACTGCCCCGTAGGGTTTCCAAGGAGCGGCTGGTGGATTCAAACTACCAACCTTTTTTGGTTAGCAGTCATAGTTCACTATAGCTCTTAACCACTGTGCCACCAGGGCTCCTGAGGAGCACATACAAAATGAAAATTTCAGACCCACTCCCTACTTACTGAATAATAATCTTAATTTTAACAGAGGGAGTATTTAGAATAAAGAGATCATGAACCGACAAAAGGACAGGAGCTCAGCAGGACTGGCACTCAGGATACTTGTTGCAATGGAGAGGTTTGCTGCTGAGAGAGAAGAATAGGGAGTAGGAAAGAGCACTGTCTTGGTAGGTCATCAATACCATGCCATGGAATTTTAATTTCTAGTCAGTGGGGAGCCAGTGACATCCCACCTTTACCCACCCTAGCCACTGCCATGCATAAATCAGCAGAAGCCACCAATTAAACCAGTTGCCTTTTAGTCAATTCTGACCCCATGTGTGTCAGAGTACAACTGTGCTCCATAGGGCTTTCAGTGGCTGATTTTTTAGAATTAGATTGCCAGGCCTTTCTTCAGAGGTGCCTTTGGGTGGACTTGAACCTCCAACCTTTTGGTTAGCAGGCAAGTGCGTTAATTGTTTGCACCACCCAGGGATTGGCAGAAGCCATAGACTTGGGTTTTAGGAGGGTCACAACAGAAGTGGGAGTATAGAGGATGGACTGTTGGTCAAGTCAGCAAGCCAGGAGGTGGGGAGTCTTCAAAAACACCAGCCTTAGAAAGCCCTGTGAAGGCATGACAGGTGATAATTAGAGAAATAGGTAAACAGAAGTGAGAAAGAGGTTCCAGGAAGTCAAGAGGAGAGTCAAGAAAATTAGAGTTTTGTTATTTTTAGTAGGAGAATTTTCAGAATGGTGATAACAAGATCCAGATGTCAGTCAAAAGAACTGGGTAAGGGAAGCGAAGAAGTGAAGATAGTGAGTGTGGACAATTTTTTTAAGACCTTGACCATTGGGGGAAGGACGTAGATGAAGCGTAGGATTCACATTAGTAATTCTGTTAACATCCTGTAACATTCTGAGAAAATCATTCTTTCAAGAACATTTGCATCAAGCTTTGCGTAACAACCATATATCTGGTCCCTTCCACTTATCTTAAAATAACAAGCTCTGTTTCTACCCTAAGTTACAGAATTGCAAAGAGTCATGTGGAAAACAGAAGTGGAGCTACTATGGTCTTAGTCAGTGAATCAAAAAGGAGTCTGATTTAGGTGTGGGTTAGCCATTCTAGTTGTGCCAAGCGCCTCAGGTTAAGGGTCTGCTGACAATGAAGGAAAATGTAAACCAAGTTCTAGAGCTTTCAGTGGCAAAATGTGTTAGACTCAAAGAAACAAAGAAACGTAACAACCAAATATAGTATGAACTTTGAGAAAAGAAAAGGAGCCCAGGACTGCTGTCTGCTGAGCTGGCCTGGCTCTAACAGCTAAGCCATGGAGTTCTCCTACTGAACATAAACAGCGTCAGAACACCAAAACACGAGGTCACTCTGTGAACGTTATGGAGCAAGACAAAAACTAAACTACTCTGTAATCCTGTTGAAGAACAGACAAAAACAAGAACATTATCCAAACCACAAAAATCCCCTTTCCTGCTTTGCTCCTCCTGTCTCTAGATAAAAATTGTTAAGATAATCATAGAACTGCCCTTGCTTTTTGACAGCACTCAGTCCAGAGTAAAACCATGCTTCCTTGAACTCTCCCCCAAATCAACTAACCCAAGCAGAAGTCTTATAACAAGCCCCCAACACCCTCTTACTGAGATGCCTCCTTCACCCCTCCCCCCAAGGTGCTCTCTTGCCCTCACTGCAGAGCCAATAAATCCAATCTTGTTCGAAGTATGTCCCCAGGGAGTGTTTGCCTGTAGGGCATGAACAACTGTGATTAGTTTCCAGTGTGAGAAAACTAAAAGACAGCTGTAAAATACATTTTTGTGCAGAACTGTGGAAATCTGAATATAGTCTGGTATTAGATGATATTAGGGAATTGTGAATTTTCTTAGGTTGGATAATGGTATTGTAGTTGTGTTGGAGAACATAATTTTGATACATGCTGATATATTTAGGCTTAAAATGTCATGTCTGCCCATGCTGGTGGGCTTATCAATGAATACATAAACATTTAGTATATGTTTACAAAAGCCTTAAAAATATGGTTCCCATTGACCCTAATAATCTATCTCAGGGGTTGGCAACTTTCTGTAAAGGGCCAGAGAACAAGTATTTTAGGCTTCGTGGACTATCTAGACTGTCACAACTACTCAATTCTGTTGTAGAACAGAAGTAACCACAGACAATAGGTAAGTGAACAAGTGTGGTTGTGTTCCAAAAAGTTTTTACTTACAAAAACAGGCAGTGGGCCAGATTTTGCCCGTGGACCATAGTTTACCAATCCCTGATCTATTCTGTTTAACAAAAGTGAAAGAAAATACATGACACAAAATTGACATATACTATATGATCTCCACTATGTAAAAAGTATTCACAGAGAAAATGCTAGAAGAAACATCATTAAAATGTTAGTAAGATTTTCCTCCAGATAGTGGAATAAGGGCTTTTTTCCCTTACTCCTACACTTCCAATTTTTTTATGTATTAAAAATAAGAAAAATCTTAAACAAATAATGAGGTCATGTCTTCAGTGTACTTTGAAATAATTCAGCAAATTTTAAAAATATATTCAAAAAACCATTGTGGTAAAATGTTGAAAGATGATGGTGAGTTTATATGTGTCTATTGCACTGTTTCTTCAACGTTTTTTAAACTTTGAAAATTGTCCTAATTAAAAGCTGAAAAAAATATTCCAGTACTGCTACTTTTAAGCTGAATGAATGTGAACTAGATATCCTCTTTAAACTTTGATTTTCTCCTCTGGAAAATGGAGATAATGACACTAATCTCACCCTAATTGTTGTGAAGATTTAGTGATAATATTTGAAGTGCTCAGAAAAGCACATTTTATTCCTATCCAAATCAAACAAAATCCGCTGCCAGTGAGTCGATTCTGACTCATAGCAACCCCGTAGGATTACCAAGGCTTAAATCTTTATAGAAGTCGACTACCACATCTTTCTCCCTCTGAGAAAGGTGGGTTTGAACTGCTGACATTTCAGTTAGCAGCTGAGTGCTTTAACCACTTTGTCACCGGTATCATTATCATGAAAATGCAGTGAATTTGAAGTAAATCATAAAGATGCAGAAATATGAGTATTTCTACAGCATAAATTTCTGGAAGGGAATTGCTGGGTAAAAGAGTATGTTTTTTAATTAAAAAAAAATTTACCAACTATCCCTTCTTCTGCAATGATTTACCCTACGTCCACCCTAACACTCAAGAAGCCTAAAGTAGGAGTACAAGTGGAGGCCTAGACGCCATACGTCTAAATATTTAAAATACGTAAATCAAGCTACACACTGTTCAATACAGTATGTGTTATCCTCCCACTTTGACACACTTTAATAATTACCTGGGAGATCAGTCTCAAATGTAGAATTGTCAGACACCTTGGAGTTCCAAGCTAGAACATTTCTGGGTGGGAAGAGCCAGTCCACAGCCCGTGAACCTTCCACCTTTTCTTTCACACAGCAAAGGGCCACTTGGGCTTCTGTGTGGACATACCAGCTCTCACATCCAAGCTTCATCCTTACCCCTGCTCTCAACCAACCCTCAGCAGCCCTGCCTGGCTAGAGCCACACACCAGCGGTGCAGTCCAACCTTGGGAAATTGGACCAGAGAAAGAGGCCTATGTAGTTCCTGGAAGTTGGCTCTGGCCACTGGCAGAGAAGGGCTGGGTCATACGTATCTGGGGCATGATCTAGAAGGGGGGTGTGGACTCCAGGTGGGCCTGCTGTCTAAAACCCTTGTCTTCCACTGATGGGGAGAGCTGTGGCCAGATGAGGGCCAGAATGGGGTCCTCTCCAGTACAGAGAAGCCTTTCACGCCTTTCACAATTAAGGATGGTGCTGTTCTTTATTCACTTTACCTTCCCAATGAAAGGTGCCCATTCCAGCATAGCATCATTAACACTGGATAATATCAATATTTAAAACTATTTACTAATCTATTGAACAAAAACTCAGTGGTTTTTAACTTGAATGTACTTATTGTTGAATGTTTTTGGTGTTTAACACACAAAAGAGGTATTTTCTCTTTCATGAACTAAGACCATTTTAATATTTTATTTTTTCTTCTGAATTGTTAGAGCTCACATGAGTGGTAAATACAGCCTCCCTCCCAGTTTACCCTTTGATCTTGCTTGTTATAGCATGGATCACCTAGAAGCTGTTGATTTTTAATTGTTAGGTGGTTACAATTTGTAGTCTTATACTTTACGGCTTCTGGGGTTTGTGTCGTGGTTAAGAAACATTGTCTCCACTCCAAGACTATAAAATTACACACCCATGTTTTGCTTTCTTCTAGTACCATTACAGTTTCATTGTTTTTACATTAAAATATTTGATCCATCTGGAATTTATTTTAATGTAAGATTTGATTTAGGGCTCATTCTTCCTTTCTTTTTCTCCCCAAAAGGCAAGCCAATTGTCCCAATTGCATTTATTGAATAATCCATCCTTGGACTCCTATAGTATGACTTGCATGTGGTGTAATCCTGAACCCATATCTTATCTCCTTAACAACACCCTAAAATCCTCAGGGACAAGGACCGTAACTTTCTTCTCTTGAAAACCCCATGCCCATTGCCCATTGCCATTGAGTCAATTCAGATTCATAGCTACCTTATATGACAGAGTAGAACTGCCCTATAGGGTTTCCAAGGAGCAGATGGTGGATTCAAACTGCCAACCTTTTGGTGAGCAGCCAAACTCTTAACCACTGCGCCATCAGGGCCCCTGGAAAATCCTAGGTGCTTAACAAATATTTCGGGATAAATTGGAGAATTTGATGCATCATCTAGGAAGAAAGAGAGAAAATGATTATTGCAAAGGTGAAATAAGTTCTTAGACTAACACTGGCACATATTAAGGTAAGCCTGTTGCCCTAGAGTCGATTCCGACTATAGCGACACCACAGGACAGAGTAGAACTGCCCCATAGGGCTTTCAAGTTTGCTATCTGCATGGAAGCGGAAGTGGACTGCCACGTCTTTCTCCCGGGGAGTGGCCAGTGATTTAGAACCACTGACCTTTTGGTTAGCAGTGGATTGCTTACTACTACCTTAATACGTCTGTTTAAGGGGCCCTCATGGCGCAATGATTAAGCATTTTGAACCCACCCAGAGGCACTGCCTGTTTTCCCGAAGATGACAGCCAAAAAAACCCTGTAGGGCAGTTCTACTCTGTCACATGAGGTCACTGCGTGTCTGAACCGACTTGAAGGCACCCAACAACAACTATTTTTTTTTTTTAGGTTTTAAAAAAGTTTTATGTCTATTGTTATATTTAGATGATGGTAATAAAAAAATAAAAAATAAAAAATTAAAAAAAAAACCCAAACCCATTGCCATTTGGTCGATTCTGACTCCTAGCAACCCTTTAGGACGGAGTAGAACTGCCCCATAGGGTTCCCAAGGAGCAACTGGTGGATTCAAAATGCCGACCTTTTGGTTAGCAGCCAAACGCTTAACCACGGTGCCACCAGGGCCCTAGATGATGGTATCAACAATATATTTAAAGAGAAGAATGATCGTTACCTTTTTTAGTCAAACGACTCCTTTATTCCTTGCTGGCTTCAGTCATTAGTCACGCCTTCCCTCCCCACTTTCCATCCCCAGAAACTCTAATCAAAAACCAAACGAAACCCACTGCTGTCCAGTCCATTCCAACTCATAGCAACCCTCTAGGATTTCATAGTGACCCCATAGGATTTCCAAGGCTATAAATCTCTATGCAAGCAGACTGGCACATCTTTTTCCCACAGAGCCGCTGGTGGTTTCCAACAGGCAACTTTTCAGTTCATAGTCAATTGCTTTAACCACTGTGCCACCAGAGCACCTCAGAAACTCTAACAGTGGCTAACAAATCAGTCACCTGTATGCCACAGCTGGCCCAGTGTCCTCAGCTGGCCTGAGATTTCGTTTGTTTGTTTTTTAACTCACATGATTTACCATCAAGATCAAGATATTCTGGGAGAAGAGAGAGCAAATCATAATAGCAATGTAAAAAGAAAAAAAAATTTTTTGATTTTTGCTATTATGATAACCATAGTACTGTAGAAGAAAAGTCTTTTCAAGTTGATTTCATGTTTCCAAACACTTAATTGTAGCCATGTGAATCTTCCCAGGTCTGTCCCCTGTCGCGTCTCCCCTTGGTGCCTCCAAGGCATGCGTGTAAGATTTTAAGCAGGTACTGTCACTTTATGGAGGAGCCCTGGTGGCCCAGTAGTTAAAAGTGCCCAGTTGCTAACCTAAAGTTCGGCTTGAAGCCACCAGCAGCTCCTTGGGAGAAAGACGTGGCAGTCTGCTCTCCTAAAGATTTATAGGCTTAGAAACCCTGTGGGGTGGTTCTACTCTGTCCCATAGGGTTGCTGTGAGTCAGAACCGACTGGACAGCAGAGGGTTTGGTTTTGTCACTTCACAAAGAGTCTGCTTCCATCTATTTCCCTCCAACCTTCCCAAAGGTGAGAGCTTCTCCAAGCAGATTGGATGAGGTCATGTGAGCCAAGGTTTAGAGTCCAGACAGTCCTGGGTAGTAAGACCACTCTGTTTTATCCTTCCACCCGTTAGAAATGGTTCATCTGTATCCAGCCTACTTCCAGTTGTGGCAAAATAAATTCAACAAATATGTTTTGAGGAAATACTTGGCCCAGTACTGTCCTGGGTGAATGTGTCGTTGTTAGTTGCTGTCAAGTCGTATCCGACTTAGAGTGAAAGCTGACCATTGCTAATTTTTGGTAGATTGCCAGGCCTTCTTCCTAGTCCTTTAGTCTGAGTGACCGTAGCATCCGGTCTGTCCAAATTTTGAATGCATTTTTTTATATACCAATGATCCTAATTCTAGGAAACTTGAAATACTTGTATGAGAGTGTGAAAAACGGACATTCATTCATTTATCAAATATTTTCTGAGCACCAACCCTGTGCTAGG
This sequence comes from Dugong dugon, assembly GCA_030035585.1. Lineage (NCBI taxonomy): Eukaryota > Metazoa > Chordata > Mammalia > Sirenia > Dugongidae > Dugong > Dugong dugon. Next base: position 21,948,313 of record CM057469.1, on the reverse strand, counting down.
CTCAGTTCTAGGCACGGAGGGAAAATCAGTGGGAAGGGCAATTACACTGCTCTTAAGGATGGTAGAGTGTGAAGACAGACAAGAAAAATGCAGACATCTAACATAACTTCAGGTAGGCCTAAGTGTTACGAAGAAAAAGGAAGCAAATTGAAGGAGTAGAGTGTTTGGATATTGGGGGAGCTGTTTTAGAAAGACTGGCCAAGGAAGGCCTCTGATGGAATGAAGGAGCAACATCGCCACCCTCAGGAAGATCTGGGTCAAGAGCGTTCCAAGGGAGAAAACAAGGGCAAAGACCTGAGACAGCAAAGTGGGTGGATCTTTAGAGGAACAGCATGAAGGATGGAGTAACAACACAATTTACCATAAGTAGAGGCACTGATGCAGGCATTGGCGGTTTAGTGGGATTCTTGCTTCTATGTCCGAGGCCAGGTTTGACTCCCTGCCAATGTACCTCATGCACAGCCACCACCGGTCTGTCAGTGGAGGCTTGTGTGCTACTATGATGCTGAACGGGTTTCAGTGGAGCTTCCAGACAAAGATGGACTAGGAAGAAAGACTAAGTGATCTACTTCTGAAAGTCAGCCAATAAAAACCCTGTGGATCACAACAGTCAGATCCATTACTGATCATGGCACATGACCAGGAAGTGTTTCATTCCGTTGTGCACGGGTCACCATGAGGCAGGGCCTACTCAATGGCAGGTAACAACAATAGAGGTACGGATAAATAAATGAAGGTAAATCAATTTTCTGGTATATTGTGCAGTTGCCATAAAGAATGTTAGCAAGGTATCCATGATATATTAAGGGAAAAACCGTAACTGAACTATACTGTGGGTAGTGTAATTTCACTGAAAATATAAATGTATACATGTATATGTGTCTATGATGGCATGAATATTTTTTAAAAATTGCAATCTGTTTCAATGAACTTATACTACATTACTGACTTTTAAAATTATCTATAATATATATATTTTATGTTATACATATATATACATGGAACCCTAGTGGCAAATTGGTTAAGTGATACAGCTGCTAACCAAAAAGCTGGCAGTTTGAATCTACAGCCGCTCCTTGGAAACCCTACGGGGCAGTTCTACTCTGTCCTATAGGGTTGCTACAGGTCGGAATCGGCTCGACAGCAATGGGTTTGGTTTGGTTTTTTACACATATATGTACATATATAAATATATTTTATATTTTATACATATACATACATATATAAATGTAAATATATTTTTATATTTGTATATGTGTATATATTTTACACACACACACACACATATACATAAAACTCAGCTTGGGAAGAATGACTCGTGGAACTTAACAATCATATCACTTGCCTTATTTTACCTCCATGCTCACCATCTGGTTGCTCATGTGAATTAGTTATAGGGAGAGAATATGCTGGTCACAGAGGTCATCTGACAGCTCTTCTTTTAAAAAATGTTAATTAATATTGAGGTTTCTTGATGGTTGTTTGTGAGTTTGGTGGCGTGAATTTGTCCATGAGAGATGGCCATGTCCTGCTTCACTGACAAGTGCAACATCCAGGGCCATAAAGCCAAGGACCAGTCCAAGGAAGGGGGGACAGATTGCTCCCAGGCCCCACAGAGCAGCCGGTGGCATTCTGAGTTCCCCGCTGGCTCCCACAGTGCCCACCCTGTCAAGGCGACAGGAAGATTAGAGAAACCACATGTGTAAGCACCCAGATGGTGTTAATTCTGTCTCCTCCTCCTTGAGTCTACATCAAAGGCTCCTGTACTCGCCGGGCATGGAAGGTTTAATGGAAGCCAGAGAATAACGTAATACAAGGTTAGAAAAATGATACAATCTACAGAATTTAGAGACAGTTGAGAAAGTTATAAAGAACTGAATTTTCTGGATGAATCCAGTTCTAAACTTTACTGTCCCTGGAATTGGTTGCATTTCCTTGGTTAAAAATCCCCCAAACTGTGGATTTTTTGTCTTTTGCCTATTTCAAGAAGAATTGACCTAATAAAATGTGGTCAGCTTCCTATCTTTAAAAGATTTATAGCTATTTGATTGTGCTGTCTAATGCCTTTCCAGGTCAGGGAGGATGGGATTCTTTTGTTGAGAAGGAACTGACCTTGAGACTCCTTATGATTCTGGAAAGAAAAGATCTTACTTAGTCTTCTAAGGAGAGCAGTTCACACGAAAGCGGCAGCAGGATTTCGGTTCTGGCAACCAACTTGCCTGGGTCTGTAGTTTAACTCTACACTGGGAAGGAACTCTGGTGGTGCAAGGGTTAAGTGCTTGGCTGCTAACCGAAAGGTCTAAAGGTTTAAAGGTCGTTGATTGGAACCCACCAGCTGCTCCATGGGAGAAAGATGTGGCAGTCTGCTTTCGTAAAGATTACAGCCTTGGAAACCCTATGGGGTAGTTCTGCACTATCCTGTAGAGTCGCTATGAGGAAGAATTGAATCGACAGCAGTGGGTTTTTGGTGACCTTGGGCAGGTTATTTAAACCTCTCTTTGGCATTGTTTTTTAATTTATAAAATGGGGGTGATAGTAGCACCTCATAGAGCAGTTGTGGAAATTAAAAAAATGTGTAAAGTTTGCTGACTCCAATACAGAAAATTCAAGCCCCACAAAAATTAGTCAATTTGCTATAAAAGTTAGCTTCTATTTTGTACTTTTCTTGCCGCAAACCTGCAACAGTTTGCAACTTGGTTCTCTGCTCTCTAGATCAGAGCTGCTCAAATTCCGGGCACCACACTTTGAGTAACTCTGCCCTACAAGATTGTTATGGATTGAATTGTGTTGCCCCAAAATGTATGTCAACTTGGCTACACCATGACTCCCAGTATTTTGTGGTTGTTCACCATTTGTCATCTGATGAGATTTTCCTATGTGTTTTAAATACTAACCTCTATGATGTTAATGAGGCAGGATTAGAGGCAGTTACGTTAATGAGCAGGACTCAATCTACAAGTTTAGGTTGTATCTTGAGTCAATCTCTTTTGAGATATGAAAGAGAGACTAGGCAGCGAGGAGAGGGATCTCATGCCACCAAGAAAGAAGCACCAGGAGGGGAGCATGTCCTTTTGACCCTGGTGCCTGAGCTGAGAAGCTCCTAGACCAGGGGACTATTAATGACAAGGACCTTCCCCGAAACTGACAGAGAGAGAAAGCCTTCCCGGGGAGGTGACACCCTGAATTCAGACTTCTAGCCTCCTAAACTGTGAGAGAATAAATTTGTTTGTTAAAGCCATCTCTTGTGGTATTTCTGTTATAGCAGCACTAGATGACTAAGACAAAGACAGAGACAACCTTGCAAGGAGCGGGAAAAGTGTTCTAAGTAGAGACAATGGTGAATGCAAAATCACTGGAGCGGAAACAGCTTGGCACTGCCGAGGCTAGAAGATGCAGGCTTGATGGCCATAGTCAGGATTCCCGTGGGGCTATGTCTTTTGGTGTACATGGTGTTTTAAAATGAATGAGAATTTTGTGCCAGCATTTTTACATGGAGCAATTTCTTTTAAGTTCTGAATTTCTGACTTCTTTTGAAAAATCTTAAAATCTGGCAGTCATGGTGCCATCTCCCTGCTCCTCCATAATCTCCTGGTCAGGGAAACATCTTCCCATTTGGAAGGGTGTGTAGGTACACTGGTCCACCACAGTCCCCACTTCACTCACTGACAGTACGTATCCTGCCCCCACAGGCCTCTGAGTTTGGGACTCCCGTTTTAATGTAACAGAAAACGAGGGAGTCTGGAGCAAAGTGCACAGGGGCAAGGTGGAGGGGCAAGCAGGGGTCAGACCTCTTAGGACCAAAAAACCCTGGAAAAGAGACTGGATGAGCTGCCATGGAAGAGTTTTAAGAAAAGGAGCAAAATGCAGAAATTTGCATATTATGGTCACTCTTATGGTTGTGTTGATAACAGCCTAAGGACAGGTGTAGCAGTAGGAGAACAGCTAGGAAGCTGCGGTCAAAGGCTGGGGAAGAGATGACAGAGACTGGACTAGCGCCGTCACCGTAGAGATAGACAGAGGAACTGGGAAAATCAAGGTTTATTTTGGAGGAAGAACTCAAGACTTCTTGACAGATTTCAGGTGGGGCTGGGAAAAGAGAGCAATCAAGGATGACGTCTAGGTTTCCAACCTGATCTGCCAAGTGGGCAGTGCTGCCCTTTGTGATAGGGGAAGGCAGGCAGGAGAAGGAGGCAGAAAGAATGCCCAGAGCGCCATTTTGGACAAAGTGTGAGGGGGCTGTGGAATTTAGAAGTGAAGCTGCCACATGGACAGTTGTCTAGAAAGTGTAAAGGCTCAGAAGAGCCATTCCTCTCATCTAGTCTTAGAGGAATAAGTGTAGTCCTTTCTAAGGCTCACCATCCCCTGCCCCAAGCTGTTCCTGCCATCGTCCCATAGTCCCCAACATCCACTGCAGAAATCCAATAACATTCATTGAGGACCTTCTTTACATGAGGCTGTCTCTGATGAGGTACAAAAGAAACCCTTATGAGGCTCACAGTCTGAGGGAACAATTCCAGGCACTCTGAGCGTTGTAGCTTAGCTAACGCCGTCACACATAATGGAAGCTGTGCCCTGGAAGAAGGGGCAATTGTGTTGGAGGCTAGGGGGGTACGTGTGTGTGGGAAGGCAGAGGATGTATACCAGAGGTTGGCTCAAAGTCACCAGATAGAATCAAGGAATATACAAGGAGGTAGGGAGATCATCCACCACCCATCTGCCATTTGTTGAACTATGGTGGCTTACATGTTACTATGATACTGGAAGCTATGCCACTGGTATTTCAAATATCAGCGGGGTTACCCATGGGGAATAGGTTTCAGCAAAGTTTCTAGATTAAGACAGCCTAGGAAGAAAGGCCTGGTGATCTACTTCTAAAACTTAGCCAATGAAAATCCTATGATCACAACAGAATGCTGATTAATATAGTACCAGTAGATGATCCCCCTGGGTTAGAAGGCACTCAGAATACAAGGTGGCTGCAACAGTGGACTCAGCCATACCAACAATTGTGAAGATGACCCGTGACTGGGTGCTTTCATTCTGTTGTACATGGGAATGCCATGAGTTGGAGCTGATCCAATGACAACTAAAAACAATAGGGAGATCAAGCATGAGGAGGTAGCACATAAATGATAAGGAAGGCTGCTGATGGGCGGGCAGCTCAAGACAGTCCTACAGTGGATGAACCTACAGTGAGGGTTTAGACTAAGTAGATGGTGGTTTTCCTTCCATTAGGGAAACAGGCTGTGGTACAATCTTTATGAGGTTTGACTCAATATTCCCTGATTTTATAAGGTACTAAATTATGGAAATAATTTCTGCTACATAGAAATTATATTAGAATGAATTTGAGTTTATTCTTGAGTAGGAAAAGAACGAGTTAGAATTATGGATAATATCTCTTATCTGGTTCACCCCCACCTACCAACAGTTAAAGATGCACCATTAATAATCGTGGTGATTTTGAATCATCATTTTTGTTTTTCACTTCATCACCAAAGTTTTTGGGGGCACTGTCAAAATCTAAGAGTAAGCCCTACCTATGACCAACATTTATCATAATTATCTTAACAAATAAGAAGTTTGTAAACCTCTAGACTAGATAATTTTAAGCTTTTTCTCAACTCTAATATTTCATAATTTTTAAATGCTTATATGTGTAAAGTTGAAAGAAACTCAGTGTCTTTCAGAATCACAGCAAATTATTTCCTGATTAAACTGGGATAAAAATAAAAGACAATATGTGAGACTACTATCTTTTAGATACTCATTGTTATTTTTTAAATTATTTTTTTTTATTTTTTGCTATATTATCTCAATTTATTTTTGTCACTCAATGAAAGTGGGGAAGGACATCAACCATGTGTAATTTAATACTTAACAGACATTAAAAATATTATCAAATTATTAAATGCTAAGAAATTTCTCAAGAACCCTCCAAAAAAAGTTAAATGTTTTGTAAGGTCAGGCCCTCACTTTGGTGAAGTCCTTGGAAATGAAATTTCTCCTTCCCAGTAGTCTGTTATATAAAGGCTAAGGTTATTGCCTGAATTAAATCTACATTATGCTGCATGCAGATGTTAGCGGGCTTGTTATGTTGGACTTTTCTGAAACAGATGGGAGGATTACTTCAAATAGTTTTTTTCTCTTCCAGTGTTTTATCCAACATTCTCTTACCCTGCTTTTTATCCTGACTTCTAATTAGCATTGCATTTTTTTTTTTATTGTGCTTTAGATGAAGATTTACAGAGCAAATTAGTTTCTCATTAAACAATTAATACACATTTGTTTTGTGACATTGGTTGCTGTCATGGATTGAACTGTGTCCCCCAAAAATACGTGTAACCATTTGGCTAGGCCATGATTCCCAGTATTGTGTGATTGTCCCCCATTTTGTCATCTGATGTGATTTTTCTATGGGTTGTAAATCCTATCTCTATGATGTTAATGAGGTGGGATAGGCGGCAGTTATGTTAATGAGGCAGGACTCCATCTACAAGATTGGATTGTGTCTTTCGGTAATCTCTTTTGAAATATAAAAGAGAGTAGTGAGCAGAGAGACAGGGGGGCCTCATAGCACCAAGACAGCAGAGCCAGGAGCAAAGGGCATCTTTTGGACCCAGGGTCCCTGTGCTGAGAAGCTCCTAGACCGAGGGAAGATTGATGACAAAAGACCTTCCTCAAGAGCCAACAGAGAAAGCCTTCCCCTGGAGCTGACGCCCTGAATTTGGACTTGTAGCCTACTAGACTGTGAGAGAATAAACTGTTTGTTAAAGCCGTCCACTTGTGGTATATCTGTTACAGCAGCACTAGATGACTAAAACAGTTGCCAACCCCACAAAGTATCAACAATCACCCCTTCCTGACCTTGGTTTCCCTATTTCCATTTGTCCAGCTTTCCTGTCCTCTTGCCTTCTTATCCTTGCCCCTGGGCTGGTGTGCCCATTTAGTCTGGTCGAGCTATGTGTATTATTGTTTTATGGGCCTGTCTAATTGTTGGCTGAAGGGTGAACCTCAGGAGTGACTTCAGTACTGAGTTAAAAAGGTGTCCAGGGGCCATACTCTTGGGGTTTCTCCAGTCTCAGTCAGACCAGTAAGTCTGGTCTTTTTTTGTGAGTTAAAATTTTGTTCTACATTTATCTCCACCTCTGTCCCAGACCCTGTATTGTGATCCCTGTCAGAGCAGTCGGTGGTGGTAGCCAGACACCATATTTTTTCAATTCTTAAATTCTTATTTGAAAAAGGGAAAAGCCACCCTTGAGGCCTGGGAGCTGGCCGAGTACTCAGTCTCTGGTTTCCTCCTCTTGAACATAATCAATCTGATAGAACAGCAACATCAGACAAAACTACTTGGTGACAAAAACAAGACCTCTCCATAATCATGTCTGAACACAGACAAAAACACGAGTGTTGTCCAAGCCACAAAAATGACCAAGCATTCTTCTATCCTGGCTAGTATGAGGGACTGCTGCTTCTTTACCAATTATAGCTTTGTTGTTGTTAGCTGCCTTCGAGTTGGCCCCTGACTCATGGCAACCCCATGCACAATGAAACAAAATGCTGTCTAGCCTTGGGCTTTCCTCATGATTGGTTGCAGAGCAGACTGCTGTGATCCATAGGATTTTCAGCGACTGATTTTTGGAAGTAGATCACCAGGCCTTTCTTCCTAGACCTTCTCAGTCTGGAAGCTCCACTGAAACCTGTTCAGCATCACAGCAACACGCAAGTCTCTGCTGACAGATGAGTGATGGCTGCATGTGAGGTGCACTGGCCAGGAATTGAACTCGGGTCTCCCCATGGAAGATGAACCACTGAACCACTACAGCCTCCCACAGTTTTTGGCTAGAGGGCATTAAAACAATTTAAACAATGTAATCAGTGTCACTGAATTGCATATGTAGAAATTGTTGAATTAGTGTATGTTTTGCTGTGTAAATTAAAAAAAAAAAAAAACCCAAAACTAAGCTAGTCTCAGGAAAAGGAGCCAAATGACAAATTGTAAGCACTTTTTGGCTCTCGCCAGGAAGCCCAGAGCCTTCTTACATTACTTTGGTACCTCCGCATCAGTCAAGATTATAGGGCATTTCACTGAGGCACTTAGGGTTTAGAAACAGTCAAGCAGTTACTGTTCAGTAAACATCTTGAGGCCTAAGAGATTTCAGAAACCTAACTGAGCGACTCTGAGCTGTCTGAGAAGCCCTCATTGGTGGGAGGGCTGGGCTTTGCTAGGGCAACAACATGCATCCTGCAGGAAAGTGGCCCACACAACGCTGAGAGCTACGCTTCCTGACTGCAATGAGAACAGAAACCCTTGAAATTGTGCAACGTGGCAACCTTGGATTAGATAGTGTTGGGTGAAAAGTAGCTAGGAAAATTGAAAGGAATTCCATTTGACATGAATGTTAACCAAATCAGTTCAGAACGCTTAACCACTGAGATGAGGAATGCAAGAAGAGCTTCATAAAGGAAATCACAGTCTCCAAACCTCTCATGCTGCCATGGCAACTGAGCTCACAGATGATGCAATTGTCAAGGCAGCTGGATCAGCATATGACTGTTGGGGCTGGGCTGGGGGGTGAGGGCAAGAACCCACCATCAGGGAAATGGAGACCAGGCAAGGGAAAATGTACGCTAATTCTGGTAACAAAAATAAGCTCAGTCCCAGCTGCTAGCTGTAAGAGAAGGGGAAAAGGAGTGAATGCATTTTACTTTTGCGTGATGTCTTTCATCAGAGGTTATTAAAGCATTTCACTATCATTCACTCATCCCCCAAGCACCACATTGAGAATGCAGTCAATCCCATTTTATAGACAATATGGTCAGCTCAGTGACTCATGATTGGGAGAAAAGAAAATGTGCGAGTAAAACTTTCCACAGGAACCAGCCTTCATACTAAATGTTGCATTTGAACCCCAAATTCTTTCTCTAACTTTATTTATTAATTGAAGTTTAACCTTAAAAGAATAATTTTTTTTTTCTCAAAATGGGGCAAAATTAAGTCAGTTGGTGGATCTTGGTACAGGGTATGCTGGAGTTTCTTACAGTACTCTTGCAATTTTTCTATCAGTTTGAAATTCTATTCAAATACAAAGTTACAACAAAATTATTAGACCATCTGTGCTGGGGGTTTTATGAGGGTTAGCTTTTCTGTCTGTCACGTTCATTGTCATTTCCCCAAGACCAAGCACAGTGCTTTGCCCACACTAGGTACTCAGTAAGTACTTGATGAATGAATAGTGGGCACTCAGTAAAGGACAGCAATTGTTCTTTTGTTTTTACTGTTACTAGTTTTATAGTACTTCTTTTTGTTAGTATTTTTACACTATAGTTTTACACTGGAGTTTCTGTCATTCGTCTGTCAGTTTGCCATACTGTTGTGGCTTACATCTTGCTATATGCTGGAAAGTATGCCACCAGTATTTCAAATACCAGCAAGGTCACCCATGGTGGACAGGTTTCAGCAGAGCTTCCAGACTAAGACAGACTAGGAAGAAGGCCTGGCGATCTACTTCTGATAATCGGCCAATGAAAACCCTATGGATCACAATAGTCCAATCTGCAAATGGTCATGGGGATGGTGCATGACCGGGCAGAGTTTTGTTAATTTGTGCATGGGGTTATCATGAATCTTAGACCAACAGCAGTATGGTCTAAGGATGAGTGGACTAAATTTACCTGGGCACTTGTTAGCTCTATGTCAGACACCTCCTAGTTACAAGAAAAGGTTACAGAAACTGGCTGAAGCTAAGTTAAACTAAATCAGTTAGTCTATGAGTCAAGTAATATGACAGAAAATATTTTAAATGGTCCTGAGACATAGGAAATGCTCTCAGATTATGTTCTAGACCACAATTTCGACTAATAGTGACCCTATAGGACAGAGTAGAACTACCCCATAGAGTTTTCTAGGAGCAGCTGGCAGATTCGAACTGCCAATCTTTTGGTTAGCTGCCAAGCTCTTAACCACTATACCACCAGTCCTCCTAGATCACCCAATCCCTTCAATGGCACCTCTTTCCTCACTTAATGAGACTCACTCAGGGCTTTGACTACTGTGGGGAGGCCCAACTCTGGCCCATGGGGCTCACCTATGGCTCTGAGAGTCAGCTCTGGTGATGCAGGTGGATGGCAGGGAGGGTCAAGATTGAGAGATGGCCACAGCTGACATGTTTGGGAAGTTGTAGAGTTTTCCAGAGGTTGAGGGGAAAGCCATAAATTTTAATCTCAAGGTCATTTAAGGCATAGTCAATCTACTTTGAGCTGGGATATCTTAGTCTGGGTTCTCTAGAGAAGCACAACCAGTAAAATGTATAAATATGTGTGTGTATATATATATATATATATATATATATATATATATATATATATATATAGAGAGAGAGAGAGAGAGAGAGAGAGAGAGAGAGAGAGAGAGAGAGAGAGAGAGGTTTATATCAAGGAAATGGCTCGTGAGGTTGTAGAGGCTGGAACGTCCCAAGTCCATGGGTCAGGATAGAGGCTTCTCCTGATTCATGTAGCCACAGGGGCTGACGAACCCAAGAATGGCAGGTCAGAGAGCAGGGCTCTTGCTCACAGGTTGAGAAGATCGATGAATTCCAAGATCAGCAGGCAAAATCGCAGGTAAGCTGCTAGCTCAAGTCCTGAGAACCAGAGGTCAGACGAACAGGCTCCAGAGGAAGCAAAAGCCCATGAGCCCTGCCAGAATGTCCACTTATATTCAACACAGCCCACATGCCCAAGGAAAGGCCCTTTCAACTGATTGGCTACTCACAGCAGATCCTATCATGAAGGTGATCACATTATATCAGATCTCATCATGGAAGTGATCACAACATCATATGACTGCCAAACCACTGAGAATCATGACCCAGCCAAGCTGACATACAACTTTAACCATCACATGGTTAACCATTTTACCTGACAACCTAAGTGGGTCTAAGCTAAAGAAAAATCTCTCTTCTATATTTCAAAGTCAAGATATAATGGTTCAGTAAATCATCACCCAGAATGTGAGAGTAAAATCACTAAAAGGTTTTTGTCTCAGGATAAATTTAGGAAATCTCTTTACGATTGTGCAAAAGTGCTATACCCTAAGACTTAGTTTCTTTTATGTAAGGGATGTGGAGTTTTCTAAATCTAATCAGAAAACTGGGTACATTTTAATGTAATTAGTCCTAAGGAGTAAGAGGAGAGGAGCTCCACCCTCTTTTCTGTCCTCACCCCAACACCGTCTACCAACCTCACACTCATCTAGGTAATTCAAGTTTTAACCTGAAAATCACTTTTTCTGAGAGGTCTTCAGAACTGTGTCTCAGAAAATCTGACCATATCTGATCACCAAAAACATTGTAATCATTTATTAATTTTCCCTTTGTTTGATCTGATTTCATGATCTAAATAGCTAGTCAGTTTGAAACCAAAGTCCTGGCCTATTAGTTATGATGTCTTCACTGCTTTTCAATTTCTTCACTTATGTTTTTGTAAAGTAAAGCAACTTCCCTGTTGTCCTCAAGTGAACAGAAATCTACTTGAAAAAGCTGATATTATTATGTGAAGAAGTTGTTCATTGTTGTAATAATTGTTTAATCATTCTTTTAATTATTTATCTGTTAATTCACACATACAACCTTAACTCATATTGCATCTGCTAGGCAATGTACTAACCACAATAATTAAGACCCTGTGGAGTATGTAATAATAAAAACAGGAACAAAAGGTCATGCAGGAAGGACACATTATAGGAGCAACCATCCATGCTTTGGGTGATAGAAGCCACTTGACCTTGGTTTTGAGGAATGAGTTGGCATTTTCCAGTGAATCAAAGCAGGGAACAGCCTATGGAAAGTCTGGAAACTCAAACGCTGGGTGTAGTGCTATTTGTTTAAGACTTTCTGTGCAAGGGGTAGAGTGCTAAAGGATGAGGGTGGGCTGGTAAGAAGCAGAATCAGAATTTGACCCCTGACTTTGACCCATCCATAGCCCATACCTGAATCACACATAGGGGTGCCAGATATAGCAAGTAAAAATATAGGGTACTTAGTTAAATTTAAATTTCGCAGAAGAATTTTTTTTTTTTTTAAGTATAATTATGTCCCAGGAAATACTGGGATATGGGATGACAAAATCTGAGTTTGTTTTATCTGCAGTTTTACTAGAACTGTATCTTTAGGAAGATTATTCAATTTGTCTTCATCTCAGTTTCTTAACTCTTAAAATAGGGATAATAATACTATTAATCTTTCAAGGTCTTAGTGAATAATGACTAAGACTTCTAGGGCCATTGTAGATCCTGAATAAATGACAGTGCCATTGATTAAAATAGAAAAGTGCATCATCAAGTTGAAAAGATGCCTTGATTCTTGAGGGATTGGTAGGAGGAGCTCATTCCTAGAGGGAGGGACACTCCAGGCATAAGAGAGAACTTGAGCACTGACAGTGAAGTGTTCAAAAAAGTACAGCGTGAGTGAGCATGGACAAGTCACTCAATAGAGCCACTGCATAAAATCTTACACAAGGCCTGGTGGACAAAAACATGGAGTAAGAGAAAAAGCCACATCTTCAAAGGCCAAAGCAAGTGGTGGTTCCCAGAAGGATATGGAACTTAGAGGGAATCATGGTATTTATATTCACAAGATACTGCCCATTTTGATTTATGATTGAGACTAGTCATTTTCAGTAATTGAAAAATCCTCTGTCTGTCATCCAGGGTACTCCTTAATTATCGAGGTACCTTGGAAGCTGAATCAATTCAAAGGAGATTCCTATCCACCACGTCCCACCCCCAACCCTCATTCAGACTCATCTTGCAGAGTCCTGACCCAGGAATCGACACTACTGATTTTCTAATGTTAATCTGATTTTGGTAACAGAAAAGGCTTAAGTGTGTAAGAGGAGTCCCTGGGTGGTGCAAATGGCTAACATTGTCCAGCAGCTAATGGAAAGACTGGAGTTTCAAGTCCACACAGAAGCAGCCTAGAATAAAGGCCTGGTGATATACTTCCAAAAAATCAGCCTTTAAAAATCCTATGGAGCCCTTCAGGAATGAAGGTTTGGGTCACCTCACCAGGAAAAGACCCATGACCAGCTGAGGGTAAAGGGAATATAAAATGAGTAGTGGAAGAAGGTAATTCTAAATACTAGTTATAACCATGTGACCCGCTGCAGAAATGAGGACTGTAATCGTTATGACTATTTCTTCATTGTTTTGTTAAATGTGTATGTGTGTGTATATACATATATATAGCACATATTTTTGTTTTCTTTCCTCCCTTGTATAAAATATAAAATGTTAATGAAGCTAGTGCATTTTCGGTTGTATACATGTTAGTTGTATCATGTTAGATGTAAGTATGACTTTGTAATTGCCTTTGTTTAGAGCTTGTGTATGGTTTAAGGAGATGTGTACATGTGCCAAGTTGACAAGGTGTGGACTGTGACGGTTAAGGTTGTGTGTCAACTTGACTGGAGCATAATTTTCAGTGGTTTGGCAGGTATATAATGATGCTTAGTTTGGCAGTTATGTAATGATATAGTCTTCCTCCATTTTGTGATCTGATGTAATCGTCCTCCATTTTGTGGTTGGATGTGAGCAGCCAATCAGTTGAAAATGGAGTTTGCTTGGGGATGTGGTCTACATCCAATATATATGGATGTTCTGGCAAAGCTCACTCGCTTGCTCTGGATCCTGCGTCCTACATCATCATCTGATCTCCAGTTCTTGGGACTTAAGCCAGCAGCCTGCCGTATTATTGCCTGCTGATCTTGGGATTTGTCAGCCTCCACAGCCTGTGAGCCAGCAGCCTGCCATTTGACTTAACGATCTTGGGTTTGTCAGCTCCTGCAGCTACGTGAGTCAGAAAACTCCAGCATGAGCCTAATCCATGGTCTAGGGATTTGTCAGCCTCTTCAACAACGTGAGCTATTTCCTTGAGATAAATCTCTTTCTGTATATATATATATATGTATACATATATGTTTCGTGGTTTTGCCTCTCTAGACAACCCAGCCTAAGACAAAGTTGTACACCTGTAAGAAGCTGAATTGGCAAAAGTGTGATAAATATATTTACAACAATGACAAAAAGAAAGAGTAGCTGCTGAGGCTGCTTATCCTTTTCGTAACCCAACTATTTTCTGCTTTGAGTTTTTTGTTGATACCACGTGTTGTCATTAATGGAAGCATTCTGAATCATTGAGTGTGTCTGAATTTTTGGTATATACTATGGATTTTTTTTTTCTTGTTCCCTCCCACAAGCCTACCCTAAGTATTTACTGGTACATATAAATTACCACTAATTATACCCCAGAGTCCTCTTTGGGATCTACTGGTATATATGTGTAACACATAAATATTTTCAAAATTTCTATTTTTCCTACCAAAATTCAGGCAAGTCATATAATACCCTGTAAAAACAGTGATTTTCAGCACATGCCCATTTCTTTGGTTTCAAACAGTCCCTGCCTTTCAGCAGCATGTGCTATCAAATGTACGGCAGCTTCCCAATAAACCCCAGAGGTTAAAAAGTCTCATGGTCGCTGTATGCACCACGGTGCCATACCTCATGGGATTTGGTTTCTTGGTTTGGAGGTTTAGGGTCATAATTTCATGGGACATCCCAGTGAATTGGCCTAATAATGTGTTTAGTGCTTCTGTTCTACCTCCTAGCTTGTTGTGTAGTGCCTGGGGTCTTAAAAGTTTGCAAACGGCCATCCAAGGCACAATTTGCCTCTATTCATCTGAAGTGACAGAGGAAGAAAGAGGGTCAGAAATAGGAGGAGGATATGGAATGTGTGGCTAATTGCTTCCATGAACTACTGCCTCCCTTTGCCATAAGACCAGAAGAACTGGATGGTGCCTGGCTACCATTACTGAACATTTTGATCAAAGATTCCATAGAAGAATCCTGATTAAAAAGGGCGAAAATGAAGACCAGAATTTCAAATTCTCATGGACTCCAGACTTTCTGGAGCCATGGAGGGTGGATGAACCCTTGAAACAATTGCTCTGAGATAATCTTCAAACCTTAAACCAAAAATATCCCCTGAAGTCATCTTAAAACCAAACAATGTTTTAGCTTAACTAGTAAAAAATGTCTGCCTTGAGCATTATGCTCTTTTAAGAATTATCTATTCGGTATCAAACTGGCAACGGCAACTTGAAAGATTAGATAGGAACCTTAGGGGGCAGTGAGTTGATGTTAATGGGGGAGGAATAACTCAGAAAAGGAGGGTGAGAATGGTGGTACAACTCGAAGAATGTAATCAAAGTCACTAAATTGTACCTGTTGAATGAAATGGTTGAATTGGTGTGTTTTGCTTTGTATATTCTCAGCAACAACAAAATAAATAAAATTTAGAAAAAAAATCCTATGGAACACAGTTCTACTATGACATACGTGGTGTCACCCTGAATTGGAATCAATTTAATAGGAACTGGTATAAGTGTGTAAGACATGGTAGTGTTTGCACGTGTCAACTCAATGCTTGAGGATGAATTAATATTCATTCAGTGTTTACCTTTTGGTAAAAGGAATCATATGAGGGTAAAATAGATGAACATCTGGCACTGATTTTATTTCTATTATTAGAAATTCTCTACTTTGTCCCCGTACTAAATTCCCTTGCCCACAGGGTGGCTTACGTCCTCACTCCCCACGCTGCTCCCATAATTCACTTGGGCCATTTGAACCTTTATGATGGCATAATCTGTGAGCTCCAGTTGCCATGGCAACACCAGGAGCTTGGAGGTCTGGCTTTTCTTTCAAGTATTTTGTTGCTATCAAAGTCTCTGCAATTCTTTTCTCTAGGCTGGTTAACATTCATGCCAAGGAGACACAGTTCATGTTTCTATCTTCTCTTCCCTTCCCTCAACACTCAGAGCTAATCTTCCCTCTGGCTAGAGCTGGCTTTTCCAGGTGTTTCTGATACACTTATTAAGAAATTTAAAATCTGAGGGATTTATGTTTATTGGTGAAGCCCTGGTGGCATAGTGGTTAAGAGCTTGGCTGCTAACCAAAAGGTCTAGCAGTTTGAATCCACCAGCCTCTCTTTGGAAGCCCTATGGGGCAGTTCTACTCTGTCCTGTGGGGTTGCTATGAGTCTGAATCAACTCCATGATAATGGGTTTGGTTTTTTGGTTTGATGTTTATTGACAACAAACTGATGGGTCATTTCTAACCCAAAACAGCAGTGTTGGCGCCATCTGGTGGTGTATGTTAGCTCTGATCTTAAATGTCAATGGAGAAGACTTGGGTTCTGAGCTGGTTGGGATTTCTTGGGTAGAGGCAGCAATTTCAGGTATAGTCCTGTTAGTTGAAAACTTGCTGCCTTTAGAATTTCATCCCTTGTGAGAAACTTTTATAAATGATTGGAAAACGTTGAAACTAAAAGTGTGCTGATCTTTCCACAATCGCCTGCCTCTGAAGGTCTTCATGTTCTGAAGCACAGAGGTTTCCCAGATGAGGAAACGTGGAGATTAAATAATCCTCTAGACCCACAGGGCAGACTTTTGTTTTCACCCAGGTATGTCTGATCATAAAGTCTGGACTCTTCCCAGGATTCCACATTGTATTTTAATACAGTATTGGGCCAAAGTATATGTGCAAAAATGTTTGTTGAACTGAATGTATTTGAGCTAGAAACAGGGTGGATATAAAAACCCAAAAAACCAAACTTGTTGCTGTGGAGTCGATTCTGACTCATAGTGACCCTATAGGACAGAGTAGAACTGCCTCATGGGGTTTCCAAGGCTGTAAATCTTTACAGAAGCTGACTGCTATATCTTTCTTTTTTTTACTTTTTTAATTGTACTTCAGGTGAAGGCTTACAGAATAAATAGTTTCTCATGAAACAGTAGTACACATATTGTTTTATGACTGGTTAACAACCCCACAACATGTCAACCCTCTCCCTTCTTGATCTTTTTTTTTTTTTTTTGGTGAAAATACACATAGCCAAAGTTACACCATTTCAAAAATTTCTACATGCACAGTTCAGTGACATCGACTACGCTCTTCCAATTGTGCTGCTATTCTCACTTTAGATGAAGGCTTACAGAACAAAATAGTTTCTCATTTAACAGTTAGTACACATGTTGCCCTATGACAATGGTTAACAACCTCACAACACATCAACACTATCCTTACTCAACCTTGGGTTCCCTATCACCAGCTTTCCTGTCCCCTTCTGCCTTCTGGCCCTTGTCCCTGGACTGCTGTACCTCATTAGTCCCATTTGGTTTTATGGGGCTGTCCACTCCCAGGCTGAACGGTGAACCTCGGAGATGACTTCACCACTGAGCTAAAAGGGTGTCTGGGAGCCATACTCTCTGGGTGTCTGGGGGCCATACTCTCTGGGTTTCTCCAGTCTCCTTTAGGCCAGTAAATCTGGTCCTTTTTTGTGAGTTAGAATTTTGTTCTACATCTTTCTCCAGCTCTGTCCAGAACCCTCTGTTGTGATCCTGGTCAGAGCTGACTGCTATATCTTTCTCTTGTGGAATGCTGGTGGGTTCAAACTGCCAACCTTTTGGTTAGCAGCTGAGCGCTTAACAACTGCACCATCGGGGGTCCTTAAAACCAAAAACCTGTTGCTGTTGCGTCGATTCCAACTCATAGCAACTCTACAGGACAGAGTAGAACTGCCCCATAGGGTTTCCAAGGAGCACCTGGTGGATTCAAACTGCCGGCCTTTTGGTTAGCAGCTGTAGCTCTTAACCACTAAGCCACTAGGGTTTCCACTGGGGCTCCTTAGGATGGATATATGGTAGATGAAGCACAATTAGGGCACTATTGCAAAGGGTGGAAGGAGAAAGCAGCAATGGCGTTACCATCCAAAACTGTCTAGAGCAGTGCTTGTCAAACTCTAATGTGCTAACAATCACCAGGATATCTTGACAAACTACAGATTCTGATTCTGTGGTTCTAGGGAGAGGCCTGAGAGTCTGCATTTTTAACAATCTCCCAGGTAATGCTGGGCTACGCTTTGGGTCATTTGGTGTGTACACTAGACCAGTGGTTCTCAGCCTTGGCAATTTTGCCCCCTAGGAGACATTTGGCTCTGTCTGGTTAATTTTTGAGGTATTGGTACTTCAGTGGTAGAATTCTCACCTCCCAAGTGGGAGACCTTGGTTCAATTCCAGGTCAATACACCTCATGTGCAGCCACTACCCATTTGTCTTTGGAGGCTTGCGTGTTGCTATGATGCTGCGCAGCTTTCAGCGGAGCTTCCTAAAATAGACTAGGATGAAAGGCCTGGTGACCTACTTCTGAAAATCAGCCAATGAAAACCTTATGGATTACAAAGGTCAGATACACAACTGATCATGGGGATAGCACAGGACTGGTCGACATTTTGTGACCTTGTACATGGGATTGCCATGAGTCGGGGGCTGACTCTGTGGCAGCTAACATCAACAAGGAATACATTTTTGGTATCACTACTGGGGACGGGTGCTTCTGTAATGTAGCAGAGGCCAGGGATGCTCTGCTGCTCAAAATCCTACAATGCACACAATAGCCTCCCGCAAAAAAAGCGTTATTTAACCCAAATGTCAATCATGCCAAGGTTAAAAGACCGCCCTAGACCTAGCCTTAAATGACTTGGGCCTATCAACTGTGAGAGGCTCAGGTCTTCTGACCCTGAGGGAGTTTGGGGGTGGGGGTGGGTGGAACTGATTCCTTTTGTTCATGAAGGAAAACAACATACACTGAGAAATCAACCATGCATATTTTCAGGATAAGGGAGGAGATGTGTGAAAGCAGAGCCACGATTAAGAAGATTAAGAATGTCTTTTTGGGACCTATGAAGAACTCTGTCCCTGTACGCCATTGCCAAACTGAATTCTGATTCATAGCAAGACCCTACAGGACAGAGTCGAAGTGCCCCATAGGGTTTCCAAGGCTGTAATCTTTACGGAAGCAGACTGCCTGCCGCATCTTTCTACCGTGGAGGGGCTGGTTGATTCCAACTGCCAACCTTTAGGTTAGCAGTCAAGTGCTTAACCAGCATGCCATATATGAAACTCCTCCAGTCAAGGATGTGGTAATGTAAAATCAGTAACAGGCCAGGAGATTTTAAGATGCTTTTCTTTTTACCTTCAACTGCTATCTTTCTAGTACGACTTATTCCCCAGGATATCTTGATGCTAGACGATTACTGTAAACCGAAAGCATGAGCGGTACAAACAGTTAATGTGCTTGGCTGCTAATCAAAACTTTGAAGGTTTGAGTCCACCCAGGGATGACTAAGAAGAAAGTCCTGGCAATCTACTTCTGAACTATCAGCCATTGAAAACCCTATGCACAGTTCTACTCTGACATACATGGGGCTGTCATGAGTCCTGATCGATTCAATGACACCTTTTTTTTTTTTTTTTTTTTGTTACAGCAGGTGCCAGGGAACTTTTTCTTAAAGGGCCAAATAGTAAATATTTTAGGCTTTGCAAGTCATATCTTTGTTGCAACTACTCAACTCTGCATTTGCAGCACAAAAGCAGCCAGAGAGAATAGTAAACAGGTGGATGTGGCTGTGTTCCAATCATACTTTATTTACAAAAATAGGCCCCAGGCCACAAGGTCGTAGGCTCTAGTTTGCTGACTTCTGGTCTAGGCAAGCAAGTGAATCTGGGGTCAGCTATAGATCCCAGGTTAGCTGTACATAAGCAACTCGTTTTCTATCAGACCTTTTGATTTATGGGATGGGGAATGTGTGACTAATGCACTGCTAGAAACAGTTGTTGCTTTTTGATTCTGACTCATGGTGACCCCATGTGTGTCAGAGTAGAACTGTGCTCCACGGGGTTTTCAATGGCGGATTTTTTGGAAGTAGATTACCAGACATTTCTTCTGTGACCCTGTTCAGCATGTTTTCTTCTTTTCAAAACGGGCAACTGAGAGCCTGACATAAATGCCAGGATGAACCGGTAAGTTTCTTTTTTCTTCTTTCTTTGCCTTCTCCCTTTTTGCATACCTTCATTAATGGCTTTGTTTTGTGCATACCTTTGTTAATGACTCCGTTTTATGACTTAGGATCCGCCATAGGAAGATTAGAGCCCAGATTTCAGAGATGTATGTCTTTAGCCTGATAAGGAAATGTCCCCTTCCCTATCTCTTTAGTATGATAAAGAGTCTCTGTAATTACCTTGGAATGAATAACAACACTTTTAACCTTTGTAAAAGTCATGTATAAGCTCTAATGTAAAAATGCCTTTTGGGACTCCCTAAGGACAGCCTGCCTTGCTGTTGGGTCCCTGGTAGTGCACACTTCCTGAATTAAAACTTTCTCACTCGTTCTGACTTGGAGTATGTTTCATTGGCTTGACTGCTCCAGGGCACGGACCTTATTCGGGTAACACTTCTGAGGTGTCTCTGGGTGGACTTGAACCTCCAACCTTTTGGTAAGTAGTTGAAGGCTTAACTGTTTGTGCCACTCAGAAACTCCTTAATGCACTACTGTTGTTGTTGTTAAGTGCCATCAAGTTGATCTTCAACTCATGTGACCCCATGTGACAGAGTAGAACTGCCCCATAGAGTTTTCAAAGCCACAATCTTTTTTTTTTTTAATTGTGCTTTAGGTGAAAGTTTACAATTCAGGTTAATTTCTCACACAAAAATTTATACACATATTGTTATGTGACGCTAGTTGCAATCCCTATGACAGCACACTCCCCCTCCCCACCCCAGGTTTCCTGTGTCCATCCAGCCAGCTCCTGTCCCTTTCTGCCTTCTCATCCTGCCTCCAGACAGGAGCCGCCCAGTTAGTCTCATGTATCTGCTTGAACTAAGAAGCACACTCTTTATAAGTATTATTTTATGTTTTATAGTCCAGCCCCATCTTTGTCTGAAGAGTGGGCTTCAGGAACGGTTTTAGTTTTGGGCTAACAGAGAGTCCAGGGGCCATGTCTTCCGGGGTCCCTCCAGTCTCAAACCATTAAGTCTGGTCTTTTTATGTGAATATGAGTTCTGCATCACACTTTTCTCCTGCTTCTTCAGGGACTGTCTGTCTTGTTCTCTGTCAGAGCGGTTATTGGTGGTAGCTGGGCACAGTCTAGTTCTTCTGTCTCAGGGTGATGGAGTCACTTGTTTATGTGGCCCTTTTTGTCTCTTGGGTTAATATTTTCCTTGTGTCTCTGGTGTTCTTCATTCTCCTTTGCTCTAAGTGGATTGGGGCCAATTGATGCATCTTAGATAGCAGCTTGCTAGCTTTTAAGACCCCAGATGCCACTCACCAAAGTGGGATGCAGAGCATTTTCTTAATAAACTTTGTTATGCCAATTGACCTAGATGTCCACGAAACCATGATCCCCAGGCCACATAGGCTGCAATCTTTACGTGAGCAGATTGCCAACTGTTTCTGCTGGGGAGCCACTATAGGCACAGAAACAAATGTTTCCCTCCTTGAACTAATCAGTGAAAACAACTCAACACTCATCTAATAGTTCTGTTTTCTCCCTCTGAAGTTGACAATGCAGGTTTTCTAATTTATCACCAAGTATTAATTAAACAATGAAAATGTGGACATCATGAGGAACACAGAAAAGTCACAGTCCATGTTATTAAGGAGCTTTTGGGGTTATTATGGTGATAAGACATGGACACACAATCACAGCAAATTCAAGTGTCAACAGACAGATTATTCTGTAAGTGTACTCTTGACAACTGATTAGGCATTTGGAGAAAATGGAACCTAGATACTTTATTCACTTCTATTATAAAAATAAATTCTGTTTGGTTCAAATACTAAAGTGTAAAATCATGAAACCATAGTGCTAGAAATAATCACAGGATAGGCATATATTTTTATAATCTTGGAGTTGAGTCTTTCTAATCAGAACATGAACCTCTGAAGCCACAAGAAAAAAACAATCACATATAAAATATCTACGTGGGAAAAATCTGCCATAAATAAGATCAAGACCTATGACACACAAAGAGGTTACTGCTTAACTATATGAGCTCCTACAAATCAACAGAATAAGTTTAAGTACCTGAATAGATGCTAAAAAAAAAAAAAAGTTAGAGAAATCTAGACTAAAAACCATTGAAATTCATCACTATTGGACAGGTCAGCTTCTGCCTTGGTCTCTTGGATCACTGGCTCTCCAGCTGCTTCTTGGAAGGATGCTCCCTGCAGAAACCCACCGTCTCACTGTGAGTGGCCCTGTGGATCCGTGCCAGTCCACAGCCCCAGCTGAGCTCAGCCTGAGTCATCCAGTCCAGGTGCCAGACATGTATGAAGAAGCCTCCTGATGATCCCACACTCCAGCTGTTCAAATCACTCTTAGCTGAGTCCCCAGATATCGTGGAGCAGAGATAAGCTATTGCCACTGTGCATTTTCCTAGTTCCTGACCCAGGGAATCCATGAGCATAACAAAATGGTGGTTGTTTTATACCACTAAGTTATGGCTGGCTTGTCATACAGCAACAGGAAACCAAGCAATGCTCACCATAAGCAAGTTCGCCCACGCATCACACTCCAGCCAGAGAGGTTAACGTATGAGAGGAAGTTACATCAGGAAGGATCTTGGTGACCAAACACAACACAATACCCACTCAGTTACAAAACCAGGGCTCTCTGTACTTGGAGAATGATGGACAATCTTTGATACTGCGATTCAACGGAGACTAAGGATGTGGAGAAGGCTGAGAGCTGGAGGACCTGTGCTGGGCATGGGCAATTAAGTGTCCAGATGAATGCCCAAGGATAAACACCCTTCATCAAGTTCAGAGTCAATACTAGGAAGTAGATTTACTTGGGAAGAGTATTCATTGATCAAGATGAAGCATCAAGGATATCTCCGGAGAACAAATCTGGGAAACAATGTCTTCACTAGGTATATGAAAAAGATGACTTGAAGGATGAGTGATAGAGGAACTGACTAGGGCTGGCCAGCCAGGGAGGGAAGCACAGCCACACAGTTGGGCAGGAGAGGGCAGCCTCACCGCCTGGGAGGGATGCAAAGCTGCCAGGAGCAGGGACAGTAGACCTCCAGACAGTGAGCTGAGTGAGGGTACAAGCCAGGCCCAGCCCTGCTGGGGGCCTTAGGAAGATCACAACTTCTCTGAGCTTCAGTTTCTTCAACAAATGCTTTCTCTCTTTCCAATTAGAATGCTTCCCTCTTCCTTTCCCCTCAGACTTTGAAATAAAACCCAAACACCTTAACAAAATTCACAAGCCCTGCAGATCTGGTCCCACTTACCTCATCCTTCCCGCCCACTGGTTCAGCTCCACCCACTCTAGAAACCTTTGTTTCTAGAACTCTTCAGGCCTTTTCTCACCTTAACAAGTTGCCATTGAGACAATCCGACTCTTGGCGACTCCACGTGTGTCAGAGTAGAACTGTACTCTATAGAGTTTTCAATTGCTGATTTTTCAGGAGGCCTTTCTTCCGAGGAGGTTCCTCTGAGTGGACTTGAACCTCCAAACTTTTAGCAGCTGAGCACGTTAACTGTTTGCATCACCCGGGGGTTCCTTTCTTTTTTTTTTTTTAATTGTGATTTAGATGAAGGTATATAGAGCAAATTAGTTTCTCATTAAACAATTAATACACTTACTGTTTTGTGACATTGGCTGCCAACCCCATAACATGTCAACTGTCTCCCCTTCTCGACCTTACATTCCCCATTACCAGTTTTTCTGTCCCCTCCTGCCTTCTCGTCCTTGCCCTTGGGCTGGTGTACCCATTTAGTCTCATTTTGTTTTATGGGCCTGTCTAATCTTTGGCTGAAGGGTGACCGTCAGTAGTGACTTCATTAGGGAGCTATAAGGGTGCCCAGGGGCCATACTCTCGGGGTTTCTTCAGTCTCTGTCAGATCAGTAAGTCTGGTCTTTTTTTTTTTTTTTTTTTTTTTTGTGAGTTAGAATTTTGTTCTACATTTTTCTCCAGCTCTGTCCAGGACCTCCTGTTGTGATGCTTGTCAGAATAGTCGGTGGTGGTAGCCAGGAACCATCTGTTTGTGCTGGACTCAGTCTGCTGGGGGCTGCAGTAGTTGTGCTCCTTTAGTCCCCTGGACTAATCTTTCCCTTGTGTCTTTGGTTTTCTTCATTCTCCCAGGGATTCCTTTCTCACCTTAAAACCAAAACCCAAACCCGCTGCCATCGAGTCAATTCTGACTATAAGGACCTTATAGAACAGTAGAACTTCCCCATAGGGTTTCCAAGGCTGTAAATCTTTATGGAAGCAGACTGCCACATCTTTCTCCCACAGAGCAGCTAGTGCTAACCTTTGGGTTAGCAGTCTTTTCTTAACCACTGCACCACGAGGGCTTCGTTTTCTGACCTTAACAACAGCCACCATTGCTGTCAAGTTGCTTCCGACTCATAGCAATCCTATAAGACAGAGTAGAACTGCGCCATAGGGTTTCCGAGGAGCAACTGGTGGATTCGAACTGCCAGCCTTTTGGGTTGCAGCCATAGCTCTTAACCACTTCATGTGGATTCGAACTGCCAATATTTTGGGTTCCAGCCATAGCTCTTAACCACTTCGCCACTATAGGGTCACTATGAGTCAGAATCGACTCCAGGGCAATGGTTTTTTTTTTTTTTTTTCCTGACCTTAAACAAACAAAAAAAAAATGCATTCCCATTGATTCCGATTAGCTACCCTATAGGACAGAGTAGAACTGTCCCAAAGGGTTTCTAAGGAGCACCTGGTGGATTCGAACTGCTGACCTTTTGGTTAGCAGCCATAGCTCTTAACCACTTAAGTCACCAGGGTTTCCACCTTAGGACCTTCATACTTAACCTTCCCCCTCTGCTGGCTCCTTTTCATCATTTTGGTCCAAATGCATGTTACTCTCACCGAGAAGTTCTCTCTGCTCTAACTAAAGGATTCCACCTGCCAGCCAATCTCTCTCTTTTTTTCTCTCCTTTATTGCACTTACAAGAATCTTGAATATCGTCTTTCTTCTCCTCAGTAGAATTAAAGTGAGCCCCATGAAGGCTGGGACTTTGTATGTCTTGTTCAGTTCCGCTGTTAATTTCCAAGGCCTAGAATAGTGCCTAGGGTACACTAAATCAGAGCCCTCATGGTGCAGTGGTTAAGAGCCTACTAATCAAATGACTGGCAGTTTGAATCCATCAGCCACTCCCTGGAAACCCTATGGGGCAGTTCTACTCTGTCCTATAGGGTTGCTATGAGTTGGAATCAACTCAAAGGCAATGGGTTTGGTTTTTTTGGTTTTTTTGTACAATAAATGCTCAATAAATGTTGGCTAAATATAAATAAGTTCCTTCCTAGACAAACTTTTATCAGTGCTTCAAAACCCAGCTCCAGCAGAATGCCCCTGTGAAGCCCTCCCTGGCCCACACCTTCCAAGCATAGTTGAAGCTCCACTCTTTTTGTGCTGCTGATAAACCAAATGCCCCACATTGTTGCATTCACTGCACTTTACTGCCCTCCTTAGTGTAGACTCTACCTCAGCTCTGTAGCAGAAGTACCTAGTAGGTACTTGTTGAGCAGAGCAACTTTAATTAGGGAGCTTAGCAGCGGGTTAGAGGTAAAGCCAGACTCCCTGATCTCAAATCCCAGTAGACCATGTTGTGTGAATGTGGTAAATATTCTTGACCTTCCGGGGCCTCAGTTTCCTCATCTGTAAAATGACGATCCCAGTAGTTAACCACAGAGAGTTGTGATGAGGCGCTAACACACGCAGAGAGCTTAGAATAATGCCTGGCACATAGTAAACACTCAAACTGTTTAAATGACTTTATAACGAGATATCACAACTTTGGCATAACTATGTAGGGTTATGTAGAAAGGGATATAAGAGGAAATAACCAAGTAGAGAGAATGCTGGAAATGTAACAATGGTCTCTTTAGTGAAACAGATAAGGGTGGCTCTTAGACAGTGTGGTGCACGGGCTTTACTTGGTTCCGCCAAGACCTGTCCACAGGCCAGAGGGTCTCTATAGCCTGAGTCAGAGAAGTGACTTCCTTCCACACACAAGGGGTGAAATCAGCTCCCCAGGGCCCTGCCCGCCTTCACCACAGAAGATACACTTAAAATATGACTCTAGTTATCGGAGAAAACCATCGCATACGTTAACCATTTCTTATTCAGAAAAGGAGTTGCTATTGACAGAATTTCTGAGAACATGGTGAATGTTACTCAGAAAGGGAACACAAGAGCATGGCGCCCAAAACAGTGAACAGGAAAGACCAGGTCCTCACTGTCATTGGAGGTCCCGATCGCCCCAGGGTATCCCTGGGCCTCTCCCAAGTACACATGGGAGGAAACCCTCCCTTCTGCCAGCGTCTGACCATCGGTTAGAAGACAAGTTCATGGTGACTCGGGCTACAGAGGACTGCAGGCTCTGTCCCCGAGGCTGCTTCCATCCCTGGGGGCTGCCGACCCTCAGCAGCCAAACATCTCCTGGGAAGCGTAGGTCATGTACACGAAGCCATCCTCGTCCTTGTAGTCCCTGTAGACCTCTGCCATGGTAACGCTCATGCTGGCCAGGCTCTTATTGTTCACCAGCAGGTAAAAGGCTTCAGTGGCCCTCAGCACCATGCGGCTCCTGGGTTTGGGGGGAGATTGCAGAAAGGAAAGAAGTTAACCTGGCAGGGAGTGGGTCCCTTTACCTCAGTTTGACCAACGTAAATGTATTTCCCTGCAAAATGATATGCCCTATCTTCTGCAACCTAGAGGCAGTGGTCTTCAAGCTTCAGTGTGCACTAGAATTATCTAGAAGGGGCTTGTCGAAAATGCAGATTCTTGGTTGCTACCCCAAGAGATTCTGACTCAGTTGATCTGGGAAGCAGCCCAGCAATCTTCAGGGTCGTGATGCTCAAGATGTCCATACTTCTTCCCTGGAGATTTAAGATACTGTAGAGGCTTCCAAGATGACTAAAGGGCTGAGTTTATCCCATCATTCACTAGGAGACATGCCAACACAAAAATGCTAAGCAATAACCCACTGCTTGCTATGAAGCTGGAGTCACTGGGTGGCACAAATGGTTAAGTGCTGGGCTACTAACCAAAAAGCTGGGGGTTTGAATCCACCCAAGGCACCTAGGAAATAAGGCCTGGTGATCCACTTCTGAAAGGTCACAGTCATGAAAAGTTGATGGAGCACAGTTCTACTGTGAAACACGTGGGGGCGCCATGAGTCAGAATCGACTCAACAGCAGCTGGTTACTGGTTTTTCTATGAAATTAAAAATGTCCCTAGCAATACGAAGGTGATGAACTATATCACAGTTCAACAGCCTTGGAAGACATTTGGAAGGGATCTACTGCCTAAAAGTGTGTGCTTTCCTCACCTGTTCTTTCTCCTCCCACATTAATAAGATAGAGAAGCAGCGAAGTTCAACTGGACTTGCTTCAAATGTCAAGGTCAACATGCATCCCGAGTCCTCCTAGGAATCGATGGTAAGGTAAGGGCTTAAGTCTCGCTGGAAGCATAATTCTAATTTGCTGTAATTTGTTAGGCTGGCACAGCCAGCCCACTCCAAATCTCAGAGCTTTAATGCTTCTGATGGGCTGAGTGAGTGCAGCAGTTGGGAGAGAGGGTGGCTGGAGGTGGATTTCAAAACCTGGTTAATTTTATAGTGAGATAATCCATCACGAAATTACCCGCAAAGGTTTTAGCTTTTACAATTTTAAGACTGTGTTTGGGTAAAAAAGAAAGGTGGGAATGGTTGGAGCTGGAGTTGGGGGTTGCAATCAGCTCTGCAGGTAATTGCTCTTATGCCCAGAGACTGCACCTCCATGCCCGTCTTTTGCCAGGTTCTCATTTTATGAGGGTTGGAGTCCCCACAGTGTAAAGGCTGTGACTTGAAAGGTGTGGACAGGGGCTTTGTCTATTCTGTTTACTGCTGTATCCCCAGAGCCCAGATAGTTGATGCTCAATAAATGCTGTGGAGCTTCCAGTGGTGAGATGGGGATGTTGGTCAGGGGTGGTGGTAAAGATAGGAGGACCCCTTACTGGGAGGAGGAAAAAGAATGGCTATCAGAACTCAAAGTTTGTTTTCTTGGGGTGGGGGTGGAGTCACCAATGATACACTCACATGTTGGGATCTAATCCTGGCTTTCCTTCTCCCTTAGCCACCTCCCACTCACACTGGACTAACTTTAACACATAAACTTCCCTAAGGACAGGAAATCAAAATGTTCTTCAATAAGTCATTAAAACCAAAGAAAACGAAGAAACATATACACAGTGAATTTCCTGAAGGATCAGCCTGCAATGCTGTCCAGCCTCCAGGGGCCAGCCTAGCAGGCTTTTCAGTCCTGGGAGAATTACCCACTGGTTCCTGTTTACTTATGTCCAGATCGTTTTCATTGATGCCGTGTGGTAGGTGACACCACTTAACCCTCTTCCACTTTACAAAGTTCCTCTGCTGTGTCTCTGCCTCAACCCAAGGGAAGGAGTGTGTACTGGGGAAGCCTTGCCCCTCTTTGCAGTCATCTAAGCAGTGTAGGGGAGTCCCTGGGTAGTGCAATGGTTAACACTCTCTTGGCTGCTAACTGAAAGGTTGGAGGTTTGAGTCTACCCCAAAGTGCCTTGGAAGAAAGGCCTGGTGATCTACTTCCAATAATCAGCCATTGAAAACACTATGGAGCACAGTTCTACTCTGACACACATGGGGTCTCCATGGGTTGGGGTTGACTCGACAGTAACTGGTTTGGTTTGGGTTTTTTGGAGCTGTGTAGGGAGTGTTTGCCTTTTGAGGAGGTCCCCTACCTCCCAGGTACACACACTTTAAAAAGTATCCTGTCTACTGGCAAAGCACAATCTGAGTTTAGAACAGTTATCTAAAAGAAAGGACCTTTCGGACTTGTTCCAGAGCCAAGATTACTTTGGAAAAGTCTTAGAAATTTTGAGAGTTATTACTCCCTTCAGATTTGTTATCTAAGGGGTTCTCCCCACCTGTTTAAAATAGTTTCGTTCTAAGAATATCTTTTTGGGATACTACAGAATCTAAAAGGTGAGTCACAAAGACAACTTCCTCCCTCTCTTCCCCTTGTATACCCCCATCCCCCAAACAAATATAACAAACAAAGTGGAAGCAGCCCAGGTGCACACAACAAGCCCCCCCATCCCACCCCGTGCTTTCCCACCTACCGAAGGAGGCCGAGGAACTGGGTCATGGTCAGCTCTTGCGGGACCAGGAACTTGGTTTTGTCCAGCGCGGGCAGGAGCTTCTCACCGGGGCAGCGCTCCACTATCACCTGCCAAGAGTGTCAGCGTGAGTCTCTTCTGGAACAAGAGCCTGAGAACGTGGCTTAGGCTGCTCTGCGCCTTAGGAACTCAGGACACAGAGGAGGCTGTCGGGGGGGGTCCGCAGGCACCCGAGGAGAGTAAGTACCCTGGAGTCTTACCGGGATCTTGCTTGGGAACTTTGCCCGGATTCCAGCCACTTCCTCTCTTCTGGTTGCTGTGAAAATTTAAGTACAAATGAATAGTCAGGTCTGTAGGGGAGGTCTGTGTCTTTCCTCCTCTCTCTCAGGGGCCAAAACCCAGGAAGGAGCCCCAAGGGCCCTACCTAAGCTCTTCCTCTGCTTGAAAGGTCTGAGGCTTGGGCTTTTCTGGGGAGGCTGCATTTTACTCAACAGCTGGGTCTGTGTCTGACTTCAAAAGCCAAAATCCTGTAACGGGGACCTAACTCCTTCCTCCAGCTGCTTCCGAACTGCCTGCAGGAGCTGAAGGAGGCCCTTATGTAGGGCTGGTGACATCAGGCCTCTCCCCCCTCTCTTCCCCCCACCCCTATCCCCGGGCAGGAGGGTGGTCAGGTCTGAGGGGGAAATGGAATAGCCACCTGCCTGTTAGTCACTTTGCTCACTGCCAGTTACAAATGTGTCTTTGCTAAAGAAATTAGAGCTCACAATAAAATCATTAGCCACACACTGGAACAGCCCGGTCTTGGCTGAGGAGCTCTGCAGAGTACTTTAGTAATGAACCATCGTGAGGGAAGTCCAGAACAGATCTACCTTACCCTAAAATATACTGCATAATTCTCCCAACAGTCCTTGCCGTTTTTCACAAGAAGAAAACTGGACTCAGAAAGGTTAAGTAATTTACCCAAGGCCACACAGCTAGCAAGAGAGGCAGTTGGGATTAAAACCCAGATTTGTTACAGTTTTCCAATATAGGCTGTCATTTCAACAATAAAGGAGGGAAAGAAGAACAGTCATTACCCCCAAGATCCCTTTTTAAGAGATAAGAAACTGAGGCAATCGAAGTTAACTGATTTCCAGGATCGAACAACTAATAAGAGGCAAGACATAGTTCTAGTTCTAGAGTTCACTGGTTGAGTCCTGATACCTAGGCCCATCAGAGTAGACCTTTAGGTTCCAAATGAACAGCAGGTTTACTTTGTCTTCATTGCTACTGTTATAGTCCATGGTTTCCAGGTGGGGCCACTCAGCAATGAAAAGTCTTCAAATGAAGAAAGAGTTATGAAGAGCAAGGTGACTGTAGGTTGCCCGCGTTTGCTGGGTGAATCAAATGGAGGACATATTAGGGCTTTAGAGAAATGATCAGGGATAGGCCTCAGGTGACTCAATGATGTTCCACTGAGCAGAGAAGTGGCCTCCCCCTCTTTCTGTTGGAAGCCCTTAAAGAAAGAGGGACGTGTGTTCATGTGAACAGAATAACAGTCAGCAGGTGTGTAGTGCTCTACCCATCAAGAGGCTTTCAAATATGTACATGAATTAAAAAAAAAAAAAAACTCCCATTGCTGTTAAGTTGATTCTGACTCATGGCGAGCCCATGTATGTCAGAGTAGAACTGCACTCCATAGGGTTTTCAATGGCTGATTTTTCGGGAGTAGATCACCAGGCCTTTCTTTTTTTTTGTTTTTTTAATATTTTATTGTACTTCAGGTGAAGGCTTACAGAACAAATAGTTTCTCATGAAACAGTAGTACACATGTTGTTTTATAACACTGATTAACAACCCCACAACATACTAACCCTCTAACATCTCAACCTGTTTTTTTTGGTGAAACTACACATAGCTAAAGATACACCATTTCAGAAATTTCTACATACACAGTTCAGTGACATTGACTACGCTCTTCCAATAGTGCTGTTACTCTCACTTAAGATGAAAGCTTACAGAACAAAATAGTTTTTCATTTAACAGTTAGTACACATGTTGCCCTATGACAATGGTTAACAATCTCACAACACATCAACAAAATCCTTACTCAACCTTGGGTTCCTATCACCAGCTTCCTTGTCCCCTTCTGCCTTCTGGCCCTTGTCACTGGACTCCTGTACCTTGTTAGTCTCATTTGGTTTTACGGGGCTGTCCACTCCCAAGCTGAACAGTGAACCTCGGAGGTAACTTCACCACTGAGCTCAAAGGGTGTCTGGGGGCCATACTCTCGAGGTTTCTCCGGTCTCCTTTAGGACCAGGACTTTCTTTTATGGCACCTCTAGGTAGACTTGAACCTCTAACCTTTTGGTCAGCAGCTGAGCACACTAACCGTTTGCACCACCCAGGAACCCCACCTCATTTAAACCTCCCTAACTGCCTTGCAGACTTTAGGGAGGTGAAGACACTCAACCAGTATGCAGTAAGGAGGGATCCAAACCCTGATCGTCCAATTCCCAGGAGTCAGTCCAGCTCCCAGAGCCAGGCAAAGCTGTTTCCAGGCATGGCCTTCCCAAGTATTTACCTGAATTTCTGATCTTGGATAAGTTATTTTGCTAAGTATAATTTTCCTTATTGTAAAATGGTTATGGTAATATCTACCTCAGAGCAGTTACGTGAGGCTTAAGTGAACCAATTTATGTAAAGCAGCTAGCACAATTCCTACCCCTTGTACCCTACCATGTCTTTCCAAAGCCCCACAGTTCCAGGAAGGTTCGCAGTATTCAAGTCTGAAGGCTGACAGCAGGAGATGAAGGGAGATGTCCTGGGTGGGGACCAGGAGCTAATTAATAAGTCCTACCTGCAGCATTTGGTCAATCAACGTGAGGGCTCTGAGGAGTTTCCTGACAGGCCTGCATTTGCCTTTCTCAGCTAGGGATCATGATCTCAACCACACCTACCTCTCAGGATGTTCTCAGGGTGGAGAGGATAATAGAATAAAGGACTTGGAAAGAAGTAAGATATAGCAGTACTCATCATTTAGGCAGAGAAATGAACTAGATAAGTTTTCTTTTGTCGAAAAGTTTTAATTTGAGGGAAGCAGGGTGGTCAGGTGTCCACCACCTATCTTGTCAGTTTGTCGTACTGTGTTGGCTTGCATGTTGCTATGAAGCTGGATGCTACGCCACTGGTGTTTCAAATACCAGCATGGTCACCCATGGTGGACAGTTTTAGTCCAGATTAAGACAGGCTAGGAAGAAAGGCCTGGCAATCTACATCTGAAAGTTAGCCAATGAAAACCTTATGGATCACAACAGAACATTGTCCAACTTCTTGCTTTGGACGTGTCATCAGGAGGAATCAATTGCTAGAGGAGGACATCATGTTGCTGAAGCAGAAGGCCAGTGAGGGTGAAGGAGATCCTCAGTAAGATGGACTGGCACAAGAGCTGGTGATTGTGAGGATGATGCAGGACCAGGCAACATTTTGTTCTGTAATACATCAGTCTGTAGTACGTAAGGTTGCCAGGAGTCAGAATCGACTCGACAGCAGCTATTTATCTCTGCCTTTCAGGTGTCTGTGGGTGCTGTGTGGCCCCATCATCCTCCTGGCCAGTGCTGCTCAGGCCGTGTGGAGGAACCTAGTTGATCAGGAGGTGACCAATGCCCCATAATGTCAATGGCACAGGGACTGTGGAGACGGAGATAGGAACAGCACTGGGAAAATCAGCCTGAGTGAGAATGCCAGGCTTGATCCAGAGTCCTATCTACTGATATTTTAATAAACAAAAAACTGATTTTGCTCATGGTAAAGGTCAGACATCTGCAGTTGGAAATAGGCTTCCTAAAGCTTCGCCCGTCTTTCAGACACAGCATGTGAAACACGACTGGCAGAGGCTATTGTAATGCCCACTTACCCACATTCTCACCTTACCTGCCTATCCCTCGGTCTCCTCAGATTCATGTACTGGTCGGTGAAAGAAAATTTGTAGTCCAGGTACTAGATAGAGTGAGCTGGTAGTGTAAGAGATGGCCAAGAGTTGGACACTTGACATTGGGATCGGGAAGGGCTTACTCATTTCAGCTTACAACCACGCCCAAGCCACCCACTTCTTAAAATAACCACCAATCAACCCACTTTTGACTCTGCCAGGCATGTCTGTACAGGCAAGAAGATAGATTTTGGAATCAGACTTACGTTCTGTTATGTGTGAAATTGTGCTCCCCAAAAAGTTATGTTGAAGTCCTAACCCCTACACCTATAAATGTGACCCCATTTGGAAATAGGGGATTTTTTTTATTATGTTAATAAAGTCATACCAGAATATGATGGGTCCTAAACCTAATCACCTCCGAGTAGCATCTTATAAAAAGAGCAGACTAGACAGAGACACACACACACAAGGGGAAGACAGATGCCATGTAAGGATCATCTACAAGCAACAGAATGCCTGGGATCATGGGCAGAAACCAGAAACTAGAAGAGAGGCTCACAGAATCAACACAGCCAAGACCCTGATTTGGACTTTTAGCCTCCAGAATCATGAGAAAATAAATTTCTGTTTTTTTTAAAGCAACCCATTTGTGGTATTCTTTTTTTTTCTTCTAAATTTTACTTATTTTGTTGTTGTTGAGAATATACATAGCAAAACATATGCCAATTCAACAGTTTCTACATACACCGTTCAGTGACACTGAGTATATTCTTTGAGTTGTGCAACCATTCTCACCCTCCTTTTCTGAGTTGTTCCACCCTCATTAACATAAACTTCCTGCCCCCTAAGATTTCCATCCAAGCTTTCAAGTTGCTGTTGTCAATTTGATACCATACAGATAGTTCTTAAAAGAGCATAATGCTCGAAGCAGACCTTTTTTGCTAGGTACGCTAAACTACTCGGTTTAGCTTAAAAAGACTTCAGTTTTTAGGAAGACTTCAGGGGATGTTTTTGGTTCAAGGTTCAAACATTATCTCAGGGCAATAGTTTCAGGGCTTCATCCACCTTCCATGGTTCCAGAAAGTCTAGAGTCCATGAGAATTTGAAATTCTGTTCTGCATTTTCTGCATTTTGATCAGGATTCTTCTATGGACTCTTTCACGTGTGGTATTCTTGTTATGGTAGAACTGGGTAACTAAGATAGGTTCTAAATCTTGCTCACTAGTAAGTTACTTAGCCTCTTTGAGCTGCATGCTATTCATTAGCAAAATGGATATCTTTCACTCATCTCCTAGAGTTGTGGTGAGGATTAAATGTGGAAACCTACGTGTTGTACACAAATATATATAGGATGACATAGTAGGAGCTCAGTAAACATGAGTTCTCTCATACTACTTATGTCCTGTGCAGCTAATATCCTAACTCACTCCCCTCACACTTCTTGAAACTGAAAGATTTGCCTGTGTTCACTCTTTCCACTTAGCTCACTGACCACTCCTTCAACTCCTGCAGCCTGGATCCTGTCCCCAACCCTAATGCAGTGCTACTGGGAAGGCAGCAATAACACGTGCAAACCCCTCTGTTCAGTACTTATTTGATCTTTCCTTCCTCACCATCTGACATTGGCATCCCTTCTCTCCTGAAACTCTCTCGTCTGCTGGATTCCAGGATACTGCTTTCTTCCGATTCTGCTCCCCCTTCTCAGACCTTCCTTCTCAGCCCCAGCTGGCTTTCCCTCTGCTGCAGAGCCAAGAGCGCCTGAAGTTCTTCAAGTCAACCAAATTTCTGAATGATACATATATAGTTATCTTAGTTTCCTGGTGCTGCTGTAACAGAAATACCACAGGTGGGTGGCTTTAAACAACAGAAATTTATTATCTCATAGATCTGGGGGCTAGAAGTTCGAATTCAGGGCATGGCCCTAGGGGGAGCTTCTTCTTTGTCTATTTCAACTTCTAGTAGCTGGCAATCCTTCGAGTTCCTGGGCTTATAGATTCATCTGCCTCCCTCACTGTCAGGTAATGTCTGTCTTCCCCCAGTGTCTGTGTATCTCTATGTCTAAGCTGCTCTTTATATAACTCAGAAGAGGTTAGATTCAGGACACATCCTATGCTGATAAGGCCTCATTAACATAACAAAGAAAACCCCATTTCTGAGCAGGATTATATCCACAAGTATATGGGTTGAGATTCCAACACATATTTTGAGTTCAATCCATAAGAATAATTTTTGATGTAGATAATTGAGATATTTTTCTTTCTTATAAAATGTGAATAAAAGCATCTTCACAAAACTTTTCTGTTCTTCATGACCTGTAACATGCAATCTTACATAAATGCAACACACTTGCTATGCAAACAGAGGCTTAAGAGGAGTCCCCCAAGTATTATCATTTCTTCCAACCAAATCACTGACCCATGCAATATTGCGCATTTTCGAGCCAAACAGTGCTCCTTCTCCTGCCCTTGAGCGTTGGCATCTCCCAGATTCCACCAGCATCCTTCTCTTGCTCTGTGTGCCCTGCATTGATTTTAACCATTCTTGAGGAGTTTCTCAAGGTGACTCCAATGTGATTAAAAACTGGGCCTGTCCCTTGGCAAGTGGAAATGTTTGGGGCATAGAGAGTGACTAGGACAGACCTATTTTGGTCCCTGTGGCTACTGCCATTCATCCTCCCTGGGTTTCATTACAATAGGAAGACAGGTGTTAGTGTTATCACAATATGGAAGTGAAATGTGCACATCTAAGACAAAAGGCAGCTTCGGGCCGGGGGCAGAGTAGACGAAGTCTTCATCAATGTGTCAGCTTCATAGAGGAGAGAGACTCTCGAGGTTGCCATAGAATGTCAGCCGACTTCTCCACTAAACCTTTCTGGGGCTTTGTGGCTCCACAAGGGCCAGCGTGGGAGATGGGAGAGAACTGAGGGAGGGCGATTCCTGTTAATGCAGTGGGGTCTGAAGTCTCTTACTCAGAATGGGAAGGCAATGCTCACAATCTCAAGGTAAAAAGCTGAAATTCAAATTTCATTTAGTTTTCACTTTTATCATCAGCTGCCCTTTACATATGCTACTTGCCAGCAAGATTTCTTTATCTGATCAACATGGGCTGAGAACATGATATTTAAGAGTCAG
The DNA here is from genome assembly GCA_030035585.1 of Dugong dugon. Lineage (NCBI taxonomy): Eukaryota > Metazoa > Chordata > Mammalia > Sirenia > Dugongidae > Dugong > Dugong dugon. The sequence goes on along the minus strand of CM057469.1, from coordinate 21,912,209 downwards.
GCCATCAATGGAAAAATGATTCTGGTTCCTACTCCCATGTTAGCCACTGAATTGTGAAGTTACTTGAGCTTACAGTCTGCTTAGTTAACTTGTAAAATAGTTTTAATGCCGGCAACTTTGCTATTCTGCTCCAAGAACAAAGGTAGCCCATGATAGCTATTAAACGACCGAGGGCAGGACCTGTCTGTGTATTCCTGGTGTCTAGTACAGTGCCTGGAATGTACTTCGTGTTCTTCAAAAGTTAAATTGATTCATCTGCATGCAAACTGGTAATACCGAAGAAGTGCCCGGCCACACAGTAATGTTACCTGAAGCCCTGCAGGCAGGGAAGGCAAACTATATCCAGAATATGTGTTGATTATAGTCTAGATGAAGCCTGGCCCCTTCCAGGGGTGAAATGAGGCCAAAGTTTTCTACTTGCTGCTGAGTAGAGTGGCTGATTTGTCTCCCAGAAGGAATGTGGTACAGCTGGGCCTCAGCATTGGTCTCTGCTGCTGGGTAATTGGATATTCGGCAGTGGTGGTAGCTACATCAGACCTGATGGATGGGAGCCCGTGCTGTTAGGCCCACGCAGAGCCTCCATCCCTGCCACTGTGGTATTCCATGCATCCACTGTTCCAGGCCTGGGGGAGGTGGGTGGTAGTGGCTAAAGTCAACTTGTCAACTTGTCAAATTATTCTGTCTACTTGTTTAGTGCCCCCTTGTTGGTAGATGTTCCCTGGTGGACCTTAACATGTGATGCAAAGATCTTCACACTTCATACCTCTTATGGATTGAATTGTTTTCCCCCCAAAATATGAATTGGAATCCTAACCCTTATACTTGTGGATGTAATGTAATGTAATCACTTTTCATAATGCAATCTAACTAATGTAATCAATGAGGTCATACCAGTGTAGGGTGGATCCTAAACCTAATCATTTCTGAGTTATATAAAGAGCATAATAGACAGAGACATGTGCACACATGGGGGAAAACAGACACCACGTGAGGATCATCTACAAGCCAAGGAAACAAAAAAATACTCAGGACAACCTACAAGGAAGGAATCGACATGACCAAGATCCTGATTTGGACTATTAGCTTCCAGAACTGTGAGAAAATAAATTTCTCTGCTTGAAAACCATCCACTTGTGGTTTTTCTGTTACAGCAGCACTAGGAGACTAATACAATGGCTATGCACATATGTCCATCCACATGCCTCTTTCCCAGGTTTCCTTGCTCTGATCTTCAAGTTTTTCTTCTTCTAGCCCTGACCAATCAGCCAAGATACTTGCCTCTGCCCATGACTTTGTATTCACCCCTAATGAATGCCTAGGTGCACTGCCCAAGCTTTGCTCCTTGGGAGGATTTCCCCTCACCACTGTCTTTCAGCGCTCCAGACCATTTTTGGCTTGCACCACATACTGAGCCTACCATATGTTAAATATGTTTAGCATTTTTTCTTCTTCTGTCAGCTGAGTGTAAGACCTGCTCCCCCAACAATGGCCATTAGAGTGAACTAAGGAAGGAACACTGGTGTAACAATGATGGATTACAAGGGGGTTTGAGTGACCTTCTCTTGCAGTTCACTTGTGCCCTTGGCTTTACCCATGTCTGATTCTACATGTACCCCTTCCATCTTATGATGGATTGCCATTGCTTGTGATTTCATGGGACTGATAAAATGTAGCTCATAATGGCAATTCTGGCCACATTGTCTCTTAATATTCCTTGGTCAGCTATTATTTTGAAAGAAGTATAATTCTCTGCTTTAGGTGGCATGGCCATGCTTTAGAATCTTAGGGATCTACACTATGATTCCCCTATTAGGGCTTGCCATAAACCCAGCACAGCATCCTTTCCCACAACAGATACATCTCTACCAGAGGTTCTGCCTGGTCATGGGGCCCAAGTGGCAAGGCTGCTCGCTACAGAGCTCTCCCTTGCTCTGAGCTACGCTCAAAGCAGGCAACTTTTTGTGTTTCCTAGAATATGGGTTATGGAACCCTGGTGGCAATGGTTAAGAGCTCAGTCTTAGGTCCACCCTTTTCTTACTCTATATTTTCTTCCCTAGCCATTTCAACCATACCCATGGCTTCTCCTTTCTCCTGCATGCATGACTCTCAAATTTATATCTGAGGGTTCAAACTAAAAGGTTGATAGCTCAAATCCACAGCCAGTCCTTGGAAACCCTATGGGGCAGTTCTACTCCATTCTATAGGGTTGCTATGAGTCGCCATTGACTCTATGGCAACGGGTTTGGGTTTTTTTAGTCAGGTAAAAGGGAAATACTAGCCTTTACCTGGAAGGAGTAAAGCAGATACATCAAGGAAATCTAGGGGTTCAAGATTTTCAACTGCATTGACCCAGATATATCCATCCCAAATCTCAGGTTCCAGCCCTTCCCAGTCAGGGCCCTGACTATAGACTGAGAGTTCAACTTTCTCTAAGGTTCTACTACTTTTTTTGTGGCAAATGTATAGGTAACAAACATTTGCCATTTCAACAATCTTCATATGTGCTTCTCAGTCGCATTCAATATACTCATCATATTGTTCAACCATCACCATTCCCGAATTTTTCCATCATCTTTAACAGAAGCTCAATATCCCCTTAGTGCTGTGTTTTCCTTTCCCGGTCCCTCCTGCTCGCCCCTGGTAACCACTTGTCTTAGTCATCTAGTGCTGCTATAACAGAAATACCACAAGTGGATGGCTTTAACAAACATAAATTTATTCTCTCACAGTTTAGGAGGCTAAAAGTCTGAATTCAGGGTGCTGGCTCTAGGGGAAGATTTCTCTCTCTGTCGGCTCTGGAGGAAGGTCTTTGTCTCTTCAGCTTCTGTTTCCTGGTTCCTTGGAGATCTCCGTGTGGCTTGGCATCTCTCTTCCCCCATCTCTGCTTCCTTAATCTGCTCCTTTTATATCTCAAACGAGATTAACTCAAAACACACCCTACACTAACCGTGCCTCATTAACATAACAAAGACAAGCTATTTCCAAATGGGATTATAATCACAGGCATAAAGGTTAGGATTTACAACACTTTGGGGGGACATAATTCAATCCTTAACACCACTAATAAACTTTGGTCTCTATACACTTGCCTATTCTAGATATTTCATGTAAGTGAGATCATACAACATTTGTCCTTTTGTGACTGATTTATTTCACCCGAGTTCTACTACTTTTATGATTATGTTCTGGCCCTGATCCTCAGCTTTCTCTGTTCTCTTTGCCAAGGAGATCCTCTAGGTTTCCTGTCTACCCTTTAATTGGTGATTACTCGCTTTTAGCCTTTCATTTACTTTCTGGAGAGCATCAATAGCCCTCAGCAATATTATCCAATTGCACGTCCGTATAATTACTATTTCCTCTTTATCTCTCAAATGCCTGATACATTGCGCCCACCAGAGCACTTCCTTCTACATTTACCACCCCAGTTCACCAACAGCTGGAGAGGGAGTCTGGACAGTGTAACTCAGCATTCACCACAGTCTTTATCATCATGGTCATTATCTTCACTCATTGACTTGTATCACCCCCACTGGGCTGGGGACGGAAGCTAACATTTATGGAGCACATATACATGTTAGGCCCTAGGCTGGTTAATCCATTTTCTTATTTAATGATTCTGGGGGTGCACAAAACACTCATACACACCTGAAACTCAGACAGTTGAAGTAATTTGATCAAGATCACTTAGGTGGTGAGATGTGAGCTGATGACCATATGCCACCAAAACCCATTATGCTACAATGCTTTCTATTCTAAAAGTTAGCTTAAATAGAGCCATGGCTGTCAGAGGGAAAACACTTCCTGAAATATTCCCCTAGTAGCTCCAGGTTGGGTCTCCACATGTTCAGAATCTCTTCCTTCTGCTGAAGGGATCCCCACGTTCTTATCAAAACCAGCTGTGTGCCTCAGACCACCCCTAAATACAAATGGCCCAGCTCCGAACCATTGTCCACACATGTACAACCACTGGAAATAAAAGCAAAGCATCTCAGACAGCGGCCAAGCAGGCTGTTTCCAGATGCTTTGGTGCCAAGAGACATGAACGTGGCTCTGCCTCACAGTGCCCATAACCCATGGCCAGAAAGCCCTGGCTCCTCCTCTCTCATGACTCAACCTTGCAGGTGTTTGTGTTTACCACCCACCCCCACCCCCACACCATCATCCAGGGATGAAAAATGATGCTTTGGCATTAGGAAGCCTTCCAGGTCTTACTAATCCCTTAGACACAGGAAATTAGGAAAAAAGGAGGGGGAAAAAGCCTAATGTGAGGGGAAACCAGTTACTATTGAATCAGCTCCAGCTCATGGTGACCTCATGTGAGTTAGAGTAGAACTGTGCTCATAAGGTTTTCAATGGCTTATTTTTTTGGAAGGAGATCACCAGGACTTTCTTCCGAGGCACCTCTGGGTGGACTTGAACCTCCAGTCTTTCAGTTAGCATTCAAGCTTGTAAACCTTTTGCATCACCCAGAGGGATGCGTTCTGGAAACAGGCTGGGGAAGGACAGCAGGCCTTCGTGGAGGCAACCAAAAATGGAGTCCAAAGCTCATGTTTCTAAGATCCAGATGTGTTTCTTGTTTCATGCTCCTGCATCTATTATATTCAGGGTCTGCCTGGCCTTGTAGGAAACTGGGCATTGGGTCTGCTACCTACTAGGAAACCTACTTTGGCATCTTTTGCGATTGGAGGATGATGCAACATCGGCCTCCCACAAAGTTCTGCTGCTCGGAAGCCTGGGGAACCCACCAGCCTGACCCTCAGCACACAAAGTCTGCCTTAGCTCCTTGACTTTGGGAGGTTACTCCTTGCCACTACCATATGACAGTCACCCTAGTAGGTCTTAGGAATACAAAAGAAAAGTAAAAACAAATAAGGCCTTTTACCTCAGAAAGCCTACATCGTAAAGGGGACCCAATGACAAAAGAAGCACACAACTCAGTAAGGGAAGTGGAGAGAGAGCCCATGGTTCTTGCAGAGGATCTGTTAGGGCATCTGACCAAGGAGACCAGGAGGGAGGTCAGGGAAGGTTTCCTGAAGAAGTGATACTTGAGCTCATATTTGAAGAACGAATGGCTATTAACCAGACAAAGCGAGGCAGTGGCAGGGGGTATGGAGCAGGAGTAGGAAGTGAGTTAGGCAGAGGGAAGAGCAGGTATAAAGAGGGTTAAGGTGTGTTTAGGAGCCCTGGTGGTGCAGCCGTTAAGCACTCAGCTGCTAACCAAAAGGTTGGCAATTCTAACGCACCCAGCAACTCCGTGGGTGAAAGATGTGGCAGTGTGCTTCCATAAAGATTACAGTCTTGGAAATCCTATGAGGCAGTTCTACTCTGTCCTATAAGGTCACTATGAGTCAGACTCAGTGAGAACATGTTTTTTTTTTTTTTTTTAAATGGTGTGTTTAATTGAGGAAGTGGCAGAGGCTGCTGTGCCTGGAGCACTGAAAGCCAGGTAGAAAGAGGTACAGGGTCGGGCTGATGAGGTAACCTGAGGCCCCGTGGGTTCTGCAGATTTTTTTTTTACAAGGGCAACACAAGCCACTGCTACAACCTAAGCTAGAAGAGATCGAATTTGCAGTTTAAAAGATTGTTCATGGAGGGATTTGGAGGAGACACTGAAGGTGGATCTGTTGTAGTAGTTGAGGAGAGAAAAGTTGGAAGTTTGGCTTAAGGTGGTCATGGTACAGATAAAAAAATGGAACTTTTTGGAAAGTTATTTAGGAAGGAAATGTGATAACTGATTATATATTGAGAGTAGATGGGAGGTTAAGCAACTGGATGAATTGTGTTGCCATCAACTGAAATAGAAAATCTAGTTTAGGGTAAGGTTGAGTTTGAGGTTTTGGACATTCTGAGATTGAGGTGCCTTTGAGACATCCAAATGGAGCTGGAAAGGGGAAAGTTGATATTTGAACCCTCAGATATAAATTTGAGAGTCATGCATGCAGGAGAAAGGAGAAGTCATGGGTATCGTTGAAATCGTTAGGGAAGAAAATATAGAGCAAGAAAAGTGCGGACCTAGGACTGAACCAAGAGCGATTCCAATGATTAAAGATGTTGGAGAGGAGAATGAAATTGCCAATGAGGCCACGAGGTGGGAGTGAAACCAGAGCACGTGGTGTGAGGGAAGCAAGGCACTGAGCCCTCGAATGCTGCTGAGGTGAGGACGGAAAAATGGGGAAAATGCCTGTGATGGCTAAGATTGTGTGTCAACTTGGCTGGGCCATGATTCTCCGTGTTTTAATGTAATCACTCCCATGATTGAATATACTGTGAGTAGCCAATCAGATGAAAGGGAGTCTCCTTGGGGGTGTGGCCCGCATCGGTATATTAGCAGACGTTCTGGCTTTTTGCTCTCTCTGGATCCTGCAGCTGCTTCCTGTTGTCTCATCTCCCGATCTTGGGACTTGAGCTGTCAGCTTATCTGCCTAACCTGGGATTCGTCAATCTGCACGGCCTGTGAGTGGGAGCCCTGCTCTCTGATCTGCCAGTCTTGGGCTTGCCATATCCTGCAGCTGTGTGACTTGGGAGAGGCCTCTACCCTGATCCATGGACTTGGGACGTTCTAGCCTCTACAATCACATGAGCTGTTTCCTTGATATAATCTCTTTCTATATATATGTATTTATACACTTTACTGGTTTTGCTTCTCTAGAGAACCCAGCCTAAGACAATGCCTATTGCCTTTAGGCACATGCAAGTCATTTAGAGTCCTTATTGTTTTAAGCTGCCATCGAGTCAACTCAACTCTTGGAGACCTTATGTACAATAGAACAAAATGTTGCCCAGTTCTGCATCATCCTCAGGATTGCCGGCGTGTTTAAGTCCATCATGGTGGCTATTGTGTCAATCTATCTGAACAAGAGTTTCCGTCACCCTCACTGGCCCTCTAGTTTATCAAATGTGATGTGCTTCTCTAGGGATTGATCCCTCCTGAAGACGTGTCCAAAGAAAGCTAGTCGGACAATATTCTGTTATGATCCATAAGGTTTTCATTGGCTAATTTTCAGAAGTACATCATCAGGTCTTTCTCCCTAGTCTGTCTTAGTCTGGAAACTCTACTGAAATCTGCCTATTATGGATGACCCTGCTGGTATTGTTTACTTAATATTTTTCTTGAAATTGATTCCAGTTTTTGAAACAGAGACAATTAGTTTTAAAGGAAGCTTTATATTATTACTGAACCGATATCATAAATGGTAGCATTAATACTATTTTTTAGAAAAGAAATGCTAAGCACATTAGATATTATATCCTTCCCCCAGTGGACAAGGACCCACCTGACCTGACCCCTGTCTAACTCTCTTCTTCTGCTTGTTCCTGCGTAACCTTTCCTAAAGTGACAAGGAGGCTGTCAATCTGCAGACAGTGATGTGGGCAATAAAAGAGAAGTGTAGAATGGAGCGAAGGTGGGAGGCAGGTAGGTTGGAGAAAAGGATTTTCCTTTTAGTTGTTGACACTTTTTTGTTTCGCATTGTCTGGTTCACAAGAAGCATCTCTGTTTCTCTCTATGACAAGAAAAGCATTCAAGTGGGAAGAGAAATTCAGTAATTTGAAGATATTTGTATCCTTGAGATATATCCTATTTACTCATTCCTGGCCATCCCAGCCTCGTGTGCCTTCCCAGTCATTGCACTCAGTAATTGCTCCCTGGAACAGGAAATAGAGAAAGGAGGAGGAACCTAATAAAAAACTTAAATATATCTCTTTTCCTCTAGAGAGTGATGTCCAAACTCTGGCCAGGACCTTTCATAGTCTAATCCCATTTTGCAATGCCCTGTCTCATCCTGTGCAACACAATCCCTCCAATACCGTTCCTCCGTGTGTCTCTAGCACCGAATCCTATTTCCTTCTCCAGGCCTTGGATTTGTAACCCCATATCTTGAATGCTCTTGGGATATTTCCTTCCAATCTTGCACTGACCCAGTTCAAGAAAACACCCTTTCTCCTAAAACATTTCCTGTAGTTACAATTTTGTCAAGTACATTTATATTTTAACATTGAATGTGTTCATGGGCTCAGTAAATAAGAATGGATTTGGCTTATTCTCAACCAACAATTAACGAGAGTTGTGGGAGATTCAAAGATGTACGTGATACAGCACCTCCTTCACTGGAAGGTAGGATTAGATTGTTTCTCCTCTGTTTGTTTCCTCAATTGCGCATCAACTGGACTGTTTGTTTTCAAGTCTCAGGAGCCCTGGGTAAGCCAAGATGCCAGTAATAGGGTTCCTCTGGTGGTGGAGGGCATTATAGAATGATTCACGCCATGAAGGAGGGTGAACTTAAAACCATCCAAGGGCTGTCATCCCACCTTTTTTTAATCTTATCTCTTAAAAGCCTTAGTTTTAGTTTATATTTTTGGAATATAAAATACAAGTGAAATTACTAACACAATCCACGTTAGAATTAATGCCTTACATCAGAAATTTGAATTGCTTGAAAATCTAAGAGGCCATTCGCTTACAAAAATACAGTACTGAGTTATACGGATGCTAATTGCTACATGCTGGAGATATTTAAAAACTGGAAACCCTTTAAATGTCATTGGTTGGCTGGGCAATAGATAAGTAAACAAAGTAAGCGGTGTCACTTCATTATACAAAATACATGACAGAAATTAAAAATAATTAGTTAGCTAATCCCTATATACTTACATAAGATATGTCGAAGGCATATTTAGGTGAAAAAGCTAGTCATTATGATTATGTTCAGAAGTATAATGATAATGATTATATTAAAAAGGACTACGCAAAGCTGCATAACAATAGATGAAAGTATTCTCACCATGTTGATATCATAGGAGTAAACGGAAAAGGGGACAGGAATTTGGAGCTCATGAATATCTTGAGCTTTGTAATATTTAAATTATATATATAATATATTTGTATATTATATATATACATATAAAGTATATATATTAAGAGTCCCTGGGTGGTGCAAAAGATTAAGCGCTGGTCTACTAACTGAAAGGTAGGTGGTTCAAACCCACCCAGAGGTACCTTAGAAGAAAGCCCTGGTGACCTGCTTCCAAAAGGTCACAGCCCTGAAAACCCTATGGAGCTTAGTTCTAGTCTGAAACGCATGAAGTTGCCATGAGTCAGAATCAACTCGATGACAACTGGTACTGGTACTGGTAGCCATGAGGCTACTGAGCACTTGAAACATGTCTAGTCCAAATTGAGATGTGCTTTGAATGTAAAATAAACACCAGATTTTGAAGACTTAGTATTCAAAAAAAAAAAAAAAAAGTAAACCATCTCATTATATAAAAAACTATTTATTTTGCTTGTGTAATTTAATAACTAAAAATGCTGTACTCTATTGAGAGTTCTTTCTTACAGATTGAAAGGGGCTTGGAATTTCTTAGTCATTAAACACCATAGTTAAATTGCCCTCTTGTGCGAGTTCTCAGAAATAGTTTGGAAATGGGTAATCCCGCTGGAAAGAATTTACAGATTGTAGAGCTGTCATTTGTCAGTTATCTGTTGTGTCCGCAGGCAAATCACCTAGCCTTTCTCAGTTTCAAATTTCTCCCTTGTAAAATGAGATTCTAATGACTAAGGGCGAGGTGTGAGGCTGAAGAGCGACAGTAAGCTCCGCCTTGCACACACCCAGTAAAACGCGGCCATGCTGAGAACATTGACTCTTTGATGCGCTCTTCTGTTCTCCATTGTATATATCAAGCCAATTTACCGAGAGTCAGTGTGTTGGAAATCAACTGGACTGCAATGGCTTTTTGTTTTGGTTTGTTTTTAATTCACTAAAGGAGTCCCCGGATGGTGCAAAATATTTGCATCCAGCTGGTAACTGAAAGGTTGACGTTTTCAACCCACCCAGCAGCACTTTGGAAGAAAAGTTCTGGCAATCTGCTTCTGTAAGATTGTTTTGTTATCTGCCTTCAAGCCATTTTCAACTCATAGCGACCCTATGTACAACAGAAGGCAACACTACCCAGTTCTGTGCCATCCTCACAATCGTTGCTAAAGATTACAGCTAAGAAAATCCTATGGAGCAGATCTATTCTGTAACACATGGGGTTGTCATGAGTCAGATTCAACTCTATGGCACAAGACAGCAACAATTCATCAAATAATTTACCAAATAATTGTTGTTATTAGGTGTCACTGAGTCAGTTCTGACTCACGGCAACTCTATGTACAACGGAATGAAACACTGCTCAGTCGTCGCCATCCTCACAATCGTCATGCTTGAGCCCATTGTTGCAGCCACTGTGTCAATCTGTTTCATTGAGGGTCTTCCTCTTTTTAACTGATCCTCAATTTTACCAAGCATAATGTCCTTCTCCAGTACTTGGTCCCTCCTGATAATGTGTCTAAAGTAAGTAAGACAAAGTCTCACTATCCTCGTTTCTAAGGAATATTCCAGTTATCCTTCCTCCAAAACAGATTTGTTTGTTCTTCTGGAAGTCCATGGTATATTCAGTATTCTTTGCCAACACCATAAATCAAATGCATCAATTCTTTTCTCTTCCTTTTTCACTGTCCAGCTTTTGCATGCATATGAGGTGATTGAAAATACCATGGCTCGGGTCAGGCGCACATTAATCATCAAAGTGATGACTTTGCTTTCTAAGATTTTAAACAGGTCTTTTGTCGGAGATTTATCCAATGCAATACGTTTGATTTCTTGACTGCTGCTTCCACGGGCGGTAACTGTGGATCCAAGTAAAATGAAATCCTTGACAACTTCAATCTTTTCTCTGTTTATCATGATGTTGCTTATTGGTCCAGTTGTGAGGATTTTTATTTTATGTTAAGGTATAACCCATATTGAAGGCTATAGTCTTTGATCTTCATCAGTAAGTGTTTCAACTTGTCTTCACTTACTGCAAGCAGGGTTGTGTCATCTGCATATCTCAGGTTGTTAATGAGTCTTCCTCCAATCCTGATGTCACATTCTTCGTATAGTTCAGCTTCTCAGATTATTTGCTCACCATACAGATTGAATAAGTATGGTGAAAGGATACAACCCTGATGCATACCTTTGCCAATTTTAAACCATGCAGTACCCCCTTGTTTTGTTTGAACAACTGCCCTGTGAGCATAATTAATTGTTATGGAATTCCCATCCTTTGCAATGTTATCACAATTTTTTACAATCCACATGAATGCAACGCTGTTCCTCTTCAATCTGCCAAGCCCTGCGTAGTAGACCATATGATTATCTGATTCAAAATAGCCAAATACCAGTTCATTTCAGCTCACTAATGCCTTGGATATTGATCTTTAAGTTTTCCATTTCATTTTTAACAACTCCAATTTTCCTTGAATTGTACTTTGTACATTCCACATTCTGATTATTAATGGATGTTTGCAACTGTTTCTTCTCATTTTGATTTGTGCCACATCTGCAAATGAAGATTCCGAAAGTTTTACTCCATCCACGTCATTAAGGTCAACTCTACTTTGAGGAGGCAGCTCTTCCCCAGTCATTTTTTGAGCGCTTTCTACGAGCTAGAACTGACTCGATGACAACGGGTTTTTTTTTTTTTTTTTCTTCCCCAGCCTGAGGGGCTCATCTTCCACTACTATATTGGACAATGTTCTGTTGTGATCCATAAGGTTTTCACTGGATAAATATTTTTGGAAGTAGGTCGCCAGGTCCTTCTTCCTAGCCTGTCTTAATCTGGAAGCTCCACTGAAACATGTTCACCAAGGCTGATCCTGCTGGCATTTGACTACTAGTAGTATAGTTTCCAGCATCACAGCAACACACAAGCCACCACAGTACAACAAACTGACAGGATGTGGTGGACCAAATAATTAAAATCACCATATTTATCAAATTTCCTGACTGATTTTTAACAGTACTGTTGCAAATGTTCAATTTTCAGTTATAGAAGATAAAATTCTGAATATTAATTACACTAAGCATAAAACATGCCTAAAAATTACTGGGAAAAAATAATAAAAATTCTAGACAGAAATCAATATGATCTGAAACATTCCCGTTACATTTTGCAACATAATTTTTAACATTCCATGTGATAAGATTAATCTCAGACACTTCTTACTTCTTTTGAAATTTTAAAAATGCTGTTTCTATTTTTTTTCAGAACACAAACATTTTTTATATTATTTTGTCAGTTTCTCAAATGGTATATTTGGCTTCATTTAAAAAAAAATTCCAGGAATTCTACATTTAAAATTAAATAAAATGAAATACTTTCAAATTAAAATTTGATTTAAAAATTCATTTTATTTCATTTTAATTAGATTTCACTCGATAAATTAAAATTTAAAATTTGATTCAAAAACATCCTAAAGAAACCAGAATTTAAAATTAATTTTAATTAAATTCCAAATTACCAGGAAAAAAAACAAGAATTTGCCAAAACTATCTGACTGCTTAGAAAATGCTGCAATTTGGTTTCGAACAAGAAGCATGTTGAATAGTCTGTCTGGTCAGCTGGCACAAAGATCTAATGAATTGGTAAAAATATTCGAAGACACAGAAAGGAAGGGATGAGAATAATAATCCCCACGAGTAATAACTCAGATTTGAAAAACAATAGCTATAAATATAAAATTGCGAGAAGAACCAAGAAGTTAAATGATGAAAATCAGAAACGCACATAAACATGCCCAAATATTGGCAGATGGAAAATCAGCATAAATAAATAAAATCTGAAATGCTAAAGTTATAAAATATACTAAAAATTGAGAAAAAATATCTATCATCACTTATAACCACCTATAACAGTTTTCTGACCAAAGAGTTTAAAAGGTTTTGGAAAACTGACGCAATTTAATGGGTTCACCTAGATGGTCTTCCTGGGCAGTTTCATTGCTCAGGTTATGATTGTGGAGGTTAAGCATTCCCTTTGTTCAGTTTGCCTCCTGGCTGCTCACTTAACACACTTTATATTAGTGGAGTATTTTATGGCTTAAAAATCTCTTTATCACATATTATCTCAGTCTGCACAAAAATTCTGTGAAGTGTGGAAATTGGTAACTCTGGCCACTAGATGTCACGCCACACTAAATGGTCAACAGAAAGCTCTCTGCCTGTTCCAAATTTCACTTGGATTTTAGTATGAAAGCAAATCTTCTGTTACTATAGTCTCTAATCGTAACTATTTAAAATAAGTTATTGACGAAGTTTTTCTTGGTATTCGCTTCAGTTTTTAATTACTTATTTATATAGGAGAGGCTGTCTGGGGATAATGCACAAATAATTTGTAGCTAATTTTGGAATTTATCATGTAATCCCTTCCCAAAATATTTTTCTTTTTTTTTTTTTTAAGTAATATTTTATTGTGTTTTCAGGGAAGGTTTACACAGCAGTTTAGGTTCTCATTCAACAATTTGTATACAAATTGTTCAGTGACATTGGTTACATTCTTCACAGTGAGTGAATGGTCTCATTATTTCCATTCTGGTTGTTCCATTTCTATTAATCTAGTTTCCCTGTCCCCCTACATTCTCATCTTTGTTTTAAAGTAATTGTTGACCATTTGGTCTCATATAGGCAATTTTTTAAAGGCACACAGTACTTAAGAGTGACATTCATTATTTTGTGAGCCAGTCTGTTATTTAGCTACAAGCTGACCTCAGGGGCTAGTTTTTGTTCAAAGTTTGAAGAGTACCTCAGGGCAATAGTCTTGGGGGAGTCCTCCAGCCTCAGCAGGTCCAGTAAACTGTTTTTTGTTTTGTTTTTGTTGTTGGTGGTGGTGTTGTTAGGTATTAGAGGTTCAGCTTCATGTTTTTCTCCCATTCTATCAGGGCCAATCTATTAATATTTTCCTTTTTTATTGTGTCTCATTGCTATAATTTGCATTTCTGAACATTCTGTGGGACAAAATAGGTGAGGTGAAGTAGGGGCATCATCAGAGATTAAGAATGTATTAAGCACAAATCTGATGATGCCATCCTCAGTTTAAGCCTTTCAGTGGATTTCTATCAGGTTTAGAAGGACGGATAGCTGACCTTCTCTGACACTACACCTCCTCTAACTGCTCCAACTTCTCCTGCCAGCTCTGTCTGGACTCATCCGTCCTCCTCTTCATCTGGTCAGCTTCTAAGATACATTCAGATCTCAGTTCAAGAGCCTGAGAGATTTCCAGGACCTCCACTGTACTGGTTTCTTATTACTGCTGTAATAAATTACAATAAATTTAGTGGTTTAAAATAGCATTCTGTTATTTGCCCCGTGCTTATGTTCTGTAAAGCCGCTGTGAACGCTGAATTAGCAAATACTGAACCAGTGTTCCTAGAGGAAATACAGGGTTAGGTTCCTGTGTTTTTGTTGACTGATCAGTACACAACCTTGCTTTATGTGTGCTTTGATGAAAAGACACATTATTTCATACACATTGTTGATTCATTAACATTGAACTCACAGCCAGCAGCACTATAACTTGTGTCTGAGCCAAGCTTATCTAACACATGTATTTTCTCTGTAAGGCACGTCACAGCCTTCTTGCACTTAGGAACGATAGACAGCACTTCAGCTCCATGCTTGGGGGCCATTTGAGACAGCAAAATCACCAACGAAAAGCACAAAAATGCAAATAGACTATCAAAAAGATACTTGTTTACAGTGTGTCATGGATGGAACTGTGTCCCCCAAAAATATCTGTCAGCTTGGGTAGGTCGTGATTCCCAGTATTGTATGATTGTCTACCATTTTATCATCTGATATGATTTCCCTATGTGTTGTAAATGCTATCACTATGATGTAATAAGATGGATTAGTGGCAGTTATACTGATGAAGTCTACAAGATTAGATAGTGTCTTAAGCCAATCTATTTTGAGATATAAAAGAGAGAAGGGAGCAGAGAGACATGGGGACCTCATACCACCAAGAAAGCAGCACCGGGAGCAGAGCGTGTCCTTTGGACCTGAGGTTCCTGTGCTGAGATGCTCCCAGACCAAGGGAAGACTGATGCATCACAAGGCCCTTCCTCCAGAGCCAGCAGTGAAAGCCTTTCCCTGGAGCTGACACCTTGAATTTAGACTTGTAGCCTGCTAGACTGTGAGAGAATGAATGTCTCTTTGTTAAAGCCATGCACTCGCGGTATTTCTGTGATAGCAGCACTAGATGACTGAGACACAGTGTGAGAGGAAAGTCACGAAGGCAGGGTGTCACCTTGTTCATCAGCTAGGAACATGTGCATCGAGTAACTCAAACTTTTTGCTGCTCTAGGCATGCCCAGGGTTGACCACAAAAGTGCCAGGGGTCTTGATTTTGGGGTTACAAATAAACTTTAGCAAATAGGTGAATTCACAAGCACGGAATCCACAAATAATGAGGATTGACTTTCTACTTACTCTCCTGCAATTCTAGAAGTCAGAAGTCCGTAATGGGTCTCACTGGACTAAAATCAAGACGTCTTCAGGGCTGCACTCCTTTCGGAGGCTTTAGGGGAGAACCTATTTTCTTGCATTTTTTCAGCTTGTTGCGGCTGCCCGTATTCTTTGCCTCATGGCCTCCTTTCATCTTCAAAGCCAGCAATCACATCATTCTAGTCTATGACCTCTGCTTCTGGGCTCACATCTCCTTCTCTGGGTCTTCTGCCTCCTCTTCCCCATTTAAGGACGCTGGGTGGTGAAAGTGGTTAAGCACTTGACTACTTACTGAAAGATTGGCAGTTTGAACCAACCCAGAGGTACCTTGGAAGGAAGGCCTGGCTATCTGCTTTGAAAACCCTATAGAGTACAGTTCTACTCTGACACACATGGGGTCTCCATGAGTCAGAATCGATTTGACAGCAACTGGTTTGGTTTGGGTTGGGGATGATTATATCAGGTGGCAGTGTGGTCAGTGGTAGAATTCTCGCCTTCCATGCAAGAGACCTGAGTTTGAATCCCAGCCAATGCACCTCATACATAGCCACTGTCCATCTGTCAGTGGAGGCTTGCATGTTGCTGTGATGCTGAACAGGTTTCAGTGGAGCTTCTAGAATAAGATAGACTAGGAAGAAAGGCCTGATGATCTACTTCTGAAAAACAGTCAGTGAAAACCCTATGGATCACAACGATCTGAACCACAACTGATCGTGGGGATGGTGCAGGACTGGGCAGTGTTTCCCTCCATTGTGCACAGGGTCGCCATGAGTCGCCATGATTACATTGGACCCACTCAGATGAACCATGATAATCTCCCTATTTTAAGATCCACTGATTAGTGACCTTAATTCCCCGGGCCATGCAATGTGACATATCCATAGGTTTGGGGGATTAGGACATGGACATCTTCGGGGGCCATTATTCTGCCTACCCCACCCACCTAAATTAAACACCCTGATTTTAAGCTCTTGCATCACTTGTTACAGTTAATTTTTTACATTCCTTTTCTTTTTAGGTTCAGATGATGGCACCCTCTCCTGCTAGTCTTCATGCTCCAGGAGGTCACGAATTCTGTTTCTGCTACCATTGTATCTCCACTGCCTAGCGCTTTGCTCTGATAAATGCAGAACAGTGAATTGGCCAGTGGGAGATAACATGATGGCTGTGACAAGATCCAAAAAAAAAAAAAAATCCAGTTCTTTCCCTCTGACACACTCCCCGCCCCCGCTTTCTCAGTTTAGCAAACTCTGGAAACTCCTTAAAGCCTCAGGAGGCTGCCTTCTCAGTCCTCTGGCAGAGATGGTCCATCTCTCCTCCAGTGTTACACACAGAAGTCAGGCAGGCTGGACTGTGACCACTGCCTCCTCCGCTGCTGATCTGAGCAAACCTTTCTGAAGCTTAGTCTTCTCATCCATTGTGTTGGAAAAACCATGCATAATAGGAATGTTAGGAGGACTAACTGAGCTATTAATGTGTAAATTGCATAACACCATACAAAAAAAAAAAAAAAAACCAAACAAACAAACCTATAGTGACCCTATAGGACAGAGTGAAACTGCCCCATAGGGTTTCCAAGGGGCAGCTGGTGGATTTAAACTGCTGACCTTTTGGTTAGTGGCCGAGCTCTTAACCACTGTGCCACCAGGGCTCCAACACCACACCAGGCACATAATAAATATTACTATACACCAATAAATGTTAATGTCCTTCCCCTGGATAGTATATTACTCAGATTTTTATTCTCAAGATCTAGAACGTTGACTTGCAGAAAGGCTCTAGAAGCGTTAGTTGAAGAAGTCTCCCAGACGGGGGTTGGAAGCACCCAGGAATTTGAAAGCTAAGTGTGAAAATGGGGAAGAAGTTAAGGTCAGCTCCACCAGGGGCTCTAGGTCCCCAAAGAAATGAGAAACAGCATGTCACAGGCTCTCAGAACACCCACACGCTGTCAATTAACACGGAGCTTAATTTGCTCTGACTGTGGCCATTTCTTAAGTTCATTATGGTAAGTGCTGTCAGCTCCCTAACCCCAGGCTTTCTGAGCCCGTTAGTGGGAAATACACAGGAGGCCTTTCCTTTCAGACTAAAGGAAGTGCTTTGCCATTAGTGGGGGCAAAACAGCCACTGCTGAGGTGGCTTTTGGCCCACAGCATGTGCTTAGACCCTTCCTCTCTGGCCCAGACTGTCCCAGGGAGTAGAGCATTTTCTACCATGAACTAGTAGCTCAAAGCCCACCCAGGTCATTTTGCTGCCATGAAGAGTAGGTACAAGCCCTGTTTCATCAGTTTTTTACTTCCCCATGTGATCTGAGGACCCACAGGTTAGAGAAGTCTGGGCTAATTTGACATATTACTTTAAAAAACCCATTGCCGTCGAGTCATTCCTGACTCATAGCAACCGTATAGGACAGAGTAGAACTGCCCCGTAGAGTTTCCAAGGAGCACTTGGTGGATTTGAACTGCTAACTTTTCCGTTAGCAGCCATAGCTTTTAACCACTACGCCACCAGGGTGGGATGTTAAATAATTAGTTCATGTAGCAAAGACTTAAAAACAATTTTTTGTGACTTTTTTCTTTCCAAAGGTAATATATATTTACCATAAAAAGCTTTAGAAATAACCTGTAAAACTACTACCTAGAAGTAACCGGTATTAGTATTTTGGTGTGTAACCTTCACTCTTTTTCCTCTTCATATAGACGTCTGTTTGTTGTAACAAAGATGACATCATAAGGCATATGTTACATTTAATTTGCTTTTATTTTCTGATAAACACTATACCGTGAACATTTACTATTTGGACTTTTATCTTTTTTTTTTTTTACTGCATCTCTTTTAAAGGCAGACTAAACAATGCACCAACCACCCATCTGTCAGTTTGCCATACCATGGTGGCTTGTGTGTTGCTGTGATGCTGGAAGCTATGCCACTGGTATTTTGAATACCAACAGGGTCACCCGAGGGTCAGCAGAGCTTTCAGATTAAGAAAGACTAGGAAGAAAGGCCTGGCAATCTACTTCTGAAAATTAGCCAATGAAAACTTTATGAATTACAACAGAACATTGCCCAACTTGTTTGATTCGGACATGTCTTCAGGAGGGAACAATTTCTAGAGGAGGACAGAAGGTCAACGAGGGTGAGGGAGACCTTGGTGAGATGGATTGGCATAATACCCCAATGACGGACTTGAGTATATTGGCGATTGTGAGGATGACGTGTTGTTCTGTTGTACATAAGGTTGCCATGAGTAGGCGTTGACTCCATGGCAGTTAACAGCAACAGAGAATGCACAATTTAACTATCACTCAATCATTGGAGTGGCTTTTTCGATTTTTTTAAATTAAAAACAACGTGGTGATCAACGTTTTTATAAGTGAATCTATACCAAACATCCAAAAAATTCCCTAAGATATATTCCTAGAACTGAATCATTGGGTCAAAGTGTATTTGCTTGTTAAAAGCTATTGATACAAGTGGGTGCCCAGGAAGGTGTTCCCGATGTACAGTCCTGTGATTGCTGACCTGCAGCCTTACCAACAATGTTGTTAGTAGTTTGTTAAATATTTCTTGAAATTGGAGGCCTTGTCCATTGTTGGCATGAATCTAAAATGGTGCAGCCTCTGTGGAAAATATTCCTTAAAAGGTTAAGCACAGAATTATCAAAAACAAAAACAAAAAAAACCTATTGCTATCAAGTCAATTTCAGCTCTTAGCGACCCTATAGGACAAAGCAGAACTGCTCTACAGGGTTTCCCAGGTTGTAAATCTTCACAGAAGCAGACTGCCACATCTTTCTCCTGCAGAACAGCTGGTGGTTTCCAACTGCTGACCTTTTGGTTAGTAGCCAAGCGCTTAACCACTTCCCCACCAGTGGTCCTACCAGAATTACCATATGACCCAGGAAGTTCACCTCTCTGTACATACCCAAAACAACTAAAGCAGAGACTCAAACAGATACTTGTACACAGCTGTATGTAGTAGTACTATTCACAATAGCCAAAAGTGGAAACAACCCAAGTGTTCATCAGCAGAGGAGTAGATAAACAAAATGTGGTATATACACACAATGGAATGTTTTTCAGCCATAAAGAGAAATGAAGTTCTGACACATACTCAGACATGGATGAATCTTGAAAACATTATGCTAAGTGAAATAAGGCAGACATGAAAGCACAAATGTTGTACGATCACATTTATATGAAATACCTAGAATAAGTAAAGACATAGAGAACAACGTAGATTAGTGATTACCAGGGCTGAGGAAAGGGGCAATGAGGAGTTATTGCTTCATTATACAGAGTTTCTGTTGGGACGATGAAAAAATTTTGGGAATAGATAGTGATGATGGTTACACAACATTGTGAAAGTTGTTAATGTCACTGAATTGTACACTTGAAAATGGTTAAAATGGCAAGTTTTATTTTAGATATATGTACATATGTATATATGTTGTTGTTAGATGCTGTCAAGTCCAACTCATAGCGACCCTATGTACAACAGAACAAAACCCTGTCCAGTGGTGCACCATCCTCACAATCATTGCCATGCTTAAGCCCATTGTTGCAGCCACTGTGTCAATCCATCTCACTGAGAATCTTCCTCTTTTTTGCTGACCATCTACTTTACCAAGCAATGTATATAGGTATATGCATGTGTATGTATATACACATATACATATATGTACATATATATATAAACTAAATAAAACCAAAAAACCCTTTATTGTAGAGTTGATTCCGACTCATGATGACCCTGTAGGACAGAGTAGAATTGCCCCATAGGGTTTCCAAGGCTGTAACCTTTATGGAAGCAGACTGCCACATCTTTCCACCACAGAGTGGCTAGTGAGTTTGAACCACCAAATTTTAGTTAGCAGCCAAGCACTTAACCACTGTGCCACCAAGGCTCCTCATTAACACAATAGAATTTTAAAAACATTTCTTGAGGCTGGAAGAGATCATCTATTTCAAAGCCCTCATGCTGGATATTGTGATGATTAAGGTTGTGTGTCAACTTGGCTGGTCCATGATTCTTAGTGGTCTGGCAGTCATACGATGTTGTGATCACCTTCATGATGGGATCTACTGTGAGTAGCCAATCGGTTGAAAGGGCATTTCCTTGGGGATGTGGTCTGCATCAAATATAAGTGGACATTCTGGCAAGGTTCAGGGGTGTTTTGCTCATGCTGGATCCTGCAGCTGACTCCTGTTCATCTGACCTCTGGTTCTTGGGATTTGAGCTAGCAGCTTACCTGCTCTCTGACCTGCCGATCTTGGGTTTGCCAGTCCCTGTGGCTACGTGAATCAAGAGAAGCCTCTATCCTGACCCACAGACTTGGGACATTCCAGCCTCTACATTTCCTTGATGTAAATCCCTCTCTCTACATATATTTGTATGCTTTACTGGTTTTGCTTCTCTAGAGAACCCAGCCTAAGGCAGATAGGTTAAAATAGCCCTAGTGAAGAGAAGAGGAGAGGGACAAATATTTATTGAGTGACTATTGTATGCCACAACTATCTAGGCACTTTTATAAATGTTATCTCATTTAACCTTCACATCTCTGGGAGAAAAAATTATGATCTGTATTTTATAGGCAAATCAACCAAAGCTCATAGAAATTAAGGGGCATGCACAAAGCCATGCATTTGGTAGTGAGGAAGCCACTATTTCCTAGTCACCTAAAAGACAACCCAATCTCTGGCTATTGACCACAGTGGCTCTCTGAATTTTAGCCTATTTTAAAAATAGTACAACAGTTCCTTTCGAATCAATAAAAAAGGACCCAGTAGCCTGTCAGAGAGTATGCATAGTTAAACCAGTTGCCATCAAGTTGATTCTGACTCATGGTGACCCCATGAGTGTCAAAGTAGAACTGCACTCCATAGAGTTTTCAATAGCTGAATTTTTGAAATAGATCTCCAGGTCATTCTTCCAAGTCACCTCTGGGTGGACTCGAACTTCCAACCTTTTAATTAGTAGCCAAATACATTAATTGTTTGCACTACTGAGGTACTCCATGGATAGGCAGGACTGGAATCTTAGCTTTCTAGTGCTGCTATGACAGAAGTACCACGGTGGATGGCTTTAACAAAGAGAAATTTATTCTCTCACAGTCTAGTAGCTGAAAGTCTGAATTCAGGGTGCCAACACCAGGGAAAGGCTTTCTGTCTCTGTCAGCACTGGGGGAAGGTCCTTGTCATCAATCTTTCCCTGGTCTAGGCACTTCTCAGCATGGGGACCCCAGGTCCAAAGGATGTGCTCCCCTCCTGGCTTCTTCATTCTTGGTAGTGGAAAGTTCCCATCTTCTCTGCTAGCTTCTCTCTTTTATATCTCAAAAGAGGTTGACTCAAGATGCAACCTAATCTTGTAGATTGAGTTCTGCCTCATTAACATCGTAGAGGTTAGGATTTACAACACATAGGATAATCACAGATTGCAAAATGGTGGATAACCACATAATACAGGGAATTGTGTCTTAGCTAAGTTGATACACATTTTTTGGGAGACACAATTCAACCCTGAAAAACTGGTAAATTATCTTTTAAGACTAGGAAGATCTGTAAGATTGTAGTAAATTTGTATTTCTAGAGTAAGACTTCTTTTTTATTCTTTAAAACTTGAGGCCATCATCTCACTGACATTTTCAGAAATGGGAAGACGTACAGTCATTTATTTGTACTAGACTAGATCTCCCAATGGGCTCAAACATAGCAATGGTTGTGAGGATGGTGCAGGACCGGGCAGTGTTATGTTCTGTTGTACATGGAGTCGCTATGAGTTGGAACTGACTTGATGGTACCTAGCAACAACAATAACAACAATAAATCTCCTAAAATATACTTACTTAAAAATGTATTATAATAATGATACAAAGCTTCTGTAGAGTTAAATTTATCCGTTAGAGACAGCATTTACATAATCCCTGCATATTTTCTGGAACTTTCTATGGCTTTTTTAGTCCTTGCGTATACTTAGCCCTGAATTTTATATTGGCCTGCATTTACTCTTAAGTGTTTCATGTGTATAAGTCTTGATTCTGCATCAGAAAAATTAAAATCTATGAGGGGCTATTTGAAACAGCATGTGTTGACAACCAGTAATCTTAAAATGCCTGTTGATTTATTGTTGCATTAAACTTAAGACAAGAATAATTGCTAAGGTTTTATTTATAAGAAACAAATATAAAAAAGAGAGAAACCATGAACTGGGAAAATATTTGCTACAAATGCTCACACCTTTAATATACAAAGAGCCTGTATGTATTATAAGAAAAGTGTTAAGACGTCATAGAAAAGCTAAACACATGAAAAATTATTCATTGATGAGGGAATAAAGTGGCTACTAGACAAGAAAATATACGTAACTTCATTAATAATAAAGTAAATATAAAATTTAAAAATAAGATTCAATTTCTGACATATTGATAAAGAATCTTAAGACTTTAAAAATTGAAAAATACTGAGGAAAGTCAGTTTATACATGGACTCACTCAGGGGCTGTAACTGGCTGTAAAACCTTTTCCCCAAACCCTCCTAAAGTCCATTTGCCTGACTGAGCAGTAAGGGGATTAGTTCAAGGAGTCACATGATCAGACTTGGAAATATTAATTCAACAAATATAAACCAAGCACCTACTATATGCCAGACCCTGAGCCTGGTAATGGAGATACAAGAAGGAATAAGACATATTTCATGGGGGAAAAAAAACCAGAGAGGGAGGGTAACTGGAGAGGTTGTAGGGCCAGACCTTGAGTTGCCTTCTGTGCTGTGTTAAAGAGTCTAAAATTTACCCATAAGTAACATAATTAGAGTTGTGTTCTGGAAAGATCATTCTGGCTGTGGTATGGAGAATTAATCTGAACGTGCTAAGACTAGGGGCAGGGAGATCAGTTAAGAGATTGTTGCAGTTATCTGGGCAAAAGATGATGGTGGCATGAACTAAGGTTTTGGAAGTGGGAAAGAAAAGAAAAGATCAGATTAGAGAGATATTGAGGAGGAATAATCAATAGGACTTGATTGATTGAAAGTTATGGGTGGGAGAGAGGGGAATGACGAGTTGAGGAAGATACTCACATTTCTAGCCTCAACAATGGGGTGGCGACAGAAAGGGAGCCCAGGAGAAGGAGCAGCTTAGAAGAAAGAATGAATTTGGGTTTGGATGTTTGAGGTGAAGAGTTGACATCCAAGTGGAAATGTTCAACAGGGTCTAGAAATATTGTTGAAGCTAGAAGAGTGTATAGAATTGCATAGAGGGAGTGGGTAAAGTGAGAAGTGCAATGTAGAGGACAGAAGCGGGCCACGGAAGAACCCGGAAAAGTACGGTCAGAATAAGACCAGCTTGCAAAGAAGCTTGAGACAGTAGCCACAGAGTTACAAAGAAACCCAGGAGCTCGCATGTGGCAAAAACCAAGAGGACAGAGTGTTTCAAATAAGAAAGAGCAGTGGATTTTGTCAAACACCATCAATAATTCAAGTAATATAGAGACTTACAAAAGGAGATTTTTTTTGTATGTGAAATTGGTGCAAGCAGCTCCGGTGGAGTGGATAAGATTGGAAAATCACATTTCAGTGGGTTTCAAAGCAAGTGGAAGGTGAGAAAGTGTATCTTTAGAAATTTGACTGTAAAGTGAAAATGAGTGATAGAGCAATTGATGGAGGAAGGATGGAGTTAAGGAACAGGATAAATCTGTCTGTGTTTAAATCCTGAAGGAGGAGCCAGTGGGGAGGAAGGATGAAAGTAGAGGTGAAAGAGGGATCACATTTAAGGCACACGAGGAGGCAAGAATGGACAGCATCCAGAGCACATGTAGGATTGGCCTCAGCTGGGCAGAGGGAGCTCCCCTCTATAGAAGCAGAAGGGCAAGGAAGTAGATGGGTGCTGTTACAGGTAACTTTGTAGATGGGGTGGTAGAGTTGAGGAAAGTCTTCTCCGGTAGTTTCTATTTTCACTGTGACGTGGCTGAGTCATCCAGGGGAGAGTGGAGAATGTTTGAAATGGTCTCTCTGGAGACAGGAGCAATCTAACTTTCAAGGATCATTGAAGGCACACCACCACTCCTAACTCAATGTTGTAGTTACTTTGTATTAAAACACATTTTTGAGCAAATTTTTCTGGCCCTGATTATCCTGTCTTAATTTGGCTCATTGCATTTCAAAGTTTTTCTGAGAGACAGCAGGCTTGGCTTGAGCTGAAGAGAGGAGGATGTGGTACATCAGGTGTCAGCTTAGAGTCACTTTACCTGGCAGAGTTGATGCAAATCTTCATTCACTGAAGAGTCAGTGTGCTCTCCAAGACTCTATGGATTCCCATGGGGCTTATATCCTCATGAAAGCTTCTGGGTTTAGGTTTCTGCTTTCCTGAATGTGTTAGGGTGTCTCAGCACTTTCATTTTTGAGTGTAGATGATTTACTGAAAACTGGGGCAGCAGAGAAATTCATATCAGAGCAACGTAAACAACTGAAAATGCAATGTTAGCTATTTCTCTTTGGAAACCCTTCAGCCATTTCTGAAAGTGTGGCTTTTGCCAGTTTCTGTGTCATTCAGCCCTCCTCTATCCTCAGATCTCTTTCTCTCTCAAAAAGTGTGCTCAGAAGTCTAGCACGCTCTTTTGTTGCCTTGACTCCTGCTGATACATGACACCAGCATCTCACCTTCTACCTCCACACTGCGTATTAAGGTATTTTCCTAAACAAAAATTGTCCCCTCCCTCAGAATAATCCTGGTTTCCACTGCTAATATAATATATTTTGCATACATTCCCTATGCATAATCTTGAAAAAGACTAAATACTCTGGATGCTTCCCCTGCTGAGTCAGCATCAATATATGCTCTAGGCACATCTACCTGAAGGTACAATCAGAAGTAAGAATTGTGTCCACCATCTGTACGGAGAATGACTCTTCTACACTCCTTGGTCCTTTTTCAGTATAATGGTAAATGACACTTGTATAAGACCCTCAAATGCATTATCTTGTTTGGTTCTCACAAGAACTCAGTGAGCAGGCAGCTCAGGCTTTGCTTTCACTCGGCAAATGTGGTAACAGAATCAAAAATGATTAACTTGCCTGGTACCACCCAGCTGGTAGAGCAGTAAGGCAGGGCTTCAAAGGCAAATCTTTGGCTCCACGGCTTCCCCACTTTCCACTGTAATGTGATGCCTATCTGGTTTCAGTGCTTCCCCTTCCTGACTCCAAGTCTTTTTCAATACTGTTGCTTAAGTTTGATGATTTAATGGGATCTTGCTCTTTATAACCACACTATGATGCTTCCCTTTATAACCACACTATGAGTCACTGTAGAATAATGTTCGGCCTCCTGAGCTGTTCAGTTTGACATTTAGGGTTTTCTGGATGTCCTATCTAAAATTCACAAAAAGCTCCCCAATTCTGCAGGCTCTGCTTTAGGCTTTTTTGTTTTGTTTTGTTTTAGAGGAAAGTGAGGGGATAGGTGTTATGAATTGTGTCCCCCCAAAATATGTGTTAGAATCCTAACCCCTACACGTGTGGATACAATCCTGTTTGGAAATAGGGGCTTCTTTGTTATGTTAATGCGGCCTTCTCAGTGTAAGGTGTGTCTTAAACCCAATGGCTTCTGAGTTATAAAAAGGCAGATTAGACTCGGGAAAAAGATAGTCGCTATCCGATGACAACGGAGGCCAACGAATCTGCGGGCCCAGATGCAAACAAGAATGCCTGGGTTACTGACAAGGGAGGAGTCAGCACAGCCAACACCTGGTTTGGACTGTTAGGCTGCGGAACTGAGAGACAATGAATTTTGGTTCTTGAAAGCCACTCACTTTTAGTATTTCTGTTACAGCAGCACTAGATAACTATGACAGTAGATAAAGGGGTTTTGTCCTCAGTTTCCATTTGCTAAAGGATGAATTTTTTAAGAACAGTATTGACTAATACTGGCAGAGTCCAGAATCTATATTTCACCAAGCACAGGTTGCCTTTGCTGACTCACTCTCAAGATGTGTACCACAGACCCCAGTGCATCGTTTGCCGTCCTCAGAGTGGAGACTCCAAGTACAGAAGCCAAGTGCATTTAAAAGTCTGTCTGCCAGCCCTAATGTACTGGTCTTCATCTTATTCATCTTTGTTAGCGATCAGGCAAGACATCATAAATACTTTCTGCTCTAATATTTTTTTTCTCTAAATAGCATAATGAATATTGATGGCAGCCAAGAGTTCAGTGAGTAGGCGGGATGGATGGTTTTTCAGAGAAAAAAAAAATCAATGCAGTACGGAATTGGAATTCCACTTTGGAAATCCTGTCTTGTGTTTTGGACTCAATATCAGCTGTTTGTGACTTGACAACAGAAAGAGATCTGACAGTTACAGTCAAAGGAAGAAATCTCAGACAATGGAGGGTGGACATAATGGCAACCACTGAAACCTGAGTGGGTGTGACAGCATTTGGGACAGATGTTTCCTTGTCTAATGGAATTCCTGGTGAGAAGCTGCATCAAGGGGCAAAACATGGGCTTGTAAGTTAAAGCTAGATTAGAATCCAGCATTGCAAATCATTAGCTGTTTAAACCTGGGCACATTGTTTAACCACTCTGAACCTCAGTTTCTTTATCTCAAAAGTAGGGATAATAATGCCTGCCTTGCAGGTAAAGATTAGCAATAAAGCATGTGCCATGTCTGTCATATGGCATATGCTTAATAGAGTAGCAATTATACTTTATACAATGGAATTGTTTTGTAATGAAATAAATTTTAAGATCACTGCTTTACTGTTTCACAAATAAATGTTTTGAATATGATTTACTTCCAGAGTGAACAGTGGTATAAAAAAAGTCCCCACATTCTTCCTCTAAATTAACCTCTCTGAGATCCTTGGTTTGTAGTGATAATACTACAAATAATATATACCTTTAAATATATGCCATAGATTGTTGTCAGAACAATTGAGATAACATATGTGAAGATACTTTGCTAGATGTAAAATATTTTGCAATGGTATCTTATGCTTTTTTTCCTAATGATGAATATTAGTACATTCAGGAGAGTCAACTTTTTGGAGCACTTACAGCAAAGCAAATGTGCCTTTTTTACGTATGTGCTATGTAGCAGACCCCATACCAGAACAGGTGATGGCCAGGAAGAGATATTTCCTGTAGGAATTTGTCATGTCTGACAACCATACTGTCTTCCCCCATTTGTCTTCTTGTCACTCTGCTATAAGTAAGCAGTGTTACACACCACTGAGCAGTAGAGATAAAAATCTTCTAGGAGACTAGCTAATAATAATTTGGGGTGATGGAGAAAGAACCCACAGGAGCATAGTGGGTATTTCCTTTTCTTCAACCAGCATCTTATAGGTTTGAGGCTTTTAAAAAAGTGGTTGTGGTAGTGTTGAGGACAGGTATCACACATACTTGTTATAATAAGTCCAATAATACACAAGTGTGTAGGAAGAAATAAATGCTTTTCCCTTTTCTATCTTTTTTTTAATCCCAACTTTCAAAGGTGCACAATGTTGACATTTTGAGGTGGATTCTTCCACATATGAATGAGTTTTTTCAGCCATCAACTTTAGTGAAAACCATCAGTGGAAGCGATGTGGAATGTGGAGATAGAGGCTCAATATCTGTACCCTTGAGAAATAGAACCTCCTGCTATCACCTTTTCCAGACAATCACGAGCAGGTTATCTGCGAGATAAATGAATTCTTGGTGACTGTTCATAAGAATGCAAATAATTCCTTTGCTTGTGGCATAATCCCACTGAAGCACATAGATGGAAAATAACTCAGAATCTGATCATGGCACATTCCTTTGCTAGAAAATTAGTTGGGGGTTCCTTATCACAATGCCTAAAAAAAAAAAAAATCACTGTTCTTCAGAATTGAACTCAAGATTCTTCTGATTTAATATCAGTCTTTTTTTCCCCACCACACACAGAATAGGTTTGGGGACTTCAGAGATCATCCATCCACAGCAGTGATTCGCACATCGTAGGATACATACAAACCACTTGGTGATCTTGTTTGGAAGCAGATTTGGATTCAATAAACTGGGGGAGGGGAGACTATGTTTCTGCATTTCTAACAAGTTCTCAAGGTGTCCTGGTGGCACAATGGTCAGGCACTCTGCTGCTAACCAAATGTTGACCCTTGGAACCCACACAGCAGGTCTGCAGGAGAAAAGAACTGGTGATCTGCTACCATAGAGATTACAGCCTAGGAGACCCTAGGGGGCAGTTCTACTCTGTCTCATTGGGTCACTATGAGTCAAAAATTGACTCGACGGCATCTAACAACAACAACAACAACAATAAATTCCCAGGTCTACACACCACACCTTGAGTAACAAGGATCTCCTTATGACATTATCTCTATCAGTTCTCTGACTCATCTGTCAAGCCTGCATCTGAAAATCTCTTAGGAGAATGCTTTGCAAGTTCTGAATTTCCTTGGGCAGGTCTACTATTGGAAAATTCTTTCTATTTAGCAAAATATGTTTTTCTGTAGTTTCCCCACATTGATCCTAGTCCCAAAGGTCAAATCTCTTTCCAATTAAAAGATCTACAAACATCTGAAGACAGTTATTGCTTCCTAAGTTTTTTCTCCTCCAAGTGAACATCCCCATTGCCTTCAACCATTCCTCCATTCCTCATAAGACAAAGTCATTGCTTTCCTTATATGTCAGTACTTCATCCCTACCGAAGTGACATTGGTCATTCAGTTTATTCTGTGTCAAAGACCTTCTCTTCCACCTTCATCTGCCAACATCCTACAAGGTTCAGTTTAAACAACATCACTGCTGTTTTAAAATTCTCTCTCCACATATCCCACTCTCTCCCCCATCCTAACCAGGGTATAATTAATTCTGCTGCCCTCTGACCCCTACTGGATTTTCATTTTATCAAACTCTGACTTTAAGAAATGGGACACTGGTCTGAAGCATTATGGCATCCCGAGTCTAGCTTAGTACCAGGCACTTTGTGAATGTTCAAGAAATGTTTATGGATACTCTTAATTATGTTTACTGGTGTATGCATGGATCTCTTGTGCTAGATTATCATTCCAAGAAGGGAGACTATATTTTATTCAGTTTTTATTCCTTACCACTACCACCCTGGCTAAACACATATGACAATATTATTAGTACTTTTAAGAGGATAAGTTAGCTGAGTGAAGAGTGGAGTAAGCACATAGCACGTAAGTGTACAGAGTTTTGGAGTCAGAAAGACCTGAGTTGGAGTGATGATTCTGCCACAATATAGGTAAGCGGCTTTGCAAAGTTAATTTAACTCCCTGAGCCCCAATTTCCTCATCAGTATAATAGTGATGATAATATTTATCTCACAGTGTTGTTGTAAGGATTAAATGAGATAATCCCTGTAAAATGCATACATAAAACCCATTGCTGTCGAGTCGATTCTGACTCATAGCGCCCCTATAGAACAAAGTAGAACTGCCTCATAGGGTCTTCAAGGAGTGACTGGTGAATCTGAACTGCCAGCCTTTTGTTTAGCAGCCAGGCTCTTAACCGTAGCATCCATGTATTCCACGTAGGCTATCTATTGTTAGTTTTATGTTCTTAGTATCTGCTGAATATTGGATTCTAGTTTAAAATAATTAGTTTAAGATATTTTCATGATCTAAGATGAATGAGGTTTTCCTTCTCTAAATATATCCTTTAAGTCATCTTTAATGGTGAATAAATGATTCTCCATTGAGGCTTGACATTGAGGAAGAGGAGTAAGATCAACCGAGAGACTTGAGAGAGTTTTAGCTTCTGGGTAAAGACTCACCAGAGTGCCCCCACTTCTTAGCTTCGGAATATTCTCTTTGCGAGGGGATGAGGTTGAGGGGAGGAAGATGTGTGTTCCTTCTGGGAGATGAAAGGTGCTGCAGCACATGGGGATGTGAGCAGGAGGAATATCTGAAATAAACGCAGATGTACCTGTTCTTGTTCCTTTAGTTTCCACTTTACTGCTTTCCTCAGGTTATGAAAAGACAACATGGAATAAGCAAAAACACAAACTCTGTGTCCACAGCTGGAAAATGAATCATTACATAGGACAAACCAAGGATGACCATTGGTGTCCTGCCATCTAGAGTACTGCTGTCTTGGGATTCTTCTTTGGCATATCAGTCATCTTTGATTGGGTTCCCTCCACATGGAGGGAACAGAGGACATACTATTGGTGTGCAGTCATTTAGATGTGTCAGAAAGAAGACAAATGGACCCAGAAGACACTGACCTTTTTCATGATGACCTTCTATAGTCAAGCCAAACACTGTGTCCTCCTTCCTTAGGTCCTTCTAGTTTTGAGGATTCACTGCCCTGATCCATCTTTCACACTTGGAGGTATTGATTCGTAAGGCAGTGTACATGGAATAAAATTATCCAGGGTCCCCTGGGACATGTTTTCCTTTGTTTCATTTAGCACAGTCCACAGAAACAAACATTTTGTCATCTGAAATACATTAAAATCTCATATAGCACAGACCATTAATGATGAGAGGAACAATAACACCAAATGACCCATCTGCCAATCCCTGTGACAAAGCCTTTACAATTATCTTGCCACATGACTTGTCTACTCTACCATTAGAACTCCCTTGGATTTCTTGGGTACAGTGGAAGTGAGTCAGCTTTTGATGGTTAGCACAGATGGGGTAAAGGCACAAAAATTCATCTAAGTTTGCCTTTTCAAATCTTATCTGTAGTATTTTGCAAAGCTGACAGAGAGACTAAATGAGCTGAAGACAGAGTCACAGTCAGTTTAGACACATAAAATTGAAGCTTCTGCAGGGAGACCAACACCTGTCCTCCCTTCTGTGTCTGTGCTCTGACTTAACACAGTCTCCCTGGCCTGGCTGGGGGCAGAGGAGATACAGAGGACTCAGGGTCCTGTAGATTAATTCAACATCGCCCAAGTGTTGATGTATCAGACCCTCTTCTAAGCCTTTGGGATCCACAATAAGCAGAACAGTAAAAATGGCTGCTCCCAGGAAGCTCACATTCTAGAAGGGAAGATAGATAATTGAAAAATTAAGCAAGTAAAGTATATAACATTGTCAGATGATGGCAAACGCTATGGAGGAAAATACAGCAAGGAAGGAGGTGGGGGTATGAAGAAAGGGGCATGGCTTTTTTTTTTTTTTTTTTTTAAGGTGATCAAGAAGGAATTCGTCTAGAAGGAAGAGTAAATGCAAAAACTCAAGGCAGGATTATGCTTGACCTCTGAGAAACAACAAAGGGTGGGAGGAGATGGAGTGCAGTGAGCAGAGCAGTGAAGAGATGAAGTGGGCATTGACTGCAGAACTTGTAAGGCCACTTGACTTTTGCTCTGAGGAAGAAGGTTGGAGGGAAGAAATGAAAGCAGCTAGCTTGTGATCCAATTATCTGCCACTTACTGGATGGATGCTTGAAAGGGAAGCAAATAGCAGGTGGCCTGGTCTAATCTCCCTGTAGATATGATGATAAAAAACAAAATAAAACAAACAAACAAACAAAAAAAACTTACTGCCATCGAGTTCGATTCATAGTGACCCCATAGGACAGAGTAGAACTGCCCCATAGGGTTTCCAAGGCCGTAAACTTTACAGAAGCAGACTGCCACATCTTTTTCCCACAGAGTGGCTGGTGGGTTTGAACAGCTGACCTTTCAGTTAGCAGCCAAGAGCTTAACCACTGAGCCCCCAGGGCTCCTGATATGATAATTACAACTGGTAAATAAACCAGTTGCCGTTGAGTTGATTCTGACTCATGGCAACCCAATATAGAACTGTGCTCCATAGAGTTTTCAATGGCTGATTTTTTGTAAGTAGATGACCGGGTCTTTCTTCTGAGGTGACTCTAGGTGGACTTGAACCTCCACCCTTTTGGTTAGCAGCATTAACCATTTGCAGCACCCAGACACTCCTCCTGGTTAATAATGATATTTTTAAGGAGGACAGCCCTTTATGGAAGGTCCTTAGCAGAATATTCCTGGTGTGGCGGGCAGAATAATGGCCCTCAAAAGATACCAGGTCCTAATTCCTAGAGCCTGTAAATGTTACCTTATGAGGAAAAAATGTCCTTGCAGTTGTGATTGGGTTAAGGATCTTGAGATGGAGAGATTCTCCTGGACGATCTGGGTGGGCACTACATACAATCACAAGTGTCCTTATAAGAGGACAGAGGGAGGCAGAGGGAGATTTAATATGCAGGCAGAACAGGAGGAGGCAATGTGACTACAGAAGCAGAGATTAAAGTGATGTGGCACAAGTCAAAGAATGCTGGCAGCCACCAGAAGCTGGAAGAGGCAAGGAAAGGATTCTGCCCTAAAGCCTCTGGAGAGAGCACAGCCCTGCACTTGCCCTTGATTTAGGCTCAGTGATACTGATTTTAGACTTCTGGCCTCCAGAAGAATAAATTTCTGTTATTTTAAGCCACCTGGTTAGTGGTAATTTGTCACAGCATCCATAGAAAGCTGATACACCTGGTTTGGGATTTTACACCTAGAAGCTATGGATGAATGAGTCATGGCTCCCTGGAAAATGTCACAATCCCTGTAATGATCTGGGTTTAAAATGGAGATATTTCACTAACTAAACACTCTCCACTCTGGAAGGTAACCCTGAAGCCTTACTTGGAGATTCTATCTATCACGTGTCTAACGTGAGAAGGAAGAAGCTGGGAAGCCACATGCTACCCCAGACTTCTCCCTGCTTTACTTGTGCCTCTTGATTTGTTATCTTCAAAATTATTAGTGAAGCTTGATACTGGATAAGATCTCTAATTTGTGTTAGTCTGATCTGAGGGTTCTTTGAGTTAGCTCAGATGGGATGCCATTGGAGGGCTGAGTAGAATGACGTGTTCAGACTCACATTTTAAAAGGCTCACCTTGGCTGCTGTTTTGAAAATAAATTCTATGGGGCCAAGTTAGAAGCAAGGAGACTATTGTGGTGTTATTTTAGTAATCCTGGTGAGAAGTGATGATGACTTGGACAACTTGGGGGTGATGAGAAGTGGTCCAAAAGACTTTGGGAGGAGCAAATTTCTGGGGAAGAGCAGAAGTTTAGTTTTAGACATGTTGAGTTACCTATTAGACATACAAGTGCATGTGCTGCACAGACAGGCCCACAGTCCATTGGAGATGTCCCATCAGGAGACGTATATCTGGGAGTCAGCAGCATATCATTTAAATTCATGAAATAGATGTTCTCTCCTAAGGAGTGAATAGAGCGAGAAGAAAAGAGATCCAAGACCTGATCCCTGAAGCCTTCTAAAATGAGGAGATCGGTGGGATGAGAAGGAACCAGTAAAGGTGGCTTAGAGGAAGGAAAGCAAAACGAGAGTAGAATATTCTAGAAGCACACCAAAGACAGTGTTTCTGGGAAGAGGGAATCGTAGACTGGGAGAAACCCTGCTGCTAGGTGATGTGAAGTACGGCCGAGAACTGAAACATTGGCTTAGACAGTGTGCAGGTCACTGGGGGCCTCGGCAAGCGCTGTCTTGTTGGAGTGGTGAGAGTGAAAGCCTGATTGGGTGAGTTCAAAAGAGAGGTGGAGGCAAGCAATTGGAGATGGAAAAGAAAAATCTTTTTGCCGAGTTTTACAATCAAGAGAAACATAAAAACGGTCCAAAGGCACTTGGCAGAGGGTGTGGGTACGAGAGAAGGTCTTTTTGTTGTTTGCTTGCCTAAGATGGAACTAGTACGGCATGTTTTTCTGCTGATCAAAACGATCCAGTGGAGGGCAAAACCGATGACACAGCAAAGTGGGGAGCACTAATCTTCGAGTGATGCTCTTGAGAAGGAAAGGGGATGGAATCTAGTGCACAGAGGGAGGGTTGAGCTTTGACAAGAACGTAGATAATTTGCCCACAGTAAAGGAGGGAAGGCAGAAAATATGGGCACAGTGCAAGTAGATGGGTAGATACAGTGGCGGGAGCAAGTGGAAATTTTCTTTTGGTTGTTTCTATTTTCTCAGTGAAATAGGAAGCAACCTGTTTAGTATTGCGCTACTCCAAATGTGGTCCGCAGAACACCAGCCTTGATACCAGGTGGGAGCTTGTTAGAAACGCAGAATTTCAGGCTTTCCTGCAGACCTCCCAGGTCTGAATCTTCCTTGTAATAGGAACAAGTGATTCTTGTACACATGAAAGTTTGAGCAGCATTGCACCTCAAAGCCTGGTCCAGAGGCCGCTGCCAGTCTGCTGATTGCTTGTTACCAGTCTGAAACAAGATTTGTAGAAAAACAGAGTAATCATTTAGAAATGTTTATGGAAAACTGGCGTTGCTGAGACATTCAATCACGCAATCACTGGACTCATCTTGCTGAACAGAATTTAGAGCACTTGGGCATTGAACTCAAGAGGTGAGCTACAGGTGACGCAAGCTCTGTCCTAGATACGGACAGTAAGACCATGTTACAATATGTGGTGTTTTGATTTCAGTTTGCCAGTTATAAAACTTATTAAATGTAGAACCCAGTTTTTTCATTAATAGATAATTTAAATTTAGCTATAACTTACAGAATGAATTCTTCAAACTGATGATCAGTTGGGGTAAATTCTGAAAGGAACTCTTAGGGTATAATATCCACAGCACTGAAGGCACTGAGGCATCTCCCTCCCAGGACCCACTTACCTCCTCTCCTACCCGACCCTTGCTGCCATACTCCATGCTCAGCCAAACTCTCTTTCCTGGTCCATAGAGAAAAGAGAGGCATTCTGTTTGGTGTGCAACTATGGTGGTACAGGATTGGAAAGGGAAATTTTAGTCTTGGCATTAGGAGGTGGTGTGTGTATATGCACTGAAATGTGTCTAATATTGATTCATCACTTGGGGAGTAATGTAGCAAGGGGTTATTTAAAAGTACACTTGATCCATCAACCTATTACAATTTCATCATTCCATGGAATTGGAATTCAACTGACAGACAGCAAGAACAGCTTGTGTCAATGGGCATAAGACTGTTTCTCCCTGTCCTAGTCTAGTTTATTCCCTCTAAATTATTGGTGCATGTTCAGCCACTCTCTTCACTCCCCAAAAGAGAGACTGCTAAGTGTCACCAAAACCCATTTGCTTTTCCTCCTACAGTTGGATGAGATTTCTAAGCTTGGAGAGGCCATGCCACTGAGTTCTGGGCCATATCCTGTCTCTCTCTGCTGCAAGTGAACTTCATTTTTTCTTTCTACAGTAAAAATGGAAAGGAATTCACAGACCCAGAGGAGTGGGAAAGGAGTCCAACGGAAGACCTGTGTTGCATTGACATTGGCCAAGACATACATTTATGTTCTGTTAAAGCCATGGAGAATTCTGGGTTTTCTGTTATGGTAGCTAATGCTGCCTTAACTTCTGTATGCATCCTTTTGAAAAGTTGTTTCTAATAGGATTTGTTGCAAGAAAAGAACTAGATGCCCAGGTACTTTTGTTATAGAAATATTGCTCTGAATAAAATCTTCCGTTCCCTCTCAAAGAAGCAAGTAGAAATCTTTTTCTTGGAACACATTTCTAAAAAGTTTTACATAAGATATATCCAGTAATAGATTTTAGCAGCTATTATGTAGTAGGGTATTAAAATAAAGTGTGAGGATACTGGCCCAGTTCCTACATGGACACAAAAATAGTATTATAGTTTGTCATACTGTAAAAATATAGCATTCTTTAAAAAATAAAGTTAACAAAAATACAGCCTTTTAAAATCATATGATTTTATGTGTAATGCCTCAGCATTTGTATATAGGTTTGCCATAATGAAATATTTCAGAATTTATAGGGAAAGCACATGATTGTCAAATATGCCAAAGATCATCCAGCTAATAAGTGGCAGAACCAATATGCAAATCTACATTTTCCTAGTTCCATAGCACTAGAAAATCTTTTACAGCAATCAACACTTTTTTAATTCATTTATTCAGCAATTATTTATTGGGCACTAGGAAGGGAAGAGAAGACAGTTGCTGCTCTCAAACACCACACAGTCTGCTGGAGATCTACCGGTTACATTATAGCCACTGGTTACATTATAGCGAGCTGTGTGGCAAAGGCTGTGATTAGGGCATACAAGGAGCATGGGAAGGAGCACATGACTCAGCCTGGGGGAAAGTGGAACAGATCAGGGAAGAGGAGAGGGTGCTTGAGACAAGTTATAAAGGCAAGTAGGAGTCAGTGGGAGTCCCTGGGTGGTGCAAACTGTTAAGCGCTCGGCTCCTAGCCGAAAGGTTGGAGGTTCAAGTTCATCCAGAGGCATCTCTGAAGAAAGTTCTGGCGATCTGCTTCCAAAAGGTCATAGCACTGAAAACTCTCTGGGACGCACTTCTACTCTGACACATATGGGGCCACCATGAATCAGAATTGACTCAGCGACAACTGGTTTACTGAGGCCAAGCCAGCGGAACCAGGAAACACTGCAAACACCCCATGCTGCCGTGGAAACCACTTGTGCACTCCCATGACGTTTATCTGGAAGAGTGACTCCCGGTCTTTAACGAGGGCTGTTGAGTGGCACTACCTGGGAGTTTCCACACCTTTACTCATCAGGAATATGCAGAATCCTATTGGACTCTCCCCTACTCACGTAGATGGGTTAGCCAAAAACACATCATGGCTTAAAGGACAGCTTTGTTTATGAAATAGCTTATAAACTATTCATACATAGAGAAGATAGCCCTTAAATTTGCATATCAGAGAATGACCTTGAGAACAATGAGTTAACAAAGCCTCCTCACTCACTCATTCATTCACTCGCTCATTTTTCATTCATTCATTCACTCATTTATTCCACAATTGCTTATCACATGCCACTATCAGCTACCTGTTGTGCTGAGTTCTGGGGACACAGTGATCTACAAGACTGGCATTGTCTCTGTGGTACCTAGGCTCACCCATTCCCAATGGGACTGGCGTCAGGGCTCCCCTCTGGTATGCTGCTCAGAGAATGGCTGAACCTCCTGAATCCATCCCCAGGATGAGGGGAAGGGAAGGAAAGTGATGTTTCAAAATAGTTACTGATTCCTCTGAAGACCCTTAATCTGGATGTACACTCTATCGCAAAAGCTATTTTCATGTAAAAGCACTAAGAGCCAGACACTGATGCTCAAGATTTAGCTGCTAGAATCATGGAGCTTTTCACTGCCCTTTATATCTTCATTTTTTAAAATTCCAAATAAAGATCATTTTTTTTGAAGTGTAATCCTGTACACATGTAAGTACCACTGTGTGAATATAAATACACAATTCAGCTACTTAGAGGCGTCGGGTGAGAGAGGGGATAGTCATTAAGATACAACTGATATTCCAAACCCATTGTCTATTTTACACACTCATTTTTTTATTTAGGATTTTTTAACTTGTCGAATGTTACAAAAGAATACAAAGAACGGCCTAGATATCGTGTGTATATTTATTTAAAGACAAGCAGAGCTAGGTTGAAAACTAGTATATAACTGGAAGAAAAAAAATGACCTCAGATTTGGCTCCTTCAAGCCCACATCAGTTTGCTTCGCATCTCCTTCTGATGGCCTTCACCCATTTTGTTTTTCAAAACTCTCGTGTTTTGCTTCTCACATCTTAGCCATCCACGCACTCTTTACCACTTTGAGGTGTTCAATTTTTTTTTTCCAGGTTTAAGTCCTCACCTTAGTGTTTATGGATAAGTATATGATTTAGCATTTTCCAGGATCCCAATGGAATGGGTGAATGTTCAGCATAGGTCTTTTAAAAACTCATAATAAACAAAGGAAAAAGAAATTTAGGTTACCAGTTATAGGAACAGTAAATGCTAGCAGCACAATTGTCCTTGTCAAATCCACTGTAGAAGTTCTAATGCATTTAAACAGCAGGGTCCTCCCTGTGCTAGACTCTTTACACTGGACCTCCATGTGGAAAAGAGAAAACAGTTCAAAATTCACCAAGGCCTTTAACTTTGACATTATGATTCTTGGAAAAAAATAAATAAATTAGGGATGACATGAGGGTAGAAAGTAGAGAATTTCCATTATTTCAATTGTGTATTGTAGTAGTTATCTATCGCTGCATGACAAATTACTCCAGATTTTAGTGGTTTAAAATTACACAGATTATAATCTCAAGGTGTTTGTGAGTCAGGAATCTGGTCACATTTTAGCTGTGTCTTTTGCTTCTGGTTCTCCCACAGGGCTACAGTGAAGGTGTTAGCCCAAGGCCTCTCCCAGGCTTGACTGGAGAAGAATCCACTCGCTCACGTGGTTGTTGGCAGGGTTCAGTTCCTCATGGCTGATGGACTGATGGTCTCAGTTCCTCGTTGGCTGTTGACCAAAGGGCTGCCCTCAGTTGCTTGCCGCATGCACCTTTTCAACATGGCAGCTGCTTCACTAAAATGTGCAAGCCAAGAAGGCAATAGAGAGGTTGCTAGCAAGATGAAAGTCACAATATTTTGTAACCTAATGACAGAAGTGATATCGCATCAATTTTTCCATTTTTATTGGTTAGAAGTCACTAGATAAAGCCCCTACTCAAGGTTAAGGGATCACACAAGGTCAAGAATATAGGAGTTGAAGAACATCAGCTCCATCTTAGAAGCCTGCCTACCACATGTATAAAGAAAGACTATGAATATTTTACATCACACGGTTTCAAATTCACATAAAATAAATTAACCCTCATTGGCTAAGAGAACTCTGTAGTACTTGCTGTAGTTGTTGTCAGGTGCCCTTGAGTCAGTTTCAACTTATAGCAACCCCATGCAACAGAGCAGGGTTTTCTAGGCTGTAAGCTTTATGGGAGCAGATCGCCGGGTCTTTTTCCTGCAGAGCTGATGGGTGGGTTCAAACCACCAACTTTTCGGTTAGCAGCCAAGCACTTAACCGTTGTGCTACCAGGGCTCCTCAGAAGTACTTAGAGTGTGGTGAAATAAAAGTATTAACAGGGTGCTCGTGAATTATATTTACATATTATTTTTAGAAAAATATTTCAGAGACAGACGGCATTAGAATAAATTGGTAACTAACTTGCAAAGGCAGCATTAGACCAGGTAGATTTGGATAACTACAAAGAGTATGTTCAGGAGACAGAAAAACCTGACTTCAAACTCTAGTGCTGCCACAGTATGTCGTGTGGCACCAACACCCCAGAAAGTTCCCTCGTGTTTTTTTCATTTGTACAGTTTTCTTGGACCTTTCTGCTCTCTTATCTTTGCTTTTGGGCTGATGTGCCCATTAGTCTCATACACAATTGTGTGTTATGCTGGCCCTATACACCTGTCTAGTCTTTTTGGCTGAAGGGTGAACCTCAGGACTGACTTCAGTACTGATTTGAAAGGGTTTCCAGGGGCCATACTCTTGGGGTTTCTCCAGTCTCTGTCAGACCAGCAAGCCTGGTCTTTTTGTGTGTGTGTGTGTGTGAACTTGAATTTTGTTCTACATTTTTCTCCTGCTCTGTCTGGGACCTTCTATTGTGACCCTGGTCAGAGCAGTCAGTGGTGGTAACTGGGCACTATCTAGTTGTTCTGGGCTCAGCCTGGTGGAGGTTGTGGTAGCTGTGGTCCATTATGTTACCTTGTTTTTTAATGATGTCTTTGTTAATCTTGGTCTTTTGTATTTTAATATACATTTTCGAATCAGCTTGTTAACTTCTTTTAAAAAATCTAACCTTGCCTGGATTTTGACTGGGATTGTATAAAATCTGTAGATCATTTTGGGGATAATTAACATCTTTATAATATTAAGTTTCCAACCCCTGAAAATGTCACATGCCTACATTTGTTTAGATTTTCTTTATTTTCTCACAACGATTTACAGTTTTAAATGTAAATTTCTTACACACATTTAATTAGATTTATTCTTAGCCATACGATTTTTGGGTGCTTTTGTAAATAGTATGATTTTAAATTTCATTTTGTTTGTTGGGGGCATATAGAAATACATTTATTTATTGATCTTGTCTCCAGAGAGCTTATCTATAGATTTTTTGGGTGTTTTTACATTTCAAATTACATCATCTATAATTAATAACAGTTTTATTTCTTCCTTTGACATTCTCATGCCATGTATGTATGCATGTGTATATGTATGTATGTATTTAGTTTTGTCTTATTATACTGGCTAAGACCTCCAGTATCTTGTTGACTCTAATTGGTAAGAATTGGCATCCTTATTGTATTCATAATTTCAGAAGGAAAGTTTCTATCATTTATGATGTTTATTCTGATTTTGTTAGACACATTTTATCAGATTAAAAAATTTCCCTTTTATACCTAATTTGCTGAGAGTCTTGTCCCCAATTAAGTATTGATTTACA
The DNA here is from genome assembly GCA_030035585.1 of Dugong dugon. Lineage (NCBI taxonomy): Eukaryota > Metazoa > Chordata > Mammalia > Sirenia > Dugongidae > Dugong > Dugong dugon. The sequence continues at coordinate 21,871,681 of CM057469.1, read as the reverse complement.
TCACATGCTTTTCCTGCATTAGACTTTTCTTCTTTAGTTTGTCAATGTGTTAATTACATTGTTTCATTTTCTAATGTTTAACCAATTCTGCATACCTGGAACAAACCCGAATTGGCCAAGTTGCATTATTCTTATTATAGATCACTGGATTCACTTCACTAACATTTTGCTTAGGATTTTCACAACTGTGTATATGAAAGAGGTGACCTGTACTTTTTGTTTATTTTGTAAGGTTTTTTTTGTGAGAATCGCATGCTGTTCTCAAAAAATGAGTAGAGACGTATTCCTTATTTTTCCTATACCTGAAAGAATTTTGTTTAATTGGCATTATTTCTTCTTTTAAACTTTGGAAGAATTTATCATAAAGCTATCTGAGCCTGGGATTTTCTTAGTGGGACTGGGTTTTCTTTTTGTATTCTTGATGTATTTTTAAGAAAAGTTATATAATTATTCAGGTTATCCATCTTATTAATTTTGATAAATAGTGTTTTTTTAGGGAAATGTGTCTTGGTCATATGAATTTAAAAATATTTATCAACATAACGTTGAAAATATTGTTTTTGTCTTTCTAACATTCTTTGACTCTTCTTTACTCCTAATGGTTAGTTGTGAATTCTTTTTTCTTGATTAAATTCACCATGAGTTTATTAATTTTGTTGTTATCAGGTGCTGTCAAATTGGTTCCAACCCATATCGACCCTACATACAACAGAAACACCTCATAGTCCTGCGCCATCCGCACAATCGTTGCTATGTTTGAGCCCATTGCTGCAGCCACTGTGTCAATCCATCTCATTGAGGGTCTTCCTCTTTTTCACTGACCTTCTACTTTACCAAGCAGGATGTCCTTCTCCAGGGACTGGTCCCTCCTAATAACATGTCCAAAGTATGTGAGATGAAGTCTCGCCATCCTTGCTTCTAAGGAGCATTCTGGCAGTACTTCTTCCAAGACAGACTTATTCGTTCTTCTGGCAGTCCACGGTATATTCAATATTCTCTGCCAACACCATAATTCAAAGGCATCAATTCTTCTTCAATCTTCCTTATTAATTTTGTTAGTTTTTCTAAATTTCCAACTTTTTTGTTTACTTTCTTTATGTGCAATTTACGAAATCATTATTTTCTTTGCCATTCATGTTCTTTGGGTTTAATATGCAGATCATTTTTTTAGTATCTTGAGGAGAATGTTTTGATCATGTTTTTTCAGCCTTTCTACTTTTCAGATATACACATTTCAACTTTTCCTGCTAAATATTGCTTTAGCTATATCCCACGAGTTTTGATATGTCATATTTTCATTATCTGGAAGTTCAAAATATTTTCTAGTTTTTATTATGAATTCTTTTTGGATCTCTGAATTATTTATAAATAAAATGCTTAATTTTCAAACGTTTGGAAATTTTCGTTTATCGTTTTGTATTCAATTTCTAGCTTAATTCTAATGTAGCCAGAGACATATTTGAATAATTTAAATTCTGTGAAAATTGTTGTTTTATGGCCAAGCAAATAGTCAATTTTTTAAATGTTTCATGTGCACTTGAAAACAATGTGTATTCTCTGCTTGTTGATTATAATGTTTAATATATGTCATTAGGGCAACTTTGTTCAAATCATGTTTCAACTCTTCCATATCTTTACCAATAATTTGTCTAGTTCTATCAATTGCTAATAGATATTTTTCAAGCTCCCTCAATGATGGTAGATTTATCTAGTTCTCCTTTTAGTTCTGTCATTTTTGGTTTCATGCATTTTGAGGCTTACCAAAAAAACAAAACAAAACAAAACAGGTTGCCATTGAGTCAATTTCGATTCATAGTGACCCTATAGGCCAGAGAACTGCACTATAGGGTTTCCAAGGAGTGGCTGGTGGATTCAAACTGCCGACTTTTTTGGTTAGCAGCCAAGCTCCTAACCCTATGCCATCAGGGCTCCATTTTGAGTATTAAACCCATTGCTGTTGAATCCATTCCGACTCATAGTGATCCTATAGGACAGAGAAGAACTGCCCCTCGTGGTTTCCAAGGAGAAGCTGGTGGATTTGAACTGCCAACTTTTTGGTTAATAGGCAAGCTCTTAACCACTGTGCCACCAGGGCTCCTTTTCAGTATTAGGCACACTAAAATGAGAACTTCTGTGAATGTTTTATGAATAGATGCGAGATTTGAACTTGGTGGTACTGCGTAATTTTTCCAGGTCAGGCAAGTTTTCCGCCTTTGAGAGCATGCAGTCTTACCACTTTTCTATTGTTCATTTTAGTGGAAAATATTTGAATTTCCCTTCTCTTACAAGTTTCCACTTTATATAGGTTCCAGCTTTCCCAGGTTTTACTAAACTTACTAAAATCTAATATAAATGAGTACTTTGTTCTGTCCTGGACAATACAAGGCTCTTAGAGCAATTTAACTTCATATGTTTTAATTCTCTTTCTCTCTCCCTCGGTGTCAATATTCATATTTTTATTTTGCCATACTCTGTACTACTGAGTTCTCTTAATTAACCAATGAGGGCTAATTTATTTTATATGATTTTGAAGCAGTGTGATGTAAAATGTTTATAAAGTCTTACTTTATATGTATAGTAGGCAGATTTCTCTCTCTCTCTTTCTATATATATATAAACAGAGAGAATGAGAGAACAAGAGAGGGAGATAGTGAATGAGAGAGAGAAGTGAGAGAGACAGCAAGTGAGACAGCGAGAGGGATGGTTTTAAGCCACTTAAATTTTGGGATTGCTTGTTGCTGTGCCTATCAGTCACAGTTCCACCAGAGAAACAAAACCAGTAGAACGGATTGACCGACTGACTGTGGGCGCTGCTTAAGCAAGTCTAAAATCCATACAGCAGGCCATCAGGCAGGTTGGGAACTCTTGGGCAGGACCTGAGGCTGTACCCACAGGTAAAATTCCTTCTTCAGGGAAGTCTCAGTTTTACCTTTAAAGCCTTTCAATGAATTGAATCAGATTATCTGACTTAAAGAAAACTGATTATAGACTTTAATCACATCCACAAAACACTTTCACAGCAATACCTAGATTAGCATTTAATTAAATAACTAGGGATGATAGACTAGCCAAACTGACCCATAAAAGTAACCATAACATGAGGCATAATTTAGACTATCCTAATTACACGCACCTAGTAGCAATTTACTCATAGCGACCCTATCCGACAGAGTACAACTGCCCCATAGAGTTTCCAAGGAACGCCTGGTGGATTCAAACTGCCAACCTTTTGGTTAACAGCCACAGCACTTAACCACTATGCCACCAGGGTTTCCATGAGTCGGAATGGACTCACCACTGGTTGTTTTGTTTTTTTTTTTAAGTAGCAATTTAGCTATATTTGACTGTCAGCAGACTTTAGGCCTATTAAATATTCTATCTCATGCATCCTTTTTATGAAAATAATTACAAACTGTCTAAGTGACAAGTTCTGAAATACAAAACTTTGTTTTCAACCCAAAAAATTAAATGCTAGTTTTTAAGGCATTCTTTTTACTTTTGAATGAGTGTCCACAATGGACTACATGTAAAATAGAACATACAGCTATAGACCTGCCTCTGATATTACTAATACCTACCCAAAATTACCACCACCCTATTAGTTTGTCATACTGTTGTGGCTTGAGTGTTGCTATGATGCTGGAAACTATGCCACTGGCACTTCAAATGCCAGCAGGGTCACCTATGGTGGAAAGGTTTAAGTGGAGCTTCTAGAGTAAGACAGACTAGGAAGAAAGATCTGACGATATAATTCTGAAAATTAGCCAAAGAAAACCCTGTGAATCATAGAATACTGTTCGAGACTTTAACTCACTTTGGACATGTTATCAGGAGGTACCAATTGCTTGAGAAGGACATCATGTTTGGTAAAGTGGAGGGCCAACAAGGTGAGAGAAACCCTCAATGACATGAATTGACACAATGGACACAATGAACTCTAACACGCCAACGATCATGAAGATGGCTCAGGACTGGGCAACATTTTATTCTATTGGACATGAGGTCGCCATGAGCTAGAGCCAACATGACAGCATCTAACAATTGGATGGCCACTCTAACTCTGTCTTGACCCCATCCCCAATTCTTTCAATCACTCAACTGGTACCTTAAAAGCCATCTTCCTTTGCTGGACCTCTTAGGAGTAGTTTCACTTCCATATTCTACAAATCCCAGGAAACTATCCACTTATCCCAAATAGTTAGCATATCATTAGCAACTTTTGCATTTATTAAGTCAGTCATTTGATTGATAGATCGATAGCTGCCATTAAGTCAACTCCAACTCACGGAGACCTTGTGTAAAACAGAATGAGATGCTATCTTGTGTCATTCTCATGATTGCTGACATGTTTGAGTCATTTGCCTAACATGATGTCCTCCTGCAGCAATTGATCCCTCCTGATGATCTGTCCACAGTAAAGGAGTTGGACAATGTTCTGTTGTGATTCATAAAGTTTTCTTGGCTAATTTTTTGAAGTAGATCACTAGGCCTTTCTTCCTAGTTTTTCTTAGTCTGAAAGCTCTGCTGAAATCTGTCCACCATAGGTGACCCTGCTGATATTTGAAATACCGGTGGCATAGCTTCCAGCATCGCATAGCAACACACAAGCTACCACAGTACAACAAAAAGTCAATCTTTAGAGTGTATATTTAAAAACATTACCTAAATTTGTAACATATCTGCCTCTACTTAACTCACTGTGTGTTCTGTGCCTTATTTTCCTCATTTAAAAAAAAAAAAAAAAAGATGTGTTTGGGCTTCAAGAGTTCTAAGTTCTCTTCTTGCTGTAATGATCTCTATGTCTATCATGTAGTCCTCTCCTAAACGATCTATACGCTTCCATTCTTAAGTCTTCTAATTTATCTGAGTCTAGGATATTTGGTTACTATTGATTTGATATTTAACACCCATAGAGTAGATCCAGATGCTTTACTATGAAGATATCTGAGTTCAGATCTAACCAAAGCATGATATATCACAATGTTTCTTTTTCCTTCTTCATTTACTTCTCTGCTACTTAAAAATGAGGATAACTGTAACTTCAGTGTGCTAGGTAGGGCCTTCAAGATTGCAAGGAACAGACACACAGTCAAAGTGTCACAGTTAAAGTGAGTTTATCTCTGATGACACATAAGTAAGGAAGATAAGAAAGCAATGCAGTTGTTACAAGGTCCAGACTTGTTCAGGAATCAATCATCGTCTCAGGAACCTCAAAACAGGAATGATGAATCCACGAGTACTCTAGTTGTCTCAACTGTAGAAGTAGTTGCCATTACTGTTCTAAGGTGGCACCATTATGGTGACTGTGATAGCTAAGACTGTGTGTCAACTTGGCTGGACCATGATTCTCAGTGTTTTGGCAGCCATATAATGTTGGGATCACTTCCCTTTTGAGATTTGATACGTGATCACCCCCATGATGGGATCTGCTGTGAGTAGCCAATCAGTTGAAGGAGAGTTTCCTTGGGTGTGTGGCCCACATGGAGTGTGGGTGGACGTTCAGGCAGGGTATGCGGGCTTTTGCTTGTTCTGGATCCTGCAGCTGGCTCCTGTTTGCCTGATCTCCGGTTCTTGGGACTTGAGCTAGCAGCTTATCTGCTGCAGTCTTGCCTACCGATCTTGGGATTCGTCGATTTTCACAGCCTGTGAGCAACAGCCCTGCTCTCCAGCCTGCCAGTCTGAGGTTCGCCAGCCCCTGCAGCTATGTGAATCAAGAGAAGCCCTTTCCTGACCCATGGACTTGGGACATTACAACCTCTGCCATCGCATGAGCTATTTCCTTGATATAAATCTCTCTCTTTATATATATATTTATATGCTTTACTGGTTTTGCTTCTCTAGAGAACCTAGCCTAAGACAATAACTTAGCTCTTTTGTGTGTCTATTCTGGCTGCTCTTAGTACTGCTGATTAACTTTCTATTATTTCATATTTAAACTCCTTGATTGAACGGTAGTGATTGATTGGGCTAGATAACATCAAACAAGAATACCACTGCTGGGTACACGTTCTTTCCTTAGGCCGTCTGCTGGCCTATACGTGAGTTTCTCTGAGTCAGGTACTGACGTTGGTGCAGTCAGTTGGTGCAATCATTCCCAAAATCTGTTGTGTGCCTACGCGGGGACCCTTTAAATTAGAAACCAGATTCATCTGTGTTTGTGTCTTACAATGACCTCAGACTTTCTCAAATATTCCTCAGAATTTTAAACCCTGGGATACTGCTGAGTCCATAAACAAATTAATAATTTTTAGCTATTTCTGAGGCCAAGACAATGGGTTTGAGAGCCAGATATCCATTTTTACAAAAGGATAACTTTTTCCCCTTCCTATTTTTTTCTCTTACATATTTAAATTCATGAATAATCTTAACCTCTCTATACTTCAACACAGGATTGTCTCTCATCGAACTGTTAGCCTATTAACTAAATCAACATGAAATTTTAGGATTCAGAAACTTGATAAAATAAAATTTTCAGAGATTCAAAAAGTTTGCTCTATTAGGTCTTTGCTAAATTCTCAAATGACAACTTTTAAAAAAATGTGCCCCTTCATATTTCTTCTCTTTATAAAAAGGGCATCCATCTTAGGCACATACCACAGACATTCAGAGATAAGACTGCCTCAAGTCCAAATAATGTTAACAACGACAACAACAAAATTCTGTGGGGATCTTGTGAAAGGCACTGTGCCAAGCAGTCCAAATATGTTTTTGCTTGAATAGATTTTCAGCTTCTGAGTAGCTCAATGGGAAGGGAATTTGCGCATTTGGAGGACTTGGTGTAGATGGCTTTCAAGGTATTCTCTAAAGCTGAGATTCCATACGGGTTTGTTGAACAAACACCAGGCACATTTTATTATGAATTTAGGTATGGAAATAATAGGATTTAATAGGTAAGTAAAGTAGAGGGTCAGCGAAAGAGAGGAAGACCTTCAACGAGATGGATTGACACAGTGGCTGCAACAATGGACTCAAACATAGCAATGATTGTGAGGATGGCACAGGACCGGGCAGTGTTTCATTCTGTTGTACACAGGGTCGCTATGAGTCAGAACTGACTCAATGGCACCTAACAACAACAACAACATGGGAGGCAGCTGAACTTGTATTTCCATAAATGTCTTTTGTGTCACTTGGCCATAGTATAGAGCTTGGTCTCTACAATTGTTTTTTTACTAGGAAAAAAAAAATTTACTCAAAACAAATACATGTTAGAGACAAACTCTTTTTCCCCCATAGGGATAAAGATAGTGCTACAAAAATGCTTCCTTTGACTAATATACAAAACAGTGGGACTGTAGCCCATTAGGCCAGCTCCATTTCCCTTATTTACCCCTTCATAGTACAGCTTGGTTACTGCTGAGAGGATGGTTTGCTTCTCATATCAAGCTCAGGAGAAGAAGAAATGTCTCATCTCACAGTATGAAAATGCCATATAATATTTACTTCTGAAAAAATCGAGCATTTGGTTATATGCAAGGTTTGAGAATTTTAATAATTCCCCAGATTCAGCCCTTTACCACACCAATTTATTTTGAGATCTTAGAGTTAATAATATAGATATGTCCAGGTACAATTTTACCCTATTTACACAAAGAAACATTAGAAATTCAAGATATTCTTTATAACAGCATTATAAAGAATTAGAAGTTTACTAATTTAACATTGCAGAAGTTAATGTATAATAGCCTATTAAATTTCACATTTCTTTTCATCAAATTGCCTAAAGAAGTATAAGTGATCAATGACCCTGTATAACTCTCTAAGTGCAAGACTGCTAATGAATCATACATAAGAAAATTCAGTTTATACAGTCCTACCAAACTTCGAAAGAATACCTATCTAGTCACCATAAAAAGTTATATCTTCATAATTCAGCTATACATGGGAATTCTCTCAGATGGAAAAGCTAGGCTGTGACCTGGAGTTGACTTCCAGGACATTAAAAATCCTCCACCAATTTAAATGAATAAGATAAAAACGTTAAACCACTATTTGGTTACCAACATATAAAAAGAGAGGGGAAGATGCCGATTCATAGCAAATGGGGAAAATGCTGGATATGAACTAATTTATCCAATTTTCCTTAGGCCAAGTGGAAGTTATTTTAATTTTTGTCCTTCAAATGGCTTATAATAAAGTGCACCAGTTCACTGGAAATAAGATGAGAAAACAAAAGAAAGAACCGAACATTCATCCACAATACAAGGGGCTGTCTATCAGGGACTGAGTTCGAATAACCAACAGCAAAGCATCTTTCAAAACAGATGATGGTTGTTCTATTGAGAGTAAAGGCAGCTTTTTACATTCCTTAAACAGTAGAAATAATGGAATAAATTTTGGACAGAAAAACTCACACCAATGATCATACATATGAGAAAAAGGCAGATTCTGGGGTCGAATTCCTGAGACAGATGGACCCTGGGTCTGATCTTAGCAAGATATTTTTAGAATCTTTTTATTTTTTTCTCCCCCCTGGAATTTAGTTCGATGAAAGTTTCTGAAGAAATAAGAAACTCAGAGCTCATCAAAGTCACTTGAGAATAACCACAGGCTGACGGGAAATAAGCTTTTCTTTTTTTTCAGTCCCAGGTTCAGCGAGGCACTTTTAACAACTAGGTAACTGCATTAATGAAACATATTTCTCAAAGGGCAAGATCAACCAAAAATGTGATCAGACTCACCTCACTAAGAACCAAGTCGGAAGTGAGACAAACAGTAGCACAGACACAGTGCTAATGGGACAAGCTCTCAGTGCTGCACAGATGCACAGCTTTTTCACAGCCCTTTTGCTCCTTAGTCAGCTTTCACATTTTTTAAGACACCAATTTTCATTTTGTGGTCCCAGGACCTTGGAAGTCCACCAAGCATCTATTTACCAGGCCCTGAAAAACAGTGGGGACATTTTCAGTGTGCCTTAGTTCTATCATTTTCAGGTACCCAAACTGCACTAAAGCATCATGGATATAAACCTCAGAATGTTCCACTTCCTCTCCAGCAGTTTGATAAGCTGTGAGCCAATTATTTGGTATATAGTGTCCAGGGACAATGCAGTGGAGGTCACAGTACTGATATTTAACAGTGTGTTTCAGAGACTGGATTTGGGGTAATAAAAGTTATGGGGCTTGGAAGACAACAGGCTGCATAAAAACTGTTCGCATATTTTCTACTGGAAGGCCCACCATAAGGTCGTACTGGACTCCACAATAAGCAGAAATAGCCTCATAGAGTGAATTACTGCTTAAAATCATTGCTCGAGAATAAATAAGGCACTAGATTAACACTGGTGGCACAGAAATTCCGAGTATAGCTTCAAATTGAAGTGTTTTTGTTTTTCTTTCTTCCCCTTGGGTAATAATAATTCCTGGGAAGTTTATGGGGTGGGGGGGAAGGTTAGTAGCCACCCACTTCTGCATAATTTTCTGTCATAGACATACGCACATAGTTTCAAATTACAGTGTTTTTGTTTTGCTTCTTTTACTCTTGGGAAATAATTCCTGGGATGTTTACAGGGGAAAAAATTGGAAGCCGATAGTCTATTTAGCACAGATACAAATTCTAAGAGAGGAAGGCCACCTCTAGAGGTATAGACAAAGCATCTAAATTAAAAACAAGATTCTGCAGGATGAAATGCTGGACATGATCCCATTATGACACTCTTTGCACAGGGGCTATTTTCCTGGTACCCAGAGAAGGCCAGCGTTGCCTCTTGGAGTCAGTGGCTTTGTTGGTGCTGTCCAGCCCACCCTGATGAGGTGGCCTGCCGGGCTGAGTAGAGCTTTGCTGCTGCTAGTGAATGGCAGAAAATCCTGGGACACAGTTCCCGGTGCTACCATTTTGCTAGGGCTTAGAAGAAAATGACAACGATGGCCATTTCATATAGGATAAAATTCTCTTCTCCTATCCCATGTAAGGAAACTCTGGTGCCGTAGTGGTTAAGAGCTATGGCTGCTAACCAAAAGGTCAGCAGTTTGAATCCACCAGGCGCTCCGTGGAAACTCTATGGGGCAGTTCTACTCTGTCCTATGGGTCACTATGAGTCAGAATCAACTCAATAGCAATGGGTTTGGTTTGTTTTTTATCCCATGTAAAAGTTAGTGACAGTGAAGGGGCACAGTTACAGCAAGCCTACCCTTGTCCCATGGCTGTGCACAAATACTCTGGGTAAGAACTGGAGAACCAACAAAAAAGCAGCCATCTCTTTTCCTTTTAGATGTCCTTCTAAAACTCATCCAAGACTGCCTTTCTTGTCAAAGACTGAAGTTGTCATGTTTGTTTGTCTTCACTCCTAATCTTTGCTTTCTTTCTTTTTTCTAATCATCACCAAAACCACCTTTATTTCCCTGGAGGATTGGCAGGATAACCCTTTATTCTAGGGAGAATAGGGTATGGGTTAAGTATTTAGAGTTTTCTGAGCTGGCCATTATTGATGAAGAGTATTAGTGAGAATTCTCCAACCGTTCATAAAAACATGCCGCCCTAAACAATAATGCTCTATTCTAGCTCTCTTCACTGGTTGGTGAGATATCCAGTGAAGCAATATTTGAAAGTAGTAAGAAGGGCAGGTATCTGATCGCTGGATCACCAACAATGGCTGTTCTACACCATGTGAACCCCCTGGATAAGATCCATGGGTTCTTTCATCACACTTTTTGGCATATTAGAAATCAAGCTTCTAGGGGAAAAAAAAGTGAGACTGCTTTTCCTTGCTCTGAAAACTCATGTGTATGTTGATCCTAAAGAACAACGCCTGGCACAATGTCTGGTTACGTGTTGATGTTATTTTTGCCGAAGTGACCAGACAAAATATTCCATCATGAAGATGGTCCAGATATCTGCCCAGTTTTTGTGTTGCTGTGTTCATTTCATCCACATTTGCAATTGGAAGCTGTGGGTTTGTTCTCCCCTTCTGGATTTTCAGGAAGGACCCAGTGTTGATTCCATTAGGATACCACAAAGATGATTTCAAGAAAAGATTATACACCATAATGCTTAGCATTTATATAGGCTCTTTTGATTTCAAAACAAGTTATAAATATGTCCTACCACAACATCCCGGCGAGGTAGGTGAGTATGACTGTTACTACATTACCAGCAGAAACCGAGGCCAAGGTGGTAAGGACTCTGTTCCAGGCCGTGGATGGCGTCAGGAGCAATGTCAGGACTAGGCAGCCTGACCATCTGCACTGGCCCTGAAGAGGCCATGCCTCTCTCTCTCACGTGACAACAGTCTCCATTAATACAGAATTATATATTGTATAGATAGAAAACAACAACACACAACAGCATTATAGAACAATAATTCAATCAGTATTTTTGTTTCTTAATAAAATATGTTAAGCACAGTATTTAAATTGCATTTCTCTGAAAAGCATTTGGTATATTAAACAGCATAAGGTATATTAAATAGCTCTATAAACATTTGCTGGCATCCTCTTAACAGCATAATGATTCTAAAGAAATTAAAATCCACTGATGCATAAAGATCTTTCCTTTACAATATCATAAACTAAAAAAAGTGAGAAACTTTATGCTCGAAATGCAGACTTAATAGCTTGCTGAATATTAGCAGTTGGCTACATAATTTTTTCTGCGTTTGAGAGAAAAGAAAATGTTAAACATATTGCTGGCAGTGGTTAAGTACCAATTTGGTAGGAAAAAAGATGCCGTTGAAAGGTGAAAATTAAAGATGGCCATTTCCGTTTTGTATCCATTCTGAGGACTTCATACATTTTCAAAAGATATGATCATACTTGGAACTAATGCTGAGGTGAATATAGGGAGTCCATATAAAAAGAGCATTTTGTGACAAGTGACAATGATACAAAATGAAAGCTATGGTATTAGCAAAAACTGAGTAAGAAGGGAAAAAGGGCATTTTTTAAACAGTTTTGAAAGCTGGCACGAGATGTAAGCTGTTCATGCTTAGATGACTGTATAGGTCTTGGAGGTGGTTTACAAGGATAAATACTTGCTTTTATCAGTCTCCTCTCCAAGGCAAAATCCTCACTCTCCTCTCTAAGTCAGCAGTTCTCAGTCTGGTGTTAAAGAGCTTACTTCATGCTAAGCTTCCTAAGAATTGACCAGGTGGGTCAGCAGAAAAAGTTCTAAAACTAGAAAGGAAGAGGAATCAAAGTTTTAAAATTTGTATGCAAACGTAAAAACTACCTTCTAAGCCGAAATGACATTCTCTGTCAGAAGTAACAATATAAAAGTCTTAAATTTCGTGTACATGGCGCTAAGATATTGTTAGACAGATGTTACATGTACTTCAGAGAACTTTTTTAGTAAGTGTGCTTTTTCCTCAAGAAAAGGACATATTAAATTGGTTTTCTTTCCTCAAATCCTTTATATGTAAATATGAAATTCAGAGTTGTCCTGTCAGTCTGTATATTCTTGATGGGCACTCAAGGGTCCTTCCCGCTTGCATTGTATGTGACAGTTTTGTTGGAGGGGGGTTTGAGTTTGAACAGGCTTGAGCAGTTCGGTTGTTTGGTTGGCTGTAAGCTTCTGGCATAGGGTGAATACCAGTCCCTCTCAAATACATCTTTAAGTTGCTTAATGATGCTCGTATCGTTGGTCACATCTACTTGGTTGATAACAAGGCCTGTGCCGGCATTCTGAGTAAAATCATTCCCTACCCAGTCAAAATTTCCTGCAAACAAACAAAGGAAATCATGGTGAGGAGTAACATCCACTGGGGAACATTCCTGATATAACGAAATACAGAGCAAATTTTATTAAAACAAATAAATAAATAAACACCCAGGAACAATGACAGGGAGACCAAATTGTGTTGACAGTTCAGGACAAAAAAAAAAAAATTCCAAGAAGCTTTACATATGGTATATTAATACTGAAATATTATTTTGGCATTTTCTGCAGCTTTGCTCAGCTTGAAACTCAAAACAAGGAATCTTCTGTTCCTTTTTTGTAAATGTTATTTCTTATTGACATTCACAAGACACACTGAATACAGCAACATACAAAATATATAGGAATACACTTAAAAATCCTGTGAACAATTACTACCTTCTCAAAGAGACAACATCTAATCCATATGTACAAATGAGGAATTCTAATTATAATGCTCAAAAGCTTCCACATCAAAGAGAAAGCTGAAGTCGGAGAAGAAGCATCAGTTCTAACTGAATACACAAAAATTGGCTTGCTTGGGTTATAAATCATTTTTCAGTCGGGGGATCAGGCCCCTTGGCTCAGGATTCTGGGCAGTGGCTGTAAGCTTCCCAGGTATGGCTGCTGGCATCTGCTCCAGGACAGGCTCATCATGGCTACCTCACTTACATGGAGCCCCATATTCAAGGAGGGTGTCAATAAAAGGGCTTGACTACCTCCAAGATCTACCACTTGTCTGTCGGTTTGTCATACTGTGGTGGCTTGTATATTGCTATGATGCTGGGAACTATGACACAGGTATTTCAAATACCAGCAGGGTCACCCATGGTGGACAGGTTTCAGTAGAGCTTCCAGTCTAAGACAGATTAGGAAGAAAGGCCTGGTGATCTACTTTCAAAAATTAACCAATGAAAACTGGATGGATCACAACGGAATATTGTCTAATATATTGCTGAAAGATGAGACCCCCTTGGTTGGAAGGCACTCAAAATACACAGTGGACTTGAGCACACCATCATGAAGATGGCACAGAACTGGGCAACCGGGGAACGTTCTGTTCTGTTGCATGTGGGGTCGCCATGAGTTGGAGTTGACTTGATGGTGACTACCAACAACAAAACCTCAGGATATCCACAGCTAACCTCTCGTCTTTGGTACCCAAGGAGAACAAAGGATTCCCCTCAGTAAAGTACAGTACAGTTTATTTCTTTTATCTCCTTTGTCCTTTATTCAACACATATTTCTAAGTGCCCACTGTAACCAGGTGCTATATTAGGGGATAGGAATATAAAACTGAAAATAGCAGTCCCTGCCTTCAAGGAGTCCAGTAGGGAAACATAATAATTACAATGTCAAGCGTATGAGATAGTAGAAGAGATGTATGTATATAATGCCACGAGGGCAAGAATAAAAGGAATTTCTGATGCTGGCTAGATGTGTCAGATAAGTAATTGAGAGATGCATAGAAATTTATTCACTAGGGAAAGAGAGAGACACACCCCCAAGACAGGATGACATGTTTGTAGACAAGATATGGTTGGGCTATTGGAACATGAAGGGGAGGAGCTAGGGAGTCAGGATATAAGGGGTGTCAAATGTAGTGGAACTATCATTTATTAAATGCCTACTATGAGGGAAGCAGTACACTTGGTGTTCTGTATATATTATGAGATTGGTAGGATTTACCTCCACTTTATAGATGAGGAGAGTAAGGCAAAAAAGAGAGCAATAAATTTGCCCAAGGTCACATGGCCAATAAACGATGAAACAAAAGTCTGCCAGACTCCATGAACTATCTACAGTACCACACACTAAGAATTATTCTCACTAAAAAAAATTTAGCCATACTAAGTCCCTGGGTGGACCAAAAAGTTAAGAGCTCAACTACTAGCCAAAAAGGTGGCAGCTTGAACCTACCCAGAGGTGCCTTGGAAGACAGGCCTGGTGATCTGCTTCCAAAAGGTCACAGCCATTGAAAACTCTATGGAACAGTTCTACTCTGCACCCATGGGGTCGCCATGAATTCGAATTGACTCAACAGCAACTAACAACACCAACAAGACTGAAAAAGACTGAGTCTTAAATTACCATTAGCCCAGATCTGGTCTAAGCTCCCAGTTGATCTCCTCTTTGGTTAAGAGCTGGTTCCTTAAAGGAGTCTTTTAAGAGTTTGACCTTCCATTGTCTCAGTGCAGGAAAACTTGTTGAAAAAGACACTGAGATCATTGGGCCCTCGGCATCCTTGACCCAAGACCCTGCAGCCATCTGTGGGAGAAGCCGCTGAGAGAAGGTACCTCCACAGAGAGCGAACATGTTTTCCTTGATAGCTTTCATCTGTTTCATCCCTCCTCTGCCCTCTGGAGGCACCCCCCACAACACACACATATAAAATCCCTTTTCCATGTGGGACCCCCTGGAATATTGAAAGGAAGTTCCCTTGTCCCTCATTTTACTCCTTAAATTATTCCTAGGGGCCTAAGAATAGCAAGTCCCTGAATCAAATATTATCAGTATAGTGAAAGATCTCTCTCTCTCACACACATGTATAAATCCCACAGTGTTGTCAATAACTTAATGATAGACATATCTTTGGGCCAATTTTACTGATATAAATTAGTGAACTGTCTTCCAAATGGCTCATGATATTGGGTCAGGGGTCTCTGCACAGAAATCGTCTTTGCGAGTGCTGTGTTCTTGATTCTGCGCTCTCAACGATCTGGCCACTCTCAGAGGCCGTGGGTCCGTGGAAATGCTCAGGGCCAAGTTAATACAGAGTTGGGTTGCTACACTGGGGATTGGTAACAACTGCTGATTGAGAGTTATCCAGAAGTCTGATGGCAGACAGCATCTTCTGCTCATTCCAGAAACAAAATACTGAGGTCTTGCATGCCTTCCAGGGACTTTTGGACAAGGCACTAAAATCCCATCTCTACAGCTAAATGCCAGGCACCCTACCAAGGGCAGAAATACATTATCTCATGCAATATTCACTACAATCCCATGAGGTGGTAATACTGACTCTATTTACTAATGAGGAAATTAAGACCCAGAAAGGTTAAGTAATTTGTTCAAGGCAATGATAAGAAGTAGCAGAACTGAAGTTCAAAGCCAGGTTGGACTTCACAGCCTACACTTAACGCTTCTGTCCCTGATCACCTCTGAGTATAAAGGCTTCTTTGTGTTACTGATTGTGACTTCCACCCTGGACTACAGTATCACCCTCAGGGCAGAAGCATTGCAACCACGCTGAAACTTCTGACCCATTCATTTGGGGCCACATTCTCTGAAGGAAACATACATAGAAATATGCTTTTGGGAACAAAATTCTAACTCACGAAAAGGACCAGACTTCTGCATGAGACTGGAGGAACCCTGGAAAGCATGGCCCCAGATTCTCTGTCAGCCCAGAACTAAATTTCTGAGATCAACTCTTCAGACAGGGATTGGACTGGACTGTGGGACATAAAGTGATACTCGTGAGGAGTGTGCCTCTTAGCTCAAGTAGATACAAGAGACTAAATGGGCAGCTTCTGTCCGGAGGTGAGATGGGAAGGCAGAGAGGGTTAGGAGCTGGTTAAATGGACACGGGGAATCAGGGGTGGAAATGAGGAGTGTTCTGTCACGGTATGAGGAGAGCAATTAGGGTCACATAACAATTTATGTATAAATTTTTCTATGGGAGACTAACTTGAAATGTAAACTTCGTTTAAACTACACAGTTAAAATAAAATAAAAAAAGACCAGACTTACTGGCCTGACAGAGACTGGAGAAACCCCAGGAGTATGTTTCCCCGACACTCTTTTATCTCAGTAATGAAGTCACTCCTGATGTTCATCCTTCAGCCAAAGATTAGACAAACCCATAAAACAAAACGACACTAATGGGGCACAACAGCCCAGGGACAAGGACTGGAAGGCAGGAGGGGACAGGAAAACTGGTAATAGGGAACCCAAGGTTGAGAAGGTAGAGCGTTGACATGTCACGGGGTTGTTAACCAATGTCATAAAACAATATGTGTACTAACTGTTTAATGAGAAATTATTTGTTCTGTAAACCTTCATCTAAAATACAATAAAAAAAAATTTAAAAAAAGAAATATACTTTTGAGAGTAGCATGGGACAGGAAAGAGATGAGGGAGAGAAATGGCAAGATTTTGAAGCAGTATTGTTTGAACTCAGGCTCTTCCCTTCAGTACAATGGATGGAACCAGGATCCTGTGTCTTTATTGGTCCTCAGAAGCTTTAATTAGGTTCTTCTCAGTAATTATCCACCGCTTGCCTGTCAGTTTGTTGTACTGTGGTGGTTTGCATGTTGCTCTAATGTTGGAAGCTATGCCACCGGTATTTCAAACAACAGCAAGACCAGCTTCAGCAGAGCTTCTAGACTAAGACAGACTAGGAAGAAAGATCTGATGATCTGCTTCTGAAAATTAGTCAGTCAACACCTTATGGATCACAACAGAATATTGTCCTTTATAGACATGTTATCAGAAAAGACCAATCGCTAGAAAAGAACATCCTGTTTGGTAGAGAACCTACCAAGACAAGGAAAACCCTCAATGAGACAAATTGACACGATACCTCCAACAATGGACTCAAACATACCAATGATCATGAAGATGGCGCAGGACCGGGCAACATTTCGTTTGTTCTGTTATATATAAGGTCTGAGTCTGAGCTGACTTGATAGCAACTAACAACAGTGAATTACAGCTCTTCTCAGATTTCACGGGTTCACAGAGGAATTCCTACACCATTGTGACTATTTTTTCCTACCTTTCACTTTCTGATGGTTTGGCTAAACATCAAAACCACACATATATGCTTCAGTGTTTTTTAAATTGGGATGCAGTTTCACCCAGCTCCTTTGAGACTACCACTTCAGCTTCCAAAATGCCTTTTAAGACCCAGTAGCCTGGAGAACTGTGGCATCACCCTTAAGAACAGGAAAATGAGGGTTGCAGATGAGCTCACTTGGGAAGGTGTGAAATGGGCCTTTGAGGGCCACCATTAACCTAATACTCCTTGTCAGTCTGCAAATAATTCAAACAATCTTCCAGGCAAATTAACCAGGCCTGACTCATATATACTATGGAGAATTCAAAATTAGAGAGATGATACTGGTTTGGGGATTCTTCTGTAAGTCTTGTGAAAACTCAGTGGAGCTATAATTCCATGCAAGGTCTAGTGCACACTTCTCTTAATTCAGCATTCTCAGCAAGTGTCTGAGTGATGACTTAAGAGATTTCCAGAACATGCTGGTAATTATTTACATTATCAATGACTTTTCTCTCTTGATATGCTTTGATAATTTTATAGTAGAACTATGCTTCACTCTAGGCAATTAATGTTTTGCTAAAATGTTATGTGTAAAATGAACTCATTTAAAAACGTGCTATATAGGGAAGACGAAGGGGAAGAAAGCAAGGAATCAATATTTACTAAGACGCTAGATAGATCAGAAATGGTGTTAGGAGCTTTTCATAGATTATCACATTTAACCCCCATGCCACTATCAAAGGTGGGGTGCTATTATCTCCACTTTACAGATAAGAAAACATGCTCCAAGAGATTACGTGACTTTCCACCATCTTCCATTCTCCAAGTGTCAGTGCTGGAATTTAAATCTAGGCTTGTCTGACTCCAAAAATTATTTAATTCCCCAAAGAACATTTAGATACGTGTATGAGCCTTTGTGGAATGTATACACAACACCTTTCTTTAAATCCCACATGTAAACTACCCAGATTTGAGTCCCTAAATCCTACTGTGTCTGAAACTTGCTCTATCCCTGGGTTTTCCAATAATTGAGCCAAAAGTTTCCTGTCTGGGTTAAACAACCTTGAGATTTGTTGTTATTTGTAACATGCTTAAAAAGAAGCTGATGCTACTCTATTCTCCACATACTGATGAACGTGAGAGAATCCACATAACCACATCTTGGGTCACTGAGAGGGACAACAGGAATAAAATAATATTCTCATCTTCCAGAACCACTGGAATGATATACATTAGAATATTCTAATACTCTATTCCACTAATGTGATGCCATAACTATTAAAAATGGAAAAAGACAGAACATTTTCACACAGAGACAGAAGTTAGTAACCCTTCACATGGCCAATGGCGGTATACACTGAAGAGATGGAGGGGTGAGGGGTCTGGGCGCCTGTATTCTAGACCTAGTTCCTTTATCCCTTATATTTGCATACCTAAGTCACTTATGTCTTAGGGCTCAAGTTTCCTTGTTTCTAAACTGCAGATGATAAAAGCTGCCCTCTCTATTGGCAACTTTGTTAAGAGAACCAAATAAGATAAAAAAGTACTCTACAAAGTTAAACGCACCCTAAAAATATAAGAGGATATATTTTTTTATTTACTGAATTTGCGGGAACAATTGATACTGATTCCATATTCCTATGTTTCACACACGTTTTTCTTTTCTCTTTTGAGACTGCCACTTAATCTGTACAAGGTAATAATCATACTGTTATTTTCGGATTTATGTGCCTTCTTCTTATAGATAACAATAATGTGACCATATGGGTTGAGGAGTTACCATGGACCCATATATCATGGGAAATTAGAGTAGGTTTTATAGATTGGTAAATCATCCCACTAGTATGTCTGATTTCTGCATCTGGAGCTTTATTACCTTAATAAAATAGATAACATTAATCGAGTATTATCTCTGTGCCATGAGGCGCTGGTGATTCAGTGGTAGAATTCTTGCCTTCCATGTGGGAGACCTGGGTTTGATTCCTGGTCAATCCACCTCATGTGCAGCCACCAACTTTCTGTCAGTGGAGGCTTACATGTTTCTATGATGCTGAGCAGGTTTCAGCAGAGCTCCCAGACTAAGACACACTAGCAAGAGAGGCCTGCTAATCTACTTCCGAAACTCAGACAATGAAAACCTCATGGATCACAACAGTCCGATCCCCAAGCGATCGTAAGGACAGCGCAGGCCTGGCAGCATTTTGTTCTGTTGTGCATGGGGTCACCGTGAGTTGGGGGCCAATTCAAGGGACGGCAGCTAACAACAATGATCTCTGTGCCAGGTGGTTTTGTGGTACAAGGTGCTTTTTAATACATTGTTCTATTTAAATTTCACCCAATAAAGTAGAAAGTATTATTAGTCTCATTTGACAGATGAGAGAACTAAGGTTTAGACATACTAAGTATATTGTCCCAAGTTAGACATTTAGAAAATGGCAGATAGTTTTATTGCCCAGGCCACGGCAGAGTTGTCACTGAATTGCTCCACTGTAAGCCTTCCATTACTCAGGACAGGCTGGCCCATGGAATAGGGCAATGAAAGAGGCTTGCTGGTGCTAGTGCCAGGATTCATCTTGAATGAGTCATTCAACTCCTCACCTGTAAAATGAAGCAAATGGACCACAAACTTTCTGCAAAACATTTATACAAATACATCTTAAATGAAATCCTAGCATATAAATCAGGCAATAGAGGAAATATTTAGTGGATGAGCTCTCTACCCTCTTGTACCTGTTTCCTAACCTCAGGGTCTCCCCCACTCACCAGCAGTGGCTCCCAGGCATTGTTTCCTTACCATGGGGTACTGAAGGGCACAGTATGATGACCACTAAACTGGATGATCCCTAAGGAGCCTTACATAAAGTCCGACACCTACCAATATAAGCTGCTCCATCAGTCACCATGTACTTGTTGCGATTTAATTTAGGAAAGGTGTTGTTCTTTTGTTCTTTTATAGCACAAGCATTCTCTGTTTCCAGATCAAAAAATTTCTGTAAGACAAAGGAAAATAAAGCAGGTGAGTGGAGAACATTTTTGATCTTGTTCAAAAGCACAAAAGAGGGTATTATCCAAATATCAACAACAGACCTCATACTGAGTTGTTACAAAACCACCATCTTGTGACTTCATATAGATGAAGCTATTTTTGTGTCTCAGAGCTATATAAGCAACAAGAGGGAAAATTAGCATGCTCAACCAGGTCTATAATTAACACTTTGAAGCTACAAAATGAACACAAAATTCATTCTTTCAGTAGGGTGAGGGCTAGCAGAAGGTTGTTTAATTCTAATTGTCTTATTCATTAGAGCCCACTGACATTTGATGTCTGCCTCAGGGTGCTTCCTGTCGAGCATGCCAATGAACTGAATGAATATTCTTACGTGTTGCCTACATTATAAGAGGCAGCAGGCCCATCTCAATGACTAGGTGATTAAACTGGGGATTTGCAAAGGTCAAGGTAGATTTTGCCAAGGGAACAAATACTTTCCTTCTAAACACCTAGGTTTGCAAGCTCTTTCAATAGGCAACTCAAAAAGAAAAAAAAAAAAAAAAAATCACAACGCCAAGCCAAGAATCCTGAATTTCAGCTTTCATGTGGCCCAAAAAGCAGCATTCCATTCCACCCAAGGCCAGATAAGAGAAGGGAATCGAGAGCCCGAGTAGCTAGTCCACTGAATTTGCTAAGTGCTTAGACGAGGCTGGGAGTCCCTGGGCGGTGCAAACAGTTAATGTGCTTGGCTGCTAACTGAAAGGTTGGAGGTTCGAGTCTACCAAGAGGCACCTTAGAAGAAAAGTCTGGCCATCTACTTCCAAAAAATCAGCCATTGAAAATTGTGGGGTACAGTTCTACTAATTCTACTCTGACACACATGGGGCTGCCTTGAGTTGAAGCTGATTCAATGGCAATTGTTTTAGATGAGGCTTACAGTATGACTGAGATCCCAGGAAGATGCCAGTCAAAGGCAAGGGGCTCAGGAAAACATTGGAAAATGTTCAACATTTTCAGAACTTCATGGAATCTTTCTGGAATGTCTTACAGCTGTGGAATCATGTGTGTTTGAAAGAAATAAGAGGCAGAGAGAAAAATGAGATGACACCTAGAAATGGAGAAGTCATTTACAGTTTTAAAAGTGTTCAAATTCAGTTTTGGAAATCATGAAATTGATCTTCCCCTTTCCCCCATCGGTGGGACGGGGTGATAAACTAGGTGATCACTAAGGTCCTTCAGGCCCTGAAAATTCTGTTCTGATTTTGTGAGGAACCTTTGACATCAGTGGTGCACAGGCCAAAATCTACCACCCAGAACTGTCTATTCTACAACACAGAGGAACATTCTCCTATGGGCACATCGTCATGCTTATAGGCAACGAGGTCCGGATCCCCTTACTTCTTCAGTTGGCATCTTCTGCAAAATCTGTGCCAGTTTGGAGGGTACACATGTAGTCTTTGTGGACTACTGAAATAGGCTTAATAATCAGGGGATGCTCTTAAATCATAATTAGATATTCATGAAGACATGTGAGTACTAAGGGTGCCACTACTAAGTAACAGCCATTAGTCACCTTGCTTGGGTATCCTGTTTATTTCAAAACATGTCCAACCATTTGACTATTTCCTCTTGAGGAAGATATTATTGTAGAATCAGGATGAATTTGAAAAAGAAAAAAAATATATATCCTAACTAAAGGACTAAGGTGTGCCTGACCCAAGCCATGGTATTTTCAGTCACCTCATATGCATGCAAAAGCTGGACAACGATTAAGGAAGACTGAAGAAGAATTGATGCCTTTGAATTATGGTGTTGGCCAAGAATATTGAATATACCACGGACTGCCTGAAGAACAAACAAACCTATCTTGGAAGAAGTACAGCTAGAATGCTCCTTAGAAGGGAGGATGGCAAGACTTCATCTTACATTCTTTGGACATGTCATCAGGAGGGACCAGACCCTGGTGAAGGACATCATGCTTGGTAGAGTAGAGGGTTAGTGAAAAAGAGGAAGTCCCTCAACAAGGTAGAGTGACACAGTGGCTGCAATAACGGGCTCAAACATAGCAATGATTGTGAGGATGGCGCAGGACCAGGCAGTATTTCATTCTGTTGTACATAATAGAGTTGTTGTGAGTCGAAACCGACACTACAGCACCTAACAACAACAACAATTAAAGTCAGGAATAGAATGATAGTTTGAGGCTTTGGTGAGAATCCATTTGCTCTAGAAAGTCAAATATGGCCCCAAAGTGGGGAAACAGCTTTATCTGGGAAATGGAAATGACAGCCAAAATCACGTTATTCACTGACATGTTATTAGATACCAGGTATAGGTGACTGCAAACAAAGGCATTTCAAAAGTGATTTCTTAATTTATGAAAAAAATGAAACCCTATGGGGCAGTTCTACTCTGTCCTGTAGGGTCACTATGAGTCAGAATTGACTCAACAGCAATGGGTTATGGAAAGGTTGGTGATTTAAGCCCACTCAGAGGCACCTGAGAAGAAAGGCCTGGTGATCTAGTTCCAAAAGATCACAACCATTGAAAACCCTACGGAGCACAGTTCTACTCTGACACACATGGGGTCCCCATGAGTCAGAGTTGACTTGATAGCAACTGGTTTGGTTTTAGGTATGTTGTCCATTTACATAGTGTTATAAATACCCAAATAATTCTCAAGTACTCCTTCTTGCTTTCAAATTCTATGAAAATGAATTCACAACTAAGTGAGGATCCTAACAAAAACCAAACATTTGAAATGTGAGAAAACAAATGAGCATATAAAATGAAAATATGAAACTATATTTTAAAATATTTTTCACTATCAAAGATTGTTATTGGAAGTTCATATATATGCATATACTGCTTTCACAGATGTACAAGCGAATAAACATTTCATTCAATAGTACAGTAAATATAATACTTACAACTTTCAAACTGCAGTTGGCTATTTCAGTGCAAATAGCTTTAAGAGATGAAATAAAGTTAAATGTAAGGGGATCAGTGTCCTTCCAGAAGCTTATAAGGAGTCGAACTTTAACGCTTCGCAAAACTAACGCCTCTCTTATTTTGCCATCCAAATCTGGCCAGTAAGTCCTGCAGAAATATAATATCCATATAGACAAAAATAAAGAAAATAACTTAGTTTGGGAAAGAAACGTACTATCCTACAGAGAACATTTATATTAATCTAATCTGGCCATTACTTTGTTCTGTAATACGTAAGTAGCCTTGTAGGATATGTTGAAAAAATGGCACCGGGGTTAGAGCACTGAAAGGCGGTTGTTTTATTGAGACCTAGCCCTGCCTACAGTGAGGGCTCCCACCACCAGCACCCCTGCCTGGTAGGCCTAGGGTGCATGCAGACTGACTGCCACCATGTGCCACCTTCACTACACCTCCAATCTGGGCTTCAGTTTCTATGCGCACTCAGAATCAATTTTCCAACAGTAGTCCCATGACACCCACTCTGAACGAAATGCTGCTCAAACCTCTCTTCTTTTGTAACTGCCTCATACAAGCTTCGGCTCTGGTTACCTGAGCTCTCCTATGCTCTTAGCTCCAGATTGTCCCTACCCTCTTCTTTCCTGATCAAGCCTCCCACTACTCCCCCACCTCCTACTCTTTTTGCTGGGCAACTGGCATTCTCTACTAGGCAAACAGTTTCCCCCATAAACTCAGTTTCTTCTATGAATCTTCTCTTAGCCTTTTTTGCCTTAACTAAATCCTGGTTCTTCCATGAGACCGTGGTTTCTCCTCATGTCCTTCCATGTATTTTTTACCACAACCTACCTACTTGGTTTAGGATGGGGGGCCAGCTTTTGCCCATGCCCACACAATGTCATTCCAGAATTAATTCTCATATTAAAAAAACAAAAATCTTTCTTATATATATTTTTACCACAATAAAAAAATACCAAAAAAGAAAATGAAAGACGATTTTCCTGTCTTAGTCCCAACCCTTAAATCCCTCTCTTGACCTCTCCTCAACACTGTCATTTGTAGAACTGTTTACTCTCCCACATTCCTGAAAGATTTTGGCCTTTGGTATCCAGCATTTATCCCCACCCAAATCTAGCCCTAATTTGGGGAAATTCACTGCTTCGACTAAGGGTATATTATTAATAACCTTGGCCTGTCAGTCACGTAATCACTGCACCTCCAAAGGTCTCCTCTTTCTATCTGACCACATCCTTCTGCCTTTAGGGTCTCCCACACTCTTGCTCAGACTAAACCTGCTCTTTGGCCCCCGAAGGCCCCAGATCCACCATCCCTCCACTTTCTCCTGGTCCATCATCCCATTTCCGAGCCCAGCCTGATTCAAGTCCTGATGCCTTGAAGAATAGTTCCAACTCCACCTTCCTCTAGCTTTTGGCAAGCCTAAATCTTGTTTCAGTGCTACAATTCCAGATGCCTGATTTCTATACCCAAAAAGCTGAGGACTACTGGAAAGAATAATTTCAGCACTGTGCAGACTTAACAACCAAACCAAACCCATGGCTGTGGAGTCGAGTCCGATTCATAGTGACCCTATATAACAGAGTAGAACTGTCCTATCAAGTTTCCAAGGCTGTAAATCCTTCCAGAAGCAGATTGCCACACCTTTCTCCCGAGGAGTGGCTGGTGGATTTAAACCACCAACCTTTCAGATAGCAGTCACGCGCTTAACCACTGTGCACCAGGCCTCCTTGTGCAGATTTCTAAAACCAAAAACCAAACCCATTGCTGTTGAGTTGATTCTGACTCATACCAATCCTATAGGATAGAATAGGATAGAACCTCTGACCTCACTTCACTAATTCTCATTCACTGCTCAGTCCACTGTCCCCAGCCTCCGAACCAAGGTTCTGTTGCAAATCTTCTAGTCAAAGTTATCAGTAATACCCCAACTGAAAAATCTAGTGGACGTCATTCAGTTCTTATTTTATTGTTAGACTTGGCTGCATGTGTTGATGGTTCTTTTCTTCTTCTTTTTTTTTTAATAATTAAAAAAATATTTTGTTGTTATTGTTGAAAATATACACAGGAGAACATACACCAATTCAACAATTTCTACATCTACAGTTCAGTAACATTAACTACATTCTTCAAGTTGTGTAACTGTACATACCCTCCTTTTCTGAGTTGTTCCTCCCCATTAACATAAACTCACTGCCCCTAAATTTCCAATCTAATCTTTTGAGTTGTTGTCAGTTTGATCCGTATAGGTAGATAATAAAAGAGCTCAGTGCTCAAGGTAGACATTCTTTACTAGTTAAGCTAAACTATTGTTTGGTTTTGAGAAGACCTCAGTTCAGGGGATATTTTTGGTTTAAGGTTTTTCTTAAAAATCAATTCCATTGGCTTCTATGACTCTATAGTGTGCTCATCTACCCCTGATCTGATGAACTGCTTCTTTACCTGTTGTAGGATCTCTTCCCTAAATATCAATGCTCGCTTAAGATTCTATCACCATCCTTGTGTTCCTTTCACTCTACATGCCATCTCCATGGGCAGCTTCATCTACTCGCTTGGTTTCAACTGTCATCTATATTTTTACCAAAACCCATTGCCGCTGGGTCGATTCTGACTCATAGCGACTCTACAGGACAGAGTAGAACCGCCCTATAGGGTTTCCAAGGAGCTGCTGGTGGATTTGAATTGCCTATCTTTTGTTAGCAGCTGAGATCTTAACCAGTACATCACCAGGGCTCTCTATATTCTTAAGCCCTCCAAATTCACATCACTTGGCTAACCCTCTTTAGACTTCATTCTGGATATTCCCCCTGGATCGTCCCATGAACTTCAAATCCATAAATCTGCTTATTTACCTATAGTCTTTGTAACCTTCAGTATTTGTATAGCCTTCATCATCGTCTAATTACCCAAAGTAAAAACCTGTGAATCATTCTTGTATTTGTTCTCCTTTTTACCAACCACTATGTACCTCAGCAATATTCCTGGAATATGCTTCCTTTATTCTGTCTTCCCTAGTGTTGCCCTACCTACCAACATAACACCCAACCAGTTGCCATGGAGTTGATTCTGACTCATGATGACCCTCTCTGTGTGTCAGAGTAGAACTGTGTTCCATAGAGTTTCAATGGCTGATTTTTTGGAAGTAGATTTTTACTGCAGGGTTTATGTAGCCGTGTATCACTGTTCCATTGACTTCTTATTACTTTAAAAAGTAGTAGTGACTCCTTGCACTATAGCTAAATAATGGTTATATGTTTATCTATGTTGGTTTTAGGTGTTGTCGAGTAGATCTCGACTCATAACAGTTCTATGTGACGAAGCAGAACTAACTGTCCTATACGGTTTTATAGGCTGTAATCTTTACAGGAGCTAATTGCCAAGTCTTTCTTCCATGGAGACTCTGGGTGGGTGAACCGCCAAGCTTTTGGTTAGCAGCCAAGAGCTTAACCATTGCCACCACCAGCGCCCCTTTATCTATACCCATATCCATATCAAATTTCATACCCACATCCATATCTATACTATATTTACATATTTAAATATTTTAAAATATAGATATATATTTTTACATGTTGTCAACATTTGTAATTTGTGAGTATATAAATTTTTCCCCTTTCATTGGAAAGTCTGGCAGTGTGTTGGACTAACAATTGAGTCTGTAGGATATTAATTCCATCAATACATTAAAATTTGATAATATTTACGTGTTTATTCAAGTTGAATTCACTCTTGAAGAGCTTTTCCAGGATTATGTAAAGACAAATAGGCAATCTGACTTTTAGAAACTTTCTCATTTGTATGATGGATAAGAACTGAATTATAACCTGGATGTTCGAACCATGTCTTATGTCTCTCTGAGGACTCTCCCCTCAGAATGTTAAAGGCATTTACAGACTTGAAATTTTAAAAACAGGATAAAACAACTGCTCTTTGAATAACAGCTAAAAGGGCAGATTAACAACTAAAATGTACATTTTCACCTAAGTCCCCAGTTCGTCAACATTGTTTCAGTTTTCTGTCACTTTTAGATTTCTAAGATATTTTAGATTTTCCGTATTAACTATCTTCCCTTTGACTCTGAAGGATTATAGGGCTTCAGGAGTTCATGGGACTTCATGGAGCAAAACTTTTGTCATTCTTGAGAAATATTCACCCCATTCTAACATAAAACTCCAGGAACTTGACCTTATTTTTCTTCTAAATAACAGGAAAATTATGCAAAACCTATCTGTTGTGTTTCAAAATCTTCTCAAGGTGATAATGAAATCTAAAACTGAATCTAAAACCAAATCAACTATAAATAGTGCAAACATACAAAGGAGGGATAGAAAAGATAGAAAGTGCTTGGAAAAAAATGGATGGCTGTCTCAAGGATGCACAATATTTTAAAGAAAATAACCATAGGCATCTTGCAGCTTAACATGATTTTTGACTCTGATTGTCACCAGGAGCAATCACTTTCCGGGAGAGGCGCTCTGTTTCGCAATCTCATAGCCATTTGCATATTATGCATATGGGGGGTTGGCGATATTGAAAATATTCAAGCAATATAGGGCACATTTAATCATTTAACTGCAATAAATGGATGTTTCGAAATTGTCATTTTTCAAATTAAAAAGGTCTTGATTGCAGTCCCAGAAATGTGCACTTTGAAAACTTTTCCTGGATTAAACTAATACTCACAACATTTATAGCCATCCAAATCTCTGCAAGCCTAGCAAGAAAGCAAAAGTAGGAGTATCTGGGGACATGGTCGTATATTTATTCATGCAATGATTTTCCAAAGAGTTTGTCATAAATTCTGCTCCAAAATTTACTCCAAGTCTTTGCACACTTAAACAATGATGAATTATTGAAAGAGCTCTCCATTTTTAAGATGCTCTCTTTCTCACACATAGGGATGGATTGACTGAGGAGTTGACCAGGTAACAAAGGGTTTTTTTTATTATGGGTCTCCTTTAAGTTGAAAAGATATTTTGAAAATTTATTACTTAATGAAGCCTGACATGAATAAAGGAGTCTCTAGGTGGTGCAAACAGTTAACATGCTTGGCTGTTAACCAAAAGGTTGGCGGTTTGAGTCCATCTAGAGGCACCTTGGAGGAAAGGCCTGGCAATCTACTTTTGAGAAATCAGCCCTTGAAAGCTCTATGGAGCACAGTTCTACTCTGGCACACAGGGAGTCGGAACTGACTCCATGGCAACTGGTTTTGTTTTGTTTTCACATAAATGCAACAAAGCAGTAGTTCCTCCTTTAAAGGAAATCTTGCAAGACCTACTCAGTTTCAGAATGCCCATTAGGTACATCTAAACTCGCATTATATCAGTTATATATCTTTAGGTACATCTAAACATATTAACAATTATGAATTGGTAGTCACCTTTTCAAGTTGAAGACAACCCAACCTTCTTTCTAAACTTGCTCACTTGTCTATAATGTACACTACTGAGGCACTTTTGTAGGCTGAGACCCCAAGTCCTTAAAATGAATCCACTCAGAGAAGAGGTGCATCATAGGTAAACTGCAGCTGCACACCAAACAGATGTGAATGTTGATCCCTCCGAACGCAGACCTGATAGCATCTCAGTGTGCAGGCTACTCTCCCCTGTGGTCTCCTGGTTAGTGCCCAGTCCTGGAGACTGAGTTCTAACTGGAGGTTTAGGCACTCACTGACCTTCGGGAGCTTGTGCTGGAGATAGGCAGGTAGTCCATAACGGCTATGAACACAAACTGCTTGGCATCATCTATTACACTGTAGATGGCATCTATGTCAAAGCTTCTGTTCTTAGGGCAAAAGAGTTTGGGAGAGTTCTGCGAAGACACAAAAACCAAATTAATATAGAATAACAATTTTTCTCATCTAGGGATTTCTTTTGTTTAAATGAATTTGTGATCTTAACTAATTTTGGCACACCTACGTTCCAGTTCCTTATCAGATTAGACAAATACAGTAAAACCTGCAAAAGAATCTGTGTGTCTTAGGCTGGGTTCTCCAGAGAAGCAAAACCAGTAAAGCATACAAATACATATATATATAGAGATTTATATTAAAGAAATGGCCCACGAGGCTGCAGAGGCCGGAATGTCCCAAGCCCCTGGGTCAGGTTAGAGACCCCTCCTGATGCATGCAGCCACAGGGACTGGTGAACCCAAGATTTGCAGGCTGGAGAGCAGGACTCCTGCTCACAAGCTGCAGAGATCGACGAGTACCAAAGATTGGCACACAAGACTACAGGTAAGCTGCTAGCTGAAGTCCCAAGAACTGGAGGTCAAATGAACAGGAGCCAGCTGCAGGATCCAGAATGAGCAAAAGCCCAGAAGCCTTGCCAGAATATCCACTTATAGTCAATGCAGGCCACATGCCCAAGGAAACTCCCTTTCAACTGATTGGCTACTCACAGCATATCCCATCATGGAGGTGATCACATAATACCAAATCTCATCAAGGAAGGGAATCACACCACCACACGACTATCATATCACTGAGAATCATGGCCCAGCCAAGTTGACACACAACTTTAACTATCATACTGTGTAAGGGGGAAACCTGTCAGAGAAGGAAAACTCAAATGTTTTTTAACTAAAATGAGAGATAGAAAAGCTGTAAGACTGCATCCTGTCAAAAGTGGAAAACTTGTGGGACCCAGAAAAACAAGGCTGTCCCATCAGGTTCCAGCCCTCACATGTTTCACTGTATGTTCTCAGATGTCTCAAAGCTGAGGCACGTAGAGATCAAGGTGTAGTGGGATGGGTCTCAAGACTGTCCCTTGAGTTTGTTTTGGGAGAGAATTCTTGTTTTCAATATATACATCTCTGCACTCTAGCTCTGAACTTCTGTGATTTTGATGTACAGCTCTCTCACAAATACCTGCTAATTTTCTCAGGTGTTACCATATAATACATACATACACACATAGCAAGTAATTTACCCCAGAAGTAATTTCATTTGAAAGATGATATGGCTATAAAAATCTTCAAGACAAAAAAAATCTAAACACGTTTTTTCCCCCAAAGTTTTCATTGAGTCAGGAAGAGGACTGTTGAATGTTAAGAAAGGATCATGAATAATTGTGGAGGAAAAGCTGAGTGAGTTATTAGGACACCCAAATTCATCAGGAGAGATAGAGAAGAAGGATATTCTGAAAGATTTAAGTGAAATGAAAAAAAGAGGCCAAGTTTGTGCTTGAAGTCTTTTTTTCATGTTGCTCGAGGTGACTGTCATCTTGTAAGATGCAGTGTTTTTAGATGAAATTGCTCTAGAAAGAGAAAAATGTACTTTGGTTTTCTCATTATTTTTCCACTGGACAAGATTGAAAAGAGTGTTTAGCTCAATTCCTATCTGATTTTGACAAGCTATACACCCGGGCAAGTCTAAAAAAAAGAAAAGAAAAGCAAACCTGTTGCCACTGAGTTGATTTCAAGTCACAGCGACCCTAAAGGACAGAGGAGAACTGCCCCATAGGGTTTCCAAGGAGAGGCTGGTGGATTTGAACTGCCGACCTTTTGCTTAGCAGCTATAGATCTTAAACACTGCACCACCAGGGCTCCAAATACATGTAAAATAATTTTGTTAATAACATACTTGTTATTGCACTCCCAAACCAAAAAAACCAACCCGTTGCCATTGAGCCAGTTTCAACTCAACCTAGCTTCTACCAAAAAAAAAAGAAAAAAAAAAAAAATTTGAAAGATGACATGGCTATAAAAATCTTCAAGACAAAAAAAATCTAAACATGTTGTTTTTTTCCCCAAAACTTTCATTGAGTCAGGAAGAGGACTGTTGAATGTTAAGAAAGGATCATGAATAATTGTAGAGGAAAAGCTAAGTGAGTTATTAAGACACCCAAATTCATCAGGAGAGATAGGGAAGAAGGATATTCGGAAAGATTTAAGTGAAATGAAAAAAGAGGCAAGTTTGTGCTTAAAAGAGTTTTTTTTTAGCTCTATATGATGAAAATCCTTCATATTTATTTTCTGTTATTTACATATATGTAGTTTGCTACTTAGGACAGAAACAATGTCAACTTCCTCTTTTATCTCTATTGCTACATTTCTAAATTTTCAGATTGTCCTTTCATTTGAACAGACAAAAAGAGATACAATTCATCCCTTAATGAAATGCTCTTTAGTGACATAGAAGCTGTTGGCATAACATTCGATATCTATCAATTGAGAAGTAACAATATTAAATTGGTAACATCATTTAGAGACGTTTTTCTGAGCATCGGGATCAGTTCAGAAGCTTGTTTCAATTCAAGAGTCCAAAGTCTCACCCCAGATCCAGTGGATCTAATCCTGGGGGACAGGAACTGAAAATCTATATTTTAAAGAGGCTCCCCAACTGATACTTTAAAGTCTGAGGGTCAGGGCTGTTGTTAATTGTCATTGAGGTGTCTCCGACTCATGGTGACTTCATGTACTGTACAACAAAAGAGATCCTGTGCCATCTTTATGATCATTGGTTAGGTGTGAATTCATTGTTGTGGCTATTGTGTCAATCCATCTCATGGAGGACTTCCCTTATTTTTACTGACCCTGTATTGTACAAACATGATGTCTTTTTCTAGCAACTGGTCTTTCCTGATGCTGTGTCCAAAATAAGCGAGCCAACGTCTCGCCATCCTCACTTCTAAGGAGCTTCTGGTTGTATTTCTTCAAAGACTGATTTATTTATTTCTCTGAAAGTCCACAGTATATTCAGTATCCTTTGCCAACATCACAATTCTAATGCGTCCGTTCTTCTTCAGTCTTCCTTTTTTATTGTCCAGCATATGACATGTTGAAAAGACTATGGCTTGAGTCAGGCACATCTTAGTCATCAAAGCGACATCTTTGCTTTTTAACGCTTTAAAGAGGTCTTCTGCAACGGATTTGCCCAATGCAATAATACATCATTTAATTTCTTGACCGCTGTTTCCAAGGACACTGATTGTTGATCCAAGTAGAATAAACTCCTTGACAACTTCAATTTTTTCTCCATTTAGCATGATGTTTTTTATCAGTCCAATCATTGATGTAGTGCATCAAAAGTAGGATCTGATGTCACAAGATCTGAGTGCTGGTCCTTTCATTGATACGTCCGAGGGACTTTGTACGAAACTGTGCGATAAACTTCAATATCTTCATCTGTAAAACAGTCCTAATCCAGTGCCTACCTTACAGGACATTTGTGGGGATCAAATCAGATAATGCAAAGTATCCCAAACTAGGAATGATTATTAAGATTTATTATTGTTATTATCATTAGGGACAGCATATGATGGGTGAATAAAGAGTAAACACACGTTAAATGCCTTGAGGGATGCAACAGAACCCAGCCTGTATAGTTCATTTTTGCCTAATACACTATCACACTCAAACACTCCAAATTAATAAAAAGCATCTGGAGGAGAGTGGGGAGAATGATGGCAACACTCACCGACACAAACGCTTGAGAGTAGGTTTCGTTCAACTGAAGCTGCAATTTCTTTTGGTTGTCATAGACTCCATAGAGCCTCTTGGACCAGGTCTGAGGTACTCTGCTCTTGAATTTTAGTGAACTATATAAAGCAAATATCCTTTGTAAATCTAGGACCAGGCAGCTGCAGTTGTAGAAGATGACACCCAGTTCTTTCATCTGTGAAATTAAAATGGAAAGTGTCAATGCCATGTGTGTCTGATGATGAATAAGAATGCAGTAGTAGCGACCTCGTTTTTCTTGTAATTATTGTAATATGAAAATATGTAGCTATAGTCACTTACGGTATAGAGAAGTGATGCATTAGCAAAATGCTTAAATATTTGAGTAGAACTTTCGCTTCCCTTTTGTATTTGGGCTCCTATAGATAATTTTCCCATATTCATCTACATTTCTCATAACAGCTCTTCAGATGTGTTTCTTTAGCACTAATTTGTTGTATAATTTTTAAGTCATGCAGCAGTTAAAAGGTTGACTTTTAATTGCAGCGTACGGAATGGTTAAGATCATGGACTCCTGAGTCTGACTGCCTGGAATTAGATTCCAGCTCTATGACTTTCTAGCTGTGTAACTTTGGACAAGACAGTTAGTCTCTGTCCCCTAGTTTCTTCTTCTATAAAATGGAAATAATAGTATTTATTTTATATCGTTACCTACTGCTGCCATACCAGAAATATCACAAGTGGGCCGCCTCAAAGGACAGAAATTTAGTTTCTCACGGTTCGGGAGACTAAAAGTCCAAATTCAGAGGGTGGCTCTAGGGAAAGGTCCTTCTTTGTCTATTTCAGCTTCTAGGAGTCAGCAATGCTTGGAGTTCCATCACTGACAGATAGTGTCTGTCCTCCCACTTCCATTTATGCTTGCTTTTGTGTCTAATATGCTTTTTTAATAACTCAGAAGTGATTGGTTTTAAGACACACCCTACACTGATTAAAAGGAAGAAAACAGAAAACAAAACCAAACCCGTTGCCATAGCGTGGATTCTGACTCAGAGTGACGCTGTAAGAGAGAGTGGAACTGCCCCATAGGGTTTCTTAGCTTGTAATCTTTACGGAAGCAGACTGCCACATCTTTCTCCCGTGGAGTGGCTGGTGAGTTCAAAACGCTGATCTTTTGGTTTGCAGCTGAGCACTTTAACCACTGCACCACCAGGACTCCTTCTCTATGAGGCTTAGAAGGTTAATATATGTAAGGGCCTTAGAACAGCCCTATCGCATATTAATCAGTAAAATATGTTAGCAATTATTATTCCTATTATTCATACGACACAAGCCTTAAGAGTAAAAGACTAATAGAATCTTCCAACAAAAGAGACAGATTATTTTATCTACTCCTCTCAAAGCACAGATGAGGAAGGTCATGTTCACGCAGGCAGGCAAATGTACTCGCCCAGTGTTCAATATCTAGTCAGCTGTAGATTAAGGATTTAAATGCAGGCTTTCTGACTCCTGATCAAATACACCCAGGAGCGGAGCTGCACTGGCTTCATCTGAGTCCAGTATCACTTTGTAAAAATTGCATATGATTTCTAATTAGTCATCCAGACCAGGCAAAGTAAAATTCTGGCCATGGAAAAAACAGCACAAATATACGCGCTTTCTATGACCTGAACACTCAGTGAAGGGTTTGTTATGCAGACTCTGAGGACTTGGAGCACATGGATATTAAACTCCCTTCCTATCCCTTCCTCCAGACGCCTGATCAAGATTCTACTCAGCTTATAGGAGAGATCACCTATCATGTAGGGCCCTGTCTCTCCTTGCCCCCTAGGACTCCCAACATAACGTTCCATGGGCCTCTTTCCCTGTTCATCTGTATGGATCTGCCATCACTTTACCAGCTCCATTCCAAGCACAGTACAGGTAGACACAGTTTATTTAACTCCCTGATGGACAGATGAGTTGTTTCTATTTTTTTCTCTAATGCAAAAATAAACAAATTCATTAAAAAAAATTATAATACTTCAAAAATAAAGCAGCATGTATCTGTGTGTACATGTGTAAGTCTTTCTTTAGTATAGATTCCTAGAATTGGATGAAGAAACATATTAAGGACAATGTTGTTGTTGTTAGCTGCTGTTGAGTTGGCACCACCAGATGTACGGCCTTTGGTAAGTCCTTCAGTGTCTCTGAGTCTTTGTCTCCTCTTTTGAACAATAAAGAGTTTTGGCTTATAGAATCTGTAAGGGTCTTTCAGCCTTGTCTTTCTATAAATGTAATCCAAGAGCGGGCTACGGGACATCAATATAACCCTTATAACCCTTTCTCCCTACCGGACCTCCCTCCCCATCACTGCCTGGGGGACTGCTGTTTGTCTTTTAGGACCAGCTCTTTCTGGCTCCTGCATCGTTGTGGACTGGTGACCCTCCAACCAAAAAAAAAAACCAAACCCGTTGCTGCTGAGTCAATTTTGACTCACAGCGACCCTACAGGACAGAGTAGAACTACCCCATAGGGTTTCCAAGGGTCGCCTGGTTGATTCAAACTGCCAACCTTTTGGTTAGCAGCTATAGCTCTTAACCACTACACCACCAGGATTTCCAGTGACCCTCTAAGTCAAAGGGATGTGGGTTTGCATCTTGGCTCTGCTCCATGCTTGTTGAACCATCTTGGATAGATTACTTCACTCTTTAAAATTTCAGTTTATTGTTCAATGAGGCTAATATCTAACTCCAAGTCTGGCTGCTAGAACTTAATAACTTTGATAGCTAGTACTGATTGAGTGCTCACTTTGTGTGCTGCTGACCTCCTTTAATTCTGGCAGAAAGTCGGATAGATACAGTTTCTATTCCCATTTTACAAAGGAGGAAGTTGTGGCTTACATAGTTATTTTCTCAATGGTAAATGACATAGCTGAGATTTGAACTTTGATAGAACTCCAAAGCCTGAATATTTACTCACTATACACTTAAAAAAAAACAAAAAACAACCTGTTGCCATTGAGTTGATTCATACTGCACTTAGCACATGGTAAGTGTGCAATCTTTGGAATCTAATGTTATTAGTTCTATAAGGCCTTCCTGGGCCAACCTGTTTCCTGCTTTGTCTACCAGTGTACTTGGCACAGAAGTCCCTGGGTGGTGCAAATGGTTAACATACTTGGCTGCCAACTGAAAGGTTGGAAGTTTGAGTCTGCCCAGAGGTACCTTGGAAGAAAGATCTAGCAATCTACTTCAAAAAAGTCAGCCATTGAACACCCTATGGAGCACAGCTCTACTCTGAAACACATAGGGTCACAATGAGTCAGAATCAAAATTTATAAAATGACAACGCTGAAAGACCTTTGTAGACTCTATGAGTCAAAACCCTTCATTGTTCAAAAGAGGAGATAAAGATTCAGAGAAATTGGAGGACTTGCCAAAGGCTGCATACTTGGTGGTGCAAGACCCTAGGCTTTAACCCACATCTTCGGCTTCAGCATTTTTGCTTGTTTGTTTTTTCCTGATGATGGTCCCATCAATGTCAGAATAAGGACACCACCCTCGGCATGCACTAACCTTGCCCTAGGTCTGATTCTGACTCATGTCAACCCCATGTGTGTTGATTCTGGTACCAAGAACCAAACCAAAGAAACTGGTTTAGTACTTGGTACACAGCTCCGATAGGGCAATTTTTGCACTGCATAATAATTTTTTATTTATGTGTCTGTTTCCCCTAAGTGCCTTCATAGTGTCTGAAGGCAGGGATTGAGTCAGGCTTATATTTTTATTTCCAGTGCTGGGCACACAGGAGTTGCTCAGAATGTGTTTGCTGAATGAATGCCTGACCTTTGAAATGAACAACTGGTGGTCAGAGATGAAACAAGCTCCAGAGTACTAGTACCAGCCCAGCCTGATGTCCTCTGATCCCCAGCACTTGAATCCAACAAGAATCTCTCTTCTGGTGCCAAGTGCCCAGATGCAGTAAACTTGAATGTGGCCACACACAGCCCATCTGGCCATGCCATCAACTCATCTTGCCAGCGCCAGAGATTGCCTGGAAGACTTTCCTAAGTATGGTGCTCAATGATCAGTATTAATGACAGGCCTTTGAGTGATCAGTGAGCCAACTGTTCTCTAAACGTGCTTCCTGAATCTACCAACAACGGGGTGCAGAGATAAACACATGGTCATCTTTTGAGTGGGAAACTGCCTTAAAAAAATCAACACTATTTGAGCCCAAATGGAGCCAATGATAGAATACCGTCAAAGCAGAAATCCAGGGAATCATTTGACTTTTGTGACCAAAAAGCAAACTTGGTGGCTAAGATTCACTTTTACTGTTTGGACCCCCTCGGTTTCCTTTGGAGCCCTGGTAGTGTAGTGGTTAAGAGCTCAGATACTAACCAAAAGGTTGGCACTTGGAATCAGCCACTCCTTGGAAACCCTATGGGGCAGTTCTACTTTGTCCTATAGGGTCACCATGAGTCAGAATCGACTCGACGGCAATGGGTTTGGTTTTTGGTTTCTTGATTTCCTTTGTTTCTTCCCTGTCAGACCTTCAGTGTTTCTAGGTTATTTGCTCACACACACAACTACGTATGTTTGGAAACCTCTGTCCAAAGTTCGGATAAGAATATGATGCTTCCCTGACCACCTCATTCCTTAGGAATAGTTTGTCCCCCAGTCTTCACATGGTGGTTGTGTCCTCTCTGCTGTGGCTGAGGTATATCAAAGCCAACAGCAACGGCTGGGGAAAGGCAGCTGTCCCCCATCACTCTGCAGTGACTCTCCTAATATGTAGAATGACATTAAGTGAAGAAGTCACAATACTGTAAGCTCCATATATCTATGAAGAAAGACAAAGACTCTTCAGTATAATATGACACGATCATTTTAGATAATTATTATCTTGAAATATAATATCTAGAAGCAACTCTGAGAAGTCTTTCTCACATAGGAGGCACAAGAACAGGAAGAGAGAGAGAGGCTTCTCAATATGACCTCATCAGGACACAGCAAGCCATCTTT
Organism: Dugong dugon; assembly: GCA_030035585.1. NCBI lineage: Eukaryota > Metazoa > Chordata > Mammalia > Sirenia > Dugongidae > Dugong > Dugong dugon. The sequence goes on along the minus strand of CM057469.1, from coordinate 21,833,913 downwards.
TGGACTGGACTTTGATAACCCAAGTCCACCATGGGCAAGTCACTTATCCTTTTCAGTTCCTTCAGTGGGCATAATCTATTGACATCATAGGAGTGCCAGGAAGAATAAATTAAAGAAAATGCATGTAAAACACTTAGCTTAGTGACTGCCTTGAACAGTGTTAGCTTTAGCTATATCAAAGTTCTTCTGCCTTCTGAGAAGGTTTCTTCTACACCTTTGCTCTTAATGGTTTAAATAATGGTTGAATCAGAGAATAGATGTGTCAGAATTCTTTATCCACAAAGAATTTTATTTAAAACCACCACTGGATTTCAGACACTTCAGTCACAGATGTAAGGAAATCAAGTTCATTTTTCAGAGACTGTTTGTAGTTAGGTTCAGTTGATGCTGGAATAGTCACAATAGCTTGGCTATTTCAGGTGCATGAAATTAGACATTTCCATTTCACTGGTCATGAATTTATGCCTTTAGCAAATGCTGGTGGGGGCAGCATGAGCAGAAGCACGGTAGCTGGAACAAATGGCTGACAGTCAAACAATAGTATTATACAGTTTAGCTGGAGTATCACGTATATGTGGAGCCCTGATGGCTCAGTGGTTAAGAGCTCAGTTGCTAACCAAAAGGCTGGCAGTTTGAATCCACCAGCTGCTCCTTGGAAATCCTATTGGGCAGTTCTACTCTGTCCTATAGAGTTGCTGTGAGTTGGAACTGACTCGACAGCACCTAACAACAACAACAACGTAAATATGGTGAATTTGAAGTGCATTGGGCCAAGAGTTTGGTTTGGTTTTAAGGGTGCTTTTGTAGGAGACCACTGGGAAAAGAAGTTTGAAGGGAGACTACTCTTCATGAGGAGTCTCTATGGAGGCAGGAGGGGTTACCGAAGACTTAGGGTAGGAGAGTGACAAAAGCTGAGGTTATACCAGCACCACGTGGACTTCTCCACTGAAGTATCAAATCCGAAACATGCAAAGCATTTTTGAAAGACCTGCTCAGACTTTTGTGAGGTGTCCTGCTCCTGGCTAAAAACCTGTGTGTGACTTTTCAGGTCTGACCAGAGGCAACTGTCAAGGCTTTACCTGGCATGCCTCAGGGGGAAAGCAGCCTTGCCTAAACAGACTTGGTGCACGGCCAGCGGGTTCACTGAGGGGAGTCAGCCAAGGCCTCAGCCATGCTCTTTGGCAGATCTGCATTCCTAGCCCCAAACCAAACCTGTTGCTGTCGAGTTGATTCTGACTCATAGCGACCCTATAGGATAGTGTAGAACTGTCGCATAGAGCTTCCAAGGAGTGGCTGGTGGATTTGAGGCACTGACCCTTTGGTTAGCAGCCAAGCTCGTAACCACTCAGTGGCCAAAATGTATAAACAACTCCTTTGTGGTACAACAATCACAAATATGATCTCATCATAACCTCATATATGATATATGTTGCTGTTAGGTGCCGTTGAGTCAATTCCAACTCATAGTGACCCTATTATGTACAATGGAAGGAAACATTGCCTGGTCCTGTGCCATCCTCACAATCATTGCTATGTTTGAGTCCATTGTTGCAGCCACTGTGTCAATCCATCTCGTTGAGGGTCTTCCTCTTTTTCGTTGACCCTCTACTTTACCAAACATGATGTCCTTCCCAGGGACTGATCCCTCCTGATAACATGTCCAAAATATATGTATGATATATAAATAAATAACTAAATTATATATATATGTATAACACCTATGAACCAAGCACCATGCCAGGTTCTAAGGCTATAGCAATAAGTAAGTTAGGTCTGGTTCCTGCTCTCAGAAGGCTTAACACATAGAGCACAGTGGGGAAAATAGACAAAAATCATAAAGTTATAAATGCAATGTGTTTTATGAGAGAAGTATTGTTTTTAGGTAGATGTTATCATTTCCATTTTAGAGACAAGATCATTGAGGTCCATGGCCACTAATCTTGCCCAAAGTAACTTTCCTAATAAGCAGCAGAACCCAGATCTGAACCCAGTTTGTTTTGATGCTTAGCCTGTTTCCGTGGCTTTGCCAGCTTTAGCCTGTCTGCATCCAGCACTTTTCTCAGCCGTTTCTAGCATACTAAAGAATATTCCACCCCTGTAGGCACCAGAGCTAAAGTCACCTGCTAATGACCCTAGCTAGCACTTTATTTAAAGAGAAGTTCACTTGTCCTATTAACCTCAGGACAGTTCTATTAAACTGGTGTGTTGGGGCTGAAAAGACAGGAGATCTCTGAGCTAGAGGTGTTTATAAGCATCCGTGTGAATACTTGAACAAAATCTGATTTGTGACAAAGCATGCAAGGTGAAGGGCAAGGAGTTGTGGTAATGGGGCATGTTTAAGTCCTATTAGCCCATTGCTGGCAAGTCAATTCCAACTCATAGTGACTCTACAGAACAGAGTAGAACTGCCCCATAAGGTTTCCCAGGAAAAGCTGGTTGATTTGAACTGCCGAACTTCTGCTTATCAGCCAGGCTCTTAACCTCTGTGCCACCAGGGCTCCTTAAGTCCTATTAGGCTATGAATTCTCACAGAAGGCAATGCGCAATGCCTTTCTCCAGACTCAGTGCAATTCTCTCCACAGAACATGCCAGGAAGCTCAGCTGGATTCCCCTAGGAAATCCAGAAAGGTAGCAACAGATGTTTCATGAAAGCCAAATGAGACAGAGTCACTGGTAAGCGATTGGGCTCAGGGACGAGAGAACGTTGTATTAACATTATGGCTTTTCAACTCATTAGCTGTGTGACTTTGGACAAGCTGTTTAACCTCTTTACACTACGGAGCCAGAGAAGAGCGGCTCTGACATCTGGAAGCTGGCCAGTGGCGCTCAGCTAGGCCTGGTGTTCTCTGTTAAACATAAACCAGTTCAATAACACTATCCTCAGACATAGCCACTCTATGACTGTCCATTATGGACCAAGACAAAAACAAGACCACTCCAGAATCATGTCGGAACACAGACAAAGACATGAGCATTGTTCAAGCCACAAAAATGACCAAACGTCTCTCTATCCTGCCTAACCTGAGTGACCATCGCTTCGTTACCAATTATAGCTTTAGCCTTGCTTCATTCCTCCCCATTAAGATACCCAGTCATAGAATTACCCTTGCTTCCCGATAGCATCTAATCCTGAGCAAAGCACTGCTTCCTTAAGCCCTCTGCCAAATCACCTAACATAAGCCCAAACCCTATAAGTCCTTTCTAAAACTCTCTTACTGAGACACCCACAGACACCCATGGCGTGCGTTCTCCCTCACTCCATCAAGCAACTTGTTCAATTTCAAGTGTGTTCTTAGCGGTCTTTGGCTGGACGGCACTGGCACATCCTTAGCTCATAATACCTACAGTGTAGGGATGTAAGGATCAGATAATCCCGTGCTGCAGAGCACAGTGACCAACACTCAATGGCGCAGTTAACCCACTCTACTGCTAACTGAAAAGTTGGAGGTTTGAGTTCACCCAGAGTCACCTCAGAAGAAAGGCCTGGTGATCTACTTTCAAAAATCAGCCATCGAAAACCCTGTGGAGCACAGCTCTACTCCGACACACATGAGGTTGCCATTAGTCGGAGTCGACTCCATGGCAACTGATATTAGCCTAAGTCACATTTTAGATGGTAGTACCGGGTATTCAATATTGCCCCAATTGAAACAGGAGGGAATGTACTCCCCAGAAAGTTTCCCAGGCAACAGAAGAAAAGACACTTTAGGGAGAATGAAGGTGATAATGGCTTTTTTGGGTGAGCATAAAGAAGGGTTGCTTTGGAGAGAAGCTTTTACTCATTAGAACCTTAGGCCAAGTAATGCTCCTGAGACATTTTTGGTGTTGCTCTATCTTCTGGTCTCTGGTAGCTGTTATATAACTTGTTTTTGAGTGTATACTATTACACATTTCAATCTGTAAATCTAGTGAACCAGTTCTGTAAAAACTATGGAAGAACTGGAAGCATAAAATAAAAGTGCTTATTTAATGGCACCACAGTTAAGAGTGATGTTTGTTCCTTTAGGTGTGATCAGATGGAAGGAGGTATATTTATGGACACTCCCAGCCTTGAAGATCGGCAGTACTTGTCTTATGGACTATTTATCACCATTGAGATGCAAGCAGGCACTGTCTCCCTGTGTACTCTATCTAGATTTCTCCAGCAATTCATATTATTCTAAACAAAGACTGAGTGTTCCTTTTCCCCTTGCATAAACTTAGCTGCTGACTTTGACAACTCTTATCTGCAATCCCTGACATCACTCTGCTCTGTGACTACATTACATCTTTAGAATCTGAAGGCAACGGAAGAATCAAGCCTTGATGTCTAGAGATGTAAAGAAAGGTATACGTCCTTTGAATATCTTCCTCTCATCCCCACAATGGCTCCAGCCCATTTCCTATTTTATACATTAGTACACTGAAGATGGGGAAAAAGAAACCAGCTTTTATTTTGCAGATTTTTTCAGCCAGATCTAAAATTCAGGACAGGTTTATGAACAAGCTTTCTTTAAATGCTGGCAGTGAGAGAAATAAGTTCTGAAGAACTTCCATGTCTAGATTATAAAAGGAACAAAAAGCTAGAGTTCCAATTGTTTAGCTGAGGCTGTCTTCAAGTTGCCTTACAAATACAACAAACTTTACTGAAAATTAGCCAATGAAAACCCTATGGATCACAACAGAATAGTGTCCGATTAGTGTTGGCCGATGAGCCCCCTAGGTTGGAAGGCACTACACAGTATTTGCAACGGACTAAAATGTATCAATGATGTATGCAGTTCAGAAATGAGTCAAATGGATTGACTGAATGGTCCAACTGTTTGAATAAAATCATTGTAAAAAGCTGGAAATTTACCCACTAATTATTCTTGGGGGGTGGGGGGAGGAATTATTCTTAGAAAGAGATTGATTCTATTTCCCACAAAACAGCACTGTTGGTGATTGACACATGGATATAAGAGAGGCTTAGGTCCTCGAATAACCTGGAGCATTCTGCCAAGAAAGAAAAACTCTAAGAGTAATTATTTTACTAAAACTCAAGTTATATCAATGGTCCCATTTTATCCCTTGCAGTAGGACATTATGAAGTATGAGAGATCATGGTAGGAATGTTTGGGTTTTATATAATCCATGAGTTGCTATCAACCTACTGCTTGTTGTTGTTAGGTGCTGTCGAGTCAGTTCCGACTCAGAGTGACCCCATGTACAACAGAAGGAAACACTGCCTGGTCCTGCGCCATCCTCACAATCATTGCTATGTTTGAGCCCGTTGTTGCAGCCACTGTGTCTGTCCATCTCATTGAGGGTCCTCCTCTTTTTCACTGGCCCTCTACTTTACCAAGCATTACGTCCTTCTCCAGAGACCGGTCTCTTCTGATAACATGTTCATAGTACTTAAGATGAAGTCTCGCCATCTTCCCTTCTAAGGAGCATTCTGGCTGTACTCCTTCTAAGATGGATTTGTTGATTCTTCTGGAAGTCCATGGCATATTCAGTATTCTTTGACAACGCCATAATTCAAAGGATTCAACTCTTCGGTCTTCCTTACTCATTGTTCAGCTTTCGCATGCATACGAGACTGAAAATACCATGACTTGGGTCAGGTTCACCTTATTCCTCAAAGTGACATCTTTGCTTTTTAACACTTTGATGGAATCTTTTGCAGCAGATTTGCCCAATGCAAAACATCGTTTCATTTCTTGACTGCTGCTTCCATGGGTGTTGTGGATCCAACTAAAATGAAATCCTTGACAACTTCAGTCTTTTCTCTGTTTATCATTATGTTGTTTTTTGGTCCAGTTGTGAGGACTTTTGTTTTCTTTATGTTGAGTTGTAGTCCATACTGAAGGTTGTAGTCTTTGATCTTCATCAGTAAGTGCTTCAAGTCCTCTTCACCTTCAGCAAGCAAGGTTGTGTCATCTGCATGTTGCAGGTTGTTAATGAGTCTTCCTAGAATCCTTCTTCTTCTTCTGTGTTCTTCATATAGTCCACCTAACCTACTGCTTAGAGAGAAATAACAACAGAAGCAATACTAGTTTATTATAATGCTCAATGTGTGCCAGGCACTGTTCTAAATGCTTTACAAGTATGAATTTATTTTAACCTTACAAAAACCCATTATACATGTAAAAAATTGAGGTACAGGGAGGTTAAGAGACTTGCCCAACTGCATAGCTAGTAAGTGGGGAAGCTGGGATTAAGATACTCAAATATTAGTTTAATATTTCATCTTTAGGAAGAATTATTTTCAAAATGGAGCTTCTCTAAGACTAGAAGTTCCTGTTGGTGATGGTCAAATCCTATTTTTTGTGTGTGAGTTCTCTTTCTTTCTGGCCTGGTACTGTTATTTAGGTGGGGCATTGGTGGTTCAGTGGTCAATTTCCGTCTTCCATGCAGGAGAACTGGGTTCTATTCCCAGCCAGTGCACCTCATGCAGAGCCACCACCCGTCTGTCAGTGGAGGCTTGTGCATTGCCAGGATGCTGACAGTTCAGCAGAGCTTCAGACTAGGAAGAAAGAGCTGGTGATCTACTTCTAAAAGATCAGCCAGTGAAAACCCTATGAATCACAACTGTCCAATCTGCAACTGATCATGGGGATGGTGCAGGACCCGGCTGTGTTTTATTCCATTGTGCAGGGGGTTGCCATGAGTCAGAGGCTGACACAACAGCAGCCAACAACAATAACATTTCTATTTATAATAGTCTCTGTTACAAAACAAAGTAAGAATTAGGGGAAATGTGTAATTACACACACACACACAAACAAACACACCTTTTTTCTTTATTCTCTCAAAATTAGTGGGAGGAGGTTATGAAAGGGAATGCAGTCAGTGGAGAAAAGAAGACGCTTTTTAGCCAGGATATGAGAGGCGGCACCAAGGGAGACAGGCTTGGTTTGGTGGGTTTTATTGGAGATGTAGAAGCCATAACAGGCAGCTGATGCATGCTCTTTTCAGCAGGGCAGGGAGAGGAGAGGCATTGGCATCATTCTTTGCTGTAATTCAGAAGAATTAATACAAGTTACCCTAAGTATAGCTCAGTTTATTGTTTTTAGATGTCTGGTTTGTTGTTTTCATGATTACATAGAAATATGAACAAGTACTTCTTTAATTTCCTTGACAAAGACAAAACAACCTGTGACTGTGAGCAACTAAAATTCAACCAGTTAGCTGCTGATTTTCATTCTGAGTTACTGCAAGAAATTTAATTACTAGAAGCTCTCACTTGATTTTGTTTCTGCCCTCAAGGTGAAATTTTTGTTCCTGGGGCTAGAACAAGAAGAATTGATTCTTAGCAGCTCAAAGGCGGCCTGAAATGTACTCTCTTGCCCCTTTACACCCACAATGGTTGGGCTATTCCACTTAACTTTTTGATGTCTTATTTTCTGTTTACCAAATGGGAATAACAATGCTCGCCAGAAGAAACATGACTAAGTGAAGAGACAGGAGAGAATGTAAGAATGTTAGCGAACAGCGAGTTCAACCTTATTTTAAAATTAAGGAAACTAACGCTCCCAAAAGGGACTTGCAAGATGGCAGAATATAACATACTGTAAGGCTGTGCAAATACCACACGCCATTCATTTGTAGGATTAACGAGGGATATTTCTTTTTTCGGGGTCCCTGGGTGGTACAAATGATTAAGTGCGTGGCTGCTAACTGAAAGGTTGGAGGTTCAAGTTCACCCAGAGGAGCTTCAATCTGCTACTGAAAACTTAGTCATTGAAAACCTTATGGAGCAAGCTCTACTCTGACGCAGATGGGATCACGATGAGTCAGAAGGACAACTAATTTTTACTGGTTTCTTTTCTTCCTTTCCTCTTTTCCCACCTTCTCTGCTTGTGTCCTTCCCTCCTTTTTTTTTTTTTCTTAAATACTTCCATTCTTCTTTTCGATTTTAATCAATACTTCATCTCTTATGAGGATCTTAAAACTTTCCAAAGTATTACTATTCATTTGGCATCTCTGACTTCTGGCTATACAAAACTCATGCATCAACCCTTGGCTTTATCCAGTCAAGGGACATCAACAGTTAAAACATTGACTAAAGTGCCAGAAGAATGTTAAGGAGAGGTGTTAACGGGAGGAGCTTAAAGGAATGGAACCTGAGGGTATGATGGGAATTAGAAATGCATTTCAGTTATTTTCTGGAGTACTTTAATTTCATCCTGAGTCTTTAGAGAAGTTGAAAACGATTCCAAAATGCCACCATAGCTCCTCCCACCACTTCTACTTTCTGTCCTCTTGTTTTCTTAATGAATAATGAGGAAATAGGGATCCATTCCAATTTTGGTTTATTGTTTTTAATCCCATTTTCAAATTCCTTAAAAGATCTAATCTCTTTTAACAAAATGTTGGGCCAGACCTGAGCCACTATATTCTCCTTAGGGTTCCTTTTTAAGTTTGTAAAATAAACACCCCATCCCATTTATGCACCAGGATATTAACAGCAATATGAGCATTACCAGTTTAGCTTCTTCTTGCCCACGCAGAAGAGAAATAATTTAGGCAATTGGAGATGTTGAGAAACTCTTTTATAAAAGAAAATAAAAATGCATTACTCCTTTGCTACATTTCTTTGCAGCCAAGTCATCAAATAATAGGAAGAATGGGCAAATAACTACAATCTTAGTGTGTTTTCGTTTGTGGGTTAGAATTTGTAAAACTAAATTAGTCTTCAGAGTCTGCTTTGCGAGAGGCTTTGAAGTACAGGATAACTCTGAAATTTCAGAAAAAGAGGATTTCGCTCTTGTCTCAGTGAAATGTTTTTACTTCTGGTAGTTCAGTGGTTAAGAGCTCAGCTGCTAGCCAAAAGGTCAGCAGTTCGAATCCACCAGCTGCTCCTTGGAAACCCTATGTGGCAGTTCTACTCTGTCCTATAGTGTCTCTATGAGTTCGAATCAACTGAATGGCAATGGGTTTGGTTTTTCTGGTTTTTACTCCTCCAGATTTGTTCCTTTGCAATTCAGAGCATGAATTCGCTGGTCATGTTGAGCAGTACTGCTTCCCTTTACTTACACCACAGCAGTGTGGGCAACAAGGACCAGGGATTAGCCTCGTAAAAAGAAATGCTACATCTATAATCCCAGCCCCATCAGTTCTCCTCTCCTACCTTTCCATGTAGCTCTAGAAACATCTCAGAATGGCAAAAGGAGACAGTGCTTCTCCTCTGGTCTGGGGCAGCCACTGGGGTAGGCTGAAACCTGGAGTGCAATTGCTGGCCATCAAGGGAGTCTGTCCAACTTAGTGGATAGGGCACAGACTTGAGTTCAAATTCCAGCTCTACTCCTTTTTCCTGTGACCCCTGGGCAAGTTTTACCTCGAGTTTTTGTAGCTGAAAATCAGAAGTTCCTTAATGTCTCTGTAAAGTGGGATAATAATAATACACATAGGGCTGTTAAGGTCCCTAGGTGGCACAGTTTGTGCTCAACTGTTAACCTAAAGTAAAGGTTGTCCGTTTGAACCCACTTTGTGGTACTGCAGAAGAAAAGGCCTGGCAATCTGCTTCCATTAAGATTACAGCCAAGAAAACCCTATAAAGCAGTTCTACTCTGTAACACATGGGGTTGCCATGAGCTGGAATTGACTCAATGACAATTAACAACAAAAACAACAACACAGGGTTGTTGTGACAGTTAAGCAAATTTATATACACATAAGCACACACACACTGCTTCGGACAGTGTCTGGCACACAGACTAACAAGTATTTGCTATATTATCATTATTATTATAACCAACCAAACATCAGAAGAAATTATGTTGAGGAGTGCCAGTCAGAAGGAACACTTCTGCCACACCTACAACCATCAAGAACATGCAATAAACTGATGCTCCTCACAGATGAAAATGAAGAATGTACTTTTCTTACTCTGCTGCTGCATGACTCAGATTCTCTTCCCTCCCAGGTGGTACAGTGGTTAACTGTTCAGCTGCTAACCAAAAGGGCGGCAGTTCAAATCCACCAGCTGCTCCTTAGAAACCCTATGGGGCAGTTCTATTCTGTCTTACATGGTTGCTATGAGTTGGAATCGACTCAACAGCAGTGGGGTTGGTTTTGGTTTGGTCCTTTCATATTTAAGCAGGAAACTTCTCATCTACTTATTTTCCATTTTTTAGTTTATTGGCATTGCATGTTAATAAAACGAGAAGCTCAGGGAGGCTCTAGGAGATTAATGAGGGGAAGATGCTGACGGTGTAAAGTGATCTTTATTTGCATTAGGATGGACTGTTGGCATATAAACAGCTGATGCAAATAGTAAGACATGATTGATCTCAGCCTCCAGGCTCCACGTTGTAACCTGCCCTCATTGTCTCCGTCATGACCTTGAGATCTACCATCTCCCTCTCCCGGTATTCCTACCTTGGTCCAAGGCTTCCTTCAGAGATTAAGAATGTCCATCCTTTTGGACATATCGAAAAAAGTAACGTCTCCCTCCTTTCTACCTCTTACTCACTCACTCCTCCCATGAGAGAAAGGGCGACCTGCCCCGCGAAGAGTGGAGAATGAACTCGGCCCACAGGGTGCCAGCTCTTCCTCTCATTCACAACAGCTTGCTCTCTTCCTTCCATGGGACATGTATAGGAGCAGCCTGTGGATTTGCAGCTACTAAGCCTTTAACTTGAGCAAATTCAATTCTGGGGAAATTAGTAGCAGGGCCAATTTTGACCACACATCTAACCTGCATTTTCCATTCTGGCTTCATTGGAATCACTACCTGTCTAAATCTTGGAGGTGATTTTTGAAATGGCTTGGAGAGCAGGAGGGTAAGGCAGAGGTGTTACTTATTGACTTCCTAAAACTCCAAGAATGAACTCCAGCATCTCATTTTCTCAACCTCATCCTCCTAGAGCCACTTCCATGGATTTGAATTACTCCAAACAACTTCCACCCTGCCTCCCTTAACTGAAGCATTCAGCCAGAATTTTCAAAAGGCAACGTTTCTCTTTGTGCTGTGTCATAACCTACTCTTGACTTACCAGTGCTGCTCAAAGATCTATTGCATTTTTCATCTCGACATTCACCAGATACTCCCCATTACAGTGCTTCTAATAGAGTAATTGCTCTAGGTGTTTAAACACTGTTTAACGCATTGATATGCTAACCTCAAAAAAAAAAAAAAGCATGGACTGGAGTATGAAAATACAATTGAGATTAATCAAACCATTATCTAGTCCTTTGGAGCCCTGGTTGCACAGTGGTTAAGAGCTTGACTGCTAACCAAAAGGTCGGCAGTTCGAATCCACCAGCTGCTACTTGGAAACCCTATGGGGCAGCTCTACTCTGTTCTATAGGGTCTCTATGAGTCAGAATTGGTTTAGTTTTGGTTTTGTCTAGTCCTTTAGTTAGTTCTTAGAGCTTAGCTCCCATAAAATACTCAAAGCAGTCTGTTGAGGTGTGAGACCATGTTTGTGTCCCTATGGTGTTCTGATTCCTTTTAATAGACAGCTAAGCAACATGTCCTTCAAGCTTGTGAGATGACAGTGCTATAAAAACTGACAGTGTCCAAAAATAAGGTTTAATGCAAAATCTGGGAACTTAATCATGTGATAACTTCCCATTGATGGCATCAATTTATTTGCAAAGTGTTTGGTTGTAATCAATTTTTCAGCTCATGACAGTCACCTTCTTAAGGATCTGAGGTGAGGAGACCCTCCTTAGTAATTGGGAGGCAGTCCAACAGCTGCTTAGTAACTGATTGGTCAAAGACTATAGAATAGGGAACATTTCATCAGGTTTGCATTGGGACGTGGGAGTGGGAAAATCGATTGCAAATAATTTAATATTGTTTCCCAATGAATATAACCAACAGTGTTTTTAAAAACGATCATAATAAAGACAGGTTTTAGGGATACTTCATTTGGAATCAGACCAGCAATCTTATACAGTGGAAATGTTTCTGACGATCTTATAGGTGGGAATGTCTTGAGGATTGCTCATTCGGCAGTCCAGTATGGCTTGAAAATACAAGATTCTTTAATGTTGAGAACTATCATACAAAGGGTAGCCAAGTCTAGCATGAGTGGGAAAGGACTAGGATCCAATCAGCCATGGACTTGGCTGTGAGCATACTTGAATATGTATCGGAACCACAGAGACATCAAATACCAATGGCAGAGAAAGCTGGTCAATACGTATGATCTCATGGAAAGAAATGGAGTAATTCCACTAAATGTCAAAAGGAAAAAAAAAAGGGGGCCAGATTCTTTCTCATTTGGACCTAAAACGAAAGTTGAAGTATACCACTCTTGCCACATGTTCTTTGTTAAGGCATGGCTGACATCAACAATTCAAATAAACTAGATGTCTGAGGGCAGTTGTAGCACAGGAAACATTTTGGCAACCAAACGTCTAGAAAGGTGTGTTTTTTCCATAAATAAAGTGATAATTCCTCCAATCTTACAAACATTGCAATTTGAAAAACTCATTAAAAAGGTGATAACTGCTTAGCTAGGTCACAGACTGGTATGCAGGATTATTAAATAATTCAATTTAATTCAATGTTTAAATACTAAACACCTCTTATGTACAAAGCACTGTATTAGGCAGGCAGGGTAAGCCTCTGAGCAAGTCATGATCCCTGATTTATGAGCTTCTGTGTGGGAGTAGGTTGGGATGTGAAGGAGTGGTGGCAGCTGGGAAAGGAGAATAAAAACAAGCATAAAATGAGCTGTGTAACAAGGTAGAATCAGATAAGTGCCTTAAGGAAAATATCAACAATATTCTTCAGGAATTCAACAAAGGGAGATATTGCACTAGATTACAAGGGATCCACACCCTCTGGGCCATGGCTAGATTTTAACGAGTATGTTGTGTATCTGCCTGTTTCCAAGGAGAGAGTCCATAGGCTTTCACCAAATTCTCTATTGTTCAAATAGCAAATAGGGTAGACTGGTAGATGACTGCTGAATTAGATGGACTGGAATGGCTTCATGGAGGTGGTACAATTTGAAAAAGATCTTGAAGGATCCTGAAACTTTATAGTTTCAATAAGCAGAGTTGGGAGTAGGGCATTCCCTACAGAAGGAAAGGCATGAAAAAAGGCAGTGAGGTGAGAATTGTCAGTGCATTTCTACCAAACTGTAAGCAACTGGAGCATAAAATATGAGAGAATGAATAGTGGAACAGGAAGTTCTGGTGAAGTGGTAAGATCCAGATCAGGAAAGAGTAGTATATTAAAAGAGTGGGCCCTTATCTTTTATGTTAAAAAAAATCCCCAAAACCAAACCGTTTGCCATCGAGTCGATGAACTGGCCCATAGGGTGCCCAAGGAGTGGCTGGTGGATTCAAATTGCCGACCTTTTGGTTAGCAGCCGAGCTCTTAACCACTGGGCCAACCAGGGCTCCTCCTTTGTGTTAGGGGTGGGCAATACAATTGCCTTGGGGACCAGAGCAAACAAGTGATGTAAATGCATGTAAGTCCCTAGAGGGAATTCAGGCTAAATTAAGGATCATGTGCCCCACATGATGACATTCATATTCTATTTTATTTTCTAATACTGCTGACCAAACCATTTTCAGATTGAGTTGGTCTCAGGCCACCAGTTTGGAAGTTCTGCTTGGGTGTCGATGAAGTGAAGTGGCATTACCCAGTTCCTTTGAGGATGAATTAGAGTGGAGGAAACTAGAAGCAGGACCAGGAAGAGATGATGAGGGCCTGATTCAGAGAAACGCATTACTCATGGCAGGACCAGGAGAGTGATTGTGCAGGCACAAGGGATGGAAAGAGTTAAAACTGACAGTTTGGTTTCTAAAGTGGCTGACTTGAGTGTAAAATGGAGATAACAAGTCCAATAAGAGCTCAGCTGCTAACCAAAAGGTCAGCAGTTCAAATCCACCAGCCACTTCTTGGAAACCCTATGGGGCAGTTATACTCTGTCCTATAGGGTTGCTGAGTTGGAACTGACTCGACAGCACCTAACAACAACAACGTAGATATGGTGAATCTGAAGTACATTTGGGAAATCTCAGAGGTGATAATAATAATGATAGTAAAGTAGTTAAAATTTACTGAGCTCTTTCCATTTTATAATTTTTGCACATATTAACGTCCTTAGAACAGCCATGTTAGGTAGGTACTATTATTATCCCCATCTAACACAAAGAGGAACTGAAGTACAGCGCAGTTAAAGCCAAACACTTAGTAAGGAGTGGGACTAGGATTTGAACACTAACAGTGCAGCTCCAGAATCTACACTCTTAACCACTATGCTGTATATCCACCAACTAGTGGGTTGATGACTCTGAATCTAGAGTACAAGGGAGGGATCAGAACTGGTGACATAAATATGAGAACCACAGAAATGATGGCTGTTGCTATAAGAGTAGATGACTTCCTCAGGGAGAAAGGATAGGCTAAGAAGATGGATGGATCATAATATCAATTTATTTGTCTACTTATATTGTTTCTCATTGAGAACAATGACCTTGTTGTCTTACTGACTGCTATATTTCCAGTGCCTCACATGAAGTAGATGCTCAATAAATATCTGTTGAATGAATTAATGAAATCCCAAGGCACACTACTATTTAAGGGAAGAACTCAGTATTTAAGAAGAACCCACAGAAGGAGACAAAGAGGGGTTAATTAAAAAAACAGTAGCAGATGAACCAAATGAGTTAAGTGTCACGAAGAATTTTTTTTTTTTAATTTTAAAAAGGAAGGGGGTTAAAAAAAAATTCCGTAAGATGAGTGAGTAAAGAGTCTATTTTTTTTCTTTTAGAAATTAGGAAATCTCTCCCCCCATATCCTTCCCAATTTTTTAATATTGTGTATAGGAATGTTTTCTGTTTCTACGTCTTTGAGAGACTCTTATTAGTTCTAGGAGTTAAGCAGGGAATAGATACATGAAGTGGGGTTTTCCAGATGAACTGATCAATCAAGCTAGGCCTCATCAATCATTATCAATGTTACTTACCAAAAGTGTAGGTGACTTCACGTTGCACCTTTGTTGAAAATCAATTGACAATATGCCTGTGGGTCTATTTTTGGACCCTGTTCTGTTTTATTGATCTATATATTTATCCTATCTCCAGTATGACGCTGTCTGAACTCCTTAGCTTTATTATCAGTTGCTGATTTTTCAGATGTAAATTGCTAGGTCTTTCTTCCAAGTCCTCTGGGTAGAATCAAACCACCAACCTTTCAGTTAGCAGTGAGCACTAACACCGTTTATACCAC
The DNA here is from genome assembly GCA_030035585.1 of Dugong dugon. Classification (NCBI taxonomy): domain Eukaryota; kingdom Metazoa; phylum Chordata; class Mammalia; order Sirenia; family Dugongidae; genus Dugong; species Dugong dugon. Next base: position 21,818,750 of record CM057469.1, on the reverse strand, counting down.
CCAGGGACTCCTTAAAAGCATGATGCTAGCTGTAAGATTTTTGCAAGTAACTTTATCAGGTTGGGAAATTTCTCTTTTATTCCTAGTTTGCTGAGAGTATCATGAATGGATGTTGAATCCTGTCAAAGGCTTTTTCGTTACTTGTTGAGATAATTGTATGGTTTTGCTTTTCTGTCTTTTGATATAATATGCAATATTAATTTTATATTAATAGATTTTTGAATATTGAAATGGTCTTGCATTCTGGTATAAACTCCACTTGGTGATGATGATATTATGTTTTTGCATATTGTTGCATTCTATTTTCTAGTAGCTTGTTAAGAATTTTTCATCTACGCTAAGGAGGGATATAGGTCTTTTTTTTTCTTGTAATTGGTGACGTTTTGGTATTAGTGAAATGCTGGTCTCGTAAAATGAGTAAAATGAGTTGGGATGTGTTCTCTCCTCTTTTAAATTCTGGGAGAGTTTGTGTAGAATTGCTATTATTGTCCAGTAAATCCATCTGATCCTGGAATTTTCTTTGTGGGAAGGATTTCACTAAAAATTCAATTCCTTTGATAGATAAAGTTCCATTCAGGTTATCTTTTTCAGGTTATACGTTGGCAGTTGGTGTCTTTGAAGGAATTTGTCCGTTTCATCTAAGTCATCACAATTATTGGGCATAGAGTTATTCATAGTATTCCCTTGTTATCATTTTACTGTCTGTAGGATCTGTAGTGATATTTCCTTTTGCATTCCTGATATTTGCAATTTGTGTTGTCTCTCCTTTTTTTCTTGATTAGTCTGGATAAATGTTTATCAATTTTGTTAATTTTTTCAAAGAACCAGCTTTTGACTTCATTGATTTAAGACTTCCTTCCTAACATAGTATTTTGTACTAATGCTCAAGGCAATGTTTTAGCTGCATTTATAAATTTTGATTTTTTTCATTCAACTAAAAATGTTTTCCAATCTTGCTTTTGATCCATTCTTTATTTCAAACTATATAAGCTAATTTTCCAGATATATTTTTGTTATTGATTTCCAGTGCAATTTCATTATGATACAAGAGTATATTTGTGTAATTTCAACTTTTGAAATTTGTTAAGGTTTATTTTATGGCTGACAATGTGCAAAATCTTGGTAAATGTTCCATGTGCACTTGAAAATCATATTTATTCCACCGTTTTGGCAAGAGATGTCCTATAAATATCAATTAGGTCAAGTTATTGATAGTATTCTTCAAGTTTTCCATAGCTTTAACTGATTTTCACTTTACTTGCTCTAAAAATTACTGCAAGAGGGATGATGATGTGGTTAAGATGTCCTGCAGAAGTAATATATAACAAGACAAAGAAGAGATTATAAATTCCTAGCAAGGCTATTAGAAAAATATTTGGAGCTTTGGAGGATTTCTCAATCAAGACTGACAAACACTGACTTACAACCACATGGAAAATAAGAGTTGCCAAGGCAAAGGGAAGGAGGAATTCCCACTCTGGTTGATGCCATGGATCCATGCAAGCCAGATTGCTCAGGACAACACCTACAGCTGCTTCGTCTTTGCAGTGGTGCAAACACTGCCACCTGCTGGGCACTTCAAAGCCTATTTGAAGCCTACATGGTAGACAAGAAATATTTACTATAATTTTCTTTTTTCAAGGTAGAATAAATTGAGTAGAGAAGATGAAGGCAATCTTTACTCAAATAACAAATTGGGATTGGAAATTAAATTCTCCTCTTAATCTTATACAAAATTAAATTTCCAACTAAAATTTCCAAAGATTCACATTACTGAATGAAAAAACAGGGAACAAAAGAAGCAGGAACCTTTGTCTTTTATTCAATGGGAAGCAGCACTTCCTTCTCCTTTGAATAAAGTGGATGCTTTTTGCTGAGTGTTGTCACTGCTAAAGTGCTTTTCCATTGTTATACTCCATCAATCATTTTCTCTTGGCAGGGTACTGATTTATCAGTTGAAAAGCTCCTCAGCAATGACTGCAACCATTTACAGAGGAAGCAGGCCAATATGATTATTGTTACTCAGTAACTGAGAAAGCTGAAATGCAAAGAAAATTGTCTAGCCTCAAATGCCCAAGAAGCCAGTGTCTGCGTTTATTTCCCTGGGCTTAGCTATCTCCTTTCCTGGGTCCATTAGACAACTTTTATGTGTTAAAAAATGCCCACTAAGGAGACTCTAGTGATTAGTTATATAGAATATTACTGTACATTCCTGTATTCTTTGAATATTTCTAACAAACATTTAGTTCCAGTTTGTGTTTGGGGATGATTATGGTACCAAAAAGCTATGAGGAACTTTTCTCTGGATCATTTAAAATAATAAGCCTTGTAAAATAGGTTTCTGCTAATATAGAAAGAATAAACAGTTTAAGTCATACTAGAATCATAAAGTATATGTATTATTTTTAGGTTAGAAGTATTTTGAGGGGGGAGAAGATGATAGTATGGCAGCAAAATACCCTTTAACCTGGCAAGATGAGGAAGATCATCAGTGTTCCCCATTTATTTTGTGAGCACAAAAGAACAAAGTCTAATAAATGCAAAAAAAAGTTAGCAACAATCAATACCATCCTTCCCCAAAATAGCAGGAAGAGACTCTAGCTTTCTGACCCAGTCCATTTGAATTCTTTTGTCCTACTGGTATTCATCAGCTGTGTTTTGGTTCTGGATATCTTAAATATTTTAGATGTATGCAAAGAGTGAAGGAACCCTCAGAAATAGAATAGAAAGAGAGGAAAGTACTTTTCTCAAATTTTAATTGTTGTCATTAAGAAGGCAGAGATCTGTGTGGATTTTTTTAAACTTAAACAGAATTCAAAGAGCAAAAAAGATGGAAGTAGAAGTAAGGCTGTTCAATCAACATGTCAGAAAAGTAAAGAAATTCTTTCTCATAAATTTGACCTTGGACAGTTACATCATTTCCTCTTAGTACCTACATAATATGAAACCTGCTATCGAGTCACTATTTCTCCTAGCATTTTTCCTGTCCTTTTGTGTTTCAAGAACTTGAGTTGAGTTGAGTTTGCATTCTTCACCACTCAGCAAGGAGAGAGAGGAAAAGGCGGAAGACGATGTGAGGAGTGGGGAGAGGCAGGAGGCAGCAGAGAAGATGGCCCAAGGACAGGGAGAGAAGGGCAGCGGCAAAGGCCAAGTCTCTTCCCCTGAGAAAGGAAATGATAATATCTTTCACTTTATTTCTTCCGGAAGCTTCTAAAGAAAACCGTAATACGAGAAACAAAACAAGACACAAAACAGACAAAAACCAAAACCAAATATTTCAGTGAATAAGCATCCAGTTGTCTATGGATAATTTCATCCTTCAATTCTTTGATACTGGCAACATTTGAGGCTTTTTAGGGAGTTGATTTAGAAGACCATATAGATACAGGGCATAAATGATAGTCTTTGAACACCATTATTTTTCTTAAAAAAAGAGGCATTTGGGTAAAAGAGATAAAACCCCCAATACCCAGACTTTGGTCATGCATCTTCAAGTGGAAAATAAGAAATTTATGCGATTATGCGATTATGGTTAAGTATAGAAAAACCATCTGTTCTTGGAAGCCTCAACCCCACTCGATGTCAAAAACCTAAGTGAATGTGGGGGAAGTAACTGTTAAGACTAATTTTGTACATGAAAACATGTCTATACTTATGGAAACAGAACTGTATACACCCCTGGAAGGTTCTATTAAATTTTTCCAACGAGTTGTTAAATGTTAGAAATTTGAAAATGCCTGTAACATCATTCTTGGGGCATGCCCACTCTCCAGATTTACTGACATCTTGCAAATATTGAACTGTGTCAATAATCAGTACAAAGATATTTCATTTGCAAATGGAATTCTGGTTAAGAGAAAAAGCTTATAAACAAAGGGAGTTTTAGAAATGGCTTTCTTGAGAAATCAAATTCATTTGTCTATTTGTAGAAGCAAATCAAACATTTGACGAGTTTATCAATCTATTTGGCAGATACAATGAGTTTATGATGAATGTGGATGGAAAGGTTCCTCCCACCTACACATTACTTCCGGAGTCTTTTCACTGTCAAGACGTTCATTACACTGCTTCGAGGAAGCGCTTCCTGAGTTACCTCACTTGAGTCTCCAATTTCTTCTGCAGCTAAATATGCAGCTGTTTAGCACGTCTATGCTTGGTTTGTACACGATTAATTTGTAAGTATTTATATGTCAACTTGTAAATCTTTGAAAGTACTTTTCTTCTATGGATTTCTTACTGCTCTACTAAAATGCAAATTCTGTTTATATCCTTCCATAGATGAAATGGCTGTCTGTTTTCCCATCTGCTAGTATCAGCCTAGCCTTAATAGAAGATTTATCATCCTACAAAGGGCTTTTCCATAAGGAGAAGGAAAATCTCTACAGGGGAGGTATATACTACCGATGAGAGGTTTTTCCCAGCTGAAATAGATTCCCACATCTCCTTTTTCCATTCTTCTCTCCACTTACATTCCTTTCCCAGGAGCAAAATGTTGGTTTTCGAGAGGAAACAAGAGCAGGGCTCACTGTTTTGCCTAAATAAGAAAAACAAATGATCGTGGTCTGAACTGTGGTGACCAACATGCAGCCGTATTTCCAGGACAAGCTGCTTTCGTTATCTTGAGATTTCAATGCCCGTTTGTGAAAGGGCAACTTCTCCAGCAGAAGTTGTAACTTGTATTTATGGAAAATCAATAAAAGCCTTTTCAAATCTTTTGTCTGATAAATAGGTTGTGCGTGGCCTTAAAACAAATGCCTGCCAGCAGCCAGCTGGAAGTGAAGTATAGACTATGCAAACAAGCATTTTTCAAACATTCAGAACAATAAATACTGGGAAACTAATGGCTGACCACGACCTGACTGACCTGTGTAATTAAGAAAAAGATGAAAACTAATGCCATCCTAAAATTCACTTGCCTCTATTCACACATACCCATGCTCATGCATGTGCGCACACATGCACACAGGCTCTGATGGGGCACTAAATATCACCAGGCTTTTCTCTTTGGCACAGAAGCAGTAGAGGCCTCACAAAAGTTCCAAGATCTATTAAATGTGGAGGGCATCTTGGGGAAAACACTAATTATATTCAGTAAGTGATTTTCTACCTCTTTATTTATTGAAGATTCTTAAAATCCTCCATTTTTTTTTTCCTAATGGAGACAGATAATTTAATGATGTTTCCTCAAGGAATTGACCAAATAAGTGTTGACTGATAACAGAGCTATTTAGGAAGGAAGCCAACTTGGGGAAAATGGAAGAATTCACCCTTTTTTAAAATTCGTAGGCTAATGATACATGTTTTATGGGCAACTGTGGCCAACGTTATGATGACTTTGCATGTTTCACTCAGTTGTGAGTTGTACATATAACTCTGTTACTAATAAAATGAAAGAATAAAAGACTGCAGCATATGTTGATTTATAAATTAGAGTGGGCTTAGATTATCCCTATTACAAAGTCACTGCCACTCACTTGCTTTCTGGTAGGCCTTCCTGAGTGGAGGAGTCTCTGGGTGGCATAAACAGTTAAGTGTTGAGCTAATAAATAAAAAGTTGGTGGTTTGAATCCACCCAGAGGCACCTGGGAAGAAAGGCCTGATGATTTACTTCTGAAAGGTCAAACCCACTGAAAACATTATGGAGCTCTACTCAGCTAGTTCCACCACTTATCTATCGGTTTGTCATACTGTGGTAGCTGGCGTGTTGCTTTGATGCCGGGAGCTATGCTATCAGCATTTCAAACACTAGCAGGGTCACCCATGGTGGACAGATTTCAGTGGAACTTTCAGACTAAGACAGATTAGGAAGAAAGGCCTAGCGATCTACTTTTGAAAATTAACCAAAGAAAACTGCTTGGATCACAACAGAAAGAATATTGTCCAACTTGCTTACTTTGGGCATGTCATCAGGAGGGATCAGTTGCTAGAGGACACCATGTTTGGTGAAGCAGAGGGCCAGCAAGGGAAGGGGAGACCCTTGATGTGATGGGTTGGCACAATAGCTACAATGATGGACTCAAACATGCTGGTGTTGTGAGAACGACACAGGACTGGGCAATGTTTCATTCTGTTGTACGTAAGTCATAAGTTCACCATGAGTCAGAGTCAACCTGACGGCAGCTAGCTATCTTCTCTCTCTCTCTCTCTCACTATCATCTACAGTAAGTTGGCTACAGCTAGCAAGATCCTGGGTAGCAGCAGTAATAGTAATATACTTACAGTGCCAACAGTAATAATTAACATTTATACAAACTTTAATAATTGTTTGACGAAGTTCTAAGTAATTTACATAGATTATCTCACTGAACCCTCACAACAGCACCATGAGATAGGTACTTTTTTTTTTTTTTAATCCCCATTTTACAGATGAAACCAAGGCACAGAGAGGTGCAGGGACGTACCCAAAATTTCACATGTAGTAAATACATCCATGGATATGTACTGCCTATGTGAAAGCAACCCATTAAGTAAATCACAGCAGAGATACAAACAAAAACAATAAAATAATTTAGCATATATTAGATACCCTACTGTGCAAAGACTTAGGCAGGCATGTGAAATTTTTTATTTTTCTCTGATCTGCAATTAGTCTTTGAAACATTTCAACAGTTGTTTACTCAATCACTCCTAAGGATAAGCAAGTAAAAGTCACATCAGTGTATTTTGCTACTTATAAATTTTGGAAAATGTTTGCTTTAGGAGAAGGTGGTTCTTAACCAGGCTGCACAATGGAATATACTGGGAGAGGGTTTTCAAAATGGGCATGCCATCAAGTTGGCTAGGGCCAAACTCCGAATCTATGGAACCAAAATCTCCAGCATTTATGAAAACAAACAAACAAAGAAACATCAAATGACTATGATGAGTCCCTAATTCAGAACAGCTGGTCTTCAGACTTAATGGTTTGATTGAGACTGGAGGGACCAACGGAAGACATGGTCCTCAGGCTCTCTGTTAGCCCAAAACTAAAACCATTCCCAAGGCCAACTCTTCAGACAAAGATTCGACTGGACTATGGGACATAAAATGATACTTGTGAAGAGTGTGCTTCTTGGCTCAAGTAGATACATGGGACTAAATGGGCAATTCCTGTCCAGAGGCTAGATGAGAAGGCAGAGAGGGTCAGGAGCTGGCTGAATGGACACGGAAAATCTGGGGTGGAAAGGAGGAGTGTGCTGTCACAGTATAGGGAGAGCAACAAGGGTCACATAACAATGTATGTATAAATTTTTGTATGAGAGACGAACTTGAATTGTAAACGTTCACCCAAAGCAGGAAAATAAAAAAAAAAAAGCTGGTCTTTTAATGATCTTATAGATGCTTGTTTACCCATCTTATTACCATGTGCATATTATTATCTTGGGAAAGTCTTTGGATGAGCCCAAAGATACCATATTAATTGAGCCAACAAATCAAACACGTATGTCCTTACAAGTTCAGGCTAATAAGAGCATGTAACATGAGCACGGATAAAAAGAAATATCAAATTTTTGTTTTTGACTTAATGGATATAATATAAAGTTTCATAACTATCTACCTATCAAAGAAGATGGAAAAAGAAGCATTTGGAAGCTAAAACTCTGTGTCTAACTTGGCAGAGGGGAGATGGTTGGCCAGACATGGTTGGCCAAAATAGTCTTGGGAAAGAGAGCTGTTCTCAGGTCCAAGTTTGTATGAGAAGTAGAATATATACAATAATTCCTTATTAATTTTAAGCAACATAAATTTAAGTTTATACTAATTTGGAGTAACAGTATATTTTTGCACTATTTATGAAGCGAGAGGATTTTAAAAGTTTGGGAAGTGCATTTTTAACTCTTTTAAATGTATCAACTTATTTTGAGGACCATCGATGGTGTGCAAACCAAGATGGTTAAAGTGAGTTATCCGCTCATTAAAGCAACAACCTGCTGATGCACATCAGCTTGGAAATTTTAACAGTAACCAGTTTGATGTATTGTATGATATATGCACTTAAAATAATAAAACAGCACTTTTTAAAACATATTCTATACATGAGATGTGTCTCATTCACACTGAGTTTATCTGTAATAGTTCTGAATTAATGAAGCTTTATAGAGTGTACTGATCAGCCTCTGCTACTTATAAAGCCAAAGAAAAGGGAGATGGGGAGACGCCCTGATAAATTCAGCCCCAGAGCGTAAGTAATAAAACTCCAAACCACTCCAGATGGTTTGGAATGCATCAATTCCCTCATAAACAATGTAGACTAATGCTAAGATGTCCTCAATATACAGTAAGGATCCTTTTCTTGTCCAAACATCGGTAGCTCCAAAAACCCAGAAAACAATTCCAATCAAATGGTTCAAGTTAAATAAGGTCAGTTAATTGGTTTCCTCTTTTCAGGCTGGGAATCTTGAGAATCTCTTAATTTCCCATAAAATCTGTGACTGAATATTCTTCCAAGAATAGTCCAGGGCCCCCTCTGCTGGGATCTAGATTCCAGTTGCCAATGAGGCCTCAAGACAGAGGACTCCATTCTATGACCAACAGAAGGATTTCCACTAACCCCTTATTACTACTCAGCTGAGGAGTGCTTGGGCAAAGGGTTATCCCAAACTTTCCACAGGGTATACAAACCTGTCCAGAAGATGTGGCAGGGACCAACAGGGAGAGTCTTGCGCAAATGAAGATTCAGGCTCTGATGCTGGGGACCCAGACAGGATTTAATTAGCTAGCCTTTTACCACTGAGCAGGTGCCTACTTCCTGAAATTGGTGTTCATCAATTTTCTGTATCTAGATATTGTTTTTAGCTGCTGTCATGTAGGCTCCAATTCATGGTGACTTTACGTACAACAGAACAAAATGTTGCCTGGTCCTATGTCATCTTTGTAAACAATGGTAGGTTGCAGGTGGGTGCTTATACAGGGCCGTACTGGGTGTGATAGGCTCAAGTGGGGGAATTCTCTTCTTCTTCGAAGATTCTTAAGGAGTAATTTCTTATGCTCCAATCAACAGAATATTCCACATGCCAGGGGAGACCCTCAGCAAAATGTCCCATTATTGTCTATGAGGCAGTGGAACCTCAAGGCTGAGAAGGACACTAGGGAGCAGTCTGCCCAGAGGGCAGGCAATAAGCAGATACACTGTCTGCAGATAAATTGAAAACAATAATAAAACTGACAAAAAGTCAGCTGGCACACCTTGTGCCAGCAATTTTAAACAACTTCAGGGATTAAATATTCCTCCTTGATAGGCTGAGAACTCCATCCTCCCCCGCCTCTTTTAGTCCCTGCTGTCACTGCTGTGAGGATCCTGAATGCAGGGTTATCATGTCTTGTTTGGATCTCCTAATGCCTGGCGGCTCTAGGCCATGGTTTCTAGCCTGAGGCCATTGTAGGTGCTATAGGTACTACTGAGTGTGTGTATCTGTGTGTGTGTGTGTGTGTGTGTGTGTAGAGGGAGAACAGTTCATAGTTAACCTGTGAGTTACTTGGAGTGTTTCAAATATGATCACACATTCAGTGCAGACTTACTGAAATCTCAAGTGCCCTTGTTTTTAGTTGAAATTAGTTAAATTTAGCAGAGTAATGCTGAGGTAAGTGGTATACACACAGGCTTTGGTGTCAGATTGACCTGGGTTGGATCCTACCTTCTTCACTAACCAAATGCAGGTCCTGAGAGCAGCTATGAGTCAGAATAGACTCAAGGGCAACAAGTTTGGTTTTTGATTTACACATACACACACATATCAAACCTGTTGCTGTCAAGTCGATTCCAACTCATAGCGACCCCACAGGACAAAGTAGAGCTGCCCCGTAGGGTTTCCAAGCAGTGGCTGGTGGATTCAAACTGCTGATCTTTTGGTTAGCAGCCAAGCTCTTAACTACTGTGCCACCAGGGCTCCATACACACACAGACACACACAGACACACATTTCTTGTTGTTGTTGTTAGCTGTCATTGAGTCAGCGTCGACTAATTTCAACTCATAAATAACAGAACGAAATGCTGCCTGATCCTGTGCCATTCCCATGACCATTTGCAGATCAGACAGTTGTGATTTACAGGGTTTTCACTGGCTAATTTTCAAAAGTACACTGCCAGGCCTTCCTTCCTAGTCCATCTTAGTCTGGAAGCTCTGCTAAAACCTGTTCAGCATCATAACAACACACAAGCCACGGGTGGTGGCTGTTAATGAGGTACATTGTCCAGAAATAGAACCTGGGTTTCTCCCATGGAAGGCAAGATATATACCACTGAACCAGCAATGTCCTATGTATCATACAGGCCCAGTGACTTTCCATTCTTCTCCCTGTGCTATCAATGAAGATACATATGTATGTACATACATACACACACACACACACACATATATATCTCAGTAAGGATAATGGAAAACTGTATTGGTTCCTTAACAAATGGTGTTTATGAAAAAAAATTCCCTTAAAAATATAAGGTCCATAGGGGAAAACTATAAAAGATACCTTTGCTAGAGAAAAATATATCTTTGTTAGAATAGTGGTTCTCAAACTTGAATGTGCATCTGAATCACCTGGAGGGCTTGCTAAAACACAGATTTCTGAGCCCAGGACACAGAGTTTCTAATTCCAATAGATGTGGGTTGGATCGCAAGAATTTCCCAGGTGATGCTAATGCAGCTGGTGCTGGCCCAAGGATCTTATGTTGAAAACTATGGTTCTACAAGATAGTGCTTTTCAGACTTCACCATGCACACAACTTACCTGGGGATCTTATTAAAATTTAGACTATGATTCAGTAGGTTGGGGTGGGGCATGAAAATACTACATTTCTAACAAGCTCCCAAATGATAAGGATACCGCTGGCCTCAGACCACACTTGCAGTAGCCCGGCTGTAGAGCTGCCTTGTTCAACACGGTAGCCAAGAGCCATGTGTAGCTACTGAGCACTTAAAAGGTGGCTAGTCTGAATTGGGAAATGCTTATATATGTAAAATACACAGGGGATTTTGAAGACTTAGTATGAAAGAAATGTAAAATATTTTATTAATAATTTTTCATATTGATTATATATTGAAATGCTAATATTTTGGATGTATTGGATTAAATAAAATACTATTTTTAACTTTTAAAAAACTTTTTTAATGTGTAAAACACTTAAAATAACCTAGATGTGTCTCATTATATTTTTCTTGCATAACCAATTGGAGCCAATTCTGACTTGAGTATTAAGCATCCCCTTGGAGCCCTGGTGGTGCAGTGGTTAAGCTTCTGACTACTAACCAAAAAGATCCGCAGTTCAAATCCACCAGCTGCTCCTTGGAAACCCCCTGGGGCAGTTCTATTCTGTCCTATAGGGTCACTATGAGTGAGAATCAACTTGACAGCAATGGGTTTGGTTTTTTGGGTTTAACAACTTAATAGCTGTTTGAAAAGACTGTACGCACAAATTGAAAGAAAAAAACTATGTTTTTTTCACTCTTAAATAACCACAATTACTTACCAATGGGATGTGTGCACCTGTTGGGCACTGCACAACTTCTCAAACCTTGGAATCAAATTGGACACTGCTTCATTCCCTGTTCCACAAAGACTTTTGCACGGTCCTTGCTTTTTATCACAGCAACCAGGGAAAACCTAGCCTCCCAAAGAATGCTGAATTTTGAGTTACTTTGAGATGGTAGCTTCTGTGTTTTGCTGTGTTTCCCTTGACAATTTAAAATATGCTACAGCACCTCTGTGAGTTTGCTGCAGTGTCCCAGGGCGTCTCAGAGCACAGTTTGGGAACCACAGCTCTAAGTTTTCATCTGACCCCGACAAGTTATGATTCCAAGGGTTTTAAAACTGGAAGCTTAAAACGCCTTACTCTACAATGTTGGTGCTTAAGAACTCACTAAACTATCAGAGAAAAGCAAGAGTGTCAGAGAAGAGTGAGTGTACATGGAAGGCCGAGGAGCATCCAAGTACTTGGCTCTTCTTCCTAGGCAGCAGGAGAAATGGGGTCTTGAGATGAATGGGAATCAGCAGGTGCAATCCAAGGGTCAGAAGACCGAGATTGACCACCAGAGCTTCCCTCCCAACCTGAAAGAGTCCTTCCCTCAGCTGCCATTTTTCTTCTCCAGTTTGTAGCAGGCTTCCTAAGGAAGGCAGTTTGACTGACTCAGCATCACATCATATGCAACGATGACTGAACACTTGGGCATGAAGACTTAGTGAGACAGCTTGCTGTCCAGGTTTATTTCATTTGCAATCCCACCCTGGGACACATACATTCATCACAGTGTGTCCTGAAATGAAAGAGGCTATATCCTAACTGGTCCTATGTAATCAAAGCAGCCCTGTCCCACATGGCTACCATAATGAATAATGCTTCTTTTGCCAAATGCAGTGGGAACCTACCAGAGGCCGGGGGTGCTTCCAGAAAATGAGGAACTAAAGAGAGTAAAGGATAAGGAGGATGGGCAAAAGCAACGATCAGTAAGTCAGACTGGAAACTTCTAAAACTGAATAGTTAGATGCATGTATTATTAAGCAAAATTATGATAGGAATATTAATAAAACAAACTTGTGAATACTGTGTGTTCTTTTCACAATTTTGATTTGAGGGTAGGAGGGCAAAAAATAACTGTAGCTATTTTCTAGATGGTCATGAACAAAGTTCTGTTTTATTTTCAGATAAGACAAGAACAGTAAGACAGCTCCACAAGACTTGCCTGGAGCATAGAGATATTATAGAAGGCAAATTGTTTATTTGTCAGGAAATCATTCTCATCATCCCCTTAAGGGTCTCTCTTTACTCCTGTAATTAGAACATTCACGGGTCTCTCTTCATTCTCTAACACAAGTTACACTAGCTGTATCATTGAAACGAAATTAAAAGAATAAGCCTCTCTGCTATTTATTTTTTTTTTAAGGTTGGAATTTTAAATTCAATTTGAGATTCTTTTACTTTTTTTATTTTTCTTGGAAAGAACAGAAAAGCTTCACAGCTTGGGATGTTGACAGTATTCCAGAAGACCCTAGACCCCTGTGGCTTCTTGATGACTATTGTGGAGCCAGCATCTGTCAGCATGGCTCAGAGCCATTGCTCATAAACAGGTGCTTGGCAACAGCCCAGATTCATTATCCACATCATGACCCAGAGAGTGGAGGAAAAAGCGAGAGGGTCTGTTTCCTGCCAGTTATCCTGTGTTGGCTAATCAAGTGTTCTTAATAAAATACAAATTCAAGTTCAATATATTGGTTGATTATACATGATGTGCTAAGCACTATTCTAAGTGTTGTAAGGAATATGAAAAAAAAAAAAGGTATGGTCACTGCCCTTTATAAGGAAAAGCTGAGAAATGAAAACAACAAAAACAGCTAAAACAAAAGGCAAAATAGAGGTGGCACGAGAAAGATACAGCATTTCATGAATGTTCAGAAGGAGAAAGGGAACTAGTTATTGAAAAGCTACATATATGTGTGTGTGTATATATATGAGTGTGTGTGTGTATATATATATATATATATGTATGTATGTGTGTGTATATTCTCATTTAATTTCACATAACTTTCACAAAAGTCCATAAAAGAGTATTATCACCACTTCACATATTAGGAAACTGAAGTTATCAAAGATTATGTAATTCAGTCATGGGCACACAAAGGATTTGAATTCATCGTTTTCTGACTTTACTTCACTTTTAACATACATATGTGTATGTATATATATATATATATATATATATATATATTTCCTTTATTAAAATTAAGACTTTAAATAGGAGGTGATATTTATGATGAAATATGAAGGATAAAGTTTCTTCTTAAAAAATTTAAATTTCTCACTGATATAAAAGTAGTACAGTGTATTATTCTAGTATCATGTGCTCACTTTGGCAATCAAAGGAATTAATTCCCCAGACATACCCACTACCACAGATAGTGTTGGTTGGTTGACCTCAAATACAGCCACAACTCCTTCCTCCCAGAGAGCGCTGGCCATACGGCCGTTAATGAGATGGAAGAGAAGTTCCTGGGGAAGTCCTCCCTTCCCAAATAAAAAGCCAAACCTCACTAGGAGAAATCCGTTTGCTCTTTACCTTTTGTACCATTGTCCTTCCCACTTGCTTTCTGGAACACAGATGTGTGACTATAGGTTTTCAGCCATCTTTTGACCATGATGCAGCCAATGTGAGAATAAAGGCAGAAAGACAGACCCCGTGCCCTTGATAGCCTCATTGAGCTACCATATCAATCCTGGATTGTTTACCCATGGACTTTTTATTGGGTCAAACAACCAAACACTGATCTATTTAAGCTTGTGTTACTTGTTCTATTTATTTATTTGGTTGTTATTTTCAGCTGAATGTATTCATAACTGATATATACACTATTAATGTTATATTAACATACATGTGTGTGTGGGTATATTCCTTCTGCATATAGAATTTTGAAATCTGCCTTTTGTCATTAGAAGTTTCTTGAACACATAATATTTAATGCATGCATGGTATGGTTAAATGCACGTGGCAAATTTTACTATTCTATTGTTAAAGTCCTGAGTTACTTCCCTTTGTTTCCTTTTTAAGTCATTATAAATACACCTTCGTACATATTTCACTGCTTACATCTCTGAGCATGCAATGAATGGGTAGACTGTCACGAGCAGTATGAGAGGGGAAGGCATTCCATGTAGACGGAAGAGTATGTGCAAAGACACAGAGATGAGAGGCATGAATCTTGCCCAGGGAAGATTAGCAATGTTATTTGGCTGGTGTGTGGGTCCATACAAGTTACAGTTAGAAAAAGAGGTGGGAGTGAGACCAAGGAGAGCTTTGAATGTCAAGCTAAGGAGAGTTGTTGAAGGTTTCTTAATGTTGGAGGGGTAAAATTAATTTAGGAGTTTATTTAGGAGCATGAATCTGTGTGAAGTTCAGGATTAATGCCAATGGAGAGAGACCAGAGCAGGGAGACCTCACTGGGGGCCGGTCAGTCACAGAATGGACAACTGCGGGCACACTTCAGTGTACACATAGATGGAAAGAGGATTCTATTTGTGGAATGCAGAGTGAAGCCTGAATCTTTATCACTTTGAAATCAATTGGGTACAAGGAATGAGCATAGACGGGAGAGAGAGAGAAAGAAGTTAAAGATGACTGTAGTTTTGAGATAAAGTGGCTAAAATTTTCTATAAGTGGGTCAACTTATAGAAATACTTATGATAATTGGTAAAGGAACTGTTAGGGCAGGGGAAAGGAGAAATGGCAGTTGTGTTTATTTAAAAAAAAAATTTAAAAATTAGTCTCAGGGAACATCTAGCTCAACTGGCATAACACAGTTTATAAAGGCAATGTTCTACATTCTACCTTGGTGAGTAGCATCTGGGGTCTTAAAAGCCTGTAAGCAGCCATATAAGATACTCCACTGGTCTCACTCCTTCGGGAACAAGAGAGAATGAAGAGAACAGGACACAAGGACAAGATTAGTCCAAAGGACTAATGGACCACGGCTACCAAGGCCTCCACCAGACTGAGTCCAGTACAGCTAGATGGTGCCCTGCTACCACCGACTGCTCTGACCGGGATCACAACAGAGAGTTCTGGACAGAGCTGGAGAAGGATGTAGAACAAAATTCTAACACACACAAAAAGACCAGATTTACTGACCTGACAGAGATTGGAGAAACCCCTAGAGTATGGCCCCAGGATACCCTTTTAGTTCAGTGGTTAAGTCACTCCCGAGGTTCACCATTCAGCCAGGGATTGGACAGCCCCATAAAATAAAACGGGACTAATAAGGCAGTCCAGGGACAAGGGCTAGAAGGCAGGAGGGGACAGGAAAGCTGGTGATAGGGAACCCAAGGTTGAGTAAGGACGGTGTTGACATGTCGTGGGGTTGTTACCCATTGTCATAGGGCAATACGTGTACTGTTTAATGAGAAACTATTTTGTTCTGTAAACCTTCATCTAAGCACAACAAAGAAAAAAATTATTTCTAAATATTTTATTGTGTTTTAGGTGAAGGTTTACACAGCAAATTAGGTCCACACTTAATTATTTTTATACAAACTGTTCTTTTACATTGGTTACATCTTTCACAATATGTCAACATTCTTATTATTTCCATTCTGTTTGTTGTTTCCATTAATCTTGCTTCCCTGCCCCTCTTTACCTTCTCATCTTTGTTTTAAGGTAAATGTTGACTGTTTGGTCTCATATAATTGAGTATTTAAGGGAGCACAGTACTCACGGGTGATACTGTTTATTTTATAAGTCAATCTATTATTTGCATAAGAGGTGACCACTGGGAGTGGTTTCAGTTCCAAGTTCAAAGAGTATCTTAGGGCAAAAGTCTTGGGGGTTCCCCTAGTCTCTATTGGTCCAGTAAGTCTGGCCCTTTTTAGGAATTTAAGTTTTTTTTTCTACATTTTTATCCTTTTCTATCCAGGACCTTCTATTGTGTCCCTGGTCAGAATGGTTACTAGTGGTAGCCAGGCACCATCTAGTTCTTTTGGTCTCAGGATAGATGAGGCTGTGGTTTGTGTGGTCTATTAGCCCTGTAGACTAGACTAGTTTCTTCTTTGAGTCTTTGGTTTCTTTCTTTCTTTTTTTTCCTTGTGCCAGACGAATACAGACCAATAGTATCTTAAATGGCCACTTGCAAGCTTTTAAGACCCCCAGATGCTACTCACCAAACAAGGATGTAGAACATTCTCTTTATGAACTATGTTATGCCAGTTGACTGGGTTGTCCCACTGGACTATGGTCCCTAGTTTTCAAACCCAGTAAGCCAGTCCCACAAGGAGTTTGGTTATGTCTAGGAAATATCTATAAATGTGCCCCCATGTGCTTTATTATATATATGAATATATATGCAGCACATACAAACATGTACATATATATGCCTACGTACACCTATACACGCACACCCATATACTCACATGTGCCTTCCTATACACACATATGCATATTTATGTAACCACACACATATATGCATATAACCACACACATTTTTTTTGGTTGTTATTACTGTTGCTGCAAAATTGTATGTTATAGCATTTACCGAAAATGTCCTTTATTCTTGTATACTTCTTAGTGTCTTCATTTACATTGGACAAGTTGTGCAGACTTCACCCATACTGGGTACTGCTTTTCCCATCACCAAAAAATAACAAGTGTCTGCTATCTAGAAAGTGATTCTCCCTCCCTCCCCTTCCCACTCCTGGTAACCATCAAAGAATGTTGCTTTCTGTATGTGTACCTATTCTTGACTTTTTATAAAAGTGAAACCATACAATATTTGTCCTCTTGTGATTAACTTACTTAACTCAGCATAACGTCCTCCAGATTCATCCACGTTATAAGATGTTTCGCAGATTCATCATTTTTTTTTATAGTTGTGTAGTATTCCATTGTGTGTATGTACCACAATTTGTTAATCCATTCATCTGTTGGTGGGCACTTAGGTTGTTTCCATATTTTTGCTATTGTGAATAATGCTGCAATGAACATAGATGTGCATATGTCTATTCATGTCACTATTCTTATATCTCTAAGATATATACCTAGGAGTGGGATTGCTGGATCATAAGATGTTCTATTTCTAGTTTTTTGAGGAAGCGCCATACCATTTTCCATAGTGGTTAGACCATTTTACAATCCCACCAGCAGCATATAAGAGTTCCAATCTTCCTACAACCTCACCAGCATTCGTCATTTTCTGTTTTTTTTTTTTGATCAGTGCCATTTTTGTGAGGGTGATTATTCCTCAAACAAATTAGGACCAAGGGATTTGTCCTCTATTTTGCTGATTTTTTCTTCCATTGATTCAACTCTACTGCATTATTTCCATTGAGTTATCTATTTCTGATATTTTATTGTTAAGCTTCTAATTTCTAGTTGTGTTTTTGTATAGTTTCAATTTTTCTATTGAGTTTGTCATTTTGTTCTTGTATTGTTTTTCTCAATTCTTCTAGGTTTTTTTCTGTGTTTTTCTTGATCTCTTTGAGGAGCCTAAATATTAGTCTTTTAAATTCCTTGTCACTTAGTTCTATTATCAGTTCTTCTTTCAGCAGGTTTTCTGTCCCTTTATCTTGCTCTCTTGTTTGAGCCATCTTACCCTGTTTCTTCTTAAGATTTGTTACTGTGTGCTGTCTCTGAGGGATTAAGGTGCTATTTTATTTACTTACAGGCATGTATGTCTTCCCTTACAGAACTGAGCGGAGGTAGGAGAGCATGTCCTTCCCTGACTTGAGGCAGCAACTGTCAATTGGTCAGGGTCCCTCCACAGCTCTGCTGGGACAATGTGATCCTACTGCATTGGTGTTAGCAGTCAGTGTGTACGCTGGAGAGCAGGGAGGGTTGCATTTGTAGCAACAAGGATGTGGTCCTACCCAAATGGATGGGAAAACCCTCTGTGCTGGCTCAAATTAGCACTTCAGTAGGTGGGGAGGGGGAGCAAGATGTCTTAGTGAGGGCGTGGGGGAATCTTGCCTGCTAGTCTCTGGGTGGGGGATATTAGGAGGGTGGGGGTGGGTAGTGAGTGCCTACCTGACCCTGGGCAGGAGCACATCTGCCTGTCACCGGTGGGGCTGTGGGGAGCACTCCTGCTGGTCACCCAGAGGTAGATGCATTGGGCACTCTTGCCAATTGCTTTGCAGGATGGGGATGGGGGCTTGGTGGGGTGTGCCTTTACCAGGCAGGGTTGTGGGGAGTGCTCCTGTCAGTTGCTCAGCAATGGGTGCTGTGGGCACCCCCACCAGTCACCTAGTGGCACAGGGGGATGGAGCACTGGGGCATGCTATTGGTCTATGGGTGTGCAGTGCTGTGGGTGCACCTTTGATCTGTGGTCCCCCAGCATGAGGGGTGGGATGGTGGGGATGCCGCTGGTCCAAGAGCATGCATGGGAGGATGAAGGCCAAGTGCTGCTGGTCTGTGCGCCTCTGGCTGGGGTGTCAGGGGGTTGCAGTGAGTGCTCTTAACTTTTGTTGGGTGGGATGTGCTCCTGCCTGACCCTAGACATGAGTGTGGGGGTGTTCCTGCTGGGCAGCACTGGGTGACGGGGGACCTGTAGGTGTTACTTTAAGCATTTACTCTTCAGTGTGCATTTCCTTTCCAAATGGTCAGGTGCTGCCACTGGTGAGTAGTCCTGTCCCTTGTTCTTGGCTTCCTCCTTTCTCTGTAGTTGCCAGGATCACTGAGACTCTCGTCTGCCTTTCTGTACTTT
Organism: Dugong dugon; assembly: GCA_030035585.1. Taxonomy (NCBI): domain Eukaryota; kingdom Metazoa; phylum Chordata; class Mammalia; order Sirenia; family Dugongidae; genus Dugong; species Dugong dugon. The sequence continues at coordinate 21,799,599 of CM057469.1, read as the reverse complement.
GTCTTTTTTGATATGGCTCATGTCCTGCTAACCTTGTTTCATTCCAGATTTGTTTACCCATTATCTCTGTCTCTTGTTGTGAGTTTTATGGAGTTGCCTTCCTGTGCTCCTCACCTAGGAACACTGCTTGCTTTGTCTCAATATGTCCATGCTGGGCAGTCTGGTTGGCAGGGTGCTGAAGATCCATAATTCTCCATGTCTGTTGTTTTTGTATAGTCTCTCCCTCCACTTGGCACTTGGTCCAGTTCTTCAGCCTTCTGTTGGATACTTAGGTTTCCAAAGTTGTCATCTATATCCATTTCACTTGTTTTCTCGAGTCTTTGTTGTAAGGGGACATTATGTGGCATCTGACTATGCCGCCATCTTGGACCATCTTTCTCATGTTTATTTTTAAGACAGAAATAGGCATCCAGGTGGAGTATGCAGAAGGTAGAAGTCTGTGTTTGGAAACAGAATCTAGAGCTGGGAAAGAATTTTGGCCAAGAGATGCTTAAATGTAAGAAACCATTGGCATAGAGGTAAGAGTTGAAGTTGAGGCAGGGAGTGTGATCCTCAAAAGAAAATCAAAGGGAGAGAAGGGGCTGAAGAATATGACTTGGAGAACAGCTGCAGTGAGGGGGCCTACTGCCGTGCTGGCCACAGCTGGGTGGCCCAAAGGATGTGGCCTGATGGAAGCCTGCAGAATGTAATGGCTTGAAGGTAACTGGATTTCTGGGTAAAGAGTCCCAGGTAATTTCCTAGGGGATTGTAGAAATATTTAATTAATTCAGATAGAGTTAAGGTGCCAGTTTGAAGTATGAAAAGTTGTAAAGTACTATGTTTTATTTTTTGAAACTTTCAACTACATAGAGAACTGAAGCTGGTTGTAGAGTATTTCCAAATGGAGATTCTGAACAGACTGTCAAATGAAAGAGAAATGTCCTTTATAATCAAAGGCATTAATCTGTAGCAAAAAAAATAAATAAATAAATAAAAGAGAGAGACAGAAGGGAACTGGGTGGCTTGATATAGTCTTTGGTGAGCAGACAGTAATGGACAGACGATGTGGCTATCTAATTTTAGAGTTCCCTCCAGATGAAGTGGGGTGTGTATCAGTCAGTCAAGAAGTATTTACTGAGTACCTTCTGCATGTCACTGTTTTAGGTACTTGGGGTTACAATCATGAACAGGAGTCCATGAACAACTGTCCTTGAGGAGTTTAATTCTAAGGAAGACAAGCAATCAACAAATGCATATGAGAATATCAGGGGCTGATAGGGGTTAAGAAGACAAAATTGGGCAATGTAGTGGAGTGTGACTGGGTAGGCAACTGAGGAGGATGAGAAGGCTGCTCTGAGGACGTGGCATTGATTGAGTGCAGGAGGGATAGTGGCAGATCTGGGAGATGTGCTTTCCCAGAAGAAGTGGTCAAAGCCAAGAAGGGGAGAAACTTTGGTGTGTTCAAGGAGCAGAAAGAAGGTCAGTGTTTCAGGAACATGTAAATGAGAACGGAAGTGGAGGAAGCTGAGTTCGAAGAGACAGCTAGGGGGCAGATGATGTAGGGACTTAGTGGTCCTGTGTGTGAAAATTGCACTCAAATGTCACCACTCTGGGCAGCTCTCCTGGTCTTCCCTGGCAGCAGGGGAAGATTCCAGTCAAATGTCCCCTGCCCTGTGCTCCTCTAGACTTGTCCATATTCTTATTACCAGTTCTTTATGGAATAAGACTCTGCAAAGACAGGGCCATGATCTATTTATTTTTGCACCAGCATTAAGCAAAGTGCCTGAGACAACCATTAACTTTGTTCTCTGTTGGGTTTCACTGGGAAGCTCTGTGAAATGCTTTAGACCTGGCTTCACATTTAACCGGTGAACTGCCAAAGGAGGTGGACAAGGGACAAGCGACCTACCAAAGGGAAAAGGAATGTGGCAACAGATCAGAATCGGATGGGACCAGCAATAATGAAGTTAAAACCCAAATGATGCCAGCTGAGGGCTCCTCCTGACAGCTTTAAGGATTCATTATTTTCCTTTTTATCAGCAGTCATTGACCAGAGGGAAAGTCCCAAGGCAAAATGAATTGCATTAACTTTCTTCTTGGAGGAACTGTAAGCAGTCAACTCACTTGCTTTTTAAAATTAGGACTAGGAAGCTAAAAATATTGTTTATTTACACACTTGGTCAAGTTAAAAAGGGATTACAAAAAAAGGAAGTAAAGAAGAGAAACAGTCAGATATGGAAAAAGGAAAAACTCAGATTCACATCTCATGATAGAAAAACAAAAGGAGAGAAAAGAGGTGTGACCCAGCTAGAGAAAGAATGAATGAGCTAGACAAAAGAACCTAATAAAATCAAACAGTAGGAAAGGAGAGAAATGCAGGTTTAATGTAGATTTCCAAAACAAAAAAGGGAGAAAGGGTGAAAAAGAGAGAAAAGGAGGTACAGACAGAGTGAGGAGGAAAGGAGGGAATGAGGGACTGAAGTGGCCTGAGAGGGGTTACATGGGATGGGGGGAGGGTGGCAGAGGAGCCTGTCAGAAGGGAAAGGAAAGAGAGAGTGGTAGAGAAAAAATACATCTCCTCCCCAACACAGTCACAGAAATAACTGTGACGGCATGGGCACCAGCTAGGGAGCAGCCTCTGGATGGATGTCTAGAGAGGCTGTGCTAGTGTATGCATCATAGATTTCCATCTTAACACAGATCTCTGGGCTCCAAACATGTATCTTTAACTGCCTAATTGACATTTCCAATTGGATTTCTTACAGGTATCTTAAAAGTGAAATGTCCAAACTTGTCCTTACCACCCAGTTTTTCTCACCTGAGGAGATCACATCACCATCATCCACCGCTGTGGACACCTCCTGGGGGGACAAGGAGATGGAAGCATGCTATTTCATCAGGTCTTTCTGACTCTGCCTCCATCTCCACCTCCACTGCTACCAAGCTGGTGAGTCTCCTTACTGGCCATACCTCATTCTCATTCTCGTCCCCTTCTCCCTGCAGAGGCCAGAATGCTCTTATGCGTGATTCAGATACTTCATTATTTTGACTTAACCTTTTCATTGCTCTTCCAACAAAAGCTTCAAGGAGGAGATTTCAGGGGGAAAAACAAAACTGATAAATTCCTGATGTGTTTGGTTACAGAGTATTGGGGAAAAGATTCATCCAAAGAGTAGGAAAAGGTTCACAGAACACTAGGCAAGCGAGGCAAAGATTGGAGCTTTAACTCTACATCATGTAACATAGACGAGAATGGTTAGAGGAACAGGAATACAGTTGAATGGGTTGCCTACAGTACTGAAGATGCTGAAGCCCTTCAGCAGGAAGGAAGGGATGGAATTCAGAAATCTCAAGGAGGTAAAATAATTTAGAAGAGGGAGTACTTGGGCTCCCCCTTACCCCTCCATCCTCAGTGTATGGGTCTCAGTCACACAGGTCTTCTAGTTGTTTCTGGATAAGCCAAACTAGAAAACGTCTCTGGGCCTGTCATGGATTGAACTGTGTCCCCCCAAAACATCTGTCAACTTGGCTGGGTCATGATTCCCAGTACTGTATAATTGTGTATCATTTTGTAATCTGATGTGATTTCCTTATGTGTTGTAAATTCAATCACTATGATCTAATAAGATGGATTAGCGGCAGTTATACTGATGAGGTATACAAGATTGGATAGTGTCTTAAGCCAATCTCTTTGAGATATAAAAGAGAGAATCCAGCAGAGGCACATATGAACCTCATACCAGCAAGAAAGCAGCGCTGGGAGCAGAGTGCGCCCTTTGGACTTGAGGTTCCTGTACAGAGATACTCCTGGACCAAGGGAAGACTGATGCAACACAAGAACCTTTCTCCAGAGCCAACAGAGAGAGAAAGCCTTCTTCTAGAGCTGATACCTTGAATTTGGACTTGTAGCCTACTGGATTATGAGAGAATATTTCTGTTACAGCAGCACTAGATGACTAAGACAGGGCCTCTCTATAAACCATTTATTTTTCCTGAAATCCTCTTTCTGACACCCAAGCCCCTCCTCACTTATGGATGACCATTTCCGTCTTTTAAGTCTTGATGTCACATCCTTAGATTTTTCCAACCACCCCTGGTGGCAGAGTTGTTTTAAGTGCCCAACTGCTAACAGAATGGTTGGCAGTTTGAACCTACCAGCCTCTCCATGGGAGAAAGATGTGGCAGTTTGTTTCCATAAAGATTTACAGCCTTGGAAACCGTATGGGGGCAGTTCTACTCTGTCTATACGGTAGCTGTGAATTGGAATCGACTCCATGGTAATGGGTTTACCCCTCCTTCCCTCCCATTATTGTTTATAACAACACCCTGTTTATTTCTCTCTTAACATCTGCCACTGTACTTACTTTATTTCTTTGTTTTGTAGTCTGAGTCTCCCATCAGACTGTAAGCTCACTGAAGGCAAGGGTCATATCTATGTTAATTTCCAATATGTGACATGGTCTAGATAAATGGTTGACCTAGTTGATAAACTGAGCTACTCAATTAAGGTGACATACAGAAAAGAAGAAATAATTTTTACTGCTTCTCCTCTCTGAAAATTCTCATAAAATATCACATTGTTTTGGAAGAGTTTGGAAATTCATGGAAGCAGCTTTGGCCAGGCCTCTAGGATGGTGAGAGGCAAGTTGAAGGCTTGGAGTAGCTGCTGGAGAATAAGATAAAGTCCCAAGGAGGAGCGAGGGCAGCGCAAGCAAAGCAGCCTTTCCATGGAGGTGCTCACCTTGCAAGAGTGAACAGCCGGGGCTACTGTTCTACGAATTGACAGGTTCTGGGATTGGGACCAAAAGAAGCTTCTGATTCATTGTTTGTTCACTGTAGAGAATGCTCAATAATCGGAACAATAAGTCATCCTTTGATGGGCCATTCATTAAGGGTGTCACCTGTGTGAGGAACTCTGGACTGACTGTAGATGGAGGAGACCAGAGCAGTCGCCTCAGTTTTGCCATTCCTAGCATCACGTCCTTGGGCTGGTCCTTTAGTGTTTCCGGATCTCATTCTCACATCTGTGCCCTCAGGAGAGTAACAGAGGCCCATCTCCTTCATGGGCTGGGGGAGGATCAAATAAATCAACACATGAGAAAGAGTTTTATAAAGTAAGTGTACACAATGACAGGGATGATTATTATTCAAAAGCTTTCATCCTCAGGTTATTTGCTGTGAAAGCATTGCACTTATATTTTATCTTCCAAGGAGCTAACAAGCTGTGGAACTACTGAGGAAAAAAAAACCAAAATAAATCTCTTGAACATTTAACTGAAAATAGCTCTCCTAACCATTTGCAGTGGAGTCTCTGGGTGGCACAAACAGTTAACATGGTTCAAGTCCACCCAAAGTTGCGTTGGAAGAAAGGCTTGGTGATCTGCTTCCAAAAATTATCCAAATTAAACCCGATGGAGCACAGTGCTACTCTGACACACATGGGATTGCCAAGAGTCAGAATCAATTCGATGGCAAACAGTTTAATCATATTTGCGGTGAGTTCAGGACTTAAGGATATGAGGTTACTCTCCTGTGTGAGCAGTCTAGATGAGGCATGAGCAGCGCCTTGTGCAAGCTTCCTCACCTGCCTTGCATTCCTAGCCCAGGGCTCCTCCTTGGAACTCCAGGCCAACGTGTTCTCACATTTTTGTTTTCTGATCTGATGGGCACTCGATGCACACACATTTTTAAATAGACTGCCATCATTTTGCTAGGGCCTGTAAGAATGTTTGGAGGCTCTGGGTTGTGGCAAAGGGTTAAGAATTTGGCTGCTAACTGAAAGGCTGGCAGTTTGAGTCAATCCAGAGATGCCTTAAAAGAAAGGCCTGGTAATCAACTTCCCAAAAATCAGCCACTGAAAACCCTATGAAGTACAGTTCTATTCTGACACACGAGGTCGCCATGAGTTGGAGTTAGCTCAATGGCAACTTTTTTTTTTTTTTTAATGTTTGTTTTAGAATTTGGGTCAATGGACAGAAGATTTGGGAAGCAGATTTTAGATCAAACTGGGGAAGAATTTTCTTATTCAGGAATAGACTGTTTAGGAGGAAGTGAGCCTTCTGTCCCTGGAAATACACAATCAGCGAGTGGCTTGTCACTGGTGAGGAGTATTGTCCAGGAGATCTCCCCACTGGGAGATTTTCCGCCTTTTTCTTTACCACCTCTGAGAGTTCTGTGTGTGGGTTTCTGGTATAAGAAGGCAACCAGAGTAGACCTCCCCAGATGAGCCTCTTTCTCTTAGAAATCATTCCACGGTCTTACTCACTTGTTCAGCCTCTCCTACTTTGGCGGAATGTGTTAACAGATGAAACATGCCTTCTTTTTAGCAATCCCTCTCATCTTTTTGTTGGTGCTAGGCATAAATACCAAGTGACACCAAGAAACTGACAATGCCAACTAAATATAACTTGAAAATAAAAACACTTAAGGCTGCTGTAAATACGAAAAACAGATGCTAGCTCTGAGACTGTCTGGCAGGCCTCAGAGTTAGAGATGGTGCCAGGTCAGCTTCTCAACCTTCTCCCCACCCACCCTGTGTACCTCTCTGCCTTTATGCAGGATTTCATCTGGGGCCCCCATCCAAGAAGGGCATCAGAGGGGGTGCAGGGAAATCTGCCTTCATCTCCCTCCTCAAGAGAAATGCCTTCTGAGAAGATCCCAGAATGTGAAATAAAGGGAAGAGGGGCCATCGTTTGTTATAAATCCGAGATTTAAGTTTAGACATGGAGCAAGAAGGACTCAAAGGCAAAAGTGAACACATGTAACTCAAAGATAGCTGAAAGCCATGCAAACAAGGTGAGGGGCCAAGAGAGCGCAGAGGAAATGGAAATTTGTCTTATATGAAGGAGAGGGTCACAACAACTAAATGAAGACCAGAGAAGCTTTGAAGTACAAGATAATGCGCAGTAGGATGTTCAAACTATCTGAGATGATGTTGCTGTTGGTTGGTTTGTGGTGAGACACGGCAAAAGCAAAAACATTATCAAGACAGAAGCAAGTGAATTAAAAGTTAATTTGACCTCTACATTTGAAAAATAATAACTGGAAGGAAAATAACATCTTTGAATTTGTATTAATTAACAAAACTGAAAAAATAATTGTGCCTATGTTTATATATGGTGAAAGCATCACAAGGAGAGTCCTCAGGGAATCTTCTTCTCACAAACTGTTGGTAAATTACAGAAGGCCTGGAATAGTGCCAGGAGTCTCTGGCTGGCACAAATGGTTAATCGCTTGAATAGTAACTGACAGGTATGCAGTTTGAACCCACCCAGAGGTGCCTCAGAAGAAAGATGTGCCAATCTGTTTCCAAAAAGTCACAGCCTTGAAAACCCTATGGAGCACAGTTCTACTCTGCACAAATGGGGTCACCATGAGTCAAAAGTGATTCGATGGCAAGTGGTTTTGGGAGTAGTGCCACATGGGATAGGTGGATGACGTCAAATAAAACTGATACCTACAGTACAGTGGCAATGGCAATGGCAATTATTATTTAGAAGCCTTATCTGGCTTAGATTAGACAGGCCTTTGATGATGAAACTTATATGCAGGATCAGGGCCCTAAAAATTGAGCAAGGGTAGTTCCTTTCCATGCTGGAGATCTGGGTTCAATTCCTGGCTAATGAACTTCATGTGCAGCCACCACCTGTCTGTCAGTGGAGGCTTCTGTGTTGCTATGTTACTGGACAGGTTTTAGTGAAGCTTCTAGACTAAGACAGACTAGGAAGAAAGGCCTTTCGATCTACTTCCCAAAAATCAGCCAATAAAAACACTATGGAACACAAGGGTCCGATTGGTGGGGATGGGGATGGTAGGCATGGGCAGTGCTTTGTTCTGTTATGCATAGGATTGCCATGAGTCTGGGGCCAACTCAACAGCAGCTGACAACAACAATATTTCTATCAAAGTGTGACATGATAATATATATATACATATATACACACATATGCACACACACACATATATATGCACACTATATATATACGCATCTATACACAATATAGTAAATGCTTACTATGTGTAATATTTAATATATTAAACTAAAAAGCAAATATACTTAAATATAACTATATTTAAACCCATGTGCCTTAATATACATTTAAACAGTAACACAATCAAGCAGGGCTGATGTCTCTAGAGTAGAAGCAGAAAGTCCTCCTTCCCCTAATGCAACTCCCCACTCCAGTAGTGATCATAAACATATATGTGCACCTACATATTTGGGGACTTTCCTTGTTTACAGAAATGGAACGATGTTATACTCTTCCAAGTGGGAAGCCTACGGGCTGATCCTGACTCACAGACACCCTGACCCACCCTCTTAGTCTCATTTCAGGGGACACGGTGCCACCACTGAGCAACCTGTGCAGAGCCCAGGTAATCAGCCAACCTGGGGCAGCTCAGCCAGCAGAGGAGGACACTCACCTCCTGGCCTTCCTCAATGCCACTGAGTTCGTTCAGGGGCTCACCTTCTCTAGCCCCCTCCTTTGTCCCCCAGGCCCATGTCTGCAACAGCTTCCTAAGTGGTATCCCTTCCTGTACTCTTGATCTTTTCCAATCCATTTTCCCCATGGCTGCCACTCTTCTGCCTAAAACCCTTGCAAGGTTTCCCGTGATGCTTAGGCTGCATCTCTGCCTCTGGGCATGATACCAGATGCTCCAAGGCCTCACTGTCACCAGTCTGCACTCGCAGCTGGCACCATGCATCCCAGTCACACGGGCTTCTGCCTTTTCTCTGAGCTACCCATGCCTTCTCCTGCCGCTGTGCAAAGGGAGCCCTTTCTCCCCTTTCTTCCCCCAGCTAATCTCCAAGGAGCCTTCAAGGTTCAGCTCTGGTGTCACTTTCTCTGACTCCTCTTCTATTCTGAGGTACAAACAAACAGAAAACCAATTGTCATCAAGTCAACTCTGATTCATGGCCACCCCACAGGGTAGAACTGTGCTCCACAGGGTCTTCAATGGCTGATTTTTCGGAAGTAGATTGCCAGGCCTTTCTTTCAAGGGGCCTCTGGGTAGACTTGAATCTTCAGCCTTTCAGTTATCAGCTGAGTGCGTTAACCATTTGCACCACCTAAAGATGATAAATCGTGTTATAAATATTTGTTTACTTGTTTTTCTTCTCAGTATAATGTAAGCTCTTTAAGGGAAAGGACCCAGCTTCTGCATCTTTGCACCCCTGGTTACATTTAGTAGATACTAAACAATATTTGCTGAATAAACTCACGCAAATAATGTAGCAGGGAAATGACACTCATTGGCAGCAGGCTGAGTATGTTTTATTGATGTTCCCTGTTGAAACCTCTTGGCAGATTAGGAATATAAGAATTTAACTTCTGAGAACTACTCAGAATCATTTTAGAAGAAGGCAATGTCTATCCATAAATTTGGAAGTAAAAACAATTTCCATCTGCGCCCTGCGCCGAATGGCATGAAATGCTTTGCGGCTTTCAAAAGTCCTCAAACACATGGTCACCCCGACTTCTACATTTGTCATAACTCCATGATTACCAGCTCTTCAAACTGAAATTTGTCTGTTTGCTGGCTGTAAGACTAGATTTTTCAGAATAAAATCCGTATCTCTTTAGGCTTGTGTGTTAAATTAGAAAAAACAAAACATATTCAGGTTCCTAATCAGAGAGATAGAGAGGCTCTAGATTGTGCTAATAAGATTGTCACTAGTCATACTAGCTATTGAGCACTTGAATGTGATTAGTCAGAAACAAGACGTGCTGTAAGTGTAAAGTACCTATTGGATTTTGAAGACTTACTTAACTTCCCACCCCCCAAAAAGTAAAATATCTGATTATAGTTTTTTAATATTGACTACATGTTGGAATGCCAATATTTGGGATATATTAGGTTACATAAAATGTTATTAAAATTATTTCTACCTGTTTAGTTTTATGTGGCTACTAGAAAATCTTAAATTACACTTGTGGCTCACATTGGTGGCCAGTGTGGTATATTTCTACTGGGCAGTGTTGCTTTAGAGAATCAAAGTGCCTAGAGCTGAGCGTTTTCTGCTCTATAGACGAAACCTCCAGTTATTTTGATGGATCACTCCTTAAAGATTTAAGCACATTTATTTTGTCCTGAACAGGAAGAAGTGCATGTTCAGAGTTTTCCCTTTGCCTAAAGGGAAAGTCATAGTCATCCTGAAGGCCAGCAGCCTCTGGAGATTCCTGGGAGGCAGATGGAACTGTCTTGTACTTGTTGGTTCGTGAGCACTGGGATTTTAGTATTCATGTGTTCCTTTTAACAGCCAGTGTGCTTATTCCTGCTTTGTGAGCAGCTCTCACTTGTCTGACAGTCTGTGTTTTTCTCTCTGACTTGTGACTTCTTGCGGACCATGAGCTTGGAAATTAGTTCAGCCTGTGGTGAGCCTTGGGCATCCTTCGGTAGTGCAAATGGTTAAGCGCTTCACTACTAACTGAAAGGTTGGAGGTTTGAACCCACCCAGAAGTGCCTTGGAAGAAAGCCTGGTGATCTGCTTCAGAAAAATGGGTCATTGAAAACCCTCATAGAGCACAGTTCTAGTCTGACACACATGGGGTCACCATGTGTGTCAGAGTCAACTCAACCACTGGTTTTGGTCTTTGGTGGTGAGCCTAAGAATAAATAGATGTTGAATAAGGTCCTAAGGGGTGCTCCAATAAGTCAAATGCAATAGCTTCAGGGAGTTTTGGCTACACAGAGTTTTTGTTTGTTTGTTTGTTGCATATTTTTTGGTTCTTGGTTGTATTCCAGTTAAAGAAGTCTCTCCAATACCTAAATTCTAGATCTCTGGGATATTACTCTCTATTGGAGATGTTACTATGTATCTGAACCACTGATTCAGTCAATTATTAAATAAGAGAATTAGTATGGCACTGTCAAAAAAAGTATTGAGCCATCAACCAGAAGACTTGGGTTCATGTCCTAACTCTGATGTCAACTAATGGAATAATTCCACGTCATTCTTCAATGGACCTCTCTGAGATGGTTCCTGATTCATAAAATGAGACTTCCAAAGTCTGTCCTATTTATTTTACAAAGCTGCTGTGAAGATTCAATAGATCAATGTTGATGGAAAATTTCTGAAAAGTATTTTACTTATTCAAAACTATGAACCTATTAACATTTGTATCTATATGCATGGTTTATTTTAATCTTGCTTTATTATGGAGCATGATTTCTCCCACAGATTTAAGAGGATGAAATTCAGACCCACAGTTTCTAGAACAAACATATCCAGCACCCCAGGCAATTCAGAAGTGAAAGAGTATTTTTAGGCAGTTCTTACAGTCCAAATATGGCACATTCGATTTTGACTAAAACAACAAAGAAGTAATTTAGCAGTTTGTGGGTGGGGGTTAAGAAGGTCATGCTAAAACAGTATAGGGCAACTAAGTTAACTTTCTACATGCAGTTTTCTGAGGGAATTAAGGCTTCAGAAAAGGTTTTTAAAAATATGACAGATACATTTTGGTGAATTCAACAATAAAGGGCTAAAGTGACAGCTAATTATAATAATAGATGCTTGAGCTGTAATGCTTGAAGTATGCAGAATGATTTATGAGCATAAAAGTAGTATTCTTGAAAGTCATTGTATCAAGATGATATATTCCAATTTTTTCCAATTAAAATATGAAAGCCATGAAGAAAGAAAAATGGGGCAATAACATTCACCCAAGTGAATCTTTGTTAGCATAGTTGTTAAAATAAATGCATTTCCTAGGCCTGACTAAGCCCGCAAAGAAATCTAGTGAAACATTTTTAATAAATTTTTGTTGAAGGAAACAATCCGTATGTACATGTTCCACAAGCTTTGCCTACCAGAATTTTACCTCAATGTTATTAAAAAACAAAATTCCGTTGTTTTAAAATAGTATTTTTCTGCATCTAAAGCTTGATATTCATAATGAATACAATATTCTGAGAGGAATGTCAGAAAAGTTACTAAATTTCAGTGGACCAGCTTTTGCAGGAGGTCACTGCTCTGCTGGGATGACACCAACTCCAGGGCTTGGGGACACAGAAGAGTGAGTGTGTGTTCCAGGCTTTGAGGCTTGCACACACCAGCACTGTGGTCCCTGAGTGAAGGCAGGGGAGGAGAGGTGTCCTGATTGGCCCCCGCCATGTGCTAGTGGGGTGTGAACAACAAAATGATGACAATCCTGATGATGATGATGCTAGCCCATGTTTATTGGGTGATGTGATCCTTTAATTGATGAAGAAACCACAGCTACTTAACTTTAGCCATCTCCTCCTGTCCTCGAACATTGATCCAGTAGTGCTGAACAGTGTTCCACCCCCAGAACATTCCCTCTGCTGAATCCCAGAAAAGTTATCATTCAGCCCTACTTGGACACTGCCTACAACAAGGGGCTAATTCTCTTGACCCTTTTCAATCCATTTTGCCCACAGTTGTTGCTGGCTGGCCTATCCATTGCTGAAAATTCTTGTTTACACTGATGCAAGTCCTTTCTCTTGTAATGTCCAATCTTTGATTCTGGTCTCATATGACATGGCTTTAAGACTTACAGAGTTACTGAACACATTCCAGTTTGTTAATTCATGCATTCATTTGGAAAAAAAAAAAGGCATTTAATATGTGCCAGGTACTAAATAGGTGCTGTGATTTCATGTAAAAATCCATAGTCAGGTGACACCTCATCCTGGTTCTCAATACAGGCTCCCAGACCAACATTCTAAAACCAGCCAGTGAGAAGGAATTAAAAGAAGGGCTTTGTTTGTGGTGGCTGTTAGTTGCTGTCAAGTTTGTTCCAACTCGTGGGCCCTGAGTACAACAGAACAAAACATTGCCTGATCCTACACCACCTTCATGATTGTTGGTATGCTCAGGGTCATGGTTGTGGTCACTGTGTATTTTGAGTGCCTTCCAACCTAGGGGCTCATCTTCCAGCACTGTATCAAATAATATTCTGTTGTGATTCATAGGGTTTTCATCGGCTGGTTTTCAGAAGTACTCTGCCAGGCCTTTCTTGCTATTTTGTCTTAGTCCGAAAGCTCTGCTGAAACCTGTCCACCCGGGGTGACCCTGATGGTATTTGAAGTACCAGAGGCATAGTCTCCACGTCATAACAACACACAAGCCAGTACAGTACAACAAACTGACAACTGCCTTTTGTTATCATTGGACTGATTAACTCACTGAAATTTCTTTAAATCTTGTTTCTGGCAAACAAAATTTTAGCTCTCTCTTCCACATTTGGGCCACTTGTAAATTTGGTCATTTCCTTCTAGGTATTATCTTTGATAAGAACTGTGAACTGCACAGGACGGAGAATAAAGCTCTGTGGAAAGACATTAGGGACCTCCCTTCAGATGGACACAACCACAGCCTGTGCGCCTTGGCTGCTGTTGTGCACCTATGCAGTTAACCAGGCCATGTGTTCGGGAGTGGACCAAGGGGGATTTTGGGAAAGCTTTGTCAAAGAAAATAAATACATAAGAGCTCTCTGGCATTCTGATCTATTGACCTAGATAACTTGCCAAGGAAAGAAAGACGTTTCCTTGTCATCAACCACGATGCCTACAAGTTATGGAGGATTATCAGTGCTGCAGGCACAGTGCTAAGTGCTTTGTAGTCTCCCATTCTGATCTTCCTAGCAAGCATATGGAAGGAGTCCTGGTGGTTTAAGCATTTGGCTGCTAACCGAAAGGTCAGAGGTTTGAATCCACCAGCTGCTCTGCAGGAGAAAGATGTTACAGTCTGCTTTTGTAAAGACTACAGCCTTAGAAACCCCATGGGGCAGTTTTACTCTGTCCTACAGGGTCCCTATAAGGTGAAACCAACTCGACAGCAGTGGGTTTGGTTTTTTTAAGTCTATGAGGTTGGTATTATTAACCCAATTGCAGAGATGAAGAAACTGAGACTTGGGGAGGTAAAGTAACTTGTCCAGGGCCATATAACTAGTAAGGGGTAGAAAAAAATTCCCTTTCAGTTCTGTTTGACGCCAACCGTGACTATGCTATATGGCCAGACAATGGGCTTAATTAACAGCCAGTACAAACAACGAGGTTGCAAAACTGCAGATCTAAACTTAGCCTCTGTTTTCAATAGTACCCATATGACTAGCAGCAAAAGTTCACAATGGGGAGGCTGCTCTCGAAGTACTGTACTGAATTATGGGCATCCTAGTTTAAGAGGAACTTCAACCAAATGGACTATATTTGGGGAAAAAGTGACCAGGATAGAGATCTAGAAATACGTCACATAGAAGTCATTATGGATAGCTCAAATTCTCAGGCCATTTAGAACATATTTAGGTAGTAGGTGTTGGAGGGACATGTGAGGAAAATTTTTGGAAATACGTAAGTTTCATTTGGGAATGACCATCTTAGAAAAGGTAAGCATGAAGGGTCCAACGATGCTCAGTATTTCACTTAATTGTATATATATTGAGACTATTTACTGAAGCCAATACTCTGGCTTCGTGAGAATGTCTCCCATGGGCGACTAGGAAAAAGGATTTCCCATTTCTGCCTCTTTTGAACACTACTATCTGTCAAATAGTTACCTTAACAATTATAGAAAATGTGCATGACTTTGTTATTGAAAATGCAGTCTGCTAATACATTTCTTTTATTAAAAAAAAAAGGCTTCCACCCCCTCATCTACTGTAGAATGCATATGCAAACAAAAATGACCCTTCTGAGCAGATCAGGTAAATCTTTTAAATCAATACCTGGAGAACTGATCCTTTGTTTTCCCTCATTACATGTTTCCTAAGGAATATTAATTATTCTCTCTTGTATTTGCAGCTGAATTGCCTTTTGCTTTGCTCCATTTTCATTTTGGTTCTCACATCTAGTTACCTGTGCTGAGTGGGGGCCAATGCGTCACTTCCTTCAGGGGAGCTAAAACATGCCTTAGAAACTCATCAGTTCTGGGACAAATGTCAGCTCAGTGCTGGCAGCTGAACAGGGATGACTGGATGAGCCATAAAACAATGACCTCCTCCTGCCCAGGCACACCCACTGGGTCTTCAAACCCTACCTTAGTCCTTTGTTCTTTTAACTGAAAGAAAAGGGGACAGGAAGCGGGAATCAGACGCCCTTACTCATTGTTAATGTCAGGTTACGACTTCAACCTGTAGGAAGACTTGAAAGGAGAGACTGGGCTTGATGAGGCACGGGGAGTGTGTCATTCACATCAATAACCTACCAAATGGTTATAGTCAGAAATAGCAGCTAGGATGACATCAGTGGCTTTAGGGCCAAGAAAGAACTATCACTGTTCAAGTGCTCAAGCTATTATTTAAAATGCAACATTGCCAGCCAATCTCTTTGCTGCTTCTCCGACTGCCAGTTGAACATCAGAACTGCTCCACACCTCTGTCATACCCCTTTCTATTGACAGTACGGTCCTTCTCCAAGTTGGCCCAGCTCCAGAAGACTGCCTAAACACTGCTGCCTACTCTCTCTGGCTCATTCCTCACAGCTCCTTGGTCACTGGTGACACGGCTTTGCAATGTCTCTTCCATTGCATCTTCTTTCCAGTTCTCATAGTTACCATCCATCTTAGTTACCTAGTGCTGCTGTAACAAATATCAAAAGTGATGGCTTTAAAGAACAGAAATTTATTTTCTCACAGCTCTGGAGGCTAAAAGTCCAAATCAGGGTCTCAGCTGTGTTGATTCCTTCCTTGTTGGTAGCCCCAGGGGTTCTTTGGCTCCTTGACTTGTAGACGATCTCTTTGTCTGCCTTCCTGTGTGTGTATGTGTGTGTGTTCTGTTCTTTTTATAACTCAGAAGTGATTAAGTTTAGGATTCACCCTACTTTGTTTGATATAACTTCATTAATATAGGAGCCCTGGTGATGCAGTGGTTAAGAGCTATGGCTGCAAACCAAAAGGTCAGCGGTTCAAATCCATCAGCTGCTCCTTGGAAACCCTAAAGTGCAGTTCTACTCTGTCCTACAGGGTGGCTATCAAGTCGAAGGTAATGGATAATATAACAAAGAAAAACCCTCTATCTCCAAACGGGATCATATTTACAGGTGTAGGGGCCAGGATTTCAATATATATTTTGGGGGGAAACAAGTCCACAAAACCATCATAATTTCAATGCTGTCATTTCCCTCCTCAATCACGCCATAGTCTCTCTGTCTCCCCTCTGTCCCCACCCTTCATCCTTAGCACTTCCTCTAGTTTATTCCAATATTGTCAGGTCATTGCCTGACCAGAAATCTTCCGTGATTTCTGTAGACCGTATGATTGCATCCACATCCTATGCCAAGCATTCAGTCCTTCCCAAGCTTACCTTTCCTTTCCTTATGTTCCAAGGCTCTCCAATTGGGACACTCTGCTCCTGCAGGCAATTGCTGGCAGATCTTCTACTACACCACACTCGTTCCAGCTCCATGTCTTTGCTCACTCTGTTCCTACCACTTAGAATGCCTTTCCTTTGTAGCTCACCCACAAGGCTGAGCTCATCTAGCTCACTCATTGTTTGAGGTTCAGCTCAGATCCCATCTTCTCACTGTGGCCTTTACTGTTTGGATTAGTCTGCAGGGATTTTCCTCTTCCCAAGACCCAGAGTGCTGGCTGCCAACCCTACTTACTCGGCACCAGGACCAGCCTCTTGGTGTATTTGCATAGGGCCCCCTGTTTAGAAGGACCCTTCGCTGTTCAATGCTCTGCTGTTATCATCTTGAAATTCTTGATAATTTTTTTAACAGGGGACTCTACATTTTCACTTTGCACTGAGCCCTACAAATTGTGTAGCTGGTCCTGCTTGGCATATATCCTGTATGGTTATGTTCATTTTAAAAAGTGTTTGAATATTTTGTTTTTCAAAATGGATTGTAAATTTTTGTGGGTTTTTGTCATTTTTAAAAACCCTCCACCATGACTAGTGCAGTTCTCTGAATACAGTAAATGTGTAATAAACACCTGTTCACTGTCTTTATCACATCAGACTATACCACACTTGATTGCAAATTGTCCAGTTGTTTTGCTGCCAAGGAGACAGAACCCTAAAATTACCAGCTTTGGAATCACACATTTTCACATGCTATGGTGAAAAGAGTACTAGCTTGAGAGTACTATACCTGATAGTCCTAATGCTGACATAAAGGAATGTGGGGCGGCGGGTAAATGACCTAGCACCCTCCACCTCAATGTTCTCTTCTGTGAAATGGGGGTGGTGGGATGGAGACTGGCTTGGATCAGCATTTGTGGAGGTAAGAGGGCTTCTAGGAACACTGGATCCACAAAATCAACCAAGAAAATTATTTAATGGTCATTCTCCCACATCTTAGACAGTCACAAAGCACATTAGCATATGAAAGGCTCCGAAGAGTCCTGTAGTGAATTAACCCACTGAAATTTGTTAATCCCGTAGTTTCTCGGTCTTACAGAATGTAGAATCCTTTTCCCAGGTAATTCCCATGATTATCTCACTGAAGAAGTATTTCACAAAACACCTTGGAAAGCACTAGATTGGTTGTTCTCTGAAGTGATTTCCTGTTCCAAGATTAAATGGTTCAGTGATTTTAAACACCAAACAGACGCTGGACTGGTGAGTTTGCTCTCCCTGCCCATCACAGGAGGAGATCTCAGTACATCGCTAAGCTTCTGAACCATCCCATCCCCAGGTTGCTACCTCGTTTCATCACCAGCGAGGTGATACTTGTAGTCACTGGAAACCCTCATCTTACTGCCCCCAGGCTCATGTGTCCTAGGAGTTGAGCTGTTTAATATGCACCTTTCAGTTCTTTTTATGATAAAGGTAGGTGGTGCAAATAGGTAGTAGGCTTGGCTGCTAACTGGAAGGGTGGAGGTTCAAGTCTACCCAGAGGCATCTTGAAAGAAAGGCCTGGTGATCGACTTCCAAAAAATCAGTCACTGAAAACCCTCTGAGCACAATTCTACTCTGACACATGTGAAGTCACCATCAGTCAGAATTGACTTGACGGCAACTATTTTTTTGGTTTAAGATTAAAATCCACTTCATGTCTGTTAGTTTGTCTTACTGTGGTGGCTTGCACGTTGCTGTGATGCTAGAAGCTATGCTACTGGTATTTCAAATACCAGCAAGGTCACCCATGGTGGACAGGTTTCAGTGGAGCTTCCTGACTAAGACAGACTAGGAAGAAAGCCTGGTGATCTACTTCCAAAGATTAGCCAGTGAAAACCTATGGATCACGACAGAACAATCTGCGCTGTAATGCTGAAAGCTGACCTCCTAGGTTGGAAGGCAACAATGAACTCAAGCATGCCTGCGATCAAGAGGATGGCACAGGACCAGGCAGTGTTTTGTTCTGCTGTACATGGGGTCGCCATCAGTTGGAGCCAACTCAATGACAACTAAAAACAAGATTAAAATCCACATTAATAAAGTTTAAATAGGTCTATTCCTGTTTGTTCTAATTATATTAAAATATTTTAAAACCTCCCTTCTCCAGAGTTGCCAGATTCTCATAACCAGTGAACCTACCGAGCTTCACATTCAGCTCTAGGCTTAATCATTCATTTAACAGAGTTTGTTTGAAAAATTATAAATGTAACTTTTTCCAAAAACCATGATTTTTATGTTTTCCTTCCCAGCTCTCATATTTCAGCATCATGCCTACAGAGCCCTGTGGTTTGAAGACTGCTGTGCCCTTTTCTTTCCACTTCACACAACACTTAAGAGTCTTTTGTTGGCTTTGCCAGTGCTGTATATTTCATTTCCTTAACAATGATTTTAGTAGCTCCTGAGATTCACAAATCCAGACCCCCAGGTGGAAAAGCTTGTGGTTGTGTTCTCTTTCTTCCCACGAGACTCCCTGTGGCCATGACTTCCAGGGGAGCACTCCGATCCACTGGTGGGGAAGAATATAGATGCAAACACATATTCATGTCCTAGTCCTTGCAGTTCAACCCAGAGGCTAAGTAAGTTTGCAGGACTCAAGTACTGAACAACAGTAGGTTTCATTCTATGGCCACTATGCCCACCATGGGTTTGCAATTGGAAAGGTATGAATGAATTAAGGGTTTCTGGATGAGTCACATTATTAGAGAAAGAGAAGAAACCTACAAGTTAGCATCACAGCAAGATCATGAAAGAAAATGATTTTTCTAATTTGTTCTTTAAAAATGATTGACAGTGAAATACGAGTGTGGGGTTTGGAGCGAGACTGTCTGGATTTGAATCCTAGTTTTGTCACTTCCTAGAAGGGGATCATCTTGGTTATCTAGTGCTGCTATAACAGAAATACCATGAGTGGATGGCTTTAACAAAGTTTATTCTCTCACAGTTCAGTAGGCTAGAAGTCCAAATTCAAGGTGTCAGCTCCAGGGGAAGGCTTTCTCTCTCTGTTGGCTCTGGAGGAAGGTCCTTGTCATCAATCTTTCCCTGGACTAGGAGCTTCTCCGTGCAGGGACCCCAGGTCCAAAGGATGTGCTCTTCTCCTGGCACTACTTTCTTGGTGGTGCGAAGTCCCCGTATGCCTCTGCTCACTTTCCTCTTTTATATCTCAAAAGAGATTGATTTAAGACACAACTTAATCTTATAGATTGAGTCCTGACTCATTAACATAACTGCCTCTAATCCTGCCTCATTAACATCATAGAGGTAGGATTTATAACACATAAGAAAATCACATCAGATGGCAAAATGGTGGACAATCACACAGTACTGGGAAACATGGACTAGCCAAGTTGACACACATTTTGGGGGGATACAATTCAATCCATAACAGGGATCTTGAGTAAGTTACTTTTCTATGTCTTAGCTTCTTCCTTTTTAAAATAAGGTAATAACAGTAATATTTAAAAGAAAACATTATTGTGAGAATTAAGTGAGTTCATACTCTTTAAAGGCTTAGAGGAATGCCTAGCATATAGAAATCTCTCAATACATTGAAGCTAATATTATTATTAGCATTATTATTATTTCTCCAACTTGTCAGAGATTTAAGCAATGGTCAATAGCAACAATCTTTGATTTCACCACAGAAATTCACAAAATTTAAAGCTTATGAAAAAGGTTGAAATTTGACACTTGGAAAATGTATTACAGTTCTTCATGTAATTGTTAGCCTCACACACAACTCTGCTCAAATTAAAATCTGTTCTAATGCATGAGCCCTGCCGTGCAATGCTTTATGTCACACTGAGGTAGACCAAGAAAAAGCCTACATAGTTAAGCACAGCTGAAAAGAAAACTAATTTAAGATAGATGATTAAGTGTAATCACATGATCCCACATACCAAGACCTATGGGGAAAAGGTAGACAAAGAAGGAGACAGTACTTGTGCACAAGTTTGGAGAGGAGGAGAAGCGTGGGTGTTGATGAAAGAGAAGTTTTGAATAGGTTAGCAGTTGACATACAGATGCAGGAAGTTAATGGGATGCTAAATGTTCATGTTAAAAAACAAAAAACCAAACCCATTGTCATCAAGTCAATTCTGACTTATAGTGACCTTATAGTACAGAGTAGAACTGCCCCGTAGGGTTTCCAAGGAACAGCTCGTGAGTTTGAATTACTGACTTTTTGGTTAGCAGTTGTAGCTCTTAACCACTGCACCACCAGGGCTCCTGCATCTTTCCCAGCTTAGACTCCTCTTTATCCCCACCCAAGAATGTAGCCTCTTCCAAGAGGAAAATACGAAAGTTTGTTAAGAGAAGAGGAATGAGATTTATTTTAGTTTTTAAGAGTATGGTTTGGCAGCTAAAAGATAAGAAAAAGGCAACTTTGGACTGATTTCTATCTGAGTCCCAAACTGCTAGAAATGAAACGAAAGATTTCAGACTCCATCAACCTAACCGTCAATCTAAAGAATGTAAGAATCATTTCCGAATGCTTCTTTCATAGGTTAGAGCATGTTTTATTACTTTGCAGGAGAGTACAGCAACAATAGGATCTTTTTTGTGTTTATTTTTCCAACATTATATGAATTCTGAAGATGGAGATAATATCTACCCTTAGGTTGCTATGACAATTAAATGAAGAAATGTATATAAAGCTATTATCGAAGTGCCTAGCACATAAACAGTAGCCTCTCAGATAAAACAACATAAAGATTTCTTCTATCCACCTTCCCCCAATTCTCTGACTCCAGGGATTTTAATCTGCTATTAAATATAAAATCATCAGAAGAGCGCAATTTTCCACAAAACAAGGCTACATGGGAAATTCCATATGGAACTTGAAATCACTGATGGACTTACTGTTTCATGCCAACATATACATGTTATTCAAGCCTGTTACCTTTTGTCCAAGGAGCCCTGGTGGTGCAGCATTTAAGTGCACTAGGCTGCTAACTGAAAGGTTGGTAGTTCAAACCCACCCAGCAGCTCCGCAGGAGGAAGATCTGGCAATCTGTTCCTGTAAAGATTACAGCTTAGAAAATTCCATGAGGCAGTTCTACTCTGTCACATGGGGCTACTATGAGTTGAAATCAACTTAACACCTAACAACAACAACAACCTTTTCTCCAGAGGGTCCAAGGTCGCTCTCCCCCAAGGACAGTTTCCATCCATTAGCAAGTATGACTCTTCACCTGCCTTCTTTCCTTAAGGGATGTCTGGAGTGCTCAGCAGGTTTTCATGATTTTCGTATCTGCGAATCTATGCTGGATCATAAAACAGTTTATTTGTAATCCCTATATTATACTTACTCCATACTTAAGAAATATTATGTTAACCCACTGAGGTTTTTCAAAGTACAAATTTGTTGGTATTATTTTAGCATTAGAGAACATCAGTGGTTCAGGGGCAGAATTCTCACTTTCCTCATAGCAGGCCCAGGTTCAATTCCTGGCCAATGTACCTCATGTGCTGCCAGTACCTATCTGTCACTGGGAGCTTGTGTGTTGCTATGATGCTGAACAGGTTTCAGTGGAGCTTCCAGATAAGATAGACTAGGAAGAAAGGCCTAGTAATTTACTTTTGAAAATCAGCCAGTGAAAACCCTGGTTCACAACAGTCCAACCACGTTGTGCATGGGGTCACCCTGAGTCCATGGCCAACTCAGTGGAAGCTAACAACAACATTTCAGCATTTCTCACTGAGTGTTAAATATCAGGCTGAAGGTAAGACACCTAAAACATCCACTATTTTTATTCTTCCTCTCATTCTGTGGCTTAGAAGCTGAGAATCAAGAACCATGTGATGAGGCCAGAGTGCTGTCTCTTTTAGACATATCTACAGGGTCCAGGGCCATGCAGTGTCATAATTGAGAGGCTGCAATTCTCAAGCTCCAACTGAGAATGACATTAAATCAATCACAAGGGATTAACTGATCCTTAGGAAAAGAGCTTAACTAGTTGTGAAATAAATAGAGAACTAGGTTGTTATGGACTGAACTGTGCCCCCCCAAAATACATGTTGAAGTCCTAATCCCCACTACCTGTGAATATGACTGTTACAGATTGAATTATGCCCCCCCCCCCCCCAAAATATGTGTTATAAATCCTAACCTCTATGCCTGTGGTTTGGAGCACAGGTGGCTCAGTGGTTAAGAACTCAGCTCATAAACCAAAGGTCAGCAGTTTGAATTCGACAGCTGCTCCTTGGAAACCCTAGGGGCAGTTCTATTCTGTCCTATAGGGTCACTATTAGTCAAAATCAACTCGATGGCAATAGGTTTTTTTTTTTAAATGTCTGTGGTTATAATCCCATTTGGGATTGGGTTGTCTTTGTTATGTCAATGAAGCACGGTTAGTGTAGGGCATATTTTGAGTCAATCTCTTTTGCAATATAAAAAGAGATTGAAGAAGCGAGCAGAGAGAGAGACATGGGGTAAAATAGATGCCTAGACACATGGAGATCTCCAAGGAACCAGGAAGCAGAAGCTGAAGACACAAGGACTTTCCTCCAGAGCCGACAGAGAGAAGATCCAGCACCCTGAATTTGGACTTCTAGCCTCCTAAACTGTGAGAAAATAAATTTCTGTTCATTAAAGCCATCCACTTGTGGTATTTCTGTTATAGCAGCACTAAGAAACTAAGACAGTGACCCTGTTTGGAAATAGGGTCTTTGAAAATGTTATTAGTTAAATTAACATGAGGTCATACAAAGTCCTGGTGGTGCAGTGGTTAAGTGCTCAGTTGCTAACCAAAAGGTTGGCAGTTCAAACCCACCAGTTGCCCTGTGGGTGAAAGATGTGGCAGTCTGCTTCCGTGAATATTTATAGTCTTGGAAACCCTATAGCGTCGCTGAGTCGGAATCAAGTCCAAGGCAGTGGGTTTGTATTTTTTTTTTTTTTTTTGGTGTACATAAGTAGGGTAGGTCCTAATTCAATATGAGTGGTGTCCTTATAAAAGAGAAGACAGACAGCAGGAAAAGGGCCCTGTGACAACAAAGTTATACCACATCTACAAGCCAAGGGAAGCCTGGGGTAGCTAGAAGCTGAGAAAGAAAAGAAAGGATTATCCCCTAGAGCCTTTGGAGAGAGCATGGCCCTGCTGGACATCCTGCATTCAAACTATTAGCCTCCAGAACTGTGACACATACAATTCTGTTGTTTCAAGCCACCCACGTGGTGGTAATTTGTCGAGGCAGCCCTAGGAAACTAAGACGGGCTGAGCGCTTTTCTACTTCCTCCTCTGACTCTGGGCAACTTGGACTTCTCTATAACAAGGAGGGAAACTAGCTTTGACTCAGGAATCTGGGAGCAAGGAAAGATCCTAAGAAAGCTTTGATTCTTCATTTGAATAATGGGAAATTACTTGCAATTTATCTTTACTCTGAATTTACTGAGTTTAAAATGGGAAAAATTTCACATTTCCACCATAAAGATCTATTTCAAAAGGAAAGAATAACCAAATGACCACAAAGAAAAAGAATCAACATTTAAAAGATTGACCTACTTTTCTACAAAACAACAACAAAGACAAAGGAATAATCCCCCAGGAGAGAGACCAACCCTTGTATATGTATGCATATGTGTGTGTGTATGTGTGTTTGTATGTGTGTGTGTGTGACTAAGGAAAAAAGTAAGAGGAAATAAAGAAAATAACTAGCTAAAAATCAGAAAAATGCCACTAAGCCTCAATAATTCAATCCTCATTCAAATGGAATTCACAAAACTTTAGACTCTGTCAATTAATATCAGTTAATAACAAAGGAAAAAAAATTGGTAGTGGGGAAGTGCATTTTTCTAACAAAAAAGCAAACTATGTTCAAGTTAAAAATCACTTAGTAGCACAATTTGCATATCCAAACATCAGCCAATGAAAACTCCATGGATCTGATCCAAAACCGAGCATGAGGATGGCACAGAACTGGGCATTGTTTCGTTCCATTGTGCATGAGGTTGCCATGAGTGGGGGTCAGGGGCCAACTGGATGGCAATCAACACCAACAATAATATTGTTACAGAACTAATTATATCTGTTTATTATAGGAGATCCAGCTGAAAATTACTGGTAGGATGATGTTTATTGATTAGTTCTTTGTAAGTACAAAAAGAAAGCAAAAGATGATTACAAATGTTTCCAAAAGTGAGACTAGTTTTCCCTAAATATTCTAAATTAGTGAGGCTTTATACTATTATTGCCTTACTTCTTATTTCTGAGGTAAGTCAAAGTTGGTATAATCACTAATTTTTATATGTATGTTTGAAGGACCGTCAGACATGAGACATACAGAATCAAAATTTGTATTTTTCACATTAGAATTAATATTGCAAGGAATTAGCTTTAGAGATTCAATACTGAAACCATTCTGGACTCAAGTTTACTTACCTATAAAATGGAGACAACAATAATATTTACCTCACGGGTTCACTGTGAGGTTTAAATTCAATAAACCAGTTAAATGGCTTAGAATAGTGTCTGGCTATTAGTAACTGTTATTACTACTATTATTATTTTGTTCAGAATCATTTTTATGCCAACGGATAGACTCTTGTAATTTAAACATAAAAAATGTAACAATGTAAACTAAATCATGTTTTCTCAACCATTGATGGGATCTTCATGCCAAGAAGAGGAGCCCTGGTGGCTCAGTGGTTAAAGCACTCAGCTGCTAACTGAAAGGTCGGAGGTTTGAACCCACCAGCTGCTCCTTGAGAGAAAATGTGGCAGTCTGTTTTCTTAAAAGATTACAGCCTTGGAGACCCCATGGGGCAGTTCTACTCTGTCCTGTAGGGTTGATATGAGTTGGAATGGACTCAATGGCAATGGGTTTGGTTTTTTGGTTTAATGGTAAAAGAGGAGTCCCCGGGAGGTGCAAATGGTTAAGCACTCTGCTACTAACTGAAAGTTGGAGGCTGAAGTCTACCCAGAGGTGCCTCAGAAGATGGGCCTAGTGATCTCCTTCTGAGAGATCTCAGTCATTGAATACACTATGGCGCAAAGTTCTACTTTGAAACTCATGGGATTGGTAAAAGTCGGAATCAACTGGATGGCAACTGGTTTTTGGTTTGATGTTAAAAGAGCTTGGGTAAAATGCAGTGTGGGCCCTGTAGTACGTATGATTGACTGGCCAGTCTTCTTGAGCACCGAATGATCAAGAACTCCCTACCATGGGGTGGCCAACAAGAAGATGGTGATTTTGTAATACTCTGTAGATCACCTCTGGCACAAATAAATACATGAAAATTGTAAGATTTTTCCAAACATACTGTCAAGGTATTTGAAGCTAATTATTTATATAGAGAAATACTGTAACATCTTCATCTCAGGATTTATTAAAGGGATAACTCAAATGATTACTATTCTACGGCATACTCTACTGAATTTACATGTTTTCCTTTGTCTCGTAGATTATGTGATAACCTGAAAATTTAGATTTGGGTAGCACTTGACTACTAGCTGAAACGTTGGTGGTTCGAACCCACCCAGAGGTGCCCTGGAAGACAGACCTGGCAATCTGCTTCTGAAAAGTCAGCCTTAAAAACCCGATGGAACGGTTCTACTCGGCACACATGGAGTCACCATGAGTCGGAATCGACTCCATGGCAACTAACTAATTAATGTAAATTATACACCAGCCTGCTCTGAAGAATCTGAGAGAGAAGCACTGGGATTACAAAAGCATTGACGCAATGGTAGTTTTTTTGGTCAGATGAATCCGATAAAGAAAAGTTTATAATGTCTCATTACAAAAATGGCTTCACCTATTAAAAGCACGCAGCTACAAATAATAAATGCTATGCCTTCTTTTCCCCTCAACTACAGGAGAGGTGCCTGAGCGCTTTATGGAAATGGTATTTTTTTTTTTCTTTTCTGGTATACAACTTTATTTTTACAAATATTCTAGTATCATTATTGTAAGCTGTCATGAAATTATTTATTTATTTTATATATTTTATTGTACTTCAGGTGAAAGCTTACAGAGCAAATAGTTTCTCATGAAATAGTAGTACACATGTTGTTCTATGACATTGGTTAACAACCCCACAACGTATTAAGCCTCTAAATTCTCAACCTTTTTTTTTTTTTTTTGATGAAAATTACAGATGGCCAAAGATACACCGTTTCAAAAATTTCTACATTCACAGTTCAGTGACATTGACTACGCTCTTCCAACTGTGCTGTTATTCTCACTTAAGATGAAGGCTTACAGAACAAAATAGTTTCTCATTTAACAGTTACTACACATGTTGCCCTATGACAATGGTTAACAATCTCACAGCACATCAAGAATATCCTTACTCCACCTTGTGTTCCCTATCACCAGGGGGCTTCCTTGTCCCCTTCTGTCTTCTGGACCTTGTCAGTGGACTATTATACCTCTTTAGTCTCATTTGTTTATTTATTTTATTTTATTTTATTTTATTTAAACACCATTTCAAAACTTTTTACTTACACATTTAAGTGATATTGACTATGCTCTTCCAATTGTGCTGCCATTCTCGCCCAAGATGAAGGCTTACAGGACAAAACAGCCTCCCATTTAATAGTTACTACAAATGTTGCCCTATAGTAGTGGTCAACAATCTCACAACACATCGACAGTGTCCTTATTCAATTTGTGTTCCTTATCATCAGTTTCCTACTCTCCCTCTGCCTTCTGGCCCTTGTCACCGGACTCGTGTACCTCGTTAGTCCCATTTAGTTTTACTGGGCTGTCCATTCCCAGGCTTAACATCGAACCTCGAAGGTAACTTCACCTCTGAGCTGAAAGGGTGTCTGGGGGCCACACTCTTGAGGTTTCTCTAGTATTCTTTAGGCCAGTAAATCTGGTCTTCTTTTTTTTTTTTGGGAGTTAAAATTATGCTCTACATCCTACTCCAGCTCTGCCCAGAACCCTCTGTTGTGATCCTGGTCAGAGGAGTCATTGGTGGTAGCCGGGCACCATCCAGCTGTACTAGACTCAGTCCGTGGAGGCCTTGGTAGCTGTGGACCATTAGTCCTTCGGACTAATCTTTTCCTTGTATCCTGTTCTCTTCGTTCTCCCTTGTTCCCGAAGGGATGAGATCAGTGGAGTATCTTAGATGGCCGCTCATAGGCTTTTAAGACCCCAGACACTACTCACCAAGGTAGAATGTAGAGCATTATCTTTATAAGTGGTGTCATGCCAATTGAGCTAGATGTTCCCCGAGATCATGGTCCCCAGAGCCCTCCGTCCAACAACTCAGTCCCTCGGGGGGTTTGGATGTGTCTATAGGGCCTCCATGACCTTTCCTTGTGCAGGTTGTGTTAGTTTCCCCTGTACTATGTACTATCTCACCTCTCACCCAAGTTACCACTTACCTATTACCTATTTAGTTGGAAATGGTATTTTTGATGGTTCATATAATGTGAAAAGATTACCTGTCCCAGTGATCTCCAGTCTAAACTGGCACTGCCGATGTACACGTGCTGTTTATCAACAATCCAGAAGGAGGACTGGAGCCGGCCCTTGTTGTAGGCAGTCATGTTCATGTACGTCACTTCAGCTCCTAGGGGTTCAAGGAAATCCCAGTCAACCTCTGTTTGAAAGCTCAGAACTTGTCATCAGTCATCCAGCAGAAATACTCATGGCTTCTTATTTATTACATTTGGCATTTAGGAGGAGCCAAATATTTACACTAGTTTGGTGCACAGAATGCCCTTAAAGAGTCATTTTGTTCCCAGAAAGAATACAAAAGAACAAAAAATGTGTATACAGAGGTGGCTTTGTACACAGTGACAGGAGTACAGCTTCTCAAGTCAAATCTGTATTTTAGGCATGGCTCCATTGCTTGCTAACTGGATGGCTAGGTAGACACACCACGTAGTTGTTGTTAGTTGCCGTTGAGTCGATTCCGACTCATGGCGACTCCATATGTAGAAATGAGTAGAAATATGCTCCACAGAGTTTCAAGGCTGTGATCTTTCAGAGCAGATAGGCACGACTGTCTTCTGAGGCACCTCTGGGTTGGTTTGAACCACCAACCTTTGGGCTAGTAGTCCAGTACTTAACCGTTTGTGCCACCCAGGGACCCATGCTTTTTGTTTTTCTAATTGTGGAATATTTTAATACAAATTTACGATAAATGATAGGATCAGTCTTGTTTAGTACTACAACTTTCCTCAATAAGACAATGGCCTTCTTAATCTTTCTATACATTTTTTTCATCCCTTTACCTTTTCAGTGGAGTCCCTTGGTGGTACGAACAGTTAACACATTCAGCTGCTAACAGGAAAAATGGAGGTTTCAGTCCACCCAGAGGCACTTCAGAAGAAAGGCCTGGAGATCTACTTCCAAAAAATCAGTCATTGAAAACCTTATGGAACATAGTTCTACTCTGGCACACATGGGATCACCATGAGTCAGAATCGACTCAATGGCAACTGGTTTGCCCTTTCATTTGCCTTTACTTCACGTTCCTTCTTTGCTATTTATTTTGGTTTTGATCTCTTCCTGGCCTTTGTTTATCTGACAGTTTTTCACTTAAGCATGAAGAGTTTAAGCATTTGGAGCCCTGGTGGCACAGTGGTTAAGCCTTTGGCTGCTAACCAAAAGGCTGGCAGTTCAAATTCATCAGCTGCTCCTTGGAAACCCTATGGTGCAGTTCTACTCTGTCCTATAGCGTTGCTATGAGTTGGAATCAACTCGATGGCAACAAGTTTTTTTTTTTTTTTTTGGTTATTCAAACTTTATAGAAATGCATCCTTGAATGGTTCAGTAGGTTACTCAGACTCTATGTAGTTAAAACCAAAACCACATTTTAAGAACTGAATTTGGCCAGTTGTTTTAAGTACGCTGTAGCAGAGACCACTGTCAAGCTTTTACATATTGCTGCCTCTGGATTATGCACATAAAACTTCTGAAAGGAGCATATAGTCCATTCAATACAAAGCCATTTAAATAAATTTCTGTTAAAGGTCTATTCTCTTTAAAAGGACAGATTTCCATGCATATATTTAAGATGCTAAGCCATCTTGGTCTTCAGGGTGATGGGGACAAAGCCGGTTCTGCAATATTAATGAAGATGATGTCTTCCAATGATACACTTTATTGTCAGAATCTTCATTACCCACGGAATAAATAATGTTTCATGCATAAGGATTAACCAGTTGCTGTCAACTCCGACTCCAGGTGATCCCATGTGTGTTCTACAACTGTGCTTATAGGGTTTTCAGTGGCTGATTTTTCAGAAGTAGATCACCAGGACCTTCTTCAGAGGCATCTTTTGGTGGACTTGAACATCCAAACTTTCAGTTAGCAGCTGAGCACATTATCCATTTGCACTACCCAGGGACTCTTTTTTTATACACAGGATACACTGCAAAATATAATCAAGGAGGAAGAGTGACTTAAACTCTGAACTAAACATTTAATGCTTGGGAAAGTGTAAACTATGCATCTGAACTCCTTGAGACGTTGAGGGGGGAGTGTTGAAAAGAAAGGATATGGGGTTTGAGGAGCATTCGAGGGGGAGGGAGACAGATTTTCTCTGAGATGAAGCAGGTTCTTTATTCTAGAACACGGGGCACATGATTCTCAGCCTCCAGCCATCCTGGCCCGAAGGAATAGGTACAAACCCCAGAGGAGGAACAGTTGGGTAGAGCAGTGTCTGAATGTCCAATGTGTAGAGTTTCCATGGCAATTATGGAGAGCCCCAAATCTGCACAGAGGGTGTGATATCCCCAGAGACAGCTGCCAGTGCTCCTAATGGAAGAAGTGCAGCATTTGTCCTTGGAGAATCAGGCTGCTTTGACTAGCCATGCCCTTTAATAGCACTAAACTGGCCAGCTCTAAAGGAAGGATCTTCTCTTCTTTCTGGAAGGAGTAGAACAGAGGTGTCTTTGGTGCTTGTCTCAGATTCCACCTTCAACATGTGCCTCCAGTGAAGCCTTGACTTGCCCCCTTATTCTGCCCAGAAAACATGTTTAACCCTCTGTGACATTGGCTGGCCCTCACATCCTGGCCTGGGACACTGTGCGTGAAACTTGAACCCATGGCCAGGTGCCACCATGCATCAGAATATTTATTAGTTCTAGAAATCCCATTCTGCTCTTGCCCAGGTCCACTGTGACCACACCCATTGGCCCACCTGAGGCACAGCACTGACCCTGCCTAAAGGGCAGACTAAGACTGCCCTTGTGACCTCTCCAC
This sequence comes from Dugong dugon, assembly GCA_030035585.1. Lineage (NCBI taxonomy): Eukaryota > Metazoa > Chordata > Mammalia > Sirenia > Dugongidae > Dugong > Dugong dugon. Next base: position 21,769,156 of record CM057469.1, on the reverse strand, counting down.
CAAATACTACATATGTGAAAAGTACTACGTTTCTTTACTTGGAGTTTAGACTAAGGAGCATGATGTTGGAGACCACAGACTGCCCTCCTCCTCCAGCCAGAGCCTCTGAAGCTACTTGTTGATCCTTCAACCATTTTAGAAAGGAATAATGGCTTCCTTACAGTCAGCCTTCACCGAAGAGCTAATACATTCCAGATGCTGTGCTGTGTGAAATTGGAGATAAAATACCTAAAGTGATTAAAATTCAGGTACACTAAATGGTACCTGACCACCTGTCTGTCAATTTGTCATACTGAGGTGGCTTGTGTGTTGCTATGATGTTGGAACCTATGTCACCAGTATTTCAAATACAAACAGGGTCACCCATGGTGGACAGGTTTCAGTGGAGCTTCCAGACTAAGGCAAAATAGGAACAAAGGCCTGGAGATCTACTGAAAATTAATGAACAGATCACAACAGAACACTGTCTGATACAGTGCTGGAAGATGAGTCCCTAGGTTCGAAGGCACTCAAAATACACAGTGGCCTCAACAATAGACTCGTGCATTCCAGTGATTGTGAAGATGGAGCAGGATTGGGCAATGTTCCATACTGTTGTACATGGGGTTGCCAAGAGTTGGAGTTGACTCGATGGCAACTAACAACATACTAATGTGTAACATTTAAAATGCTCAAGATCTGCTTCATTCCTGATTGAAGACAGAGAGGGGTGCAAACAGCAGGATAGCACCGAGTATCTCAAAGATCAATAAGGGGGAAGTCCCCATTGCTGTATCAAGGAATCCAAAGTAAAGGCTGGCAGCATGAAAAACAGTGAATGGTTTCAAGTTCTGCCTGGGGCCAGAGCTAACTGCACAAAAGCCAGCAAAGCTATGTGTAGAGATAACGCAAGATATAACCACAGTCACTCCATTTACTAAATGCCTGTGTGGCTAGAGCCAAGACAGCTATTATAACAATTCCACATAGTATGTATAAATTTGGCCTACATTAGTGTATGATAAATAATATACATTATTTAAGAAAATCAACTGAAAATATTTGATGATACAGCTGGAAAAATATTTTTATGCATATGGTTTATGGAATATCATTCTCCCATTAAGAATTATCTACTTGGCTATCTCTGTCTATCCTCTATCTGTCTTTGAAGACATACTCTTTTGTCTTAATTTATACTTGGATAGATAGACATTTAATCATACCCAACATATCCCTCAGTTTGTTATAATAGTCAGTATTTTACTTAAGAGAATGCATATTTTCATAATATCTTTGTTGATTGATTATAGAAATTATCCTCATCCTGATTTAAAAAAAAATATGTACTGGAAAGAGATGGTTAAAATTCAATGTTTTCTAACTATAAAATGCACTTAATTATGAAAAGTCTTTAGTGTCTACTTATTGCAATAGTAGTATGCACACTAAATTTGCATTTATTTCATAGCATTGTGCTAGAATTTTAATTCTCAAAGATGGTCACATACATTTACATGAAGTTGTTCCTTTAAATATTATGTTGCTGTTGTTAGGTGCTGTTGAGTTGGTTCTGACCCATAGCAACTCTATGTAGACATAAGATTATAGAGTATCTTTAAAAAGCTGGCTTGATTCATATAGATACATTTATCTCAGAGCTTTAAAATTTTATTAGGTAAGTCTGATTAACCACTTATCATATTCACAAATTTCATTTTTAACAGGTAAAAATATTGCCTCAGCTTCTCCACTTACGGCTCATGTCATTGATGGAAGCTACACCACAGTGACTCATCAGGATGGTGGCTAATGGCTATGCACAGTTGTTGGCTGGATGGTGGATCTAGATTTCTGCAGATCCTCCCGTTTTCAGCCTGATTGTTTGCTTAACTGATGGTTAATAGGAGTTGTTGTTGTTAGGTATCGTTGAGTTGATTTTTCCACTCACAGCGACCTCATGTGACAGAGTAGAACTGCCCAATAGGATTTTCTTGGCTGCAATTTTTATGGAGGAAATATCAAAGTTGTCAAGGATTTCATTTTACTCGGGTCCACAATCAACACCCATGGAAGCAGAAGTCAGGAAATCAAACTACGTATTGCATTGGGCAATCTGCTGCAGAAGACTTCTTTAAAGTGTTAAAAAGCAAAGATGTCACTTTGAGGAATTAGGTATGCCTGACCCAAGCCCTGGAAACCCCGGTGGAGTAGTGGCTAAGTGCTATGACTGCTAACCAAAAGGCTGGCAGTTTGAATCCACTAGGCGCTCCTTGGAAATTCTATGGGGCAATTCTACTCTGTCCTAAAGGGTCACTATGAATCAGAATTGACTCAACGGCAGCAGGTTTGGTTTTGGACCCAAGCCATAACATTTTCAGTCACCTCAAATGCACTTGAAACCTGGACAATGAATAAGAAAGACCAAAGAAGAATTGATGCCTTTGAATTACAGTGTTGATGAAGAATACTGAATACACTATGGACTGCCAGAAGAACAAATAAATCTGTCTTGGAAGAAGTATAGCCACAACCCTCCTTAGAAGCAACGATGGCGAGACTTTGTCTCACGTACTTTGGACATGTTATCAGGAGGGATCAGTCCCTGCAGAAGGATATCACACTTGGTAAAGCAGAGGGTCACCAAAAGAGACAAAGAACCTCAACGAGATGGACTGACACAGTGGTTACAACAATGGGCCCAAGCATAGCAATGATTGTGGGGATGGTGCAGTACCAGGCAGTGTTTTGTTCTGTTATACATAAGGTCACTATGAGTCAGAACTGACTTGACAGCACCTAACAACAGTGACAATTTTTACGAGAGCAGATTGTCAGGTCTTTCTTCTGCGGAGCTGCTGGGTGGGTTAGAACCACCAGACTTTCTGGTTAGCAGCTGAGCGCTTAATTGTTTCCACACCAGGGCTCCTTATAGGAGCTATTAGCAATGCAAAATAATGTTCTTAGATTCCAAAAGTGAAAAATCAAGTATAGATCTGTTCTTATAATTGCCTCATAAAATAGTTTCATGAGATCTATGAAGACCTAATTAAATCTTAAAGTAAAAAACAGTTCAGAGTTGGAAATGTTAAACTACAAAGGTGCTGACTTGGTCATGTGAAGAGACAGGTCCTAATCAGTCACACTAATCAAGGTAAAGTGGTGTGGCTAATCTGCATGTTACACACCCTTTGTGGGAAGAAAAATGTTAAAAATTAGGAAATCCCAATCTATTTATTACAACTCCTTTGGGCTTTAACAGAGAAGTTTCCCTGAACTAGCAGAGGAAATGAAAGTATTAATTAAAAAGTTATTTATGCAGAAAAAATTATAATGCCACAATAAATTGGAAATTAATGTTACTACCTTGGAGAATCAAGTTGACTGCATATACACACATCATCCTCCCGTAAGATTTTTCCAGCATTAAACTTGCATATCATAGATCTGTCCCTTACCCAATTAGAGGGAGTTAGTAGCTATCTCATGGACAACACAGTTCTTTTTCAAGGACCCTAATGTTTGCATTGGAAGAAAAGTCTGGGAATCTACTTCTGAAAACTTAGCCACTGAAAACCCTGTGGAGCACAGTTCTACTCTGACACCCATTTGGTCACCATGAGTTGGAGTCAACTCAAGGGCAACTGTGACTGGGAATGTTTTCATAATACCCCAGTTTCAGGGTATCTCAGCATTCTGCATGTGTGATGCACCTGTGGATGGTGTTGCTTGGGCAGGGCTGCAAGTCACCACCACTTTCCTACCATGCAGACCTGTGGGGACCATCCTTTGGTCTGTGTCTGTTACATGATTTTTCAGGACTTGACTGTGTTTGTTATTCTGCTTCTTTATCATCAACCTAAAAGTTCTCAGACTCAAATTTTGATCATCGATTCACAAATAACATTAGATATTTGTTGAGCAATAATGAATTCATCATCTCAGGATGCTCACTGTATGGACTGAATGTGTTCCCCCCAAAATATATGTTGAAGTCCTAACCCCTGTACCTGTGGTATCCTGTTTGGAAATAGGGTTTTTCTTTGTTACGTTAATGTGGTCATACCAGAGTTTAGGGTAGGTCTTAAACCTGATCCTTTTGAGAGGCATCTTATAAAGGGCAGTACAGACACAGAGACACACATGGGGGAAGATGCCATATGACGATGGAAGCAGACGCATCCTGACCTAGGAACTCCAGGGATTGCCGGCGACTACAAAAAGCTGAAACAGACAAAACGGGACCTTCTCCTAGAGCCGACACCCTAAATTCAGACTTCTAGCCTCCTAAACTGTGAGAAATAAATTTGCGTTCTTTAAAGCCAGTCACTTATGGTATATTGTTACGGCACACTAGGAAACTAAGACACTCATCTAATCTAAAATTGCTAAAGAATTGTTTATTATTATTTTCCATTTCTGAAGCTCCAGAAATGTTTTGTTCTCTCTAGATTAATAAGAAACTAGTATTCTCAAGATGGAGTCCTAGAGATTCTGATGAGTTTAGCACTGGAATATTCTTACTTACACATAAGGAAGATAACCAGGAGGAAAATGAGCAATTTTAGAACACATCTTGTAGAATAATTTAATTAGTTCCAGAGAAGATAAGAAAAGTTTAATTCTACCTATGCTCAGATTTATACAATCCAGCTGCATCTCCCATTTATCTAGCAGTTCCACCTCATATCCTCACTCCTGGAAGGACACTGTCTCTTGCCCTCTCTCATGAAGGAGAAACAAAATCTTCACAGGACATTTTTGTTAGCTGAAGTTACATGTAGCTTAGATGTGCACCATTTCTTCCCTGCCAATACCCTCTCCTAACAGAGTCCAGTGTACCCACAGGACATTGAATAGAAGGTCTAGGTGTCATGTGATAACTTCTAGTCTTTACCATGGCCATACCTGATTGTACAAAATGTAGCAATCAAATTTCCTCTTCAGGGAATTAGAATTGAGATAGAGAGAAAGAGATGTCCAAGTGTATATGAAAGGAGGATAGGAGAAACCAAGAGAAAGAAAAAAAAACAAAAACAAAAAACCCTACACTAGATCACTAGATATATAAGGGGAGAGGCTGTGGTGGTTCAGTGGTGGAATTCTTGCCTTCCAAGTGAGAGACCCAGGTTCAATTCCCCATCAATGTACCTCTTGCACAGCCACCACTCTTTTGTCAGTGGAGGTTTTCGTGTTGCTGTGATGCTGAACAAGTTCCATGGGAGCTTCCAGATTAAGATGGACTAGGAAGAATGCCTGGCAATCTGCTTCTGAAAATCAGCCAATGAAAACCCTATGGATCTTAATGGCCTGATCCACCACTGGTCATGGAGATGGCGCAGGATGGAATAGCTTTGCATTTTGTTGTGCATGGGGTAGCCATGTGTCAGAATGGACTCAATGATAACTAACAACAACATATAACAGGAAGAGATAAGAAGACAGTGTCCTCCCAGGAGATAGAACTGGAGAGTAAGAGAGTGCAGAAGAGCCCATGGATGTAAGAGAACGGGGAAGAGCCCCTGTTGCCCAGTCCTGGAGATCAGCTTCACTTCCTGCCTTGAGTAGAAAGTTCTTCTAAATCATTAGAATAAACTACTTGTTATTAAAGGTAGTTTGGGAGGCCTTCTGTTTCTTTAATAAGTTATTCATATGGTATTAACCAGATAATATTGTATTTTATTTTGTGCATCTATAATTTTAGAAGTTTCACAATTTTTATATATGTATTTTTAACATCTGACTAAAAATATTCAGTTCTGGCCTGAAAACTCATGCAATTTTTAGCAAAGAACCAGTTGTACAAGTTGCATGCTTAAATGTCTTAAATTTCAAAGATTTAAAATAAACATCCTGTCAAAATACTCATCATAATAACACAAAAGGAAATGTGCTAGTACATTGCAGTTAAAAGTAGAAAATAAAGTTCAATATTCCCTATGGAGTCCTGTGACGAAAATCAAACAGATTCTATCTCCAAGTTTACTTCCAGAAAGTTGTCTGTTGAAAGCATATTATCAAGTTTTAATAACTTTTATGACATAAAGTATACATTCAAAAGAATATATGTAACTTACAAGTAAATCATGGGGCACAATAATGAAATGAACACCTGTGAACTTTCCACTTAACTAAAAATGAACAACTTTCCCTACATCATTAAAGCAGTGGTTCTCAACCAGGGGGATTCTGCCCCCCAACCCCAAGAGACATTTGGCAAAGACTTGGAAATCCTATGGGGTAGTTTTACTCTGTCCTATAGGGTTTCTATGAGTTGGAATTGACTCAAAAGGAGTGTGTTTGTCTATTTGTTTGTTTTTTTAGAGCTATTTTTGGTTGTCACAACAGGGGAGCGGGAGGTGCTATTGGCATTAGTGGTTAGAAACCAGGGATGCAGCTAAACATCCTATAATGCACAAGACAGCCCCCAACAACAAAGAATTATCCAGCCCCAAATGTCAATAGTGCCAAGACTGAGACTCTGTGTTAAAGTTATTTGTGTTTTTTCTTGATTGCATATCCCTACCACTTTCCTCAGATGTGGCCATTATCCTGAACTCAGTGTTAACCACTGTCTGTTTTAAATACATATATATCACAATGTACTCATCCCTAATAGTAGTATATATAATGAGTTTACCAGCAGCTGTTGAACAGATTTTTAATGAGCCTCAAATTTATATAAAAGGGAAATGCATCAGTGTTAATAATTACGGATTCTTGGAAAGGCTTTCAGATATTTCCTGCTTGAAAGCAAGTTTTGGGGGAGAAATCTGTCTTATTAATCAAGCGCTTCTTCTTTTGAATATATTAATTTTTGTGAACGATGAAAAGGGTCATGGTTAGCTTGCTCTTGGGACTTTTAATTTTTACTAACCGGGACAATTTAGTCAATATAATTAGTAACTGTTTAGAATTAACTGGCTTGAAGGCTAAAGGGAAACACCAAAGGGTAAAAATCATCCATCAGATATAGCTCTGCTTTCAAATCGTTCAGCAAAATTAGTAAAACTTTTAAAATAATAAATTACATGTTCCGATCGCAGAAAAATTGAATCTTAGGAGCACAGTTCAGATTGAATTTTAATATATCTATTCAAATATTGTCAAAATTATGTTGTGAAATTTTTGCAGGTTACCTTTGGTCCTTTTGTTTCAGTCTATAGGTTTGGATTCACAAGGGTAGTTTCCAGGATTTGTCTGTTCCCCCATATATTGATGCCATTAGAATATTCTGCTTCTAGGACAATACTGTGCTTTGATTATTTCCTCATAGTCCAACAGTTAAGCTATTTATAAGAACAGTTGCTTTAAGGTGGCACAATGGTTAAGTGCTTGGCTGCTAACTGAAAGGCTGGCAGTTTGAACCCACGTTCAGAGGTTCGGTGGGAGAAAGACCTGGTGATCTGCTTCTGTAAACATTACAGCCAAGAATACCCAATGGGGCAGTTCTGTGACTCACATCACATGGGGTCACTATGAATCGGAATTGACCCAACGGCACCCAACAACAATGCTTAAAAATAAAAATTATGCTTAAAAATAATAATAAAATTATGCTTCAAAGTAAAATTTGCTTAAATTATGCTTACTCAATTATGCTTTAAAAAATCCATTATTGGAATAGATAAACAAAAACATTAACTACAATGAGCCATCAGATGTATTAAAAAATGGTAAGGTTTGGGAAGATGGTGGCCAGAGCACATTCTTATGACTTTTTCTCACTTGTCCAGCTTTGGAGGAGGTTTGCTTTCTTGGCAAAGCCCACACCCTCTATGGACCTTACCATTTGCTGTCCCTGTCCTGCCATAAGACTCCACAGCCCAACCTGCCAGGATTCTGAGATAGCAAACCTGCTTATGTTGTACTTGATTCCTCATTTAACACAAGTCAAGAGCTTACAGGAGGCACACCAAGTATGAAAAAATGGAAACAGTGACAGAGTTCAAATAAAGTAATTCACTTAAAACACAGAATAAATATAAAGAAATTAAAAAGTTGATGTTATTATCTCAATCAAAATCTTGAAGGGAGAGTGTCTCTAAAAGTGGAATAAAAACAAAAGGAAAATAAAGATAAAATGTGAGAATAAAACTGGCAAGTAGATTCAGACCCATAGGGACCTTGTAGGACAGAGTCGAATTGCCCCATAGGATTTCCAAGGAGTGGCTGGTGGATTCAAATTGCTAACCTTTGGATTAGAGCCGAGCTCTTAACCACTGTGCCACCAGGGCTCAAAGCTAAGAAATTAGAGGGTCTTATTAAGATACTCAAAATCTAATTATGATAGCCAGAGGGGAAGAAATTATAAAATAAATGAAATAAAATTTCTAAGAACTGAAAGACATAACTTTCTAAATTGTAAAAGCCCACCAATAGCTGGACAAGAAATTTAAAGGCTTACACACACATATCATAATACATTTTCAGAAGATTGGAAATAAGCAGAGGATTTTAAAAGCCTCCAGAAAATAAATAAACTACAAAAATAACACAAAGATTAGTAAATCTGAATTATACCAGATATTTTAACAGTAACATGAAAGCTAGAAAACGGTCTGAAGGGAAATAAATTTGTCTATCTAGCAAAGACTGAGGCTAAAATAAAAACATTTTCAAACATGAAAGGTCTTAAATAAAATCTTTTTTCAGAAAGTCACTGGAGAATGTGCTCCACCAAAATGAGAAAACAAACCAAGGGAAAAAAGAAATGTGGAAGATTCTACCTACCAAAACCAAACCTGTTGCTGTTGAGTTGATTCTGACTCATAGTAACCCTATAGGACAGAGTAGAACTGCCCGGTAGGGTTTCCAAGGAGCACCTGGCAGATTTGAACTGCCAACCTTTTGGTTAGCACCTGTAGCTCTTAACCACTACACCACCAAGGTACATCAGGCAGACATGAACTGAATTCCCAGTGTGATGGTAAAGACAGGTCCCTGTGCATCAGGCCCAGAGAGCAACCAGTAGAGACTGATGGCATGAAGGAGGGCTCCAAAAAGGATGTCTCCAAAGAAAAATAAAATGGATACAATACCTGGTGTGTTTGAATATGTTAGGATTATATATTGCAGACTTTTGAAATGATTTATAGTAGATACATAGGATCATTAACTCAAAGGAAAAAAATGGTTGTGCAAAAGGAAGTGTGGTCATTGTACACAGATGAGTTGTTAATAATATTCAGTGTATACTAGTAAATATTAATTTAACCCAAAGATGACAAACATATTAAAAAATACGTAAATAAAAAGAAAATATCTAAATATAATATGGACTATTTATCAAAATGCCAAAACAAATGCCATTGCAGTGGTAAAATTCTAAAGCTATTTTCATTATACTCAGGAACAACCAAAAAAACCCCAAACCCACTGCCACTGAGTTGACTCTGACTCATAGTGACCCCATAGGGTTTCTGAGGCTGTACATCTCTATGGAAGCAGACTGCCCCATCTTTCTCCCACGGAGCCGCTGGTGGTTTTGAACCACCGTCCTTTTGGTTAGTAGTTAATCACTTTAACCACTGAGCCACCAGGGCTCCTTATACTCAGGAAAAGATAGTCATTATTCACGATTGTTTAATGATTCAAAAAAAGACATGAAAATGAAAAAACCATAAATATTAAGAAAGAAGAGACAGTATTGTCCCTTTTGCCTATGGTCGCAATGTATGTCTGAAAAACCCAATAGAGTACAGTAAAAAAACTTCCTGAATTAAAAATGATCAGGTATTTGGCTAAAAGATAAATAAATAAAAATAAATAACTTTTCTCTGAAATATCATTAATTAGTTAGAAATTAGAATTTCTAAAATCCATTCATATTATAAAAAACACATAAATATACAGAAATACAGTTATAAAATCTTATTTAAGAACTGTAAATAAGATCTGCACAAATAGAAAAATATTTCAAGGTTGTGTGTGTGTGTGTATTCATACAAAATCTTTGGGAGAATTTTCACCCTTATGTTAAAAGTACTTATTTCTGGAGTGAAAAATAAGATATTAATATTTTTATCATTTTACTTTCCTGATTTCCTGAATTTTTACAACTGAACATGTTATTTTTATAATCATAAACTATGAAAACATATAAACAGATCTTTAAATTAAAAAAAAAAGATACTATCTTTATAAATCAGTTGTCCTCCAGTCGACTCCAACTTATGGTGACCCAGTGCTGTATCAGAGTAGAACTGGGCTCCACTGGGTTATCAATGGCTGATTTTTCAGAAGTAGATTGCCAGGCCTTTATTCTGAGGTGCTTGTGGTTGGATTCGAACCTCCAGACTTTTGGTTAGCAGCCAACTACGTCGACCATTTCCACTATCCAAGGTATTCTCTCTATGTTGTTGTTGTGTGCTGTCAAGTCGATTCTGATTCATAGTGACCATATATGACAGAGTAGAACTGTCCTATGGGGTTTCTCAGACTGTAATCTTTACAGGAGCAGATCACCAGGTCTTTTCAAATCACTGACCTTTCAGTTAGCAGCTGAGCGCTTAACAATTGAGCCACCAGAGCTCCTATTCTCTCTATCGTTGTGTTGTTAGGTGCCGTCAAGTTGGTTCCAACTCACAGCAACAACCCTATGTACAAGAAAATGAAACACTGCTCAGTCCTGTGCCATCCTCACGACTGTGGCTATGCTTCAGCCCATTGTTGCAGCCACTGTGTCAATCCATCTCATTGAGGGTCTTCCTCTTTTTCTCTGACCCTCTACTTTACCAAACATGATGTCCTTCTCCAGGGACTGATCCCTTTTGGGAGACACGGTTATGTGAAACTTTAGAGATGGTTCCACTCCAAGTCAGACTGCTAACAAAAGGAACAAATCATGCAGTTTGATAGGACTTACTAATATGACTTAAGCAAAACTGTCAAATGGTAGCACTTCAATTGCTCCTTCCTTTGAGAACCAATAGCTTTAATATTTATTCTTCCTCTTCAAGCAAAACAAAAAAAAAAAAAGCAATGCTGTCCTCCATTCAAATGAGATGGTAATTAGTTTATTTAGTAAAAATAATAAGATAGTAAAAATAGTTTATTTTTTATGTTATCACAAGATTCAGAGAAGGGAAAGAAGGGGAGTGTTGTGGATTGAACTGTGACCCCCCCAACACATGTGTTGAATTCCTGGCCCTTGTACCTGTACATGCGATCTTGTTTGGAAATAGGATTTTTCTTTGGTTATGTTAATGAGGCCATACCAGAGCAGGTTGGGTCCTAAACCTAATCACTTCTGAGTTATAAAAAGACCAGAATAGATACAGAGACAGAGACAAATGGAAGGCAGGCACAATGTGAGGGTCATCTACAAGCAAAGGAGCAGTAAGAAACCAAGGAATGCCCAAGCTACCAACAAGAAAGGAATTGACACATCTGAGACCTTGATTTGGCATTTTAGTCTCCAGAACTGTGAGAAAATAAGTTTCTGTTCTTTAAGGCCACCCACTTGTAGTATTTTTGTTACAGCAGTACTAGGTAACTAACACAGGAAGGGTTTCTTTTTATTCATTACAATCAACCTTGTATTCAACAGGATAATCTTTGTTGACAGCTTTTCATAGCTCTAAGGCCCCTAAGTTCTGGTTATTATCTCTTTAGTCTTAACAAATCCAGTATCTTAACAACCCAATCAGTGACCTTTAGATCTCATTCTCCTGGCAAACCCTTGCTTCAGGGCAGGGAACAGTGACACTGATATTGATTCTGAAGGAGGAATGGGTAAAAGTTAAATCATACTTGGGCCAAGGGCAAGACTAAGAGTCAATTCCAGGCATCATCAAGAAAGAATCACCAAGCTGAGTGGGAGAGTACAGTCCAGCAACTGGGGAGGTAGACAATGTAGAGGAAAACCGGGACATGGGAGAGGCGTGGGTGATCCAACTTAATACCATGAGGCACTGTCAGTTGGGAATTCTCTGGTCCACTCAGGGTTTCTTGATTCCTGCTGGCACACTGTTACGTACTGAATTATGTCCTCCCAAAGTATATGTTGATGTCCTGACCCCTGTACCTGTGTATGTGATCCTGTTTGGAAATAAGATTTTCCTACTGTTATGTTAATGAATCATACCAGGTAGGGTGGGTCCTAAACCTAATCACTTCTGAGTTATAAAAAGAGCAGAAGAGACACAGAGATACACACGGGGGAAGACAGACAATGGAGACAGATGCATCTACAAGGCCACAAACGTCAAGGATTTCCAGCAGATACCAGAAACTAGGAGAGTGGTGCAGAAAGAACGAACATGGTCAAGAGCCTAGTTGGGACTTTTAGCCTCCGCAAATACTAGAAAGTAAGTTTCTGCTCTTTAACACCAGGCACTTTGGTAGTTTTTGTTAGAGTGGCACTAGAAAACTAAGCCACACAGAATGGCAGCTCTTCCCCTCCCAACATGCCAGCACCTGATATATCTCAATTACTCCTGCTTATTCCTCAATTCCACCAATAAACCTAACTGAGGGTGTGAAGGGAGAGAGTGTGAGTAGAAGGCAGTGAGATGGGAGGAAAGTTCTGGAAGAAAAATTCTATAAAATTCTATCTCTATTTAGTCCATCACATAGACATGAGGGCCCTGAAGTCAGACTGCCTGGTTAGAATCCTGCTTCTGCCACTTGGTAGCTATATGTCCTTGAGCAAGGCAGTTAGCCTCCTGTGCCTCAGTTTTCTCTTCCATAAAATGGGGCTGAGATGACAGCTGTTGTGAGCTCTAAAGGAGTTCACAGATGTGAGGCATCGGGCATATGGGAAGTGCTTAGCAATGTGACCACCATGCAGTTGCCTTGTATAACCATGCGTCACAGGGGTTTAGCATTTGTCTTCCTTGCTAGGTTGGAAGCCTAGGGTAATAACAGGATTCTGACTTACCCAGAGGTGTTCAATAAATATCTGTTGAATGAATGAATGGACCACCTTCAGACATGTTTTTCCTTCAAAATTTACCAAAAAATCAGGCAATTCACCTAATAATCACACAGCAAATCAATCACATGACATAACCAGGAAAAAGAATTCCGTTCTGAAAATTAAATTCTTCAGGATTAATACTGGTGCAGTGTACGCAGTAATGGGAGAAAAATGTGGCAGTCTGCTTCCGTAAAGATTTACAGCCTCAGGAACCCTGTGCGGCAGTTCTACTCTGTTCTACAGGGTCACTATGTGTCAGAACTGACTCGACTGCAGTGGGCTTGGTTTTAGTTTGGTACCCAGTAAAAATCTTAGTGTGTAACCTAATAAGGCTCCCAAATCTTCATTCAGTCTAAGAAACCCAGAAATTTGAAATGAGAAATGTTCCCAGACCATGGGAAGGAAAAGAAGGGCAGGAGGGATAAGAGAGAGCAAATGCAGGATTATGGGAAGAGAGAGAGAACGTGTGATGATGGGTTATGAAGGAAGGTGGGGGCCCCTCGAAAGAAGCAGGTTCTCTAATTAACATGAGAAAATGCTCTAGGCCATAATTACACAGGAAGCTGGAGTGGGAACTTGATTCTCTACCTTATTAAAAACTTCAAAAAATCATAGTTGGTGTGGTCCAAATCCCACCCTTGACAGATAATATAAAGCTGAGTGATACTGACACAACAACTTTTCGGTACAAAGGAAAAGTGTGGAAAGCTAACGAGAGCTTCATGGAATGAGACGGTCTACGTAAGTTGGCGAGGATGGGCTGCATGACTTAAATAAAGGTAAAAGCAGAAAGATTTGGAAAGTTGCAGATTTTTTGGGTAACAAAAGACAGCCGGTGTTTTGGAAGAGATATGCTAAGGGTTAACCGTGATTCAGGAGGTGGGTGTTGGCTGACAAGATTGTTGCAGTTCTTAAAGGCCCTTAGTGTCCTATTTTTCTTTCCATGAAGGAATGTCTGGGCCGAGAGATCACTGTTACACACTGCTCGCAAAGGCATGCTGTGAAAGACACACTTTGCCCAGAACAATAGTTTAGTCTAGTCCTTTTGTGGCTACCAGTGAGGAGAATGGATACAGAAAATCCCTACTGTATCCCTGTGAACTGATTTGTATGGAAGCAAGTAATTAAGCCAAGCTTCAAATTTTCATAAACACAACTTCAGGTCACACATTCATCCAGCTCATGCATAAGTGACTGTTTGTGGTAAGTTAAAAGAAATGCCTCCAAGAGCTTCAAGTCTAATCTGAGAGCTTCCAGAAACTACTACTGTCTTAGTTATCTAGTGCTGCTATAACAGAAATACCACGAGTGGATGGCTTTAACGAAGAGAAGCTTATTCTCTCATAGTCCGGTAGGCTAGAAGGCTAAATTCAGGGCATCAGCTCCAGGGGAAGGCTTTCTTTCTCTGCTGGCTCTGGAGGAAGGTCCTTATCATCAATCTTCCCCTGGACTAAGAGCTTCTCTGGGCAGGAACCCCGGGTCCAAAGGATGTCCTCTGTTACTGCTGCTGCTTTCTTGGTGGTATGAGGTCCCCCGTCTCTCTGCTCGCTTCTCTCTTTTGTATCTCAAAAGAGATTGCCTTAAGACACTATCTATTCTTGTAGATCTCATCAATATAACTGCCACTAATCCATCTCATTACATCATAGTGATAGGATTTATAACACATAGGGAAATCACATCAGATAACAAAATGGTAGGCAATCATACAATACCGGGACTCATGACCTAGCCATGTTGACAGATATTTTTGGGGGACACAATTCAATCCATGACAGCTACCTAGCCTGAAAAATCCTGACTGAATTCTATGTCCATTTTCCCAAGTATCTCATTTGGCCGAAGGTTTTATGTAGCTGTTTCTTATATCAAAGTTTGTTTAGTTAGTAAAGAATATGAGGGTTTTCTCCCGAGTCTCCACTATGAATCACTTTTGTTTTTGGGAAAAAAAAAATCCTTATAAGCCTTTTCTTTATTCCAATAAAATTTAAATACTATTTAATATTAAAAGATTAAAAGGGAGGTTTGTACCACAGGGAATCTTTCGTTCTATAACAAAATAGCTTCTGAATACAGTTTTCATAAACTGTTTTAACACAAAGATACAATATCCTAGAAAAAAGAATATAACCTGCTTCTAAAAGCATGGGTCCACCTTCTGGGAGGCAGGTATGGCTAACATATACATCTGTTTGAACCTCAACTTCAGAATTCCTCCACTTACAATCTTTTCATCAGAAAAAAATGTAATTACAGCTGTGACATATTCTCTGAGTAGAAACCTGTCAAGAAAGAATTCGGCTCACAACCTACCTAACCTTCAAGTTGACAACATTATACCTCAATTAAGAAAAGGAATCCAGAAAAGTTGTTCTTTTTTCAGAGACAGTCAATGGGTAGATGATTTTTTTCCCACCATTAACTATGGAGGAACCTTGGTGTTGCACTGGTTAACAGCTCAGCTGCTAACTAAAGATCAGCAGTTTGAATCCACCAGCTGCTCCTTGGAAACACTATAGGGCAATTCTACTCTGTCCTATATGGTCGCTATGAGTCAGAATCAAATCAACGGTAACAGGTACGGGTTATTAACTATGGAATGAGGAATAGCTCAGGGGGCTTCTCTTAAACTTATTTCTTCTAAAATGACTGAAGAAAAAATAACAAGGGGGATGAATACATGATTTACTGAACTCCACATGCTGTACAAATATCTGAGGTGGTACTGTATGTTATTTAGCAAGTGGAAATTGTGCCTGGTTAACCTGAGTTGATTTGCTTTTTACATCAAAGTAAGGGATCTCACAAAAGCAGATAAAGATAAGTGTCTTTAGCTGTTGGCAGGAGCAAGGATACAACTTCATGTGCCACTTATAAATTTATTACCTGTCTTAGTTATCTAGTGCCTCTGTAACAGAAATACCGCAAGTGGGTGTTCTTATAAACAGAAATTTATTTTCTCAAAATTCTCAAAATTCAGAAGACTAGAAGTCAAAATTCAGGGTGCCTGCTCTAGGGGGAAGGCTTTCTCTCTCTGTTGGCTCTGAAGGAAAGTCCTTGTCTCTTTTAGCTTCTGCTCCTGGGTTATCTTCATGTAGCTTGGCATCTCTCTTCACCCATCTCTGCTTCTCTTGCTTACTTGTTTATTGTCTTTTACATCTCAAAAGAGATGAATCAGGATACACTCTACACAAATCCTGCCTCATTAACATAACAAAGACAACCCATCCCAAATGAGATTATAACCACAAGCACAGAGAGGTTATGATTTACAACACACATCTTTTTGGGACACAATTCAATCTATAACATTGCCCCTCAGTTCTAAATTCACCCTTCAATGTGTGCTCTGTAATGATGGATGGGATTCCTCTAAGCACTTCTCCTTCACAGTGGGCAGGAAGTTATATTTTCTTAGTAGAGGGTGCTGGAGGGATTCTGCAGGAAGAAGAGGCTCTTCTGATGTTTCAGCTGCTGCATGGTGGGTCAGCAGCGTAGGTGTGAGGACATCAGTGCTCACCCCCGGTTTCCTGCCCAGAGCCCTCTGTCCCTTGGCTTGCCTGTGCCTTGCCTGTGCTTCAGGGTTGTCAGATTTAGAAAAAAAACAAAAACACAGGACTCCCAGTTAAAGTGAATTTCAGATAAACAACAGATAATTTTTTAGCATAAGTATATCCCATGCAATACTTGCAACACACTTATACTATCCTATACTAGGTGTCCTGTATTTTTTCTGGCAGCACTACCCAGAGGAGTCCCCACTCCTCTGCAGGCCCACTGTCTGGCCACAAACCGAAGATGGTCTGTGTCCTGCCTGCAGTCTGGAGGACCATTTCTGGATCACCCAGGGACTGCAGCCAAGCTCCAGCCCAGGAACACCAATGAACTCTGCTGTCTAGCCGGCTACAACCACACCTTTTCTATAGAGGGCTGATCTCAACCTTGGGTACCCTCCCTCAGCCCAACCGTAAAATAGAATTTCCTTATACCTTATGGTCACTTTTTTTTTATTAGACGTTGTTGTTGTTGAACGCTATTGAGTTGATTTTAGATTCATAGCGTCCCCATGTGACAGAGTAGAACTGCCCCATTGGGTTTTCTTGGCTGTAATCTTTACAGAAGCACATCTCCAGGTCTATCTTCTGAAGAGCAGCTGGGTGGGTTTGAACCACCAACCTTTGGGTTAGCAGCCAAGCACTTAACCATCTGCACCACCAGAACTCTTAATCAGATGATAATATTCTTTATATTAAATCTCTCCCATTTTAAGTTATTGTGCAGTTTTTATCCTCTCATTGGACATAGACTGGTACACCCCATATACAAGAAAAAAGAGAAATCATGCTTGTCCACCACCCATTTGTCAGTTTGTCATACTGTTGTGGCTTGTATGTTGCTGTGATGCTGAAAGATACGCCACCAGTATTTCAAATACTGTGGACAGGTTTCGGCAGAGCCTCCAGACCAAGACAGAATAAGACAGGCCTAATGATCTACTTCAAAAATTAGCCAATGGAAACCCTATGGATCACAACAGAATATTGTCCAATACAGTGCTGAAAGATGAGCATCGTAGATAGGAGGGTCAAAATAAACACAGTGGCTGAAACAATGGACTCAAGCTTACTAATGATTGTGAAGATGGCACAGGACCGGGAAATGTTTCATTCTGTTGTACCTAAGGTCATTGTTAATAGGAGCCTACTTGACAACAACTAACAACAGAATTGTAAAGCTCTCTGTGAGGTAATTAGTTAGTGAGGAAATACTAGTTATATTGAGGCAAGTTAACAGGCCCACAAGAGAAATATCTGGTCGTAAGAATGAAGGATCCTGATAATACCAAAGCATCTAGTACCAGAAGCCCTTCAGACTCAAGTGTTCAAGATTTATGATATGAAATACTTGCTATACACCCGTTTTGCACACTACAGATTCATCGCCTCCTGTCACCCCTTCAACCGCAGCCTGACACAACTGTTGCCTGCCCGTGCACCCTGCAGAGGGGCTGAGTGCTGAGAATACACCGTTTGTTAAAGGCAGGCTGGCAGTCCTTCTTGAGTAGTGCCCCTACGAAGTGGTTGTCTAGAGGTGTTGTCGATTGAATGGTGCCCCCCTAAAGTACGTGTTGGAATCCTAACCCTTATTCCTGTAGATGTAATCCTGTTTGGAAATGGAGTGTCCTTTGTTAACAACAGGGCTTTGAATCAGTTTGAACCGGTCCAGTCATGGCTGACAAAGCAAAATTGGAACAGACCCGAATTTTTACAATTTGGGTGAAGCAAACCGATAACCGGAATGGGAAAAGTTATCAGTGGAAGCCCCGGAATGTGAGACTCAGAAGAGGTGTAGTGAGCCCTTTCAGGAGCCGAATGAGTGACACTGGATTGATTACTGCTAGGACTGTGGACAGTGACACACATTCAAAGCAGCATGGTCAGCCACCGTCTTTGAGTGGGGCATGGCTTTTCGACTCTGCCATTCAAGAGATTTGGTTGCTATGCAACGCACATGCTACCCTTGTTTCCTAAGAGGGAGATTAAGTGTCTAGCAGGGCTTCAACCTGCAATTCTTCCCGTTCTGAGTATCATTCCAGTTCACCCACATTTTAAAAATTTGGGTTCATTCAAGTTTTACTTTATCGGGCATGACTGAACCAGGAAGAACTGGTTCAAAGCCCTGGTTAATAAGGCCGTATCAGTGTAGGGTTTGTTCTGAACCTAATCACTTCTGAGTTATAAAAAGAGCAGATTAGACATAGACGTGAGCACACAAGGGGGAAGACAGATGCTATCTAATGACAACGGAGGCAGATGAATCTATAAAAACCCATTGCCGTCGAATCGACTTCAACTCATAGTGACTCTATAAGACAGAGTAGAATTGCCCCATAGGGTTTCCAAGGAGCAGCTGGTGGATTCAAACTGTCAACCTTTTGATTAACAGCCAAATGCTTAACTACTGCACCACCAGGGCCCCAATGAATCTATAAGCCTAGGAAATTCAAGGATTGCTACCATCTTTTAGAAGCTGAAGCTGGACAATGGAAAAGGAAGACAGAAGAATCACCAATGCATTCAAATTGTGGTGTTGCCAAAGAATATTGAATATACTGTGGACTTCCAGGAAAACGAACAAATCAGTCTTAGAAGAAATACAACCAAAACGCTCCTTAGAAGCGAGGATGGTGAGACTTTGCTTATCTACTTTGGACACATCTTCAGGAGAGACCAATTGTTACAAAAGGACATCATGTTTGGTAAAGTAGAGGGTCAGAGAAAATGACAGAAACCCTCAGTGAGATGTACTGATAGTATAGCTGCAAAAACAGACTCAAACATACCAATGGTCACGAAGATCATGAAGATGGTGCAGGACTCAACAACATTTCATTGTTATACATAAGGTTGCCATGAGTTGGAGCTGACTCCATGGTAACCATCAATAACAACCAGAAGCTGAAACAGACAAAGAAGGACCTCTCCTTGGAGCCACACCGTAAATTCAGACTTCTAGCCTCCTGAGCTGTGAGAAAATTTGTTCTTTAAAGTCACCCACTTGTGGTATTTCTGTTACAGCAGCACTATCAAATTAAGATAAGAGGTGTTCAAGATATGCTAACATCAAACTGAGATTTCCTTGATCCCACTAAAAGAATGAGAAGTTTTGAAAAAAGAGATGAGCTTTGCAGAGAAAATTACTTCTTGGAAACATTTTGTATAAGAAACAAGCATCTGAGAAATTCTCTTTGAGGATTCTATGGAGAAATCAAACTTTTCCAAGTCACAAAATTCTTATATTAAAAAAATAAATCACTGAGATGTGAATAAGTGTAAAGGCTTAATGATCTATCTGGGTATGGCTGGAGTGAGCAGCACCTCAGGATGCTTGTGGGGCCAGACAGGGAACTCCTGGAGAGTGGTGGGCGTTGTTGACAGGCTCTTGTTACACTTGATGGAAGGGCATTGTGAGGGTTTCTGCCCTCTCATTCCTTCTCTGGGGATTCAATTCCCTGAGGTGCCTGCAGCAAACATGGTTCAAGCAGATTCCTGAGGCTGCCTGAGGCTAGAGATCTGTTTGCTCTGAAGGCATGTCAGTTCTTGGATTCTGTGTTTGTTATGAGGCAAGTGGTAATAATTCAAAATCTGTACCAATCTCAAGAGTTATATTGTGTTATTCATGTGTCTTGCATTTCTCCCACTGTATGATGAATTTGAAAGTAGGGACTTGTGTTTTATTCATCTGAAATCCCTCAAGGGCCTGGCACATATGGAACCTTTGTGTTCCATAGAACCAGGGCTTTGAACCAGTTCTTCCCAGTTCAGACATGGCCGAGAAAGGGAAACAAGAACACACTAGAAATTTTTAAAAGAGAACTGGAAAGGTAACTGGAACGTGAAAAATTACAGGTTGAAGTCCTGCTAGAAACTTAATCTCCCTCTTAGAAAACAAGGGCAGCAAGAGCACTGCCTAGCAATCAAATCTCTTGCCCACTGGATTTTCAGCAGAGTCAGAAACAGCAGTGCCCTGCTCAAAGATGGTGGCCGACCATGCCAGTTTGAATGCACGTCACCTTCCACAGTCCTGCCAATAATCCAGTCTTATGCATCAGGCTCCTGAAAGGGCTCACTATGCCTCTTCTGAGTCTGTCATTCCAGGGCTTCCACCCATAATTTTTCCCATTTTGGTTATTGTTCCAGATAACTCAAATTATAAAAATGTGGGTCTGTTCCAATTTTGCGTTGTTGGCCATGACTGAACTGGCTTGAACCAGTTCAAAGTCTTGTGCAAAACACTGTTTGAGAAACAACAATAACAGGAGCTGTTTCACTTCTTTTGTGTTCCATAGTCCCTGTGGGTGATTAGGAAGGAACAGTCTTTGCTGTTCCATTGGCTGACTGGAATGATTGGAATGATATAAGACCGAAGATAGTGAAAGCTTATCTTGTGTTTATCTGTACTTTGTTCACTTTTTATGTTACCTCTCATAATATGGATTTTTATATTTACTAATGGGGGGAGGTTAAACAAAATGGTTTATTTTATAACTACCAGAATTATTAAAGGAAGTTATACAGACTTTGACGTTTTCCTCTCACCTCTGAGGTTGGGGAAGTGTGTTGCATTTACTTGAAGTTAATCAATTACATAAAAATTATTGCACAAGACCACATAAAATGTATAAAGAAATGCTTCTTCCTATCTATCTCAGAACTTTAGTTGAGCAACAGGCAACTGAAGCAGCTTGACTGAGCAGCAGGTTAGAATGGAATGGAGGGTCTCTGTAATCAGACAACCTGCACATCTACCACTTATTAACCTGTCATCTTGGGCAAGTCACTTAATTTCTCAGAGCCTCATTTGCAAACAGTAGACAATAAGAGAACAGTTTCCTTAGAGCTGCTGAGAAAATGAAAAGAGGTAATACTGACACGTAATGCTCAATAAATATTAGTTATTATTATTATTATCATTAGTGTCATAGTTGGGGAATTATACGCTGTGGTTTGGTGAAATTCATCTAATGAAGGACTGCCAACAGTGAGCTGCATACAGCTTTTCTTGGTGTTTTGTTCCTGGCTGTAACAAGAGATGAGGGTAAGGTTTCCTCTTCTGCATAACTCTTCATTCCCCTGCCTAGAACCAATGTCTACTCCATTGTTCCAACCTGTCAATATCTTCAGAATTTTCCTAGTTGGCTGTCAAGCCTCTATCTCACACTGCATACGGGGCCAGAACTCTTCTTCTCTAGAAATGCTTTCATTGTCCTAACTCACTGATCCCCCTGCTGGACACCACCCATTTGGCAGCCCCGGCTCATACCCTGGAGCTACCTTGGGGTTTCTGCTCTCTTCTCCCTAGTGTACAGCCGGCCTCTAAATCCCGTAGCTTCCTCGTGCCCCGCAGCCCTAGCGCTTGGCTTAATTTTCTATCCCCACTGTCCTCCCCGGCAGCATTGTTAGTGGTTTATAGCATTTAGTTCCTTCAACAACTATGCTTGAAAGACACAGTCTGAGCAGTTAATGACCTGTGAATCATTTAAAAGGAAATGTAATGACCTCTGAATTCAGTCTATGTTTTATAAATAACTTTGATGGTCTTCTTTCTAGTTTTGGTAAAGATAGACTCGCGAGTGTTCCCCCCCGCCCCCCACCCCCGGAAAAGGAAGTGATTATTCAGAGATTGAAGGGAAGGTGAGTATGTAAGGAAACTCACAGAGCTTCAGGCCAAAAAGCAAAGGAAATGGAAAATCTCCAAGGTGAGGGAGGAAGCAGCAGTGTGTAAAGGACTGGTTGATGGGGATAGAAGAGAGAGGTGGAGAATAATTTTGGGAAAAGCATAAGATTCATAGGTGGCAAAGAAAGTCAGTTAAAATAACTTTACCTTCTTTCCTCATTCCAGATGTTGACTCTCTTTGGACTT
This sequence comes from Dugong dugon, assembly GCA_030035585.1. Lineage (NCBI taxonomy): Eukaryota > Metazoa > Chordata > Mammalia > Sirenia > Dugongidae > Dugong > Dugong dugon. The sequence goes on along the minus strand of CM057469.1, from coordinate 21,746,832 downwards.
TCTGGAACACCTCATGACCTGTGTTAAGTTCTATTTTGGCTTTAATGAAAGACAGAGCAAGGAACAGTGTAGAGAAGAGAAATTGAGTAGCTATAAAAGTGTTGCTACAACAAAGTAACTGCCAGACAGAATACAAATTCAGATAAATATGACTGACTGTATTATCATTTTAACAATTAATTTCTATCTGGTATCACTAAAAAAACAGTCCCTGGATGGCATAAACCATCAAGAGCTCAACTACTAGTGGAAAAGTTGGCAGTTCAAACTTCAAACCCACCCAGCGGCATCTCAGAAGACAGGCCTGGCGATCTGCTTCCAAAAGGTCACAGCCTTGAAAACCCTATGGAGCAGTTTTACTCTGCACACATGGGGTTGCCATGAGTCAAAGTCAACTTGGTGACAACTAACAGCAATAATAACATCACTAAAAAACAAACAAAAAAGATTTGAGGGCACTACAGTAGTCGTTCAGTGGTAGAATCCTCACCTTCCATGCAGAAGACCCGGTTAAATTCCTGACCAATTCATCTCATGTGTAGCGACCACATGTCTGTCACTGGAGGCTTGTGTGTTGCTATGATGCTGAACAGGTTTCAGCAGAACATTCAGACTAAGATGGAGTAGGAAGAAAGGCCTGGTGACATACTTCTGAAAATCAGCCAGTGGAAACCCTATGGATCACAATGGTTCCATCCACAACCAATCATGGGGATGTGCCCTGTGTATGGGGTTCCCATGAGTTGGGGGCAGACTCTATGGCAGCTAATAACAGCCTTAGATGGAGCCAGGAATTAGAGAGTAGCCTCATAAAATGTTACATTTTACTAAACTGTTCTACACAACGGTTGGGCTTCTTCTAAGGAGAACCCTCAGTACTCTTTGTTGGCATCAATGTGATGTCAGGAAAACACATGCAAACATTAACCCCAGTTATAGCTCTGAAGGGTAGAATCCTGGGGTTAGGTAAGTTTTTATCATATTGAGAAGCACCACATTTTAAACGCCGCTGGCTGTCTATTTTTAGAGTCCTCAGGAGTTGTAAGATCTTAAGAAGTTCCCAAATCCTTATTCGATTCAAATAAACTAAAAATTAAGGAGCACTAACAAAACATCTGAACGCAATGTTCTTTTCTTCTACCGTCATTTCCAACTGACAACTCATCTATTTCCAGTCTCATTGGAGAGAAGCTTATAGGTAACTTCCTAGATGTGACAGCATGGTTATTTGGGTGTGCTGAAAGTGACATATATGGTGATTTGCCAAAATCTGCGATTATATTGAATATGTAAATAAACTGTGTGGAACCAGCTCTGTGCAGAAAGAATTCAAACCAGACCTGGAAGTTCCAAAGAGCCAATTGGTTCTAAGCATACTCAGATTAGGCTAGGTACACGCTTCCTCAGCTACCGCCAGCCATATATGTATCCATATTTGCACAAAAGTTTACTTTTTTCCTATTACTTATCTCTAGGCCCTCTTCAAACATTAAAAAATTGGAGAGGGCCTTGAAGAAGAAAGAAATTGCTTTACATAAGTTGATTTACATATATTGCATATATTATCTCATATACTTACATATATATGTATATAAGCACTTGCTATTTATAAATAGCCTTTGAATTGTGGTGTTGGCGAAGAACACTGAATATACTATAGACTGCCAAAAGAATGAACAAATCTGTCTTGGAAGAAGTACAACCAGAAAGCTCCTTGGAAGCAAGGATGGTGAGACTGCCTCTCACATACCTTGGACATGTTATCAGGAGGGATCAGTCCCTGGAGAAGGACATCATACTTTGTAAAGTAAAGGGTCAGTGAAAAAAAGGAAGACCCTCAACAAGATGAACTGACAAAGTGGCTGCAACAATGGGCTCAAGCATAACAATGACTGTGAGGATGGCGCAGGACGAGGCAGTGTTTTGTTCTGTTGTACACAGGGTCGCTATGACTTGGAACTGACTCGATGGCACCTAACGACATTTATAAATAAAGAAACAAAAACTCGGAGAGCTTGAGTAAATTGTCCAAAACCAGGTGAATTCATATCTGTGAAAAAAGGGCACCTGCTAGTAGCTTTAATTTTTATTTCTTTAAATATGAGTGCAGTTGAGAGTCTTATATATATATTTTTATTTTGACATAATTTTTGTTTTCTCTTCATATCCTGGTCCCATTGAAAAAAATTTGATTGTTAATATTTTTCTAACTGATTTGGAAAAGATCTTTGCATATTAAGGAAATTAGCCTTTTATTAATTTCATTCTTTTTAAACTGAAGAAAAAGTATTTTTGAAACAATAAAAAATTAGTATTTTAAACCATAAATGAAAGTAGCTGTGTATTAATTTATATGGATATTATAGGAACAAACTGACAAGTTTTTATGTTAGAACTGTAACATAAATGTTACGTAGATCCTCTTTCTATATTCATTCATTACAAGATGTCTGCTGGTATATTTTTCACTTACACTTTCACGTCAGTTTGACATTCCTAATGGCCAAAGAACATGGCAACTGCCCTGCCTCTGATATTCCTCTTTTTCATTGGTAGGCATCAACCGTTCCCTCTCCTCGTCCTCAGGTCTAATCGGTGCATGGAGCTTTTGCTTTGACCTGTAAATTTGACAGGACTGTTTGTTATGCCACTACCCTTGAAGCTCACAGAAAGACATCAAAGATGCCAGTGGCCTGTGGTTCACTGCCTTACAGGGATTTCCTCAGCCCCTTCCTACTATCCATGATGATTTTAATAATAATAGTCATTTATCAAGAGTTGAGTATGTGTCAAGACCAATGCTAAGTGCTTTAGATACATTCTACTCTATTTCCCCCAACAATTCCATTACAGTACTCCACTTTCTATGGCTTCCTGTGTCAGTTTGTTATGCAGTTTTTAAGGTATTTGTCTAATTCATCTACGATTTCAAATTATTGGCACAATGTTGTTCATAATATTTTCTTACCATCTTTTTAATGTCTCTATTATCTCCATGATGTTCCTTTTTGGCATCTGTGATATTGGTAAATTTTATCTTCCCTTTTGTCTCTTGATCAGCCTTTCCAGGGATTTATAAAATTATTAATCTTTTAAAAAATCAACTTGTGGAGTTCCGGCAAAATGGCGCTCTAGGCAGAAGCACCACGCCATCCCTCCACAGCAAAGATCCGAAAAACTAAGCCAAACAGAGGATACAACAATCCTGAAACCCTAAAACATCAAATGAAGAGTTAAAGAACACAGCCAAGCACCAAATGGAGTGAGAATACTGACAGAGAACGGAGAGCGAGGAGAGATTCATGCAGAGGTCCCCTACCAGCTAACACAGCACAGATCCACCATCTTGGACTCCTATCGGAGACCAGCAAACAGGGGTACGAGAAAGCAGCCTCACGGAGTGTCCAGTGGGAGACAAAACAGCCGGTAATTTGCGGTGTGTGCTTTCCCACCCCCCACCCCTCTTTGCCCTGGCTCGGCCTCCTCTGCTTCCCGCGGCCACAGTCTTTTGACTGGGAAGCGCCAGTTCCTTGGATTCCACACACCCAAGCGGGCGGCTCTCTGGGTGCCATTTGTTGGCTGCTAGTGTTGCTTTTTTTTCCTGCTTCTTTTGATTTCTCACTTGCCTCTCACCACCTCCCCCTCCTTTTGCTCGAGTGCCTGGCTCCGAGAGCCATCTTTGCCTCTTCCTGAGGGGCTGCGGGGCTCCATTTGAGTGTGCAGCTGCCTCCCGGTCTGGGCTGCTGCACTGGTGGGATCCTGGGGCTTTTGTTCGTTTGTTCCTCTGCTTCCCACGGCCACGGTCTCTTGACCGGGAGGCGCCGGCTGCTTGGACTCCACACACCCAAGCGGGCGGCTCTCTGGGTGCCATTTGTTGGCTGCTAGTGTTGCTTTTTTTTTCTGCTTCTTTTGATTTCTCACTTGCCTCTCGCCACCTCCCCCTCCTTTCGCTCAAGTGCCTGGCTCCATGCGCCATCTTTGCCTCTTCCTGAGGGGCTCCAGAGCACTGGCAATTTGTGATATATGCTTTCCCACTCTCCACACTTCTTCACCCACACTTGGCCTCCTCTGCTTCCTGTGGACACAGTCTCTTGTCCAGAAACACCAGCCCTCACTAGCTGGCTCTCTGAGTGCCATTTGTTGGCTGCTGGTGTTGCTTTTTTTTTTCTGCTTCTACTGATTTCTTGCTTGCCTCTTGCCGCCTCCCCCTCCTTTCACTCAAGTGCCTGGCTCCATGAGCCATCTTTGCTTCTTCCTAAGGGGCTGCAGAGCTCCATTCAAGTGTGGAGCTGCTTCCCGGTCTGGGCTACCGTGCTGGTGGGATCCTGGGGCTTTTGTTCGTTTGTTCGTTTTGAATTGTTTGTTTGTTTTCTTTTCCTTTTGTTGAGTTGGGAGCCCTTTCTGGCCAGGCGGAGCTGCGTGACAAGGAACTCCCCTTTGGCTTTCACAGACGTGCGGAGGGATCCCTGAGGACATTTCTTTTATCATTGGTTTTTTTTTTTTTTTCCTGTTTTTTTGGGGGGGCCTTTCTTGTTTTTTTTGTTTTGTTTTCTTTTCCCTCTTCTTTCCTTTTTGTCTTTCTTCATTGCTCAGTTTCTCGTCTCTCTATATCTTCCTTCTCTTTCTGATCCTTGAATACCAGGTGTTGTATGCCTCTGCGCCTTCTGGCCAGGCTGTGCTGCGACACCTGAGACCGAATTCCCCAGACCTCATAGCTGCATTGGTGGGATCCCTGGGAACTTTGCGGTTCTTTAACCTTTCTGATTTTTATTTGTTCATTCTTTTCCTTTCTTCATTTTCCCCTTTCTGCTTTCCTCCATTTCATAGTCTCTCATCTCTCCATTCCAATGGCAAGCTCCCCTAGCATTCTTTTTTGTTTGTTTGTATGTTTTTTGGCTCCTGTTCCTCTCTTCTCTCTCCCATATCCATCTTAGCTCCACACATAACCATCTCCCCGCTGCATCCTGCCTACCTGCACCGTACACTTGACATCACACCACCAAGCTGTGCAGGCACAGCCTATTGGAACCTGCCCAGCACTGATTACCAACCACCCTGGTGGCTGTAGTGAGTGCCACAAACAACCTGTCCCAGTGGCTCCTCTTCAGCTAGACCTGCCCTGCTGTACCATATCTGAGTGACTGAACCTGCCAGTTGGAGAAGGAGGGGAAAAGTATTGAGCGCACAGATGAGCAAACAACAAAGAGCACGCAGTCCACCTGCTCAGACATAGTCAAATTTTTTTTTTTTAAAAAAGGGACGAAACAAACAAATCTACAATCAATAAATGAGAGAAATATCTACTGAATGCCCAGAAAACAGCGGACAACATCAAAACATTTACAAAAACAGGACAGGGAAGAAAATGCACTAGAAGTACCTGATAGGGAATTCAAATCTCTAATACTCGGAATTCTCCAAGAACTGAGGAAAAAACTGACAAACATGAGGAAAAAATAGACAAATTCATGGAAAATACAGACAAAAAATTGGAAGAATTCAGGAAGATGATGCAAGAACAAAATGCCAAAATAAATTCACAACTATAAATCAAACAAAAACAACAATTGGATATCCAAAAGGTAAACAACAAGATTTCAGAAATGGATGATGTCATAGAAGGGCTGAGAAGCAGATTTGTAACCGTGGAAGACAGGATCAGTGGAACTGAAGACAAACACTTGGATACAACTCTGTTTCAGGAAAACTCAGAAAAAAGAACAAAGAAAAATGAAGAGACCCTGAGAGTTATGTGGAACACAATTAAAAGCAAAAATTTACGAGTGATTGGCATTCCAGAACAGGGGGAGAAAACAGAAAACACAGAGAGGATCATTGAGGAACTGCTGACAGAAAACTTCCCCAATACCATGAAAGATGAAAAGCTGGCCATCCAAGAAGCTCAACGAACCGCACATAGAAGAGACCCCAAAAGAAAATCACCAAGGCATATCATATTCACACTCGCCAAAACCAAAGACAAACAAAGAATCCTGAGAGCAGCTCGTGAAAAACAAGAAGTCACATACAGAGGAGAAACAATGAGACTAAGCTCAGATTATTCGGCAGAAACCATGCAGGCAAGAAGGCAAAGGGATGACATATATAAAATCTTGAAAGAAAAAAATTTTCAGCCAAGAATAATATATCCTGCAAAACTCTCGTTCAAATTTGATGGTGAAATTAGGTCATTTCCAGATAAACAGAAACTAAGGGAATATGTAAAAGTCAAACCAAACTTACAGGAATTATTGAAGGGAGTTCTTCGATCTGAGGACAAACAGCTTCAGCCCACAGGCAGAACCTAGGACTCAGGATCGTATGAGCCAGATACCAATCTAAGAAATGAACTCTTGCGGACTATCCAAAACCAGAAGAAATACAACAGGGAATCAGAGCAGTCAATCGATGGATGACAACAACATCAAAACAATAAAAGAGGGAATAAACAGCATAGGTATAGAACCTTCTAATGGAGAGGAAGGCAAGGAGATACCAAGTAATGGTAGACTGCTTCAAACTTAGAAAGATAAGGGTAAAATTCATGGTAACCGCAAAGAAAGTTAACAAACCGACTCATAAAAATAAAGATGAAAAAAACATAAAGTCTCAGCAAAAACAAAACCTCCAAAAACATAAGAAATGAAAAAAAAAAATCCACAAACAAAAGTAACTCAGCACAAGAGAGTAAGAAGAACAAAGAAAACTTCAGCACCACAAAAAAAAGCACTACAAAATGACAGCAAAAAACTCACATCTATCAATAATTACACTGAATGTAAATGGACTCAATGCACCCATAAAGAGACAGAGAGTGACGGAATGGATAAGAAAACAGGATCCATCAATATGCTGTCTATAAGAGACACACCTTAGAAACAAAGATGTGAATTTATTAAAAGTCAAAGGTTGGAAAAAAATATATCAAGCTAACAACTACCAAAAAAGGGCAGGAGTGGCAATTCTAATCTCATATAAAATAGACTTTAAAACAAAATATACCATAAAAGACAAAGAAGGACACTATATAATGATTAAGGGGATGATTCCTCATGAAGACATAACCATAATAAACATCTATGCACCCAATGACAGGGCTCCAAAATACATAAAACGAACTCTAACAACACTGAAAAGAGAAATTGACAGTTCGACAATGATAGTAGGAGACTTCAACACAGCACTCTCAGTAAAGGACAGAACAACTAAGAAGAAACTCAGCAAAGATACAGAAGACCTAAAGGGCACAATCAGCCAACTTGACCTCATAGACATATATAGAACACTCCATCCAACTGCTGCAAAGTACACATTCTTTTCCAATGCACATGGAACGTTCTCCAGAATAGACCACATCTTAGGCCACCGAGAAATCCTCAACAAGATCCAAAACGTTGAGATAATTCAAAGTATCTTCTCTGACCATAATGCCATCAAGGTAGAAATTACCAATAGAAAGAGGAAGGAAAAAAAATCAATGACAAGGAAACTGAATAATACCCTGCTTACACATCACTGGGTAATAGAAGAAATCAGAGATGGAATCAAAAAATTCCTAGAATCAAATGAGAATGAAAACACATCATACAAAAACCTTTGGGACACAGCAAAGGCATTCCTCAGAGGATAATTTATAGCAATAGATGCACATATCAAAAAAGAAGAAAGGGACAAAATCAAAACATTAACTACAGAACTCAAACAAATAGAAAAAGAACAGCAAAAACAGCCCACAACCACTGGAAGAAAGGAAATAGTAAAGATCAGAGCAGAAATCGATGAAATAGAGAACAGAAAAACAACAGAAAGCATCAACAAAACCAGAAGTTGGTTCTTTGAAAGAATCAACAACATTGACAAACCACTGGCCAGACTGACAAAAGAAAAACAGGAGAGGACGCAAATAACCCAAATAAGAAATGAAATGGGGGACATTACAACAGACCCAACTGAAATAAAAAGGATTATAACAGAATATTATGAAAAACTATACTCCAACAAATTTGAAAACCTAGAGGAAATGGATAAATTTCTAGAAACACACAGCCTACCCAAACTACAACAAAGTGATGGTGAAAACCTGAACAGACCCATAACAAGAGAAGAGATTGAAAAGGTAATAAAAAAAACTCCCAACCAATAAAAGCCCTGGCCCAGATGGCTTCACTGGAGAATTCTACAAAACATTTACAGAAGAGCTTGTACCAGTTCTACTCAAGCTATTTCAGAGCATAGAAGAGGAAGCAACACTTCCAAATTCATTCTATGAAGCCAGCATAACGCTGATACCAAAACCAGGCAAAGATGTCACAAAAAAAGAAAATTACAGACCAATATCTCTCATGAATATAGATGCAAAAATTCTTATCAAAATTCTAGCCAATAGAATTCAGCATCATATCAAAAAAATAATACACCACAACCAAGTAGGATTCATACCAGGTATGCAAGGATGGTTCAACATTAGAAAATCAATCAGCGTAATCCACCACATAAATAAAAGGAAAGAAAAGAATCACATGATCATCTCAATTGATGCCGAATAGGCATTTGACAAAGTCCAACACCCATTCCTGATGAAAACTCTCAATCAAATAGCTATAGAAGGGAAATTTCTCAACATAATAAGGGGCATCTGTGCAAAACCAACAGCCAACATCATTCTTAATGGAGAGAGGCTGAAAACATTCCCCATAAAAACAGGAACAAGACAAGGATGCCCATTATCACCACTCCTATTTAACATTGAGCTGTAAGTTCTAGCTAGAGCAATAAGGCAAGAAAAAGAAATAAAGGGCATCCAAATTGGTAATGAAGAAGTTAAATTGTCCCTGTTTGCAGATGATATGATTCTATACATAGAAAACCCTAAAGACTCCACGAGAAATCTCCTGGAACTAATAGAAAGATTCAGCATAGTAGCAGGATACAAGATAAACATTCAAAAATCAGTTGGATTCCTATACACCAGTAAGGAGAACGATGAAAAGGAAATCAGGAAAACAATACCATTTTCAACAGCGTCTAAAAAGATAAAATACTTAGGAATAAATCTGACCAGGGATGTAAAAGACCTATACAAAGAAAACTATAAAACACTACTGCACGAAACCCAAAGGGATCTACATAAATGGAAAAATATACCATGCTCATGGATAGGCAGACTCAGGATTGTGAAAATGTCAATTCTACCCAAAGTAATTTACAAATACAATGCAATCCTGATCCAAATACCAAGAACATTCTTCAAAGAGATGGAAAAACTAATCATTAACTTTATATGGAAAGGGAAGAAGCCCCGAATAAGTAAAGCACTACTGAAGAAGAAGAATAAAGTTGCAGGACTCACACTACCTGACTTCAGAACCTACTATACAGCTACAGTAGTCAAAACAGCCTGATACTAGTACAACAACAGATACATTGACCAATGGAACAGAATTGAGAACCCAGATGTTAATCTAGCCACCTACGGTCAGCTGATCTTTGACAAGGGCCCAAAGTCCACCAAATGGGGAAAAGACAGTCTTTTTAACAAATGGTGCTGGCAAAACTGGATCTCCATTTGCAAAAAAATGAAACAGGACCCATACCTCATGCCATATACAAAAACTACTTCAAAATGGATCAAAGACCTGAATATAAAGCCTAAAACTATAAAGTTCATAGAAGAAAAAACAGGACCAACACTTCAGGCCTTAATACATGGCGTTAACAGGACACAAACCATAACCATCAACACACAAAACCCAACAGATAAGCTAGATAACTGGGATCTTCTAAAAATCAAACACCTATGCTCTTCAAAAGACTTCACCAAAAGAGTCAAAAGAGAACCTACAGACTGGGAAAAAATTTTTGGACAGTACAAGTCAGACAAAGGTCTAATCTCTATAATCTACAAGAAAATCCAGCACCTCTACTACAAAAAGACAAATAATCCTATTAAAAAATGGGCAAAGGAAATGAATACACACTTCGCCAAAGAAGACATTCAAATGGCCAACAGACACATGAGGAAATGCTCGCGATCACTAGCCATTAGAGAAATGCAAATGAAAACCACAATGAGATACCATCTCACCCCGGCATTACTGGCACGAATCAAAAACACTGGAAATAACAAATGTTGGAGGGGCTGCGGGGAGATGGGAACTCTTATGCACTGCTGGTGGGAATGCAAAATGATACAACCATTTTGGAAAATGATATGGCACTTCCTCAGAAAGCTAGAAATAGATACACCATTCAATCCAGCAATCCCACTCCTAGGAATATATTCTAGAGAAATAAGGGTCGTCGCTCGAATAGACATATATAATAATAAAAAATCAACTTGTGGCTTTGTTAAATTTCTCTATGATTCATTTGTTTTTTATTCCATTAATTTTTGTTCAATATTTTTTACTTCCTACTTTCTTGAGGTTAAAATCTTCTTTAGATGTATAATTGATTTTCAATGTTTCTTCTTTTTTAATGTATTCAAGAACTAAAATTTTACCTTTAAATTCTACTTTAGCTGCATTCTATTAATTTTGATATATTATTATTATTGAGTTAATTTTTTTTTAGTTAGTTGTGATTTCTTTGTTGATCCATAATTACAAGAATTATATTGCTTCATTTCCTACCATATGGATGTTTTCAATTATCTTTTTGTGATTTTTAACTTTATTTCACTGTAGAAACATACTCTATATGATTTAAATCCTCTGAAATGTGCTGAGACTTGCTTTATGGCTCAGCATATAATCTACTTAGGTGAACATTCCATTTCACTGGTAAAGAATGTGTACTCTATATTTGTTAGTTGCAGTGTTCTATATACATCAATTAGGTCAAGTTTATTAATTGTTCAAATCTCCCTGTCTGTATTGTTTTTTTTGTATGCCTCTTCTATTAGTTACTTAGATAGTTGCGTTCAAATCTCTAATTGTGATTATAGATTTGTCTGTCACCTTTTAGTTTTGTCAGTTTTCGTTTTTTATAGTTTGGGATTGTTTTTAAGTCCATATAAAAATTAAGATAGTTATAGCTTCCTGTTGTGTTGACTTTTTAATCATTATGAAATGTTCTTCTTTTTCTCCAGTAATTCTTCTTGTATTAAAGCCAACTTTGTTATTAGTATAGCTCTGTCAATTTTCTGATTAATATTGTATATAGAATATTTTTCATTCCTTTAACTTTCAAATTTTCTGTTCCCTAATAAATAAAGTGGGTATCTTGCAAACTTTATATATATATTTTCAATCCAGCCTAATAATCCTTGTCTTTTGATTGGATAATTCAAACCATTTACATTTAATACAATTACTAATATATTTAAGCATAAAATATTGTCTCAGAATTGGTTTTCAATTTGTTCAATCTTCTTTTTTAGCAATTATCCTGGACATAATACTTATTTCCTTGAATTACTAGAGTCTACTTTAAATTGGATTTCATTTGCTTGGATCCGTAATCAATGCCTGTGGAAGCAGCAGTCAAAAAATCAAATGACGTATTCCATTGGGCAAATCTGCTGCAAAAGACCTTTTCAAAGTGTTAAAATGCAAAGATGTCATTTTGATGAATAAGGTGAGTCTGACCCAAGCCATGGTATTTTCAATCACCTTATATGTGTGTGAAAGCTGCACAATGAATAAGAGGGACCAAAGAAGAACTGATGCCTTTGAATTATGGTGTTGGCGAAGAATATTGAATATAGCATGGACTGCCAGAAGAAGGAACAAATCTGTCTTGGAAGAAATACAGCCAAATGCTTCTTAGAAGTGAGGATGGCCAGACTCTGACTCATGTACTTTGGACATGTTTTCAGGAGGGACTAGTCCTTGGAGAAGGACATCATGCTTGGTAAAGTAGGAGGTCAGTGAAAAAGAGAAAGATCCTCAAAGAGATGAACTGACACAGTGGCTACAACAATGCGCTCAAACATAGCAATGATTATGAGGATAGCACAGGACCGGGCAGTGTTTTGTTCTGTTATACACAGGGTCACTATGAGTCGGAACCGACTCCATGGCACCTAACAACAACAACAACCTTAAATTGGTACTTCTGCAACTTCCTAGACAATGCAAAGACCTTACACAATTTAACTCTACTTACTTCCTCCTACTTTTTGTGCTGTTTTTGTCGTGTATTTTAATTCCACATGCATTTTAAGTCCCACAAGACATTATTAGTATTTTGTTGTATTGTCAATATTTTTTATATTTGTCCATATATTTACTCTTTCCAGTACTTTTCATTCCTCCCTTCATTACTTTGCTTACATCTAAAATCATTTTGCTTCTGCCTGAAATATTCACCTTATTATTTGTCTTATTATGAATATGCTGCCAATCAACTTTCTTCATTTCTGATTGTATGAAAAAATCTTTATCTTAATTTTTGAAGGCTATGTTTGATAAGCATAGAATTTCAGGTTAGCATTTTTTTTTTTAGCACTTTAAAGATATCATTACATTGTCTTCTAGTTTCCATAATTTCTGTTAAAAATTCAGTCGTTTGTTTTATTGTTGCTTCCTAGAATATAACGTGGTTTTTTTCATTTTTAAAAATATATATTTTTATCTTTACCTTTGGTTACAGCAGTTTTTCTATAATATGCTTAGATGTGTTTTTTATCATATTAATCTTTCCTGAGGTTTGTAAATTTTCTCAATGTCTTTTTTTAGTTTTGGAAAAGGTATGGCCAGTATCTCTTCATATATTGTTTCAGCCTCATTCTTTTCTTGCTTCCATTTTTTGAACACCAACTGTATTTACATTAGACTTCTTAACCATGTCCAATACTTCTCTTTCAGGGCTTCAAACTGGTTTGTTCTGGCTCAACCCCTTGCTGAGAATTTGCACTTCTAACAAGTTCCCTTCTGAAAATTTACATTTCCACCCAACATATACTGAATCAGAATCTACATTTTAACAAGTTCCCCAGGTGATTCTTATGTATCACTTTCTGGGACTTGCTAGACATGCAAATTCTCAGCAAGGGTTTGAACTGGAATGAACCAGTTCTAAGCCCTTGTCTCTTTTGCTCTTCTCTATATTTTTCATCCTTGTTTCTCTGTGATATTCTTCTCTGGATACGTTCTACTAACAATTTGTTAATCCTCCCTTCTGTGTCTAATCTGCAATTAAACATTTCTACTGAATTCTAGATTTCAGTTATTACATTTTTCCATCCCAGAATTTCCATTTGGTTATTTTTTAAAATAAATTCTAGATTTCTGGTGAAATTCTCCATCTTACTATCTATGTCCTTGAACATACTTGCTATAGTTATTTCAAAGTCCCTGTCCCATGTCTGGATCTCTGTAGATTTGTTTCTAAAGTCCTCTTTCTTTTTTTGGCTTTTAGTTATTTATTCCTGTGCCCTGGCATGGCTGGTAATTTTTTATTGAATAATGGATATTTCAGATAAAAAATCACAGAGTTTCTAGATGATGTTGTCTTCCTCCAGAGAAGATTTGATAATAGACAGATAGCATATGAGCAGATCATCCAGTTCAATAGGTATTTAACTGAATGGAGCCTGGGTTTCAGGTTTTCTAAGGGCTGCTCTAATTCTCTGCCCTTGCATCAAGAGTATTGTCTTTCAGGGGTCTCAACTTCAAGCCTAAGGCATTTATAATGGCCTCTTCACCTTGAAGGCACTGAACGTCACTTTTATTCTACCCAGCTTCGTGATACTGCCAAATTTATGCTAACTTTTTATTCAAGAGACAGCTTCTTTATGCTTTGTTTCTACATCTCTTGCCCTGTGGATTAAGTTGGCACTGCCCAAGGGGCAATTACAAGCACAATGTTGGTTCATTTCTTTATGGCTCCCTTTTCTCCAGGATCCTGCCCTTCATACCCTTGCTGCCTCTGTAACTCCAAATTTCAATTTCTGTCTTAAAGCCATGAACTGCCAACTGAAAGGCTGGTGTTTCGAAACCATCAGCCACTGCATGGGAGAAAGATGTGGCAGTCTGCTTCTGTACAGATTTATAGCTTTGGAAACCCTATGGCTGTGCTATGAGTCAGAATCAACTCAATGGCAGTGGGTTTGGTTTTTTTTTTGGGTCCAGGGATACTTTAGCAAAGTCCAGCCCTATGCTTTCAATTTGATCTCTATGCCCTGAGATGAAAATTGAAAAATGCCTCAAAGGAAAATCTGGTAGAAAATGTATGGATCAGCTTAATGAATTTTCCTTTTCTCAGATCTAGGTCCCAAAGGACTGGATATCTTAATTGCTCTCTGATACCTGCAAATAGCTTTCTTGTGTGTGACTTGTATTTTATCCAGCTTTTATCATTGTTTTCTGCAAGAGGGTTATTCTAAAACAAGCTTGCATCAAAGTTCTTATTAGTGATTCTAAGACCACTAATTCATTTTCAATCCCTTCACTGGGAGGCTGTTTTATCTCCTATATTCCCAGTACCTCATGGCTAGAAAGTGAAAGAGGTGTTCTCCTTGCTCCCTTTTGCCACTTTCAAACTATTTTTCCTTCATCTTTTAAAATTCCAAGCTCCACTGAATTTCCTGAGATTTAGCTATGTTACTCATTACTACTGCTTATTGCTATCCTTTCTCAATCTTCATGTTTGCTATCATTCATTAAAGTCTCTAGTTCATTCTTTCTCTATTCCTTACCCTACTACTTTTGGCATTGTCTTCACTGATTTCAACAATCACAAATGGCTCATCCAACATGCTAGCTCCTTACCTACTTTGCCTTCACACCTCCATTAATCTTCTCTTCCTTTTCTCTTTAGCAAGCTATTCCATCCTAGACTGTGTTATCACCAGTAACTACACATTCAAAATGTTGATTTTAAGACTCACAGTTTCTGACTTCTACTTCCTCTCCTTCCAGCTTGCTTTAGGCCTCCACTTTGACCTCATCAAGATTTCCAAATCACTGACTTTACCACTTTTTCACTATCAGTGACACAATTCTTGTGGATATTTTCCTGTTTATCAAGTTCATATTTCATGGTCATCCTTCCATCTGTAACCTTCTCCTGGTAAAATCTCAAACTTAGATGAACTAAGCTTCTTCTCTGTACTTTCACCAGAATATCTAAAGGTTTCTGGAGCAATCTCAGTATCCTAGTGATACATTTCAGTTTAAAATTATGATCACAAACTTCTAATGGACACTAAATGCTACCAAATAGTCCTTTTAGCTTTTCTAAATAAGTTTGGTTTCCATCTCCCCAGATAGCTACCTCTCCATTTCTTTGTTTCCCTTCATAGCAAAATGTCTGGCATGACTTTATCTATACTTGTCCCTATTTCTTCACTTAATCATTCACTATTCAATCCACTTCAGTCTGGCTTATGATGCTCTTGTTAAGTTTACCAAGGAATCCTATGCTATCAAATCCAATGGATCTTTCTATTTTTAGCTAACTCTACTTCTAAGCAATATTAGACAAACTCTCTCTCTCTTTTTCGTTCTCCTACATCACTTATTCCTCCTTCTCTGTCACCTCTGCTAGCTTCTTCTTCTCTACACAGCCTCTAAATACTGGAAAGTCCTTGGACTTGATCCTGGGCCCCACTCTATATCTATACTCACTGCTGTGGGAATATAATCCAACTCTTTGGCTATAAATACTATCTGTACACTGATAACTTCCCAAATCATTACTGTAGGCCTGACTCTTCTCTGAGCTTTAGACTTATAGGAGACATCAGACCTAAATAGTCTCTCTACTTGCATATTTAATAAGAATTTCAACCATAATATACCCTAAATAGAGCTCTTTATTTTCCCCAAATGCCAAGGCTATCTATCCTATTATATTTCTCATCTCAGGAAATGTTAACATTTTTCCATTCAGTTGCTGGGAGTCATCTGGGGTCATCTTTGATTTCTCTTTTTCTCTCAAGCTCCATCCCAACAGCCAATGTATAATCAAGGTCTACTAGTTCTATCTCTAAAATATAGGTTGAATATGTTTATTTCTTTCTACCTTCACTAGCCCAGGTCACCTTTATCTCCTGCCTGGCAGTACCCCAAAAAATCCACTAATTGGTCTCCCTGTCTCAACTCCCTGACAATCCATTCTTCACCCAACAGCCAAAGTGATCTTTTGACAGTCCCAACCTGATGATGCCATTTCCCTTAGTGCTTCATCAGTATCTAGCATATTATTAGAGCACAATAAGCATTTGTTGGAAGAATGAAGGAGCAGATGAATGACCGAGAAAGTAAGTTGCTCAAGGTTCCAGAGTTAGGATTACAGCCCGAGTCTGTCTTATTTCATCACAAAATACATCTTTACCACAGGTCCAGGAATGATGCCAGCCCCCATTCTCCAGCTTGTTTGGCTGAGAGCAAACAACCATGCTTTGCCAAATATGTTAACAGATATTATGAAACAACTACATTCTATGTGTAGGAGGATCACAAATCGATTTCTTACGCCTTTTCTACATTTTATTTGAAGGTTGATAAGCAGAAGACAGATGTTTTGTCATTTTCTAAGGTCCTTTCTAAACTTACAATTTTACAAAGATCCAACGATACTGAGTAAAATCACACACATGAGGCTCTCTGCCAAGAACTAACGCCCCAGATGTCTTTTGTCATCCACTAACCATGGGACTTTAGGCATGTGATATTATCTCTCCATGTCTCAGTTTCCTTATATTTGAAATGGGAATAATAATAGCATCTACCTCTTAGGGATGCCTGAGGGTTAAATGAGAATACAGGTAAAGTATATACAACAATTCCTGACTGTTAGTTGCAACAGTTATTATTAACTACAATTATATTTCAAATATTCTGAAGAAATACATATATATATTTTTATGTGAATGTTTTGGTAAGTGAAGGGACTTTTGGTAAATCAGATTTTATTACTGCCTAATTTGTAGGTTTTATACATCGGAGGTTTTACAGCAAGTTGACAGTTGAATACATATCCCACCTACTGGGGACTACAGGCAGGTTTTCTGTTTTGTTTTGTTTTTTACTAGAGAGGGTGGGCCTCACCTCTCCCTCTTTAGCCTCTTAAAGGGCCATTCTTTACTCCTTTACCCCAGCAAGGAGTCAACATAAATGTGACGAAAAGGTGCCTCATAAGCACCTTTATCTGAGTCTCTAAAAAGAGTCCTGAAGCACTAAAAACAAGGAAAAGCAGCATCTGTGGCTGCCAAACAGACAGCTTGCTGTGCAGCAAATGGTGGGATTGGCTCACACTTAGCACATATGCCTGTGCCTGCTGGTAACTTCTGCAGCGTGAAGACTGCTCTGGGCAGGGGGCGAGGGGAGGGGACAGTTTAAGGAGAATCTGTGACAGAACTGGTCAGAGAAGAGAGGACCAAGAGTGCTTACCACTCATTCCTGGAATCCAGAAACTGGGAAATGATACTCTCAATTTCTCCTGAAGGGCAAATAAAACGAGGAGGGTTTTACCTGCAGCTATGGAGACAAAGGGTATACCTACACTGGGAAGTGCTTAGAGCTGAACCAGAGGGCAAAGAAATGCATTCCTTAGAAGAGATGTTTATTACCAGAGTAGTGCACGCTCCTCGCACGTGTCTGTCAGTTTGTCGAACTGCAGGGGCTCGGGCGTTGCTGTGATGCTGGAAGCTATGCCACCAGTATTCAAATATCAGCAGCATCACCCATGGTGGACAGATATCAGCTTAGCTTCCAGACTAAGGCAGACTAGGAAAAGGACAAAACCCAGTCTTGTCCAGAAATTCAAGACAATAAATATTTATTGAGCACTAGTAGTTCTATGTACATAGCAGCGAATTCAATGCAATGAACACCGCGACTTCTAGTTCAGGGCACTGGAGAAGGGACAGAGCGTAGAGGGATATGGGGTCTTGGGAACTCTTTCTGGGCAATCTCTTTGGCAGCATCCAGGCTCCTCTGCAGGTGACGGCTTTTCTGCGGCACACAAAATCCAAAATGGGTGCACGTGTCAGAGTCCTTGGGGCTTCTTATTCCACCCGAGGCATCATTGACTAAAAGAATGACTTAGCACATCTTAACACTGTTTCATTAAAGATTCAACAGAGCTTTTGCTTTTTAATCTGGAACACTGTAATGCCGTGTCTACTCAGGCCTTGGATTGTAAAACTAATATATAAATTCTTCAAAACCATGATTTTTTTCAATAGCATCTGGTATTTTCATTGCCTGGTCATAATGTAATTTAGAAGGTATAAGAGCAACTCTTCTTTGTTCCTTAACACTCCCAAATTATCTGGATCTTTTTAAAGCCTCACAATAAATTCAGAATGAATATGTTTTCTATTAGGGATGAAATAGATGCATATTTATGGAGTCCTTGCGTGGTGCAAATGGTTAATGCGCTCAGCTACTAACCGAAAGGTTGGAGGTCCAAGTCCACCCAGAGGTGCCTTGAAAGAAAGGCCTGGCGATCTACTTCCAAAAAAATCAGCCATTGAAAACCCTATGGAGCACAGTTCCACTCTGACACACATGGGGTTGCCATGAGTCAGAGTCAACTTGACGACAACTGGTTTAATCTGTAGTTTGATATGATATTTCCCTGGAGAAGAGCCTCAACAGCACACACATAAGCTACCAAAATATACTCATGATATGGCAGAGGTTATCCGGGAAGACCTGGTCCCTGTTCATGGGAAAAGGAGACGTACATGTGGAACAACTAAGAAACAAAACAAAGCAGCGTTTAAGTTGTAGAATATATGAGGTTGATTAGATACCGATAGGAATTCATACACGGGACAAACTCACTGGGTACTTGAGCTAGTAAGGAAAGATTCACCCAGTAAAGTATTAGCTTCAAATTGAGTGCAGATACACATGACTCTGTTGAGAGGATAAGTATACTTGGGATGTGATTTCCACCTGTTATTGGGGAATAAGGTGTTAAAAGGGACTGTGGCTTCTTTTTGGAGAATGGGCTACCAAAAATTCAGCATAGCTCATCATTGTTTTGAGGTTTCAGGGGTCAAGACCTCACTTCTCAGGATGTCTTGGTAGGTGGTCAACCACTGTTTGTTGAACGCGTATACATTTCTGAGCGAGGAGAGAGCCTGAGCCAACACTTATTTTCCCAGGTGTGGTCTCAGTAATGACCAACCAGAAAACAAAGTTCAAGCTGAATTTCCAAATCAGAATAAGATGAACACTAAATTCAGATATTCAAATGGAACTCAGAACCTTAATGAGCCCCATATTACTTCCAAAATGTTACTGAGTTATCTTACAGTCTTAAAGTAATCATTTAAAACTCTAAATACTGATTATTCTAGAAGCCTCAAAAATTGTTCCCAGTTACTTTCCATGCTGTTTTTTTTTTTTTTTTCCTTCCAGTAGCGTATAAGACACTCCTGTTTCTCAAACTGAAACCACTATAATATTGATTACATGTGGATTCGGAGAACAGAGGGAGAGGGAAAAAAAAAGCATTTTAGGTAAGGTTAATTTAAAAGATAAGCACAGTTTGCATTTAAGGAAAACTAAAACAGAGTAAAAGTGCTACTTTACATTATTGAAAGATGCTCTTTCAATAATGCCTTCCCAAAACTGAAGCAAGAACAATCTTTACTTAGGCATAATTACAACAAGAAATTGGCTTAAAGGAACGCAACAGCACACACTCTCTTCATTTCCATAGGTTGGCATTTGCTGTCTCATCAGCTTGGCTTTGTGAATAATTAGATTCATTCATCAGCCTCTTTGTTGAATGTAACAGCCTCAAATCAAGGCTGCATTTTCAGCACAGTGTGTGGGGATGCAGTGCGGTAGGCTCCTGGGGAAAGCATAAGTCTGTCTTCACGAGGAATGACAGACCCAGTCACAGGCCTGTCAGTGTGGGTTAAAGCCTGTCTGTGCACTCCTCCTCACAGCCACATGGAAGATTTAGCCCCCACTGGTAGTTTTAACTCATTCTCATCCAATATTTATAAATGTTGGCATTTTCAACTGAGAAGCCCTTTGCAGTATAAATGAGGGAACTTCCCTGGGAGAGTAGGGCGTGCGGATGGGGGAGTTGTCCTTCAGGCCACACACTCCATGCAAGACTGTCCCAGCCCAGCGAGACGCAGGACCCTGGCCCCTCACCTCATAGGCCCTGCTGCCAGGGTAGCATTTAGGGAGTGAACTAACTTCCTTTCCTTCCTTCCTTTTCACGCTTCCTTCCTTCCTTCCTTTCTTCCTTCCTCCTTCCCTCCCTTCCTTGCTTCCTTCACAACATTTCCCCTTTCATAAAATATGTTCAATTTACTTGAAAAACGTTTTGAAGTACCTATCATATTCCAGGCATGGTGTCAAATACTTCATAGAAATATCTCATTAATCTTCAGAACAACCCTGTGAAGTAGGTGCGATTATTAGCCCATTGTAGAAATAAGAAGACAGGTTTTGAGAGGATAAATAACTCACAGAGGTCACACAAGTGGAAAAGTCAAAGACCTATTCCCACTCCAGAATATGAGCTTATGGATGGCTATACTTGCTTGGAAGACACACACACACACACACACACACACACACACACACATCATTCGAAGATAGCTTCTATTAATATATTAGAGTAGATCTTTTGACATATATAAAATTAGATAATCCTTCAATAAATATGCAATAATACAGTAGCTTCTGTTTGGTAACCAGCTGCCATCAAGTTGATTCCAACTCATGGTCACTTCATGTTTGTCAGAGTAGAACTGTGCTCCATTGGGTTTAAAAGGCAGAGTGTGACCATAAAGGTGAGAGAGAGGAAAACTGATAGAATGAAATCCCTGATAAAGAGGGACCAGATGCCACAGGTGGACAGAAGGAAAAGAGGTGAAGATGATCATGGACAAAGATAATTGCACTGGCCTGGAGTACTGTGTTAGGTTAGTCCCAGTTTGATAGCACCTTCAAACCATAGTTTGTTTGTTGGTTGGTTTTAAGAAGAGACAAGATCTTAGAAAGAAGGAAAGATGTTGGCTAGGTGACTTGAGGGGTGCTGTGAATATCTGGGATAACTGTGGCTGTGGTTGAGAGAGAAGAAAGATAGTAGAATCACCAAGACTTGAACAAAGGATAGCAGGGAAAAAAGGGAAAAAAAGAAATATGGTGGGAAAGAAAAAGGACACAGGAAAAAAATAGGGAATTGAGAAGGTTCATGTCGAGCAGCATGCTGAAAACAATAGCGACATAGCTTTACACATTAACTCACACTAGTTCTTACAGCTTTGATTTGAAAAAATTAGGCATAATTAGGATGTCCAACTTGAAAACTTGAGATACAAAGTCTATAAAGTCACAAAATAATAGATTTCATTTACTAATGCATAAAATGACTATTGTCTGTGTGGCTAATCCAGGCAAAGCAGAAACTGCTCAAAGTCAGCAAGCAGTGGCCAGAGAGTAACACCCTTGTCTCTTAGTCTCCTTCAGAACAAAGATGGTGAAAAGGCCCCAGGAGAGCCTCCTAAACACCCAAACAGTAAACTAGTTACTAAAAATAATAGTCATGGGGGTCCCTAAGAATCACGAGGGCTTCCAGGAAGGCTCTTATAGATATGCATTTATTTACCTTTATTTCTCTTCATCTCTTGAACAGCCTCTCCAAATTCTAGCACCTCTAGAATACAAAGGCAGAGAACCATCACCAGACTGAATAGATTAAATTTTCCTTACCTCTATAATGTCACAAGGAAACCCTGGTGGTGTAGAGGTTAAGAGCTATGGCTGCTAACCAAAAGGTTGGCAGTTCGAAACTACCAGCTGCTTCTTGGAAATCCTATGGGGCAGTTTTACTCTGTCTGATAGGGTTGCTATGAATTGGAATCAACTTGACAGCAATGGGTTTGGCTTTTTTTGGTTTTTATAATGTGACAAAGCTAGATATCCATATAATTTCCCTTCAAAATGCCATGCTCACCGAGGTTCTTATGTATTACAGATAAAAATAAAACCTTTAACAAAAGATTCTGTTTTAGAGCAAATGGATGATTGATATATATGTGTATATATTATATGTGTCATATAGAACCCTTCCGAAAGCTTGAACACTCTAAACTGGAAATCTAAATTGGATCTTAGAACTGAAGCTAACACACAGAAGGCATGGCATTGGTGTCACCAGCTAGAAAACTCTTATCACAAACTAAAGCCAGCTAGAGTTATTATACAACAATGAAGGCAAAATTAACCTCCTGCAGTCACAAAGACACTTTGTAAAATGCAACTAGAACCTGGGCCTTCCTTTTGTTAGAAAATCACAGGACTAGGTGTGTGCTTTAGGAGGAGAAAATAAACCAGGCCAGACCAAGAAGGACTGAAAAGCCAAGCACAAGAATAACACACCTGGGCAAGAGACAATAGCTACAGTAGATGTCACTTATTAACAGTTTATTAAATCTTAGTGATCTACTTCCATAAGATTACAGCTATTGAAAACCCTGTCGAGCACAATTCTACTCTGACACACACGGGGTCACCACGAGTCACAATCAACTACACAGCAACAGGTTTTTATTATTATTATTATGAGCTAGACACCTGCACCAGATGCTTTTTATACATTATCTAATTTAATTCTCAAAATCCTCAGTGTCTTAGGCTGAGGTTCTCTAGAGAAGCAAAACCAGTAAGCATATATATATATCTAGAGAGAGAGAGAGAGAGAGAGAGATTTATATCAGAAACAGCTCATGCAGTTGTAGAGGCTGGAACGTCCCAAGTCCATGGATCACGATAGAGGCTTCTCCTGATTCACAGAGCTGCAGGGGCTGGCAAACCCAAGATTGGCAGGTCAGAGAGCACGACTCTTGCTCACCGGGTATGAAGATCGATGAATCCCAAGATCAGCAGGTAAGCTGCTTGCTCAAGTCCCAAGAACCAGAGGTCAGAGGCAGTTGCAGGATCCAGAATAAGCCACAAGCCTTGGTAGGAAGGAAGTAGGTGGCATAGGGCAGAGAGATGAAGACTGAGAGGGCGGTGAGCCACCACAGGCCCCAACCCCGCCAGTACCACTCAGCAGATTCCATCATGAGTGTGATCACATATCAAATTTCAACAGGGAAGTGATCACAACATTATACAACTGCAAAACACTGAGACTCATGGCCCAGCCGAGCTGACAAACACTCTTAACCATCACACTCAGGGAGTTATTACTATCCCCATTTTACTGAAAAAGAGACTGAGGCTCAGAGGAAGTGAGTAACTTGCCCACGGTTGCATCACACAGTTAGTAAATGATGGGTCCAGAATTCTAACCCAAGTCCATACGACACCAAAGTATATATTCCTAAATGCTATGTTAATTATTAGGCTAATAATCATTAAAGCAAAATGTGTCCCAAGAAGCATATGTTGAGCAGTTCCTGCCTTGCTTCCAAATATTTTGGTGTTCTACAGAGAAAGGTACAAGACAAAATTCTTTGCAATGAATTCTGACTGCTGTATATAGAACAAAGGCATCAGCCTTCATGCATTCCAGCATGAGCCCAAGTGACAGTTACTTGGAGAAGGTATGAAACGAATGCGAAGTATGATGGAAAAACATAGCTGGGTGACAGCTAGGGCAGGTACCTTGACTTTTGTCTGGGATGTCAGCAGAGTAGACTCAATGGAAGGCAGCCTACTCTATCTACTCCCCTGCCCAGAGGACTCCATGTTCACAGTGATCAGTAGGATGGTCCTTCACTTGGACAACAAAAGATCCTGCAAATTGTTCAGGTTTCTTACCAATGGCAACCTCTCAGAGGGTAGAAATGAGAGCCAGAATAATATAAATTTTACTTTGGAGAAACTACAAAAATATACTTGTGAATGTTTACGTTAAATGAACACAGCTAACCATAACCTACTTAAAGAGTTAGACTTCCAAATTATCACAGAGCCATAAGACCTATGCAAGACAGTGTCAGTAAGTATAAAATCTCAAATTACTCTCTATTTAGATGGAATAAACAGTTCAAAAATCACCTTGTGAAACTTTCAAGTTGGAGATTTGGGCAGCTTGTATTATCTTAAAATTTATACATGCTCCTACGCTCAGATTGAGGAACATATTTTCCTTTCAGGTTTTGTTAAAATGAATCTGTAACAAATGTGAAAGTAAAAACATGGGCTATCATTGAGGAATGAGTCTAGGTTTTTTGAATTCAAATAAGCCATGGCAAGGATCACATTTAGAATTTGACAGAAAGAACATAGCACTCCACCCTTTTAAAAAAAAAAAAAAATCTGGTTAAAAGAAAACCAGCACATAAAAATGGAAAAAAAAAAAAAAAGAAATAGAGGTGCTATTAAGAAGAGTGAAAGGGCTTTAGTCTTATTTCAAATATTAAAATTCTGACTTAAACAAGTAAAACTTAGCCACAAGCAAATGCCAATTACATATTTACTGCATGTTCAACGCTTTGTGGGATAGGAAACCAAAATGAGCTGGAGATGCCCAACTACTGCTCATTAGGATCCTGCTGATGTTGCTTATTCATCAACATGGCTAAGGCTAGCTCCAATTAGCTTACTTACTTGGCCTATAGTGCTACTGAGGGAAAGTTAGGGTCAGCTGTACTCAAAGCACAGCCTGAGTCTAAGCCAGTCACCCAGCAAATGTAGGACTTGAGTCACAAAGGGAACAGATGAGAGCGTACGGAGGGCTGAGGACTAGCACAGGCTGAGAGCCCACCCAAAGAGGATGCTTTGTATTGCCTTTACAAACAAAAAATAACAGAATATGGATAGAAAAATAACAACGTGGATAAAAAGATATAGAGAATTTTAATTTCAAAAGCTCACATGGAGAAGACTGGAAGACATCTATCTACCTAGGAGCCCTGGTGGTACAATGGTTAAAGTGCTCAGCTGCTAAACGAAAGGTCAGTGGTTCGATTCCCCAGTGGCTATGAGGGAGAAAAGACTTGGTGAGCTGCTCTCATAAAGATTTCAGCCTAGGGTACAGAACAGGAGAAAAATGTAGAACAGAATTCAAACTCATGAAAAAAGACCAGACTTACTGGTCTGACAGAGACTGGAGGAATCTCTGAGACTATGGCCCCAGGACACTCTGCTAACTCACAACTGAAATCACTCCTGAAGCCCACTTTTCAGACAAAGATTAGACAAGCCTACAAAACAAACCATAACACACTTGAGGAATGTGCTTCTTAGTTCAGTCAAATATACAAGAACAAATGGGCACCTCCTGCCCAAAAGCAAGACCAGAAGGCAGGAAGGGACAGGAACTGGATGAATGGACACAGGGGAACCTGGGGTGGAAAGGGGGAAGCATGCTGTCACGTTGTGGGGATTACAACCAATGTCAAAAGACAATATGTGTATAAATTTTTGAATGAGAAATTAACTTGAGCTGCAAACTTTCACCTAAAGCACAATAAAATTAAAAAAAAAAAAGAAGACTTCAGCCTAGGAAACCCTATGGAACAGTTCTACTATGTCCTATAGAGTTGTTATGAGTTGAAATTGACTCAACAGCACAAAACAACAACAATCTATCTGTCTGTCTGTCTGTCTCTCTATCTACCTACCTACCTATCTGTTATGGACTGAATTGTGTCCCTCAAAAATATGTGTCTTGGCTAGGCCATGATTTCCAGTATTGTGTAGCTGTCCTCCATTTTGTGATCTGATGTAATTATCCTTCATTTTGTGATGCGTTGTAAATCCTAGCCTCTATGCCTGTAGTTATGGTCCCATTTGAGAGTGAATTGTCCATTATGTTAATGAAGCAGGATTGGAGTGGGATATATCCTGAATCACTTAAGTCACTCCCCTTACTTACCCTAGTCACCACCGTAACCACTCTTATTCAAGTCAAGACTTTACTTGAGTCACACCTTTAATCTTATAAGAGACAAAGGGAGAGAGAAGCAAGCAGAGACAGGGACCTCGATACTATCAAGAAGAAGAGATGGGAGTAGAGCACGTCCTTTGGACCCGGGGTCCTTGTGCTGAGAACCTCCTAGAACAAGGAAACACAGAGAAAGAGTTGTAACACCAGAGACGGCACAAGACAGCGAGAAGTGGGCAGAGAAACAATGGCAACAGAGCCAGGAGACCAACACCAGATGGTGCAGGAGCCGAACTATGGAGCGAGAAAAAGCTGAGTGCCTTCTTTGGGGGAGTGGGGTGCCTCTGGGAACTTATCAGCAGAACTAAAGGGCTTTGTAATACTTGCTCGAGTAGGGCAGAGGCCTGGCTGAGGGGCCTTGGGGCCGAGGGCCAGAGGGCCAGAGGGCCAGAGGGCCAGACAGAAACCTGCCTGCGGACATGTCTGGGAAGAGGCTGTCCTGATCAACACGGACCTTCCTCCAGAGCTGACAGAGACAGAAAGCCTTACCTGTGATCTAGCACTCTGAATTTGGACTTCTAGCCTCCTAAACTGTGAGGAAAGAAATTTCTGTTTGTTAAAGTCATCAACTTGTGGTATTTCTGTTATAGCAGCACTGGATAACTAAGACACTATCTATCTACCTACCTACCTAGCTACCTGTCTGTCTGTCTATCTATCTATCTACCTATCATCTGTCTATCTAAAGAAAGCAAAGAGGATACCAATTCTTGACACATTAATACTCTGGCTAAGCATAACAAGACCCCAGAAAATAGTTCTATTACCAGTTCCTTAAAGACCTCACAAAGCATCTACAGACAGCAGACTAAGCTCTAGCTTTAATCACCTATAGGTTTATGTGTGCAAGGAAGAAAGGAGTGGGAGGAAAATACATGTTTGATTCTAACAAACCGAAAGCTTGCAACACCAACTGAGCAGAATTCAGCTAATACTTCAGAGTCTACAGTAAATAGTACATTATAAGAGAGTGGCACAGGTTCAGTATAGCTCCCCCACCCCCCCAACCAAGCTCTGTGACAAATTTCTTTCTGTGGTTGTGAAATCGGGTTGACTACCAGAAATGAGGAATGTGCAAACAGCATCTAGTGACTGGGTTTAACCCAGGATTTAAATTTGTTATTCATCCAAGTCGGTCGTCTGTAGGACCAATGGCCCCAGTTTTTATGCCCTTAACATCTCTCCCTCGCTCTGTTTACCACTGTTATATTTCTCTCCTTTCTAGAACTACACTTCCATGACTACCTGCTCTCTTCATTTGAGTTGCAGTTTCATCATGCTATATATGTACACATATGATTTTTGATATCTTCTTTGTCTAATCCAGGAAAGTATTTCTTCTCCAGTTTATTTCATTATATTGTTTTCCTATAGAACTTTTGCATATAAAAAACGGCATAATCTCCTTCCTATTTCATATAACTTAGCAGATTTTTTTTAGTAGGACCATGTCCTATCACTGAATGAGTGAACCATTAAGGGTTTTATTAAACCCTGTGTTTCTTGAAAACCAGCACAGACTGAACTCTTTGGATTTCCATTCCCTGGCTGTGTTCACTTCACCACAAAGAAGGCCTGTTACAAGAGATTTGGTCTGTAATCTACCTCCTTCAATGTGAAATCGGGAATGATCAGATTTAATTTAATTTAATTTTAATCACTAAAGTTAAGGATTTCTGACTTGAATTTTTAAATAATTGCTGAATATTTTAATGCAATTCTTACAAGCTGGACTATATGAAGAAGAATGTGGCATCAGGTTTGAAGGATATGCGATATGCAGATGACACAATCTTGCTTGCTGAAAGTGAAGAGGACTTGAAGCACTTACTGATGAAGATCAAAGACTACAGCCTTCAATATGGACTACATCCCAACATAAAGAAAACAAAAATCCTCACAACTGGACCAGTAAGTAACATCATGATAAACGGAGAAAAGATGTTGTCAAGGATTTCATTCTACTTGGATCCACAGTCAACGCCCTTGGAAGGAGTCAAGAAATCAAATGGCAAATCTGCTGCAAAAGACTTCTTGAAAGTATTAAACAGCAAAGATATCACTTTAAGGACTAAGGTGCACCTGATCCAATCCATGCTATTTTCAGCTATCTCATATGCATGCTAAAGCTGGAAAATTAATAAGGAAGACTGAAGAAGAATTGATGCCTCTGAATTTTGGTGTTGGTGAAGAATATTGAATATACCATGGACTGCCAGAAGAACAAACAAATCTGTCTTGGAAGAAGTACAGCCAGAATGCTTTTCAGAAGCAAGGATGGCAAGACTTCGTCTCACACAGTTTAGACATGCTATCAGGAGGGACCAGTCCCTGGAGAAGGACATCATGCTTGGTGTCTTAGTTAGCTAGTGCTGTATCTAGTGCTGCTTTAAAAGAAACACCACAAGTGGATGCCTTCAACAAACAGCAAAGGGATCCTGGATCCAAAGGATGTGCTCCGCTCTCAGCTCTGGTTTTTTGGTGGGAGGGGGTCCCCCATCTCTCTGCTTGCTTTTCTCTTTTATATCTCAAAAGAGATTGACTCAAGATACAACTTAATCTTGTAGATTGGGTCCTGACTCATTAAAATAATTGTCTCTAATCCTGCTTCATTAACATCATAGAGGCAGGATTTACAACACATAGGAAAATCACATCAGATGACAGAACAGTGGACAATCAATGGTGGGAATCACGGCCTAACCAAGTTGACACACATTTTTTGGCGAGACAATTTTTTCAATCCATAACACTTGGTAAGTAGATGGTCAGTGAAAAAGAGGAAGACCCTCAATGAGATGGATTGACATAGTGGCTGCAACAATGGGCTCAATCATAACAACGATTGTGAGGATGGCACAGGACCAGGCCAGTGTTTTGTTCTATTGTACGTAGGGTCACTATGAGTCGGAACCAACTTGGCAGCATATACCAACAACAACAACAATCCTTACTACCATATATCACTGATTTTAAGACATGCAGTTTTCGTATTTTAACATCTCTGATGTTGAGATGCATCTTATGATTTCTGTGGACCAGGCAGAAGTTGTGGCATAGTTACCATTATCTGCATGGTCTTGGCTGTTATTCCTGGTAGCATTACCAGGCCTGCAACTTCTCAATATTCAGTCAACAAACTATATTTAAGGACCCTTTGAGGAAGGAAGATGAGAACGTTTTATTGTCTGAATATCTTCTATTAACACTTTCTGTTAGGCTCCAAAAACAAGCAGAATGGATGTCTGCTTAGAAAAAAAGAGACAACAGTAGAATAATTTCTTAAAGGTACATACTGTCATCCTGTCATCCACATTCTTGATGGTATAGAGAAGATATTAAGTGGAAATATATTGGTGTCAATGGCTCTGACACAAAAAGTGATTCAGAAAAATTGGACTCTGAATGTGCAAAAGGAGTCCTGGTAGCACAATGGTTAAACCTTGGCCGCTAATCAAAAGGTCTGTAGTTTGAACCCACCAGTGGCTCCGCAGGAGAAAAGACCTGGTGATCTGCTCCCATAAAGATTACAGCCTAGGTGTTGTGGATTGAATTGTGTCCTCCTAAAATATGTGTTGTAACCTAACCTCTTTGCCTGTGTTTATAATCCCATTTGGGAATGGGTTGTCTTTGTTATGTTAATGAGGCAGGATTAGTGTAGGGTGTGTTTTGAGTTGATATCTTACAAGATATAAAAGGAGTAGATTAAGGAAGCAGAGATGGGGGAAGACAGATGGCACACCACATGGAGATATCAAGGAATCAAGGAACAAGGACCTTCCCCCAGAGCTGGCAGAGAGAAAGCCCTTCCCTAGAGCTGACATCCTGATTTTGGACTTCTAGCCTCCTCAACTGTGACAGAATAAAATTTTGTTTGTTAATGCCACCCACTTGTGCTATTTCTCTTATAGCAGCACTAGACAACTAAGACAATAGGAAACCCTATGGGGTAGTTCTACTCTGTCATACAGGGTTGCTATGAGTAGGACTCAGCCTGACAATACACAATAACAAAAAATGTGCAGCTGTTTCAGAAATTCCTTAATCTATTTATTTTACTCATATCAGTCTTCCCTACCTGACTGTGAACTTTTAGCCAATTACTTATGTTTAAAGACCAGCTTGCTGGCAATTATCAGATATTCAATGAATGGTTATTGAATAAATAATGAATGGATAATAAAGGGAAAAGATGGTATGACCAGTTGGGGATAAAGGAAAGGAAGGCTAAGGAGAAAATATTATGAGTACTACAGAAAATGGACCTTGAAGGATGAATAGGAGCTTGCAAATTGACAAGGGTAAGGAGGGTATTTCTCGCACAGAGAAAAGCATGTTTTAGGAAATAGAGCCCTGAAAAAGCATGTTGTATTTGGGAAATCCCAACAAGCTTTTAGATAGTTGGAAACTCAGTAAGAGGGAATAGTAAGAGTGAAACTGAAAAGGGACAAGTCAGATCCTGAATGGTTTCAAACACTTTTCCTTTTTTGGAAGTATGGGCTTTATTTTCCAGATCACTGAGCTTAAGTCTTTTATGAATTATATTTCATTAGTCATTCTATTAAAGTACTATCTATCATCCCACTGAACAAAATAAAAGCCTGGCTTTTCTCAAAAGGAAACTTACAGTTTCTGACTTTGCATTATTTAATTTCAAATTTTTAGTAAGCTGCAGGGGCTTTAACTATTGTAGTCATATTATAGATAGTATACTGAATTCTGATGGTTTTGAAAGACAATACAACATGATTTTTCTAAATTATAAATTTCATTGCAACAATAACTATAAAATACAAGGACTAAAAATACAGTAGTATCAATGAGAAATAATATTTTGCTTATGACTAAATTACACAAACAGAAATAAAAACTTATTTGTAGTATAAAATTCTGATAATACTGTTGTAATATTTCTTGCAATGGGTTTGGCAAGAAGTGAGGCACCAAAGGCATGTGCAGGGGAGAGCAGGGAAAGCAGAACTTAAGAGAAATGGCAAGATTACTCCTAGGAAGGCAAATGGCAAGATTACTCCTGGCAGTCAATGGCACATCCCACTTGAAGGTGGGTATGGAGAAAAAGGAGAGGATTCCAGTGACAATCCTCTCTCTTACCTAGTTTGTCTCTGAGGGTCATCCATAAGGATCACTGCATAAGGCAATGAAAAACCATTTCACATATACCGATTGATGTTCACTTTCAGCTATGATGAAGTAGATTTTAATAAGCAATTATCTGGCCAAGATAATTATAAAAGCTGATAAAATAGAGAAACAAATACAAAAAGTTATATAAAAGCATTGAAAAGGCTCAAAATTTGTAGAGCAAAATATTTTTATAAATAAAAATTTATAAAGCAATTTTATACAAATATATGATCAAAATCATAAGGAAGGTGTTTCCGTACATAGTGAAAATAACAGAAAGGTAAATTGAATAATCCTCCAAATATTTGTAAATCAAGGATTATGCTTCTAAATAGGCCATGGTTCAAAGAAGAAATTTTAGGGGAAATTAGAAACTTTTTTGAATCAAAAATTCATTTTAAAAATTATGACTTATTAATAACTTGAGAGATGCAGCTAGTGCAGCACTAAGAGGAGACGTTATAGCCCTGCCACATTGATGGAGTAGAAAATTTAGTATTGTACAGGTGTCAATTTTCCCCCCAAATTATCTATAGAGTCAATGTGATCTTAATAAAAATTTTAGCAGTTCTGTGATAAACAGATTCTAAAATTTATTTTAAAATGTTAAGAGTCAAGAACAACTAAGGCAATTTTAAAGATTAAAGAATAACACCATCTGATTTAATATGTATTATAAAGCTATAGTGATTAAACAGTGTGGGATTTGTCCTAGGATAGATAAACAGATCAATGGAATATAATAGAGAATCCAGAAACAGACTCAAACACATAGCTATCTGATTCTCATCAAAAATACCTCTGCAATGGAGTTAAGAAAGAATGATCTTTTAAATAAATGGCTTTCCATATAGATAAATATTAACCTTTAACCCTACTTCATACCAAGCATAAAAATTAATTTCAGCTATAAACAGACTTAAATCTGAAAGGTAAAACAACATAGCATTAAGAACAGACATAGGAGAATATCTTCACGACCTTGTAATAGACAAATATTTTTATATAAGATGCAATCAGCACCAACGGTAAAGGAATAGCTAATAAAGAGAATTTCTTTACAATTAAGAATTTCTATGTATCTAAAGTAGAGGATCAGCAAAAAAGAGGAAGACTCTCAATGAGATGAACTGACACAGTGGCTGCAACAATGGGATCAAGTGGAGCAATGATTGTGAGGACGGTGCAGGACTGGGCAGTGTCTCGTTCTGTTGTACACGGGGTCACTGTGAGTTGGAACTGACTTAACAATACCTAACAACAAATTTTATCGAAAGGCACTGTTAAGAGAGCGAAAAGGCAAGCCACGAATGGGAGAATATATTTGAAATACATGTATACAACAAAGAAATTGAATCTAGTCCTAATAATCAATAAGAACAAAAATAAATAAATAAATAAAATAAAAATGGGCGAGATACTTGAATAAGCATTTCATAAAACGAGGATATAGAAATGGTCAATAAGTGTAGGTGCTCAGCGTCATTAATCATCAGAGAAATGCAAATTAAAATAACATGACACATATCCACAAAAATGAGTAAAATAAAAGACAAAGAACAGTAAATTTTGATGAAGATGTAGAAAAATGAAGCTCTCATATACTATATGAGAAAGTGTAAATTGGTACAGCCACTTTGGAAAACTGACTGGCAATATCTATTGAAATTGAACATACATATGCCTATGACTCAGCAATTCTACTGCTAGGTAAATATCCAACAGAAATGTGTACATATACGCACCAAAAAACAAGCACAAGAATGCTCACTGCAGTATTATTCATAATAACCAGAAATCTAGAAAAATCTAAATGTTCATCATCAGTAGAATAGATTAAACTGTATTATATTCATATAATGGAATACAATATAGCCAAATGAAAGAATAAAGTACTGCAACATACAACATGGAGTCCCTGGGTTGTGCAAATGGTTAACATGCTTGGCTGCTAACCTAAAGGTTGGAGGTTCTAGTCCACTCAGAGGTACCTTGGAAGAAAGACCTGGTGATCTACTTCCAAAAAGTAGCCATTGGAAACCCTATGGAGCACAGTTCTACTCTGACACATACTGGGTCATCATGAGTCAGAGTTGACTCGACGATAACGTTTATGAGCGCAGTGGTGGTTCTGTAGTAGAATACTTGCCTTTAGGTGGGAGACCTGCGTTTGATTCCCAGCCAATGAACTTCATGCACTGCCACCACTCATCTGTAAGTGGAAGCTTGCATGTTGCTATGATGCTGAACTGGTTTCACTGGAGCTTTCTGACTAAGATGGACTAGAAAGAAAGGCCTAAAGGTCTCCTCTGAAAATCAGCCAATGAAAATCTTATGGATCACAAGCAACCAATCATGGGGATGGCGCAGGACTGGGCAGAGTGTTGTTCTGTTGTGCATGGGGACACCATAAGTCAGGTGCTGACTTGACAAAAGCTAACAACAATGGATCTCATAAAAAAGCTTGAGGTAGAGAATTCAGATATGAAAAAGTATATACTCTATGATTCTATTTATATACAGTTCAAAAAAAGAGAAATGTAATCTACGGTGGTAGAAGTTGGAATAGTGATTACCATTGTAGAGGGTGTTGACTTGAGGGTGAATAAGGAAGCTTTCTAGGATGCGTGTAATGTTTTACATCCTGAACTATAAAGGGGTTACATAGTACTTCTTTTGTAAAAAACAACCGAGCAATACATTTAATATTTGTGTCCTATTCTTCAATTAAAAAATTAACATAACACACACACACACACAATTTGGGTAAGGGACTGTCTATGCAAAGTATATATATAAACTAAAAAACAAAAAAGCTAACCAGTTGCTGTTGAGTCAACTTTGACTCATGGCAACTCCATGTGTTTCAGAGAACTGTGCTCCATAGGGTTTTCAGTGGCTATGGCCTTTCAGAAGTAGATCACCAGGGTTTTTTTCCTAGGCACCTCTCCATGCACTTGGACCTCCAGCTTTTTCAGTTAACAGCTAAACACATTAACCGTTTGCACCATGCAGAGACTCCACGTAAAGTATTGCAGACCTGAATTCAGGCAGTGGCAACTGAGAAGGAAATGTGATATCTAGGTGAGACCTCTAGGGGACAGATTCTATATAATCTGGCTCATTAGACAAATGAGAAAGGGTGTCGTCTTAGTCATCTAGTGCTGCTATAACAAAGAGAAATGTATTCTCCCACAGTCTAGTAGGCTACAAGTCCAAATTCAAGGCATCAGCTCCAGAGGAAGGTTTTCTCTCTCTGTCGGCTCTGGAGAAAGGTCCTTGTGATACATCAGTTTTCCCTTGGTCTGGGAGCATCTCAGTGCAGGATCCTCAGGTCCAAAGGACGCACTCTGCTCCCAGCACTGCTTTCTTGGTGGTGTGAGGTTCCCATGTCTCTGCTTGCTTCTGTCTTTTATATCTCAAAAGAGATTGGCTTAAGACACTATCCAATCTTGTATACCTCATCAGTATAACTGCTGCTAATCCATCTTATTACATTAGTGATTGAATTTACAGCACATAAGGAAATCACACCAAATTACAAAATGGTACACAATCATACCATACAGGGAATCATGACCCAGCCAAACTTATACACACATTTCTGGGGGGACATAATTCAATCCATGACAGGTGTGGAGGTTAGTTTCTAACGAGTGACTGGGCAGACGGGAAATGCGGTAAAAGGACAGTTGTTGCTATTGTAGTTGTTGGGAGGGGAGGAGAGGAAAAGCATGTCCTAAGTTAACATGTTGCTTTGGAGATACATATGGGAATGCAGGTGGAGAGGATTAGTAAATGAAATTGAGAAAACTGATTAGAAAAGCTCTTCTTAAATTTACAGGAATCTTTATCTAGAATTAAATGATTCCCTGGGCTCAAGGACTCCATGGAGGTTGGACTTCAAAAGCACCCACAGTCTCAGGCCTTAGGGAGAGTGTTGATTTGCTCTTTGACCTCTGAGTCAAAGGAGAGGGGAGGCAGGGAGGAGGGAGCAAGAGGAGCAAAGACCTGGGATCTCACCCCATCCTCACAGGGCTCTGTGGCCTTGGGGGAGCTGCCTCACTTCTCCCGTCTGCCTTGTCCTTGCTAGACCCACACCTGCATTGAATCCTTATCATTTTATGGGGAAGCTGCATGCTCATTCTTTTTCATAATATATTTGATTAGCTTCTACATTCAGCAACTTCCTAGCAGCTGAACTTGATCCTGACTACTCTCATGCTTATCTGTCTTTTGTGGACTATTTATGGACAAAGCTTCTTGGAACTCTTCTAAAAGACTAGGATCTTACCCTAAAAAAACTAAAAGACAACCCTTAAGGAAGATATTCAAGCACAGATTTAAATAGGTTTCATGAAAAAAAAATCTAAAATGCACTGTTATCACTTAATGCATCTCTACCAAAAACCCGACCAAAACCAAATTTGTTGCCGTCAAGTCAATTCCTTCTATAGGAGTAAATAAATATATCTATTCTTCAAAGTTTAATTTATACCATATCATACATACATATGTGTGTTACTAAAAGCCACATAGGCCCACTATAGGTATACGGGAAACAGCTATGAGAAATTAGGGTCCCATTTATTGTTCTACTATTATAAAGGAAAATCTTTTGTTTTATTATATTTTATAAGAACTCCTACTATATATGTTCCTTTTGATGATAAATGCAACATCATTCCTCTTCAAGTTGTCATTTCCGGCATAGCGGACCATATGATTGTCCGATTCAAAATGGCCAATACTAGTCCATTTCAGCTCGCTAATGCCTACGATATTGATGTTTATGTGTTCCATTTCATTTTTGATGATTTCCAATTTTCCTAGATTCAAACTTTGTACATTCCACATTCCGATTATTAATGGATGTTTGCAGCTGTTTCTTCTCATTTTGAGTTGTGCCACATCAGCAAATGAAGGTCCCGAAAGCTTGACTCTATCCACGTCATTAAGGTTGACTCCACTTTGAGGAGGCAGCTCTTCCCCAGTTGTATTTTGAGTACCTTCCAACCTGAGATGCTCATCTTCCAGCAATATATCAGACAATATTCCACCACTATTCATAAGGTTTTCACTGGCTAATTCTTTTCAGAAGTAGACTGCCAAATCCTTCTTCCTAGTCTGTCTTAGTCTGGAAGCTCAGCCGAAACCTGTCCACCATGGGTGACACTGCTGGTATTTGAATACTGGTAACATAGATAGCTTCCAGCACCACAGCAACATGCAAGTCCCTATAGTATGACAATTACAGTTGAGAAAAGCACAGCCTAAGTTGTTACTAATATGCACATATGCTTGTGAAATTCAAACACTTCCTTTTGTGAAAAGCAATAACTATCATGAAGACGCTGTTGTTGTTAGGTGTTGACAAGTCAGTTCTGACTCATAGTGACCCTATTTACAACAACAAAACACTGCTTGGTCCTGCGCCATTCTCATGATCATTGTTATGCTTGAGCCCATTGTTACAGCCACTGTGTCAGTTCATCTTGTTGAGGGTCTTCCTGTACTTTACCAAGCATGATGTCCTTCTCCAGGGGCTGGTCCTTCCTGATAACATGTCCAAAGTATGTGAGACCAAGTGTCGCCTTTCTTGCTTCTAAGGATCATTCTGGCTGTACTTCTTCCAAGATAGATTTGTTCGTTCTTTTGGTAGCCCAAAAGTGGTATATTCAATATTCTTCGCCAACACCCTAATTCAAAGGCATTAGTTCTTCTCCTGTCTTCCTTATTCATTGCTCAGCTTTCGCTTGCATATGAGGCAACTGAAAACACCATAGCTTGGGCCAGGCTTACCTTAGTTCTTAAAGTGACATTCTTGCTTTTTAACACTTTAAAGAGGTCTTTTGTAGTAGATTTGCCCAATGCAATGTGTCTTTTGATTTCTTGGCTGCTGCTTCCACGCATGTTAATTGTGGATCCAAGTAAAATTAAATCCTTGACAACTTCAATCTTCTCTATTTATCATGATGTTGCTTATTGGTCCAGTTGTGAGGATTTTTGTTTTCTTTATGTTGAGGTGTAATCCATACTGAAGGCTGTGATCTTTGATCTTCAACAGTAAGTGCTTCAAGTCCTCTTCACTATCAGCAAGCAAGGTTGTGTCATCTGCATAACACAGGTTGTTAATGAGTCTTCCTCCAATCCTGATGCCTCGTTCTTCTTCATATAGTCCAGCTTCTCGGATTATTTGCTCAGCGTACAGACTGAATAGGTATGGTGAAAGGATACAACCCTGACGCACACCTTTCCTGACTGTAAACTGTTTCGAACGACTGCCTCTTGATCTACGTACAGGTTCTTCATGAGCACAATTAAGTGTTCTGGAATTCTCATTGTTTGAAATGTTATCTATAATTTGTTATGATCCGCTCAGTCAATAAAACACAGGTAAACATCTTTCTTTCAGCCAGCATCCATCTGTCATCAGCAATGATATCCCTCATTCCAGCTTGAATTTCTGGCAGTTCCTTGTTGGTGTACTGCTGCAATCACTTTTGAATAACCTTCAGCAAAATTTTACTTGTGTGTGATATTAATGATATTGTTAGATAATTTCCACATTATGTTGAACCACCTGTTTTTGGAATAGGCATAAATATGGATCCTTTCCAGTCAGTTGGCCATGTAGCTGTCTTCCAAATTTCTTGGCATAGATGAGTGGGCACTTCCAGCGCTGCATCCATTTGTTGAAACATCTCAATTGGTATTCTGTCAATTCCTGGAAACTTTCTTTTGACGAATGTCTTCACTGCAGCTTGGGCCTCTTCCTTCAGTACCATCAGTTCTTGATTATATGCTGCCTCCTGAAATGACTGAATGTCAATCAATTAATTTTGGTACTGTAACTCTCTGTATTCCTTCCATTTTCTTTTGGTGCTTACTGCGCCATTCAATATTTTGCCCATAGAATCCTTCACTATTGCAGCTTGAGGCTTGAATTTTTTCTTCAGTTCTTTCAGCTTGAGGAATGCAGAGCATGTTCTTCCCTTTTGGTTTTCTAACTCCAGGTCTTTGCACATGTCAATATAATACTTTACTTTCTCTTCTTGAGCAGCCCTTTGAAATCTTCTGTCCAGCTTTTACTTCATCTTAAAGTTATGAGACTTTAATTCATAGTTTAAAATATAAATGTAAACATAGCCTTTATCCACAGATTTGTTAATAGCTATTCCCTCTTTACCACCCAATTGCCGTCAAGTCAATTCTGACTTATGGTGATCTGACGTGTCACAGTAGAACTGTGCTCCACTGGGTTTCCAATGGCTGATTTTTTGGAAGTAGATTGCCAGGCCTTTTTTGTGAGGTGCTCTGTATGGACTCGAATCTCCAGTGCTTCAGTTAGCAGCTAAGGACGTTAACTGTTTGTACCACCCAGGGACTCCATTCCCTGTTTAGGTTAGCCAAATATTCAGCAGCATCTGAGAACATCTGTTATGCCCCCTAGTTTCAACTTTTGGTTGAGTTTATAAGATTAAGTATGGGCTATGGTAAGGAATGGATTTGTGGATATACAAACAAGAAGAAATAGACTTCTCAGGCTCCCTACCTCTCTTCCTAACTCATCTGCTTTTTATCCTTCCTGAAAAAATCATACCCCAAAGAGTTGCAAGTATACTCCGTGAGAAAAATCATCTGTAAATACAGGCATCCTCAGGGACCTTGGTGGCACAGTGGTTAAGAGCTCGGCTGCTAACAAAAGATCGGCAGTTCGAATTCACCAGTCACTCCTTGGAACCCCTATGGGGCATTTCTACTCTTCTATATAGGGTCACTATGAGTCGGAATCGACTCAGCAACAATGGGTTTGATTTTGTCAGTCAACCAGAACTAATCCATTCCTAAAACTGTGTTGAGTAACAAATTTTCAGATACTGGGAACCCAATTTCACTTTTTTGAAAATCAGAAAAGTCATAACACATTTCTAACTCATGCTGATTTTATCTGTCAATCCACTGAAATAGCATTTCTCTAGTTTATAAAAAATATGATGTCATGCTCAAACAGTGTAGTGAAACTTTTCAGACCCAGAAACATTCTCATCAATTTTCTTATGCATAGAAACTACAATACGCATGGTCATGGGTACATGTGCATGGCCCAGCTTAGGTCTTCTGCACGTTCATGTCTGTCAACATGATTTATCACTTCCAACTTTTCTTCTTCAGAAGAAAATTCTTCTCAGGCTCACCTATTTCCTTTGGAAATTGATCCATTTTTAAGAAGGTTGTTTCACTTAATAACGTGGGGAAGATAACCAGCGAAAATGTACAGTAAGCAGAAAAGGACAAATATTGTCTGATCCCACTTAAATGAAATAAGCAAATGTATACAGACCAAAGCTTATTAGTTGTTACCAGGGGTGGAGGGAGAGGGGAAAGGGGGGCATTTTTTTAGGGGGCACTGAGTTTCTGTTAATGGTGATGGAATAATTTGGAAAGGGCCAGTGGTGATGGTTGTTGCACAACATAATGAAAGTAACCAACTTCACTGAATGGTATGTAAAAATCTTTGAATTGGCAAATGTTTTGTTATATACATTTTTAGCACAGTAATTTTTTGTAATGTACAGTAGGTTTAGACAACACAAGTGTGAGAGGTGATATCATGGGTGAAGCAGTGAGAGCCAAAGCCAGCTCCTTGTCCCTGGGGCTGCTTGATTCCTTATGGTGGGTTCCAGCCCAGATAGTAAATTCGGGGTAAAAATGTTTACAAATAAATTAAAAACTATTCAGAAGTGAGAGCTCAGTTACTGGCAGTTACAGCAAAATGAAGAATATTATTTCATATTTATTCTCAGTCTTCAAGACATTGTGATGGGAATTACAAACTGCCCGTATAAATGATGCCCTCCCATGGAATTGCTTAGAAGTTGAGAATCAAGCAGTGCTGCACAGATGTCTAGACCTGACTATATTATTTTAAAAAACTATGTTGCAAGAAGAGGATTTTCATTTGATGTGCAAGAGAACAACAGAAATCCAATGTTTGTTCCGATGAGAAGTGGCTATTTTCTCTAATCATATCGTTGAAGTGTTCAGAGAGGGAAAGATTATTCCTTTGAGTTAATGATATCTAATGACCAGTAAAATATTTTGCATAAACTAGTATGCAACAGGAGCCCTGGTGGCGAATGGTTAAGAGGTCAGGCTGCTAACCAAATGGCCAGCAGTTTGAATCCACCAGCTGCTCCCTGGAAAGCCTATGGGGCGGTTCTACTCTGTCCTATGGGTCCCTATGAGTCACAATTAACTCAATGGCAACAGATTTTTTTTTTTTAAATATGCAATAACACTATTTTAAAAATCTCAGTTGTATTGATTAATGAATTCTCTCATTTAAAAATTTTAATCAGGCTATTCTTCAAAGGAGAAATAAGAAGCATACTAAGTGAAATATTTTGATTATAAAGAAATCATGTATTATTTTAAGTGAAATTAAAGGTATCCTAATAGAATACCCAGTGTAGAGTAACATATCAACCTTGGCCTTACCCTTTAATTTCAAGGCTTCTAATACCTTTGAATCAGCTGTTACATCACTCACTAGCTTGATTTCAATATTTTGTGAAGTCAGTTGGAGCAACTTTTCAAAAAGGCGCTGACCCTAGAAAAGATATTCAGAAACAAAGAAAGTCAGAAAACCTAAATGTTGACCATTTTCAATAGGTAGAAATAAAGTCATTAAAAATTAAATATATTAATTCAAATTTTAAAAAGCAAGCATTCCAACAATTGGTATTCACGGAGGCTGTATGAAATTCTTTCAAAAGAGTTTATATAAATAGAGTAGCAGCACAAACACAGATTACATACCTCTTTTCTCTCAGAATTGCTCTGTAATTCAACAATTATTACAATAATAATTTCAAGGCTACAATGCAAATCATCCTTTTTTTACTTTCTCTTGAACTCTAGAGTTATTTACATATAAAGAGGCAGTAGAGAATATTAAACAGTTGTGTTTTGGCCCAGAGAGACTTGGAGTCTAGCTGGTTTTCCAATTTACAAACTGCCATTTCTTAATCTCACTAATCTCCAATTTCTTCCTTTGTAAAATGCAGACAAAATTAGTATCTACTTCAGAAGGTTTTTTGGAGGGTTAAAGGAAGTAATAGTAAGTATTCTTTAAGTATTCACCATTGTGGGGTAAAAATCATGGTTATTGACTCATGATTTGCCTGAATTCACCTTCTTGTTTAAAACTTGTGTTACTGAATTTGACTAATATTCTCTCCTGCAATTTATAATTCTTAGCAAAAAGAAAATAAAAACTGAAAGGTTTTCCTTACAAGATTTTCAATAAAGTAGGTTTATTTTTAAATTTTAATCTCAAGGAGACTCCCAATAATGGAAGGTCATAATCATTACATTATCCCAGGTAAATGAATTGCAACTTTATCCCCGCCTTTTGAGTTTTGTATAGACTTTGTATAGCCTTCCTCTTCTTATCATGAAAGAGAATAGGTCTTCTTTTACCGATTTTTAAGCTTTTTGCAATTTGGCTACAAACTCAAATGCCTTCAGGGGCCAGGCAGGCAAGAAAGTTATTTGCTTTAATGACCCCCACCCCTCCTGAAATGGCAAAGTCTTAGCATGCTTGCCTAAGAATGCACTGTTAATAATAATAGTATAGAAAGGGTCCAGTGATTGGGAAGAAAGAATGGAAGAAATATGGATGCAGAGCAGTGATTTATGCAATTTAACCTTAGAGAAAATGATGAATCAATATCCTAAAGCTTTGGAGCCTCCTTGGATGTTAAGGAGGAGGGAGCTGATATACCCTTATTAAGCCCAACAGTGCAGTCCCTGGGTGGTACAGTTAACATGCTTAGCTGCTTAACGAAAGGTTGGAGGTTCAAGTCCACTTAGAGGGACTTCAGAAGAAAGGCCCAGCAATCTACTTCCAAAAGATCAAAGCCATTGAGAACCCTATGGAGTACAATTTTAGTCTGACAT
This sequence comes from Dugong dugon, assembly GCA_030035585.1. Lineage (NCBI taxonomy): Eukaryota > Metazoa > Chordata > Mammalia > Sirenia > Dugongidae > Dugong > Dugong dugon. Next base: position 21,704,895 of record CM057469.1, on the reverse strand, counting down.
ACATGAGGTCATCATGAGTCAGAATCAACTAGATAGCAACTGGCCTTTTTAAAGCTTTTTAAATGAGCTCTAGCTTGTAGCTGGCCTGATACAGCTAAATTCCATGACCCCTGTGTACTGGTGAATGGATTAGGAACTGTACCCCATGCCATGCATCAAGGTTTCCTTTAACAGAGTGTGCTAATAAAGGTTGTCCAAAGTGAAACCCAAAAAACCCAAACCTGTTGCTGTTGAGTTGATTCCAACTCACAGTGACCCTATAGGGCAGGGTAGAACTGCCACATAGAGTTTCCAAGAAGCAGCTGGTGGATTTGAACTGCTGATCTTTTGGTACCCTTCAAAGGCAACTGAATTACTCTGCACCCCAGAGCTTGAAGGCAGTGTCATCATGAATCAAGTATCCCCTATGCTGAATGTCATGTGAGTGCATCAGGAAGTTGTAAATGTAAACAACAATTAGAACTCCCTTTTTAAAAAAAGAAGGAGGGGGAGAAGAGAGAAAGACAGAAGAAGAAGAAAGAAGAAAAACTGCTGATTTGCTGATTTTGAGGTCTCTATGAATTTCAAATTGACTATAGAAAAGGACAGCTTGGCTGTGGGGGTCTCAGATACCTGATGCGAGGGGCGCTCACACTGTGGAGCTTTGTGGCTCTTCAGCAGACAAAGTGATGCCAGCATCAGCTTCTGTGTCAGCTTTAGCACTCCTCCGAGGAGTACACTTTATGCCTGTCACATACCCTTGAAGGCAGAATGGTGTTTGAATGCCCCAGATTACTAGAGCCCAGACTCATGGCCATCACACAGTGAGTTGCTAGCATTTGTATTTTTCCCTTTCATGCAGATAAAGGGCTTAAGCACTTTGTGTAGTCTATGAGACCCCATCATTAGTGGGCCAGTACTTTTAAACAAATACATTTATTTTTGCTGTAAGTTAATAGACTATATTTAGTACAAGCGAAATATAAGAGACCTTCTAATCTATCTGTATTTCTGGCTCCATGCCTTATATTGATTCCCACTGTTATTTTTATGAGATTTAAAACAAAGAAGACCAGAACGTTCAAACATGAATGAAAACAGAAACTCCAAAATCTACAAATACTGTGAGACTGTCATTAAATAAGACTTATTTTTACTTTTAGTATGTGCTAATTATTTACACCAAGGACTCTTAAAATTTGTAATTATAGTGCTTACTGTAATGAACTCTACACTTGGGCTTGAGGTGGAACTTCTATCAAATCTCCCGTTTCAGTGTCTTACCTCCCGGTCCACCCACTTTTTTCCTAAGACTGTCAAAATGTAATAACCTCCAAAGATAGGAAACACTACTCTATGCAAAGATGTGCTTTGAGGCCTAGTGCATCTGAGTTAAAAGTTACTCATCATTTTTAAATAAAGAAACAACAGAAGCCCTTTGGCTTTGAAACAGCAGTAACTTAAAAACTTGTCCTTTCTTGTGAAGAACATTAGCCAACATTTCAAACTTAAATAAATCACCTTGAAGATACCGGCTCAGACATGCTGACCTCCTTTAAACCAATTTTTCATGATGTCTGCAAAAATCTTATGACAGACAGTGTGGTCTTGTGGAGAAGGCTGCACTCCAAGAATACAGAAGTAGCTCTGCCCCTTTGTGACCTTGAAGAAGTTGCTTAATCCAGGATGTCCCTTCAGTCTCAGAAGAGTGGGGACTATGCGTGATGCCTGAGTTTGTTGACCCAAAACAAATAGTAAGGAGAATGAAATGCTGAGTTACAAGGTGAAAGAAAAAAGTAAAATAATGAAAGAAATTCGAAGAAAATAATGCTCAATAAAATTAATTACGGGGATTATGTAGAACTTGCTAGTGGCTTTCAAACTTGTTTTAGGTGTTGGATTCTTTGTTCAAATCAAAACTTAAGCTAAACATCTCCTCTAATCTCTCTCTTCCCCTCCGTTAAGGAATCCTCAGGATTGGAAACCACTGAATTTTACTCCTTCATCATACTGAGAAGGAAATTAACAGGTAAGTGTGGAACCCTCCAAGTCCCTGGATGGTACAAACATTTAACGTATTCAGCTACTAACTGAAAGATTGGAGGTTCAAGCCCACACAGACGTGCCTCCGAAGAAAGGCCTGGCAATCTACTTCCAAAAAATCAGCCTTTGAAAACCCTATGGAGCATAGTTCTACCCTGACACACATAGGGTCACCATGAGTTGGAGTGAAGTCAATGGCAACTGGTTTACTGGAGAAGCCTCAGGATACTGAGATTTCATGCACACTGAGAATGTCATAGCTGCAAGATACCTTAGACATCAATAGTCTACCAATTTCCTAATTTATAAGTGAGGATAATGAAGCCCAAAGAAACTAAGTGATGTGTTGACGGTCACACAGTTTGCTAGTCCAGGTAGTGTCTAGAACCTGTATCATTCTTTTTGAGCTCAGGCAATTCTCTCCACATGACTGTTCTCTTATGTTAAAGCTGGAGAAAGAAGGGGAATTCTGGAAAGAAATTACCCCAAGATTGCCTTTTCTTTCATCCTCAGCTCCAATCTACTCAATTCTCCCAAGCCAAGTGGAGGGTACTTGATTACCAGTAGAGTCAGGCTCTGGGAGAGTCTAGGTGCCTGTAGAGACATCATTTGCCCCACATGAGTGTCTCAGTGCTCCCTGCTCTCCAAGAGGTGAGACAGCCTCCCTAGGCCTAGGGCTAGGAATGTGAAGTATGGAAGGGGAGAGGTGTTCTCCTGTTGCTCCAGTGTACTAGTAAATGGTCTAATAGTAACTGGGTGCACCTCCAGTCCATGAGGGAAAGGCAGAAGCCTACAACAATCCAATAAAATAAAATATCAACACCTTAAGGGGACCCAGCAATAAGAGAAAAGATGCTCGAACACAACGGGCTTGTGATGGTATGACTACTGAGGAAGATGGGGACTAGAGCTTGTACACAATATGAGCCCTAAGGACGTCCTTGTGTGGTGGGGAATAATACTCTGTGACTTGAGAACAAAACAACTTCGGAGTAATTAAAGTACGGCCACTGTTGAGGCCCAGGTTAGTGGCTTAAAGACCAAATGGAAGAAATATCTCAAAGCCCCCCTCACAGACACACATCCACACGTGTGTGCGGGTACATACACACAGAGAGGAGAACAAGGGGATAAGGGAAAGAAGGAGGAGAGAGAAATCTAAGAGACATAACAAGTGGCTAATAGGTGTGTAGGAAGAGAAAGAGAGGCAAAAAGAATACGTTTGCAAATAACAGAAGAAAAATTGTCCAAGGTGAGGAAAGACGAAAATCTACAAATTGAAAGGGCAGTTAAAGACTGAGGTACATCTGATGAGGAAAGATACACCTAGGCACATTCTGTAAAAATTACTAAACAACAAGCATAAAATGGAATTCTTAGAAAATTCTGGCAAAAAAAAACAACAACAAAAAACAGACTGGCACAGAACCTTCCATCTCAACACTACACTAGTACATGGTTTCTACAGACTATGAAGAGAAAAGGACTGAAGTCTGAGATCTTTTACCGAGTCAAGGATTTTAGTCAGGGTAAAAGAAAGATATTTGCTGAGGTATACAGATTTAGAGACCATATAACCTACCCACATGACCCATCTGAGAAAAATACTCAAAGAAAGACTCTAACCAAACTGTAAATAACACTCAACAACATGAAGGAAGCTGAAGGGGAAAAGAAACAAGTAATGAGCAATGAGGTATATGATGTGTATATGTGTTTTATAACTTGCTAAATGAGGATTCTTGAATTAGAAGAGGCACTTTACAGGGGAAGGTCTACTGAAAATCTAGTATGTGTGTTCTCAGTGGGGGCAATGCGTTCTCAATGCCCCAAGGGAGTGAAAATGAGCTGTTGGCGGGCAAAAAAAAGTTATTCTTTTTATATATAAAGCACAGATACACATGCAGAACATATATATATGCAGTATTCACATTTCATGGGGGGAGACAATATTAGGAAAATGTATGTCAAAAAAGGCTCCTTAGGAAGGTGACAATGAAAAAAATTTGAGAAATACTGGTCTACAACCAATGGTATAAACAATCTCAGTAAAAATTAGAATAAGGGTGAGGGAAGGCTTAAGAGTACTCAATGGGAAAAAGTAGGCCACTATTACATAACAGTACAATTTATGGAGCTATGACAGTTATAAACTTACATGTACCAATTGACATAGCAACTAAATATATAAAGCAAAAATTAACAGAAATGCAATTAAAACATCACCACAATATAATACTTTCAAAATACATATTTCAAAGTTGGGTAGATCTAATAGAAAATAAATGAGGATACACAAAAATAATACTATCAATGAACTTGATTAGATATATAATTTAAATATATTTCTAATCCTATATATCAAACTCCCCTCAAAACAACTCTTGTCGATTCCATAAACTTTGAACTGAGACTACCCCCTGAGGTCACCTTTTAACTAAATAACAGATTGGCTCATAAAATAAAGAATATTACCAGTGAGTACTGTGCACCTTTAAAAAAAGTCACCTATATGAGACTAAATGGTCAACAATTACTTTAAAGCAAAGATGAAAGGGTAAAGGGACAGGGAAATCAGAATATTGCAAGTGAAATAACCAAAAGGGAAATAATGAAAATGTTAACACATTGTCAAAAAATGCCACCAATATTCTGAACAATTTGTGTAGTAATTAATCGTTAAATGGGAACCTAATTTGCTGTGTAAACTTGCACCAAAAACACAACAAAATATTTTAAAAAACCAAAAAACAATTTCTGTCTGTGGAAAATCTATACAATTCTGTCCTGTAACTTCCATTAAGAAAGTCTGAATAAAAGTTAAAATGAGATATTCTACAGGGTTCATTCTCTGCTCATATTCTAACAGAATGAGAATCAGACCATTAACAGGTAACCTGTAAGACAAATCTTGACCACTTGGATACTTAAAAGCTCACTCCTAGATTACCCTTATACCAAAGGAGAAAGGAGAAGCGAACTCACATATTCTCTAGAAAGCTATGAATAGAGGAGCACCTCAGAAAAACCATGAAATGAAGCAGTATCTGGTGTCAGAGAAAAATTTATAACCATAAATGTCTTCAGTATTATAAAAAGGAACATACTATAAAGCCACAGTAATCATACTGATATGGTAGAGGCATAGGAATAGGTAGAGGCAAGGGAACTTTAGAGAGAATCCAGAAATGGTATACATGAGAATTTAATCAATAAGAAAGATGATATTTTGATTCTGTTTGAAAAAGATAAAATTGTTTAATCTTGCACAAGTGGAGGACCCTTATATTACACCACATATAAAAAATAAGCTCGAAGTCAGAATAAATAACTACTAACACTTTCAAGAAAATCTACAGTATTATATGAACAAATCTGGCATGGGGGAAACTTTAAGCAAACTGTAGTAGGTTGGATAGTGGCCCCAGAAATATAAGATCCTAATTCCCGAAATCTGTGTTACTTTATTTGGAAAGAAGGACTTTGCTGATATGGTAAAGTTAAGGATCTTGTGAAGGGGAGATTATCATGGATGATTTGAGTGGGCCCTAGATGCAATCACAGGTGTCCTTGTAAAAGAGAGGCAGAGAGAGATTTGGCATGGAGGAGAAGATCATGTGAAGACAGAATAGAGAGAGATTTGAAGATGATGACCTTGAAGATTGGAATGATATAGCAACAAACCAAGAATGCCAGCAGCTACCAGAAGCTGGAAGAGGCAAAGCATGATTCTCCCCCTAAGTCTCTGGAGGGGGTAGGGTCCTGCTGACACCTTCCTTTCAACTGACTTTGGACTTCTGGCTTCCAGACTGTGCGAGAATAAAATTCTGTTGTTTTAAGTCATCAAGTCTGTGATAATTTGTTACAACAGTCACAGGAAACTAATACACAAGCCTAGATATGTAGAGGCAGTAAAAGATAATATAGGAATATAGAATTATAAAAATAAAGAAAACTTACATAGCAAAAATACCACAAAGATTTGGAACACAGATTTGGAATAATATTTGTTATCCAAATAAATATGCAAACATATTGAAAATTGACAAGAAAAGCCCAATAAAATATGGACAAAGTATAAGAATAGGCATGACTCAAAAACACAAGCCCACATGACTGATAAGTTTAAGGAGATGCTGAAACTCACCAGAAGTCAAAGAAGTGCAAAGCAAAACAACAGAGGGTCTCTCTTTGCACTCAGCAGACAGGTAAAAATGTAATAGCGGCAGTGCTTACCCTTGTTAGCAATTTGAGGGACAAGTACTCTGACTGTCATGGATTGAATTATGTCCCTCCAAAAATGTATGTATCAATTTGGCTGGGTCATGATTCCCGGTATTGTGCGATTTTCCTGTATGTTGTAAATCCTGCCTAGATGACGTTAATGAAGGAGGATGGGCAGCAGTTGCGTTAGTAAGGCAGGACTCAATCTACAAGATTGGATGGTATCCTGAGGAAATCTCTTGAGATATAAAAGAGAGAAGTGAGCAGAGAGACAGGGAAGACAGGGGGACCTCATACCACAAAGAAAGCAGTGCCAGGAGCAGAGTGCATCCTTTGGACCTGGGGTCCCTGCGCGGAGAAGCTCCTAGTACAAGAGAACATTGATGAGAAGGCCAAGAGAGAGAGAAAGCCTTCCCCTGGCGCTGACGCCCTGAATTTGGACTTTAGCCTACTTTACTGTGAAGAAATAAATTTCTCTTTGTTAAAGCCATCCACCTGTGGTATTTCTGTAATAGCAGCACTAGATGACTAAGACAGAATTTGGCAGCACTTTACACTTGTCAGCAATTTGAGGAAAGAGTACTCTGACATATTGCTTCCTTTTACCTAGCAATCTCACACCTAGAAATTCAGCCCAAAGAAACATAAGCACTAAAGTGTGTGTGTGTTTATGTGTCTTTATATATTTATGCAGAAGGATATATCTTAGGTATGCTATTATCCTGGGCAGCAGCGGTGGTTCAGTGGTAGAATTTTGTCTTTCATGCAGGAGACTTGGTACTTGAGGAAAGTTCCCCAAAGGAGGAGAGAGGAAGAAAGAATGTTCCAGGCAAAGACCTGTGGTGGAGAATCCTGAAAGCAGGCATGAGAGAGGCTGGAGAGATAAATTGGGGCACATTATGAAGGGTCTTCTGGTTGAAGGGTTGGAAACACATCCTGAAAGCAATGTGGACCCTCTAAAGGGTTTTAATTAGAGGAGGGCATGATCAAATTTTTGTTCTGAAAGGGAACTCTGACTGCAAATTGGAGAACAATCAGTGCAGGGCAAGACTGGAGGCTGAGAGAGCAGTTAGAAGGTTGTTGTGTAGTTCGATGAGAGGTAACGTAGCCTGAGACAGAGTAGTGTCAATGACAATTTAAAAAAAAAAAAAGGATGGATTCCAGTTTTTTACAAGACATAATAGTGAAGAATTTGATGACTGGGCTTGGAGGTTGAGGGAGATAGTGGCATTGGGAACAGTGACTGGAATCGCCAGCAGACTCGGGATGTGTCTGTGGAAATATGGAGTTCCTCATTTGATGCAAGATGAGGCAGTAGTGGTTCAGTGTTACAATTCCTGCCTTCCATGAAGAGGACCAGGTTTGATTCCCAGCCAATGCACCTCATGTGCAGCCACTGTGGAGGCTTGTGTACTGCTACAATGCTGAACAAGTTTCAGCAGAGCTTCCAGACTAAGATGGACTAGGAAGAAAGGGCTGGTGATCTGCTTCTGAAAATCAGCCAATGAAAATCCTATAGATCACAATGCTCCAATCTCTTCCTGATCATGGGGATGGTGCAGGATCAGGCAGCATTTTGTTCCATTGTGCATGGGGTATACATGTACTAACAACAACAACAACATCTGAAGCTAGAGGAGGGTGACCATGTTATCTCTTCATGAATGTCCTGAGGTATTTAGTGAAGAATACCCCCTTTTTAAGGCAATTGGCAACAAAGGATTACCCACCTGATAGCAGCAGAGATGCTCTGCTATGGAGACATGATGGCTGCCAGTTCATTCATTAGTAACAGGTTCCATCCCATTACAGGATTTAATTATTCTGAACAGTTAATCATCAAGGCCTTGCTTAATGATGGTTATCTCAATTATGCACCCCAAGGGTATGAACATAGCCTTCCGTGTCAAGGGCAGATGAAGAGAGATGAATAAACTCATCATGGTAATAATGGGTCTGGAAATAGCAAGGAATTAATAGCAGGAACAGCGCATTTGTAACAGGGCCCTCAGCAGCTGAATTCCGCAGTAGCTGGAAAGTAGCTTTGGGGTTGCCCAAGTGTCCACTCTGGCTTCAGGAAGTAGGCAGACGACTCTATCCTGGTGCTGCCATTTTGTAGTGTCTGGAAATATGTGGACCACACAGCTCTTCATCACTCATTGGGCAACCAAAGGAGAGAGACATAGCTGGAGCAAGAAAGGCCATTACAAACACTCCAACAGTTCTGCTATCACTTGATCAGAGTGGGCAGAAGGGTCCCACAGAGATGGAGGCAGAATTCCTTCAGTAAATCACTCTAGCAAGATCCAGCACCCCCAGGAAGTAATCATGATGATGGTCTTTATGCACTCTAAACGAACACCAAGGTCTTAAGAAAGCAGCTCAGACTCCTTAACTCTCTAATTCTACCTCTGAGAATTGATCTTGAGAGAATGAGCAAAAAGAAAGAAATGTTTTGGGCAAATATATTTATTGCAACAGCATTTACAAAGAAAAAGAATAAAAAATGAAATAGCTTAAATGTATAATAGTAGAGAATAGTCGTATAAATTTAATTCTGGTAAATTCATCTTGTATACTTTGGACATGTTATCTATAGGGACCAGTCCCTGAAGAAAGACGTGAGGCTTGGTAGGGTGGAGGGTCATCATAAAAGAGGAAGACCCTTGATGAGACGGATTGACACAGTGGCTGCAATTGTGGGTTCAAGCACAGCAGCAATTGTGAGCATAGGGCTGGGCTGGGCAGTGTTTTGTTCTGATGTACATTGGGTCAGTTTGAGTCAGAACCAAATCAACAGCACCTAACAACAACAACAAATCCGCCACATTTTATATTATGCAGCCAAAAAGAAATGTTTACCAGTGTTTCTACTAACATGGAAAGGTGCTTACGTTGTAATGTTAAGCACAAAATTGTTATAGGAAAGTTTCATATAATATTACCATGTATATGTAAACTATGCAAAAGTATTATATTGTTAAAAATGTTTATGGGTATATAGATGATTTTATTTCTCTTCCATTTCTCTGTAGTTTCCAAATTTTTTCTAGTAAGCAGCTATTACTATTATAAGAGGAAAAAAACAATCATTTATATTTAAAAGAAAGTGCCAAAAAGATAAATGACCATAAAACCAAAACCAAACCCATTGCCATCGACTTGATTCCAACTCATAGTGACCCTACAGGACAGAGAAGTGTCCCATAGGGTTTCCAAGGCTGTGAATCCTTATGGAAGCGGACTGCCACATCTTTCTCCTATGGAGTGGCTGGTGGGTTTGAACTGCTGACCTTCCCATTAGCAGTCAAGTGCTTAACCACTGCACCACTGGGGCTCCTAAATGGCCGTAGAGAAATGGGAAACGAAGAGATGAAAGTATAAGGAGAAGACAACAAGCTTATAAGCAAACAAAACTAAGGTAAGATAACTTAAAGAACCGAAAACCAATTACTGTCAAGTCGACTCTGACACATGGTAATCCCATGTGTGTCAGAGTAAACATTGCTACATAGAGTTTTCAATGGCTTTTTTTAGGAGCAGGTCACCAGGGCTTTTCTTCTGAGTCACCTCTGGGTGAACTCAAACCTCCAACCCTTCTGTTCGTAGCCGAGCATGTTAACTGTTTGTACCACCATGGACTCCAAATAATATAAAATCATTATTTAGTCTAAGTAACTGGGAAGAATATCTTTGAGTTCATGATTTACTCATGTCTATATAATTGAGTGTAAAAGGAATCATAGAGGTTACACTCTTGTGAATAATAGTGCTTATGAGTTTATATCAGAGTAATAACTCCCCCTGAAAATACACTGGTAAGTGAGCAGGAGCACAATCAGGATTACTCGACGGACAGGGAAATAGAAAAATGGAGAAGTTGTAGGTATTTATCAAGAAAGAACAGGACTGGGAAAGGGCGAGAATCCACAAGAGCGAGTGAGCTTTGCTGAGCAGGTAAAGCAGAGGCAAACCATCACAAGACCATTCCTTGATTGTTCCTCTCATGTACTGCACTGCTACTCTGTATTTTAATAATTGGCTTGTCTGTCTCCCTCACTATACTTTGAGCTCTATCGGGGTGGGGAGCATTGTTTACTTGATTTGGAGCCCTGGTGGCAGAGTGGTTAAGAGCTCAGCTATTAACCAAAAAGTTGGCAGTTTGAATCCACCAGCCGCTAGATGGAAACCCTATGGGGTAGTTCTACTCTGCCCTGTAGGGTTGCTATGAGTCGGAATCGACTTGACGGCAATGGGTTTGGTTTTTCAATGGGTTTCAATAAATGTTCGTTCAGTGAAGGCACATTCAAAATCATTATGTTGCCAGATTTCAAATGGAATCACGCTTATTTATTAGCATTTGCTGAGTGCTGATTTTGTGGAGCAAAGATGCTATTTTGAAACAAGGGGACACTCTCTCCATAAGGTTATGCTATTTCTCATGCTGACACCACACCCGGAGTTCTACTGAGATATTATTTAGCCTGGAGATGAGAAGGCAGGAGAGTCATCTACTGTTGCAAAGCAACAATCATTGTGCTCCTTTCTCTCCTGGCCATACGCTAGACAATAAAGCTACAAGAATAAATAGGACACAGGCCCTAGGGTCCAGGAATATTTGGCATATTCATATACAAGCTGCTACCACTTTACATAATCACTGACAGAACAAATGGAATAAAGAGGATTGAACAGAAACAGGCAAAATTAGATAGACAAACTGGGTCGGGGAAGGGACCGACCTGGCCCTGTCTTGAAATTCAGAAATCAAATCTGTTTATTAGCCTGGGATGATATAAAACACTGATTCTCAATCCCAGCAGTCCAATAGAACCACCTAGTCATCTTTTAAAAAGTATCAAAGCCAATGCCCCTCTCCAAACATTTTAATTGAATTGGTCTTGGGTGGGCCTCTCCAGATTCTAGTTTCTGAAGCTCCTCAGGTGATTCTGATTGACATTCATGGTTTAAAACTAACATTTTGGGGGAGGAAGAAAGAGAATCAACTGTAAAAATATATACACTTTTCTTTCTCTGTTTTTTACTAAACCCCAAAGAACAACTTGAATTGGTATTTTGAGTGGCTGTTTCTTAACTTCATTTAATAGAAGGTGAGATTTTGATGGGCAGCAGACTGTTATTCCTGCTATAAGATCAGGTAAAGACTAAGTGTCCTCCTAGCTAGAGCAAGTAGGCAAGAAAAAAAAATTAAAAGTACCCAGATCAAGCTCCAGCACCCCCAGGAAATAATCCTGTGGGTGCTCTTTATGTACCCTAAAAAACCCAAAGTCTGAAGAAAGCAGCTCAGACTCCTTACCCCTCTAATTCTATTTCTGAGAATTCGTCTTAAGAGAAGGAGCAAAAAGAAAAAAAAAATTTTCACACGAAGATACTTATTGCAGCTGTATTTATACAGAAAAATATAAAACCTTGTACACAGGAAACTATAAAATGCTACTAAAATAAATTAAAGCATACTTAGATAAATGGAAGAACATTCCATCTTCATGGATTGGAAGGCTTAATATAGTTGTCAATACTACCCAAAGCTATCTATAAATTTAATGCAGTTCTCATCAAAATTCCAACAGCTTTCTTTTTAGAAATGTAAAAGCTAATCCTCAAATTTATATGGGTGGAAAAGGGACCCCAAGTAGCTAAAGCAATCTTGAAGAAGAAGAGTAAAGTAGAAGGACCCACACATCCTGACTTCAAAATAGTAATTAAAGCTACAGTAATTTAAAAAGCCTGGTAAAATAGAATGGAGACTCCAGAAACAAATCCCTACATCTATGGTCAACTGATTTTTCACTAGGGTAGCAAGTCCATTAAATGGGGAAAGAAGTTTTTCAATAAATGCTCATAAGAAAATTGGATTTCCACATGCAGAAGAATGAATTGGGACTCACACCTCATATCATACACACAAACCAATTCGAAATGGAACAAGGACCTAATTGTGAAAAATGTTGTGGTTAGGTGCCGACAAATTGGTTCCGACTCACAGCAACCCTGTGTACAACAGAACAAAACACTGCCCGGCCCTGTGCCATCCTCACAATCGTTGCTATGGTTGAGCCGACAGTTGCAGCCAGTGTGTCAATTCATCTCATTGAGGTTCTTCTTCTCTTTCAATGACCCTCTATTTTACCAAGTATTATGTTCTTTTCCAGGGACTGGTCCTTCCTGTTAACATGCCCAAAGTACATGAGACGAAGTCTCGTCATCCTCGCTTCTAAGGAGCATTCTCGAAGTACTTCTTCCAAGACAGATTTGTTCCTTCTTCTGGCAGGCCTTGGTATATTCAACATTCTTCACCAACACCATAATTCAAAGGCATCAATTCCTGTTGTGGTCATTAGGTGCCATCAGGTCAGTTCCGACTCACAGTGACCCTAAGTACAACAGAACGAAACACAATGCCCAGTCCTGTGCCATCCCCACAATAGTTGTTATGCTTGAGCTCACTGTTGCAGCCACTGTGTCAATCTATCTCTTTGAGGGTCTTCCTCTTCTTTGCTGACCCTCTGCTCTATCAAGCATGATGCCCTTCTCCATGGACTGATCCCTCCTGATCATGTCCAAAGTATATGAGACTATCACACGAATAGATATATGCACACCCATGTTCATTGCAGCACTGTTTACAATAGCAAAAAGATGGAAACAACCTAGGTGCCCATCAACGGACAAATGGATAAAAAAATTATGGTATATTCACACAATGGAATACTATGCAATGATAAAGAACAACACTAGAGCCGTGAAACATCTTATAACATGGAGGAATCTGGAGGGCATTATGCTGAGTGAATTTAGTCAGTCATAGAAGGACAAATGTTATAAGACCACTATTATAAGAACTCTAAGAAAAGGTTTAAACACAGAAGAAAACATTCTTTGATGGTTACGAGGGTGGGGAGGGAGAGTGAGGGTTATTCACTAACCAGATAGTAGATGAGAATTATCTTAGGTGAAGGGAAGGACAACACACACTACAGGGGAAGTCAGCACAACTGGACTAAACCAAAGCTAAGAAGTTTCCTGAATACTATCAAACACTTCTAGGGGCAGAGTAGTAGGGGCGGGGGTCTGGGGACCATGCCTTTCAGGGGACATCTAGGTCATCTGGCATAACTAAGTTTATTAAGAAAATGTTCTGCATCCTACTTTGGTGAGTGGCGTCTGGGGTCTTAAAAGCTTGCAAGCAGCCATCTAAGATGCATCAATTGGTCCCAACCACCTGGAGTAAAGGAGAATGAAGAACACCAAAGACACAGGGAAAGTGTTAGCCCAAGAGACAGAAAGGGCCACATAAACCAGAGACTTCATCAGCCTTAGACGAGAAGAACTAGATGGTGCCTGGCTACCACCAATGACTGCCTTGACAGAGAACACAACAGAGAGTCCCTGATGGAGCAAGAGACAGGTGGGGTGCAGAACTCAAATTCTAGTAAAAAGATCAGGCTTAATGGTCTGACTGAGACTGGAGGAACCCCAGAAAACATGGCCCCTGGACTCCCTGTCAGCCCGGAACTAAAACAATTTCCGAGGGCAACTCTTCAGACAAAGATTGGACTGGACTGTGGGGACATAAAATGATACTCATGAAGAGTGTGTTTCTTAGCTCAAGTAGATACATGAGACTAAGCAGGCAGATTCTGTCCAGCGGTGAGATGAGAAGGCAGAGAGGGTTAAGAGCTGGCTAAATGGACATGGGAAATCAGACGTGGAAAGAAGTGTGCTGTCACAGTGCGGGGACAGCAATTAGGGTCACATAACAATGTATGTATAAATTTTGTATGAGACATTAACTTGAAAAGTAAACTTTCACTTAAACTAGAACAATAAACAAACAAAAAACAAAGTATATGAGACAAAGTCTCACCGTCCTTGCTTCTAAGCAGCATTCTGGTTGTACTTCTTCCAAGACATATTTGTTCATTTTTTTGGCAGTCCATGGTATATTCAATATTCTTCACCAGCACCACAATTCAAGGGGTCATTTCTTGTTTGGTCTTCCTTATTCATTGTCCAGCTTTCACATATATATGAGGTGATATTGAAAACACCATGGCTCAATATTCTAAAGAGGTCTTTTCCCAAAGATTTTCTCAATGCAATACGTTGTCTGACTTTTTGACTGCTGCTTCCATGGGCGTTGATTGTGGATCCAAGTAAAATGAAATCCTGAACAACTTCAATCTTTTCTCCATTTATCATGATGTTGCTTATTGGTCCCGTTGTGAGGATTTTTGTTTTCTTTATGTTGAGGTGTAATCCATACTGAAGGCTTATCTTCATCAGTAGGTGCTTCAAGTCCTATTTGCTTTCAGCAAGCAAGGTTGTGTTATCTGCATATCGCAGGTTGTTAATGAGTTTTCCTCCAATCCTGATGCCCTGTTCTTCTGCATATAGTCCAGTTTCTCTGAGTATTTGCTCAGCATGCAGATTGATAAGCATGGTGAAAAGATACAACCCTGACAAAGACATTTCCTGACTTTAAACCAGACAGTATCCCCTTCTCTGTTTGAACGACTGCGTCTTGGTCTATGTACAGGTTCCGAATGAGCACAATTAAGTGTTCCAGAATTCGTATTCTTCACCATGTTATCCATAATTTGTTAGGATCCACAGAGTCGAATGCCTTTGCACAACCAATAAAGCATAGGTAAACATCTTTCTGGTATTCTCTGCTTTCAGTCAAGATCCATCTGACATCAGCAATGATATCCCTTGTTCCACGTCCTCTTCTGAATCCGGCTTGAATTTCTGGCAGTGCCCTGTCAGTGTAGTGCTGCAAACGTTTTTGAATTATCTTCAGCAGAATTTTACTTCCTTTTGATATTAATGATATCGTTTGATAATTTCCACATTCTGTTGGATCACCTACATTCTGTTGCGCACAAATATAGATCTCTTTTAGTTGGTTGGCCAGGTAGCTATCTTCCAAATTTCTTGGCATAGATAAGTGAGTATTTCCACCATTGCATCCATTTGTTGAAACATCACAATTAGTATTGGTCAATTCCTAGAGCCTTGTTTTTCGCCAAAGCCTTCAGTGCAGCTTGGATTTTTTCCAGGATCACTGGTTCTTGATCATATGTTACCTCCTGAAATGGTTGAACATTGACCAATTCTTTTTGGTACAGTGACTCTGTACTCTTTCTATCTTCTTTTGATGCTTCCTGCATCATTCAGTGTTTTGCCCATAAAATCCTTCAGTATTGCAACTCATGGCTTGAATTTTTTCTTCAGTTCTTTCACCTTGAGAAGTGTCAAGCATGTTCTTCCCTTTTGGTTTTCTAATGCCAGGTCTTTGCACATGTCATTATAATACTTTATTTTGTCTTCTTAAGCTGCTCTCTGAAACTTTCTGTTCAGCTTTTTTTTTTTTTATCATTTCTTCCTTTCACTCTATGTTCAAGAGCAAGTTTTAGAGTCTCTTCTGACATCAGTTCTGGTCTTTTCTTTCTTTCCTGTTTTTGTAATGACCTTTTGCTTTCTTTATGTATGATGTCCTTGATGTCATCCCACAACTCATCTGGTGTTCCATCATTAGTGTCCAGTACGTCAAATCTGTTCTTCAGATGGTCTCTAAATTCAGGTGGGATATACTCAAGGTTGTACTTTGGCTCTTGTAGGCTGCTTTTAATTTTCTTCAACTTCAACTTGGACTTGCATATGAGTAATTGATGGTCTGTTCTGCAGTAGGACTCTGGCCTTGTTCTGACTGATGATATTGAGCTTCTCTATTGTCTCTTTCCACAGATGTAGTTGTTTTGATTCCTGTGTATCCCATAGAGTGAGGTCCATGTGTACAGTAGCCATTTATGTTGTTGAAAGAAGATATTTGCAATGAATATGTCGCTGGTCTTGCAAAAATCGTATCGTGATCTCCGGCATCATTTCTTTTACCAAGGCCATATTTTCCAACTACAGATCTTTCTTCTTTGTTTCCAACTTTTGCATTTTAGTCACTAGTAATTGTCAATGCATCTTGATTGCATGTTTGATCAATTTCAGACTGTAGAAGTTGGTAAAAATCCTCAATTTCTTCACCTTTGGCATTAGTGGTTGGTGCATAAGTTTGAATAATAATTGTATTAACTGGTCCTTCTTGTAGGTGTATGGATATTACCCTATCACTGACAGAGTTATACTTTAGGATAAATCTTGAAATGTTCTTTTTGACAATGAATTTGATGCTGTTCCTCTTCAATTTGTCTTTCCTGGTATAGTAGACCACATGATTGTCTGATTCAAAATGGTCAATACCAGTTCCTTCCAGCTCACTAATGCATAGAATATCTATCTTCAAGTGTTGCGTTTCATTTTTGATAACTTCCAGTTTTCCTAGATTTATACTTTGTACATTCCATCTTCTGATTATTAATGGATATTTGCTGCTGTTTCTTCTCATTTTGAGCAGTGCCATATTAGCAAATGAAGGTCTCGAAAGCTTGACTCCATCTATGTCATTATTTTAAGGAGGCAGCTCTTCCCCAGTCGTATTTTGAGTGCTTTCCAATCTGAGGGGCTCATCTTCTGGCACTATATCAGACAATGTTCCACTGCTATTCATAAGATTTTCACTGGCCAATTTTTTTAGAAGTAGATTCCCAGGTCCTTCTGTCTTAGACTGGAAGCTCCGCTGAAATCTGTCAAGCATAGATGACCATGGTGGTATTTGAAATAACAGTGGCATAGCTTCCAGCATCACAGCAACATGAAAGCCACCCCACATACGAAAGGTGGAATGTGAAACTAAAACCATAAAATTCTTAGAAGAAAATACAGGGGAATGGCTGTGGAACCTAGTTTTTAACAATGTACTGTCATATAGGAGCAAAAGACAAGGAGACAAGGAGCAAAAGACAAACAAGGAGCAAAAGACAAAATAGATCAATGGAACTTCATAAAAATTAAATACTCATTTTTATTAAAGGACTTTATCAACAAAGTGAAAAGACAACCTACAGATTGGGAGAAAATATTCAGGAATCATATATCCAATAAAGGTCTAATATCCAAAATACATAAATCACATCTACAGCTTAATAATAAAAGACAAGCAACCCAATCAAAAAATGGACGAAGGACTTGAACTGACATTTCCCCAGAGAAGATATTCGAATGGTCAACAAGCACATAAAAAGATTCTCAAGTCATTAAGGAAATGCAAATCAAAACTACAATGAGATATCATCTCGTCCTCATTAGAATGGCAATGATCAAGAAAATAGAAAACAACGAGCGTCAACAAGGATGTGGAGAAATCGAAACCCTCATCCATTGCTAGTGGGAATGTAAAATACTACAGCAACCATGGAAAACAGTCTGGCAGTTCCTCAAAAAGTTGAACATAGATACTGCCATATGACCCAGCAATCCTAGTATATACCTAGAAGAAGTGAAAGCCGGAATCAAACAGAAATCTGTATTTTTCACAATAGCCAAAAGCTGGAAATAACTGAAATGTCCAACAATAGATGAATGGTTGTTGTCGAGGGGATTCCAACTCATAGCGACCCTATGTGACAAAGTAGAACTGCCCCATGGGGCTTTCTTGGCTGTAGTCTTTACAAAAGCAGATTGTCAGGTCTTTCTCCTGTGGCGTCATTCGGGTTCGAACTGCCTCCTAACCTTTTGGTTAAACTCTTGAGAGTTTAATCATTGTGCTCTGGGGCTCATTATATACGTATAGTGGAATATTACTCAGCCATAAAGAGAAATGAAGACCCGATACATGCTACAACATGGATAAGCCTTGAAAACATTATGTTGAGTGAAATAAGTCAGTCATAAAGGACAAACAGGAGCCCTGATGGCACAGTTGTTAAGTGCTCAGCTGCTAACTGAAAAGTTTGTGATTCGAACCCACCAGCTGCTCTGTGGGAGAAAGATGTGACAGTCTGCTTCCATAAAACTTATAGCCTTGGAAACTCTATGGAGCAGTTCTACACTGTTCTACAGAGTCGCTATGAGTTGGAATCTACTTGGCAGCAATGGGGAAAAGGACAAATAGTGTGTGATCTCACTTATATGAAATAAGCAAACATAGACAAAACAATTGTTAGTGCAGGAGGAAGGGGGGAAGAGGGAGTTTTTGCTTAGGGGGCATTGAGCTTATTTTAATGGTAGTGTAATAATAACTCAGAAAAGATAATGATAATGGTTGCACAATATGAAGAATGTAATCAAGGTCACTGAATTTTACGTATAGATATTGTTGAACTGGCAAATGTTTTGGTATGTATATTTCCATCACAATTTAAAAAAAAAAGAACTTCAATGAAGAATTTAAGGATAAAGAAAGTATCCACAACATTTGAAAGTAAGTATCTTGTGCTAGAAAATAAAAACATAAACATGAAAACAGCAGCTATCCTTTTTTTAAGTTTCATATTTGTTTTTTCACATATATTATCTAGTCACATTCACAAAGCAATCAAATGATATAGGCATTACTATACTTGTTTATAGAGCCCTGGAGTTAATGATCATCTAATGACCAGTAGAATATTTTGCATAAACTAGTATATAACAGGAGCCCTGGTGGCGAATGGTTAAGAGGTCAGGCTGCTAACCAAAAGGTCAGCAGTTAGAATCCACCAGCTGCTCCTTGGAAATCCTATGGGGCAGTTCTACTCTGTCCTACAGGGTTGCTATGAGTAGGAATCGACTCAACAGTAACAGATTTTTTTAGGTTTTACACTTGTTTACAGATGATAGAACTAAGGATCAGAGGGATTATGGCATTTTCCCAATGTGACCACTAATACTAAACCATTAGTCAAGTCAAATTTGTTTGATTCTAACCCTTTGGCCTTTCCACTACAGCACATGCCTCCTTAATAAGGATGCTAATTTACTTTTCCTGTAAAACTAAGCCCTGAGGCTGAAAATAAACAAGACAACAGATTCCGAATTGAGCCAAATAAGGAACCTCAGTAAATCCAGACTGCAGTTGTAGGTTATTTTCTACTAAGTGACACTGCTCTAAGATCAAATGTGTAACTATCTCATCAGATAACAACTTTGCCAGATGTTGATTGATCAAGAATTTCAAGACAAATGGAGAGGTCAAAAGGTATTCTTAAGCTTATAGAAGCTTTGAGAATGGAAGTTGCTTTGGGAGTAGTGAGGGGATGAGTCCTTCCACATCTTAACAAAACTGAAGTGCCCCCCCCTGCCGCCCCCTACTTCACCAAGGATGGAATCGAAGTTTCTGGATGGGTGAAGTTAACCAAGAACTGCTTGAGCAAATGAGTGACAGCAAGACTCTTTGTGTGTGTGTAAAGACCTGCAATTAATAAATCAAGTGAAAATCAGAATTCCATAGACAGTGATGATTTTCTAATCTCTCTTATCTATCCAGAGTCTCACCTTTGTAGAAATTATACTCCCCTTTTAATTTTACTGGAATCCCTCAGCTGCTAAACAAAAAGTTGAAGGTTCAAGTCCACCAAAGGCCGCCTCAGAAAAAAGCTTTGGTGATCGACCTCTAAAAAATTAGTCACTGAAAACCCTATGGAGTACAGTTCTACTCTACACACATGGGGTTGCCATGTTCTTTTGAAATTTTACACAGTAAACATCCCAGTTTCTAGCACACTGTAATGTCCATAATAAGAACTCATTACTTGTTAGTAGAATTAAACTGACTTGAACTAGAGTTGCAGTGTGCACACAAATAAGTGAATGTGAATGATAACAACGTTAATAATAATACAGGCATTACGGTGGTCAAGCACTGTTCTAGACTCTACATACCTTAACTAATTTAATCCACAAGACAACTTAAGAGGTAGTTACTGTTACTACCTTGATTTTGCTAATGACCAAACTGAGGCACAAAGCTTAGTGTCCTGCTCAAGTTCACACAGCTAATAAGTAGGTAAAAGGAAATATAAACTACTCTCCTGGCTCATTTCTACACTCTTTCTAAGAGTCTGCCTACCACATACTCTGCTCTCCACAGGATCCTGGTTTGTGCTTGCCTAAGCAAGCTCCTGGATCATTGAGCTTTCTTTCATACATGTTAGTCACTGAATTGAACAAATACTGTTCCATTTAAAACTTCACAGTGTTTCAAAATTAAACAACTGTGATGTATCTTCAGTCGGCAATCATGGCTCCGTGTAGACCAGTAACTAATTGACTTCACATACATGTATCTCTTTAAGATTCAGTTGTTGTAGCTCATCAATTATTTTGTTTGGTTGCTTACAGTGAAGTCATGGAAAATTGAGATTTCTTTTACCCAAAGAATTAGGTAGCTCCACGAATAAGCCTCCGTCAGCCACATTTCCTGGTTTGTCCTGTACAGCCTGAATTTATAAATTCCCATCATTTTATCCCATAAATTAGCAATCAAATTGTCCCAGAAATTTCAATACTTCAAGGTCTAAACCTAATCATACAGACAGAAAGAAACACAAACCTTTGTCTGCCCACGTATTTTGGTTAAATCTGAAAATACGGTCGCCATGAAAATGTAGACCTCACTAGCCTTCGCATGTTTATGACACAGAAGGTCACGGTCTAGTTTTCTTTAACACAGAAGGAAACAAACACCAAGAGACTGACAACATAAAGAGCATAACGACACAGAGCGGGACATAGGAAAAACTGAATGGGAATTCAAACTGCAACTCTTCAGGAGCCACCAATAAAAATACCTTTTAATGGATGTGTCTGATTCCATGCAAACGAGGAAAAGCAGGTATCCATTATTCTTTTTAATGGCAGCCATCGCTCATTCTCACGAAAGAGATGACACACAGATGCGCCGTGTTCACCCGTGTTTGGGGCTGTTCTCTGCTGAGCTAGGCCTTCCCTTCGTGCATTTTGTGTGTAACTGCGTTTTAACAAATAGACATGCTGCTTTCAACTGTAGTTCCTGTTTATCTATGTGCCACTTATGATTTCCATTTAGGATTTTTCAGGCTCTGCTGCTTTAGAAGTAAATGACATGTTTGACTGCTCTACTCCCTCAAATAAAAATATTTCCTTCAAGAAATGTATTAATGGAAAATAAGCCTGTGAACCCGAGTCAATTTTTATCACACATATTTATGAGTGACAGTATTTGGTAGCAGAACTTCTTAAAGAAAATGTAAGTGAGGCTCACTTGAATAATTAGGGTGCGAATTTTCTTCCCAGCATTTTTTTTGTATGCAATAAGCCCATCAGTGAATATAACCCAATATTTATAAAGTCTTGGTAAAAATAAAAGCTTGCTTACAGGGCCAAAGACTGGTTTGTTCTAAGTTTGAAATGTTGGGTAGAGTCTTGAATTTCCTATTCCATTAGAAAGATTAAATCAGGTAACATTTAAGTTAAACCAACTTTCACCCAGTGCCTTCTTGTTTCAGTTGTGCCCGGAAGAGAACAGGATACGGATGCTTAAACTGCACCCAAAGAGAACAACGTGGCAGCAAGCACTTGTTTTCCTTTCTCCATTCCTGATCATGGTGGGAGGACAGGAAGGAGGGGACCCAGCTCTTTAAAAATAATCTTTCAACAGTCAAAAGATGTGATATTTAGACAAGTTCCCCTGGACCCTTTAAATTCTAAGCCCTGTTGAGAATATTGTTTTGGAGATTGAGTGGGTAAGTGGGGGAAAATGGGAAAGGGAACAGATCAGGCACCAAACACTCTCTCATCCACATTCTTGCTCTCTCTTTAAAGACCCCAGTCCATGCTTGGTGCCTGACCAGTGGGGATCAATATATGGGATTATGCAGGGGCAGCCACCAGGCCACTAACAGACCAGAGGAAAGAAGAACATCCACTATGTTGCCTATGTAAGAAATATCCAAGCATTGTTTTTAACCTTGTTCCATCCAATGGTTTACCAGTTACTACAGAGCATGATACTGTGGGGGAGTGCTGTTCACAAGATCAATCTCACAGTTGGCTTGAATCCATTTAATTTCCAAAGCAGATAAAGGCCGCCTATCCTTCATTTGGAGCCCTGGTGGCGCAGTGGTTAAGAGTTCAGGTGCTAACAAAAAAGGTCAGCAGTTCGAATCCACCAGTTGCTCCGTGGAAACCCTATGAGGCAGTTCTACTCTGTTCTACAGTGTTGCTATAAGTCAGGATCGACTTGACCCCAACAAGTTTGGTTTCTTGGTGTCCTTCATTTCTGCAAATGCAGGTTTCTCCTTTGTGAAGAGGCAAAGTGAAATTAGGCTCAAAACTACAGAAAACCAGTTGGTTTGAAACTATGGAGGAATCTGGTGCTATTAGGAGAATGAGAGGCAGCAAAGAGGTGTGGTAGAGGTTTGGCAGGGCACTATGGCTCCACCGGAAGATCATTAGTTCAAACTGGAGTCTCCTAAAAGGGTTGTCCTGTGGGTTCAATAATAGTGAGGTCAGCGGTAGCAAATTAAAAAAAATTCTATTTGTTGGCAGTAGGCTAGTTTTTGGAGTCACTTGAACTGAGTTCCTTCCACATTAATTACTGTCATCTCAATTTATTCTCAAGTTAACCAATCCATTCACAAATATTCAAGTATTTCTGAGCACCTAGCATGTATCAGGGGGCAATGGTAACTCAATGGGAGAATTCAATGGTAGAATTCTCACCTTCACCCATGTGGCAGACCCGAATTTGATTCCCAGCTAATGCACCTCATATGCAGTCATCACCCATCTGTCAGTGGACGCCTGTGTGTTTCTATGATACTGAACAGGTTTCAGTGGAGCTTCCAGATAAGACAAACTAGGAAGAAAGGCCTGGCAACCTACTTCCAAAATCAGCCAATGAAAACCCTCTGGGTTATAAAGGTCCTATCTATAACTGATCATGGGGATGGTGCAGGATCAGGCAGCATTTCCTTCTGTAGTGCATGGTGTTGCCCTGAGTCCAGGGCCAACTCGAGGGCAACTAACAATAACATAACAACACCAACTGTATGTATCAAGTCACTGTACTAGGCACTGTTATACAAAACAGACTTGCTCCCTGTCCTGCACCTTCCATTTTACCACTTCTCTGTGAGCAAAGCAGAGGAGGACAGTGTCACCCCATTATGAAACTTCAGGAAACTTGACACAGAAAATCTATGTCATTCCCGGATGACCTGTTTCTGCTAGATAGTCTGAACACCTAGGAAGGTTTGCTGAGCTCATAGGTGAGGTCAGAAGAGTTTAGCTCAGTGCTTCTCAAACTTTTTTTTGTGCATATGAATCACCTGGGGATCCTATAAAAATTCAGATTCTGATTCAAGTGGGGCAGGGGTGCTGAGATTCTGCATTTCTTAAAGGCTCCCAGGTAATAAAGATGCTGCAGGTCCTGGGGCCACACTTGGAGTAGCAAGAATTTAGCTCACACCTGAAGGACTAGGAAGAAGGGTCAGGTTTAAAGCAAGGAAGGACCAGACATCCTTAGACTCCTCTGAAGAATCATGTCCATCTTAAAGAAGGGGACTAAACCACCCATTCAGGTATTCTAACTTTCCCATAAAGCCATCTGAGTGCCTGTATGCTACTGGTTTGAACCATCTTACATCCATCCCAGAGCTGGCCAGAACTACTGGGTGCTCCTCTCTATAATCCCAGCTTCCAGAATCCCCTTGAATCCTGCAAATGGACTCACTGGGCACCTGGAGAATGCTGCATGTTCCCAAGTGCCTCCAAACCCAATGGACCACGAATCTAGACTGATTATAAGAATCCTGAAAGCCAACCAGGATTTACGGCAGGATCTGAGAGAAACAATAACTTAGGGTAAAAATAAAGTCACTTAGCAAAGATCAGTTTGTAGTTGGAGAGGAAAACACAGCATTCCCAATGGACAGCATATCAGAGAAGATATTATGATGCCTCCATGGTGGCATCAGGTCATGACATCTAAGTCTAAATGCAGATCTTCCCGTTGTGTGGTTAGCATACCTGGATGTGCAGTGGTGCACATGAGGTAGAAGAGAGGTGCTGACAGTTCCTGCTCACATAGCAAGGATGCTTGTGCTAGCCTGGTCTCAAATACAATCCCTGGCTCACCAAGTTAAACTAATTCAGTGGCCATGTGCTGGCCTTGTCTAGGACTAAGGAAGGACAGCTTGAACTATCTCTTGCTATACCATTAGACCATGCCTGCTGTAGTAGATTGTTTCCAAAATCAGCTGGCAGCAATTCTTCCCATTCTTACTCATGCCTGCTACTCCTGGAGTCTCTTGAATACGGGCTGGCCTTGTGACTTGCTTTGACCAGAATGTGGCAGAAGTAATGTCCTAGGAGCCCAGGCATTAAGGAGTCTTGTCAATTTCACTTTCTTCCCCTTGAGATCCAGCCACCATACAAAAAGTTTGAGTTTGATTACTGAATGGAAGACCACTTAGGGAGAAAGAGAGTTGGCCAGCTTTCAGATAGTCCAGCCCCAGCCCATCTCCCAGCTGAATGCAGCTGCATGAGTAATCCCACCAGCAACAACAAATAAAAGGACTGTATAGTCAACCTACAGAATCATAAGAAATAATAACACATAAGTTATATAATCATAGATAACTGAAACAGAAACTGGTATCTGGAAGTGGGATGCTGCTGTAGCCAAACCTAAAGTATGTAGTATTGCTTTTGGGACTTGATGGTGGTCGAGGCTGGAGAGTCCTTCTGTTAGTGGTGGCTGAAAGAGCATGAAAGGGAGATCCACATTACATAATAGCAAAATATTTGACAACACTATTGTCTGAGGTAACGTGAAAGAGAAAATATAATTAATGAACTTGTAGATTCAGTAGAATATCACAGTTTCAGTGGTGTATGATAAGGTATTATAAAAAAAGAAAATATGAACTAAATAAGGAACTATTTAGTTTCCAGGATGAATTTAGAGAAAATACGAGTCTATGACAGTCTCTCCATTCATCAAAATATTCTCAAAGTTAAGAAATGGCCTCAGGGTAAAGAACAAACCAAGGGTGTGGCTGTAAGACCCCTTGTTAAGACCTCTGAAGGACTTAAAATGGTGCCTCCTAGACCATCCCAGCTAGACAAAAGGGTTACTAGTATTTTAAGGGTTATGTCCTCCAGCACCTTGAGTCACAGTCCAAAGTAGAGAAAGACTTGTCTGCAAGATCTTTGTGGGTATGACTTATTACCAATAGAGTGGATTAAAACTTGATACATAGAAAGTCTACAAAGTTTTTAAGGAGTTGTACCATTTGGACTAAAAAGTGACAGAGATGGTTTGAAATGAAGAGAGGTCTCTGCGGCCTCAAATTTCTACTGGCAGAAAACAGGCTAAGAAATAAGTCAGAAGCAAACATAGGCCATTTCTTATGGACAAAGAAGAACAATGCAGAGGTCAAGCCAAAAGCCTCTGAGAACAAGGGAAGAGGAAAATACTCTTAGACAGCAGAACTCAGTCCTATCTAGAAATATTCCCTGGTCTAGATTTAGAGAAACCTGGTGACATGTGCCTGGTTGGATTTCAAAATTGCTATGGCATGACTGATGTGCACTCTCCATTTTTCCCCTTTTGAACAGAGGTGTCTGTAGTAGTTATTCTATCCCTGTCAAACCATTGTATGTTGGAAGTATGTGTGTGTGTTTGTAGAGGGCAGATAATTTGTCTTTCGAGTTCACAGGTTTCCAAATGAAGAGATTTGCACATAAGAAGGCACATCTAGATCCAGACCTGATGTAGATGAAGAGTTCCTGGGCATTAAGCCTTTGCTGTAATGGGATAAAAGTTTTGGGGTATGATGTGAGTATATTTTGCATTTGGAAAACATGTGAATTACTGTGTCCAGAGGGTGGACTGTGGCATATTATTTCCAAAGACGGTTGTTAACAATTCTCATTCCTGTACACAATATTGCTCTGCCTATCTTGAACTTGTGACTTGCTTTGATCAATAAAGTGAAAGCAACATTTTGGAATTTCCAACCCCAAGTTTTAGAGAGATCTCATAGGTTCTGCTCTTGCCCTCTTAGGATCCAGCCAACATGTAAAGAGCTCAGACTAGTCTACTGAATGATGAGACTATATACAGAGAGAGCAATCTAGCCAGCCCTCAGATATTCCAGCCACTCCACCTGAGATGCCAGATGTTTGAGGAAAGCCTTCTTGGATCCTCCAGCCTCCAGCAAGTCACCCCATTCAACACTCTGTGGAGTAGAGATAAGTCATCTCTGCCAAACCCTGCCCAGAATCATGAATATATAAACAATTGCTATTTTCTAAACCACTAAGTTTTGGGATAACGTATTATGTGGCAAGAGATACCTGAAGTACCTGTTCAATCAGTACAGGTGGAGAAGTACAGAACACGATTAATAAATTGATTCAATTCTTCTTTAGTATGTTATTTTATTTGTCTGCTTGTTTGTCTTCATCTAGCTTCTGACATCTTTTGATTTTAAAATAGTAAAATTGAATAACAGACTTTAAAGCACCAATGAGGTAATGGTCACAGGCTCAACGACAGCACATTTTCTATACAAAGAGACAAACTGAGTTTTACCCTTGACCCAAGTAGGACATTTATGGACAGGCCAACGGCCATACGCTTGGCTAGAGCAGCCTGGACAGGCAGTGCAAACTACAGTGGTGCAACCCATATAAAGAAAAACACACTAAAGAAAAGATCACTGGGAGCGTTTTCTTAAATTCAGAACCTTTCTCTCTGGAATCGTTCAGATCATTGAGTCAGTTTTCTAAAGGTTGTTTTCTGTAATTAGCACATTTCTTTTTCCTATTCATCCAAATATGACACAGCCTAGAATATACAGCCACAGTGGGAAGTGGGATTCTAGTGTTTTACAAAGTTGGCTCTATAGCCTGAAGGCGAATTATAACTCCAATTAACCAGAAAAATGCCTCAGTAAGCAGTTACAGCATTACAATTGTAACCTTGCAGGTTGCGCAAAGTACAACGCTGGGGCATGCCATCAATGGAGACTCTGATGTGAATGGCGTTCCCTGAAATTGTGCAACACAGCAACACTGTGCCTCGAGCCTATTGTATGCAAAGATGAAACATGATTTTGTCCTTGAGAGCCTGACGTTCTAGTAGGAGCTGAGCAACATACGATTGGGAAAGGCACATGGGCATAAGGATAATGATGTACTCGCACTATAGGGTGAGGAGTGGATGACAAGAATACTCGAGTGTAAAACACATAAATAAGACCATTACACACTTATAGGATGCAGCTTACCTGACATGCTGAGGGATGAGTGTGGTTGAGATCCCAATGGGAAGATACTATGTCAATAGACTTTTTGGCCATGTTGAGTAAATTCATCCAGCCTTGGAAAAGTGGTAAGTGAAATGGTGCATTTTCTGAATAGTTAAGGCCTTCAGGAATATTTTCCACCAGGGCAATTCTTAGAAAAGATTTTGAAAAACAGACAAACAAAATCTAGTCAAATTTGAAGCCACAGATATTTATATATGCATACAAAGACATCTGAAAACAATACTCTTTACTATTTCTGATATATACTTTCCTCATCTCTTATATTCTTCTACCAAAGGCCTCTTACATTTCCCCTATGCTAATCTACTTTGATTTCAGAGTTTATGCTTCCTTTTTCCACAACTGTCATATTTTAGAAAATCTTAGTATTTATCCCTAATGTCCAGTTTCAAACTAGTCTTGAAAAAAAATCAGAACCTTATACATAAGCATCTTCTTTTAGTAACATATCCCCTCTTTTTTTTATTCCTATAGCAACACAATTCTTATATAAGGTACTACTATAAGCTACTCGAGACCATAAATTAAGTTTTGCCTATCTTCACTCTCTAGAACAATGTTGGGCATATAGTGGAACTCAATAAATGCTATTATTATTGCTTAACACCTCTAGAGATGCTTCCCAGCATAGGGTGCAAAGTGACATTGAGAAGAAGGTTATAAGAACCCACCTGTTGCAGGGCATATTAAAGTCTGAGATGAGGAGCATGTGAAATAATAGGAATAATCAAGCACTAAGTACACCACAATCAGTAATATTCTAATAAATTCATTTTTACTTCTTATACTTTTTTATATAGTGACAAGATATACACCGTGTCTGGCTCTCTTTCATGTTGCAGCTAAGGCTATGCTGTTTTCATTTCTGAGTTAGCCAGGGGAAAGGTGATGTTTTCATAAAGGGGTGAACAACTTTTCCAGTTTAATAAATGTATATTCTCCTGCAATTCCTGGTAAGAAAACCCCAAACTCCTATGAAGATACCAGCAATTGCTTCGAGAACAGGGATGTGTTTTATTCATAGCTGAATCCCTAGTGCCTGATATATAATTAAAATTCCAAACCAATGTCATCGAGTCAATTTCGACTCATAGCGACCCCACAGGACAGAGTAGAATTGCTCCATAGGGTTTACAAGGATCAGTTGTTAAGAGAAGCAGACAGGAGTCAACGACGACTCTGAGATTTAGTGAGGGCCATCATATTTTTTCTTAACTGGCTACTAAAATCACCTCCAACTGTTTCTGTACATGGATTTTCGACCCTCTCTATAGGGTAGCTATGAGTCGGAATCCACTTGATGGCAATGAGTTTTTTTTTTCTGGTCAAGCCATTTTCCATACTGCAGTTAGATTTATCTTTTTAAAAATATAAACCTAAACACTCTGCCTGTGCCTACTTAAAACTTCCTGCTTCCCCCCTTGAATTCCGTGTTCAAGGCTGACTTTCCTTGATAGATTGTAGGGTGTATAAAGGCAGGGACCTACTCCATTGATTCAGTATTGTATTCCCAGCATCCAACATATTGCTTAGTGCACCGTAGTGTCCAAAAGATATCTGCCAAGTTTGCTAAAATCTGAACAACCGAGAAATGGTGGGTCCATTAAAACTGACAAGAAATACAGAAAATGAAGTAAAGTGGGGATTGGAAGAGACTATCAAAGAAGAAAAATAATCAAGGGAAAACTGGCCCAAAGCCTGATGTCAGGAAATGCCTGTATTTTTCTGGTTGGTAGCGAGTGTGAAACAGATTAGAAGATTCAGAAGGGATCCTGAGAGAGACAGAAAAGCCCGAAGAGGGTCAGGAGAATGCAGAGCTTGGGGAGCCAAGGCAGGAGAGGGTTAACAAGATGGAGAGAGGAGACGATTTTATCTACTGATCAAAATCTTGAAGGCAATGCTACAGAGGTTGAAGCTGGATATTTGAATTCTACTCACATTTAAGTCCAATTATCTATGTTAAAGTTTGAAAAAAAGACCCCAGATAAGGCAGTTTCAGCCTCCCCTACAGCCAATGAATATAATTAAAAAACAATGAAACAAACTGAAAAGAATCCTGCCAATAAAACTAAAACATAACAGCTGCTAACAAATAGAGGAACTGACCAGTTTCAATTTTGCTTCAATATAAAAGACACTCTGAGAAAGACAGTGGACTCAAGAAGCAGGGATAAAATATGACATGAGGAATGTAGAATAATCACATAATTATAGATGGCTCCACACAGCCCTTCTTCATACCATCCCCCATGGCTTCTGTTAGTCACAAAAAATAAGGTAAGTGTGTAATAAAGAGTTTGGCTGGCTTTTGTCCCCAGCTTCTGGGAGATAACCTCTAAATCCTTGGAATTTCCTGGGTGAGGGTTTGTCTCTGTTATTTATGATGAGTCCCTGGGCCACACCTGATAGTTTATGCTAACAAGGCAACTCACGATGGGAAAGCAGCCCACACCAAAAAGACCAACCATGTAATTGGAGGGTTGTGGCTTTGAGCCACAGAATATCAGCACAACCTCTGTAAGAGGGGAGGGGAGACTAGAGATCGAGTTCAGTCACATGGTCAATGATTTAATCACTCATGTCTATATAATTAAACCCCAATAAAAACCCTAGACACTGAAGCTCGAGTGAGATTCCTGGGTAGACGATTCTTTGAATAAGTCACACTTCGACTCTGTGGGTCCCTGAGGACAATGGAAGCTTCCCATTTGCAACCCTCCCAGCCCCTATGTATCTCTGCTTTTGCTAGTTCTGATTTTTATTCTTTTACTACAGTACAAATGTAATTGTAAGTGTAGAACTTTCCTGACTTCTGTGAGTTATACCAGCAAATTATCATACCTGACGGTGGTCATGGGAACCCTTGAATTTGTAGCCAGCTGGTCAGCAGTGAGGGTAGCTTTGGGACCTCCAAACTTGTGGCTGGTGTCTGAGAGCAGCCTTGTGGAGGACCAAGCCCTCAGACTGTGCAGTTTGTTGAACTCACTGCAGCAGGATTTCCAATCTCTTTTGGAAAACTTTAGACTTCATATTCCAGCCCTAGATCTATGGGTAGTATTCAGGGGTATCTATGAACTTGGATCTTACATCTGTATTGCCCTTTAACTGAAATTAATATTTCCTTCAGTTATGAACACAGACAACAAATCACAGAAATATTAGCAGTAATTTTGACACCACTAAGAATCACAGATATTTTCATACCACGTTACAGTTATTGCAGATGTATCCAAGTATTCATCAATACTTTGAAATTATGCTAGTTTTCTAGACGTGCCATTAGATTTTGTTATTTTATGCTAACGAGGGCCATCAAGTTAGCTCCAACTCACGGTAACCTTATGTATAACAGAACGAAACACAGCCTGGTCCTGCACCATCCTCACAGTCACTGTTGGTATGTTTGAGCCCACTCTTGCATCCACCATGTCAGCCTATCTCATTGAGGGTTTCCTGTTTTTGCTTACCTTCTACATTACCAAACCTGATCTCCTTTTCTAACGAATGGTCTTTTCTGATGACATAACTAAAGTAAGCAAGATCAAGTCTTGCCATCCTCACTCCTAAGGAGCACTCTGGTTGTACTTCTTCCAAGACAGATTTGTTCATTCTTCTTGCAGTCCACTGTATATTCAATATTCTTCACCAAAACTACAATTCACATGCAATTATTCTTCTTTGGTCTTCCATTCTTATTGTCCAGCTTTCACATGCATATGAGGCAACTGAAAATACCATGGCTTGGGTCAGGTGCACCTTAGTCATGTGCATATCACAGGTTCTTAATGAGTCTTCCTTCAGTCCTGACGCTGTGTTCTTCTTTGGACTACATGAAGGCTATACATTAGTACATCAGTATATTTGTATATTACAAATTTTTAAAAAAATGTTTTGATAACCTTATTTCATTATTATTGGTTTCCTTGGTAATCCTATGTATTTTAAGCATTTGAAAACATTATTCAAGGAAGGGATCCATAGGCTTCATCAGACTGCCACAGGGGTCTATGGCACAAAAATGGTTAAAAAAATTTGATTTAGGTGGCTAATGCATCATTTATTCCTTTTCCTCCTACTCCATACACATTCATCTCAGATTTTTTTCCTTGATGATTGAAGCTGTTGTATTAGTCTCCTAGGGCTGCCATAAGGAAGTCCCACAAAGCTAGTGGCTTAAAATAACAGAAATTTATTCTCTCACAGTTCTGGGGGCTAGAAGTCTGAAACCAAGGTGATGGCAGGTCTATGCTCCAAGACTGAGTTGAATTCTCCCTTGCCTCTTCCTAGCTTCTGCTGGTGGCCAGCATCCTTCAACATTCCTTGGCTGGTAAATGCCTCCAATCTCTGCCTCTGTCTTCACATGACCATCATTCCTGTGTCTAGTCTGCCTTTCGCGTCTCTGCTCCTCTTATTACAAGGACATTAGTCAGATTGAATTAGGGCCTATTTTAACCTAGTATGAGGAGCCCTGGTGGTGCAGTGGTTAAAACGCTAAGCTGCTAACTGAAATGTCAGTGGTTCGAACCCACTAGCTGCTCCACGGGAGAAAGATGTGGCCGTCTGCTTCCGTAAAAATTTACAGCCTTGGAAACCCTATGAGGGTAGTTTTAATCTGTCCTGCAGAGTTGCTGTGAGTCAGAATTGACTCTACAGCAGTAGGTTTTTGGTTTACTCTAATGACATCTGCAAAGTCTTTATTTACAAATAAGGTCACATTTACAGGTATGGGGGTTTAGGACTTGAAGGTATCTTTGTTGGGAGACAACCCACAATAGCCATGGAAGTAGATAAGATTATCAAGATAGGAGAACTGGGCCAAATCCAAATTTAGGAAGCATCTAATCACATGATTGTGCTCATGAGGAGCCTGTACATAGATCAAGAGGCAGTTGTTCGGACAGAACAAGGGGATACTTCGTGGTTTAAAGTCAGGAAAGGTGTGCGTCAGGGTTGTATCCTTTCACCATACCTGTTCAATCTGTATGCTGAACAAATAAACCGAGAAGCTGGACTATATGAAGAAGAACCGATCATCAGGATTGGAGGAAGACTCATTAACAACCTGCATTATGCAGATGACACAACCTTGCTTGCAGAAAGCGAAGAGGACTTGAATCACTGATGAAAATCAAAACCACAGCCTTCAGTATGGATTACACCTCAACATAAAGAAAACAAAAATCCTCACAACTGGACCAATAAGCAACATCATGATAAATAGAGAAGATTGACGTTGTCAAAGATTTAATTTTACTTGGATCCACAATTAACACCCGTGGAAGCAGCAGCCAAGAAATCAAAAGACACATTGCATTGGGCAAATCTGCTGCAAAAGACCTCTTTAAAGTATTGAAAAGCAAAGATGTCACCTTGAGAAGTAAGGTGTGCCTGACTCAAGCCATGGTGTTTTCAATTGCCTCATATGCATGCAAAAACTGGACCGTTAATAAGGAAGACCAAAGAAGAACTGATGCCTTTGAACTGTGGTGTTGGCAAAGAATGTTGAATATACCATGGACTGTCAAAACAACAAACAGGTCTGTCTTGGAAGAAGTACAACCAGAATGCTCCTTAGAAGCAACGATGGCAAGACTACGTCTTACATACTCTGGACGTGTTGTCAGGAGAGATCAGTCCCTGGAGAAGGACATCATGCTTGGTAAAGTAGAGGGTTAGCGAAATAGAGGAAGGCCCTTAACAAGATGGACTGACACAGTGGCTGCAGCAGTGGACTCAAGCATAACAGCAATTGTCAGGATGGCACCGGACCGGGCGTTGTTTCGTTCTGTTGTACACAGGGTCACTATGTGTCAGAACCGACTCAACGGCACCTAACAACAACAACAACAATCATTGCTGGTTTGATAGAGAAAGTGGGAGAGGTCAAGAAGACCTAAAAGGAACTACTGAAGAGATTGGATGAGAAGGAGAGTAAAATTCCCTAGAAGCCAAAGACCAAATTAATTATTAATTTATTTTTTATTAAATATCAAATTAAATTATGAATTTATACTAAAAATAAAAATTGAGGCACCATCCCAGGTCTAGGGACTACCTTGTATTTGGGTAATGAATTCCCAGGAAAAGCCCAGGAACAACTTGCTCTCCAATTCACTTTTCTTCTCACTGATTTTACCTGGGCATCTTGATGGTGCCTTGTCTGACACAGAGCTTGTTTCCTATGCCTGCAAGGACAAGGCCCCTAGAAATCAGCTTTAAAATGACTTGATTTAGTTCTGTGACCTACCATTTTATTTCTTTTAACAACCAACAGCTGGCTACTCTCCAGGGGCCCAATCTAATTAGCATACGTGCAGTAACAGACATCCTCTACTTACTTCTCCAGCCAGGAAAGAAAGATGTAGGCAGACTTCATTAACATTCACCTCTGGGCAAATCCCTGGAATGCCTGCTTATCATCTCTAACAGAGCTATTCCCAGAGGTGCAGCACTGCTATTTCTGATACCTTGTAACAAGGGGAAAATGCTGACTCTACAGGGCTACAATGCAGAAAAGATCTTTTCATGCCTCTTTTTCATGGTATTTTAAGATAAACTACAAACGATTTGAACTCTGTGTCCACGGAAATCAAGTGGAATAAATATAAGAAAAAGCATTTTACATTGTTAATAGATTTTTAAATAGAATTCTAACTGTTCTTAAAACCCAACCCATTGCCGTCGAGTCAATTTGACCCAACAGGACAGAGTAGAGCTGCCCTATAGGGTTTCCAAGGAACACCTGGTGGATTCGAACTGCTGACCTTTTGGTTAGCAGCCCAACTCACCATCAAGGTTTCCAACTGTTCTTACTAAATGGTATATATTTACTCTCCAATCTTAATGTAATCATGAACATTTTCCTTTTAATATGGGAACAATATTTCACCTTCTCAAAGAAATATCTGCAGTTCCCCTCTTATAAGCTACTAAAAAATAAAGTTCATGCACTTGCTAGCTTTAAAAGGTGTTTTTCCTTTTTTTTTGTAGTTGTTGTTTGTTTGTTTGTTTTTGGCAAATATAAGAATCTTTTAAAAATATTACATCTTCATTCTTGATTTTGGTGTTACTGCAGTGAAATGTTTAAGAGCGAAGGCTTTGGAGTAAGGTAGACAAAGCCCAGCTCTGTCAGCTAACCTCTTTAAATGTTTCCACTTAAGAAGATTAGAGGAGATAGTCTATGTGAAAGTGCTTTGCTCAGTGCTTGGTTTATGGTAAGCACTAGATAAAAGATAGATATTTTTAAAAGTAACTTACAGTCTGAAAACATGTAACTTCTAAAAACATCTCCTAGTTTTTACACTGATACAGCACTGTTGCTAAAAAAGATTCTACACATATTGGTTGAAAGAATTCTTCTAAATTGAGACCTACATGACATTTTCAGAGTGAATGTGAGCTTCCTTTTATTGCCCAATGCAGTGGATCAGTTATTAGGACTTGATGATCTACATGGGTTCTTGCAGTCAATTCACCGACTTTCATTCCTTAGATCTTGGCTCTTTGAGGGCATAAATCAATGAAGCTGAACAGATGGTCTCTCAGCTCATCAATGTAATTAGACCTGCACTCAAAATAAAACAATGCAGATTCTGCACCCTGATTGAGGGCATCTTGCTGTAATGAAAGCCAAGGGTTGACAAGGCAAAAGTTAACTTTCCCAAGGCGATACCAGAGTCACTGACATTAAGATAAAAGATACTCTGCTACCGATGTGGCCAACTCACTGACCACCTCTGGATGTGGAATTAGTTGATACAAGTCTATATTAGCTTACTTTAACTCAGCTAAGATAAATGCTTCGTTTTTACAAGAATTTGGGTCAGGGTGAGTTTACCTGTGAAAGATACAGCAGAAAAGATACAAGAGAGACCTGGCTGGCTAACAGTATCCTGATAATTCTTAATCTGGCACAGGGAAGACCATTGCTGTATATTAAAGTACTTAGAGTTTTGCTTTAACAATCTTTTGACAATATTTTATCATTAAAATTTTCAAATCTACAGAAAAGTTGAAAGAAGAGTACAGTGAATTGAATGAATATATTCATCACAAGAGAGAATATGTGTATAAGTATATAGATACAGATACACATTCAATTTTTTATTCATCACAACAGTTTGTCTCTGAATATTCAGCATGCATTTTTATGAGGTCTTTATTCTAAATAACCAATAACACAGGAAATTTGGCATTTGATATAGTCCTATTAGTGAATATTCAAATCTCCCTGTCTTAGGCTGGGTTCTCTAGAGAAGCAAAACCAGTAAAGGTATAAATATACATATATATAGAGAGATTTATATCAAGGAAACAGCTCACTCGATTGTAGAGGCTAGAACTCCCAAGTCCGTGGATCAGGGTAGAAGCCTCTCCCAAGTCATGCAGCCGCAGAAGCTGGAGAGCCCAAGATCGGCAGGTCAGAGAGCAGGGCTCTGCTCACAGGGTGTGAAGATCAACGAATCCCAAATTCAGCAGATAAGCTGACAGCTCAAGTCCCAAGAACCAGAGATGAGACAACAGGAGGCAGCCATAGGATCCAGAGAGAGCAAAGAGCCAGAACGTCTGCTTATATTCAGATGCAGGCCACACCCCCAAGGAGACTCCATTTCATCTGATTGGCTACTCACAGTATATTCAGTCATGGGAGTGATCACATTAAAACACTGAGAATCATGGCCCAGACAAGTTGACACACAATCTTAACCGTCACACTCCTAACTGTCCCAGTAATGTCCTTTATCCCTGGGCTTTTTAGGATCCAAGATCCAATTAATGTTCAATTGTTGCATTTAGTTGTCATGTCTCTTTGTTGTTGTTATTGTGTGCTGTCAAGTCGATTCTGACTCATAGCAACCCTACAAGACAGAGTAGAATTGTCCCATAGGATTTTCCAGGCTGAAATCCTTATGGATCAGATCGCCAGGTCTTTTCTCCCGAGGAGACCATTAGTTTAGCAGCCAATTGCTTAATCATTATGCCACCAGGGCTCTCTGTCCCTTTAAACCAAGTAAAAAACAGTTGCTATTGTGTAGACTCCGATTCATGGTGACCTCGTGTGTCAGAGTGGTACAGTGCTCCACAGACTGATTCTCCAGAAGTAGATTGCCAGGCCTTTCTTCTGAGGCACCTCTCAGTGGACTAGAACATTCAAACTTTCACTTAGCCTCTTTAGTCCCCTTTTTTGGGGGTCTTCCATGTTGCTGATACTTTTGAAGACCCCAGGCCAGTTGTTTTGCGGAGTGACTTTTAATTGAGATTTGCCTGATTACTGTGTCATGATTAAAGATTTAGGATAAATATTTTTGTCAGGAACACTAACCCAAAACTCACTGCCGACTTCTGGCAAAACGGCGCTCTAGGCAGATGCACCATGCTGTCCCTCCACAGCAAAGATCTGAAAAACTAAGCCGAGCAGAGAAAACAACAATCCTGAAACCCTAAAACATCAAATGAAGAGATAAAGAACTCAGCCAAGCACCAAATGGAGTGAGAAAACTGACAGAGACTGGAGAGCGAGGAGAGATTCATGCAGAGGTCCCTACCAGCTAACACAGCGTGGATCCGCCATCTCGGACTCCTACCAGAGACCACCAAACAGGGGTACGAGAAAGCAGCTTCACGGAGCTTCCAGCGGGAGACAAAATATTTGCGATATATGCTTTCCCAACCCCCACCCATCTTCACCCCCACTCGACCTCCTCTGTTTCCCACGGCTGCAATCTCTTGTCCGGGAAACACCGGCTGCTTGGATTCCACACACCCGAACAGGCCGGCTCTCTGAGTGCCATTTGTTGGCTGCTGGTGTTGTTTTTTTCCACTTCTTTTGATTTCTTCCTTACCTCTCACCACCTCCCCCTCCTTTTGCTCAAATACCTGGCTCTGTGCACCATTTCTGCTTCTTCCTGAGGGGCTGCAGAGCTCCGGTAATTTGTGGTATACTCTTTCCCACTCCCTACCCTTCGTCACCCACACTCGATCCGGTCTGCTTCCCGCGGACACAGTTTCTTGTCCAAGAAACTGCAGCTGCTTGGATTCCACCAGCCCACACTAGCTGGCTCTCTGAGTGCCATTTGTTGGCTGCTGGTGTTGCTTTTTTTCCTGCTTCTTTTGATTTCTTCCTTACCTCTCACCACCTCCCCCTCCTTCCACTCAAATACCTGGCTCTGTGCGCCATCTTTGCTTCTTCCTGAGGGGCTGTGGAGCTCAGCTCAAATGTGGAGCTGCTTCCCGGTCTGGGCTGCCACGCTGGTGGGATCCCGGGGCTTTCGTTTGTTTGTTTTGAATTGTTTGTTTGTTTTCTTTTCCTTTTCTTGAGTTGGGAGCCCTATCTGGCCAGGCGGTGCTGCGTGGCAAGGAAACTACCCCCTCAGCTTGCACAGACGTGCAGAGAGAACCCTGAGAGCATTTCTTTTTTCATTGGTTTTTTCTTTTTCTATTTTTTTCTGTTTTTTGGGGGGCTTTTCTTGTTCTTTTTTTTTTTTAAATTTGTTTTCTTTTCTTTTCCCTCTTTTTCCCTTTTTTGTCTTTCTTCATTACTCAGTTTCTTGTCTCTCTATATCTTCCTTCTCGTTCTGTTACCTGAATACCTAGTGTTGTATACCTCTACGCCTTCTAGCCAGGATGTACCAAAACACCTGAGAGCCACTTCCCCAGACCTCATAGCTGCACCGGCGGGATCCCTGGGAACTTTACGATTCTTTAACCTTTCTGATTTTTATTTCTTCATACTTTTCTTTTCTTTTCTTCTTCTTCCCCTTTCTGTTTTTCTCCATTTCTTAATCTCTCATCTCTCCACTCCAATGGCAAGCTCCCCTAGCATTCTTTTTTGTTTGTATGGTTTTGGCTCCTGTTCCTCTATCCTCTCTACCATATCCATCTTAGCTCCACACATAATAATCCCCTGCTACATCCTGCCTACTGGCACCATGCGCTTAACATCACACCACCATGCAGCACAGTCACAGCCTACTGGAACCTGCCCTGCACTGATTACCAACCCACCCTGGTGGCTGTAGTAAGTGCCACAAACAACCCATCCCAGTAACTCATCTTTAGCTAGACCTGCCCTGCCGTACCATATCTGAGTCACTGACCCTGCCAATTGGAGAAGGAGGTAAAAAGTATTGTGCCTACAGATGAGCAAACAACAAAGAACACACAGTCCACCTGCACAGACATAGTCAAATTTAAAAAAAAAAAGGGGGGATGAAACAAACAAATCTACAAACAATAAATAAGAAAAATAACTACTGAATGCCCCGAAGACAGCAGAAAATATCAAAACATTTACAAAAACAAGACAGGATGGTTCCAGTAGGGGTCCAAAATAAAACACCAAATGACTTTCCAGTGGAAGAAAATTCACTAGAACTACCTGATAGGGAATTAAAATCTCTAATACTCAGAATTCTCCAAGAGCTGAGGCAAAAGCTGACTAACATGGGGAAAAAATAGACAAATTTATGGAAAATACCGACAAAAAATTTGAAGAATCCAGGAAAATAACGCAGGAACAAAATGCCAAAATAAATTCACAACTAGAAATTATACAAAGACAACAATTAGAAATCCAAAAGATAAACAGCAAGATTTCAGAAATGGACGGTGTCATAGAAGGGCTGAGAAGCAGATCTGAAACGATGGAAGACAGGATCAGTGGAATTGAAGGCAAACACTTGGATACAACTCTGTTTCAGGAAAATTCAGAAAAAAAGAACATAGAAAAATGAAGAGACACTGAGAGTTATGTGGGATACAATCAAAAGCAAAAATTTGAGAGTGATTGGAATTCCAGAACAGGGGGAGAAAACAGAAAACACAGAGAGGATCATTGAAGAACTGCTGACAGAAAACTTCCCCAATATCATGAAAGATGAAAAGCTGGCCATCCAACAAGCTCAATGAACCCCATTTAGGATAGACCCCAAAAGAAAATCACCAAGGCATACCATAATCACACTCGCCAAAACCAAAGACAAACAAAGAATCCTGAGAGCAGCTCGTGAAAAACAAGAAGTCACATACACTGGAGAAACAATCAGACTAAGCTCAGATTATTCGACAGAAACCATGCAGGCAAGAAGGCAATGGGATGACATATACAAAATCTTGAAAGAAAAAGATTACCAGCCAAGAATAATATATCCTGCAAAACTCTCGTTCAAATTTGACGGTGAAATTAGGTCATTTCCAGATAAACAGAAATTAAGGGAATATGTAAAAGTCAAACCAAACTTACAAGAATTATTAAAGGGAGTTCTTTGATCTGAGGACAAACAACTTCAGCTCACAGGCAGAATCTAGGACGCAGGATTGTATCAGCCAGATGCCAATCTAGGAAATGAACTCTTGAGGACTATCCAAAACCAAAAGAAATACAACAGGGAATCAGAGCAGTTAATCACTAAATGACAACAACATCAAAACAATAAAAGAGGGAATAAATGGCAAAGGTATAGAGTCTTCTCATGGAGAGGAAGGCAAGGCAATACCAAGTAATGGTAGACTGCTTCAAACTTAGAAAGATAAGGGTAAAATTCATGGTAACCACAAAGAAAGCTAACAAACATACTCATAAAAAAAGAGGAAAAGCATAGTCTCAGCAAAAACAAAACCTATATAAACAAAAGAAATGAAAAAAAAAATCCACATACAAAAGTAACTCAGCACAAGAGAGTAAGAAGAACAAAGAAAACATCAGTACCACAATAAAAAGCACTACAAAATGACAGCAACAAACACATCTATCAATAATTACACTGAATGTAAATGGACTCAATGCACCCATAAAGAGACGGAGACTGACAGAATGGATAAGAAAACAGGATCCATCAATATGCTGTCTACAAGAGACACACCTTAGAAACAAAGATGTGAATTTATTAAAAGTCAAAGGTTGGAAAAAAATATATCAAGCTAACAACTACCAAAAAAAGAGCAGGAGTGGCAATTGTAAACTCAGATAAAATAGACTTTAAAACGAAATCTACCATAAAAGACAAAGAAGGACACTATATAATGATTAAGGGGATGATCCAGCATGAAGACATGACCATAATAAACATCTACACACCCAATGACAGGGCTCCAAAATACACAAAATGAACTCTAACAACACTGAAAAGAGAAATTGACAGTTCCACAATAATACTAGGAGACTTCAACACACCACTCTCAGTAAAGGACAGAACAACTAAGAAGAAACTCAGCAAAGATACAGAAGACCTAAAGGGCACAATCAGCCAACTTGACCTTATAGACATATACAGAACTCTCCATCCAACTGCTGCAAAGTACACATTCTTTTCCAATGCACATGGAACGTTCTCCAGAATAGACCACATCTTAGGCCACAGAGCAGTCCTCAACAAGATCCAAAACGTTGAGATAATTCAAAGTATCTTCTCTGACCACAATTCCATCAAGGTAGAAATTAACAACAGAAAGAGCAAGGGAAAAAAATCAATTACAAGGAAACTGAATAATACCCTGCTTACACATCAGTGGGTAATAGAAGAAATCAGAGATGGAGTCAAAAAATTCCTAGAATCAAATGAGAATGAAAACACATCATATGAAAACCTTTGGGATACACCAAAGGCAGTCCTCAGAGGACAATTTATAGCAATAGATGCACATATCAAAAAAGAAGAAAGGGACAAAATCAAAACATTACAGAACTCAAACAAATAGAAAGAGAACAGCAAAAAAAGCCCACAACCACCGGAAGAAAGGAAATAGTAAAGATCAGAGCAGAAATCAATGAAATAGAGAACAGAAAAACAATAGAAAGCATCAACAAAACCAAAAGCTGGTTCTCTGAAAGAATCAACAAAATCGACAAACCACTGGCCAGACTGACAAAAGAAAAACAGGAGAGGACACAAATAGCCCAAATAAGAAATTAAATGGGGGACATTACAACAGACCCAACTGAAATAAAAAGGATTATAACAGAATATTATGAAAAACTATATGCCAACAAATTTGAAAACCTAGAGGAAATGGATACATTTCTAGAAACACACGGCCTACCCAAACTACAATAAAGTCATGTTGAAAATCTGAACAGACCCATAACAAGAGAAGAGATTGAAAAGGTAATAAAAAAAAGCTCCCAACAAAAAAACCCCTGGCCCAGATGGCTTCACTGGAGAATTCTATAAAACATTTACAGAAGAGGTTGTACCAGTACTACTCAAGCTATTTCAGAGCACAGAAGAGGGAGCAACACTTCCAAATTCATTCTATGAAGCCAGCATAACGCTGATACCACCAAAACCAGGCAAAGACGTCACAAATAAAGAAAATTACAGACCAATATCTCTCATGAATATAGATGCAAAAATTCTGAACAAAATTCTAGCCAATAGAATTCAGCATCAGATCAAAAAAATAATACAGCACGACCAAGTAGGATTCATACCAGGTATGCAAGGATGGTTCAACATTAGAAAATCAATCAACGTAATCCACCACATAAATAAAAGGAAAGAAAAGAATCACATGATCAACTCAATGGATGCAGAAAAGGCATTTGACAAAGTCCAACACCCATTCCTAATAAAAACTCTCAATAAAATATGTATAGAAGGGAAATTTCTCAACATAATAAAGGGCATGAGATACCATCTCACCCCAGCATTACTGGCACTAATCAAAAACACTGGAAATAACAAACGTTGTGGGGGCTGTGGGGAGATCAGAACTCTTATGCACTGCTGGTGGGAATGCAAAATGATACAACCATTTTGGAAAATGATATGGCGCTTCCTCAGAAAGCTAGAAATAGACATACCATTCGATCCAGCAATCCCACTCCTAGGAATATATCCTAGAGAAATAAGAGTCGTCACTCGAATAGACATATGCACACCTATGTTCATGGCAGCATTGTTCACAATAGCAAAACGATGGAAACAACCTAGATGCCCATCAACAGATGAATGGATAAACACACTATGGTACATACACACAATGGAGTACTATGCAACGAGAAAGAACAATGATGAATTTGTGAAGCATCTCATAATATGGATGAAATTGGAGGGCATTATGCTGAGTGAAATAAGTCAATCACAAAAGGACAAATATTGTATGAGACCTCTACTGTAAAAATCCATGAAAAAGTTCACACACAAAATGTAACAATTTTTGTTGGTTACCAGGGATGGGAGGTGTCGGTGGGGGGGAATACTAAATAGGCAATAGATAAGTGGTATCTTGGGTGAAGGGTGAGACAGTACACAATACAGGGGAAACTAGCACAACCTGTACAAGGAAAGGTCATGGAAGCCCCATAGACACATCCAAACTCCCTGAGGGACTGAATTCCTGGGCAGAGGGCTGTGGGGACCATGGTCTCGGCGAACATCTAGCTCAATTGGCATAACACAATTTATAAAGACAATGTTTTACTTTCTACCTTGGTGAGTTGTGTCTGGGGTCTTAAAAGCCTGTGAGGGGCCATCTAAGATACTCCACTGGTCTCATCCCTTCGGGAGCAAGGGAGAATGAAGAGAACAGGATACAAGGAAAAGATTAGTCTGAAGGACTAATGGTCCGGACTGAGTCTAGTACAGCTAGATGGTGCCCGGCTACCACCACTGACGGCTCTGACCAGGATCACAACAGAGGGTTCTGGACGGAGCTGGAGAAGGATGTAGAACATAATTCTAATTCACAAAAAAAAAAAAAAAGACCAGATTTACTGGCCTAAAGGAGACTGGAGAAACCCCGAGAGTATGGCCCCCAGACACCCTTTTAGCTCAGTGGTGAAGTCATCTCCGAGGTTCGCCATTCAGCCTGGGAGTGGATAGCCCTGTAAAACCAGATGGGACTAATGAGGTACAGGAGTCCAGTGACAAGGGCCAGAAGGCAGAAGGGGACAAGGAAGCTGGTGATAGGGAACCCAAGGTTGAGTAAGGA
The DNA here is from genome assembly GCA_030035585.1 of Dugong dugon. Classification (NCBI taxonomy): domain Eukaryota; kingdom Metazoa; phylum Chordata; class Mammalia; order Sirenia; family Dugongidae; genus Dugong; species Dugong dugon. The sequence continues at coordinate 21,661,504 of CM057469.1, read as the reverse complement.
TATTGACGATGTGTTATGAGATTGTTAACCATTGTCATAGGGCAACATGTGTAGTGACTGTTAAATGAGAAATGATTTTGTTCTGTATGTAAGCCTTGATCTTAAGTGAGAATAGCAGCACAATTGGAAGAGCATAGTCAGGGTCACTGAACTGTGCATGTAGAAATTTTTGAAATGGTGTATCTTTGGCTATGTGTATTTTCACCAAAAAAAAAAGTTGAGAAGTTACACGGTTGTCATGTTGTGGGGTTGTTAACCAATGTCATAAAACAATATGTGTACTACTGTTTCATGAGAAACTATTTGTTCTGTAAGCTTTCACCTGAAGTACAATTAAAAAAAAAAACCAAAACAAAAACAACTCACTGCCGTGGAGCTGATTCTGACTCGTGGCAACCCTGTAGGGTTTCTAAGGTTGTAAATCTTTACAGAAGTAGATTGCCACATCTTTCTCCCTCAGAGCAGCTGGTGGGTTCAGAACCTCTGATCTTTAAAGCCGAGTGCCTTAACCACTGTGCCACCAAGGCTCCTTCAGGAACACTGAATAGGTAATGTTGGGCCGCATCTCGTGGCACATAATGTTGGTTTGTTCCATGACTGGTGATGCCAGGTTTGGTCATTTGGTCAAGTGGTGTCTCCTCGATTTCTCCATTGAAAGCACCTTTATCCTCTCTATAATTAATGTGGGCAGAGGGACCCTCAGACGGTAACCAATGATTTTACCTAACGTTTTGGCATCCATTCATGATTCTTGAGTAAAGCTACTTTTACTGTGGTGCGTGCAAACTGGTAGTTTTCTATCATTTCTTCTATATTAGTTGGCATTATTCTGTAAGGAAAAGCTTCTCTTCCCCCCTGATCCTTTTGGTGATTTTTATTTTAGTGTATTCATATGGACTTACAGATTCGTTTTCTTTTTAATGAAGTGTTAAAATCTGTTATTGTCGTTATCCGCTGTGGGGCTTAAGCTGTTGCATATACTACCAGTGGGAGCCCCTGTAACTGTCTCCCGTGTCCTGTTGATACGTTTCTTTCAGTTTTTGAATACTCGATTACTTTTGGCATCAGATGTTTCATTAGCATTAATTCGTAAATGCACTTTCAGAGACAGCCGCAGCAGAGAACATGATGGGAAATTTGGTAGCAGATCTCTGTTTGCATAAATCTACAAACGATGGACTACCAAACCTTTGCCGTCGAATTGATTCCAACTCATAGCAACCCTATAGGACAGAGCAGAACTGCCCCATAGGGTTTCCAAAGAGTGGCTGGTGGATTTGAACTGCGAAACTTTTGGTTAGCAGTAGAGCTCGTAACCACTGCACCACCAGGGCTCCAAAGCGTGGACTAAGCGTAATATATTAAGTGAACAACAGCTACGGTTTTCTTTTTGGAGAGAGGCAGCATGGCAGTAGAAGTATTATCATTGTAGCCATTATTTTGTTTGCATATTACAGTTGAAAAGTACTTTCACAGATATGACTACATATCATCATCAAAAAGCAAACTGTGAGATGGTATTACCTCAATTTTAACGATAAAGAGAGTAAGGCTCCCAGAAGCCAGGTGTTACTGAGTTAGAGAGAATGCCACAGAGTTGGGATTTGAACTCAGGTTTGTCTGAGCTCAGATCTCATGTGCTTTCACAACACTAGATTAGGCCCTAGTCTTATCCTAGAAGGTTTGCCACAAGCACGCTTTGGGTCTATGTGACTCATGGTGACCTTGTGCAAAATGGAACAAACACTGCCCAGTCCTGCACCATCCTCATGATCAGTTGCAGATCAGACCTTTGTGATCCATAGAGTTTTTGGAAGTAGACCACCAGGTCTTTCTTCCTACTCTGGAAGGTCCACTGAAACCTATTAAGCATCATAACAACACAAAAGCCTCCAGTGAGAGACAGGTGGTGGCTGTGTCTGAGGTGCACTGGCCGGGAATCTCCTGCATGGGTCTCTTGCATGGAAGATGAGAGAATTCTACCACGGAACCACCACTGCCCCCTGGATGGAAGGGAAAGGGAGATATATGCTGGAGGGCAGAGAGCAGTGGCTACAGTCTTAGTATGAAAAGTCAGTCTGGACTGAGACCCCACTCCTCCCAGAAGAAGGGAAGGTAAGAGTGACAGTTCCCTAGTGTCCTCCTCTTCCTCACTCCTACGCAGTCACCCTGTCAATCCCTGTCAACCAGGACATCTGCAGTGACAGAAAGTCACACTTTTCCTGGGCCCAGTATTTCCAAATACTGGCCCAGAAAGGAAAGAACAATCAGGGGAGAAAGAACCTCAGAAAGGATGAAGAAAAAAGAAGAAAGAAGAAGGCAGAACTCAATGCACCTGCCTTTTGATAGTTTACCAATATAAAATGGGCACAAACAAGCAGGGAGTCCACTGATGAAAAGACCCGGACACTGCTCTCAAAGAGCTAAAACACGTAGCAGGAAGATGGATGGCTGGAAAACAAACTGCTGAGAACTTACAAGGTCTAATGGAAGAACAGATTTGTATTGTGTTAGGTAGTCATTGGGGTCTCTGGTTGGCACAAATGGTTAAGCATGTGGCTATGAACAGAAAGGCTGACAGTTCAAACCCATCCAGAGGTGCCTCAGAAGAAAAGTCTGGCAATCTGCTTCCTAAAGGCCACAGGCAAGAAAATCCTATGAAGTAGTTCTACTCTGCACACATGGGGTCACCATGAGTTGGAATTGTCTGGAACAGCAACTAGTATAAGGTAAATATTACCCTTTGACATCTGGCAAAATAGTAATCATACTAAAACTACTTCTACCACTTTAATTGAGCAACATGTATTGAGTGCTTGCTAAGGTGCAGGCACTATGTTAAGGAGGTTTACTGACTCTATTAACTTAATGTTTTAATAATTCTCAGAAGTAGGTAAATTATTATTCCCATTTTATGGATGAGGAAACTGAGACACAAGGAGTTTAAGTAGCTTGCCTCAGGGCACACAACTAGTAAGCCTAGGAAGTCTGATTGCAGTCTACCCTCTTAATCACTACACTCCATTGCCCCTTCTACTCTTAAAAGCAAAACACCCAGGAAGAAGCATAAAGTTCAGTTTTCTTGCCTAGTCCTCAGTATATCTTCAATGATTCTGGTCTATAAACATCCTGGGGCATGATGTCTATGGCAGTAAATTCTAGATAGACCAGCAAAGCTTAGGACTTATTCTTTCACAGTCAGTTTTTAATCGGAAGACATAGCTTTTGAACCAAAATTCAGGACATAATCCATCAGATGATTTTGGGTCATTTATCATCCCTCATTCCATTGATATTTATGGAGAGGCAAATTCCTGATGAGCTCTGCTGAAAAGCCCACCAGGCAAAACACCTGCTCTCAAGGGGCTTACATTCTAAAAGGAGAGAGGATGGTCAACAAGTAAGTAAACAAGCAAATGAAAAAGACAGTGAGTGTGAGGGAAATAAACAGGATGAAGGGGCAGAGAGTAAGGGGAAGGCTGCTGCTTTAGACTGGTGACCAGAAAGACCTCTCTGAGGCTGTCACTCTGAGATGTGAATATCAAGAAGTGGTTAGCTGCACAAAGATTTTTGGGGCAAGGTGTCAAGAGAGGAAAGGATCAAAAATTGTGTAAGAATTAAGGCAGGAATGGCGTTGGAGTGTTGGAAGAACAGCCAGCAGGTCAGTGTGGTGAAGGTTAGAGAGTGAAGTAGAGGAGGTGGGAGAAAGGGTCAAAGAGGTTGACAAAGAACTAGGTTATGTAGGGCTAGTGAGCATGGTGAAGGGTTGCGATTTACTCCAAGTGTGATGGGAAAACTCCGGTGGATTGAGCAGAGATGGGCCGTGATCTGATTTACCCTTTAAAAGGATTGTCCTGACAGTTTTGTGCAGAAGGGACTTCAGGGGGACAAGAATCACAACAGGAGACCAGTTAGGAGACCACTGCAATAGTCTAGGGCCTAGGCAAAAGACGATGGTGGCTCGGATTGTAGGTCCTGGAGACAGAGTGAAGCGGAGGGCTGTGGATGTACCGTGAAGATAAAGCCGACAGGAATTTTGGGTATTGTTGGGGGGGAAATCCTGCTGCCCATTCCTGATGTCTCCTCTTCAGGTTCAAAGGTGCTCCATTGGTGTGACACAACCTTGCCTTTTCCCAGACCTTTACTCACCCTGCTCCAGGGAGGCAGGAGTGAGTTATCTGCTTAGGAGATTTGGGAAAAATGTTCAGTTTGGTTCCTTGTTTCTTCCTCTTGGGAGAACCATCCTTCTCCTTCACCCCCCAAGTTTTGCATGGACAAGCTCCTTTATGTCCAAGCATGGCTTGGTCCAGTGTTGAGTATGGCTGTATGCTAACCCTGTCTAATTCTGGGGTTCAGTTTAGGAAGTTCATTTAATCTCACATTAACCTGCATCTTCCAATTCAGCCTTTATCAGTAAGATGATCATTTGGCCTCCAACTGCTACACCTTGTCTGAATTGTCAATTTGTTCAGAATCTGTGTAGTGAAGAAGGATGATATTTACTGATTCTCCTCAAGAGACCCTGGGAGTAGAGTCTGGAGATAGTTTGGATTCTGATGTATTAAACTCTCCTGGATATTTTGATGGAATGAGGGGTGGCAGGTCAGAATTCAGGATGAACAATTGCAATGACGGACTAGCTTGCAGAAAATGATCATGAGGGAGGCACTGTTGTCTAGTCAATGCATTGTTTATTAGTCTAAAGATTCCACTTCTCCTTCTGACTTGATAGAAAGGTTATGGCTAGGATGACAAATATGTGCTGCCTCTCCCCACTCCAATGCCCAACAAAAGTATTGATAATCAATCATGACATTTTTTGCCATACAGCCTGGCCCTGGTCTGAGACTATTTCTTAGCCTAGTGCTCCAGGATAAAATTGAAGTTTTAATTTTGAAGTAAACTCGGAAATGATGCTAATTACACTTTCTGCTTAACCCAGACTTGCCCAGAAAATAATTTTTATTTTAACCTTGTTGAAAACATTTCTAAAATGTTTGATTACTATTTTCTATAATTAGAGTGGGCTGAAGATAATTGTTTTATTCAAATTTTGCCATAGGACCTCCAAACTCTACTCTGTTGAAGATGTGGGAGATTTATTCTGGGAATTTTTAAAAAAATAAATACTTCACTCAAATATTTTTTTGGATTCAAGATGTTCCTTTAATTTAAATGAAAGTATAGTGAAATTTTTAGTAATTGAGGACTCACCATCAATGATTGCTTCCATTTGTTCTCATAATAAGGACCATAAAAAAGACAGGAGAGCTCACTCAAGTCCTTAACACCTTGACCTTAACTAATAACTACAGAGCAATTAAACTGTGCTCTTTCGTTGCTCAGAGCTAGTGGTAAGTATTTTTCCATGAGAGGGAGATTATATGTGTGAGGAGGCAGTCCTTCAGACAAGCTTGGCCGCCATGTCTTCCCTAATGGTTTGTCTCAATGTTGACAGGGTTAAAGACATACAACCCTGGATGAGGCTCCAGGGTATCTGAGCACCTCCTCCTCTGGTAGTCAGGCAGGAAAATCATCCGTGTAACTGGTCACATAGGCTGGGGGTATAAAGTAGCCAGGGGAGGGATTTTTCTCTGTCTTCTCAGCTATAGTGTTAATGGGCAGCATGCATAGCATTAAGCTTACAGCCCACCTAAGTGGACCTGCCTGGCCAGGAGAAGACCAGCAGAAGGTAGGCACCTACTGTGTCCCTCAGCCACATTGCCAGGTGGAGGGCAGGCATGGAAGAATCTATATCGATTGGGACAGTTTCCCAAGTTGGGGGGGTGGGTGCGGAATGTCATATAACTGGTCCATTTAAGTCTTTCACCCATGACACAAAGTGGGATGTGCATAGAAAGGTCATCATCTCTGCCCAGACAGCTTTTGAGCTGGGGGAACTGCTACCCTGTCGTATACTACCCACTTAACGTAAGTAATAAAAGCTACCTTCCATGTGCTAATGTGTGTTCAGGCTCTGATCAGAAGGACATGATAGAAATGGAGCAATCCATATTAGTTACTGGTGCCTTATGGCCTTCTGGCTATCTAGATATCAGTTACAACCTGGGAGTACATAGCAGATTTGCTGTGTTGCACCTCAGGTTTGGTGCAGCAAAGCAAGGTCTGACGGTGTTGACACTCACTATGTGGTTGTTGTTTTCTCCTTCCTCCCCAGTCTTGAAATGTCAACAATTTTCAAAACTTGAGACCACATTAACAAATTCCATTATTTGACAAATTCTTTTTGATCACCATGGCTATGTCAGAATGACTTGTATCCCACTGACAGCTCAATGAGTAGCTGACTGTTGCTGACCGCTAATGAGCCCAACACTTTGCTTGGGGTAAATTTTCTATGCCTCGAAGACTCCTCAATATCCTGAAAGAAACCAGACCTGGGAGAACTGCTCTGAGGAATGTAGCAGTGTCTTGTTTAGGAAAATTGTATAAGCTGGCACCACTTCTAGAAACAAAGAATGATTTCTGAAAGGCAAGGAAAGTGGCAACTAAGTGGCGTGTTTAGAGTGCCACCAACGTAAATCACACACTGTGGCGTGAGTTCTCTGCAGTGGGCCCTTCTCTGCAGAGGGAAGCCACTGAGCACAGAAAACAATCTCAGCTGCTATATTTCAAGTCCACCAAGGGCCACCAGCATCGTCTGGCAGAGCATGTGCCATTTTCAGAGTTTAAAATAGTTTTCTAAATGTGTCTTTTCACAGTGAGAATGGCTTAAGTTGCTTCTGTGTTGAGATACTAAAAGGGATGGAACTATTTTGTAATGCTGAAGCGTGCTGGGTGACTGAATAAATTCTACAAGTTGATTCACTCTCAGACCTCAGGGGCAGCACTTAAGACTATGTAGGAATACTTAAGCGCTCAACTATCAGCAAAAAGGTTGGTGGTTCAAACTCACCCATAGGCACCTCAGAAGGCAGATCTGTAATCCGCTTCTGAAAGGTCACAGCCTTGAAAACCTGATGGAGTAGTTATACTCTGAAACACATGGGTTTTCCATGAGTCATAATCAATACGATGGCAGCTAACAACAACAACATATACCTTCTATGCACATAGAATTTTAATGAGTTACATCTAAATTTGAAGGTAGTCAATGTTTTAAAAACTAGCATTACTTCATTTTATTATTTTCATAATAAAAAATTAGAAGGAAAACTTCAAATTGTTTAGGTAAAACAAATTTCTTCATTGACTATTCCTATAAAACAAACTTATTTTTTGGCAAAGAAAATAATTTTGACTTAGATCTATTAATCTATTTTTTTAAGATGCAATTAAGTTTCTTCATATTTTTTAAAAGCACAACCATGTCAAAACAAAACAAAAAAACAAACCTGGCTCATAGTGACTCTATAGGACAGAGCAGAACTGCCCCATAGGGTTTCCAAGGAGCAATTGGTGGATTCGAACTGCCAGCTTTTTGGCTGGCAGCCAAGCTCTTAGCCACTGTGCCACCAGTGCTCTACATTACATGTACAGGTTAAGAAAATTCAAATAGTACAAATGATTCACCATGTAAACTAAGACTCCCAACCAATCCCTCTGTCTTCCAGTTCCCTGTCCAGGTATCAATGACTCTTGTCAGTTGCTATTTCCTGCAACTGTGATCTTTCATGAATCACATTCATTAACTTATCTATTTTCTGTGTTGGATCTTTCAAAGTGTCTTGGCTTCCTAGTGCTGCCATAATAAATACCACAAAGTGGGTAGCTTTAAAGAGTAGAAATTTATTTTCGCACAGTTCTAGAGGATAACAGTCCAAACCAGGATCTTGTCCATGTCTTTATTTCTTCCTTGTGGGCAGCCCTGAGCGTGAGCATTCCTTGCTTCTTGATGATCTTCCCATGGCATCTATCTTCCCTAGTGTGTGCTTGCCTGTTTCTGTGTCTATGCTGGTCTTTATATAGCTCAGAAGTTATTAGGTTTAGGATCCACCCTACTCTGGTATGACTTTAACCAAATGATTACATTACATTAGATTGTATTATGGAAAGTGATTACACTACATTAGATTAGATTACTGCCACAGGTATGAAAATAAAAACCAAATTAGTTGCCCTCCATCAATTCTGACTCACGGTGACTCCACGTGTGCAGAGTAGAACTGCTCTGTAGGGTTTTCAAGGCTTTGACTTTTCAGAAGCAGATTGCCAGGCCTATCTTCTGAGATGCCACTTAGTGGGTTCGAACTGCCAAACTTTTGGGTGGTAGTCAGGCACTTAACCATTTGTTAGCCCATAGGTATAGGGATTAGGATTCCAACATATATTTTAGGGGACACAATTCAATCTATAACACAAAGCATACAGGGTAATTTATTAAAATTCTCATTTCCTTCATTCACTCATCTGCTGGCATTCAGGACATCAGCAGAGGTTTAGTCCAGGCCCAAAGCAGAAGCTGCCCACAAGCCACTTCCCTTTCTATATTTTATTTTCCTAAATCCTAATCTGTTGAAGAGATGACACCAGATGTCCCCAAGTGGAAGGGAATAGAGGAGTGCCTTTGAGAACTATCAAGGGAGAGACGAAAGAGTCCCCGTGACTGGAGAGGACTGAGAAATCAGTGGATCTTGCAAGCAGCACAGGACCCTCCACCAGCCCCCCAACCCTGCACAGGAAGATGGCAAAATTGCTGGGGTCAGTAGCTATGGGCTGCATCTAGGGAGGCTGGGCCCTAGGCCCTAGGGCTCTAGCTTTGCCATCCTAGGAACTGAAGGCACAGATGCTGTGCCAACAGGATCCTGGTAAACAGTGTGGAAAAACAGGCATGAGTAGGGAGCCTCCTGATGACCTGCTGCTGGGAAAGACCCCAGGATTTGGTACAACCCTTGGGAGTGTAGGGCTGAGACCAAATTCCTACTGTTCATCAGCCTGGATGGTAAGTGAGGACTTGGAGTTCAATTTAAGCTGACTTCAAGACAATGTGTGGAAGAGTTCTTCCCTTCAATGTGGGAGACTGGGGTTTGATTCCCGGCCAATGCACTTCATGCACAGCCACCACTCGTCTGTCAGTGGAGGCTTGTGTGTTGCTGTGATGCTGAACAGGTTTCAGTGGAGCTTCTAGACTAAGGCCAACTAGGAAGAAAGGCTTGGTGATCTACTCCCAAAACCAGCCAATGAAAACCCCATGGGCTGATTCACAACCCATCATGGGGATGGAGCAGGACCAGGTAGTGTTTTGTTTCATTGTACATGTGGTCGCCATGAGTCTTAGGGGCCAACTCAAGGGCAAATGACAACAACAACATAACAACCAAAGACAATAAATGGAATTTCTTCTAAATATAATTTTTTGGGCTGAGATTCATACTCACCACCAAATGTGGTATTTGATTTTCTTATGAGGGGCCAGATTCATACTGAATCAATGCTGAACCTGTGTTCCTGTAGTCCCAGCATACAAATCTTACGTTCAAGGAATTCAGTTTGGCTTACAAGGAACTTCCTTTGCCTGCAACTGACTCATTCTGACAAGGATCAGAGGCCAACTTGTGAAACTGTTTTGCATGTAAGAAATGGCTGTCACTAACCAGTGTTATTTTTTAACATAACACATGTCTGTCTACCTACACAAATAAGCGTTTTCTCCTGTGTAGGTCAATGGGAAGAGTATATAAAATTAAAATTCATACTTTTTCCAAAAAACAGACCAACCCACCCACCATGTAAAGAACAGAAATCCCCACTCATATTACCAAAGAATACCACACTAAGGAAGACAAACATGAGTTTGTTAAAACACTCACACACTATGCACACAAACATTTGGGGGGCACTGCCTGAAACAGGAAATCTGCCTGAAACAGGAAATCCTTGTAAAGTTTAACTCATCCTATGAAATCCTTAATATGACATCCACAGGCTCACTCCTTGTCAAGAAATGGCATTTTTCATTAATTTTTAATGCAAAAATCACATTAAGCTTCCCAGTAGAAGAATCAAAGAGTTAATTAAGAGATTTGTGTACTGGGCTACGCTGCCATTTGCTTTTGTCTTATTATCAATTTGTAGGCTTAGTTTAGTTTAGTTCAGTGGCTTAGGTATTCATTCCTGGCTAGAGATTTAAAATATCAATAGAAAGGAAACCTCAGACTGGTAACAGTGCACGGGATCTGGGCGCTGAATATTAAGCTGAACCCTCTTGGGTTGTAACTATTTTAGCAGCATGCTGCACTGGGTGGAACTGAATGAGCTTCCAGTTTGCATAATTGATCTGTGTCTGTCAAACGGATGCTACCGCTCAACTTAACAATGAGGTGAAATCAGGAAATAAGTAAAATCATGAACATTAGAAACTATTCCTGGCAAAAATGCACACGTTGTTGTTGTTAGTTGCCATTGAATTCGTTCTGACATTACGTACAACAGAATGAATACACTTTGGTCCTGCACCATCTCCCTGATCTTTGATATGTTTGAGTCCATTTTTGAGGCTATTGGGTCTTTTCCTCTCACTGAGGGTTTTCCTTGTTTTTACTGACCGTCTCCTTTACCAAACATGATCTCCTATTCTAGCGATTGATCTTTCCTGATGATGCACCCAAAGTGAGTGAACCAAAATCTTGCTATCCTTGCTTCTAAGGAACATTCTGGTTGTATTTCTACTAAGACTGATTTGTTCATTCATCTGGCAGTCCATAGTATATTCAATATTCTTCACCAATACCACAAGTTGAATGCATCAATTCTTCTTCTGTCTTCCTTTTTTATTTTCCAGCCTTTGCATGCATATGAGGGGACTGAAAAGACCATGGCTTGGGCCAGGTGCACCTTAGTCCTCAAAGTGACATCTTTGTTTTTTAAAAATGCACATAAATATCCATATATAAAAAAAAAAAAAAAAAACCAAAAACAAAAACAAACCAAATGCATTGCCATTGAGTGGATTCCAACTCATAGTGACCCTATAGGACAGAGCAGAACTGCCCCATAGGGTTTCCAAGGAGTGGCTGGTGGATTCCAACTGCCAGCCTTTTGGATAGCAGCCAAGCTCTTAACCACTGCTCCACCAGGGCTCCCCCAGATATCCACATATATAAAAATAACAAAAATGGTGGTGATGATGACAGTAATAGCCGCCATTTATAGAGTATTCCCATGTGCCAAATACTTCACAGACATTTGCTTCCTACCTTGTAGCACAGGTATTAGTATTCTCATTTATAAGATGAGGAAAAAGAATGTAATGTAATAGGCCCAAAGTCACAATTAAATAGCAGAACTCACATTCAAATCTTCTGTCTAACACCAAGATCTGTCCCACCTCAATGCTCCTCCCCAACGGGACACCTCTCTCCATGTGTATATACGTGACTGTGCAAGCTTAACAGTGCCAATATCAATAAGTTGACTGGGGGAAGATAACTGTGTAAGTACTAACAGTAATAAACATTTGTGAGCCTGGCTTCCCTTTCGTTCACCTTTTGCTACATAATAAAACATATTTTTTACCTCTACCAATAATGTCTATACTCCATTAATACACTGATAGATTTTTAATCCTGAAAGGACCACATTAATTCACCAAATCTAGCTTCAATTTTCTCCAGCAGCTGTAGTCTATCCTCCGAAAGAGTGTTAAATTCTCCAAGGAACATAATTTGTCTACTTGAACTCTCAGTGGATTTCAATATACTTTATAATTTATGAAGTCAATTATACAGTATGATAGAGTTATTAGGTATTATAAACACAAGAAAAATTAACATCCAAGAGATTTCTATGAGGTTTCTTATAAGTATGTAAATATTTTAAATAATGAGCAATAAACCTTGCAATTCATATTAGTATTATAACTAACTTTTTAATTTAAGTAGTATCCTAGAAGCTATAAATTTGGGCATCTGTTTCACTTCCAATCACCCTCTAATTTATATTTTCTCTCATTACAACTAAGCTATGAAAAACTTCAATCTTGCAATTCTATAATCTTGGAGTTTAAAAATTCATAAGATATAATTAGAATCTGCGTAGGAGACACTGGGGTTTAGTGAAAAGGATGCTGAACGGGGACTCAAAGGAACTTGGTTCTAGTTCAGAGTCTGTCTCCTACTCAAATTATTTCTTTGAAGTCAACTTTACTCACCTGTAAAGTGATGAGGGTACATGTGACACTCTTTAAGTTCCCTTCCAGAGTTAAGATTTTAAATCATACAGTTTTAAAGTCATTACATTGTTTAGTCATAAAAATTACAAATCAAGTTGCATATGTATGTGTGTATGTGCATATATAAATGTATATATACATATATCATATATATACATATGTATACAAGTTGGAATTGACTCGACAGCAATGAGTTTGTTTTTTTGGTTTATCAATATCAGAAATAATTTGCTAATATAATAAAACACAGTTAAACAAGAGCACAATGCTTCCAGTTTAAAATATGTCAAATGAGAAAAAAAAAGCATTAAATTCTGAACTTCTTAATGTTTTCAAACTGTTACTGCTGGAAGTCACTTACTCAATCAGTTTTTATAAAGTATTTTAAAACACCTTCTACTGTACACCTTGATCTTTATCCTATAGGATAATATTAACAGCCTAATCACTCCTGTTTTTTGGGGGGGAAAAAGAATGATTCTCATCCCCTCTTGCAAAACCTGACCACTTCTCTCAAGCTTGAACATGTCATGTAACTTCTGCATTTATTATTTTGGGGTTTGGAGGAATGTGCATGTGTGATTGTCTGTGTGTGTGAGAGAGAGAGAGTGAGCAAGGGTGGGAACAGGAGAGGAAGCAGGAGAAGGGAAGAGAAGGAAGGGGAAGGGAGTGGAGGGGAGGGCAAGGGACGGGAGGGGAGGGGAGGGAGGGCAGGGGAAGGGAGGGGAGGGAGGGCAGGGGAGGGAAAGGGAGGGGAAGGAAGGGGAGGAGAGGGGAGGGAATGGAAGGGGAGGGGAAGGGAGGGGAGAGGAAGGGAGGGGAGGGGAGGGGGAAGGGGAGGGGAGTGGAGAGAAGGGGAGGGGAGTGGAGAGAAGGGGAGGGAAAGGGAGGGGATAGAAGGGAAGGGGAGGGAAGGGGAGGGGAGTGGGGGGAAGGGGAGGGAAATGAATGGGAGGGAAGGGGAGGGAAGAGGAGGGGATGGCAGAAGAGGGCAGGGGAGGGGATGGGAGGGGAGTGAAGAGGAGGGGAGGAGAGGGAAGGGGAGGGGAGGGGAGGGGAGTGAAGAGGAGGGGAGGAGAGGGAAGGGAAGGGGAGGGGAGGGAAGAGGAGGGGAGGGGAGGGAAGAGGAGGGGAGGGGAGGGAAGGGGAGGGGAGGGGATGGAAGGGGAGGGGAGGGGAAGGAACAGGAGGGGAGGGAAGGGAAGGGGAGGGCAGGGGAGGGATGGGGAGGGGAGGCAAAAGAAGAAGAGGTAAGGGAGGGGAGGAGAGGGAAGGGAAGGAAGGGATGAGATGAGATGAGATGAGATTGTGGTCCAGTGGAACACTGGAATTTCCATGAGAGTGGGAGCGACGACATTTAGCAAGTGGAACCTTGAGCTGAGGGAACCGATACACTGAAGTAGTAGAGGCTGTAGAGAGCACATAGACTGTTTTTCTATAACAAACTTTTATTACATAAAATACTTTCCCCGATGCTTTCTCTCCATAATTCCCTAACTGGAATTCAATCAATCATTTCTAATCAAGTTTAAGGATGAAAATGGAAATTTTCAAGCATTTTATTATTGTTCAATATGGATATTTTGAGCAAACTCCTGTCTGAGTGGAATAAATAATTTATTACGTTTTTCAAAATTTTATTCTTAGAGTATGGAAAAATAAATTTACCTGGAGAAGGTCAAAGACAGCACCATGTCATAATAAAAGGCCAATTCTACCCTGAAGGTTTAAAATAGTGTAATATCCCACTCAATAGTTCTTTCAGTGTCCACAGTTAAATGCCAACGCTTACTTGGTTATAGGATTGATTTTTTTTTCCCAGCAAAAAGTCACCCTCAGCAGGGGCTCTGAACCCAAACTAATCTTGTGTGGCTGGTGCCGACACGTCAAAGCAGTCCTTTTCGCAGGAGGGAAGTCATCAAGTGTTACCCACTCCATCGCCGGCTGAGTTCCAGCCTGGTCGAACACGCTGTGAGCAGACACTTCATAATTTTGGCACCTATCTCATTCCTTTCTTCTACAGCTGCTGACAGCCAAATGTGGCCCCTGTCTCTTGCATATCTTGCCAGAGAGATCAATGGGATGCTTTCATTTCTGTTTCAGCATAAATTACAGAACCGAACCCTCTTAAACGTAGTGGCCAGCACAAGGGTCTTCTTTTTTTTTTTTTTAAGTTATCACTCCTGGTCCCTGGGTAATGCAAATGGTTTGCTCTTGGCTATTAACTGAAAGGTTTGCAATTCAAACCCACCCAGCAGTGCTGTGGAAGAAAGTCCTGGTGATCTGTTTCCCTAAAGATCACCTGTTGCCATGGAGTTGATACTGACTCATAGCAACCCTATAAGACAGAGTAGAACTGCCCTATAGGGTTTCCTAGGCTGAAATTTTTACAGAAGCAGACTGCCACGTCTCTCTTCCACGGAGTGGCTGGTGAGTTTGAAATGTGAACCCTTCAATTAGCAGGTGAGTGTTTAACCACTGCATCAACAGGACTCCTTCGGTAAAGATTACAGCCGAGAACACCCTCTACAGCAGTTCTACTCTTTAACACATGGGGGAGGGGGGGTGCCATGAGTCAGGATCTATTTTACCCAGTGGGTTTGTTCTGGGGTTTTGGTCCTTAGGCAAGGGGGCAGAAAGTTTCCTTTTTTCAATTTGTATGAATAAGTGTGGTCAGAAGACTAAGCTTCTGTGCACCAAGGCAAAGAAAGGCGGGGGGACAGCATCTTAGACAATATCAAGTGAAGAGTAATTTGCAGCTGAAATATTAGGATCAAGGATCAAGGAAATACTGTGCCATAAATCTGTGTTCTAGGTACAGCCCCTCTAACGGTTAGGGCTGGAAGATACTGGGATAGTGGCTACTTCAGTCTTTCAGTTCAATAGGGAAGAAACCCAGGCGGAAGGAGATCTAATTGCTTTATCAAGGCAGTAGGGCCAGCCAGTGGCAGACTTGGGCCTGGTTTGATCTCAGGCTTCCTGACTCGGCTCAGTGCTCCTGACTCACCAAACAGATCCAACATCCTTTATGTGGAACTCTTAGGGCCACATATGTTTTGGAATTCACAATTTTTCAGTAATGTAATATAGTGCAGAGACCATCAACAAAACACCCTCAGCAGAGTCTGCGGCAACACCCAGCAATTAAAAACATTCATATGGTTACAGTGAAGCATATGGATATTCACACTAGAGAGGAAAAATACAGACTCTAAGTAGCCAATTGTGAGTTTAGGCTAGATTTTGCCTTCACAAATGACAAAAAAATTTTTTTTGGCCTTGAGGGCTTTTTTGGATTTTGGAATTGGAGATAATGGATTGTGGTCCTATACAGCTATACTTTGCTTTCAAGGAGAGGGGAAATTTTTAAGCATTTAAAGCATCAGATACATTATAGTGAAACTGTTAAAAGCAGTTCAAACATATGGAGGGCTTATTAAAAAGACAGATTCCTGCACCCCATTCTCATAGTTGATAATTCAGGAGGTCTTGGGTCAGGCCCAAGCATTTTCATTTCTAACAAGTTCCCAGGTGATACTGATGATGCTGGTCTCCAGACCATCTGTAAGAACGACTGGTTAGGAGCCTGAGCTTGGAATGACGTGCCTGGGGTCAAATCCACTGTGATGGTTAAGGCTGTGTGTCAGCTTGGCTGAACCATGATTCTATTTCCATTCTTATGTCTAAAAAAAAAAAAAAAAAAAAAAAAACTTGGCCATGTTCTGTGTTCAAAATAAACTCTACTCTTTATTCCAGGGCAATCATGAGATGTTTCCGAGAAAACTGCCATTTTGAATAAGAGACAAAGAAATACACCCTGGCGAGCAAGACAGATCAAAAGGCCTACCACCTCACTACTGTGCCATCTCCTTCAATGAAGGGTTCGTGGCAAATCCCTTGGGCCCTTGTTTCTCAAGGCCTCTCAGTACTATTGCTGATGGGAATGCAGTCCTGGGCTCCTGCTCAAAGGGGCATAAAGCAGCTTGGCTTATATCTGAGGCTTGAAAGGAGGGTTTTGGAATGGGGATGCTGGAACACACCGGAAAAGTGACTTGTCTAAGAAGAAGAAAAGCAAAAACGGGAAAGTGACACTAAAAGAAGTATTGACACTACCTAGGTCAAAAGGACAGCCCCTGGGGCCGTGAAGGAGAGTGTGAGCAAGGAAGGAAGAGCAGGGCTCAGACCAGAAATCAGCTGTGACCCCACGTGTGTCGGAGTAGAACTGTGCTCCAGAGGGTTTTCAATGGCTGATGTTTTGGACATAGATTGTCAGGCCTTTCTTCCACAGTGCCTCACCGCCAAACTTTTGTTAGCAGCTGCACACATTAATCTTTTGCACCACCCAGGGACTCCGGCACTTGGACAAGCTGGTTAGAAAAACATTCCATTACCCACATGGAACATTCTTCCTTTGCATTTTCATTGACACGTGAACTTCCTTGGTACAGCGTGACTCCCCCACTGGGGCTGGTGGGATGATCCCATAGGGAAAGTTAAATGTACTGGTAAAGAAAGAGGACTTTATAATTTTTTTTAACTATAGGAACATTGATTTTAACTAGAAAAGAGGGAAACTGGGCGTACAGAAGCACAAAGGGAAGGGAAAGATAGAAAAAAGTAATATTTTTTAGGGCAGAGTTAGGAGAGATTAACCAAGTGCAATCACACGGCGGCGTCTTGGGAGCGTCCTTGGGGCAGAGGTGGAGGTGAGTCTGTCCTGCTTCTCAAGTGCTCCAGGGTGGCTGGAACAGAGCAGTTTCTACTTCTAATTTGGAGTTCCCAGGATTTGTTTTGTTTTTATATCACAGACGAGTTTTTAAAAAAACCTCAAGACAACACTGAATTGTCCACTTTTTATTTGGCCAAGGAAAAAAATCCCACAACTTCAATTCAAAATCCCTTCCTCTAAAAAAAAGAACGTAATTTCAGGAGAAAAATAGTCTTTTCCAAGAAAGGTCAGCTGACCTTCATACTGATTATACTTACATTGATTATACACTAACGTGTGTTGTGTGTGCATACATATAACACAATGTGAAATAAAGCTCTAACTTCTGGGAATGCTTTTTTTTTTAAAACACACTTTAAATACACAGCTATACACAGGCCTACTGATGAAAATGGAAGCATTATCGTTCAGTAATTCTGGATTCAGGGGCAGAAGGCCCTCTTCTGCCTCCTTTGCATAAGGGTATGAAGAAGGCCATGGAGGCAGGCTGGGCAGAGGCTGGTCAGGACTTTGGGAATGGGGTGCTGCAAGAGGTGCTCCCCTTTCAGGAGCCCCTCCTATCTATACCTGGATAGTCATCCCCTGACACTAGCAGTCAAGAGGTTTATCTAAGAAGGCTATTGCAGACACGTGAAACTTTGGTTCTGAAGCTGGAGTTCGGGAACCACTGTAGTCAATTAAACTGGGATGAGAAGAGCTGCAGACAGAAAGTTTTTAAGGTCTCCCGACCCTGGGAGACATGGCACTATTGAGAGGCAGAAGCCACTCTACTGTAAGACAAAAATAAAAATGCTTGGCACCCACCTATAAGGAACTTAATGATCATTTTAAGGCAGGCCATTTGGGCTGTGGTTCTCAACCACGGAGGTCCCATTCAAATCACCTTGGGAGCTTAAAATACAATACTTGTGCCCCTTATTACCCTCCCACTTCTAGGAGTTGTCATTTAATTGGTTTGGGGTACAGCTTGGGTAGTAGTATTTTTTTTTTAAAGCTCTCCGGGTAATTGTAGTATTGTTGCTAGCTGCCAGTGGACTCATGGTGACCCCTTCCACAACAGAACAAAACACTGCCCAGTCCTGCCATTCCCATGATTGCGTGCAGATCAGACCACTGTGATCCATAGGATTTTCATTGGTTGATTTTCAGAAGTAGATCGCCAGGCCTCTCTTTCTAGTCCACCTTAGTTTGGAACGGAAGCTCTACTGAAACCTGTTCAGCATCACAGCAACACACAAGCCTCCATTGACAGATGGATGGTGGCTGTGCATGAGGTGTACTGGCCTGGAATTGAACCCAGGTCTCCTGCATAGAAGGCGAGAATTCTACCACTGAACCACCACTGTCCTGATTCTAGTATGCAGCTAGATTAAGAACCACTGTTTAAAGGTTGGAGCCCTGGTGGTACACTGGTTAATTGCTCAGCTACTAAACAAAAGGTTGGCAGTTCAGTTTCACCAGCTGCTCCTCAGAAACTCTATGGGGCAGTTCCACTCTGTCCTATAGGGTCATATGAGTCGGAATGAACTCGACGGCAATGGTTTGGTTTCAAAGGTTGAGAAAAGCCTGCAGGAACAATTCCTATCATCAGAGAATCTCAAATTTATTCATTTGCAAACTACTTGGAGTAGGACAAAACATTTCATAATCTACCACTTAGGGATTCTCTTTTTTCACTATGTGGTTAATAGGTGGAAAGATATTCTGCTCATCAACATATCAGTGAGATTGTCTGTTCAATTTAAAATAATATTATTACAGCCACAGAACAGACATTGTCATGACAAACGTCAATGTCCCTGAAATCCCACAGACTCCCTAGAAGACCACCAGAACCGCTGGATTACTTTAGAAAGTGTCTTCACTTATGATGGAGGTGGGAGCAGGGGTGAAGGCCAACAGAAGGCAGAGGGGAGGTTTCATAGCTTCGGAGCCTTGATGATATGCCAGGCACTGTGTACATGATTACACACTTTGATATAAATTATTTCATTTAATGGACATGTTTGTTCACTCCACTTGGGTGACACTGTCCTACTTCTTGAACATGCCAGGCATGGTCCCACATTTCTCCCTCTATCTGGAATCTTCTTCCCCCAGACATCCATCTTCTTCAAGTCTTTGCTCAGCGTTCGCCCCTCAGTGAGGCTGCTTGGGTGCCTTATTTCAAATTGCCACCAGCCCCTCCTTCTTGGTTATGTTTTCTTCTTTCCACAGCATTTATCACCTTCTAAAATTTATCTGGAGTCCCTGGGTGGTATAAAGGGTTAAAGCCTTTGGCTGCTAACTGAAAAGTTGGTAGTTCGAGTCTACCCAGAGGCACCTCAGAAGAAAGGCCTGGCAATCTATTTAAAAAAAAAAAAAGCCATTGAAAACCCTGTGGAGCACAGTTCTACTCTGATACATATGGGGTTGCCATGAGTCCAAATTGACTCAGTGGCAACTGGTTGACATTTATGTATCTACCTACCTACCTGCCTACCTACCTATCCACCTACCTATCTATCTATCTAGATTATTGTAAACTCCACAAGGACAGGGATTTTTGTCCGCCTGTCTGTCTTCTCTCTTGCTTGATCTCACACTGAACAATGCTCACCATGCCTGGCATTTAATAAGTACTCAGTAAATGTTCGTTGAATGAGTGAAGCATTATTGTTAACTAATACTGGATTAGTGGGGAGAAGCCACTTTTTCTGGCTCCTGTCCATAAGGGTGTTCTTCTTATTACTTTTAATAAATATTTTTGTTCTAAAAATTAATGCTTTTTTCTTTATTAAACAGAAAACAGGACAGATGAAGGAAGAAGAGGAGGAGAATAGGGAGAAGAAATGAAAACTATAGTTGGCTGTTGATAAAATTGGTGTCATCACAAAATTACGGGCTTTTTACTTCCCAGAAATACAAAGCCCATATAGGTGGCTGGCACAGCTGAAGCTGGCTGATTTTTATATCTTCAGGTATCTTCCTTTCCCTCTTGTCAATTTAGTGCTCTTTTATAGTTTCCAAAGTTGATGCCTGATAGTCATCTCCCTCAACTGATCATCTCAAAGGCTAATGGGATTTCTATAAAACAGGAACCCGTTCCCAGTCTTGTCACAAAAATGAACTCAGTAGGGCTCCACTGCCTTGAGGAGTTATGAAGCCTCCCTGACACACACCAGGGATTATTTCAATAATGAGGAGAATACAACAGATCACTCCAGTCCCTTTTGCTGACAATGCCTGCAGCCTTTTCTGAACTCCTCTGGGTATTTAGGAACCGCTGTCCCCATTTAGAATTTCGCATGGATGCCTGTAAACTCCAAAATCTTTACTCAGCAGGAAAGCGCATTAAAAGATTTATTTTTGCTCCCAGTTACTTAAAATGCTTATTTTTGCTCCCAGTGTAACAGCAGGAAAAACATTAACACTTTTACAAGGTTTCCACTCTTCCAGCACTAAAATGTTTAAATGGACTCTGCACATAGGATCAGAGATTTCCCAGATGGTCAGAAGATGATTGTAACAGGCGATAAGGAAGCAGAAAAGCCATAGATGACTTGATAAAAAAGAAGTTGACAATTGTATTGCACTCAAGGCAGAATCCTATGCCATCATGATATTTTCAACAGAGAGAGTTAAGTACATGCCTGCAGAGTCAGGTCTTTGCAGTCAAGCATTAAAATCTTTATCTTCACCAGATGCATAAAATGGGAAATAAAATTTTGACCAAGAAGGAAACACGATTTCAGTTACACGTTTCCCTTCACACCACGGCAATGTGCTGTAAATACATTTGAAGAGGCTGCCCTCCCCACTATTATTAGGAAAAGGAGAGCCAGTTAAAATGGACAAGGAACTCTCAGCCCAAATCCAAGGTAGGGGAATAAATCTAGGTAATGTCAAATCAGGTGAGTTAAAAGCAAGCTGGTTTAATTATAATGATCAAAGGCAGAACTGCATTTCCATTAAAAATCTAATTTGCATGCTAAGCAAAAGCCATTCAAATCACTCTTTGCTAAAAACAAAGTAAGTGAATTTGTAGAGTACATACTCAGGGCTAATGAGATGTTTACTGAGCATAAAGCAAGAAAGCATGTTACACCTCTAGAAAGCCCTCCTAAATCCTTCGTGCACCATACAAATAAGCACAGACTCTTATCTAGTTTAGGATTTTCCAGGCTTCTCTAGTTTCTGAATTTCCTTCATTTACACACTAACTTGCTCTAACTGCAAAAAGAGATCTTCAACTGGTGGCCTGTGGGCTGACTCCAGAGATGAGGACTGTTTGGCTGCACGATGTTTAAAAAAAGAAACTGAATTTGGATGATTTCATGCTGCCCTGGTGGCAAAGTGGTTATGCGTTTGGCTACTAACTGAAAGGCCTGCGGTTCGAACCCATCAGCCACTCTGAGGGAGAAAGATTTGGCAGGCTCCTTCTGTAAAGATTTACAGTCTTGGAAATCCTATGGGACAGTTCTACTCTGTCGTTTAGGACCACTATGAGTCGGAATCAACTCAGTGGCAACGGGTTTCATGCTGGCAAGCCTGGACTCTGGTCCACCACAAACCCCACCACTGCTCATAGGTCGTATGTTTCCTTATGCCTGGACGCTGAAAGCCTTTGTGTTCTGGAGTAACTAGAGCAATGGGGATGCCAATCCATCAGCGCACACATCCACGCCCACACTGTGGGTGGCTGTCCACCTTCCCTGCCAACTCTGCAGCTCCCGGAACAATTCAGGAACTCTTGAGATTATCTCAAGAGCCAGTTATAAGCCACAAAGTCTTAACACTTTATAGTCACATAGCATGTCTAATGAGAAATAAAATTACCCATATTGTTCATGCCTTGCTTTTTCAAAACTGTTTACTTGCAATGACTTTTACTTTCTGAAACCCAAAACTATCTGCTACATAGAGAGAAGAGTGAGGTAGCTCTAATTGTTCTTTCCTTGGCTGGGACCATGAGGGTGGTGCTGTGGTGCTGGCGTCCTACGAACTGGGGACAGAATTCCTGGCTCAGCAGCTATCCCCTGTGAGTCTTTGGCTGTTACTTAGCCTCTCTAAGATGCAATGAAGTGTGAAAAGATACTGCTTATTTAAACTGCTTGACATTCACAGATGTTAGATAAATGCTAGATTCCTCCTCTATACTTTCCTCTGGCTTGGGCTGGGGCGGGGGGCGGGGGGAGACCTAAAAAACCACAGTTTATTCTGTACTGGAAAATTTGCACTGTTTTTATGGGTATTTTAGGTAAGAGTAAAGCTAAGGATATCAAGGTTTCTCCAAAACTGATCAACCACTCAACCACCACGGCCTCAGCGTCTACCACCTGGTAAGACAGGATACCCCCTTCAAAGAAAC
This sequence comes from Dugong dugon, assembly GCA_030035585.1. Classification (NCBI taxonomy): domain Eukaryota; kingdom Metazoa; phylum Chordata; class Mammalia; order Sirenia; family Dugongidae; genus Dugong; species Dugong dugon. The sequence goes on along the minus strand of CM057469.1, from coordinate 21,639,295 downwards.
TTACAGTCTTCCTCGATTTCACTGTGGCATTTGACAGTCTCTCTTTCGTGGCCTCTGAAATAAAACCCTCTCCTGGTTCTCCTCCCTTCCTACTCATGTCTTCTCAATTTCCTTCAATGATTTTTTTTTTTTTTCTGAAAACTTTAAAATGTAGTGTTGACATGGAGGTGAGTCATGAGGCCTCTTAGCTCTTATCCTTTCTCTGGGCAATTATGCCCTTTTCAGCCACCACTGTGACAGCCAGCTCTTTATTACCAGCCAAGCTTCTTCCTGAGACCCTTCGTCCATTATGTAGCACAAGCTTAGATGCCTGTAGACACCATTAGCTTAGCATGTTCAAAACAGAACTGCATTCTCCTGCTATGTTAAGGCACAACCAGCCACCTAAAACCAGGCAACTCTTCTAGGTCCTGGATATTCTCCCTTCTAAAAAGCTCTTAAATTTATCCCCTCTTTTATACCTTCAATGTCGTTGCCTTAGGTGAAAGAGAGCTAACGTATACTGTGCGATTCTTATCAGGTCCTAGCTAAACTCATCTGGCGAACTTCTTGAAGACTCTATACCCCATACCAGAACTTGGGGGCACACAGAGTTTGAATAATTTCCCCAGGTGATTCTAATATGGCCCCAAAGCTGGTACGTACCACATTAGGTGCTTTAACTATGTTATCTCAATTAATCCTGATAGAAATCCTATGAGGCAGATACTTTATACTCATTTACAGAAGAAAAAATCCAGACTCAAAGATGCTAAGTAATTTGGGTAAGATTAAATAGCTACTGTTATGAATTGAATTGTGTCGTCCCAAAATATGTGTTGGAATCCTAACCCCTATGCCTGTGGATGTAATTTTGTTTGGGAATAGGGTTTTCTTAGTTATGTTAATGAGGCCAAATTAGTGTCGAGTGTGTCCTAAAACTAAACACTTCTAAGTAACAAAAATAGTAGAAGAGACACAGAAGAGGAGCCGCGGTAGCAAAATTGTCAAGAACTTGGCTGCTGTAAAAATATGGTGATGTCAAACCTCATCTAATTTCAGGGGAAACAGAGAGAATCAAAATCATTAGCATCAGTCCAAAGCTGATTCCTATGAGGTGGAGGTCAGACATACCTCCACTCTCCAACCTTTTTACCGATTCTGACACCAGCCATCCCTCCCATGGCACTCTCTGCTTCTCTGCTGGTTTTGAAAATTTGTTGCAACAGCCACACAGAACTCACAGATCATACTCACAATTATGGGGCTTATTAGGGAAGTAACAGGTTATAATTCAGGATCAGGATCAACTTGGAGGTAACAGGGAACAACTCAGGAGACAGGATACAGTTCGTCAATCAGGACAGCTTCCAACCTCTTAGCTCCTTGGTTGCGCCTGCCTCTGGCCCTAGCTCTCGGCCTCAACTTCTGCTCAGGCCTGGCTTCTACCCTGCTTGGGCAAGTGTTACAAAGTTCATTAGCTCCCCCAATAAACACCTGGAGGCAACTCGCTCCCCAGGAAACCTCCTGCCCAAAAGCTCCCAGCTCTCTTCCTCTGTGGGTTAGCTAGCCAGCTGCAGTTGTCTGCAGGTCCTGTGTCACTGCTGTCTCCTGCCACTGCTGTCTCCAGTGTTACAACTGTCCAGTGTTTCAGCTCTGTCTCCTGGGTCTAAGAGGTCCTCAGTGCAGGTACCCTAGGTCCAAAGGTCACATTGCACTCCTGGCTCTTCTTTTTGATGGTAGGGAGGTCCTCCCCTAAACCTCTGGCATTTGACATTTTTTTAAGATTTTGATCAATCCCCTTTGTAGGTCACAAGCACCTTTTTTTGCATATCCCAGGCAATCCTGGCAAGAGTGTTACACACCTTATTTATATTGTCCTACCCAATCATTTTGTGGGAGTTACAAGACCATGGCTAGAAGGACCATATAAAAGCAATTTACTGCACCACAGTTGCTAATTAAAAGGTTGGCGGTTCAAACCCACTAGCCACTCTGCAGGAGAAAAGATCTGTTGATCTGCTCTCGTAAAGATTACAGCCCAGGGAATACTATAGGGCTGTTCTACTCCATCCTACAGGGTCACCGTGAGTTGGAATTGACTGGAAAGCACACCAGCCCAACAACAACAGACACATAGATAAACACATACTGGGGAAAACAGATGCCATGTGAGGATCACCAAGAGCCAAGGAATGCCCAGGGCTACAGAAAAGGAAGAAATTGACATGGACGAGTTCCTGATTTGGACTATTAGCCTCCAGAATTGTGAGAAAATACATTTCTGGTCTTGAAAGCCACCCACTTGTGGTATTTCTGTTGCAGCAGCACTAGGAAACTAATGACTACATGATGGAGCTGAGATTCAAAGTTTATCTGAATCCAAAATCTGTGCTCTCTACATCATGCCCAAGTCATCTCTTAAAGCTAACCCCCTCAACCTGAGTTCCCAGTCTCTAACTATCCATCCACTTGCCCAGTGGTTCCCACACTCTAACCTGCATAAATTATAAGAGAGGAGTTTTATTTAATGCATGTTTCTGAGCTAAACCCACAGAAATTCTGATTCTACAGGCTGAGAGTCACATCTAGGAATCTGCATTTTAACAAGAATCTAAAGACTATGCTTCGAGAAAATAAAAACTACTTACTTCATGATCCATATTATTATTAACATTTTCCCCTGAAATGCAAATAGAATCATGTCCATTTTCTTATTAAGCCTTTAATGGCTCCCGATTACTTACAAAATGAAATTCTGTTTCCTGAGCCCCATGTTTAGGACCATCAGGTTGAGGTTACAGTCTTATCCACCTCATCTCCTGCCCCTCCCTCACTTACATCTATAGTACACTCCAGTCCTACTGAACCAAAGGCTTGCTCTTCTTTGACAAAGCCATGCCTTTTCATATCTTCGTCTTTGCATGTGCTGCGGCCCTTATCTAGAAAGCCTGGATCTGTTTAAGACCAGTTACCTGCTCTGTCCATCCTCCAAGTCTGCTACTCTCTCCTGTGATTCTTTAGCACTAAAGACTTCTCTCCATCTTAGGATTTTTAAAAAGTTTATTTATTTTGTTGTTGTTATTGAAAATATACACAGCAAAACACACACCAATTCAACCATTTCTACATGTATAATTCAGTGTCATTGATTACATTCTTTGAGTTGTGCAACGATTCTCACCCTCCTTTTCTGAGTTGTTCCTCCCCCATTAATATAAACCCACTGCCCCTAAAGTTCCTATCTAATCTTTTAAGTTGCTGTTGTCAATTTGATCCCATACAGATAGTTCTTAAAACAGCATGCTGTAGCGCACTTGTTTTGTCACGCATCTACCACTCACATATTCTTGGTGGTAGAAGCTGGTGATAATTCCTCTTCATATCTTCAGTCTTCAGCACAGTCTTTACACAAAATAGCCTCCTACTAAACGTTGACTGACTGAAGGATTGAATCAGTCAATTGAACTTGGATGAATAATCCTAAAAGCTTAAAAATGCTGTAGATTTATATGAACAACTTTTATCCGAGTTAACAAAGTATATAATCAACTATCTCAATCTTTTGGAATTTCATAGACTCACATATTTCTTAGAGGAAGAAAGGACTGTAGAGGTCATCTTATATGATCTCATTGTACAAATGGAAGATACAAACTTGAAGGAATTAAGTGACTTTCCCAAGTTAACTCAGCTAGTTCTGTAGAGACTGAAAGCCTTTGTTTCCTTGGCCCAGTTCTCCTTTCCCTACCCCATACTGCTTCTTTTTTCTTCTTTTTATTCCTTAGTTTATCAAGAATTAATATTTATTTGGGCACCTCTTGTCTGAGGTCCCGGGCCACACGTGTTATCTCAGCATTGCATTTCTTCATTCCTTCTGCCATCAGCGCTTGAGCACTCAGTATGCACCAAGCACTGTGCCAGCTACAGAAATACAAATATTAAGACAGGGTTCCTGACCCCAACAAGCTTAAGAGTCTAGAGGAAAAGACAGATAAGTGTACAGTGATTAAAACGCGGTGTTTCAAGTGTTTGCATTATCAGCTAAACCAAATGGGAACCCTTTGACATCAGCAAAAGACCCTGTACTCCGTGACATCCTTGGGACTAAACATGGAATGAACATTTCATGATAATATGTACAAAGGGCAAATATCATTGCTCCTTTCTTTGCCAAAATTGTGATAAGGACCAACATGTCAACTGGGAAAAAAATAACAATAAAGCACACACTTGAGAAGGCTTTTCCTAAGTCACCTGTCATGGAAACACGCAAACAATGTGCCCTCTGAAGGGACCTTTTTAATGTCCTCTGACTCCCACAGAAGAATGAAAATTGAGTTCTTTACAGAACGTAATTATTAATGCCTGAACATGAAGAAAAGACACAGCAGACACGAAACCATGTAATCAACATTTAATATCACATTTCTGGGCTAAGTTGATTCACAAAAAAATTAAGTCTGTCTTGTTAGGTGCCATTGAGTTGGTTCCAACTCATAGAGAGCCTATGTACAACAGAACCAAACACTGCCCAGTCCTGAGCCCTCCTCACAATCATTGTTATGCTTGAGCCCATTGTTGCAGCCCCTATGTCAATCCATCTCGTCGAGGGTCTTTCTCTTTTTCACCGACCCTCTACTTTACCAAGCATTATGTCTCTTCTCCAGGGACTGTTTCTTCTTGACAACATGTCCAAAGAATGTGAGACAATGTCTCACCATCATTGCTTCTAAAAACCATTATGGTTATACTTCTTCCAAGACAGACTTGTTGGTTCTTCTGTAAGTCCATGGTATATTCAATATTCTTCACCAACATCATAATTCAAAGGCATTAGTTCTTCTTCAGACTTTCTTATGAGTCTGTCTTAGATTATTTAAAACATCCCTGACTCAACTTCTATTAATTCCCTATCTCGAACCAAGTCTAAACTCAATACTCATTCATCTAAGAATATTTTGATAGATATATGACATTTCATGTTAATCCTGCTGTAACTCTAGATTGCCCTGTGACCAATACTCCCAATAAGTTCAAACTAGGGGAAAGGAAAGTAATTCTGTTAGCAATGGCTCCTAACTACCTTTTTATAATAACAATACAAAAGGAAAGACAACCTAACTAAAAATGAGCCTTTACATAAAATATCTCAGCTTAATAAAAAGAAGACAGAAGAAGAATTGATGCATTTGAACTGTGTTGTTGGCAAAGAATATTGAAAAAATCAGTCTTAGAAGAAATGCAGTTAGAATGTTCCTTAGAATCAAGGATGGCAAGACTTCTACTTGCTTACTTTGGGCATGTCATCAGGAAGGACCGATCACTAGAAAAGGACATCATGGTTGGTAAAGCAGAGGATAAGCAAAATGAGGGAAACCCTCAGTGAGACAGACAGACACAACAGCCACAACAATGGACTCAAACGTACCAACAATCATGAAAGTGGAACAGAACAGGGCAATATTTTGTTTTGTTGTACATAAGGTCACCATGAGTTGGAGTCAACTCAACAGCAACTAACAACAACATTTTAGTTTAATATTATGGACTGAGCTAAACTTAGAAGCATTTATATTTCACATTTCTAATGAGAATTTTCAACTACTTCAGAATATTGTCAAATAAGCCTCCTGCGGAAATTGGTTAAGCTACTAGAAAAACTAATAGCTGGTGTTCAACAGTAGGTGACAAGTACCATGACAGAGGAAAGCTCTGGACCCTGCACCCAAGACAGGGACCATGGTGGCCAGGGAAAACCTCCTGCAGGAGGGATTGCCTCAGATGAAATTCGAGATGAAGACAAGAAGGAAGGGTGTGCCTATCAGAGTAAGCAATAGATATGAAGGCACACAGGCTGGGACAGTTTGGCACTTTTAGGGCCCAGGAAGAAATCTGGACCAACTAGGACATAGGACCACCACCATCCGTCAGTTTGTTGTACTGTGGTGGCTTGCAGGTTGCTATCATGCTGGAAGCTATATCACCAGTATTTCAAATACCATCAGGGTCACCCACAGTGGACAGGCTTCCAGACTAAGACGGACTAGGAAGGACTGGTGATCTACTTCCAAAAATTAGCCAGTGAAAATCTTGTGGATTACACAGAACACTGTCCCACTCACTTTGGACAAGCCATCAGGAGGAATCAATCACTGGAGGAGGACATCATATTTGGTGAGGTAGAGAGCCAGAGAGGGTGAGGGAGACCCTTAGTGAGATGGATTGGCACAGTGGCCAAAATGATGGATTCCAATATGCTGGCAGTTGTGAAGATGACACAGAACTGGGCTACCTTTAGTTCTGTTGTACATAAAGTGACCATGAGTCGAAGTCAACTCCACGGCAGCTGTCTATCTATCTATATAAATACATGTCTAGAGCATAGAATGGAAGTTGTTGGGAGAGGGGTGTGTCAAGAGATTAAACAGTTCAGGTAGGCAGGGAAGAGATGGTGAAGGCCTTGAATTTCATGTGTATTAGAACTTTATGCATAGCAAAGCAGAACTCCCTCAGGATCTCAAAGAAAGTTAGCCTCTACTTTATATATGTATTAAAAAAACAAAATCTCCTGACCCAAGCCTTCAGATGAATTTTGACCAAAAACTGAAATGTAAGGATTTATATCTTAAAGATTTGCAAAATTCGGAAACAGATTTTTCTAGGGTGGGGTGGGTAGTGAAATCAATGGAGCAGTTTCAACAGTCAGCAATACATCCACTGAAAAAGTGCCTCTCTGTTTGATGGCTGTGGCAACTTCTGGGGGAAGCAAGCTAAGATCGCAGCATCATGGTCACATGGAGGAAGAGGACAGGAGAAGGCCAGTGTCTGGTTAGGGAGAGTGTTTCTAAGGGGGGAAGTCAAGAGTGCTACAGCTTGATGGCAACTAACAACAACAACAGTGTGGACTGGGACAAAGTATTATCCAGGGAGGCTTTGGGAGGGACTGCAGTGATCCAGAGTCCACACGTTTTTTGGGTTTCATTTCTAGGACACAAGATACTGGGTGTATGTTAAAACATTTTCATCTAAACACCACCTACTACACATTTCTGCCCATCCCAACAGGTTCAGGAAATGAAGGTGGTCTGCATCAACAGCTGAAGACTAGTGATACGTGTTGCTCATGGGACTGGATAAAACAAAAGCAAAATGTGCACTGGAGAGAGCATGGTGATACAAGCTCAACCCTACAGTGGACAAGGTATATGACCTTCACAGCACTGCTCTCTCCCATTCCCATGGGCAGCCCTCATAACAATAGTCATGGCTTCAACTGCGAAGGAGAATAATCAGGAAAGAGCACAGCTATGGAGACAGTCAGACCTGGTTTTGACTCTAGCTTGACCACTTACTAGTGATCCAACTTACTGGATAGGCTATTTAATACTTTTAGACCTATCACTTCATCTGTAAAATAAGGATAATAATATCTGCCTTCTTGTAAGAATCAATGAGGTAACACTAGCTATCATATACAGTAGCTAGCATATTATAGATACACACAATAATATCAAATAATATCCAAAAAGTGGTTATTTGTGGTGGGTTATAGACCACCACCACCTAGAGACCTAGTTCCAGATCCTTTCTGTGGTAAGAACTGACTACCAGACCTCAACAACAAAAAGACAAATAATCCAATTAAAAAATGGGCAAAGGATATGAACAGACACTCCACCAAAGAAGACATTCAGGAGGCTAGCAGACACATAAAGAAATGCTTGAAATCATTAGCCATTAGATAAATGCAAATCAAAACTACAAAGAGATACCATCTCACCCCAACAATACTGGCACTAATCAAAAAAGAGAAAATAATAAATGTTGGAGAGGTTAGGGGGAGATTGGAACTCTCATGCACTGCTGGTGGGAATATAAAATGGTACAATCACTATGAAAAATGATATGGAGCCTCCTTAAAAAGCTAAAAATAGAAATACCATATGATCCAGCAATCTCCTAGGAATACATCTTAGAGAAATAAGAGCCATCACACGAGTAGACGTATGCACACCCATGTTCACTGCAGCATTATTCACAAAGCAAACAGATGGAAACAACCCAAGTGTCCATCAACAGATGAATGGATAAACAAATTACGGTACAGACACTGGAATACTATGCAACAATAAAGAACAATTAATCCATGAAACATCTCACGACATGGATGAATCTGGAGGGCATTATGCTGAGTAAAATAAGTCAATCACAAAAGGGCAAATATTGTATGAGACCACTACTATAAGAACCCAAGAAAAGGTTTACACACAGAAGAAAACATTCTTTGATGGTTATGAAGGTGGAGAGGGAGGGGGAGGGGAAATCAATAACTGCATAGTAGACAAGTGTTAGCTTTGGTGAAGGGAAAGACAACACACAATATAGAAGAAGTCAGCACACTTGACCAAGGCAGTCATAGAAGTTTCCTAGACACATCCAAACACCTTGAAGGACTGAGTTGCTAGGGCTGAGGGCTAGGGACCATAGCCTCAGGGGACATCTAGGTCAACTGGTATAACATAGGTCATAAAGAAAATGGTCTACATCCTACTTTGGTCAGTAGCGTCTGGGGTCTTAAAAGCTTGTAAGCGGCCATCTAAGATACATCTATTGGTCACATCCCATCTGGAGCAAAGGAGAATGAAGAAAACCAAAGACATAAGGAAATATCAGCCTGATATTTACAGAACCACATGAACCCCAGCCTCCATCAGCCTGTGCCCAGAAGAACTAGATGGTGCCTGGCTACCACCACTGACCACTCTGACAGCAATCACAATACAGAGTTCCAGACAGAGCAGGACAAAAATGTAGAACAAATTTAAAATTCACACACACAAAAAAAGACCAGACTTACAGGTCTGACACAGACTGAAGGAACCCCCAAGACTATGGCCCCCTGATACCCTGCTAACTCAGAACTGAAGCCACTACCAAAGCCACTTTTCAGCCAAAAATATGGCAGGCCTATAAAATAAACAATAACACATGTGAGGACCGTGCTTCTTAGTTCAATCAAATATACAAGACCAAATGGGCAACTCCTGCCCAAAAGCAAGACAACAAGGCAGAAAGGGTCAGGAAAATTGGATGAAGGCACATAGGGAACCTGGGGTGGAAAGGTAGAGAGTGCTGTGACATTGCAGGGATTGCAACTGATGTTACAAAATAATATGGGTATAAATTTTTGAATGAGAAACCAACTTGAGCCGTAAACTTTCACCTAAAGCACAATAAAATTAAAAAATAAAAAGAGCCGACTACCAGATATGCATGGTGATTATATAATATGATAATCAAATGAAAATATAAAAAATGACTATACCCTCAGTTATTACTAAATGACTGCATTGAAACTGCATGCTAAAGACAAGAAAGCAACTGGATATACAGCTAGATAACTAAATATCGCAGCCTCCAATCTTCGTAAAAGGGCACTCAGAATAATGTACTTTATTTACAATAAGGGAAAGGCCAGGCTCAAATGACATAGTAAATGTCACATTATCGAAGGACAAAAATCATACCGAGAGTTGACCTTATTGATGCACAAATGATCAATTCTCAAAATCTGTGAAAGTCAAACACATTAATAACTACCTGTGAATATCTCCTACATTTAAATATTTCTAATTTCATGGAAATAAAAAGCTCAAAAGTCTCATTTTATCTCTGTAGTAAATTACATTTTCTGTGTGACAACACTTATTTTATTGTAATTGTTACTGTTATTCTTATTTTAGTCTCATATATTTTGCTATGTTCTATTTGATGCTCTATTAAGCCATACTTCTCCTAACAATATTATGCAAAGGACATTTTTATTAATTGAATTGTGTCCCCCCAAAATATATGCTCTAAATCCTAAACCGCATACCTGTGGATGTGATCACATTTGGGAATATGGTTTTCTTTGTTACGTTAATGTTGCCATAACAGTGTAGGGTGTGTGTTAAGCTAATCATGTTTGAGATACAAAAGGGCTGATTAGGCACAGAAGCAAGGAAGCACAGATGTGGGAAGAAAGACGCCATGCCACATTTAGATCACCAAAGAACTGAGGAATAGAAGCTGAAAAGGACAAGGACCCACACCCCAGAGCTGACAGAGAGAAAGAAAACTTTCCCCTAGAACAAGCATCCTGAATTTGAACTTCTAGCCTCCTAAACTGTGAGAAAATAAATTTCTGTTCATTAAAGCCACTCAGTTTTGGTATTTCTGTTATAGCAGCACTAAGAAACTAAGACAGACATGAACAAGCAAATAACATGGCTTGTAAGCATTTGTAAAGATTTTTCAGCCTTACTCATTGCCCAGAGTTGGCCAGCCTACAGTGCTTGAGGGCACAGTCCTCAAGCTTTTTATACCAACTGCAAGTTTAGGGACTCCCAAAGCCATCCTCAGGTTCAATAATTCACTAGAACCCACAGAACTCGCTGAAGGCTGTTCTACACAAGGTTTATCACAGGGAAAGGATACAGATTAAAATCAGCCAAAGAAAGAGATGGATAGGACAGAATCCCGGAGGGTTCCAGATGTGAAGCTTCTGTTTTCTGTTGATCTCTCCCCATGGAGTCAGTTCATGTTACTCTGCTAGAATTAATGAGTGACAACATGCACAGAGCATTGCCAGCCAAGGGAGCTCACCAGAACCTCAGTGTTGAGAGGTTCTACTGGCACTCCATTAAGTAGGCATGGCTGACTGAGTGCCCACCTGGCTGATTTCTGTCTCCAGATAAAGTGATGAGTGATACAGAGTAGATCACGGGGCTGTAAATCATGGCGTAAATCACACGGTTGGTCTTTCTTGTGTAGACAGAACCCACTCTAAGGCTGTCAGGTGTGGCCAGCTCCCACCATAAACAAAAACACTCTTGTCAGGTATGACATAAATTATCTCCCAGAAGCTAAGGCAGACCTGTCTTTGATCAAAGCCAAATTCTTTACCTCACTTTCATAATTAAAACACAACAAAACAAACAAACAAAATGTGAATACCATTTTTTCTTTTATCAGATTGGCAAAGTAGAGAATTTGATAATATACACTGTTGACAAGAGTGGGGAAAATAGATAATCCTTCATATTAATAACATAGACTCTGAAATACAATTTTGCTCTACCTATCCGAATTTAAAATGTATATGCCTGGCTTAGCTTTCAACAATGGATTATCTAATATAGTAACAAAAGCACAAACAGCAAAAGACAAAATAAAGAAATGGGACCTCATAAAAATTACAAACTTCTGCTCATCAAAAGACATTACCAAAAAAGTGAAAAGACAAACTACTGACTGGGAGAATATCTTCAAAAACCATATATCTGACAAGAATCTAATAACCAAAATATATATAAAAGTTCAACAACAACAAAAAGACAAATAACTCAATCATAAAATGGACAAAGGACTTGAATAGAAATTTCACCAAAGAGGACATTCAAATGACCACTAAACACAGGAAAAGATGCTCAGCATCATTAGCTTCAGAGATTCAAATCGAAACCACAATGGGATAAAATTTCACTCCCACTAGGATGGCTAAGATTAAAAAACAAAAACAAACAAACAAAAAAAACCCAGAAAATAACCAATGTTGGCGGGGATGTGGAGAAATTGGAACACTTATCCATTGCTGGTGGGAATGCAAAACGGTATAGCTGTTGTAGAAAACAGTGCGGCAGTTCCTCAAAAAAACTAAAAATAGAACTACCATATAACTAGCAATTCCACTCCTAGGTATCTATTCAAAAGACTTGAAAGCAGAGACTCAAAGAGAGTCTTGTACACCAATGTTCCTTGCAGCACTATTCACAATAGCCAAAAGGTAGAAACAACCTAAATGTCCATCAACAGATGAATGGATAAACAAAATGTGGTACACACATACAATGGAATACTACTCAGCAAGTAGGAGAAATGAAGTCTTGATATATGCTACAGTATGGATGGAGCTTAAAGATATGCTAAGCTAAATAAGTCAATCACAAAAGGACAAATACTGTATGACCTCATTTATATAAAAAGATAAGAAAAGGCAAATGTATAGAGACCAAAGTTTATTAGTGGTTAGCAGGGGTGGGAGGGAGGGGGGAAAAGAGGGGAGTTAATGGTGATGGAAAAATCATATTGATTAATGGTAGGGTTGCATAGCCAATTATTGTAATTGTTGTCAATAAGTTGTACACCTGTAAAAAGCTGAATGGCAAAAATTGTGTGACAGATATATTTATAATAATGACAAAAAAAATAGCTGCTGAGGCTGCTTATGTACAACCAAACACCTCATGGGATTTGGTTCCTTGGTTTGGAGGTTTAGGGTCATGGTTTCATGGGACATCTCAGTTAATTGGCCTAGTAACGTGTTTAGCGCTTCTCTTCTATCTCCTAGTTTGTTGCATAGTGCCTGGGGTCTTAAGAGCTTGCAAGTGGATATCCAAGGCACAACAACTGGTCTCTATTCACCTGGCACAACAAAGAAAAGAGGAGAGTCAGGTATAGGAGAAGGATATGGAATATGTAGCTAATTGCCTCCGTGAACAACGGCCTCCTTTGCCATGCGACCAGAACTGGATGGTGCACGGCTACCATTACTGAACATTTTGATCAAAGATTCCATAGAAGAATCCTGATCAAAAGGGGGAAAAAGTAGAACAGAATTTAAAATTCTCATGAACTTTAGACTTCCTGGAGCCATACAGGGTGAATGAACCCCTGAAACTATTGCCCTGAGATATTCTTTCAACCTTAAGCCAAAAATATCCCCTCAATTCATCTTAACACGGAACAATAGTTCAGCATAACTAGTGAAAAAGATCTGCCTTGAGCATTATGCTCTTTTAAGATCTGTCTATATGGAATCAAACTGACAATAGCAACTCAATAGATTAGATAGGAACCTTAAGGGGCAGTGAGTTTATGTTAATGAGGGAGGAACAACTCAGAAAAGGAGAGTAAGGATGGTTGCACAGCTTGAATATAATCAATGTAACTAAATTGTAAATATAGAATCTGTTGAATTGGTGCATGTTTTGTGTGTATATTCTCAGCAACAACAAAATAAATAAAATTAAAAAAAAGAAAACCTTATCAGCACAGCTCTACTCTGACACACATGGGGTGGCCATGAGTCAGAACTGTATCACTCGAAGGCAACTGTTCTTTGTTTTTTTTTTTTTTTTATTCCACTGTATGTATACGCCACATTTGGTTTATCCATTTGTCTTTTGGTGGACTTCTGGGTTGTTTCCACATTTTCACTGTCATGAATGATGCTGCAGTGAGCTTTGGAGCACAAGTATCTGTTTGAGTCCCTGCTTTCAAGTCTTTTGGTAGATTCCTAAAGGCAGTTTCCTCTTCTGTAAAAGAGGTACAAATCCCCCATCTCAGACTAATCTCAGAGTCTGGAGGCATGGAGCTCAGTCAGACAGTCCCCCTGCCATCCTTAGGACCCAGTCCAACCCCCAGAAAGCCCTCTGCCTAGTTAGGGAGACCCCAGCCTCTGGCCAGCCCCAGAGGCTCAGAGGAGAGGGCTGAATACCTACGGTGTGGCTGGAGGGCTGTGGGATGGAGTATGCTGAGACTCACCTCCTACGATCAGGGCTGGGAGCCACCTCCTCTGGTGTCTGCAGCTCCGCCCTGGCCTGGGGCCCCCACTGCAGCTAGAGGCCAGGAGGGAGCCTGGGGCTGGGGGCTCCTGCCTCTCTGTCAGTCCTGGGTAGAGATAGGGTAGAAAGTCTGGTGAGGCCAGATGAATAACGGTGGCAGCCTGGGTGCAGACACTGGGTTTCCTGGGTTCAAATTCACATCTTAGTTTTCTCACCTCTAAAAGGGACATAATAATAATAAATGCCTTGGGAGGTGAGTTGAGAGGACCGAAGGAGTTAACACACATGAACTGGGACTCAGAGGGTTCCTGAGACACAGGATTAAGTTTTTAAACCAGAAAGTCTTGGGCAAATGGGGACAAGGTAGTCACACTATACATCAATCACTTAAAACAGTGTGAGGCAGGTATATACCCCAAAGAATTGACAGCAGGTACTCAAACAAGTACATGTGCACAATACTGTTCATGGCAGCACTGCTCACAATGGCCAAAGAAAGGGTGGCAACAACCCAGGTGTCCATCAACTGATGAACGGATAAACAAAACATGATCCAACCATACAACGGAACGTTATTCAGCCATAAAAAGGAATGAAGGACTGATCCGTGCCACAACACAGATGAACCTTGAAAGCATTATTCTGAGTGAAAGCAGTCAGGCACAAAAGGACAAATATAGTATGATTCCATTTATATGAAATATTCAGAATAGGTAAACCCATAGAGACAATGCAGATTGGTGGTTGCCAGAAGCAGAGCAGGGGATGGGGAATGACTGACTTTTGGGGTGATAAGAATGTTCTGGAAGTAGACAGAGGTGGTAGCTACACAACATGGTGAATGTACTAAATGTCACTGAATTGTACACTTTAAAGTGGTTCATTTTGTGTAATGTGAATTTCACCTCAACAAATTTTTTTTTAATTCATATACTCTTTGACCTAGCAATTCTATTTCTAGGAATTTGAAGATACTCACCTACATATGCCTAAACCAAAAAAAAAAACCCCCAAACCCATTGCTGTCGAGTTGATTCCAACCCATGGCAACCCTACAGAACAGAGTAGAACTGTGCCCCAGGGTTTCCAAGGAGCCTCTGGTGGATTCGAACTGACAACCTTTCGGTTAGCAGATGAGCTCTCAACTACTAAGCCACATATGCCTAAAGACATATATATAAGAGTATTCACTGCAGCAATGCTTATTATAATAACAACAACCAAACAGCAACACCAAAACCCTTAAAGAACTTACCCAAAAAACTAAACCCATTGCTGCTGAGCTGATTCCAACTCATAGTGACCCTAGAGGACAGAGTAGAACTGTCCCACAGAGTTTCCAAGAAGTGACTGGTGGATTCAAACTGCCGAACTTTTGGTTAGCAGACGAGCTCTTAACCACTATGCCAAAGAACTTAAGTGTCCTTTAAATCAATAAAACAAAAACTCAAACCTGTTGCCACTGAGTCGGCCCCCAACTCATGGCAACCCCACGTGTTTCAGAGCAGAACTCCTCCATAGGACTTCTTTGGCTATAATCTTTACAGAAGCAGATCAAGAGGTCTTTCTTTCGTGGTGGTGCTGGGTGGAGTTGAACCGCCAATCTTTAGGTTAGTAGTCAAGCATAAAGTGCTTGTGTCACCCAGGCACCTCACATCAATAAAGGAGTGGTTACATAAATTATAGTACAGCCATTACAGGGAGCCATGGGTCTACAGATCTTAGTATTTCAAGATGTCCAGAAAAAAGTAGTTCAGGGCATAAAAAAACAAGGTGCAAAACCATGGCTATACATTCCCATTTCTGAGAAAAATGCATATACACAAACTTAACCCCATGTAAACCCTCCCTCTATGCACACACACACACACACACACACACATACATACACACACAAAAAATATATTCCTTGGAGGATATACAAAAATCTGTTAGCAAGTTTTCCTCTGGGCACGGGGACTCAGGGTGTACAGTAGAAAAGAGATTATGTTTCATTGTCAAACTTCTACATTATTTAATTTTTGTCATCTGTACATGTTAGTTTAAAATTACATACACAGTGAATTGTTTAACAAGTCAATGGTCTATGTAGACACGTCGTGGGTTTGTCAACCAATGTCTCAAAATGTGTGTTAATTGTTTAATGAGAAACTCGTTTGCTCTGTAAACCTTCAGCTAAAGTGCAATTAAAAAAGAAAAAAAGAAAAAGTCAATGGTCTAATGAAATAACTTGGAAATACAGATATAACAAAATAAACAAATAAAAGATTCTATACTGGCAGTTAGAAAATGTGAGTTTTGTCTGCTCAGACACTAAGTGGATAAGTCACTTCACACCTCTGGACCTGATCTCTACAAAGAAGTGGCATGACTGGGTCATCTCTCAGGTCCCTTTGGTTACAATCGGTGTCTTTATGCTTCTATGAGTCAGATGAAGTCAGGTGAGCCTGAGCTTCCGCTGGAATCCAGGGTGACAGAGGGAGAAGGACTGGAAAAGAAAAGGCGATTCTCACAGATTCACAGAGAGCCAAGTCAGTAGAAAATACATGGCGGTTGTGTTTATTGTTGTTGGCCCTGTCCTGCACCATCCACGGTCGGTTGTGGATCAGGCCTTTGTGATCCATAGGGTTTTCACTGGCCAATTTTCTAAAGTAGATCGCCAGGCCCTTTTCCCTAGTTCATCTTTGTCTGGAGTTCCTCTGAAACCTGTTCAGCATCAAAGCAACATGCAAGCCTCCACTGACAGAGGGTTGGTGGCTGCATATGAGGTGCATTGCCTGGGTTTCCTGCAGGGAAGGTGGGAATTCTACCACTGCTACTCTGAATTTACAGGAGTGCCTTATACATACGGGGAAAGACACACAGTTATTTAATGACCAGTTGGTAAATGTTTATCAGGTAACAAAGAGTGCAAGTTGCCATTAGAGGGAAGGGAGAGCTTTCTGTGACAATGGGCCAGGAGATTACCTGGCAGCCAACACACATGTATACATGACCAGAATGTAAAATAGAAAGCCTCATTATAAAGTAGATATGAAACACTATTGGAATTCAAAATGGAAGAGAAGTGTTTACTTATGCTTTGTTTAGTTCCTAAAAGGATTTAAGATGAAAATATTACTTCTCCTCTGGAGGAATAAAGAAATTTTCCATGAACTTGGGGGCAGAGGTGGTTCAGTGGTAGAATTCTTGCATTCCATGTGGGAGACGAAGTCCTGGTTGCACAGTGGTTAAGAGCTCAGACTGTTAACAAAAATGCTGAGAGTTGGATTCCAGCATCTGCTCCTTAGAAACTCTATGGGGCAGTTTTACTCTGTCCTATAGGGTCGCTAGGACTTGGAATCAACTCATCTACAACAGGTTTGGTTTTTGGTTTATGTGTGAGACCTGGGTTCAAATTCAAGTCAATGTACCTCACGTGTAGTTACCACCTGTCTGTCAGTGGAGACGTGTGTTGCCGTGATGCTGAACAGGTTTCAGTGGAGCTTCCAGAATACGACAGTCTAGGAGAAGAAGCCTGGTGATCTACTTCTAAAAATCAGCCAATGACAACCATATGGATCACAGTGATTTGATCTGCAACCGATCATGGGGATGGCAAAGGACTGGGCAGCATTTTGTTCTGCTGTGCTTGGGGCTACCATGAGTCAGAGGCCATCTCAATGGCAGCTAACAACAATGACAACAACAAAAGTGGCATCTAACCTGGACTGTAGAACTCGGTACATCTACGGGTAAAAATTCTAGGGGTTGGGGCAGTGGTAAAGAGGAATTGTATTCAAATGGAGGACAAGGTGAGAACAAAGGCGTCCAGACAGGGAAGTCTGCTTGGCTCTCAGACACAAAGGATATGGAAAGGGGATGGTCAACAGATTGGACATACAGCTGGGTTGTGACCAGCCTTGAAATACCAGGACTATATTTAATGTGGTGTTTGTTATAAAAAATGTTAATATAATAAATGTTGAAACTCTTTATAAACTTTAAAGCATTCTAATACCACGAGTGAGGATGACTGGAACTGAATAGGAGAGGATTAACTTTGCCAAGTTGATGGAAATAAACAGAAAGTTGGAACACTAGTGAAGGAGGCCAGGGAGAGATAGTAAAAGGAGCCCTAGAGTCTTAGACCCTGGAAATCAGAGTCCCTTCTCTGGTCCCCAAGATTTAGAGGGACCTTCTGGCCTTCCTCTGACACACTCCAACCCCGAGGCATGTGCCCACCCAGAGCCACAGGACACTTTCTAGAGATGCTCCTCTGGTCTGAGAGCCCAGCCTTCCCTGCCCAAATGGCTCAGCTGGTTTCCATGGCTTCTCCCCACCTTCCCTCCCCAGGATGAACTATGCTAGGATGTGTATGGGCTGGGGTAACAGGGACAGATTACCCAATAAGCAAGGTGTGCACGGGCTTACTTGTGCTTACTTACTAAGCTGTAGTGCACAATTTCACCTGTTTTTCACCACATCAAAGATGTGGCCACAGCGATGTGAAACTGTGCACAACAGATGAGTAAGTAAACACAATTAAGCTTGTGTGTACTTTTCTTACTGTATGTCTGTGGTTAATCCGTCCCTGGGTGTCCAAGCAAGTATGCAGGTGGTGTGAGATGAAGCCAGGCTGGGAAAGGAAGGGCCAGAGTTCGCTCCAGGCCCCACACAGGTTAGAGGCAGGCCAAGCAAAAGGCTGAATGAGAGTGAAAGTAATGGAAGGAAAAATGAAGGTCAGCTGTGAGTAGAAAAGCTGTTTTACCTGACACACATATGGTACTGTACTTGCAGGCAGTCTATCCACAAACCGGCTTGGTCCATAACTCAATTGCCTAGACGCACAAAAAGCTTTGCTATGGCTGTCAGACACTGTGAAGGAAGTATTCTAGCTCCTCCTGTGATAAATTAAACTGTGTCCCTCCAAAACATCTGCTGAAGTCCTAACGGCTGCACCTGTGGGTGTGAGCCTGTTTGGAAACAAGGGGTTTCTTTCGTTATATTGATGAGGTCATATCAGAGTGGGGTGGGTCCTAAACCTTGTAAAGGGAAGTACAGACACAGGGAGACAGACACGTGGGAGGCGACGCCATGGGACAACAGAGGCAGATCCATCGACAACCCCAGGAATACTAAGGATTGTCAAGAGTCACCCAAAACTGGGAAAGGGGCTCAGAAAAGGAATCCATACAGTCAAGACCCTGAATTCGGACTTCCAGCCTCCAGAACAGTGAGAAAATTAATTTCTGTTCTTTAAAGTCACCTGCTTTGTGGTATTTTGTTCTGGCAGCCCCAGGAAGCAAGGACACCAGCTATGTCAGAAATTGACTGCATTGACCTTGAAAAAGTCAACAGATAAAAGTCACTTCTTCTTTTAGGTAGAATTTTTATGGTCCTGAAAATGACCTTTGTCACACAAAGTAACTGCTCATAAATGCACGCTCATAGTACCAATCACCTAAATACAAAGACAAAAATTCATGAAAACATCACATGATATAAATTAAAGAGAGCTGAATAGGTCTGATCAACAACTCACTACTGTGCATTACAAAACGACAAAGGCAAGCTATATATCTCAGGGAATATTAGGAAAATTGGTAGAAGGGGTCTAGGCAGAGAGAAATTGGCATCTGCAGAAAGCAGGGATGGAGTAACAACCCGATTATTGATGATCTTGAGTTAACTGTAATAAATTTTGTTGAATAAAAAGTATATGCTAGAAATCTTTAGAGCAGCCGTTCAGGATTAGTTTTTGTACATCTTTAGCAAACGATGCCATGAGACTGAGAACGAAGTTCTTGCTCATCCATAAAAAATACTATTTGATTTAAAAATCACCTTCTTCGGAGTCCCTGGGTAGTGCAAACAGTTAACATGCTCGGCTGCTAAAAAAAGGTTGGCAGTTCCCATGCACCCAGAGGTACCTCCAAAGAAAGGCTTGGTGACATACTGCCCTACGGAGCAGTCTACTCTGACGTATATGAGATCTCTACGAGTCTGAGTCAAAACGATGGTAACTGCTGGTTATCCCCTTTTTATACCTTCCCCCTAAATCAGGCAGTGTTGTATAGGTGAAATATCACTACTTTAAGAATTGGGAGACCTGGGTCCTAATTCTAGGGATGCCACTGATGATCTCAGGGATCTTAGCAGGTCACTGGCCTTTAACAGGCCTTATTCACATTTGTAAAATAAGATTCTTAGACCACATGCTATCTAAGGTTTCTTCCAAGGTCACCTGTCCCATTGTTGCCGTCGAGTTGATTCCAACTCATAGCAACTCTATAGGACAGAGTAGAACTGCCCTGTAGGGTTTCCAAGGAGCAGCTGATGGATTTGAACTGCTGACCTTTGGGTTAGCAGCTGTAGCTCTTAACCACTGTGCCACCACGGCTCCAAGGGACTTCCAGGGTCAAGACTCCATAAATCTACCTTCAAGGTCATTCTGGCTTTCCGCAGGTTGAATAAGGTAAATCTAAAACGATGAGTTTTGTAGATTCATCTGGAGGGAAGAGATTTTCCACCTGTTACATGCTTCTCCCTTTCAGTCAAACAAGCTACATATTTTAATTCATTTATTTTTTTTCTGAGAACTCTATGGACTATGAACTATTACTGTCATCATCATTTTACAGCTGAACCCAGGTGGGTTAAGAGACAAGTTCACACAGTAAGTGGCCGAGCTGAGACTCAAGCTCAGGTCTCCTGGACACCTGCCCGTTCTCTCCTACCCCGACCTCTGTTGCTCAGCCCCATATGGGCACCGACACCTCTCGATGGCTCTGGTAAACTGCAACTTCTGTTTTTGTGAAAGTCTTAGTCTCACAAGAATGTGGTTTGTATTAAAAAAATGACATTTCTGGAGCTGGGTGTTGCCTTTAAGTGAAAGGTATAATATCTCACGTTGTAAGGCACTTTGTAATCTTCTACAGGTGCATTCCACCATCTGTCCATTTGTTGTACTGTGGTGGCCTGTGATGCTATGATGCTGGAAGCTATGACTCCAGTATTGCAAATACCAGCAGGGTCACCCATGCTGGACAGGTTTCAGTGGAGCTTCCAGACTAAACTACACTAGGAAGAAAAGCCTGGCAATATACTTCCAAAAACCAGCCAATGAAAATCCTATGAATTACAACAGAATATTGTCCTATATAGTGCTGGAAGATGAGCCCCCTAGGTTGGAAGGCAACAAAGGGCTCAAGCATTCCAAGATCATGAGGATGGCATGGGATCAGGCAGCATTTCATTCTGTTATACATGGGGCTGCCCTGTGTCAGGGCTGACTCAAGGGTAACTAACAATAACATGTGCATTATCTTTTCTTCTCACAGCAACATGGAAGGAACATTACCAGAAATTTATAAATGAGACTACTGAGGCTGAATTTTGTTGACTTGCTCAGCTTGAAGGGGCAGAAATGGGACTGACCTTAGGTCTTCTGATCCCAAGTTTAGTGTTCCAAATACATCACTACAGCAAGAGTGAATAATACCTGAAAACTGGCTTCAGATTTGCAGCTGAGGTTTATTTGCAGAATTGAATCTTTTAGACTCATAGTTCAAAGTTTCTACTCTGAAACATGACCCCATTCTTAAATGCCACATTCCAAACCTACAAGCTATTTTAAATTCCAAAGTCCAATAGTTTTCGAACTTGGATTCCACTGGATTCTTTAAAGAATTTTTCCAGCAATTACTTTAACTGAAAGTTCTGATTAGGAAAGATTCTCTAATCACAGGTCTACAAACAAAACATTTATGAGCATCCATCAAGCCCATCAAGCTATGTTTTCTTTTTACTTTTCTCCCCACTGCACCCCCTTGATCTAGGCTCCTATTGCCTCAGCTAAAGGCTGGGGTCTCTACTGTCACTCTGAGAATGACTATGCACAAGGGGCTTAAGTAGGCTGTCTTCCCAAAAAACAGCTGTGCTTTCTGCTCCCAACACTTCATGATTATCATATATGGCTGTGCCTCTAAGGGTTCAATGAACTTTTTGAAAAATATATACCACATTCAAATAACCTTTTTAGAGAACAAACCTGGCAACAGGAAATGTCAACATCGTTAATCATATATTAAGTTTCATTAAAGTTAAAACTTAGAAATAATTAGCTTCTGCTGCTTCCCAAAATAGTAATTATAGACCATCAGGAAGTGTCGCACTCTCAAATTTCCTCCTTTAAATATTAAATGCTAAAGATAACATATTTTTAAAATAACCTTTGGGATTTTTTTCTTTTATTATTATTATTCTTTTACTGCACTTTAGATGAAGCTTTACAGAGCAAGTTAGCTTCTCGTTAAACAATTAACAAACATATTGTTTTGTGACATTGGTTGCCAATCCCATGATGTGTCAACACTCTCCCCTTCTCAGCCTTGTACCTTTGGGATTTTTACCTGAGAAAATATAAACAATACTTTCTAGGCTAATCAAATCTCTTATAACTCAGGAAATTTGAATTTTACTGGACTCAATGGTGAAATTAAAATGTTAATATGTGTCATTTCCTATGTGAGTAGAGTTCAGAAACATTAAAAAAATCTGTATTTAAATGTGTTCGGGGATTTCTCTCTTCCTTCATTTAAAATGAAGTTTTTTTTTATCTTCTACTCCCATATTACTATTAAAAGTTATTTATTCAGTGCTAGTTAAAAAAAATTATGGCGTTAGATTATCCTATTTCAATTTAACAATTCCTGAGCAGGATTCTTTTTCAAACTCATTTAAATATGATAGGCCTTAAATATATAATCTATAAACTTTAGCCTCTCCCCTTGTAATCCTCAGTTATTCCCCAAAAGTGAGTTATGCCATGAAGAAATAATAAACGGATCTAATTAACACATATTATCTCAACGAATAGTATTATTGCTATAATTTATACCTATTTTAACATGGAAATTATTGTATATTTAAAAAAAAAAGCATAAAAGCTGTTCAGTTGTTAAGTCCTGATGTGAGAATCCATATAAGACAGAGAGAAAAACAAATGGAGTCCCCAGTTCTCAAGGGGTTTTTGATGTGGTAGGGGAGACCACAGAAAGATAGAAATACTGATAACACCAATAGAAGGTCAAAGTTGACATCATGGGAACTAAATGCCTTTTATTTTTGGAAAGGACAAAGGAATAAGAAAACCTTAGCCCAGGTCACCGGTTGCCATGGAGTCAATTCCAATTCCTGGAGACCCCATGTGCTGTCAGAGTAGGACTGTGCTCCATAGGGTTTTCACTGGTTGATTTTCAGAAGTAGATTGTCAGGCCTTTCTTCCCAGGTGCCTCTTGGTAGATTCAAACCTCTAACCTTTGGATTAAGAGCTGAGTGTGCTGTCTGCACCACCCAGGGACTCCTGGACAATGAGTAGAGGCTCAGAGTAGAAAGGAACCAACTAACTTACATCAGGCAATGTTCTAGGTGCTGTGCATTAACAGCACATTGGGAGAAAGAGCCAGACTAGTTGGTGCAAAAGAAGAGAAGATGAGAAATTAGAAATCATGGCTTACACTAGGGATTTTGACATCATTTGACAAGAGGTAGAGTTGAAGTCATAGGAATGAGTTGGAAATTGCCAAAGCAGACAGTTCCTCAAAAAGCTGAACAGAGAACTGCCATATGATCCAGGAATCCAAATCCTAGTTATATACCCAGAAGAAATGAAAGCCAGAACACAAACAGAAAGCTGTACACCAATGTTGATTGTGGCACTTCTCACAGTAGCAAAAGGTGGAAACAACCCAAGTGTCCATTAACGGATGGATAAACCAAATGTGATATATACACACAATGGATTACTAATCAATCATAAAGAGAAATGAAGTCTTGATAGATGCCACCACATGGACGAACCTTGAAAACATCAAGCTGAGTGAAATAAGTTAGTCATAAAAGGACAAATACTGTATTATCTCACTTACAAGAATTAAGCTAACATATAGAAACCAAACATTATTAGTGGTTACCAGGAGTGGGAAGGAGAGGGAAAGGGAGTTTTAGCTAAGGGGGCACTGAGCTGATGTTAATGTTGGTAGAATAATTTGGAAAAAGATAGAGAAAATGGTTGCACAATGTGAAGAATGTAATCAATGTCAGTGAATTGTACACGTAGAAAATGTTGAATTGGTGAATGCTTTGTTGTGTATACTGCCACCAAAACAAAAACACGTTATGCATAATAAAAAGAACAAAAAAGAAACTGCTACAGCAGAGAGTGGAGAAAGTGAAAGAGGAGAATAGGAACAACCGATCTGAATCATTGCTTGACTTTGGAGGTGGGCAGTGGAAGAGGTGTCAACAAAGGCAGCCAAGGAGGAGATATCAGGGAGGTTAAGCGTGAAAATAAGAAAGAATATTGCCAGAGATGGCAAAGAGACAGTTTAAGAAGGAGAGATGATCAGTCTCAAATTCTGCAGAAGCCAATAAAATGAGGACTAGAAAAAGCAAATAAACAACTCCGGAGAAAGTCTTCTCAGGAAAGTCAGGAAAGGGGTCATCTAAGCAGTGACCAAATGCTGAGGAAGCTGAGGCAATGGGCTTGGGAAGCTTTTGCTATGAAAGGAGGAATACAAGGATGTCAGCTTGCAAAGATCTTAGTCTTAAAGGATGGTATCTTCAGGATAAAGGAGCTTGGGCATTTGTAGGAGTCTCTGAGCGGTGCAAATGGTTAAGCACTTGACTACTAGCTGAAAGGTTGGTGGATCGAACCCAATTAGAAGTGCCTCAGAAAAGAGGCCTGGTGATCTGTTTCTAAAAGGTCACAACCCTGAAAATCCTATGGAGCAGTTTTACTCTGCACACGTGGGGTCGCCATGAGTCAGAATTAACTCAATGGCAACCAACAACAACAACAAGCATTTGTGCAAGTAGAATCAAGTGGTGCAGCTTGAAGATGCAAGAAAAGGTGAAATTACTAATAAAACATCATCCTGGACAAGGTAACAGAGTCAGAATTAAATGTATTCATAGGAAGGGTTGGCTTTGGAAACCCAAAACCCACTGCCGTCAAGCCGATTCTGGCTCACAGAAACTCTACAGGACAGAGAAGAATTGTACCATGGGGTTTCCAAGGCTGTAAATCCTTATAGAAGTAGACTGCCACATCTTTCTCCCTTGGAGCAGCTGGTGGGTTCGAACCACCGACCTTTTTGTTTGCAGCTGAGTGCCACCAGAGCACCTGAATCTTTGGAAAGGAGAAGCGAAAATTTCTTATTCTAAGATAAAAGGGGAGGAGGGAAGGACAAGTGAAGACACTCTGGGTTTCTGAATTGAAAAAAGAGCTGGAGGAGCTATGTCATCCTCTCATTAAAATAACCTCTAAACTTAGGGGAAGTAAGGTTAGGGCTGTAGGAAAGCGGAAGGAGTTAGAACCAAGGAAAGACAAGAGAAAGCCAATAAGAAATAGACTAAATGGCTCACTTCTGTTCACAATGGTGGATTAAACACAAGTGCTTATCTCCTCTCTTTCTTGAGATCTTAGAAAATTCCAGAAGAAATGGACTCTGGCACCGATAAAAGGAAAAATGAATGAAGACAATTAGAAAGGAAATAAGTTCAAATTGTGGTGTTCAAATGGAGAAACTGGGAGAGGATATAAAAGAAAAGCTTTAGAGCCAGTTTTTGCTTTTATTCTGTCATTATTACTGTTCATTTAGTACATTGAAAATCTATTTGTAGCAGCAGGTTCTCTAGGGTTTTCAATTCTTTGGTGTTCACGGGGTATGTCTGTGTGTGTGAGGTGAGGGGGGTTAGACTAGAACCTTCCTTTATCTTTAGACAGTCAAAAATGTGCTCAGATATTAAACATCAAGCCCAAAACTAAAATGTAGTGCCTTAGGCTGGGTTCTCTAGAGAAGCAAAACCAGTAAAGCATATAAATATATACAGAGAGAGATTTATATCAAGGAAACAGCTCACGCAATTGTAGAGGCTAGAACATCCCAAGTCCATAGATCAGGGTAGAGGCCTCTCCCAATTCATGCAGCAACAGAAGCTGGTGAGCCCAAGATCAGCAGGTCGGAGAGCAGGGCTCCTGCTCACAGGCTGTGAAGGTCGATGAATCCCAAGTTCAGCAGATAAGCTGACAGCTCAAGTCCCAAGAACTGGAGGTGAGATGACAGGAGGCAGCCACAGGATCCAGATCCAGAGTGAGCAAAAAGCCAAAACGTCTGCTTATATTCAGATGCAGGCCACACCCCCAAGGAAACTCCCTTTCATTTGATTGGCTACTCACAGCAAATTCAATCATGGGAGTGATCACATAACATATAAACACTGAGAATCATGGCCCAGCCAAGCTGACACACAATCCTAACCATCGCATGCCATGTTCTAAATTGGAAGCAACACTGTAATTTTAAAACACAGTTGGGTTTGTCAATACAGAGCATGGTAGATAAAAGTTAGGGTAGAGAAAGAGAAAAATTCATAGTTTTTAAAAGAAGGATGAAACATGAGGCTCATCTTACATTACTCCTCATTTTGGAGTAACATAAGCTGAAACTTAAAAGGAAACTGCAAACACCTACACAGAACACAAAGAATAGTAGTCAACATTTATTAAGCATCTACTATACATCAGATGCTGTTTTGTGAAATATACTTGCACTAACACATTTAGGCCTTACAAAAACCTTCCAAGGGAAATACAATCATTGTCTTTATTTTACAGATGAGAAAAAGGTGGTAAGAAACTTGCTCAAAATTGTAAAGCTCCTAAGTGGTATAAAAACCAAACCTGTTGCTGTTGAGTCAATTCCAACTCATAGCAACGTTAGAGGACAGAGTAGAACTGCCTCAAAGTGGTATAGCCAGATGCAAATCTAGGCAAGTTGGCACTATGGTCCATGTTCTTATGTCTATAATATGAAAGGAAGCGAGGGAAGGAGGGAGGAATATTGCTCAGTCCCAAAAGCAATTTAAGGGACCTTTCCTCTGGTGTCATTGTGTCTATCACCAATACCCTTGGGAGACAACATAATGATACCCCTAGATCTTAGATTTTGGTCTTTAATAGAATTCTCCACAAAAAGGAGCCAGGATCACTGGTGAGCAGACAATACTGAGAGCAAGAAAATTCAAAATGGACTAGAATAGCTTGTTGTTGCCCAAAAGCAAGGCTGCTCTCAGAGATATCTGCAATAGCATCAAAAAGGACGAAAGGAGACTTCTATCGGACAAGTAGTGACCATTTGAGTATTAAAAGGGAAAACAATGATTAAAGCCTATTAGAGCAAATTGAGTTTATTAAGACAGCTCTAAGGTTATGTTACAAAATAAGAAACAAAATACTGAGGCAATTGTCAATGTATGAATAAGTCTCTCAATACTGTCTTCTAGAAATGGTATATATTGAGACAAATTATGTAAGGCCTATACTGTTGTGATCCACAGGGTCCTCTGCTGCAAAAGACCTCCTTAAAGTTCTAAAAAGTAAAGACGTCACTTTGAGGACTAATGTGTACCTGACCCAAGTCATGGTATTTCCAATTGTCTCATATACATGTGAAAGTTGAATAATGAAAAAGGAAGACAAGACAGAAGAAGAATTGTTGCATTTGAACAGTAATGTTGGTAAAGAATATTGAATATACCACGGACTGCCAGAAGAAAGAACAAATCAATCTTAGAAGAAATGTAGCTAGAATGTGCCTTAGAAGCAAGGATGGTGAAACTTCGATTTACTTACTTTGGACATGTCATCAGGAAAGACTAATCACTAGAAAAATCATCATGTTTGGTAAAGCAGAGGATCAGCAAAAACAAAGGAAACCCTCAGTGAGGTGGACTGACACAATTGCCACAATAATGGACTCAAATATACCAACGATCATGAAGATAGCACAGGATCCAGCAATGTTTCATTCTGTTATACACAGAGTCACCACAAGTCAGAGCCGACTGGATGACAACTAACAACAACAATAACATATCGGAGCTGCCACTGAGTTATAAATATACATATGCCTATAGCTATAGCTTATTAAGTTAGAAAAGGATGGGTCAGAAGAAAAGATTCAGAAAAAAAAAAACCAACATGAAAAATACAAAAGTCAGTTTTTAATAGAAAATTTGTAAATTAAAAATGATATATATAATAAGTGGAGGTGGACTGCACATTATAAAGTGAGTTTGGCCCTTGCTATACTCTGTGTAACCAAACCTTCGAGGCTTAGGCCACTCTCTATTGGTGAACTGCTGTGATAACTTATGCTATAGTCACCACGCCTAAAATACTACATGGGACCCATTTTGTACAGACACAAGCCCATTTGCTTTAAGATGAAAGAAAACTCTTGGATTTGGGAATAGTGAGGATTATATATGTAGACTGAGTTGGTCCATTTCCTTCAAGTTTTCAGACCAAGTGAGCCCAAGATAAAATAGATACGTGGATTTGTGAGCAAGAGGGAGCAAAACTAGACCAGCAGCCGTGTCAGGCATGGGGGCTGAATCAGGAGGCTGGAGGACGAGTGCAAAGAGTTCTAGAGACAGGGGCTCTCATAATTACCTGGGCTGAAGAGGTGGCAAAATGACCATGAATATGATTTAAGGCAATGTTAACTCACCCAAAATTTTGTGTTTATGTTTAATCAACTTGTTCAACAGTATTTTACAGAAAATATTTCCCACATTGTTATGGGAACTGTGCCTGAGGTGGAAGAAGAGCAGGATATTGATAGGTTTCTATGTATTTTTATCTGGAATGTGTGGTAAAGAACAGTCCCCTTCTAGGTGTCCAATAGTATCTCTAATGAGTGGTGGAGTACTAACCCTAACAACTAATGCAAGATCACTCCAGAGGGGCTGAGAGAGATGTAACTTCAAAATACAAAATGGAGGCCTTTCATCTGAAAGGGTGAGTGTTTTACGAATGAGCAGATGTTCCCCATGTAAGCAGCAAGTTCTAGTATGCCTGGAGGTATGTTCTAATGTCCCCACTGGTCCCTGAGGATGTGAAATGTGGGGAATTTCTCATTACTCAAGAAACTTCAGGCCAATATGGCACTATAGACAGAAGCACTATGCCATCCCTCTGCAGCAAAGACCCAAAAGCTAAGTAAAATATACAAACATCAATTCTGGAATCCTAAGCATCAAATGAAGGAATAAAGAACTCAGTCAAGCACCAAATGGAATACAAAACTGACAGAGAACAGAGAACAAGGAGAGCTATGGAGTGGAGATCCCCTACCAGCTAACACGGCACAGATTCGTCATCTTGGACTACAGCCTCCAAGGACCACGGACAGGGAGTATGGCAAGGCAATTTTATGGAGCTCCCAACAGGAGACAGAGCACCCAGTAACCAGGGATACACACTTTCCCACCCCCAACCCTTCTTCCTTCTGTGCAGCCTTGGCCGCTTTCCAATGGGCCATTGTTGCTCAACTGGAAAGACACCAGCTCACAGCTGCCCAGTTCTGCCCCATCCCCAACAGCCAGTTCCTCCAGTACCATATTTTTTTAAATTTTTATTTGTCTTTGTTTCTTCTCTCTCTCTCCCTTCCTTCCTTTCCTTTCTCCAGCCCAGCTAGCCCCATGCGCTGTCCCAGCCCCTTCTTGATGGGCTGTGGCACATGGGTTGGCAAGCGAGCCACCAGCCTGGCCTCCCCAGTTCAGTGTTGCACCCACCAGCCAGCTCCCTCAGCACCATATGTTTGCTGTTGTTGTTTGTTTCTTCTCTCTCTCTCCCTTCCTTCCTTTCCTGTCTCCCAGCCACCTAGCACCATGTGTCGCCCCTGTCCCTTCTCAAAGGGCTGTGCCACATCACTTGGTTAGACAGCCACCAGCACATGGCCTCCCCAAGTCTGCACGGCCCCCACTGGCTGGCTCCTTCAGTGCCATGTTTTTTTTTTTGTTTGTTTGTTTCTTCTCTCTCTCTCCTTTCCTTCCTTTCCTTTCTCCCCACCACTTAGCCCCATGTGCCACCCTCCCCCTTCTCAACGTGTCATGCTACACTGCTTGACTAGAGTGCCACTGGCACACCGCCTCCCCAGGTCTGCGTTGCCCCCACAGGCAGACTCCCTCAGCAGCATATTTTTTATTTTTCTTTATTGTTCCCCTTTTTCCTTTTCCTTCTCCCTCCTATCTAGGCCCTGCATTGCTTCCTCCCCTTCCTGAGGGGCTGTGCCACACTGCCTGGCAAGAGCAACACAAGCTTGCCATGCCCCCAAGTCTTCCCTGCCCCCAATGGCTGCCTCCCTCAACACCATATTTATTTTTTGTTGTTGTTTTTGTTTTTTGTTTCTTTTCTCTCTTTCCCTTCTTTCCTTTCCTTTCCCCTGCTCACCTAGCCCTGTGTGCCACCCATGCCCATCCTCAACAGGCCGAGCTGCATAGTTCAACTAGAGAGCCACCAGCACACGGCCTCTCAGAGTCTGCCCTGCACCCACTCACTAATTCCCACAACACTGTCATTTTATTTACTTTTTTCCTTCTTTTTTCCTTCTGTTTCTCTCTCTTCTTTCAACCGCTTAGCTCTGCATATCACATTCTCTCGCCTCTCTCCTGCCTATCTGCATTGCCCACCAAGTGCCATGCCCACAAGTGGCACCAGCATAGACCCTGGATCCCACCCTGCACTGCCCCCCTGGCTTTGCCCCGCTGGCCCCAGTTCGTGCCTCAAATGACCTATCCCCATCCTTCATCCTCCACTCCATTGGACATGCCCTGCTGCACCATAGCTGAGTGACCAGCCCTGCCCACCTGGACAAAGTGGTGAGAAATATTGTGCCCACAGGCGAGAAAGTGAAAAAGCACATCCGGCTGACTTGCCCAGACATAACCAAATAAACAAAAAAGCATAAAGAAAAAAAACATATCTACAATCAATAAATGAAGAAAATAATTCCTGAATGTCCCAGAGACAGCAGACAATATTAAAACATATTAAAAAAAAAAAAAAAAAAGGATAGGATGGCGACCAGTAAACAACCAAAATAAAACACCAGATGATCTTCTAATAGAAGAAAAGGCACTGGAACCACTTGAGAGGGAATTCAAAACTCTAATATTCAAGACTCTCCAAGAAATTAGAAAAGAGATGAAGGAAAACACAGACAAAAATAAAGAAAAAATAGACAAATCAAGGAAAATACAGACAAAGCAATGGAAGAATTCAGGAAAATAATACAGGAACAAAATGTCAAAATAAATTAATAACTAAGAATCATACAAAAACAGTAATTAGAAATCCAAAAGATAACCAACAAGATTTCAGAAATGGACAGTGCAGTAGAAAGTTTTAGGAGCAAATGTGAAACAACAGAAGACATGATCAGTGAAATTGAAGACAAATCCTTGGCTACTACTTTAAGGAAAACTCAGAGAAAAAATGAAGAAAAATGAAGAAAACCTGAGAAAATAAGGGATGCAATCAAGAGCAAAAACGTGCATGTGACTGGAGTTCCAGAACAAGGGAGAAAACAGAAAACACAGAGAGGATCATCGAAGATTTGCTGACAGAAAACTTCCCTAATATTATGAAAAATGAAAAGAAGACCATCCAAGGAGCTCAACAAACCTTATATAGGAAAGATCCCAAAAGAAAGTCACCAAGACATATAATCACACTTGCCAAAAGCAAAGACAAAGAATCCTGAGATTGGCTTGAGAAAAATGAAAAGCCATATACAAAGGGGAAAAAATAACACTAAGCTCTGACTGCTTGGCAGAAACCATGAAGGCAAGAAGGTAACAGGATGACATATATAAAACCTTGCCAACCAAGAATAATATATCCTGCAAAAATCTCACTCAAATATGATGGCAAAACTAGGACATTTCAAGATAAACTGAAATTAAGGGAATATGTAAAAACCAAACCAAACTTATAATAACTATTAAAGGGAGACCTTCAGTTAGAGAACCAACAACATCAGAGAACAATCTGAATCTAGGATGCAAGACCGCATCAGACAGATACCAACCTCGGTAACGAACTCTCAAGGATAAAACAAAACTAAAAGATTTACAACAGGGAACCAGAGAGGTCAATCTGTAAATGAAAACAACATGACAGGAATAAAAGAGGGAATAAATAGTTTAGGTATAGAACTTTCAAATGGAAAAGAAAGTCAAGGCAACATCAAGTAATAAAAGACTGGTTTAGATTTAGGAAGATAGGAGTAAATTTCAAGGTAACCACAAAAAAAGTTAACATACCTACTCATCAAAATAAATAAGAAAAACATAAAGTCTCAGTAAACACAAAATCTACAAAAATGAAAGAAATGGGGAAAAAAATCCACAAACAAAAGGAATTCAGCATAGGAGAGTAAGAGGAACAAAGAAAACATCAGCACCACAAAAAAAAACAAACAAACAAACAAAAAAAAAAACCACTACAAAATGACAGCAATAAACTCGGACCTATCGATCATCACACTGAACATAAATAAATGGCTTAAATGCACCCAGAATGGATAAAAAATGGATAAAAAAAACCAGGACCCATCAATATGCTGTCTATAAGAGACACACATTAGAAACAAAGATATAAATACATTAAAAATCAAAGGATGGAAAAAAAATGTATCAAGCAAACACCAACCAAAAAAGAGCATAAGTGGCAATACTAATCTCAGATAAAATTGACTTTAAAACAAAATTCACCATACATGACAAGGAAGGACATTATATAATGATTAAAAGGACAATCCATCATGAGGACATAACCATAATAAATACCTACACACCCAATGACAGGGCTCCAAAATACATAAAACAAACTCTAACAGCACTGAAAAGAAAAATTGACAGTTCCACAATAACAGTAGAAGACTTCAACATACCACTCTCAGTAAAGGACAGAACATCTGTAAAGAAACTCAACAAAGATACAGAACATCTAAAGGCCACAATCAACCAACTTGACCTCATAGACACATATAAAATACTCCACCCAAGAGCAGCCAAATACACATTCTTTTCCAATCAACATGGAACGTTCTCCAGAACAGACCACATCTTAGGCCACAAAGCAACCTTCAATAAAATCCAAAACACTGAGATAAAACAAAGCACCTTCTCTGATCATAATACGATAAAAGTAGAAATTAATAACAGAAAGAGCAAGGAAAAAAATCCAATACATGGAAACTGAATAATACCTGGCTTAAAAACCACTGGGTAATAGAAGAAATTAAAGATGGAATCAAAAACACAATGGAATACTATGTAAAGATAAAGAACAATGATGACTCTGCAAAGCATCTCACAACATGGAGGAATCTGGAGGGCGTTATGCCAAGTGAAATCAGTCAGTCACCAAAGGACAAATATTGTATGAGAACACTATTATAAAAACTCATGAAAAGGCTTACACATAGAAAGAAACAATCTTTGATGGTTACAAGGGAGGGAAGGGGTGGGGAGGAGAACACACTAACTAGACAATAGATAAGTGGTAACTTTGGTGAAGGGTAAGACAGTACACAATACTAAGTCAGCAGAATGTGATCAAGGCGAAGTCACAGAAGCTTCATAGACACATCCAAACTCCCTGAGGGATCAAATTACTGGGCTGGGGACCATGTTCTCGGGGGACATCTAGCTCAACTGGCATAACATTGTTTATAAACAAAATATTCTACATCTTATTTTGGTGAGTAACATCTGGGGTCTTAAAAGCTTGTGAGCAGTCACCTAAGATACTCATCTGGAGCAAGAGAGAATGAAGAAAACCAAAGACACAAAGAAAAGATGAGTTCAAAGGACTGATCAACCACAACTACCACAGCCTCCACCAGACTGAGCCCGGAACAACTAGATGGTGGCTGGCTACCACCACCAACTGTTGTGACAGGGATCACAACAGTGGGTCCCGGACAGAGCTAGAGAAAAATGTAGAACAAAATTCTAACTCACAAAAAAAGACCAGGCTTACTGGTCTGACAGAGACTGGAGAAACCCTGGGACTATGGCCCCCTGGACACCCTTTTAACTTACTACTGAAGTCACTCCTGAGGTTCACCCTTCAGCCAAAAATTATACAGGCCCATAAAGCAAACAATAATACAAATAGCTCTACCATGTAAAGGAGACTAAATGGACACACCAGCCCAGGGGCAAGGACAAAAAGGCATGAGGGGACAGGAAAACTGGATGAATGGAAATGGGGAATCTAAGGTCGAGAACTGGAGTGTTCACACGTTGTGGGGTTGACAGACACTGTCACAAAACAATATGTGTATTAATTGTTTAATGAGAAACTAATTTGCTCTGTAAACCGTCATATAAAGCACAAATTAAAAAAAAAAAGAATGAATGGCAAAATAAAAAATCCAGTGATGAGGGTACAGACTGGAAAAGTGACAGAACTCTAAAAGCAAGAGACAGGGATCTCCTTTCAGGTATGCAAACACCTAACTTTGGGGTTTGACATGACTCCGCTATCTTCCAATTGTATGACCTTGTTCTCTTCTCCCCAAAACATGCTTTATTAAAATCTGCTTTACTCAACAAAAAAGAAAAAAAAAAAAAGAAAAGAAACTTCACACTTGCAAGAATGCAACAGAATTATAATTAGTAGTGCTAGTGAATTACAAAATAGCCAAACCATAGGATTTGAGTAATCTAATTGTCCAGTGCTGCCTCAGTACCTCCTGAAACGTAATAGGAACTAGGGAACTCACCTTCTACCCCTTGAGTTAGCCAAATGACATGGAAGTTTAAATTTAATAGGAACTGAATCAGCAATTAAAAACACACTGGGAAATGATGGAGAGAGGACAAAGAGATAAAGAAATAGGTCAATGTCATTTACTGAGATAAAAAGATCTTGTTTCTGGTCATAACAGTTGAGGCTGGTTAAAAGGTGCTGAGGAAGATGGGTGCGGGGCAGTTGATGTTTTATACATGGAAATTATGACAGTCGAGAGTATCATTATTCTACTCTTATAATGGTATTATAGCAGCAAAGTAATACAAGGGTGAAAAGAATCAAAACAAGAAGTCAGGGGAAAAATCATAAATAGAACATCTTTATAGGGAGACAAAGTGTTTAGAAAGATACATGTATAAGCTGGGAAAACTGAACGTGAAGTATGATTCAGAGGTGGAATGACTCTACAGGAGCGTGGAAAGGTAGGTAGGATAGTTAGTAGAAATAAGATGAATTAAAGGAATACATTTAGAAAAGAGTGTGTACAGGATGAGACACTGGGGGGAGTATGTCAAAACAGTGAGAAGACAGTGACAGACAGTAGAATCTTTTGTATTCTGTCAACTTCAGGAGTGAGGAGAGCTACAAACACAGAGTCTAATTACAAAGTGATAAGATCTCAGCAAAAGTTGAACTGAGTAAGCAGCATTCTTTATGATAATGATACTATAAGGAGAAAAGCATAAAGAGAAAACTATATGTAAGCCATGTAAATATAAATAGCAATTAGAAGCTGGGCATCAAACTTTTAAAAAAATCATACGATCTAGTTAGCGCCACCTAGAGGCAAAGTCTATGGGGAAGTCTGGGTAGGTTTCCAGTTCTAGTTGCGTCAAGTGGACTCAGACTCATGGCAACCCCATGTGTGTCAGATAGAACTGTGCTTCACAGGGTTTTCAAAGGCTGACTTTTCAGAAGTAGATCACCAGGCCTTTCTTCCAAGGAATCTCTGGTTATTACCTGGGCTTGTTAACCATTTTCATCACCCAAGGACTCCCTGGGTAGGTTAATGCCAGAAAAAGGATGAGGTCATGAGATGAAGAATTTGCATGTTGTATAAAACTGAAAAACCAAGCCTGATGCTGTCGAGTCAATTCCGACTTACAGCGACTGTATCGGACAGAGTAGAACTCTCCCATAGGGTTTCCTAGGCTGTAATCTTTATGGAAGCAGACTGCCACATCCTTCTCTCAAGGAGCAGCTGGTGGGTTCAAACCGCTGACCTTTCAATTAGCAACCAAGTGCTTAACCACTGCGCCACCAAGGCTCCATTTTGTATAGAAGGGTTAAATCGAGACTGGCATGCTGGAGAGCTTCTGCAGACCTGTGGTTTTTCCCACTGGTCTAAATCAGCACCAGTATACTCAGGGGGTACAGGTGCATTTCCAAATCACCTCATCTCTCCTACCAGGAGTTATTACCACCAGGGAGAACTTAAATAAAAAACAAAAAACAAACCAAACCCGTTGCCATCGAGTGGATTCCAACTCATAGTAACCCTATAGGACAGGATAGGACTGCCCCATAGAGTTTCCAAGGGGCACCTGGTGGATTCAAACTGCTGACCTTTTTTGGTTAGCAGCTGTAGCACTTAACTACCACGCCACCAGGGTTTCCAAGGGGGAATTTAGGACTGAAAAATAGTGAAGCTCACTTTCCTATGCAGGGTGTTGAAGGATTGCAATGATTGCTGAAGCTGGCCTGAGGGCAAGGATGGGTGGAAACCAGAATCAACCAATTTAAGAACTGGCAGTGTAGCTGAGGCAAAAGATCATGGTATATAGCAAGTGTATAAGAAGAAAATTAAAACAGAAGTGTCTGATAATACAGCAAGAGGTTTAGAGAATTGAAGGCTTAAATTAAGATTGAGGAAGAGGACGAATAGGAAGTTGTGAATAGAAAAGGGGGATTCTGGGGCTCTTCAGAAAGAAAGAGAATTAACATTTATGTATTGTTTGTTATGAGTTTCCTGATACTTTGCTAGAGATTTATACAACTTACTGAATCCTCATAAAACTCTGTGATATAGATTTTTTTTTTTTTTTAATCTGCCATTTTAAAGGGTGGAGTGGAGTCCAGGCCAGGTTTGCCCTTATCACTATGTCAGGCTGCTCCCCAAACCCCCTCTGCCATTCTCACTGAGGTTCTAACCACAGTGTATTGCCATGGCCTCGCTCATTAACTGCACTATAACTCCTTGTTCGATATCCCTGAATGGTACAAATGGTAAATGCCCTCAGCTGCTAACTGAAAGGTCAGAGGTTCGAATCTACCCAAAAGCACCTTGAAAGAAAGTCCTAGAGATCTACATCTGAAAAATCAGACAATGAAAACCCTATGGACCACAGTTCTACTTGGACACACGTGGGATCTCCATGAGTCTGAGTTGACTTGGTGACAACTGGTTCAGTGTGTTTGTTTGTTTTCACTCCTGTTCAGTCCCTTGGTGCTCAGCAAATAGGTGGCAAATGAATTCATTAAATTAATATCTTGCTCAAGTTTACAGAGTTAGTAAGTGGTAGAATGGAGGGTTGAATCCAGATCTTTCTGATTTCAAAGTCCATGGTTTTTCACTGCATTAGGCTAACTTGGAAATGGAGCAGTTTGTTGGCCGGTGACACAGGTGGAGTGGGCATTAGATCTGTTGATTTGAGGTGGTTGAAAATAGTAAGCCTAGGGTATTGGGAAGTAAATTTGGAGTCACCAAGGATGATGGCAAGGGATAGGACCAAAGGCTGAGACTTCTGTAGCCAGCACAGAAGGAAATGGGACAGAGTCCTGGAATTTAGAAGATGATGTTGTCTATGATGATAAGGGGGAAGGGGGTTGTGAATGACCAAAAAAAAAAAGTCATCAAATTAAAATAAGAATGATCCAGAAATGACGGTAGAACAAGAGTCTGAGAAATGGATTGGGGTATAAGGAATCGTATTCCTGTGAGATGGAGAGAGGAGAAGCAGCAGAAGCTTCCTTTGGACGAGGTTAAGCTAAAGCCAGATACCAGTTACAGGACAGACGTACAAGAAGCACTTATTAGAATGGGTGAAAATGAAGGAAAACAGAAATGCAGAAGATAGGGGAAGAGGCTGCAGAAGAGAAAGAAGATTCAGAGAAGGCTGAAAATTCTAGAATAGATGGTTGGATATAGGGGTGGCATCTAGTAACCAGGGTATTGATTCTAACTACCCAGGGAAAAGGAAGTAGAAGAGTTGGTAATCTTCTAGATGGAGGAGGAGGCAGTGTTGAATCATCAGAATTTAGTTACTGATTGAAATGGAAGAAATAGCTAGATCCAAATTCCAGTTGTAGGAGTTAAAAGTAAAAATGAGATCGAATCATATTTTTCTCCAAGTGAAAAGAGGCATAATTCTAAGGCTGTCTCGTTTTTGTTAAAAACCACCAACACCTGGTAATCTGTGCTGAAATATCCTGAGTATTTTGTCTTGAGAAAGTTGCTATCATTTTGACCTCTAGAAAATTGCTTTCTAGGTGCTGGGTTTTGACATACAAAGTACCCAGCAGTCTTCAGTATCAGGTGAGGTGAGAGAGGCAGAGCATTCCCACTCAATAAATCCGGGTCATTCATTGGCCCCTCAACCACAGAGTGTTTATATTTGATGTGTGAAAGGATTAGTACAAGGTGCAGATGGAATATTAGGGGAGAGATGATAACAATCTACTGTTGTTCTATTGCTTTCCCTATAAACCACACACAGTTTTCCTCCCAATTTCAGTCCGGGAAGTAAATACATTTATGAAGCATTTTCCTAATGTGAAGGGATAAAATTTAAAGTAAATACTGATTTCTCTCTTGTATGCTCTATTCTGTATAATACTCTTGCCTGGTAACTAGAATATAATGTATCACGGGTTAAAAGAAAAAAAACAAAACAAAAAAGACAAACAAAGTCAACTGTCTTTCCTGGATATTTTCTGTGCTAGAACATTCACCTTCAAGGTAACATATCCAGGATAAAAACTCACACACACTTTACCAGGTAGTTGTTGATTTTAAGCTGAAAAAGAGGAGCACTTATACTAAGGCTTTTTACAGGAAAATAAATTACAATTTAAACCCATTATAAGCTCTAATTCATAATTGCTATTTAATTGTGTGGCCTCCCTTCAGCTTTGCAAGCAATACATATGTAAAAATAGACCTCTTATCTATGACCCCTCTTGGTACTTTTACACACACACACACACACACACACACACACACACAGAAAAAGAAGAGGTAGCACAGGGAAGAGTTGGATGAGGAGATTTAAGAGGTTAAAACCATGCTGGGATGGCTAAACCACTCAGGAATGGCAACAGAGAAATGGAATTTAATTGTAACCAAAGAGACATACTAGAGAAACTTAATAGCAAAGCTGTTGTAATTTCTAGATGAAAAACAAACTGTGGGTTAAATTGGGGCATATTTGGGTGACCCATGTCTTCTCATACATGTGCTTATTTCATTCATTTAATTCCTAATCTTACTTCGGAATTTTTCCTGAGATGTACACTTAATGACCATTTGACACAACTACTAGCACAGTGTTCTTTGTCCACTGGGACACTCGTTTTTGGCAGGCTCATCAGGAAATGAACATCTCATACACAGAGGACTCCAGAAATTCAAAGCGATATGAAATTTCATCTTGTCTACCACCCCTCTGTAAAGAAAATGCCCAAATTGTAAAGTAAATTATTTCATTACTTATTTTTATTCTTTTGGTTTGAAATTAGGAGCATTCCTGGGCAGACAGTCACGCGTCGGCTGAACCCAAGGGGGAGCTAGGTGATCATGTGTTTATGATATTTTTCTCCCAACTAGTGAGGGCCCCCTTTGGATTTTCTTGCCCACCCCTTGAAAGAGAATTTTTGTTTGTTACCTCTTACCGACATTTATTTTGACAATTTTTTTCTGAGAGTCCATCCTCATCCTCTCCCACGATGTCCACAGCTGAAAATATCAGCGCAACAAGAATGGCAAAGCAGCACACCAGTGCAAAGATCACGATGCACTTCTGCTGAGACTGGAAGAGACAAAGAAGATAAAGAAAAGTCAGTGGGGCAGCTTTCATCAAGGAAAACTCAAGGTTTGCAGCTCTTCAAAATTCCATGTAAAATCCTTTGGGATACAATTACTTTCATCACCGCTGGAGAAGATTGCTCTCTGGGTGAAAATGTACAAGATCTTTAAGCTTATTCTTCAACACAGCCTTCATATTCCCACTAAATATGGTGGAACCTGTTAAATAATTCAACAGCAGTACCAAGACTTCCTAACTCGGTTCAGAAAAGATCACTACAACACCCATTATTTCAAATTAAAAATGAAATAAAGGGTGGCTCAATAATTGTGCTCTGTCCCTTATTATTGCCACCACCTTCCAAGCTCGATGAAAATTGTACTCAAACTCTATATCCTCTTGCATTTTGTCTCTCATCTTACTCTAAGATTTATATGGTGATGGCTTCTGAGGAGATGCTCCTAGGTCTTCAACATGAGTTCTGTAGTTTGATCAGCTTTTCTAGGGTTTTCAGAGCTAGCAGAGAGATGCATTTTTAAGTAAGACGCTAGCATCATGAGCTATTTAACTGACACAGTTCATTTCAAAACACTGAACACAAACATAACCAACATTCATGCTCTTGATATGACTTACAGTTAGAAATAAACATCTAAGTTCTAGATGGTCAGTCACTCAAGTCCTTATCTTTAGGCCCACATATTATAATTTGGGGCATCCCTATCTCTAGGGGCTCATGGCCAAAGGTGGCAGAAGACAAAGCCATGATTCTTAGGCAGGAGCCATGGGTACTGAGACAAATACTTTTGCTTGCTTTCTCTCTAGTAGATAAATCTCAGTGGGGAAAAGCAGAGAAAGAGCCATTACAAAATGTCTAAATGCAGCTTTCAGGGGTTATTTACAGAGGGGGAAGGGTAATCTTTGACCAAGCAGACAGGCTTACACTTTAGTGATGGGAGATATATATATATATATATATATATACTAAATATATATATATATACTATATATACATATATATATACACATACATACATATACATACATATATATATATATATATATGCATGCACGTATATATATATAAACCTAAAATCAAACCCGTTGCCCTCGAGTTGACTCTGACTCATGGTGACCCCACAGGACAAAGGAGAACTGCCCCACAGGATTTCCAAGGAGCGCCTGGTGTATTCAGACTGCCAACCTTTTGGTTAGCAGCCATAGCCACTGAGCCACCAGGGCTCCATGTATATATATATATGTCTATGGCTAACCAAAAAGTTGGAGTTTTGAGTCCACCCAGAAGCACCTCAGAAAAAAAACCTGGTGACCTACTTCTGAAAAAAAATCAGCCATTGAAAACCCCATGGAGCACAGTTCTACTCTGACATACATGGGGTTGCCATGATTCGGAATCAATTCGACTGCAACTGGTTTTATTTACATATATGTTTATATACACACTCATACACAAATACAAACATACATACATTTGTGGGCTTTGTTGAAACCAGCTATCTCTGCCTCCTCCTACGACTCTCCTGCCCTTTATCACTACAGCCACATGATCTCCGTAGAACTCAGCGGACTTTCCAGAGCTCAGAACCCAGTTTATCCAGGAGTGGCCTCAGGTTATGGATTACAGAGAAAGGTGCAGTCAAGTCAAAGGAATCAATGATGCTTCTGTTACCAAATGGCTGCTTTCTTTTCGTGTTTTCTAATACTTCCTCAGGACTCAATGTCCCATGAAAACCTTGTTCCAAGTCCATTTCTGCCTGTCCTGTGGTCTTCTTTTACTACATACTCAAAGATGAAGCGAGTAAAGGCAAAGCAAGATGCAACCGTTGTTGTTCTGTTAGCAATTAGCTAGACTTTGGTTAATTTTAACACAGGGATTATGATTCATTCTTTCTATCCCCAAGCAACCAGCACAATGCGTAACAAATAAAAGGTGTTCAATAAACAACTATTGTTTAAACAAATAGAAAATGAATGAATGGAATGAAAATCAAATGGCATACTTCCAGGAGGCACAGCCCTTATGAGGAGCGACACAAGAAGTTTCTCTTAAGACTCG
The DNA here is from genome assembly GCA_030035585.1 of Dugong dugon. NCBI lineage: Eukaryota > Metazoa > Chordata > Mammalia > Sirenia > Dugongidae > Dugong > Dugong dugon. The sequence goes on along the minus strand of CM057469.1, from coordinate 21,597,949 downwards.
GTTGTGACTTTCCTAATAATTGGTTTGTTGCCATGGTTTGGTGATTATAAATTTATAATTCATCCTTTTGTACTCTCTGCTGGAGCTAGAAGCATTTTCATGGGGCATGTTCAGCCACTATATAAACTCTGTAGAACGGATTATGCACTCATCATGCCTATTGATTTTCCATTCATCCCCAATTCCTCACTAATTTTATTTTTAGGAAGCAACACAGTGAAGTGGTTGAGGGCTCAGGCTTTGGAGCCAAAGTGCTAGATTACACTATTCACTGGTTGTATGTCCTTTGGCAAGTTATTTAGCCTTTGTGCCTCAGTTTCCTTGCCTATAAAATGGGGATAATAATAGCAACTATCTCACAGGGCTATTACAGAATTAAATTAAACAAGATACTACATATAATGTACTTAGGACAGTTCCTGAAAAAAGATCCTACTATATGAATGACTGCCATTGTTAATATATTTGTATTTGCAACAAGTTTCCAGGTGATGCTGCTACTGTTGGTCCAGGGGCTACACTTTGAGGACCAGTGCCCAGAATACCATCTGTCCTAAACTCTGCTTAATGCATGTTCATCCCTCAGACTCACTTGCAATGAGTAATTAAATTTCAAATATTAAAAGCATCCTGATAAATACATTCTAATAATTTAAATGTAAATCTTGTTATTTATTTTCCTTTATTTTAAGTTTAGAAATAATTTTAAACAGCTTCCCCACCGCCCCCACCCCCCATTTTGAAATTGTTTTCTTCTGGCCTTTACTTTTCATTTATTTTAATGACATACACTATTTGTATAATTAGAAAATGTTTGACGTTAACTGTTTTGGAAAACATGTAATATAAAAATAGAAAATAAATCACTCATAATCCCACTCAGACATACTCATCATTGATTTTGTTCTAGTTCTTTCCAACACTACATCTACCTACTTAAGAATCTGGTAAAATTGGTATCATGCTCTATATAAAGTTTTACATTCTGCTTTTTGCACATGATCATGTTATAATGGCATTAAATATTCTTTTAAAGCATCATTTTAAACTGTTGCATAATAGTTCATTATATAGACATTACTTCTTTTAAAAAGTTTTTTTTTAAAAAAACACTTTACAAGAGAAAAAAATGATTAAATATCTCTTTTCACTTTATCTATTTACTCTAGAATATGTCAACAAAAACAAAAAAGCTTTTAGGAAGATTTAAAGACATTCACAGTAATTTAGTCTAGATGAGACTCCAACCCAGGACAATATGATTAAACTTCAACTCAAAAACAATCCAGAGGACAGCAACCATGAATACATCTTATTTCCTTGAACAGTGTCAAGCCCATAATGGGTACTCAATGAATGAATGGCTCCTGCTGAAGTTAATACACCAAAAACTGGTTGCTGTTGAGTTGACTCTGACTCATGGCAACCCATGTGTGTCAGAGTAGAACTGTGCTCTATAACGTTTTCGATGGCTGATTTTTTGGAAGTAGATCGCCAGGCCTTCTGTTTGAGGCACCTCTGGGCTTGGACTCGAAACTCCAACCTTTGGTTAGTAGGAAGCACATTAATCGTTTGCACCACCCAGGGATCCAGTTAATACTAAACCTTTAATCCACAACAGCAATCATTTGTTTCCCTTTGTTCTGAATGTTATAACAGTAAATAAAGAACCCTAGCTAATCTGGGTACTACTGTAACTACTTTGATGTACTAACCCTCACAGATTTCTATTAACTTTCATTCTATTTATAAATCTATTAAAATAAATAATTAAGCTATGTATTTTTGTTTTAATTTTCCAAAGAGGAGGAATTCAGACTCTGATATTCATTTTAAAATGTCTCCTTGGAACAATGAAGTATAACAATATAAGATCATACCATTACTTTCCTTAGTTTCATATATTTTCCCGTCATCAAAAATGAAAGATTCTGTTCAAATGATAGCAAAAGAGTGTCATAAATGAAACCAAACTCTAGGTTACCAAGGGGTTTACGTATTTTGACTCCTTAAAGGTCATTTCGGATACTCAGAAACCAATTTAAAACACTTTTTTGTTTTTTATTTAATTGAACTGAGGGAAGCACCATTTCAAGGAGAGCCCATAAGCATGATTCTAACCTAAAATTCACTGATGATTTCATCTATTAAGAGAAAACAAAATCTGAAATGTTCTTGGCTAATGTCAGTCTAATTTGTACTTCTTACTGCAGTTTAAATTGCTTAGTTCATAAAGAAATAAATCTAATTATGCTAACATTAAAAATACTTGAATATCATATCCCTATTGCATACATTTCACCTCAAATAGCGATAAATGGCCTCTAAATAGGGAAATAGTATTAAACTTTGAAAAAAGAAGTACTGTATAGTTCCAAGTTGGTCTTTTATACCATTTGATAAGCTCTTAAAAGCAATTTTCACTCATGTGCCTAACTTTTGCATGTAAATGTATAAAAATTAAACAAAAATTAAAATTATTTGTATTGTTTTTAATTTATTTACCTTGCCAAGCTTTTAAAACAAATTCACAGCGAGGTCTTAAGTAACTATTTTTATGTGTATAGCACTTAATACATACAAAGTGTGAACTTCTAGTACAATTATTTTCCATGTTAAAAATGTGTAAACAAGAACTGAGACATTTGGTTATCAAGCTGCCCAAGGTGACATGACTAGTTGGGGAAGTCAGATTTATTCAGGTCTCTAAATATGAAATCTCTGAATCTGTTTGACGGATCCAAATTTCTTCCTTTTTGGTTTTCTCTTCTTGACTTCATTTCTACCTAATTTTAACTATGGATTTATTATTATTATTATTACTATAATTTTGTTCACAGAATCGCATATCAGTCCATTCATGTGGATATGAAGGTTGAACACTTGGCCCCAACATGTGGAGACATGGCATTTCCAGGCCTATGGGACTTCCCTAAAGGAGCCCTGGTAGCACAACAGTTAAGCACTTAGCTGTTAACAGAAAGGCTGGCACTTTGAGCCTACCTAGTAGCTCTACAGTAGAAAGACCTGGCAATCTGCTCCCATAAAGATTATAACCTAGAAAATCCTATGGGGCCAGTTCTACTCTGTCACATGGGGTCACTAGGAGTTGAAAATCAACTCAATGGTACCTAACAACAACAGGATTTCCCCATGACCCTAGATGTGTTCCCATTTAAGTTTCTAGACATGTTCCCAGGCCTGTGTTCCTAGACATGTTCCCAGACGAGGGAGAACAGGTCATGCAGAAGACCCAGAGAAATCTTAGCTGGTGACTTTTCAAGCCCTGGATAATGGCTACATTCTGGAACCTGCTTGAAATATAAAGGCATAAATAAAACAAAAGTAAAAGAATAGAGAAAGATGTATCATGCTAATTTTAATGAAAAGAAGGATGGAATGGTAATATTAATATTAGACAAAGTATATTTCCAATAAAAAATATTACCAGAGATAAACAGGGTCATTTCATACTAACAAAATAATAAATTTATTAGGACATAATAATCATGCTCCTAATAAGAGAACTTCAAAATACATATAATGAAAAAGCTAACAGAATTGCAAGGAGAAATAGGCAAAACTACAACTATTCAGAGATTTCAAAACTCCTCTCATTAATGGATAGAACAAATCAACAGAAAATTAATATGTATATAGAAGACTTAAATAACACTATCAAACAACTTGACCTAACTGACATTTATAAAACACTCCATTAAAAAAAGTAGGAAAACCCACCTTTATCTGAATGTACATGGAACACTTACTAAAATAGACCATATTTTGGGCCATACAACAAGGATCAACAAGGTTAAAAGAATCTGAGTCAAACAAAGTATGCTCTCTGACTAAAATCGAATTAAATTAGAAACTAATAACATAAAGATCTCTGGAAAAATTCTTAAATATTTAGAAACTAAATAAAAAACTTTACATAACCTTTCAGTCAAAGCAGAAATCAAAGGAAAATTAGAAAGAATTTTTAACAGAATGAAAATGAAACATAATATATGAAAATGTATGTGATGGAGCAAAAGAAATACAGGGCACTTTATAGCACCAAATGACTTTATCAGGAAAAAAGAAAAGTCTCCAATGATCTAAACTTCTCTTAAGAAACTAGAAAGTAAAAAGAGCAAGTTAAACTCAAAATAGGCAGAAGAATGAAAATAAAAAGCAGGACTCAAAGAAAGAGAAAACGGAAAAACAAAACAAAAATCAATGAAATCAAAGTCTGGTTCTGTGAGAAGAAAATAAACTTTTAGCTATGAAAAAAAGGAAAAAAGATATCTGGTATTTATAGATATTGCAAATACCTAGTATGAGAGATGGGACATCACTATAGATACAGATACAGATACTACAGAATATAAAAGGATAATAAGAGAATATTATGAACAAATTTATGTCAAGAAATTTGACAATATAGATGAAATGGATGAACTTATGGCAAGATACAAGTTACCAAAGCTCAGTCAAGAAGAAATAGATAACCTGAATACCCTTGTATCAATTAAAGAAAATAAGCTTTTGTTTATAAATCTTCCTACAAAGAAAACTCTTGGCTCAGGTGACTTCGTGGGTGAATTCTACCAAACTTCTGAGACACAAGTAATACCAATTATACACAAAGTCTTCCAGAAAATAGAAGAGAGGGACAATTTTCCCAATTCACTCTATGAGGTCAGCATTACTCTGATACCAAAACTAGACAAAGACTTTACAAGAGAACACACAGACACACATACACACACAAAAACTACAAACCAATATCCCTAATGAACACAGATAAAAAATTCTTAACAAATTTTAGCAAATCAAACCCACAGTATATATAAGGGATAAAATGCCATAACCAAGCACGGTTTATCCCAGGAATGTAAGGTTGGTTTAAGCTCTCCTCACCTGCCATGAGTAAAACTAAACTATTCAGGGAATGAATAATTCAGAAAGAACCTAAGCCAAAAGATGGAAACCTCCGCCTCTTGGGACCCTGAGTACAATGGCTACTTTTGAATTCTGACTAGGTGGTATTTTTATTGAAAACCACAGGAAAAACACCACCCCTTTTTAGTGGAGATTGCAGGAGACTGTGTATTATTGTGATTTAGTCAGAGAAACAGTGTGATAATAGCAATTACACTGAAGAGCAAGAACAGTGTCTGTCTGATTGTCAGGTTCTCAAATTGCATTTGCAGTCCTTGTTCATAAGCAATTTGTAAAACCAATAAAAACGAATATCTGAAATTTAGCCTGTTTGATAAATACCAAGATAGCATTTAATAAACACACAACCTAGGCAAATTCCCATTTATTTCAATTTTTTTTATAATTAAGAAAAATATCTTGGTTTTGAATAAAATAATTTAAGTATCTAATGCTAAGGATCAATCTTTTTCTGTGGGTTTTCAACAGTAGACGAATGAATTTTTTAATATGTCTTTGAGATTATTCAAAAAAGGTATATTTTTTTCTTAATTTTTATCTGAAGTTAAACAGAGGAGTTGTATTTTAATAACCCCAAGTTAAATTAAAAACGACTTTTTCATTAGAAGGAAAATCTTACAAACAAAACTTTCAACAATTAAATTTTTTTTTGGTCCTACTGTTTAATAATAGGCTATCCAGAAAACCAAGGCGCTATGTTGCTTTATTTAATGGGCATTTATTTGATGCTTACTCTGTGAAAAGGAGACTGCAATAGTCTGCAATGGTCATAACCTCAACAGGGTTCACAATTTCTCAATTTTCTTCAAATCTTCTTCTATCTACTTCGGCCTGCCTTTAATTGAAAGATGAATCATTGAATCTATAGTGTGCATATTTTTCATGCTTACTGGAGTTCTCCCAATGACGCTAAAAGAGTGTCCCTGTTTTAGGAAAATATCACTATTTTTACAAAACCAATAATAATAGAAAATGTTTTCTACAGTAACTGAAATTATTCTTTCCTTTCAAAGAGATGCAAACGAATCGTTTGACAATGCAGTGTGGTTATCCATTATGCTGCAGTTATGCACCTTTCAGTCTCTTTCACTGAACTGAGTTCTTTGAGTTCTAGGCTTTTGACCAGTTATTCCAGCATAATGCCTGGCGAAACAGTCAATGAACTGTTTGGTCAGTGAGTGATACATATAAATGAAAAAAAAAATGACATGGACTAATAGATCAAAATGGTGATTTTTGTGTTTTATAACCCTAGTTATTTACTATTTATAAACTTTGCCATTGATTCCTTTAACAGAAGGACATTTATTTGTAAATATACAAAAAATTAAACACTATGAGACCAGTCTATGCAAATTAGTCTAACAAAGAGGATAACATATACTAGAGAGAGCATCTTTCCCAAAAAAACAGGGCAGAAAATAAAAATGCAAGTTTTAATCAAAATGTCAACTGAACACAGGGACCTACTCATCAGTCTACTCCCTAAACCAAACCAGACACTGTCAAGTCAATTCCAACTCATGGTGATCCCATATGTGTCAGAGTAGGACTATGTGCCACAGGATTTTCAATGGCTGATTTTTTTGGAAGTAGATCGCCAGGTCTTTCTTCTGAGGTGCCTCTGGGTGGACTCCAACCTCCAACCTTTCAATTAGCAGCCAAGAGCATTAATCATTTTCACTGCCCAGGAACTCTTAACCTACTTCTTATCCTATACAAAAATCCTTAGAAATTAAGAACATATATCCTATCATCATAATAATAATAACCCTATAATAGTGTTTGAGAATTACAAAGAGTACCATCTGGGGACAAGCACTTTTGAAGACTTCCCATATTCTAAATTGACCAAGGAGATCAAAGCCCAAGAAATGCGTAGAAAACACAAATTGCTATACAGGAGAGCTGGAAGTACGGAGGTAATAGCTAGAAGAAACAAGAAGAGGTTTTGGGATGACCGACACAGTAACTAGTTGGTGAACTGAATGTGGAGCAGGCTGGACAGTCTATCCTTCCTCCCTACGCCCTCCTCCTACCCTCTTATGCTGAGCAGCACGTACCAGAAGTGTGACTCAACAAGTTAAGCTGTGAAGAGGGCAATTTCCCTCAGAAAGCTAAAAATCCCGAGGAAGAAACTCCTCGCACATGTATGCCATGCAGCTGGGCAGCATATTTATCCCCTTCCCTATAAAATCTGGAGACAAACTCCTGTGGTCCGCCATTGTCCATATACCTGCAAATAAAAAGTCATTGCCGTTGAGTCGATTCTGACTCATAGAGACCCTACTGGACAGAGTAGAACTGCCTCATAGGGTTTCCAAGCAGCAGCTGGTGGATTCTAACTGCCCACCTTTTGGTGAGTAGCTGAACTCTTAACCACTGCACCACAAGGGCTCCATGTATGCAAATAAAAAACAAAACAAAACAAAACAAAACCTGTTGCCATCGAGTCAATTCCAACTCATAGCAACCCTGCAGGACAGAGTAGAACTGCCCAGGGTTTCCATACTGTCAAATAGAGAGATGGGCAGGCAACTAAAAATCTCCAAATGACTGAGGAAAACTAAAACCATGGAAGAGGTACTCAACCCAACACAGAGAACAAACTCTGAAGGAAACAAAGCAAACAGCACACAGGCTTAAACAGACCTGAAAAATAAGAGTAACTCAACTTCTCATCAATATGAGAGATGATGCATCCATGAAACAAAGAGAGATTATTGTGAAAAGATAACTAACTAGAGCTCTTAGAAATTATAAACCTCGGGCTGAATATAAAAATGGATACAAGTTAAAAGCAAATTAATGTGCCTGACTGAGTCAAGGGATTCTCCCAGAATGCAAGGCAAAATCACAAATTCCCAACATGTATGGGAGAAAACCCAAGAGAAACAGAAATCAGACTAGGAAAGCCAATCTCCAGCAGACAGGTGTTCCTTAAAAAAAGAACAGTGAGAACATAGCCTGTAAATAATCAAAGAAATAGAGGAGGAAAAACTTTAACAGCTAAAAATGTGTGCCTTCCAAGTAAGTACATTTTTTTGGCCATGAGTTTGGCAACAATTCAAAAAGACTGATAACAAAATTGATGCAGGTTGGGGAAATAAGTGATGTTGAGAATGCAAAATGGCAAGCCCTTTTGGATGGCAATTTGGTCGTTTTTATCCTAGACTTTATCACAATGTTAAATGTGCATATACCGTGACTCCTAAAATCCCCTTCCAGGATTTAATTTCACATATGTGTTTATTCATGTACACTAAGATATAAGAACAAGAACATCCAATGTAGTATTATTTGTAAAAAGGAAGAAATTGAGGGAAATTATCTGTAAGTAGAGAAACTGACAAATAGAGTGTAATACAATCATTTTCTGGAATATCATATAGTCATTAACATGTGCATATGTTTGTAAACGCACAGTAAAGACTCAATGGATTCACACAAAACTGCTGACAGTGGTTATCCATCAGAAAGGAAGAGGTTTTGAGAGGTCAGATGGGTTGTAGTGTTGGGCAGTTTCTGTATTTTTCTTTATCAACTGAATATGTTGTATTATCACTGGAGTCTAAGTCATCTCTTACAGTAATAAGGAAAAGAGCTGTCAATTTTTGGACTACTTCCATTCCTAGGCAAGTTATTTATCTACAGCTCAGCTTTCCTAAGACACAACAGAGCATCATCAGCCAATACCCCTGAGTTGTCTGTATTTGTCTAAAGCTTCCAAATTATTAGTTGGAGGAGATATAATGTCTTAGTTACCTTATGATGCTGTAACAGAAATACCACAAGTAGATAGCTTTAACAAAGAGAAATTTATTCTCTCACAGTCTACAGGCTAGAAGTCTGAACTCAAGGCACCAGCTCCAGGGGAAGACTTTCTCTCTGTTGGCTCTGGGGGATGGTTCTTGTCATCAGTCTTTCCCTAGTTTAGGAGCTTTTCAGCACAGGGATCCCGGGTCCAAAGTATGTGTGCTCTTGGCTTTTCTTACTTGGTGGTAGTGAGGTCCCACTGCCTCTCTGCTTGATTCTCTCCATTATATCTCAGAAGAAATTGTCTCAAAATACAATCGAATCTTGTACATTGCCTTATTAACATAACTGCCTCTAATCCTGCTTCATGAACATCATAGAGGTAGGATTTACAACACATGAAAATCACATCAGATGACAAAATGGTGGACAATCATACAACACTGGGCATCATGGCCTAACCAAAGTGATACACATTTCTGGGGGACACTATTCAATCCATAACATATACTATACCAAGTTTCACAAACTATGGAGGACAACTGGAGAATCTCAGAAATTTTGAAGAAGAAGAACATCTAGAGATTATCTAGTTCAACACTCCCTTTTCTCATCATCTGAGTAGGAAAACTGCCAGAAGTAGAACACTGGTGTTCCAGTTGTATACTCTTTTCTCTGCCAATGTTTGATTAATGAAATGACAAGCCAGCAAGCAAAAAGAACATCACAGTTTGCAAAAGACAAATGACACAAAAGAGGCACTGTCAGATTGCAGTCATACTCTGTGACCCAAGGGCTGGCATCCCTAGCATGCTTCAGTGGGTATGGGGGTGGGGAAGACCCCCGAATCACCAACAGAGAAGTAAATAAATTTCTTGCTTTCTACCTACAGCCTCTGGTGGCATTAGGAAGGCCAAAAAAAAAAAAAAAAACTGTTTAATTCAATTTAAAAATACTTAAACCAGCTGCTGTCCAGTCGACTCCAACTTATGGTGACTCCATGTGTGTCAGAGTAGAACTATGCTCCATAGGGCTTTCAGCGTCTAGTCTTTTTTTCCCAGAAGTAGACCACTAGGCCTTACTTCTGATGCACTTCTGGGTAGACTCAAACCTCCACCCTTTCAGTCAGCAGCTGAGTGCGTTTACCGTTTGTACCACCTAGACACTCCAAAAAATACTTAGGGAACATTTAACAAGTGCTGTGCTTTACGCTAATACTGATGTTTCAAAAACATAGCCTTCCCCGCCTTCTTAAGAAAATCTCTGCCCTTAAGGACATCACATTTTAGGTGTGTGTGTATGTATGTGTGTGTGTTGCAAAGGGGGAGAGTTAATGAAGTATAATCCAATGTGATGTGTGCCATTCCAGTAATATAAATAGAGAGCTGGAGGGGCATATGATTGGAACCCATTTCCCAAGAGTTCCATTTGATCAGGCCAATTCTGGTGCCACCCAGCTCCCTTCTTCTATTAATACCTAATTCATAGAATAGGGAAATAGGGATTTCCTCTGTACTGGCCATAATGCAAAACGAGTTACTGTGACTATGAGTGAATGAATAATAAACACTTTGTCAGTGTTGATACAAAGCAGCTAATATTTAACAGCTAAAATGCTGTACTTTCATGTTCCTTGTCTACCTCCTCTCCATTATAGGTAGAGGTAAACAAAACAATGACAACAAATTGCCGTTTGGTCTTTGATAAAGAGGGCTGGCTATTTTGACAACCTGTATTCTACACTCAGGACCCTGGTGGTGCAGTGGTTAAGTGCTTGGCTGCTAACCGAAAGGTTGGTAGTTCAAACCCACCAGCGGCTCCACAGAAGAAAAGGCATGGTGATCTGCTCCTGTAAAGACTAAAGCCTAGGAAACTCTACAGGGCAGTTCTACTCTGTCCTATAAGGTCGCTATGAGTCGGAATTGACTTGATGGCACACAACAACAACAACAACAACAACATTCTACACTCTGATTTAACAAGCTGAAAAAAGCTTTAACTCTTTCAATATCTCAAAATAAGTACAAGTCCTTGAACCTACTGTGATATGAGATTGTTTCTGAAGTAAGTTAAGATTGTTTTATGTTTCTTTTCTTAATTATTTGCTTTCTGATCACTGCAAAGGTTGATATGTCATCCCGTTAGAGAGAAAAAAGATCACTGCCACCAAAATTCAAGAATCTTTAAGCTAATTAAAAAGCAAAGAAGTCAAGGTTCACTTTAGGGATAAAAGTGAGATGAGCAAAAATCAAAATTGGCCTTTGTACCCCCAATGTTCAAATTGCCCTTTATTTCAAAAAGGAACAAACACACACACATTTATAAAAGAGTGCATTTAGAAAGCTTAGAGTTCTAAGACGAGCGAATAATAATAATAATAAAAATTCCCAACAAAAAAATAGCCCTGGCCCAGATGGTTTCATTGGAGAATTCTACCAAACATTCAGAGAAGGGCTTACACCAGTACTACTCAAACTATTTCAGAACACAGAAACGGAAGGGATACTTCTGAATTAATTCTATGAAGCCAGGATAACCCTGATAACAAAACCAGGCAATGACACCACAAAAATAATTACAGACCAGTATCTCTCACAAATATAGATGCAAAAATTCTGAACAAAATTCTAGCCAATAGAATTCAGCATCATGTCAAAAAAATAATACACCACGACCAAGTGGGATTCATATTCGGTATGCAAGGATGGTTAAACATTAGAAAATCAATCAACGTAATCCACCACATAAATAAAATAAAAGAATCACATGATCATCTCAATCGACACAGAAAAGGCATTCTACAAAATCCAACACCCATTCCTGCTAAAAACACTCAATAAAATAGGTATAGAAAGGAAATTCCTCAACATATTAAAGGGCATCTATACAAAACCAACAACCAACATCATTCCTAATGGAGAGAGGCTGATAAAATTTCCCTTGAGAGCAGGAACAAGACAAGGACACCCTTTATCACCACTCCTATTTAACATCGTGCTGGAAGTCCTAGCTAGAGCAATAAGGCAAGAAAATAAATAAATAAAGGGCATCCAAATTGGTAAAAAAGAAGTAAAACTGTCCCTATTTGGAGATGATATAATACTATACACAGAAAACCCAAAAGACTCCACGAGAAAACTACTGGAACTAATAGAAAGATTCAGCAAAGTTGCAGGATACGAGATAAACATGCAAAAATCAATTGGGTTCCTAAACACCAATAAAGAGAACTACAAAAAGGAAATCAGGAAAACAATACCATTTATAATAGCCCCTAAAAAAATAAAATACTTAGGAATAAATCTAACCAGGGATGTAAAAGACCTATACAAAGAAAACTACAAAACACTACTGAAAGAAATCAAAAAAGACCTATATAAATGGAAAAACATATCATGCTCATGGATAGGTAGACTTAGCATTGTGAAAATGTCAATTCTGCCCAAAGTAATCTACAGATATAATGCAATTCCAACCCAAATACCAACAGCATTCTTTAAAGAGATGGAAAAACCAATCATCCACTTTATATAGAAAGGGAAGAGGCCCTGGATAATTAAAGCACTATTAAAGAAGAATAAAGTAGGAGGACTCGCATTATCTGACCTCAGAACCTACTATACGGCTACAGTAGTAAAAACAGCCTGATACTGGTACAATGGCAGACACATTGACCAATGGAAAATAATTGAGAACCTAAATGTAAATCCATTCACCTATGGCGACCTGATCTTTGACAAGGGCCCAAAGTCCACCAAATGAAGAAAAGTCAGTCTTTCTAACAAGTAGTGCTGACAAAACTGGATGTCCATCTGCAAAAAAATGAAACAGGACCCATACCTCACACCAGACACAAAAACTAACTCAAAATGGATCAAAGACCTAAATATAAAACCAAAAGCTATAAAGGTCACAGAAGAAAAAAGAGGGTCAACTCTAGGAGCCCTAATACACAGCATTAACAGGATACAAACCATAACTAACAATACACAAACACCAGAAGATAAGCTAGATAACTGGGATCTTCTAAAAATTAAACACGTAAGCCCATCAAAAGACTTCATCAAAAGAGTAAAAGGGGAACCTACAGACTGGGAAAAAATTTTTGGCTATGACAAATGTGAAAAAGGTCTAATCTCTAAAATCTACAGGAAAATCCAACACCTCTACAACAAAAAGACAAATAATCCAATTAAAAAATGGGCAAAGGAAATGAACAGACACTTCACCAAGCGGCTAATAGACACATGAGGAAATGCTTGCTATCACTAGCCATTAGAGAAATGCAAATCAAAATCACAATGAGATACCATCTCACCCTGGCATTACTGGCAAGAATCAACAAAACAGAAAATAACAAATGTTGGAGAGGCTGCAGGGAGATTGGAATTCTTATGCACTGCTGGTGGGAATGCAAAATGGTACAACCTTCCTTAAAAAGCTAGAAATAGAAATACCATAGGATCCAGCAATCCCACTCCTAGAAATATATCCTAGAGAAATAAGAGCCACCACATGACCAGACATATACACACCCATATTCACTGCAGCATTGTTCACAATAGCAAAAAGATGGAAACAACCTAGTTGTCTATCAACAGATGAATGGATAAACCAACTATGGTACATACACACAATAGAACACTATGAAACAATAAAGAACAATGATGAATCAGCAAAACATCTTACAACATGGATGAATCTGGAGGGCATTATGCTGAGTGAAATTAGTCAATCACAAAAGGGCAAATGTTGCATGAGACCACTACTATAAAAGCTCATGAAAAGGTTTACACACAATAAGAAATAATGTTTGATGGTTACTAGGGAGCGGAGGGATGAGAGGGAAAAGCACTAAATAGACAACAAATAAGTGGTAACTTTGGTGAAGGGTAAGACAGTACACAATACTGGGGAAGCCAGCATACCTTGTCCAGGGCAAGGTCAGGGAAGCTTCATAGACACATCCCAGCTCCCTGAGTGACCAAATTACTTGGCTGAGGGCTGTGGGGACCATGGTCTCAGGGAATATCTAGCTTAACTGGCATAACATAGTTTATAAAGAAAATCTTCTATATTCTACTTTGGTGAGTAGCATCTAGTGTCCTAAAACTTGTGAGCGGCCATCTAAAATACTCCACTGGTCTCATCCTGTCTGGAGCAAGGGAGAATGAAGAAAACCAAAGACACAAGGGAAAGATTAGTCCAAAGGGCTAATGGACCACAACTATCACAGCCTCCACCAGACTGAGTCCACCACAATTTGCTGGTGCCCAGCTACCACCACCAACTGCTCTGACAGGGATCACAATAGAGGGTCCCGGACAGAGCCGGAGAGAAATGTAGAACAAACTTCTAACTCACACACACACACACACACAAAAGACCAGATTTACTCGTCTGACAGAGACTGGAGAAACCCTGAGAGTAAGCATCTGCTAAGTGGCAAAACATGAACTCAAACTCACCAAAGCAAGCTCCCTGAACTATCGACCAAGCAGCAATACTCTGATAATAAACACCCCAGGGCTCCAGGGCGTTCTCTCTCATCCTGAGTTCCTCGAATTCGCCTTCCTTGCCTTGTCCCACCACCTCAGTGCCCACTCCCACCTGCATGTTTTTCATTCAAGTTCTATACTGTTCATTAAATCCCAGATAACTTTTAAACAATATTGATCTCTAGCTCTTCGTACCTGCAGCAGAGTTAATTCTTTTTCAAACTTTATTATGTCTGTGTTTAAAATGGAGCCCTGGTGGCACAGTGGTTAAGTGCTATGGCTGCTCACCAAAAGGTTGGCAGTTTGAATCCACTAGTCTCTCCCTGGAAACCCTATGAGGCAGTCCTACTCTGTCCTATAGGGTTGCTATGGGTCGGAATCCACTCGATGGCAACTCATTTGATTTGGCTTGGTGTGTAAAAAACTTGGAGGACCATCATCTTGGAAATATTACAATCCAATTTTATAACCCCTTTCTGCTTTCTGATACTCCACATTTTTCAGTCAAAGCTTTCAATTAAATCTTTGTGACAACCCACTTTCCATCGCCACAGCTACACCAGGGCCTGCATTCCTTTTGCTTTGGACAGAGGTGCTTTCTGTACCTCTGTGGCTTGGCTTTGTTTCCAGTGCAAAGTATAAGCTCTGACCTTGTGATATGAGTCAAGTGCTTGCCTGTGTGCAAACGCTGTCCTTCTCTGTTGAACTCCAGGTACATGGGAAATAAAGAATAAGCATTCCTCTGGAGGCTAGAGTACAACCAGTCTTTACCTCCAGCCAAAGCTCACTGCTCTATACAAATTTGCACAAAAGAAAAAAAAACAAGAGAGAGAAGGTTTTTGTCTGCTGCCAAAGGCATCAAAACAATAAAATCAGATGTCCTTGGGGTTTCTGAAGATTGGCTGGAAAGCACATTTTTTTCTGTGCTGCTATAATGCAATAGCTCATCTACCAATTTCAACCCAGAAATAGTATAAACCAAATTAATCAACCTGTTATTCCACAGTCCCATTGTTTATGGGACCCACAGCACCCTCTTCCCCTTCCGCACACATATACCAAGGGACCAAACAAAAACCCCATTGCCATTGAGTCGATTCCAACTCATAGTGACCCTATAGGACAGAGAAGAACTGCCCCATAGGGTTTCCAAGGAGTAAACAAACAAATAAAGAAATAATATCAGGTGTTGAAAAAGGCTATGTAGAAAACAGGCTGTTATGATAGTGATTTGGCTGTTGGGTACTTTGGGTGGGGTGCTTATGGCTCCTTGAAGAAGTGACGTTTTCCTTACCCACGTGAAGTCAGAAGGAGAAGGATCCCAGAGAGCGGGAGCAGCATGTGCAAAGGTGGAATGCATTCAGCTGGAATCCAGGAGATAAGAGAGGCAGCAGGGACAGATCAAAAGGGCATTTTATTCTTAACAAAATAGAAAACATTCAAGGATTTAAAGCAATAAATTGGCATGATGTAATTAAACTTGTTTTTATTAGGAACCATTTGAGATTAGGTTGCAGAATAATGTCCCTTTGTCCTTGAACGCTTTAGTGCATATTTTCCAAAACAAGAAAACTCCTACATAACCATAGTATATAACCACAGTACAACCATCAAAATTAGGAAATTAACACTAATCTAACACTAGGATACGATCCACAGACTCCATTCAAATTTCACCAGTTCGTAGTAATAGGTCCAATCCGGAATTATGTGCCATCACTAGCTGTCATGTCTCCTAAGTATGCTTCATTCTGGAACAATTCTTCAGTCCTTCCTTGACCTTCAAAACCTTGTTATTTTTGAGCATTAGAGGCCAGTTATTTAACAGAATGTTCCTCAAAATGGGCTTGACTGTTTGCTCATGATTAGCTTCAGTTTATGCATGTTGGAAGGAGTATCACAGTAGTGACATTGAGTTCTTCTCATTGTATCTTATTAGGAGGTAATCATTGTTGTTTGTCCCATTACTAATGATGTTTACTTCGATCACTTGATCAAGATGGTATCCATCAGGTTTCTCTACTATAAAGTCGTAATTTCCTGTGGTAACTAAGAAGTATTTTAAAGCAGGGATATATTTTGAGAAAATGCAAATATCCTACTCCTCAACAAACTTTCACCTTTCAGTTTTAGCACCCATTGGTAACTCTTGCCTGAATCTATTACTAATATGATGGTTGTCAAATGGTGATTTTTTTTTTTTAACTCCAATCAGTCCTTCTGCATTTATTACCTGACATTGTACTGTAAGAAAGAGTGTTCTCTTCCTCATTTATTTATTCATTTATACATTTAAAAATTAGTATGGATTTATATATTTATATTAGATAAACGGAGAAAATATTGACGTTGTCAAGGCTTTCATTTTACTTGGATCCACAATCAACACCCATGGAAGCAGCAGTCAAGAAATCAAAAGACGCATTGCATCTAGCAAATCTGCCGTAAAAGACCTCTTCAAAGTGTTAAAATGCAAAGATGTCACTTTGAGGACTAAGGTGCTCCTGATCCAAGCCATGGTGCTTTCAATCACCTCATATGCATGGGAAAGCTGGATAGTGAATAAGGAAGACTGAAGAAGAACTGATGCCTTTGACTTGTGGTGTTGGTGAAGAATATTGAATATACCATGGACTGCCAAAAGAATGAACAAATCTGTCTTGGAAGAAGTACAGCCAGAATGCTCCTTACAAGTGAGGATGGCGAGAGTTCATCTCACATATTTTAGATATGTTATCAGCAGGAACTAGTCCCTGGAGAAGGACGTCATGCTTGGTAAAGCGGAGGGTCAGAAAAAAAGAGGAAGACCCTCAAGAAGAGGGACTGTCACAGTGGCTGCAAGAATGGGCTCAAGCATAGCAATGATCATGAGGATGGTGCAGGACCGGACAGTGTTTCATTCTATTGTACATAGGGTCGCTATGAGTCGGAAATGACTTGATGGCACCTAACAACACCTCCACCAACATGGTTTCTTAAGTGATTTACTGTGTTATAATCCATTACTTTCATGATTTTTTGGATGTACAAATTGCACAAGATATGGCAATGGTGGCTTCAAGCTGGCTCCAAGCTGGCTTCTTTGTCTTCTTGGCATGTCCTTACTACTATTTCAGATCTCCCTTATTTTATGGCGGAACAAGACGTTCCAGGCCCATCTCATACTATCTCTGCCTCAACACTGGAATCAGTCTTTTGCCTGAGAATTCCTGTTTTCTTTTAGTGGAGAATAGTATTTAGAAACTAAGATCTAAGTACTAAGTGTGCTCATTGTTACTGGGGTGTTATTGTTCCCACATCCTCTCAGTGGACAAAACTAGGCAACATACACATACAAACACCTACATTTATTTCAGCATCTATCTCTTATGTTAAAAACCCTGAGTTTACCCCAATATCTCAAATTTCAATACACCTCACAGAATCATTCTCATTTCCCCTTCTCTATTTGTAACTCCCTTCACTGGCAGTGAGAAACATGGCTCTGTTTATCTTCAATATATTTACTTATTTGTTCAATTCTCCTGTATGCAGCCAATCTCCCAATCCTGTTGGGCCATCACCTCACTCAGCCAGCTTCCCCACTTAGCACCAAGCCTGGTGCTAAAAACAAAGTTTTCAAAACAATTACTCTGGCTGTTTGCAGAGAATAGATTTTAAGAGGGCAAGAGCGGAGTCAGAGAAAACTGTTAGGAAGCCAATTCAGACAGGAGATGAATGGCTTGTGAAGATAAAATAAGTGGAAGGATCTAAAACATTTTTTGGAATTAGAAGTGGAGAAGAGGATGATACTGGGGGTAAGGAGGATGTTAAGAGTAAGAGAAAACATTTCAACTAAATCAAGAACATTTTGTCTTTGGCCAGATGAAGAAATCTGAATATAGGCTGAATATTGCATGATATTAGGGAAGTACTGAGTATATGCACTTCTTTATCAGAGTTAATAGGCATAGTATTATATTGTATGGAGAATGTCCTTATGTTATATACTGATGTCTGCAATATATTTTCAAATGGGTTCACTAAACCAATCTGTCATTACTGGAAGAGACTGTTACACCAATTCCTTAGTCTGAAAATTGATGGTCAAAGGGAAAGAACTAGGAATTTGCCTTAACTTTTTAGGAGGGACATTTAGACTCTGTTACAGATTGAATTGTGCCCCCCCCAAAATATGTGTCAAAATCCTACCCCCTGTACCTATAAATATGACCCTGTTTGGAAACAGGGGTTTTCTCTTGTTATGTTAATAAGATCATACCAGAGGAGGGTGGGTCCTATACCTTATCACTTCTGAGTTATAGACAGAGTAGACTAGACACAGAGACACACATAGCAGAAAGAGGAAGAAAGACGATGCCCACAGATGCATCTACAAGCTCAGGGACACCAATGATTGCTGGCAGCTACTAGAAGTTGAAATAGACAAGAAAGAATTTCCTGCCTAGAGCCATGCCCTTAATTCAGACTTCTAGCCTCCAAAATGTGAGAAAATATATTTATGTTCTTTTTAGCCACCCATTGTGGTGTTTCTGTTACGGCAGCACTAGGAAACTAAAATAGACTCGTAGCAGATGAGGCACATTTTAACAGTTATTCATGGTGGATATGAATGATCATTTTATTGCTTTTTCAACTTGCCCTATGTTTGAAAAATCTTTTCAATAAAAAATTGGGAGAAAAAAGACCAAATTAAACAGAGAGATATACATGTTCATGGACAGGAGGACTCAATATTATTCTCCCCAAATTGTCTTATATAGTCAGTGAAATTGCAGTCAAAATCCTAGCAGGGTTGTGTGTGTGCCTGTACGTGTGCTTGTGCACACACATGTGTAATTGGATAAATTAATTTTAAATTTTATGTGTAAGTTTTTTAAAGGGCCCGGAATAGCCAAGATTCCCATGAAGGAGATTGATAATGTGTACTCTTCCCTACTAGATACAAAGACTTCTTACAAGCCTAAGACGTAGGTATTCCCTCATCCATTGCAGTGGGAATATAAAATGGTACAGCCATCAGGGAAAACAGGCTGTTCCTCAAACTGCTGAACACAGAACTACCATATGACCTAGCAATTCCAATCCTAGGTAATTGCCCAGATGAAGTGAAGGCAAGAATGCAAACCTGTACGCCAATGTTCATAGCAGCACTTTGCACAATAGTCAAAAAGTGGAAACAACCAAAATGTCCATCAACAGATGAATGGATAAACAAAATGCAGTATATACTCATAAAGGAATACTACTAGGTAATAAAGAGAAATGAAGTCCTGATGCATGTCATGACATGGATGAACCTTGAAAACAGCCTGCTGAGCAAAATAAGTCAGTTACAAAAGGACAATACTGTATGATCTCACTTACATGAAATAAGCAAATATACAGAAACCAAATATTTGTAGTGGCTACCAGGGGTGGGAGGGAGGAAGAAGGGGTAGTTTTTGCCTAGAAGACACTGAGTTTATGTTAATGGTGGTGGAACAGTTTGGGAAAGGATAGCAAGAATGGTTGTACAACTTGAAGAATATAATCAGCGTCACTGATCTGTACATGTAGAAAGTGTCAAGATGGCGTATATTTTGTTATGTATGTTTTCAGCACAATGAGAAGAAGAAGAAGACAGTAGGTATTGTTGCAGGAGAGGCAAATATGCCAATAGAACAGAATAGAGAGCACAGAAGCACAGATTCAGAAGAGAGGATACATTCTAGGGGAGGGGATAGAGTGAAGAGATAATTGGAGAAAGGTTTACAAGGGCTTCAGAAGTACTAGAATTCTTTTCCTTAAGCTGGGTGATGTGTACATAAACGTTTATTATTCTTTAAACAGTACACACATAGTATTTATACTCTTTTGTGTATGATATATATTACAATAAACCAAAGAAAATATATGGAATACAGTGGCAAAAAAAAAAAAAAAAAAGTTAGTGGGAGGTAGGAGGAGGAGATAAAAAGAATAGAAAATTCTTAAAAATTTTTTCATTGTGAAAAAAACAAAGTATTAGGACTATAGTTAACAAAGGCTGAGAGGGTTTTCTTGTGTGCTCGTGCGTTTTTATACTGTCAGAAAATACTCTGCAGAAAGGCAAACATAGATAAAGCAGGAGAAAAAGGCAATGGTTGCAAGAGCAAATTTCTCGCAAAGACTAGAAAGGATGAAAGCCAGAGCCCAAACCTAGGGGTTGCCTTTGATCAGACCAGGGACATTTCAGAAGGTACAACAGACACTGTGGTCACAGAGGCAGAAAGAGCTGTAGACTTGATGTGGGAAAGAGAACAGGTCTGATCTGATGCCTTCTCTATCCTCAATCACATACCTGACAAAGCCACTAACTGAGGAAGTGGAGTGGTTGCAAAAGGGGAGGGAGTGGGGGATGTAAGAGAAGAAGACTGTAAAGCCTTTTTCAGGGAGTAGGAAGTGAATGCTTTAGGAAAATGCAGTTGGTTCATTGTGCTGTGGTGAGTGCCTATTTGAAACGTGTGATCGTTAACTCAGTATGAAATGGGTCAGCATAGCTGTGACATTTTCTCCAGCAATTTCCACTTCAGGAGAGGTGTAGGTGGCTTCCGCAAAGTTTGGGACTCAGTCCAGGATGCAAACATAAGGATGGACCATGGAATCCATGTTGGAGAAGGCGGAAAGAGAAGACTAAAGGGGCAATGGATAGTTAAGGCAAGTAATGGATGGAGGTCCACATGAGATCTGGGAAGTACTGAGATGCTGCAGTAGGATAAAGGAGCTGAAAAGCTAGAAAGGAGAGTATACAGAATGTGAAGCTTAAAGCCAGGGTATCATAGGTGATGTTGTTCCTGCTAATGATAAAATTGAAGTCGCAGTTATGGGAATGGGTGACTGAGATGGGGTGGAGAAAATGACATTAAAAGTCACTGAGAAGCAAGGATGGGGCCTGCAAATTGATGTTGAGGTCGCGAGCTGATCCTGGAAAAAGGAGATGCTGTGAAACTGTAAGCCACAATTAGTAGTAGTAACGGATGTCTAAGCTTATAAGTAAATAAATACCTTTTCTACAGTGTGAAAATACAATCATTCACAAATTTTAAATTGTAGACCCCTGGCATACATGTTCAATTGTAGCTTATTTTCTAATTAATAAAAAGAACACTTGAAATTTAATATACATCTTGTAATCGCTTACACTCTCAATAGGTTTCATTATCTTCACCAACAGCTTACATAAGCTGGACCATCAATTTAACAAGTCTGTATACCTCTTCCAAAGGACTCTGTTTATATATTATTTATGATGCTATTACGGTAACACATGGTGTCTAAAACAATGTCTAATAAAATCCCCAGAGAGTAATGAATATCTCACTATGGTAGAAACAAAATCTCTCAAATACTCTTTAAGGGAAGAAATATCTGTTTAAAGTTTTCTGAGCTGTATCTAAACGGAAGACCGAGAAATAAATATGCTACTTTTATTCTCCACGCCCTTCCTTGGGTAATAGAAAATGATCTAAGAAGGGCCAGATTGGCTTGGAACAATGGACATCCATTCTTGCAGTCTGTCTTAAGAGTGATCAGAGTTATGTTTCATGGGAGATTAAGAATAAATGATGTGCCTCTAATATATTTAAACATTCCCTTAATGGCTCCATGGAGCCGGCAAGCATGGATTTATGTATAATCCCCTAAATCCTTAGGTAGGTAACCTTTCTTTTTTATGAGCTAAATAAAGATGCCATATAATCTTACCTGCAGTACAAATTTGGTGTTTTGCAGGATACTCTTAGACTCCACTGTATACTACTTCTAAAGTGTATAAAAGGTATGATATATTCTCCAAGGAATAATAATAAAAATTATTAAAGGTACTGCTTAGAGTAACCTGCCCTGATAAGGGTAGACCCTGATTAACTGAAATAAACCTTAGGGTGATGGTGTATGAGTTGGAATTACACAGAAAGAAACAAGGAGAAATACTCTGAAAAAGTTTATTTCTTCCCTTGTTCCCTGCTTGAACTTTTTTTTTAGATTTTATTTTACTTTTTATTTTATTTTTGTTGTTGTTGAAAACGTACACAGCAAAACATACATCAATTCAACAATTTCTACATGTGTAATTCATTGACATTGATTACATTCTTCAAGTCGTGAGCCCGTTCTCACCCTCAGTTTTCAAATTATTCCTCCTCCATTAACATAAACTCACTACTAAGTTTCTTCTCTAACCTTTCAAGTTGCTGTTATCCATTTGATCTCATATAGATAGTTCCTTAAAAGAGCACAATGATCAAGACAAATATTCTTTACCAATTAAGCTAAACTATTTGGTTACTATGAGTTGGAATTGACTCTGTGGCAACCGGTTTTTCTTTTTTTATCTTTATTATTTAATTTAAAGAAGAATTCAGAGGATATTTTTTTGTTTAAGGTTTAAAGATTATGTCAGGGCAATAGTTCCCATGATTAATCCTGTCTCTATAGTTCCAGAAAGTCTGGATTCCATCAGAATTTTAAATTCTGTTCTACACTTTCCCCCTTTTGATCAGGATTATTCTATAGAATCTTTGACCAAAACATTGATCTTTTTTTTAAATAATCAATTCTTAGATTCAATCTTTGCATCCACTTTACTCACAACAGGAACAAGTTTTTTTCTGCTGAAGATACTGACAATCTTGTTAAAGACAACTCCATTGTGATTATTCAGTTCATGGCAAGAAAGAATGTGCTTATTCTCTTCCACAAAGCCTCTTCAGTCACCTCTAGCATATGCTGATGTCTTGCTCCATAATTCTGTTTATACAATTTACTTGGCTATTAATCACTAAGAGCTTTGTGGAATCTCTTGTATTGTATTGTAATTACACCCACTCCTCACTTATTGACATGGTTAGTTAGGTTCCAAAGACCAGGTGATTATGTGAAAATGGAGGACGACCCCATTGGATCACAAAATGGAGGATGACTACATCATTACATAACTGCCAAATCACATCATTACATAACTGAAAAATCACTGAGAATCATAGCCCAGCCAAACTTTCACATAACCTTAACCATCAGAGCCAGCATTACTCTTGCCTCACACCTCAGCATTCGTTACTATCAGACATACGCTACTAATGCACAAAATAGTCGGATGGACTTTTTACTACTGTTGTAAATGTGAAACATCAGATAATGACATAATTGATAAGTGAGGAGTAGGTGTATAGATGCTGTGGTTTGGTGAAAAGAACATAGATTTTGGAGTTTAGACTTCAAGTTTTAAATTCTTGTTATACCACCTGTGTGATCTTGGCCTTAGTCACTTAACTCCAAGATCCATTTTTGTCATCTTTAAAAAGGGGAGAATACTACCTACCTCACATGGTTATAAAACCAAAAACCCGTTGCCCTTGAGTCAGTTCCAACTATGTGAGGAGAAAATATGTGAAAGCCCTTTGCAAACCTTCAGCATTACACAAATGCTAGTTATTAAAACGTAAGACTCTTTAGGAATCTTCAAAATGTTATAGACATGACATATAACAGAAATATGAGAAAGAAGCCACAGAGAAAATCTCTACATGATAGTAGAACATAATTTTAAAAACTGAAGTTGTCCAACTTTCTAACAGGAAGTGTAGGGAGTGGTGAGCCCCCACATGGTTGTTGTTGTTAGCTGCCATCAAGTTGGCCCTTGACTCATGGTGACCTCAGGCACAATGGGATTGGATCACTGTGATCTATAGAGTTTCACTGGATGATTTTTGGAAGTAGATTGTCAAGCCTTTCTTCCTAGTCCATCTTAGTCTGGAAGCTCCTCTGAAACCTACTTAGCATCACAACCCACAAGCCTCCACTGACAGACTGCACATGAGGTGCATTGGCTGGGAATCAAACCCAGGTCTCCTGCATGGAAGGCAAGAATTCTACTACTGAACCCAATGCCCTCACAGCCCGTTCACTAGCAGGGGTCAAACAGAGGACTATTACACCAGTCAGGAAGCAGCAGAAAGGGCACACGGACTGAGCAAGAGGCAAAGTGATAGCATTCTCAGGCTCCTTCCAGTTTTATGTTTCTGTGAAAATATCCCGTCATCACATAGCTAACCCTTGTCTCAATAATTAACTGGCAAACTGCAGAACTAGACTGCACATGATATTTATTTGCATTCCCCACATACTAAGCAGTGTATAGTAGGGGCTCTGTAAGTTTTCTGTTAATTGACTGAGAAAAGCTATAATAAGTGCCACTGTTCAGGAGGTTCTCTCAGCATGACTAGAGAGAATTTATGTGAAAAGAAATAGCTAAACTGCACAAATTCAGTATAAACATTATCAATTTGTATTTGAAAAAGATGTTGGCACTCAGTTTTACATGTCTTGGGAGTGCTTCCAAATTAAATGCATTCTGAAAAAAAACACATGACACAATTAAGAAAACGCCAGATATGCAAAATTCAGCTGAGCCTATTCATTGTTTCTTAGAAGGAGAAGCAGAACTACTGGAAAATAAAGCTATATTTTGTCTCAAAAATATTTTTTAATAATCACAAAATAGAAAAGATTTCTTTTTGATTAGTTTGAACAATTGCCTCTGGGCTTTAGGAAGGGAAGGGGCCCTGGTGGCACAGTGGTTAAGCGTTTGGCTGCTAACCAAAAGGTCAGCAGTTTGAATCCACCAGCCTGCTCCTTGGAAACCCTATGGAGCACTTCTACACTGGTCTATAGGGTCGTTATGAGTCGGAATCAACTCGATGGCAATGGCTTTGGTTTTTGCTTTTGGTTTTTAGGAAGAGAAACGAATGGAGGCTAAGTTGTAAAAAAAAAAAGTATTATTTGATTATCATGGTTTGTCTGATATATTCTGAATGCCTAACTACTGGGGCTTAATGAAGGCCAAAGTAACTCATTGTACAGACCCCTTACAAAAAACAAAGCTTTTCAAAAGGCCACACTCATGGAAACAGTAAATGCATAATCCCTAATAATAGTCCCTATACTCTAGATTGAAAACCAGTTGCTGCCGAGTCAGCTGTAACTCATGGAGATCCTACGTGTGTCAGAGTAGAACTGTGCTCCACGGGGTTTCCAATGACCGATTTTTCAGAAGCAGATCACCAGATTTTTCTTCCAAGGTGCCTCTGGGTGGACTCGAACTTCCAACATTTTGGTCAGTAGTCGAGTGAGTTAAGTATTTGCACCACCTGGGGATTCTACACTCTACATAAGGAGATTAAAATTCAATTTTAACTACATTCATCAAACACCTACTATATGCCAAGCCTATTTACATATAAAGTTATATACAAAAAGTCTCATGTCATCCCATGAACTGAATACAGGCAGTCTCCGACTTAAGACAGGGCTCTATTTTGACAACTCTGCCATAAGTTGGTTCTTAAAAAAGTCGAATACATCCTTTTTTTTTTTTTCTCATTATTATTGCCTTTTATTATCAGTATCTTTATAAATCCGATCTTTATTTGTCTTTGGGGGTTGGAAACTGCATATAAACTTACAGATATATTTTAATACATACATATGTACATACATACATAAAAAATATACAAATCATAAAAATTTACTCTGATGATGATGAAGAGTGGACAACGCTGGCATTTTGTCAGCTGCCATAATAACTCCACTTGTGGAAGGTTCTGGATCTTCTGAAGTATCCCTGGGAATGGGGATGGTGTCTCCAGCCAGAAAATTAGTGAGAATTGTGACTAGTCTTTTCTTTTTTTCTTATATATTTTTAAGTAACATCTCACTGTTTCTCAAATCTGCCTATCCGCTTTAGCAAAGCTATCAGCATTTGGGTCCATGTTTTCAAGCAACTGAAGCCCCGATTTAGCTTTAGAAAAAACTCTAGCTAATCTTTCACTGTAAAATTTTTTGACAATTTTTCTCCTTCCTCTTCTTCATTATTTCTTTCTTATTCAGCATTTCTTTCCTCTTGAAAATCCATTAAGTCCTGATCTGTCAGTTCCTTTTCTTCATGATCTATGAGCTGTTACACATCAGTGATACCAAGTTCTAAATTCAGTGTTCTTGCCATATGGGCAATTTTCCACTGATCTCTTCCATCATATTATCCTGTTCAAATGCTTGGAGTATGTTCACATAACTTGACAATATTTTCCATATCCCCATACCTTCTTCCCAGGAAGATGCAATGTTCCAATCTAACAACTCCTCTCAGCAATAAAACAGTTGCCGTAGAGTCGATTCTTACTCATAGCGACCCTATAGGACAGAGTAGAACTGCCCCATAGGATTTCCAAGGAGTGGCTGGTGTTGTAACTTTTGGTTAGCAGCCAAGCTCTTAACCACTGTGCCACGAAGACTCCCTATCAGCAATACCTCCAAAATATGTTCCAAACTTGGTCCACATCTCCCACCTCCACCACTGGAAGCCTAGTCCACGTCAATTCCACCTCTTGTCTAGATACTGTAGCAGCCTCTGGGTCCACTCTTGCCCTCGAGGATCTATTGTCCACATAGCAGCAAAGTGGTCTCTTGTAACCACAAACAGGCTTATGTCCACTCCTCCCCATATAAAACACTACACAGACTTCCAATTACACTGGGAATAAAATCCAGATTCCTTACTCTGACCTGTGATCCAGCTTCCACCCAGACATTCTTGCTACTCCCTCAGGGCCTTTACATTTCCTGTGCCCTCTGGCTGCAAGACATATAACACAGACTGCTAAAAGAATGAACAAGTGTGTCTTGGAAGACGTACAACCAGAATGCTCCTTAGAAGTAAGGACGGCCAGACTTGGTCTCACATATTATCAGGAGGGATGAGTCCCTGGAGAAGGACATCATGCTTGGTAAAGTAGAGCGTCAGCAAAAAAGATGAAGACCCTCAACAAGACAGATTGACAAAGTGGCTGCAACAATGGGCTCAAGCATAACAATAATCACGAGGATGGCGCAGGAACGGGCAGTGTTTCATTCTGTTGTAGGTAGGGTCACTAACAGTCGGAACTGACTCGATGGCACCTAACAACAACCGGCCGCAACACTCTCCTCTCAGAACTTTGCATAACATCATTCTCGTCTCTGATCAAATGTCACCTCCTCAGAGAAGCCCCACTTGATAATCCTACCCAAAAATAAGAACCTCCCCACCGGCAAAAAAAAACAAAACAACCAGTTGCCATTAAGTCGACCCTGACTCATGATGATCCCATGTGTACACAGAAGAACTGTAATCCATAGGATTTTCAATGGCTGATTTTTTGGGAAGCAGACTGCCAGGCCTGTCTTCCAAGGCACCTCAGGGTGGGTTCGAATGGTAAGGTTACTAGGCGAGTGTTTGACCATTTGCGACACCCAGGGACTCCATCAAAAACAAAAAGCCTTGAGCAGTCGGGGTTTTTTTTCAGCTAATTTCACTCACTGCGCCAATTTTATCAAGCTTGTCTAGGGAAATCTCAGCTTTCCTTCCCTGGGCAGACCAGACCCTTACTCCATGCAGCCCCTTCTCTCTCATACCCACTCACCTGGGGCTAGGTCAGCAGGTACTGACCCTTTCTCGCTCTCATCCCCATTCACCTGGGGCTAGCTCAGCAGGTGCTGGCTCTTTCTCTGTTTCATAAGTCCGCTAATCTTTGAAATGACTAACAAACTGCAAGGCAGGGCTAGCTTTAATCTAGGAGAAAAATAATACAAACCCAAAGAGCGAGTTCTGGGAGGGGTCTCAGTACAGAGCCTCATGCCCCCAGGAGACACACTTACCCTCCCAAGAGCAGATGTTCGCTCCCTCCACTCAGGAAGCTTCATTGAGCCTCCATCTTCCAAGGCGTTTACTGGCCTTACCACTTGGTCTCCTGACGCTGAGTCAGCATCAGTCCCCTAGGTGGTTCTCTCTTGGCTGGGTCAGCCCCTACACATTGGCCTCAGGTGTGGTCCTGCTCTTAGGAACCAGGACCGAAGAACAAATTGTTTACTGCAGAGGGATTCCACTCCTCATAAGCTCCCACACTCTCTGCCCCTTACATGCTTTATTTCCTCTGTGACTATTACTGATTCGAATGTTCCTGTCTCACACTTACCCTACTCTCCTGCTTGTAGGTCCCATGAGGGCAGGCACCCTGCCTGTCCTTTCCACCTCTAATCCCTAATGACTAGAACAGTCACTGGAACAGAATACAGGGAGTGTTCAATATGTTCAACAAATATCACTTGAAGGAATGAATGAATCAGGTTGGAGTCATGCTCTAAGGTCAAGGGAAAAGAAAATATTTGTTTTCCACATAGAAAACTCTCCAAGACTAGACACTAAAACACAGGTTTCAGTCTAACGTATTTCTGTCCTTCTCCAATTTTTCGGAGCTGTCCCTATGATAAATGTTGCTAAGAAAATGACTAAGAGGTTTCAAGTCCATTCATGCTGTGGGAATGCTATGGAATATATTTCAGGCTCCACGGTTAGTCAATTATGTTTGTGACAAGATAACTGTAGGATATAATTTATATAAACTAGAGAATAAATGGAACAAATATGGTTATTCACAGTTTTATAACTTCCAAAATAAAAACAGAACAATACAAATAAGACACATTTCTGTACAAATCTTCACTGCATTGACCTTCACTGCATTAATCAAAAGGTTTCCAAAGTACTATTTTTATTTAAGATTTCTTGCGCATTGCAAAAAGATGGAAAAATAAAGTTACAAGAAAAATGATTATAAATGTCAAAGTAGCTCTAGATAACACAAAAGTAAATAAATTTAAATGTGAAGAATTAAACAAACTATATGGTTTCCTACTTTATATAGCATTTACTAATTTATTTGCTTTGGGCAAATCTGCTGAAAAAGACCTCTTAAAAGGGTTAAAAAGCAAAGATGTCATGTTGAGGACTAAGGTGCACCTGGTGCACCTGACCCAAGTCATGGTATTTTCAATTGCCTCATAAGCATGTGAAAGCTGGACAATGAATAAGGAAGACCAAAGAAGAACTGATGCCTTTCCAGAATGTTCCTTAGAGGCGGAGATAGTTATCAGGAGGGACCAGTCCCTGGAGAAGGACATCACACTTGGTAAAGTAGAGGCTCAGCGAAAAAGAGGAAGACCCTCAACGAGATGGATTGACACAATGGCTGCAACAATGGGTTCAAACAAAACAATGATTTTGAGGAAAGCACAGGACCGGGCTATGTTTCATTCTATTGTACACAGGGTTGCTATGAGTCAGAACTGACTCAACGATACCTAACAACAACAATAATTTATTGAACTCTTTATAGTATTAACTTATTGTTTAGCTGACTATAGAGAAAAAAACATATATTGGCTTTTGTTGGTACAACTGTATAAAATATGAATATAATATGTGCCTGAGAAAGATAGATTTTTATTTAATGTGCCTACACATGAGATAATTTTTTCCCCATAAGCTAGTATATTTTGTTCTTTAATGTCCAGGCTCATTTTTTCCTTCTAATATGAAGATTATTCAAGAAGATATTTCCTTTAAAAGTAAAGTATATAGTAGGCAGTGAATATAGAGAAGATTAAAAGATTAAAGGTGAAAGTAATTCCCATTGTATGAACTAATAAAGCTATAATATGATTAGCAAATGGGGGTAGATTCCTTTAAGATCCAAAAACAATGTGAGAAATTATAAGCAATTAATTCAGTAATAAATTACAAAGTGATAAATAAAAACAACAGGAGGGAAAATTAGAACCTCCATTTTCCCACCATTTTTACAGCAGTATCTTTTAAAAACCTCCTATAATTTTACCTGTCCTGCTCATTTATCACCAAAGGGAGAAACAGAAAACATACTTAAGTACATTCCCCTTTCTAAACCAAATCAAAACCAAACCCATTGCAGTCAAATCGATTCTGACTCCTAGCAGCCCTACAGGACAGAGTAGAATTACCCCATAGGGTTTCCAAACTGCCAATCTTTTGGTTAGCAGCTATAGCTCTTAACCACTGTGCCACCAGGGCCCCATTCTCCTCTAAGGGAAATAAGGCAACACACTTCAGTACCCATCTATTCCAAGGAGAGATGGCCTTCTACTGGGGTGTGTAGAAGGTAGTTTACTGCATGCCTCTGTGGCCCTGGCCCAGAGCCTCAGCCTCTGATTCTGGCCGTGACTGTTGAGGTCAGGCCTATGTGGGCTTTGACTTCCTTTCCACTGGCAGCATCACCCTTCAAGCATACCAAGTGTCTTTGCTTTCTGCCCAGTGAGCCTGCCCTACACTAGACAGTAATAAACCAGAAGTAAGGGGGAGTTAACACCCCAGGGCAATTCTCCACCCAAGGAGACAGGAGGCAGTGGGGATATACTTCCTCCCATCAGTCCTTGGGTAGACAATTCTGAGACGCATTTCCATGTCTAGAAGCTCCTGCGTGGAAAGGAGCCCGATTTGTCACAGGTTGACCTCAATAACACACTCTTGCCTTGGTTTTCTTCCCTTTCTTGTTCTCTTCAGTCCCTTACTTGGTGAGAGTTTGAAGTAGATTAATTCTGTTAAGGATTGAATCGTGTCCCTCCAAAAGTTGAAGTCTTAACCTGTACCTGTGAATGTGACCTTGTTCGGGGAAATAGGCTCTTTCTTTGAAGATATCATTAGTTAAGTCTTACCAGAATAGGGTGGGTTTTGGTCCTGATCCTTTCTGAGCGGTGTCTTATAAAAAGTAAGTCACACACAAGGGTTAAGACAGCATGTGAGGCTCTCACTACAAGCCAAGGAATGCCAAGAAATGCCCAGAGCTACCAGACACTAAAGGAGACAAGTAAGGATCTTCCCTTACAGCAGACAGAGAGAGAACATGGTTTGTTGATGCCCTGAATTTGGACCTCAAGTCTCCAGACCTGTAAGAAAATAAATTTCTGTCCTTTAAAGTCATCCACTTGTAGTGTTTCTTTATGGCAGCACTAGAAAACTAAGACAGACACTCATGTCACCAATTATGCCACACTTCTATCCTCCTAACTACTACCAGCCATTACTCTAGTTATTCTCTCACCTCTCAGTTTTTGTTCTTATAGCATGATAGAACTGTTCCTTTTACTCAAACCCCTGCCAACACCAAGCACATTCATACACTCACACAATTCAATTTCTGAACCCACATAATCTCCACTCTGCTTAATATTTCCATGTCTCTCCTTTCCTCCCATCACATCTTTGTCTGATTATTGTGACAGCTCATATGGATCCATGTTTTCTGTCTGTTCCCTACTAATCCATCTTCCGTCAGAGCAAATATGATGCTCTCAATGAAATGCTTCAATGGTTTTCATAGTCATGTTCAAATCCCTTAGCTCAGTAGTTCCCAACTGGGGTGATTTTACCCTTTAGGGGACATCTGATAATATCTGGAGACATTTCTGCTTGTCATAAATTGGGGAGGGACTGACTGGCATCTTGCGGGTAGAGGCCAGGGATGCTGCTAAGTATTCTACATTGCACAGGGCAACACTCCACAACAAAGAATTATCTGGCCCAAAATGTCAATAGTACCAATGTTGAGAAAACCTTCATTAGCCAATCACAGAAGGCTCTTCCGCATCTGGTCATGTCCATCAATCTCACCTCACCTCCTGCTATTTTATCTCAAATGACTTTTGCTTCAGCCATAAGGAATTATTAGGTTACACCATGTTAAATTGCCAGTATTTGACAATTTTGACCTTAAAAATGTCAATTTTATATGGTTCAACAGAAACGTTTGTAGTTCCTGGAGTGTAACTCGTTTCTTCTGTCTACAATGCACTCCTCACTTGCTCTTTCTCCTACTCATCTTCCAAAATCTAGGCCGAGTCTCACATTCCCAATAGCTCCACCATGAGTTGCAAGCATACGTACATGCCTCTCTTCTGTGCTCCCACGGCTTCCTCTCCTTACATCTCACACTCTCCTGGGGACGAATGACGTCTTGTCTGAACAATAAGTGACTAGGGGCCAGGTGCCATGTCTTATTTAACTCTCTATTTCCAGGGCACAACACAGAGTCTGGCATCTGGAAGCCATTTCATCAGTAACAGTGTAAAGAATGATTAAATGAACAAGCTCTCCTAGAAAGAAGGTGAATGGATATATTGTGAATTTCCAGTCATTCCCATGTCTCCACAGCAAGAGCTAACAGTAGTACTTTCCCCAGTCACTAAGAAATGCCTCCCACTGTATCATAGTTAAGCAAAATAATCAACATTTCCCAAAGGCTAATGAAAATTTTACTTTATATAGACAACCGGTGATTTTAAGAATGCCTAAATGCTGATGCAAAGCAACCAACAGCTAACCGAAAGGTCGGTAATTTTAAACCACCAGTGGCACCGCGGGAGAAAGATGTGGCAGTCTGCTTCCATAGAGATTTACATCCTTGGAAACCCTGTGGGGTCGCTATGAGTCAGAATCGACTTGACAGGAGTGGGTTTTGGTTTTAAATGCTGATCCAGCACTAGATACATTAAGTAAAATAAAACCAACCATCTGTGTCCAGGTTTCTTGCTGACTGCCAAGGAAGCTTTCTGACATAAAGATAGTAAAAACTGGGAAGGGTACAGAGAAATGAGCTCTGACATTAGTTTTAAGAGAAATGGTCACTTTCATCAATATTTTGACAAAGACTTACTTCCTCCAGAAGAGTGTTCAAAAAGATTTCCAAATTAAGACCTTAATGTAACTTAAAAGTCATATTTATTTTGTAAAAATTAACCATAGGTATTGATATTAGGAAGGAACCCTGGTGGCGCAGTGGTTTAAGTGCTTGCTGCTAATCGAAAAGTCAGCGGTTTGAATCCACCACTGGCTCTTTGGGAGAAAGATGTGGCAGTCAGCTTCCATACAGATTACAACCTTGGAAACCCTATGGGGAAGTTTTACTCTGTCTTACAGGGTTGCTATGAGTCAGAATCGACTCAACAGCAATGAGTTTGGGTTTTGGACTGAATTAGGTTTAGAATAAGACCCAGAAGGTCCTTCTGGTTGGCTAACAAATACACACTGCTATTAGCGGACTATAAGAGGGCTTCAGATTGGAAAAATATTTAACAAAAGGTATGTGTACAGTCCTGTAAATGGATCAATCGGCAGTCATTCAAACAGAACAAGGAGATATAGCATGGTTCAAAATTGGAAAAGGGTATTGGAGGGTTGTATCTTTTCACCTTACTCACTCAATCTGTGGAAACCCTGGTGGTGTAGTGGTTAAGTGCTATGGCTGCTAACCAAGACGCCGGCAGTTCAAATCTACCGAGCACTCCTTGGAAACTCTATGGGGCAGTTCTACCCTGTCTCATAGGGTCGTTATGAGTTGGAATTGACTCGATGGCAACAAGTTTGGTGGTTTTTTTTTGATTCAATCTGTATGCTGAACACATAATCTGAAAAGCTAGAAGATATGAAGAAGAATGTGACATCAGGATTGGAGAAAGACTCATTTACAACCAGCGATATGCAGATGACACAAACTTACTTACCTAAAATGAAGACAACTTGAAACACGCACTGATGGTCAGAGACCACAGCCTTCAATATGGATAAACATAAAGAAAATGAAAATCCTCACAACTAGACCAATAAACAGCATAATAAATGTTGAATAAATTAGTCAAGGATATCATTCTATTTGGATCAACATCAACATCCACGGAAGCAGCCAGCAGTCAAGAAATCAAGCAACATATTTCACTGGACAAATCTGATGCAAAAGACCTCTTTGAAGTTTGAAAAAGCAGAGACATCACTTTGGTGACTAAGGTGCACCTGATTCATGCCATGGTCTTTTCAACTGCCTCATATGCATGCAAAAGCTGGACAAAGAAAAGGAAAACAGAAGAAGAATTAATGCACTTGTGCTGTAGTGTTGGCGAAGAATATTGAAAATACCATAGACTGCCAGAAGAATGAACAAATTAGTCTTAGAAGAAATACAACCAGAATGTTCCTTGGGAGAAAGGATGCTGAGACATCATCTTGTTTACTTTGGGCACATTATAAGGAAAGACCAATCAACAGAAAAGCACATCGTGTTTGATAGAAAGTCAACAAATTAGCCCAACGATGGGCTCGAACATACCAACGATCATGAAGATGGTACAGGATCAGGCAGCATTTTGTTCTGTTATACATAAAGCTGCCGTGAATTGGAGCTCACTTGATGGCAACTAACAAAAAGACGTAGTGTGATCTGTTGCGGGGTCCTTATTTTTTTTGCTTTTTTTTTTATTCTACTATAACTCCTTTAAAATCTCTCCATGTATCAATACATTTCTATTTTTAAATAGAGACCTAAAGTATATACATTACAGTTCTTCCTAACCCTGTCAAACCATACATTTTATTTTACAACTTTTTTTTTTACTTAATAAGTCTTTGAGATTTTTCTACCTCAGTACACAAATATTTCTTCTTTTAATAGCTGAGAAGTATTCCAGATTCTTCCTAACCCTGTCAAACCATACATTTTATTTTACAACTTTTTTTTTTACTTAATAAGTCTTTGAGATTTTTCTACCTCAGTACACAAATATTTCTTCTTTTAATAGCTGAGAAGTATTCCAGAATATAATGGATTGCAGTGGTTAAATGCTCAGCTGCTAACCAAAAGGTTGGTGGTTCGAACCCACTAGCCACTCCATGGGAGAAAGATGTGGCGGACTTGCTTCTGTAAAGATATACAGCCTTGGAAACCCTATGAGGCAGTTCTACTGTGTCCTATAAGATCTCTCTATGAATCAGAATCGACTTAACGGCAACAGTTTGGTTTCAAGTTTACAATTTCTTTTAAAGATCGAAACAGACTTAAAAATAAACATTATCCAATGACTAATTTATCTTGAAATTTATTTAAAACCATAAATCATGTGGAAGCTAAAAATCTTGTTGTTTTTACTAGAAGAGTGGTGTTTTTTGGTCGAGGATTATTTGGTGGGAATGTCCTGACCCTGGCTCCAGACAAAGTGGAATGAAGGATGGATTAAATTCTGATGTCAGGAAAAATTTCAGATAGAAATGGATGAGTAACTACTACAGAGACTAGTCAGGAAAACGGTGGTGCTTCTGTCCTTTGAAAATTTTACAAAATGTATCTTTTGGCCCAGGGCTCACTTTCTTTTATGGCAACATGGAGGGAAGTTCCAGCCTTGAGTTCTAGACCCAGCTTTGTCACACCAGTTTACTGACCTTGGGTAAAACACAGCTTCCCTACTGCCTGCCCCATCCCCCAACTTTTTTGTTGTTGTTGTAAAAATATAAAGAACACAATATTTGCCAATTGTCATGAATTGAATTGTGTGTCCCCCAAAAGTATGTGTCAACTTCGTTAGGCCATGATTCCCAGTACTGTGTGGTTGTCCTCCATTTTGTGATTGTAATTTTATGTTAAACAGGATTAGGGTGGGATTGCAATACCCTTACTAAGGTCACTTTCCCGATCAAATCTAAAGGGAGTTTCCATGAAGTTTGGCCTGCATCACTTTTTATCTTACAAGAGACAAAAGGAAAGGGAAGCAAGCAGAGAGTGGGGACCTCATACCACCAAGAAAGCAGTGCCAGGGGCAGGGAGCATCCTTTGGACCCGGGGTTCCTGTGCAGAGAAGCTCCTAGTCCAGGGGAAGATTGATGAGAAGGACCTTCCTCCAGAGCTGACAGAGACAGAAAGCCTTCCCCTGGAGCTGACACCCTGAATTTAGACTTCTAGCCTGCTAGACTGTGAGAAAATAAATTTTTCCTTGTTAAAGCCATTCACTTGTGGTATTTCTGTTAGAGAAGCACTAGATGACTAAGACACCAATTCAACATTTTTTATGTGTACAAGTCAATGAAACCAATCATATCAATCTTGTTGTGCAACAATAACCAACATCCATTGCCAAATTTTCCATCCCCATAATCAAAAACTCTGTTACCTAAACAATAATCGCCCCCTTCCCTATCCCTTCTACCCCTGGTAACCACTATTAAACTCTGATCTCCATACCTTTGCCTATTCTAGGTACTTCATATTAGTGATATCATACAGTATTTGTCCTTTTGTAACTGACTAGTTTCATTCAGCAGAACGTTTTCAAGGCTCACCCATATTGTAGTATCATCAGGACTTAATTTCTCTTTATCCATACTAATCATCTGGTAGGCAGGCAAAGCTGAGACACAAGGGCACTTTCAGAACACATGGGTAAGCACCTAACTGAGGTACCTAATGGAGGAAGAAGGGCAGTGGTGGCTCAGCATTACAGTTCTCACATTTCATGTGGGAGACCTGGGTTTGATCCCTGACCAATAATACCTCATGTGTAGCCACAAGCCGTCCGTCAGTGGAGGCTTGCGTGTTGCTATGATGCTGAACAGCTTTCAGCAGAGCTTCCAGACTAAGATGGCCTAGGAAGAAAGGCCTGGTGACCTGTTTCTGAAAATTGGCCAATGAAAACCCTATGAATCACACAGCCTGATCCCCTACCAACAGTGGGATGGTGCAGGACTGGGCAGCATTTCATTCTGTTGTACATGAGGCTGCAATGATTAGGTGGCTGCCATGAGTCAGGGGCCAACTCAATGGCAGCTAACAACAGCCAACAGTGGAGGTACAAGTAAAGGCAGGTTATCCAAGATACAATGAATACCATCCCAAATTCCGCACTCCAACAGTCTCTGTGAATATATAAATAGGTCTGTTTGAACAGACTCCAGTGAAAAACCAGCTCTCTTTCTGAAATATGTTATCTGTAATATAATGCCATCATTTCCAAACTTCTAGAAATATTGTTTTGTGCCCCACTGTTCAATATTTCAAAGGAAAAAAAAATGTTGGAAGAAAGGATGTAGGAGAATACTACTTAAAGAATTAAAAAAAAAAATGTTATTCCAAAATGCAATTTCCTATTTTTTTCCCCTACTCAGGAACTAAGGAGACCAGGGCCACAATAGATGGTCTCAGATAGAAGAACAAAACTCAAAATCTTAAAAAAAAGTCCAGATTTATTGGGCCAACAGAGACCTGGGGAACCTCCAAGACTGTCGCCCTGAGATACTCTTTAAACTTTGAACTGAAACTACTCCTGGACGCTACCTTTCAATTAAATAATACTTTGGCTCATAAAATAAACAATATCACCTGTGAGCACTGTGCTCCCTTCATATTAAAAAAAGAAAATAACAATTATCTATTTGAGACAAAAAGGTCAACATTTACCCCAAAGCGCAGATGAGAAAATGGGGGATGGGGAGGAGGCAGAGAAGAACGAATAACGGAAACAGAACAACCAGAATAGAAATAATGAGAACTTTGACGCAACGTGGAAAACATAACCAATATCACTGAACAATATGGGTAGAAGTTGTTAAATGGGAACATAATTTTCTGTGTAAACTTTCACCAAAAACTCAATAAAATATTTTTGAAAAAAAAGAAGAAGAAGAAGAAATAAGGAGAGTCACATGAGGCCCACCAAATAATTCACCAGTAAACTATAAAAACCCAACTCAGATGCCTTCTGGAATGTTGCAGATATTTGGTAAGGGGATTCACCAGAGGACTATTAAAGCATCTTTGATGCTGAAGAGCTATGCTCTTACGGTGTAACTCTTAGCGGCGTCCAACACTACTAACTTTAAAAGGCATCAACAGAGAATGGAAATCAATGGATCAGAGTTGGAGTGTTGCATAGTAGTTCCTTGTATGCCCCATGCTGTTTCAATCTCTAATCTAAAAAAAGAAACATTTTTAAAAGACTGTTTAAGAATACAAATTACCCCAAGACGGAAATGCGGCAGCCCAGCATTTTGGCAGACAAAATAATGACCTGAGTTGCCTTCGATAAATTAGAGAAGTGGATTACAATTAACAGAAAGAATCCTAAAATAATAGGTTCTTAGAAAGAGAAGGACACTTGAGGGTCAGCAACTCCAGCCTGACCCAATGTATGCGTCCTCTCTACAGAGCTTCACATGTCCACCACCACAGTCAACATACTGAGCAGTTCCAACGCCATGAGGATCTCTCTTGTTGCCCTTTTATAACCACACCTGATCTCCTTTCTGCCTCCCTTTCCCTCCATCCCAAACCCTGGCTCCTCTATTTCTAATTATTTCAAAAGTATTACAGAAATGGAATTGTACAGTATGTAATCTTTTGGTATTGGCATTTTCTCTCTCAGCAAAGTTCTCTTGAGAGTCATCCAGATTGTTGCTTGTATCAAGTTTGTTCCTTTATGTTGCTGAGTAGTATTCCAGAGTATGGACATACCACAGTTTGTTTAACCATTTGCCTGTTCTGGGCTAAGTCCACTTTTTGACTATTATGAATGAAGTTGCTATGAACATTCATGTACAGGTTTTCTTTTTTTCAAGGTTAACTGTTTACTTAGTAGAGTTGTATTTCTGTTGGTTATATTATACATATATATATATGCCATTTTAACCATTTTAAGTGTATAATTCAGTGACATTAAGTACATTCACTATTTTGTGCAACCATCACCATTGTCCCTTTCCAAAACTTTTTCATCACCCCAAACAGAAGCTCAGTCAGTACTCCTTCAGCAGTAACTCACCATTCCCCTCTCCCATCAGCACATAATAAACTTTTGTCTCTGTCAATTTGTGTATTCTAGATATCTCATATAAGTGGGAGCATACAATATTTATCCTTTTATGTCTGACTTATTTCACTTAGCATAATGTTTTCAAGGTTCATCCACGTGGTGGCATGTACCAGGACTTCATTTATCTTTATGACTGAGTAATATTCCATTGTATGGATAAACCACATTTTGTTTAGCATGTTTCCCCCTTTTGGCTACAGTGAATAGTGCTGCAGTGAGCATTACTGTACAAATATCTGCTTGCGTCTCTGCTTTCTTGGCAGTGCAACTGCTGGGTTATATGGTAATTCTACGTTTAACTTCGTGAGGAACTTTTTGAGGAACTCATGTACAGGTTTCTGTGGGAACATAAGTCTTCATTTCTCTGGGATAAATGCCCAAGTATGCAGTTGCTGGGTCATATAGTGACTGCATTTTTTATAGGAAACCGTCAAACTGTTTTCCAGAGGGGCTGTACCATTTATATTTCTCCCCCGGCAATCCATTTTCTCCACGTCCTGGCCGCATTGTGTTACAATTTTTTATTTTAGCCATTCTGATGGGTGTGTAGTGATAGCTCATTGTGGGATTTGCCCAACCTTTTTTGAAATCTCCAGTAATATGAGCCTCAGGAGTTCCCAAGGGAGTCTTTTTATTCTATACGAAGCTTCAATTTGCCCCTCCATAACTTCTCTTCGCTGGTCAAGTTCTGCTTTCTGGAGTCTAACACCCTTTCTCTGTAACTATCCATTTTCTCCCTTTCTCATAAAAGCTCTCTTTTTTTTGGTTGATATTCTCAGTTATTTCAATTATTTCTCCAAAATTATGTTTTGCAAGCCCTTTGCCACCATGATCTTTCTCTTTCACTCAACAACTCACATTTCTTGAGACTCAGTGAGGTGTGACAGACACTGTCCTAGGCTTGGGGATACAGGGACACATAAGATGAGGTTCCAAGTTTCACAGTCTAGTAGGAGAAACAGACATAAACTGCAATCTACAGCACACAATACAGCAAACGTTATTACAGAATGTGTACCAGGAACAATAAATGTTACAGCTATTGGTCATCAAAGACCAACTTTATTATTCAGGAAGAAGATGTAGTTACCACTCAGAAGACCTATGGTAAAATGAAGAAGAAATGCATCTGCAGATAATTTTAATATAATGTGGCAGCATAGGGACAAGGCTGGATTTGTGGAGCAGAGGGGGTGGAGGGCGGGAGATGTCAGAGAAAGGGAAGATGTGTGGAAGAAGTGATGCCTTAGCAGAGATGTGAGAAGCAAACAGGAGGAGCCAGTGGAAGACTGGGATGTAGGAAGAGGTAGGCATTTCAAGTAGAGGAGCTTGCATAAACAAAGAAGTGGGGTTTTGAAGCATTCAGAAGTAATTTGCAGTATCTGATCACCTACAAGTGACATGAGATTAAAAAAAAAATTACCATCGAGTTGATTGCAACTCATAGCAACCCTATAAGACAGAGTAGAACTGCCCATAGGGTTTCCAAGGCTGTACATCTTTACAGAAGCAGACTGCCACGTCTTCCTCCCAAGGAGTGGCTGGTAGGTTCGAACCACTGACCTTTTGGTTAGCAGCTGAGTACTTAACCACTGTGACACCAGGGCTTGGCATGACATTGCTGAAGCTTAATTCATGAGAGACAAAAAGCAGAGAACTAGCTGATTTACTTATGGAACATTCATTCACCAATAGATGTATCCACCCCTTAATCAAAATTATCAACCACTCACTCATTAACCTCCTCATCCTTTCATACATTATACAGCTGTAGAAAAAGGGAATGAAAAAATGAACAATGGACAAATAAACCATAACAAACAAACAAAAACTGTTACCTCTGGGGATGGGAAGTTCTAGGATACAGTGGTCAGGAATAGAAGCTGGACTTCTTAGAAAGTAACTTGTTCAATGAATTTGACTTTGGATCCAGGTAAATATGTTTCATAATTATACAGCAAAATTAAATTTTAAAAACCAATGCCTAAAATTTTTAAATAAAAACAAATGAACCTAAATGTGCATAAACCAAACCAAATCAGTTGTCATCGAGTCAGTTCCAACTCATGGCCACCCCATATGTTTCAGAGTAGAACTACTCCAAAGGGTTTTTGAGACTGTGACCTTTCTGAAGCAGATTGCCAGGCCTTTCTTCCAAGGTACCTCTGGATGGGTTCCAACCACCAATCTTTCATTTA
Organism: Dugong dugon; assembly: GCA_030035585.1. Taxonomy (NCBI): domain Eukaryota; kingdom Metazoa; phylum Chordata; class Mammalia; order Sirenia; family Dugongidae; genus Dugong; species Dugong dugon. The sequence continues at coordinate 21,556,995 of CM057469.1, read as the reverse complement.
GCAGTCGAGTGCTTCACCGTTTGCACCAGCCAAAGACTCCTAAATGTGCATTCACTTCTATGACTACATCAAGAAGAACTACATAATCCAAATGTTAAACTATTGTATCTATGCTTGCTGTTGTTGTTGGGTGCTGTGGGTAGATTCTGACTCACAGTATCTGTGCTTAGAGGGATATATCCTAAGGACAAAATGAATTGCAACTAACAAACTTTCAGTAATTGTATTGTTGCTGGCAATGTTGGTGTTGTTTTCTGAGATTGTTGGGGGTGTATTTGTGGGATAGAGCAAACAATTATGTAATATTCTGATTATATCATTCCCAGTGCTGTTGAGAACTGGGTTCTCAGCATGGGAGAAAGTAGGAGATATTAAGAAAAACCCACAGTTCTGAATTTGACTTGAAAGTATTTTATCTCTAAATAAAAGTATATGTATAAAATTTCCTAAGACTGTCCAGCTTAAAGACCTATGAACAGCTTTCAACCCAATAGCAATGAGGACCTCACGTATTCAGAAACTCATTGCCCTTGAGTTGACTCCAACTCAGAGTAACCCCACGGGACAGAGAAGAACTGCCCCATAGGGTTTCCAAGGCACAGTGGTTAAGAACTCGGCTGTTAACCAAAAGGTTGGCAGTTTGAATCCACCAGTCGCTGCCTGGAAACCCTATGGGGCAGTTCCACTCTGTCCTATATGGTTGCTATGAGTCGGAATCCACTGGACTGCAGTGGGTTTGGTTTTTGGAATCTTGACGGAAGCAGACTGCCACTTCTTTCTCCCAAGGAGCAGCTGGTGGGTTCGAACCACTGCTCCTTCAGTTAGCAGCTGAGTGCTTAACCACTGCGCCATCAGGGCTCCTTAAATATTCAGATAATGGGCTTCAAATACCATTTGCCACTAACAGGAATTGGAGCTCCTTTGAAATAATTAATTCCAGGTCTGGGATAGGAAATACACAAGATGAGCCTAAAACACTTTGTTATACAAAATAGTAAGGAAGTTCTCTAACATTACTAGATGTAATGTTAAAAGGACTCAGTAAATAACTAGAAGACATGTGTTCACTGGTCAAAGATGGAAAATAAATGCAATGGATTGAAACACATTAAATACTTTTAAGTCTATGAGTTTATAGTGACACTAATAAATGCTGATAAAAACTGGCCATCTTTTGAGGATGTTCAAGAACCAATAAATTATCTTGACATTGGGTAATAAAGATAAATAATCAAGTATTTTCCCTGCTTTTCATATACAAGCTATCACTGTTGAATAAAGAGAAGTCTTGTTATAGAAAATTTTATCTTTATTATGACAATTAAATGTAGAAAGAATGATAGAATTAGAACACCAGTATTTTGTAACCCCTAACAAATAATGGAAACCCTGGTGGCACAGTGGTTAAGAGCTACAACCGCTAACCAGAAAGGTTGGCAGTTTGAATCTACCAGGCACTCCCTGGAAACTCTATGAGGCAGTTCTACTCTGTCCTATAGGGTTGCTATGAGTCAGAATCAACTTGACGACAATGGGTTTGGTTTTTGGTAATGAAGTAATAGGAGCCCTGGTGGCACAACAATTAAGCACTCAGTTGCTAACTGAAAGGTTGGTGGTTTGAACTACTCAGAGGTTCCGCAAGAGAAAGATTGGCGATCTGAACTCATAAAGATTATAGCCTAGAAAACTCCATTGGGCAGTTCTACTGTGTCACAAGGGGTCACTGTAAGTTGCAAATTGGCTCGACGGCACCCAACAACAATGAAGTAATGGATCTAAGCATGGAGCGTCAATGACTGCTGACACTGGAAAAAGGGACAATCAGATCTAACGTGCCTCCTAATGGAAGAACTCTTTGCTGAAAAAAATCAATCCTAAATATTATTAAGTCCCTAAGTTTAACTGCTAATTTGCAGGAAATATGAACGATAGAGGAACATGTTAAATGACATCAGGAAGATAAAACAGTCAAAATCCAGACTGGGTAACACTCTATAGGGCACGTGGCCTGTTGTCTTGAGCAAATAAATTACAAGAAAAGTAAATCTTCTGACTCAAACCCATTACCGTCGAGTCGATTCTGACTCATAGTGACCCTATGAACTTATGAATTGGAGCTTATATACTAAAAAGAAGACTTAAGAGACTTATCAACCAAATGCAATGTGTGAACTTTATTTGGATCCAGATTCAGAAATACAAAATGTAAAAGGAAAAAATTGAACTGATGAAACAACTGGAAATTTGAACACTCATAAAAATTTGATGATATTGATGAATTATTGTTATTTACTTTTTAAGTACAGGTAGTCCCTGACTTAAGATAGGGTTCTGTTCCTACAACTCTGTTGTAAGTCAGTTCTTACATAAGTTGAATATCTCACTTTTTTTTTTTTTAAGTTTTCATCATTATTGCCTTTTATTACCAGTATCTTTATAAATTCCATCTTTGTCTTTGGGGGTTGAAAATACAACATATAAACTTACAGATATAAGACATCAGCAAATTATGCACTGCAAGGTTGTATGCATACATGTTATTAATGATAAGATGTACAAAAGCAGATGGTTGTAAGTGTAGTTCGTAATAACTCAAATCCGTAGTAAGATGGGGACTACCTGTATGATACTAAATCGTGGTTATGTTTTCTAAATAATCTTTATCTTTCAGAGATACATACTGAACTATTTATAAATGAGATGATAAAATTTGTGGGATTTGCTTCAACCTAATACAGGGAAGAAGTGGGCGGGAGTACAAATGAAATGAGATTGACCATCCGCTGATAGACTTTGAAGCTGTATTATGAATACATGGGGGTTTCATTATACTTTTCTATCTACTTTCATATATGTTTTAAATTTTCAAATTTAAAATGTTTTTAAAAAATGCAAAGAAATGATCACCAGGGGAGGAAGTGTAATTTCCTATAGATGTCTTAAGAAATGGATTCAGAACATGACAATGTAACACAGAACACAAAAAATACGACCCTCCATAAGGATGAAGGCAGGCTAAGATCTCTTCATTTTATGAGTCTATCATCAGTATTGTTGAAACTATAAGAAGTCACCAAATTCAGTTAACAATGTGAATCACAGAAAAAGAGAAAATAAATGTAATTACCTACAACCCAAAACCCACTGCCATTGAGTCAATTTTGACTCATAGCAACCCTATATGTTAAAAGCTCGGCTGCTAACCAAAAAGTTGGCAGTTCGAATCTTCCAGCTGCTCCCTGGAGACCCTATGGGGCAGTTCTACTCTGTCCTATAGGGTTGCTGTGAGTCGAACTACCCTATAGGAAGTAGTTATCCCAACTTCTGCTAAAAAGAGCAACTTCTTGCCTTCCTGGTTAGATTGGTTGAAAAATGTTACTTTATTTACATTAATGGCCTATGTTATTGCATCACAAAAATTAATACCATGAAATAATTCTTGAGCTAGAGACAATTATGCATATATTTATACAAGGTAATTTATATCTTTAACATTTGAAACAAGTCAATAATTATCCCCTTTCCTTTCTGATTAAATTTCTAAATGGTTTCTTAATATGTTACAACTTTGGCAGCTCTGGAACAAATACTTTCAGCTAAATAAAGTGACATGAACAAATTCATTAAAAAAAAAACAAAAAAAACTCTCATTCCACTGGAAGGAGAAAGAAAAATCCCTATTTGTGTACAAAGGGGTTGATTTAACAGATTTCCCCGATAACTTCTTCCGTGAACAGTTTTCTCTTTAAACCAAAAAGTCACCCTCATTAGCACATGCCAACTCTGATGTCAATGTAGCACTCACATATGTTCATTCATTCATTCAATAAACATTTACTGGATCCCCTGTTTTACGTAAGACATGGATAAACAGCAGTAAACAAAACATAAAAATTTCTGCCCCTTTCTAGTGGGAGACAGTAAAGATAAAAAAAAGATAAGTGAAACAAATAAAATACATAATATTTCATATGGTTATAAGTTTAACCAGAGGAGGGTATTGTAATGTTAAAAGACGGACAAGAAATGATCACTAAGAGGTTGCTGTTGTTAGGTGGAGGGGATGAGGGATGGAGCAAGAGAGAGTAGTACAAAAACAATTTAGGGAGGTAATAAGGGGCCATATCCTGAAGGACATTATAGGCCATTAAAAGGACTTGACCTTTACTTCGAGTGAGCTAGAAAACCAACAACTGAAGACAGATAGCAGAACAGTGACAAGATCTAACACAGTTACCACTCAAAAGAACAGTTGGGCTGCGGTGCTGAGAATAAAGTGGTTCTTTATAAAGTGGGGATAAGGGCAGAAACAGAGAGCTTTTACCACAACCCAGGGGAGAAACAGAACATAGCTTAAACTAGGATGTAGTATCAGAAGTGGTGAAAAATGGTAAATCCCAAGAAGTCCTGGTGGTCTACTTCGTTAAGATTACAGTCAAGAAAACCCTATGGTGCGGCTCTATTCTGTAAGATACTGGGCTGCCATGAGTCAGAACTGACTCAACAGCAACTACCAACGGACCTTGCAATACTTGTTTACAGACTTGGATCTATAATCTCAGAGAAAGATCAGAGTCAAGAAGAACTTCAAAATTTTTGGCTCAAGCAGTTGGAAGGATGCAGTTGGCATTAATGAGATGGGAATTAAGGCAGGAGCATCTAATTTGGGGAGGAGATCAAGAGTTTTGTTCTGGATGTGTTAGGGATGAGATGCCTGTTAGATACACAAACTGAGTGATGAATAGGCAGTTGGATATGAATCTGAAGTTCAGGGGCTAGGTTCAGGCTGGTTGGAGTTGTCAGCATGTAGATTGTATTTACAGCAAGGATCGGTTCATCAAGGTAGTTAAGTACACAGAAAGGAAGTGCCCTGGCCACTTCAATTATTTAGACATCAGTAATATGAAGTGGAATTAGCAAAGGAGGGTCAGAAAGCAAAGACAGTGAGCTATCATGGGAGTTAAGAAAAGGACGTGATGCCGGTAGATTAAGTAAGATGGCCACTGAGAATTCTAGGCCCTTTCTTGCTCGTTGCCAATTGAACGTTATGCTCTTCAAACATCCACACCACATCACAGCACAGTTGGGTCCATACAGGAACCTCTGCTCTGTCTAAAGGATGGCCACATACTCTTTTTTTTTTTTATCGTACTTCAGGTGAAGGCTTACAGAACAAATAGTTTCTCATGATACAGTAGTACAAATATTGTTTTATGACATTGGTTAACAACCCCACAACATGTCAACCCTCTAACTTCTCAACCTTTTTTTTTGGTGAAAATTCACATAGCCAAAGATACATCATTTCAAAAATTTCTACATGCACAGTTCAGTGACATTGACTATGCTCTTCCAATTGTGCTGCTATTCTCACTTTAGATGAAGGCTTACAGAACAAAATAGTTTCTCATTTAACAGTTACTACACATGTTGCCCCATGACAATGGTTAACAATCTCACAACACATTAACAATATCCTTACTCAACCTTGGGTTCCCTATCACCAGCTTCCTTGTCCCCTTCTGCCTTCTGGCCCTTGTCATTGGACTACTGTACTTCATTAGTCCCACTTGGTTTTACAGGGCTGTCCACTCCCAGGCTGAACGGTGAACCTTGGAGACAACTTTACCACTGAGCTAAAAGGGTGTCTGGGGGCCATACTCTCGGGGTTTCTACAGTCTTCTTTAGGCCAGTAGATCTGGTCTTTTTTTCTGTGAGTTAGAATTATGTTCTACATCCTTCTCCAGCTCTGTCCAGAACCCTCTGTTGTGATCCCAGTCAGAGCAGTCAGTGGTGGTAGCCAGGCACCGTCTAGCTGTACTGGACTCAGTCTGGTGGAGGCCTTGGTAGCTGTGGACCATTAGTCCTTTGGACTAATCTTTTCCTTGTATCCTGTTCTCTTCAATCTCCCTTGCTCCCGAAGAGATGAGACCAGTGGAGTATCTTAGATGGCCGCTCACAGGCTTTTAAGACCCCAGACACTACTCACCAAGGTAGAATGTAGAGCATTGTCTTTATAAGCTGTTTCATGCCAATTGAGCTAGATGTTCCCCAAGACCATGGTCCCCAGAGCCCTCCACCCAGCAATTCAGTCCCTCAGGGAGTTTGGATGTGTCTATCGGGCTTCCATGACCTTTTCTTGTACAAGTTGTGTACTGTATTGTGTACTGTCTCACCCTTCACCCAAGATACCACTTATCTATTGCCTATTTAGTATTCCCCCGCCCCCATCCTAGTAACCAACAAATATTGTTACATTTTGTGTGTGAACTTTTTCATGGGGTTTTACAATAGAGGTCTCATACAATACTTGTCCTTTTGTGATTGACTTTTTCACTCAGCATAATGTCCTCCAGTTTCATCCATGTTACAAGATGCTTCACAGATGCATTGTTGTTCTTCCTCATTGCATAGTACTCCATTGTGTGTATGTACCATACATAGTTTGTTTATCCATTCATCTGTTGATGGGCATCTACGTTGTTTCCATCATTTTGCTGTTGTGAACAATGCTGCCATGAACATAGGTGTGCATATGTCTATTCGAGTGACGACTCTTATTTCTCTAGGATATATTCCTAGGAGTGGGATTGCTGGATCGAATGGTATGTCTATTTCTAGCTTTCTGAGGAAGCTCCATATCATTTTCCAAAATGGTTGTATCATTTTGCATTCCCACCAGCAGTGCATAAGAGTTCCCATCTCCCTGCAGCCTCTCCAACATTTGTTATTTCCAGTGTTTGTGATTCGTGCCAGTAATGCCGGGGTGAGATGGTATCTCATTGTGGTTTTAATTTGCATTTCTCTAATGGCTAGTGATCGTGAGCATTTCCTCATGTGTCTGTTGGCCATTTGAATGTCTTCTTTGGTGAAATGTCTGTTCATTTCCTTTGCCCATTTTTTCATAGGATTATTTGTCTTTTTGGTGTAGAGGTGTTGAATTTTCTTGTAGATTATGGAGATTAGACCTTTGTCTGACTTGTACTGTCCAAAAATCTTTTCCCAGTCTGTAGGTTCTCTTTTGACTCTTTTGGTGAAGTCTTTTGAAGAGCATAGTTGTTTGATTTTTAGAAGATCCCAGTTATCTAGCTTATCTATTGGGGTTTGTGCGTTGATGGTTATGATTTGTATCCTGTTAATGCCATGTATTAAGGCCTGTAGTGTTGGTCCTATTTTTTCTTCTATGAACTTTATAGTTTTAGGCTTTATATCCAGGTCTTTGATCTATTTTGAAGTAGTTTTTGTATATGGTGTGAGGTATGGATCCTGTTTCATTTTTTTGCAAATGGATATCCAGTTTTGCCAGCACCATTTGTTAAAAAGGCTGTCTTTTCTCCATTTGATGGACTTTGGGCCCTTGTCAAAGATCAGGTGACCGTAGGTGGATGGATTTACATCTGGGTTCTCAATTCTGTTCCATTGGTCAATGTATCTGGCGTTGTACCGGTACCAGGCTGTTTTGACTACTGTAGCTGTATAGTAGGTTCTGAAGTCAGGTAGTGTGCAACTTTATTCTTCTACTTCAGTAGTGCTTTACTTATTCGGGGCTTCTTCCCTTCCCATATAAAGTTAATGATTAGTTTTTCCATCTCTTTGAAGAATGCTGTTGGTATTTGGATCAGGATTGCGTTGTATTTGTAAATTGCTTTGGGTAGAATTGACATTTTCACAATGTTGAGTCTGCTTATCCATGAGCATGGTATGTTTTTCCATTTATGTAGATCCCTTTGGGTTTCTTGCAGTAGTGTTTTGTAGTTTTCTTTGAATAGGTCTTTTACATCCCTGGTCAGATTTATTCCTAAGTATTTTATCTTTTTAGGGGCTATTATAAATGGTATTGTTTTCCTGATTTCCTTTTCATCATTCTCCTTATTGGTGTATAGGAATCCAACTGATTTTTGAATGTTTATCTTATATCCTGCTACTCTGCTGAATCTTTCTATTAGTTCCAGGAGATTTCTCGTGGAGTCTTTAGGGTTTTCTACGTATAGTATCATATCTTCTGCAAACAGGGACAGTTTAACTTCTTCATTACCAATTTGGATGTCCTTTCTTTTTTTTTTTGCCTTATTGCTCTAGCTAGAACTTCCAGCACAATGTTAAATAGCAGTGGTGATAAAGGGCATCCTTGTCTTGTTCCTGTTTTCAAGGGGAATGTTTTCAGCCTCTCTTCATTAAGAATGATGTTGGCCATTGGTTTTGCATAGATGCCCTTTATTATGTTGAGAAACTTCCCTTCTATACCTATTTTATTGAGAGTTTTTATCAGGAATGGGTGTTGGACTTTGTCAAATGCCTTTTCTGCGTCAATTAAGATGATCCTGTGATTCTTTTCTTTCCTTTTATTTATGTGGTGGATTAAGTTGATTGATTTTCTAATGTTGAACCATTCTTGCATACCTGGTATGAATCCTGGTTGGTCGTGGTGCATTATTTTTTTGATATGATGTTGAATTCTATTGGCTAGAATTTTGTTCAGAATTTTTGCATCTATATTCATGAGAGATATTGGTCTGTAATTTTCTTTTTTTGTGACATCTTTGCCTGGTTTTGGTATCAGCGTTATGCTGGCTTCATAGAATGAATTTGGAAGTGTTGCTTCCTCTTCTATGCTCTGAAATAGCTTGAGTAGTACTGGTACAAGCTCTTCTGTAAATGTTTTGTAGAATTCTCTGGTGAAGCCATCTGGGGATGGCCACATACTCTTGACAGAGAGCCCAGGAGGAGGTTTTCTGGATCCCAGAGTCATGTGGCAAAGCCAGAGCCAAATTGGAATAATAGTCTAAAAATAAAGAAGACTAGTTGTGATCTAGGTGTTATCTAAGAACAAATTTTCCAGTTCCCTGGCTGAAGTTAGAAGCAGGTTCTTGTTCCTCTAAATGACAGAGACGTCATAGAGAGACACAGAATCACACAGACACAGAATCACAGGCATAGAAAACACTCAAGCAAGCTTTAATGCCACCTGCCATTGTCCTCCTGAGATAGAGAAGAAAGAAAGGAGATGGTCTGTAACCAAAAGGGGCAGTAAGCCCCTCACCCCCTTCCTCAGGCAGCGTTTGGCTGATGCTAAGTGTGGAGACGGGTAGTGGGGTACTCCCGTAGCTTGTGGGACCTTCCTCATCTCCTGAGGAAGGCACAGTGCTTCTCTTGGTGTGTTGCAGATGACGCAGAAGTTGTGGCAAAGATCAGGCACCTTGTAGTCTCAAACTGTCACAGAAACAACCCCATTTTATGGTGCAAGTTGGGTGTGATCCTGAATTTTATTATAAGAGGTCCGGACTACAGGGCTAGAGCTATGAAGTACACAGGATTTCATCAGCTCTTTAAAAATGTATGGCTAAATGCAAACCACATTACATTTCACACATAGCACTGGTGCCTCTGTTTATACTGTTATATTAAAGGGATGCAACTGGAAGAGAACTTTAATGCCTTTGATAATTTCTTCTCCTGCATGGATGTAACTATGTCAGCATTGGAAGGATTTATACATACACTTGAATGTCTCCAATTTCCCCATCTCTGTACTGCCACTTTCCTGGGCCCATTCATTATCTTAATGTCACCTCATACTTGCACCTCTCAGTTCCTACTGAAAAGACCCTAATGGCGTGTATCTCAGTGGTCAGAGTTAGTCTGCCATAAAAACCAGTTGTTAATCAAGCTGATTCTGACTCATGGCGACCCCACGTGTGTCAGAGTTGAACTGTGCTCCATAGGATCTTCAATGGTGGATTTTTCAGAAGTAGATCACCAGGCCTTTCTTTTGGGGTGCCTCTGGGTGGACTTGTACCTCCAACCTTTCAGTCAGCAGCTGAGTGCATTAACCATTTGCACCACCCAGGGACTCCTCAGTCTGACATGGACCATTGGACACGTGGAAGTTCTTAGCATTCTAGTACTTTAGCTTAAAGAAAATGCATGCCAGTTTTGCATCATATTTAATTATTTTAGTATTAAAATGATGTTTTAAATTACTTAATTTTAAGCTCAGTGAGAAAAAAGACCATATCTTTTTTGCTCTTCTCTGTATCATCAATGCAAAGGCATTTCTTAAAATGTTACTGAATAAATAAATAATCAATACTTCAGGCTGCAGGTTGAGCTCAGAGCTGTTACAAGTGTCTTCTTATTCTGGGACATAGGCTGAATGAACAAATCCTTAATAATGTGGACATTGTTAAGTCCATGGCAGAACTATATATCTGTAAGTGAGGAGGACTTTGGGCAGCTTCCAGATGAGATGGAAGAGGCAATGGTCTGGAGGAACGATTCAGTGATTAAGTTTGAATTAATATAAGATTTAGTTTTACTCAATTGCAACTTTCTTGAAGGGTTATTTTATGTAATTTTTGCTGTTGATGTTGGTGTTGTTTTTGGTAAATTTAAATATATTCTGAATGCATTAAACACGCTCAGCTTTCAAAAAAAAGATGCATCTGATGATGAAGAATCCTTATGAAATGCAAATATATTCTTCTACTGTTACATTCTTCTACTGTATGCTTTAAAAGTTTAGGTTTGGGGAGACCGTGTTTTCCTAAAATAGCATACCCCATCCTGTTGCTAAAAGCAGAGTAAAATTCAACGGAAGGCAAGGAAAGCAACATAACTTACTCAAAAGATTCACTTTCCTATCCTCAAACCAAGTTCTAATTTAGGCTGGTTCTAGAACATCCGCATTTTTCAGTCTGCTTCCTGAACATTTTTATGAGCCAGCCTGTCTTTTTGTGCCAGACACACTTAGTTTTCACACAAGGCACTAGTCATGTCCCAGATAAATGGAAAGCACTAAATATATATGTGCTGCTCCTGACATATTTACCATGGGGAGGCAGCGGAAGAGGGGAAAGCATGTAGAGAAAGAAAGAGAACATCTGCTGCAAAGCAAACTGCCAAATTCATGGCAAGTAGTGCTTGGCTGGTACATCCCATTTATCAGAAAGCTGCCTCCTGCACCGCTCTGGCACTCCATTTCATCTTTGGGATGGGAGAGACATGTAGCTTACAACACAAATGCATATTAATTTGAAAAATGTTTTTTTTTTTTTAATATAAAAGTGGATAAGCATAACAAAATAAAAAGTAAATTTCCTGACAATGGCAAGATTTTTCAAGTGTATTTCATACATGGATATGGATGTAAGGAGCCCTGGTGGTGCAATGGTTAAGGGCTTGGCTGCCAACCAAAAGTCTGTCCATTCAAATCCACTAGTCGCTTCACTGGATAAAGTTGTGCAGTCTGCTTCCATAAAGATGACAGCCTTGGAAACCCTACGGGGCAATTCTACTCCGTCCTACAGGGTCACCATGAGTTGCAATCAACTCAACACACACAATAAAAACATATACGTATGTATTGCCTCACTGGATGGTGCAAACAGTTAATATGCTTGGCTGTTAACCAAAAGGTTGGCAGTTCGAATCCACACAGAGGTGCCTTGAAAGAAAGTCCTGGCAATCTACTTCCAAAAACTCAGCCTTAGAAAATCCTATGGAGCACAGTTCTACTCTGACACACATGGCATCACCATGATTCAAAACTGACTCAACAGTAGTTGGTATGGTATATATGCACTACATTTACTATACATTATATATCAAAACAAAACCAGACCCACTGTCATCAAGTCAATTCTGACTCACAGGATAGGATAGTAGGGCAAAAAGACATGAGTGATCAGATGTACCCGACATCAGTCTTATACTCAGAAACTTGAGACTGATTAGTGATCTTCAGCCAATCACTTAGACCATTGGAATCACAGTTTCCTCATCTATAAAATGGGAGTAAAATCATCACCCATCTCACCAGGTTATTACGTCCATAGCACACTGTATATAAACGCCCTCAACAGAAAGTTACTCCTCACACACAATAACATATCTATTTCTTTTCTTGTTTACCACTCCCCTCATTCTCCCATCCCTCCACCCTGCACTGTCCAGCCGAGTGCCCAGCACACAATAAGAGTTCAGTAAGTATGTGTTAAGCACTACTAGAAAAAGTCACTCTGTCATACAAGTGAAATTGTTTCTTCTCCCACCACCATTGCTGCCTCCTAAAATCTTACCCAGGCTGGCTAGACCGGACCAGACCAGACCGGTTGCCCTCCAGTCGATTCCGACTCATGGCAGTGTAGTTTAAATATTCCTCCCTTGGATGGAATTGGAGCCCTGGTGGTGCACTGGTTAAGAGCTACAGCTGCTAACCAGAACGTCAGCAGTTTGAATCCACCAGCTGCTCCTTGGAAACAATATGGGGCAGTTCTACCTGTGCTATAGGATGGAATTAGTGTCAATACACTTGGTATGCCATATTACTTTCTATATAAAAAGCAGAGTAAAAATGATCAATAACAATAATAATAACACTACTGAACACCGGTGGCTGTTTTCTGGTCATTTTTTGCCTTATGGTTGATCAGGAAGGTAAAGGTAAGTGTTTATATGCCCTTCCTTACAGGTACTGCGTTCTCTTGCCTCCTCCTTATTTTCTATTAATTCTGCAGTTCATCTCAGTCTGGCTTCTGCCCCCACTGCTCCACTGATAATATCACTGAGTATCTTCTAAAAGCTAAGTCTAATGGCTCTTATTAGCCATCGTTCTGCCTGAGACGTCTCCAGCATGGTCCTCTTTTTCCTTCTTCCTGGGTGAACTCAGCTTATTACATAAAGACCTGATATCCAGATGATTCAGACTCTACCTACCCTGAATCACAGACGTAATTTCCAAAAGTTTCTGGAACATTTCCTCCAGCTACCTTAGGTTTCAGGTGTGTAAACTGTTCATTATCCCACCTTCTCCTTCTCCCAAACTTACTCCAAATTTCTTTGCTCACTCGTGGGGAATATTCAGAATGATCCTTGACTCTTCTCTCTCTGACACTTCAAGTCCACTGGGACATCAAGTCCTGTCCATCTCACCTGAGGAATTCCTCTCAAATTGGGTTCCCTCTATCAGATCCACTGCCATTACATTAATTTAGAAACTATAATTGCTAACTGCTTTTCAAAAGCTGTAGAATAAGCTTTCTGCTGCAGGATGTTTGTATAGCAGTTCATGGACATCTCCTTTCCAATCTCCCACACTTAAAGAAAAAAAAAACAGAAAACGTTTTCCAATAGTTTAAAATAACTGTAAATGTGATGCAAATATATTCAATTTAAAACTTAGGAAATGCAATAAAAATAACACCAACAAAATAAATAGTTTCATAGCTTTCCTAAAACTATTCTTAGATTATTGGGGCAGACTGGCTGTTAACCAAACCTATTTCCTCTTCTTGGCAACACAGTTGGACAATACATTTCCCAGCCTTCCTTGCAGTCAGGTGTGACCATGTGCCTGAGTTCTAGCCAATGGGATGTGAGCAAATTGATGAGCATTCCTGTCAGGCCTAGCCAATGAAAGCCTCCATGTACAATCCCCCATGCTTTTTCTTCTTCCTCAGTTTAATGAAGATAAGCACCTTGGAAGCCACATGTTGAAAGAGACAGAGCAACAAGATAGAAGGAGCCTAGTTCCTTGAATCGCTGCTCAAAGACACCTGCCAATCAGGAACACTAATTTTAACTTTATTTCAGCAAGAAATGAATTTCTACTGTGTTGACACACTGAGATTTTGAGTTTTATCTGTTACAACAGCTAGAATTACCCTAATTAATAAAACCAGCTGCCGTTGAGTCAATTCCAACTCATGGTGACCTCATGTGTGTCAGAGTAGAACTGTGCTCCCTGGGGTTTTCGACGGCTGATTTTTCAAAAGTAGATTGCCAGGCATTTCTTCTGAGATACCACTGGGTGAACTTGAACCTCCAACCTTGCGGTTAGCAGCTGAGCACGTTAACTATTGGCACCACCCAGGGACTCCTACCCTAATTAATACATAATTATAAACTATAATTCTTATTACCCAATACATTAAATCATTCATCTTGAAGATCAAAAGTCTCAAGAATACTACTGAAAGTTTCTAGAGTTTAACTCCCAAGGATATTATCAACAATAGTAATATTACTAATAACAGACTTAACATTACCAAATAATACTATCACCTTGGTGCCTTTCTTTATACTTTCACCAGAGGGTGGCACCATGCCTTTTAAACGTATTCTAACTCTCCTATGTCTATGTACTAACGAGGATAGAAATCTTGTAAAGGTTCAGTCTGCCATGATTAAATAACTGCTCTCATGCCACATTAACTATAAAAACCAAAACCAAACCCGTTGCCGTCAAGTCGATTCTGACTCATAGTGACCCTATAGGACAGAGTAGAACTGCCCCATAGGGTTTCCAAGGAGCAGCTGGTAGATCCAAACTGCCAGCCTTTTGGTTAGCACTGCAGCCCTTAACATAACTACAGGAAATTCGAAAAGCACAATGTAGGCAGATGGGCAACATGAAAGGCTTTCTAGTTCATCTTAACCCTTTTTAATCCAGTAGGTCTTAAATTCTTGGAAATTTTACAGAACAGAAACTCAGGCATCCCGTGTGGAGAGCTAATTGCTTTCCTTTCTAACAGACTTAGACCCCTCTGTGCATTTTGAGCAGATTGATGATTAGCTGACCAAATTGTTTCATCTTGCCTTCTAGAACCAACACATAGCAGACAGCCTTTGAAAGATGACTTTTAACAGCCATAGTACAGCAGAAACAGATGTGTGCTTGAAAAGCTTGTTGTCTTTTTTCCTATTCTTTTCTCCATTATAAACAGCAAGAGATTTTCTTCAACGTTCTTGATGAACATGGTTTCTCTAAAGAAACCGTAAAGAGGATGGGGGAGGAGAAAATGTGTAATCAGACTGAAACAGGGCTAAATCTCATACGGACTTCTCTCGGGCTAAAATGGAAGTTTTATCCTAGAACAATTGCCAAAATGTCTAAATATTCTTCTATGATATTTTTCTATGAGCTTACTGTCTCCATTTTAAGCAGGCACACCAAATTCTGACAGACTGTTTGGGAGAGTAGGGTTCCACCAAATCCTCTTCCAAGAAAGGACTATTTTAGAATCTTTGGTACAGTGAGTATTTAAAATAAATGAAAATGTACTTTGCTGAAATCTGGTGGATGACAGAAATCAAAGCCAAAATCATTTTCTATTTTGCCTTCAACTGCTTGGCATAGATACCAGTTGAAGAGTCTCACAGTTTTGTTCTATATGAGGAAATATTTACACTCTAGCTAGAAAAATAGCTCAACTATTGTTCCAACATTTATTCCAAAACAAAAATTATTTTACTAGGCACAGAGTTACCTATGAACCAAATAAAAAAATCAAACCCACTGCTGTCGAGTCGATTCTGACTCACAGTGACCCTATAAGACACAGTAGAACTGCCCCATAGGGTTTCCAAGGAACGACTGGTGGATTCAAACTGCCAACTTTTTGGCTAGCAGCTGAGTTCTTAACAACTGTGCCACCAGGGCTCCTACCAATGAACAATGGTTGGTAAGAGACCTGGGTACTTCAGCCTAGTTTAGAAATCCCTTAAACTGGTTAACCAGGCAAGTCTCCTATCTGTACAAAATGTCAGGCTATCTTTAAAATCGAGAAGCATAACACATGGCCTCAATTAATTCGGCTCTTAGCTGCAGGTTATCTATTCATTGACTGTCATCTGTAACCCAAGCAGCTGCTCTCATAACCCAAAGCACCCTATGCTACATTTTCCCAGTACAGGCAGTCCCTGGGTTACGAACAAGATCCATTCCTAACCGTGTCTTTAAGTCACTAAGTCACATTTGTAGGTGAGTCCGAACAGGTGCATATTGTTCTTATTTACCCTTACTTTAGTACAAGAAGGAAACCCTGGTGTCGTAGTGGTTAAGAGCTATGGCTGCTAACCAAAATGTCGGCAGTTCAAATCTACTAGGCGTTCTTTGGAAACCCTATGGGGCAGTTCTACTCTGTCCTATAGGGTCGCTATGAGTCGGAATTGACTCGATGGCAATGGGTTTGGTTTTCGGTTTTAGTACAAGAAAAGGTTCAAAACCTTTTCAATGATTTCAAAGCTTCACATGCAGCAAGTGAAGGTGATTGTGATGAAGAATTTGTTTTGAGTAAGGGTTGGTTCAGTCATTTCAAAGTTACACAACATTAAGGTGCAAGTACGAGTTGCCGAAAACCAGACATTCCCAGGGACTGCCTGTACTTTGTAATCTCATGTTGTGGTTTTACAAAAACTTGTGGACCAAATCTTTAACTGTACTAATTGTATTATTAAAAGAGGCAGCGAGAGGAGAAGGAGCAGGAAGGGAAGAAGAAACCATGACAATAACAATCTACCCTGGCATTAAAAGTAAAACTAAATAAAAAAGGAGCTCTGGTGGGGCAGTGGTTAAGTGCTCAACAGCTACCCAAAAGGTCAGCACTTGGAACCCACCAGCTGTTCCACATGAGGATGACATGGCGGTTTGCTTCCACAAAGATTACAGCCTTAAAAACCCTACGAGACAGTTCTACTCTGTCCTATAGGATGGCTATGAGTTGGAATCGACTTGACAGCAACAGGTTAGGGGTTTTTATTACAATAAAAAACCATTGCATGGAGTCGAGTCTGACTCATGGTGATGCCATGTATGTCAGAGAGGAACTGTGCTCCATCGAATTTTCCCTGGCTGATTTTTTGGAAGTAGATCACCAGGCCTTTCTTCTGAGTGCCTCTGGGTGGACTCAAACCATCAACCTTTCGGGTTAGCTGTTAACTGTTTGTATCACCCAAGAACTCCTACCCTGGTATAACAGGTGGAGCAATGTTTAAGTATGACAAAAGAAATGACAAAAGTGCCATTTACTTAGCACCATCCATCCTTGCTGGTGGATTTAAAGGCTTCGGAAAGGTTCTTAGCTGTCTGTCTCAGTACAGGCAGCCGCCTCCGTTGAGGAGGGATGGGGTCCTGCCAGGCTAGATGACATTTCACGATCCCTTCCAGTCTGATGATGCCATGCTTCTATGAACAGCAAGCTTCAGTTCAAAGGTAAATGACCACGAAAAAGTCATCTGATGAGAAATAATATTAAAATGTCACAAGTAATATTAAGGTAAAAAAGAAAACTTGAGCTTGAAAAAAATTCAAACAACCCTCAAAGCCAAATAAAATTTCCTTTGATGCTGATCCAACTTTAAAGTCTGCCAAAAGCCATTTAACTTCAGCTTGGCAGAAAACTTTTGCATTTAACGTGGGAGCAAACACAAGCCTTCCAGAAAGAATTTAACCCACAGAAAAACAAACCAGCAGCCTACATTTAACTACAGGGACTGAAAACAACAGTGGAAATATTCTTCATGTATTTATCAACAGGACTCCAGTATCAGTAACGAACCCAAGAATCGTGTGAAGTATTTTAATTGCTTTTCTGATTATCATTTTTACTTCTTATCACAAACATCTATATTCCCACTGGCATCTAAATCATTGCTATAGTTCCATATTCAAGAATAATCACTGCTCTTCATGTTTAAACCACTATGAGAATTTGGCTATAAAGTTAAAGGAGAACTCTAAATTCATAGATTAAAATGTTCAGCCACTCCACTTCTCCTCCAACCAACTAACATTTATAGATGCAATTTTAAGTAAAAATATGTATGCTATGAATACAATTTTTCTCCTAGGGCAAATTCAGAATTCATTTTGAGTAAGTTGTTATAGCCAACTCATTCCCAGACCCCTACTTCCCCAGCATGCCCAACACACAACGACATAAAAAATTGCTGTTCTCCGCTTCCTAGCTGACTACTTACAGCATCAGCTACACCTCAGTTTAGGCCGCACAGACATTATTTTAGCGTCCTCCCTGGCAGTTTATGATTCATAAGTCTCCTAAAAAACAAAAAACTAAACAAGTTCCCATCAAGTTGATTCCAACTCATGGCGACCCTATGTCCCACTTGGTGGTGGCAATCACCCACAGGCGGATGTCTAAATTCCTTGCTCAGCATCCTGAGTTTGGTGTCGGATTCCCCATGTTCTAATCAATTGTTGGGGCAAGATGACCTCTGAAAACGGCTGGACCCAGAAGCATCATGCCCTCCTTGCCTGCCCCACGGCACCTCCAGTGTGAGATTCTGATGTGGGGGTCTTTGTACTCATTTCTCCCCACCTGCCCTGCCGAACTGGGCAGGTCTTATACCTGGACCCAGCACTTCTTCTGGCTCTGTCTTCCTTGTGTCCCGTAAGCTGATCACAAGCCTCCTATTGAAGCCATAAGCATTTTTACATGAGTCTCAGGAACAAGGTTTTTATTTAAAAGTTGCCACATAAAATAAGCATGGGTCAACTCATAGGCTTAGGGGGAGAAAAAAAGTTGTTGATTAACTCCAATTCACGACGATCCCACGTGTGTCAGAATAAAACTGTGCTCCACAGGATTTTTAATGGCTGATTTTTGGAAGTAGATCACCAGAGCTTTCTTCCAAGGCACCTCTAGATGGACTTGCACATCTAATCTTTGGCTAGCAGCCAAGTGCGTTAACTGTTTGCACCACCCAGGGACTTCTTAGGCTTAGAGGAACACAGATGTTTGTTCAAGATTTGTGTAGACATGATCTCTTTTAAAGGAGAAAAGATATCCCCTTGGATGATCTTTCCCAGGGAACTAAGATAAGAGGTACATCAGTACCATATGGTAATTAAATCTTTCATTCAAGCTCTTCATATTTCATTTAGCTTAGACCTCAAACAATGAAATGCACACTGGCTGTGGTACCCACACATGGTACACCACAATCCTGCTATATTTCACACTTGTGGTTTACTTACGCTTCTTCTTTTGTTTTAGCTACTTTAAGAGGAAACAAACACAAGAGGAAGAGCAAAAACATTCATCAGCACTGACTGTCACCTATTATCTTTGTTGTCTAGTGCTGCTATAACAGAAATACCACAAGTGGATGGCTTTAACGAACAGAAGTTTATTCTCTCAAAATCTAGTAGGCTAGAAGTCCAAATTCAGGGCGTCACCTCCAGGGGAAGGCTTTCTCTCTCTGTTGGCTCTGGAGGAAGGTCCTTGTCATCAATCTTCCTCAAGTCAAGGAGCTTCTCAGCACAGGAACCTCAGGTCCAAAGGATGCACTCTGCTCCCAGTGTTGCTTTCTTGGTGGTATGTGGTCCCCCTGTCTCTACTCACTTCTCTCTTTTATATCTCAAAAGAGATTGGCTTAAGACATAATCTAATCTTGTAGATTGACTCCTACCTCATTAACATAATTGCCTCTAATCCTATCTCATTAAAATCATAAAGATAGGATTTACAACACAAAGGCAAATCATATCAGATGCCAAAATAGTGGACAATCACACAATACCGGGAAAAATGGCATAGCCAAGCTGACAGATATTTTGAGGGGACACAATTCAATCCATAACACCTGCCTAATAGGTAGATTTGACTTTGTCAACAGGGCAATAGAAATTAAGTCACTTACATACAAATGGTTGAGTATCTGGTTATTTTGGAGATAACTTTAACCCTTCAACTGTGTTAACTCTGGTCCCAGTGGCTCTAGAAAGCCAGATAGCTTAGGTATTCCTTTTTCACTCTGTGCTAATGAAAATTAGACCACTAGGTCATAACTCCACCACCCGTCTTTCAGTTTGTCATACTGTGGTGGCTTGTGTGTTGCTGTGATGCTGGAAGCCATGCCACTGGTACTTCAAGTATCAGTCATCCATGGTGAACAGGTTTCAGCAGAGCTTCCAGACTAAGACAGACTATGAAGAAAGGCCTGGTGATCTATTTCCAAAAATTAGTCAATGAAAACCTTAAGAATCACAACAGAACATTGTCCAATGCACTTGTTTTGTCCATGACATCAGGAGGGATCAATTACTGGAAAAAGACATCATGCTTGGTGAAGAAGAAGGTTAATGAGGTGGAGAGAGCGCCTCTGTGAGACACACTGGCACCGTAGCCACAACAATGTGAGGATGTGAGGACGAACACAGGACCAAGAAATGTTTCCTTCTATTGTACATAAGGTTGCTATGAGTTGCAGTCGACTCAACAGCAACTCTCTATCTACCTATCTATCTAAAGTCCTAACTAAGTTAGAAGATCATTGTAAAGTAGGGAAGCCTCAAGTCAGACGCCTCAGGGAAGCTCTCGGCATGACTGGTTGCTTAGGCTCATGTTAAGTGTCCTGAACCCACTCTCTGAGGTATGTCAGTGACAGTCACAGGAAAGCTAAAAGCAAATCTGAGAGCACCACCTGTTCTGCTCTCATATAAGCTAAAGTGAAATGAAAGCAATGTCACCAGCCATGCAAAAAGGGCATAATGGAAACGGGGGAATGTGCGGTGTGATGACAGTGTGAACCTACACGCTGTAATTAGTATTGAATCATGACTGATAGACTTACTCGGCACCCACTCACTGTGGGTAAGGAACCATGGTAGTTACTTCACATTAAGTATTTTTGTTTTGTTGTACATTTTTCTCAATCCATCTACTATATATATAAGTCCAAAGACCCCAGAGACTACCAGGCAGGACAGGAGGAAGGAAACTGAATAGCATTAATAGAAAATGCTGGCATTACCAAGGATAAATATGAGACGCAAACTATTGCTTCCTATTGGAAACTAAAAGAGAAAAATCAGTCTATTGTATAAGACAAGGCCACAATGGCAGGTGTCAACTTAGGGGATTCCTCAGGAAGTTCAAGAGACCACATAATATAGGGGGGCATTCATTCACATTTCTGTGAGGTCTGTGCCCTTCCTCAGTATTCACGAACAGCAAGTGTGTCTTTAAAAATCTGCTGTCTAACGCTAAAGTTTAAGACCACTGATAGATTTCTGAGACCTTTTATCCATAAGACAGGCAGGTTTAAGTACAAGCACAGCAGCGGATGAAATTCTGTTTTTCCAAGACAAGCCCAGGCAAACTACACCTGCCTGAAGGCCTAGGGTGCCTAGAGGGCTTCAGGATGTACCATAGGGGTGAATCCCCACACCAGAGAAGGAGGGTTGGGAAATGCTACCTGCCTGGGCATTCTCGTCCATTTGTCCCAATGAGATTTGTGATGCAGAAAACTCAACTGGAAAATCACAGGGAAAAGGCCACAAGGAAAAAAGAAAGCCAAAGAAACAAAAGGTGAACTGTAACGGGAAAATGTCGCCATCTACTATGAGGCTGAGATACAGAGTTGGGATTTTCCAGATTGAAATTATACTCTAAATGCTGCCAACTTGACACCGTGCCTACTTCATTGCCGTGTCAAAGTTTCTGTGGCAGATGGCAAGGAGCAAACTAACCCAAAAATGTCAATTCTTTTTTCTTATAATAAAGAGAAGCTATCAAAAATACACAAAACAGCAGAGAAAAAGGCAAAAAAGAAACTGTGAGAGCCAGTGCTTAGCAGCAATACAGCAACATATGTACTGGCTCTCTGAAGTTCTCATTCCCCGGCAAAATACAGCTCATGTTCAATACCAAACCAAACTCACTGCTGTCAAGTTGGTTCTGACTCATAGCGACCCCAAAAGGTTTCCAAGGCTGTAAATCTCTACGGAAGCGGACTGCCACACTTTTCTCCCACGGAGCCACTGCTGGTTTCAAGCTGCCGAGCTTTCAGTTAGCAGTCAACTGCTTTGACCACCACGGTTCCTTAGACTAAACAGAGGGTTTTAAAATAAAATTGTGTCAGTAACTTTATTAACTGTTTTTGGGGGAAGGTGTTACACACACATTGTAAAAAATGCAAAAGTCTATAGTGAAAAGTGGAGTCTTGGTGGCACAGTGGTTAAGAGCTCAGCTGTTAACCAAAGGGTTGGCAGTTTGAATCCACCAGCCGATCCTTGGCACCCCTATGGGGCAGTTCCACTCTGTCCTATAGGGTCGCTATGAGTTGGAATTGACTCATTGCCAATGGGTTTGGTTTTTTGGTTTTATGGAAAGTCAGTCTCTCCCTCTCTCTCACCCTTGAGAGAGTTCTCCTCAGAAGCAAACTCTTATCAGAGTTTTGTGTACCCCCAGGTATTCACATTTAATCCTCTGATAGAGACATGTATGTGTTTTTGTTATTTCCTTCTTTTTACACATGCATAGCAATCTAAGCATATTGTTCTGCACCTTACTTTTTCCACTTAATATATGGAGGATATTGTTCTATATTTACTCTTTCATTTATTCATTCATTCAATAAATATTTGCAAGACACTGTTCTAGGCACTGGGTGTAGCAATAAGCAAACTACTGCCCTTTCTCTGAAGGAGTTTATATTTGGTAAATATATTTGATAAATAAGGGCCCAATAAATATGTACTACAGAGTCTCTATGAGTCAGAATCATCCGGACGACAACAGATTTTGGTTTGGATGCCAGATAGTAATACGTATTATTTTTTAAAAAATAGAATAGTGATGAAATAACAGCAGTGGGGAAGGACTACTTTTCCTTTTTTTTTTATTGTACTTTAGATGAAGGTTTACAGAACAAATAGTTTCTCATTAAACAGTTAGTACACACATTGTTTTATGACAATGGTTAACAACCCCATGACATGTCAACACTCTCCCTTCTCGGCCTTGGGTTCCTATTACCAGCCTTCCTGTCCCCTCCTGGCTTCTAGTCCTTGTCCCTGGACTGCTGTGCCCCATTAGTCTCATTTTGTTTTATGGGCTATCTAATCTTTGGCTGAAGGATGAACCACGGGAGTGACTTCATTACTGAACTAAAAGGGTAACCAGGGGCCATACTCTTGGGGTTTCTCCAGTCTCTGTTAGGCTAGTAAGTCTGGTCTTTTTTTGTGAGTTAGAATTTTGTTCTACATTTTTCTCCAGCTCTGTCCAAGACCTTCTGTTGTGAGCCCTGTCAGAGCAGTCAGTGGTGGTAGCTGGGCACCATCTAGTTGTACTGGACTCAGTCTGGTGGAGGCTATGGTAGTTGTGGTCCATTAGTCCTTTGGACTAATTCTTCCCTTGTATCCTGTTCTCTTCATTCTCCCTTTCTCCCGAAGGGAGCTGGTCACAGGCTTTTAAGACCCCAGTCGCTATTCACCAAGGTAGAATGTAGAACATTTTCTTTATAAACTGTGTTATGCCAATTGAGCTAGGTGTTCCCTGAGACCATGGGGGGAGGGACTACTTTATATGATGACATCTCAGTGAAGACCTGCAGGAGAGAAGGAGCAGGTCATGTGGATATCTGAGGAGGAAGCTGAGACAGAGAAAGAGCATGTGCAGAGGCACTGAGAGGGGCATGTGATTAGCATCACTGAGGAACAGCAAGGAGATCACCGTGGCTAGAGCAGAGTAAGCAAAGGAGAGAATTATAGGAAATGAGGCCTGAGAAAGAGGAGGAGGACCAGATCCCATGGCCCCTTATAGCTAGCCTGTGGTTAAACCTTTGGTTTTTACTCTGAGTGAGATGGAAGGTCACAGGAGAGTCTCGAGGAGAGGAGGGACCTGATAGACTGGCATTTCAGAATGATCATTCTGACTGCTACGCTGAGAAGAAGCTGCAGGGAGCAAGTCTAGAAACAGGAGACCAGATAGGAGACTATTACAATAGTCCAGGCAAAAGATGGTACTGGCATGGACCAGGGTGGTAGCAGTGGAAATGGTGGATAGTGGTCAGATTCTGGGTACGTTGTGAATGTTGAGCTGTCAGGAGTTGCTGATGGACTGGATGTGGAGCAAATAAAACAGGAACAAGGATGACTCTGAGATGTTTTAGCTTTAACTACAGCAAAGGTGGAGTTGTCATTAACTTACATGGGAAAGCTGTGGGAAGGGCAAGCTGGGGAAGGAGAGGCAAGCAAGACGATTTGGGACTTGGTAGGTTTAATATACCTATAAGGTCTCCAAGTGAAAGTGTCAAGTAGGTCATAGGATATATATGAGTCTGAAGGAAAAGGAGAGGCTGGGGATATCGATGTGGGAGTTGTCAGTATACAGATGGTATTCTTGGACATATATCCGTTGTAAATGTATAAGTCTGAACTTTTGTTCTTTTTAAACAGCTGCATAATAAATAACTTTTTTAGTGTATGTTCTGCTGAAGAAGTACAATAAATAATTTTTTATATTAAATTAAAGTAATTTCTTTGAGAAAACATTTGAATACATAGGATTTGCTTTTTGTTCTTTTCTACCCTTGGCATGGGAAGCATAAGGCTGAAGTTACTTAGAGAAATGATCTAACACTGCTCTGTGCCTGAAGGTAGAACCTTATGGAACGGCAGAGCTGTGACCTATTTCTAAGAAGTCGTGTGCGTGCTAGGGGGTGGAGGGGAGTATTCCATTGATAAATGCAATGTTCTGTACAAAAAAAACAAAACACAAACCTGCTGCTGTCGAGTTGGTTCAGACTCATAGCAACCCAATAGGACAGAGTAGAAGTGCCCCATAGGGTTTCCAAGGAGCGGCTGGTGGATTCGAACTGCCAGTCTTTTGATTAGCAGCCAAATACTTAACCACTGCACCAACAGTGCTCCACACAGTGGTCCCTCAACAAATGTTGACTGGCAACTTTCAAAACCCATTACAGTATCTGATAGATTCCCTGTTAAAAAGTTTCTTCGGATCTTATCCAAATTCCCGGTGCAATTTAAAACTACATTCACTCTTACTGTTCACAGTAGAAACGAAAACCTGTTGATCACTAGCCTCTGTCGTAACAGACCTTCATACACTCAAACACGTATTATTAAATTTTCCTGTACTCTTCCATCCTCTAAGTAAAATAATCCCATTTACTTTACAATTTCTTTCTTTGGTCATATTTTCCCATCCTCTAATCATCTGAAAGGCACTCATTTTGTTCTGAAACAAAAGCAAGCATGTCATCCTCTTTGCCCTGTTACAATGGTACAACAGAATTGCAATTTCCATCTCCTTGGCTCCAGAGTCCACATGCCAGTCACAAATGCTTAACTGTTAGGGTCATTTGACAGCAAGATTTCCATTAGCAACTGTTTTATTCTATAATTGTTCTTCTGATTCTTCTACTTAAGGAGTTGCCCTTTTTTAATTACAAAAATATCTTTACAATGAAACCATGTTAATAATTAAAAACAAAAGTTCAAGTGCACAGGCAGAAAAAATCTTTTATCCAAAAGAAAACAGAGATGATAAAGTAAAACTGAAGATAATCAGCCTATAAATGCAAGCTAATTATAAAGAGATTTGATGCTTATTGACCTAAGTTTTTAGAATATATCCACGTTGGGAGATTGGGACTTGAGCAAAAGCTCAGGTAACGAGTTGTTTTAAGTCCTTATTGCAATGTGTCTTACCACTGCCTTAATGTTTAGCATTTTAAGAAAGAATTTCTTAGAGTATGATCATCAGGAGGTTCCACCATGTTCTACCCTCTACTACATGGCCATATATTTCAATGACATTTAATACCTATGCTAATAAAGTTTCTAAAACTGAGTCTAGGAATTTAAAAAGGCAAAAAAATAGGAGCCTCATTGGGTTGTGAAGCTTAAACCATTAAAAAACATAGAGCTGGACAAAGTCAGAGAGAATGGGGTACTAGGGCACTAGATTAGTAGTCCTGAAAATTGAATCCCAACCCTGGAAGGCTGTATGTGACCATAGATTAGTCATTTGGCTTTCTTGGATCTAAGTCTCTGCATAAAGGAGAGGTATCAGATGATCTCTGCCATCTCCACTGTTACAAAATTCTGTGCTTACGGCGAGCCCAACTAGTTGGGGCTGGAGGAAGATCAGTGGCCACTGCATAAATCATACACATGGTCAAAGCTGCATTAACTAGGGTGGACATTATATCTGCATGCCCCACCCATGCCCCTCCATAGGGCCTGCTAAGTGGCCAGCAGGACTTAAGATACCAAATTCCAAGTCTTGAGATAGCTTGAATAAGGGTCCAGGGTCCTAGCTTCTCCAGCAGTCCTCCAGCCTCAGCACAAATAATGACTTAGGATAGAGCCATGCATGAGGAAATCTTTCCCAATACCCGTCGAAAAGATGACAAAGAAGGACACTGGAGAAAATCTTTTAGCATAATCTTCCCAGTGGACAGAAGCTGGAGTGGTTAATATTTTCTGATGACAGCCAAGGAAGTGGCTCAAAAAAACAGATGCCCCTAAGTACACATAGAGTTCCTGGGTGTTGCAAATGGTTAACAGGCTTGGCTGCTAATCAAAAGTTTGGAGGTTCATGTCCACCCAGAAGTGCCTTAGAATAAAGGCCTGGCGAGCTACTTGCAAAAAATCAGCCACAGCAAACTTCATGGTGTGCAGTTCTACTCTGACACATATCGATTTCCATGAGTTGATTTGATGGCAATTTTGTACATATATATATGCGTATATTATGTATCAGTTCCACTGCCTGTCAGTTTGTCTTACTGTGGTGGCTTGTGTGTTGCTATGACACTAGAAGCTATGCCACCGGTATTTCAAATACTATCAGGGTCATCCGTGATGCACAGGTTTCAGTGGAGCTTCCAGACTAAGACGGACTAGGAAGAAAAGCCTGGTGATCTTCTGAAAATTAACTAATGAAAACCTTATGAATCACAACAGAACATGTCTGACTCGCTTACTTTGGACATGTCATCAGGAGACGTCAATTAGTGGAGGAGGATGTCATGTTAGGTGAAGTAGAGGGCCAGCAAGAGTGAGGGGGACCCTTGGTGAGATGGACTGGCACAACAGCCACAATGATGGACTCAAAGATGCCAGCAATGGTGAGGATGACGCAGGACCAGGCGACAGTTCATTCTGTCGTACTTGGGATTGCCATGAGTCAGAGCTGACGCAACAGCAGCTACCATCATCATCGTCACGTGTCAGATATTGTTCTAAGTGCTGAACAAACATTAACTCATCTAATCCTCATAACCACCCTCTGAGGTAGCTATAATTATGAAGAAACTGAGGCACAGAGAAGTAACTCACTCTGGCCACACATCAAGTGATTAGCACAGCTGGGATTCAAATTCAGACTCCATACACTATGTTACTGCACAAGCTCTCACAGGCGAGCCGATGACTAGACTATTATGAAGGATTATCACCTTTTTCCTTCATTCTAAAAAGAAAGACTCTTTTAAATTGTACTGGTTTCTCCCCTCCCCCCGTTCTTGACATGGGAATTTGGGGGGAGTTTATCATTTAAGGGGCCCTGGTGGCACAGTGGTTAAGTGCTTGGTTGCTAACCAAATGTGGGCAATTCGAACCCACCAGCCACTCCACGAGAGGAAGATGTGGCAGTCTACTTCTGTAAAGATCACAGCCTTGGAAACCAAATGGGGCAATTCTATTCTGTCCTATAGGGTGGCTATGAGTCAGAATCGACTCAACAGCAAGGGCTGGTTTGTTTTTATCAGTTAGTCCATTAGTTGCAAAAATAGTGAAGAAGGCTGCCAGAATTTTAGAGGACTCACAGGTATCCTTGGTTATTATACCGACAAGAAACCTTATAAAAAGCTCCCAAATTCTCCTATGGATTCCCTAGGTAGACGTGGTTCACTTGGGGTACTCTCCAGTAGGGGAGGGTATGAGACACCTCATGGCTTTGGCCATTACTAAGACTATGCTAAGAGAGTATCATTAGAATAGTGTGTATAGGAAGGAGGAGGCCAGAATGCTGGTCTCAGGATGGAAGACAGCACATATGTCCTTCTTTGTATTGTACTGATGGTGTCTCTTCTTGCATACTGTTCACATGGCCTATGATAAGTGGGAGTTGGGTTATATGACCCTGGACATGGCTGATGGAATCAGGGTCCATAACAGGGCTAAGGGTTGGGGAGTGTGCCTTCCGATGCTCAGTCACTACTGGGAATTCGGAACTGGGATGCAGACACTCTAGTCTGTGTGCTAAGGCTGCCATTTGGGAACTTGTCCGGTAGGCGGTGGTCTTATGTACTGATATGCTAATGAATGAGAGAGCTGTGAGAGCGAGTCTTCAGAGATAAACAGGAGAATGGGATAAACATAGTGAAGCAGAGATGTGACAAGAGAGAAAGATGGGAAAAGCCACCTGCTTTCTGGAGGCCTCTCTGCAGTCAGTTCCAGGATCACAGGAAGTGTGTCTGCACCTCTTAGTGGGGTTTTAGGAGACCACTGGTTGCTCATAATAATGTTTGAACTTAAGTTAGCTTGTGTATGCTTTTGTCTCTTGGATACAGAAAATATCCATCATTAATATACTAATCTATAATATAGGTACATTTATAATTGCAATAAACAGCCCAAGTCCACATGCTACCATGATGCAGGGATATTATTAAAATAAGAAAAAAAGAATTACCTCTCTCCAACTTACCATTCACAAGAGGTCACTCAAACTGACACATATCTCTCAACTTTATTGAAGCCCATTCTATTAGTATACATATATACATACATATATATTTAACGATTTTTTTTTTTGATCTTTAAAGGCATCAAAATTGCAGAATCAATGTAAAGTCATTTGGGTCCATTAAGCACAAAACCTTTTTGCCTTTGAGATCTTCAAGGAAACTCAAAAGACATTCCTCTTTCCCCAGCACATCCTGCCCAATGCTCAATGAAGGTCTTCATCTAATCAGACCATGGTCTTTGGAACTTGTTGGACTTGTCTTGGAAAATCCTTACCAATCCTGGGGACAGAAGGAGTAGGTTTAGAAGGGGAGTCTGATACTGTCCTAGGTTTCTAGGATTTTCCTGTGGTTGATAGCGTATCTTCCCACTTTCCCCCTATTTAGGAGTTAAGACCTAAACTTCATTCAAAGCACAGTTACTGCCAGCTGTCTCTTCCTCAACATGATTTTCTTACCACCCTTTTATTTCATAGCACATATCTGAATATGTAAAGCTCTGGTTTATTTGTTTATATATTTATTGTTTATCCCCCTCACTAGAACCTAAAACCTAGTGTTGTTGTTAGGTGCTGTCGAGTCGGTTCTGACTCATAGCAACCCTATAGAACAGAGTAGAACTACCCCGTAGGGTTTCCAAGGAGCGGCTGTTGGATTTGAACTGCTGACCTTTTGGTTAGCAGCCGAGCTCTTAACCACTACACCACCAGGGCTCCAAACCTAGTAGAAACTTGATAACATTAGAGTAGGTAAATGCTAACTGCTCTAACAAATAGATGAAATTGTAGAATGGCTCAAACACAATCACGGTTTATTTCTAGCTCATGTAAAGAGTCCATGTCAGTTTCATGTGAGGATGTGGATACGGGACTTTTGCTCAGCATGGTCTTTCAGAGACCCAGGCTGATGGTATATTTGCCATCTTCAGTATGTGGCTTCAAGTAACCCTGCCCACTATCATTCAGTCAGCAGAATGGGGAAAAACATGGAGGAACGTGCATGGGAGGTTTTGATGGACAGATCTAGAAGTCGCCCACATCACTTCTGCTCACATACAGTTGGCCAGATTTCAGCCCCATAGCCACACCTAATAGCAGGGTACCAGGGACATGTAGATTAGTGTGTGCCCAGGAAGAAGAGAAATGCATAGAGTCTGGTGAGCAGCTAGCACTTCTGGCCACAGCACTCCCTAAACATCTGTTGAAGAACATATTAAAGCAAGGGAAGCAAGGAAGGAAATAAGAAAGGATTTTTCTGTCATCACTGAGTGTGATGACAAGTCTTTCCTCCAACATGCTGGCTGCTCTGTCTGACCATCCAACTGGCCTTGAAGCACATACCAGCACGGGTTGCAGGTCAATGTATGCAGCTGCCTTGCCTGCGTATAGATTGCAAACTCCACGCAATCAGGAGCTTTTTCTCAAACTCCAGTTTCCTCAAATAATGTCGTACTTATAATAAATGATAAACAAATGTTTGAAAAAAAAAATCCTCTTGCTCCACAAGTATTGAAAGAAAGACAAATGGATGGTGTGAGCCACAAGCAGCTGAACATTCTCTATTGACCCAGGTTCAGCTCCAGAGACTTCAGTCTCAATCAGGTCCTGAATGCCTTATCAGGTGCTGGACCCAGTAGTGGACATTTTTGTATATACTTCAATCTCTTAAATATCTTTTAAAGGATTAAGACAGTAATTAGAAACACTGAACACTTAGAACAGAAAGCAAATGGAACTTCTGTTCTTCTAAGATATTGCCAAGCAAAAGATGCCCAAGGATATTCTTCAAACTGAGAATAACTAGACAAGCCCTAATTACTTGAAGGGAGCCTTTAAACAAAGAATTTGTATCTTATAAAAGTAGATATTTTTATTCATCTTTTTCCAGGCAGTAGCATGATTTTGAGTCACCCTGTTGGAAGAGAATGAGGCTTGGTTTTGCCAAGCAACTAAAAGCAGCTTGAAAGTAGGTCACTGACCACAAGAATTAACTGGGTCCAAGAGACTATACTGTCCCAAGTGGTTGGGTTGGAATAACACCTTAGCATTCCTGGTGGAAGAAGTCTCATTAATAACCTGTGATATGCAGATGACACAACCTTGCTTGCTGAAAGCAAAGAGGAGGACTTGAAGCACTTACTGATGAAGAGCAAGGACTACAGCCTTCAGTATGGATTACACCTCAACATAAAGAAAACAAAAATCCTCACAACTGGACCAATAAGCAACATCATGATAAATGGAGAAAAGACAGAAGTTGTCAAGGATTTCATTTTACTTGATGTTCTATGAGTAAAATACCAAAGAAATTGAATTGAGCAATTGTTTAAACTTGTATGTACAAAGCGCTCACTCAGCATCATTTACAGTAACAAGAAAATTGGAAACAGCATCTATATCCACTAAAATGATGACCTAGAGCTATATGAATTAGCATGGAATGATAGTCACAATAAATTAAGAGAAAAAGCAGGACTAAAGAGTATTATAATATTCCTTCTTTCAACAAATATTGAACATGCCATGCACTGTAACGGCCATCAAGATTATCATAGGAAACATGGTTCCTATCTGTTGGATTTACAGTCTGTTGGGAGGCAGACATTATTCAAACAATAGTAAAATCAATATAAATTTAAAATGGTGATAATTACTACGAAGCAAAATGCAGTATACTATGAAAACATAATTGAAGACATAACCTACTAGTAAAAATTGTGTGTGTGCATGGGTACGTGCATGTGTATGTGTACGTGTGTGTGAGTGTGTGTAATTATATAAGAAAAGCTAGAATTATATATATACATATATATACTTCTGTGTGTGTGTGTGTGTGTGTATGTATATATACGTATGCATATATATGTATACAGAGCCCTGGTGGTGAAGTGGTTAAGAGCTCAGCTGCTAAACAAAAGGTCAGCAGTTTGAATCCACCAGCTGCTCCTTGGAAACCCTATGGGGCAGTTCTACTCTGTCCTATAGGGTCGCTAGGAGTCAGAATCAACTCAATAGCAATGAGAACGTGTGTGTATGTCTATACATATATATGTATAGATATGTATACACCACATATCTGTCAGTTTGTTGTACTGTGGTGGCTTGCGTGTTGTTGTGATGCTGCAAGCTTTGCATATGATCAAGAACCGATGGTACTAAAGGAAAAGGCCCAAGGTTCACTGAAGCCACTGGAAGGCTCCAGGAATTGATGGAATACCAATTAAGATGTTTCAACAAATGGTGCAGCACTGGAAGCGCTCACTCCTCTATGCCAAGAAATCTGGAAGACAGCTACTTGGCCAGCTGACTTCAAGAGGTCCATATTTGTATCCATTCCAAAGAAAGGTGATCCAACAGAATGTACAAATTATTAAACAATATCATTAATATCACACGCAAGTAAAATTTTGCTAAAGATCATTCAAAAGTGGTTACAGCAGTACATCAACAGGAAATTACCAGAAATCTAAGCCAAATTCAGAAGAGGATGTGGAAAGAGGGATATCATTGCTGATGTCAGACGGATCCTGGCTGAAAGCAGAGAATATCAGAAAGCTGTTTACCTGTGTTTTATTGACTATGAGTAAGCATTCGACTGTGTGGATCATAATAAATTATGGATAACATTGAGAAGAATCAGAATTCCAGAACACTTAATTATGTTCATGAGGAACCTGAACATAGACCAAGAGGCAGTCATTTGAACAGAGCAAGGGGATACTGCGTGGTTTAAAATCAAGAAAGGTATGTGTCAGGGTTGTATCCTTTCACCATGCTTAATCTGTATGCTGAGCAAACAACCCAAGAAGCTGTACTATATGGGGAAGAAAGTGGCATCAGGATTGGAAGAAGACTCATTAACAATCTGTTATGCAGATGACACAACCTTGCTTGCTAAAAGTGGAGAGGACCTGGAGCACTTACTGATGAAGATAAAAAACTACAGACTTCAGTATGGATTACTCCTCAACATAAAGAAAATAAAAATTCTTACAACTGGACCAATAAGGAACATCATGATAAACAGAGAAAAGACTGACGTTGTCCTGGATTTCATTTTACTTGGATCCACAATCAATGCCCATGGAAACAGCAGTCAAAAAATCAAATGACATATTGCATTGGGCAAATCTGCTACAAAAGATCTCTTTAAAGTGTTGAAAAGCAAAGTTGTCACTCTCAGGACTAAGGCGAGCCTGACCCCAAGCCATGGTATTTTCAATTGCCTAGTAGCATGTGAAAGCTAGACAACGAATAAGGAAGACCAAAGAAGAACTGATGCATTTGAATTATGGTTTTGGCAAAGAATACTGAACATACCATGGACTGCCAGAAGAATGAACAAATCCGTCCTGGAAGAAGTACAGCCAGAATGCTCATCAGAAGCAACAATGGCGAGACTTTGTCTCACATACTTTGGACAGGTTATCAGGAGGGAACAGTCCCTGGAGAAGGACATCATGCTTGGTAAAGTAGACGGTCAGCAAAGAAGAGGAAGACCCTCAATGAGATGGATTGACCCAGTGGCTGCAACAATGGAATCAAGCATAGCAACAACTGTGAGGATGGCGCAGCACCGGGTGGTGTTTCATTCTGCGTACTCAGGGTTGCTATGAGTCGGAAGTGACTCAACAGCACCTAACAAGAACAACAAGTGTGTCTTATTTAGTTCCTTCAATTATATATCAGGCTACCTTTAGATTATGAGGTATTAGTTATTCTCTATATTCTCTTAAGATAAACAATTATATTTCCTGATTCTCAAGTTCATAAGAACACATTACTGGCTGCATTTGAAAGTAACAGTAATAGAAAGCTTTGAGGAAAAAAGGGGTCAGGCCAATTCCTTTCTCCCAGGGGACATGATCGGCTATTAAACGCAGGGCAGGAGCCACTGAGCTCACCATCTACTAGGGCCCATGAGAGCTTACAACTGTACTTGGCAACTCTTTATAATTGATCCTCCGCCTAAGCTAAAGCAACAGTGTCATGGATTGAATTACGTTGCCCCAAAAATGTGTGTATCAGTTTGTTTGGGCCATGATTTCCAGTACTGTGTGGTTTCCTCCATTTTGTGATTGTAATTTTATGTTAAAGAGGATTAGGGTGGGATTATAACACCCTTATTAAGGTCACATCCCTGAGCCAATGTAAAGGGAGTTTCCTTAGGGTGTGGACTGCACCACCTATTATCTTACAAGAGATAAAAGGAAAGGGAAGCAAGCAGAAAGTAGGGACCTCATACCACCAAGAAAGCAGTGCCAGGAGCAGAGTGCATCCTTTGGACCTGGGGTCCCTGCATGGAGAAGCTCCTAGTCCAGGAAGAGACAGATGAGAAGGACCTTTCTCCAGAGCCAACAGAGAGAGAAAGCCTTCCCCTGGAGCTGATGCCCTGAATTTGGACTTCCAGCCTACTAGACTGTGAGAAAACAAATTACTCTTTGTTAAAGCCAACCACTTGTGATATTTCTGTTATAGCAGCACTAGATGACTGAGACAAATGGTTATATATCAATAAAAGTCCTAGAAGGGCTATTAAATTATTTTTGATAAGACTTATTCCTTACAAAGATACACAGATAACTGACTTGTAACATATTTTATCTTTGTTATTTATAATTTATCTTTGCTATCTACCACTGTTTCCAGTACTCTTAGTAGCTCAGCCTTAAGCTTCAGTATGAGCAACAGCCAGGATCCTGCCTCCCCCCTCTTGCTGCCGTTCACAGCATGGAATTCTTCCCCACTGAGGACACACAGCATCAGCCAGGACTCGGTGCCCCAGCTGACTTGAAAGATGCCCTGGCCAATGGCCCACTGTAAAACATTTCAAGGGCTTATTCTGGAGCGTTAGAGTTCCTTTAAAAAATGCTTATACTTTTTTGTAAATGACAAATGCTCATTTTTAAAAAGAATATTGTTCAAATAAGGAAAAGAATTAAGAAGAAAGTTCTAAAAGATCCCCCTCAAACTCTACCACTGTTAGTAATATGGTGAATGATACTCCTCCACATCGCCATTCATGCATAGATCTATGGAACTACTTTTACATAAATGGGATTATTTATTTTTAAAATAAAAAATGGAGGATATCTAAAGTTTAAAAATAAGTAAAACTCAATTATGGACTTATAAGTCAGGATTGTAGGAAGGCCAGGAATGGGGCTTCTGTAAGTACCACTGACGTTCTGTCTCTTGATCTGAGTGCTAATTACAGGACGGTGTTCATTTTGCAGAAATGTGGGTTGTACATTTTTATGATTTGTGTACTTTCTCAGCTTGTATGTTAAACTCCAGGGAAAAAATTACACTAAAAGCCCATGATCAAACAAATGAACATTCCAAATAAAGGAACAAAAAGAGGGCAGGGTGAGGAAACATGCATAATCCTAGAACCAATAAAATCCATTTAATGCAATTTCCTTTATATAATTTTCAGTATCTTAAGAAAAGTAACACATTGTTAATGTACTTTCACACAAACTTAAGCAATTCTCCTAACTCCTAGATCAGGAAAATGTGTTTTCATTTTTCTTCAATAGTATAAGCATAAGTGATAAAATTTTGCAAAGAATCTCTAAGCAAAGTGAACAAAAATTAGAGAAGTCTTTGGTGTAGCAACATATTGCAATACAGCCTTTCCTTGCTATGACAAAACACCTGATCTGTGGGCCATACTTTCCATGAATTGATTAACTAGCCAAAGTGTCAGCTAGAAACATTAAAATCATATGAATAAACCAGAACAGTTAGTTAAAAAGTGAGATTTAATAGGTATATTATTGTTGTTGGCAGGTGCCATGGAGTCAGTTCCGACTCATAGTGACCCTACGTACAACAGAATGAAACACTGCCCAGTCCTGCGCCATTCTCAAAATTGTTGTTATGCTCGAGCCCATTGTTGCAGCCACTGTGTCAACGCATCTTGTTGAGTGTCTTCCTCTTTTTCGCTGACCCTCACTGTACCAAGCATGATGTCCTTCTCCAGGGACTGGTCCCTCCTGATAACATGTCCAAAGTACGTGAGACAAAGTCTCGTCATCCTCACTTCTATGGAACATTCTGGCTGTACGTCTTCCAAAACAGGTCTGTTCGTTCTTCTGGCAGTTTATGGTATATTCAGTAGTCTTTGCCAACACCATAGTTCAAATTCATCAATTCTTCGGTCTTCCTTATTCATTGTCCAACTTTCCCATGCATATGAGGTAACTGAAAATATCTTGGTTTGGGTCAGGTTCATCTTAGTCCTCAAAGTGGTGTCTTTGCTTTTTAACGCTTTAAAGGGGTCTTTTTGCAGCAGATTTGCCCAGTGCAATATATTCTTTGATTTCTTTACTGCTGTTTCCATTGGTGTTGATTGTGGATCCAAGTCAAATGAAATCGTGGACAACTTCAGTCTTTTCTCCGTTTATCATAATGTTGCTTACAGGTCCGGTGGTGAGGATTTTTGTTTTCATGTTGAGGTGTAATCCATACTGAAGACTGTAGTCTCTGATCTTCATCAGTGAGTGCTTCAAATCCTCTTTACTTTCAGCAAGCAAGATTGTGTCATCTGCATATCACAGGTTACTAATAAGTCTTCCTCCAAGTCTGATGCCGCATTCTTCCTCACACAGTCCAGCTTCTCAGATTATGAATAAGTATCGTAAAAGGATACAACCCTGACCCACACCCTTCCTGATTTTAAACCATACAACAGTATCCCCTTGTTCTGTTCAAACAACTATCTCTTGGTCTATGTACAGGTTCTGCATGAGCACAATAAAGTGTTCTGGAATCCTCATCCTTTGCAGTGTTATCCATAATTTGTTATGATCCACACAGTCGAATGCTTATGCATAGTCAATAAAACACAGGTAAACATCTTTCTGGTATTCTCTGCTTTCAACCAAGATCCATCTGACATCAGCAATGATATCCTTAGTTCCATGTTCTCTTCTGATTCTGCTTGAATTTCTGGCAGTTCCCTGTTGATGTACTGCTGCAAGCGATTTTCAATTATCTTCAGCAAAATTTTACTTGCATGTGATATTAATGATGTTCTTTGATAATTTCCACATTCTGTTGGATCACCTTTCTTTGGAATTGGCACAAATATGGATCTCTTAAGTATATTAAGCATATATGAGCGTGATTTTCCTCCCCTTTTCCCTATCAATGAGTTTATGCATCTCTTAAAACACTTTTTGGACATGTTATGTATATACATATTTTTAATTTTTTTATTTTGATGAAAGTATTCATAGCCAAAGATACACCATTTCAACAATTTCAACAAGTACAATTCAGTGACATTGATTACATTCAAACTGTGCTAACATTCACACCATCCTTTTCCAAATTATTCCACCACCATTACCTTAAATTAATTGCTCTGTAAACTTCCCATCCAACCTTACAGGTTGTCACTGTCAATCTGATCTCCGATAGATAATTCTTTAAAACAGCACAATGCTCAAAGCAGGTGTATTTTACTAATTAAGATAAGTTATTTTTTGGTTCAAAGAAGACTTCAGGGGATAGTTTCTGTTTAAGGTATAAAGTTTAAAGATTATTTCAGGGCAATAGTTTTGGGGGGTCATCCAACCTCAATGGCTCCAGAAAGTCTGGATTCCACTGAGAATTTGATATTCTGTTCTGTGTTTTATTATATTTTGATTTCACTATTGAAACCACAATAAACACCATAATGAAATAAACGAGGAAATTAATCCAAGTATTTTGCATCACAAGCTATGAGTCCAAATACAGTACTGCCAAATTTCTGCATGTAGATATGCTCTCCCTTTCAGGGTGGGGACATGTTTTAGGTGTTGACTCATGGTGGTGGGTTTTCGGGTGGCTGGGCACTTTATAGAGTCATTAAGCAAATGCCCAGACCAAGTCCTTAGAGGCCCAGGTTGTAAACTAGGCAGACTGTTCACATACTAAGTTGCTAAATTCAAAGAGTAAGACGGGAAGAGATGAGGTACAAAGACAAACACTAACAGGAACCTGGGAATGTCAAAAAAGAAAGAGTGTTGAAGCAGGCAAATGGAAGGGGTACGGAGGTGGCAGAAGAAGCCCTGGTGACAGAGTGATTAAGCCCTTGGCTTCATCGAAAGGTCAGTGGTTCAAACTCACCAGCTGCTCCATGGGAGAAAGAGGAGGCAGTCTGCTTCGGTAAAGATTTACAGCCTTGGAAACCCAATGAGGCAGTTCTACTTTGTCCTATATTGCAATTCAACTCGATGGCAATGGGTTTGGTTTTAGGTTTTGGTTAGGGGGAGGCAGTGAACTTGGGCTATATCGTAAGCTCAAATAAAAGTACCTAAAGAGAGTGTTTGTGCTATTCCTGTGTCCATTTCTACAAGAGGGCATTTAAAGTTGCAGTCAAGGCTAGCAGCCTAAATCATACCACTTTTCTTACAATCCTCTGATCATTTCTTCAGAGATTTGTCCATCTTTCTTCCCATTGCCATGAAGTCAATTCCGACTCATAGTGTCCCAATAGGACACAGCAGAACTACCCCATAGGGTTTCCAAGGCTGTAAATTTTTATGCATCTTTTTCCCATTGAGCAGCTGGTGGGTTCAAACTGTCAACTTTTTAGTTAGCAGCCGAGTGCTTAACAGTAAATTACCAGGGATCTTCTTGCCCATCTGAAACCTATTTAAGTTTTAAGCCACCAAACTAATTAGTTTCTTTTATTCCAAGTATTCCGTCTATCACATTGAATCAACCTCATGCTTAATCAGCAACAACTTCAATGCTATTTTCTCCAACATGCTATATATATACACACATATTTGCTCATCAAATGGCCAACATCTCTCATGAATCGTCTACACCCATGAGGCTGACCAACAGGCATGAAAATGTGAACCGAGCTCATATTTGCTTATTTTCAGTTTTACACTCCCTTCAGCCCATTGGGAGTAGTTCCTTCACAGATGACCACAAAAAAAGAAAAAAAAAAAAAAAGAATGAGAGATTATTCATCATCATTATATTGTTGATATGTACAATTTATAATTTTTCATATAATTTTTCTTGATACCATCTTCAATGCGAAACTGAAAGCCAACTAACATATTCAATTCCCCAAAATTTGTCACAATATGAGATATAATCACTGTCTTAACCATCCTAATTAGTAAAATTACTCATACCCCTTACTATACACCTACTCCTCACTTCTTGACTAATTCATTATCTGACATTTCACATTTATTACAACAGTAAAAAACCTACTATCTGACTATTTTGCACATTAACAACGTATGTCTGCCGGTAATGAATGTTGAGGTGCAAAGCGAGAGTAATGGCGGCTGTGATGGTTAAGGCTATGTGTCAGCATGGCTGGGCCATGATTCTCAGTGGTTTGGCAGTTATGTAATGATGTAATTTGGCAGTTATCTAATGGTGTGGTCATCCTCCATTTTCACATAATGGCAATTTTCCGATAACAATCTGTTCTTTGGAACCTAACTGTATTGGTAAGTGAGGAGTGGGTGTATGTGCTCTGTTTGGGAGGGGGTTTTTACCCACTCCTTCTCCTCCACATCTTTCTGTTCATCATATCAATGTGGCTACAGGTCATCAACTATCAAGAACACAGCACCTTGTGGAATACAGATCTAAATGCATATGGTGTCCTCTGATCCCTGCCAAACCACCATCTTCTCCTCAGGAATATACACAAAAGGCTATTTTATATGATGCCACTAATCACTTCTAAGCAACTTTTTGGACTTTGGATAACCTTAAAGGACTCATCTGTTATACAGTCTGACTCTCAAAGAATTCCTTTTCCTCCTTAATTTATGCCTTTATTTATTCTTTCAACAACATATAGAACCTGCCATGTATAAAGCGCAGCAGTGCCAGGCAATGAGGGAATTGCAGCAAGGGATATTTTATTTACCTTCCCTGAGCTATGTGCTTTAAGCGCCAGGGTCTTTGTTTTTCCTTCTCTTCATCTCCTCCTTTGATTTCCTTTTCATATTCTCCTTACCATCTTCATTTAAAGCCTTAACATCTTATAACTGGATAATTTCAAAAGCTTCCTTCTAATTGGTCTCCAGCTCAAGAAAACACCCTACTTAACAAAAATAAATTATTTTAATCCTCACAGTGACCCAAAGGAGTTAAAAATTATTATTCCCATTTTCCAGACAAGAAAATTAAGAGCCAAAGAATTAAAAATCCTGCCCCAAATCACGCAACTAATAAGTAACAAAGAAATTGAACTCCAAGTCTGAGACATTTAAACCCTCTTTCCACAGCAGCAGACTATCCCCTAGTTAGAGAGCTGCTTAAGAGAGACGGGCTAGAGTGGGAACATCGATTATGGTGTTGATATGCAAAGGGACAGGAAAGCAAAACAGAGACACAGGGAAGGAAGGGCAGCCCTGTCTTGAGAGCAAACTGGATTGGGGAGAAAAGGAGACAAGTCAAGGATTATTTGCAGCTTGAGAGCCTGGATCACTGAAGTTTTTGTAACTAACTGCAAACAACTCATCTAAGCAGGGCCTCCCCAGTGAGCTCCCCTTCCTTTATACCTAGAAAGCAGGGCTTCAACTGGTTCCTACCGGTTTGAACCCTGCCAAGAATTTGCATTTCTAACAAATTCCCAAATGATGCCAGTGCTGCTGATGAGGTACCAATTCTGAGAACCACTAGTAGCGTCCAAATCCCAAACCCACTGATTCAGAGTCGATTCTGATTCAGAGCAACTATACAGGGTTTCCGAGGCTGTAAATCTCTAAGGAAGCAGACTGCCACATCTTTCTGCCACGGAGCCGCTGGTGGTTTCGAATTGCTGACCTTTTGGTTAGCAGTTGAGTGCCTTAACCACTGTGCCACCAGGGCTCCCTACTAGTAGAGCAGTGGTTCAAAATTTATCATACATAAGAATCACCTGGGGATCTTGTTAAAATGTAGATTCTGATTCAGTATATCTGGGGTGGAAATACAAATTCTCTTCAGGGGTTGGAACAGAAACGAACCAGTTCAACACCCTGCATGAAAGGCTGCATGATGAGGGGGCCCTGGAGCCAGTCTGCATTTGTTCCAACGCTGGCACTAGCCCATAGTAGCTGTGTGATCTTAGGAAAGTACTTAACTTCTCTGTGCCTCATCTCAGTACAGTGGGGATAATAACAACAATAATAACATCTACTTAAAAGGAAGGCTGAGGATTACTAAAGCATTTAAAATACTTGACTTTGACTCATAGCATATTACATCCTCAACATTTGTAAGATACTATTTGAAAACAGCTACACATTTCCCTTGCTTTTAAATAAAGTTGTTTGTAATTATGGAATATAGATTTAATTATTTGCATTTCCTTTGAATATGTACATGAAACAGAAAAGCAATTGGAGGTCAGGCCCCAAGCTGGGCTGCCTTATTTGGTACAGCACCCAGCAAGCCCAGGCATGCTCCTGACTCTAACGAAGTCGAGGAAAGTGCTTTAAACACAATGAGCAACTTTTATCCTAGACACGCAAGATAACTGATGATGTTTGCATGAATAGAAACATGACTGGTTTCCTTTTCATCATGGGAAGGACTTAATGAAAATCTAACATACAGACTCACTCCCCTTAGAATCAAAGACTAGTGTGATCTCTTAGAGTCCTCCCTAAAATGAAAGGTGAAATATGCTCCCCTTTGCAAAAGCAGTGGTTAAGAGACTGGCTGCTAACCAAAAGGTCGGCAGTTCAAATCCACCAACCGCTCCTTTGAAACCTTGTGGAGCAGTTCTACTTTGTTCCATAGGGACACTATGAGCTGGAACTGATTCGACGGCAACAGGTTTGGTTTGGTTTTGCAAAAGCTAGCTGGCTAGGATATCTTCCTATAAAA
Source organism: Dugong dugon (assembly GCA_030035585.1). NCBI lineage: Eukaryota > Metazoa > Chordata > Mammalia > Sirenia > Dugongidae > Dugong > Dugong dugon. The sequence continues at coordinate 21,515,842 of CM057469.1, read as the reverse complement.
GTGTGACCATTCTAGTGTTCACCATTAAGAAGAACTCATTCAGACCAAAGCTATTGTTATAATGTATAATCAGATCATTTTTTTCCAACCCTCTAAATAGTCATTGGAAACCCTGGTGGTGTAGTGGTTAAGGGCAACGTCTGCTAACCAAAAGGTCGGCAGTTCGAATCCACCAGGTGCTCCTTGGAAACTCAATGGGGCAGTTCTACTCTGTCCTATAGGGTCGCCATGGGTCGGAATCAATTTGATGGCAATGGGTTTGGTCTTTTTTGGAAATAGTAATTAATCAAAATCACCAGCGGATGGCCTAGATACAGACAACTTGCAATTACTCCCTTAGTTCCACACCCCCGAACCCCTATCAACTCCAAAGGAAAGTTCATTCTCTTTGGAGGTTTATATATATGTTCACCAGGTTGTACTATTGTATTGCATTTAAATGCTCTCAGCCCCTGACAGTCTCATTGTTTTCTCCATGAACACTGCACAAGATTGCCATTATGCTTATACCCACACTTAAACGGCGTGCTTGCAGGGAGAACTGTGTATGCATTTCAGTCTGGTCCTTTTTAATCCTTAAAGGAATGTTCTCAGGCTAATGAAGACAGGAAAAGAATTGGTATGCCACAGAATTCAGGCAAAACACGCAAAGCACTAAAAATCCCAGTTAATCCTCACGCTGTGTTCCTCTACCCACCCAGCTGGTTGAGAAGAAACAGGTGAATCTTTAATGTGACTTCTTCTCCCCAGGTTAGAAGAGTCTTTGAAATGGACGAGATGATAAAGGGGACCAGATGTCAGTGAGGGAGGGGAAACCATGACCCTTATCTTGGCGGCTTTATTTCGACGGTCTGTTTGCTTATTAGTGATGGAGGAATGGATGCTGAGCGTCAGAAGTGAAACAAAGGTTCTCCCGGAATTCTGGGTTCCAGCTTCCCTTTTTCTGAGTTGTTGGAAAGGCAGGCTCACTTCTCAAAATTCTCACATTCCTTTCATGGGCACTTTCTCATTCATCTGGATTATAAACGGAATGATCATTTCCCACACATCAGCTGTGCAGGCAAATAAGTATATTTCAAGTGCCCCCTCTGTAGTCATAGGTTTTATTTTCCACCAAACGTTATGTAATTTTATTACTACCAACATCCTTCATCCCTGAATTCTCTCTAAGGAAAATTGTGGCTTCCTTGCTGCACCACTTCTTTCTCCTGACCCCATCTCTTTCTCCTCGTAAAATGAGTCATTCTGAAGAGGCTCTTGGAAAGGCACATGGAAAGCAGAGACCTGAGATAAGCCCACTGTCATTCCATGGAGAATCCCAAAGCCTCATCCAAAGACCACGTTTCCAAAAAGGCACAGCACACGCTGGCAAAGTCTCCTTCACGAGAGTCAATCAAACAAACTTCCTTCAAACAAAGTTAACATAGCACTTCCTTTCAAAACGTGGGCTCCTGTTGTCACCTCCTGCATATGACTGTTACAGAAGAAGGGAAAAAAATCACTTAGAAGTTTGCTCTAGCAATGTTTAATGTGCAAATGCTTCCAATAAACACTGAAGCTCACTAAGCTATGACAAGTCATTTCTCAGAAAAGAAAGCTGCTTTCATATTAGTGGGTTTGTACCCTCACATGAAAATATTAAGAAAATGGGCAATTCCTTCTATGAAGACGTCTCATAGAAACTACGATTATATCCAGAGGAAAAGAGCACTTTAGAGACTGCATTAATCAGGGCTTGTATGTGAGGTCACAGCAGGACTGTCCACCAGCAAACCCCAGCAAACGGTCCTTATTAATTCTGAGGCAGCATTACCCCTGGCATGCCCCTGACAAGAAAGGGATCATTTTCCAAAAATCAGTGCTGTGGTGACAAGGGGGTTCCAGCCCTTCTAGTGAAAAATGGACAGTGCCACCAGAGTTCAAGTGACTGCTCAATTTCATGCTACCAACAGCCATTTTCACTATCAGATGCTAAGTATTCTTTCCCAGGTAACAAACCAGGTCTGCTGAAAACTCAGGAGTTTCTTACCATTGTGATCCAATCTTCCCTCCCTGCTGAGTCCGGCAGCCAGGAGCTGTTGCTGGTGCGCGGCTTCCCAGAGTCACTGAAGCCTTTGGAGGCAGAGAATGTTTCATGTGGTGCAAATGTATCACCACTGATTATATTTCAGTCCCTCAGTCGCTGGCCTCGATGCTTTGGAAATCAGCCAAGCCAAGCGCGAAGAGAAAGGGCTGCAGCTTGCCATCTCAGAATTTCCCCTAGAATATGTTTTTAAAAATGTAGGCCCTTCATTTAGCAAATACCAAGGACTGCAACATTCAGTTACGTTCCTCTCTTTGAAACTGAGATGGGTTTTGCTGCTTGTGGAATGAAATTATAGCAAGAGCTCAAGCTGACCCGGGGGATGCAGGCACTGTGCCACACCTCCAACCCGGCCAGAAGAGAATGCTATTCCTACTGGAGAAGAGGCCACTCCTGCTGAGACAGAGATGAAGCGGGAGGGTGCAATGCCACCCTGTTTGCAAGGTGCTTTGAGGATGAAACACAGGACATAAGTCCAAACACCATTATGTGGTATGTTGTCACTAGGTGCCTTCCAGTTGATTCTCACTCATCTCATAACGACCCTATAGGACAGAGTAGAATTGCCCCATAGGATTTCCAAGGCTGTAATCTTTATGGAACCAGACTACCACATCTCTGTCCCAGGGTGCAGCTGGTGGGTTCAAATTACCAACCTTTCAGTTAGCAACCGAATGTTTAACCACTGAACCACCAAGTCTCCTTATTACGTAGTATAACCCGTTGCCGTCAAGTCGATTCTGACTAATAGCAACCCTACAGAACTGCCCCATAGGGTTTCCAAGGCTGTAAATCTTTACGGAAGCAGACTGCCACATCTTTCTTCCATGGAGCAGCTGGTGGGTTCGAACCACTGACTTTTCAGTTAGCAGCCAGGCACTTAACCCCTGTGCCAACAGGGCTCCTGCCATTACGTAGTACAGTACTGTCAAATCCAAACAGGTGGGACAATAAGTTATTTGTCCATCAGAGAAGTTTGTGGGGCATATCCTGACAGAGTAGAACTGTCCCACAGAGTCTCCAAGGAGCAGCCGGTAGATTCAAACTGCTGACTTTTGATTAGTAGCCAAGCTCTTAACCACTGCGCCACCAGGGCTCCAAGGATAAACTAGAAGGCCTTCAATTGCAGGGACCTTGTCGTCTAAGATGCTTTAAGCCTAGTCTATGCAACTTAAGTTAATCTATCAGGAGCTTTGATTTCCCTGTGTTTTTTACAACTTTTTGTTGCTTAGAAATTATATCTCGGGGGGGTTCAGTCACATAACTAGCAAGCAGGACCTCAACAGGAGCTCAGGCCAAGACTCTTCAAAATAATATTCTGCATAACCAAAAATACCTGTTACCTAGCAATTGCTTAGCTGCCTTCCTTCCCCCCTAGGTTGTAAGTTCCAGTAAGGGGGTTACCATGTTTGTTCTGCTCACTTCTTCTTTTTTTTTTTTAAATTGTGCTTTACATGAAAGTTTACAGTTCAAGTTAATTTATCGTTCAAAAATTTATACACGTTGTTTTGTAACATTGGTTGCAAGCCCCACAATGTGACAGCATGCTCCCCCTTTCCACCCGGGGTTCCCTGTATCTGTTCATCCAGTTCCCGTCCCTTCCTGCCTTCTCATCCTGCTTTTTGACAGGTGTTACCCGTTGGTCTTGTATACTTGATTCAACTAAGAAGCACATTCCTCACATGCGTTACTTTTTATTTTATAGGCCTGTCTAATCTTTGTCTGAAAAGTGAGCTTCAGGAATGGTTTCAGTTCTGGGTTAGTAGAACTGGGTTCAGTTCTGGGTTAGAGACCTTCCATAGTCTCAGGGGTTCCTCCAGTCTGTCAGACTAGTAAGTCTGGTCTTTTTATGTGAATTTGAATTCTGTTCTACATTTTTCTCCTGCTCCATCCAGGACTCTCTGTTGTGAGCCCTGTTAGGGTGGTCTTTGGTGGTGGCCAGGCACCATCTAGTTCTTCTGGGCTCAGGCTGGTAGGAGGCTGTGGTTCATGTGGCCCATTAGTCCTTGGACTAATGTTTTCCTTGTGTCTTTGGTTTTATTCATTCTCCTTTCCTCTGGGTAAGATGAGACCAATAGATGTATCTTAGGTGGCTGTTTGCAACCTTTTAAGACCAAAGTGGGATGTCGAACATTTTCTTTATAAACTATGTTATGCCAATTGACCTAGATGTCCCCAGAGACTATGGTCCCCATGTCTCAGGCCAAGGTACTCGGTCCCTCAAAGTGTTTGGATGGGTCTAGGAAACTTTGATGCTTTTGCTTTGGTACAGTTGTGCTGACTTCCCCAATATTTTGTGTTGTCCTTCCCTTCACCAAAGTTGATACTTGTCTACTACCCAGTTAGTGATTTCCCCTCTCCTTCCCTTCCCATCCTCGTAACCATCAAAGAATGCTTTTTTCTGTGTGTAAACCTTTTCTTGAGTTCTTATAATAGTGGTTTCTTACAATATTTGTCCTTTTTTGACTGTCTTATTTCACTCAGCATAATGCCCTCCAGATTCACCCATAAAGTACAATAATGTATCCATGAAACATCTCACAACATGGATGTTCTGCTCATTTCTATATCCCTAGTAAGTACCTACTCCATTACAGGATATTTATTGGCTGAATTAATTAATCAATTTTCCATAATTGCTGAAAATGTTGGCAGAGTTCCACAAATTGGTAAAATCTTTTTCTTGGAGCCTGGTGTGTTCCAGGCTTGGGTTTGGTTCTTTTCAAGACTGCTTTTCGTCTCACCAAAAAGGAAAAACTCACATCCCCTAACATGGTTAGGCCTAGAAAGGGTACAAATAAGTTCTAGCAAAGCTAAATACTTGTTCTAGAGCAAACTGAACCCAAAGAATAAAATTCAGGTTGCTGGCAAAGGGTTCTAATTTCTTAGAAGGGTCAATGGCATTTATCATCAAGAAGTAACTGCGAATCAATAGTCCCCAAAAAACTATTCACATCTTCTCTCCTTGTAGGGAGAACAGAAAGGTGGCACAGCACTTAAGTGCTTGGCTGCTAACTGTAAGGTTGGCTGTTCGAACTCACCAGTGGCTCTGTGGGAGAAAGACCTGGTGATTTGCTTCTGTAAAGATGAAAGCTTAGAAAACCCTATGGGGCAGTTCTACTCTGTCACATGGAGTCACTATGAGTCAAAATCAATTCAATGGCATCTAACAACAACAAGGGGAACAGAGAAGGAGATGGGACAGGCAACTCAAGGGCCTGGCTGAGACAAAAGTGCCCACTTCAGTGTCAAGATCAGCACAATGCTTGTGCATAGCAAGTTCTAGATAAATACTTACTGAATTCATGTAGCCCATCTGTCAGTTTGTTGCAGTCACTTTGAGTGCTGTATTTCTCACTCATGGTTTACTTATACTTCTTTTTTGCTTTAGCTACTGTAAGAGGATACAAACATAAAAGGAAGAGCAAAAACATTTATCAACACTGACTGTCACCTGCCTAATAGATTTGACTTTGTCAACAGGGTAATAGAAATTGAAGTCATATACACTCAAAGAGTTGAGCATCTGGCTATGTCTGAGATAATCTTTAATGCTTCAGCTTTGTGAACTCTGGTCCCAGTGGTTCTGGAAAGCCAGATATTTTAGGTATTACTTTTTCACTCTGTGCCAGTGAAAAATAGACCACTAAGTCCTAACTCTACCACCCATCTGTCAGTTTGTCGTACTGTGGTGGCTGGTGTGTTGCTGTGATGCTGGGAGCTATACCACCAGTATTTCAAATACCAGCGGGGTCACCCATGGTGGACAGGTTTCAACAGAGCTTCCAGGCTAAGACAGACTAGGAAAGAAAGGTCTAGTGAGCTACCTCTGAAAATTAGCCAATGAAAATCTTATGGATCACAACAGAATATTGTCTGACTGGGCTCAAACGTGCCAATAATCGTGAACATGGTGCAGGACGAGACAATGTTTCCTTCTGTTACACATTAGGTCACCATGAGTCTGCAGCTAGCAACAACAACGACACTGAAGGTCCTTCATGTACTGGCCCCTTAAAGCCTTCTCTCCCATCACGCCCCTACACATAAGTACCCTGTGATTTAGCCACAAAGAGCTCTTTGAAGTTCCTCCAATCACTGTGTTCTGTCATGCCTCCAGGCCTTTGCACAGGCATTCTCCTCCCCGGGAATGGTTTTTTATCGCCGCCTACACAGGGACTTGTGCTCATCCCTCCTGCCTCAGTGCCTGTATCACCCTGATCCTCCTGGAAGGACTGAATGGCAAGCAGAAGATCGGAGGTCCCTTGAATGTCAGTGTGCACCATCCTTACGTCTGTGCCAGAGACCAGCACAAACTGAAGTAGATTCAGAATCTGCGCTTTGTCTGCAACGAGAAATGCTCACACAGTGTACTGGCATCATTCCCCTAAACAAACGACCTTTTCTCAAATAAACTCACATTTGGCAGAAACAAGGGAATATGAAGAAGGATTTTCAAATAATTGCCTGTTGACTGACTCAGGGTTCTATTTATGTTAAAAATTGTTTGAATGCCTATTTTAATCAACATTGTTGGACTTCTTTCTTAAGATTGATCTTTTCAGTGCACACAGAATCACAGCCACCTCATTGATACCCATCCCAGACACCATCAGCAACAAAGTTAGAAAGTTCTGGAGTGAGAAAAGCAGAGAAAAATTAGGAATTTTCTATAAAAGAGTATTCTATATTTTTCATTAGAAATTCGGGACACACACAAAGCCAGGTCCTTTCCTCTGTGCTCCCCCACCTCCATGCTCCCCCACAACCCCTAGAGGCTGGCATACCCACGTGCAGCCATGGAAAATCTGAGGCCCAGGGAGTGAAAGGCCAAGGAAAGAGAAATCCTTTTACAAACATTTACAAATAGCACCTATTTTCACTTGGTGTTTTCTTATAGAGCAAATCCATTCTATTTATCTTTCTATTGAAATCTTTATTGCACCTTTAAAAAATACTTAAAAATGCATTTAACAAGCCTAAGAAGACATTGTTACTATTCTTCAAAGAGTGCTCATGATTTAGCTACTCAATATTTTAAAACGTTGGTCCTGCATTAAACATAATTCAGGGCTCCACTGTGGGCAAGAATCCAGGAAAAAAGAATGATTGTTGTTAGTTACCATCAAGTAAGCTCTGACTCATGGCAACCCCACATACAACAGAACAAAATGTTGCCCAGTCCTGCATCATCTTCATAATCATTGGTGCGCTCGAGTCCATTGTTGCAGCCGTGATCCATAGGTTTTTCACTGGCTAATTTTCAGGAGTAGATCTCCAGGCTTTTCTTCCTAGTCTGTCTTAGTCTGGAAGTTCCACTGAAACTTGTCCACTAGGGATGATCTTGCTGGTATTTGAAATACCACTGGCATAGCTTCCAGCTCATAGCAACATGCAAGCTACCACAGTATGACAAACTGACAGATGGTAGTGGAATTCTGTCCCATAGCAACAGAATTCCACCCTATCTACTGCCCCCCTTCCCCTTCAAATAGAAATAAGTGTTGGGAACTGCTTATTCCTTCCTCTTTCTCCCTTCACCCATTTTAACACCAAATTCCTTCCTTAACTTTCTAAATCCATCATTTGGATATGCTTAAACCTCAGCCAGCACCACCCAGCCCACAGCTGCAGTCAATTCAGGCAGCAGGGCCGTTTGAGCTCAACACGGACCCTTCATGCTCAGATCAGTGATCACAGAGTCTCCTAAGAAATAACTACCTGGGCAAGATGGGGACTCCAAATTCAATCTCAAGAAAACCTACTCAGTCTAAGAATCATAGATCACGGAAAGGTGCCTTTCAGTTTCTAACAATGTTCCGTCTGTTTCAATAGATTCAAATTGAAGTTGGCAGAGGAAAAATTAGGTCAAGACAGTGAGAAAAAGAAACCATCCCTTCCTAAAACCACCCCAGACTGCCAAGCATTAATATTATGAAAAGTCACACAACAGAAAACATGTTTCGGTAGTAAAATAGTTACATTAATTTCGAGTATGATATTATTTATGAGATACAAAATCATACAAAATAATTTCTAACCATGCGAAGTGGCTACACTAGAAGGGAATTAGGGAGACAGTATAAGCAACTGCACTTGGGTAGGGAAACAGCAATCATAACCAGACTCCTTTCCAGGGAAGCATGGGGGAGGTTTCCTAGACAATACTGACTTGCAAAAAGAACTGACTAGCGGCCCCAAATCTTTGCAGACCATCTCAATTTAACTCTTCCAGGTTCTCTCTCTGGAACCCTCTATTTCTTTACTTCCACTGTCATGGATTATGTTCCTGTTCTTCTTTTTCACCACTTGAGGGCGCTGCCGCACAATAAGGGCATAGTTCTCCAGCTTTCTCCAAGTGGGAACCAAAATGACTTTCGCTACCAGATACAAGTAGTGGAATATATGCCTCCAATCACAACAGAACATGATAAATCAATTGTTCAAATAAACTTCAGAAACTGTCCTCCAACTGAAACTGCTCAAGTTTTTCACAGACGTGTGTATGTAAGGCAATTACTATGCTTTCTTCTGCATTCATACCTGAATTTATAAATCATTTGACAGACTTTATTTAGATGAGACTAATCCAGATACACATACTAAGCATTAACATACTGATTATTTAAATTAATGACCTTAATCACATGGGACTCATTGGATTGATGTATACGTGGATTCAAGGCAATCTGTAATTGATCTTTCACTCCTCTATTCTTTTGGCATAAATGAATGCCCCAAGTAAAACAAGTCTTCTGAGGCATACTGCTGAAGAAGGATGAGTGATGGTGAACAAGCAGCTTGATGAAGTGGACCCTCCTTATTAACATTTGGACAAATCCACATCTATAGCCGTACCTTGTTGCAGCTCTTAAACACTCTTTAAAAGCTGCAGCCAAGGTGAGTTTTAAGTTGCCTCTGAAAAATTCAGCACAAACCCATTTAGAAAAGTGGTTATCTCTCAAATTGCAGGCAATGAGGTTGGTGCTTATGTGGGGTCCCAAAGGCATCAATCAGACTGTAGCAATTGTCCCAGAGGAGAGGTGTATGCCTGAATCAATACGGGAACTCACTTTGGACAGCAAGTCTACCAAGCTGTTACAGAGTCTTAAAGTCAACTTCAGCTATAGCTACTAGGGAGAAAAGGTAGAAAACTCCATAGGAACAGCAGAAGTGCCCCAGTGATGGTCCTTGGGCTTCAGTGATGTAAAGTTCTACTCTATCCAGGCATGTGTGTGAGACCATTTGTGGTGCAGGGTGAACTGGGGTGGGGACAGAAGGGCCAACCCTCCCCCTGCCACTATGCTTCAGGGAAGAAAGCCTAAGAGTCCAAGAATTCTAAATTTGAACTTGGCTTCCAGGCCATTATGAAGGAATACTTGTCGTGGTAGGAGGATGGAACATGTTTTCTTCAACAACGTGTTAGTTTGATTTGTAAATTTTATGTTGTTATTGGTTGCTGTTGAGTTGACTCAAACTCATAGCAATCCCATGTACAACAGAATGAAATACTGCCTGGCCCTGCACCCTCCTCACAATCGCTGGCATGTTCAAGTCCATCATTGCAGCTACTGTGCCAATCCATCTCACCAAGGGTCTTGCTCACCCTTGCTGGCCTTCTATTTTGCCAAATATGATGTCCTCCTCCAGCGACTGATCCCTCCTGACGACATGACCAAACCAAGCAAGTCAGACACTGTTCTTTTGTGATCCATAAGATTTTCATTGGCTAATTTTTGGAAGTAGATCACCAGGCCTTTCTTCTTACTGCATGTCTGGAAGCCCTGCTGAAAACGATCCACCATGGGTGACCCCACTGGTATTGGAAATACCAGTGGCACAGCTTCCAACATCACAGCAATGTGCAAGCCACCACAGTACAACAAACTGACAGATAGTAGGTGGATAAGTTTTATAGATTAAGATATATGGCATTGTAGGTCCCCTTATAAAATTTTGTCCTAGCCCCCAGCAATGTTGAGGTGGATTTATTCTCTTCTCTCCTTATCCTACTTTGCAGTTAAAGATGAACACTGGTTTGGTTCCATTCAGTAACTCTTAGTTGGGCTTCTGTGGATGAGAATTGTGCTGAGACCGGGAGATAAGGTTCGGTAGCCACTGGAAACATATGGCTATTTAAATTTAAGTTTAGACCAATTAAAATGAAATGAAACTAAAAACTCAGTCCCTTGGTCACACTAGACACATTTCAAGTGCTCAACAATCCCACGTGGCTAGTGGCTACTGTACTGGACAGTGTATATAGAGAAAATTTCCATCACTGCAGGAAGTCCTATTGGAAAGTGCTGTCCCAGAGAACACAAAACAGACATAATATAAAATGGGAAAAATTAGAACATCTGCATACTGAGTGTACAAATCAGTCAGTAAGTTAGCATATTTGGAATTACAGTTTTGAGTGACTGTGGCTGTGTATCAGACATTATAAATGGTATCATTTATTTTGTGATGGTTTATATTAGATATTTAACTATAAATAGTCCCTGGGTGGTGCAAACAGGGAAACCCAGGTGACGTGCTGGTTGAGAGCTACGGCTGCTAACCAAAAGGTTGGCAGTTCAAATCCACCAGTAGCTCCTTGGAAACCAAAGGGGGCAGCTCTACCTTGTCTTATAGAGTCGCTATGACTCAGAATCGACTCGATGGCAATGGGTTTGGTTTTTTTTTGGTTTTGATGCAAAGGGTTAAGCACCCAGCTACTAACCATAAGGTTGGAGGTTTGAACCCACCCAGCGGCATCACAGAAGAAAGGCCTGGTGGTCTACTCCCAAAAGTCCCAGTCATGAAAATTCTATAGAGCAGAGTGCTCCTCTGACACACATGGGATGGCCATGAGTTAGAGTCAACTTGACGACAACTATGGGATGAATATTTTGTTTGGCTTCTGCCATGTTTACAACATGGTGGAATTCATTTTCCAACATCCCAAAATTGGGAGACCTCTTTAAAACCCAGATTTCTGACTTCTCTTAAATAATCAGACGTAGCCACTCTGGGCTTACATCTCCACATTGCTACACAGACCTGGAGCCAAGGAACTTTCCCTTAAGAAAAAGTGAGTGCTCTTCAGTTGGCCAAAATCCGCACCAACCACTGCATTCATGGGTATTTCCTGTCTTATTCCTGCTGCACGTGTGTCTGAATGGGTAAAAAATAACATCTCTAGCTCAGCAAAAAAGGGAAGTATCTAATATAAAACACCACAAAAGAAACCTAGGACACTCTTGCATATTCTTTTTGTTTAAATAAATAAATTCCACTTGTATATCCAAATGGTACTATTTGATCTACAAATACAGGACTAATGAATCACAAAAGAAGATTAAAGTAAACTTCATAATTTCCCATAATGCCATACTCAACAGTCTAGGCTTTCAAACATGATGGAAGGAGGCAGGAAGAGGGGAGAGATGATACCACCATTATACCCTCCTCCCTTATCTGCTCCCCCCTACTGTTTCACACACATACACACAACAAAGGCACACACATCCACACATATGCATATACCTGTCTCTCAGGTGTGGTGGGGATGTAAAAAGGTCTAGTTATGCGTTAATAAGAGTGAATCTACCTTTGGATAAGATTTTAAATAATGTTTAGAAGCCTAATGCAAAGACATCCCAGTCATGCACAAGTCTCTTCATTCGAATACCTAGTCTTATGCCCATGAAATGTACCCATTTAAATTTAAGCTCCACTGCGTAAGAGGCTTTATACATCCTGGCAATACCATCATCTAGTAGGTACTGAGTTCTCAATAAATATTTGTTAAATGGAACATGAGAACGTTCACAGGGAACAGAACCTTTAAAAATTTTAAGCCTCTGCCATACTCTCCTTGATCTCCATTTGTCATAATGATACTTATATTAATTTATTCAACAAACAGTATTGAAAGCCTTTTTTTTTTTTTTTTTTGCCTGGACTCTTTTGAGTCTAGCACACAGCAGTTGAGTCTCCACGTCATAGGTCATATGTTTAGAAAGGGAACTGCAATCTTGAGAATAATTTGATTTTGAACACCTTGTTGCCTTTTTAAAAAGGTTGTATACACACAGACTAATACTCTAACAGGTGCACGAATGCCTATTTCTCCATTTTTCCCTCACTTCTTTCCTCTGACAGAAACCTTGCTCTGAGGTGGGGCCAAGATGGTGGAGTAGTCAGACGCTTCCGGTGGTCCCTCTTACAACAAAGACCCGAAAAAACAAGTGAATCGATTATATATGACAATCTAGGAGCCTAGAACATCAAAGGCAAAGTTGAGGAATCGGACTGAGTGGCGGGGGAGGGAGAAACGGTTCGGAAGCAGCGAAGAGTTGCCAGACCTGACCCGGCGAAAGCCTGAGCCCTTCAGCGGGATCAGTTCGGGATGAGTGGTGAGGCAGACAGGCAGCGGCGCTCAGGATGCATTCTCCACACCAGGAGAGACCCAGTGGCACAGAGTCTACTTGAACATCCAGAACCCGGGAGAGTCAGCCCTCAAGCAGTGAAAGATAAGTACTTGTGTCTGGCTGACCACGCAGATCAAAAACACCCCCTTTAGGGAAAAACCTTTCTCCCATTTACCTCCCCGCTCCCTGCTCTGCACTAGGTCCAGGACTGGCTTTAGTAATTGCTGAGTCCCCTGAGCTGGAAGTAGGACCCATCATGCACCCTGAGCCATTTTCCCAGCCTTGGAGAGCGAACAAATTAACAAACAGGAAAAAATAATCTGCCGGCTCTCCTAAACCAGGAATTCAGGGTAGGCACAGCTCCTTTGCCTAGGCACAGGCATAAGGGATCCACGGACATTGAGTGCCCTTCCCCCTGGAGAGATTTGTGTGGGCCCATTTCAACAGCGTAGGCCCTCATTACTGCCGTACAACAGGGTATATACCTGAAGTCTAACTTCAACTGTTTCAGCTGAGAAGTGGCAGGTTCGTGACATTTGACGCTGCTCTGCCTGTTAAACAGGGTCTTCACCTACCCACATCGGGGACCTGAGGACTGGTGGCTCCACCCATGTCACCTACTCACCTGTGACAGGGGCCCAAGAATAAGAAGTACCCCCCAGGTCCTTACAGCCAACGGCACTTGCTGCTCATAGTCTGGATGCAAAACCCACCCATCTACGTGCTCTAGGGAACAGGGACATGCTTTCCTCCTGGACACTTGGGGGTGGCTGTTGGCCCCCTGCCTTGCTCAGCCTGTGTCCCCCGGCTGCAGCCAGATGCCTGTGCCTATACTAAGCACCCATGCCTGTCTAGAACTGTAGATGAGAGCCTGCACCACATACTTGGTGGCCAACTACCTGGACACTTGAGCTGAATCCATACAGGAGGAGTGGGCAGATTCCTGGGCTCACATACTTACTGGAAGGTCTGGCCACCTGAGGGCAGGACATTGGAGCTTCAGGGGTGCTGGTGACTGGGCTAGCTCACACTAGCAGCCTATTTGGGCATATCAAAACAAGAAGCTAGGACACAGTAAGCAAATACAAAATAAACAAATATAATAACTTATTGATGGCTCAGAGACAATAGTCAATATCAAATCACTTAAAGAGGCAGACCATGATGGCTTCAGCAAGCTCCCAAAATAAAGAATCTAGAAATTTTCTGGAGGAAGAAGATTTCTTGGAATTACCAGAGGCAGAATACAAAAGATTAATATACAGAACTTTTCAAGAGATTAGGAAGGAAATTAAACAAAACACAGAACACACAATAGAGGAACTTAAGAAGATTAGAGAAGAGCATAATGACAAATTTAACAGGCTGCAAGATCCATAGAGAGACAGCAATCAGAAATCTAGAAGATTAACAATAAAACTTCAGAATTAGACAACTCAATAGAAAGTCATAGGAGCAGAATTGAGGCAATGGAAGTCAGAATTAGTGAGATTGAAGATAAAGCACTTGACACCAACTTATTTGAGGAAAAATCAGATAAAAGGATTTAAAAAAATGAAGAAACCCTAAGAATTATGTGGGATTCTATCAAAAGGAATAACCTATAAGTGATTGGAGTACCAGAACGGGGAGGAGGGGAGAGGTAACAGAAAATACAGAGAGAATTGTTGAAGATTTGTTGACAGAAAACTTCCCTGAAATCGTGAAAGATGACAAGATATCTATCCAAGACGCTCATCTAACCCCACATAAGGTAGATCCCAAAAGAAAGTCACCAAGACATATTATAATCAAACTTGTCAAAACCAAAGATAAAGAGAGAATTTTAAGAGCAGCTAGGGAGAAACAAAAGTCATCTACAAAGGAGAATCAATAAGAATAAGCTTGGACTACTCAGCAGAAACCATGCAGGCAAGAAGGCAATGGGATGACATATATAAAGCCTTGAGGGAAAAAAAACTGCCAGCCAAGAATTACATATCCAGCAAAACTGTCTCTCAAATATGATGGTGAAATTAGGGCATTTCCTGATAAACAGAAGTTTAGGGAATTTTCAAAAACCAAACCAAAACTACAAAAAATACTAACGGGAGTCCTCTGGTTAGAAAATCAATAACATCAGATAACAATCCAAGACTAGAACACAAAACAGAGCAACCTGGTATCAACCCAGATAGGGAAGCCACAAAAATGAATCAAAGCTAAAACACTGAAAATAGGGAAACAGAGATGTCAATATGTAAAAGATGACAACATTAAAACAAAAAAGAGGGACTTAAAAAAGGTAGACACAGATTTTGCATATGGAGAGGAAGTCAAGGCGATACAAAGAAATAAAAGACTGATATAAACTTAGAAAAACAGGGGTAAATATTAAGGTAACCACAAAAGAAACTAACAATGCTACAATTCAAAATAAAAAACAAGATAAATATAAAGACTCAGCAAATACAAAATCAACAACAATGAAAAAGATGGAAAGAAAATACATTAAAAAAAAGACTCAGAAAATAAAGTGGAACAAAGAAACTGTGAATAATACACACACAAAGACTTCAAAATGACAGAAACCTGGCTCTCCCGTGGGGTCATGGCTATCCCTGCAGCCCCCTCCCATGGAGGCTGGTTTTTCTTAAGTCCTTGTATCACTGGGTGAGGAGGTGGAGTAGATGTCCTCCCTGTTCCTTCCTCACTGCCACTTTGGGACTGTTCATTCTCTCACCCTTCTCCCTAAAAAACCTAGGCTTTGAATTTCCTGTCTTCAGGCTAGCTCCCCCAATATTCCTAAGCATCCCTATTACCTACTGACCCCCAGGTCAACTCTCTTCTTTTTCCTCAGGTCACTGTCTCCAGCAATACTTGTGTCATAGTCTTGAAAATTTCAACAGACATGTAGATGATCATCCCAACACTCTGGTTGTTTCCTTGAATGGTTGGTTCCCTTCAATAATCCTATCCTCCACATGTGATTACCACTAGCTGCAAACTCTCCATGATCTCAATTTAATGCATTCCACTCTCTGAGCACTCTGTTGCTGTTGTTTTTGTTAGGTGCTGTCAAGCTGCTTCCAACTCATAGTGACCCTGTGTACAACAGAAAGAAACACTGCCCAGTCCTGTGCCATCCTCATGATCATTGCTATGCTTGAGCCCATTGTTGCAGCCACTGTGTCAGTCCATCTCATTGATGGTCTTCCTCTTTTTTGCTGATACTCTACTTTACCAAGCATGATGTCCTTCTCCAGGGACTGGTTCCTCCTGATAATATGTCCAAAGTATGTGAGATGAAGTCTCGCCACCCTCACTTCTAAGGAGCATTCTGGCTGTACTTCTTCCAAGACGGATTTGTTCGTTCTTTTGGCAGTCCATGGTATATTCAATATTCTTTGCCAACACCATCATTCAAAAGCGTCAATTGTTCTTCGGTTTTTCTTATTCATCGTCCAGTTTTCTCATGCATATGAGGCAACTGAAAATACTATGGCTTGGGTTAAGCACACCTTAGTCCTTAAAGTGACATCTTTGCTTTTCAACACTTTAAAGAGATCTTTTGCAGCAGATTTGCCCAACGCAATGTGTCATTTGATTTCTTAACTGCTGCTTCCATGGGTGTTGACTGTGTATCCAAGTAAAATGAAATCATTGACAAATTCGATATTTTCTCCATTTATCATGATGTTGCTTATCGGCCCATTTGTGAGGATTTTTGTTTTCTTTACGTTGAGATCTAATCCATACTGAAGGCTGTAGTTTTTGATCTTCATCGGTATGTGCTTCAAGTCCTCTTCACTTTCAGCAAGC
This sequence comes from Dugong dugon, assembly GCA_030035585.1. Classification (NCBI taxonomy): domain Eukaryota; kingdom Metazoa; phylum Chordata; class Mammalia; order Sirenia; family Dugongidae; genus Dugong; species Dugong dugon. Next base: position 21,499,540 of record CM057469.1, on the reverse strand, counting down.
AAGGTTGTGTCATCTGCATAACGAAGGTTGTTAATAAGTCTTCCTCCAATCTTGCTGCCCCTTTCTTCTTCATATATTCTAGCTTCTTGTATTATTTTCTCAGCATAAAGAATGAACAAGTATGATGAAATGAAATGAAACAAGTATGCACACCTTTCCTGACTTTAAACCACACAGTATCCCCTTGTTCTGTCTCTTGGTCTATGTACAGGTTCCTCATGAGCACAATTAAGTGTTCTGGAATTCCCATTCTTCGCAATGTTATCCATAATTTGTTATGATCCACATAGTCGAATGCCTCTGCATAGTCAATAAAACACAGGCAAACATCTTTCTGGTATTCTCTGCTTTCAGCCAGGATCCATCTGACTTCAGCAATGATATCCCTGGTTCCAAGTCTTCTTCTGAATCTGGCTTGAATTTCTGGCAGTTTTCTGTTGATGTACTGCTGCAACCATTTTTGAATGATCTTCAGCAAAATTTTACTTGCGTGTGGTATTAATAACATTGTTCAATAATTTCCACATTAGGTTGGATCACCTTTCTGGATCCAGATCACAAATATGGATCTCTTCCAGTCTGCTGGCACTAGCTTCTGAGGTGCCTCTGGATGAGTTCAAACTGCCAATCTTTTGGTCAGTTGCTGAGTACTAGCTTCTGTTTTTTCATCTCACCATCTCTGGTACTCTAACTTCAACCTTCTTTTACTCTCACTAGGACCACCAATCACTTGCTCACAGCACCATGACACTATCCCTCAGTCCTTGATATCTTCTCTTTCTTCCTATCCGGCTTAAAATCAAGAGCAATGACTCTCTTGCATATTCCTCCGATTTCCTTGCCTTCTCCTGCTTTGTTGTACTTGCTTGTCCTGCAGCTGTCTTACATCCAACTCTACTTCTGCACCGGTGCAGCTGAATACAGCTGGAGAAAAAGCAGCCTTAAGTCCATGACCACGTCATATGTGGACCCGGGATGTCCTCATCCTTCACCCATTCACTCATCCACTTTCCTAAAGGGCTATTTCACCCTTTCTTATCTCTCCCCAAACTACCGACACCTTCTCCTTCATCCTCATTCTCAGCTTACAACCTTTCCTCTTACTTCACTGAGGAAACTAAAACAAAAAATAGAGTAGTTCCACAGATCCCACTACTCAATTTCCAGTATCAAAATATACAGTAAAACCTGCGAAATCCAGAACCTGCGTAAGGCGGAAACCTGTCAGAGAAGGAAAACTCAAATATTTTCCACTAATACAGAGAGACAGAAAATGGTGACTACACCTTGTCAAAGGAGGAAAACTTGCAACACTCAGAAAAACAAGGCAGTCCCGTCGAGCTCCAGCTCTTACAGTTTCACTATATAGGGATATAGGCTGTAATTCCAGCAGAGACACGCATACAGAATACGATCTTCTTTACCAACTTGAGCTCTTTAACACTGATGACAGGGGCCATCCAAGTGGCAAGAGAACAGGTGTCTAAAGCATAATCATTGAAGTTACAACTGGTGCCCACCAGGTGGCGTGCGTGTATGGGCATCGCTACTGCTGAACATGGGCTCCCAAGCATCCCCAAAGAAACACCCTTCTCCAAATGACCTCTGTTAGAGAGGTTAAACACTGTTTCACTGTATGTGTGACATTAGTTCTCGTGCTTAAGTTTGCAGCTTCAAAGAAAGCCCCTGTCCCCCTTCCAACCAATATCCTGATGTCGTGGGGCCCTACAATCTCTAAGCAAAACTAAAATGTATTAATTTCGGAAAATAAAACTCAGTTTGTATACTCATTTCCTGTTCAAACATTTCACAGAAAAATAAAGGTTGCACTGCCAAGAGTTATAAAATTAGAGAGGAAATGAAAATATGTTATTTTCATAAAACGGTCCTTTAACTTAACCAAAGTACTTTGAGTTCCAAAACCATTCACATCCCCGAATGGAGAGTTTTCATATTGATTTATCAATTTTAGGCATTTGTCGTAGGCTCTAATCTAACCAAATGTTAAACACTTAGCATTTTCTAAGCTGTGCCTGGAGCTACTGGATAAGCTTTCCAGTATAATTATTTGATCAGCTCCCAAGATATTATCAGTCTATATGCACTATGCTCATAACATGCGGGCCAGAAAGGTGAGTAATTTATTTTTCCATTGGAAAACTAATACAGCTTTTGGTAAACAAAAGTCAAGTAATTTAGAGGTATATAAAATAAAATACGATAGACTTCTATCCCCCACTCTTCAGAGGTAATTACTGTCAACAGTTTTACGCATACATCTGCAGACTTTTAAAATATGCTATTTTATTTTTTATTTTACTAAAATGGGATTTTACTATACACATTTATTCTGAAACACACTTCTATTCATTTAAATGTTTATGATACAATATTCCGGGTCAGTAAACATACTCATTCTCTTTAGTGACTGAATGGTATTTTACAGAATAACAGTATTAATAACAAACACTTCCATAATGCTTCCTATGTATCCCATTTTAAGCGCTTCACATATTTTTAACTCACTCATTCCTCACAACAAGCCTAAGAGATAGGTAGTATTTATTTTCCCATTTCCAGATGAGAAAACTGAGCCATACAGAAGATAAATAACTTGCTCAATGTTACAGACCCAGTAAGAGGTGGAGCTCTGATTCCAAACCAACTCAGGCAATCTGGCTCCAATGCCCATGCTCTTAACCACCACACTGATTATGTTGCAAATTGCTTAACAATTTTCCAGGAAGTAGACATTAAAAACTACTTAGTTACTATTTTAAGCAATGATACAACAAATATCCTATAAAACTTATGTGTCAGCATTTCTTAAAGAGTCATTGCTAGAAGTGGGATTGCTTGTTTAAGGATACAGGCATTTAAATTTTTGGTAGGAACTACCGGATTGGCCTCCAGAAAAACCGCACCTATTTACACTCCCCCAAACTGTACTATTTTCTTGCCCCTCACTGACCCTAGATCCTGATAGACAAAAAGTGGCATATGTTGTCTGTTTGATTTTCATGGTCCTAATCACCAGTGGGGGGCAGTGATGGTTCAGTGGTAGAATTCTTGCCTTCCACGCAGGAAACACGGGTTCAATTCCCAGCCAATGCATCTCATGTGCTGCCACCACCCGTCTGTCACTGGAGGCTTGCATGTTGCTATAATGCTGAACAGGTTTCAGCAAAACTTCCAGACTAAGACAGACTAGGAAGAAAAGCCTGACGGTCTACTTCTGAATATCAAGAACATCAGCCAATGAAAACCCTATGGTGTACATGGGATCATGAGTCAGGCACCAACTTAATGGCAGCTAACAACAAATCACGAGTGAGTTTGAGCAGCACTGCAAATATTTACTGCCCATGTGTATTTACTGGCTTCTAAATTTTCCCTTCTCACATCTTTCTACTGAATTATCTTTTTATCACTGATTTGTAGAAGCATTTACTCCACCACACCTGGCCACCCAATGAACATGCACGGAGCCCCTGCCCAAATCCACCACCGGCATTCGGGGCACTGAATGCTCAGGGCACGTTCCTGTGTAAGGTGCAAAGGGCAGGGGCAGAGAACATACTCATGAGGGTACATACAGATGCATCCACCAAACAAAACTGCCAGCATAGTAGATCTGTAACAAAGTTTATCTGAGGCTGTGGCTCATTATCTGCACAGGTAAAATCATTTCCTTTGTGGCAAGTATTGTATTGATCCAAAGTGATGCACTAAAAACAGCAGGCAATGTGGCTTCCAAGAACATCCAAGAGGGACTACAGCATCAGCTGGCCTGGGTTTGAATTTTGGAGCCATTGCTTATTTAGCTGGATAGCTTTGGGCAAGTTAGTCAACTCCTCCCAGCCTCCAAGCCTTAACAGAACAAGAATCACAGAATCCAACATGCACAGTGATTAAGAATTACAGAAAATGTCTGTAAGCACCTATTACAGAGTCTGGTCACATAATAAGTATCCAATAATTAATACGGAATAATACTACTTTTTATTATTAGCATTGATAATGCTGATATCACTATTATTGTTGGTGGTGATTAAGGAGAGGCAAACTTTCTGACTTGCCAGATGTAATGGACAGGACTGGCTTTGCTAGCTTAGACTATGGATAAAGCAAGGTCACATTCTTTAACTTACGTCCACCCTCATTTATCTATCTTCATTTTCTGCCCTTCTCAGCTCTTCCCATATCCAGCAATCTCAGCTCTGCTCAGGGGCTCAGCCCTGCTTGGTCTCATCTGTGCCTGCTGGTGCCAGAAAGCACACACACCCCCCTCTGAGGTCAGCGGGCTCCTCTGACCACCAATCTTTGTGCAAGACAGTGTGGCCAGGCCTCTAGCAATGCAGATGGTCTTCCAGGCCCCAGTGGTTCTTGGAGCAGTGTGGGAGTCTGAGCACCATCCTGCACAGGACTATACTCATCCAAGGGCTCCCAGCAGAGCTGGCCTGGGCTCTCCACTTTTCATCTCCACAGACTCACTGACCTAGACGCCCCTTTCCCAGACTGCCGGCCTGCCCCAGGGAGGGCTGTGTCAGACAGTATGTGCCACCTCACCCGCCCAGGTGCACCCACCCAGATGCACCCACCCATTAGTCCTCTCGGTTCTTGGTCCTCAACCTGCAAGTAGATCCTCCTCTGCCCCAGCCCATGTCTTTGTGTTGCAGAATGCATGGAATTATTTCAGGAAAAAATAATGCTGGGTCACTCTAGGATATCTTCTCCCCTTCTCACTTTAAAGGGACTTCCCAGATCTAGTCAGTTCTCGAGGATTCAAAGCCATTCCAGCTGCTTACAAGGCAGCAGAAAGGGAGGGAAATGAAGGCCCATACTTGTGATTCATCTTGAGCATAGGAGGCTAATTCCAGAAAAATGGATATAAAATATGTCACCTACCTTGTTGGAACTGCCAGGTTATCCTTCCATATCTGGTGCTATCTAGCCTATCCATACAATAAACATGGCTGCGTTTCTAAAACAGAATCTTCATATAGTCCATGAGTGTTTCGGTGGCAGCATTGATTCCAGAAAAAAAAACGTGCTCTAAACTTTCAGAATTAGGTTGGTTACATAATGGACTAGAGAAAATTCAAGATTATGATTTTTTTTCATGTTCCTACCCTTAACCACCCCAGTTTGTGGAGTATTTGAAAGGAATTTGTTTCATGAAAAACAGTGAAGTGGTGGGAACTCATTGAAATCATTTACCGGCTGCTTCAGAGATCAGCTTTTTTGAAATTAAAGGACTCTGAGACACCAAACTGTTGGATTTCATAACCCACAAGATTGTATATTTTTCCTGATGTTGCAAAAATAACTAAGCACGCTGAACTTAAAATTTCAGAAAAAGAAGTGAGAGCACGGCTGATTTGGTCAAGGAAGGGCAGGTGTTCCTACTTAAACTGGCTGTGTTCATAGAGCAGAATTACTTTTTAAAGCAAAACAATAGGATTATTGGAGTCTTAAAGAATATGTTAAGAGATATTTGGAGTAAAGAGAGAGAGTGTCATTGTATTAGTTTCTTTGAAATCTTTGAATACCTCAAAGGTCCCTGAGTGGCACAAATGGTCTGCACTTGGCAACTAAATGAAAGGTTGGCGGTCTGAACCCACCCGGTGGCACCTCAAAACAAAGGCCTGGCAATCTACTCCCGTAAGATTACAGCCATTGAAAACCTTATGAAGTTCAGCTATACTCTGACACAGATTCGGTTGTCATGAGTCAGAATCGATTCAACAGCAACGAGTTTTTAAATATCTCAAGATCTTGTAAGAGACAGAAAAGAATATTTTAAAAATGAGTAAAAATGTTAAAGTATAACCTAAAAGGTAGGCCTAAAATTACATGATAGCATTCAAGCATACTAAGATGTTTAATAAGAACCTCCAAAGGATATTTGGATTAGCAGTATAGTCCCGTGCTGTCTGAATTTCCAAGTCTAGATTTAAAGAGTAAGATATCATTCTTCTGGGTTAAAAATAACCAAAAATGGTAAAGAAATTTAAAATGAGTAAGTAGACAGAAATAGAAACGGGAAGACAAAAGAAACTACAGCCCAGGCTCCATTTCAATACAAATTTGCAGTATGTCCTTGAGTAAAATGCAACCACTCCATTTTGGTTCAACTTCAAAATGACATTTATTCTTTTACACAGGTCATGAAGACAAATGGGACGACATACAAAGAATTTTGTAAGTACAAAGAATGTAAACATAGATCGATGTTACATAGGCTACCTGTAATATTACTGCTATTGGAAAAAAATCTGTATTTCCAGTATTATCAAAAAAGAGTATAGATTTGTTGTATGACAAAGCATGGTGTCTATTAAAAAAGATAAAGATAAAAGTCATTGTGAAGTTTTTCTCTCCAAAGGTAAAATAAAATTGCAAAGTATATGCCTGAAGGACTGTTACAAAAATCCATAGATTAGCTCTTGTAATTAGGATGCCAGCAAGAATGTCTATATCTTCCTGGGAACTCGAAGGGAAGAAAATATAAGGTTGTTTGTGTGCATTAAAAGGATTTACTGAGCTAATATGAGGTGGTACTGTATCAAAGTGCTAAGAAACACCCCCAGAAAATAGTCAGAACTTGAAATGGGCAACTATAGAAACTGAGTGGTTTTTTTTTTTTTTTTTTAATGAGTTTCAACTACTGAGGAACATTCCATTTCCCAAGACAATAATTTTGTGGAATGTAATTACCTGTAAATCTGTTGAGTTACAAATACAAATAAAGACATCATCAAATGGACTGTTAACCCTTGTGATAACAGATTTATTATGTAAGCATTACAGAAGTAATTACAAGGAAACACTTTTCTAGAATTAGCACCTTCAGGAAAGTAAGTCTGAGCTGAGAAATCAATGAGAGAAACAAGTCTCAATCTCTCCTTCAACTGCCACTGGCCCTCTCTGCCTAGATTACTACTGGTCCCTTAAAATGAGCACATATAAGACAGAATTCATCACCCATCCCTAAACCAGCACCTCTTCTTCCATTTTCTATGCTCAGCTGGTGGTACCACCACACTCCCAGAACCTGGATTACTCCTCTGTCCCATATTCAATCAATCATCAGTCCCTCCAAAATTGTTGGCTGCCATCTAGTTGGGACTCAAGGTGACCCCATACACAACAGAATCAGACGGCTGTCATCCACAGGGTTTTCAATGACTGATTTTCAGAAGCCAATTGTCAGGCCTTTCTTCCTAGTCCATCTTAATCTGGAAGCTCTACTGAAAGTTGTTCAGCATCACAGCAACACGTAGGCTAACACTGACAGATGGGTGGTGGTTGTGCATCAGGGGAATTGGCCAGGATTAAAACCCACGTGGAAGGCAAGAATTCTATTACTGAACCACTACTGCTCCCTCCCTCTAAAATTACTTCTTAAAAGTTCTCCAATTCTGCCTCTTTCTCTCAATTTTCACTACTATGGTTTTCATTTAGCTCCTCGTTTTCGCTTATCTAAAATATTGCCATCGAGTCCCAATTGACCTCTCTGTCATATTCCTCTACCTCCACCCCCCACATCATCACAAGAGCTTTCTTTCAAATCTACACCATGGTGAGGTTATTCCTCTGTTACAATCCTTTAGTGAAAGCAGGGCAAACATCAGCATCTGGCTCCTTCCTTTCTCTATAGTATCATCACTACTGCTGCCCCTTGTCTTTCATTTATATCCATAAATATTGTTGTTCCATAATAGACCACATAGTTCCCACTGCATCCATCAGACCAATTCCTGGTCATCTTCCAAAACTCAAACCTGCAATCACCTTCTCTGTAAAGTCTTCTCTGCCTGCCCCATATTGATTACCATCTTCTCGGTGGTACCTCTGGAGTCTGTGCATCATTCTATTACTACACTCAACACGCTGCATTATGGATACGTATTTATATGTACACACTATATGCATAGTGTCCCATAATTTATGAGCTCTCGGAGGTCTCATTCTGTGTGTGTTCTCTGTTACTCTTGTGTCCCTTGTGACTAACACCGTGTCCAGCAAAAAAGGGTGTTCAAGACATGATGTTGAATTGAAAAGCTAGAGCCTTAAGGAGGGAGAGGCCAGGCATTTCCCCTGGATGTCAAAGAAGAGAGACCTACCTTTAAGCCCAAGTAACAGATAGGAAGGCACAAAAAAAGAAAAAAGAAGGATAACGGAGGGAGAAAAGAAAGAGCAAGAAAGCAACAAGCGAAAGCCTCCACATTGAGGTCAAACGTAAATAGCAAATAATTTTCCAATAAAATCTGTGACCAAGATTGTTCTCTATCTTTGTTCTCTAAGAAAGTTCACTGCAGCATTAGCTGCAGAGAGTAAACAAAACAACAAAGAGACCCTAAACACCCTCTACGGGGTGTTCAGGGAGGAAAAGAGAAATTGGGGGACATGAGGGCTGTCTTCCAGAATTTGAAAAGCTGGCACATGGAAAAGACAAGACAGTCATTCTTTCTAGAATTACTGTATTCCAGCTCAGAATAAAGAATAACTCATACCAAGATTAGTTAACCTTAAAGTTACCTTCTATTCCTGATATACTATGATCATCAAAAAGATATTCCTCTTAAAAGGACGTCTAATTACATACAGGACTAAGGGCTGCCTTTTAAGAGCTCAAAACACTTCCATCAATGTCTAGTACTATATGTGATATTTCCTTTAAAATATTATAGTCTAGCAGAGATGAAGGCAAGACAAAAACTGCAGTTCATATACTTCTGCTATCTCTCCTTGTCTCCTCCATCCAGATTTACTTTCTTCTGTTGATTGGCATGGAGGTTGAAATACTTCCTGGGGAAATAATGCAAACCTGTCCACCATTCGGGTATGCACATATACAGGTACGTATGAAAACGTGGCATGGTAGATGTAGGAGGGGCAAAAGAAGAAAAACTCTAAAAAGGAAGTGAAGAATCCTTAAGAAAGATCTTGTAATCAGAGTCAGTGGGAAGTGGTGGTCCTGGGTAGTGCACGGTGGTTGTTAGCTGGGTCGTATTAACATGGCGCCCCTCATGGAGAAAGACCGATATGTATAAAATAAATAAAGCTGCCTTCCTATAGTCTGTAAAACGTCTGAACCTAGCTACATCTTATTGGATCACTCTAAAAGAAGGCGAATAACAGAAGAATAATTTCCCAATAACTTTGGGGAAGTATATTATGCAGCCAAATCCTCCTGGAATACTGAGTTGTACCCACAATTGGGGCAAAGGCAGAAGAAGAATGGCATCCTGGAGAGGAATCGTGGCAGCTCAGAGGCGAGGTGCTTGGCAGTGGGGGTGGACTTCAAGCAGCAGAGTATGAAGCACAGCCCAGGCTGAGCGAAAGTGCAAACACTGCATTAACCGGCAGCTGAGAGCATGGCAAATGGCAGGGTAAGCCAAGGCACAAGGCCATCAAGTTTAGTCCATGCAAAGAGTGGTGCTGGCACAAGTGGTGGCCCAGGTGGAACATGAAGAATAGACTGGAGCAAAGAGAGTGGTATGAATGCAACCTTGGGACCATCTGTAAGAACATGTGCTGTTGCTGTTAGCTGCTGTCGGGTCGGCCCCAATTCATGGCAACCCCCATGCATAATGGAACAAAATGCTGCCCGGTCCTTTGCCATCCCCCATGATTGGTTATGGATCAGACTATTGTGATCCATAGGGTTTTCATTAGCTTATTTTTTGGAACTAGATCACCAGGCCTTTCTTGCTAGTCTGCCTTAGTCTGGAAGCTCTGCTGGTATCTGTTCAGCATCATAGCAATACTCAAGCGTCCAGTGACTGAGAGGTGTGGCGTGCATGAGCTGCTAGGAATACTAAAAGACATGGAGAGTGCTGAAATGCAGTCTGAGTTCCTTCTGTTAAATAGGTGGGCAGCATAGAGCCCTTGATATTCAGGTTTAAATGTAAAGACGCCCTTATTGGTATCCACAGCTAGTGAGGTCTGGGAACATTCACTATGCAAAAGCTCTACATTAAGAATACATTCTCTAAAGCACTTTTCAAAGCATATACTTGTAAAACATCCCTTATGGAATGCCATTAAATCCAGGCACTCTGAGAGATGGAACACGACAAAGAAGAGTGGGTCTGAAGATATTCAAGGGCAGCCAGAGTGTTTCCACTAATCATCACTGATGGGCTCTCGAGAAAGCTCTGACCCCTAACCCCAAATTCCCAGAGGAAAGCTTTGTTTTAGGATGGCCTTCAGGAGCCCGCTGTGTTCTGGTATTACCTGGAGAAGAACAGACAGCACAGGGGCTCAGAAATTCATAAGACCTCTTGGTGGCTGACTTGGCTCAGAGAATTCAGAGCGACCTAGCAGAAAAGACACAGGGACAGGAGCCAGATGATGGAGAGCCTGTTCTGTCACTGCCAGTCACCAGCAGCACGTCCTTCCATTCTTCCATTCTCTGAATCTCAGTTTCCTCTCTCCTTTGGCAGGATAAATATCAAATTTACTGATTTCCCAGTGACGTGAGGATCCAGTAAGATAGTAGGTGCTCCTTGAAAAGGTCCAAGCTTTCAGAAATAAAAATTATTCTTCATCAAGTCTGATCACCTCTCAAGGAATACCAAGTCCCCTTTATTCATGGAAAATTGACTGTCTATTATTTTCCATGGACTGCTAGGCACTGGAGCAGATATAAAGAATAGTAAGACACTGTTCCTCTCCCAGAGCCCTGGTGGCACAGTGGTAAAGAGCTCAGCTGCCAACCCAAAGGTTGGCAGTTTTAAGCCACCAGCTGCTACTTGGAAACGCTATGGGGTAGTTTCACTCTGTCCTATAGGTTCACTATGAGTCAGAATCGACTCGATGGCAATGGGTTTTGGTTCTTTTCACAGAGAAGTACATAAAAGACGATTATAATGCAATGAAAGAATTACTATACTAGAAGTAAGTACATAACATCAGAGACACAAAAAGTTGACATAAAAGAGGTTTGCTAGGAGCAATATTTATACTAATGAAAACCTAAATATCCAATAATAAAGAAATAAATGAATAAATTACAGACTATTCATATGGCAGACTTAAACAGCTACAGAATGGAAACTTCTAAGGATATGAAGAAATGTTAATAAGCTGTCCAATGAAATAAGAAGTAGTATGTAAAGCAGATAAGTGGAACAAGAAAAACACTGCTAAAATTAAACACAAAGGACTGCCTCTTCCGATGGCATCAGATGAATTCATTAGACTAGACTAGCCTTGTATTCCTCACATGTCTGTCAGTTTGTGGCACAGTAAGGGCTTGCCTGTTGCTGTGATGCTGGAAGTTATGCCACTGATATTCAAACAGCAGCAGGGTTACCCGTGGCAGACAGGTTTCAGTTGAGCCTCCAGACTAAGACAGACTAGGAAGAAGGACCCAGCAATCTATTTCTGAAAAGATTTAGCCAGTGAAAACCTTATGAATAGCAGCGGAACACTGTTTGATATAGCACTGGAAGCTGAGCCCCTCAGGTTGGAAGGCGCTCAAAAAATAATTGAATTGGGGAAGAGCTGCCTCCTAAAAGTAGAGTCAACCTTAATGACATGGATGGAGTCAAGCTTTTGGGACCTTCGTTTACTGATGTGGCACAACCCAAAAAGAGAAGAAACAGCTGCAAACATCCATTAATAATTGGAACGTGGACTGTATGAAGTATGAATCTAGGAAAATTGGAAGTCGTCAAAAATGAAAGGAAATGCATAAACATAGATATCCTAGGCATTAGTGAGCTGAAATGGACTGGTATTGGCCATTCTGAATCAGTCTATCATATGCTCTACTATGCTGGGAACGACAACTTGAAGAGGAATGGCGTTGTATTCATCGTCAAAAAGAACATTTCAAGATCTATCCTGAAGTACGATGCTGTCAGTGATAGGATAATATCCATACACCTATAAGGAAGACCAGTTAATACGACTACTATTCAAATTTATGCACCAACCACTAAGGTCAAACATGAAGGAACTGAAGATTTTTACCAACTTCTGCAGTCTGAAATTGATGGAATATGCAATCAGGATGCATTGATAATTACTGGATATTAGAATGCAAAAGTTGGAAACGAAGAAGAATCGGTATTTGGAAACTATGGCCTTGGTGACAGAAACAATGCCGGAGATTGCATGATAGAATTCTGCAAGACCAACGACTTCTTCATTGCAAATACCTTTTTTCACCAACATAAACGGCGACTATACACATGGACCTCACCAGATGGAATACACAGGAATCAAATCAACTACATCTGTGGGAAGAGACGATGGAAAAGCTCAATATCATCAGTCAGAGAACAAGGCCAGGGGCCGACTATGGAACAGACCATCAATTGCTCATATGCAAGTTCACAGTGAAACTGAAAAAAATTAGAACAAGTTGACCACAACCAAAGTACGACCTTCAGTATATCCCACCTGAATTTAGAGACCATCTCAAAAATAGATTTGATGAGTTGAACACTAATGACCGAAGACCAGACGAGTTGTGGAATGGCATCAAGGACATCATACGTGAAGAAAGCAAGGAGTCATTAAAAAGTCAGGAAAGAAAGAAAAGACCAAAATGGATGTTAGAAGAGACTCTGAAACTTGCTCTTGAGCATCGAGTAGCTAAAGTGAAAGGAATAAATGATGAAGTAACAGAGTTGAAGAGAAGATTTCAAAGGGCAGCCCAAGAAGGCAAAGTAAATTATTAGAATGACGTGTGCAAAGAGCTGGAGATGGAAAACCAAAAGGCAAGAATATACTCGGTATTTCTCAAGCTGAAAGAACTGAAGAAAAAATTGAAGCCTTGAGTTGCAATACTGAAGGATGCTAGGGGAAAATATTAAACAACTCAGGAAGCATCAAAAGACAATTGAAGGAATACACACAGTCACTATACTAAAAAAGAACTGGTCAATGTTCAATCATTTCAGGAGGTACCATATGGGCAGGAATCAATGATACTGAAGGAAGAAGTCCAAGCTGCACTGAAGGCATTGGTGAAAAACAATGCTCCAGGAATTGACAGATACCAATTGAGAAGTTTCAACAAATGGATATAGCACTGGAAGTACTCATTCGTCTATGCCAAGAAATTTGGAAGACAGCTACCTGGCCAACCGACTGCAAGAGATCTATATTTATGCCTATTCCCAGGAAAGGTGATCCCACTGAACAGGGAAATTATCGAACAATATCATTAATATCACACGCAAGTAAAGTTTTGCTGAAGGTCATTCAAAAGCAGCTACAGCGGTATACCGACAGGGAACTGCCAGAAATTCAAGACAGATTCAGAAGAAGATGTGGAACCAGGGATATCATTGCTGATGTCAGATGGATCCTGGCTGAAAGCAGAGAATATCAGAAAGATGTTTACCTGTGTTTTATTGACTATGCAAAGGCATTTAACTGTGTAGATCATAACAAATTATGGATAACATTGCAAACAATGGGAATTCCAGAACACTTAACTGTGCTCATGCAGAACTTGTACATAGATCAAGGGGCAATTGTTTGAACAGAAAACGGGGACACTGTGTGGTTTAAAGTCAGGAAAGGTGTGTGTCATGGTTGTATCCTTTCACCACACCTATTCAATCTGTATGCTGAGTAAATAATCCGAGAAGCTGGACTATATGAAGAAGAATGGGTCATCAGGATTAGAGGAAGACTAACAACCTGCAATATGCAGATGACATAACCTTGCTTGCTGAAACTGAAGAGGACTTGAAGCACTTACTGATGAAGATCAAAGACCACAACTTTCAGTACGGATTACACCTCATCATAAAGAAAACAAAAATCCTCAAAATGGGACCAATAAGCAACATCAGGATAAACGGGGAAAAGATTGAAGTTGTCAAGGATTTCATTTTACTTGGATCCACAATCAACGCCCATGGAAGCAGCAGTCAAGAAATCAAAAGACGCATTGCATTGGGAAAATCTACTGCAAAAGACCTCTTTAAAGTGTTGAAAAGCAAAGATGTTACCTTGAAGACTAAGGTGCTCCTGACCCAAGCCATGGTGTTTTCAATTGCCTCCTATGCATGTGAAAGCTGGACGATGAATAAGGAAGACCAAAGAAGAACTGACACCTTTGAATTATGGTGTTGGAGAAGAATATTGAATATACCACACACTGACAAAAGAATGCACAAATCTGTGTTGGAAGAAGTACAACCACAATGCTCCTTAGAAGCAAGGATGGCAAGACTATGTCTCACATAATTTGGACATGTTGTCAGAAGGGATCAGTCCCTGGAGAAGGACATCATGCTTGGTAAAGTAGAGGGTCAGTGAAAAAGAGGAAGACCCTCGATGAGACAGACTGACACAGTAGCTTCAACAATGGGCTTAAACATAACAACAATTGGGAGGATGGCGCAGGACTGGACGGTGTTTCATTCTGTTGTACACAGGGTTGCTATGAGTCCAAACCTACTCAATGGCACCTAACAACAACAACAACAAGTCTCGTATTGTAAGCAGTTAGGAAACTGGACAAAATCTATGAAATTTATTTACAGACATTGGACTACAGGCAGCACAGGATTTTGATCTCTTAGAGAAGAAAAACAAACGATATGAGACTTACAATAGTGACAAATTCTGTCAGCTTTAGTTCATCTGAAAAGTTTTTTAATTCATTTCCACTTTAAAATTTTTTTTTATTGAGTATAGAATACTAAGTGGTCAGTTTTTTCTCTTTTCAGCCTTTAAAGATGACTGTTTTTTTTTTTTTTTTTTCATCTTTTATCTTCTCTTGTTTCTGTTGAAAAGTTAGTGAGAATAAGCAAGCTCAACTGGTTATATTAGTATCAGACACATTAAACTTTAGAACAATGAATATTATCAAAGATAAAGGGGGACATTTTAATATGATTAAAGGGTTGATTCTTCAAGAGGACATAACAATTCGAAACATGTGCATTTAAAAATAAAGCATCAAAATGCATAAAGTAAAAACTGATGGAAGTGAAAGGAAAAATAGTCAAAAATGCTCAAGTGTGGCTGGATATTTCACACTGCTTTCTCAACAACTGATAGGACAATGTAATAGAAAGTCAGCAAGAATATACAACACTTGATCAGTCAAGTCTTGTAATCAACCAGTAAGCAACTTGGCTAATAGATGTATATACAATTTTATACTCAATAACCACAGAATAGCCCTTCTTTTCAAGTGCACAGGAATATTCTTCAGGACAGACCATATGTTGGGCCAAAATACAAGTTTCATCAAATTTAATAAGTCTGAAATCATACCAAGTATCCTCCCTGAGAAAAACAAAATCAAATTAGAAACAACTAACAAAAAGATATCTAGAAAATGACAAAATATTTGGAAACTAAACAATGCATTCTACATAATCTATGGGACAAGAAAAAGTAGAAAATATTTTCGACTGAATACAAATGAAAACACAAACATCAAAACTTGAGGGATGCGGCTAAAGCAATGTTTAGAGAAAATGTTATAGCTTTAAATGCTTAGAAACGAAAAGAGGTCTAAAATCAATGACCTATACTTTCACCTTAAAAAGAGGAGAGAATTAAACCAAAGAAAATAAAAGGAAGAAAGTACTGAAGGTAAGAGCAAATATCAATGAACTAGAAAGCAGATTTTTAAAAACTGAGAACCAGTGAAACCAAAAGTTATCTTGAAAAGATCAGCATATTTGATAAACTTCTGGCTAGACTTGTCAAAAAAGAGAGAGAAGGGAAATGATCAATATCAGCAACAAAAGTCGGAATATCATTGCAAATCCTACAGATATTCAAAGGACAATAAGGGAATATCATGCCAGTTCGAATCCACCAGGCACTCCTTGGAAACCCTATGGGGTAGTTCTACTATATCCTATAGGGTCATTATGAGTTGGAATCGACCTAATGGCAATGGGTTTATGACTAACTTTATGCCAATAAATTCAACAACTTAGATGAAATGTTCAAAGTCTTTGACAAAAATTACCAAAATGTATACAAGAAGAAACAGAAAATCTGAGCAGTCCTATATACTTTTAAAATTTTAAATCCTAATCAGAAACATTCTCTGAAAGAAAAATCCAGGCCCAGGGGGCTTCAGTGGTAGATTTTCTCAAGTTCTTAAGGAAGAAATAATATCTGTTTTGTGCAAACATTTTTAGAAAATCAAGGAGGATGTAACGTTTCCCAACTCATGAGAATTACATTACTCTGATATCAAAACCAGACAAAGACATTAAAAGAAAACTACTAACCAACATCTCTCACAAACATAGACATGACAACCTTTAACAAAACTCTAGCCAACTGAATCTAGTCATATATAAGAATGATAATATATCATGACCAAGTGGGAGTTACCACAGGAATGCAAGACTGGGTTGATATTCAAAAATTAATCAATGAAATTCATCACATTTCATGTGTCAACTTGGCTAGGCTATGGTTCCTAGTGGTTTGGTCAAACACTAGATTAGTTGCAGTTCCACAAATCTAATATGATGCAATATAATGTAATCATCTTCCATAATGTCATCTAATGCAATGTAATCAATCAATCAGTTCAAAGAGGAGTTTTCTCAGGGTGTGGTCTGCCTCCAGACTATAAATACTTTGGCAGAATGTGCTCACTGTCTACTCGACACTCCTACAGTTACCTGACCTATGGATCTTGGGACACAAGTCTGTAGAAGTTTCCAGCCTGCCACAGATTTTGGACTTTCCAGCCCCTACAACTGCATGAGCCAATCCCCTGCAATAAATCTCTGTGTGTGTGTGTGTGTGTGTGTGTGTGTGTGTGTGTGTGTGTGTGTATGGAGTCCTGGTAGTGTAGTGATTAAGAGCTTGGCTGCTAACCAAAAGATCAGCAGTTCAAATCCACCAGCCACATCTTGGAAACCCTATGGGGCAGGTTCTTCTCTGTCCTATAGGGTTGCTATGAGTCGGAATTGACTCAGTGGCAACGGGTTTGGTTTTTTTTAAATTTGTTTTATATACACATCTATCTAGTTATTACATCTAACTGGTTCTGTTTCTCCGAAAACCCTGACTAGGACACAGAATTAAGAAGAAAAATTGAAACAGATGCGGAAAAAGCATTTGCTCAAATTAAACACCCATCCATGATTAGAAACGCTCAGCACACTAAGAATAGGAGAAGACCTCCTCAACCTGACAAATGATACCTATAGGACTAATATCACACTTAGTGGTAAAAGACTAAACATTGTCTTTCTAATACTGGGAATGAGGAAAGGATGTTTGTTCCCATCGTTTTAATTCAGCATTGTTTCAGACATTTCTGGTCAATGAAATAGGCAAGAAAAGCAATAGAAGCAATTACGTATTAGAAATAAAGAAGTAAAACTATATTTGCAGAAGATATAATGTAGTCTATGTAGAAAATTCTAAGGCATCTACAAAAAACTACTTCAACTAATAAGTAAACTTAGCAAGGTCATAAGATATAAGAACTCATATAAAAATGAATTGCACTTCTACATGCAAGCAATGAACTACTGACAAATGCAATTAAAATACAATTACAGTATCATTAAAACATGATTTAGAATAAATCTAATAAGATACATGTAATACCTGTACATTGAAAACTACAAAATATTCCTGAAAAAACAATAAAGAAGATTTAAATCAATGCAGAATATACTATGCTTATAGACTGGAGAGTCTATATTGTTAAGATATCAATTCTCCCCATATTGATTTATATATTCAATACAATACCAATCAAAATACCAGGAGACTTTCGCACTTTTTGTATAAATTGACAAACTAATTCTAAAATGTACATAAAATGAAAATGACCTAAAATAGACAAAACAATTTTGAAGATGCAGAGTATAGAGTATGGAGAGCTTACACTACATAATTTCAAGACTTTACTATAAAATTGCAGTGATCAAGACAATATGGTATTGGCACAGAATAGCATGTAGATCAATGTAACAGAATAAAGAGCCCAGAAATAGACTGACCCAAATATGGTCAATTAAGTTTTAACAGTAGTGCCATAAAAATTCAACAGGGAGTGGACAGTCCTTTCCACAAATGGTGCTAGAATAACTACAAAGCAACATGGGGGGGAAAAAAACAACTTCAGCATCTATCTCCAAAATTTCTAGCAGAAAACGTTGAAGGTAATCTTTGCACCTTCTGGGTAGTCAGAGATAACTTAGACAGAACACAAAAAGCATTAACCATAAAACAAAACAAATGATAAACTGGACATCAGCAAGACTGAAAAAATCTGTGCTCAAAAGACACCATTAAGAAAATAAACCACACATCTGGAAAAATTATCCCCAATATATACAGCTGACAAAATGTGTTTCTAAATATGTAAACAACTCTTACAAATCAAGAGTAACACAAACAACTCAACGAAATACGTGCAAGAGATCTGAACAGGCACTTCACAATAGGAGGTACACGAATGGTCAATAACCACATGAATAGATGCTCAACATCATAAGTCATTAGGCAGATGCAAACTAAAACCACAATGAGACACAACTGCACACTTAATTTAAAAAACACTAAACCATATCAAGTGTTGGCAAGGATGTGGAGAAACTGGAAGCCTCATACATTGACAATCAGTGTGTAAATGATACAATCAACATTAGATGATACAAGACAAAGTGTGTAAAATGATACAATTTTGAAAGCAATTTGGCAGGTTTTGTTTTGTTTTAATAAAAGTGCACTAAGCATAAAACCCCAGGCACTACACAAGGAACTAGAAGATAGGATAGAAGCACTAAACATGTGCTGTTGTACGTTCTGTTGAACACTGTGCTCTTTTAAGAACCATCTATACAGGATGAAACTGACAACAGCAACTCAAAAGATTAGATAGGAAACTTAGGGCACAGTGAGTTTATGTTAATGGGGGAGGAACAACGTGGAAAAAAAGGTTGAGAATGGTTGCACAAATGAAAAATGTAATCAATGTCACTGAATTGTACATATAGAAATTGTTGAATTGGTATATTTGTGCTGTGTATATTCTCAATAACAACAACAAAAAAAAATTTTAAAAAAATATTCACTATGCATCTACCTAACCATTCTATTCATAGGTATTTACCTATGAGAAATAACAAAATATGTTCATACAATGATTTGTAAAAAGACACCCCTAGCAGCTTTATTCACAACAGCCAAAAACAACAAAAATGTCTATCAGAGTTGAATAATAAACAATACGTGGTAAATTCATTAGGAATATACTATTTGGTAATACTTCTCAGCAATAAGCAGTTAAGGAATTAACTATTAACACCTGGAACAATATGAATCTATTTCAAAAATATGTTGAGTGAACAACTTGTACAGGGTAAGATCATGGAAGCTCCACAGACACATCCAAACTCCCTGAGGGACCGAATTGCTGGGCTGAGGGCTGTGGGGACTATGGTCTCAAGGAACATCTAGCTCAATTGGCATAACATAGTTTATAAAGATAATGTTCTACATTCAACTCTGGTGAGTAGCGACTGAGGTCTTAAAAGCCTGTGAACAGCCATCTAAGATTCTCCACTGGTCTCACCCCTTCGGGAGCAAGGGAAAATGAAGAAAGCTAAAGATACAAGGGAAAGATTAGTCCAAAGACTAATGGACCACATCTACCACAGCCTCCACCAGACTGAGTCCAGTACAACTAGATGGTGCCCAGCTACCACCACTGACTGCTCTGACAGGGCTCACAACAGAAGGTCTTGGACAGAGCTGGAGAAAAATGTAGAACAAAATTCTAACTCACAAAAAAAGATCAGACTTACTGGCCTGACAGAAACTGGAGAAACCCCCAGAGTGTGGCCCCCGGATACCCTTTTAGGTCAGTAATGAAGTCACTCCTGAGGTTCACCCTTCATCTAAAGATTAGACAGGCCCATAAAACAAAACGAGACTAAAGGGGCACAACAGACCAGGGGCAAGGACTAGAAGGCAGAAGGGAACAGGAAAGCTGGTAATAGGGAACCCAAGGTGGAGAGGGGAGAGTTGTTGACATGTCGTGGGGTTGTTAATCAGTGTCATAAAACAATATGTGTACTAACTGTTTAATGAGAAGCTAGTTTGTTCTGTAAACCTTCATCTAAAATACAATAAAATAAATAAAAGTACGGTGAGTGAAAGAAGCCAGGCACAAAGGAGCCTGTGTTACATGATTCCATTTATCTGAAATCCTAGAACAGACAAAATAAATCTATTACAGAAGCCAGATCAGTGGTTACCTGTGACAAGGAGCTGGGAAGGGGTTTACTGCAAAGGAGCATGAAAGAAATTTTTGGGGGTGATGGATATATTATAAATCTTGATTCAACTGTTGGTTATATGGGTATACTAAAAAAACCCTCACCCACTGCCATCGAGTCATATTCCAACTCAGCATAACTCATCTAACTCTAACTGTGCGCTAAATATAGGTGCATTTTGATGAATGTGAATCATACCTCAATAAATCTGATTAAAGAACAACTGGAGGGAAAAAAAAACAGAGAAGCTTCAATGAGAGACTGAGAAACAGAGACAGAGATGTAGAGTGAGAGAGAAGACTAGACAGAAGTCATAATAGAACATAAGTAATGATTATTTTAGAAAATGGGATTGTATGTGATTGTTATTTTCTTCTTAATTCCTTCTGTATTTTCCATTCTTTAGAACAGAGTATGTATTACTTTTATAATTAAATACTATATTAAAAAAAATACCCATACCATTTTCAGAAGAAAGGAAGGAGAGATGAAGGCAGAAAGGGAGGGAGAGGAAGGCTAGTTAGTTGTAGGAGTTTGTAGGAAAGGGGGAGTCAAGGAACTATTCACAGAGAAGGGGATATTTGTATGGGATCTTAACGAATCAGAATTTCATAGGATTTCACCAAGCATAGAGGAGAAAGGCGATCATTTCACGCATAAGGATCTACTTCTGCAGAAGCCATGTAGAGAATGCACTGGTAATATGCAGAAAGGAGCTTTGTCAAGACAGGATGTTTAAGCTTTAAAATGTAAAGGATGAAGCTTCTCTGTCACCGGATTCTTAACTGAAACAGAAAGGAACGTTCCAGGAGAGGCTGGTATTTCGATGCACCCATATGGAGAGCTCTCTGGTTGTTTTTACAGGGCTCACCGAGAATGACTGGGATCAGCTCTGCAGTGAGAACATCCACAGCTTCCTCTGCAGACAGGGGACACTGAAGTCAGTGAGTCCCGAGGCCCGTCATCTGCCATGATGATAACAACCCTTACTGGGCAGCATGGCTATGGAAACAGTCCCTGGTGAGGCCTGGGCCTTACTGGTGATTTCACATTGTCTGTTCCCAGAAGTCCACTTCTTACCTCAAGGCTTTTAAGTAAGTACTCATTTGTGATAAACCCAGAAATTCAGAATCAGCAAGCTGTTTCAAGGTTCTTTAAAACTATTACTTTGATAAAAACTATGCCCACTGAAGTCAATTCTGACTCACAGGGACCCTATAGGACAGAGTAGAACTGCCCCATACGGTTTCCAGGGCTGTAAATCTGCATGGAAGCAGACTGCCTCATCTGTCTCCTGTGGAGCAGCGGTGGGTTCAAACCTCCAACCTCTCAGTTAGCAGCTGAGTGCTTTAACCACTGCGCCACTAGGGCTCCTCACTTTGATAAAGCATTCTAAAACAAAACAAATACGATTTTTTCTTGAATTACAATCATATGTGCACCAGAAATTTTCTTTTTCTTTAAATCATAAAATTTGAAGACTATAACTTGAATATAGGATTACCAACCTTTGACTCGTTTCATTTTTCTCCATCTACAGTTGACCTTAAATTTCTATATATGGATATTATACATGGAAACCCTGGTGGCGTAATGGTTAAGAGCTACGGCTGCTAACCAAAAGGTCAGCAGTTTGAATCTACCAGGTGCTCCTTGGAAACTCTATGGGGCAGTTCTACTCTGTCCTGTACGGTAGCTGTGAGGCAGAATTGACTCAACGGCAATGGGTTTGGTTTTTTGGTTTTACATATATAATTATATATATATATATATTATATCCACCACCCCTGTCAGTTTGTTGTCTCTTTTTAAATTCATGCTTTTCCCTGAGTTGTTAATCATTATTCTAGAAGATGACAGTTAAATATTCTCCTCTCTTCCATATTATTTATACACACATACATACATATGCACAAATACACACACACACACACATACACACAGATCTGCTAAAGAAAACCCGAAGATTGTCAAATTATTAGAAGGCAAACACATTGGACATAGTCCACCTCCATTGGGTTCAAACCTCAGTTTCATTAAATAGCAGACGAATCAAAAAGTAGTGATGATGTAGTATACCTAAGTACTTCAGACATTTAAATCATTTCATGTATTAGACTCTGTTCCACAAAGAAAATTTTCCAGAGAGCCCATTGTTTTATTTTGCTCTCAACTTTCTCTAGTCTCATTTGCCAGTCTTATGTAGCCTCATTCTTCCTCCCGGAGTTCTCCCTTCAGAGTTTTATATGCCCTCATTCAGCGACACTGCCGCTCTCCACTTGGAAATTTTACTTCAGGCCATCCTTTGGTGATCCAATGCTTCCATTTCTTTTACTGGGATCTTATCTCCATGAAACTGTTGGAGTACACGTCTATGGACGTTCTTGAAACTTGGCTCCTTTGCTCAACTTGCCAAGATCCCCTGGGCAATCTTTGTACCCTCATTTTTATACTCCGCAATTATCAAATTTTTATGGACTCTGGATCTCAAGAACTCTAGGTATTTATCATAGACTTGAAATTCACAATCCATTTCTTTGCTAGACACTAATATTTTTATCTGTGTAAGCAACATATCAAGCTCAACATGTCTATTCATTTATTATCTTTATATTGTATCGATTTTTAATCTTCTAAATAGTGTTTTATCAGGTGTCTACTGTCATTACATATAGCAAAATATTATATGAATATGCCCATCACTCTCCTGATTCTCTGTATCTCTTCCCCAAGCCACTAATTTGAACCATGTATGTATAGTAATCTCACGTATCTGATAAATTTGCAAAGGCACCTATATATTTACTTTGTTTTAGATACATGACAAAAAAGAAACAAAATCTGACCGACATATATTTCTAGCTGAGGCTCATTAGAAAATGCAGTTAGAATACTTCAATTCCTTTATCTTAGAATACCTCATAATTATCTTCAAGATTCTGAAAAGTTAGTAATTTTTCAAAAATTTTTTTCAGAATGTTTTATTTGGCCAGTTACCATTACTATTGTAAACATCTTCATCCTTACCACACACCACATTCTTCTTGAAATGATAGGAAAGAGCAAACTGTGGACTTGACTAGGCAAAGAAAAAGTTGTAAAAACCCTCAGGGAACAAGTGCTGGCCCCATCCTTTTCCAGAAGTTCAAATCCACTACCGCAAGTGCAGAGGACATACAGAAAACCCTAGTTCGATCCCAGCATAGACATCCAAGCGTCAAGGAGAAGGATGTGAGCGCAGAATCACATCAGGCCTAAGGGTCAGAGGAAAATTTCCAGGTCCTGGAATGGGCAGGTCCAAAACAAATGGGAATCCTTACTGGGAGGCTTAACAGGGGCCAGGCGAAGCTAGTCAGGCTCCCTCGTCCACCTCTTACCAGCCGGAGGTCTCCACGTGGCCACCAGGGTAGATGGGAAGGAGGGGCGTGTCTGAAGGGCAGGTCCAAGAAACCCAGGACTGGTCACTGCTCTCACCCACACACATTCCCTCTGAGGCATCCAACTATTGATTCACAGGCTCCCAGGGAGCTAGCTCCTGGCTACCGCGCTAGGCAGGGCAGCATCTCCATGCAATCAAACTCCTGGAGCTATGCTCAAGCAGGCAGGGACCCATACTGTGAAGTCTTCAAAATAATACCCAGAACTCCTTCCTTCTTATTATTGCTGAATGCAAAAGTCAATACTACCCAGGCTCTGTCTGCTCTCTTCTCATAGTTAAGCTCTGGTAAAAATGAATTAAGCAATGAGTTATTTTCATATTAAAAATGGGGTCCTCAGGAGGGAGCCCAGGCATCTCAGAAACTCCTCTTTTTTATCTCCTATCATTTCTAATAACTAATTTACCTTTGCATCTGTGCCTTTCCTGCTTCTCTCTGTCAGGATTCTAAAGATGGGTGTCCTTCCCGACTTTTCTTTCTTCCCAGTGTTAACTGGGGCTAAACAGCACTCACATACCCTTTTCACAGGTTATGCAAGACGCTATTTCTACCCAGTGTCCTATAGAGCCTCTGCTCTGTAAGCCAGGCACACTTAGACATGTGACAGACCCTATTTAAACGTTCCACAGATCCGCAGGGACTGCCTGTCACAGCGTCTGCAGCAGCCGGCTCCCTCTGCTCTCAGGTAAAAGGCCTTCAGTAGCTGGTTTATCCCAGTCTCCCTGAACACAGTTTCTATCAATTTTACAGTCTGCCCTCTAGGCCCTGAGTCGGTCCACACCACCCATTCACTTCATCACCAAGTACAGCCTGAGCCACACATCACTACATCTCTAGCCAGCAGGTCTGCCTCCACACCAGGCTTTACGTAACTGAATTGGCTATCATTTGGAGCTATTTTGGTGTATGCTACCTCAAACTCCAGGCAAGGTTTGTTTTATATTCCAAATTGACCATAAACTATCCCAAACCCATTTCTGACTCTCTCATCCATGGCATCTAAATAACTGAAAGAGAACATCACCCCAGCATCACCAATTATTTCTTTATGGGGGTTCTTACATAACAATCTCTGTGTCTCGTGGTCTCTATTTTTCTTTCTGCAAAACCTTCCTTTTATCAGACTTCTCTAAAATCAGTGAACACAACCATAAATTTCTTTAAATGTATTTTTTTCCCTATGGGTAAATGAGTACAAGTTTCCCTTTCTTATTTTATAGAGGCAGTCCTCGGGTTACGAACAGGATCTGTTCCTAACTGTGTCTTTATAAGTTGAATTTGTAGGTACTTTGGAACAGGTGCATACAGTTCTTATTTAGCCTTACTTTAGTGCAGGAAGGAAACCCTGGTGGCATAGTGGTTAAGTGCTATGGCTGCTAACCAAAAGGTTGGCAGTTCAAATCCACCAGGTGCCCCTTGGAAACTCTATGGGGCAGTTCTACTCTGTCTTATAGGGTTGCTATGAGTTGGAATGGACTCAACGGCAATGGGTTTGGTTTTTTTGGTTTAGTGCAAGAAAAGGCTCAAAGCCTTTTCAAAGATTTAAAAGCTGCATGTAGAGTAAGTGAAGGTGATTGTGATGAAGAATTTGTTGTGAGTAGGGGTTGGTTCAATTGTTTCAAAGTTAGGGCAAATAACATTAAAGGGCAAGTTCCAGTTGTCAGTAAGTAACCCTGGGGACTGCCTGTACTTCCGATCTTTTATCTTTCCTCATATTAACTCCTCCTGAGCTGTGTTTTACTTCACATCTCTGCCAAGTTTGAAGTGAGAAGACACCTCCGGAATGAAGTGCCCCCTCTTGTGGCCCCCTCTTCACTTGCCAGTCCCTGGCCACCCTGCTGCATTCCTTCTCTGAGTTGCCCTTGACCACTCTTGTGTTGTCCTATGTCAATTTTCTCTCCCCTAATCACTTCTGCAGTTGCTTCCACAATAGGTGGAAGCCTGTATTGTCATCCGTGGGTAGGTAAATACCTAAGAGGCAGCAGAAAATAAGTGCTATTATTCCATCTTATATACAACATGCTAAAACTCAGAAACATGTTACTTAACCAAGTCACACAGACAGGTTGTCTTGACTGAAGCTGAGACCAGAAAATTCTAATTAGATCTTTTCTCTTAACTCTGGAAGCAGGAATCCAATCTCTTCATTGTGTAATTCCCAATCCCTGCCCAGTCTCTCCTCACCCAGTCCCTGGCAGTGAACCTAGCAGGGGCTCAGCAAATGTTTGTTCACTGTATGGGCACTAACAGGCTCAGTGGGGAAGCCTGAGCTACACTGACACCCCTTCCTCCAGCAGGGGGCGCATTGATTTTTTTATCCCCAGGCTGAGAAAAAGAAAAGTTCTACAAGAACAGAATTCCAAAAACAGGTTCACTCATGAAAATAGCAGTAAAGATGCAGTTATAAGAAAAATTCCAGGGAAAAATGCAAGCAAAGACACAGCAACTCTTCTAAAGTTAGAATGGATATAATATTTTCAATATTACTGAAATGTTATTTTAATTCAGAATCTCTTTAACATAACTTTGTCACAGACACTATAGCGTTCAAGGAAAACTGCTGAATGAAAAAGTGAATGAGGAAGGAAATGGGAAAAAAAATGGGCATGTTAAGAAGAAAAGAGGCCTGGAAGATAGGATATGATTAGACTGGTTTCTGATCTCTAACAGTCACTGGTTAAAAATCAAACACAACCTCATCTGGGGTTAGGCCCTACTTGTGACATGGAGAACACTGCTTTAAATCATCAATGTTTTGATTATGTATTAAAATGTTAGAAACTACCCAAGTACCTCATGGATCATTTGATAGCAGGCCCTTAAGGTAACTTAATGTGTAATTATAAAATGTAGATGATATAGTAACACAAAGTCCTAACCTTTCATATTTTTCAAGATTTATGTTTAGTTATATAACCATCCAAAACAAAAAGCCAATCCCTTTGCCACTGAGTCAATTCCTACTCATAGCGACCCTATACAATAGAGTAGAACTGCCCCATAGGGTTTCCAAGGAACAGCTGGTGGAGTTGAACAGCTGACCTTAACCACTGTGCAACCAGGGGTCCGTATATAACCACAGTACCACATTAATTTTTAGCATTGAATTAGTATGAAAATAAAGAAGAAATTAATACCAGTAGTTACATTCAAATGTTCCATTTTGTTTTTGCAATTATCACTGGCAGGGAGCAATTCTTTCTTTGGTGTCTCTGCTGTACAGCCAGAGACACTTCGCAGACCATAATAATATCTCAGGACACTGGACTATGTTTTAACTAGAACATTTTTGCAATGGAAAAAAAAATCAGAGAACAAAAATAATTTTAATTCCCCTTTAAATTGTATAAGGGAGATAAAGCCAGAAAAAAAAAAATGTCTTGCTTGAATTTCTGCTCTTTTAAGATGGAAGGCAGCTTTGAAGAAAATAATTCTCCACATAATTACTCTTGAAAAAGTCAGTTCAACTTCAGTAGGCACAGATTGACACCCATTTCAATATTTTTTTTTAAATGGAGGTTTTTGCTATTTAATGTCATATAAGGTAAGAATTTAATAGCTTCTCCTGCAGACTTATCAAACATCACTTGATTATGTTCCTACCGGCAGTTTTTAAAAAAAGCATTTCTGGATATATTCTCTTTCTTTTCACTTCATCAGACTTTGAGAGATTGTTTCTATAAAAGGACTAAGTAAAACAGCAGTTTAAGTAATACCAATATTGTCCCTTACAATTCTCTCTTTTTTTATACCATATCTACAACACATACACCAAAGTAACTTATAAAAGTGGTGTTTCGGGAGATACCTAAAGAATCATACAATATTAGAAGACCTCTTAAAATACTATAGCACAGACTTCTATGTGTCCCCCAATATCTGCTCAGAGACCCGCTGAATGATAAAGATTACATATGTCAGCCTCCCTTGCAGCTAGGCATAGCATGTAACTAAGTTTTGGATGGTGAAATGGGTAGAAAAGTGATAGTGCAACTTCTAGGATATGTCCTTAAAGGAGAGAGGACGTGCCTTCTCTCCCTTCCTCCATCCTGCAGCTGGGAAAATGAATGTGATAACAAATGTTCCACCTTGGACTGTGAGAATGAGGACCACATGCTAGGGAAGCCAGAGCAGAGCACTGAAGGGGTCTGGGTCTGGGGAGACTGTGAAGCCTTCATACAGGCCCATGAGCTGCCAATATCTGGACTTGCATGTAAGAGAGAAATGAATTTTTGTCTTAAGCCACTGTCTTGGAAACTCTGTTACATGCAGCCAAAATTAATAAATACATAGAGATGTTACAGATGAGGAAATGGAGCTGGAACTCAAACCCAGACGACTAATTCCACAAAATTCAATGTTCTTTCAATTCCACCAGTCTTACTAAATGTTATTTCCATATTAAAAAATATATATTAATAATATCTTAATATCTTACTATAGTCCAATTAGACCTCATTCCTTCTTGCTTGTAGTCTTGCTAATAATGGAGAAAATGAACCTCTCAGATGCAACACACCTGCCTAAAAAGACCCTTTCTCTTCCTCTAAATTTTTCTTTATTTATGGGTCACATCTTTTTTTGGGGGGTGGGGTGAGGGAGCGGGGAAGGGCAGGGAGGCAGGAGGCAAAGCAATAGAGATTCGGTCAAGCAATAGAACAGGTCTGGGTTTGAATACCAGTTCCTCACCTCTGTAACTTCTCCAAGCCTCTATTTTCTAATCACGAAGAAGACAGCATCATCTCCCCCTCACACGGGTGCTGTAGAAATTAATTGGAAAAACATATTTAAAGTCCCTAGGATTGTACCTGGCATAGAGGAAGTTGCTCAACAAATGTAATTCTTTGCTTCCTTTTATGGCCTCACATATTTATTCATTCATGAATTATTTATAAAGTACCCATAAACCATGTGCCAGGCCCTATAGCAGGAAAGGAAATAAGCAAAATGAAAGATGATGCCTGCCTACCCTCATGGGGCTTTTCTGGTACATGTCAAAGGGATGTAGTGGAGGCAGAGGGAAGTAGTTTGAAAAAATAGTTTTTTATACTTTTTTTATTTCTTTCTATGAAACAATGCATGTAGACTACAGAATTTTTAGGACATACAGATAAGCAAAGGTACAGAACAAAAATTATTCATAATCCCACTACTCAGAAATAATCACAGTTAATATTTTAGAATACATCCTTCCTGTCTTTTATCCTATATATGCAGCTTACAGTCCCCTATTATCAAAATACAGACTACAGAAAGTATATTGTAAATAATATTTTAAACTTTTTTTCTCACTTGAAATTCATAAAGGAATGTGTATGTCATTACCCCTTAAATTGCTGCATGGTATTCCACTGCCCAGATGTACCAGAATTGATTCAACAGCCCCAATTCTTTTCCTCTTATTTTCTAATATAACCAACCGAAAAAAAAAAAAAAAAACATTGCCATCAAGTCGATTGCGACTCATAGCAAACCCATTATAACCAACACTGCTCAAATGACACACCTTCTTAAAGAAGCTTTCCATGATTTTCCTTAATTAAAATAGCTCCCATGCCCCACAAGTGTTTCCTGCTTTTTCTTCACTTCACCTGTCAATTTAAAATTATATCATATGTGGATGGGTTTATTGCCTGTTACCTGACCCAAACTGAAGCCCAACACAACCATTGATTTTCTTCTTCCTCACTGGTGTCAAAAACTCTGCCTGACATAGAATTAGAGGTCAATAAATATGCGTTGAATAAGTGAATGAAAAAGTAAACGCTGTGATGGACATCCTTGAAAAAAAGTTTATGCATATAAAACAACTGCATTAAAATAAATTCCTTAAAGAAAAAATTCTAGGTCAAAGAGTATTAACAGAGTTAACATGTTCGATGTATGTTGGCAAATTATCAGTAAAAAAGATTTTTACAATTTATGTTCCCCTGAATAATAAGGGCTCGTTTCTCTGCATCCAAACCAGTATTTGGTAGTATCATTTTAAAAATAAAACAATAAAGAGGTTTATTGTTGTTTTAATTCATATCTATTTGGTTGTTAGTGAAATGAGCCATTTTCATATTTATTTTACTCATTAATATCTGGGAGAAGATAATTAAGGGGAAAAATTTGGACATTGTTATGATTAAATTGTGTCTGCCAAAAAGGTATGTTGAAGTCTTAATCCCTGTACCTGTGAACATAACCTTGTTTGGAGACATGGGGTCTTTCTTCAAAGATATTATCAGTGAAGTTAACGAGATCATACCGGAGTATGGTAGGTTCTACTTCTATATGACTAATGTCTTAAAACAGAAGAGGACAGACACAGAGACAGACACACACAGGAGGAAGGTATCATGTGAAGACACATCTACAAGCAGTAAAGGAACACCAAAGAGTGCTGGAAACCACTAAAAGCCAGGAGAGAGGCATGGAACAGTTCCACTCTTAGAACCTTCAGAAGGAATCAACATGGCTGACACCCTGACTGAAACTTCTAGCTTCCAGAACTGTGAGACAATAAATTTCTGTTCTTTAAAGCCACCCACTTTGTGGTGTTTTGTTTTGACATCCCTAGGAAACTAAGAAAGATATTTTCTTCTTTTCTGAGCCCCTAGTAAGCTTTGGCAAGTAAGTTTCATGGAGAAACAAAAAATAACAGAAACAATAATTGCAGTAAACGATTTAACTATGTAGGTTTGGTGTTATAAAGAATTTGGAAGTCAAATCTAATAATAGTAAGTAGTTATGTTAATAGTGTACCTGAGCCTTTATATATCTATCCATATCTATCTATTTATCTATGTCTGTCTATCTATCTGGAGCCCAGGTGGCACAGTAGTTAAGAGCTCGGCTGCTAACCAAAAGCTCAGCAGTTCAAATCCACCAGCTGCTCCTTTGAAACCCTAAGGGGCAGTTCTACCCTGTCCTCTAGGGTCGCTATGAGTCAGAATTGACTCAACAACAATGGGCTTGGTTTTGGTTTTTATCTATCTGTCCGTCTGTCTGTCTAAATACCTATATATATCTAATTTATGTACCTACATCTACGTCTATACCACTATCTTATGCCATCACTTTTTGTCACACTTTTCCCGTTCTTTTCTCTTTAAGACCATCTCCTTTTCTTATTTAATATTTTGTTTTGTTTGCTTTGTTTGTTTTAGTGTGAATGTAACTGAGCTAGAGAAATAGATAAACTATAAAGACTTCTGATCTCTTTTTAAGGAACTGTTCCATTATCTACAGCTGTGAAACAAACCACCCCAAAACTCAGTGGCATAAAGTAACAATCATTTTATTATGCTCATTATTCTGTGGGTCAGGATTTGGGCAGGGCACAGCAGGAATGGCTTATCTCTGTTTAGTTATGTCTAGGATCTCATCTGGGAAGCATCAAATGACCAGAGGTACCTTGAATGACTGAAGACTGGAAGCACCTGGAGGCTTTTTCACTCACATGCCTGGTACCTTAGTTGCATGACTTGAAGGCTGGGCTCAGCTAGGGCCACCAACTGGAGCTCTTACATGTGGCCTCTCTCAGTAGCTTGGGCTTCCTTGTGGCATGGCGGCCTTTGGGTGGTCATACTCTTATATGGTGGCTCAGAGATCCAAGAAGTTGCATGGTCAGTTATGACCATAGTGTAACTTTTGCCATGGTATATTGGTCAAAGCAGTCAGAAGGCCACCCAGGTTTAAGGGATGGGGACAAAGAATCTGTGGCCAGGTTTAAAACTTCCCATGCTAAAAAACAGAATGCATCCACTTGGGGGCATTTCTATGTGCAAGACCAGTTTTTGAAAACTACGGTTTGTATGATGAATCAGTTAAGTGTTCATTATTATACTCATTTGTCTAGCATTGTGCTAAACACAGTACCCATAAACAAGTATAAAATATTATTCCTGTCATCAAGACCCTTACAGTCTAACTTGGCAGGCTACAGAAAAATATCTGAAACAATGGCAGTGCAGTTAAGTGCTGAACGATGCAACAGAAAAGATACAACAGAAATTCATAAAAGCAAGAAAGCTGTGAGGGTTGATATAGCCTGAGACTATGGCGCTGTAGCAGGGCTTTGATTAACAGAAACAACAACTGCAGTAAAGGTGGGATTTGGGATCTAATTCTTGCAATGCCCAAGTCAGGGGAGGGGAGGTAGAACAGAATGAACAAAGTTATAGAGCCCAGAAACTTGGGACATCTAAACTTGAGGAAGCAGGTTGGGATGTGCCAGTAATAAGGTAGGTTAGACTGAAGACAATCTATGACCAAATAGGATAGTCACCTAGCTGGACTTCATTCAAGACAGGGTTACTGTAAAATCTTTATCAGGGAGGCCGTGTTTAGAATGACTAGTGCTGGGGCTTTGCAGGATGAAATGGAGGAAAGACAGAAGGTGAAGAACACCAACTAGAAGTCAAAGTCACATATCACCTATAGCGTTGAATCCAAAACCCATTGCCATTGAGTGGATTCCGACCCATAGCGACCCTACAGGACAGAGAAGAACTGCCCCACAGGGTTTCCAAGGAGTGGCTGGTGGATTTGAACTGCTGACCTTTTGGATAGCAGCCAAACATTTAACCACTGCACCACCAGGGCACCCCTATAGCGTTATCACTTAATATTTTTCTTTAATTCAACTCACTTTTTTTATAACCTAAGTCCATTCATTTAAAAAGGGAAAAAATTTGTGTATCAGTACTATATATGGAAAACTAGCATTACTTTCCCTAAACAAAAGTAAGTGGAAAGAATAAAACAATACAATGTTATTTAATCCTAGCTAAATATTGTTGCTGGCCAAGACTCTGAGACTCAGCTGCTGGTTAGCTCACCAGCACTGATTCCGGGATATCTCTCTCTCTCAATCTGAGATCTGTGGCAAACAATTGTTAAAGACTCACTAGCACCAAACTGAGATTTCCCTTTGACTAAATCAGCAGGATTGAAAAAGAACTGAAGAGGGACTCATTTAACTAAAAGATCCAAAATTACACCACGCCGTGTCTGTTCTCCTAAATCATCTCACTCACAGCCAGCGCTCTAAGGACTCTGGACAGAGGAGAGCAAAGCAATTGGCAAAATCAGACGGGATTACATCATGATCACACTGCATTATTCTCCTCTGTGCCCTAGCAGAAATAATTACTATTATAATCATTATAACAAATCCTACTAACTTTCCTGTGACCTTGAACCTCAAATCCCCTGCCATCCTCAGCTTTGCCATGTTTGAAGTTCTGTGTTCTTTAGGGCAGACATCTTTATGGTTTATAAACTGCCTGCTTCATTACCACAAACACTGTAAATTCTTGTCAACATTAATAAAGAATGGGAATATAAATGAAAACATTTACATTTGACTTGGGACCAAGTACCTCTCGTTGGAATTCATAGATAGGAATGTCAGAAGTATAAAGCAAGGAAAAATCTAAACAGAACTTCTTTTGAGCATTGAAATGCATTATAAGGCTAAACTAAAACCAAATCCACTGCCATAGAGTGGATTCTGACTCATAGTGACCCTACAGGACAGAGGAAAACTGCCCCACAGGGTTTCCAAGGCTGTAAATCTTTACGGAAGCAGACTGCCACATCTTTCTCCTGTGAACCTGCTGGTGGTTTCAAATGCTGATCTTTCAGTTAGCAGCCAAGTGCCTTAACCATTGTGCAACCAGGGCTCCTACTATAAGGCTGGGGGAAAAGAAATTAAAAAGCTTTACTTTCCTAATTCTTATTTGTTTGGTCTAAAATTAAGATATATTAACTTTGAAGTGATTGTACAAAGAGTGGGGCAAGATAGAAACCTGGAAGTAGTCTAAGACGTTAAGGCATAGTTACTTGCTAATCTCATCTACTCTCATGATTGTAGCTACCACCTATACACTGAAGGAGCCCTGGTGGTGCAGTGGTTAATCAGTCAGCTCGAATCCACCAGCTTCTCCCTGGAAACTCTATGGGGTAGTTCTTCTCTGTCCTATAGGGTCGCTAAGATTTGTAGTCGACTCGATGGCAACGGGTTTGGTTTTGGTTTTGGTCTATGTACTAAAGACCCCTACATCTTATGTCTGCAACCCAGATGCCCCCCTAAGTTTCAGACATACATCTAACTCTCCATTAGACATCTCCATCCTGATGTCTCACAATAACTTGAAATTTGTTGTTGTGTGTCATCGAAATTTAACATATTCAAAACACAGTTTGCTAACTTTCCCTTCAAACTGTGAGTTTGCCCCTGCGTTCAAGATGTCCACAGCCATCAACTAGGAAATTACCCAACAGAAGACACTGTGAGTCACCCAGGACTGGTCTTCTTGATTACGCCCCATATCTAATCAATAACAGAGCACACACATTGTCCCTTTTAAGGAATTCATGTAACATACACTTTTAATAAACTCTTACTTATCCAGAATGCTAACAGAATATTATATAACCAAAATAATCACTTTCAATTAATTGGGGTATACCGAAACATACAAGACTGGTAAACATAATGTAATCCTTCTTGTAGTTCTTAATTATTTAAGATACATCTCAAGAAAATTAGAAATAACCACTTAAATAGTACATAACTCTGTGTGTGTGCTCATGCGCACATGCATGTGTGTATGTGTACATCCTGATTTCTTCTAACAAATCAAAGATGGAGATGTAGATAAAGGAGATGTTGAGTAAAAAGCTGTGTGTGCCACAGGTCTGATTGTCCACCCAATGAGCACTCCCCTTCTCTTCCCCTCCCCTGTACCATCTTTGTTGATAACCGTCTCCCACTTTTGATCAGGTATAGAGTGGTCAAGTGCTTCAAGGAAGTCTCAGGATGGGAATCTTTCCATGTCCCTTGCCAGTGACTGTTTGGGAATAGGCATGTGGAATTCTCTGGCTAATGAGACATGAGGGTAATTCTAACGGAGAAAGAGGTTTCAAGAAATATTTCATTGCTCTTAAAAAAGGACAAAAGGACGGGTGCTCTCTTCTGGCCTCTGAACATTTTTCTGTGAGGATATGATGCCTGGAACTGTTGATGGCATTTTATAACCTAGAGAAGACAAGTCTGAGACAGAAGCCAAAGCCTGCAGAAGACACAGCAGAAAAATGGAAAGAATCTGGGGTCCCTGACCATGTTGGTGAGCTGTGCTCATAGTGAAGATCTGTAATAAATTTCCTTATTTTTTGTTATGGATTGAATTGTGTCCTCCAAAATATGTGTTGGAATCCTAACCCCTATACATGTGGTTATAATCCCATTTGGGAATAGGGTTTTCTTTGTTTTATTAATGAGGCCAGATCAAAGTATAGTGTGTTTTTACAATACTGGCAAAGCCAGCACAACTTGTAAAAGGAAAGGTCATAGAAGCTCCATAGACACATCCAAACTCCCTGAGGGACCAAACTCCTGGGCTGACGGCTATAGGAACCATGGTCTCAGGGAACATCTAGCTCAACTGGCATAACACAGTTTATAAAGAAAATGTTCTACATTCTACCTTGGTGAGTTGCGTCTGGGGTCTTAAAAGCCTGTGAACGGCCATCTAAGATACTCCACTGGTCTCACCCCTTCGGGAGCAAGGGAGAATGAAGAAAGCAAGATACAAGGGAAAGATTAGTCCAAAGGACTAATGGACCACAACTACCACGGCCTCCACCAGACTGAGTCCAGTACAACTAGATGGTGCCCAGCTACCACCACTGATTGCTCTGACAGGGCTCACAACAGAAGGTCTTGGCCAGAGCTGGAGAAAAATGTAGAACAAAATTCTAACTCACAAAAAAAGACCAGACTTACTGGCCTGACAGAGACTGGAGAAACCCTGAGAGTATGACCCCGAGACACCCTTTTAGCTCAGTAATGAAGTCACTCCCGAGGTTCACCCTTCAGCCAAAGATTAGACAGCCCCATAAAACAAAATGAGACTAACGGGGCACAACAGTCCAGGGACAAGGACTAGAAGGCAGGAGGGGATAGGAAAGCTGGTAATAAGGAACGCAAGGTTGAGAAGTGACAGTGTTGACATGTCGTAGGGTTGTTAACCATTGTCATAAGACAGTATGTATACTAACTGTTTAATGAGAAACTATTCCATAAACCTTCATCTAACGTACAAAAAAAATATATACATATATATAGCATGTTTTAAGGCAATCATTTCTGAGATATAAAAGGAGTAGATAAGGCACAGAAGCAAGGAAGCACAGATGAGGGAAGACAGATGCCATGCCACATGAAGATCACCAAGGAACTGAGAAACAGAAGCTAAAAAGAGACAAGGACCTGTCCGGAGAGCTGAAGCGAGAGAAACCTACTCCTAGAGCTGGTGCCCTGAATTCATACTTCTAGCCTCCTAAATTCTGAGAAAATAAAATTCTGTTCTTTAAAGACAATCACTTATGGTATTTCTGTTATAGCAGCACTAAGAAACTAAGATACTATTTAAGTCTATCTGACTTGGGTATTCTCTTACTTAAGGCCAAAATCATCATAAATGATAAAGACTAACTAAGCAGGAGTGTTTTCTAGTTTTTGTTGTGTTGTTTTGTTTTTTGTTTTTTTAAATATCACAAAATACAAGCTTCCAATTTCTTCTCTTATAAAAGAAAACTACAGGAAATAATTGTAAGTATTTTACCCCTTTCAGATATAGAATAAGCAGAAGTTAAATATACCAGTGTGGGGAGACGAGGAAGGTCCACTGACTGAAAGAAAAAGTTGAAAGGAACTCCATTTTTAGGAAGCCTCTCAAAATGTATTGTTAAAATAGGAATGAACCTTAGAAACATTGCTGAGTAAAACAAGTCAGTCACAAAAGGAAAATATTGTATGATCCCATTTATATGAAATATCTAGAATAAGCAAGTATATAAAGAACAGAGTTTATTAGTGGTTACCAAGGGTGAAAGAGAGGGGGAAAGTGAGACTCACTGCTTAGGGGGACACTGAGCTTCCACTAAGGGTGACAGAAAAATACAGAAACTAGCTTTTGTCAAAATCAGCTAGCTGATTTGCTTTCAGTTGATTTATTCTTACAGCTTTCTTAGTAAAAAAAAAAAGGACAAATATGGGGTTCAACTATTATCGTTCAGGGGGCTTATCAAACATCAGCATGCATGAGATACCAACCTGTAGGATGCTGCAATCCACAAGATCCACTAAGAATTTTATAAACCTTGAATAAAGCAAGAAAGGTTCCTCAGTTCATTTTCAAACTAAACAAAATGAATCTTTAATCACAGGGCAATTACCAGCCTGGTGTTCTTTTGCAATTACCGCCTCCAACCATGAAAGCGTTTCTTACACTGTGACATCTAAAAATAAATTCTAAGGCAAGTTTGTGGCTTAAGTTTACTTTTTAGTGTATATGTTTACTGAACTCCATTTTAGAATCTCATACCAAAAAATGCACTTTTACTGTTTGGGGAAAAGGTGTTTTCCCCTGAGGTGAAACATGATTTCCCTAACTTTTTAATTTTTCATGTAGACTTTTTTCCTAATTATTCTGAACTTTTAAAATTATCTTGCAAATCATAATTCTACTGAAATGCACAGTCATATATATTATTTAAATTTTGGAAAATTAACATTAATTTGAAATTAAGCTGAAGTTTTAAAACTGTTCCTCTAAAATACTTTTGAGTAAATCAGTACTTTTTACCTTGTTCTAAGGAGGACAGAGCAAGGGGTAAATGGGTTGATTAGTAACAGGAAGGTTTAAATTAGACACCAGGAGTAGTTTTCTAAATAAACATGTATTTCTAACGGAGGTTGTGAGGGCACATTTTCCTTATATGTTTATTATTTTATTGTCTTCTATAGACATCACGGAAAGGTGCTGGGGCATCATCTCTTTGGATTGTATGGGTCTGGATAATGGACCAGAGAAAGGGAGACCTATCCTATGAGCTGTGAATTAAAAACTGTATCATCAGGTCTTCAGACCTCAAGATGAAAGACAAAGACAGACCTCAAGGGGCCTGAGGAGTATGGCAGTGATGGGTATGGTTCCCTCTACAGTCACAATGCCCAATGAGTTCTACATCCATAAACCAGCCTGGACCGCTGAGAAATCATTACCTTGATCATCTTTCTGCTACCAGCACATTTAAGCAGAATGATGGAATAATAAAAGCATCAAAACACAAGTGTAGGAGTCGAAAATGGAAAGTAGTACACAGACTTTATATATAAAAAGAAAACAGAAAAATAGTAGACAGCACTTGCTTGGAACAGCATAAAAATCCCCATTTTTCTCAAGAGCTCATAGAAATACCATGCTATTCACACAAAATTAGTAAAATTCTGGTACATGTTAGAATCATCTACTGAAGAATTTATATGTGTCAAGTATTTATGTCTAGAATTTTAGCACTGGATTGAACCTCCAGTAGTTCAATGCTTTTCTTTGACAAATTAATAAACACCTACTCAAAGTATACATGATAAAATAATTGTAATCAAGAGTGAGTCTGTACAAATGTACCAAGACCAAAGTTGATCAGCGGTTACCAGAGGTGGCTGGGAAGGGGAAATGGGAAGCTATTGCTTAAGGGGTTCTGAGTTCCTGCTGAGGGTGATGAAACACTTTGCATAACATGGTGAATGCAATAAATGTCACTGAACTGCGCACTTAAAAATGGCTAAAATGATAAAATTTTTGCTATATACATTTTAATATTTTTTGAAAAGAGTGAGCCTATAAATATCTTAGTGATATATATCTAAAAAATTAAATCTAAATTAGTTGCTTTCTATTCTCTATTTTGAGAAACAAGGATATGAGGACAATTTGATTGTGACAGCTATCACTTTACTGATTCATCTACATTCATCACCTGTGAACTTTAACAAAGCATATGAACTTCCTGGGCAGAGGAATGAAGGCGCGTTCATGATTGAGTCCAGGGAGTCCAGAGCAAAATGGCAGCATGAGCGGCTCCATGTTCCCATTCCCTCACAAATACAACAACAACAAACAAAAACAAGCAGAAACTGGCAGAACTAACCTTGTCAGAACTCCAGAAACAAGTCAAAGGGTTACAGCAACTAAACAGACACCAAATCAAGAAAAAGACAACTACCTAACAGTAGGGAAGTTTTGGTTTTCTATTCACCTGTGCCCCATCTCCTCCCCAGCTCAGCATGACCATCTTAAAGCAGTAGTGGTCCACGCTCCCAAAGAGGGAGCGTGATCTCTGGCTCTAGAGGAAGCAGAGTAGGCTTTATTCCCAAATCATTGCATGTGTCTGTTCTAACCTGTCTGGGGGCTGCCTGAAGGCCTGAAGCAAGGTGCTTGTCTTGGTTTGGCCTGTCTTAGAGCTCAAGCAGGGCTGCGGGACGGTGGGTACTGACCCAGAGCTGTGAGGACTGTATCTGCCTGGGGTTAAAGAGTTACATTAAAGTACACAATAAGCTCTTAAATACTGAAAGGAAGCTGGGAAGAGAGTTTCTTTTGGAAATCAAAACTTTCAAAAGCATCGTGTAAATGGGGAAGTTGAGAAAGCTACACACATGTCCAGAGCATGACACATGCTCAGACAAGACCCTACACTTTCACTTCGAGCTGATTCCTAGGCTCAGTGCAAACCTAGTTAAGTGGTGAAGGAGGGACCCTTCACAGAGCCAATTCGCAAAGACTGGCAAAAGTTTTTTTTTTTTTTTTTTTTGCTTATTTGTTTAGTAGTTTTGTTTTGTTTTTCCTCCTGGCACTTAAGGAAATTTCTGTCAAGTATTAGCTGAACATATCTAAGAAACAGGGACTTCAGTGTCCACATATGTCCAGAAAAGCAGTCTTTGCAAAAATAGTTAGGGGAAGTCACTAAACAAATGGACTACTACAGCCTTCAACAGTTAAAAAAAAAAACAAGCAAAACCTGGGGAAGGGTAAGAGTCAGATATCCAGACTTACTACTGTATTATAATATTGAAATACCTTAGATTCAGCAAAAACTTGCAACGTATATAAAGAAACAGGAAACGGCAGACAATTTAAAAAAACAAACCAAAGTAACAAAAACTGTCCCCATGGAAGGCCAGTTAATGGACTTACTAGAAAAAAACTTAGAACAACAGTATTAAATATGCACAAAGAGCTAAAGGAAAACACGGACAAGAAGTAAAGGAAATTAGGAAAAGGCTACATTAAGAAAATTAGAATATCAATAAAGAGATAGAAATTATAAAAAGGAACCAAGAAGAATTACTGAAGCTAAAAAGTATAATAAATGAAATGAAAAATTCACTGGAGGGGCTCAACAGCAGATTAGAACTGGCAGAAGAAAAAAATCGACAAACTTGAAGATAAGACCACTGACATTATTGAGTCTGGAGTGCAAAAAGAAACGAGAATGGAGAAAAGTCAAACAAGCCTAAGGAACTTGTAGGACACCATCTAGTGGCCAACATATGCACTATGGGAGTTCTGGAAAGAAAAGAAAAAGAAAGGGCATTACCTGAAGGAATAATGGCCAAAAAAGTCCCTAATTTGACGAAAGGTATGAACTTACACATCCAAGAAGCTCAACGAACCCCAAGTAGAATAAACAGTAAATAGAAACCAAAGAGATCCACACCACGACACATTATAATAAAATTCTTAAAAATCAAAGATATGGAGAGAATCTGGAAATCAGCATGAGAGAAGCACATCATCACATACAAGGGATCCTCAAAAAGATTAAGTCCTGATTCCTCCTCAGACACTATGGAGGCCAGAAGGCAATGAGATGTTATTTTTAAAGTGCTAAGAGAAAATAACTGTCAACCAAGAATTACATGTTAGGCAAAACTGTCCTCCAAAAATGAGGGCAAAATTAAGACAATTTCAAACAAACAAAAGCTGAGGGAGTTCATTACCTTGAGACCAGCCCTACAAGAAACCCTCAAGGGAGCCCTTCAGTTTGAAATGAAAGAACACTAGCAAGTAACTCAAAGATGTATAAAGATAAAAGATCTCCCCTAAAGGTAATCTCATGGGTAAATACAGAGGCTAGTTTTATAATATTTTTGGTTTGTAACTTTTTATGACTTACATAATTTAAATGACATATGCATAAAACACTATTATAAATTTATTTTATTGAGTATACAATACATGAAAATGTATTTTGTGATAATGACATCATAAAGGGGTGAAGAGGAGCATAGGAACAGAGTTTTTTATGTTACTAAACTTGTAAGAAGTTCAAGCTGCACTGAAGACGTTGGTGAAAAACAAGGCTCTAGGAATCGACAGAAGACCAACTGAGATGTTTCAACAAACGGATACAG
This sequence comes from Dugong dugon, assembly GCA_030035585.1. Classification (NCBI taxonomy): domain Eukaryota; kingdom Metazoa; phylum Chordata; class Mammalia; order Sirenia; family Dugongidae; genus Dugong; species Dugong dugon. The sequence goes on along the minus strand of CM057469.1, from coordinate 21,458,588 downwards.
TGCTGGAAGTACTCACTCGTCTATGCCAAGAAATTTGAAGACAGCTACCTGGCCAACTGACTGGAAGAGATCTATATTTATGCCTATTCCAAAGAAAGGTTATCCAACAGAATGCAGAAATTATCAAGCAATATCATTAACATCACACATAAGTAAAATTTTGCTGAAGATCATTCAAAAGCAGTTGCTGCAGCACATTGACAAGGAACTGCCAGAAATTCAAGCCGGATTCAGATGAGGACGTAGAATAAGGGATAACATTATTGATGTCAGATGGATTATGGCTGAAAGCAGAGAATACCAGAAAGATGTTTACCTGTGTTTTATTGGCTATGCAAAGGCATTCGACTGTGTGGATCATAAGAAATTACGGGTAAAACTATAAACAATGGGAATTCCAGAACACTTAATTGTGCTCATGAGGAATCTGTACATAGATCAAGAGGCAGTCGGTGGAAAAGAACAAGGGGATTCTGCATGGTTTAAAGTCAGGAAAGGTGTGTGCCAGGGTTGGATCCTTTCACCATACCTATTCAATCTGTATGCTGAACAAATAATCTGAGAAGCTGGACTATATGAAGAAGAACGGCACATCAGGATTGGAGGAAGACTCATTAACAACCTTCGTTATGCAGATGACACAACCTTGCTTGCTGAAAGCAAAGAGGACTTGAAGCACTTACTGTGAACATCAAAGACCACAGCCTTCACTATGGATTACACCTCAACATAAAGAAAACAAAAATCCTCACAACTGAACCAATAAGCAACATCGTGATAAATGGAGAAAAGACTGAAGTTGCCCAGGATTTCATTTTACTTGGATCCACAATCAACACCCATGGAAACAGCAGTCAAGAAATCAAATGACACATTGCACTGGGCAAATCTGCTACAAAATACCTCTTTAAAGTGTTAAAAAGCAAAGACGTCACCTTGAAAACTAAGGTGTGCCTAACCCAAGGCATAGTATTTTCAATCGCCTCATATGCATGTGAAAGCTGGGCAATGAATAAGGAAGACCAAAGAAGAATTGATACCTTTGAATTACTTTGAATTATGGTGTTGGTGAAGAATAGTGAATATACCATGGACTGCCAAAAGAACAAACAAATCTGACTTAGAAGTACAGCCAGAATGCTCCTTAGAAGCAAGGATGGCAAGACTTCGCCTCACATACTTTGGACATGTTATCAGGAGCTTCCAGTTCCTGGAGAACGACATTATGCTTGGTAAAGTAGAGGGTCAGCAAAAAAGAGGAAGACCGTCAATGAGATGGACTGACATAGCGGCTGCAGCAATGGGCTCAAGCATAACGATTGTAAGGATGGCACAGGACTAGGCAGTGTTTTGTTCTGTCGTACACAGGGTTGCTATGAGTCAGAACCAACACCACAGCACCTAACAACAATAGTAAATTTAAGTTGGTATCAATTTAAACTAGATTGTTATAAATTTAGGATGTTAAATATAATCCCCATGGTAATCAGCAAGAAAATATCTAAGAAATATACACAAGAGAAGCAAGAAGGATCTCAAAATGGTTCCTTACAAAAAGATCAACTAATAAAAAAGTAGCCAATATTGGAGGAAATGAGGGACAAAACAGTTATGACACACAGAAAAAAAATATAACAACATGGTAGAAGTCTTTCCTTATCAGCAATTACTTTAAATGTAAATGGGTTGAACTCTCCATTCAAAAGGCAGAGATTGACAGAATGAGTAAGAAAATACGATCCAACTATATGTTGACTAGAGGAGACCCACTTTAGATCCAAAGATACATACAGATTGAAAGTGAAATGATGGAAAGAAATATTACATATAAACAGTAACCAAAAGAGAACTGCAGTGACTATATTAACATCAGACAAAGTAGACTTTACAAGAGACAAAGTAGGACATTACATAATGATAAAAAGGCTCAATTCTTTGAGGAGATATTACAATCATAAATACATATACACCTAATAACAGAGCCCCCAAAATATATGAAGGAAACACTGACAAACTTGAAGGGAAAAACAGTCCTAAGACAGTAGTTGGAGACTACAAAATACCACTTTCAATAGTAGAACGTTTAGACAGAAGATCAAGAAGAAAATGGAAGACTTGAACAACATCAAAAACCAACTAGATCTAACACTTATAGAACACTCCACCCAACAACAGCACAATATTCATTCTTCTCCAGTGCACATGGATCATTCTCTAGTACAGAACGTAAGTTAGGTCATAAAACAAGTGTCAATAAATTTAAAAAGACTGAAATGATACAAAGTATCCTCTCTGGCTACAATAGAATGAAATGAGAAATCAATAACAGAGGAAAATTGAAAGGAGAATTGAAAATTGAAAAGCAAATATGTGAAAATTAACACACTATTAAACAATCAGTGTATCAAAAATTCATAAGGGAAATTGGAAAATATGTATAAATGAATGAAAATGAAAGCACAACATACAAAAACTCATGGGATGCAGGGAAGGCAGTGCTCAGAGGGAAATTTATAGCTTGTAAACACCTACGTTAAAAATGAAGAAGGATCTCAAATCAATATGCAACTTTACAACTCGAGGAATTAGAAAAAGAAGAGCAAACTCACATTTTTATGCAAATAACACGTGCCTTATGCATTTGTTTGCCGGCCATGCCCTCCCCCCGTGAGACACCCTCACAAGCAAGTACTGCCATGCCAATCTTCTTCCGTATCTTGCTGTAAAAACATTAGCAGAGCACTCTTACAAAAATACCTCACAGAGGAGGGCACTGCCAGTAAACAAATGCACAAAGCTCAAGTTACTTGGGTAAAAATATGGTAAGTCCAAAGCTATCAGAAGGAAGAAAAGAATAAAGATTTGAATGAAGATAAATGAAACAAAAATTTGAAAATCAATAGAGAGAATAAATGGAATTAAAAGCTGGTTCTTTGAAAAGATCGATAAAACTGACAAACCTTTAGCTAAACAAATAAGTGAAAAGAGGGAAGACACAAGTAACAAAAATCAGAAAAGAAAGTTGGGGGCATTATTACCAGCCCTATAGAAATAAAAAGGATTATAAGAGAATACTATGAACAACTGTACACCAATCAATTAGATAACTTGGATGAAATGGACAAATTCCTAGACACACACAAACTACCTAAACTGACTCAAGAAAAATAGAAAATAACAGACTTATAACATGCAAAGAGAATGAATCAGTAATCAGAAACTTCCCAACGAACAAAAGTCCAGGACCAGAAGGCTTCTTTGGTGAACTCTAACAAAAATTTAAAGAAGAATTAGCACAAATCCTTCTGAAACTTTTCCAAAAAGTAGAAGAGGAGGGGGAAGTTCCTAACTCATCCTATGAGGCCACCATTACCCTAATACCAAAGCCAGATAAAGACATCACAAGGAAAAAGATTGAGCCCAGGAAGAATCTAGAATTCATACATACTGGGGAATGTCTAAGGGCTGGAGAATGATGGACCAATGAGTTTCCTAGTGAGGAAGTACTCCTGAAGTGGTAAATAAGAAATAAGAATACACTCCAGGCATTGGAGGAGAAGGACAATCGTGAGATCAATGCATATTCTGTCTCTTGGTTTTACCTTAAAGCTTTGCTTCTACAAAGTAGTAGAGCCCTAGAAAGGGAGAAGGTGGCCAGTAAGACTGAACTTGATGGTTCCACAGAAAACTTCAGAGGCATTCAAAGCAAACAGTGGCATTACTTTGAAACAAGTTGTCATAATAGAGCACAATATTGATAGATGAGAGTCTTTCCAATTTAACAGACGAACTTCAGTGCACTGGCACAGTTCGGCTTCAAGGAGAGAGGTACATTACATAAGGCAATGCCAACCTCAGTGCCAGCCCCAGCTTCAGCATCTGGAAGTACCCTGGACAGCAGCAAAGTAGTATCACAGTAGCAAAGGTGATCACAGTGGGAGCCACCATCCTCAGTAGCAGTTGGAAGCCACACCAGAGGTGGCAGGTGGCAACAGATGCTTTGCAAGCAGCAGGAGCCTCTGCTCATGGAAAGGGCATCATTCTCCACGCTTAGGAGTCTACCTCTGGAGTTCATTATTCCTCTCTAGCCAGTTATGCTACTTAGAAGATTGATCTTTAGCAAAGCTAATGTTTAGAAAATCTTTTGATCCCTCATCACTACAAACCTGAAAACTCTAAATTTTGTTTCTGGTTGGAAAGCTCTAAGAACAGCAGGCCTTGGATATTTAGGGATTAAGTATATCTGGTCTAAATTTTTCTCAAGCAATCCTGAAATTCAGTTTAATGTAGTAATTTATAAACTTTTGAGACACACGTCTGAATCATAGTGTTGTGCAGGAGTGAGACACGTCATCAAAGAGTGAGGCTATCTGGCCACCCAGTCCCCGTATCACAGTGAGGCTTTCCTGGATGCCACAGCTCTTCTTAAAGATCAATCGTTGTAGGAAGATGCTGCACTAGGAAGACTCCCCTTCCATGTTTGAACGATGGTCCTTTAGGGATAATGACAGTAAATAAAATGTTAAATTAGCCATGTTGTTGTTTATATCTTGCTGATGACTACCCAGAACTATATAAATAAATGTTAATACAATGAAGGTTCATCCACCTAATACTCTACTCAAACTGGACTACCAATCTTGGAATCACATCTGGCAAAAATTGTATTCAGTCCTTTTCTCCCTAGAAGAATTCTTCAGCTAAAACAACACAATTGCAAATGTAACTAGAAATCTACTCAGCTGATATCAGAAAAGAAATGTCTTTCTGGATTAAATAGCACAACTTCTCAAAGTTTTCTCCTAAAGCCCATTTACCATCTTTTGTTTTAGTGTGGAAACATGCAAGCAAGAGATTCAGAACAGGTGCTGGCCTATTTATTTTAGAAGGAAGTAAGTTTAATGAATGGATATAAAGAGTCATTATTTTATCTCCATGAAAAATATTAAGCTTTTCTTGTAAGTAATTTTATCAATGAAGAATTTTTTCAACCAGTTTTTCTTTTTTTCAATGTTGACCATAAGAATTCTATTCAAATAGGTTTCCACCAATAGTAGGTTTCTAAGTACAGAAAAGTGTATGTTCATTCTCACAAAACTTTTATTATGTGACCAAATGACAATGACCAAGTTATCAACTGAAGTTCAAATCAGAAGCCCAGAAACTCTAAGTTGCCATATTGGCAAGCCCTTCATCAGGAAGTAACTTCAGGAAGTACACCTTCCCCTTCTGTCATCTGAAAACAGACAAGAGATAAAAGACTAAACTAAGTCAAATGCTTTTTCCACTCTTTGTAGCTCATCTCCATCTGCAAACCTTTTCCCTAAATATCTTTTTTAAAACACATTTTACCCAGGCATATCAACTTTCTCTCCTTGATCTCAAAACCAATTCTTTGACATCACTTGTATACCCAAAAGAAAATCAATTAAAGTAATGGATCCAAATATACCTTAAAAATGATCCTAATAAGACAAGAAACCATATAAAAGCATAGATGGCAAGAGGCTTCATCTTTTGAATACCTCCCTATCTGTTGCTCATTGCTGATGTTCTGCCAATGTTAACACCAGTCATCAGGAGGTGTATCATATCGGCTCCACCATAGCCCCTGAGCATCTTGCCTTCCTTTCCTCATCATTTAACTGAAAGGACATATGGGCTTCCCATTCATCTTTGTTTTTTGTTAAATAAAATGGGCAGAGTAAAGCATTCCTTGTCACAGGTCACTTTAAACAAAGCCCTGAGCATGGTCGTCATTACCCCATTTTTGTCAGATTTCCTAGAGTGAAAAAAGCTACAGCCATAAGGATAATCTTGTATTCTGGTTTACAGAGAGATTTTTATGACTAAGTAACCAATATGCTTAAACTCATGGCTGGCTAAGAAGTTAGAAGGACAAGAACGCAGGAATTACTTGGTAGCTTGTTGGGAGGAGAACAGGTATGCAGGCTGACCAGAGTGGGAAGGAAGCATCTTGGAGTGACAGAAGAAATGTACATTCTTCTCACTTTCATGCCGCCGAAATGCCACAATGAAAATCAGTGTGGACCCCCATGAAGAGGATAGGACGTTGAAGGTGTAGGTGCTGGAATGCTACACTTCGCAAGCATTTCGAGGCTTACCTCGACAAATTTCCTTCTCTTTTTACCCATCTTCCTTGTTCTACTTGGAGATGTTTTCTTAGTATGAATGGGCAGGCACTGAAAAGCTTCCAAGTAAGTTTTTGAAGGGAATTTGACATCTCAGAGAATAGAATTTTGACTGTGAAAAGTGAAAACCATGATGGCTGACAGTGGAAGACTTCTCTTTTCCACAAACAGGCTGATTATTCTAAGCATGAAAAAAGAGGGTGGAAAATAATGCCAAATTGGGAACATGAATGAAGTTGTTAATGCCCAGGTGCAGAACCTAATTCTCCAACAACAGATTAATGACACTGGAAAAAAAGAACACGAGCATCTTTATGGAAAAGGAGGTGCATGTGTGTGTCATTCATGCATGCACGCACCTGCACACACACACATACTGTATTAGGATATGACATAAAGTACCACTTAGCATGTCCTCTCATTTGCTTTCCATCATCTGAATAAGAATTTATGATTCAGGGTTATAATTAAGGATATTTCAGGAGTATTATAAAAAGTTCAAATGAAGATGTTCTCATCTTTACCAAAATATGTGCACTGAGTTCTCATTGGCTATATTAATCTACTAAGTATTTCTCTTATTGGAATCTTTTAAGAGTGGGTTCAGTTGGGACTGAAAATGGAAGATCTCCTTTTTTTAATATACTTATGAGAAAACACTCTAAGGATATATTAGGAAGGAACAGAAAAAATACAAGATGAATCTGCAGCATCTTGTAGTAACAGAAAGGACGTGCTCAAAAAATAAAAGGATGTGGGTATATCCCACGTATATATATATACACACACACACACACACACACACACACACACACACACACACATATATCTATACATACATATATATACCCACATCCACGGGACACAGGAGCCAGCCTGGAAGAACTCTCCATGGCCAAAGATGGAAAAACTTAAGCAAAAATAAATAAATAAATACTGTAGTACTGGATTATAACCTGAAGCATAAAATAAATAACCAAGAGTCCACACTGATAGAAATTAATGATTGAACAAATAGGTATTGGGGGAAAAGAGACAAATCTTCCTTATAGAAAAATTCCAAATAATAGACACAGCTATTCCCCAGTCAAGATTTGGAGCTCAGTCTCTCCTCTCACCCTTTGAATGTGGGCTGAACTTATTAGCTCCAAAAATAGAATGTGAAAACAGAAAAAATAATTACAGTTATAACGGGTGTACATAGGGGTACATATACAGGTATAACTCTACCTTAACCAAGTGATCAAGATTAACATCATCAATTATGCTATGTGGATACCATGTACACCCTGATATGATGTAATGAAAAGAACACTTAACCTCTGTGGTATTCTTTTTTTTTAATGAGCATGTTTAAAGATTTTATTTAGCTCATTAGTTAATAAAGGAACCCATAAAATAAAATAAAATAAAGTGAAAAATGGTTCAAAGGCAATTAGGAACACCAAAGTTAATTTGCTAATAGATTCAAAACTGGTCAAAATCCACAGGGTAAGATTCAATTATATCTCCACTGGACAAAATTAATTTGCTTCTCTATGAACAAGAATCACTTGCATTACTATCAGTTTTCTATAATGTACAGAGCTATAAAATAGTTCAAAGACAAGGGTTTTTCTCCCCAAAAACGCATAATCCCAGTCTAATCATGAAAAAATAAGTCAGACAAACTCAAACAGACGGGCATTCTACCAAATACTTGGCCAGCACTCATAACTGTCAAGGTCATGGAACACACATCTGCCTAATCAGGAAGGCAAATAAGCACACAGTGAGAATGCAGGGAAAGTGAGACTGGGTGAGGGCTATACAGGAAATGTCCGTACTAACTCTGCAACTTTTCTGTAAATCTAATATTACCCCAAAATACGAGTTTATTTTTTAAAAAAAGAATGTATTAGGAATCTTACTGAAAACTGTCACAGACTAGAGCTGACTAATGACACATAACAATTGAATATAATGTGGTCTCTGGGATTAGATCCTGAAACAGAAAAAGGACATTAATTGAAAAACTGGTAAAATGTGAATAAAGCCCAGAGTTTAGATATTAACATTAAGGGAAAGTAAAATTGGATAAGAAGTGTACGGTAGATATCCGTACTACCTTTGCAACTCTTCTGTAAATCAAACATTATTCCAAAATAAGGGTTTATTTTAAAAAAGGATATATTAGGAATCTTACTGGACAAGTTTTAAGCAATGTGTGTGCATGTCACAGATTAAAGCAAGAAAATGTTAGGGAATGAAAAAAGTTTGGAAACAGTCAAGTCATAAAGTCATAGTAAGAGATTCTTAGTGATTAAGACTGGCAGGTCTTTACGGAGACTCTGGCAGTTTTGACATATTCCTTGCTGCAGAGTCTCACAGTCTCCGATCAAGTGCACTCAGCCAAAGGAGGGCAGAAGACGGAAATTATGAACCAACAAGTCAGACCAAATTACTCAGGGAAAATAAAGAAGTTCATGTCTTCTTCATGACTAATTAAACTGAGATACATAGAAATTTAAACCAAATGTCAATCCACTGTAGATGACAGCATCAGATATTTGGAACAGGTCACTAAAGTGAGTACAACATCTCTATTTCCCACATCTGAAAAAATGCATGGAATCTCAACATGTGGAATGGTTTAGATACAGCCTTGTCTATTACCTTCTTCATCCAACATTTCATCAGAACCCTGTGAGAGCCTCTTCAGTAGTTTCTCATGGCATGTTTGTTTCTGTCCATTGAATTATTATTGCATTTAACATCTATACCATTTACTTGGTAAGACTTACTTGGTAAAGATTTATTTCAGTCATCAAGTTAATCAACACTGGTGTCTATCAGGCACTGTGCCACGCATTGTTATGAATAAGACACCATTTTTGTCCTCAAACTTTCCCTATAGAAAGGGAGACAGAGAATTAATGAGGCAATTAAAAAAGCGTGAAAGGGGTGTAATGAATGCCTACACACGACATGACAGGGCCACCTTGGAGGGGCACCTATTCAGGCTATACGGTTAGAGGCGGTGACATACAAATTGAGTGCTGAAGGATGACTAGACTATAAGCAACCTGAAGTCAAAGGTCCAATTATACACCTCTGAATCTTCCAACACCTGAAGCTCAATTCCTTGCAGACAGCAGGTACTGGAATATTTGTTAATTATGATAATAATAATACTGATAATATACATCAAGATAATTAACAATGGCTTGGGTCAAAGATACAAAGATGAATAGGGCAACATTCAAGGAGTTTTGGGAATTCTCCCTGTTCATCCTTGTATCCCTCATGCCAATCACACTGTCTGGCACATCCTAGGCACTCAATAAATGTTTACTCAAAGGATGAGACTGCTCAGACTCCCCATATCCAGTCGAGCACCAAGTCCTGTGAACCCTTGTTTCACAACATTTCTTACGTCTGTTTCTCCTCAGTTTTTCATTCCTTCTATCCTTTATCATGTCCTTGTCCCTTCTCATCTCGACCACTAAAAGAAACTTTACATTAGTCTCCCAAATCCAGGCCCTCATTTCGCAGCACATGCCACCGGCAGATTTTCTTAAACCGTGACTTGCTAAATAAAGTATCCATGCAAATACTTCCCATTTGCTTAGAGAGTAAAGCCCAAAGTCTTCAGTTCACCATTCAAAATCCTGAAGTCCTCAAGTGCTTCAGAGTCATGCCCTAACCTACCACTTTGAATGTTTTTACACCCAATACTCCCTTAACCAAACCCTATCCTTCAGCCGTACTTGTCAACTCACTAATCTTCCAAGCAGGCTTTCTGATGCCTAGATTCTGCTCAGAAGCCTTGGTTCAGGCCAGTCCTATACCTGGAAAATCTTCTTAGGCTCCAAAGGCCCAGTGCAAACCAATGTTCAGTGTGAAGTCTTCATCGACTACCTCCTCTGAACACCATGGGATGACATTCATTTGGCAGTTACCATTACTGCTTGGTATTTTCACACACTCATTCCACAAACACTTTCAGGACACATGTTAGCATGAGGGACAAGTCCCTGGAGAAGGATATCATTCTTTGTAAAGTAGAGGGTCAGCTAAAAACAGGAAGACCCTCAACGAGATGGACTGACACACTGGCAACAATGGGTTCAAGCATAACAATGATTGTGAGGATGGCGCAGGACCAGCCAGTGTTTCGTTTTGTTGTACACAGGGTCACTACGAGTTGGAACCGACTTGACGGCACCTAACAACAACCACAGCATTCTATGCAGAGCCCTGGTGGCACAGTGGTTAAGAGCTAGGCTGCTAATCAAAAGGTTGGCAGTTCAAATCCACCAGCCTCTCCTTGGAAACCCTATGGGGCAGTTCTACTCTGTTCTATAGGGTGGCTTTGAATTGGGTTTGGGGTTTTTGTTTGTTTTATTCTATGCCAGATGCTCGGCATAGCTTGGAGTGCTTTGTGGTCTCTGAACCCAAGGAGGTTACCATTCACTAAACAATTGTTCCTGGAGGGCGCTCAATAAATAGTTATTAAAGAGTAAATAGCTAGTGAGGAAGGTAAATAAACATACAATGACAATACAGTGTAATGTGTGCAATGAGGTCACATGGAAGGTTTCCCAAAAAAGATGGTGAGGGTGAAGAGAGAAAAGGACCCAGGAAACCAAACCCTGGACGGTGACAAGTAGGAGTGACCACAGGAAGAAAACAGTGACAGAGGGCACCATGGTCCAAGGCCATGGGTGGAAGAAGCAGAGATTCTAAGGAGATATAGCCAGAGATAAGCAGTAAGCAAGGGGAAGCGCACTGAATATATTTTATATTTAATTTTGGGGGGTAAACTCTCATTGAAATATGGTACATATAAAGTATGCAAATCTTCAGTGTATAGCTCAATAAATTTCCACTTTGTAACCACCATCTAAAAAAAAAAGTTACAGAACACTGTTAGCCATCCCCCCAAAGCTTCCCTCATGCACACTTTATCCCCAAAAGTAATTGCTAATGCCAACTTCTATCTTTACCTGTTTCTGAACTTCACTTAAATGGAATCATACGGTGAGGCTGTCTTCTTTCACACATTGTGTCTGAGTAATCCATTTTATTGCATATATATGCAATATATACATTTATGTAATCACTTTTTATTGCTTAATGTATTGCACTGTATGAATAAATTGCAATTGATTATCTATTCAACTATGATTGGATATCCTATCCAATCCTATTGGAGACTACTGAAATAATGCTTCATAAACATGCTTCTGCATGTCTTTGGTGCACTTGAGCACACGCTTGTTTGATATAGACAGAACTTAAATTGTTGGGTCATAAGCTATACATTTGTATACTACTACAAACAGTTTTCCAAACCGGCTCTATCAGTTACAATCCCACTAGAATTTATTAGATCTAAAGTTGCTCCTCATTTTCATCAAGAATTGGTATAGTCAGTCATTTTAATTTCATCCATTATTGTGGCTGTTTGGAGCCCTGGTGGCACGGCGGTAAAGAGCTCAGCTGCTAATCAAAACGTCGGCAGTTCAAATCCACCAGCCGCTCCTTGGAAGCCCTGTGGGACAGCTCTACTCTGTCCTATAGGGTCACTGTGAGTCAGAATCGACTTGATGGCAACAGGTTTGGTTTTAATTTGTGGCTGTTTAATGGTGTATCATTTTGTTTTATGTTTGCATTTTCCTGTTGACTGATGAGATCAAGCACTTTTTCATACATTTGATGGCTATCTGGATGTCCTCTTTTGTGAAGTATTTGTCCAGATATCTTCCTTATTTTTCTGTTGAGTCATCTGTTTTTGTTTTTTTCTTATTGATTTGTAGACGTTCTTTATATATTCTGGATAAAAATCGTTTGTCGTGCATATCAAACTTTGTGACTTACCTCTTCAACCTTGTAATAGAATCTTTTTATAAACAAAAGTACTTAATTTTACTGTAGTCCAGGTTATCAATCTTAATAAACTGTGATTATAAAAACTGGTTAAACTTTTTTTCTGTACTCGAAGCAATGAAGATTTTTTTTTATTACATTATTTTCTAAACGTTTCATTGTTTCACCTTTCTAATTTAGATCTACAACCTACCTTAAACTGATTTGTGTGTACGGTGTGAAAGGGAGATCAGGATCTTTTGTGTGTGTGTACAGATATACAACTGACCCAGTATCATTTTTCAAAAAGATCATCTCTTTCCCACTGCACTTCAGTACCACTTTGGTCATAAATCAAGTACCTACACATGCACGGCTCTGTTTCTAGGCTCTCTATTCGGTTCAACTGATCTATTTGTTTACTCTTGCACCAACGTCACACTGCTTTAATTACTGTAACTTTATAATAAGTTTTGATATCTAGAAGCAGTCCTACAACTTTGTTCCTTTTCAAGATTGTCATGCCTATTCTTGTAGTCTTGGTCCTTTGCGTTTCCATATAAATTTTAGGATTTTTTTTTTTAACACACAAACTTGCTGAGATTTTAATTGGAATTGCATCTACTACATACATCAATAAGGGTGAGAAGTGAGATCTTACAATGTTAAGCCTTTCATTTCTTGGGCATAGTATATACTTACTATTTATTAAGGCCTTTAAAAAATTTCAGTATTAATCAGTAACATTAAAAAATACGTCTTACCATTTTTATTAGACTTATTCCTAAGATTTGACATTTTATGCTAATATAAAAGGTATTTTCTTATTTTGAATTTTTTTCTAATTTAATTTTGCATGTTGACTTTGTACCAAGTGGCCTTGCTAAATCCAGTGACAGTATTAATTCTAAAATTATATCTGTAGTTTATTTTTGATTTTCAAATGTATACAATCATGTCATTTATTAATAATTATCAATATTTATTGTTTTCTTTTCAATTCTCATGCTTTTGATTTCTTTTTCTTGCAGATTTCTTTGGCTAGGACCTCCTCCACAATGCTGACTAGAAGTAATGGTAGTGGACATCTCTGTCTCATTCACGATCTCCGCAGAACATTTTTCAATATTTCGCCATGAATTGTGATTTTTTTTTAAAAGAAATTCTTTACCAGAATAATGAAATTTCCTTTCATTCCTAGTTTGCTGAGAAATTTGTCATAATTTCTAAGTATATAAAATTTCATCAAATGCTTTTTCTTCATTTGTAGATTTGAGACGTGATATGGATATGGGAAAATAATATGGACTTACTCTTATTCTGTTAATGTGATACATTACACTCGTTGATTTTCAAATTCTATATCAACTCTGCATTGCTGGAATAAATTCAACTTTATTATGGTACATTATCATTATTATCACAGGATTCATTACTTATTTTTTTAACTGTATTTTACCCTTTCTAAACAAGTCTCTTGAAGACAGTGTCTCATACTATTTTGCATTTCTCTGTATTATTCATAATACTGTAAACATATTGTAACTGTATTTATAAAACTGTAAACATCTTGAAGGAAGGGGCCCTGCTCTAGTCTTTTAAGTTCTTCACCGTTTGGAACTTATATTCTCCATTCTTTGGAACACAGTATATGTCAAATAAATGTCTGTTGAATGAATGTCTTCACAGTCTTCTAATACAGTGTCTTTCACAAAAAGACAGTTAGCAAATATCTACTGATTGATGAGTTTGCTAATTGGTGCTTTCCTATTTTAATGGGTCTCCTCTTCTCATCTTAACTCCTCATACTATTATTGTATCATACGTATTGCTAGGAGCACAATTATTGCTCAGTCAGAGAAATAGTATGTTCACAAGGTTCATTGTCAGCTGTGAAGAATGATGAATGTGCTTATCACCCAAGAGCCATGACATCCAACCCCGTGCTACCCACTCAGGGATACTTCATATGTTAGGCAGCTGTGAGATTTTCCAGTGTAGACAAGTCTTCTTCTTATTCTTCATTTAAATCTTACTTAAGGGCTTCATCTGTAATTTTAAAAATTGACTCATTTTTCTATTTCTGAGAAAAATAAGAATGTTCTTTCTTGGCAAAAAGGTCTGTCTCTTAACAAGCACAGTTTGGCATTTCATCTGTACCTCAACATTTATGTTGTACTCTAAACTCTCACAGCACATTCTGTGCAGGTATGAATATCCAGCAATCCAGGACCTTCAAATGTCTGCAATGTACACACTACAAGGAACATGTCTGGTCTGGGAGCGTGCCACAGATGCCACCTCTGTCTGTCTAATGAATCTATCAGTCAATTCAGTGTGAGAACATAACATAGCACAGCTACTGCTGTGTCCCAGAAGTTCAAAAGATTCATCAGGCTTCTTGATCTTTAGAATTAAAATAGAAGATGGAAATTTGTTACATAGGTTTAAAACTGAGACAGCTACAAAAGACTGTAAAAGAAGTTAAAACTTTTAGAGAAACTAGCCAGATATTGAGATGTGGTTATTACATGGAAGAAGAGAAGGCAAATAAATCTAAAGTCTGATAACCTTAAGCTTCTCAAAATAATTGTATTAAATACGGTATTTCATAGACCATGGTTATGTTAAAAAAAAAAAAAAATTGCCATACCAAAAAGAGTTAAAGGAAAGGAAACGTTCTTCAAAACAAACTGAAATGTCAAACTACAGTGAAAGAAGTCTAATAGTGGGGGGAATATATGCTACCAGACAAGTACGATCATGGACCCAATACAGAAATCCATTAGAAGACACTCCTGACATCTAAAAATTCATTCCTTGATTGATGAGAGGAAGGAATCCTGTCTCAGCCTAGCGTTTGTCTGTTTATCTAAAATCACAGGAAATAATTCTGGTAAATGCTGATGTTTTGAAGTGTTTGCCAGACTAAAATTTTTCAGTCTAGCCAATAACACAAACAAAGAAAGAGAAAGTTTTCCGGATTTGTGAAAACAATAGTAATTGGAAAAGTTCATTCCCTCAGGTTGAATTTTGTCTTTCCATGCCTTACTGATCTGCTCTGTGGGGTACAATACTTTCACCCATCTGCTCTGTGGGACATAAGTGGCATTATATAATACGAACCTAGGCCATGATGACCAAGTTTGCTCCAACCCATTAATTCTTTGCTCATCGTGTGAATAATTTATTTCAGGAAGCAAGCATCCACTTGGCATTTTTTACTATTCACTGGTAACATAAACTCTATTTAAGCAGATGCAAATTCACGCTTATATGAGACTATTTTTTAAGTGTGAGGCACTTACTAAACCAAGATACTATGGCTCCCTACAAGCAAGAGTGTTAAGGATTATGACGTCTTTTACTCTTTATTAATTCTCATCTGCTTTCTCTTTCAATTTTAAATAGGCTTTCTGATCCACTCTGCACATAAATTAAATATTACTTGACTTAATTCCATCAGCACTGAGCTGGGAAGGAAAGCAGGGGTTGGGGACAGGGCAAGGGGCTTGTCTCTGCTAGCAGGAGGGGAAGTGGGAACCAGAGAAAACAGGAGTCAGCCTCAGGATGGCCAGGCAGGGAGCAAGCAAGTGCTTGGAGGTCTGTGTTAGAGTCAGACTACCAGAGAACGGACTGGAAGCCAGGCAAAGAGGCAGTGTAACAGGCCCAGGTCAGTGAGCTGGCCTCTCTGGTGGAAGGACCCATATGCACTGGGTCCAGGACTGTAATGCTAGCAGGATGAACTCAAATGTTGGGAGTGGAAGGGCTGGGCCAGAGAGCCACTCAGCACCTAAGGAGCAACGGCACCTATAGTTGCCATATGCTGAATATTTAATATGGGTAAATGCTGTCCTAGGTCTTTATGTGCTGTTGGAGCCCTCATGAAGGCTAGTCAAAGAGGTTCTGTTTCTCCTCCCTCTAGGTCTTGGTTAGATCTCCCTTCTCACATCCCCTGAAGCAAGCTTTGGCCATGAAACTTTCTTTGGCCAACGAACATGAGTCAAACGGATGTGCCACTACTGGGTGGAAGCACTGAGAGCCACTGTATGAGTCCACAGCTTCCCTTTAGCTGCCCTGGCAATCATTAAAGCCTGTATAGAGATGGAGCTTCCATCAGGCCAGGCAACTGTGATGACAGAGACCCCTGCTAACCTGCAAAGATGACAAGTGTGAGGGGAAAAATGTGAAGCTGACACCCTGGCACTGGGGATTGCTTGTTACTGCAGTGTAGACATGGACTGACTCATTTAACCATCACAGCAAACCTATGACTCCTTTAAGGAGGAATGTGAATTGCATCTTGGTGACTATAAGTCCTTTGCTAAGATCAGAGTTAAGAGACGGAATCAGTGTCAAAACCCAGGTCTCTCTTACCAGAGCCCCTACTCTCACCCACACTTTGGCAAGAGCAGGAGAGAAAATAAGGCATCTCTGTCTCCACAAATGGCATCAGGAAATCTCCACAAACACAACTGGCATAAAACTAGGCCCCTGAGCAAAGTAGACTCTGCAACTCTCCCACTTTCTAAAATTAAAAAAAAAAAAAATTAACAAATGAAATATACCATCAAAGGACTCCACGTTAATGTCATGCTGTCCTCTGGGATAGTCAAACCCTATTGAATGATTACCCTCAAAATCACCTAGAGGGCTGAGCCAACAGGGGTGGATTAGGGGCTGGGGGAGGAGCCCCTTTCTCCCCTTGCTTTGGTGGTACTCCTTTGCTTTGGTACTCCTTTGCTTTGCTAGACCATGTCTTTCACTTTTAGATTATAGGTAAAGTAAACATAGGATTCTACGGAGATAAGCCGCCACGCATCTGTCAGTTTGTCATACTGTGCTGGGTGTGTGTTGCTACGATGTCAGGAGCTCTGCCACCAGCACTTCAAACACCAGCAGGGTCACCCATGGTGGACATGTTTCAGTGGAGCTTCTACACTAAGGAAGATTAGGAAGAAAGGTCGGGTTATCTGCTTCCAAAATTGTCCCATATAGTGCTGGAAGATGAGCCCCGTAGGTCGGAAGGCACTCAAACTACACAGTGGCTGCAACAATGAACTTAAGCATACCAACGAACATGAAGACAGCACAGGACTGAGCAAAGTTTCTTTACGTATGTTGTACATAAGGTCACCATGAGTTAGAGCTGACTCAATGGCAACTAACAATGACAACAGAGATAGAAAAGATTTCCACTGTTTCCCAAGCCTAATGCCTTCTAAAGTCATAGAGTTATAAGGCAGAATAGGAAGCAAAAGAGTCTAGGAGGGCAAGAGCATTATTTGTAGCTAATAAGACAATATTCTATGTATAGCTGGCAATTTTACTTTTTCCTGAAATTTCCAAGTGGAATTTAAAGTCCAGAATTCACGGTACAAACACAACTTCCTTGTAAGCTTCTATGCATGATTGAAGACTGGAAGGATCCTTCACGGACATTTATTTCTTAATGAGTGTTCACCTTAACTGCTGGCCTATCAATTATAGAAATCAAATTTAAAGAATGGTTGAAAGTATTCAAATCCTCAACTACTTCATGTCACTTTTCTCTTGTCCAATCTGGAGATTCATCCTATAGCCTTTAAATCAGAAAAGGAGAGATAAATTATTCTACTTTTAGAGAAGTGGGTGGAAAACTATGCTTTAGCTGTCACATAACATAGCTATTGACTTTCAGATTAAGCAATGCTTCTGAAGTCTGGACGGTGTCCACACACTGCCACATTTCATTTCAGGGAATTCCGTTATTGTGATGACTGAATACGTGTGTCATTTGAAGTCATAATTTATTTACACTCTTAATACTTAAATTGGCTTTTAAAGCACCAGCAAAATAACTGAGTCAGCTGTTTTCTGGCATAGAATCTCCATCATAATTATTCATTCATTTTTTTCAACATAATAAAAAGGTGGCCATCCATTTGACTAGACAGATCGAAAGTGTTTTTTAACTACTATAAATCACCTTTGAATTTCATATGACACATTCTTCCTAGTCCCTGCAACATCTAAGTCAGAAGATGCCATGTATGTTCAGAATGTTCTCTATGATAAAGTCTACGTCACACATTCATTTTTTGTGCAGCAATGATAGAGCTAGCTACATTTGTTATGAGTTTTTTTATTTTGAATACTTAATTAGGACTTAACATCAAACTATCTGAAACATCATAATGTACACAACATATGATGCATATTACAAACACCTTGAGCTTGAGTCCAAATAAAATTTATATTTAGCACTAAATTAATTTTTTCATAGCGCTTTAACAAATATTTCATTAAAAAATGTTTGTTGATAAATGTTTCAAAGGAGCAAGAAACTATCACAAAAAAATTCATTTGAAGCAAAGCCCCCTTTCTAACTGTACGCAGGTATAGAAGAAAACGTCAGAATAGAATACACACCTACATGTCTCATGAAATGTAGTTGAGAAAGCAAACAAAAATGCTACGTTGATTTGAATAACAGCAAACAATGAGTTGATTAATTTTTTAAATGAATGTAATGCTTTCTTTTGGAGCATCTGAGTGCAGAAGAAAGCACAGGTTGGCACATGTTTTCGAACAACCAGACCTTCCTTTCATTGGTCTCTAACCCTCAGGAGGGGCTATATTCATCGACAAAGGTGAGGCTGCCTTGGCCCACATAGTGTGGCTTGCTACTTTCAACGAAAGTCTAAAACTGCGAAAGCATTTAAGTCTACTGCATGCAGAGTCTATGACTCAAGAAGACATAGTCATAGAAGGTTGCACTATTGATTTTCATTAAGAGAATAAAGGAAATAGATCAGCTAAAAGCACAAGCCTCTGAACACACAATCAGAGTGAAACTCAAACGAAGAGATAATCTATCACCATTCTAAGCATTCTCCTTGGGAGTAAAATCAGGTAACACCCTTAAGAGCCAAATTATACGAAGATGCTATTTGTCCCCTTTAAACTAGTAACATTACAGGTCTCCTTACTAATTCTGGAGCATGCATTTTTAAGTGGACACTGCTGCCTTCCAAACATCTTGCCATCCCGGAAATTTCCTTCAGTAACTTTCCAAATGGTTCTCTACACACACACACACACACAAAGAGCCTGTTATACAACTCAAAGTTTTAAACGCCAGCTTCCCTTGACTTAATCAAGCCCTCGGAAAAGGGCATGGACCTTCCTTTCCTGTTATAATAGGGAAATATCCCCACTGCGCTCTTCCTCCAGGGAAGCAAGTGGTTTCGCAAAGCCCCAGGAAGCTCCTGGAGGGCAGACAGGATTCAGGTCGGTGCAGCGATTGGAGATAGACGTGTTGAGTTCTAGGAGTTCTCATTCTTATCTTTTTATCATAATTGGCGACATGACCCAAATACTAGGAAATCTCCATATTCCATTTACAGACTCAATTTTGATTACGCAGCTCGTGGGAAGAAATAGCATCTTTTCCTTAACTAGCTGCACTACACTCTTGGTAAAATTATCTTAATTTCACTGTAACACTTGGTTTAACGACATGTTATGGGTCACATTTAAAACTGTGGATCAACTAAACGCCTTTTTAAAGGGATTTCTTCCTTCCAGAATGGCAAGCCAATAACGCGTCGCGTGAAGCACGCACTCGGGTTAGGCAAGTGGAGGTCTCTGCTCGCCCGCTCCCATCCTCCAGAGTGGTGGGTCTCTGGGAAGCAGGGCGATCTGCTCATTCTGTTGCCTTTCACCTTGCAACGCGCAAATCCCTCCCTAGTTGCTCAAGTAGAGAAGATTGCCAACTGCTCATCCCAGCGGACACTCTGCAGAAAACTCTAAGGGCTTGCGCGCGGGCCCAGGCTAGGTCGCTGGCGGCGACAACTTTACGGATTCGTGAATTTGTTAGTTTCTGGACAAAGTAAAATTGCCCCCAAAGAGAATGGCAAGCACACCTCGAAAACCCGCTACCGTGCAACACTCGAAGCTACGCTTGCGGCAGTTCCACCTTCCTCACCCCCCACAGGCAACCCAAGAACACAGTGCATATAAGCCCCACAGGAGAAGCAGTGGGTAGGTCGAGTTGTGGAGCGGCCAGGCTGCGCCAGGAAGGGAACCTCCCGTCCCTTCCCCGCAGCCCGGTCGTTTACCGCCAGAAAGTGCATAGGAGCAGCCCCCAGATCCGGCCGGAGGACGTGGACGCCCTTCCCCCAAACCGGGCGCGGAGGCGCAGGCCACCTGCCTGGCTCCCGGCCGCTGCCGAGGGAGGGGTCGTGCGGCAGGTGCCGGGGTCAACGGGAGCGAGCTGCCCTTACGTGCTCGAGCTTGTCTTTCCTCCGGAGCCAGACGCTGGCGCTGTAGTCCTGCTGCTTGACGCTGCTGTAGAAGTTCGCGCCCACTCTAGTCAGGCTCGAAGAGGGCTCCTTGGGGCGGCTTTTGAGCCTCATCTGCTCGAAGCCCTCGTGGGGGGAGGCCGAGAGCCAGTCGTGCTGCCGGATCTCCATGCTGACATGACAAGGGGGCGGCTGGCGCGCAGGGGACTTGTGATGGGAACTGGGCAGGGAGGGCGAGCGAGGGAGAGAGGGAGAGAGGGCGAGAAGGAGCGAGAGAAAGAGCGAGGGCGCGCGGAGAGCGCGGGGCGGAGTAGCCGGTGAGGGGCGCGAGCCGAGAGGGAGGCGGTGCCCGGCGCGCAGGGAGGAGGCGCTGGGCCGGCGGAGGGGGAGGGGTGCCCGGTGTGGGTGGCGGGGCGAGCGGGAGGCAAAGAGGGAGGGGGCCGCGGGCACCGGGAAGGCTGGCGTGTCAGGTGTGGGAGGCGGTGGCCGCAACGTCCCCCACCGGCTGCGGTCCCAAGCGGGCGCTCCGCACGCCGGCTCCTTGCGGCACCGACTGGGACCCGGGCGGGTAAACCAGCAGGAAGCGCGGGTAGGCGGCGGCGGGGGTGCGGTGTGGGAGGGGCCGCCGCGCGCCCAGCCAGGCCGGTCCGCAGGTTGGTGCAGTGAAAAACCACCGCCACCGCCGGGCCGAAGACCGGTGTCCGGCTGCCCGCGCCACCCGCCGCCCCCTTCCGCCGCAACCCGGCTGGGTGGCCGGCCCCGGCTGCGGATCGACCTTTCCCCAACAGGCTACACCTTTCTCTCTCCCGTTTTGACTTGAAAGAGAACCAACTAGCAACTCGAGAAGTGAACGCCGTCTCTGCACCTCCTGCCTCCGGCTCGCTAAGCGCGGGGCTGGATCAGGAGTGAGACGCTCGGGAACCACCTCCGCCCTTCCCCCACTGCCATCCAGAAGCCACCGCCTCACCCCGCCCCCGACTCGCTCTTTCTATTACCTCATTATAAAAGTTCAATAACTCCCCACCTCGGAAGCCCCTTTGTCCCACCCTTGGGACTGAGAGCATAGGGTGCCTAGCAACCCACTGATGTTGGCCACGAGGACATGGGTTTTCTTGAGCCTTGCACACTACTTTCACATCAGGACGTAGCAATGCAAATCCGCCTGGGTGCATTACCGCGGCTGGCAGACACTCTTGCACGCTGTTTCCCAGTCCTCAATGTCCACGGTGAACAAGGCTTCCAGCGGCCCCCACCCCACCGGATCCTGGGGGGAGCGATTCCGGAGTCCCCGTTGCAATTCTCTGCTTATGATTTGGCTCTGTTCATTAGGTGTACACGGCCCGACCGCTGTCCATTTGTTTCTCTTCTGGTTTGTAGGCCCCCAGGACGAGGTTTTAATCCCCAAGAGTTTTTACATCTGCTCTGCCTTTCGAGCCTAGTCTTAAAACAGCCAGGCATAATGATTATTAAGAATAAGGTGATGTATCAATAATTAAATCTTAAATCTCCTTATACTTTGCTATTTTGGGAGTCAGCATGTCAAAAAAAATTGTTTTGTTTTGTTTTACCAAAAAGCTAAACAACTAGTGTTAATGGTCTCTCAGGTCTGTCTGTTTCAAAGCTGGGTAAGCATATGAAGGAGTCCCTGGGTGGCACAAATGGTTAATGCACTGGCTGATAACTGGAAGGTTGGGGGTTCCAGTCCTCCCAAAGGCTTCTTGGAAGAAAGGCTTGGCAATCTACTTCTGAAAAATTGTCCATTGAAAAACCTGATGGAGTATAGTTCTACTGTAACACTCCTGAGTCACCATGAATTGCAATGACGTGAAGGCAAGCGGTTTAGTTTTTGTTGTTGTTTGTTTGTAACATATGAAAGCCTGAGGATACTGCAGATTGTGAAGAAAGTGCAGAGGGTAAACTGATCTACCTCTCTAGCCCTTGGCAGAACTCTCCTCCCACCCCAAACTGTCCTACTTGGATGATGGTTTCAGAGAAATTCCAGGTTCAAATTTGATTGCAAAGGCAAGCATTGCCTCTTGTACTTTTTTGTTGTTGTTGTGTGTCATCCGGTCAATTCCAACTCCTACCAACCCTGTAGGACAGAGTAGACCTGTCCCATAGGGTTTACTAGGCTGTAATCCTTACGGGAGCAGATGGCCAGTCAGATCTTTTCTCCACCAGAGCTGCTGATAAGTTCAAACTACCAACCTTTTCAGTTGGCCACTGAGATCTTAACAATGGCACTACCAGGGGCTCCTTCACATCTTTTTAGAGTCTCCACATTAAAAGATGGTATTGTCAAAACAGTAGTTGAAATAAAGTCCTGTGAGCAGCAGTCAATTGGGATGAAGAAATTAAATACAAATACCTACCACCACCACCACCACCACCACCACCCCCACACACCCACACACACACAACTTTTGGTTAGTCTAGATTGTTTTTCTTAGGGGCAAAATAGTCTTGTGTAATAAGTGACTGGCTGGTGGGCTATAGCCAAGTTTCACAGTAATTCTGCAAGATGAATGTTATTATCCCCATTGTTCAAGTGAGGAAACTGAGGTTCAAACAGAAATTATACTTCAAAGCAAGGATTTGAATCAGGTTTAAAAAACTGTGAATATTATACATTCCATTGTGCTCTCTCCCATTTTTTTGTGATTGCAATTTAACCTTCACTGCTTTTTTTTTTTTTTAAGTAAACAGACACAATTTAAATGATTACAAGCAGTTATATAGTCTTTTATAATGTTGATGTATAAAAGACCTGGCCCCCCTTCTGCAAAGTATAACTTCTTTTTGCTCTGTGAGATTGCAGTGTAGGTAATGTGATATATCCAAACTTTGACAAGTGATAAGATATGCAATTTAGAGTAGTCATAAGTGTTCCACTGTCGTAGAATTTAAACAAATGGTTTCCATACTGAGTCAGCTTTTTGTACTGAATAGATTTTTTTTTAACTGCACCTTTTTGGGGAAAACACTATAGTAGTTCCTAGCATCTCTGTTTTTTCAAAAGTATAGTGGTAGCATTTATGTTCCAGGGAGACTACTGAATTCATATATAGTCAATTCATATATGTTTATTATGAGCAAATATCAGGCAAAACATACATTTTTACCTTTCCGTACTTAACCTTCTTAGTACATAGTGCCAAACTTTCAAATGCACTCAACAAGTTGAAATATATCTATACGTATTCATATTTTTTTCTGTCTTCGATTCTTGTTCAATTTCATTTTTTATGGTAGTAACATGGAGCTTGCTTGTTGACCTTCAAAACAACGTTTTATATAAAATTAAACTCAGTTTAAACTGTTACAGGAAAGAAAAATATTTTTTGAAGATGGCCAGATACAGTATACGAATGTTGCACTAAAATATTATTGAATTTATAAATTAATAAACTCCCACTGCACCTTTTCCTGTACATTTTCGTAGCCCTTACATTTTCTGACTGCAGCATAGATTTTTGCCTTCTCTGTCTTACTAGCCCCCAAGCTACCTGGGGGCAGGGGCCATGCCTGACCCTCTACTGTGGCTTGCACACATAAGGAGCACTCAGTAAACCACGGTGAGAAATGACTGACTGGAGACTAACACTTCACACGTGTTTTTTGCTTCCTTATCCTCAAAGCCCTGGACTTTACATTAGAATATCTAGATTTTAGTACCAGCTCCAAAGGATGTGAATTTCTTGGTTTTCATTTGATTGCAATAAACTTCAAGTTCATCTACTAAATGAGGAATAATAATTGCTACCTCAAATGATTGCTATAGGTATACAATGATATAGCACATGAGAAAAATAAACTCATAAACCATAGAGTGCTATGATATTATTTCAGAGCTTTCTGGCATAGGAAGTTTCTTTACATTATTCTAATGTTCCATAATAATTTTCATCAAAAGTTATATCAATTAATCTTGATTGCTTTTAATCATAGAAACTGCATTTTGCCACAAATTTGCATCTCATTCATGCTTATATTTATTTTAGAAATATTTTACCTTAAGGGCTCTTGGCATTTGTCTTAGTTACCTAGTGCTGTTAGAACAGAAATACCACAAGTGGATGCCTTTAATAAAGAGGAATTTATTCTCTCACAGTTTAGGAGGCTAGAAGCCCGAATTCAGGGTGCCAGCTCCAGGGGAAGGCTTTCTCTTTCTGTTGGTTCTGGGGGAATGTCCTTTTCATCAATCTTCCCCTGGTCTGGGAGCTTCTCAGTGCAGGGACCCCTGGTCCAAAGGACGTGCGCCACTCCTAGTTCTTCATTCTTGGTGGCATGAGGTCCCTCTTCTCTCTACTAGCTTCTCTCTCTTATATCTCAAAAGAGATTGACTCAAGATACAACCTAATCTTGTAAATTGAGTCCTGCCTCGTTAACATAACTGTCTCTAATCCTGCCTCATTAACGTCATAGAGTTAGGATTTCCAACACATAGGAAAATCACATCAGATGACAAAATGGTGGACAGTCACACAATACTGGAAATCATGGCCTAGCCAAGTTGACACACATTTTTGTGGGACACAATTCAATCCATAACAATATTTTATACAATATCTTCAAACTATATAGAATTTTCAAGTAAAATATATATGAGCAATCAACATGTACTGATGTCAAACCTAAATTTAATAGACACCATTGACTCAAAATTGCTTACTTTGTCTGAACTAGACACTGCCTGGACATAAAACCTGAGACTGGAGTCATAGGCTAAAAGTATCAGGAAGTAACTGGGAGTGGTTTTTTTTAAGCCTTTAATAACAATAATAGTACCTTACATGTCCATAATAAATGTTTTCATGTCTGTTATCATATTTACTTCATGGATGAATTTTCTGAAAGTCAATGGTCAGTAGTTGCTACCATCTTCATTTCTCAAAAGTAGGAAAATGAAGCACGTGCACAAGGCTATGTGTCTAATAAGTCACAGAGTCTCATCTGAAAGCCAGTTTACTAACTCTAAATAATTTTTTTCATCATTGTCAGATTTTTAAAAAATCTCAAATATTTCTTAGTGCTTACATGCTTTATTTTTCTTACATTTACTTTTACAAAGTGTTACTGGATTTTGTTAAAAGTTTATTGTTGATGAATAAAACATTTCATTAGTTAGACCTTCCTTGAGAATGTATGTAATGTCCTCCCTAATTATCCTCACACTATGTAAGGCTATATTAAAACATAGACCCAAGAAATAACTCGTCTTTGTTGTCAAGAAGTGGATCTGACAGCTTAAAACAGCATTATTACTTTAAAAAAACAATGAGTATGTTAATTATAAGATTATTTTGGTAGAAAATTTAAATAAAGTAATACCATTAAAAAATTAAAATACCAGAAACATCTCACAACATGGATGAATACGGAGGGCATTATGCTGAGTAAAATAAGTCAATCGCAAGAGGACAAACATTGTATGAGACCAAGAAAAGGTTTACACACAAAAAAAAGCAATCTTTGGTGGTTATGAGGGAGAGGAGGAGAGGGATGGGGAAATCACTGATGGTAGACGAGTGTTAACTCTGGTGAAGGGTAAGACAACACACAATACAGGGGAAGTCAGCACAGCTTGACCTAGGCAAAGTCATACAAGTGGCTGGTGAATCTGAACTGCTGACCTTTTATTTAGCAGCCGAGCTCTTAACCATTGTACCACAAGGGCTCTAGAAGCTTCCTAGACACATCCAAACACCTTGATGGACTGAGTTACTGGTGCTGAGGACTGGAGACCATGGTCTTGGGGGACATCTAGGTCAGTTGACATAACATAATTCATAAAGAAAATGTTTTACATCCTACTTTGGTAAGCAGTGTCTGGGGTCTTAAAAGCTTGTGAGCAGCCATCTAAGACACATCTCTTGGTCCCATTCCATTTGGAGCAAAGGAGAATGAAGAAAACCAAAGACACAAAATATTAGTCCAAAGGGCTAATGGACCACATGAACCACAGCCTCCACCAACCTGAGCCCAGAAGAACTAGATGGTACCCAGCTATCACCACCAACCACTCTGACAGGGATCACAACAGAGGGTCCTGGACAGAGCAGGATAAAAATGTAGAATAAAATTAAAATTCACAAAGAAGATCAGACTTACTGGTCTGACAGAGACTGGATGAACCCACTGAGACTATGGCCCCAGACACGCTGCTAACTCAGAACTGAAGCCAATTCTAAAGTCTACCTTTCAGCCAAAGATTAGACAGGCCTAGCCCTGGTGGTGCAGTGGTTAAAAGCTCAGCTACTAACCAAAAGTTCAGCAGTTCAAATCTACAAGCTGCTCCTTGGAAATCCTATGGGGTAGTTCTACTCTGTCCTATAGGGTTGCTATGAGTCGGATCAACTCGATGGCAATGGGTTTAGGTTTTATAAAACAAACAATAACATATGTGAGGAATATGCTTCTAAGTTCAATCAAGTATATGAGACCAAATGGAAAAAACCTGCCCCAAAGCAAAGATGAGAGGTAGGAAGGGACAGGAAAACTGGACAAATGAACAGGGGTGTAAACAGGAACGGGGTAAACAGGAAGGGGGAGAGTGTTGACACATTGTGAGGATTGCAACCAATGTCACAAAACAATTTGTATATAAATTTTTTAATGAGAAACTAATTTGTGCTGTAAACTTTCACCTAAAGCAGAATAAAAAATTTTTTAAAAGAAGTATAGTAGTCTTAGATTTAAAACATTTTCTGAAAGAATATACAAGCATTAATACAGTGTGTTATTCTCTGAGAAGGGTCTTTTATGCTACAATATTTTCTTTAGCAAAGTAGGTACTGTATATTGATTAGTTATAAAATGACAATGAGGATTTTTAAAAAATATTATGTTAAATTATTCATAAAGTGGATTTATCTGCATACAAACTAATTATAGCCTAGCAATCTTATTTTTTTGAGCACCTACTCTGTTCTGGTCCCTGTGTTAGTTTGCTGTCAAAGGTATGATATCATTTTTTTTTTCTTTTTCACAAAAACCCTGCAAAATAAACATGACCATCCCCATGTGTTATGAATTGAATTGTGTCTCCCAAAATATATGTTGGAATCTTAACCCCTATACCTGTGGATGCAATCCTGTTTTAGAACAGCGTTTTCTTTGTTTTATTAATGAGGCCATATCAGGGTGGGTCCTACACTTAATCACTTCTGAGTGATAAAAAGAGCAGAGTAGACACAGAAGCGAGCATGTGCTGGGGAAGACACATGCAACCAAGGAATGCTTGGGCTACTGACAAGGAGGAACAGACAAGGCCAAGATCCTGATTTGGATTTTTAGCCTCCACAACTGTGATAAAATAAATTTCTGTTCTCTAAAGATACTCACTTGTTGTATTTGTGTTACAGCAGCATAGATAACAAAGACACCATGTTACTGATGAGGAAATTAAAACTAATACCAAGAAACAAATAAACAAACAAAAAAAAATCAAGAGTACTTTAGGTAAAGTATTTCTAGAATAAATATAAGCATGAATACGGAAGACACACTTGCCCAAGAGATACAGCTAACAAGAGGAAAAGCTGTCGCTGAAACTCAGTCTGGTTCAACTTTAAATGCCTTTCACAACACCAAACTGCCTGATCTTGCTTGAGCTCCTTGCATTTCTGCTGTGTTGAGAGCTCCAGAATAACCTGGAGAGAAGCTGATGAGTAGTAGAGAGGTCAATTAGTACCCAGGTTGAGACCTAAATGCCTACCTACCAGTTGCCTTTAAGTCAACTCTGACTCATGGTGACCCCATATGTGTCAGAGTAGAACTGTGCTCCATAGGGTTTCCAATGGCTGATTTTCAGAAGTAGATCACCAGGCCTTTCTTCCTAGCCCGTTTATCTAGAAGGTCCACTGAAATCTGGTCAGCATCATAGCAACACACAAGCCTCCACTGACAGATGAGTGGCAGTTGCATGTGAGGTGCATTAGCCAGGAATTGAACCTGAATAGAGTGAGTTTATACTGTACCACAGAGGCTGGCATTTTATTTACACAAGAAGCACCAGATTAGGTGGTCTGGAATATTTCTGAGGCTTGGAAACCTTGATTTTTGTACTAGCTCAGTTAACAACCCAGGAT
Source organism: Dugong dugon (assembly GCA_030035585.1). NCBI lineage: Eukaryota > Metazoa > Chordata > Mammalia > Sirenia > Dugongidae > Dugong > Dugong dugon. The sequence continues at coordinate 21,430,211 of CM057469.1, read as the reverse complement.
GAGGACTCATGCGGCTTCACCTAATCAGATCTGTCAGGTTTGTTCACAAAATTGGGCTTAGCAGTAGAGCACTGAACAGATACATCACATCAGCACATGTGATTGGACTGTGTCACAGAGAATTAGCCGATGACTATACTAAAATAATAATAATAAAGAGGATAGTCAAAAGGGTTAGCACGATAGTTTAGTACAACTAAAAGTTTCCGGTAGGAAAAATAATCTGAATTATCCTACTTCATTGTGTAGATGGATTAAATTCATCAGACAATCATTTAAACTCTCACTTCACTTGGCCTTTGTGCCTAACCTTGGAACTGCGAATCAGTATTTCAAAATTTTATCATTTATATTCTACTACTATGAGTACCTGAGATAATTGTTTATATATCTATCATGGTATTGAGTATAAAATACTTATTAAAGTGTAAAATATGTCCAACTCTACATTAAAAAGGAAGTATTCAATTTTAATGTACACCAAACCATAATTCTCACTCATCCCCAGATTCTTAAAATTGGAATATAGCCTTAAATCAAGTGATTTCAGAATGATGTATATTTGAGCACCCAAGAAAAATCGACTTTTACTGTGTGGTTTATTATATTTCTAAGCCACCCCAATAGTGGTCACAGCTTTCTTTCACGTTTCATTCTTTTTGGGAAGCCAAGGTTGTTTCTGAGACCTCCAGTACGGATTTAGCAAATATCATCAAAATATTTGGACACCTCTGACATTACCCATCTGTTCACCTATGCTAAAGAAGCATTTACTGAGGTCTTATTTCTTCAATATCCCTGACAATTGGAGTAATTTTTTCTACAGTAAATGACCTGAACACATGAGTGCTGATACACACCATCTCAATGCTCGTCCAGGTTCACTGCTGGGAGCTTCTGTATATTATGCAAAACCGTGGATGTGGATGTGACATAGTCCGTTCCCAGCAATGAAACTCAGAAAACGCAGAGCGTATTTTTATGCCCAGTTGCTGGAGATTTCGTTGGTCTTAGGTTTTCTGAGTCAATGATCTCCTCTTCCCTTCCAGTTACTTGGTTCTAGTTCTTTACCCTTGTCTTAATGACGTTATTTTTCTAGTCTTTGTTTTTTACATTAACCACTCCAACAGCTTTTCTAATGTAGGCAGAGTATAAATAACAGAGGAGGAATTAGTTAATCTGTCATGAACCAAGACTGCCTGACAACATGTCAGCCTGATTGATTGGTTTCAAGTTATAAAATCCATTAAATTAATATACAGAAATCCAAAGGGCACATTACATATCTCTTATTTCCCTCTGTTAACATTTCTACTCTAATTATGCTCAAGCCAGTCCTGTTCATTCCAAAAGCATTTGTTTTATCAATCAATGCATGCTAGACCATGGAGACACACAGTAAATAAGATTTAAAATGTTTCAAGCTTGAGCTCATTGGGAAAACAGACAAGTGAATGTTGTGATACAGCTACAGGTACAAAGAAACCAGTCTGGGATCGAGGGTGAGGTGGGGAGAAGGTCCCAGAGAAAATCAGCTGAATGGGGATAAGATTCTAGAAAGAAAATATGGTTATATATTTGGATGATCTTAGCAAAGAGAAAGAGTTTGGCTTTGTTAAATTGTACTCAGAATTTCAGCTTGTCAAATATTTATTGGGTTTTTAGTGTGCACTTAAAATTTTGTAAGCACCATGGGGATTCAAAAGTCTGAGAAATCATAATCCCTGGCTTACAGTAATTTACAATTTTGTAAGTAGATAAACACTAACAAAACAGCAAATAACACAGCATTATGATCAAACATTAACATTAATGGTACAGAAAACAGACACTAAATCTATAGTTCCCAAATAAGGCACCATTTTGTGCTGTCAAAAAATACAGATTCCCAAAGTTTAGGGTATACAGCCTGGCTCGGGAAGGCAGGTCCAATTGGTTGAAAAGCACCATTAGGATGTAGGCTGGAAATGTGTTCTTAGAGGTGTTTAGCAGAGTTAAAACATAAAATAAAAATGTCTTTTACAGAAAAAAATACTAATTTATGTGATGTAGCTAAGACATCACTTAGAATAAGGTGTATGTTCAGGGTATCTTTCGCAAAGCTAATGGCTGAACCTGACTACATCATGTTTACCTGGACCTAGGCTTATGACTTAGTTGTATTTCCAGCTTCAGTCTTTTTATTTATGAATGGAAATGTGAGGCATATGTTATATTTAACACTGTAGTGAAAAGTGAATGCAATTTCTCCTCTTCTCAGTGTGTCAGCCAATTGCACAAATGTTTATTTGATTTCTATAAGATGCATAAAGGAGTCCTTGGGTGGTGCAAATGGTTAAGCGCTCACCTACTAGCCGAAAGGTTGGTGTTTGAAACCCACTCAGAGAGGCCGCAGAAGACAGGCCTCATGATCTGCTTCTGAAAGGTCAGTAGCCTTGAAAGCTCTATGGAGCAGCTCTGCTCTTCCCACATGGGGGTGCCATGAGTCAGAATCAACTGGATGGCAACTAACAGCAACAACAATAACCATACAGATGCATAAACTATAATTCTAATGTAATAAACCATCAATGTCTTTATGATTATTTCAAAGGATTAGTTAACTAGAATTTTATTAATAGACAAAAATGTAATTATTGCTATTTGCTAAAATTTATGATTACCCCTGAATAGGTGCACTTTCTAAATGTTTGACAGAGAATCTTAAAGTCAATTTATACTTTAAGTAAGACTTTTCAAGGAAGCTATCTGACTTACACTTACCAGAGATCACTGTGTTCACCAGCAAGTGATGGATGGAGGAGGTTACAAATTCCAGCAGAGGAGCCATCAATGACAGGAGAGCAGGAGGGAGAAGAAGCAGGAGAACTAAGAGGAGAAGGAATAAGTTATAACTAATCCTCTTGCCACAGGGTCCCCTGCCCACATGGCCAGCCTGTTCCTGGTGAGTCACAGCTCTGGCCCATAGTGATGTCCTTCTCCAAGGGATCAAAGTGATTTGCTCCCCTTTCGAGTAGCTTCTGTGGTTTCAGACCTTGCAAGAATCTCTAGGGACAAGGAGATTCTGGCTGAAGTGTCCCTTAGTGTGCAGGAGAGGCAGGAGGACCCACGCATTTCCAGACCAAGATCTCAGGTGGGAAGGGGAGGGAGGATAGGAAAAAAATCAACACCTTCTTCAGATCCCAACCTGGTTAGTTATCAGCAGCTAGCTAGGAGCCTGCCAAGCAAATACAGGAAAGTAAAATTAGTTTTGCTGATAAGTGAAACTAGAAAACTGAATGTAAAATGGCAGGAAACAGTTTAGGAAAATACGTGATTGCAACAAGCCTACTGAAGGTGCGAAGTGTCATTGCCTCCATTTAAATTTTATCATGGAAGACAAAATGGCATGAGATTTATGTAACCTGGGTTATGAAGTCAGATAGTTCCAAGTTTGATTCTGAGTCCTGTCCTGTCATTTACTCTTGCGTGACCTTGAGAAGTTCATTTAACATCTTGAAGCGTCAGTTTGTCAACTGTGAAATGGATGTAATAGTAGACTGCTATGAGGATTGTATAGGGATGTACGTAAAGTTTGTTCCAGTCACTCCCTGTCCCTGGAGATTCTTACATAGTCTGAAAGCACAGAAGCTACTCAAACAGGGAGAAGTCACTTTGGTCCCTTGGAGAAGGACATCACTATGCAGAGCTGTGACTCATCAAGGAGCAGGCTGGCTGGGTGGGCAGGTGACACTAAGGCAGGGGCTCTCCCTGGCAGAACCCTCTACATGAATTGTACCTCCAAGACTGTGCTGAATGAGCTTCTGCGGTGGGAAGCATGAGCTGATTCACAGATAATATCTCTCTAGGAAATAATAAGGGGGCTAATACTTGGCACCTCAACATAAAGAAAACAAAAATCCTCTCAACTGGACTCATAAGCAACACCATGATAATCGGAGAAAATATTGAGGTTGTCGAAGATTTCATTTTACTCAGATCCACAATCAAAGCCCACAGAAACAGCAGTCAAGAAATCAAACGACATTGTATCGGGCAAATGTGCTGAAAAGACCTCTTTAAAGTGTTAAAAAGCAAAGACGTCACTTTGAGAACTAAAGTGCGCCTGACCCAAACCATGACATTTTCAATTGCCTCATATGCACTCAAAAACTGGACAATGAATAAAGAAGACTGAACTGATGCCTTTGAATTATGGTGCTGGTGAAGAGTATTGAATATACCGTGGACTGCCAGAAGAAGGAACTAGTTTATCTTGAAAGAAGTACAGACAGAGTGCTCCTTGGAAGTGTGGATGGTGAGACATCATCTCATGTACTTTGGACATGTTATTGGGAGGGGCCAACCCATGGAGAAGGACATCATACTTGGTAAAGTAGAGGGTCAGTGAAAAAGAGGAAGACCCTCAACAAGATGGACTGACAGAGTGGCTGCAACAATGGGCTCAAACATAGCAACAATCGTGAGGATGGCACAGGACCGGGTAGTGTTTCGTTCTGTTGTACACAGGGTCGCTATGATTGAAAATGACTCAGTGGCACCTAACAACCTAACAGCAATATTTGCTGGAGTCCCACACTGGTGCAATTGGTTAATGCACTCAGCTGCTAACCAAAAGGTTGGAGGTTCAAGTCCACCCAGAGATGTCTTGGAAGAAAGACCTGGTGATCTACTTCTGAAAAATCAGCCATTGAAGCCTTTTGAAACAGTTCTACTCTGACACACATGAGGTCACCATGAGCTGATCTACTTGATGGCGACTGATAATATTTAAGGAGGGAGGAAGGAGTGAAGGGAGGGAGGGAGGGAGGACAGGAGGAAGGCAGGCAGGCCCGCCTGGTCAGTAAGTGGGGAAATTGTATCTCCAACAGGCAGATTTTCCCCCAAGTTCTGTCCCTGCCAAGTCTGATGCTATACGCCATGACCAATAGGATCTTGCCAAAATAGTGACAGATAAGCCATGACCCAAATGCTCCATGCTTAATATATTCCATCTGTACCATGTCATCACTTATTTGATTTAGAATGGACCCCAGCTGTCAAAGACTATCCCAAATGGCATGTTTGCTTCAAGCACAGGTCTGACAGAAGTTCCTGCAAACATCACACTTCAGCCAACTACCAGTCTTGAGTTTGGGAATTAATCTCCATCTAATCTTTCTTTATTTCATTTCATTTCATTATTTTTTCCCCAAAAGGTTTCACATTTTTATTACTGACCTTAAATAACCCAATGCAGGAAAACAAAACCAAACCAAAGAGCTTCAGTGTCTATTTTTCTAACAACTTACAGCCAAATACTCTGATAGTGCTTTTTCCAGCTGGACAAGATGAGAAGCTTGAACCTCGTGTGGTAGAACTGTGTGTGCTGTCCCATGTGCTTTTTATGTAAGTCAAGCTTCATTCTTCTCCAGCGTCTCCTCTCAGAATGTACCTGGCCATGTTATCATTTTTCACTTGAATCCACTAAGGGACGCTTTTGTTTTCTGGCCAGGAATTGCTTATGCTAGAACTCTTGTGGGAAGACGCAGTAAAGGTGACGCCAAGTGAGCACCCCATGATGGAGGAGCCAGAGCCAGAGCCCCATCTGTTCTCTTGTAAAATGATCAGGAGCTCATATAGAATGGGTACCCCATAATCCACATGTTGAATACGTCTACCATCCCATCCCCTTTGATGAAACTTTCCCTTTATTTTTATATGTCACACTTTGAGGATCCTGAGCAATATCCTGGGGTGATTTATGCTTTCCTTCCACCTAATGATTTTGCCCCAACCATTTGGGCCATGTCTTCACTTATGCATGTGGGGAACAGTTTAGATCTGTTCTCTTCTGTCACTGGATGTGACAGCCAATTTTTACAAGGTCACACAGTCTGTACAAAGGCAGTATAATCAACACCATAACCCTGTGTAGATACATAAATCTTAAAATATACTAGCAGTGTGTCAATCCACTAACTGGTAAGAGTAAAAATAGCTTTGAATAGTAAGTGACTATTACTATTATTAAGAAGTACCTGTGCATTTTTTTTAAAAAAATTATTGTGGTAAGTATATATTTAACAAAATATTTGCCATTTCAACAATCTTTTACATGTGCAATTCAGTGACATTAATTATGGTCATCATGTTGTGCAGCCGTCACCACTATCTGTTTCTGATTATTTCCATCACCCGTAACAGGAGCTCAGTGCTCCCTAAGCAGTGATTCCCTCTTTCCCTCTCCCACGCACTCCTAATAACCAGTAATAAACTTTATTCTCTATACATTTGCCCATTCTAGATTTCTTTTAAGTAACATCATATAATATTTGTCCTTTTGTAACTGACTCATGTTTGTAGTCGTCACTCAATTCTAGTAATTCCTCTGGGGCTTAGCAGAGGATCAGTTCAATTCTCACTCTGTGAGTCAGTGAGTTAGGAACACCTAAGACATTGTCCCCAGCCTTCTGCCACAAACAGGTGTAAAGTCACTGAGGAGACTGGGTAACACCTTCTATATATTACAAGAGAAAAGCCCTTACATGAAATATAGGACAAATAATCATCATTAGAAGTAGTGTGGATAATGATAGCACCAGATACTGAAATAGTACTTTACATTTTTAACTGGCTTTTACATATCACTTCACAATGTACAATAGGGCAGCTCCACAAAATATGCTGGAAACCCCCCTCCTCAATAATAATTAATTGCTGGACAAAGTATGCATGGGCAGCTGGCTCTGCCATGTGCCACTGGACAAAATGTCTCGTTGTCCACTGCTCCCATCCAACTGAGAGTCCCAGATAATCCAGACCTGAGCAGGGGAAAACCAACCTCAACCCCATTATGACTTTTCTCTCATCCATCAACAAGAGGTATTCATTCCACTGACTGAGCTTTCTTTTGTTACTTGAGCCTTGGTTACAAGCACAAAGATATTTTTACTGATCTATTCTCAGTCATCAGGAAATAACAATTTGCAAGGTAAGGAGAGGGTGTGCAGAGTCAACCCAGGTGAACGTGCCCATAGGGTCAAGAAGCAATTAAGAGGTTCACAATTGCCAAGTACCCCGATTTTTCAAAAAAATAAAGTAAAATCAGACAGTAGCTATAGTCACAAGTACTGACCACACTCAAGTAATAACCACAATGTAGAAGTCACAAAAAAGACCAGTTGCTAGAAAAGGACATCATGTTTGATAAAGGAGAGGGTTAGTGAAAACAAGGGAAATTCTCAGTGAGATAGATTGACACAATAGCTGTAACAATGGGTTCAAACAAACCAGCAATCATGAAGATGGTGCAGGACCAGGCAACATTTTGTTCTGTTGTCCATGGGATCACCATGAGTCCACGCCAACTCAACAGCAACTAAAAACAACAACAGAAGTCACAGAGAAGCAGATCCTGTACTCTGCCTGGCTATCTGCTCCTGTAAAGATTACAGCCTAGAAAACCCTATGGGGCAGATCTACTCTGTCCTGTAGGGTTGCTATGAGTCTGAATCGGCTCGACGGCAATGGGTATACTTTGCCTGCTCATCTAGCACAAAAGAGAGGCAGAGGAAATCTCTGTGTGATGGCCAAATGATTCCAGATGGTAAAGCTGGAATGCACACACACATCCATTTATTCTTTTATTTAGCAAACAATTTTTTACCTATCAGCTACTCTATGCGAGATTCTGTGCAGATCCTGTGCTAGGTACTAAAATGGTCTGTGCCCCAATGATCTCATGATGCTTTAAGACACTGGCAAATGTCAATGAAAGTTTGGGAATTCTTTCCTCTGGCTTTTTTTTTTTTTTTTTAAGTTGTGGTAAGTATATATTAGGAGTCCCTGGGTGCTGCCAAATGGTTAAGTACTGGACTACTGGCCAAAACGTTGATGGTTCAAACCCATCAGAGGCGCCTCGGAAGACAGGTTTGGTGATTTGCTTCCGGAAGGTCACAGCCTTGAAAACCCTTTGGAGCAGTTGTACTTTGCACACATGGGGTCACCATGAGTTGGAATTGACTCAGTGACAGCTAACAACAACAAGTATGTATTTAACAAAACATTTGCCATTTCAATACTTTTACATGTACAACTCAGTGATGTTAATTCCATTCTTTGTTATGTACAGTCATCACTATGACTCTGTCTTAAAGTACTCCATTTCCTATTAAACTTCTTTAGAGTATGACATGGCCAGGAAGAAAAAGAATAGTGAGCCTCACCTTTTGCGTTTTTCAAAAGGAAGGATTTTTATTATTGCTATGTGGTGCAATAAAATGACCTAAATCGAGAATGTACTTCACAACGGGTAGGCAAAGTGGCAGCTATATTTCTGTGTGTCTAGAGGCAGCCCCAGAAGATGCAGGCTTATGAATTTCGCTGCCTCTTGTGATAAAAAAAATCAAGGAACTTAATGACATCACTATCTTACGAAGACTGCCTACCTTGCAAAGTGGTGCTACCGAGTCGCGCCAGTCCCAGCCGTGCACTCCCTTCCCCTGCCTGTGCCACCTAATTTCTCTCAGGAGATGGCAAGGGCACTGGGCAGAGTGTTAGCACTCTCGCACATCTCACACTGCACCTTGTGTGCTTCCAGAGCTAAGAAACATGCGCGTCGTGAGAATTATGGAAACAGAGAGGGAAGTGAAAACCAGCTGGTAGGAACGGTAGGGAGTACAATGCTTCCGTGGTAAATAGCTGCATAAATCGTGACTCCTTGTGCAGATATGTTACTGTTCTATATCCTGATGGTGCAGTGGTTAAGCACTTGGCAGCTAACCAAAAGATTGGCTGTTCAAATCCACCAGCAGCTCAGTGGAAGAAAGATGTGGCAGTCTGCTTCCATAAAGATTACAGTCTTGGAAACTCTATGGGGCAGTCTACTCTGTCCTACAGGGTCACTGTGAGTTGGAATTGACTCAGCTGCAATGAGTTTGGGTTGGCTGTAGAAGGTAAAACCTGCAGGAGGAGGAGGAAGAGAGAAAAAGGTGAGGGGAGCAGCAGACTTTCATGATAGATGTCATAGGATGTTTTACATTATGTTATGTTGACAGAAGGGAATGATATATTCTGTTTCTGCTTCCTGGAAATAGCTCATGGAATGAAGACAGCTGTCAAAGAGTAAATAGTGAAGGCGACAAAGATAAAACCATATGCCCAGGTACTAGCTTATCACTTTGAAAGGAAGCCTGCCTGCCTGCCTGCCTGCCTTCCTTCCTTCATATAATCAGAACTAATCTAGGAATCTGTAGACTTTAAATCTTAAGACTTTACTTTTTTTTCCCAAGTTCTAAAGCCTGTAACAGTTTGTAAAGATCCTTTTTCTTTTCGTTTTATAAATCACATCTCTTTATTTGCCTCTGCCAGTCTTCTCATTCCTTTTCACAGACCTGCTGATGGAGCAATATGTGCAGGCTATTCAGAGAAAATGGGATAACATTATTTTAACAGAATCAACAAAGCCCTCTGGTAAAAATACTTCAGAAGGGATTCCCTGCTAGATTATATTACTTTCATCCCAGCGTCCCCACGGGGATGCAATGACACCTAAGAAATTACAGTCATTTACCAAAGAAGGCTCTACAAAGCATCTAATTTTGTGACTTGCCAGGAAAGCACAAAGAAAATATTGGAAAACTGATGCGTATATAGACAGTGTGAAGTCAACTTTAAGGGGTAGCATTTATTTTTAGGGTCAGCCATAGTATTATGACCTACTTGAACCGGAAATATATATTGAAAATTCAATACTAGCTATGATGATATCATAGAAGTAATTTGTCTATCTTAGTTTGAATGTAGTCATTTGTCAAGTCAGGACTCAGTCATGGAGAACATTAGGATTCCTACACTAGGGCTAAGTTTTACTTGTAGGATCTTATCCACTAAGTTTGGTATATAGGCTGTGTTGTGCTGAAGGTAGCTCCTATGGTTTGCGAAAGCCAATTGGGCCCATTTCATGTTGATACGACATCATGTTGACAGCTTGAAATCAGCCATGGTGGGAGTATTTACACCATGGAAATCAGCCAACACTACAGTCCAAGGCTCCCCTCCTCTCCCTTCCTCCCCAAGAGCCAGTTGTTAAACCTTCAGCAGACACTGCTACATATAGGAGAAGAAAGGGGATAAATGTGGCTCTTTTTCCTACTTCATTATAATGCAACAGTCTTATGACATCAAAATATTAGTTTATGTTTGCACAGATGTGGGTAAAAATCAGCATGTTGCTTATCTGGCTACAAGATTTGCTCCTGATGAAAATGAATAAGAGAACATACCCTTTCTCGGTTATATTCCTGGTGGTTGGGATACTAAATAACTATAGTATTTACCTTGCCTGTCACTATGCTTGAGAATCAGTGTAGTGAGGAGAAACCCAGCTTGGATGTCACCATCCAAAAAAAGAATGAAAGAAAATGTGATGTAATATAACTGCTGCAGCCCAAGTGTCACCTCTGCTTCTTGATAGGTGACTTTGGACACCACACACCGGGGCTCTCATCACTTTGTGTCACAAGATGCCTTTTCTCAAGATCCCGTGTCACTACATTGCTCATTTAGCTCCACGCTGTGTCAACCTTAGTTTTTATCACTTGCATTCTATTTAAAAATAAACTCAGAGATACACAGATTCCATCTCTGTCCTGTTAGCGTAAATCACACTAGCAATCTCCAGCAATGCTCCTCGTCTCCACTGTCTTAGTTTTCTTACGCAAAAATCTGAAGGCATTTGGATTAATACAGGCAAAAGATCAGAACCGTGGGATAGAATACCCAAAACAGATAAATTCCAATTCACCAGTGCATTAACAGTGATCTATAAACAAAACACAACACTATTCTATTTGGCTTCCAAGAGTTAAATGCCTCTTGAAGGGACAGATAAGGAAAGTTGTGGGAGGGTGGGGGTGGGGGTGGGGGTGGGGGTGGGGGTGGGTGGGCCCCAGGTGGGGGTGGGGGTGGGTGGGCCCCACAGGGAGAAGCAGCAGTTGAGGATTATTTTACCGGAGACAGTTATCAGTAAAGGAAAAACCACGTCACACATCCGCTCTGTCTGCAACTCAACAAGCGAGTCTCCTCCTATAAATCCCACCGGAAATGAGTACAAGCAGTGCGTCTTCACAGATGGCTCCCGAAAGCAGGTTTCCAGCTCAGCCATCATTATTCATTTTAGTGGGTAGTTGGGGACTTGTTTTCCGTACGAGAACAAAAAGATTTTTTTCCCAGTTTTGCAAGCCTGAGCCTTGAAATTCAAGGGCACTGAAATGACTCTCATCTGTTTCCTTCCTTTAATGTATAAAACCTGCCTCTCTATTTCTTCTCATGTGTCTACTCGTGTGATATTTAGGATATGCCGTCTCGTATAGATTCACCTATCGATCTTGTCTTGTATATGTGCGTAGGGAAGGCCTGTATCATATACATTTTTATATCCTATGCACTAGCAGAGGCTCCTGTTGGGTGCTCACCAACAGTGCTAACTTAATCTTTTTAGCTTTTATTGAGACCGCTTATTCATCTATCATTAATTAGATAAACATATTGTTGTTGTCTTTAGGTGCAGTCAAGTCAGTTCCGTCTCGTAGTGACCCTACGTGCAACAGAATGAAACACTGTCTAGTCCTGTGGTATCCTCGCGATAGTTATGATGTTTGAGCCCATTGTTGCAGCCACGGTGTCAATCTATAGCCTTGAAGGTCTTCCACTTTTATCACTGACCCTCTACCTTACCAAGCATGATGTCCTTCTCCAAGGACTGGTCCCTCCTGATAACATGTCCAAAGTACATGAGATGTAGTTTCCCCATCTTCACTTTCAAGGAGCTCTCTGGTTGTACTTCTTCTAAGACAGACTTATTCCTTCTTCTGGCAGTCCATGGTATATTCAGTATTCTTCAAAAACACCATAATTCAAAGCCGTCGATTCTTCTTCAGTCTTCCTTATTCATCATCCAGCTTTCAGATGCATATGAGGCAATTGAAAATATCATGCCTTGGGTCAGGCGCACCTTAGTCCTCAAAGTGACATCTATGCTTTTCAACACTTTAAAGAGGTCTTTTGCAGCAGATATGCCCAATGTAATACATCATTTGATTTCTTGACTACTGCTTCCACGGCCATTGATTCAAGTAAAATGAAATCCTTGACAATTTCAACATTTTCTGCATTTATCATGATGTTGCTTATTGGTCCAGTTGTGAGGATTTTTGTTTTCTTTATGTTGAGGTGTAACCCATAGTGAAGGCTGTAGTCTTTGATCTTCATTAGTAAGTGCTTCAAGTTCTCTTCTCTTTCAGTAAGCATGGTTGTGTCATCTGCATATCACAAGTTGTTAATGAGTTTTCCTCCAATTCTGATGCCACATTCTTCTTCATATAATACAGCTTCCAAGATTATTTGCTCAGCATACAGTTTGAATAAATGTGGTGAAAGGATACAACCCTGACACACACCTTTCCTGATTTTAAATCACACAATATCCCCTTGTTCTGTTCAAACGACTGCCTCTTGGTCTATGTACAGGTTCCTCATGAGAACAATTAAGTGTTCTGGAATTTCCATTCCTCACAATGTTATCCATAATTTGTTATGATCCATATAGTTGAATGCCTTTGTATAGTCAATAAAACACAGGTAAACATCTTTGTAGTATTCTCTGCTTTCAGCCAGGATCCATCTGACATCAGCAATGATATCCCTCTTTCCACATCCTCTTTTGAATCTGGCTTGAATTTCTGGCATTCCCTGTCAATGTATTGCTCCAACCGTTTTTGAATTATCTTCAGCAAAATTTTACTTGAGTGTGATATTAATGATATTGTTCAATAATTTCCACATTCTGTTAGATCACCTTTCTTTGGAATGGTACAAACATGGATCTCTTCCAGTTGGTTGACCAGGTAGCTGTCTTCCAAATTTCTTGGTATAGATGAGCGAGCACCTCCAGCACTGCATCTATTTGTTGAAACGTCTAATTGATATTCCTACAATTCCTGGAGCTTTGTTTCTTGCAATGCCTTCAGTGCAGCTTAGACTTCTTCCTTCAGTACCACTGGTTCTTGGTCGTATGCTACCTCCTGAAATGGTTAAATGTTGACCAATTCTTTTTGGTACAGTGACACTGTGTATTCCTTTCATCTTCTGATGCTTCCTGCATCGTTCAATATTTTGCTTATAGAATCCTTCAAAATTGCAACTCGAGGCATGATTTTTTTCTTCAGTTCTTTCAGCTTGAGAAATGCTGAGCATGCTCTTCTCTTTTGGTTTTCTAACTCCAGCTCTTTGCACATTTCATCATAATACTTTAATTTGTCTTCTCCAGTCACCCTTTAACATCTTCTGTTCAGCTCTTTTACTTCCGTATCTTCCATTCGCTTTGGTTACTCGACATTCAAGAGCAAGTTTCAGACTCTCCTCTGACATCCATTTTGGTCTTTTCTTTCTTTCCTGTTTTTTTTAACGACCTTTGCTTTCTTCACGTATGATGTCCTTGATGTCATTCCACAACTCTTCTGGTCTTTGGTCATTAGTGTTTAGTGTATTAAATCTATTTTTGAGATGGCTTCTAAATTCAGGTGGGATATACTCAAGGTCATAGTTTGGTTCTTGGACATGTTTTAATTATCTTCAGCTTCAATTTAAACTTGCATAGGAGCAATTAATGGTTTGTTCTGCAGTTGGCCCCTGGCCTTGCTCTGACTGACGATAATGAGTTTTTTTATCATCTCTTCCCACAGATGTAGTTGATTTGAGTCCTGTGTTTTCCATCTGGCAAGGTCCATGTGTGAAGGTTCTGAAAGCTTGACTCCATTCACCTCATTAAGGTCTACTCTACTTTGAGGAGGCAGCTCTTCCCCAGTAGTATTTTGAATGTCTTCCAACCTGAGGGGCTTGTCTTCTGGTACTATATAAGACAATGCTCTGCTGCTACCCATAAGATTTTCACTGGCCAATTTTTTCAGAAGTAGACCACTAGGTCCTTCTTGCTAGTCTATCTTAGTCTTGAAGCTCTGCTGAAATCTGTCCACCATGGGTGACCCTACTGGTATTTGAATTACTGGTGGCATAGCTTCCAGCATCACAGCAACATGCACGCCTCCACAGTACGACAATCTGACAGGTGCATGGTGGGTAAGTATATTAAGCACATAGAAATAAAGTGAGATCTAGTTAACACATTGAATTCAATTAAACCGTTTTGCTCTATGGCCTATGACTGGGGATTTTTAGTTTTCAAAGAATAGTTTATTTGTTATTTAGTTTATATATTAATTTTATATGGTGGATTATTATAATGAAGGAGCCCTGGTGGTGCAGTGGTTAAGTGCTTGGCTGCTAACTGCAAGGCTGGCAGTTTGAACCCACCAGCAGCTCCATGGGAGAAAGATGTGGCAGTCTGCTTCTGTAAAGAGTATAGCCTTAGAAACCCTATAGGGCAATTATACTCTGTTCTATAGGATTGCTATGAGTCAGAATTGACTCGATGGCAAGGGTTTGGCTTTTTTTTTTAAATTGTGTTAAGATCCTAGCACTCTGCTTAGAGGGCAGTGGTAGTTCAATGGTAGAATTCTTGCCTTCTATGCAGGAGACCTGGGTTTAATTTGCAGCCAATGCATCCCAAATGCAGCCACCACCCACCTGTCAGTGGAGGCTTGCATGTTACTATGATGCTGAACATGTTTCACCAGAGTTTCCAGACTAAGATGAACTAGGAAGAAAAGTCTGGTGATTTGCTTCCAAAAATCAGGTAATGAAAACCCTATGAATCACAATTGTCAGATCCCCTTGTGCGTGGTGTCACCATAAGTCAAGGCCTGACTCCATGGCAGCTAACAACAACACTCTACTTGGTATATAGCTGATTTGCAATAAATGTTCATCTCATTCCCTTAATAGCCTTAGATTATGTGAGTTTTGTTCCCTGATTTTTAGATGTCCTCTTGACCACCTTAGTGGCATGTGTTCACAGGTAGGCTAGGCAGAAGACATTGCACACCATATGCATCCTACTCCTTCTCCCCCACTTCTAACTTCACCACCTCCACCCTCTCTACCACCACTTGTTCATAGCTACGGATAGCTCCAGTGTAGAGGCAGTGTGATGTAAAGGCTGGATCATGGGTTCTGGGATCAAATAGAGTTTAGTTTGAACCCTGGCTCAGTCATTAATTTGTTTTACTTTCAATAAGTTGTTTTCTTTTCTGTGTCCCAATTTTCTCATCTGTAAAAAGAGGATAACTCAAGACGGTGGCTGTGAAGATTAAATGAGCTGCTGTAGGTAAAAGCTTTAGTTCTTGGTGATCACTTCGTTACAAATGGTCATGTTACTGGTATTAGTTTTAGAAGTTTTTCTGTGGAGCCAGCTGACTGGGGATGCATTCCCCTGTCTTCTTACTTGGTACTCTAGGGAAACAAGGGACAAGTTGGGGAACAGGGTTGGCGATTGTCATGGATTGAATTGTGTCCCCCCAAAATATGTGTCAGCTGGGTTAGACCGTGATTCCCGGTATTGTGTGGTTGTCCTCCATTTTGTGACTGATATAATTTTCCTATGTGTTGTAAATCGTAATCTCTGCCTATGGTTAATGAGGCAAGATTAGATTACGTTACAGAGGATTCGGGTGGGATGTAACACCCTTGCTCAGGTCACATCCCTGATCCAATGTTAAGGGACTTTCCCTGGTGTGTGGCCTGCACCACCTTTTATATTACAAGAGATAAAAGGAAAGGGAGGCAAGCAGAGAGTGGAGATCTCATACTACCAAGAAAGCAGCACCAGGAGCAGAGTGCATCCTTTGAACCCAGGGTTCCTGCTTGGAGACGCTGCTAGTCCAGGGGAAGACTGATGACGAGGACCTTCCTCCAGAGCCGACAGAAAGAGAAAATCTTTCCCCTGGAGCTGATGCCCTGAATTTGGACTTCTAGCCTACTAGATTGTGAGAAAGATAAAGTTCTCTTTGTTAAAGCCATTCACTTGTGGTTCTGTTACAGCAGCACTAGATGATTAAGACAGGGATCCGGTAGAAAATCTAAGGCATTCAGAGTTTGAAGTCAAAATTTGTCTTTTCCACATTCATGTTCTGTGCTCTTTTCTGGGTTCCCAGAGGCCCCTCTGCCTTGGACTTTACTTCCTCATCTGTCTCCTCCCTGTAAGTCCCATACACACACCCCAGGTCTCTCCACACAGTTCTGTTCTATCTCACAATTCTATGGGATTTAAAAATACCTCTGCCAACTGTCTGTGAAAAATCTGATTTCTCTATCTCTGACAACTCCCAAATCTCTATCTGCTGTGTCACACTCTCTGCTAAGCTCTTAATCTAAACGTCTCCTGGATCAGCCTTGAGGGGTAAGAGATAGATCTGGAGAGGCAGGAAATAGGCCCTGCTTCATGCACACTTTAATGGGCAACCATAACTCATCAGCTTTCTCCCTTAGAAATAATAGCAGTGAGTAGAAGGTACAAGAAGCTTTCTACATGCAAAGGTGGGTTCTTTTGGGAGGGAGAGATAATAAATTCCCCAACACTGAAGACATTCAAGTGTAGGCTGAGAGACCACTGCTATACAGATTTCATTATGCTTATTATAATTTTTTGAAGTTAAAAAACTTAGACAAAAATGAGACAGTCTCTCTCGGATACACACTTCCTCCACACTTGGCACTTTTTTGCGGATTGAATAAGGGTGCAAGGAACTAACTCCAGTGACATCAAAACTTTCCAAGTTTATTTTTGAAAAGAACACTCTAGAATAATCAGGTCAAACTTCGAGATTAATTACAATTCTTTATTTAGTTAATCCTCTTTATCTTACAGCAAGCAGTTTGGCCACTTCCCTTGGAGACTGAGCAGGGACATTTGTTAATAAAAATCTACTTTGAATGTTCCTGTTGCATAATTTGATTGCTACAGGCCAACTTGACTTGAATGACAGGAATCTGTCCAAGTTGTGAATGGACCCAGTAAATGGGCACACTCTTACTTGGGAGAAAACAGAACTCCCAATGTATGGCATATTTGGAATAGACTGGCCTCTTGGGAATAGTATAGATGCTTCATTACTATATCCTCAGTTTAAACTTATCTTTCATTTGACATTTGAATCTTTATTCTAAGGGCTTCACAGGCCTTTTAAATTTTAAGACAAAATATGATTCAGCAAACACTCATTGAATACTTGCTAGGCACAAGTCACTGTGCTAGGCCTTAGGGGAAAGAGAAAAATCAGAAATAGAAAGTTGAATAAGACATGGTTCCGGCCTCAAGGAATTTAAAGTCTGCTGGGGGAGGAAGTAATGACTAACACTGCCAGTTAGATTGTTATGGAGCTACTGTATTTTTACACAAATAACACGCGACTTCTAAGTTTGTTTGCCAACCACGCCCTCTCCTTGTGAGGTATTTTCATAAGTGTTGCTGTGCCAGTTTTTTCTACATGTTTTTGGTATAGTGGCGCTTATGAAAATACCTCACAGGGGAGGGCACAGTTGGCAAACAAACATAGAAGGTGTGCATTATCTGTATAAAAATACGGTATTTTATTCATTTTACATACTTTAGCCAGGCAGTGTAAAGAAAAGCTTATGGAAGAGAAAAATTCATAAGGAAGGTATGATGGTTAAGATTGTATGTCAACTTGGCTAGGCCATGATTCTCAGTGTTTTGACAGTTGTATAATGTTGGGATCGCTTCCTTGTTGAAATTTGATATGTGATCACCCTCATGGTGGAATCTACTGAGTGGTACTGGCAGGGGCAGGGCCTATGGTGGCTCACCGCCTCCTCAGCCTCATCTCTGTGCCCTCTTCCAGCTACTTCTTTCATGCCCGCATTGCCAAAGTTTTCGGCTTGTTCCAGACGCAGCAGCTGCCTCTCGTCATCTCACCTCTGGTTCCTGGGACTTGAACTAGCAGCTTACCTTTCAATCTTGGAATTCCTCGATCTTCACAGCCTGCGAGCAAGAGTCCTACTCCCCGACCTGCTGATCTTGGGTTGGCCAGCCCCTGCAGCTATGTGAATCAGGAGAAACCTTGCAGTCTTGTCTGCTGATCTTGGAATTCATTGACCTTCACAGCCTGTGAGTGGGATCCCTGCTCTCCAACCTGCTGACCTTGGGTTTGCTAGCTTCTGCAGCTGGGTGAATTAGGAGAGGCCTCTACCCTGACCCACAGACTTGGGATGTTCTAGCCTCTACAATCGTGTGAGCTGTTTCCTTGATATAAATCTCTCGCTATATATATTTATACACTTTACTGGTTTTGCTTCTCTAAAAAACCCAGCCTAAGACAGAGGGAGACTGGCAAAAATGACATCAAAATGCTAGTACTATTTTTTTAGATACATGAGAGACCAAGTGATTAATTTTTCTCAATAAGTGATTCATTTTTTAAATAAGTTTGTAGTTCTTTAATAATGAATAAAAATACATATAAATTTAAAAACTCTTCCAAAGTACTTTTGTTTGCTAAAAACATAACTATCATGTCTTTATTGCAAGATTTTCCCTTGAGGGACAAAGAAAGATAAAACTGAAATCAATATGAATAGAATTTACAAAAAGAAGTGGCCTCAGTATCGTTTTCTAGGTATCCACGTACATACCTACATGTATACATAAATGGATGTATAGATGCATACAAAACACACATATATACATGCACATACATACATATGTACATACATATATTCATTGCCAGGTCTAGAATGTTCATGGGCTGATGATGAGTGTTTTGGTTTTCTGTTCTCTGACCCTTTCGTTATTATAATTGTTGGAAAAACAGAAAGTGACCAACTCCTACAGTCCACTTTTATTAACGTTAGCAGCTGTGGTGGACAGTAAAGAGTACTTGACTGATCAGCCCTAACTAAGGATTCAAATCCTGGCTGCCACCCATTACTCTCCTTCCCTATGATTCTAAGGAAGTTTCTCATCCCTCTCTGAGGAAAACAGGGGTCTGTCAGATTCTTGTTGTTACTAGTAAAGGCCATTCACTCCCCTGGGCTAAGGATAGGAAGAAAAAGTTGAGAAGAAGCATTTTGACCTCTTTGAAGTTAGAGAAAATCTTTGGAAATCTAGTTCATACCCACTCCTAGCCTCTTTATAGGTGAAGACCCTGAGCTTCACATATTCTGACTCCAAACCCCTTCTTCTTCACCATCTTCTGACCCTCCATTACCCATCAACCTTCCCTACTCTCTTTATAGAGGCTGGTTCGATGGCACAGTTAAATTAAAGATTGGGTGAAAACAAATATAGCTATTTATTAAGGGTCCATCATGGGTAAAGTCATTACCTCCATTTTATTTAATACTCACAAGAATCCTCTAAGTTATCTATTATTTTCTTTATTTTACAGATGTGGAAATTGAGGTTCAAAGAGCCAGGAACTTGCCCAAGAACAGCTAGTTATAAGTGAAAGAACAGAAGGGTCAACCTTACACTTAGTTGCATTTCAAGGGAACCAAGGCCAGACTGACTCCATGGATAAAATACTATGACAGAACTGGACTGGCGTTAGGGCTCAGAGAGGACTCTACAGTAGTTTGATCTGAGCTTCCCTCTCTCAAAGGATCCTTACTTCAAGGTGAGTAAGTAAATCTACTCTTGGCACAGCTCTTGCCATGTTTATCAGTACAATGAGAGGAGGGAGAGAGACCTAAAAGACTTAGGTTGAGAGGAAGGGGATGCCCTTGCAACATTTCAGTCTTTGCATATCTAGAACCAAAACTTCAGTTACTGGATATAGATCTTTGCATAAAATTAGTAAAGTCCATTTTGCAAGCCATACTCAACTACATATTTGAATTTTTCTCTCTGCTCCAAACCTGTTGCTATTGAGTCAATTCCAACTCATGGCAACCCCATGTGTTTAGAGTAGAACTGCTCCATAGGGTTTTCTTGACTAGTTTGGACATGTTATCGAGAGAAACAAGTCCCTGGAGAAGGACATCATGCTTGGTAAGGCAGGGGGTCAGCAAAAAAGAAGAAGACCCTCAACAAGATGGATTGATATAGTGGTTGCAACAATGGGCTCAAACATAACAACGATTATGAGGACAGCGCAGGACCAGGTAGTGTTTGATTCTGTTGTGTGTAGGGTCTCTATGAGTCAGAACCAACTTGCCGGCACCTAACAATAACAATCTTTACGGAAGCAGATTCCCAGGCCTTTCTTCCCTGGCACTGCCAAATGTGTTCTAACTGCCAACATTAGTTTAGTAGACGAGTACAAAAAGTTTGTATCACTCAGTGACCTTCTCTTTGCTCCAAAAGAAAAAAAAAAAAAAAACAACCAAACCCTTTGCCTTCAAGTCGATTCCAACTCATAGTAACCCTATAGGACAGAGTAGAACTGCCCCACAGGGTTTCCAAGGAATGGCTGGTGGATTTGAACTGCGAACCTTTTGGTTAACAGCTGAGCTCTTAACCACTATAACCGCTGCACCACCAGGGCTCCTCTCTTTCTCTAGGGATCCCAAATTCAAGTTTTTGGCCTCAGTACATCCAATTCCATGTGCATGAGAACCTACTGAGACCATGCTTGTTGTGAAGATTAAGCTAGAAGATTAACTGTTATAAAATTACCTTAAAAACTTGACAGCGTAGAGGAGAAAACCCGTTGCTGTCGAGTAGAGGAGAGCATAGGCAAATGAAATTTGAGGACATTTTTCTTTGAAAAAAGGGGTCAATTTTTTCAATCCTGTACTTAACTTAGGCTTAGGAAGTGCTGGGTTCTGCCATGTACTCTCTTTTAGGGTTAAGGGAAGCTGCAACAAGTTCAGAGGCAAAGACTGCAGAAAGCTCCCAAGAGAAGCTCAATGGGGAGCCATACTGGATGTTGAAGTGACAGCTGTCCCCAGCCCCAAGCTAAGGTGGTGGATGGAGGCTGGGTGGGTGGAGGCTGTTTCCCCTCGTATTGATCGTCAAGGTGTCATAGGGCAGAGCTGGGCTTCTGTGCCTAATCTCTTTGGTACTCATTCCATGAATCAATAGATCCCTACAAATCCAAGGGTCATCTACTCCCAGATGACTGCATTACCACTTAAGTCGTATTGTGTACTGTGTTCATGGTCCCGCTTCCTGCTGACCAAATCATTTAAGTACTCAAGCTGACTCAAGACCTGCAGGGAATAAAATTTCTGGAACATGATGCCTCTGAGATATAAGGGACTGAGAATGAAAACCACATCCCAATGCCATAAAAATGATAGACTGCTTACCTTCTTTATATGGAATATCTCTAGGTTTATTTCTGTGAAAATGAATTCATTGGCCTATAAATTGAAATGGCCAGAGGAGGAGAGATTTTTTCTTCTCTTATCTTTCCACTCCTTCTTGGGTATGTTGGTGGAAATTATGAGATTAGCCAGGCCCTAAACGTCATGATGAAAGATTTGTGACCTTCTCCGACATTCTGATTATTCCCCTTTTCCCACAACAGAAGAGAATCTGTACCTTGTTATGCTCCTAATGGGCAACAAAGAGACATAAATAAACTTTTCATTTCTGTTCTTGTCAATTTAATATTGGTAGATGTAAGCTCCACACTGAGCCACGGAGTTCATAGTCAATATGTATATTATAATTTGTAGGGTAATTATAGTTGAAAAGACTATAAAAACACTAACCTTAGGAGTTTAATTCTTAGTATGAAAATAAAATGCAATTCTTGAGTCAAAGTTATATTTGGGCTGTGGTGCTTTTTTTAACTTGCAAAATATACTGCATATACAAAGGACTGTATAAAATGTATATGTATACTTAAAGAAGGATCTCTGGGTAGAACAAATGGTTTGCACTCGACTATTAACTGAGAAGTTGGCAGTTTGAACCCATAGAGCAGTGTTGTGGAAGAAAGTCCTGTCCATCTGCTTCAGTTACGATTACAGCTGTGAAAACCCTATGGACAGACAGTTCTACCCTGTAACACATGGGGTGGCCATGAGTCAGAATTGACTGGCCAGCAACAGGTCTTTACAGTTAAAGAATAAAAATAGAACAAACACTCATATACCCACCATCTATGTTACAAAACAGAACGTCGCCCGTTTATACTTCCCATCCAGAATGCACCACCTTCCTTCTCTCATCCCAACCAATCATTTCTTTGACGATTATCATCATCATTCTCCTGCTTTACTCTATAGTTATATCCCCCCATCTATGTAATTTTAAGTGAATATTATTTAGGTTGTACTGATTTATGAACTTTATATAAATGAAATCACATGTATTATGTTTGTGAGACTCATCCATGCTGGTGTGTATGGCAGCATTGTCTTCATTTTCACGGCTTATAGTATTCCTTTGCATGAGAATATCTCAATTTGTTTACTTAGTATACTGTTGTTAAACATTTATTTCTTTTCAGTTTATCTGCTTAATATGACAAAAGGAAACACAGATATTGGGAAGGACTTATATAACTTCAATCCTTTGAAATTTGTTGAAACATTAAATTTAAGGTTCAATACGTAGTCAGTTTCTGTAAACATTCTTTGTATGCTTAGAAAAATATGTATTCAGCAATTTTGGGGTACAATATCTATATATGTATTTTACTTTTAGTTTCTTAATCTGTTGTTTAAATTTTCTATATTTTTACTGATTTTTGGTCTGCTTGTTTTATCAAGTAATGAGAGTAATCTGTTCAGAATATTCTACCATGATGGTGGATTTTTGTATTTCTTCTTTTATTTTTGTTCATATTTCGCTGTTGGTATTCTCAGTCTATATTATTAGTAAGTCAAATTTAAAATTATGATTTCACCTGGTGGTCATTAACCAAATTGATGTAATCCTTTTTTGTATCCAGAATTGTTTCTCCTCAAAATTCTATTTTATCTTATAACAGTATGTTAAGACATGGGGATACAGACTGTGGTCCCCATCCTCTATAGAATTTGCAGTCTATTACATCAGGTGTTAAATATTAGGGCAAGTTTCATTCAAGCCTCCTTGTAGTAAATAGAGAACTCCTTATCCTCAGAGATTATTAAGAATTGAACAACAACCAAAAAAGCTATTTAAATATTGTTTTTTTGTAACTATTATTTTTTTTTTCTTTGTATTCTTATGCCATTGGCCCACAGGAAGACCTCAAGAGCATTTCTTTGCTCTGCTGGTCTTATGTACAAAGAGACTTGTAGTAAACATCTTTTTTTTTTTTTTTTCCATCTGCTAACCAATCCTTTTTTCTAAGAACTGTTCCTGCTCACATTTAAATCGTAATTGTAGGAGTTGTTGCTTTCCTTCAAAATGACCCTGACATACCCAAGAGAAGAATTATTTAGACCATATGAGAGCACGTGAGCTAGGCATGGTCAACCAGAGTCTTTCACCTGGAATGAAAAGAAAGAAGACAGTTTTGATAGAGTGTCTACCTGATAAGATTAAAACTAGGGATCTCTTGGTGGCCATTTCCCCAATGTGTCCCAGAGAATGAGAAGATTCCAGAATATACAAAGAGGAAAAGAAGAATGAAGGAGATACAACACACACATATGTATATTTATATGTATATGTGTGTGTATATATGGATGTATGTGAATGTGTATAGAAGGGAAATGAAGAAATAGTTTTGTTCTAGTCTCTGGTTCCAGTGGTTCCTGAGGTCCAATCACTTTCCTCTTTTTAGGTCTTTCAAAAAATGTTTTTCTTTTCTATTTAAGCTAGCTTAAGTTGTGCTCCTGTCACTTGCAACTTGTGACAATTGTTGATGCTGTTCATCAAATATTTTCAGCTCTCCACCTTTTAGCACATGATCGGACTGTACTTCCTGCCCACCCCCTTGTGGTTGAAGGGGGCCGTGTGACTAGTTCTGGCCAATGAGCTGTGTGCTAAGGTTACATATGTCACTTCCAGGACAGAGCATGTTTTTGCCAGCTCAAGGCCATCCAGAGTTCTTCCTCACTGATGGCGACTAGCTCCATTTCAAGCAGTGGCTACTCTGTAAACCTACATCCTGGCATGAGAAGACACGGGGCAGAGATCCCAGTTGACTCAGAAAGACATGCAATGTGAACAAGACATAAACCTTTATGGTTATAAAACACTATGATTTTGAGGTAGTTTGTTACTGTAGTATAAATTAACTTATTCTTATTGACGTTAAACCAAAATAGCTGTAACTAATGAAGTCAGCTAACCTCTGAAATAAAGACATCAGTCTTAGATAATTTCTAGCCCTATCTGAAGGCATGAGACTGACCTATGTGGTATCAGGATTAGATTTTGTGTCTGCCTATAATTATAGGAAATATCTCTGCATCAATTTTTAGCTCCATATTACATTAATAAATCATGTTTTTAAAAAAAGTCACCCTAAATGTAATTTAAAAAAGAAATTCAGTTTGGCTCCAGTTTGTCATAAAGAAAGAGACAATAAAGTCTGAAGGGATAGATCTAATTGAATAGCCTAGCCGGGCAGTCCCTGCGTCAGGGAAAGAAAACCTGTGGGTTTGGTGTCCCCCAGCTGGCAGGCCTTACCAATTTCCATACATCCTGCCTACAGGGCTCAAATTCCCAGGGTATATTGTGAGTGGACATGCCTCCCTTGTTTATTAAAGTAGAAGTTACCCACTTGCCCAATTGTTTTTTGTAGAAGTAATGGATCAAATCCCATTACTATGGATAACGTAGCAACATGTTTGGAACCTCAGGTGCACAATATCCATAGACTCGTATAATGGAAGAGGTCTCAGGAGTTATGTTTGGAAAAGAGAAAGCCCAGAGGTGGAAGTGATATGTCTAAGATCACATAGCTAATCAATGACACAATCAGAAATAGAAGATAGGACCCACGTCTCCTGATTGCCAAGTTCGTGATGTTGCTGTTCCAGCCTGGAGAAAATAGAAAGGGAATTCACAGTAGTGTGTATATAGCAGAAATTTTTATTGTATATATTTTCATGAGGTTTGCTATGTTTATTTATTTGTATTTTGATAACATTTTGTAGAATAAATGCATAGCTTTATTCTGTTTTACTTTCTGTTACATGTCCGCAGTGGGAAATGACACTCCAGCTCATTATTACAATAGAATCTGCACAGATATCAGAATAGTTTGCGGCTGTTATTGGATAGATGATCTAATATCTGCTGAGAAGGTTTATTGTGCTACTCCTAGGATCTCTGTGGCTTGAGACAGAAAGTGGAGAATTGAAATGTGTCAAGAAAGCAGAAGCTGTAATGTAAAAGTCTATACTAGAAGGCCACCAAAGACAGGAGTAAGGGAAAGATGGCAGAAGGGCATTCACAACCAGGCGTGGTATGACTCACATCTCTTCCTCAGATTCTAATCAACAGATTCTAGAAAGGAAAATCAAAGAGGGAGATATGGGAAATATTTCCCCCAAATGATGCCATTGTATCTCAAAGTTTTGTAACACTTAGAGGGAAAAAAATGAGAGATGGAGACGAGGAATACAATAACAATAGGGAAAAGTATCCAAGTGAGACTCCAACTCATTCATTCACTCATAAATATTTATCAAGTGCCTACTATATGTCAGGCACTGTTCTAAACACTGAGATAAAGTGATGAATAGGAAAGACAAATCCTTCCCTTAAACAAGCACATTTTCCAGGGGGAAAAGAAAGACAATAAACAAATGGGTTAAGTAAGTATATCATATATCAGAAAGGGATAAGGGCCGTGAAGAACAATAAAGCAGGAAGGGGAAAGGCAGTGCTAGCGGGGACTGGAGGAGGTGTTATTACTCATCTAGAATAATCAGTAAAGACTGGTCTAACAAAATGATATTTTGATCGAAAATCTGAAGGAAGCAAAGGACGAACATGAGGTTTTCTGGGGAAGTATTCTAAGCAGAGGAAGATAATATGGGCAAAACTCTAAGGTAAGAACATGCTTGCTGTGTTTGATTACAGCAAGGAGGCCAGCATGGCCAGGACAAAATGGGCAAAGGGGAGCATGTTGCAGATGGGGTCAGGGAAATAGCAGGGGACCAGGTCAAATAAGGTCTTTTAGGTCACTGGGAGATACTAGCTTTCACAGTGACTGAGTAAGAGAAGCCATTGAAGAATTCTCAGCAGACGAGACAGATGACCTGACTGAGGGTTTAAGAATTTCTCCACTGCTATGTCAAGGATAGTATGAATCAGGAGATTCAGAGTGTCAGGCGAAAAGGATGAAAGAAAGAAAAGTGGTTAGGAAGCTATTGTAATAATACAGAGAAAACAGGATGATGGCTTGAACCAGGGTGCTGCTAGTGAAATTGGTGTCTGAATTCTGGGTATAATTTGAAGGTAGACCCACTGTATTTGCTAACGAATTGTATGCAAATTATTAGAGAAAAATGGAGTAAAAAATGAATTTAAGGATTTTGGCCTGAGCAACTGAAAGAATGGAGTTGCCGTTTAGTTTCTAGGAGAGAATGCATAAAAGGCATCTTTCTACAAACTCTTTCAGAAAGTAGAGAAAGAAAGAAGACATCTCAACTTACTTCGTGATGGTAGCATGACTCTGATAACAAAATCTGATGAGGCCATTATAAGAATAAGAAATCACAAATCAATATTCTTTTAGCAAATATAGACACAAAAATCCTAAACAAAATATTAGAAATAGAACCCACTGTATATGAAAAGGATAATGTATCATGCACAAGTCAGATTTATTCAAGGAATGCAACATAGGTTTAAGATTTGAAGAAGGAGCACCACATTAGCAGAATATAGAGAAGGAAAATATAATCATCTCTAAATGCACATAATTAGCATTAGATAAAATTTAACACTCATTCATGATAAAAATGTTAAATGGCTTAGAAATATAGCTGATTTCTTCAGTTTGATGAAGGGAATCTGCAAAAACCTACAGCTATAATCATACTTAACAGTAAAATATTAAATGCTTTCTCCATAAAAAGTAGAACAATATAAGGAGATCTGCTCTTACTATTTCTGTAGTATTGGAGGCCTGGCCCATGCAATAAAGCAAGAAAATGAAATAAAGGCACACAGATTGGACAGGAAGAAGTGATGCTATCTTTATTCACAGATGACATGATCATGTACAAAGAAAATCCTAATAAATCATTAAAAAGCTACCAGAACTAATAAGTGAATTTAGCAAGGTTGCAGGATACAAGATCAATAGAAACAAAACAATTTTGTTTTCTTTTACTAGCAAAAAAAAAAAAAAAACGAGAGAAAATGAAATTCAAAGCTATACCATTCCTAATAGTAGTAAAATTCAATATATTTAGGAATTAACAAAAGTTGTGTAAGACCTCTACAATAAACACTATAAAATATTGCTGATGGAAATTAAAGAAGACTAAATAAATACAGAGATTTATGGTAGTCATGGATTGGAAGATGCAATATCATTAAGGTGCAATTCTCTTCAACTAGATTTGTAGATTCATAATTCAAACAGGCTTTTTATACTCTTTAAACAAAGTGATTCTAAAAATTTATAGGGAAATGCAAAGGTGCTAGTACGGCCAAAACAATCTTTAAAAGAGTGAAAAAAGTTAGAGGACTCACACTATCAGATTTCAAGATTTACTCTAAAGCAACAATAATCAAGGAAGTGTGGCATTGACATTAAGATTGAAAAGTAGATCAGTGTAACAAAATTGAAAGTCCAAAAAATGATTGAGGAGTTCCGGCAAAATGGTGCTCTAGGCAGAAGAACCACGCCATCACTCCACAGCAATGATCTGGAAAACCAAGATGAACAGAGAATACAACAATGCTGAAACCCTAAAACATCAAATGAAGCGATAAAGAACTCAGCCAAGCACCAAATGGAGTGAGAAAACTGACAGAGAACAGAGAGCGAGGAGAGATTCATGCAGAGGTCCCCTACCAGCTAACGCAGTGTGGATCTGCCATCTTGGACTCCTATCCGAGACCAGCAAACAGGGGGTATGAGAAAGCAGCCTCAAGGAGCTTCCAGCGGGAGACAAAACAACCGGTGATTTGCGATATATGCATTCCCACCCCCCACAATTCTTCACTCCGACTCGGCCTCCTCTACTTCCCGCGGCCACAGTCTCTTGACCGGGAAACAGCGGCTTCTTGGATTCCACACACCTGAACGGGTGGCTCTCTGAGTGCCATTTGTTGGCTGCTGGTGTTGCTTTTTTTCCACTTCTTTTTATTTCTTCCTTGCCTCTCCCCACCTCCTGCTCCTTTCGCTCGAGTACCTCGCCCCATGCACCATCTTTGCTTCTTCCTGAGGGGCTACAGAGCTCCAGTAATTTGTGATATATGCTTTCCCACTCTCCACCCTTCTTCACCCACACTCGACCCCCTCTGCTTCCAATGGACACAGTCTCTTGTCCAGAAACACCAGCCCGCACTAGCTGCCTCTCTGAATGCCATTTGTTGGCTGCTGGTGTTGCTTTTTTTTTCTTTTTTCTGCTTCTTTTGATTTCTTACTTGCCTCTTGCCACCTTCCCCTCCCTTCACTCAAGTACCTGGCTCCCTGAGCCATCTTTGCTTCTTCCTGAGGGGCTGCAGGGCTCCGTTCGAGTGTGGAGCTGCTTCCCAGTTTGGGCTGTCGCCCTGGTGGGATCCCAGGGCTTTTGTTCATTTGTTTGTTTTGAATTATTTGTTTTCTTCTCCTTTTATTTGGTTGGGAGCCCTTTCTGGCCAGGCTGAGCTATGTGGCAGAAGACTCCCCTTTGGCTTCCTCAGACATGCAGAGGGATCCCTGAGACCATTTCTTTTTATGTTTGTTTTTTGTTTTTTTTCTTTCTCTTTCTTTGGGGGATTTTCTTGTTTCTTTGTTTTGTTTTGTTTTGTTTTCTTTTTCCCTTTCTGTCTTTCTTCATTTCTCGGTTTCTCATCTCTCTATATCTTCCTTCTCTTTGTGTTCCCTGAATACCTGGCATTATATACCTCTACGCCTTCTAGCCAGGCTGTACTGCAACACCTGAGAGCGACTTCCCCAGACCTCATAGCTGCACCGGTGGGATCCCTGGGAACTTTGCAGTTCTTTAACCTTTCTGATTCTTATTTATTCATTCTTTTCTTTTCTTCTTCCTCCCCTTTCTGTTTTTCTCCATTTCATAGTCTCTCATCTCTCCACTCCAATGGCAAGCTCCCCTAGCATTCTTTTTTGTTTGTTTGTATGTTTTTGGCTCCTGTTCCTCTCTCCTCTCTCCCATATCCATCTTAGCTCCACACATAACAATCTCCCTGCTGCATCCTGCCTACCTGCACCGTGCGCTTGACATCACACCACCAAGCAGCACGGGCACGGCCTACTGGAACCTGCCCTGCACTGATTACCGACCCACTCTGGTGGCTGTAGTAAGTGCCACAAACAACCCATCCCACCGGCTCCTCTTCAGCTAGACCTGCCCTGCCATACCAAATCTGAGTGACCAACCCTGCCAGTTGAAGAAGGAGGTGAAAAGTGTTGTGCCCACAGACGAGCAAACAACAAAGAACACACAGTCTGCCTGCTCAGACATAGTCAAATTTTTTTTTAAAAAAGGGACGAAACAAACAAATCTACAATCAATAAATGAGAAAAATAACTACTGAATGCCCCAATGACAGCAGACAATATCAAAACATTTACAAAAACAGGACAGGATTGTTCCAGTAGGTGTCCAAGATAAAACACCAGATGACTCTCCTCTGGAAGACAGTGCACTAGAACTACCTGATAGGAAATTCAAATCTCCAATACTCAGAATTTTCCAAGAACTGAGGCAAAAAGCTGACAAACATTAGGAAAAAATAGAAAAATTCATGGAAAATACAGACAAAAAATTGGAAGAATTCAGGAAAATAATGCAGGAACAAAATGCCAAAATAAATTCACAACTAGAAATTATAGAAAGACAACAATTAGAAATCCAAAAGATAAACAACAAGATTTCAGAAATGGACAGTGTCATAGAAGGGCTGAGAAGCAGATTTGCAACGGTGGAAGACAGGATCAGTGGAATTGAAGACAAACACTTGCATACAAGTCTGTTTCAGGAATACTCAGAAAAAAGAACAAAGGAAAATGAAGAGACCCTGAGAGTTATGTGGGACACAATCAAAAGCAAAAATCTGCGAGTGATTGGAATTCCAGAATGGGGGAGAAAACAGAAGACACAGAGAGGATCATTGAGGAAATGCTGACAGAAAACTTCACCAATATCATGAAAGATGAAAAGCTGGCCATCCAAGAAGCTTAACGAACCCCATATAGAAGAGACCCCAAAAGAAAATCACCAAGGCATATCATATTCACACTCGCCAAAACCAAAGACAAACAAAGAAACCTGAGAGCAGCTCGTGAAAAACAAGAAGTCACATACAACTCAGATTATTCAGCAGAAACCATGCAGGCAAGAAGGCAATGGGATGACATATATAAAATCTTGAATGAAAAAAATTGTCAGCCAAGAATAATATATCCTGCAAAAGTCTCGTTCAAATTTGATGGTGAAATTAGGTCATTTCCAGATAACAGAAATTAAGGGAATATGAAAAAGTCAAACCAAACTTACAAGAATTATTAAAGGGAGTTCTTCGATCTGAGGACAAACAGCTTCAGCTCACAGGCAGAACCTAGGATGCAGGATTGTACCAGCCAGATACCAATCTAGGAAATGAACTCTTGAGGACTATCCAAAACCAAAAGAAATACAACAGGGAATCAGAGCAGTTAATCACTAAATGACAACAACATCAAAACAATAAAAGAGGGAATAAATGGCAAAGGTATAGAATCTTCTCATGGAGAGGAAGGCAAGGCAATACCAAGTAATGGTACACTGCTTCAAACTTATAAAGATAAGGGTAAAATTCATGGTAACCACAAAGAAAGTTAACAAACATACTCATAAAAAAAAGATGAAAAACATAAAGTCTCAGCAAAAACAAAACCTACAGAAACAAAAGAAATGAAAAAAGAATCCACAAACAATAGTAACTCAGCACAAGAGAGTAAGAAGAACAAAGAAAATGTCAGCACCACAAAAAAAAGCACTACAAAATGACAGCAACAAACTCACATCTATCAATAATTACACTGAATGTTAATGGACTCAATACACCAATAAAGAGGCAGAGTGACAGAATGGATAAGAAAACAGGATCCATCAATATGCTGTCTACAGGAGACACACTTTAGAAACAAAGATGTGAATTTATTAAAAGTCAAAGGTTGGAAAAAAATATATCAAGCTAACAACTACCAAAAAAGAGCTGGAGTGGCAATTCTAAGCTCAGATAAAATAGACTTTAAGACAAAATCTATGATAAAAGACAAAGAAGGACACTATATAATGATTAAGGGGACAATCCATCATGAAGACATAACCATAATAAACATCTACGCACCCAATGACAGGGCTCCAAAATACATAAACAACAACAACACTGAAAAGAGAAACTGACAGTTCTGCAATAATAGTAGGAGACTTCAACACACCACTCTCAGTAAAGGGCAGAACAACTAAGAAGAAACTCAGCAAAGATACAGAAGACCTAAAGGGCACAATCAGCCAACTTGAGCTCATAGACATATATAGGACAATCCATCCAACCGCTGCAAAGTTCACATTCTTTTCCAATGCACATGGAACGTTCTCCAGGATAGACCACATCTTAGGCCACAGAGCAATCCTCAACAAGATCCAAAACGTTAAGATAATTCACAGTATCTTCTCTGACCACAATGCCATCAAGGTAGAAATTAACAACAGAAAAAGCAAGGAAAAAAAATCAACTACATGGAAACTGACTAATACCCTGCTTACACCTCAGTGGGTAATAGAAGAAATCAGAGATAGAATCAAAAAATTCCGAGAACCAAATGAGAATGAAAACACATCATACCAAAACCTTTGGGACACAGTAAAGGCATTCCTCAGAGGATAATTTATAGCAATAGATGCACATATAAAAAAAGAAGAAAGGGGCAAAATCAAAACATTAACTACAGAACTCAAACAAATAGAAAGAGAACAGCAAAGAAAGCCCACAACCACCGGAAGAAAGGAAATAGTAAAGATCAGAGCAGAAATAAATGGATTAGAGAACAGAAAAATAGTAGAAAGCATCAACAAAACCAAAAGTTGGTTCTTTGAAAGAATCAACAACATCGACAAACCACTGGCCAGACTGACAAAAGAAAAACAGCAGAGGACACAAATAACCCAAGTAAGAAATGAAAGGGGGGACATTACAACAGACCCAACTGAAATAAAAAGGATTATAACAGAATATTATGAAATACTATACTTCAACAAATTTGAAAACCTAGAGGAAATGGATAAATTTCTAGAAACACACAGCCTACCCAGACTACAACAAAGTGATGTTGAAAATCTGAACAGACCCATAACAAGAGAAGAGATTGAAAAGGTAATAAAAAAAACTCCCAACCAAAGAAAGCCCTGGCCCAGATGGCTTCACTGGAGAATTCTACAAAACATTTACAGAAGAGCTTGTACCAGTACTACTCAAGCTATTTCAGAGCATAGAAGAGGAAGCAACACTTCCAAATTCATTCTATGAAGCCAGCATAACTCTGATACCAAAACCAGGAAAAGATGTCACAAAAAAAGAAAATTACAGACCAATATCTCTCATGAATGTAGATGTAAAAATTCTCAACAAAATTCCAGCCAATAGAATTCAGCATCATATCAAAAAATGATTGATTTCTGACAAAGACATCAAAGCAATTCATAGGGGAGAGGAAAGTCTTTTTAACAAATTGTGCTGGAATAACTCATTAGTTGCATGGAAACAAAATGAGCCTTGACCCCTACCTCCCTACACAAGCACCATACACACACACACACACACACACACAAATAATTTTAGATGGATCATACACCTGAATATGAAAGCTACAACTATAAAAGATTCTAGAAAAAACATAGAAGAATATCTTCACAACATATGGGAAGGTGAAGACTTCTTGGACAGGACATTAGCATCACTAATCATAAAATAAAAATTTTTGATGAATTCATCTTATTGTAACTAAAAAATTTGCTCATCAAAAGGCACCATTGAGTACATAAATCATGAAACCACAGTCTGGGAGAAAATATATGCAATACATATATCTAAAAAAGGACTTCTATCCAGGATATATATACATACATATAAACAAAAAATAACTCTTATTGGTAGAATTCTATTATGATTCCCAAGATTCCTGCCTTCCTGGTGTATTCATCCTGTATAATGCCCTCCCCTTGAGTGTGGATGGGACTCGTGAATACAGTGGATGTCATTCCTGTGATTAGGTTGTGACATTGGTGAAGGTGAAAGGATTTTGCAGATGTAACTGTCGTACTGAAACACTAGACTTTCACTCCGTTAGAAATGAAAATAAAGAGTTTTATTGAAGGATAAAAAGTTTTGTAAACTGGGAGACACACAAGTCTCCAGGGAGGATAGTGAAGTGCTCTAAACTGCAGGAAGAACAGTGAGGTTATCAGGGGGAGCAAAGACTTTGTGCTTGCCACTTTATAAAGAAAATGTTCTACATTCTACCTTGGTGAGTAGCATCTAGG
The DNA here is from genome assembly GCA_030035585.1 of Dugong dugon. Classification (NCBI taxonomy): domain Eukaryota; kingdom Metazoa; phylum Chordata; class Mammalia; order Sirenia; family Dugongidae; genus Dugong; species Dugong dugon. Next base: position 21,396,710 of record CM057469.1, on the reverse strand, counting down.
TTCTTAAAAGCCTGTGAGCAGGCATCTAAGATACTCCACTGGTATCACCCCTTCAGGAGCAAGGGAGGATGAAGAAAACAAGAAACAAAGGAAAGATCAGTCCAAAGGACTAATTGACCACAACTACCATGGCCTCCACCAGACTGGGTCCAGTACAACTAGATGGTGCCTGGCTACTACCACTGACTGCTCTGACCGGCACCACAACAGAGGGTCCTGGACAGAGCTGGAGAAAAATGTAGAACAAAATTCTAACTCACAAAAAAAGACCAGACTTACTAGCCTGACGGAGACTGGAAAAACCCCAAGAGTATGGCCCCCGGACACTCCTTTAGTTCAGTAATGAAGTCACTTCTGAGGTTCACCCTTCAGCCAAAGATTAGACAGCCCCATAAAACAAAACGAGACTAATGGGGCACAATAGTCCAGGGACAAGGACTAGAAGGCAGGAGGGGACAGGAAATCTGGTAATAGGGAACCCAAGGTTGAGAAGGGACAGTGTAGACATGTCGTGGGGTTGTTAACCATTGTCATAAAACAATGTGTACTAACTGTTTAATAAGAAACTATTTGTTCTGTAAACCTTCATCTAAAGTACAATAAAAAAAAACGTAAAAAAAAAAAAAGACTTTGTGCTTGCAGGCATTGGGGTTTCAGAAAGAAGGGGGAAAAATTACAAAGGGAATTACTAAACTACAACCTTTCTTTACATAAATCTCTAACCTAACATTAATCTCTAGCTTCTTGGAACATATTTGACCAAGACATTCTTTGTGACATTAGCAAGTCTATTAGCTAACATCCTGAGGAACAACTGAGTCAGCTTTCTACATGTTTGCCGTTTCCTCTTATCTTAAAGAAACAAGCTATACTTCTACCTTAATTACAGATTTTACAAAAAGTCAGTAGAACTGGGGCAAATGTCTCAGTGAGTGAATAAAGTCTGGTTTGAGAGAGTTAGTAAATTAGATTGAGACTTAGTTAACTGACTTTTGCTTTGTCTTGGTTACCAAGTTATGAGACCATTGCAGGGCTTCATATTTACTTAAGATTATCAATTCTATTTTCTAACCTCATGCTGACCAAAGTATTTTTCCCTAGGACAAGCTGCATGAACATTCTTTTTTTCTTTTTTTTTATTGTGCTTTATGTGAAAGTTTACAGTTTAAATCAGTTTCTCATACAAAAATTTATACACACATTGCTATGTGACCCTAGCTGCTCACCCTATAATGTGACAGCACACTCCTCCTTTCCACCCCGGATTTCCTACATCCACTCAACCAGCTCCTGTCCTTTTTTGCTTTCTCATCTCGCCTCCGGACAGAAGCTGCCCATTTAGTCTCTTGTATCTACTTGAGCTAAGAAGCATACTCTTCACAAGTATCATTTTATGTTCCATAGTCCAGTCTAATCTTTGTCTAAAGAGTTGGCTCGGGGAATGGTTTCAGTTCTGGGCTTACGGACAGTTCGGGGGCCCTGTCTTCAGGGGTCCCTCCAGTCTCAGTCAGACCATTAAGTCTGGTCTTTTAACTAGAATTTAAATTCTGCACCTCATTTTTCTCCTGATCCAACAGGGACTTTCTGTTGTGTTCCCTGTCAGGGTGGTCATTGATGGAAGCTGGGCACCATCTAGTTCTTCTGGTCTCAGGCTGATGCAGTCTCTGGTTTATGCCGCCCTTTCTGTCTTTTAGGCTAATATTTTCCTTGTGTCTTTGGTGTTCTTCATTCTCCTTTGCTCCAGGTGGGTTGGGACCAATTGATGTATCTTAGATGGCTGCTCACTAGCTTTTAAGACCCCAGACACCACTCACCAAAGTGGGATGCAGAATATTTTCTTAATAAACTTTGTTATGCCAGTTGACCTAGATGTCCCCTGAAACCATGGTTCCCAGGCCCCCAGCCCTGCTACTCTGTCCTTTGAAGTATTTGGTTGCATTCAGGAAACTTTCTAGCTTTTGGTTTAGTCCAGTGGTGCTGGCTTCCCTTGTATTGTGTGTTGTCCTTCCCTTTACCTAAGATAATTCTTATCTACTATCTAGTTAGTGAATACTCCTCTCCCTCCCTCCCCACCCTTGTAACCATCAAAGAATGTTTTCTTCCATGTTTAAACCATTTCTTGAGTTCTTATAATAGTGGTCTCAAAAATACAATATTTGTCCTTTTGCCACTGACTAATTTCACTCAGCATAATGCCTTCCAGATTCATCCATGTTATGAGATGTTTCACAGATTCACCATTGTTCTTTATCATTGCATAGTATTCCATTGTGGGAATACACTATAATTTGTTTATCCATTTGTCCCTTGATGGGCACCTAGGTTGTTTCCATCTTTTTCCTATTGTGAACAGTGCTACAATGAACATGGGTGTGCATATATCTATTCGAGTGGCAGCTCTTATTTCTGTAGGATAGATTCCAAGGAGTGGGATTGCTGGATTGGATGGTACTTCTATTTCTAGCTTTTTAAGGAACTGCCAAATTGTTTTCCAAAGTGGTTATACTATTTTACATTCCTACCAGCAGTGTGTAAGTATTCCAGTCTCTCCACAACCTCTCCAACATTTATTATTTTGTGTTTTTTGGATTAATGCTAGCCTTGTTGGGGTGAGATGGTATCTCATTGTACTTTTGATTTGCATTTCTCTAATGGCTAATGATTGTGAGCTTTTCCTTATGTATCTGTTAGCCACCTGAATGTCTTCTTTGGTGAAGTGCCTGTTCATATCTTTTGCCCATTTTTTTTTAAAATATTTTGATGTACTTCAGGTGAAGGCTTACAGAACAAATAGTTTCTCATGAAACAGAAGTACACATGTTGTTTTATGACATTGGTTAACAACCCCACAACATATTAACCCTCTAACTTCTCAACCTTTTTTTTTTTGGTGAAAATACACATAGCCAAAGATACACCGTTTTAAAAATTTCTACATACACAGTTCAGTGACATTGACTATGCTCTTCCAATTGTGCTGTTATTCTCACTTAAGATGAAGGCTTACAGAACAAAATAGTTTCGCATTTAACAGTTACTACAAATGTTGCCCTATGACAATGGTTAACAATCTCACAACACATCAACAATATCCTTACTCAACCTTGGGTTCCCTATCACTAGCTTCCTTGTCCCCTTCTGCCTTCTGGCCCTTGTCACTGGACTCCTGTACCTCATTAGTCTCATTTGGTTTTACGGGGCTGTCCACTCACAGGCTGAACAGTGAACCTCGGAGGTAACTTCACCACTGAGCTAAAAGTGTGTCTGGGGGCCATACTTTCAAAGTTTCTACAGTCTCCTTTAGGCCAGTAAATCTGATCTTTTTTTTGTGAGTTAGAACTATGCTCTACATCCTTCTCTAGCTCTGTCCAGAACCCTCTGTTGTGATCCTGGTCAGAGCAGTCAGTGGTGGTAGCCGGGCACCATCTAGCTGTACTGGACTCAGTCCAGTGGATGCCTTGGTAGCTGTGGACAATTAGTCCTTCAGACTAATCTGTTTCCTTGTGCCCTGTTCTCTTCATTCTCCCTTGCTCCCGAACGGATGAGACCAGTGGAGTATCTTAGATGGCCATTCAGAAGTTTTTAAGACCCCAGACACTACTCACCAAGGTAGAATGTAGAGCATTGTCTTTATAAGCTGTGTCATGCCAATTGAGCTAGATGTTCCCCGAGACCATGGTCCCCACAGCCCTCCACCCAGCAATTCAGTCCCCCAGGGTGTTTGGATGTGTCTATGGGGATTCCATGGCCTTTCCTTGTACAGGTTGTGCTAGTTTCCCCTGTATTGTGTACTGTCTCACCCTTCACCCAAGATACCTCTTATCTACTGCCTGTTTAGTATATCCCCCCCACCCCTCCCATCCCTGGTAACTGACAAAGATTGTTACATTTCGTGTGTGAACTTTTTCATGGGTTTTTACAATAGAGGTCTCATACAATATTTGTCCTTTTGTGATTGACTTATTTCACTCAGCATAATGTCCTCCAATTTCATCCATGTTATGAGATGCTTCACAGATCTTTTGCCCATTATTTAATTGGGTTATTTGTCTTTTTGTTGTTGAGGTTTTGCAGTATCTTGTAGAGCTTAGAAATTAGACCCTGATCGGGTTTGTCATAGTCAAAAATATTTTTCCCGTCTGTAGGTTGTCTTTTTACTCTTTTGGTGAAGTCTTTTGATGAGCATAACTGTTTAATTTTTAGGAGCTCCCAGTTATCTAGCTTCTCTTCAGATGTTTGTACATTGTAAGTAATATTTTGTATTCTGTTTATGCCATGTAATAAGGCTCCTAGCATTGTCCCTATTTTTTCTTTCATGATCTTTATCGTTTTAGATTTAATATTTAGGTCTTCGATCCATTTTGAGGTAGTTTTTGTGCCTGGTGTGAGGTATGAGTCCTGTTTCAGTTTTTTGCAGATGGATATCCAGTTATACCAGCACCGTAGTTAAAGAGACTGTCTTTTCTCCAATTAACAGACTTTGGGCCTTGTTAAATATCAGCTGCTTATAGGTGGAAGAGTTGAAATCTGGATTTTCAATTCTGTTCCATTGGGCTATGTACCGGTACCAGACTGTTTTGACTACTGTGGCAGTATAATAGGTTCTAAAATCAGGAAGTGTGAGGCCTTCCACTTTGTTTTTCTTCTTCAGTAACTTATCCAGGGCCTCATCCTTCTTCATATGAATTTGGTTATTTGTTTCTCCATCTCATCAAAAAATGCCATTGGAATTTGGATCGGGATTGCATTGTACCTGTAGATCACTTTGGATAGCATAGACATTTTCACAATGTTGAGTCTTCCTATGCATGAGCAAGGTATGTTTTTCCACTTCTGTAGGTCTCTTTTGGTTTTCTTGCAGTAGTGTCTTGTAGTTTTCTTTGCACAGGTCTTTTATGTCTCTGGTTAGATTTAATTCCTAAGTATTTTATCTTCTTGGGGGCTGTTGTAAATGGAATTGATTTGGAGATTTTCTCTTTGAGGTTCTCTTTGTGAGTGTAGAGGAATCCAACTGATTTTTGTATAGTTGTCTTGTATCCTGATACTTTGCTGAAATCTATTAGTTCCAGTAGTTTTCTTGTGCATTCTTCAGGGTTTTCTGTATTTGAGATCATATCATCTGCAAATAGAGATACTTTTACTTCTTCCTTACCAATTTGGATGTCCTTTATTTCTTTTTCTAGCCTAATTGCTCTGGCTAAGAACTCCAGCACAATGTGGAATAAGAGTGGTAATAAAAGGCATTCTTTTCTGATTCCCGTTCTCAAGGGGAATGCTTTCAGACTCTCTCCATTTAGGCTAATGTTGGCTGTTGGCTTTGTATAAATGCCCTTTATTATGTTGAGGAATTTTCCTTCTATTCCTATTTTGCTGAGAGTTTTTATCATGAATCGGTGTTGGACTTTGTCAAATGCCTTTTCTGCACCAATTGATAAGATCATGTGGTTCTTGTCTTTTTTTTTTTTTTTTAATTAATGTGATGGATTACACTGATTGTTTTTCTAATGTTGAACCATCCCTGCATACCTGGTATGAATCTCACTTGATCATGGTGAATTATTCTTTTGATATGTTGTTGAATTCTACTGGCTAGAATTTTGTTGAGGATTTTTGGGTCTATTTTCATGAGGAATATTTACCTGTAATTTTCTTTTTTTATGGTGCCTTTACCTGGTTTTGGTGTCAGGGTTATGCTGGCTTCATAGAATGAGTCTGGGAGTATTCCATCCATTTCTATGCTCTGAAATACCTTTATCAGTAGTGGTGTTAACTCTTCTCTGAAAGTTTGGTAGAATTCTCCAGTGAAACCGTCAGGGCCAGGATTTTTTGTTGTTACTGGGAGTTTTTTAATTACCTTTTCAATCTCTTCTTTTGTTTTAGGTTTATCTAGTTGTTCTACCTCTGTTTGTGTTACTTTAGGTAAGTAGTGTGTTTCTAGAAATGTGTCCATTTCCTCTAGGTTTTCAAATTTGTTAGAGTACAGTTTTTCATAGTATTCTGTTATGATTCTTTTTTTTTTTTTTTTAAGTAAAAAGAAAGTTTTATTTGGCATATATTCAAAAGGACAAAAGTGGGAAGCGGACAAGCATGCTGCCAGAGCTAGAATGTCTGCCTGAATCCAAAGAATATCACAGAATAGACAAGAGTGGGAAAACGGACAAGCATGCTGCTACAGCCATGTCTGCCTGAGTCCAAAGAACAGTTACAGAGCCATCAGTATATATCAACATCACAAAATGGGTAGAATCATTGAAAGCGCCACTTTTTCACTGATTGGCTAGGAATTGTAATCTTACATTTTGAATCATCTTTCTTAACAATCATTGGTATGGGTTTCAGTTATGAAAGTCAGGAGGATCTTCATTGGTCCAACAAATTCCTATTCATTAAATGTTAATAGAAAAAGACAAAAGGTGAGAAGTCCTTTAGGGTTAGGTTTTATTGCCCTTTTGTGAAAACTTCCTTAAGATAATTTCTGAGCTTATTTTAGCTATTATTTTTATACCTCAGGGCCCAGTTGATGTGTCCTTGTGAATCCTTGTGAACCCTTGTGAACCCAGCTCCAGCTGGGTCACATTCTGTATGCTCAAGGAGAGGGTATAATAACTCCAATATTATTTCCTAAATCAGTCCCTCCTTTTGATCAGAGATTGGAGATAACACATCGATGATCAATACCTGGACTTAGCCGAGCTCCTAGATGCAGCCATTGCAGGCTCTTTAAACTCACAGTGCTGGTTTTCCACCAGATACCATCTGGTTCTTCACCAGGTTATTAAGTAAGAGCGATGTTCCCATCAATGGTATTTCTGGAGTGAGCAGACTCAATGTACATCAACATTTTAGCCTGAGGCCTTCTTTTGCCTTTTAGGTGTGTAAGACAATAGAGGATAAATTTTATTATGCTTAATACTATCAGGATGTAGACTAAGAATATTACTATCCCTTGCAGTAGTGGTCTAGCCCATGTACTTATTCCTGATGGTAACCAAACAAATAGATCTGGTGTTTGTAAGGGTGTGATAATGTGTAATCAAGTAGCTTGATGTTTAATTCTATGTATATCTTGTCTACAGCACAGACTACACTTTCTTGGACTAATAAAAAAAATCTAAGTTTTTTTTTAATCTCATGTCACCTTGGCTTATGAGATCAGAGATCACTGCTGTGCTTCTGTCTTATCTGTTATTTGTCCCATGGTGACTGACAAATTTTCTTTAAGATTTCTCCAATTCAAATATACCATAACTAGGAATTAAAGCTTTTGGAAATGACCAACCCCACCCTGAACGTTGGACCAATGGGCTTTCTTCTAACTCTCATTTTACAATGGATAACAAATTAACATTGTCTTTCCAGTATTTACTAGCATTGTTACTATGAATACTTAAAGATAATCCTAAAGTTCTCAGAGTGCATTGTCCACGCATTCGTCAGGAATCTGAACAAGAGATTGCCCACACAAATTCACTATCAGTTGGAAAGGAATCTTCTAAATTAGAAATATAACTACACAGAAACATATATCCGTAAGAAGCACTCAAAGTTTGTCTAGAAGAAACAGAAAATATAGAAAAATTTACATGTGACAAGTTTTCGTTAGAGAAATAATGATTAGCAAGATAATACAGGATGGACCTTTCCTGTAGGAGGTCTTCAGTTAGTCTGTTTAATACATACTAAGTGTTCTTCCAAAGGGCAAGCTGTCCCTCCTTGGTTTACCTATTAACAGACATGGGTCACTTTCTCAGAAGCAGAAATGGAACCAAAGACAAAACAGAGTCTGAGCCATGAGGTCGATCTCTTCTGAGGATCTGGTTTCTTTAAGATATGTGATTTTCTGCATCGTAAGAGGGTGACAGTTTGATTACAAACATTAGACAGGTATTTCATATGACATTGTCTTAAAGACTGCTTAAACTAATTACTAATTTACCCTAAACATAACTCTCAGTCTGATCTTTGAAGTTAGTTTCCTAAAACAGACTGAATTTTTCAAAACAAAAGCATAACACCCAGAGCAAAATGGTCTTACTGGTTTATCTGGACCATTTTTTGACTCAAAGTATCTTCAGGAACCAGTTTTTTTTCAAAGCTCGGGGTTCAAAAGTACACCCAAAGGCAAATATCCTGTGTGGGTTGCCTCAACCTCCCTGAAAGCCAGAAATCTGGATTCCAGGAGAATTATATACAACTCTTTCATCATTCTTTCCTGTGGATCATAATCTTGTTATAGAATCTTTTATCAAAAATGCTCAGTAAATGGTAATTGGACGTCATCTGGTTTTTAAGATCCCAGGCACCGTACAGCAAACTAGGAAATAAAACAGAAACACTCACAATTATATTAGGCCAACTGTCTGAAATAACCAATGAAACCATGACCCTAAGGTCTTTGATCCTAGGAAACAAATCTCATGAGGTGTTTGTCTACATAAGCAGCATCAGTAACTGCTTTTCATGTGCCTCAACAGCAACTACATTCTGCAAAACCTCAGACTGAGTATTACTATAAATACAGAACATTTATCTATTAAGGCACAAAACTGTTTCTTGGGAGAACTAATAGGAAATCTAATGCTGTTCTATTTTGTAAAATCATAGCTCAAATTTCAGACAGTTCTCTGGTTATGATATCTACAACTTGGCTAAGTTTACCAACAGGAACTTCTAATTCAAGAGTTACAATATCTAAACCCATTAGTTAGATAATTTAGGAAAGAGGAGAATGATTTCTTTTATCCAGAAATTAAGACCTTAAAATATCAGCAATATTAAAAAAGCCATAGTTTCCTTTAGTTTACTCAGTCTTATGTAGTTAATTTCTGTTCCATGTGATTCTGGATCAGCCGCTGTCTGCAAACTCATCCGCTTCTGCATAGGAGCTCTGGAAATTTTATTCAGTCTAGTCACAGTCTTTTTAGCAAGTCCAATATAGTCCATCTTTTTGTTGAGATGTTTTGATCAAACTTTTTCAGCAAATCAGCAAAGTAAAAACTTATCTGCAGATGACAAAACTTAATATGGCCACGATTAATTCATAAACATAATATTCTTAATAGTGAAAGACCTGATAGAAATTAATTATAAGCATAACATAAAGGCCAAATAAAATCAGTTAAAAAAAAGCTTTAGGTAAAAATATTTTATAGCCATTAACCATATTCAAAGAGCTTCAGATATAATGCATAATAATTTTGAGACAAAATACCATATAGTCAGGATATTCTAAGAATATACCAAGATTATCAAATCTCTGAACTACCTGAATAGTAATTAAAAAAACTTCATAGGTAAATAATGTGAATTTCCCAATCAAACCATTGGCTTTGATGATGCTAGATTCAAAAAGATAAAGTTGCGACTAAGTTAGCAATAAAGAGATAATAATATATGTCACTATGAAACAATACTTAAGTTATTTAACCAAAGATCTTAAAGTAAAACCTTTAGGTTTCTTTTCTAAAAGCCGTGAGGCTTAGTAGTTGGACTCAGGAATCTTATTCTAATGAGAGGCCAAACCTTTGTCTTCCAGGCAGATTACACAAAGAATAAATTAACCCTTTAACTCAGAAATTAAAGAAAATTTTGTTATTTTAACTGCGAGAAACCCAATTCTTTGTTTTATATGCTACTTAACATTAAAACTCTTAAAAATCTCATACATTAAACCATTAAACTTTAGTCAGACAGATGAAACTTGACCATATCAAATAAATTTCTTTTTCAATAAACCTCTTAAAGGTTGCCTTTGTTGCATACCTCTTACACTGTATCCCTTTAAATGGCAAAAATGAACACTAATTAACAGCCTTAAATATATACACATATATATCCTCTTGTGGCATAAAAAGAAAAAGTATATGAACTTAAATTATGACTAATATCTACTAACTCAATTTAATGTCTGTAAGCTACCTAGAATGTCTTTGGAATTATTTTAAGCCTGTATACCACAAAACATAACTGTTGTTGAAAGAAAAATCTATTTAAACATTCTAAGATTCCATTCGATCTTTGCTACTTCTCATATTTTCCCAATCTAATTTTAGCTCTTAAAGATGGTATCAACTGGCTTTGGAAATCACAAAGTCTCTGCTCACTTGACCAATTCACTGATATGAATATAACCTTAAGTATTTGGCTACTGCTGGAAAAATTTTTCCAGGCCACTTCAGGCGTGTCTCATTGTGATTTCTATTTTTTGACTTCTTAAAGTTCCCCTGTAATAGAGAGAATTTGTTTACAGTTCTATGATTAGGATCTACGAAATTTCTGATAACTATAGCAAAGCAGCAATTTTTCTTATCTTTTGTCGTAAAAGCGTCACCACCTAGCTGGAAAGGAGTCTTTCAAAAGTGTCCCTGGAGCTACAGGACCTTGGAGACTGGGAGGTGGGGAGGCCTGATCGTGCCTGCCCACACTCTCTTGACTCCGGAAAGACATTTACATATGTTTAAATTGATGGAAGCATTTTGAAAGACAAAAGATAGCTAATTTCTTTCTTTTTTACTGTTCTGGAACTGCTACTTTAAGACAAAACTATGCTTTTTCCTTAAATAAAACATATTTCATATAATATCTAGCTTAAGTTACTTAAAAAGTTTTCACTTTTAAGATTGACATAGTATAACAATAAAGATCTCAGTGTACTTTTCAAATAGACCAATTTATATCAAAGTTTCTCCAAGTAGCTATTAAAAATCTAAATCATAAGACAGACACAAGATGCAGTTTTTTCTGGATGAAGAAGGAACTGAGGTTCTATGACTACCCTTACAAAAAACAGCAATTCTTAGCCATAGCCACCAGTCTAATACAAGACAAACTTAGACACAACGCTCTAGACCAGAACAAGCTCTTAGAACAAAAGGAGACAGAAAGACCGCATAAACTCACCAGATAATACCACACAAAACAAGGATATGGAGATCTTAGTTTCTAAAAGTGTATATAGCAATTTTTGGTAAGATCGACTCAATTCAATGGAAAAAATAGGTACAGAACTACCACTACCACTTCTCCCTTAAATATCAAAACCCAGGTCTGGAGCTGCCACCTCTGCCTGAGAATTTGGCAAAACAGGCAAGAGCTGCCACCTCTCCCTGAGAATTTGGCAAAGCAGAGCACTATTTTCCAGGTTTTCTCTGAGCCACAAAAACGTCCGAATTTTGCAGCTTATAGTGACTCACAGCTCTTTGAAAATAGAATTACCTCTCCAAACGCCCAAATCTAGGCCTAAACTGCAGTTCACTTAAAGAGTTACTAAATGTCTCTCTTAACCAAACAATCAAGCAAAAATCTAAGAAAGAGATTCTCCTTAATCAATCAACTGGTTTTGCAAACAAATATGCCAAACAAAACTTAAGAGAACATGAAAAAGAGAACAACAAAGAATAAGCAAAGGTTCGTTTTCTGAGAGCACTCACCCCGTCCATGTCAAAGGGACATGGAGTGGGAACACATGGTTTCCAGGAGACAGGACCTTTCTTTGCCGGCTTCTGCTCAGCAGTCCAGGTCTCTTCAAAGTTGACTGGATTCGTACCTTCAGATCCTGCTCACAGCGCCATTAACTGTTGTAGGGGAAAAACATCACAAAGTTTAGAAAAGTAAAAAGAAAGTTTTGTTTGGCATATATTCAAAAGGACAAAAGTGGGAAGCGGACAAGCATGCTGCCAGAGCTAGAATGTCTGCCTGAATCCAAAGAATATCCCAGAATAGACAAGAATGGGAAAACGGACAAGCATGCTGCCACAGCTTTGTCTGCCCGAGTCCCTCTGTTATGATTCTTTTAATTCAGTTGGGTCTGTTGTGACATCACCCATCTCATTCCTCATTCGGGTTATTTGCGTCCTCTCCTGTTTTTCTCTTGTCAGTTTGGCCAATAGTTTATAGACTTGTTGATCTTTTCAAAGAACCAGCTATGTGTCTTGTTAACTCTTTCAATTGTTTTTCTATTTTCTATTTCATTTCATTCTGCTGTAATTTTTATTATTTACTTTCTTCTGGTGCCCAACGGCTTCTTTGCTTCTCTCTCTCTATTTGTTGGAGTTGTAGGGTTAAAGTTTTAATTTTGGCCCTTTCTTCTTTTTGAATGTGTGTGTTTTTTGCTATAAATTGACCTATGAGCACTGCTTTTGCTGTGTCCCAAAGGTTTTGGTAGGATGTGTTTTCATTCTCATTTGATTCTGTGAATTTCTTTATTCCATCCTTAATTTCTTCTATAACCCAGTAGTTTTTGAGCAAGGTGTTGTTCAGTTTCCACGTGTTTGGCTTTTTTTCCTTGCTTTTTGTTACTGATTTCTACTTTTATGGCTTTATGGCCAGAAAAAAAGGTTTTGTAATATTTTGATGCTTTGGATTCTGTTAAGGCTTGCTTTATGGCCTAATATGTGGTCTATTGTGGAGAATGTTCCATGTATGTTGGAAAAGAAAGTATACTTGTCTGCTGTTGGGTGGAGTGTTCTGTGTATGTCTATGAGGTCAGGTTGGTTGATCATAGCATTTAACTCTTCCATGTCTTTATTGAGCTTCTTTCTGGAAGTTCTGCCCTTCACTGAAAGTGGTGTGTTGAAGACTCCTACTATTATTGTGAGGCTGTCTATCTCTCTTTTCAATGCTGTTAGTGTTTGTTTTATGTATTTTGGAGCCCTGTCATTGGGTGGTCAATATTTATTACGATTATGTCCTCCTGGTGTATTGACCCTTTAATCATTATATAGTGTCCTTCCTTATCCTTTGTGGTGGATTTTATTTTGAAGTCTATTTTGTCAGAGATTAATATTGTCACTCCTGCTCTTTTTTGAGTGTTGTTTGCTTGATATATTTTTTTCCATCCTTTGAGTTTTAGTTTGTCTGTGTCTTTAAGTCTAAGATGTGTCTCTTGTAGGCAGCATATAGACGGGTTGTGTTTTTTAATCCATTCTGCCACTCTATGTCTCTTTATTGGTGCATTTAATCCACTTACATTCACCGTAATTATTTATAGCTATGAGTTTAGTGCTGTCATTGTGATGACTTTTTTTTGTGTGTTGTAGACAGCTTCTTTATCCACCTAATTTTCTGTGTGGAGTCCTTTTTTATGCATTTTCTTTTTCTTTTTTTATTGCTGTTGATTTTGTATTTGCTGAGGTTTTTTTTTTTTTTTTTTTTTTTTGATGTGTAGGATTGTTAGTATTTTTTTGTAGTTAGCTTAATATTTACCCCTCTTTTTCTAAGTTTAAACCACTCTTTTGTTTCTTTATATTGCCTTGACTTCCTCTTCATATGAAAGATCTGTGACTACATTTTTTAGTCCCTCTTTTTTGTTTTAATGTTGTCATCTTTTACATACTGACATCTTGGTGTCCCTATTTTCAGTGTTTTAGCTTTGGTTTATTTTTGTGACTTCCTATCTGGGTTGATATCTGGTTGCTCTGTCCTGTGTTCTAGTCTTGGGTTGTTATCTGGTGTTACTGATTTTCTAACTGGAGGACTACCTTTAGTATTTCTTGCAATTTTGGTTTGGTTTTTGCAAATTCCCTAAACTTCTGTTTATCTGGAAATGCTCTAATTTTGCCATCAGTTTTGATAGTCAGTTTTGCTGGATATATAATTCTTGGATAGTAATTTTTTTCCTTCAAGGCTTTATATATGTCATCTCATTGCCTTCTTGCCTGCATGGTTTCTGCTGAGTAGTTCGAGTTTATTCTTATTGACTCTCTTTTGTAGATGACTTTTTGTTTCTCCCTAGCTGCTCTTAAAATTCTCTATCTTTGGTTTTGGCAAGTTTGATTATAATATGTCTTGGTGACTTTCTTTTGGGATCTACCTTATGTGGGGTTTGATAAGCATCTTGGATAGATACCTTGTCGTCTTTCACGATATCTGGGAAGTTTTCTGTCAACAAATCTTCAGCAATTCTCTCTGTATTTTCTGTTATCTTCACCTGTTCTGGTACTCCAGTCACTCAAAGCTTATTCCTCTTGATAGAATCCCACATAATTAGGGTTTCTTCATTTTTTTAATCCTTTTATCTGATTTTTCCTCAAATAAGTTGGTGTTAAGTGCTTTATCTTCAATTTCACTAATGCTGACTTCCATTGCCTCAATTCTGCTCCTATGACTTTCTCTTGAGTTGTCTAATTCTGAAGTTTTATTGTTAATCTTCTAGATTTCTGATTGCTGTCTCTCTATGGATTCTTTCAGCCTGTTAAATTTGTCATTATGCTCTTCTCTAATTTTCTTAAGTTCCTGTATTGCATGTTCTGCATTTTGATTAATTTCCTTCCTAATCTCTTGAAGAGTTCTGTATATTAATCTTTTGTATTCTACCTCCAGTAATTCCAAGACGTTCTCTTCCTCCAGAAGATTTCTTGATTCTTTCTTTTGGGAGCTTGCTGAAGCCATCATGGTCTGCCTCTTTATGTGATTTGATATTGACTGTTGTCTCCAAGCCATCAATAGTTATTATATTTATTTATTTTATGTTTGCTTACTGTGTCCTAGCTTCTTGTTTTGGTATGCCCAAATAGACTGCTCGTGTGAGCTAGTTTGAGTATTGACACCTTTGAAGCTCTAACGTCCTGTCACCTGGTGGTTAGCTCTGTTGCTAGGTATGTGAGCCCAGGAATCCATTTACTTTTCTTGTATGGACTCAGCTCAGGTGTCCAGCTAGTCGGTCACTGTCATGAATTGAATTATGTCCCCCCAAAAACGTGTGTATCAATTTGGCTAGGCCATGATTCCCGGTATTGTGTGGTTGTCTTCCATTTTGTGATTGTAATTTTATGTTAAAGAGGATTAAGGTGGGATTATAACACCACATTTACCCAGGTCACATCCCCTAACCAATGTAAAGGGAGTTTCCCTGGGGTGTGGCCTGTACCACCTTTTATCCCTCAAGAGATATAAAGGAAAGGGAAGAGAGCAGAGAGTGGGGACCTCATACCACCAAGAAAGCTATGCCGGGAGCAGAGTGTGTCCTTCAGACTGGGTGTCCATGCTTGGAGAAGCTCCTAGGTTGGGGAAAATTTGATGAGAAGGTCAACCGAAAGAGATAAACTTCTCTATCTGGAGCTGATGCCCGAATTTGTACTTTTAACCTACTAGACTGTGAGAAAATAAATTTTTCTTTGTTAAAACCATCCACTTGTGGTATTTCTGTTAGAGCAGCACTAGATGACTAAGATAGTAGCCAAGTGTTTGGTGCAGGCTCTCACCTACAGTCCTAGATGGGTAGGGGTGATTGGAGTAGGCACAGGTATCTGGCTATAGAAGGGGCTCACACACTGAGCGAAGCAGGGGGATGATGGATGCCTCTGAGTGTCAGGGAGGAAATGTGTCCCTATTCCCTAGAATGAATAGGTGGGTGGTTTTTCAGCTGGACTATGGGCACCCAATGTAGCTGGCTGTAAGGACGTAGAGGCACCACTTATTCTTGGACTCCTATCACAGGTGGCTAGGTGGCGTGGGTGGAGCCACCAGTCCTCAGTCCCCTGATGTAGGTAGGTGAGGATCCTGCTTAATGGGCAGAGCGGTATCAAATATCACGAACCTGTCACTCCACCACAGCTGATACAGTGAAGTTAGGCTTCAGGTATATACCCTGTTGTACTGTACTAATGAGGGCCTATGCTGTTGCAACGGGTCCACACAGGTCTATGCAGGAGTGAAAGACATTCAAAGTCTTGGACCCCTTATGCCTGTGCCTAGGCAAAGTTGCTGTGCCTGCCCTGAATTCCCAGTTTAGGGAAGCTGACAGATTATTTTTTCCCTGTTTGTTAATTTGTTCTCTCTCCAAGGCCAGGAGAATGGCTCAGGGCATGTGATGCGTCCTACTTCAGGCCCAGAGGAGGTAGTAATTGTTGAAGTTGGCCTGGGACCTGATGCAGAGCAGGGAGGGAGCAGATAAATGGGAGAGAGGTTCTTCCCAAACGAGGTGTTTTTTGATCCCAGCGGTAGGTTAAACGCATGTACTTATCTTTTGCCGATTGAGTGCCGATTTTCACTGGCTCTGGAGGCCTGAGCAGACTCTCCCTTGCTCGGTCTCTCCTGACGTGGAAAATGCATCTCTAACACCACTGCCCACCTCACTGAGCACACCAGCCAAATCGGCCTACAGGGCACTTGCTCCAACTGGGTCAGGTCTGGCATCTCCTTACTGCTTCTGAACCATCTCTCCCTCCTACTGCCACTCCTTCTGATTCTTCAACTTTGCCTTTGATGTTCAGGGCTCCTAGATTGTCATATATAATCAATTCACTTGTTTTTTTAGGTCTTTGTTGTGAGAGGGACCTCCGGAAGCATCTGACTACTCTGCCATCTTGGCCCTGCCTCCTGCATAACATTTGACAAGTATCTTTGAATAATCAATATTCAGTAGAAGCTAAAAAATAAAAAAAAAATCTAACCCTTACTTCTTATGTGTTATGAGCAATTAAACTTTTATCAGAAGTTGAATTGTCTCTTTAGAACAGTAGAAGCAGAGACTTAGGTCAGGCTGCAGTTTAATTTAGATCAAAGTTTAATTTAGATTTGAAATTAGCCATTTTAGTTATGCCAAGCACCTCATATTTTGGAGTGCCCTTACACATCACTAAAGTGCCTAATCAGCTGACTTTAATAAAAATGGAGGTTACCCTGGAGGGTAAGCCTTTAAAAGATATTCAAAACAGAAGAGACCCTCTCTCACTGGCCTCAAAGAAATAAACAATTTTGTAGTGAAGTGCCTAGAGAGAGGAGTGGTCTATAGGAGGGAGCCTCACTTCCACAATCATGTTGTTGTTGTTGTTAGATTCTGCCCAGTCGGTTCCAACTCATAGTGACCCTACAGGACAGAGGAGAACTGCCCCATAGGGTTTCCAGGGAGTGGCTGGTGGATTTGAACTGCCAACCTTTTGGTTAGCAGCTGAGCTCTTAACCACTGCACCACCAGGGCTCCATAGGGAACTGAATTCTGCCAACAGCCTGAATGAGCTTGGAAAAGGACACAGAGTTCCAGGTAAGCACTCTGCCTCTGCCATCACCCTGACTGTATCGTGACTGCAGACTCTGAGCAGAGCTAGCTATGCTGTGTCCAGACTCCTGACCCACAGAAACTGTGAGATAATAAAAGTATTTTTCTTAGCCAATAATTTTGTGGTAATTTGTTATGTAGTATGGGAAAACTAACATATCTTATAATTTAATAATAAGCCATATTGGAGCCCTGGTGGTGCAGTGTTTAAAAACTTGGCTGGTAACCAAAAGGTTGGCAGTTTGAATCCACCAGCCACTCCTTGGAAACGCTATGGAGCAGTTCTACTCTGTTCTGTAGGGTCACTATGAGTCAGAATCAGTTCAGCTGGAGCAAGTTTGGTTTTTTGGTTTATAACTCATTTTTTTTAAGAATCAGCAAAATATTTAAACAGATAGTTTGCAAAAGAAGACATAAAGATGGCCAATAAACATATGAGAAGATGTGAACATCATCAGGCATCAAGGAAGTTCAGATTAAAACAATAATTAGATATCATTACACAGTACACATCAACAAATTTTTATAAAGTGTAGATTAGCTGGGAATATAGGCTTTTCTGGTGTGCATGAAAAATGCAACAACCATTTTGGAAAATAATTTGGGAAGGTCTGATAAAGTTAAGCATGTACCTATTCTATGATCTGTCAATTCCACACCTAAGTACATTTTTCCAAAAGAAATACAAATATATGTCCACAAAAAAATTTTTGTGCAAATGTTTATAGCAGCTTTATTCACAAGAGTGAAAAACTGAAAAGAAACCAAAATGTTCATCAACAAGGAATGGATTAAAAAAACTATGGATGAAATAACGAAATAATACTCAGAAATAGAAGAGTGCATACTGCTGATACCTGTATCAGTGTAGGTGAATCTCATAAATGCTGTATTGAGCAAGCAAGTTAGACACAAAAAAAGTTTATACTTTATGCATGTATATGAACTCATACATATGAAGCTCAAGGTGAGGTGAAACTAATCTACAGTGATAGAACTCAGTTCTGTGGTTGCCACTAGGACAGAAGGGGCTAACTGAAAAGAAGTATAAAATAATTTTCTTGAGTGATGAAAATATACTAAATCTTGATTGGCTTGTAAAATATATAAGTAAATACACTTGGCAAAACATTTGTCATTATGTAAATTCTACCTTGAATTTCTTTTAAAAAGTATTTAAGAAGTGAGAGCAGAGAATAAGAAATCGAAGTCAACCAATACCGATATTTGTTGTAAGGTTTTCTCAAAAAAGGAAGCAAGGAAGGGAGAAAGTAGCTGGAGCATGATGTGGGGTGTAGTGAGGAATTTTTAAAAGTTTATATATAGAGCAGTGTATTTGTGTGCTGATTGAAATGCTCCAGCACAGAGGGGAAAATCAATAATGTGGGAGAGAAAAGGAAGATTTGGTGGAATAATGGCCTTGAGTAGGTAAGAGAAAAGGAAACTACTGGCCAAATAGAAGGGTTGGCTTGACAGAAAAACAATTCATCCAAAATAACAGAAGAAGAGGAAGGGAATACAGTACAGAAACTAGCTCAATATGAGAGAGAGTGATGGAGGGACCAGAACGTTGATTTTGGAGTCAATAGTGCAGGTTTTCTTCAACCGACACTTAATATATGGATGAGATCATTTCTGCCCTGCTTTCCTCACAAGATTGTGATGAGGACTAAAGAATGCTGTACCTATGAAGGAAAGAGCCCTGGTAGTACAATGGTTAAGTGCTTGGCTGTTAACTGAAATGTTGGCAGTTCAAACCGCCCCCCACCCCCCGCCCAGTGGCTCCTCCCTATGAGTTGGAGTCTACTTGACGGCATACGACACCACAAGGTACCTATGAAATAATAGAACATATAAACATAATACAGTTTGCTACCACTAGCGTTGTAACATTAAATAGTATAATGTTCGTAGAACATGTAAATGAAGGTATGGCACATGTAGACCTCAGCACAGTTCCTGTTGATGTGGGTTTTGATGACTAATTATCTTAAAAGAAGAAGGGCAGGGAGTACCCGAGGGAGGGGAAAGTGATATTGAGCAAAGGAAATATTTTTCTTAGATGTCATTGAGCTGGTTCCAACTCATAGAGACCCTATGTACAACAGAATGAGACAGTGCCTGGTCCTGCGCCATCCTCACAATCGTTGCAACGTTTGAGACCATTGTTGCAGCCAGTGTCAATCCATCTCGACGAGCGTCTTCCTCTTCTTTTGTTGACCCATAACAAGCATGATGTCTGCCTTAGGCTGGATTCTCTAGAGAAGTGAAACCTGTAAAGCATATAAAGTACATATATATATGGAGCCCTGGTGGCACAGTGGTTAAGACCTTGGCTGCTAATCCAAAGGCTAGCAGTTCGAATCCACCATCCACTCCTTGGAAACCCTAGGGGGCAATTCTACTCTGTCGTATAGGGTTGCTATGAGTCAGAATTGACTAGACGGCAACAGGTTTGGGGTGTGTATATATATATATATATGCACACACACACACACATATATATACATGTATGTATATATATATATACATATATATATGGCAAAGGCTCACACGTTGTGGAGACTAGCAAGTCCCAAGTCTGTGGATCAGGAGTCAGGGTGGGATGGAGGCTTCTCTGACTCATGTA
Source organism: Dugong dugon (assembly GCA_030035585.1). NCBI lineage: Eukaryota > Metazoa > Chordata > Mammalia > Sirenia > Dugongidae > Dugong > Dugong dugon. The sequence goes on along the minus strand of CM057469.1, from coordinate 21,377,085 downwards.
GCTGCAGGGGCTGATGAATCCAAGATAAACAGGTCAGACAGCAGACTGCTGGCTCACAGGATGCAGAGGCTGATGAATCCCAAGATCGGCAGGTGATACGACAGGCCACTGGCTCAAGTCCCAAGAACCAGAGGTCAGATGATGATGAACTGAATGCAGGATGCAGGGTGAGAAAAAGCCAGTGAACTTTGCCGGAACATCCATGTATATTGGATGCTCTCAACAACCCGAGAAAACTCCACTCACAACTGATTGGCGATCTCTGCTGCTGGCAGATTGGCCACTCAGCAGTGGCTGTAACCAAGTCAGCCTTGGTGAACAGAACTCCATGTTGTTGATCCCATGCAAAACCTCCACCCCTGCCACCATGGCCACTTTGTTCATGAGATGTTGGGCTATGACTGGAGTGTCTGTGAAAAGAGGATGACTGGTTTCCACAGAACATGTCATCTTATCCACTTGATTGTTAAAATCCTCCTCTGCCGAGGTCACCCTTTAGTGAGCATTCGCATGAGACACAAATATCCTGACTTCTCTGGCCCATTCAGAGAAGTCTATCCACATACCTCTTCCTCATACCTCCTTATCTCCAATTTTCAAATCATATTCCTTCCAAGTTCCTGACTGGCCAGCCAAACCATTGGCCGTGGCCCATGAATCAATATATAATTGCACATCTGACCATTTTGTCTTCAAAGCAGAGTGAACAACAAAGTGCACTGCTTAAAGTTCTGCCCATTGGGAGGATTTTCCTTCACAACTGTCCTTCAGGGAGGTCCCAGAAAGGGGCTGTAGTGCTACCTGTGTCCACTTTTGAGTGATGCCTGCATATTGCTCAGAACCATCTGCAAATCAGGCACAAGTTTTCTCTTCTTCAGTCAACCTGTGTCATAAGGAACTCCCCATTAGGCCATAGATGCAGGCTGGGAGATGGCAGGTTATGCGACAGAAGTGGAGACCATGGGCATTTGGGCTAATTCCTCACGAAACTTACTTGCGCCTTCAGGTTCTGCTTGGGCCCGATCTTGTATATACCACTTTCATTTAATGATGCAGTGCTGCTGTGCACATCTGACTTTATGACTCTGTGGGCCATACAACCTCCAGTTCATAATTGGCAGTTCAGGCCACATGGTGACTTGGTGGTCCATGGTTAAACATTCAGTCTCTACTAAGGCCCAGTAACAAGCCAAAAGCTGTTTCTCAAAAGGAGAGTAGTTATCTGCAGAGGATGACAGGGCTTTTTTCCAAAATCCTAAGGGTCTGCACTGTGTTTCACCAATAGGAGCCTGCCAAAGACTCCAAACAGCATCTCTGTCTGCCACTGACTCATCAAACACCATTGGATCAGCCGGATTATATGGTCCAAGTGGCAGAGCAACTTGCATGGCAACCTGAACCTGTTGCAGAGCCTTCTCTTGTTCTGGGCCCAGCTCAAAACTAGTAACTTTTCTAGTCGCTTGATAAAGAAAGTGGAGTAAACAAAAAAATTCCTTTGTTCTCGAGTCAATTCCGATTCATAGAGACCCTATAGGACAGAGTAGTACTGCCTCATATGGTTTCCAAGGAGTGGCTGGTGTATTTGAATTGCCAACATTTGGTTTGCAGCCATAGCTTTTAACCACTGCACCACCAGGCTGGAGTAGCACACACAAATGAGGGATATGTTTTCTCCAAAATTCAAAGAGGCCCACCAGGCATTGTGTCTCATTTTTAGTTGTGGGAGGAGCCAGAAGCAATAACTTATCCTTCACTTTAGAAGGAATATGTTGACATGCCCCACACCCCTGGACTCTTGGAAATTTCACTAAGGTGGAAGGTACCTGAATTTTTGTTGGATTAATTTCCCATCCACTAGCATGCAAATGTTTTATCAATAAGTGCAGAGTCATTGACACTTCTTTATTAGGTCTAATCAGCATAATGTCGTCAATGTAACGTACCAGTGTGACATCTTGTTTAAGGGAAAGGTGATCAATATCCCTGTGGACTAAATTATAACATAAGCCTGGAGAATTGATATGCCTCTTAGGCAGGACAGTCAAGGTATCGCTGGCCTTGTCAGCTGAAGACAAACTGCTTCTGGTGTTCCTTCAAAACCGGAATTGAGAAAAAGGCAATAGCTGCATACTAGGTACAAGAAGATGTGTTAACTAGCTGAAGCAATAAAACCACATCAGTAACAGCATCTGCTAGTGGAGTTACCACTTGGTTACATTATGATAATCACTGTCATTCTCCAAGATCTATCTGTTTTTTGCAAAGTCAAACAGGCAAACTGAACAGAGATGTGGTGGGAATCACCATGCCTGCATCCTTCAAGTCCTTGATGGTGCCTGTAATCTCTGCAATCCCTCCAAGAATTCAGTTTTGCCTTTGTTTTACTATTTTCCTAGGTAGGGGAAGTTCTTAGAGCTTCCACTTGATGTTTCCTACCATATATCCCTTAGTCCACTTTTCAGGATCCATTGTGGAGGTTACTGAGTGTATCTATTCCTGTAGGCATTTTGGAACTTGGGAAATCACTACAGAATGGGTTTGGAGATCCACTGGACCCACTGTGAGATGAACCTGTGCTAAGGTTCCAATAATAACCTGATCTCCATATACCCCTACTCTGACTGTCCACAGTGACATTTTGAGTCTTCTGGAATTAGTGTCAATTCAGAGTCTGTATTCAGTAATCCCTGAAAAGAATGATTGTTTCCTTTTCCCTGATGAATAGTCACTCTCATAAAAGGATGTAGATCCCTCTGGGAAGTCTGGGAGAAAGATTAACAGTACAAATTTTTGGCGGTGTAGTGGGTCCGTTTCCAAGGTATCCAGACTCGCCTTCATCAAGGAGTTGTGGATCTGTAAATTGACTCAAGCCTGGGAATTGATTGAGGGGCCGTGACTCTATATTCCGGTGACTCGAGTTAGACTGGTGTTCACTTTTCTTGGAATTCTTCTGTTTGCACAGATCAAGTAAATATTTAGTAGATTTCCCATCTATTTCACTCCTAGGGACACTATGACTAAGTAGTCAATGCTATAAGTCCATATGAGTCTGTCTATTCTGATTACTGCTTTGACTCCACTCTCTATTATGGTAACCATGCCCAACTTGCCTTTGTCAATTGAGTGCTGCCATTTGGCCCCTATCACTCTGGGATCCAATCAGCCCCATTGTAGTTAGGTGTCTTAATTCAATTAGGGCAGTTCCCACTGTCAAATCTGACTTACATTAAAGAGGAATCACAGCAGCCTTCAAGGATGCTTGGGCTCCCTTCACATTTTTGTTCCTCATCGTTGTGGTAAAGGGTGTGTCCTCTGGGCACTCTATGTGTGGGTCTGTGGGTCTAACCTGATAAATCCACTCTAACAGGCCAATTTCCCTAAGCCTTTGGATACCTTCTTCTACAGCATACCACGTCAGGTCTGGTACTTTCAATTGATTTAGTGTAGGCCACCACATAATCCATGCTTTAGCGAACTAACCCAATAAACTATCATATGTTTTTCTCACCTCTCAAGCTGGGATATTGAATGAAGAATCTGTGCTTAGTGGACCTATATCAATAAATTCAGACTGATCCAACTTTGTGTTCCTTGCACCATTATCACACGCCCTTAATAGCCATTTCTATATATATTTCCCAGGTTTCTGTACATATTAGAAACGTCAAGCAGTTCTTTTCAAGTGTGGCATACTTCTTCATGGATCAAACCTTGTACTTCACCTTTTGAGGCTTGCTGGGACCTCAGTCTAGTTATAAGTCTAGAAGCAAAAATGGGTGGTAGGGATGTGAGAACATTCAGCAATGTCCTGTAAGGCATCTGCCTTAGGCATTGCCCCAGGCAATGACTCAGACAGTGCCCTATGCAATATCTCAGACAAAGGTGCTTCAGACACATCTGGGTTAATCTCATCAGACCGGGTGGAGAGGCTAATGGTTTTACTGGGGAGTGTGGTTTAGCAGACAAAGATGGAGTCATCTCTTCCGATGGGAGTGAGAGGGCTTCTTCTGTTGGCAGGAGTGACTCAACAGAATTTAGGAGCTCTGTATCCCCAGGTCCCTGATTATCTGCCTAAATATAGCCATCCCAAGTTTCAGGATCTCATTTCTCCCCAGTCAATACCCTAACTAACTTCAGACACCATTTGAGGTAGGGAATTCAACTAGCTTTGTAATTCAGTTACTCTTATGATAAGACTCTGGGTTTGGTTTTAGACAATATTAGCTTTGTTACTACAAGAAATAAGGGTTTCTTTCAAGGCACAGGTGGCAATGTTGACCTCTTTTATGTGGTGCTTGAGCAGTGACTCTGAAGCTCTGAGCTCATTTTTTTCTCTCACCACTTTGTCTAGCAAAAGTAGGACCAAGCAACCAGCTTCCCTATACTTCTTATTCTGACAAAACTGTAAAAAATTATCAAACATGCGCTCACCTTGCCTCTCACCAATACTTGATCTATGGGTGGTGATATTTTGTGTTTTTCTATTACCACCTCATGCCGTGGATTAGCAGTGTACTCTTTAGTACTGGAAGCAGAGTCCTTAATGTCTTTAAGACAAACCAGACTTGAGAATCAATTTAGAAAACTCATCCTAACAATTCTGTTTCTCTAGAACCATTCTCGGTATCAAATGTCTTAGGCTGGGTTCTCCAGTGAAACAGATACACACACACACACACACACACACACACACACACACGCACGCACACGCACACGCACACACAGAGATTAATTTCATGGAAATAGCTCATGTGACTGAAGAGGCTGGCAAGTTCGAAGTCCATGGGTCACGCATCAGGCTGGAGGCTTCTTCTAACTCATATAGCTGCAGGGGCGGATGAACCCAAGATAGGCAGGTAAGATGGCAGGCTGCTGGCTCACAGGTTGTGGAAGCTGATGAATCCCAAGATCAGTAGGATGAAGTCTGAAAAACTGAAGGTGAGATGATGATGAGCTGGATGCAGGATCTAGAGCAAGAAAAGCTAGCCAGCTTTGCTTGAATGTTCATATATATTGGATGCAGGCCACACTCCTGAGGAAGCCCCCCATACGACTGATTAGCTGATTAGATCAGATCACATCATGGCGGTGATTACCTTATTTCATAAAATAGAGGGTAACTACATCATTACATAACTGCCAAACTACATCATTACATAACTGTCAAACCACTGAGAATCTTGGATCACCCAAGTTGACACACAAACTTAACCATCACAATGTCCTTCTCCAGGGGCCTGTCCCTCCAGATAACATTTCCAAAGTAGGTGAGACAAAGTCTTGCCATCTTCATTTCTAAGGAGTATTCTGGCTGTACTTCTTATAAGACAGATTTGTTTATTTTATGGCAATTCATGGTATATTCAATATTCTTTGTCATCACCATAATTCAAAGGTTTCAATTCTTCTTTCATCTTTCTTATTGATTGTCCAGCTTTCACATGCATATGAGGTGATGGAAAATACCATGGCTTGGGTCAGGGGCACTTTAATCCTCAAAGTGACGTCTTTACTTCTGAACGCTTGAAAGAGGTCTTTTGCAGCATATTTACCCAATGCAATACGTCTTCTGATTTATTGACTGCTGTTTCCATAGGCATTGATTGTAGAGCCAAGTAAAATGAAATCCTTGACACCTTCAATCTTTTCTCCATTTATCATGATGTTGTTATTAGTCCAGTTGTGAGGATTTTTATTTTCTTTCTGTTGAGGTGTAATCCATGCTGAAGGCTGAAGTCTTTGATCTTCATCAGTAAGTGTTTCAAGATCTCTTTGCTTTCAGCAAGCAAGGTTGTTTCATCTGTATATTGCAGGTTGTTAATGAGTCTTCCACCAATCCTGTTGCTGTGTTCTTCTTCATATAGTCCAGCTTCTCAGATTGTTTGCTCAGCATACAGATTGAATAAGTATGGTGAAAGGATACAACCTTGACATACACCTTTTCTGATTTTAAATCACACAATATCCTTTTGTTGTGTATAAACGACTGCCTCTTGGTCTACTTACAGGTTCCTTATGAGCACAATTAAGTGGTCTGGAGTTTCCATTCTTTGCAATGTTATCTATAATTTGTAATGATCCATATAGTTGAATGTCTTCGCATAGTCAATAAAACACAGGTAAATATCGTTCTGGTATTCTCTGCTTTCAGTCAAGATCTATTCTGACATCAACAATGATATCCCTGATTCCACGTTTTCTTTTGACTCTAGCTTGAATTTCTGGCAGTTCCTTATCAATCTACTGCTGCAACCATTTTTTGCATAATCTTCAGCAAAATTTTACTTGCGTGTGATATTGTTCAATAATTTCCACATTCTGTTGGATCACCTTTCTTTGGAATGGGCACAAATATGGATTTCTTTGTTGGTTGGCCACATAGCTATCTTCCAACTTTCTTGGGATAGATAAGTGAGCCTTTCCAGCATTGTATCCGTTTATGGAAACATCTCAATTGATATTCTGTCAATTCCTGGAGTCTTGTTTTTGGCCAATGTCTTCAGTGCAGCTTGGACTTTTTCCTTCAGTACCATCAGTCCTTGACCCTATGCTACCTCCTGAAATAATTGAACGTTGACCAATTCTTTTTGGTATAGTGACTCTGTGTATTCCTTCCATCTTTTTTTTTCATGCTTCCTGTCATTCAATATTTTGGCCTTAGAATCCTTGAATATTGCAAATTGAGGTTTGCTTGAAATTTTTCTTCAGTTCTTTCAGTTTGAGAAATGCTGGGTGTGTTCTTCCCAGGGGCCGATTATCCACTAGGCAAGGTAAGCAGAGTGCTTACCTTGCTTACCAGATCATCTGTAATGAATGATTTCATGTTTTTTCACCACATCGAAGATTCTGCTTCTACGTATGGCTGGCATCTGTCATCTGTCTCTCTCCCAACCCCACAGCACCTTTCAACAGAATCAAAGCCTCCTTTTAAATTTACAATCCCTAACAGGGGCGGATGACCCAGTAAGCAAGGTAAGCACAGATTTACTTGTCTTCAGTTATTAATCTGTAGTAAACAAACAAAGATGTGATGAAACCTATGTGAAATTATTTACTATAGATGATCTGGTAAGCAAGGTAAGATAATCCACCCCTTGTTCTTGCCTTTTGATTTTCTAACTCCAGGTCTTTGCACATTCCATTATAACACTTTACTTTGTCTTCCTGAGCTACCTTTTGAAATTTTCTGTTCAGCTTTTTTACTTCATCATTTCCTCTATTTGCTTTAGCTACTCTACATTCAAGAGCAAATTTCAGAGTCTTTTCTGACATCCATTTTGGTTTTTTTAATCTTTTTTTTATTATACTTTAGATGAAGGTTTACAGAACAAATAGTTTCTCATTAAACAATTAGTACACATATTATTTTATGACAGTGGTTAACAACCCCACTACATGTCTACACTGTCCCTTCTTGCCTTGGGTTCCTTATTACCAGCTTTCCTGTCCCCTCATGCCTTCTAGTCCTTGTCCCTGGACTGTTGTGCCCCATTAGTCTTGTTTTGTTTTATGGAGCTGTCTAATCTTTGGCTAAAGGGTGAACCTCAGGAGTGACTTCATTACTGAACTAAAATGCCTTCCGGGGGCCATACTCTTGGGGTTTCTCCAGTCTCTGTCAGGCTAGTAAGTCTGCTCTCTTTTTGTGAGTTAGAATTTTGTTCTACATTTGTCTCCAGCTCTGTCCAGGACCCTCTGTTGTGATCCTGGTCAGAGCAGTCAATGGTGGTAGCTGGGCACCATCTAGTTGTACTAGCCTCAGTCTGGTGGAGGCCATGGTAGTTGTGGTCCATTAGTCCTTTGGACTAATCTTTCCCTTGTGTCTTGTTTTCTTCATTCTTCCTTGCTCCCAAAAGGGTAAGACCAGTGGAGTATCTTAGATGGCTGCTCACAGGCTTTTAAGGCCACAGATACTACTCACCAAGATAGAATGTAGAATATTTTCTTTATGAACTGTGTTATGCCAATTGAGCTAGATGTTCCCTGAGAACGTGGTCCCCACAGCACTCTGCCGAGTAATTCAGTCCCTCAGGGAGTTTGGATGTGTCTACGGAGCTTCCATGACCTTGCCTTGGACAAGTTGTGCTGGCTTCCCCAGTATCGTGTACTGTTTTACCCTTTACCAAAGTTACCACTTATCTATTGTCTATTTAGTATCCCCCACCACCCCTCGCATCCCTTGGAACCAACAAAGATTGTTTCTTTTTGTGTGTAAATTTTTTCATGAGTTTTTACAGTAGAGGTCTCATACAATATTTGTCCTTTTGTGATTGACTTATTTCACTCAGCATAATGTCCTCCAGTTTCATCCATGTTATGAGACGCTTCACAGATTCATCACTGTTCTTTATCATAATGTAATACTCCATTGTGTGTTTGTACCAGAGTTTGTTTATCCATTCATCTGTTGATGGGCTTCTAGGTTGTTTCCATCTTTTTGCTGTTGTGAACAATGCCGCAATGAATATGGGTTTGCATATGTCTGTTCATGTGACTGCTCTTATTTCTCCAGGATATATTCCTAGGAGTGGGATTGCTGGATCGTATGGCATTTTTATTTCTAGCTTTCTAAGGAAGCACCATGTCATTTTCCAAAACTGTTGTATCGTTTTGCATTCCCACCAGCACTGCATAAGAGTTCGGTCTCCCCGCAGCCTCTCCAACATTTGTTATTTCCAGTGTTTTTGATTTGTGCCAGTAATGCCGGGATGAGATGGTATCTCATTGTGGTTTTAATTTGCATTTCTCTAATGGCTAGTGATCGCGAGCATTTCCTCATGTGTCTGTTAGCCGCTTGAATGTCTTCTTTGGTGAAGTGTCTGTTCACATCCTTTGCCCATTTTTAATTGGATTATTTGTCTTTTTGTTGTAGAGGTGCTGGATTTTCTTATAGATTTTAGAGATGAGATCTTTGTCTGACTTGTAATTCTGACATCCATTTTGGTCTTTTCTTACTTTTCTGTCTTTTTAATGACCTCTTGCTTTCTTCATGTATGGATGGAAAGATCAACAGCTCCCAACACCTGTTTTTCATTCACATCCAGTTCCTCATGGTAAATTGCAGAAAAGAAGTTTATTGAGAGGTAAAGTTTCAACACTGTTGGAAAAATATTCATAAAATTTAATGATCTCTCATCTTCAGATAGTTTTCCTTGTCTATAACCATACACATCCAGGAACTCACTCCACAGAAACTTCTGCAAGATCTGCCTTAGAACTAACTTCTCAAAACTTCCCTCTCTGCTGTAAGGAGGAAATAAATTTTGAATATTACCTACGTTATGAATACCTTTGAACAATTTTTATTTATGAAAATACGTATATAAATATCAGCCCCCAAATAATATTTACTTTCTAGGGTAAGGAAGAAAGGAGAGAAACAAAATTAATCAAAGTATGGATGTAAGTAAGTATTGTATTACGGATGAGTTGGGGAGAGAGTAGGTGGATAGAAAAAATATACTATTAATAACTCAGTCACTAAACCAGATCACTATTGGCCCTAGCATTGTTCTAAGCCAGAGGTCTGCAAACATTTTCTGAAAAGGGCCAGATAATAAATATTTTAGGTTTTGTGAGACACTCACAGCCTGGGGTCTGGCTATTCAACACTGCCATTGTAGTGCAGAATCAGTCATAACAACAACAACAAAAAAAAACCAAACCCATTGCCTGTGAGTTGATTCCAGCTCATAGCAACCCTATAGGACAGAGTAGAACTGCCCCCCATAGGGTTTCCAAGGAGTGCCTGGTGGATTCGAACTGCCAATGTCTAGCAGCCAAATTCTTAACCACTACGCCACCAGGGTTTCCTGAATCATTCATAGACAATACTAAATGAATGGATGTGGCTATGTTCCAATTAAACTTTATTTACAAAAACTGACAGCAAGCTGTAATTTGCTCTCTGCTTATCTAATTTTCATGGATATATACCAAGGATAAAGACTGTTTTTGTGGTGTGGAACTTAGAATATAGATGAAGAAGGGAAGGGAGATTAGTATTTTTTAAGAGCCAGTTATGTACCTGGAACTTTCATATCATGATCTCCCTAATTGTACAACCATTATGGAAAGAGGTCCCATGATCCTGATTTTCACCCATGAGGAAATCAGTCAAAATACTTCTCCAAAGGCACCTGGATGTTAGTGGCAGGACTGAGTTTTAAACTCCTATCTGACTATTTCCATACTATAGGGTCTCTATGAGTCAGAACTGACTCGATGACAACGGGTTTTTGGAAAGTGGGGAATCATCAAACACAAATTTTTTCTTTAAAATTAAGAATGGCTACAGAACAACACAAGAGGTAAAAAACGGAGATGACTCAATAACAAATGCATTTTGTAATGAAGATGGTTTAAAAGAAATCACCTGAAGCAGGTTACTCTTGTTATCTGGGCAATGTTCCCTCTTCAGAGCACAGGACAAAAATAGCTCCCAGCAGAGCCTCCATTGATTTGTGCCAATGGAAGGTAAGGAGGAATGCTCTGGGCAAAATCCAGAGGCCTAGGAAGGTATGCAGTGTTTCTACCTCCTCTATAGACATTTCTGCCAGCTCAGGAACAACAACTCCTTAGGTTCAGGGCCCTGGTGCTTTCCTTCCCAGTTTCCTTTTTCCCTATGAAAAGAAGCCAATACTTGGTATTGGCAGTTTTCCCTCATGTTTTCAGGGGCCACCAGCTCCCCTTCATGCCATTGTCCTTCTCCAAGAGCCCTCTACAGAAGTCAGGCCTCCACTCCCTAACTCGCTGCCTCCAGCAGGATGACAGTGACCACCATCAGTTATGAGGTTCATTGATTGCCCAATTTACTTTAAGATCCATGTAATAACCTCAATGGGCACCATCATTTCAAGTTATATTTGTCAAATTGTAGGACTCAACAACCTAATAAATATCTGTTGCTTCTCTCCTAGACATCAGGTATCAGTGAGTGAGTAGGTTTTGAGGGGAATAGGCAGGTCCTTAAATTCACAACACCACCTTCCTTCAGACCTTTGCAGACAGAAGTGGGTGAGACAGGGCAGTATTGTGAGGGAAAACCAACCAACCAAACAAACAAACAGAAACCAAACTGGTTGCCTTGGAGTTGATTCTGACTCACAGCAACCCTATCGGACAGAGTAGAACAACCCCATAGGGTTCCCAAGGATGTAATCTTTACGAAAGCAGAGTGTCACATCTTTCTCCCATGGAGCAGCTGGTGGGTTCTAACCACTGACATTTTGATTAGCAGCTGAGCATGCAACCACTGCACAACCAGGGCAAAAAGGGAGAGGGCAGATTAAAAATGAATAGACCTTGATGTCCCTGAGCCCAATTTCTCTGGAGGAGCCTGGGTTGTGGAACGGGACCTGAGTAGCCAGAGCTCTGGGGGCTGCAGATGTACAGGAGACGTGGCCAGCATTTTCCAAAGCTTGAAATCAGCCCCTGACTTAGCCCACATCTAACCAAAGACCTTTTTGCTAAGACCTTCCACACAAACGCAGGGACTGGACAGACTCAACAGTCCTTTTCAGGTTCAACATCCTCCAGGCCTGCCCAAGGAGAGGGTGAGCCACCGCCTTTGTGCTTCCTCTGTCCCAGGACTCCCATCGGGATGCAGTATACTTTTCAGAGTGCCGGTGAGTGATGTAGGGAAGACTACAGTTCCCTTTATTGCCCGTCCCTTATCTTCTCACCACCCCGTGCAAAGGTGGTACCTGTTTGAGCTTTCCTGCAGGTTTGGAGTTCTCAGCTAAGAAAGGGGAGTGGAACAGGACAGGGGACAGTTTAAATTCCAGACATTGCATTTCTTGAAGATATCCCCTTCTCCTCTGAGACTTGCTTTCAGACCAGTTTTTCTCCTCAGGTCTGGTCTGCTGCCCTGCTGCTGACATCTCCTTCCCAACACCTTCCCCTTATGCCCATCTCTGAAAGTGCTACTGGATTTATCAGAGTCATTCTCAGTGGTCCTGGGCCTCTATGTAAGAATTTAGAGGCAGGTATCCATAAACAAGCCCCCACCCCACTCCTGTCTACTGAGCAAAGGCACGAGGTTGAATAAAATTATCAATCGTATATGGTTCCACAGTCATATTTTCCCCATGTAGTTGTTGTTATCTGCGGTTGAGTCATATATTTCAGGGTAGAACTGCTTCATAGGATTTTCTTTGCTATCATCTTTACAGAAGCAGATGGCCAGCCCTTTCTTCCACAGTGCCACTGGATAGATGTAAATCACCAACTTTTCTGTTGGTAGTCAAGTGCAAATTGTTTGTACTACGCAGGCACATTAGAGGGTATGACAAAGTACAATAATGGTTATGGAGGATTGTTCTGTTAGTTGCCATGGTGTTGGCTCCGACTCATGGTGACTCCCTGTACAAAAGAAGAAAACACTGCCTGGTCCTGCGCCATCCTCATGATGACTAGCGTGCTTAAGTCCATTGTTTCCTGCCAACCTAAGGGCTCATCTTCCAGCATTATATCAGACAGTATTCTGTTGAGATCCACAGGGTTTTCCTTGGCTATTTTTGGAAGTAGATCTCCAAACCTTTCTTCTTAGTCTGTCTTAGCCTAGAAACTCTGCTGAAATCTGTCCACCATGGGTGACTCTGTTGGTATTTGATACACTAGTGGCATAGCCTCCAGCATCATATTAACATGTAAGCCACCATGGTACAACAAATTGACAGTCAGATGGTGGAATAGAGGATAAGTCTAACCTAAAGCCATGTGCTCCTTATGAAAATGGAAGCCTGAGAAGTTCGCACATCAATTTATGAAGAAGGACTCTCACATATATTGTAGATGGAATGTCTAGTAACCTAGAAGATCAATATTATAGGCTGGGGCAGAGATACGTTGCTTACAATAATTGGTTTGACCACACTGTGGTTCCAACCAGATGTGAATATACCCACAGAATAAACAGCAATAAGCAATTTGTCAAGGATTGAAGTTTACTATTTAGAATGATGAATGGATGACATATTTGGAGAAAGAAAATCTTCCCCTGGTTCTTGATTTCATTTGTATTTCTAATCATATATCCATTGTGTGGGAGTATTACCAGGATTTGGCCATATTGAGGTCTGAGATCTATGATGTTCAGAGTGGGTTACCTTGGTTTTGGACTCTAAGAAAAATAAGCCTCTTTTGGAATCAGATGGGATCTGGGTTTCCAGGTCCTTGATTATCAGATTCAAGCAACAGGTAACTACATCGTCTACTCTACCTGCATTATGGAGTCTGGAAGCATGTTGTTGCTGTTAGGTGCCGTCAAGTTGGTTCCAACTCATAGCAACTCTGAGTACAACAGAATGAAACACTGCCCAGTCCTGCACCATCCTCACAATCATTGTTATGCTTGAGCCTGGTGTTGCAGCTACTGTGTCAGTCCAACTCGTTGAGGGTCTTCCTCTTTTTTGCTGACCCTCTGTTTTACTAAGCATGATGTCCTTCTCCAGGGACTAGTCTCTCCTGATAATATGTCCAAAGTGTGTGAGACAAAGTCTTGCCATCCTTGCTTCTAAGGAGCATTCTGGCTGTACATCTGGAAGCATAGCTCAGATTTTTCCCAGCAGCAGTGATTACTGTTAGTGAGCTAGAAGGTACAAGGATGTTAAAGCCTCCAGGGCAGAGAAGTATATAAAGTTTTCCCAAGATTTATGGCACCCACTACATTTTGCACTACTAAGGATTGCCTGTATATAAATCTGGTGAAGAAGTTCCATCTTTGTTGACAAATGCGTCCCTGGGTGAATGGTCCACAGGAAAGCAGCTCTCCACTCCTTCGTGACTCCAGGTAGCACCCATCAATTGTGCTGCCAGTCCCGGCATTTGGGGCCCCAGAAATAATTAATTCCACTGCGAGAGTACACAGCATAAATAAAGGCTAAAATTAATCAAAATGTGACCAGAGTTTCAATCAGGCAGCACAGGACTTGGCAAGAGTGATGTAAATGTTATTGTAAGTCACATCAACCCTGTCAGCAAATTAAATCAGAATCCAGAGAAACTGATTCCTGTCAGAGGAGATGAAAGCTTGGAGAGGGCCCCTGAGGTTTACAAAGCTCAGAAAGGTCAGTCTACGCTCACCTCTGCTAAAGCTTTTCAGTGAGGGGAAAAACCCAAATCTTTGAATGTGTGGGAATAATTTTTTTTTTTTTTTTAATTCTTACAAATATATGGTGTTGAAATCTTTCAAATTTAGCTTTAGAGGGATTTACTTTTGGGGCTGCAGTCAATCACACTCCACTAGACAAATCAAACATTATAAAAAGTACATAACAATACCTATTTTGAGGGCAGGTAATATGATGTCTTATTTGCTCTTGAATCTTCAGTGCCCTACACAATGTCTTACACACAGGAAGTGTGCAGTATATGATTGTGAAATCAATGAACTCGTTCAAGGACTTAATAACTCAGAGAGAAAGGCCCCTCAGGCACGGAGTGTTTTGTTAGGTTCTCTAGAGACACTGTCGCCTCATTAGAAGAGCACACTACTCAAATGGATAACAAATATTAAGCTCGAGAGTTAAATCTCATAGTTAAAGTAAGGATGAACAGAGTTAACAAACTCATACATAGACACACCACTGTCTTAGCCACCAGATTGTATCAATGCTCAACAAAGATAGGTTTTTTTTTGTTTGTTTGTTTGTTTTCCTACTTTTTTCTGATCTTCCCTCTGGTCTAGGTGTGATGGCCAGGAGAAAGTACCTTATAAATCTCCAACTAAAACCAGTTGCCATCAGATTGATTCTGACTCATGGCAACTCCATGTGTGTCAGAACAGAACTGTGCTCCTCAGGGTTTTCAGTGGCTGATTTTTCAGAAGTAGATTTCCAGGCCCTTCTTCTGAGGGGCTTCTTAGTGGACTCAAACCTCCAAACTTCGGTTAGCAGCCAAGTGTGTTAACTCTGTGTACCACTCAGCGACTCCAGAGCTCCAACTTGTTCTTGTTAGTTGCAGTTGAGTCTGCTCCAGTTCATGGCAACCTTATCTATAACAGAACAAAACGTTGCCCAGTCCTGGCCATCTTCATTATCATTGGTATGTTTGAGCCCATTGTTGTCGCTATTGCCTCAGTCTATCTAATTGAGGTTTTTCCCCATTTTCACTGACCCTCTCCCTACCAAACATGATGTCCTGTTCTAGTGATTGGTTTTTTCTAAAGACATGTCCAAAGTAAGTGGGTCGAAGTCTCGTCATCCTCAATTCTAAGGAGCATGCTGGTTGTATTTCCTCTAAGATTGATTTGTTCCTTCTTCTGGCAGTTCATGGAATATTCAGTATTCTTTGCCAACACCACAGTTCAAACGCACCAAGTCTTCTGTCTTCCTTTTTCATTGTCCAGCTTTCACTTACATACAAACCCACTGCTGCCCAGTCGATTCTGATTCGTAGTGACCCTATAGGGCAGAGTAGAACTGCCCCACAGGGTTTCCAAGGTGGTAAGTCTTTATGGAAGCAGACAGCCATATCTTTCTGCCTTGGAGCACCAACCTTTCTGTTCGCAGCAGAGTACCACCGGGGCTCCTTTCATATACATTTGAGTGACTGCAAAGACTGAGGCTTGGGTCAGGTGCCCCTTACTACAGGAGCATAATTGACCAAGGGCCCCAGTTGCTGCTCCACTTTGAAATATATCACCACGTTTATGCTAAGACCACACCTCTCACTGGCTGCTCCCAACCAATGACTGAGTGTGTCAGGAACACCAGCTTAGAGGAAGAAATAGGACAGACCTATTTCTGGAAGACAAGGGACTCTTCTGATGGCTAACTTTGTCTTGATGACTTCCCTAGGGCTTTGTTGAAATGTCCTTAGGCTGCACAGAAGTCTAGGACATGTTTATGCTATCTTCTCTCCCTTTCTCCTTCACTTGGGGTCACACTCTCACTATAGCCTGACAGCTTTTTCAGCCTTCTCCAGCTGCCTCCCTATTTCCTCTCCCAAGGTGTCATGGATTGAATTATGTACCCCCAAAAATGTGTGTATCAGTTTGGCTGGGCCATGATTCCCAGACTTGTGTGGTTGGCCTCCATTTTGTGACTGTAATTTTATGTTAAAGAGGATTAGGGTGGGATTGTAACACCACCTTTACCCAGGTCATATCCCTGATCCAATGTAAAGGGAGTTCCCCTGGGGCTTGGCCTGCACCACCTTTTATCTCTCAAGAGATAAAAGGAAACGGAAGCAAGCAGAGAGTGGGGGACCTCATACCATCAAGAAAGCAATGCCAGGAGCAGAGCGTGTCCTTTGGACCAGGGTCCCTGTGCAGAGAAGCTCCTAGTCCAGGGGAACACTGAAGAGAAGAAGGTCGAAGGAGAGAAGAAGACTTTTCCTGGAGCTGATGCCCTGAATTTGGACTTTTACCCTGCTTTAACTGTGAGGAAATAAGCTTCGCTTCGTTAAAACCATCCACTTATGGTGTTTCTGTTACAGCAGCACTAGATGACTAAGACACGGGGGTATTTCTCCTGATAAAATTCTTGCACTTTTAATCTTATCTTTGCATCTGAGCTAACCCACCAGGATGAAGGCAAGATTTTTTTGGGTATTACAGCAAGCACAACACATGAGCCTTTTCTATGACTTAGATAAAAATTAAGAAACCTAGGTACCCAACCTTCCACATGCACTGCTGTCCTTATAAAGAAGTATCAGTTGCTCTTAGGTAAAGAAGTCCCTTGTGGCCCAAATGGTTAAGCACAGGACTTGGAAGACAGACCTGGTGATCTGCTTCCTAAAAGTCATGACCTTGAAAACCCTATGGTGCAGTTCTACTCCGCATGCATAGGGTCTCCATTGTCAGAAACAACTCAATTGGCAACTGACATAACAAAGGCAGATATGCTGTTTTTAAGTAAAGTCAATAACATTATAATATATGTACATAAGGTAGAAATTAATTATTATTATCATTAGGTGCCATCAAGTTGGTTCCAACTCATAATGACCCTTTGTACAACAGAAAGAAGCACTTCCCGGTCCTGTGCTATCCTCACAATCACTGTTACGCTTCAGCCTACTGTTGCAGCCACTGTGTCAATCCGTTTCATTGAAGGGCGTCCTCTTTTTTGCTGATCCTCTACTTTACCAAGCATGATGTCCTTCTCTAGGGACTGGTCCCTCCAGATAATATGGCCAAAGTATGTGAGAAAAAGTCTCACCATCCTTGCTTCTAAGGAGCATTCTAGTTGTACTTCTTCTAAGACAGATTTGGTCATTCTTCTGGCAGTCCATGGTATATTCAGAACTCTTTGCCAATACCATAATTCAAAGGCATAAATTCTTCTTCAGTCTTCCTTATTTATTGTCTAGCTTTCGCATGCATAGGAAGTGATTGAAAATACTATGGCTTGGGAGCCCTGGTGGCGCAGTGGTTAAGTGTTGTGGCTGCTAACCAAAAGGTCAGCAGTTCAAATCCACCACCTGCTCCTTGGAAACCCTATAGGGCAGTTCTACTCTGTCCTATAGGATTTCTATGAGTAAGAATCAACTCAACAGCAATGGGTTTGGTTTTTGGGGGGAGTCAGGTGCATCTTAGTCCTCAAAGTGACATGTTTGCTTTTTAACACTTAAAGAGGTCTTTTGCAGCAGATTTTCCCAATGCAGTATGTCATTTGACTTCTTGACTGTTGCTTCCACGGACTTAATTACGGCTCCGAGTAAAATGAAATTCTTGACAACTTCAGTATTTTCTCCGTTTATCATGATGTTGCTTATTGTTCCAGTTGTGATGATTTTTATTTTCTTTATGTTGAGGCGCAATCCATATTGAAGGCTGTAGCCTTTGATCTTCTCCTCTTAAGTGCTTCAAGTCCTCTTCATTTTCAGCAAGCAGAAATTAATTAAATTTGCTTAAAGTATGAAGAGGAGCCCTGGTGGCATAAAGGTTAAGAGCCCGGCTGCTAACTAAAAGGTCAGCAATTCAAATCCACCAGCCTGCTCCTTGGAAACCCTATGGGGACAGTTCTGCTCTGTCCTATAGGATTGCTATTAGTCAGAATTGACTTGATGGCAATGGGTTTGTTGGTTTAAAGACTGAAGGAAAACAAGAGTGAAAACATTTTATATTTAAAAAGACAATAAATAATATGAAATTAACTTTCATTGCCTTCTCTATGTGTCACTGTGCTAAGTTATGAAAGTAGGCAAAATCATCTCCCTTCATCCTCCCATCCTCTATGACTTACTTTTATAATTATCCCAAGTTTACAAGTGAAGAAACTGAAACACTGAGAGGCTGTGTAACTTGCACATGATAATACACAGCCAGTATTCAGTGGAAAGAGGTTTGGATTCGACAGTTTGACTCCAGAATTTCCACCCTGATCTGCTATGCTGTACAGTCAGCCTCCTGTTTTATAGCTCCCTGCACTGAGCCTGGCAAATGCATAAGAGAATAACTCTCTAACTCCAAATCTTGGCTTGCTTATTCAATCCCAATTGCTTGATTGGCCCAGTCCATTTTATGACTTAAATTCTGCCTCTCATGACTTATTTAAATTGTAAGTTTGGAAAGAACAAATTTTAGTGGTATTCTGCTTCCAGGAATACTGCCAACTCTGAAGCAGCCTCTACCTCTGGCTACACAACAGTTAAACGGGGAGGGAGGTAGTTTTTAATCCATTGCTGGGCTTATAGGATGTGAGGAAACCCTCAAAGTACCACCCTCTAAATAAAAAACAAACCAAAGCACAGGGAGTGAACCTTCATTTGAAACCTCAACAGAAGAGGTGAGCAAGAAGCAAACTAAAGGCTTGGTTACCCTGAAGGTGTGCTCACGTAAGGTGTGAAAGTTTAGATGAGATGGCCGTGGATGCTCTCACTGGGAAGTTAATGGGTTTGGAGTCAATTCCTGAAGGAAATGAGGATTGGAGATACCGTTATCTGGAGGAAGAACATTAAGCAGAAGAAATTGAAAGATAGGGGGTAGAGGGAACATGTCTTTGCTCATCCACACTTCATTCTCAACTTAGCAGCCCAATAGACCCTGTTAAAATGTAAGTCAGATCATAGCACTCCTCTGTTTATAACCCTCCAGTGGCTTTTCATTTCATTCAGAATAAAACCCAAAGTTCTTTCTATGACCTATAATACCAGTTACCGCTGATCAACTCTGACTCCTGGCTACCCCATGTGTGTCAGAGTAGAACTATGCTTTATAGAGTTTTCAATGGCTCTGATCTTTCAGAAGTAGATCTCCAGGCCTTTCTTCTGAGGCACCTCTGGGTGGACTTGAACATCCAACCTTTCAGTTAGCAGCTGAGTGTTTTAACTATTTACATAAGCTGGTGACTCTCTATGACTTACAAAACCGGATATTATCTTGCTTTCCTGCAAACATCCCCATCCCTGTCACTGACCATACCTGACCAAGAAAGCATAGTCTCATGTCCTCAGCTTGCGTGTAGTACCCACTGCCAAAACCAAACCCCCTGCTGTCCAGTCAATTCCCACTCATGAAGTTGGACACCAAAGGCTCTGCCGGTGGAGGACGTCTGCTCACTGCAGTCTTTGCAGTGGGTTCTGTCTTGCAGAGAGAGTGGCCTACCACATGGCTGCCAGAACAGGCCTGGATGAATTAATAAAAACTCAACTCAACAGTAGATTTTTTTTTTAGTCTTATAGTTTTCATCTAAGCTAGCCATGCATATTCTCAAGTGAATTCTCATAAATTCAACTTAATTAGAATGGAAGATTTTTAACAATCAAAAATATAAATTATTGACTCTTTTTAAGAAATTAAATTGTATCATTCTCTCATATTCACATTAACTAGCCTAAGGGTAACATTATGTTGACTAATAGAGATGATTAGGAAAAGAAATTAAGAGGAAAACTAATCTTTTACGTTTACCCATATGTTTATGAATTCCAATGCTTTTCGTTCCTTCCTAAAGATCTGAGTTTCCATCTGGTATCATTCAGCTTGCGAAATTTAGCGTTTCTTACAGTATAGATTTGCTGGTGATAAATTCTCAGTTTTCTTTAATTATACGTGTCTTATTTCCACCTTCATTTTGAAAGGTATTTTGTTGGATATAGAGTTCTGGGTTGACTTCTTTAGTTTGTTTTTTGTCTTGTTTTGCATGTAAAGATATCAACCTCCTTGCCTCTGTCTTCTGTCCCTCAGTGTTTCTGATCAGAAGTCAGCAGTCATTAATATTGTTGGTCCTCTGGCTGATTTCAAGACCTTATCTTTATCTTGGATTTTTGGCAATTTGACTATGATGTGCCTAGATGTGGGTTTCTTTTTATTTATTCTATTTGGATACATTTATCCTATAATTAAATAACTATATAAGAATGTTTTGAAATCATCATGTCAATTATTCCTAGGCAAGTAAGTTTGTGTAAAGCATTTAGAACCATGCTTGTCGTATAGTATCAGCTATTATTATTGTCAGTGCAAAAGAGGAAGATCCTCACTAGATGGATTGACACAGTGGCTGCAATAATAGGTTCAAACATAGCAACAATTGTGAGGATGGTGCAGGACCAGGCAGGGCAGTGTTTCATTCTGTTGTGCATGGGGTCGCTATGAGTTGGAACCCACTTCAGGGCACCTAACAACATTGTCGAGAGTTTTCAAGTTACCTATGAAAAATATGGAAGCATTGTTACTTCATTTATATGTTTTAAACCATGCCTAGGTAATATTTACTATGCAATTAATTTTTAAGAAAACATTGGTTCTCATCGATAGATCAAAAGCAAAACATGGCTAAACATTCCACATTACAAATTAAGTGAATCCACATTCATAGGGATGTTTTTGTACACTAGTTCCTCAAAGAAAGAGATGCAAATACTATTTTATATAAAGACTTTAGTCCAACACCTTGAAAGAGGAGGCAAGCAGAAAAGGGTTAAAGGCAAAATTGTTCTGCCCCAGGAAGAAGCTGCTCACACTCTTTGAAGTAGAAAATACAGTGACTTTGCTGTGAATTCTAAAACACTTTAAAGTTAAGAAATGGAAAGCACTGTGGCGAAAGGTAATGTATTTGTTTGTTTCTTAGAGGAATGGCCTTCCTGGTGACTTCTCCTAAAATAGTGTTTGTTTCTCCAGAATAATAGTTTATTACAAGAGAATAATAATTTATGTGTAGTGCTTTCTCAGTTTACAAAGACTATTTCACACATTATCTCATTTAATCCTCACAAAGGTTAATAAGATCATTCTCTGTTCTATTTGTAGACTTAGACAGCCTAAGGAACTTTCCTAAGGTCAATACACCCAGTTAGAGGTAAACCTTGACATTGAAACTATATCTTTCGGTGCCAAATCCCATACAGTTGAACACTCCACCATTTTGCCATTGCAAATAAAGACTAATAAATTGTTCCTCCCATCATGATATGAATCCACAGTAACTAAGAGGCAAACACAAGAGTTCAGTGTGTTGAGCTTCTGCGGAAGCCTGAAGCTAGCTCTTCAGGGAGTTTTAGAGACATACTGGAGCGTTACAGGTTTAGAGCAAAAAGCAATGGCATGTAACAAAAGAGAAAGAAAGCAAAGTTTTACACAAGAACTCTGAGTATAATCCACAGAAAGAAGAAAGAACAGAGAGACGGGGAATGTAATGCAGGTCACAGAAAGCAGAAACACTGGGAAAGAGCGATTACAAGAGAAACAACAAGTGTGAAAGGAAGTGCTCCATGAGAGAATAACATAAATAAAATAATAATGACAAGTAAAAACTACTGCTACCATAATAGCTGATATTTATTGGATGGAAATTCAACCTGTGTAATAAGTGCTTCATACACATTAAATCACACTAACACCATGAAGTTGGTACTGATATTGATCCAATGTGCAGAGAAGAAAACTAGGCACAGAAGGATTGAGTAACAAGCCCCAAACCACACAGCTTGCAAGAAATGATACCAACATTTAGAACAGGTCAGACAGACTCCAGAATCTACTTTCTTAACTATTCTGAGAATTTAGGGAAGTGAGCTCCTAGCTGGTGCAAATGATTAACTATCTTCGCTGCTAACTGAAAGGTTGGAGGTTGGAGTCTATCAGGAGGTGCCTCAAAGAAAGTTCTGGCAATCTACTTCCAAAAAATCAGCCATTGAAAGCCCTATGGAGCACAGTTCTACTCTGCACATATGGGGTTCCCATGAATGGAAATCAACTCCATAGCAACTAGTTTGGCTTTTGGCTTTTGGTAACAATGCCTTTATAATAAGATAACTGGGTACTTAAATCACAGAACAAAACTGAAAGTCCATGAAGTGTGTACAAGAAGGGAGCAAATGAAACCAAGGAGGCAGGGGAGCAAGACATAAGGGATAGAGAAGGAGCTCTGACCTTTTCACTCTGGACAGACAGATCCTATGCAGGAGAAGCAGAAAAAGTAATTTCAAACCTGGAGGATTTATCTGTAATTAGTGTGCAATATTTATTTTAACTATGCAGTAAAGGTGTTTCTCAGTTTGCCCAGAGTGTGACTGCTACTCTCAAATCACACCATTTTAATTTAAATTTGCTGTGAAGAACCCAGTCAGATAGTCTCTGAAGTAGTAATAACATTTTATATTTGAAAATCCCTTTCACAGCCTTCAAACAGGTTTTGCACACATAGTATCATTTGGTTCTCAAAAATTCTGTATAGTTATTGCAGCTTCAAGTTTTTGGGGAGGAGAAGATAACCTGGTGAGGTCCAAGGTTGTGGTAGAAGA
Organism: Dugong dugon; assembly: GCA_030035585.1. Lineage (NCBI taxonomy): Eukaryota > Metazoa > Chordata > Mammalia > Sirenia > Dugongidae > Dugong > Dugong dugon. The sequence continues at coordinate 21,354,393 of CM057469.1, read as the reverse complement.
CACATGAGATAGAACTTGAGTTCAACTCCTGAGCACCACTTGACGGTTACCAGCTTATGGCACTGGGTGGGTTACTAACTTTCTGGATCTCAATTTCCTACATGCAAAATAGGGATTAATAATTTCTAGTTTGAAAAGTTTTTTGTAAATATTAAGGGAGATAATAAGTATATAAAGTTCCAACTGCTCCTGGCATAAAGTAGGCACTCAATAAATATTGTTGTTGTTAGTTGATGTTGAATTGGCTCAGACTCATGGCGACCCCACATATAACAGAACAAAATGTTACCCAGTCCTGTGCCATCTTCACAATCACTGTTATGTTTGAGTTCATTGTTTCAGCCATTGTGTCAATCCATCTCACTGAAGGTTTCCCTCGCCTTTGCTGACCTTCCACTTTACCAAACATAGTGTCCTTCTCCAGCGATTGTCGCTCCTGATGATGCATCCGAAGTAAGCGAGCTGAAGTCTTGAACAATATTCTGGGATCACAGAGTTTTCGTTGACTAATTTTCAGAATTAGATCTCTAGGCCTTTCCTCCTAGTCTGTCATAGTCTGGAACTCTGATGAAATCTGTCCACCATGGGTGACGCTCTTTGAGAGTCTACTCTGTGTAAACTCTCTGCTTTACTTTTCTCTCCTGAATCCTGTCAAAGGGGCATAAAAAGAGGACTAAAGTAGAAACGAAGAGTCTGTACACCTAAAAAAGCTTCTGTGAAGGGCATGAGACATCCTGCACCTTGTTAACTAGTGAAATATATTTTCTCTGATTAGAGCCCTTGAGGGTGAATTCTACATAGATGGTTTCTTATTATGCTCAGGGGGATCACTTTCTTCAAGGGAATGTGCTGGTGAATCAGAATAGGCCAATTCACTTTATTCTCAGCTCTTGGTATTTTAAGAACCGGATTTCTTCCAGGAAAATTTCCAGTGTAATGTTTAGAATACATTGAACAAACAAATGATGGGAACAGAGGGGAGATGTCCTATCTATTTTCTTATCTGTTTAATCTATCTCATCTTGAAAATAAGTATAAAACTTTACCAGCCTGTATTTAGCTTGTTTGTTCAAGCCAAATTACCTTCTGATGTCAAGAGTTTCCAAGAATTAAAATACATAGCATGAGTATTTTTCACACATCTGTTATACCACACATCACTATTTAACCTTAGCAAAGGAAGAAATATTCTTTGCAATAAGAAGGCTATATTTCTATACACTAAATATTATCAAGAAAATAGGGAAAATATGTGTTTGCATGTATTAGTTTCACTTTTTGTAGGGCATCTATAGAGCTGACTCCCGCAGATATACAACAGTATTTCCTAAGGAAAAATGGCTATTTAGAACAATAGGCATTATCTTGGTGACAGTTACATTGAGAAGTGTGTAAACATCTTTCCTCCAGTGAATTTTAGTAAATGCAAACTCATGCAGAAAATAGAAACCTCTCAAAGTAGGACGTGACTAAATATAGGAAAATAAGTATTAAGCTGGACTATATGAAGAAGAACATGGTATCAGGGTTGGAGGAAGACTCATTAATAACTTGTGATATACAGATGACACAATCTTGCTTGCTGAAAGTGAAGAGGACTTGAAGCCCTTACTGATGACAATCAAAGACTACAGTCTTCAGTATGGATTACACCAAGACTGAAATCCTCACAACTGAACCAATAAACAATGTCATAATAAATGGATAAAATATTGAAATTGTCATTTTACTTGGATCCAAAATTAATGCCCAAGAAAGCAGCAGTCAAGAAATCAAATAACATATTGCACTGGGCAAATCTGTTGCAAAAGACCTCCTTCAGGTGTTAAAAAGCAAAGATGTCACTTTGAAGGCTAAGGTGAGCCTGACCCAAGCCATGGTATTTGCAATCACCTCATATGCAGGCGAAAGGTGGACAATGAATAAGGAAGCCCAAAGAAGAATTGATGCTTCAAATTGTGGTGTTGGTGAAAAATATTGAGTATACCATAGATTGCCAAAAGAATGAACAAATCTGTCCTGGAAGAAGTACAGCCAGAGTGCCCCTTAGAAGTGAGGATGGCGAGACTTGTACTTTGGACATGTTATCAAGAGGGACCAGTCCCTGGAGAAGGACATCATGCTTGGTAAAGTAGAGGGTCAGCTAAAAAGAGGAAGACCTTCAACAAGATGGATTGACACAGTGGCTGCAACAATGGGCTGAAGTGTAACAGTGATTGTGAGGATGGCGCAGGAGCAGGCAGTGTTTCCTTCTTTGTGTATGGGGTCGCTATGAGTCAGAATCGACTCCACGGTACCAAACAACAAGAAGCATTAACAGAACTGTAGGAAGGGCTGAAGGAGCTGGTTCCATCTGGGTCTTCAGGAACAATAACCAACTGTTCCACTAGGGAGGTTACTACCTCTGAGGACACCCTTGGAGCTGGGCTGGCAGAAATGGCTGCAGTTGCCTCAACTGCTTCTCAACAACCAGAAAGACGGAGAAGGGTCATCTGAAGTTTAAGGATCAGGAAGCCAGATAATGAGGCTCTTGCTGACCACACCCCCGCCCCCCACCCCCACCACACACACACACTTCATCACACCCAGGCAACTGGAGAATGGATCCCGGACATTGCTGTTGGAAAACTTTCCACCTCCTTCACCTACATACCAGCAGAAAGGGCCAGTAATTGCAAAAGATGACTGTTCTGCCTTTTACATCTCAGTAATGCATCTAATTGAGAGCCTATGTTGCATTCAAAATCCTTGTTGCAAGGGAGTCTGGAAAATGTAATTTCTAACTTTTTAACTTCTTCAACCAGTTGGGTGTAGAATGGAGGTGGAATGAGGTAATTCAGAGTATCCAGCACTTCACTTACACAGCAGGTGGGTCGTAGGTAGTTCTTTCCCCATTGCGCTGTGGATATCTCTTCCACAGTACTGAGAATACTGTGTTTATTTACATGTCTTTCCAGGGCTGAATACATATTCCTTGAGAAAGTTACTTATATCTCTAGAACCTGGAACATGGTAGAGACCAAAGAAATGCCGCTTAAATGAATAAATAAATGAACAAATTATCTCCTTTCTAGGCTTTGGCTTCAAAGGCACAGCTGTGCCTTATCCGCATTGGTATAACCAGCTCCCAGTTTTGTGGGCCTGGTCTATGTTTGAGAAGAAGACAAAAGTGACTTAAATTAATATAAAAGGTATGCCTTATTTTTCTTATATTCAATTGGAATGCCTTTCTAACTCCTTTACACCAAGATTATAATTTAAAATCTTATTTCCTATTGCTACTACTCCCACTTGCTCATTAGTAATCAGTGCTTGCTATATTCCGAGCATGTTTCAAAGAGCTTTTCATGTATTAATTTATTTATCCTCATCCTGGGAAGTATAGATTATTATTGACCACAATCTCTTATATACAGTTACATGAAAACCAATTATTCAGACTAATGCAATACAAACACACAGCCAAGGTCAAGAAATAGACCATTTCTGGCACAGAAAACTCCCCATCCCCCCTCACTGCCCGTTCCTAATCACAATTCCCTTTTGTTCTCTCTGAGTATAACTACCCTCCCAATATCCATAGTTATCATGTTTTGCTTTTCTTCAGGCTTTTTCCCATTTAGTATGCATCCCTATATAGTATGCATCCCTTTATAGTTTGTCTTTAGCTAATTTTGAATTTTATCTAAATGGAATCATACCATACAAATTATTTTTGTTGTTACTGTTCAATACGACATTTGGGAGAGTCATATACATTGCTGTGTGTAGCTCTAGTTTAGTATGGAATGCATATAATATTTCCTTGTATGAATGTTCACGGAATATTTACCTGCCCTACTATTGGAGGGTTCTTGGGTGGTTTCTATTTTAATATGTTACAAATTATGCTTCTAAGAATATTTTTGTATATATTTTCCAGAGTCATTTGTGTACTGGTAAATGTTTAGCAACAAGGTCTCCAGAGGGTGGAAAAGCCTTGATTTGTAGCTTTTGCCTATTTCCATGGTGTAAATACTCCCATCATGACCGATTTCAGGCTACCAATGTGAAGTTACTGAATGTGGAGTTGGGAAGAGATGTGTACAAACTACTATCCTGAGCTGGTACAAGATGGCTCCAGCACACCACTGCTGGAATATATGCATCTATTTCCAATGGATATATACATGGGAGTGGATTGCCGGGTCAAGACTATATTTAATGCCTCAAGTTAAGGTCAGACTATTTCCAAAGTGATTGTCCTAATTTATCCTCTTCCCCGTGGTGTGTGACAGTTCTAGTTAATCCACTTTACTGATAGTGTGATATTTGCAGTCATTTTCTTCTTAGACATTCTGATATCTTGTGGCAGTTTAAATTCACAAATTCCTAGTAATAGCAAGGCTGAACATAGTATCATATCTTCGTTAGTCATTTGAGTATCTTCTTTTGTGAAGTGACTATTCAAATCTATTGCCTAATTTTCTAGTAGAATGTCTGAATTTTCTTATAATCTGTAGTTCCATATATATTAGGATAGGTCCCTGGGTGTTGCAAATGATTAAGTGCTCGACTACTAGCCAAAACGTTGGCAGTTCAAGACTACCCAGAGGTGCCTCAAAAGACAAGCCTGGCTATATGTTTCAGAAAGCTTACAGTCTTGAAAACCCTATAGGGCAAGTCTACTCTGCATACATGAGGTCACCATGAGTCGGAATCAACTCGACAGCAACTAACGACAAGATATTAGAATATTAGTCTAGCCCTTAGTTGGTTACATATGTTGTAAATATTTCCTCTTATTCAGCAGGCTTGCCTTTTCTGTCTCTTAGTGGTATCTTTTGATTCATAGCCATGCTTGATTTTCATGTACTCAATTAAAATAGATTTTCCTTTATGCTTAGTGTTTTTCTTCTGTTTAAAAATTATCTTTTTATCCTGAGATCCTAAAGATATTCTCCTATATTATTCTCTAAAAACTTTATTGCTTTGTCTTTCACACTTGGGTCTGGAATTGATTTTTGGTGTAAGGTAGAAGTTTGTATGTCCCTGGGTGGTACAGACTGTTTACGCACTCGGCTGCTAACCAAAAGGTTGGAGGTTCAAGTTCCTCCAGGAACAATTCAGAAGAAAAGCTTGGTGATCTACTTCTGGAAAATCATCCACTGAAAATCATATGGAGCACGGTTCTACCCTGCACACATAGAGTCGCCCTGAGTCGGCATCTACTCGAAGACAATTGGTGCTGGTACTGGTAGAGATCTACATGGATATTTGATTGTTCTGGCACTAATTTATTAGAGTTATTCTCTCCCAACTGCTTGCTGTGCCACCTTTGTCATAAATCAAGTGTCAGTATATAAGTGGACCTGTTCTGGGGCCTTCTCTTCAGTGGTAATGAGGAGAAGAACCAACTTTGATCAAAGGTGCTTCCAGTTAGTGAGGAAGACATATACCAAAAGGTATGCAACAAATAGGAGTTGACGTGTGAAGTTTTCCGGTAGATAATACATGCTACAATATTAACAACGATTTTATACCGAAAAAAATTATGATGAACTCGCAGGGAAGTTGGAGTTGGTAAATAGCACTATCCTTAGATTTCAATGGATATCCCCCTTTTAAAAATAAGGAAAGACATTTCAGTTTAATTCCTCCTTACAGAATAAATCTTATAAAACAAACATTTTGAAAAATGTGTACAATTGGTTGATACGTATTTTATCTGGTAAGCACGGAACCATTACTAGCAGTGGCGTATCGAATGTTAGATTTTCTCCATTCAGTGAAAATACTCAAATTGCCGATAAAGTTAGCTCATGTTTTGTAAAGGAAAAGATAGTAGTGTATCTTAATTTACTTATAAAAGTTTAGAATCCACCATTCTACTGGGAAAGATTTTAAAGGTAAACCAGAAATAGCATTTAATGGTGTGAGCATGGGGTTAAAACCTCTTAAATAGCAGTACACAGACAGGAGAGGATTGAAACACAAATGATACGTAGACTGCCAAAGTGTTTTTCTCTTGAATAGCTTACAGGCAGAACCTTCTCTGAAGTCAGGGTACCACAGAGTGATGGGCGGTGTCACTGTGCACGGGAAGATGTCTGCAGAACAAATGGGGCAGCAGAGTTCCAGAACAACACTACAGTTAAAAAAGAAAAGAAAAACAGTTTCAATCCTCAGGTTACAATTTTCTTTGTGAAACTGTCCTCAAGATTTGCGAAAGGTCTTTGGGCGTGGGTAGTTTACTTGTTTGCATAGAAAGCTCGTTTCTTGGAACGGAAAACCACATTCTTTGTATTAGAAACGTAAACTGAAGGCATATTTGCAGTCTCCCCCATGAGCCATAGAACATGACACCTTTGGAGAAGATGAGACTCAAGACCTACAAGCCGTTTGGCTCACCTTGTATACCTAGTCGGAGTATAATTTCTTTCTTTTCTTAATAGAATTCTATTTTGTCATTACACACACACACATACTGAAGGTAATCATTGCCTACATTTTGGAGTACCTTCTAGATTTTTTTCTATGCCTGTATTTGTATGGTTTTTTTTTATAACCAAAATTTATTATACTAAGCAAAGAACTTTGAGGCCTCTCTTTTCCTTTTCACTCTGAATCATAATGTGAATACCTTTCCATGTCAGTAAATACTTTTCTGAATCATTAAATGCCTGGATAAACTAATAGAGTGTTTTCTAGGACCAGGCATGTCTTAACTACTTCACTCTCTCTTTTAAAATTTAATCTTGATGGTAACTCTCTGAGGTTGTTATTATTATTATCTTCATTTTGTAGCTGAAGAAATTGAAGTCTAGGTTAAGTATATAGTCAAGTACACAAATCTGAAAAGTAAGGGAACCAGAATTTAAACCCAGGCACTCTCACTCCAAGAGTTTATGATCCGAATTATAGTCACTTAACTTTCCCTTGGTATATACATACCACAATATATTTAACCCATTTCTGGTGTTAGACTTCTAAATTCTTTCTTTCTTTCATTTTATTGTTATTATTATTATTTTGCTATTATAAACAGCTCTTTGATAAGCATCTGTGTAGCAAAATCTTGGTACCTGACTCAGAGATTAAATGTCTAGGTATATCAGCTGTGCACCAAATATTCAAGATCTGTTGTCTTCCAAATCCTGACACTTTGCAATTCAGCAGAGTCATGTGGCAAGTTCTGGTCAATGGTCTGTGAGCCTAGGAGACCTATGTCATTGTGGATGAAGTATGGAAGAACTGATCTCAATTCTCCATGAGCTCTCTTTCCTGCTGTAGTGAACCTGGAGGGTTGAGATTGTGGCATCACAAAGTATGACGTCCCCATCAGCCTGAGTCCCTGAGTGCCTAAATGGCTCAGTAACTCAACCTCCCATGCCCACTGATTTGTTCTGAACCTGAATCTTGAACAATAACAAAATAGAAACTTCTTTGTGTTAAATCACTGATAATAGGTTTACACTGTTATCACGTATGATGTTTATTTATGGGAATTAGGCAATACCCAGCAAAAATTGTATCCACTTACCCTCTTAGTCAGTAATCTCATATCTAGGAATCTATCCCACTCATACCGGGAAAGAGAAAAGAAAGAAGGAAGGAAGGAGAGAGGAAGAGAGAAAAGAAGGAAGGAAGAGAAAGGTAAGGGAGGGGAGGGGAAGGGAAGGAAAAAGGAAAGGGAAGGAAGGAAGGACGGAAGGAAGGATGGACGGATGAAGGAAGGAAGAAATGAAGGAAGGAACGAAGGAAGGAAAAATGTATACACAGGCTACTAATTCTAGACAAAATTGCTTCTGGTTAGTTTTGAACAAACACGACACGAAGGACATTACTTCATCTTTTACTTTTTAGGGCTTGCTCTGTCCTTCATTACGTGAGAAATGAAAATAACATCTACTGACTTTGAAGGTATGTCTGATGTCTGTGTGTTTGCTCATCTTGTTGCTCCTTCACACATACGTGCATGCATCTTCCTGATTCAGATGGAGCTCAATTTAGATGTTGGTACATTAATCTCTAGGTGACATTAAGGCTAAGTGCATAGTATCCTGATTTATCTGTTTAGAAAGTAGGTTGTATCCTTAAGAACCCAGGAGTTTAAGAGAGGTTAAAGATAAAAAGGTGTCAGAAAAGCATTTGTCCCAAATGCTCAGTTGTGTGTAAGAGAAAACTTCAGTGGGGTGGGCAGGGGGAAAGGTGGTTAAAACACTTAAGAGGACACAAAAGATTGTGGCGGACTGTGGATTTTGCTTGTTAACACAAGATAAGATCCTTTCAGTTGTCACATACACAGCATATAGTATATTGATTTTCTCAAGGGATTTGGCTTCATTTGCATTCGAGAGAGTGCAATTTTGCTAGATTTCTTCTCCTCTTTCCCTTTGGGTAAATATTCAGAGCTCGTGCATTTCTTGCAAACCTTCTAAAAGATGAAGTGCTTTTCATGTTTTCTCTCAAGGTCTTACTAAATGGAGCATCCGAGGAAATAGGAATCTATAACGACATCCACCTCTTAACACTCGTGTGTACCCGTGAACATTTTTCAGTGAACTGCTGCTTCCAGGAGAAACACTCTCATCAGCGCCCACGCCTCGGCCTTGTACCACATTCAGAACGCAACCTGTGACCAGCACACAAATTGGAAAAGTTGCGGGTCTGATGAGAATGCCTAATGTACCGAGAGCAGCCAGCTGCGGCAGAAGCCGGCCCTGACAAATCAAAACATCACTGTGTTGTGCACGGTGGTGACGTGGAAGGTTTTTGAAGAGGGAATCTCTGCCCTACGGCAGTTAGTGGCTGGGGCGTGACCACAATGCATAATGAGCTGGCAGTGGCTGAGCGGAGGCAGAGAGGAGCTGCTCCGTGATCCAGGCTATTGCTCATCTTTCTTTCTTCCTGCCTAAAGCTGGTAACAGAACTAGTAACCACAGGGCAACTACAAGATGCAGAATGTAAACCATAGAACTTCCATCTCTCGTTTGTAATAAAAATGCACATTATCTAATGCTAGTGGTGGCGACTGTTCTAGAAATGGGACTTAATGGAAGAGGGGAAGCTACTATAGAGCCCAGAAATGGCGGTTAAAACCAGTTGCCGTGGCGTCGATTCCCACTCACAGGGATCTCATAGCTTAGACGAGAACTGTGCTCCATAGGGTTTGCAATGGCGGATTTTTCAGAAGAAGATCTCCAGGCTTTTCTTTGGAGGTGCCTCTGGGTGGACTCCATCCTCCAACCTTTTGGTTAACAGTCTAGCGCGGTAACTGTTTGCACCACCCAACCACTCTAGAAACGGTTGTAGGAAGTGTAATTTGCAGAGAAGGAGGCAAGAAGAGATTCTTAAAGAGAAGTATAACTGGTGGTCATTTAATTATGGTAGCCAGTATTTTTCTAGTGGAAATAGGAAGGCTATTGGGAAAAACTATGTCTCTTTGCCCCAGCCATAGCTTGCAAATCTAATTATTTCCACAAAGAGGAGAAAGAGCAATAGGGCTACTGCTCATTGACTGTGGGGTCCCGGGCCATTCCAAGTTAAGCCCAATAAATGAGAGCATCATCTGGGGGTGATGGGGTAACCGGGCAGAAAGAATTGGTAATGAGCACTGTTTTGGACATGCAGCTTTAAACCTGTAGCTGGACATCCCAATGGAGACGCTTGTTAAAGGCTCAGGATTAAAGAGAAAGGAGAGATCTGAGCTGGAGCTATGTACATGGAAGGGGTTTGTGAGTCGATAAGCACTTAGGACTTAAGAGTGCACTGAGAGGGTGGTTCTTGAGTATAGGGAAGCAAAAGTATTCCCAAAGGAAGGAAGTCTTGGAAAGGAAGGAAATATTTATATAGAGAGGAAAGGGACAGTAAGTCTGTGGGAGCAAAGAGGGCTGGAATTGGAGGCAGTATGCTTAGTGGTCAGTGTACAGGCTTGAAGACTGACAATCTAGAGTCAAATCTTTGACTAATTCTCACCAAGCCTCAGTTTCCCATTTGTGACGTGGAAAATAATAATGTTACTTCACAGAGTATGGGGAAAGATTAATTAAGCTAATATATGCAAAACGCTTAACATAATGCCCAGCATAATAAACTCTCAATAAATAGTTATTTCTTAAAACATAGACCATTGAAATAGAAAATAGTAGGTAACAGTATTCTATTAGAATATAGGGGGAGAGGTTAGGTGTGAAAAGGAGAATTCTGGGTAAGGATAAATCCATGGGTGATGATATAGGAATACATGAATGGACTTTAGAAGGAGTCAAGGATCTTTCATGTGTACATTCATGTAGCTTCTCATATATCTTAATTAAAATCTCTTGAAAACATCTGTCTTCCACAAAAGGGAGAAGTATTTCTTCTATCTATTTTCTATATCCAGGCTTTGAACCAAACTTACTGGACAGATTAGGCTTCCTACAGGTGACAATCTGTCAAGTGCACATCTTCCATTCCCAGTGATTTCTAGACTGTTTTAAGACTGAGAGAGAGAAATGTTGGGATATATATCTTGGGACAATATTCCTGGGAAAATATTTCTTCATGCAGTTGGGTGGACCCAGCCATAGTCCACCCTAGAATCTACCCTAGAATAGGATTCCTTCACCTACACAATGCCTCTTCACTCATATTTTGGAATGTGCTCCAACATTTATTCATAGATGATGTACCTTTCTTGGTTTATGTAGATTACTCATGGTTCATGATTCAAATAACCATGGCTATTTATAACTCATGGTTCAAATAACCAGGATTCATAGTTATTTGGGGTTTACTGTCACCTACTGGAAGAAAACATTAAAGCTAACATTAAAAGAGATGGGTTTGAGTGTTAGATCTGCAGTTTATTAGCTTTATGACCTAACTGTCTTTTCCTCACTCTAATATGAGCATATCAACAGCTGTTGATATAAAATGAAATAACATGCGTAAAGGCTTTTTATGAATTATAAAATATCATACAAGTGTATAGTATATTATTACTGTCATTTTATCTTTATAAATTAATTATATCTTAATCTCTCCTTAGGCATTTGTTACTCTATTAGCTATTGAAGGAATGGCAGCATAAAACAATCAAATGCCAAGACCAAATTCATATTCAGTAGCTACTAATTCCCAAGCTCATCAAACTGTTTCATATTCTTCTAACTAAGCAAGATCTCACACAGCCAAGATTACGACCAGCCCCGTATCCCATTGTTGTTGAGTCGATTCCTACTCATAGCAACCCTATAGGACAGGGTAGAACTGCACCATAGTGTTTCCGAGGCTGTAATCTTTAAGGAAGCAGACTGCAACATTTTTCATGGAGTGGCTGGTGAGTTTGAACCACCAACCTTTCGATTAGCAGTCGAGGTCTTAACCACTGTGCTGCCAGGGCTCCTTATGAGTTGGAATTGACTTGAAGGCAATGGGTATGAACAGAAGAACTCCCCAAACATACACGATCATCAATACGATAATAAACACAAAAATACAAGTTTTATTAGACTTAAGGTCAAATAAAAATCCATTTACTCAATAACCAAGTGTTGAAAGTTAAAACATGGGGAAGACTGGGAAGGATAACAAGATTATTAGGCTTCTACCAAGACACTGTTCAGAAGGGCATTTTCTTGTTGAGTTTGCCCTAAAAATTTAGTTTCTCAGCCTTGTCAGTGAGACTAACTTTCATCTAATACACTCATAAAAGGCTGAAGTGTACAAACTAAACCAGCCACATACTAATTTACAGAAAAAAAAAAAATTTCCTCTCCTATTATTTGGATGCTCATGCCCACCATCCTGCATACCATCTTTTACTATCAGAAGCCAAAATTCCAATCAAACAGTTGCTTGGTGAGTACAAAAGTGGAGTGAAGGAAATGATAGGCTTCTACCTAGCCCTGGTGAGACCTGCCAATCACCTCTGTGCCATCGCAGAGGGTATTTCCCCAGTGACTGGGAAACTTACATTCCCAGGATTTGACTCTCTTCCTGTTGTTGTTAGATGCCGTTGAGTTGGCTCCGACTCATAGCAACCTTGTGTACAACAGAACGAAACACTGCCTGGTCCTGCGCCATCATCCTGTGCTACGCTTGAGCCAATCTTTGCAGCCACTGTGTCATTCCATCTTGTTGAGGATCTTCCTCTCTTTCATTGTCTCTCTTCCTAGGTAGTACTACATAAAAACTGCCAGCATCAGGTTTTCGAACTTTATTCTTATATGCTGACCAGCCACACCTTTCCTTCATATACTCTTTCTCTAAATGAGGTAATTACAATGGGTGTTTCTGAATAGGGAATTACAGATTTATTCCTAGTACCTTACTGATTTATTCTTAGTATTGCCTCTCTCCTCTACTTGGAGTTTTGAATATTGTTGACCTCTTAAATTATACATTTTAACATAATCTCTTGGAATTCCCCTACAGCTGGCTAACCATGGTCTCTATTTATGGGTTTGACTCATTTAACTCTCAGCAGCTCTCACATTTACTAGTCAATAATAATACCGCTATTTATTGAGAGCCTTTCAAGTACCTGTATTTCAGTAAGACTCTTTTGGTTATGAGGAACAAAGATTCACAGATTAGCTCAAGAAATGTTGTGGCAAGTGGGAGAGGAGACAGGGAATATTGCAGATAAGAGTTAAGAGGGATGCCTTGGGAAGTCAAGAACAGAAATCAAAGTTGGACCCAGTCTCATCTTCTTTCAACACCATTGTTTTTGTTAGTTGGTGTCCAGTCAGTTCTAGCTCATGGCAACCTTACATATAACAGAGCAAAACGTTGCCTGGGTTTGAGTTTCATTAAAGGAGATCAAATACTTTAAATGATTTCTCTCTTCTCCTCTTGGTGAAACTGGCTTCCTCGGCTTCTTATTTGTATATCTTTCCTCATGATTAGAGCTTTTTGTTTACTCATAATTTGGACCTGTCATGATTCCTCATGGTTTGAATTTTATCTCATTACCTGTCTGGTTTTGTTATTCCTCTACTTACAGTTAATTCCCTTGGTATTTTCCCAGTTCAAATTTCCAAAAGCAAGTCTTTGATTGGTACCAATCACTTTCTTAGGCATATTTCTTTCTTTATACATTGAGTTAATTCATGGGTATACATGGAGTTAATTCATGAGTACCTTAAGTCAGGTGCCTGCTCACAATTCAGTAAGCCACAGCTGATGAGGACATTGATGATGTGGCTTAAGACCAATTCATCTACAGGGACTGTAGGAAGAAAAATTTCCCTTAGCAAAGGATGTGGACAAAGCAGGAATCATGACTGCCCATTTATTTCAGTATCCTACTAAGGAAATTATATGTGTTAGCTCATTTAATCCTCCCAACAAACATATGGGGTAGTGTGTCTTGGTTATCTAGTGCTGCTGTAGTGGAAATACTTCAAGTGGGTGGCTTCAACAAACAGAAGTTTATTCTCTCACAGTCTAGGAGCCTACAGGTCCAAATTCAGGGCACCAGCTCCAGGGAGAGGCTTTCTCTTTCTGTTAGTTCTGGGGGAAGGTCTTTGTCATCAATCTGGGTCTAGGAGTTTCTCAGCACAGGGACCCCAGGGCCAAAGAACATGCTCTGCTTTCGGATCTTCTTTCTTGGTGGTAGGAGGTCCCTCTCCTCTCTGCTCGATTCTCTCTTATATCTGGAAAGAAACTGATTACAGATATGATCTAATCTTGTAGATTGAGTCCTGCCTCATTAACATAACTGCCCCTAATCCTGCTTCATTAACATCTTAGAGGTTAGGATTCACATCACATAGGATTATTGGATCACAAAATGGAGGACAACCACACAATACTGGGAATCATGGCCTAGCCAAGTTGACACACATTTTGGGGGACACAATTCAGTACATAACAGGTAGATATTGTTATGTCCAATTTGTAGAGAAAAGAATTTTAGGTTTAACAAAATTAAGCAATTTTCCCAAAATCATGCAGCTTGTAAGTGACAGAAATAATACTCCAATAGAGATGTTTATGCTTTAAATGTCTGCAAAGCCTGTAGTTTAAAAGCCCAAGTTTATTTAATGGTAAGAAATCTGTATCCTCTAAAAGAGTGGGGACAAGTTATTCCTGTGGCAAGGAAAGTGACCTGATTGTCAACTGCAGATCTGTGATTCAAATCCAGGTTGACTAAATTCAAACTCTATATACTTAATAGAGGCAATAGGGGGTGAGAAGGATGTTGCAAAATTTGCCCCTTTTCCAATGGAGGCAATACAAGTGACGAGATACTTTGCTTCAGGGAGGGCAGCTTGGATTACATATTACAGATAACTCCATGACTATAAAAATTGGGCTAAATAGAATCACCTAAAAAGTTTGAAAATCTCCTTTTCTATACAAAATCTCCCACATCTTTTCTCCTCTCCTCACCCAAACACACCCCCACCCCTAAAATGGTAGCTAATTATTTTTCCGGAAGAGTTGTAGTGACTTTCATATGTCTGAGGCTCTGTCTCTAAAATCATTAAAAAAAAAAAATCTGTTGCTCAGATTACTAAAAATTACTAAAAATCTTCCTGCCCGTAAGTCAGGAAGAGAATGTAAATTGCACAAGAGTGATCCAGGTGCTGGAGAGCAGAACCATGTGAGACTGTGGCTGAAAGGAATTCTCATCCTCCACCTGACCATTGACATTCTCCATGGTTAGCTGTGCTCACCTAGCACCGTCTGTAATCAGAAATGACAGTCAGTCAGTTCAGTGTTTATTGATCATTAACAGGGTACTTGGCACTAAGTATTTAAAAGACAAAGACAAATGACCAGAATATTGAAAGGGAAATATTTCATCCCAGAAAATCCAGTAGGGAAGGGCAATCCAGTTCCAGATGGAGAAGGGGGAAAGGGTGTGCTGAGAAGTCACTCTTTCCTCTGGCTCTCCCAGCACTTGGCTCCTCCGTATCTCTAACTTAGCTCTTAGTAGTTTTTGCCTTAATGGGCAGTTGGTCATGTGATAAGTCTATCATTCTCACTAAACTGTGAGCTCCTAAGGAAAGTGTCCACCTGCCTAGGACAAAGCAGATGTTCAATAAACATATTCTGAATTGAATTATTATTGTCCTTCAGTACAATAATAATTGGTTAAAAAAAAAAAAGGTATAGAGAATAGCCTTACCCAGGATTATTCAAGGAGTCAATGAAACCCAGGTCTACTTCTCCTCTGCTCCCCCTCACAGCCGTGTATATACGTATATATATGTATATATATATATGTGTGTATATATATATATATATATATATATATATATATATATATATATATATATATGTATGTATATTTATATCATACTTTCCAGCTTTGGGAGCCTTGTTTTTAGGTGACTTCAATTTGGTTCCAACTCACAGCAACCCTATGTTCGACAGAACAAAACACTGCCCGGTCCTGTGCCATCCTCATAATATTTGTTATGCTTGAGTCCATTGTTGTAACCACTGTATCATTCCATCTCACTGAGGGACTTCCTCTTTTTCACTGACCCTCTACTTTACCAAGCACGATGTCTTCTACAAGAACTGCTCCCTCCTGATAATATGTCCAAAGTATGAGAGACGAAGTCTTGCCATCCTTGTTTCTAAGGAGCATTCTGGTTGTACTTCTTCCAAGACAGATTTGTTTGTTCTTCTGGTAATCCATGGTATATTCAATATTCTTCGCCAAAACCATAATTCAAAGGCATCAATTCTTCAGTCTTCCTTATTCATTGCCCAGCTTTTGCATGCATATGTAGTGACTGAAAACACCATGACTTGGGTCCTTAAAGTGACATCTTTGCTTTTAAGCACTTTAAAAAAGTCTTTTGCAGCAGACTGGAAACTATGCCGTCAGTATTCAAATACCAGCAGGGTCACCCATGATGGACAGGTTTCAGCTTAGCTTCCAGATTAAGACTAAGAAGAAGGACCTGGCAGTCTACTACTGGAAAAAAAAAAAAATTAGCCAGTGAATAGCAGCGGAACATTGTCTGATATAGTGCCAGAAGATGAGCCTCTCAGGTTGGAAGGCACTCAAAATATGACTGGGGAAGAGCTGCCTCCTTAAAGTAGAGTCAACCTTAATGATGTGGATGGGGTCAAGCCTTCGGGACCTACGTTTGCTGACATGGCGTGACTCAAAATGAAAAATAAAACAGCTGCAAACATCCATTAATAATAGGAATGTGGAATATGCAAAGTATGAATCTAGGAAAATTGAAAATAGTCAGAAATAAAATGGAACGCACGAACATTGATATCCTAGGCGTTAGTGAGCTGAAATGGATTGGTATTAGCTATTCTGAATCAGACAATCATATGGTTTCCTATGCTGGGAATGACAAATTGAAGAGGAAAGGCATTGCATTTGTCATCAAAAAGAACATTTCAAGATCTATCCTGAAGTACAATGCTGTCAGTGATAGGATAATATCCATATGCCTACAGGGACAACCAGTTACTGTTAATCAAATTTATGCAGCCACCACCAAGGCCAAAGATGAAGAAATTGAAGATTTTTACCAACTTTTGCAGTCTGAAATTGATCACACATGCAATAATAATTCGGGAGCCTGGGGCAGCTTTAATCTTTCCCTAAGGGGCTGAATTCCAAGATATCAGCCTTTGCTGTTTTCTTTCCTGAATTCCTTTCTTTCTGACCTTCTCTCTTAACCTCTAGGAAGATCCTGCCTTCCAGCCTGATCCCATACATAGTCACGCTTGAATCAATAAAAACATAAATCCATGTCTCCTTAGTTCCTGCTTCTCCACTGCCCTGGTGAGAATCTACCCCAAACTATATGGAAAACCATTCCTGGTTGAGTGACACAGCTGCATGGATCCACATGATTTGAAACCACACAGCCTTCTTTCTCTCTCTTATGTATCCAGAGAACAAAGGGGACACTGTGAGGCAAGATAATGGTTTAATCCTGTTCAGGTGGTTAGACCAAGTGCAGTGCCAAGAGTCACAGTGGCCAATGTGGGGACAATGTTCCTGGATTTCCTTTCTCCCTTTCTTGTAGTTTAGATAGGGGAACATTGACAGGAATGGTGGCAATGCCTTCTTCTGCCCTTGATGCTTTTTCCTGTGTTTCTAGCAGGTGACCCTGGACAGGAAGGGAGAAGGACTAAAGCCAGCTGAAGTTCCAATTTTTGGTTGCTGATCTTAGACCTGCCTTAGGCTTTGCCTCATCTTCCACTTATTTTCCCCATCCTCCTTCACAATCTTTCCATCCCTAAAAATGCAATGAGGCAAATACCAAGGAAAAGGTGGTCAGGGCTGCGGTCAGTCTTAGCAGAGTTTTAGAAGGGACTATGTATCTACGTATGTGGGAGAAAGAAGTGGCAGTCTACTTCCACAAAGATTTACAGCTTTGGAAACCTTATGGGGCAGTTGTACTCTGTTCTGCAGGGTTGCTATGGATCAGAATCAACTTGATGGCAGTGGTTACTAGTGGGGATGCATCTAGTGGGGCATTGGTGGTTCAGTGGTAGAATTCTTGCCTTCCATGCGGGAGACATGGGTTCAAATCCTGGCCAATGTACCTCATGTGCAGCCTCCACCTTTCTGTCAGTGAAGGCTTGAGTGTTGCTACGATGCTGAATAAGTTTTAGTAAATCTTCCAGACTAAGACGAAGTAGGAAGAAAGGTCTAGTGATCTACTTTCAAAAATCAGCCAACAGTCCCATCTGCAACCAATCATGGGATAGTACAGGCCTGGGCAGTTTCCTTCTGTTATGCACGGAATCTCCATGAGTTGAGCCAATTGGACGGCAGCTAACAACAACATGTATCTAGTTTAAACAGCGATGAGAATTTATCTAGTCTAAGAACCTCATTTTACAGATAAGAAAGCTGAAGCTCCAGGAGTTCAAATGACCTGCCTAAGGTCACAGAGAGAATCAGTGGCAGGGAAGGAGATAAATCTAGTGTCTCTTATTCTACTTCAGCCACTCATTGCTATGGTACACGTGGTGGGGGAAGAAAAATGATTTAAAAATATGTCAGTACCATTGCCATTTCAAGATGTACCGTAGAGCTGCAGACACACAGGGGTTAATAGTGATCAGTCTATATAAAGACAATATCCCTTGGGCATCTGGAGTTTTAGCAAAGACTAAGGTTTATCTGCGATAATTTTTTTTTTGGCATTTCATTTCTCAGTATCCTAAAGACTGAAACACAGTAGTATTAATTTTCTTGCATGTTAAGAATTCCTTCAGCTTTCAGACCACAGAACCAATTGATCAGCGTTTTGTTCCTGAGGTTACACAGATTGTTTCCATGTTATAGCTTTTGATACCATGGGCTCAGTAATGATCATAATAAACGTTCCCCGTAACTTGCAGGGTTAGCTACATATCCACACAGATGTACTCTGAGGAGAAGAATTTAGTGACTATAAACTCAAGTAATGACAGTTCAGTTGTGAAACCGAGTCTCAAACCATGAATGTTATCTAGAGTCATCTAGCACGGTTGAGTTAGTAGACATATGGGATGAATAAAGCTTTAGTAAGTTGTGTTGGTTTTGATATATTAGGAGGGTGTTCGATTCACAAGTACTCAGGGTACTTAGCAGAATAGTAAAGATATTCTCCCTTGCAGGCTTTCCAGGTTTTAGACTGAGGAAAACTTAACCAGAAATTAAATATTAAATAAAATTTAAATGGCTTGATTTCACTCTCATCATATTCTAAAATTTGCTCCGGAGCTGGAAGAGTAGCTCTGAAGCAGTCATTTTCAAACTGTGTACTTCTTAGTTTCAAAGGTTATTTGCTTGGGCCTTTGGGGTGGGAGTAAGTAGAAGGAGGAATGAGGGTTTGCTGACCAGGCAGGACTTCCAGGCTCCAACCTGTGTTTCAATCAGGGAAGCTATGGATGTTTTTACGTTTCCTCCTCCCTCCTTCCTTCGCTCTATTTCTTCCTTCCTTCCTTCTTTCGTCCTTCCTTCCTATTTCCCTTACTCCCTTCCCCATCCTTTTCTTCCTCTCTCTTCTTCCCTTTTTTTCTTTTTGCTTTATTTATTTTTTAAATTTCTGAAAAAGAGTTAAATAAAGGGTTTTCATTGCTAAAATTAGAGTTTAAAAATAGTCCAGAGACACGGGAAATTATATATTCAATATTTTTATATGAACTTCATTGAAGTATAATTTACAAACAATAAATTACATAATTTTAAATGATAGTCCAATAGGCTTTGACAAATACATATAATCATGTAACTATTACCACAATCAAGATACAGAACATTTCTGCCACCTCAAAATGTTTCTTCAAGACTCTTAGCCCTATCCCCAGACAATCACTGCTCTGCTTTTTTGTTACGGTAATTTGGCCTTTGCTGGAGTGTCATAGAAAAGGAATCAAACAGCATGCAGTCTTCTTTTGTCTAGTTTCTTTCACCTAGCACCTGTGCTTTTGAGATTTATCCATGTTGTTAACGTGTATTCATACTTTATTCTTTTTTATGGCTGCATAATATTACATAGTATGGATATACCACAATGTATTAATATATTTTCTAATTAAATGGTATTTGGTCTTGTGATGGTTAAGGTTGTGTGTCAACTTGTCTGGGCAGTGATTCTGAGTGGTGTGGCAGTTATGTGATGATGTACGTAATGATGTAGTCATCCTCCATTTTTTGATCTGATGTGAGCAGCCAATCAGTTGAAAAAGGAGTTTCCTTGGGGGTGTGGCCTGCATCTAATATATATGGATGTTCTAGCAAAATTTGCCCTTTCTGGATCCTGTGTTCATCTCCTCACCATCTGACCTCTGGTTCTTGGGATGTGAGCCAGCAGCTGCCACCTAACCTACAGATTTTGACATGTGCCAGCTCCTGCAGCCCCATGAGCCAGCAGCCTGCCATCTGAGCTGCTGATTTTGGGAATTGCCAACTCCCGCAACCAAGTGAGTCAGAAGAAGCCTCCAGCCTAATGCCTGATCTGTGGATTTGGGACTTGGCAGCCTCCACAACTACAACTGTGTGAGCCATTTCCTTGAGATAAAGCTCTCTTTGTCTCTCTCTCTCTATATATATATGTATATGTATATGTATACATGCTTCACTGGTGTTGCTTCTCTAGAGAACCCAGCCTAAGACATTTGGTACTGAGAGTGGTTCTACAGGAACAAAGTCATAAGGATGAGTTTTCTAAATTTGTTCTAAAGTCTGACTAGTCATAAAGGTGCTGATGACTTTGCATCTAGTAGTAAAGAGGGCGCTGCTAATCCATGGCATGAAGTGGCAGTAGAAACATGCAAAATATCACCACCAATCAAATATTTGTGAGAAACAGGGCTCTGAGTTATCACATATTTGATACTTTTCTACAATTTTGTCAGAATGAAAAGTATAAGGAATCTGGTTGGTTAGTCCTACTTTGCTAGACAAAGTGGTGAAAGAAAAAATGAGCTCAGGGCTTCAGAGTCAAAGCTCAAGTGCTGCATGAAAGACGTGAAAGTTGCCACTTGTGCCCTGAAAGAAAGACTTATTTTTTGTAGTAACAGAGCTGATATTGTTGAAAACCAAACCCGGATTCTTATCATAAGAGTGGTTGAATTACAACGACAACTGAATTCCCAACTTCAGATGGTCTCTGGAGTTAAAGTGAGGCCATTGATTGGGAAAAAAATGGGATCCTGAAACTTGAGATGGGGACATATGGACAGAAAACTGGGGACACTGAGCCCCTAAATTCCTTGAATTACTCCTGCCAACAGAACCAGGTATCTTACTCCTATCTAAACATATTACTCCATCTTTGTCTGTTAAGCCACTCACTCCAGTAAAACCTGTCCTCTCTACCCTATCTGATGAGATTAACCCAGCTGTGTCTGAAGAACCCTTGTCTGAGATATCATCTGGGGCAGTGTCAGGAGAGTTGCCTAGGGCATTGCGTGAAGTAGATGCCTTACATGACATTTTTGTAGATGCCTGCACAACACAGTTTTGCTTCTAGACCTAAAACTAGACTTAAGTCCCAGTGAGCCCCAAGAGGTGAAAAAAAAATGTGACCCATGAGGAAGTATACTATACTCCAAAATAACTGTTTGATTTTTCTAAAAGATACAAACAGAAACCTGGGGAATATGTATGGAAATGTCTATTAAGGGTGTGAGATGATGGTACAAGGAACATAAAGTTGGATCAGTCTGAGTTTATTGATATGGGTCCACTAAACACAGATTCTTCTTTCAATGTTTCAGCTCAAGAGGTTAGAAAGGATCTAATAGATGATTTGGTTGATTCACTGAAGCATGTATTAAGCGGTGGCCTAGACTAAATCAAATTGAAATGCCAGACATGCCTTTGTATATTGTAAAAGAAGGTATCCAAAGGCTTATTGACACTGATATGTTAGAATGAATTTACCAGGCTGGAACCACACATTCACCCAAGGAGTGCCCAGAGGACACATCTTTCACCACATCTTTGAGGAACAAATCTGTGAAGGGAGCTATGAAGACTGCTGTGATTGCGACTTTATGTAATTCAGATATGACAGTGGGAACTACCCTAACTGAATTAAGACATCTAACTACCTACAGTGGAAATGATTGGATAGCACTTCATTAACAAAGATGAAGTAGGCATGGTTACTGTAATGGACAGCAGAGTCAAAGCAGTAATCAGAGTAGTCTGACTCGGATGGACTTATGGCATTAGTTACTTAGTCATGGTGTTCCTAGGAGTGAAATAGATGGGAAATCTACTAAATATTTAATTGATCTGTATAAGTGGAAGAATTCTAGGCCAAGTGAATGGCAGTCTAACCCAAATAGCCAAAATAGAGAGTCATGCCCTTCCATCAATTGAAAGATGAGCTAGTTTAAAGACTCACAACCCCTTGAATGATGGGGAAGCCAGACCGCCTTGAGGAAGAATCCCACTACACTGCAAAAAATTTATTCTGTTAACTTTTCTCCCAGCCTTCTCCAAAGGGATCTAAGACCTTTTATGAGAATGACAGTTCACTGGGGAAAAGAAAATAATCAGATATTTTGACAATTACTGGACACTGACTCTGAACTGACACTAATTCCGGGAGACCTAAAATGTCACTGTGGCCCCCTAGTCAAAGTGGAGGGCATATGGAGTCGGGCTATTAATGGAATCTTAGCTCATATTCATCTCACAGTAGGTCCATTGGGTCGCCGAACCCATCCTGTAGTGATTTCTGCATTTCCAGAATGCATAATTGGAATGGATATACTCAGCAAGTGGCAAAACCCCCACATTGGATCCCTGACATGTGGAGTAAGGGCTATTATGGTAGGAAAACAACTAAGTGGAATCCATTATAACTGTCCCTACCTAGGAAAATAGTAAGCCAATACCACATTCATGAAGGGATTGCAGAGATTACTGCCATCATCAATGACTTGGAGGATGCAGGGGGGGATTCCCACCATACCCCCATTCAACTTGCCTATGTGGCCCATGAAAACTATAGGCAGATCTCGGAGCATGACAGTGGATTATCAGGTGGTGACTGTTCCAGATGTAGTTTCATTGCTTGAGAAAATTAATACATCTCCTGGTACCTGGTATGCAGCTGTCAATCTGTCTTCTCTATTTTGGTTTCAAAGGATCACCAGAAGCAGTTTACCTTCAGCTAGCTATGCCAGCAATACACCTTCACTGTCCTACCTCACTACCTCAGAGGTATATCAACCCTCCAGCATCATGTCATAATTTAGTTTGCAGGGAACTTGATCGCATTTCCCTTCCACAAGACATCACACTGGTCTATTACATTGATGACATTAAGCTGACTGGACCTAGTAAGGAAGACATATCAATGACTCCAGACTTACTGGCAAAACATTTGCATACTAGAGGGTATGAAAGTAACCCAACAAAAATTCAAGTGCCTTTCACCTCAGTGAAATTTCTAGAGGTCCAGAGGGGCAGGGCATGTTAAGATATTCCTTCTAAAGTGAAGGATAAGTTGTTGCATTTGGACCCTCCTACAGCTGAAAAGGAGGCACAATGCCTGGTGGGCCTCTTTGGATTTTGGAGGCAATATATCCTTCAAGTAACTTGAAAAGCTACTAGTTTTGCCTGTGGCCCAAGACAAGAGAAGGCTGTGCAACAGGTTCAGGCTGCTGTGCAAGCTGCTCTGTCACTTGGGCCATAAGACCCAGCTGATCCAATGGTGCTTGAAGTGTCAATGGCAGATAGAGATGCTGTTTGGAGTCTTTGGCAGGCCCTTAATGTTGAATCACAGTGCAGACCCTTAGGATTTTGGAGCAAAGCCCTGCCATCCTCTGCAGATAACTACTCTTCTTTTGAGAAACAGCTTTTGGCTTATTACTGTGCCTTAGTAGAGACTGAATGCTTAATCATGGGCTACCAAGTCACCATGCAGCTTGAGCTGCCCATCATGTACTGGGTGTTTTCTGACACACAGAGTCATAAAATCAGACATGCACAGCAGCACTCCATCATTAAACAGCAGTGATATATATGAAATTGGGCTTGAGCAGGACCTGAAGGCACAATTAAGTTGCATGAGGAAGTGGCCCAAATGCCCCTGGTCTCCACGCCTGTCACATTACCTGCCCTCTCCCAGTCTGCATCTATGGCCCCATGGAGAGTTCTTATGATCAGTTGACTTAGGAAAAGAAAACTCTTGCCTGGTTTACAGAAGTTTCTGCTTGATATGAAGGCACCACTTGAAATGGGAGAGCGGCAGCACTGCAGCCCCTTTCTAGTACCTCCCTAAAGGACAGTGGTCTAGGGAAATCCTCCCAATGGGAAGAACTTCATGCAGTGCACCTGGTTGTTCACTTTTTTTGGAAGGGAAATGGTCAAATGTGCGATTGTATACTGATTTCATGGGCTGTAGGCAATGGTTTGGTTGGATTGTCAGGAATTAAGAAGGAACATAATTGGAAAGCTGGAGATAAGGAGGTATAAGGAAGAGGCATGTAGATAGACCTCTCTGAATAGGCCAAAGAAGTAAAGATATTTGTGTCTCATGCGAATGCTCACCAAAGGGTGACCTCGGCAGAGGATGATTTTAACAATCCAATGGATAGAACGATGCATTCTGTTGAAACAAGTCATCTACTTTCCCCAGGCACTCCTGTCATTGCCCAATGTCTCATCAAAAAACTGATCATGGTGGCAGAGATGAAGGTTATGCATGGGATCAGCAACATGGACTTCCACTCACCAAGGCCGACTTGGCTACAGCCACTGCTGAGTGCCCAATCTGCCAGCAGCAGAGATCAACGCTGAGCTCTCGATATGGCACCATTCCTCGAGGTGATCAGCCAGCAACCTGGTGGCAGATTGATTATATTGGACTGCTTCCATCATGGGAAGGTTAGTGTTTTGTTCTTACTAGGATAGATGCTTATAATGCTTCTGCCAACACTACCATCTGTGGACTTATGCCTTGTCCACCATCATGGTATCGCACACAGCGTTGCCTCAGATCAAAGGACTCACTTCACAGCAAACAAAGAACGATGGAACGGCCTTCTAAAGACACACTTACAGCTCCAACTGGGTGGCAATACTTTGCAGGGTTGGGGCAATGTTCTCTGGGACACTATATATGCTCTAAACTGGCATCCAATATATGGTGCTATTTCTCCCATAGCCAGGATTCATGGGTCCAGGGTCAAGGGGTGGAAATGGGAGTGGCACCACTTACTATTATCCCTAGTTATCCACTCACAAAATCTTTGCTTCTCGTCCCTGTGACCCTGTGCTCTGCGGGTCTAGAGATCTTTTTTCCAAAGGTTAGGAATACTCCCATCTGGAGACACAACACTGATTCCATTGAACTGGAAGTTAATAATGCCGCCAGGCCTTTTTGGGCTCTTCATGCCTCTGGATCAATAGGCAAAGAAGGAAGTTACCATATTGACTGGTGTGATTGATCTTGATTACCAAGAGGAAACTGAATTGATACTAAATAATGGAGATAAAGAAGTGTATGGAATACAGGAGATCTCTTAGGATGTCTCTTAGTACTACCAAGCCCTGTGATTAAAGTCAATGGAAAACTACAATAACTCAATTACGACATGACTACTAATGGCCCAGACCCTTTAGGAATGAAGGTTTGGTTCACCTCACCAGGCAAAGAACCACGACCAGCTGAGGTGCTTGCTGAGGGCAAAGGGAATAAGGAATACGTGGTGGAAGAAAGTAGCTCTAAATACTGCTTAAGACCACATGACCAGTTGCAGAAATGAAAACCATTATTGGTTTTAGTATTTCTTCCTAGTTTTGTTGTGTGTGTATGTGTACATATGTATATGCATATATATGTGTGTGTGAGTGTGTGTGTGTGTGTATACATATATATATATATATATATAAAACTAAGCCCATTGCTGTCAAGTTGATTGTGACTCACAGCAACGCTATAGGACAGAGTAGAACTGCTCCATAGGGTTTCCAAGGAGTAGCTGGTGGATTCGAACTTCCGACCTTTTGGTTAGCAGTCAAACACTTAACCACTGCACCACCACCATGGTCCCATATATATATATTAAATATCTGCTGCAAAAGACCTCTTTCAAGTGTTAAAAAGCAAAGATGTCAATTTGAGGACTAAGGTGCACCTGACCCAAGCCATGGTACTTTCAATTGCCTCATATACATGCAAAAGCTGGACAATAAATAAGGAAGACTGAAGAAGAATTGATGCCTTTGAATTATGGTGTTGGTGAAGAATATTGAATATACATACCATACCATGTACTGCCAGAAGAATTAACAAATCTGTTTTGGAAGAAGTACAGCCAGAATTCTCCTTGGAAGTGAGGATGGAGAGACATTGTCTCATGTACTTTGGACTTGTTATCAGGAGGGACCAGTCCCTGGAGAAGGACATCATGCTTGGTAAAGTAAAAGGTCAGGGAAAAAGAGGAAGACCCTCAACGAGATGGATTGACACAGTGGCTGCAACAGCGGACTCTAATGGCGCAAGGATTGTGAGGATGGTGCAGGACTGGGCAGTGTTTAGTTCTCATGTACATAGGGTCGCTATCAACTCACCAGCACCTAATGACAACAACAGTGAGTGTGTAGTGGTATTTCATTGTGGTTTAAATTTTCATTTCCTTGCTGATTAATAATGTTGACCATCTCTTCATATGTTTATTTGCTTTTGGGAAGTATCTATTTTAAATTGGATTATTCCAATTATTACTGACTTATAAGAGTTGTCAGATACATGTATTGAGAATATTTTCTCCCATTCTTTTCATTTTCTTAATAGTGTCTTTTGAAGAGGAGTTATTATTTTCTTTGTTTAATGAAATTCAATACATCAATTGTTTATGGTTCATACTTTTCACATCTAAGAAAACTTTGCCTAACCCAAAGCCACAAAAACTTTATCCTGTTTTATTTTTTCTTTTAGATGTTTTATAGTTTTAGCTTACACATGAAAGTCTGTGATCCATTTTTTACTTTATTTTTGTATATAGTATGACGTAAAGATTGAAGGATTTTTTTTCCATATGTATCCCCAATTGTTCTAGCTCTATGCTTTGAAAAAATACCCTTTTCCTTTTAATTATCTTGGCATCTTTCTCCAAAACCAATTGACTTTACATATGTGGGTCTATTTCTGAATTTACTAATCTGTTCTACTGGTCTATGTGTCTATCCTTACACCAATACCATGCAATCTTGATTACTATCACTTTATAGTAAGTCTTAAAATCAGGTAGTGTAAGTATCCAACTTTAGTCTTTGCGTTGAAGATGTTTTGGCTATGTTAGATCTTTTGCACATCCTTATAGATTTTAGAATCAACTTGGCAATTTATACAAAGATGCCTGTTGGATTTTTCATTAGGATTGCTTCAGGCCATCTGGGCCTAAAGTGTATTTTATGTGGAAATATTTTACATTAAAATTTCAATTTCTTTAAAAGTTATAGGGCTATTAGATTATGTATTTTTTATTTGTTGGTAGTTAATATCACTCAAGAATGTTGTATATTTGATATAAATTGTCTAAGTCATTGACTTAAAGTTGTTTATAATATTTCCTTATTATCCATTTAAGGTTTTTAAATGAGTCTTAATAAATCTTGACCAAAATTTATTTGTCCATTCCTTCCTTCATTAAGCATATGCTTCATGCAGAATACTGAACTATGGGACACCAAACTAACCTTTCTCATCCCTGAATCCTTCAATAATTCTAATTCTTTGCCAATGGAAAATCTGGCCATAGGTCAGGGAGAGGGGAAAAAAAAAAAAACAAAAAAAAAACAGGTTACAAGAATCCCTGATCTACCAACCACTGGAACTGGAGACAGGCTGTTAGGAATCTGGCCTGTGGAAGAGTCTGGGCACTGGTCTGGAGGAATCATACCCAGTGAGGAGGCAGTCCCTAATCTAAGTTGGCTATGGCAGTGGAAGGCTTTAGTTGCCCACTGATACCATGGCCAGGTGGGAGTCAGTTCATGAACTTAGGAGAACTATCTATTTAGAGGAGTCCCTGGGTGGTATCAATGGTTAATGTGTTCAGCTGCTAACTAAAAGGTTAGAGGTTTGGGTCCACCCAGGGGTGCCTCAGAAGAAAGGCCTGGCAAACTACTTCTGAAAAATTAGCCATTGAAAACTTTATGGCACAAGTTTTACTCTAATACCCAAGGGGTCTCCAAGAGTTGGAATACACTCTACAGCAACTGGTGTATTTAGAAGAGGTCTTTAGACAGAGACTGGCATGTGGCAAGGTGTTAGGGTCCCAGTTAAGTGGGTTTAGATGAGGGAAGAGAAACTAAATTCAACATGGAATCACTTAGATCATAGTCAAGTGCCTGGGCTTGTCGTCCATACCAGCCTCCAAGGCTCATTTAAGGCATCATAGTCTCCTTTATTCATCTCCTTCAATGGCAGGAGTAGAATTAAATATCGTTCCAAGTGATTCCCTGTTATGTAAAAAAACTTAACAAATCCAAGAGATGGCTCTAGCTCACACTGGTCCTTCATACGTTACCATTTCTCTTAGACTTTGTTTAAACCGTTTGTCTGGCCCTTCATGTTTTTCACCTGCTGTGTTGTTGACTCTTCATATATGTCTTGTCTCTTCAGAGGGACTGGGAACATGGTTTGTGTCATATAACCATAGAATTTCCAGTTTGGGAGGAACCTGCATAGCCAGATAGTATCTTGAAATATTTATCACTTTGCTTCTTTCTTTTTTTTTTTCTTTCACTTTTCCTATTCTCCTATTCCTATCCCCCCAGTCAGGCAGAGGAAGACACATAACCTTGAAGAGAATTATTACTGTTAAAACTGGAATGCAAAAGTAAATGCAAAGTTATTGTTCAGTTCTTCTGCCCTCCAGGTTCTGAAGGGATCACAATACAGAGTTTATACCATAAGCATCGTATCAAAACAGGAGATGCTGATGGGACCAGTTCTTGGAGGAGGTTGGGGGGGTGCAGAGATAAGAGAATCAGATCGGGGAACTACAAGGAGAAAAAGCAAGACAGTATTGCATGCCATTAGAACACCATGAAGGGTTAACTCTGGCCATAGAAAGGTCAAGTTGATGCCTCTCCAACATACCCTCCATGAAGGCCTTCTATCAGCAGATGTCTGTACATAGCTAGTAGATCACCACACCAAGTCCAGAGATATTGTTGAGCCTCATCCAAACTACTTTATTGTTGCTTCCCTTTCAAAGGCCCAGGATACTTATAAATTACCCTTCAAAAGAGTGTGGTGTCCTGGGGGAGAGAATATTTGGAAAAGAAAGCCCACTATTCATTTTCTTCTTCAAATTAAACTACCCAGTTCTTTCAGTGATGCTTGCAAGAATAACATTAGCATTTATCGAATACTTCGTGCCAGGCACAAAATGCTTTAAGTAGATCATTTCATTTAATCCTGAGAACAATCTCATGAATTAAGAGATAAAATTATACATATATATATATGAAAAACAAAATACAAATATATATATACATATGTGTGTGTGTGTGTATATATATATATATATATATATATATATATATATAATTGGCTCTAAATATGTTGCTCTTGGCATATTCCTTTTACAGTGGGACACTAATATTTTATATTTTTTGCAGCTCCAATAAGTATCACAGTGCTGTCATGATACTCAACACATGTTGTTGTCATTGATGATGATGAGGATGAAGACACTAAAAGAAGCCACACTAGGACAATAAGAATTCTTCAGATATGTACATCCCAGTTTTTATCACTTTTAATATTGTGCCACTAATGGATACTGATGGCGGTCAACTCTGCAGTTACATTACGATTCTTTTGAACAATCTAAGTAGTAGTCACAGCTTTTGATGCTGCACTTTGAAAAGTCTCACCGTGTACAGAAAACGTAGGAAGCTGATGTGATTAGGAACTTTCTCTGATTCTTCATGGTCCTGCCTGTTCACAGTGTCCATTGTCTTATTCAAAGGGGAGCACAAAGGATTTGCCTTGAAGAGCAGATCTTAACTTCATTTGATGGTTAAATTATAACTTTACTTGGTGGCCACAGATCTGTATTAAATAGAGACCTCTCTGATGGATAGAAGGAAGGTGACCGTATCTATTGCCCTACCACTTTCTTTTTTTTTTAATTTTTTTTTAATTGTACTTTAGATGAAGGTTTACAGGACAAATAGTTTCTCATTAAACAGTCAGTACACCTATAGTTTTATGACATTGGTTAACAACCCCATGACATGTCAACACTCTCCCTTCTCGACCTTGCAGGACCTTTTCGTTGGTGAAAATATACATAGCTGAAGTTACACCATTTCAAAAGTTTTTACATGTACAATTCAGTGACATCAGTTACATTCTTCCAGTTGTGCTGCTATTCTCACTATCCTTTTCCAAATTATTCCATCACCATTATCTTCAACTCACTGCCCCCTAGGACTTTCCATCAAACTTTTTGAGTTCTATTGTCAATTTGATCTCCCATAGATAATTTTTTTTTTTTTGTACCTTAGATGAAGGTTTGCAGAACAAATAGTTTCTCATTAAACAGTTAGTACACATATGCCCTATGACAATGGTTAACAACCCCATGACATGTCAACAGTGTCTCTTCTCAACCTTGGGTTCCCTATCACCAGCTTTCCTGTCCCCTCCTGCCTTCTAGTCCTTGTCCCTCGACTGCTGTGCCTCATTAGTCCCTTTTTGTTTTATGGGGCTGTCTAATCCCCAGCTGAACAGGTAAACCTCAGGAGTGACTTCAACACTGAGATAAAAATGGTGTCCAGGGGCCATACCCTCAGGGTTTTTCCAATCTGTCAGGCCAGTAAATCTGG
Source organism: Dugong dugon (assembly GCA_030035585.1). Lineage (NCBI taxonomy): Eukaryota > Metazoa > Chordata > Mammalia > Sirenia > Dugongidae > Dugong > Dugong dugon. Next base: position 21,324,125 of record CM057469.1, on the reverse strand, counting down.
TCTTTTTTTGTGCATTAGAATTTTGTTCTACATTCTTCTCTAGCTCTGTCCAGGACCCTCTATTGTGATCCCGGTCAGAGCAGTCAGTGGTGGCAGCTGGGCACTATCTAGATGTACTGGACTCAGTTGCCCACCACTTTCTTAATGATGATGCACAGGTCTAGCAGCGAAGCACAGCTGCATGGTAATGACCTACATACAGAGGAAAAGGCATTTTCTTTCTCACCCCTCGTTTGCTTGCTGCTAAAAGAGGACAGAACAAGCCAGCATGTATTTCAAAAGTTTACTGTCCCTTCACATTAGAATTTGGAGAACTATGCTCATAGGTTGAAAGATAGCATGCTCCACAATCTATCCAAACATGGGAAGCTATTGCTTTAGTCCAGCGAACTCCAGAATACAAAAAGACTACAGCATTCAGTATGGATTACACCTCAACATAAAGAAAACAAAAATTCTCACAACTGGAACAATAAGCAACATCATGATAAATGGAGAAAAGACTGAAGTTGTCAAGGATTTCATTTTACTTGGAACCACAGTCAACACCCATGGAAGCAGCAGTTAAGAAATCAAATGACGCATTGCATTGGACAAATCTGCTGCAGAAGACCTCTTTAAAGTGTTAAAAAGCAAAGGTTAGTAGTCTAGCACAAACCGTTTACGCCACACAGGGACCTCTTTTACAACCACAGGCCCCTGTTATAGTGCCCTATTGGGCTTTCCTTAACGTTATCCCAGACTCAAGAGAGAATCCTGACATTTCCTGCCCCTGCCCCATCAAAACCTTCACTTAGGGACCTGCCGCGTTACTGGCTATTTAATTTGATTAAGCAAAGAAAGCAGAGGTATCAATGGCTGGGAATGACCTCAATTAAACTTCTCAGGTAATTTTGTGCATTTTACAGGATGCTTATTGCTTTTTAAAGTGAGAAATGTGAGTTCCTAAAACGTGGTGCTGGCTGGAGGCGAGTGTGTTTTCCTCAGGGAAACCTAACATAGGTCAGATCATACCAGGTGGCTGTCCTCATGCCAGCCACGTGGCAGGTTTCTAGCAGTAGGTCAGTGTCTTAACTTGATTCTAAGACCACAGATCACACTAGTAAACTAAGCTAGCTTTCTGACAAATGTACATTGCTCATCACAAGAGGGAGAGATGACAGGAGGATGAAAGGGACAATCCATCACCACTGAGAGAAAACAAAATTGAAGCATAGACTATCCTATAAACAAGTTAGTGGCATGCTTTTCAAACCTAAAATTCTTCTCCACTTAGTGTTTGCAAGAATAAAGGGAAAATGATAAATATGCCAAATTTTAGTTCTGGGAAATATGTCAAAACAAGCAATCCTGAAAATAAATGTATCATTGTCTTTGAATTGCCAGACTGCTATTTCTAAAAAGCACAACTTGCACAGGTTATGTGTTAAGCACAGTGCAAACAGGGCACTGGGAAAGAAACCAGAGAGCTCTGTTCAGAGGAAAAAGAAGTTTATGGTCAAGAAAATGAAGAATAGCCACAAAGTTAAGATTAAAGTGATGGGAATTAAGAAGTAACGTTCTTTCCAAAAATTTAGTTCAAGCCATTTAACCAAAACACCACTGGGAATGTCAAAATATTTATACTTATTTTCTTTCACTAATCTACAAGAAAACTCAGAATTTTCAGATGTTTTATCTCAGTTGTTCAGCAGCACTCACCTTGCCTTGGCAGAGAACCAAACAAGTACACCTACATTTATTTTTTACCCAGTTGTTAGGTGCTGTCGAGTCGATTCGGTCTCATAGTGACCCTACGTACAACAGAAGAAAACACTATTCGGTCCTGCACCATTCTCACAATCATTCTTATGCTTGAGCCCATTGTTGCAACTACTGTGTCAATACATCTCATTGAGGGTCTTCCTCTTCTTCACTGACGCTCTAATTTACCAAGCATGATATCCTTCTCCAGGGGCTGATCCTTCCTGATAGCATGCCCAAAGTATGTGCGACAAAGTCTCGCCATCCTCACTTCTAAGAAACATTCTGGTTGTACTTCTTCCAAGACAGATTTGCTTGTTCTTCTGGCATTTCATGGTATATTCAATATTCTTTACCAACACCACAATTTAAAGGAGTCATTTCTTCTGTCTTCCTTACTTATTGTCCAGCTTTCACATACATATGAGGTGATTGAAAACACCATGGCTTGAGGCAGGCGCACCTTAGTCTTCCAGGTGACGTCTTTTACCCTAGAGACAGGAAAACAGGAATATGAATTAATCCAGGCAACCCACGTTTCAGGCTTACTATGTACAGGATCCACCATCTGTCTGTCAATTTGTCATATTGTGGTGGTTTGCGTGTTGCTATGATGCTGGAACTATGCCATCAGTATTTCACATATCAGCAGGGTCACTCGTGGAGCTGCCAGATTAAGACAACCTCGGAACAATGGCCTGGTGATGTACTTCCAAAAATTAGCCAATGAAAACCTTATGGATCACAACAGAATATTGTCCAGTATGGTGCTGGAAGACACTCAAAAGGAACTCAAAATACACAGTGGGTGCAACAACGGACTCGAGCATACCAACGATTGTGGAGATGGTACAGGAGCGGGCAAAGTTTCATTCCATTGTACACAGGGTGCCGTGAGTCGCAGCCAACTTGACTGCAACTAACAAAAGCAACAAACGTATAGTATACTTGGCTTTATCCTGATGATCTGAGGCAGGGCTTAACTGGAAATATGAAGAAGACAGTTCTTGCCTTTGAGGAGCCAAAATCTAGTGGGGAAGGGATAGGCATAAACAAAGAGTTGTTTCAAAATGAGTGCCATGATAAAGACAGGTAGATGTGAATAGGAATACAAAGGAGGAATAGGGAATCTCTGTGATACCATAACTTGGCTCATCAGTGACCCATCAGGCTTGAAGTGTAAATCTCTAGAGAATCATTACATGACAGCTCAAGCTCAGTTTATTCAATTTAAATAGATTTCATTTAGAACATAGAGAAGGAGGTTGATGCAAATTGGCAAGACATAACCAGCATCTGCTCACTTGTCTGTTGGTTAACTACAGAAGAGTTAATTAAGTAAACTAACTTACTTTAATTATAATAAGATAGAAATAGATAAAAGAAGTTTCTTTGATCATATACATTTTCTCTGGATGCAGAGTAGTTTCTATGTCTCCTTTTTCAGGACTAATGGTCCCAGATGGGTATCCCTGCCATCACACTTTTCTTTGAAGCCATGTAAAAAAAAAAAAAGAAAAAAAACACTAGAACTAATGGGTAGAAAATACAAGAGGCAGGTGTTGTCCCAATGTAAGAAAGGAACTTTCCATAGACTGGGTTCTTCTCAATGAAGTGGATAGATTCTCCAGAAAGTGAGTCTCCCTTTATTAGATGAGCCTGAGCCAATGAAAGGAAGTCTCCTCTGCAGGGTGGGAGTTTGATCTTGATGGCCTTCCAAGTCCCTTTCTTTTTTTCTTCTTTGTACTTTAGATGAAGGTTTACAGAACAAATAGTTTCTCATTAAACAGTTAGTACACACATTGTTTTATGACAATGGTTAACAACCCCATGACATATAAACACTGTCCCTTCTTGATCTTGGGTTCCTTATTACCAGCTTTCCTTGTCTCCTCCTCTCTTCTAGTCATTGTCCCTGGATTGTTGTGCCCCATTAGTCTCGTTTTGTTTTATGGGGCTGTCTAATCTTTGGCTGAAGGGTGAACCTCAGGAGTGACTTCATTACTGAGCTGAAAGAGTATCCAGGGGCCATACTATCAGGGTTTCTCCAGTCTCTGTCAGGCCAGTAAGTGTGGTCTTTTTTTGTAAGTTAGAATTTTGTTCTACATTTTTCTCCGGCTCTGTCTAGGACCTTCTGTTGTGATCATTGTCAGAGCAGTCAGTGGTGGTAGCTGGGCACCATCTAGTTGTACCGGACTCAGTCTGGTGGAGGCCGTGGTACTAGTGGTCCATTAGTCCTTTGGTTAAGTCCCTTTCAACTCTAAATTCTGTAAACAACTCTCTCTTCTGAGTTTACTTCTCTGGCTTAGTCTGGGTTCCACAGAAAACAAACCCGGAGGCAAAGTTTATTAGCTAAGGCTTTATTGGGAGGTGCATTTTCAGGGCAGCCATTGTGAGAGGACAAGGGCTGTAAAACAAAAAAGAAGGAAAAGTAAATTCAAGGTGGTTTCCTACCCAGGTGGCCACAAGTTCACAAGGAACAGTTTTGAATTGATCATGCAGAATGTTTTCCAGATGGTCTGTGCAGAAGTGCCATGCCTCCCTGAAGTCAAATGCAGGAGGAAGGAAATTTCTCTGCTGGCTTCTTCCTATTTCCTGTCTACTAATGGTCTAAGTGTGCCCATGGGACATTAACCATCCCACATGTCTAGGCTGTGTTGCCTGGCCCTTCTGGATAAAAAACCAGTTATTGTAGAGTTGATTCCAACTCTTGGTGACCCTGTGCGTGTCAGTATAGAACTGTGTTCCATAGAGCTTTAAGTGGCTGATTTTTTGGAAAGGCCAGGACTTTCTTCTGAGGCACCTCTGGGTGGACTAGAACCTCCGACCTTTCGATTATCAACTGAGCATGTTAGCTATTTGTATCACCCAGAGACAATACCTCATAACTTGCAGTGTGATTTTTACCTACAGCCAGAAGTGGTGGGGGAGCCAGACTCTGTCTGGTCAGGTGAGGCCAGATATGATGGAGACCTTGCCACATGTGGCCCTTATCCCCAAGGGAAACTGAGGTGTTAGTAGATTAAGCTAGGGTGACAAGAGTTAGGGCTCTTCACTGAGCAAGTGATCAAGCCCTGGGGGCCAACGGAGTCAAGCAAATCTGAGGAGGCAAGTAAACTGGTCCAGGAGCATATCCTGTCTGTCTCAGTGCTTGTGTCCAACCCATACATCCTCCTGAGTTTGAGTTTTTATTCCTCACCAAAGCATAGTCAGTAGGTTGCAAAGGTGGAAAAATATATGAGAAAAACAAATAGTGAATTAATCAAACAACAAAGAAAGAAATATTTTATAGAAAGATGGTTATAATACAGAAACAGAAAAAGCTGCAAAACACAGACCAGTTTTGGAAATACAGCTCTGTTCTCTTCATTCTTCCCCATTCCCCCAAGAATGTAAAATAGACATGATTTTAAAGGAGATGCACTTCATGTATGGGGTCCCTGTGACCTTTAGCCTCTTGAGATGGAGTGAAGTACCACAAGACCTCCTTGGGGAAGGCTGACTGTGATTCCAGGACTGCAGCATGTGATCCCCATGCCCAAGGTGGGCAGAGGCCTCTGAGGGCCCTTCCAGGGACTACTGGAGATGCTGTTTGCAGAGTGATGGGCAGGCAGGAAGATTGGCTGACCTGCTAAGATATTACTTCATCCCACTTTTAAAAGTTCTGGGCCTCTTGTGCCTCACAGTTCAGAGATGCTTTCTGCTTTCTGATAGTTGCTGAATTCACTCCCACAGCTTAAACAGAAAGCTGGCTATGAGGAAGGAATAAAAATAACTTTGAGTGTTTAATATGGAGAAAGAAATCACAAGGTAAGAAGCTTGCATTGCAAGTATCTGACCTCTACCAACTTACTTCCCATTCATCCCTCAACCCAATGTCATTTAGCTCTATCTTCACCATAGAGTGGAACAGTTCTTTCTAAAGTCATCTGCAAATGACACAACCTTTCTCGCTGAAAGTGAAGAGGACTTGAAGCACTTACTGATGAAGATCAAAGATTACAGCCTTCAGTGAGGATTACACCTCAACATAAAGAAAACAAAATCCTCATAACTGGACCAATAAGCAACATCATGATAAATGGAGAAAAAATTGAAGTTGTCGAGGATTTAATTTTACTTGGATTCATGGTCAACGCTCATGGAAGCAGCAGTCAAGAAATCAAATGATTCATTGCTTTGGGAAAATCTGCTGCAAAAGAACTCTTTCAAGTGTTAAAAAGCAAAGATACCACTTTAAGGACTTAGGTGCATCTTACCCAAGCCATGGTGTTTTCAATTGCCTCATACGCATGCGAAAGCTGGGCTGTGAAGAAGGAGGACTGAAGAAGAATTGACGCCTTTGAATTATGGTATTGGTGAAGAATATTGAATATACCATGGACTGCCTAAAGAACAAACAAATCTGTCTGGAGGAAGTACAGCCAGAATGCTCCTTAGAAGCCAGGATGGTAAGACTTCGTCTCACACACTTTGGACATGCTAACAGGAGGGACATCATGCTTGGTAAGGTAGAGGGTCAGCGAAAAAGAGGAAGACATTTGATGAGATGGACTGACACAGTGGCTGCAACAACGGGCTCAAACATAACAATGATCATGAGGATGGCGCAGGACCGGGTAGTGTTTCATTCTGTTGTATGTAAGGTCGCTATGAGTTGGAACTGACTCAACAGCACCTGACAATAACAAAAAAGTCATCTAGAACCTCTAAATTGCCTAATCTATTGGATATTCCTAGTACTTGTCTACTTCAACTCTGGCCATTCTATTTCTCTCCCTAACCACTCTCTTCTCCTTGAAGTCTCTTTTCTCTTGCTTGGACATTACCTCTCTCTCTGGATTCTCCTCTGTTCCCTTGGAGCCCTCTCTTCACCGTCTCTCCAGCTGGTTTCTCTCCCCCATCAGCTTCTCAAATGTCAGTTCTCCAGGGATTATCTATGACCCACTTTCTCTCATTCATAGTTGTAACTTCAATTGCCTATTAAACGCTGGTGATCCCCAAATCTGTATTTCTAGCCCAGCCCTCACTCCTGAGCTCTGGACACTTATTTCAAACTATTTACTGGATGCAACCTCCTGAATGCCCCATTAGGCCCCTCAAACTTAAAATGTATTAAGCTCAACTCTCTGCATCTTGACTCCCAGATTTATTTCCCCTCTTTTATTATCTAGTCAGTAAATCATATCATCATCCATCCAGTTGCCCTCAAAACTTGGGGGTCATCCTAGACCTTTGCATACTGCCTGACCCAATAGTCGATGAAATCACCTCCCCTTATCCTTGTCCCCCTATTATTGAGGGCCTATGTGTGCTCACACCCTTATTCTTTTGCTGTTTCTGTTCCCTCTACTTGGAACTCTTTTCCTTCCTGCTTACCTGAAAAACTTCAGATCAAATGTCACACTTGTGAGGCTATCATTGAAATGTCAAAGCAAAGTTATTTACTGCTATGTCTGGGTAGCCACTGCAATTTATGTATAGCTCTATTATAACAATTGTCGAAATGTAGATATTTGCTGGAGTATGTGTTTCCTCACCAGATCCTCTAAGGACAGTGATCGTACTTTCCACTCTCTGAACCCACAGGATCTAGCACTTTGTAACGACTCAATAAAAGTTGATTGAATTGAATTGTATACCTGTGCCCATTATTCAAGTAGCAATGGATACATCTCTGAGGCATATAATGACTCACAGGGGCTTCAGCTATGAGATGGCTGCTGATTTGACGGCATTTTACCTTTTTATTAGTAAATATTTTGATTCCATGATGTTTTTTGCACTTCCTCACCCTTTTATCTTCACCCCATCCCCTTCGTTGTTTCCACTTGACAAATACTGAAAATAGACAAGGTTCAGATTCTAAGAAAAAGACTTGATTAATCCATAGGACATTGGTTATATAAACTCAAAAGACAAGTCAATAATGGCTGATTAAAACAAATGAACGAAAGAGTGTCTTTTCCGGAAGCCCTATCTATTGGAGGTGACATTGATACGAACAGGGAAGAGTGAAGAAATCTCCCTTTGAGTCTGTGAGTCTGGTGTGGTCAGGGCATCCAAACAATAGCTGTTTCCTTTATGGTCATTTTCATTGATTTAGTCTCATTTTCCAGCTTATTCAGGTACAACTTACATACAGTAAAATCCATCCTTTCTAAATGTACAATTTGTATACAGTCATGTAACAAACATCTCATGCCATGACCACTGTCCCCAAGCAACCACTGACCTACCTTTTCTTGTATTTCAATATAAATTAAATCAGACAATGTAGTATTTTGTGAAGGAGCCCTAGTGGTGCAGCAGTGAACTGTTCGGCTGCTAACCAAAAGGTAAGCGGTTGGAACCCACCAGCTACTCTGCTGGAGAAAGATGTGGCAGTCTGCTTCCTTAAAGATTACAGCCTTGGAAACTTTATGGAGCAGCTCTACTCTGTTCTATAGGGTCATTATCAGCTGGAATTAACTTGATGGTAGTGGGTTTGGTATTCTTGGTTTAGTCTTTTGTGTTTGACTTCTTTCACTTGGCACAATGTTTCCTAGATTCATCCATGTTGCTGTGTCTATAATATTTCGTTCCTCTTCAATATGAATATTCCACAATTGTTTTATGCATTTACCAGTTGATGAAAATTTGAGCTATGTTAATTTTTTGGCTATTGTGAATAATGATGCTATGAACATTCATGTGCAAATCTTTGTGTGAATACTTCTTTTCATTTCTCTTGTGTAAATATCTAAGAACAACACTGCTCAGTTGTGTGATTAGTGTATGTTTAACTTTATAATATATTGCTAAACTGTTTTCCGCAGTGATTGTACCATTTTACATTCCCAAAAGCATTATACGAGAGTTTCAGTTTATCCACATCTTCACCAACACTTGATATAGTCAGTCTTTCTAACTTTGGTCATTCTAGTAAGCTTATTGTGAAATTTCTTTGTGTTTTTAATTTGCATTTCCCTGATGACTAATGATGTTGATCAGTGTTTCAAGTGCCTGATGGATATTCGTATATCTTCTTTTGTGAAGTGTCTGTTCAACTCTTTTCTCCAAATTTTGTGAGACATTTTGTTTTCTTATTACTGAATGTTTTTAAAAATGTATTTTGGATTAAAAAAACCCTTCATTAACTAACTATCTTGCAAAAGTTCTTAGTTTTGATGAAGTTTATTTTATTTATTTATTTGTTTTTGCTTGTTTTTTTTTGTGCTTTTTATGCCGTGTTTAAGAAAAGTTTACCTAATCCAATTCCACAAAGATTTTTCTCCTAGAAAATTTATAGTAGTTTTAGCGAAGCAATAGTCATCTTTTTAATGATCATTTTTGTTTATCTGGTCCCAATTTTTAAGTGCAGTCTTTTCAGAGATGCTTATTATATAATCAAAAACCCTATGATATACACATAAAGGAAATAATTTACCACTTGTTTACAGTTATCAAGGTTATAAATAACATGCATGTTGAGAGCAGATTTTTGAAAAGCAAGTCTAGAAATATATACACCAAAATGGAAAAATGTTTATCTCTAAGTGGGAAAACTATGAATGATTTTTATTTTCTTACTTTTGCTTACTTATATTTTGCTGATTGTTTTCAAATGAGTGTGTATATAATCTGCATACTCTAAAATACTACTAATATGCATAACACCTCCATGCTCTGGACAATGAGAAAAGAGGGCAGGGGAGAGCAAGTTTTTAGAAATAAGTTCGTTTCTCATAACTTACCTGGCTGGTCAATTAAAGAAAAAGAAATTGTCTATGGAGCTGGAACTTTTGTCTCAATATACCCATATATTTGACTTGTCCAGATTGACTATTTCAAATTTTCATTTGTATTTATTCAAGTATCTACAAAGCTTTTTTATTTGCCTTAAGCTCTAAATTTTTATACAAGTCATTTCATCACCTAGAAGTAAGATAAGAGGATTCTGATACTCTTGACTTCCCCTTCAAACTACCTTTTCCATTTGGTTGGTCTTGACCCTCCTTGGAAGTAGCAAAGCCCAGCAAAAATAATTAAGATTGTAAGCTACCGCAGCTGCAACAAACTCAAGCCATTTCACAAAAGCCACCACACCAAGGGAATAAGCTCTATTATCTTCCGTGCGTTTTCTGCCCTGAAGATGTAGACCCCAGTAGGTTAGTCGAGGCAATGTGATTTCTTAAGCACTTGGGTTATCTACTCGATGACCTTCAGGAAGAACAATAGGCCCACAATACCAAGGAACTTCTTATGTAGCAGCTTCAAACAATTCCTTTTATTTATAACTCAAGACGAATCAATCCTATATGATCTCATCCTTATTCTACTGCATACATTCTACCCACCCCCACCCCCCACCAAATCTTCCTCCAATGTCTAGCTGGTTAAAACACATGCTCCTCTTCGCCTATGTATTGTTTGGTTCATTTATATGTGGCTTTTTGCTTTAAAATATTATTAACATGAATAACAGGACCTAAGCCTAACAACTAGTTATGGCACCTGCATAGCTTCATCTCAAATGGGCATCCCGTTCCACTGCTTGAATCTCTCTCATCTTTTGAGCTCACAGGTGGGTAACTACTCTGCAGCGTCTTCCTCCTTATCTTTGTCTGCCTCTCCCAATGTTTTCACTGAATTAAACACCTTCTGTTTCTGCTGAGTAAATCTAGTGTTTTCTTCCCCAGTTCAACAGTTTTCCATTCAGATCAACGCTAAACAATAGTTTCATGAGGGAGGCAGAGAAAAGTTATAGGTCATTAATAACTTCAGTCTATATCTTGCCGCTCTGTAACAGCTAGCCATGGGCCTTCAAGACTCCTTCCATTGTAAACAGCTAAAAGAGTGAAGGACACATAGACCCTTTCAGGAAAAAATAAACCTTGACCCATCCACCTCTTAGCTGCAGTATTTTGGGGCACATCTTTAGCATACCCCAGCCTCTAGCTCTTCCCAAATGCGTATTTACCTTGCTGAGAATGTTCCATTTTCAAATCATTCTTTCAGTGGCAATGAATATCACTTATTGTGAAGGCAACCTTTAATTACCCAAAACGCACATTAAAGTTTACAGCAAGTATTCATCAAATCAAATAAATTACTCTTTCTTCCTGTTCTGCTCTACTTCTTTAAGCATTTGCAAGCAGAGCTCATTAAGACTTCTTGAAGTTGTTTATTGCCTGGCTTTGTCTTGAGTTTGGAGCTGGAGTTTTGGCTCTATAGATTGAAGCCATTTTTAAAAGCACATACATGCCTTCCTTAAGTGAACCCCACTGGCCAGGTTGTCCTTTTCCTTGTGGACAGAGGCAGCAGTTACCATATGGGTACCCTGACCTCTGTATTCAAAATTGCAACACTCCACATGATCTTACCCCCAGCACTCCTGGGCACCCCCACCAACTCTACTTCTATTTTATCCAGAGAACTTATGTCTGTTGTAGGGTAAAAACATCACAAAGTTTAGTAAAGCAAAAAGAAAGTTTTATTCGACATATATTCAAAAAGGCAAAAGTGGGAAATGGACAACCATGCTGCCAGAGCTGTGTCTACCCGAGTCCAAGGAAATATCACAGAACAGACAAAAGTGGGAAAACGGACAGACACGCTGCTAGAGCCATGCCTGTCTGAGTCCAAAGAACATTACGAATAGGCAAAAATGGGAAAACGGACAAGCCTGCTGCCACAGCCATGTCTGCCCGAGTCCAAAGACTATTACAGAGTCATCAGTATATATTAACATTACAAATTGGCAAACCCATTGAAAGCTTAGCCTTTTCAGATTGGCTAGAAATTGTGATCCTACATTTTGAATCATCTTTCTTAACAATCTTTGGTACAGGTTTCAGTAATGACAGTCAGGAGGGTCTTCATCGCTCCAACAAATTTCTATTCACTAAATGCTAATAGAAAAAGAGTAGAAAGTCTTTTGTGTTCTGTTTGATTGGCTTTATGTGAAAGTTTCCCTAAAAGATATTTCCCAAGATTATTTTAGCTGTTGTCTTTATACTTCAGGGCCCAGTTGATGTGTCCTTGTGAGTCCTTGTGAGCCTCGCTACAGCTGGGTCACATTCTCTATGCTCAAAGACAGGGAATAGCTACAATATTATTTCCTAAATCATGCCCTTTAAACACAGTATATAATTTACTTCTTTATCATATCTACTGTCATTGTCTTCCCTAAAACATAAGCTCCACTAGGGCAAAGATCTTTGTCTTGTTCATTGACATTTGTTATATGCCTAGAGCAATGCCTGGCATGTAGCAGACCCTCAATAAATACTTGTCGAATGAAAAAATTGATGATTCAAAAGCTGTCAAAAAGTATTCTTTGCCCTCCGCAATATCCCTACTATCCATTTGGGAAGTGTCTAAAATTCTGCCATTAGAGATTTCTGCTTTTGGGTTTCTTTACCTGTGATTTTCCTTATGTTATAGTGTATACAGATACTTCTGTGAGAAATAACATTCATCTCTTCATTCAGTGGGAGTCCTAGGTGGTGTAAACCTCTGGAACAAAGAATTAGGTTTGGCCTTTTCTCTCTGGTTCCTGAAAATAGCCCGAGCAATTGAAGTACCTTTTGCTTGTTCTAAAAGAGCCAGACAATATTTAAATGTGCAAATGAATTCGGAGTTCCCAAATCAACACCTAGGCAAAGGTCTCAGAAAGGGATGGGGCATGATGAGGCCTCCAAACAAATCATTGCCCCCCACTCTTTGAAGCCTGATGTTTGTCAGCCAGTTAAAAAGATAACTTTCTGGGTTGGTGCCAACATGTCTGACCAGCCCCTCCTTGAGTGGTCAGGTGGGCATGTAGCGGGTCATGTAGGCTTTGAGGTGTAAAATGGCTGGGGAAGGGATCTTGGGGTCCCTTGTCTATGATGCCAGGTGGAGGCATGCATTGAAGAGCTCCCTATCTCCACCAGGACAGCTTCCAGAAGCCAGGGGACCAGTTTATTGTGTAACTGTCCCTTTGAGTCCCTCATCTACAATGGATAACGGGGCACACAAAGAAGTTTTCCATCTCCATGCAGACAGCTTTTGAGTCAGGCGGAACCACTCACCTGTTATATGCTGTTTACTTCTTTTTGTAAGAAATAAAAGCTATTTTCCATGTGCTAACACTCTGGGTGCATCTAGTGTGTTCAGGCTTTTTAAACAGAACTACAGTCACGTGTTGCTTAATGTCCAAGATGTTATTGTTGTTGTTAGGTGCCATCCAGTCACTTCCAACTCATAGTGATCCTGTGTACAACAGAACAAAACACTGCCCAGTCCTGTGCCATCCTCACAATCCTTCTTATTTCAGATAGTCCAGTTTTTTGGATTATTTGCTCAGCACACAGAATGAATAAATATGGTAAAAGGATACAACCCTGACACACCCCTTTCCTAACTTTAAACCACACAGTATCCCCTTGTTCTGTTTGAACAACTGTCTCCTGGTCTCTGTCTTAGTTATCTAGTGCTGCTATAACAGAAATACCACAAGTGGAAGGTTTCAACAAACAGAAGTTTATTCTCTCACAGTCTAGTAAGCTAGAAGTCCGAATTCAGGGTGTCAGCTCCAGGGGAAGAATTTCTCTCTCTGTTGGCTCTGGAGGAAGGCCCTTGTCATCAATCTTCCCCTAGGCAAGGAGCTTCTCAGTGCAGGAACCCTGGGTCCAAAGAAAGTGCTCTTCTCCTGGTACTACTTTCTTGATGGTATAAGGTCCCGTGTCTCTCTGCTCGCTTCTCTCTTTTATATCTCAAAAGAGATCAGTTTAAGACATTACCTAATCTTGTAGATTGAGTCTTGCCTCATTAACATAACTGCCGCTAATTCCATCTCATTAACATTATAGAGATAGAATTTACCACACCTAAGAAAATCACGTCAGATGACAAAATGGTGGACAATCACACAACACTGGGAATCATAGTGTAATCAAGTTGACAGATATTTTTAGAGGACACAATTCAATCCATGACAGTCTATGTACAGGTTCCTCATGAGCATAATCAAGTGCTCTGGAATTTCCATTCTTCACAATGTTACCCATTGGGGAGGAGGCGTCCATGTGAGATCAAAGAAGCACCAGGACCAGGAAAGGTAACTGTAGTGTCTGATTTGTAAACCTGAAGGCCCAATGTAAATTTATGGTATTATGATGCATGCTGCAAAATGCAGATAAAATGAAGAAAAGCCTTGAACTCAGCATGAGGGGACCGAGAAAGAGAAGCATCTTCATATCACTGCCACCAGAACAAAAGATGACCGAAGAAGTCACACCAGCTATATGGAAGCTGCTTCAGGATGTGGTGAAAAACAGGTGAAATTGTGCACTACAGATTAACAAGTAAGCACAAGTAAGCCCACGCGTAACTTGTTTATGAGGTAATCCATCCCTGGGCATGCGTGTGTGCGTTTACTAGTATACAAATTCCAAATAAACCATGTAGATAATGTCAACAAATAGAATGTGAGTTAAAAGAATGTGTGATGTAAATAAGAAGATAAACTTTATTTCCCAGATCACATCAACACCAAATGTTTTTGCAAAATCTCAGTGGGGAAAACATAGGAATTTACTACTAGCTATGTGAGTTAATTCAGATTTAAACCACTTATATAGTGGTAAAGAGCTTAACATTATTTTATTAATGTGACATTTATATTGCACTGTATATTTTAAAAGTCCATGGCTAATATCATCGGACATCTATGGTCCTTTGTAAAGATCTTAGAAAACAAAGCCATGTTTTTTCTAGGGGTTCAGTGAGGTAGAGCTCACTGCCAAGGCCAGCTCTTCCTGTTGGAAGCAGGGCATACATGAGTGTTAAAAGCAATGGATCCTGGTCAAATGGGAGACTCGTTCCTTTCAAGCATTCAGAAACACCTGATCCTTTGTCTGCACTGAAAGAGTAATGCAAAAATCTTTATTGTCTCTGATGTGAACTTAGCAAAATACCTACCTCCATGACACTATTTGAAAATGTTCTTATTGTTTCTGGAATACAGCAGAAGTCATTCTTTGTAGGGCAGGGATGATTTTCGTCAGGCTTAGCTAAAGCAAGTACTGAAAGCGTTAATGGTTTCGAGTTGCACCACATGAGAGGACACTCTTTGAAGGTTCACTGGTCTATTTTGCTAACGTTTGTCCATAGATGTCTTTATGGGGCTAAATTTTCAGATGAGAAAAGCAATGGATGCAGAAAGAGATAAAATTATTTTCTAAAATAACATAATATGTAAGTCTGAAATCAGACTTGGGTGAAATAGGAGCCTGGAGGAGACAGAATCTCCTTTTCCAGAGCAATCTCGGCCCCAGAGTTGCCCAGGAGCACTGGGGACTGTGTTTGTTCTGCTGCCCTCCCACCCTCCAGGTATCCATTTTCATGCCTCCTTCTCCTAGACACATGCTCTTATCTGTTTTCATCTTCTGCCTTTAAATCTGGCCAGCCCCATCCTACGTCACGCAGTAGTACCTGACACTTAATGTGGTGGGGTGAGCCAGAGGGGTCATCTGGCCCAGTTTTTGCATTCACTGGGGGCTCTAGAGTTAGACTTTGGCCATTATCTTTTAATAAAACCTACAATTTTTTTGTTGAAAATATTAGTTTGTGAAATATAAACATTTAAAATACACCATTTTCATAACACTGTTCTGGCATTTGTTATTTTTTTGTAATTTATTGGGAGCTTCAAAAAGTGAAAGTAGTCCAGGTCTCTCTGGACATCTGGGGGGCTCTGATGGGGAGTCTCAGGCCCAGCTCCATTCTCAGAAAGCTGCCCCAACTCTTTTTGATTTCCAGCTGCCCTTGTTCTTTGCTCCTCACTTTGCTCATGTGTCTTCTTGGTTCTGGTCTTCACATGATCTCCTACTTCCAGGTCCACCCTTTTCTTGTAGACTGGACAACAGGCCTGGCTTTCTGCTTTGGACTCGCGCTGCCCATTAAGTCATAGATTAAATTTATCCTGTAGATTTTTCTCCTTTTCCCACCCACACTGTCCTGGTCCCCCAGATGCTCTGCAAGGTTTTTCTAGCCCTCTCCTCCACCCACCTCAGAAGTAGCTGGACATCTTATTCAAATTTGGTAACCAAGCATGTTCATTACTATGGCAACACAGATACACTGGTGTTTACACAGCAATCACTTCACCTGGGAAACAGAGTGTTCAGGGAAGGAAATGCAACTTCATGTGGAGGGTTAATTGGAAGGGTTGTGGGGGATTCAGCTGTCCTCATTTCTAAGGCTATTCCTGCCCTAATCTCAATGAGGTTTTCTGGGACATTTTTGCCCCTGATCACAGGATATTGGAGAGAATCCAAGATGACTTCCATGTTTTGTGGTGTAGTTTTTTTTGTTTGTTTGTTTTTGTTTTTAATTTATTTTATTTTTTTTTGTTGTTGAAAATATACACAGCAGAATATACACTAACAATTTCTACATGTACAATTCAGTGACATAGATTACATTCTTCAAGTTATGCAACCATTCTCACCCTTTTTTCCAAATTGTTCCTCCCCATTAACATAAATTCTCTACCCCCTAAGGTTCCTATCCATCCTTTCAAGTTGCTATTGTCAGTTTGATCCCATATAGATAGTTCTTTAAAAGACCACAATGCTCAGGGCAGACACTCTTTACTAATTAAGTTAAATTATTGTTTGGTTTAAGGGAGACTTCAGGGGATACTTTTGGTTTAAGGTTATCTCTGGGCAATAGTTTCAGGGGCTCTTCCAGCCTCAATGGCTCCAGAAAGTCTGGATTCCGTTAGAATTTAAAATTGTGTTTTGCATTTTCCCCTCTTTTGGCCAGGATTCTTCTATAGAATCTTTGATCAAAATGTTCAGTAATGGAAGCCAAGCAGCATCTAGTTCTTCTGGTCTCATGGCAAAGGATACAGTTGTTCATGAAGGCAATTAGCTACACTTTCCATTTCCTCCTCCTGTTCCTGACTCTGCTTCTTCCTCTATTTACCTGCTTCAGGTAAATAGAAACTGATTATTGTACCTGCTATGGCCCCTTGCAATGTTGTGTAGTTTTGAATCAGTGTGGAATCACAGACCCTGAAATTTGGGTGAATAGCTAAAAAGGTGCTATGTTCCATTAGTTATCTATTGCATTTTCTTACCTCAGAAACTAGAGGCTTAGAATAATAACTATTTATTATCATGTGGTTTCTGTGGTTCAGGAATTTGGGAGCATCTTAGCTGGGTGGTTCTGGCTCAAGGTCTCTCATGAGCTTGCAGTCAAGATCTCAGCTGGGGCTATAGTCATCTGAAGGCTGGGTTGGAACTGGGAGGTCTGCTTTTGAGATGACTCATTCACATAGATGGTCAGTTAGTTCTGGCTGCTGGTAAGAGACTCAGATCTTCACTATGTGGACCTCTACATGGGGCTACTGAAACGTCCTCACAATATGGTGGTTAGCTTCCCCAGAGAGAGTAAACAAAAAGGGAGCAAAGGGAAACTGTAATGTCTTATACAACCCCACCTCAGAAGTCACACTTTGTCATTACTACAATATCTTTAGTTACACAAGTCAGCCCTATTCATTGTGGGAGGAGACTACGCAGGAGAACAAACATAAAATCAGGATTACTGGGTCCATCTTGGAGTCTGGTTACCACAAAAGGAGAGGTATAAAGGGAGATTACAGCTCAGCAACGCTTTTTGAGGTTTTCTGGATGATCCATGGGATATGAACGTTTGGAAAACTGCTACCAGATTCTGGCATAGAACCCCTGAAATCACGCACACTTAGAGCCCCTAAGAATCCTTTATGCGTAGCTTCCCTACTCTGCCACGTACACTGACTGGAAGCTCTTGAATGAGTAAAAGGTGTGCTGAGATGTTGATTTTTTCAGCCCTTTGAGGAGCTATGCACAGCCTGAGGTAGATGGAGCAGCTGAACACATATTATCATTTTCTATGTTCTCTGTGACTATATACAAACTACATGTGCCTACTATATGCAAAATATTTACCCACTTTGATCATTAGGAAAGACTCCTAGCCAGAGTGCCAAAAAGAGCATTAGGTTCTAGCTATGTTGAAAGTTCCTAAACCAAGGCAGTTTGAGGGGTGTGGTGTTTAACATATGTCCATTAACATATGTGTTAATGTTGTTAGCTGCCATCGAGTCAGCTCCCAACTCATGAAACCCCACGCACAATGGGATCAGACCGTTGTGATCCACAGTGTTTCCAATTGCTAATTTTTTGGAAGTAGATCAAATCTTTCTTCCTAGTTCATCTTAGTCTAGAGCTCTGCTGAAACCTGTTCAACAACATAACAACATACAAGTCTCCAGTAACAAACAAGTGGTGGCTGCACTTGAGGTGCATTGGCAGGGAATTAAACCTGAGTATCCTGCATACCCGTTGCCAACCCATTGCCACAAACACTATAAATTCTTGTCAACAGTAATAAAGAGTAGGAATTAAAATCAAAACATTAAGGTTTGTCTTGGGACAAAGTACATCTTACTGGAATTCATAGATATGAAAATTTGAGGTATAAAGCAAGGAAAAACCCAAACAGAACTTCTTTTGAGCTTTGGAATGCATCATAAGGCTAAACCAAAACCAGACCCACTGCCATCGAGTCGATTCCAACTTATAGCAACCCTGTAGGACAGAGTAGAACTGCTCCATAGGGTTTAAAAGCTGTAATCTTTATGGAAGCAGACGGATACATCTTTCTCCCATGGAGTCGCTGATGGGTTCAAACCACCTACTTTTGTTAGCAGCTGAGCTCTTTATCCATTGTGCCACCAGGACTCTTTGGGTCTCTTGCATGAAAGGCAAGAATTTTGCCACTGAACCACCACTGTTCCTGTGTGTTAATAGTGCTGTTCAAATCTTTTATAACTTATGTATCTTTTGTCTGTATATTCTATTGTATAAAGTACTAGAAGACGTGTATTTTAATTCCCTGCTATGGTTGTAGAGTGCCCTGGTGGTACAAGTGGCTAAGCACTCAACTGCTAACTGAAAGGTCAGCGGTTCGAACCCATGAGCCGCTCCACAGGAGAAAGATGTGGCAGTTGGCTTCTGCAAAGATTTACAGCCTTGGAAACCCTGTGGGGGCAGTTCTCCTCTGTCCTATGC
The DNA here is from genome assembly GCA_030035585.1 of Dugong dugon. NCBI lineage: Eukaryota > Metazoa > Chordata > Mammalia > Sirenia > Dugongidae > Dugong > Dugong dugon. Next base: position 21,305,292 of record CM057469.1, on the reverse strand, counting down.
GGTCACTATGAGTCGAAATCGACTTGACAGCAATGGGTTTGGGTTTTTGGTTATGGTTGTAGATTTATCTACTTCTCATGTTTCCTTCTATCAAGTTTTTCTTCGTATATTTTGAGACTATGTTATTTGATGCTTGCAAATTTAAAATTACTGTATCTTCATGGTTAATGGAAACTTTTATCCTTATGAAATGAATCTCTTTATCAGTAGGAATGGTCTTTGACTTCAAGTATATCTACACAGATTCTTTTTCACTAGTGTTTGTATGGTTTCTCTTTTTCTATACTTTTACATTCACTCTTTCTGAATGTATGTCTTAGAATTGTCTCATAAATAGCATACTGTTAGATTTTATTATGTAATGATTTGTTTTATAATACTCTCTGATAATAGCAGCCTTTTAACTCGACATTCTGTTTACATATAATTAATCACAAGTATATTTGGAATCATTTTACCATTCTATTTCATATTTTCTATTTGTTCCATCTGTTCAGTGTTTCTTTAACTCTCCTTTCTTGCTTTTTTTGGATTAAGTATATTTTATTATTCAATATTTACTTCTGCTAGTTTGTAAGTTATATTCTGCTTCTATTATTTTGGTGGTTAGCCTAGCAATTACAATATGCTTACTTAATTTATCCAAATCTAAAATTAATCCAGACTTTTACTCTTCTCTCAGATAGTACAAGGACACTAGAACATTTTAATTCTTTTTTACCTTCCTCTCAACTTATATGTGGCTTATATCTGATGTCCTTAATATATTTTGTTTTTGTGGTTGTCTTTTAACCTCATTAAAACCCAAAATCCAAACCCGTTGCTGTCGAGTTGATTCCGACACCTAGCGACCCTATAGAACAGAGTAGAACTGCCCCATAGAGTTTCCAAGGAGCTGCTGGTGGTTAGCAGCTGAACTCTTAACCACTTTAACCTCATTACATGTTATAATTACTGCTTAATGCAACTCACAAGAGGGCAGAAGCTGAAATCACACAGTTCTCAGAAACTTGCCATTTTTTTCTTTTCCTTCTGCTTTGCTCAGCCCCAAAGAGGTCTTATCTAAAGTCCTATAAGATTGGGGAAAGCGGGGACAGGTTTAGAACTGATTTGCTCTTACCCAGAAGGCACTGCGTTTTGGAATTCCAGTTCAGTGTGGTAAGTTTCTCTTATAACTCTATCTGTCTTTGGAGAGTACTGGGCCTTGGCCACTACCCTCACCCTGCACAGCCCAGGAACCAGCTTCCAGATTGGCTGCATCAACAACTGAATTCAGAGCAAATGTAGCTTCAGTTCTCCAAGATTGTGCTTACTTCTCAGTTACAGGACTTCATCCATAAAATTAATTAGCCTGGGAGTTTTATTCTGTCTTTTAAATTCTTCAATGCTTATAAGCACTGTAAAGTGTTGATGTTTATTTGTTATGTTAATGTTACATATTTATTTGTTTTTAGCAGAAGATTTGATCCAATTATTTCACTGTTACCAGAATCTGCAACCTCAATAAATGTTACATTTCATTTCAAAATGTACAAGGTGGTAAGCACTGCCTAGATTTCCTTTAATAATTATAATAGCTTAAAAAGTATCGAGTATTTACATATGCCAAACAGTAGCCTAAGTGTTTTAATTTACTTAATCCTCATAATTAATTTATTTAATTCTCATAATTTAGAATATAAGGATGTCAGAAGAGACACTGAAAATTGCTCTTGAACACAGAGTAGCTAAAGTGAAAGAAAGAAATGATGAAGTAAAACAGCTAAACAGCAGATTTCAAAAGGCTGCTTGAGAAGATAAAGTATTATAGTGAAATGTGCAGAAACCTGGAGATAGAAAACCAAAACAGAAGATAACACTCAGCATTTCCAAGCTGAAAGAATGAAGACAAAATTCAAGCCTCAAGTTGCAATATTGAAGGATTCTATAGGAAAAATATTAAACAGCACAGGAACAATCAAAAGAAGATAGAAAGAAGATACAGAGTCACTGTACCAAAAACAATTGGTTGATGTTCAACCATTTCAGAAGGCAGCATATGATTAGGAACTGATGGTACTGAAGGAAGAAGCCCAAGCTGCACTGAAGGCATTGGCAAAAACCAAGGCTCCAGGAATTGATGGAATACCAATAGAGATGTTTCAACAAATAGATGCAGCACTGGAAGCGCAAACTCATCTATGCCAAGAAATTTGGAAGACAGCTACATGGATAACCAACTGGAAGAGATCTAAATTTGTACACATTCCAAAGAAAGGTGATCCAACAGAATACAGAAATTATCGATCAATATCATTAATATCACACAAAGTGAAGTTTTGCTGAAGATCATTCAGAAGCGGTTGTAGCAGTACACAGACAGGGAACTTCCAGAAATTCAAGCTGGGTTTAGAAAAGGACATGGAACAAGAGGTATCATTGTTGATGTCAGATGGACCGTGGCTGAAAGCAGAGAATACCAGAAAGATGTTTACCTGTGTTTTATTGACTACACATAGGCAATGACTGTGTGGATCATAACAAATTATGAATAACATTTCAAAGCATGGAAATTCCAGAACACTTAATTTTGCTTATGAGGAACTTGTACATAGACAAAGAGACAGTCATTCCAACAGAACAAGGGGATACTGCGTGGTTTAAAGTCAAGAAAGGTGTGTGTCAGGGTTGTATCCTTTCACCTTACTTACTCAAGCTGTATGCTGAGCAAATAATCTGAGACGTTAAACTGTATGAAGAAGAATAGGGCATCAGGACTAAAGAAAGACTGCTTACAACCTTCAATACGCAGATGACACGACCTTGCTTGCTAAAAGTGAAGAGGACTTGAAGTACTTACTGATGAAGATCAAAGACCACAGCCTTCAGTATGGATTACACCTCAACATAAAGAAAACAAAAATCCTCACAACTGGACCAATAAGCAACATCATGATAAACAGAGAAAAAATTTCATTTTACTTGGATCCACAATCAACACCCATGGAAGCAGCAGTCAAGAAATCAAATGACGCATTGCATTGGGCGAACCTGCTGTAAAAGATCTCTTTCAAGTGTTAAAAAGCAAAGCTGTCACTTCGAAGACTAAGATGCTCCTGACCCAAGCCATAGTGTTTTCAGTCACCTCATATGTGTATGAAAGTTGGTCAATGAATAAGACCAAAAAAAATTGACGCCTTTGAATTGTGGTGTTGGTGAAGAATATTGAGTACACCATGGACTGCCAGAACAAACAGATCTGTCCTGGAAGAAGTACAGCTATAATGCCCACTACAAGCAATAATGGCAAGACTTAGTCTCACATACTTTGCACATGTTATCAGGAGGGACCAATCCCTGGAGAAGGACATCATTCTTGGTAAAGTAGAAGATCATGAAAAAAAAGAGGAAGACCTCAACAAAATAGACTGACATAGTGGCTACAAAAATGAGCTAAAACATAACAACGATCATGAGGATGTCTCAGGACCGGGCAGTGTTTCATTCTGCTGTACATAGGGTTGCTATGAGTCGGTACCGACACAAAGGACCTAACAACAACAGCAACAATTTAGAATAATGGATAGCATATATCATGCATTCAGTAAATATCAGTTACTATAGTTATTTATAGACTCACTTCCCAGTTGAAAACTTTCTCCCTTTTCCCTCTGCCTTCTTGTGATATAAAGTTCCTGCCCAAAATCTGATTCTCTCAGTTTGCTAGACTTCTTTAACAGCTTGATGAAGCTCAATAAAGTATACTACAAAGTTATAGCCTAGCTGCTTATTATGTTGCTTGCCAAAGAAGAAGTTTTCATTTTTACAGGAGCCCTTGACATCTCAGTGTTTAAACCGTAATTTTGGGGTATGTGCCACTGGCCCACAGGAAAAGTCCAACACTTTTCAATGTCTCCTCCAGAGGAAGACTCTTCCCTGGGCCCCAGTTTTCTCTCTTCTCCTTGTGCAGAGTATTCATTCTCCAAACCATGCTCTAAAGATGTGTGCATCAAATGTGTGCATTAGATTAGAATTTGGAATTTCTCTCTTGCATTTCTATGATAGATCCTTGTAGCTATCTTAAAATTTCATTTTAAAGGTATAACAAGCATCATTAAAAATATGTACCATTGATTTCACATCTGTTTGTTTAAGCTAAATTCTCAATGTCATTTTAACAGACTTGGACTTTAAATAGTTTAAGTTTTGGTGTTAAGAACCAATTATCTACAGCGAGCAAAGACCAAACGATTTTATGCAGAATGAATCAGGCAGAGAATTTTTAAATTCTCAGCAGGCAAATTGGCTCAGATGAAATGTAGTATTAAGGCTCGATTAAAGCTGAAGCTGCCAACTTAAAGTGGCTGTTTTTTAGGGACTGATCAGGATACAAATCTGTAAAAATATTGACGTGGAATTTCCCAAATTCCATCATAATTCAGGGATTCTATGAGCTTCCCTGATTTGAAGCTACTTGTTTATTCTTCCCAAATACACGAGCTTTTCTTCTTGTCATTCTATTACTTTTTCATAGTTTTTCTGATTAGTCATCATTGCTTAAGGTGTAGTGAGCAGCACTATCCAAGACTAAGTGATCAAAAATTACATTTGCAAACAATAAATGTTTCTTCTAAATTTTTAGCTCCTAAACCAAAAAAGGAGCCCTAGTGGCACAGTGGTTAAGTGTTTGGTTGCTAACCAAAAGGTCAGCAGTTCAAATCTACCAGCCGCTCCTTGGAAACTCTATGGGGCAGGTCTACTCTGTCCTACAGAGTCCAAACCCCTTGCCGTCGACTTGATTCCAACTCATAGCAGCCCTGTAGGAAAGAGTAGACCTGCCCCATAGGGTTTCCTAAGGTGTAAACCTTTGCAGAAGCAGATTGCCCTGGAGCGGCTGGTATGTTGGAACCACTGACCTTTCAGTTAGCAGTCGAGCAGTTTAACCACTATGCAACCAGGTCTCTTCTTATAACAATCCATTAAGTTGGGAGCTTTTGCTGATCCTTTGTTTGCATTAACTTCCTGACTTTACATGAGGAAAATTCTACATAATGTAGTTTTAAAATTTATTAGAATCATAAACACTTTAAAAGCTGATGAAAACTGTGACTCGTTTCCTAGAAGTTCTCTCTCACAACATTGTAGAAACCTACCGTTTGCACGACTTTGCGCAGACTTTCAAGGCATTCTCGACTCTCCCTGAAGCTCTCTTGGACTTAAAGGATGTATGAATCTGCAGTTAAGAACCTTTGCATTAACATACTCTGAGTGGCCCTAGGAATTGTTGGTCTTTACTTCCAGCACCTAGAACAGTGAAGGGATAAGTTTGAAATATATAGGAATTAACTGAGATTAGTCATCTAAACCATTGACGATAACCACTGAATTAAACCAACCACATTGCAAGTTGTTGGAGCCAAGGAGTTCTCAACTTTTCTTCGTGCATGACACATCTGAGGACTTGGCAGAACACAGTGGATTACATCTTCCTCCTCCGCCTCATCCACCTTTCTAATAGACCTGCCACTTTTTATATATGCAGATCCTGGCTTCTCCCCACCTTGTTTTGTTTGATTGTTTTTGTGCCACGGCTGCCACCATGTTGACTGTTCAGTTGAATCCTGGCTGACAAAATCAGGCAACTAAGGGTGGGACACCCAAAGAGCCCTGGTGGTGCAGTGGTTAAGCGCTTGACTGCTAACCAAAAGATTGACGGTTCGAACCCACTATCTGCTCCAATAAAGAAGGATGTGGCAATCTGCTTCCATAAAGATCACAGCCTTGGAGACCCTATGGGGCAGTTCTACTCTGTCCTTTAAGATCACTGTGAGTTGGAATTGACTCAGGTGCAGTGGGTTTGGTTATTGTTTTGGTTGATACATGTGACTTTTTTTTTAAGTATAAAAAGTAAACCTTTTTTATTTTAATTTTGAACACACAGAGGGATAATATCAAGCATGATGTTCTCTCATATATTTCCTTTCAAAATGAAGTAATGAATGTACTTACCATATTTTTACTCAAATAAAGCATGCATTATACGTTTTCTTTGCCAACCACGCATCCCATCCTCCACATTATTTTTGTTAAAGTGCTATGCTGCGTGTTATGTATGTGGGTGCATTATTTATGTGGGCACATTATTTGTGAAAAAATACAGTAGATACTTAATAGTAATTAACTTTTAGTGATTTCATTTTGAAATTTGAAGACTTTTTTGAGAAAATAGCTTCTATGACTTACTAAATGTCTAGAAAATGAGATATTTTCTAGAAAATGAGATATTTTCTTTTTTTTATATTTTATTGTACTTCAGGTGAAGGCTTACAGAACAAATAGTTTCTCATGAAACAGTAGTACACATGTTGTTTTATGACATTGGTTAACAACCCCACAACATATTAACCCTCTAACTTCTCAACCTTTTTGTTTTTGGTGAAAATACACATAGCCAAAGATACACCGTTTCAAAAATTTCTACATACACAGTTCAGTGACATTGACTACGCTCTTCCAATTGTGCTGTTATTCTCACTTAAGATGAAGGCTTACAGAACAAAATAGTTTCTCATTTAACAGTTACTACAAATGTTGCCCAATGACAATGGTTAACAATCTCACAACACATCAACAATATCCTTACTCAACCTTGGGCTCCCTATCACTAGCTTCCTTGTCCCCTTCTGCCTTCTGGCCCTTGTCACTGGACTCCTGTACCTCGTTAGACTCATTTGGTTTTACAGGGCTGTCCACTCGCAGGCTGAACAGTGAACTTCGGAGGTAACTTCACCACTGAGCTTAAAGGGTGTCTGGGGGCCATACTCTCGAGATTTCTCCAGTCTCCTTTAGGCCAGGAAATCTGGTCGTTTTTTTGGGAGTTAGAATTATGCTCTACATCCTTCTCCAGCTCTGTCCAGAACCCTCTGTTGTGATCCTGGTCAGAGCAGTCAGTGGTGGTAACCAGGCACCATCTAGCTGTACTGGACTCAGTCCGGTGGAGGCCTTGGTAGCTGTGGACAATTAGTCCTTTGGACTAATCTTTTGCTTGTATCCTGTTCTCTTCATTCTCCCTTGCTCCCGAAGGGATGAGACAGTGGAGTATCTTAGATGGCCGCTCAGAGGCTTTTAAGACCCCAGACACTACTCACCAAGGTAGAATGTAGCACATTGTCTTTATAAGCTGTGTCATGCGAATTGAGCTAGATGTCCCCCGAGACCATGGTCCCCACAGCCCTCCGCCCAGCAATTCAGTCCCCCGGGGAGTTTGGAAGTGTCTATGGGGCTTCAATTACCTTTCCTTGTACAGGTTGTGCTAGTTTCCCCTGTATTGTGTACTGTCTCACCCTTCACCCAAGATACCTCTTATCTATTGCCTATTTAGTATTTCCCCCCCACCCCTCCCATCCCTGGTAACCAACAAAGATTGTTACATTTTGTGTATGAACTTTTTCATGGGTTTTTACAATAGAGGTCTCATACAATATTTGTCCTTTTGTGATTGACTTATTTCACTCAGCATAATGTCCTCCAGTACCATCCATGTTATGAGATGGTTCACAGATTCATTGTTGTTCTTTCTGGTTGCATAGTACTCCATTGTGTGTATGTACCATAGTTTGTTTATCCATTCATCTGTTGATGGGCATCTAGTTGTTTCCATCGTTTTGCTATTGTGAACAATGCTGCCATGAACATAGGTGTGCATATGTCTATTCGAGTGACGACTCTTATTTCTCTAGGATATATTCCTAGGAGTGGGATTGCTGGATTGAATGGTATGTCTATTTCTAGCTTTCTGAGGAAGCGCCATATCATTTTCCAAAATGGTTGTATCATTTTGCATTCCCACCAGCAGTGCATAAGAGTTCCCATCTCCCCATAGCCCCTCCAACATTTGCTATTTCCCGTGTTTTTGATTCGTGCCAGTAATGCTGGGTGAGATGGTATCTCATTGTAGTTTTAATTTGCATTTCTCTAATGGATAGTGATCACGAGCATTTCCTAATGTGTCTGTTGGCCATTTGAATGTTTTCTTTAGTGAAGTGTCTGTTCATTTCCTTTGCCCATTTTTTAATAGGATTATTTGTCTTTTTGTTGTAGAGATGTTGGATTTTCTTGTAGATTATGGAGATTAGACCTTTGTCTGACTTGTACTGCCCAAAAATTTTCTCCCAGTCTGTAGGTTCTCTTTTTACTCTTTTGGTGAAGTCTTTTGAAGAGCATAAGCGTTTGATTTTTAGAAGATCCCAGTTATCTATCTTATCTGTAAGGGTTTGTGTATTGATGGTTATGGTTTGTATCCTGTTAATGCCATGTATTAAGGCCTGAAGTGTTGGTATTATTTTCTTTTCTATGAACTTTATAGTTTTAGGCTTTATATTCAGGTCTTTGATCCATTTTGAAGTAGTTTTTCTATACAGCATGAGGTATGGGTCCTGTTCCATTTTTTTGCAGATGGATAGTCTTTCCATCTCTTTGAAGAATGTTGTTGGTATTTGGATCGGGATTGCCTTGTATTTGTAAATTGCTTTGGGTAGAATTATCATTTTCACAATGTTGAGTCTACCTATCCATGAGCATGGTCTGTTTTTCCATTTATGTAGATCCCTTTGGGTTTCTTGCAGTAGGGTTTTGTAGTTTTCTTTGTATAGGTCTTTTACATCCCTGGTCAGATTTATTCCTAAGTATTTTATCTTTTTAGGGGCTATTGAAAATGGTATTGTTTTCCTGATTTCCTTTTCATTGTTCTCCTTATTGGCGTATAGGAATCCAACTGATGTTTGAATGTTTATCTTGTATCCTGCTACTCTGCTGAATCTTTCTATTAGTTCCAGTAGATTTCTTATGGAGTCTTTAGGGTTTTCTGTGTATAGTATCATATCATCTGCAAACAGGGACAGTTTAACTTCTTCATTACCAGTTTGGATGCCCTTGATTTCTTTTTCTTGCCTTATTGCTCTAGCTAGAACTTCCAGCACAATGTTAAATAGGAGTGGTGATAAAGGGCATCCTTGTCTTGTTCCTGTTTTCAAGGGGAATGTTTTCAGCCTCTCTCCATTAAGAATGATGTTGGCCATTGGTTTTACATAGATGCCCTTTATTATGTTAAGAAATTTCCCTTCTATACCTATTTGATTGAGAGTTTTTATCAGGAATGGGTGTTGGACTTTGTCAAATGCCTTTTCTGCGTCAGTTGAGATGATCATGTGATTCTTTTCTTTCCTTTTATTTATGTGGCAGATTACATTGATTGATTTTCTAATGTTGAACTATCCTTGCATTCCTGGTATGAATCCTACTTGGTCGTGGTGTATTATTTTTTTGATAGGATGCTGAATTCTATTGGCTAGAATTTTGTTCAGAATTTTTGCATCTATATTCATGAGAGATATTGGTCAGTAATTTTCTTTTTTTGTGACGTCCTTGCCTGGTTTTTGTATCAGCGTTATGCTGGCTTCATAGAATGAATTTGGAAGTGTTGCTTCCTCTTCTGTGTTGTGAAATACCTTGAGTAGTACTGGTACAAGCTCTTCTGTAAATGTTTTGTAGAATTCTCCAGTGAAGCCATCTGGGCCAGGGCTTTTTTTGGTTGGGAGTTTATTATCTGTTCAATCTCTTCTCTTGTTATGGGTCTGTTCAGATTTTCAACATCACTTTGTTGTAGTTTGGGTAAGCTGTGTGTTTCTGGAAATTTATCCATTTCCTCTAGGTTTTCAAATTTGTTGGAGTATAGTTTTTCATAATATTCTGTTATAATCCTTTTTATTTCAGTTGGGTCTGTTGTAATGTTCCCCGTTTCATTTCTTATTTGGGTTATTTGTGTCCTCTCCTGTTTTTCTTTTGTCAGTCTGGCCAGTGGTTTGTCGATTTTGTTGATTCTTTCAAAGAACCAGCTTTTGGTTTTGTTGATTCTTTCTATTGATTTTCTGTTCTCTATTTCATTTAGTTCTGCTCTGATCTTTACTATTTCCTTTCTTCCAGTGGTTGTGCACTGTTTTTGCTGTTCTCTTTCTATTGGCTTGAGTTCTGTAGTTAATGTTTTGATTTTTTCCCTTTCTTCTTTTTTGATATGTGCATCTATTGCTATAAATTGTCCTCTGAGGACTGCCTTTGCTGTGTCCCAAAGGTTTTGGTATGATGTGTTTCATTCTCAATTGATTCTAGGAATTTTTTGATTCCATCTCTGATTTCTTCTGTTACCCAGTGATGTGTAAGCAGGGTATTAATCAGTTTCCATGTAGTTGATTTTTTTTCCTTGCTGTTTCTATTGTTAATTTCTACCTTGATGGCATTGTGGTCAGAGAAGATACTTTGAATTATCTCAACGTTTTGGATCTTGTTGAGGATTGCTGTGTGGCCTAAGATGTGGTCTATTCTGGAGAACGTTCCATGTGCATTGGAAAAGAATGTGTACTTTGCAGCAGTTGGATGGTGTGTTCTATATATGTCTATGAGGTCAAGTTAGCTGATTGTGCCCTTTAGGTCTTCTGTATCTTTGCTGAGTTTCTTCTTAGTTGTTCTGTCCTTTACTGAGAGTGGTGTGTTGAAGTCTCCTACTATCATTGTCGAACTGTTAATTTCTCTTTTCAGTGTTGTTAGAGTTTGTTTTATGTATTTTGGAGCCCTGTCATTGGGTGCATAGATGTTTATTATGGTTATGTCTTCATGATGGATCATTCCCTTAACCATTATATAGTGTCCTTCTTTGTCTTTTATGGTAGATTTCGTTTTAAAGTCTATTTTATCTGCGATTAGAATTGCCACTCTTGATCTTTTTTGGTAGTTGTTAGCTTGATATATTTTTTTCCAACCTTTGACTTTTAATAAATTCACATCTTTGTTTCTAAGGTGTGTCTCTTGTAGACAGCATATTGATGGATCCTGTTTTCTTATCCATTCTGTCACTCTCCGTCTCTTTATGGGTGCATTGAGTCCATTTACATTCAGTGTAGTTATTGATAGATAGTTATTGTAGATATTGATGGGTTTGTTGCTGTCATTTTGTGGTGCTGAAGTTTTCTTTGTTTTCTTACTCTCTTGTGCTGAGTTACTTTTGTTTGTGGATTTTTTTTTATTTCTTTTTTTTTTTTTTGTAGGTTTTATTTTTGCTGAGACTTCATGTTTTTTGTCTTTATTTTTATGAGTTGGTTTGTTAACTTTCTTTGTGGTTACCATGAATTTTACCCTTATCTTTCTAAGTTTGAAGCAGTGTACCATTACTTGGTATCGCCTTGCCTTCCTCTCCATTAGAAGATTTATATCTATGCCGTTTATTCCCTCTTTTATTGTTTTGATGTTGTTGTCATTTACTGATTAACTGCTCTGATCCCCTGTTGTATTTCTTTTGGTTTTGGATAGTCCTCGAGAGTTCATTTCCTAGATTGGTATCTGGCTCATACAATCCTGCGTCCTAGGTTCTGCCTGTGAGCTGAAGCTGTTTGTCCTCAGATAGAAGAACTCCCTTTAATAATTCTTGTAAGTTTGGTTTGACTTTTACATATTCCCTTAATTTCTGTTTATCTGGAAATGACCTAATTTCACCATCAAATTTGAATGAGAGTTTTGCAGGATATAATATTCTTGGCTGACAATATTTTTCTTTCAAGAGTTTATATATGTCATCCCATTGCCTTCTTGCCTGCATGGTTTCTGCCGAATAATCTGAGCTTAGTCTTATTGTTTCTCCTCTGTATGTGACTTCTTATTTTTCATCAGCTGCTCTCAGGATTCTTTGTTTGTCTTTGGTTTTGGCAAGTGTGATTATGATATGCCTTGGTGATTTTCTTTTGGGGTCTCTTCTATATGGGGTTCGTTAAGCTTCTTGGATGGCCAGCTTTTCATCTTTCATGATATTGGGGAAGTTTTCTGTCAGCAGTTCCTCAATGATCCTGTTTGTTTTTTCTGTTTTCTCCCCTTATTCTGGAATTCCAATCACTCGTAAATTTTTGCTTTAAATTGTGTCCCACATAAGTCTCAGGGTCTCTTCATTTTTCTTTGTTCTTTTTTCTGAGTTTTCCTCAAACATAGTTGTATCCAAGTGTTTGTCTTCAGTTCCACTGTTCCTGTCTTCCACCATTTCAAATCTGCCTCTCAGCCCTTCTATGACATCATCCATTTCTGAAATCTTGTTGTTTATCTTTTGGATTTCTAATTGTTGTTTTTGTATAATTTGTAGTTGTGAATGTATTTTGGCATTTTGTTCCTCCATCATCTTCCTGAATTCTTCCAATTTTTTATCTGTATTTTCCATGAATTTGTCTATTTTTTCCTCATGTTTGTCAGCTTTTTGCCTCAGTTCTTGGAGAATTCTGAGTATTAGCGATTTGAATTCCCTATCAGGTAGTTCTATTGTCTTTTCTTCTAGTGGAAAATCATCTGGTGTTTTATTTTGGACGCCTACTGCAACCATCCTGTCCTGTTTTTGTAAATGTTTTGATATTGTCTGCTCTCTTCGGGGCATTCAGTAGTTATTTTTCTCGTTTATTGATTGTAGATTTGTTTGTTTTGTCCCTTTAAAAAAAAAATGTGACTAGGTTTGATCAGGCATACTGTGTGTTCTTTGTTGTTTGCTCGTCTGTGCTGTCAATATTTTTCGCCTCCTTCTCCTACTGGCAGCGTCAGTCACTCAGATATGTTACAGCAGGGCAGGTCTAGCTGAAGAGGAGTTACTGGGATGGGTTGTTTGTGGCACTTACTACAGCCACTAGGGTGGGTCGGTAATTAGTGCAGGGCAGGTACCTGTAGGCCGTGCCTGTGCTGCGTGGTGGTGTGATGTCAAGCGCACGGTGCAGGTAGGCAGGATGCAGCAGGGAGATCGTTATGTGTGGAGCTAAGATGGATATGGGAGAGAGGAGAGAGGAACAGGAGCAAAAAACATATAAACAAACAAGAAAGAATGCTAGGGGAGCTTGCCGTTGGAATGGAGAGATTAGAGACTATGAAATGGAGTAAAACAGAAAGGGGAAGAGGAAGAAAAGAAAAGAAAAAAATGAATAAATAAAAATCAGAAAGGTTAAAGAACCGCAAAATTACCAGGGATCCCACCGATGCAGGTATGAGGTCTGGGGAAGTCGCTCTCAGGTGTCGCAGTATAGCCTGGCTAGAATGCGTAGAGGTATACAACGCCTGTTATTCAAGGATCAGAAAGAGAAGGAAGATATAGAGAAACGAGAGACTGAGCATTGAAGAAAGACAAAAAGGGAAAAAGAGGGAAAAGAAATCAAAACAAATTAAAAAAAAAAAAAGAACAAGAAAGGCCCCCCAAAAAAACAGAAAAAAAAAAAACCAACAAAAAAGAAATGTTCTCAGGGATCCCTCTGCATGTCTGTGGAAGCTGCAGGGGAGTTCCTTGCCACATAGCTCAGCCTGGCCAGAAAGGGCTCCCAGCTCAAGAAAAGGAAAAGAAAACAGACAAAGAATTCAAAACGAACAAACGAACAAAAGCTGCAGGATCCCACCAGTGCGGTAGCCCAGATGGGGAAGCAGCTCCACACTCAGATGAAGCTCCGCAGCCCCTCAGGAAGAAGCAAAGATGGCGCACGGAGCCAGGCACTCAAGCCAAAGGAGGGGGAGGCAGCAAGAGGCAAGCAAGAAATCAAAAGAAGCAGAAAAAAAAAAAAAAAAAAAAGCAACACCAGCAGCCAATAAATGGCACTGAGAGAGCCAGCTAGTGCAGGCTGGTGTTTCTGGACAAGAGATTGTGTCCGCGGGAAGCAGAGGAGGCTGAGTGTGGGTGAAGAAGGGTAGAGAGTGGGAAAGCATATATCACAAATTGCCGGCACTCTGCAGCCCCTCAGGAAGAAGCAAAGATGGTGCATGGAGCCAGGCACTCGAGTGAAAGGAGGGGGAGGTGGGATAGGCAAGTGAGAAATCAAAAGAAGCAGAAAAAAGAAAAGCAGCACTAGCAGCCAACAAATGGCATCCAGAGGGCCGCCCGCTTGGGTGTGTGGAATCCAAGTAGCCGGAGCTTCCCGGTTAATAGACCGTGGCCACGGGAAGTAGAGGAGGTCGAGCAGGGGTGAAGAGGGGTGGAGGGTGGGAAAGCGCACACCACAAATTACTGGTTGTTTTGTCTCCCACTGGATGCTCCATGAGGCTGCTTTCTCATAGCCCTGTTTGCTGGTTTCTGACAGGAGTCCAAGATGGTGGATCCATGCTGTGTTAGCTGGTAGGGGACCTCTGCATGAATCTCTCCTTGCTCTCCGTTCTCTGTCAGTTTTCTCACTGCATTTGGTGCTTAGCTGAGTTCTTTATCTCTTCATTTGATGTTTTAGGGTTTCAGGATTGTTGTATTCTCTGTTCGGCTTAGTTTTTCGGATCTTTGTTGTGGAGGGACGGCGTGGTGCTTCTGCCTAGACCGCCATTTTGCTGGAACTCCACATGTGACATTTTAAGAAAATATTTACACATCTTAGCTTCCTAGGGCTATTATTTTCTAATAGTTCTGGAAACTAGAAATCCTAATTGAGGGCACCAGCGGGTTATTTTCTCTCTCTTTGTTGGCTCTAGTGGAAGATTCTTCCTTGTCTTCTCAGTTTCAGGTAGACTGGGGCATGTCTTGGTTTTCCTTGGCTTGTAAACAGATCCTCACATGCTGTCTTGCCCCTATGTATGGCTCTCTTTCTGTAACTGTCCTTCTCTTTTATAAGATGCCACTCAGAAGGGACTAAGACCCTAATCCAGTATGACTTCATTAATTTAACTGATAACATCTGCAAAGAAAAACACTATTTCCCCAAACAAGGTCACACTCAGGAATGCAGGGATTAGCACTTCAATTTATCTTTTTGGGGTTGTTAATAAGAAAGGAAACCAAGGTCCCAAATAGACGGATTTCTCTGAGTACATAGGAAATTCATAAAAGTCACTGACCAATGTGGAACGCACCCATGCTAACAATCCATTTAAAGTTCATTTTATGCAAAGAGTTTAACTTTACCAAAAAGTAATATAGTCTTTTGCCATCGTTTCTTGAAAAGACAAGTCTAATCCTTTGGGTGAAAACAACAGCTTGATCTTTCAAAGTATTGGTGGTGCAGTAGTTAAAGCGTTTCATTGCTAACCGAAAGGTTGGCAGTTCAAATCTACCAGCCACTCCTTGGAAACCCTATGGGGGCAATTCTACTCTGTCCTTTAGGGTCGCTATGAGTCAGAATCAACTCAATGGCAATCCTTACTTACTTACTTACTAATCCTTTGGAGTTTCCTGAGTAATAGAGAGATCTCAGCCATGTCACCAAGTCCACCTGCAGTCTCAGGACAGAAAGAAAGCATGATCTAATTGTGTTAAGGTTAGACAACAGTTGATATTCTGCTCTGTATTTACTATCTTTCTCTTTAAAACTCTCATTTTAACCAGCCTAAGATGGAATACTTCATTTCTCTGAATGAAAGGTTTTCCCTGTATGCATACGAATTAACTGCTTGAATAATACCTGTGTAGTTTAATTTCTTTGTGTTTTGATTAATTTTTAACAGGTGACACAATTTAATCCATAACACATGACCAAACCAAAACCCCTTGCCATTGAGTTGATTCTGACTCATTGTGACCCTACAGGACAGAGTAGAACTGCCCTGTAGGATTTCCAAGCCTTTAATCTTTATGGAAGCAGACTGCCACATCTTCCTCCCTTGGAGTGGGTGGTGGGTTTGAACTGCGAACCTTTCGGTTAGTAGCCAAGCACTAAACCACTGAGCCACCAGGGCTCCTCATAACGCATGGCAAAATGGCATAAATTAGTGATGGAAAACAATGGTCTCAGCTTATTCCTTAAAAGCGTTTAAGAATCCTATTCACTGCTAATTTATTATATTACCTAGAGCTAATCAATATTTATTATTGAAAGGCATTTTAATTATTTTGGTCAATTTTTAGCTCTATTTGCTTTAGTCTATCAATACACTTTTTGAAGTAGTGATATTCTGCAAAGAATTTTATTTCTGATTCCTGAATTCTTTGTCCTGTGACCTAGCTTGTCCACTCAAGGAGACCACTTTAATTAACATGGGAATTATTAGTTCCTGTGTTTCAGTCCTTTTCCGTGGCTCTGAACCATGGCTATATCTGGTTTCTATGTAGAGTTCCACTGCTCTGTGGACACGGCCCATGGTTGTGTGTGAGCCGCTGTAGGTACAGGGTCATGATTGTTTTAAACTAAAGTTTTGTTTAGGAGGAAAACGTTGGCACTGGTGTTCTTCTCCTCCACAGGGCTTCTCTGGTGGCAGGCTGGTCTACTCCTCCATGAAGAAGAGCCTGGTAGAGTTTGCTAATACAACAGTAGAGGCTGGTTATAGTTTATCTGATGAATAGTGCCTATAGTGATTTAAATCAAGTGTATTTATACCAAAAAAGAAACACCTTCCTTTTTCATTTCTCTTTAAGTATTTAGCAGAAGGATTGTTTTTGGGTGCCCTAGAGTCAATTCCAACTCACAGTGACCCCATGTGACAGAGTAGAACTTTCCCATAGAGTTTTCTTTGCTGCAGTCTTTACAGGAGCAGATCTCCAGCTCTTCCTCCTATGGAGCAACTGGGTGGGTTCAAACAACCAATCTTTTGGTTAGCAGTTGATCTCTTAACCATTCGCAACTAGGGCTCCAGTAAACGTTGTTGTTGTTAGGTGCTGTAGAGTCTGTTCTGACTCATAGTGACCCTATGCACCACAGAACAAAACACTGCCTGTTCCTGCGCCATCCTCACAGTCATTGTTATGCTTGAGCCCATTATTGCAGCCACTGTGTCAGTCTATGTCATTGAAGGTCTTCCTCTTTTTCACCAATCCTCCACTTCACCAAGCATAATGTCCTTCTCCAGGGACTGATCCCTCCTGATAACATGTCCAAAGTATGTGAGACTAAGTCTCACCATCCTTACTTCTAAGGAGAATTCCAGTTGTACTTCTTCCAAGACAGATTTGTTCGTTCTTCTGGAAGTACACGGTATATTCAGTATTATTCACCAACATCATAATTCAAAGGCATTAGGTTAATGGTGACTGCAGCATTTCATAACTCAGGGAATTGTAAATTTGAAAAGAGGCTTTGATTCTGTAGGTTGTGGGGTGGGAGAGACAGATGCCAGCCATACCTAGAAGCAGAATCTTTAATGTGGTGAAAATATGTGAAATTATTCACTACGGATGATCTGGTGCTTACCTTGCTTATTGGCTAATCCACCCCTGTAATCCGCCCCTGTGCAGGAGACATTTGCTCGTAAGTGTGAAATGCTCTCACTGACCATTCTTCAATGTTTCTGTGGAGGTTGTTGACTGTGACTCAGAATAATCATGGATGTGATTGAAAGGTGCTGCCTGCCTGTCCATTAAGATACCAAAACGTCTGAAGGAGGAAACCTCTAAACTCATAAATGAAAACCTAGAAAGTGGGCACCTAATCTTCTCTACCTCTACTTTAGTTTGGTCCTAATGGAGCTAATCTTTGCTCATCTTGTTAATATTTAATGACCTGAGATTTCCTCAAAGTGGGGCTGGCTTCAGCGTCTAAGCTAGTATTTAGTTACACAAACTCTTCTATGGCCATGGCTTTTTACTGAAGAGAAGTACCTTGTCAAGCATGTGCTTTGAAGTTGAACAGATCTGGGTTTAATCTCCATCCAGATGTTTACTAGCTATGTGATTTCGGGCAAAATACTTAACACCTGAGCTTCAATTTCTCATCTGTGAAAATCCACTTATGAGATTACTGTGAGAACTATGTGTGTGAGGTCTCTATGAGGCTAACTCTCATGTCTCCCTTAATTTAATTCATTTCTTTGCAACACTTTTAGTTGCTTTGAAAGTCCTGGCTTGATTCTAGAAGAACATTAAAGATTAATTAATGAATGTTTAGACACACACAGGCTGATGTTCACAATAGGAAAGAACAATTAGCCAATTTACAATTTAGGGTCCTTGATACATGTGATATCAAGACAAATAATTTTGTGCATTCTTATTAAATGTAAATGCATTTGGGCTTTTCCCAATCATGTTTTTATAGTAAAAATCCAATATTAATGAACACTTAGAGATACTGACACTCATAATCAAAGCAATGAATGTGATTGCCTTCTAAGATAAAATACAGCCTTGATGGTAGAACTAACTTCATTCATTTAACAAATGTTTATTAGGTGTCTCCTGGACACTCTTAGATATGAGGGATTGATTAGGAATCAAAATAGACAAAACCCCTGCCATTATGTAGCTTATAGTCTTGTGATATCCACACATTAGCTATTTTTTAAACTTAGATAATGTTATCTTCTAGCAAACATATTTGGGAATGTGAGTTTGCTTTTAGGTTTCGTTATGTGAATGACTGAAATCTGTCACCCTTTCTCATGTTTTTGATAGAGCTGTCTGATCTAAACCATCACGAAACTTGAATATAGTGCCAACCTAAACGATTGTTGCCACTTTGTACTGGGCTGGTATTAGAGTAACAGCTCTACACGGTTTCTGGTGACCTACAATGATTGAAATATATTTGGTTCATAATTTTTAGTAATATTTAATGCTCCATAGTTCATATGGTTAAGGTTTTGATTTGGTTTTTTGTTTGTTTACTTGTTTTTTGTTTGTTTTTATTTTTTTGAGAGTTTTTATAGTTCTGAAAAATTGAAAACCATACCCCAAATAGAAAGCAATCAGGAAATTTGAAACAATTTAAGGACAGATATAGAATGCTCACCAAAAAAATAATGAGCTCTCATGAGAATTCTCACCTTATGAATGAATTCAAAGCAAAAAAAAAAAAGGTTTTAAGTGGATGTGAAAAATATATTCGGTGAAAATAAAATGATAAAAGATTTCTAAAAGCATTAAGGGAAATGCAATCAGAGTAATTTAAGAAATAACTGTAACCCCCCCCCCCCACCCTGACACACACACATACATACACGTCTAATATCCACTATCATCCTTTGCAATCTATTAAGAATTAGTTTGGATTTTTAAACAATGCCCTCTTTTGTAAATATCTCATCTGGTGCAATGTGAAAGTGTACGTCACTGCGCATTCTTGACATCTTTCTTTCAAAGCATCCTCAGGTGTTCTCAAGTTCTTTCAAAGTGTTTTCAAGTTTACCTAATGAGTGTTTGCATGATTGTTATACAAGTCTATATTTTATGAATAGTACAAAATACATTTTTAAGAGGCACACTACGGAAGGCCATTGGTACAAACAGTTAAAGCACTCGGCTGTTAACTGAAAGGCTGGCAGGTTGTGTCCACCCAGAGATGCCTCAGAAGAAAGGCCTGGTGATCTACTTCTGGAAAAAAAATCGTCCATTGTAAACCCTTTGGAGCATAGTTCTACTCTGAGACACACGGAGTCGAAACTGACTAGATGGTAACTGGTTTATAACAACATCTACACTGTATAGTCACCCTCAGGTAACCATAAGAAGTAAATGCTATTACCACTCCCTTCTACAGACAAGCAAACAGGCTTAAAGAGGTTGTCCAAGGTTATACAATTAGCAAGTGTCTTAGTTATCTGTTGCTGCTATAACAGAAATAGCACAAGTGGATGGCTTTAACAAACAGAAATTTATTCTCTCACAGTCTCTTAGGCTAGAAGTCTGAATCCAGGGCTCCAGCTCCAGAGAAGCTTTCTCTCTGTCAGCTCTGGAGGAAGGTCCTTGTCATCAATCTTTCCCTGGTCTAGGACCTCCTCAGCACAGGGACCCTGGGTCCAATGGATGCACTCTACTCCTGGCACTACTTTCTTGGTGGTTTGAGGTCCCCCTGCCCCCTGGTCTCTGCTCACTCTTTTATATCTCAAAAGAGATTGACTAAAGATACAACCTTATCTTATAGATTGAGTCCTGCCTCATTAACAGAACTGCCTCTAATTCTGCTTCATTAACATCAAACCAAAAAACCAAACCCGTTGCTGTCAAGTTGATTCCGACTCATAGGGACCCTATAGGACAGAGTAGAACTGTCCCATAGGGTTTCCAACAAGTGGCTGGTGGATTCAAACTACCAACCTTTTGGTTAGCAGCCATAGCTCTTAATCACTGCACTGCCAGGGCTCCTCATTAACGTCATAGATGTAGGATTTACAACACATAGGAAAATTACATCAGATGACAAAATTGAGGACAATCACACAATACTGGGAATCATGGCCTAGCCAAGTTGTCACACATTTTTGGGGGGGACACAATTCAATCCATAACTGCAAGTTTGGGCAGAATTGGGATTTGAACCCAGACAATCTGTCTCCAAAATCTGTGCTTACTACAGAATGTGTGTGCATGTGTGCACACATTTTTGTTTGTGTGTGTGTGTGTGTGTGTGTGTGTGTGTGTATGTACCCGATTTCAATGGAATCTTCTTTAAAACAAAAAGAAAATACTCCCATAGTTGAAGAAGCATATTTATTGTTAGATATAAGGGGATAATGAATAAGTGGTACTGCTTGGGCAAGAGGAGAGGAAAGTCCTAAGTGAAGCTAGTGAGGCTAAGTACTTGATAAGAAGCGGGTGAATGTACAGATAGGAGAAAGAAATCACGAAAAGTCTATAGTACTTTTGAAATCCCTACCGTTCATACATAATTTTCAGTAGCAGTTAACACTCCATAGTTTATACCAGTATAAGCTGTAGGGTTTAAACCAGTATGAACTATGCATAGTTTATATCATGTCAGACAGATGATTAAAAATAAGCAATACTCTATAGACTTGACTTTCTGTACTTCTGAGTCTATCCTCCAGCAAAGACTAATGCTCGGTCTTTCAGGAAAGTCCCATAGAGCTGCTCTTTCCCCAGATCCTCAGTGCAAACAGTTCTTCCTCCTTCTGTAAACTCTTCTAACGTCACAGGATCTTGTGGCTAGAAGGACGTTGGGGGCCATTCAGTCCAACCCTTCAGCCTATCCTGAAACCTAACACACCATGCAAAGTGGTACAGATACAGCGCCAAATTAAGACTTCGTTTGCTTTATTCCCATTTAAGACAAGTTATCCATCAGTAGTTCTTCACCCACCAAGTATTAGAAATATTAGTTCTCTGACACATTCATTCACAGTTTATACCTAAACAAAAAACTTAATTATCACGAAATTAAAACAATGCTTAATTTATCACAGTCATGGTTCCTACATTTGTCTGTATTCTCCTGAGTCGCCTCACCTCCCTTTGTTTTAAGCATCAGTTCTTAGGAGCTTTGTGTTGATATTCAGAATTTAAATTGAATTACCTTGGTACCACAGACCTTACGGCAATCCATTACCACAGTGGCTTCTTTTAATACTTATAGTCAAAAAGATTCCAGTTAAATTTTCCTCTGTGACTTTCTCTTTCCCCATTGATTTTGTTTATTCTATTCTAGATGTCACATATCCAGGATCTGACCTTCAAATATTAGTCAAATTTCAACATGGAGGAATCCCCATGGATATTCTCAATCCAACTGTTTCCCTTTAATATCAATGTTAAGGTCAGAAAGTCATCTAAGACTACCCTATTTCCAACAGTTATTTGCACCTTTATTAGCTAGGAAGGAGGAACCCTGGTGACGCAGTGGTTAAGCGCTTGGCTGCTGACCGAAAGGTTGGTGGTTCGAACCCATCAGCTGCTTGGCGGGAGAAAGATGTGGCAGTCTGCTTCTGTAAAGATTACCTATGGGGCAGTTCTACTCTGTCCTACAGGGTCACCGTGAGTCAGAACTGACTCAACGGCAACAAGTTTTAGCTAGGACAGTGGTGGTAACAGTGGAGGTTCGGGAGATGCTACACAGGTAAAAAGCCACCCTAGCAACGAAGCTCGAAAGCTTTACAGGGTGTACATGTGTTGTGTGACAGATGAGAGCCAGGAAGACTCAAGATGTAGCAACATCTGTAACCAGGGGCACTTTGAATATAACCCACGCGTCAATGTCAACAGCAATTGCGCCCTATACTCAACCTTACACAGCTGTGGGCAACAACTAGGCTCCCAGTATGAAATTTTCCTACTAATGTTAGGAAGAAAGGGAGGGAGGAAGGAAAAGAAGTTTAAAAATCAGTTTCAGGTGTTCAAGCAAAGAGAAAAAAGCAATGGGATGGACAGAGACAAGAGAAAACTAAGGAAGGAGAGAAGGATATCTGCAAATACTAGGCTTTAGGCCTCGAATGATTGTTATACACACTGAAAGCAGTGCAAGAACAAGGGGCTCCGCATGGCTTGCACCCATTTCCCTGTCCTTGCCTTGCTGGGGCCTCAGGATCAGTGGAATCTTTCTGTTTACCTGCTGTAAACTCACAGGGCCCTTCTAGAAGAGATTTACGGAGTTGCTGACAATTTGCAAATGGAGCCACAGGGGACCTTACCGCACCCTCCTTGCAAACAGGCTAAACAAATACCTTTAACTTGCTTCTTTAATGTGACCTACTGACAGGACAGTCTTCTGTCTGCACCGCGGGCATTACCGGGCTCTCAGCAAATTAGATGATCCTTAAATTGTCTTGACTTGACTGTCTTGTGTCCTTTTGTGTGCAAATGTTATTTATGTTACAACCAGAGATACAGGAGAGCTATTACAAAGCATTAGACAACAGCCTCCTCTGGGCTTTCAATACGCTCTCTTTTTATCATTCCCTATTCAGCTCCTGCTTCCAATTCTGGGCAACTCCCCAAGCCCCACCACCCTCTCAAGCCTCCCATCTCTTCCAGCACCAGCCCTCCTATGCACCCTTGGCCAAATTCTTGCCTTTCCTCCTGTTTTAGAGGAATCTGTGGTTCTCAGATGGGAGTGCCCCTAATTTTATGCCTCACTACTTACAAACTTCACACTTAACTGTTGCCTACCTTACCGCATCTCCTACTTTCAGTTGTCCAAAAGTACTTTGCTATTTCAAACAGTCCACACCACTTGTCTGTCAGTTTGTCATACTGTGGTGGCTTGTGTGTTTGCTATGATGCTGGAAGCTATGCCACCAGTATTTCAAATACACATATGGTCACCAGTGGTGGACAGGTTTTACTGGAGCTTCCAGACTAAGGTAGACTAGAAAGAAAGGCCTGGCAATCTACTTCTGAAAAATAGCCAATGAAAACCCTCCAGATCACAACAGAATACTGTCCCATGTCATGCTGGACAATGAATCCCCTAGGTTGGAAGACACTCAAAATACACAATGGCTGCAACAATGGACTTGAGCATACCAACAATTGTGAAGATGGTACATGACAGGGCAATGTTTTGCTCTGTATGTGTAAGTTGGAGCCGACTCGACCATAGTTAACAATAGCATTTCATATGATGGATCTTAGTCCATTCCATTTTAGGCATAGAATACATCTGTCTTTGTCATCTATGTGAAGAACTCCCACTCATTCTTTGAAAGCCTATTCAGTGATGCCTCCTCGAACAGCTAAGCCGTGATGATCTCCCGCAACTGAAATCACCCCTCACAAAATTTGTTACACCCTCTTGGACAGTTATTCATCCTTAAAGTTATTTGTTCTATATCTTTAAACAGAGCCTACTACCTTGGCTGAAGATAAATAAAAGAAAAATAATAGCTAAGTGGTTCTGTAGTCTCTGGGTTATTTATTAATAGTTTATCCATCTAGCAGTGGGTTTATCTCCTGTTGACCTTTGTTTTATCTTCATTTTTTTTTACAGGATGCCTACTTTGAGTTTTAGCTTTTGTCATGGATTTGAGGCTTTGAACTTCCTGACACTTAAAAAATGTGTGCCCCTCTTTTGGGTCACATAACCTTTATATTGTCTTTTATAGTTGTCCCTCTTAATCAGAGAACTCCCATGAATAGCCCATCCGAGTTCTCTTGATGACCTTTTGATGATCAGAAGTACACTTTTTTTGATGATGTTCCATCTTTTGTGGACCATGTTGTCTTTCAAAAATTTTGTTCATGGAATGAAAACTTTAATTTTTCTGAATAGTTTTGATGTCTGTCTTCCCGATGTCTAGATATATGTCTGATTATCTGTCTCTAATGTCCCCAACTCCTTATAGGATTAATTTCAAGAATATTTTTGTCTCAGGTTTTTTTTTAAATTTCCAGGTTAAGAATACTTTTGATGAATAATGTCATAGATTGAATTGTATCCTCCAAAAATGTGTGTCAACTTGACTAGGCCGTGATTCCCAGTATTGTGGATTGTCCACCATTTTGTCATCTGATGTAATATTCCTATGTGTTGTAAATCCTACCTCTATGACATTGATGAGATGGAATTAGTGGCAATTATGTTAATGAGGCAGGACTCAATCTGCAAGATTGGATTGTGTCTTGAGCCAATCTCTTTTGAGATATAAAAGAGGGAAGTGAGCAGACACATGGGGACTTCATACCACCAAGAAAGTAGTGCCAGGAGAAAATGCACGTATCCCAACACACCAACGCTCTCAGAGATATTAACAAAATCAACAGTTGGCGAGCTGATTCAAACTCATCATGAATCCATGTGTGCTAGAGTAGAATGTGCTCTGTAAGGTTTTCAATGGCTGATTTTTCAGAAGTAGATTGCCAAGCCTTTCTTTTGAGATGCCTCTGGGTGCACTCAAACCTGCAACCTTTCAGTTAGCAGCTGAAGGTGTTAACTATTTGCACCATCCAGGGAATCTAGGGATATTAATGAGGTCACTTTATTTCTTATTCTCTGCAAGTTAGAATACAAGTATTTGAGATCATAAACATGTATCAGCACTTAAATGACTCTTAAGTTTCCTGACATTAAGGTTTTCGTGGAATACATGATGCTCTCATATTCTCTTATGCTGTGGTTTTGTCTCAGCCTTTTTCTCCCTTTCCCTAAAAATTCTGTCAAAAGATTTATTGTCCTTTAAATAGTTTTCAATAGTGATGTTCACCAAATATTTCTGTCTCGCTGCCTTTGGTGCACATGTATGGTACACCTCTTGGCCACTTATGGTTGGAAGGGGTCAGGTGACTGCTTCTAGCCAATAAGCTATGAGTGGAAGTAATATGTGTCACTTTTAGAACAGAGCATTTACTCACCAGTGCAATATCTTCCAAAACTGTCTTTCCCTTTGTCATAGCAACAATAATATTTGAGATGATGATCGCTCTGATGACATTTGACCTAAAGCAAGGAAACAAACCTGCAATTGACCAGAAGCATGAGAGAAAAATAACCTGCCAAGGTTTGGAGGGTTTTTTGTTACCACAACACAGCCTAGCTTATCCTGACTGATAAAGCAAGAATCATCATTCTAGCATACAGCTAGGGCCTGGAAATGAAATTCTGGCACATGTAAAAGCAAATAAACACAGGCTCTGTTCTGTCGCTGTTATAATCAGAGCCATTATTTGGAAATAAAACTTGAGTTTCAGGTATGGAGTTTTCAACCTAGAACTTCAAGGTCATTCAGGATATCTCCTGAGTTTCATCTATCATTGTTTTCTTACAAAAGAGCAAATACTGGAGGTGATTTTCGAGGCTAATGAATCCTGGCAGGGTTTCTGTAACACTTCGATTTTAATTATGTTTCATTTATTTAATGGCATTTTACAGAGCTAGATTTGAGGCTGTTTCACTATATGGATTATCAGATCAGAGGGTGTTTGTAGCAAAATGCTAAAGTTGGTAACATAAATGAGAGCTATTCAATGAAAGCAGCCCTCCAAAATTTCAAAAGAAAACACTATTATTTATAAGCTTGTGTTTGCAAGGCTGGTATACAAGAAGCAATCTTTTATCCCTTCATTTCACACAGAAAATCTGGATGAACTGTATTCTGTGAATTACAGTTCTGTGATCCATAAAGTCCATCTTTCCTAGGCTTGAAACATTTAGGGAAATTCTCACTCACTTTCATTTAAATATGTTTTTCTATAAATTAAAACTTTTCATTAAATTGTTTAATAAAAGTATTCCAAACCCGTTGCCATAGAGTTGATACCAACTCATAGCGACCCTATGTGGCAGAGTAGAATTGCCCCATAGGGTTTCCAAGGAGCGGCTGGTGAATTCGAACTGCCAACCTTTTGGTTAGCAGCCAGATGTTTAACAGCTGAGCCACCAGGGCTCTAATAAAAGTTAGATCAAATTAAACCAAAACCCAAATTAGACAGATTTGAAAGGGTACAATTCAGACCAATACTTAAAATACATAAAACACTTTAAAAAACCCATTGCCGCCGAGTCGATTCCAACTCATAGCGACCCTATAGGACAGAGTAGAACTGCCCCATAGGGTCTCCTGAACTGAAATCTTTATGGGAGCAGATTGCCACATCTTTCTTTTGTGGAGTGGCTGGTGGGTTCAAACCACCGACCTTTTGGTTAGCAACCGAGTAACCACCACACCACCAGGGATCCTTTAATAAAATTAGGTTACAAATACGTACCTAGTATATAGTGGTTTTTAGTTCTGTTTTGTTTTCAAACGTAAGGATCTAACTACCCCATAATTCCCTGTGTTAAAACTAGCATCTTTGTTGAACCTGTGTCCACAACTCCTGCTTCCACGCAGTATCCTTGCAGTATTTGCTCTCTTTCTAGAAGGGGAAACCACTGACTACCTTCTGAGGCTAAGACAATGTTGCCTTTACAGCGTTTTCAGTCATCTCTTTAGCACTTTCCAACCACCCTACACATTCCTGTTCCTCTAGGGAGAACAGAGATTAAAAAGAAAGAAAGAAAAAACTAATTTCAGGGTAATGTACCCGATGTGTGTGCTGGATTTTGAGCCAACTTGGGTCCTACTGGTTGGAGTCATGGAGACACCTCCCTAGCCCTTGTTTCCCAGGTAGGGGATCAGAGGGTCCTCTTGTTAGAACTAACAGATGTTAGGTGTCATCCCTGATGTCTGATGGGGTTCCAAGCACTATCTGGCAAAGGAGAGGCACAGGGCATCCTTCTCAGTCACTGCTCTCAGTGTGGGGCTCAGAAGCCACTTGTGTGTGATGGTAAAGATTTTAGGTTTCAGCCCTGACATTTTAGCCATGTAAGTAAAATTGGCCTTTGGTTGTAACAAACCAAACTTCTAGATAGAGAGATACTTAATTAGAACAAAGAAACAGTATGTTATAGGGCAGAGAAAGTGGGAGCTCTCTTAATGGGATGGGCCAGAGATCTCTTGGATGGTACCTCATTGTTGCAACACCTTCACAGTGTCCAATCTGCTCGGTCTGGGTGCATCTCCAAACTTGTTTAGACCCATTTCTAGTAGGCACACTTCCAGACAACGGTCATTAGAGGAAGGCCTGCTTTAGGTGATTGGAAGATTGAGATTTTATGACCTCCTGAGGAGTAATGATCCTACATATCCACAAGTTTGGAAGTGGCTTTGTGTGAGCTGCACAGGTGAGTGACACAGGTATGTCTACCTGTCAATCACTGAGTCCCCCTTCAGACTACCCCCACATACAAAGTAGAACCTTTACACGTATTCTGCAAAGAGGGTAGGGAAAATAATAGGGATGAGCTTGCCTATCAGAAGAGCTGGTGGCTACGTTTTCCAATCAGTGATCTCCCTGACAGTTTGTAAATTGCTTCAAGTTGTCCTCTTCCATTTATTTCTAGATGTTAGATGTTTACTGATTAAGTAGTATTGCCTGTTATTTGTCTTAAGCGTTCTAAAGCTAAAAGAGCACAGGCTTTGCAGCTCCCCAGTCACTGGCTTAGGAATCTGAGGCATGCTGTTAAAGCACCCTAAACTTCAGTTTCTTGACTTTGGAGATAATCTGTGTGGCCTATCCCCTCAGGCATGTTGGGCCAATGTCACATATTAGCTCTATAAAACATTTAAACAGAATACAACAACGGATTCACAAAGATATTTAGAATAGTTTCATTGTTGTTGTTAGGTGCCGTTGAGTCAGTTCTGACTCATACTGACCCTATAGAACAGAGTAGAACTGCCCCATAGAGTTTCCAAGGAGAGTCTGGTGGATTTGAACTGCCAGCCTGATTTTCAGAAGTAGATCTCCAGGCCTTTCTTTCTATTCCTCACATAAGAACCTATAAAGTATGTTATATTATTATCATTCCCTCATAGGGTGAGATGTATGATTATTTGTTAAATAAACAGGGCTGACCAAAGAAACAAAATAAAGGAAGATGGAGGTGGGGGAGAGCAAGAGACCGCCTGAATACTCTTTCTTCCCTCAACTTTGCACCAAGAAGATTCCCCTTCACCTTTCTGAACAACAGAGGGGGAAGGAGAGCAGAGCTCTTACACATACTTTACACTGGAGACCTGGAGATTTCTAAGACCAACAGAATGCTGGGTGTTATGGATTTAATTGTGCCCCCCAAAAATATGTGTTGTATACCCTAACCCTATACCTGTGGCTATAATCCCATTTGGAAATGGGTTTTCTTTGTTACGTTAATGAGACAGTATTAGAGTAGGGTATGTCTCTAGTCAATCTCTTAGATTTAAAAGGAGCAAATCAAGCAAGGAAGTGAGGAAACGCAGTAGGGTAAAGATAGATGTGATGCCACATGAAGATCACCAAGGAACCAAGCCATTGTCAGAAGCTGAAAAGAGACAAGGACCTTCTTCCAGAGCTGACAGAGAGAAAAAGCTTTCCCCCAGGGCTGGTGCCCTGAATCTGGACTTCTAGCCTCCTAAAATGTGAGAAAATAAATTTTTGCTTGTTAAAGCCACCCACTTGTGGTATTTTTGTTATAGCAGCGCTAGATAACTAAGACACCCAGGAAAGGGAATAATACCAGGTAGGGAATATAAAGGACATGGGAAACAGAGAGTATAATGAGGAATAGGGGCTGTGATGGGGCATCCATAGAAGGAAGTCCTCAAGGTCTGGGTAGAGAAGCTCTAGACTCATATTGGTGCAGGGCTGAGAGCTCAGCTGAGGGTGCCAGTAGCAACTTTTCACTGCCCCACTGCCGAACACACACTTCACACTCTTTTTGTGAGTGATCTGGAGTCCATTTACTAGAGTAAAGAACTGTTGGAAATTTCTTGGGATTTTCTATGTATGTTTAATTGCTTGTGAATGGGAAAGGAGTGGACACTGCCCCAATCTTGAAAGATACCTGTACATACATCCATCTGCAGCAGCAGATGATAACCCCGATGTGACAGAAGATCATGTGAATCCATCATAGAGATCCCCTGACAACCAGAAAGTGTAACTGATGTCTCTGACTCCAAAAGATGAGGTGTCTGGTGTGCAAAATGACAGGTTCACAAGTTTGAGCCAGTCCAGATAGTCCTCCAACTGAGTCTACAGACATTTTTATTCATTCATCACATTTTTTGGCACAGCTAAAATGTGTCCTCTATGAAGCTTTCCAAAGAACCTTCCATTTCTAGGCAGGATTCCATCCTGTCTTCCTATTGAATTGATTTATGCTTTTAATTGTTTATCTCCAAGAAACATAACCAATACATAATAATCTTTTGGAAAGCTAGTAGGAAGTATACCATCTGATTGATCTATTTCTACTCTGTTTCATTTAGTTTTCTAAAAATAATTTTAGGAAGATATCTGAAGTCCTGGTCTCAAGTTTTGCAAAAGTGACAGATAAGAGAGATATATTGTATTACTTTAACTCATGCTAGTGAATGGCTGTATGCTAGCCTTAGTGTTAAAGAGATTATGCAGTAAGTCTCTCTCCTGCATCTGTACATTTCTCTAGGCTTGGGTGCTCTCCTTCTCCTCCTTTACACCCATACCTTCCCACCTATTGTTAGCTATCATCAAGTCAACCAGACTTATGGCAACCCCATACACACAGAAACTAAATGCTGCCAGGCCCTACGCCATCCATATGATCAGTTGGGGATTGGACCCTTGTAGCCGGTAGGGTTTTCCTTGGCTGATTTTTTTTGTTTGGAAATCGATTGCTAGGCCTTTATTCCTAGTCCATCTTAGTCTGGAAGCTCCCTTGAAATCTATCCAGCATGATGGCGTTCCTCAAGCTTCCAATGACAGATGGGTGGTAGCTAGCTGTGCATGTGGTGCATTGGCTTGGAATTGAACCTGGTTTCCCACATGGAAGGTGAGAATTCTACCGCTTAACACTGCTGTCATGTGAAGACGTCCAGGTTATCTGCTGGAGGATGAACGCAACGTGAAGAACTGAGGTATCCCAGCTGATGGTCAGCCAACCTCAACTAATCTGTCAGAGGACTACAACATACGAGTGAGTCCCAGGGGAGATCAGCCGAGCTTGGCCCACATGAGAAGACCAGCCCAAATTGCTGACCCACAGAATCATGAGCTGAATAAACTACTGTAATTTTAAATCTCTATGTTTGAGAGCTGTTTATCACACAGCAAAAACGGCTACAGTGAGTCAGAAGGGGGGGTGAGTAGAAAGCCCAAGAAACAAACCATTTTCATTGGGAAGGAATGAATAGAAAGTTTAGTATTCTGAGGTTCTCAGAAAATCCAGTGTCCTTAGTTGTCCTGTCTGTGCTCCCCCATATTATCGAAATTTCTTGAACAATTGCTGTATAAAACTGTCACTGTTACAGAGATATTTTCATGTCATTCATGTGAAATTTCAAAGATAATCACAAGAAATTTTAGCAATTAAAAAGAAGCAGTGTTGGCCAGGAACAACATGTAAGACATAATTGAACAAGCACATTCAAAATTACTTGAGGCTTCCTTCAAAGTCAGTTTCAGATACTCTTTGCAGAGCCGAGTAGATGAGAAAGCAGAAGGTGATGAAGCTGTGGAGCTGGCTTAAGCTGGTTGAGACTCACAAGGAGGTATAAGAGGCACCCTCAGGAGTACCAAAAGATCTGTTTTCTTGTTCTCCAAAGACATATGCAAACAACTGGCTGGGAAACAAACTGCCCATTTGTTTACACTCCATTTGGATGAGTGCATAGATGCAATCATCTGGACAATTTATTGATCTCTTTGTTCCCTATGTTTATAAAGATGATGTCAACCAAGTGCTTTCGTATGTTCAACAAGGGGGTCAAAATGATAAATTTTATAAAAGAAAAAAAATGGATTGAATAATCATCTTGTACCCACAACTGTAATATAACAGGAAGGAACTTCAGAGTTACTGGTATTACACAACAGTGACTCTCAAGGTTGGGGCCAGTGGGAGTGGTCTGTCCCTGGATCAAGCAGTAAGGGGGTGCATTGTCTGCAGAGAATTTAAAATCAATCACAAAAAGCACTAAAATTGATCTGCGCTTTATCATCACCAGTATGTCGGTGATAGTGTACATACTTCTCCCCAAGAGTGCAGACAGCTCCCCCTGCTCCTCTCCCCAGTCCGCCCCTGCTGTGGTGAGCTGCCCTTACACAGATGAGTGCTGGCTTAGCAGGAGAAGATGCAGCCAGAATTTATGTACCTAAGGTTTCACTGTTACTTTGCTTCATGAGAAAATTACAACAAAGGGGTAAAACCTGAATAAGGTGAATGAATTCATTGCTAACCATAGAATAAAGGATAACTCACGAAGTGATAACCAACTTTGCTCATAAATGGTGAAAAAAGTTGCCATTGCCAGTAATAAGTATGTAGCTAGGTGGCCTAGATTTTAGACATATTCTGACATCAGGGCAGATAAAAGGATTTTCCTGGTCTGTGAAGCTATTTAGTTTCCTTTTCTGATAATAATGGATTCAATGTAACAATATTTTGTTCATTAACCAAAGAGACAAAACACATTTTGTTCATGATGGCAAGTTATTTAAAACATGTATGTGTTTTAAAAGTCACAAACATATTATAAAATAGACTACAAAATTCACCTGAATTTTAAAGATGTAATATGAGATGTCAAATAAGTTCACTCTTTAAGCTACACTTCCAGGCTTCCCTTGTCTGTGCCTCAGAGAGATTTGATAAAAATTTGGAGCTGTATTTTTCTACCATAAAATTTACCGTACTGTCATGTAATTATTTGTTTGTGAATATCTCCTTCGTGTATTAATCCCTTCAAGAACATGGACCACTTGGTTTGTCTGTTAATAGTCAGCATCTAGAACACTCCTGAATTAATGCCTGTCCACCCCCAGCCCATTTCAAACGCTTTAACCCTACCCTTGTTTTTATTGTTGTTGGGTGCCATTGAGTCGATTTTGACTCGTAGTGACCTCATGTGACAGAGCAGGACTGCCCCATAGGGTTTTCTAGGATGTAATGTTTACAGGAGAAGATCACCAGGTCTTTCTCCTGTGGAGATGCTGGTTGGATTCAAACAGCCAGCATTTCAGTTAGCAGCCAAGTGCTTAACCTTCCATCAGCAGGGCTCCTGCAGCCCTAAACCTTAGCCCCTGCCTGAACAGTGCTGTAGTCAGTCGTGTTCGGTACCACGTAACTCTGCTTCCTACCATGGCTCTCTCTCTTTCACTACACACAGTCATGCGCTGCATAGTGTCTGTTTGGGCATTGTGTGACCTCATATACATCTGTGGTCCCCTAAGGTTATGCAGGCAGTCCCTAGATTATGAACGAGGTCCGTTCCGTCTTTAAATTGAATTTGTATGTAAATCAGAACAGTTAGGTACAGTTTGTATCTAATGTCAGTCAGATGTTTGTCTCAGCATAGAGTATATAATGTACCTTTATATGCAAAAAACATTAAAGAAAGATTTCCAGATACACAAAACATCTTTAACAGAATAATACAGTAATGATAATAATAACGTTTTGATGTGCATTGCAAATGAATATCCGTTTGTTATTTCGAACCATTGTATGTACCTCAAATTTTTAATATAATAGGCTTTACAGGGTTGGTTCATAACTATGAGTTGCATGTAAGTCAGGCATTTGTAACCTGGGGACTGCCTGTAAATAATATGGTGTTCGCACAATGCCCAAATCACATAAAAAATCTATTTCAAAGAACAAATCATGGATGTTAAGCAACGCATAACTGTGTATATGTATATATATATAGAGAGAGAGAGAGCCCTGGTGGCACAGTGGTTAAATGCTACAGCTGCTAACCAAAAGGTCAGTGATTTGAACCCACCAGCCACGCGTTTGAAACCCTGTGGGGCAATTCACTCTGTCCTATTGGGTCACTATAAGTTGGAATCGACTTGATGGCAATGGGTTAAATATATATATGTAAATATATATATCTATATATATATATACAAAAAAAAAATCCGTTGCCGTTGAGTAGATTCTGACTCATATATATATATATATATATATACACACACA
The DNA here is from genome assembly GCA_030035585.1 of Dugong dugon. NCBI lineage: Eukaryota > Metazoa > Chordata > Mammalia > Sirenia > Dugongidae > Dugong > Dugong dugon. The sequence continues at coordinate 21,272,200 of CM057469.1, read as the reverse complement.
CACATATACTCCTCACTATCTTGTTTTTTTTAAAATTGTACTTTAGATGAAGGTTTACAGAACAAATAGTTTCTCATTACACAGTCAACATGCATATTGTTTTATGACTTTGGTTAACAGTCCCACAACATGTCAGCACTCTCCCTTCTTAACCTTGGAGGACTTTTTTCTTTTTTGGTGAAAATATGCATAGCCAGAGATACACCTTTTCAAAAATTTCTACATGTACAATTCAGTGACATTGATTACGTTCTTCTGGTTGTGCTGCTATTCTCACTATCCTTTTCCAAATTATTCCATCACCATTATCTTCAACTCACTGCACCCTTAGGCTTCCCATCAAACCATTTGAGTTGCTGTTGTCAATTTGATCTCGCATAGGTAATTCTTTTTTTTTTTTGTACTTTAGATTAAGGTTTACAGAACAGAATAGGTTCTCATTAAACAGTTAGTACACATATTGCCCTATGACAATGGTTAACAACCCCACAACATGTCAACACTGTCCTTTCTCAACCTTGGGTTCCCTATCACCAGCTTTCCTGTCCCCGCCTGTCTTCTAGTCCTTGTCCCTGGACTGCTGTGCCTCATTAGTCCCATTTTGTTTTATGGGGCTGTCCAATCCCAGGCTGAACGGTGGAGCCTGGGAGTGACTTCACCACTGAGTTAAAAGGGTGTCCGGGGGCCGTACTCTCAGGGTTTCTTCAGTCTCTGTCAGGCCAGTAAATCTGGTCTTTTTGTGTGTGTGTTAGAATTTTGTTCTACATCCTTCTCCAGCTCTGTTCAGGACCCTTTGTTGTGATCCTGGTCAGAGCAGTCAGTGGTGGTAGCTGGGCACCATCTAGCTGTACTGGACTCAGTCTGGTGGAGGCCTTGGTAGCTGTGGTCCATTAGTCCTTTGAACTAATCTTGTCCTCATATCTGTTCTCTTCATTCTGCCTTGCTCCCCAAGGGGTGAGACCAGTGGAGTATCTTAGACGGCTGCTCACAGGCTTTTAAGACCCCAGACACTACTCACCAAGGTAGAATGTAGAACATTGTCTTTATAAACTGTGTTATGCCAGTTGAGCTAGATGTTCCCCCAGAGCATGGTCCCCACAGCCCTCCACCCAGCAATTCGTCCTTCAGGGAGTTTGGAAGTGTCTATGGAGCTTCCATGACCTTTCCTTGTACAAGCTGTACTGGCTTCCCCGGTATTGTGTACTGTCTTACCCTTCACCAAAGTTACCACTTATCTATCCCCTCCCATTCCTTGTAACCAACAAAGATTGTTTCTTTTTATGTGTAAACTTTTTCATGAGTTTTTACAGTAGAGGTCTCATACAATATTTGTCCTTTTGTGATTGACTTATTTCACTCAGCTTAATGTCCCCCAGTTTCATCCATGTTATGTTTTGCAGATTCATAATCATTCTTTATCGTTGTGAAGTACTCCTTTGTGTGTACATACCATAGTTTGTTTATCCATTCATCTGTTGATGGGCATCTAGGTTGTTTCCATCTTTTTGCTATTGTGAACAATGCTGCAGTGAATATGGGTGTGCATATGTCTATTTGTGTGATGGCTCTTATTTCTCTAAGATATATTCCTAGGGTGGGATTGCTGGATTGTATGGTGTTTCTATTTCTAGCTTTCTAAGGAAGCGCAGTATCATTTTCCAAAATGGATGTATCATTATGCATTCCCAACAGCAGTGCATAGGAGTTCCGATCTCCCTGCAGCCTCTCCAACATTTGTTATTTCCAGTGTTTTTGATTTGTGAGTGCTTTTTTTGTGGTGCTGACTTCTTCTTTGTTCCTCTTACTCTCCTGTGCTGAATTCCTTTTGTTTGTGGATTTTTTTCCATTTCTTTTGTTTTTGTTTTTACTGAGACTTGATGGTTTTCTCTTTATTTTCATGAGTAGGTTTGTTAACTTTCTTTGTGGTTACAGTGAAATTTATCTTTATCTTTCTAAGTTTGAAGCAGTCTATTATTACTTGGTATTGCCTTGCCTTCCTCTCCATTAGAAGGTTCTATACCTACACCATTTATTCCCTCTTTTATTGTTCTGATGTTGTTGTCATTTACAGATTAATTGCTCTGATTCCCTGCTGTATTTCTTTTGGTTTTGGATAGTCCTTGAGAGTTCATTTCCTAGATTCGTATCTGGCTGGTACAATCCTGTGTCCTAGATTCAGCCTGTGAGCTGATGTTGTTTGTTCTCAGATCGACAGACTCCCTTTAACAATTTCTAATGGCAAGCTCCCCTAGTACTCTTTTTTGTTTCTTCGTATGTTTTTGGCTGTCTTTCCTCTCCTCTCTCCCATACCCATCTTAGCTCCACAGATCACGGTCTCCTCCCTCCATCCTGCCTACCTGCACTGTGCGCCGAACATCACACCCCAGAGTAGCCCTGGCACAGCCTACTGGAACCTGCCCTGCACTGATTGCGGGCTTGCCCTGGTGGTGGTAGTAAGTGCCACAAACAACCAATCCCAGCAACTCCTCTTCATCTAGACCTACCCTGCTTTAGCATATCTGAGCGACTGACCCTGCCAATTGGAGAAGGAGGTGAAAAGTATCATGCCCAAAGAGGAGCAAACAACAAAGAACACTCCACTATCTTGTTATCCAACATTCTGCATTTACAGCAATAGTAAAAAAATCTACTATCCAACTATTTTGCACATTAATGACTTATATTCTACAGTAATAAACAGCGAGGTACAAAGAGAGAGTAATGCTGGCTGTGATGGTTAAGATTATTTGTCAGTTTAGCTGGGCCATGATTCTCAGTAGTTTGGCAGTTATGTAATGATGTAATCATACTCCATTTTGTGATCTTATATGGTCATCTTCCATTTTCACATAATGCCAGTTTTCACAAAGAGCCTAACCATGTCGATGAGTGATGAGTGGATGTATATAGACACATATGTATATGTAAAATATATATGCTAAATCGGCATTCATATGTATATAAAATGCTAAAGCCAAAAAAGCCCATTGCTATTGAGTCAATTTCAACTCATAGTGACCCCATAGGAAAGAGTAGAACTGCCCCATATGGTTTCCAAGGAGTGCCTGGTGGATTCAAACTGCCGACCTTTTGGTTAGCAGCCATAGCTCTTAACCACTAAGCCACCAAGGTTTCCATAAAATGCTAAGTATATGTGTATATTTATATATATAATATACAGGTAGTGCCCAGCTTATGACATACTTGAGTTACAAAGAACTGCACTTATGACTGTTCATTTTTTCTTCTTTTTACATCTTATCATTGGTAGTATGTACTATATACAGTGTTGCAGCATGTAATTTGATGACGTTATCATTCACATGCCAACCCCCAAGACAATTAAAGATCAGAAATATAAAGATACTAATAATTAATGGTAATAATAATGAAAACTAAAAAAAAAAAAAAGATATTCAACTTACGTTAGAACTAACATGATGGTGTTATCAGAACAGAAACCCCACTGTGAGTTGGGGACTACTTCTGTGTGTGTATACACACACACGTATACATACACACACACAGATATGTATCTACCATCTATCTGTCTATCTGTCTGTCTGTCTATCTATCTAGACTGTCCCTGGGTGGTGAAAATGGTTCATGTGCTCAGTTACTAACAAAAAGTTTAGAGGTTCAAGTCCACCCAGAGGCACCTTAAAAAATCAGCCATTGAAAACTCCATGGATCACAGTTCTACTCTGGCACACATGGGGTCATCATGAGTTGGAATTGACTCCATAGCAACTGGTTTTATTTATAGAGATACATATGTAAATATGAAAGAATGAATACTTTACCAGAAATGAACTATTAGCACACTGTTTGGATATTCTTTTTACAGTTCTTTTTGACAGATAATTCTTGATTAGCTTAAATAAAATTGCATAATATATTATTAAATATGAGGGAGGATTCTGTGGAGTGGCTTCTCAACACGTGCTCTAAGTCTTTTCTAGTATTATCTTCTGTAGAGTTGTTGCTGAAAGTTAAAACCACAATTCCCAGACTACTTTGCAGCTAGGTTTCTGGGTATAGCTTAGATTTCACTTATTGAAAATGCCAATATGAGACTTTATTTGGAGAAGAAACAAACTGAATGTGGTGCATTCCTTCAATAGGCATGGGTTGTGGTGGAAAGAGTGTGGTTTTTTGCAGTCTGCAATGGAACTAATAGCTTCCTGATTTGCCCGCTTTCCTATTTGTGGCACAAACATAATAGTTCGTGGGGGCTGAGAGTTTTTCCTGGAGGCTCAGCCTGTAGCCAGTTCCTCTAGACCTTCCAATGCTATGTAAGCCTTCTGTTAGTCTGTAATAAATTCCTTTCTGTTCAGACTAGCTAAAGTGGATTCTGTTGCCTGCAGTTGAACTATGCCAAAAGAAGAACATTAATACTGTGTGTGTGTGTTTATTAAGAATAACTCTGTCACAAAATTACGTTTACAGCACCTAATATGCACTAACAATCTAGAATAATATATGAAGGGGACATTGGTATTTCAGTGGTAGAATTCTTGCCTTCCATGTTGGAGAACCGAGTGTGATTCCCTACCAATGCACCACATACTCTGCGACCGCTCATCTGTCAGTGGTAGTTTGCATGTTGCTATGATGTTGAACAAGTTTCAGTGCAGTTTCCAAACTAAGATGGGCTAGGAAGAAAGGTCTGATGATTCAAGTCTAAATATCAGCCAATGAAAACCCTATGGATCACAATGGTCTGATCCCCAACTGGTAATAGAGATGGTGTTATGGAGATGGCCAGGGAAGGATTATCGAATAAACAAGGTATGCAGGGGCTTACTTGTGCTTATTAATCTGTAGTGTAAAATTTCACCTGTTTTTCACGTCAGATATATGGTGAAACCCATGTGAAATTGTGCACTACAGATTAATAAGTAAACACAAGTAAGCCTGTGTGTACCTTGCTTACTGTAAGCCTGTGTGTACTTCTTACTGGTTTATATGCTCCTTGGGGGTGGCACAGGATTAGGCAGTATTTCGCTCCTGTTGTGAAAGGGGATGCCATGAGTTGGGGCTGACTCTACAGCAGCTATCAACAACAATATAATATCTAGGGACCAAGACTCTAATAACCTCTTTCCAGATACAACTATTCATGAAGATAAATATTCAAAACTTATAAGCATGTGAAATAATGGTTAAAATTTCATGAACTAAAGTCTGTGAGTTAAAAATTTATGTTTTCTAAGTTTGTCTTTTATTCAGGTCTAAAATCTGGTTTCATTTGGGTTATTTTGCCAAAGAAAATTAAAAGGGAATGTGCCTGTTAAAGGAAAGTAGACTAACAACAAAGTATTTATCAATCTTCCTGACAGTGAAGAATTAGCCAGGAAATTAAGAGCAAATATAAGAACAATGAAATCTTAGTAGTCTGGTCCATTAGTATAGGACAAGGGGACTATGCACCACAAAGTCTCAAGGGCATCTCTAGATTACAACACAAAACATTATGATCCCCATATAATAATGGCACTAATTCAAGTAGAAAGTTTTAAATTATGTTGCATTTCTTCCCTTTAATAACAAGGAAGTCCCTAATGTCTAGTGTACGCCATCTGCCCAAGCAACTACCTTCTTTTCCCCCAAGTTCTGGTCGAGGCCAGTGGCAGGGACCCTAAGAGAGTCATAAAATCTTCTTTGTGAGAGAGTCTCACCCACTGTCTTAGTTTTCTAGTGCTGCTGTAAAAGAAATGACATAAGTGAGTGGCTTTAATGAACAGATATTTATTTTCTCATAGTTTAGGATAAATCCAAATTCAGGGCAGCAGCTCTAGGGGAAGCCTCTATGGTGCCAGCATATCTGAATTGTGTGACTTCAGACCTAAATTAAAAACTCCATTCTGAATTAAACTAAGATTTTCATTTCTAATCTTCTAAAGAAACTATTCAGCCTTTTGTCAAAATTTTACTGCTTAAAAAAAAAAGAATGCAAGAGTCTGAATTTCTAAAGTGGATAAAGAATTTCCTGGTGCTTGTTAACAGTGTTTATGCATCTGGCCCCTAAGAAGATGCTTTGATCAACAAGAGATTAGAGAATAGGGCAGATAATGTTAAACGAACCTAGAAAATATAAATAACTTTATAGCCAACATAGGTATATATCAAGCTTTAGTTCTATGTCCTGACTCTCAAATTAATTTTTACTCACTGTGATTTTTACAGTGTATTTCTGCTAGTTCTTTGTAAATTTAAAACTAGGCAAAGACTAAGTTTCTCAAAATAAAGCAGTTCGCAACTATAAAAGTCTTGGCTGTAACACAAAGAATGCAGAGATTTGACTTTTAACTTACGTACATAAACTTACTATCATAACTGCCTCAGGAATTCACTGTGAATACCCAGGCCCTAACTCACTCCTCCTTAGCCAGATGGGTGATATTTACATTTCTAAAGGTTTCAGATTTAGAACTGATTTAATATTCACTCTTTACTAACTAATGGTTGATTTTACATTTCAAGGACTCCAACTGAGTTGACTCAGCCTGCAATCCATCACTAAACCCCCACATCAAGACTGTTTATATGTGTCACTTTAGAAATATTGTCTTAGTCAAGTTGTGTCAGGAATAAGAGATTTGTGTTAGGCTAGAAATTGATATAAAGAAAGCTTGTAGTTTGATAATTGCTTGTAAATTTCTCCTGACTCTCCCTGCAACCTCTTTGATATGAATCCATTTGCATTTGTTTCCTCTGCCTGTTAAATACTTATCGGTTCTGCCTACAGAGAAGAACACATGCTGCAGTCTGTATTGAATGCCACGTGTTTCTCCATTCCATGGAATGAAATTATTCCTTCAGCAAAATTTTTGTTTTAATTTCTATCAGAGCATCAGTCTAGTATTCACTATAAGACAGCTCTCTCTCTGTCCATTCTGAGGGAAAATTCTTGTCTCAGCTTTGCTAGCCCTGGTACCTCTCATTCATGTTTGCTGTCTGTGTCTAAACTGCTCTTTTTATAACTCAAAAGTCATTAGGTTTAAGACACACCCTACACTGATGTGGCCTCATTAACATAATAAAGAAAACCTTATTCCCAAATGAGATTATATTCACTGGTATACAAGACTAAATCCACTGTTGTCCAGTCAATTCTGACTCATAGTAACCCTATAGGACAGAGTAGAACTGCCCCATAGAGTTTCCATGGCTGTTATCTTTATGGAAACAGACTGCCACATCTTTCTCCTACAGAGCTGTTGCTGGGTTCGAACGTCTGACTATTTGGTTAGCAGCCGAGCTCTTAACCACTGTGCCACCAGGGTTCCTTATTCACAGGTATAGGGGTCAGGATTCCAACACATATTTTTGGAGGACATAACTGAATCCATAACACCCACTTTAACCATGGAACCTAAGGGGATGGAGAGTTGCCCGAGAGACTTCTACAAGACCCCTGAGCTCTTCCTGGCAGCCTCACTAAGTCAACTTCATTCTACATTTTGCCACCTGACCTTGTCATTGGAGGCAGTGGCATAATAGAGCACAAGAATACAAGGAAATGAACAATGTGAACAACTTGAACAATTCCATTTGGTCTTCCTAGCTTGAGGTCTGGTTGGTATTTGCATAAGATAGAAATATAACAAGAAAATCAGGTTTCTTTGGAAAGGCTGGGAAGGTAAGTTGGGAGGAGGGGAAAAATATCTTGAATTTTGTATGAGTTTGTTTGATTTCAGCATTTTGCTATAGAGGCAAAATTAACTGTAAAACATGGGTTGTTCCTTTTTCAGTCAGAAGAGGTTGTTGGATTTGAAATTTTCCCCTAGTAGTAAAGCTTAAATCATGGACCCAAGAGGAAAAGGTCGACTTCATCAATTCTGGATATACTTAGATTACAATCTTAGGAAAGAAGGATGGGGTGTTTGCAGAACCCTCTGGCAAACTAAAAGAAATACATGAATTGTATGTCATGAAAGGAGACAAAGCCAAATAGAAATCACTGGAATTTCTCTAGTCAGTGCCCCCAGGAATCTACCACGAGAAAAAGTGGAAGAAGTTTTGTGCCCTCCATGCTGTAAACAATATCCAGGTCAACCATGGTTTCACCCAGGAAGTACTATACCAAAAAAATAAAAAACCCGTTGCCATCGAGTCAATTCTGATTCATAGTGACCCTATAGGACAGAGTAGAACTGCCCCATAGAGTTTCCAAGGAGCACCTGGTAGATTTGAACTGCCAGCCTTTTGGTGAGCAGCCGTAGCTCTTAACCACTATGCCACCAGAGTTCCTGGAAATACTATAGGTATTTTTTTTAGAGGCCATCTCCAACACTATGGTGACATGCCACAAGAGGAACATGCTGGAAAATGGAATTTAAAATGTGAATATCATCCTGGCAGTGTTGAAAACTAAATGCTAAGAAGTTGTTTCATTAAACAAGCACAAAGACATTGATTTCACTAACATCATAGGTTTTAATCAAGAAACTATCCTTCTTCCAGTTTAGGTATTTACAGAAGATTTATCCCAGAAGATATCAGTGAATCTGTGTCCTTAAAAGTGAGAGACACAGAAAACTCATACTTGCAGAATCAACTGGAGGTGAAAGTGTGTTCAGAAACTTTTTAAAATATCGGTAAAGAACTGTGAACGCCTGCTGATGTTACCATGCAGTGGAAGCACATCAACCTTTCCCTTTCCAACAACCCCTCACCTCTCTTTGATACATTTTGGCCTATATAATGGGTCTTTCCTTACCACCTTTCCCAATCATCCAGTTTGCTGCTTTCCTATTGAATTTAACAGTGCAACGGTTTTGTAGGACGTCACAAGTGGAACTACCAGCAACATTTGTCTCTGAGAGTACAAAGTTGTAATAATCATATTTCACAAGTGCTATCTTGACTCAATTTTCAGATAATGGCTAAAAAACTCTCCATTCTCTTTTGCAGGCAGTTTACTGAGCCCACACTGTAACTACTTCCTTATCAATCTCTGACACTTCTGAGCTACAACACATAGAGGGCCCCGGATGCCTAACACCCAAGGATAGCACCTTCTTCTTTGGGCCAATGGAATTATTCATACTACCCAATCCCCAGGAACCCCACAAAACCTAGCTAACCCCACTCTCCTTGCCACACATAAGCTGTCTCCTACTACTCCAGTTTGTTATTATTCTATCCCCAGGTACAATCCCTTGTGTGGCCTTGCAGTATTGGGACAGTACTGGACAATTGGCAGAACTTGAATAGGGCCTTTTAATTTCCTGGTGTTGATAGTTGTGTTACAATTACGTAGAAAAATGCTCTTATTTGTAAGAAATGCACACTAAAATGTAGGTAATGGAGATGGGCATCATGTTGACAACTTAGTCTCAAATGGCTCAGGGTAATGAATTTATTTATGCTTGCTCCTTTTCTGCAAGTTTTAAATTATTTCAAATTAAAAATAAATAAAAATTGTAGGAATAATAGAGAATGCCAACTCTAACCCTTAATGCTCTCTCCTGTCTCCTTTCATTCTTAAGAGTGTTCTATGGTGAGAAGGCAGATGGTATATTTAGAATATTTTAGTATATTTTTAGGTAAGTTTCTCATTAAACAGTTAGTACACATATTGCCCTATGACAAAGGTTAACAACCCCATGACATGTCAACACTGTCCCTTCTCAGCCTTGGGTTCCCTATCTCCAGCTTTCCTGTCCCCTCCTGCCTTCTAGTCCTTGTCCCTCGACTGCTGTGCCTCATTAGTCCTGTTTTGTTTTATGAGGCTGTCCAATCCCCGGCTGAAAGGTGAACTTCGGGAGGGGCTTCACCACTGAGTTAAAGCGTATCTGGGGGCCATACTCTCGGGGTTTCTCTGGTCTGTCAAGCCAGTAAATCTGGTCTTTTTTATTGTGAGTTAGAATTCTGTTCTACTTCCTTTTCCAGCTCTGTCCAGGACCCTCTGTTGTGATCCCAGTCAGAGCAGTCAGTGGTGGTAGCAGGGCACCATCTAGTTGTACTGGACTCAGTCTGGTGGAGGCCTTGGTAGCTATAGTCCATTAGTACTTTGGACTAATCTTTTCCTTGTATCTTGTTCTCTTCATCCTCCCTTGCTCTCCAAGGGGTGAGATCAGTGGAGTATCTTAGATGGCTGCTCACAGGCTTTTAAGACCCCAGACGCTACTCACCAAGGTAGAATGGAGAACATTGTCTTTATAAACTGTGTTATGCCAATTGAGCTAGATGTTCCCCTAGACCATGGTCCCTACAGCCCTCCGCCCAGCATTTCAGTCCTTCAGGGAGTTTGGAAGTGTCTTTGGAGCTTCCATGACCTTTCCTTGTACAAGTTATGCTGGCCTCCCAGTAATGTGTACTGTCTTACCCCTCACCAAAGTTACCACTTATCTGTTTATTTCCTCCCCACTCCTCCCATCCCTCATAACCAACAGAGATTGTTTTTTTTTTTGTGTGTGTAAACTTTTACATGAATTATACAGTAGAGGTCTCATACAATATTTGTCCTTTTGTGCTTGACTTATTTCACTCAGCATAATGTCCTCTAGTTTTGTTCCTCTTACTCTCCTGTGCTGAGTTCCTTTTGTCTGTGGATTTTTTTCATTTCTTTTGTATTGTAGGTTTTGTTTTTACTGAGACTTTGTGTTTTTCTTCTTTATTTTGATGAGTAGGTTTGTTAACTTTCTTTGTGGTTACCTTGAAATTTACCCTTATCTTCCTAGATTTGAACCAGTCTATTATTACTTGGTATTGCTTGACTTCCTCTCCATTAGAAGCTTCTATATCTACACCATTTATTCCCTCTTTTATTGTTCTGATGCTGTTGTCATTTCAGTATTAATTGCTCTGATTCCCTGTTGTATTTCTTTTGGTTTTGGATAGTCCTTCAGAGTTCATTTCCTAGGTTGGTATCTGGCTAGTACAATCCTGTGTCCTATATTCAGCCTGTGGTCTGATATTGTTTGTTCTCAGATCAAAGGACTTCCTTTAATAAGTCTCAAAAGTTTGGTTTGGTTTTTACATAGTTCTTTAATTTCTGTTTATCTGGAAATGACCTAATTTCACCATCATATTTGAATGAGAGTTTTGCAGGATATACTATTCTTGGCTGGCAATTTTTTTCTTTCAAGATTTTATGTATGTCAACCCATTGCCCTCTGCCTGCATGGTTTCTGTTGAATAATCCAAGCTTAGTCTTATTGTTTCTCCTCTGTATGTGACTTTTTGTTTTTCTCGAGCTGCTCTCAGTATTCTTTGTCTATGGTTTTAGCGAGTGTGATTATGATATGCCTCGGTGATTTTCTTTTTAGGTCTATCCTATATGGGGTTCATTGAGCTTCTTGGATGGTCAGCTTTTCATCTTTGATGATATTGGGGAAGTGTTCTGTCAGCACTTCTTCGATGATCCTCTCTGTGTCTTCTGTTTTCTCCCCCTGTTCTGGAACTCCAATCACTCCCAGATTTTTGCTTTTGATTGTATCCCACAGAATTCTCAGGGTCTCTTCATTTTTCTTCATTCTTTTTTTTGATTTTTCCTCAAACAGAGTTGTACCCAAGTGTTTGTCTTCAATTCCACTGATCCTGTCTTCCACGGTTTCAAATCTGCTCCTCAACCCTTCTATGACACTGTCCATTTCTGAAATCTTGTTGTTTATCTTTTGGACTTCTAATTGTTGTTTCTGTATAATTTCTAGTTGTGAATTTATTTTGGCATTTTGTTCCTGCATTAGTTTCCTGAATTATTCCAATTTTTTGTCTGTATTTTCCATGAATTTGTCTGCATTTTCCATGAATTTGTCTATTTTTTCCCCATTTTTGTCTGCTTTTTGCTTCAACTCTTGGATAATTCTGAGTATTAGAGATTTGAATTCCCTATCAGGTAGTTCTAGTGCCTTTTCTGCTACTGGAAAGTCATGTGGTGTTTTATTTTGGATGCCTACTGGGACCATCTTGTCCTGTTTTTGTAAATGTTTTGATATTGTCTGCTCTCTTCCAGGCATTCAGTAGTTATTTTTCTCATTTATTGATTGTAGATTTGTTTGTTTCATCCTTCTTTTTATTTGGCTATGTCTGAGCAGGTGGGCTGTGTGTTCTTTGTTGTTTGCTCATCTGTGGGCATGATACTTTTCACCTCCCTCTCCAATTGGCAGGGTCAGTCGCTCAGATGTGGTACAGCCGGGCAGGTCTAGCTGAAAAGGAGTTGCTAGGATGGGTTGTTTGTGGCACTTACTACAGCCACCAGGGCAAGTTGGTAATCAATGCAAGGCAGGTTCCAGTAAGCTGTGCCTGTGCTGCTTGGTGGTGTGATGTTAAGCACTCAGTGAAAGTAGGCAGGATGGAGGGGGAGATTGTGATGTGTGGAGCTAGGATGGGTATGGGAGAGAGGAGAGAGGAACAGGAGCCAAAAACATACAAACAAACAAAAAAGAGTGCTAGGGGAGCTTGCCATTGGAGTGGAGAGATTAGAGACTATGAAATGGAGAAGAACAAAAAGGGGAAGAAGAAGAAGAAGAAAGAAAAGAAAAGAATGAATAAATAAAAATTGTAAAGAAAAAAGAACAGCAAAGTTCCCAGGGATCCCACCAGTGCGGCTATGAGGTTTGGGGAAGTTGTTCCCAAGTGTTGAAGTATAGCCTGGCTAGGAGGCATAGAGGTATTCAGCACCAGGTATCCAGGGGACAGGAAGAGAAGGAAGGTACAGAGAGACGAGAAACTGAGTAATGAAGAAGGACAAAAAGGGAGAAAGAGGGAAAAAAAAAAAAAAGAAAACAAATTAAAAAAAAGAAAAAACAGGAAAAAAAAAAACCATGAAAAAGAAATGTCCTCAGGGATCCCTCTGCACTTCTGTGCAAACTGAAGGGGTAGGTCCTAAGCCGCACAGCCGCCCAGCCAGAATGGGCTTCCAACTCGAGAAAAGAAAAAGAAAACAAACAAACAATTGAAAACAAATGAACAAACAAAAGCCATGGGATCCCATCAGCATGGCAGCATGGACTGGGAAGTAGTTCCACACTCGAACGGAGCTCCACAGCCCCTCAGGAAGAAGCAAAGATGTCACACGGAGCCAGGTATTTGAGCAAAAGGAGGAGGAGGTGGTGAGAGGTAAGGAAGAAATCAAAAGAAGCGGAAAAAGGCAACACAAGCAGCCAACAAATGGCACTCAGGGAGTCGGCCAGTGCAGGCGGTGGAATCCAAGCAGCTGGTGCTTCCTGGCCAAGAGACAGTGGCTGCGGGAAGCAGAGGAGGCCAAGTGGGGGTGAAGAAGTGTAGGGGGTGGTAAAGCATATATCACTGTTTACCAGTTGTTCAGTCTCTTGCTGGAAGCTCCATGAAGCTGCTTTCTCATACCCCCTATTTGCTGGTCTCTGACAGGAGTCCAAGATGGCTGATCCGTGCTGCACTAGCTGATTGGGGTATCTCTCCAGGTATGTCTCCTCACTCTCCGTTCTCTGTCAGTTTCTTATTCAATTTGGTGCTTAGCTGAGTTCCTTATCTCTTCATTTGCTGTTTCAGATTTCAGGATTGCTGTTTTCTCTGTTTGGCTTAATTTTTCGGATCTTTGCTGTGAAGGGATGGCATGGTGCTTTTGCCTAGAGCACCATGTTGCCAGAAGTCCTTGAGTTCAAATTCTTGCTATTCCTTTCAATTCCTTTGTTTCAACACACACGTTTTGATTCCTGCCACATGCTAAGCCCAGTGCTGTATGCTGGGGATACAACAGTGAATAAATCAGGCATGAGCCCTTCCTTCCAGCAATGTTTACTCCAGAAGGGAAGTAATTGTGGATGTAACAAATGTTGTGAGTAGGAAAATAAAAGGTGCAGTAGGAAGGTTGTACGTTCTTGTTTACATTTCTGCTCTCACCCTCAGTACCCACCTTGTTGTGCAAACAAAGTCTCCTGCATCCAAAAGGTGTTGGCCTCATTCCATTTCATCCCCGGACAATGCTTAACAAGTGCTAGAACTGAGGCAATTTGATGACTGGTTGAGAACACTGGTGATCTTCTGCCCAAGACTCAAGGGAAGGAGGGCGCACGTGGCCTTCAGATGTTTTGTCTCCCACTGGAAGCTCCATGAAGCTGCTTTCTTGTACCCCCATTTGCTGGTCTCCAAAAGGAGTCCAAGATGGCGGATCCGTGCTGCGTTAGCTGGTAGGGGACCTCTGCATGAATCTCTCCTCGCTCTCCATTCTCTGTCAGTTTTCTCACTCCATTTGGTGCTTGGCTGAGTTCTTTATCTCTTCATTTGATGTTTTAGGGTTTCAGGATTGTTGTTTTCTCTGTTCGGCTTAGTTTTTCGGATCTTTGCTGTGGAGGGACAGCATGGTGCTTCTGCGTAGAGCGCCATTTTGCCAGAACTTCTGTAGTGGTTGATTACATGTAAATTGATTAATTAAAATAGTATAAAATCAAAATTTAGTTCCTGCTGCACTTCAAGTGTACACACTTCAGTGCTCAATAGCCACATGTAGCTTGTTGTTGTTAGTTGCCTTAGAGTGGATTTGTACTCATGATGACCCTATGTGTACTGAATAGATCTGCTTCATAGGGTTTTCTTGGCTGTAATCTTAAGGGAAACGGTATCTCCAGGACTTTTCTTCTGCAGTATTGCTGTGTAGGTTCGAACCACCACTGTTTATGTTACCAATTGAGTACAAAATGTTTGAGCTACCTAGAAACCTTATATGTAGCTAGTGGCACCATATCATACAGCACAGATACAGAACATTTCCATCAGCAGAAAATTCATTCAACAGTACTGGTCTAGAAATTGATTTTTGAGGAAGGTCCTAGGGTAATTTAGTGGGGCAAATGATAGTCTTTTCAACAAATGGTGCTGGAATAGTTGGATATTTTATGAGAAAAAAAAAAGAAAAATCTTTGCCCATACTTCACACCATGAACAAAAGTTTACTCAAATCAAATCACAGACCTAAACATAAAAGCTAAAATTATAAAACTTCTAGAAGAGAAAATCTTCATGATCTTGGGCTTGTCAAAGATTTCTTATGTAGGACACAATATATGAAGCATAAAAAAATGATTAATTGAACTTTATCAAAATTTAAATGTCTGCTCTTCACACGTGAGAAACTGTTTTAATTCTTCTAGAATCCAGATTTCTGGGTTCATGGAGTTGTGGTGACCCTCTAAGGCCATCTGCCCTTAGGTGTCCTTTTGAACCTTGAGCCTTTAAAGAACTGTTTTCCTAAGGTCACCTTCAAGTCAAACAATAGCCTAGGAAGCAGCTTAACAGAGATCGTTTTTGCTTTAGGTATTGGGCTCTCCTAGAGAATCATCTATGTGCAGCCAGTTTCAAAAGAGCAGGAACCCCAGAGTCTGACTGGAAAATGTATGGCATGTCCTTGGTGACTCTGTTTTTACAGCTGAGCAACCCTGGAACTCTGCAAGTGTTCTGATGGTATCTTCTGAGAAATTACCATGACAATGACCTATATAACCCATTTTCACTATCCCCTCTTTGGAGCACCTTCCTGATTACTTTCTGGATTGATGCTGCCTGATTCCAACTGTATCTACTCACAATAAATATATTCTGTTACACTAATTTTTTCAAGCCACCAGCATTAGTGGCTTGAAAAAGCAAGCCACAAACTGGAAGAAAATATTTACAACATATATCCAACAAATATTTGTATTAAGGCTATTAAAAAACACCAAAACCCAAAAAACTACAGCTTAATAGTAAGATGATTAACTAGTATAGATGGGAAAAATTTTAACAGATGCTTTATCAAAGAAGATATACAAATGGCCAATAAGCACATAAAGAGATGCTCAACTTCAGTGGTCTCAAAGAAATGCAAATTAAAACCTACTGTTGTTGTTAACTGCTGTTGGGTAAACTTCGACTCATGGTGACCTTATGTACAACACAACGAAATGTTTCCCAGTCCTGCGTCAGTCTCACAATCACCAGCACGTTTGAGTTCATTGTTGTGGCTATTGTGCCAGTCCATCTCACCCGTAGTCTCCCTCTACTTCACCAGACATGATGTCCTTCTCTAGCGATTGATTCCTCCTGATGACATGTCCAAAGCAAGTGAGTTGGACATTGTTCTGTTGTGATCCATGAAGGTTTCATTGACTTTAT
Source organism: Dugong dugon (assembly GCA_030035585.1). Lineage (NCBI taxonomy): Eukaryota > Metazoa > Chordata > Mammalia > Sirenia > Dugongidae > Dugong > Dugong dugon. The sequence goes on along the minus strand of CM057469.1, from coordinate 21,256,117 downwards.
TTTCAGAAGTAGATTTCCAGACCTTTCTTCCTAGTCTGTCTTAGTCTGGGAGCTCTGCTGAAACCTGCCCACCACAGGTGATCCTGCTGGTATTTGAAATACCAGTTGCATAGCTCCCAGCATCATAGCAACATGGAAGCCACCACAGCGTGATAAACTGACATGTGGTACACTCACTAGAATGGCTAAAATTAAAATGACTGGCTCTCTCATGTATTGGCAAAGATATAGAGGAACTGAAACCTTCATATACTGTTGATAGTAAAGTACAATGGTATAACCACCCTGGAAAACAGTTTGGCAGTGTTTTATACAGTTAAACATATACAATCTAGCAATCTCACTCCAAGATATTTATCCAGTAAAAATAAAATTGTATGTTCTCACAAAGACTTGTATTGAATAGCAGCTTTTATTCATAAGAGTTAAAAACTTGAAACAACCTAAAAGTCCACCAACTGCTAAATGGATAAAGAAATTATGGTATACCCATACAATGAAATACTACCTAGCAATAAAAACAAACCCACACACTACTTATACACATAGCCACATGGATGAATCTTGAAAAAATTAGGATGAATAAAAGATGCCAAATATAAAATCTATAGTGACAGAAGGAAGATCGTAGTTATCCAAAGCTAGGGTAGGATGGAGTAGGAATATTAATAGCAAAAGGGCTTGGGAGAATTTTTCATATAACAATAATGTTATATATCTTGATAGTGGGTAAATAGATGTATGCATTTGTCAAAATTCATTTAGCTGTACATTTTAAATGAATGCACTTTACTGGATATAAATTATATGCTTCAGTAAAGTAGATTTAAAATATATACATATCATTCATTCTAACAATCCCAGCTGGGGAGTTCAACTCATAGATTAAAGTGCATAAGGATATGCACATAAGTACATGGATGTTCGTTATCTCACTGTTTGAAAATAACAAAATAAATTCTCATTAATACAGAAATGGTGAATTATTTGGTAATTATTTACTTAATTTATTCAAGAATATTGCATTATAGTTTTCAAATAATTGTGATGTACAAAAATGTGTTTTTAAAAAGTCGTCATAAAGTATAATGAACACTTCCTTCCACCTATTAAGTTCAGATTTTGGTCAACCATCTTTTATTTGGTCACTTCTTGTTTATATGAGGTAAACAGATGAACGGATCATTGCTGAGTGCTTCCTATTTTATAGAGAACTATTTCCCCCATATCAGTACGTGAATGCTTAGTTACCTCTATACTTTAAAAAATTCATTAATTCACCTAATACAAATTGAATACATGCAATGTGAAAGGTTCTATATCAGATACAAGACAAATACCCAATCATTATGGAGCCAACATTCTTATTGGGAGAGACAGATGATAATCCAATAAACAAATAAGATAATTTCAGATAATGATAAGCGCTATGAAGAATATAAAACAAGGAAATGGTATAAAAGGCAATTTGGAGCAATAGCTGTGGTGGTCCAAGAAGTCTTCTCTCAAAAGTAACTTTCGAAATAGGACCAGCATAACCTGAAGAAGGCAAACACCCTAAAATCAGGGAATAGAGAATTCCATAGGGAAAAACCACAAAAGCCATGAAACAGATCTGAATTCTGTGTGTTTAAATTTCAAAAAGAAAGGAGGTATCACTTGATTATGGCAAATAGGAAAAGAAGGAAAGAGATGAAGAACAAAGAGGCAGGAACCTCTCATGGTGAGAAGCTTGGATTTTAGTCTTTTTGTGATGGGGATCCTTTGGAGGTTTTTAAGCAGAGAAATGATATAACTTGAGTTGCATTTTACTTAACATTCAAAAATATATATCATCCAGGGGGCTGTGTGGAGAATGAACTGTAGGGGGAACAAAAGTGGGCATCAAAAACTGAGTTATAGAGTGTTAAGGTTGTTCAGGTAAGAAATGATAGTGGTTTGGACCTGGGCTGAGCCACCAGAGATGGTTAGATCAGGATATATTTGGAGACAGAACTAACAGGACTTGTTTATGTATAAGATGACGGTAGGCTGAAGGAAGATCATCATTTATTCCTAGGTTTTTAGCATGAACAACTGGGTAGATAATGTTGCCATTTACTGAGAGGTTCTAGTTTGGATAGCATAAAAGAATGTAATTATGTGGTTTTCAGCTGTTACTTTTGAAGTATTTAATAGACATCTAATTGGAAATTTGACACTTAGTAGGTGATCAAGGCTAGGAGATCAGATTTTGGATCATCTGCCTGTGGGAGTTATTCAAGCCGTGGGTCAGGGTTTGATCACATAGAAGAAGGCCCAACACTGAACCCTGCAGCATTGCAATGTTTAGAGATCACTCAAAAGGAAAGCCAGCAAAGAGAACTAAGAAGAGGCAGCCCAAGGTAAAAGGAAAACCAAGATAGTGATGTCTAGGAAACATATGGGGAAAAATATTTCAAGAAGACAGGAGGCATAACTATGTTAAATGCTATTGAGATGTCAAATAAAATGAAGAAATAAAATTGGCTATTGAATTTAGCAAGAAGGAAGTCATTGGTGATTTTAGTAAGAGACATTTCAAGGGACTTACGGGAACTGATGCCAGTGGAGCAAGTTAAGGAGAGAATGAGACATGAGAAAAGCAATTTGTATAGTTGTTTTGCCCTGAATGGAAACAGAAATGGGTGTAGTTGAAGGGGCATGTGAAGTTGAAGAAGCATTTGTTTACATAGTTATTAGTATTTGAATGGTCATATGCAGGAAGAGATTACCCAATAAGCAAGATAAGCAGGACTTACTTGTGCTTAGTTACTAGTCTGTAATGAACAATTTCACATGGGTTTCACAACAGATGTGTTCACTACAGATTAGTAAGTAAGCACAAGTAAGCCCGTGCTCACCTTACTTATTGGGTTATTCGTCCCTGTCAGAGATTGTAAATTTGAAAGGAGACTTTGATTGTGTAGGAAGGTGCTGTGGGATTGGGAGAGAGACAGACGCCAGCCATACCTAGAAGCAGAATCTTTGACATTGTGAAAAAATATAAAATTGTTTACTACAGACGATCTGGTAAACCTACTGCATAATCCACCCCGGTCCTATGAATAAGCCATTAGAAAGGGAGAATATGATGAAATGGTAGGGAAATAAGAATAATTGCAGGAGAAAAATTCTTGAGTTGGAGAGAAAGAATGGAATCAGAGCAAAAGTGCAAGAATTGACCCCTGATAGAAGCAAAGATTTATTTTTCCTTATAATAAGAGAGAAGACAGAGTCAGGTACAGTGGTAGGTAGACTGTTGGATTTGGCAATTAGAAATTGAGATTATTAACACGTGATTACATCTATTTTTTTCAATGAATGATTAGTCAGCAATTGAGAGTGGGGCAGCAGGGGGTGTTGCAGGTTGGAGGATAGAGGAGAAGGTATTCAATAGCTTCCAAAAGAGTGAGAAAGTGAAGTTACTAGAGGATTACGGAAATGGACTAGAAATATGAATACCCATTTGAGATTTACAGCGAGAGGAATGAGAAAGGTTATGTAATTTTTCTAGCAACATGTACATACTTAGATACAAGCATGAGGTAGTTGGGTTTAACCAAGGTTTGGGTTTTGCCAAGTGAGTATGACGGCTGGAGAAAAGGGAACTGAAAGTCTTTATAAGGGAAGAGTTATAATGTTGGACCATGAAATCTAAGCTGGTTTAGCAGAAGTCACTAGCTGTTCAACAAAATCTGTGTTAATCTCTTGTTCCCTAAAACCCGAGAAGGACCTGGAGTGACCAGGACTGAGGAGTTTTCTGGGATGTAGGCTCTCAGTGCTAAAAACTGGGACAGTTTCAAGCATTTCGGAATGAGTTAGTGTCTTAGGCTGGGTTCTCTAGAGGAGCAAAACAAGTGAAACTTATATATAAATATATATAGAGAGATTTATTTCAAAGAAATGGCTCACACAGCTGTAGAGGTTTCCATGTCCCAAATCCATGGGTCAGGTGTCAGGCTGGAGACTTCTCATGACACACATGGTTGCAGGGGCTAACGAACCCAAAATCTGCAGGTCAGGTGGCAGGCTGCTGCCTCATGTCCCAGGAACCAGAGGTCAGAGGATGATGACAGGGACGCAGGATCGAGAGAGAGAGAGATTTGCCAGAAAATCCACATATATTGATTGGACGGAGGCCACACTCTCAAGGAAACTCCCCTTCCAACTAATTGGCTGCTCACATCACATCAAAAATGTAGGATGATTATGTAATATCTGCCAAATGACTAAGAATCAAGTTGACACATACCCTTAACCATCACATTTGATCACCCTAGCTGGACTATATTTCCCAGCTATTTGTAGTTATGAGTATCCATTTTATTCAGTTTTTGCCAATGAAATGTCGATGGAAATGATGGTTGCCACTTGCAGACCTGGTCCATAAGAGCCTACCGTGCATGCTACTTTACTCTCTTTCACCCTTCCAGTTGACTGAAATGGAGAAACCTACGATAACCTTAGGGACATATGTTAAAGATGATAAAGCCTCTATCATCCCGGGTCCCAGAATAACCATGTGGAGGAAACCAGCCCCCACCACCCAGGGAATATACTTCTATTATGTTTGGGATATTATGTATTTTAAAGTCAGTTTGTTGCAGGAGACAGTTGAACAGTGAAGGAAGTGAGAATTTGAGAGGAGAGGTAGATGGTAAACAGGTGAAAAAAATAATTTAGAGATTCTGGTACGGTCAAAAGACAGCTAGAGTGTTGGGGATGTGTGCTTGCAAAAGGGATCTTGAACAATGGGAGGTACCGTTAGAGTTGGAGACTTTAAGATTTCTCAGGGGGAGTAATTATTGGTGGGAATGAGGTTTTGTGTGTGGCTGTGAAAGAGGGAGGTGAGATGGGGCGGAAGGAAAGGACATTGGAAAAGAGGAAGACAAAGAACTGAAAGATTATGTGTATACTGAGGTCATGAAGACTAACAAAAGGAGAAGCAGAGAGAAAGACAGTGAGGGAGATGCCATGATAGTTGGTGAAGATGAGGAAGAACAGGAAAGTCAGCTAAAAACAACAAAAGATAGTAGTGAAGACTAATTGAATGCCCTCTGAACTAAATCATCTCTGACTTCTATGACTCCAGTCTAAGCAGCAAGGGGTTCTCTGACTTAATTCTGAATTATTATCATCTTGGAAGATCCTTAAGAAATTTGGATTCAAAGTTTCATCTGTAGAGGTTCAAGTGTATCTAGAGAGGCCTGAATCCTCAGGTTAGTACTGAAACTCCTACCATGGGTAAAAGGCACCTTTACTAGGCTGGAATACTCCAAGCCCCTAATGTACTGATTCAACAAACATTGACATGCACCTAGTACTGTGTCTTGTAGTGGATACTCAATAAACATTTGTTAATTATTTTTCACATCATTTTCTGGAATACAATTCCTTTTCTGTCAACACATCTAATAGTATTCACAACGAATGCACCCACCTCCACTCCAAGGGATTATAATTCTAATTTAAAGCAAATTGTTATTATTGTCATCATTATTATTATTATTTATTCTTGTTATTAAACTCTTTTTCTGCCAGAACCTAAATAGGAATTCATGTTAGCAGCTGTTACAGTTTTGTACATTCAAGTAATTGCAATGCCAATTTGTAAATGTTAAATGTCATAGGAATGGGAGGCAAGGTCAATAATAATGGGTTGGGATTTATTGAAACAGCATGTCTTGCAAGAAACACAAAGATTAATTCGGTGCCAAATCTGATAATGCATGAAAGCAGTTAAGAATACTCAATGAAAGAAGATCATAGGTTCCTATGTGCTTCAATAAATATTTTCAGCAAATCATTATAAGAGGAATTAATTTACAATGCAGTGAAAAAATATTTACAGTGAGAATAAAGCGGAGCTAGTGCAAGCATTCAAGTTAATTATACATCTTAATTCAGGGAAAGTCAGAGAATTTATACAGATTCTTAAGACAGACGAGACCTTTGGAATATGATTTAATCCTCTTTACAGAAGAGGAAATTTTGATTCACAAAATTGTATGAATTCCACTCCTAATTAGTGATGAATTTTAAGAGTGGTCTGATTAATCTGATGGCTTCTGGAAGCTATTTCCAAAGCTCTGAGATCTTGAGAACCTACATAGAACACTACTGGGGAAAAGGACGTGAGTGAGGGTGAAAGATGGGGAAGAAGGGAGTGACATTACTGCAGTCTTGAGTTTAGCTGGTGCTGTCACTGGCGAGATAAATGCAGACTGGAGGGGTGGAGGTAGAGTGCCCACAGTCTGCTCCATACTTTACTTAACCAAGGAAGAAGACAGAACTCAAACCAGGCCACTGTATGCCATCTGAACAGTAACAATTTCCTGACTTCCAACAGGTAGAGAAAGTGGTACTTTCCTCAACTATTAGAGCAGTCCCTCTACAGTAGGGTGTGCACTATGATTTATTGGGGCACAGGAACAATTGATGGGATTTTTATATTTATGTAATATCCAAGAATTCCCCCAAAATCAATTTTGCTAATATTTTATGTAAGAATTGACACTGGCAATAATGAGTTACACATTTTTTTTTAATCAAAAAAGAAGTATTTAAAATGTAAACCATTTCGTGAGGGTAAGTTAGTGGTACGCCACCTAACAAAAACTCTTGAAAAACAAAAACAATTTATCTCTCCCATTAATATAAAGGTGACTTGCAAGAAATGTGTGAAAAAAAAACTAATTTTTCAAGAGAAAATACTTGTGTTATGATGACAGCATTTGAAAACTAAGTTTTGGAAATATTTCCTTTATTACAAAAATTTGCTATTGAAAACCATACCAATTACAAGGCCTGTCATGTCTGAACATTTAAACTTGGAAATAAAATTTCCTAACCTGTTAAAAACAATCTTCCTCACCCCATACACGAAAACTAACTCAAAATGGATCAAAGATCTAAATGTAATAACTGAAACCATAAAACTCTTAGGAAGAAAACATACGGGTAATGCTTGGGGACTTAGATTTTAACAACGATTCTTAGATATGACACTGAAAAGCATGAGCAGCAAAAGACAAAATAAATAAATGGGAACTCATAAAAATTAAAAACTTTTGTTCATCAAGAGGCTTTATCAAGGAAGTGAAGAGACAATCTATGGATTGGGAGAAAATCTTTGGAAAACATACGTAGAATAAGTGTTTAGTAACCAGAATATATAAAGAACTCTTTCAACTTAACAACAAAAAGACAAACAACCCAATAAAAATAATGGGCAAAAGACTTGAATAGTCATTTTTCCAAAGAAGAAATACAAATGGCCAACAAGCTCATGAAAAGATACTCAGCATCGTTAGTCATTAGGGAAATGCAAATCAAAACCACAGTAAGGTATCACTCACATCCACTAGAATGGCTATGATTAGAAAAACAGAAAACAACAGGTATTGATGGTGATGTGGAAAAATTGGAACCCTTTCCCATTGCTGGTGGGATTGTGAAATGGTACAACTGCTAATGAAAACAATTTGCCAGTTCCTCAAAAAGTTAAACATAGAATTACAACATGATCCAGTAATTCAACTCCTAGGTGTATACCTAATAGAATTGAAAGCGGGAGCACAGATACTTGTACATCAATGTTCTTTGCAACACTATTCACAATAGCCAAAAGGTGGGAACAGCGTAAGTGTCCATCAGCTGATGAATGGATAAACAAAATGTGGTGCATACATACAATGGAATATTATTCAGTCATAAAGAGAAATGTTGTCCTGATACATGCTACAACATGGATGAACCTAAAAACATTATGCTGAGTGAAATAAGTTAGTCTCAAAAGGACAAATATTGCATGATCCCACTTACGTGAAATATCTAGAATAGGCAAGTGCACAGAGACCAAAAGTTATTAGTGCTCCAGGGGAGAGTGGGAGAGATGAGGAAAGGAGGACTCAATGCTTAGGGGACACTGAGCTTCTTGAAACTTAATGGAAAAATTTGGGAATGGATAAGGGTGATGGTTGGACAACATGATGACCATAAGTTAAAGTCACTGAGCTGTACACTTGAAGAATGTTGAAATCACAAGCATTTTGTTACATATATATTCACCACAATGCAAAACAAAACAGATCAACAACAACAACAAAAAATAACCCAACACTCTTCCAAATGAAGCATCTCAGTGAGTCCTGAAGTTATTTACTGGAAATACAGTGAAACACCTTCCAATTAGTTTGCTTGAACAACTGATTGACATCTAAGAAGATGAAAATTTACTAGGTGAATTTCAAGAAAAACGTAGGCATAATTAAATAATTTGATTGAAAAGAAGTCTCTTGATTTAGTACTTTCATCCAACAATGCCCTGCTTCCACTGGAATCTGTGAATCTGTGAGCGATCTTTCCCAGCCAGTCATACTGAGCATTGAAATAAAGGGAACTTAGAATAATATCTTCAAATTGCTATATGACAAATGTTTAAAACAAGATTTTCAAATAAAGTAAAATCACATTGTTCTCTCTAAAATTGTGATTAATCATAAACAGAAAGTAATGTTTAAAATTAAAATTAAAATAAAAAAATTTAAACATTTTACTTTATCTCATTTTTAAACTAGTGAGTTTTATAATGTATGTCATGTATCAGTAGAATGATATATGTAAGTGATTTTTAAATAAATGTATATATATATTTTTTACTACTAGGAGTTTGCAATCGCCAAAGTTTGGAAACTTCGGTATTAGGACAGCTTTCTCCACTCATCACTCAATCTAATGAAAAAATAGTAATAATTTCACCTTAATATGCCTATTTACAGTTTGCAAAATACCTTACATAGATCATTTCATTTTGATCTCATTACTATTTTTGAGAAAGATAGACTGGGTATTATTAAGCCAATTTTACAGATAAGAAACACGCTAGGAAAACTAAGTGCTAATAAATGACAGAGTTAGGATTTAAATTTTCGTCTTTCACTTCATGAAATATACTTTCTCCATATTTTCACCTCAACCAAATATATCTACTCAGCCCAAAACCTTCTTCTAAATTACCTCTGATCTATATCTACCTTGCATGGAACACAAATGGCTGTGGCACTAATGCCCAAGATACAGAAATACTCAACGTTGCAAAAGAGAGTAGAATCACTGCTTTACTCTCAAAACTAATTCAGCACACACCTCTGACATTGGCAGTCCCTTCTTCTACCTTAGACTACAGCCACTCCACCAGCAAAGGCAATGGGAAAGAAAGGCCTTCAATCCTATCAAATATTTTCAGCATACTATGAGTTTAGGAAAAGCCTCCAATACTATCAGATTTATTAGGATACAGTGAGCTAAGCTTTCTCACCCTGAGAACGTGCCAGTGCTCATCCCTCTGCCGTATCTCCCCTCTGCTTGGCCCTTGCTGCCTTCTGTCAGTCTCAGCATCCAGGTCACGTCTTTGAGGAAGCCTTTCTTCAAGACCAGCTTAGACTAAAGTCCTGTCTTGAGGTTCTCTAGAGAAAGAGAACCAATTGCTATTGAATTGATTCTGACTCATGGTGACCCCATGTGTGCCAGAGTAGGACTGTGCTTCACAGGACTTTGAAGTCTGTGACCCTTCTGAAGCAGATCACCAGGGCTTTCTTCTGAGATGCCTCTGTATGGGTTCAAACCATCAACCTTTCAGTTATTAGCTGAGTGCTTAACTATATATGTATATGTGTTGTTGTTAGGTGTTGTCTAGTTGGTTCCGATTCATACAGACCCTATGTACAACAGAATGAAACACTGTCCAGTCCTGCACCATCCACACAATCATTGCTATGTTTGAGCCCACTGTTGCAGCCACTGGGTCAATCTATTTCATCAAAGGTCTTCCACTTTTTTGATGATGCTCTACCTTAGCAAGCGTGATGTGCTTCTCCAGAGACTGGCTTCTCCTGATAATAGGCCCAAAATACCTGAGATAAAGTCTGGCATTCTTGCTGCCAAGGAGCATTCTGGCTGTACTTTTTCCAAGACAAACTTATTCATTCTTTTGACTGTTCATGGTACATTCTTCACCAACACCACAATTAAAAGGCATCAGTTCTTCTCTGGTCTTCCTTATTCGTTGTCCACTTTCACATGCCTACGAGGTAATTGAAAATATCATGGCTTGGGTCAGTCACACCTTAGTCCTCAAAATAACACCTTAATTTTTGAACACTTTAAGAGGTCTTTTGCAGCAGATTTTCCCAGTGCAATACATCGTTTGATTTCTTGAATGCTGCTTCCACGGGTGTTGATTGTGGATCCAAGTAAAATGAAATCCTTGACAACTTCAATCTTTTCTCCATTTATCATGATGTTGCTTTTTGGTCCAGTTGTGAGGATTTTTGTTTTCTTAATTTTGAAGTGTAATCCATACTGAAGGCTGTAGTCTTTGGTCTTCATCAGGAAGTGCTTCAAGTCCTTTGCTTTCAGCAAGCAAGTTTGTGTCATTTGCATATCGCAGGTTGTTAATGAGTCTTCCACCAATCCTGATGCTGTGTTGTTCTTCATATAGCCCAGGTTCTCAGATTATTTGTTCAGCATACGGATTGAATAAGTATGGTGAAAGGATACAATCCTGACACACAATTTTCCTGATTTTAAACCACACAGTATCCGCTTGTTCTGTTCGAGCTACTGTCTCTTGGACTATGTACAGGTGCCACATGAACACAATTAAGTGCTCTGGAACTCCCATTCTTTGAAATGTTATCCATAATTTGTTATGATCCACACAGTTGAATGCTTTTGCACAGTCAATAAAACACAAGTAAACATCTTGTATTCTCTGCTTTCAGCCAAGATCAATTTACATAAGCAATGATAATCCTCCTTCCAGGTCGTGTTCTGAACCCAGCTTGAGTTTCTGGCAGTTCCCTGTCGACATACTGCTACAACCATTTTTGAAGTATCTGCAGCAAAATTTTTACTAGCATGTGATATTAATGATATTGTTTGATAATTTCTACATTTTGTTGGATCACCTTTCTTTGGAATGGACAAAAATATGAATCTCTTCCAGTCAGTTGGCCAGATAGCTGTCTTCCAAATTTCTGGGCATAAATGAGCGAGCATTTCCAGTGCTACATCTGTTTGTTGAAACATTTCAGTTGGTATACAGTCAATTCCTGGAGTCTTATTTTTTGCCAATGCCTTCAGTACAGCTTGGACTTCTTCCTTTAGTACCATAGGTTCTTGATCATATGCTACCTCCTAAAATGGTTGAACATCGACCAATTCTTTTTGGTACAGTGACTCTGCATATTACTTCCATCTTCTTTGATGCTTCCTACATTGTTCAATATTCTGCCCATGGAATCCTTCAATATTGCAACTCAAGGCTTGAATTTTTTCTTCAGTTCTTACAGCTTGAAAAATGCCGACTGTGTATGTATATGTATATATAGGAAGAGAAAGAGAGACAGAGATACTGAGAGAGAGACAGAGAAAGATTTACTTCAGGGAACTGGCTCACACTATTGTGGAGGCTGGCAAGTCTACAATCCATAGGTAAAGTGACAAGCTGAAGACTCCTTCAGGCTTGTATCCCAAATCCATAGGTTAGGCAACAAGAAGAGTGAAGAAAGCATTCTGCCAAGATATCTATTTATAATTCTGTGTTCTGTTCTATGTCTATGTGTTCTGGAGGCAAAACACAGCCTAGGGAAACTCCCTTTATTCTCTTAAGACCTTCAACTAATTGGATGAGGCCCACCCAATTATAGAGAGTAATCTGCCTTACTTAATGCAACTGACTTAATCTATGTAATTACTTCATAACAGCAACTGGACTAGTGTTTGTCCAAACAACTGAACACTGCAGCCCAGCCAAGCTGATACATAAAACCAACCATTACAAGGTCCTTCCTCTAAACTCGATGAAATAGTCCCTTTGCTCACCCAGCCACCGCACTGATCATCACGTTTCATAATTCTACTACTTGTCTGTCTTCAACAGAGATCTGGAGGCTCCCAGAGCACAGAGCCTAGCATGCAGTGTGGCTCAGTGTCTTTGCTGCATGATGGATTGGATTCATTAATTTGTATTGCCAGTGGTCATATGCTTCCATTCTTCTCTTCCTAATCCTATAGCGATTAAAGCATTTTCATCTTTTCAAACCAAATCTTGATGTTCTCAGAGCCCAGTGTTAGAAGGAAGTTAATAATGAGAGTGAATGCTTATTTGTGAAGAACAGTCCTGGGTCTAGTTATTCAATTTGAATTCTCTGGGCTCAGTTGAAGCCCATAAAAATAGCCTCTAAATATTCTCCAAAGCCTGAAGCAAGCAGAATTGTTTTTCCTGAGTTAGAAAAAGCCAAATTCACTCCTCGTCCTTCATCATATTCCCAGCACTAAGCCCAGCAGGCCAGACTATGGTAGGCCTATGCCAACAGCTGCTGAGCCTTCTCACCTCAGCATCTGACAGAGAAGCCCTGGCACCAAGCGTTTTGAGCAGAAAACAGGGCTGATTCAGGTGCTGGGCTTGGTTCTTTAGAAGCTGCCATCTGGATATGCTCCACCTTGGAGAAAAATGCTAAGCTCAGGAATTGATCAGCAAGGAGGGGGCTCCAGGTGCAACTTTGGGCAGCATCAATGCACTAATTTATACTTGTTGGACCACAGCAATAGTACATAATCAGAATAGTCCACCTGCCATAAATGCCCTAGCTGAACAAACACTGACATTGTTGGGCATTAACCTGGTAGCTACCTGCAAGGGGCAAAGTGAAAGTGGGTACAGTCCTGACGTGGAGTCCATGCTCAAAGTCAAGGTCAGTGGGTTCAAAGTGAGTGCCCATATCCCTAACATACCTGCCAAATGCTATAGGCTTGCTCTTCTTTCTGCTTGAACACCCTCTCTGCTCAGTTTATGCAAAAAGACATTCATGGGCAAAGGATAAGCACCAAACAAGAGAAATAAAAAGAAGATGTTATTGAATTAATGGAAATTTCAAAATAGAAAAGTTTCTTTTACCTCAAGCCACACACGCTTAGACGTTTTTACATTTTGGCTTCAATCAATGCATAAAAAAATGAGCTATCACTTTTGGGGGGAAAAAAGTTTTTGCTTCCTCTGAACCTAGTTGCTAAGATTCATTGGCTCTCATACAAAACTGGATTTTGCTTTAACCAACCTATTTAAGACTTTAAATGGTTGACTGCTGAGTGGATGCAATCTTAGTAATAACCCCGTCTGACTGCTGTTATGCATTAATTTCTAAAGTTTTGCTGAATATTATCCTTACCACACCTCTCTGAGGCCAGGAGATAACTATAGAGGAACGCCGTAGAGAAGGTAAATCCAGTTTACTACCCAAGATCTCAGTCCCGAGAAAGGCCAGAGCATAGACACAATCTCACTCCTTCTCCTGGTCCTTGTCCTACACAGTGTTCAGTAGGCTGTCAACAAAAGGAGAGCTGATTTTAGTTCATCTCCAAACTGTCCCCATGCTCAGCTCCCTGGCTGTGATCCAGGAGCACAAACCAAACGTATTCAGACCTTCATCTTTGTATTTCCCCCTCGACTTGCTGATGCTTAAAAAATAGTCAGAAGATGGCCATGAATGGTTTTACATAACGCACGTGAGTTACTATATTAAGCTTCACCAATGGGAAGGGAGAAGAAAGAAAAGAATGTGCTAATTAATACATTCTGTTTTATAGTCCTGGCAACTAATTGTCTAGGATCCTGCCCTGATTTGTTTATCACACTGATTCATTCCACCAAAAAGGCAAGAGTTTTTCTTGATGCCGGGGACTGGATCCAGCCCAACTTTTCCGCATTACCACTCTGCAGCCTCCCTCCACCCACACCTCCTGCTTCATCTCGGGGCTGTATACTTCAATGCCTTTTACTCCAAACCAAGTCCCAACTCTTCATTTTCCACCTTCTGCTGGTGAGTCCAGCACCTTCTGGACATGTGCTTAGAGAACCATCAGGAGTAATCAGCCTCCTTCACGTTCTCTAGGGTGGCAGTTCTGGAACAGTTATTTATTAACAGGCATCATCTTAATCATTTCTTTTGAGATGTCTTATCTCTCGACTCACTAACATGGAAAAGCAGAAGGAATACAATGATAATTAAGTTTTATTTATAGCATTTTTCTATGCTATCAGGATTCTCCTTTCTATGAGCAATACAATTACTGAATGGGGGTAATAGAGCAAAGAAAACCTAAGTATTATAGATGGAGGAAACTTTTTAATTGTTTCAAAGTGAGATGAAATCATGGAGGTGGAGAGATTAACGAAATCCTCTTTTGAGCAAAAGCTGCAGGTAGAAAAACACATATTCAGCAGAAGAAGGTATGGCTGTAATGGCCTGGCAAAGGCCTCTGAGGAAGTTAGAAAGACAGCCTGGGCTGCCTAGCGTGGAGGAGACACACAGGAGGGATGGGAAAGAAGTTTACAGTCAAAGTTCACATTCCTCGGATATGTCCCAATGGGCACAGCTAAGCATAGTGGTTCAGGGTTCGAATTTTATCTGCAGTTCTGGGCCTGACCTGAGGCTTTCCTCCTCTTGCTTATTCATTCTCAAAACCCTACCACTCATCTTTCAAGGCCCAGCTACCATTCTAGCTCCTTTTGCCAACCTTCCCAAAGCACCCACTCTTCACTATTGCTACGATCATCTGAACTCCTATAGCATGCTTTGCTTTTAAGTACTCATTTGATTCCTGTCTTAGCATTATATTTTTGATATGTTTTAATATACATGCTTAGCAAATAACCTGAGAAGCTGGACTATATGAAGAAGAGTGGCATCAGGATTGGAGGAAGACTCATTAACAACCTGTGCTATGCAGATGACACAACCTTGCTTGCTGAAAGTGAAGAGGACTTGAAAAACTGATGAAGATCAAAGAGCACAGCCTTCCATATGGATTACACTTCAACATAAAGAAAACAAAAGCCTCACAGCTGGACCAATAAGCAACATCATGATAAACGGAGAAAAGACTGAAGTTGTCAAGGATTTCATTTTACTTGGATCCACAATTAACACCCATGGAAGCAGCAGTCAAGAAATCAAAAAACGCATTACCGTGGACAAATCTGCTACAAAAGACCTCTTTAAATTGTTGAAAAGCAAAGATGTCACCTTGAAGACTCAAGTGCACCTGATCCAAGCCGTGGTATTTTCAATCGCATCGTATGCATGTGAAAGCTGGACAATGAACAAGGAAGACTGAAGAAGAATTGATGTCTTTGAATTGTGGGGTTGGCAAAGAATATTGAATATACCAAGGACTGCCAAAAGAACGAACAAATCTGTCTTGGAAGAAGTACAGCCTGAGTGCGCCTTAGAAGCAAGGATGGCGAGACTACAGCTTACATACTTTGGAGAAGGACATCATGCCTGGTAAAATACAGGGTCAGTGAAAAAGAGGAAAACCCTCAACGAGATGGATTGACACAGTGGCTGCAACAATGGGCTCAAGCGTACCAACGATTGTGAGGATGGAGCGGGACCGAGCAGTGCTTCATTCTGTGGTGCACAGGGTCACTATGAGTCAGAACCGACTCGACGGCACCTAACAACAACAACATTAATATACATATACGTCTATGTGTGTATGTGTATATGTGTGTGCATACATATATTATTACTTTTATGCATTTGTTTCATCCTCAAATATTTTTTAATGTCTATCATGTGAAATACTGAAGACACACAGAACATAAGAATCAGTATTTTCCCTCAATAGAAGAATCAGAAAAGGAAATACATAATTTCAATGCCGTAGGATTAAAAACCAGTTGCTGTGGAGTTAGTTCTGACTCATGGTGACCCCACGTGTGTCAGAGTTGAACTGTGCTCCACAGGGTTTTCAAGGCTATGATCTTTCAGAAGTAGATCACCAGGCCTTTGTTCCGAGGTGCCTCTGGGTGGACTAGAACCTCCAGCCTTTCAGTTAGCAGCCAAACATGTTAACTGCTTGCACCACCCAGGGACTGCATATAGTAAGATAACGATCTGAAAATATAAAGATAAAATTCTTTGAGAAACACAAGTTTCTAAAAGGTCATAGACTAACAGGATCAGAAAATACTTTCTGAGAAAGGCAAATTTATGCTGAAACTTGCATTATCCAGAGGAAGAGAATTTCTCCACATTAGGATGATAGATAATCTTGACCCACCGTTGCTTCTCTGACCACCACAGGAAAAGCATCTCTTTTATGTGTCATCTCTTCCCTTCCCGAGCCCAGTCATCGGCATATAGTCAAGAATTTCTATATGAATGATAGACTACTGCTGGGAAACCCTAGAAAACTAGCACCTTTAATTCTTCAGGGTCAATTTGTTACATTAAATAATTTAGCCATAAAACTATATTTCTGTGCAGTCAGTATGTCTTTATATTGCATATTTTTGGTTCTGTTCATGTTTATTAAGATGAAAGCTCCTGACATATCTCCATTTATTTGTTTCCTTCTGGTTTTAAAGTAAAGATTCTGATATATAAAAAGTGAAACCCAATCAATAGGCCCTTGGATTCCTTCCAGCAAAGAAGCTTTCAATTCCTCCTGCCCTAGGGGCTCATATTGAAAGAACAAAAGAGATCACTAGTATCTTTAGAGTCTGTTTCCAGATTCATAAATTTGTAATTGAACCCTAGTATAGAATTCTACATTTTTTTCAAAATGTGCTCATATTTTCCAAAATCTGATCTTTGAATAAAATGCTAACACGAACATGCAGTGAATTCAAGTGAGTTAATCAAAAATACGTTTATGTTTCAGTACCTTAGATAAAGGAGCCCTGGTGGCGCTACTGTTACGTGTTTGGCTGCTAACTGAAAGACTGGCTATTGGAAGCCACTCAGTCGCTTTGCCTGGTGATCTGCTCCTGAAAAGATTCCAACCAAAAAACCCTTTGGAGCAGTTCTACTCTGTCACATGGGGTCACTATGAGCCAAAATCGACTCAACTGCACCTAACAACAACAGCCATCTTAGATAAAGTACATATGGGCTATCATCAAACCCAAGTGGTAAATATCTAACAGTTGGTAAAGGTCTGAATTTCCAGAAACTCTCATAGCTCAATCGTATGCTTATTCATCTTTAGTAACTCCCAGAAGCCTATATTTAACCTGGAAACTCCCTCTGGTTGAGCTTCTGCCTACTGTAAGGCCAAATTCATTAGTGCGTATATGCTGCTTCAAGTGTAGATTGATTTTTCCTCTAGGAATGGATTCTGAGAATCGATAGTCATTTAAAAAGTGACAACAGAGTAACACATTGTGTACAAATACACCTGATTAGACGTGTCTAGAAAAATAAATATGCTAGTTTCTGCAGGTCAGCACACATGAATGAGTCTACACATCAGCACTGTGGTCTAGAAAGCAGAAAAACTGCTCCATTCTGGGTTGTACCACTAACTAGTTATGGGACCTTAGAAATTACTTAACCACGCCAAACCTCACGTTCTTTGTCTATAATAGAGGCATTTGAACTAAAACTCCATAACATGCAAGAGGTCTTTGGACTAAAATTTAAGCTATTTTTCTATGGCCCTTCCCTTTATTTACCACCCTTGTTAGCTCCGTGTTCCATTTCTTCCATAAAAGGCAACACAAGAGAAAAAAGTATTTAAAGAGATAAATAATTTTGAAAATTAACAAAAAAATATTATTATATGTATTTGTCTTAGGCTAGGTTCTCTAGAGAAACAAAACCAGTAAAACATATTTATATATATAGAGAGAGAGATCTATGTCAAGGAAACAGCTCACACAATTGTAGAGGCTAGAATGTCTCAAGTCCATGGATCAGGGTAGAGGCCTCTCCCAATTCACGCAGCTGCAGAAGCTGGTGAACCCAAGATCTGTAGGCCAGAGAGCAGGGCTCCCACTCACAGCCTGTGAAGGTTGACAAATTACAAGATCGGCAGGCAAGATCTCAAGGTTTCTCCTGATTCACGTAGCTGCAGGGGCTGGTGAACCCAAGATCAGCAGGTCAGGGAGCAGGGCTCTTGCTCACAGGCTGTGAAGATCAACAAATCCCAAGATCAACAGGTAAGCTGCTAGCTCAAGTCCGAAGAACCGGAGGTGAGACAAAAAGAGGCAGCTGCTGGGTCCAGAACAAGCCAAAAACTTTGGCAAAGCAAGCAGGAAAGAAGTAGCCAGCCGAGGGCAGAGACATGAAGGCTGAAGGGGCGGTGAGCCACCACAGGCTCTGCCCCCGCCAATACCACTTAGCAGATTCTATCATGGGGGCGATCACATATCAAATTTCAACAGGGGAGGGATCACATTATACAACTGTCCAAACACTGAGAATCATGGCGTAGCCAAGTTGACATAAAGTCTTAACCATCACATTACTGTTTGCTCTTTGGCCCTTTGCCTTGAGTATACAAAGATAGTATACTCTTTCAGGCTATAATATGCTCAAGAAGAGATGAAGGTACATGGGACTTTCACTCAATAAATATTTATTGTGAGTCTACTGTGTGTCAGACACTGCTGTAGCAGTGAACAAAAAAACCAAAAACTCTCTTCTCATGGGACTTACATTCTGGTAGAGGAAAAGAATAATAAATAATATAAATAAGTAAAATACATAGAATGTTAGTAATAAGTGGTAAGGAGAATCTGGAAATGGGTTAAATGGGAAAGGTGAGGAAAAGGGAGGCATAAAAGATGCTTCCCAGGTTTGTTTGTTCATGCTTTGGGCTTGAGCTATAAATACATGATAGTGGCATTTACTGAGGGAGGAAAGAATACAAGATAGTAGAAGGCATAATCAATTATTCTGTTTTGGAAATAATTTAGCTTGAGTCTTATTAAACATCCAAATGCTAACATTAAGTAGGAGTTAGACATATGAGTCTGGAGCTTGCAATAGAAGTTAGGAACAAGACTTCAATTTGGAAATCATTACCCTATAGAAGAAGTTCCTGGGTGGTGCAAATGGTTAAAAATCTTGACTACTAACTGAAAGGTTGGAAGTTGAAGTCCACCCAAAAGCACATTGGAAGAAAGGCTTACCAATCTACTTCTGAAAAATCAGCCATTGAAAACCCTATGGAGTTCTGCTTTGACACACGTGGGGTCACCATGACTCAGAGTCAACTTGACAGCAACTGATAACTCTACAGATGGTTTTTAAATCATTGAGTCGAGAGAGAGAGAGAGAATATATATAGCCAAGAGGGTTCGGATTGAGCCATGTGGGGTGCTGACATTTAGAAGTCAGATAGAGAAGACTGCGAATAATTAGCTAAAAATGCAAGAAGAAAATTAAGGGAGTGGTCACTCAAATTCAAAAGAGGAGAGTGTTTCAAAAAGGAGTAAATGTTCAGCTATGTAAAATACTGCTGATGGGAGTTAGTAGATAAGGACGGAAAGGTGTCCACTGGATTTGGCAACATGGAACCCTTGGGAACTTTCCAAAGCATAATTTCAGTTGACTGTTAAGGACAGAGAGCAGATTGGAATGAGCTGAAGAATGAATGAATGGGAAGTAAAGAAATGGAGATTCACAGTTTAGTCAATGTCTTTAAGATGTTTTCTTGAGAAGGTAAAAAAAAAAAAAAAATGGTGCAGTATACAAGAAAGGATATAAGGCCACAAGAGATACTGAAAGGTGTTTGTTTATGTACTAAAAGGAATGACCCAGTAGAAGGAATGATTAATGCAGGGAAATTTGGAACCACTGATGAAAAACTCTTTGAAGGCAAACAGAGATGAGTTCCAGAGCCTAAGTGGAAGAACTCTTCTTCCACAGTGACAGAAGAGAAGATAAAAAAAATGTACCCACATGCAAATATTTTACACACTTGGAGGTAGAAAGATAGTTTTAATTCTTCTGTTTTTTCAGTAGTATGAAGCTAGACCACCATCAATCTTTCAGTTTTTGTATGATGGTGGCTTGTGTGTTGCTATGATGTTGGAAGCCATGCCACTGATATTTCAAATACCACCAGGGTCACCAATGGTAGAAATGTTTCAGTGGAACTTCCAGGCTAAGGCAGACAAGAAAGTAAGGTCTGGTGATCTGCTTCTGAAAATTAGCCAGTGAAAACCCTATGTATCACAACAAAATATTGTCTGACTCACATGCTTTGGACACATTGTCTGTTGTTATTGTTAGGTGCCATCAAGTTAGTTCCCACTCATAGTGACCATATGTACAACAGAACAAAACACTGCCTGGTCCATGCCATCCTCACAATCATTGTTATGCTTGACCCCGTTGTTGCTGCCACTGTGTCAATCCATCTCTTTCAGGGTCTTCCTCTTTTTCACTGAATCTCTACTTGACCAAGCATGATGTCCTTCTCCAGGGACTAGTCCCTCCTGATAACGTGTCCAAAGTATGTGAGACGAAGTCTCACCATCCTAATTCAAAAGAGCACTCTGGCTGTGCTTCTTCTAAGACAGATTTGTTCGTTCTTCTGGCAGTCCATGGTATAGTCAATATTTTTCGCCAACACCATAATTCAAAGGCGTTGATTCTTCTTTGGTCTTCCTTATTAACTGTCCAGATTTTGCATGTACATGAGGCCATTAAAAATAGTATGGCTTGGATCCAGTGGACCTTAGTCCTCAAAGTGACATTTTTGCTTTTGAACACTTTAAAGACGTCTTTTGCAGCAGATTTGCTCAATGCAATGCGCCATTTGATTTCTTAACTACTGCTTCCATGGATGTTGATTGTGGATCCAAGTAAAATGAAATCCTTGACAACTTAATCTTTTCTCCATTTATCATGATATTGCTTATTGGTCCAGTTGTGAGAATTTTTGTTTTCTTTATGTTGAGGTGCAATCCATACTGAAGGCTATAGTCCTTGTTCTTCATCAGTAAGCACTTCAAGTCCTCTTCTCTTTCAGCAAGTAAGGTGGTGTTATCTGCATATCACAGATTGTTAATGAGTCTTCCTTCAATCTCGATGCTGGCTTTTAGACTCTGAATGTAGGAATATGAATATTATCCTATCAGTGATAGTGTTGTACTTCAGGAAAGATCTTGAAATGTTCTTTTTGATGGTGAATGTGAAGCCGTTCCTCTTCAATTTATCATTTCCAGCATAATAGACCATATGATTGTCC
This sequence comes from Dugong dugon, assembly GCA_030035585.1. NCBI lineage: Eukaryota > Metazoa > Chordata > Mammalia > Sirenia > Dugongidae > Dugong > Dugong dugon. The sequence continues at coordinate 21,235,042 of CM057469.1, read as the reverse complement.
AACCTAAAATGGCCAGTACCAGTCCATTTCAGCTCACTAATGCCTAGGATATCGATCTTCAAGTAATCCATTTCATTTTTGACAACTTGCAATTTTCCTTGATTCATACTGCGTACATTCCATGTTCCTATTATTAATGGATATTTGCAGCTGTTTCTTCTCATTTTGTGTTGTGCCACATCAGCAAACGAAGGTGCCTAAAGCTTTGCTCCATCCAAGTAATTAAGGTCGACTCTACTTCGAGGAGGCAGTTCTTCCTCAGTAGTATTTTGAGTGCCTTCCATCCTAATGGGCTCATCTCTGGCACTATATCACTGGCCAATTTTTTCAGAAGTAGATGGCCGTGTCGTTCTTCCCAGTCTGTCTTAGTCTGGAAACTCCACTGAAACCTGCCCACCACTGGTGACCCTGCTGGTATTTGAAATACCAGTGACATAGCTGCCAGCATCACAGCGACATGCAAGCCACCGTAGTATACTCAGCTGCTAACTGAAAGTTTAGAGGTTTGAATCCACCCAGAGACATCTTGGACGAAAGATCTGGTGATCTGCTTCTGAAAAATCAGTCATTGGAATACATGTCTACTCTAACATACATGGAGTCGCCATGAGCTGGAATCAACTCAGTAGAAACTGATTATTATTACATGAATTATTAAAGGAAAATCATTCTCCATTTGAAAAACTGTAGGCAAATTGGTGTCAGTGGAAGTTTCAGTAACATGAGGAGTTGAAGGAATGATCTAGTCACACATCTGGAGGGTCAAACAACTAAATGGTAAATGTAGTCACTCAACTCAGGTCTTGGCAGATTCCAAATCCAGACCTTTTTCTACTTTATTACAGTTACTATATAGTAAATATGTTTTTTTCTTTTGGGTTTTTAGATTTGTTTTGAGACTTTTGTGATATTTCTTGAGAAAAGTGAAATAAAATTGAAGATGGTCCTGAAATATCTCTAAGGTATACATAATATTTAGATCTTAATTGCTTTCTGATAGCAGGTACATTTATGATCTCTTTTTTAGCATTATAAATAGAAATAGCCTAATTTTGATTTAATGAAAATGAGCCTGGAAGTTCAAACACTTGCGCCTTTGCTTTCTGTTTCTTTCCTCCTTTAATCATATTAAACCTCTGCTTAGACATGATATATGAATCCCTCCTGACATATGAGATATTCCTCGTCATTTTATTTGCCCTGAAATCCTCATTTTTCTTGAGCTTAGATATTATTCCCTTTCAGATCATCCATGACAGATTTCTCCATCTGATATATCATTAAGGATTTTACTAAGTTAAAGTGTTGGAAATACATGTACACATGTGCATTCATGCGTGTGCATGTGTGAGTACACACACACACACACACATATACAGACACACACAATGAGAAAGAGAGACCAGATTTTGCTACTTACTAGCTGTGTGACTTTGGCCTAATTTATTAAGTGTTCTGTAAAATTAAGATAATAAATGTATCTATACCGTAAGATACCTATAAGAACTAAATAGGAAAATGCATATATAGAAGACAGAGGTTAGCACAGAGAGCCTGGGACACAGTGACAGCTCAATAAATGCAAATTCTGAAGTGAATTACATATGCACTGCATTTGTAAGTTCACAAATGCACAAACACCTAAGGAGAAGGACAGACTTCTGAATTGCAGATGTGTAAGTAAAGGCTCTTTCTATGAACTTCTCTGTCTTCCTTCAAAATGCTACTCACAAGCATCCCAATCTGGAGATACTGAGCAGCTGATCATGTGTAGTTTCCTACTCTCAGAACACCCATCAGCTTCTTGATTCCCATCTTTTCTCAAATTTCAGTTGAAAGCACTTTTTTTCTTCCTTTCTTCTCATCCTTATGATTTTTGTCCTTTCATTTTTAAACTATTTGAAATCTGGAATAAAATGCTGTTAGAACAAATGTGATCCCCAAAAAACAGTGTTTACTTAACAAGCATTACTTAAACATTTCTTTTAAATGAATCAATGCCTCAACCAAGATTCAAAAATTAATTTCTCTGCTAGTGTTTCCGCTGACATCCCTTGGTGGAAAGAGTCATCTAATTAAGTGCACCCTTCTTACTCATATGTCTCGCACTATGGCTCAGACAGGAAATGAACAGATTCTTGGGGGAAACAAAACTTGAACTGTAAGAACTCCTCAAACGTGTTATAACCATACAAGAGCTGTCCTCATAGGAATTTGCCAACCTGAAATTAAACTTCAGATTCACCGTTCTCACTTTTACCTCTGTGAAAACAATCTAATCTTACTGAGAATCTGTCAATCATGCCCACATAACATATTGTTGTTGTTAGGTGCTATTGAATCAGGTCCGACTCATAGGGATCCTATGTACAACAGAACAGAACACTGCCCGGTCCTGCGCCATCCTCACAATCATTGTTACGTTTGAGCCCATTGTTGCAGCCACTGTTGCAATCCACCTCGTTGCGGGTCTTCCTCTTTTTGCTGACCTTCTACTTTACCAAGCATGATGTCCTTCTCCAGGGACTGATCCCTGCTGATGACATGTCCAAAGTATGTGAGACGAAGTCTCACCATCCTCACTTCTAAGGAGCATTCCTCCAAGACAGATCTGTTCGTTCTTTTGGCAATCTACAGTATAGTCAACATTCTTCATTGACGCCATAATTCAAATGCATCTATTCTTCCATCTTCCTTATTCATTGTCCAGCTTTCGCATGCATATAACATATATCATGGCATATATCTTACCTTAAATTATATACATCCATAAAAACTGATATCTGAAAGGTAAAGTGAAGATATACCACCCTTCTGTCAGTTTGTTGTACTGTAGTGGTTATGTGTTGCTATGATGCTGGAAGCTATGCTGGTATTAAAAAATTCCTGAAGGGTCACCCATGGGGTACAGGTTTCAGCGGAGCTTCCAGACTAAGAAAGAAAGGCCTGGTGATCTAAATCTGAAAATTAGCCAATGAAAACTCTATGGATCACAACAGAAAATCATCCAATATAGTGCTTAAAGATGAGCGCCTAGGTTGTTTGAGTCGATTGTTGTGGCTATTGTGAAGTGCTACAACAATGGACTCAAACATACCAACTATCATGAAGATGGTGCAGGACTGGGCAACGTTTTGTTCTGTTATACCTAAGTTCTCCACAAGTTGGAGCCAACTCAACAGCAACTAACAACAACAACAAAGGGAAGATAACTATTTAGAACATGATGCTTTGGTGAGTTTTAAATTGGTAAAGTGAAGTGACAAAGTACTACAGTTTCAGAGGGGAGTTGGAATTTTTCTCACTCTAACTTCTCCTTAAGGTTACTGTCAAAAATAGGTAGTATTGATTGCTACAGTCAATGGAAGGCTTCAGATGAAGTAATTCCTATTGACTGAGCTCTGTGGTAAAGGATCTGAAGTAGGCATCAGAACTTCTAAGTCAGAAGAAAGGGAGGAAAGGAGAGTTGAGGGGAAAGGCCAAATATTTGACCTCCTACATATGTTTCCCTAACTCAATATCAGCTTAATCAAAAGGAATTCAATTATTCCTGTTTCAGTACCTTTCTATTTATAATGTTAAAAAGAGAACATAAATGTGTATTTTATCCAAAATCAGTTAAGATCTGGATTCTCCTGTCGTGAATATTTTTAACTTGGTGTCTTAGGATGCTAGTTAGGATGTTAAACTCATTGAGCTCCAGTTTTATATCTGTAAAATTATAGAGAGAACTAGATATCATTTTAACTTCTAAAATTAACTTGTATCTTTTTCTTGTTTATGATAAATGGAATTAACAAGACCTGTCCTGACAACTTCATTCAGTTGTAAGACTCAATGAAGATAATGTATATGAAATTACAAATTACATATTTTTAGTCAAATGTAAACTCTTCTTGTTATTTGTCCTATGGGGGCCACATAAGGGTTCAGTGAATTGTCTAAGATAACAACATTAAGTTGTACTTCTTCACTGCCCAAAACAGAACCCAACATATAATACAAAAAAACAAAACAAAACAAAAACCAAACCCATTGTGATCAAGTCAATTCCAACTCACAACTCATAATAGAGGCACAAAAACTATTTTTACTGAATAAACACATGAGCTGGAGTTGGAACCCAAGCAGTCTGGCCCAGGATCCAAGAGCTTAACCACTTCGCAATCCTATGCTATATTTGCCTCTAAAGTTGGCAATGAAGAAGAGATGCAATAATTATACAAGATCAGTACCAATTTAATTTAGAATAACGGAAGCAGAGAGCACTACACTAAGTAAACCATGAGGTGCTATTCTACCAAAGAAGTACTTCAGAATAGGAGTACTTTTAATGGGTTGAATACTTTAGAGACGTTGGACTATTCCAAAAGATTCGCACGGTTCCGATATTGTAGGACAGTGATGTTCTCCTTTTCCCCTAGAAAAGGGAAAAATACAGATTAAACTTCATTTATTTCCTCAAATACACTGATCCATCCCTGAGGGAGTAGTGTGTTTACAGGAGTGAAAATAATGCCTGGGTTTAGGCCCCAGACAAGAGAGACCAAGATAATGGCACAGCTCAATAAAGAACAATTAAAGGAAGTTCCATTTCTTCTGACTCCTGAGCTCATATCAGACTTTCTGAAAAGACCAATATGATCCTTGATCTCATTCCACACTGCTTGCATGTACAGTCTGCTCCTGTACCAATGACATAAGATACTGAAAGCTGATCTCTCTCCCAGGAATCAGCCAACTGTCTTTAGCCCAGTGCAAACTAAACTTACTCTGGCCCTAGGCCTTCTTATGAGAATGAAAATGTCTAGCAACTTGTTTTTCCTTTAGCATCTTACATAAACTTCCACAAAGCATGTATTTTTAAAATAGTAGATCTTTTTCTGATTGTTAAAGCATTGCAGAAAGTTTGGAAAATATAGAAAAGCATTGAGAAAGTAAGTGTAATCTCATATCTGGAATCAACCACTGTGGTGTATTTCTCTTATATGTGTGTATGTGTATAATCCCAATTTTATATTCAAAATAAATGCATCATGTGTATATAATATATTTCATATATTTTAAAAACATAATTGTGACTATATTGTTTAATACAATGTCCTTTAAATTTAATACTATGCTGGAAGCACATTCCTATGTAATGAAATGTTATTTTAAAACATGAATTTTTAGGAACTTCTTCAGACTGTAATGGAGTCATTTCTATCAAATCAATCTTTTGCAGAAAGCAATCATAAAAGCTGGATAAAATATCAGATATACAGCTATATGAAGACATCAGAGAAAAACGAAGGCAGCCAGGACTGGAGTGACCAGTATCCCAGAGAGAAGGGAAATGAACTGTTGTAAGATCAATATTTCCGTCATATTTCCCCTGAGGCATTTGTCAATCCATAAGCATTGCAGGGCATATAGACCAAACAGGAAGCAGTGAGGTAAAATTACTAACCTCTAGGACTTCATGTCCCCAAAAAAAAGAAAGGTGGGAAAAAAAAGAAAAGAAAAAATGCCAACACGTGAGCCCAGCACTCAACACTGCTCAAGGCATATTTAATTTCTTAAGTTGTGAAGATCCAAGCAGGAAGTTGCTAATAAAAATATAAAGAGCTAAGTAATTTGAGTTTTCAACAGTCTCTTCATGCTGGTGAGACAACATTGGAGCTCAGGGTGCCCTAAGGAGGAGGAGTGCCAGTAAACAAATTTGGCCTTCAATTGAGACCCGGGAATAGCTGCTCCCTAGGAATAAAAGCAAGGAGCCTGGTGGAGCAGTGGTTAAGCACTTGACTGCTAACCGAAAGATTGCAGTTCAAACCCACCAGCAGCTCCGTGGGAGAAAAGAGCTGGCAATCTGTTCCCATATGGGAATCCATATGGCACAGTTCTAATCTGTCGGATGGGTTGCTATGAGTCAGAGTCAACTCTACAGCACACAATAACAAGAATAAAAGCAAACATTAATAGACCAGGCATCACAAATATTGAAAGGTAATCTCAAGCTATCCAAATTTCTGCATATTTCAAGGTAATTGGGCCTTACTCTAACTGCCTGCCCGAAGAAAATTAATTTCTATTTCAAGAAGGAAGCTGCAGCTAGACTATCTGTAACTGTTCGTATGCAGTATTACATTTTTAATAATTACCAGATATTCCAGGAGATTGGATCAAATAAATAAAAAGAAAGAAAGAAAACACATAGTAGAGTTATGACACAATGATTTTTAAATAATTTTAATTAATACGTTGAATAAATTAGATAAGATACAGACTTCAGCAGATAATTTGAAACTATAAAAAAGTTCAATGGAAATTCTGTAACAGAAACTATAACGGTTGAAACTAAGAACACAATAAATGGATTTAACAGTGATTAGACATAGTAGGAGAAAAAACCAGTCACCTGAAAGACAGGACAGTAGAAAATATGAAACTTTAAAGCACACAAAGAAGAGAAAGATAAGAAACACAGAAAAGAGTGTAAGAGAAATATGAAACAATGTGAAAAGCTTTAACATACATGTAATTGGAGTCCCAGAACGAGAGTAGGAGCAGAACGGGTGAAGCAATATTCCAAGAGGCAGTGGCCAACAATTTTTGTTTAACTGATGAAGGACATCAAACTATCAATTTAACCAGTACTACAGACACCAAGCAGCATATATAAAAATAAAACAAGGACAAGGCACTTCTTATCAATACTGTTGAAACTACAGAAAAAATAAATTAAATCAGCCAGAGGAAGAAAGGAATCCATAGGAAAACAGAGTAATACCTTTAAAGCACTAATTGAAAGACACTGCCTCTTTAGAATTTGGTATCCAGAGAAAATATCTTACATAAATTAAAGTGAAATAAAGATATTTGCAAACAAACGAACAAACAAATCTAAGAAAATATGTTTTCAGTGGACCTGTATTTAAAGAAATACTATAAGGAGGTCTTCAGGCAGGTGTAAAAACTGACCCTAGATTGACGCACAGAAATTCAGGAAGGAATGAAGATCACTGGAATGCTAAAAAGCTGGCTAAACATAAATTAATGTTGACTGAAAAAAGGAATAATAGCAATTTTTCTAGGACTTTAAACGTATGTAGCATTAAAATAGTAAAAAGAGAAAGAGGGGGATAAATAAAACAAAAGTATTTTAAGGTTCTTGTATTTTCTTGAAAAAATGGTAAAAAGTGCTCATTTTTAGCAGATGAAATTAATATAGGATGCATGTTTTAACCTTTAGGGTACCACTAAGAGAAAATAAAATTATTTTTAATAATGATTAACCAAAGGAAGGCAAAAGAAAAAAAAGGAAAAAGGTGAAGTAAATCAGATCAGTGAAACAGAAAACAAATAGTAAATGGTAGACATGAACTACTACTGTAGTAATAACTATATACAATATAAATGGACTACTCACTCCAAGTAAAAGACTAAAAGTATCAGACCGGATAAAAAGAAAAGAAAAGTCTATACTGCTTATAAGCAGCACACCATAAATACAAAGACCCGGAGAACTTGGAAGTAAAAAGATGGAGAAAGATGTACCACACAAACCACAAACACTAATGTAAAGAAAGCTCGTGTAGCTATGTTAATACCAAAGAAGACTTTAAGACAAGAAGCACTACTAGAAATAACAGATACTTTCCATAATGGTGAAAGATTCACATCAGTAGGAAGATATAATAATTTTATATTTTTATGTGTCTAATAACATCTTCTCCAAATGCATAAACAAAACCCCACATAGCTAAAAAGAGAAACAAATTCACAATCACGGTGAGAGATTTTAAAGCACCACTCAGTAGCTGATAAAACAAGCAGACAAAAGATCAGTAAGAACAGAGAAGTTTTGAATGACATGATTTTTTTTAATTGGCATAATTCACACATATCGGCACACACACACATAAAACACTGCACTCAACGACTAAAGAATATACTTTTAGTAGGTGTGCATGTAACTTTTACCATAATAGACCATATGCTTTGCTATAAAACAAGACTCATTTGACAATAGGGTAATTAAACCAGAAATCAATAATAATCAGATAACTAGAAAATTCACAAATGCTTGAAAATTAATAATCCATGGTCAAGGTAGAACTCACAATGACAACTAGAAAATATTTGAACTAAACGATAATGAAAACACGACACACTAACACTCTTGGGATGGGAGGATTCTGCTTCTACGGAAAGTGTAGAAAGTGGTGGGAGACTAACATCCCCATATAAGCAAAAAGAAAAATCCAGATAATCTACAAAATTATAACTTTTTTTTGACCATAGCAAGCTGAGGTCTTAAGGCAATAAATCACGTGGAACTGCATAGAGTGGTGAGCACTTCCAGGGAGAGATGGCTCAGAACACATGACCTATGTCACCTCTGGTAGAGCACAGAAAATAGTAGAGGAGAGAAGACAGTCCAAATCATTTTATAAGGCTAGTATTACCCTAATATTAAAAATGCATGCAAACATTGCAAGACAAGAATACTGCACACCAACATTATTTATAAACATGTGCAAAGTCATTAATAAAATATTAACAAATTAAACTCAGCAATATAAAAAGGAGGAACATTACATGAACAAGGTTTCCAAGGAGCAGCTAGTGGATTCAAATGGCTGACCTTTTGGTTAGCAGCTATTCACTTAACCACTGTGCCCCCAGGGCTCCAGATGGCAAATAAGCACATGTAAAAATGCTTAGTACCTATAGCACTCCCTCTCCTCGGTAATCATCCAAGAAAAATAAAAACACATGTTCATAGTAAGATCTCTAAAGGAATGTTTATAGCATCTTTATTAATAATAAACAAAACCTTGAAACAACCCAAGTGTCCATCCACTAGCGAAAGGACAAATTGCTGTATATCCAAACCATAAAAAGGAACAAACCACCTATACTTGGAGTAACAGATAAATCCCAAAAGCAAAAGAAAAAAGAAAAAACCCATACACACAAGGCTACATACTGTGTGATTTCATGATTTCATATGACAAGAAAAGGCAAAGCTGTAGGGACATAAAACAGATTTTGACTGAGAGGGGTTGGGGTGGGAGGAGGAGACAGATTACAAAGGGGCATCAAAGAATCTTTTGGCATGATGGAAATATTCTATGTAGTGGTTTTGGTGATGGTTGTCGTTATATACCTACACGTTTAACAAAACTCATCAGATTGCATATTTAAAAGTGAATTTTACTGTGTGTCAATTAAAAACTTTTCATTAAAAGAGACTGATGGGATATAGATAAAGCTAATCTTCAAGAGATACGTATAGCCTCAAATCCATATATTATAAATGAAGAAAATACAAGAATTAATTTTCTAAATATGTATCTCAAGAAATTAGAGAAAAGAGGCAAATTAAACCCAGAGAATGTAGAAGGAAGGGCAATGTGACACTGGCAGCAATGCTAGGCAAGTGGACCAAGGGTACAGATTAGAGTCCTGAAACAGGCTTACACATACAAGGGCTTCTGATGTATGATTAAGTGTCACTGCCCTGCAATGGGGTAAGAATAGTCTTCTCAATAACTGGCACTTGGTCAACTGGATATACAGATTTTTAGCAAACTGGTTCATGATCTCTATCTTATGCTATTTACAAAAACTGATTCCAGGGAAATTGTAGACATAATTAGTAAGTTAAAGCTAAAGCTTCTGGAAAATCATATAAAAGAATATCTTCTTGACCTTGGAGTAGGAAAATATTAAACAGGAAAAACACATTAAGAACAATAGTGAGAAATTGGACTTTATTAAAATTAAGAACTTCTTTTTATCAAGACACATGAATAAGAAAGGGAAAAGGCAAGCCACAGAACTGTAGATGTTGGCTGCGCGCGCGCTCACATGATAACACCGTCATTTCCTGAATATACACAGAACTCTTATAAGGCATAAGAGAAAAGTGAGAAAATCCAATAGAATGGGCAACACACCTGGATAGGCATTTTACAAAAAACTGTAAAAAAAACCAAAAAGTATATTAAAATTGCTAAACCTCGTTGTTGTTGTTAGGTGCCATTGAATCGGTTCCAACTTGTAGCGACTTTATGCCCAACAGAAGGAATCACTGCACGGTCTTGCGCCATCCTCACACTCGTTGATATGCTTGAACTTAGTATTACAGCCACTGTGTCAGTCCATCTAGTTGAGGGTCTTCCTCTTTTTCGCTGACCCTCTACCAAGCATGATGTCCTTCTCCACGGACTGGTTCCTCCTGACAACAATGTTCAAAGCATGTGAGACATAATCTCGCTACCTTGCTTCTAAGGAGCATTCTGGCTGTACTTCTTCCAAGACAGATTTGTTCCTTCTTTTGGCAGTCTGTGGTATATTCATTATTCTTTGCCAACACCACAATTTAAAGGCGTCCATTCTTCTTCAGTCTTCCTTTTTCATCGTCCAGCTTTGGCATGCATGTGAGGTGACTGAAAACAATACACAGATTGAGGTAGTCTAAATTCAGAGAATTTGGCACTACCAACTAAAGCTTAATATATACGTACCTTATGACCCAGCAATTTCACTCCTAAGTATATACTAACAGAAAGAAATACACATCGCACCAAAGAAATGTACGAAAATTTTCATAGCAGCGTTATTTGCAATAATTTAAAAACTGGAAACAACCTAAATGCCCATCAACCATCAAATGGATAAATACGTTGTGGTATATTCATATAATGGAATAAGATACAACAATGAAAATGTACAAATTGTTGTGACATGCTACAACATAGAAAAAAATCTCATAAACATAGTTTCTTTGCACAAAAGATGACACACAAAGAGTATATACTGAACAATCTCAAATATACATACATATACACATACATATACACACATATGTATATATGTAGTTTAAAAACATGCAAAACTAATCTATGATGATAAAAGTCAGGATCGTGGTTACCTTTGTTGTGGGTCACGAGCAAGGGGGTACGTGAGAGAGGCTTCTAGGGTGCTGGTAACGTTCTAGTTCTTGATTTGGGTGATGGTTACTGGGTGTGCTCATTTTGTAAACATTCATAGAACTGTACAGTTATGATTTGTCCACTTTTATGCATATAGATTATATTTCCAGTTTTAAAAATTTACTTAAGCACATGATGTTTAACAGCTAAATAGTGTGTGATCACATGGATATTCATTGTTTATTTAATTCACCCTCTCTTGTTGAATTAAGATATTTGCTGTATTTTGCTATTATGAACAATATTTAACTATTTTTGCAATTAATGTATTTTGCTTTTGTAATCCAAATCTTTGACTATTTTCTAAAGATAAATTTCTAGAAGTAGACGTACTGAGTCAAAGAATATAAACATTTTAAAGGCACTGAATGCATACTGCCAGTGAGCCCTCCAAGAAAGATCATCTCACCGTTACAATACTGAAGGTCAATCTTATTCAAGACAAATTTAAATGTTCATAACCCTCATCCTACCTGACCTTTATGATATTGGACAGCACAAACCATCTCTTCTTTCATAAAATTCTCTTCTGCTTTGGCTTTCTCGGCACTGCCCCACCTAGCCCATTCTCCTCCCCCTCTTCCTCCTGCCCAGCTGTGCATGTGCCCCAAGGGTCAGCTCTTGGCCCGTATCTTCTCTCGTTTAGAGGAATTAGGCTCTTGCATTTTTACTTTCACCTCTGTGTTTATGATTTTCTATTCTCTCCAGTTTCAACCACGCATCTTGTTTTGCTTTTCCATTACGTGGGCGGTGTCTGTTTTCATGTCCTATCATCCTGAGGAGCCCTTGTGACACAGTGGTTAAGAGCTCTGCTGCTAACCGAAAGGGAGGTGGTTTGAATCCACCAGCCGCTCCCAGGAGAAGGTTGTAACACTGTGCTTCCATAAAGATCACATCCTTGGAAACCCTATGGGGAAGTTCTACTCTGTCCTATAGGGTTGCTATGAGTCGGAATCAATTCTATCGCAACGGCTATCATTTCATCTCAAATATATTGAAGTGTTATGAACAATGGTAAATGAACTAATAAATATTTGCAAAGGCTGTAGGACTATTCACAAGCCCAAAGATCACATGAACAGTGGGACACATCCTCCAGTTCGCATTCCCTTCAACACTAATAACATCTCTCTCTTTTCCTCTATTCTCCCTCTCCTTTCTCCTCTTTACCTTGTCACTGCCTTCCTAAAATCTCTTTTCCGTCTTTGTTCTTACCATACCATTTTTTTTTCTTTTTTGTTTTTAGCTTCTGTCCATACTAAATTGTACGAAACGTGTCTGACTCTTTTATTTTTCCATTTATTTTTGGAATATAGTTTTATGATCCTAGTTTTCCAATTAAAAATCACTGAAATTAAAAATAGATGAGCTAAATACCTTGCTTTCTGAAAGAAAACTAAATAAATTTGCCGTTTTGAATGCGGACTGTCTTTAACAGGAAAAAGTATTCGTTGATTATTTTATATTGCTTGGAGAGTCACCCTAAAGCTGTTGATTAGTACACATTCACTCTGCTATTCCCTTGCTGTATATTAATTTCCTTATTCTTTACAATGTTCCTTTGAGGTAGGTTTCTATTATCTCAGATGAGAAAGTGAGATGTAGGCAGAGCATTTTGGGAGGTCACATTCTGGTGAGTGGCAGAGCTGGGATTCAAACCTGGGTCTGACTCCTGAGCCTGTGCTCTTAATCACTCTGTTGGCAGCTCGGTGAATGCTTCTTAATTTGAAAAGTGATAATCTCTCTGGTAACTGGTCTCTGGGGGAAAGTAACAAACAATACGCCACACAGAAAGACAGAGATATTTAGTATGTCTCTCTCCTTGCCCCTTCCCCCTCTATAACCTCCTGTGATTATCATGAGAAGGATTAATAAAGTTACTAGTCCTATTGGACACTTGGGGAGTGGAAAGGTCATCAGAGTGGAGGTCCTGCTACCTCTGCTGAGGGATATGTTCAGAGTAGACTATGACGTGTAGGTTACAGGTTAGAAACCTGTGAGACAGACAGACATCGAATACAGTACCCCATATATGATCTATTTCATTCCTTGTCATCTTCACCCCTAAAACCACTGGGAAAGAAAACAAAAAGAAACACGACCCAGATGTTTCTTGTCTGTCAAGTCTGAGTAAAAGCACGCATTAGGAAGGGGCTGGCTGAAATTGCATTGTTAATACCCCAGCCAGGACTTGCTGTTGTCGTTAGGTGCCGTAAAGTCGGCTCCAACTCATAGCAGCTTCACGCACAACAAAACAAAAGTCGGCTCAGTCTCGCACCATCCTCACAATTGTAGCTATGTTTGAGCCCATTTTTGCAGCCACTGTGTCGGTCGATCTCACTGAGGGTCTTCTTTTTTTTCACTGATCCCATACTTTACCAAGGTATGACATCCTTCTCCAGGGACTGGTCTCTCCTAATAACATATTTAAAGCCCATGAGACAAAGTCTTGCCATTCTCACTTCTAAGGAGCATTCTGGCTGAAGCCAGGGCTTACATGACAATAATGAGTCAACTTGGTGTTTTGACCTCCGTGTTTTGACCTCTGTGGATTCCTGTCTTATGTATGGTTGAGATTTTAGGGTTGGGTTAGCTTGGCATTTGGGAGTGCTACAAAACTCTTCTTAAAATCCGCCCTCTCCTTTTTTGTTTGTATGTTTGGTTTTGTTATAAACAGATGTTAAGTTTTATTTGTCTACATTATACGGTGGATAGTAGAACATTCACATTAATTTATTCACACTTGTCTTCACGTAGTATAGAATTTTGCCTCCTTTCTTTATCATGTGTGGGCGTGCATGTGTGCACGCACACACACACACATACACATACCTCCATCAGATCTCCATTCACATAGGAAAACTCAAGAAATGTCTGTTGTGGAATTAAAGAGTGATGGAGTGCTCAGGGAAGGGAAAGCTTTATTTATGGCTGAGAAACCAAAGAGGATTACAGATGTTCGTATAACCATCAGGCCTGAGAAAAGGATGGCAATGCATCAGTGCTTTTGTGGAGAATGGGATCTGTACTTCTCTAGCAAAGCCTTTGACATTTGCAAAGTGCTTACTGACTCTTTAAGACCTGGTTCAATCATTATTCTGCGTGAACCCTTCATGATTCATAAAAGAAGTGACTGACACTCTTCCTTACCCAGTATATACTTTTGAATCTAAGTAAAAAAACTTAACAACAGGCCTAGAATTCCTGAGGGCTTGGGTGTCAGCTGGTTCCAGAACCACTGAGACTGTGGTGGGCCTCCCTGGCATGGAACCAGGAGGAGAATTAGTTCAAGGATCCTTAGACGGAAGAAGGACTTTGGGGGTCCACCAGTTCCAATTGCTGTTGAGTCACCTCCACCTCATGGCGACCTCATGTGTGTCAGAGTTGAACTGTGTCCTGTAGGGTTTTCAGTGGCTGACTTTTCCAAAGTAGATTGCCAGGCCTTTTTTCTGAAGTGTCTCTGGGTGGACTCAAACTGCTAACCTTGCAGTTAGCAGCTGAGTGTTTGTTTACCCATTTGCACCACCCAGGGATTCCTTAGGGGTTAACAGTCTATGAAACTGGAGAAGGGAGAAGCGTGGTTAGGCCAATGTGATGGTTAAGGTTGTGTGTCAACTTGGCTCGGCCATGATTCTCAGTGGTTTGGCAGTTATGTAATCATGTAGTTTGGCAGTTATGTAATGATATAATTTGTCAGTTATGTAATGTTATAATTTGACAGTTATGTAATGATATAATCATCCTTCGTTTTGTGATCTGATATGAGCAGCCGATCAGATGAAAAAGGAGTTTCCTTAAGGGTGCGGTCTGCATCCAACATATATGTACATCCTAGAAAAGCTCCCTCCCTTGCTCTGGATCCTGCATCCAGCTTGTCATCATCTGAACTCTGGTTCTTGGGACATGAGCCAGCAGCCTGCCCTCTGATCTGCCAATCTTGGGCTTGTCAGCCCCTGCAGCTACATGATCCAGGAGAAGCCTCCAGCCTGATGCCTGACCCACGGACTTAGGACTTAGCAGCTTCTACAGCTGTGTAAGCCATTTTCTTGAGATATATATCTCTCTGTATATATGTGTGTATATATATATGTAATCACTGGTTTTGCTTCTCCAGAGAATCCAGCCTAAGATGGTCAATATTTCCAGATCCCCAAGGTCAGAGAGACTCAGCTAGCATCAGGATCACAGCAATATTATTGCACATAAACAGTATGGTAATTATTTGTTTATGTTTCTGTCTTTCCTACTAGCAAGTGATAGCCCTAAAGGCAAGGATTTTGTCTTACTCACACTTTTACCCTGTCACCTAACAGAGAGCTGGAACAGAGCAGACACACAATGAATGTCTGCTGAGTGAACACATGTAGATAGAAAATGACATTCAAGCCAGTAAAAACACTCATCCAGGAGACAATTAGGCTGGTCAAGCTCATGATTTTCATTTTCCCTACAGAGAATCAAATAGCGATCTTAAGCTATTCGTGAGCTTCACAACACCCTTCCCAATCAGGATTTCTTTTACCCCATATGGAGGGTTGACAATATTGTATGAGAGTCTCTGCTCAGTGCTGTTACCATTCTGGACATCCCAATCAGGTCCCTGGGAAATTTACTGTGTGACTGGCAAGGTTTTAGCACCAAGAGAACCCTTGAAAACATGTAATCTCCAGGGGAAGATACCAGAAAAAAAAAAGCCAGGCCAATTGCCATGAAGCTGATTCTGACTCCTGACAACCCAGCATGTGCAGAGTAGAAATGCTCCGTAGGGTTTTGAAGGCTGTGATGTTCAGAAGCAGATCATCAAGCCTTTTTTCTGAGGCACCTCTGAGTTGCTTCAAACAGTCAACCTTCTGGTTAGTAGCAGAGCACTTAACCAAGGGGATGACTATGTATTAAGTCCATGTTACATTTTCTTAACTCGCTTACAGATATAAACATTTGGAGTTAGTAGGGCATTTCTTTGAGAAGATATATCAGACCAAAGCAAAGCTAAAGACAAAGTAGTTGTTCATCTATTTGTGCCACAGAAGTGAACTGGAGCCAAGCCTCTCAGACAGCTGGTTTCCTCATATACTACTGCTATTGATCAAACGACCTTGTTGTAAAAAAGGCAGAAGGAGACAAGACGGGAATTTTAAACTTCATTCTCTTAAGATTGCTCTTTCATAATCGAAGACTGTAATTGCTTTTCTCTGAGGCCCCAGATCCTGCAGAGAAGTTTGATTTCTTTCTTGCTTTTAAAATTTCAAGCTAAAAAGCAGTTTCTGGAAACAAGTATAAGCTACAAGGAAACAGTAGGGAATGTGGAGGATTCTGGTCCATCTTTTTTTTTTTTTTTTTAATATTTTATTGTGTTTTTGGTGAAAGTTTACACAGCAGTGCAGGTACCCATTCAACAATTGCTGCACAAATTGTTCAGTGACATTGATTACATACTACACAATGCATGAGAATTCTCATTAACTGGTTGTTCCATTTCCATTAATCTAGTTTCCCTGCCCTCTCATATTCTCATCTTTGCTATAAGTGTTGACCATTTGGTCTCATATAGGTGATTTTTTAAAGGAGCATAGAACTTGTGGGTGATATTATTTTTTTAGCTAACTTGTTATTTACCTACAAGGTGACCTCAGGTTTAGTTTCGGTTCAAGATTTAGAGTATCTCAGAGTAACTGTCTCAGGGAGTCCTCCAGTCTCAATCAATCCAGTAGATCTTTTTGTTTTGTTTTTTTTTTAGGAATTTGAGGTTCTGTTCCACATTTTTGTCCCATTCTATTAGGGTCCATCTATTGTTGCCCTGATTAGAATCATTGGTAGTGCTAGTTGGGCACCGTAGTTCTTCTGGTCTCAGGGTAGGTGAGGCTGCAGTCCATGAAGACTATCTGTCCTGCAGACTAGTTTCTTGAATCTTTGGTTTCTTTTTTTCTCTTTTGCTCCAGACGAGTAGAGACTAATCGTTGCATTTTAGAAAGCTTTAAAGACCGCAGACACTACTCACCAAACTAAGATGTAGAACATAACTTTATGAGCTACATTATGCCAATTGACCAAGATGTCTTAGGAGACTATGGTCCTAATGTTTCAAGCTCAGAAATTCAATCCCATGAGGTATTTGGTTATGTCTAAGAAGTATCCGTAATTGTACTTTCTATGTGTTTTAATATATATATGAATGTATGTACATACAGTCAGATAGATGCATATACGTAAACATATGTATACACCTATGTAGACACCCGTATATACATACCAGTATGGAGCCCTGGTGGCATAGTGGTTAAGAGCTTGGCTGAGAACCAAAAGGTTGGCAGTTTGAATCCACCAGCCACTCCTTGGAAACCCCATAGGGCAGTTCTACTCTGTCCTGTAGGGTTGCTCTGAGTCAGAATCGACTTGACAGCAACAGGTTTTTTTTTTTATATACATGTATATGCTTGCATATAGTACGTATATGCTCGCACATAGGTATTTTAGTTGTTTTTGCTATTGTTTCAAAATTACCTATGGCATAGTAATTACCAACAGGTCCTTTTTTCTTGTGTACTTTTAGTGAAACCATTTACCTTTATCAAGCTGTGTACAGTCCACACTCAGCTGTTGTTACCTTTCCCATCACCAAAAATAACAAGCTTCTACTGTTTAGAGTTGGGCAATCTTAATACTGTAAGATTGTTATACTAGCTGCTGTCACGATGTCTCCGACTCATGGCAATCTTATGTACAACATAACAAAACATTGCCCATTCCTACATCATCCTAAGGATCACTGGCATGTTTGAGTCCATCATTGTGACTGCTGTGTCAATCCATCTCACTGAGGGTCTACCATGACCTCATTGACCCTCCACTTTACCAAACATGTTGTTTCCCTTTAGCAACTGATCCTTCCTGAAGATCTGTCCAAAGAAAGTGAGTCAGACAATATTCTGTTGTGATCTGTAGGGTTTTAAATGGTTAACTTTCAGAAGTAGATCACCAGGCCTTTCTTCCTAGTCTGTCTTAATCTGAAATCGCTCCTTAAACCTGTCCACAACAGATGACCCTGCTGGTATTTGAAATACCAGTGGCATAGCTTCCAGCATCACAACAACATGCAAGCCACCACAGTACAACAGACAGATGATGGACTGTAAGACTAAGAGGACATAAATTTGAGAGTATCACTTCACTCAGCGAGAGGTAGAAGATATCAGTCCTCAGCCTGGTCCACTCACCCAAGCAGGGAGCAGTGGAACCAACACTGGTCCCTGCATCCCAACAGCCAAGGGAAAAAGTTGTCCATTTCTGAGCAGACTTGCTTCTCTTGGAGCAAAAATGGAGCCTAATATGGTCTGGGTGGAAAGGGGGTATTCTGAAATATGACAGGGAAAGGATGTCAGGCACACAGGGGAGAAGTTACGGAAACATTTAAAACTGGTGAAACCACCAGCATCCATTTGTGGCTATAGAGTTCCTGTCTCCCCACACCCCAACCTCAACACCACCAATGTTCAACCTGCTCTCAGGAAGGATTGATCCTGGCCATTTTCCTCTCAGAGTCCCTGGGTGGTGCAAATGCTTCACCCATTTGGCTGCTAATGGAAAGACCATAGGTTGGAGTCCACTCAGAAATGCCTCAGAAGAAAAGCCGGGAGATCCACTGAAAAATCAGCCATTTGAAAACCCTATGCAACACAATTCTACTCTGACACATGGGGTTGCCATGAGTCAGAGCTGATGCGACAGCAACTGGTTATTTTCCTCTCAGAGCAAACTTAAGCCAAAGCCTTTCCTTTTCGGGGGGTCTTTTGCATTTGAAACCTTCTATTTAATTGTGGGAGCCCTAGTGGCATAGTGGTTAAAGAGCTCAGCTGCTAACCGAAAGAAAGGTCAGCGATTCAAACGCACCAGCCACTCTGCTGGAGAAAGATGTGGCAGTCTGCTTCCATAAAGATTTACAGCCTTGGAAACCCTATGGGGCAGTTCTAGTCTGTCCTATAGGGCTGCTATGAGTCGGAATCAAGTTGATGGCAATGGGTTTGGAGATTTTTTATTTAATTGTGAATCATGACTCTCACCTCTTCATAAGAGGATTTAAAGTACCAGGAAGAAGGTAGAGGAGATTCTTTTGTGCCACCTTTCCCCAGCCAACATGGACACTGGTTCATTCTGCTAGCTCTGATGCAAGATTGTTTTTGTAGGAAAACTTCATCCTTGGTCAGGTCTATCTTGATTTGTGCTTTCACTGTATCTTATAAAATTGCTTTCTCAGATTCCAGCTAGTTAAAACAACATATATAAACTGAAATACTCTTTGAGTCATCTGTAAATATTTCAACTGTGAATTATTTTCCAAATTCTCTAAGTGAGAAACATGTTTCACTCATTTATTGATTTAGTAAGTGTTTACTGAGAACATTAACTATATGCCAGGTACTGGGCTAGATACTAGAAATGAAGACCTGGAGATTTTAGTGGAACTTGAATTTTGAATAGCTTAAAATAAGCTGAATATTGATGAAGTGCTTGATTTGATCTGGCTCAGTGTTAAACTGTCATATTGCTTTATTTATTCATTCAAACATTTAGTAAATTCTCACCATTTGCCAGGCACATACATAGACACTGATGGAGCAGCCCAGACAATCTGACTCCAGGCTTTCCAGGTTTAGGTCTGACTCTACCACTTATGAGCTGTTAGTTAAACCCTCTAACCTTCAGGTTTTTTACCTTTCAATCAGGCATAATAACAGTGTATATCATAGGGATGTTTTAAGAATTTAATAAACTAATCCAAGTAAAATGTTTACTACATGATATGCATGATATGTACTCAGTAAACATTAGCTATTTCACTGGGTATAGAGAATGACGTTCACAGTTATTTGGAAGAACAACCTGGAGTTCAATTCACATATCAGGTTGAGAAAGATATATTTCAGGAAAAGTTATAGCCATTGGAGGCAAATAGACCTATAGAAACAGAAGATGCACTCCAATAGGTATAGTGAACTCTACCCCATCAGGTAGCACCTCATCATTACCACCTCTACTGCCATCATCATCATCACCACCACCACCATCACCATCACCATCACCATCACCACCATCAACACTGTCACCACCACCATCACCATCACCATCACCACCATCAACACTGTCACCACCACCATCACCATCACCATCACCATCACCACCATCAACACTGTCACCACCACCATCACCATCACCATCACCACCATCAACACTGTCACCACCACCATCACCATCACCACCACCATCTCCACCATCTCCACCATCTCCACCATCTCCACCATCTCCACCACCACCATCTCCACCATCTCCATCACCACTACCACCTTCACTAGCATCATCATTACCACCATCACCACCATCACCATTACAACCATCACCACTGCTGCCACCACCACCTCCACCATCCTCAACATCATTACTACCATGCATCCCAATGTTTTCCAAAGAATGGCTAATCACCTGATTCAGAATCCTCTGCGCCTCCTACTAAAATTATAGCATCCTGTGGCTCACCCCAGAATCACTAAATGAGAAACTGTGGATAAGTCTCCAGAAATCTGCATTTTAAACAAGCTCCCAGGTGATTTGTTGGAAGCTAAAGTAGGAAAATCACTGAACTTGAGGGTATGTGACTCCAGTAAACCCAGGTGTCTCATCCATAGACCTGGATTCCCTTAGTTTCCCTTGAAGCCTCTGCTGGGAGTTTACTTCATTAGGGCCTGTGGAGCTTCAAGAGATGAGTTCATAGGCATCAACTCATTACAAAAATTAGGATGAAACGAAATGAATGATCAAAGGCAAAATTGTGTTCAGACGAAGTGCTTAAGCACTCTAGGCAGCAGTAGCTAAACGACATCTTTCTGGCCCTGGATCCCTCACTTGCAAAATGAGGACATGCCCCAAGTCATACAGTTGCTAATGCCAAAGGTAGAACCAGAGCCCATGTTTTCTGACTCTCAGTCTGGTATGGTCAGTTTTCCAAGGAACTGGTCCAGAGGAAGGGAAGCAGAAGAAACAGCAGCAAAAGCAGATTGATATGGGGCCAGCTGTGACTCAGCTCGCGGACAAGATAGAGTGTGCAACATTATGGGAGATAATGATGTGTAACCAGCGACCGGCCCTAGGTAGAAATACATGAGAGAGGAAACATTTGTCTTTGGATCCTGATTTCTCCCCTCCATTTTCTGCTTTCCCTGTTCATTCACCCTCCTCCTCAGTCTAGTCCCCATAGACTAGTTACGTCAGGGTCTGCCCTCTCATCCAAATCTTCTGGTGCATTGCCCTACATGATCTTCCCTCTGCTACCTCCCAAACCACATCTGCTACCATCCCCAGGACCTCGCTGCTCCAGCCACAAGGACCTCCTTGCTGTATTCCTGGAACACATCAAGAATACTTTCTACATCAGGGCCTTTGCCCTCCCTGGTGCTTCTGCTCAGACAGCTGCTTGTCTTTCTCTCTCATGTCTGTCTTTTCTATCTTTGTTTAAATGCCACCTATTAAATAGACCTTTCTTAGTAGCCCTGTGTAAAAATATTAAGCCCTCACCCCCTATCCCTGTACCAAAAATCAAACCAGCTGCAGTCGAGTTGATACTGACTCATGGCGACCCCATGTGTGTCAAAGTAGAACTGTGCTCCATAGGGTTTTTAGTGGCTGAATTTTCAGAAGTAGATTGCCAGGCCGTTCTTCTGAGGTGCCTCTGGGTGGACTCAAACCTCTAACCTTTCTGTTAGCAGCAATGGTCTTAACAGTTTGCACCGCCCTTGGATTTCCCCAGTCCCATCCCTTTACCATGCCTAATTTTTCACTATCTGACACTTTATATAAGTATTTGTTGATGTGTTTCTCTCTCTCTCCCCTCCCCAGCATGTAAATTTTTGAGGGCAGGGATATAATGGCTGTTTATTCAAACAGTGCCTGGAATATAGTAGGCACTCAGTGGATATTTATTATTTAAGTAAATGAATTTCCCACTCTGTTGGAATGCTAAACTCTGCTAGGACATGTAGTGGTTAATATCTTACCCCTTTCCAGCAGGCACGTTTGCGTTAGACAAGGACCTTCAGCAGGGAATGCTACAGTCCACAGAAATGACACTAATGGTAGATATTGTGGCATTCCTGCCGGTCCAGTGAGGTTGACATTTGGAAGTGCACGCTCAGCCACCCTACAGTTACCCTATGAGCGTTGTTCATCGCTGTAAACCCAGTACCTTGCTCAGGGTCTGGCACGCGGTAGTTGTTCAATAAGTGCTTGTTGAACTTGACTGTGTGGGAGGCTCTGTTTTGCCCACACAGAAGGTCTGCTCTATATGGAATAATCCAGTTGTCACTTCCATGAGGATTTCTATTATTGCTGCTACTCCGTTTGTTTGCAAAACTGTAATCTCACAGCCAGACGGACAGCTGACACAAACTCAGGTATTGCTTTCCTGTTGGCTGAGGACTTTGCTGCCTGTTATTGCGGTTTCTCTACATGTAATTCACCAACAACAAGAAGGTAGTCTCACGAAGAACCAGGGCTTTCTTTAGACAGCAAACAATTGCTTAAGTTCTTGGGCAATGAAGAGTTTTGGATCCAGCTGCATGTTTTGCACTAGGCTTTTGTAATAAGCCATTTCCCTGGGAGGGAAAGAAAACCGTTATACTAAGCAATTGTTCCTTAACCCATCTTGCACCTCAAGGATTCAGCTTTTAATCAGTGCTAAATTTATCAGATCTTGCCTGGATTTGCAATAGAACACCTGCCAAGCAAACCGTGAAGGAGCAGAATGCGTCAACATTCAGCTGAAACCAGCAAGGAAATCCTTCCTAATCAAACCCACCAGTCGCCGTCAAAATGAGCACACCCCGAGTGACTGCCACTGGCAAATGAACACCCTGCCTTCGAATCTTCTTCTCTCGTGAACGTACTTAACATTTTTAAATCCCACAGTATTCTCTATCATTCTTTCTTATTTCATTGTCCATCATAACTCTTGCCACGATCTAACATACTATTTTTTACTTACTTATTTTATTTATTACTTACTTATTTATTACCCATCTACGCCCCTAACTAGACTGTAAATTTCACAAGGACAGGAATTCTTCTTTTTTTTTTTTAAATGTATATATTTTGTTATTGTACTTTACATGAAGGTTTACAAAACAAATAGTTTCTCATTAAACAGTCAGTACACATATTGTTCTATGACATTGGTTAACAAATCCACGACACGTCAACACTCTCCCTTCTCGACCTTGGTGAAAATATACACAGCCAAAGTTACACCATTTCAAAAGTTTCTACATGTACAATTCAGTGACATGGATTACATTCTTCCAGTTAGGCTGCTATTCTCACTATTTTCCAAATTATTCCATCACCCTTATCTTCCACTCACTTCCCCCTAGGGTTCCCATAAAACCTTTTGAGATGCTGTTGTCAATTTGATCTCACATAACTATTTTTTTTTTTTGTACCTTGGATGAAGGTCTGCAGAACAAACAGTTTCTCATTAAACAGTTAGTACGCATATTGCCCTATGACAATGGTTAACAACCCCATGACATGTCAACACTGTCCCTTCTCAACCTTGGGTTCCCTATCACCAGCTTTCTTGTCGCCTCCTGCCTACTAGTCCGTGTCCCTGGACTGCTGTGCCTCATTAGTCTCGTTTTACTTTATGAGGCAGGGACAGAGATTTTTATCTGTTTTGTTTTCTTAGAGCATGCCTGACCTACAAAATTGCTCAATAAATATTTGTCAGATAGATGAATGAATAAATGAATAAATGAAAGAACAAATAGTGGTTAAAAATGTTGGCTCCAGAGTCAGACTATATAGATTTAAATTCAAGCTCTACCTTGAAAAAGATGTTTAAACTTTTTAAGCCTCAGTTTCCTCTTCTGAAGAATGGGACAGTAATGGAATTGATGATGATGATAATTATAATAAATCTCGTAGTGTTATGAATAGCAAAGGAATGTTGTATATAATAAGTCAGGAATGTTCTGTACACTTTGAATGCCCTTGGTGAGGACCGCTGCCCTTCATTGTTTTTATGTTCCAAGTAATATCCCCAAAGTCCCCAGGAGCTGAGGGGGATGTGCCTGGAGACCTTGGGGTTGGGACCAACTCCTTCAACCAGAGTAGCTGCTTTGTTAAAACTGTATTGCTATTTAATTTGTTTAAAATTCTAGGTCAGATTTCATTTGAAAAAAAGGTGTTCTACCCTTTGAAAAAGTTTAAGGACCATTATTACCAGTAGTTAGAAAAGAACAGGTCCTTTAGCAATTTAATTGCCACTCTTCTAGATAACACTTTTGCATTCGTGTAAGGGGTGCGATTGTCCATTCCAGCTGGGGACCGGCAGAGATCTGAGAAGGAAGAAGGGAATAAAGTGAGTCAAGTTATGTTGCTTGCCAAGTACAATCCCTGGCACCTAGTGAGCACTCAGAAAACAGCAGTCCCCACTGATTCCCTGGAGAAGGCATAAGGCACCTGACAAACCCACATCCAAACAAGGAGCAAACTTTCCCAAGTGTCAGTGCTCCTGACGTGAGGGCTGCCTGTCATTTTAGTTCATTCGTAGCACAGCTCCCTACACAGTGGCTTCTGGAAAGGTCTTATAATTCCTTGAAAAGATTTCAGGAACTTCAGCCTGAACCTTGTTTTCCCTTTTTTTTTTTTTTTTCTGTATTAACTGCCAAAAGCACCAGGGTTCCCAGAGAAGCTGGAGCTCGCCTGCCAGCTCCACAGCAAAGCCAGCTCAGTCATCGTCCCAGGAGAAGCCACACCTACTAGCATCTCCACCAGCATTGGACCAGCTGTCCCACCCCGGGATCCATCCTCAATAAATGCTTCTCTACAAGGAAAATGTTATCAATTGAGTATTAACAGGTTTGCTCTAGAAAGCCCCTGTCTTAGAATCAACAGCCACGCCCGTCTGTACATTTGTAGAATGATGCTCGGCCATCTCAGGTAATGATGTCTCCAGGCTCCCAGGCTGAACTCTCACATGCTTGCCTCCTCACCACCATATTGTGAGATTATAGTGAAAGGCCTCCCTTAGCAGACAGGGGGAACGAGGAGGGCAGGTTTGGCACCAGGCCAGCGTGTTAGTGCTGGAAGCAGGATGTGGAGAACCTGAGGAAGGACACCAGTGGGATTTGGGAAACGGTGTTCTCTGTCCCTGACTGGCAAAAGAATGAGATTTAGGAAATAGCTCAGGACCCCTTCCTACCACTGGGCTGAATTTCCTGGGACTGGCACTAGGGGGTCGCTGACAGTGAGTCTGTGAAGAAGAGCACTGAGGACGGGGATGGGGGGAAGGGAGGAGAGAAGCCGGTGATTTCTTGGACAAGGTACAGTCAGAAGCAACGATCCGGGACTGAATCCGGAGACTCAAAGCCTGGGCTTGACCTTCATCAAGGTCTCTGCCCGACTCGAAACTCTGAGTGTCAAACCTGGTCTGACTCTAACTTTGGCTTCAATCTTTGGCTCACTGTGAACACTGCTCAGCCCACCTGTATCCACTGACCCCACCATGAACACCATCATACAGTCTCCACCCTTGGCCTTGTAATAGTCCTTCCCTGGGCTCAGCTCCATGGTCAAGCTCTTGGTCTGACCCCTGCTGGCAGCTGGTCTGCCTTTCTCTGGCCTCATCCTACCTGCCTCCCTGCTTACTTCCAGTCCTTCAGCATATTGAGGCCAGTAGGTGAGACACTGTGCAGGAACTAGAGACAGAGCCATGCAAAAGTCTCTGTCCATGCCTTCCAGAAGGTTCAGTACAGTGTTTGCTAAAACCTTTTCCAACCTTAATTCACAGCAAGAAATACATTTTACATCATGACTTAATGCTCACACACACACAAATATACTTACATGTGTTTATGAATGTGCCTGAAAATAAAACAATGGCAATTTCACAAAACAATACTTATTAAGGAGCCATAAAATGAGTTCTGTTACTTTCTATTCTATTCTCTTCTATGACTTGTTCCCGGTCACAACCCACTAAGCTGACTCTATGGCTTACAATTCGAAAAACCTTGGATGAGTGGAGGAGACAGACAAGGAAATGGACGATCGCGATGCAGTTTGGGAGCTATCGTATACGGTCACAGCCAGGATGCCAGTGAGGCACAAGGCAGAAGCAGCTGGCCCAGCTCAAGGGCGGATGGCGTGAAAATGCTTATGGCATCTAACCGTGAGATGGCTTTGAACCACTGTGTACACCGTCCCCTGGGGGCCCCAGGCAGCAGGTGTGACTTCTACGCTGCAGGGATGACAGGAGGTGGATCACCAAAGAGGAGAGGGGTGGGGAGGAGCAGGGAGAAGTGTCCCAGACTGAGGTGGCAAGGTGTGCAATACTGAGAAGCCACGCAGCTGCTGATGTTTGAGAAGGTGGACGAACAAACAAAACAAAACCTGTTGCCGTTGAGTCGATTCTGACTCATAGCGACCCTATAGGACAGAGTAGAACTGCCCCATAGGATTTCCAAGGCTGTAAATCTTTACGGAAGCAGACTGCCACATCTTTCTCCAGTGGAGTGGCTGGTAGGTTTGAACCACTAACCTTTCGGTTAGCAGGCGAGTGCTTTAACTACTGTGCCACCAGGGCTCCTTGAGAAGGTGGACAGGTGGGTATAAGTAGAACACAGAGTGCTGATGTGAGGAACTTAGTCCTGAAGGTGTTGGGAGAAACTGCAAGGGATTTTTCAGGATCAGGTTTATGCTTTACCTTTTTGGATGCTAATAGAAAAGATAATATGTTATATCATCAAAAACAACTAGGGACAGACCCTTTTGGGCTCACTATTTACTTGGTGATGTCCTTGGATAGCACAAACGGTTAAGCACTTTGCTGCTAAGTGAAAGGTTGGTGGTTTGAACCTACCCAGAAGCACCTCAGAAGAAAGTTCTGGCAATCTGCTTCTGAAAAATCAGCCATTGAAAACACTATGCAGCACACTTCTACTCTGGAACACATGGGGCTGCCATGAATCAGAATCAACTCAATGGCAACTGGTTTAATTTTTTTATTTACTAGGTGGTCAGTTTTTAATGTGTTTTTTAACAGTAGAGAAGAAAAAAATAGAATCAAAAGACTAAGAGGCAACAATGATCTGCAGTTCCTGTTTTCTACTCTTCAGCTTTACACGCTACTTTTGGGCTTCTGGAATAGAAGAAATTTCAGGCTACAAGTCCTTTTAGAGTCTGCCCGAGAAAGCTGAGGACAGAGGGAAGGTGACTGTAGGAAGGCCACCAGCTAAGTAACAACAAAGAGACCATTAAATAGCAGGACATTTTTTGTGTCTAAATTTGTCTCTTAGAATTCGTGTTGTTCAATATGGTAGTCCCTAGATTTGATTGCATTTAGATTTTGATTTGCATTAAGTGAAAAAATAGTTCAGTTTCTCAGTCATACTATCCACATTTCAAGAGCTCAATAGCCACATGGTCTGGTGGTTACCATAGTGGATGCCTCCGTTGTCACAGAAAGTTCTCCTGGACACCACTGCCTTAGACAGACTCATTCAGCCTCATGTTAAATCATTCATCATATCTCACTACTTACATATTCGGAGACAAATCTGTAAGTAGAAATCCATTCTCAGAGAACAGTCTCGCCTCTGCTTCACTCCAAATTGGTTCCAGAGATTTCTGATAATCTTATCTTTGGACCCAGGGCAGAGACTGGGCGCTCCCAAGGCTCTCTCTCTCTCTCTTTCTCATTCTCTCTCTTATAAACACACACACATGCACACACGCACGCACACACACACACACACACACACACACACACACACACGAATCTTCTTTTTACTTGAAAACCTTTTCCTGGAAAAGAAAAGAGTTATAACCCAGGCCCATATCTTATAGGATTTGAGTCACTCTTCCCCTCCCCAATAATTTGTACAGATAAAATCAGGTTATTGTGAAAATTCAAAGCAGCCTTGATCAACTGAACCAATCTTCAGAAAATAAACAGTAGGAACGATAATCATTAGAAAGCCATGTAACAGAGGGAAAGTATGGCAAAAGACTAATATGAAGCCAAGAGAATAACGCTGCTTCCAATTCCACTTTACACGATAGCATTAGCAGCATCTCCCGAATGCTCACTCAGAGGACTGCCTCACCTAGGTCAGCAGGGAAGGTCCGTGAACTTTCAAGGGGCCTCCGCAAAACAGACTGCACCTAGCAAACCCAGCAGCCCCCGATGTACCCACCCCGCCCTCTCTTCTTGCCTCTTCCACACCTGGAGACGCTGACTTGGGGTTCAGCCAATAGATTTCAGTTATTTTCTGGTCTTAAAGAGCAAGACTCTAGAAGAACAAACAGGTGAGGCAATTAGGGAAGAGAAACTTTTTATTAAAAGTTGCATGTTAGAAACAGCCAAGCAGGACCCAGGACATAGGTCTCCAATTACCTAGCATGGGCTTTTTCCTGTGGATATCACAATATTTCATATTGTCTGGAATTCTACTGAACTATTAATTTTGGTGGTAAGTATCCTTTCTTTAGAGTCAAAAAGGCAATGAATAAAATGCCACTTGAAAAATACACATGTAGTCCCAATTAACACTTCATCCTGCCTCGCAATGAAAAGAAAATTGTACCTGTGAAAGGCGTATCACCATGTTTTACAGAGGCTTCGGTAAAGTAACCATGTTATTTTTGTTATTTTGTTATTTTTGTTATGTTGTTCTGTTCCAACTTAGAGTGACCCTATGTGAAACAGAACAAAACACTGCCTGGTCCTGTGCTGTCTTCATAATTGCTGCTGTATTTGAACCCATTGTTGCAGCCACTGTATCAATCCATCCCTTTGAGGGTCTTCCTCTTTTTCGATGACCCAGACCCTCAACCTTACCAAGCATGATGTCCTTCTCCAGTGACTGGTCCCTCCTGATAACATGTCCAAAATACATGAGACAAAGTCTCACCATTCTTGCTTCCAAGGAATATTCTGGCTGTACTTCTTCCAAGACAGATTTGTTCGTTATTCTGGCAGTCCATGGTATATTCAATATTCTCCGCCAACACCGTAATTCAAAGGCGCCAATTCTTCGGTCTTCCTTGTTCATTCTCCAGCTGTCGCATGCTGCAGTGCCATAGATTGCTTTTGTGTGGACTTTCTAGCCAGGGTCTTGTAACTTCCATCCAAGTGATTGGGCGAGATTGTGTGATAGGGTAATTGTGGCCCACCAAGGGGATTGGTTAGTTTTGCCACCCTGCTGGGCTTGAAATGAGCGACCCCAGCAGCAAGAAGAAGAGAATCCCACCACCACCAAGGAAGAATAGCCAGGAGCCATCATGTCTATTCGACCTGGGTTCCCGGTGCTGAGAAGCTCCTGGACACAGGAGACACAGAGTGAGCTGTAACCCTGAAGACAGCAAGAAGCAGTGGCAGCGGAGACCAGGCAGCAGGAGACAGTGTGGTGGGCTTCCTGGCCCGTGGAGAGAGAAAGCTGACTGCCTTTGGGCAAAGGCCTAGGGCCAGGGACAGGCATGCCTGCGAGCACGGTAGGAAGAGGGTGTCCTGATGGAAGAACTATCCTTGAGTGTTCCTGAGCCTGAATTGTAACCTGTTACTCCTCTATAAACCCCACAATTTTGAGTATTGTCTGTGAGTTCTGTGTGGCCATTGCAATGAATTATCGAAACCAGCAGAAAAGTAGAGTCCTGTGGAGAGACAATTGGTGTCAGAATTGGTAAAGATCGAGGAGAGAGGAGGCTTGTCTGGCTTCTGCCTCATGGGAGTCAACCTTGCACTGTTGATTTTGGTTCTCCTTCCCCTTTGTGGGGTTGGAGGAGGTCAGGTGCCACCCCCATGCCATTTTTACACATGCATATGAAGCGACTGAAAATACCATGATTTGGGTCAGGCACACCTTAGTCCTCAAAGTGACATCTTTGCTTTTTAACGATTTAAAAAGGTCTTTTGCAGCAGGTTTGCCCGATGCAATACTTTGTTTGATTTCTTGACTGCCGCTTCCATAGGCCTTGATTGTGGATCCAAATAAAATTAAATCCTTGACAACTCTGTTTATCATGATGTTGCTTGTTGGTTCAGTTGTGAGAATTTTTGTTTTCTTTATGTTGAGGTGCAACCCATATTGAAGCCTACAGTCTTTGATCTTCATCAGTAAGTGCTTCAAGTCCTCTTCACTTTTAGCAAGCAAGGTTGTGTCATCCTGAATATCACAGGTTGTTAATGAGTCTTCCTCCAATCCTGATGCCCCATTCTTCTTCATATAGTCCAGCTTCTCGGATTATTTGCTCAGCATACAGATTGAATAGGTATGGTGAAAGGATACAACCCTGACACGCACCTTTTCTGACTTTAAACCATGCAGTATCCCCTTGTTCTGTTCGAATAACTGCCTCCTGATGTATGCACAGGTTCCTCATGAGCACAATTAAGTGTTCTGGAATTCCCATTCTTGATAGTGTTATCCATAATTTGTTATGATCCACACAGTCAAATGCCTTTGCATAGTCAATAAAACACAGGTAAATATCTTTCTGGTATTCTCTGCTTTCAGCCAAGATCCATCTGACGTTAGCAATGATATCCCGTGTTTCACATCCTCTTCTGAATCTGGCTCGAATTTCTGGAGGTTTCCTGTCAATGTACTGCTGCAACCGCTTTTGAAAGATCTTCAGCAAAAATTCATTGCATGTGATATTGTTTGATAATTTCTCCATTCTGTTGGATCTCCTTTCTTTGGAATGGGCACAAATATGGATCTCTTCCAGTCTGTTGGCCAGGTAGCTGTCTTCCAAATTTCTTGGCATAGACAAGTGAGCACCTCCAGTGCTGCCTCTGTTTGTTGAAACATCTCAGTTGGCATTCTGTCAGTTCCCGGAGCCTTGTTTTCTGCCAATGCCTTCAGTGCAGCTTGGACTTGTTCCTTTAGTACCATTGGTTCTTGATCATATGCTACCTCCTGAAATGATTGAACATCGACCAATTCTTTTTGGTACAGTGACTCTGTGTATTCCTTCCATCTTCTTTTGATGCTTCCTGCATCATTCAATATTTTCCCCTAGAATCCTTCAATATTGCAACTTGAGGCTTGAATGTTTTTCTTCAGTTCTTTCAGCTTGGGAAATGCTGAACTCTTTTGATTTTCTAACTCCAGGTCTTGGCACATTTCATAATAATACTGTATTTTGTTTTCTCTAGCTGCCCTTTGAAATCTGCTATTCAGCTCTTTTACTTCATCATTTCTTGCATTTGCTTTAGCTACTCTATGTTCAGATGTTAATGGAGATCAAAGCTATTCTTACCTTGGCAGAGGTATTGAGAAAGAGCTTGAATTTTTTACTCAGACAGACTTAGCTTTAAATCTGACCTTGTCCATTTTTTAGCTGTGGAAACTCGGGAGAAACAAATTCTAGTAAAATGGTTGTGATGTAAGAATACTTATGGAGCAAATTTATATTAAGTAGTATATGTCCATGAGGGCAGTGGTGGTTTAGTGGTAGAGTTCTCACCTTTCGTGGGGGAGACCCAGGTTTGATCCCTGGCCAATGTACTCCATGGCGGTAACCACCTGCCTGTCAATGGAGGCTTGCATGTTGCTATGACGCTGAGCAGATTTTAGCAGATCCTCCAGACTAAGACAGAGTAGGCAAAAAGGCATGGCAATCTACTTCTGAAAATCACCCAGTGAAAACCGTATAGATCACGATGATCTTATCCACAACCAATCATGGGGCTGGTGCAGGACTAGGCAGCATTTCCTTCTGTTGTGCATGAGTCAGGGGTCTACTTGACGGCAGCTAACAACAATATATGCCCAGAAAGTGAGCAATATAGATTTGTTATTTTCCCCACTTTGACAAACTCCTACCTATTTATCATTAGCATCTCCAATGAATTATCAAATATGAAACCATGTCGATTCTACATTAAAAAGCAACATGAATTCATCCCTAATATACCAGGAGCAGTGCTACTATAGAAGATCAATACAGAAATCCACTGATACCTTGTTCATTCCTTCCAGATAGATATTACTTACTTGTGTCAGATTTCTTATATTGCAGGTAGCACGGATTTATTTCACGGCCTTGCCCTTCTTATCTTAATTAGAAGAACCAAAGGTGTCATTTAAGTTGCTAGAGAAGAAAATGTTTACAGCCTAAATGTTGTAACTGTGGTTCTGCGCTGCATGTGCAACAGGATCTCTTAAATATATCTCAAGTGAGTAGTGAAATGAAATTGCATTCTGCTTCTGGGCACTTCGTCGTGGGCAGCTGCCAGAGCCTAGATTACGCTCTGTGTTCATCCAGACAGGGAGGAGAGAACAATGCTGGTCAAATTGTAATGGGAAAGGGGCTTTGCCTGTCCATCCTCATAACTTCTTTTCTCCCAGAAAATGTTGTTTGAGCCATCTAACAAGGTTACCTAAATTGTATGCCGATGGCCCTGGCTGTTTTATAGTCGTCAGCAAAACAAAAAGAGAATCCACCTCTGCCAGCCTTAAAAACAGCGCCAGATTGCTGCTGCTTCTAAAATAATAAATAAATAAAATTTCTGGTCTCAACGGGCAAGATTCTAAAAGAACAAACGTCTTGGTTTTCTTCAATACATATTTAAAGTGACAGTTAAACCACATTATCCATTATCATTGCGACTGGTGTTTTATTTTCTAGTTTCTCATTAAGATCTCCTTACTTGGTTCAGATGTTTCCATTTATTGTGCCTGCTTTTATTCCAAAGCCTATAGAGTTTCCTATCATTTCTAAGTCATGAAAATGAGTTTAGCTTTTTTCCAATGCAGTTACTGTTTGAAGTAAATGAATAAAATCAATACATTATTTATCATTAGGACCGATAGGCAGCAGACTACAGAACACACTGGTGCCTGTGGCTTCAGCCTTCCCCTGCTAAGGATTTTCCCTTCATCCTTCTCTGTCTCCTAGAGCCAGAAGTAACCACAGCAAGGACTCATACAAGTTTTCCAGACTCCCATCTCCCGAATATATTAAAAAAAAAGAAAGCAACAAAAGCAAAAGCATTTAACTATGTCTAAGTAGATTCTTTTTCCCCTTGAAGGAGCCCTGGTGGCACATTGGTTAAGCACTCAACTGCTAACCGGCGGCTATTCGAACCTAATAACCACTCCGCAGGAGAAAGATGTGGCAGTCTACTTTGGTAAAGATTTACGGCCTTGGAAACCCTATAGGGCAGTTCTACTCTGTCCCATAGGAGTTGGAATTGACTGGAGGGCAGCAGGTTTGGGTTTTTTAGGTAACTTTTTTTTTTTTTTAACTTTTGAGCCCACTGATAATATCTGTATGAAGGGAGATTAAATATTTCCCCACTCTGTAAACGTTCAGGAAGACTGGCATGCTGCTAAAGGAACAGCATTTTAACACAACAATGTACAGATTCATAGGTGCCCACATGTTTATGAGAAGTATTGTTGTTATGGTTAGCTGTCCTAAAGCCGGCTCCCAGCTTATCGTGAACCCATGCACAGTGAAACAAAATGCTGCCCATCCTGTGACATCCTCATGATTGGTGGTGGATCAGACCATTGTGATCCATAGGGTTTCTAGAGGCTGATTTTTTTAAGTAGATCACTAGGTCTTTCTTCCTAGTCCTTCTTAGTCTGGAAGCTCCGCTGAAGCCTGTTCAGCATCACAAGAACACACACACCTCCACTGACAGACAGGTGGTGGCTGGGCATGAAGTGCATTGGTCAGGAATCAAACCTAGGATTCCTGCATGGAAGGGGAGAATTCTAATACTGAATGCCCTCTTACATGCATGCAGAGACATGAATCTAAAGCAAATTCCGTTTTACTACAGCCTGAGATTTTCTCTGAATCCCCACAATTTGAATCTCTGCATTTCAAGAAGAAAATCAATCACGTAATTTTGATAGTCCTACCTTTGTCTAAAGATAAGATGTGCACAGACAGCCAGAGAAGCAGGCAAGAAGAGCTACCTCAAATGGATGCCTCGGTCACCAAGGACCTTGTGATCTTCTCAAGCAAGCTTATTCATAACTTCAATGTACGAAATGGAGGGTGGTGGAGCTGGTCCAATGGGGAGAGTAGAGACGGGGTTTGGGGGAGTGTCATGGTTAAGGTTGTGTGTCAACTTGGCTGGGACCTAATTCTCAGTGGTTTGACAGTTATGTAATGATGTAGTTTGGCAGTTATGTAATGATGTAGTTTGGAAGTTATGTAATGATGTAGTCATCTTCCATGATGTGATCTGATATGATCAGCCAATCAGTTGTAAGGGGAGTTTCCTCAAGGGTGTGGCCTACATTCAATATATACATAGATGTTCTGGCAAAGCTTGTTTGCTTGCTCTGGATCCTGCATCCAGCTTGTCATCATCTGAACTCTGGTTCTTGGGACATGAGCCAGCAGCCTGCCCTCTGATCTGCCAATCTTGGGTTTGTCATCCCCTGCAGCTATGTGAGTCAGGAGAAGCCTCCAGCCTGATGCCTGACCCACAGACTTGGGACTTCCCAGCCTCTATAACCACATGAGCCATTTCCTTCAGATAAATCTCTCTATATACATATTTATAGATACGCATTTCACTGGTTTTACTTCTTTAAAGAACTCAGCCTAAGATAAGAAGTAAGCATAATTCTGCCTACTCTACCTCCTCCTTCAGGAAAAATGAATTTTTCAGGAACTCAGTGAGGAATCGGTCACCACACTGATCAGTAACTATGGTGGCATGGGATTTTCAAGTTTAACCTTTTTTTTAAATATCAGAACTTTTTTTCCAAATAACTTTAGGGAGCTTGTTTTCATGGCTTACTCTGCAATCCAGCATGACGACTACAAGGATAGGGTCAATCTGTCTCTGGTTTGTTCTTCTAGACTCAGTCCTCCACCCAGTGCTCAAGTTCTCTTCCCCAACAACTCTTCCTTAAGAATCCCAGCCTAACTATGAGGTATTTGGGACGGAGGTTGCCTGACATATTAAGGAACTTCCTGAACTGTATTTCCCATGGAAAACACTTATGTCTTAGTTTCCTAGTACTGCAGTAATGCAATAACACAAGTGGATGGCTTTAAAGAACAGAAGTTTTTTTTTTTTCATAGTTCAGGAGGCTAGAAATCTGAATACAGGGAATGGCTCCGGGGGTGGTTCTCACTTGCCTTTTCAGCTTCTAGTAGATACTAGCAACCCTTGGCGTTTCCTAGTCTTAGATGCATCTGTCTCCATCATCTGTCTTCCTCTTTGCCCTGTGTGTGTCTCTGTGTCTATGCTGCTCTTTTTATAATTCAGAAGTGGTTAGGTTAAGGACACACACCCCTACACTGATATGACCTCATTAACATAATAAAAGAAAACCCCTATTTCCAAACAGGCTCATATTTACAGGTACAGGGTTTAGGATTTCAGTACACATTTTGGGGGACACAGATTAATCCATAACACCTAGAAAGACAGAGTAGGTCTTGAAACCTGCTGTTCCCCCAGCGCAGAGGAAGAAAGAAGCATGACCTGTTGCAAGCAGACCAGGGTGTCAAGGTGC
Organism: Dugong dugon; assembly: GCA_030035585.1. Classification (NCBI taxonomy): domain Eukaryota; kingdom Metazoa; phylum Chordata; class Mammalia; order Sirenia; family Dugongidae; genus Dugong; species Dugong dugon. The sequence continues at coordinate 21,199,518 of CM057469.1, read as the reverse complement.
ATTTGACTATAGCAGTGAGGTGTCAAGGTGCATTTGACCACAGCAGCATAGTGCAGGAGGACATATATGGGCACAGTTATGTTGCTTTCAACTAAGCATGTCAGACTTTGTTAAAAAAAAAAAGGAAAGAAAGAAAGAAAAAACTATAGGACACCCATGGAACTCATTTATGCTAAAAAGCATTCGTTGTTTACCTGAAATTCAAATTTAACTGGGTATCCTATGGAACCCTGGCGTATTTTATCTCCCCTTTCCCTCTACCCTCCCACTGGAGCAGCTCCACCACTATCCATTTGAAACACTGAGGTTCTACACAGAATTGTTTTTAAAAGGGTTATGATGCTTTAAAAAACAAAAGAAGAAGAAGGTATTAGTTGAAAATCACCACTACACTGTAGCAAATAGATTTTATTTTTATAAATAGTGCATATAAGGGAAGAAGAATGTTCACATAATGTAATTCCATGGAAACAAGTTTTTAAATTATTCTATTATCATTTGACACCTTCCAAGAAAAGGTACATGTAGTAGATAGGACTATTGATTTCAGTTCTTCACCCTTTCCTGTATTCAGCCCTTTAGCCCTGTGACTTTGCAGTTCCTCCCACTAGAGGCAAAATGCATTTCCCTGCCCTTTGACTCTGAGCTTGACCATGTGTGTGCTTTGGCCAATGAGATGTTAGCAGGTGTACTTGTATGATTAAGCTTGCCTTTTTGCACTCTGCCATCACCATTAAAAGACCATACCTTGGGAGGTTGCCTACTTGTTCCAGGAAAATTAAATGCTTAGAGCAGATCTAAACTGAACCTGTTGCCTGGAGCCAAGCCCAGCTGAGCCCAGCCAAGCTGACTCCCATATTCATGAGCTAGAAATAAATGTTTTTTTTGTGCTGTATGTCCCTGAATTTTGTTGTGGTTTGTTATGCAGCATTACTGTGGCAAAAACTGACTGATGCACTCTACCTCATTACTCTCAGGGTCTCTACCAGGGCTGCCAGTTCCTTCAGGAGCCCAAATTCATAATTGCATGCATGACATGTATTTTTCCATTCAGAAAATAATTTTTTTGAGCAAAACGTTTAGAGGCAATGGATTCCCAGGATTTCCCAAGATTCACAGAGAAGCCACTCACTAAATGAAAATTACCATTCAGATTGCTAATAAGATTATCACTAATCTGCTCATATGTTCTTCCCAAGATTGTTTTTTAAAGCATTTCAAAGATGGGAAAGGGGACTAGCCACCACGATAAATTATAAACTGAACAGCTGTGCAGGCATCTCATTTATAAGAGTAAACATTTAACTGGGCAGAAGATGGTGGTTGTTATTCCCCCTTCAATGTATTTTACATCTGGAATGTATGTTTCATTAAACTTGATATTTGCAGGAGAAATTCAGTATGTAGCAGATGGGAAGGTTAGAGAATGATTTTTTATTTTAGTCAGCAGTTTTCTCTAGAAATGCCTGCCACCAAATCTCCCTCTAACCCCCCTCCTTGAAAAATATGTCAAAACTCCACTTCAATTTCTATGCTATTCACCTCCTACAACAACACCTTTCAATGTGATAAAGCCAAATATTTGTACTAATATTTCTAAACACCGCTAGAGGGATTGAAAATCTTCAAAAAATCACACTGTAAACTACATTTACGCAATTTTATGACATTTGGAAATCAAAATGAACTTTTCAGTGGTACCCCATTCCAGAGATGGAGTCAAGAACTACAATCAAGTTGCCACTGCAAGCAAGGCAACTCAATAGTTTTTAAATGCAAACTGTAAAAATCACTCTGCTGAGACAGAATATCAAGTTAAATTAACCAAAAACGCAATGTGATTCCAAAAATACAATATGGTTTTCAGTGCACAGGAGCTTAAAACTTTGCTTAAACATCATAACTCTCGGCCTCAGATGTAGTGTTAAGCAACCAAAATCCAAAAAGCTGATTGCAGTGGAGTCGATTCTGACTCATAGTGATTATAGGACAGAGTGGAACGGCCCCATACAGTTTCCAAGGAGTGGCTGGTGGATATGAGCTACTGGCCTTTTGGTTAGCAGCTGAGCTCTTAACCACTGTGCCACCAGGGCTCCAGTATCAAGTAAAGGATGGTACATAATTCCATTAAAGTCATGTTTCTCAAGTTCTGGCAAAATGGCACTCTAGGCAGAAGCACCACACTGTCCCTCCACAGCAAAGATCCAAAAAACTAAGCCAAACAGAGAATACAACAATCCTGAAACACTAAAACATCAAATGAAGAGATAAAGAACTCAGCCAACACAAAATGGAGTGAGAAAACTGACAGAGAATGGAGAGCAAGGAGAGATTCATGCAGAGGTCCCCTACCAGCTAATGCAGCGCAGATCCACCATCTTGGACTCCTATCAGAGACCAGCAAATAGGGGTATGAGAAAGCAGCCTCATGGAGCGTCCAGTGGGAGACAAAACAACTGGTAATTTGCGATGTGCACTTTCCCATCCCCCACCCCTCTTTGCCCCGGTTCTGCCTTCTCTGCTTCCCACGTCCACAGTCTCTTGACAGGGAAGTGCCGGCTGCTTGGATTCCACACACCCAAGCGGGCGGCTCTCTGGGTGCCATTTGTTGGCTGTTGGTGTTGTTTTTTTCCACTTCTTATGATTTCTTCCTTGCCTCTGGCCATCTCCCCCTCCTTTTGCTCGAGTGCTTTGCTCCGTGCGCCATCTTTGCTTCTTCCTGAGGGGCTGCAGAGCACTGGCAATTTGTGATATACGCTTTCCCACTCTCTACCCTTCATCACCCACGCTCGGTCTCCTCTGCTTCCTGCGGACACACTCTCTTGTCCAGAAACACCAGCCCGCACTGGCTGGCTCTCTGAGTGCCATTTGTTGGCTGCTGGTGTTGCTTTTTTCTTTTTTTCCTGCTTCTTTTGATTTCTTGCTTGCCTCTCACCACCTCCCCCTCCTTTTGCTCGAGTGCCTGGCTCCGTGAGCCATCTTTGCTTCTTCCTGAGGGGCTGTGGAGCTCCATTTGAGTGTGAAGCTGCTTCCCAGTCTGGGCTACCACACTGGTGGGATCCCGGGGCTTTTGTTCGTTTGTTTGTTGGTTTTTTTCCATTTCTTGAGTTGGGAGCCCTTTCTGGCCAGGCAGAGCTGCGTGGCAAGGAACTTCCCTTCAGCTTCCACAGATGTGCAGAGGGATCCCTGAGGGCAGTTCTTTTTTTGTTGGTTTTTCTTTTTTTCTGTTTTTTTTGGGGGGGCTTTTCTTGTTCTTTTTTTTTTTTTTAATTTGTTTTGTTTTCTTTTCCCTCTTTTTCCCTTTTTTGTCTTTATTCCTTGCTCAGTTTCTCGTCCCTCTATATCTTCCTTCTCTTTCTGATCCCTGAATACCAGGCGTTGTATACCTCTACGCCTTCTAGCCAGGCTGTATTGCAACACCTGAGAGTGACTTCACCAGACCTCATAACTGCACCGGTAGGATCCCTGGGAACTTTGTGGTTCTTTAACCTTTCTGATTTTTATTTATTCATTATTTTCTTTTCTTCCTCTTCCCCTTTCTGTTTATCTCCATTTCATAGCCTCTCATCTCTCCATTCCAACAGCAAGCTCCCCTAGCATTCTTTTTTGTTTGTTTGTATGTTTTTGGCTCCTGTTCCTCTCTCCTCTCTCCCATATCCATCTTAGCTCCACACATAACAATCTCCCCGCTGCATCCTGCCTACCTGCACTGTGCGTTTGACGTCACACCACCAAGCAGCACAGGCATGGCCTACTGGAACCTGCCCTGCACTGATTACCTACCCACTCTGGTGGCTGTAGTAAGTGCCACAAACAACCCATCCCAGTAACTCCTCTTCAGCTAGACCTGCCCTGCTGTACCAAATCTGAGTGACTGACCCTGCAGTTGGAGAAGGAGGCAAAAAGTATTGAGCACACAGATGAGCAAACAACAAAGAACACACAGTCTGCCTGCTCAGACATAGTCAAATTTTTTTTTTAAATGGACAAAACAAACAAATCTACAATCAATAAATGAGAAAAATAACTACTGAATGCCCTGAAAACAGCAGACAATATCTAAACATTTTCAAAAACAGGACAGGATGGTTCCAGTAGCCTTCCAAAATGAAATACCAGATGACTCTCCTCTGGAAGAAAATGCACTAGAACTACCTGATAGGGAATTCAGATCTCTAATACTCGGAATTCTCCAAGAACTGAGGCAATAAGCTGACAAAAATGAGGAAAAAATAGACAAATTCATGGAAAATACAGACAAAAAATTGGAAAAATTCAGGAAAATAATGCAGGAACAAAATGTCAAAATAAATTCATAACTAGAAATTATACAAAGACAACAATTAGAAATGCAAAAGATAAACAACAAGCTTTCATAAATGGATGATGTCATAGAAGGGCTGAGAAGCAGATTTGAAACCATGGAAGACAGGATCAGTGGAATTGAAGACAAACACTTGGATACAACTCTGTTTGAGGAAAACTCAGAAAAAGAACAAAGAGAAATTAAGAGACCCTGAAAGTTATGCAGAACACAATCAAAAGCAAAAATTTATGAGTGATTGGAATTCCAGAACAGGGGGAGAAAACAGAAAACAAAGAGAATCATTGAGGAACTGCTGACAGAAAACTTCCCCAATATCATGAAAGATGAAAAGCTGGCCATCCAAGAAGCTCAACGAACCCCATATAGAAAAGACCCCAAAAGAAAATCACCAAGACATATCACAATCACACTTGCCAAAACCAAAGACAAACAAAGAATCCTGAGAGCAGCTCATGAAAAACAAGAAGTCACATACAGAAGAGAAACAATAAGACTAAGCTCAGATTATTCGGCAGAAACTATGCAGACAAGAAGTCGACGGGATGACATATATAAAATCTTGAAAGAAAAAAAATTGTCAGCCAAGAATAATATATCCTGCAAAACTCTCATTCAGATTTGGTGGTGAAATTAGGTCATTTCCAGATAAACAGAAATTAAGGGAAAATGTAAAATTCAAACCAAACTGACAAGAATTATTAAGGGAGTTCTTTTTTCTGAGGACAAACAGCTTAAGCTCACAGGAAGAACCTGGGACGCAGGATCGTACGAGCCAGATAACAATCTAGGAAATGAATTCTCGAGGACTATCCAAAACCAAAAGAAATACAACAGGGGATCAGAGCAGTTAATCAATAAATGGCAAGAACATCAAAACAATAAAAGAGGGAATAAACAGCATAGATATAAAACCTTCTAATGGAGAGGAAGGCAAGGCGATACCAAGTAATGGTAGACTGCTTCAAACATAGAAAGATAAGGGTAAAATTCATGGTAACCACAAAGAAAGTTAACAAACCAACTCAAAAAATAAAGATGAAAAACATAAAGTCTCAGCAAAAATAAAACCTACAAAAACAAAAGAAATGAAAAAAAAAATCCACAAACAAAAGTAACTCAGCACAAGGGAATAAGAAGAACAAAGAAAACTTCAGCACCACAAAAAAAAAACACTACAAAATGACAGCAACAAACTCACATCTATCAATAATTACACTGAATGTAGATGGACTCTATGCACCCATAAAGAGATAGAGAGTGACAGAATAGATAAGAAAACAGGATCCATCAATATGCTGTCTACAAGAGACACACCTTTGAAACAAAGATGTGAATTTATTAAAAGTCAAAGGTTGGAAAAAAATATAGCAAGCTAACAACTACCAAAAAAGAGCAGGAGTGGCAATTCTAGTCTCAGATAAAATAGACTTTAAAACGAAATCTACCATAAAAGACAAAGAAGGACACTATATAATGATTAAGGGGATGATCCAACATGAAGACATAACCATAATAAACATCTACGCACCCAATGAGAGGGCTCCAAAATACATAAAATGAACTCTAACAACACTGAAAAGAGAAATTGACAGTTCCACAATAATACTAGGAGACTTCAACACACCACTCTCAGTAAAGGACAGAACAATTAAGAAGAAACTCAGCAGAGATACAGAAGACCTAAAGGGCACAATCAGCCAATTTGACCTCATAGACATATATAGAACCCTCCATCCAACCGCTGCAAAGTCCATGTTCCTTTCCAATGCACCTGGAACATTCTCCAGAATAGACCACATCTTAGGCCCCAGAGCAATCCTCAACAAGACCCAAAACGTTGAGATAATTCAAAGTATCTTCTCTGACCACAATGCCATCAAGGTAGAGATTAACAATAGAAAGAGCAAGGAAAAAAAGTCAACTACATGGAAAGTGAATAGTACCCTGCTTACACATCACTGGGTAATAGAAGAAATCAGAGATGGAAAAAAAAAAATTCCTAGAATCAAATGAGAATGAAAACACATCATACCAAAACCTTTGGGACACAGCAAAGGCAGTCCTCAGAGGACAATTTATAGCAAAAGATGCACATAACAAAAAAGAAGAAAGGGACAAAATCAAAAGATTAACTACAGAACTCAAACAAATAGAAAGAGAACAGCAAAAAAAAGCCCACACCACCGGAAGAAAGGAAATAGTAAAGATCAGAGCAGAAATAAACGAAATAGAGAACAGAAAAACAATAGAAAGAATCAACAAAACCAAAAGTTGGTTCTTTGAAAGAATCAACAAAATCGACAAACCACTGGCCAGACTGACAAAAGAAAATCAGGAGAGGACACAAATAACCCAAATAAGAAATGAAATGGGGGACATTAAAACAGACCCAACTGAAATAAAAAGGATTATAACAGAATATTATGAAAAACTATACTCCAACATATTTGAAGACCTAGAGGAAATGGATAAATTTCTAGAAACACACGGCCTACGAAAACTACAAGGAAGTGATGTTGAAAATCTGAACAGACCCATAACAAGAGAAGAGATTGAAAAGGTAATAAAAAAAACTCCCAACCAAAAAAAGCCCTGGCCCAGATGGCTTCACTGGAGAATTCTAGAAAACATTTACAGAAGAGCTTGTACCAGTACTACTCAAGCTATTTCAGAGCATAAAAGTGGAAGCAACACTTCCAAATTCATTCTATGAAGCCAGCATAACGCAGATACCAAAACCAGGAAAAGATGTCACAAAAAATAAAATTACAGACCAATATCTCTCATGAATATAGATGCAAAAATTCTGAACAAAATTCTAGCCAATAGAATTCAGCATCCTATCAAAAAAATAATACACCACGACCAAGTAGGATTCATGCCAGGAATGCAAGGATGGTTCAACATTAGAAAATCGATCAATGTAATCCACCACATAAATAAAAGGAAAGAAAAGAATCACATGATCATCTCAACTGACGCAGAAAAGGCATTTGACAAAGTCCAACACCCATTCCTGATAAAAACTCTCAATCAAATAGGTATAGAAGGGAAATTTCTTAACATAATAAAGGGCATCTATGTAAAACCAATGGTCAACATCATTCTTAATGGAGAGAGGCTGAAAACATTCCCCTTGAAAACAGGAACAAGACAAGGATGCCCTTTATCACCACTCCTATTTAACATTGTGCTGGAAGTTCTTCCTAGAGCAATAATGCAAGAAAAAGAAATAAAGGGCATCCAAATTGGTAATGAAGAAGTTAAACTGTCCCTGTTTGCAGATGATATGATACTATACGTAGAAAACCCTAAAGACTCCACGAGAAATCTACTGGAACTAATAGAAAGATTCAGCAGAGTAACAGGATACAAAATAAACATTCAAAAGTCAGTTGGATTCCTACAAACCAATAAGGAGAACGTTGAAAAGGAAATCAGGAAAACAATACCATCTATAATCGTCCCTAAAAAGATAAAATACTTAGGAATAAATCTGACCAGGGATGTAAAAGACCTATATAAAGAAAACTATGAAACACTACTACACGAAACCCAAAGGGATCTACAAAATGGAAAAATATACCATGCTCATGGATAGGCAGACTCAGGATTGTGAAAATGTCAATTCTACCCAAAGTAATTTACAAATACAACTCAATCCTGATCCAAATACCAACAACATTCTTCAAAGAGATGGAAAAACTAGTCATTAACTTTATATGGAAAGGGAAGAAGCCCCGAATAAGTAAAGCACTACTGAAGAAGAAGAATAAAGTTGCAGGACTCACACTACCTGACTTCAGAACCTACTATACAGCTACAGTAGTCAAAACAGCCTGATACTAGTACAAAGACAGATACATTGACCAATGGAACAGAATTGAGAACCCAGATGTAAATCTAGCCACCTACAGTCACCTGATCTTTGACAAGGGTTCAAAGTCCACCAAATGGGGAAAAGACAATCTTTTTAACAAATGGTGCTTGCAAAACTGGATATACATCTGCAAAAAAATGAAACAGGACCCATACATCACACCGTATACAAAAACTACTTCCAAACGGATCAAAGACCTGAATTTAAAGCCTAAAACTATAAAGTTCATAGAAGAAAAAATAGGACCAACACTTCAGTCCTTAATACATGACATTAACAGGATAGAAACCATAACCATCAATGCACAAACCCCAACAGATAAGCTAGATAACTGGGATCTTCTAAAAATCAAACACCTATGCTCTTCAAAAGACTTCACCAAAAGAGTAAAAAGAGAACCTACAGACAGGGAAAAAAATTTTTGGACATTACAAGTCAGACAAAGGTCTAATCTCCATAATCTACAAGAAAATCCAACACCTCTACAACAAAAAGACAAATAATCCTATTAAAAAATGAGCAAAGGAAATGAACAGACACTTCACCAAAGAAGACATTCAAATGGCCAACAGACACATGAGGAAATGCTCGCGATCCCTAGCCATTAGAGAAATGGAAATTAAAACCACAATGAGATACCATCTCACCTCGGCATTACTGGCACGAATCAGAAACACTGGAAATAACGAATGTTGGAGGGGTTACGGGGAGATGGGAACTCTTATGCACTGCTGGTGGGAATGCAAAATGATACAACCATTTTGGAAAATGATATGGCACTTCCTCAGAAAGCTAGAAATAGACATACCATTCGATCCAGCAATCCCACTCCTAGGAATATATCCTAGAGAAATAAGAGTCGTCACTCGAATAGACATATGCACACCTATGTTCATGGCAGCATTGTTCACAATAGCAAAACGATGGAAACAACCTAGATACCCATCAACAAATGAATGGATAAACAAACTATGGTACATACACACAATGGAGTACTATGCAACGAGAAAGAGCAATGATGAATCCGTGAACCATCTCATAACATGGATGAAACTGGAGGACATTATTCTGAGTGAAATAAGTCAATCACAAAAGGACAAATATTGTATGAGACCTCTACTGTAAAAACCCATGAAAAAGTTCACACACAAACTGTCACAATCTTTGTTGGTTACCAGGGATGGGAGGAGTGGGGGGGGGGGGGATACTAAATAGGCAATAGATAAATGGTATCTTGGGTGAAGGGTGAGACAGTACACAGTACAGGGGAAACTAGCACAACCTGTACAAGGAAAGGTCATGGAAGCCCCATACACACATCCAAACTCCCTGAGGGACTGAATTGCTGGGCGGAGGGCTGTGGGGACCATGCTCTCGGGGAACATCTAGCTCCATTGGCATGACACAGCTTATAAAGACAGTGTGCTACATTCTACCTTGGTGAGTAATGTCTGGGGTCTTAAAAGCCACTGAGCAGCCATCTAAGATACTCCACTGGTCTCATCCCTTCAGGAGCAAGGGATAATGAAGAGAACAGGAAACAAGGAAAAGATTAGCCAAAGGGCTAATTGTCTACAGCTACCAAGGCCTCCACCGGACTGAGTCCAGTACAGCTAGATGGTGCCCGGCTACCACTACTGACTGCTCTGACCAGGATCACAATAGAAGGGCTCTGGACAGAGCTGGAGAAGGATGTAGAGCGTAATTCTAACTCACAAAAAAAGACCAGATTTACTGGCCTAAAGGAGACTGGAGAAACCACGAGAGTATGCCCCAGACACCCTTTAAGCTCAGTGGTGAAGTTATCTCCGAGGTTCACTGTTCAGCCTCTGAGTGGACAGCCCCATAAAACCAAATGAGACTAACGAGGTACAGAGTCCAGTGACAAGGGCCAGAAGGCAGAAGGGGACAAGGAAGCTGGTGATAGGGAACCCAAGGTTGAGTTAGAATATTGTTGAAGTGTTGTGAGATTGTTAACCATTGTCATAGCGCAACATTTGTAGTAACTGTTAAATGAGAAACTATTTTGTTCTGTAAGCCTTCATCTTAAGTGAGAATAACAGCACAATTGGAGGAGCGTAGTCAATGTCACTGAACTGTGCATGTAGAAATTTTTGAAATGGTGTGTCTTTGGCTATGTGTGTATCTTCACCAAAAAAAAAAGTTTGAGAAGTTAGAGGGTTAATATGTTGTGGGGTTGTTAACCAATGTCATAAAACAACATGTGTACTACTGTTTCATGAGAAACTATTTGTTCTGTAAGCCTTCACCCGAAGTACAATAAAATATTTTAAAAAAGAAAAAAAAAATCATGTTTCTCCAAACTTTCCATCACAAATATTTTTCAGACAGAAGGGGGAGAATCCCAATAGATCTGATATGTTTAGCCTAAATTGGCTTACTGCAAGTTAGGTGTTTTATCTTAAAAATTCATATCATTTTTCATTCCATTTCATAATACATCCACATTGTTCAACATAAAAAAAGAAGTTCCGATTGCCATCAGGACAAATAAAGTAGTTTCTCCAAAGCTCATTGGTTAATAAACAAATCAGTGGATGGAAATGATCAAACTCAGAAAACAGATGTCTTACTTATCTAGTGCTGCTGTAATAGAAATACCACAAGGGATGGCTTTAACAAACAGAAATTCTCTCATAGTCTCGAAGGCTAGAAGTCTGAATCCAGGGCGCCAGCTCCAGGAGAAGGCTTTCTCTCTCTGTGAGCTCTGGGGAAAGGTCTTTGTCATCAGTCTTCCCCGGTCTAGGAGTTTCTCCACGCAGGAACCCCAGGTCCAAAGGACACACTCTGCTCCCAGAACTGCTTTTTTGTTGGTATGAGGTCCCCTGTCTCTCTGCTTGCTTCTCTCTGTTATATCTCAAAAGAGATTGACTTAAGACAACCTAGTCTTGTAGATTGAGTCCTGCCTCATCAACATAACTGCCTCTAATCCTGCCTCATTAACATCACAGAGGCAGGATTTACAACACATAGGAAAATCATATCATTTGAAAAAAAGGTGGACAATCACACAAAAGTGGGAATCATGCCCTAGCCAAGTTGACACACATTTTGGGGGGGTGACACAATTCAACCCATAACAATTGGACTGCATTTAAGAGCCTTAAATCTGCATAATGGTTAATCATTGCGGCAGTTTTAAAATATCTCTGGCTTGGTGTCACAAGATTTTGAGAGTTCAGCTCCGCATAAATATGGAGAGACAAGTAACAGTTCTTTCACTGCTTTAAAGCCTCTGGGGTGAGGAGCTAATGGCAACAGGTGGGCCCAAGTGAGCTTGAGCATTCACTCCTCTACCCCTCCACTTGAAATCCGCAGAGATGACAGAGTCAACCTAGGTGGCTGACGCCTTCCAAGGCACATCGCCCTGGGATTTTAAAGATGAAGTCCTGACTTCAAGAGTTTCTTGGTAGGGTGAGACTAAATAGAGGGGTTAGCCGTGGTTTTGGGTGGCCGTGGCTTTCACACCTAGCCATTTGTCTCCTAAAGCAAGCCAAGTTGTTGTTGTCGTTAGCTGCCTGCCGAGTTGATTTCAACTCAGGAAACTCCATGTGTTACAGAGTAGAACTGCTCCATAGGGTTTTCTTGGCTATAGTCTTAACAGAAGTAGATCACCAGGACTTTTCTTCTGAGGTACTGCTGGTTGGGTTCGAATTGCCAACCTTTAGGTTAGCATTCCAGCGCAAAACATTCGTACCACCCAGGGACCTTTAAACAAGCCGTAGAGAATACAAACTCACAAATTAGGGCTGGCCTTTAGTCTGCTCCTTGGAAACCCTAAGAGGCAATTCTATTCTGTACTGTAGGGTTGCTATGAGTTGGAATCTACTGGACAACAATGGTTTTTGTTTGCTTGTTTTCAGTTCTTCCCAGTATGTGTTACTCCAAGGGAAACATGCTTATGGGAGATAGGGAGATACAACTAAGACTTAAAGAAAGAAAAGAATAAAATAACCCCAAATTAAAAATCTGGACAATCTCTTCAAACCAAGGAACATGAGAGTATGCTAATACTTAATAGGTGGAAGATATAGATATCATTTTTTTTCTCATACAAATTTTTGAGATAAAAGACATCTTTTTAAAGAGTGAATTTAGTAGTTTTTAATATAGTCACTGAGTTGTACAACATCACCACTATCTAATTCCAGAATATTTTCATCATCCCCAAAATAAACCCTTACCCATTAGCAGTCATTTTATATTTCTCCTTTCCCCCAGCCTCTGGCAACCACAAATATACTTTCTGTCTCTGGATTTGCCTATTGTGGACATTTCATATGAACGGAATCATATATGTGACCTTTTGTGTCTGGCCTCTTTCACTTAACATAATGTTTGCCAGGTTCTTCCATGTTGTAGCATGCATCGATAATTCATTCCTTTCTATGGATGAATAATATTTCATTATACTTTTAGACTACATTTTTTAAATCTGTTTATCAATCGATGGAAATTTAGGTTGTTTCACTTTTTTACTATTATAAATAATGATGCTATGGTCATCCATGTACAAGTTTTTGTGTGGACATATATTTTTAATTCTCTTAGGTATATACCTAGGAATAAAATTGCTGTGTTATATGGTAAACCTATCTGTAGTTTTTTTGAGGAACTGTCGAACTGTTTTCTACAGCAGCTGTACCATTTTACATTACCACCAGCAACATTAGAGAGTTCCAATTTCTCTACATCCTCACTAACACTTGTTATTGTCCATCTTTTTATTTTTTTAATTTTTATAGTGAAGTGTATCTCATTGTGGTTTTGATTTGCATTTCTCTAGTGACTAATGATGTTGAGTATCTTTTCATTGTCTTATTGGCCATTTGTATATCTTCCTTGGAGAAATGTCTGTTCAAATCCTTTTCCCATTTTTTGATTGGGTTGTCTTTTTATTGCTGAATTCTAAGAGTTCTTTATATATTCTGGATCTTAAGCACATACCAGCTTTTGATTTTCAAATATTTTCTTCCATTCTATGTGCCATCTTTTCACTTTCTTGATAATGATCTTTGCAGCATAAAAGTTTTCAATTTTGATGAAGTAAGTCTGATGTATCTACTTTTCTCTTAATTCCTTGTGTTTTTGGTGGCATATCTAAGAAACAGTTGCCTAATTCAAGGACACAAACATTTAACATATGTTTTATTTCACTATTTTATATAGGTTTAGATCTTACATTGTCTTAGTTTTCTGATAATTTTTTTTTCTGGTTTTGGTATCAGGGCAGTATTGGGCTCATCAAATGAGTTTCGATGTGTTCCTTCTCTATTTTTTGATAGAGTAGAAACCAATTTTTTTTTTTTTACATCGACATAAATATATATATATTTTTTTTATCGTACTTCAGGTGAAGGCTTACAGAACAAATAGTTTCTCATGAAACAGTAGTACACATATTGTTTTATGACATTGGTTAACAGCCCCACAACATGTCAACCCTCTAATGTCTCAACATTTTTTTTTTGGTGAAAATATACATAGCCAAAGATACACTGTTTCAAAAATTTCTACATGCACAGTTCAGTGACATTGACTACGCTCTTCCAATTGTTCTGTTATTCTCACTTAAGATGAAGGCTTACAGAACAAAATAGTTTCTCATTTAACAGTTACTACACATGTTGCCCTACGATAATGGTTAACAATCTCACAATACATCAACACTATTCTTACTCAACCTTGGGTTCCCTATCACCAGCTTCCTTGTCCCCTTCTGCCTTCTGGCCCTTTTCACTGGACTCCTGTACCTCGTTAGTCTTATTTGGTTTTACAGGGCTGTCCACATCCCAGCTGAATGGTGAACCTCGGAGATAACTTCACCACTGAGCTAAAAAGGTGTCTGGGGGCCATACTCTCGGGGTTTCTCCAGTCTTCTTTAGGCCAGTAAATCTGGTCTTTTTTTGTGAGTTAGAATTATGCTCTACATCCTTCTCCAGCTCTGTCCAGAACCCTCTGTTGTGATCCTGGTCAGAGCAGTCAGTGGTGGTAGCTGAGCACCATCTAGCTGTACTGGACTCAGTCCGGTGGAGGCCTTGGAGCTGTGGACAATTGGTCCTTTGGACTAATCTTTTCCTTGTATCCTGTTCTCTTCATTATCCCTTGCTCCTGAAGGGATGAGACCAGTGGAGTATCTTAGATGGCTGCTCAGAGGCTTTTAAGACCCCAGACACTACTCACCAAGGTAGAATGTAGAGCATTGTCTTTATAAGCTGTGTTATGCCAATTGAGCTAGATGTCCCCCGAGACCATGGTCCCCACAGCCCTCCGCCCAGCAATTCAGTCCCTCAGGGAGTTTGGATGTGTCTATGGGGCTTCCACGACCTTTTCTTGTCCAAGTTGTGCTGGTTTCCCCTGTTTTGTGTACTGTCTCACCCTTCACCCAAGATACCGCTTATCTATTGCCTATTTAGTATTCCCCCCCCACCCCTCCCATCTCTGGTAACCAGCAAAGATTGTGACATTTTGTGTGTGAACTTTTTCATGGGTTTTTACAGTAGAGGTCTCATACAATATTTGTCCTTTTGTGATTGACTTATTTCACTCAGAATAATGTCCTCCAGTTTCATCCATGTTATGAGACACTTCACAGATTCATCATTGTTCTTTCTCGTTGCATAGTACTCCATTGTGTGTATGTACCATAGTTTGTTTATCCATTCATTTGTTGATGGGTATCTAGGTTGTTTCCATCGTTTTGCTATTGTGAACAATGCTGTATTTCTGTTGAGTTGGGAGTTCAAACTTTCTACTAGCAGTCCTCTGACAGCACCCCAGTGGGGAGATGGAGAGTCACCTCATTACTATGAAGTGGGCTTGGAAGTTCCTATATGGTCTCCATTAATACCATAGTGGGGGGTTTCATTGCTGCCTGGCTCCATACTCAGCCATTTCTGAGAGGATTGGGGAGCCTAGTTACAGCCTCACAAGGATGGAAGTCTAAGTTCCCCACTCAGCCTTTGCTGTCAAGAGTGAGGATGGGGCCAGTTTTTTCTGCGATTCTTGGCTGGAATAGAGCAGTTATTGTCTAAAAGTTTTCTGTCTTGATGGGCTTCACTTTTCCTGATCCTTTGCTAAAAAGAGAGTAGGCTTGTGTTGGGGCTATTTGGTGTCTGTGATCATTGGCATTTCCCACTAAGGTGTCAAAGGAGACTGAGTGAAAAACTTAGACTTTTACCCTCATTTGGCAATAATGTGATGGTGCCCCTTCTTCCCCTGCCAGAGTGGTGTCAGAGAATCCAGGTAAAATAGAAATTTTAATTAATATCTGGAGTCTCATAACATGCTGTGACGCTGGAAGATATGCCACCAGTATTCAGATACCAGCAGGGTCACCCATGGCAGACAGGTTTTAGCTGAGTTTCCAGACTAAGACAGACTAGGAAGAAGGAGCCGGTAGTCTACTTCTGAAAAGAATGAGCCAGTGAAAACCTTATGGATAGCAGCAGAATATTGTCTGACATAGTGCTGGAAGATGAGCTCCCCAGGTTGGAAGACACTCAAAAGATGACTGAGGAAGAGCTGCCTCCTCAAAGTGGAGTCAATCTTAACGACCTGGATGAAATCAAGCTTTCGTGACCTTTATTTGCTGATGTGGCACAACTCAAAACAAGAAGAAACAGCTGCAAATATCCATTGATAATCAGAACGTGGAATGTACAAAGCATGAATCTAGGAAAATTGGAAATCATCAGAAATGAAATGGAACACATAAACATTGATATCCTAGGCATTAGTGAGCTGAAATGGACTGGTATTGGCCATTTTGAATTGGAGAATCATATGGTCTACTGTGCCAGGAATGACAATTTGAAGAGGAATGGCATTGCATTCATCCTCAAAAAGAACATTTCAAGAGCTATCCTGAAGTACAATGCTATCAGTGATAGGATAATATCCATACACCTACAAGGAAGACCAGTTAATATGACTATTATTCAAATTTACTCACTAAGTACTAAGGCCAAAGATGAAGAACTTGAAGATTTTTACCAGCTTCTACAGACTGAAATTGATTGAACTTGCAATCAGGATGCATCGATGACTACCGGTAATTAGAATGTGAAAGTTAGGAACAAAGAAGAAGGATCAGCAGTTGGAAAATATGGCCTTGGTGATAGAAACGATGCCGGAGATTGCATGATAGAATTCTGCAAGACCAATGACTTCTTCATTGCAGATACCTTTTTTCACCAACATAAACGGCTACTATATACATGGACCTTGCCAGATGGAATATGTAGGAACCAAATCGACTACATCTGCAGAAAGAAATAATGGAAAAGCTCAATATCATCAGTCAGAACAAGGCCAGGGGCCGACTGCAGAGAAGATCATCAATTACACATATACAAGTTTAAGTTGAAACTGAAGAAAATTAGAACAAGTACACAAGAGCCAAAGTACAACCTTGAGTATATCCCACCTGAATTTAGAGACTATCTCAAGAATAGATTGGATGCATTGAACACTAATGACCAAAGACCAGATGAGTTGTGAAATGACAACAAGGACATCATACATGAAGAGAGCAAGAGGTCATTAAAAAGACAGGAAAGAAAGAAAAGACCAAAATGGATGTCAGAAGAGACTCTGAAATTTGCTCTTGAACATCAAGTAGCTAAAGCAAAAAGAAAAAATGATGAAGTAAAAGAACTGAACAGAAGATTTCAAAGGGTGGCTGGAGAAGACAAAATAAAGTATTATAATGACATGTGTAAAGAGCTGGAGAAAGAAAACCAAAAGGGAAGAACACACTCAGCATTTCTCAAGCTGAAAGAACTGAAGAAAAAATTCAAGCCTCGAGTTGCAATAGTGAAGGATCCTTTGGGGAAAATACTAAACGATGAGGAAGCACCAAAAGAAGATGGAAGGAACACAGAGTCATTATACCAAAAAGAATTGGTGGATGTTCAACCATTTCAAGAGGGAGTATATGATCAAGAACCGATGGTACTGAAGGAAGAAGTCCAAGCTGCACTGAAGGCGATGGCAAAAAACAAGGCTCCAGAAATTGATGGAATATCAATTGAAGTGCTTCAACAAACAGATGCAGTGCTGAAAGTGCTCACTCATCTGTGCCAAGAAATTTGGAAGACCCCTACCTGGCCAACAGACTGGAAGAGATCTGTATTTATGCTTATTCCCAAGAAAGTTGATCCAACTGAATGCAGAAATTATCAAACAATATCATTAATATCACATGCAAGTAAAATTTTGCTGAAGATCATTCAAAAGTGGCTGCAGCAGTATATCAATAGGGAACTTCCAGAAATTCAGGCCAGATTCAGAAGAAGTGGAAGCAGGGATATCCTTGCTGAAGTCAGATGGATCCTGGCTGAAAGCAGAGAATACCTGAAAGGTGTTTACCTGTGTTTTATTGATTATGCAAAGGAATTCGACAGTGTGGATCATAACAAATTATGGGTACCATTGTGAAGAATGGAAATTCCAGAACACTTAATTGTGCTCATGAGGAACTTGTACGTAGATCAAGAGGCAGTTGTTCAGACAGAACAAGGGGATACTGCATGGTTTAAAGTCAGGAAAGGTGTGCATCGGGGTTGTATCCTTTCACCATACCTATTCAATCTGTATGCTGAGCAAATAATCCTAGAAGCTGGACTATATGAAGAAGAACGGCACATCAGGATTGGAGGAAGACTCATTAACAACCTGTGTTATGCAGATGACACAATCTTGCTTGCCGAAAGTGAAAAGGACTTGAAGCACTTACTGATGAAGATCAAAGACCACAGCCTTCAGTATGGATTATATCTGAACATAAAGAAAACAAAAGTCCTCACAACTGGACCAATAAACAACATCATGATAAATGGAGAAAAGATTGAAATTGTCAAGGATTTCATTTTACTTGGATCCACAATCAACACCCATGGAAGCAGCAGTAAAAAAATCAAAGAACACATTGCTTTGGGCAAATCTGCTAAAAAAGACCTCTTTATAGTGTTGAAAAGCAAAGATGTCACCTTGAAGACTAAGGTGTGCCTGACCCAAACCATGGTATTTTTAATCACATCATATGCATGTGAAAACTGGACAATGAATAAGCAAGACCGAAGAAGAATTGATGCCTTTGAATTGTGATGTTGGTAAAGAATACTGAATATGCCATGAACTGCTGAAAGAGCAAACAAATCTGTCTTGTAAGTACAACCAGAGTGCTCCTTAGATGCAAAGATGGTGAGACTATGTCTTACATACTTTGGACATGTTGTCAGGAGGGATCAATCCCTGGAGAAGGACATCATCCTTGGTGAAGTAGAGGGTCAGCAAAAAAGAGGAAGACCCTCAACAAGATGGAATGACACAGTGACTGCAACAATAGGCTCAAGCATAACAATGATTATGAGCAAGGCACAGGAGCGGGCAGTGTTTTGTTCTGTGGTACATAGGGTTGCTACAAGTTGGAACTGACTAGATGACATCTAACAACAACAACGACAATAACAACATAACATAATACCTGAAAAGTTCAGGTTTCCATCAAAAATGATTTTTTCATACAAAGAACCAGGAAGATTTCACACTGGATGAAAAAAAAAAAAGCAACCAATAGATACCAACACCAAGATAACAGAGATGTTAGAATTATCTGACAAATGTTTTAAAGTAGGCATCATAAAATAACTCAACAAGAAGTAACATAAATGCATGAAGCAAATAAAAAATTAGAACATCTCAGCAAACAAATAGAAGATATAGATCACCAAATGAAAATTTTAGAACTGAAAATTACAGCAACTGAAATTAAGAACTCAATGGATGAACTCAAGAGCAGAATGGAGAGGAAAGAATCAATAAACTTGAAAGATAGAAAAATAGAAAGTATTAAATCTTAACAAAAGAGCAAAAACAGAGTAAAATTTTTTAATAGAACCTCAGAGACCACTGAGATTTTAAGAGAAGATTTAATATTTGTGTTGGTGGTTACAGGAAAGAGAGGAGAAAGGGGCAGGGCTGAAAAGTATTCAAAGAAATAATCACTGTAATATATAGCTCACAAAGTTCATGTTCTGCATCATAGTGAAGTGAGTAGCATGTGGGGTCTTAAAAGCTTGTGAGCAGCCATCTAAGATTCAACTATTTGTCTCTACTTGTCAGGAGCAAAAGAGTAAGAAGGTAACCAAATCACAGAGAAGAAACAAGTCTACAAATCTGATAGCCTACATAAGCCATGACCTCAACTACCCTGAGACCAGAAGAACTATATGGTGCCCAGCTACCACCACTGACCAATCTGACCAGGGACAATAAATGATCCTGGTTAGAATGGTGAAAAATGCAAAACAAAACTCAAATTATTAAAAAAAAAAAAAAAAAAACAGACTAACTGGACCACCTGAGACCAGAGAACTCCCTGAGACTATCTCCCTGAGACACTTTAAACCTTGAACCAAAACTATCTTCTGAGATCACTGTTTAGCATAAAACCAGTATGACACAGAAAATAAAGGATATTACCATCAGGTCAATACTCCACTAAAAAAGAAACTGTCTGAATCCAAAAAGGTCAACATTTAATCCAAAGCAAAGATGAGAAGATAAGGGGGCAGGCAAACTAGAGTACTGGAAATGGAACTACCAGAACACAATTAAAGAGAATGTTCAGAGATGGCCCAAAATGGCAGCTTAGTTAGACACATCATACTGTCCCCCTACAGCAAAGACTTGAGAAACCAAGTAAAACAGACACAGATGACAATCCCAGAACCCGGAGCATCAAACAGAAGGATAAAGAATTAGATTGAACACTGATTGGAAGCAGAAACTGAACAAAAACAGAGAACAAGGAGAGATATGGAGTGGAGGTGTCCTGCCAGCTGGCCTGACACAGTGTGGCCATCTTGAGACAAAGCCAGCAGTGATCCCGGGTGAGGAGCACGGGAAGGCAACTGCACGAAATCCCCAATAGGAGACAGAGAAACTGTATAGACATACCTGGAGTAAGGCAAGATGAGCAGCACATGAACCAGATCTAAGTGGGGAAAGTACAGGAAGGAAGGCAAGAGCTCCAGGGATCCTGGGGTCCACAGAGCAGGGAGGGAGCCAGGATCCAGAGTCAGGACAACTCACCAGTTGTGGTCCCTGACCTCTAGGGGGTGGCACACATGGAGTAATAGATCCATAGGATGTCAGCAGAAAGTCCCACACCCGAATGAACTCTGGGTACCACCTCCCTGCTCAAACTTGGTCAGGGCCAGGTCCCAATTGAAGGCTGCAGCCAAAGTGAGAGCCCAGGCACCCACACCCGGTGACCAGAGGAGCATGCTCCCCCTCCCTCTGCCCTTCTGGTGATTAACACTGTAAACCCCCTCAAACCCTACCACCCCACCCACCCAGAGACTGTGGTATGAACCCTACTTATCCTCTCACCCTGCCCCACTCACCACCTCCCCTACCACCTGGCCAGTGACAGAGAGCACAGCCATGCCACTGGTCACCTGCCATCACCCCCTACCCATCACACTCCCACACCCATCACCCCACCCACCCAGCAAATGGCAGAGAGTGCTCCCACTCCTCTAGTCAACTGCCACATCCTCCAACCAGCTGCCTCATCCACCCAGCGAATGGCAGTGAGTGCACCTGCCCTGCTGGTTTCCACCATACCTCCCTGCCCACCGCCCTGCCTGCCCACCCAGCAAGCGGCAGTGAGCACTCCCACACTGCTAGTCACCAGCCAAACCCCCTGCCTGCTGCCCCATCCACTCAGTGAGCAGAAGTGAGCATGTGTACCTCACTGGTCACCCACAATACCCTCCACCCACCACACTCCACCACTCACCTCCCCCTGACCTGGCAAGTGGCAGTGAGCATGTTTATGCTACTAGTGGCCCTCTACATCCACCTGCCCACCACCCGACCATCTAGAAAGTGACAGTGAGCACACAAAACCCACTGGTTGCCTACCACACTCCTCTACTTGCCACCGTGCCCACTCAGTGAGTGGCAGTGAGAGTTCCTGTGCCACTGGTTGCCCACCACAACCCCTTGACTGTCACTTCACCCACCCCACAAGCAGCTTAGAGTGCTCCCACCCTGCTGGTCACCAACCTCACCCCACCACCTGCCACACCACCCTGCCTGCTGACCCACACACTCAGCAAGCAGCAATGAATGTGCCCACACCAATGGTGGCCTGCCATATCCCCCTGGTCACCATCTTTCCCACCTGAAGAGCACCATTGCATGTTCCTACACCACTGGACTGACAAGTAACAGCCTGTGCTCACCCAACCCCTGCCCAGCTGACCTGCATGGCCAGTAAAGAGTGATATATGCTCGTCCTGCCCACTGCTGCTCTGCCCACCTGGCGACAGATGGTAAGTGCTCCCATGCTATCAGACTGGCAATCAAAAGAGCATGCCTAACATACCCATCCTGATATATCAAAACAAAACAAAAAATCTGGACAAAACAAACAAATGTACAATCAGTTAATAAATAAATAAATAAAATAACACCTTAATGCCTCAGAGACCGCAGACAATAACAAAGCATACGGAAAAAAAAAAAAAAAAAAAAAAAGATAGGATGGCTTAAAGAAGTGAGCAAAATAAAGGAAAAGAGAACCTTCCTGAGGAAGAAACAATAATAGAACTATCTGAGAAGGAATTCAGAAGACTTAACATTTAGCATTTTCAAAGAGATCAAGGAAAACACAGAAAAAAACCCTAGAAGAATTCAAGAAAACAACACAAGAACAAAATGACAGACTCAGTAGACAATTAGAAATCATACAAAAATAACAACTAGACATTCAGAAGATTAAGAATAAAATATCAGAAATAAATAACTTAATGGAAGGACACAGAAGTAGAATTGAATCAATAGAAGAAAGAATCAGCAAAATAGAGGAAAATCCCTTGTTACTAATTTATTTGAGGAACAATCAGAAAAAGAATGAAGAAAATAAAGAAAGCCTAAGAGTTATGTGGGACACCTTCAAGAGGAATAATATACGTGTAATAGGAATTCCAGATCCCTGGTAGTGCAGTGGTTAAGCATTTGGGTGTTAACCAAAAGGTCAGCAGTTTGAATCCACCAGTTACCTCTGGAAATCCTATGGGGCAGTTCTATTCTGTCCTGTATTGGCACTATGAGTCAGAATTGACTCGACAGCAATGGGTTTGTTTTGTTTTTTTTAATAGGAATTCCAGAAGAGGAGGGGAAAAAAAGCACAGAGAGAAATTTTTGAAGATTATATCAGCTGAAAAGTTCCCAAAACCCAGTTGCCGTTGAGTCGATTCTCACTCACAGCGACCCTATAGGACAGAGTAGAACTTCCCCATGGGATTTCTAAGGCTGTAATCTTTACGGGAGCAGCCTGCCACATCTTTCACCTGTGGAGTGGCTGGTGGATTTGAACCACTGACATTCTGGTTAGTAGCCAAGCACTTTAACCACTGTGCCATCAGGGATCCTACAAAAAATTTCAAAATATCATGAAAGATGAGAAGGTTACCATGCAAGAAGGTCAGCGAACCCCATACAGACTAACCCGCTGCTGTCAAGTTGATTCTGACTCTTAGCAACATATGCAAATCCATGTTTATTGCAGCATTAGTCACAATAGCAAAGAGATGGAAACAACCTAAATGTCCATCAGTGGATGAATAGATAAACAAAATGTGGTACATACACACAATGGAATACTATGCAACAATAAAGAATAATGATGAGTCCACAAAATGCAACATAGATGAATCTAGAGGATACTATGCTGAATGAAATAAGTCAATCACAAAAGGACAAATCTTATATGACACCATTTGTATAAAAAGTCAAGAACAAGTTTACACACAGAAAACAATGTTCTTTGTTGATAACCAGGTTTAGGAGGGGGAGGGAGAGAGAACCACTTACCAGATAGTAGACACGTGTTAATTCTGGTGGAGGGAAATGCAATACACAGTATGAGGGAAGTCAGCACAATGTGACCAAGGTAAATGAAGACATTTTGAGGTGCACAAGAATAAAGGACAACTATGGTAAATACTATAACATATACAGTTTTGCAACAACAGTAATAACAAACAAAAATCTGTGAGTAGCTACATAGGTAGATATGTATGCTATCTAGGTGTGGAAGGGTGTACGGAAGTGCATGGGTGTGCATATATAGGTATAAAAAAAAACCAAACCTGTTGCCATCGAGTTGATTCCAACTCATAGCAACCCTATAGAACAGAGTATAACTGCACCATAGTGCTTCCAAGAAGCACCTGGTGGATTTGAACTGCTGTCTTTTTGGTTAGCAGCTAAACTCTTAACCACTATACCACCAGGGTTTCCATATAAAAGTATAGCTGTGGGCATTTTTATATATATATTTGTATGGGCTGCATATATATACTCATATATATATAATAGAGCACACGGGGGAACAGTTATGGAAACTTCCTAGACATATACAAATACCTCATGGGACTGAGTTACTGGGTTTGAGGGCTCAGGACCATAGTCTCAGGGGACATCTAGGTCACTTGGCATAACATAGTTCATAAAGATAATGTTCTACTTCCTAGTTTGGTGAGTAGCATCTGGGGTCTTAAAAGCTTTCGAGCAGCCGTCTAAGATACAACTATTGGTCTCCTCCCATCCGAAGCAAAGGAGAGTGAAGGAAATCAAACACTCAAGGAAACAATTAGTCCATAGGACTAATGGCTCATATGAACCACAGCCTCCTCTAGCCTGAGAGCATAAGAACTAGATGGTGTCCAGCTACCACTAATGACCATTCTGTCACAATAGAAGGTCCCAGTTAGAATGGGATAAAAATGTAGAACAAAACTCAAATTCATAGAAAAGACCAAACTTACTGGACTGATTAGAGACTGGAGGGACACTGAGTCTATCGCCTTAAAGCACTTGAATTTGGACTTCTAGCCTCCTAAACTATGAGAGAATAAACTTCTGTTTGTTAAAGCCATCCACTTGCCATATTTCTGTTAGAGCATCAATAGATAAGTAAGACATCAACACCCTTTTGATCTGGAAATGAAGCCACTCACGGAGGTCATCTTTAAGCTAAATAATAGATAGGCCTATAAAATAAACAATAACACCCAGGAGGAATGTGCTCCTTAAAACAATCAACTATATGAGACCAAATAGGCAACATTTGCCCAAAAGCAAAGATGAGAAGGCAAGGAGGGGCAAAGAAACTGGATGGATGGAAAAGGTGGGTGGGGGGCTGCCATTAAGTCCTTTCCGACTCATAGTGACCCTATAGGACAGAGTAGAACTGCCCCATAGGGTTTCCAAAGATAGGCTGGTGGATTCGAACTGTCAACCTTTTGGTTAGCAGCCTGAGCTCTTAATCATTATGCCAAACAGGGAGTGCATGATGGAAATGGGGAGAGTGATGACACATTTCAGGGAGAGCCGTGGAATCAATTCCAACTCATAGCAACCCTACAGGCCAGAGTAGAACTACTCTATAGGGTTTCCAAGGAGTGGCTGGTGGATTTGAGCTGCCGAACTTTTGGTTAGCAGTTGAGGTCTTTCATCACTGTGCCACCAGGGCTCCACAAGTACCATATGACCCAGCAATTGAACTCCTGAGTATTTATTATGGGGAAATAAAAGCTTATGTTCACACAAAAACCTGTACACTAATGTTTATGACAGCTTTATTCATACGAATCAAAAACTGGAGATAACTCAGATGTCTTTCAATGGGTGAATGGTTAAGCAAACTATGGTAAATCCACACTGTGTAATATTACTCAGTAATACAAAGAAATGAAGTATTGATATACACAGAAACTTAGATGAGTATCCAGAGAATATGATGAGTTAAAAACAAAATCTAATTTCAAATGTTACACAGTATATGATTCTACTTATATAACATTCTTGAAATGACAAAATCATAGAAGTGAAGAACAGATTAATGGTTACCAGGGGTTACCAGGGATTAGGGTGAGGGTTGGTGATACGGTGATGTTGGTGAATATTGAATATACCATGGACTGCCAGAAGAAGGAACAAATCTGTCTTGGAAGAAGTACAGCCAGAATGCTCCTTAGAAGCTAGGATTGTGAGACTTTGTCTCACTTACTTTGGACATGTTATCAGGAGGGACTGATCTCTGGAGAAGGGCATCATGCTTGATAAAGTAGAGGGTTGGTGAAAAAGAGGAAGACCCTCAACAATATGGATTGACTCAGTGGTTGCAACAATGGGCCCAAACATAGCAATGATTGTGAGGATGGTGTAGGACTGGGCAGAGTTTCATTCTGTTGTACGTGGGGTCAAGACTATGAGTCAAAACAAACTCTATGGCACCTAACAACAACAACAGGGGAAGGCAATGGGAGGGAAGTGGGTGTGCTATAAAAGGGCAACATGAGGAATCCTTTCGATTATGGAAATATTCTGTGTTTTGACAGTATCAATGTCAATGTTTTTGTTGTGCTATTTTACTAGAATTTTGCAAGACGTTAGCTTCGGCAGGAACTGGGCAAAGGGTACGCAGGATCTCTCTGTGTTACTTGCTTTTTATAGTTCAAAGTACCTAAATCATTTATTTAAAGAGCTTTTTAAAAGATAGGTTGAATATAACCCTAGCTTCTCATTTAAAAAAAGATTTAAGGTAGCTAAACCCTTACTATGTTATGTTCTGATGTCATTTTTAGACCTAGAAATAAGTCTCACCAGAGCAAATTAAAATGCCACTTAAGGTGAACTATTACTCTAGGAACAATAGAAAATTATAAAAAATGAAAATTTCTGCATCTTATTAAATCATATATAATCAACGAAGTTCCAGACATTGACTTTTGTACTAGGAACAATGTTCAGACCTTATCAAGATAGTTATACAGATGATTATGGGAACATAAGGACACATACACTTGATCCTTTTTCTGAATTAGCAGTAAGGCTATAGGTATCTGGAAGAAAGCTTCACAAGTTCATAGATCTTCTCTAAAATGTCTAAATTTCCTCAAAAAGAAAACGACGTAAATAATGAAAACTTCTAATTAAGGGAGGTGAATATAAAAATATCACTCTATAGCAGTATACATCTTTACTACTTTCAAGGACCTTTTGTGTATTTTTTGACACTGACTGGGAGATAAGCAGGTTTCGGTTATTTATTCCAATGAAGTGTTTTCCCCATAAACACTGAAGGATGCCAAGAAGAGTTTGCTCTTGGACCTAATATTTATTTATTCAAAGAAAAAATAAAATTAAAAAATATTGTTTTTCTTGTTAGCTTTAGTTTCAGAAACTACTTTTGACATTTCTTATTTTCAAAAACCATCCTTTACAGAGAAGACAAGAAATTTCTGAAGTCCATCTTTGGATTCTTTTGGGATTCTTGCCAACCAAGCAACGTTTTTTGTTGCTGTTGTTGAGAGAAGTGTTTGTTTTGCTCATATTCTTTGAAGAAGAGAAAGTGGGTGTTGACTGTCTGGATGCAAGTGTTCTGAGAATCAGTGCAGGGCTCTAGCCCTTGGAAGCAGACATACCATGATTTAGGTTTGCGGAACTTAAGAGTCTTTCTCACTGGTGTCTTCAGGATGGGTTTTGTTGTAGGAGTGCTAGGATTGCGCTTCAGTGATGACAGAAAGCTTTTACTTTGACCATGATGTTTAACTGTTCTGTTGCATGTTTTATAAGTGATCAACAATACACTTTTGGAGTCTTCGTACTTTTTCACAAATTTCGCTTCTTTAAAACTGAGTGTATAATGTTTTGCTTCTCGATTAAGAAGTTTCTGTATTTTAGGTATCAGTTAGAGCTTGGGTTTGAGGTGCACTTGAGAGTTATCCAACACCAGCAACTGGAAACAGTATGGACCTGTTTCTTCAAAAGTGTTCTTAGCATAGCAGAGAGCAGGCTTGGCCCGGGCAGCTGGCTTGTACTGTCTGAACTGCAGCCTCAGGGTAGTGCTTTTGCCTCATCATCGCCAGTGAGACAAGGAGACGCCAGAAGCAGCTCTGTTATTTCTTATAACTGCATATTATACTGTAGTGAAAATGAATTCTTGCTACCTGAGACAAAATGGGCAATTTTTAGTAATGATGTTGAGTGAAAAAAAGCAAGTGCCCAGAAGACCACATACAGCATAAAAAAACTTTATATACATTTTACAAACAGCTAAAATCAACACTATATTTTAGGTATGCATATATACTTTTGTTTTTGTTTTTAAAGCAGGGAAGCAATAAACCCAAAATCTGGGATACCGAGGATGGGATAGAGAAGTGTTTATTGGTAAATATAAGTTATTGCTAATGTTCTGGTTCTTGGATTAGGCGGTGAATTCATGAGAGCTCATCATATTATTAAAATATATTTTAAAACAAATAATATGAAAGAGGTGTGTGAATAAATTAAAGATAACAATATGACAAGAAATAGACTGATGATTCGTCATTAGTGTGCTCCTGAGGTCCATTTAGGAAAGAAAAGAATTCTGACACATTCCCATAGCTAAGCCAGTTCACAGCTGTGGTTTAAAGACATTTCTGGTTTTCTGAAATATATGTTTTAAAAATATGATAATTTTAAGCAATTGTTTTTTTAGAAAAGGCAAACTTTCATGTCCCCATACCATCCCTACTGGACACACTGAGAAAGTGGCAAACTTTCTGAGGTGAGGGGTCTTGGTAAAAGATATGGTGGCTATTGATCTTTTCATGGGTATAGTAACAGTCTGGGTGTGAGACATCCCTCTCCTCACCTTTGCCTTCCACAGATTTAGCTCCATCTGTGCACATGGCCATGCATTTTTGTAATTGATACCGTGCCTGTTGAATACTTCATACATCTTGCTGAAAATGTCTTCACCAGTTATTTTGCCAAAGTCTTTTTTAAGTTAACAGCTCAACAGACAGCATTATTATAAATATGGTAACCTAAGACCAATAAACCAAGCATATTATTCATGTCCATGCCATCAGCCATCTGTAATGGAAAGAACCAAGTGAACCTCAGTCTCTCAGCCAGCTGTTTAAATATATCTTTGGAGCCCATTAAAATGCACCACTTAAAGGTGTCAGTTAATGTCTCCTTTCCATTTATCAGCTGTTTTTTGACTTAAAAGAGATTTAAGGTCTCACCAAACAATCTCCCTTTAAGGTGAGTGGAACCCAGAGAGAAATCCTGCAACTGACCTTAAAGTAGGCTTCAAAACACTTTTTTTTAAAACCAATTTGCTTATTTAATGGTACTTCTCATTGTACAGTTCTAACCAAGACTTGACTATTCTAAATTAACACGAAAAAACCAATTGCTGTAGAGTTGATTCTGACTCTTGTTGACCCTATGTGTGTCAGGGTAGAACCCTGCTCCATAGCTTTTTCAATGGCTGCTTTTTTGGAAGTAGATCTCCAGGTCTTTCTTCTGAGGCACCTCTAAGTGGACTTGAACCTCCAACTTTCAGTTAGCAGCCAAGTGTATTAGCTTTTTTCACCACTCAGGGACTTTAAATCTCGGGTTTCTTGTAATTAGTGCTGTAGCTTTTTATATGGCTTGATCTTCTTTACTTCTCCACAAAAATTTAAAAAACACATTTTAAATAAGCTTCTGAGTACATCTTATGTCTTTGGATTAATGCCACCTATGCCACCATGACTACTGATTCTCTAGGGGTGCTGGAGGGGGTGCCTTCATCTACACCATCAGGTGAACTGTGGGGAGCTCCCTTGATGACTTTCGAATGCTCTGAATGTCCATTACAACCCTGAGCATTTCCTCTGGGTTCAAGCTAAGGCCTTCTTGTGTTTAGCCATAATTTTGTGTCTCCATTTGAAAATATATTTTCAAAGTTATTTTCCTTTTAAAAGATAAAGAATGACATTCATTTCAGAGAAAAGACGAAGATAGGCATCAGAGGTCTCATGGTACCGGCGAAGTGAGTACAGTAGGAAGTAGATTGAAGTACAGTTGCAAGCTTGTCAGCTAAATGGTTTACGGTAATCAAGGCAAGAAAGTTAGACTGCTTTATGGTAACCATAGCTTTTTGGTATAATTGTTTAGAACAAAATCACTTGTTTGTATGGTGGAAAGCTCATTAGAACAAACAAGCAAGTGGAACTCTCATCCATTGCTGGTAGGATTATAAAATGTTACAGCCACTGTGAGAAACACTGTGGTGATTTCCTCAAAAAGTTAAACATAGAAATACCATTAGCCACGCATTACTGCTGAGTCAATTCTGACTCATAGGGACCCTGTAGGACAGAGTAGAACTGGCTTGTAGTGTTTCCAAGGCTGTAAATCTTTACGGAAGCTGACTGCCACATCTTTGTCTCACGGAGAAGCTGGGGAGTTCAAACGATTGACCTTTTGTTTAGCAGCCAAGAACTTAACCATATGAGCCAGAAATTCCACTCCTAGGTATATACCCAAAGACTTGAACACAAGGACACAAACAAATACTGCACATCAATGTTCCCAGCAGCACTATTGACAATAGCCAAAAGGTGGAAACAACCCAAGGGCCCATCAACCAACGAATGGATGAACAAAATGTGGTGCATACATACAATGAAATAATACTCATCCATAAAGAGAAATGAAGCGCTGATACAGGCTGCCACACTGACGAGCCTTAAAAACATTATTCTGACACAAAAGGATAAACACTACATGATCTCACTTACATGAAATATCTAGAACAGGCAAATGCATAGAGATAAAAGTTTACTAGTAATTACCAGGGGCAGGTAAGGTGGGTGGGTGGGTGGGGGAATGGGGAGGTATTGCTTAAGGGATACAAAGTTTCTGTTAAGGGTGATGAAAAATTTGGAAGCAGATGGTGACAGCTGCAAAATATGGGGAACATAATTATCACTGAATTGAACGTATGAAAATAGCTGAAATAGCATACATTTTGTATATTTATTTTACAAATTTAAAATAACAATAATAAAGAAAGATAAGTTTAAAAAAAAAAAAAAAAAAAGCAAAAACCACACCCTACCTGCCCCAGCTTCTAGTATATCTGGGAATGCTGGTATTGCAGCCCCTCCCCTCTGGCAAGTTGCAGCTGCCCCCACTAGGCAAACATCATTTCCCTCATAGCTCTTTGGCTCCCAGCATGGTTAAAAGCACCAGATTACCTGAGAATTCAAAACAACCAAATTTTCTACTCACTCACTCTCCATGAGTTGTTCAACATAAATAGAAATCTGCTAAATTTACTTGCACATGCATATTATAAAATATTTTAATGTCACAAGAATTCAAATCTTCTGTTCCCAAAATTGCCAGGTAAAATTAATTCTCCAAGATAATGTGCCACATTAGTTATCTCTGTCTTAACCATTATGGGATGGTTCAGATTTTCAAAATCAGACTTGTAGAAATGCACATCCATTCTAAAAATCAACCTGAAAAAGTAAATAAAATAGAAATTCCCAAAGAAGAAATTTTTTCAAAGGCTCTGCAAATCCTAAAGTTCAGATCTTAAGATAAATATACCTCACCTTATACCATGAATGGTATTCTGAAAAATTTTAAATTTAATTTTGATAAGTAAAATCATATTTAGAATTTTCTAGGAAGATCACTCTTTAAAACAATGAAATCCTTTGACAACTCAAACCAATCTCACCACACGCTCACTATATTAGTTATATATTCCTTGGTAACATTGTTACTCCAAACACAGCAGCTTAAAACAACACAATTTTTATCTCTCAGTTTCTGTGAGTCAGGAGTCTAAGCGTGACTTCGGTACGTCTCTTGCATCAGGGTCCCTGAACACGGCAATCATGGTGTCTCCTGGTCTGTGGTCTCATCAGAAAGCTGGGTAGTGGCCAGATCATATAGTTATGTATTCCTGAAATAGCATGCCTAAAACCCTACTTCTGCTCTCCCCCAAAAAACTGCCCTTCCTGCGTCTTCACCATCACAGTAATAGGCAACTCTATTCTTCCAATTACTGAGACAAAAAATGTTAGGGTCATCCTTGACCCCTCCCTTCCTTTCATACCCCATACCCAATCTGTCAGCAAATCCTGATGACTCTGCCTTCTAAATGTACTCAGCCAAAGAGGCAGTTGTTCACGCAGGCAATTAGCCACACATTCCATTTCTCCCTCCCATTCCTGACTCTTGTTCCTCTGTTGCTCCAGGTGAATAGAGACCATTTGTTGTGCTTTGGATGGCAGCTTGCAAGCTTTTAAGATCCCAGGCACTATGCAACAAACTAGGAGATAGAGCAGAAGCACTAAACTTGATATTAGTCCAATTAATTGGGAAGTTCCATGAAACCATAATCCTAAATCTCCAAACCAAGTAACCAAATCTCATGAGGTGTTTGGTTGTACATATGCAGCCTCAGCAGCAACTTTTTTTCTTTTTTGTCATTGTTGTAAATATATCTATGACACAATTTTTGCCAGTTCACCTTTTTACAGGTGCACAACTTATTGACAGCAATTACATTAATTGGTTGAAGTGAGTGGTGCCCAACTACCATTACTGAACATTTTGATCAAAGATTCCATAGAAGAATCCTGATAAAAAGGGGGGAAAATGCAGAAAAAAATTTCAAATGCCCTAAGCTATTTCCATAAGATAATCTTTAAACCTTAAACCAAAAATATACCCTGAAGTCTTCTTAAAACCAAACAATAGTTTAGCTCAATTAATAGAGAATGTCTGTCTTGAGCATTATGCTCTTTTAAGATCTATCTGTATGGGATCAAACAGACAATAGCAACTTGAAAGATCAGATAGGAAAGTTAGGGGGCAGCGAGCTTATGTTAATTGGGGAAGAACAACTTAGAAAAGGAGGGTAAGAATGGCTTTCCAACTTGAAGAATGTAATCAATGTCATTGAATTATACATGTAGAAACTGTTCAGTTGGTGTGTGTTTTGCTGTATATATTGTCAACATCAACAACAAAATGAATAAATTACAAAAAAAAATATATATATATATATACACACTCAGCATCTGACAACTTCTCCTAACCTCCACTCTGCAACTACCCTGATTCAAGCCACAATTATCTCTTAGGGGATTACTATAATAGTCTTCTAACGTATCTCTCCAGATCTGACCTTGTCGCCTTTAGTCTGTTCTTTTGATATAGAGGCCCTAAGTGATACTGTTAAACTGCCATTTATTTCTGCTCAAAAACTTCCAATATATACTCATCTCACACAGATTTAAAAGCCAAAATTCTCAGCATGGCCCCACATTTTCTATGTCCTTCCCATCTCCTGCTTGTTACAACTCTCCCCTAGCACACCAGTCCCCTGGCTATTTCTTGACCACACCACAGGCCCAGTCCCACATTAGGACCATTTCATTAGATGCTCCTCTGCCTGGAGCAGTGTTCCTCTCAGATGGTCCATGACTCTCCCCTCTCCTCCTTCAGGTCTTTTTCAGATGCTACCTTCCACCTTTTCAGGGAGGTCGTCCTCCATCACCTTATTTAAAATTATACCACCATCATGCCCCTGAAGTGCCTTTCTCTTTCTCTGTTTTATTTCTCCCCAGAGCATTTATCACTTCCAAACATCCCATATATTTCACTTACTGATTTTTTTTTTTTTAAATTATCTGCCTTCTTTAGTAGAATGTAAGTCTCACAAGGAAACAATTTTAATTTTGGTTAGTGATGTTTCCCCAATACCTAAAAGAGTATCTGGCTCATATTAGAGACTCAATACATTTTCTTGAATTATAAAGAAACGTAGAGCACTATAGGACATGGTAAGGTGTTTGTATTTTTAACTAGGTGAAATAGAAAGCCAAATAAGGTTTTCAACTAAGTGGGAAATTTCTAGTATTAGATTTATGCTTTAACAAGATTACTGTTGTTTTGTGGAAAATGGCTTGAAGGGGTCACAGCTGGAAGTAAGTAGGAAAAAAAAGAGTCTATTGCAGTGGCCCGAGTGAGAGATGATAGAGGCTTCACCTAAGATTGTAGCAATATGGATAGTGAGAAGTTGTTGGATTCAGAATCTATGTTGAGATAATGCTGAACAACCTTGCTGATAGATCAGATATTGAGTATGAACAACGGAATCAAAGCTAACTCCTAATATTTGACCAACAAAGGAGACTAAAGAAGAGAAATTCATGAGATAGAAGGAAAATCAGAAAAATGAGAGGCATAAGACAAACATATTTAAAGAAGATGGGCATGATCAACTCTATCAGTCCAGTCAAATAAGATATTGAGTAAAGAAAGAACAGAGAATTGACATTGTGGTCTGTTAAGACGGAACTTGTTAAGGACTTTGATAAATGACATTTCAATGAAGTGGTAGTTGGGGCTGACAGCTCTATTTGAGTGGAATGAAACAGGAATATGGAAAATGTGAGATAGCAGTTCAGTCAACAACCACAAAAAGCTTTGGTATAAAGTGAGCAGAAAAGTGGGTTAGTAAGTGAAGGAACACACGGGTTCAAAGAAATATTTTTTTAATGAAGACATGTTTATATGCTGATAAATATGATCAAGGAGAGAGAAAATACTTGATGGTACAGAAGGGGGATTGTAGGACAATTTCAGAAATAATATTTTTGAGAATGGAAGGGTAAATGGGATCAAAGTACAAGTAGGAGGACTGACTTTAGATAGAAGCAGGATGCATCTTCGATGCAGCAGATGTGAAAGTGAGACATGAGGGTACAGATGCAGGTGGGTTGCTGGAATATTTGGGGACAAGACTGAGGATGTCTAATCTGTGTGTCTCCACTCTGAGAGTTGGAGAGAGAGGCTTGGAGATATAAGGACAGAAAAAAAAAGTGTGAAATAGTGGGGGATGGAAAGGATGGTACGATTTTCTGGCAGCATTGAATATCCATATGAAATTTAAGATGATAAATTAAAATTTGACCATCAGCCTGTTTTGGGGGGTTTTTTTTTTGTTTGTTTGTTTGTTTTTTTAATTTTCTTCAGAAATATTTAGTTACTCAGGCACAGAAACAGGGTAGGGAGATGGTTAGACAAAACCAGCATTAGAATGTTTTCAAGAAAGTTAGAAGGAAGGAGAAAGAGGCAAGAGAATAGAGAATATATGTCACTAATTGATATTGCTGAGTCATGGTATCTAAAAGGGGTAAGAAGGAAAGAAAAGACATAAGGAAAAAGAAGGGTGAGGGTAGGGAAAGCAGGGAACTCAATGCACCAGAGGTCCCTGTGGCTCGAAAAATGTGGAAAGGGATTCAGAGGATTTGAGCAGAGAGTTTAGTGGTGGAGATCAGAGAGAAGAATGCTTAACTCACCTGCAGAGTGTACTTAAATTATGGATTCTTAGGCTAAACCTTAGAGAATCCGATTCTGTAGATCTGGAGTGTGACTTGATGGTCTATATCTTTCACAAGTGACGGAGGTGATTCTGATATAGTCTCTTCGAAGAGAGGCATTTGGGAATCACTTGGAGGTAAAAAAAAATATGAGAATGCCCATAAAAGGGTGTGATCCCTCAGTGCACAGGGAGTAAGAAAAACATTGAAAGACATGGGACTTTAGAAGGACACTAACAAACTTGTTGACTGGCTCATGGATCCCATGGCAAACCCAAGTTGGCAACTTTCAATGGAAATAAACTCCTTGACTATTAGAGCACACACATTTCTTCAGGGCTGGAGAGAGAAAATTCAAAGCAATACCTAGGAAGGCCAAGAAAATTGACCAAATTTCCCTAGGTGACAAAAAATATTAAATAACTCACCCAGACACCCCGATGGGGACAACAATCACCACTATAAACACCATCTAAGAGGTATGACACAGGAGTCAAAATATCTCAGGTGGGCACTGGAATTGTGTCCAGCCTGCAATTCTATGAAGCAATCTCCTCCCTCTGTAATCAGATGTCACGAAACCTTTACCAGGTGTCATGAATTGAATTGTGTCCCCCAAAAATATGTGTCAACCTGGCTAGGCTATGATTCTCAGTATTGTGTGGTTGTCCTCCATTTTATGATCTAATGTAATTTATCCTCCATTTTATGTGTAGTAAATCCTGACCTCTATTGTGTTAATGAGACAAGATTAGGTTATCTTAATGAGGATTAGGTTATGTTTATTATGATAAAGAGTCAGGATTAAGGTGGGATGCACCACCCTTACTCAGGTCACAGCCCTGATCTGATCTAAGGATGTAAGGGGAGTTTCCCTGCGCTGTGGCCTGCATCACCTTTTATCTTACAAGAGATAAAAGGAGAGAGAAGTGAGCAGAGAGAGAGAGACCTGAATACCGCTAGGAAAAAAGAGCCAGGAAGGAAGTGTGTCCTTTGGACCTTGGGTCCCTGCACTGACAACCTCCTAGACCCAGGGGAAGATTGATGCTAAGACACATGGAGATCTCCAAGGGACACCAGGTATACAGATGTTGAAAGGAAACAAGGGCATTCCCCAAGAGCCAACAGAGACAGAAAGACTTCCCTGGAGCTGGCACCTTGAATTCAGACTTCTAGTCTCCTAAACTATGAAAGAATAAATTTCTGTTCGTTAAAGCCATCCACTTGCGGTATTTCTGTTATAGCAGCACTAGGTAATGAAGATACTAGACCTCAGGCTTCTCTGCCTTTTTGGTAGCGAATGCCTATAAAGGACACTGAGAGAGGAGGAAATAAGCAGCTTTTCACTCCCTGTCAGTTGAAGTTGAGATTTTTTTTTCTGATTCTAAATACACACTTAAAAAGAACTGCCAGATTTATCAGAAGGGCCAGGTCTATCTGAGAAAATTGTTTGGTGCAGAGTGCTGACTTAATAGGGTCTAAAAGAGGAAAGCAGCATTCCAGGAGGGTTGGAAAGAAATAAACAGGTGTTGTCACTGCAGAAACACATTAACCCTGGACTTATCAATATTGGCCACTTCAGTGTATTGTGGGTGGACAGACAAAATTCTAGAGGGATTAGATAATAGGAAACACATGCACAAAAAAATGAATGAGTCATTTAGGATGGGTCTACCCGAAATTATCTGTAACTGTGACTAGTGCAAAATTTTTTCCAGTGATAATAGGGACAGGTTATAAAAGGGGAGGCAATAGAACATGATACAGAGCTCAAATTTTCTGGGTTCAATTCAGATTCTGTTACCTACTAGCTTTATAACTTTGGTCAAATTATATATCGTACGTTTCATTTTCCTCATGCAAAGAAAGAAGATAATAATAGTATTTAGCCCATAGGATTGTTTCAAGAATTTTTGTTGCTGTTTTTAGGTGCTGTTGAATAGGTTCTGACTCACAGCAAACCTGTGTACCACAGAAAGAGACACTGCCCACTCCTGCACCCTCCTCAGAATTGTTGATATGTTTGAGCCCATTGTTGCAGCCACTGTGTCAGTTCCTCTTATTGAAGGTCTTCCTCCTTTTCGCTGACCCTCTGTTTTACCAAGCATGATGTCCTTCTCCAGGGACCGGTCCCTCCTGATAACATGTCCAAAGTATGTGAGACGAAGTCTTGCCATCCTTGCTTCTAAGGAGCATTCTGGCTGTACTTCTTCCAAGACAGGTTTGTTTGTTCTTCTGGCAGTCCATGGTATAGTCAATATTTTTTGGCAACATCATAATTCAAAGGCATCAGTTCTTCTTTGGTCTTCCTTATTTATTGTCCAGCTGTCACATGCATATGAGGCAACTGAAAACACTATGGCTTGGGTCAGGCACTCCTTCATCCTTAAAGTGACATCTTTGCTTTTTAACACTTTAAAGAGATCTCTTGCAGCAAATTTGCCCAATACAAAGCGTTGTCTGATTTCTTGATGGCCGCTTCCATGGACGTTGATTATGAATCCAAGCAAAATGAAATCCTTGACGACTTCCATCTTTTCTTCGTTTATCATGATGTTTCTTATTGGTCCAGTTGTCGGTATTTTTGTTTTCTTTATGTTGAGGCATAATCCATACTGAAGGCTGTGGTCTTTGATCTTCATCAATAAGTGTTTAAAGTCCTCTTCACTTTCAGCAAGCAAGACTGGGTCATCTGCATAAAGCAGGTTGTTAATGAATCTTTCTCCAATCCTGATGCCTCATTCTTCTTCATATAGTCCAGCTTCTCAGATTATTTGTTCAGCATACAGATTGAATCAATATAGTGAAAGGATACTACCCTGACAAACACCTTTCCTGACTTTAAGTCATGTAGTATCCCCTTGTTCTCTTCCAGTGACTGCCTCTTGATCTATGTACAGGTTCATCGTGAGTACAATTAAATGTTCTGGAATTCCCATTCTTTGTAATGTTATCCATAATTTGTTATGATCCACGAAGTCAAATGCCTTTGCATAGTCAATAAAATACAGATAAACATCTTTCTGGTATTCTCTGCTTTCAACCATGATCCACCTGACATCAGCAATGATACCCCTTGTTCCACACCCTCTTCTGAATCCAGCTTGAATTTCTGGCAGTTCCCTGTTGATGTACTGTTGTAATCACTTTTGAATGATCTTCAGCAAAATTTTATTTGCGTGTGATATTAATGATATTGTTTGATAATTTCTGCTTTCTGTTGGAGCTCCTTTCTTTGGAACGGGTACAAATATGGATCTCTTCCAGTCGGTTGGCCAGGTAGCTGTCTTCCAAATTTCTTGGCAGATAGAAGTGAGTGCCTCCAGCGCTGCATCCATTTGTTGAAACATCTAAATTGGTATTCCGTCGATTCCTGAAGCTTTGTTTTTTGCTAATGCCTTCAGTGTAGCTTGGACTGCCTCCTCCAGTACCATCAGTTCTTGATCATATGATACCTCCTGAAATGGCTGAATGTCCACCAATTCTTTTTAGTACAGTAACTCTGTGTACTCCTTCCTTCCTCTTTTGATGCCTCCTGAGTTATTTAATATTTTTCCTATAGAATCCTTCAATGTTGCAGATCGAGGCTTGAATTTTTTTCAGTTCTTTCAGCTTGAGAAACGCTGAGCGCGTTCTTCCCTTTTGGTTTTCTATCTCCAGGTCTTTGCATATTTCATTATATACTTTACTTTGTCTTCTGGAGTCATCCTTTGAAATCTTCTGTTCAGCTCTTTTACTTCATCATTTCTTCCTTTTTCTTTAGCTACTCTACATTCCAGAGCAACTTTCAGAGTCTCTTGTGACATACATTTTGGTCTTTTCTTTCTTTCCTGTCTTTTTAAATGATCTCTTGCTTTCTTCAGATGTGATGTCCTTGATGTCATTCCACAACTCCTTGGTCTTCAGTCATTAGTGTTCAATGCGTTAAATCTATTCTTGAGATGGTCTATAAATTCAGGTGGGATATATTCAAGGTCGTACTTTGGCTCTCATGGACTTGTTCTAATTTTCTTCAACTTCTACTTGACCTTTCATATGAGCAATTGATGGTCTGTTATGCAGTCAGCCCCTGGCCTTGTTTTGACTCATGATATCGAGCTTTTCCATCATCTCTTTCCACAGATGTAGCCGATTTGATTCTTGTGTATTCCATCTGGCCAGGTGCACGTGTATGTTGTAGTAAAAGGTATTTGCAATGAATAAGTCATTGGTTACAAAATTCTATCATGCCATCTCTGGCATCGTTTCTATCACTAAAGCCATATTTTCCAACTACCAATCCTTCTTTTTTGTTTCCAACTTTTGCATTCCAATTGCCAGTAATTATCAATACATCTTGATTGTATGTTTGATCAATTTCAGACTGCAGAAATTGGTAAAAATCTTCAATTTCTTCATCTTTGGCCTTAGCAGTTGGTATGTAAATTTGAATAATAGTCATATTAACTGGTCTTCCTTGTAGGTGTATGGATATTATTCTATCACTGACAGCATTGTACTTCAGGATGGATCTTGAAATGTTCTTTTTGACAATAAACATGACACCATTCTCTTCAATTTGTCATTCTCTGCATAGTAGACCATATGATTGTTTCAAAATGTCCAATACCAATCCGTTTCAGCTCACTAATACCTAGGATATTGATGTTTATGTGTTCCAATTCATTTTCCACTACTTCCAATTTTCCTAAATTCATACTTGGTGCATTCCACATTCTGATTATTAATGGTTGTTTGCGGCTGTTTCTTCTCATTTTGAGTCGTGCTGCATCAGCACATGAAGGTCCTGAAAGCTTGACTCCATCCACATCATTAAGTTTGACTTTACTTTGAGGAGGCAGCTCTTCCCTAGTCGTATTTTGAGTGTCTTCTAACCTAAGGGTTCATCTTCCAGCACTATATCAGACAATGTTCTGCTGCTATTCATAAGGTTTTCACTGGCCAAGTTTTTCAGAAGTAGACTTCCAGGTCCTTTTTCCTAGTCTGTCTTAGTCTGGAAGCTCCGCTGAAACCTGTCCACCCAGGGTAACCCTGCTGGTATCTAAAATACCAGAGGCAAAGCTTCCAGTATCACAGCAACAGGCAAGCCACCACAGTATGACAAACTGACAGACACATAGTGGCAGTCGGGAATAGGAGGAAGAAATGGGATGTGTGGCTAATTGCCTTCATGAACAACTGCCTCCTTTGCAATAAGACCAAAAGAACGGATGGTGCCTGGCTACTATTACTGAATGTTTTGATCAAAGATTCTATAAAAGAATTCTGATCAAAAGGGAGAAAATGCAGAACAGAATTGAAAATACAGGTAGTTCCCAACTTACAATGTATTTGAGTTATGACAAACTGCACTTAACAACTGTCTGAGGTTTTTTTTTTTTTTTTGGGTACATCTTATCATTAGTAATATGTACCACATACAATGTTGTAGCACATAAAAGGAACATATAGACAATTCTCACTAATTTTCTTATTAGAAACGCCATCCCCATTCCCAGCAATAATCCAGATGATCCAGAACTTTCTACAAGTGAAGTTATTACTTCAACTGAATAAATGCCAACATCATCCATTTTTTTATGGGTGTGGTTTTTTTTACATATTTATGTATTACAATATACTTGTAAGCTTATATGTAATGTTTGCAACCTCCATAGACAAATAAAGATCAGATTTATAAAAATACCGATAATAAAATGTAATGATAATCAAAACTAAAAGAAATGAGGTATTCATCTTACATCAGAATAAACTTACAATGGAGTCAGCAGAACGGAACCCTGTTGTAAGTTGGGGACTATCTGTATATTGTTAATCCATTAGAAGACATCTTGTAAAAAACATCTGCTGAGAGATAAAACTATGGTTCCATATTGTCTCAAGAAAAAAGGCAAAAGCATTGTTAGTTGCTATCAAGTTGATTCCAACTCATGGTGACCCCATGTGTGCAAAGTAGAACTGCTTCACAGGGTTTTCAGAAGCAGATCACTAGGTCTGTCTTCTGAGGCAACTTCTGTGATGGGTTCAAACCACCAACCTTTCAGCTAGTAGTTGAATGTTTAGCCTCTGTGCCACCTGGGGACTCCTGCAAAAATGTTAGGGGAAAGGAAAAGAAGCCGACTTCTACTGTCAGACCAGGCATATAGTATCAGCCATTTTTATATTCATTGCAATTAATTCACACAAACACAGTATGAGGTTAGTATTATCCCATTTGCTACTGTTATTATAGCTCTTGTTCTGGTTTTAAGTGATGAGTAAACAAAAATACAGGAAGATTAATTATTTGAGGCCACCTAACCACTAAATTGACCAAATTCAAATCATAAATTTCTGGCTCCAAACCTCATGCCTTTATTTTGTTTGTTTCCCAATAAAATCTTATTTTTTTAATTTATTTACATCAAAGGGTCTGCATCAGACAACTAACATCAAATTTCATTCCTCTCTGGTTTCACCCAGATAGATTAAGAGTAGGAGATGGTGTGATTGTATTGCTAGGCTTTGGAATGTCTATATTATGATAAAGTCCTTCATATCCAACTGTGAATAAGAACTTCACACAGCTCCAACCAGCCAGAACTCAGAGCCTTGAGCAAGAGGACTGCTTTGTCTGGGAGGGATATCCTGGGAGCAGAGCAGCTGTGTTTTGGATGGGGTTCAGTTCCCAATATAATGAGAACAGCTATGAAGGCCCATTTTATCTGCCTCTTTGCCAGGGTTGAAGATGATTGTTGATCATTAAAACATGACTCAAAGCAGGGAAAAGACATTAACCCAGGATGACCACCTCTCATCCATGAGCATTCATCTGCTTAATAATGCACCTGGTTTACTTGACGTCTTCAGAGACATCACTAAGTTCTTGGAAGTAGTGACTAGTCTAAGGAATTTGCTCAAAGATTAAGGTACACGTGATTATATGCAAAGAGGAGAGCCAGCCATAAGCAGGTCAAATAGAGTCTCCCTACTTCAAATGATGAGGTTTCCTTGGAAGCCCTACCCCTCCTTTCCTATACTGATTTATGAAATCACAGCATTAGAGGTTCTTTTGTTTGTTTTGGAGTCTATCTTTTCCCATTAGATCTGAATTACACTGTAATTATCTTGTGAGAGACGGTACACTAAGTTCCTTATAACATAATCAGGATGTTTGTGTCAGAACTTTTTCTTGATTGGAAGGACAGTACTCAGTTCCAGATTGTAAAAATGGGAAAAGTGGCAGGAGGGAGTGTGCCTCCAGGTAGAATAACTGATTTAGCAGACTTTGCAATTTTATTTAGGACAGGGCCATATAACTGATGCTTGCTTGTTGTTTTTGTTGTTGTTATTGTCAATGAAGTTAACTGCCTAACAGAGAACTCCCTGATGCAATGGTGGCTGGCCATGGAGTAGGGAAGGAGGGTGGTGAGACCCTGGGGGAGGCATGGGGAGAGATGTTTCTAGTCAAGTTGGCCTGAACAGACAAATCCAGTGGACCTCAAAGATCTCCCAAGTGGTAGGTTTGCATCCATGAGGAGATAAATGATGGTCACACCAGACACTCAGGCTTCCATCTCCCATACCCTTGTGATGTCTCTCTTCTCCAGAGGATAACATGTTCTATTACATCACTTGTAAAATCTAAAGATCATAAAGGTCACCACAAATTAAATTAACCTTGGATACACTTTCTGAAAATTGCGTTTTTTCAATCACAGAATCATAGAATTTTAGAGCAGAAAAGAACCTCAGAGATTACCTGCTCCAACTGTTCTCATTTCAAAAATGAGGTAATCAGCAAAATATTTGAGACCTGTACCCGTTTCATGACCTTTCAACAGAAACTCAAAAAACATTTTTTATACTCTTTTAAACCTCTTACAGAGAAAACGCAGGAAGGATAAAGTCCTGTATATTCTTACAGAATAACTTTATTAGGAAAAACTCCTTTGCCACTAACATTTTATTTTGGGTAGAGAAAATATTAATAAAAAGCACTATTAATGTCCAGTACCTGTTGTTATTCTTAGGCATTTCAGAACACACTGACATACAGGCCAAATGCATCTAAGTGTTTTTATATTTTATTTGATTTGATCTCTTAAATCAAGCAGATTCAAAGCGGGGGAAGCATGACTTGTCTTTTGCTTCAGAACCCAAGGTCCTCACTGATAAAAGTGAAAAGTTCTGCTTTATTATCTTGTTCTGATTTCCTAGTCATTGTTCCCAGTAAAGAAAAAGAAAGTACTTCGTGTGTGTGTATTTTTTTAATTTACTTTATTTTATTGTTGTACTTTAAGTGAAAGTTTACAATTTAGTATCTGATACAAAAATTTATACATAGTTATGTGACCTTAATTTCTCTCCGTACACTGTGACAGCACGTTCCTCCTTTCCATCCCTGATTTCCCATATCCATTCAACCAGCTCCTGACTCTTTCTGCCTTCTCATCTTGCCTCCAGACAGGAGCTGCCCATTTAGTTTCATGTATCTACGTGAGCTAAGAAGCACACTCTTGATGAGTATCGTTTTATGTCCCATAGTCCAGTCTAATCTTTGACTGAAGAGCTGGCCTTGCGAATGGTTTTAGTTCTGGGCTGACAGAGAGTCCAGGGGCCATGCTTTCTGGGGTTCTTCCAGTCTCAGTCAGACCATTAAGTCTGGTAATTTTACTAGAATTTGAGTTCTGCACCCTACTTTTCTCCTGCTCCAACAGGGACTTTCAGTTGTATTCCCTGTCAGGGCGGTCATTGGTGGTAGCCGGGCACCATCTAGTTCTTCTGGTCTCAGGCTGTTGCAGTCTCCAGTTTACATGGCCCTTTCTATCTCTTGGCT
The DNA here is from genome assembly GCA_030035585.1 of Dugong dugon. Classification (NCBI taxonomy): domain Eukaryota; kingdom Metazoa; phylum Chordata; class Mammalia; order Sirenia; family Dugongidae; genus Dugong; species Dugong dugon. The sequence continues at coordinate 21,156,211 of CM057469.1, read as the reverse complement.
AATGCTTTCCTTGTGACTTTGGTGTTCTTCATTCTCCTTTACTCCAGGTGGCTGGGACCAATTGATGCATATTAGATGGCCACTCACTAGCTTTTAAGACCCCAGACACCACTCACCAAAGTAGGATGCAGAACATTTTCTTAATAAACTCTACTATGCCAATTGACCTAGATGTACCCTGAAAGCATGGTCCCCATACTTCTGACCCTGCTACTCTGTCCTTCGAAGTGTTTGGTTATATTCAGGATACTTCTTAGCTTTGGGTTAGTCCAGTTGTGCTGACTTCCCCTGTAGTGTGTGCTGTCCTTCCTTTCACCTAAGGTAATTCTTGTCTACTTTCTAGTTAGTGAATAACCCTCTCCCTCCCTCCACACCCTCATAACCATCAAAGAGTGTTTTCTTCTGTGTTTAAACCTTTTCTTGAGTTCTTATAATAATGGTCTTATACAATATTTGTCCTTTTGTGACTGACTAAATTCACTCAGCATAATGCCTTCCAGATTCCTTCATGTTATAAGATGTTTCACGGATTCATCATTGTTCTTTATAGTTGCATAGTACTCCATTGTGTGAATATACCATAATTTGTTTACCTATTTGTCTGTTAATGGGCACCAAGGTTGTTTCCATCCTTTTGCTATCGTGAACAGTGCTGCAATGAACATGGGCGTGCATGTATCTATTTGTGTGACGGCTCTTATTTCTCTAGGATATATTCCAAGGAGCAGGATAGCTGGATTGTATGGTACTTCTATTTCTAGGTTTTTAAGGAAGCGCCAAATCAATTTCCAAAGTGGTTGTACCATTTTACATTCCCACCAACAGTGTGTTAGTGTTCCAGTCTCTCCACAATCTCTCCAACATTTATTATCTGGTGTTTATGGGATTAATACTAGCCTTATTGGGGTGAGATGATATCTCATTGTAGTTTTGATTTGCATTTCTCTGATGCCTCATGATCATGAGCATTTCCTCATGTGTCTGTTAGCCGCCTGAATGTCTTTGGCGAAGTGCCTGTTCATATCCTTTGCTCATTTTTTAATTGGGTTATTTGTCCTTTTGTTGTTGAGGTTTTGCAGTATCTTGTAGATTTTAGAGATGAGACTCTGATAGGATTTGTCATAGCCAAAAATTTTTTTCACAGTCTGTAGGTTGTCTTTTTACTCTTTTGGTGGTGTTTTGATGAGCATAAGTGTTTGATTTTTAGGAGCTCCCAGCTACCTAGTTTCTCTTCTGGTGTTTGTGCATTGTTACTTATGGTTCATATTCTGTTTATGCCATGTATTAGGGCTCCTAGCATTGTCCCTATTTTTTCTTCCAAGATCTTTATGGTTTTTGATTTTATATTTAGGTCTTTAATCCACTTTGAGTTAAATTTTGTGCATATGGTGTGGTATGGGTCTTGTTTCTTTTTTTTGCAGATGGATATCCAGTTATGCCAGCACCATTTGTTAAAGAGACTGTCTTTTCCCCAATTAATGGACTTTGAGACTTTGTCAAATATCAGCTGCTCATAGGTGGATGAATTTACATCTGGATTCTCAATTCTGTTCCATTGGTCTATGTATCTGTTGTTGTACCAGTACCAGGCTATTTAGACTACCATGGCAGTATATTAGGTTCTAAAATCAGGCAGCATAAGGCCTCCCCACTTTGTTCTTCTTGAGTAATGCTTTACTTATCTGGGGCCTCTTCCCTTTCCAAGTGAAGTTGGTGATTTTTTTCTCCATCTCATTAAAAAATGCCATCGGAATTTGGATCCAGATTGCATTGTATCTGTAGATCACTTTGGGTAGAATTGAAGTTTTCACAATTTTGAGTCTTCCTATCCATGAGCAAGGTATGTTTTTCCACTTATGCAGGGCTTTTTTTGGTTTCTTGCAGTAGTGTCTTGTAGTTTTCATTGTATAGGTCTTTTGCATCTCTGGTTAGATTTATTCCTACGTATTTTATCTTCTTGGAGGCTATTATAAATGGTATTGATTTGGTGATTTCCTCTTCGAAGCTCTCTTTGTCAGTGTAGAGGAATCCAATAGATTTTTGTATGTTTATCTTATATCCTGATACTTTGCTGAAATCTTCTATCAGCTCCAGTAGTTTTCTTGTGGATTCTTTGGGGTTTTCTGTGTATAAGATCATATTTGTGTGTATTTGTTTAATCCACAGCACAGAGATGGAGATTTCTGGGTTAACACAGCAGCAAATAAGCAATGCATAATAGTTTTACTCATAACCTCCCATTTGAATACCAAAGAAGATAAAGTGGAAAAAGTCCATATGAAATTATATGCAGAGTATGATTCCAATTATATTATAAAACATAATTTGTCTACTTGTTAGGGGCCATCTGTACTCCAATCTTATGTGAGTCTATCACTAGAGATAATAGTATGAGGTGTCACTGTAATTTTTACTCATTGGAGCCTGTATTCTGGTTATGGAAGAAATCAGACAATGTATTGGCCATTGAAACTAAATATACTGAAACCTAGAGGACAGTTCCTTAACCTCATAAGAAGTCTCTTGACCGGCACTTATTAAGATTTTGATAAGTCATTCTCATTTCTCCGAGGCCAGTTGCTTATAGGAGATAGGGAACATTGTAATATTCGTGAAACTTGTAATATTCACAGCCTATTGTCTTACTTTTTATTTTGTAAAATTAGTTCCATTGATTAGGGGACTTCCAAGCTCTGCTTGGGATGTAGCGAGTTGAAGAGAATGTCACTCCTATCCTTACAACAACAACAACAAAAAAAACAAGAAGCCTGACAAACTGTAAGTTCATGACTTTTCTTAAATCCATGAATCTGAGGTTTCAAGGCAACCAAGCAGCCTGAACAGGTGCTTGCAAGGGCAGACAGAACATGAACACTTGCTTATTTGGGGCAGACTCAGCTGGACACTGGTAAGAGGAATTCAGCTAGAATTGTTGACAAAACTAAAAGTAATAACAGACAGCAAACCAGAGGCCCAAGAAGCTCAGAGAACAGAGAAGATAAATATCTGTTAAAAAGAAAAACACCTACACACATCATATTTAAAGTGCTAAAAACCAAAGATAATGAGAAAATTTTGAAGGCAGAGAGAGAAAAAAGGCACATTGCATAGAAAGGAACAAAGATAAGAATTACAGCAGACCTTGTCCAAAACCATGCAAACCACAAAACAATGAAATGACATCTTTAAAGCACTAAAAGGAAAAAAAAAAACAAAACAAAACCTATCAACCCAGAATTTTAGATGCAGAGAAAATAGCTTTCAAAAATAAAGGCGTGGCAGCTACCCAAGGAGGAGAGAAGAGATGTAAATGGGGTTGCAATCACAAGTGTGTCAGAGAACATTTGAATTTTCTGTCAGTTATCTGAGGTTGAAACACAAGTAAGGATGTTGTCAGCTTTTGGTTGTCTGTGACCAGAGTTGTAGCTGCTCAGAGCTTGCTATTTGATAGTCCAAAAGATTTTCTTTGTTAACTAGTTATTTCTGTACACAGATATTTGACTGGACTTACAATGTAGTGAACCAGTTTCTTATCTACATTGCCATGGCCCTTAGAATTGTGACTTTCAAATCTCCTGTATTTAGACCAAGTTAGCATCTAACAGGTTGGTCTCTGAAGTCCCTTCTAGGCCCTGAAATCTTAAAACCAAGCAACAGTTCAGCTTAACTAGTAAAGAATGCCTGCCTTGAGCATTACGCTCTTTTAAGATCTATCTATATGGGATCAAATTGACAACAACAACTCATAAGATTAGTTAGAAACTTTAGGGGGCAGTGAGTTTATGTTAATGGGGGAGGAACACCTCAGAAAAGGAGGGTGAGAATGGTTGCATAACTCAAAAATGTAATGAATGTCACTGAATTGTACATGGAGAAACTCTTGAACTGGTGTGATATTTTTCTGTGTATATTCTCAACTACAACAATAGCAAAAATAAAATACCTTATTTTTAAAAAAAAGTCCCTTCTAAGGCTAAAATCTTCAGAGAATAGCTCTGTGTTCCCATAACACGGGGTGCTACTAGGAACGTTACAATACAGAACACACTCTCTGCCTTCATTTTATCCCTAAAGAAGTTTTAAGCCCATCCTTTTGAGAATTATTTATTATGGAAATATGCCCCCAGTTTTATAATATATCAGTAGAAAAATATGGTTCAATGTGTACAAGTTTGATTCACGTGCAAGTTTTCAGGCCTCCAAAGAAAAACTCTTTGAAATTTACTTTTATTTTTTGATTTAAGTAGACGTTAAAACTGGTTTGAACAAATAATTGTAAGAGAAATAAATATTTTTCTCAGACAAATAAAAACCAGGAAAATCCATTGTCCTCAGACCTGCACCACACAGACACACACACACACACACACACACACACACACACACACACACACACACACACACGTACTTTAAAAGAAGTTCCTGAGACAGAAGGGATATGATCAAGGGTGACCCCACAATTTGGAGCTATATGAAGAAATAATCAGTGTTATAAATGGAATAAATTAAGGTAAAAATAATAAAATTCATTCTTCATATGTTTAATTGCTCCAGAAGATAACTATCTAAAGCAAAAATAGTAGCAATGTGTTTTGATACCATATATAAAAGCAAACTATACGACAACAATAGCACGGATGGGAAAGAGAAATTGGGAATCTGCTGTTTTAAGGTGCCTAAGCTACACATGAAGCGGATCAAAAATATCTGAAGGTGGATTCTTATCAATTAAAGTTGTATAGCATAAACTGTATGGAAACCATTGAAAAATCTTTAAAGAGAAGTATAAGTAATACTCACTCTTATTTTTAATGTACTCATAATGTAATCATAATAAATGTTCAATTAACCCAAGGAATGGCAGAAAAAGAGAAAAAACATAAAAGATCAGATGGCACATAATAAAAAAATCTAGCAAGATGGTAGATTTAATCCAACTACATGATAATCACATGAAGTATAAATAGTCTAAATACACTAATTAAGAAGTTTGTAATATTGGACTAAAAAAAGCATGACTCAACTGTATGCTGTATACAAGAAACTCACTTTAAGTTTAGAGACATAGATAGGTTAAAAGTAAAAGGATGGAAAAATATACACCATACAAACACTAATCAAATAAAGTTGGAGTAGCTATAGGAATATTAGAAAAAGTAAACTTCAGACCTAGAAATATTACCAGGAATAAAAAGGGGTGTTACACAATAATAAAAGGGTCAGTTTGCTATGAAGATGTATCAATCATAAATGTAAATACACCTGTAACAACAAACAGAACATGAAAATATATAAAGCAAAAACTGATAAGACTAAAAGTAGAAAGAGACAAGTCCACAATTATAGTTGAAGACTTCACACCTCTCTGAGTAATTGATAGAACAAACTGATGTGAAATCAGTAAGGATAGAAAAGATCTGAACAACATTATCAACCAGCTTGGTCTGGTTGACATTTATAGAACAATCCACCACCCAGCAAGAGTGCAATATATATTCTTTTCAAGTGCACGTGGAACATTTACCAAGATAGACTATGTTCTGGGTCATAAACCTTAAAAAAATTAAAGGAATATAAATCATACAAAGTTGGTCTCAGACCAGCACAGAATTCTAGATCTTAATGGCAGAAAAATATCTGGAAAACCGTCAAATATCTGGAATACAAAACAGGGCATTTTTTATTTTTAATAAACAAGAAATTTAAAGGAAAATAAGGGAATGCTACAAATAACTCTCTTCCCATAAATTCGACAACTTAGATGCAATGGATCAATTCCCTGAAAGACAGAAACTGCTGAAACTCACTAGAAAAGAAATAAGTAACCTGAATGGTCTTGTTTCTATTTTTTTATTTTAATTTTTTTTAAAGTGAATTTGTGATTTAAAATATACCAACAGAGAAAATTCCAGGCCCAGCTGGTTTCATTAGTGAATTTTACTGAACATTTAAGGGAAAAATATACCAATTATACATAATCTTTTCCAGAAATTAAAAGGAATATTTTCCAACTTATTTTACAAGATCAGCATTACCCTGCTACCAAAACCAGACAAAAGTATTTTGTTTTTGAAAACTACAGACTAAGATCCCAAAAAAGAAAAGAAAACTGCAGACCAATATCCTTAATAAGCACATATTTTAAAATTCTAAACAATATTTTAGGAAATCAAATCCAACAACATATAAAAAGGTAATGCATAATGACCAGGTAGAGTTTATCCCAGGAATACAAGGTTGGCTTTACATTTAAACATCAATCAATGTAATTCACTACACTGAAGAACTAAAAAGGAAAAAAATTCATGTGACCATTTTAGAAGAAACAGAAAAGCACTGATGACATCCAACATGCATTCACGATTTAAAAAACAAAAATGTTTTTCAGCGATCCAGGAATAGACGAAAAATGTCTTAACCTGATAAAAGGCATCCACAAAAAAAAACAAAAACAAAACTATAGCTAACATCACTTAATGGTGAAAGACTGAATGCTTTCACCCTGACATCAGGAACAAGGCAAAAATATCCTTTATTGCCACTCCTATTTAACATCAGAGTGTTAAATTGATAAGTTGAACTTCATTAAAATTTAAAACTTCTGCTCTGTGAAAGAGACTAAGAAGAAGAAAAGATAAGCCATAGACTGGGAAAAGATATTTGCAAAATACATACCCAATTAAGGACTTGTATCCAAAATATATAAAGAACTCTTAAAACTCAACAATAAGAAAACAACCTACCCAGTTAAAAAATGGGCAAAAGATCTGATCACTTTACCAAAGATTAGATATACAGAAGGCAAATGTGCATATGAAAAAATGCTCCACAGCTTACGTCATTAGAGAATAGGAAATCAAAACAACAATGAGATACTATTACACACCTATTAGAATAAATAAAATCCAAAACACTGACACCACCAAACACCAAATGCTAGAAAGGATGTGGAGCAATAGGAACTCATTCATTGTCGGTGGGAAGGCAATATGATACAATCACTTTGGAAGACAGTCTGGCAGTTTCTTACAAAGATAAATACAGGCTTACCATGTACAATCACATTTCTATATAGTTACCCAAATGAGATGAAAATATATGTCCACATAAAAATCTGCAAACAAATTTTATAGCAGCTTCATACATAATTGCCAAAAATTGGAAGCAACCAAGATGTCCTTCAATAGGTGAATGCATAAACAAACTGTGGTACGTCCATACAATAAAAAGAAATGAACTATCAAGTTCTGGCCTCAATCTTTTTAGCTCTGTGTCCTTGTAGAAGTTGCTTAAACTTTCTGTGCCTTAGTTTCTCATCTGTAAAATAATACTTTCAATGGTATCTACCTCATAGCCTTGTGTCCTCTAATGTAATCTGAGATACTACTTCCTTGAAGGAAGAGGAGGGGAATCTTGGCTGTTTTACAAAACTGAACGATAGGAAGTAGGAATTCTGTATTTGACAAGTATACTTAACCAATCGACAAAACACATCTCATTGTTCTAAAAGAACGATAGTAAGAATGAACCTCCAAAAAAGGCTGCAACTATTTACATCGTAGAACAGCAGTACTCAAAGTGTGGTCCACAGACGCTTGGTGATCCCCAAAACTATTCAAGAGGTCTGCGAGGTCAAAATGTTTTCATAATAACACTAAAACATTATTTACCATTTTTATTGTGTTGACACCTGGATGGTACAAAAGCAATGGTGAGTAAAAATGCTGGCGTTTAAGCAGGAATCAAGGCAATGGCACCAAACTGTCCTAGTCAGCATTATATTCTCCACCATGCACTAACACACACAAAAAAAAGAAGAGTTTAACTAAAAAAATCCATGAAGAAGCAGTAGAAATTGTTAATTTTATTAACTCATAAGGGCATGTCTTTTTAATATTCTGTCTGATGAAATGGAAAGTACGCGTAATTTTGCGCATACTGAAGTTTCATGTTTTCTCAAGAAAAGGCACTAGTGCAGTTCTTCATCTTTGAGTTGTGAGCTGACCTAGCCACTTTTCTCATTGAACACCAATTTTTGTTTGAAAGAACAATGGCAGAAGCGAGACAAACTTTGGTTATTTAGACTTAGATATTTTATAGACATTTTGTTGAAAATAAATGGAGGGGTCCAGGGACTTCAGCAAAAACAAATGACAGTATTTGTTGACAATGATAAAGTTCAAGTTCCTAAATAAAAATTAGAATTTTGGAAAACCTACTCACCACCGTGAGCTTGAAATTTTCCAAATACTTAAACACTTTTCCAATGAGACTGGTGGTGGCATTTTAAAATGTTCTATATATATATATATATATTCTATAATGACGTGTGGAGCCCTGGTTGCCCAGTGGTTAAGAGCTCAGGTTGCTAAACACAGGTGGGCAGTTCAAATCCACCAACTCCTTGGAAACGGTAGGGGGCAGTTCTACTCTGTCCTATAAGGTCGCTATGAGTCAAAATCAACTTGATGGCAATGGGTTTGGTTTTGATTGGTATAATGACATGTATCAGTATGTGGAAGATCTGCAAAACTCAGTGAACCATTATTTTTCAAATAATCAATATATGATATTATAGCTATTTTAATTAATATTTTTAAAGCTTTTTCAACTTTCATTTGAATATGGTAAATATCAATTGATAAAACACACATAAATAAAAGCTCTTTGAATTTTTGATAATTTTTAAGAGTGTAAAGGAATCCTGAGAGCACAACATTTACAAATCACTCTCTTGGAAGGTTAAATTATAGAAGGAAAAGATATTAGAAATGGACAATCAGGGACACTTTAGGGGCAACTGAATACAAATATGTGATTTTCTTCTCCCTTTTTGTTTTGTCACCAAAGCAGTCAGCAGAAAAATAGAGGTTTGAGACAGATGCTCCTAGTTGGAGCATCTGATTTTATCCTGGTGACAATGTGTCTGGCACTGATTTTATCCTGGTGACAACGTTTCTGACCCCAGGGGCCAAATCATATTAATCTGAGTCATGCAGATCATGCTGGTCTGACCCCACTGACCTTTGACGGACATTTGCTTTCCCAGCCTCCACTGCAGCTAGGAGTGGCCACATGACACACATCTTGTCAATGAGATATAGCTGGAAATCTGCTGCGGGGCTTCTAAGAAATATTTTGTTTCCTTTTTTTTTTTTTTTAAAAAGCAAGCCTGCAAGGAGAATTTGCTAGCCTAGGCCTTCCCCTGCTTTTTGACTTCCATGTGGTGTCAGGATACGATGCCTGCAATGGTATCCACTTTCTGTCAACCATCAGGGACAAGTATGAAGAATAAGACCCAACATGCCAAGGGTGGGAGAGTAGAAAATTTAAAAGAGCGTGCATCCTTGATAACAATTTTGAACTGCTGAACTAACCTTGAAACCACCAGCCTCTAGCCTTCTTGTTATGTTATAGAATTAAATATTTTCATTCAGTAAGGCACTGTTATTTGGTCATTCTCTGATTTGTCACTGATACAGACCCCTATATCAAATAACTAAAAATTACTACTAAGAAGGTAACCCATCATCTGTCTATCAGTTTGTCATACTGTGGTGGCTTGTGTGTTGCTATGATGCTGGAAGCTATGTCACCATTATTTCAAATACCAGTAGGGTCACCCATGGTGGATAGGTTACAGCAGAGCTTCTAGACTAAGACAGATTAGGAAGAAAGGCCTTGTGATTTGTTTCTGAAAATTAGCCAATGAAAACCCTATAGATCACAATGGAACATTGTCTGATGCAGGGCTGGAAGATGAGTTCCCTAGGTTGGAAGGTGCTGCACAAAGGTCACAACAATGGATTCGAACATGAAGATGGGGTGGAACCAGGCAGCATTTTGTTCTGTTGTACATGAGGCCACCATGAGTCAAAGCCTAGTCAAGGGTAACTAACAACAATAATAACAAGGTAACATATTTACTCCTAAAAAGGTGAAATCAGACTTTTTTTTGTTAGAAAACAAAAATTGGAGGAAAACCACCTGAAAGAAATTGATACCACGTGTTTTAAAAATCTTGAAGACCTTCTTCTAGAGCCTGTACATGCCTAAGAGGAGCTTTAGTTCTCAGAAAAATGTTCAAGGGAAGTTATTTTCTCTCAAATCTGGCAATAAAACCATCAGCAATGAAGAATGTTGGTATTTTGGTTGGCTTCCTGTGTAGCTTCGATTTTTTTCCCCATCTTTTCTTGGCTGAGACAATAATTTGTGCAAGTCAACCATGGGGACTTGCTGATAATGAACATTACCAACTGGCAGCTGTGGTGTATTTCCTGACTGAGTCGTTTCCTGGGCTCTGGCCTCATGAGTAAGAGAATTGAGGAGAACCTTGGTAGTGGATATCATCCAAATTTACAAAGTGACAGCAAAGATCACAACCTTCAAACTGGGGAAATGGTACAAGGTGTTATTTCTCACACCATCTACAAGTTCTACTTTGGTGAAATGTTGGCAGGACAGGATTGTCTAGAAATGAAGAAATTCAGTTTGTCAGTAAAAATAATTACAGTTATACTAAAGGCTGTGAAATTCTCAGCTCAATTTCCTTCTTTATGTGAAGGACACATCCATGCTACACACTTGGGGAACAGGAGAAATGAACAATTCAGAAAATGTCTTCTTCCCCTTCCAAACTCAGATCTTTACAATCCTTCCTTCCTCTCAGAATTTTTAATCCTTATGTTTGTGTTTTCACATATGTAACATTTTGTCTGTGGAAATCAGTTCCTCGTAAACCAAACAACTAAACTCTGTGCTGTTAAGTCAATTTTAACTTATAACTACCCCATGTGTTGCAGAGTAGAACTACTCCGTAGGGTTTTCTGGTTTGTAATCTTTATAGAAGCAGATCACCAGGCTTTCTTCCATGACTCTTCTGTGGGGGTTCAAACCGCCAACCTTTAGGTTGATTGAGTGCAAATCATTTGCACCACCCAGGGACGTAGATTACTCTTACCTTTCACTGATTTGCCTAATTCCTAGCCCTCCTTCAGAATCAGCTGCATGTCTCTTTTCAAGGAAGCCTACCCAGTACCCCCAAAGTAAGTCACATCCCGTACTTACCCCCTCACACTACCCTATACTTCGCCTCCATAGCACTTAGAATATTTGTAATGAATCAATTAATTCTGTAAGTTGTGCTTAATGTCTAATTCTCCCACAGACTGTAACTTCTAGGAGTGCAGAGACACTACGTGTCTTATTTAACACTTATTGTGATTCTTATTAGAATCCTAATATCTTACACATAACAGACACTTAATAAATAGTCAATATTTAGTAAAATCTTGAGTGTAGAAATTAAATACTAAATGTAAAACATTTAGCCCACAGACTAGGATGCAAGAAATCTTAAAAAAAAAAAAACATTTACTTGATTGCATTTTTAGCCTTTTATCAACCCCGGGAAACAGGTATAGCATATTATATAAAATCTTGATTTTTTTCACTTGAGGAAATGTTCTCAAAAGGGATGCAGCTTGTTCAAGTACACATCACTTGTAACAAATGGAGCCCACACTGAAACCAATGCTGTCTCAATTCCTTTCCAATGCTCTTTCTGAAGTATTGACCTCTAAAGAGAGTGCACTTGGGATGCTGAGGGGTCCCGTGCTTCTACAACACCTACTAAACTGAGAAAATTCATTCACAGCATCCTCAGTGTCGGGCCAGAAGCAGATATCAATGCAACTTTGTTTTCTCATCATAGTGGCAGAGGATGCTATTTTCCATCCAATATCCATTCCCAATCTTCAAATAGGACTACAATTTTTATCCAGTACTGTAATGTGCTCAGATAGAAAATATATTTTTCCCAGCTTCCTTTGCATCAAAGTGAAGTCATTTCACTAAGTCTGAGCTAATGAGACACAAATTCAAGTGATGTGTGGGTATTTCAGGAAAGCTACTTAAAGAGAGCTGACTCACTGGGAAGAGTGTCTTTTTATCCCCAAATTCAAGCCTGATGACCAGTGCCCCAGCAGCCATGTTTGACAATGAGGTCACCTTGAAGAGGGAAATGATGCACTGAGGATGATGAATTGGAACTCTAGACACCTGAACCACAAAGGAAGCTAACAAATCTACCCATCAAAATAAAAAGGAAGAAAAACATGAAGACTCAGTAAACACAAAATCAACAATAATGAAATAAATGAAAAGAAAACCTATAAACAAAAAGAACTCACCACGGAAAATTAAGGGGAACAAAGAAAAGCACAACAACAACAACAAAAAAAAAAAGCATATGACAGGAGTAAACTCATACCTATCAATAATTACACTGAATGTAAATGGCCAAAATGCACCAGTGAAGAGACAGAGAGTGGTAGAATGGATAAAAAAAAAAGATCCATCTACATGCTGTCTGCAACAGACACACCTTAGACTTTAAGACATAAAGAAACTAAAATTCAAAGGATGGAAAAAAATATATATCAAGCAAACAATAACCAAAAAAAAAAAAAAAAAACAACAGTGGCAATATTAATCTCTGATAAATTAGGCTTTAAAGAAAAATCATCCACCACAAAGGATAAGGAAGGACACTATACAATTATTAAATGGTCAATACACCAGGAGGACATAACCATAATAAATACATATGTACTCAATGACAGCACTCCAAAATACATAAAACGAAGTCTAACGGCACTGAAAAGAGAAATAGACAGTTCCACAATAATAGAAGACTTCAACACACCACTTTCAGTGAAGACAGAACATCTAAAAAGAAACTCAATAAAGATACGGAATATCTAAATGCCACCATCAAGCAACTTAACCTCATAGACATATACAGAACACTCCACCTAACAGCAGCAAAGTATACATTCTTTTCCAATACTCATGGAACATTCTCCAGAATAGACAACATTTAAGGCCACAAAGCAAGCCTCAACAAAATCCAAAACATTGAAATACTCAAAGCATCTTTTGTGATCATAATGCCACTAAAGGTAGAAATCAACGGAAATAGCAAGGAAAAAATCAAATACATGGAAACTGAACAACATCTTGCTTAAAAACTACTGAATAATAGAACAAATCAAGTATAGAATAAAAAAAATTCACAGAATCAAATGCAAATGAAAACCTATCTTACCAAAATCTTTGAGACACAGCAAAAGCAGTGCTTAGAGGTCAATTTATAGCAATAAATGCACACATCAAAAATGAAGGGCCAAAATTAAAACATTTAACCCCACAACTTGAAGAAATAGAAAGAGAGCAGCAAAAGAAGCCCATAGGCACCAGAAGAAAGGAAATAATAAAGATTAGAGCAGAAATAAATGAAATACACAACAACAAAACCCTGACCCTGACAGCTTCACTGGAGAATTCTACCAAACTTTCAGAGAAGAGCTCACACCAATATTACTCAAACTATTTCAGAGCATAGAAAAGGAAGGAATACTCAAGAATTCATTCTATGAAGTCAGCATAATCCTAATATAAAAGATAGGAAAGATACCACAAAAAAAAGAAAACCACAGACCAATATCTCTTGTGAATATAGAAGCAAAAATTCTCAACAAGATTCTAGCCAATAGAATTCAACAGAATATCAAAAAAAAAAAAAATTATGACCTAGTAGGATTCATACCAAGTATGCAAGGATAGTTCAGCATTAGAAAATCAATCCACATAATCTGCCACATAAATAAAACAAAAGAATCACATGATCATTTCAATAAATGCATAAAATGTATTTGACAAAGTCCAACATCCATTTCTGATAAAAACTCTCATAAAAATAGGAACATAAAGGAAATTCCTCAACATAATAAAGGGCATTTCTACAAAACCAACAGCCAACCTCATTCTCAATGGAGTGACCCTGAAAACATTGCCCTTGAGAACAGGAACCAGACAAGGATGCCCTTTATCACCACTCTCATTCAACATCATGCTGGAAGTGCTAGCTAGAGCAGTAAGGCAAGAAAGAGAAATAAAGGGCATCCAAATTGGTAAGGAAGAGGTAAAACTATCCTTATTCACAGATAATATAGTTTAAATTAGATAGTAGACGAGTGTCAACTTTGGTGAAGGGAAATTCAATGCACGATATAAGAGAAGTCAGCATAACTTGACCAAGGTAAAGGCATAGAAGTTTCCTAGACACATCCAAATACCTTGAGAGACAGAGTTGCTGGGGCTGAGGGCTGGGAACCATAATGTCAGGGGACATCTAGGTCAATTGGCATAACATAGTTCATAAAGAAAATGTTCTACATTGTACTTTGGAGAGTAGCATCTGGGGTCGCAAAAGCTTGCGAGCTGCCATCTAAGATACATCTGTTGGCTCCATACCATCTGGAGCAAAGGAGAATGAAGAAAACCAAAAACACAAGGAAAATATTGGCCCAAAGGACTGAAGGACCACATGAACCAGAGCCTCCACCAGCCTGAGCCTAGAAAAACTGCTGCCACCACCAATCATTCTGACAGGGGTCATAGCAGAGAGTCCTGGACAGAGTGGGAGAAAAACAGAGAATGAAATTCAAATTCAAAAAAAGACCAGACTTCCTGGTCTGACAGAGACTGGAGGACTCCCCAAGACTATGGCTCCTGGACACTCTGCTAACTCAGCACTGAAACCACTCCCGAAGCCCACGTGTCAGACAAAGATTAGACAGGCCTATAAAACAAACAGTAACACACATGAGGAATGTGCTTCCTGGTTCAATCAAATATACGAGACCAAATGGGCAACTCCTGCCCAAAACCAAGAAGAGAAGGCAGGAAGGGACAGGAGCTGGACGAATGGACCCAGGGAACCAGGGGTGGAAAAGGGGAGTGTGCTGTCACATTGTGGGGATTGCAACTAATGTCACAAAACAATATGTGTATAAATTTTTCAATGAGAAACTAACTTGAGCTGTAAACTTTCATCTAAAGCACAATTAAAAAACAAAAGAACTCTAGGCACCTGGATCCCTGATGCCTGGAACCGCCATACCAGCCTCAACTGCTTACCTTGTAGTCTCTTTTGTATGTGTGAGGCATACACTTCTAGCTTACTTAAGCTTCTGTTGTTATTTTTTATGCAGCCAAATGTAATCCTGACTGATATGATCATTTGCAAAGCTATAGGGAAAAGTGGTGGTTGGACTCATTATTTTTTGATCCTCTAAGTGAGAACCTGAAAAAAAAAAAGTATGCTTTTATGAAATGTATTTTAAAGCAATACCTTGAGATTTGAATTGCAAATACTTCCACATGTCAGCATCACTAAGTCTGTGTGAAGTATGCCATTTTGGAACTCATTAGGGTAAGATTTATGAGATAATTTGGGATCACATTTGTCTGTTTAATCAGCTGCATTTGGGGAAAATTTTCTCTAGCAGAACAGTAAGAGAGAGAATTTTGAAGCAGTTTCTTCCTTCATAAAGGCTTTGAATATAGAATTTTAAAGCAAGAACGAGCCTTAGGAATGACTTACTTGGTCTTTTACAGACATGGAAACAGAGGAATAGTTATTATAAGGAGATTTGCTACTATTTTCTCCCTGCTTTGCTTTACTTTCCTCCCAACCCCCAAACACACTTAGAAGGAAAGGAAGCTAATCTAATTGATCAAGAGTCCGAGTGATTGATGTGGTTCCTTCACTAGTGGATGCTATCATGGGGTGTTAAAGGTCACTTTGACCTCTTCCACTGCCTTCTCTTCTATCCATCTCAGTGGGTCAATTACACCAGGCCTGGCCTAGTAGGACAGGTCAATGGGCCATCTCTTCCTTTCTCTTGTTTGAGTTTCTCTTTCCAACAAAGCTGTGTATTAATGAGCTTGGAACCTGCTGTCAACTTTTGGGTGGTGTGCTTGCATGCATACCTGACTGCTGGTTGTGCGACAGCTTCCTCTACCATCAGAACCAGCTGAAGGTAGTGGTGTCCCAAAGTTTCAATTCAGACTTAGGGCAATGCAAGTGGTACCCACTTAGGCTGCCAGCTTAAGCTTCATCCTCTAACCCAGCTTTTACCAGTCAACATCAGAGGTATTGGATGCTAGCTTAATACCTTGGTTCTCACTTGGCTGCTGTTCTTTGAGTGTAGCTCCTCAGGCTGTGTGGTTGCAGCTTAAGTGGAACAGGTTGGGGCAGGGGAAGTACCAATTTTTCCTTGGCCAAGGGTGGGCCATTAGCACTCGGTTGCTAACCAAATGGTCTGGGGTTCAAATCCATCAGTGGCTCCACAGGAGAAAAGGCTTGGTGAACTGCTAAGATTACAGCCTAGGAAACCATATGGGGAAGTTCTACTCTGTCATATAGGGTCGCTATGAGTTGGAATCAACTCTACGACACACAACAACAACAATTTCAATATAGGAGTCCCAGGGTGGTGCAAATGTTTACACGCTTGGCTGCCAACTAAAAGGTTAGAGGTTCGAGTCCACTCAGAGGCATCTCAGAAGACAAGCCTATCTACTTCTAAGAAATCAGCCACTGAAAACCCTACGGAGCACAGTTCTACTCTGATATACATGGGGTTGCCATGAGTTGAAATTGCATCGATGGCAACTGGTTACTGGTTAGTATCAATATCATAAAACAATTTCAAAATTTTACTATTATACCGCCTCCCCAAATTATGGTCAGGTCAGCTGATGACATGATATTTGATCGTTTGAACAGGTATTGACTGAACAGTAACAGATATTGACTGAAACAGAGTCATTCCATTAAAATTGCGTATATACCTCTCCCTTACTCTAACCACCGTTTCCCCAATAATGCAAACGTGAATGAGAATAATGAGCCAGATTCAATTACTTCCTTCAATATTCCCCTCTCTTCTTCCTTATCCCTCCTTTCCCTCTCTCATTTACATTTCTTTCTTCTGTCTTTTGTGAAGCTTCAGAGCCAATTACCCATGGTCTTCATCCTGCCACTTCCTTGTCCCTTCTTTGAATCAAGTAGCTATGTAAACCCTCACTGCCAAGTTGCCAACACTTCATTACAATCACTCAGGGCAGTTAAGCTGTAACAGGGGCACAGGGCGTCAGGTAGTCATCCCTTATCCTTACATCAGAGGTCAGCTGACTTTTATTTGTAAAGGGCCAGGCAATAAATATTTCAGTCTTTGCATGCCATCCCGCCTCTGTCTCAACTACTTAGCTCTGGCATCGGTGTGTGAAAGCAGCCCTAGACAATCCATAAATGAATGAGCCTGGCTGTGTCCCAATAAAACTTTATTTATGGACATTGAAATTTGAATTTCATATAATTTGTCTGTATCACAAAATATTATTCTTTTTCATTTATTTAAAACCATTTTAAAATGTAAAAGCCATTTGTAGCTTGAAGGCTGTACATAAACAGGCAGTGGAGCAGATTAGCCCATGAGCCATAGTTTCTCAACCCCTAGTAGACATGAAGGTGTCCCTGAGTGGCATAAATGGTTCAGCGTTTGGCTGCTAATCTTAAGGTTAACAGTTTGAGTCTTCCCAGAGGTGCCTCAGAAGAAATGCCTGGCGATCTACTTCTGAAGGATCACAGCTATTTAAAACCCGACGGAGCACAGTTCTACTCTGACACACATAGGGTTGCCATGAATCAAAGTCAACTCAGTGGCAAGTGGTTTGGTTTTTGGTTTCATACACATGATACTCATTGGTAGTTTCTTTGAATGCATTTTTCCTTTTTGCTTATAAAACGTGGCTTTAGAAAGTCATCCATACTGTTGCTGCCTGTTTACTCATACTAATCTGTTGTTGCTGTTAGTTGCCTTTGAGTCGATTCCAACTTATGGCAACCCTATGTATACAGAATAGAACTGTTCCATAAAGTTTTCAAGGCTGTGACCTTTCAGAAGCAGATCACCAGGCCTGTCTTCCAAGGTGCCTCTGGGTGGGTTCAAATCACCAACCTTTCAGCTAGTAGTTGAGCGCGTAACTGTTTGAGCGACCCAGGGACTATGGATACTATATTGTCCAACAATTCAATGGCCTTATAAGGAGCCCTGGTGGTGTAGTGTTTAAGAGCTCGGCTGCTAACCAAAAAGTTGGCAGTTCAAATCCACCAGCCGTTCCTTGGAAACCCTATGGGGCAATTCTACTCTGTCCTATAGGGTCTCTATGAGTCACAATCAACTTGCCGGCAATGGGTTTGGTTTTTTACAAGCTAGCTCCAATCAGTTCTGGAATAAAAGGGAATATATATATAAAATAATATAAATGCATTCATTTTGTGAAAAAGAATCACTAAATTTCAAGTTTTCATTCTACGAAGTTTGTGCACAAATATTCATCTTGAGGATTTCAGTCAACTGAATTGAGGCACATGTTGGTCATAAGCATAGCATCGGCTTACTCCCCACAAGTACTAATCCATGTGACACATCTTTAATTCCCTTCAAAATTCCATTTCATTGTTGGCATGTCAAATCTTTATGGCTTAGATATTTTCCTACACATTTTATTCCTAGTAATAAGGTAACACTAAAACAATGCTCTGAGTTCTTTGGAGAAAATGTTCTATGGAAACAGATTACATAGTAGACCATTGGAATTCATTAGGAATGCTTCCCAAGCCCTTCAAATATATTAGATACATAAATGCCGTCAGAGTATGTATGCCCATAAAATATATTAAAATATGGCAGAACAATCTCAGTGACTACTTTCAGGTCCTTTATAAATAATAAATATAGGACCAAAGTTGTTTATAAGGCTATTTACTCCTTTCATGTGAGTTACTATGAACATAAAGAAGAGAAAAAATATTAAAAGTGAATACTGGTTTTCTGGAGAGGTCCATTTACACGCCAGCCCAGCAGAAGACGTTATTCAAGTTAGTGTGTTAACATAATTACAAGTTAGGTCATTTCATAAACCTTTGAGGACCATCACGAAATTGGCAATGTTATATCTACGAATGCTAAAGTTCTACTTTATTTGAGCAGCCAGGAAAGGAGGGCTGTCTGTAATAAGGTAAGTTGTAGTACAGTTGATTTCAGACCAATATAAAAACAATGCAAGTAAGAGGTCTCCCAAGGTGGAATAGGCTGCCTTGGGAGGACGTGAGCTCCTTCCCAAGGCACTGACCACTGGAGAGAATGATGAAGGGAGGAGCCAGGAGCCAGAGGGGTTGGTTAAACTAAGTGTTTCACAAATATTCTCCACACAGCAAAATCTGCTTGTATAAAGCCTGCTCAGTGAAATCCTAGAGATAGACAAGGGTTTATAAAACACAACACTAGATGACCTATAAAAGCCATTCCAGTTTGGACATTTTATGACTGATATGGAGCCCTGGTGGTGCAATTTTTAAGCACTTGGCTGCTAACCTAACCAGAAGTTTGGCAGTTCAAAGCCACTTAGTGACTCCATCGGAAAAAGACCTGGCAATCTGCTCCCGTAAAGATTACAGACTAGAAAACCCAATTCGGCAATTCTATTCTGTCACACACGGTTGCTGTGAGTCGAAAATTGACTTGATGGCACTTAACAACAACAACAACAACAACTACACTGTTTAACTATGAGTTAGACAATTATGACAAAAGAAAGAAACTAATCCTGGAGCAGTTTAAGATGCCCCTAATCTTCTCCCTCATTTCCCAAACTTGGTGTAGGACGTTGGCAATAAAAAGGTCAGAGTATGGCTGGTCCTTGGCAATACTGTGAAATCAGTGAAGTCTGAAACACAGAAGTCAACTCCTGGGGGATTTGTCCTTTATTTCTAAGGAAGGCTGTGGCTGAAAGCCAGCATCCCTTCCACTATGTGCAAGATTTTAGGGAGGTAAAAAACTAAGTGGGGCATTGCTCCCACATACCTCTAACTTTGCAGCCCAGCTCTCTGAATGCTTGCTCTCTGCCCTGTTGTGCGCCTCCTCCATGGGCAATGTTTCTTCTGCACCATACAAGCCAAGCACCACCACAGGGCATCGCCTGACTACTTGATGGCCCAAAGTGCCATCAACGCAAATCTGTGTGTGTGTATAGTGTACTTTCAGAAGGCTTGAGGTAAAGGGTGGTGGAGCGTGCAGAGCAGGGGGAGCAAAATGGGACAGTCCAGAAAAAAAAAACCAATAAAACCTTAATATTTAATACTAGACGTTCATTTCCTTTAAAGTTTTTCAGCCATAACCATAAGCGCAGGATTATTTTTTGGCTGCCTCGCCCACTGCTGTGTTGTTTGGCTACTCTTTCACCACAATCTATACATCTCAATACATTTCAAAACGTAGAGAACACACTGTCCAGATTCCCTGACTACTGGGCAATGAAACTAAAACTTAATACTAGGAAAGCTTGGCAAGAAAAAGCTATCCACTTGGAAATTGAAAATCACTGCCTAAATAAATAAGAACTAAAAAGAGAAATGGCAGACTATTTAGAAAAACCTATGAAAGGCAGCCAAGGAAGCATGCACAGGAATAATTATGACCATAAAATGAATTTTTAAGAAAATTTAATAAAAATTAATAGATTGTCATTCAACTCAAGAAGCTAGAAAATGAACAATAAAGTCACTTTAAAGTACAAGGAAGGGATCAATAAAGGTAAAATAAGAGATTAATGAATTCCTTTAAAAAATGCATGGTAAATAAAAGCAAAAGTTATTCTTTTGTAAATCCCAATAAAATAGAAAAGCTCTGACATATTTGTTTAAGAAAAAGAGAGCAAACAAAAATAAGCAGAATTAGAAATGAGAAAAAAGCCTGAACTTTAAGTAGGAAGAAGTTTTTAAAGTATAGGAGAATAGTGGCTGTAAGTTTATAACAATATATTTGACAATCTGCATGAATGGACAATTTTCTATGAAAGGATAAATAGCTAAAACTTACTCAAGAGGGAAGAAAACCTGAAAACACCATTATTTATGCAAGAAATTTTAAATTAGCCAAAAAGCTCTTCTTAAAACAAAAAATAACAAATACTAATAGTAATAATAAAACACCAGACCAGTTAAGTTCTACCAACCCATCTAAGAAAAAAAAAAAAAATTCTATATAACACAAACTTTTGTAAAATATACAAAATAAAGAATAGAAAACTTTAAACAGTACAATAAAACTAATTCAACCTCAGACATGCAAATATATATGCAAAATATGGATGCAAATATTATTTTTAAAATCAGCAAATTCAGTCCAGTAGTGCACAATGTATTCATCCCAGGAACTCAAGAATTTCTCGTGATTATAGTAGCTATGTTTTTTTGGTTTTTTTCCCTGACCAGAAATTTTCTTTCTCACCTCTAACCCCTAACTTTCTTTGGTAACAGTTCCTTTTT
Organism: Dugong dugon; assembly: GCA_030035585.1. Lineage (NCBI taxonomy): Eukaryota > Metazoa > Chordata > Mammalia > Sirenia > Dugongidae > Dugong > Dugong dugon. Next base: position 21,134,970 of record CM057469.1, on the reverse strand, counting down.
CCTTTAAGGAATTGTTCTTCCCCCGTTTTCCAATAGCCTACATCACCCCTGCTCAACAAGGGAGTGGATATATGACCTCAGTACACCAATCAGATTCTCTGTTCTTGAAATCTGGCTCTTGAAAAAAGACATAAAGCAACAAAGGCAGTTGGAGTAAATTACATGATATTGCCATTGCAGGAAAACAGTTCATTAGCGTCTGTTGCTCTATATGCCTCCTCTTTCCCCAGAAGCCCTGGTTCCTCTCCTTCCTGAGCTCTAGTCATTCAGCTCATCCCGTGCTTCTGTGGACTATCCCCACTATATATCCTTTTTTATTGTTATTCAATGGCTGTTTTCCATTGCTTGCTACTAGAGACATTCAACTAGAACAATTAGAATATCTATTGTTATTGTTAGGTTCTGTTGAGTTGCTTCCAAATCATAGGGACACTATATACAACAGAATGAAACACTGTCCAGTCCTGCACTATCCTCACAATTGTTGTTATGCTTGAGCCCATTGTTGCAGCCACTGTGTCAATCCAACTCATTGAGGATCTTCCTCTTTGTTGCTGACCCTCTACTTTACCAGACATGATGTTCTTCTCCAGGGGCTGGTCCCTCCTGATATCTATCGAATATCTATAGATACAATTTAATGCATTGTCAGTGGGCTGAAGTAGGCAGGGGAGTTGGGGGGAGGATCTGAAAGCAGCCATCTTACACAGAAGTTAGGGACAGACTGAAGAAAGAGACAGACCACTCCAGGATGAATAAGTGGTTTAAGATTTATTATGGGGAAAACTTACATACAAGATGAGGTCCTGGGCAGCAGCAGGACAGGTAGATCTCTGAACTACTGCCCCAAGCTCCAGAGATTATATAGAGGAGCTGTCTTAGGCTGGGTTCTCTAGAGAAGTAAAACCAGTAAAGTGTATAAGTATATATAGAGAGGAAATGGCTCATGCAATTGGAGAGGCTGGAATGTCCCGAGTCCATGGGTCAGGATAGCCTGTCCTGATTCACATAGCTCCAGGGGCTGGCAAACCCAAGATCAGCAGATCAGACAGCAGGGCTCTGGCTCACAGGCTGTGAAGATCGACAAATCCCAAAATCGGCAGCAAGATCACAGGTAAGCTGCTAGTTTAAGTCCCAAGAACCACAGGTCAGATGAACAAAAGCCAGCTGCAGGATCCAGAGGGAGCAAATGCCCACAAGCCTTGCCAGAATGTCCACTTATATTCAATGCAGGCCACACACTCAAGGAAACTCCCTTTCAACTGATTGGCTAATCACAGCAGATCCCATCATGGAGGTGAACACATTATATCAAATCTCATCATGGAAGTGATTACATCATCATATGACTGCCAAACTACATCATGACTGTCAAACCCCTGGGAATCATGGCCCAGCTAAGCTGACACACAACCTTAATGACCACAGGAGCTAATGTGGGTTTATCATGCAACCCTCCTTCCCTCAAGTCCAAAATGTCAAAATGTTATTGTTTGGGTCCAGATTTCTTCAAATACGTTTCTTGTATTAAGGATGTTATGTTACTTGGCCTCCTACTCATTTCAGGGAATCAGATTTTTGCCAGGACTGTGGTCAGCTTCAGGCCCAGAGGCAGCTTGTGGGTCCTGGATCAGTCACGTCTTCATATGTCCTCCCAGCATACATTGATAAAGATAGAAAAGCTATGCCATATCAGTAGAGGCCAAAAAAAAGTATTATTATATTCACTACTTAGTCCTAACTTAAAAAAAAAAAAAACTTAGTAAACTAAAAATAGAAGGAGTTTTTCTCTACTTTATGAGTATGTCTTCCAGAAAACTACAGAAAACATAATAATGTGATGGTGAAATATTAAAAGTAACTTCATGATAACCAGGATGAGGAAAGCCTACCTCATATTAATGCTATCATTCAACATTGTTCTAGAGATCCTAGCCAGTGCAGTAAGAAAAGAAAAATAAATAAAGACAGAGGCGAAATCATTTGCCATTATAATGACCTTGTAACTAGAATAACGTGAAAACCATTTGGTCCATGATCTTCACCCTAACTGATGAAGATCTGGAGGGGATGGAGATTATCATTTGGTAATGCAAAAAGAAAGAAGACAGTAATATTCAGCTTTTAGCAGGAAAATAGCATTAGCGTTCTTTTGAACAGAAAGGATATCATTTCTTCCTATGGCTGTAAAGCCATATTAGAAGAAAAAAAGTGAAGTAGAGTAAGTTTGAAAGAAATCTTTTCTTTTTCTGAGCTTGGAGAAGAAAAGGATGCAGGAGAGCAAAACAGGCACACATTGACACGATTCCCACCACACACCCCCGAGCAAGGAAAGGGGGAGCTGTGTAAGATAAAGGAGGGTAAACCGAGGGCAGAGAGATTCTCATGTCTTCTGCTCCCTAAGTCTCTGGGGGGAGTCCACCTCCTAGGTTGCCCCATTCCAAAATGAGATTCAAACACATCAAATCAAACTGGGGATAGGGTATGCTTACCAAGAGTGGGGCATTGGCATTTAGTTTTGCAGAGCATTGTCAGCTCCTGGATGGTGGCATCCTAGCAGAGCTTGGGGGCCTGTTACCTGGCCAGGGGCCAGAGAGAGCATGAGGCAGAGACTCAGGGGTACAGCCAGCCAGAACAGAGGGAAAGGCACAATAATAGGATGGGGACCCAGGAATGGGGAGCCTGGGGCAGGTGGAGGGGGGAGTATGGCCACTGCATCCAAGAGTATTAATAACGTGAAAAAGAATGAGCTGTTATCCCCAGTTACAAACTATGGTACTGGAGCACAGCTCAAAAAAGATGTCACCACAGAGATGACAAAATGAGAGCATTATACACACATCAGATCCCCTCCCCACCACCACCACGGTGACAGTAACTGCCTCATATACTCAAGCCCCATCATGGGGAAAACAAAGAGACAGGGGCAGATCTCCAAAACACTCTTCTTACCTCCCCGCAAGACAGAATACTCTAAAGAGACTCTTTAAATTATTAAATTGAACTAAATGAGGCTGAACGTTTAGTTCAATGTTGTCGCTGCTAACTAGCAAGTAGATAAAGCAGACTGACCGTGAGAAAAAGAAAATAAGTACATTTTCTCTCATATGTAAGTTGCCGGATGATATAAATTTTATAACCAGATGCCTGTCCACTAAGAAACTGCAAGAAAATCACCTGGAATATTATTAAAACAAAGACAAGAGTAAGGTCGCCAGATATAAGATCAACATATAAAAATCAGAAGTTTTACTATATACTAACAATAACTAACTAGGAATGTAATAGGGAAAAAAGATCTCATTCATAATACAATAAAAACTGTACTTAAGAGCTCTTTTGTGCCCTATCCGTATAAAGAAAATTATAAAAATTTACTTTAGAATACGAAAGAAAACCTAAATAAATAAACATACCATGATCTTGGATGGGAAGATTCAATTTCAAATTTCCAAAGGGATTTTGGTTGAAATTGACAAAATGATCCTAAAGTTTATCTGGAAGATTAGTCAATAAAATTTTGAGGGGGGAAAGAAAAGCTATGCTGTGGGAGGAGGGAGGGGTGGTCTTGTCATGTTAATTATCAAAACACTTTATAAAGATAACATGTGTAAAACAGCTCTGGCATTCGTATTAGAATTAAAACATGGGTACTAAAATAGAAAAAGAAAGGACATCCTGAAAAGTTCAGGCCAACATAAATTTAAGGGACAATTTTTGATAAGGATGGCATTTCATATCAATGGGAGAAATATTTACTAGTCATTAAATTGGTTTGTGACAATTAGTCATTAATTTTTCCTACAAAAACATACATTTCCAAGTAAACGGAATATATTAAAAAGAATTTTATCTAATGCCTGCCTAACCTAAGTAGGAAGTCAGGGCCTGAGCTGCACTCCTGGGAATGAAAACTAGGAAAATGAGCAGATCAAAAATGTCACATTTAAGCTCTGCCCTGCTTGTGCAGCTTAGCATTGTGGTATGGGCATGGTTCTTGGAATTGGACTTTGAATTAGAAGCTACTGTTACCATCTTTGACAAAATAGCATAAGCAGAACTGACCTACGTTATCAGCAGAGTAGGTAGCTGCTCCGTAACGTGTTAAGAGAAGCGCCAGGAAGGGTCCCACATCTTCACATTTCTCTTTATCACTCTCTCACGCTTCATTAATAATTAAGCCTTTGCTTTAATTATCACATTGCTCAATTTATGTTTTTAACTTGAGAAGGCTGACTCACTAGCAGTGTAGGTTGAATCAGTTTAATAGAGACCCAAGGAAGCAGAATTCAGATGGATCCTGGCAGAAAGCAGAGAATACCAAATAGATGTTTACCTGTGTTTTATTGACTATGCTAAAGCATTCCACTCTGTGGAGCATAATAAATTGCCAATAATATTGCAAAGAATGGAAAATACAGACCACTAAATTGTGCTCAGGAGGAATCTGTACATAGATGAAGAGGCAGTCGTCCAAACAGAACAAGGGAATACTGTATGGTTTAAAGTCAGGAAAGGTGTGTGTCAGGGTTGTATCCTTTCACCATACTTATTCAATCTGTATGAAAAGGAAATAATCCAAGAAGCTGGACTATATGAAGAAGAACACAGCATCAGGATTGGAGGAAGACTCATTAACAACCTGTGTTATGCAGATGACACAACCTTGCTTGCTGAAAGTGAAGAGGACTTGAAGCACTTACTGATGAAGATCAAAGACCACAGCCTTCAGTATGGATTACACCTCAACATAAAGAAAACAAAAATCCTCACAACTGGACCAATAATCAACATCATGATAAATGGAGAGAAGATTGAAGTTATCAAGGATTTCATTTTGCTTGGATCCACAATCAACACCCATGGAAGCAGCAGTCAAGAAATCAAACAACACATTGCATTGGGCAAATCTGCTGCAAAAGATCTTTTTAAAGTGTTAAAAAACAAAGATGTCACCTTGAACTAAGGTGTGCCTGACTCAAGTCGTGGTGTTTTCAATCACCTCATATGTATGTGAAAGCTGGACGATGAATAAGGAAGGCTGAAGAAGAACTGATGCCTTTGAACTGTGGTGTTGGCAAAGAACATTGAATATACCATGAACTGTCAAAAGAACAAACAAATCTGTCTTGGAAGAAGCACAACCAGAATACTCTTTAGAAGCAAAGAGGCAAGACTACGTCTCACCTACTTTGGGTATGTGATCAGGAGGGATCGGTCCCTGGAGAAGGACATCATGCTTGGTAAAGTAGAAAGTCAGCAAAAAAGAGGAAGACTCTCAGTAAGATGGACTGACACAGTAGCTGCAACAATGGGCTCAAGCATAACAAGGATTATGAGGATGGCAGAGGACTGGGCGGTGTTTCATTCTGTTGTACATAGAGTCGCTATGAGTTGGAACTGACTCGATGGCACCTAACAATAACAACAACAAGGAAGTAGCTATGTACTGAGGTCTGTTGGGGATGCCTTAAAAAAGGTAGGTGGGCAGGGATCCCAAACCCCGGATCACAGACCCCACAATCTGAGCAAGATATGAGGGCAGGGACAGGACCAAATGGCCTTCTGATGATTTTTCCAGTTCATAAATAAAGTTGGACCAGTACTGTCAAGTAATCACTAATAGAATGATAAACGTGCCTGGCGTGGAAGTGTTGTTACACCATCCAGTCAATTTCAACTTCATGGAATGGAAGTAGGGGCGTCTAAAAATAAAACTATAAAGGGAAGACAAAATAAGATAAAGATGAAGAGGGATATTTCAATCTTACAGTTAAATAAGAAGAAAGTTGAAGAATAAGTTCTTGCACAAAAATTATTGGAAAAATAAGGCATGCTCAAACAAGGCAGTCATATTCTCTCAGTCTTTCCTCTACTTCTTCCCTTACATTTCCCCTTCCACATCCCTGTTTCCCTCTTTCCTGCTGTCTTTTTCCCTCTCTTTAGTCTACTCCTTTGCTTTGGGAAATTCTGACTTAAATGTTTTTCTTACCCTAATTTAGGTATAAGGAGCCCTGGTGGCACAGGGGTTAGGAACTATGGCTGTTAACCAAAAGGTCAGTAGTTAGAATCCACCAGCCTCTCCCTGGAAAATCTATGGGGCACTTCTACTCCGTTCTACAAGGTTGCTATGAGTCGGAACCAACTCGATGGCAATGGGTGATTCAGGTATAAGGAGCCCTGATGGCACAGTGGTTAAAGTGCTTGGCTGCTAACCAAAAGGTTGGCTGTTCAAACTCAGCAGCCGCTCTGTGGAATAAAGATGTGGCCATCTACTTCCATAAGGATTTACAGCCTTGGAAGCCCTATAGGCAGTTTCTACTCTGTCCTTACAAGGTCGCTATGAATTGGAATCGACTCAATGGCAATGGGTTTGGTTTTAGAAACTTAGGTATATGTTTGTTTGTTTTCTCTCTCATTCAACATTATTCATGAATATGGCTTTATCAGTGGTGGTCAGTTTTTTGTTGTTGGGGGCGATGTTACGTTGAATAGAGGATATGTCTTACATGAAACAAACAATATGTGCTGTTTCCTGGTGACTACAGTTTCTATAATATTTTTCCTGATTTCTCTAACTTCCGACGTGATTTCCCCGGTTGTTAGTCTCTCATTTTTTTCTTCCAATTATCTTCCAATCCTCACCCAGGACACAATGTGAAAGGATACCAAAGCTGATTTTTTGTTAGTACACATACTCCTTTGCTGTCTTTTGTCAACTTGATAACACCCACTTCTCCAGAGAGATGACTAGAAAGTTCAGCTCCCACAGGGAAATGCACTGTGCCCTCCCTCCCAGGCACAGTCTGCCTTCTGGTCCACCTGTTCCTGCCCTCCTCCACCAGGCTCAGCACCTCCCTAAGTCATGCAGAGCTCTGGTAAGTATGGGCGGTGGAGTCAAACAGATCCCAGTGACCTTGGGGAAGTCTATACAAACCTGCTTGAGTCTCAGTTTCTTCATCTGCAAAATAAAGTCACCTAGGTTGCTGGGTTAATATAAAAGTTAAATATAATGACATAAACTCAGTGTCTAGTGAGATTTTTTACAAATAACATATATTTAAAAAACAGATATGCTATAATTATTGCTGTTATTGTTAGTCTTAATTATGACTACATAATAAGACTATTATGGTTATTTGGTTAATATTGTTACAATCTTGCAGTAGAGAATGACTTACTAAGAATGAGGCCAAAAGTAGAACTCATGCAAGATACAATTTGTATATTTAATTACAGAAAAACTAAAATTTTCTATAACAGCAAGGAGCACCGTAAGCAAGGTTAATAGGTTAATCATCAAACAATAAAGAGAAAAATAACTGTAATATGTACATAAGAAAAAGGTTGCTATCTTCAGTATATATTTTTAAAGCATTACAAATCAATAGAAAAAAGAAAGAAGCTAAAGAGAGAAATGGGGAAAAGAGGGGAATTGGCAATTCACAATAAAGGAAAAAGGCTAGTGAAACAATGAAAATAAAAAGCTTAGCCTCATTTAGACTTAAATACAAATGAAAATGATGACCATTTTTCACTTACCAGTTTGACAAAAACCATTAAAAAAAAGATGATACATTCAATTTGGCTTTAGTAAGATATATTTGTGCACTTTGAAGTCACTTCCAGAGATAGCTAAATTTTCTTGTTAGACCTTAATTCAGTGTGCCAGTGGCCCCCAAAAATGCTCCTAAAGCACTCGGGGCAATTCATCCACATCTTGGCATAAATATCTCAGTGACAAGCTGGTCAATGAGTGTCACCAGTTCTGAGTATTTAAGAATATCTTTTGAACAAGAAAATCAAAAGCCTCTGAAATCTTGCTACTTTTATCTGAAAGAAATTTTATACTCTTTTTCCAAATTTGACAGTAATTCTAAAAATATTCTCTAAACGTTGCCAATAATGAGTTGTAAAGCTAAAAGAAAGCTTTCTAAATTTTTTTTTAAAATTTAATTAAACATGCTAGAGGAAAGATAAGTCTATCTTTCTATTCTCTCTGGAAAAATACTATAAAATTGTTCTATGCAAAGATTATCATAGAGAATGAAGATTTAAAATATAGAAAAGAAGTGCTATAAGTGAATTGGGCATTCATTAGAAATGCTTATTGTATATTTGAATACCGTCTCTGAATACAGGGAAAGAGAAATGAGGAAGGGGGAATTCAAATTGTGTCATATTGGACAAGGAATTTCAGTCTTCTTTTCCCAAATCTGACTCATTTCTCCACCCACATTTTGAGTGCTAACGTTTAGACAGCCATAACTAGCAAACGGCTCTATGAGAAAGGAGCCAAGGACTCAGACTCCTTCTTGTCTTGGTATTAAATTAGAGGACCAAGAGGAAGCCTTGAACCTCATCAACCTAACATAACACAGAGGATTCAAGGCTAAAGACTTGACCAGTTTTCTCAGTTTGCTAGTGCTGCCATAACATATGCTACTAGTGGGCAGCATTATGTCCCTGGGTGGAGCAAACAGTTTGTGCTCTCCTACTAACTGCAGGATTGGTAGTTTGAATCTACCCATCGGAGCCACAAAAGAAAGTCCTGGCAATCTACTTTGGTATGATTACAGCCATTGAAAACCCAGTGGAGTGCAGCCTTCTTGAAACACTTGGGGTCAGTGTGATCAGAATCCCTCAATGGCAACGTGTACGTAGCTTTAAAGAGCAAAATTTATTGTCTCACAGTTCTGGAGGCTGGAAGTTCAAATTCAGGCTATCGGTTCTAGGGAAAAGTCCTTCTTTGTCTCTCAGCTTTTAGTAGCTGCCAACAGTCCTTGGCATTCTTGGGCTTGTAGATGCATCTGCCTCTGACATCATGTGGCAGGCATCTCCCCCATGTGTGTGTTTCTTTGTGACTGTGCTCTCCTTTATAAGATACCACTCAGAAGGGATTAGGTTTAGGACCCACCCTACTCCAGTATGGCCTCATTAGCATAACAAAAGGAAAACCCTGTTTCCAGACTTGCATTCACAGGTACAAGCCATAGGACTTCAACCTATCTTTTAAACCAACCCATTGCTGTTGGGTTTCCAAGGCTGTAAATCTTTGCTGAAGCAGACTGCCACATCTTTCTCCCACAGAATAGCTGGTAGTTCGAACCGCTGACTTTTCAGTTAGCAGCTGCATGCTTAACCGTTATGCCACCAGGTGTCCTTATGCGCCTTTTAGGGGGACACAGTTCAATCCGTAGCAGTAGGTGAAGCATGAACATTCCTTGAGGTGTCCCCTTAACATTGGTCCCTTAGAATTCAAGAATTCAGTGACACAGAAAAATGTAGAACAAAATTCTAACTCACAGAAAAAGACCAGACTTAATGGTCTGAGACTGGAGAAACCCTGAGAGTATGGCCCCCAGACACCGTTTTAACTCAGTACTGAAGTCACTCCTGAGGTTCACCCTTCAGCCAAAGATTAGGCAGGCCCATAAAACAAAATGAGACTCATTGGGCACACCAGCCCAAGGGCAGGGACGAGAAAGCAGGAGGGGACAGGAAAGCTGGTAACAGGGAACCCAAGGTGAGAAGGGGAGAGTGTTGCCATGTCGTAGGGTTGGCAACCAGTGTCACAAAACAATATGTCTATTAATTGTTTAATGAGAAACCTTCATTTAAAGTACAATAAAAAAAGAATTCAGCGACACTAATCCTTCATACATCCTAACATATACAGTAGTCCCGAAGGCAATTGCTGTAGGAGAAGAAATAGAAATTCAGCTCCCAGTTTTGGTTTAGCCTAATCTTTGTCCATGGAGTTCAGCCAAACCACTTCAATAGCCATGACAGTTTGTCACTGGGGTGCAGGACATCAAAGAAATCTCACTCCCAAACACAGCAGTTTGAAAATGCTGTTTGCTGCCCGGCTACCAACAGATAGGTGCATTCAAGACTTGGACAGAATCAGAAGAGACGCTTGCCACACACAATTTATCTTTGCCAATTTGCTTAGCTGTTTTTTCCACGGTCGAGAGAAAAGTACCTATCCTCTTTGAACTCGCTATAGCTCAATAAGTAACATATAAACTACCAAGGCAGAAAGTCTATTTTTTCCCCAGGTTATCTGATTATCTGAGTATACCTGTACTCCTATATTTTTATACATGTGGTACATGGGGAAGTATATGATGTTTCTTTAACTTTTTGTTTTGAAATAATTAGAGACTCATAAGAAGTTGCAAAACTAATAAATACATGGAGTCCTTTGTATTCTCCACTCAGTTTCCCCAAATAGTGACGCTGTATATAACTACAGTACAATTTAGGGTTTCCTTTGAATTTCAGGTTAACATTGAATAATTTTTTTTTATTAGTATAAGTATGTCCTAATATTATTCGTTGTTTATCTGAAATTCAAATTTAACTAGACATTCTGCATTTTTGCTAAATCTTACGACCTTATAGATAAACAAAATGTGGTACATACATAAAATGGAGTATTAGTCATGAAGAGAAATGAAGTCCCAGTACAAGCTACAATACGGATGAACCTTGAAACATCATGCTGAGTGAAATAAGTCAGTCACAAAAGGACAAATATTGTATCATTCCACTTATATGAAATTTCTAGAACAGGCAAATGTATAGAGAGCAAGGTTTATTAGTGGTTACCAGGGGCAGGAGGGAGAGGCAAAGGAGGATTCAATGCTTAGGGCACACTGAGATCCTGTTAAGGGTGATGGAAAAATTCAGGAATGGTTGATTGTGACGGTTGAACAACGTAATGAACATAATTAATGTCACTGAACTATACATGTGAAGATTGTTGAAATGGCAAATGTTTAGTCACTTATATGTTTATCACAACAAAAGTAAAAAAAAAAAAAAGGGAGTGAAATGAAATTCTGATACATGCTACAATGTGGATGAATTTTGAAAACATACTGAGTGAAGTAAGTCAGTTACAAAAGAACATTATATGACCCCACTTAAATGAAATATACAAAGTAGGCAAGTGTATACAGACTAAAATTATTGGTGATTATGAGGGGTGGATGGGAGGGAGGAGGAAAGGGGCATTCACTTTTTTAGGGGACACTGAGCTTTTCTGTTAAGGGTGATGGATAAATCTGGAAATGGGTAGTGGCAATAATTGTACAACATGAACACAATTAATGTCACTAAACTGTACATGTGAAAAATGTTGAAATGGCAAATGTTTTGTTACATATATGTTTACCACAATAAAAGATCTGACAACTGTGAGTACAATATTAAACCAGAAAATTGACATTGGTACAGTTCTGATAACCAGACTACAGATCTTACTCAACAATCACCAGTTTTCAATGCATTCACTTGCATGTGTATATATAGTTTACAATTTTGTTAAATTATTTCAATAACAAAAATAATCTGAGGATTTTGCAATGCCAAGCCCAGGACAGCTGCACCTAATCCCAACCAGATAACTGGCTAAATTAACAGGCTATACATGGCGACACTAGTGGAAACCAAGAGGTTTAGGTTTTGCTTTCTTCCAGAGAACTGTTAGCTTTCCACACCTGAGGAAGGTCTTCTGCTTGAACTTCCCTTGTTTTCACTGTCCTTAGACCATGATTTCCTCTGTGACTAGCCACTCTCATGCTTTATACCAGGATGAAGAGCCAAATTCCTCCTCCTGGGCATAATTTATATTCCGCTCCCAGTGACTCAATATTCAGTCTCTCAGATGATTATCTTTATTTTCTATGTGAACAGAGGTGCTAAAAATAAGAAAGGAAAGCGATGCGGGGAAAACAAATCAAACTCACAGCGCCTAAGCCGTGCTGATCAGGCGTCTTTCGTTAAGGACCGCAGGTCAAAGACACTATCAGCATCAGTAGCCAATACAATCTGGAGGAGCCAGGAAACATCTTGCAGCGCTTAGAAACACTTACATCCCCCAGGTAGAGGGCAGTGGTGGTTCAGTGGTAGGATTCTTGCCTTCCGTGAGGGAGACCTGGGTTCCATTCCACCCAATGCATCGCATGCGCAGCCACCACGCATCTGTCAGTGGAAGGTTATATGTCTCTATGATCCTGAACTGGTTTCAGGGGTGCTTCCAGACTAAGACGGGCTAGGAAGAAATGCCTGATGATCTGCTTCCAAAAATCGGCCAGTGAAAACCCTATGGATCACAACAGTTTGATCACAACAATGGTCTGATCCTGCCGTGCATGGGGTTACCATGAGTCGGGAGCCAACTGCACAGCTGCCAACAACAACATCTCAGAAACAGGTCTACTTTAAATACATGGGGTGTTGCTTACGAAGAGTTAAAGAAAGAAGATTTTTATAAAAGATTTATATCAAGATAGTAGCCTCAAACACAGGAAAAGCAATATGCAAGAACTTGGACTTAGAGATAGCTGGGAGACCAGGGAAATCTAGGAAATCCAACCTAGACCCGTCTCCTTTGTAGAAAAGACATCTTATTGTTTTCAAAAGTTATTTCCCAGAATTCTACAAGCCAATGGTGAAATTTTCAGCTTCTCATGCAAAATGAAAAAAATGAGAATTCTGTATTGTTTTTTGTTGTTATAAAAGTATGTGTAAGACATTTGCCACTTTCATATTTTTTACGTACAATTCACTGACGCCAGTTACATCAATCATGTTGTGCAAACATCACCCGTAATCGTTGCCAAGTCTCCTATCACCTTAAACAGAAACTTAAAACCCATTGCGGTCGAGTCAATTCAGACTCATGGCAATAGAACAAAGTAGAACTGCCTCATAGGGTTTCCAAGGCTGTAATCTTTATGGAAGCAAACTGCCACGTCTTTCTGCCGCATTGCTGCTGGTGGGTTCAAACCACCGACCTTTCAGTTAGCAGCCAGCGCTTCACCACTTGCCACCAGGGCTCCTAACGGAAACTTACTGCTTCCTGAACAATGACTTTCCCTTTCCCCCTCCCTCCCACCCCTAGTAACCACTAATAAACTTTGATCTCTATGCGTTTTCCTACTCTAGGTATTTCATATAAGTAATATCATACAATATTTGTCCTTTGTGACTGACTTCCTTCACTCTGCCTAATACTTTCAAGGTTCATCCATGTTGTAACATGTATCAGGACTGCATTTATAGAGTTCAATGTTTCATCTTAAAGGACTGTCCTTTATTCTAAATTATGTTCTTTTTGCTTTTTAGTAATTAAAATCCTGGGTCCAAAGGATGCCCTCTGCTCACACTGCTGCTTTCTTAGAGGTAAGAGGTGCCCCTGTCTCTCTGCTTGATTCTCTCTTTTATATCTCAAAAGAGATTGGCTTAAGACACAATCCAGTCTTGTAAATTGACTCCTGCCTGATTAACATAACTGCCACTAATCTCATCTCATCAACATCCTAGAGATAGGATTTACAACACACAGGAAAATCACATCAGATGACAAAATGGTGGACAATCACACAATACTGGGAGTCATAGCCTAGCCAAACTGATACACGTATTTTGTGGGGACACAATTCAATCCATGACATACTAAATGAGAGTTTTTGTCCTTTGTAGTTTCACTTGGCCAATGAACTAGTTATATCCACAGTATATAATTCTATGCAACACACATCCCCCATACTCAGTGGCAGACAACAGTAAGCATTTATTTCTAGTTTCCATGTCCATAGATTGGCTGAGGCAGCTCTGCTCCATTGGGCTCATCCTCCTGGGACCAATGGGCCATCTGGGGCATGGTTTTCTCATGACAATGGCAGAGTAGCAAGAGGGCAACCTCAAACAGCCCTTTGGCCAAAGCAAGTCACATGACTGAGCCCAAAGTCAGGGACTGGGAAATTATACTCCACACCCCTGTCATGGTTTGAATTATGTCTCCCCAAAAATGTATCAGTTTGGCTGGGCCATGATTCCCAGAATTGTGTGGTTGGCCTCCATTTTGTGATTGTAATTTTCTGTTAAAGAGGATAAGGGTGGGATTTTAACACCACCCTTACCCAGGTCACATCCCTGATCCAATGTAAAGGGAGTTTCCCTGGGGTGTGGTCTGCACCACCTTTTATCTCTCAAGAGATAAAAGGAAAGAGAAGCAAGCAGAGAGTTGGGGACCTCATGCCACCAAGAAAGAAGCACCGGGAGCAGAGCGCTTCCTTTGGACCTGAGGTTCCTACGCAGAGAAGCTCCTAGTCCAGGAGAAGACTGATGACAACAAGGACCTTCCTCCAGAGCCAACAGACAGAGAAAGCCTTCCCCTGGAGCTGACGCCCTGAATTTGGACTGCTAGCCTACTAGACTGTGAGAAAATAAATTCCTCTTTGTGAAAGCCATCCTCTTGCGGTATTTCTGTTAGAGCAGTACTAGATGACTAAGACACCCCCCATGAGGACAAAGTTGTGAATGTGTGACACTGCTTGTTGTTTTTGTTGTTGTTATAGAGTCAGCTCTGAGTCATGGAGACCCCATGTATAACAGAATGAAATGCTGCCTGGTCCCACACCATCTTCACGATCACCAGCATGCTTGTGTCCATTATTGCCTTCCAACCTAGGGGCTCATCTTCCAGCACTATAGCAGACAATATCCAGTTATGATTCATAGGGTTTTCATTAGCTAATTTTCAGAAGTAGATCTCCAGGCCTTTCTTCCTAGTCCATCTTAGTCTAGAGGCTCTGTTGAAACCTATCCACCAGGGGTGATCTTGATGGTATTTTAAATACAGGTGGCATAGCTTTCAACATTACAGAAACATGCAAGCCACCACAGGACGACAAACTGATAGATGGGTAGTGGGTATGACACTGCAGGGGGTAGAAAATTGTGACTAATACTTCAGTCTATCACATGTTGGTAATTATATCAACCCCTGTTTTTCCCTGATATTTGCTGGCCTGAGAAACACAACAGTTTGAGAACCACAGCTCCAAAGAATATTTTTGACCAGAAAAAAAATGAACAGAATAAACAGTGGTTTAGGAAGACAAGAGGTGGGAGGCATGTGATTAGAACTTGTTGTCATCACCAATACTATGGGTCCTCATTAGGCCTTGATTGTGTCAGTTTCAAATGTTCTGCTCCAGCATCTTTCATTTTGTAAAATATGACACTAATCTGGGGCAATTTACAACAACTGTACCAGACCTGTCATGTTTTTAAGATATCTTTGCTATAGCATTTAGATGTTTTGTTTTGTCTTGCTATTACCTTTGAAAAGAAATTTACTATCAGATTTCTGTAAGAAATCATAGATAGTTGATTATTTACCTGGTCCAGCTTTCCCTATGCACATACAATGGATCCAGTGTCCATCCTAGGAACTTAAAGTCATTAGTTCATTATTAATTCCTTATCCAAATTATCCCTTTATGACAGATCATACTCTTTCAAGCCTATTCACATTCAGTTTTGCTCAAAACCTTTTAAAAACTTTTTTTACTTTTTAATAAAAATTGCCCTTGAAATCCATAACAATGACCTCAAGTCAGAAAGTTTAATAAACAAACATGGAACATTCCAAGAAATGGTTACAGCATTTCAAAAATTACCTGCTCACTTACCTTATGCTTTTATCAGAACTAGGGTCTCCGGGAGCGTCAACTAAGATAAATGGCTTGAAATTTATTTAAAGATCTTTCTCTGATTTGCCGAGTCATAGTGGGCAGGGTGCTTAATTTCTCTGTTCCTTTGATTCTACGTTTACAAAAATATATGTTTGGGTGTGTTTCAAAGTTCTTTGGAAGACAAAGGATCCCTGGGAATCACTTCATAGACCTAGGAAGAATGTTTTAAAGCCTTAGCCCAAAGTCAGGGGAGAGCAACCTCTTCTCAGCAAGGACTTAAATATCACACTTCTCCTTTCTCAAAAGAAAGCACTGCCTGGCCACCTGGCTCCCAGCGGGATTGCTGGCTGCAGCTACACAAGGAGGAGACAAAGGCCTTTTGTTTTCTAACCAGCTACATCCGCCCACTGGTCCGTTAAAGAGTTCTACAAAACAGTGAGGACTACACAGCTTCTTGGTGCTCAGCTGAGCTCCCTGGTTTCTCTACGTTATAGGGCCCAGGGGTTTGTGTCTTCTTTAAGAAAAGGTCATTTGGCCATTATGACCCCCTCAACCTTCACCCAGGGTCAAGTTTCGTCAGCTTGCATCAGGCGAGAGGCACTTTTGTGGGACTGGGAAGATGGAGGAAGCGGAAGCAGAGGGGAAGGTAGTGGGGACCCAGGGCCTGGTAAGTCTGTGGTGCAGTGGGCATTTTGTTTTACTTTTCATCATAAACATGTGAATTGAGTTCCCTTATCAGATGGAGATGGTGTCTCACATGGCACCAGGTAGCTCAGGTGCTAAGTTGAGAAGGCTGGTGAGACAGAACCCAGCCCTGACACCTCATCTTTGAGGGAATGAGAACTGGCATCTTCCTCAGAAAAGATCAACATCTGGGAATTGAAACTCTCTCACCCGACAAAAAGAATCAGAAAAGGAGAGGAAAGAAGAGCAACAAAATTTGGGAAGCTGGGAAATAGAGGGTAAGTAACTGTACTGGGTTGAATAGTGTCCGCCCAAAAATTTATGTCCAAACAGAACCTCAGCATGTGACCCTCTCTGAAAATAAAGTCTTTGAAAATGTAATTAGTTATGTTACAGTGAGATCATACTGAATTTGGCTGGGCCCTAAATCAAATAATTGGCGTTTTCACAAGAATGTCATGCGAAGACACGGGGACACACACACAGAGGGAAGAAGGCCATGTGACGGCAGAGGCTGAGATTGGAGTGATGCAGCTGCAAGCCAAGGAATGCTGAGGATTGTCGGCTACTTCCAGAAAACAGAAGAGTAAAGAAAGGAGTCTTCCCTAGAGCCTCCAAAGGGAGCATGGCTTTCTTAGTCTCCTACAGCTGCCGTAACAAAATACCACCAAGTAGGTGACTTATAAGAACTGAAATTTACTGTCTCACAGTTCTACAGGCTGCAAGTTCAAATCAGGATATCAGCCATGTTGATTCCTTCTCAGGGCTCTGAGGGAGCATCTGTTTCATGCCTCCCTCCTGTCTTCTGGTGGCTCCTGGCAATCCTTGGCACTCCTTGGCTTGCAGCTACATCTGCCTCCTTGGTGATATGACTGTTCTTCCTCTTTCTATCTCTGTGGTGTCTGTTGCCTTTTATAAGATGTAACTCAGATAGGATTAGGACCTACGCTACTCCATCTTTGTTGTAGTTGTTAGTTGCTGTCAAATCAGCTCTGACTCATGACGACCCCATATATGACAGAACGAATCGTTGCCCAGTCCTGCACCATCTTCAAAATTGTTGCTATGCTCCAGTCCATTGTTGCAGCCACTATGTTCTTTCCAACCTAGGGGGCTCGTCTTCCAGCACTGTATCAGACAATATTCAGTTGTGATCTATAAGGTTTTTATTGTCTAAATTTTTGGAAGTAGACTGCCAGATCTTTCATCCTAGTCTGTCTTAGTCTGGAAGCTCCACTGAAACCTGTCCACCATGGATGACCTTGTTGGTATCTGAAATACTAATGGCATAGCTTCAAGCATCACAGAACACGCAACCCATCACAGCACAACAAACTGACAGACGATTGGTGGTACTCCATCTTAAAAGGCTCTATTTCCAAACAAGGTCATGTTCACAGGTATAGACATTAGGACTTCAACATATCTTTTGGTGGGACAGCCCTGCTGACACCTTAATTTCAGACATTTAGCCTCTAGAGCTGTGCGACACTCAGTTTCTGTTGTTTTCAGCCACCCAGTCTGTGGTAATTTGTTACAGCAGCCTAAGGAAACTAATAAAGTGACTTAGGAGTCATGAGAAAGCTGACTGTCAGGCAGCAGAGGGGCAAGCCAGGGAGCCACAGGATTTATACCACGGAGCTGCCCAGAGTCTCAGGAGTTGGCAACTCAGAGTAGATCTAGAAGCGTGGTGATGGCAGGGCAGGAACAAGAGGACTGGACAATGGTCCCTTTGCAAAAAGCTGGAGCCACAGACCTCCCCCCTAGCTCGGGTTAGCCAGGCAACTGCCCCTACCTGAACTGGCAAGAAGACTGGATGTGTATTCTCTCGTAGTATAAAACAGAGGATCCCTGAGAGACACCCAGGCACGGTGGAGAGGTGTAGATTACGGGTGCTCCAATGGAAGCAGAGAGTATTTAAAATTTTGCATATTCTATTTTGAAAACCTCCCTCTACACTATCCTTTCCCCTAGACTTTCCTTACTGTTGTCTAAAAGATTAGCAGCTGAACTGAAATCTTCTAGACAGAATACTAGAGGAGCCTTCTCAGGGGAATCTGATCCCTTAAGAGAAAGAGACTTTATGATGCCGACATTGAGGATTCCTACAATGAAACAGGCTGCCCGCCACCCTGCAATGTACTTACAAATAAGCAAACCACGTGCACACAGCTCCCAATCAGCTTTTTAGTGCGACAATCTTAAAATGTATGAGCATGCGGTAAAGACTCATCTAACATTTGAGTAAAACTTTTAATTTAAAAAAAAAAAAAAAAAAAAGCAGAGGCCGAAACATGCAAAGAGAAAAAAAGTCAATTTGGAGAAAACAATTATTCAAGAAAAAAATTGCAAACAATTATTTTCCTAAAAACAAACGGGAAGAGGGTAGATTGTTTAGAAGATGGTGTTGGAATAACACTTTTACCATTTTGAGAATTTGAAGTTGGGTCACTATCAAATGCTACAACAAGGGCAGCTGCTAGGAAGATTAAAAGCCTAGAATACACAGCAATGTTGTAATCTAGAAGACAGTGAAGCAATGGCTTCAGAATTATAAGGGAAAAATGATTTCCAATCTGGAATTCTATGCACAGCTGATCTATCAATCTAATGTGAGAGTAGAAGTTCAAGTTCTAAAAACATTCGCCTCCTTGCACACTTTCTCAGGAAGATACTGGAATATGCATTCCATCCAAACGAGAAGAAACCAAAAGGGGATCCGGATACAAGAGAAAGGCCATTGGAATCCCCAGGATGATTCCTCTGCAGCTTTGCAGCAGACCAAGAAATCAACCCATTCAGATCAGACAAAGCCAGAGATTTTGGGAGAGACGTTGTCAAGAAGACAAAGGAAGTAAAAACATTTAATGTATTTGGACTTACTGAAAGGAGATTTATTATACAACTTGAAAAGAGTTGGAGATAAATTAGTGAAAAGAACTTGGGAAGCTAAGCACATATGCATGCAAAAGACAATTGTTAAATTCAGTGAAAAAAAATTGTTTAAGAAAGGAAAATAACCAAAACATACTCACATCACACCAGGAGGATGCAGGGTCCTGAAATGTGTGACAGAGCACTAAATCCTTATCTTCCATAGAGGCAAGTCAGGCCAAAGGAAGGCCTAAAACTCAAACATCAAGAAGTAGCAACAGAAATATGTTTTTTAGAGATAAATACTAAAAGAATTAGTTAAAAGAGTTGAAAGCTCTTTTAGTTCCCGTTATAATTCCATGTGATTTCAACACCCACACAGATGTCTTTCTAACACCCTGGGCCCTTAGTTCTTTGACCCTCTTGCTCTCTCTGATCTATAATCCCACCCAAGAATTGTTATTACCAATAAGTGCAATGCCTCCATATTGTCTGTTTCAAGCATAACTGACTTCTGACAAACTCCTGCTATTTTCCAGTGGACTCCCTCTAATAATCTCCAAGTCCAACAATTCTTTGGTCCCTCTGGGATCTACAATCCACCAATTCTACCAACTTCCGCTTTTCTTCATCCCTTTACTCCATTTCCCTTCCATCCCAGCTTAGATAATTGTTACTAAAAAATACCCTCAAACACTCTTGCCCTGTCCTCATTTGTCATTCTCTCCCCCTCACAAAACCCCAGTATTGGTTAAATCCAACTTTCCTCTTACTTGGAACCCTTATTAAGCTAAATGTCACTCGAGAAAACACACAACCACACTGACTAGCCTCACTTCACAATCATAGGGTACTTCCCTCTTCCATTCACACTCTCACTCTCTCCTCAAACCCCAACAAGCATTTCCAAATACAAATCCTCAGCTGATCACCCTAGTCACTACTTCAGGGAGAAAATTGAAGCAATCAGAAGAGAACTTGCATAGACTATCTCCTCCTCTCGCCACCTATGTCAGTGCCCATATTCTCTGCATCCTTCTCCACCCTTTGAATGAACTGTCAGTGCTCTTGTCGAAGTCCAGCCCCTCCACTTGTGAAGCAGACCCCCTCGCCTACTCAAGGACATCTCTGCAGCACTTTCCCTCCTGTACCAATAATGTTTTCCTTCTCTACTGGATCGTTTCTATCAGCACAGTCACATCGTCTTATTCATCCTATTTTACCAACACACTCTCTTGACCCCGCTTCAACCCAATTTTTCTGTTTGCCTTCATAGAAACACCCCTCAGGGGAGATGTCTAGACTCTCTCTTTTCAATTCCTCTCATCCTCTTTTTAAATTTTTCTCACGTAATATTTGATTAATACAACAGAATATATGTAATTCAGGAAGCATCATAATAAAATAAACATCAACAAACTTCCTCCTCCATTTAAAAACTAGAACATTACCAATTTCATTGCATCAACTAATGTGTTCCTTCCTTATCCCGTCACTTGGCCCTTTCCCCCGCAAATGGAAGACTCCCTACCTTGAAGTTTATGTTTATCATTCCCTCCCTGTTGTAAGGTTTTATAACATGTGTCTGTATTCCTAAACAACACATATTCAAATACGAGCAGTGTGGATTTACTCATGTTCCTTCCACACTGAAGACATTTCACATTTAACATGTCTAGAAGCTCCTGATCATTCCCAACACGCCCACCCCTAGTCTTTCCAACCTTGCAATGTCATTCTTCTAGTTGCTCAGGCAGAAATATTTTGGTCATTTGTAACTTCTCTCCTTTTTTGGAAATCCTGGTGGTGTAGTGGTTAAGAGCTACAGCTGCTAATCCAAAGGTCAGCAGTTCGAATCCACCAGGTGCTCCTGGAAACTCTATGGGGCAGTTCTTCTTTATCCTATAGGGTCTCTGTGAGTCGAAATCAACTCAACAGCAATGGGTTTGGTTTTTTTTGTTTGTTTGTTTGTTTCTCCTTTTCTTACAACATATATACAATCTATCAGCAAATTCAGTTGGCTTTACCTTCAAATTACATTCAGAATCCAACCACTTCTTACCTGTACTGCTTTCACCCTGGTCCAAGCACAGTCATCTCTCCTCTCCTATTATTGAAAGACCCACAAAACCATATCCCTACTTTTGCCCTTGCTCCCACCCCCAGTCACCCAAACTAAACAAAACCAGTTGCTATCAAGGTGATTTTGACTCATGGCAATCCCTTATGATACAGAGTAAAACTGCTTCATAGGGTTTTCTTGGCTGTAATCTTTACAAAAGCAGCTCATCAGGCCTTTCTTCTGCAGAGCTCCTGGGTGAGTTTGAACCACCAACCTTTAGGGAAGCAGCTGATTGCAAACTACTTGTGCAACCTACTCACTCACCCACAGTCTATTGTCAACATAGCAGCCAGAGTGATTATCTGAAAAGCTAAGCCAGATTATATTACTCTTCAGTTTAACATTCTGCAGTGTAAAAATCAACAAAGCACTACATGCCGTGGACTGCCCCTCACCCCACATATAACTTTGCAGATTTCCTCTCCCACAAAAAGAAAGAAAGAAAAACAAAACAAACCCATTGCCATGAATTCTGACTCATGGTGATTCCACGATTTTCAGAGTAGAATTGAGCTCCACAGGGTTTTCTCACCTGTAATCTTTATGGAAGCAGATTGCCAGGCCTTTCTTCCATGGCACCTTTGGGTGGGTTCAAACAGCCAACCTTTCAATTGGTTGCTGAGTGCAAACCATTTGCACCACCCATGGACCTTCCTCTTCCAGAGAAGAGAAATTCATGCTTCCCTGACCCATCTGACATCCTTGAAGGTCATCAGGTCCACCATACCCCATCTCAGGGCCTCTGCCCATGCCATTCCTCTGCCTGGGAAGCTCTTCACCTTGCACATCCTCTCTTCCCAGATGGCTGGCTCTCCCTCACCTCCTTCACTTCTTAAATGTCACCTTACCAGTAAGACCGTCCCCACTACTCTGCTTTAAATAGAGTTCTTAACCCCAGCAGCATGCTATCCCCCTTTCCTGACTTATTTTCTCCGTAACATTTCTCACATTCTGACATACTGTATCTTTTGCCTGTTTGTTTATTGTCTAACTTTGGCCACTAAAATATAAGCTCCTTGAAGGCAAGAGTTTTTGTCTTTCTTTCTTTTTTTTTTGCTGCTCTATTCCCAGCAATGCCTAGAACATACTAGATGTTATGGATTGAGTTGTGTCTCCCCCTGAAAAAAATATGTTGAAATCCTAACCCCTGTACCTGTAAATATAATCCTAATTGGAAATAGAGGTTTCCTTTTGTTGTATTAATGGGGTCAGATTAGGTAAGGTAGTTACTAAACCTAATCACTTCTGAGTTATAAAAAGAACAGAATAGACACAGAGACACACACAAGGGAAGAAGAAGACAGACAATGGTGACAGATGCAGCTACAAGCTTAGGGACACCAATGATTGCTGGCAGCTACTAGAAGCTAAAATAGACAAGAAAGGACCTCCCCCTAGAGCCATGCCCTGAATTCAGACTTCTAGCCTCCTGAACTGTGAGAAAATATATTTATGTTCTTCAAAAATATATTTATGTGGTATTTCTGTTATGGCAGCACTAGGTAACTAAGATACTAGGTCTCAACAAATATTTGTTGAACAAATGGATGGATGAATAAATGAATGAATGAAGATAAATAATCTTCTCAATTCTCTCATCTCTTACGAGCTACCAATATCCCATTCTAAACTCCATATCCCATCCCCTTTTGCCTACCCCTAACCAAACCCCAGACTAAATAAAAATGGTGGTTATCATCTAACCTCAGTGATTTCTAGATGGTAATTACACATTCTCCCTCTTCCTCTTCCTGGATTCTTAGGCTATGTGTCCCACAAGTTTTACCTCTTTATCATTCAGCAATCCTGAAGGCTGTGTCACAGAATTGTTCTTGTTGTTGTTAGGTGCCATCGAGTTGGTTCCAACTCATAGTGACCCTATAGGACAGAGTAGAACTGCCCCGTAGGGTTTCCAAGGAGCAGCTGGTGGATTTGAACTGCTGACCTTTTGGTTAGCAGTAAGACTCTTAACCACTACACCACTGGGGTCATAGAATTAGAAACGTCTAAATGTGTTCTTCCACAGCTGAAGAAAAAATGCCGTCTCTCTGGAAGTCGTTACCTACACTTGTCTTCCATCATTAACATAAGTCCATTGTCAATTACCCACTCCTCACTTATTGACATGGTTAAGTTCCAAAGATGATGTCATTATGTGAAAAATCAGCATTATGTGAAAATGGAGGATGATTACATTATTAAATAACTGCCAAATTACATCATTACATAACTGCCAAACCACTAAGAATCCTGGCCTGGTTAAGTTAGCACATGACTTTAACCATCAGAGCCAGTGTTACTCTCACCTCACACCTCGGTGTTCATTACTGCCAGAGGCACATGGTTAATGTGCAAAATAGTCAAATAGTAGATTTTTACTATTGTTATAAATGCTAAATGTCAGATAACGAGACAGTTGATAAGTGAGGAGTAGGTACATAAGGCTATTGAAGCCTGAAGCCTATGGGTGAGACATCTAATTTCTCAGTTTTCTTTTGCTTTTAAGAAGCTGTGTGGCATATTTGGATTTAATATTTCATGTAGAAAGATGAAAAGGATAAGACCAGATTCCATTTACCCTACAGCCTTTCTCTCTCAGAAAGTTTTACATAAGAAAACCCTAAATTACAAGAAGTTTACCAAATTAATTGCCTCATGAATAAATGGATTCATTATTCAACATGCTGGGAAGCACATTTGATTATTCAGTATCCTTGGAACAAAATACTTGAAATGTGGAATGAAATATTTTCAAGCTGCTTCACCAAAATGAGGTGGACTAAAAGGAGCACTCGCACATTAACGTAAAATGTTCATCACGGGGCCTGCCGCCAACCTGGGAGGGAAATAGCTGCATTTCTTTTATTGCTAACAATTACCATTAAACGTGTGGTTGGTAGCCATTTTTATCACACTGTGCTCTGGAACTTACCTAAGATCATAGCAGCTATATCAAGAGATCTTACAAAGTACCCATGAAAGAACGAAAATCTTACAGAAATGCTCTTAATAATTAGGAAGATATGAGTGACCGAACAGCTTAAAAATTCAACAGTTTCATTATGTATTTTGTTCAAGAACTGACATTCAATATTTCTATAACCCATGAGCTTTTGACAAATATAACAAGTGAGAAAAACCGTTTTCAATTTTTAATTTTCTTGCTAAATTCAAATTTCCTGACATCTCTGAGCTCCCTCCTCTCCTCTCTGAGTCTGGCTTCTTATGATGCACTGTTTTATCAAGGTCAAATTCCAAAGGTGAGTCATCTGCCTGAGCATTGGCCTCATAACGTTTTCAATAACTGTTGGACCCTTAGGGTCTTAAAGGCAAAGCGAGATATATATTTTTAAGTTTACTTTAGTGAAAAATAGCCAGGTTTTTATGTATCACTGATTTTAAAACAAACTATTATCAAGGAGGGAAGATAGGTTAGAGTAATACAATCTTTGAGCTGGAAGAAACTTTAGGGTTTCCGGTTAATTCCCTTCCTATTATAAACTCAGAGAAGTGAGTTGGTTTTCCTAATGACAAACAACCAGTTAGCTGCAGCTTTGGAATTTAAACTGGGTTGCTTGACTTGCCACTCTAGATTTTTATCATCATCTTTTTAAATTTATTTTTATTGTGGTGAAATATATACCACAAAAATCGGCCATTTCAACCATGGGTGGTGCAAATGGTTAAGTGCTTGACTACTAGCCAAAATATTGGCGGTTTGAACCCACCCAGAGGTGCTTTGGAAGACAGGCCTGGTGATCTGCATCCACAAGGTCACAGCCTTGAAAACCCTATGGAACAGTTCTACTCTGCACACATGGGGTTGCCACGAGTTGGAATTGACTTGACAGCAACTAACAACAACATATATAACGAAAATCTGCCATTTCAACCATTTTTATGTGTACAAATCAGTGACATTAATGACATTTACCACATCGCACAACCACCTTTCCAAATGTTCTTCATCACCCTCAACAGAAACTCATTACCTGTTGAGCAATACTCCCCTCATTTCCCCCTCCCATCCACCCGGTCTCATCATCTTTTGAAGTTATGGTCTGAGTAATTTATCTATGTCTTCCAGGTCCTTGCTTCCAGTTAACACAGAACCTCATCCACCACTGCAGTATCTTTCTGTCTAGCTGTCCTACCACTAGACTCCCCTCACACCAGATTGTTCTCTGTGATGCTGCAAAACCCCGACATCTAAAATAGCAACTCTGATCATGCCATGTTCCTGCTTAAAAATTTCGTTTGGCTTCCTATTGTCTCTGAGACGAAATCCAAGCTCTTTAAACTGGTGTAGAAAGTTCTTGGCAATCGTCTGGGGTCGCAGCTTCTTCTATTCCATCCCTATGAACTCTACATTCATCCCAGGGAAGATTTTATGTCACTTGCCTCTGCCCAAAATGTGCCTGGAGGAAAAGGGAAACTGGGTATCAGTGAACGTGCTTGTGCTCCTACCTACCACACTGCTCCTCTGGCCACCACATAGTCAGTTCCCTCTTCTTTCTCATGCAGAACTCACTCACCCTGCCCTGCCCCCTGTTCCAGCATTGCACATCGGGTATGTGTGCTGGCGGAAGGGACTAGGCAATAACTTATCCTTTTAGTTCATAGGTATCTTAGTTTCTTAGTGCTGCTTATCAGAAATACATAAGTTGGTGGCTTTAAAGAACAGAAATTTGGGTTTTTTTTCACAGTTTAGGAGGCCAGAAGTCCAAATTCAGGGCATTGACTCCAGGGAAAGGCTTTCACTCTGTTGGCTCTGGGGGCAGATCCTTGTCCCAGTTTCTGTAGCCTGGTGTTCCACGGTTCCTTGGCAATCTTCGAGTGACATCTATCTTCCCCTGTTTGTTGTTGCCTGTTTCTGTGTCTGTGCTATTCCTTTAACTCAGAAGTGATTAGGTTTGGGACACACTCTGCACGGATATAATCTTATTAACATAACAAAGAAAACCCTGTTCCTAAACAGGAATACATTCACCGGTATAGGGGTTAGAATTCCAACACATTTCTGGGGGAACACAATTCAGTCCATAACAAAAGATTTCTAGTTCAAGAGGAATGACATCTGACCTGATGTAAAAACAATTGTTTATGATTTGTAAACCCCTAACAATCTCTCATGAACACATTGCACATTATTCAGAGATCATAAACTTTGAGTTCAATGATATGACCGGATAACACTTTTGTGCTGACTCCCTTGGGAAGGACGTTATCATATTTTTATGCAAATAACACACATTCTGCTTTTTTTGGTCAATCGCGAGGTATTTTCTTAAGTGCGCTATGCCAATTTTTTAAACATGCTTGTGCAAAAAAAAATTAGCATAGCACACTTATGAAAATAACCTCACAAGGGGGAAGGTGCTGTTGGCAAACAAACCTAAAACTCCTGCATCATTTGCATAAAAATGTGGTATGTATCTGCGTGGGGGAAGGTAGAATGAACCAAATATTTGGTGTCTAGATCAGTGCAATATGGTAGATATTAGTATTCCTGGACAATATTTTTAATTGTTATCCATCCAAACAAACAGTAGGGTTACACCTCCACGATCCCATGAAATTAGCTTTAGACCACATGTGACCATGTAACTTGCTTTAGGCCAATAAAACATAAGTAGGAATGAGTTCTGTTGTTTCTGGATGCTATTATTTAAGAGCCAAAGCACAATTTTCCACTTTTCCTTTATCTGCCATGTTGACGAGAAACTTTCCGGATGGTGAAAGTGCTGGAATGAAGGTTCTGGAGTGAAGACAATGTGAAGGAAAGAACTCTATCACACTCACCTGTGTTTGAAATGCAGCACACATAACAAATGAATCTTTGTTGTATTAGGCCACTGAGTTTACCATGTGCATGCCCTGTGACCCAGCAATTTCACTCTTAGATATATACAGCACGTGTTCACCAGGGAAACATACAAGTGTTTTTAGCAGCATTGCTTGTTGCAAAAGAAAAAAGGGAATCTCCAAGTGTTCACCAATTGTAGATTTAAATAAATAAGAACCAGTTGCCATCAAGTTAATTCCAACTCATGGTCAATCCACATGTGTCAGAGTAGACTTGTGTTCCATGAGGTGTTCATTGGCTGACTTTTTGGAAGCAGATTGCCAAGCCTTTTTTCCAGGTGCCTCTGGGTGGACTCGAACCTCTAATCTTTTTTCTTTTTTTTTGGTTAGCAGTTGAGTGCATTACTGTTCACACCACCGAGAGGCTCATTGAAATTAATAAGTTGCATTGTATCTGTAAGAATAAGGAAGACTGAAGGAGAATTGATGCCTTTGAATTATGGTGGTGGCGAAGAATATCGAATATACCATGGACTGCCAGAAGAATGAGCAAATCTGTCTTGGTAAAAGTTCAGCCAGTATGCTCCTTAGAAGTGAGGATGGTGAGACTTCATCGCACATATTTTGGACATGTTATCTCCAATTCCTGGAGAAGAATATCATGCCTGGTAAAGTAGAAGATCAGCGAAAAACAGGAATAACCTGGAAGAGATGGATTGACACAGTGGCCACCACAATGGACTCAAACATAGCAATGATCATGAGGGTGGCGAAAGACCAGGCAGCATATGGTTCTGTTGTACATAGGGTTGCTATGAGTTAGAACTGACTAGATGGCACCTAGCAACAACATATTTGTAAAAAAAAATTTTTTAAAAACCAACTGTGTAACAATGAAAACGAGTGCTATATAGCAATGAAAATGACAGAATTACAGTTACAGAAATCAATATGGTTAAGTTTTTAAAACAATTTTAAGCAGCCATAGAGGAACGCATAGGTATGACTCCAATATTTAATACAATCAAAATTAATCAGTATATTATATGGAGAGTCAAAAGATTTGTAGTAACAACAGTGAAGGAAGGCCAGGAAGTAGCAATCACAACATTCAGGTAAGTGACTACCTCTGGTGGATAAGGAGTGTGATACAATTGGAGAAGGCACACAGAGAGCTCCTGAGTAATGGTAATTAATTTTTCTGGTGTGATTTGTGGGCACATGGTGTTAATTTTTACTTTTGATCTTTAAATTTTCTATCTATATTATTTTGCACTCTTTTTCCTATTATATATTTCACAACCAAATTAAATCTTAGGTAGATGTATATGAAGAGCATTGGTTACGGAAGTAATTCCATGATCATTTCTTCCATAAAATGAACAATAATTTTCTTGCACAAATAATGACTCTATAATTCACTTGTGTGGCGTAATGGTTAAGAGCTTGGCTGCTAACCAAAAAGTTGGCAGTTGGAATCCACCAGCCACTCCTTGGAAACCCTCTGGGGCAGTTCTACTCTGATCTATAGAGTCACTTTGAGTTGGAATCAACTCGATAGCAATGGGTTTAGTCTTTTTTCTTTTTTTTTTAACTCACTTGTAACTCCCTGCGTTTCATGATTTTATTAAAGCAGGGTTAGTTTTTAAATTGTTGAAGTTTTGTCTTTTTCTTCTTGTGGAATTAAGGAGTGAAAATGGAAATCACAAACATATGAAGCCTTCTTTTGGGGAAGAGAAAAAATTTCCCAATGTTAGTCAAACAGTCACTGTCTCAGCATATTTCCATTTCTCTATTTGTTTGTCTTTAATACTTTAATGGCTTTCCTAAAAAATTTTTACCATAAATATTTTTCATAACAAAAAAAATTAACGTGTAACTGCTTTCCACAATAATAACTTCATAACATTTTAATTCTTATATCCTCCCCGCTTAAATACTTGCTCTTTTTTAAGAAATGTTTTGATTCACTCCATTTTTGAATGCTACAAATTATATATATTTTTACATACTTCATAAAGACAAACTTGTTTAGATTTACTTGCAGGTTTAATAATTTCTTTGCTCACATACTACTTGCATCTCAGAAAAATCCTCCTGGGATCCTTTGACTTCTTCTTACAAATTCTTTTAGTGAGGGTCTGAGTCACTATGAGTTGGAATCGGCTCAACGGCAACGGTTTTAGTTTCTTTGGTTGGTAAATGCAAAACTTTTTTCTTCTTTTGAAAATGTCTTTATTTTTCACTAGTTTCAGAAAGAGTTTTTTGGGACACAAGATTCTAGGTTAATATTTATTTTCTCTTAGCGCATTGAAGATATTATTGCACTATTTTCAAGACTCCACTGTTACTGTGAAGAATTCTTCTCAGTCTACTTGTAGTTTATATTTTGGTCATCTGCCTTTTCTCCGTATCTGCTTTTATGCTCTTCTCTTTGTCTTTAGTGTTTCATTATGAGGTATGGATTTCTTTTTATTTATTCTGTTATGCATACATTATTTTTCTGGAAATTTTCAGCCATTATTTTGTTTTCAGATATTGCTTCTCTCTCTATCATTTTCACTATTTTCTCTTTCTGGGACTCCAATTAGATGTTTGTTAGATTGCCTCAATCTGTCTGCCATAATTCTTAACCTCTCTTTCATATTTTTCATTTCATTTTCTCTCACTGCTGCATCCTGGTTAATGTCTTCAGAACTGACTTCTATTTTACTGATTATTTTTTCAGCTATATCTAATCTGCTATTTAAGTCTTTTTATTTCAACAATTATATTCTTCACTTGCAAAAATTCTATTTGGTTATTTTTCCAGTCTTGCTAGTCATTTTATAAAGATTTTTGTTGCTTGCTTATTTTTATAATACCATATTTTATTTCTTTAAACATTTTATATATAATTATTTTAGATACTGAATTTGGTCACTCCAATATACAAAGACTTTGAGATCTAAATGTTCTATGTTCTGTTTGCTCTGTTTCCCTGTGTATTTGTTGATGACTGATTGTAAGCTAATATTTAGTTGACCTCTGCCCATGGGTATCCTGGAGGCCTTTTCTCCAAAGAAATGTATGTTTTCTTCTGTCCAGCTTCTAAGGGGACAACACTGACCTATGACCACTTTAGCCCTCTTCCAGGGTCCCAGGAAAAATGGAGGATTCCCTGGCCTACCTCCCTCACTTTGCTGCTGATGCAATAGTTAGTCTCCCAGTCACAGGGCTGGTGATAAAATTTATCCTAAAAAACTGCCTTTTGTGTTTGTTTACTGCTTACCACTCCTTTCTCTGGTTAACTTATTTTTTGGTGGGAGAAATAGGGAGCTTTAGAGATTTCTTCAATTCCCTGTAAGCCCAACAGTGCATTAAAAATTGTAGGGTTTTGTTGTTGTTGTTGCTGCTGTTTCCTTTTTTTTTTTTTTTAAGCCCAAAAGCTCTCCAAGTATAGCTTATTCCACTATATCCGCTACTGTTGAGTCAATGCCAACTCATAGCAACCCTATAGAACAGAGTAAAACTGCTCCATAAGGTTTCCAAGGAGCGGCTGGTGAATTCAAAATGTCCATCTTTTGATTAGCAGCTGAACACTTAACCATTGCACTACCCTCTAAATGTGTTCAACTTGGCTTAATTTTCATCTCTATACAATAAAAGGCAAGTTAGTTTATTTTGCTTTATTTGTAAGTGTTAGAAGAGCTCATAAATTTCTTGTGTTTCATACTCAAATGGGCTCAGTCTAGCAAGATTGGATTCTTCAGGGGGCTGCCCTTTAACCTCTAGCATAATCTGTCTGTTGAATGATGTTCCTGGGGGCACAGTAGTAGCAGTGACCTAAGTCTATTGACATTAGATAAATATAACATAATGATGTGGTTTAAAATAATTCCCATTTTTTAACATTATGACTACCTATTTTTCTGTCACAACACACAGATATTCAGACCTTAAACAATAAAATATCTAAAACCTTTCCTGCCTGCCCTCACTGCTATAATTTCACTGCTATAATTTCTCTTTCCAACATTGGCTTTGCAAACTCAAGTTGTAACTAGTGTGCATTGTATTTGTTTAGTCTGTAGTAAGTGATCCAGATCCTTTCCACCACTGACCTACAACACCACCTTGGAGATTATAAAGACTAGGGTATTTTCCTCCTCTGAGTCATGTTTAAGTGAATTTACTAGAATGCTTCAGCTCAAGACATGCACCTGCCATCTCATCCTGCATTTTCAGAGCCACTCCCTCTGTCCTTCTTCCCCAAAGTGGAATCCTTCTTATTCTCCATGTCTGCTTAGAAATACTCTAGGTTTACCACTTGATGGCTTTAGCTGTTATTACTCCAAGGGCAGAAAAAGATTTCAGGGACTCGGTGCATTTTCAGGGCTGACCCAGGCAAGTGTTTGGAGTAGTTCAAGTTTGTCTTTCAAATCTCCCTTCCCTCTCTGGCATTTCCCTCCTCTTTACCCCTCCTAGCCTCAACAATGTAAGAACTTGGGCCCATCAGTGAGGTCAAAGTCTCTCCCCACGTAGTACACATGCTCCAAAATATCTTTCTTATTTCTCTCAACCAGACAATCTCCCAGTGATGCTAGCCATGAAAAAGCTTGGAAAGAAAGTCACTTAGCAACTAATTGACACTAATGTGGGAATAATTGATAACATTTACTTTCCCAGAAGTTTCTGAGTTTTAACACTGGATGCTTCTTAATCTAAAGAATCTCCCTCATTAGTAGTATTCCAGGAAGTGTGGGTGAAATATTTTGCTTTTCTCCAAATCCTTTGCCTAATCCCCACTACCCTGTCACACAAAATAGGAGAGAAAGAGACAGAAAGAAAGAAATGAAAGGAAGAAATATAGATGGATGAAGAAAGAAAGGAATAATGAAAGTACTATTAGGTAGTCTAATGACACTATAATTTAGAACAGCTTAGAAAATAAGAAGTAATCAGCACAATTACAATGTCTGTGTGTGTGTGTGAAGGGGTGGGGGTTGGGGGCAGTTGTGAGTTACCAAGGCAGTAGGCTAGGCTAGAGCTTAAATACTAGGTTATAAACGACTCTCAGTCCATTCGCTTTCCTGTTGTTAAAAGGCTCTCTATTTGATCAGAAATTCAGAAATTGTATTTCTGCACTCATTCTGCCTCCGTGACCTTTAAAATCAGCACGATCCATCAGAGGTCTCTGAGGGGTTTATTGGGATAAAAGCACATTATTTAGTAAGTAGAGAGACGTGAAACTGAAATAAACTCGTTCTTTAGAAATTACCATCTAAAAACAGGAAAAAGAACAAGTCCAACATGGAATAATGTACTTTTGCTTACAGTAGAAAAAAAAAATTGGAGTTAACAGAATATCCCCCAGTGGGAATAAGTTAGGAGCCCTGGTTGTGCAGTGGTTGAAGTGCTTGGCTGGGAACCGAAAGGTCAACAGTTTGAACCCACCAGCAGCTCCGCAGGAGAAAGATGTGGCAGTCCACTTCCATAAAGATTTACAGCCTTGCAAACCCTATGGGGGCTGTTCTACTCTGACTTATAGGGTCACTATGAGTCAGAATCGACTCGATTGCAATGGGTTTGCTTTTGGGTGGATAAATTAAGTAAATTTAGCATATCCCAACCATGAATCACTATGCCTCCATCAAAAAGAACAAGATAGCACTGTGTGCCCTAAAATGGGAGAGTCCTCAATATCAATGTAAAAGAACAGGTTACAGAAACATATAATTGTAGACTTCAAAAAAGTTTAAAAAGGCAAAAATGAGAGAATACTCTCCAACTCATTTTATGGTGCTGGTATATATCCTTTATAGCTAATCCAGAGAATATTTGTACATTAAAGAAAAATTATAGGCCAATGACATTTACAATTCCTAATACAAATAAAAGACATTACATGATGACAAAGTTTGGTTTTTTGACAAGACTGCAAGTTGAAAATAACATTGAAAAATCTATTGCAATTCACCACGTTAAGAGATTAAAAGATGAAAAATGACATAATTATCTCAATAGATACAAATTTTTTTTAAAAAAAGAAAAATACATCATAAAATTCCACATCTATTCATAGTGGGAATAGAAAAACATAAAACTCTTATAAAATTAGGAATCTATGGGAATTCCTAAATCTAATAAAGGATATCTACCAAAAACCCACAACAAAGATGACAATAATAAAATATTCAAAGAAATCCTGTTAATTAAGAAAAAACTTTTTTTTAAAGAAAAGACAGAAATGCCCTCTGCAACAAAATGTTAGAAGTCCTAGTCAGCACAGTAAGACAAGAAATTGGATAAAAGATATTAGTATTGGAAAGAAACAAAACTGCGATTATTTGCAGATGAGATGGTCTATGCAGAAAATCATAAAAATCAATAGAGAAATCATTGCAGTTAATGGAATTTAGCAAGGAGACTGAGACGTAAAATCAATATAAAAAAATTAATTACATTTCTATACTCCATTAATAATCAGTTTGAAAATGTAATTTTTAGTGTACCATTTACAATAACAGCATAAAGGTAAATTGGAATAAATAAAATCAAATATGTTAAGACATTTATTGAAGAAATTTTAAACTTTCTTGTATTATTATTTTATTCTTTTCATATGCATTCTATAAATTCTCTTATGAAATACTTCGTAGTACAAAAATAAAATAAAGAAAATTATGTTAAATCATTGTAAAATTACTCTGGGTAAAAATTTTTATACATAAACTCACCAAAAAATACAGCTAACAAAATATTATTTAGGGAATAAGACTATTAATTAAAATGTATTTGTGTAAATTATATCTGTGTACATAGAAAAAAAGCCTAGAAGTATATAAACAAAAACGTTAACGGACTGTATCATTTACTTAACAAAGGCATGTTACTTACTATGTAGTAGACACTATTTCAT
This sequence comes from Dugong dugon, assembly GCA_030035585.1. NCBI lineage: Eukaryota > Metazoa > Chordata > Mammalia > Sirenia > Dugongidae > Dugong > Dugong dugon. Next base: position 21,101,090 of record CM057469.1, on the reverse strand, counting down.
AAATATTAATTCACATAATCCTCAGAACAAGTTTATACAATATGTACCATTATCCCCTGTACCATTATCCCCATTTCATGAGTGATGAAACCGAGGCAGAGACAGATTAAGTGATTTGCACATTCACACGGTAAATGGTAGTATATCAGGATTTGAACCCAGGCAGTTTGATAACAGAGCCTGGGCTCTTTTTGACTACATCACAATAGAGTTTATGTGGTAATTTTTCATTTCTTCTTTATACTTTTTTGAACTATGTGTTTTGTAATGAGCATATCTTACCATTAAAATCAGGTATTAAGTTGTTCCTTTTTGGAAAGCAAAGTAATGCATTATTGGCTTTGTTATGGGACACGGAATTCACATAAACACAGCATAAGGGGAAGAACAAAAGATTCCAAAAAGCCAATATACACTTATTCTGAATTACATAACTTACACTTTAGAATTTGGTTCTACACATTTAAATGCTTCAAATGATGCTGTTTCCACCGGGGAAAAATATGCTGATGTTACATCTTAATTCCCTTTTGTTATATTTCCACCCTGGTTCTTCCTGAGAAGACAACTGGAACAAGGAAGCTGTTTAAACCTCTCACTGTGTAAACTATCTTTTATCCCCTACTAGTGTTAGTGACTTTCCAATAAAACTGTCAGATTTCTCTCAAGGTGTAGGTAAACAGATTACAGCACAAAAACTTTAGTTTGTTCAATTCTTCCAAGGTTATCTTAATGCCAAGGTAGGGAATGGGTAATTTTAAGTCCTAACTGAACAATTCATGGATACACTGTATATTGCCTAAAGAGTGAACAAATCAGTCTTAAAAGAAATACAACCAAAATAGTCCTTAGAAGTAAGGATGGCGAGACTTCAGCTTACTTACTTTTGACACATCGTCAGGAAAGACCAAGCACTAGAAAAGGATACACTGTCTGATAAAGTAAAGGGCCAACAACAATGAGTGAAACCCTCAGTGAGATGGATTGACACAATAATTACAACAATGAACTCAAACATGCCATTGATCATGAAGATGGCTGAGGACTGGACTGGGCAACTTTTCGTCCTGTTACACATAAGGTCCCCACGAGTCAGAGCAACTCGATGGCAACTTACAACAACAACGTGGATGAATCTGACAGCCCCAAAAGTTTGACCTTGACTCAGTGCTTGCTAGAGACGAAACAAAAGGAGGCCAGAGTGCTGGGCTATAATGGGCAAGAGAAGAATGGTAGACAATGAGATATAGAAGTAAAGTGACCAGATGGTTTTAAGCCCAAACTGACACATTTTTCAGACTGAAAAGTCATGCTAATGGTAATTATAGGACAAATGGAGTAAAAAGGGACTGTCCAGGGAAAACCTGGACATATGGTCACCCTATGCGAGAGGAAGCAAATCATGTAGGGTTTTGTGAGCTGGGCAAGGAGTATAATTTTAAGTTCATTGGTAAGCATTTTTTTTCAATACTGTTTTCAATGATTTTGTTTCAATGCTGTTGTCCCATTTTGGTTCATTTCATGGGTTTAATACATATTTTAATAAGTATCTATGATGAACCAAGGACTGTGCTAGGCACCAAGAATACAACAGCAAATAGCCATGATCCCAGCAACAAACAGTAGGACATGGTCTGGAATCATAAAGTCAAGGGCCAGATAGGCGGCCTGAATAGGGCCCAGGGGTAGAAGAGAAAACTAAAGGGAGAGAAATTCAGCAGACACTGTAAGGGGCTGCTATTCTTCATTCCCAGAAATTTGTTTTCATGATAGAATGTGATATCAGTGTTTCCACATTTCTAGTTTTTCAGAAGAAGTCAGATATTCATACCTTTGTTAAGAAATATCCCAATTTTTAAATGACAGCAAGCTATTCAAAGTTGGTTTGTATTTTTTTAATAATATTGCTCAACTCAAACAAAATGCATTGTGGGGGGCAGCTAGGGCTGGCCGTGAATTTCTACCTTTACTCTACTTGGTTTTGTGGTTTTCCACCAAACAGCTCCTATATGTCTCCCTGTGTTCAAATCTGAATGATTGCTCCAAAGCCAGTTGGGTCAAACCTTCAGAATTCTAGTCTATCAGGTACAGTTTCCAAGCAGGGACAGGTTAACGCTGCTACCTTGTCCTCATTTGAGAGTGCACACTCACACAGTCCTTCTCTTGTCACCAAGGTCCTGTGTATTCCAGCCATCTCACTGGCCTTGACTTTTGACACTTTTCCCATTCACTTTTTGCTTTGTGACCAAAGAAGTCATTCTCCTTCTCAGCTTGTGGCCTTTGCATAAGACATTCTTCTGCCTCGGATACTTCCTCTCCCCTGCCTGGCTGATTCCTGCCCATCCCTCAGATCTCAGCTCAAATGTCTGTTTCATAAGAAAGTCTTCCCAGGCTAGGGCATTGTATTAGTTTCCTGTGGTGCCATAACAAACTACCACAAACTTGGTGGCAAGGGTGGATTAACAAGTAAGCAACGTATGCACAGGCTTACAGTAAGCAAGGTACACACAGGCTTAACTATGTTGATTTACTAATCTGTAGTGCACAATTTCACATGGGTTTCACTACATTGACGATTTGGTGAATCAAAGAAGACATTCAAGCAGCCAACAGACACATGAGGAAATGCTTGCGATCACTAGCCATTAGATAAATGCAAATTAAAAACCACAATAAGATACCATCTCACCTTGACATTACAGGCATGAATCAAAAACTCTGGAAATAACAAATATTGGAGAGGCTGCAGGGAGATGGGAACTCTTATGCACTGCTGGTGGGAATGCATAATGATACAACCATTTTGGAAAATGATACAGCGCTTCCTTAGAAAGCTAGAAATAGAAATACCATACGATCCACAATCCCACTCCTAGCAATATATCCTAGAGAAATAAGAGCCATCACACGAATAGACATATGCACACCCATGTTCATTGCAATATTGTTCACAATAGCGAAAAGATGGAAACAACCTAGATGCCCATCAACAGATGAATGGATAAACAAACTATGGTACATACACACAATGGAGTACTATGCAACGAGAAAGAACAATGATGAATCTGTGAAGCATCTCATAACACGGATGAAACTGGAGGACATATGCTGAGTGAAATAAGTCAATCACAAAAGGACAAATATTGTATGAGACCTCTACTGTAAAAACTCATGAAAAAGTTTACACACAAAAAAGAAACAATCTTTGTTGGTTACGAGGGATTGAAGGGGTGGGGGGGAAACTAAATAGACAAGTGGTAACTTTGGTGAAGGGTAAGACAGTACACAGTACTGGGGAAACCAGCACAACTTGTACAAGGAAAGGTCATGGAAGCTCCACAGACACATCCAAACTCCCTGAGGGACTGAATTGCTGGGCGAATGGCTATGGGGACCATGGTCTCGAGGAACATCTAGCTCAACTGGCATAACACAGTTTATAAAGGCAATGTTCTACATTCTACCTTAGTGAGTAGCGTCTGGGGTCTTAAAAGCCTGTGAGCAACCATCTAAGATACTCCACTTGTCTCACCCCTTCGGGAGCAAGGGAGAATGAAGACAACGGGATACAAGGAAAAGATTAGTCCAAAAGACTAATGGACCACAGCTACCAAGGCCTCCACCAGATTGAGTCCAGTACAGCTAGATGGTGCCCAGCTACCATCACTGACTGCTCTGACTGGGATCACAACAGAGGGTCCTGGACAGAGCTGGAAAAGGATGTAGAACAAAATTCTAACTCACAAAAAAAGACCAGATTTACTGGCCTGACAGAAACTGCAGAAACCCCGAGACTGTGGCCCCACCAACACCCTTTTAGCTCAGTGGTGAAGTCACTCCCAAGCTCCACCATTCAGCCGGGAATTGGACAGCCCCATAAAACCAAATGGGACTAATGAAGCACAGCAGTTCAGGGACAAGAACTAGAAGGCAGGAGGGGACAGGAAACCTGGTGATAGGGAACCCAAGGTTGAGAAGGGACAGTGTTGACATGTTGTCAACCATTGTCATAGGGCAATATGTGTACTAACTGTTTAATGAGAAACTATTTGTTCCACGAACCTTCATCTAAAGTACAAAGAAAAAAAAAGAATTATCTATATGAGATCAAATTGACAACAGCAACTCAAAAGGTTTAATGGGAATCCTAGGGGACAGTGAGTTGAAGATAATGGTGATGGAATAATTTGGAAAAGGATAGTGAGCATAGCAGCACAACTGGAAGAATGTAATCAATGTCACTGAATTGTACATGTAGAAATTTTTGCAATGGTGTATCTTTGGCTATGTATATTTTCACCAAAAAAAAGAAAAAAGGTCCTCCAAGGTCGAGAAGGGAGAGTGTTGACATGTTGTGGGGTTGTTAACCAATTTCATAAAACAATATGCATACTGACTGTTTAATGAGAAACTATTTGTTCTGTAAACCTTCATCTAAAGTACAAAAAAATAAAATTAAAAAAAGTACAAAAAATAAAATTAAAAAAAAAACAGACATGGTGAAAGACAGATGAAACTGTCCACTACAGATTAATAAGTGAGCACACCTTAGCCCATGTATACCTTGCTTATTGGGTAACCTGCTACTGCTTGATGGCTTAAAACAGCAGAAATTTGTTCTCTCACAGTTCTGGGGACTAAAAGTCCAAAATCAAGGCATAGGCAGGGTCATGTTCCCTCCAAAGGCTCTTGGTGGAGAATCCATCCTTGTACCTTCCAGCTTCTGGTAGCTCTAGGTGTTCCTTGGTTTGTAGCTATATAATTCCAAACTTTTCCCCTTACTCACATGGTATTCTCCATGTCTTTGTCTTCTCTTCTTCTGTCTCTTATAAGGACACTTGGATTTAGAACCTATGGAGATAATCCAGGATGATCTCATCTTGAGACCCTTAACTTAATTACATCTACAAAAACCCTTTTTCCAAATAAGGTCACATTCACAGATTCCAGGAGTTAGGACAGGCAGTATCTTTTGAGGGCCACAATTCAGCCCACTGGAGCCATGTTGCTCTACTATACAACTCAAGGCAGTTGGGCAGGGGAGTCCATCTACTGATGAGCTTAGTTGTGCTATTGATGCTAAAAAGGGTTTAAACATATTTCTGTGTAAACGATACAGAAAGAGTCCAGATTCCTCAAAATCTCTATGCTGAATCACTCACCCAGTGGCAGTCTAAGGCACTCAAATGGATCTGGTGACAGAAAGAACCAAGGCTTCAAAGCCAAAGGCCATTCAGAAGTTCAGCCAAGGTGAGTTCTGGGGTCTTAAAAGCTTCTGAGTGGCCATATTTATATACTCCACTGGTCCGACCCTGTCTAGAGTAAGGGAGAATGAAGAAAACCAAAGACACAAGGGAAAGATTAGTCTGAAGGACTAATGGACCACGACTACCACAGCCTCCATGTCACGGATTGAATTGTGTCCCCAAAAGATATGTGTCAACTTGGTTATGCCATGATTCCCAGTATTGTGTGGTTGTCCTCCATTTTCCGATTTTCCTATGTGTTATAAATTATAATCTCTGCCTGTGGTTAAAGAGGGTTAGGGTGGGATGTAACACCCTTGCTCAAGTCATATCCCTGATCCAAAGTAAAGGCAATTTCCCTGGGGTGTGGCCTGCACCACCATTTATCTTACAAGAGATAAAAGGAAAGGGAAGCAAGCAGAGAGTTGGGGACCTCATACCACCAAGAAAGCAGTGCCGGGAGCAGAGAGTGTCCTTTGGACCTGGGGTTCCTGCACGGAGAAGCTCCTAGTCCAGGGGAAGATTGATGACAAGGACCTTCCTTAAGAGCTGACAGAGAGAGAAAGCCTTCCCCTGGAGGTGACGCCTTGAATTTGGACTTCTAGCCTACTAGACTGTGAGAAAATAGATTTCTCTTTGTTTAAGCCATCCACTTATGGTATTTCCATTATAGCAGCACTAGATGACTAAGACACTCCACTAGACTGAGTACAGCATAACTAGTTGGTGCCACTACCACCAATGACTGCTCTGACAGGGATCACAATAGAGTGTCCTGGGCAGAACTGGAAAAAAATGTAGAAAAAATTCTAACTCCCAAAAAAAGACCACTGACCTGACAGAAACTGGAGAAACCCCAAGAGTATCAACCCTGGACACCATTTTAGCTCAGTAATGAAGTCACTCCTGAGGTTCACCCTTTAGCCAAAGATTAGACAGGCCCAAAAAGCAAAACTAGACTAAATGGGCACACCAGGCCAGGTGCAAGGATGAGAAGGCAGGAGGGGACAAGAAAGCTGGTAATAGGGAACCCGAAGTCAAGAAGGCGAGAGTGTAGACATGTCGTGGGGTTGGCAACCAATGTCACAAAACAGTATGTGTATTAATTGTTTAAAGAGAAACTAATTTTCTCTGTAAACCATCTAAAGTACAATAAAAAAATAAAAGAAGTTCAACCATGGCGAGTGCATGTCACAGAATAGTTTCCTCTAGTTCAAAACCTTTGTTTTACAGATGAGACAACGAATGCTTATAGAAGACAGATAGAGAAAAGAGGATGATACCAAAACAGAAAGTTCCCTCAGAGAGAAGGTGTGCACTTATGTCTGTTCCAGATAATCATCCCCAGGATATCAGGGAGGGGACTACTATTCTTCTTAGAACCAGAAATGAAGCAGACTACGTAAATTCTAGCCCTAAGCCTGGAGAGAAAACATACATGAAGAGACTCACAAAACACTGAGCCTGAGGCTGTCTTAAAAAACTGTAACTAACCTCAACAGTTGAATCTTAACTTGTAAGAAAAAATGTGTACACATACACATAAAAAATAGTTACCATTGAGTCAATTCCAACTCACGGTGACCCCATATGTGTCAGATAGAACTGTGCTCCACAGGGCTTTCAGTGGTTGATTTTTCAGAAGCAGATCACCAGACCTTTCTACTGAAGCATCTCAGAGGAGATGAAAACCTCCAACCTTTCAGTTAGGAACCAAGCTCATTAGCCATTTGCACCACTGAGGGACTCCATACACATATATATATCCACTACATATATGCATTTTATATATATAGTGGGTATATACATAAGCTTATTGGTCCACTTGTAAGGATTTTTATTTTCTCTGTGTTGAGGTGCAATCCATACTGAAGGCTGTAGTCTTTGATTTTCATTAGTGCTTCCAGTCCTCTTTACTTTCAGCAAGCAAGGTTGTGTCATCTGCATATTGTAAGTTATTGAAAAAAAGCAGAAATCCTCAACAAGATGGATTGACTCAGTGGCTGCAAGAATGGGCTCAAACATAGCAACGATTGGGAGGATGATGCAGGACCAGGTAGCATTTTGTTCTGTTGTACATAGGGTTTCTAAGTTGGAACCGACTCAATGGTATCCAAAAATATATATATGCATTTTATATATATAATGCACACACACACACACACTCATCAAGGATTTTTATTTTCCTTTTGCTTCACTTCCCAATTTTCATATTATTTATTTATCAAATACTTAAGCCTCAAACACTGTACCTGCTTCAGTCCCCAAAACAGCAACGTGAATCACCAGGAGGCAGTGACTGGAATCCAGGACACATCCAGAGGAGCACCAAATGCCCACAAGGTGGGGGTGACCACCTCTCCTGACCATTAGTGATCTCTGACTAGTCACTTTATTTCCTGAAGCAGTGGTTGAATGTGTATCAGAATCATGTAGGGAGCTTGCTAAACCTGCCATTCTCAAGGCCGTGTGGACTCTGAGGCAGGAGGTTTGAGAAATAATGTCCTAAAGCATGACTCGGGTGAGCCTTTGCCCCTCATTATCACATGATCAGACTTAGCAGCCTGTGCTGGGTCCATCTCTAAGAGCTTGTAGGAAGAGGAACCAAGGTTGCAAGCTCAAGTGTACTATGTGAGAAGAACGTTGCACCAAATCCAAAAGCTGTGTGGCAGCTGGTACCAACACTTGGTGTTATTTTACCCTATGTCACCAGAGGGCCACTGGATGGCCTTGTCATTTACAATATGACTGCACATCACACAGACTAAAGGCTAAGCTTCTCTACTCAGTAAAAATCTGTATTGCCCTGGGATGCTTATGGATTGTTGTTAACCTAGAGGAATCTAAAATATCTCTTCCATAATGGAATTAAATGGATTTAAGGGCTTATTTTACTTTTCACCTTGTAAACTTTCCTTTCAAACTCTTTAAAATGAGGAGTGAGGAATGATTCAGTAAAAGATAAGTCAGAAGACCTTGGCCACACTTTCCCAATATATCCTACATATCACACAAGTCTTGATTGTTTCCTACCCTATAACACTCTCTGTGAGGTGATATAGAATAAGATAATTTTGATGGCAATTATAATAAGAATGCATTATTAATTGACAAATAATGTATCTCTTATCAATCAAATTAAGTCAAGCATCCACCACTTTATTTCCTACAGACATCTACATGAACAGAAGGAAAGTACTTTTGTGCCCTCAAGGCATGACTCAATGCACTACAATTTATTGAACTCTCCTTTTCTTCTGCCTTGAGCTAGGCGTGTGAGCTCTTCTCCTCAAGAAGCTTAAGTCTACGTTTTAAAATTGTCCACCTGGCATTCTCTCCTCCATCAAAAGCAATGAAGATGAACAAGTTCTCATTGCTTTCTTACCTAATTGATAACAACTTTTTGCTTAAACTGGGGAAAAAGACTGGTGGGACATAAGGAAAACTAGACAGACATGAACTGAATGTGCTAAGGAACACTTCAGGTACAGGAAAAACAGACTTGCCTTTAGAGCTGATTAGTCAAATCATTAAAGGAAAAATAGGAATAAGGTAGCACTTTAATCACCTCGTGTTGGGCTTTGCATTTCACTACAAGTGTTATTCAGCGTCTCTTTTCTGAGCTGCAGTTCACTAGGTAATGTGCTATGAATTAGACACAAATGACAATCCAGAGAGTGGATTTCCATTTCTTCACGGTGCTTACCTTGCTTACCAGATCATCTGTAGTGAACAATTTCACATTTTTTCACCACATTGAAGACTCTACTTCCAGGTGTGGCTGGCATCTGTCTCTCTGCCAATCTCACAGCACTCTCCTACAGAATCAAAGCCCCTTTTCAAATTTACAATCCCTAACAGGGGTGGATAACCCAGTAAGCAAAGTAAGTACTGGCTTACTTATGATTACTTACTAATCTGTGGTGAACAACTTCACTACAGATTATCTGATAAGCAAGGTAAGCACCACGCTTACCTTGTCTATTGGATAATCTGCCCCCACTTCATTATTAAGGAAGCGTTACCTCCTGTGGGTTGTAAGTCATCCACCCCAACATGTCATTCGCTTCATCATTGTAGCAAATCAGCTCTGGCTAATAGCTGAAAATTGGTTAAATGGGGTGTTCTCTGACATGCAGCCCCGGGAGTGATGAGAAAATAATGGGTTCTCTTCTTTAGACAAAAGAATAATTAGCAATAAGGAGTAGCCTAAGTTCAATTAATTAATGATTTGCCAACATGATGAGTGACACATTAGAATATAGAGTCTAGTTCAGTATTGATCTGAAGCAAAAAGAATAAGCAAACCCAAATAAAATGATATCCATAAACTGTTTCTTCTTCCTGTCTTTAGTCCAACCTCAAGGCATTTGTCAATCAAAAATCTTACCTAGCTGAGAGAGCAATAATGAAAAATATCTACTGTCTAAACAGATAGGCAACATCTATCTCAGTTTTACAGAGTTTTCAGATTTCACCACTTTATTGTCGATTCCCAAAATATTTCAGTAAAAGCCACCCTATGAATACTGAATCAAGGGATATCATAACTTATCTGGAACAGTTGGGGAATTTTAGGTACAGAATAAGAAAGCACATTAGCTGTCTAAGCAGCTAACTTCCCTATATATTTCCCCAGTTAAGTGTATTCCCTCCATCAAGACCATGAGAATTGACTTAGTGGAACTCAAAAAGTTGACCACAAACACCTATCACAGTCTGTTTGAACATCTCAACCGTTCCAAGCCCTTTGTGTGCATGTAGATGTGACCTTCTTATTTTCTATAGGAGAGGAAAGTGGGTGAAAGAAGTTGTTTTGGAGCTATATGCCAACTGTAGACTAGTTGTCCCTATGCCTGTCTCATCATTAGGAGCACCTGGAGAACGTCTTGAAAATTCCCCAGCCTCCCACCACCCTCCCCAAAAAAACCCATTGCCATCAAGTCGATTCCGACATAGAGACCCTATGGGACAGAATAGAACTGCCCCATAGGGTTTCCAAGGAGCAGCTGGTGGATTCAAACTTAGACCTTTTGGTTAGCAGCCACAGCTCTTAACCACTGTACATGCTTCTCAAACTTTAATATGCATAATAACCTCCAGATTTTCGTTTTATTGATCTGGGTTGAGGGGTTCAGATTCTGCATCTCTGACAAGCTCCCAGGTGATGCTGATGCTGCTGGTCCATGGCTGGTCCATGATTCCTGGAAGCATTGTTTTTAAATGAAATAATTCTTGTAAAAGTGCTTTGTAAATGATAAAGCATTATATAAATTTAAGTATTACAATAAACCGGGACTGTATTATTAAAATAACCAGGTAACAGCCCATTTTAGATGTGCTGTAACATGGGTTTCAAAATGTTTCCTGTTACCTCTTAATTGCTTGGTACTGTTAAATCCAATCTATTAGCAAATTCTGTCTGTGCTACTTTCTGTGACCTGTTTCTTTCACTCAACATCAACTGTGTAACACTCATTCATGTTGTGCATAGCTACAGTTTATTCATGGAAAAATATTCTGATAGAGTCCGGCAAGATGGCGCTCTAGGCAAAAGCACCACACCGTCCCTCCACAGCAAAGATCTGAAAAACTAAGCCAAACAGAGAATCAACAATCCTGAAACCCTAGAACATCAAATGAAGAGATAAAGAACTCAGCCGAACACCAAATGGAGTGAGAATACTGAAAGAGAACGGAGAGCGAGGAGAGATTCATGCAGAGGTCCCCTACCAGCTAATGCAGCGCGGATCCACCATCTTGGACTCCTATTGGGGGCCAGCAAACGGGAGAATGGGAGAGCGGCCTCGCGGAGCATCCAGTGGGAGACAAAACGGCTGGTAATTTGCGGTGTGCACTTTCCTGCTCCCCCACCCCTCTTTGCCCCAGCTGGGGCTTCCCTGCTTCCCGTGGCCAGGGTCCCTGGGCTGGGAGGCACCGGTTGCTTGGATTCAGCGCGCCCGGGCCGGCGGCTCTCTGGATGCCGTTTGTTGGCTGCTGGTGTTGCTTGTTCTGCCGCCTCCCCCTCCTTTTGCTCGGGTGCCTGGTTCCGAGAGCCGTCTTTGCTCTTCCTTGAGGGGCTGTGGGGCTGCGTTTGGGTGTGGGGCTGCTTCCAGGTCTGGGCTGCCGTGCGGGTGAGATCCCGGGGCCTTTGTTCGTTTGCCCCTCTGCTTCCCGTGGCCACAGTCTCTTGACCCAGGACTGCCGGCTGCTTGGATTATGCGCACCTGTATGGGAGGCTCTCTGGATGCCGGTTGTTGGCTGCTGGAGTTGCTTTTTCTGCTTCTTTTGGTTTCTCGCTTGCCTCTCGCTGCCTCCCCCTCCTTTTGCTCGGGTGCCTGGTTCCGACCACCATCTTTGCTCTTTCCTGCGGGGCTGTGGGGCTGCTTTTGGGCGTGTGGCTGCTTCCAGGTCTGGGCTGCCACGCTGGTGAGATCCCGGGGCCTTTGTTTGTTTGCTCTTCTGCTTCCTACAGCCGCAATTTCTTGAACGGGAGCTGCCTGCTGCTTGGATTCCGCGTGCCCAGGTGGACAGCTCTCTGGGTGCAGATTGTTGGCTGCTGAAGTTGCTTTTTCTGCTTCTTTTGGTTTCTCGCTTGCCTCTCGCTGCCTCCCCCTTCTTTTGCTCAGGTGCCTGGTTCCGAGCGCCGTCTTTACCCTTTCCTGCAGGACTGTGGGGCTGCGTTTGGGTGTGTGGCTGCTTCCAGATCTGGGCTGCTGCACTGGTGAGATCCCGGGGCTTTTGCTCATTTGCTCCTCTGCTTCCCGTGGCTGCAGTCTCTTCACCGGGGTCCGCCGGCTGCTTGGATTCCACGCGCCCAGGCAGACGGCTCTCTGGGTGCCGTTTGCTGGCTGCTGGTGCTGCTTTTTTTTTTTTTTTTTTCCTCCTGCTTCTTTTGGTTTCTCACTTGCCTCTCGCCACCTCCCCCTCCTTTCACTCAGGTGCCTGGCTCCGTGCACCCTCTTTGCTCCTTTCTGAGGGTCCCCAGAGTGCAGGCAATTTGTGATATACGCTTTCCCACTCTCCACCCTTCTTCACTCACACTCGGCCTCCTCTGATTCCCACGGACACAGTCTCTTGTCCAGAAACACCAGCCCGCAGTGGCTGGCTCTCTGAGTGCCATTCGTTGACTGCTGGTGTTGCTCTTTTTTTTATTTTATTTTATTTTTATTTTTTGATTAGTTTTCTTTTCTTTTCCCCTTTTGTCTTTCTTCATTGCTCAATTTCTCGTCTCTCTATCTCTTCCTTCTCTTTCTAATCCCTGAATACCAGACATTGTATGCCTCTGCGCCTTCTGGCCAGGCTGTTCTGTGAAACCTGAGACCAACTTCCCCAGACCCCATAGCTACATCGGTGGGATCTCTGGGAACTTTTCAGTTCTTTAACTTTTCTGATTTTTATTTGTTCATTCTTTCCTTTCTTTCTCTTCCCCCTTCTGGTTTTCTCCATCCCAAAGTCTCTCATCTGTCCATTCCAACGGCGAGCTCCCCTAGCATTCTTTTATGTTTGTATGTTTTTTCGCTCCTGCTCCTCTCTCCTCTCTCCCATATCCAGCTTAGCTTCACACCTAACCATCTCCCCGCTGCATCCTGCCTACCTTCACCATGCACTTGACATCACACCTCCAAGCTGTGCAGGCACGGCCTATTGGAACCTGCTGAGCACTGACTACCGACTGTCCTGGTGGCTGCGGTGAGTGCCACAAACAACCCATCCCAGTGGCTCCTCTTCAGCTAGCCCTGCCCAGCTGTACCACAAGGACGAAACAAAAAAATCTACAATCAATAAACGAGAGAAATACCTACTAAATGCCCCCAAAACAGCAAACAATATTAAAACATTTACAAAAACAAGACAAGATGTCTCCAATAGGCGTCCAAATTAAAACACCAGATAACTCTCCTGTGGAAGAAAATGCACTAGAAGTACCTGATAGGGAACTCAAATCACTAATACTCGGAATTCTCCAAGAACTGAGGCAAAAAGCTGACAAACATGAGGAAAAAATAGACAAATTTATGGAAAATACAGACAAAAAACTGGAAGAATTCAGGAAGATGATGCAGGAACAAAATGCCAAAATAAATTCACAACTAGAAATTATACAAAAACAACAATTAGAAATCCAAAAGATAAACAGCAAGATTTCAGAAATGGATGATGTCATAGAAGGGCTGAGAAGTAGATTTGAAACCGCGGAAGACAGGATTAGTGGAACTGAAGACAAACACTTGGATACAATTCTGTTTCAAGAAAACTCAGAAAAAAGAACAAAGAAAAATGAAGAGACCCTGAGAGTTATGTGGGACACAATTAAAAGCAAAAATTTACGAGTGATTGGCATCCCAGAACAGGGGGAGAAAACAGAAAACACAGAGAGGATAATTGAGGAACTGCTGACAGAAAACTTTCCCAATATCATGAAAGTTGAAAATCCAGCCATCCAAGAAGCTCAACAAACCCCATATAGAAGAGACCCCAAAAGAAAATCACCAAGACATATCATATTCACACTCGCATAAACTAAAGACAAACAAAGAATCCTGAGAGCAGCTCGTGAAAAACAAGAAGTCACATATAGAGGTGAAACAATAAGACTAAGCTCAGATTATTCGGCAGAAACCATGCAGGCAAGAAGGCAGTGAGATGACATATATAAAATCTTGAAAGAAAAAAATTGTCAGCCAAAAATAATATATCCTGCAAAACTCTCATTCAAATTTGATGGTGAAACTAGGTCATTTCCAGATAAACAGAAATTAAGGGAATATGCAAAAGTCAAACCAAACTTACAAGAATTATTAAAGGGAGTTCTTCGATCTGAGGACAAAGAGCTTCAACCCTCAGGCAGGACCTAGGACGCAGGATCATACGAACCAGATAACATTCTCGGAAATGAACTCTCGAGAACTATCCAAAACCAAAAAAAATACTACAGGGAATCAGAGCAATCAATCAAAGTATGACAACAACATCAAAACAATGAAAGAAGGAATAAACGGCATAGGTATAGAACCTTCTAACGGAGAGGAAGGCAAGGCGATACCAAGTAATGGTAGACTGCTTCAAACTTAGAAAGATAAGGGTAAAATTCATGGTAATCACAAAGAAAGTTAACAAACCAACTCATAAAAATAAAGATGAAAAACATAGAGTCTCAGCAAAAACAAAACCTACAAAAACAAAAGAAATGAACACAAAATCCACAAACAAAAGCAACTCAGCACAAGAGAATAAGAAGAACAAAGAAAATTTCAGCACCACCAAAAAAAGCACTACAAAATGACAGCAACAAACTTCCATCTATCAATAATTACACTGAATGTAAATGGACTCAATGCACCCATAAAGAGACGGAGAGTGACAGAATGGATAAGAAAACAGGATCCATCAATATGCTGTCTACAAGAGACACACCTTAGAAACAAAGATGTGAATTGATTAAAACTCAAAGGTTGGAAAAAATATCAAGCTAACAACTACCAAAAAAGAGCAGGAGTGGCAATTCTAATCTCAGATAAAATAGACTTTAAAACAAAATCTACCATAAAAGACGAGGAAGGACACTATATAATGGTTAAGGGGATGATCCATCATGAAGACATAACCATAATAAACATCTATGCACCCAATGCCAGGGCTCCAAAATACATAAAAGAAACTCTAACAGCACTGAAAAGAGAAATTGACAGTTCCACAATAATAGTTGGAGACTTCAACACACCACTCTCAGTAAAGGACAGAACAACTAAGAAGAAACTCAGCAAAGATACAGAAGACCTAAAGGACACAATCAGCCAGCTGGACCTCATAGACATATATAGAACAATCCATCCAACCGCTGCAAAGTACACATTCTTTTCCAATGCACATGGAACGTTCTCCAGGATAGACCACATCTTAGGCCACACAGCAATCCTCAACAAGATCCAAAACGTTGAGATAATTCACAGTATCTTCTCTGACCACAATGCCATCAAGGCAGAAATTAACAATAGAAAGAGCAAGGAAAAAAAATCAACTACATGGAAACTAAATAATACTCTGCTAACACATCAATGGGTAATAGAAGAAATCAGAGATGGAATCAAAAAATTCCTAGAATCAAATGAAAATGAAAACACATCATACCAAAACCTTTGGGACACAGCAAAGGCAGTCCTCAGAGGACAATTTATAGCAATAGATGCACATATCAAAAAAGAAGAAAGGAACAAAATGAAAACATTAACTACAGAACTCAAACAAATAGAAAGAGAACAGCAAAGAAAGCCTACAACCACCAGAAGAAAGGAAATAGTAAAGATCAGAGCAGAAATAAATGAAATAGAGAACAGAAAAACAATAGAAAGTATCAACAAAACCAAAAGTTGGTTCTTTGGAAGAATCAACAAAATCGACAAACCACTGGCCAGACTGACAAAAGAAAAACAGGAAAGGACACAAATAACCCAAATAAGAAATGAAATGGGGGACATTACAACAGACCCAACTGAAATAAAAAGGATTATAACAGAATATTATGAAAAACTATATTACAACAAATTTGAAAACCTAGAGGAAATGGATAAATTTCCAGA
Organism: Dugong dugon; assembly: GCA_030035585.1. NCBI lineage: Eukaryota > Metazoa > Chordata > Mammalia > Sirenia > Dugongidae > Dugong > Dugong dugon. Next base: position 21,085,264 of record CM057469.1, on the reverse strand, counting down.
AACACACGGCCTACCCAAACTACAACAAAGTGATACTGAAAATCTGAACAGACCCATAACAGGAGAAGAGATTGAAAAGGTAATAAAAAAAAACTCCCAACCAAAAAAAGCCCTGGCCCAGATGGCTTCACTGGAGAATTCTACAAAACTTTTACAGAAGAGCTTGTACCAGTTCTACTCAAGCTATTTCAGCGCATAGAAGAGGAAGCAACACTTCCAAATTCGTTCTATGAAGCCAGCATAATGCTGATACCAAAACCAGGCAAAGACATCACAAAAAAAGAAAATTACAGACCAATATCTCTCATGAATATAGATGCAAAAATTCTGAACAAAATTCTAGCCAATAGAATTCAGTATCACATGAAAAAAATAATACACCACAACCAAGTAGGAGTCATACCAGGTATGCAAGGATGGTTTAACATTAGAAAATCCATCAATGTAATTCACCACATAAATAAAAGGAAAGAAAAAAATCACATGATCATCTCAATTGATGCGGAAAAGGCATTTGACAAAGTCCAACACCCATTCCTGTTAAAAGCTCTCTATAAAATAGGTATAGAAGGGAAATTTCTCAACATAATAAAGGGCAGCTATGCAAAACCAAAGGCCAACATCATTCTTAATGGAGAGAGGCTGAAAACATTCCCCCTGAAAACAGGAACAAGACAAGGATGCCCTTTATCACCGTTCTTATTTAACATTGTACTGGAAGTTCTAGCTAGAGCAATAAGGCAAGAGAAAGAAATAAAGGGCATCCAAATTGGTAATGAAGAAGTTAAGCTGTCCCTGTTTACAGGTGATATGATACTATACACAGAACACCCTAAAGACTCCACGAGAAATCTACTGGAACTAATAGAAAGATTCAGCAGAGTAGCAGGATACAAGATAAACATTCAAAAACCAGTTGGATTCCTATACACCAGTAAAGAGAACGATGAAAAGGTAATCAGGAAATCAATACAATTTTCAATAGCCCCTAAAAAGATAAAATACTTAGGAATAAATCTGAGCAGGAGTGTAAAAGACCTATACAAAGAAAACTACAAAACACTGCTGCATGAAACCCAAAGGGACTTACATAAATGGAAAAACATACCATGCTCATGGATAGACAGACTCAACATTGTGAAAATGGCAATTCTATCCAAAGCAATTTACATATACAATGCAATCCCAATCCAAATACCAGCAACATTCTTCAAAGAGATGGAAAAACTAATTATTAATTGTATATGGAATGGGAAGACTCCCCGAATAAGTAAAGCACTACTGAAGAAGAAGAATAAAGTTGGAGGACTCACACTACCTGACTTGAGAACCTACTATACAGCTACAGTAGTCAAAACAGCCTGGTACTGGTACAACGACAGATACATTGACCAATGGAACAGAACTGAGAACCCATATGCAAATCCATCCACCTACGGTCACCTGATCTTCGACAAGGGCCCAAAGTCCATCAAATGGGGAAAAGACAGTCTTTTTAACAAATGGTGCTGGCAAAACTGGATATCCATCTGCAAAAAAATGAAACAGGACTCATACCTCACGCCGTATACAAAAACTACTTCAAAATGGATCAAAGACCTGAATATAAAGCCTAAAACTATAAAGTTCATAGAAGAAAAAATAGGACCAACACTACAGGCCTTAATACAAGGAATTAACAGGATACAGACGATAACCATCAATGTACAAACCCCCAAAGATAAGCTAGATACCTGGGATCTTCTAAAAATCAAACACCTATGCTCTTCAAAAGACTTCACTGAAAGAGTAAAAAGAGAACCTACAAACCGGGAAAAAAATTTTGGACAGTGCAAGTCAGGCAAAGATCTAATCTCCATAATCTACAAGAAAATCCAACACCTTTATAACAAAAAGACAAATAATCCTATTAAAAAATGGGCGAAGGAAATGAACAGACACTTCACCAAAGAAGACATTCAAATGGCCAACAGACACATGAGGAAATGCTCGCCATCACTAGCCATTAGAGAAATGAAAATTAAAACTACAATGAGATACCATGTCACTCCGGCATTACTGGCACGAATCAAAAACACTGGAAATAACAAATGTTGGAGGGGCTGTGAGGAGATGGGAACTCTTATGCACTGCTGGTGGGAATGCAAAATGATACAACCATTTTGGAAAATGATATGGCGCTTCCTCAGAAAGCTAGAAATAGACATACCATTCAATCCAGCAATCCCACTCCTAGGAATATATCCTAGAGAAATAAGAGTCGTCACTCGAATAGACATATGCACACCTATGTTCATGGCAGCATTGTTCACAATAGCAAAACGATGGAAACAACCTAGATGCCCATCAACAGATGAATGGATAAACAAACTGTGGTACATACACACAATGGAGTACTATGCAACGAGAAAGAACAATGATGAATCTGTGAAGCATCTCATAACATGGATGAAACTGGAGGACATTATGCTGAGAGAAATAAGTCAATCACAAAAGGACAAATATTGTATGAGACCTCTATTGTAAAAACCCATGAAAAAGTTCACACACAAAATGTAACAATCTTTGTTGGTTACCAGGGATGGGAGGAGTGGGGCGGAAATACTAAATAGGCAATAGATAAGCGGTATCTTGGGTGAAGGGTGAGACAGTACACAATACAGGGGAAACCAGCATAACTTGTACAAGGAAATGTCGTGGAAGCTCCACAGACACATCCAAACTCCCTGAGGGACTGAATTGCTGGATGGAGGGCTGTGGGGACCATGCTCTCGGGGAACATCTAGCTCAATTGGCATAACACACTTTATAAAGACAATGCTCTACATTCTACCTTGGTGAGTAGCATCTGGGGTCATAAAACCTGTGAGCAGCCATCTGAGATACTCCACTGGTCTCATCCCTTCGGGAGCAAGCGAGAATGAAGAGAACAGGATACAAGTAAAAGATTAGTCCGAAGGACTAATGGACCACAGCTACCAAGGCCTCCACCGGACTGAGTCCAGTACAACTAGATGGTGCCTGACTACCACCACTGACTTCTCTGACCAGGATCACAACAGAGGGTTCTGGACGAGCTGGAGAAGGATGTAGAACAAAATTCTAACTCACAAAAAAAAAATGACCAGATTTACTGGCCTAAAGGAGACTGGAGAAACCCTGTGAGTATGGCCCCCAGACACCCTTCTAGCTCAGTGGTCAAGTTACTTCTGAGGTTCACTGTTCAGCCGGGGGGCGGACAGCCCCATAAAACCAAATGGGACTAATGAGTCACAGCAGTCCAGAGACAAGGGCCAGAAGGCAGAAGGGGACAGGAAAGCTGGTGATAGGGAACCCAAGGTTGAGTAAGGATAGTGTTGATGTGTTGTGAGGTTGTTAACCATTGTCATAGGGCAACATGTGTACTACCTGTTAAATGAGAAACTATTTTGTTCTGTAAGCCTGCATCTAAAGTGAGAATAGCAGCACAATTGGAAGAGCGTATTCAATGTCACTGAACTGTTCATGTAGAAGTTTTCAAAACGGTGCATCTTTAGCTATGTTTATTTTCACCAAAAAAAAAAAAAATGGTTGGGAAGTTAGAGGGTTAATATATTGTGGGGTTGTTAACCACTGTCATAAAACAACATGTGTACTACTATTTCATGAGAGACTATTTGTTCTGTAAGCCTTCACCTGAAGTACAATTAAAAAAAAAAACAAAAAACTGGGATTGAATCTGTGCTACTCATCTAAAATCACAGATGAAAGAAATTTTAAGTAGAAGGATAGCCTCTTTCCCCCAGTTCTATATTTGTTGTTGTTGTGTGCCGTAGAGCCGATTCTGACTCATAGCGACCCTATATGACAGAGTAGAACTGCCCCATAGGGTTTCCAAGGAGTAGCTGGTTGATTTGAACTGCCAACCTTTTGGTTAGCAGCTTGAGTTCTTAACCACTACGCCACCACGTCTCTATTCTATATTTAGGCCAGTCACATTCTGACTGGTTCCATTCTCCTCAGCCTCTATGATTTCTGACTTAGTAGCGATAAACAAATTTCTCTGAAAGTTTTCTTTCTGGGTTTTCTCTAGGAGAAGACAGAAGTTGCTAGATTAAAAAAAGGGCAGGAGGGTATAAACAATACCCCTCTCTTATCTGAAATTTTTTGAGGTGATTGCAGATTCGCATTCAATTGTAAGAACTAATACAGAGAGAGCTTGTGTACACTTTACCCAGTTTCCCCCACAGGTATCATTTTCCAAAACTATAGTATATGGAGTCCCGGTGGTGTAGTGGTTAAGAGCTTGACTACAAACCAGAAGGTCAGCAGTTTGAATCCACCAGCCCCTCCTTGGAAACCCTATGGGGCAGTTCAACCTGTCCTATAGGGTCGCTGTGAGTCAGGATCAACTCAACAGCAATGGTTTTTGTTTGTTGGTTTGTTTTCTTGGTATAGTAAAATATCACAACCAAGATTTTTACACTGATGAACTAATCTTATTCAGATTTCTCCAGTTTTATTTGTACTCGTGTGTGTGTATATTAAGTTCTACACAATTTTATCACGTGTAGGTTCGCAAAATCATCACCTTAGTCAAGATGCAGAACTGTTCCAACATGGCAAGTATCCCTCATGTTGTGCTTTTGTAACCACACCCAACTTCCTCCTGTACCCCCTCCAGTCCATAATTCCTGGCAACCATTAATGTATTCTCTACTTGGAAAATGTTATAGAAAGGGAATAACACAATGTGTAACCTTTGGAGATTAACTTTTATCACGCAACATTAATTCCCTGGAGATTCACCCACGTTGGTGTGTGTATCAATAGTTCCTTTTTATTGCTGAATAGTATTCCATTGTGCAGATGTACCACAATTCGTTTAAACATTCACCTTTTGAAAAATATCTATATTATTTGCGGTTTTTAGCTATTACAAACAAAGCTGCTATTTGTGTACAGGTTTTGTGTGAACATAAATTTTTCTTTCTCTGGTATGCATTCAGAAGAGCACAATTGCTGGGTCATATGTTAACTGCATCTTTTTGTTGTAGAAGAAACTGCCAAACTGTTTTCAGAGTGACTGCACAATTTTACAAAGGAGCCCTGGTGTTGCAGTGGTTAAAGTGCTGGGCTACTAACTGAAAGGTCAGCAGTATGAACTCACTGGCCACTCCATGAGAGAAAGATGTGGTAGTCTGCTTCTGTAGAGATTTACAGCCTTGGAAACCCTATGGGGCAGTTCTACTCTGTTCTGTAAGGTTGCTATGAGTCAGAATCGACTCAGTGGCAGTGGGTTTGGTTGTTTTGTTTTGGTACCATCTTACATTCCATCAGCAATATAAGGGTCCCAGTTTCTCCTGCCAGGTTGGTGTTGTCACTATGTTTTTTACTTGAGCCATTTGGATATGTGGGTAGTGATATTTCATTGTGGTTTTAATTTGCATGTCCCTGATGGCTAAGGATGTCGGACATCTTTTCATGTGCTTACTTGTCATTTGCATGTCTTCTTCAATGAACTGTCTGTTCATGTCTTTTGCCCATTTTCTAATTGGATTATATGTTTTATTAAGGCTGATTTTTGAGAATTCTTTATAAATTCTAGATACTAGTCTTTTATGAATATGTGGTGTATAAATATTTTCTCTCAGTCTGTAGCTTTTTTCATCTTTTTCACTTTCACTGGGCTTTCACAGAAAAGATGTGTCTAATTTTAATGAGGTCCTCCGCATCAATTTTCCTTTCATGGAAAATGTTTTTGTTGTCAAGTCTAAGAACTCTTTGCCTAACCCTAGATCCTAAAGATTTTATCCATTTTTTCTTCTAAAAGGTTTAAACTTTTATGTTTTACATTTAAGTTTGTGATCCATTTGGAGTTAATTTTCGTTTAAGGTGTGAAATTTAGGTCAAAGTTTTCCTTTTCTCCCCCCTAAAAAATGTATTTGCCCTACACACACACACACACACACACACACACACACACACACACACACGTACTCTAAAACCTTAAATAGAAGCTGTAACTAAATCAAAGGAACAATCAAAAAGTTGTTTTTCATTGTACAGACAAAACTACCAGATGATGAATAGCATCATTCACTTTTCTTCTGGTTTTGAAATCTTGTAAACACCCCAAATAGGGAAATGGAGAGTCTAATCACAGCACCCTTGCCTTCCATTATCCTATTTTATATTGAATTAGATAGTACCCTCTTTAACACAGTTGGATGCTAACAAAAACGTTAAAGATTTGAGTCCACCCAGAGGTCCCCTAGAAGAAAGGCCTGGCTATCTACTTCTGAAAAGTCAGTCATTGAAAACCCTATGGAGCACAGTTCTACTCTGACACACATAGGGGCATCGTGAGTCAGTCTACTCAACAGCAACTGGTGGCGGTGGTGATTGTATTAGGCATCATACGCCTACATTCTAGTAAATAAATAAATAAAAGCCACTTATTTCTTCCACGCCATGTCCTGGCACTTCATCTACAGAGATGAAGATTCAGTTTCAGGCCTTCAGGAGTCTGCAGTCTAGAGCAGGGGTCATGTAGAACCCTCACATAATTAGAACACCATGAATTCTCTGACAGAAGTGAGTAACGATGTTGAGAAATCTCCAAGGAAGCAGTGTCCAGCTCTTTTGTGGGGAAGTAGCAGAAGTTTTCCCAGAGGGATGACCTTTCAGCTAGGACTTGAAAGATAAGCATGAGTTTGAAGTGTAAGGCTTTGTGGATAACTCCATGGATAAGAATCAGCATGAATCCAATCCCCAAAATGTGGAGATTGATGCAGTCCCAGTTCCCTGCTTCTTAATCATTTCTGACACCAGCCACCTCACACAGCACTCTCTTTCTGTGATCTTAGCCACCTGGATATATGTCACCCCTCACAAGTTACAAGGACACTGTCCCTTAGACTGCCTAATAGGCAGATTCCAGATGCAAGTTTGAGAATCCATGACACACCCTCACTTTCACCTGTTGGCTCCTTCTTCTGCTTTACCAGAAAGACCCACAGAACTCACAGAAAGTACTAATGATTACTGGTTTTATTATAGTAAAAGTATATAAATCAGGATCATCATAAGAAAGAGATGCATGAGTAAGGTCTGGAAGGGTCCTCGATGCAGAGTTTCCATGTCCCAAAGTTTCCATGTCTCAGATGCATAATGTCTTTCACCAACCAGGAAGCTCTCTGAGCCTTTGTGTTCTGGGTTTTTCTTGGCCAGTCCTGCACGATAAGCTAAATCATGCTCCTGAGGCTAACTGATAATCAGCCTCCCAGGTGAGTCTTTTTTGGTCTGGCTAGCCCTCATGCAGCACTAATTCTCAAGTGTGGCCTGGAAGCCCCAGACCAAGGCCCCCAATTACTCCAAGGATTATTTCTCAGTAACCAAGGACACAGGCCACCTTACTTTGGGTAAATCTAAATTCTTTACCCTACAGAGGCAGAGAAAAAAAAGACAAAATTCAAAAAGTTTTTTTTGGAAAAATGTCATGGCTTGGAGAATGGGTGCAAAATAGTGAGAAAAAAATGGCATTGTAGAGGATGTGGGTGGGAAGTGGTATACAGAGAGGCAGATACTTCCAGGTCTTTCTCTCTCTCTCCCTCCCTCCCTCCCTGTCATTGTCTATATTTTCAAGTAACAAAAGCTGTAGTCCTACTTATTTTTTTAAGCTACCTTCTTCATCCTAACTATAGCAAACAACTTGCTTGGATTTAAGAAAAAACAGGGGGGAGCTAATTTAAATTATAAACTATATTGACAGAATGGCAGGAGCTGGGAGTCAGGAAACCAGAGCTATACTCCCAGCTTGTCCACTAACATGAGGAAAATACTATAAGGTTATAGTTTTAGGACTTAAAACTAGTTGTTGCTATTTGTGTGTACGATTAAAATATCACTAAGATGTGAGTCTCTATGTATATTTAGATAGGGAGTGAATGAATGGTACTCTACTAGTCACCAAGTTTTCAAAGTGATTTGGGTGGATAGCCCAGCCCATGACGCAGTGGAGTCTACACTTTTTATTGGTGGTCAGCCAGTTCTTCACTCCTGGGATACCTTCCCCTGATGATTGCTCTTGTAGTTCTGACTAAATCTTACGGAGGTTTGTTTGCCTTGAATCTATACTGGTGCCCTTTTGAGCTGATTGGCTGTTCTACATGAAGCAAACAGAGTTGCCTCCCTAGTTCTAGGGAAGAAATCACCTACAAACTGTGATCTGAAGTTTTCTGAAAGGTTTCACTGCTTCCAAGTCTGTCCCCAAATTTTTTCTATAGCCCAGTTCAACCTGTATCTTGAACTTGCCTAGCATGAGGGCACTTGATCCCCGGGCAATATGCTTCCAGAGATCATGAGTCAAAGTATATCTGCTTTAATCCAGAGAATGTGAACACATTAAAATCTAGTAGTGTCTATTAAATCTGGGGAAATTTGTCTCATATAGATTCAGAAAGTGTTGAGACACTGCAGGGAAAATCAGAGTCCTAGGAAAAAGGCTAAAACACCCTAATACAAATCTTCTTAATTCTGATTGGGTCTAGGTCCAACCTTGAGAATCAACTCAATTCACAAATATTTTTTAGGCAATGTATCTGCCAGATTTAGGTAAGTACTAAGACTTTAAATGTGGATTAAGAATAAGCCCCACATATACACAGACATGTGGATTCAAACCCTCGCTCTGCCACTTAAAAATATACTCCAATAACTTTACTTCTTGGGACTTTTACCTCAGCAGTAAAATAAGAACAAGAGTAGAATATGCCTCATAAGGCTTTGGTGAGGATTAAGTAAGATAAGTTTTTAAATAAGCTCGGACACAATAGAGGAAAAACACATGGTCAGATAAAGATGAGAAGGATCAGGGAAGACGTCCCCTTAGTAAGCAATGCCCGAATGGAGTCTTGAACTCTAAACGAGTTACACACAGGAATGGAGGGAAGACAGCAACCAAGCCTGGGGAACAGCACATACCACACCTCGGATGAAAAGGACAGAAAAATGTGGGTGTGGCAAGGGATGAGGAAGGGAAACGGGAGACTATGTTAGGAGCACAGATCATGAGGGGAAAGTTACAAGGGATGACACAACACTAGTGGCTCATCTCATCTCAAGTAGGACTAAAAAGCTGGTACTTTGTCCGTAAGGCTTTGCAGGGAGGATTTTAAGTAAGAGAGAAAAATAATCAAATTTACTTCAAGAATTATGACTCAAGCAGTAACGTAGAGAATGAATGAGCAAGGCAAGTCAAGTCAGAGATATTGGTTAGGAGGCTGATGGAGTACTTAAGGTGAGGGATCATGTCCCCCAGGCACTGAATCAATAAGTCTTGGTGACTGATTGAAGGTGGGGAGTGAGGCACAAGAAGGCATTTGAGAAGGCCCCCAGATTGCTGGTTTGGATGACTGAGTAGGTGATCACGTGATCAGTCGAAAATGGAAACACAAGAGGATGCATAGGTTTGGGGTGGGGAGGGGAGAGGCAATGAATATACTTTGATACCTGCCATTTTACAGAATCTGTGAGATATACAAGTGAAACTGTCCAGCAGCAAGTTGAATATAAAGATCTGAAGCTTAGGACAGTGGTTTAGGAATGTAGGAGTTTGACGCCATGAAAGGCCACTCAGAGAGAGGGTATAAGATGAAAGAGCCACACAGGAATACCAACAGAGACAAGCACAACTGGAGAACTGGAGTACAAAGAGAATATGAGCAAATCCAATGAGATACAGATGTTTGTAATCACCAATAAAATCACTAAATATTGATATAAATTTATAAGCACTTAGATATCTCTACACACATAATTGCAGTAATTTTAACATCACTCCAGGTTAGTGATGAATGTGGAAGAACCTAAAAGCAGGACAACTCAGATAATTGCATGACTAAATGTGGCAGATACATGGTATGAATTCATAACTTATTTTCTGGGATTTGTAGCAGGTTCTGGTCAATGGATATTCAAATTTAAGAGATTAATCTATCCAAGATTTTAGATGAATGTAATGCCCTAGAGTATAAGGACTGTGTCTAATTCATACCTCCTGATACCCAATGCAGCATCACACGCAAGGAAACCACTAATGCCTCCTTTGCCCAGTGTTAATGAAATCTGCAAGGCCATGTCTACTTCCAACTCTGCTACATTTCCTAAGAGGAGGCTCTGTCTCCAAATACAATAGATGCTTTTACAGTAATGATCCTCAGAATGTAGGAAGAATACTCCATAGTTACAAGTTGAACGTGTGCATTGTCCTTTACCATGTAAGTGGGTGGCAGGCTGAGAGACTGAGGGATAATTGAACGAATGACACAGCAAGGGATGGCACTGTAAGCTTCTATTATTCCTTGGAGAAGGAAAAAAGACAAAAAACCTAAGCCCAAGTGTTAAGGTTTTTAAAATCGTTTAGAGGGGAGGCCAAACAGAACAATGGTTAAGAACATGAGGTTTGAAATCAAATAGACTTAGGTTTGAAATCCTGGATCTACCTCTTAATAATGTTTCTGGAGTGCTTCCTAGGGGCCAGGTACTAGTCAGAATGCTTTGTATTAATTTATTAAATCCTTACGACAAGCCATGGAGGCAAGACTGAGACACAGAATAATTAAGTAAATTGCCCAAGGTCACACACTAAGTAAGTGGCCAAGCAGGGATATGAAACTAGGCAGTCCAGCTCCAGGGCCAGCACTCTTCACCCTAGGTTTTTATGCCAGACTGGGAAGTCACAAACTCTCCAAAACGTCCTTGTTTTGTATCTAAAGCAAAAAACAATTCTTACCTCATACAGTTATACTGAACAGAAAGAAAATAAAGTATATAAAGCACTTAGCATAGTGCCTAGAATATAGTAAGTATTCTATAGAGTATGGCTATACTTACTTTTATTAACTCCTTTTTACAAATGTGTACTCAGTATTAAAACATGAACACTAAGGGGAGTGATGCAAAACCGAGTCAAATTCTGCCCTCCACTCCACCACTAGTAAAGGACAAGTAAAGTAAAGGACCCTAGTAAAGGACAAGTATGGTAGGCATCTGACATCTCAATACCTCAAGGCTTTATTTAGATTTATAGATATTCATGTTCTTGTTCCAAGACCATCTTGCTTTATCCATCAAAACCTGGTGACAGATTAACTGAGTGTGAATGATCTATAACAAACAGAATCTGAGCTATGAACTAGAAGCAAAAGGGGAAAATAAATTGTTAAATTGTGAAAAGCATTCAGATGATCTCATATGCTATTCAATGAGAAACTGTTAAGGAGAATGGCTCATTGTTGGGTAATCTCTCCTCTTGTTTTTGAGACAGAATATCTTGCTCACTGCATTGATTTGTCCATGTGCATTTATATTCCTACCACAGATCAATATATTCAAGGAGAAATTTTAAATTAAGCAAACAATTTATGCAGGTACTGTAGACCTAGATGCAAATCCATGTTTCCTCCTGACTTCAAGTGTTTTTTCTGTCTATTCCTACATATAAACATATCAGAGTCAATGCTTCCTCACCATGACAACTATACATTTTTTTCACACTATCTCAGATTACCTTTCCCAAGTGGCGGTGAGAATTAGGATTAATTCAGTTCAACTCAATAACTCTGCTATGTGTCAGACAGAGCAGAAGAACATACTGCATCTCACCAATGCTCCGCATCCCGAAACAATGGATGGGAGCGTAGAGAGCCCCGGTATAATGGTCACAGAGGGGCTGAGGCTGCAGCCATTCAGGAACGAAGCAATGCTGAGGAAGACAATTCCCACCAGTGTGCTTTGAACCTTATTCAGAGAATCTGACTCCGAAAGCTCTGTTTCCCCAGGGAAGGAGTGGCAGAAGACGCTCTCAGACATCATGAATCTTATATTCATATGCCCATCTCTAAAGTGTAGTGGACCATGATATTTGTTCCATGAATTGTGATCTTCAGTCTGCAGGGCAATAACTCATAAAACAACAATAAAATTAGCTTGAACTTAATGTACATGATTTGGTAACTGTAGGACAACCAGGTGGAAACATCTGGTGCATGTAGGATGTCTTTGTCTGGCAGTCAGAAGCAAGGTCCTGAGTAGAAGTTCAAATTTAAGAATGATCAGCTTAGTTGAAGACTTGGACATGGATAAGAAGAGGAAAGAGCTGTTATGGATTGAATTGTGTCCTCCTCAAAATCACATGCTGTAAATCCTCACCCTTGTACCTGTGGATGTAATGCTATTTGGGAGTAGGAATTTCTTTGTTTTGTTAATGAGACTGTGACAGTGTAGGGTGTGTTTTAAGCCAAACACTTTTTGAGATGTAAGAGTGAATTGGGCACAGAAGCAAGCAAGCACAGATGAAGAAAGACAGGTGCCACCGCACATGAAGCTCTCCAAGGAACCAAGGAACAGAAGCTAAAAAGAGACAAAGACCTTCCCCCAAGTTGACAGAGAAAGCCTTTCCCTAGAGCAAGTGCCGTGAATTTGGACTTCTAGCCTCCAAATTGTGAGAAAATAAATTTCTGTTTGTTAAAGCCACCCACTTGTGATAGTTCTGTTACAGCAGCACTAGATAACTAAGCAAGAGCTGAAGTGGAATCCTGAGGACCACTCCTATTTAGGGGGCAGGAGGAAAAAGAGGAGGCTGTGAAGAGGACTAGAAAGTAACTATTTAAAAAGCTGTGGGGAAATCATGAAAGACTCCTATTATGAAAATACAATGGAGTACATCACCTGAGAAGCTTTTGATTACAAAACACTTGGATAAGCTGTGTAAAAGTATTTAAAAAAAAAAAAAAAAAAAAACCTCCTAAACGCATAGCTGAGCTTGTAATGTATTAAGGAAAATCCAGATATAAAAATGAATATAAACATGAATAGGACAAAAAAATGAAGAGGAAGATGAAAACCAGAGAAGTGAGCAAGTGGCTATGCTCTTCTGCTGTGAGAATATTTTGATGATCTTAGGAACCAAGCTTCTTGGATATTAACTGCCCCACGGCAAGAGGAGAGAAGCCTTTGGGCCTCTGCAAGACGTAGAATTGAAACTCAGATTCCTGCGTGAATCTATAATATTTTCTTTTTTCTATGTGTTTGAAATTTTCCACAATAAAAAGTTTGGGTTTGTTTGTTTGTTTGTTTGTTTCTTAGATAAATGGAGTCCTAGGGTTCATGGCAGAAGCAGATGCAAAATCTCACTAGAGGACGGATAAAGGCAATACAGGATTCTGACAAACATAAGCCTACAATCACAAAAGTGCAGATATGAAGAAACAAGCCTACATGAGAATCAACAGAGAAAACTACCAGTGAAATTAGAGCCTCAGAACTTCAAAAAACATATAATAACTGAAGATGGAAGGAATACACAGAGTCACTGTACTAAAAAAAAACTGGTCGACGTTCAACCATTTCAGGAAGTAGCATATCATCATGACCTGACGGTACTGAAAGAACAAGTCCAAGATGCACTGAAGGCATTGGCGAAAAACAAGGCTCCCGGAATAGACAGAATACCAACAGCGATGCTTCAACAAACAGATGCAATGCTGGAAGCACTCACTCTTCTATGCCAAGAAATTTGGAAGACAGCTAGCTACCGAAAGGAAGAGACCCATATTTGTGTCCATCCCAAAGAAAGGTAATCCAACCAAAAGCAGAAATTATCAAACAATATCATTAATATAACACAAGTAAAATTTTGCTGAAGATAATTTAAAAACTGTTGCAACAATACATCCAAAGAGAACTGCCAGAAATTCAAGCTGGATTCAGAAGAGGATATGGAATGAGGGATATCACTGCTGATGTCAGATGGATCTTGGCTGAAAGCAGAAAATACCAGAAAGATGTTTACCTGTGTTTTATTGACTATGCAAAGGCATTCCACTATGTGGATCATAACAAATTATGGATAACATTGCAATGAATGGGAATTCCAGAACACTTAATTGTGCTCATGCGGAACCTCTACACAGATCAAGAGGCAGTTGCTCAAACAGAACAAGGGGATACTGCGTAGTTTAAAGTCTGGAAAGGTGTGTGTTAGGGTTGTATCCTTTCACTATACTTATTCAGTCTGTATGGTGTTGAGTAAATAATCTGAGAAGCTGGACTATATGAAGAAGAACGCGGCATCAGCATTGGAGGAAGACTCATTAACAGCCTGTGTTATACAGATGACACCACCTTGCTTGCTGAAAGCGAAGAGGACTTGAAGCCCTTACTGATGAAGCTCAAAGACTACAGCCTTCAGTATAGATTACACTGCAACATAAAGAAAACAAAAATCCTCACAAATGGACCAATAAGAAACATCATGATAAATGGGGAAAAGACTGAAGTTGTCAAGGATTTCATTTTCTTTGGATCCATGATCAACATCCATGGAAGCAGCAGTCAAGAAATCAAATGATGCATTGCATTGGGAAAATCTGCTGCAAGAGGCCTCTTTAAAGTATTCAAAAGCAAACATATCACTTTAAAGACTAAGGAGCACCTGACTCAAGCCATGGTATTTTCAATTGCCTCATAAGCATGCAAAAGCTGGACAATGAATAAGGAAGACAGAAGAATTGATGCCCTTGAATTATGGTGTTGGCAAAGAATATTGACTATACCATGGACTGCCAGAAGAACAAACAGTCTATCTTGGGAGAAGTACAGCCAGAATGCTCCTTAAAAGTGAGGATAACAAGGCTTTGTCTTTGTACTTTGGACAAGTTATCAGGAAGGATCAGTCCCTAGAGAAGGATATTATTCTTAGTAAAGTAGAGAGTTATTGAGAAAGAGGAAGACCCTCAATGAGATGGACTGACACAGTGGCTGTAACAATGGGCTCAATCAAACACAGCAATGATTTGTGAGGATGGTGCTGGACCAGGCAGTTTTTCACACAACAAGACACTGTTATACATAGTGTTGCTACGAGTTGGAGGCGACTCAAAGGCACCTAACAACAACAACAACAACTAATTATAGTGTAAGGAAGGAGCCTTAGTGGCACAGTGGTTAAAGTGCTCCGCTGCTAACTGCGAGGGTGGTGGTTGAACCCACCAGCTGCTCCGTGTGAGAAAGGTGTGGTAGTCTACTTCTGTAAAGATTTCAGCCTCAGAAACCCTATGGGACAGTTCTAGTCTGTTCTGTAGGGTCGCTATGTGTTGGAATCATTTCAATGGAATGGGTTTGGTTTGTGTTTTTTTATAGTATGGGGAATAACTTTTATAATATTAAAAAATAAAATAAGAAATCAAAATTGTAAGAAAGTGTCTTAGTTATCTAGAACTGTTATAACCGAAATACCACAAATGGCTGGCTTTAACAAATAGAATTTGGGGTGCTGGCTCTAGGGAAAGGCTTTCTCTCTCTCAATTATGGGGGAAAGTCCTTGTCTCTTTTCGACTTCTATTTCTTGGTTCCTTGGTGAGCTAATGTAGCATGGCATCTATCCTCCCCCATCTGCTTTCTTGATGCTTGCTTCATCTGCTCTTTGAAATCTCAAAAGACATTGACTTAAAGCAACTCTAATACTGCCCTTTTAACATAACACAGCAAAAAAAACTCTATTCCTAAATGGGAACATAATCAGAGGTATAAAACACAATCCCATTGCCATCAAGTTGATTCCGACCCTACAGGACAGATTAGAACTGCCCCATAAGATTTCTAAGGAGTCGCTGGTGGATTCCAACTGCCAACATTTTGGTTAGCAGCCTGAGCTCTTAACCACTGCACCACCAGGGCTCCATCACAGGTATTGTAGGATTTATAACACACATATTTTTTAATTTATTGTGAAAATATATACAACAAAACAGTCACCATTTCAACAATTTCTACATGTGTAATTCAGTGACATTGATTGCTTTCTTCACGGGCAACTATTATCATTATCCTTTTCCCAATTTTTCCACTACCATTAACTTAAACTAAATGCTCCCCAAACAGAAATTCCCCCTTCCCCACCTCCTTTCCACCCCCAGTAACCACTAATGATCTTTGGTTTCTATTTATGCATTTATTTCATATAAGTGAGATCATACAGCATTTGTCCTTTTGCGATCGACTAATTTTGCTCAGCATAATGGTTTCAAGGTTAAACCATGCTATGGCATGCATTAGGACTTCATTTCTCTTTATGGCTGAGTAATATTTCTTTGTATGTATGTACTACATTTTGTTTACCCATTCATTTGTCGATGGACATTTCTGTTGTTTCCACCTTTTGGCTACTGTGCAAAGTGCTGCAGTGAACATTGGTGTACAGGTTTCTGTTTGCATTCCTGCTTTCACTTCTTCTGGGTGTATACTTAGGATTGGGATTGCTGGGTCATATGGTAGTTCTATGTTTGACCTTTTTTTTTCATAATACTCTGTTATGATCTTTTTTATTTCAGTTGAGTCTGTTGTAATGTTCCACATTTCATTTCTTTTTTTTTTTTATTATTGTACTTTAGATGAAGGTTTACAGAACAAACTAGCTTCTCATTAAACAGTACACGTACTGTTTTATGACATTGGTTTACAACCCCATGACTTGTCAACACTCTCTCTTCTTGACTTTGGGCTCTCTATTACCAGCTTTCCTGCCCCCTCCTGCCTTCTAGGCCTTACCCCTGGGCAGGTGTGCCCCTTTAGTCTGGTTTTGTTTTATGGACCTGTCTAGTCTTTGGATGAACGGTGAACCTCAGAAGTGACTTCATTACTGAACTAAAATGGTGTCCGGGGGCTATACTCTTGGGGTTTCTCCAGTCTCTGTCAGGCCAGTAAGTCTGGTCCTTTTTTGTGAGTTAGAATTTTGTTCTACATTTTTCTCCAGCTCTGTCTGGGACCTTCTACTGTGATCCCTGTCAGAGCAGTCAGTGGTGGTAGCTGGGTACCACCTAGATGTACTGGACTCAGTCTGGTGGAGGCCATGGTAGTTGTGGTCCATTAGTCTTTTGGACTAATGTTTCCCTTGTATCTTTAGTTTTCTTCATTGCCGCTTGCTCCCAAATGGGTGAGACCAGAGGAGTATCTTAGATGGCTGCTCAGGGCTTTTAAGACGTGAGACACTACTCACCAAAGTAGAAGTAGAACATTTTCTTTATAAACTATGTTATGCCAGTTGAGCTAGATGTTCCCCGAGACCATAGCCCTCAGCCCAGCAATTTGGTTCCTCAGGGAGTTTGGATGTGTCTATAGAGCTTCCATGACCTTGCTTTGTATAAGTTGTGCTGGCTTCCCCAGTGTTGTGTACTGTCTTAACCTTCACCAAACTTACCACTTATCTATTGTCTATTTAGTATAACACGTATTTTTGAGGGACACAATTCGATCCACAACAGAAAGGGGGGGGGGAGGCAAGAATATTTTAAAATAAATGACTAGACCTTCCAGAAATGAAAATTCAATTAGTTAAAAAGCAAATGTGATGCAGTTAAATTACTTTTGCACCTCAAAAAAGATCTGTATAAACTATCCAGAAAATAATACAGGGAAAGAAAGATAAAGAAAATGCAAAAAGGAAAAGTAGCAATAAAAATTTTCATATATTGCAGAAGGGAGCAGAACTTGGTACAAGCACCTTGAAAAATAATTTGAAGTAATCTAATAAAGTTGAAGATGCACACTCCCTACTACCAGGATTTTCCTCTTAAAATAAGTTCGTCAATGAAGGAATGCATCACCCAGATCCCACCCCTCAGTACCCAGGCACGAACTTCCTCTTAGGAAATTGCTCTCATGGAAGAGAGCTGACTCACCCAAGGATACACACAACCTCCCCGTCGAGGGTAACCTATATATCCAACATAGGGGACAAAGGCCAAGCCTTTGGCACAGATTTCGAACAACATGAAGGACGGCCCCAACTCCAGAACTGAGTTTCTGCTATAACGACACTGAAGTTTAATTTTTACCTCTACCCAATTCTGCTTCCTTCAATTCCTTATAGGTGTTGTCCCAAAGAGTACTACTTAGTACATTACCTAGAAAGATCTCAATCTAAACAGTACCCTAGGGTAAAACTCATCCAAATTGCACCAAGACTCATATCCACGTTCACTGGAGCAACAGAAAAAAAAAACTTAGATACAACGAAAATGACATCAACAGGAAAATGGATAAATAAGCTTGATATAGTCTTACAATGTAATCATGTAAGATATTACTGAGAACCTACTATGAGTTAAGTTTTAGGAATGCATCAGTGAACAACAACAACAAAAATCCCTGCTTTTATGGGACTTAGTTACAGCATTTTAAAAAGTTTCTAAGTGCTTTGGCGGGGGAAGGGGAAGGTAAGTAGTCTGTTGTTGTTAGGTGCCATCAAATTAATTTCAACTCAGAGTGACCCCATGCAACTGAGTAGAACTGCCCCCATAGGATTTTCTAGGCTGTAATCTTTATGGCAGCAGACCTCCACCTCTTTCTACCACAGTGCTGCTGGGTAGGTTTGAACTGCCGACTGTTTGGTTAGCAGCTGAGCACTTAACCCTTGGGTTACCAGGACTGGTTAAGGAGGCTAGGGTGCTATAATTTTAAGTAGTATGGCCAGAATAGGTACATAAGATCAAGATAGTAAATTAAGAGACTGGTTATAAGCTATCAAGGGAAAGAGCATACCAGGTGGCAGAAATATCAAGTGCAAAGGCCCTGAGGAACAATCCTACCTGACATGTTTGAGGAACAGTGAGAAGCCAGAGTGGGTAGAGTAGTGTAACTGAGGGGGTGAGGAGTAGAAGATGAGGGAGGACAAGATCATGTAAGTGTTTTGGCTTTTCCTCTGAGTGAGATGGAAAGCAGGGAAAGGATTCTGAGCAGATGATTGGCATGATGCAATTTAGGTTTTAAAAAGGATCGTTTGAGTTACTGTGCAGAAAGACTGCAGGAGACAATGGTGAAAAGGATAAGAAGTTGAAGACCATTGTGATAATTTAGGCAAGTGATGATGGTTGCTTATACTAGGCTGGAAGAAGTAGAGATGGTGAGAGGTGATTGGATTCTGGACCTATATGGAAGGCAGAACCACAGTATTTGTGATTAATTGGTATAGGAGGTGAGGAAAAGGAGTTCAGGAATGACACCGAGGTTGTGGACCTGATCACTAGAAGTATGGGGTTGCCATTAACTGAAATGGTAAAGAATGTGGAAGGCATAGACTAATAAAGAAAAAATCAGAAGTTTGACTTTGAACATGGTATATTTGAGATGCCTATTGGACAACCAAAGAGATATGTCTAATATGCAATTGGATATATGAGTCTCGAGTTCAGGGAGAAGTCTAAGCTATAGTTATAAATTGAAGCTTCATCAGTGTGTAGATGATGTTTAAAGTCATGAGATTGGATGAGCTCATCAAGGTAATTAGTTAGAGAAAAGAAGTACAAGGACTGAGCCCTAGACATAAATGTACAGGTAGTCCCTGACTTATGATGTATTCGAGTTACGGCTACCCGCACTTACAACCATTCATTTTTGGCTTTTGTGGGGTACATTTTATCATTAGTAGTATATTGCAGTGTGTAATTTGCTGATATCATTCTCAGATGTCCACTCACTGATGTTCTACTTTATGATTGACTGTGCAAAACACTGCCAGATTTATAAGATACTGATAATAAAAGGCAATAGTAATGAATTTTTTTTAAATGAGGTGTTAGACTTATGTCAGAACCAACTCACAATGGAGTCATTCAAAACAGAACCCTGTCATAAGTCGGAGACTACTTGCATATCAACATATACAACCTGTATATCAACATATCATATCATAATTACTCATTCATTGCCTAGAACATTGAGTGCCTCTAGAGTAGGCACTCGATAAATATTTATTGAATAAATGAATGAATGAATAACTTCTGCATAAATTTTCATTTGAAGAAAATACTTAAAAGCTTTTTAAATACTTAAAAACTATCATACTTAGGCATTGTATATCAAAGGGAACTTTAGTTTTATTTGAAGTGTTCTAATTTTAATAAAATTTTTATCACATATTAATTGTCTAATTAGAACCAAAAATACGTTGAAATGGAAAAATAATACCATGAGAACAGAGAACCAAAATAAGGAATGATTAACATTGCTAAATGCCACAAAGAACTCACAATGAAGACCGAAAAATCCACTTGAATTAGATAACTAGAAATCATATATGATCTCAAAGAACTATCTTCAATTAAATAAATGAGAACTCCTCAGAGTCAACTAAAATTGGGAGAGTCTTGGCTATGAAGGGAAAGAGAAAAATCAACTGATGACTAGATATGGAAGATAAAGATCATGTCTAATGCTGAAACAGGAATGAACTAGGAGAGAGGAAGAGGCTAAAGCAACAGAAGAACAATAACTGCTACAATTACTGGTTGTTGATGTGAGAGGCAATAGATCCAGAGCCTAAGTGGTAAGATTTACTGTAGATGAGGGAACCAAAACACCAAACCCGTTGCTGTGGAGTCAATTTCAACTCATGGCGACCCCACGTGTTACTGAATAGAACTGTGCTCCATAGGGTTTTCTTGGCTGTAATCTTTACAGAAGCAAATGGCTAGGCCTTCCTTCTGTGGTACTGTTAGATGGGTTTTAACTATCGACCTTTAGGTAGGTAGTTGAGCACAAACCACTTATGCTACCCAGGGACCTGGATGAAGGAAGGAAAGAATAAGATAAAATGTAGGTTCAGGTACATTTTTTAGGGAGATGATCAGGAACTTAGTCTGTATTTCCTCTGTGAAGTAGGAGGTGTCTGATATATGTCAGAAGGAGTGAGTACGAGAGGGGACTTGAAGAGAATGGTGAATATTTTCAACAGGTTGTATAACAATTGTCTGGTAATTTCCTCAAAGCTTGTAAGGCATTGCGGAGAGCTTACCTGTGACCAGAGGCATTGACATCATCATGGCACAATTGGGATCATTTTATGATTTTCCTCAGAAATCCTCAAAAACGAGGAGGAGAGATGACAACTGGTTAGATGGATCTCCAGGGTTGGGAGTTAGGACAAGGCAATGGAAGATAGTGGGGAGAAGATAGTGGTGGAACTGATAAACCACTGCATCTAGGAAAAAGTGAAGATTCAAAATGTTTACTATGTGGGAGAAAAATAACGGACCAAGGAATTAAAATTTGTAAGATAATAAAAAGCAGATATAACAGGGAATGAGACTGGAAGAATTGGAAGTTTTTGAAATTGTCATCAGAAAATGGGGTATTTCAGTTCAGATTTTCAGTGATAGAAGTGTTCTGACCCTCTGAACTCTGTTAACCCAGAACCAAAACCATTCCTGAAGCCCGCTCTTCAGACAAAGATTAGACAGGACTATAAAACAAAAAATAATACACTGGAGGAGTGTGCTTCTTAGTTCAATCAGATACACGAGACCAAATGTGTAGCTCTTGTCTGAAGGCAGGATGAGAAGGCAGGAAGGGACAGGAACTGGTCAAATGGACACAGGGAACCTGGGGTGGAAAGGGGGAGTGTGCTGTCGCATTGTGTGGATTGCGACTAATGTCACAAAACAATATGTGTATAAATTTTTGTATGAGAAATTAACTTGAGCTGTACACTTTCGCCTAGAGCACAATAAGAAAAAGAAAGAAAGAAAGAAAAAGAAATGTTCTGACCAGTGACAGAATCCAAGGTGTTCCCAAGTGGGCTAGCATGGTTTAGGGATGAAGGACATTGATGCTGAATAGGTCAGTATCTGCAAGATGTTTGATGAGTAATTTAGTTCCAAGACCCACATCCCCATGGATAATGACAGGCCCCAAAGAATGGAGGAAATTATTGCTAGGGAGATGATTTAGGGATCAGGAATTTTCAAGGTATCTGGGACTGCATATGCAGAAAGAGACATTTGCAACGTCTAAAGTACTCAGGAATGTAAGTCATACTGGGTTAACTAGCCTCAAAAATCAGAATGGAATCTAATGTAAAGTTGTTCATTATGCACACACACTGAGTTCTACATGTCTATCAGGGGCCTAATGATATCTGCCCAAGTTTCTAAATGGAGTTCTTCTCCAAAGATGTCTTGTGGCATCTGCAAAGATCCAGCGATTGGTAGTAACATACGTTGTTGTCAGCTACCATTGAGTAGGCTCTGACTCATGGCGATCTTATGTATAACAGAAAGAAACCTTGCCTCGTCCTCTGCAAATGGGACATATAAGAGAGAAGAAATCAGAGCACCTTACAGAGATTATCTCATTTAATCCTCCCGACAATCCTTCCATAAGATAACTGGTATTATTATTATCATTCTGTTTAAGAATCTAGAAAGGAAACTGAAGCTAGTAGAATTTAAGCAATTCACAAAGATCATACAGCTATCAAGAGATGGGGCTGGGCTTTGAACCGAGATCTTTTTACCCCACAGTCTGATAATTTAAGAGTCATACAATTTAGGAGGAATTGACCCCTCCTCGAGTCCATAAGTGGACCCTGATTGGCTTAAGGTAACCAGTATACTCCCTTCACCTCCACCAAAGTGATTGGCTCAGGAATTGGCACATGGTCCAAGTGAGGCCAATCAAGACCACCTTAGATTCAATTCCAGGATTAAGTTTTCAGGTTTGTTATATCTTGCTGGAAAGAATCAAAGAAGATTGTAGCTCTGGAAGCTGCTGGCAGGCATTTTAGAGCTAACACCAAAAAGTAGAACTGAGAAATGGAGGGAGGAAAAGGAGGTCTTCGCCCATATTTTCTGAGTCATGGATTAAGGCTTTCTTGAAGCCTACACCTATTCAGTTATGAGTCAACAAATTGCCTTTTTGTGTTTAAGCTGGTTTTGATCAGGGTTCCTAACTGAGTCAGTATCAAAATACAAAGATTTTTAAGTAAACCAAGGCCTTACGGAAATATGTAAAGAGCAAAATTTGCTTTGAGTACACACCTACCTCCCTTTCAGCATCTCATTCTTGGTCTCCCAGTCACCTACTCAGATAATATCTAAAGATTCTGTAGATAGTCCCATTCTTTTTTCAGGAATAGGTATATTACACACAAAACCCAGCAGTCCTCTTTTTTTTTTTTTTCCTCTTTCTCCAGGATCTCCTCCCTAGACTTTCTTGAAGATCTCAGAGTCAAAGCCGAGATGAATTCAGAAGTAGCTTCTCCTTGACCCTGAGCTGAATTCCTGGCAACAAACTCATATCTCTCTGAAAACTTGAGTTTATTACATTATACCTATTGCCATAGAGTCGATTCCAAACCATGATGACCCTACAGGACAGACTAGAACTGTCCCATAGGGTTTTCAAGGAGCAGCTGGTAGATTCCAACTACTGACCTTTTGATTAGCAGCTGAGCTCTTAACCACTGCACTACCAGGGCTTCTTATCACATATAAACCCATTGCCATCAAGTCAATTCCAACTCATAGCGACTCTATACGATGGAGTAGAACTGCCTCCAAAGGGTTTCCAAGGAGCGGCTGGTGGATTTGCCCTGCCAACATTTTGGTTAGCAGCCATAGCTCTTGACCATAGGGTGAGGCAATAACAAAGCTAATACATGGACTAGGTGGGCTGCTAAGATTTAGCTTCATTTGTTGCTAACACGTGCTTAACTGTACTTTGTGTATCTTAAAAGCGAGGAGAAGGAAAGCAAGAAAAAGAAATTTCTCCAGGAAAAGAAAGTTTTAGTCTTGGAAGATATTTCTTTTTAAAAATAAATAAGCTAAAAAAGATTTTTAGATAGTCTAAATATTTTAGCACTTTTGAAAATATCTGTAAATATAGACTATACCTATCAGAAATTTGGATTTTCAGGGAAAACAAATGCCAAAGTTGGGTCAGTATTTACTATTTATTCTTATATTACTTGTCAGGCACTCATAGTGTGTAGCTGTGCCCTGGCTGCTCAGTTCATAGGTAAGAGTTATAGTCCCTTCCCTTAAACTTCCCTGTAGTATAGTAGAGTAATTGCGCCTGAACTACATATCACCTTTAGAAATGCAAAATCATGAAAACAAACAGAGAACTATACAATGGGTCAGGAGTTGCTTGGAAGATGGGAGGTAGAGATCATTTAAAATTAAAAAGGCAAAACTTGAGATAATACTCTAAGCAAGGGATGCAGCATAACAAACAGAAAGAAGACTGCTGAGTAATCTGTCAACTTCAGGGCTATAGCAAGTTCTAGAATCAGAAACATTCAGGAATTATTACCCAGACTTTAGAGGGACATTGGTGGTTCAGTGGTAGACTTCTAACCTTCTATGTGGAAGACCCAGTTTCTATTTCCCACCAGTGCACCTCATGCAGAGTCACCACCTGTCTGTCAGTGGAGGCTTATGTGTTGCTATGAAGTTGAACAGCTTCCAGACTAAGACAGACTAAGAAGAAAGGCCTGGTGATGTACTTCCGAAAATAAGACAATGAAAACCATATGAATCACAATATCCCATTCCCAACTGATTATGGGGATCGCGAAGGACCGGGCAGTATTTCATTCCCTTTTGCACGGGGTTGCCATAAGTTGGGGGCAACTCGACAGCAGCTAACAACAATAGTAATCTCAGCTTTTGCAAGATCTCTCAGACTTAGCGCTCCGTTTGTCTTCCTACTTCCACCATCTAGCACAGGGCATGTTTTTCTGATGTCCAGATGACCATCCTGAACTCAAGCTGGCCCCGGGCCATTCTCTGGTATAATCCACTCAAGCATTCTCTCAGAGAGCCTGGAGAAGGCATCATCAAGGTTACAAATTACACCTATGACAAGAGCCCCGAGGCTCTTACACTTAGTAATATAAATATTTATGTAGCTAATAAGGACAGAGATGTAGTCATCTGGATAATGAGGTGCCGGAGGTAACATCAGCACCAGCGTTAGCCTATCAGAGCCACAGGGATGCACTTAGACAGAGGACGCTGCTGACAACAGCCTGCATGAAATGGGGCATGCCTGGTCTGGGGAGAGGCTATTTTTATCACTCCGGATTGTTTCGAGTTGGCAGCTGTTTGATATTGTATGAGAGTTTCCTCACAGAATTCAGATGAATCATTTTCTCCAGTCACAGTTCTGAAGCAAACATTCTCCTACAGACATTTGTGCCGGACAGAAATTTCATTAAAAGGTTATCCTCTGGGTGTGTGCCTGGGCTGACACTCCTTACGGGGTGGGATCTGGAGTCAGACCCAGTTCTGGTGCCTGCCTCATCTCGCACTAGCTTATAAAGGAGCTGTAGCAGATTCTGTGTCTCCCTTAGCAGCAATAGCATATGCCTCACCCAACAGAGCATCAACAGATCCAGAAAAAAGAGTAACTGCAGTTCTTTCTCACTATATATATGTATGTTTTTCATATTTAAATATTTACTAACACACATACTTCAACAAAAACAAAAAGCAAAACAGATATAAGTCCAATAATACATTAAAACCCTGGCTGTGCACTTCCATATTCTTGCCTGGGAGACATGTTGCATGTTTGGAACTCCAGTGGAAATGTGATTAAATTCACAATTAAAGTTATCTTTTTAAACTTCCTGATTCTTCTTTCCTTTCAGTTGATAATGTGCTTATTGAGACGTCTATTACCCTAGAAGACTCAAAAATAAAAAATACATTAAATCATTTATTCTTTTTATTGAAAATGTACCATCTGCATAAAATGCCTTCAAAGCATTTTATGGGCATTCCAAGTAGAACGATTTTATCTTCTTTTTACAGATGGGCTGCCTCCTCACAGAGTAGTCAAGATAGGCTGGTTCGCCTAAAACTATAAAGTTCATAGAAGAAAAAATAGGACCAACACTGCAGGCCTTAATACACGGCATTAACAGGATACAGACCATAACCATCAATGCACAAACCCCAAAAGATAAGCTAGATACCTGGGATCTTCTAAAAATCAAACACCTATGCTCTTCAAAAGACTTCACCAAAAGAGTCAAAAGAGAACCTACAGACTGGGAAAACAATTTTGGACAGTACAAGTCAGACGAAGGTCTAATCTCCATAATCTGCAAGAAAATACAACACCTCTACAACAAAAAGACAAATAATCCTATTAAAAAATGGGCAAAGGAAATGAACAGACACTTCACCAAAGAAGACATTCAAATGGCCAACAGACACATGAGGAAATGCTCGCGATCACTAGCCGTTAGAGAAATGCAAATTAAAACCACAGTGAGATACCTTCTCACCTCGGCATTACTGGCACGAATCAAAAACACTGGAAATAACAAATGTTGGAGGGGCTGCGGGGATATCAGAACTCTTATGCACTGCTGGTGGGAATGCAAAATGATACAACCATTTTGGAAAATGATATGGCGCTTCCTCAGAAAGCTAGAAATAGACATACCATTCGATCCGGCAATCCCACTCCTAGGAATATATCCTAGAGAAATAAGAGTCGTCACTCGAATGGACATATGCACACCTATGTTCATGGCAGCATTGTTCACAATAGCAAAACGATGGAAACAACCTAGATGCCCATCAACGGATGAATGGATAAACAGACTATGGTACATACACACAATGGAGTACTATGCAACGAGAAAGAACAATGATGAATCTGTGAAGCATCTCATAACATGGATGAAACTGGAGGACATTATGCTAAGTGAAAAAAGTCAATCACAAAAGGACAAATATTGTATGAGACCTCTATTGTAAAAACCCATGAAAAAGTTCACACACAAAATGTAACAATCTTTGTTGGTTACCAGGGATGGGAGGAGTCGGGGGGAAATACTAAATAGGCAATAGATAAGCGGTATCTTGGGTGAAGGGTGAGACAGTACACAAAACAGGGGAAACCAGCACAACTTGTACAAGGAAAGGTCGTGGAAGCTCCACAGACACATCCAAACTCCCTGAGGGACTGAATTGCTGGGTGGAGGGCTGTGGGGACCATGCTCTCAGGGAACATCTAGCTCAATTGGCATAACACACTTTATAAAGACAATGTTCTCCATTCTACCTTGGTGAGTAGCGTCTGGGGTCTTAAAAGCCTGTGAACGGCCATCTAACATACTCCACTGGTCTCATCCCTTCGGCAGCAAGGCAGAAGGAAGAGAACAGGACACAAGGAAAAGATTAGTCCGAAGGACTAATGGACCACAGCTACCAAGGCCTCCACCAGACTGAGTCCAGTACAGCTAGATGGTGCCCGGCTACCACCACTGACTGCTCTGACCAGGATCACAACAGAGGGTTCTGGACAAGCTGGAGAAGGATGTAGAACATAATTCTAACTCACAAAGAAAAAAGACCAGATTTACTGGCCTAAAGGAGACTGGAGAAAACCTGAGAGTATGGCCCCCAGACACCCTTTGAGCTCAGTGGTGAAGTCACTTCCGAGGTTCACCGTTCAGCCGGGGAGTGGACAGCCCCATAAAACCAAATGGGACTAATGAGGCACAGCAGTCCAGGGACATGGGCCAGAAGGCAGAAGGGGACAGGAAAGCTGGTGACAGGGAACCCAAGGTTGAGTAAGGATAGTGCTGACGTCTTGTGAGGTTGTTAACCATTGTCATAGGGCAACATGTGTACTAACTAACTGTTAAATGAGAAACTATTTTGTTCTGTAAGCCTTCATCTAGAGTGAGAATAGCAGCACAATTGGAAGAGCGTAGTCGATGTCACTGAACTGTGCGTGTAGAAATTTTTGAAATGGTGTATCTTTGGCTATGTATATTTTCACCCAAAAAAAAAAAAAAAAAGGTCAAGAAGGGAGAGGGTTGACATGTTGTGGGGTTGTTAACCAATGTCATAAAACAATATGTGTACTACTGTTTCATGAGAAACTATTTGTTCTGTAAGCCTTCACCTGAAGTACAATAAAAAATCAAAAAAAGATAAGCTGGTTCGATTCCTATGTCAATTCCTTGACCAAAAACCTTACAGAAAATAGTCCTGGTAGTCACAGACAAAACCTCAGCATTAAAAATGCCTCAGCATTGAAAATACCAAGATATCACGTTCTCTAAAGTTCCACACCACTTTTGTTTTCTGGGTTTAGCTCTGACTGACACACCTAATATTCAGAAAGATACAAGATAGGAATACAAATTAGTTTTAGATATCGGTATGTATGCATGGAAAAAGAAGAGAAAGAAAATACAGCAAAATATTAGTGACAGGGTTATCTCTGCAGGTTAGGATCAATGTGTGTTCTCTCCCATTTAACTTTTTCTGTGTTTACATATTTTCAACAAATACCTTCTATAATAACAAATGTATAAAGCGCTTCTCTTTCTTTCCCTGTTCCTTCCTTTTGCTTCCTGATCGTTTCAGTCCTCAAGATACTAGGGTAGAGCAAAATAGGCTGGTAGGGATGGGATCGGCCACAGTGGCTCAGAGTGGGATTTCATAGCACAAGTGAGACAAGGGGAGCATTCACGTAGGAGGGATACCGGGGGCAGGGTGCTGGAGCCCGAGCGAGGTGAGGAGGGTGCCACTAGCTGGGACAGCTAGGTATGTGGAATCAGAGTCCCAGCAGGTGAGGAGGGCATCTCTGCAGACGGGCAGCCCAGCATTCAGAATCCGAGTCCGAGTCGGGAGAGGAGGGTGTCCACATGAGAGGCCAAACCTGAGCAGGGTTAGAAAGGCGCCCTTGCAAAGAGTTGCCTGGCGTGGAGTGTCGAAATCCAGACAGAGTGAGGAGGATATTCACGCATATGTGTAGCCTGAGGCAGGGGCTGAAAGCCTGAGGGGTAAGATGCTGTACATACTGAGAGGAGGGAGTGGCTGTGCCAAGAACAGGATGTCAGGAAGCAGGTGGGATGAGGAGGGTCAATGCAGGTTGTCAGAGTCTGAACAGGGTGTGGAGAGCCTCATGCTGATAGCAGCCTAGCAGGGATTCAGAGCCCAGGTAGAGTGCTAAGGGGTCTGGGTTGGAGGCTACAGCCTGGCAGTGGGTGTCAAAGCCCAAGCAGGGTGAGGTGGGCAGCTGCACAGAGCACTGCCCCCGCGTGGAGTTGAGAGCCCTAGTGGGGTGAGGAAGTTATCAGAATGGCAGAGGGCATGGTGGTCCAGATGGGAGATTGGTTACGTACGGGGAGCTGATCACATAAGTAAATGTATTAAAGAAAATGGAAGCTAGGTTTCTCATGGCTGCAAGTATTGAAAGAGAGATAAAGGTATAAATGATATTGGATTTGAACCGGAGGCATTGGTGTGAATGCACGGTGTGAATGTGTATATATACAGACAGATAAAGAAATAAATGTCAGTGTAAGTGTGTGTGTGTGTGTGTGTGTGTGTGTGTGTGTGTGTGAAAGAGAGTGAGAAAGAGAGAGAGGATGCATCCCTAAATCTCTTTTTTGAGAGGAGCTGGAAATAAAGACATTCTAATAATAATAACACTTAGTACCTGTCTTAGTTACCTAGTGCTGCTGTACCCAAACAGCGCAAGTGGTGGCTTTAAAGAACAGAAAGGTATCTTTTCACAGTTCAGGAGGCTAGAAGTCCAAGCTCATGGCAGGGATGTACATGGTGGTCTTTTCTCGCTGCCAGCACTCCAGCAGTCCTCCCTTTGGGCTTGTAGACTCATCCGTCTCTGTCATCTTCTTCTTCTTCCCGCTGTGTGTGCCTCTCTGCATCTATTTTGCTCTTTTTATAACTCAGAAGTGATTAGCTTTAAAACCCACCCTACTCTGGTATGACCTCGTGAACATAAAAAAAGAAAATCTCTATTTTCCAAACAGGTTCATATTTACAAGTACAGGGTTTGGAATTTAAGCACAAATTCTGGGGACACACAATTCAATCCATGATAGTGCCAAAACCTCGGCTTTTAGCTATCGTTCTCCACAGAAAAAATGAGCCTGGGCTTCTTAGAGAAATGACTGATTCCAGGACTGGGGGAGGGAAAATATAACATAAGCCTGGAAAATCTTGTTATGCAAGAAATCAAGGAAGTGCTCAAAGAATGGTGGGGCCATGTCTACAGGACTTGGAAGCCAACTCTAAGGACTCCCACTGGCCAAACCAGACACAGTTGAGCACCAGAATTAACCATGATAGCAACAGATCGAATAAAATAGGAAACTAGGAGTCCATACAAATATCAATAAATAAATGAATAAATTAAAACTTCGCTAACTAGTGCGTTATTAAATAGCTCCAAAGCACTTCTTGGAAAAATCCTTATTGATTACAAAGGAGAGAAGTATATCTTTACAATGGAGAAGCTGGCAGACACCATCTTAGCCAAGTGATCAAAGTGAACATCAAGAATAATGAGAGAAATCAAAACGATATGCCCCAGATTGAATGCAATAAGAAGAATTAACTTTAGTTCTGTGATATTCCTACCAAAGGTACATAACCCCATTCTAGTCATAAGAATACACTGGGGAGACTCAAGGTGAGGGATATAACAAAAATTTTTAAAAAACCAAACCAACCCATTTTGTCAAGTCAATTCCAACTCATTGTGACCCTATCAGACAGAGTAGAACTGCCCCATAGGGTTTCCAAGGAGGAGCTGTGGATTCGAACTGCTGACCTTTAGGTTAGCAGCCGAGCTCTTCACCACTGTTTCACCAGGGCTCCAGATTAAATGATAGTAACATATTAATGATGATTTCCTGATTTTGATGGCTGTGTTTTGGTTCTGTAGGGAATGTCCTTATTCGTAGGAAGTACACAATAAAGCATTAGCAGATGATGGGGCATCAGGTCAGCAACGAACAGTCAAATGGTTCACAAAGAAACATTTCTGTGAACTTTTCTTCCAACTTCTCTAAAAGTCTATGATTGCTTCAAAATAAAAAAATGATAAAATTTAAAAGCATGCTATAGCAGTTCTTAAATGAAAATTTATAGCTTTAAACATTTACCTTAGAAGGAAAGAAAGTTCTAACACCAATAATGTAAGTGTTCACCTTGAGAAAGTAGAAAGAGAACAAATAAACCTAAAGTAAGTAAAAGAAAGAAAATAACAAGGATCAGAACAGAAATCAATGAAATAGAAAAAGAAGGAAAATCGATAAAATTAAAAGTTGTTTCTTTGGAAAAAATCAACATAATTAATAAAACTTTAGCTAGACTGAAAACAAAAAGAGAAAAGACACAAATTATGAAAATCTTGAATTACAAAAGACCCTACGTAAATTAAAAAGGATTACAAGGCAATATCATGAGCAACTTTATGCCAAGAAATTTAACAACTTATAAAAAATGGACAAATTCTTAGAAATAGTTACCACAAATGACCCTGACAGAAATACAAAAATCTGAATAGCCTTCTATCAAGTAAAGACATTGAATTAGTAATTTTAAATCTTCCGACAGAAAAAAGGCTCATGCCCAGATGACTTCTTTAGTGAATTCTAGCAAACATTTAAGGAAAATAATACCAATTCTACATAAGCTGTTTCAGAAAGTAGAGGAAGAGGAAACACTTCTGAATTCATTTTACGTGACCAGCAATATTCTGATACCAAAGCAAAACAAAAACAGTATAAGAAAACTGCAGACCGATATCACTTATGCACACAAGCCACCACAGTATGACAAACTGACAGACACGTGGTGGAGTTTTTTGGTAGCTATCTTTACTCAGTTTGAGAAAGTTTCCTTCTATTTCTAGTTGGTCAAGAGGGATGATGAAGAAGAAGGCAAAGAAGAAAAAGGAAAAAGAGGCGGGATGTTGAACTTTGTCAAGTGCTTTTTCTGCATATGTTGAAATAATCATATGGTTTTTGTTCTTTATTTTATTAATATGTTACATTACCTTAATTGATTTTCAGATGTTAGACAAACTTAGCATTCTTGGGATAAATTCTACTTGGTCACGTTGTATAATCCTTTTTTATTTATTACTGGAATTGATTAGCTCATAGTTTGTTACACATTTTTGCATCTGTGAAGTGGTGTGCAGGAACTTGCTTGCTCCAGCTCATGACAACCAATTATCCACATCTTTCAACTCCACGTTCAATGACATCAATTAGTAGGTTGAAATAGACTATGGTGAGAATTTTTACACCGTGGTGATTGGTAGATGGAGTCCTTGTGTGGCACAAACAGTTAAGCACTCAGCTACTAACTGAAAAGTTGGTGGTTCAAACCCACCCAGAGGTAACTTGGAAGAAAGGCCCGGCGATCTACTTCCAAAAGGCCACAGCCTTGAAAATTCTATGGAGCACAGTTCTACTCTGACACACGAGGGGTTGCCATGGCAACTCCATAGCAACTTTTTTTTTTTAATTGGTAAATACTACTCCTACTCCACTGCAACACTGCACCCTGGAGATCTGGTTGATAAACATTTACGAGAACACCACTGGTTATTTTTCTTTTCAATTTTGGCTGTCATCTTCTAAACCCCAGGCTCTTAATCATCATCATCATCACTATGGTTATAATTTACGGAGTATTTATTTTGTGCCTAGCACACTTCTAAGTATTCTACATGTAATTAACATTAATTCTCACAACTCTATGTGATCAATATTAATATTTTTATTATACAAGTAAATAAAATGAGTAACTGAGAATAAATAACCTTTCCAAGGTTATACAGCTAGAAAATTGTAATAAGTAGCCCATATTACCTTTCCAAGAAGCAGAGAGGAAAGAGAATCGATTCTGGTGTCAGAAAGTCACAATAGTGGCAGCAAAGGCAGCGACATCACTTCTAGAGGCGGTTGTGGAGCAGCATGAAGTGTCTAGGAGTGTCTAGAAGTATCTAGAATGCCAGAAGTATTGATGTTGCCAGCTGTGGCATCTAAGAGCTTAGTGAGAGTGGTGGTGGTATCTTCACTGGACCAGGTCTGTGATTTTGGCTGAAGCTGTGACTGCATAGCCTCCAAGATTAGTTATCCTGCCCTCTTTGCAATTCTATGAATTTCCCAAAATCCTCTCAATTAATTCCTCTTCTGTGCATATTAGGCAAAGTCCAGTTCTACTGATTGCAACTAAGAAAGCTGACAGCACATCTAGAGTCTGTCTTCCCAAATGAATCCAGGTGCCCAAATTAGCAAAGGAATCCTCTGACAGACCATCCAATTTAGTTCAACTCAACTCAATACAACAAATATACATTGAAATCCTCTGTAATATGCACTGTGGTTACAAGGATGAAGAAGTCAAAGCTGCCCTCTGCCCTTAAGTTTGTGATCTAACAGGGGAAACAAACATCTAAGCACACTGGTCATGGCGCTCTAATGGGAAGGGTACAGGGGCTGTGGGAGAACATCGGTCAGCACTTAATCCTGCTTTAAGTGTCAGAGAAGCATGTTCGCCACTGTATCCTTAGTAAAGTCCTGGTGGCGTAGTGGTTAAGCATTACACTAACTAAAAAGGTTGGCAGTTCTAATCTACCAGCCACTCCTTAGAAACCCTGTGGGGCAGTTCTACTTTGTCCTATAGGGTTACTATGAGTTGGAATCAACTCAATGGCAATGGGTTTTTTTGGGTTTTTTTTTTTTTTTCTATCTCTAGTGGAGTCTCTGGGCAGTGCAAATGGTTAACATGCTCGACAGCTAACCAAAAGGTTGAAGGTTTGAGTCCAACCAAAGGCACCTCTAAGAAGAAAGGCCTGGAGATCTACTTCCAAAAAATTGACCATTGAAAACCCTATAGAGCACAATTCTACTCTGACATACATGGAGTTACCATGAGTTGGAGTCAACTGGACAGCAACTCGTTGACTGGTATGGTATCCTTAGTGACGGTAGGAGTACCTACCATAAATTAGGCACTTAATAAATATTTTTTAATAAACATGCAAAATTATATAAATAAATATGTACAGACATTGTAAAATCCTATGAAGTCTTTCCCCATATGCAAGAATTGCTTCCTACACCCACACATTCACCTGTCATTTGTGTGAATGCTGTTGATTTTAACTCAAATAAGTCCTGAGTACCTACATATGCCAAGCTTAAGCACTTCTCCAATAGACAGAATTTGACCTAATTCTCAAAGAACATCGGAGTCATAAAAGGCTGAGCTACCGTTATCACAAGGTGCCCAGGAAGAAAGCGATGCCTCTAGTGATGCTTCTAACTGTTGGGCTGCAATTACTAGAGTGATGCTAATTGTTATAATCTGTTCATTTATTCCCATAAATCATAAGAATATATTGACAGAGCTACTATTTCAGTATCTAAATTTTATCTCCCCAAACTGCCCCTTGTTAGTTTTATATAAATAAATATATATATATATTTAATATATATATACATATATAAATATATATATAAATAAATAAAACGTAAGAGAGAGAGGAGCTGGATCTGGGTGAATGTCAAAATGACATTGATGTCATTGAAAAAATAAAAGGAAATCTTCCACCAAAGTCATTTTGTGTCATAAATTTTTTTTAAATTGTTTGAAAAAATAGTCTTTTCATCTGGTTTTATTGGTCACAGTCTCTCCTCTCCCTGGGCTTGAAGCGAAGACTCCTCAGCTGTATCTGTGTGATGGGGTTTGTGAGCTTAAGTGTATTACACTTTGCTTTCACACTCAGGCAGAACAAAGGCAATTTTGATGTCTGATTCACCCCACAGGACTTTGATAAAAAAATCAAAACTTTGGAAAAAGGTGTTTAAAAAAAAAAAAAACCCAGCAAACAGAAGACAAGCATGCTATCTCACCCTGATTCCCATGTCCACAACTGATATCCATAATCGGAAAAATGCTCTTTCCCACCAGGAACCCATGCCTCAGAATCTTCTTCAACACAGGCCTCCAATTTGCCGTTACCAATCAGTAGAACTTGGTACAGAAAATGAAGTTCGTTTGCTAACCTTACTATAAAACTAATTAAAGTTCTTGCTTAACATGAGCTATATTTTATATTTAGGAAAAGAAAGTGTAGCAAGACATCAAAGTATAGTCAGGACGTATAGAGAAGAAGAACATGGAGACTAGCAACAACTATGGGAACATTTTTAAATCTTAGCATTTGTAGGGTGCAACTCCCGCCAAATGAAACATTAACCCTACCCAGCACCAAGAAACTCTTCAAGTGCTTGTTTAGCACATGGTGTAGGAATGTAGTAATCAATTGGACTTGGAATCATCTGAAAGTTCCACATCATATCAAGAGCAAAGCCACACATCTTCCCCAGGGGACACAGAGAGCCAACATCAGGTAGCCAGGCAATATCTAAGCTGTCTTTGTTACCTAATGCTGCTGTACCACAAATACCACAAGTGTGTGGCTTTAAAGAACAGAAATTTGCTTTCTCACAGTTCTGGAGGCTGGAAGTCCAAATCAGGGTCTCAGCTGTGTCAGTTCCTTCTGTGGATCTCTCATCTAGTTTCTGATGTCTTCCAGCAATCCTTGGCATTCCTTTGCTTGTAGACGAGCTTTCACTTGGTATCTGTCTTCCACTGTGTGTGTCTCTGTGTTTATTTTGATCTTCTCATAACTCAGGAGTGATTAGGATTAGGACCCATCCTACTCTGGTATTACCTCATTAACATAACAAAATAAAACTCAATTTCTAAACCAGATCACATCCACAAGTACAGGGGCCAGGACTTCAATACATATTTTTTGTGGGGATACAATTCAAGTCATAACACAAGGAGTTGTTATGAGCACAACTATTTGTTTCAAAGCCCTAGGAAGGCACAGAAGAATGGAGGAAATTGGGGGAGAGGATGCATGATGATTCTTTTGTGAAATACAAAAGAATGTATGTTAACAATAAAGCTTTGAATGATAGTAGTAATAACTAGCGTTTATGGAAAACGTATTATGGTCTGAGCACTGTTCTAAGCACTTTGTGACCATTATCTCATTTAACACACAAACAACCCTTCGAGGGAGGTGGTTTTATGTCCATTTTACAAATGAAGCACAAATCTCAATAGGGTAAGTAATTGTTCAAGTTCAGGTAGAGCTGTGATTCAAACGCAGACTGTCTGGCTTGGAGGCCTAATTCCTCAACCCTGTATAAAACGACCTCTCCACCCTATGAAAAACTGTAGTTAAGATAAGGGACGTGTCTGTCAGAAGGCAAATGCAGATGACATTTGGGATATTACAGCTCCATTGCTCACAAAATTGAGCATTTCCTTGGCAGGCTTTTTTTTTTTTTTAATTGAAAATTGAATATTAATTCTGTGAGCCTGTCATTTCAGCTAAAAAACAATTATAAACATTGCATTCAAGAAGGAAAATACT
This sequence comes from Dugong dugon, assembly GCA_030035585.1. NCBI lineage: Eukaryota > Metazoa > Chordata > Mammalia > Sirenia > Dugongidae > Dugong > Dugong dugon. Next base: position 21,049,189 of record CM057469.1, on the reverse strand, counting down.
CCATAGAGGGGATGGGAAGGGTTTGTAGCTAATATATCATCTGAAAGGTAGAGGAAATGAAGCAAGCTTCGGGATACACTGCAAAGCTTAGTAGATTTTCAGTCAGTTGACAGGCAGCGTTGTAAACAGGGATCCCCAGAGCTAAGTGAGAAGAAGCCAGTACTGACTCTTCAACTTCGTCATAACTAGTCCGAGGACTCAAACAGATATCACAACAGAAGAATAAAACAGTGTTGAGAAGCACAAAGGAATAACCATCGTTAGAAGCCCAATTCAAATTCTGAAGGATGCAGAGGAAAGGTGATGGCTGTCATGCTGTGTTACTCAGTGATTCCAAAAGAAGGGGAATTTGAGCTGGATTATATCATAGGTCAGACTTAAATAAAGATCAGAGGGGGTAAAGACAAGCATGGAGAAGAGAAACGAGCAAAGGCGTAGGGCAAAGAGGGCCAGCAGTTCAAGAAGAGGGGTTTTAGAGGGGGCCTCCAAAGGCATAGTAGTTGAATAAAGGCCACCCAAAGATATCAAGTCTTAATCCCTAGAGGTTGTAAATGTAATTTTATTTGGAAAAAGTCTTCACAGACGTAATTTAATTAAAGATCTTGAGGTGAGGAGATTACTGTGGGTTTTTCAGGTGAACCCTAAATGCCCTTACATGTGTTCTTATGAGAAAGACAAAGGAGATAATGCAGCCACACTGGGGAGATGGTGATGTGAAGACAGAGCAGATTGGAGTGATGTTGCCACAAGCCAAGGAATGCCAACAGCCACCGAAAGTTGGGAGAAGAAAGGAAGGGCTTTTCTCCTAGAGCCCCTAGAGGGAGTGTGGCCCTGCCTACACCTTGCTTTCAGACTTCTGGCCTCCAGAACTGTTAGAGAATTAAGTTCTGTTGTTTTAAGCCACCTAGTTTGTGGTAGTTTATTATGCAGCCACAGGAAATTAATGCCAGAAATAAGAAGTAAAACTGTTTTTACTTGAAAACGACATTATTTTGTATGTGAAAATCCCAAATACCTACAACAACAACAAAAAAAGCTACTACAGTTAATAAGTGGACTTAGCAAGTTTGCTGCATGTAAAGTTAATATATAGAAATCAATTTGATTTTTGTATATTTTAGGTGCTAGCAAAAAGTAATTGGAAAATTAAATTTTAAAATAATACTATTTACAATGGTATCAAAACCCATCAAATTTCTAAAAATAAATCAACAAAAATGTACAAGATATCTACACACTGAACTGAAAAGCATTGCTAAAAGATATTAAAGAAAATCTAAATAAATGGAGAGGTATACCATATTTATAAATTGGAAGGCTCGATATTGTTAGGATATCAGCCTCCTCAAAATGGATCTACAGATTCTATTAAAACCCAATCAAAATTCCAACAGTTTCACTTTTCATGAACATTCATAAGCTGCTTATAAAATTTATGTGGAAATGCAGGGAACAAGAATAGCTAAGACAATCTAACCCCGTTGCTGTCAAGTTGATTCTGACTCATAGTGGTCCTGTGGGACAGAGAATTGCCCCATAGGGTTTCCAAGGAGTGGCTGGTGGATTTGAACTGCCAACCTTTTGGTTACCAGCTGTAGCTCTTAACCACTGCACCACCAGGGCTCTGAAAGGAAAAATCAAAGTTGAAGGACTTCAATTGCCAGATTTTAAGACTTACTACATAGCTGTAGCAAATAAAAGGAGCCCTGGTAGCACAGTGGTTAAGTGCTCAGCCACTTACCAAAAGGTAGGCTGTTCAAATCCTCCAGCCACTCCACAAAGAAAGATGTAGCAGTCTGCCTCCATAAATATTACAACCTTGGAAACCTTATTGGACAGTTCTACTCTGTCTTATAGGGTCCTGTTAGTCAGAATTGACTCGTTGGCAATGGGTTTGGTTTTTGGTTTTTATAGTAAATAAAGCAATAAGAAAAGCCTGGTAATCTATTTCTGAAAATCAGTGAGGGAAAATTGTGTGGGTCACAGTAGTCCAAACTACAACTGATCACGGGGATGGTGCAGGATCAGGCTACATTTGTTCCGTTGTGCAAGGTGTAACCATGAGTCGAGGGCCAACTCGTGGACAGCGAACAGCAACAAGAATAATAAATAAAGCAATATGATATTATTTCAGGATATAAAAAGCGAATAATGCAACACAACAAAAAGCTCAGAAATACATCCATACTTGATTTACAACAAGGGCATCAATGCAATTCAGTAAGAAAATGATAGTCAATGAAAAAAACAAACGGTGCCGGAGCAATTGGTTAGCTGTATTAGAAAAAAAAGAAAACAACTTTGACCCCATCCCAGTCCATACAAAAAAGTTAAAATTGAGATGAATCATAGATTTAAATATGAAAACTAAATGAATAAACCCTCTACAAAAAACATGGGAAAATAAACCATCAAAGACAAATTTTGACAAATTGAACTTCAGTAACATAGAGAATATTTAATATATATCAAAGACATCCGTAAGAAAGTGAATAGGCAAGCCATGAACTGATACACACACACACACACACACACACACTCAAATACACACACACACAAAGGGCTGTATCCAGAATATATAAAGGACTTCTACAAGTTAATGAGAAAAAGACAAAGAGCTCACTTGTAATTAATAGGTGAAAGACTTGGACAGGCACTTTACAAAAGAGGATATCCAAATGGCAAATAAGTATATAAAAAGTTACTCACCATCAGTCTTTGTTAGATAAATGCAAATGAGAACCACAATGGTATACTACTGCCTTCCTATCAGAATGGCTAAAAATAGTAATTTTTTAAAAAGACAAAAAAAATATATCAAATCTGAGGGAGAATGTGAAAGCACCTGGCACTCTCAAACATTACTGTTGGCAATGGAAAATTGATTCCACCACTTTGGAAAAATTTTTTTGTTTTCTACTAAAGGTAAACATATGCCTCAGCAATTACATTCTAAGATATATACCTGAGAAAAGAGTATAAAGAATGTTTATAGAAGATTTATTCTTAAGAGGCAAAAACACAAAACAGCCCATATATCCACCAACAGGAGAATCGATAAATAATTCGTGTATTCACCCAATGGAATGTTGCACAGCAATAAAAAATAAAATGAAAAGTTGAACCACTAATACGTGCATCAGCATGGATGAATCTCACGTTGCAGACATAACAGTGAACAAAAGTTGCATTCCTTGTAGCAAAAATAGGACAAGCTACATGATTGTCAAAGTCTTATGAAATAAGAGCAAAGTTAATAAAACGAAGTTCAAGGAAAATGCAGAGTATGAATCAGCAAGAATCCTTTCCAAAATGGAACTCAAGTAATGGCCTTCAACGTGGAAGAAGAGTTACTATCATATGTGTGTGCTAGGAAATGTTATCAGGAGTGACCAGTCCCTGATGAAGGACATCACGCCTGGTAAGGTAGAGGGTCAGCTAAAATAGAGGAAGATCTTCGAAGAGATGGGCTGACACAGTGGCTGCAACAATGGGCTCAAACATAGCAACAATTGTGAGGAAGGCAGAGGACTGGACGGTGTTTCATTGTGTTGTACATTGGGTCGCTGTGAGTCGGAACTGACTCCATGGCACCTAACAACAATAGGAAATAGTTTGCTTTAGGGAAGAGCAGTGCCACTAACATCCAAAGTATGAATCAGTTCTTGGCAAACATATAGTATATAGAAGAGGAGACTTTTATCTGCTTACTACTGAAAATCAATGCTATTAAAATAGCAACAATGATTTACTGGGTTGATTTTAGATTGGAATAATATATCTTGGCATCTTTACTAATGGAGCACCAGCTCCCAGCATGGCAGGTTGAGCTTCCTTAGAGACAATAGACATTGTCCCTAAGTCAATATCTACATCCTGCTTCGTGAGCAGTCAATAGTTGGTGGTCACGAATGTGCCTCTTGACCTTGATTCAGTGTTATAGAAGATAATGACAGCTGTGAAATCTGCTGTTTTTAGTTAGTGCACATCTTTTAAACAGTCAGGGCAAAGACACAGGCAGTAGGATAAGACCGTAACTACTGAGAGATGCTCATTGAGTTCCTGAAATAAGGGAAGAAATAAGAAAACATTTCTTCATGATATGGCAATGTAGCAATGGCCATTTCTGCAATCTCCAGTGGCCTAATTAAGGAAATTAACTCAGAAATATATATGAGGGCTTAAATACCCGGCAATGTCACTTCAGAACCCAAATATCATGATTTTAATCAGGATTTCTAAGAAGCCTAACTAATGAATTAGGTAACTAAATTGCTAAAGAATTTAACTCGGTTCCAGTTTGTGATGTTTTATTTCACTCATTAGAGAAAGAAATAAATCATGTACCATGCGAAAATGTTAAAACCGCATCCAAATATTGCAATTTTTTTTTACATTTCCAGAACAGTATGCAACCAGTGAGTTATTAGTAATCTATTTTCCACTATCTCTCAAGTTTTACTTTTGAACCTTCCAGCTTTTAAGTGTGATCAGTTCCTTGCATTGACAGAGCCACCAAGTACTTGAAACCATTCTAGATGAGCTAAAGTTGTGACTTGGGTATTTCTAATTCGGTGGAAAGAAATTTAAAAAAAGGGAATTGGCATAGAATCTGATCTATGACTCAAGTTACCTGCCCTGGAACTGGATAGAGCTACTTTGGTGAAAGCTGAAAACATCATACCACTCACTGATGTGAAATATTATTATCTTAAATATTGTAATTTATATATCTTTCAAATTTGTGTTGAATCTTTTAAATAATAATCCTTTAAATAATGTGGTGGTCTGTGTTAGATTTAAATTGGTTTGTGGATGCCAAACCCCCAAACCCTTGAAAGACACTGTAGAAAGTGATTCTGAAATTATAACACAATGGTAACCTCTTCAAAAAGTCCAGCCCTGGCCAAGTATAAAAGCCAGATTAACAAATTCCTTCCCTCCCATTTGAATTCAGCTAGATGAAGTACACGGATAGTGCTTGTCGCATACCCCATTACCGCCGAATCAGTTCCAACTCATAGACTGTAATCTTTACAGAAGGAACCCTGCTGGTGCAGTAGTTAAGAGTTCACTGCTAACCAATAGGTCGGTAGTTCAAATCCACGAGCTGCTTCTTGGAAACACTATGGGGCAGTTCTACTCTGTCTTATAGGGTCGCTAAGAGTAGGAATTGACTCAATAGCAATGGATTTGATTTTAGGTTTTAATCTTTATGGAAGATTAAAAAGACTGCCACATCTTTCTCCCATAGAGCTGTTGTTGGGTTTGAACTGCTGACCTTTTGGTTAGCAGCCAAGTACCTAACCACTTCACCACCAGGGCTCCATGCTTGTGTATAGGTGTGTGTGTGTGTGCTTATTACATAGGTGCTAAAAAGAAAAGCTCTGTCTGCCACCTCCTTTCACTTTTGCCACTATTTATTTGATTTTATTATACTTATAAGCGCAATAGAGAACATTTCGTTCCTTATTCTAAGGGGATACTTTACCCGGAGCCAGTAGTAGCGTGGATCCATAAAAGTCAGGAAACTCATCATCTCAAAAAGGAGATTAGAGACTCAGTAACTGATAAAATATCCAGTTTTCATTTGCTACCTGAGCATATGGAAGACCACACTTCCCAGCCTCCATGAGGTTACACAGGGCTGAGCAATGAGCTGTGTGCAGAAGTGTTGTGTATCATTTCTAGGCAGGAGTTATGCAAAGCCCCAGCATCCATTGCTACTCTTTTTATTTTATCTTTTTCCTCTCATGGTTATCAAAAAGGACATTTGTTGAGGTTTCACTGTATCCATCAGCCTGGGTCCCTCAGTCACTATAGGGAGCACTGGACATGTAGTACAAACAAGAAATTACCTTTGCTGTGTTAAGAAACTCTTTGGGGTTGTTTTGTTCCTACTGCATGACCTAGCCTATCCTGACTAATGTGTATCTAGTTGTCATCATTTAGGGACAAGATTTATAAGCATGCTGAGCAAAAAACAGCACTAATGATAGTTCCCCAACCTCTTCTTGATCCAAAAACTAAAATCTGCCTCTAGTATAGAAACCAAAAGTCAAAATTTTATTTTTTCTGCAACAAAATATTGATTTATCCTAACTTAATGCTTCTTTAAAATCTACAGGTATGGTGAAAAGTAGACCTTCCTCAAAATATCTGGTTTTTAATTTGCCATGAAGTTACTTTTTTCTCTTGCTTGGTTTGAAATTCTATGAATTTCAGTTTCCTCATCTATAATATTGCAGCCCTGATGGCACAGTGGTTAAGAGCTCTGCTGTTAACCAAAACGACAGCAGCTCGAATCCACCGTTCCTTGGAAACCCTGTGGGGCAGTTCTACTGTGACCTATAGGGTCGCTATGAGTTGGAATCGACTCGACAGCAACAAGTTTGGCTTGGCTTGGACATCTATAATATAAAGATAGAAATATTATATAAACACTTCCTGAAGCAGCATGACAGAGGAAAGAACTAACAAGATCTGGGGACACTGACAATTCCAATCTCAGTGGCCTGGGATGAATCCTGGGACTGTAATGTGGAAGTAAGGTTTAGTAAGCCAACATGTAATTGACTGCATCCTGAGTAGGTCCCTGAGTGGCCCAAATGCTTTGCTCTCAGCTACTAACCTAAAGGTTAATAGTTCAGACCCACCCAGTGGCATGACTGAAGAAAGGCCTGGTGATCTGCTTCCATAAAGATTACGGCCAAGAAAATCCTATGGAGCAGTTCTACTCTGTAACACATGGGGTCCCCATGAGACAGCAATAACTTGAAGGCAATGGGTTTGATTTGTTTTTGATATCCTTAGTGCCTGTTTGAAGAAGGTCTCTGTGAACACAGCAAGATTCAGCCTAGAGCATCAATAAAAGGCCAGCCAGACAAGAAACATTTGTCAGTGTGTCGGGAAGGGAGCCTGGGGAATGGAATACAAGGATGGTTTTCTAACTTTGTAAATAGTAGAACCATTTTTTTTCCAAATTAAATCTTAAATAGAATCCCATTAAATAAAACAAATATAAGGTGAGATGTTCTAGTGGCATCTTTGAATGGAGAGCCCAGCATTCCATCCACTAAGCCTTCTCCTTACACATCAAGAATATCCAGTCCCAATCTAGAAGGCGTTATGCCGAGTGAATTCAGTCAGTCACAAAAGGACAAATATTGTATAAGACCACTATTATAAGAACTCAAGAAAAGGTTTAAACACAGAAGAAAACATTCTTTAATGGTTATGAGGGTGAGGAGGGAGGGAGAGAGGTATTCACTAGCTAGATAGCAGACAAGAATTATCTTAGGTAAAGGGAAGGACAACACACACTACGGGGAAGTCAGCACAACTGGACTAAACCAAAGCTAAGAAGTTTCCTGAATACAACCCAAACACTTCTAGGAACGGAGTAGCAGGGGTGGGGGTCAGGGGATCATGGTTTCAGGGGACATCTAGGTCAATTGGCATAACAAAGTTTATTAAGAAAATATTCTGCATCCCACTTTGGTGAGTGGCATCTGGGGTCTTAAAAGCTAGCAAGCGGCCATCTAAGGTGCATCAATTGGTCCCAACCCACCTGGAGCAAAGGAGAATGAAGAACACCAAAGTCACAAGAAAAGTATTAGCCCAAGAGACAGAAAGGGCCACATGAATCAGAGACTTCATCAGCCTGAGACCAGAAGAACTAGATGGTACCAGGCTACCACCAATGACTGCCCTGACAAGGAACACTACAGATGGTCCCTGATGGACCAGGAGAAAAGTGAGGTGCAGAACTCAAATTCTAGTAAAAATACCAAACTTAATGGTTTGATTGAGACTGGAGGGACTCCAGAAGACATGGCCCCCGGACTCTCTGTTAGCCCAAAACTAAAACCATTCCCGAGGCCAACTCTTCAGATAAAGATTAGACTGGACTATGGGACAGAAAATGATACTCGTGAAGACTGTGCTTCTTAGCTCAGGTAGATACATGAGACTAAATGGGCAGCTCCTGTCCGGAGGCAAGATGAGAAGGCAGAGAGGGTCAGGAGCTGGTTGAATGGACATGGGCCATCCGGGATGGAAAGGAGGAGTGTGCTTTCACAGTATAGGGAAAGCAACTAGGGTCACATAACAATGTAGGTATACATTTTTGTGTGAGAGACTAACTTCAATTGTAAATTTTCACTTAAAGCACAACAATTTAAAAAAAAAAGAGAATATCCAGTCCCTTTGACAGGTATAGTCAATTAACAGTGGAATCAGAGACAAAAAGCTCTCATGGAATATGTAATTAATCATTACTCTCATCCAGTTCCACTACTATCTCTTCTTTCTCGAGTCTATGCTCACCAAGAATCCCTGGGTGGTGCAAATAGTTAACACACTCAGCTGCTAACAGAAAGATTGGAGGTTTGAATCCACCCAGAGTCACTTCAGGAAGAAATCCCTAGGAATCTACTTCCAAAAAATCAGCCATTACAAACCCTATGGAGCACAGTTCTACTCTGACACACAAGGGGTCACCATGAGTCAGAATCAACTGGATGGCAACTTGGTTATGCTTACCAACAAATCTTTTGATGATAATATTCATATAAATGTCCCTCTAGGGAGGGATTATCCTGATAAGAGGAGTCAAGCGTCTAGTCTGCTCAACAATTATATTTCTAGTTATAATGTAGTGCATTGGTGTTCTGGTTTATACATCTATTTCTTATGACGTGTTCTGTCTTGGAGCCAGTGCCCCCAGAACTCTTTCAACTCTTGGTACCTTAGCCACATGCGGTCTCAGGATCTAATAAATAGAGACACAGACCCGGAAGCTGTCATGGAATGATGGCAGCCCCGGAGGCCTGGCTTCAGTTGCTAGTAGGCTTCTTAACATGACCTCTGCTCACTGCTCCCTACCAACTGCCCCATTACTAGAATTTATATGATAGAGGCCTCCCAATACCTGCTCCAGAGCCCTTTCATTTGCAAACCTTGATTGTTGTTCTAAATGAAGGTTTCTCAACCTCAGCACACAATACTTTAGGCCAGATAATTCTCTGTTGACTGGAAAGGGGTGATGGAAGGGTGAGTGGTGGGGACTGAAGAGCTGTCTGTGCACTGTGGGGTGTTAAGCAGCATCCTTGGCCTCTTCCACTAGATGCTAGTAGCGCCCCCAAGTTGTAATAACCAAAAATGTCTCCAGACATTGTCAAATCTTCCCTGTGGTGGGATAGGTGAAATCACTTCCAGTTGAAAATCACTCTTCTAAATAAAGACACTAGAACAGGGAAATTCTTACTTACATGCTGTTTAAGGGAAATGGAGGTTTCAAAGGCATATGGACAGATTGCTATCACAGATTACTGCATAGACAATTTTCCCATGTAGTTTTAATCCTGTGAGGTGTTTTACCTCACCAAAGCACCCTGCCAAAGGGTGGATATCTCCCAGAGAAGTATGGCAACATTTATGAGAGCAAACCCTTGCCTGAATAAGAAACAGAATATTCCCTGATAAGATGTACTCCTTTACCTATGGTGGTTGAGGTGGGTGTCTTAGGCTGGTTTCTCTAGAGAAGCAAAACCAGTAAAGCATATAAATATATACATAGAGAGAGATTTACATCAAATAAATGGCTCACATGATTGTAGAGGTTGGAACATCCCAAGCACAGGGTCAGGGTAGAGGCTTGTCCTGATTCACATATCCTCAGGAGCTGGAGATCCCAAGATTGTAGGGTCAGAGAGCAAGGCTCTTGCCCACAGGCTGTGAAGATCTACAGATCCCAAGATCGTCAGGCAAGATAGCTGCTAGCTCAGTCCCAAGAACTGGAAGTTAGACAAACAGGAGCCAGCTGCAGGATCCAGAGCAAGCAAAAAGCCCCCAAGCCTTGCCAGAACGTCCACTTATATTAGAAGCAGGCCACACGCCCAAGGAAAGTCTTTCAACTAATCTGTTACTCACAGCAGATACCATCATGCAGGTGATCACATTATATCAAAGCTCATCATGGAAGTGATCACAGTGTCATACGACTGCCAAACTACATGATAAATGTCAAACCACTGGGAATCATGGCCCAGCCAAGCTGACACACAACATTAACCATCGTGGTGGACTTCCCAGAAGAATGTACATCTGAACTGGATTTAGAAGTATGAAGAGGAGTTTTCCACATAGTCCAGATAGAAAATGAGATTCCAAGCAGAAGAAGGAACTGGTGTGAAACATGTGGGTCTGAATTTTAACCATTTACTAACAACTCATTGAACTGATCTTTTGTGTTTGGTGGAAGTAACAAATTAATTCAACCAACACTGTATGTCTCCTCTAACCCCATGTTCCCTCTATGCAACAGGAAAGCGAGAGAGAAGGCATCATGAAGGCGAGGGATTACTGAGACACTGACTGTGAACACTGACTCATCTCCACAGATGAGAGTTACCCACTATTATTATCACTGCTGTTCCTCGGGGCTTGGAATGAAACATTTGTAATTGCTTTATTAATGCTGTCTTTAAATTTTCTTTCCTAATCTAACTGGCTTTAGTGCTTATCAAAATATTAGAAGGCACTTACTGTGATCCTAGTGTGTTGTAAGGGGATTTCATTACCTTTTTGCAATAAAAGTCTTAGTCAGGGACAAATGAGATTTCCCCTGCAGTTTTAATAAAATTGAGGGAAAAAATGGCTGGTATCTGCACTAATGTTTGCTTGGGGAGCTGGCAATCAAAATAGGACATCCGATACTGACTACTGTAAGGACTGTGCCAGTAATATTACGTATGACCTGTCTTGTCATAAAAGCCACATTCAGAGTTGCAAACAACTAGTGTTCTCTTCCCAGACTCTAGACCCAGCACACCCATCAGAAACATGAAGACAATCATCCCGGAGCTTGGGGTGGCTGACCCAGTGCTCACTTATCCCTCCACGCCAGTGGTCCTTTATGTCCAGACACCTGGCACTGAGTCTAAAGAGACCATCAGGTCATGCTTTGTGAGTGTCCAAATCAGAGCACTGACAGGGCTACGTGCTCTCTACATCTCTCTCTCTCTTTCTCTATGTATGTGTGTGTGTTTCAGCTGTAGGGGAAGACATTTTCTTGTGTTTTGCAGTTTCTGTAGCCCCAGACATTTCTTGGCATTCCTTGGCTTATAGAAGTGTCCTTACATGCTGTCTGTCTTGCCCCTGTGTGTGACTCTACTTCTGCATCTCTCCATCTCTTTTAATATACACCACTCAGAAGGGACTAGGGTTAGACCCATCCTGCTCCAGTATGACCTTGCTACTTGACCGAAAACATGAGCAAAGAAAATCTCTATTTCCCCAAACAAGCTCACACTTTAACCTATCTTTTTTTTTTTTAGGGGGGCGTACACAATTCAATCCATAACAATCTCTTTCATAAAATAAACAATATTTCATTTAGTTGAAATTAAAGAGAAACCATAAAACTCAAGTTTCATTAGAATTTAATGAAAACCTAAAAAAAAGAAGGATGTTGGCACAAGAGCTTTAGACAATGCAACAATGAGGCAGTCAAGTAAGGGAGAAGGTTGGTGAGTTCTTCCCAGACTGAGTTAGGTGGGCAAATCTCAGCATCAACCTGAGAGAGAAGCCTGACCACAGTCACAACTCTGAAGCATGGAGTTCTGTATATGTTGAGGCATAAAGCTACGTTATATCTCCCGGCACCCACACACCAATGGATTCAGACAAATCATTGGAAGTCAGAGTCAAGTGGATTGGTTCATTCCTTGCAGACAAAATAACTAACTCACTGATTCTTCATATTAGCTAGTGGCAGGTACAATGTCCTATACTTGAGTCCTCAGTAGACTTGCTGAAAATCATGTCGACTAGTGTACCTTGTTTTATTCCCTTTAGAACCTTCCCCAAAGATAATGACTTTCCTGACATTCAGCACCTGACACATTGTTTTTTAGCTCCAAATTCAGGGTACAAAACATCCTGATTTCAATCCCACTGTGTATTCAAATGGTCCATTCAGTATATGTGCATCTTTCTTCCACTAAAATTTTAATTAATCCAGATGCTCAGAGTATTTTGGCTCCTTTAATGTTCTGATTAACTGTGGATTAACCAGAGGGTTCCTTTTCTTCCAACCTGAGTTGTTGAAAACATTGCTATCCTGCATTAGTTCACATTCTAGCCTAAATATCAAGAATTATAAAAACTCTGTCCTGGAAATAATCTTTCTTTCTGGTATCCCACAAAGAGAAAGTTCCACTTCAGGCTGTTTCAGCAAGGTAAATCGTTTTCTGAAGTCCTATTTTGGGAATCCCTGGATAGTGCAAATGGTTAATGCTCTTGGCTGCTAACTGAAAGGTTGGAGTTTGAGTCTACCCAGAGACATCTCTGAAGAAAGTCCTTGGCAATTTTCTTCTGAAAAATCATCCACTGAAAACCCTACGGAGCACTGTTTACTCTGACATACATGGGCTCACCAGGGGTGGGAATAAACTCAACAGCAACTGGTATTTTTGGGTAAGGGAGCTGCCTGGTGCTGAAAATTTAAAAACAGGCACCCAAGTTTATTAATTTAATCTCCCCACTCCCTTCCTAGCATTACACTCTGGCCACATTTTTATTCTTGTCTCTTCTGGTTCTGTATATGCATTGATCTGACCTGAAATAATGTCCACATGGAAATGTCAAGTCAGACGAATTTGGCCTTTTGAGTTTTTGCCTGTGTACCCTGTCCATAAACCTAGGCTTCGGATTATCAGAGCATGTGTAGGTGTGAGGGTAGATTTTTACTGACGTTCACATAGAGACAGATTATCTACACTATTTTAAGTCAAAATTAAATAACTCAGGGAAGGCGATTAGACTGGAAAGTAGGAGGCATAGTTTCTTGTCCCAACTACTTTTAGGTTTGGGATTCTGGACAAGTTATTTAACCTCTGTTATGGATTGAATTGTGTCTCCCAAAAATGTGTGTCAACTTGGCTAGGCCATGATTCCCAGTATTGTGCAGTTGTCCACCATTTTGTGATCTGATGTAATTATCCTATGTGTTGTAAATCCCAACCTCTATGATGTTAATGAGGCAGGATTAGAGATAGTTATGTTAATGAAGCAGGACTCAATCTACAAGTTTAGATTGAATCTTGAGTCAATCTCTTTTGAGATATAAAAGAGAGAAGAGGGCAGAGAAGAAAGGGACCTCATGCTAACAAGAGGGAAGTGCTGGAGGCGGAGTGCATCCTTTGGGCCCAGGGTCCCTGTGCTGAGAAGTCCTAGACCAGGGGAAGATTGACGACAGGGACCTTCCCCCAGAGCCGACGGAGAGAGAAAGCCTTGCCCTGGAGCTGGCACCCTAAATTCAGACTTCTAGCCTCCTAGACTGTGAGAGAATAAATTTCTGTTTGTTAAAGCCATCCACTTGTGGTATTTCTGTTATAGCAGCACCAGATAACTAAGACAACCTCTAAGTTTCCTGATATATAAAAAGGGTGGTATAATTATCTTTAAGGTCTTTTCTTACTCAACCTTTGTATAAACCCATGAACTTCTTCAGTAATATTCAATCAAATGGCAAAATATTGATTGCTAATTAAAACTTACTTCCAGGAATGATTTCAATCTTTGTAAAACCAGTGTCTCACCTCAAATGCAGAACACATCATGATTTTTATTCCTTTCTTTTGGAGCCCTGGTGGTGAACCGGTTAAGAGTTTGGCTGCTAATCCACACTATAGTGGAAGTCAGCATAACTAGACTAAACCAAAGCTGAGAAGTTTCCTGACTACAACCAAACACTTAGATGGACATAGTAGCAGGGGAGTTTGGGGACCATGATTTCAGGAGACATCTAGCTCAATTGGCATAATAAAGTTTATTAAGAAAATGTTCTGCATCCTGCTTTGGTGGGGTCTTAAAAGCTAGCGAACAGCAATCTAAGATGCGTCATTGGCCCCAACCCACCTGGAGTAAAGGAGAAGGAAGAACACCATGGACACAAGGAAAATATTAGTCCAAGAGACAGAAAGGGCCGCTTAAACCAGAGACTTCATCAGCCTGAGACTAGAAGAACCAGACTGTGTCTGGCTACCACCAGTGATCACCCTGACTGGGAACACAACAGAGAGTCCCTGATGGAGAAGGAGAAAAGTGGGCTGCAGAACTCAAATTCTAGTAAAAATACCAGACTTAATGGTCTGACTGAGACTGGAAGAATCCCAGAAAGCATGGCCCCAGGCCTCTTTGTCAACCCAGAACTAAAACCATTCCTGAGGCCAACTCTTCAGATACAGATTAGACTGGAGTATGGGACAAAAAATGATACTCGTGAAGACTGTGCTTCTTAGCTCAAGTAGATACAAGAGACTAAATGGACAGCTTGAGTCCAGAAGTGAGATGAAAAGGCAGAGAGGGTCAGGAGCTGGTTGAATGAACACGGGAAATCAGGGGTGGAAAGCAGGAGTATTCTGTCACAGTATAGGGAGAGCAATTAGGGTCACATAACAACGTATGTATAAATTTTTGTATGAGAGACTAACTCGAATTGTAAACTTTCACTTAAAGTACAACAGTTAAAAAAAAAAATCTTAAAAACAAAAAAGTTTGGCTGCTAACCAAAAGGTCGGCAGTTCGAATCTACCAGGCACTCCTTGGAAACCCTATGGGGCAGTTCTATTCTGCCCTATAGGGTCGCTCTGAGTCGGAATCGACTCGACGGCAATGGGTTTTTTTCATCCTATAATCTTACGTCAACAAGTGGTATTTTGTCAACTAACATTTATTAATCCTTTTTTCAAGCAGTAGCCCTTAGTTAGAAGGGGTAACTCCACAAATCCTAGTAATCGGGGATATAATTATTCTATAAAGTAAAAGTTGGATCATTTCATCCTTCATCTATAAAACATCCCATATATTTGACAAAAGCATAATTACATTACAAAGGAGCATATTTGTCAGATTCCACTGAGTACTGAACTGAGAATCTGGAATAATTAATATCCTTATCTGCCATCAGAATTTGGAAGAATCAACAGACAAATGGAAGTCCCATTTTTAAGCAACAATTGAGCAAAGATGATTTGAAATTATTCTGGAGCAAAGATACGAAGTTACTATTTTTCAATTCAATTCATAAATTTATAAAATAGGAAAAAAGCATTATTATGCACTTGGTCATTTTTATGGATTAATTGTGCTCCTCCTCCTGAAAAAACAAATGTCGGAAGGAACCCTCACCCCTATATCTGTGGGTATAATCCTGTTTGGAAATTGGGTTTTCTTTGTTACATTAATGAGGACATATCAGGGTAGGGTGGGTCCTAAACCTAAGCACTTCTGAGGTATAATGAACAGTGTAGATGCGGAGACTAAGAAGCACAAATGAGGGAAGACAGATGCCACGTGAAGATCGCCAAGGAACCAAAGAATGCCAGGGCTACAGAAACTGAAAGATACAAGAATCATCCCTCAGAGCTAACAGAGAGAGAGAGCCTTCCTCTAGAGCCAAGGCTTTGAATTCTGTTTTCTAGCCTCCGAAACTGCAAGAAAATAAATATCTGTTATTTAAAAACACTCACTTGTTGTATTACTGTTACAGGAACCCTAGGAAACTGTGTCACTATGTAGTGCCATAACCATGATGTCCCTTCAGAAAAAATATTTGTGACAATTACTTTCATCTTCTGTATTCTTGGATTTGAATCTAAGTTGGTGATTTGTCATTTAGTTAACCCCAATAATAAAGACACCAGAAAAATATCTATACCATACAGAGTATAATGAACAAATACTGGGAAGTGCAAATCTTTGCAATCATCTTGATTTTTTCTGTTACTATCTTTGGTTTCAATCCTCACATTTGGTATGGTTTTTGGGGTGTGGTTATGCTCAGAATGTCACACAATGAATTTATTGACTAGAATGTCATATCATACTCCTCCAAAGGGTATTAACATCTTTTCAAAGAAGACTCCTGAAAATAAAATCTCACTCCAATCCTCAATCACACACATACACACAAACACAATTAATCACTCCTGTGTTCACCCTTCCCTATCTGAGAGTATGACCAAGTCAATAGGAGGTTTGCCACCACAAAAATATTACTGGATCATAATTCGAAGTCACTTCTCCAAGCAGGAGAAAGGACAGAAAAAATGTGAAATGTCTTTCAAGTAACTTTCATTTATATTCAGCCTTCTTCCTTAGAAGACTATATACAACTTCTCATTTTCTTTTGCAATTCCCTTAACATCTTTAAAAATGAAAAAGCTCAAATATTCTTTTTCCATTAATGGATATTTCTTCATTTAGCTATCTGCCTGTTTCTTTCTTCACTGTCAAATGTGATCTTTTATATAAAAATGGGTCACATAAAACTGTTAATGTTGAGCCACTCAAGATCTATTAATCTACCTTCCAGGGCTTAAAAAGCAATATCTGATATTGCCAGGAAGCAATTTCTGGTAGAATGCACTAGTATCTCTCATATACCACCCTAAGGAAATATCTTCTTTTGAAGAAAGTGGGTATCTTAAATATTGCATTTGTTTTCAATGGCTGAAAAATCCCCAAATTCTTGGATCTGAAGATTAAACACGAATAAGTCTTTGTTATATGTCACCTGATAAATGATTCTTGGAAGTGAGTTTGTTACAAACTCTTCAGACCAAGAGCAAATGAGGAAACACAATAAGCACTAAGCTTGGAGGCAGAAAATCTAGATTCTACCCCTGCTCTGCTACCAACAAGCTGTGGCAGGTCATACACACTCTGTCAGCTATACTTTACTCTCCGCAAAATGTGAAATTTAGATGAGAAGATCTTTTAGATCTCATAAAACTCTGTGACATGTCTACAATTCCATACACATGTGTTGAATATTGATCTTGTCCCAATCCCCGTCCCAGAGACTGGGGACACAACAGATAACAAAGTGTAGCTCTGGCCACCCAAGATCCCAATGGGGTAGACCAGCAGGTAGATCGATGAGTTCACTCTGAGGTATGGCTGTACTTCTCAAGTATAATTGGCATACCAGCTCCTATCAAACTTCTCGTCTTCTTGCCATACACATATGCACATCAATCCACACATGCATATACACACACTCAAACTGTCTCCCGGCCACAAAAAGATAGCTATTAAGCCAATTCAGTGAATCAGATTCTAACTTTATATGACTAAAACATGTCTGTTTGAATGGCTGAAATTTTTAGTATAAACTCGGTTGTTAGAAATGTAAACAGATGGCTGAAACTCTCCATCATGACTATAGAAAAGAAAGCAATTTAAAAATTCTGTCCTAAAGGGCCACATAAACCAGAGACTTCACCATCCTGAGACCAGAAGAACTAGATGGTGCCTGGCTACAACCAACAACCACCCTGACAGGGAACACAACAGAGAGTCCCTGACGCAGCAGGAGAAAAGTGGGGTGTAGAACTCAAATTCTAGTAAAAAGACCAGACTTAATGGTCTGACTAAGATTGGAGGAACCCCAGAAAGCATGGCCCCAGGAGTCTTTGTCAGCCCAGAACTAAAACCATTCCTGAAGCCAACTCTTCAGATGAAGATTAGACTGGACTATGGGACATAAAATGATACTCGTGAAGACTGTGCTTCTTAGCTCAAGTAGATACATGAGACTAAATGGGCAGGCAGCTTCTGCCCAGAGGCCAGATGAGAAGGCAGAGAGGGTCAGGAGCTGGTTGAATGGACACGGGAGATTGGGGCGGAAAGGAAAAGTGTGCTGCCACAACTAGGCAACTAGGGTCACAATGTATTTTATAAATTTTTGTATGAGAGACTAATTTGAATTGTAAACTTTCACTGAAACATAACAATAAAAAATAAAGTAACTAATTAAATATTAAAAATAAATAAAAATATAAATTCTATCCTGCTCAAAAGTAAAAAAGGACCAAACATTGTGACCAAGGCTGGAAAAACATGACCTTCTTGCACTAAAATGTCCCCATTAGTTTCTCTTATTATCTGAAATTCAACTACCAAATACTTACTGCTTTGGTTTAAAGTTATAAAACTAAATCATACCTGTTGCCCTCAAGCTGATTCCAACTCATGGCAATCCCATGTGTTTCAGAGTGGAACTGTGCTCCATGTTATTTCCAGTGGATGTGATCTTACCGAAGTAGATCCCCAGGCCTTTCTTCCATGGCATTGCTGGGTGGATTAACACTGCCAACCTTTCGATTACTAGCCAAGCATAAACCATTTGCACCACAACTCCTGTTAAAAGGTAAACCCTCATAATATAGATTATATGCTATGCCTTTTCCAATCATTAACTGCTTGGTGTGACTTAACTTACCTGATTTTATTTTATAGCCAAAAAGGCAGTTGCAATTGAGTTGATTTTGACTTATGGCGACCCTATGTGTGTCAGAGTAGAACTGTGCTCCGTAAGGTTTTCAATGGCTGATTTCTTAGAAGTAGAGTACCAGACCTTTCTTCCAAGGTTACTCTGGGTGGACTTGAAACTCCAATCTTCCAGTTAGCAACTGAGCATGTTAGCAGTTTGCACCACCCAGGGACTCCATATTTTATAGCCTACTGAAGCAAAGTGCAGCTAAAATTGTCCCAAACCCCTCTGATGTAAACAGGAGTTCTGGACTGACCCGGCAAGGGGTTCTGGGAAGGAGGCTGAGCTTAGGACTGGGCTAGGCTGGGGCTGTGGAGGATGGGAACCACAAGAAAGAATCAGAAAACAGTATCTACAGGCAAAGTCATAGCCAAGACTCGAGAATGCAGACCTAAGGAAATATTAATCCGGAGGGAGTTGGCAAGGCAAGAGAAAACATGAGACAAGACAAAGGGCCAGTAACAGGAAACCCTAACACAGAATAAGCAGGTTTAGAATGGAGAGTTGAGTGTGGCTTTCAAGAAAGTTCCTAAGGTACTGAAGTATGAACTCACAGGAGAAGTTTATGGGAAGCTCTGAGAAGGGTCAAGTCCAGAAAGAAATGCAGCACAAGAGAAATAAATTTGAATGAAAGGAAGGAGC
This sequence comes from Dugong dugon, assembly GCA_030035585.1. Lineage (NCBI taxonomy): Eukaryota > Metazoa > Chordata > Mammalia > Sirenia > Dugongidae > Dugong > Dugong dugon. The sequence goes on along the minus strand of CM057469.1, from coordinate 21,030,204 downwards.
AAAAATTGGCCCAACATAGGAATGTCCTGAAGATGGGTTAGGAAATCTCTTTTAATGACCTTTGAGCTCTTCTGAAGGAGCTGAAAAGGAAGATATAAATATGTCAGCAAAATTTAGTGCCAAATTGTACTCCTTCCCATGGAGATGATGCAAGAATCTCCCCGCGTCTTCAATTTCTTTTGGTCTTCTTTCTTACCAATGCTCAGGTCTCCACCTTCCATACACGTCCCCAAAGAAAACAGTCAGGATGGGACATAGATTTTAGAGATTAATAGATAAGTTGAATTAATAACATGACATTTTCTCACCACTCATTTAACATCTGAGAAGTTGCTGAGCCAAATCTCCCCAGCACAGAACCCTTGCTTTGTTCTCCCAGATCAACCCCTTTTTACCCTAACACCTTGCTCATCAGATGTAATTGTTGTTAGCAGCTGTCCAGTCATTCCCCAGCTCGTGGTGACCCCACGCACAACATGCTCGGACCATTGTGGTCTATAGGGTTTTCATTGGTTAATTTTCAGAAGTAGATCACCAGGCCTTTCTTCCTAGTCCATCTTAGTCCGGAAGCTCCACTGAAACCTGTTTAACATCATAGCAACATGCAAGCACCCACTGCAGATGGATAGTATCTGTGCATGAGGTGCATTGGCCAGGCATTGAACCCTGGTCTCCTGCATGGAAGGAGAGAATTTTACCACTGAACCACCACTGCCCCCTTCAGATATAATTACTAGTCTTTTTTGACTCTCTTCTCCACTAGAAAAAATGTTCCAAGAGGGCAGGCAGGTACCTTTCTGTCTGACCTAGGATGTCCTCTGTGTCTGTTATAGAGCCTGGTGCACAGCAGGTCCTTAATACATGTTTGTTGAATAAATGAATGGAAAGATTGACACTCTTAGCTCATCTTACAGATCGATTATCCAAATTTGAAAAATCCTTTTTTTTTTTTTTATTCTACAGCAAATTACCATCCAAATCTCTCCAAATGCAGGTGTTATTCTGAAGCCCCTTTGCCTACATAAAATACCGACACCACCACCAAAAAAAACGTGTTGCCAACTCATAGCAACCCTATAGGACAGGCTAGAACTGCCCCACAGAGTTTCCAAAGAGTGGCTGGTGGATTCAAACTGCCAACCTTTTGGTTAGCAGCCCAGCTCTTAAGCACTGCACCACCAGGGCTCCTTTGCCTACATAAGATACAAGCCCAGGACAAAAACGCTGCTTACTAAAAACTGTTTGGGAACACTGATTTATTTTGGGGCCCTTTCAGTGTGATCCAAAGGCTTTCTTTGCCAGAGGATAATTTTTTTTCCTGCCTTACATAGAGTACTGCTTCTAGAATTACTTTCTGATTACACCCCTTTCTATCTTAGCATGCAGCTTTATAAAGGTAGAAAAGATAAGGAAACAGAGGTCTTAAAAGATTACTAGGAAGCAGTTTCGAATTGGATTTTAACTGCTCAGATGGCAAGAAACACTTCAGATTAAACGGTGCTTGGAAATTAAAGCTCATTCCAAAAAAAAAAAAAAAACCCATTGCCTTTCAGTCGATTCCAACTCATAGTGACTCTATAGGACAGAGCAGAACTGCCCCATAGGGTTTCCAAGGCTGTAAATCTATGGAAGCAGAATGTCACATCTTTCTCCCATGGAGCAGCTGGTGGATTCAGATCGCCAACCTTTCCGTTAGCAGCTGAGGGCTTAACTATTGTGCCACTAGGGCCCCTTTAAGCTCCTGAGTGTTCCTGAAATCCAACAGACCCCAAAGGAGGTAATGGAAGACAAGACTGGTAAAAATAGGTTATAGAGGGAAAAGAATTTTTTCTGTTTGTTTGTTTTCTCTGAGAGAGATCCCTTGGGGACAGACGTAGGTATTTTCTAATATAACTTAGAAAGATGCCAATCAAAATATTTTTAAATTATTTTAAAGTTGGGAAGTTTACAGTATTAAATCCTCAGCCATCCTGGAAAACTCCTCACTCAATAATCTAATCCCAAGGGTTGTAGATACTGAGTGCTTCGCCCTGAGTTCAGTGGCTTCCCCTCTTCTTTTGCACGTGAACACTGACATTAGCCACACCAAATAGAGAACTGCAGAAGGGAAGTGTCTAGCTTCCCTGAGCTGCTGTAACAGAAATAACACAACTGAGTGGCTTTAAAGAACAGAAATTTTTCTCACTGTTTAAGAGTCTAAAAATCCAAATTAGGGTCTTGGTCCCACCCATTCCTTTCTTGTAGGCAGTCCTGGGCATTCCTTGGCTAGTAGAACATCCTCACGTGGCATCTTTCCTCCCTTGTATATGCATATCTCTGTGTCTAATCTGCCTTTTTTATAACTTAGAAGCTATTAGAGTTAGAACCCACCCTATTAGGGTATGGTATAATTAGCATAACAGAGAAAACCCTATTTCCAAACAGGATCACACCCATAAATACAGGGATTGGGATTCTAACACATATTTTGGGGGTCACAGAATTTAATCCACAACAAGATTAAAGGATTAAGTAGATGTGAGCCCTCTTTATGTAGAAATTATACAGCCAAAGTGAGTTGGAACTGGGATTCTTAGCGCTCTAGCTCTGTGCTCATTGGGTCAGAGAAGCGAGCAGTTTCCCCGGCATGGCACAGAGGCCTGTGTAGAAAGCAGTTTCATTTGTGATACAATAGAGTATTTATGCAGCAGTAATTCCTCCAATGCATCAGTTTTCCCCCAACAGGACCTATCCTATTGGATATAGCCTCTTCTCTGACCCAGACCAGGGGATCCAAAGTGCCATCAAGGTTCCCATGTTAGAGTGGAGGCCTGAGGAGGGCAGGTGAAGACTGGAGTCCTGGCGCTGCTCCATCCACCGTGGTCACTTCCCCAGCCCCTAAATGCTTAATCATGATGGACATACTTAGCAGATGGCAGAATCCTCACATTGGTTCCTTGACCCAGAGGAAGTGGTATCACTAGGAAAAACCAAGAATCCCCTGAAACTGCCCACCCCCCAAATAATATTGTAAATAAAAATCAAAACTATCTCCTGAGCAGAATGGCAGAGATTTGTGCCACTCTCAAAGACTTAAACTTCAAGGTCCAGTGGTGGTGGACCTCATCATATTCCCACTTAATTCCATAGTCTGGCCACTGAAATAAGCAGGTGGATCATGGTGGACTATGGTGGACTACCTTAAACTTAACTGAGAAATGGCCCAAATGTTAACACTCCTGCCCTCTTCATAATATTGTATGAAGGGAACCTTATTGTCCAGACATTCCACAGAGCAATACACTAGTCCACTATGTTGATGACACCATGTTAACTAGACTGGAAAAGCGGGAAGTAGCAGGTACCCCGGATGCCCTGGTAAGACACATGCAATCCAAAGTGTGGGAGATAAACCCTACAAAGATTCAGAGGTCTACCATATTGGTGAAGTTTATATGGGTCCAGTGGTCTGGGGCATGCCAGCATATCTTCTGTTCCAAGATAAAGAACAAGTACTATATCTTGCACCACCTACCCACCAAAAAGAAGCACTACTCTTGACAAACCTCTTCAGATTTTGAGGTGGTGCAGTGGTTAAGAGCTATGGCTGCTAACCTAAAGGTCAGCAGTTCAAATCCACCAGCCGCTCCTTGGAAACCTATAGGGTAGTTCTACTCTGTCCTATGAGGTCGCTATGAGTTAGAATCAACTCAACAGCAATGGGGTATTTTTATTTTTTTTTTTGGTTTTTATTACCAAATTTGAGAATTCTGCTCTAAGCCATTAATCAGTGGACTCAGAATTCTAACAGTTTTGAATGGAGCTCAGAGCAAGAGAGAGCTCTGTAACAGGAACAGCAGATCCCATGATGCTAGTGGTGTCTGGTAGATAAAGACATGGAATGGAGTATCTGACAAGCCCCAATAGGAGAGTCTAGGATTCTGGAGTGTCTTAGTTACCTAGCGCTGCTGTAACAGAAATACCACAAGTGGATGGCTTTAAGGAACAAAAATATATTTTCTGAATTCCGAATTTAGGGCACCAGCTGCAGGGGGAGGTCCTTCCTTCTCTATGGCACGATGAGCTACTTGGTATTATTTGGTGTTAGTCTTTCCCCTGTCTGTGTTTCTGTGTCTGTTCTGCTGTTTTTAACCCAGAAATGATTAAGTTTAGGACCCATCCTACTCTGGTATCAACTCATTAACATAAGAACAACAACAAAAAAAAATCTTGCGTCAATTCTAACTCAACACAACCCCATGTGTGTCAAAGTAGAACTTTTTACTCCATAAGGTTTTCAATGGCTATAGTCTGAAGGAAAGGAGCCCTGGTGGCACAATGGCTAAGTGCTCAGCTATGAACTGATAGGTTGGCCATTTGAACCCACTCAGCAACTCCACAGGAGAAAAGACCTGGGAAAGTGCTCCTATAAAGATTACAGCCTAGAAAACTCTATGGGGCAGTTCTACTCTGTCGCATCGGATTGTTGCTCCGAGTCGGAATTGACTCCACAGCACCTAACAACAACAACAAATCTTATGTAAGTAGATTGTATGAAAGTAGTCCTTTCTTCCACAGTGCTGCTAGGGGGATTTGAACTGCCAACATTTTGGTTAGTTGTTATTGTTGTTGGTTGCCATCAAGTCAATTCCAACTCATGGGTACCCCATGTGTGTCAGAGTAGGATTGTACTCCATAGGGTTTTCAATGACTGCGATCTTACAGAAGTAGATCACCAGGGCTTTCTTTCACAGTGATGCTGCATGGATTCAAATCTCCAACCTTTCAGTTAGTTGTTAACATTGTTGGTTGCCATAAAGTCAATTCCAACTCATGGCGACCTCATATGTTAGAGTAGACGGCTCCGTATGGGTTTTTTTAGCTATAATCTTTTTTGTTTTTTCAGAATATACACAAAATCATACAGAAATTCAACAATTTCTACATGTACAATTCAGTGACACTGATTACATTCTTCAAGTTGTGCAAAAATTTTCACCCTCCATTTCTGAGTTGTTCCTCCACCATTAACATAAATTCACTGTTCCCTAAAATTTCTGTCTAATCTTTTGAGTTGCTGTTGTTACTTTGATCCCATATAGATAGTTCTTTAAAGAACATAATGTTCAAGGCAGACATTTTTTACTAGTCAAGCAAAACTATTGTTTGGTTTTAAGAAGATTTTCAAGAGATATTTTTTGGTTTAAGTTTTAACGATTATCTCAGGAAAATAGTTTCAGGGGTTCATCCAGCCTTTATGGCTCCAGAAAGTCTGGAGTCCATGAGAATTTGAAATTATTTTCTGCATTTTTCCCCTTTTGATCAGGATTACTCTATAGAATCTTGATCAATATGTTCAGTAATGGTAACCAGGCACCATCCAGTTCTAGTCTCAGGGCAAAGGTGGCAGTTGTTCATGGAGGCAATTAGCTACGCGTTCCATATTCTGCCACTGCTGCATATCTAACCTACAGCAATACAAATCAACAGTAATATGGTACTCACTTGGGGAGACGAATCAGCCACTTGCTGGCAAGTTGATGGGACCTCTTTTACCTGGAAAGGGCAGCAATTAATCCACACTGAGATTGAGACATATTTCAGATATAGGTTTGCCTTTCCTGCCCTTACTGCCTCAGTTGGTGGTACTATACAAGGGCTCACAATGTCCATTTACCAGAATGGGATCCCATCTGGTAACATCATCTTGGACCTAGACCCATTTTTCATCAAAGGACCTGTAGCAACAGGCACTGATCAGTATTCAGTGATCCTACAATGTACTGCACTACAATACACAGAAGCTGCTAGCCTGACAGAGTGATGGCACAGCCTCTTGAAGGTAGAGTTGAGGCACTAGCCTGGAGATGACATCCTGTAACATTGAGACACTGTCCTGTAGAATGTGGTGCATATCTTGAACCAGTGGTCCTTATATGGTTCTATGTCCTCAATATGTAGAATACATGGGTCTAGAAACCAAGCGATAGGAGTGAAGTGGTCTCACTCACCATAACTACCAATAGTCCACTGCAGGAATCTGTGCTTTCCGTCTCTGAAACTTTAGGTTCTGTGGGTCTAGAGGATCTCATTCCCAGGGGAGGAACAGCTCTACCAGGAGTCACATTAAGAATCTCTCTATCTAGAGAAATAGTTGCTGTCTGGTAGGCCAGCAGGCAAAGAAGTTATGATATTGGGAGGGGAAGTTGACTATGATGTGGAGGTAGGGTTTCTGCTACATAGTGAAGGCAGAGAAGAATATATTTGAAACTCAGAGTTTTCAGTGGAGCATATCTTGGTGTTCTCATGCCGAGTTTTTACTGGGAACAGATGGGTAAAGTAACCATGGCCTGACAAGTCTATGGTAACCAGGGGCTCAGATCCCTCAGGGATGAAAGTCTGATCATCCCACCAGGCAACCTACCTAGAGCAGCACAAGATGTTAGCCAAGAAGAGGGGAACCTGGAATGAGTGGTGGTGGTTGTTGTCAGCTGCTGCCTAGTTGGCTCCAACTCTTGGCAACCTTATGGATAACAGAACAAAATGTTTCTTGGTCTTATGTCATCTTCACAGTCATTAGCATGTTTGAGTCCAGTCAGGTAATATTCTGCTCTGATCCATAGAACAGAATTTTAGGAAGTATATAGCCAAGCCTTTGTTCCTAGTCTGTCTTAGTCTAGAAGCTCCACCGAAACGTGTCCACTACGGGTGACCCTGACGGTATTTGAAATACTGGAGGCATAGCTTCCAGCAGCCTAGCAACGCGAAAGCCACCACAGTACAGAAAATTGATAGATGTGCAGTGGGGAATGGGTCATAGAACATGGGAAATGATAAACGTCAGCTGTAGCACTGGAAACAACCACAGCAGTGAGATCAACTGCAGTAGCTTGCCCCACTAACCCTTCACTTATAAATTTTCCCCCAGAAATTATGTCCCGATATGTGCTGTAATTGATTTCTGATTGATTACTTTTGTGTGGCCTTTCTAACCATGGTCTTACAACTCCCACCCAGGTGACTGAGCGGGACTATGTGATAGGGTAAGGGGATTGGTCAGTTTTACCTTAAAAGAGCCAATTCCAGAGCAGAGGAGAGGAGTCCACCACCACCAACGAAGGAGAGGCCAGCAGGAGAGACCCAGCAGCAGGAGATGGTGCAGTGGTTTTCCTGGCCCATGGAGAGAGAAAGCTGAGTTCCTCTGGGCAGAGACTGAGGGCTAGGGAGAGGTGTGCCTGCGAGTACAGCTTGGAAGAGGCCATCCTGATGAAACAACTATAACCTGAGTGTTCCTGAGCCTTAATTGTAACTGTTACTTCCCTAATAGACCCCATAGTTGTGAGTATGGTCTGTTAGTTCTGCGTGGCCACTGCAATGAATTATCGAACTCAGTACGAGAGTGCTATGGGAGAGATGGTTGATGTCAGAGTTGCGGGAGAGGGGAGGCACGTTTGACCTCTGCCTCATAGGAGTCAGCCTTGGGCTGTTGATCTTGATTCTCTTTCCCCCTTTTGGGGTTGGAGCAGGTCAGACATCTCTCCCAAGCCATTTTTACACTATGCTATCTTAAACAATTCTTGACAGAATGGAATGAACTTATTGTTGATAAAGCAAGTGGATCTGACAGTGTAAGGGTGGACTTTGATGGTGTCTTAGTCATCTCTGAGATACCACAAGTGGAGGGCTTTAACAAACAGAAATTTATTTTCTCACAGTGTAGTAGGCTACAAGTCCAAGTTCAGGGCATCAGCTCTAGGGAAGGCTTTCTTTCTCTGTCGGCCTTTTCATCAATCTTCCCCTGGACTAGGAGGCTCTCCACGCAGGGACCCCGCCTCCATAGGACACACTGTGCTCCTGGCACTGCTTTCCTGGTGGTGTGAGGTCCCCCATTCTCTGCTTGCTTCCCTTTCCTTTTATCTTTTGTAAGATAAAAGGTGGTATAGGCCACTCCCTAGGGAAACTCCCTTTAGGTTGGATCAGGGATGTGACCTTAGTAAGAGTGTTACAACCCCTCCCTAATCCTCTTTAACATAAAATTACAATCACAAAATGGAGGACAACCACACAATACTGGGAATCATGGCCCAGCCAGATTGATACACATATTTTTGAGGGGGACATAAGTCAATCCATGACAGATGGACAATGTCGGCATTCCATCAAGATCCCCTTGGACCACTTCTTGCTGTTTTTGTGCACCACTCACCTCTCCTGCTTCAGCATGCTTTTGCTTCTAACAACAAACACCTGCAGTGTGTCTTTGGAGACCCACTCTCAGGCGACAGGACCCATGCTGCTCACATATACAGACAACTGGAAATTTTCTTCCCCTACCGCACACCAAGGTCCCTGGGTGGTGCAAACAATTTGTGCTCAACTGGTAACTGAAAAGTTGGCCGTTCGAACCCACCCAGCGACACCACAGAAGAAAGACCTGGTGATCTTCTTTTGTAAAGATGACAGCCAAGAAGACGCTATGGAGCAGTTCTACTCTGTAATACACGGAGTCGCCCTGAGATGGAATTGACTCAGCAGCAATGGGTTTAACCTGACACCTTGTCTTTTAAAAGATGGTTACTCAGGACATGTGAATTCTATGGCCATGGGAGAAAACAGAACAGGATATGGAAACAATCTGAACCAATGGCCCCCTAACACTGGTTACTCATCCAAATAGGTTAATGGTCCACGAATGGGAAATGCCAATTATCATTTCCTTTGAAAATTACATGCCTGAAAAAGAAAATCTTTCACCGGAGAAAACTGATACATCAATATAACTCCTAATTAAGCCAAACAATATCCCTTTTTTAGGGATTTAGAGATCAAAGACCATGAGGTAATGCAGAGTATGCACTGACAGATCTTTTGCTTGACAAATCTAAAAAAAACAGAGGAGAGACACCAGCACCCCTTTTACGTCAGATGGAAATGGCAGCTCCTCTTTTCCCAGAGGCAAAGCTGGCAAAGGCCATGTGTTTTGGATCTGTCCTTTCAGTGCCAAGAGCCTGTGTGCTCTCTACAAACATCGAACTAGATCTGTGGAAGGCCTAGCAGTTGTCTTTGATCTGGTTACCTCTCTTTCCTCAAAACTTTTAGTTTCCTTATCTCTAAAATAAACCATTCTGGCAATTTTCTATTTTGGAGGCAGGAGGAGGAAGACAACTTATCTTTATTTACTTAAAGATTTGTATACTGTGTGCTTCCAGAAGGACCTGAGGCCAGCTGACAGTTTTAACATATAGCACAAAGGCACAAGAGTTTATTGAAACACACAACACAAAGGAGCCCACAGGGACGAAGAAGGAAGAGTCGGAGCTACTAGATGTCACAGCTGAACAAATTCCTACACTTGGCAACAACTCTGGGTCTATCTTTTCTAGCCACTAAAGCAAAAATGGGAAATCCATCTTGGTTACTTGACTTTAGTTTTATAATACTGGAAAGCTCATAAATTCCTCTTCAATCATGCAATTGTCCCTGAAACAACAGGAATCCCTCTAGAAACAATGTTCCCCCTCATCAAAGTCCACTGGATGCAGAAGTGGCCGAGATCCTCAGAATCATTTCTGCAGTGAGAACTAAAGAGGAAATGAGTGTGGATGTAGCCACCCTGCCTTTACTGGCTCACCAAGACTTCTTTTTCAAAAGGTGTGTAATTCCCTGCTGTAAGTGGCGTAGCCTTGCTCCAAAACTCCAAGAGCCTGCATTGTGGTTGTGCCACTAGGACTTGTCACGAATTCCACACAGCATCTTTCCCACCCTGACACTTCTATGGCCCATCATCAGGGCTGTTTGCATCATGGCCTGGACCTGCTGCAGAGCTTTTTCTTGCTCTGAGCCTACCAAAAGCTGCTAGCCTTTGTATCACCCAGTAGGGTATGGAATATTCTGCCTTCAGACCACGAGGAGGTTCGCCAGGTATCATGTTCACTCCTGGTGGCATAGTTGTTAAGAACTGGGCTGCTAACCAAAAGGCTTGCGGTTTGAATCCACAAGCTGCTCCTAGGAAACTCTATGGAACAGTTCTACTCTGTCCTCGAAGAATCAACTCAATGGCAATGGGTTTGGTTTCTTTGCTTTTTATCCTTGACAAGAGGAGCAAGATTCAATGATTTGTTGTTAGTTTAGAGAGGATGTCCTAGAACACCTGTGACCCCTGGATCCCTAAAACTTTCACAGATGTGACTATATTTTGAATGTTCAGAGTATTTCTCCTCCACCCTCTAGAGTACATCTACCTTATTAAGATCTCCAGCATGCTAACCATTTCTTACTCATCCAGACTGAGTAACAGAATTTTTTTGATGCAACAGGCATCCCAATGATCAAGATATCTTTGGACTATATTGACAGTGGGCAGGAGAATTAACATAACTCTGATGCAAAACTATAAATAACTATTGTATCCACTCCATTTGATTTGAAACTGTTTCCAATCCTCTTTTCTAACTGGAATAGAAATAAATGCATTGGCCAAAGTAATAGCTACAAAAGATGTGCCTGAGGCTGTATTAATCTGTTCTAGCAAAGATACCGCATCTAGAATGGACGGTGGAATTGGGGCTACTACTTGGTCAAGCTTGCAGGATCCATCCAGTTTCTTCAGGGTCCAGGGCTGGTGAATTAAAGAGTGATACAATGGAAATCACCGCCCCTGCTTCCTTTATAGCCTTAAGGATAGTACTAAACTCTTTCATTCCCCTGAGATACAATACTGTTTTTTATTTACTTTCTTAATTAGGGACAGTAATTTCAAAGGCCTCCCCTTGGATTTTGGCACTAAGATAGCACCTAGCGCGGGTCCAGTAAGGCCTCAGCCAACCTGGTGGGAAGCTCTGGAGCCAGCAGTGCCCATCAGAACAGTCCCACATTGGGCCACAATGGCCAGGCCTTTATACCCTTTGTCATTCAGTTAGCAGATGTGGCTGCCCTTGGAAAGGGTAACCTCAGTAGGTCTCAGGCAGGTCTCTGCAGCTGAGCAGACTCTGAAGGAGCTAACATATGGAGGCCATTTGGGAACCATCCTCACCACAGCTGGGACAACTCCTTGCTTAAAGAGGAATCTGGGTAGAGTAGTTCCACGCCTTCCACAGGTGCCAACAGCCAACTGTTGAGATCCCAGTGCTGCTATGCGATTTGGAATGGATTGTCTTCCTGGCTGTGGAGAGGGTGATGGAAGGGCCACTTTTAAATCTCATTCCAAACAACCTCCAAAGCAATATCAGCAGCACTCTGACAGGCATCATAATAGGGGCTCCCGGACAGAGCTGAAGAAAAATGTAGAACAAAATTCTAACTCACAAAAAAAGACCAGACTTACTGGCCTGACAGAGACTGGAGAAACCCCGAGAATATAGCCCCCAGACACCTTTTAACTCAGTACTGAAGTCACTCCTGAGGTTCACCCTTCAGCCAAAGATTAGACAGGCCCACAAAACAAAACGAGACTAAAGGGCACACCAGACCAGGGGCAGGGACGAGAAGGCAGGAGGGGACAGGAAAGCTGGTAATCGGGAAGCCAAGGTCGAGAAGGGAGAGTGTTGACATATTGTGCGGTTGTTAACCAATGTCATAAAACAATATGTATACTGTTTAATGAGAAGCTAGTTTATTCTGTAAACCTTCATCTAAAGTACAATAGCAAGAAAAAAAAGAAACCATTATCAGCAGCTGCAGAAGCGCCAGTGCCCATTTATTGGGCACCGATTATGACAGTTCAGTGGTAGAATTCTTGCCATCCATTCAGGAGAACAAGGTTTGATTCCCAACCAATGCACCTAATAGGCAGCCACCACCCATCTGTTAGTGGTGCTCTGCCTGTTTCTATGATGCTGAACAGATTTCTGCATGGCTTCCAGACTAGAACAGAGTAGAAAGAAAGGCCTGGAGATCTACTTCTGAAAATCAGCCAATGAAAACCCTATGGATCACAACAGTCCTATCCACAACCAATCACGGGGATGGCGCAGGACCGGGCAGCATTTCGTTCGGTTGTGCATGGGGTCACCATTAGTTGGGGACTAACTCTACGGCAGCTAACAACAACAACATTATGAACCAAACACGGTTCTAAGCACTGTGTATGCGTTATTTCATCTGATTCTCACAACACCCAGTGGAGTAAGTACCCTGATTACCTCCATGCTACAGATGAGCCAAAATGAAGCTTGCAAAGATGAAATAACTTGCCAAGATGACACAGCTAATAAAGGTAGAGCTAGGACACATTTCCTCATGCTAACTATTCCATAGCACCACATGAAATTAAATTTAGCTGTGAGGTTCAAAAATAAGTGAACAAATGCATGGCGATGTAGGAAATAATTTTATATTGCTTTGTATTTTCCTGCTGATTGAAAATGTCAAGAAGTAGTTCTGCTTTATCACTTCATTATCAGTTAATTATTCTTCGTACTTTAATTCTAATGTTTAAGAATGGCCCTGAATCTTTTTTTATTAGCATTATTCAATTAGAAACTGCGCCCCAGTTTCTATCCTTCAATAAATCCTGGAAGATTGTCTAGTGAGTGCATATATGCATAAGAGAACGATAAGAAAGTCTCTAATTCTAAAAATACACTGACGCAAAAGAAATAGGCTGTACGTTAAATTTTTTTTTTCCTAAAGACACTCAAAATGGCTCCTTGCTCAGCTCATTAATTCTCAGAACATCCCTATGAAGATGGCTACCAAGTAGCTTTCCCATGCTTCAGAATGAAGGTCAAGTAAGTGGATGGAAAGAGGAGAAATCAAAACTCTAGGAAGAGCTATCTTATTCGAAACTAGTTGTCTGCCAGTGAAGAAGCTAAAATCAGGTCTTCACTCAAAACTGCAGTCAGGAGACAATATCTCTCTTCTGGGAGATAGGTGGTAAAGGGCGCAGCAAAAGTATTTTTAGGAATAACTTGTTTTTCATCTAGACAGGAGAATTTGTGGATACATGGGTATTCATTATATTTTATCTGTATTTTCCCATATTTTCTCAAACTTTGTAATACAAAAAAAAAATTTAGAGAAATCTAAAAAAAAAGAAGAAAGAAGGTAAAGAAGAAAAGATTTTTCTATACACAGATGTCTCCTTTTCCTGAAAAGACACACACACAAAAAAAAAACCTTTCAGAACCAGCTTATGAAAATACTATCCCCCAGCTTTTCTTCCTCCAAACCCATTGCCGTTGAGTCATAGTCTACTACTTTCCAAATTTCAAAACAAACATAAGAAGCAGCATCCCCAATAGCATAGTAAATGACTTTAAGAAAAACTTTGAATCGATCTTCTTGTTAAGCAATTTCTTCTCGCTAAGAGCACTAAAACGATTGACTGCTGAGCAGTGCATTTGGGCGGGGTGTGAACATCCATGAAGTAAAGAAGGCCTCTGGGTGGCACATAAACGTTTGCCCTCTACTACTAACCAAAAGGTTCGAACCCACCCAGCAGCACTGCAGAAGAAAGGCCTAGCGATCTGCGGCTGTGAAGATTACAGCCCAGAAAATCCTATGGAGAAGTTCTACTCTGTAACACATGGGGTTGCCATGAGTCATAAACTCAACGTCAACCACTTTGATTATGAAATAAGGCAGTGTTGTATGACAGAAAGAATGGCCTTTGGCGCCACAGGAACCTGTGGTGGAATCTGTAGCTCTACCATTTACTAATGGTGTGGTCGGGGCAAGTCATTCAACCTCTCAGTACTTCACTTTTCTTATCTTCATCATGGGGATAAGAAAACCTACTCCCCACAGTTTTCTGAGGACTAAATGAGATGATTTCCATAAAGTACCTGGCGTGAGGTAGCAAAGATTAGTAAACCCTTCTGCCCACTCAATCCTTTACAAACTGGCTTGGAAAGGAAGTTTCTGTGTCTGAGGAGCTGAGCTCTTCAGATCCTTTTCACGTGCAGCACTTTGCACAAGAGCTCTTCTCTGCAATGAGCCTGGATGTGTTTACAAGTCTTGTTCACCATGTATGGTCATACCCAGGGCACAGAAGTCTTGTTCACCATGTATGGTCATACCCAGGGCTGCGCTCCCTCTCAAGGGCGATGCTGGGAGAGGCATGGTGCGCACCATGGTCTGACTCCATAATAAGCATCTCATTTGCTTTGCTCTGTGCAGTCAGAGCTACCAGGGCTATTTGTTTCCTCTCATCTGATGGTCCCTGAAACAGCTCTAATGAGCTTCAAAGCCCTCAAGCCTTCTGGGGTTTGAGAAGCTATTGCAGGTAAACAAAGGGTGGGCAGGAAGGCAGAGGGAGCAGAAGGGGCATATTCACAGACCTGAATGAAAAAGAAAAGAAAGCAATCTGCAAATGTGATTAGAGGTAGTCTTCCCCAGGGCTTAACTCAACCTAGAGTGGATTTTCCTTCTGATGACATTTTTCATATCCTGCTGGAAGAAGGTTTGCCGTGGGCAGAATTGGAGAGGGTGAGGCCTGATATCTAAAGGAAGGGTAGTCAAAAAAACCAAACCCACTGCCATCGTATCAATTGCAACTCATAGCAACCCTATAGGACAGGGTAGAACTGCCCCACAGGGTTTCCAAAGAGCTGCTGGTGGATTCGAACTGCCAACCTTTTGGTTAGCAGCCAAGCTCTTAACCATTGCACTACCAGGGCTCTGGAGGGTAGAAAGACAAATTTTATGTACAGTTGAAATACTTCTAGAGAAAAAAAGAAAAGCTTTGTTAACATGCTGCCTTGTTAGACCCTTTTGGTTATGAATGGCCTCTACTCTCCACAGAAAGAAGGGAAGTAACTCCATCTAAAGCAGATGCCCATTCAGCTGGCTCTAGTCTCTCCTCACTGCCTAGCAAGTTGAGCCAAAACCAACTGGTTGCCATCGAGTCGATTGTGACTCATAGCTACCCTAAAGAACAGAGTAGCACTGCCCCATAGGGTTTCCAAGGAGCACCTGGTAGATTCAAACTGCTGACCATTTTTGGTTAGCAGCTGTAACTCTTAACCACTGCACCACCAGGGTTTCTGCAAGTTGAGCACAAGGGTCTTAAACTGTCAGCCAAACTCTTGTCTATTATGACCCCAATCCTATCTTCTCAACCTTGTCCCAACCAAGCTCCTCTTTCCAAGACTAGATTAGGTACCCATATTACTTACCTCTAAAATATCCTGTCATTTTTCTTCATATGAATTATACAATCTCTTGTGCAATTATTTGCTTAATGTGTGTTTAGCCAATATTCTAATCAAGCAAATTTATTATTCTTTCCCACTCACTATGCCTTTAAATTTATTCTATTGGTGTTTTTTTTTTTTCTTCCCCCACCCCTGAATGAAACTACAGGAAGGCTCTTTGTCTTATCTGATCATTTTCAGTAACTAAAGATCCTCTGGAGATTAACTAAAATCCTATATTAAAAATGTCAGTCTTAAAGTGGCGGTTTCTCCCTCCCTTCCCCTCACCCACCTCAGTACTGATACAGGCAGGAAGCCTGCAGTTGGGGGAGAGTGTGTGGCTGGATGCTTCTCTTTCTCCTTCTGCCATCCCTCTTCCCTCATCTTAGTAACCTCTGTTTCCAGCACCTCCAGGGTTAGAGATTGAGGATAGAAGAAATAAGGGGAACAGAAAAGTTCTTACTTAAATAGCACTTTCTAAACTTGGTAGTTTGTCTTCAGAGACCTCCATCATCCTGAGGTCTGGAGAACCTCTCAGTAGAGAACAAATACATCTTTCTTCTAGCTGGTTGTTTACTCCTTCCTCTAGCCCAGCTCTTCTCAAAGTGTGGTCCAGGATCCCTGAGGGTTCACCACACCTTTTGAGAAAGTCTGCAAGGTCAGAACTATTTTTGTAACAATACTGTGATGTGATTTGCATTTTTCACTGTCATTCTCTCACAGACGTCCAGTGGAGCTTTCCAGAAGCTACACGATGTATTCACAATTCTCTGAAAAGTCTATTAAAATACTCCCTCCTTTTCCAACCACATAGCTGTGTGAGGTCAGACCTTTTTCCTACACTTCCACCAAAACAATACATTGCAACAGATGGGATGCAGAAGCAGATATGAAAATCCAGCTGTCTTCTATTAAGCCAGACTTTAAACAGATTTGCAAAAATGTTAAACGATGCCACTTTCCTCGCTGAATATTTTGTTTTTGTTTGTTTTGGAAATTAGTTATTTTTCATTTTAAAATGTTAGGTTGATGTAATAAGTTCATTACTGCTGTTATTTAAATGAATTAATAAATTAACATTGTTAATTTTTCAGGTTTAATTTCTGATACTATAGTATTAATAGCTATAACCCATATAAACAAAAGCTCTTCAGGGTCATCAATTAATTTTACAGATGTAAATGGGTCCTGAGGCCAAAAAATTTGAGAACGTTTCTCTAGACCTAGACATCCAGCACTTACATTTTTTTTTTTTTATATATTTTATTGTACTTCAGGTGAAGGCTTACAGAACAAATAGTTTCTCATGAAAGAGTAGTACACGTGTTGTTTTATGACATTGGTTAACAACCCCACAACATATTAAGCCTCTAAATTCTCAACCTTTTTTTTTTTTTTTTTGATGAAAATACAGATAGCCAAAGATACACCGTTTCAAAAATTTCTACATACACAGTTCAGTGACATTGACTACGGTCTTCCAACTGCAGCACTTACAATTTTTTTCCACTGCAATTGGATGCCCCCTCCGGGTAGCCCTCTTTAACAGGATGATTGGCTGATTTGCTCTTATGTGACCCGTGTCTGGCCCATGGAAAACACTCTTTGCCTCAACAAATTGGTAATCCAGGTTGAACTCATGCAATTCTTCTTCTCTGAAGTTGCAGAGAAGCCAACTACCTCAGTATCTGCCCCTTTAGACTTTTCAGGGTGAGTCCAACACAGCTGACTGTTCCCCTGAAGGGTTTGGAACACATATCAAGTTCAAAGTTTGAAAAAGAAATCCCCATCCTCATCTTTCCATGGTGGGGTGGTGACAAAATCCAACAGCTCTATGGAAAATTCCTCTCCCCTCTTCCAACAACTTCAAACCTTTTATATCCACAAAGTGGGTGCAAGGTTTAAGAACACTGTGAATTCTCAGCCTTCAATGGTTCCTCTTCAGAACCCCTGTACTACATTGCTTAGATTCCTATCAGGGTTTTGGAGTCAGTTTTGCTTACAGCTGTTTATGGTCACACCCAAGCCTTGACCAACTAGAATGCAAGCTATTTGAGGGTCTGATTTAGACATCTTTTAATCACTAAGACTTAAAAGAATGGTGCTTATTACACATCAGTGGAATTTACCAAGGCTAATTCTAATCTCCAGAAGGGAGATGATCCGAAGGGAAGAGTCACCCTCCGACTGAGCTCTCCCTCTTGTCCTTTTTAAAATGTTGTAGTAAAAGTTCTTCCTCATTTCTCTGGCATATGTTCTTTTAAATTTCTTCTATATCATTGGTAAGGAAAGTGAAGCAATGTCACCGGAAAGATAAATCAGAGACCGCTGGGTGGTGAGAGCCGAAATGAGGCCCTCAAATGAGGCTGTGGTGGTTTAGGAACATCATTAGTCTGTTCCAGGGGAGGTGGCTGCCAGTCGAAGACAAAGTAGTGACTGCAGCCTTTTATGCCATCCTTCAAACACTGAAGGAATAGCGATGCCATTATCTTCCATTAGGCACAGAGATGAGGACAGTTCATAGACTCATGGAAGATATGTGCAAAAGGAACTTCAGACTTCTTCCGGTCCAACCCCTCATTTACAAATGAGTTAATGATGTTGCTCAACTCCTCTGATCTAACTGTGGCGCTCTCAGTGACTCCTCTATGGGTCCCAGTCCAGTACCCTCCCGACTCCACAGATAATAAAATTATATGGCTATAATACAGTCCTATACCCTGACAGAAACACAGGGACAAAGTCTGACTAAGAAAAAAACCTTCAAGGGATAATTAGTAGAGAGAAGGTGAAAAGGAGGAGAGGGAGAGAAAAGGAGGGAGGAGGAAGGGGAGAAGGAGAAAATAGAATACAGCTATAGACACAAAGGCCATCATGTCTGGTAAAGCAGAGGGTCAGCAGAAATGAGGGAAACCCTCAATGAGATGGATTGACACAATAGCCACAAAAATGGGCTCAAACCTACCAACAACCATGAAGATGGCTTAGGACCACACAGTGTTTCATTCACTCCAAGAGTTGGAGCTGACTAGAAACTAACAACAACATAGATACAAAAAACTAAAAGATATGTGTGGTTTTGTAAAAGAAATAAAACAAAGCAAAGCGAAACAAAACCAAAAATACCAAACCCCCTACTGCTGAGTCAATTTCCACTCAAAGGGACCCTATAGGACAGAGTAGAACGGCCCCATTGGGTTTCCAAGGCTGTAGTCTTTACAGAAGGAAACTGCCGTATCTTTCTCCCATGGAGCAACCGGTGGGTTCAAACCACTGACCTTTTGGTTAGCAGCTGAGAGCTTTAACCACTGCACCAAGACCCTGCCATTTCCCATTTTCTTCCCCTACAAGGCTTTGTATTAGTTATCTATTGCTGTGTAACAAATTACCACAGTAATAACCGCTTAAAACAACACTCATTGATTATCTTACAGTTCTGTGTGTGAGAAGTCTGGACAGGGCTCAGCCAGATTCTCAGCTCAGGGTCTCACAGGACTACAATCAAGGTGTCACCAAGTCTGTGTCCTTATCTGGACATCAGTTTTTTCTGAGCTCATTCCCTCTTTTAAGGGCTCACCTGATTAAGTCAGGCCCATCTAGGACATTCTTCCTTTTATTAACTTAAAGTCAACTGATTAGGAACGTACTCACAGAAGTAATATTCTAACATACTCACTGGCTTCACCACATTCAAACAGAAGGGATTTTATGGGGTGTTTACACCAGAGGGTGGGAGCATTGGGGTCATATTAGAATTCTGCCTACCACAGCCCACCCTCTGGCCCCCAATGATTTATGTTCTTTCCAAATACAAATATATTTACCTCCTTCCAAAATTTCCAAGAATATCATCCTATCTTAATAAAGCTCAAAGTTCAAAATATTTTTTTCACTTATGGATTTTCTAAAAATAAAATAACAATTCTAGCCACCTGTCAGTTAAAAAAGTTTTATTATTTTTAAATTAAAAGACAACTGTTACAATACAAATACCACACCCATCCTCAAAGGCTGCTCTTAGTTTGCAAACCAGCAGTGTTTTCCCATTTCTGCATAGTAATTAGAGACCCAGAATTCCCCAGAGCTTAAAAAAAAAAAAGAAAGAAAGAAAAGAATTGCCAGAGGCTGTTCTCTGAGTGATATACACAACGAGTCTGTGATGCCAGCAGTTACTCTGGGTCAGTTTCATAATCCGTAGCACTAACAGGATGTCACTAAAAATGGTCTCTGGCCCCTTATTCGTTGGTTAATCTAAGCTTATGACACAAAACATCTTAGTCGCCTAGTGCTACTGTAACACAGATACCACAAGGCGCTGGTTTTAAGAATAGAAATTTATTTTCTCACAGTTCAGGAGGTGGAAGTCTGAATTCACTGTATGACTGTAGGGGAAGGTCTTCCACTGACTAGTTCAGCTTCTAGTAGCTGCCAGCAATTGTTGGCATTTGTGGACTTGTAGATGCCTCTGTCTCCACTGTCTGTCTTCCTCTTCCCACTCTGTGTGTCTCATCTGCTCTTTTTATAACTCAGAAGTGATTAGATATAGGACCCACCCTTCTCAAGTATAATCTACTTAACATAACAAAGAAAACTCTATTCGCAAACAGGATTACATGCACAGGTTAGGGGTTATGATTCCAACACATATTTTGAGGGACACAATTCAATCCATAACACAATAGTTCCTCCAGTTCCAAGTATGCAAGGAGACAGTGGCAGGGAGGTGAACTGGGCAACAGGTACATCTAAGGCAGCAGGGAGAGCCTGGGATTGACTGCCGCTATTTGTAACCAGTGTTCAGATGCAAAGCAGACATGGGAGTGAATAGGGAGTTGGTAGGAAAATACCCACCTACTCTTTCTCTTTTGCAGACTAAAGTCCATTCTATCTCTCTGGACTTCACCAGTACCTCTTTCTTAAATGTTATATATTATGGAAGTTATAGAAGGCATTAATATCTGTTCAAGGAGTTCTGGTGGCGCAACGACTGTTTGACTACTAACCGAAAGGTTGGTGGTTAGAACCCACCAGTGGCTCCGAGGGAGAAAGGCCTGGAGATCTGCTCCTATGAAGATTACAGCCTAGAAAAACGCTATGGGACAGTTCTACTCTGTCACGTGGGTCGCTGTGAGTCAAAGTAGACTCGAAGACACCTAACAACAACACCTGTTGTTGATTTGATGGAAAATTTTTTTTGGGGGGGGAGTTGGTATTTTCAGAATTAGTGAAATAGTAATCAAATAATAGTCAAATGGTAATTGTCTTGTCACATTAAGAATTTGAGATGTATATGTTTAATTAAGTTGAGGAAATACCTTCCTATTTTACTTTATGGATGATGAACTATTTGAAATATTGTTTTGCTATCTATTGAGATGATAATGTTCTCTTTCTCCTTTAAACTATTAATACAATAAAATATATTGATCTATTTCTTAATATTGAACTATACTTGCACTCCTAGACTAAACTCCATGTGGTCATAGCATGTTATTTTTTTAATGTACTGCTTGATTCTATCACATGACATTTTGTTTGCTGTTTTTGCATCAGTATTCAGAAGTATGATTAACCTGTAGTTTTCTTTTCTACACTACCATTGTTTTGGTACTATGTTGTTATGCTGAAATTATACAAATAATAAAGGCTTCTTTCTCCCTATAGATTCTGGAAAGGTTTAAATCACACTGCAATTATCGGGTCCTCTGAAGTTTGAAGGAATTTAATTATGAAACTATGTAGGCCTAGTGCTTTTTTGACACAGTAGATCTTGACAACTTTCAAAATTTCTTTCATGTAGGCAGGGACAAGATGGTGGAGTAGTCAGATGCTTCCTGTGGTCCCTCTTACAGCAAAGACCCCAAAAAACAAGTGAATCAGTTATATATGACAATCTAGGAGCCCTGAACATCAAAAGCAAAGTTGAGGGATCTGACTGAGTGGCAGGGTGATGGAAAGACGGTTTGGAAGCAGCAAGGAGTTGCCAGACCCAACTCGGCAGGAATCAGCACCCTGCAGGCCAGACTAGATGGTGTGCGTCATGATGCAAGCAGTGGTGCTCGGGATGCATTTTCCACATCGGGAGACACCAAGTGGCAGAGAGTCTACTCAAGCCTCCAGAACCAGTGAAAAGTGGCACTCAATTGGCAAAAGATAAGTACATACATTTAACCCAACGTGTGGATCAAAAACACCCCATCTGGGAAGAACCTCTTTCCCCTTTACCTGTCTCCTCCACTCTGTGCACCAGGTCCTGGGCCAGCTTTAGTGATTGCTGCATCCCATGGGCCAAAAGTAGAACCCATCACACGCCTTGAGCCATTCTCCTGGAATTGGAGAGGGAACAAATTAACAACAGGGAAAAAATAAGCTGACAGCTCCATAAGCCGGGAACCCAGGGCAGGCACAGCTCCTTTGTCAAGGTACAGGCATAAGGGGTCCACAAACTTTGAATGCCTTTGGACCCTGCATAGACCTGTGTGGGCCCATTTCAATTGCGTAGGCCCTCATTAGCACAATACAACAGGGTATATACCTGAAGCCTAACTTCATCTGTATCAGTTATATGGTGGAGTGGCAGGTTTGTGACATTTTACACTGCTCTGCCCATTACTCAGGTTCCTCACCTACCCACATCAGGGGCCTGAAGACTGATGGCTCCACCCAAGCCACCTAGCCAACTGCAATAGGATCCAAGAATAAGTGGTGCCTCCCAGTCCTTACAGCCAACAGCATTGGGTGCCCATAGTCTGGCTGCAAAACTCACTCACCTACACACTCTAGGGAACAGGGACACGCTTTCCCCCCAGACACTCAGGGGCAGCTGTAAGCCCCCTGCCTTGCTCAGCATGTGACCCCCTACTGCAGCCAGATACCTGTGCCTACTCCAATCACCCCTGCCCAACTAGGACGTGGGTGAGAGCTGCACCACACACTTGGTGACTGACTACCTGGACACCTGAGCTGAATCCATACAAGAAAAGTAAGCAGACGCCTGAGCTCACATACCTAGTAACAGATCGAACCACCTGGTGACAGGATGTTAGAGCTTCAAAGGAGCCAACAATCAAAATAGCTCACACGAGCAGCCTATTTGGGCCTATCAAAACAAAACAAGAAGCCAGGACACGGTAAGCAAACATAAAATAAATAAATATAATAACTTATCGATGACTCAGAGATGACAGTCAATATCAAATTGCATAAAGAGGCAGACCATGATGGATTCAGCAAGTGACCAAAACAAAGCACCAAGAATTTACCAGAAGAAGAGAACTTCTTGGAGTTACTGGAGGTAGAATACCGAACATTAATATATAGAACTCTTCAAGAGATCAGGAAGGAGATCAGGCAAAAACTACTGGGTTATAGAAGAAATTAAGGATGGAATAAAGAAATTCACAGAATTAAATGGGAATGAAAACACATCCTACCAGAACCTTTGGGACACAGCAAAAAGCACTGCTCATAGGTAAATTTATAGCATAAATGCACACATCCAAAAAGAAGAAAGGGCCATAATCAAAACATTAACTCTACAACTCGAACAAATAGAAACGGAGCAGCAAAAGAAGACCTCGGGCACCAGAAGAAAGCAAATAAAAAAATTAGAGCAGAATTAAATGAAATACCGAATAGAAAAGCAATTGAAAGAGTAAACAAGACCAAAAGCTGGTTCTTTGAAAAGATCAACAAAATCGATAAACCACTGGCCTCACTAACAAAAGAAAAACAGGAGAGGAAGCAAATAACCTGTATAAGAAATGAGATGGGCGATATCACATCAGATCCAACAGAAAATAAAAGAATCATAACAGAATACTATGAAAAACTGTACTCTACCAAGTTTGAAAACCTAGAGGAAATGGACAAATTTCTAGGAACACACTACCTACCTAAAATAACACAAACAGAGGTAGAAAAACTTAATAAACCTATAACAAAAGAAGAGATTGAAAAGGTAATTAAAAAGTCCCAACAACAACAACAAAAAACGCCCTGGCCCAGACAGTTTCACTGGAGAATTCTACCAAACTTTCAGAGAAGAGTTAACACTGCTACTACTAATGGTATTTCAGAGCATATAAAAGGATGGAAGACTCTTAAACTCAGTCTATGAAGCCAGCATAACCCTGATACCAAAACCAGGTAAAGGCACCATAAAAAAAGAAAATTACAGACCAATATTCCTCAGGAACATAGACGCAAAAATCCTCAACAAAATTCTAGCCAACAGTATTCAACAACATATCAAAAAAATAGTTCACCATGACCAAGTTAGATTCATACCAGGTATGCAGGGGTGGTTCAACATTAGAAAAACAATCAATGTAATCCATCACATTAATAAAACAAAAGACAAGAACCACATGATCTTATCCATTGATGCAGAAAAGGCATTTGACAAAGTCTAACACACATTCATGATAAAAACTCTCAACAAAATAAGAACAGAAGGGAAATTCCTCCACATAATTAAGAGCATTTATACAAAGCCAACAGCCAACATCATCCTAAATGGAGAGAGTTGGAAAGCATTCCCCTTGAGAACGGGAACCACACAAGAATGCCCTTTATCATCACTCTTATTCAACATTGTGCTGGAGGTCCTAGCCAGAGCAATTAGGCTAGAAAAAGAAATAAAGGTCATCCAAATTTGTAGTAGGGAAGAAGTCAAAGTATCTCTATTTGCAGATGATATGATCTTATACACAGAAAACCCCAAAGAATCCACAAGAAAACTACTGGAATTAATAGAAGATTTCAGCAAAGTATCAGAATACAAGATAAACATTCAAACATCGTTGGATTCCTCTATACCAACAAAGAGAACTTCGAAGAGGAAATCACCAAATCAATACCATTTACAATAGCCCCCAAG
The DNA here is from genome assembly GCA_030035585.1 of Dugong dugon. NCBI lineage: Eukaryota > Metazoa > Chordata > Mammalia > Sirenia > Dugongidae > Dugong > Dugong dugon. The sequence continues at coordinate 21,006,210 of CM057469.1, read as the reverse complement.
AAGATAAAATACTTAGGAATAAATCTAACCAGAGACATAAAAGACCTATACAATGAAAACTACAAGACACTACTGCAAGAGACCAAAAGACACCTACATAAGTGAAAAAACATACCTTGCTCATGGATAGGAAGACTCAAAATTGTGAAAATGTCAATTCTACCCAAAGCAATCTACAGATACCATGCAATGCCGATCCACGTTCCACTGGCATTTTTTAATGAGATGGAGAATCAAATCACCAACTTCATATGGAAAAGGAAGAGGCCCCGGATAACTAAAGCATTACTGAAGAAGAACAAAAGGGAAGGCCTCACACTACCTGATTTTAGAGTATATTATACCACCACGGTAGTCAAAACAGCCTGGTATTGGTACAACCACAGACACATAGACCAATGGAACAGAATTGAGAATCCAGACATAAATTCATCCACCTATGAGCAGCTGATATTTGACAAAGGCCCAAAGTCCGTTAATTGGGGAAAAGACAGTCTCTTTAACAAATGGTGTTGGCGTAACCGGATATCCATCAGCAAAAAAATGAAACAAGAACCTCACACCATACACAAAAACCAACTCAAAATGGATCAAAGACCTAAATATCAAATCAAAAATGATAAAGATCATGGAAGAAAAATAGGGACAATGCTAGGAGTCCTAATACATGGCATAAACAGAATACAAAACATTACTAACAATGCATAAACATTAGAAGAGAAACTAGATAACTGGCAGCTCCTAAAAATCAAACACTTATGCTCATCAAAAGACTTCACCAAAAGAGTAAAAATACAACCTACAGACTGGGAAAAAAAATTTTTGGCTATGACAAATCCAATCAGTGTCTAATCTCTAAAATCTGCAGGATATTGCAAAACCTCAACAACAAAAAGACAAATAACCCAATCGAAAAAATGGGCAAAAGATATGAACAGTCACTTCACCAAAGAAGACGTTCAGGCAACTAACATACATGAGAAAATGCTCAATCATTAGCCGTTAGAGCAATGCAAATCAAAACTACAAAGAGATACCATCTCACCCCAACAAGGCTAGCACTAATCCAAAAAACACAAAATAATAAATGTTGGAGAGGTTGTGGAGAGACTGGAACACTTATACACTGCTGATGGGAATGTAAAATGGTACAACCACTTTGGAAATCGATTTGGCGCTTCTTTGAAAAGCTAGAAATAGAAGTACCATGTGATCCAGCAATCCCACTCCTTAGAGAGAAGTAAGTGCCATCACACGAATAGATATATGTACACTCATGTTCATTGCAGCACTGTTCACAATAGCAAAAAGTTGGAAACAACCTAGGTGCCCATCAACAGATGAATGGATAAACAAATTATGGTGTATTCACACAATGGAATACTACGCAATGATAAAGAACAATGATGAATCCGCGAAACATCTTATAACATGGATGAATCTGGAGGGCATTATGCTGACTGAACTTAGTTATGAAAGGACAAATATTGTATGATGTCACTGTTATAAGAACTCAAGAAAAGGTTTAAACACAGAAGAAAACATTCTTTGATGGTTACGAGGGTGGGGAGAGAGAGAGAGGGGTATTCACTAACTAGATAGTAGACAAGAATTATCTTAGGTGAAGAGAAGGACAACACACAATACAGGGGAAGTCAGCATAATTGGACTAAACCAAAAGCTAAGAAGTTTCCTGAATACAGCTAAACACTTTGAGGGGCACAGTAGCAGGGGCAGAGGTCTGGAGACCATGGTTTCAGGGAACATCTACTTTAATCAGTTTAACAAAGTTTATTAAGAAAATGTTCTGCATCCATTTTGGTGAGTTATCTGGGGTCTTAAAAGCCAGTGAGCGGCCATCTAGGATGTATCAACTGGTCCCAACCCACCTGGAGCAAAGGAGAATTATAACACCAAAGACACAAGGGAAATATTAGCCCAAGAGACAGAAAGGGCCACGTAAACCAGACTCCATCAACCTGAGACCAGAAGAACTAGGTGGTGCCTGGCTCTCACCAATGACCATCCTGACAGGGAATACAACAGAGAGTCCCTAATGGAGCAGGAGAAAAGTGGAGTGCAGAATTCAAATTCTAGTAAAAAGACCAGACTTAATGGTCTGATTGAGACTGGAGGGACCCCAGAAGACATGGCCTCCAGACTCTGTCAGCCCAGAACTGAAACCATTCCTGAAGCCAATTCTTGAGACATAGATTAGACTGGACTATAAGACATAAAATGATACTTATGTGGAAAATGCTTCTTAGGTCAAGTAGGTACATGAGACTAAATGGGCAGCTCCAGTCCGGAAGCAAGATGAGAAGGCAAAAAAGGACAGGAGCTAGTTGAATGGACACGGGAATCTGAAGTGGAAATGAGAAGTGTGGTGTCACATTATAGGGAGAGCAACTAGGATCACATAACAATGTGTGTCTTAAGTTTTTTCTGAGAAACTAATTGAATTGTAAACTTTCACTTAAAGCACAATTTTTTAAAAAATTGGAATTTTTTAAATTTCTTTCACAATAATTCGTTTATTCTGTGTGCAGTAAAAGGTTAACCAAGAAAGCCTAGGGTGTCCAAACTGCATATTCCAAAGACACTTAGGTCTGGCCCTTTACCAGTGCCCAGGAGATAACCTCTAATCCTTTGGATATTCTACTTGATAAGATTATCTTTGTATACTTGGGACCTTGGGCCACGCCAGATAATTAATCCTAACAATATGATTCATTATAAACACCTGTTTTTGTTTTTCTGGGCCACACTACATCCATTGAGCTCTGGAAGGGCTGGCGACTGAGTATCTAAGGTCAGTCACATGAGTACTCCATGCCTGTGTGACTGATCCCCAATAAAATCCCTGAACACCAAGTCTGAACACTTTGCACATGTTGCCACATACCGTTGCTGGAAGAATTAAGTGCTGTCCATGTGAATCCACTGAGAGAGGACAACCAGAAGCTTGTGCCTGGTTTCTCCTGGACTCCACCCTATGCACCCTTTTGCTTTGCTGATTTTAATTTGTATCTTTTCATTGTAATAAACTATAACATGAGTATAACAGCTTTTTGAGTCCTGTGAGTCCTTCCAGCAAATCATCCAACCTTAGGATGGTCTTGGGGACCCCTGCCACGTTTGGTTTTGATGATCTCTTAAATCAATTTTACTTATTTCTAATTTTTTCAAAAATCTTCCTTCTCGTTCAATTATAAACTTAATTGTAGAATGTTTCTTATGATTATTTTTTCTTCTCCAATACCTGGAATGTTCCTCCCCTATTTCTAGTTTTGTGTATTTTTATTTTCTCTCTCTTTTTTAAAGATTTCTTTAAGTAGTGTTTTAACCACTTCTGTGGTTATTTTCTATTTTGCTTGGGGGATTATTTCTGAAATCTGTGGATTTTTTTTATTTTATAATTCATTAATGTCTGCATTCATCTAAGTTATTTCCCTCCTTTTACTTTTGTCATGTTCGTTAGACTGTTTCTCACTTTAAACTGGACACTTAATTAAGTGATTTCCACTATTTTTTAAGAAAGAAATTGTTTAAGGTTATGAATTTTCTTCTGAGTATACCTTTCACCACATCCTTATAGGTTTGATATTCAGTATTCTTGTCATCATTATTTTCTAGGTCTTTGGGAATTATAATTTTTATTTCTTCTTTGATCCAACTGTTATTTTAGGAAGAGTGTTTAAATTTGTGATGGGGGTGTGAGTTCTACTTTTGCTATTTATTTCTAATTTTAATTAATTAAAATCAAAGTATGTGGCCTATCCTATTTTTACTTTGAGGAGCTTATTAATTGGTTTTATCTATCACATGGTCAATGTTTGTAAAAACATTATGAGTGGCAAAAAGCGTATTTTCTATTTGCAACATATAAGGCTTGGTTTATGTCTTTTCAAATAAGTATCATTAATTATAATATTAATATCTTCCATTTTCTTTTGTCTACATGATCTAGCAACGTTCATCTGCCACAACTATTGTGCTTTTAGCAATTTTTACTTATATTTCTAAGAATTTTCTTTTTCTTTGTTTTTTGGTATATTAAAGCATGCTATTTGGTTTATAAAATTTCATTGAGAAGTAAACCCCTCATCCTCAAGTAACCATCTAGACTATTTAATATCTTCATTTTGTATTTATCTGGCAAACTTTTGCTCATCACTTTCCTTTCAAAGTTGTTAAGTCATTTTATTTTAGCTAAGTCTCCTTTACACAAAATACTGCTAGATGTTTGTTTTAAATCCATTCTGAGAGTCTTTTTCTTCCAATAGAAGAGTTCACTCCCTTCTTCTATTAAAACAAATTAGTTTTGTTATCCATTCTATACTATCCTTTATATTCTAATGTATCTGTTATTTTCTTTGTATTTTTTATTTATATTATTTTATGTTTTCTTTGTTTTTTTTTTTTTTCTTTAGAATTTTGAAAGGGTTATATTCTGTGTTGGGCTTAGCTTTAAAACTTTAAGTAATATGCTTGACGCATATTACTTAGTACCTCAACTTCTGACACAAAAGTCAAAGCAAAGGAATAAGCATCTTTGGGGTCTAGGCAAAGGAATGGGTTAAGAATGAAACATATAGACAGAGATTCTGAGTTTGGTGGTGAGTTCCAGGCATTGATTGTATTATTATACTTTATAATTTATATCCATATTATTTATATTGTCATGTCTATGCCAAGTGCTATTTTTAAAATAAAAATCTAATTATCAGAAAAAAATTATAATTATTGACTTCCTCCTTCCCCTCCCCTGTTCTTTCCCTTTCAGGACCCCTCCCCAGTTCTCAACACACTAGGTTTTACCGTTATGCCCTTGAATTTTTACCCTTCTATTTTAGATAAACTACTATTTTGATGTGGGACACACTGGTGGTTCAGTGGTAGAATCCTTGCTTTCCACGCAGGAGACTCTCGGTTCAATTCCCGGCCAGCGCACCTCATGCGCATCCACCGCGCATCTATCTGTGGAGGCTTGTGTGTTGCTGTGATGCTGAACAGGGTTTAGTGGCGCTTCCAGACTAACACAGACTAGGCAAAAAGGTCTGGAGATCTATTTCTGAAAATCTGCCAGTGGAAACCCTATGGATCACAATGGTCCAATCTGCAACCGATCATGGGGACGGCGCAGGACCAGGCAGGGTTTCCTTGTGCTGTGCATGGGGTTGCCATGAATCGGGCAGACTCAGTGGTAGCTAACAACAGCAACTATTTTAATACCAAGTGGCTTTTGGTTAAAGAATGCCGAAAACAAAATGACATGTACCCAATGACTTCAACAATACTAAAAAAAAAAAAAAAGTTTAAAAGCACATAAAGAAGCACTAAAGAATAAGACACAAAAATAAATCTACTTCACATTAGCATTATGGATTACGTATGACAAGTTTTCCCTGGAATTGTTCTTTGCTACGTCATCATTTGAATTAAAATATAAAAAGAAACAATAAATATGGCAGTACAGCTTTCTTACATATGCAGTGATGAAAATATCATACTACAAATTGTTCCTTAATTTTGTATATTGTGTTATATTCAGAAGTAAATTTTCAGAAGAAAGTAGGAAGCAGTCTTTTTAGACTAATGGTTTTAGCAGATTTTAAAAGCCTGAAATTGTTGTCAAACTTGCATCTAAAAAAAGTAATTTGATGCTAATTAGCTATTTAAACATGCAGAAGGCAAGTGACGTGAGAGAAAGGGGTAGAAGAGAAAAGTCAGACATGTCTAAACAGTACCGACGCACAGGAATACAGAATACTTCAGAGCTGGGGAACTAAAATAGTCCTCCGTCTCCGTACAGAGCAAAACGGAGACAATATTCTGAAGTCTTTGTCTCAATAGTGTGGAAAATCCATATTTGAAAGAGCTTATCTACCCAACATGAGTCCTTGGGTGATTTAAACAGTTCAGGGCTCCACTACTAACCAGCATGTTGATAGTTCAAACCAGTGGCATCAGTACGGTTGGTGTCACCCAGAGAGGTAACTCATGGTGTCACCTCCCCCCTCCAGAATGGGCAGTGCCAGCTGGTGAACTCCCCACCCCCCTGTGGGTGGATCCTTCTGCCCCCCTCCCCCACAGGGCTGAGCACCACATCTCCCAGCCACGCCCCCCACAGCTTCCCCACTGCTTTAACTGGCCCAGGCGAAGACCTTCCTCTCCACCCAGTGACTGGCAAGTGAAGCGGGGAGGGGTGGTGTTGAGTTACTGCACTGGGTGACACCAACCCGAGTGACTGGCGGGTTACCTGAGGGGCGACAAGTTACCATACTGGATGACTAGTAACACCAACCCTAGTGACGTCATTGCCTTTGGCGGCCCCTCCCCTCGCGGCACTGGCACGCCTGCTACCACCACCGCAGCTGCCGCAGACCCTGGGGTCATTTTGGTGTCACCCCGTCTGACAGTGTTAGGGGGTACAGTCTGCACCCCGCACCCGCACCCCCCTAGTGACACCACTGGTTCAAACCCAACGAGAGGTGCCTCACAAGAAAGGCTTGTGGTCTACTCCGAAAAGTCACAGCCCTGAAAACCCTGTGGAGTGCAGCTCTTCACTGCAACATGTGAGGTTGCCATGAGGCAAGCGGTTTGGTTTTTTGTTTCTGTTTCGGTATCTACCAAACAAACTGCATTTTAAAAATTATTTCACGTTTTACCAATCATCTTCAAATTAGCATAAGAGCGTTCCTATGTAGAACACTAGTCTAAAGTAAAAATATCTGACATTGTAGTTAACCTGAACAGCCCTGTCATGGGTAAATGGATAATTTCCATTAGGATTTTTGAGATGTGGAAAATAGCCCTCGACTCCAGAGTCCAAGATTGGAACCACAGCCGAAGGTGGACTTAGCAAATGAAACTTCCTTCAGTGATAGCAAATGTTACACCGACATTAGGAGAGCTGGGAGCATGTGGCTGGAATTATTTTTACCAAACACCAGTGGCTCCCTTGGAGTTGCCAAAATAAATGCTCCTTACAGAAGAAATTTGGGTAGCTTTTGTCAATGTGTTCAATGTAAGAAGTGTAAAACTCTCCATTCTGCCAAGCTTCTTCACCTTCCTTGAGACTCAAGGTTGCCTTCTTCTTCTTCCTAGAATAACCCCATTCCACCCAGGGTGGAATAGAGCGGGACTCTGGGATCTCTCTCTATCTCTCTTTGTCACATTTTTTACTCTCTACTGCAGCCAGTGGCATCACTAGCGAGGTGCAGGGGTGAGGAACACTGTCAGAGGGGGTGAGACCAAAATGACCCCAGGATCCAGATGGCAGTGGCAGCAGGGGTACCAGCGCTGCCGGAGGAGGGGCTGCCAAGGCAGTGACATCACCAGGGTTGGTGTCACCTGTCACCCAGTGTGGTAACTTGTCCCCCTTATGTGGGAGATGGGGCAGGGACGAGACTGCTCCACCCACTGGGGGTTAGCTGGTTGTCCCCGCCCACCTGGGGGGCGATGACACGAATCCTAGTGACACCATTGGATGCGGCCTCTTGTTTTTAACTCAGTCTGGTGTTGAGAGTAGATATCGTCTACTGTTGTTCTGTCAAGCTGGCCCCCATTTGTGGCAACTCCATGTGTAACACAGCAAAACTGCTCCATAGGGTTTTCTTGGCTGTAACCTTTTAGGAAGCAGATTGCCAGGATTTTTCTTCTGCAGAGCCACTGGGTGGATTAAAATCGTCAATCTTTAGGTTAGCAGCCGATTGCAAACCATTTGCCCCACCTGGGCTCTTTAGCCTCTTGTTTTTACCTAGCACCTTTTCCTCCATGCCTCAGCTGCAGGAATGCTGACAACTCCGTCTAACATCCTTCATGCTTCCACTCTCTCCCCATAGTCCCACATCAAGTATCTTTCTTGGTGCTCTCCCTGGCTGCTAGAGACCACGCATCTTTGCACTATTCACTCAACAATGACTTACTGAGCACCAAGTCCCTGGGTGAAACAAATGGTTTGCGCAAGGCTACTAATCAAAAGCTTGGTAGTTCAAACCAACCCAGTGGAAGAAAAGCCTGACAATCTGCTTCCGTAAAGATTACAGCCAAGAAAATCCTATGGAGCAGTACTACTCTATAACATATGGGGTCAATACGAGTCAGAATCAACTTGACAGCAACAAGTTTGGGGTGGGGGGTGGCGGTTGGTATTGAATACAAGGCAAGGAGCCCTGGTTAAGTGTTCGGCTGCTAACTGAGAGGCTGGCAGTTCCAACCTACCCAGTGGATCCACAAGAGAAAGATCTGGCAACCCACTCCCATAAAGATTACCTTTCTTAAGAGTGGGCACAGATCTGGATCTCTTCCAGTTAGTTGGCCAGGTTGCTGTCTTCCAAATTTTTTGGTAGAGACAAGTGAACACTTCCAGCATCGTATCCGTTTGTTGAAACTTCTCAATTGGTATTCCATCAATTCCTGGAGCCTTGTTTTTCGCAAATGCCTTCTGTGCAGCTTGGACTTCTTCCTTCAGTACCATCAGTTCTTCATTATATGCTACCTCCTGAAATGTTTGAATGTCAACCTATTCTTTTTGGTACAGTGACTTTGTGTGTTCCTTCCATCTTCTTTTGATGCTTCCTGTGTTATTCAATATCTTGTCCATAGAATCCTTCAATATAGCAACTCAAGGCTTGAATTTTTCCTTCAGTTCTTTCAGCTTAAGAAATGCCAAACTTGTTCCTCCCTTTCAATTTTCTAACTCCAGGTCTTTGCACATTTCATTATAATACTTTGACTTCTTGAGCCGCTCTTTGAAATCCTCTGTTCAGCTCTTTTATGTCATCATTTCTTCCATTTGCTTTAGCTACTCTATATTCAAGAGCAAGTTTCAGAGTTTCTTCTGACATCCATTTTGACCTTTTCTTTTTTTCCTGTCTTTTTAATGACGTTTTGCTTTCTCAGTGTATAGTGTCCTTGATGTCATTCCACAACCTGTCTGGTCTTCAGTCATTAGTGTTCAGTGTGTCACATCTGTTCTTGAGATGGCCTCTAAATTCAGGTGGATATACTCAAGGTCATATATTGGCTCTTGTGGACTTGTTTTAATTTTCCTTCAACTGAACTTGCATATCAGTCCTAGCTGATGGTCTGTTCCGAAGTCAGTCCCTGGCCTTGTTCTGACTGATGATATTGAGTTTCTCCATCATCTCCACAGAGGTTGTTGTCTTGATTCCTGTGTATTCCATCCAGCTAGGTCCACATGTACAGTAGCCATTTATGTTGATGAAAAAAGGCATTTCCAATGAATAGTTTGTTGGTCTTGCAAAATTCTATCGTGCAATCTCCAGCGCCATTTCTATAACCAAGGCCATATTTTCCAACTACCAATCCTTCTTCTTTGTTTCCAAACTTCTCATTCCAATCACCAGTAATTATCAATGCATCTTGATTGCATGTTTCATCAATTTTAGACCACAGAAGTTAGTAAAAATCTTCCATTTCTTCATCTTTGTCATTAGTGGTTAAGTTTGAATAATGGTCGTAGTAAGTGGTCTTCCATGTAGGCGTATGGATATTATCCTATTACTGACAGTGCTGTACTTCAGCATAGATCTTGAAATGTTCTTTTTGACAATGAATGTGATACTGTTCCTCTTCAATTTGTCATTCCCTGCATATTAGACAATATGATTGTTCAATGGCCAATACCAGTCCATTTCAGCTCACTAATGCCTAGGATATCTATCTTCAAGTGTTCCATTTCATTTTTGACAACTTCCAATTTTCCTAGATTCATACTTCGTACATTCCACGTTCCAGTTATTAGTGGATGTTTCCAGCTGTTTCTTCTCATTTCGAGCTGTTCCACATCAACAAATGAAGGTCCCGAAAGCTTTGCTCCATCCACATCATTAAGGTCGACTCTACTTTGAGGAGGCAGCTCTTCCCCTTCGTGTTTTGAGTGTCTTTCATCCGGAGGGGCTCATCTTCCAGCACTATACCAGACAATGTTCTATTATTATTCATAAGGTTTTCACTGGCCTGTTTTCTTTAGAAGTAGATAGCCAGGTTCTTCTTCCTAGTCTGTTTTAGTCTGGAAGCTGTTTGAAATACTACTGGCATAGCTTCCAGCTTCACAGCAACATGCAAGCTACCACAGTACGACAAACTGACAGATGAGTGGTGGGAAGCACCTCTGGGTGGATTCCAACCTCCAAACTTTTGGTTAGCATCCAAGGATGTTAACCGTTTGTACCACCTACAGACTCCACCTAAAAATTCAGGCAGGTAAAGTGTGTTTCCTGGAAGTAGGAACATGTAGGAACAAAGAAGAACCAATGGAGAGCCCTGATAGGAAGGGTCTTAGCTAGCAGGAACATAAGAAGGTACCCATGGCAAACTTTGCCTGAGATACCAAATTAATAACCAGGATGCAAATTCTGCTTCTTCCACGTGTTGGCTTTGTGAACTGGAGCAACTTCTTCAACTTTGGGGATGAAAATAACCTTAGTGGTCTCAGTTCAACCTCAGGCACACTATAGACATCTCCTCTTCAGCATCCCCAACGTGAATGAGTCCATCTGTCGACAATTATGGAGAGCCTACTGGTGCCAGGCACTGTTTCAGCAGCTGAGGATTCAACAGTGAACAAAGAACAAGTCCTGCTCTCACAGAGCATACAGTCTAGTGGGGGTGACAATGAAAAACTAGCACAGAAATACATAACATGCCAGGTGGTGAGAGTGCTGTCAGGAAAGAGTGATAAAGTGATAGAGAATGACAGGGAGTGCTAACTGAGCAGAAAATTAGGAAGGAGTGGGAGAGCCACGCAGATGTACTGAGAGCTGATAGTTACGGAGGACTTAATCTGAATCAGGTACTGTCCTAAATTCGTAACATGGAGTAACTCTTATAATCCTCATAAAAATCATATGATATAGAACTGCAATTATCCTCATTTCACAAACAGGGAAAGTGAGGCACAGAGTAGCTAAATAACTTGCCGAAACTACCTCTCTAGTAAACGGCAGAGGTGGGGTTTGAACCCAAGTAAGCCTGGCTCAAGCCCACGTGCTTAATCACCACACGACGTGGACTCTCTGAGGGTGGCACATTTCAGGTAGTGGGAACCTGAGTCCAGGCAAAGACCCTGTGGTGAGGAGAGGGCTCGACATGTCTGAAGAACCACCTTGAAGCAAGAGAGCCAAGGTCAGAGATGTGGCCAGGCCATATCCTAAAGGGTCCTGAAGGTTGTCGTCAGACTTTGGATTTCTCTGAGTGAGAGCAACACCACTGGAGGGTTGTGAGCAGAATAGTAGCACAATCTCTCCAAGATTTTAAAGTTCCCTCTGGTTGTGGGGTACAGAATAACACTTAAGGTGAGTGTATTAGTCTTCTATTGCTGCTATAACAAATTACCACCAATTTAGTGGATAAAAATAACACAACTTTATTATCTTACAGTTCTGTAGGTTAAAAGGCCAACGTGGGTCTTGCTGGACTAAGATCAGGATATTGGCAGGGCTGCATTCCTTTTTGACAGCTCTAAGGGAGAATTTATTTTCTCGCCTTTTCTAGCTCCTAGAGGCTGCCCACATTCTTTGGCTCGTGGCCCTGTTCTTCCATCTATGAAGCTAGCAAGAGTGGGTCAAGTCTTTCTCACATTGCAGCACTCTGACGTCCTCTTCTGTCTCCCTCTTCCACTTTTAAGGATCCATATGATTACACAGGACCCATCCAAATAATCCAGGATAATCTCCCCATCTCAAGGTCATTAATTTTATCACATCCGCAAAGATCCTTTTGCCATTCAAGGTGATATATTCAGAGGTTCTGGGGATTAGAATATGGCCATCCTTGGAAGCCAATATTCTGCCCACCACCGTAGGCAAGATTAGAAGCTGGGGGACCAGTTAGTAAGCTATTGTAATGGCGCAGGTGACTATTGCTGGAATAATTATCTTAGACATTTATTCTTGGATAATAGATGTTCTGCATTTTACAGATTATTTCATTTAAATCTTATAACAATGGTGCCAGGAAGGTCTTTCCATCATCACCACTTTACAGATGAAGAAACTGAGAGTTACAGCTTGCTCAAAATCACATAGTTCATGTACAACAGAGCTGGGCTTTGCATACAGGTCTGCTTCACTCCATATCCCCAAACCTTTTCTACTGTGCCACACAACTGCAATAATAGCAGTAAGAAACAAAAGGTAACAATAATAAATGTTTGGCCTGTCAGAGTATAGGAGGAATGGGAAGTATACGTGTTGGGAGGCAGAAGAGGCTGAAAGTCTTCACCCATGAGTTGATTGTTAAGCAGGGATTTGAAGGACGAAGTAAGAATCCCTGCAAAGAAATGAGCCTGACTCCCCAGCCCACTACACTTCCAGACAGTTCTGTCATGTTGAAAGCCATTATCTCCAAAGTGTTATTGTTCTTTGTGTTAATGCTCTGATGCCAACCCACTACAGAATTAAAGCTTTCTGATTGGCAAGCTGGTCCCAAACAATGGATGAAGATTGGTTATATAAAGATATATTTTCCATGACCTATTTCTCACAAGGCATTTATCAGGTATTGCAATAGAAAACTCATTAAGGATTTTCTTCCCCAATAGACCTTTTCCATTTCTTTCTTTCTGCCTAGCCTGCCCTGTTGCTCTCATTCACCGCTATTTAAAGTGTTCAGGCTTTAGACTGTAGTGTACCCAAATCAGATGGAATAATGCCTCAATCACTCATGTTCGGAGCTGTCCTAATTAGAACACTTATCTCCTCTCTGCAGAAATGCACCATCAGTGTTCTTGTTCCTCTTCCCATCAAGGAAGCAACACGGGTGAGTTCGTGGGCACTCTAGCTAGACAATTCCCCAGGTGCATGGGGAAGCAGTGTTGTTGTTGAGGACTGGGAGAAAGGCCATGTTTTGTTTTCTTTTGTTGCGTGATATTGCTTATGCAATGAGCATAGAGCAAAGGTTATGCCAGTCCCCACCTGGTACTCTCTTCATGTACATCTTTCCACCCCAAAGAGGTTTGTGTGGGAGAGAAAATGCTGGTGGATACCTGAACCTCAAGTGCAGGGGTTCTGTAGTTTGAAAAATCACTGTGGATTTTGATAGCCCTCAAATCCTGTGGTAGAGTAATCATCATTCTTAAAAATTAGAGGCCATCAGGACTGAACTCATAGAGAGGGTGCTCTTCGAGGATTTCTTTGGGGGATCATAATTCAGCATCCTCCCTGGTGCCCTCATGGGAGGGCTAATTGCAAAGTTTCCCAATCACAGCCAGAGAGGTAGACACTGCATTTCCAGAGTGAGGATGGAATGTCTGGGCTGGTCTGCTGCTCTGTTGTCCTGGGCTACCTCCTTCCTCAGTTGTAGAAGACACCTCTGAAGTCCAAGGTGGATGGGAACCTTGACATTTACTACCTTCTCCCCAAGGTAGACTCAGTGTTGGATGAAGTACAGTCTTCCAAGTTTGGCTCAGACTAAACTATAAACAAATCTTTCCAAAATGTCTCTGCTTTCAATTCTTAAAAAGAGAGAGAGAGAGAACTACAATCTGATCCAGAAATCCAAGAGAGAGGGAAGCTTGATTTTTTTATGTCCTAGAGAAGGCTTCACCACCCATCTGTCAGTCTGTCGTATTATGGCGGCTGGAGTCTTGCTACCACACTGGAAAGTATGTCACCAGTATTTCAAATACCAGCATGGTCATCCATGGTGGACAGGCTTCAGCAAAGCTTCTAGACTAAAACAGACTAGGAAGAAAGGTCTGGTGATCTAGTTCCAAAAATTAGTTAATGAAAACCCTACAAATCACAACAGAATACAGTCCAATATAGTGCTGGAAGATAAGCTCCCTAGGTTGAAAGGCACTTAAAATACACAATGGCAACAACAGTGTCATACCAATGATCATGAAGATGGCACAGGACCTGGCAGTTTTCCTTCTGTTGTGCATGGGCTTGTCATGAGTTGCAGCGAACACATGGGCAGCCTACAGCAAGAGTAGCCCCAAGCTCACACTCATTGGAATACAATGGATTTGTTCTTTTGTTCTCTAATCCTGTTCCAGGGACCAAAAGAGAGAGAGAAAAGGCTATTGCTTCCTGGAGCCTTGTGCTTTAAAGGACAGCATTATGTCTGGCAGGTAATGGCTGCAGCTATTACCAAATTTTAGTTAAAGGAGATTCCTTCCTAGAGGGAGAGCCAGTGGAAAGGTGTTTTAACTTTTCATTTTTAATACATTTCTAGTTTCCGTGGGGACCAAGGTACCGCTGCTGCACAGATTTCTCTCGTAGAAGCCAGAGTGACAGACGTCATCACTCCTGACGAGGCACTTGGGCTTGGGCCTCTGTCCTCCTGCCTCCTTTTCGGTCTACTACCCTTCAGCAGCACCCCACCCAGGGAAGAGGAACTGGATTGGAAGCTCACGAATGCAGATGCCACAGCAGTGGGCGTGGGTCTGGGTTGGCTACATAATTTGCAAAGCCCAGTACAAAATGAAAATGTGGAGGCTCTCGTTAAAAAGGAAGGGAAAAAGTGCCGTTAAAGGGGCCCGTCCTAGGTGGTGCCCTGCCTTTCTCTTTCCTTCGAGGCTACCATTTTCAGAGTAAGTGGTTGACTAATACAGGGACTTAACATGAGTTAAGAAAGGATATGACAGGGATCCTGGGTCACTCCTGTTTCTTAAAATTCTATTTCCTTCTTTCTGTCTAGTGGGGTTAGGAGAGAGACGCCAGCCATATCTAGAAGCAGAATCTTCGATGTGGTGAAAAAGTGTGAAATTGTTCACTACAGATGGTCTAGTAAGCAAGGTAAGCACCATGCCTAGTAGATAACCTGCCCCTTCACATGCCCATGACTCCAGCCCGGAGTCAGGCAATCTGGGCTGTCATATTGATTCTTCCTCTGGTTCTTTATATGAGAAGGTGAAGTACCTACTGAAGCCTCAGTTTCCTCTTCTGTCAAATGGGGCAGAACATTAGGTCTAAGGTGATTTCCGATACAAAAACTCTGTGCCCCTGGGCATATGATTGATCCAAGCCCTGGAAACTGGTTAAGATGGCACAGCTCAAAGGATTTGAGGCAACCACTGCCCAGGAATAGTCTGGGCATTGAAGCACTTGATTATCTGTGCTTCCCCTCACCATAGTCCAACTCCATTACAGTTCTGTTTGCCTGACTTGCCTGATGTGAGAAATCCCTGGGATATGTGTTTAAAATAGGATCCTGAAGCCCCTCCCCTGCAGAATCATATTCAATAGGTGTAGGACAATTCTTATCTTCAGGCAAGTTTCAGAAACCTGGTCCCACATTTAAAAGACTCTTGCAGTAAGCAACAGAAAATCCTTTAAAAGATGCCCATTCTAGCCAAAAGCTGACATCACATCCAGTTAGACAGACAGATAGACAGACACCAGCAAGTCAACTCCAACTCATGGTGACTATATGTACAATAGAACAAAATGTTACCCAGTCCTGCATCATCCTTATGATCACTGGAGTCCATCATTTCAGCTACTGCACCAATCGAACTCACCAAAGATCTCCCTCGCCCTCACTGGCCCTCCACTTTATCAAACACAATGTCCTCCTCTAGCTGTGGATCCTTCCTGATGACGTGTCCAAAGCAAACAAGTGAACAGTGTTCAGTTGTGATCCATAAGGTTTTCACTGGCTAATTTTCAAAAGTAAATCACCAAGCCTTTCTTCCTAGTCTGTCTCATTCTGGAAGCTCCACTGAAACTTGTCCACAGGTGACCCTGCTGGTATTTGAAATACTGGTGGCATAGCATCACAGCAATATGCAAGCAACACAGTACAACACACTGACAGACAGATCATTTAATCAAGAGACTGATACTTCAGTTTAACATTCACAAGGCCCTAGGGTCTGTGTAGGGCACAATAAAAACAGGAGAGGGGTTCAGGCTGCCAAAGACACAGCAGCAGAAATCAACACAGGTTATTAGCAGGACAGAAAGGAGACTTCTGCCTAAAGGGCAGGTTCAAGGGCAGGGGAAGCAAGGGGAAGATGGCCTCAACTGGGGTCGCAAAGAAAATATAAAGCCATGCCGTCACCTAAACTAGCCTCTGGCATTAGCAGCATCAGAGCCTGGAAGGTTTATTACTTTCAATCAAAACAAAACTCAAGTAAAGCTTCTTACAGGTAAACCTGCATACACAATCTAATTGCCCGGTTTCTTTGCTCTCTCCTTGATTTGCAGGGTAGATAAAGTGCTCTGTCTTAAACCTAATAGTCGATTCAGATGAAATTTAAGCTCTTCAGGGGAGCAAAGTTAGCAAAGTGGGTTGTAAAGATGGAGGCTGATTGACTGAATGTTTCACTTTAAACCCAGTTGTAGGATCTTATGTAAACACAACTTAAGATTGTTCTTCCTAATGTTCCTTCTCAGCTGGTAATGCCATCAGAATACTGAACTCAGAAATCAATGTCAAAAAATGAAAAGAACAATGATAGAACAGAATGTATTAGAGTGGAATGCATTCCACTTGCACAGGTCCTGATCAAAGTACATCCATTCCTCACTTATTGACATGGTTAGGTTCCAAAGACCAGATTGTATGTGAAAATAGGCATTATGTGAAAATGGAGGATGACTTCATCAGATCACAAAACAGAGGATGACTAAATTGTTACATAACTGCCAAACCACTGAGAATCATGGCCCGGTCAAGTTGACACATAACCTTAACCATCACGGCCAGCGTTACTCTCACCTTGCACCTCAGAATTCATTATTGCCAGACACACATCGTTAATGTGCAAGATAGCTAAATAGAAGATTTTTTACTAATGTCATAAAAGCAAAATGTCCGATAACGGGATAGTCAATAAGTAAGGTGTAGGTGTACAGATAGACTTGAAACCTGATTAGCACTTTACATGGGGTCTTTGGCCACCCAGTTTCCCCAGATAATGATTCTTTCTGAAGAAGAGGTTCAAACCACTTGGACTGGTTCAGTCATGGCTGACGAAGTGAAATCGGAACAGACACAAATTTTCTAAATTTGGGTAAAGCAGAATGATAAGCGGAATGAGAAAAACTACTGGTCGGAGGCCTGGAATGGGAGACCTAGAAGAGGTGTAGTGAGCCCTTTCAGCAGCCTGGTGCAGGATATTGGATTATTGCTAGGACTGTGGAGAGCGACACACATCCAAAGTGGCATGGTTGGGTGCCATCTTTGTGCAGAGCTCCGCTGTTTCCAACTCTGCCTATCAAGAGATTTGGTTGCTGTGCAATGCACACACTGCCCTTGTTTTCTAAGAGGGTGATTAAGTTTCTAGCAGGACTTCAACCATAATTTTTCATGTTCTGCTTCACCCATATTTTAAAAATTTGGGTCCATTCGGTTTCAGTTCATCAACCATGACAACCATGACTGAACCAGGCAGAACTGGTTTGAAGCCCTGTTCTGAAGTCATGTCAGAGAAATCCCTGGAGGATACTTCTTACCAATTTGGCAAGAAAGACCGTGTTTGTTTCTTACATGATAAAGAGCTACACTTTCTGACCAAGTGTGTGTTGTATAAGTTAAGGAAGGGGTTGTTGTTGTTGTCATCGAGTCAGCTCCGACTCATGGCAACCCCACATACAACAGAACAACACGTTGCCTGGTCCTGCACCATCTTCATGATTATTGGTATGTTTGATTTCTTTGTTGTAGCCACTGTATTTTGAGTATCTTCCAACCGAGCAGACTCATCTTCCAGCAGTATATCAGACAATATTCTGTTGTGATCTGTAAGTTTTCCACTGACTATTTTCAGAAGTAGATCATCAGGACTTTCTTCCTACTTTGTCTTAGTCTGGAAGCTCCACTCAAACCTGTTCACTGTGGGTGATCCTGCTGGTATTTGAAATACAAGTGGCATAGCTCCCAGCATCACAGCAACATGTAAGCCACCACAGTACAACAAACTGATTGATGATGGAAGGAAGGGGTGGGTGAATCTAAAAAAAAGTTTACATATAAGGGAAAAAGCAAACCCCCTAGAAACCATTTTTTGGTGTGTTGTGATGATGACATACATGTAGTAGAGGTCCCTGGAGTGCAAATGGTTTGTGCTTGACTGCTAACCTAAAGGTTGACAGTTTGAACTCACCCACTAACACTGGAAGAAAGCCCTGGCAATCTGCTTCCGTGAAGATTGTTGTTGTTATGTGCCGTCAAGTCAATTCCGACTCATAGTGACTCTATAGACAGAATAGAACTGCCCCATAGGATTTCCAAGGGTGTAATCTTTACAGGAGCAGATCACCAGCAGAGGCACTGGTGGGTTTGAACCTCCAAACTTTCTACTAGCAGCAGAGCACTTAACCATTGCACCACCAGGGAAAACCCTATGGAGCAGTTCTACACGGTAACACATGAGGTCACCATGAGTCAGAAATGACTCACTGGCAATGGGTGGGTTGTGGGTTTAGTAGAGTGAAGATAAATTTCACCCAAGAAATCTTCATTATGCTACTATTAACACAGCTTTACCTTTTACGTAGAATGGTAACTCTTCTTACACCTCTGTCCTTTTTCTTAGAGAAGAGAAACTCAGTGGTCATAGATGTCAAAAGGAGACAATAATTTTGCTCATTTGTGTGATAAGATTTGACCTTCATTGTACCCATCTAAAACTTATAGCTAAAATTTATGAGAAGCAGAAACTCATAATAAAAAGAGAAGTTTATACAGTTTATAAAGACAATGTTCTACATTCTACCTTGGTGAGTAGCGTCTAGGGTCTTAAAAGCTGTGAGCAGCCATCTAGGATACTCCACTGGTCTCATCCCTTTGGGAGCAAGGGAGAATGAAGAGAGCAGGATACAAGGAAAAGATTAGTCCGAAGGACTAATGGACCAGAGCTACCAAGGCCTCCACCGGACTGAGTCCAGTGCAGCTAGATGGTGCCCGGCTACCACCACTGACTGCTCTGACCAGGATCAAAACAGAGGGTTCTGGACGGAGCTGGAGAAGGATGTAGAACAAAATTCTAACTCACAAAAAAAGACCAGATTTACTGGCCTAAAGGAGACTGGAGAAACCCCTAGAGTATGGCCCCCAGACACCCTTTCAGCTCAGTGGTGAAGTCATTTCCAAGGTTCACCATTCAGCCCGGGAGTGGACAGCCCCATAAAACCAAATGGGACTAATGAGGCACAGGAATCTAGGCACAAGGGCCAGAAGGCAGAAGCGGACAGGAAAGCTGGTGATAGGGAACCCAAGGTTGAGTAAGGATAGTGTTGATGTGAGGTTGTTAACCATTGTCATAGGGCAACATGTGTACTAACTGTTAAATGAGAAACTATTTTGCTCTGTAAGCCTTCATCTAAAGTGAGAATAGCAGCAGACTTGGAAGAGTGTAGTCAGTGTCACTGAACTGTGCATGTAGAAATTTTTGAAATGGTGTATCTTTGGCTATGTATATTTTCACCAAAAAAAAAGGTCAAGAAGGGAGAGGGTTGACATGTTGTGGGGTTGTTAACCAATGTCATAGAACAATATGTTTCATGAGAGACTATTTGTTCTGTAAGCCTTCACCTGAAGTACAATTAAAAAAAACAAAGTCAAAAAAAAAGAGAAGTTTATTTTTATAGCTTGGTTTTACTATATTACCCAAAGAATGAAAGTTATTACCTCAGTAAATTATTGCAGTTTGGTCTTATGGTTAAATATTACATAAATATTATGAATTTAAAAATGCTGATTCTGGCAAAAACTTCCAGAGCCTCATACTTGACTTATATTCAAATCTGCTGATGAATTTTTCTTCTTGAGAATAGTGTTAGATTACTGTATTTACTCCATTTCTGGGTAAATCCTTTACAGGGACTTAAATTCTTAAAATAATTAAATTTTAAGGTACCCTTCTGTCTTAGTTATCTAGTGCTGCTATAACAGAAATAACACAAGTGGGTGGCTTTAATAAACAGAAATTTATTTTCTCACAGTTTAGGAGACCAGTCCTAGGGAAAGGCTCTCTCTCTCTGTAGGGGCTGGAGGAAAGTCCTTGTCTCTTTGAGCTCCTGCTCCTGGGCAGTCTTCATGTGTCTTGGCGTCTCTCTTCCCTCATTTCTGCTTCCTTGTTTAATCTTCTTTACATCTCAAAAGAGATTGACTCAAAACAGACCCTACACTAATCCTGTCTCATTAACATAACAAAGACAATCCATTCCCAAATGGGATTATATCCACAAGCGTAGAGGTTAGGATTTACAACACGTATTTTTGGCAGGATGCAACTCAATCCATAACACCTTCCAACAGCTATAGGATTATTTCACCCACTAATGCCTGAATTTCACCCCAAATCCCAACCCAGTTTCCTATTCCTGATACTGCTTTCTTGACAATAGAGAAAGATTATTCTTTCAACAAATAAATATTGAACACCTGTGTGGCACCTGGAAACCCTGGTGGCTTAGTGGTTAAGTGCTATGGCTGCTAACCAAAAGGTCAGGAGTTCGAATTCACCAGGCGCTCCTTGGAAACCCTATGGGGCAGTTCTACTCTGTCCTATAGGGTCGCTATGAGTTGGAATCAACTCAATGGCAATGGGTTTTTGGGTTTTTATTTGGCACCTATGTGGCCAATGTTATTTTAAACACTACAAGATATACAAAGATGAACAGAAAAAATCCATTACAGTTGAGTGAAGAGAAGCAGAAAAGACAAGTAAACAAATTTGCTCATTTCAGATAGTCATGTTGTCGTTATTAGCTGCTGTTGATTCCGCCCCCTGACTCCTAGAGACCCTATTTTTACAGAGTAGAACTGCTCCATAGGGTTTTCTTGGCTGTGATTTTTACAGAAGCAGTTGGCCAGGCCTTTCTTCTGTGGTGCCACTGAATGGGTTCAAACCACTCACCTTTAGGTTAAGTCATAGATGCTACAAAAAAAATAAGATAGGATGATGACAACATTGATTCTCCAATGTGTTCACATCATGATATGCATAAAAATTGATGCTATCTGCAGAACACAGAGGGAGACAAACCCGTGTAAAGATGAAGGCAACCAGAGGACTCTGACCACCCCAGGCCTTCCCCAGGGCCAAGTGGTCACTATCACAGCACCCTTTTAACCCATTAGCAGGACACGCATGTACCGAGACACACTGGTTGAGAAGCTCTGCTCCAGTCAGTGACTAAGGTGGGGAGGGGTGCTCTGTCATGTAGGATCATCAAGGAAGGTTTCTCTGAGGAAGTGACATTTGAGCTGAGACCTAAATGATGAGTAGGTACAGATCGTGTGTGGAACTAGGGCAAGGGGCATCCCAGGCAGAGGGAACAGCACATGCCAAAGCTCTCAGGACAGAAAGAGCTTGGCATGTTTAGGAAATGAAAGACCACTCACTGAGGCTGGAGAATAGTGGGCAACAGCGAGAATGGAAGGTGAAGGGGGGATGAAGGGAGACAGTGGCCAGCTCGCCCAGGGATCCCTAAACCATTGCAAGGACTTGGGATTTATCAAATTGCAATGGGGAGGCACTGGAGGGGTTTCAGCGGAGAGGGACAGGATATGTCTTACATTTGTAAAAAGTTACTCTTGCTGCTGCATGGAGTCTAGACTGTAGAAGGACCAGAGCAGAAACTGGGAGCAGTTAGTAAAAAGATTGTTGTCATTGTTGTTATCAACCATCAACACTGTGCACGTTGGAATAAAACATTCCCTGGTCCTGCGCCACCCCATGATAAGTCACACATCAGACCACTGTGACCCATAGGGTTCTCACTGGCTGATTTTTGGAAGGAGATTGTCAGGCCCTTCTTGCTAGCCCATCTTAGTCTGGAAGTTCTGCTGAAAACTTGTTCAGCATCATAGCAACATGCAAGCCTTCACTAGTCAGTGGTGGAAGCGGACTAGCTTTTAATCCTGCCTCCTCTGCTAAACTTCCCCAGTTATTCAACTACTTGGTGTATGTTTCACAATCTGTAAAATGGGAATAACAACAACTAACTTACATATCTGTAGGAAGTGTTGTTAGGATCAAATGAATCATGAGTGAGGGGGGCTTTGAAAAGTACGAAGCACTTTATGCATTTAAGCTTATTAAATCATACAGTCCTGCTCTCCCACAAGCTTCCCAGCAACCCCACGTCTGACACTGCTTGTTACTCTAACCTTTTCGCCTCCAACCCATTAAGGCTTATTCTTCAAGAGTTGCCATGGCGTTCTGAATAGAAAACATAGTTTATAGTATAAACTATTATGCTAGAAATATATAGTAATGAAACATAGTCTAATATGCATTGGTTGAAATACATTTCTTCGCCAAGAACATTTTCAGCAAGGTGAGCATTTGGTGACTTCTCCATACAGAAACTGTTTGGATAACACCAAAAAACATTTTCAGCCATGAAATCTGGAAAGCACACACATTATATGTACAGGAATTTCTTAGAGATCCAGGAAAGTAAACATTTCAATTAATAATTCAGATGACTGTTCTCTTAATAACCAAAATCCAACCGTGTAAAGAAACAACCTGCAATCAGAAAGAAGTTCCTAAGAATTTGTTGCAGGTGTACCACGGAACCAAGGCCAAGATTCACCCATCTGCGAATTCATTCACTCAACCTTTCTGTATCCTTTCTGTGCAGTGTTTTCTCAGTTAACTTGCATGCAACCCTGTGACAGAATTGCCATTTTCCCCATCTTACAATTGAAAAACTAAGGCGTAGCGAGGACAAATGACTTGCCAAAAGCATACTGCTAGTTAATATTCTAAGGCATCCTGATGGTGCAACAGTTAAGCGCTCAGCTGCTAACCAAAAGGTTGACAGTTCAAACCCAGCTTGCAGCTCTGCAGGAGAAAGACCTGGCAATCTGCTTCTGCAAAGATTACAGCCTTGAAAACCCTATGGGGCAATTCTACACCGTCATATGGGGTGGCTATGAGTCAGAATAGACTCAACCATACCCAACAACAACAAAGTTAATATACTATTACCATATTTTTATGCAAATAATGTGCACCTTCTACGTTTATTTGACAACTGAGCCCTCCCCCACCCTGAGGTATTTTCCTAAGCGTGCTATCATATTTTTTTTACAGCAACATTTTTAAAAAATTGGCATAGTGGCATTTAAAAATACCTCGGGTGGGAAGGGGAAGAGGGTGAGACTGGCAAACAAGCATAGAAGGCACGCATTATTTGCGTAAAGATACAGTAATTAGTGGTAGCACCACGAATCAGTCTCAGGCCCCCAAAGCCCAGCTCCAGTATGTGACCCTCTCTATGGCCTAGACTATACCTCAGCTGCTTCTAATTGCTGGTGGTGGGCAAAAGGAGGCAGTGGAAAGGAAACCAAGAATGAATTTCAAAACAATAATTCCAGGCCAGGGAAAACTAAGATCAAAGAATTAGTCTTTGAAAAACACTGATGTCTATTTCTCCTCCAATGCACGCTTGCTCAGCTATGAAGAAAACGTGATTTATTTCATATTTCCTGCATTCTCATTTCCAAGTGAGTAGGCGCCCGGAATCACTTTAGTGAAACAGAACAGTAGCATTTGGCTTGAAATTGCACATGGATATTAATATAAACCTCTCAGGACAGGCAAGGCTTTGCCCCTGTAACTCACACCTGCAGGCCTGGCAACTCTCACGCTTCCTCACCTTCTTCCAGCATCCACAGTGAGGAATCCACAGGCATCAAACCAAGTTGAGAAGTAGGTCAAGTTGAACTTCCATAGCCTGCCCTCCCTGTCC
This sequence comes from Dugong dugon, assembly GCA_030035585.1. Classification (NCBI taxonomy): domain Eukaryota; kingdom Metazoa; phylum Chordata; class Mammalia; order Sirenia; family Dugongidae; genus Dugong; species Dugong dugon. Next base: position 20,982,520 of record CM057469.1, on the reverse strand, counting down.
ACTCATCCTCTTCCTCTCCTGGTGGCCCAGGGCCAGGGCTCCCCATTTTAAACTCAGTCTCGGAAAAGGATTGGAAATCCATTCAAACTGAGGTATCAGTGACATAATACAGTTTAAAGCATGAGGCCTCAACAAACTGCCTTTCCCAAGAGTCTTTTGCTCTTTCAGGAATCAGAATCTTAAGGAAAAGAAAGGGGGGTTACCAGCATGGCCAAACCCTGACAAAAGTCCTGAGAACTCTTGTGTTAAGCAGATGTCTTTGCCAGTAACCCACAAGCCTACCCTGCTTGACAGGCGCCTTCAGGGCTTCGAACCAGTTCATTCCAGTTCAAACACCTGCTGAGAATTTGTATGTCCATCCCAGATATACTGAATCAGAATCTATGTTTTAACAAGATTCCCAGGTGATTCTTGCGTATAATAAATTTTGAGACCCATAACTCTACTAGTTGTTCTTAGAACTGGTTCCTAACCAGCAGCATTAACATCGCCTGGAAACTTGTTAAAAATGTAAATTCTCAGCAGGATTTCGGACCCTGTTCAGTATCATAGCAACATGCAAACCTCCACTGACAGATGGGTAGTAGCTGTGCGTGAGGTGCATTGACTGGAAATCAAATCCGGATCCCCCATATGAAAGGCAGGAATTCTACCACTGAGCCCTCACGTGCTTATTGACTTTGGTTTTTTTTTTTTTTTTTTTTTTTTCTTTCTATTGTACTTCATGTGAAGGCTTACAGAACTGATAGTTCCTCATGAAACAGTAGTACACACATTGTTTTATGACACTGGTTAACAACCCCACAACATGTCAACCCTCTAACCTCTCAATTTTTTTTTTTTTTTGGTGAAAACACACATAGCCAAAGAGACACCATTTCAAACATTTCTACACGTACGATTCAGTTACATCAATTAAGTTCTTCCAGTTGTGCTGCTATTCTCACTTTAGACAAAGATTTACAAAACAAAATAGTTTCTCATTCCAGTTAGTACACATATTTAGATTTACTTAGGGGCTATTATAAATGGTATTCTTTTCCTGGTTTCCTTTTCATCGTTCTCCTTATTGTTGTATAGGAATCCAACTGATTTTTGAATGTTTATCTTGTATCCTGCTACTCTGCTGAATCTTTCTCTTAGTTCCAATAGATTTCCCGTGGAGTCTTTAGGGTTTTCTATGTATAGTATCATATCATCTGCAAACAGCGACAGTTTCACTTCTTCATTACCAATTTGGTTGCCCTTTATTTCTTTTTCTTGCCTTATTGCTCTAGCTAGAACTTCCAGCATGATGTTAAATAGGAGTGGTGATAAAGGGCATCCTTGTCTTGTTCCTGTTTTCAAGGGGAATGCTTTCAGCCTCTCTCCATTAAGAATGATGTTGGCCATTGGTTTTGCATAGATGCCCTTTATTATGTTGAGAAATTTCCCTTCTATACCTATTTTATTGAGAGTTTTTATCAGGAAGTGGTGTTGGACATTGTCAAATGCCTTTTCTGCATCAATTGAGATGATCATGTGATTCTTTTCTTTCCTTTTATTTATGTGGTGGATTACATTGATTGATTTTTCTAATGTTGAACCATCCTTGCATACCTGGTATGAATCCTACTTGGTCGTGGTGTATTATGTTTTTGATATGACGCTGAATTCTATTGGCTAGAATTTTGTTCAGAATTTTTGCATCTATATTCATGAGAGATAGTGGTCTGTCATTTTCTTTTTTTGTGACATCTTTGCCTGGTTTTGGTATCAGAGTTATGCTGGCTTCATAGAATGAATTTGGAAGTGTTGCTTCCACTTCTATGCTCTGAAATAGCTTGAGTAGTACTGGTACAAGCTCTTCTGGAAATGTTTTCTAGAATTCTCCAGTGAAGCCATCTGGGCCAGGGCTTTTTTTGGTTCAGAGTTTTTTTATTACCTTTTCAATCTCTTCTCTTGTTCTGGGTCTGTTCAGATTTTCAACACCACTTTGTTGTAGTTTGGGTAGGCTGTGTGTTTCTAGAAATTTATCTATTTCCTCAAGGTTTACAAATTTGTTGGAGTATAGTTTTTCATAATATTCTGTTATAATCCTTTTTATTTCAGTTGGGTCTGTTGTAATGTCCCCCATTTCATTTCTTATTTGGGTTATTTGTGTCCTCTCCTGTTTTGCTTTCATCAGTCTGACCAGTGGTTTGTCGATTTTGTTGATTCTTTCAAAGAACCAACTTTTGGTTTTGTTCATGCTTTCTGTTGTTTTTCTGTTCTCTATTTCATTTATTTCTGCTCTGATCTTTACTATTTCCTTTCTTCCGGTGGTTGTAGGCTTTCTTTGCTGTTCTCTTTCTATTTGTTTGAGTTTCTGTAGTTAATGTTTTGTCCCTTTCTTCTTTTTTGATATGTGCATCTATTGCTATAAATTGTCCTCTGAGGACTGCCTTTGCTGTGTCCCAAAGGTTTTGGTATGATATGTTTTCATTCTCATTTGATTCTAGGAATTTTTTGATTCCATCTCTGATTTCTTCTATTACCCACTGATATGTAAGCAGGGTATTATTCAGTTTCCATGTAATTGGTTTTTTTTTTTTTTTCTTGCTCTTTCTATTGTTAATCTCTCCCTTGATGGCATTGTGGTCAGAGAAGATACTTTGAATTATGTCAATGTTTTGGATCTTGTTGAGGATTGCTCTGTGGCCTAAGATGTGGTCTATCCTGGAGAATGTTCCATGTCCATTGAAAAATAATGTGTACTTTGCAGCGGTTGGAAGGAGTGTTCTATATGTCTATGAGGTCAAGTTGGCTGACTGTGCCCTTTAGCTCTTCTGTATCTTTGCTGAGTTTCTTCTTAGTTGTTCTGTCCTTTGCTGAGAGTGGTGTGTTGAAGTCTCCTACCATTATTGTGGAACTGTCAATTTCTCTTTTCAGTGTTGTTAGAGTTTGTTTTATGTATTTTGGAGCCCTGTCATTGGGTGCGTAGATGTTTATTATGGTTATGTCTTCCTGACGGATTGTACTGTTAATCATAGTATAGTGTCCTTCTTTGTCTTTTATGGTGAATTTTGTTTTAAAATCTATTTTATCTGAGATTAAATAGACTCTTTTTTGGTAGTTGTTAGCTTGATATATTTTTTTCCAACCTGTGACTTTTAATAAATTCACATCTTTGTTTTTAAGGTGTGTCTCTTGTAGACAGCATATTGATGGATCCTGTTTTCTTATGCATTCTGTCACTCTCCATCTCTTTATGGGTGCATTGAGTCCATTTACATTCAGTGTAATTATTGATAGATGTGAGTTTGTTGCTGTGATTTTGTAGTGCTTTTTTTTGTGGTGCTGAAGTATTCTTTGTTCTTCTTACTCTCTTGTGCTGAGTTACTTTTGTTTTTGGATTCTTTTTTTCATTTCTTTTGTTTTTGTAGGTTTTGTTTTTGCTGAGACTTTATGTTTTTCCTTTTTTTATGAGTATGTTTGTTAACTTTCTTTGTGGTTACCATGAATTTTACCCTTATCTTTCTAAGTTTGAAGAAGTCTACCATTACTTGGCATCGCCTTGCCTTCCTCTCCATTAGAAGGTTCTATACCTATGCTGTTTATTCCCTCTTTTATCATTTTGATGTTGTTGTCATTTACTGATTAACTGGTCTGATTCCCTGTTGTATTTCTTTTGCTTTTGGATAGTCCTCGAGAGTTCATTTCCTAGATTGGTAACTGGCTGGTACGATCCTGCATCCTAGATTCTGCCTGTGAGCTGAAGCTGTTTGTCCTCAGATCAAAGAACTCCCTTTAATAATTCTTGTAAGTTTGGTTTGACTTTTACATATTCCCTCAATTTCTGTTTATCTGGAAATGACCTAATTTCACCATCAAATTTGAACGAGAGTTTTGCAGGATATATTATTCTTGGCTGGCAATTTTTTTCTTTCAAGATTTTATATATGTCATCCCATTGCCTTCTTGCCTGCATGGTTTCTGCCGAATAATCTGAGCTTAGTCTTATTGTTTCTCCTCTGTATGTGACTTCTTTTTCACGAGCTGCTCTCAGGATTGTTTGTTTGTCTTTGGTTTTGGCGAGTGTGATTATGATATGCCTTGGTGATTTTCTTTTGGGGTCTCTCCTATATGGGGTTCGTTGAGCTTCTTGGATGGCCAGCTTTTCATTTTTCATGATATTGGGGAATATTTCTGTCAGCACTTTTTCAATGATCCTCTCTGTGTTTTCTGTTTTCTCCCCCTGTTCTGGAATTCCAATCACTCATAAATTTTTGCTTTTGATTGTATCCCACATAACTCTCAGGGTCTCTTCATTTTCCTTTGTTCCTTTTTCTGAGTTTTCCTCAAACGGAGTTGTATCCAAGTGTTTGTCTTCAATTCCACTGATCCTGTCTTCCACGGTTTCAAATCCGCTTCTCAGCCCTTCTATGACATCGTCCATTTCTGAAATCTTGTTGTTTATCTTTTGGATTTCTAATTGTTGTCTTTGTATAATTTCTAGTTGTGAATTTATTTTGGCATTTTGTTCCTGCATTATTTTCCTGAATGCTTCCAATTTTTTGTCTGTATTTTCCATGAATTTGTCTATTTTTTCCTCATGTTTGTCAGCTTTTTGCCTCAGCTCTTGGAGGATTTTGAGTATTAGAGATTTGAATTCCCTATCAGGTAGTTCTAGTGCATTTGCTTCCACTGGAAAGTCATCTGGTGTTTTATTTTGGACGATTACTGGAACCATCCTGTCCTGTTTTGTAAATGTTCAGATATTGTCTGCTGTCTTCGGGGCATTCGATAGTTACTTTTCTCGTTTATTGATTGTAGAGTTTTTTGTTTTGTCCCTTTTTTTTTTTTAATTTGCCTATGTCTGAGCATGCGGACTGTGTGTTCTTTGTTGTTTGCTCGTCTGTGAGCACAATACTTCTCTCCTCCTTCTCCAGTTGGCAGGGTCACTCACTCAGATATGGTATGGCAGGGCAGGTCTAGCTGAAGAGGAGTTACTGGGATGGGTTTTCTGTGGCACTTACTACAGCCACCAGGGTGGGTCAGTAATCAGTGCAGGGCAGGTTCCAGTAGGCCATGCCTGTGCTGCTTGGTGGTGTGATGTTAAGTGCACGGTGCAGGTAGGGAGGATGTAGCAGGGAGATTGTTATGTGTGGAGCTAAGATGAATACGGGAGGTAGGAGAGTGGAACAGGAGCCAAAAACATACAAACAAACAAAAAAGAATGCTAGGGAGCTTGCTGTTGGAGTGGAGAGATGAGAGACTGTGTAATGGAGAAAAACAGAAAGGGGAAGAGGAAGAAAAGAATGAATAAATAAAAATCAGAAAGGTTAAAGAACCACAAAGTTCCCAGGGATCCCACCAGTGCAGCTATGAGGTCTGTGGAAGCCACTCTCAGGTGTTGCAGTACAGCCTGGCTAGAAGGCATAGAGGTATACAACACCAGGTATTCAGGGAACAGAAAGAGAAGGAAGATATAGAGAGATGAGAAACTGAGTAATGAAGAAAGACAAAAAGGGAAAAAGAGGGAAAAGAAAACAAAACAAATTAAAAAAAAAAAAAAAGAACAAGAAAAGCCCTGAAGAAAACAGAAAAAAAAGCCAGCGAAGAAAGAAATGCCCTCAGGAATCCTCTGCACATCTGTGCAAGCCGAGGGGTAGTCTCCTTGCCACGCAGCACTACCTGGCCAGAAAGGGCTCCCAACTCAAGAAAAGGAAAAGAAAACAAACAAACAAATCAAAACAAACGAACGAACAAAAGCCCCGGGATCCCACCAGTACGGCAGCCCAGACCGGGAAGCAGCTCCCCACTTGAACAGAGCTCCACAGCCCCTTAGGAAGAAGCAAAGATGGTGCGCGGAGCCAGGTATTTGAGTGAAAGGAGGGTGAGGTGGTGAGAGGTAAGGAAGAAATCAAAAGAAGTGGATAAAAAAGCAACACCAGCAGCCAACAAATGGCACTCAGAGAGCCGGCCTGTTCGGGTGTGTGGAATCCAAGCAGCCGGTGTTTCTCAGATAAGTGACTGTGTCCATGGGAAGGGGGCTAAGTGTGGTTGAAGAAGGGTAGGGAGTGGGAAAGCGTGTATTACAAATTACCAGAGTTCTGCAGCCCCTGAGGAACAAGCAAATATGGTGCACGGAGCCAGGTATTTGAGCGAAAGGAGGGGGAGGTGGTGAGAGGTAAGGAAGAAATCAAAAGAAGCAGAAAAAAGCAACACCAGCAGCCAACAAACGGCACGCAGAGAGCCAGCCCGTTCGGGTGTGTGGAATCCAAGCAGCCGGTGTTTCCCTGACAAGAGATTGTGGCCGTGGGAAACAGAGGTGGCCGAGTGGGGGTGAATAAGGATGGGGTGTGGGAAAGCTTACATTGCAAATTACTGGTTGTTTTTTCTCCTGTTGGAAGCTCCATGAAGCTGCTGTCTTGTGCCCCCTGTTTGCTGGTCTCCGATAGTAGTCCAAGATGGCGGATCCGCGCTGCATTAGCTGGTAGGGGACCTCTGCATGAATCTCTCCTCGCTCTCTGTTCTCTGTCAGTTTTCTCACTCCATTTGGTGCTTGGCTGAGTTCTTTATTTCTTCATTTGATGTTTTAGGGTTACAGGATTGTTGTTTTCTCTGTTCGGCTTAGTTTTTTGGATCTTTGCTCTGGAGGGATGGCGTGGTGCTTCCACCTAGAGCGCCATTTTGCCAGAAGTCCAGCTAACTTTGTTTTTAATATAATTTATTTAACTGTAAGGTTAAATAATTGAAATTTCTGATGCTGACTGTATTTAACAAATGGCTTGCAAAATTCCTGAAAATTTAAAGATTAGCTCGAGCAAGCCAGTATGAGCTATAGCACACCATGGACCACACTCGGCTAAGAGGAATTAGGGAAGGAAATGACATTGAGATAGAAAGAAATAAAAAATCAAACTAAGACATTTGTGTTGTGTAAGAAGGCAAAAAAATTTTCATGAAGCTGAGGTTGGTCATAGAGAAGTGTCTTAGTTTGCTAGTGCTGCTATGATATAAATACCACAAGTGGGTGGCTTTAAACAATAGAAGTTTATTGTTTCATGGTTTTGGAGACTAGAAGTTCAAATTAGGGTGCTGGCCCTAAGGGAAGGCCCTTCCTTATCTGTAGTGCTGGGTGTTCCTTGGTGTTTCTTTGCTTATAGAGGGATCATCACATGATGTCTGTCTTCCCCCTATATGTGCTGTGCCTATTCTATTATTTCAGTAAGACACCCCTCAGAAGGATTAGGTTTAGGACCCACCCTACGCTGGCATGGTCTCATTAACATAACAAAAGAAAACTCCTATTTCCAAACAGGGTCATATGCACAGGCACAGGGGTTAGAACTTCAACATTACTTTTTGGGAGACACAATTCAATCCATAACATGTAGGGAAAACATTTGGTTTTAAACAATATGATAATGTTTGGAGACACATTTGTCATTGGTTTCAAAATTTGGTTCAACTGACAAAATAATTAGGGGGAACCATGGGGTTGCTTATTTATTGATCATTGTGAAGTTATAAGCAAAATATGAGCCTAATGACTTCTTACAATAGAGGGAAAAAAAAAAAACAAACTATGAAATAGTAGTCAGTGCCATGGCCCTGGGTTTAGGAATGTATGGCTTGGTTTGGGGAAGTACAGAGATATCAAATCAACTCCAAATGTCTTTTAATTCATTATCAATTTGAAAATATTTTCCCATTGGAACATTCATACAAGAATTTCACAGTGGTTAAAGATAATAATTCCCAAATACTTTTCATATGAGTCCCTTGCTGTTGTGGGGAGTGGAAGAGAAGTACTATATATATAACTCCTACTATCATTTTGGGAAAAGAGAGAGCAAGAGGAGCTAGTGCTTTGTTGTAGACTAAGAGCCGGCTTGGACACATGAGCCCTGGGTTTTGGTCTCTGTCCTTTCACCTATTGGCTTTTTAATTTGGGGGCAAGTAAGTTAACTTTTTCCTGCCTCAGTCTGTAAACCCCCAAGACACTGATAATCACACCTGCCCTCTCTGGATGCTTACTGGTGTGACAGTGATTACAATGGTAACTGTGATGGTTGATTTTATGTGTCAATGTGGATAGGCATTGATTCCCAGTGGGCTGGCCAAACACGAGTCTAGTTGCTGTCGTGGAATAGTTACATGTGATTAAATCAGTTGTCCTTGGTAAACATAATGTAATCTAATCTAATATAATCAATCAGTCAGTTGAGGTCATATCAGAGTAGGTTACATACTAAACCTAATCACTTCTGAGTTATAAAAACACCAGAATAGACACAGAAACACACACACAGGGGAAGACAGATGACAGGGGAGGATTGCCTGCAAGCAAAGGAAAACTAAGAATTGCTGGCAGACACCATCAGCTAGAGAGAGGCTTATAGAAGGAATTGAGGCAGCCAAGACCCTGACTGGGAATTTTAGCCTCCAGAATTGTGAGAAAATAAATTTCTGTTCTTTAAAGACATGCACTTTGGTATTTCTGTAACAGCAGCCTCAGGAAATAGTAATAGGAGCCAGAATTCCTAGAATTCAAGTCACCTTGAGAAATATTAAATTTTGTGGCCGGCACTGGAGCTACAATAGTGACAAGGCAGACAAGGTCCTACCCACAAGGAACTTTCAGACTAGTGGTAAGGCTAAGGGTGCTCCGAGAAGAAAAAAACCTCTATACATTATATAGATTTCTGCTGTAATCTCCTATTCAAGACCATCCACTGGAAAAGTTGAGTATTGAAAAAGCATCCATGAACAGCAGAACTTGCAGGATTTTCTATACAGTCTCCTGAAATCCATTCAACATTCCACCATCAGGCTGGATGAGCTGTATTTATGTAATTAAAAGAAAAGGACAGAGTGGCACTGAGATAATGATTTTTGTAATAAAAAAGACCTATCATTAGCACCAGACCCAAAGCCAAGACAACTTCTACGTCTTGAAAATGGTATTTTTTTTTTTCTTTTAAGAAACTAAATAGATGGTTTCATTGCAGATAGACAGCATGAAGACGATAATTACATGAAGAAGGAAGCCGAGATAAATGCCTTAAGCCTTTCCATTTCTCGTACATGGCTAATGTTGGCCACAGGGTTAGTTGTAAATTGCACCCAGGGTATTTAACCTTGAATGTCTGATTTTCATTTGCATAACCAGAAGTTCTGGCTACTGTACACTCTGTCCAAAAATCTAAAAATCTATTATGACTTGGCTTAATGGCCTGTGTAACCTAATTTAAAACGGAAAGTGAACTGCAGGTTTTCTCTTCAGTTTACTGTGAAGTCAGCATTAGCATATCATTGTCTTCTTGCTATCATTTATCATTCGTGGTTTCGTCCAGTGACAAGAGCCTGCTGCATCATGGTGTTTGGTTCAAAGGTAGCTGGTTAGACCTGCCCAATGGAGGAGTGGAGACTATAGATGCAGAGGTGTTAAGTTTTAATCTGGGGTTGGCTGTGTGACCTTGAGCATGTGACTGAATGTATCTGGCCCTTAGTTGCCTCATCTGTAAAATGGGAACAGTCATGGCAGCAGACAGCTCCTGCAGGGGCTGTCTCCTTTGCAAACACAGTGATCTGGAGCCCCAGGAGCCATATCTGGCCAAGTCATCTTCTCACCTCCGCCACCACTGACTCATCCAATACAAGGCAACTAAATTTGCTTTCCTTGGAGTTGGATGTTTGTACAGAGACAGAAACCTGTGGGTCTCTGGAGCTAATAATAGAGCAAACACAGATAGGACTTAGTACTATGTGTGAGAGACTGTTCCAAGCTCTCTACACATATTGTTCAATCTTCAGAACCAATCTATCTACTATGTTGTTGTTGTTAGTTGCCGTCAAGTCAATTCTGATGCATGGTGGCCCCATGTGTGCAGAGTAGAACTATTCCATATGGTTTTCAAGGCTGTGACCTTTTGGAAGCAGATCACCAGGGCTGTCATCCAAGACATCTCTGGATGGATTTGAACCACCAACCTTTCAGCTAGTAGTCGTTTGCTTAACCGTTTCCAGGGACTCCTTATGTACTAGGTACTATTATCACCTCCATTTAACAGATGAGGAAACTAGACACAGAAACATTATTGGTAACACTCTGGGGGAAAGATGCACAAAGTCCTCCTGCTGAGGCCCTTGGGATGTCCAGGCTCTGACCCTTTCCGAGTCTTTGTGGTCCAACTCTTTGGATTCCGTGGGAGATCTCAATATTCCCTGAGAAAAGTATCTTTTTGCTTAAGTTGGCCAGTGTCAGTTTGTTTGCTAGCATAAAAAGTTGTTGGCAATTAAAGAAATAAAATTTTAATGCAATACTTACCACCAGGGTTGTTAGAATGAATTTATTTAAAACAGCTAACAAAGTGATTAGCACAGTTACAAGAGAGATTCTAGAAGAATTTTAACACTAGACCTCTTCAACTAGCCAATGTCCTCTACAGCCCCTATAGATTAGGCCCTCAGGATATAGCTACTATTACTAATAATAGTTATTAAAAGATAGTCCTGTGCCTGGCACTGTGCTAAGGGCTTTGCTTGCACTATCTCATTCAATCCTCAAAAGGCCTCTCTGAGGTAAGTACTTTTATTATCTCTGTTTTACATCTGGTAGTATGCAGTTCTGGTTCCTTTCACCCCCTCCTTTTCTCATTCCTGGGTGGAAGGAGGGTTTGACTTAAAAACCAGTAAACCAGTTGCCATTGACTCTGGCTTATGGTTACTCATGCTCCATAGCATTTTTGATGGCTGATTTTTCAGAAGAAGATCGTCAGGCCTTTCTTCCAAGGTGCCTCTGGGTGGACTCCAACCTCCAACCCTTTGGTTAGCAGCTGAGTCCCTTAACCATTTGTACCACCCAGGGACTACTGAGTTTGACTGTTCTTGTTGTTGTTGTGTGCCGTCGAGTTGATTCTGACTTATAGTGACACTATAGGACAGAGAACTGCCCCATAGGATTTTCTAGGCTGAAATCTTTACAGGAGCAGATGGCCAGGTCTTTTCTCCCACAGAGCTGCTAGTGGGTTCGAACTGCTGACCTTTCAGTTAGTAGCCGAGCTCTTAACCATTGCACCGCCACCAGGGCTCCTTTGGATTTGACTTAGTGTAAATAACCAGACTCTATTATCGGGAGCAGACCAACATTAACAAGAGAAAAGTTGGCTTGTCTTGTAGACACTACAATTTACAGAATGTAAAAGCCCTAAGACTACTCATACCTACAGTATCTGAAGCTAGAAGCACTGGTCACCAAGACTGGCTGTACCCACCAGAGGAAGCTGGGACCCTGAAGGGGAGAGAGGGGAAAGAGAAAGGTGGCTTGAGGAGAACACAAGACCAGAAAGGGAGGCCAAGGGAAAGAAGGGGCTCCCCAATATTCGCCAAGACTAGCCCTGGGGACTTGATGAGAAAAGTCAGGAAATCGTCTGGATGTTGGGGCACTCCTCATCACCAAAGCCAAGATGGTTTCCTATCTGGTCATGAGTGGCAAGACCTACTTAATGTTGTGGGCAACACTGAGGGTTTTCATGAAAATGAGGAGACTTTGGCTGAGAGAAGCTAAGTAATTTGCTCACGTTCACACAACTAGAGTGGTAGAGGCAAAAGCCAAACCCAGCCATCTGACTGGAGTCCCATTACTCCATACTGTATTTTCTTTGGCTGTCAGTTGCTCTGGGTTTTACCCCTGGAACTTTTCTTGCCCTGTGTTTGCTCACATCAATCCCCAAAACCTCCTCCAAATCTGGCACAGCCTTCAAGGCCAGGTTCAAATGCCACCTCTTCTGTGCTAAGGCTTTCTCAGTCCCTCCAGCCTCAGTACCCCTTCTCTCTTTCTGACCCCCATAGCGCTTTACCTGTCCAACAGTACAAAATAAATTCTGCTTGGCATTAGAGTTGGGTAGGTATGTGCAGTCTCTTCTACTAATTGAGGTCCTCAACGACAGAGATATTTTATACATCTCCTGCTTTCCCCTACCCCACCCTGACACACACACCACCACCTCCACGGTGCCTTGCTCAGTTAAAACCAGTTGCTGTCAAACCAATTCTGACCCACAGTGATCTCATGTGTGTTGAAGTAGAGCTGTGTTCCACAGGGTTTTCAATGGCTGGTTTTTCAGAAGTAGGTCATCAGGGCTATCTTCCAAGGTGCCTCTGGGGGAACACCAACCTCCCACCTTTCAGTTAGCAGCTGAGCTAACCATTTGCACTACCCAGGGACTTCCCTTTTACAGTTAACCTTCAAGAAATTTTTACAGAAGGAGGCAGACATTAAAACATTTCAAACAACCATAAACATGCCACAGCCTCAAAGAGCATTTCAAAGGCAAGTATCTTCTTCACTCCATCCCTCAGACTGGAAGACCTGCATGATGGTATGAGTCAACCAGTTTCAGGAAGCTTCTTCCAAAGATAGAGAGATATGGCATCTTATGAGTAGTCATCAGCTGACCGTGTACACTCAAAGAGTTAATTTGTTATCTAATTTAAATGCACAAAAAAGAAACTGGAAGGAAGACAGGGCCTGTGTTCCCCTGGTGGAATTGATAGAATTTACCATATTTACTCTGGTAATTTCCCTGGTGTCAATTTGGTACAGGAAATGGTTTCTTCCCCTCTCGAGCCTCCCAGCCCCCATCCCGGTGGTCAATAGGGCCCAGCGCCCTCTTGTGGTAGCTTGGCCTGTCACTGCCACTAAAGAATCTCCTTTCCTGGGGCTACAGCTTCTTGAATTCCCACACTCTGAGCCTCGGATCCCTCACTCCACCCCACCTCACCCGCCACCAGCCACCCCGGTGAAATCTGTGGGAGGAGAGGGGACACTGTAAGTAAAGATCATATTAAGCCCCTTTACCTCAACCCACCACATGTTAGTGTCATCGGGCTGTGATGATGGTGCCTCGGAGAGAAATAGCTCCACCAGCCTGACTAAAAACAAGCTGGTGAGCCTTCCTCGGCTTCAGCTTGTGCCGTTGGTTGTGTCGCTGCTAAGTGTGCGTACCCGTTTGTGGGGATAATTGTAGAATGAGAGAGAAATTAAAAAGTAGTGTGTACCTTTTCCCTGGGGGCCTTGAGGATCAGTTCTGGGTGTTCACAAGAGCAGAAATATCCAGGGGACAGTCAGGGCTTGTCTGATAGTCAGGGCGGAGTCCTCCTGCTCACTCCACAGAACTCCCCAGCCCACTGACCGAATATGAAATCCCCGCTTTTGCTGAAGTGGTTGTTTTCTAAGAGCTTAATAAAAATTTATGTGCTCAGAGTTCTTGAAATGGGTTGAATGATTTCACTTTTCTCCTACTTAGTTGACATCTGGTAGATGTGGACTTATTGCGGAGATTAAGCTCGCTCATCCTTTTATGTACTTGGAGATTTCAAGAAGTAAGCTGCCTTCTTTGAGCCATGCGGTTTTTAGACTGTGGCTAATCCACAGGTTCCAAATAAACCTCATATCTCATTTGAATTCTAACCAAAAAGAAAAACACCCCAAAGCCCAGTAGCTGGAATTCCACTTCCTTGAAAGAGTTTTTTTATAACCCATTGTCAGCATCACACAGAAACCAACCCCTGACCCAAACCCAGGATTAGCTGTTTGCAACATTTCTGAGTAACATTCTAAAATACAAAGATATGTTTATTGCATATCTACTTTCTGCTTCGCCCTTTGCTTAGAAGAATGCTTCAAGTCGGCCACAAGGAAGTGCTAAAATACACGCTAAAGGGGATCCAGAATTCAAAGAAGAAAGGGAAATAAATGAAGTCAAGCAGTCAGGGACACCTAGATGGAAGACTGGACTTGAGTTGGAGCTGGAAGAACAGATAGGCTGTAGACCAGGTAAACAGCATTGAGGAAAAACAGTCTAGAAAAGGAGGCAACCTGAAGACAGGAACTAGCCCAATGTATTGATAGGGCTGTGAGAACAGCTCCATGAGAGCTGAAAGAGGATGTGGCCCTGTCGTGGTTTGGAAAAGTAACAAGATTGTGGAGGATTTTGAAAACGTATTTAGTGATTGAAAGTTAACACATAAACTTTTCAAAGATTCCTTATTCCTCTGTCCAAATAGATTAGCTGTTTTTTTACATTTTTTAACATATTTTTCAATTTAAATGTTGTATGCCTAATTAAAAATTTAGTAAACATTTACTGAGTGTGAGCACATACCCTATGCTCTGATTGGGGCTGGAGATTCATAAATGAAAGCCTTGATCACTCTCTCCAGTGGCGTCACTAGGGCTGGTGTCACCCAGTGCAGTAACTCAGAGCGTCACTCCCCTCCCAGGCTAATTACCACAATATTGTAGCTAAAACACCAGAAAATTTGACAAAATCAGCGACTATAAAAACGCCAGCAGCAATGAAAACAACAGTGCGTGCCTGTAACTCACAGAGACGAAACCACGGGATTCGACACTCATTGTAATTGGATAATAACGACAACTCTGACCAGAGCACATCAGAAGGTTCAAAAAGTAAATTAGCATAGAGTTTTAGCCTTGTTGGGATATAGATACACATAAGCTGGGCTTATGAAAAAAGATTTTGTTGTTATAACTACAAGGATATTTTTATTTAAAAAATAATAAATCTCCACTGAAACACTGCACAAAAATCTTATAGACGGTCATTTTGGTGTCACCCCCTCTGACAGTGTCACCCAGTGTGGTCGGCACCCTCCATACCCCCTAGTGATACCACAGACACTCTCAAAGAGCTCTCCCGTATATGAAAGGATGACATCCACCAAGTTATAAACAGGGATTACTTTAGGCAGTGGAATTACATGTGGTTCTTATTTTCTTGTTTGTAATTTTCTAATTTTTGTTCAAATATTCTACAAGAAGGAAAGATTATATTGTTATTAAAATAACAATAATGTCTATATAAAATATCTGGTGTAAAAAAATGATATGATAGCAGTAAGGAATAGAGTGTTTGGAAAATAGTGATGAGGATTTCCCTTATGCTAAGAAAAAAATAGAAGCTGAAAACCCTAAACCAAACTACTTTTGAGATGAGATTGTTTTCAAATACACTCATATAGAGATACTATACAGGAAGGTTCTGAAGATAACCCCCCAAAAAATGACTAAGGTGGTGCTCTAAATATACAGACCCTTCCTGTTTGAAACGGTGCCCCAGGGATCAGCCACTTCAAATGTCCAACTCTTTAAGCCTCTTATCTCACTCTGAGAAGACAGTATTTGAAGCCAGGAACTCAGTCCTGCTTTCCTTTCTTCTCTTAGCAGCTCTAGAAGAGCCTGTCAAAAGCAATCTGAAGGCTGGCTGCCTCCATTCATTTGCATTCCTGCAGCAGTCTGGGACAAGAGAGCTCTTTAAATCACATCTACCACAATGTCCCTCCGGCAACACCTGGAGTCTCAAGGGTGGAAGCAACCTTCAGAGAACATCTAATTGGTTCCCTCGTGTCTGTTGCTCACTCCCTGCACCCTTCCCTCTCACTCATCTAGAGGAGGCAGGGAAGTGGTCAGGAGCTCAGGCTTTAGAGAAGACTGCTTCAGCTTGCTTTCTGGCCTTTCCATCTGCTGGCTTTGTGACCTTGTTAACCTCTCAAAGCCACAGTAGTGGTTCAGAGGTAGAATTCTCGCCTTCCATGCAAGTGACCAGGGTTCATTTCCCAGCCAATGCACCACATGCACAGCCACCACCCATCTGTCACTGGAGGCTTGCGTGTTGCTACTATGCTGAACAGGTTTCAGCAGAGCTTCCAGACTAAGATGGACTAGGAAGAAAGGCCTGGCAATCTACTTCTGAAGATCAGCCAATAAAAACCCTATGGGTAACAATGGTCTGATTCCACTGGGCATGGGGTTGCCATGAGTCAAGAGCCAATCTGACACAACTAACAACAACAACAAGCCTCTTAGCCTCATTTCCCTCTTCTGCAAAGTGGGGCTCTCTATATACATATCTCTTACTAACTAAACTCTGTGCTTCCACTGCTACCTCTAATCCTATTTAAAATTTAATCAAAATTGTACTTGAATATACTTTTAAAAGATAAGCAATTCTACAAGTCTTCTTACCAAAAATGACGTTCCCCAACGGACTCTTTACCATTCCATTTCCTTCCCCCCCCCGGAATCAGCCACCTTCAACTCTCTTAGCTGATCCGTTGTACTTATCTCCATATCTCTGAATAATATTGCTTGTAATGCTAGGTCATGATTAGTACATTTTAGGCATTTTCTATAGACTTCCCACTATGAAAAATGAGGATGTGGTTCTTACTCTCTCCCCTCCTCCACCCATGCACCTCCTAGTCTCTTTGTCTTCACAATCTGCTGATTTTTATTAGATTAATAATTCAAGTTTAAATTATTATGACTCTGTAAAGCAGTGATTTTAACCTGGTTCAGTAACACCTCTCAAGAGGGAATCTGAAGTATAGGACAGCATTTGGTTTGTCAAAGGGTTAAGGGTTCGGGGGGCTGAGTCAGTGGCATTTATTGGGTGAGAGCCAAGGATACTAAAAATCTTCAATGTTTAGGACATTGCTGTACAACAAAGAATTGTCTCACCCAATATGTCAATAAGCCTCACTGAGCACTATTTACTGCTAAGTCATGCAGCGTACTACATTTACTCTTTCTTTCTTGGGTAACTTTTTGTTTTCCCTGGAGTTGATAATTGTCTTGATGCTTTTGTTTTTCTCCTCTGGAAGCTTTTATAATCATCTCTTTGTTCCTCAGTGTTCTGAGATTTCACAATGAAGTGTCTTGGTCTATTCCCATCCATTATATTAGGTTTCTAAATAGTGGCATCACTAGAGTTGGTGACACCCAGTGCAGTAACTCACGGTGTTACCCCCCATGGACCTCTTCCCATATCAGACCATACAGAATCCTTAGTAATGTTTTCTGTACAACTGTTACTTGTAAATTGTAATTCCCATATATCATTGAATGTAATAGCAATAGTAGTGACGTAAACAACCAGCAAAATTAAAATTACACTTTTAAATTACAATATCATATGCACAGTCTAAATACATTTACATTTTCATAGTCTTATGTGGTTAAAGTGAAAGTTCAGTCAGAAAACAATAGAATTGGAAGTAAAAAGTTAAGAACTACATTAAAATTACGTTCAGATTAATTTTGAACTTTACTGTCACATGAGATACATTAATGGATTAAGTTTACATAATCAATAATGGCCTAAATAATATTGAAGTTGTAGATAAATGCATATGCATTTTAGTTATCTAGTGCTGCTATAACAGAAATACCACAAGTGGATGACTTTAACAGACAAAAGTTTATTCTCTCACAGTTTAGGAGGCTAGAAGTCTGAATTCAGGGTACCAGCTCCAGGAGAGGCTTTCTGTCTTTGTCAGCTGGGGGGAAGGTCCTTGTCATCAATCTTCCCCTGGTTTAGGAGCTTCTCAGCACAGGACCCCTATTCTGAAAGAGACACTCTGCTCCTGGCTCTTCTTTCTTGGTAGTAGAAGATCCTCACGTTTCTGTTCACTTCTCTTTCTTTTATCTCTTGCAAGATAAAAGGTGTTGCAGGCCACACCCCAGAGAAACTCCCTTAGATCAGGGCTGTGACCTGAGTAAGGGTGTTGCATCCCACCCTAATCCTCTTCAACATAACCTAGTCTTGCCTCATTAATGACAGGCAGAGAGTAAGATTTACAATACACAGGAAAATTACATCAGATCACAAAATGGAGGACAACCACACAGTACTGGGAATCATGGCCTAGCCAAATTGGCACATATTTTTTGGCAACACAACTCAACCCATTACAATATTCATAAATGAAATAATACCATAAAAATAAACATGACCAAATACTTAAGCATTTCAACACTTAGTGAACATCTTGACTAAAGCAGAACTTTCTTTTCCTGGCCTTCAAAAGCTGCAAACTTGTGAACGACTTCATCAAAATCAATGCCTTTCAACAACTCACTTTTCAATGTGTCACTATTTTTTTAAACCATAATTCAAACTTAAACACTGAAAATTTCATTAAAGTCAAATATATATTTGCAAGACAGGGATTTTTTAAAGATTTTTAAGAAGACTAAAATTTTTTAAAAATGGAATTTAAGATTTAAGTTACATTTCTAAACATATATCAAGAAATATAGCATTTCCCCTACTTCATGTTTTAAATTGTCAATTTCTCTGTTTAGTTATCAGAGTTATATAATCAATAATTGTTATATATGTAAGTTTATTACCAATCTTAATCATAGACTAATATATGATAAATATAGTTGTAAATTGCATAATGAATATTATATGAATACTAACAAAATAATTTTATAACATCTTTCTACATTGAGGTACAACATCAGTTACATTATTAGTAACTGAGTAGAAGCCTCTTTTTCAGAAAAAAACCACTTGATTCGAAGCATCATTGTAATTGGGTAATAATGACAGCTCTGACTGGAGTGAATTAGAAGTTTTAAAAAGTAAATTAGCATAGAGTTTTAGCTTTGTAAGTATATTGATACATTAAGCTGGGCTTACAAAAAAAATTTGTTGTTATAACTACAGGGATATTTTTATAAAAAATAATAAATTTCTGCTGAAACACTGCACAAAAATTTTATAGTGCAGGCCACACCACCCACACCCCCATAGTGATGCCACTGTTTCTGAAGGACTATTTCAACCTGGAGATTCCTGCACTTAATTTTTGGGATATTTTTTGAAACTATTTTTTGGATGATATTATTCCTTCTATTTTCTCTGACTTATTTCAGAAATTCATGTCATTTAAGTTTTGGAACCGCTAGTCCTTTAAATTCCTTTTTTCTCTGTTTTGTTGTTGTTGTTGTCCTTGTGTTGTTTGTTTTGTTTTGTCTGTCTTTTTGTTTGTTCTATTTCCAAGAAGATTTCCTCAAATTTTTCTTCCAACCCTTGTACTAAGTTAATTTTTGTTTGTTTTCATTGGGTTATCACAGGTATAAATTTTTTAAAGTCCCAAGATCTTTTTGTTTTCCAAATGTTCCATTTTTATAGTATTCTATTCTTGATTCATGGATGCAATATCTTCTTTCATCTTTCTAAGGAAATTAATAATTTAGAAATATTAGGGTTTTGTTTGTTTCTACATTTTCTTTTCCTTACATCGAAATCGCCTTCCTCATGCTGCTTTGCTGTGTTTATTTGTTTATTTGGGGCTCTGGCTTTTACATTTTATATTATAATATGAAAAATAGAGCCCAAATGTCCAGTGAGCCTTGGCTGTCTGTGAATATTTACATAGAGTGCTAAAAAGCTGGTTAGAATATCTCTGCACGTAGACAGAGCTTCCTGGCTAAGTGTTTCCCCATAACGTCATCTATCTGGCTATTTCCTCGGTAAACCCCATGTCAAAATTTTATGTCTTTTCTAAGACAAGTAAAATTTCCCCAGAGAGAGCTTTTCCAATATCCTGCCCAGGGAATATAACTTTGGCCATCAACTTCTGGGAACTCAGTGGGGTTCCAACATATGGTACATAAACTTTCACTTCATTCCTGTTTTCATTCTGGTATCCCTTTTCTCAACTATGCCTGTTGTCTCCAGTCCAGAGACCTTTTGCTTGTACCCTCTCCAAAGAATGAATCTCCAGTCTTCTGCAGGGGCCCAGGAGAGGAAGTAACCAGTTACATGGAATGGAGGGGGTGGGGGTCAATCTGAAGGTCTATTTGCTTCTTAAACAGATCTTCAAACAAAGCTTCTGTTTACCACTTCCAAAGGTACCTGATCCTGGTGATTCTTGAAACTTTGTAGAGGCAGGAGCAATGGGAGAGTCTGTAGTGTAAATCAGATGTTTCTCTGCTTCCCCAATTGCCAGCATAGAAGTCAACTTTCTCATATATGATAAACCAGATATCACTCATCCATTTGTTTTTCAGCTTCCAAATTAGTGTTGGTGTCATATCTTCTTCCATTCTCATTGGACTTATGGGTTTTGTCTTGTTATTTAAATTTCTTTTTATTTAGTGGGAAACTTGGGAGGAAGCAGAGATTAATGAATGAATTCCACCTACTATCAATTTATTCCTTATACAGCAGCCAGAGTGATCTTTAAAAAATTCAAACCAGATCATATCACTACCTTAAACCCAACCTTTCAATAGCTTTTCATCATCATTGGTATAAAACCCAAACTCTTTCTCCAGCTTTAGTTTACAAAGTCCTACGTAACCTAGACCCTACCAATGATTTTATTCCACTTGGATCAACAATCAACATCCATGAAAGCAGCAGTCAAGAAATCAAGCAATGTATTGCATCAGACAAATTTGCTACAAAAAAAAAAGAAAGAGAACGTCTTTAAAGTTTTTAAAAGCAAAACTATCACCTTGGTGTACTAAGGTACACCTGTACCAACCCCTGTCTTTTCAATTGCTTCATATGCATGAGACAGTTGGATAATGAAAAAGGAAGACAGAAGAATGGATGCATTTTAACTGTAGTGTTGCTGAAGAATAGTGAATATACCATGGCCTGCTAGAAGAACAAACATATCATTCTTAGAAAAAATACAACCAGAATGCTCCTTAGAAGCAGGGATGGTGAGACTTCACCTCACTTACTTTTGACACATCATCAGGAAGGTTTAACTGTTAGAAAAGGACACTATGTTTGATAAAGTAGAGGGTCAACAAAAACAAGGGAAACCCTCAAGGAGATGGATTGACACAATAGCTGCAACAATAGACTCATACATACCAAAGATCATGAAGATGACACAGGACCAGGCAACATTTTGTTCTGTGTTACATAAGGTCGCCATGAGTCAAAGCTGACTCAAGGACAACTAACAACAACCACCAATTTTTTTTTAACCTCATCTTCTACCCCATTGCCCATATTCATGAAGTTCTAGTCATGTTGACTTTTATCTTATTTCTGCCATGTTTTTTTCCACCTCAGGGCTTTTGCACTTGCTGTTTAGTAGGCTTTTCCCACAGGTCTTAAGGCAAGCTGCTTCATGTCACTTACATCTGTTTAAATTCACCTCCTTAGTAAGACCTTCCCTGGCCACCCAATCTTGAAGAGCCAGTCACTTCCTATCACATCACCTTGCTTCAATTCTTCACACAACACTGACCATTATTAGGTATCTGTCTTGTTCACTTGTTCTTTTTCTTTATTATCTATCTCACTTAACAAGTATGTAAGCTCTGTGAAAACAAGGACCTTATTTTCTTGTTCACCCTTTTATCTAGATACCTAGAACAATGCCTGGCATACAATACAAGTTCAATAAATATTTATTGAAAGTAAAAAATGAATAAATCAGTTCTCCGATCTATGGACTAGCAGAGGTACAGCCTGTTCAAATATACTTAGAAGTCAGTGGAAACTGTTTCCTCCTGCTCCCCCTATGAGATGATGCTTCTTCCAAGTATCCCCAACTACTTGAAAACTTAGTTCTAAGCCTCTGCTTGGCATCATCGCCAAGGCCAGTCTTCTCCCAGGCTCACAGTCCCTGCCTTGACAGGCCACCATGATAAGCTCTTAAGACCCTGCCCCACAGCCTGGCTTAGTTAGAGGGTGCCCGTTTCAGCTCAGTAATCCTCTGCCTAAGCTATACATGGCTCATGGAGCTGGAGGATAGCCCATAGAGGGAGGGTTTGGTACCTCTGAGTTTCAGAAGGAGCCTTGTCATGGATTGAATTGTGTCCCCCCAAAATTCATGTCAACTTGGCTAGGCCATGATTCCCAGTATTGTGTGGTCATACACCATTTTGTGATCTGATGTAATAATGTGTTGTAAGGAGGCGGGGCCAAGATTGTGGAATAGTCAGATGCTTCTGGTGTTCCCTCTTACAACAAAGACCAGAAAAAACAAGTAAATCAATTATATATAACAATCTAGGAGCCATGAACATCAAAGGCAAAGTTGAGGAACTGGACTGAGTGGTGGAGGAGGGAGAGACAATTCAGAAGCAGCAAGGAGTTGCCAGACCTGACCCGGCAGGAGCCTGAGCTCTTCAGGCCAGATCAGCTTGGGGGTGAGCGGTGAGGTAGGCAAGCAGCAGCACTCAGGAGGTGTTTTCCACATCGGGAGATACACAGTGGCACAGAGTCTACTTGGCCATCCAGAACCAGTGAGAAGCAGCCCTCATTTGGCCAAAGATAAGTATTTGCATCTGGCCAACCACACTGATCAGAAACACTCCCTTAGGGAAAAACCTCTCTCCCATTTACCTCCCTGTTCCCTGCTCTGCACTGGGTCCCAGACCAGCTTCAGCAATTGCCGAGTCCCCTGGGCCAGAAGAAGGACCCATCACACACCCTGAGTCATTCTCTCAGCCTTGGAGAGTGAACAAATTAATGAACAGGGGAAAAAATACTCTGCCAGTTCCCCTAAGCCAGGAATTCAGGGTAGGCACAGCTCCTTTGCCTAGGCATAGGCATAAGAAATCCACAGATTTTGAGTGCCTTTCCCCCTGCATAGACTTATGTGGGCCCATTTCAACAGCGTAGGCCCTCATTACCACGGTAAAATATGCTACATACCTGAAGTCTAATTTCAACTGTTTCAGCTGTGAAGTGGCAGGTTCATGATAATTGACACTGCTCTGCCCACTAAGCAGGGCCTTCACCTACCCACATCAGGGGCCTGAGGACTGGTGGCTCCACCCACACCACCTAGCAACTTATGACAGAGGCCCAAGAATAAGAGGTACCCCCTAGTCCTTACAGCCAACAGCATTAGGTGCTCCTAGTCCGGCTGCAAAACCCACCTACCTACTCACTCTAGGGAACAGGGACACCCTTCCTTTCAGACACCCAGGGGCAGCCGTCAGACCCCTGCCTTGCTCAGTGCATGACCCCCTACTGCAGCCAGATACCTGCACCTACACCAATCACACATGCCTGTCTAGGACTTTAGGTGAGAGCCTGCACCACATACTTGGTGACTAACTACCAGGACAAAAGAGCTGAATCCATACAAAAAAAGTTAACAGAATCCTGGGCTCACATACATAGTAACAGGTTTAACTACCTGGTGACAGGACATTAGAGCTTCAAAGGTGCCAATAATCAAAGTAGATCACATGAGCAGCCTATTTGGGCATATCAAAACAAAACAAGAATCTAGGACTCAGTAAGCAAACATAAAATAAATAAATATAATAACTTATTGATGGCTTGGAGACAACAGTCAATATCAAATCACGTAAAGAGGCAATCCATGATGGCTTCAGCAAGCTCTCAAAATAAAGAATCTAGAAATTTTCTGGAGGAAGAAAATTTCTTGTAATTACCAGCAGCAGAATAGAAAAGATTAATATACAGAACTTTTCAAGAGATTAGGAAGGAAATTAATCAAAACACAGAACATGCAATAGAGGAAATTAAAAAGATTACAGAAAAGCATAATAACAAATTTAACAGGCTACAAGAATCCAAAGAGAGACAGCAATCAGAAATCCAGAAGATTAACAATAAAATTTCAGAATTAGACAACTCAATAGAAAGTCATAGGAACAGAATTCAGGCAATGGAAGTCAGAATTAGTGAGATTGAAGATAAAGCACTTGACATCAACTTATTTCAGGAAAAATCAGGTAAAAGGGTTTAAAAAAAAAAATGAAGAACCCTAAGAATTATGTGGCATTCTATCAAGAGGAATAACCTATGAGTGACTGGAGTACCAGAACAGGGGGGGAATGACAGAAAATACAGAAAGAATTGTTGAAGACTTGTTGGCAGAAAACTTCCCTGATATCATGAAAGATGAGAAGATATCTATCCAAGATGCTCATCAAACCCCACATAAGGTAGATCTCAAAAGTAAGTCACCAAGACCTATTATAATCAAACTTGCCAAAACCAAAGATAAAGAGAGAATTTTAAGAGTGGCTAGGGACAAACAAAAAGTCATCTACAAAGGTGAGTCAATCAGAATAAGCTTGGACTACTCAGCAGAAACCATGCAGGCAAGAAGGCAATGGGAATGAAAGGAAATGAAGGGAAAAAGACTGCCAGCCAAGCATTATATATCCAGCAAAACAGTCTCTCAAATATGATGGCAAAATTAGGGCATTTCCAGATAAACAGAAGTTTAGGGAATTTGCAAAAACCAAATCAAAATTACAAGAAATACTAAAGGGAGTCCTCCGGTTAGAAAATCAGCAACATCAGATAACAACCCAAGACTAGAACAAAGGACAGAGCAACCAGATATCAACCTAGATAGGGAAGTCACAAAAGTAAATCAAAGCTAAAACACTGAAAATAGGGAAACAGATGTCAATATGTAAAAGATGACAACATTAAAACAAAAAAGAGTGACTTAAAAAATGTAAACATAGATTTTTCATATGGAGAGGAAGTCAAGGTGATATAAAGAAATAAAAGACTAGTATAAACTTAGAAAAATAAGGGTAAATACTAAGGTAACCACAAAGAAAACTAACAATCCTACAAGTCAAAATAAAAAACTAGAAAAATATAAAGACTCAGCAAACACAAAACAACAATGAAAAAGATGAAAAGAAAATACAGCACAGAAAATTAAGTGGAGCAAAGGAACTGTGAACAACACACAAAAAAAGACATCAAAATGACAGCACTGAACTCACACCTATCAATAATTACGATGAATGTAAATGGACTAAACGCACCAATAAAGAGACAGAAAGTGGCAGATTGGATAAAAAAACATGATCCGTCTATATGCTGCCTACAAGAGACACAGCTTAGACTTAAAGACACAAACAAGCTAAAACTCAAAGGATGGAAAAAAATATATCAAGCAAACAACACTCAAAAAAGAGCAGGAGTGGCAACATTAATCTCTGACAAAATAGACTTTAAGTAAAATCCACCACAAAGGATAAGGAAGGGCACTATATAATGATTAAAGGGTCAATACACCAGGAGGACATAATATAATAAATATTTACACACTCAATGACAGGGCTCCAAAATACATAAAACAAACTCTAACAGCATTGAAAAGAGAGATAGACAGCTCCGCAATAGTAGTAGGAGACTTCAACACACCACCTTTGGTTAAGGACAGAACATCCAGAGAGAGGCTCAACAAAGACAAGGAAGAGCTAAACGCTACAGTCAACCAACTTGATCTCATAGACATACACCAAACACTCCACTGAACAGCAACCAAGTATATTTTCTTTTCCAACACACATGGAACATTCTCCAGAATAGACCACACATTAGGCCATAAAGCAAGCCTTAACAAAATCCAAAGCATCAAAATATTACAAAGCATCTTTTATAACCATAAAGCCATAAAAGCAGAAATCAATAACAGAAAAAGCAAGGGAAAAAAATCAAACATATGGAAACTGAACAACACCATGCTCAAAAACTACTGGGTTATAGAAGAAATTAAGGATGGAGCAAAGAAATTCATAGCATCAAATGAGAATGAAAACGCATCCTACCAAAACCTTTGAGACACAGCAAAAGCGGTGCTCAGAGGTCAGTTTATAGCAATAAATGCACACGTCCAAAAAGAAGAAAGGGCCAAAATCAAAACATTAACCCTACCACACGAACAAGTAGAAAGAGAGCAGCAAAAGAAGCCCTTGGGCACCAGAAGAAAGGAAATAATAAGAATTAGACCAGAATTAAATGAAATAGAGAATAGCAAAACAATTGAAAGAGTTAACAAGACCAAAAGCTGGTTCTTCGAAAAGATCAACAAAATTGATAAACCATTGGCCAAACTGACAAAAGACAAACAGGAGAGGAAGCAAATAACACATTAGAAATGAGATGGGTGCTATCACAACAGAGCCAATTGAAATTAAAAGAATCATAACAGAATACTATGGAAAATTGTACTCTAACAAATTTGAAAACCTAGAGGAAATGGACAAATTTCTAGAAACTCACTACCTACCTAAACTAACACAAACAGAGGTGAACAACTAAATAAACCCATAACAAAAGAAGAGATTGAAAGGTAATTTAAAAAATCCCAACCAAAAAAAAAGCCCTGGCCTGGATGGCTTCACTGGAAAATTCTACCAAAATTTCAGAGAAAAGTTAACACCACTACTACTAAAGGTATTTCAGAGCATAGAAAAGGATGGAATACTCCCAAACTCATTCTATGAAGCCAGCATAATCCAGATACCAAAACCAGGTAAAGACGCCACAAAAAAACAAAATTGCACACCAATATCCCTCATGAACATTGGCTCAAAAATCCCCAACAAAATTCTAGCCAATAGTATTCAGCAACATATCAAAAAAATAATTCACCATGATCAAGTGGGATTTATACCAGCTATGCAGGGATGGTTCAGAAAAACAATCGATGTAATCTACCACATGAATAAAACAAAAGACAAGAACCACATGATCTTATCCATTGATGCAGAAAAGGCATTTGAAAAAGTCCAACACCCATTCATGATAAAAACTCTCAACAAAATAGGAACAGAAGAGAAATTCCGCAACATAATTAAGGGCATTTATACAAAGCCAACAGCCAACGTCATCCTAAATGGAGAGACTTTGAAAGCATTCTCCTTGAGAATGGGAAGCAGACAAGGATGCCCTTTATCACCACTCTTATTCAACATTGTGCTGGAGGTCCTAGCCAGAGCAGTTAGGCTAGAAAAAGAAATAAAGGTCATTCAAATTGGTAGAGAAGAAGTCAAAGTATCTCTATTTGCAGATGATATGATCTTATACACAGAAAACCCCAAAGAATCCACAAGAAAACTACTGGAATTAATAGAAGATTTCAGCAAAGTTTCAGGTTACAAGATAAACATACAAAAATCAATTGGATTCCTTTACACCAACAAAGAGAACTTCGAAGAGGAAATTACCAAATCAATACCATTTACAATAGCCCCCAAAAAAGATAAAATACTTAGGAATAAATCTAACCAGAGATGTAAAAGACCTATACAGTGAAAACTACAAGACACTAATATAAGAAACCAAAACAGACCTGCATAAGTGGAAAAACATACCTTCCTCATGGATAGGAAGACTCAACATTGTGAAAATGTCAATTCTACCCAAAGCGATCTACAGATACAATGCAATCCCAATCCACATTCCATCGGCATTTTTTAATGAAATGGAGAAACAAATACCAACTTCATATGGAAAAGGAAGAGGCCCCAGATAAGTAAAGCATTACTCAAGAAGAACAAAGTGGGAGGCCTCACACTACCTGATTTTAGAAGCTATTATACTGCCACGGTAGTCTAAACAGCCTGGTACTGGTACAACAAGAGATACGTAGACCAATGGAACAGAATTGAGAATCCAGATGTAAATTCATCCACCTATGAGCAGCTGATATTTGACAAAGGCCCAAAGTCCGTTAATTGAGGAAAAGACAGTCTCTTTAACAAACGGTGCTGGCATAACTGGACATCCATCTGCAAAAAAATGGAACAAGATCCATACCTCACACCATGCACAAAAACTAACTCAAAATGGATCAAAGACCTAAATATCAAATTGAAAACAATAAAGATCATGGAAGAAAAAATAGAGACAATGCTAGGAGCCCTAGTACATGGCATAAATAGAATAACACCATAAGTAACAGTGCTCAAGCACCAAAAGAGAGACTATATAACTGCGAGCTCCTAAAAATCAAGCACTTATGTTCATCAAAAGACTTCACCAAAAGAGTAAAACGACAACCTACACACTGGGAAAAAATTTTGGGCTATGACAAATCCAATCAGTGTCTAATCTCTAAAATCTACAAGATACTGCAAAACCTCAACAATGAAAAGACAAATAGCCCAATTTAAAAATGGGCAAAGGATATGAATAGGCACTTGGCCAGAGAAAACATTCAGGTGGCTAGCAGACACATGAAGAAATGCTCATGATCATTAACCATTAGAGAAATGCAGATGAAAACTACAATGAGATATCATCTCACCCCAACAAGGCTAGCATTAATCCAAAAAACACAAAATAATAAATGCTGGAGAGGTTGTGGAGAGACTGGAACACTTATACACTGTTGGTGGGAATGTGAACTGGTACAACCACTTTGGAAATCGATTTGATGCTTCCTTAAAAAGCTAGAATTAAAAACACCATATGATCCAGCTATCCCGCTCCTTGGAATATATCCTAGAGAAATAAGAGCCATCACACGAATAGATATATGCACACCTGTGTTCATTGAAGCACAGTTCACAATAGCAAAAAAATGGAAACAACCTAGGTGCCCATCAACGGACAAATGGATAAAAAAATTATGGTACATTCACACAGTGGAACACTACGCAACGATAAAGAACAACAATGAAGCTGTGAAACGTCTTATAACATGGAGGATGCTGGAGGTCATTATGCTGAGTGAATTTAGTCAGTCACAGAAGGACAAATATTGTATAAGACCACTATTATAAGAACTCAAGAAAAGGTTTAAACACAGAAGAAAACATTCTTTGATGGTTATGAGGGTGGGGAGGGAGGGTGAGGGTTATTCACTAACTAAATAGTAGACAAGAATTATCTTAGGTGAAGGGAAGGACAGCGCACACTACAGGGGAAGTCAGCACAACTGGAGTAAACCAAAGCTAAGAAGTTTCCTGAATACAATCAAACACTTCAAGGGACAGAGTAGCAGAGGTTGGGGGTCTGGAGACCATGCTTTCAGGGGACATCTAGGTCAATTGGCATAACAAAGTTTGTTAAGAAAATGTTCTGCATCCTACTTTGGTGGGTGGTGTCTGGGGTCTTAAAAGCTTGCAAGCAGCCATCTAAGATGCATCAGTTGGTCCCAACCACCTGGAGTAAAGGAGCACGAAGAACACCAAAGACACAAGGAAAGTATTAGCCCAAGAGACAGAAAGGGCCACATAAACCAGAGACTTCATCAGACTGAGACCAGAAGAAATAGATGGTGCCCAGCTACTACCAATGACCACCCTGACAGGGAACACAACAGAGAGTCCCTGATGGAGCAGGAGAAAGGTGGGGTGCAGAACTCAAAGTCTAGTAAAAAGATCAGACTTAATGGTCTGACTGAGACTGGAGGAACCCCAGAAAGCATGGCCCCCAGATTCTCTATCAGCCCAGAACTAAAGCAATTTCCGAGGCCAACTCTTCAGGCAAAGATTGGACTGGACTGTGGGACATAAAATGATACACGTGAAGAATGTGCTTCTTAGCTCAAGTAGATAACATGAGAGTAAATGGGCAGCTTCTGTCCAGAGGTGAGATGAGAAAACAGAGAGGATTAGGAGCTGGTTGAATGGAGATGGGGAGTCAGAGGTGGAAAGGAGCAGTGTGCTGTCAAAGTATAGGGAGAGCAATTAGGGTCAAATAGCAATGTATGTATAAATTTTTGTATAAGAGTCTAACTTGAAATGTAAACTTTCTTTTAAACTACAACAATAAACAAAAAAATAATAATGTGTTGCAAATCCCAGCCTCTATGCCTGCAGTTATGGTCCCATTTGGGAGTGAGTTATCCATTATGTTAATAAGGCATGATGAGGTTATGTTAATGAGGATTAGAGTGCGATGCACCATCCTTACTTAAGTCACCACCCTTACTCAGGTCACAACCTTGTCCCGATGTAAGGGAAGTTTCCCTGGGATGTGTCCTGCATCACCTTTTATCTTACAAGAGATAAAAGGAGAGAGAAGCAAGTAGAGAGAGGGGCACCTCCTACTACCAAGAAAGAAGAGCCAAGGGTTGAGCACATCCTTTGGACCCCAGGTCCCTGTGCTGAGAAGTCCTAGACCAGGGGAAGATTGATGACAAAGACCTTCCCCCAGAGCCAACAGAGAAAGAAAGCCTTCCCCTGGAGCTGGTCCCCAAATTTGAACTTCTAGCCTCCTAAACTGTGAGAGAATAAATTTCTGTTTGTTAAAGCCATCTACTTGTGGTATTTCTGTTACAGCAGCACTAGGTAACTAAAGCAGGCCTTGGTATGTCTTCTGCAGGGGTGGAAGGGAAGCTTCTGAGAATAGGAGGTTTAGGATGATTGAAAATGCTGTATCTCCATGCTATTGTGGACCATAGTGTGACCTTGTTTGGACAACCCACCTCTGTAGCCCTCCCTAAAACTACTACCATAATGATCTCCCCTCCATGATCAATAGATAAGGGTACTTCTAGGAAAGCCTCTGGTTGGTAGAGCAGCTGTCTCCCATGATGCTTTCCAAGTGATGGATCACATATTAGGTACTTTCTTTTGGGTCTGTTTATGAAACTCCAGCTCCTGAAGCTGTGTGAGCACTGATCAAATCAGGACCATTTAGTTACAGTGATCTTGTAGATGAAATAAAATATAGTCTCCAGCTGAAAGATCATAACTCTTGTGTTTGGCAGGATGTAATCCATCACTAATGCAGTGGTAGATTACGTGCCTAGCATTTAACTTGTTAGCCCACAGTTGCTCTGGTGGGGAGGATGGAATATTCTGGAGTAAGGCAGGAACTTCATGCATGTTATTATTGTATCTAAATACTTGATGACTTCAGTTATCCCCTAGGGCTGCAGGTCTGGGTCATTGAGGTGGCCCTTTGTGAGGAAGCTAGGATTCTAACACCATGTTCCCTGACATAAAAATATTCCTTCCTGATGACCCAGGTATTCTTACCTGGCTGTTTTCTACAAAAGGCACCAGTCCTTCAAACCTCCTTGAAAAAAAATCACAAGGAACCTTCTCTGTGCTTTCTGTTTTCAGTTGTACTTTATTCGCACCCTCAACACAGCGTTTCTGCAATGCTTTATGGTTAGTTGTCTATTTATTTGCCTCCTCTGCTAGACTGTGAGCTGTTTGAGAATGCAGGATGTCTCTTCTTCATCTTTATATCCCCATAAATATTGAAGAATTAATTAAGAAATAATTGCTACAGTAAATCCAGATAATAACCATAATAAAACTGTGAATAATAAACATTTTGGCAATCAAGAAATAAAGAAATACTATATAAAACCAACTATTTATTCACTCTTAGCAATAATAGTAGCTATTTAAAAACTTTTCACCACCCATCTCTCAGTTTGTTGTACTGTGGTGACTTGCATGTTGTTATGATGCTGACAGCTATGCCGTCAATGTTTTAAATACCAACAGGATCACCCATGGTGGATAGGTTTCAGTGAAGCTTCCAGACTAAGACAGACTAGGATGAAGAGCCTGGCAAGCTCTTTCTGAAAACTAGCCAATGAAAATCCCATGGATCACCAAAGAATATTGCCTGATAAAGTGCTGGAAGATGAGCTCCCTAGGTTGGAAGTCACTCAAAATACACAGTAGTTTCCACAGTGAACTCAAGCATACCAACAATCGTGAAGATTTCCTTCTCTTGTACATGAAGGTGCCATGAGTCAGAGCTGACTTGATGGCAACTAACAACAACATAAAAAAAAACTTTAGCAGTCACGTGCGTAGGCACAGAATGGAAAATTAAAATGGCATTTTTCAGAAACATACGTTTTCTTTTAAAATTGCTTTAGGACATTAACCGAAGTCAAAGATGAGAAGGAGGTAGGGGCAGGGAAAATGGACGAATGGAAATGGAAAACCCAGGGTGGAAATGGGGTGACTGCTGACATATTGCATGCATTGCAACCAATGTCATGGAATGAATTATTGAATGGGAAACTAATTTGATGTGTAAACTTTCACCCAAAACACAATAAAATGTTACAAAAAAAAAAAAAGGACCTGGAGGGGTGTGTGAAAATTGCTTTAGGACATTCAAGAACTGCTGATAATTACGGGAATGGGAAATATTCTGGGGCAGTCATAATTACCGTAGGTCTCACTGTGCTGTATCAGCCTCTACAATGGCAACCCCATGCACATTTGGACTACAGTAAACAACCACACAATTTAAAGGCCCACAATCATTTCATTATCTCTTCCTACCTTCTCCTGTTTCCCTCTGCATACAAATTAATTAGACGTGATAATCCTCACTTTGGCAACCATCAGATACTGTGCAATGGTTGCACTATACTTTGTGGTCACTATCTTGCTCATTTCCCACTGGATGGAAATGAATTAGTGTGCTACCTTTCCCAGATAACTCATAATTCGCAGCACACCTTGTTCAGCTGCCAGTATTAGTGTTTTTTATTTTTAAAATTTAAGAAGTTTCCTCTTTTAGAATCTCCACATTTCACAAAGCAATCACTGATAGCCATTCAAAAAGAATGACCTACTCCAAGCTACTTATTTTTACAGCACCTTCTTTTTCAGGCCTCAAGATTTGATACCTTTCATTTATTAGATGCATATCCAGTCAAGCTCGAAACTCATGTTAGAAAAATGCAATTAGGGACATATACCAGCCCCTGTCTTGGGCTTGGAGTTTATAAATATATAGAATTTTACCTTATCTTGTAAAGGCAGCTGAGGCGTTTCAGAGTAATGATTTAACTTGATATCTGGTCTCCAGTTGTGAATTCTGTCTCTAAAGACTGTCTCTTCTAGATTGGAGATAAGGCTTTGCCTTCTATGTTAACAAGAAAACAAGGCTCCTAGACTAGAGACCAAGAGTGATGGTGTAGACTTCCTGTCCAGAAATTCATCTTCATTTGTGCGTGTTTTTCTAAAGTCAGCCATGGCCAAACAGGGTGCAACGCAACCTGCAAAAAATAAAAGTAGAACTCGAAGTGTCTAAGAGTTTCCTGAGAAGAAATTAGTCAGGCAGAGTGCTCATGGCATACCACACCCACGTGGGAAGTCAAACTTCTCAGTCTGGTTGCCCGTTGCTACTCTTAATTATCCACACACATAAAGCATAAAAAGGAAAGCAAGGGATGCTTTTTTTAAAAGAATTCTACCATTTGTTTCTAGTAATATTTCTCAGAATGTGTCACCTGAGCGTCAACTAAGCAAGATTTGCTCTTCTTTTTCTTTCTCTTAACCTTTATTCATGAGACACTGGTGGTTCTGTGGCAGAATTCTCACCTTCTGTGTGGGAGATCTAACCAATGCACCTCATGCACAGCCACCACCCATCTGTCAACGGAGGTTTGTGTGTTGCTGTGATGCCGAATAGGTTTCAGTGGATCTTCCAGACTAAGATGGACTAGGAAGAAAGGCCTGGTGATCTACTTCTGAAAATCAGCCAATGAAACCCCTATGAATCACAATATAGTCCGATCTGCAACCCATCATGGGGATGGCGCAGGATCACGCAGCATTTCATTCTGTCATGCGTGGGGTTGTCGTGAGTCGGGGATGATTCAACGGGCGGCTAACAACAACAACAACTTTTATTCACCATCTGGTGCTAACAACAAATTCAGAATTAGCCAAAGGGTAGGCTGGGAGAAGAAAATAGAAGGAAAAAAGAGTTCTAATGAGAGTAGCTGCTTTACTTGCCCCTCTAAAAATTACTCCCTCAATGAGTGTAAATGCTAATAACTTTAAACTCATTAATTGCACCTTACCTAACATCTTCCCTCAGAGAACTTGACCGACATTTCTAACAGTGATACCCACAATATCTGCACATTTACTCCAAGGATTCCTATTATTGCCCTTTCTCAGAGAAAGATACCAAGATGGGAAGATTTACACATAAGAGAGGTGGCAAATCAGAAAATCATCTCCAACCAAGCAAACATTCCAAAGCAGCCTAGTCTGATCCAGTGTGGATTTCAAGTTTGACTGAAATTTGCTTACCAAGTTAGAGTGGAAGAAAGGGAATAAGCAGAGGAACCAGAGAAAACAGTCTGCGTCCTCTATTTACATGAAATTAGATCACCAACTTCTTTAACTCTTGCGCAAAGGCATCCAAAATGCCAGGAATCTCCCAGAAGGAGCTGGTTTGCAGAAAAAAAAAATACTTATCTTGGCCAAGGAGCGAGGGAGAGTTCTCTTTGCAGAACTTGCAATTTAAAGGCTAATTTGGTGCTTTGATACACAGAGGAAAATCACTCAGTAAATGCTACTGAATGACGACTTGAACAGTGGTCTAAATGCCCCTGGAATTGAGGATTTCTTAACCCCTTTGAGCTTGTCCTAGGTTTGGCATTTGAAACATCACCCCTGGTCCTCAGGATCTTTGTTTTAAAGAATAAGGTCATTGTGGATTTTTTAAGAGCTTTTCATTAGACCCTATAATTTAATTTAGACTTTATAATTCTGTTGCCCTCAAAGGCTTAGGGTCAGCTCCCCTGAGATCATTACTGTGAATGTAGTCATGCCTTCTAAGATTTTAAAACAATCACCCTTCAAATTGGGTTGCCAGTCATTGAGTATAAGGAGAAGTACACAGGGAAGTCCCTGTGGTGGTTAATTTTATCTGTCAACTTGGCTAGGTTATAGTTCCCAGTGGTTTGTCCAAACACTAGTCTAGTTGCTATCATGGAATAATTACATGTATTAAATCAGTTGGCTTTGAGTAGAGCAGATTACCTTCCATAATACAATGTAATAGAATTACATCACGTGTAATATAATGCAATGCAATCACCTTCCATAATGCAATATAATGTGATTCAATTAATCATTTCTGAGTTATAAATAGAGCAGCATAGATACAGAGACACATGGGGGAGAACAGACGCCATGTAAGGATCACCAAGGAATGCCCAGGGCTACCAACAAGGAAGGAATTGATATGATCAAGACCCTGATTTGAACTGCTAGCCTCCAGAACTCTGAAAAAATAAGTTTCTGATCTCTAAAGCCACCCACTGTAGTATTTTCCACTATGGCAGCACTAAGTAATTAAGACATGCCCCTTCCCCTACTTCCGACTGATGTTCCAGCTGCTCTTGTAAGTAGCAGTTTGCAGATAGTACAGAATGATACTCACCTAGTTTTCCCACAAGGACTGCTACCTCAGTCTTAATCTCTCACCTCTAATTTTTAGATGTGTTGAAAAGCATGACCAGAAAAAGAACATTACAACCTATTCTTCTCTTCTGCCTACTAAAGTGAATTCTGTCTTTGTGACTTTTCTTAGTTGCGTAGAAATGGGGTAATGAGTGAGAGGAAAAATTAAAAGGCATCAGCATGGCCTGACTTGATTACACTGGCAATGGCAGGGAATTATTGGTTAAGGAGTATGGACTCGACACAGAAGATGAGATTGAAGGGACAAAACACAGGGGTTTTCAGGGCAGGATTGGAAAGAGATTTTTGAGGGTGGAGCATAGAAGGGGGTGAGTTAGATAGAAGGGAGAGCTGTCATGTTCATGAGTTGCTGAGTAAGTGGGAAAAAGATTTTTAATAAACTTGCTCCATTTTAAGAATGGTTCAGCGAATCATGCATAATACTGAAATCGCTTTTCAAACGTTTTTGTTGGATGTCAGGTTGACATTCCTTTGAATGCCATACTGTGCTGAGCCCGGGCACCCAGGGAGCTCGGCTTTATGAGGGTTAGAAAAGGTGATTGCAGTCCTGCTCAAGTCTAATCTACCAGTTGGACAGAAACCATGTTGCTAATGTGGCTAATAAGGAACTCCTCCTCCAAATTTAGTTCCATAGAATCTGAGTGTTGGATGGGACTTGAGGATATATCTAATCCAATCCTAAAAAACTTAATTTTTTTTTTAATGAAGGTGAAACTTTCTATGGCTTATATCTATTTCCTCATATATTAGGGTCTATTCAAATTCCAAGTCTCACGTAATTGATTCATTCTTTTTTTGTAACAGTTTTATTTAAATATAATTCACATGTGATACAATTCACCCACTGAAACTGTATAATTCAATGGGTTTTAGTATATTCAGAGTTGTGCAACCATCACCACAATAAATTTTAGAACATTTTCAACACCACAAAAAGAAACCCCCCACCCTTTAGTTATCATGCCCCATTTCTCTATCCCCACCACCCGTAAGACCAAAACCAAACCCATTGCCATTGAGTTGGTTCCGACTCATAACGTCTCCTACAGGAAAGAGTAGAACTGCCCTGCAGGGTTTCCAAGGAGTGGCTGGTAGATTTGAACTACTGACCTTTTGGTTAGCAGCTGATCTCTTAACCACTAAGCCACCAGGGCTCCTAGACAACCACTAATTTACTTTCTTTCTCGGTAGATTTGCCTATTCTGGACATTTTATAGAAACGGAATCATGTATGCTAATATATGATAATATGTGACATGTAGTATTTTGTGCCTGGCTTCTTTCACTTGACACAATGTTTTCAAGGTTCATCTGTGTTGTAGCATGTATCAGAACTTCATTCTTTTTCAGTGCTGAGTAATATGCCATTGTATGCATATACCACATTTTGTTTGTTCATGCATCATTGATGGACATCTGTGTTCTTTTCATGTTTTCTGTATTATTGATAATGTTGCTATGAATGTTCATGTACAAGTTTTTTGTGTGAATGTATGTTTGCTATTCTCTTGGGTACCCACAAGTGGAATTACTGGGTCATATAGTAACTCTGCTTAGCTTTCTGAGGAACTCCCAAAATGTTTTCCAAAGTGATTGGACAACTTAACATTCCCACCAACAGTGTATGAAGGTTCCAATTTCTCCACATTCTCACCAACACTCATTGTCTATTTGAAGTAGTATCTCATTGCAGTTTTGATTTGCATTTCTCTGACGACTGATAATTTTGAGCATCTACTCATGTACTCATTGGCCTTTGATTATCTTCTTTGGAGAAATTTCTACTCAGATCCTTTGGCTATTTTTTAATGGATTATTGGTCTTTTTATTATTGAGTTGTAAGAGTTCTTTATATAATCTAGACACAAGACTCTTGTCAAATATACGAGTTGGGACTATTTTATCCCATTCTGTGGGTGGTCTTTTCACTTTCTTGATAATGTCCTTTGAAGAACAAAAGTTTTTAATTTTGATGAAATTCAATTTATTATATTTAACATAAAATCCTCTCTCCTTGTCTCTTTCTTTCCTCCTCTTCCCTAATTCTAAGTTCTGCCCCTGGACCTCTACTCTGCTCTCCTATTGATACCTACTTTTGCAATCTAATACAGAATTTTTTAAAATATGATTACATTACATAAAATAATCCCTGCTACTGTTTTAACTAGCAAACTTGTCATCTTCCTTAGATTGCAGTGCCTCCATCTGCAGTGTCAGTGTTAAGAATTACACGCACTGTGACAGAGGGGAGGTATTCTTGGGTGGGTTGGCACAGGAACGTGTCAAGGGCTTTCTTTATCACTATAATCACAGCATCTTGACAGTTCCTACCACAAAGACGACTTGTTCTGACCTTGCCTATAAAGCTTCCCTCCAGAGGGTATAGGAAATTGTTTGTATTCAAAGCAAGACAGCTGGATCTCTGCCACAGATTCTGGGGAAGGCCAAGGGTACCTGAAATCATTGAGACAATGAGGACCCTTTCAAGTTGCATCCCTCTACAAAAGGACATGATTTGTCCTGCTGCTATGAAAAAGATGCTTAGCTCAACCCCAGGCAGCTACATGAGCCTCTTTGACAAGTTAATTTAATGCTCTAAGTCAAGACTTTTCCAGATAGTAGTATAGTGTGTGTCTAACAACAGTGCTGATGACTGGATCTTTAGATACTGACTCTGAGGAAGAAGCAAATCTCTATAGAGTTGGCCACTCAATGCTCTAGTGGTCACAGTCATGGAATTGCTATAATTCCTTCTCAGGTAATGCATTCATTCACTGTCTTCCACAAATATTTGTCGTCTACTTACTCTGTACCAAGGACTGTGCCTGTCTTAGGCTGGATTCTCTAAAGAAGCAAAGCCAGTAAAGTGTATAAATATATATATAGAGAGATTTATATCAAAGAAACAGCTCACGTGACTGTAGAGGCTGGAATGTCCCAAGTCCATGGATTAGGATAGAGGTTTCTCCCAATTCACGTAGCTGCAGGAGCTGGTGAACCCAAGATCGTCAGGTTGGAAAGCAGGGCTCTTGCTCACAGGCTGTGAATACTGACAAATCCCAAGATTGGCAGGCAAGACCTAAAGGCTTCTCCTGATTCACGTAGCTGCAGGGGCTGGAAAACCCAAGATTGACAGATAAGCTGATAGCTCAAGTTCCAAGAACCGGAGGTCAGATGAACAGGAGGCAGCCACAGGATCCAGAGTGAGCAAAAAGCCAAAATGTCTGCTTATGTTCAGATGCAGGCCACACCCCCAAGGAAACTCCCTTTCAACAGATTGGCTACTCGCAGCAGATTAAATCATGGGAGTGATCACATATAAACACTGAGAATCATGGCCCAGCCAAGTTGACACACAATCTTAATCATCACAGTGCCAAATCACTATGAAGATAATAAGCAGAGACTTAGTGGGGAATGTGTTATGCAGCAGAATGTGTAGGACAAAGACTTGCTACCAGATTAAAACCCTCATGCCACCAGAGGACTGAGACAAGAAGATGGCCTGAAGTTATGAGATGGATTTAAAGCTTTAATGCAATGTAATCAAAATAAGAATATAAGCAGGATCATTTCCAGGAAAGGTCTATATACTCCAGAGTTCCATAATATATTCAATAAATATCTTTGAGTGTATCTATGTGCCAGGCATTTTGCCAAGTGTTGAATTACAATGTTGAATAAGATGAATCCTTTTTCCAAACAGGCTAGATGTAGCTCAATAATTCAAGTAAGAGAACCCAGATATAAATCCATCCACCTATGGTCACCTGATCTTCAACAAAGGCCCAAAGTCCATTAAATGGGGGAAAAGAGTCTTTTTAACAAATGGCGCTGGCAAAACTGGATGTCCATATGTAAGAAAATGAAACAGGACCCATACCTCACATTATACACAAAAACTAATTCAAAATGGATGAAAGACCTAAATATAAAACCAAAAATTATAAAGATCATGGAAGAAAAATAGGGTCAATGCTAGGAGCCCTAATATATGGCATAAATAGGATACAAACCATAATTAACAATACACAAATACCAGAAGATAATCTATATAACTGGGATCTTCTAAAAATTAAACACTTATGCTCATCAAAAGACTTCACCAAAACAGTAAAAAGAGAACCTAGACTGGGAAAAATTTTTTGGCTGTGACGTATCTGACAAAGGTCTAATCTCTAAAATCTACAGGAAAATTCAACACCTCCACAGCAAAAAGACAAACAATCCAATTAAAAAATGGGCAAAAGATATGAACAGACACTTCACCCAAGAAGATATTCAGGTGGCTAACAGACACATAAGGAAATTCTCGTGATCGCTGGCCCTTAGAGAAATGCAAATCAAAACTATGAGATACCATCTCACCTGACATGATTGGCACTGATCAAAAAAACAGAAAATAACAAATGTTGGAGAGACTGCGGGGAGATTGGAACTCTTATGCACTGCTGGTGGGAATGCAATATGGTACAACCATTTTCGAAAATGATATGGCATGTCCTTAAAAAGCTAGAAATAGAAATACCATGCTATCCAACCATCTCACTCCTAGGAAAATATGCTAGAGAAATAAGAGTCGTCACACAAATAGACATATGCACACCTGTGTTCATTGCAGCATTATTCACAATAGCAAAAAGATGGAAACAACCTAGTGCCCATCAATAGATGAACTGATAAACAACCTATGATATGTAGACACAGTGGAATACTATGCAACAATAAAGAACAATGATGAATATGTGAAACATCTTACAACATGGATAAATCTGGAGGACATTATGCTGAGTGAAATAAGTCAATCATAAAAGGACAAATACTGGATGAGACCACTATTATAAAAACTCATGAAATTGTTTACACACAGAAAGAAACAGTCTGATGGTTATAAGGGAGGTGGGGGAGGGAGGGAAGAACACTAACTAGACAATAGATAAGTGGTAACTTTGGTGAAGGGTAAGACAGTACACAATACTGGGGAAGTCAGCACAACTTGACCAAGGCAAAGTGATAGACGCTTCATAGACACATCCAAACTCCCTGAGGGACCAGGTTACTGGGCTGAGGGCTGGGGACAATGGTCTTGAAGGACATCTAGCTCAATTGACATAACATAGTTTATAAAGAAAATATTCTACATTCTACTTTGGTGAGTAGCGTCTGGGGTTTTACAAGCTTATGAGCAGCCATCTAAGATACACTACTGGTCCCACCCCGATCTGGAGCAAGAGAGAATGAAGAAAACCAAAGACACAAGGGAAAGATTAGTCCAAGGACTAATGGACCACAACTACCACAGCCTCCGCCAGACTGAGTCCAGTATAACTAAATGGATCCTGGCTACCAACACTGACTTCTCTGACAGGGATCACAATAGAGGGTCCTGGACAGAGCTGGAGAAAAATGTATAACAAAATTCTAACTCCCAAAAAAATAAAAAACCAGACTTGCTGGTCTAACTGAGACCGGAGAAACCCCAAGAGTATGGCCTGCAGACACCCTTTTAATTCAGTACTGAAGTCACTCCTGAGGTTCACCCTTCAGCCAAAGATTAGACAGGCCTATAAAACAAACAATAATACATGTAGTTCAACCATGTATACGACACTAAATGGGCACACCAGCCCAGAGGCAAGAATGAGAAGGCAGGAGTGTACAGGAAAGCTGAATGAATGGAAATGGGGAACCCAAGGTCGAAAAGGGGAGAGTATTGGACATGTCACGAGGTTGGCAACTGATGCCACAAAACAATATGTGTATTAATTGTTTAATGAGAAACTCATTTGCTCTGTAAACCTTCACCTAAAGCACAATAAAAAATAAATAAATAACTCAAGTAAGACAAAGCAACTGTCTGTCTTACTTGATGTCAAAAGTGATGGATTTCTAAAAGAGCCAAAGAAAACAATAAACAAAAGTAATTACTGATACAAAAGAAACTAAATCCTGTGTAAGACACAACTTACTAATTAACAATATTCCATAAGGACTTATGGTCTCCAGCAGTCTCCAAACTAAGTGCTGAATTACACCTTAATTGATCTGTTTCTCTTTTAACCAAAATCATGGCTGGAGAGACACCTTCCCCAAATTCCTGTAGCACAAACCATTCAATATCTTGTAAGGAAGAAAACAATGTAAAATGAAACCTATGTGTGTTGTGTAGGCCAAAATACATACTCAGTATAGGTTTTTTTCTATCTTAAACCAGCAGTCCTAACATTTGCCTTGTGCCCACTCTATGATGATTGTACAGCAGCGTTGAATGCTTGGGAAGAACAATGGAAACAGCTATGTGATGAAGTCTCAGGCTTGGCGGGTGTCTGTGCTGCAGACACAGGGTGATTTAGCTCTGGATCCTGCCCCCAAGGAACTTACAGTCTAGGAGGGAGTAAATAAAATTTTAGCTAGAAAGTGCAGTTCTGATCAAGCTCAGTCTGGGCAGGGAACTAACAAAGGAAAATACAAGGTGTGATCAAAACCATGAGACTGATTTTCATGTGGTTGTAAATGTGTTCTTATTAGTTAAGACTCCCATCTCTTGCGCAAGAAGGCTACAAGAGGGGAAAAATAAGCTACTGGGATATACAATATTAGCTACTCAGAGATGCACGCAGAAGCTCTTAGGGCTGCTGGAAGGGTTGCCCCACCTGAGCTCAAGCCAAGCACAAGCTTGGCAACAGGGCGGATCAGAAAGGACATCTGGACCAGATCTCACATCCTGAGCCCTGGTGGCACAGTGGTTAAGAGCTCGACTGCTAACCAAAAGGTCTTCAGTTTAAATCACCAGCTGCTCCTTGGTAACCCTATGGGGCAGTTCTACTCTGTCTTTATAGGGTCACTATGAGTCAGAATCGACTTGACAGCAACGGGTTTGTTTGGTTTAAGGAGGAATGGGTGAAACAAGAGGTGTTTATCCAAAAGGAGAAAAGTTTACAATACTAATGGTAGTTAACTGCAAATGCATAAAGCCCCATCACTCAGCACCCTCCCATTGATCCATCCTGTGCACACCAGGCCCCACTCCAATCACATTGGCCTTCTTCCAGTTCCAGGAACATGACGAGCTCCTACTTCAGAGTCTCCATACATGCTATTCCCTCAAATGGAATATTCTTTCCCTCTTTCTACCCTGGCTAACTGCTACTCATCCTCGGCTTAAAAGTCAGTTTCAAAACTACCTTGTCTGAGTCTTCATTCTAAACAGAATGCCTCTGTTGGCCTCTCTCATGGCATTTTATATATTCCCTTCATGGCGTTTATCACAGTCTGTGGTTATCTAAGAGGTCCCTGGGTGGTGCAAATGGTTTGTGTTCAACTTCTAAGCTAAAGTTTGGTGGTTTGAACCCACCCAGAAGTGCTGTGAAAGACCTGGCGATCTGCTTCAATAAAGAATGCAGCCAAGAAAACCCTATGGAGCAGTTCTACTATGTTACACAAAGCAGTGCCATGAGTCAGAATTTGTTCAACGGCAGTGGGTTTTGTTTTTTTTTTTTTTTTTTTTTTTGGTGGCTATGTAGCTGTAATTATATATATTTATTAATACGTCCCCACTACTAGACTACCTAAATGAGGACAGGAACCACATCTGTTCACCACTGTATACCCAGTGTCTAACACCTAGTAGGATGCCAAAAGATACGTGATAACTAAATAGATTTACAGTGCAAGAGAGAGTAGATTATTTTCAGGGTCAGAGCTAAGATCAATGGAAAAAAGATTGTTCCAAGGCTATAATTAAATATTTCTATTTCCTTATTATAATTTTAATTTATATTATGTTGATAATATAAATCAATTTTAATTTGTAGTTCCTAAATTATATGTCCTAATGATTGTGCTGGGAGCCCTGGTGGTGCAATGGTTAAGCACCAGATGCTAACTGAAAGGTTGGTGGTTCAAACTCACCAACTGCTCCATGGGAGAAAGATGTGGTAGTCTGCTTCCATAAACATTACAGTCTTGGAAACTGCACGGGTAGCATCTTAGTCCGTGTTCTCCAGAGAAGCAAAACCAGCAAAGTGTATAAACATATAGAGAGATTTATATCAAAGAAACGGCTCACTCAATTGTAGAGGCTGGAATGTCTCAAGTCTGTGGATTAGGATGGAGGCTTCTCCAGACTCACATAGCCGAAGAGGCTGGAGAAGCCAAGACCAACAGGTTAGAAAGCAGGGCTCTTGCTCACAGGCTGTGAATACTGACAAATCCCAAGACTGGCAGGCAAGATCACAAGGCTTCTCCTGATTCACATACCTACAGGGGCTGACAAACCCAAGATCAGTGGGTCGGAGAGCAGGGCTCCACTCACTGGCTGTGATGGTCTAGGAATCCCAAGATATGCAGATAAGCTGATAGCTCAAGTCCCAAGAACAGGAGGCAGCCGCAGGATCCAGAGTGAGCAAATGCCAGAACATTTGTTTATAATTTGGATGCAGGCCACACCCCCAAGGAAACTCCCTTCAACTGATTGGCTACTCCCAGCAGATTAAATCATGGGAGTGATCACAAATAAACACTGAGAATCATGGC
Organism: Dugong dugon; assembly: GCA_030035585.1. Classification (NCBI taxonomy): domain Eukaryota; kingdom Metazoa; phylum Chordata; class Mammalia; order Sirenia; family Dugongidae; genus Dugong; species Dugong dugon. The sequence goes on along the minus strand of CM057469.1, from coordinate 20,939,217 downwards.
CCAACCAAGCTGACACACAATCTTAACCATCACAGGCAGTTCTACTCTGACCTACAGTGATGCTGTGAGCCAGAATCAAATTGACAGCAAGGGGTAGATATAAATAAGGAACTTGCTATGTCAGTAAATAATGAGCTCTCAATCACCAGAAGTGTTCAAGCAAAAGCAAGGTAACTACCTTGCTTCTGAAAACAAGATTTGCCGAGCATCTCCTTCCCCAAGTACTTTGCCAGATGTTGAAGATACAGAAAAAAATAAGGTTCCTGATCTCCAGGATCTTATAGTTCAGGAACATTCTTAGAGAGAGCATTCAAGCTAGAAGATCCATAAACATCCAAATGGTAATCCCAATGGGATTTTGTTGATCTGATTATCTTAGTTACCTACCAAACTCCACAAGGGTTCATGGTGATGGTACTGCAAAAACCTTGAAAACAGCATCTTGTCTGCTTCCCCCATGCCTGTGACAACACCTGTTACAAGGTTGTGGGTCAATAAATGATGCCTGAATTGAATGAAAGACACGCACCTCGAACTTGCAAGACACCTCAGGTAAAGCAGTGCAGTGGGGAGACCTAGGAGGTCAGAGATAAGAGGTCCCTGGCTGGGGAAGGTGAGGAGTGAAGACAGTGTTGCAGAAAAAAGAAGAAGCAAATGTTGAAGACAAATTCACTTATTTCACAATTTTTACTTTAGAATCATCTTAGTCCTTTCCCCTTATCTTGTCCTTATTAATATGGTGCCACTGCCAGAAAAAGCAAGGAAACCAGAGCAGCCTTGAATCTATACTCATGCTTACCAGGAAAGTGGAACATGTCGGCCCAGTAGTTCCCAACATCTGGCTCAGCCACAAAATATTTTAGGGTAGACATTTTAAAAATACACATTATTGGGACCTGTTATGGATTTAATTGTGTCCTCCAAAAATATGTTATAAATCCTAACTTCTATGCCTGTGGCTTTGGAGCCCTGGTGGCACAGTGGTTGAAAGGTCAGCAGTTCAAATCCACCTGCTGCTTCTTGAAAACCCTATGGGGCAATTCTACTCTATCCTATAGGGTCACTATGAATCAGAATTGACTCGATGGTAATGGGATTTTTATGCCTGTGGTTATAATCTCATTTGGGAATGGATTGTCTTTGTTATGTTAATGAGACAGGATTAGTGTAGGGTGTATCTTGAATCAGTCTCTTTTGAGATATGTTGTTGCTGGGTGCTGTCAAGTCGATTTTGACTCACAGTGACTTCATGTCACAGAGTGGAACTGCCCCCTAGGGTTTCCTAGGCTTTACAGGAGCAGATCGCCAGGTCTTTCTCTGGCAGAGCTACTGGGTGGGTTCAAATTACCAACTTTTTGGTTCGCAGCTGAGTGCTTAACTGTTGCATCACCAGGGCTCCTTAAAAAATAAGGTTTCCAAGGCTGTAATCTTTACAGAAGCAAACTGTCGTGTCTTTCTCCAGCAGAGTGGCTGGAGGGTTTGAACCACCAACATTTCAGTTAGCAGCCGAGTGCTTAACCACGGCACCATCAGGGCTCCTTTTGCGATAAAAAAGAGATTAAACAAGTGAGCAGAGCAGAGATGGGGTGAGATAGGTGCCAAGACACATGGAGATCTCCAAGGATCCAGGAAGCAGAAGCTGAAGACACAAGGAGCTTCCTCCAGAGCCGACAGAGACAGACCGACTTCCCCTAGATCCAGCTCTCTGAATTCATACTTCAAGCCTCCTAAACTGTGAGAAAATAAATTTCTGTTTGTTAAAGGCATCCACTTGTGGTATTTCTGTTACAGTGGCACTAGATTACTAAGACAGGGCCAACCACAAACCTACTGAATTGGGTCTATCTAAGAATCACGAGGAACCTGTATTTTTGTAAATCTCTTTCTGATGTTCCCAATGATTAATTAGGCTTGAGAACCACTGCTTTTGACCTTCTGGCAAAACTAAGGACTAGTTTCCCAGAAAAAGGGTATCATGCCTTTTCCATGTTACTTCTAATTTTTTCTTTACCATCGACGGAACTCTGTAGACAAATGTAAGTAATTACTTGGATTGATCTCTACCCGTAAACTTGCAATAAGCTTGAGGTTAAAGCTTAAAGAATCACAGTCATCCATCCAATCCTCTACCTACTACCTACCCATTGCTGTTGGGTCGATTCCAGTCATCTTGCCACTTATTTATCACTTGTTGCTGAGTACTCACTCTATGCCAGACTCAGTGCTGGATGCTGGGGACAGAGTGTATTCCCTGCCTTCCGTCCTGCCCCTGGATGTTTCTGTACAGAAAGCCTCAAGATCTGAGGAGAAGCACTGGGATTCTTTAGCTTCTGGCTGCTGTCTTTGGTTGAAACTGGTTGTAGAATTCTCAAGGAGAGGAATGTACCAGGGTAGGGTGGGGGCTTCCCCTAAAGGTTGCAACCCAGTTGGAAAGGCAGCCACAAATCATGTTCAAACTGATGGTGCTCTTAAAGAATAAATTATACCCTGGTCTGATGTGGCTGGATGGTAATGTGAAGAAGGACATTGATTCTATACTCCCTTTACTCAAATGCCAGGACCCTGTACAAGCCAACTAGGACATACCAATGCAACTGGACATACCAAAATATTTCAGTGACAGTCCTGGGTCTAACAGCTTTTCCAGAGTTTTTTTTTTTTTCATTGCTCGCTGGCATCAGTGGTTCCATTTCCAACTTGGCTCTAAGGGTAACCAGCAGGCCTGACTTGTTGGCTTGGGAGTAATAGCAGTGAAGTGGCATTTAGCCAAGCTCCATTTCCCTGTGTGGTTTCTGCTTCATGTGTCCAAACAGCAACTCTCTTTGCTTCTTTAGCAATGATTATCAGGTTAAATATAATTGTGCAGAAAGCAAAGGACACTGAGATACTCTTGATCCTTAAAAACACCAAGCAGGTATTGAAGAAAGGATGAAACACGAATTAGCCTTATCTGGAATATTGCTCTTTAGATATTCCTTCCTATTAATGAGTTGGATGGACGTGTATTGACTCATGATTTGAGACTTGTTTATATCCCAGTCCAGTTGATGCCCACAATGAGGAAATTCTTCGTGATTAAACACAAAGGACTTGCTCGTTCTTATCTTGGGCTTGTGTTTATTGTCTTATGAAGTAGACACTATTTTTCTAAGACTATATCCACCACCCATCCATTAGTGTGTCGTACTGTGGTGCCTTGTGTATTGCTATGATGCTGGTAGCTATGCCATCAGTATTTCGAATACCAGGAGGGTAACCCATGGTGGACAGGTTTTAGCAAAGCTTCCAGACTAAGACAGACTAGGAGGAAAGGCCTGGCAATCTACTTCTGAAAATTAGCTAATGAAAACCTGATGGATCACAACAGAATATTGTCCAGTATAGTACTGGAAGACGGAGCAGACCATTTTGTTGTACTTGGGGTCACCATGAGTCTATGCTGACTAGCCGGTAACTAACAACAACAATATCCCAAATTGCATCTGCTTTGGGACTTGCTAAACCTCTCCTCTACCCCCTCCACTCCTTACAACATTGTTTTTCTCACCTCTTTAATGTATGCACTCTATTCAATTATATGACTGGACCAAAAAATAATAATAATCCATTTAGCCTTAAGCCAATGATTCCATATGATCAGAAGTAAACACCAGAAATGCTAGCGTTATGTCCTTGCCTTATGAAGAGAACTCTTTATTTTTTGAACCGTCAATGGACCAGAGAAAAATGAATTTCCATCAGAGACTGAAAGAAGGTGAGCATGAGTGCCTTTCATTGATGGTCAGATCCCATTATGTTCTCAATGAGCCGTTTGGTCTCCTCTCTCTTAATGTAATTCAAATACTTTCATCCTCTAGTTCTGCTGGTTGAGTGTCAATTCCTCACATCTGGGGAGAGAATTTGGTCCTCAAAATAGGCTAAGACATTCAGATATCAACTTACCCCACCAAGCTCTGGCAATAATCTACCATCAGACATAAATTACTTAACACTCCCACGAACTCTCTGCAGAAGCCAGCTCTCAACATTGAATTACAAGAGTAAAGAGCTGGCCTCTTAAACTATGAAATGAGGACTTAATAACAGGTGGAGAACATAATGACCAGTTAAATTTATTTATTTTTAACCTAAGTGTTCCTTTCATTGTCAGAGTTCGGGCTCAGGAGAACAAGGGGTCAAAGAGGTGAAGAGAATACATGTGGCTTAGATTATATAATACCATATTAACAAGGTAATAAAACAGGGCAATAAACTCCCTGGCACTTAATACTCAGAAGGACAGTTAGCAATGACAAGGCCTAAACAGCTTAAGAAGTTTCCTGGGAGAGGATGGGCATGTCCTCGATCAAAGGACTATGGGCTGGGGCACTCGTTCACATTTTATTATGACATAGGATGGGGCTGCTTATAAATTTGGAAAATAAACTATGTCCATATGTGCCAGATTTGGGGAAAAGCTGGCAACACAAACCATATTTATATTTGCCGTTTTGAGTGAAATAAAAGCTTTCAGTAGATCAACTAATCGGTTTTTCATTTTTTGTTTGTTTTGTTTTTATTTTAATTACAAGGAAAAAAGAGAGGGAAAGAAGGAAAGAAAAAGAAAAGCCATTCCCTTTGAGGGACAGACCACAAGGCCCTCAGGGCCGTCTTTTCCTTGGATACGTCTATTTTAATGCCACTATAATTATAATGCGCCACTCCTGGATTTTGGCTCTACTAAGAAATGTATTCAAAAACTCGGTCACTAACTAGAAAGCAGAGTGAATGGTTAAGAACCTGACCCATATATTTTCAAGTTACCTTTGAAAGCAATCGCTTTAAAGATATTCACCTCTTATGATGACTCACCTAGCTGGGCAGTGATCCAATTTAGCTGTCCAATGTCATTTTCCATGAGCCATATCTCAGCAGTCAGAGAAGCAGTACTCAGTGAAGTTAAAGAGAACCCTATGAAGACTTTGACTTAAGATAAAGACAGTTGCAAGAGAATGGCCCTTCCACTGTAACAATGAGAAAAAGCCCTGGAGTCTACAAAAGCTTTTTTTTTTTTTTAAGCCCCGCAGACAGCTGAGATTTCTAGGTAACCTAATGAATTAAAACCAATGCCCCTCTGAGAAGAGAGGGGACACACACCTATTTTACTTCTGACTGGCAGGTGGAAGGAAGAGATTATCGTCAAAGAAGCACAAAGAGGAGACCCCTACAGGTTCTGTCAACCTTTCAAAACTTCCTATCAAGCTGAACTACTTTTTAAAAAATCTATTAGGGTCATCAACAGCTGAATGGATAAACAAAATGTGGTATACCCATACAATGGGATATTAGTCAGCCACATAGAGAAATGAAGTTTTTATACATGCTACGACATGGATGAATCTTGGAAGCATTATGCTGATTAAAATAAAGCAGACGAATATTATATGATCCCACTTATATGAAATATCTAGAATAAGCAAATGTATACAGATCAAAGTTATTATTAATTACCAGGGGCTGGGGAAAGAAGGGTTGGGGAATTAGATATATATATATAGAGAGAGAGAGAGAGACAGACGGATGATGATAATAGATTATAATTTTTTTTAATTTAAAGAGGCAGCACCAAGAAAACGTATTCTAGGACACTGTAATAATACTCTATAGTCTGGTGTGTCCCTGACAGTAGTTATGCTGATTAAGGAGCTGAGTGTGCAAGTAGCTTGAGATGAATGTATGTTCCCCTGGGTGGAGCACTGGAGAAGCAGGTAGGGAAGACAGTTGAGCTCGATCATCAATAGAGGACTTTACTACATATGTTTTTGTGTGGGGTAGTTAAGCGAGAATTCCTCAGGTACAAATGGAAGAATCCATTTGAAAAACCTAGGTGGCAAATATAATCTGCTTTTTAAAAAAGTGCTTAACGTTAATATTCCTCCATTGCTAAAGAGGATGCTTCAGAATGGGAAAGAGAAGGAAAAAAATCTATTAGTCATTTGCCAATTGTCGTTGTTAATTACTAATAATGGCTAATGTTTAGTATGTTATGTGCCAAACTTTACATACTTTATAACTTTCTATTCTTGAGTCAACTACTGTAGTAGGTAAAACTCTTTCATAGACAAGGAAACCAAGGCTTAGCAAAGTGAAATAATGTGTCCAGTGGAAGCCAGGTCTACGAGTCTACAAAGCTTGTAGTCAGGACCACACCACTCCTCCATGTTTGTTCATGATCAGAACGAAGATCAGGGGGTGCTTATGGTGCTTAAACTGCTAGAGTAAGTAGGGCAGATTTTTTTTAAGTCCCCCAAAGTCATTGTGACAATCTCAGGGAAATGAAAAAAACCTGAAGCTTTTTTTAACATACATATGCTTCCGACTTAACTGTCTGAAATCATTTGAGCTGATTATTTGGATTCTTGCAGGAATTGTGCAGAAAAATTAAAAATACATGAACATTAAACATTTATTGAAAGGTTCATCATTCCTTAATCACTCTCAACATTTTTTTCCTGAAGTGATATATTTATGAAATCATTTTAAATGTTAATGAGAAAGTAGAATTCAAAATGTAAATAATCACTTGACACGTTTTTTAAAAGAATATTATAAATCTTGAAAACAAGAATAATCTATATTAACAATGATATTTAACATGCCACTGATAACTTTAACATTTAGGATGTGACCCAATTTCTATTTCAATAAACTAGATCAGAGTGGTGTTGCCTGCCCTTTTCATGTTACCAAGCCGTAACAAAGATTATCAAAAGGGGGGAAACATATTTCCTAACTGTCATGGATTCAATTGTGTCCCCCCAGAATATCTGTCAGCTTGGCTGGGTCATGATTCCCAGTATTGTACAATTGTGTACCATTTTGTAATGTGATGTGATTTCCTTATGTGTTGTAAATTCAGTCACTATGATCTAATATGACGGATTAGCGGCAGTTATACTGATGAGGTATACAAGATTGGATACTGTCTTAAGCCAATCTCTTTTGATAAATAAAAGAGAGAAGTGAGCAGAGACACATGGGAACCTCACACCACCAAGAAAGCAGTGCCAGGAGCAGAGCACGTCCTTTGGACCTGAGACTCCTGCGCTGAGATGCTCCCAGACCAAGGGAAGATTGATGACAGTAAGGACCTTCCCCCAGAGCCAACAGAGAGAGAAGGCCTTCCCCTGGAGCTGACGCCCTGAATTTGGACTTGTAACTTACTAGACTGTGAGAGAATAAATCTCTCTTTGTTGAAGCCATCCACTGGTGGTATTTCTGTTGTAGCAGCACCAGATGACTAAGACACTAATATAGCAAAATTAAGCTTTTTTTTTTTTTTTTTTTTTTTGCCCCTTTTAAGCAGTTGTGATCTCTCAGCAGCAACACGTTTCCATTCGTTTTGTAACTGCTTCTCTTTCTTTGTTGGGAAACAAGGGCTCAGAGAACCTGGCTGGGAGTTACTCAGAATGTGAGATGCCCCTGCCACCCACTAGCTAGGAAGATGATGTTGATGGTGATGAAGATGATGACACATCATTATTAAATATTCAATAAGTACTTTACATTAGACAAACTCATTTAATAGTCACAACAGCTTTATGAGGAAAGCATTGCTATTATTATCATTGCATTGTCATTATTATTCCAATTTTTTTTTTAATTGTACTTCAGGTGAAGGCTTACAGAACAAATAGAATCTCATGAAACAGTAGTACACATATTGTTTATGACATTGGTTAACAATCCCACAACATGTCAACCCTCTAACTTCTCAACCTTTTTTTTTTTTTTGTGAGAATACACATAGCCAAAGATACATCATTTCAAAAATTTCTACATGCACAGTTCAGTGACATTACCACACTCTTCCAATTGTGCTGCTATTCTCACTTTAGATGAAGGCTTACAGAACAAAATAGTTTCTCATTTAACAGTTACTACAAATGTTGCCCTATGACAATGGTTAACAATCTCACAACACATCAACAGTATCCTTACTCAACCTTGGGTTCCCTATCACCAGCTTCCTTGTCCCCTTCTGCCTTCTGGCCCTTGTCACTGGACTATTGTACCTCGTTAGTCTCATTTGGTTTTACGGGGCTGTCCACTCCCAGGCTGAACGGTGAACCTCGGAGATAAATTCACTACTGAGATAAAAGGGTGTCTGGGGCCATACTCTCGGGGTTTCTCCAGTCTCCTCTAGGCCAGCAAATCTGGTCTGTTTTTGGTGAGATAGAATTATGCTCCACATACTTCTCCAGCTCTGTCCAGAACCCTCTGTTGTGATCCTGGTCAGAGCAGTCAGTGGTGGTAGCCGGACACCATCTAGCTGTACTGGACTCAATCTGGTGGAGACCTTGGTAGCTGTGGACAATTAGTCCTTCAGACTAATCTTTTCCCTGTATCCTGTTCTTTTCATCCCCGAAGGGATGAGACCAGTGGAGTATCTTAGATGGCCGCTCACAGGCTTTTAAGACCCCGGACACTACTCACCAAGGTAGAATGTAGAGCATTGTCTTTACAAGCTCTGTTATGCCAATTGAGCTAGATGTTCCCCAAGACCATGGTCCCCACAGCCCTCCGCCCAGCAATTCAGTCCCTCAGGGAGTTTGGATGTATCTATGGGGCTTCCATGACCTTTCCTTGTACAAGTTGTGCTAGTTTCCCATGTATTGTGTATGGTCTCACCCTTCACCCAAGATACCACTTATCTATTGCCTATTTAGTATTTCCCCCCCACCCCTCCCATCCCTTGTAACCAACAAAGATTGTTACATTTTGTGTGTGAACTTTTTCATGGGATTTTACAATAGAGAGCTCATACAATATTTGTCCTTTTGTGATTGACTTATTTCACTCAGCATAATGTCCTCCAGTTTCATCCATGTTATGAGATGCTTCACAGATTCATCATTGCTCTTTCTCGTTGCATAGTACTCCATTGTGTGTATGTACCATATTTTGTTTCTCCAGTCATCTGTTGATGGGCATCTAGGTTGTTTCCATCGTTTTGCTATTGTGAACAATGCTGCCATGAACATAGGTGTGCATATGTCTATTCGAGTGACGACTCTTATTTCTCTAGGATATATTCCTAGGAGTGGGATTGCTGGATTGAATGGTATGTCTATTTCTAGCTTTCTGAGGAAGCGCCATATCATTTTCCAAAATGATTGTATCATTTTGCATTCCCACCAGCAGTTCATAAGAGTTCTGATCTCCACGCAGCCCCTCCAACATTCGTTATTTCCAGTGTTTTTGATTCGTGCCAGTAATGTCGGGGTGAGATGGTATCTCATTGTGGTTTTAATTTGCATTTCTCTAATGGCTAGTGATCACGAGCATTTCCTCATGTGTCTGTTGGCCATTTGAATGTCTTCTTTGGTGAAGTGGCTGTTCATTTCCTTTGACCATTTTTTAATAGGATTACTTGTCTTTCTGTTGTAGAGGTGTTGGATTTTCTTGTAGATTATGGAGATTAGACCTTTGTCTGACTTATACTGTCCAAAAATTTTTTCCCAGTCTGTAGGTTCTCTTTTTACTCTTTTGGTGAAGTCTTTTGAAGGGCATAGGTGTTTGATTTTTAGAAGATCCCAGTTATCTAGCTTATCTGTTGGGGTTTGTGCATTGATGGTTATGGTCTCCATCATGTTAACGCTATGTATTAAGGCCTGAAGTGTTGGTCCTATTTTTCCTTCTATGAACTTTATAGTTTTAGGCTTTGTATCCAGGTCTTTGATCCATGTAGAAGTAGTTTTTGTATATGGCGTGACGTATGGGTCCTGTTTCATTTTTTTGCAGATGGATATCCAGTTTCACCAGCACCATTTGTTAAAAAGACTGTCTTCTCCCCATTTGATGGACTTTGGGCCCTTGTTGAAGATCAGGTGACCGAAGGTGGATGGATTTACATCTGGGTTCTCAATTGTGTTCCATTGGTCAATGTATCTGTCGTTGTACCAGTACCAGGCTGTTTTGACTACTATAGCTGTATACTAGGTTCTGAAGTCAGGTAGTGTGAGTCCTCCAACTTTATTCTTCTTCAGTACTGCTTTACTTATTCGGGGCTTCTTCCCTTTCCATATAAAGTTAATAATTATTTTTTCCATCTCTTTGAAGATTGGTATTTGGATTGGAATTGCGTTGTTTTTTTAAATTGCTTTGGGTAGAATTGTCATTTTCACAATGTTGAGTCTGCCTATCCATGAGCATGGTATGTTTTTCCATTTATGTAGATCCCTTTGGGTTTCATGCAGTAGTGATCCTAGTTTTCTTTGCATAGGTCTTTTACATCCCTGGTCAGATTTATTCCTAAGTCTTTTATTTTTTAGGGGCTATTGAAAATGGTATTGTTTTCCTGATTTCCTTTTCATCGTTCTCCTTACTGGTGTATAGGAATCCAACTGATTTTTGAATGTTTATCTTGTATCCTGCTACTCTGCTGAATCTTTCCATTAGTTCCAGTAGATTTCTCGTGGAGACTTTAGGGTTTTCAATGTATAGTATCTTATCATCTGCAAACAGGGACAGTTTAACTTCTTCATTACCAATTTGGATGCCCTTTATTTCTTTTTCTTGCCTTATTGCTCTAGCTAGAACTTCCAGCACAATGTTAAATAGGAGTGGTGATAAAGGGCATCCTTGTCTTGTTCCTGTTTTCAAGGGGAATGTTTTCAGCCTCTTTCCATTAAGAATGATGTTGGTCATTGGTTTTGCATAGATTCCCCTTATTACATTGAGAAATTTCCCTTCTATACCTATTTTATTGAGAGTTTTCATCAGGAATGGGTGTTGGACAATGTCAAATGCCTTTTCAGCGTCAATTGAGATGATTATGTGATTCTTTTCTTTCCTTTTATTTATGTGGTAGATTACGTTGATTGATTTTCTAATGTTGAACCATCCTTGCATACCTGGTATGAATCCTACTTGGTCGTGGTGTATTATTTTTTTGATAGGATGCTGAATTCTATTGGCTAGAAGTTTGTTGAGAATTTTTGCATCTATATTCATGAGAGATATTGGTCTGTAATTTTCTTTTTTTGTGACGTCTTTGCCTGGTTTTGGTATCAGTGTTATGCTGGCTTCATAGAATGAATTTGAAAGTGTTGCTTCCTCTTCTGTGCTCTGAAATAGCTTGAGCAGTACTGGTACAAGCTCTTCTGTACATGTTTTGTAGAATTCTCCAGTGAAGCCATCTGGGCCAGGGCTTTTTTTTGTTGGGAGCTTTTTTATTACCTTTTCAATCTCTTCTCTTGTTATGGGTCTGTTCAGATTTTCAACATCACTTTGTTGTAGTTTGTGTGGGCCATGTGTTTCTAGCAATTTATCCATTTCCTCTAGGTTTTCAAATTTGTTGGAGTATAGTTTTTCATAATATTCTTTTATAATCCTTTTTATTTCAGTTGGGTCTGTTGTAATGTCCCCCATTTCATTTCTTATTTGGGTTATTTACGTCCTCTCCTGTTTTTCTTTTGTCAGTCTGGCCAGTGGTTTGTCGATTTTGTTGACTCTTTCAAAGAACCAACTTTTGGTTTTGTTCATGCTTTCTGTTGTTTTTCTGTTCTCTATTTCATTTATTTCTGCTCTGATCTTTACTATTTCCTTTCTTCCGGTGACTGTGGGCTTTTTTTGCTGTTCTCTTTCTATTTGTTTGAGTTCTGTAGTTAAAGGTTTGATTTTGTCCCTTTCTTCTTTTTTGATATGTGTATCTATTGCTATAAATTGTCCTCTGAGGACTGCCTTTGCTGTGTCCCAAAGGTTTTGATATGATGTTTTTATTCTCATTTGATTCTAGGAATTTTTTGATTCCATCTCTGATTTCTTCTATTACCCAGTGATGTGTAAGCAGGGTATTATTCAGTTTCCATGTAATTGGTTTTTTTTCCTTGCTCTTTCTATTGTTAATTTCTACGTTGATGGCATTGTGGTCAGAGAAGATACTTTGAATTATCTCAACGTTTTGGATCTTGTTGAGCATTGCTCTGTGGCCTCAGATGTGGTCTATCCTGGAGAACATTCCATGTGCATTGGAAAAGAATGTGTACTTTGCAGCGGTTGGATGAAGTGTTCTATATATGTCTATGAGGTCAAGTTGGCTGACTGTGCCCTTTAGCTCTTCTGTAACTTTGCTCAGTTTCTTCTTAGTTGTTCTGTCCTTTACTGAGAGTGGTGTGTTGAAATCTCCTACTATTATTGTGGAACTGTCAATTTCTCTTTTCAGTGTTGTTAGAGTTTGTTTTATGTATTTTGGAGCCCTGTCATTGGGTGCGTAGATGTTTATTATGGTTATGTCTTCATGATGGATCGTCCCCTTAATCATTATATGGTGTCCTTCTTTGTCTTTTATGGTAGATTTCGTTTTAAAATCTATTTTATCTGAGATTAGAATTGCCACTCCTACTCTTTTTTGGTAGTTGATAGCTTGATATATTTTTTTCCAACCTTTGACTTTTAATAAATTCACATCTTTGTTTCTAAGGTGTATCTCTTGTAGACAGCATATTGATGGATCCTGTTTTCTTATGCATTCTGTCACTCTCCATCTCTTTATGGGTGCATTGAGTCCGTTTACATTTGGTGTAATTATGGATAGATGAGAGTTTGTTGCTGTCATTTTTTAGTGCTTTTTTTGTGGTGCTGAAGTTTTCTTTGTTCTTCTTACTCTCTTGTTATGAGTTACTTTTGTTTGTGGATTTTTCTTTTAATTTCTTTTGGTTTTGTAGGTTTTGTTTTTGCTGAGACTTTATGTTTTTCCTCTTTTTTTATGAGTATGCTTGTTAACTTTCTTTGTAGTTACCATGAATTTTACCCCTATCTTTCTAAGTTTGAAGCAGTCTACCATCACTTGGTATCACCTTGCCTTCCTCTCCATTAGAAGGTTCTATACCTATGCCGTTTATTCCCTCTTTTTTTGTTTTGATATTGTTGTTATTTACTGATTAACTGCTCTGATTCCCTGTTGTTTTTCTTTTGGTTTTGGATACTCCTCAAGAGTTCATTTCCTAGATCGGTATCTTGCTGGAATGATCCTGCGTCCTAGATTCTGCCTGTGAGCTGAAGCTGTTTGTCCTCAGATTGAAGAACTCCCTTTAATAATTCTTGTAAGTTTGGTTTGACTTTTACATATTCCCTTAATTTCTGTTTATCTGGAAATGACCTAATTTCACCATCAAATTTGAACGAGAGTTTTGCAGGATATATTATTCCTGGCTGGCAATTTTTTTCTTTCATGATTTTATATATGTCATCCCATTGCCTTCTTGCCTGCTTGGTTTCTGCCGAATAATCTGAGCATAGTCTTATGGTTTCTCCTCTGTATGTGACTTCTTGTTTTTCATGAGCTGCTCTCAGGATTCTTTGTTTGTCTTTGGTTTTGGCGAGTGTGATTATGCTATGCCTTGGCAATTTTCTTTTGGGGTCTCTCCTATATGGGGTTCGTTGAGCTTCTTGGATGGCCAGATTTTTATCTTTCATGATATTGGGGAAGTTTTCTGTCAGCACTTCTTCAGTGATCCTCTCTGTGTTTTCTGTTTCATCCCCCTGTTCTGGAATTCCAATCACTCATAAATTTTTGCTTTTGATTGTATCCCACATAACTCTCAGGGTCTCTTCATTTTTCTTTGTTCTTTTTTCTGAGTTTTCCTCAAACAGGGTAGTATCCAAGTGTTTGTCTTCAATTCCACTGATCCTGTCGTCCACTGTTTCAAATCTGCTTCTCAGTCCTTCTATGACATCATCCATTTCTGAAATCTTGTTGTTTATCTTTTGGATTTCTAATTGTCATCTTTGTATAATTTCTAGTTGTGAATTTATTTTGGCATTTTGTTCCTGCACTGTTTTCCTGAATTCTTCCAATTTTTTGTCTGTATTTTCCATGAATTTGTCTATTTTTTCCTCATATTTGTCAGCTTTTTGCTTCAGCTCTTGGAGAATTCTGAGTATTAGAGATTATTTTAATTCCCTATGAGGTAGTTCTAGTGCATTTTCTTCCACAGGAGAGTCATCTGGTGTTTTATTTTGGACGCCTACTGCAACCATCCTGTCCTGTTTTTGTAAATGTTTTGATATTGTCTGCTGTCTTCAGGGCATTCAGTAGTTATTTTTCTCATTTATTGATAGTAGATTTGCCTGTTTCGTCCCCCCCCCCCTTTTATTTTTTTTTAATTAGACTATGTCTGAGCAGGCGGACTGTGTCTTCTTTGTTGTTTGCTCGTCTGTGGGCACAATACTTTCCACCTCCTTCTCCTATTGGCAGGATCAGACACTCAGAATTTGTACAGCAGGGCAGGTCTAGCTGAAGAGGAGTTACTGGGACAGGTTGTTTGTGGAACTTACTACAGCCACCAGAGTGGGTCGGTAATCAGTGCAGGGCAGGTTCCAGAAGGCCGTGCCTGTGCTGCTTGGTAGTGTGATGTCAAGCACATGGTGCAGGTAGGCAGGATGCAGCGGGGAGATTGTTATGTGTGGAGCTAAGATGGATATGGGAGAGAGGAGAGAGGAACAGGAACCAAAAACATACAAACAAACAAAAAAGAATGCTAGGGGAGCTTGCCGTTGGAGTGGAGAAATGAGAGACTATAAAATGGAGAAAAACAGAAAGGGGAAAAGGAAGAAAAGAATGAATAAATAAAAATCAGAAAGGATAAAGAACCGCAAAGTTCCCAGCGATCCCACCAGTGCAGCTATGAGGTCTGGGGAAGTCACTCTCAGGTGTTGTAGTACAGCCTGGCTAGAAGGCATAGAGGTATACAACACCAGGTATTCAGGGAACAGAAAGAGAAGGAAGATATAGAGAGTTGAGAAACTGAGCAATGAAGAAAGACAAAAAGGGAAAGAGGGAAAATAAAACAAAACAAATTAAAAAAAAAAAAAAAGAACAAGAAAGGCCCCAAAAAACGCAGGGAAAAAAAATAAATAACCAATGAAAAGAAATGTCCTCAGGGATCCCTCTGCACGTCTGTGCAAGCCTAGCAGGAAGTCTCGTTGCCACTCAGCACTGCCTGGCCAGAAAGGGCTCCCAACTCAAGAAAAGGAAAAGAAAACAAACAAACAATTCAAAACAAACAAACACACAAAAGCCCTGGGATCCTACCAGTACGGCAGCCCAGACCAGGAAGCAGCTCCAAACTCGAACGGAGCTCCACAGCCCCTCAGGAAGAAGCAAAGATGGCACACGGAGCCAGGTATTTGAGTGAAAGGAGGGGGAGATGGTGAGAGGTAAGAAAGAAATCAAAAGTAGCAGAAAAAAATGCAACACCAGCAGCCAACAAATGGCACTCAGAGAGCCAGCTAGTGCGGGCTGGTGTTTCTCGGACAGGAGACTGTGTCCGCGGGAAGCAGAGGGGGCCGAGTGTGGGTGAAGAAGGGTAGAGAGTAGGAAAGCATATATCACAAATTACTGGAGCTCTGCAGCCCCTCAGGAAGAAGCAAAGATGATGCACGGAGCCAGGTATTTGAGCGAAACGAGGGGAAGGTCTTGAGAGGTAAGGAAGAAATCAAAAGAAGCGGAAAAAAGCAACACCAGCAGCCAACAAATGGCACTCAGAGAGCCAGCCCGTTCAGGTGTATGGAATCCAAGCAGCCAGTGTTTCCTGGACAAGAGATTGTGGCCACGGGAAGCAGAGGAGGCTGAGTCAGTGTGAAGAAGGGTGGGGGTGGGAAAGTGTATATCACAAATTACCGGTTGTTTTGTCTCCCGCTGGATGCTCCATGAGGCTGCTTTCTCTTACCCCCTGTTTGCTGGTCTCCAATAGGATTCTAAGATGGCGGAGCTGCACTACGTTAGCTAGCACTACGTCTGCATGAATCTCTCCTCGCTCTCCGTTCTCTGTCAGTGTTCTCACTCCATTTGGTGCTTGGCTGAGTTCTTTATCTCTTCATTTGATGTTTTAGAGTTTCAGGATTGTTGTATTCTCTGTTCTGCTTAGTTTTTTGGATCTTTGCTGTGGAGGGACAGTGTGGTGCTTCTGCCCAGAGAGCCATTTTGCCAGAACTCCTATTATTCCAATTTTAAGATGAGGAAACAGAGCAAAAAAGAATTTAAGTGGCTTGCCCATGATCACACTGCCCCACCCTGGATCATTTTGAAACAAATCCCAGGTATTAAATCATTTCATTTGTAAAATATTGCAGCATGAGTCTTTAAAAATAAAGAGTCAAAACAAAATTATACTTAAGAAATTAATAACTGCTTAATAGCATCAAATATTCAATCACTGTTCAAATTTCTGATGGTCTTCTAATTTTTTTACAGTTTCTTTAAACACCGTGCTCTTCTTTATGATAACTATAAGTTGTCATTTTCCATGGTATCTTCTCTGAGATATTACTTGATGTTATGCAATTAAAAAAAAAAAAAAAACTTCTGTGGGTCAATATGTTTAGAAAATACTAAATTTAAAACAGTTAAGCAGATTTCTTTACTGCAGGACTTCCCTGAGCCCTCAGTATGATAACGTGCATCAAAGTCCTCCAAAAGGGAGATCTGGTATGCAGTTTCTCCCAAATTCGTTTGAACATAGGTTTTTTGTTTTGTTTTGTTTTTTTTCCTTCTTTGAAACACAACACTCCTTAGGAAGTACTGTCATAAATAAGTCACTTAATTTTTGTTTCAATTTTCTTTTCTTCACGTGAAGTTTAATGGGGTCAGTTTTGGCCTCCTACAAGTCATAATGGGAACCAGTATTATCTCTACAACAGGGCATTGGTGGTTCAGTGGCAATAAAGAGAGAAGGATGTCAGTGTCTCCTGCCACTTCAATGACATTTGTGCAATTGCTAGTCTGTGAGAGTGTCTCTGTTGCTTCCTGGTTAATGGTTAGACATGTATACTGAGCCATTAATACCAGAAATCTGCAGAGTGCTAGGCACTGGGCTTGGTTACAAGGGCTATTGAGATACAAATGGGGTTCCGAACCTCGAGGTACTTAGAGTCTAACTGGGCAGACAAAGACACAATGATAAATCGCGGAGATTATAATCATCTTTCTTTCCAACTTTTTTATTATGAAAAATGCTTATTATAAGAGATGTTAACAATCAGAAAAGCTAAAAGAATACTATGCTGAGTACTCATATACCCATTGTCTTGATGAAGACACTAATGTCTGCCTTTATTTGCTTTATCACTCTATGTGTGTATGTATGTGTGTACACATCTATGTATCATTTATATTGTTGACTAATTTGAAAGTAAGTTGCAGACATCATGACAAAGTCTCTAAAAATCCTGCAGCACCTCTTAAAATTAAAAACATTATTCTATGTAGTGACAGTACTAGTATCTTAAGAAAGAAAATGTGTGATAATTCCCTAATACCATCTAACATCCAATGTATATTCAGATAGCCCAACTCGTCCCAAAAATATCTTTTAGAGCTTTTTCTGTGTTTTCTAACCAGGATCCAATCAAAGTTTGCAGATTAGATTTGGTTTTTATGTCTCTTTAAGGTCTTTTCATCTACAACAGCCACCACCTCTCTCTCTCTCTGCTTCTCTCTGTTTCTGCTTCTCTCTCTCTCTCTCTCTCTCTCTCTTATGACATTGACTCTCTCACTTTTTGGAGACCAGATCGATTATAGAATGTTCCACTTTCTGGATTTGTCAAATTTCATCCTCAAGGTGTCCTTTAACATTTCCCTGTAAACTGGGAAAAAAAAAAAAACAAACCTGTTGCCATGGAGTCGATTCCAATGCATGGCGATCCCATGTGTAACAGAGTAAAACTCCTCCGTAGGGTCGTCTTGGCTGTAATCTTTACAGAAGCAGATCACCAGACCTGTAAACTGAAAGTTAGGTATAAAGCCTTGATTAAACAAATTAAGTATACTTGGCAAGAACATTTTTTACTCTCATACTCTACCAGTAGGAATGCAAAATGATGCAGCCCCTTTAGAAAACAGACTGGCAGTTCTTCAAAAAGTTAAACATAGAGCTACTATATGACCCAGCAATTCCACTCCTAGGTATATACTCAAGAGAAATAAAAGCATATGCCCACGCAAAACTTAACTGCGAATATTCATAAAAGCATTATCCAAAATAGCCAAAAAAAAAAAAAAAAAAGGATATAACCCAAATGTTCATCAGCCAATAAATGGATGAACAAAATGTGGTATATTTATACAATAGAACATTATTTGGCCATAAAAAAGAATGAAATACTGATACAAGCTACAACGTGGATCAACCTTGAAAACATAATGCTAAGAGAAGCAAGCCAGTCTAAAAAAAAACCACACATATTGTATGATTCCATGTGTATGAAATGGCCAGGATATGTAAATCTGTAAAGACAGAAAGCAGATTAGTGGTTGCTTAGGGCTGGGAGATGAGGACAAATGAGAAGTGATTGCTACTGGGTATGGGGTTTCTTTGTGAGATAATGAACAAGCCCTGGAGGCACGGTGGTTAAAAGCTACGGCTGCTAACCAAAAGGTCAGCGGCTCGACCCACCAGCCACTGCGCGGAAAGAGATGTGGCAGTCTACTTCCGTATAGATTTACAGCCTTGGAAACCCTGTGGGGCAGTTCTACTCTGTCCTATAGGGTCGCTGAGTTGGAATCGACTCGACGGAATGGGTTTGTTTTACGGGGTTTCTTTGTGAGATGATGAAAATATTCTAAAATTAGACTATGTTGATGGTTGTACACAGCTCTATGAATATACTAAAAAGTCTTGAATTGCACACTTTACATGGGCAAAATCGTATGGTAGGTGAATTATGTCTCAATAAAGCTGTTTTTGAAAAAGATGTGCATTCATATTGTATCACATCAAGAGACCCATAATTTCAGGTTGTCCCTCAGCTAATAATGCTTAGTTTGACCTCTTGATTAAGGTGATGGCCTTCAGATCTCTCCAGAGTAAAGATATGCTTTCCGTTTGCAAATAACAAGTAAACTGTGGAAGTGACAGATTAAAATCATGCAAACGGCCTACTCCCCAACACACATTGACAGTCACTGCCTCAGTCAATCATTTCACTGGGAATTGCAGCATGAAAATTTCTTTCTACAGAGTCAAAAACTCAGATGGACCTACAGACTTGTCAGGGTCCATAGGCAAGCTGGTAGCAAAACAGGGACCAGAAGCCAGGCCTTCCTTTCCTAGCCCACTGCTCAGACCATTCTCTTAGGCTATTGTTCTACCTGGGTAGAAAAAGAGCCTCTGCTGCATTGAGGGGTAGGAAATTGTTACCTGAGGATTGTCTGCTACAAGGATGCAGGAGCAAAAATCAGTGCCTCACTACCTGAAGGGAATCCAGGAAGACTTCCTGAAAGATGTTGAACTTGCTTGGGTCCTGAAGGTTAATTGGGAATACACAGGAGGATTCCAGGCTGAGGCATAGCAAGCAGAGAATCCTACCAGGAACAGCCTGTGCACAAAGAAGAAAAACAGGTAAACAGCAGAATTGCAATTAGTACTAATCTAGCAGTAAAGAGCACAAATTCTAGAGCCAGAATGCCGGGATTTGAGCCCCAGCTATGCCAGCTATGCAACCTTGGATAAATTACATAATCTCTCAGTGCCTGTTTCCTCAGATGAAAAAAAGGCGGATAATAATAAGCCAACCTTACAGGATTTTTGAGAGAATTACATGGGTTGAGAACATTTCTTGGCAATAATAAGGCTTCAAGAATATTGGCTAACATTACATGCCACAAAAATGTTTGGATAGCAATTTGCAAAGAATAGGAGTACTGCAGAGGCAAATGAATGACAGTCAGCTGCCTTTCCCTCTGAAAGCATGGCACACCCTCCACCCCCAGGAGGCACTCTGGGGGCTGCTGTTGCAAGCGACAAAGTGGACTCTAGAGAATGAAGTCAGAACTGTAACCAGGAGATCTGGGTTGTAATCTTTCATCTGCCACCAACCACTGGGTGATTCATGGCAAGTCCCAGCCTCAATATCTGCAATGCAAAAATTCAGATGTCAGACTAGCTCATATCCATGGTCCTTTCCAGCCCTGACCCTGTGATTCTAGGGGTTGTCATTGGGTGCCACAGCCAGTCCATCCTTCTCAGGGCTGCTGGGTTGATGAAGAATTGACTCTTAGAACTGTAAGTTGTTGCTTCCCTGAAGTCAAGGTTGGTGCACATCTGGGCACCCAAGATGACCTCCATGTATCCTTCCAGCTCAGAAGAAGCCACTTGAAGTTAGTTAGTCCCAAAGCCCCCCAATGTCAGAACTCCTCTTGTCTTCCGCTTTCAGCTGCCTTAATCTCAGCACAGAGCTTATTGGCCTTTAAAGGCCACAGCGTTGCCCCCAACAGACAAAACCAAACAAAAGTGTCTCCTTAAAAATTTGGAGAGCAATTGCTCTGGTAGCTAAGGTTTTTTAAATGGGAATCTGAAAACTCCTTCTGAACTCAGCCCCACCATTGCTCTCCCTAGCAAGAGTACCCAGGGTTATTCTAGCCCATGTTTGGCAGGAGCTAAGAGACTGACGTCCTCCACAGAGATGATGTTAACAGTGGTAGAATTGGGTGGAGAGAACACTGAGCAGGGGACCTGGAACCAGAAGTCCGAATTTGAGCCCTGACTCCTCCACATCAGCAAAGATAATTGGCTGATGAACCGATATTATCACAGCCAGTAGTGGGGAAGGGGGTTGGAAAAATCTCTTGAAGCTGACCCATTAACATCAAGTGCTAATGCGCATTCATGAAGCTATTCTGATGAAGCATTTGTTGTTCTGTTTACTGCTGGATCTCCAGTACCTAGAACAGTGCTTGACACAAAGAAGATACTAGATAAACATTGGATGCTGGAGTGGTTTTAAAATATGTTCACAAATTTTTTGATACCCTTCCTTTCAAGAGGTGGAGCCTAACTTCCCTCCCCTGGAGCTAAGTTTAGTGGCTCATTTCTGAGGAATGGAATAAAGCAGAAGTTGGCAGTGTATGACTTCAAAGACTAGGTCATAAAAGGTCCTGCAGCTTCCTCCTCTCTCACTCCTCCTTGGATCACCTGCTGTGGGGGAAGTTAGCTACCATGCAGTGAGCAGCCCAGTGTCAAAGCCCATGTCATAAGGAGCTGAGGCCTTCAGTCAACAGCCATGTGGATCAGCCACCTTGGAAGCAGATCTTCAGCCTTATCAAGCCTTCAGTTTACTGCAGTCCCCAGGTGACAGCTTGACTACAGCCTCGTGAGAGACCCTGAGCCAGAACCACCCTCTAAGCCACCACTGGACTCCTGAATCTCCAAAAATGTGAAATAATGAATGATTGGCATCGTAAGCCACTGAGGTTTGGGGTAATTCATTATGCAGCAGTAAGTAACTAAAACAGATGCATAAATGAATGAGTAGAAAGTGTGTTGCATATGTTGATCGGAGAAACTCGGTATACAGATGTGTTCCTTTTCTTTTTAATTCTCCAATTTATTCCTTATTTGGTTGTGTCAGGAAACATAACAGTCCCTGGGTTATTTTGTAGTAGAGCTGTCAAAAGTGAGAATAAAAGCATAATGGAATATGAAGTGATTTGATCAAGATGAAGTTTGAAATACGGGAATCTCAGCTAAGTAGAGGAAAAACCCTAAAAAATCATACTAACAAGAGACAAAGAATTTTCCTTCCGTATTGTTTCCACACTCACATATAAGCTGCCAGGCCTCTTTTCCTTCTCTTTACAGGGAGTGAAGTTCCTTTTCCTGCTCCTTCCTTTTTGCTGAGAAAAAGGGAGAAGCAAGCTGTAGATTTTTTAGCGGCAGCAACAGTCTGTAGAGTAAGCCGTGTTATCTATGAGAAACAGGGACATTTCAATCAGGGCTAAAATGATTTCTTTAAGGATAAAGGGACAAAGATGTCTAAATGGAATTTTCCAGGAGAGGAACATATTGTGAGTCTAGCTCCCAAGTTAGTTCATGGGTTAGCCGACTAAGAAGTCTGGATTGCTGGTTGCATCTTTTTCAGACTAGCTGGGTGAGTTCATAGTTTATTTCAACCTGGTGTAAATAAATCCAAAGTTCTGAGTTTAGTAACTGCAGTATTAAAGGTAACATTGACTGCTTTAACAACAAGAAATTAACTGCATTAAAGTTTATTCCTTGCTTGCATAAAGACCTAAAAAAAAAGTGTCCCTGACCAGCAGGAGGCTCTCATCTGAGTCAGGGATCAGCCCTTTCCATCCTGTGGATCCACCATCTTCAACAAGAGGCTTTAAGCTCACTGCCTTGCCTGCATCATGCCAATAGATGGGGAAAACACAAGAAGAATCCCATGTTGCCAGGTCTTGAGGTAGCAGACATCACATATTATTGGCTGAAACTCAGTCACATGGCTTCTTGACCATAAGGAGGACTGGTATGACCAGGAAGAAAGGAAGACAGATGGATTCTTGAACAACTAGCCAGTGTCTGCCCAGTAATGGCACCACTTAACCTTGGTACAGACATAGCCCACCTCCTCAGTGGACTCCCTTCCTGCGTCCCTCACACCTCTACATGCACCCCCACCCACCTAGGATAGCTTCGACTTCAACCCCCTTCCTGCCTGCTTCCAGAGAACCTGCATCTATCTCCATCATATCAATCATCACCAGGTTACCTTCATGTGTGGATCTGTTCTCCCATTGTTCTGTTAGCATCTGGACAGCAGAGAGTATGTCTTTTTTTCTTTGTATCCATGGTGCCTGGCAGAGAATGGGAGTTCCTTTTGTGGGGTAAGTGGATGGCTTGATGAATGAATAAAATATTACTCAAGATAACCAGGTAAAAGAGTTTGGATAGTGGTATGTGGTGACCACTCTAATATAATGTGAAAAGAAAATGTAAGAAATCTCTCAGCTGGACCACGTACATAAACAAAGGGCAGCTCTTCAGGTTCTATAACCTATCTGTGGGGGACTCATAAGTGCCAAGAACAGAGCAAGAATTCTGGTGTTCATTATAGTCTCACTTCAACACTCCCATTTTAAAAGCATCCAGTGTTTATTGGGGACATAACAGGAACAAAGCTGGAGAATAATTACAGGGAGGTCAAGTTTGGCTCCATTCAATAAAGGGAAAAACATAGGAGTAGATGGCAGGAACTCTGAAGCTCAAGTGCTGATTCTGCCTAGAACTGGTGGTATGACCTTGGATAAGTCATTTAATCTTTCTATGCCTCAGATATCTTGCCTGTAAACTAATGGTGTTGGACTAACTGGTCTCTCATGTCTAGAATTCTAAGATTCCTTGAACTAGAGTTTTCCAACAAGCTACTTATGAGGTAGTCAGCTCACCATCATGGAAAGTATTTGACCTTAATAATAATAGCCACATTTACTGAGTGCTTACTATGTTTCTGGCAGTGTGCTAAACACATATTTGCATATTTCCTCTTCCAAACACTATGAGGTAAGTACAATTATTATCCCCATTTTACAGATAAAGAAACTAATGCTTACAGAAGTTAAGTAAGTTACTGAAAGTCCTCCTGTTGCCAAGTAGTGGTGCCAGAATTTGGATGTAGGCAAATGTTCTTGCTCTGCATGCTGGATTTCTACGCTTGGGTTAGAGGTCTGACTGGGTGACCTCTTAGGGACGCCTCCTACTTAAAGATTTTATGCGTTAACAAATTAAGTGACTGCAAAATGACAAATACTGTACCAGACCACTGCTATAAAAACTAATGAAAAGATTTACACATAAAAAGAAACGATCTTTGACGGTTACAAGGGAGAGGAGGGGTGGGGAGGGAAAAACACTAAATAGACAATAGATAAGTGGTAACTTTGGTG
Source organism: Dugong dugon (assembly GCA_030035585.1). Classification (NCBI taxonomy): domain Eukaryota; kingdom Metazoa; phylum Chordata; class Mammalia; order Sirenia; family Dugongidae; genus Dugong; species Dugong dugon. The sequence continues at coordinate 20,915,510 of CM057469.1, read as the reverse complement.
GAGGGTAAGACAGTACACAATACTGGGGAAGCCAGCACAACTTGACGAAGGCAAGGTCGTGGAAGCTCCATATACACATCTAAATTCCCTGAGGGACCAAATTACTGGGTTGAGGGATGTGGGGACCATGGTCTCTGGGAACATCTAGCTCAACTGGCATAACATACTTTATAAAGAAAATGTTCTACATTCTACTTTGGTGAGTGGTATCTGGGGTCTTGAAGCTTGTGAGCAGCCATCTAAGATACTCCACTGGTTTCACCCCATCTGGAGCAAGGGAGAATGAAGAAAACCAAAGACACAAGGGAAAGATTAGTCCAAAGGACTAATGGACCACGACTACCACAGCCTCCACTAGACTGAGTCCAGCACAACTAGACGGTGCCCGCCTACCACCACTGACTGCTCTGACATGGATCACGATAGAGGGTCCCGGACAAAGCTGGAGAAAAATGTAGAACAAAATTCTAACTTAAAAAAAAAGAATGGACTTACTGGTCTGACAGAGACTGGAGTAACCCCAAGAGTATGGTACCCGGACGCCTTTTAGCTCAGTAATGAAGTCACTCCTGAAATTCCTTCAGTCAAAGATTAGAAAGGCCCGTAAAACAAAATGAGACTAAAGGGGCACACCAGCCCAGGGGCAAGGACAAGAAGGCAGGAGGGGACAGGAAAGCTGGTAATGGGGAACCTAAGCTCAAGAAGGGGAGTGTGTTCACATGTCATGGGGTTGGCAACCAATGTCACAAAACAATATGTGTATTAATTATTTAATGAGAAGCTAGTTTGCTCTGTAAATCTTCATCTAAAGTACAATTTAAAAAAAAAAGATTACTGGTCTTGCAGAGACTGGAGAAACCCCAACAGTATGGCCCCCAGACACCCTTATGGCTCAGAAATGAAGTCACTCCTGATGTTCACCCTTCAGACAAAGATTAGACAGGCCCATAAAACAAAATGAGACTAAAGGGGTACACCAGCCCAGGGGCAAGCACAAGAAGGCAGGAGGGGACAGGAAAGCTGGTAATAGGAAACCCAGGGTCGAGAAGAGGAGAGTGTTGCCATGTCATGGGGTTGGCAACCAATGTCACAAAACAGTATGTGTAGTAATTGTTTAATGAGAAACTCGTTTGTTCTGTAAACCTTCATCTAAAATACATTAAAAATAAAAGAAAAAGAAAAAGAAAGAAACAGAGTGACTGGCTTCGGAAGGAGAAACGAGAAATCCCTGACTAAATTAAAACCAAAAAACCCAAACCCATTGCCTTCAAGTCAATTCCGACTCATGGCAACCCCATGTGTTACAGTAGAACTGCTCCATAGTGTTTTCTTGGCTGTAATCTTTACGGAAGCAGATCATCAGGTCTTTCTTCCACTGCGCTGCTGGATGAGTTTAAACTGTCAACCTTTAGGTTAGTAGACAAGAGCTAACCATTTGCACCACCAAGGGATCTTGACCAAACTAGTTTCTCATATTTTTGGATCCCAGAGTTTACAACTGCACTTCAGTTACTGGTAGGACTATAAGGAGCCCTGGTGGCTCAGTGGTTAAAGAGCTCAGCTGCTAAACGAAAAGTTCTGCGGTTCAAACCCACCAGCCACTCCACTGGAGAAAGATGTGGCAGTCTGCTTCCGTGAAGATTTACAGCCTTGGAAACCCTATGGGGCAGTTGTACTCTGTCCTATAGGGTCACTGTGAGTCAGAATCGACTCACAGGCAATGTGTTTAATTTTTTTGGTTTATTATGAGTACCGGGAAGATTTCTGAGCTAGAAGGAGTAGCTGTTCTGTCTCTCTACCAAAGTAAGTAACAAGTGCTTAGGAAAGTTTTCTGCTCAGCAACAGACTGTGGAACACCCGAGGCTTGTTTTAACTTACGTGAAACAACTAGAAAATTTGGGATGGCTCTGTTTCAATGGGCCATTTAATGAAGACATTGCCTTTCTAGCGAGCTTCAGAAAGCAACATAGCAGCCTGTACCTGATGACAGCAGATTCCTTGCTCCTGTGTTCTAAGAGTCCTAAGGCACATAATAAACAACCGTTCATAAAGGAGTCAGTAGAAGCTCTCGTGAAGATGTAGGTTCTGAATACACTGCCTGGGCTCTTGTCTTCACTGTGTGCTTTGGGGCAAGTGACTTGTCCTCTCTGTACCTCACATTCCCCACCTGCAAAGCAGGAGTAGTGACAGGACCTGCCTCACTAGGGTTGCAGTGAGGATGACTTGAGTTCAAACATGTACCGTTCTGACAACACCGACTGGCACATAATGAATACTTAATGTGGCCATTCATTTAGATTCAAGTGGTTTTGGTTGCTGACTGGCATTTTATTCTTACCTCCCCCCTCCTCCAGTTTGGGACCAAGGTTTCAGGGGGAAAAAATATTCATCCTAAAGTCATAAAGTGAAAGAACAAAGAAGGCGGGTGGGCAAGAACTAGCTCAGCAGCATGGTACTGGCCTGGGTAGCCAGGATTATTCCAGAGTCATCTGGTCTCCATGTTACAAACATCATCAGATTGGCCAATCCTGCCCCTGACTAAGCCCTAGTGCTGGGAAGGCCCTTTCAAAACAGCTCTACCTGGTGAAAATGTTTACAGTTCAGCAGAGAGCATTTTTGTTTTTTAAAGCTACATCCAACTGGATATATAACATCACTGTTGAAACTGTTTTTATCACCTTATGGAAGTACAAGAAAGTCTAGGGATGAATTAATAAACGTACAGTTGACAGGCACATAACCATAGAATAATGTCAGCCATTATCCACATATATTAATGGAAGCTGGATTCCTGGGACAGACACAGAACATTCCCTTAGGGAGCTGGCCCACTTTATTATCTTTATGTAGGTTCAGAAGCTATTTATTTCTCATATGACATTTAAAATGATGCCTTATTCCATCAGCTATAACCCAGGCACACAGATTCATGCCCTTTCCCAAAGGAACACAACCACATAAACCGTTAGGCAACAAATGGAAATGTATTCCCTCTCCCAGCCTCCTTTTGTGGAGCAGAATTAGCAGCCCTTCAGAAGAGTAGGCTCTGCTGTCTCAAACCTCATCTTCAATCCCCAAGAGGAGCAAAATGAGTTCAACTCCCACAGAGATCTCAAAGGCAGGGCCTTTTAATTCATTAATAAGAATTAATAAGAGAGCTCAGTAAAGGCTGTGTTAACATGACATCAAACTACTCAATTCCCTGAAGACTTAGTGAAGATGATTATTCTGCATGATGTAAACCAAACATCTTGATGGTTGACTTACTTACTCAAATGTTGATCTGTGTGCTTTGATGTCCTATGTACAAAGCCTAGGAGAAGCCACATTTTAGCCAACATGCCCGCTCATCACTGAGCAATGCTACTGAGTAGACAAGAGCTTCTGTGGCTAGCCTGACCTTTCTGCACTCTTAGTTAGGGGGGCAGATCGGCAATGACCTGACATTTATGGAAGCTTCCTTGTGGCCTGGCCTCACTGGAATTAGTTCAGTTGGTTTTATAAAGGCCACTTGATTCCACTGATTAAGAACAAAGGAAGTCATATGATGAGTTAAAGAAAACAAGTCATTTCCCTAATGAACAGTGTAGGTCAGGACTGGAAGCAAGTGCAGAACTATGATCCCCTGCTCATGTCATCACCCAAACAAAAACAAAACCAAAAAACCATACTACAGCCTGTGTTCTGCACTGTGCTCATGCAGGATGCAAAGAAAATTAAAATGGGCTCCCTACCTGGAGTCTTTTCATGGATCAGACGCTCAGATGTTTTTGTCTGATGGGCATCCTCTGCAAAAGCACTTAAAATGATTGAGTCAGCAATTTGATGTGCTGCTTTCTGTAAGATTCTAAGGCACTCCAAAGAAAGGCTATAAAAAAAATTTCATATTTCTACACATCTAATGTGGTCCTCTTGTTCACAACCAATATTGGGTTCTCTGGCAAGAGACCCAAGGCAGCCCTGCAATCTTTGATATTCCTACATTTTCCAGCATTTGGAGAGACATGAGTAGAAACCGTGGCTCTGAACCCAGAACAATGGTGCCGTCAAAGTGCCACCACTATTGGGTGTCACCTTCTAAGATTCAACCCTACGGGGGGGCCAAAGCGAGCTCGCCAGACAACTGTTCCTTTACTTCCTCCACGACTGCCCACGTAATCAGCTCTCCATGCTGACACACTCCTTCCCTGTGGCTGGACGCATCCACGGAGGGAAGACCTGGGAAATTACCAGATTGCCAGAGGAAAGTCCTATTTCCCAGACCTCGGCTGCTCCCTCCCCCCACCCCAAACTCTATAAAGGGACCCATTCTGCATGTCCCTGGGCAGAATCTCATGGACCTTAAGGGATTTCAAGCCAGCCTTGCTCTCTCCTTTCTTAGTCAGGGTTCTCTAGAGAAACAAAATCAGTAAGATATATATAGCTGAAACCTGTCCACCATAGATGACACTCTAGTATTTGAAATACCAGTGGCATAGCTTCCAGCATTATAGCAACGTGCAAGCCACCACAGTAAAACAAACCAACAGATGAGTGGTGGAGATATATATATATGTATATATACACATATGTATGTATATATGTATGTATGTATGCATGTATGTATATGGGGGGGATAAACAGAGAGAAACCCGAGTTTGAGTCCCTATCAATGCACCTCATGCACAGCCACGACCCGTCTGTCAGTAAAGACTTTTGTGTTGCTCTGATGCTGAACAGGTTTCAGCAGAGCTTCAGACTAAGATGGACTAGGAAGACAGGCCTGGTGACCTACTTCTGAAAATCAGCCAATGAAAATCCTATAGATCACAACAATCTGATCTCATTGTGCACGGGGTCACCATGAGTCAGGGGCTGATTCAACCACAGCTAACAACGAGAGAGAGAGAGAGATTTATTTTAAGGATTTGGTTCAAGCAATTGTGGAGGCTGGCAAGTCCAAAATCTTTAGGTCAGGCAACAGACTGGATATTCCTGCAGTTCTGCGTCCCAAAATCTGTAGGTCAGGCAACTGGAAAAGTGAAGAGTGAGAGAGTTCTGGTAAGATGTCTGTTTATAGTCTGGAGACAGAATACACACTCAGGAAAGCTCCGTTTTTTGCTCAAAAGGCCTTCAACTGATTGGTTGAGGCCCACTCACATTATGGAGGATAATCTGCATTGCTAAGGAGCCCTGGTGGAACAGTGGGTAAGTGCTTGGCTGCAAATCCTTGGAAACCCTATGGGACAGTTCTACTCTGTCCTATAGGGTTACTATGAGTTAGAATCAACTCGATGGTAGTGGTTTGGTTTTTGGTTTCTGAATCTGCATTACTTAAGGCCAACTGATTTAACCACATTAACTACTTCATCAACTACTAGCCAAAAGGTTTACAGTTCATACCCACCCAGAGGCATCTCAGAAGACAGGCCTGGTGATCTGCTTCCAAAAAAATCAGCCATTGAAAACCTTATGGAGCAGTTCTACTCTGCACACATGAGGTCACCATGAGTCAGAATCAACTTAACCACTAACAACAACGACAACTAGTTCGCAACAGTATCTAGACTAGTGTTTGACCAAACAACTGAGCCCCTCAGCCTAGCCAGGTAGACACATGAAATTAGCCATCACGTCTCCCTATCCCCTTCATCCTAAACTGAGATTAGAAAGACCATCGGTTGCTGGTGACAAGCCCGTTTAGTCCCCAAAGTTCAGAGAAAGTATCCATATTTTTTCTTCTTCACCTTCATTCTGGCACATTGGTTACTTGAAACAATCCAATTCCAAGCACTGACAGACGCTCCTCGTCCACACCAAAACCATAAGCAAATTTCACATGGCGGGCTCTGCAGCTGCTGAGTGGAAGGAAGCGTAACCAACCACGTGACCTGGGGTCCAGCTCTCACCCCGACGTGAGCTCGGCACAGGCCTGGCGAGGGAGCCTGCCTGCCAGGACTATCTCAGCCCCTGTTTCCTGGTGGTTCAGATGTATAAAGTTCGATCAGGAGTCAGGGGTTTGCACTTAGTGGTTCAGAGCTGTGTTTCCTTCTGGTCTAACTACACCCACACTACGGAGCCCTGGTGGCACAGTGTTAAGCGTTTGGCTGCTAACCAAAAGGTTGGCAGTTTGAATCCACCAGCCACTCCTTGGAAACCCTATGGGGCAGTTCTACTCTGTCCTATAGGGTCGCTGTGAGTTGGAATTGACTCGACCGCAACAGGTTTGGTTTGGTTTGGTTTGGTTTGGTTATGGGGAACAGAATTTTCGAGTAGATGTGCTCTCTGTGGAAATTTGTCTCAGCCCAAAAAGGTGAGAAAAGATTAGCAGTTAATCTCTCTCCCAAGCAATGTGCTGCAGACATGTATAAACCCCACTGGAATCCCCTTCTGATCCAACCAAAAGACAGCACTGTGGACTCCTGGCTGCCCCTGACTTGTTCCAGCTCTGCTGTGTGGTAAAGGGAATAGAAGGTCCTCCCTGCTCAAGGCTTCTCCCCTTTTATTATCTCGGCCTCCAAGGGTCAGCCCTCAGGGGGCCCACTGTTTGGTCAGCTCCAGCAGGGTGAGAACGGGCTCTCTCATGCTCTCTCTTTGGGGAACCCAGTGTTGCCTCTTATCTGGCAATTACCTCCTGTGCTTCAGGCCTTCCAGCCCTTCCCTGCACTGCAGCCAGGCGGGGGGGTGAATCATCCCAAGCTGTTAAGAGCTTGAATGAAATCACCTCTGACAGATGGAAAGGGTTTTAACAAAAGAGGTTCCCTCACCCTCAGTTATATCTGAATTCAGCCGATCATCTTCCACTCTGAATTTCAAAAGAAATTTCTGTTTTACTTCTCGGTTTGGATAATGGTAAAAATGGAAGGTACCTAGGTGGACCTGGGCCTGCTGGAACAGCTTGGCACTCAGAGGGGCAAGGCTGATATAGCTGAGAGTGAAGCAGGGAGCCAGGGTGGAGGAGGCCATGGGGGCTGAACAATCCCGAGGACCCCTGTCGCGGACCCAGGAGCTGACCCAGAGGGTCAGAACATAGGACAGAGTGATGCAGGCTAAGTCACGACGTCTCTGTGCCAAGACTGCAAAAGGGATAAATGGACATTTGCTGTTTTACATCACTCAGCACCCATTCACCCTTCCTCTGAGAAATGCCCCAATTTTCATTTGGAAATGAACCCCCTCTGCCAATCTATATATTTTTGGTAGAGCTAATCACCACCACAGGAGTCCTTGGGTGACAAAAATGGTTAAGCACTGGACTACTAGCCAAAAGGTTGCCGATTTGAAACCACTCACAGGCTCCACAGAAGACAGGCCTAGCAATCTGCTTCTGAAAGGTCACAGCCTGGGAAACCCTATGGAGCAGTTCTACTCTGCCCACGTGGGGTCACCATGAGTCAGAATCAACTCAACGGCAACTATCAACAGCAATAACAATCACCGCCACACCCAGCTCCAGGTGTGACATGTGACTGAGACCTGGTCAATAAGAGCCACTCATCCTCCTGAGCTCTTATGACTGGCTCAGGATGCACCTGTGACCCCATCAGAGCCAGAAAGATGCCATGAGCCTTTGCTGGGAATTGTGGACTTAAGTTTTCCATCAAATTGAATCTGATAGGGTGTAAGGTCTAGAGCCCCTGTGACCATTCTGTGACCATTCTGTGACAGTCATTCATATCTGAGAATAGAACCAACATAGAAGAGAGTATAGCTAAGTGAGGAGAGAGGGAGAGAAACTGCCTCCTGTGAGCCCCTGGATCAAGCCATGCCTGAAAGTAGCTTACCCCTGAACTTTTAAAATAAATTCTCCTTTTTCTTAAATCATTTTGGATTGGGGTTTTGTTCTATTATAAACAAAAGTGCACTAAAGGTACAGGGGACTCCAAGACGAGATTCAGAGGCCCAGAAATGGGGAGTGTCCAGCACCAGAGTCCAGGCCAGCCAGTGAGGCAAAGAGGCAGGCAGCATCTGAGGGGGTCATGCCCAGTAACGAGGCCTGGATCTGTGGTGTTCAAACTGTAATGTACCTAAGAGTCATGCGGAGAACTTAGTAAGAACAGAGATCCCCAGCCATTCCCATGGCCAATTCTGATCCATAGGTCTGAAATGGGACCCCAGGATCTAGTTCGTAACCTGTATCCAGGGAATTTGGAAGCAGATGATGCAGGGAATACACTTGGAGAAACACTACCCTGCACTCTGAGCTGGGAGTTAAAGGACAGGGTTCCAGTCCCACATAGGAGCAAAGAAGAACACTGAACCATTTGCACCACCCAGGGACTAATGTATAAGATTAGGCCTGAGCCTTGAACAGGAGAGCAGAGACAAGTGTGGCAGCAGTAGCTCAGCTGGTGCCTGGTGGCATACACAAGAGCCTGGATCATGAACACTGGTTTTAGTGCTGGAACATCACACAGCAGTTTGAAGAAGCAGGAACAACAGTTTGGTCAGAAGTACCATGTGAACACTTCCAAGTCGACAAATACTTTCATATGTTGATCTAACTGCTCCTACCAACCAGTCTATGAGGCAACTAGAGATTACCACCATCATCACCTGTTGCCACTGATTCTGGCTCATGATGACTCTGTGTGTGTCAGACTAGAACTATGGACCATAGGGTTTTCAATGGCTGAGATCTTTCAGAAATAGTTCACCAAGCCTTTCTTCCGAGGCCCCTCTGGGTAGACTCAAACCTCCAACCCTTCAGTTAGCAGCCGAGCACTTAACTTTTTGCACTACCCAGTAAGGTTCCAAACACGAAACCAAACCAATTGCCTTTGAATCAGTTCCAGCTCCTAATAACCCCGTGTGTGTCAGAGTAGGACTGTGCTCCATAGGGTTTTCAAATGGCTGATTTTTCAGAACCAGATTGCCGGGTCTTTCTCCCAAGGCTCCTCTGGGTGGATTTGAACTGCCAACGTTTCGGTTGGCAGTTGAACACTTAACCATGTGCACCACCCAGGGACTCACATATAAGGTAATAAGTGGTACAATAGTGATGGAGATGGAGGCACAAAGGAGGGGCATGCAGCTCAGAATGTTCTTGGAGGCTGAATATTAAAGGGAAAGGTAGACAGATAATGAAGGACGACTAGAATGAAAAAGAGACTACGTCTGGTCAGAATTTTCTTCAGGGCCATGGAGGGAGCCTCTGATCAAGGCATTTCAACACTCCTTTGAAATGCAGCTTAGAACTGAACTACCTCCCTTACCTGCTGAGACCAGTAGTGGCTCCTGTTGACCTCACCACAGGTCCAGTAGGTGACCCAGCATACCTTGTCCACAGCTTCTACCTGGAGGCTCAAATCAGGGCACCTCCTGACCCTTATTGATAGATGGTTTATCCTTGCATATACCTAAGTGACAAATGTTAAAACAAAAATCACATTAAGCCAATAATAGAAAATGATTGAAGTTTTTTGAACTTAAACAATTTGCAAATCAGGGTGACATTCTGATTAGAGAGTCAAAACGTTCCAAAGATGAGAGGACCTCGAAACACTCTTATACCAAATCTTATCAGCATTTCCATGGAAAAAAAGGGTCAGAACAGAACTGATAAACAAATTTGTGGTCAGGAAAGATTTTCATACAGCATTGTCTTGAAGAACAATTAAAATAATTACCAATTTGCCCTAAACATAGCTCCCAGTCTGACCTTTGGAGTCTGTTTCCAGTAACTGACTGAATTCTTCAAAAGAGCACAATGTCCAAGGCAAAACGGCCTTACTAGTTTATCTGGACCATGGTTTGACTCAAAGTTGACCCCCATGAACCAGTTTCTCCAAGGTTCAAAAGGATAATCAGGGGCAAATGGCTCGGGTAGGTCACCCCAACTCCATGGACCCAGAAATCTGGACTCCAGGAGAATTAAAACAGTTTCTCACAAGTAAGGAAAAAGGACTTACCTGAATTAATGACTTTTAAAAATACAAATTTAATACAAGAAAAAAAATATTTCACAAAATTTTATCACCAGAAGTTAACCACTAAGTGTCTTTTTTTCCTTTTAAAAAAAGTGTTAACATACTATATGTACTGTTTTTATAAACAGCCTTTTATACATATTTATTGTTAACATCTTTCCATGCCAAATATGTACATGCTGTATAATTTTAATGCTTAAATAATATTTCACGTATCACTCAACAATCTCTTACCGTTAAATATTTAGATTGTTTCCAATTTTGCGCTACACTAAACTTTGTATGTATCCTTAACTAAATCCTTAAGAGAAATCCCTAGAAATGTTATCTCAGTGTCAAAATGGCTTGGACATTTTTTAAACTTCTGATATTTATTGGGAAATTGTCTTCCAGGAAGGTTATAGGAATTTACCTCGTCTCTAGCAGCAACAAAATCTGTAAAGTACACAATACCTAATATTTAACTTTGATAGCTGTAAATCTCTTTTTCATTGTGTCCCACCCACCTATCAGTATCTCTTCACAATGATAAGACAATTGGCAAATGCTAACATTCACAGTTTGCAAAGCACTTTTACATACTTTTAATCCTCTAACACCCGTGAAAGATAAGACTTACATTTATTATCCTCATTTGCAAATGTGATCTGGAGAAGTTGGATTTATCAAAGATCATGTGGTCAATAGTGACAGGTAATGAGATAAAAACCAAGATCACTTATCTTCCCAGCCCAATGTTCCTTCCACATCAGTGCTTCTCCACCCCAGCTGCCCATTAGAATTTACCGTGCCCAGGTCCCATCCCCAGAGATTCTGATTTAATTAGCTTGGTTGGATATCTGGGATGGGTGAACATTCCCAAATCCTTTGAGGCATCTAATGAAAATAATGGATTCTCTTCCCAGACAAACATACCCATATAAAAATTGTAAACATGATGTCAAGAGGTTATCAAAAAGACTTCAGACCATAAAGGGATCCAGGATCCAAAGAGCCAAAGTTAAGATTTAGTTAGTGGATTATTGATTAGCACTTACATTACCCCCAAATGGCCCTCCGCTTTGAGCATGGGTGGAACCTGTCTATCACTCTGGGGACTATGTTAAATTATATAACAGAAGAGAGATTTATCCTAGGTGGACCTGACCTAATCAGAGGTCTAGAGGACAGAGGCTAAGAGTCAGATATGTGAAGCATGAGAGAAATTCCATGGGAGGGAAATTCTGCTGACTTTGAAGCTGGATTGAACCACATGGCAACAATCTGTGAGCGCCCTTTAGGAGCTGAGAGTGACCCCTGACTGACAGCCAGCAAAAAAAAAGGAGCCTGCCACCACAAGGAACTGAATTCTTCCAACAACCAGTGAGCTAGGAAGAGGACCCTGAGTTCCAGATGAGACCACAGCCCTGGCTAACACATTGATTTCAGCCCTGTGAGACTCTGAGCAGAGAATCCAGCCATGTCATACCTGAACTTCTGACCTACAGAAACTGTGAGGTAATAAATGGAAGGCATGTTGTTTTAAGCCACCAAGCTTGAGGTAATTTGTTAAGCCTCAATGGAAAATGAATATAATGTAAGCACCTGCTAAGTTATCATTAAGATTCCTCTTGAAATGGATAAAACAATTCTTTAAAATGTTTCTGTCCTGCCTTCTATGGGCGTTTATTGATGGATGGACAAATGAAGCACAACATACAGACACCTAAAGAAGGCAAACTATGCTGAGTGCTGTAAACAAGGCTCACGCTCCCTCTGCTCCGGGAGTCCAAGGAAAGGAGAGCTTAAATGGAAAGGAGGCACTGTGAGAAGAACATCCGCAACCAGGAGGAATGCAAAGGCGGTTTGAGGAAGTGGGGCAGTGCTCTGGAAGTGAGGACACATACAACGGTCTAGTCAGAGGGAACTGCCTGGAGAGAAGAGACAATCCAGAGCATTTTCTGGAAATCATGATTAAATCCAACTTGCTGAAGCCCGGGATAGAGGATGGATATGCTGTTGTTGTTAGGTGCCATCAAGTTGATTCCAGACTCATAGTGACCCAATGTATTTAAAAAAAAAAAAAAAAAAAAAACAGTTACAGGCCTGTGGTTGCTGACTCATAGTGACCGTATAGGACAGAGTAGAACTGCCCCGTAGGGTTTCCAAGGAGCAGCTGGTGGATATGAACTGCTAACCTTTTGTTTAGCAGCCATAGCTCTTACCCACTGTGCCACCAGGGCTCCCACCCGATGTTTGGTGGAAAATAATTCCAGGAAGGTAGGAAAAGATCAACTCATGGAGGGTTGAATCTTCGAGTGAGCTGTTGGGACATCACCCTGTTTGCAGTGTGAAGTCAGGAAAGGTTCCCCGCCCTAGTGGGTTTTCTGAGGTGGAGGTTAGGAAGGCTGCAGCAGTGTAGAGGGTGGGGCTAGGCCATTCCAGAATCAACGGACAGATGGACCAATGTATTAATAGCCTTCTTGTCATTTAATCTCTGCGGTTTCATATTCCTGAGAAAGTGAGGGCTGCGCTGAGTAAGCGAGACAGAGGTGTGGATCCATACCCCTTCCCCACCTCACCCCACATCCGCCTCTCCGTTGTGATCTGTAGTTTGATCCCCAGAAGAAACACCCTGGTTGTTCCCTCATTTAATCCTCCCTCGGGGCTGTCCCTCCTCCTCCGGTGGTGGTTCCAGGTTGCCTGCCCTTGAATTACTCAGCACTAGGGAATCAGAGATTAGCACGCTGTTCTGAAGGGGGCACATCCCCACCATCCCACACAGCAACCTCACACCCTTCTCTTTCTCTCCTCTCCTACTCCCCCTTCTTTGCTAAATGGGAAGGTACAATTTCTCGGTGTTTGACAGAAATTTAATCTGCACAATTGCTCTTTCTGCAGGCTGGGCTAAGCCAGAGACCCTTGATGTCCGTTCCGAAGTACATGTGGTAACTTTTAAAAGGGTTGCCATTTTTTTTTAATATTCCATCTGTCTTGTGCCAGACCATCAACAACAGCAGATCAGAGTCTGTCTATAAAGAGGGAAGGTAATACCAGCCTTCATCCCTTCAGCTCTGGGGATTTATAACTAACATCGGTCAGTTCCAGAGTTGTAAGAACCAGAGTAATTGGATTTAAGGCTTGGAGTTGGCTCTTCTGAGCAGAAATTTAATGCAAAAGCTCTATTTTCTTGACCCTAAAGGGCTAGCTTTGGAAACTGTTCAAAGTAAAACTTGTTCCTGGTTTCCCCTCTTATCCAACAGTGGAGTCCTCAGCACGCACACTGTTCTGCCCCCTTCCAGCTAGATGGCATAGCAGATTTTGCCTACCCTGAGCCTCAGTTTCCTGCTCAGTTAAATAGGAATAAGAATATGATCCAGGATTTATCTGCCTCACACTATGTCAGAGAGGTAGACATTCTCTCCCATGAGAAGACCATTGTTGTGGATTAAATTGTGTCCCCCAAAAAGATCCTTTAAAGCCCTTACCCTTGCACCCGTAAGTGTGACCTTCTTTAAGGAAATAGAGTTTCTCTTTGCAGATGTTAATGGTTAAGTTAATGACGTCATATGGGAGCAGGATGGGTCCAAAACCTAACCCCATCTGCGTGCTGGCTTATAAAAGAGGAAAACACACAGACAGACACACAGTGGGGAAAGCCATGTGAAGATGCATCAACGAGCCAAGCAACACCAAGGACTGCTGGGAGCCTCTAGAGCGAAGAGAGAGACGTGGAAAAGATTCTCCTTCAAGCCCTCAGAAGGAATTCACCAGGCCAAGACATTGATTTGGACTTCTAGCCTCCAGGACTGTGAGAAAATAGATTTCTGTTCTCTAAAGCCACCCACTTTTGTGGTATTTTCTTATGGCCGCCCTAGGAGGCTAAGACAACCATGCTACTGATTCATCAGCTGTAAGGCCTGTGTTCATCGCACACACCTTCGGCCTATCCCTACTGCCAGAACTGCACCGGCCTGACCTCCTAGCTGTGTTCCCATCTATGCTCTCAGCTGACCCGTCGTGACTCTTAGGACAGTGGTTCTCCAGCTTGCCTGAACACTGAAATCTCCTGGGGAATTTAAAGCTTTACTGACGCCCTTCCTATCCCCAAATCTGATTTAATTCATCTGGCTACAGCCAGGACACTGGGATTTTTTTAAATCTCCCCAGGTGATTTGAATATGCAGCCAAGTTTGAGAATACACAGGAGCCAGGGCTAGTGATGCTGTCAGGGGCTGTGGAACAGTCAGCCTGGTGGTAACTGCCTCACTGAGTCTTTGAACTTGGCTTCATCAGCACCCAGCTGGTAGCCACCTGCACACGACAAGGGTGAGGAGCTGAGTGAGGAAACACCACCAGGGAGGAGTGAGAAAATTAAGAAACAGGAACCCATCCCTGGTATGGGGCCTTTGTGTCCGAGGTGCCAGTACCCAGACTATGGCCTTACAATCCAGACTATTCTCCAAAAGAAGTGAGAGGGCAGGAGGCGTAACTAGCATATGGCAGGTATTGCACTGGCCCTGGGCGCGTGGCACCACTGAGGAGTTTCTGTTAACCCAGTACGGCCAACAGCGTTTCTACGGAAAATGTCACCCATGGCAAGCACTGAAATTGCGCCCCTGTCCAAACATCCGACAACCCTCTTTTAGGTAACTTTACCATAATATCAGCTCCAAAATACAAGTCAAGCTTGTTAATATTTTAATTAACAGATTACCGTGCTTGAGGAAGGACGTTGGGCCATACTGGGTTAATAGAAACTGCTCAGTGGCACCACACATCCAGGGCTGGTGCGATACCCTAGATACACCGCGGCCAGATTCTCCGGGCTCACTGTCATCCTCATCCTCCCTTTTCCTGTACCCTTTGCAGAACAGTTTTCCAACCCAGTGCACCACATTTTTGGTGAACAAGTCCTGGCCTTTTATCCTCATTTGCACTCAGAATCCATGGGAACTCCTTGAAGCAGTTAAAATATAAATCTGATATTGGGAGCCCCCATTAATGAAGCAGCCAACCAACAAAAAGTCCCAAAAACCTTTGAAAAGGGGAAAGCAAATGCCTTTCTGGCAGAGCCTCCAAAGCTCCAGGAAACCTCGACTTATTTGGGATGTTACAATCTCAGGGACTTTCTGGTCTTTTTAGATGATGCATTATAACTAGAAAGGAGCCCCGGTGGCACAGTGGTTAAAAGCACTCGGCTGCTAACCAAAAAGGTGGGTGGTTCAAACTCACCAGCAGCTCCGCGGGAGAAAGATGTGGCAGTCTGCTTTTGTAAAGATTCACAGCCTTGGAAACCCTCTGGGGCAGTTCTATTCTGTCCTACAGGGTTGCTGTGAGTTGAAATTGACTCCACGGCAGTGGGTTTGGTTTTTTGGTATTGCAGCCAGAGTCCTACGAACAGATGAAGCAGCAAGCTTACAGGTGGGCTACATAATTAAGGTTTAATTACTTCCGTGCCCTGTGCGCTGAGATCCTGACTTTCTGATATAAGTGCTGGTTTCTTAGCATGAATTTTAACTCAGCTACAGATCATACAAAGATGATTGCTGACTTCCATCCAAGTGAGTGAACCATTTCCAGTCTTTGTGCAGTCACTTCTCTGAAGCTGCGTAGGTACAGCTCGTGGGAGAGGAGACAGGAGACGCCAGCTCTGACCAGGGGAGCTGACCTGTCTTCCCCTCCAGGGCCAGAGAGGCGAAATCACGCCCACTGCCTCTGGAACATGTAAGTTAAGCTTTTGACTGCAGGCAGCATGACTGCTTCCAGCAGCTCTGTCTGCCACTGTCCCCGCTTCTCCTTGCCAAAGGCCCTGAAACAAAGAGACGGCAGATGTTTCTACAAAATCTTCCTGGTTCTCCAGGCTGGAGGAAAGCACTGCAGGACAGTGGGTTGATTGGTGTGTGAGAAAATTGCACAGCTGCTGGGCATGAAACGGTAAACATGAAAGCTGTATTTTCTTCAGAGCATTTACTGCCACCAGAGATATACTTCTTTGGTTACTTACTGCATCCCTCCTGCCAGAATAGAAACTCCCTGAGAGCAGGGAATTTGTGTCTTGCTGTATTCCAAGAGCCTGGGACAGTGCCTACTGCCACCACCAGTTGCTGTTGAGCTGGAGTCTCCTCTTCCACGAGCTGTACCTACTGCGCAAAGACTGGAAATTGTTCACTCACTTGGATGGAAGTCAGCGATCACCTTTGTAGGATGGATGGTCACTCATGGTGACCCCACGTGTTTCAGAGTAGAACTGCTCCATAGGGTTTTGCAGGCTGTGTGTGACCTCTTGGAAGCAGATCGCCAGGCCTCTTTTCCAAAGCACCTCTGGGTGTGTTTGAGCTGCCAACCTTTCAGCAGTCAAGGTCTTAACCGTTCGTGCCACCCAGGAACAGTGCCTGGCACATGGCAAACTAAGAAACCAGTTGCCTTGGAGTCCATTCTGACTCATGGAGACCTCATGTGCATTCGAGCAGAACTGTGCTGCATAGGGTTTTCGATGGCTGATTTTTCAGAGGGGGGATCACCAGGCCTTTCTTCCCAGGCACTTTTGGTTAGCAACCGTTTGGTTAGCAGCCAAGCACATTAACCACTGCACCACCCAAGGGCCCATGGCAGGTACTCAGTAAATGTTTGAGAAAGGAAAGAAGGTAGGGAGGGAAGGTGGGAAGAAGGTACAGAAAGGATGGACTATGGAGTGCCATTGAGTTGATTTTGACTCATGGTGACCCCATGTGACAGAGTAAAACTGCCCTATAGGGTTTTCTAGGCTGTGATTTTTACAGGAGTGGATCACTAGGTCTTTCCACTCAGAGTTGCTAGCTGGTTCCAAGCCACCAACATTTTGGTTAGCAGCTGAGCGCTTAACTGTTGTGCCACCACGGCTCCTTTTGCTCATTACGTTAAGGTCCTCTATTTACCCAGCAATACTCTTCTTTTTTTCCAGTTTAGTGAAATGTTTACTCTTTCATCTTTACTCTCATCCTTCTTGCTTTGTTTCTCCCGGTAGCTCATTCTTCCTCCTGACACGGGTATGTTAGCAACTGACCCCACCCCAACCTACTTCCATATTTGGCTCTGGTCTAAGATCCTCATATTCAGAAATGAACCTCAAGTTAGCAACGATAGAAAATAGCTCATTTCTATCCTTTTTACTTCTAACCAAAGGGCTGAATCCAGCAATTCTCACAGAATTCTTCCCAGCCTGTTTCGTTGAGTGGTCAAAGTATAATTTTTCAACAAGTTAGAACATGATTTTCATATAAGCATATGGTGAGCATGTGTAAAAGATTAATTTAATTCATGAATGAGAGAACCAGAGGATAGTGAAGCTGTTCAAAGGAGAATGTGAAAGGCAAAAATTTAGATAGCCATTCAGGAGTGGCATGTTGAAGTAAGTTTGCTAACTTGGAGACCAAACTGGCTGATGTCCTATAGGCAATAAAATCTAGGGGACAGAAATCATTTCCATCTGTATCAGACAAAAATCTACAAGTTACCCTGTAACTTTGCAGAGCCTGGGCCCTAATCAATAGTAAATAGTAAGTCAAGCCAAAGTACACTTCCCTAGAAAATTAAATAATCTTTAGGTGGGTCTGGTAGGCAGCATTTCCATGTATCGAAAGGACACATACCCATTGCCGTGGAGTCGATTCTGACTCATAGTGACCCTGTAATACAGAGTAGAACTGCCGTATAAGGTTTCCAAGGATTGGCTGGTGGATTCAAACTACCAGCCTTTCGGTTAGCAGCCTGAGCTCTTAACCACTGCACACCAGGCCTCCAAAAGGACATGTAGTCATCTTATTTTATACCTCCAAGTTCTGGATAAGTTTTCTTAATAGAGTTGGCCCCAACAGCCTAATGGAGATCCCTGAAGTATATAAAAATACTGTTTTGCTCTAGGTGCCTGATACCACCAGACCCTTCTAAGAGAAACTACCCATCCCACACCCCCTGCTGAGGGAGAAGCTGCAGGTGGCCATGTTCTATGCCACACAACTCCCTGGAAGCTGTTAATTAGACCAGGAATAGGGCCTGGCTCAAGGACAGCCCATCTCATGATGGTACAATAGTCTATAACATAGTCCAGGGCAAAAGCTGTGTCCTACCAGGGATTACACGGCCCCATCCATTGTCGTTTTTTGTATGTTATAGAACTTGTAGGAAGATACCCTGGGGAATTTATATGGGAGTTATGGGGAGAAAGACCATTAATACTGGAAGAAGAGGAAAGACCAGAAAAAGAAGGAGGAAAAATGTAGCTGAGTCACAGAAATATGACGTCTTAAAGAAGAATCCATAGACACCTCATTCTAAGGGCACAACTTCCTTTCAGGTCAATAGAATTGCTAGCAGAGACAGGAGAGCTCCGCTGTGTCTTGAAATCCCTCTGGTCTCCATGAGCCAAGCCCTGGCCAGATGTTTCAGATTCTTGCCTTCCTTATTTCTGTGTCTTATGTGTTTCCTTACCAAAACATTCATTAGTCAAGGTAACCTGAGTGATTCTCTTTTTTTTAACCATCAGTGGAAACTCAAAAGCACAGAGATGACTCCAAATCCACAGAGGCTACGTGGCCGGGATTACATTCTTACTTGGAGTGGCAGACACAAAATTGTCTCTGAGGCCACCAATGCTCATTTGAGTTTTGCGGACAGACCAACGCAACACCCAGTATCTTATTTAAGGATCATTCGAAAAACAGAAACTCAGTCCAATTAGCTCAAGTAAAGGAGGATCTGTTGAATGGATACAGGGAGTCTTACAGAACCCAGTTTAGTTCTAGAATCTGGATCTCACTGTGCAGTTTCCCTTTCTATCTTTCTCCCTGGAGTCTTTAATCTCTGGTTTCTGCTGCTTTCTGTGGTTCTTTTTTACTCTTTTCTTTCCGCAGACTGTCTTCTCTGCTCCCTCATTACAGGGCCACTCAAAGTTACTCCAAAATGGCACACAGGTCAACGGGACCTTCCAGTTCCCAGTCACCTAACTTCCAATTCCAAATTGCCAGAAGAGGGTATCTGTTCATATCAGGTCAAGTGTCTGTCTTGGTCCAACCAGCTGTGCCCAGGGGTGTCTTACTGAGCATACAGGGATGTCCCTTTTCTGCTTTTGGTAGAGGACCAAAAAGAAGTCGTCATCGAGTTGACTCTGACTCATGGCAACCCCATGTGTGTCAGAGTAGAACTGTGCTCCATAGGATTTTCAGTGGCTGATGTTTCAAAAGTAGATCACCAGGCCTTTCTTCCAAGGTGCCTCTGGGTGGACTCAAACCTCCAACCTTTCAGTTAGAAGCTGCGTGCATTAACAGTTTGCACCACCCAGAGACTCCACTGATAGAGCAGCTTCTCCAAAAAGTAGAATAGGCTGGTATAGAAGAAAAAAGTGCAACAGATAGCACTTCATCTCATTACCAGAGGCTGGCCTCAGATGAGAGAATTGTGATTTCCCCAAAGTATACAAATGGACCAAGTGCAAAATGTTCCCTCAAAGAGCAACAGATATCTCCTCAACAGCTGTAGAAAGCTATAGCAATGCCCCAGGAGCCTTTAAGAATGGGGGAGGGAGGGAGTGACTCAATGACTTAAGACGCTAGCTGTAGTTTGAGAATGGTCCAGCTCAACAACAATTATTTCATCCTAGATGTCAATATGAGAAACACCGAAAAGAGGTAAATGCTTCTTTGGCCAGCATCCCCATGTCTGAAGCAGGAAGCATAGTATCAGAGGAAGAGGCTGACTATTATAGTCACCAGACAATTCCAGCCACACAGTGGCCCACATCCAGTCCACTGGGGTCAGGAAGCATTGCTGCTGTCCAAAACCATCCATCAAATACCTGTCTCACCTGGCATTGGGCCTTTAGGTACCCCGTCAGAGTTGACCCACAGACGCAATCTTGCAATACACTCACAGAGCTTAAAGAGAAAGAAATTGCAATAGGGAGATAACTACATTCCTTACAGTTATGGGAAGTGGTCTTGAGACAACCTCAGATTAACGTCACCTTTCTTCCAAACGTGCCCAGCAGAGGAGCTGTCTGAGCGGAGTGGGTGGAAAACCGAGGATCGCCTCCTTGGTGCGCCACAGTGCCCACAAGACCAAGTGAGAATTCAACCCTGGGTAGCTGGGGTGGGTGAGCCCACCTAGGAGGCAAGCCTCACCCTTCCAATCCTACAGGTTTGACTCCACACTCTTGTAGACCTGTCACTGAAACCATCACTTAGAGGGTTACGAGAAATGGGAGATTTTACGGAAAAGGGGCAACAGCAAATGGGGCTTTCTAAGTTCATTTGGCTCTCTCCCCTAGGGGCCTCAATGGCCAGCATTGTATGGGTATTCTTTTTCTCTTAGTATAACTAATGGATCTATTTTGAGTAAGGACAAGTACAAAGCCTTCTGAGATTTCAGGAGGAGATGAGAAGCACAAAGCATAATTATAGAATTAGCATCATCACCATTATCTCCAATCAGCACATCATTCACAGTGACAGTTCCTAAGAGCTTTATATTGGAAAAGTGTAATCTCTAGTGCAAATGCAGTCCAACCAGTACTGCACCTAGGTACCCTTAGAATTATGAATGCAGGTCACTGTCTACCCCTGTGATCCCTGGAGAAGGCAGGGAGCATCATTTCCATTTGCCAAATAAAAAGAAATGGAAACACCATGAGATGAGGTTAGGGCAAATATTACCTGTTCTTGAGACAACCAGTCAATCTGGTATCAAACAAAAACTCAATCAACTTGGATGCCTTGCTGTCAACACTCGAAATAGCTAGAGTCAAAGGAAGCACACAAAGCAAAAGGAGGATATGGTTTAGTTCCTGTAAGAGCCCATTCATATTTACTTGCTGTTGCTAGCTGCTGTTGAGTCAGCCCCGGCCTTATGACAACCCCATTCACAAGGGAAATAAACACTTCTTCGTCCCGCATCATCCCCATGATGGTTGTGGATCAGACTGTTGTGAGCCACAGGGTTTTCATTAGCTGATTTTCAGAAGTAGATCACGAGGCCTTTCTTCCTAGTCTGTCTTAGTCTGGAAGCTCTGCTGAAACCTGTTCAGCATCATAACAACATGGAAGCCTCCACTGACAGACGGTGGTGTCTTCACATGAGGTGCACTGGCCGGGAATCAAATCCAGTCTCCCACATGAAAGGCAAGAATTCTACCACCTGAGCCACCACTGCCCCTTTATGTTTTGTTAGGCATTGTCTAATCCAGATGACTCAGTTTCCAAAGGCTCATGCCATTTCTGATTTCAAAGCACATAAACTATGGGACTATTTAACCCGGTCCTTAGCTCTGTGCTCCTCCTGGGATGCAGGCTCTCTGCAAGTCAGAAATGGCGGGGGAGGCAGTGGTGATGTGCAAAGGAACAAAGGGTTTAAGGTCAGACAAATCTGAGCTGATATCCAGACTCTGCCACTTTCTAACGCAACTGTATTGAGTGTCACCTTTCTTTACGTGTAAAAATGTCTGTGTTGAAGTGTTACTGTGAGGATGAAATCAAATTAAATTATACAATGCACTTAAAGGACTTAGCAAGAGCCTGACAGATAAAAGCAGTTAATAAATCTAATGTTAATTCTCAAGAAGAATTTTTCAGAAGGATTCACCTTCAGTCTACTATTTTCCCAAGTTCCTCGGTCATGGTTAGAGGGAAGGATGACAGAAGGGATGAGAATAAAAGGAGAAGGAGTGGGCACAAAATAGCACAGGCCCTGCTAACAATAAAGATTCTGTGCCTGTGTTTGCCCGTATCAGTAACTTAATCTTGCAGTAGTTATTCTCTCCGGAGTCCCTGGCTAGTACAAACAGTTAATGCGCTCAGCTGCTAACCCAGACGTTGGAGGTTCGAGTCCAACACCTCAGAAGAAATCCCTGGTGATCATTTTTTTTATTGTGGTTTTATATATATATAAATATATATATATAAAACAAAACATTTGCCAATTCAAAAATGTTTGCATGTACAATTCTGTGACATTGATCACGTTCATCATCATTGTGCAACCAACACCGCTATCCTTTTCCAAATAATTCTACCACCATGAACAGAAACTCAGTGCTCCCTAAGCAATGACTCCCACTTTCACCCTCCCTTCCACACCTGGTAACCACTTACAAGCGTTGATCTATATATATTTGCCTATTTCATATAATTGGGATCATACACTACTTCTGCTTCGGTGACTGACTTTTTCACCCAGCATTAGGTCTTCAGGGTTCATCCGTGTGGTGGCATGCAGCAGGACTTCATTTCTCCTTAGGGCTGAATAATACTCCATTGTGTGTATAGACCACATTTTGTTTATACGTTCGTGTGTTAATGGACATTTCAGTTGTTTCCAACTTTTAGCGGTTGTGAATAACGCTGCAATGAACATTGCCCAAATTTCTGTTCGTGCTCCTGCTTTCACTTCTCTGGGGCCTGTATGTACCTGGTTAGTTTTCTTTTTTAATCACTGCACTGAAAGAATGTCATCTCACACTCTGCAGTGGCCTGAAGACCCCAGTTGCAAGGATGCTCAGAATCACAGCTTCTTTTAGTTGGCCACTCACTGTAGTTTTTTGCCTCAATCCTCACAACAACCTTCTAAGGTAGGCATATATATCCCCTTTTTTCAGATGAGAAAATTAAGGCCAAGGAGGTTAAGTTTATTTCAGGCTCAGTGTACTTCAGATAGCTGATGGCCTATAGAGCTGGCATTTGAACTGAGATCTGAAACAAATAGGAATGAAGGGAAGAGAGAGAAGAAAAGCAGAAATCCTTGTTGTCTATAAAACTGTTTATGCAGCAGGCATGTTTCAAAAATCCAGTTTGTGCCTACACACATAATTTTTGAATTTGCTTTGCTTCTCAATGAACAACCTGAAAGCCATTCTAATAAAGGAAGAACTTAAATAAAAACCAGGAGGTGATTTTTGACTATCCATGCGTATACTTTCTGATCCAAGTAAATTTGCAAATAAGAACATTACAAGCATTCTCACCACATCTGCTGTCTGACGAACTCTACGTGATTTCCAACAATGGTTTGAAATATTGCACCTAAAACCAACGTGACTTAAGTATGAAATCGGATCTCCCTTAAGAGTACCTGAGGCCTAATTGGTCACTGTAACCATAACCATGACGGGGAGACTTTTTCACAACATACTTTACAAATCCATCTCAGGATTTCTTAGCAATAGCCAGTTGCCATTGAGAAAATTCAGACTCATGGTGACCCCATATGCATCAGAGTAGAACTGTACTCCGTAAGGTTTTCAATGGCTGATATTTTGGAAGTAAATTGCAGGCCTTTCTTCCAGGGAGCCTCTGAGTGGACTCGAACCGCCAACCTCTCAGTTAGCAGCTGGGCACTTTAACCATCTGCACCACTCAGGGATTCCTTCTTAGGAGTACACTTCTCAGTCATATGTCTTCACTCCCTGCCGGTCCGACAGGACTGGCTTAATATGGATCATTCAAAGTGCTCGTTTGTCCTTTGACCTCACTACCTAAAGTCTGTAAACAATGAGATTGTTTTCTTGGGTGGGACTTGATTGCTTAATAAATTAAGATGTCAGATATTTCTCCCAAAAGTGGACTCAGTCTCTTACTTTTTAAAGCAGAATTTTTTCAAAATGCTTTCCATGGAACTTAAGTACTATCAAGTACTCTATTAAGAGAAAATTCTGCAATCTAACAAATTTGGCAAATAATGAGTATTACAGCTTCCTCTTGGATATTTAGCCACTTCAGTTATTACAGCTTAAATAAACACTGCAGTGTTTGCTTATTTCTTTGAGAGGTACCTATCACCATTATGAAATGAATGTTCTGTGGAATCCACTTTGGAAAACCTATTGTTCAGGAAGACTCTTGCCCATGAAAGCTATTTGTAATAAACCCATTCACAAAATCACACCAAATATACAAAATCACACCAAAAATTTCCTAGAAATAGATGGAATTGCCCACTTCTGAAATTAGGTGATTCTTTTGTAGTAATGACTGCAGTTCAGTGGGCACCTGCTATCTCTTGGGCTCCTCAGCACACCTCACATGGTAGATATAGTCCTTTTCATTAAACAGACGAGGGAAGAGACTCAGATTAAGTAACTCACAAAGTCACACCACTGGGAAGAGGCAGAACCAGGATTTTGAAACTAAGATCAAAGCTCAAGTGCTTAAAGACTATACCGTGATGAACTTTCCTACTGGAGCAGACCCTCCCTCGTACTGTCCAAACTAGAGGGCACCTTTTCCTCAGAGAGTCTGGCCAGGCCTTCACCCAGGTGTTACGGACTGAATTGTGTGCTCCGCCCCCTTCACAAAACATGTGCTGGAATCCTAACCTGTGGACGTAATCACCTTCCATAATGCAATCTAATATTATGCTAACGAGGCCATATCAGTGTAGGGTGTGTCCTAAACCTAATTCTGAGGTAGAAAAAGATCAGACAGACACAGAGACAAGCAGCACAAACCAGGGAAGAGAGAGGCCACATGGAGATCACCAAGGAACCAAGAAATGCTGGGGCTACAGAAGCTGAGGCAAGAATCTTCCCCCAGAGCCGATAGAGAGAGAAAGCCTTCCCCTATAGTTGG
Source organism: Dugong dugon (assembly GCA_030035585.1). NCBI lineage: Eukaryota > Metazoa > Chordata > Mammalia > Sirenia > Dugongidae > Dugong > Dugong dugon. The sequence continues at coordinate 20,891,029 of CM057469.1, read as the reverse complement.
TGCCCTGAATTTAGACTTCTAGCCTCCTAAACTGTGAGAAAATATATTTCTGTTCTTTAAAGCCACTCACTTGTGGTATTTCTGTTACAGCAGCACTAGGAAGCTAAGACACCAGAATTCGTGTGAGGCAAAACAGACTGCAGCCCTCACATGTGTCCAGGCAGCGTGGAGCCTGGGCCACACCAAGCCTTTCCACATCTTTCCCTACCCCGCCAATCACAGAGTCAAGATCCAAGCTCAGCTCCTTCCCAGTGAGGAGGAAATGATGAAAGACTCACGGAGGCCCTGTGTTACAGTGGGGATCCAATAAGCCAACTTAAGGAATGGACTCTGGCGGTATAACTCTAGTTGTCAGGATGAGGTGTCGACCCCAAGATCCCAGTACTCATCCTGGATTATAAACCAAACCCATTGCCGTCAAGTCAATTTCAACTCATAGTGACCCTAAAGGACAGAGTAGAACTGCCACACAGGGTATCCAAGAAGCCGCTGGTGAATTCAAACTGCCGACCTCTGGGTTAGCAGCCGAGCTCTCACTGTGCCACCATGGCTCCATCCTGGATCACAGGCCCTGCTTAAAACAAAACAGCTGCGTCAAGTCAACTCCAGCTCATGTGTCAGAGTTGAACTGTACTTTTCAACAGCTGTGACCTTTCAGAAGTATATTGCCCGGCCGTTCTTCCAAGGCACCCCTGAGTGTACTTAAACCGCCAACCTTTTGGTTAGTAGCTGAGTACTTAACAGTTTGCACCACCCAGACAGCCTATGCCCTGCTTAGAGCTGCTGAATGCTTGCATGCTCAGGGTATTTGTGCTGAGGTTTCTTTTCTACAGTCCTGACCCCAGGGAGGCTGAGCCCTAATATTTATTGTCATGCAAGAAATACTTAATAAGCCCCTAATCTAAGTGCAGCCCTGGTGGCACAGTGGTTAAGTATTTGCCTGCTAACCAAAAGGTCAGCAGTTTGAATCCACCAGCCAGTCCTTAGGGCAGTTCTATTCAGAATCGACTCAACGGCAAAGGGTTTTGGTTTTTTCATTTTTTTTTTAATCTAAATCTGGCACTTTTAAGGTTCTGGGACTACAAGTGAATGTGGGAAGGTCCCTGCCCTCGTAAAGCTTCCTTTCAAGTCGGGGGACAGTTCATACAAAAAGGGTATAGCAAAATGTAGGGCCATGATAAGCACTGTGAAGAAAAATAAAGCAAGGTAAGAGGCTGGGGATCTACAGGGTGCTCAGGGTAGTCCTCTATAAGAAGGCTGCTTGCTGGGGCAGAGACACATGAATGCAGTGAGGGGGCAGCAAACAAAAGACCTCTGGAGGAAGGACATTACACCAGGCCCTTCTCAAATCTGTGTAGCCAGCAGCTGCCTGCCTGCTAGACGGCTCTGCACTGCCATCTTGGGGGCTGGCACGGGCTAGCTCTGGTCTGGGGAAGGGGGTGCTGGAAGCTGGAGGCACAGAGAGCAGGACTGTGTATTACTGCTTGCTGACCTGCTCATTATTTGTTCGGGAGTGAGTAAGGCAGGGGAGATTAGAAGAAACCTTGCAATGGAATTCAGCTGCTAAGGCAGAGCTCCATTTGATTCTTTACACCTATATTCCCATTCATTGGACTGGACTCTAGAGCTAGATTACCTGGTTTTGAGTTCTAGCTGCACCCCTCCTCAGTCTGGCGACCTTGAGCAAGTTACTTAACCTCTCCGTGCCTCAGTTCCCTCATCTGTAAGATGAAAAGGAATGGTAATAGTATCTACCTCATCGGGTTGTTTTGAGGATTAAATGAGCTAACATATGTAAAATATTTAGAAGCAGTGCCTGATACATCAAAGCTCTGAACAAATAATAGCTTTTATTAAAATCTTATGTGTCTGTGTCTAAGTTTGTATGTGTGGGGGGTGGACCAAATGATCTCTAAAGTCTTTTCCAGCACTGCTTTTTTTTCAATTTCAAGATTTGCCTGACACTTCACATTGATAGCTGTCCCATAGGCTATCAATAAGACCTTATTTATAGGTCTTATTCCCACGCTCCTATCAGATTTTATAAGGGAGAAAACTGAGGCAAAGTATAGACTTATTACTCAGAAAATTAATAATTACACTGGTAATCACTGTCATTATTTGAATGGCAGCATCAGGATAAAACTGAAGCCACCTAAAGTGCAGAAGAGTCATTTCCCACAGTTAAAACAAGGATCTCTTTATTTGCTTCTGCTAATTAAAAAATCAGAGCTCAAGATACTTACATGCTACAGTTAAAATGGCATGGCTCTCCGTTGCCTTAATGAATTCTCATGAAATTAACTCTAAAATGTTACCCATCATAAATCGCGAAACACAATCTTCCTTATTCTCTTCTGAGCTGTGCGGTTAATGTTAAAGACCACGCAGTGCTTACATCTGTTCTATCGGTTGTGCAGTAACTCTTAGCCGGAAGTGATAAAGTTCTGGCTTTCTGACTCACATGCGTTCCTTTCACCACAAAGGAAAATGCATTTTATTTCAAACTGAGAATTCTTTGGTGGTGTCAGTTTTATTGTTAGTTCACTTCTGACCTCTGTGAACACATCCTGTCTGTACCACTGCCCATCGGAATTCTACATCTGAACGCCTTCTACATCTGAATGCCTTCAACTCCTTTAGCCCTGATGACATCCAGGAGGCTTAGGACTGTGGTTAGCCGATGCAGACAGGGTTCCACTCCGGATAAGGTGGACCTAGGAGCTCCCCTTACAGAAAAGTACTATGGCTTTATTTAGGGTCATTAAAAAAAAGCATTTAAACCATCTAAGCTACATCTATTGGTCTCATCCTGTCCGGAGCAAAGGAGAATGAAGAAAACAAAACACATAAGGAAAATATTAGTCCAAAGGACTAATGGACCACATGAACCACAGCCTCCACCAGCCTGAGCCCAGAAGAAATAGATGGTGCCCAGCTACCACTACCAACCGTACTGACAGGGATTGCAATAGAAGGTCCCGGATAGAGCCAGAGAAAAATGTAGAACAAAATTCAAATTCACAAAACAGCGCGAGACTTACTGGTCTGACAGAGACTAGAGGAAAGCCTGAGACTATGGCCCCCGGACACCAACTCAGACAGCACTGAAGCCACTCCCAAAGTGGCTTTCAGCCAAGGATTAGACAGACCTATAAAACAATAACACAGGTGCGGAATGTGCTTCTTAGTTCAGTCAAGTATACGAGTCCAAATGAGCACCACTTGCCCAAAGGCAAGACGAGAAGGCAGGAAGGGACAGGAAAACTGGTCGAATGGACACAGGGAAACTCAAGGGGAAAGGGAGAGAGTTCTGACACATTGCGGGGATTAAAACAAATGTCACAAAACAATTTGTGTATGAAATTTTTAATGAGAAAAATAAATAAAGAAATAACCATTTAAAAAACTAAACTCATCATCTTTCCTTCTAAATTTTCCCCCTTCCCCCAGGATCCTCCATCTCCAGGGATGTCATCACTCTCCACCTTGTTTCCGTATCCAATCAACAAGTCCTGCAAGTTTTGCCTTTTGAATATCTCTCAAATTTTGGAATCTACTTTCTTCTCTGCAACATCTGCTCTACTCCTCAGCCCAACAAACCATAAATAGATTACTACAATTGCCTCCCAAATAGCTTTCCTGCCTCCAGTCTTGACATTTTCAAATCCGTTGTCCACATAGCTGACAGAGTAGCTTTCTAACATGAAGATCCGACCATGTCACTCTCTTGCCTAAACCCTTCTATAGCTGCTTTTAGGATTAAGTCATAACTCCTGGACTATAAAGCCTTCATATTCTGTGTTCTGACCACTGCTTAACTACCTCACCTGCAATCAACACCACTCCCACAGCCATATTCTACTAATCATGTATCTACATGACCATGATGTGGGCACTTTCATCCTCCAAAAGCATGGGGCTATTTCAATTATCCGGGGACAGTGGTGGTATAGTGATAGAATTCTTGGCTTCTATGAGGGATACCTGGGTTTGACTCCCAGCCAGTGCACCTCATGCTCAGCCACCACCTGTCCCATCTGTCAGTGGATGCTGAACAGATTTCAGCCAAGCTTCCAAACTAGGACAGACTAGAAAGAAAAGCCTGGTGATCTACTTCTGAAAGCTAGCCAGTGAAAACCCTACGGATCACACGGTCCAATCTGGTTGTGCACGGGGTTGTCATGAGTTGGGGGCTGACTCAACAGCAGCTAACAACAATTTTAATTATCAATTGATGTGTAATAAACCACCTCAAAGTTGAGTGGCTTAAAACTACAAAATTTATTTTCTGCCTGGGCTCACTCATGTAGCTGTGTTCAGCTGAGGATTTACTGGGCTGGAAGGTCCAAAATGGCTTCATTCATATGTCTGGATATGGACTGGGGCCTCTATTCTCTTCCATTGGCCTCCCATCCACAAGAAGGCATGACCATCTTATTTACAGCAGTCTCGGGTCAGCATCTGAAGACAGTGAAAGCAGAAGCTCCAAGGCCTTTTAAGGTCGAGTCTAGAAAGTCACATAACATCATTTCCTCCATATTTCGTTGGCAAAGCAAGTCGCCAGGCCTGCCCAGATCCCAGGGTGAATAGACAACTTCTCCCAAGGAAAGTAGGCAAAGTCCCATTGCAAAGGGGCATGCATAGCAGTTTAGAAGGAATATGTGACAGTATTTTGCAATCTGTGACATGGACATAAACTAAATGTTTTCTAAAAGGGGTAGGAGAAATAGTAGGGATGTTTGACTACTCCTTTGGCCCTGATGACATCCAGAAGGCCTAGGACTGTGGCTAGCTGAGGCAGAGAGGGTTCCACTCTGGATAAAGCAGACCTAGAAGCTCCACTTACAGAAAGGTAGAACGGTTTTATTTACAATCACCACTCCCAAAGTGCCTTGAGCAGGACAGCCAACAGGAGGAGTACAAAGGAAGTACCCAGCACACCTATCCACTCTCTGAACCTGTTATTTTAATCACTTGGAACACCTTTGTGTTTAAAATTCCCAAGGCTTAAGAAGTGTGCACACTTATCAAAGTAAATACTTTGCTTGGAGAGTCGGGTTTTTATATTGCAATACATCAGACGGGTCTTAGTTTCCCAGTGCTGCTGTAACAGAAATACCACAAATGGGTGGTTTTAAGGAACAGAAATTTATTTTCTCAAAGTTTAGGAGGCTAGAAGTCTGAATTCAGTGCACTAGCTATAGAGGAAGTCTCTCTCTCTGTCTGGTCTGGGGAAAGATCCTTGTCTCAGCTTCTGTAGCCCCATGGTTCCTCAGTTCCTTGGAGATCTTCACATGGTATCTGTCTCCACCCCCACCGTCCTTCCTGCTTGCTTGTCTCTGCCTCTTCTAAGAGTTGATCAAGTTTAGAACACACCCTACAATGACAGGGTCACAGTAACATAAAAAAAAAAAAAACCTTATTTCAAGACAGGATTATATTCACAGGTTAGGATTCTAACATACATTTCAGGAAACACAATTTCAATAAATACAAGAAGCAACCATTGCAATAACAATAAAAGCAGCAGCATGATACTGGGGCAATTTCTGAGCAACAGCATGTATTTCATTTATGCATGCTCATTGCAGAAAGTACAGGTGACTCTAAAGAAGAAAATAAATATTTCCTATGACACCATAGCTCACAGATAACCGCTATACAGAGTCCGGAGTAATTTTAACTAATAGACCAATCTTGTTAAGTGCCGTCAAGTTGATTCTGGCTCATAACGACCCCATGAGACAGAGTAGAACTGCCCTATAGGTTTTCTAGGCTGTAATCTTTATGGCAACAGATTTCTAGGTCTTTTCTCTCGGAGCCACTGGTGGGTTCAAACCGCCAACATTTCAGTTAGCAGCTGAGAGCTTAACCATTGTGCCTCCAGGCCTTAACAGACCAACAGGCACGTTCGTTAGCAGTTCTGGTCTTCCTGAATCCCAGCATGAAACACCAGCATCGCCAGTTGCTCCAAGGCTGTAGGTTTGTTGGTCTATAAAGTCTGCTCTAAGCTGGGGTCGGGGTAAACTTGGGGACCAAGCCGAAAAATCAGGATGTCCAAGCCACAGTGGAGAGGGAGCATACCCATCCAAGGACACGTAAAGACAAGCAAGCAAATGAATTCAGGGAGGACATGACACTATTTACCAGTTCTGTCCTGCTTCACAATGTGGCTGGAAGGAGCAGTGGGAGGTCATCCAAACTGCCGAGGGGGGTCCTCTGTCAGAGCCTGAGAACTTCCCGACGCCTGGATGCTATGGCGGAGGGCGGTTGGAATTTACCCACACATCTTAGCAAGATTGTGGGCACCTTCAGTCTTAGGCATGCTGACAGACAGCTTCACAAAAGAGCCTCTGGAAAACGAAAATGTTAAGGACACAGTGGGAGACTTATTGTTGTTAGGTACCATCAAGTCGGTTCCAACTCATAGAGACCCTGTAGGACAGAGTAGAACTGCCCCCATAGGGTTTCCAAGGAGCAGCTGGTGGATTAGAACTGCTGGCCTTTTGGTTAGCAGCCAAGTTCTTAACCACCATGGCACCAGGGCTCCGGGAGATTTATAGGTCCCAGGAAAATATAAACTGCCAATGGAAAGAAAAAAAACCCTCACACTAATCTTATCTTTATGTAAGTCCTTTGCAATCTGGAAATTGAGATTTCCTTGGAGATGATGTGGTCATTGGATTAATGAAGTTGAAAGAGAAGCAGCGCTGAAGGCGGCCCTCCAATCACCTGAGAGGGTGCAGGCACAAGGTAAGCGTCTGCGTGTCCACGGGGTGGGGGTAGGAAGGTGCTTCCAACGTTTCCATTGTTTCATCAGTAGATAATAATGAATGGGGGCGGTCCTTAGTCCCTGCTGTTATTGTTGTTGCTGTGAAGTCAATTCTGACTCATGGTGACCCCATGTGTGCAGGGTAGAACTTCTCCATACGGTTTTCAAGGCTGTGACCTTTCAGAAGCAGATTGTCAGGCCTGTCCTTCAAGGTGCCTCTGGGTGGGCTCGAACCACCAACTTTTTTGGCTAGTAGTTGAGTGCTTAACTGTTTGCACCACCCAGAAACGCGATAGTCACTGCTAGTACGCGGAAATCTAAGAAAGTGATTTCTAATGCCCTTTACAGGATAGTTAGAGAAACACACAAGGCAAAATCACAGTGAGTTATAAAAAAATAGCTTTTTAAGACCAGTAATAAATTCTGAAGGGCAAATATAGGCTCCATACTTCAGAGGGGCACACCAACACTTTACTTGCCACTGGGTTGAAAATAATTCACCAAAATCCCTGCTACTCACCACAGTGGGCTCAAAGCCCACTAAGAGCAACACCAAACTACAGACTTTGGGACTAAATGAGCTCTTGGCTTTTATTATTATTTTTTAAATATTATAGTGGCAGTTACAGGTTCCAACAGGCTAAGAGAGTGTTAATTAGTTTGGTTGAGTCTGCACATGACAACTACTAGCAACAAAAAAGAGAAGGTAGCTCAGGAGGCTGATCCCTAATAAAAATAAAGCCACCAATGTGATTGAAATTGCTGAGTCTGGTTGTGTGTGTGTGTGTGTGTGTGTGTGTGTGTGTGTGTGTGTGTGTGTTTAGAGAACAAGTGGTAAAAAAACAAGAAATAAAGAGTAAGAATGCTAGGTCAAAGGCCTTCTATTTAACAGACGGCGTAAGAGGGGCACTGGTAGTGCAGTGGTTAAGCGTTTGGCTGCTAACCAAAAGGTCTGCAGTTCATATCCACCAGCTTTTCCTTGGAAACCCCATAGGGCAGTTCCACTCTGTGCTATAAGGTCACTATGAGTTGGAATTGACTTGATAGCAAAGGGTTTCTTTGTTTTCTTTTTCTTTTTTTTTTTTTTTAGCTGTAAAGAAATATTCATGTCACCTTTAGCTAAAACTATATTTCAGCCCAAGATAATATTTCCATAACGACACCTTGTGCTTTCTTTATGCCATCTCTTGTGTTCTTCCTACATGGATTCAGAACCCCAGTTTTCAGTAGTAATACTCCAGGCAAATTTTCTGTTCTGAATGAACATTGGCTATACTTATTTGCTACCTAAACTACTGCTTTATTTTGTCAGTTCAGCAAGAAATAAGACCAAACGGTGGTTTCATGCTGTATTGACTTGGCTACCAACTTGTTTTCACTTATCAGCAAATTATTTAATACATAGTTAAATTGAATGATATTGATGTCACAACTGTTCCTCAATTATCTTAAAAGGCTATTTAATTTTTTCCTTTGGCCTGTATTATTCAAATTTCAACCTCAGTTCTCAGTATTTAATTTTATTGAGGATATTGAGTCCATCAGTAAAATCTCCACTGAGCCCACCATGTTAGAGTTGCAAAGTAGATCTTCAAAGGAAATGTACAATTATTTATTTCCATTTAAGAGCTTTCTGTCTAGTTGATAATATAGGACAATCACACAAAGAGAATACAATAAACTCTGTAAGACAAGCTATAAACAAGGACTGTGATAGTGACTAAGGCTGGTTCTCTTTTGAGAAACATGGTAGGATTGCACATCCCCTCCACTCTCGAAGTTAGGAAGTTAGACAGGGCTATGTGACTTGCTCTGGCCAATGAAATATGAACAGCACATTCATTTCGATGAAATGTCATTTCCAGCAGAAACTTTAAGAGCCTGTGAGCAATTCAATTTTCCACTTACTGTAACCTATAGACCATGACGGGCAGAGCTCTCTGTGTTAAACCACAAAAATTTGGGGACTATTTGTTAACACAGCATAACTTAGCCCATCCTGATTGGTCCAATATAAAAAAGTATAATAAAGAAGTCTATCAATGCTGAGAGAGATTGCATCAGTTAGGGCCCTAGGTTGCAAGTCCCAAAATCTATCCTGAATGTTCTGGATAGGTTAAAAAATTAGGGAAAGTAGGAGTGAGGAGATCCCAGAAGTAACGGCGAGTTTGAGAACAAGGTTTGGAGAACAGATCCAAACAAAGAGAGCTCCCCGCAGGACTGGACTGGACACAATACTCAAAACATAGGCTGCCACAGGAACATTCTGGTCTACCTATGCCTATGTAGCATGTCTACCATCTCTCATTCTTCAAAACCCCGTTGAGAATGTCTAGATGGCCAAAATTAAGTCACACACTTTCCCCCACCCCAGCAATACTGCCTACAGTGAAGAATTCCTGATAACTATAATAATCGGAATTGTGGGATGCTTCAGGGCCAAAAAATGACAAACACCCTCTACAATGGCAGACACAGAAATCCTTTAAGTGCTGTTCATCACTTGCATCAGAATCTAGATACGGAATTAGGCAATTTATAATCCCCAGACTTCCCAGTCTTCTACCACCCCATCCTAATATGATAGAAGCAACTCCTCGGTTGCTTCTTAAACTTGGGGTTTACCTCCAAATTCTTAGCCTGTCAGATGACTTCTTGGAGAGATCATATTCACTTTTCTCTTTCTTCTATCACTGCTGATTCATTCTAGCTTTTGAAAATGACTCCTTATCCAGGAGCCTCACTTCTAGAAAGGTCATACAAGTAGTACTCAGGAGGCTACAAGAGCTCTGTATTTCTTCAGCCACAATCAACAGACCAACTGCAATGGATAAGAGAAGCCCCAATAATTATCATGACATGTCAGGTTAGGATGCTGAAGTGAAGTTCTTTGTAAAATGATTGTCCAATTTTCTGATATTTACTGAGTGCTCTGTTCTCAGTGGCATTCAGTAAATATCACTAACTGACTAATGGATGAAATATGGCCAGTTGACTTCATCATGAAAGATGCCCTTTTCCTGGCATTTAGTACTTCAGAAGATGGCTTAGAAACAAAGCAGAGCTACCCTAATTACTATCAGCATAGGAGAAATACATTGATGTGTCTTACTAGTAACAGATTTTTTGAAAATCAAATATAAATGAACTTCAGTCTATTTTTGTGCGTGTGATAAATCAGAGCCAAGTTTATTGTTCTGTATTAAGGGAAAAAACGCTCTTGAGACCCTAACAGAGGAGTAAAGTTCTACTTTCAATAGCCTCAGTAGCCTCCGCTTTGCTTTTCTAGCCATTGCTCAGGTGCCCACCGTAGGCACAATGTCATTTAAAACTTGGGATTATTCTGCGCTAAGTCTGGAAAACAATGACAAGGATTCAACACTGATGCTCTCAGTTGAGAAGAGCAATTAGCAAATTCATAAATTATGTGTTGCTTGCTCTTCTTTAATCACATACAAACATTTGTTAAAAGATACTTTTCTTTAACTAAAAATTGGCTCCCAGAATATGGAATGAGGTTTGGATTTCCACATGGCTGCTTGAACCTTACACCATTTCGTGGGTGTCAGGGACCTAGGTCCAGTTACAAAATTGCATGTAATAGTGAGTGCTAGTTAATATCAGTCAATGTGAACTGGAAGGGGAAGTTGGTAGAGTACCACAGGCCTCTCCCCTTGATTACACATGGTCTATGCTTTCATTGGAAAGTGTATGGTGATGTCAGAGTGTCTCAGGATAAGACTAGTTGTCAGATTTCCAGGAGGCCTTCACAGGCAATGGCTTGGTGAATTCATAAAGTTTCAAGTTCTGGCTTTGAGAGGGCTTTTTTGTGGGTACGAAAGCTGATTTATCAATATCTGAGAGAAGAAGAGTCTTTCTGGAGGTAAAGTCATCACACTAACTAAGCTCACAGATATAAATGTATGGAACTAGGGTACCAGAGTATCAAATATAAGTAAGACTTCTGTAGTCACATGGGCTGAAATGTCAACATTGTCATACCTAGCACATTCTACCCCTAAAGATGAAATTATATGGAATGTTGAATTATAATAAGAATAATGTTTGATAAGTAAGGAATGACAACAAGGGAGTTAATTGGATAAATTTTTAGAAACATACCTTAGTCAAAATAGCTTAAGGCAGTCTCCTTCACCATAAGGATAATCTTGCCAGTGGAACAGTAATATTGTAGACACTAGGAATGACCCCTCTCCTTGGAAAATTCCTGGGCTTGGAGTCCATTAGCCTTCAGTTAAGCCTTATACAAGACCAGAAGTCAGTTTATTATCTTAAGTTGACTCTACATATCTCTCTTCTGGTCTGTGTTTCACAATGCTCAAAACACTGAAACAGTGTGACCAAGATGCTTCCTGGAGCATGGGTGCTGTCCGTGGTTCTGAACCACTATTAACACTTAAGAACTTGCTGACTCCTAATCACATTTCGCCCTGGAATTTTAAACATGTGCTCTTAACATCAGACAGGCACACCACAGGCAAGGTCATATTCAGGGGGAGAGAACAGCTCTTTATAAAGGATAATATCCAAAATTTTTCCCACAAAAAAATTTATATCTAATTTTTATGCAAGAAAAAGCATGAAAAAAACCTCATGAAATACAAGTAGACACAGAAAAAAAATTTTGGTAAGATGAGACTTTAACTCATGATAGAACAAGAAGTCATCAAGGAAAAGATACGTATACACAAAGTTATATAGCAAAGCCCATAACCAAAAAAATGAAACACACTGCATTTTTATGTGTCCTTGAAATATTTACAGTCGTCCCTCGACATCCATAGGAGATTGGTTCCAGGACCCCTACCCTCCATGGATACCAAAATCCATGGATGCTGAAGTCCATTATCTAAAATGGTGTAGTATTTGCATATAACCTATGCGCATCCGCCTGTATACTTTAAATCATCTCTAGATTTAACTTACAATACCTAATACAATGTAAATGCTATGAAAATAGTTGTTAACCTGTATTCTTTAAGGAATAATGACAAGGAAAAAAAGTTTGATTTTTTCTTCCCCCGGAATATTTTCTATCCGCCGTTGGTTGAATCCACAGATGCAAAACCCCCAAATTTGGAGTGCTGATTGTACAAAATTGAACACATATTAGACCTCTAAAAACTCTGAGTGAAGTAAAGAAGGTAAAAAATGCTACAGATGATATTCTCTGATTATGATGCAATAAAACCAAAATTACAACATGTTGTTGCTGTTAGGTGCCATCGAGTCAGTTCTGACTCACAGCGACCCTATATACAACAGAACAAAACACTGCCTGGTCCTGCGCCATCCTTACAATCACCGTTATGCTTAAGCCCATTGTTGCAGCCACTGTGTCAATCCATCTCACTGAGGGTGTTCTCTTCTTCACTGACCCTCTACTTTACCAAGCATGATGTCCTTCTCCAGGGACTGATCCCTCCTGATAACATGTCCAAAGTATGTGAGATGTAGTCTCGCCATCCTTGCTTCTAAGGAGCACTCTGGTCATGCTTCTTCCAAGACAGATTTGTTAGTTCTTTTGGCAGTCCATAGTATATTCACTATTCTTCACCAACACTATAATGCAAAGGTGTCAATTCTTCCTTATTCATCATCCAGCTTTCACATGCATATGAGGCAATTGAAAACACCATGGCTTGGGTCAGGCGCACCTTAATCTTCAAGGTGACCTCATTGCTTTTCAACATTTTAGTGGATCCAAGTAAAACGAAATCCTTGACAACTTCAATCTTTTCTCCATTTATCATGACGTTGCTTACTGGTCCAGTTGTGAGGATTTTTGTTTACTTTATGTTGAGGTGTAAGCCATACTGGAGGCTGTAGTCTTCGATCTTCATCAAATTACATGGGAACTTAAAATCTCTCCTATAAATAATTCTTGTTTCAATAAGAAATTAATATAAAATCTGCAGAATATCAAGAAAATAGTGAGAATAAAAACACTACATATGAAAATATCTATAGCAGACTGAAAATACTGTACATTAAGCATTCAACAGAAGAAGTTAGTAAAAGACGAACAACTACTACTAGGAAAGCAGAAATAATGCATCAAAAAACATGAAAGCAGAAATTCATTCATTAGAAAACAAACATAGAGCTAATTAATAAATCAAAGTATTAGGTCTCGGCAGGAAGGAGGAAGAATTCTGAATTAAGGGAGGGAAGAGATGGTTGGAGCAGAGAAGAAAGAAGGCAGAGAGGGCTCAGTAAACGAGAGCAGCTAGAGAAGGAAAGCCACTGAAAAACTTCTGTTGTTGTTAGTAGCCTTCAAGTCTTGGCTCCAACTGACAGTGACTTCATGTATAACAGAACAAATCGTTGCCCGGTCCTGCTCCATCTTCATGATCATTGGTATGTGTGAGTCCACTGTTGTGGCTATTGTGTAGTGTCTTCCAACTAGGGGGCTCATCTTCCAGCAGTATATTGGACAACATTCTGTTGTGATCCATGGGATTTTCATTGGCTGATTTTCAGAAGTAGATCACCAGGCCTTTCTTCCTAGTCTGTCTTAGTCTGGAAGCTCCACTGAAACCTGTCCACCATGGGTGATCCTGCCGGCATTTGAAATACCAGTGGCATATATTCCAGCATCATAGCAACATGCAAAGCACCACAGTATGACTAACGGATATACAGGTGATGACTGAAATATTTCCAGGGGTCAAAAAGGATTATTCAATTTGCCATCTCTTTCAAATGATTGCAGTTACAAATGAAATTATTTTTCTCCTCTATAGTTAGTTACAGGTGCAGGTTATCTGTCTACTCCTCTTTCTCTCTCTTTCACATACACACACAATCTATGCTTCTCTCATTCTATGCCTACATCTCAAATGGCATTCTTTTTTCCTTTATTTCTTTTAGGGATAGCTCACAATTTCTTCCTGTAATACACGTCACAGCCACATTTATCAAATGCCTGTCATGAGCCAATGAGGGCAAAAAGGCTTTGCAGACACTTTTGCTAAACTCACACCAAATTTTTCAGGCATTATGCCTAACTTATAGATGAATACATTAACGCTCGGGGACTTTAAGTTGCATGACTATTAATTCAAATCTAGCTCTATCTACTCCAAAGACTATTTTCCCTCCTGATATTGTACTGCCCCTTCATGGATGGAGACAGAGATCACATCTTAATAGAATTCGTATGCAGTTGGCAAATTGTCAGGAGAGAACACTAAGACTATGTATGATTAAATCAAGAGCCAAATAATCGCAACAACCTAACCTAAAATGGTTAGCTGACACCAACATGAAGAAATCCTTGAGTGCTAAATGGAAAGTACTATATTTGGGAGTTGGAAAAAACTAGTTTTACATGTACAGAATTAGGAAGATCTGCCCTGGTGAGGTTAATGTGAACAATTGCTCAGCATTTTAATGGTCTGTATTCTGTGTGGTGCAAACAGTTAAGCCCTAGACTACTAGACGAAAGTTTGCCAGTTCCAACCACTCAGAAGCTCCTCGGGAGACAGGCTTGATGATCTGCTTCCAAAAGGTCACAGCCTTGAAAACCCTATGGAGCAGTTCTACTCTGAACACATGAGGTCACCATGAATTCTAATCATGTCAACTGCAGCTAATAACAACATGCTATCTATGGCAGTCAGAGTTCCAGCAGGAATGGTGGCACTCTCAGAGCATTCGACTGAGAAGAGTTTAATGAAAGAACTGTTTACAGGGTTGGCATGGATTGAGTTGTGTCCCCAAAAAATATCTGTCAGCTTGGCTGGGCCATGATCCCCAGTGTTGTATGATTGTGTAATTTGATGTGATTTCCTTATATGTTGTAAATTCTATCACTGTGATGAGGTTATACTGATGAGGTTGACAAGATTAGATAGTGTCTTAATGCAATCCCTTTTGAGACATAAAAGAGGGAAGTGAGCAGAGACACATGGTAACCTCACACCCCCAAGAAAGCAGTGCCAGAAGCAGAGCGTGTCCTTTGGACCTGAGGTTCGTGCGCAGAGAAGCTCCCAAACCAAAGGAAGAATGATGACATGGACTTTCCTCCAGAGCTGACGGAGAAAGAGTTCCCATGGAGCTGATGCCCTGAATCTGGACCTGTAGCCTGCTAGACTGTGAGAAAATAAACTTCTCTTTGCTAAATCCATCCACTCGTGGTACTTCTGTTGGAGCAGCACTAGATGACTAAGACAGAATTTGGTGCTGGGAGTGGGATGCTGCTCTAATGGATACCTAAAATGTGGAAGCAGTTTTGAAACTGTGAGTGGATGGAGGTGCAGCAGCGGCAGAGGACCAGCAGTGGCAGAGAACCTGCAGCAGCAGAGAAGGGGCAGCAACAGAGAACCAGCAGCAGCAGAACCAGGAGACCAGCGTGAGACAGTGCTGAAGCCGACCCATGGAGCAAGAGAGAGCTGAGTGCCTGTGTGCCGGAGGCTTCCTGGTGGAGTGGGGTGCCTTCTGGCACTTATTGGTGGAGTTAGGCTTGCTGATGCACAGAGCAAGGGAGCTGAGTGCCTGTGTGGAAGAGGTTTCTTGGAGGAGTGGGGTGCCTCCAGGCACTTAATCAGTTGAGCTACCAAGCTTTGGAACACCTACCCCAGCAGGGCAGATGCGGGCTTGAGGCCTGAGGGCCAAGAGGCCACAGAAAACCAAAGCTGAAGAGACAAGGAACACAAGAAACCGAGCAGCCTCAGTCTCAGAAGGTATGGCCATGACCTCAGGCATTTCAAAGGGTGGAGCGATGGCCTCTGGTGTTACTAAGGGTGGAGTTGTTACTCTGATGGGCTAGGAGAATGGTGTGCCTGAAGCCGAGGGAGCAGAGTTGCCATCCCAGTGGGCCTGGAAGGCAGAGCTAAGCCCAGGGCCGAGGGGCCTCCACTCAGAATCTGGAGTCTGTGGCCAATACCTAGAGTCTGGAGGGCAGGGCTATTGTGTAAATTGTCTCAGAGAACAGAGGATTATTTTCAAGGCTTGAGGGCTAATGTAAAGTGTTCTGCTAACTTGCTTGGTACCTGTTATTCCTTCTTTCCCTGCAATTTCTCCCATTTGTAATGGAAATGTCTAGCTGGTGCCTCTTCTGCCATTGTACCTTTGGAAGCAGATAACTTGTATTCTAGATTTCACAGATGAAGAGGAATTTTTGGATTTTGGACTTGGAGTGAAGACTTTTGTTGTGATATGATGTGATATACATTTTGCGTGTGGCAAGGACATGAATTTTGGGGGGCCAAAGGGTGGAGTGTATGGATTGAGTTGCGTCCCTGCAAAATATCTGTCAGCTTGGCTGGGTCATTATCCCCAGTGTTGTATGATTGTGTAATCTGATGTGATTTCCTTATGTGTTGTAAACTCTATTACTATGATGAGATTATATGTGATTCCCTTATGTGTTGTAAATTCTATCGCTGTGATGAGGTTATACTGATGAGGTTGACAAGATTAGATAGTGTCTTAATGCAATCTCTTTTGAGATATAAAAGAGAGAAGCGAGCAGAGACACATGGGAACCTCACACCCCCAAGAAAGCAGTGCCAGGAGCAGAGCGTGTCCTTTGGACCTGAGGTTCGTGCGCAGAGAAGCTCCCAAACCAAAGGAAGAATGATGACATGGACTTTCCTCCAGAGCTGTTGGAGAAAGTGTTCCCATGGAGCTGATGCCCTGCATTTGAACCTATAGCCTACTGGACTGTGAGAGAATAAACTTCTCTTTGCTAAATCCATCCACTCGTGGTATTTCTGTTGGAGCAGCACTAGATGACTAAGACAAGGGTTAAGGGAACTAACAAGCAATGGTGGAACACCAAGGGACTGGCAACAGCTGAAAGCCTTTACATCCATAGGCCTGAACGGGTAAGGGAAGGGAATGGTGTTACCAGAATCTGGCAAAAGCTGGAATCATGGAAGAGGAGCTTCCAATACATGGATTGCAAAGGGCAAGCATAATCCCCTTTCACTTATAGGGTCAGTCATAGGCTAGTCTGCCACCTGTTGTTGGGGCTGCTGTAGAAGAGACTCTCTCACTTAACAGACCATTGGAAGAGGAGAGCACTTCATCCCCTTGACAGCTTTAGGAGTCTGACTAGGTGACCTAATGCCAGTACTACATACACCAAGCCCCACTTAAACAAATGACTACTTTCACGCTAAGAACCATGTAGACAAATTCTGAATGTGGTCAGCTTTCTTTCCTGCTACTGATACATAAACACCTGTGGAAGGAGCAGTCAGAAAATTAAATGATGTATTGCATTGGGCAAATCTGCTGCAAAAGACCTCTTTAAAGTATTGAAAAGCCAAGACATCACTTTGAAGCGTAAAGTGCGCCTGACCCAAACCGTATTTTCAACTGCCTCATATGCATACGAAAGCTGGACAATGAATAAGGAAGTCCGAAGAATAATTACGCCTTTGAATTATGGTATTGGTGAAGGATATTGAATATACCATGGACTTCAGAAGAATGAACAAGTCTTTCTTGGAAGAAGTACAGCCAGAGTGCTCCTTGGAAGGATGATGAGACTTTGTCTCACGTACGTTGGACATGTTATCAGAAGGGACCAGTCCCTGGAGAAGGACATCATTCTTGGTAATGTAGAAGGTCAGCAAAAAAGAGAAGGACCCGCAACAAGATGGATTGACACAGTGGTTGCAACAATGGGCTCAAAGATAGCAACAATTGTGAGGATTGCGGAGGACCAGGCAGTGTTTCATCCTGTTGTATGTAGGGTCGCTATCAGGTGGAACCAACTCAATGACACCTGACAACAACAACTAACACATAAGTATTAAACTATAAATCCCCCTTACACAATCTTTAAATTTTGTCACTTCTCAGAGGCTAATGGGTGGTGACCAAATACCCTGAAGCTCAGAATGGTTCTAAATTCCCTCAAAACACAAAAATGTACAAAACAGAGCAGTTCCACACTTTAGACCTCATCTCACATCTCCTTTCTTGGCGATAACTGTAGCCACAATAGCTCTTTCCAACAGAATTCTTGAATGTATGGGACCTCCAGATAAAGAACAAGATACCCAATTCTATAGAAGATCTTGGCTGTGGTAATAACACAGTCTATTCAGTGAAAAAAGTTATGAAAATATATATAGCATGAAACTGTATAGATAGAGATACACACACACCTATATATGCAGACATTATGCACGTTCAAGAGAGTAATTAAGAAGCAAAATTTATCTCAATATAAACAACAAATTCCTGGTCTCTGGAACTATCCATCAGTGACATGGATTGCAATGGGCAAGCATAATCCCATTTCACTTATAGGAGTCTGTGTATTTATATGTATGTATGTGTATATATATATACACACACAATCTACACAGAGAGTTAAAAATATATATATCCAAAGAAATAATTGTTATATCTGAGTAGTAGGATTATATAGTTTCCTTCTATTGTCTTCCTTTTGCTTATCTACATATTCCTTAAAAAATATTTATTTTTAACAAGAAAATACAAACTTCCTGTTGTGCATTTTTGTTTTCTTTTGTTTAAGAGAGAGGCAGACTACATAACTACATGACTAGGTAGGCTTTCAGGTCCCCAGGCAGCGCAAATGGCTTGCACTCGATTACTAACCAAAAGGTTAGCGGTTCAAACCCACCCAGCACTGCTGCAGAAGAAAAGTCTAGCAGTCTGCTTCCATAAAGATTACAGTGAAGAAAACCTCATGGACCAGATTACTCTGTAATACATGGGATCATCTTGAGTCAGAATTGACTCAATGGCAATGGGTTTGGTTTTGGTTTTTAGGTAAACTTTTAGAAAACTTGGCTACTTTGAAAGTTGATATATCCTTATTTCTTCTATGGTTTGGATTCTGACCTAGAGGGGGCATAAAAATGTTGATTTGAGCCCTATCTTGGGTGAACCATTTTCACTGCTGAAGCTGTATTATGGGTCATGAGCTGAAACAGCAACTTCAGCAATAAGAGCATTAAAAACAGAAAGCACAAGTGATCCAAGGCAGATGATGGAGAACAAACAGCAAGTCAGGAAAAGCAGGGGCCTTTGAAATGAGGCTGCACTCCACTCAGCTCCCCAAGCTCCTCTATGCAATTATAACTTAAAATGGCTTGTTCTGCAAAATCCAAGAGTCCTTCAGTGATGTACCTAGGGCAGGGTGGTGGGAACAGTCAGCCTGGTGGAACCAATAAGGGCATTGTCTGTATAAAATTTAAAAGTAATAATAAAACTAATTAGAACTTTGCCTGCTTTTTAAAAATCACTATGCATCAACAATTCTAAATGATGTCAGTGCTGAAGCAGATGTCCCTGCCACCCCACCCTCGGGACACTGTGAAGGACATCATAAAAACACCCCAGTGGAGAATTAGCTGATGGACAGGGGCTGTCTCTTCCAATCTTGAACAAAATAATCTTTTCTTATCTTCAATCTACAGCTTCATTCCCCTTTTACTTTTGGATTTCCTTCCCTTTTTTAACTACTCTTCCTCTCTTTCATTTGTCTTTGAGAATATGTATTCCTTTAACACTTTTAAGCCCCAATTTTTTCATGTTTTGAATTTTTGGATGATGGCATGTTTTCTCAGTAGTAGAATGCATGCTTATTAATTGAGTGTGTTCAAATTTGTGGTTGGTAATATGGATTTTGAAAATTTCCTGTGGGCATACATTTTCGCACAAAACCTCAGCAGTAGTCTGGCGCAAAGTTTAGTGGGCTCCATCTGTAGCAAGGAGCTTTGGAGGGTGGTGCCTTCCATTTTGCTACATTGGCTTTCCAAATATGACACATACACACAAAAACCAAACCCACCAGGGCTCCCTAACCATCACACAGGAAGCCATAAATATGCTTACAAGGATTATCTAGTTGTACAAAAGCCAAAAGAGACAAAAGTTTGATCCAATCACACTTCCTGGATGTACTGCCTCATACCTAAGCCTTCTACCTTAGTGAATTTTTGCCAAAGAACATTTCTTTCATTTTTCACCATTACACAAGCCCACACTGGAGGGCAGCATATACTTTTAGTGGGACAAGCTGCCTTCCAAGAAACCTGAGAACCCAAGAATATTTGTGGGCACATTCTGTCCCAAGGAGCATAAAAGAGTTAACTAAGTTCCCTGGGTGGTGTAAAAGTTTGCGCTAGACTACTAACCTAAAAGTTGGTGGTTTGAATCCATTCAGCAGCCCCTCACAAGAGTAAAAACTGTTGCTGTTGTTAGTTGCCATCGAGTCAATTCCAACTCATGGTAACCCCATGCAACCTTTCAGAAGCAGAACACCAGGCCTGACTTCCTAGGTGCCTCTGGGTGGGCTTGTATTGTCAAACTTTCAGTTAGTAATTGAGCACTTAACCATATGCACCACCCGGGTTACAGCCAAGAAAACCCTATTAAGCTGTTCTCTGTAACACATGGAGTCACCATGAGTTGGAATCAACTAGATGGCAATGGGTTTGGGTTTTGGTTTTTTATTCCTTTAACTAGAAATAGTGTCAAGAAATCACGTGTGTCCCAAAACCCTGGTAAGGGAGAGATTTCAAGATGGAACAATTTCATTTATTTATTGCTTTCATTAGTACAACAGTTCATCTTAACTGGATATTAGGACTATATTACTTTTTCCCCACTTAGTTGCAACATTTTCCAAAAAAGTTCCTCAGTTCCTTGAAGAACTAATTTTCTTTCTTCTTTAATTCACCCCTGTGTTTGTATGCAGCTTTTCTGCAAATATTAGGGTTTAATCAAAAAAGGACAAACATTTTTTGAGGTAAATTTTATCTTTTATATGCTGTATACTGTTTTCCAGATGTCTTAGAATATTTTTATGCTAATAAACTCAACATCATTATGTTATTAGACTAATGTCACCATGTTTTTGCAATGCTAAGCACTTTCTGTACTCCATCTCTGACTGTATAAGGTCAGTATAACTACCGATTCTCCAGGGATGGAAGAATCTTCAAAAATGTATGCTTTCCATTTTTATTCATATGCTATTTTTAGGTTTGAAATTCTTTTCAGTTAAGGTTCAATTCCAGGTACCAGAGAAAACACCCAAAGGAGCAATTCTATTATTAAAATCCTATTGTTCTAGTTTGGCTGGATTTTTCTCATTTTAGCCACTATGAAATCTAGACAGAAAAGAATATATTTGATTTATAGACTTGTATTGTCTCCAAATCTTCAACCTTTTGCAAATAGCAGTGGGAAAGATGAAGGCATTGGAAATGCTAGAACAGGAGTTTCAGTATAACCCAGTTATATCTCATTTAAAAAGTAAACTTCCACGGATTTTTTTTTTTCCTTTCTTTTAGCATTCCTTATACACAATGAAGGGACATTGGTGGTTCAGTGGTAGAATTCTCACCTTCCAGGCAAGAGACCCAGGTTCAATTCTTGGCCAATGTAACTCCAGCACAACAACCACTCATCTGTCAGTGGAGGCTTATGAGTTGCTGTGATGCTAAACAGGTTTCAGTGGAGCTTCCAGACTAAGACAGACTAGGAAGAAAGGCCTGGTGATCTGCGTCCAAAAATCAACCTACGAAAACCCAATAATACACAATGGTTGGATCCACAACCGATCGTGGGAATGGTGCAGGACTGAGCAGCATTTTGTTCCATTGTATATGGGTTCGCTATGAGTCAGGTAACTCACTGGCAGCTACAGCAACATAGATAATGAGCTAGAATCTCCCCAGTATCTATGGTATTATCAGTTTGTAAAGTCACATTGTAAGTTTCCAGGGCTCTAATCTTTTCTCTTTCAGCTTAGTTTATTTATGAAACCTAGCAGTACAGTGGGAACCATGGACTTTTTTCAATGAAGTTATTTAGTAGTTTCATTTTTGTGAATTTTTTTATCTCTGTGTTGAATCAATTAACAAAGATGGACAAAATCTCACTGTACTGTAACAGCACGAAGAAATGGTTTCAGAGACAATCCTCCTTGTCACACAACCGTATCCCCTCCTATAGATTTATAAAGGTATACTCCTATATTAAAAATTATTATAATTATTATAAAATTAATAAATACCACTTATCGAGTACATGCTATGTGCCAGGGACTGTACTAAGCACAGTTTATATATTTTCACATTTTAATTCTTACAATAACTCTGGTACGTAAACATTACTAAGCCTTTTAATGGGTGAGGAAATGAGACAGTTTTATCCTTTGGAACTCACTTGAAAAATAAAGGTTAATATTTGCTTTACCCAAAAAAGTCTAGTACTTGATCTACTTTATACAATTTGACAAAGTACTCATCACTAAATAGGACCTAGTAACCCTCAAAAAAATTATATGCTTATAATATGTGTTTACTTAGACAGTGCCTTTAGCACTAGAGAGACAATCTCTTGTTCACTTTCTAAATCCAACAAAGGATCCAAAAGGTAGGCACTTTTTAAATTTCCAATAAAGAAACAGTCATGCAGACATTTCAAGTGACTTTCCCAAATGCTACAAAGCAGATCAAAAACCAGAATTGGAACACAGTACACATTTCCTTATCTCTCACCCCGATCTGCAAGCATGCAAAGGTGTACTATTTACTTGAAAAATATGCTACCATTAAAAACCATCTTCAGACATATTGCCTTAAAATTGTAGTTTGATATAAATATCTCTTCTATTTTCATAAATGTTACTGAGAAATAATGTTTCAGGATACACCAAGAAGTCCTCATATGGATTTTTACTTCTTAAGCCCAATGGTTGCAGCAGTGGCACATGACCTGTGGCAGTGGCCCAATGGTAGCAGTGCTTCCTAAGCAGGGTCCTTGTCTTGGCCTGGTCCGTGGTGGAAGCTACCTAACTGTCCTTAGTTCTTGGATATTTATTTTCCGAGTCTAGTTCTCCAGTCTTCCCATCAATTTCATGAGCTACCTGATATTCTTCTGGTAAATTTTTTTCTGCTGTGTTCATTCACAAGACTTGGTTTCTATTATTTGTAGCTAGGAAAGCTACTACATCCAGTTTACAATACTAAACAGAACTCATACATCCTAAAGCCTTTGTGTATTTTGCATAGCTAAAAGTCCCAGTTGAATTTTTTTCAGGAAGTTTGCCCCAAAAGTGCATTGAATTCTCCCTTGGTGGTGCAAAACACTGCTACAAACTTTTAAACAGCAGTCACCTGGATTAAAAAGAGAATCAGCTCATTCTTCATCAAGCACCAGGTTTCACCAATATAACATTGTAAGAACTGCTAGCTCGTGCAGTGTAACGTCAGCCACAACGGGTGTATGCATCAGGACAGAAGAATTGACTTAAATTGATTTTGTTATTTTATTTCATGTATCACATGTTGCTTGCTTGAGGCTTAACTAAAACATACACAGAAAAGGGAAATAAATCTTTCACTTTAAGGAGGAAAAAGAAAAACAACCCCTGTTTCACACACACACAGGGAACTTTTCTCAAGAATATTTTGGGGAGTTCCGGCAAAATGGCGCTCTAGGCAGAAGCACCAAGCCATCCCTCCACAGCAAAGATCTAAAAAACTAAGCTGTACAGAGAATACAACAATCCTGAAACCCTAAAACATCAAATGAAGAGATAAAGAACTCAGCCAAGCACCAAATGGAGTGAGAAAACTGACAGAGAACAGAGAGCGAGGAGAGATTCATGCAGAGGTCCCCTACCAGCTAACGCAGCGCAGATCCGCCATCTTGGACTCCTATCAGGGAGACCGGCAAACAGAGGTATGAGAAAGCAGCCTCACGGAGCTTCCAGCGGGAGACAAAACAACCGGTAATTGGTGATATATGCTTTCCCACCCCCCACCCTTCTTCACCCCGACTCAGCCTCCTCTGCTTCCTGAGGCCACAGTCTCTTGACCGGGAAACAGCCGCTGCTTGGATTGCACACACCTGAATGGGTGGCTCTCTGAGTGCCATTTGTTGGCTGCTGGTGTTGCTTTTTCTCTGCTTCTTTTTATTTCTTCCTTGCCTCTCCCCACCTCCCCCTCATTTTGCTCCAGTTCCTCGCTCCGTGCGCCATCTTTGCTTCTTCCTGAGGGGCTACAGAGCTCCAGTAATTTGTGATATATGCTTTCCCACTCTCTGCCCTTCTTCACCCACACTTGGCCCCCTCTGCTTCCCATGGACACAGTCTCTTGTCCAGTAACATCAGCCCGCACTAGCTGGCTCTCTGAGTGCCATTTGTTGGCTGCTAGTGTTGCTTTTTTGTTTGTTTCTGCTTCTTCTGATTTCTTACTTGCCTCTCGCCACCTCCCCCTCCCTTCGCTCAAGTACCTGGCTCCGTGCGCCATCTTTGCTTCTTCCTGAGGGGCTGCAGAGCTCTGTTTGAGTGTGGAGCTGCTTCCCAGTTTGGGCTGCTGCGCTGGTGGGATCTGGGGATTTTGTTCGTTTCTTTGTTCTGAATTGTTTGCTTGTTTTCTATTCCTTTTCTTGAGTTGAGAGCCCTTTCTGCCCAGGCTGAGCTGCGTGGCTGGGAGACTCCCCTTCGGCTTCCACAGACGTGCAGAGGGATCCCTGAGAGCATTTCTTTTTACGTTGGTTTTTTGTTTGTTTGTTTGTTTTTTCTGTTTCTTTGGGGGCCTTTCTTGTTGTTTTTTTTGTTTGTTTGTTTGTTTTCTTTTTCCTCTTTTTCCCTTTTTGTCTTTCTTCATTCCTCAGTTTCTCATCTCTCTATATCTTCCTTCTCTTTCTGCTCCCTGAATACCTGGCATTGTATACCTCTATGCCTTCTAGCCAGGCTGTACTGCAACACCTGAGAGCAACTTCCCCAGTACTCATAGCTGCACCAGTGGGATCGCTGGGAACTTTGCAGTTCTTTAATCTTTCTGATTCTTATTTATTCATTCTTTTCTTTTCTTCCTCTTCCCCTTTCTGTTTTTCTCCATTTCATAGTCTCTCATCTCTCCACTCCAACAGCAAGCTCCCCTAGCATTCTTTTTTGTTTGTATGTTTTTGGCTCCTATTCCTCTCTCCACTCTCCCATATCCATCTTAGCTCCACACATAACAATCTCCCCACTGCATCCTGCCTACCTGCACCGAGTGCTTGACATCACACCACCAAGCAGCACAGGCACGGCCGACTGGAACCTGCCCTGCACTGATTACCAACCCACTCTGGTGGCTGTAGTAAGGGCCACTAACAACCTGTCCCAGTAACTCCTCTTCAGCTAGACCTGCCCTGCCATACCATATCTGAGTGACTGACCCTGCCAGTTGAAGAAGGAGGCGAAAAGTATTGTGCCCACAGACGAGCAAACAACAAAGAACACAGTCTGCCTGCTCAGACAAAGTCAAATTTTTTTTAAAAAAGGGACAAAACAAACAAATCTACAATAAATAAATGAGAAAAATAACTACTGAATGCCCAGAAGACAGCAGACAATAACAAAACATCTACAAAAAGAGGACAGGATGGTTCCAGTAGGCGTCCAAAATAAAACACCAGATGACTCTCCTCTGGAAGAAAATGCACTAGAACTACCTGATAGGGAATTCAAATCTACAATATTCAGAATTATCCAAGAACTGAGGCAAAAAAGCTGACAAACATGAGGAAAAAATAGACAAATTCATGGAAAATACAGACAAAAATTGGAAGAATTCAGGAAAATAATGCAGGAAAAAATGCCAAAATAAATTCACAACTAGAAATTATACAAAGACAACAATTAGAAATCCAAAAGATAAACAACAAGATTTCAGAAATGGACGATGTCATAGAAGGGCTGAGAAGCAGATTTGAAACGGTGGAAGACAGGATCAATGGAACTGAAAACAAACACTTGGATACAACTCTGTTTCAGGAAAACTCAGAAAAAAGAACAAAGAAAAATGAAGAGACCCTGAGAGTTATGTGGGACACAGTCAAAAGCAAAAATCTTCGAGTGATTGGAATTCCAGAGCAGGGGAGAAAACAGAAATCACAGAGAGGATCATTGAAGAACCGCTGACAGAAAACTTCCCCAGTATCATGAAAGATGAAAATCTGGCCATCCAAGAAGCTCAAGGAACCCCATATAGAAGAGACCCCAAAAGAAAATCACCAAGGCATATCATATTCATACTCGCCAAAACCAAAGACAAACAGAATCCTGAGAGCAGCTCGTGAAAAACCAGAAGTCACATACAGAGGAGAAACAATAAGAGTAAGCTCAGATTATTCGGCAGAAACCATGCAGGCAAGAAGGCAATTGGATGACATATATGATATCTTGAAAGAAAAAACTTGCCAGCCAAGAATAATATATCCTGCAAAACTCTCGTTCAAATTTGATGGTGAAATTAGGTCATTTCCAGATAAACAGAAATTAAGGGAATATGTAAAAGTCAAACCAAACTTACAAGAATTATTAAAGGGAGTTCTTTGATCTGAGGACCAACAGCTTCAGCTCACAGGCAGAACCTAGGATGCAGGATCGTACCAACCAGATAGATACCAATCTAGGAAATGAACTCTCGATGACTATCCAAAACCAAAAGAAAAACAACAGGGAATCAGAGCAGTTAATCAGTGAATGACAACAACATCCAAACAATAAAAGAGGGAATAAACGGCATACGTATAGAACCTTCTAAGGGAGAGGAATGCAAGGCAATACCAAGTAATGGTAGACTGCTTCAAACTTAGAAACATAAGGGTAAAATTTATGGTAACCACAAAGAGAGTTAACAAAGACATTCATAAAAAAAGAGGAAAAACAAAGTCTCAGCAAAAACAAAACCTACAAAAACATAAGAAATGAAAAAAAAAAAATCCACAAACAAAAGTAACTCAGCACGAGACAGTAAGAAGAACAAAGAAAAATTCAGCACCACAAAAAAAGCACTACAAAATGACAGCAACAAACTCACATCTATCAATAATTACACTGAATGTAAATGGACTCAATGAACCCATAAAGAGATGGAGAGTGACAGAATGGATAAGAAAACAGGATACATCTATATGCTGTCTACAGGAGACACACCTTAGAAACAAAGATGTGAATTTATTAAAAGTCACAGGTTGGAAAAAAATATATCAAGCTAACAACTACCAAAAAAGAGTAGGAGTGGCAATTCTAATCTCAGATAAAATAGATTTTAAAACAAAATCTACCATAAAAGACAAAGAAGGACACTATATAATGATTAAGGGGACGATGCGTCATGAAGACATAACCATAATAAACATCTACACACCCAATGACAGAGCTCCAAAATACATAAAACAAACTCTAACAACACTGAAAAGAGAAATTGACAGTTCCACAATAATAGTAGGAGACTTCAACACACCACTCTCAGTAAAGGACAGAACAACTCAGAAGAAACTCAGCAAAGATACAGAAGACCTAAAGGGCACAGTCAGCCACCTTGACCTCATAGACATATATAGAACACTCCATCCAACCACTGCAAAGTACACATTCTTTTCCAATGCACATGGAATGTTCTCCAGAATAGACCACATCTTAGGCCACAGAGCAATCCTCAACAAGATCCAAAACGTTGAGATAATTCAAAGTATCTTCTCTGACCACAATGCCATCAAGGTAGAAATTAACAATAGAAAGATCAAGGAAAAAAAATCAACTACATGGAAACTGAATAGTACCCTGCTTACACATCACTGGGTAATAGAAGAAATCAGAGATGGAATCAAAAAATTCCTAGAATCAAATGAGAATGAAAACACATCATACCAAAACCTTTGGGACACAGCAAAGGCAGTCCTCAGAGGACAATTTATAGCAATAGATGCACATATCAAAAAAGAAGGAAGGGACAAAATCAAAACATTAACTACAGAACTCAAACGAATAGAAAGAGAACAGCAAAAAAAGCCCGTAACCACTGGAAGAAAGGAAATAGTAAAGATCAGAGCAGAAATAACTGAAATAGAGAACAAAAAAAACAATAGAAAGCATGAACAAAACGAAAATTTGGTTCTTTGAAAGAATCAACAAAATCGACAAACCACTGGCCAGACTGACAAAAGCAAAACAGGAGAGGACACAAATAACCCAAATAAGAAATGAAACGGGGCACATTACAACAGACCCAACTGAAACAAAAAGGATTATAACAGAATATTATGAAAAACTGTACTCCAACAAATTTGAAAACCTAGAGGAAATGGATAAATTGCTAGAAACACACAGCCTACCCAAACTACAACAAAGTGATGTTGAAAATCTGAACAGACCCATAACAAGAGAAGAGATTGGAAAGGTAATAAAAAAAACTCTGAACCAAAAAAAGCCCTGGCCCAGATGGCTTCACTGGAGAATTCTAGAAAACATTTCCAGGAGAGCTTGTACCAGTACTACTCAAGATATTTCAGAGCATAGAAGAGGAAGCAACACTTCCAAATTCATTCTATGAAGCCAGCATAACACTGATACCAAAACCAGGCAAAGACGTCACAAAAAAAGAAAATTACAGACCAATATCTCTCATGAATATAGATGAAAAAATTCTGAACAAAATTCTAGCCAATAGAATTCAGCATCATATCAAAAAAATAATACACCATGACCAAGTAGGATTCATACCAGTTATGCAAGGATGGTTCAACATTAGAAAATCAATCACCATAATCCACCATATAAATAAAAGGGAAGAAAAGAATCACATGATCATCTCAACTGATGCAGAAAAGGCATTTGACAAAGTCCAACACCCATTCCTGATAAAAACTCTCAATAAAATAGGTAGAAGGGAAATTTCTCAACATAATAAAGGGCATCTATGCAAAACCAACGGCCAACATCATTCTTAATGGAGAGAGGCTGAAAACATTCCCCTTGAAAACAAGAACAAGACAAGGATGCCCTTTATCACCACTCCTATTTAACATTGTGCTGGAAGTTCTAACTAGAGCAATAAGGCAAGAAAAAGAAATAAAGGGCATCCAAATTGGTAATGAAGAACTTAAACTGTCCCTGTTTGCAGATTATATGATACTATACACAGAAAACCCTAAAGACTCCATGAGAAATCTACTGGAACTAATAGAAAGATTCAGCAGAGTAGCAGGATACAAGATAAACATTCAAACATCAGTTGGATTCCTATACGCCAATAAGGAGAACGATGAAAAGGAAATCAGGAAAACAATACCATTTTCAATAGACCCTAAAAAGATAAAATACTTAGGAATAAATCTGACCAGGGATGTAAAAGACCTATACAAAGAAAACTACAAAACCCTACTGCAAGAAACCCAAAGGGATCTACATAAATGGAAAAACGTACCATGCTCATGGATAGGCAGACTCAACATTGTGAAAATGTCAATTCTACCAAAGCAATTTACAAATACAACACAATCCTGATCCAAATACCAACAGCATTCTTCAAAGAGATGGAAAACTAATCATTAGCTTTATATGGAAAGGGAAGAAGCCCCGAATAAGTAAAGCACTACTGAAGAAGAAGAATAAAGTTGGAGAACTCACACTACCTGACTTCAGAACCTACTATACAGCTACAGTAGTCAAAGCAGCCTGGTACTGGTACAACGACAGATACATTGACCAATGGAACACAATTGAGAACCCAGATGTAAATCCATCCACCTACGGCCACCTGATCTTCAACAAGGGCCCAAAGTCCATCAAATGGGGAAAAGACAGTCTTCATAACAAATGGTGCTGGCAAAACTGGATATCCATCTGCAAAAAAACGAAACAGGACCCATACATCACGCCGTATACAAAAACTACTTCAAAATGGATCAAAGACCTGAATATAAAGCCTAAAACTATAAAATTCATAGAAGAAAAAATAGGACCAACACTTCAGGCCTTAATACACGGCATTAACAGGATACAAACCATAACCATCAATGCACAAAACCCAATAGATAAGCTAGATAACTGGGATCTTCTAAAAATCAAACACCTATGCTCTTCAAAAGACTTCACCAGAAGAGTAAAAAGAGAACCTACAGACTGGGAAAAATTTTTTGGACAGTACAAGTCAGACAAAGGTCTAATCTCCATAATCTACAAGAAAATCCAACACTTTTATAACAAAAAGACAAATAATCCTATTAAAAAATGGGCAAAGGAAATGAACAGACACTTCACCAAAGAAGACATTCAAATGGCCAACAGACACATGAGGAAATGCTCACGATCACTAGCCATTAGAGAAATGCAAATTAAAACCACAATGAGATACCATCTCACCCCGGCATTACTGGCACGAATCAAATACACTGGAAATAACAAATGTTGGAGGGGTTGTGGGGAGATCGGAACACTTATGCACTGCTGGTGGGAATGCAAAATGATACAACCGTTTTGGAAAATGATATGGCGCTTCCTCAGAAAGCTAGAAATAGACATACCATTCGATCCAGCAATCCCACTCCTAGGAATATATCCTAGAGAAATAAGAGTCGTCACTCGAATAGATATATGCACACCTATGTTCATGGCAGCATTGTTTACAATAGCAAAACGATGGAAACAACCTAGATGCCCATCAACGGATGAAGGGATAAACAAACTATGGTGCATACACACAATGGAGTACTATGCAACGAGAAAGAACAACAATGAATCTGTGAAGCATCTCATTACATGGATGAAACTGGAGGACATTATGCTGAGTGAAATAAGTCAATCACAAAAGGACAAATATTGTATGAGACCTCTATTGTAAAAACCCATGAAAAAGTTCACACACAAAATGTAACAATCTGTGTTGGTTACCAGGGGTGGTAGGGGTGGGGAGGGAAATATTAAATAGAGAATAGATAAGTGGGTGAAGGGTGAGATAGTACACAATACAGGAGAAACTAGCCCAACTTGTACAAGGAAAGGTCATGGAAGCCCCATAGACACATCCAAACTCCCTGAGGGACTGAATTGCTGGGCGGAGGGCTCTGGGGACCATGGTCTTGGGGAACATCTAGCTCAACTGGCATGACACAGCTTATAAAGACAATGCTCTACATTCTACCTTGGTGAGTAGTGCCTGGGGTCTTAAAAGCCTGTGAGCAGCCATCTAAGATACTCCACTGGTCTCATCCCTTCAGGAGCAAGGGAGAATGAAGAGAACAGGATACAACGAAAAGATTAGTCCAAACGACTAATTGTCCACAGCTACCAAGGCCTCCACCGGACTGAGTCCAGTACAGCTAGATGGTGCCCGGCTACTGCCACTGACTGCTCTGACCAGGATCACAGCAGAGGGTTCTGAACAGAGCTGGCGAAGGATGGAGAACATAATTCTAACCCACAAAAAAAAGACCAGATTTACTGGCCTAAAGGAGACTGGAGAAACCTCGAGATTACGGCCCCCAGACACCCTTTTAGCTCAGTGGTGAAGTTACCTCTGAGGTTCACTGTTCAGCCTGGGAGTGGACAGCCCCGTAAAACCAAATGAGACTAACAAGGTACAGGAGTCCAGTGACAAGGGCCAGAAGGCAGAAGGGGACAAGGAAGCTGGTGATAGGGAACCCAAGGTTGAGTAAGGATATTGTTGATGTGTTGTGAGATTGTTAACCATTGTCATAGGGCAACATCTGTAGTAACTGTTAAATGAGAAACTATTTTGTTCTGTAAGCCTTCATTTTAAGTGAGAATAACAGCACAATTGGAATAGTGTAGTCAATGTCACTGAACTGTGTATGTAGAAATTTTTGAAATGGTGTATCTTTGGCTATGTGTATTTTCACCAAAAAAAAAAAGGTTGAGAAGTTAGAGGGTTGATATGTTGTGGAGTTGTTAACCCATGTCATAAAACAACATGTCTACTTCTGCTTCATGAGAAACTATTTGTTCTGTAAGCCTTCACCTGAAGTACAATAAAAAAAATTAATTAATTAATTTTAAAAAAAGATATTTTGGATACATGCTACAACATGAATGAACCTTAAAAATATCATGCTGAGTAAAATAAGCCAACACAAAAGGACAAATATCGTATGATCCCACTTACATGAAATATCTAAAATAGACAACTGCAGGGAAACCAAAGTTTAGTAGTGGTTACCAGGGACTAGGGGAAGGGGAGAATGGGGAGTTATTGCATAAGAGTTTCTGTCTGGGGTGATGAAAAACCTTTGGAAATAGAAGTAGTGATGGTTGTACAATAGGTTGGAATGAATTAATGTCACTAAATTGTACACTTGCAAATGGTTAACTGACAAATTTTTAAATATACATTTTACCACAATAAAATTATTTTACAAAGATATTTTGACTTAGGTATATTTAGGTGACTTGGCTCCGGCAGATTCTCGTATTTCTTGGCACCGAAGTGATCTTCCCAGGCAACTGTGCACTTTCTCCTTGGAAGGCGGGCTGTCAGAGTGCAGAGGGCTTTGTCTCAAATCAAAAATGGACACCCACCTACCAGGAAATGCTCTCTGAGGCCGGCAAAAACAGGCCAGGCATTCTTTATGGGCTGCTATTACTTCCTTGCCAAAGACTTAACCTGATAACTCTGAGACAGCTTGGCCGCCAGAGCCCACGTGGTTAATCACGTTCCCCTCACACTCCCCACTCATTCCTGTCCCGGTGAAGATGCTTTGAGCATTTCTTGCTTGCCAATTACTGAGGAAATGCAGGTTCGCTTCGAAATATGGAATCCTGCCACATTCAGATGTTCATGACATCCAGGGAAAGCTGAAGATGCTGCCCTTTCTCCAGGTTATGTGGAGGTTTTTAATCCTTCCTTTGTACTCACACACGGTCATCCCCCTGGCAGCCTATTAGAGCCCATAGCTGATGCCTAGGTTCTCAGGATCCTGTCAAACAGCACAATGGGGCTGTACCCATCATGCTGACAGCTGGCCTAGAAAATACTTCCTCCCCAGATCTTGATCCCAGGATGAATACAGGAGATTTTCTGCCTTTTTCCCAATATTCAGTCCCTTCTTGCCTAGCAGCGAAGAAATAGATTAAGGAGGGAAGACAAAGAAATGCAATTCATATACCTTCAGCATTCTCCAGGTATCAGATTTCTTATCATGTCTAGATGAACATGTATAATACTGTTACCATTTATTTAGCCACTACTGTGCCAAGCACTCTACAAAGTGCTTTATATTTGAAATGTCATTGTCTGTTGCAGTTGAGTCAGCTCTGACTCATGGCAACCCCAGGTACCACAGAAGGAAACGTGGCCCAGCCCTGTGCATCTTCACAATCACTGATATGCTTGAGTCCGTTGCTGTGACCACTGTATATTCTGAGCGTGTTCCAAACTAGGGGTTTCATCTTCCAGCGCTGTATCAGACAATATTGTGCTGTCATCCACAGGGTTTTTATTTGCTACTTTTCAGGACTAGATCACCAGGCCTTTCTTACTAGTCTTTGTTAGTCTGGAAGCTCTGCTGAAACCTGTCCGTCATGAGTGACCCTGAGAGTATTTGAAATATCAGTGGCATACTTTCAGCATCATAGCAACATGCAGCCACAACAGCAAACAAACTGACAAACAAATGGTGGTGTGAAATATACTACAATTTAATTCTCTTTACAACTCCAAGAAAGGAGCCCTGGCGGTGCGTTGATTAAGCACTTGCCTGCTAACTGTAAGGTTTGCAGTTCGAATTCACCAGTGGCTCCATGGGAGAAAAGACCTGGCAATCTGTTCCTGTAAAGATTACAGCCTAGGAAACCCAATGGGGGTAGTTCTACTCTGTCATATATGGTCATTGTAAGTCAAAATCAACTCAATGCCACACAACAAAACAACACAACTCTAAGAAATAGATTCTGTAGTATTATCATCCCCATTTCACAGATGAGGAAACTGAGGCACGAAGAGTTAAAGTTAGGCTTTGTTAAAGCTCTGAAATTCTTGCTCTTAACCATCTCCAGGCTATACAACACCATGGGCTATGTGTTATAATTAGGTATGTACAAAATACCTTGGGAACATCAAGGATGCAGTAATAGGCAGAAAAATGACCCCCCAAAGATGTCCATGTTCTAATCCCCAGAACCCATGACTTTATTAGGTTATGTGGTGTCATGGATTCAATTATGTCCCCCCAAAAATGTCTGTATCAGTTTGGCTGGGCCATGATTCCTGGTATTGTGTGATTTTCCTATATGTTGTAAATCCTTCCTCTGTGATGTTAATGAGGGAGGAAGGGTGGCTGTTGTGTTGGTAAGGCAGGACTCAATCTACAAGACTGTACTGTGTCTGGAGGCAATCTCTTCAGATATAGAAGACAGAAGTGAGCAGTGAGACAGGGGGACCTCATACCACCAAGAAAGCACTGCTGGGAGCAGAGCGCATCCTTTGGACCCGGGGTCCCTGCGCAGAGAAGCTCCTCGTCCGGGGGAACACTGATGAGAAGAAGGCCGACAGAGAGAGAAAGCCTTCCCCTGGAGCTGACGCCCTGAATTCGGACTTTTAGCCTACTTTACTGTGAAGAAATAAATCTGTTGGTTAAAGCCGTCCACTTGTGGTATTTCTGTTGTAGCAGCAGTAGATGACTAAGACACGTGGCAAAAGAGAATTAAGATGGCATATGGAATAAAAGTTCCTGACCTTAAAATAGGGAAATTATTCTATATTATCAATGTAATCACAAGGGTTTCAAGCCACCGACCTTTCAGTTAGCAGTCGATTGCTTTAACCACTGGAAATTGAAAACAAAAAGATCCACTAAGAGAGCAAGGGCGTAGCCAAAGAAATTTAAGGGAAGGCTTAAGAGTCAAAGAGATCTGACTCTGATTCCAGTTAACATTGTAGGGTTGTGGTGAAGCTGACATGAGATGATGCTTCAGAGGTGCCTGGTATAATACCTGGCAAATAATAACAGGCACTCAGGGAACTGTCTTGGAAGAAGTGCAGCCGAAATGCTCCTTGGAAGAAAGGATGGCAAGACTTCATCTTACATACTTTGGACATGTTATCAGGAGGGATTAGTCACTGGAGAAAGACATCATGCTTGATAAAGTAGAGGGTCAGCGAGAAAAAGGAAGACCCTCAACAAGATGGTTTGACACAGTGGCTGCAACAATGAGCTCAAACATAGCAACAATTGTGAGGATGGTGCAGGACTGGGCGGTGTTTCTACCTATCGTACATAGGGTCACTATGAATTGGAACCAACTCGACAGCACCTAACAACAACAAACGACAACTATTGCTCTACCCAAAGTCAGGCAATAAGCACAGGGTGGAGCCCAGACCGGAATCTGCACATACTGCCTTTTCCTCTGTGCCATGCTGCCTTTTGCTAGCTGGTTGACCTGCACAGCTAGTTTAACCTCTGTGAGTCTCAGTTTCTTGCAGAATGAGAGGATTGACCCTATTGATTTAAATCTCTTAATCCCTCTGGGACTGTGGCATTGGGATAGAAATCCATCAATCTATCAGCATCCAGGAGCACTGCAAGGAGGCACGTGTTGAGGCTTCTCAGTCTGTACAACGGAGCAAGGTACCAGAAACAGGGAGATGCTAGTACCAAAGCAAGTTGCTCTGCAGTTCAGTTCAACAAACTTTGCTGATCACACGCTATACTCCAGGACCCCTGGTGGCACAGTGGTTAAGAGCTTGGCTGCTTACCAAAAGGTCAGCGGGTCAAATTCACCAGCTGGTTCTTGGAAACCCTATGGGACAGTTTTACTCTGTCCTATAGGGTTGCTGCGAGTCAAAATCAACTCAATGGGTTTTTTTTTTTTTTTCCTTTGGTCTGGAAACTTCATAGACATATTATTTTATTTAATCCTTCTAGCCACCTAGATTAGGTTTTAGTACACTCATTTAACTGATGAGGAAGCTGAGGCTCAGAGAAATTATGTGACTCCCAAAGTCATATACCTAATATGTGTTAGGACAAATACAAATTGAAAATAAGAGGTTTTAAATTCTGCTTGTTGAATATAAGGGAAGAGGTTCCCCTCTTCCCCTGTTCCTTCAGAATTCACTTCAGATAACTTAGAATTGTAAAACACTTTATTTCTTTAAAAAATATACAAATAAAGCATGTTTCCTCAAGGGCTTGGGGGCCAAATCTTTTGAAACATAATCAAGAAAGATCAGGCCTCAAACCCTCCAGTTTCCTGGGAGATTAGCATAACTTCAGGTATCCTGCCATAAAGATAGTAGAAAATCAGCAATTTTTTCTTGAGAACATGCATATAATGGGCTATATCCACTCATCCATATAATGGGTCAGATTCTTTTCTGTCTTTGCAAGATCTTTAGGGATTACATGCGGTGCACCCCATTCCGGTTTACTGCTTATTCAATAATAAAACTATTTTCTCTCTTCTATTTTCTTGTGGAGAGGTTTTCTGAGTTAAGGAGACCTTGTGGTTAAAGCACTCGGCTACTAAACAAAAAGGTCGGTGGTTCAAACCCACCAGCCACTCCAAGGAAGAAAGATGTGGCAATTTGCTTCAGTAAAAGATTACGGCCTTGGAAACCCTCTGGGGCAGTTCCACCCTGTACTATAGGGTCACTATGAGTCAGAATAGACTCCATGGCAATGGGTTTTGGTTTATGGGTTTTCTGAGTTGGATGTAAATTTTGTTTTTAATAGCCTTTCCCCAACATATGGAAGACTCAGGATTCAAACTGTTAAAAATTAATCAAAACCCAAAGAAACTGGATCATCAGTTTTGTTCTGAGCAGTTATTCTATACGCATATAGGGAGACCATTCTGATTCCAACAACAACAACAAAAGAGCAAATGGCTCGAAGTAGCCTGGCTGCAATGAAACTGGCTTATAAAGAGAAGAGGAGGGAGGAGAATAGAAGACCAACCATTGGCTAATCTTAACATTATTGATTGAACGCTGCCTCCTTTCTCCTGAGATCAACTCATACCAGATCACAATGTAATCTCTGGCCCTCCACCCATCTGCAGCCATACATTTTTGAGATTTAAATTAGGAGAGCCTAGAGTCTTTCTGTTCGATAATTTTTGCATTCCATTAGATCACCTTTTATTGGAATGGGCACATATATGAATCTTTCCCAGTTCGTTGGCCAGGTAGCTATCTTCCTAATTTCTTGGTATAGACAAGTGAGCACTTTCAGCATTGCACTCGTTTGTTGAAACATCTCAATTGATATTCTGTCAATTCTTGGAGCCTTGTTTTTTGCCAATGCCTTCAATGCAGCTTGGACTTCTTCCTTCAGTATCATCGGTTCTTGATCATATGCTACCTCCTGAAATGGTTGAATGTCGACCAATTCTTTTTAGCACAGTGACTCTGTATATTCTTTCCATCTTCTTTTGATGCTTCCAGTGTCATTCAGTTTTTGCTGATGAAGATCAAAGACTACAGCCTTCAGTATGGATTACACCTCAACATAAAGAAATCAAAAATCCTCACAACTGGACCAATAAGCAACATCATGATAAATGGAGAAAAGATTGAAATTGTCATGGATTTCATTTTACTTGGAGCCATAATCAACGCCCATGGAAGCAGCAGTCAAGAACTCAAACCATGCATTGCACTGGGCAAATAGTCTGCAAAAGACCTCTTTAAAGTGTTAAAAAGCAGAGATGTCACCTTGAGGACTAAGGTGTGCCTGACCCAAACCATAGTATTTTCAGTTGCCTCATATGTATGTGAAAGCTGGACAACAAATAAGGAAGACCAAAGAAGAATTGATGAATTTGAATTATGGATTTGGTGGAAAATATTGAATATACCATGGACTGCCAAAAGAATGAACAAATCTGTCTTGGTAGAAGTACAATCATAATGCTTCTTAGAAGGGAGGATGGCAAGACTTCATCTGACATAGTTTGGACATGTTATCAGGAGAGATCAGTCCCTGGAGAAGGACATCATGCTCGGTAAAGTAAAGGTTCAGCAAAAAAGACGAAGACCCTTTAGGAGATGGATTGACACACTGGTTGCAACAATGAGCTCAAATACAGCAACAGTTGTGAGGATGGTGCAGGACCAGGTAGTAGCTCATTCTATTGTACATAAGATCACCATGAATGGGAACTAACTCAATGGCACCTAAAAACAACAGCAGAGTTTTTTTTTTTCATTAAATCAGAAAGTAATGGTTTTGTTGTGGCTATCCCTTTCTAGCAGGAAAGGACAAATTTACACTGCTTTAGAGCAGCTTCTGGCAGAAACCAAATCAATGCTTTTGCAGTTTGGGTCAGGCTTTTTAGGTTAATATTTGGTTTTGTGGACAAGAAAACCTTAATAATCAAAGTAAGATGTCAGTTACCTTAATAATCAAAGTAAGATGTCAGTTATTAATTTTCCTCTTCAACAAAACCCAGATATATTTGAATCCAGAATTCATGATATTTCCACCACTTCAGGTCCCAGTCAGCTTCTTAAAGAGTTCCTCTCTAAGGAAAAAACAATCATTTACAGGCAAGGTCAAATAAGGGCCCTTAGGTAGACTCAATAAGGTAGACAAATTATAATAGGATAGTTCTTTTAATATATTAAACTGTGAGAGAAATTGAGAAAAACTTTGGAATTTAGTAATGAGCTCATCCTTCAGGGCTGTATCCACCTTTCATTGTCTTTGATCAGGCTGTTTTACAACTCTGTGGAGATAGAAGTTGTGATAGTTAGGGTTGTGCGTCGACTTAGCTTGACCATGATTCTCAGTGTTTTGGCAGTTATGATGTAGTTTGGCAGCTACATAATGATGTAATCATCTCCGTAATGAGATTTGATATAATGTAATCACTTTCATGATGAGCTCTGCTGTGAGCAGCCAATGAGTTGAAAGGGAGTTTCCCTGTGGATGTGAACTGCATCTAGTATATGTGGACTTTCTAGCAAAGCTCGCTGGCTTTTGCTCGCTCTGAATTCTGCATGTGACCTCTGGTTCTTGGGACTTGAGCTAGTAGCTTACCTGCCAATCTTATAGTTCATCCACCCCTCAGCCTGTGAGCCAGAGGCCTGCTGCCTTACCTGCAGATCTTGGGATTTGTAGGCCTCCACAGTTTGTGAGCCAGAGGCCTGCCTTGTGACCTGCTGATCTTAGGCTCATCAGACCTGCAGCTACCTGAGTCAGCAGAAGCCTCCCATCTCACCCACTAACTTGGAACTTTCCAGCCTCTATAACCACATGAGCCACTTCCTCGATATAAATCTCTCTCTCTCCACAAACACACACACACACACACACACACACACACACACACACACACACACACACACACACACGCTTCACTGGTTTTGCTTCTCTAGAGAACCCAGCTTAAGACATAAGTTAGCTATAGAAACCTAACAGTATTGCAAATAATTTCTGCCATAGAAATGCAAATTACATCCTTAGGAAGTTCAACTGACATCCCACCCTGACTGTCCAAGAAGCCAGTTTCTCACCTATTAAGCAAATACGTTTCAGCATTTTCAGTGGCCTATAATTGTGTCTGCTTTTGGGATTCTCCTTTGAGCCTGTTGTAACATCTTTCTGGTTCCCTCATTAATTAAGGAGTACAATAAAATCTTTGGCATGTGTTCCTTTTATATTTGTATGAGAGTCATGATTTATTCTTTTTAAAAGCCAATGCATTTTCATCCTAGGTTGTCCCTAGTTTCAAATGGCTCCATAACATTGGAACGTTGTCTGATCTAGCAACGATTGTGAGGACGGCGCAGGCCTGGGCAGTGTTTCGTTCTTTCGTATGCGGGGCTGCCCTGGGTCGGAACTGACTCGGAGACACCTAACAACAACAACAACTATAATGACAGTCTCTTCCTTAGTGTAGCAGAAAGCAGCTTGTCTATCTTTGAGACTAAGCCATGAATCTGTGTCCCTCAGAAGATGGAGATGATATGAGCAAAAAGCCTGGCCCTCTGCCCTGATGGAGTAGAGAAAGGAAAAAGGAGGTGGAGAAAGAACTAGATCACTCACCAGCATCCTCTTTTTCCCATGCTTAAGAATTGAGGTTGGTGTGAGGATGGGTCTGAGGAAGGTATTAAAGCACTCAAGAAAACCAGGTCCCTTTCCTTTCTGGTAGGGTGGAGAAACCGCACTCCTCTCCTGGAAATTCCATGTTCAGATTGTTAAAAATGAAATTTCCACAAGGTTAAATTTGTGTACAAACTCATAAACTTTATTTGCAATTCATGAATTAAGGAGCATCTAGCTTGAAAGTCAGACTAGAGCTCCAAAGGACAAGGGGAAAAGACAAAAGCTACGTAGGCAAAGTTGTATAAGAACAAAGAAGTAACACTGGGCAATTGTGATTAGTTAGTTCTAAGTAACTTTCCTTGTATAGCATAGGGGGAACCATATACTATAGCTGAGGCAGCAAGCTTGGATTGGTTGAGTTAGGTTTCAGCTCCTGGGAAGGTCAGGCATTATAGGAAATAGAAACTTAGCTAGGTTTCAGTTTTGCTGACATGGTGCTTAACGTAAATGACTCCATCTTGGGCCTAGTGTAGTCAGGTTAACAAGATTCATCAGGATGCTGTGGGGTGGTGCTGGTGCAGGTAAAAGGCTAGAGAGATGAGTCTGAGACATCTCCTGGCTCCTCTCAGCCTGTCCTCATGGGCCAGTGTCTAGAAGTGACATCTCCTGGGTCCTCTCAGCCTGTCCTGGTGGGCCAGGGTCTAGAAGTGACATCTCCTGGGTCTCTCAGCCTGTCCTGGTGGGCCAGGGTCTAGAAATGACATCTCCTGGGTCCTCTCAGCCTGTCCTGTCGGGCCAGTGTCTAGAAATGACATCTCCTGGCTCCTCTCAGCCTGTCCTCATGAGCCAGGGTCTAGAAATGACATCTCCTGGGTCCTCTCAGCCTGTCCTGGTGGGCCAGGGTCTAGAAGTGACATCTCCTGGGTCTCTCAGCCTGTCCTGGTGGGCCAGGGTCTAGAAGTGACATCTCCTGGGTCTTCTCAGCCTGTCCTGGTGGGTCAGGGTCTAGAAGTGACATCTCCTGGGTCTTCTCAGCCTGTCCTGGTGGGCCAGGGTCTAGAAATGACATCTGGCTCCTTTCAGCCTGTCCTGGTGGGCCAAGGGTCTAGACGTATCCGTGCATTAGTGCAGAATGCTGCAGGGATCCCAGACCAAATTCAGGACGCCCAGTTAAATCTGAATTTCAGACAAACCCAGAATACCCATTGCCACTGAGTGGATTCCAACTCATGGCAACCTCATGTGTCACAGAGTAGAACTGCTTCATAGGGCTTTCTTGGCTGTAATGTTAACAGAAGCAGATCTCCAGGCCTTTCTTCCATGGTGCTTCTGGGTGGTTTCAAACTGCTAACATTTAGTTTAGTAGTCGAGCCCTTTGCACCACCTAAGGACCTGAATTATAGACAAAAAAATAATTTTTGAGTATTTTTTAGTCTCATTCTAAAAAATTATTCATTGCTTCTCTGAAATTCAGATTTAATTGGTCGTCCTATCTTTTTATTTGCTATATCTGACAACTTT
This sequence comes from Dugong dugon, assembly GCA_030035585.1. Taxonomy (NCBI): domain Eukaryota; kingdom Metazoa; phylum Chordata; class Mammalia; order Sirenia; family Dugongidae; genus Dugong; species Dugong dugon. Next base: position 20,849,919 of record CM057469.1, on the reverse strand, counting down.
AGCTGAGAGGACTCACTCCGTAGTCAAAGCCCAGAGAATGTAACAGACAAGTTCCTCATGGCAGAAATCAGCAAAGACCCAGAGCATCCTTCCATGCTACCTTCAAGGTCATCACCGAAGCATACACTTAGACACCTGGAAGACAGACACAGGAAAAAATCTGAAAGCCAGAGTAACCCAAAGAGGACCATTTAAAACTGAAGAGATTTTGTTTCCATTAATAGACAAGTTTAAGTTATTCCCACTACTCCTGTAGATAGGACTCATGTAGAAGACTAATTGGTTATAACGAAAAAAGAGGCTATGTTTTTCTTTGCACATCTAAACAGTGTGGGTATTAGTTTTCACCCTGCCACACTGGCTGGAGACAGATGTGTATGTGTATTGGGGAGGCAGTGGGGAGAGTGAGCAGGAATATGGAAATTTCCTAACAGGAAGGGCCAAGGATGATGCAGTGTCCCCACTGAGTGAAGTGCTTAAACTTCAAGTTACGCCCAAGATCTGGGCAAATGCTGCCTGCCTGCTGGAGCAGCCCACCCTGCTCTTTCCTGTCAGGGTTCCTGGAAAGCGTGTGGCTTCCCCACTTTCTATCGTAAAACTGTGAGGGTGTGATCTCTGGTTTTGTATATTCATTGTTTTTGCCTTTGGCACATCCAGAGAACCACAGGGAACTTTTGCAAATGACTAAGAGAGCAATTAAGTTAAATGCAGCAGCTAAAATTTCCCTTAAATGAAAACATCTGAGGCCTTCTCGACAGGAAGGAATTACACCTACTTCACAAAGCTTTTATGAAGATTAATAAATTGATGCTTTCCAAAGTGGTTGAGAACTCTGGATAATTGCATCTGTATTTCATGTTTTAGAAATTTACAAGATTTGTATTAATGAGGTACTTACTTTAGACCCAAAAAAACAAACCCAAGAGTAACCACGTCCAATATGGTAGCTGCTTGCCGTGTGTCGCTACTGAACACTTAAAATGTGCCTAGTGCGACTGAGAAACTGAATTTTTAGCTTTATTTTATGTTAATTAATTAAAATTTAAACGGCCACAAGTGGCTAGTCACTACATATTGGACAGCGCAGCTCTAGAACAATCACAAAATGGGAACATTTAATATTTGAAGATTCTGGCCCACATTGTTGTTGTTAGGTATTTTAAACGCCTAGAATAGAGTCCTCAAATCGGCATTGCAAGTAATGCTTTTACTTCAGGAAATAATAAGTGGATGCAAACAATTTCATGTTTATTAAACAAAATTAAACAGGACTTGTCAGATCTTTTAAAGTTAATATGCACATGTCGTGGGGTTGTTGACCAATGCCATAAAACAATATGTGTACTACTGTTAAAAAAAAAAGAAAGTTAATATGCACTGTGATTATCCAGGAATAGGACATAGTGTGCAACCATTTTCAATGTTTCTCCCAAATTTAATTATTCCCAGAACCTTTGTCTATAGAGTACCTAGTAATATTTCCTGAAATTTGTGTTTGGGAAATCCCCTGAAATACAGTTTTGTTGCCGAACCTGGGAAGGTGGATCCTTGTCAAGTATGCTCAAACCTGCCAATAATCTGGACATTGGTCTTTGAGAAAGAGAAAATAACTTATTGCAATGCAAAGAGCAAGAAGCCAGGAGGAAGTTCCTCAGATTCGACTGTCTGAGCTATGAGGAAGAAGGGATTGTATATGATTTGGACAGCAAGATGGTGTCCACGCGGGCATACTGGGGAAGGAAAATTCTAGAAAGGAAGACATTGTAGGAATTATGGCGGCCAGGAAACAGGAGGTGACATGGTTCTTGTCGGACCTCTCACTTCAGAATGGAGTCCTGGTGATCATTTTCCTTCTGATTCGTTCCACCTGTTGCTCCGTCTGCTGTTGAGGTAAATTAATGGTCACACCTGGCCCTTCTGGGCATGCAGGGCGGGCCAAATCTGGTTTAAGGACAAATGGAAATTTACTGGCATTCTTAGTAGGGTCAGGTTACAATCTGAGAAATGCTGGGGTAGAGAATAACCAAACTAGTTGCTGTCAAATTGATCCTGACCCATGGCGACTCCAAGTGTGTCAGAGTAGAACTATGCTCCATAGGATTCAGTGGCTGAGAGACAAAATAAAATTTAAATCTTGAACCGACACAGTGCTACCTTTGGAATAAGCCCATGTCAGGACACAGCATTAGGACTTAATACTATTCATTGCATTTAGGTTTGTTTTTTTTTTCCCTATCACTATTTCTCTTTGTCTATCACTATTTCTTCCTAATTCCTTGTCCCTTAACTGCCTTACCCTGAATTCTTTCTTGGTTGCTGTCTTAGTTTCTTAGTGCCGTATAACAGAAATACCACAAGTGGGTGGCTTTAACGAACAGAAATTTATCTTCTTACATTTTTAGAGGCTGCTGTTGTTGTGTGCCCTCGAGTAGATTCCTACTAATAGCAACCCTACAGGACAGAGTAGAGCTGCCCCATAGGGTTTCCTAGGCTGTAATCTTTATGGGAGCAGATCACCAGGTCTGTTTGCCCGAGGAGCCACAGCTGGGTTCAAACCACCAAGCTTTCCATTAGCAGTCAAGCAGCAGCTCTAGGGGAAGGCTCTTCCTCTGTAAGCTCTGGGGGAAAATCCTTTTCTCAGCTTCTCTAGCTGGCCATCCTTGGAGTTCTTGGGCTTGTAGTCTGCCTCCAAAGTCTTCAGATAGTGTCAGTCTTCCCCCTGTGTCTGCCTTCTTCTATGCCTAATCTGCCCTTCTATATCTCAAAAGTGATTGGTTTAAGACACAGGTCTCATTAATATAACAAAATCAATCTTATTCCCAAATGGGATTACATTCACAGGTATCAAAACCAAACCTGCTGCCATCGAGTCAATTCCACTCATAGAGACCCTATAGGACAGAGTAGAATTGCCCCATACAGTTTCCAAGAAGCGCCAGGTGGAATCGAACTGCCAGCCTTTTGGTTAGCAGCCGTAACTCTTAACCACTACACCACCAGCATTTCCATCCACAGGTATACGGGTTAAGATTTACAACACATATTTTTTTTAGGGATGCAATACAATCCATAACAGCTGCCCTACAGAAATATTTTCCATGATAGAACCGGTTGTTGTTGTTAAGTGCCGTTGAGTCAGTTCAGGTTGTTCTTCTTCATATAGTCCAAGCTGTACTGAAGGCATTAGTGAAAAACAAGGCTTCAGGAATTGACAGAATACCAATTGATATGCTTCAACAAATGGATGCAATGCTGGAAGTGCTCCCTTGTCTATGCCAAGAAATTTGGAAGACAGCTACCTGGCAACTGACTGGAAGAGATCCATATTTGTGCCTATCCCAAAGAAAGGTAATCAAACAGAATGCAGAAATTATCGAACAAAATCATTAATATAACACACAAGTAAAATTTTGCTGAAGACAATTCAAAAATGGTTGCAGCAGTGCATCAACAAAGAACTGCCAAAAATTCAAGCCACATTCACAAGAGGACGTGGGACGAGGGATATCATTGCTGATGTCAGATGGATCTTGGTTGAAAGTAGAGAATACCAGAAAGACATTTATCTGTGTTTTACTGACTATGCAAAAGCATTTGACTGTCTGGATAACAGCACTAAGAATGGAAATTACAAAACACTTAATTGTGCTCTGCAGAACCTATACACAGACCAAGAGACAGTTGTTCAAACAGAACAAGGGGATACTGAGCAGTTTAAAATCAGAAAAGGTGTGCATCAAGGTTGTATCCTTTCATACTTATTCAAACTGTCCACCACGTGTCTGTCAGTTTGTCATACTGTGGTGGCTTGCATGTCACTGTGATGTTGGAAGCTGTTACCAGTATTTCAAACACCAGCAGGGTCACCCATAGTGGACGGGTTTCAGCGGAGCTTCCAGACTAAGACAGACTAGGAAGAAGGACCTGGCAGTCTACTTCTGAAAAAATTGGCCATGATAAACTTACGGATAGCAACAGAACATTGTCTGATACAATGCTGGAAGATGAGCCTGTCAGGTTGGAAGGCACTCAAAATGCGACTGGAAAAGAGCTGCCTCCTCAAAGTAGAGCTGACCTTAAAGATATGGTTGGAGCAAAGCTTTCAGGACCTTCATTTGCCAATGAGGCACTGCTCTAAATGAGAAAAAACAGCTGCAAACATCCATTAGTAATCAGAATGTGGAATGTATGAAGTACGACTCTAGGAAAATTGGAAGTCATCAAAAATGAAATGGAAAGCATAAAGATCAATATCCTAGGCATTAGTGAGCTCAAATGGACTGATATTGGCCATTTTGAAACAGACATCCATATGGTCTACTACACTGGAACTGAAAATTGAAGAGGAATGGCATCACATTCATTGTCAAAAAGAACATTTCAAGATCTAACCTGAAATACAATGCTGTCGGTGATAGGATAATATCCATATGCCTACAAGGAAGACCACTTAACATGATTATCATTCAAATTCATGCACCAAACACTAATGCCAAAAATGAGGAAATTGAAGATTTTTATCAACTTCTGCAGTCTGAAACTGATCAAACATGCAATCAAGATGCATTGATAATTACTGGTGATTGGAATGTGAAAGATGGAAACAAAGAAGAAGGATTGGTACTTGGAAAATATGGCCTTGGTGATAGAAATGACACTGGAGATCTCAGGATAGAATTTTGCAAGACCAACGACTTAGTCACTGCAAGTACCTTTTTTCAACAACATAAATGCTGACTATATACATGGACTTCACTGGATGGAAAACACAGGAGTCAAATTGACTACATCTGTGGAAGGAGAGGATGGAAAATCTCAATATCATCAGTCAGAACGTGGCCAGGGGCCGACTGTGGAACAAGCTACCAACTGCTCATATGCAAGTTTAAGTTGAAGCTGAAGAAAATTAAAACAAGTCCGTGAGAACCAAAATATGACCTTGAGCATATCCTGCCTGAATTTGGAGACCATCTGAACAATAGACTTAATGTGTTGTAACACTAATGACTGAAGACCAGATGAGTCGTGTGATGATATCAAGGACATAATACATGAAGAAAGCAAAGGTCATTAGAAAGAAAGAAAACAACAAAATGGATGTCAGAAGAGACTCTGAAGCTTGCTTTTGAACGTAGAGTAGCTAAAGCAAAAGGAAGAAATGACGAAGTAAAAGAGCTGAACAGAAGATTTCAAAGGGCAGCTTGAGAAGACAAAGTAAAGTAATATAATGAAATAAGCATAGACCTGGAATTAGAAAACCACGCTCAGCATTTCTCAAGCTGAAAGAACTGAAGAAAAAATTCAAGCCTCGAGCCTAAAGGAGACTGGAGAAACCTCGAGAGTACGGCCCCCAGACACCCTTTTAGCTCAGTGGTGAAGCTACCTCCGAGGTTCACTGTTCAGCCTGGGAGTGGACAGCCCCGCAAAACCAAATGAGACTAACGAGGTACAGGAGTCCAGTGACAAGGGCCAGAAAGCAGAAGGGGACAAGGAAGCTGGTGATAGGCAACCCAAGGTTGAGTAAGGATATTGTTGATGTGTTGTGAGATTGTTAACCATTGTCATAGGGCAACATCTGTAGTAACTGTTAAATGAGAAACTATTTTGTTCTGTAAGCCTTCATCTTGAGTGAGAATAACAGCACAATTGAAAGAGCGTAGTCAATGTCACTGAACTGTGCATGTAGAAATTTTTGAAATGGTGTATCTTTGGCTATGTGTATTTTCACCAAAAAAAAAAAAGGTTGAGAAGTTAGAGGGTTAATATGTTGTGGGGTTGTTAACCCATGTCATAAAACAACATGTGTACTACTGTTTCATGGGAAACTATTTGTTCTGTAAGCCTTCACCTAAAGTACAATAAAATATAAAAATAAAAATAAAAAATTTCAAGCCTCAGGTTGCAATAGTGAAGAATTCTATTGACAAAATATTGAATGATGCAGGAGAGCATCAAAAAAATATGGAAGGAATACACAGAGTCACTGAACCAAAAAGAAATGGTCGAAGTTCAAACATTTCAGGAGGTAGTATATGATCAAGATCTGATGCTATTGAAGGAAAAGGTCCAAGCTGCAATGAAGGCACTGGCAAAAAACAAGTCTCCAGGAAATGACAGAATACCAACTGAGATGTTTCAACACATGGATGCAGTGCTGGAGGTGCTCACGTGTCTACGCCAAGAAATTTGGAAGACAGCTTCCTGGGCAACTGACTGGAAGAGATCTATATTTGTGCCCATTCCAAAGAAAAGTGATCCAACAGAATGTGGAAATTATCAAACACTATCATTAATATCACACACAAGTAAAATTTTGCTAAAGATCATTCAAAAATTGTTGCAGCAGTACATCAACCCAGAACTGCCAGAAATTCAAGCAGGATTCAGAAGTGGAAGTAGAATGAGGAATATCATTGCTGATGTTAGATGGATCTTGACTAAAAGCAAAGGATACGAGAAAGATGTTTACTTGTGTTTTATTGACTATGCAAAGGCATTCGACTGTGTGGCTCATGACAAATACGGATAACGTTTCAAAAAATGGGAATTTCAGAACACTTAATTGTGCTCGGGGCCCTGGCGGCACAGTGGTTAAGAGCTAAGCTGCTAAACAAAAAGCTGGCAGTTCAAATCCACCATCCATTCCTTGGAAACTCTGTGGGGCAGTTCTACTCTGTCCTAGAGGGTCACTATGAGTCGGAATCAACTCAATGGCAATGGGATTGGTTTTGGTTTGGTTTTAGTTGTGCTCATTTGGAACCTGTACATAGACTAAGAAGCAGTTGTTCAAACAAAACAAGGGGATACTGTGTGGTTTAAAATCAGGAAATGTGTGTGCCAGTGTTTTATCCTTTCGCTATATTTATTCAATTTGTATGCTAAGCGAATAATTTGAGAAGATAGACTATATGAAGAAGAATGTGGCATCAGGATTGATGGAAGACTTTTTTCAACCTGCAATATGCAGATGACACAACCTTGCTTCGGAAAGCAAAGAGGACTTAAAGCACTTACTGATGAAGCTCAAAGACTACAGCCTTTTGTATGGATTATACCTCAACACGAAGAAAACGAAAATCCTCACAACTGGACCAATAAGAAACGTCATCAGATAAACAGAGAAAATATTGAAGTAGTCAAGGATTTCATTTTACTTGGATTCACAATCAACACCCATGGAAGCAGCAGTCAAGAAATCAAACAACATATTGCATTGGGCATATCTGCTGCAAAAGACCTCTTCAAAGTGTTAAAAAGCAAAGATATTACTTTCAGAACTAAGGTGCACCTGACCCAAGCCATGATGTTTTCAATGACCTCATATGCATGAGAAAAGTGGACATTGAGTAAGAGAGACTGAAGAAGAATTGATGCATTTGAATTATGGTGTCTGCGAAGAATATTGAATATACCATGGACTTCCAGAAGAAGGAACAAATCAGTCTTGGAAGAAATATAGTCAGAATGCTCCTTAGAAGCAAGGATGATGAGACTTTGTCTCACATACTTTAGACAAGTTATCAGGTGGGACCAGTCCTGGAGAAGTACATCATGCTTGGTAAAGTAGACAGTCGGTGAAAAAGAGGAAGACCCTCAACAAGGTGGATTGACACAGTGGCTACAACAATGGGCTCAGACATTGCAAGGATTATGAGAACAGCGTAGGACCAGGCAGTGTTTCATTCCATCGTACATAGGGTTGCTATGACTCAGAGCCCACCTGACCGCACCTAACAACAACGACAACAAAGACTGCTCTGATCCCACCTGACAAAAGCAAGCCTCAAAATAGTCAATCTGTTTTCAATTAACTTAACTGCATATCACAACAAACAAAGCTCAAGAATATTCATAGGAATATTAAACTATCCAAAGCTCTAAAAGATAAAATTCAAAATTTTTAGCATCTGATCAAATGTTACCAGACGGTCAAAGAAGGAGGAAAATGTGATCCATAATAAGGAGGAAAATGAATTAATAGAAATAGGCCCAGAAATGACAAAAATAATAGAATGAGTTGGCAAAGGACATCAAAACAGTTATTATAACCATATTTCCTTTTTTCCTAAATTTTATTTATTTTTTGTTGCTGAGAATATACACAGCAAAACATACAATTGAACAGTTTCTATATGTACAATTTAGTGACATTGATTATATTCTTCAAGTTGTGCAACCATTCTCACCCTCCTTTTCTGAGTTGTTCCTCCCCCATTAACATAAATTCACTGCCCCCTAAGGTTCTTATTTAATCTTTTGAGTTGCTGTTGTCAATTTGATCCCATATAGATGTTTTTAAAAGAGTATAATGCTCAAGGCAGACCTTTTTTAAGCCAAACTATTTTCTGGTTTTAAGATGACTTCAGGGCATATTTTTGGTTTAAGGTTTAAAGATTATCTCAGGGCAATAGTTTCAGGGGCTCATCCACCCTCCATGGCTCCAGAAAGTCTGGAGTCCGTGAGAATTTGAAATTCTGTATAACCATATTACATATGTTAAGGATGGAGCATGGTAAGTAGTCATACTCATTACTGCTGAGTCGATTCTGACTCATAGCGATCCTATAGGACAGAGTAGAACTGCCCTATAGGGTTTCTAAGGAGCAGCTGGTGGATTCCAACTGTCAATTTTTTGGTTAGCAGCTGAACTCTTAACCACTGCACCACCAGGGCTCCAAGTAGTCATGGAAGATATAAAAATATTAAATAAAAAAAAAATCAAGATCAAGCTATCTGAAGCAGGAGCTGCAGCCCATGAAGACAGACTGGAATCCTTGTCAGTTCTTATTATGCCTACCCTACCCTGGGTTGTGTGGCTGTCACACAGAAGCCAAAACCCTTCACCACAGAGGGAAATCCACACCCTGGCCCAGAAACCAAAGGAGGATCCAGGGGAAAGTGGGGCAGATGCTGGCCGACAGCTGTTTAACATCAGGGAGGTGAGCTAGTTGACAAGGGAGCTAAAAAATGGTTGCAGCTTTACTTGCTTGCTCTAAGAATCTCTCTCGTGGCCACACTCACCAGAAATCAATGGGAAAGGGAATTCTAGGAATGTAATTCAACCTAGCTAAATTGACACATTAAAAAACTACCATAGTAACTAAAATAGCATTTGCGACATGGCAGAGAATTTCAATTATCCATCCTCTTTCTGGTCCTAATTAGCATCAATAATCAAAAGTGTGTCTGTGGGTAGTCTATCTAAGTTTATTTCATAATGAATTGTTTTATAATCACCTTTCCCTATATTTATAGAAATCTTGCCAGAGCCCTGTGATGAATTCACCATGTACTAGTGGCTCACGTTTCCTTTTTAATGGAGAAGTCACACATGAGGTAAAAAGATTACAAGATTACAAATCCATTAAATAATGCCAAACAGAGATTCCATCTCTAGAGAACTTCCCCTCTATAGCCGCGGAGATGCAGGAAAGAGGTGCAGGTAGCTGCTCTCTGAAGGGAAGATGTTGGCAAACTACAGAAAGAGCCAGAATGGGATAGGTAGTTAATGAACTTGAGTCTCGGATGCCTCTAAAGGCTGATTTTCCAAGCATGAGTTCTACAGGTTGATGTAGTCTGATACAGAAAAGAGCTTAGTGGTTGACAAAAGAAGAGGTAACACAATCTCTCTTTCTTGCGGATGGCCCAGAGATCATTGTTCCTAGTGAGCGGGAGATCAGGAAACAGCTTAATTAGGGCCTCAGAGTGTTCCAGTAGTGTTTCAGTTAAAAACTGGTGGAGAAGCAGCCAAAGTTCTTCACAGACATGATGGCAAAGCAGGTCCACTAGTGAGAACCAGACAAACTTCAAATAGTCTCCAGGGAAGGTAACTTTGGAGCAACACTTGGTTGTCTGAGAAGATCACAGCATCTGGAAAAGAAACATGTGAAGAGCAGCTGGCAACAGGTGGTGATGGGGTGAGGCCTTCTCCTTAGGAAAAATGTTTTTGGGAACCAAGTAGGAAAACAGGCACACTCATCACCACTATCACCACCATTGTTGTTGTTAGCTGCCATCAACTTGCCTCAACTCATGGTGACCCCATGCACAATGGAATAAAACACTGCCAAGCCCTGCACCATCCCAGTGATTGGTTGTGGATCGAACCATTGTGATCCATAGAGCTTTCATTGTATGATTTTCAGGAAAAAATCTCTCTGGAAGTTCTGCTGCAGCCTGTTCAGTATCATAGTAACAGGCTTGTCTTCCACTGACAGATGGGTAGTGGGTGCATATGAGGTGCACTGACCAGGAATCGAACCAAGTCTCCCACATGGAAGGCGTGAATTCTACCACTGAACCACCACTGCCCTCCCACCACCATTATCTCTGTTAAAGGGTGAAAGGGACACGGTAACAATATGAGGCTTCAAGTTCTTAGTGTTGGCAACACTTTTTTATTTTAATTCCCATCAATAAAAGGATAATAAAGATGGAACAATGGCCTGTATTAGGTCATTCAAGGACCACTGACTTTTAAAAAATTTAAGGAAACTTGGGGGCAAATTTTTGTGTCAATAAGCTAAAGCAGAGTTCTACTTTTTATACTTAAAACTCAGATTATATATGCATTTGTCTATTTCTGATTTCCAGGGGATCCAGGGACTCAGATTTCTGCCTCAAGTTCCTGTTTCCTGTAACAATTACAGACAGTACCCTTTTGATTCTTGTAACACTCCCCTGAAGTAATCACAGTTTGATTTTCAGAACAATTCAAGTTGACAAAAGCAGCCTGATGACTGAGACGCGCTGAGAATCATTGCATGATGGAATAGGCCAAAGTCATCCATCAGCCTCCATCAAGAGGCACGGGTAGCCCATCTCGTAAACTCCATTATGGATTGGACTCCTGCACTTAAGATACGTAGTGAGCTTTTTTTCTGTTGACATAATTCCATTTGCCCAGAAAGGATTAATGGCTTCTCAGCATGAGGAAGTTGTAGTAAGATGTGAGGTGCCTGTTTGTGGCTAATTGGAGATTAATGAGGTTTTAGTGTCATCAAAGGAGCCCTGGTGGTGCAGCAATTAAGTGCTTGGCTGCTAACCGAACGGTTGGTGGTTCAAACCCACTCAGCAGCTCCATGGGAGAAAGACCTGGTGATCTGTTCCCTTAAAGGTTACAGCCTAGAAAACCCTGTGGGGCTGTTCTACTCTGCCACACGGGGTCTCTATGATTTGAAAATCAACTCGACAGTACCTAACAACAAGTGTTCCACCAAGTGTTAAATCACAAACAGGTAATTTCTAGGCTTAACTGCATCGGTGCTTGGGTTTCAGTTCAGTTCTCCAGGGGCAGGGTGTGGTTATGGACAGCTAGCGCTGCTCACTACTCACACAAATCCCAGAAACTTGCAAAATGTGAGGACTAAGACTATTCTTTTTTTTTCCCCCTCTCTGCTTAAAACTATTACTGGCCCTTGGTATTTCTGTATTTGGCTTGTTGAAAATGTCAAATGTTATGAATTATCGGTAAAAGTCTTCATCAAGCACATGAGTGGAGTTCATAATTAGTCTTATATTAGGCTTCCTAATGAATCTATGATGCAGGTAATTCACTGTCCCATTGAAACTGTCTTGTTCTCTCATTTCCTTAGTTCTGCACTTCAGCACGGATTAGTGGCTTACTTTTGTTCATGAATTCACTAGCTGTGGTAGATTGAATTATTGTCCCCAAGCGTTCCTCTCTCCTGAATCTGTACTTTGTACCATATAAATTTGCAGTTCTTTCCACTAAAGATATAAACTTCCCCAACCCATAACTTCGGAGGTAGCCATGTGTCTTAGTCATCTGTTGTTGTTGTTATGTGTCGTTCGAGTTGTTTCCAACTCATAGTGACCCAACAGGACAGAGTAGAACTGCCCCATAGGGTTTCCAGGAAGCAGCTGGTGGAATTGATCTGCCGACTGTTTGGTTAGCAGCCAAGCTCATTAGTCATCTAGTACTGCTATAACAGAAATACCACAAGTGGATGGCTTTAACAAACAGACATTTATTCTCTCACAGTCTAGGAGGCTAGAAGTCTGAATTCAGGGTGCCAGCTCCAGGGGAAGGCTTTCTCTCTCTCTCAGCTCTGGGGGAAGGTCCTTGTCATCAATCTACCCCGGTCGAGGAGCTGCTCAGCACGGGGACCCCCGTCCAAAGGACGTGCTATTCTCCTGGCTCTTGTTTCTTGGTGGTATGAGATCCACCGCCTCCCCACATCCCATCTTTCTGCTTGCTGACAGATATTTTTGAGGGACACAATTCAATCCATGACACCATGTAACTTCCTTTGGCTAATTAAATGGTGACAGAAGTGGTAGTTTGTCAGTTCTGTACATGAACTTTAAGAGGCTGTATGAATTTTCTTTTTCCCCCTTGGGCTTCTGCCATTACCATGAGAAGAACATGCCCCAGCTAGCCTGCTAGTCCAAGGAGGATGAGAGACATGTGGAGCAGAGCTGGACCCAACCTGCAGCTCATAGCGAAGCCCAGCTGAGGCAAATGTAGATCAGCCCACCCCCAGCTAGCTCACAGATCCTGAGTGAGATAAGATAGTTGTTTTAAGCCATTGAGTATGGGGGTAGTTTTTTAGGCAGAAAAAGCTAACTAGTCAAAATTATTGATCCTCTACAATATTCCAAACATGGGTTACTCATTCTCCTCTTCTGCAGAAATATTGTTTTCCCTTATTTCTCATTTTGCCAAACCCATTCTGTCCTCTCTGGTAAAGCTCACTTTGTGCAAGAGGCCACTGAGACAAAAAATTGGGGGGTGGGGAGGGGTGAAGCTCTTGAAGAAGGAATAGGGTTCAGAAAGGACAATTTTCCCTGAACTATTCTTTATTCTTTTTACTAAAACCTGATCTAAGAAACCTATCCTTAGGAAAGCTCACAGTAAATGATGCTTGACACAAAAGGTCCTAATTTTATATCCATCCCAGAGTTTATTTTGAATATTAACAAGTAGCACATGAAAAGATGTTCAGAATCACTAGTTATCAGGGAAATGCAAATTACAGCCACAATTAGCTTTAAACACACATATACACACAAAATGAGATACCTCTACCCACACACTAGAATGGCTAAAGCTTACAGAAACTAAGTGTTGGTGATGATGTGGAGCAACTGGACTCTCATACTTTGCTGGTGGGAATGCAAACATGTTATAACTACTTCAGAAAATAATATGGCAATAGCTTTTAAAATTAAACGTACACTTGTTTGTGACCCATCAATCCCACTCCTAGGTATCTCACATGAGAAATGAAAATATATGATGTGTCTGTTTCTTTTCTTTTCTTTTTTTTTTTTAATTGTGCTTTAGATGAAGATTTACAGAGCCAGTTAGCTTTTCACTCAACAATTAATACACAAATTGTTTTGTGACATTGGTTGTCAACCCCATGATGTGTCAACACTCCCCGCTTCTCCACCCTGAATTACCTGGTTTCCATTCGTCCAGTTTTCCTGTCCCTTCGTCCAGTTTTCCTGTCCCTTCCTGCCTTCTCATTTTTGCTTTTGGGCAGGTGTTGTCTTAGTTTCTCAGTGCTGCTGTAACAGAAATACCACAAGTGGGTGGCTTTAACGAACAAAATTTTATTTTCTCAGTTTTCCATTGCCATCAAGTCGATTCTGACTCATAGTGATCCTATAGGACAGAGTAGAACTGCCCCATAGGGTTTCCAAGGAGCAGCTGGTGGATTCAAATTGCCAACCTTTTGGTTAGCGCCCAAACTCTTAACCACTAAGCCACCAGGGCTCCTCTCACAGTTTAGGAGGCTATGAATATGAATTCAGGACATCGGCTGTAGGAGAAAGCCCTCTCTGTTGGTTCTGGTGGAAAATTCTTGTCTCAGCTTCTCTAGTGTTCTTGTCTTTCCTTGTAAGTCTCTATGTAGCATCTTTCTTTCCCCTATTCATGCTTGCTTGCTTCTGTGCCTAATCTGCTCTTTTACATATGAAAAGTGATTGACTTAAAACACACCCTATATTGATATGGACTCATTTACATAACAAAGAAAACCTTATTCCCAAATGTGATTACATCCACAGGTATAAAAAAACCCATTGCTGAGTTGATTCCAACTCATAGTGACCCTATAGAACAGAGTAGAGCTGCCCCATAGAGTTTCCAAGGAGCGCCTAGGTTGATTCGAACGGCTGAGCTTTTGTTTAGCAGCCATAGCTCTTACCCACTAGGGTTTAGGATTTACAACACATATTTTTTGGGGACACAATTCAATCTATAACATATGTCCATACAAAGATTTGAATATGAATCCTTATATCAGCATTATTTGTAATTGCCAGTAACTATAAACAACTCAGATATCCACCAACCTGTGAATTGATAAACAAATTGTAGTATATCCATACTTCGGAATACTGCTCAGCAACAAAAAGGAACAAAATATTACTAACTCAAATGCATGGATAAACTCAAAAACATTACTGCTGAGTGAAAGAGGTCAAACACAAAGACTCAAACTGTATGCTTTCATTCATGTAAACTTGAAAAAAAGAAAAAAGTATAAAGAGAATGAAGATTAGTGGTTGCCTTTGGCTGGGGCTTGGAGAAGAAGGTTGACTACAAAGAGTAACAAAGAACCTTACAGAGGGATGGAACTCTTCTCTATCTTGATTGCAGAGCGGTTACATATAAATATCAAAATTCACCAAAATATACACCTAAAATTAGTGAATTTTATTGTATATAAAATATACCTGAATAAAGCCATTATAAGAGTATAAAACTAAAAAAAGTAATGCTAGTGATAACAGAAGTTCAATAATCAAAGACAAATCATTTGTATAATAATGATTTTAGAAGCAGATGCCCAATTGTTCTGTAGTCTAGCTTCTAGAACTAGGATTATTCACCTCAAAGTCATTATGACCAATAGGTGGATGACTCTTTAGCCCTCTTTCCAATTAACAAGGTGCCTTTCAAAATCCAAATATTTCCTTTGTCCTTTTTTGTGTTGTGCTTTTTCGTGTTTGTATTAAAAAAAATATTAAGGAAAATAATTATAGCATACTTAAAAAAAAAAGTTTAATGTGTATCAGTACTTGACCTGAATGAGTAGAAATTATCATGGTAGATTTTCAGATTTAAAAACCAGAGAGAGGAAGGATATTTGGGGATTGGAAATATTCCTGGCACTCCTTAAGTCACATTCCTCAGCATTCATTCATTCAACAAGTATTTACTAAAGGCTTAATATACGCCAAACTCTTTTTAGATGATTGTGATCAATGAGCAAAAGAGACAGGTATATATCAGTCAGGACAGATTAAGTTATGATTCACTAACAAACTATTCCAAATCTCTGGCTTACAACCATAAAGTTTCGTTTCTGACTCATGTAACATGACCATTGCTGGTTAGTGTAAGGGTAAATAAAAACCAGAAAAGAAAAATATACATATAATTAATTTTCCCTGGCGCAAAAAGGGAAAGATATTCTCTTCTCCTTTTTCTTAGAGCATTTACTTTGGAAAAATTGTAATTGTAAATTCTTTCTCTGCCTCTTTTGAAATGTATATAAATCTTTTTAAAATAAATAATTCAAAGATAATTCAAAAATGGTTGCAGCCATCTCTTTGAAACATAAACATCAAGGAAGATAGCGCCCCTGTCTTCCCATCTTCAGGGGAGTTTAACTTAGGTATCTGACCACAAATTTTTACTACCTACCTGTCACAGGAGCCCTGGTGGCACAGTGGTTAAAGCCATCAACTGCTAACCAAAGGGTCAGTGGTTTCAAACCACTAGTATCTCCGTGGGAGAATGATGTGGCAGTCTGCTTCCACAGAGATTTATAGCCTTGGAAACCATATGGGGTTGCTGTAAGTCAGAACTGACTTGACAGTAGTGGGTTTGGTTTTTTTAAATCTGTCATAGAGGTATGAGAAGCTTTATTATTTCTTTGGATAAAGGCAATTAGCAAACACAGGTGGCTACCCCAATTACTAGGTGAATTTAAGATAATTCATGTGTAACATCTATGAGATGTTTCAACAAACAGATGCAATACTGGAAGCACTCACTCGTCTATAACAAGAAATTTGGAAGACAGCTACTTGGCCAACTGACTGGAAGCAATCCATATTCGTGCCCATTCCAAAGAAAGGTGATCCAACAGAATGCAGAAATTGTCATACAATATCATTTACATCACATGCAAGTAAAATTTTGCTGAAGATAACTCAAAAATGCTTGCAGCAGTACATCAAGAGGGAACTACCAGAAATTCAAGCCAGATTCAGAAGAGAACGTGAAACAAGGGGTATCACTGTTGATGTCAGATGGATCTTGGCTGAAGGCAGAGAAAACCAGAAAGATGTTTATCTGTGCTTTATTGACTATGCAAAGGAATTTGACTGTGTGGATCATAACAAATTGTGGCTAACATTTTGAATAATGGGAATTCCAGAACACTTAATTATGCTCATGAGGAACCTGTACATAGACCAAGAGGCAGTCCTTCTAACAGGACAAGGGGATACTACATGGCTGAAAATCAAGAAAGTTGTGCATCATGATTGCATCCTTTCACCACAGTTATACAATCTGTATGCTGAGCAAATAATCAGAGAATGTGACCTATATGAGGAAGAATGTGGTGTCAGGATTGGAAGAAAACTCATTAACAACCTGTGATATGCCGATGACACAACCTTGCCTGCTAAAAGTGAAGAGGACTTGAAGCACTTACTGATGAAGGTCAACGACCACAGCCTTCGCTATGGATAACACTGCAACATAAAGGAAACAAAAATCCTCACAACTGGACCACTAAACAACATCATGATAAATGGAGAAAATATTGAAGTTGTCGAGGATTTCATTTTACTTGGATTCACAATCAACACCCATGGAAGCAGTAGTCAAGAAATCAAACAACATATTGCATTGGGCAAATCTGTTGCAGAAGATCTCTTTAAAGTGTTAATAATCAAAGATGTCGCTTTGAGAACTAAGGTGCGCCTGACCCAAGCCATGGTATTTTTTCAGTTGCCTCATATGCATGCAAAAGCTGGACAATGAATAAGGAAGACCGAAGAAAAATTGATGCCTTTGAATCATGGTGTTGGTGGAGAATATTGAATACACCACAGACTGCCAAAAGAACAAACAAATCTGTCTTGGAAGAAGTACAGCCAGAATGCTCCTTAGAAGCGAGGATGATAAGAATTCATCTCACGTACTTTGGGTCAGTTATCAGAAGGGATCAGTCCTTAGAGAAGGGCATCGTGCTTGGTAAAGTAGAGGGTTAGCTACAAAGAGGAAGGCCCTCAAGGAGATGGGACACAGTGGCTGCAACAATGGGCTGGAACATAGCAACGATTGTGAGGATGGGGCAGAATCAGGCAGTGTTTCGTTCTGTTGTACATAGGGTCGCTATGAGTCGAAACCGACGTGATGACACCTAACAACAGCTAACAACATGTGTAACAACCGATGCTGTCAAATCCTTCTACTTGCAGATTAGTTGTTGTTTATCTTGAGAACATTATGTAGTGGGTTGCATCTGCTTGGCTGTATAAAAAGATGAGATTGCTTTCTGACTTTGCAGTCTCTTTAATGAACTACCTCTGATATGCATCACGTTCTAGTTTAATGCTTGTTCAGTAATAAAACGGTTTCCTTTGTTTCCTTCTTTTGTGGAGAGGTTTTCTGAGTCAGCAGGAGATGTTGTTTGCAATTACATTTCCCCAACACTAGCCACCACACATTGCCTTCACTCTGGGACCTAACCAGTTAGAGCAGACCATTACCTGCAACACTGAATAAGCAAATTGTGATATATCTATACTTTGGAACACGACTCAGCAATGAAAAGGAACAAAATCTTACTAAGTCAAAAAAATGGGTGAACTCAGAAACATTATTGAGGAGTGAAAGAAGTTAAATGTAAAAGATATCATGGCAAAATAAAGAGCACGGTAGACCCATGTGCTGGTTCTTAAAACTTCTGCCCAGAAGTGACAACATTTCTGCTCACAGGTCATTGATCAGAGCAAGTCCTATAGCCATTTTCAGTCTCAATTCTCCAGGGAGACTCAGAGAATTAGATTGTTTTACAATGATACAATTTACTACAGAAGAAAATAAGAGTGATAGGAAAATAAAGTGGAACAGGGTAAGAAGAGTGAGAAGTGCAACAGCACGGAGCAGGATGAAGTATTAAAGGGTTCTCAGGATAGCCCTCATTGAGGAGCAAAGAATTGGAGGAGGTGAGGGAATTATCAGCACCAGTTGCCGTTGAGCTGACTTTGAGTCATGGTGACCCCATGTGTGTCAGAGTAGAGTTGTGTTCCATAGGGTTTTCAATGACTGAGTTTTTGGAAGTAGATCACCAGGCCTTTCTTCCGAGGTGACTCTGAGTCCAAACCTTCAGTAGCCAAGCCATCCAGGGATACCTGTGAGGGACTTAGCCAAGCAGAATATAGGAAAGAACATTCCAGGGAGAGGGAATATCTAAGAAAAGCCCTCCTCACCCATCAAAGTAAGAATATGCTTTGAATGTCAGAGGAGCAGTAAAGAAATCAGTGTGGCTAGAGTGGAATAAGGGAGAGTAGCAGGAGTGAAGGTAATCAAGACAAAGGGGTGGGGGTGAATAATGTACGGCTTTATAGTCATTGTAAAAACTTTAATTTTTACTCTGAGTGAAACCTGAGTCAGATTTAGAACAGAGGAATAAGCTGATCTGATTTATAACCTCTGTTAAGACTTACAAAGCTCACTGGCTATAATACTGGGGACAAAGAAAGAAGCAGGAAGACCAGTTGGGAGACAGTAATTGCAGTAATCCATTCAAGCAATGATGGTGACTCATACCAGGGTGATAGCTGTGGAGGTGGTGAGAACTGGTCAGATTCTAGATATTTTTGAAGGTAAAGGCAATAGGATTTCCCAACAGATTGGATGTGAGTTGTGAGAGAAAGAAGAGAGACAATGGCAACTCCAAGGATTTGGTTTTATTTGTTTGTCTGGGCAACTGGAAGAATGGAGTTGTTTTAACTGAGATGGCAAAGGCTGTAGGTGGAGCAGGTTTAGGGTGAGAGGGAGAGACCGGGAGTTTAATTTAGAACACGTTAATTCTGAAAGATCCTAACTGTGAAGCATGTAGGCTGATTTGCACTCTATACTGGCTGAGGCAGGTCCTGCCCTTCCATTCTCTGGTGTCATAGGGCACATACTGGAGTCAGAATCAAAGATCCAGATGGCAAAGCTGGCCTTACCACCTAGAAGCTCTTTGTCCTTGGGAAGGTCACTAGTACTCTTCATCTCTCCTCTATGCAGTGGGGCAATAAAACGTGTCCACGAGGTTGTTATGAACATTGAGTGACAACGTATATGGCAGAGCTTTGCAAGCTAAAACATGAGGTAGAAAATGGCGTTGCTGCTCCTGCAGCAGTTGTGAATTGCTGCAGCAGTCTCATCCAAGAGGCCAGGCAGGCTGCTTTGGGTTGAAACACACCAAACAAGTGGATCATGTTACAGAAGAGTCTCAAGATCCCAGGTATCCAAAATCACAATTTGCAAACACCAAAGTTATTGAATTTCTTTGTTCCTTTGATAGGCTAATTTTTCATTCCAACCTACTCCATCCTGGAATAAATCCCTGTAGAATTCCTTGAACAACATAAGATCTCTTGGTGACTCAGATAAAATCAGAAATTATGTAATGTCTCTTGACCTTGTCTAGAAGCTGTCCCAACCCAGGCTGGCTGAGGAGCTGGGTCCCAGACCCTCAGCACCAGGTAGACACCAAGGCCCAGCTACTGCTGAGCTCCCCACTCGATGTCCTGGAGAGCAGGAGGGCACAGATAAAAAGCTTGACTCTGTCATGGGTTAGAATGGTGGGAAGACACTCACTTTGACCTGAAAGTTAGAACCAGGCCTGGAAGTGAGAACCAACTTTCCACTTACATGTGTCACCTGGGCAAGCTACTCACCTCTATGAGACTCAGCTTCCGTCTCTATAAAATGAAGATAATAACCCTCACTCTACTAAATTTGGGGAGGAGTAAATGAAATATGACTTGAATAAGTGCCTGGCACATGGTGGGCACTCAGCCAATATTAGTTTCTATATAACAGAATTTTCCAAATCTTTTAGTTGTTTTCATTTTGTACAGTTCATTTTTAAGTCTGTCTCTTTCCTCTCTTATTTTACTGTAAGTGGCAAGAAGAACCCATGCAGCCCCTTTAAGATCTTGCTTAGAAATCTCCTCAGCTATGTATCCAAATTCATCACTTACAAGTTCTACTTTCCATCAAACCTCTGAACATAATTCAGACTAGTTCTTTGCCACACTGCATAAAAAGTATCACCTTTCCTCCATTGTCCAATTACATATTCATCATTTTCTTTTAAAGCCTCACCAAAAGCACGTTTAACGTCCATATTTCTAGCAACATTCTGTTGCTGGTGCCATAAGTATTCTCTAAGATAATAGAGATTTTCTCTATCCCTCTCCTCACTTCCTTCTAAGCCCTCAGCAGAATTGCCTTTGACATCCACAGTTCTACCAACAGTCTCTTCAAGGCAAACTAGGATTTTACTGTTAGGCACCTTAAAACTCTTCCAGCCTCTACGCATTACCCAATTCCAAAACCGCTTCCACACTTTAGGTATCTGTTAGAACAGCACCCTACTCCTGGTACCAAATTCTGTCTTAGTTATCTAGTGCTGCTATAACAGGAACACCACAAGTGGATGGCATAACAAACAGAAATTTATTTTCTCACAGATTAGGAGGATAGAAGTCCAAATTCATAGCACCAGCTTTAAGGAAAGGCTTTCCTCTCTGTTGGCTAGCTTCTGCTTCCTGGTTCCTTGGAGATTTCCATATGTCTGGGCATCCATCTTACCCCATCTCTGCTTCTCTCACTTGTTCAGTCTCTTTTACCTCTTAAAAGTGATTGACTCAAGACATACCCAACACTAGCCCTGCCTCATTAACATAACAAAAACAACCCATTCCAAAATGGGATTATAACTACAGACACAGAGGTTAGGAATTACAATACATATTTTTTGGAGACACAATTCAAACCATAACACCAATTAAGGTGATAAGCCTGGCAAATGTGTTAAGTAACCCTGTAGTGACTACTAGAAACATTAGAGAATTTCTTTACTTCACCTTCTGCATTTAGGTAAGACCATGGCTAAGTCATTGAACAAAGAACCATTGTATAAAAAAAAGTGTCTCAGAAAAATGGAATTCCAAAGTCTCCTTCAGAAATTACATTAGATATTTGGATCCCCATCGTCTATAAATTTTCCTGAATAGAAGGCAGGAAATACAGGCCTGGATGTTGGATGTAAGCCCTATTGCTATAACTGCATGAGGCAATGAATGAGCTTAATGGATTTGGTCTTTGTTTTTACTCTTTTTAGCAACGTTAGCTCAGTTTCAGGAGAGAAGTTTAGTGCCAATTTTTTTCTTTTTGCATTTTGTCTCCATCCGGTGTTATGACAAATAGATCTGATGAATTACTCTCCTTGTTAGACATGCCAGAAATTCACTATCTATGTCAGTCTTTTAACTGTTTGATATTCTTTAAGCATGAATTTAATGAGAGAGGAAAAGAGAATATATCTTAGAACATTTTTCTAACTTGAAACAATTCAGGCATACAAAAAAGCACAAAAAATAAAATCTAGGACATGCCATCAAGATGAAGCAATTATTAATATGTTATCTTATTTGCTTTGAATCTATTAAACAAAAATGCTGTTTTTAAAATAAACAAAATATTTTCTATTCAGAAAGTAGTGTGTACCATTCCCACATGTGCTTTTGTACTTCTTCTCCATGAATATGCATCAATAAACAATATATTAGTCCACTGCATTTGAGCTTCTCTTGCTACTGCTGAAAAGTCTGATGTAGTTCTTGATACATAATATCTCTCCTGTCTCATTATTTTTAAGCTTTTGTCTTTGACTTTGGTGTTCTACAATTTCACTGCAACATATCCAGGTACTTTAAAAAATGTATTCTGTTTGAAACTCATTGTAATTTATACACCTGAGGATCCACATCTTTCCTCATTTCTGGAAAAAGACCCTCTGTTTTCTCCTGGAACATTTCCTCTTCCTCATTCCATGTCACCCTTTCCTTGAGGTGCTCCTGAGACAATCTCAGGAATCCCTGGTTGGCACAAACAGTTAATGTAGTCTGCTGCTAACCAAAAGTTTCAAATCCACTCAGAGGCACCTTGGACAAAATATTTGGTGATCTACTTCTGAAAAATCAGCGATTTAAAATTCTATGGAGCACAGTTCTACTCTGACACACATGGGGTCGCCATGAATAAGAATCGACTCCACAGCAACTGGTTTCAACTGGAGACAGTTTCAGCTCTGCCTACTGACCATGCTCTCATTGCATACACCCTGGTCACAAAGACCTAGTGACAAGCAATCTCTAAGCAAGTTCACAGCATCAGCTCTGTATTGAGGTTTCCTTTTTAATCCTGGCACCTGGGAACTGATGAATTCAGTTATGCTATTACAATTATTTTTATTAGGTTTTATCTAGTTTTTCTATATGTTCAGAGGGAGAGGGATTTCATATCTGGTTGATACTACTGGAACTAGATGACCAAGATAACATATCCTAAAATATATCTTCTAGTGGATTCCTGTCCTCTTCCGGGCATATTGATGACTCTACCGGAGTCTTAGTAAAAATGCAATACATTGAAAGTCAGAGAAGGTGGTAAGTTTAGAAGCACAGGACAGATTTTCTGATCCACTGGCAATAGCTTCTGAATATGAAATTGCATTTCAGGATAAGGCATTCATGATTTACCTCCCTGAAGCCTCTCAAAAGGGACTTTCCCTTGGAGCCTCTGTAAACGTAAATAAGACAGAGGTGATATAAGGTTTGATCCTGGAAATTGCTGCAGATTTGGGAGGAAGGCAAGACGGATAAGTGGGTCCATGCCCTGCTAAAGTTCTCTCTCCATCCCACAAACCCCTAAGAGGCTTTGGGAGCTCTGAAAATTTTGTATCAGGACTGAAGCTGGACTAGGAGACCATCTTCAGCTTTCAAAACCCCAGAAAGCTCCACAAGCTCAGGAACTTTTCTGACATCCTTATTTCTGTACTCCAGACCAATCACAGTGTCTAGAATAAGTAGATATTCAGTAAACTGTTCCTGACTAAATAGATAACCCGGTACATTTTCAAAGGATTGAAACACTCTGGCTAGAGAGGCATGGGGAAAGGGAAAGCAAAGTCATGTCAGAGGCAGATTTACAGTGAATCCAAAGAAGCTTTTGTTTAATGGCCCTTCACTTGCATAGGCCCCTTCCAAAGCCTGGGATAGACCTAGCAATGTGTTCATGGGGCCATTTGTTTTATGCAAAATCTGCAGTTGGCTAAGGCTATCGTCCCTGTCTACTCTGGATTCTACTCCACCATACTTCCCGTGGTGTCAAGTGACACTGAAGTGGTCATGGACATTTTGAGGATCCAGCTAAGGGGAATTCAAGTCAGGGACATATTTAATTTGGGTGTAGTAGGCTACATATATGTGGTTCACAGTCTTTTGTGTGTATAGTTGTTACTACCTGTTCTAGTGTAGGAATAGTCTCATTAAGTCCTTCTGCCAACCACTGATGCCAACTAAAGCTCCACAATGACATGATGATGCAGGCAGGATATGAATGCATTCGACAGTGCCCAGCACAGGAAGTATGTGTATAGTGTAGGAGAAACAAAGTTTGAAATGCACAGAGCTGGAAGCTGGTCTGTAGAACATTCTTTCAATCATCAGATGTACAATATTGTAAGAGGAGGAATAGGTTTTCTACTGCTTAGTGAAAATCAGGGTCACTAGGAGTCACAATTGACTTGATGGCAAAGGGTTTAGTCAAAATCAAAGTTTTCTTCTGCCAGGAATATGCTTGCTAGTGCAACATTTAAAAAAAAAGTTGCCATTGTGTCCAGCTCACAGCAACCCCACGTATATATCAGAGTCTAACCATGCTCCACAGGGTTTTTGATGGCTGATTTTTTGGAATTAGCTCACCAGGCCTTTCTTCTAACGTGCTCCTGGGTAGACTTAACTCTCCAACCTTTCAGTTAGCAGGTGAATGTGTTAACAATTTGCACTACCCAGGGACTCCATGCAGCATACACAATTATTTTTATGGGAATAGCAAAAAATTCATCAGAATTCATGTGTTTATATGGAACAAATTATAGCAATACTATAAATACCAAGTACGCCTATGTGTAAAGTCACTTGCTTTGTGTACCCTAACAATCAAAAAATTAACTTGATCAACCATCCTGGAAGAAAGACTAAAATGTCTCTTCTCTATAGAGAATATTATATTACAAAATTGTCATCCCATGTAGAGGCTATCAAAGACAATGCAGCCAAAAATGTAGAGGAAAAAAATATTGTAGAGGTTTCTTTTTCTGGATTTGGTGATGCTATGGCATCTGTCAGCTTTTTAAAACTCAAACTTTGTTGGGATTTCTTATTCTAAATAAATATTCACTTCAGTGTCAAATTTTGTATCAATATTACATTCCTTTTCTTTAAAATAGCCCCCTAAACAGTATAAGCTACTGGTCAACAAAACTTGCTCCAACCCTGGCTGACCCCGGATCCTGGGAACACTAATTGAACCGGAAACGACCTACACCCTCCCTTGGTGTTCTTCTAAGTCCTACCCTGCATATGTCTGCAAGCATTCTGAGCATGCCCTAGGCATGGCCATGAGGAAAGACACTCAAAAGTCACCTCTCCAGCTGCCAGGCACCTGGCTCCTCACAGCTGCCAGCACCGACGACTTTGAAAAAAGCATCCTATACACAGTTCACGTTGGAGTCCCAGCTCCAGGCTCCTGGATTCATTCTGGTTCTCTCTCTCAGCTTTCAAGAATGAGGCAGCAAGCAGTAATGGAAAGCACTGCAGGCATTACATTTGGGTGGTCATATATCATTTACTGCCCAAACGGTTACACTTTTAGAAGTGAAAGAGGTTGCTATTAATAATTTGTCAGCACCGTCCCGGACAAACTGATCTGGACTGAAACGTTGGCTCTGCTTCTAGTAGCTGTGTGGCCAGGGGTAAATAACCAAATCTACACTGGTGGGCTCGAACTGCCGACATTTTGGTTAGCAGCCTGGCTCTTAACCACTGGGCCACAAGGGCCCCACCAATACAGTGAGGAAATTCTTGTTCCCATTTTATAGGTGAGGAAACCGAAGTAAGTGTTGTTGTTGTTGTCCGGTTCTGACTCTTAGTGACCCTATGTATAACAGAATGAGACACTGCCCAGTTCTGCGCCATCCTCGTGATCATTGTCATGCTTGAGCCCATTGTTGCAACCACTGTGTCAATCCATCTCGTTAAGGGCCTTCCTCTTTCTTGATGACCCTCTACTTTACTAAGCATAATGTCCTTTTCCAGGGACTGGTCACTCCTGATAACATGTCCCAAAGTACCTGAGATGAAGTCTTGCCATCCTTGCTTCTAAGGAGCCTTCTGGCTGTACTTCTTCCAAGACAGATTTGTTCGTTCTTTTGCCAGTCCATGGTATATTCAATATTCTTTGCCAACACCACAATTTAAAGGTGTCAATTCTTCTTCCGTCTTCTTTATTCTTTGCCCAGCTTTCCCATGCATATGAAGTGATTGCAAACACCATGGCTTGGGTCACATGCACCTTAGTCCTTAAAGTGACATCTTTGCTTTTTAATACTTTAAAGAGGTCTTTTGCAGCTGATTTGCCCAATGCAATGCATAGTTTGAGTTCTTGACTGCTACTTCCATGGGTGTTGATTGTGGATCCAAGTAAAATGAAATCCTTGACAACTTCAGTCTTTTCTCCATTTATCATGATGTTGGTTATTGGTCCATTTGTGAGGATTTTTGTTTTCTTTGTGTTGAGGTGTAATCTATACTGAAGGCTGTAGTCTTTGGTCTTCATCAGTAAGTGCTTCAAGTTCTCTTCACTTTCAGCAAGCAAAGTTGTGTCGTCTGCATAACACAGATGGTTAATGAGTCTTCCTCCAATCCTGATGCTGCATTCTTCATGTAGTTCAGTTTTTTGGAATATTTGCTCAGCATACAGATTGAATAAGTATGGTGAAAGGATACAACCCTGATGCACATCTTTCCTGACTTTAAACCACCAGTATCCCCTTGTTCTAGGTAGTGCAAGTAGTTAACATGTTTGGCTGCTAACTGAAAGTTTGGAGT
This sequence comes from Dugong dugon, assembly GCA_030035585.1. NCBI lineage: Eukaryota > Metazoa > Chordata > Mammalia > Sirenia > Dugongidae > Dugong > Dugong dugon. The sequence goes on along the minus strand of CM057469.1, from coordinate 20,823,687 downwards.
TTTGAGTCCACCCAGAGGTGTCTTGAAAGAAACTCCTGGCAATCTACTTCTGAGAAATCAGCCATTGAAAACACTATGGAGCACAATTCTACTCTGGCATATATGTGGGGTCGTCACGAGTTGGAACTGACTTGAGGGCAACTGGTTTTATAAGCCAACTTATCATTTCAAGCTCCCTATCATTGCAGGCTGGGAAGATACTTTACCTCAGTCTTTTGAGGTATCTCACTGACCCCCACAATACACTACAGAATCCCACAATGTGTCAAGTTGTCCACACAAGTTACCTCTGATAGACCTATCACCCTTGGGAACCTGACTCTTCAGTCTTATGGCTCTATGCTACTTTCATGCAATGCTTAATTAAAAGATCGTTTTCCAGCCTGCCCACAGTCCTGACTGCCCAGACACACTGTGAGGCAGTTTTTCCTCTGGGATGTGGCTGTCTCCCATGTGACTCTGCTGTGAAGCTATAGCAAGCCCCCCTCTTTCTCTGGGGACCCAGTGTCCTCATTTTCTTGTGTGGAAGAAATCTTCTCTTCAAATTACAGCCAAGATATTTTGTCAAAGCCCGAGAATTTGCTTTCATTTATTTAAAAATCTTATAAATTCCCTTAAGGGTTTTGGTCTGTTAAAATCCCAGAACCAGAGAGAATTGCAGTGTAGTTTTGCTTTCTACTCTGCCACATTCCTCCCCAGAGACTGTAAGCAATTAGTTTGGCCCAAGGGAGAAATATGGGGAAAAACAAAATTTCAAAATACTGCCCTGGCCACATAGTACCTGCCATACAGAAGGGCTGCAGCGAGTGCAGTTCTCTTACCCCCTTTTCCTGGAAATGGTGCTATAAATCCTAGGATGTCCTGGTTCATCCAAACCACTGGTAGTCTCTATATGGGCAAAAGTAAAATGAGGAAAATATAATGGTGAATACATAGGAGTGGACGATTTCATCTGGGAGAAGCAGCTTAAGAAAGAATAACATGAATAAAAGGGTGAGCAGCTGAGGAGTAAGGTGAGGAAGGGGGCAGTAAGATAGGCAATTACTGTAGAGAAAACAAAGTATGTTTCTACCAGGAATCTGGGGGAACAGAGCAGGATCTGAAGGTCGCAGAAGTATAAACTAAGATAGCAGGAATATACCTTAAAGATCAGCTCATCAACCCCTCTTGATGAAAATGAGGCTAGAGTTGAAATCACTTGCCCAAAGCCAGTAATACATTAAGTTTAGTTGCAAGACTCCTAACTCCACTGGGTGGCTTTCAACAACAACTGCACTATGTTGTCTTTTCATGACTGAAAATGAAGAGGATTCAAGAAGCCAGCTGGACCCACGTCAAATCCTGACTCACTTTGTAATCTAGAACCTCTTATTTGACTCAAGCTTCTACTTCTCCTGAAAAAGGAGACTAACAGTTCTTATCAAGCTGCATTGTTGCGAAGATTAAATGAGGTAAAGAGGTTCTAGCACAGTGCCAGCACATATGGTTGCTCATTTTGGGGATGATATTAAAATTCTTTTGAAGGAGCCCAATATTGGCTCTGCAGGTTTGCCCTGTCTTCCAGTTCTCCCTGTATGGTTCATTTTGATAAAGATTTTCATGAGAAAGATCCCATTTTCAGTCTTTTAAAAAAGTAAACACATATCAAAGATTTCATTTCACTCATTAATTAATTAATTGAGGAAACCAGTAAGATATCAAGACCAGTTCAAAGGAAAATCCAGAGGACAGACATACATAGGGAAGAAGGAATGCTAACAGATTGCAAAACTGGCCACGTTCACGGCACAGTAATCAGTTGCATCTTTGCCTGAAATGCAGTTCTTTTTTTTGGTAACAGATTTGTTGAGATCTAATTCACATACCATAGATTTCACCCATCTAAAGTGTACAAAATTTAACAGTGTACTGGGTTGGGTAGTGTCCTCCCAAATTTCATGTCCTTTCCAGAGCCTCAGAATGTGACCTTATTTGGAAGTAGGGTCTTTGCAGATGTAAGTAGTTAAGAAGAGGTCATATGGGAGTAGGGTGGGTCCTTTATCCAATGACTCGTGTCCTTATAAGAAGAGATACAGATACAGGTAAGACAGCCATGTGAAGACAGAGACAGAGATTGGCCATAAAACAAGGACACCTGGGGCTACCACGAGCTGGAAAAGACATGATTCTCCCCTAGAGGCTTCAAGCAGGCTTGGTGGTGCTGTGGCTAACAGCTCGGCTAATAACCAGAAGGCCCGCAGTTTGAATCCACCAGGTCCTCCTTGGAAACCCTATGGGGTAGAATTAATAAATTTACAGTAATAATAAAACCTCTTGCCATCGAGCCGATACCAATTCATAGTGACCCTATAGAACAGGGTAGAACTGCCCCATAGAGTTTCCAAGGAGTGGCTAGTGGATTCAAACTGCCAACCTTTTGGTTGAATTCCTAACCACAGCACCACCAGGGCTCCTTAGTAATACTGACTCTAATAGATTTCAATCAATTCACGTTTGCTGAGCATTTCATCAGTATGTACAAGGCTACTAAAAAGAGTACTTACTTACTATTCAACAAAAATTAGTTTTAGTTGTGAAGTGTTGTGCTAGACAGATTGAGCGGGGCCAGCGGGGAACTTTTCCTTATTGTCAAGATACAGAAAAAGAAGCCACAAGGGGAGGTATGAGGCTAACTAACTATGCCTCAATATTACGGATAACATCGCAAAGAACGGGAATTCCAGAACACTTCATTATGCTCATGCAGAACCTGTACATAGACCAAGAGGCAGTCGTTCTAACAAAACAAGGGGATACTGCATGGTTTAAAACCAGGAAAGGTGTGCGTCAGGGTCGTATCATTTCACCATACTTTTTTTTCAATCTGTATGCTGAGCAAATAATCCGAGAAACTGGACTGTATGAAGAAGGAGGCATCAGGACTGGAGGAAGACTCATTAACAACCTACATTATGCAGATGACACAACCTTGCTTGCTGAAAGTGAAGATGACTTGAAGCACTTACTGACGAAGGTCAAAGGCCACAGCCTTCAGCAAAGATGTTGCCTTCAGTATGGATTACACCTCAACATAAAGAAAACAAAAATCCTCACAACTGGACCAATAAGCAACATCATGATAAATGAGAAAGATTTCATTTTACTTGGATCCACAATGGTAGCCCATTGTAGCAGCAGTCAAGAAATCAAATGATGTATTGCATTGGGCAAATCAGCTGCAGAAGACCTCTTTACAGTGTTAAAAAGCAAAAATGTTATTTTCCATGGTATTTTCAATCACTTCATACGCATGCAAAAGCTGGACAATGAATAAGGACAACCAAAGAATTGATGTGTCTGCATTATGGTGTTGGTAAAAAGTATTGACTATACCATGGACTGTCACAAGAACTGGTGGCGCAGTGGTTAAGAGCTCTGCTGCTAACCAAAAGGTTGGCTGTTCTAATCCACCAGCCGCTCCTGAGAAACCCTAGAGGGCAGTACTACTCTGTCCTCTAGGGTCGCTATGAGTTGAAATCAACTCAGTGGCAATGGGTTTGTTGCTTTTGGTGGCTAGAAGAACACACAAATCTGTCTTGGAAGAAGTACAGCCAGAATGCTCCTTACAAGTGAGGATGGCAAGACTTCGTCTCACGTACTTTGGACATGTTCCCAGGAGGGACCAGTCCCTGTAAAAGGACATCATGCTTGGTAAAGAAGAGAGTCAGCGAAAAAAAGGAAGACCCTTGTCTCAGTTATTTAGTACTGCTATAAACAGAAACACCACAAGTGGATGGTTTTAACAAAGATAAATTTATTTTCTCACAGTCTAGGAAGCTAGAAGTTTGAATTCAGGGTGCCAGCTCCAGGGGAAGGCTTTCTCTCTCTGTTGGCTCTGGGGGAAGGTCCTTGTCATCAGTCTTCCCCGGTTAAGGAGCTTCTCAGCACAGGGACCCCAGGTTCAAAGGACCCACTGTTCTCCTGGCTCTTGTTTCTTGGTGGTATGAGGTCCTCCCATTTCTCTGCTCACTTCTCTATCTCAAGAGGCTGACTTAAGATACAACCTAATCTTGTAGACTGAGTCCTGCCTCATTAATATAACTGCCTCTAATTCTGCCTCATTAACATCATAGAGTTAGGATTTACAACACACAGGAAAACCACATCAGATGACAAAGTGGTAGACAATCACACAATATTGGGAATCATGGCCTAGCCAAGTTGACAGATATTTTTAGGGGACACACTTCAATTCATGACAACTCTCAACAAGATGGATAGACACAGTGGCTCCAACGATGGGCTCAAACACACCAATGACTGTGAGGATGGTACAGGATCGGATAGTGTTTTGTTCTGTTGTACGTATGAGTTGGAACCAACTTGATGGCACCTAACAACAACAACCATGCCTCGAGGCAAGGAGGGAGTGGGAACTCATTTAGGCCAGCTCAAGGAGGATATTAAACAAGCTACAGAGTTCAGATATTCCTCTGTTACTGGTTATTCCAACACCCAAAAAAAGAAGCAAGCATGGATTTGTCCAAATGAATCGAAGGATTTATTCTTTTCTTTTTTTGCTAAACCTTGGAGAATATATAAATAGTTATTTAGTAACTTGATGGAGTATTAGCAATTCAAGTGGTAGAAGAAATAAACAATCATTGTATAAAGTTCCAGAAACACTTTATTTAAAAATGGAGTTTAAATGCATAACAAAATAACATAATAAATGTAACAAAAATAAATAAGGAGAATAATGTATTCATACAAAATAAAAATAACATAGTAAAAGGCCAAATGCTTATCAATGAACAAAACTGTGTAAACACTTAAACAATAATGTAAGTAGATTCTAATACTTTCCTAAACAACTCTTTACCTTCTACTTTCATGTGGATATAATCAGTACCCAAAGAGGGAATAATGGTGATTACGTTGTTTGACTTTTTAAAAAATGGACTGACCCTGTTTTAATGTTTTGTTTATTCCTTCAATGCATTTTTATCTCTCCATTCATGTTCGTTAAAACTTTTTTTCAGTCTTCCTTTATTAGAGAGAATGGGGAATTTAGCTTTAAAAGAAGAAAATTCATTTACCTTTTTCCTTTTTTTAATTAAAAAAAATGAGATCCATTATACAACAGACTTTTGTTTTTACATCTCTATAAAAGATTTTTTTCATCTTTATTAACTCGTCCATCAGTACAGGATTTTAAAAATCCTATAAAGTTTTGAAATATACAGAATTAGTCTGTTTCTTAAAGAAATACAGCACAAGATTATGCTGAAATATTAAAGACCATTTCATAAAAGTTGCAGTTTTAACCTTTACAGACTGATGGGATCAAGGGAAAAATTCTGGTCTACTAATAATATTTAACTGAATTAAGATTCACCCAAATTATAGTGTTCTGGAAACACACAGATAATTACTTTCTTATTAAACTTACCCAAATGCGAACTTACGGGAAAGAAAAAACAAGTCTATAGAAGATAATTTTCATAGGCTTCCTATTAAGTAGCAGAGGCCCAAAGCCTTTGTCATTGTCATCTTCCAGAGTCCTTATAAATGTAAAAGACTGAGACAGGAATTACTATTGGGTCCTATAGGGAAACACACAAGCAATTTATTGCTTGGGAGTGAAACTATCAACTAATCTTATACCTACTGGTTCTCCGAGTCTCCTAAAAAAGAAAATTTTAACCTCATGATCATTTCAAGGGAAATCTTTTTCAACTGTCACGTATAAACTTGGTAACACAGGACCAATATACATGTTCTTTAAAAATATACTCCACCTAAACTATCTGCCTAGTTTAATCTTTCTAGCTATCATCTGACCTAAAATGAGACAAAATCTTATTACTATTAAAAAAAAAAACAAAAAAAAAAAAAACTGAAAAAAGTGCCAAATTGATCTTTTCAAAAGTGGAGCAAAACACTGTGGGGTTAAAACAAATACAGTATTAGCAATCTCCTATGTACAAAAAAAGACGATTAGTCCTTATTGATATATAGATATGCCCACCTACCACTCCCAGCAAATCTTAGTGCAAACATAATAGTTAATCTCCATAAACCCCAAGACAATTTACGTAGCAACAAAGTTTATAAATCACATATATGCTGGAAAATTTCAGGACACAAGAATGAATGTTTTGAAGGTCTATTTTACTGTGAAGAGTAATATGTCATTGTATCCAATGGTAATGAATACTAATATAAATCCTATTATTAAGAAGCAAATATAACTGTTTAACAAATCTGTACAGATGACGAGGAAGTCCATTTCAGGGAGCAGCTTGGCACAGCAGACATGGGGTTTCAGAAATGTTGGGTATTTAGTTGGCTTGTAGGTCACAGCATGGCTTAAAAAACAAAACAAAACAAAACAAACAAACAAAAAAAACAAAGTCTATGAAGGGAAAGGATGCAATTATAGAATTCAATTTGATAATCATAAAACGACAGAAGGCGAAACTGTCACATTAGCTTTCTCCTATATGTGCATCAAATGGTCATCTATATGTCTTGAGAGTATTAATATGATACCACATTATATATAAAAAACAAATAAATAAAATTAAGAAGACAGGGAGAACAAAATAGTAGTTGACCAAGCTGTTTTGTTTTATATAAGTCAACACTATGCTCCTTCCAATAATCCTAGTCATTTCACAGGTAATTATTTTTTAACAATCAAGAGAAAGTCATTCTTGTACTGTAACATCTTCCTCTTCCCCATCAGGGTTGAACCTATTGAAATGTATACTGAAATCAGCTTCAGATTCGGCATTCTCAAACTCAGCTGAGACTGAGACAGCAGCAGGATGAAGAACCCTAGCTTCTGGTTGGCAAAGTGTTGGTGTCTGCCCGGGGCTGCTGTGGTTATTCACAGGACTGGACTTCTGTTTTGGTGGAGATGGCAAGACAGCACTGGGAAATCCCATGTTATTCAGAGCCTCCAAAGTTCCATCTGGGTCAATCATAGCATTGATCGCTGAAAAAAAGAAAAAAACAAAGGATTTGGGGGAAAAAAATATAATTCTAGATGCAGTTACATTTGGCTATGAACACTGCTTATGATTTGGATAGTATTTCAACCATTGGTGCTTATGTGATCTTAAATTTGGCTAAACTTCCGATACTGTATTTAAAACCCCATTCTCAATAATTATGTGACTGACCTACGGTAGTGATTATACAAACCTGAATCCTTTTCCCGGTTGCTTGCGTAGGCTCACTTATGGGCATTTCAGAACCTGTTAAAGACTGGGATTTGGAGATGTGAAATTCAGGACAGACCTTTTTGAAATTTGCTTTCATTAATGTGAGAGGATCGTGGAAATACTGGTTATGATTTAAATAAATACTCCTAGCCCTACTTATCCCTCAGATAACTGTTGCTAAGACGGGGGTTCAGAGTAACCTAAAGGCTGGGGAGGCCAGAACACTATCAGCATATTTTGAAAGCTACCACAGCATATTGCTGCTCACCCTGGGAGAGTGCTAGGACATCCGCCATGTGCAAGTGAACATTGTCACTAACCATAAGGGTCCCCTCATAGCTTAGGTACTAATACCGCATGGCAGCCCAAGAAGCCAAACAGACTTTGTTATCTCCCTGGGAGGGGGCCAGTTAAAGAGCAGCTTTCAATCCAAAAGATCCTTTGCGGGATGAGGAAAGTTCTTAGGCAGTGATTTTCAACTTGGCATGGATAGGGTGGGAAGTTGAGAAAAGAAAACACTACAGATATAAGAATCATTTAGGAGATCCTTTTAAAAGGACACTCGTGTTCTACTAGCTGACAATCATTGTGTTAGCAAACCACTTTTACTCATGGGAGTATATCAGAATCCTCAGGTGTGTTGGGACTGAATGAAAATTAGGAATCACATAGGTAGGATCCACAAATTATGCCTGTTATCACTAAAAATTGAGGAGAATTAGTAGGTGACTATAGAACCTTCTTGCTGTGCCACTAGGGACTTTTCTAGGTCAAGACATGCATAGCCACTCATGCATGATCTAAATCTAACACAAACCAAAACAATGTCCCTGGCAAAATTTAGGAGGCAGACGTCTCTTTCATTCTCTTGTCTCCTTACTTTTCTGGTCCCTATGGCCAATATGGAGCCCTGATGGCTCAGTGGTTAAGAGTTTGGCTGCTAATCAAAAGGCTGGCAATCTGAATCCACAAGCCACTTCTTGGAAACTCTAGGTGGCAGTTCTACTCTGTCCTATAGCGTCGCTATGAGTCAGAATCCACTTGACAGCAACGGTGGTTTTTTGTTTTTAATGGCCAATATGCACTCATTTCTTGTCGTCCATCCAAGCAATTATGCTTTGTATTAGAGTATAAGTTTGAGATTATACCCCAAATATAATTTAAGATTTTTCAAATCAAATAAATAATGCTAATTGCCAACATTAAACTAAGACATATTAACAACATGCATGTTTTTTTACAAGTTGAGACACCAGGCTGGATAAAATAAAATTTTCAACTGCATACACACAATTAAATTCATTATTTTATTTATATTTATATATATATTATAATAGAATATGGAAAATTGTGAATTCATTTATAACATTTAGCCTATTGTCAAATCTAAGTACTAAAACATGCCCCAAATTTAACTTTACAATCTTTTTAATTCTTTATACTGGGTTGTAAAACTTCCTTTTGATGAGTAATTTGGATATGCAGAACTTGATATTTCTATCTACATGCCATTACACTTAATCAAATGATATCTTAATAAGAATATTTTAAGAAATACCACTTAGAATACACTTATCCTAAATTGTTAGCTCTTTATACTTAATTCAGAAACAAATTTACCTTGTAGCTGCTTTTCAACTCTTTTTAGTTCTTGTAAGATAGAAGAAATCTCCTGCAGGGAAATCAATGACAAAAACTAGCTTACTTTAACTAAAACATTCTTATTTGACAAGCAATGAATCTTGCTCTCATTTTATTTGTGACACTTAACATTATCTACATGGTACTACATTAGTACCAATGTGAAAAAATGATTATGATATGCAGTCAATACGATTCAAATGTTAAAATCTTTAATGTTGAAATAAAATAATTTTTTCAATGAAATAATGTTAGTGGGTGATAAAAAATTCAAGATAATTTACTACTGTATGAGCAAAGATTTTGTAAAATCTCTTTAACAATGTTATGAAAGCGCCTCAGGATTTTCTTTGGAAAAAAATGTATACACTGCAACCTCAATATGTGGATGACTCTGAGCAATGCAGATTTATTCAAATATTTGAAAGAGGAGACAAGCATTCTAATAAGTAAATGGAAACAAGTCACATCAACTGAATATCTGAGTTTGGCTCTTATTTCTTTTTTTTCTGTTTATTGCTGTAGTTTAAGTGAAAGTTTACAATTCAAGTTAGTCTCTTATACAAATATTTATACATATATTGTTATGTGACCCTAATTGCTCTCCCTATACTGTGACAGCACACTCCTCCTTTCCACCCCTGATTTCCCATGTCCATTCAACAAGCTCCTAACTCTCTCTGCTTTCTCATCTCACCTCTGGACAGAAGCTGCCTGTCAGTCTCATGTACCTACCTGAGCTAAGAAGCACACTCTTCACGAGTATCATTTTATGTCCCACAGTCCAGTCTGAGTTTGGCTCTTATTTCAAAACTGCATATTTATAATGTATAATTATGTATAAGAACAAGAATGTATAATAGTGAGAAACACAAAAGGTTCCTCCTTTAATCTCTCCAAGTTTGAAGCAATCAATATTTTAAAGCCCTGTGAGAGAGCTGAAGGCATAAAATTTCCCAAATTTGTAAACTTATATCTTCTTTTATCAATGTAAATAAAAAAAAAAAAAAAAAAAGTTCAAAAACCGGCATGCTATCTTTTCCTTAAAACAAAACTCTGCTATTTAAAATGTTTTAATATGCAAGAAAAATTACCATACCATGCTTGAAGTTTTCACAAGAGGGACTTCACTTTCAGTTCTTAACTTGCTTTCTATTTCTTCCCAATTCCGATCTTTGTCTTTAAATAATATTCTATAAATAAATAAATATAAGCATGTTACTTTTCATATTTTAAAAGACTATCACACATCTTTGTAATTTTAATACCAAAAACACATCTCTTTTAGAAGCTACACAAAGGGAAAAAACAACAAAACTCAACCACTGCATTAATTGAGAATACTGAGTCAATATTAACAATAAAGTCATGCATGTGAGAGATCTATATTAAAAAAGAAATGGAATGATTAATACATGTATAAACCCTTTACTATTTATCTCATTCTTTATTGAAAACTAAAAATAAAACAAATGTAGATGACAATAACCCAAAAACCAAACCCACTGCCGTCAAGTCAATTCTGACTCATAGCAACCTCATAGGACAGAATAGAACTGCCCCATAACATTTCCAAGGAGCTGCTTGTGGATTCAAACTGCCAACCTTTTGGTTAGCAGCTGAGCTCTTAACTACTGTGCCACCAGGGCTCCGCAGACAATGATATCACCCTAAAATTTTTTCTAATATTTTTGATTAATACTGTAACCACCACTTACAATGAAAATTCAATTTTGTTCAGATACATGCATTACAAACATAAGACGAAATTAAGATGTAAACAGTTTGAATTAGTTATGACAACTGTTTGTTCTATCTTACATAGGAAAAAAAACCCATCTTATTGGCTGAATAAAATGTGAACATTATTTAAAGGTTAAAAATTAGAATAGTTACTGTGCTTTTCTTTAAAAACTTTAATTCGTTAAAGTATATTTGTTAACAGTAATCTATCAGGAGTTAAGATGCTATCCTTTTGATAAAAGCAATTGTCAATAAAGATAATTATCCTTATGTTAGAAACTAAATTCAAATATAAAATAAAGAAGTACCACAAAATTTCCATTTGTTTTTCAAATGTGGTATACTTTTCTCCCTAGTATTCTGGAATTTCTGAGACATGATTCAACAACTTTAGATGTAAATTCTAGTCACTTTTTAGACTTCTTTTAAATGTCTTTGCTGAGTCTGGAAATCTAGTTTAATGGCCTTATATAAACATCAGTACTGTAAAACATTAAGAAAATAAATTATTACTACTGGAAGCTGGTTAGTATTTAAGTTGTTGTTGTTGCTGTTAGGTGCCATTGAGTCAGTTTCAACTCATAGAGACCCTATGTACAACAGAACGAAACACTGCCCAGTCCTGCACCATCCTCACTATCATTGCTATGCTTGAGCCTATTGTTGCAGCCACTGTGTCAATCCATCTCGTTGAGGGTCTTCCTCTTTTTTCGCTGACTCTCTACTTTACCAAGTATAATGTCCTTCTCCAACGACTAGTCAGTCCCTTCTAGTAACACGTCCAAAATATGTGAGACGAAGTCTCGAATTCTTGCCTCTAAGGAGCATCCTGGCTGTACTTCTCCCAAGACAAATTTGTTCATTCTTTTGGCAGTCCATGGTATATTCAATATTCTTCACCAACAACATAATTCAAAGGCATCAATAGTATTTTAAGTAGTAAACTAAATTAACATTTTTATTAGTATTTATTCAAAGGTCAATATGCCAGATTCACCTTATTTAAAAACATGAAATTCATGAAGAACCAATCAAGTCTGGAACAGGTAATACTGGCTCTAGAATCTGATATAAGAATATTCTTCTGACCTACTATTAAATTTTCTAAATTGAAAACATCCTTGCCAGCCATCCTTCTAAGCGCTGCTATGCTGTGATATTAAAAATCAGTTGCCTTCAAATTGGTTCTGACTCACAGTGACCCCAAGTGTATTAGAGTAGAACTGGGCTCCAGAGGGTTTTCACAGTGGCTGATTTTTCAGAAATAGATAGCCAAGGCCTCTCTTCTGAGGTGCCTCTGGGTAGACCCAAATCTACAACCTTTTGGTTAGCAGTCAAGCACATTACGTTTCCACCACCCAAGAACTCTACTATGATATTAAGACATAAGTAAATTATGATGTGAATTTGGAGAACTTATTTCTATATAAGATTATTTAATCAATGCTTATTTAGTCCTTTAGTAATTTATTTATTCCTTTAGTTAATAATCCTTCCATCATGTCCCAGTTTTAGAATATAATTCTAATGGAATTAATTTCAAAATGATAACAATTAACCTTCAACTACACATTGACTTTTTGAGCTGAATCTGAGGCATAACGCCTGGTATTAACAGCAGGCAGGTGATTAGGTCCTACAGGCTTTTTAATTCAACTGTAATAACTAACTAGTTATCATTAATTTTTTTTTTCCCCAATAAGTTTCAGTTGGGCTTTACCCCAGAGAATAATGGACTACATCTGTCTCTCACCATATGCTATATGCTCAACCAGGTAGATGGGCTGTCCCAATAAAGGAGAGCTCTCATAGTTGTGAAAGAAGATTAGATTAGCAAACTTGGGAGAGACATGGTCACTAAGGGAACATATATACAATACCTCACTTAAGATGGTGTTAGAGTATTAATTACTTAATCACTGAGCACGATTAAAATGAAAACAATGGACCCATTTATAAGCCCAATCAGACTTTATAAAAAAAAAGTTATTTATAAATAATATATACTATTTCCCTAAAAGCAATTAAAAACTTAAAATGTATATAATGAACATGAAATGTAAATATTCAAGTGAAAAAATGAAAATAAGACAAATCAGATGCAAACAGCAGAAACCGCTAACTTTAACACAGTTGACTGGCTCAAATCAATGAGCTAGAATGTAAATTTCATGAAAGCAGAGATACTTGTTTTGTTCCATGTCTAATTAAACCATGCCTAGAATGTGCTTTATAACTATTTGTTAATGAATCAATATTTAAGTATTATTCTGTGGAAAATTTTTACTTAAAACTCAGATGTACAGGTGAGAATTGATAAAGGTAATTATAATTAAAACACAATGGATGACAATATAATGGCAGTCATAAAATAGCTTTTAAAACTATTTATGTTTTCATAATCCTTAGGAAAAGCCAAGCATGCAACTGCTTTTCATTATTAAGGCAATATATGCCTCATATTCCAAACAAATTTGGAGAGACTGTCTATGTACTTCACTGATACTTTTTTGAAAAAGTAAATATATTATTAAGTGAAAAGACCAAAGTGCAAAACAGTAAATATATTATGGTCCCATTTGTAAAAACCTTTGAGAAATGAACCTAGATAGCAGAAATATATATTATACACACATGTCCATGTATTATGTTTGTTAAAAAATTAAATTTAAAAATAAAATAAACAGAAAAAAGGATAAGACAGTACAGACTACATTTCTTTTTAACATAATAAATTTTAGAGTATTTTTCCAGAAGGTAATAAAGTGAACAGAGGATTTGGTACATTTTTAAGATATGGGTTCAAGAAGGCTCAATCCATTACTTAACATGCCAAGTAAAGTTTAGCTCCACAGGTCAACCTTCTAAATTTGACTGGAAGATAAAGCAAACTTCTTTTATAGTAGCTTAAAACATTTTTAAAATGGTTGTTCTCTAAGAATATATTAAACATAGTTTTATAAAAAGATCTTTTTGAAATCATTTTGAAAATAATTACCTTAATTACTTCTCTTAAACTAGATGATCAGCCTTATAATAAACAGTGTTCAATGTGTTTTTACTGTTTACTGGTACTGATCAAACACTGATGAAATGTACTATTTTAACACATAAGCAATATAAAATTATATTTGTATGGAATGTTACAATTCACAAAGCATGTTCAGACATGGTTTCATTATATTTAAAATTTTTGATTACAGGAATTAGAAGTAAATTAAGTTAAAAAACAAACAAACCAAAAAAAAAACAAAACCCATTGCCGTTGAGTTGATTCCAACTCATAGCGACCCTACAGGACAGAGTCATACTGCCCCATAGAGTTTCCAAGGAGCGCTTGGTGGATTTGAACTGCTGACCTTTTGGTTAGCAGTCGTAGCTCTTAACCACTGCATCACCAGGGTTTCCAAATTAAGTTATAGCATCAATGAATTTCTGAAATATTTTTATATAAAGTCTCTAAGTTTATGTTTTAAATTATTAATAAATTTAAAGTAATAGTACTTGATCTTTAAGGCTAATCTTTTCCAAGGTAAACACATTCATTCCAAAAGTGGAAAATTTAATTTTGAGAAAAAGCAATAAAAAGCAAAGAGGGGTGATATTTAGTTTTAAAAACATATAGATTATTTATGTATATATATATATATACACACACATATACACTTAGTAAAAATATTAAAAAAATTCTCATTATATGCATATACACATATATGTTATATAGTAGAGACATAAAAAAATTTCTCATTATATATACGTACACACATATGTATATAGTAAAAATATAAAAATTTCTCATTATATATATACATACACACATATATGTATGTGTGTATATGTGTGTGTGTGTGTGTGTGTGTGTGTGTATATATATATATATATATATATATATATATAAAATGAGAAATTACTTCCCCCCTTCACAACAACCCTATAGGGTACACAGTGAAAGTATACTTATTCCTGTATAAGATGTTGAAATTGGGGCTCAGAGACAACAGGTAGCTTGTTCAAGGTCACACAGTAAGTGGTAGAGGTGAAACACACCCTCAAGTCTTCTGCACATTAGCCTGGTCCACAATTCTCTACACTTCATTAGAGCCTCTTTTCCTCCATCGCCTTCACTCCCCAAAAATTCATTAATATAGGTGTCATAGATTGAATTATGTCCCCCCCAACATGTATCAGTTTGGCTGGGCCATGATTCCCAGTATTGTGTGACTGTCCACCACTTTGTCATCTGATGTGATTTTCCTATGTGTTGTAAATCCCACCTCTATGATGTTAATGAGGCAGGACTCAATCTACAAGATGAGGTTGTGTCTTGATGCAACCTCTTTTGAGATATAAAAGAGAGAAGTAAGCAGAGAGACAGGGGGACCTCATACCACCAGGAAAGCAGCACCAGGAACAGAGCACATCCTTTGGACCTGGGGTCCTTGCATCTGAGAAGCTCCTTGACAAGGGGAAGATTGAGGACAAGGACCTTCCTCCAGAGACGAGAGAGAGAGGAAGCCTTCCCCTGGAGCTGACACTCTAAATTTGGACTTTTAGCCTGCTTTACTGTGAGGAAATAAATTTCTCTTTGTTAAAGCCATCCACCTGTGGTATTTCTGTTACAGCAGCATTAGATAACTAAGACAGAATTTCTGTATAAGGTAATGAAATTGGGGCTCAGAGACAACAGGTCGCTTGTTCAAGGTAGAGGTGAAACACACCCTCAAGTCTTCTGCCCATTAGTCTGGTCCACTATTCTCTACACTTCATTAGATCCTCTTTTCTTCCACAACTTCACTCCCCAAAAGTTCATTAATACAGTCCTTACTTTCTCCAGCCCCCTTTTTAATGACTCTTTTCTAGCAGTAGTCAAGCCATAAACAAACAAAGGTATTTCTTCATCCATTCATTTCAACAAATATTTACGGAGTACATAATTCATAGCAGGGCACTGAGTAACATACAATTCAGTACTACACAGTCCCTATTCACAAGAATTCAGGATAGCGAAGGGATCAGACATTGGAAAAATTCTTACAATTCAATATAAATACATTCAAAAAAAAAAAAACACCACTACTGTCAAGTCGATTCCGACTCATAGCAACCCTATAGGACAGACTAGAACTGCCCCATAGGATTTCCAAGGAGTGGTTGGTGGATTTGAACTGCTGACCTCTGGTTAGCAGCCTTGCTCTTAACCACTGTGCCACCAGGGCTCCAAAATACATAATAAAGATATTAAAAAACATGGAACTAAAACTGCACCATCCATAGTATTTTCATTTTCAAGGGGCTGCTACATACATTTTCTCTCTTGAGTCTCAAAAGAGTTCCCATGTTGTCTCCATTACTGATGAGGAAGATGAAACTAGGGTGAAGTTCGAGGTCTTATAAAAGAAACCCCAGAAGTCTGTTAATTTAAAATATTTACTATTATTTTGTAGAAGAATGGAAAAGTTTCCAGTTATTAACAAAATTAATCGAAGTGATCACAGCTATTAATTCTTAGTTATAAAAGTCTGATTACGTAGGACATTTCTCTTTTTGTCATCTTCATGCTGTCTAGTTTATGGTTATGACTTACATCCAAAATGTAAGGAACATGGTAGTACCAGCAGTTAAGATTCAGTTCCATTAACTTTACTAGTTCCTAACAGCTGTGGTAGCAGGTGTGAAAAGAGTTGAACAGGTGACGGTTAATAATTTAAGTAAAAAGCTTTAAGGAATAGAACAGTACCTGATCTTTCCAGCTGTTTTATCTATAGATTGTCTTATTTTCCTAGAGAACTGAAAGACAGATGACAGCAGCAAATTATCTCCCATGACCTGAAACATCCAAAGAAAAAATGTAAGCATTAAAATATTACCACTGTACTGTATAATCACCAAGAGTACTAGTCACAACTCTATAGGGCATTTAGTATTTATATTAATTTTAATAAAAGATAATTGAAGAATAAAATTAGAGTAATATGTAACAAAACTGAGAGAAATAAACATTATTAACCTGGGAGTTTCTTTGTTAATTAACTTGTCAAGTTTCCATATTATTTTGGTAATATTCATTTTTAAACAAATCCATTTTATTCTATCTTCAGTTACTATCATAACCCTGCCTCTCATACCTCCAATTCAAATTATGATAATAGGAAAGGTACAGTTTAGAGTACTGTATTTTTTATTCACTCTTTCATCAAATAATATGAATACAGAGATTGAGAAGAATGCAATCCTTGTACTCCAGGGCAGAGTCTAGTGGGAGATATACATTTAAAAGGTTTCCTCAAAATGATATGTTTTGGTGTGGTGTCGGGGAGGGGTAGTACCACCCCAGTTGAGATTCATGGAATAACCAGGGGTTGGCTAGCTTCTGTAAAGGGCCAGACAGTGAAGATCTTAGGCTTGTAGGCCATATGGTCTGTCACTACTATTCAACTCTCTTGTTACAGCGTTAAAGCAGCCATCGGCAACACACAAACAAATGCCCAAGGCTGTATTCCGAGAAAACTTTATTTTCAAAAGCAGGTGGCAAGCTGGATTTGGTTTATGGGCTGCAGTTTGCCAATACCTGGGCTTAACCATGAAAGGCATAACTAGTATACTATGCTAGAAGCAGCACTGAATTTTGGGCTAGATGTGGCTACCTAAATGAGCTCTTACATTGTCAGAACTGTATCCAGACTCTGTAAGAAAATATCAAGAAGATATACCAAATATGAGGAAGATCTCAAGAAGCTTTAAAGACCAGCGGGGTAATACATAGGAAATACTATATTTCATAAGAAAATATGTAAAAAGTAACATGCTAGATTTTGTAACTCATTGTTACAAAGAAGAAATGGAGTCAATGAAAAACAAAGTCACATCTGTTGCTGTCGAGTCGATTTCGACTCATAGAGACCCTACAGAACAGAGCAGAACTGCTCCATAGTGTTTCCAAGGAGCACCTGGTGGATTCGAACTGCCGACTCTTTGGTGCAGCCATAGCTCTTAACCACTAAGCCGCCAGTGTTTCTGCTGGCCTACACTAGGAATAAAACTACTAGGTTATATGATATGTATAGGTTCAACTTTAGGACATAATGTCAAACTGTTTTCCAAGGTGGCTGTACCAATTTACCCTCCCACCAGCAACATATAAGAGAGCCTATGTAACTACATCTTCACCAACAATATTTTAAGACTTTTTAATTTGTTGCCAATTGAATGGATATAAAATAACCCCATTGTAGTCTTGGAATACCTGACTTTCTCTAAACACAGAGTTTCAAAGAGGTAAGTAAACTGCCCAAAGTAAGAGTGATTAAAAGTAATGAGCTAGAATTCAAATCCAGGCCTGTGTAACTCCAAACTTCATACACTTTCACTATAAGATCCTGCACTACTTCCATAAGTGATAAAAACTTCACCATGATTTGAGAAGAACTGAGACAAGCAGACAACATGACTAATTCTAATGTTACTATGTTAAAAATATTTTTAATATAAAAAATTATTGGCATATTCTGCACAAAAAAAAAATATGTTGCATAGCCAGAGACTGTTAAACATATATAAAAAATGAAGAACGTGAACATAACATTAGTGTCTGTAGCTAGATCTACTTAGTTAAGGAAAAAGATTCCATGGGCAATCCCCTTGTTTCAAATCCTGACTCCATCATTTACTAGCTATGTCATACCTTGGGCAAGTAACTTTACCTTTCTTTTCTTTTTTTTTTAATTGTACTTTAGGTGAAGGTTTACAGAACAAATAGTTTCTCATTACACAGTCAGTATGCATATTGTTTTATGACGTTGGTTAACAACCCCACAACATGTCAGCACTGTCCCTTCTCAACCATGGAGGACCTTTTTTCTTTTTTGGTGAAAATACACATAGCCAGAAATATACCATTTCAAAAATTTCTACATGTACAATTCAGTGACGTTGATTACATTCTTCCAGTTGTGCTGCTATTCTACCCTTTTCCAAATTACTCCATCACCATTATCTTCTACTCACTGTCCCCTAGGCTTCCCATCAAACCTTTTGAGTTGCTGTTGTCAATTTGATCTCACATAGATAATTCTTTTTTTTTTTTGTACTATAGATAAGGTTTATAGAACAAAATAGTTTCTCATTAAACAGTACACATATTGCCCTATGACAATGGTTAACAATCCCACGACATGTCAACACTGTCCTTTCTCAACCTTGGGTTCCCTATCACCAGCTTTCCTGTCCCCTCCTGCCTTCTAATCCTTGTCCCTGGACTGCTGTGCCTCATTAGTCCTGTTTTGTTTTATGGGGCTGTCCAATCCACCGCCGAACAGTGAACCTTAGGAGCAACTTCACCACTGAGCCAAAGGGTGTCTGGGGACCATACTCTTGGGGTTTCTCCAGTCTCTGTCAGGCCAGTAAATCTGGTCTTTTTTTGTGTGTGTTAGAATTTTGTTCTACATCTTTCTCCAGCTCTGTCCAGGACCCTTTGTTGTGATCCCGGTTAGAGAAGTCAGTGGTGGTAGCCGGGCACCATCTAGTTCTACTGAACTCAGTCTGGTGGGGGCCGTGCTAGCTGTGGTCCATTAGTCCTTTGAACTAATCTTTTCCTTGTATCCCGTTCTCTTCACTCTCCCTTGCTCCTGAAGGGGTGAGACCAGTGGAGTATCTTAGATGGCTGCTCACAGGCTTTTAAGACCCCAGATGCTACTCACCAAGGTAGAATGCAGAACATTGTCTTTATAAACTGTTATGCCAACTGAGCTAGATGTTCCCTGAGAGCATGGTCCCCACAACCCTCAGCCCAGCAATTCAGTCCTTCAGGGAGTCTAGATGTGTCTATGGAACTTCCATGACCTTTCCTTGTATTCCCCAGTATTGTGTACTATCTTACCCTTCACCAGAGTTACCACTTATCTATCGTCTATTTAGTATTTCCACCACACTCCTCCCATCTCTTGTAACCAACAAAAATTGTTACTTTTCGTGTGTAAACTTTTTCATGAGTTTTTACAGTAGAGGTCTCATACAGTATTTGTCCTTTTGTGATTGCCTTATTTCACTTAGCATAATGTCCTCCAGTTTCATCCATGTTATTAGATGCTTCACAGATTCATCATTGTTCTTATCATTGCATAATACTTCATTATGTGTATGTACCATAGTTTATCCATTCATCTGTTGATGGTCTCTAGTTGTTTCCATGTTTTTGCTAATGTGAATAATGCTTCAATGAACATGGGTGTACATATGTCTATTCATGTGATGGCCCTTATTTCTCTAGGATATATTTCTAGGAGTGGGACTGCTGGATCGTATCGTATTTCTGTTTGTAGCTTTCTAAGGAAGCGCCACATCATTTTCCAAATGGTTTTATCATTATGCATTCCCACCAGCAGTGCATAAGGGTTCCAATCTCCCTGCAGCCTCTCCAACATTTGTTATTTCCAGTGTTTTTGATTCATGAGTGTTTTTTTTTTTTTTTGTGGTGCTGACTTTTTCTTTGTTTCTCTCATTCTCCTGTGCTGAATCCCTTTTGTCTGTGGATTTTTTCATTTCTTTTGTTTTTGCAGGTTTAGTTTTTACTGATACTTTATGGTTTTCCTCTTTACTTTGATGAGTAGGTTTGTTAACTTTCTTTGTGGTTACTGTGAAATTTACCCTTATCTTTCTAAGTTTGAAGCAGTGTATTATTACTTGGTATCACCTCGCCTTCCTCTCCATTAGAAGGTTCTATACCTACACCATTTATCCCCTCTTTTATTGTTCTGATGTTGTTATCATTTACAGATTAATTACTCTGATTCCCTGTTGTATTTCTTTTGGTTTTGGATAGTCCTTGAGAGTTCATTTCCTAGACTGGTATCTGGCTGGTAGAATCCTGTGTCCTAGATTCAGCCTGTGAACTGATGTTGTTTATTCTCAGATCAAAGGACTCCCTTTAATAATTCTTGTAAGTTTGGTTTGGTTTTTACATATTCCTTTAATTTCTGTTTATCTGAAAATGACCTAATTTCACCATCATATTTGAATGAGAGTTTTGCAGGCTATATCATTCTTGGCTGCAATTTTTTTCTTGCAACATTTTATATAGGTCATCCCATTGCCTTCTTGCCTGCATGGTTTCTGCCAAATAATCTGAGCTTAGTCTTATTGTTTCTCCTCTGTATGTGACTTTTTGTTTTTCTCAAGCTGCTCTCAGGATTCTGTTTGTCTTTGGTTTTGGCGAACGTGATTATGATATGCCTTGCTGATTTTCTTTTGGGGTCTATCCTATATGGGGTTCGTTGAGCTTCTTGGATGGCCAGCTTTTCATCTTTCATGATACTGGGGACATTTTCTGTCAGTAGTTCCTCAATGATCCTCTCTGTGTCTTCTGTTTTCTCCCCCTGTTCCGGAACACCGATCACTCACAAATTTTTGCTTTTGATTGTTCCACGTAATTTTCAGGGTCTCATTTTTCTTCATTCTTTTTTCTGATTTTTCCTCAAACAGAGTTGTAGCCAGTGTTTGTCTTCAATTTCACTGATCCTGTCTTCCACTGTTTCAAACCTGCTCCTCAGCCCTTCTATGACACTGTCCATTTCTGAAATCTTGTTTAAAACGTTTTGGATTTCTAATTGTTGTTTTTGTATGATTTCAAGTTGTGAATTTATTTTGCCATTTTGTTCCTGCATTATTTTCCTGAATTCTTCCATTTTTTTTGTCTGTATTTTCCATGAATGTGTCTATTTTTTCCTCATTTTTGTCTGCTTTTTGTTCCAACTCTTGGATAGCTCTGAATATTAGAGATCTGAATTCCCAGTCAGGTAGTTCTAGTTCCATTTCTTCTCCTGGAAAGTCATCTGGTGTTTTATTTTGGACACCTACTGGAACCATCTTGTCTTGTTTTTGGAAACGTTTTGATATTGTCTGCTGTCTTTGGGACATTCGGTAGTTACCTTCCTCGTTTACTGATTGTAGATTTGTTTGTTTTGTTTTTTTTGTTTTATTTGGCTATGTCTGAGCAGGCAAGCTGTGTGTTCTTTGTTGTTTGCTCACCTTTGGGAATGATACTTTTCACCTCCTTCTCCAATTGGCAGAGTCAGTTGCTCAGATATAGTACAGCAGGGCAGGTCTAGCTGAAGAGGAGTTGCTGGGATGGGTTGTTTGTGGCACGTACTATGGCCACCAGGGCAAGCCGATAATCAGTGCAGGGCAGATGCTGGTAGGCCGTGCCTGTGCTGCTTGGTGGTATGATGTTTAGCGCGTGGTGCAGGTAGGCAGGATGGAGGGGGGAGACTGTGATGTGTGCAGCTACGATGAGTATGGGAGAGAGAGACGAATGGGAGCCAAAAACATACAAACAAAAAAGAGTGCTAGGGGAGCTTGCCATTGGAATGGAGACATGAGAGACTATAAAATGGAGAAAAACAAAAATGAGAAGAAAAAAAATGAATAAACAAAAATTAGAAAGAAAGAAGAAAAGAGAAGCTCCCAGGTATCCTTCCAGTGCAGCTGTGAGGTCTGGGGAAGTTGCTTCCAGGCTGTGAAGTACAGCCTGGCTAGAAGGGGTAGAGGTGTCACTCAGCGCCAAGTATTCAGGGGACAGGAAGAGAAGGAAAGTATAGAGAGATGAGAAACTGAGTAAAGAAGAAAGACAAAAAGGGAAAAAGAGGGAAAACAAAACAAAACAAATAATAAAAAAAAGAACAAGAAAAACCCCCAAAGAAAAACAGAAGAAAAAAAAAAGCCTAAGAAAAAAGAAATGCCATTGAGGCATTTGCACTAACTGAGGGGGTAGATCCCAAGCCGCTCAGTATTGCCTGACTAGAACAGGCTCCCAATTCGAGAAAAAAAAAAGAAAACAAACAAACAAACAATTTAAAGTAAACAAACAAAAAAAAAAGCCCCGGGATCCCACCAGTGTGGCAGCACGAGCCAGGAAGCAGTTTCACATTTGAGTAGCGTTTCACAGCCTTTCAGGAAGAAGCAAAGACGGTGCATGGAGCCAGGTATTTGAAAGAAAGGAGGGGGAGGTGGTGAGAGGTAAGGAAGAAATCTAAAGAAGCGGAAAAAAGCAGCACCAGCAGCCAACAAACGGTACTTAGGGAGCTGGCCAGTGTGGGTGGGTAGAACGCAAGTGACACCAGGGTGAAGGTAGTACTTTCCGGCCAAGACGCTGGCCACAGGAAGCAGAGGAGGCCAAGTGGGGGTGAAGAAGGGTAGGGGTTGGGAAAGCGTGTATCGCTGGTTACCGGTTGTTCTGTCTCCTGCTGAAAGCTCTGTGAAGCTGCTTTCTTGTACCTCCTGTTCGCTGATCTCTGATAGAAATCCAAGATGGCAGATCCATGCTGTGTTAGCTGACAGGGGACCTCTGCATATATCCCTCCTTGCTCTCTGTTCTCTGTCAGTTTCTTATTCCATTCAGTGCTTGGCTGAGTTCTCTATCTCTTCACTTGATGCTTAGGGTTTCAGGATTGCTGTTTTCTCTGTTTGGCTCAGTTTTTTGGATCTTTGCTGTGGAGGGATGGCGTGGTGCTTCTGCCTATGGCGACATGTTGCCTGGAAGTCCTGTACGTTTACCTTTCTGTACCTTAATTTCCCCATCTGTAAAAGGTACTATTTCAGAGTGCTGTGAGGATTAAATGACATTCTCTGTTTTTATCAACTCCTCAGAAAGCCCAAAATACACGTTGACAGCATCCCCTCTTCTGGTGAGGAGTCAGGTGAATTTTTTTTTAAATAAACAATGACTTTTCCTAATTAGTAGTCTTTTTGAGTAACTATTTTCCTTGACTTATATTCTATGACTTACTTACTTCATCTCTGCTCCATGTTCTCCGCCTTGTAATCGTTAAGTGATCGGGAGTCTCTGTTGGTTGAGGTCTTGGATCACCAGACCGACAGTTGTTTCCTTCTGGTGGTCTAGAATGAACTAATGGAGGGATCTTTCGGAAGTTGAGACTTTCATCAAAAACACGATCAACCAACTAATGGGACAAAAGCAAATCCTTATGAGAACAGAGTAATTTGGAAAAGTACAGACAATGGTATTATAATTTTTATGATTAGACAGATGTTATTCCATTCTCAAGTACTAATAGAAGCATGATATCTTCAATAAACCAATTAGTCTTTCTTTTTTAAGTACTTTAATGGTATCTGCTTTATAAAGTATGTTTGTCTACAAAGATTTTATTTTTATAATCCAAAATATATAGCTGTTAAATTAGACTCTTCCATGGATAAGATTTCCCCCTCTATGGAAAATAGATGGTAAACAGAAAAAACTGAGCCATGTAGATGGACTATGAGTTCATTTTGGTCACACTGCCTTACCAGTATAAAATAATCTTTCTTTTTCTTTTAGTTTCCTATCTTGTTTTTTCCCTTATTTCTTCCCCCCTGCCCAAATTCAGGTGCCAAATTTCTTCACAAGATAAATAAATTGCAATTAAGTTTACAAAGGAAAAACATTTTAAAAATCCACAAAATAAGTATTTCAATCCTTGTCAGGTAAATTTCTAAAAATGCTATAAAAATTAAATATTCCTATAAAAATGATATACTGCCATCTACAGTACAAATTATACAAATACAATAAAAAGTAACTCAAGTTTACTGAAGAGGGAATAAATTCTAGTATGATAATTTAAAATAAAACAAAAAAAGGAAAAATGGAAGTATATTCAGTGAAATATCTGAATAATTTTACTATGTCTGAGTGAAAGTATAATCATGTTAGGTAAAATTCAGTTAGATAGCTTAGGAAATAATATCTTTATCATTTTAAATGTGCCAGAAGAATTGTGTATGTCTTGCCACCAGGAAGATCCTTTTGTTCTTCATCAATAAGGATGATTTTATTACATTTACAATTGATCAATGTGGTAACAAAACTCTACACAAACAGACCGACAAAACATAATTTATGCAAATTAGATAGCAAATGAAAAAAAAAGATCAAACTAAAATAAAGTGACCATTAAAGAACTAGATTAAAAAAGGAATGTGACAAAAGGCAATGAAACAAAATATTATCAGCACAGGTTACAAGAATTAAATGTGTCAAAAAGGCTACCCATTTTTCGCTACTATTTAGAACATTATTTTATAATATTCCCAAAGTAGAATCATCTATATTGGGCTGGTAAACTTTTCTGTAAAGCACCAGATTATAAATATTTTAAGCTTTATGGCCATACAGCCTCTGTCTCGATTATTCAACTGTGCCACTGCACAGAAGCATCCATATTGTTGTCAGGTGCTGTCGAGTCGATTTCACCTCACAGTGACCCCAAGTGCCATAGACAACAAATGAATATGGCTGTATTCCAATACAACTTTATTTATGGAGACTGAAATGTGAATTTCATATCACAAAATATTCTTCTTCTTTCGATTTTTTTCCCGTTTAAAAATGTAAAAACCATTCCTAGCTTTTGGGTCATAAAAAAACAGGTGGTTGGCCATAGGTTGCTGACTCGTGAACCTCAGAAATTCATTCTTTCAAATGCCAATCCTTTGCTTGGACTTCTGCTCCACATCAAGATGGCCAACATGGCCAGAGAGTACCATTCATTTTGTATTGTTATGTTAAAGGCACCTTCTGGGGCAATGTTATGTAAATAGTGCCCCCTGGAGTTGTACAATAGGAAGCCCTGCTTTTCCATGGGCAACAGTCTATGTATGCTAACTTAAATTCCAGAGTTTACAAGAATACTTGAAACTAAATAGATACGTATTTGTGTGTGTGTATATTTCAGTTTTCAAAGTATCCTTGTGTATATATGTGCATACATATATAATTCATCAACAAGATTATTTGTAATAGTGAATACTGTAGAATTTTTTTCTTTCTTTACTATTAGAAATATTTCCTAGTTACCAAGGTATGAAAATACCTTCTTAATTGTAGTTATTTTCATAGCCAAACTTTACACAACCATTTATTAAATTCTGGTTTGCTTTTCAGATACCATTTATATTCATATTTTAAGTGAAACCATGGACCCATAATCAGTAGAAAAAGTACTCATTCTAAATAATTTTACAGTCTCATGTTAATTAATAGTAGATCAAATGTTAGCCTTTACTAGTTTTGTTACACAAAAGAAACTTGTTAAAGCAAAGTTGGAAAACGCAGTGCTTCATGCAAACAGGGAGGGTGGACATAACCAAAATAAACTAAGCAAAAAGCTAAAAGCAAAAGAAATAAAGAAAAGAAAGAACCTTATGCATTTCTCCATGAAGATCTCCTACCTCTTCTCTAGTGTCTATGGCAGAGCCAGGGGTGGTGGCAGCAGTGCTTACTGTGGTACTAGGGGCAGTGCCTGATGAAGTCACTGAATCTATCTCTCCTGCTACATCGTTGATTTCCCGAGCAATGAGAGCAAGATCTTGGCTGATCCTGGTAATAATTTTAGAAAAGAAGTTTAATCCCTTTTAAATTACAGCTCTAGAAAAAAATCATTTATGACAGAATCAGTTACATAAGTTGTATATCAAATTAAAGAAGTCTGCACCCAAAACTTAAGGTTCTTTGGAAACGCTATTAACTATTTTGATACTCAAAGTCTTAAACTTTAATCACACAAATTAATATCAATGAAGCTAAATTCCAAATAATCTACAAGATACCACCTTAAAAAATATTTTTTAAACACCCTGAAATAGTGCCATGTCATATTTTAGAATACATTGTTAGTGTGACTGATCAGCATTTATTATTACAGGGGTTCTTAAACACGAAGGTGGCGATGGATAGAACTCGACGGGGCGGGGGGGGGAGTCAATGAATTTGGATGAGAAAAATAAATCACAACTTTATTTTCACCTCTAACTGAAGTTTAGCATTTCTTTCAATTATAAATATAGACAATAAACCATACTAGTATTAGGAATACTGGTGACTTTTGTCACCAATAGAAATCACATGAGTGTATTTCAAAATATCACTTACACTCATTGCTACTTTAAAATTACTGCAGTCACTAAACCCACAGCAATAATGTTTTATTTACATGTTAATAAAGAACCACATATTACTATATCACTTTAAAAATATTTTGATGACTGTATCTCAATATAATTGAATTCCTTTGTAATCCTTAATTATTTTATGTTTATGCATTTAGAAACGTTATTCTGAGAAAGGAGTCCAAAAAGCTTCACCAGACTGAAGGTACCAAGAAAGTTAAGAACTCAAAAACTAAGAACTCTTAACACAGCGCTTCACACTATGCAAAGCATGTTGTAATACACAATTGAGGCTCACAAGGTTTTCGTGAGGTAGGATTTAGCTTACTGATTTTTTAAACGAGGACACATTCTCAGAGAAGTTGAGTGACTTGCCAATAGTCACACAACTTAAAAGTCGCTAAGGCAGGACTAGATCCCAAGTTTACATCTAATTTCCATGAAGTCTTCTGTCTGAACCGCTGACCTCTCAGTTAGCAGCCAAGTGCTTAACCACTGGGCTGTTTTACAGGAGATCTATACACTAGCATACAGAGGGGGGAAAACCCTCAAGTTAAAAAAGTACCCAGATGTGGCTTTTATGGTCATAAAACTGTAATTTTTAACAACTTGTTTGGCTTATGAGTACTAATAAATACATGTTCTCCTGAAGCCTTTTCCCAGTTTAGGTCCATCAATTTGGGATTATTTTTCTCAGGTGTTAAAAATAGTGACCATACGCACATTTAAACTACCACTCTGCTACTTAACTAGATCTCTTTCTTCTTTATTAGAAATCACAGTTTTAATAAGGCCTTTGACTTATTGTGAAGCTACTCTTAACTTCAGCTCTTCATGACATTCCTTTCATACAGGAGACGTGTTATCACTGTGAATAGCTGAAGTGAAACCTACCAAATTCATTTTCAGTTTTCCTAGAAATAGGATTCAGCCTGATTTCTGTAGTTTAAACCCTGATGTTTAAAATGAGCTAAACTATTTTGTAATAAAATCAACATATGCAGGTGTGAATACAAATAAGACTGACTTCATACATGGATCTGAAATGTCTCATTACTGGATGATCATATATAGTGAACAATGTGATTATAAGACACAGAACTTCTCATACCCTATCTTCTTTCCAAAAAACAAATTGTAGCTTCATAATAATGGGTCTATGACAAGGAATTTACGTGTAAAAAGATTCTGGGGTTTGATTTAAAAAATTTGAATTTGGATGCTCAGCAAGAGGAGAATGAATAAACAAACTGCAGTACACATACACAATGGAATACTATGCAGTCACAAAGAATAATGATGAGTTCTCAAAATACACTATAATGTGGATAAATCTGGAAGACATGATGCTGTGTGAAATAAGTCAATCGCAAAGGGATAAATACTGTATATGATCTCACTATTATAAAAAGACAAGAATAGGTATACACACAGAAAGCAACATTCTTAGGTGGTTACCAAGGATGCGAGGGAGAGGGAGGAGAAATCACCTTCTAGACAGTATACACTTCTTAGTTTTGGTGATGGGTAAGGCAATACCGAATAAGGGTGAAGTCAGCACAACTTGACCAAGGTAAAAGATGACACTAAGAACAAGGGACGATTTTGATAAAAGCCACAACATACATAATTCTGCAACAATGTAATAAAAACCAAAAATGTATGTGGTTACATAGGTAGATAAGTATGCTTATATATGTAATATATGAATACATGGGTGTGCATGTATACGTGTTTCTGTAGGCAAATGTATATACGTTTGTGTGTGTTGCACATATATTCAAATAAAATAAAGCACATAGGGGGCAGAGTTATGGATACTTCCTAGATATAACCAAACACCTCACATGATTGGGTTACTGGCATGAGGGCTTAGGACCATAGTCTTGGGGAACAACTCAGTCAATTGTCATAACATAGCTCATAAAGATAATGTTCTACATCCTGGTTTACTGAGCAGCGTCTGGGGTCTTAAAAGCTTGCAATCGGCCACCTAAAATACAACTATTGGTCCCTTTTGTCTGAAGTAAAAGAGAAAGAAGAAAACCAAAAGACTCAAAGAAAAACTAGTTCACAGGACTAACAGTCTACACAAACCACGGCCTCACCTACTTTGAGACCAGAAGAACTAGATGGCACCCAACTACCACTACTAACTGTTCCAACCAGGGACACTAAAATAGATGGTCCCAGATAGAGTGGGAGAAAAACGTAGAACAAAACTCACATTCCTGAAAAAGGCCAGACTTACTAGACCAGTAGAGACTAGAGAACCCCCGGAAACTACTGCCCTGGGATACCCTTTAAACTTGTAACTCAAACCACTCTTAGTGGTCACTTATCAGCTAAAACACAGAGTGGCTCAAAAATAAATAACATCACCCATGAATACTGTGCTCCTCCAAACAATCATCTAAATGAGACCTAACAGTAACATTTACCCTAGACCAAAGATGAGAAGATAAGGGAGGACAAGGAAGCTGGATTAATGGAAACAGAACAACCAGAATGGAAATAATGAGAATGTTGACACATTGTGGAAGGTATAACCAATGTCACTGAAAAATATGTATAGACATTGTTAAATGAGAACCAAATTTGCTATGAAAATATTTTCCAAATCACAGTTGTTTTTCTTTTTTAATTTTAATTTGGAGTCTTAGGTATTTAAACTATTCAAACATTGATAATGAGTTGTGAATGGACACTTAAAAAAAATACTGAAAGGAGACAAAGACAAATTTGGAGAGAATCCAGGCTTCATTTACTATACAACATTATTTGACATCTACAAAGCCATGGTTATGGATGGTTCTATACTGACACTATAATGAAGAATCAGACGAAGTCCAGCCCTCCTGAGGCTAAGAGGTTAATTCACGTATTAGACCTAAGTACACACTAGAGGGAGGATTTAAAAAAAAAAAAAAAAAAAGTTTATTATTGATAAGGAAAGCTTTTCCTCTTCCTTTGGTGGAAACTGTCAGTTGATTACATGTTGGTAGCATTTTGATCCAATGTTGGAAAATCTTAATAAAAAAGAATTCTGGCAAACCACATCTCGTAAACTTTTAATGAAAGCACAGAGAATTGGAAGAAATAGGCAAACTGGATCACAAAAGAC
Organism: Dugong dugon; assembly: GCA_030035585.1. Classification (NCBI taxonomy): domain Eukaryota; kingdom Metazoa; phylum Chordata; class Mammalia; order Sirenia; family Dugongidae; genus Dugong; species Dugong dugon. The sequence goes on along the minus strand of CM057469.1, from coordinate 20,794,026 downwards.
TGGTTTAGGGGGGGATAGTAATACATTGAAATCAGAGGTTTCTCTTGAGCAGCAAGAAAAAAATCAGTGGCCCAAACAGAGGAGTGGAGTTTGAATCAAGGGACATCGAGTCTATTTCTGGACATGAAAGGAAGTAGGGATTTAATTAAAAGAATAATAAGGTACCTCCCATTATTGTCAACAATGCAAGTCCAAATGCTAGCTTAGCACCACAGATAAGTTATATTTGGCAAAATGTAGAAAAAGTCTTACAACTAGATTTATGAATATGTTTCAGACAAACTGAGCAAGTCATAAACAAAGAGGCAATGGTAAAATATCACTTTGAAGATCTAGTACACTGCTGTCCATCAATAAACATTTGCTAAATAAATGGGGGGGAGGGGGGCACACCATTTCCACCAGAAACAAATACTTGCAAATTAAAAGATGAAGATGGCCTGAAGTCATCTGATAGAAAAATGCTGTCCTTATTCAATGAGTAATATCTGAGATAGCCACAGTGCTCGCACAAAAGTAGTGCAAGGTGCTTTTTACGAAGATGGTGCTGAAAGAGAAAAAAAGAAGCCTCTGCTCCTCCCAAAACTGAAGCCAAAGCAAAGGCGTTGAAGGCCAAGAAGGCAGTGCTGAAAGGTGTCCACAGCCACAAAAAAACGATCCGCACTTCACCCACCTTCCAGTGGCCCAAGATACTAAGGCTGTGAAGGCAGCCCAAATATCCTTGGAAGAGCATCTCCAGGAGAAACAAGCTTGACCACTATGCAGTCATCAAGTTCCCCCTGACCACTAAGTCAGACATGAAGAAAATAGAAGATAACAATACACTTGTGTTCTCTGCGGATGTCAAGGCCAACAAGTACCAGATCAAACAGGCTGTGAAGAAGCTCTATGACATTGATGTAGCCAAGGTCAACACCTTGATCAGACGTGATGAAAAGAAGGCATGTTGTCGACTGGCTCCTGACTACGATGCTCTGGATATTGCCAACAAAACTGGGATCATTTAAACTGAGTCCAGCTGGCTAATTCTAAATATAAATTTTTTCACCACATAAAAAAAAAGTAGTGCAAGGCACCCCCAAGTCAGAAAATAGGACCAAGGGATAGTAAAGTTCAAGGAAACGTTGAACAACTATACAGAAACCAAAGAATAATTTTCACGTGAACCTGTGGGCAGATGTTTTATCCCCTTATTCTTGCTGTTTGGATCTGGCCTAGCCCAAGAGAAAAACAGAAAGAAGCTTAGCCATTATGAACCACTAGATTAGGTCTCACAACTGATTTAGCAGTGTCATGGATTCAGTTATGTGCCCCCAAAAATGTGTGTATCAATTTGGCTGGGCCATGATTCCCAGTATAATGTGGTCGTCCTCCATTCTGTGATTGTAATTTTATGTTAAAGAAAATTAGGGTGGGATGGTAACACCCTTACTAAAGTCACAGCCCTGATCAAATGTAAAGGGAGTTTCCCTGGAGTGTGGCCTGCACCACCTATCTTACAAGAGAGAAATGGAAAGGGAAGCAAGCAGAGAAGGGGGTACATCATACCACCAAGAAAGCACTGCCAGGAGCAGAGCACATCCTTTGGACCCAGGGCTCCTGTGTAGAGAAGCTCCTAGTCCAGGGGAAGACTGACAAGAAGGACCCTCTTCCAGAGCCAACAGAGAGAGAAAGCCTTCCCCTGGAGCCGATGCCCTGAATTTGGACTTCTAGCCTACTAGACTGTGAGAAAATAAATTTTTATTTGTTACAAGCCATCCACTTGTGGTATTTCTGTTAAAGCAGTACTAGATGACTAAGACAGAATTTGGTACCGAGAGAGTGGGGTGCTGCTCTAACAGATACCTAAAATGTGGAAGCGGTTTTGAAACTGTCAATGGATACAGGAGCGCCAGCAGCAGAGAACCAGCGCCAGCAGCAGAGAACCAGCAGCAGCAGCAGAACCAGGAGACAAGCGTGAGACTGTGCTGGAGCCAACCCATGGAGCAAGAGAGCTGGTCACCTGTGCACAGGAGGCTTCCTGGTGGAATGGGGTACCTCCAGGCACTTATCGGTGGAGCTAAGCTTGCTGACTCACAGAGCAAGAGAGCTGAGTGCCTGTGTACAGGAGGCTTCCTGGCAGAGTGGGGTGCCTCCGGGCACTTACTGATGGAGCTACCAAGTTTTGAAACACTTGCCCCAGCAGGGCAGATGCGGGCGTGAGGCCCGAGGGCCAAGAGGCCACAAGAAGCAGAAACTGAAAAGACAAGGAACACAAGAAGCAGAGCTGCCTCAGTCTCAAAGGTATGGCTGTGACCTTTGGGGTTTCAAATGGTGGAGCCATGGCCTCTGGTGTTTCTAAGGGTGGAGCTGCCACTCAGATGGACCAGGAGAATGGTGCGCCTAAAGCTGAGGGAGCAGAGTTGCTGTCCCAGTGGGCCTGGAAGGCGGAGCTAAACCCCAGGGCCGAGGGGTCGCCACTCAGAATCCGGACAGTGTGGCCAATACCTAGAGTCTGGAGGGCAGGACCATTGTGTAAATTGTCTCAGAAAACAAAGGATTATTTTCAAAGCCTTGAGGGCTAATGTAATATGTTCTGCTGACTTGCCTGGTGCCTGTTATCCCTTCTTTTCCTGCAATTTCTCCCATTTGTAATGGAAATATCTAGCCTGTGCCTGTTCTGCCATTGTACTTCTGGAAGCAGATAACTTGCATTCTAGATTTCACAGATGAAGAAGAATTTTTGGATTTGGACTCAAGAGTTAAGACTTTTGCTATGATATGATGGGATGAATATGTTTTGCATGTTGCAAGGATGTGATTATTTGGGGGCCAAAGGGTAGAATGTCATGGATTGAACTATGCCCCCCCAAAAATGTGTGTATCAATTTGGCTGGGCCATGATTCCTAGTATTATGTGGTTGTCCTCCATTTTGTGATTGTAATTTTATGTTAAAGAAGATTAGGGTGGGATTGTAAAACCCTTACTAAGGTCACATCCCTGATCCAGTGTACAGGGAGTCTCCCTGGGGTGTGGCCTGTACCACCTTTTATCTTATAAGAGATAAAAGGAAAAGGAAGCAAGCAGAGTGGGGGGACCTCAAACCATGAAGAAAACAGTGCGGGGAGCAGAGCATGTCCTTTGGACCTGGGATCCCTGTGCAGAGAAGCTCCTAATCCAGGAGAAGATTGATGAAAAGCCTTCCTCTGGAGCTGACGCTCTGAATTTGGACTTCTAGCCTACTAGACTGTGAGAAAACAATTTCCGTTTGTTAAAGCCATCCACTTGTAGTATTTCTGTTAGAGCAGCACTAGATGACTAAGACAAGCAGATATGTCTTCTCCTCCTCCATGGTATTGTCAAAGCTCACTTCCTCACCCCCTAACACACTGTCTTCAGCTATACTGTAATTAAAAACTTATTTACCAAAATAGACTGCAATGCATAAAAATGTTTCATTACATTAGTTTACAGACTACACAGAAATTCACACCATTTAATTCTGGCTACTAACTTAAACTGGCTCTCACTGAAAAATACAACTAAACTAAACTAAAAAGCACAGGGCATTTAGTATTGTACTAAAATGTATTCTGACTGAAAATAAGCAATCTGTTCTTTTTTTTTTCTTCACTGTTAAGATTAGAGCACATTAATAACTTTAACTACAAATATTTTAGACTTAAAAATACGATCCATAGCTCAATTTAAAAAATTTTTAAAATATACTTGATCAGTACTCTTTCTATTTGAATTTTGCTAATAAAAACATATATAAAAGACTTAGTAATAATAAAAGCCTTTTCATCTTGACTTTAAATGCCAAGGGATTTACTCTGGGGCCAATCAAATCAGGGAATGGGACTGGTGAGTATTCTGTGAAACTTCTATTCAACAATATTTTTAATATTAAAAAATGGACTACTTATAGACCAGTGTTTTTATTATCAGGGAAAAAAATTTTAAATGGCTGAGTTTGGCTTGAAAATTCGAACAAAACGTGGGCTAGAATTCTGCGGCACAAAAGTATGTGTCTTGACTTGCCAAGTGTCTCAAGTTGGCCCAATTATTATACCCATTTTATAAATGAGACCATTAAAGTTAACTTGTCCAGGATCACACAGACCTTGTGGTAGAGCTGTGGTTTGAATCTAGATGGTCTCATTCCAGATTCCATACTCTTGACCATTCTGCTGTACTGCATCCCTATAATGTAGGTTATCCCTGAGAGTTCCGCAGTATTCTCAGTTCACTATATGGTGGTATTACCTACTACGACAGCCCAAATATTTTCTCTCTGTGAATGACTTCTACAACTATGAATCCAGCTCTACTCAGCTTTTTATGTTTTAGAGCTGCAATTCAACTGCCTGCTAGGCTTTTTCACATGGCTGAGCCCTGGTAACGCAGTGATTAACAGCTACAGCTGCTAACCAAAAGGTCGGCAGTTCAAATCCCCCAGCTGTTCCTTGGAAATCCTATGGAGCAGTTCTACTCTGTCCTATAGGGTCACTATGAGTCAGAATCAATGCGACAGCAACGGGTTTGGTTTGGTTTTGATCCCGTAAGTACCTTAAATCAGTATGTACAAAACAGAACTTGTTTTCTTTCTCCTTGCCTCACTTACACTTGCTTTTTATGTTGGTTGGTGGCATTACCAATCTCCCACTTGATCAATTATAGAATCATTTTAAATTCTGTCTTATTGCTCACATTCTGGCAATCATCAAATGTTGTCAACTGTTAAACTTCCATATGTCTCATGTTCATTCATTCATTTATATCCTCATCATCACTATCCTATCTCAGGTCTTCAACATCATGCACCTTACCTTTTAGAACAGATCACTAACTAGTCTATTTCTAGGTTCTCTTCTCTCTCAAACAATTCTATACAATGCCTTCAGAGTTACTTTCCTTTAACACAGATCTGAAGTTACCCTCTGCTAAAAAAATCCTCAATGGTTCACCAATGCACATAAAATAATATGCACATTTCTTAATTGGCATTCAGTTTCTTATTGCTTAGGTAGTCCTGCTCTCTTTGGTTTGGTCATCCATCTATATGCTTTCACACTTTATACTCAAAACTTCATAATCTTTTAAACCTCTATTATAGCACTCTGCATTACATCAGTTATACATATCTCTGCTTCTTGTCAATCGACTGTGAACTCTCTGAGGACATCCATGCCAAGTCATCTTCACAGTCCCCTTAGGACTAAACACTAGGTTATGCTCATAGGAGTTGCTAAAAAAATCTTTGTTGAGTTGATGGGGACTATATGTATGTACAATACATACAAAGAGCTTATATGCTTATCAATTTGACCCAAAGCAGGACTGCAGAAGTGTATACAGCAATAACACACCACCTTTGCAATTAATACTTTCAGCCAACATTAGGATAAAATATGACATTGTCTTTATCCTTTAATCCGCTCATGTAATGGTTGTTCAAACTTCGAAATAAAATACTCTGTTAACTAGGACTCTCTTTAAAAAATATTGTAATGGTACAATGGTATGTGTAATAATGTGTCTAAAACACTGAAAGATCTTTAACTGCCTTCTAATTCAAATGGGAATTATATAGTATCTTCCAGTGTAATTTTTGGGTTGAATGTATTTTATCTGGTCATCTGTAAAGGTGGTACTGTAGCTTTGTTTACACTAACATTCATAAAACCAGTATAATCCGTCAAATTCCTACTGGAAGGAAATTTATACCTACATAATAACAGAGAAACTGAGGCAGGAGCTACATGTATCAGGGGTCCCTGGAATGAAAGTTTCTTCTTCAAACTGAAAGACCAAATACGCTATACTTTTCTTTTACTCTTTATATTCCTGATGGATCCTGTTTTTGTGCTTTGAGTTTAAATACAGGTAAATAATTACTGCATACAGATTTAAAGAGTACTCATTAAGTGATATAGCCCTAAATTCAAAACAAAAAGAATATGCCAAAGCATACAAAGATTTTTGTAATAAATTAAAGTTCATCACTATGTTTTTCAAGTAACAGTTTCTTGACCTATGGCTCCTTAATAAATAATGCCCTCAGCATGTATTTTATTTAAGTAATTGATAGTGATAACCCCTTTAACGAAATAAAATTATCACATTCTATTTAGTTGGTGATTGACAGCCATACGAAAATAAATTTTCTCATGTTAAGTAAACTTCTCACCGCCCTGAAGGAATATCAAATATTAACATTAACTTTCTTTCTTTCCATACTTTCTATCTTTCCTTCCTCCACCCCATCCCCATTTTTTTCTCCTTAAAAATAACATCTTTGGCTTTGAGATAAACGGCTGAAACATACACCTTGAAAAGTTAAAATCCCAAAGGCAAGTTTTATTAGAACACTGCTACTGACAAACTAGGAGAAAAAAGCATAAAATCGTTAGAGAATCAACGGCCTGACCTTCGATTCTTGTTATGGATAGTAAAAACACATAATCACAAAATGAAAAATTAATATGCAGCCCCTATTCTCTTACCCCTTCGTATTATATAACCTTTTCTATTTGGGGAAAGGGGAGTTGCCCAGATGGACTAAGACTTTTGGTCTTTCTAGTTATGGTAGAGAGCTTGAGAGGGGAGGCCTCTGAGAGGGGACAGACATAAACTCCAGTTCCCTCAGGCACCACCTGAGTCTGTGCAGCGGGACATCTCATCTCCTTCACAAGAAGAAAAAGGATGAGACAACAGCAAGGCCTGCTGTTGCCAGCCATGTCCAGAACAACAAAAAGTGTGTCAAGATTCTCCCATTACAGGCCTTTTGTGAGCCCATAATGATCCATACTCCCAAAGAACACATATGAGCCTCTTCGAACCAGAACAATTAGTTTAAAATGCTTCAACAATATACTCTCATAAAAACCTACTTATATGGTACAACAAAAATGTTCTAAGCAGTATTATGAGACTAGGAGGACATGTTCTCCAATAAAAGCAATTGCAGGTGAATAGACATTAAAAACAAAAAAATAAACATTACATTAAACTAATGAGCTAGAAAAAAGCACAAATCACAGAAGTCAACAGAGTAAAGAAAAAAAAGATAACCACTGATTAAACTATGGTAAAAGTTTCTTTTTTTTAAAGCATCTGTGGATTACTATATGTAAGTCCTTTAATAATGTTACCAAGTGTAAAACTCAAAGCATAGTGAAGACAGAAATATTTTAGTATGTATATGGTGAAAATGTTTAGGCGACATCTAAAACTGGTATAAAATACCAGTTGCCATTGAGTTGTTGACTCATAGCCATCCCTACTGAGTCAACTCTGACTCACGGCAACCCATGCGTATCAGAGTAGAACTGTGCTCCATGGGGTTTTCAATGGGTGATTTTTTTGGAAGTAGATCACTGGGTCTTTCTTCCAAGGTGCTTCTGGGAAGACTTGAACTGTCAACCTTTTGGTTACAGTCAAGTGTTTAACCATTTGCACGATATACTGCAATAAAATTTAAAATCTTACAAACCTTTATTAAAAAAAAATTTTAACTACTATAACGTCTGTTTGAGAATAACCTCTCTTAAATGTTCAACCACAATGTTATCAACTAAAAATTCTGTGTGCAGCACAAATTTTATTTTATATAATCTGATTTAATATTCAAAATAAGTATATTTTGATTTAACTAAAGATACAAGGTTGAACAAACTATACTTGATGAATTCATAAAAGACTAAAAATCTGCCTATTCTAATTCTCCCCAAAGAACATTAGCAACACATCTCTAACAAGTGACACTATTACCTCTTTGGAAGTTAAGAATAGTAGTTTACCCTCACAATTCTTAATTATATACAGCTGCTACTGTCTTTCAATAATTTTACTAATTGATCAGCATCTCTATTAAAAATGAATAAAAAGGGAAGGGAAAAGACCAAAAAATAACAATAATCCTACAATATGTTAGTAGCACTGGAATGAAAACAAACAAACAAACAAAAAACAAAATGAAAAATGCTGGATGGAATGTAACTACAGATAAAACTGAGTTCATAATTATGAGTGAATTTCATTTCCTGGACTATCAGTACAAATAAAGTAAAAGCTAAACTTTATTACCAAGTTGAAATGGCAAATAATGTCAACTCTTATTAAAGACAATCCATTAAAACCAACCTCGCTATCTCTTCTCGATGAGCAGTCCAATCTCGGATGTAGTCTTCCTGTTCTTTTATCCGATGCTTGAATGAAGAACTAGTAGACATTGTTGATCCAGTGCTCTGCAATCGAGTGGTTTTCAGGGCTGGAGAAGTACGTAGACGGGTATGTTTAGGGGAATTACGGTTTGATCCAAATTCATCTTCTGAAGTGGAAGCATAATCAGTTGGAAAGCGCCTCCATCTTGAATTTACTAAATTAGTTTAATTATTAAAAAAAGAATTATTATGTTATCTTTTAAAGGAGACAAAATAAAAATCATGATTTCAGAAACACCATGAGAGTACACACAGCACAATTTTCAAAAACTGACATACACATACCTCACAAAAACCATAAGTCTACTACTCCTTAAAGATAGAAACATTACACTTTGGTGAAATAAAAACAATGAATAATTAAAACCAATTGAAAGACTGTATTTTCTCTAGCATGGTAAACAGACGTTCACATGAAAAATCTCACTAATGGTAAACAACTAAGCAAGCTCTATTCATAAATGTTTAACTTGATACCTTTTAATTGCAAGTATTTATTCTCATCAGGGTGCAGATGTGGGTTTTTTTTTTTTTTTTAAATGACGGCAACAACACAACAAAAATAAAAACATGGGAAAAGATTTCCTCATGCCACATGGACTTTCAACATGGAGATGGTAAAAACCCTCTTTTCCCAACATACAAATGTGCATAATTCCTACTGTGGAAATTATGCCTTTATGGCAGAAAAAAAAAACATTACCTCTGTCATTCAACATCCTGTTATGCTACGGTTGGAAAAAATCTTTTTACGTGGTAAAAAAAACACAACAAAGCATCTTCAGTACAACTCTCTGCTGCTTTGACACTGAAAGCATATGGTGAAAATAGACAATGGCATAAAAACCTACAAGAAGCAGATCTCTACAAGTTATTCTCACAACCACTGACATTCAAGCACAGGAGATACTGTGAACAGCCACATTAAAGAAAGTGGAAATCACTTTCTTCTTTAAGGTTAATAAAGACAGTTTAAAAATGGTATTGTTGACACACTTGAAAAATCAGAAGACAAAGCAGACATTTCACTTCCAATATGAGAATCAAACACATAAGTAATTTGTGACAAATAAGTAGAGATAAAAAAACAGGGAGATAATGGCTACTTCATGGTAAACGTCACGAGGGCAGGACTATGTATGTGGAATGAGTGGTCGTGTATACCTAGCACTTAGCAGAGTGTCTGGCCAATAGGTATCTAATATGTATTTTTGAATAAGTGAATGAATTCCTGGATACAGAAGATTTGCTTTTCTAAAATGAAGAAAAACTTATTAAGACATGTTTTTGGTGACTGAAGTGATGAAAGCTTAGCATCTGCTAAAACAGTTACAGCTGTTGTTAATACCAGACGAGTTCTTTTCCGCTCATTCTAACACAAACTCACCCTAGGCTGTGTAGGCTAGTCAAGTCCAGAATTCCCTTATCCTACTCCACTAGAAATTTTATGTGTTTCATGTCTTTTCCTCCCAAAGCTACTTCTTTTTTTTTGTTCCAGGGCTCTCTAGGGCTGAGCTGGCACTCAGATAAAACATACACTACCACTAGAGTTGGCTTAAGAAACAGAAATCTACAATTAGGAATACACTATTGGAGTGTATCCATCTTTCTTGATTCACACCATTTATGTTTGGTCTTATTTTGAACTCCTGAGGCTATGAGAGAAATGAGCATACGCAGCAAGCTCATGGCTTTCTGTAAAAGTGTATGCAAATGCATATACAGAATTGTAGGTAATTAATCACAGATTTTTTTGAAGAGTGGTTTAAGTATAATTTCTGATTTTACTCATTTTTAAACATTTTAAAACTTCCATGCACTGAACTGACCCTGAGACCTGCACACAATAAATAAGCTGAGAATTCGTATTTATAAGAGAAAAAATCATGTATTTACCTGTGTGTATTTTATAACATTAATTAAAGTTTAGGAACAAAAGCAAAGAGATTTAGGAAAAAAAACTAGGGATGTGGCAAATGAACTGCCAGATTTGTACTTTTCAATAAAGTCACATTTTTTTTTACCTTAGAATATTTTTCATAAAAGTAAATTCATAAATAAGTAAAAGATCATTTGTTAGATTAAATTTCCTGATTTTTAATTGGGAAACTATGATCACTATGCCTATAACTGAAAATTGTTTGGAGAGAAAGCCAGAAATAGAGTTTTAATAAACTGCAGAAGATACAAAAACATAAGCAAGTATGATGTAACTAAGGTTGTTAATCTACAGGTAATTTAGTAAGAGTGGCATCAATGGCTGCGATATTTTATGAGTGGCAGGGTACATGAAAACAGAATGAGAAATTGTGTAGCAAGTGTTATTAATTAATGTATGTTAAATGTCAGGTGAAAATAGGTAAGTACAGGTAGTCCCCAACTTACGACTTATGACAACCCTGTCATAAGGTGGTTCTGATGAAGTCAAATACCTCATTTTTTAAAGTTTACATTATCATTGGCTTTTATCATCAGTATCTTTATAAATCTGATCTTTATTTGTCTTTGGGGGTTGGCTTGAGAATAACATCAGCAAATTACGTACTGAGAAATTGTATGTAGTACACAGTACTAACGATAAGATGTACCAAAAAAAAGGACAGTCGTTAAGTATGGTTTGTCGTAACTCAAATACGTCATAAATTGGGGACTACCTGTAGTCTGAATATCTACCTGCAGTCTGTGAAACAATTACATTTGGGGGGAAGTAAACGAGAAACTTCTTTTCAAAAAAAATTTATAAACTTTCCACCTATTTTTATAAGTCAATCTAGAAGACAGAAAGGACAATGAGCCTTCTAATGATACCTTCAAAAAAGAAAAGCAATCAAAGGAGTAAAGCACATTTTAAAAAAGTGAAAGGTATCTTTAGGTTTGTTCTCTTATAAGCGAGGGTAGAGTGAGAGGATAAAACATGAAAGCATATGAGTAAGTAGGATACACCAGAGGAATGAAAATATGATTAATAAATCTTCAGGTTGCTGAGCGGTGTCTTTACCAATGGAAAACAAATCATGCATGCTGTGCTATGAAGCAAAGCTCAGGTTAGCTCAGACCTCTTAGCTTGTATAACAGCAGAGAATAAATCCGAGATTGAGTGAAATGATGACTATTAGTGGAAAAGGGATTGGAAGAGGGGAGTTTAATGCCAGGACCTCTAACCTGTTACTTTTCAAAGAACTTCTTTCAAAGCTTTTTGCTTTCTTGATCTTTGCTTCCAAACCATAGCAATTATAAATTTTATCTGAAGAAAACTGCCTAAAATATGCTAGTTAATGCAGAGAAAATTTCAAGTTATAATGTTTTTAGCTTTCCCCAAGCCTTCTTACTTCATTTTATTCTAATACTAGAACGGACTGACACAGTGGCTGCAACAATGGGCTCAAGCACAGCAATGATTGTGAGGATGGTGTAGGACCAGGCAGTGTTTCGTTCTGTTTTATGTGGGGTCAGTATGAGTTGGAATTGACTCGAGAGCACCTAACAACAAGAAGAATGTCCTTGGACATGAGAGTCCAAAATCTCCAATTTACAGAGAAGAAACAGGCCATGTGATTTGACTTGTTAAAATCACAGTGTAAGATCTACTGACTCCCAGAGTTCAAAATGCACAAGGGCTTTACAATTAAATGTCAGAAAATCTCTTTTTCACATTTCTAATCAGACTAGTTTTTTAAAAAGACATTTACAATTTCTCATGGAATAACAGTTTTTTTGATTTCTACCTGTGGGAAGTGTTGAAGAAAAATTCTACTTTTTCCTCCTGAATTTTATTCTGCTTAGCTAAAATCATTTCTAAAACTCAATTTTATATAATTAGGCTTATTTGATAGTAACATAAATATTACTAAGGCATTTAAGATAGATCATTAAACTGAAAAATTTTCATTGAAGATATGTGAAATGCCAGTCTCTAAGAAGTGCCTTGGCTACCAGCAGAGACTTCACCACATTTTAAATGAGAGAAAGTTCCAAGACAGGCTTAACTAATCCTGTAGCTCACCTGAAACTTATTTTGGTTATAAAATTATGCAATACTCCCTCTTGTGGAAGTACTAAGCAACTATATTCACTATAAAAAACATCATTCATGATGTCTAGAGAATTAAAAATGGGAAAAAGTTACTAGGATCATGTATCTGTGAATGCTCCGATTTCTTTTAGTGTTAACTAAAACATCTTTGACATTAACACACATTCACATTTCCAGGTTTAATGAACACTTTTCAGAAAACAAACATAACCTGTTTAGACTTTTTATCAGAATATTTCCGTGGGAGATTAACTGCAAACATGTTTACATGTTCATTTACGTGCATGTAGCAATACGATCGATCATTTGGGGAAAAAAATCCCTGACAATTTTCTGTATTAGCTTTTGGTATGGAGGAAGAAATAACTCAAGCCATGCATATTGAACAAAAAATTCCTACCATCTATAAATTTTGAGGATTAAAATAAGGAAGGGAAAGCAAACAGTCTGAAAAAATTTCTAAGAACATTAACATAATCTTTTATTTTCTAGATTATGCACTTAAAACATAATGAAAATCAGCTGTTTCATGTTGGTAATTCAGGGTACTTGATTTTAAATATATCTTATAAAAAATCTGGAACTTTTGCCTAAATTATGCTTTATTTGAATACATTTCTGTTTAAAAATAATAAGAAATTTAACCATACTCTTAATTTCTAAAAAATGCCATGATAGTTATTTATTACAACCTGATATTGAAGGACTATTTAAGGAATTTGGGGGGAATACCATTAACTCCTAAAAGCAAATCACATCACAGCTAAAGAAACATAAAATAATTCTTACCCTGAATTTGGCTACATCAGGTATTTCCATTCCTCTATTTTTGTCATACATATTTTTTAAAAAACACTGTTTAGACACAGTCTAAAATACGGAATTTGGAAGAGTACACAATTGTTTTTACATATGCCAATAGGCTCTAGGCTTAGATCTTTCCAAGATCTTCAAAGTTTACAGTGGCACAGAAATACTGAGTAGTCTGATTTCATATTCTTTTAAATTATATTTCAAAAGCTAAGGATTTTTCCTTTGCCATTCAAGGTATTATAAGTAGAAATATCAAAATATTAAAGGAACCTCATTTAAATATACCAAAAAGTTTTTTTGTTTTTTTTTTAAACCTACCCCATGAAACTGTTTTAATATGCTCCCCGCTGACTGGTTATTCTGAAAGAATCCGAATACATAACCCTGGATGATCACAACATGGCCTTAGGCCCATAAAGTAGACCAGATTAACACAAGCTGGGTAAAATATTAGAATCAGAAATACTAAAATGAACAACACCAAAACCTTCATATTGTAAAGTGACCTTGTATACACTCCTGATAACAATCCAATAGATTCTGGCTGTCCTCTGGATGCTTGCACAGAAGTCGGCACTCAGAGACTATTTTGTAGAGCTAGAATAGATGTGGTAGAAAAACCAAATGGCTGGAAATTAAGAAACTTGGATTCTCATCCTGTCCCTGCCATAGCTATGTGACCAGGGCAGGTGATTTCATCTTGGCCTTAGTTCCCTAACTGAATAACTATCACAGATAACGTATCCTTCAAGCTGTTAAATTTCATGATTCTAATTATTTAATATACTGCTATTAAGTACGAAGAAGGCTAAAGCCATGTTCCACAATTTGCCCTAAGGAATTTCATTAAGCAATTCAAGGTACTTTTTAGACATGGAAAACAAGAATGTTTATCAAGTTCTAAATTCAGAGAAGCAGAAATCAGAATTTATCTATAAAGACATATATAGAATGTGGCATCTTATAGCTGTTACTTAGACTTGTTGAAGTAATTATATTTGATGTGAATCTCAAGTAAGCACCTCATGTTACACTGAGGAATGAAACCAGATCACTCATGTGGTAAGAGCTAATCAATCGTTACAGAAGGAAGAGGCGCTCCATGTTATTTGGTACCATACAACTTAGGCTGTAACTTATGTTAAAACGGGAATAGCTGAACATTTTAACGTACTTAAATGGAGACGAGGTGACTAAATAAACAGTTGGCAGAAGAAATTTTATCAGGGTACACACCATAGAATGAAGCACAAAGAAAATGTGAATTGAAGAGGCAGAACCATAAGGAACAAAATAATAACACTGGATAAACACAAACCAAAAATGTTAGTTTAAAAATACTTGGCAATAAATTCATTAACCACTGACCAAAACTTGAAGTACGGAAACAAAAAAGACTGGGGTAATAAGGAAAATGCCATCTACCCTTTTTGGAACCATGATCATATGTTATCTATCTGCAGTCTACATCCATTCCTACCACAGACGATGCTCATCATCATCCTATCCTCTGATCAGCAAAGAAATGGAAAGGTAAATGGAGTGAAGGAAAGAAGCAGTAAAGGCAGGAGGAATAAAAAGTAAAAAAACCAACATGTGCAAAGTACCATTAGTTTTCTACCTTCTACGGCGTATTGTGGTAGATGTAAAACCAACCAAAAATAAAAAGATAAGATTGCATACCAACTCTCCCTCCGCTCAAGACTTAGGGCTCATTTGGAGGCTTGCTGACTGACAATAACCTCAAATCTTCCAAGTCTTATAAACAGCTGTCTCCTCCACTGGTCTTGTCAGCTATGCCCCTACATGAGGTTGATTATGAAGTAATGTGACCATTCTTACAGGATATACACAATTATCTGTCTCATTACTCTGGTCACATGTGTACCCTCAGTGGCTTCAGTTTTGAATATAAGGTACATAAAAAGACAAATATGCCAAAAGCAGCTAGATTCTGATAGGGAGGTAAGTAGCTTTTGTAATTATTACATTTAATTATTACATCTAAATACTGTAACAGCATCTCAGGAGATTAAAGCTCACAGCCCAGTTGAATTCCTCCAGCCCATTTTGACACCCATGGGCTGAGTGATTGTCCCATGAATTCATCTTCTTTGCTGAAATAAATTATGTGTTAGTTTTCACCTGTCCCAACCATAAACAAGATTTAACTTTAAAAAAAAGTGTAAGTACAGGTATAAGAGCCATTTCAAAATAAGCAAAAAAAAAAGGCGGGGGGGGGGCATGACTATAGATCATTTCGTTTAGTTCTGAAATGAGAAACAGCTTACTCTAAGGATATACAGTTTTTCCTCTGAATTCTGAATTATGTGAGGATATTTAAAAGTTAAAAACATGGTTTTAGAAGCACAATGTTAATTCTTATTATTCAAACCAGGTAATTCCTAATATAATTTTGATACTCACAAATCCAGATACCTCAACTATTGGACAGTAAAAATTCCTAAATCAGTTCAATGTAATTTTAATTTTGAAATCAATATTTTGCACCAGGACATTAACTGGAAGTCTATATAACTTTTGAATTTTCCATTTACTAGGCTAACTAAAAAGTAATTAATTTTTATAGAAAAAAAAAAACCCTCTCTATATCATAACCTCTCTGCTGAATATTTTGGGAAGACAACTAGAAATTTAATTTATTAAATAAGGATTCCCAAAACACAAAATATGCTAACATTATAAAAAGTCTGAATCCAATTTACCTGAAGGAGAGCCATGTGATGAGGTCATACTTTTAACCTTGGAGTCTGATAGTCGAGAGATACTATTAGCTCTAATTCTAGGAGAAAATTTATCTGATGGTACTAATCTGGCTCCACTTCTAATGATGGCTTCTGCGGTACGTGAAGAGGCACTACTTCTAGATATTGTTGCTTCAGAGTCACTACGAGCAGATAATGAACCAAGCCTTGTTCTACGAGGCTGAGCCAATAAATCAATCCTAGAGATGTTGCGTCTTCCTGTGGGAGGTTTTGATGTAGAACTTGTTGTGGATACCTCAGAAGCAACAGATGCTTTGTCAGCATCAGCTAGTTCACTATCTGAAGCTTCACCAAGTCGTGCTCTGCGCAACAGGGAAGTCCTGGTAGGTCGTGGCCTTGGAAGAGTGGTGGATTTACTGGATGAACCAGATGCTACAGGAGAAGTCTTGGATTTAGTTACTTTACTTCCTTCCAGTTTGGAGTGTACATGTTCATCAGCTGAGGTAAGTGGAGTCCTTCCATGAGGTTTACAAGAGTAAGTTTCCTGATCAGATGACATAATATCAGAAATAGCAGAATGAGGTACACTAGAGGTTTGGTCGTCATCTGTCAAATCTACTGAAGGCTGTCTTATTCTTCCACTGGATTGCATAAATTTACGACCATCTGCTCTTGAACCTACATCTGTGGATCGACTTTTTGTTTTCTTTTCAACCTTCTCCCTCACACCTGAAGATGATGCTTTTGTAACATCTTTGGAAGGAGAACCCGAAGAACACCTATCTTTATAGAGACTAGTGAAACTCTTTCGCTTTTGGGTTGACTTTCTTTCAGTCTCTCCAGTAACCAGACTGATTGTACTAGCTGTATCCACATCAGATTCTGGTGAAATAGAATTGTCTCTATTATAACTGGGAGTATCTGGGCCTTCATCAGTTTTATTATCTTCACGCAGTTTAGCTTCTAGAAAAGCCATTACTGCTTCTGTGTCTTTGAGAATAAGCGTTGTGTCCATACTAGAATCAGTATCCATAGAGTCGCTTCTGTCTCGTATTCTACTTGCAGAGGTTAATACTAACGAAGAGGGGGTGGATGAAGTCTGTTTATTTATATGGGGGATAAGTTCTATGGGTATGTTTGGGCTAGGCTTTTCTATAGTGAAGCTTCCTTGTCGCACTAATGACTTGGAAGATTCTTTCTTGTCTCCTCCCTTTGAAGTTTGACTTTTTAGAATTTCCTCAGCTTTTCTTCTCTTGCTCTCATTTTGTATCATTCTTTCTCCTTTGGTTGTTGAATGTCCAGGAATTTTCTCTTGAGGCTGTGACTCTTGTTTAATAGATTCTTCCTTGCATTTATCTATCTGACCTGAAACATTTTTTGAAGATGACAATTTAGTGGGTGTCCATTCTACCTGCTCTTTTTGTTCGTGTTGTTGAATTTTAGCTAATGTTTGCTTTACCAAAGAAGCTTCCTTATCAGTTTCACTTTTCTCCTTCCCAGGAGAAGAGCTGCCTAAGTTAAACAGTGTTTTATTATCTCCAGTCTTAAGAGTTTCACCATTTACTGTCCTATTCATTTTACTCAGGGCTCTGTCAGCATCTTGTTTATCTTTCTGGGATACCTGTGTTGGTGTTTCTTTCTCCTGAAGTTCTGTGTCTTGTTTTTCTCCTATCTCTGACCTCTGTGTTATAACCTTTGCTCTGGAGCTCTCGAGAGACTTTTCTTCATTCGGAAGTTGGGGAAGGGTTCGTCTCCTTCTTTCTCCCTGACCAGCCAAGGAAGTTGCTGAGCCAGTACATCTCAATGAAATGCCAGATTCATTAATATCTGGGTCTATAAAATGAAAGTCACAAATATGAAAGTCATTAGGGCAAAAAGAAAAACAGAACATCTTATCATATTAGACTTTGAAGTAAGTATAAAATAAAAATACTTTAATAAATAAGCCAGTATTGTAACCAAGTCATTTAAGAAGTACAATCCCAAGGTGCATAAATAGGCAGCTTATTAATAAAGGAATCAGTAAAGCAAACTGTATGAGACAAAAATTAGGATCATCTGATCTTAAACCTACATCTGTTGTTCTCTTTCCTTTAATGTGTTTTATGTCTGGGCAGTTCACTGTGTTCATTCTTGTTTTTGGGACTTTTCCCACCCTGGAAGTTTTACTCCAGAAAACAGACTGGAACTAGTATATTATAGAATAGCAGAGATAATACTTAATAAACATTGATTATCTGCTATACTCTCAATTATAAGAGTAGAAAACAACATAATTAAAGTGGAAAATGCAGAATACTTTAAGAAAAATGTTTTTTAAATTCTAAAGCTGATTAAAAGAATTTAAAAATTATAAGACCAGTTATAATTTTACAAATGGAGGGATTTTTAAACTACGGCGTTCTGGTATATCAAGGTCTCACAAAGAAATAGATGATCACTTTCTTTGTTTCAGCTAAGTAAGAAAATATATACTTTTGTATTTCAACATGAGGAAATATTAAGGAGGATTTTCTTGGTTGTTAAAAATGAAATAATTTCTAGAAAAAAGATACATATTTTCAGGAAAATATAAGTTAACATATAAAGTATTCTAGTCTTTTGAGGATCAGTGGGAAAAAGGTGCTAGATATAGCATTTGTGGATCCTTTTTCCTTTATAACTCTAAAAGTTTGGCATTTAAATGTCATGGCAACATAATGACTAAGATGCACAAAAATACCTACCAAAATTTACTGATTAATTTAGCATTTAGTAATGTATTATCTTGTTATTTATTTTTTTCTTGTGTATACATCTTATCTCCTTAGTGTGAATTAAAGCACCTAAAATCCAATGACTATTTTATCGTTTCGTATTTTTCTAGCATTTCTCCCACTATCCTGCTCCGGATAGCTACTCAATAAGTATATGCTTAACAAAAAACATTTTAGGATTTAAGTGGATTTTTCAGCTTATCTAAATTCTTTATCTAAATAAATTCACTTAAAACATGGTAAAAAAGGAATGCTATAACGAAGGTCAAGTGGTCTATTATTTTTTTATAACAAGAGTAGAATTTTGCTTTTTACAGTTAATACTTGATACTTTTATAATGGATTATTTGGTAAATTTATCTAGCCCCTCTGTCTGGTTTATTTGTTTGCTAAACAATGCCTAGTTTATGTGAACCAATCTGCGAATTCCTCTCAGTGGAGAGAAAATGAACAGGGCAGTAAATGGGGAGACTCTGAAGACTGCTGGAGATAATATAGCCCTGTTTAACTTAGGCAGCTCTTCTCCTGGGAAGGAGAAAAGTGAAACTGATAAGGGTGCTTCACCTACAAATTGTCTCTTTTCCTTCTTATCTTCAGTTACGATTATACTTTAATGATATTTGCATTATTAGTCAAAATAAAATCATACATTTAGTATGAACGTGAGAGTAGTATGTGAACATAATGCTTTATTTCTCACTATCTAAATTTAGTTTGTTTTTGAAAAACTGTGGTGTACGGTTAAAAAAGGAGAGAGAATACCATTCTCTAAAGGAAGAGATGCAGACAATTCCATTATCCTTTCTTCTTGATCATGTCTTGTATGATTAGCAGCCAAACTAGCCCACTGTGAAACCCAACGTTTATTTCCAGATGAAGATGTGCTTTCCTAAAGGTGAAAAACAAGAGAATAATGTAGCCTGATTTAATCTGATTCTCAAAAAACACAATTCCATTTAGTCACATTAACATGTTATACAAACCAATAATTAAATCTCACATTGCTATATTATCATTTACTAAAATGATATAAAATGAAGATTCTCCAAGGTGCCCCTTTTGACTATAATATTCTAATATTATTGTGAATGGAGCATAATTTTCTCTATTAAATGCTAATAATGTTACTAAAGTAAACTCTTATTTTATTAAAATTTATTGGGCTCATAGATAGGTTCAGGTTTATATCATAGTTTTGTGACTACACCAGTGGAGTTAGTTCTCTAGTCTAAGAACAGGGAGTTCAAAGGTTTATCCCAAAGTTGTTCTCTAGCTCTCTAAATGTCTCTAGAAGTCAGATTGGTTCCAGAGTTTCAGAAAGTATTAAATCTGCCAGGTCATGTCTTCAGGGAGTTCAACAAGCCCAACCTTTAGACTTCTCTCTATAGCACTTTAAACATTTCTAGAAGGAGCTAGAAATTACTCAACCTTCAAGAATCTTTCCATAAACTGGTCTGGACTCACACCTGCCCATGCCTAGATCTGTCTTTAAGGCAAGGGCTCCTTGAACTTTGAAATGGAATTTAACTCATGATATAGTCCCACAGACTGATGGACATACACTGACAATTTTTAAAACCAAGGCAATCTAGGCATTTAATATGGCAAGATCTAGAGGATACAGAAAAAATATAAATGTGTGCTCTTTTTCACTAAAAATCTACACCAAGGCTAAATACTGAAACTGGAATGACACTAGGGAGTGGAAAGCAATGACTGAAAGTTTATTTTAAACTATTTGAAACAAATATTTTATTAAAAGTGTCAGGTTTACTGTATTGATGATGACAGGTTAGATACTGATGGAATAAATAATCCATGCAGATTATATACTATATGATTTCAAAAATAGTAGATTAACTATACAGGATGATGTACATACAGTGAAGCCTCTGGGATACCATTTGATGCAAGTAAACCAAAGCCTGCTAAATCCTTTAATTCACTTTCAAGGTTTTCTGGTACCTATCTGTCCTATAGGGTCACTATGAGTCAGAATCAACTGGATAGCAATGGGTTTGGTTTGTCTTTTTGGGCTCTACAGTTCTGAGTACTGAAGACGGTACCACAGCCATTCACACCATGCTAGGAATACGAATTCACACCATGCTAGGAATACCCAAAACAATTTCGTTGACAGACTTTTATTTAGAGCCATTCAGTGAAAATTATTATAATGGCCTGTTTAGGTAACTCCTACATAGGCAGGTACATACTGGGGATATATATAAATTTTACTTGGCCTAGGTTGAGGGGATACAGCACCAGGGAAGGAGTTTATTTTCGTTCACCAGAACCCTTCCTGGGTTAATCAGAATACCCACACAATGCCTCGAATAAATATCACCTTCTTTCAATAAGTAAATTAAACATCTTGTAGAATAAAAACCAGAGTAAAAATTCTCCATGATCAAGGTGGGGAAAAAGAACACTAATATAATAATTGCTTTGACAGGTTTCAGGAAGTGGCAGACCATAAAGGGACAATTTTAACATTAATTCAAACATACAGGTCTATCTACCTTTCTATAAAATAAATATTTATATTTTATCATATTTTACTCGCAAAATAAGTAATTTCATCTATATTTTATTTTACTTGTATCTTGAGTTTATTCTATTCATATTTATTTATCATTTGTATATTTTAAATTAATTCATTTCCCAAGGGGCACTATAGCATATGAGTAAGAGAATGAGTTGAGAAATCAAGGCTGCTTATGGTTCAAATTTGCCTCCAAGAGGTACTAGTTTTAAGACCTGGCCAAGTTAATCTCTATGTACTTTAGTTTCCTTATTTATAAAATGACACATTGAGAGTTCTCACTGAATATTAGCTCTTATTATTTGAATAAATTATAATTAGTTAATACATCTGAATTATATACATTTTTTACCTTTCTTTTCCACACATCAGTATGGAATGAAATCCTAAATGTCTCTTACAGGCAATAAACATTTGCTGAATGCGTAAATCTGAGGCAGGTACTGTGCTGGATGCTGTATGTACTTCATTGACCTGTTGCCATCCAGTCAGTTCCACCATGACAGTATAGGACAGAGCAGAATTGCCCCATTGGGTTTCCAAAGCTGTAATCTTTACCAAACCAGACTGCTATATCTTTCTCCCACGGAGCGGCTGGTAGGTTCAAACTGCTGACCATTTGGTTAGCAGCCAAGAGCTCAACCACTGAGACACCAGGGCTCTCTGTACTTCATTAAACTTCGTTTAAATAGAATTTAACAAAAATACTACTTAGGTGAGTTCAGCTAGTACCGTATTTTCACACAAATAATGTGTGCCTTCTACATTTGTTTGCTAAATGCACCCTCCCACAGGAGGTATTTTCAAAAGCACCACTATGTCAAATTTTTTTTCCATGTTACATAGTGATGCTTATGAAAATACCTCATGGGGGGTGGGGTGGAGCATGCAGAAGGCATGATGTTGTTTTCGTAAAATTATGTTAAGTGGCAGTACTGAGATTTGAGCTCAGGTCTTTCTAGATCTACTATGCCATACCGACTCTATACGATATTAACCAAACTGTCATTAATTTCACATTATTCTAATCACATCCAGGGTTACAGTGCTCTGGCATTTATTTAGGTATCTAAGTTCTATCTATCACATGCCACCTTGCACATGTTTACTGGCATGACACGCAGGTCTTTCCATTTCAAATACATGACCTCCTAGGAGGTATAGGCAGTATACAATTACTATGGACTGAGTTGTGTCCCCTCAAAATATGTGCTGTAAATCCTAACTCATATACCTGTGGATGTAATACCATTTGGGAATAAGGTTTTCTTTGTTATGTTAATGAAGCCATGTCAGTGCAGGGTGTGTCTTAAGACAATCACTTTTGAGATATAAAAAGAGCAGATTAGGAACAGAAGCAAGGAAGCAGAGATGAGGGAGGATAGATGCCAGGCCACATGAAGATCTCCAAGGAGTAGAAGCTAAAAACAGATACAGACATTCCCCCAGAGCCGACAGAAACAGAGAGAGAGCCTTCCCCTAGGGCCGGTGCCCTGAAGTCTCATTTCTAACCTCCCAAAATGTGAGAAAATAAATTTTTGGTCTTTAAAACCACCGATTTGTGGTATTTCTGTTTTAGCAGCTCTAAGAAACTAAGACAACAATATTTCTTGTTTTATCTCATGATGCCAATTAGAGCAGTGAGCATACAGTCCAATAACTGTTCATTGAAATTTAACATTTTCCTTACTGACTAAAGAATATTAACTTAAAAAAACAGAGTAACAAAAACTAAAACTGAATTGTTGCAAAACTGCGTTAGGCTTTCATTAGAAATAATTTATGAAAATTCGGTTTTTCGAAGTGTTTTACAAGGGGATATGTCAATTACTTAAAATAATGTGATAAAAATTCACATTTTATGCATGTAAAAAGTATAAGAAAGAGATATGTACCTCTGAGTTGTGAAATCCAGGTGTACTCAGTGGTTTTCTTTCTTCCATTACTACTGCAGCAGAACTGATAGCCCAATCTTTTATCAGCTCTTTATGTTTTTCATTGATAATAGGCCTATTATAATCCTGATTGTCATCTACTCCAAAGACCTAGGGGGAGAAAATTATTTTATAAATGAAAATAGAAAGCCTGAGCATAAGATTAATATGTGAAAATTATCATTAACAGCACAGGCAAATAAAAATATTTTAAATTAATTTCAGTAGGTAATTTCAATAATAAGGAAAACTTTTAAAGACAGAGTAACACGAAATTGGTGTGATGGCTGGAGAAAAAAGAGGCAAATGACAGCTTATATAAACATAACTGTCCTTTTTAAATATATAGCCAATGCAGTATTTGATAAAAATAAGAAATATTTAGAATGTTACATTTAATTTGTTAAAAGATGTTAATAATGTTGTCAAACATCATAATAATGCAGAGGTAGGAAACAGTACCTCTTCAGCTTGTTTCTCTGCTCTGTAATTTTTGAGAAGCATGCTGAAAAACTATAAACATATGGCTAACTTCATCTGTGCCTTCCCTAACAAACGTCTAACGTTTACATGAGTTAAATTTATACGTATACTTTTCTAAGGGCCCAAATAACAGATTTTATTGTATGATCTTTGTAGAGAGTATAGCATAACTCTCAAACTTTATTGTGCCTAACAATTACCTAAATATCTTTGTTTGAAATGCAGATTTCTGGGCCTACTGACACAAATCAGCATTTTTAATAAGTAGGCTGTCTTGGTCAAAACTTTTAAAATATCCTAAATACAGAGACCAATAATTATATGCTTTTTTTAAGAGCAGAATCTGAGTCTTACTCATTTCCTGGTACATAATAGGCCCTTGGATATCTATCAACCAACAGACTGGAGAAAGGTGCAGCTACATAAACTTTAACACTTCATCTTACTATTAAATCTCTACTTTGTTGCCCAGTAGAGCCCTGGAGGCTTAGTGGTTAAGAGCTCAGCTACTAATTAAAAGGTTGGCAGTTCGAATCCACCAGCCACTCCCTGGAAATTCTATGGGGCAGTTCTACCCTGTCCTATAGGGTCGCTATGAGTCAGAATCGACTCAACGGCAATGGGTTTGGGTTTGGTTTTTGGTTGTTCCCAATGCTTATTCAGCTATCAGTTGTGGATTTGATTATTACAATCATAAAAAGTATTATGCATCTGAGTGAGCAATTTGTAGAAAGGATCCTTGGAACCTACTCAAAGAGCCTTATCTTCTACAACAAGAGAAAAATACCTTAGGCTAAACTACTTTCTTGAAATTTTGTTCAACAGTCATATAGTACTGCTATTAGATAAACTTTCTGAAGTTCACATTTAGTAAAGCAGGTATTGGATTTTCAAATTCACTAAAGCTTGGAAATTTCACCACTACATCGCCTTATTACCTAATATTTAATTCAAATATAACTATTAGTTTCAAAAATTATGACCTATATTCTGTTGAACCACTTACTACTCAAATTATCTTTGCTTTAAGAGCCAATTGTATACTATTAACTTTAAATCCAATATGAATTTTAATAATACATGAGAGAGCACAGAGTACTGAAGGGAAAAAACAAAAACTGCTTCATTTTGTTAAACATCAGAATAAGTTAAGTTTAACAATACTAGGGGGAAAAAACTGAGTATACCTTTCTGTGTCCTCTGCCTTTAACTCCATTTGTAAAGGAAGCTAATTAGACCTATTCAAGTTATTTCAGTGTCTGTCTTAAAAATAATAATTAAAATTATTTCTAACACAAGTAATTTTCTTCCCCTAAATTTACTGAAGTTTGTTTCCTTATTTTTATGACTACTAGAAAAATATCTAACTCGGTTTAAATGTAAAAGGTAAACCTGTAAGCAGCCATCTGAGACACTCCATGGGTCTCTCACACCATCGAGAGCAAGGGAAAATGAAGAAAACCAAAGACACAAGGGAAAGATTAGTTCAAAGGACTAACAGACCACAACTATGATGGCCTCCACCAGACTGAGCCCAGTATAACTAGATGGTGCCCGGCTACCACCACTGACTGCTCTGACAGGGATCACAACCGAGGGTCGTGGACAGCGCTGGAGAAGAATGTAAAACAAAAAAAGACCAGACTTAATGGCCTGACAGAGACTGGAGAAACCCCGAGAGTATGGACCCTAGACACCATTTTAGCTCAGTAATGAAGTCGCTCCTGAAGTTCACCCTTTATCCAAAGATTAGACAGGCCCATAAAACAAAACAAGGCTAAATGGGCACACCAGCCTAGGGGGAAGGACTAGAAGTCAGGAGGGGACAGGAAAGCTGGTAGTAGGGAACCCAAGGTCAAGAAGGGGAGAGCGTTGACATGTAGTGGGGTTGGTAACCAATGTCACAAAACAATATGTGTACTAATTGTTTAATGAGAAGCTAGTTTGTTCTGTAAACCCTCATCTAAAGTACAATTAAAAAAAAAAAAAAAAAAAAAAGGAAGTAAAAGGTAAAAATAACCCCGTGTGATTACTTGAATTTTACATCTGTTTAACATGCTAATTTAGAAATTACCTTAAGTAATTATCTGACTTCAGAGGTATTTAATTTTAGTCTATTTTAATTTTAATCTTAAGACTTGATTTCCTCAAACATTTAAGCACCAGCAGTTTAAAATAAAATATAATAAGCCACTTAAATCACTTCTGATGCTATTTTGAAATGACAACAAAAGACATATACAAAAAGAACTAATGTTTTAGGGGAAGTTAAAAGTTGTACGGAAAGAGATCATAAACAGCTTGAATCTGTATACTTCAAAGCTATTATACTTTTCAAATTAAAAAAAGTACATATAATCTGATATATGATCTAACAATTGGACAGAACTTGAAAGTTCCTCAAAGTTGAGACCAGGTTTGCTTGGTTTTCTCACCTCCTCATTCTATATTCTGTCCCTAGGTGATTTCATTCACATTCAAGACTTCATACTTCTATTACCAACCATATACGGCTGCTTACCTCTCACCCCTAGATGGCTCTCAAAACATACTTCAAATGCAGTAACACTATGATTCTCTTCTCCTCCACCTCACCCTTACCTGGTCTAAATCAAAACCCCAAGCTTGATTTTGTCTACAAAATCGTGGTCTCTCACCAGCTAGGGACCTCCTTAGGATAGAAGCCTGTAGTAGGAAACAGGGTCGGATTTCTATTTTTATGAAACTCACCACCTTAAGTTTGCTTGTCAGTTTGACTATTCCACGGTAGAAACAGAAGGAAGGGGAGTGGTACAGGAATAAAACACTTCTTTCTGAACTTGTACTATCTCAGCTCTCTGGGGCCAGTGGATGTTTAGCGAGAACTCATTTATCTTGCGGGTGGGGAGTGGCTTTTATGCGCGCTTTCCTACAGTTCCCTTGACCTAGTGCATCTCTATTTTGGGAAGTGAACCTCTGACACCTTCCATGGCCTCTAGGTTTGGGGTAAGAAGATAGCACCTCTCTCCCCATCCCACGCCAAGAATTATGGCACATCTTTTCCTTTGAATATCTGCATGTGAATATTTGGCATCTCATTTTCAGATTTCAAAACTGTATCTAGGTGTTGATATTAAACATTAATTTTAACATCCTGTTGCTGAGGTAAGGTACTTACTCATCTGTAGGATTCCAGGCTAGCAACCATACCAAAAAAACAAAACCACTGACACTGAGTCAATTACAACTCATGGTGACCCAATGTGTTATAGAGTAGAACGTTCCATAGGGTTTTCCTGGCTGTAATCCAGGTAGACCACCAGGCTTTTCTTCCATGGAGCTGCTGGATAGCTTCAAATAGTCACCCTTTAGCTTAGTAGTCGAGGGCAAACCACCACCATAGAGAATATGAAAATATATATGACTTAGTCCCTGCTCTCTAGGAGCTTAGGTATTGTATAAAACCAAACCAAACCAAACATGTTGCCATCAAGTTGATTCCAATTCATGGCGACCCTACTGGATGGAGAACTGCCCTATAGGGTTTCCAAGGAGCAGCTGGTGGATTTGAACTGCCGACCTTTTGGTCAGCAACCATATCACTTAATCACTGCGCCACCAGGGCTCCAGTACAGGAGTGTATAAAAAAAAGAGAATGTCACCTGAAAGAATCACACAGGGACACTCTATAATTAAAACCAAATTTCTATGAGAAGCAGGCTATATTTTTAGATTTTAGTTTTAAATTGAAAAAAGCAAACATGATAAATGACTGGTATATACAAATACATGCCAAGCCTACAAACAAGTTAACCTTGATTTTCTGCTATCTTATCATTATCATCATTATTATTGTGTAAAAGCTCATACACTATACCTAAAAAGTTCAGTTTCCAATTCTAAAATTGGAAGTGTGGGGAGAACAGTGGTATATCCAACTAAGAATACAAGGACTACTTTCATGGGGATTTTGTAAATATTACACCTCTTAAATACTTGCAAAGAGAGGTCAAAATTATATTTGCTAACATCAGATATAGGATGTTTGCTTAAGGTGACAGAATGTAGGGACTAGCGTAAAAAGGGAGAGGGAGAGACCTTAGACATATAAATATGGTAACGCAAATACAGAGCGAAATGGTAATTCAATAGCAATAGTTCTTTATCAGTTTAAAAATTTTTGACATCAGTTGGAATTCAGAATACATCTTCCCACAGATATGAGAACTTTAATGGGAATTTAACTACCAAGTTTTTGTCAGCTTATTTTAAAATAACAACTGAAGAATAGTATTTCATTGGTACTATCAATCATCTCAAGAGTCTAAGTAAAAATGCACTCATTTCAATTTCAGATGATCCAAACACCTCTCTCCTCGATGAGCAGGGTCTTTACCCACTTCAAATAACTACTGGAGGTTCCCATTTTAAAAAAAAAAAAAAAAAAAGAACCCCGTTGTGGTCGAGTCAATTCTGACTCATGGTGACCCTACAGGACAGAGGAGAGCTGCCCCATAGGGTTTCCAAGCAGCAGTTGGTGGACTCGAACTATCCACCTTTTTTTGGTTAGCAGCCAAGCTTTTAACTACTGCACCACCAGGGCTCCACTTGAGGTTCCCACAGTCTATGAAAATCAGTTAACACATGGTTACTTTTACAACTATGTGGAGTTGTACCCACTAATGCCAAAGAACAAAATCAGGATGATTTATTAGAGGAGAAGTTTTAAAAACTTGTAATTTTCCATAAAAGTCTTATTTCTTTTTTAAAAAGAAAAATCCCTTAAAATTTAGAATAAATGATATGTATGATTAACACTGTGGTTTTTATAATGTATTTGTAATCAAATTTTAAATTTAAAATTCAGACGAAATTGTTAGAAAATGAGAGAGCTCAGAAACAGGTGGGAGAGAAATTATTTTACAATTCATCAGAGTACCCAAACAAACACATGTACGTGCATGTTCGGAGCAGCACTATTCATAATAGCTAGAAGTGGAAACAACACTAATGTCCATCAGATGAATGGATAAACAAAATATGACATTATCCACATGATGTAATTTTATTCAGTCACAAAAAGGAATAGAGTACTCATATGTACCACAAATTGGACAAAGTTTGAAAACATAACCAATGAAAGAAGTCAGACACAAAAGACAACATAATACATGGTTCTGTTTATATGAAATGGCCACAAGAGACAAATCTAAAGAGAAAATAGATTCATGGTTGCAGGGTTGGGTGGAGATGGGGAGTGACTACTGAGTATGGAATCTCTTTTTCGAGGTGATGAAAATGTCCTGGAATTAGACAGTGGTGATGTTTGCACAACACTGTGAACATGCCAAAGGCCAGTGAACTGTATACTTTAAAATGGCTAAAATGGTGAATTTTATGTTATGGCAATTTTACCTTCAGTTAAAAAAAAAAAGCACTATCTGAACTATTCTTCCTTTTCACTCTTGTCTGGAGAAAAGACGTGCTCTCAATTCTTTGTCTCTCCTTTAATCTATCTTGTGCCTTGATTCCTCCCATTCCTTAGGAGTCTTACATTCACAGTATCTTCTCTTTGCATAACTGTCCATCATTTTTCTGTACTGGCTCCTTCTTTTATACCTTCTAATAATGTGCAAGTCTAATCTAAAGCTTCTATAGTTAAAATGTCTGATTTCTTTCCCCTTTATGTCTCATTTCCTCTTTGTGCATTCCCTCCTTTTGTCTCTAAAATCTGGCTGTTCACCAATGACCATCTTCCTCTTTCCCTGCCAAACAGCTAGTTAAGCAGGAAGTTGTTAGCTAGGCATTGTTACAAACTCAAAGTATCTCTAGTCTCCTATTAATCAAGGCAAAGTCTCTGAAACTTACATACTTCTTCTGACAACATCTGTATTCTTTTGCAGCACTCATATTTATTATAAAGCTAAGCTTATAACATATATAAGTTTTTTAACTATACATTTTAATAAGTCATTTTAGGATCAAGAAATAAATTACTTTCAGCACATAAAAACATGGGAAAGCCTCTTGCCTGGTTGGATTTAATCACTCTATAAATTCAATGAAATAAATTAGCTAGTATGTGGCTAACCACATACAAATATTGACAATAATGAAAAAACATGTCACAACTTTATCTTTCTCATTCACTCATTCATTCAAAAGATTATTTACTGAGTGCCTACTATACGTCAGGCACTGTTCTGGGCACAAGGAATACACAAGTAATAAGATAAGGTCTTCTAAAAAGTCCAGAAAATAAACTAGAGAGAAATGAATTCTATGAAGAAAATTAAACACAGTAACCTGATGGCAAGATGGAAGAGGGGGATGCTGGGGCTACTTTAGACGAGGTGGTCAAAGAAAGCCTCTTCAAAAAGGTGACATTTAAATTAAGAACTCGATGAGAAGGTGCTAACCACTCAAAAAACAAAGAAGAGCTTACTAGGCTGAGAGCACAGTAAGTGAAAAGCTCCTCACAACAGGAAAATAAGTGAGGCAAATCTATTAAGTCTTAAGCTTCCCACTGAAAAAAAAAGGTGAAGGTTCCTCTGGTATTTACTTAACAGCACTGGAAGAAACAAAGCCCCATGAGGACAAGAGTATGCTAATCAGAGGCATTTGACGGGAGATAGGTTGACACTATGTACAAGAATCAAAAGCCAGGGCAGGAAAAGTGTGTGGCAGAGTTGGTCTAGGATATGAAATTTTCAAGGAGGAGAAATTCTTCTTTCAAAAGGATAAAGTGTCAAGCCCTCTACTGTGACCAAATGGTTTCATTTATTGTTTAGCTTTTTCTTCTCACTACAAGTTTTCGTGATTTACCTGGAAGACTAGGAAGGAACGTGGTACTTTGATGGATCTTCTAACGAGGTAGGTATCATAGGGAGGTCAAATGGCGGAGGGCAGGGGAGAGTATTATTATTATGAGGTATGTTGTTGGTGTTAGGTGCCATTGAGTCAGTTCTGACTCACAGAGACCTTACGTACAACAGAACGAAACACTATCCAATCCTGTACCATTCTCACAGTCGTTGCTGTCTGAGCCCACTGTTGTAGCCATTGTGTCCATCAGTCTAGAGGGTCTTCCTCTTTTTCACTGACTCTCTACCAAGCATGATGTCCTCCTCCTCCAGGGACTAGTCCCTCCTGATAACATGCCCAAAGTATGTAAGACAAAGTCTCACCATCCTCACTTCTAAGGAGCATTCTGGCTGTACTTCTTCCAAGACAGACTTGTTCATTCTTCTGGCAGTCCATGGTATATTCAATATTCTTCACTAACACCATAATTCAAAGGCATCAATTCTTCTTCGGTCTTCCTTATTTATTGTCCAGCTTTCACATATATGTGAGGCAACTGAAAACACCATGGCTTGGGTCAGGCACACCTGACTCCTCAAAGTGACATCTTTGCCTTTTAACACTTTAAAGAAGTCTTTTGCAGCAGATCTGCCCAATGCAATACCTCATTTGATTTTTTGGCTGCTGCTTCCACGGGTGTTGACGGTGGATCCGGTAAAAGGAAATCCTTGACAACTTCAATCTTTTCTCCATTTATCATGATGCTGCTCATTGCTCAAGTTGTGAGGACTTCGGTTTTCTCTGTGTTGAAGTGTAATCCATACTGAAGGCTGGACCTTGATCTTCATTAGTAAGTGCTTCAAGTCCTCTCTGCATTTAGCAAGCAAGGTCGTGTCATCATCTGCATATCGCAGGTTGTTAATGAGTCTTCCACTAATCCTGATGCTATGTTGTTCTTCATACAGTCCAGCTTCTCGGATTATTTGCTCCACATAGACTAAGTATGGTGAAAGGATACAACCCTGATGCACACCCTTCCTGATTTTACACTATGCAGTATCCCCTTGTTCTTTTCCAAAGCCTGCCTCTTGGTGTATGCACAGGTTCTGCATTAGCCCAATTAAGTGTTCTGGAATTCCCATTCTTTGTAATGTTATCTATCTTTGTAATGTTAACTACCTTTAATCCAGGCAGTTAACAGCATAGCGTGCTCCTCAGTGTAAGCTTAGATATACTAAATTGTATATCTAAGCTTATTGGTCTTAATAAATATCACCAGGCATTGTGTTAACAGTATAAAAGGTGAATCTTAGGACAATACATAAAATAAGGTTACCTACTAAGAGTCACACAGGACAAAAACATGAACCAAAATGCTATAATTCTATAATTTGGGGGTGTTGGGATAGCTCATGTTATGGACTGAAATTCATCCCCTAAAAATATGTTTTGTAAATCCTAACCTTTATGCCTGCGGTTATAACCTCATTTGAGAATGGGTTGTCTTTGTTATGTTAATGAGGCCAGATTAGTGTAGGGTGTGTCTTGAATCAATCTCTTACAAAATATAAAAGAAGCAGATTAACCAAGCAGAGATGGGGGAACACAGATGCCAAGACACATGGATATATTCAAGGAACCAGGAAATAGAAGCTGAAGAGACAAGGACCTTCCCCCAGAGCCAACAGAGAACAAAAGTCTTCTCTCGAGCTGGCGCCCTGAATTCATACTTCTAGCATCCTAAACCATGAGAAAATAAATTTCTGTTTGCTAAAGCCATCCTCTTGTGGTACTTCTGTTAGAGCAGCACTAGATAACTAAGACATCTCAGCACCTATTAACTTCTACCAGCACAGAAAAACGAGGATATGGCATTTCAACTTGGTCATATCTTTACAGAGATGCTATTTTATTTGCAACTTCTCCCAAGTTAAGATACAAATATACATTCTGCTCTTCTTTAGACTCAGGAATACAATGTATTTTGGGGAAAACCTGATAAGGTATTCAGTGCTTATCTTACATCTGTGTATCATTTGGTACTGTTACTTACTCTCGATTTCTCTTTTTTTGACTCTGCTTTTGATTACAAGACTCTATTTTCTCTTACTCCCTTATATGACCTTTCTCAGTCTCTGTTCATTCTTATTCTTTTGTCTATCCTATAAATTTTGTTGCTAAGAATTTCATCTTTTCTCTCTTTTCACTCTATATATTCTCCTTAGATGGTCTCCTCTCTTATTTTGCACTCACCCATCTCCTATTCTCTAATAATTCCCAAGTCTCTATTTCCACCCTAGATCTCTTACCTAAGATCCAGCCTTCTGTATCCAACTACTAAGTATGGGACACATCAGCAGCTTTCTAATTGCCTTCTCTACTGCTGGCCTTTCTGATTTATAATTCATTCTTCATACTTCACAGTGATTTGATTATGCCACTGCCCTATTTAAAAACAAACCCCACTACCTTCAGCATAAAAAATCTAAAGTGCCTTATACAAGGCTTCAATATCTAAACTGATTTCATCTCTCCAAAAGTAATTGTGGCCCTCTGAACAAGCCCTGCTCCCTCTTGTACTTCTGTGTTTTTGGAAAATGCTACCCTACACCATGCCTGTTATGGGATTAATTGTACACATTTTAAAACTAACTCAGGTAGCAATTAAATCTTTATTGAGCATATTTTATATGCCACTATGCCACGTACTAGGTTCCTGCAGTCATGAATAGAGTATAATCAAGTTATATTCGTGTGTATGTGTGTGTGTGTGTGTGTGTGTATGTGAGGTGGAGGGAGTGAAAATAAACAGCAAACTATCAAGTGATGATAAGGACTGTGATTAAAATGAAACAAGTTGATCTGATAGTGACTCTGGGGCTTCTTTAGGTTGGATGGCTAAAGAATTCTATCAGTAAGGGATGTTTACACTGACATCCTCTCTTGGAAGCTACTGGTACTCTTCCTCTAACATCTTATGTCTATCAAAGCATTACTATACTATTTTTAATTTATCTATTTTTACTTGTGCATTGCCATCCTAATTCTTGAAGGGAAGAATTCTGTCTTTTCAATTTGCATCTGCCCTAGTGGTGAAATGGTTAAGAGCTCGCCTGGCTGCTAACTGAAAGGTTGATGATTCAAACTCACCCAGTGACTCTGCAAGAGAAAAGACCTGGCGATCTGCTCCCACAATCATTACAGCCTAGAAAACCTTATGGGGCAGTTCTACTCTGTCACATGGATCCCAGTGAGACAGAACAGACTTGACAGCACCTAACAACAACAACTCCTAAACACAAAGCCTGGCACATAGCTGATGATGAATAAAAGTTGCTAAGTGAATGAATCAAGGAAATAAACCAGCTCTCCAATGATGGAGTGAAAAAGGAAAGAATTAGATCACATGCAAATTTTCAGGACCAAAATAACATTTAAATTCAAATGGACAACAATTGATGGCCTCAATCCCACCTCATACATCCAAACTTCAAAAGAAGGAATATGGATGACAGAGCTCATTCAAGCAATTTGATGTGATGCCTATACCTGCTCCTTTCCTCCCAAAGGGCTTCTTATGCTTTGATTTTGGCTATTCTTGGCCTTTGTTTTCTCCACACCCACAGATTATTTCATCTTCTTCAGACATTTGATCTCTGGTTCTCCGGTTTCTGTTTTGCCAGAGACTGACTTTAGTTAAGCTGAATTTTTGGCTTTTATCTTTAGCCACAGCTAGTGGAAATCTCAGCTCTTTTTCCTTGGCATTCACAAGATAATGCAGTGATCCTGGCTTTTCCCTACAGTTATGGTCTAGCTTTGTTTTTTGATTTATACAAACTAAGAATGATTCTGAGCTATCTACCCAACCGCATACTACTATTACTCCCTTAAATGAACCCTTTTATAAAATCCCGGGTTTCTCTATCCATTGTGTGCCCATATAATTTGTTGTTAAAACAGGGACTCTTTTTGAGGGGAAAAAAAGAGATGCTATTAATAACTACACACTCAGACAACAGGTATGAACCAGGTTTTATGGTCATCCTGTCTATCCAGGAGGTCCTGGTGATGCAGTGGTTAAAGAGCTCGGCTGTTAACCAAAAGGTCGGTAGTTCAAACCCATCCGCTGCTCCTTAGAAACCCTATGGGGCAGTTCTACTCTGTCCTATAGGGTCACCATGAGTCATAATCGACTCGACCCAGGTTTAGTTTGCGTTTGGTGTCTATCCACGAGTTTCCTAAAGAGTCTCATCTGCAACAACGACTTGTTTCTTGGCTTTCTGCTGTCCTGGCCTGGCTGGTGGTCCCTTGCACTGTAATTTCCCCCTGGGTTTCATATTTGACCTTTCAGTATTAAAAGCACTTGTATTTCAGTATTAAAAGGACTTGTCAGTATCCTGTGTAGACTGATGTAGAGAAACTTCTTACAAGGGTAATAATAAACACAGTTAACATTTATAAAGCTGTTATTATAAGTTAGGTATTGTGATCAGCCTTTTCTCTTAACTTACTGAATTCTTTTAATAATCTAAGTGAAATCTGTCCCATTTTACAGATAAAAAACCTGAGGCAGATTAATTTACCCAAGGGCACACACCTAATATATGCAGAGCTTATACTTGATTTCGGCTTGCAAAAATCCATGTTCTTAAATACTATAATCCCTCACTGTAAAATAATCTTTTAAAATAGACAGCACATCAATCATTATGAATAAAATAGCCATAAACCAAACAAGGGCATGATAGTTAGAATAAAATTAATACTAATCTGAACTTTAAAACCTCTTACCATTCCTTTTCCAAAACCTTTTATTTTCCAACTGACAATATTTAAAATAGCAAAATACTTGTTCTGAATAACCAGAGAGAGAAAATTATGGATTTTAAGATGATCTAAAAGAAATACATATCATTATCAACTCACAATGATGAAAATAATTCAAAATCACCAAGGGTCATTTTCTATGCCAAAAGTGTGTCATCATTTGACTTTAATATAAACAGGAAACTTGCTTTATTCATCTAATGTTTCTCAAATCCTGCATTTCTTCTTATCAACCACTACAACAGTATTTATTACATGACATCTATTCCTAGACTAATAGGTCTGCAAAAGTTTGGAGTCATACACTTCAACAGTAAAACATTTTGAGCATGCACTCCTCAATAAACATATATTTAGAAATTATATGTGCTTTATCAATGTAGTAAAATAGAACACACTCCAAAATAGAAATAAAAAATGACATTAAAAGCAAACGTAAGTGGTAATATTTTTCCTGCATCCCAAAGAGTTATCTTGCCCACTTCCTGAAAGAGCACTTTGGAAATCCCTAATCTAAAAACTACAGCATCTCGAAGATTATTATGTTATTATGTATACGAATCACTAGACATCTTATTTTTAATGCAGATTCTGGTTGAGTATGTTTGAATAACAAGAACTTAAAAACAAAAAAATTAATGTTCAGTCAAACTTATATTGCTATTTCCAAGGGAGGGGGTGGGAACTAAACAGCTGATTCTGAAGTCAGCTTTCTATTGCTGTGGACAAAACTGGGGCGAACTACTTTTTAAACCAAACAACAACTATTACACACATAAACCAACAATATCAAAGAACAAATCTGAAATATACAAAAACATCATTACTAGGCATATACTTGGCTAAGAATATCATAAACTGGTTTGGTTTTCATACTTCTTTTCTATCACAAAAGACAAGAGTGAATGGAAATTAAGGGGAAAAAAAGGACAAACAACAAAATTAATTTAAACATACGCATTTTCATCTGCTTCCAACGTGAAATTAGAAGGCAGAAAACCTATGGTTAGCTATTATCCGCTAACATTTATGTTTACGATAACAAAGTCATAGCAATCTGATTTTTTGCTTATAGTTTTTTTTTTAAGTGTTTAAATAAGTGAAAATACTATTTCTAAATCCTATCTTAAATTTACACAACTTTAAATATCACAATAGTTTAAATGTACAGGATTTTAATTCTGAAACTCAGGAAAATTCAGAAGATAAGCAAAATAAAATCAGAAGGCATTTTGCTCTTGTTAGTCTTGCCATTGTCTACCAAAATTCTGAAGCTCCAACACTACAGACTGCATTAGGACACTTCATGATGACTCTCAATAATTTTCAAAAGTCAAATATGCCATGCAAAAACTAACATCATGTCCAAATTTCAATTATTTACCTTGTCAATCATTTTTCTTGCTTCCACTTCCTCACTGTTGGGATTCTCTAACTCAATGGTATAAGTACCCTTGTCACTTTGGTCGTCATCATTATCCTTTTCAGAAGTAGCAGAAGTAGCTTGATTTTTTAACATTTTATCCATCTCCTGGCTTGATCTGTGCCCAAGACTCCCTGAACTTCTTAATAATGCAGTTTGTAGGAAGGGTATTGACACCGATGGCTCCTCTGATTTCTGTTTTAACAATTTCCCATGTGGAACACCATGCCCCCCTCTGTGATGCGCAGAGCTAGTCTGTAAAGACAAAGAAACCACTTTGGCATCTGCTGTTGGAGAGTTTGCTTTTTCAAGTTTTGTATGTGGTGTTGAATAAATAGTTTCCTGACATGAGATTCCTGCACTCTGAGTAAAAGAATATGACAGTCTTTTTCTGGGATTGTCTTCATCAAAAAATGCAATCATAAAAGCAGTTTGACTTACAACAGCTTGGTCTTGATGCTTTTCAGTAGCCTGGGCCTTCTGTAGCTTTTTGTGTTCTGAATGGTGGCGCCTTAAGTGTTCCTCAAGAGTTGCCCGTTTGCTACAGCGCCTGTGGGCCCCAGCATTCTCTGAATCACTTTGTGTGCCATCATCATGTTTATTTCCTGGACACAAAAAGAAATCACATAATAGACAAGGGAAAAAAAATCCCATGTAGAAAATTAGAAGCATATACAAAAGTGCTATTTGTTTTGCCCTTCTCTCTCTTTTCTATCCACAGTCATATGTTCTTTTCAGTAACAGGCTCTGCAAACTTCCCTCAACTGCAATGCTTACATTCAAATTCTGTCAACCAACAATGAGGTCCTTTATAAACAACTGAATAAAATTGCCTTTCTTTCTCCAAATTTTAACTTTATAATGACTCATCAATGCCTTAATAGATAAACAATGCTATTATCATCTGTGATAGTTTGTATTCATAACATCAATAAACATTTATCCTGACTACAAATTTTGCCTTATTTAAGCAATCAAGACTCCAGCATTAGAGAGAAAGAGAGACAGGAAAGGCTTGATCCCACTAAAATGCTTATCGTTACACAGGAAAAGAGGCTACAAATGCAATAAAAATGTGATGAATCTTAACTTTCCATAATGTTCGATAATTTCAAAAGTACATCATTCCTTTCCAATACAAAGATTCAAATTTGTAACTCTCATCAATTACTGCAGAAGTTTTTTCCAAATGTCTTTGGAGCTTTGAAAATTTGCATTTTTGTGCTCTAAACTCTGGTAGCTTCAGAGTTAAATAAAGCATGCTACAAGGCCTGTCAAAGAAAAGTAATTTGTGAAATAACTATATAAAGCTAAGCACCTACTGAACAAATGGCACAGTGCTAAATAAAACCAATTAAAAAAATCTACTTCTGTCCTCCCCATAAAGCACACAGACAGAATCAAGTTAGAATGTATTTGGTTTTTGAAACATTAGCTTCCTAACCGAGGTTTTTCTATATCATAATCAGTAAAAACCACTAGTTACCCTACATAGTTGTTAGTGATTAGATGTGAAACTTTATGAAAATTACTTGATTTTTCACTGACTTAGAATTCTCATTACATAAACAAGCACAGTAAAAGAAATTATCAAATGATAATTATTGTACTATTACAGTATGAAATTAATAGAAAGTCAAGATTTATTCGACGTATGTTTTAGAGCGTTATCACAAATCAGGGCTTAAGTGATGGCATCTTTAGAAGCTAGAAATGAATCTAGTCAACCACGTACATTCTAATGCTTCTGGGCCTAAAACTGATTTTCAGATTTCCCTGGGCTACAGATTTTAATCTGAGCACCTGCTGAATAATGTGGCACTGAACAAGACGATGATTTGAGCTGAAAGACTCAGGGTACAGGGGTCTAGGAGGGAAAAAATTGAGTTTTAATGCTCATGGGTTTGTTTCTAATGGATTTAGAGCTTACCAATTGGTGCTAAATAATTTGACACAAAATGACTGATTAGAAAAATGTGTATAAAAGGAGCGATGAGACTCAGGAGAATGGCATAGCACAGAGCAAAGGGTGGCGTTTTGGAAAAGTAACAGGCAAGGGAAACAACGGGAGTAAGACTAAAATAAGCAGGCTAGGGGAGCACTTCTAGCAGAGCCAATAGTGATTAATATTATAAAAATCAGGTATGACCACAAATCTGAAAATTTTTCTTCAAATTAGTAACTATTCAAAATGCAATCTGAAATGAAAAACAGGTGTTCAATAAAGGGTATCCTTGCCTCAGGGAATTAAGCTAGGAATCACAGCAGATGGCAAACAAAACCATTAGACCAAATGCAAAATTAATCAAAAACGTTACACTTTACAAGAAATTTCATTACTGTATTGGCTATACTGGAAAGGTACCTAGTTACTAAGATCTGAAATAACTCAATATGTATTTCTTTTTGTATTGTTTGTAAAAAAATGTGACATATGACATTTAAAAATTATAGTCTTGCATAATAAGAATAATATACATACATACACAAATTTTTTTTAATGAAAATACCATCTTCTTTAATGAAAATAGCCATTTTCTTTTTTGGAAAATTATATTTCTCAGCTTTATACAAAGTAAAACATCTGATGAAAACTAATTTTCTGTTTTCACTCAACAAAAAGATCTCTAGAAAACTCCCCTCACCAGGTTTCTTTCTTTTCATTTTTTCTATCATTAACTAAGTCTACGTACGTTGAAGTTCTGTGTTTTCTTAAGGGTGGGTTAGCTGTGCCAAGTCACTTGCTGTTATTGTTGTTAGTTGCCATCGAGTCGATTCCGACTCATGGCAACCCCATGTCAATAGCTGTGCCCAAAAGAAGCTGCAACTCTCCTAAAGGGTAAAAGTGTATGGGCTTTGTGAACAATATTTTCCTCACTGTCCCAAAGCGCGTGCACTTTACTCTTGTAGGAGCAAAGTTTTTTTGCTTTTGTTTTGTTTTGTCTACTTTCAAGTTTCTGACTGGTCTAAATATTATAAAATTGTGACTATTTACTATAATTACAATTTTTTGGAGTCTGGGTATGTGGGTATATACTTTTGATATCCTAAACTGTAGAAAATCTTTATCTACTGACAGCAGGTCTTACTTTTGGAAAAAGTCAAATGTCATTTGTAAATATGTCTGTGGAAATAAAATGGATCTATCTTACATCAAAAATGAG
The DNA here is from genome assembly GCA_030035585.1 of Dugong dugon. Lineage (NCBI taxonomy): Eukaryota > Metazoa > Chordata > Mammalia > Sirenia > Dugongidae > Dugong > Dugong dugon. The sequence continues at coordinate 20,754,331 of CM057469.1, read as the reverse complement.
TTATACCCATAAAGGCATTTTCTTGGATGGCTTATAAAATGCTCTGAAGGCAAATCCAAAAGGAGGATTCTAAACCAACTTTAAGCAATGGCAATATACCGGAATATATGTCTACCTATAAATCAGCTTTGAAGGATAATAGTAATTTGCTAGTATATTTCTGGCAAGGTCTTTAAAATATCAAATCATTACAAAAATACCTCGTGGGAGGAGGGCACAGTTGGCAAATGAAGAAGGTACGTTATTTGTGTAAAAATACAGTGAATACATACAGTAGTGCATGTGGGCATTAACACCGCCATTTGAAATCACACTGACTCACAAATGGGCCTTGTTCAAGAGCACAGACCATCTTAAAATCATTACTTAAAAATAATTGCTTATACAGAAAATACAGTAGCACCCTGTCAAAGGTGGAAAACTTGCAAGACCCGGAAAAAACAAGGCAATCCTGTTGAGTTCCAGCTCTCACAGGTATCACTGCGTTTTCCACTAACAGACAGCAATAGAAAAGTGGTAAACTGCACCCTGTCAAAGGCAGAAAACTTGTGAGACACGGGGGAAAAAAGGCAGTCCCGTTGAGTTCTGGCTCTCACAGGTTTCACATGTTTCACTGTAGCTATAATGAAGAAAGAAGTTATAATATAAAAGAGTTTAATAAAAGTATTTTTTTAAAGATATCTTTTAAAAGGCTCTTTTAGCTCATTTTTTGTATATTAAGAGTGGTTTAAAAAAGACTAATTGAATTATTTCTAAATTTTGAAGGTTCACACTGCCTCATACATTATACTAGGATATCAATATTATTTATTAAATCCATAAAAGTGGTCCATTTACAAATGGGTAGTTTTTATTTGTGTGCTTTAACCTATGCATACATATATAGGTCTCAATTATATATTTAATATTGTCTAGCAGAAGTAAAAGATCATTTGTTGTTGCTGCTGTGTGCCATCGAGTCATTTTTGACTCACAGTGACCCCATGTAACAGAGTAGAACTGCCCCATAGGGGTTTCCTGGCTATAATCTTTATGGAAGCAGATCACCATATGCCAGTTAATTGCTGGTAACTACATTTTAAATACAGTAATAGGCCCCAACAAAGAATTAAGTAATCACACTATCTAACTAATGTAAAGTATGCGTAGGAGTACCATTTCCTCTTGATCAGAATCCAAGGGTATAAAGTACTGGTTAAACCAGGGATGATGATGTCACTGATAGTGAAGTTATTCACAATTCATTCAAATTACTGAATACGTAACACATGCACAAGTCCTAGGTGAGGTGTTAGAGATATCAGGTAAGTCACAGTCTGACCTCAAAGCACTTTTTTTAAAGCCCATTAGCAACTTGTATAATAAAATGGTCAGATTAGCATGCAACCATGATTTGCTCAAAACCATTTTCCTCACAGATAGCTTGTTAAAAGTAAGACAGAGTAACACAAACTCTGTAGTCAATTAATTCTAAAACAAACCTATTTGGCAAAATCAGTGGGGAAAAAAATGATCAGCTGATACCTCAATATACAGGTATGAAGATTTACCTATTTTGGTCAAGTGTTAAATAAAGGATATATATTATTTCACCAGTGAGCATTCAATTGTGACTTTCACAAAAAAAATTGAAATTAGATTAATTGATTCCTAGTAACAATCTCTAAACCAAAAATCTCTGTTCTATGAGAACAGCTTGAAATACTCTATCAATAATGTGACTATATTCCCAAAGTGAAACTTTGGGCCCATATCATGTGGCTTAAAATTTTTTTCAAATTTTAAATATTGATATTTTACTGGAATCATCATGATAGAGAAGAACAGAATATATCTTTTCCTTAAATTAAGAGAATGATGGGAATTATCTTCTAGGAAATTCCACTAGTGAACTAAACCACTCATATTTCTATAGGAAAAAAAAAAAACGTATTTAACGATACATATACAAATTTACAAAACCAATCTGGTCTTGGCAAGAAAATGAAGAAAGACTATTTTGAATAAGTAAGTTGGACATGAACCATGGTTTTCTTTTAAGCTTTAAAATTAAATATAAGCCTTTGAAAAAGCATAAGTTTTCTACCGAATAGGTAAGTTTATTTGGTCACTGTGAAGAGTGAATTTTCTTTATCATAAAATAGGAAGTTCTCAAATGATCAATTCACTTTACCTTTCAACCTTTTCAAGTAAACTGGAACATCACTTTTAATACTTTTGGAATCCACTTCTGTTCTTTCCCATATCATCTGAGGAGGGTTGTTCTGTGCTAGCCAGTCAGCTACTTTGTTTTCTGGTGCCATCATCCCTGTTTGAATCCCCAGCAGGTCTTGAGTTCCAGGAGAGGACTTCTTTGACTTGTGGCGCTGATCAGAAGTAAATTTTGTCACATGGTCTCTAATGGTTACCTTTCCTGGGGTACTGTCATCAAATTCAATGGTAAATGAAGCATGCCCTGCACCTGTTGTATGGGGACTTGGTATGTCTTTTGTTGGTATTTCATGAATAGTACTCTCTGTTATTTGTGATGGTTGCTGGAATTCTTTTGTAGGGATTTCAAAATAACTTGGTTCCCTACAGAGAGGAAAAAGTACTTCTTCATTTGCAGCTGCAGGCTGTTCCTCAACTTGCTTGGAATCTATGCTGCACCCTAATGAGAAAAATAAGAGAACATTCAAAATATTTGGAAGTTTCCAGCACTTGAGGGAGTCCAGTAAAGCCATTTGTATTACTCCATAAGAATCAGAAGGCAGATCAGTCTGGATGAAAAACAATAGCATTTGCATCAGTGAATAAATGTCACAGAGAAGAAGGAATCTTGATTATAAACAGTATGCTTTATGTGAATGTGTTGAAACCTACGTAGTACTCTATTAAAAGTAGAAGATGCAAGTTAAATAGTAGCAATGGCAAAAGGACAGCAAAGCAGTTAAGAGATGGACCTTGCATGGCTAGATCCACATCTTTTCCAACTTGGATCTAGAAATCAAAGTACAAAAGAATTCAAATCAAATGCAGATACAGATTCATATTCAATGTATACATCTAGAATGACAGAAAAAGCACGAATATCCTTATCAAGTCATCAGGATGAGATAAATGAAACATCTATGAATATAAGCAGAACTCCAAGAAACAGGTACTCAAGTGAGGATACAAATATGAAGCAAATATGTAAGTGATGTTCTAGAAGTAACAGTTTCACTTACCATTCTTCACCATCACATTCAGAGACCTTACTTTCAGAATGACATAAAATAATATTACTGATGTATGATTCTTTCAAAGAGGTGGATACATTTTATAAAGAATAAAAGAATGGTTAAAGATAATACACGTGGTTTGTTTGCAGCACTGCAATCCAAGCAGCAGTGTGAAAGAAATAAGCTAAAAATAGAAAATTCAATTGCCAGTCAATAACTCCTGAAAAAAATTAGTTTACATCTGGATATAGAAGAATGTGCACAGAGTATCAAAAATCCTTAGAGGAAAGCTGAATTATAAATCTTAGATCACTAAGAATGTGACAGAAGGAGCAGCACTCTAGAACAGTATTGCTATTCTTCTGTTGCCATAAAAACTAATACAGAGGCATAAAAACAAATACATTTACAAATATATAAAGGTATACACATGAAAATGACAATTAGAAAGTTTTAAGTATGTGTTATTAGTGCAAATGCAAAATAAAAAAGTAAAGATTAAACTACTCTGTTGTTCAGGAAGGAAAAGAACCATGTCTACTATCAAGATGGTGAAGAGTGAGTTCAAATGATATGTATTTCCCTAAAGCTCGGAAAAGCATTCAGTTTTTAAATAGGTTGATAGAAAAATCATTTGTACAAGAATTTATTAGGAAGAAAAGGCTATACAGGGAGACTAAGATGCTTTCAATTATTTTCTAATTAAGTGAAGTATTTAGACTTTTGGAAACATATTCTCAAACACTGAATCTTGATGGGATTCATCAGGTGTGGTAATTGGTTTCTTGGCAGTACTCTGAATCTGAAACAATCATAAAACGGTTTTCTTTTCAGTTGTAGAAGAATGGGTCAGCAAAATTCCTGTCATCAAATGTGTGGGGTAGGGTACAGAAGATATCTATTTCTAAGAAAGATAAACTTTCCAAAAAAAAACTAAACAGAACGCAAAGAGCCCATCTAACAATTTTAATGCAAAAAATGTCTTTTTCAAAACTGACTTAGTTTTTCTTTCTACTGAAAATGAAAGATCAGAAAAACTTCATTATCATAGCAATATAGCAACAACAACATGACTCATAATACCTAAAATCAAGTTTTTAAAATTTCTTTATTAAAGAGTTAATTTGTCTTTTTCTTATTAATTAAATGTCCACTTGGTGAATGTTTACTCTGAAGGTGTGTCACTTAAAATTTCTATGAGAATAAAATGAATTAACTACTCCCCATATATTCATGGAGCCCTGGTGGCATAGTGATTAAGAGCTCGGCTGGTAACCAAAAGGTTGGCAGTTCGAATCAACCAGCTGCTCCTTGGAAACTCTATGGGGCAGTTCCACTCTGTCCTGCAGGGTCGCTATGAGTCAGAATCGACTCGACAGCAATGGATTTGGTTTGGTTTGGTTCATGTATTCATAAACTAATAAATGTTATTTGTTTTCTTTTTGAGCCATCCATTTATTTACTATGTACTGTACTTAATCAATTCCATATCATATACTTAGTTTATAAACCTATCCTATCAATCTTTTTGTGGTTTTGCCCATTATTACGGTAGCAGAGTAACATCAGAGACAAAAGATGGTAGTTTCCTACTACTAACCATCTTGACACCCAAATAAACGCGATGTGGGTGAGCTACGAAGCGAAAATAGCTGGTCCAGGGGTATAGCATTTATCATCCACTTGTCACTTATCCGTCGATATCTCATCATTTTTCCTCTAAGAAAAATTTAAAATTAATATACACATTCAACATGTCACATTATATTAAAACATGAGAAATGAACAATTTTGCACACCACTTTTTAAAGGGTGCCATTCCCTAAGCTAGTCCTACTTCAAAATCGCCTTTATTCATATGACTAGAAACCCGAGACTTATACAAGGTAACACCTACATAATTTATTCAGAACTGAGTCATCTAACAATGTCAAGAAGCACAAGATAGTGGAAAGGCAACACGTTATGATTTAGCGATCATAACCTGGCAGCCTGGCTTAGTGAAAACCTGAATGAGATTTGAAATCAGACAAACTCTGTCTCTTATCAGTTTTGCATCCTCATTTTCCTCATCAATAAAATGGGGAAATAATAACTACCCATAAGATTGTTGTGAAGGTTTAGTGAGATAAGTATTAAGTAAAATTATTTAAATTATCCAGAACAAAGCTTGGTACAAAGTAGGCACACAAACTTTTCTTTTACCTCTTCTCCTCTGACTCTCCAACACAGGAAGAATCAGGGAACCAAAATTCTTCAACAAAAACTAAAAAACTCAATAGACACATATGACAACACTTTTATAGGGTCGCTATAAGTAGGAATCAACTCGATGGCAACGGGTTTGGGTTTTTTTTTTTTTTTTTTTTGTTAATACGCTAATGTTCACGAACTTTCCTAATATGGAAGTCTCTCACTGAGAGCTTTTGTACTAGTTACTCAGATTACACGTGGAAATCTGGAGAGGGTATAGAAATGAGGATTAAAGTCAGACATACCGCACTAAGTAACAGCTCAGTGGTAGAAGACAAAAACAATAAAGAGCAGACACATGGCCTTAAAAACATAACCATTCAGCACATAGGAATCGTAACCCATTGCCGTGAAGCCAATTCCGACTCATAGCGACCCTGCAGGACAGAGCAGAACTGCCTCATGGAATTTCCAAGGCCGTAATCTTTACGGGGCAGATTGTCACATCTTTCTCCCACAGAGTGGCTGGTGGGTTCAAACCGTCGAACTGAGGATATTAATGTGTCCTAGTTCAATAACTGATATTCATAAATGATTCTGAGTCATAAAGAAAAAAATTTTTAACTATATTTAATGATCATGTGACCTTTCAGGGATATACATAATACACATAATCCAGAATAAACGTTGCCTTCATTTCTATATATTACACTACATAAAATATCAGACTAATTAGAGGTGACAAAGATTATAATTATGAAGGCTCACTTCACTTAAGAGATTCATCCAATCTACTCTATTCCAAGTACTTTAAATTAAAAAGACTTGGGAAACTCTTTTTGCTAAAAAGGAGTTACAACTTGAAAGTTGTCAAAATTAGTTTGATTGGATTAAAATACATTCCTCACAGTTACACACACATGAACACCTTTTTAAAACATATACAACATTCCAAGGCCTTTAATTGTAACCTAAATAAATGTTTAAACCAAGCTAGCAAGCAGAAGAGTGGGTATATCTGAGCACAGCTAAAGACAAATTGAGGACAAAATTCCCTTCTTTATACCAAAACCACTGCCATCAAGTCAATTCTGACTAATCACCATGTGTTATAGAGTATAATGGCTCCACAGGGTTTTCTTGGCTGTAATCTTTACAGAAGCAGATCACCAGGCCTTTCTTCCACAGCACACCTGCGTTGTTAGAACCACCAACCTTTAGGTAAATAGTCAAGTGCAAAAAAAACCATTTACACCACCCAAAGACCTTTCCTTCTTATTAGGACTCAAAATATTCATGCACTTTCAGGAAAATTTGATTGCTCTAATGTACATATTTGCTTCTAGGCTATATGGTAGGCCTTTAGGAGATCCTGGAAACACGTGAACTCACAGAGAGGGACATAAAAAATTTCTAGACAGCAGACACTCTATCATCCTTCCTGGAATGCTCACCTTCCATAATAAGTACTAGATTTTTAGACTAAAAATTGGTAACCAAGAAGGAAATCATTTTTTGTCTTTACCTTAAAAGTATGTTTAGAGCATAAGTTATTAAACTAATCATTTACATTGCATAATTTGAAACTTTTTTTAAAACTATTAATTTCAATGTGATCAAATTAAATGAGATCTTACTGTGGTATACATTTTCTAATCTGATTCTATAATTTCTGCTCACTTCAAAAATTATTTTAGGCCAGTAAACTGTCTCTCTCATCCTGTATTTTAAGAAAACTGCAACTTATAAAGTTGAAACAATAACATCCTCATACTAATATAAGAAAGCAAGAAAGACCCTCATAAGGCTATTATTTACATACATCTGACAGGGCTCTTTAAGCTATTTAACACAAGACATTAGTGAATGAATTCTTTATTATTCAAAAATAATATAAGATTATGAGGCAGCTTTTGGTCATCTGGCAGAAATTACACTCAATGAGACAGGCCACACAATCATTTAAGAATTTAGTTTCATTCACATAGCTGAAATTACTGCTGGATGGTTCACAGTTTTAAACACTTTATTATAGTGAGGTATGAGGGATCAATTTTTTTATGCCTACTTTTTACAGTTTGTTTAAATCTTTGCACCCTATGAAGTATGTCCTTTTGGAGTGACAGTCATTGATTGTGTGTGTGTGTGTTTATTTACAAGAGTAACCATCACTGAAATATCAACTGCTTATGATTAAAAGCATGGACTGCCTGAATTCTAATCCCAGCTCCACTATTTGCTAACCAGGTGACCACGGTAAGTTAAGCTACTATGGCTGCACCTCAGTTTTCTTATCTGTAAAATGGGAAAAATAACAGTACCTACCTTTAAGTATTGCTGTGAGGATTAAGTGATTAAATGTAAGGCAAGCACTTAGAAGAGTGTGTCTTTAAAACAAACACCACAGAAGAGTCAGCTATTATTATAAATCATGGTTCTGTCTCCAGTAAAAAAAAAAAAAAAATTACATATACACTTCATTGTATTCTAGAAATTGTGTGTTTCAGAAGTTGTTTTGTACATTGGGTGGAGCTAAATTTTTAATGTCTAGATAAAATCGTTACCACAATTATTTTCAGAATTTAGCAACAGTTCGATTCTGTGTTTTCTTTTCAATTAACCACCTAATTAGTAAGGCTGTTGTGTTTGTTTTGTTTTGTTTTTTTTCCTATCTCTCTCTACTAGGTGACTCTAGTCCACAATGATAGTATAATATGTGGTTCTTGAAGCAAGGAACTTATAGTTTAGTTGAAAAGAAAAGGTATAGAATGAGACAGACCCACTCATTGACACTGAGTTGATTCCGACTCATAGCGAGCCAACAGGACAGAATAGAACAGCTCCATAGGGTTTCCAAGGCTATAATCTTTATGGAAGCAGACTGCCACATCTTTCTCCTGCAAAGGTTCGAACTGCCGAACTTTCAGTTAGCAGCCGAGCACTTAACCACTGAGCCACCAGGGCTCCTTATAGAATGAGACAGTGTTACATATTATAGCAATACATATATACAGATCGTTTAGAATTTTATACCACCTGATGTACTGGATACATGTCTGTGAGAGAAGACCAGGCAGCGATTAGCATAATCTACATGGGGAAGCATTGGGGAAGGGCACTAAAACAACTGGTAGTAGGGCATACAGCACATTAGGGGAAAAAATACTAAACCTGTTGCTGTCGAGTCAAGTCCGACTCATAGCGACCCTGTAAGACACAGCAGAGCTGCCCCACAGGGTTGCCAAGGCTGTAAATTATGGAAACAAACTGCCACATCTTTCTCCCGTGGAAAAGCTGGTGGGTTCGAATTGCTGACCTTTTCGTTAGCAGCCAAGCGCTTAACAATGGTGCCACCAGGGCTCCTTTCATTTGGGAAAGTGGGACAAAATTAGAACACTGACAAATAAGCTTTAAAAGTTTAAAATCTATTTGGCAGGCAAAGGGCAGCCACTGTAGTTTCTTGAAAAAAGGGAATAAAAGGTCAGTTTAGATATGTGAAATAAACTGAAGGAGGGTTAAAACTGGAAGCAGAAAGCTCAATTTTGACTCAGTGAAAAAAAGATGGCAACAGAATTAGCTACTATATTTAGACAGATGAGGGGAAGGGAATACAAGACACAAAGATTTCAAATAAAACGGACATTCTTGATTGCCTTCCAATATCCATTTCCTGTTCTTCCCTCCTAAAGGTATCCATTCTTCCCTGACACAGTTCATGTGCCTAAGAGGATAATTAACCCCATACGAGGCTTCAGGGAGGACAACACCGGTTTAAGGATAGTCTTAATCCTTGCCAGGGATTGGTTCAGAAATAAACAGGTGACCTACTCATAAACCTGTGAGAGGCCAATGAAATAAGTGTTGAGACCTCTGGGGAAAGTTCTTTTTTCATCTTCTGGAAGGTCTCCTGGAAGCAACCTTTGCTCTTTTCTGCTGGAGGTGATCAAAGTAGCACATAGCCCTGACTGCTGCTCCCAGCAGCCTTTGACGATGAGGGGAGACCATGTCAGTATGCAGCCACTCTGGACAGCAGGGCTGGGAGATGGAGAGAAACTAGGTACCTAATGCTGGATTAGCCAACCCTGAAAAGGTTCAGTTATGTAAGCTAGCAAATTCCCTTCCTGTTTAGTCTTGGGTAGCATTTCTGTAATTTGCATACAAAGGCACGCTAAATAATAGCAAGGTTTTGAGATTGGGCACGAAGAAAACTGTTGGTGACACAAAAGAAGCTGTGACGGAAACTTATTTGCAAAGCTGACCTCAGCATGGGGCACTGTAAGATCAAGCTGATAATGCCAGCTTTCTTAGATTTGTATCCCGATATAATTAGAGTATATTTAAAGAACCAGTGTTCTTATTCTCCAGCTAAGAATAGTGTCTTACTGATCCTGTAGGACTAGTGTCACGAGTAGAAAACTGAGAAGAGCTCAGACCAAGTCTTCCATACTGATGCCTGGTGCCTGTGCTTAATTTCTCCAGATCTGGATCCTTATCTGCTGTTATCACAGAAACTGAGTGCTTCATCCTTCGTTTTTATTGTCTTCACCAGGTCCTTATGTGACAGACAATTGATAACTCAGTTTATTTCCTGGAAACCTTGATCTTCTGGCTTATGGACACTTAGGTAACTACTAAACCCCTCCACCAAAACAATGTATTTCCAACTATCAATCTGAGAATGTGGCCCAGAACTATTTCTTTTTTCTGACTGCCAAACACAGCTAAATCTTATTGTTACTATATCCCAACACTGTACACTGAGGTTTTAAAGACATTTTAATTTCACATCATATTTCTGAACATAGTAGAAATTATTTGTTTTAAAACATGATATATGCTTATAAATACAATGAAAACACACAAAATTAGTTTGTACCTACTATTTTTAGTCTCATTGATACATTTTAATGATTATTTTAAAATATTATAAATGGACAATATCATTAATTTATTTTTCAAGTTTTAACAATCTCATATAAACTAGAAAAAATATTTTAAATGAAAGTGCGTTATAAAGATACTGTAATACTTTATAAAGTGAGAATCACTCCTAATCAAGAATTTAAAATTAAAATAACATTATCATTAAAATATACATCATTTATCTTTAACAAGTTATAGAGTAGCAGGTATCTCTTTTCAAAGTAGAAAGGATTTTGCTTAGACTATAAATTCTTCCCAATATGTCATTTAATGTCACAGTCATTGAGATCATTTACCTGACATTCCAGTTTCATGATTTTTCTCTTCAGGTTTGCCATCTGACTTGACAGCACTTTGCTCATCCACCTCATCATCCCCCCACCACGATGGCTGCCCATATAATGGAGTACCACGCGGCATAGCAGAAATATCTGGAAAGAGGTGGGAAAAATCTGTCTAAAGCAGATGAAACAGAAAAAAATACGCTTTCGCAGAATGCTAGACTTGCTTTATTAAATGAAAAAAAAAAAAACAAAGTATAGTTTAGATAGCTGAAAAGTAAGTTGAGTAACAGTATTGTCTAAGACTTTGTCAATGCTGGACATGACTAAATAAATGAAAATTTACATAGCAAGTATCTAAGTAATGCAACCTGCTATCTCCCAATAGTTTTTTCTTAAAGTGGACAGTTTCTTTAGTCTATAACTGAAGTCCGCATTAACAAACAGTCTTTGACTTGAAAATTTAGACAAGAAGTGGCCTCACTAGAACTAGTTTAGAGAAACTAGGTAATAATCAACTAGGGAAAAGTGAAACCAGTCTGGTCAGAAATGGCTCATTAAGTCTAAATATAAAATGCAAAATTAAATTTTGGCATGAGCAACCATTTTTTAATTTTTTAAAAGTCCCATGGCATTGCACAGTAACTAGATTTAAGCCAGTGTTATGAGGACTAATACATTTTTATTTGAGCAAATCTGGTAATATCTATTAATTAAAAAAAAAATTTTGCTTTTGTTTGAATGAAATTATTTACGTAAAGCATTTTTCACAGTGTGTGGAATACGCTAAATATGATGATAATAATTATGATGATGTAGCATTATTGGTATCTAGTTTTCTTCCTTTAAAAGTCATATTTCAGTTACAATTCAGAAGAAATAGCAAATGTGAAATAATAAAAATATAATGTGGTAAACTTTATTTCCCTCAAATATTTAAACATATTAAATACACCTACACACAAATGCCATATATAATTAATTATGCATTTTACTATGCTTTCTAGTGAAAGAATTGGCTGCATTAAAATCCATGAAGAGATAAAACATATAAAACTCTTAAATCATCATTATTACAAATCATTTAGTAAACGTCTAACTAGACATGGCCAAGTTTTTAAAAACAAAGCATGCAATTTCCTCACAATCAATTATAAATACGATATTTACAAAGAGATTGACTTACCCATGGCTTTTTCCTCAGACTTTAGTGCTTCTGTAGCTTTGTGCTGCACTTCTGTTGCAGCATCTGCTACCTTTGAGTCTATGCTTTTGGCACATGCAGATTTTGATAATTCTGATTCTGAAGATTTTTGGGACAACTGAAGCTGAATAGTAAACTTCTCATGCTATAAAACATTTAAAAATGGAATTGAAATATCCATGAGTGAAATCAACCCTAGTAAGTGGTAGGGTTGCAAAAGAAGTAAACACTTTTACCTTAAGAGCCTCTTCAGGGACCCTCATCTCTCCTCGTACTACAGTGAAAAGATTTGTATGTAAACAGGGATAAGGAAGACTGTAATTCAAAATTCTGGTAATTAATCTTAAAATGATCATCGAAGATAATTTAGAAATTGTACTTTTTACAGGTAATTACAACAGAATTATTATACTCTTCTTAATCGTAAAATGTTAAAAAATGCTTACAAACATGAAATTTTTCATTTTGAAATGCTAAATATTCTTAAAACCCAGCAAGTATTTCTAAACTTATGTGATGAGTTGCTTTTTCAAAAAGCAAACAACTAGATGAGTAAGAGTACAAAAGACATTCACATTTTTTAATAACTACAATGATGAAAAAGCACCAGGATCAAATTATATTGATAGTTAATCATAAAAATGTGAAAGGAAATATCTCACCAGTGATTACTCAATAGAAAATCTTAAAGGAATTTGATTACTCACACTTCATAAACACTGATAAAAATGAAGTTCATTCTGCAAGCGCAAAATAAATGCTATAATTAGGGTCCTTATAGTAACCATAATCATCCCTTTCCACCACGAATTGCAATCAGGGTCATATTACATTATCAAACAACTGACCCTATACAGATGCTAAATATAATGAATGCTTTCATTATTAAACTAAAAAGAACAATGCTTCTTTATATTAAAAAGGACCTATTCACTACACAGTAGAGGTCACATTTCCCACTATTACTTAACCCTACAATGAAAGAGCTTTTTATAACCGTGCACTAAATTCTGCACTTCTTTACTCATTCAGAGCACCCATGATACAAGGGTTGTTACTGTTAGGTGCTGTCAAGTTGGTTCCGACTCATAACGACCCTACGTACAACATGAAACATTGCCTCGTCCTGCTCCATCCTCACAGTCATTGCTATGTTTGAACCCACTGTTGCAGCCACTGTGTCAATCCATCTTGTTGAGGATCTTCCTCTTTTTCGCTGACCCTCTACTTTACCAAGCATGGTGTCCTTCTCCAGGGACTGGTCCCTCCGATAACATGTCCAACAAATAAGAAGTCTCATCATCCTCACTTCTAAGGACCATTCTGGCTGTACTTCTTCCAAGACAGATTTGTTCATTCTTTTGGCAGTCCATGGTATATTCAACATTTTTTGCCAACACCATAATTCAAAGGCATCAGTTCTTCTTTGGTCTTCCTTATTCATTGTCCAGCTTCCACATGAATATGAGGCGTGCACCTTAATCCTCAAAGTGACATCTTTGCCTTCTAACACTTTAAAGAGGGTTTTTGTGGCACATTTGCCAATGCAGTATGTCGTTTGATTTCTTGACTGCTGCTTCTGCAGGCATTGATTGTAGATCCAAGTAAAATGAAATGCTTGACAACTTCAGTATTTTCTGTTTGTCATGATGTTGCTTGGTGGTCTGGTTGTGAGGATTTTTGTTTTCCTTATGTTGAGGTGTAATCCATACTGAAGGCTAGTCTTTGATCTTTATCTATGATTCAAGTTCTCTTCGCTTTCAGCAATCAAGGTTGTGACATCTGCATATCACAGATTGTTAATGAGTCTTCCTCCAATTCTGATGTCCCGTTCTTCTTCATACAGTCCAGCTTCTCGGATTATCTGCTCAGCATACAGATTGAATAAGCATGGTAAAAGGGTACAACCCTGATGCAAACCTTTCCTGGTTTTAAACCACACAATATCCCCTTGTTCTGTTCAAACAACTACCTCTTGGTCTATGTACAGGTTCCACATAAGCACAATTAAGTGTTCTGGAATTCCCATTCTTCACAATATTATCCATAATTTGTTATGATCCACACAGTTGAATGCCTTTGCAGTCAATAAAACACAGGTAAACATCTTTCTGGTATTTTCTTTCAGCCAATGACATTAGCAATGATATCCCTTGATCTATGTCCTCTTCTGAATCAAGAGGACACAACAATCCTAAGCATTTATGCAACTAATAACAGAGCTTCCTTACATGAAAGAAAAACTTCTGCAAGGAGAAAGAGATAAAATCAAAACTATTGCATGAGATTTCAATACCTCTCTAATAATTAGTAGAGCAAGTACACAACATATCGGTAGGATAAAAATGATTTGAACACCACTATCAGCCACCTCAGGCTAACTGACATTTGTGGAAGTAAATAACGAACTTACAAGTAACTTATGAGTCAAAGAAGGAAAATTAGAAAATAGTTTGGATGCTAAAGTAGTACTTGGGGAGAAATTTATAGCAACTAAATGCCTATATTAGAAAAGAGGGTCCAAATGAATGACTTCAGCTTCTACCTTAAGAAAGTAAGAGAAGAGCAAATTAAACCAAAAGTAGAAGAAAGTAAATAATAAAGATGGCATAAATCAAACAGGAAATAGAAAAATATTTAAGAAGTTCAATGAAGCCAAAAGCTCATGGAGAAGTCGTCCCATTTTCTCCACCAAACCTGCTCCATTCACAGATTTCTCCTTATCACTTTATGGTGGACTCCATTTGACTACATTTTTCCAATTGCTTAGGCTAAAATCTTAGATTCAGCCTTGACTCTTCCCCTTTCTTTCACACTCTACATCCAACCTAATCTGGGAATCTTATTGACTACATCTTCAAAATATATCCAGAATTCTATCATTTCTTACCGTCTCCACTACTCCCACCCTGAGCCATACCTCCATTATTGCTTGCTTGAATTATCGAAATAGCCTCCTAACTGTTCTGTCTTTTCACCCCTGCCCTCTACCCTCAGTCTATTCTTTGAATAAGAATAGACGGAGTAATCTTTTAAAACACGTAAGTCATATTGTTATCACCTCTCTGATCAAAACCCTCTAATGGCTCCATTTCACTTAGAATAAATATAAAAATCCTTATAATAGCCTATCAGAGCTCATACATTCTGCCCCCAGTACCCTTCCATCCCACTCTTTCCTGGCTCCAGCTATACTGGCTTTTAATAGTTTCTCAAGCATGCCAAACAGGCTCCTGCTTAAAGTCTTTTGTACTTACTCTTCAATCTACCTGAAGAGCTGCTTCTTCATATCATCTATATGGTCAGCTCCTTCACTTTTCCCACATCTTTGCTCCAATGCTGGCTTCTCAGTGAGGTATTCCATGACCAGCCTTTTTAAAATTATAACTTCCCACTTACCACCATCGGCTCTCTGTATGCCCCTTTCATACTTTTTTCTCCATAGCACTTCTCACCCTCTGATATCCCTACTTTTGTTGTTTGCCATCTGCTCTCTCCAATCCATTAAGTGTAATCTCCAGGAAGGACAGGGATTTTTTTGTCTGTTTTACTCATTACTGTATTCTCAGAACACTGGGGCTGTGCCTGGCACATAGAACACATTTAATAACTAACTTAGGCTTGCTTATCTGCCACATTTTTGGCCACTTGGAGATTTATTAGTTCTTTTCTCAAGTTTATCTTGATTGCTGTAGCATTTTATTACCCCTCACAAGTTTACTGCCACTTTTAAACTTGGACATTTCAGAGTACTTGCTTTTGCAAGTCATCACTTAATTTCTTTAGTTAGAAAAAAAGACCTTCGGCATGTAAATTTCGTTTCCTAATTCTAGTCTCAATCCATGGTAAAACGTTCTTTATATTGTTGTGGTATTTTAATTAGTTTTTCACTCCAAGGTATAGCAGTTTGTAGACTGGCTAACAATCAAGATTAATCCAATAAGTAAATAATGGAGAAATGAGTTAATAAGTTAATAAATAAAACACTACAATCTCTTCAGTCTACAGCAGTTCTATCTGTCAGATGGGGTTGCTATGAGGCGGAAATCGACTTAACAGCACCTAACAGGATAGCTAAATATACAATAAGTAAATGTAATATATAAAATCTGTTTTTAAAATTTCATCCTATATAATTTCTGTGACTGTAACAGCCCAATGTTCATTTACGTATAATGCTCAAAAATCATGACTATGATATGCTATTTAAAAATAATAAAATAAACTGAGTTTAGTCTAGGCATTTAGATAGTAGCTCTGGCTCAACACTGGCTGTACAATCCTGAAAAGGGCACTTGGGAGAGAATATTTATCCCAGCAATTTTAGTCAGACATATTATGAGCTGGTATATATGAAAGGAATGTTAGTTCTCAGTTAAGAAATTACTGTACAATTTTTAGAAGCATGAGTTATTTCTCAATAATTTCTTGTTGATTTAAAATTCAAAGTTAACTTTATAGAATTTTATCAAAACTTGAATGTCCTCCTATGCATTTTCTCACGTTTTGGTGTCAAGTTGATTAAAGGACGTACTTAAATTCAAAATATACTTGTACTTATTTTTGATGAAAATTATGTAATTAATTATATAATTAATAAGCCTATTACCCAAGGCTTTAATGCTATTAATCACTTCATGCAATACACATTTTTAAAAGTATATAACTCAAAGTTATTAATGTCTAATGGTTTCATTTTTAGTATATTCCTTTGGCTGGCTCTATAAGTATAAAGGTTATATGCTATAAAACTACTTTTTCATAAATTTTAAGTATAACCTAAAATAAAAACTAGTTATGCTCTAAAAACAATTTTTAAATAATGTTACTAAATTTACTTTATCTGAGCATCAACTCTACTTAGCTGAGACTACATTTTTTCTGCTAGAGTGACAGAAGTCTATCAAAATTGCCAATGTTAAAACTTCTTAATATCAAAGTTCACATACATATACCTGTTGCCACTGAGTTGATTCCAACTCACAGCGACCCTACAGGACAGAGGAGAACTGCCCCGTATGGTTTCCAAGGAGCGGCTAGTGGCTTTGAACTGCCGACCTTTAGGTTAGCAGTCGTATCACTTAACTGCTGTGCCACCATACATATAGTTAATTCAAAACACTAAAACCTAAGAAAAACATTCACCATAATATAGAATATCTTTATTTTAATTAAACACAAATAAGTCTTTTCGATAAAGCTTTTTGCCTTGCATGAGTAAAATTCTTTTATTCTTCAATCCATTGTGTTCCATCTGTTCACTAGCAATTCTTTACCCTAACCCTAGAGACAGATCCCTTTCAGTTCTTAGAATCCTACTTTTAAACAAAATAATTTTAAATACACACTAAATGTATAATGCACTTAATCAGGGAGCCTCAGTCTTAGAAGCCATGGGATACTGAAAAGTTTGAAAACTCAACAGGCAATACAGATTCCATTTTATTCCATAAAATGGAACAAAACTAGAGATGAGAAGAAAAGTAGGTTTAAATTATTACATTTCTCCCAGGAGGCTGATCTGTGCCACCATTATCCACCTGAAAACCATCCCTGTGCTGGGCTAAAATTAAACATTCTCCTGTTGTCTCCCCAGTTATACTTTTTGATACCCAAATTACACATGCAACAGCACTGTGGGGAGATCTCAGTAGAAATGATATAAATATATTGTTAAAAAAAAAAATCTTCCAGGATTATTTTTAGGAACAGGCATAGTAACCAAAGATAAAATATCATTTTTAACATGTATGTTAATATGGAAAGGCACCCAATAAATGGAGATTTCTAGCTTATTTATATTGTGAATTCAAGAAATGTTTTTAAACGACAGTAAAGATTTTTTAATATATTTAATAAATGTACAAAATCATATAAGGATATCATATCCGAATCTCAGCTTATCTTCAAGTTTCAAGGTGATATAAGTCTGTTCTGGAATCCTTACATCATTCACAAAAGTCTACAAGAAAAAAAAGATGTTGGATTACAAATGAAATTTTAATTCTTATATTTCAGATAAATTCTCAAACCTGATACTTAAAAGTACATATCATATGGTTTGTATATTGTAAGACATGCCTGCATCCTATAGGTTAATAAATGATTTCATACTAAGGCTAATAAATGATTTCAGACTAAGCCCTTTATCGCTGTTATAGGTACCACAAAATGAAACAGGTTTCAGTGCCTCTAAGTCCCCCATGCTGCCAAGACAAATTTAGGTGGCTCAAATGGTTCCTAAAAATGATGTCAAGGAAAGCTCTTAATCCAGAATTGGCAAATTGTGAAGGAGAAAATACTTAACTGTCAATATACCATCAGGGTCCACTGGACCCACATTTACCTTTTTAGGGGGACAATTCTAACTATACATAAAGTATGATGTATCGTGACTTTTATTTTTAGAGAAAATTTACTTAAAAAAATGAATAAAACTCATTTTATGTTGCAATTACCATGTCGGTTCTTTGGACCCATTTATAAATCTAAGATACATGATGGTATCTTAGTGATCTTATTTTTCCTATACCTTGAAACATTCTACTATTTTATCATCCTAGTAAGTATTTCATCTTTGTTGCTGTTGGGTGCCATCAGTCAATTCTGAGTCATAGTGACCCCATGTGACAGAAAAGAACTGCCCCATAAGGTTTTCTTGGCTTTAATTTTTATGGGAGCAGATCGCCAAGTCTTTCTCCCATGCAGTGGCTGGGTGGGTTCAAACCACCAACCTTTTGATTAACAGCCAAGCACTTAAGCATTGTGCCACCTTATAATTATTCCTAACTATGCTGAAAAAGACTAAAATAATACAAAAATATAATAATAATGGAATTGCTTAGAACAGTCCTACTCGAGAAATATATTGCAAGCCACAAATGCAAGCAAACATGTATCAGATTTTCTGGTAGGGAGATTAAAAAGGTAAAATAAAAAAGAGGTAAAATTAATTTTATTAATATATTTTTTATTTAACCCAATATATCCCAAACATTACCACTTCAACATATATTTAAGACAAAAATTAACAGGATATTCTGCATTCTTTTTTTTGGCATACATCTTTGAAATTTAGACTTGTCACATTTCAAGTGTTCAACAGACATAAATTGCTAATGGCTACTGCAGTAGGAAGCAGAGACCAAGAAGGATGATGCAATAGTGAAATAAATTATCACTATTTCATCATCCTTCAGGTTTCTTATTGCACTGTCCAAAATACTGTATCACTTTTCTAAGAAGATATAAAAGGTATCTTGTTTTAGTTAGCAATGACCACAATTAAAAATTCAAATTTTTCATTTACCATCCATAAAAGCAAAGAGAAGAAAAGTGACTAGAAGATATTTCACAATTATACAATACATACAAAGAAACAGCTAGCAGCACTCTAGACTCTAATAATGATGGTGATACTGACAGGGTAAGAAAAATGTCAGACTATGAGTGTTCAGATGAAGATATCCTAAATGAATTCTGTCTAACACAAATTTTTCTTAAAATTTTTCATAATTTTCTAAAAGTTTCTCAAAGCAAGAAGAAAGACCAAAAGAAAACATGGTATTTTCATGCAGTTAGTCATCCAGTAAGAGGGACTTTAGGCAATATTTTTCAACAAGAACCGCAACCATTCTGTTTTTTAAAAATGAATTGTGACAATATTCTTTCATTTTTTTTTTTTTTATGTTTGTGCTCCAAAACTTATGTGACATGGTTAGTAAGCAGATAAATGCTCAAAGCAAGTATCTATACAAAGGTGACTGGAAGGAAATAGACGTTGTAGATATAAAATTATTGGATTGATCTTTCTAATTGCTGTTCATAAATCTAAAACTAAGAAATGTTTTGCAATTATAGAGCAAAGAACATGGCCATCCTCTAACAAAATTATAAGCTGTTAAAGTTTTCAAAAATATTGCACTTTGACAATTTAAGAGCAAAAAGAACTAGATGTCATACTACACTAGAACCAATTAGAAATGTACTTGAAATCTGGAGTCAACATTCATAAATTGGATATGTATCTCGGGTTAATAATGCATGAAAACTGACATGCAGTTAGGTGCATTCAAAGAACATTGCCCACTCTGTATAGTACATATCTTTTGAAAGCAGGAAAACAGGGACTAAAAATTTGAGTTCTCTATGCCGAAATTTTTACTAAAATTTCCAGCTGTTTTTCACTATTCCTTTTTTTCTCCTGTAAACTATTTGACTATATATGTACATATACAATTATACTATATACTTGCTCCTCAGTTACCAACATGGTTAAGTTCCAAAGACCAGGTTGTTATGCAAAAATCAGAGTTATGTGAAAATGGAGGATGACCACATCAGATCACAAAATGCAGGATGCCTACATCATTACATGACTGCCAAATTACATCATTACATAACTGCCAAACCACTAAGAATCATGGCCCAGCCAAGCTGACAAATAACCTTAACCATCACAGCCAGCAGTCCTCTCATCTTGCACCTCAGCATTCATTACTGCCAGACATACATCTTTAATGCGCAAAATAGTCAGATAGTGGATTTTCTACTATTACTATAAGTGCTAAATGTTGGATAACAAGACAGTCATAAGTAAGGAGCAGGTGTATACACACATACATACATGTATACATACGTACATACAAAACTACATATATATATAAATTAAAAGATACATTAGATACAGATGGTAATTGGTGATGACTATTTTCTCCTAGCACACTGAAGATTAAAGACCTAGAATTTGCTAGATTTGTAGATCACAGGGCAGTGTTACACTTAATTGCCTGGTATGCAGATATCATGTAAATACCCAACAATTTTTCCTTTGATAAACTAAAATTTATTCTTTCCTTTTGAATTTCATCTTTTTCATCTTCTATCTTATTAGATTTGAACTGGCCATAATACCTTATTTGTGAAGGCTTCCTCCATGGTAAGGAAGTTTAGAAGGACCCTGAATGACATGCAGTAAAATAGATAAGGGAATTTTGTTATTGTGGTCATATTCTCAAATTTCAATGCATAATTGTCACTTTGTAATATGTCGCTAAATCCCAGGTTCTAACTCCACCAAAAAAAAAAGAGAAAATTAGAAGAAGGTGTGATTGTATTTCAAGCACAGATACATGGAAATAGTGGAATACTGCTAAAACTCTGGATCACACCGTAGTAAGATTTATAGGCAATCCAAAATCATAGGCTTCCAATATACTTCACAGAAAAGTTGAAATGGTAACACAAAAAAATTCAAAGCCTTCCTGGATTTATAAACTCTTAACTTCAGATTCATTTCTAAAATGAACATTTCAGAGTGTTTTAAAACTTATGTCTTCAATTTACCTAAGCAAATTATTCTAAGTTAAATTAAAAAATAGTATTTTAAGTATAATTACATAATAGAAAACCTAAAGAAAATGATGGAAAAGAGAACAAAAGAGTAGAACATATTCATTCATTGATGCTATGCAGAAGATAAGTGACTGGGTATACCATGTAAGAGGAATGTCATAGTTTTTTTAAATTTTTATTGTACTTCAGGTGAAGGCTTACAGAACAAATAGTTTCTCATGAAACAGTAGTACACATATTGTTTTATGAGTGGTTAACAACCCCACAACATGTCAACCCTCTCCCTTCTCGACCTTTTTGTTTTTGGTGAAAATATACATAGCCAAAGATACACCATTTCAAAAATTTCTACACGCACAGTTCAGTGACATCGACTATGCTTTTCCAATTGTGCTGCTATTCTCACTTTAGATGAAGGCTTACAGAACAAAATAGTTTCTCATTTAACAGGTAGTACACGTTGCCCTATGACAATGGTTAACAACCTCACAACACATCAACACTATCCTTACTCAACCTTGGGTTCCCTATCACCAGCTTTCCTGTCCCCTTCTGCCTTCTGGCCCTTGTCCCTGGACTGCTGTACCCCATCAGTCCCGTTTGGTTGTATGGGGCTGTCCACTCCCAGGCTGAACAGTGAACCTCGGAGATGACTTCACCACTGAGCCAAAAGGGTGTCTGGGGGCCATACTCTTCGGGTTTCTCCAGTCTCCTTTAGGCCAGTAAATCTGGTCTTTTTTTTTTTGTGAGTTAGAATTTTGTTCTACATCCTTCTCCGGCTCTGTTCAGAACCCTCTGTTGTGATCCCGGTCAGAGCAGTCAGTGGTGGTAGCCCGGCACCATCTAGCTGTACTGGACTCAGTCTGATGGAGGCCTTGGCAGCTGTGGTCCATTAGTCCTTTGGACCAATCTTTTCCTTGTATCCTGCTCTCTTCATTCTCCCTTGCTCCCGAAGGGATGAGATCAGTGGAGTATCCTAGATGGCCGCTCACAGGCTTTTAAGACCCCAGACACTACTCACCAAGGTAGAATGTAGAACATTGTCTTTACAAATTGTGCTATGCCAATTGAGCTAGATGTTCCCCGAGACCATGGTCCCCACAGCCCTCCGCCCAGCAATTCAGTCCCTCAGGGAGTTCGGATGTGTCTATGGGGCTTCCATGACCTTTCCTTGTACAAGTTGTGCTGGTTTCCCCTGTATTGTGTACTGTCTCACCCTTCACCCAAGATACCACTTAACTATTGCCTATTTAGTATTTCCCCCCAACCCCTCCCATCCCTTGTAACCAACAAAGATTGTTACATTTTATGTGAACTTTTTCATGGGTTTTTACAATAGAGGTCTCATACAATATTTGTCCTTTTGTGATCGACTTATTTCACTCAGCAGGAATGTCACAGTTTTAAGTGAATTTTATTTAAAACTGTCTCTAATAACTTAAAACAGTATATTTACTTAACAAGGTCTAAAATGACCTATAATATCCATTTAAAGCTTGAGACTGTAAAATTCTCTTAAATATTAAGCACCTAGTATACTAGGTACTCTCAGAGATCAAGAAAATTAGAATATTATTGGCTATATTATATCTAGTAATATTTTAACATGCTGTCACTTACAACAGAAAAAATTCCCTAAGGTCTAAAAAGACTTATGAAATATAAGCTGGACTCCAAGATTCAGCTTACAAAAATGCAAAAATGCAAGTGAAAACATCTGGGGCAAAAAACAGTCTCCCAAAAGTCTAAAATTACAAAAAGAGGACAAAAAATTTCGAAGTGCAGCAGGAACAAAAGGATTTTAGTAATCAAATACGAAGCATTTTAGTAAATTAAATATAGAAGAAAAACAGATTTTGTTTCTTTTGTCAATGCCATCTGATTACACCTCTATCTGGTAGGTAGGACAGATAAGGAAAATAAAGCACAGAGAATGAAATAACAAACAATACCTCAGAGTCAGAAGTGTAATTCTGGGATTCAGGCTTGCCACTCTGTGATAGTTATAAGGCTGTGTGTCAACTTGGCTGGGCCATGATTCCCAGTGGTTTGGCAGTTATGATGTAGTTTGGGAGTCGTATAATGATCGGATCACCTCCATAAGATCTGATATGTGATCACCTACATTATGGGATGTACTATGAGTAGCCAATCAGCTGAAAGGGCATTTCCCTGGGGGTGTGGTCTGCATCGAATATTAGTGGACTTTCTGGCAAGGCTCTTGAGCTTTTGCTCACACTGGATCCTGCAGCTGGCTCCTCCTGTTTGTCTGACCTCCAGTTCTTGGGACTTGAGCTAGCAGCTTACCTGCTGTCTTGCTTGCCAACCTTGGAATGCGTTGGTCTTTGCAGCCTGTGAGTCAGAGCCCTGCTGTCTGACTTGCCAATTCTAGGTTTGCCAGCCCCTAGAGCTATGTGAATCTGGAGAAGCCTCTAGCCTCACCCACGTTCCAGCCTCTACTACCACATGAGTCATTTCCTTAATATAAATCTCTCTCTATATATACTTATACGCTTTACTGGTTTTGCGTCTCTAGAGAGCCCAGCCTAAATAAGATAGTCTGTAAACTCCAAATCCCATATTCTGTTGATATTAGGGTTAGGTGGCCAAGCCATGCCTGTTCCCAATACACTCCTATACAAACCACTAACCTCACAGAAGCAAACCAAACTAGATAAACACCTACTTAATTTACATAACAACTAAATTGCATAATTCATGGTAAACAGCATATAACCACTGTCTCAGTTATCTAATTCTGCTATAACAGAAATACCAAAGTAGATGGCTTTAACAAAGTGAAATTTACTCTCATAGTCTAGGAGGCTAGAAGTTCGAATTCAAATTCTTAGTTATCTAGTGCTGCTATAACAGAAATACCACAAGTGGATGGCTTTAACGAAGAGAAATTTATTCCCTCACAGTCTAGGAGGCTAGAAGTCTGAATTCAGGGTGCCAGCTCCAGGGAAGGCTTTCTCTCTCTGTTGGCTCTGGAGGAAAGTCCTTGTCATCAATCTTTCCCGGTGGAGGAGATTCTCAGTGCAGGGACCCTGTGTCCAAAGGCCACACTATTCTCCTGGCTCTTGTTTCTTGGTGGTATGAGGTCCCCCTGCCTCTCTGCTTACTTCTCTTTTTGATATCTCAAAAGAGACTGACTTAAAACATAACCTAATCTTGCAGACTGAGTCCTACCTCATTAACATTACTGCCTCTAATCCTGCCTCATTATCATCATAGACATAGGATTTTCAACACATAGGAAAATCACATCAGATGACAAAATGGTGGACAATCACACAATACTGGAAATCATAGTCTAGCCAAGTTGACACATTTTTCGGAGACACAATTCAATCCATGACAACCACGATTTATTTCAGTGGTGCTATGGGAAATTGAACAGAGTGGCCAGGAACACAACCACCTCAATCACTAACCCTTTCTTTCATACCTTCAGTAAGGACTACTCCCCACTCTATGTCAAGTCAGTCTGATGTTGGCAGGAACCCCAGTGTGATAAGGGATCACAGAAGGTGCTGGAACGCAGTTAGCTGAGGAGGGCAGCGTAGAAACAACATGCAGAGCTAGAACAGAATGGGAATGGTATGGCAGAGACCACAGTGGCATCAGAGGGGCAAGTGCTCCAGTGGAAGAAGGAAGCAGGAAGAACTGAAGGCAAGAAAGGGTTTCCACAGAAAGAGAAGCTTCAAGGGGCTTGCAGGTAAATGGCCCACTAAATAGCCCAATAAATGGCCCGTCAGCAAAAGAAGTGTTCCAGCTTCCCTATGCAGAACCATTTCATTGTCACAGGCAACAACATAAAGTGTATATCTAAGGAGTGTATTTTGGGGTGAGATTAAATGGAGCAAAATTGGAAGTAGTCACAGGAAGATTTATTTATACACGTGTGCAATCTAGAGTTTGAACTCATCAACATCCATGAGGGATAAGAATCAGGATCAGCACGAAGTTGATTCCTCTGAGGTGGAGGTCAGACATACCTCCACTCCAACTTTTCACCATTTCGGACACCAGCCATCTCCCCTCCCCCGTGGCACTCTCTACTTCTCTGCTGAGTTCGATAATTCGTTGCAATGGCCACAAAGATATCACAGACCATACTCATAATTATGTGGTTTATTAGGGAAGTAACAGGCTACAACTCAGGAGCTGGGAATCAAAACTGCCTACTTACATGCCTCATGTTAAAACAGTTTCTACCTAGTTTGCCCACCTGTTTCTACTTTAATTCATTCAGCATGTTAACAATAACAGCAAGTTAATATTCGTAAATACAAGGGCCTTCTTTTTGTTCCCTTCTTCTATAAATGGCAAAAGAGATGGGAGAACTACTAGGCAGAAGAAAGTCTACTAAGCTATTTGGAGAAGGAAGATAGTACATTAGGAGGATTACTGTTCTCCAGGCATGGCAAGCAAAAGCATGATGAAGTGTAAATCTGTTAAGAGTAGATGCCAACTGTGAGGAATTTCAATGCAAAGCTGAATAATTTAGACTTAATCCTATGTGCCATGAAAAACAAATAAAGGCTTGAATAAGACAGAAAAGTATGCCCACACACACACAATCTCAAAGAATAAATATAAAAACCCTTCACTAGCAAGCTAATTCAGAACTGGGGGGAAAAATGTTGTAGAGTTTGCCAAATTTCTGCATGTTTTTCCATATAATGCTTTAACGTATACTTTGAAAAGCAATAGCATTTTGAAGCAGGTAGGATACATTCAGTTTCTGTTAAATTCATTTTAAGAATTTTGACAGCACAGATATGAACAATACTACATATAGAACAAAACTATATGTGCTAGTAGAGACATAAGAAAATTGAGAAATTGAAAAAAAATAAAATAGTACTTCAGCATTCTTTTATATTCTGTCAATGTGGAAAAACTAAATGAAAAAAAAAATCACTATAGTAACACAAAAATATCTTCAAAGTAGAAATCCAAAGAAGCATTAGTGAGCATTAATGTTTAGTTCCTGTTAAGACAAATGGATGTTTCACTTCTTTCTACCCTAGTAAAGAAGGTCCTCCACCCTCTGGCACCAAACTACTTTTCCATTTTTATTTTCTAAAGTTAACACATACTTTTCTGTCCCCTAACATTGCTTCTCATTCTTACTGTCACGACTTTCCACTGTTTTCTCACATATAAATTTAAGTCATCTATTAAAGTCAAGTTTAGGTCTCATTTCCTTCAAGGAGTAGCTTTAACCATTACAAACTGCAACCAACCCCCTTATAAATTTCTATAAGTATTTATCGCATATACAGTTTCTTGGGAACATAAGCTAGTTCCGTATTCCTCTTGTATGGTTGCCTAAGTGCTGTGTACATACTAGTTATCATTTAAAAGTAAAATACAAACTACAGAAAAAGGAAATATAATACAAACCGGGCAAATAATTTGTCTTCTTACAATATTAGAAAAATATTCATCTAAGACAAAAAATAAACCCTTAACTTACCCCATTTAGGCTGCCCAAATCTTTCACCAAGTGTTCATCCGTAGAGGCATCATAATTGATTACAGCATGTTGCTTATCCACACTACGAGACTGAAAGGAATTTTTAAGTTAATAAATTTAAGAAAATACTAGTGTAATATAATACCAAAACACAAAGATTTTGGTAAGATACCTAATACGATAGTATAATAGTGTAATAGTGTAAATACAGGAAAAACATGGATTAAATGAGAATAAATCCGTGCTACTTTACAAATAAAAGTTTGACATCACTCCCAAAGAAGAAAGTAGACAAATTTTTAAGATATTACTTTCTAATAAATTTATATGGTCTACTTTTGAGAGGATTTAAATCAGATGACTTTGTTAAATGTATTAAATGACAATAATTTCTTTATTTGAAACTGTTATATGGAAATCATATGAATTAAAATTTTAAAATATTTTGTGTCTAATTGTAAAAAAAGAAAAAAATTATCTTGCAGGATTTTCTTCTTTCAATACCGAAAACTGAAATATAAACTGCATAAAGAAACAACAAAAAGGCACACAAAATAAAGCATTTTACCCATAAGTATGGTGCTCTACTAAAAAACTATATGAGACTAAAAGATTAACATTTACTCTAAAGCAAAGATGAGAAGATAAGGGGGCAGGGAAACTAAAATACCAGAAACGGAACAAGAACACAAAGAGAATGCTGACACATTGTGAAAAATGTAAAGTCACTGAACAACTTGTATAGAAATTGTCAAATGGGAACCTAGTTTACTGTGTAAACTTTCACCAAAAACACAATAAAATACTATTTTTTAGAAAACTGTATAAAGAGTCCAAAGATATAGAGAAAAGAGCCATAATATGATATGTTCCTGAATAAAATTATCCTTACTTAAAGACCGGTTCTAAAACTGGAATTCACAGTGGAATGCTAGGAGAGACAGTCATTCAAAATAAATAAATACTACAATGGCAAACTGTGGTTTTTGAAAACTGCTTTTAAACCTCTTACATTTCCTAATTCATCCCGTGTATGACTGCCATACAGGCTTTATAGAGTACATGCACATAAGCATACACACCAGAGTTCAATGAGTTATATGCAGATGGAAACATCTGAAAGATGAACTATAAGCCTGCGTAATCTTTTATTGAAAGGAAATACCAGAATAGTCACACAAAGAAATAGTCTGAGACCCACTTAATCTGAACTTGATAACCATTAATTACAGGGTTATTGTGTGAACTTTGATAAACTAAAAGCAAAGGGAATATACAAAATGGGGAGGAGAGGTTCAGCAACTGATTAAAGTAACATTACATTGTCTCTGTTCGCCTAGAGCAGCAGAGGAAGAAAGACAGTCAGAAATCAGAAAAGGAACCAGAACACACATTTAATTGCTTCCATGAACAACCCCCTTCTTTGCCATGAGACCAGAAAATCTGGATGGCACCTGGCTACCATTACTGAACATTGTGATCCAAGATTCTATAAAAGAAACCTGATCAGAACGGGAAAATATAGGACAGAATTTCAAATTCTCATGGAACCTGACCTTCTGAGGCCATTGAGACTGGATGACTCCCCAAAACGATTGGCATGGGGTAATCTTTAAACTAAAATTATTCCCTGAAGTCATCTTTAAACCAAATGATAGTTTAGCTTAATTAGTAAAGAATATTTGCCTTGAGCATTGTGTTATTTTAAAGAATTGTCTCTATGCAATCAAACTGACAACAGCAAATGAAAGGTTAGATGAGAAGCTCAGAGGGCAGTGAGTTTATGTTAATGGTGGTGGAATAGTGTGATGGCTAAGGGTGTGCAACTTGGCTAGGCCATGGTTCTCAGTGGTTTGCCAGTTATGCTATAGTCTGGCAGCTACGTAATAATGTAATCCCCTCCATAATGAGATCTGATATAATGCAATCACCTCCATGATGAGATCTGTTACGAGGAGCCAGTCAGTAGAAACGGAGTTTCCTTGGGGTGTGTCCTGCATCAAATACAGGTGGACTTTCTGGCAAAACTCGTGGGCTTTTGCTCACTTTGGATCCTGTAGCTGGCTCCTGTTCATGTAACCTCCAACGCTTGGGATCTGAGCTAGCAGCATACCTGCCGTCTTGCCTGTTGACCTTAGGATTCATTGGCCTCCGCAGCCTGTGAGCAAGAGGCCTGCTGTCTGACGTGCCAATCTTGAGTTCACTAGCCCCTGCAGCTACGTGAGTCAGGAGAGGCCTCCAGCCTGACCCACGGACTTGGGACTTTCCAGCCTCTACAATCACATGAGCCATTTCCTTGATATAAATCTCTCTCTATATATATTTATAAGCTTTACTGGTTTTACTTCCCAAGAAAACACAGCCTAAACAAATGGCTTGGAAAACAATAGCTAGAATGGTTGCACTCTTGAAAAATGTAATCAATGTCACTGAATTGTACATATAGAAACTGCTGAGTTGGTATCTGTTTTTATTTGCATAAAAATACAGTATATTAAATGTCATTAGGAAAAAACAGTATATTACTGAAATGATATGTTAACAAAACCTAATCATTTATCATACATTCTTGTTCTTAAAAATTTTAAAGGTTTTATGTGTTCGGTTTGTTTGTTTTCTGAAATCTTAATTGTATATTAAGATTTCAGAAAAACTGTGTATATTGTCACCAAAATAAATTAATTAGTAACAACACAGCTATAAATCCTAGCTAAAATGATATCCTTTTTCAAATAAATATTATTGAAAATAAAAATTAAAAATCTTTTCTCCAATTAGCTCAACATTCCATATTGAAAAAGTTTTGTTTTTAATGACAAATTAATCATGAGTGAATTTAAGTCATGAGTGATTTTAAATGTTCTAATGACAATTACTGTATTTTTTGCAAATAATGTACCCACATAAATAATGTGCATACACATATAACACGCATAACGTGCCTAGGAAAATAACACACGAGGTGATTGCGTGGTTGGCAAAAAAAGGTATAACATACGTGTTATTTGTATAAAAATACAGTATATTAAATATCATTAGGAAGAAACAGTATATTACCTAAAATGATCTGTTAACAAAACCTAACCATTTATCACACACTCTTCTTCTTCTTAAAAATTTTACAGGATTTATGTTTCTGGTTTGTTTGTTTTTCTGAAATCTTAATTTGTCTAGACCAATAAGTGACACCATGATAAGCAGAGAAAATACTGAAGTTGTCAAGGATTTCATTTTACTTGGATCCACAATTAACACCCACAGAAGCAGCAGTCAAGAAATCAAATGACATATTGCCTTGGGCAAATCTGCTGCAAAAGATTTCTTTAAAGTGTTAAAAAGCAAAGATGTCACTTTGAGGACTAAGGTGCACTTGATTCAAGCCCTAGTATTTTCAATTGCCTCATATGCATGGGAAAGCTGAACAATGAATAAGAAAGACAAAAGATGAATTGATGCCTCTGAATTATGGTATTGGTGAAGAATACTGCATATACCATGGGCTGCCAGAAGAATGAATGAATTTGTCTTGGAAGGAGTACAGCCAGAATGGTCTTTAGAAGTGAAGATGGAGAGACTTCGTCTCACATACTTGGACATGTTATCAGGAGGGACCAGTACCAGGAGAAGGGCATCATGTTTGATAAAGCAGAGGGTCGGTGAAAAAGAGGAAGACTTTCAAGGAGATGGACTGATACAGTGGCTACAACAACAGGCTCAAAAACAGCAATGACTGCGAGGAAGGCACGGGACTGGGCAGTGCTTCGTTCTGTTGTACACAGGGTCACTATGAGTTGGAATGAACCTAAAAACAACAATAACAGTACAAATTGCTAATCTCAGTATTAAAGAGGAACTTTATGAATAGTATTATTACTTCCACTTCTCTACAGCTTATCTGAAAAACCATCTATTGTGGCAGATTACAACTGTCAACACTGTAAAACACCAGTATAAAAATTACTTATACTTTATTTTATTTTTACTGTTTTGTTTTAAACTGTTGCTCTGTTTAAGTTAATAAAGTAGTAAATTCAGCTCTTACAGAATAAGAAGCAACTGTAGCACCACCAGGCAAAATAATTTATGCTTATTGTGGATTTATCACGTTAAGTTAGTGTAAGGATAAAAAACTCTACATGTTATAAGGCATGTGAGATTTCAAGTATATGTGGGCTCTCAATAAATATTGAATATATCATCATAATAATGTTTGTGAGGAAGAGAGTAAAGAGAAAGAGTGTAAGTCCTTAGAACAGTGTACTGAAAATTGAGAGAAAAAACCCTAAGTTAGAGTTGAGAAAAGGAAAATCACAAAGGAAAGTGAAAAGTGGCTGTAGATGTGGGAAAGGGGTGGAATGGCTGCTCAGGAAGCCAAAAAACACAGCTTTCAAAGGCGAGCAGTCAACATGAATCAGAGATATGGAGAAAGAATGGTTTGGGAAGGAAGTTATTTAGGAGAGGCCACTTCACTAAGTTCACAACTTGCTAGAAACCTCAATAGCCTGAATCTGATATGCACCCTGCCCTCAAATTGCTTATGGGGGTAGATAAGTACATGAATACCAACAACAAAAAATAAAGCCCACTTAGATATAAGAGAATGTCCCAATCCACTGAGTCAAGATACCATTCCAACTTTGGGGAAGGGAGGGATGGAGTGGGGATGTTATGTGGGATTAGAAAAAGCATCGTTTTCTGATTTTGCTTTTTTAATAAAGAGAGTTACAACTTTTCAAGAAGAGTAGTCTTATGAACTCAAGGCACTGAAATAATATAGTTTAGAAGTCACAGAATAAATCATTTCCTTTTGTGTAACTTTTAAAAAAACAGCTAATAAAAGCAAATAAAAATTACCATTTTGAGTTATCATATGTAGTCAAAGTATCAATGTGTTTCGGTACTCATCACAACAATTAAGCAGAAAAACCAAGAATACAGAACATAATGTATCTAGTAAGTGAGCAGAAAAAACTAAGGGAATAAGCAGGATATGTTATTTATATCTAACTATATAAACATTAAGCTATTTTCATTTCCTGATAATCAAATTCACATTTCCTTTAGGTTAAACTGAGCCGGGAGAAGGCATATTACAATGTAATTTTCACAACCCATTTAGATCTTTCAATAAAATTTAGTAACAACCTCTGAGAAACATTTGATTTGACCCCAGACAAAGACTACCAACTTCATCAAATCTCTGATACTAATGGAAAAACCTGAACAGATCCCGGGTTAAAACCTCAGGCAGTCAGTGTGACCACATCCTCTTATTCCTGTTACCTTAGGCCTCTGCTCAGAAGTGCAAGATCCTCCAGTCACTGTCGCCTTATATTCTGTTTTCTGCCACAGAAGTCTATGCCTTGAGAAGGTGCTTTAACTGAAACTGAATTCTCAAGCTCTTCACAGACAGTTACCTCCTACTTCCTTCCTTTAACTGAAATCTGGCTCTCCCCCGAGAATACTATGTCCCCTGCATTCCTTTAGAGTGAATGCTGCCCTTCTCCTAAATCCCACATCCTGCTGAGTTCAGAGATGGAGTCTAGAATCTTCCAGTTTACTACTGAGGTTTCTAGACCATTACTTTTCCCCTTCGATGAAAACCCCTTTACTTTTTTGAAGATCTTGTCATCCACCTAATACATATACTAGCCTCTCCTTGGTTGCTGTAATCTATTAAATTTGTAGTCACTCTCAACTTTTTGACTAAAGATTTTGTGTTCTAGTTCAGTTTTCCTTTTCAGTCAAACTCCTATTTTGTCATGAATGATTTTAAATTTCCGTGTGGATGACCGACATAAAAACTTAGCCTTGTCAATTCCCATAACCAAAATCCCTACCACATTTTAGCATACCACTCCCGTTGCTAAACCTTATAACGTGAAATTGCATCTACCTATGGAATTCTAAACTGCAGTATTTGTCTTTGACTACATTCTTCTATTCTTCCAGTTTTCTAAATTATTTACAATAATTTACAGTATCTTATCTCAGTTCCTTGACAGCAGCAAGACGTCTCCTATTCTGGCCTTTTCCTTTTCTCCAAGAAACCATACCCTTTTACCCAGATTTTACTTCCTTCTCTGTATAACCTAGATTCCTCTGGCTTCAACTATGCTCCTTACGCCAATAACTCCCAAATCTCTCAAACTACTCTCCTCAGCTTCATATACTTATTTCCAGCTTCCTGTTGAATATTTCCATCTAGATGTCCCTTACTACACCTGGTGCTGACAAGTCAATTCTGACTCATAGTGACGCTAGAGGAGAGAGTAGAACTGCCCCCATAGTGTTTCCAAGGCTGTAATCTCTATGGAAGCAGAAGGCCACAGTTTTCTATCATGGAGCGAATCTTAACCTCATCATCTCATTCCCCAAAAGTATACTTTCTAAACCTCTATTTCACTCATTTCCATACCAGAAACCTTAGGTCTTAGTTCTTTTCCCTCCCTTGCTCATATATAACTAGAGATCATACTCTGTTTTCTCTCTCTCTTACTCTGTCTTCTTAATTTCAAATAATACTCTCTTCTTTACAACTTTACCACCTCTTGCCTAGATAATTAAAAAAACAAAAAACCAAACCCACTGCCATCAAGTCGATTTCAACTCACAGCAACCCTACAGGACAGAGTAAAACTGCCTCATAGGGCTTCTAAGGAGTGGCTGGTGGATTCGAACTGCCGACCTTTTGATTAGCAGCCGATCTCTTAACCATTGGGCAACCAGTGCTCCCCTAGATAAGTAAGATTCTCCCAAATGTTTATCCCAGTTCCAATCTCAAATTCCTGGGGAGTAATACAGAATAGCATTTAAAGCACAGGTGCTGGAGTCAGAAAGAACTGATCCAGCCTTTGCCAGCTATATGTCCTTGGTGAAATTACTAATCTCTGTTTAATCATCTGTAAAAAAGATATACCTACCTATAGATTTTTTTGTGGGGAATAAATGAGATAATGCATGTAAAGCATTTGGTAAGGTAATACTGCCCTGCTTAAAAGCTCCTCAGTCTTCCCACTACCCAAGATAAAATATAAAGTCTTTAATACAGCATACAAAGCCCTCTAAGATCTGGCCTCTTTTAACCTTCAAGTTTTAATCTCTCAAAATGTTTGCCATCACATCCTACATATAAATTATAAAGAATTATATGAATTATCTGAACAGGCACTAAATGCCTGCCATCTTGAATACCATGGCCTCAACCACATGTGCTGTGGGTTGAATTGTGTCCCCCAAAACGATTATGTTGAAGACCTAGCCTCCGGTACCTGTGAATGTGACTTTATTTGGAAATAGGGTCTCTGCAGATGTAATCACATTAAAATGAGGTCATACTGGATTAGGATAGGCCCTTAATCTACTGACTGGTATCCTTATAAGGGGACAAAGATTTGAAGATACAGAAACACACAAGGAAGAATGCCATATGAAGACAGAAACAGAGATTGCAGTGATGTGTCTATAAGCCAAGGAACACCAAAGATTGCTGTCAATCATCAGAAGCTAGGAGAAAGGCATGGAACAGATTCTCCTTCAGAGCCCCCAGAAGGAACCAATCCTGCTAAACCTTAAGTTTGGACTTCTAGCTTCTAGAACTGTGAGAGAATAAACTCCTGCTGTTTTAAGCTACCTCAGTTTATCCTACTTTTTTACAGCAGCCCTAGGAAACTAAAACAGCACTCTAACCTTCCAGAAACCATTTACTCATCTTAAAGATTATTCAGCTCAAGTCATCTTCTCTATGGAGTCTTTCCAGATTTCTCATCCCCACAGTTCCCTGCAGACAGAACTGACCAATCTCTTCTTTGTGCACCCAGTGCAGCTCACACAAACTCCCATCATTGCCCTTTGTCATGCTATTTACACTTGTAAGTTTACATGCCTGTCACCTTCTACAAGATGCTAAGCTCTCAAAGACAGAGAAATCATACCTGCATAAATGTTGATTCCCCAGCATCTAGCACACTGCCCAGCACATAGCAGATGATTAGTTAAGGTTTGTTGGAAAGAAAACAATACATGTTATTCAACCAATGTCATTTCATAAAGAATGGAGGTAGAAAAAGTTTTTTTTGATAAGAGCAGAAGCACTGAAGTTACAAAGTTCAGACTAAATTTTAGATTAGCTGCCACTGAAGCACATTTCTCAAAATAAAAATCAATAAATCTTCTAGTAGCCATGATTAAAAAAATGAAACACTACTTTCTAGATTTGACACATAATTCTCTTCTAGAAGTCAGTAAAATTGAAGGAAATAACTAAGATACCAAACTATGGAGCAATTCACTATCAAGAAATATTGTGACCTATTTTCTACTACCTACAGAAACGGATGCTATCATAAAAATCTGAAAATGCTTTGTACTATTCAGAAAGAATGGATTATACATGGATCATGGCTAAAAGCAAGAATACCTGAAAGATGTTCACTTGTGTTTTATGTACTGAGCAAAGGCATTCAGCTCTGTGGATCATAACAAATTATGGGTAACACTGTGAAGAATTAATTGTGCTCATGTAGAACTTGTACATAGACCAAAACGCAGTCATTTGAACAGAACAAGGAGATACCACGTGGTTTAAAATAAGGAAAAGTATGCATCAGGGTTGTAT
The DNA here is from genome assembly GCA_030035585.1 of Dugong dugon. Classification (NCBI taxonomy): domain Eukaryota; kingdom Metazoa; phylum Chordata; class Mammalia; order Sirenia; family Dugongidae; genus Dugong; species Dugong dugon. Next base: position 20,719,068 of record CM057469.1, on the reverse strand, counting down.
CCTTTCACCATACTTATTCAATCTGTATGCTGAGCAAATAATCTGAGAAGCTGGGCTATATGAAGAATGCAGCATCAGCACTGGAGGAAGTCTCAACAACAATCTGCAATATGCAGATGACACAACCTTGCTTGCTGAAAGTGAAGAGGACTTGAAGCACACACTGATGAAGATCAAAGACCACAGCCTTCAGTATGGATTACACCTCACCATAAAGAAAACAAAAATCTTCACAACCCGACCAATAAATAACATCATGATAAACAGAGAAAAGACTGAAGTTGTCAAGGATTTCTTTTTGCTTGGACCCACAATCTACACCCACGGAAGCAACAGTCAAGAAATCAAATAACATACTGCACTGGGCAAAATCTGCTGCAAAAGACTTCTTTCAACTGTTAAAAAGCAGAGATGTCACTTTGAGGACTAAGGTGCGCCTGACCCAAGCCATGGTATTTTTAATCGCCTCATCTGCATGCAAAAGCTGGACAATGAATAAGGAAGACCAAAGAAGAATTGATGTCTTTCAATTATGGTATGGCAAAGAATATTGAATATACCATGGACTGCCAGAAGAACAAATAAATCTGTTTGGAAGAAGTATAGCCAGAATGTTGTTCTTATAGTTGTTAGGTGCCATCGAGTCAGTTCTGACTCATAGTGACCCTACGTACAATAGTACGACACACTGCCCAGTCCTGCGCCATTCTCACAATCGTGGCTATGCTGCAGCCCACTGTTCGAGCCACTATGTCATCCATTTCCTTCAGGGTCTTCCTCTTTTTTCGCTGACCCTCTACTTCATCAAGCATGATGTCCTTCTCCAGGGACTGGTCCCTCCTGATAACATGTCCAAAGTATGTGAAACATGGTCTTGCCATCCTCTCTTCTTACCTGATAGCCCAGGACTCCAAAAGCAAGAGTCCTACCAAACAAGGCATATGCTGTATCAGCCTCTCTAACTTAGCTTTGGAAATCACATGTTTCTGCCACATTCTACTGGCTACAATCAAGTCACAAGCCCGCACAAGTTCAAAAGGATGGAGTCATCTTTGAAGACTGCAATCAGCCACGGGCTCTACAATGTAAAATCCCAACCACTAAACCATGTTTGCTAGGCTAGCTCTGTCATTTCTGGCTCCAGGTTAATCTCAAATGTTAATTTCTGTCTTGAAGGTTAAGAAATAGGGTGGGTTTTCTTCTTAGGTTTCACCTCTGGCTCACAGGCCTTAATTTTTTGGCCTGCCTTGAGCAAAAAGTCTGGTACTCCAGCTTTGAAACAAAACCAAATTCCTCAATTTCAAATTAGCTTTGAAGTTACAATGTTATCTAATAACAACATTCAACTGGATGAAAAAAATCTTACTGTGAGAAATTCCATTTCACTATGAATTAAAATTTAACCCCTCTCCCATATTGACAGTACTTTTCACAATTAGGAGGAATACAGTTCTTCCTTCCAAAACCAAAAATCAAACACACTGCCATCGAGTCGATTCCGACTCATAGCGACCCTACAGGACAGAGTAGAACTGCCCCACAGGGTTTCCTAGTAGGAGCTGGTGGATTTGAACCATTGACCTTTTGGTAAGCAGCCCAGCTCTTAATCACTGTGCCACCAGGTCTCCAGTTCTTTCTTCAAGGTACACATAATTTAACGTAAGAAACCAAAACAAACTAACAAAAATACGGCTCTGAGATATGACCACTGTAAAATCAAAAAATTTTGGAAACTTTAAAAAAAGGAATCAAAACAAAACAATAACACCTATTCACTTGCTTAAGGAATACTTCCTTCCCTATAAAACAAAATAACAAGGAAAAGCCTGATACTGAATAAAGTCAAAATGTAAAAAAAAAAAAAAATTTCAGAGCAAGAACAATGAAAAAAAAATCAAGGACTCAAATTAACCAATTTCTAAATAAAAAATAACACATGAAATGATACAAATGACTACCTTATACGTGTCATACATACTTTGGGTATGTAATGGCTACTGAGAAACATTATTACTACTACTACTACTAATTTTTCTTTTTACCACCAAAGAAGTAAGAGGGAGAAAAAGAAAAAAGACACAGAAAGACATGGATACATAAACTAAGTGAAACCTAAAAGTAAAAAACAGATTTCTACCGTGTGCCATCATTATTTTGAATTCTTTTTTTAAGATAGTGTAGCTAAAAGACTCTTTAAAAGCCTAAGCACGTTTTTACAATGATAGTAATAAAACAGATTTACCCTTCACTGTGCCCCAAAAGACAGATAAAAGTAAGTTACCTGTAATCTTCAAACACATTCCATAGTCCTCCCAGAAAATATTAAAATAGTAAGTCACATAAAATTCCGTTATACTTTCCATTATGCATCAGGAAAAAAACCAAACAATTTAACTGGCATGATAATATTTCTCAAAATTCAAGTATACAGTGTAATTAAAAATTCATGAAGATAAAATTAGTAAGAATCTAGATGTGAACTTTTCATAATGTAACTTTATTTGTATTAGAAGTATCCAATATATTGTAACAAAAATTTGAGCATGTTTGCCTGCACAAGTATTATGTTATCAAACTAATTTTAGGATGCATGCATGTGACAGCAGCAGTAGAGTGGCAGGACAGAAAGATCATTTGATCCTGAGTCAGGACACTGAGGTTCTAATCCCATTTTCCACCACTTAATGGTTGTGTGACCTTGGGCCAGTCACAAAATCTTTCTAAATCTTAATTTTATTGTCTGTAAAACGGGGATAATTATATCTTCCAGACAACTGTTGAGAGGAACAACTGAAATAATGTAAATGCACACTGAAAACAAGAAAATACCATCCAAACGTAAAGTACTTTTAATAGTAGTAGTAATATTAATGTGTGTCACCTGAAACAAAGGCAAGTATAATTTTCATCTAATAATTATACTTTGTTCCTTTTATCCATCGCTCAGTGAAGATTAATTGTATACAATGTCATGTGAAATACAGTAGAAATCATCTTTCTACAGCTGGACAAACAAGCACAGCAAGTCTAATTTGCCCCAGCTTTCCTGACTACTTGGTAAGTGGCAGAAATAGAATTCAAATTCAAGAATCCCCAGTTAATCACCTACTTTTTAATCTCCAAGCACATTTTCTTCCCAATGATCACATTCTTTAAACTACATTTTTTAGAACGTGGTGAAATAACAAAGGCACGTAAAAACTCAAGAGGTAAATGCAAATATATCCACTGATCTTGAGAAAAATAATTTAAATTGTGATCAAAAGGCTCATGTGAATCACTTGTTTCCTTTTTGCACTGAATTATAAGACATATTATCATGAAAGTATTTTAAAGAATGTCAGTAAATCTATTTACAGTTGAAATCTTTATAGTAAGGAACTATTAGAATTATTCAGAGGCAGAGATTTTGAAGCCTAGCCAATTTGCTTCCAACACGTTAAAAAATGGGAAATTTAACTATAAATGCTGAACTAGATTAACCAAATTTTAAAAGATCTTTTTCTCTTCACTCATTAAAAAGCAATCAAATACTATTTTTACTCCTAACAATTTTACTTATCACACTAACCTAACTAATGTATAATCATTTAACCTATGTAAAACTTTAAAATGAAAGTATAATTTCATCAACTCTCAGCTCTTTCAAAACAAATATATTTTACATTTATATACTTGTAAAATATATATATATAATACATACATAATCTCAGATCATTTTTGAGATATGATATAAAAATATTCTAGTAAATTTTCAGTAATTCATTTATGTACTAATATACTATCAGAGATTAACATCAGACCATTTTAAAACTAAATATAATTGGCAAAATTTTGTTCTTACTTCCTTACACAAGATGCATGTCTCTGTGCTGAGAAGAGTTCCACTAACTTGTAGCATCGAGCCAGAGTACCAGATTACCAGCATGCCAATCTAATTATGGATCTTTTTCAGAGTACAGTGTGTCTAGGGCAGTGCTAAAAGCACTGTACTGCTATCAGATAAAGATCAGAAGTATTTTTAGGGGTGGAGTCAGAGGAATAGGTCCAAACCATTTTTTTTTGCCTGATCATGCAGTTTCCTCATCAACTTTATATTCTATTTAAAAAACATAACAAATAAAAACTGTCATAAATAGGACAGAGGCCCATATCAGAAATATTGCTGAAGTTAAAATAGATATGTTAGCTTAATTTTTAGTTTCTCTTCATTTAAAAAAAAATTAGATTTTTGCTTTCAATTTCTGTTATAATGGCAGTATTTTAATTAACAGACTTGAAACAAATATTTTAAAACTCTGTCGCCTTTTTTTATTTTGCCAAACTCCTCAAATCCAACAAATCTTTTATTGGTCCTTAACATGAGTCACATTTTCCTGCTTTTTTGCAAGCCTGGTAATTTCTGACTGGACACCAGACACTGTGAATTTTACCTTGTTGGATGTTGAATATTTTTGCGTTCCTATAAATATTCTTGAGTTTTGTTCTGGAACCAGTAAAATTACTTGAAAATAATTTGGTCCTTTTGAGTCTTGTTTTTAAGATTCAGGTGAGACCAAGCAGTGCCCAATGTAGGGTTATTTCTCACTACTGAGAAGGCAGAGACCAATGCCCGATGAATCATGAGGTTTTCCAGTCTGGCATTGGGGAACAGGCACCATTTCCGGCCCTATATTAGTACTAGGAACGGCTATCTCTAATCCTTCTGGGTGCCTTTTTCCCCTGGCTTTAGGCAGTTTCCTCACATACATGTACTGATCAGCCAAATACTCAAGGAGGACCGTCTGCAGACATCTTTCTCTGTGAAGCATTTTCCTCTCTGATACTGTGTCCTGAGAAATGAACTCACCTTGGTTTCCTTAGACTCTCAGCTCCATAGCCTCCGCTTAGTTATTATCAGAAAACTTACATATATTTCAGGACATGGATACCTCACTGGAAATGCCTCAATGGAACATTCTTAGTATTCCTTTCCTCATGTGAGAAGTGACTTATCCTACAAACTCCTAACCGCAGGGCCACTCTCACCTTTCTTGGGATGCTTGTCTGCCAGGTGATACAAGTGCTACTCTTCCACTCCCTAATGAATGAATTCTCCCCAGGTTGACCCAGTTCCAAGAAGCCTATAACCAAACATAATCATTACTACCTTTTTCTCAGTTGCCACTCTCACTACTCCATCACTGAGGGAGCCAGAAAATCTCTGTTCTACTGTATTTTTCATTCTTTAATTAAGGTGTCACTGTGTATGTAACTCATTCATACACCTGTACACATAATGGCTTTATTTAAAATTACAAAATAAATTCTCCAATGTTAAAGTAAAAACACACACAAACGTGCAAATTTGATTCTCCCAGCACTAACGCAAGGTTTCACAATCTACGCATTACTGACATCTTGGGCTGGATAATTCTCCCTTGTGTGTGTTGGTCAGGCATGGGAGTATGCTGTGCACTGCAGGATGTTTAGCAGCATCCCTGGCCTCTACACATAGATATCAGTAATAACACCCCAATGTCACCAATTGTGACAATCAAAATGTCTTCCCCAATTGACAACTGGGCTAATAAAAAGTTTGACTCTAAGTACAATTATTAACCAAATAAAGGGAAGAGGGGAATACCTTATTCTATACGGCCAGGACCTGTCAGATTTGCCCCTTGATCCACTGCACAGGCTAACTCCAATAATGATGTATTTTGTTTTATCCAACTAATACATAATAACTAAATAACTATAATACCAAGTTCTCAATAATCTGAAGGTAATTTTTCTAATTACCCTACTCAAAGATATCTTAAAAGTATCTTTTATAAACAATACCTTTACACACACTCAGTAAATATCAATAGTATTCAATTATATTCAAATTACAGGAAGGCATCAGAATAAACATCTCTAAAAGAAGCAATGGAACTAATTTCAGTACTGAAATCCAGGATTAAAATTCAGTTTTACTCCATGCTATGCTGATTTTATAGATTACTTGTAAATCTTATTTTAAAAGTATACAATGTGAAACTTCCTACTTCTTAAGAATAAACTTCTCTATTCTGGGACTTCATTTTACAGATCCAAAATATAATCCCCAAGAGTTAGAACTTAAGATGGCTCAAGGGGGAGAAATTTATTGAACTGGTAGCTAGAGCTAAAGGAGGGAAAGGAAGCCAGAAAGTTCACATCTAAATAGTGTTCTCCAAAGGAGTAGACACACATTTTATACCAATTCCAAGTTTTGAGTAGACACACATGGAAGGCTGATGCAATTACCTGCAACATGAGCTCACAGTCATCTCTTCCAACAAAAATCATTTCTCGTGGCAGCCTGTGGCGAGTGCCTCCACTGCTCACCAAAAACCAGGATGTTAAGCTCATTTTCTGCTTAGCTTCTAACTCTTCGGCAAAGCTACGTCATCCTACAGAGAGATATGCAAAAAAACACACATTGAGGTATTTTTTAGCTTTCGTCTCTATTCACCAAAACCCTTAAAGAGACCTAAGAATAGAACTGCATTCATCGATATTTATAGTTGATCAAATAGACTGTTATGGGTGTCAGGAAATGACACATCTACCAAATACTCATCAGTGAAGAAGCTCACAGACTTCACAAGGAGCACAACTGAAAAGAAATACACTAAGTCAATTAAGCAAGTAATCAATTAGTAAACATTTGCCATACTCCTGAAAGGCTTTTGGGGCCCTGGTGGTGCAGTGGTTAAGAGCTACGGCTGAAAACCAAAAGGTTGGCAGTTTGAATCGACCAGCCACTTCCTGGAAACCCCATGTGGGGCAGTTCTACTTTGTCCCACAGGGTCACTATGAGTCAGAATAGACTCGAAGGCAACAGGTTTGGTTTTTTGGTTTTGAAAGACTGTTAGCATAGCTTATAAACATCTATCAGGTCCACAGGTGTACTAAAGGTTGGCAGTTCAAACCCACCCAGTGGCACCATGGAAGAAAGGCCTGGTGATCTGTTTCTGTAAAGATGACACAGCCAAGAAAATCCCATGGAGCAGTTCTACTCTGTAACAATGGGGTCACCATGAGTCAGCATTGACTTGACACCAATGAGTTTGGCTTTGGTTTTAAAAATGTCTATAATTCTCAAGAGGAGCCCTGGTGGTTGGTGGTTAAGTGCTCAGCTGCTAACCAAAAGGTCAGTGGTTTGAACTCACCAACCGCTCCATGTGAGAAAGATGTGGCAGTCTGCTTTCGTAAAGATTACAGCCTTGGAAACCCTATGGGGCAGTTCTACTCATTACTACAGGGTTTACATGAGCAGGAATTGACTCGATGGCAATGAGTTATAATCCTCAAGTAAATTATCACATCAACATCATGTTAATATCAGAAAGAAATAGCAATGTTGTACAAATAAATGTCTAACTTATAAATAGTTTGAGGAAGAGACTGAATTCCAAATGAGTGTATTTGATATCTGATTAAGAACAATGGAGACCAAGCAAATTGTTTCTTTGTCTACCAAGTATAGAATCAATGAATGCCAATGGTAAAATTTCAAAAACATCTCTGTTCCTTGTGGTGGAGTAGATTCCAACTCATGGTGACCCCATGTGTATCAGAGGAGAACTGTGCTCCACTGGGTTTTCAATGGCTGATTTTTCAGGAAGTAGAATTGCCAGGCCTTTCCTCCAAGGCACCTCTGACTTTCTCTTTTCTCACATTTTCCTAGAGCAATAATTCTTAAACTTTTTATAGTCTTTAAAAAAAAAAAAAGACCCCGAAGGATATTTGTTTACATGGATTATATGTATCAATATTAACACATTAGAAATCAAAACTGAAAAACTGGCATTTATTTACTAATAAATCTAAAATAATAAATCAATTTCATATAAACATATCTAACATTTTTATGAGAAATAACTATACTTTTCAAAACAAAAATAATTAGTGAGAAAAGTAGCAATATTTTACATTTTTACAATTCTCTTTAATGGTCTGGCTTAATAGAGATTCTCATCATCTGCTTCTTCATTCAATCTGTTGCCATATATTAACTTGAAGTATTTGAAGAAAATGTAGCTTCACACATATATGCAGCTAGAAAAAAACCCCAAATCCATTGTCATCAGGTTGATTCCAACTCACGGCAATCCTATGTGTTGTTACAGAGTGGAACTGCTTCATAGGGTTTTCTGGGCTCTCATCTTTAGGAAGCAGACCGCCAGGCCTTTCTTCCATGGCACTGCTGGGTAGGTTCAAACTGCCAACCTTTAAGTTAGTAGTCAAGTGGAAACCATTTGTGCCACCCAGGATCTACAGCTAGAAAAGGGAGATGTATTTTAATAGTCTTTCTCAAATAATTAGAGTTTATTTGATACATCAAAACTTCAGAAGTGGTAGCTTCTTGAAGGTTATTTGCACTACGGAATATGAAACCAATTTAATGAACGTTTCATATTCTGTTACATGAATATCCACTGATTTATCTTATACTGTACATGGATTTTGTGACATCATGCATTGATCATTTGGAAAATACTGGTTCCCTGAGTTATGCAGATCTTCCAAATGTTCACGCATTTCATTATATTATTTTAGAACATCACAATGATTAACATTATCACCTATCTCATCAGAAAAGTCTTTAAAGTAATGGGCAGTTATCAAGCTCAAGGTGGCAGATTCAAGTTTTCCAAAATTCTAACTTTTTCTTGAAAGCACAAATGTTATCATTGCCAGCAAATGAGTTAGTTGTTTCCCTTGATGTGGCAGGCTCACTTTGTCTGCCAGATACCCAAATCTGCATATCTGTAATTTGTCTGCCAGTCATTCTTTCAAGTAAAAATAGTGTTCTTTAAAACAAGTGGCTAGTTCAGCTCACAACTCGAACAATGACACAAATACTTTGCCAGGAAACAATCCCAGTACCCCGGTACGCACTATAGGTAAGTGCTTTATGTATGCTTCCAATCAGTTGCACAGACTATTATTAGCAAGTTGTGACTCAAGAGTCAAGATTTAACAAAATTAATAATTTTTACTGTTTCATTAAGGACATTCTTAAGTGCAACTGACTTTCTAATTCTTTTTTTCACTTCAGTGCCTAGCAGTGAAGAATACAATTACTCCTAGTACAGTTTGGCATCACTGCCTTCATTTAAGGAGGCAGCAGTTTTACCCACTGTTGTTCTTGGACCATCAGTGCACACGTCAACACAATAAAAAGGCAATGATCTGATATTATTATGAAAACAGTTTTGACCTTGGAGTCTCTGGAAAGGTTCTCTGAGACTCCCAGAGGCCTATGGACTGAGCTTGAGAACTATCCTAGAGGAAACATGGCTTTGTCATTAGGAGCATAGGCCTTGGAGTCAAACAGACAGACTGAGAGATAAGAGCCTGAGTCCTGGTTCCAGTACTTTTTAGTCTCTGTGACCCTGGACAAGTAAGTTATTTATCCCATGTCCTTCAGTTTCCTCTTCTGTAAAACGGGGGCAATTGATAGTTATTTATGCAACAGTTTTTCTTATCAATCAAAAGAATAATATCTGTAAACATTTCTTCCATGAGACAGCATACGTTTCAACACATGAACCAGAAGCAGACTACACTACAGTGAAATGAAACATTCTATAATAAGAAATACACCTATACACTAAAGCACAATCCTGTAAAATACAGAACTTTAAAGTAAAAATTCTGTATATAATAAAAAATAATGAATTTCACCAAAACAGACAAACGTTTTTCTATAAAGCTAAAAACAATTAGGTCTTCCCTCTTCTCAGCTTATCTAATTGATACAGTCAATTTATGTAGATTCATACGTCTCTCATTCACCTAACTCCTTGATGCAGATGTTGTTAGTCTTCCATCTGCCTACCTTCTGCCAAAAGATGTCCCTGGAGAAGGACGCTTGGTTAAGTGGAAGGTCAGTGAAAGACAGGAGGACCTTCAATGAGATGGACTGACACAGTGTCTGCAACAATGGGCTCAAACATAGCAAGGACTGTGGGGATGGCTCAGGACCAGGCAGTGTTTCATTGTTATACACAGGGTTGCTATGAATTGTACTTCTCGACGGCACCTAACAACAGCCCAATGCTTCACCAACTGTTTGACAAGCAATTTTTAATGAATGAATGAGTAGCTCTGGAGCTACTAAAGGTGTTCTTGATGAGGATGACATGGAACTCTCCAGAGTTAGGAGGTGAAATCACCTAACTTTTGCTAACCATTAAATGTAGCCATTAAATCCTAGTTACTGCTCCCTTCAGTTGTCTCTTTCTTATTCTTTATCTTCTTGTCACGTAAGGCTTTGTTTTCAGCAGCTACCTAAAGAAAGTTTCAAGTTCAGACATTTGGAAGTCATTTGGCGATAAACACTGACCCAGCATCATACTCCCATTTCCCATGTTCTGGAAGCTATAATTAGCTTTGAAAATTGACTCTCTTACTAGATCTGAGTTCATTTCAGGATCCAGTGGACTAAAAATTTAATATTTAAGCTTTAAATTAAAAAAAAAAAATCCTCTGCAGATGTTCAGCAGCACTCACAACTTCACTACACTTCTAGATTTCAATACAATATATATTTTACTATTTTTATTTATATTTTAAAATGTTGCTTCCAGTTCGTTATGATTCAAATTGAGGACTGACAGCAAGAAGGGTCTGAGTGGTCTTAATTACTATAAGGCTAGAGCTGAGACAGAGGTAACAATAGTGCACTTGATATGTGATAACAACATTACAACAGAACTACGAAATAATGCATCACATAACCCATAGCAAAGAAATAGTTGACTCTGATCAGTAGGTTTGAGGAGGGGAAAGCTATTATATAAATGATAATAAGTGCATGCAATCACTTCAGCTAAAACACATGTTAAGGGCGGTCTATCCTCATGCTTCTGGCAATTGGCTGGCTGATTCATCACCAGATGGCTTTACAGAGAAAATGAGCCTCCTCTTCCACCATAACTCCCGCTATTGCAGAGTAAGAAATAACTGGCTTCACATTAGGACTATCTGTCTATACGGTTGAAATGCTTTCCTCTAACCTGTACAACTGTCGTTTTAATAAAATAGTATCCATTTATTCATTCATGTGTCAACTTTTCTTCTGGTAACAGGAGGCATGAAAGGTTTAACAACAATCTCCCTGGGTGTGGCCCAGTGCCTAGCTCTGTTTCATGAATAAATAGTAGGAGAAACAAAATGTGAATTCCTTAACAAAATAAATGAAAATTTAAAACAAAAGGGAAAAAAGTGACAAATCTCACCTCCCAAAATTGTCATCTGAACCAGCAATAAATCTTATAAACACTAAAATGAACTCACTAAGCCACAGCATCAACTGCCACACAGGGTTCTTTAATTTGTACCATGTCTTTTTATCCCATCGTATCAACAAGGACCCAAAAGGTAAGTGAATTAAATTTTAAACAAATGTATAAATTCAGGATTTCTATTTCACTTTTTTTTTTTTTTTAACCTCCTGCTAAATCCTTAGTGGAAAATATCCTCAACAGTAAAGTCTCTGCCTTTTGACACCATGCATTTGAGGAAATGAAGGAAACAATATTATAATTAAGGTTATATTCCAGCTAAGAAGTCTGGATCAAATAAAGTGCAGATACAACCCATCGTATGTTATAAAAGAAAATACAGACTTATGATTTTCTATAATCCTTTGACTGCTTACTACACGCCAGGCATTGTTCTAAGAACTTTATATATTTATATGTAATTTTTTTTACTAGAAAAATTACATAAGCTTAGAAAATAGGCATAAATACACTGATTACACAAGTGTTTTCCATTTTATAGAGTACTATTTAAAAGAATTAATTCATTATTTTCTTCACCTACAAATACTTAAGTAGTAGGCACAACATACTAGAGTGTGGTGATCAAGTCTCTAATCTCATGAAAGCAAAAATAGACAATAAAAGCTAAATAAATGAATAAGACAACTTCAGTGACAATGGGAAGAAAGCAACATGAAAAAACAAAGAGAACAGTCTGATGTAACAGTTTTAGGGTATTGCTCTTTTAGACTGGGTGGTCCAGGAAAACATCTCTGAGAAAGTGACATACTTAGAAGATACTAAAAATTCAGCTCTGATGTATAATTAACATGAGCAGGGACTTATAATGAAATGCACTCTTGGGAAAAAATTCATTTTTTTTAAGGCCCGACCCCCACTTAAAACTGTACAGTTAATCCAAAAAATAAATCCACAGCTGTGCTTTTTCTGGATAGCAACCAGAATACTTGTTCCATGCTCATATGAAAAAACTCTGTACTGGAGAAACTTTTGCTTTCATATATTCATGATTATTTTGGAATCAGTGCTCTGCATTTTTCCTTTACCACCGGCCATATACATTATTGGGGTCCTGGTGGTGCAGTGGTAAACAGCTGGGCTGCTAATCAAAAGGTCGACAGTCTGAATCCACCAGCTGCTCCTCGGAAACCCTATGGGGCAATTCTACTTTGTCCTACAGGCTCACTATGAGTTGGAATCAACTCGATGGTAACAGGTTGGGTTTGGTTTGGTTTGGTTTTACACACATTATCAATTAAAACTGTAAAAAGTAATTAAATGTGTATTGAGAGAAAAATAATTTACAACTTTCATCTGAAATATCACTGCTGTTGTTGTAGGTGCCCTCGAGTCAGTTCCAACTCATAACGACCCTAAGTACAACAGAACGAAACACTGCTCAGTCCTGCGCTATCCTCACAATCGTTGCTATGTTTGAGCCCATTGTTGCAGCCATTGTGTCAATCAATCTCCTTGAGGGTCTTCCTCTTTTTCACTGACCCTCTACTTTACCAAGCATGATGTCCTTCTCCAGGGACTGGTCCTACCTAATAACACGTCCAAAGTATGTGAGATGAAGTTCCCGCCATTCTTGCTTCTAAGGAGCATTCTGGCTGTACTTCTTCCAAGATAGATTTGTTTGTTCTGTTGGCAGTCCATGGTGTAATTAATGTTGTCAACACCATAATTCAAAGGCATCGATTCTTCTTCGATCTTCCTTATTCGTTGTCCAGCTTTCACATGCATATGAGGCAACTGAAAATACCATGGCTTGGGTAAGGCGCACCTTACTCCTCAAAGTGCCAGTTTTGCTTTCTAATACACTTTTAAAAGGTCTTTTGCAGCAGATTCGCCAAATGCAATATGTCATTTCATTTCTTGGCTGCTGCTTTCATGGGCATTGATTGTGGATCCAAGTAAAATGAAATCCTTGACAACTTTAATCTTTTCTCCATTTACCATGTTTATTGGTCCAGTTGTGAAGATTTCTGTTTCATTTATGTTGAGGTGCAATCCATACTGAAGGCTATATAGTCTTTGATTTTCATCAGTAAGTGCTTCAAGTCCTCTTCACTTTCAGCAAGCAAGGTTGTGTCACCTGCATACTGCAGGTTGTTACTGAGTCTTCCTCCAACCCTGATGCTCCATTCTTTTTCATATAGTCCAGCTTCTTGAATTATCTGCTCAGCAAACAGATTAAGTATGGTGAAAGGATACAACCCTGACACACACCTTTCCTGATTTTAAACCACACAGTATCCCCTTGTTCTATTCGAACAACTGCCTCTTAGTCTGTGTACAGGTTCCTCATGACCACTATTCAGTGTTGTGAAATTTCTGTTCTTCGCAATGTTATCCATAATTTGTTAAGATCCACACAGTCAAATGCCTTTGGCATAGTCAATAAAACACAGGTAAACATCTTTCTGGTATTCTCTTCTTTCAGCCAAGATCCATCTGATGTCAGCAATGATATCCCTTGTTCCAAGTCCTCTTTTGAATATGGCATCAATTCCTGGCAGTTCCCTGTTTATGTACTGCTGCAACCAGTTTTTAATTATCTGCAGCAAAATTTTACTTGCATGTGATATGAATGATATTGTTTGGTAATTTCCACATTCCATTGGATCACTTTTCTTTGGAATGGGCACAAATATGGATCTCTTCCAGTCGGTTGGAAAAGACAGCTGTTTTCCAGGTTACATCTGTTAACTGAAACATCTCAATTGGTATTCTGTCAATTCCTGAAGCCTTGTTTTTTGCCAATGCCTTCAGAGCAGCTTGGACTTCTTCCTTCAATACTATCAGTTTTTGATCATATGCTACCTTCTGAAATGGCTGAAAGTCCACCAGCTCTTTTTGGTACAGTGACTCTGCGTATTCCTTCCATCTGCTTTTCACGCTTCCTGCATCAGTCAATATTTTGCCCACAGAATCCTTCAATATTGCAACTTGACGCTTGAATTTATTTTTTAGTTCTTTCAGCGTGAGAAATGCCGAGGGTGTTCTTCCCTTTTGGTTTTCTAACTCTAGATCTTTGCATATTTCATTCTAATCAGTGAAACATCATTAAGATTAGAAAAAAACATTTCTCATAAAAGTGAAGATGTTCCAAATATTAAGTTATATATCCTGTATCTTAATTTATTACATATTTTCAAAAGAAAATATTTAGATTTATGGGCTACATAAATGATTTACTAAAACATAATTTCTTCATAAAATTCATGCCACAAATGCTTAAATACTTAAGAGAAAACAAGTTATACTTTTCCATAAATTATCTAGGCATTTAAAGTTCTTGCCAAGTAGTCTCTACCAGTTCATGCAAAACATGAACTCTGACTTTTCTTCCAGCTATCTAACTGTACTACTGTTGTTAAAACACAAATCAATTAAGACTTAGATTCAAACATTTAACAAGTATCTCCTCTGTGCCAGTAACTGTGCTACGTGCTTACGTTATCATCCAACTCCCACAACAAGCATGTGGGAAACTTTTTAACCCCTGAAGAAAGCTGAAGTTAAATGATCTGTCCAAGCTTACAAACTAGTTCATAGTATTAAACAGGAGCCATCTGGATTCCAGCCTGGGCCTTCAGATACCAAGCTCTGGGCTTCTTCCACAGCCACTCTCTCCTATGTATTTTTCTCAAACCAAAAAAATCAAACTTGTTGCCACCAAGTCAATTCTGACTCATAGCGACCCTACAAACAGAAGAGAACTGCCCCATAGGGTTTCCAAGGAGCAAATGACGGACTCTAACTGCCAACCTTTTGGTTAGCAGCCATAGCTCGCAGCAGCTCTTAATCACTGTGCCACCAGGTCTCCATATTTTTCTCAAGTATACCTTAAATTGATGCTGGTGATACCAATTCTTACATACTCAGATTTGGCTAAGGAGTTTGAGTATGACTGGTAAACAATGCATTTTTTTACTTAGCAACATGTTCTGTGACACTATCTTTTGGGCAATAAAATGCTGACAGTTCATGCGAAATCCAGTCTATTTTCAATCTACCTCTTAGGCTCCTCTTTCGCCAACAGTAGGCACCTAAGATCTTCTTCCTTAGAAGTCCACAGACGAGAAAGAATCAATCAGTTTAGATTAGAACTGGAGACCCAAAATCAAATGAGCAAACTAGAGGAATGAGGCATATTTACGAAATCAGGGTACAGGCATGGATCAGAAACCTAGAATCCAGGCAAAGGACTTAAAAAGACATTTCTCCCAAGGAGATATATAAAATGGTTAATAAGCACATAAAAAGATGCTCAATGCCATTAGTTATTAAGGAAATGCAAATCAAAACCACAATGAAATACCACTTCATATCCACTAGGATGGCTATTATCAGATAAACAGAAAATAACAAGTGTTAATGAGGATGTGGAGAAATTGGAACCCTCATGCATTGCTGGTGGGAATGTAAAATGGTGTAACCACTGTGTAAAAGTTTGTTGGTTTTTCAAAAAGCTAAACACAGAATTATCATATTACCCAGCAATTCCACTCCTAGGTATATACCCAAAAGGCCTGAAAGTAGATACACTGATAACAGAAAAATTCAGACTAGCCAAAAGATAGAAATAACGCAAGTGTCCATCAACAGATGAATTGCTAAACAAATTGTGGTATATGCATAAAATGGAGTATTACAGAGTTATAAAGAGAAATGAAGTTCCGATACATGTTATGAATGGTTGAACGCTGAAAACATTATGCTAAGTGATATCAGACACAAAAGGACAAATATATGATTCTACTTGACTCCACAGCAATAGGTAGGTGGGTTTTATACATAGATATATGAAATATCTAGAATAGGCAAATGCATAGACAAAAGTTTATTACTGGTTACCAGAGCTGGGGAGGCGGGAGCAATGAAAAGTTATTGCTTAAGGGGTACTGAGTTTCTGTTTGGTGTGCTGAAAAACTTTTGGAAATACAGTGGTGATGGCTGCACAACATGAATATAATTAATGTCAACTGAAATGTACATTTAAAAGTGGTTAAAATGGCAAATTTTCTATTACATACATTTACATACACATATAATTTTTTTTAAAATAAATCTATAATCTGAAAGAACACTGCTGTAATCTCTAGGTTCACTAAACAACTATAAATCTGAAAAACAGCTCATAGACCCCTAGGAGCAGGAAAAGGTAAATGAAGTTGTCTCAAAGTAAACAAAGTTTTCTCAAAGAACTGAGTCTACAGGAAGGAATGACAATGAGAAGACAGCAATATGAGTTAAGGGTCTACAAGATCCTGAAAGCCAAATATTTTCACTCACCTTTCCTTGTTCACTCTATGACAACAACTGATCTGATTCCGCCATTTGAGTGCAATTAACTTTAGCATTTCACCGCCTTAATGTGCCCTTTAAAAATTGTTTCTGCTTCTCTTCAATACCTTTCCTCCCTTTAATTCACTATACATCAACTGTTTGGGAGGTAGGTATATATGTAAGTCTATTCTTTCACATATTGTAATTCTTCAGACTATTGATGCTTTGAGTGATTAGGTTCATCATTACCAGAACAACATGAGGTGTGGAACAGTTTGCTAGAAATTCTGTAGTGTGAGTATTTCTGAGAAGGTGAAATACAGGAATTCTTTTAAGAGAAGAAATCTCTAGGCATAGCCAGTGCCAAGAATAATTTCCCCTTGGCGCCTTATTTCATTTAGAGAAGAGCTTTGTCATGGATTGAACTGTGTCCCCCAAAAGTATCTGTCAACTTCGCTAGATCATGATTCCCAGTATTGTGTGACTGTCCACCATTCTGTCATCTGATGTGATTTTCCCATGTGTTGTAAATCCTATCCCTATGATGTTAATAAAATGGGATTAGTGGCAGTTACGTTGACGAGGCAGGACTCAATCTACAAGATCAGATTGTGTCTTGAGCCAACCTCTTTTGAGATATAAAAAAGAGACCTAAACAGAGAGAGATACCGCCAAGAAACAAGAGCCAGCAGAAAAGTGTGTCCTTCAGACCCAAGGGTCCCTGTGCTGAGAAGCTCCTTGACCAGGGTAAGACTGATGACAAGGACCTTCCTCCAGAGCTGACAGAGAAAGAAAGCCTTCCCCTGGAGCTCACGCCCTCAATTTGGACTTGTAGCCTACTAGACTGTGAGAGAATAAATTTCTCTTTGTTAAAGCCATCCACTTCTGGTATTTGTGTTATAGCAGCACTAGGTAACTAAGACAAACTTCTACAAATTTGAGGATTAAAATGCAGCTAAAAAGGTTTTTAAGAACACTAATTACTAGGAGATAATACTCTGGGCCCAAACGAATATCAGGATATTTCCCCCAATACCTCTCCAAAAAAGGTTTAGCTTCCAAAGACCCCCCCTCTTCAATTTAACCTTTTCCCTTCCTCTGTCAAGCCCCCTTTCTCTTTTACTCATCTCTATATACCAGTGTAGAAACCCTGGTGGCATAGCGGTTAAGAGCTATGGCTGCTAACCAGAAGGTTGGCAGTTCGAATCCACCAGGAGCTCCCTGGAAACCGTATGGGACAGTTCGACTCTGTCCTATAGGGTTGCTATGAGTCAGAATAGACTCAACGGCAGCGGGTTTGGTATACACCAATGTGTATTACACACATCCTCCACTTCCTCTGACATTCTTTTACTCGTTTGTCACTCAAAGGGCCATAAAAAGAAAACTGAAGAATAGTCTAAATTTCTCATATAAATAATATTACTTTAAGGTTGGGGGTAACCTTAGAAATTATCTAGGTTAAGCCCTTTGTTTTTACAAAGGAGCAAAATGAGACACTAAGATTAAATGACTTGTTCATAGTCATACAGCTAGGTTGTTACAGTGCCAAAGCTAGAATGAAGACTGTATGGGGTTGAATCATGTCCCTAAACTTGCATGTACTTCCTGGAACCTTAGAATGTGAACTTATTTGGAAATAATGTCATTGCATATGCAATTAGTTAAGATGAGGTCACACTGGAGCAAGGTAGGTCTTTAATCCAATATGACTTGTGGCCTTATAAGGAGAAGAGACACAGAGACACATAGGGAGAATGTGACAATGGAAGCAGAGATTACAGTGATGTATCTACAAGCCAAAGAATGCCAAGGATTGCCAACAACACGAGAAGCATCACCAGCAGCACCAGAAAAGAAAGGTATGGAACAGAGCCTTCAGAGCAGGCATGGCCCTGCCCACACCTTGATTTCGGATGCCTAGCCTCCAGAAGTATGAGAGAATAAACTTCTGTTGTTTTAAGTTACCCACTTTATGACCCTTTGTTACAGCAGCCTCAAGAAACTAATACAGAGATCTAACTCCTTGTGCAAGAATTCTTTTTACACCATGATGAGTTAATGTAAGTGCATGTATGTCAATGTATGTGTCTATCCTAAGATCAGGAAACAACTATAAAATCTTCTGTGACATAAAATAAGTCACCCGGTTTTTATGTAGCAGACATCTGATAACAGTGTTTATTAAATGAAATGGTATATAGGTTTTAAATTCATAAAGCAAATTTAGGCTTACTTAAGTGTTGGCTCAAAAAAATTTTAATTAACTTTTGACAGTAAAATGGTTCCCATAGCTGCATTAAACAGATAAAATCACATCACATAGCTAAAGTCCAATCTATGGGGTAAATGCTGGCAAAAGGAAATACATATTAAACTCCTTAATGAAATTTATTATTAGTGAAATCTATATGATTGGTATTCTTAAATTTTTTATTTGAACTGAAGTTTACTGCTACCATCAGACATTTGGGAATCTTATCAAAAGAAATAATAAATATTGCATTTCATAGATGTTCATTAATTTCATATTTATTTCTAATAAGGATTTAGATCAGATATTTTCACATGATCAAATAAAAACACTCAAAAATATGAAAAGAAGCAAATCATTTTTGTGTCTAATAAGTGCTTAGTGACTCTCATTCATAAATTTCTTAATTATTCTTCCCTGCTCTAGAGATTAACCCTTATTCTGTTCTTATTTTTGATAATGACACATTTGATTAAAATTTACATTTAAGCTGGATCCAACATGGCTCCAACATGGTAGATTCATTTTAAAATAAGTGATTTTGATCATTATATTTAAACTTTGGCATATAGTCAATATTTAAATTTGGCATACAGTAAACTTACTTTTTAGAATGTATGGTATATACAGGTATAAAAGAAAAACCACAACCACCTAATCAGAAAGTAATTTTTTAACAAAACTCGGTGCACATGTTAGTAAATTTGAATTTCCAGGGTCAAAGTAACTTTTGGATTTTGAACATGATACCACAAAGTTGCTTTACTAATTTTAAGTAAAGAAACTTATTATTTTCTGTTAAGAAGACTATTTACTCCAGCTTTTTATGACCAGCTCCTTGGATATGCAGCAAAGTTGGAATATAAAAATATAAATGTCCACTAGAATCTGAGGATACCTTAGCCTATCAGATGCTATAAATTAAAATTAATGAACTTTCTCCAAAATTAGGGATTGATGTACTGTGGTATGTTGTTAAGAGTTTTTTTTTTTTTTTTTTTTTTAAGAAAAGATGTGAGTTTTACATTTTGAAAATTTGTTTTACAATAGAATTGTTAAAAATTCATCTTAAAAGAAATTATTTAAAAGCATGAAAATGAAATTTAAAAAAACATAAAACAGACAGCAAATAGTTGATTTAAAGGATCATTTACCTTTTCTTTAGTGCTAGACTTTGAAGAGTAGTCTATGTTTTATTATTCTACTCTCTTACCTTTTAACCATTTTTCAGTCTACTTACTAACAGGGCTTCTGTTCTCTCCCTCTCAAACTGCCTTGAGAAGCTATGGACAAAAATGACCTCCTAAATGAGAAATCAGTGGTCTTTAGTAATTCTATCTTACATCACCTCTCAATACTGCTGACGACTATTGTCTTCTAGAAACATCCACTTTGGTTTCCTCTCACTTCCATGGCTACTCCTCAATCTCTTTGAAAGTCTCCACTTTTCCTTTTTGCTTTACATCTTGTGTTTTTAAGGGTATTCCTTTCCTGTACATGATCCCTTTGGGACTTCTTTGAAGCTATGAGGCTTCAAATACCACTTAATATATTAAGTAACACATCTAAAGTTCAAGTCAAAACCTCTTTTAAAGATCCAGACCTTACCTCTAACTGATTACAAATCATTCTGAGTTCAATGTCCTCACCGGCACTTCAGATTTAATTTGAAAAAGATCGAACTCTTCCATCACCAGAACAAAATCTGCATTTCCTCCTGTTTTCCCTGTCTTGGTGAATGGCATCACCAATCGCCAAGTTCTGGGCTCAGGCTCATGGAGGCTGTGGTTCATGTGGCCCATTAGTCCCTTGGACTAATATTTTCCTTGTGTCTTTGGTTTTCTTCATTCTGCTTTGCTTCAGACAGGATGAAACCAATAGATGTATCTTAGACGGCCATAAGCCAAGATTTTTTCCTTATAAAATAATTTAAAAAAACAAAACAAACCCGTTGCCATCGGGTCGATTCCAACTCATAGCGATTAACAACAATGGGTTCTGAATGTAGTGTTGCAAACTACAAGCATGTTTAACTAGGACATACAAAACGAAAAAAAATGGCCAGCACTGATTCAATCACCTTATAAAACAGTGTTAACATCCATTTTTTACAGAAATGCCACTAACACTGAAATGACAGCTTTGAGGATTAAATACATGGTAAGAATGCTCTGACTCTAAAACACTTAATTTGAACAGAATTTATGGTTAAAATGTAAGGTAAAAGTATTTAAAAAGATAAGAAGGTAAGAGTACGATTAGAGCTATATAAAGATTATCTAAACTTTATCACGAAAACGTGTTATTTCCTAATACCTCAAAAAGTCCTTCAGCTTGGACTGGGTGGGTTGACAACATAAGAGAGTGGGGATGGGGGGAGTAGGCTCTGACTGCGAAGAAATAGAGAACAGAAATAGAAAAAGACACAAGAGCACAGGAAACACACAACGTGTTGATTTAGAACGCAGAGACTGCAGAAGAAAACTAAAAATTGGGCCCAAGAACAAGTGAGAAAAGAAACAAACAAGTCAGACGTTAGGAAATCCTAGTGACCAAAACTGCTAACCTGAGAAGCAGATGAAAGAAAACTGTCAAGACAGTATTCTTTGATGAAATATTCCTATCCCTCACCGTATATCCTTGCAGAGGGTGTGAAAACTTTCAACTAACCTAAAATCCACTAACAAAAACATGCCAGATTCTAGTAATGAATTATAGTTTGAATGTTGTTAATAATAATCACTAGATCTGCTTCTGCTGGACACCAAATAGTCCCCCTCCCTTGTCCCCTGGCCACCCCACCACTAAGTTTCTAAAATTTACCTTATTTATCCTGCATTTAATTGCATTCTATTTGTTCCTACCTCTGCAATTTACCAATTTTGAGTTCCTGGTTCAGTATAGTTGATTCTTAACATTCTGCAATTTGTTATACACAAATTCCATAGAATCATGGGATCAAACCCTGCTCTCACTTCAAGCTAAGGCGCTAGTGTTTTATTGAACAGTCCAACACAAAATTCTTTGCATAGGTGAAAGGTAGGAACAATGGAAGTGGAGGTATTGAGATGTAAAACTTGGAACAATTTTTTCATTCCTGGATTTGCTATTGAAGGAAACAGTAGAGCCACTATATTAGCGAAACACTGTGTTTCCTTCAATAACTCTTTTAGCTTAAACGAAAAGCAAAATTCTATTTACCATATATCTCTTTAAAAGACACACACACACACACACACACACACACACACAGAGCACGCTCCCTCCCAAAAAAGGGATAGCTCAGTGTCATTTTTATCAGCTAGTTATTTACAGAAACATTAAGTTCAGCAACACTACTGGAATAAAAAATAGTGCATTTCATTTTTAAACTATCATCTGTTCAGTATAGCAGTGGCAGGCTGGAAAATATTTCAATAGCACAAATGATTCAGAAAACTTAAAAGTGAAACATAGTTAACACCAAATGATTTAAAAGCACTTTACACACACACGCACACACAAATACTGATGCCTGCATTTTACTTTGAAACGCAGCCAAAAAATAAGATGGAGTGATGAACGGAATGATGGATAGTTAGATAATGTGATAAAACTAGTTTAATATAATGTTAATGGGAGATCCAAGGTGGTAGGTATATGAGTAGTCACTATGAAATTCTTTCAACTTTTCTGTATATTTGAGAATTTTCATAGTAAAGTGTTAGGAAAACATCTAGAACAATAACCACACACAAACACACACAGCTCTTCGGATTTAAAAAAAAAAAAAAAAGTTATAAAAAGGAATTAAAAGAATGAAAAAAAAAAGTATCTCCCAAAATAACTTTAGTGAAAAAGAGAATCAAATAACAAATAATTTAGAAAGTACAAACTCCGAGAACACTGTATGTAAAGAATAAGGGATGCAACTAAAGTTGTACTAAGAAAAAATTTATAGCCTTAGAGGTGTTTTCAACAAAACTAGAAAAAAATAAAGCATTAATGATTTAAAAAGAAATTAAATTAAAAACATAAAAATAATAAATCAGAAAGCAGATTCTTAAAAAGAAATATTAAAAACCCGACAGGTTGTTTTCTTATTTTTTTCATCACTCATCATACACACTTACCTTTATAATAAAAGGATGTAACTGCAGACAAGATTTTTTTATTTATAAAATAATTACACCTACAACTTTGTGCTTCTAAATCTGAAAATCTCAATAAACTAGTAATCTTCTAAGAAAATAAAAATGACCTGATTCAAAAAGAAGTAGACCTGAAAATACTATCAAAAACTAAAGCATCCAAACACCTGTTTGAGTCCCCTTGCCTTCTTTCAAATATAACAAGCTAATAAACTCAGTGCAGTCTAAATCAAAACCCAAAAAGTTTTTTTAATGAGCTTGTCAAAAATAATTCTAAAATACCTAAGGAAAAGATAAGCATATAAAAATAACTAGGTAAATTATGAAAAAGCAGTGTAGTATAAGAGAAATATTTTAAAAATATAGGAGTAATATAGCAGTGAAAGAAAAGGCAGATAGGTCGATGGAACAGAATAAAAGATCCAGAAGTAAATCTATATATATTATGAAGACATTTAAAATAGTGACAGAAAATAGAGTTATGCAATAAATGATACTGAGACAAAAGGCTATAAATCTCTAAATATATTTTAGATAAATTAAACATTTACATGTAAAAATTAAAATCATAAATGTAAGAAAAATAGATAAGTATTTAATAAAATTTTGTGTATTGGGATTACTTCATAAGGAAATGAGAAATTTGGCTATATACATGCTAAAATCTTTAGTAGATAAAAATAACATAAAAAGGACGAAATGACAACCTAGAAAAAAATTTTACAACATATACATATAACAAAGCAGTTGTTACAAGTTACTATGACAATAAACATTTCTTTATAAAAAAATGAGCAAAGGACACATACACAAGAATTCCTATTAAAAATATAACAGACAATAAACATACATTTTAAAAAACTGTTAATATGCACCACTGATAAGAGACATTTACATGAGGTTTTTATTCTATCAAATTGGCAAAAACTTGAATAATAAATGTAATATCCAGCATCAGTGAAGGTTTGAAGACACAATCTAAACACCAATGGTGGAAGTGTATTTTGGTATAGGAGGGCAACTGTATTAGAAAATCAGAATAAGTTTTAGAATTCTGCAAATTCTTTGATACAATTAATTTCTGAAATACTACCAAAGAAAAACAGTGATACAAATAGAAGCTCACATTTAAAAAATGTCCACTGCAGTTTACTTACAATTTTAAAATTTTCCATAAATTACAAGTTTGATAAGATATAGTCCTAAGCCACCATTAAAAAGTCGAATCAGGAAGTTTTATCTAATGGTAAAATGTTAAAAGGTTAAACCAGTATGTACACTATGATCCCATATTTTTAGACAAGAATATGTAGCAGTGGTGTCACTGGGTGGTGGGATTATGAATGTGTGCTCTTCTTTTGACTTAATGGTATCTTCCAAATTTCATGCAATGTATAACATTAGCTTTGTAATATAAAAAAAAAAAAAAACCAAACAGTATTTAAAATAAAGTGGTCTTCAATTTGCAGTGCATTATTTAATTATTGCATATCTCATTATTTAATGAGAACTACTTATCAAGCAAAGGAGCCCTGGTGGTATTAACAGTCAAGCACTTGACTGATAACTGCAAGACTGGTGCTTCGAACTCACCCAGCAACTCCATGGTAGAAAGACCTGGCAGTGTGCTTCCATAAAGATCATAACCAAGAAAATGCTATGGGGCAGCTCTACTCTGTCACATGGGGTTGCTATGAGTCGAGATCAACTTGATGGTATCCAATAACAACAATATTTGGTGAGCAATCAGGGCAAATAACATTGTATAATGTCCTCAAGATACATATTCATAGCTATAGCCCTACTGTCTCAAAAAGCTTACCACAGAAAGTGCTCTATTTGCAGTGTTCCTTTTCACCAAAATAAATGTTTCATACTTTACATCATCAAGTAGGTTCATTTCCCTTATTCTCTATTTCCTCAAAGCATTTTCTAGCTGGTTGCCAGGAGTTCAAGACCCCTTACCAACAAATTTTGACTTTGTACTTTTTCAATTCCACGTGACACATAAGAAACCATGTGAAAAACTCTTATCCAGTAGAACAACTTCCAGAAAAAAAGCCAGTTAAAGGAGGAAATTTCTCCTTGCCAACTGGCCTGGTTACTTTTTTCTGCCTTCATTCTCATCATTTAGACACTCCGCTTATAATTGAAGGATGATTCAGGAATCAACAAAGGTGTTATCTCAAAGCCTAGTTAAACTTCTCCTCTTTCCAGCTTCATGCCCTTTTCTCTACTCCCAAGATTATAAAATAACATGCAAACTGCCTATGATGATGGAACAAACAAGACGTAAAGAACCAGTGACAAGAGCCAGAAGGCAGAAGGGGACAAGGAAGCTGGTGATAGGGAACCCAAGGTTGAGTAAGGATATTGTTGATGTGTTGTGAGATTGTTAACCATTGTCATAGGGCAACATTTGTAGTAACTGTTAAATGAAAAACTATTTTGTTCTGTAAGCTTTCATCTTAAGCGAGAATAACAGTACAATTGGGAGAGCGTAGTCAATCTCACCGAACTGTGCATGTAGACATTTCTGAAACGGTGTATCTTTGGCCATGTGTATTTTCACCAAAAAAAAAAAAAGGTTGAGAAGTTAGAGGGTTGCTATGTTGTGGGGTTGTTAACCAATGTCATAAAACAACATGTGTACTACTGTTTCATGAGAAACTATTTGTTCTGTAAGCCTTCACCTCAAGTACAATAAATAAATAAAATTAAATTTTAAAAAAAAGAAGTAAAGAACCATTCCTACAGAGTTAGAAAACAAACAAACAAACAAAATTACTCACCCCAGACAATGTATTTCTTCAAATTTATCACAATCAGGTTGGTACCACATTTGGGGCAATGCAAAGAGGATATCCCTAGCTGCAATTTTACTGTTCATTTGTTTTTCATATCTACTTCATTTGGTCAAAACAAACCTCTGAAGTAGTTTAACTATCACCAACCTTATTTTGCAGATTAAGAAAATGAGCTTCTAAAATTAAGTGACTTGCTTAAATCATACAATTCTTTTGTGAATGTGAGGCAAATCCTAATAGCAAGTTCTTTTCTCTGAAAAAGCAGTGCTTCTCCTGCTCAAATCTCAGTAGCAGCAGCCTCCAAGTCCATCCAGAAGGGGTCCCCCAATGAGTAAAAATTTCTTCAGGGCTTTAGATTTAGTAGTTGCTGGTAGAGAGTAATTATGAATTCCCTGTCAATAAATTAGGATAAAGAAAGGTCTAATAAGTAAACCTTCAGAAAAAACACAAAACTTTTTTTTAAAAAAAGGTCTAATAAAATTGTTTTTCTCAGAGACAGTTTACAATGAAAGAGGATACCTGATTTCTTAAGAAATATTTAGGTGATAATAGGTGATGTAGGTGATCCATCAACCCCTTACTCTAAAAATACTTTCTCACTTGGCTTCAGGGACACCATCCTCTAGAGTTCTCAGATCTCACTGGCCACTTCTTTTCTATCTTTCTTGATGGCTTCTTTTCATTTTCTAAGCTTTCAATATTGGAGAATATCAGGTCTCAATCTGTGGACTTCTCAAACTAATTAACTCTACACCTAAGTGATCTCTTCCAGTCCTATGGCTTTAAGTATGGTCCAGTGGTAATGTTTTAAAATTTAGGTATCATCAGTCCCAGCCTCTCCTTGGAGCCCTGGTGGCACAGTGGTTAAGCTTTCGGCTGCTAACCAAAGGTCAGCAGTTTGAATTCACCAGCTGCTCCTTGGAAACTCTATGCGGCAGTTCTACTCTATCTTATAGGGTTGCTATGAGTCTGTATTGACGCGATGTCAACGGATTTGACTTGGTTGAGTTTTAACCTCTCCTCTGAATTTTAGACTTATATATCCAACTGCCTACCTGAGATCTCCAATTGGATGTTTAAAAGACATTTCAAACTTAAGATTTTTTTTTTAAAACCAGAACCTGATAACCTTTTCACTATCTCTACCACTATCACTCTAGTCTAAATCATTAACAACTCTTATTCTGGATTACTCCAATCATTTCTTAGAGCATTTTCCTGTTTCCATTCTTGCTCCCTCCAGTCTATTCTTATACTAGAGAGATCCTTTAAAAATATAATCCAGTCCTTTTGTAATTCGCCTGCTCAAAACCTTACAAAGAACTCCCATGGCACTTACAATAAAATTCAAATATCTATCCAACCTCGGTTTCTTCCTCCTCTTCCCCCTTGCTCATTCATCTCCAGCTGCAGTGGCCTCTTTGTTGTTCCCTGAATTTACCTGTCTCATTCCTGCCTCAGGACTTTTGTACCCAAATAAAATACTCTTCAACCAGATACCTACATGGCTTGCTTCCTTACCTAATGCAGGAGAGAGACCTTCCCTGACCACCTCTTAAAATAGCTCTCAAGGTGCAGAATGGTGTATAAAGTCGCTATCTTTTCTGGAAAAAGGGGGAGGTAGTTCAAGAATATAAATTTATATATGCTTGATTTGAAAAAACTTCACTAGAAACACACAATAATAAAACCATCACAAAATCGTTTGTGTATTAATTTTTTAATTAAAAACTAATTTGAACTATAAACCTTCACCTAAAACACAATAAAATTTTAAAAAAGAAATAAAATAGTCACCGACTGGAGTTGAGGAGCCCTGGTGGTAGAGTGGTTAAGAGCTCAGTTGCTAACCAAATGGTCAGCAGTTCAAATCTACCAGCCACTCCCTGCAAATCCTATGGGGCAGTTCTACTCTGCCCTACAGGTTCGCATGAGCTGGAATCGACTCAATGCCAACAGGTTTGGTTTGGGTTTTTTGGATTGGAGTAGAAAAAGTCGTAATATAGCCAATAAGGAACAGGGGTGGGAAGATTTCCACATTATTTCTTTTTAAAATATTATTTGATTTTTTTTTAACCACTTAAATGCAGTGGTCACTTAAAAAATATAAAAATAGCAGTCCTTCATGACTTCCCAACTCTTTACTCTGATTTATTTTTCTTCACAGCACCTATCCCTACTTGACTTTATATCATATAATTATATAATTCACCCATATCGCCACCAAACTGTAAGCTTCATCCAATTCCTTTAGTACTGGACGATATAATGGTTTTCTCCTTATTTAAAACAACAACATTTAAATGGTCTTCATTACCTTTGTGTCACCTTTTCTGTAGCATATTTTACTTATGTAATATGTATTCTATTTATAAAGCTACATGGCTTTATCCTTGGCTGTATCCAGAAAGTGGCCAAGATGAAGTTATAAGAGAGATGGCTTGTTAAATTTATAAATATCAAAAAGCCAGGAAGACAGCTAATCCCTTGGATTATAGAATAATAATTCAAGATGATCTCAACAAGTTTTAACTATGGCAGCTTTCAAGCAGATGAAATTTAATAGGGGGCAAAGGGAAAATACTGCTTCAAAAACATCATGTATATATATATATACATAGAATCGAAAAGATCTAGCTTAACATGAAAAAGGATGTTAGGTTTATGTTGACTACATCAGTGGTTTCCAGATAAGAAGTTTTTCAAAAAACAAAATGAGAACCAACATAAGGTTGTCAACTTTTTTTTATTAAAAACGTTGGAAAAAAAACAAAACCCCAAAACTAATACCAAAAAAAAAAAACTTACCACCTACTATTACTTCATTAAAAAGGCTATTTTAACATTAGAGAAGTAGAAGCAATCTCTAGAATTACATAAATATAACTTTAAACGAAACAATGTTTTTTTTTTTTTTTTGGCTTGGAATTGGCAAAGGTAGAGTTAACACTATTTTAGAAGTAAGTAAAGGGAAAGTTTCACTATACTCTGCATTCAGACCATAAATGCAGAACTAAATATGGAAGCCGGACAGAACAAAAAGAATAGCACTGACGAACTGGATTGGACCAATTGACGGAGACGAGGAAGGATAAAGGAAACCATATTACATGCAGTTACAAGAGTTGTAACATTTAATTTAGAAAAGACAAAATCTAGCAGGGATCCAATATGTTGGGAGAAAAAAAAACTTCCTGTATCATACACTTAAAGACGGAACTGGAACCAGTGGAAAGAAGTTCCGGTAAAGCAGATACTAGCTTAATTTAAGTAAAATCTTTCTATTATACTTTTCGAAAGTCAAATGGACTCTCCTATGCCTATGAAAAGGAACCCTGGCGGCACAGTGGTTAAGTGCTGAGCTGCTAACCGAAAGGTCGAAAGGTAGGTGATTAGAACCCACCAGTAGCTCCATGGGAGAAAGATGTGGCCGTCTGCTTCCATATTCTCCCGGAGCAACAGAGGGAGAGGGAAAGTCAGGAAAAGGAGGAGGATATGGAATGTGTGACTAAATTGCCTCCAAGAACAACTGCCTCCTTTGCCATTACACCAGGAGAACTGGATGGTGCCTAGCTACCATTACTGAGCATTTTGATCAAAGATTCCACAAAAGAATCCTAATCAAAAAGGGGGAAAAGTAGAATAGAATTTCAAATTCTCATTGACTCCAGACTTTCTGGAGCCATAGAGGCTGGATGAACCCCTAAAACTACTGCCCTGAGATAATCTTTAAATCTTAAACCAAAAATATCCCCTGAAGTCTTCTTAAAACGAAACAACAGTTTAGCTTAAAAACCAAACCCATTGCTGTCGAGTCAATTCCAACTCATGGCAACTCCTTGAGAGTTATGCTGTTTTAAGAACTATCTATATTCAGCCCTGGTGGGCAGTGGTTCAGAACTTGGCTGCTAACCAAAAGGTCAACAGTTCGAATCTACCAGCCGCTCCTTGGAAACCACATGGGGCACTTTTACTCTGTCCTTCATGGTCACTATGAGTCAGAAACAATTTGAGAGTAACAGGTTTGTTTGTTTTTTAATACGGGATCAAAGTAACAACAGTAACTCAAAAAATGAGACAGGAACCTTAGGGAGCAGTGAGTTTATGTTAATGGCAAGGAACAACTCAGAAAAGGAGGGTGAGAATGGTTGCACAACTCAAAGAACGTAATCAATTTCACTGAATTGTACATATAGAAACAGTTAAATTGGTGCATGTTTTGCTGTGCATATTCTCAACAACAACAAAATAAATTAAAATAAATAAATAAAAGATTACAGTCTTGGAAACCTTATGGGGCAGTTCTACTGTGTCCTATAGGGTTGCTATAAGTTGGAATCGACTCACCAGCAACAGGTTATGCCCCTGGAAGTGTTCGTGGAGAAGCTAGATTCTTAAGATTTCAGGGATATTTTAAGTCCCCTCCAATTCTAAAATTCTATGACTCAGAATAACAATTACATACATGTTATCTTTTTAACTTACTAAAACAAACAAAAATAAAGATGAGTAGAAAGATTTTCAGTTTTAGTCAAAAATAGAAAGATTCAGTGATTTGTGACATAGAAGCAAAGTTATTCACTAACTCTGAGCCTCAAATTTTTCAACTTTAAATGTATAAAATCGTAACTTATTTACAAGGTTTGAATGAATTAAATACACACACACACAACACACACGTACAGCCTGACACCTAGGAGGTACTAAATACATGATAAGCATTATTCATTTATTCAATAAAAATGATGTACACCAAAGGGTAATACTGTCTATATCATTCATTAATTATTAGTATATTTTTAAATAATGACTTTTTTCCTCTGTTATGTCTCAATTTTTGCTTTTTAAACCTGAGTCATGCATGCTTGAGGTTCTTTCCACTTCTATGCCTTGTGCAATCCCTATTTGTATATAAGTAATTTTTCTAAGTTTTTTTTTTTCAATCTCGCTTTTGTTAGTTTCCTTTACCTTTGTTTAACATAAAAGTGAGCTTTGCCGTTAGTACTTATTGGCTATGTCATTCATTTTGTCAAAAAACAACTGTAATATACTGTTGTATAACCACTGCACAAATACAAATTATTTCAACTATGTTGTTGATGTTCTTAGCTACCGTTGGATCAGCCTTAAATCATGGTGACCCTATGCACAACGGGATCGATTCGTTGTGGTCCCTAGGGTTTTCACTGGCTGATTTTCAGAAGCAGATCAACAGGCCTTTCTTGCTAGTCTTAATCTGAAAGCTCCAGTGAAACCTGTTCAGCAACATGCAAGCCTCCCCTCTAAGTCCAGTTTAATCAATCATATTACCAGATACATGTTTTCTTATTTTTTTATATCCTCTACAATGGCTAATTCGTTGCTGAACACATTCTTTAAGAAATATATGAGAAAATCAAAACTCATTTCACTAAGGTAATTGATTATTGGAAACGTTGGTTATTCACAAAAAGCCTATGAAATAAAAATGCTCTGAGAGTTCTCACATAAGAGTAAATCCATTTCTTAATGAAACAGATGAACATTTAATACTCTAGACA
Source organism: Dugong dugon (assembly GCA_030035585.1). Classification (NCBI taxonomy): domain Eukaryota; kingdom Metazoa; phylum Chordata; class Mammalia; order Sirenia; family Dugongidae; genus Dugong; species Dugong dugon. The sequence continues at coordinate 20,687,736 of CM057469.1, read as the reverse complement.
ACATTATCTACTCATTAAGCATTTTTCAGGTGGCATGGAATTGCCTTTTTGTTATACTTCAGAATAATTTACAGTTGTACACATATTTTAGTTGACAATTAAATATAGTTGATTTTCATTTGTGGTAGTATGTTCTATAAAGTCACTGCATACAGAGTGAGTTATTAAATACCCAGGTGTGATGGTTAAGGTTTTGTGTCAACTTGGCTGGGTCTATGATTCTCAGTGGTTTGGCAGTTACGATTTAGTTTGGCAGTTGTGTAATGATGTAATCACCTCCATGATGAGATCTGATATAACGCATGATGACATCTGATATAATGTAATCACCTCTGGAATGAGGTCTGCAAATAGTAGCCAATCAGTTCAAAGGGAGTTTCCTTGGGAGTGTGGCCTGCATCCAATATACGTGATCTTTCTGGCAAAGTTCACTGGCTTTTGCTCTGCTCTGGATCCTGTATTCAGCTCGTCAACATCTGACCTACAGTTCTTCGGACCTGAGCCAGTGGCCTGCCATCTTACCTACTTATCTTGGATTTGTCAGCCTTAGGAGCCTGTGAGCCAGAAGCCTCCCATCTGACCTGGAATCTTGGGTTCCTCAGCCCCTGCAGCTACATGAGTCAGGAAAAGCCTCCAGCCTGAAGCCTGACCCATGGACTTGGGACTTGCCAGCCTCTACAACCGTGTGAGCCATTTCCTTGAGATAAATATCTCTCTCTCTGTCTCTCTACACACACACACACACACACACACACACACACACACACACACACACACACACACACACACACACACACACACACACACACACACACACACACACACACACACACACACACACACACACACACACACACACACACACACACACACACACACACACACACACACACACTGGTTTTGCTTCTCTAGAGAACCCAGCCTAAGACACCAGAGAGCACCAAACTACTAGGGGAAACACAGGGTTCCTGTAAGCCTCTGGTCACAACATTTTCCTCAACCAATCAATACATAACCTTGTTTTATGTGTGTTTCTGTTTAAAGACACCTTATGTAATATACATATTTCTTATAAATAATTAATTTTATGCATTATTTCTTTTTGATAAAACACTAGCTGAAAAAGGTTTAACATTTTCCTGACCCTAAGAAACCCACTGCCGTCGAGTTGATTCCAACTCATAGTGACCTTATAGGACAGAGCAGAACTGCCCCATAGGGTTTCCAAGGAGCAGCTAGTGGATTCAAACTGCCAACCTTCTGGTAGTGGGTAACATGAATTTCTTTGGCTTTTAGCCTTACAATACTGTCCACTACATTTTCTCTATCCACCATCATCATCTTCTGAATCCACAAATTTAGCTGTGTTTCCATCTTTTCTATAGCTTCATCACCCACTATAGCACTTTAGCACTTTCCAGAGTGGCCTCACATACCAAGAGGTGAATTTCCTTCCTTTTTCTGAATGTACTATACTGTCAATTCATTAACAGTGAACTCACAACTAACAGCACTATAACTCATGCCTGAATGAAGCTTATATAATCCATGCATTTTCTCTGTAAGGCACATCACAGCCTTCTTACACTTAGAACACTAAACAGCACTTTAGCACTACACTTGGGGGCCATTTTAAACACCAAAATCACCAACAAAAAGCAAAAAATGCAAAAAAAGTGACACTAAATAGATCGCAAAAAGGACACTTGTTTACAATGTGAGAGTTGAAAAAAGAAGGTAGAACGTAGCCTTGTTCAACCTCAACTAGGATTGTGTGCATGAGTGACTCAAATTTTTCACCACTCTGTACATGTCCACAAATGACTGTGAAGCACAGCTATCGATCTTGGGGTTACAAATAAATTTTAGCAAGTAGGAGAATTCACAAATACAGAATCCATGAATAATGAGGATTGATCTTATGTTTTCTGCTAGATACTTATTATACAGTAGCGCATGTATGCTTAACAACACAATGTTCGAGTAAGAAAAACATCATCATAAATTTATAATCATAAGAATTATTTTTCAGGAATATAATTTTGTTGAACAAAAACATGCTGATGAAAATAATGCAATGGAATATTATTCAACCATAATAAAGAAAGGAAGTTCTGATACATGCTGCAACATGGATAAACCTTGAAAGCAATGTACTGAGTGAAACAAGCCAGATACAAAACAACAAATATTGTATGATCTCACTTATATGAATTATCTAGAATAGGCAAATGCATAGAAACAAAAGTTTGTTATGGTTACCACAGGCTGGAAGGAACCCTAGTGGTGCACTGGTTAAGTGTTCGGCTGCTAACCAAAACGTCATCAGTTCAAACCCAAGAGCCGCTCAGAGGGAAAAAGGTGGCAGTCTACTCCTGCAAAAATTTACAGCCTTGGAAACCCTATGGGGAATTCTGCTTTGTCTTACAGAGTCACTGTGAGTCAAAATCAACTTGACAGCAGAGGGTTTGGTCTGGCAGTGGGTACTAGGGGCTGGGGAGAGGAGGGAATGGGAGTTATTGCCAAAGATACACTGAGTTGCTGTCTGGGGTGATGTAAAACTTTTAGAACTGGAGAGTCATGATGGTAGCACGACATGGTGAATATAGTTAATATCACCGAATTGTACACTTAAAATGGTAAACTTTTTGTTATATATATTTTTTACTGCAATTTTAAAAAAATGATGACGCTAAGCTTAAACATATACAGTATTTAGTACTAGCTAAGTGATGTCTGATTATCAGATGCAACAATCAAATTATTTCTGTTTTTTAGTAGATAAAACAAGAAACTGATAAAACAAATCACAAATCACTAAACATAGAATTTTTAAATACACTGATATTTGCATTAACGAGTATCAGAATGTAAGCTAATATCTATAGTGTAAGTCTGACAGAAAACACACAGATTTACTTATTTTCATACAAAACAATTTAAGAACACCATGAAATTTATCAGTAAAATACATTTAAAGACTAATTTAATTCCACTTACAGAATTTAATTACAGACGACTTTTTAGAAACTAAGTTGAAATTTAAATGAAGTATTACTAAATTCTACAGAAAATATGCTTAGAAAAATGCAATGTGGGAATTAAAGGATAAATACTATAAGGCAACATAAAAGTATTTATGGCAAAATCAACTCAATAAAAAAAGCATAAAATTTTGAAAAAACAGTCCAATATGAATTTTTTTCTTAAAAGGTAACTTCTAAGTTGAAAATATTATAATCCATTAATCAAAGAAAAATGAACTTAATAGGCTTTTGTTATGTGGCAGTTTTATTTTTAACACAGTTTGCAGAATTGATCTTACTATAAAACACTGCTGAATACCAAGAAATAATTATAAAATATGGTCGCTAATTCCAACAGTCTGTGTCTTTACGAAAAGCCCATGTTAAGGCATCTTTCCTTACACCAGTAAGTTACTTTAAAAAACTAAAGTTCCACTTCAGTAGCATTACTACTTTCATCACAAGGAAAAAGGACTAGATTAATACAACTGGAGTATCAACAAACTTGATTCTTAAGAGACAAGCGAAAAAGCATGTAGAGAAAGTATCCATAAATTTTCACAGCGTAGGAGTACTAGGGGTAGAAGACAAGGCACACAAGAAACAGCACTCTGCAGAACAGATCTTGGTTGTATTTGGCTCTGCCTTCCATTAGCAGTTTGGCTTGGGAACAAGTCAGTTAACTTTCCAGCTTTTAGTGTTTTCCTCGGTCAAGTGAAGGAATCCTGGTGGTGGAGTGAAGCTCTAGACTGCTAACCCAGAGGTTGGCGGTTCAAACCCACCAGCCGCTCGAGAGAGAAAGATGTGGCAGTCTGCTTCTGTAAAGATTTACAGCCTTGGGGCAGTTCTACTCTGTCCTACAGAGTCGCTATGTGAGAGAACCTACTCCGCAGCACTGGGTATGGTTTTTTTTCTGTCAAGTGCACTCAGATTCTTCTGTTTTAAAACACCAAAATTCTACAATATCTACAAAATTAGGAAGAACAAACAGCAGCCCTGGTGAAGGTAAAATAATGGCTGAAACAATACAAAATTGTTCTAACTTGCTATTCATCAATGCAATATTTCCAGAGCTGAATTCCTAAATCTTTGAAGCATACCCAACTTGGGTTATATCAGTGAAGATCTAGATACTGTATTCAGAATGTAACTCTCTCCTACAATGTTAGATTTTTCCCTCACCTGCTCCTCCCCATGCTGCTTCACTCTCTCTTTTGCTCATTGTAAGTAGAAACGCCAGCAAACGTTGAGAGCTCAAGGATCAAATCATTTTAAAAGATTTTCTTCCAATCACGTATCTGCTTCACTAAATTCCTCCCAAATGGGTGAATTTTCATTAAGAGAATAAAAAAAATTAGCAAACAACTTCAGAAATAGGAAATATACCAGGCCAATTTTTTTTCTGTTTTTACTTCTTAAAAAATACAACAGAAAGATGTATCCAAATCTATTCTCTTAAGAATATGAATGCATTACCCACCCAAAGAAAAAACAATTCTGCTGGTTCATTTCCCTGCTACACAACAGCTGCATTGTCAGGCCCTTCGCAGCCCACTCTTCATCTAATAATTTCATATTGATCACCTTGGCAGCGTTTGGGCTCCAGCAGGCATAGTTCCTGCTGTTCAGGACCTTACATTCTTCAAATAAAACTCTACTGAACACTAAAAACGGATTCTACGACCTAGAGTGCACGTCTTCCCGCCCTATGTTAGGCAGTTATTTATTTTTTCCCTTGCATAAAACGAAGGGAACCATACCAAACCCTACACTTGAATTTCAGGACAATGAAGGCGACAGGAAGCCACTCTCTCCTCCCCCGGGTTTACTACGGAGCTGGAGCCTACGCGGGTGATATCGCCAGACCGGGTGCGTGACACCACATCTTCCACGCCCGCCAACTGCGTCCAAAGGGCTCCTCGCTCGACCTCCCCCAACCGCCTCACACCCCAAAACCAACCACACAAAAAGGACCGGCTCTGTTCGCTGCGCCGGCGGGGCTGCAGATCTGGGAAAAATCCCCTTCCCGCGCCAGCACAGCCATTCCCTCCAGCCCTGCGCCCGCACCCTTCACAAACTGTTACGGCCGGGGTGGGGGGAGTGGGAAGGGGCGCTCCACAAAGCCGGGGAGCGGGGCGCTGGAAACGATTCAATACGTTCAGGGGAAAGGAGGCAGCGGCAATGGACAAGGGAAGGCCGGGCTGGCAGCACGATGGAGGGACTAGGGTGGGAGACCGAGGGTGGGGGGATGGGAGGGGCGTCCCTGCCGAGCCCCTGAGGCGGGCGCGGGTGGGGGTGGCGGCGCCGCGCGGAGCATCTGGGAAGCGCCCCCTTGGCCTCCCGGCCCCGCACCCCGAGCCCATTCCGCAAACCCACGGCTCTCCCAGGAAGAGAATGTGAAAAAGCAGCGGCGGCGACATCAGCAGCGCCTAACCAGAGCAGCCGAGCGCATCACTTACCCCTCACTGTGGAGAGAGGGACCGGACGGGGGAGGCGGGGCGCGTCGCGTCCCGTGAGTCTGTCGCACGCCGTCCTCCCCCCACCTCGTCGTCGTTGTCGCTGCCGCTACGGTCGAGCTCCGGGCCCCTTCGCTCCGCTGGGCAATAACGTTATTCCACACACGCACACGCCCCACACATAGCGGTAACGGCAAAGAGCGACCGCCTAGTGCGCAGGCGCCTCGGGAAAGGGCGAGGAGCCGAGCCCTATCCCCTCCTGCCCGGTCCCAACAATCTCGTACTGCGCAGGCGCCAAGCACAGACAATGAAACGGGGTTGCGCGGAGGGTCTCACCCACACGCTTTTCCAGCTGCCCACTGCGCAGGCGTACCCCAAGACGAGCTTGAACAATGAAGAGGAACCAGGCATTCGCGGAACCGCAACCAATAAGGACTACAGTTCCCAGCGGGCAGTGCGCTGACTCCAACGGGAGGTCGGTCGCTGGGCAGGCTAGGATTTGTAGTGTCGGCCGCCTTTACAAGCTAGACAATCTAGGCTGTTCGGAAGACTTAGAGCTTCTTTTTCTTGAGAATTTATTTGGCCTTTGTGACAAATTGTGGATTAAAAGATTCAGAGCTTGTCATCTGAGACCTTTAGAAGCCTTAGGGATCAACTGCGTATTAGCAGATTTCGAAGATTCAAGGCCTTCAATGAGTTCTTTCCGTCAGTTGGTTGGTCCAGACAGAAGGACAGCTTGAAGGCCGGGCTATAGGAAAAGGGCGGGGCCGCCAAGCTGTGTCTTGGCAACCGGCTCTCGCAACCAAACGGCCGAAGTTGCGCCTGGAGCGCGGTGCCCTCTGGGAATTGTAGTGTAACTGGAAGGGCTCTTAGTATCTCGAGGCTGGAGCCCCTGAGCCTGCGGACTACCACTCCCGACGTCCACCATAAGGACCAGTGGGTGGCAAGAGCCCCCACGAGCTCTGTCTCGGTTTCCAGGATCCTCAGTGACAGCAGCTGCAGGAAACTGGCGAGCGCTCCCCAGGTGCTAGGCCTGTTGTTCTCGTAGGGGAGTCCTCTGGACAAGTCCGCACGTAACTCCCATCTCTGGGCCCCGGGTCCGTGCATGGCGAAGTCCCCAGGGAACTCCACCCTAGAGGAGATTCTAGGGCAATACCAACGGAGCCTCCGGGGTGAGTTGCTCCGAACCTCTATGCCCCAGCCCCTTGGTACCCAGGGCCTAGTGGGCGGGAGCTGACCAGGTGCGTTTCCTGACACTTTGGTTCAGCCCCAGCGTGGCTGCGTGGGAAGAAGATGGGTGTTGCTCTGATCTTTAAGGAAGGATAAAATAGTTTGATTTTGTTTTGACGGTTAAGCAGCGTTGCTTCCTTTGATTCCACCCGAACCAACTCTCTGATCTTGACTTAGGCTTCTTTCTCAACCAGTACCAGCAGAAACTTGTGGACAGCTCTATGGCACTATTGCCCAGTTCTCATACATGGCTCTTTAATCCGATTAGTTCCTGATTCACACTTTTTACACATTCAGATTCTGATTAAGTAGAATGAAAGTGATTTATTGGGTGGGGGGAAAACAATAATAGTGGTTTTAATGGAAATAGCTTCTATTTAGTGGTCTAGGCTATTTACATAATTAGCTCATTTAAAACTTTCAACAACCTATTTTACACGTGGAAAAACCAAAACTCAGGTTAAATTACATGCCAAAGGCCACAAGGCTGGTTACTGGCAACTCCAGAGATTGAATTCAGCCCTGTCTTCCTTCAAAGCCTATCTTCTTTTTTTGTTTGTTTTTCTTTATTAATCGTGTCACAATCACTATTATTGAAACTTTATTCAGTTAATTCAGATTATGTCAGTACAGTTTCCAGTGAGTGTTCATCTACAGAAGTGATCCTTATGCTTGTAGTAGATGGCTCTGCCATCTTGGACAACTTATGTAACCCTAGACATAACTTACGGAACTTATGTAACCAGTTTTGTTTTGTTTTTTAAAGTGGAGTTTATGGTATTGTCTAAGGGGTTAAGTGTGAGGAGCAAACAAAATAATCCATGTAAAGCAGAAATTTTCGTACTTGTTTTTCCATAGTAACCCATAGTAGGAACTACATTTTACATGGGACATATACATGGGGCAAATATAACAAAAAGAAAAGTTTCACTAAGGAAAACTTATTCTATTACATGTAATACACTCTGTTTTCCATTATGTTTCATTTTCGTAACCCACAGTTGGAAAAAAAACTGATTTAAACCATTTAGAATATCAACTCATTTGGAAAATACTCAGTGCCTACTGTGCATTACACATGCTAGGTGCTGGGGACACAGTAGGGGACAAGCACCGTCCCTTCCCCATGAAGTCTCTGGACTAGTAGGGGATAAAGATAATAAAATAATTACAGATTATTATCATAGAAAATAAGGATAAGAATCAGTGCTTAGCTCTTAAGAAACAATCATTAAATGTTAACTGCTATTTATATTTGGTACTGGCAACGAAGTGAAGCTTTTTCTAGGAGATTACAAAGTTTATATTCTAGTAACTCTAGACTTTGTGAGGGCTATTTATTGTTTACATGTGTCAATGATGTTACAAACTGTCAACATTCTCAACATTCAAACTACAGGAGTAAAAGAATCTAATGATGTTTCAAGAGCTGTTAGATATTTAAATAACCACTTGCAACTTTTCATTTGAAAGCAAGAAAAATACTGTGCTCAATGAATTGTTTTGTTTAATTTTTGAGGTTGGTAAAATCTTTTGGCCTCCATTGTAAGTTTCTCCTAATGCCTTTGACCTTATTTTGAACCTTTATCTAAGCATTGGAAACTATTTAATATTAGGCATTTTGATACAGTAAAAGAGTTGATTGTTAGTTAACATTGTAGTAAGTAATACCATTGGTACTGCTTTCAGTAATTGTAAAGTAAATAATTTCCTTTCCTTTCAAATATAATAAATTTTAAAGTCATTTCATTTAGTGTGGTAACAATATAATAAAATAGTGAAAACATATAGCCATAAGGCAGAGAAAATAGTTTTTAAGATGTTTAAACCCTAGTTTTAACAGTGAATCAAGCAACAGAATCTGAATTTATCAATGGTTTTTAGGATTTATTTTACTATTTATTTAGTAGCATTTTAATTTTTATTAGTGTATGTAACAGCTTCTGGAAGGAAACAAAGTAAAACTAACTCTGAACTTAAGCACAATCAAAGTTGACTTCACAAATGCAAATTACCACATATTTAAAGAATAACTCATTGCCTTTGAGTCTTCCCACTCACGGTGACCCCATGTGACAGAGTAGAACTATTCCATACGGCTTTCTTGGCTATAATCATTACAGAAGCAGATCACCAGTCCTTTCTTCTGCAGTGCCACTGGATGGGTTTGAACCACCAAAGGATAATGCCCTTTAAAGTAGAAATTTGTATTCCCAAATTAAGTATGGTAGAGTTATTTTATATGTGGTACTTCATTATTTTGAGTGCTTGTGCCTAATAATTTAAGAATTGTGTTAATAGTTAAAATGCAATTCGAAGTTCATTTGTCTTGTATTGTGTTATTTTTGTTGACTTATTTGGTTTTGTATATTCACCATTGTTTCCCCAAAATGTCTTATGTAGTTTATGCTTAAGGGAAGGCTAATAAACATTCTTGGTCTTTCCTCACAATTATTCTCTGTTACTAAATAACTGTGCATGTCAACATTACTAATATCCCTTCATTTATGTTCAGCTAGGAAGTAAAAGGGAGCCCTGGTGTCACAGTGGTTAAGAGCTTGGATACTAACCTAAAGGTCAGCGGTTCAAATCCACCCGCTGCCACTCCTTGGAAGCCCTATGGGGCAGTTCTGCTCTGTCCTGTAGGGTTGCTGTGAGTCAGAATCAACAGCAACAGGTTTGGTTTTTGTTTTTGTTTTTCAGTTAGGAAGTAAAAATGCAAAATGCTTTCACAGTTTTCCATGATAGTTCTTCCATTTTTTATAGATTTTCCTGATTTCTTTAAATATAATTTTTGGCACTGTTATAATATTTCAAGAATTTAAGGCTCCGACATGAAAAGCAGAGTCAAAGTTCACTTTCTTGCTTTCAAAACTTCAGTGGAATTTTTACCTCTCCTTGACTCTGTCCTGGAACAACCATGGAAACAGTATGCCCATTTGCAGATGCCACATTCACCTCTCATCCTTTCCCTTAAACTTTTCAGATGTAATCCTCATTTAACACCTCAAAGAATGTCTCCTAGTCTGGGTTGCCTATGCCCTCTCAGCAAGAAATGGGAGAGGTTTAATGATTCTCCTTCAATATGGGAGTTCTAGCAGAAAAATTGAAAGACTTAATTACTCCACAGTTCTGTAATATTGTACTGACATAGTGAGTTATCTCAAAGTTTCCAGTGTGATTTAAAAAAAAAAAAAGAGCAGGCATATCCCATGTGTTAATCTAGAGCTGGAAGTGATATGGGAGGTCTCTTGGCATATGTTTAGGTGTTGTTCATTCATATCTTGAATTATAAAATGAAAACCCATTGCCGTCGAGTCGATTCCTACTCATAGCGACCCTGTAGGACAGAGTAGAACTGCCCTATAGAGTTTCCAAGGAGCGCCTGGTGGATTTGAACTGCCAGCCTTTTGGTTAACAGCTGTAGCTCTTAACCGCTATGCCACCAGGGTTTCCATCTTGAATTATAGGTAGTTTTAATTTAAGGTACACAGAATGACTGAGAACTTTATTAGTAACTGGGGAGGAGAGCAAATGCCCCTCGTCTAATTTAAATTTAATGCGCCATTATAGAAGGCCATGAGGTATAAAATAAACTACTTTGGGGCCAAGAAAGGGTCAGAAAAGCAAGAATAACAGGCAATCCAGGATCTGTTATTAAGTTCTGTAAACTTGAATGTGGGGATATAATATTAGATTAGATAGGAAGAGAGATTGCTAGAAATGCAATGTCCTAACCTTAATAACAAGATCATGTCTATCGCTGCAGTATTAAGTATGGATACTGTCTTAGTCATCTAGTGCTGCTGTAACTGAAATACCACAAGTGACTGGCTTTAACAGAGAAATTTATTTTTTCACAGTCTAGTAGGCTAGATGCACAAATTCAGGGTGTCAGCTCCAGGGGAAGGCTTTATCTCTCTGTCAGCTTTCTCATCAATCTTTCCCCAGACTAGGAGCTTCTCCGCGCAGGGACCCCGGGTCCAAAGGATACACTCTGCTCCTGGCACTGCTTTCTTGGTGGTATGAGGTCCCCCTGTCTCTCTGTTCATTTCTTTCGTTTCTGTCTCAAGAGATTGCCTCAGGGCACAATCCAATCTTGTAGATTGAGTCCTGCTTTACTAACACAACTGCCGCTCATCCTCTCTCATTAATATCATAGAGGCAGGATTTACAACATATAGGAAAATCACACAATAGCAGGAATCATGGCCCAGCCAAATTGATAGAAAGATTTTTGGGGGGACATAATTCAATCCATGACAGATACTATTTTATCAAAAACACTCATTGTAAAAATGGTGCAGTGGCAGCATCTGATCTCCTCTAACTTCCCTAGTGGGGAGGAGAATCAAGATCAACAGCCCAAGGCTGATTCATATGAGGTGGAGGTCAGACATACCTTCTTTCTCCAAATTTTTACCAATTCTGACAGTAGCTGTCCATCCCATGGCACTCTTTACTTCTCTCCTGGGTTTGATAATTTGTCGCAATGGCCACACAGAACTCACAGACAATATTTAATGATTATGGGGTTTATTAGGGAAGTAACAAGTTACAATTCAGGATCAAGAACAACTCAGAATACAGTACTTTGATCAGGACAGCTTCTTCTCTGCCATGCCTACAGGCAGGACTCTCTCTGGCCCTCAGCTCCTTGGCCTAGCCTCTGCCCTGCTCGGGTAAGTGTTACAAAGCTCTTTAGCTTCACCAAGTGCCTATAAGCCTCAGTTCAAAGGCACTCAGTTCTCTTGCTCCGTAGGTGGGCACACCCACTGTAGCTGCCTGTCTTGGTGGGCTGGGAAGCCCACTGAAGCCATCTTGCGTTGGTCTCCTGGTTTTGCTGCTGCCGTTTCTCTACCACTGGATTCTGCTGTGCTTGCCACCACTTCTCACCATCTCTAGTGTTACATCTCTCTCCGTCTCCTGAGTCTAGGAGGTTCTCAGTGCAGGGACCCCAGGTCCAAAGGATGCACTCTGCTCCCATCTCTTCTTCTTGGTGGTAGTGAGGTCCCTTCTCCTGCTCTGGGATTGGCTCATTTTAAGACTAGTGGGATTGCAAAACTGACCAAGCCCATTGTTAGGGTTCCATACACCTTATTTGCATGGTCTCACCCAGTTATTTTGTGGAAGTTACAAGACCATGGCTAAAAAAGACCATATAAAAGTGACTCACTGCACCACAGTGTTTACCTAGTTCCTGGCCACCTTTGATTGAGTGGACACACACACAAAAAAAAAAAAAAAAAAAAAAACGAGAAACATGTAATATGTCAGGAACACAATTTATTTTTTATATACATTTTATATGCTGGTTTGTCTTTTTCAACATTTTGGTGTTTCAGGGTTTTAATTGAGTTTGGTGGGAGGAATATGACAGAGTTGAAGGAGAGACAGGACTAAGAGCCAGGTCACAAAAATCTTTGTTGCCTTGCTGGTAACCATTTGTGTGACCTTAGAAAGGTTAATGAACTGTTCTTAGATTCCTGTTTCATCATCTAGAAAATGAAAGGTTTGGACTAGCTGTGGGAATTATTGCCTTTAGGAGCCGGACAGATGAGAAAATGTGTGACGGATTCAGTGGAAGACAGTAGGGAATGGGGAGGCTTATGTGTAATCTGCACAGTTTAGACTTTTTCTAAAAAATTCCAATTTCTTCCTTGTTCCCTCTATCTTCCTTCCATGCCTTTTTTTCTTTTTTCCGTTCCTCTCTTTCTTCCACACTGTTCTGGCCAAGCAAAACACACTGAGGGCCAGGTTCAGCCTCCAGGCCCCACTTTCTGACTCCTGGATTTTTTATGTCCCTTCCATCAATACTGAGTTAGACCATGTGGATGATAAAGGCTGGGCTTCTCAGAAAAATAGGAGTAACAAGTCAAACTCGTATATAGAAAGTGAGAGGATGAATATAGGAAGAGAATATATTGGGGATGGTCCTTTATATAAGTTGATCTAATTAAAGAAAAGCGATGATAATGATGTTCTGTGTTTTACTTCTGTATGATTGGCACATCTCTCTAAATCCTGCAAAGTGTTTTTCTCCTGCTAGGGAAGGGCTCACATCTGTAGAAGGGTTGGGTTAATCTTACCAGCCAATAATTTTGGTCAGTAAGTTAGCCAGCAGTGATATCATTTGAACCTTTGGCATACTTGAGGAAACATGTATAACTTAAGTAAAAGTTCTTTCTCTCAGTTTTACTCATAAAACTTAAATTTCTTCTTCTAATGTTTCTTTTGCTTTTCTCAAATGTTTCCTGAATACTTCTGGTGTTTTTTATTATATACAAAGACTATATAAATATATGTTTATATAAATATGAAGCCCTGGTGGCACAGTGGTTAAGAAGTTGGCAGTTCAAATCCATTAGCTGCTCCTTGGAAACCCTATGAGGAAGTTCTACTCTGTCCTATAGGGTTGCTATCAGTCGATTTTGACTCTATGGCAACTGGTTTGTTTTTTTGTTTTTTTGTTTTTTTATGTATATCTCTGTGTGTATATATATATAATATGTTTTTATATATAAATATATATTATTTTACATATAAAATTATATGTGTGTGTATATATACATACATATATATATACATATATATATGAGTATATATATTTATATATTGTCCAGAGCTAGTATTTGTTTTACTATCATTCTAATTGAGACCAAGACAGCCAACAATGTAATAAATACCTCTGGAAGTATTTGTTATGAAATGAGAAATTAATTTTGGTATTTCACTATAGAGTGTTTCACCTCTCTTCTAAATAATAAAGTAATGGAATGGTTTATTATCAATAAATGAGAAATGATAATGCAAATAAAATTTCTAAACATCTGAGTTTATTTTTTCTGGAATAAAATTTAGATTATGTGTTTTTATTTTTTACATACTTATGTGACTTTTCTCAATAGTTTTAACTTTTATGACCATTTATCAGAATAACAAAAAGTCACTCTCAATTCTAGTTTTCCTTTCCTGTTATTGGTAAGGTAAGATAGGCAAAAGATAGGATTTAACAGACTGGGAAAGGGTGTTTTGCCCATAAATAGTCATCCTTGGAATAATCTAAAACCAAAACCATGTGGTTCAGTGTTATAAAATTGTAAAGACATCTTCACTTTTTCTTGGATATGAAAAGGAATAAACTAAGTTGATCTCAAGCTACTGAATTAATTATGTTCTCTCTTTGGATGTTTCAAGACTTCTACTCTGATCACTTCACTGGTCTGTGTGAAGGTTTTCACCTTTTTACTTAGTAATACTCCTCTCAGGGTCAAAAGATAGAGAAGGTTGTGTGAAATGTACTTGCATACTTGCCAAAGTGACCTTGATTGTGGCGGAGTTTCTTCAAAGCCCACTCCCCAAAACAAAAACCAAACCCATTGCTATAGAGTCGATTCTGATTCATAGCCACTCCATAGGACAGAGTAGAACTGCCCCATAGGGTTTTCAAGGCTATAATCTTTAAGGAAGCAGACTGCCACATCTTTCTCCCGCAGAGCAGATGGTGGGTTCACACTGTAGACCTTTCGGTTAGCAGTCAAACGTTTAACCACTGTGCCACCAGGGGTCCTTTCAAAGCCCTCTGAAATATTTAAAAGAATGAATAACTAAGGTAGGTTTGAAAAATGACTTTAGGGTAAATATTGCTTCATGTGTTAAGCCTTGAAACAAAATAAAGCTATATGTTAATCGTGAGCTCTTGATTACAATGGCTATAACACCCTTCATGGCAGTGAGGGTGGCAGATTGTACCCTACCTACCACCACTGCTGTGGCAGAATACCTCTCTGTCCTGCCTAGCTTTCATCAAAAGTCAACTGCATTTACAATGTAGTAATGTAATGGATTTGATAGAAAATCTTTCCTGTAGACTAAATGGTAACCATTGTGTTGAAAAATCTCAACAAGGGACGATTTTGGGGTAGATGTCAGGATGCTGCTAAACATGCACAGGACAGCGGCTACCACAAATAATTATCCAAAATGTCAATAATGCTGAGGTTGAGAAACTGATCTAGAAGTAGCAAGGTTCTGCTTCTAGCCCGAGCTCTGCAAGAATCATGTTTGTGATTAATTACAATGAGGACACAGATTGTATTGGCTGGTTCTTCCACCATCCTGGCTAGGATTACTTCCTTATGAAAAGTGACAGGTGCCTAAGTCCTGTCAGTTGGTGCCAAATAAATGCCAGGTGTATCCCTCATAATGCATATAGCCAATCTTCTTGATTTGCCAACAGCCATACATCATTAACGATATAGAGACTGCTTTCTTAAGATGTTCACATTCTTGTTCAGATTATCTTTCACTCTTGGCACCAAGCACTTTAGCACATTTTTTACCTGTTAGAGTCTTAAGATTGTATTTTCTTCGATATTTTTCTGTTTCTGCATAGTACTTCTAATCCCTTTCACCTGTTGTAACTGCTGTTTACAAAGATGTCTTCGTCTGACCTTGGATTATGCTGTTTTATCTTGGTTGTGCTACCTGTCAGCCCCCTAGTGAGCAGTGACAGCAATCTTCTGAACTAGGCCGAGGCCCAGTCAAGTGTGGACAGACACATGTATCTCTTATCTTGCTTGGTTTCATTTTTCTGCCTGTCGGCCCTAGTCTAAGCTTGTGTGGGGAACTGCAGTGCCTCTCATAGCTCAGCCTAGGGAGGTATGCTTCATTGCATGCTTTCCCAGAAACAGCTGGGCACTTCACAGGGTGTGGTTTTCCCTTCCTGTCACCAGGGCAATTCCTTTTCACATCTCCTAGTAGAGATAGGGGATGCAGAAATTAATAATTCACGGTCCATGTAAG
Source organism: Dugong dugon (assembly GCA_030035585.1). NCBI lineage: Eukaryota > Metazoa > Chordata > Mammalia > Sirenia > Dugongidae > Dugong > Dugong dugon. The sequence goes on along the minus strand of CM057469.1, from coordinate 20,672,219 downwards.
TGGTGATCCTTCCTAGACTAAGACATGTTTGCATTTTGTTTGAAAACATATTGATGAAGAGAGGCCCTTCTGTGAGGTAGGAGTTAGAGTTTAGGAAATCTAGATTAGGAAAACAAAAATACATACTTAAATTAGTTGAAAGTCATCAGCCCAATAACCAGTACTCATAGTACTGGTAAATGTTTGGATAGCAGAATGGCAGTAATATTATTTATTTACATAATGTTCCAGTGATTCTATGGGGATCACAGGCCCTGTTTGTATTTGTATTTATAATTACCTTTATATTCAGCGTGGGGTGGCGTGCGCTGGGCTGGGCATTGCTGGGGAGGAGAATCAGGATGCATTGTGAAATACCTTACAGACCTCTCAGTAGAAAAGACAAATGAGTATTCTTTCTACGACTCTTGGTTGTAGAGAAAGTTGTGTCTCACTAGCAGTGGGATAGGAAATAACTGGAACCTCTTGTCTAATCTGGTTGCCTTAAATTTAAGCAGCAGATAACTTCACCTGGGGAGTAGTGTTCTTAGGATTATGGGGACTCCAGTTACAACCACTCCAATTGAAGAACAATGGTGTTTCATCTGTGTTGAATGATCTGAGAGTTATTATCCCTCAGGATTAACTGTTTGTCTGTTACAGTGTATAATTATGTTGTTATGTATGTATTTAAAAGCACTTAGCATGTTTTAAAATGTAGTACTGAAATAACTTAAAATATGACTCACCTCTTTAGTTTTTTTAGGACACAGTTCTTGCAAATTCCTTCTCTTCCTTTTGTGCATCAATCTTTTATTATTTCCTATGTCCACTTTCTAAAAGTTGTTCCATACCTCAATATTTTACTTAATACTATTTTCATAGTGCAGTTTAATATGTAGTGTCTGAATGCTATAAATTCTAAAAAATTAAACAAGAATATTAGAAAAGGGATTTAAAGAGTTTATAAAACCCTGCCATCATTGTAATCTGATGAAAGAACTCTATAGGGATTTTCAACCATGCAATTTTTTTTTTTAGATTTTCTTTCCTTTTCCTAATATAGCTTTTCATCAGATTAGATATAAATAAATAATTATCCTTTTGCCTTAGATGCAAAATCATTTGATAGCTCCGTAGAGTGCACTTTTAATGTTAGTCAACCCCTCTGTTTCCTTTCTAATGGATGCAATAAAGATAAGTACTTGCTCCATAGATTTAAGTACGTAAATCTAAAGCTCCATGAGCTGAATTGTTTATTATGTAACACTTTGATTTTCCTTTTTGATTAATAAGTCTCTTTAGAAAATACTATGTTATTGGAAAACGATTGCTGCTTTTTATTTTGAGAAAACCAGGAGCAGCACATCTTATCTGGACTTTTCTTAAACTCATGATGAGTAAGAGAAGGACAGGATTAGTTAATAAAAACACTAAATTCGAGACAGAGAAAGATCTGTGTGTAAATAGGATTATCGTGGGGGAAAATATAGTGATAAATTCACTGGGTCTCTTGTGTAGTTGAGTAATATGAACCCTGTCTTGAAAGACCTGTTTTCTTTAGTTTAGTACTTGTCTTAGGCTGGGTTCTCTAGAGAAGTAAAACCAGTAAAGCATATAAATATATTTATATAGAGAGATTTATCTGAAGGGAATAGCTCACATTTGTAGAGGCTGGAACATCCCAAGTCTGTGATTCAGGATAGAGGCGTCTCCTGATTCACTTAGCTACAAGCGCTGGCGAACCCAAGATTGGCAGGTCAGAGAACAGAGCTTTTGCTCACAGGCCGCGAAGATTGATGAATCCCAAGATCGGCAGGCAAGACCACAGGTAAGCCACTAGCTCAAGTCCCAAGAACTGGAGATCAGACGAACAGGAGCCAGCCACAGGATCCAGAGTGAGCAAAAGCCCACAAGCCTTCCCAGAATGTCCATTTATATTCGATGCACGCCCAAGGAAACTCCCTTTCAACTGATTGGCTACTCAAAGCAGATCCCATCATGGAAGTGATCACGTTATATCAAATCTCATCATGGAAGTGATCACAACATCATATGACTGCCAAACCACTGAGAATCATGGCCTGGCCAAGTAGACACACAACCTTAACCATCACAGTACTCAAGATAGAAAATGAGTTACTGTAAGTAAAGAAAATATATTAGGTATTTTGCAACATAGGGTGCATTCTTAACTTCAGTAATATGATTATTTTTTTCTGTTCCAAACAGCTAGATGGGCTGTTGGGGATGCTGAGCCTGTTTCCTTCTTCACGTAGTTTCAGGGCTTCTCCTCTGCAAATTTAAAATTAATGAGCCTGCAGAAAATGGGGTCTGTTTTTCATAGTCCAGTAGAATATATGTTTATAAATAGATTACCGTATGTGATTGGTACCAAAATATATGTCTATTTGAGGCTTTCTTAGGCTTCCCATATAGGTAGCAAGGAGTAGGTACTTTTCCTCTAGAGGACACAAGAAGAAATAGTCCTAAATTGTTGAAGAAGTGTCTAGGTCAGAAGAGAGCAAGAACTTCTTGGCCATCATTGTCATGTGTCTCTCTTAAGGAAAGTGCCTGCTCTGAAGATATTAAAAATTAGTTTAGATGGAATCCACTTGAAATAGTTTTGCGAATAGCTGGGCATGTACTTATATGGGTTTCATCTTTTTCAAATATAAATGTCTTCGTGATGTGTATGTAAATGTTGACTAATCAGTAAATTAAAAATAGCTTTCAAATGCAGATGTCAAAATTTGAAAAGAATTGAAATCTGGGTCTCTGCTGTACTGTGCAAAGCATATTCTTTTAGTTATTGTTTACTAGATGGAACCCAGTGAAATCGATCATAAGAAATTAACAGAAACAATAAGAAATTTAAACCTAAAACGGTAACTGGACCATAATTAATTAAATTATCAATTGATTGTCTGGTTCTCCAGTTGTTGTAGTGTAAAAATATCCATAATCAACCAAAAATCCATTGCCGACAAATTGATTTCAACTCACAGTAACCCTGTAGGACAAAGTAGAACTGCCCAATAGGGTTTCCAAGGAGCAGCTGGTAGATTCAAACTGTTAGCCTTTAGGTTAGCAGCCATAGCTGTTAACCCCTGCATCACCAGGGCTCCAAAAACATCCATAAAGTGGGGAAAAATTTTTAGTAATGCCATCACCAGTGTGTTTAGTTTAGTTCTATTATTAATGTAAATACCACTTTGCTGCAGGTCCTTTGCTGAAAGTGTTTTTAGGTAAGTATTTCATTAAATAATTATTTCTGTTATCTATTGCTGTGTAACAAACCCCAAGACTCCAAAACTCAGAAGCTGGAAAGAACTACTACAACCATTTTATTATCTCTCACAGATCTGTGAATTGACTGGACTCAGCTAGGCAGTTCTTGTGGTTCTTGTGGTCTTGCTTGGGACTCCTTTCACAGGATTGCAGTTAGATGGCCTCTGGCACTGGAGTCATCTGGAAGCTAGATGGGCTGTTGGGGGTGCTGACCCTGTCTCCTTCTCCAGGTAGTTTCAGGGCTTCTCCTCTCCACGTGGCGTGTTCACATGGTCTCTCCAGTAGTCAAACTTCTCACGTAGTGGCTCAGGTCTCCCAAAAGCAAGCATTTCAAGAGAGAGGAAGCAGAGGCCACCAGCCATTTTAAAGGTGAGGCCTGGATCTGGCATGGTGTAACTTCCACCGCATTCTATTGGTTGATGCAAGTTACAGGCCAGCTCAGTTTCTGTGTGGGAGGATACTGTATAAGGGCATGATACTTGGAAGGCTTGGTTCCTTGGAGACCATTTTTAGAGATGAACTACCATAGTAACTGTGCGGTAAAGATCAGCATGAATCCAAACCCCACAATGCAGAGATCGATTCAGTCCTCACATTCCCATTTCCTTGTTGACAGCCACCCCTGCAATATTCTGTCTCTGACCTTAGCCACCTGGAGCTAGGTCAGCACTCACAAATTAAAAGGTCACTTTCCTTTGGCACGCAAAATAAAGGATATTATCCGTGAGTAGAAATAAAAAAACCTTGCTACTGAGTCAATTTTGACTCATAGTGACTCTATAGGACAGAGTAGAACTGCCCCACAGGGTTTCCAAGGAACAGCTGGTGGATTTAAACTGCCGACCTTTTGGTTAGCAGCCAAGCTCTTAACCGCTGTGCCACCAGGGCTCTTTCCATTAGTACAGTGCTCCATTAGAAAAACTATGTGACCAAAAGATCAACAGTTAGTCTAAAGCAAAAATGAGCCGATAAGGGGGCAGGGAAGCTAAAGTAGTGGAAGCAGAACAACCAGAATGCAATTAAAGAGGATATTGACACATTGTGAAAAATCTAACTAATGTCAGTAAACAATTTGTGTAAAAATTGTCAAATAGGAACCTACTTTGGTATGTAAACTTTTACCGGAAACACAATAAAATATCTTTAAAAAAAAAAAGGACACCGTCCTTAGGACTACCAAATAGGCAGATGCCAGCCACAAATTTGAGGACCCCATACAACACCCCAGCCTTTGGACCTGCTGGCCACAAATTCAGGGCTGATTTCCCACTACACCTTCAGGATGCCAGCCACAAGCTTGGGAGTCCACACAACACCCTTATCTTCTTAACTATTGGCTCCTACTGCTCCTTTGGGCTTGATAATTCACTGGAACAGCTCACAGAATTCACAGGGAGTATACCATACTTAGAACCACAGATTTATTCTAGCCAAAAAAGATATAAATGAAGGGATGTGTAGGGCGAGGTCTGAGAGTGTTCCCAATGTGAGGCTTCCCTTTTCCAAGGGTTGCACTATTCTCCCAAGAGCGGGTGTTCTCACCAACCAGGAAGCTCTCTAAGCCTCTGTGTTCAGGACCTTTATCAGCCAGTCCTGCATGATAGACTAAATCATGCCTCCTGAGGCTAGTTGATATTTGCCTCCCAGGTGAGTCTTTTCTGATCTGGCCAGCCCCACTTCCCAGCACAAATTCTCAAGTGTCACCTGGACGTCCCAGACTATGGCATCCCAGTTACTCCAGTGGTTATTTCTCCAGAGCCAAGGACAAAGGACACCTTACTTGGGATATAACTAGGTCCCTTACCCCACAGTAATATGCCTTAAAATACTTTATTTTAGGCCTTAAGTATTATGTATGTGCTAGTGAGGTTAAGGAGCCCTGATGGTGCAGTGGTTAAGAGCTTGTCTGCTAACCAAAATGTTGGCAGTTTGAATCCACCAGCCACTCCTTGGAGACCCTGTGGGGCACTATGAGTCAGAATTGACTTGACAGCAATGAGTCGTGAGTTTAAGCTTCAATTTTAGGGGCAGTCAGTTGCACTAACAAAGAATCTGTATGTGAAGTGAGGTCAGCCTGCCATATGTAAGAAGGACTATACTAGAGGGGCTGCCACTATAAACACTTAATGTATTTCAAATCTTGATCAAAACTAGGCCAGAGAGGTACAGTCATGAGCAGCAGTTAGAGTCACATGTGTAATGTGAATTCAGGGAGAGGAGGACTAAGAGCTAGAAGCCAGTCAGATGTCTGAAGTGAGGAAGATATCCATCATCACTCATTTCATGTATGACAGTTTTGACTGTGCCTACCAGGCAACCATTGGAATTGACTTCCTATGTAAGATCATGTACTTGGAGGATTGAATAGTTCAGCTACAGCTATAGAACACAGCTGGCCAGAAACATTTTTGAAGCCTAATTCCTAGCTACATTTGTGATTCAACTATTGCAGTGGTTATCTATGACATCACAAACATTAGTTCTTTCAAGAAGACAGATAAATGGATAGAAGATGTACGAGTAGAAAGAGGTGATGATGTCATCATCTTGTTGGTGAGTAAGAAGAATGATCTGAACAAAAGACCAGTCTCTGCGGAAGAGTGGGAAGAAAAACCCAGAGACCCAAACATAATGTTTGTTGAGACCAGTGCCCAAACCAATTACAAAGTGAAAAATCTATTCCAGTGTGTGGCTACTGCCTTTCCTTTCAGAAGTAATTCACCTCCCCTGAAGAAAGAGGAGAGCCTTGGGTGGAACCTTTTTGCAGCACTAGGGAATTCCATCTTTCCTTCTCTGACTGCTGAAAGATAGCTACAGAGAAGCTGGGATACCTCAAAGGCCAGTACAATTTGTTCTCCATTGTTTTCTTTTTTATTTATTTATTTTTTATTGTGCTTTAGATGAAAGTTTACAGAGCAAATTAGTTTCTCATTAAACAATACACATATTATTTTGTCACATTGGTTATCAACCCCACGACATGTCAATCCTCTCCTCTTCTTGTCCTTGGGTTCCCCATTGCCAGCTTTCCTGTCCCCTCCTGCCTTCTCATTCTTGCCCCTGGGTTGGTGTGCCCATTTAGTCTCGTTTTGTTGTATGGACCTCTCTAATCTTTGGCTGAAGGGTGAACCTCAGGAGTGACTTCAGTACTGAGTTAAAAGGGTGTCTGGGGGCCATATTCTCAGAGTTTCTCCAGTCTCTGTCAGACCAGTAAGTCTGCCCTTTTTTGTAATTTAGAATTTTGTTCTCCAGCTCTGTTCGGGACCCTCTATTGTGATCCCTGTCAGAGCAGTCAGTGATGGTAGCCTGGCACCATCTAGTTGTGCTGGACTCAGTCTGGTGGAGGCTGTGGTAGTTGTGGTCCATTAGTCCTTTGGATTAATCTTTCCTTGTATCTTTGGTTTTCTTCATTCTCCGTTGCTCCAGACGAGGTAGGATCAGTGAAGTATCTTAGATGGCTGCTCACAAGCTTTTAAGACCCCAGATGCTACTCATCAAAGCAAGATGTAGAAGATTTTCTTTATAAATTGTGCTATGCCAATTGAGCTAGATGTCCCCCATCTCCATTTTTTTTTGTATCTACTCCCTCAATAAATGACTGTCCTTAAAAAAAAAAAAAACTAGGTCAGGCATTTGGGTGTCCCTTGGAGGGTGAGGAGTGTCTCAGGCCAGTGGGGACAGAGGCTTCCTGGGGCGAAGACTTGGTGTAGTGGGGTCCCTCTTGTCTCTTGACTCCTGTGTCTCCAGGTGTGGTAGGGGATTCTTAAGCCTGGAAGGGAAGGAGCTCTTTCTCTGGCCACTTGTTGTTGGATGGAGGTGACTTTCCTTGCTGGTGATATTATAAGTAGTGAATATGAGCCATTGAGGTGACAGGGACATTAGAGATAATCAAGTGTAACCTCTAACCCACGAACTTTATCTCCTCTTGCTTCCTCTGGCATGTTCCTCCTCAAGCTAGACACAGAACTCTGCATTTTTTCAGAAAGTTGCTTCTCCTTTAGAAACTGCTGTCTTGAGCAAGTGTCCATGTGGTACACCCATGCTTCACTGGCCTTGACTTTCATCATGTTTGTTGTAGAACGTGCCAATAGAAGCATTCATCAACTGAAATGTGCCCTGAGGGAAGGCGACGTCACAGTTGGAGAAGATGCACTAGATCCTTCTTGTAGCACCAGTGCAGGAAATGAGGACACTGGGGCTGCCTGGCATGAACTACAACACAGCCATGCCGGTGAGTGTGAATGTCAGTCCCAGTGGAACAATACACAGTGAATTCTTTCACCTCCGTGGAGTAATGACTCCAGTCCATCTTCAATGCTACTGCTAGGATTTTATTTCTGAAACACAAATCAGATAATATAATTCCTTTGCTTATTTTTTTTTTCCCTTTGCCATCCCAATTCCTATAGGCTAAGGTCCAAAATCTCTAGAATTACATAGCAATATTTTCCTAAGATGGCTCTGGCTTAACTCTTCAGCCTCATTTTTCTATTGTAACCATTAATCCCATGTAACCATGTTCTAGTGATACCAATTTCCTGGACTTACATCTAGGCTTTTGCATGTTCTATGTCTTGTAGCTGGAATGTTTCTCATCCTTTCCTGCTTGGTGAATTCCTGTTCATCTTTTATGGTGAAAACAGGAACAATTGGCTCTTCCTCTTCTTGTAGCACTATGTATAGCTCTAGGTCTACGTACAAATGTGTTATATTGTTTTGTATCTATGAGAGTATCTTTCTTGCTCGGGGGATTCTTAGCTCTTAAGTGGGAGAGATTTTTCTCATATTTATCTTTGTATCTCCAGTGAATAGCAAAGTTACTGATGTATAAAATATGTTTAAACAACATTTGTTGGATGGATGGAAGGAAGGGTGGGTGGTGATAAACCATGGATCTCAAGTAAGGTTAATAAACCCATTGCTTTTGCTCTGTAGTTAATCAACTCAAAGCTTTGTTGCACCAACAAGCAGCTAAGGAAAGTGAGATATCTCCATTAAGAAGACGAAAAACATCTCCTTTGGTGAGTAACAACTTTTGCAACCTGACAAAACCATTATTTTTCTAGCTGGGTTTTAACTTTACAGTGTCATTTTAATAGTACATGTTGTAGACAAAGTCTAAAAGAAAAACAGTTAAAAGAAATTCTCTTCCCTCTGATTATTTTGGATGAAGAAGAGAGACTTCCATGACAAAAGGAATCCTAATATTTTTTACTTATTGTTTACTTGAAAAATGGAGCAAGAGAACAGTTTGAAGAATTTACTTTGCAACTGTTAGCAAATATATAAAGGGAACAATACATGGAAAAGATCAATAATGTTTCAGTCATTCTTTTTTTTAGAGGTCAAGTCTATATCATTTTTTAAGTTACTTAATTATAGTTCTACTTCCTTTGGCATACTCTTTTGAGTGTCAAAACTGAAGTATGTAATGTTCTACATTTTAAAATACATGATTATAAAATTGTGTGAGATGAAAAGTTACACTCTATTTGTTCTAAAATTGTTCTTCTATTGCTTTGACAGAATGTCTTATTCCTGACAGAGGCAATGTGATATGCTAAAAGCAGAAATAGGTGTGGAAGAAAGATCTCTGGTTTAGATTACTAAAATAATAGCCTAAGCCTTAGATTTATCTAGAGTCTATCATGTACTCTCTATAAAAGATATTATGTCTATCTCACAGGGCTTTTGTAATAATAAGATAAGATTATATATTTAAAATTCTTCAGAAACCTCTGAACTATGACACAAATATAAAGTATCATAGCAGCAGTAAACACTTTGCATTTTCAATGTCACAATAATTGGACACAAAGTCTACATGTTGGGAACTATGGAAGCATGTTACTTTCCTTTACTCAAAGCTAAAATGTCATAACCCCCATATTACCTCTTCATTCCAGCCTTTTATGCTTAATTCCTTCTTTAGAGCAATGAACTTCATGCTCTGTTTTAAAATTGGAATAAGTGTGTGTCAAGGTTATATCCTTTCACCATTACTTATTCAATGTATACTGAGCAAATAGTCTGAGAAGCTGGACTATATGAAGAAGAACATGGCATCAGGATTGGAGAAAGACTCATTAACAGCCCGTGATATGCAGATGACAACCTTGCTTGCCAAAAGTGAAGATGACTTGAGGTACTTACTGATGAAGATCAAAGATTACAGCCTTCAGTATGGATTATACCTCAACATAAAGAAAACAGAAATCCTCACACTGGGCCAACGTGATGGATTGACACAGTGGCTGCAAGCATAGCAACGATTATAAGGATAGCACAGGACCAGGCAGTGTTTTGTTCCGTTGGACATAGGGTTGCTATGAGTCAGAACCAACTCAATGGCACCTAACAACAACAACGACTTATTTTTTTAATTGTGGATATCCAAAATGTTAGTAAGCCCTTTCAGGTATATATAAGTGATTTCATGGCACATTTTCCACAGAATATTGGCTTGAGTTTTTTTTTTTTTTTCTCATTAATTTTTCCCTATATACACATAGTAATAATTCATATTTGCCTATCTTGTGGATCCGACTCTATTACTATAAAATGTGTAGATGTTACTGCTTTCTACTTACCGCAGGTAATTCATTTAATTAAAGTTATTTTGGTTTTTAAATGTCTTAAATATGCCAAAAAACAAAGCTCTCCTTAATTATTCGGCCCTGAGAGCTGGTACTTCACCGTTGTTTGTAATCTCTGCTAGACCGAGAAACAGGCTCTCCCTCTGGGTTCTTCTAACTGGTTGATCCTTAGTCTCCCTTTTCCTGATCTTCTTTTTTTTTTAGTCTGATGACATGGCATATGATTTTATAAGCCATTTCAAATTCATCTTAGAATAATGTCAGATATACAGTAAAAGTCATTTCTAGGAAGGTGCAGAGGTAGGTAGCATTAACACTTGTTCTGAAATCTCTTCACTGAGCTCTTCAGAGAAGTGTATCTCACAGTTTTGTGTGATGCTTATCTGCTTCATAGTTCTGTCTTGGAGGCTCTGTGCTCCAGAACAGAATAGTCTCAAATTGCTTTGAGTACTAGGGTCAAAATTCAAAAACCATGTTTTGCTAATGTTACCTTTGTAAGGAGCAATGTTACCTCGTGCGCATATACTTGGCATCAAACACTTGTCTAAAGAGCTCTTCTTTAGAGTGCTGTTATGCAGTTTTAGCTAGTGATCCTCTTCCATGGCAGTGTCTTGGAGGGCATTGTCCCCTTGTATCTCAGCATTCCTGAATGGGATGACACATTTGCGGAAGGCTCACTTAGGCAGCTCATCCTAAGACAGTTACACTACCCCAGCATTTTTACATTTGCCATGTGCTTTTTATAGCTACTTTTACTTTCTTTAAAAAATGTTATTAGCATCCCTAAATCTTGTCCATTTGTGGAATGTATATGATAGAGAAATAAATACCATTAACTACACGGTGATCTATTTTTCCTCGGTGTATATATATATCACAGTGTCATGGATTGAATTGTGTCCCCCAAAAATATGTGTCAACTTGACTAGGCCATGATTCCCATTATTTTGTGGTTGTCCTCCGTTTTGTGATATGATATAATTATCTTCCATTTTGTGATGTGTTGCAAATCCAAACCTCTATATGTTAATGAGACAGGATCATTGTGGGGTGTATATTCAGTCACAGCCTTACTCAAGTCACACCGTTACTTAAGTCACACCCTTACTCAAGTCATACCCTTGCTTGAGTCATACCTTTTATCTTACAAGATATAAAAGGAGAGCAAAGTGAAGAGAAAGGAGAGGGACCTCACTACCACCAAGAAAGAAGAACCGAGAGTGGAGTGCGTCCTTTGGACATGGGATCCCTGTGTTGAGAACCTCCTAGACCCAGGGGAAGATGGGTGACAGGAGACATGGAGATCTTCAAGGAACACCAGGCCCACAGATGTTGAAAGGAGATAAGGACTTTCCTCCAGAGTTGACAGAGAGAGAAAGACTTCCCCTAGAGCCAGCAACCTGAATTTAGACTTCTAGCTTCCTAGACTGTGAGAAAATAAATTTCTGTTTGTTAAAGCCAACTATTTATTGTATTTCTGTTATAGCAGCACTAGATTACTAAGGTACACGGCAATGCTAAATTGAGTATAAAGAGGTTATACTGATTCTTTGCTAAATCTAAACATATTTAATTTGGCCTTTTTACCTTAGAGTTCATCAGCAGATGAGGAAAATAATGTGCCTACTTTGCACAATCTTGTCCCCATCATTAATGACCAGTCTCAGTACATTCATCATTTAGAGGCAGAAGTAAAGTTCTGCAAGGTAAGTTTCCCACTGAGAGTTTAAATCTACCTAAATAAAAGTTATATATTAATTATTCCTTGTGTAAAATTTTGCTGTCATTAATTTTCATGTTTATACAATACATTGACAATTGCCATCCTTATATGATTGAAGGGAGTCCCTGGTGGTACAAATGGTTATGCACTGGACTACTGATTGGAAGGTTGGTGGTTCAGATCCACTCAGAGGTGCCTCAGAAGTAAGGCCTGGCCATCTGCTTCCAAAAGGTCACAGCTTTGAAAACCCTATGCAGCGGTTCTACTCTGCCTGCATAGAGTTGCCATGAGTCAGAACTGACTGGACGGCAACTAACAACAACAACATGACTGAATAGACTGACGTGTTACAGAAGCTTGGGAATGACGACTCTTGACCATGCCATTTCTGATTGCTTAATGTCCCAGTAGCCCATAACTATGTCTAGTTGTTTGATAATATACTCTCAGGTTTCAGAATTTTTCCTTTGCACCTCATTTACTTTAACACAGCAATACTTTGGAATACTAATACTAATCATTCTGCCACACTTGTCAACCTACTGAAACTGTGGTGCAACAAGCAGGGATTCTAAGCTGGTAAACTAAATTTGTTCTGTTGTCAGTATTAAGTGTCTTACCTTGAACTTGAATATTAACAATGGCTCACAGAGGATACTGACAATGATCAAGAAGCCAAATGCATCACCTATGGCTTGTAATGCTGGAAGGTTATACTTCTCAATTATTTACAATTTAGTATGTCATTAATGCCATTGGAATCTTTCTGCCTTCCCAAAGCATTTAATATTTTTTCTTTCTCCCTCTCTCTCTCCCTCTCTCTCTTTCTCGATACCAGTACATCATCAGACAGTACAATATTTTTATAGGCGTTACTGACATTTTTTACATTATATATTTTTAACATTTTGGCTATTGTTACGATGCAAGGTCAGTACGTAGCATAAGGAGTCTTTAGACATTTCATTGTCTTGACTTTACAAGGACATTCCTCATCTTAGCTTGTCATTTTCTGTTTGTCCCTGGAGGACACAATCATTAATATGCAGTGTTCTTGGATCACCAGTATAACTGAAATAATATCCTAGGAATCATTCCATTAATCTTCCCCTAAGATATTGTGGGTAAAATTTACCATCAAAATAACAAATAGAATAAACTTATCATTTAGTTGGGAAGACAGTACTATTACCTTCAAACACTACAGCCAACAGTACAATAGTGAATATAATGTAGTCCTTCACTCCCTGGTGCAAACTATAATTATAGTAAAAGAATGTTTTTATGGGAGCGTTAAGATCTTGAATCAGTTTTAAAGGAAAAGGATCATTTAGATTGGCAGAAGGGAGATGAAAGGTATAGGGAACAGCAACAATGAAAGGACATATTCAGGATGAATGTGTGGTTTGTTTGTGAGGCCGTAATGTATCCTATCTATCGTCCTACAATGGAGGACACCTCTTAGAAATAAGTAGGATATAGCTGAATTGGTAAAGTGGGAGATTATGGAAGCCTTGAAAGTCAGACAGTTTTAATTTGAGACTTTTAACAAGGATGTAATGTTTCAGAGGCCTAGAAATATTTTTTAATAATAGCTTTGATCTTTTTGAATAAAATAATAAGAAATTTGTATATATTACATAATAGCTTTTGATTACACTAGAAATGAAGATTAAGTATTTTACCATCAATCTATATCGATATTTTTTACATATTTTTTCCGAGTGACATGCTGCGCAATAGCAATTCTAATTGTTACTTATCTGTAATTCCTCGTACTACACCCTGCAGAGCCAGTGAAGCACTCATTATCTCATAACTCTCCAAAGAACTGTTTTATTCACAACTTCCCTCTATCTGGCTACCAGTTCATAATCATTTTAACTTTTCATGCCTTTCTATCTCAGCTTTTTAATCCACTGCTGGTTTTCAACAAGTTATTGACATTATCATGGATGATAATATATCTTATTTTTCAGCAGTCTAACTTGTTCTTAAAAATCTTTCAGGTAAATACTTCAATTAAAGCCTTTCTATAACCCGTGATCCCTTGGAGAAAAAAGTTGTCAGAAACCATACACTATGAGATATGGCCAACAGCAGACACCCTACTATGCACTTCCACTTTATCTTGTTTGGTAGCTGATGTTTGAATTGCCTTGTTTGTCTAAATATAATTATTGCATTTCAGAAAATAGGGAGTATAAATCTCTCATGATTTATATTGAACGTTTTAGTCGTTAACAAATAAAAGCACTGCTTAAACGTGTTGAGCATATTTGGTGTTTGCTTCTGCTTTTTATAGGAGGAACTCTCTGGGATGAAAAATAGAATACAAGTAGTTGTGCTTGAAAATGACAGGCTCCAGCAAGAGCTGAAATCTCAAAGAGGAGAGGAGACAATGAAAGAACAAACACTTCTGGATGCATGTGTGAGCATTTTTTAAAGCATAAATTTTATTTCCAGTTGCTTAATTGGGAAAAAAATTCCAAGCCTTAAATTTACCTAAAAAAAAAGCCTACAAGGGCATGTACAATAATGCTGGGAGAGGGAGATTTGAAGTCATAAGACAAGAGGGTACCTTCTTCCAATTATATTTGCCTTTCTTCTTCTTGCCCCAAACATTCCCCCCTGTCCTTTCTTCTAGCTTCTGAACTGCTAGAAGTCTGGCAGAAATACTATGCCAGGATTCACTTGAGGCCTCAAAAATTAAAATTCACATTGGTGGAATGAATCCTGAAATAAGATGATTTATTAGTGCCTAATATCTACTCCAGTTTCCTCTCTGAACCTACCATTTATGTTTTTTCCATATGGAAAGAGCACATTTGAAAACAGGAAGTGTGTTATATAGGAAGGACTTTGAGGTCTAGTGTTAAATCCAGAAGCTGCTCAAAACCTTAGCTTAGATTTCTGTTGTATTTCTCTAAATTTCTCTTGAGCGCTGAAATCCATTAAGTCTAATTAGCAGCATGATGCCACAAAAAGAACATTGGCCTGAGGGTCGGAGGATCAAAATATTAGTCTTAGCACTGTCCCCAACAAGCTGATTTTTAGCGAGTAATTGTGGAGGACTTTCCGTGGCTTAACCTCATGGCTCCTCAGGTTCTTTATTGGCAGTTGGAGAAGATTGACTTATATTAGGAGTTCTTAGACTTTAAATACGAATAACAATTATTTGGGGTACTTGCTGATGATGTAGATTTCTAGGCTTTATCACCTAAAAGTCTGATTCAGCTGATTTGGGTTAGGTCCTAGGAAAATGAACTTTTAACAAGTTCCCTGACTAATTTTGAGGAACAATGGACTAGATGATCTCTATAATTTTGTGACACAAAATTCTTGTGGTGATATTTAAATAGCACTTAAACTTATTATCTCCTTATGACTTGTCAGAGATACATTTGCCTTAAAAATGTTTTTCACTCTTTTGCTATAAAAAGCAAACGCCAACCTGGTACCATAGAGTCGATTCTGACTCACAGGACAGAGTAGAATCGCCCCATAGGGTTTTCAAGGATCAGCTGGTGGATTTGAACTGCTCACATTTTGGTTAGCAGGCAGGCTCTTAGCCACTGTGCCACCAGGGCTCCAGCTCTTTTGCTTTAGGAGGCAGTTACTCACAGCTTGTTCTGCTTTTCGAGACAAATTCAAATTTCCATGGGGGAAGCTTTAATACTTGTCTGTTGCAGTTTTGCAATGGACTTTGGTGATTTTGACTTAGTCGTCATTTTGCCTTAATACTTCACCTAGGTTTCCTATAATTTTTATTTTTGAAGTGTTTTTTAACCTGATACATAATATTTCATTTGTAATTTTTGAGTTGTATGTGTGTTAGAATTTGCCATTTAGAAGAAGCTGATCATGTTAACTCTGAATAATAAAGTGGGCTGATTAGTATTTCAGTTTTATTTTCTGCAATTACGTTTTGGTTTTTAATCAGCTATTTTCTCTTTACTATAAAAGTTTATTTCTGAAGGTTTACATAATTATTAATATTAATGGTTAAAAATTCAATCTTAGTTGCTTATTATTTTCGTCAGTTTGAAGATGATATAAACCAAAAACCCATTGCTGTCAAGTCGATTCCGACTCATAGCTACCCTATAGGACAGAGTTGAACTGCCCCATAGGGTTTCCAAGGAGTGGCTGGTGGATTCAGACTGCGACCTTTTGGTTAGCAGCCTGAGCTCTCAGATGTTGCACCACCAGGGCTCTTGAAGATGATACAGCCATATAGAAAATACTTGTGTTTTTAAAATGATATAGCTCATTTTAAAGTTTATTCTTTTGCTTTTCTTCCAATAATATAGTCACTTAGCAAGCATTGACTCAATTATTTATAGTCTTCAATATTTATACAATGGCAAAGAAATGGAAGAAGGGGAAGTGAGATGAGAAAGGAAATTAGGCAGACAAGTGAATCAGAGGGCAAGAGAAGTGAGTAATGTAAAAGGGGAAGGAAATGATGGTAAAAGCACACATGCCTTTCCTTTGTATGAACAAAGGAAACTTCCCAAAGAAAACTATAACCATAATTACAGAAAAGACAAAGTTTTAAAAAGTGGTTTTTGTTTTTAGGGTTCACATGAACTACAATGCGATGAGAATATTTAAATGATTGTTGCAGATGTATCATGCCACCTTGATATCTTTTTAAAACCTTTTCTAAATAAAATTTTTAAAAAGTTTGATGTACGTATATACAACCGAGGATATACCATTTCAAAAATTTCTACATGTACAATTCTGGGACCATGATCATATTCTTCAAGTTGTGCTACTGTTCTCGCTGGTCCTTTTCCAAATTATTCAACTAACATTATCTTAAACTCACTGACCCATAAGCTTTCCATCCAACCTTTTGAATACATTTCAATTTGATCTCACATAA
Source organism: Dugong dugon (assembly GCA_030035585.1). Classification (NCBI taxonomy): domain Eukaryota; kingdom Metazoa; phylum Chordata; class Mammalia; order Sirenia; family Dugongidae; genus Dugong; species Dugong dugon. Next base: position 20,655,736 of record CM057469.1, on the reverse strand, counting down.
ATAATTCTTTAAAAGATCACAATGCTCAAAGCAGATGTACTTATACTAATTAAGATAAGCTATTTTTTGGTTCAAAGAAGACATCAGGGGATAGTTTTGGTTTAAAGTTTAAAGATTATCTCAGGGCAATAGTTTCAGGGATTCATCCAGCCTGAATGGTTCCAGAAAGCCTGGATTCCATTGACGATTTTAAGTTCTGTTCCTTATTTTTACCTCTTTTGATCAGGATTCTTGTGTAGAACTTGATACCTGCTTTGATGTTAGTTTTCTGTGTCACTTTGTTGTTATGGAATTGTTACTTTTCGGTTTTTACTTGTATGGGTGAATTTAAGCATATCAGCAATGCATACATGGTGCTGTACTATGGAGTTTAACTTGAATAAAACTATCTTAACTATAAATAGATCAAGAGATATTATCTTTTACTTTTTTTAGATCCTTGTTAAAGAGTCAGTTATAATATTGATGTTAAATCTTGCCAAAACAATTAACTGATTTGAATATAAATTTTGAGTGTTTCATAATGCCTTCTTTTAAAAAAATAATTTAAATAGTTAATATTTAAAATTATTTAAATGTTAATAATAATAATTAACATTTACTGATGACAGTTACTGGTGGTTATAATGTTCCAGGCACTATATCAAGCACTTGATTTATATTATCTCTTTTCAGTTTCACAGTAGCCACGTAAGGCTGATGTTATCTCTATTTCAGATGAGTAAATTAGGTTACACAGAGGTTAAGTAATCTAAGTAACTGATCTAATGTCACAAAGCTAGAAAATGGCAAAGCAAGGAGGGATTCAAATCCAGGAACATCTGGTTCCTCAAATCCATCCTCCTCGCCCTTAATACTGTCTGTCTGCATAAATTAGGAATAGCTTGTCGATACTGAATCACACCATCTTTGTTTGCCAGGAAATAAAAGTGTCCCACCGGGAGAGAAGAGAAGAAATTCTCTTTTTTGTTGCCTCTCGGTTTAGCCTTGGACTTGGATAGGCACCTACATGACTTTTAGCTTTTAGCCTAGTTTATGACCTAGAAGTTGAAGAAGCAAGTAGATTTTTTTTTTTTTTCTTGACAAATCTCTTTATTTTATTTTATTTTTTTTTAATATATATTTTATTGTACTTCAGGTGAAAGCTTACAGAGCAAATAGTTTCTCATGAAATAGTAGTACACATGTTGTTTTTTGACATTGGTTAACAACCCCACAACGTATTAAGCCTCTAAATTCTCAACCTTTTTTTTTTTTTTGAAAATTACAGATGGCCAAAGATACACCGTTTCAAAAATTTAGCAAGTAGATTATTTTTAAAAATATAAAACTATTAGAAGTATGTTATATTTCATTTCTGTCTTCATTTTTTTTAATCATTTTTCCTTCTTATAAAATTTCTCTTCATGGAGGACTTTTCTCAAGAGTTTAAAAAGTTGTTATAAAATATTAATTATTAGAAATTTTGGCATGTGTACTCATTCAAGGAACTAAGAATTTTTTTCTACATAGAAAATTTCTTTTTTTTTTTTATTGTGCTTTAGGTGAAAGTTTACAGCTTAAGTTAGTTTCTCATACAAACATTTATGCACACATTTTTATGTGACCCTAGTTGCTATCCCTACAATGTGACCACACATTCCTCCTTTCTGCCCCAGATTTCCCATGTCCATTCAACTAGCTCCTATCCCTTTCTGCTTTCTCATCTTGCCTCTGGACAGGAGCTGCCCATTTAGTCTTGTGTATCTACTTGAACTAAGAAGCACACTCTTCACAAGTTATCATTTTATGTCTTATATTCCAGCCTATTCTTTATCTGAATAGTTGGTATCGGGAATGGTTTTAGTTCTAGGTAACAGAGTCCAGGGGCCATGTCTTCTGGGGTCCCTCCAGTCTCACTCAGACCATTAAGTCTGCTCTTTTTACTAGAATTTGAGATCTGTACCCCACTTTTCTGCTGCACCATCAGGGACTCTCTGTTGTGTTCCCTGTCAGGGCAGTCATTGGTGGTAGCCAGGCACCATCTAGTTCTTCTGGTCCAAGGCTGATGGATCTACACAGAAAATTTCTGAATCATTTCTTCTGTGTCTATTCTCATTCCCCTCCTCTACCAACCCTCCCCTCAGTTAAAAAATCGAAGGTTTTCAGTGATCTTCTGGGGTATAAGTATAATTAGATTTTTTTATCCTGGTCAAATACCAGTCTTGTTTTTTAAAACTGTCTGTGAAAGAACAAAAATGTTAGTTAGACTATCCCTTTTTTATAAAGACTATCAAAAATTTTATGTCATGTCAACAATCTGTGGTCTATATGCTTTCTCTAATTTCACCATAGGAAATTAGTATCCTGCTCTCTCATTGTTCTCAAAGACAAATTTGAATGCAGTTACATCTTGGGAGATTTGCCCTTGCCTATAGAATCAAGTGCAAGCTCATTAGCGTGGCATGCTACACTCTCAAGACCCTTATCTGAAGCTTCTGCTTCATCTTCTGACACTCATTGCCCTGTACTTTTGCCTCTGGTAATGCTGAATTGCCTAAGGGTCCCCTGAAGTCGCCATGTTATTTCACGCCTGTGACTTTGCTCATGAGGTTCCCTCTTCCTGGAATGCCCTTCCTATCTAGCTAACTCTTATTCATCCCTCAAGATACCACACAAGAGTCAAACTTCTCCAGAAAACTATCCTTGAATCTCCAGTTGCTCTTAGTGTCCTTCCTGTATTCTGGCATAGTCCTTCATGCACACCTCTGGCTGAGCACTTAGACATTACTAAATTAAAATCATCTGTTTAGGTGTTTGTCTCCCTCCTTAGACTGTAAGCTTTTCAGGGCTATGATTGGTCCTGCTCATTTTTGCCTCTCAAACTCAGCACAGTGTCAGAATATAGTAGGTGATACACAAATGTTTGCACTAAACTGAACTTCCAGAAGAATATAGAATAGAATCTCATAACCTACCTCATAGGGTTGTTGAAAAGATTAAATGAATTAACATATGTAAAACACATAAAACAGTGCCTGACATAGTAAATACTATATGTGTTGACAATTATTGTTGTTATTATTATTCATGCCTCTCTGAAATGTGGGAAAATGAAAGACGGATCAGGAGACGGCTTTCAAGAGTCTGTCTTCAGAAGAGTAAGGAATAATTCTGCTTGTTGAATACACTGATGGCAGCCTTCTTTACTCATTTACATTATTGCATGTACCTGTAGGCATTTGAGTTGTAACATCTTTTGTAGAATATGACCCTAATAGCCCACAAATATAAAATAATTCTTGAGTTGTGGTTTAGAAGCATATGCTTTTCTTTTCCTTTCCTCATAGATAAAAATCAACGTTCCATTTGTAAAGCTTGTGTGTTTATCTTAAGTTGAACGGCAATTGCAATTAGTGGCACATTTTATTTTAGGGAAACATGCAGAATTCTTGGATTACAACAGGTGAAGATTCTGGGGTGGATGAAGCTGCCAAGAGACCATTGTCCCATGGCAACACAGATCTGATCAAAGCTGCATCTGCTGCTGAGGCTGAAAAATGGAAGCTGGAATTGGTGAGTATTTCGGTGCTTTTCTCATATGCTTCTGCTTTTGGTTCACCACTTCTGTGTTATGTATTTAAGGCTTTGATTGATGATCTAGATAGAGATACGAGTAGTTTGTGAAAAATTATACTTTCATCCTCAAATTTAAGAATTGTCTCAAAACTACTATTTAATAAAATGAGAAGAAATCATTATATTTTGAAAAATAAGGCAGAATAATAATTTATATAAAAAGCAAAACTGTCAAGTTTGTAAGTTGTCCTAGCGATCTCAATTTCTGTATATGTAGGAAAACTAAACGGGAAGTTAGGCTATCAGCAGGGTTTTTAATCAGAGGAAGGGGGGCTGGTTTTAAGATTCAAGTATTTCCTAACAGCCTCGTGACAATATGCTTGTCAAATACTCTTAACTCAGTGTTTGTGTTGAGGGCTTAACTATTTTTAAGGATATAAATTTAGGAAAGAACCAAACCCTCTTCTCAGAGACAGTAAAATACAACACTATAGATGAGGAGAAATGAATTTAAATTATAAATGCAGACATCACTAAAGTGAATATTTTGGCTCACTAAAATGTTACCTGTAGGAAACAAAACAAAAACAAAAAACAACTTGCCATTGAGTCAATTCTGACTGATAGTGACCCTACAGGACAGAGCAGAACTGCACCACAGGGTTTCCAAGGCTATGTTCTTTACAGAAGCAGACTGCCACATCTTTCTCCTGAGTAGCAGCTGGTGGGTTCCAGCAGCTGACCCTTAGGTTGGCATCCCAATGCTTAACCACTTCGCCACCAGGGCTCCTTTCTTTAAAGATTAACCCATTGCCATTAAGTCAATTCTGACTCATAGCAACCCTATAGGACAAAGTAGAACTTTCCCCATAGGGTTTCCAGGACTATAAGTCTTTACTGAAGCAGACTGCCACATCTTGCTCCCATAGAGCAGTTGGTGGGTTCGAACCACTGACCTTTTGGTTAACCACCAAGTGCTTAACCATTATGCAACCGGGGCTCCTTAGAATAAATAAAGTTTTATTAATTTTCTTATGTAATCGGGTCACTTGTTAGGATTCTGTTCCTCTGTCCTCATTAGATTTTTTTGTTGTTCACATGTGAAACATTAAATGTGTGAGAGATTCATGTTATCCTAAATATCTAGCAGAGAGATTTTTCATTAAAAAAACAACAACTAAACTAAACTAAAACTTTAGGTGTCTGGTCTCATTTATGTTAATAATTTACTAACAGGTCTGTTATTCCTTCTGACTTTGGTCTCTTCATTGTTATTCAATTATGCCACTTTTATTCAATATCTACTATATGCCAGCACTATCTTGGGAGATACCAACACAAGGAAAGTGCATTTTCTCTCCCCTATGAACTCACAAGCGTGTAGGGGAGAAAGACTCACAAATAAATGACAGCACAGTGAAAAGTGCTAATATAGGTATTGGCAAGGAGTCCTGGGCACACTTAGGAAGGAGAGCTTAGGAAGGGATGAGGGGAGAAGAAAAAAGGGGCTCAGTCAAGGAGGGGAAATTTCTTGGTCTTAATTCTGTTTTAAGACCAAATGATACTTTTAAATCCTTTGATCTGTATAACAGATCTTTTTTTTTTTTTTTTCTCCTCTTGCGAACTGGAAGTCTTCCTTGCATTAAATTTGGTATGTCAGAATGATCAGCAATGATGAAAGAGTAAGAATGACACTGTAAATGGAATGCTTCCATGGGAATTCAGAATGAATCATAGTTCAGGCTCTTATTATCATTTACAGGTGTTCTTACAGTTTCCTAAAGGCTCTCTCTGCCTCCTCTCTCTCTCTTCACTGTCTCAAACCCTAAACCAAGCGTTATTTTACTTTGTAGGAAAGAGTACCTTTCTTTAAAAAAGCTAAAAGACTAAATTCTATCTTTTTTTTTTCCAGCTGAATAATCTGTGGTCCAAAACTCAAACCAAACTCTTCGCCGTTGAGTCTGTTCCAACTCACAGCAACCCTGTAGGGGTCTCCAAATTACTGCCCTTTCATTCCCTTAAAGCTAATCACTATCCTGACTTTTATGAGAATTGCCAAAGCATGCATCCCTAAGCACTCTACTTGAGTTCTGCCTGTTTTTTATTTTTTTTTGTTTTAAATTATATAAATGGAATCATATAGTATGTATTCTTTTTTGTCTGCCTTCTTTTGTTCAGCATTATATTTTTGAGATTCGTTCACGTTGTTGCATGTGATAAAATTTTGTTCATTTTCTTTGGTGGGTCTATTGTATGAATATGCCACAGTTATTTATCTATTCTACTATTCTTTCCAATTTGGGACTATTGAATATCACATCTGTGAACATTCTTTATATGTCTGTTGGTGTGCATCTCACACATTCATGTTGGATGTGTACCTCACAGTGGAATTTTTGGTCTTAGAGTATGTTTATGTTCAACTTCAGTAGATAATGGCAAACTTCCCCAAGGTCGTTTTATGAGTTTACACTCCTGCCAGCAGCATATGAGTGACACCATTGTTCCACATTCTTGCCAACACATGGTATTGTCAGTTTTTCTTGTGGGCTTGTAGTGCTATCTCATTGTGGTTTTTACTTTGCATTTCCCTGATTACTAGTGTGGGTGATACCTTCTCATATATATTTATTGGTCATTTGATATCCGCTTTTGTGAAGTGCCTCTTCAAATTTCCTATGCATTATTTTTATTGAATTATCTGCCTTACTGATTTGTGAGGGTTCTTTATGTGTTCTGGATACAAGCCCTTTGTTGGTTATATGTATTATAAATATATTTTCCCATTCTATGACTTGCCTTAAGACTCTCCTGATAGTTTTACCTCCCTTCCTTTCTTCGTACCCTTTCTCCCTATCTCTTTTTTTTATGACTTGACAGCAAGTAACAACAACATACCTCACTAAAGAAATTATATGTAATTGAAATTATTCATCTGCCTTTTTATTCCTTCCTAAAATATAAGCTCCTTGAAGTTAGCGGCAACTACATCTTAGATACCCAATAAATATTCGTTAAATGAAAGAATAATTAGATATCAGCAGAGGCTTATAGATAGTGTATTGGTTTGGCCTATGATTATGTGACTCATAGCCTTATCTTTTATCATTCATCGAGCGCATATTTATTGTATGTCAAATATACAATAGACACAATGGAGGATTCCAATATATATGTAAAATTTGATCCTTGCCCTTGTGGACCTTACAGGTTGTAATTGGATTTTTCCTTTTAAGAGTAAAATCCAATCAATGCAATTTTGAAAAACAAAGTTTTTTTTTCCAATAATCATCATTTTTGCGTCTTTGCAGGCATTCACCTAAGAAAAATTGAAAATTTGGGGTAGACTAGGAAAAGTGTCTCCTGAGGGGAGACATTTCTTTTCCCTCTTCTTGGGTAAAAAGGAAACAAAACTACTGAGTTTAATGTTAATAATTAGAATTTGCTTATAAAACACAGGACATAGGGAAATATATCTATAATATTTTTTCTTTTCTAAAGGAACGGGTAAAATTTACTTATGCGGACAAGAGTGAAATCCTGGAATCTCAACTGAAGTTTCTGAGGTAAAGTGAAATCATCCATTTAATGTCATAGCAAAAGCATAATGATCTTAGGAGAGATTATATTTAAATGCTTGCTAAAATGCCAGTTTTAGTCAATATCAGAACTGTTCGATGATATTTTATATTATATGCAATATAAAATTTTTCTCAGATAATTGAAAGTGTAAAGGGGCATAAAATTGTGACGTCCTTTTCCAAATTCCTTTTCAAAGAACCATGAGCTAAACTGTAAGTTTTATCCCTTCTTCAATTTTAAAATATTTGTGTTTTCTCATAAAAATAAGGATCACTAGCTGCTCTTGTAGAAATTATGATTTTAAAGTAAATTAAGTAGTGAAAATAGAACACTCCAGTTTTCAAATTACAACCAAGTATTCTTTTCTATGTAATTATTCATTTAATTTTAAAATTGCAACAATAATATAATAGCTTGAGTGTGTACACGATGAATTTTCATGTATTTTTAATATGTTTTCAAAATCCCAATAAGACCTATAGATTGTAGATTAATCATTAGTGATTTATCATGCATAATGAGTAGGAAAAAACACCAGATATTAATCAATTTTTTTTCTTTTTTTTTTTAATTGTACTTCAGGTGAAGGCTTACAGAACAAATAGTTTCTCGTGAAACAGTGGTACACCTGTTGTTTTATGACATTGGTTAACAACCCTACAACTATTAACCCTCCAACTTCTCAACCTTTTTTTTGGTGAAAATACACATAGCCAAAGATACACCATTTCAAAAATTTCTACATGCACAGTTCAGTGACATTGACTATGGTCTTCCAATTGTGCTGTTATTCTCTCTTAGGATGAAGGCTTACAGAACTAAATAGTTTCTCATTTAACAGTTACTGCAAATGTTACCCTATGACAATGGTTAACAATCTCACAACACATCAACAATATCCTTACTCAACCTTGGGTTCCCTATCACCAGCTTCCTTGTCACCTTCTGCCTTCTGGCCCTTGTCACTGGACTCCTGTACCTCATTAGTCTCATTTGGTTTTACGGGGCTGTCCACTCCCAGGCTGAACAGTGAACCTCAGAGGTAACTTCACCACTGAGCTAAAAGGGTGTCTGGGGGCCATACTCTCAAGGTTTCTCCAGTCTCCTTTAGGCCAGTAAATCTGGTCTTTTTTTTGTGAGTTAGAATTATGCTCTACATCCTTAAATTAATTTATTTTTTAAAGGTTATTTTAAACAGTGGCAATAAAGTAAATATTTAAAAAATGATCTAATTTTTGTTTTCTTGCTCTTCTCTTACTTTTTTTATATTTTGATTTCTATTGTGATTTGATGTTTCTAGATCATTATACCTATGGAGATGTGACTTACTTTATCTCATTCAGAATTCAAAAATGCCATCTTTAATCACATTACTATATCAAGTTGTAGTGAACTAGACTTTTGTTCTCTGCCTTCTGTTTCTTCTGGCATAATTTAAGATTATTAAAAGACATTTTGTTGAAGAAATAAAATCACTACTCTTAGAAACGCTAGCTTAATAGCACCTTTTTCTTTTTCATTTTCTCTTTTGCCATTTCGAGTAAGCAAATCTACTTTAGTGTTTTGGGTTTAAACCTGACAGAAATAGTAATGGAGACCCTATGACCTTGGAATGTGCCTCCAGAGTTCTTTTTATAAAGCCTTTGAAAGTCAGACTTTCTCCACATGATACTTAAAAGAAAACTTGTTATGTGGGAGATATTATCTTGTTCATAGGGCAGAACAGCTCCCACCTTTTTTTTCAACCTGAGGCTGTCATCAGATTAGCTTTTTTTCTAACCCTTACATTGCCTAAGGATCTTTTCAATCTCCTCCAGGCTGCCTGAAAGCCCACCAAACCCTAAATGTTGGGTGGTGTACGACAGCCAAGTACCTGGGTTGTTGGCTTCTCCTCTGGGACAGTGAGCAAGTTGGGATAGCTATAGATCCCTGAGTATGGTAGCAACTTTTACCCTAGAGAGTAGACTAAGCCAGAGGTAAAGTGCCTGCCTTCATAGTCCAAGAGCTTATTAAGGACACCTTTCTCCTTTTTGAGCTCAGGAAGTTTATTTGCTTTTTAAATATACAGTAGGAAAATGAGGTCCAGGCAAGAAAGCTCCATTGCCCAAGTTGACTTACAAAAGCTTTACTAAGGGGATAGAGGAAAATATAACCTATCCACTTCTCACTTAACCATAAATAGCCAACTTGAAAAAAAACCTCAACCAGGGGCTATCCCATAAAATAAAAACAAACACACCAATTCCCCATCCGTTTCTTTTAACCCTAGTGGTGGTGTGGTTAAGAGCTTGGCTGTAACCAAAAGGTCGGCAGTTTGAATCCAGCAGCCACTCCTTGGAAGCCCTATAGGGCAGTAGTACTCTGTCTTATAGAGTTGCTATGAGTTGGAATCCACTGGACAGCAATGAGTTTGGTTTTTTTTTTTTTTTTTAGTGGGGAGGAGGAGGGGGTTGGTTTTTCTTTTAACAAGCTGCATATTTCCAGCCAATAGCAGCTACTTATAAAGTCTTATGACTAGCAAGTTCTGTGTAACTTCTTTCTTTAGCCTACGTTTTTTTTAAACAGCCCTTTGTAGGATATTGTCATTAGTTTTTTTTTTTTTTTTTTTTTTTATGTTTTCCTCCTGAAGAAAAGTGAGCAGTAATAGTTTAGTCATGGATAGAAGTCCATGATCTTTATGGTGATCTTTTAAGGTACTCTTTACAAACTGTACTTTAAAGGGTTGACATCTGAAATAGGACATTTCCCTCACATTAAGAGCATTGTGTTATGCCTCTTTCTTCCTCTGTATTAAGCAAAACTATTTAGTGTTTGCATTTGGAGTTGTGCTTTTGTTTTATGTGTAATGTAATGTAACAGAGGTGGGATCCTGTGGCAAGTGAGCCAACATCAGAGCCAGACAAATCTGGGTTAAACTCTTACAAGAATTTAGGCGAATTATTTAATATATACAAGTCTCATTTTATTCAGCATATCAGTCAGGATACCACACCTACTTCTCAGGGTTGCAATAAGAATTACTAAGGTAGTGTGCGCAAAGCACCTTGTAAGATGTTAGGCTCGTAAGTGGTAGCAGTAGTTACTGTCACTATTATGGTACATTTGAAAGTAGTGGACTGTTATGTGTCCATTTACTAGAACCAATTTTCTGTTTTTTCCCACTTTTTTAGGAAAGACTTAGCTGAATATCAGAAAAAATGTGAAGATCTTCAAGAGCGACTGAAGCATAAAGAGTCTCTTCTCACTGCTAATATTTCTAATCGTGTTGGTGGTCTTTGTTTGAAGTGTGCTCAGCATGAAGCTGTTCTTTCCCAAACTCATAACAATGTTCATGTACAGACCATTGAACGACTGACTAAGTAAGTATGCTTATACACACAGAGTCTTTGGCAACATGGAAAATTATGTCCTTAATGGGCATTGTGTATTTTTATCCCCTTGCTAAATCAGATAAGATTAATGTAAGCTTCAAATCAAACGAATTTTAAAAGGTTCCTTCAGGGTAGCTTCATTGATGACAAAATAGGTAGGTTCTGCCAACTGTAGGTAACCATGTGACTTTGGATAAATAATTTTATTTATCTTGGTTTCAGTCTTATCTGTGAAGTGAGAGAACTGAACTAGATAATCTTTGTAATTCTGCCCAGTTCTATGAATCTATGGCTGTAAATCCACCCCTATTTTTAACAAAATGTGAGTGTGGGAGGGGTTCTTTTGATTTTGCCATATCTTGGATTATCCTGCTGTAATTTAATAGAGTGAGTTACTACCACATCTTCATTGTATGCCTCTTGTGAAAAATATTATGAGTGCACTGGAGTAAGAACCCACTATGTTGTTGTTCTCGGATTATTTGCTCAGCATACAGATTGAATAAGTATGGTGAAAGGATACAACCCTGACGCACACTTTCCCTGTTTTTAAACAACGCGATATCCCCTTGTTCTGTTCGAACGACTGCCTCTTGGTCTAAATATGGGTTCCGTACAAGCACAATTAAGTGTTCTGGAATTCCCATTCTTCGCAATGTTATGATCCACAGTCCAATGCCTTTGCATAGTTAATAAAACAAAGGTAAACATCTTTCTGGTATTCTCTGCTTTCAGCCAAGATCCATGTATAATCCATTCCTTCTGAATAGTACAAAGCATTTTCAGATGTTTATGATAGCATCCATTTTTGTAGGTGGTAGAAGATAGATCACAGTATTTCTTGATCATGAATTGCTCCGTAGTTTAGTATCTTAGTTATTTCCTGCAATTTTATTCACTTCTAGAGGATAACCTACTATGTAACTGCGGGAAAGTTATTTAACCTCTTGTGCCTCAATTTCCTTGTTTTTAAAATGGGGATAAAAATACTTAACTCATAGGGTGATTTTGAGGAGTCATTGCGAGAATACCTATATAGTGTTTAAAACAGTTTCTGCCATGTAGGAAGTCCTCAATGAATATTAAAACTCTTCTGTACCTCCCATACTCCAAGAACAATCAATAATTCTGGTAGCTATGGTTTCCACATATGACTAACCTATTGGTTGTTATGAAAGTTAAATTTCTCCAGTTAAAGACTGGTAGTTTTCATGATCTGTGCTGAGGATCCCCCCCCTTTTTTTTGTTAACTATTAAATATATTTTTAGATCCAAGTAATATGGATTGAACATTTACTATATATTCAAGGACTATGCCAGGCAATTAAAAAATATAATCTCTGAATCCTAGAGAAGCTTGTGTGAGGTAGATATTATGACCTTCATTTTAAAGGTAGGGAGACTGAGGCTATGAGAAGTTAAAAATGTTCCTGTTTTTCTTGGGAGAAAAATAGAATCACACCTAACAAAAATAAATTCAGGGTAGTTTAAGAGCCCAGATATAGTTCAGACTATAAAAGTACCAGAGAAGATATGGAAAAACATCTTTATGACCTTGGGGTAATTACAGTCTTAAACCGTGACATGAAAAGTGAAAACCATAGAGGAAAAGATTAATACATTTCATTAAAAAAAAAAAAAAAAAAAAAACTTCCCTCTTGCAAAATATTAAAAATTACATTAAAAGACTGGGAAAAATATTTGCACCATTCATTACAAAAGATTGGTATAATGTATAAAGAATTTCCTTTGAAACAAACAAAAAAAGAAACTAAAACCAAATCAAACCTGTTGCTGTGGAGTTGATTCCACCCCATGGCGATCCACAAGCAGAGTGTTACAGAGTAGAACTCTGTTTAGTAGGGTTTTCATGGCTATGACCTTTTGGAAGGAAGTTGCTAGGCCTTTCTTCTGTGGTACTGCTAGGTGGGTTCGAACCTCAAACCTTTTAGGCTAGTAGTTGAGCACAAACCCTTTGTGCCACCTAGAAGCAACTACCCAGTTGCAAAGTGTGTAAAGAGTAAGACTGGATGACTAATAAAAGAGAAATATGTCACTACAGGAGAAGGTATTCATTCTGTGAGTATTCAAGAAAATACTATTAAAAATTTTAAAAACTCCATCATATTGACAGAAATGAAAGAAGTGATAATAGCAAAAGCTGCTAAGTTCATGAGTAAGTGAGTGTTTTCATACCCTGGTTTTTTCTTAATTGAAAAAAAAAGCTAGCCTAAGGGCTGCCCGGGGAAAGGAAGAGATCCCTGGAGGTTAAAGCCCCCAGATGGGGAGGGAGTGGCAAAGGGCCAGTTTAAGGAGAGAGGGGCAAGTTAGTCTTGGAGTTCCATGAAGCTCAGCAGTTACTGGCAGAGTCTGGAATGATGAGTAGGGTAGTTTTCTCAGGTAAGGGGTTGTGCTTCTGAACAGACTTGCATTTGCATTTGCTACATAAAACAAAGATGATTCCCACGGTGCAGGGGAGCCCTGCACAGATCATCCCACCAAGCTGGAGGCCTTCCCAGTCCATAGTAGAAGGGAGTGTCTTTATGAACAATGTCACTGGCTTCCAAGGCAGGCAGGCTGGCTAGCAAGAGGAGAAGACCCCATATCACTTCTTCCACGTCACGAATCAGGCAGGGCAGGAACAGCTGTGTTGGCAGGTTACTAAATCTCTCTGTACATGAGCGTTCTGAACACCCCTGACCTGGAGGCAGCACAACTGCTTTGGAGGGTGATTTAGCACTGCCCGTTTACATGAGTCGCAATCGACTCAACGGTAGCAGGGTTTGGTTTTTTTTCTTAAATTAATATTTAAATTATGCATTTCACGTTTCAAAATCTATCCTCAAAAAATAACTCATGCACGTACATGATGGAACATTTATAGGGAATGATTTTGTAGCATTGTTTATAATAGTGTGAACAACCTAAATATCTTTTAACTACATATGATTTAACTAAACATCATTTAGTCAAGCTATGAAATATTATATACAGCAAACAAACAAAAAACAAGAATGAGGTGGATCTGTGTGTACTAATGTGGGACAATCTCCAACATCTATTGTTGAAAGAAAAACAAAACAAAACACCGTGGCTAAAGAGGCACCCGGTACGATATCATTTGTATTAAAGAAAAAAGTCCACACACAGCCATACGATGTATTTTCTCTGGGGACATACATATACATAGAGAAGCATAGACAAAGATTTGAAAGGTTGAACACCAAATATTTAACAGTAGTTTCCACTGGAGAAGTAGAAGGCGGCATTGGACTTGAAAGTATGAGCCTAATACGTCCTTAACCATATTGGTAATTAATTTTACAAGGAGAACATAATAAAAAATTACTTTAAAAAAGAAGAAGCATATTCAAAATCACATAAATTTAAACACGACAGAGTTAACTAGGTAGACTAGCAAAATCAACCAAGAAATGAAACACAGGGTTTTTTGGATTTTTTTTCCTATTATATTGCCTTCCATATTATCCTTGTAAATAATGAGAGAAATATTTGTAAAAAGAAGCAATAATGTTTACATTGGTTCCAAGTCTGGCAGTCATTCAAAAATTACATTCTCACTCAGTTATCTGTTTCTTTGTCTCTATCCTAAATTTGAGCTCTTAGCCTCTTAAAGTAAATGTCAGCCTTCTTAGATCAATTTTCTGCTTTGTCAGTGTATCATTGGCTTATATTCTACTTTAGTAACAGAATACAATGAAATGTTTCTGCTTTTATTGTCTGTGGAAATCTTTGACTATGTGACTCCTTTGGCCTAAGCTGGTTTGTACTTCTTTCAACTTATTAATGCAGGATATTGAATATTGAGTGCCGTGCTGACTTTGACGAGTAGTCAATACCTTTTAGGTTTGCCTATCTTTTAGGTGTAATTAGAAGCGTGAGCCCCTCAGTAAGCTGTTATCATTGTATTTCCTGGGTTACTTTCATATAGAATTTTTATATATATATCTCCCAAATAGGATAAATCAGAAGAGTTTCCTGGCCTCTTTTGAAAGTGATATTGTGACACCAGTTACAGCTCCTTTGTTGCTTCCTTTAGCACGTACTGTATTGAATGTATTACACAAGAATGAGTAGTGCAGTTGACAAGCAGGGGGTCAGGTAGGACTTGGAGACAAGACCATCCGTATTTTTGTGATGTTTTGTTAGGACCTTAGGACTTTTTGGAGACAACACTTAACAACTGTTGTTGACATTGGATATATTGTTAAAATTGATATTAAAGTCTTCATGGTGTTTCTGAACTTCTACCTTTCACTCAGGCCTCACTGTGCCATGAGGTAGCTACGAGAAACAGTAACCTCTTTTTCTTGCTTAATGATCAGGATATCTAGGATGGTAATCTAGAGGGAACTGTTCTATATTAAATTCCTTTCTATGGTACATAATACTTTGGAGAAGTTTCAGTGTACTTTTCAAAAAGGAGAAGTTCTTGCTACTGTGCTGTGCTGGGACCTTAGTCCTGCTTGTGATTTGGGGGTGGATCATTGGCAGGGTTCTGTATTGTGGCCTTAGCAAGATTGTAGCCAGGAACTTCCCAGAAATGAGGAACAAGGAAATGTTGTAGTCAGCCTTCTAGACTTTCTTCTGAAAAGCTGTGGTAATAACGCTTATTAATGATGCTTAATAATGCTTAAACAGTGGTAATAACTGTGGAATAACTTAGGAATTATAAGGCATTTTTTAGGCACTCCATATATCAAGATAAAGCTGTTGCGTACCTATCAGACTAACTCTCTTTTTTCTTTATCTTAAACATTTGGCCAAGGTTATTCAGGGACTTTCTCTGTTCTTTTTGCTCTGATTGTTGCAGTGAATTCCTTAATTATTACATGCTTGCTAGTGTTGTGTAAGTGCATGCTTTTTCATTCCAGAACTGACACCAAGCTCCTTACCTCATCTTTCTGCCTTAGCTGCTCTTTCATCTCGATTATGAAATGTTGCAGCATCAACACTGTTTTGCTTACTGTGCTGCACAACACTGCTTGATCACACTCATCAAAACATTTGCATGATGCTGGTGAGCAGTCACAGAACTTTTGCTGTAGAACATGGTAGTTTGGAAGAGTGCCCTCTCACTCTGACATGTATCTGTACAACTTCCTGTTGTGAAAGACTCAGGCCTGGCTGTGGGCCAGCCCTGTGGCTGGGCACGCTGGGGCAGGCTGCAGCTGACTGTTGTTACCCTGGATGGCTGGAACGGACTGTTTCTGAGGGACACCGCAGCAGAGGATCTCCAGCCAGATAATGAGTATGTTGTTAGACCTAAGAGACAAGTGTAGGGCTGAAGATGGGAGATAAATCAAGAAGGTGATGGCTGTAGGAATGGGGCAGGAAGCGTGCAATGAGGACAGGGCTGCCATGTCAGAGCTGCTGCTGCTGCTGCTTTTGAAGTACTTGCTATCTGGTATAGGCTAAGTCAAAACAAAACAAAACAAAACCCAAAATATAGCAACAAAGTGGATAATCCTTACTTGCCGAAATGGCCACCTGTACCTCCTAGTGTAGGTGTCATTTAGGAATGTCTCCTGAACTACCCAAATGGTCTGAGGGCCACCTTGAAGCATATAATCTATTTGCAGAAGATTGGAGTGTATCAGTCTAGTGGTTACATGGATTATTTATATGATTTCATGGTCTCATTGTTGAACCATGAGCTTAACAAGATGTCGGTATTTAGGGGTTTATCTTCTATGATTTTCTGTTGTTCAACAGTTTGAAATTGAAGAGTTAATATTCTGAAAAATTTTTGATCTAGAGGAAGCTAAATTCTTTCATTTCCAATTTCAAATAGTCTAGTGACTTTTTAAATTTAGGTAATAAAATCTTAGAACTTGAAGGGAGTTTAGTATCACCTCTTTTGTGCCATCTTATAGCAGATTCTTTATTCATTTGTTCTTTTGTTGTTCATTTCATTGAGTATCTACTGTGTGGCAGACACTGCGTACTCTTGGCAGGAGATTAAATGTAGTAAATGTAAGTCTCCCTTAAGAAGAAATTTGTTAGATTTTAATCCTGCTGTGATATGTCTAAGGAGCCCTGGTGGTGCAGCAGTTAAAATGCTTGGCTGCTAACCAAAAGGTCATTGGTTCAAACCTACCGGCCACTCTGCAGGAAAAAGATGTGGCAGTCTGCTTCCATAAAGATTTGTGACCTTGGAAACCCTATGGGGCAGTTCTACTCATCCTATAGGGTTGAAGACTTGGCAGTTGACTCGATGGCAGTGGGTTTGGTGATATGTCTACTTACATATATATAAGCACAGAGCTTTTTTGTTAATTCTTTTTATTTGGAACTTTGGCTTTGAGGAAGGCATGGTATCAGGAACAGATGAGAATGTCATTGAATAGTTACTTTTGCTTTTCACTAGATTTTAGAGCTTTAAGAAAGGTGACTATATGATGCCCATACTGACTTGCTACTCTTAAAGAGTAAATTTTTATTTTCTTCCAGAACCACAGGTCCTAGCTAGATTATGTATCCTACATGAAGCTAGACTGTTTCATGTTATGAGGCTTTTTTTAGAAATACAGATAAATATTAAATTTTGATTGCTTTTAATTTGTGTTTTTTATTTAACTAGAATAATTTAATCTTGCTTTGATTCTTTCACTTTTTCACATTATTATTGTGTTTGATTATATTTCATCAATTATCTTTGATCATTTTCTTTAGAATAAAATATCTAAACTAAGTTATGTTTCTCAATTTAAAACAAAAAGAAATCAGGAAATTCTACAATGGAGCTCACCATGCTCGCATGAATTTTATAATACTTGAAGCAATTTATTGTCTTTCAACAAAAGAGTTTTTATGAAACTGCTAATGTAACTTAGCTCAGTATTGCTTATTTCTTAAAATACAGCTGCTTTTCAAATACCACAAGTAGTTGAAATTATTTTATCTTTAAAAGATTTTTGAATATAGACATTGGTTAATTCTGAAAGCAATTTAAACTATGGCTTCTTAAAGTCAGCTAAATTTTTTTAAAAAATCACAGTTGCCTTTTGGCCAATAGTTTAGAACTTGGCAATAAAACAGAAACTGCAGGCAGTGTTTCAACTGAATTTGAAACCACCGTTTAAAACTTGATCCCTTTCACAGTAGTTTACAAAAGAGTCCAACATACATTTTCTCGCTGTGTACAGAACATGACTCTATAAGAAATGAATTCGAAAATCCTTCTTCCTATCTTTCAAATAACTTTTTAACACCTCTAACAGGGACTTAATGCGATCATCGCCTCTTCCTGTATCAACAACTCCTGCCTGTTATTTTGATTGTGCTTTGTGTATATGTTTAATGTACACATTGTCTCAGCCGCCCCCCCTCTTCCTTTGGTCTACTGGTCATTTTCCTTCAGTGGATCAATTCCAGTTATCCTGGAATGTTTTTATGTGGAGTTTATTAACACAGGAGATCAGATCCTTTCCAGTTTACATGCCAACGCATTTGAGCATTCGGTTCACTTTTACCCCCAATAAATAGCTTAGCTTAGGGTGCTCTGAGAATTGCTGAGGAGGGGGCGGGGCTAGGCCACGAGCAAACCCAGCGGCATGAGATTTCATTAAATTGCTAGCATTATAGGCATGACCAGGGCACTTGAGGGATTCAGTAGTTCTACCCTTGGAGAAGAGAATGTGTTACTAAATAGATGAAGGAGATAATTTAATTGAAAGGAAAGGGCGAAAAAGAGAGTTGTGGAGGAGGATGAAAAGGAAAGGACATAACTTTGTTCAAGTAAATAAGAGCAAATCAGCAGTGCAACCAAAACTTTAGTAGCCCCTTCTTAAAAAAAAGTGTCCCTTCCACACTGAGATACAATCCCCACCTTCCCTGTTTTGTTGCTTTTTTCCTTTCCAGCCTTACTTTTTTTTTGACTAATTTCCTCTTTTCTGGGCTTTCATCTGCAGCTGTGAGTGTGCCAGTTCCTTCCACAATAGGTTATTGTCCTGCCCAGATGCAGGCCCGCCATGAATGCTCTCAGCCTTTCTGGCTGTTCCGCCTGCCTCTCCCCAAGTAAGGACTGAGGGCCTTTCTCTGGGGCTCACTTTCATATGTGCTGAGCTGGCCTGCGCTGGCTCTTCTGATACATATTAATGCTTTTCTCCTCCTGACTTATAACTACACAAACGTTTGATCATTTCTTGTTGCGAATGTTCTTTTTTGGTGACAGAGAAAGAGATGACTTAATGTCTGCACTAGTTTCCATAAGGAGCAGCTTGACAGATGTGCAGCAAAGAGAAGCAAGTGCTTATGAGCAGGTGAAACAAGCTGTGCAAATGACTGAGGAAGCCAATTTTGAAAAAACCAAGGCAAGTCTAATCAGGTTAAAATAAAGGCATGGCGTAATTGCTTTTTTTTTTTTTTTCTTTGTGTCTGAGTAATTCTTTGGTTATTCTTCCAGAACTAAACGCTGTTTTGCAAACGCACATAGTGAATACCAACCTGTTAATGTTGACTTTTTTCAATTAAACAATTTTACTATTTGAAGAATTCTTATTCTTCTGGGAACACTCTTGTTATATCAGTATTCACAGAATATAGTGCAATGTGGTAAAGTGCTTTGAGAGACTTGTATGTTTAATTTTTTGTTTGCTGATTACTTTTAATACTTTGAAAATCTTAACACCCCTAGCCACCAGTTTATATATGTTCATGTGTGACTAAAGACAAATGTCATTCCTCTATACGTCGGAAATTTTGAGACCATCGAAATATGCCACAGAAAGTAATAAGTATGTGTTTAATAGTGTCTTTAGCTATGAGTCTAGATCCATTGTATGTTAAATCAAACATATTTAATAGTAATGATAGTGACAATAGTAGTTAACATTTATCGATCATTTACTGGGTTTCAAACATCATTCTAAGCACTTTATATTAGGTTATTTCTATATGATATATTAGAATATTCCATTGAATAATAGTAGGTAACAGTGATTCATTGCTGTGAATGAATTAAGGGACATCTTAATCGGTTAAAGTTGCTATGTATTTTCCTGGCTATTTAAATTTATGTTAAATGAAATTAGAAATTCAGTTCCCCAGGTACGCTAGCCACACTTCAAGTACTTAATAGATACATGTAGCTAATGGCTATAGGATTGAACAGCCAGCACAGATACAGAATATTTTCATCATCATAGAAAGTTCTATTGGACAGCAGTAGTCTAAACCATACAGTATTATCAATATTTTATTAAAAGATTGGGGCTGTTCAATTCTGTATTATACCTCTTCTCAGTAATTGTTTTATCCTTCCAGAAAACTTGCCCACCCCCTCTCTTTAGAAACCATAAATATGATGGTAGTTGCAAACTCAGTGAGTCTGTAACTTTTTCTATCAGTTGTTTCTATCCAATTCATCCTTAACTCTTCCCACTTGATTTGACCCTCACTGCCTGCATTACATTGTAGCCCTGGTGGCGCAGCGGTTAAGAGCTCAGCTGCTAACCAAAAGGTCTGCAGCTTGAATCCACCAGCCGCTGCTTGGAAACCTATAGGGCAGTTCTACTCTGTCCTATAGGGTTGCTATTAATCAAAATCCACTCGACAGCAGCAAATTTGGTTTTTGGTTTGACCTCCATTATTGATGCTTTCTGTGTCTTCTGAAACTTATGTTCATTCTGGACAAACTCCCTAACATACTTGATTGTTTCTTCAAACATGCCTCCTAATTTTTCCTTGGTACTGAACTCTCGCTGTCCTGTGATGATATCATAACCATCCCAACCTTCAGCGAAGGCCCTTTTGCCACTTACTAACCCCCTGGCATGATGATGGAGGAAGCAGCACTCACTTTACTCCTTACTGCCATTCCTGGCTTTGTTTTGGGACCTAATTTCAGTTACTGCTACTCTTTGGAGTGAATGTCAACTCTCCTTTCCCTAATCCTAATTAATATAAACTATCAGTCTAGAAGACACTCTGACACTTTCTAAGAGCTTTAGCATCTAACCCTTTATCCCCTCCAGTCTATCTCCTTTCATTATCCTTAAAGGTTGCAACATCCATGTTGTTAGTATATGCAACACCTTACGTATGCGTCGAATATTGATTCAACAACAACAGCAGTCTCAACACGCCTCTGATATTTTCCCCCTACTCCACTTTAACTTCCACATGAACTAAAGTGTCCGTAAAATCTCAAATTCTGAAACTGCCTTCTCTGACCAGCTCTTTTTCTCTTTCTTCCCTTCCTATCCCAGTTAAATCTATGCAATGTCCTCATTCTTTCCTCTAGTTCTTCAGCCTCCTGAAGGCTGGCCTTCTCCCCTTCCTATTTAAATAGGAAACCCAAACTGAATTCATTACACCCCTGAATATGCTGCTCCTTCTCCTTCTTTAACTAACGTGCCCTGGCCAGAAGACTGAATGCCATCCTCTCTCTCAGCCCCAACTTCCAGTCAGTCACTAAAAACAAATCTTACCTTCCGAATTTTTCTTGAATTCTTCCCTTACTGTTACCTTTCCTCTCTCTCTCTCCTTTTTTTTTTTTTTTTGCATTTTCTGCTATAGGATTTTTTTTTGTGTGTGTAATGAAAATATACACCCACAAACATTCTCCAATTCAATAATTTCTACATATATAATTCAGTGACATTGATTACATTCTTCATGTTGTACAACCTTTATTGCTATCCATTTCTAACTTATTCTACCATAATTAGCATGCCCCCTAAGCAAAAACTTCTCCCCCACCCCACCTACCAAACCCAAAACCAAACCCATTGCCGTTGAGTCAATTCCAATTCATAGTGACCCTATAGGACAGAGTAGGACTGCCCCATAGGGTTTCCAAGGAGCAGTTGGTGGATTCAAGCTGCCGACCTTTTGGTTAGCAGCCCAGTTCCTTTACCACTGCACCACTAATCTTTGGCTTCTATATATTTGCTTATTTTACCTAAGTGAGATCGTAACAGTGTTTGTCTTTTTACAACTGATTTATTTCACTCAGCATAATGTTTTCAGGATCTATCCATGTTGTGGCATGCATCAGGACTTCATTTCTCTTGATAAAAGACTGCACAATATTCCATTGTACGTAGATACCACATTTTGTTTATCCATTCGTCTGTTAATGAACATTTCAGTTGTTGCCACATTTTACTATTGTGGATAGTGCTGCAATGAACATTGGTGTACAGGTTTCTGTTTGCATTCTTGCCTTCATTTCTTCCGGGTATATACCTAGAATTGGGATTGCTCGGTCATATAGTAGTTCTAAAGGAGCCCTGGTAGTGCAGTGGTTAAGCACTCAGCTGCTAACCAAAAGGTTAGTGGTTCAAACCCACCAGTTGTTCCGTGGGCAAAAAGACCTGGTGATCTGTTCCCGCAAAGATTAAAAAAAATACAAAAACAAAATCTGTTGCTGTAAAGTCGATTCCAACTCATAACAACCCCTAGGGCAGAGTGGAGCTGTCCCATAGGGTTTTCAAGGAGCAGCTGGTGAATTCAAACTATCGACCTTCTGGTTAGCAGCCAAGTTCTTAACAACTATGCCAATTTTATGGTTTTAGTTTTCACGTTTAGGTTCTTGATGCATTTTGAATTGGTTTTTGTATACGGTTTGAAGCATGGATCTCGATTCATTCTTCTGCGTGTGGAAATCCAATTTTCCCAGCACCTTTTCTTGAAACTGCCACCTTTCTCAGGCTACTATAATCTCTGGACTTATGAATTACAACAGCCTCCTAACTGGTCTCCCTTCCCTCAGTCTGTTCTCTGCACTGCAATCAGAAGTGATCCTTCTTAAAGGCGATTTGATCACGACTCTCCAATTTAAAATCCTTCAGTGATTCCCCACTGCCTTCAGAATGAACTCTAAACTTCTTGGCATGCTTATGAGGGCCTGAGCCTTTCCACCTTCTTCACTTCCCCAGTTCCACTCTTAGCACCTCCCTCTCAGCAGATGGCCTGCTTCTTACTTTACTGAGATCAAGACCAACAGACAAGAGCTTGTTAACATTTTGTCTTCCCTCAAATGTGTCTTCTACTCTTTTTTTTTTTCTTGATTATCTAGCCCTCTTATTTCCCCATATGAGTCTTTCTCCCTAAGTTCCTGATATCTCCTACTTCTAGGGCTTCAGAGACCCTGAGGCATTTGTCATCACATCTATCATGCATCTTCAGTCCCTCCCTCTCCACAGTAGTTTTCCCCCTCATCCTGTCTACAGCTGTTATTCTTGTTTAACAAAACATAGCCCTCCTGTGATCAGCTTCTCGGTTTATTACCTCTGTCCATCATTTCACTGGCAGACCTTTCAGAACAGTTGTCTACCCTTGCAGCTTTCCATTCACTCAACACATCACAGTCAGGCTTCAAATGAACTGTCATCTGATTTCATGCTACTGAATTGCTCATTATTGATCACCAGTTATTTCCTGAGTACCAAACCCAATGACCTCATCTCAATACTCACTCAGCTCACACTCTGCAGCTTTGGAAGCCATTAACTGTACTATCATAGAATTCTCTTTCTCTTGATTTTGCTGACATTTAGCCCTGTGGGTCCTCTTTGTATCTCTCTTGTCTACTTTTAAGTCTCTTTCAACTTATTTAACATACGGCACAAGTATAGACATTCTTCAGAGTGAGTCCATAGCCCTCCCCTCATGTTGCCCTGATTTCCAGGGGTCTATATCTCCTCTCATGGTTGAACCATTACCTTCATTTGAACAACCCCCATATTATATCTTTAGTTCTAGCTGCTCTCCTGAGCCCCAGACCTACACTTCTTGCTGCTACTAGACGTCTTTTATATGGATGATATTTCACTAACATCTGAAATCTCCACAACGAAATTAATAATTCCCTCCACTCTCCTGTTTACTGCTCCTTTTCTTTTTACCATTTTCTTTTATGTGTTTTTTCAGGTAGTAGCATCCCTATCATCACTAGCCCTAGCTTGCATCCTTTAAAACACCTCGACTTTTCCTCATTCCTCGCTCTTGGAGTCTAATCATTTGCCAACCTTCTCTCGTAAGTGTTCCTTCACCCTTTCATGACGGATGGTATATACAGCTTCCACTTGCTTTTTGTACCTCTGGTGTTCATTGGGAAGCTCCTGTCCCACTGACAGTAAGTGCTGTTAGCAGGCAAGAGGGTCTGTATAACAGTTTGAAATGGAAACAAACAGATGTGTGCTTCAAATTACTGTTTTTATGGTGTATTGCTGGGGAGCCCTTGTGGTGCAGTGGTTAAGAGCTTGGCTGCTAACCAAAAGGTCCGCAGTTCAAATCTACCAGCTGCTTCTTGGAAACCTATGGGACAGTTCTACTCTGTCCTGTAAGGTCACTATGAGTCAGAATTGACTTGACAGTGATGGGTTTGGGTAGGAGGTGTTACTGAACCGTTGGATTTGTGATAGGAAAAACATGAATTTTGAAAATTTTTATTCGGCATACATATGTACCTCTGGACTCTGAAGGTATGATTTGTAGAATGAGGCATAAGACAAAAACTGTATCACCTACCAAAAATTCAGACACACTCAATGATTCAGCATGTTCTCCATTACTGAAAACATAGTATCAACAAAAAATTAAAAGGAAAAAAATAACTGAGTTGTGAAATTAAGTCTCTATGCCCCACCCTTCCGTTCCTATACTCCTACCCCAGTTCATTTTGTCACCTACTCTTATGCAGTTTATGCAGAGGAGTACAATAGTCTTCTAATTGGTCTCCTTCGGGTCTCTTCCAGTTCCACTGTATGTTTCACATTGCTGCCATGTTTTCATGAATTGTGAATCTCAAGCTCAGGTAGCTCCCCATCTTACAGTAAAATAAAACAAATTCCTTAGTATGATCTTTCAGATCTTTCACAGTCTGGCCCACTCTAACTTTTCTAGCCTATCTTTCACCATACTCTTTCTTATAACCTACGCAGTTTCCAGAACATGACCTGCAATTGACCATTTCCATGAATTTTCTCATGCTGTACTTTGCTGTGGATTCATAGATACATTCATCTGTGAAATATTGATTCAACCTTTGAGACTCAAGTCTTCCCTGAAGACTTTCCCAGCCCCTTCTTGTCTGAATAAATCGCTGGCTCCTCGATATTCCTAACAATGTTGTGTTTGTTTCCGGCGGCTGTTTACATAGCTCTTTCCACCAAAAGACAATAATCCACTTGAAGTCAGGGGCTTATCATTGTATTTCTCACATGGTCATTTACATATTAATTGCACAATTAATGTTTGTTGAATTACACTAAATTATTAGTTTTAAATGTTAATATGGATTTTTGTAATTATCACTTTTTAAAATCAAACAGGTAAGAACTAGTGAGGATATTATGTATTACGAATCTATGGCATTTTTCCCTGAACTAGTAATAATGAATGAAAGGATTGGTTACTAAACAGTTTACAAAATATAATGGAAATCTAGTTGTCTTTATCTTGAAGGTTTGCTGAAACATATTAGGAAGTTTGCTTTCTGAGAGCATAAAAAAGTCAGAAGGCATAGATAATTTAAAAACCAGCTCCTTTATTATTGAGCTGTGAAAGTTCCTTGATATGTGTTGCCATCTAGTGTTCCATTTGTATATTACATCCTCAATAAATAGAAGGAACGATTTTATATTATATACAGTATTTACGTTTATAGTGAAGGTGAAAAAGCCTGAAGATTTTGTAAGAAAATAATGTATGACATGAGCAAATTATAATGTCATGCTTAGAAATTTCTCTGGAAATTGATCATTTCAACTGATTTGATATTTAGTTAATTATTAAAATACTAACTAGACTTCAGTTACTGTAAGTAGTCCAAATTATTTTTAAATGATTTCTTTATGAAAACACTGTATATTATTAAAACAATAACTGTATCTCAGTGTGAAGCTATGCATATCTGATAAGGTAAGAGATCCCACCTAAATTCTATAGAATATTAGGAAAAGAGTAAATACTCTTTACTCTGAAGATTTTAATATTAAATGAAGTTTTGACTAAAGCTAATTAAAGGCCGAACTTTCTAAATCCCAGAATACCCTAACAAGATAACACTTCTTAATTTTAAAAGAGAGTCCCTTAAAAAATGAATTTTTTTCTTTCATACCAGTGGCTAATGTACGCACCTAAAAGGTTGGGGTAAATTCAGGGATATAGCTATATTCCAAATTGGTTATTAAGAGGAAAAGAGATTCTTGGACTGTATCTCTCATCTTTTGAAACTGAAGTAATTAATCTTCCCCAATCCCTCCCCTACTTTCATTATTATTCAGTGTTGCTTTCAGGTATAAACCATTGCACAGTTTTAGACAGGATTTCATATTTATTTAAAATGTTTCCAGTCTGTTTCGCCTTCAGAACTTATATGGCATGGGAAGAGAGTGCATTGCCTCTCTGAAGCTCCTGGATTACATGTCTTAGGCAGATAGTCATTAGGACCCATCTGTATTTTCTAACAAATTGTGCCATATTTTGACAATCATAGACTCTTCACATTGAAGGCAGTCAGAAAAAGTTATATACTTGTATTGAAACAGCAGTTCTCTTCCTTTCATCCTCAAAATACTAATTCAGTAACCACTGCCTAACCCCCTGCTATAATAGTATGCAGTGTTTGCACAGATTTACTGTTGTATAACTTTTCTTCAACTGTGAAAAATTTGATTCCAGTGTAGGTGGGTGGCTATATAGTAAGATGGTTAAGATCACAGATTCTGGTGTGAAACTACCTTGAATCAAATCTCTACTCTGCCACTTTCTAGGTCTATGATCTTAGACAGGTTACTTAAAGTCTCAAGACTTCAATTTCTTCAACTTAGTGATAAGAACCTCTGTGGGCTAAAGAATTTAACTTCACTCAAAGAATTTGGTCTTTTTCCTTGGTTCCTGAGAGATAACCTCTAAAACTTTGGACTTTCCCCAATGATTGAAGTGTCTTTGATGAGGATTCCAACCACACCTGAGGATTTATGGCTCATGTTGGTAGGGGCTAACTATGCCAGAAGGACTCACTGACTACAGGGGAGAGGGGCTGGAGTTTGCATTACATAATGAGACCTCCATCGAAAGCTCTGGACATGGAAGCTCTGTGGGCTTCCTGGTTGGTGATAGGCATTGATGCACGTGAGAGGATAGTGCATCCTTTGGCACACAGAAGCTCTGCTTTGGGAACCTTCCCAGACTTCACCCTGGGGAATCTCCTCATTTGTATCATTTTTGCTATAATGAAAGTGTAATTATAGGTATAGTGCTTTCTGTGAGTTCTATGAGTCGTTCTAGCAAATTATTGAGCCCAAGGGAGTAGTGAGAGCCAGCAGGTCAGATGTGGGAGGGCCCAGGGCACCCCGAGCTTATGGCTGGTATCCTGAGGGGGTAGGGGAAACCCCTGAATTTGTAACCAGCAATTCAGAAGTGAGGGGGGGAGCTCTGGGAACCTCTGAGCTTGTGGCTCGCATCTGAGGTCTTAGGCAGACTTGGCTGTCTGGAGGATTGTGTCCTTTAACTTGTGAGGTCTGACCTAGCTCCATATGGTTAGGGTCAGAGGAAGAAGTGCTGCATGTGTAGCCTGTGTCAGAATAGAAGTGGAACGGAGTGGAACAGACGTGATAATAGATATATTCGATTTGCTTCACATTTGGTGTCAGGTGAAATGGATTTGGTTTTTCGCAGCAACCACTTAAGAGTTATTGAGGAGATTAATTAATGCATGCAAGCCATTTAGTAAAGTATCTAGCACATAGTTAAGTACTCAGTAAATGTTAATTTTTGTTGAAAATTATAAATCATGACAACTGGAGATAATTTTAAAAGTGAAAAAAATGGAACCTGGAAATAAATGAGGGTGGAAAAGCAGAGGCTTTTGCCGTAATGTCTTGGTAAAGCTGTGAGAAGCAGATAAAAAGGTTCACCAGATCTTAGACCTGCCTGATTCTGTTAGAAGGGAAGTTGTTGAGAGGTTTAGAAGTTATTGAGAGGTTTGTGAGAGGGCCTGAAGGCACAGGCTTTATCATGAAGTTACCACGAGCATATCCATAAGGTGATAGCCTTCCAAACAAAATTTTTTTTTAAATACCAACCCCGCAGATTGAATAAACGTTATAGAAAACTTTTTTTTTTTAATTCTTTTTCAAGTATCAAATTTATTCTGTTTTTTAAACTACACTGGAATTAGACAGGATTAGAAACCTGGAATAAAAAAGAAAAAAAAAAAAATCAGAATGGCATTGAGCATTTGAATGCAGTCACAGGCGTAGAAAGTAATGCCTCTTGGTATGCACATTATATGCAGCAAAACAAGTTATAAACATCTTGAAAATGAAAGATAAGGAAAGACTATAAATTTCCAGTGCACAAGAGATTATAAATGAAAATCAGTAGTTTATATTATTCACAAGTTAAATGCTTAAAATGTTTTGGTAATCATTTTTACTTTGTGGGATTTGTTTTATAAAAATGAAAACATGTTCATAAGTTTTTAAGTTCATATTCATAAGCAAATCTTATATTTCTCATCAGATCTTTAATTCTTTAAATTCTTTAGTCATGAATTCTCTTATCATAAAGATTTCTAGGAACATAACCCTAACAGTTGGAAAGGCCTTTCACATGCCCTAAAATAGGTTGCCTATTTTAAAAGTGGAATTGAATGGATATAAATTTTGTTTGGGGAAATTTTTTACCTTGTTAAGATAGTAATGTATACCCTTTGGCTTAATAAAACCAAGACTGGTGGTATCAAGGCCAATAAATTATGTTTTGAAAAATGTGTTAATGTGGCCAGCATAGGATGGCTACAAATGAAGAAATTTCCAGAAGAGAAAGGGTCTTCTAAATTGAGTCTGGTGGGTGGGGGCAAAGTGTAATTCTATATAGCTTTCTCCCCAAGACCTGAAGCCATTTCCAGCAAGGAGGGATTGTGCCCAAGGAAAGGGAAAAACCACCACATGTATCCTGGGATCTACTAGGGGAAATGGCCCCAACTTGGCTTGGCCAACTACAAATATCTATTAGTTAATTACTATTGACCAGTTACAGATCTAGCCTTTGAGAATTCAGCTATTATGTCTTTACTGAATGGTTAGATGACTATAACCAATCAGCTAGAATTCTGGAAACTAGGAGAGGCAACTCTGGAGTTAAATGAGAAAGCTTTAATGGAAATAGTATATAGATACTAGATATTGGTTTGGTAGACCCAAATCTTCTAGTATGTGAGGTCAATTATAAGAGAGATATCTTCGAAAAGATTAAATCACTTTTCTAATTCCAAGTATTACTAAGCCTTAGTAGTTTCTTCATTGTGACCAGGCATGTATATTCAGATAAAAGCAAAAGCTATTTTATAGTTTATGATCATTAGTTACATACCAAGAGACATAGATGACTAGTTTTTAACTTAATAATTTTTTTCGTTGTTTCATTTCTCCTTTCATACTTACTGATCATCACGAATTGGTATATAGATATATAGAGAATGTCATCCACAAAACCAAGGCTTCAGCATTGATTTTATTTAGGTGATTTACAACTTCTTTCTTTTTGCTTTTTGTTTATATCAACTTATCTTGACATTAGTCCACTTATCTTGCCAGAATCATTGACTGTTTTTTGTTCCTGGGTTGACTGAATTATTTGTAATGGTTCGTTAGTTGCTCTTCATGTTAGCCTGATCTTCAGATCTTCAGCAGCTCCATCCCTTGTTCTTGTATTTAGTGATGCTGACTCCTGTGTTTTTGTTCAATTAAAAGCCTTCTTTATATAATAAATATAGAACATTGGTTTATATTCAATAATTATTTTATTCATTCATACCAGTGATAGTCATATCAGCCAAAGTTATGAACATTTTTATTAGGTTCAAATAAAACATTTTTCACAAGAAGCACAATAGTTACTAATCCATAATATTTCAGGCTCCAAGAGCTTAAAAAATAGAATTATACTTTTTCACTTCTTTTAAAATCTAATTTAAAACTTTATTTTCCAGGCATATTCAGCTACAGTTGGACTTGGGACTAATTCCCTAAGAGAATCATTTTTAGTCATTG
This sequence comes from Dugong dugon, assembly GCA_030035585.1. Classification (NCBI taxonomy): domain Eukaryota; kingdom Metazoa; phylum Chordata; class Mammalia; order Sirenia; family Dugongidae; genus Dugong; species Dugong dugon. Next base: position 20,626,194 of record CM057469.1, on the reverse strand, counting down.
TATTTGCTCATCAGTTAATCTGAGACAATTGAATTTTACCTTCATACTTTATGACTAGGAGAACAGAAACTTTCCAGAAAAGTCTGAAAGAAATTGGGCCTTAATCCTTTTCAGATGAAGAGAGAAAAATACACATCCTATGTATCTTTTGTCTGTATTTATTTTAGCTTTCACCAGAGGGAAGCATATCCATATATAAAACTTAAAATTCTCACTGAGACTATTTTCACCTACATTAACAACAAATGTGATTATCAAAGTTATAATCATACAGTATGTAAATTGTATGAGACTTGGGTGTCTTTCTACCAATTCAGGGGAAAATAGAGGCTGGGGGGTTTTGATATTGTAAATTACAGTCACCATAGAATGACTCAGATACTCTATGTTAAACCTTCATTTTATTGGGATTTTAAAGTCATATTTTATTCTGGGATATTATACATAAAGATATCATGAATATAGCCAAAAGCAAGTTAGAGAGTTTTTATTTCTGGAAATGTAGGGTGAGAAATGTAGATTAAAGGCCAATTATGGACTTTTAAATTACCGGAAATAGAAGGTGACGATTCCCATTTTATAAAACTAGGCAGTGAGTGCAGTTTGGAGTCTCTCCTTACCTTAACTTTTGGTTGCTACCTAATTTTTACATTAGTTATGTATGTGAGGGGAGTACACTAAATCCTGTCTTAGTTATCTTTAAGGAAACTTGATTATTATATAATGTTAAACAATAGATGCCCTTATGTAATGATAAATTCAACATCTCATTTAAAGATTTTTGATACTTATCATTTAAAGTATTCAAATAATTTTTAATCATGAGCAAGTAAAAATAAGTTTAGATATGTGTATATTTCATGTAGTATAAATATGACAAAACAAAAATACTAGAACACTTGGTTTTTCTGGTCCCTTTTTTTTTCAAAATTCTGGCTCATCTGTGATCCTCATCAAGATCTATTACCTGAATTTTCTTAGCTGATTAGTTAATGTAAGCTTCGTTGTGAAAAGATGTAAATAAATGTAACATTTGAATACTGTTTGAGATCAGTGAGTGGAGTTGGTAAACAAATGTAAAATTATTCTAATGAATTTTACAGGGAACTGTTACTATTTTAAACAAAACTAAGCTTAAATCATTTTCCCCTTCCTTCTCCAAATTCTAAACTGCCATTTTACTCTCTCTTACCCTGGCAGGCTCTAATCCAGTGTGAGCAGTTGAAGAATGAGCTGAAGAGGCAGTCAGAGCGACTTGAAAAAGAACTTGCATCTCAGCAAGAGAAAAGGGCCTTTGAGAAAGAGGGGATGAAAAAAGAAAGGACCAAAGAGAGGGAGGACATGGAAGCAAAGGTACCTAACTCGGTTTGTTATCCACATTGCAGAAGACAGGCTTGTGGTGATGTCCTGATGAGTCTGTAGCCTGCAGTTCTAGAATGAACTTTATATTTTAAAACCTTTTATTTAGTCATGCCTGGTAAAGTAGGGAGGCCTGGTGGTGCAGCGGTTAAGAGCTCGGCTGCTAACCAAAATGTCAGCAGTTCGAATCCACCAGATGCTCCCTGGAAAACCCTATGGGGCAACTGAGGAAGACCCTTGAAAAGATGAGTTGACGCAGTGGCTTCGACAATGGGCTCAAACATCAACGATTGTAAGGATGGCGCAGGACTGGGCAGTGTTTCATTCTGTTATCCACAGGGTCACTGTGAGTCGGAACCGACACGATGGCACCTAAGAACAACAATTTAGTCAAATTTCTTATAATAATTTAAACTTCATAAACACGTTCTGTTTTCCATGTATTTCTCAATAACATTCTCTTCTCTGACCTTTTCAAATAAAGTAATTAGATTCCCTGTTACAGAATTACAAAACTGACTTTAATCCTGCCGTTCTGTTTGATTCCCTCTCGTGGTTTGCCAGAGGAGAGCAAATGGTCAGCAGCTGTCCAGATTGTATTTCAACCTTTTTCAATCTTGGCTAAATCGGAGAGGGATGACCCCCACCTCATCTGCCACCCCTAAATTAAACTTGCATAAGATAACACGCTTGTAAGAAACTGAAACCAAGAGAAAGTGATTCTATACAGTGTAGGAAGTAGGTTTTGACAGGTTACATTATGAATAATGGCAATAGCTGACGATAGCTAGATGAATTAGAGGGGAAAGATTAAAGGCAAAAGGAACAGAGAACTTGAAATGCACGCTGACTGAAAAATAGTAAACTGCAATACGAAGTTGACTGGAACCTAGCTTTAAAATTGCTGACATTAGAGTGAAATGGACCCATTTATGTAATATCACTTCTATTCTCTTCAGATTCTCAACTCTACCATCTTCCCCCCCATTCTCATCAGAGAGCCTCACTTACCTAACAAAGAAAATAACCAAAAAAACAAAAACAAAAACTCATTGTCGTCGAGTCGACTCCAACTTTAAAAACGATTAAATGGTAACTGCCTCTACTACTTATCTTCCCCCCTCACTTCTGCCCTAAAATAAAATTTCAAGTGCATCCCAATCCTGACAAAATGGAAGAGGCTTAATCCTAGTCCTTTCCCATGTGTTCTAGCTCCGTATCCTCTTCCACCGTCTCAGGGACCTCATTACATTTTTCCACCACCACCACCCCCGATCTTCTGAATCTTCAGCCTTTCCTTTACTACCAAACGGTTGCCATCAAGTTGACTTTGATTCATGGTAACATCTCAGTGTCAGAGTAGAACTGTGCTCCATAGGGGTTTCAATGGCTGACTTTTTGAAAGTAGATCACCAGGACTTCCTTCTGATACCTTTAGGTGTCTTTTACTCCGGTGGGTGGAGTTGAACCTCCAGCATTTCAGTTAGCAAAGGAGCATGTTAACTGTTTGCACCACCCAGGGGCTTCTTCCTTCACTACAGCCTCTCTCATACATAGGAAAATATTCTCAAATTTCTCACCTCTGTTAAAAGAAATAATCTTTCTTCTAATCTAGTGGTTCTCAATCTTGGCTACACAAGAAGTTCTGAAAATCTCACTCCCAAACTGTACCCCAAACCAATTACGTCAAAATTTTTGAGAGTGGGATCCAGACATCAGTATTTTTTAAAATTACCCAGGTGATTCTAATGTGCAGCCAAGGTTGTAAAATGAAAAAACAAAACAAAACAAACCTGTTGCCACTGAGTAGATTCCGACTCATAGTGACCTTATAGGACAGAGTAGAACTGCCTCATAAGGTTTCCAAGGAGCAGCTGGTGGATTCAAACTGCCAGCCTTTTTGTTAGCAGCCAAGCTCTTAACCACTGCACCACCAGGGCTCCTACCTCAGTAATCCCACATCCCTCTTTTCTCTTGCCCTTAATAGTCAAGCTTCTTGAAAGATTTGTCCATACGCGCTGTCACCTCTTATTTCTTCCTCAGCACACTGCATTTGATTGTCTATGCTCACAGCTGATAAAATTACCAATGCTGTGTTTACTGATGGAGTCTTGGTGGCTCAGTGGTTAACAGCCTGGCTGCTAACCAAAAGGTCAGCAGTTTAAATCCACCAGGACTCCTTGGAGACCCTATTGGGGCAGTTCTACCCTGTCCTATAGGGTCACTGTGAGTCAGAATTGACTCGATGGAGTGAATATTTTTCAGTTCTTATCCTTGAAAGGTTCTCTTTCCTTGATTTCTCTGAATCCATATTCTCAATTTGAGAAAAAGATAATGTGTGCCTTTTAGGTTACTCTGAGTTTAAAGTGGCTTTGAGACAATGAAGTAGACACATCCAGAAAACAGCTTGATAGAAAGTTCTGGAGTGCAGCAGGAGTTGTAGTTTTAGGTGTCTTACACATCTGGGACTTTAATTCCATATGCAGTAAAACCTGCAAAAGCCAGAATCTGTGTAAGGAAGACTGTCAGAGAAGGAAAACTCAGATATTTTCCACTAAAAGGTGTGATAGAGAAGTGGTAAGACTGGACCCTGTTGAAGACAGAAAACTTGCGAGACCCAGAAAAGCAAGGCAGTCCTGTCAGGTTCCAGCTCTCATAGGTTTCACTGTATATGCTATTTTTTCCTAAATCTTTAGTTTTCTACTGATCTTCCAAACCAGCTTCTCCTCTATATTCTTCTTCCTCTTTTTGGCTCTCATTCTTCCTTACGTTCCCATCATACTGACCTGTTTGCATGTTCCCTAACATGCAAACATGCCGATTTGCTATACTGTGTTTTTATTTCAGGCTTTGCATGTGCTTTGCCCTCTGCCTAGAGGAATCTTCTTCTGTCCTCTCTGACTGATCCCTCAGGATTCATCGTCATACTGTTTCCCCACATAGCCTCCCACTGCTGAATTGGGAACTTCTCTATGTGCTCCCGTAACTGAACTTATTACAAATGCTTGTTGAATTGTCAGTCTCCCCTGATTTACTGTGAATGTCTTCAACATATGATCTGTAAACACACTCATTGCCTGGCACACTCCTCTCACATAGAATGTTCTCTCTCTCTCTGTATATATATGTATATATATATACATTGCTGTTGTTAGGTGCCGTCTAGTCGAGTCCAACTCACAGCAACCCTCTGTACAACAGAACGAAATACCGCCCGACCCTGTGCCGTCCTCGCAATCATTGTTATGCTTGAGCCCGTTGTTGCAGCTACTGTGTCAGTTCATCTCTTTGAGGGTGTTCCTCTTTTTCGCTGACCCTCTACTTTGCCAAGCATGATGTCCTTCTCCAGGGACTGGTCCCTCCTGATAACTTGTCCAAAGTACACGAGACCTATTTTTTTTTTTCTTTTTGAATGAATGAGTTTAATACAAGTGGGGAAGGGTCCTGTGCCATTAGGAAAGTATGCCTAAAGTGCCAAGAGTTCAGAGGAACAAAATGGATCCCTGTCTGTGAGAAATCATGGAAAGCTTTGTGGAGAAGGTGGCATTCAATTGAGCATTGAAGAATAAGTAGGATTTGGAAATGCCGAGTATGGAGGAAGGGCGTGCTGGCTATAACCAACATGAACAAGGCATCAAGGGAGGTAAAGTTGTGAAATGAGTACTGTGTATGAAAGAGAATGGTATCAACAGCAAAGACAAGGTATTGTTCACACCTAGGAGATTTTTATTTTCTTGGTTTATAAAGTAGAAACCTTTTGTCTTGCTGAATAGTTCTACTGTATAAAAATATGTTGATGAGAATTACTGATATGAAAGGAAAAAGGAAGGTTGAAGCAATCACTTCATGAATAAAGGTGTCAACAGAACTACAATGCATGAGCCTTTCAAGTTTAATTTGCTCGCTCTGAGTCGTGAATAAAGATGTATGAATAAAGAGCTGAAAGTGAAGAAAGCATCCTCACCAGGAAAGGCAGGAGTTTAGAGGCAGTGGATGTAGATGAAAGAAAGTGGCTTTGGAATAAAAAAATTTAGGATTGAATCCAAATTTGACCTTTATGTGACCTTGAATAATTTCCCTTAACTTCTCTAAGTTTCAGAGAAGTACATAATGAAGTTGATAACACCTACTTCAAGGACTTGATAGGATTAAATGAGATTATGTTTTGAAAATACCTAATGTAACACCTGGCTTAGAGTAGGTATTAATCAATTTCAGCTTGTGACTACTATCATTCTGACTCTGGAGAATGAAACCAGTAGCCTTATTGGAGAGATTTCTTGCATCTTCATGTTAGTAAAGCAGATAGACTTGGATATGAAGCTGGGCTTTTATTTTATTAACTTGAATGTGCTTTGGACAAATCACTTAATTTTCTGAATCTTGGTTTTTTTCATATCTAAAATGAGTCCAATATAATCCCTTCTCCAAGAGGATTAAAGGAGAGAATCAATATCAAATTACCTCGCACAGGAGCTTAATCTAGAAGGGAGACTGACCAACTGATGATAACATTGTAAAGTGCTATGTAGTTGGTGCTAGAGCAGGCATCCCTGCCTTCCTAATGGTCAGGCCCTTCGTAAGACTTGTAGAGCTTTCTTTTTCTTTTCTTTTCTTCTTTCCTTCCTGCCTTTCTTATTCTTTTTTTAAATTCCATTTGTATGGAAGTTTAGGAATAACTCTAGGAGAGTGGATGCCTTCCACTTAGGTTGAGTCATTCCCCTATGAATAGTGCTTTCTGTGAGTTTGCTTTTGTCTTCAGTAATAGTACTTAGGAGCCCTGGTGGTGCAGAGGTTAAAGCGCCTGGCTGCTAACCAAAAGTTGGGCAGTTTGAATCCACCAGCCACTCCACAGGAGAAAGATGTGGCAGTGTGCTTCTGAAAATATTCAAGCCTTGGAAATGCTATGGGACAGTTCTGTTCTGTCCTATAGGGCCAGTATGAATCAGAATTGACTCAATGAAACTTGGGTTTGCTTCTTGTTTTTTTGGGTAGTGGTACTTGATTGCACTGAGCCACTCAAGTTTGTTAGTTCATTCAGTCATTCGGCATATATTTATCAAGCACCCCTTACGGTCCAGGCGTTTTCCCAGGTGGTTCCCTTGGTAATAGTCCATTGCTAGAGTACTTCATTCTTGTATGTCTTGTGTAGGGAGTACTGCTTCACACTATGTTCACTGCTCTAGGAACTGCTTCAGCGCAGAAATTTCTATTAAGCTCTCCCAGCCTGGGTGTCCTTGTCTCTTCCTTGCCCCTGTCAAAGTTTAAAGGACTTAGCTGATGTCAGTGCCCGGGACATCCAGCAGTGTTGCAGCTGTGTCTGTTTTACTTCTGTCTCTGCAACAGATGTGGATGGAGAAGCTCCTGCAGGGTAATGTTGACTTCCAGATGGAGGATGTAAGGGAAAAGAAGGTGTGACAACAGAAGGGGAGACCTCAGGAAGTGGGTGACAGGAGGGAGCAGACAGGTAGTGGGCAGAAGAAAGAAGTGATGGGTGGCACAGAGAGGGAATCATATGGAAAGGGCAAGGTTTGATATATGTCTTAGAAACTGTCTCAGAATGTACAATTAGAAAAATAAGTGTCTACATATTTGCTTAAAAAAAAAAACCACACAAAGCTAATATGTCTATTATCAGATGTATCTCTACGTAAGTAAGTAACATATGACTTTTAGTAGCCGGCAATTAAGGCTTATTACCATTGTATGGTTCCAGAAAAGCTATAATTATACATACATCATACGGATACATGTGACCTTGAATTTTTAAATTAAGGAAATTAAACTGATATTTTGATTTATTACATTTCACTTCTTTTGACCTTCAATTTTACGTTCAGATTGTAATGTGCCTAGGAATACTTTGTAGCTCGGTATTAGTAAAACTAATTTTATGTGCAAATTAGATTTGTAGTCAGTCTTTTGATGATGAGAAGGACATGTAAACAACCGTAAGTCAAATATACAATTGTCCACAACCCCCAGAAAAGTTAATTAATGCATCTACTGTCTAAATTAGAAAATAGCTACCAGGACTCATTATTTTCATATGTGTCAACATTAGCTAGTTCTACAATTGAAAGGCAGACACCTGTCTTGCTTTTGTTAATGTAAGACTCTTTATTTACCTAAAACTTTGGTTCGGTGTTCATTTTTATCACAGAATTTTAGCTATTGGTTTCGGTTGGAGGACTGAATTCACACCCATGTCAGTGTACAGTGGTAGATTTCAAATGTCATCATTTCAGATCCTTACCAGTTCTTGTTTTAATAGATAAAGCTAGTAGGTATCCCTAAATGTTTTATTCTGAGGTAACATAGCATTTCTTCTTTATTTTAGAACTACTCATACAAATAAGAAATTAAGAAGTGCTTTCTAGAGCTTAGATTTGTCCTTTATAGCTTTTTGTTTGTAATTATATTTTGCTCTGCTTTCTGAAGAAAAGCTAAGAACCTGATATCCATAGACCCTCTTGGAAAAGCCATTTATTCTAATTATTCATTCATTCATCAAATGTTTGGAGCCTCTTGAGGAGCTTGAGGACTTCTAGTCTCAGGAGGGAGCAAACAGGCAACTAAAAACAGTGAGATAAGGTCTTAGTTTCCTACGGCATCCATAACAAAATGCCACAAAGTGGGTGGCTTTCAAGAACAGAAATTTATTTGCTCATAATTCTGGAGGCTAAAAGTCCAAACCAGGGTCGTGGCCGTGTGAATTCCTTCTGTGGGCTTCTCTCCTAGTTTCTGGTGGCAGCGTCGATCCTTGGCATTTTTTGCTGCTTATAGATATACGTCTGCCTCTGTCATCACATGGTGTTTTCCCCTGTGTGTCTGTCCCTCTGTGCTTGTACTCCCCTTTATAAAACACTACTCAGAAAGGATTAAGTTTAGGACCCGCCCTACTTAGGTATGACCTCATTAAAATAACAAAAGAAAAGCTTTTTTTTCAGACAGGATCACATACACAGGTACATGAGTTAGGACTTCAACATATATTTGTTGGGGGGTACACAATTCAGTCCGTAACAGATAATTACTGTGATAGAGATATACAGAGGTTGTTATAGGACCACATGCCAGAGTGATATTCAAAGTACTAAACAACCAATACAGCATGGACAACGATCAATGAGAATGGATGCCAGCTGTAAACAACAGGGAGAGCTGTCCCAGTGCACATTAGCTGGATATCAACCTGAGTATGTGAAGGGGCACCTATTTTGTATTGGGAGCTAGTGGTCAAGAAAGACTTCCTGGAGGAGAGGAGATGATGCCTAAGCTGCATCCTATAGGAGGAATAGTGGGAGCTAGATAATGGGAGAACTGGTGAGGTTTTACCAGCAAAGGAAATTGTACAGAGCCTCCTCTTTGCTAGGGTTGGAGGAGGGAGAATGGGATTCATAGCACACCAGTATCAGTACTAGTTGCTATTGAGTTGATTCTGACTCATGGGGACCCCATGTGTTTCAGAGTAGAACTGTGCTCTCTAGGGTTTTCAAATGGCTGATTTTTCAGAATTAGATTGCCAGGCCTTTCTTCCATGGCACCTCTGGGTGGACTTGAACCTCCAACCTTTTGGTTAGCAGCCAAGCACGTTAACCATTTACACCACCCAGAGACTCCTAGCACACCAGTGGCTCTCTCTAAAGAAATCTTCATCTCTAACTCTCCAATCAACCCTTTTATGCCTTTCATGTGGGAGAAGGGTTTAAGACTTGATTCCTCAGCACCTTCTCTGAAATTTATTCACAGCAGTCTGTCTCATAACTTACTTGAGTGTCTGATATCTGTCACCTTAGGGTTTCAGTCAAAGCTGTGATGTTAGCATCTTGTATGTTTTCCAAAATGAGGGTAGAGACCAGGGGAATGATTAGGGAGGAAGTACATATTTTGAGTCTTTGGAGATAGATGAGATGAGGAGGTGAAGGAATGGACGTACTTAATCCACAAAGAGAAATAACTTATAGAGAGAGCCTAGTGACCATCTGGAAACTCTATTAATTCAAGAAATTTTTAGTATTTGTTTTATGAAATGACATAATTGTTTAGGACTTTTATTTCTCCTTACAGATGATGATTTTGTCTCAGAATATTGCCCAACTGGAAGCCCAGGTGGAAAAGGTTACGAGAGAGAAGATTTCAGCTATTAATCAACTAGAGGAAGTTCAAAACCAGCTCGTTTCTAGGGAAATGGATGTCACAAAGGTACAAGGAGAAATTTTAGTCTAGTAATTCTTTAGATAAATACATTCTTCTAAAACCTTTTCCTTAACATACAAAGCTTTTACTGGTATTAGGAAAAAGTTTGGAATAGAATTTTTTTTTTTTTTTAATTTCAAGAATAATAAAAGTCCATCTAATGGTCGTTCAACAAACATTCACTTACTATCAGCAGGCCCTTTGCTGGGTGCTGCAAATACAAAGATGAATTACATGTCCTTGCAGAACTTAAGGACTAAGCGGCAGAGACAGACTTGTAAATAAGTAAGGTATATTACTTTATTTATGTGAACAAAGAAGTAAAATGTTCAGAAGTCTTAATGGCTACTATAAGGCACATATTTAAGAAACACTAGAAGTCAATCGAGATTTCAGTAGTCAGTTGCTTTGAAATTAAGGAGGTAAATATGGGTATATATGATGTAATAAAATAAATCAATTTATTTTTCACTACTAAATATTTATTTTTTAAAATATCTATCTTTTTAATATTGCATTTTACTCCTCAACATATTTTCCCAAATTTTGGCACATTTTTTAATGCTATAATTGCTTTAAAATTAAGTAATTAAAATTACTTAAAATTAAAAATTTTAAAGTAATTAAAATTACTCCTCTTATGTATTAGGAAAAGGAACCTATTTTTTTTTTTTCTCCTTTATTTTTTTCTTGAATTTCTATAATTCTCCATTTGCTTTCTAAGCTTCAAGCTAGCTAATGTAGAAGAGGAAACCCTGTTGATGTAGTGGTTAAGAGCTAAGGCTGCTAACCAAAAGGTTGGCAGTTCGAAACTACCAGGCGCTCCTTAGAAACCCTATGGGCAGTTATACTATGAGTGAGAATTGACTCGACAGCAATGTGTTTTTTAATGTAGAAGATAATATTTGCCAGTACGCTTGATGTGTATGTATGGGAGTGGGATGGAGGTAGGGGATTGATGCAGAGAGATGGCAACGGTCAACCCAGATTTATGGGTGAGAGCTGTGGGGAGATAGTTTTCAGTTCATTATAGGGAGAGAACTTTCTGTTGAAATGTGATGTGGCAAAGAATGAATTCTCTGTCTCTAAAACTGTCCAAAAGGACTCAAACATCAGAGGAGTAATTGTTCTAAATCGCCTTGAAGTTGCTTCCAACCCTGAGATAATATAATTCTAGCTCAGCTTAATTTGTTGATTCACTTTAGATGAGATTTAAGTGTTATGGGTAAATTTAGCACATAGAAAGCTAAAAGTATGAAGGCAAGGGAACTTTAAAAATAAAATAAAGGGACGACATAATTTTAAGTAAAACCTGACGCTTGACATTTATTACATAATAAGTTTGTAAAGTGTTGGGTTTTAGACATTATGGTTGTATAATTAGTATTTTCTGATATTATTGATTAGAGATTTTTCATTTTATTCATAGACATAGATCAAATAAATTGAATAGTGAATAATTGAGAAAGAAAGTAAATTAGGGCCCTTCTAATTTTCTCACTTTTAATTGTTAACTTTTGTTTGGTTTTAAAATTAATAGCATTTTGTAAGTTACTAGTTTTTTAAATTGGAGGTTTTAACTCTCACATAATGAAGGCATTGAATTTCAAATAGAATTTCTAGTAGTTTACTTCTTGTTCTAGCTTTCCGAGGGCCACTGGGGAGAAGCTTATTGATTTTTTCTTATGTATTGTCACTATACCTTTTAAATCCAAATTAGTTTATTTTAAAAAGTATTTTTTATTTGAACATAGGAAATGCATAAAGATTGTATAAGATGCTAGTACTTATGTAATGATGAAACTAATTTCTAAAGCTCCCTGAGTCAGTTTTTTGAGGAATACCAAAATTGAAGTATTAAACGAGTATAACCATTGTATAATATGATTTTTAAAAACCTAGTATTTGTAAATTAGAAGCAGATTTAGCAGAGCTGTGTATTAACTGATCTATGTACAAGTTCTCAGTTATCTCAAAAGGCATGTAATTTCTTTATTTAGATTCTATTTATTTGCTAATTATATTTTCACAATATACTTCTATGTCTGTAGAGGCCCTGGATTGTAAAATAAATAAAACAAATCGTATAAATTGTCTCAAAGTTGAATTTGTATGTAAATTGGAATAGTTAGGTACAGTTTGTATCTAATGTCAGTTAATCAAATGTTTGTGTTAGTATATAGTATTATATATGCATAAAAGCATTAAACACTTCCAGATACAATAACACACCTTTAACATAATAATACAGTAATAATAATAATAATAATGTTTTGATTTGTATCGAAACCAGTGCCCATTGGTAATTATGAACCATTGTATGTACCTGAATTTTTTAATATAATAGGCTTTATGGGAGTTGGTTCGTAACTACAGGTGTATGTAAGTCAGACATTTGTAACCAGGGGACTGCCAGTATTAAAACTATTTTACTTAAATGTGGTGTGTGCTTAGTTTCTGTCTATTGCTTTTGCCAGAAATCTTTCTTAAATTGATTACATAGTATGGTATGTGATAAGATTGACTTTATCTTCAAAGCTTGCAGTAAATATTGGTTACTATACATTTAAATGGCCGAGTGGTCTAAGGTGTGGTATTCAGGTTGTAGTCTCCCCTGGAGGCATGGGTTTGTATCCCACTCCTGACATGACAACCTTTTTTTTTTGGAGCCCTGGTGGCACAGTAGATAAAAGCTTGGCTGCTAACCCAAAAGTCAGCAGTTTGAATCTACCAGCTGCTCCTTGGAAACCCTATGGGGCAGTTCTACTCAGTCCTATGGGGTCACTATGAGTTGGAATTGACTAAACAGCAATGGGTTGGGTTTGGTTTGGTATATTTAAATAAGGAGCCCTGATGTTGTAGTGGTTAAAGTGCTCCGCTGCTAACTGAAAGGTTGGTGGCTCAAACCCACCATCTACTCCATGGGAGAAAGATGTGGCAGTCTTCTTCCCTAAAGATTTACAGCCTTGGAAACCCTATGAGACAGTTCTACTCTGTCCTACGGGGTCACTCTGAGTTGGAATCGACTGGACAGCAATGGGTTTGGTTTGTTTATTTGTTTTTTGTACACTTAAATACCAGTAGTATAGTCTATCGGCAGATAAAAAGAAAGATCCTTTTATAAATTTCCTTAAATACTTAAATGATGAAGTCTTACAAGGAAAATTTTATAATATTTAATTTTTAAAAAAATTTTATTGTGGTAAAAATATACATATCAAAACATAATGCTATCTCTATTTCCACATGTATAATTCAGTAATGTTGATTACATTCTTCAGGTTGTACAACCATTCTCGCTATCTTTTATAATATTTAATTTAACCATAATAATTTGAGCTGATAATAATGTTGTTAAATATTTTAATGAATAATTTTACCCAGTTATGATTTGGTTGATAGTACATTTTGGATGATAATATGCAACTGAAATTGTTATTTTACATAAAATAATCTTGAGCACGTTACTTAAATTCCTTTGTTAGGCATTTTTTATCTGTAATTTGAAGTTATTAGATTTGATAATCCCTGATACTGTCTCCAAAACTTAGACTCTTCTAATAGAAAACACCATTCTTAGAAAACTTCTAATGTACTTTATTTATATGACCTCTAGGGGGCACCAAAAGATCTAACTGCGGGCATTGCCTGGTAGATTCCTGCAGCTATTGATCTTGTTTTTACAATCTAACAGGTGTGTGGAGAAACGCGCTATCAGTTGAATAAAACCAAAATGGAGAAGGATGAGGCAGAAAAGGAGCACAGAGAGTACAGAACAAAAACTAAAAGGGAACTTGAAATTAAAGATCAGGTAAGAGATGACAAAAGATGACTAGAGTGATTAAACACGTAACTAATGTTCTTTCTAAAGTTGATGTGGTTTTGTTCCTTAGTTGTTTTTTTCCATTTTATTGTATCTAACCAAGGGAACCATACAGATTATACTATTAAAAAGAGTTTCATTTACAGTTGCCTGAAATTATCACCTTTCATATGAAATGGTAACACCACAACTGCATGCATGTAAACATCCAATCTGACAGGTCCTAAATTTACATTCGGGTGTGTGGATCTATTACTTACAAAGGAAAAAAATGTTCTAATGCACATTTTGAACCTAAAATATACGTACGTAAACTTCTTGAAAGATGCCAACTTGAATCCAATTTTAAATGAAAAAGTTTAAAATTTCTAAGATGAGATGGGTTGATATGTAAATATGTCAATCAAATTGATTGTTGGCAGAGTGAAACCAGTTTTAACTAAGATAACCATGAATACTTTTGCTCAGGCAGCCTGAATACAGTGAAATTACAAATGTTAGGGAAAAAATGCAACTTACTTCAATTTTGGTTTGAGCAGATGTTTTATGTTACATCTTTGGTGAGATCATTTAGATACTCCAATTTTGATTGACAACATGGATAAAGTTTTTGGAGAGGCAGTTCTAATAAACTGACTTCCGATTTACTGTTTTTACAAGACAATAGAGAACATTGAAGGCTCACTTTTTAAATATTCAATGAAAGCAGATTGTTTATTCTTATTAAAATAGTAAGATTGAGTTCCCAGTGTCAGTATTTTAAAGAAATTACTACAGTTTTAAAGTATGTAGCCCCAAGTAAATTTATTTTAAATGTATTTCTAGTTCAGTGATTTTTATCATATTTTTTAAACACATTTTCCCTTTAACCTAATCAACTCTTTATGACAAATAATGTGAAAACAATGAGAAAAATATTCAAAATGAAAGTGATATGAAAATGAAATTTAGTACCAAAAACCATTCAAGTTGTTAATTGAAGTCCTTGCCACTAAATTAAAATCCAGACACCTAAAATAAAGCTCTTCATTTGTACCACTATATTCAAAGTGTTATAATAAGGTTTTAGTTTTTAGAAGATTTTTTTCATTGTTACCATGCACAAATAGGGAAACTATTTTATTTGATCCAGTTGGGGGCGTGCCCGGTAGAGAAATTGAAAATCCTTTCTACTGTGCTGAAGGCCTAGGACTACCAAGTCAAATACAGAGAACTTTTCTTTCCTGATTTAATATAATTGTTTTATATATATTGTTTATAATATAATTGTTTTATAGAAGGTATTATATTGGCATACTCACTGGCATTATTACATTCCTTTTGTAGTATTCTACAGCATTCTGCCAGCATAATATTTTGGACTAACTAGAAAAATACAGCAAGAAAAATTCTCTGAGTTATTTAAAATTACATTATACTTTTCTAGAGAAAAAACCCTATAGGAACTATAAGAATATTACATCACTTGTAAATGGATAATCTGTTTAGAAGTCTTAGCAATATTTTTTAGCACTATATTTCATTTTAATTAACCAGTAATGGTATGAAAGCTAAAGTGGCAGGATTTTAAAAAGAGCAGTTTTCCTTCATAAAAATTTCCTGATCAATAGTGAACCATTAGCAGTTTTCATAATGGTTTTTATTAAGTTTTTTTTTACATGGAGATGTGCCTTTTTGGGTCATAGCATTAGGAATAAAACCCCTGAACACTTACAAGATGTTTATGATGTTACCTTTTTTCTTGCACAGAAAGTGAGGAAATCTTCTAGGTACTCTTTGTAACTATTTTGTATTGAACAGACAGTTTCAGAAAAGAAAGTAGTGGTGTCTCATTCCATGGGTGATTTGGACTACCAAAGCAGTGATTGTTCTTTGGTCTTTCAGCCATGACCTGACCTTCTGTCTGTAAGACCAAAGAGCTACATTGCTTGGCCACCATCTGCACTCAAGAGAGAAATTTACATTTAACTTTTAAAAGCTGAGCATGGTCAGCATTTGTCTGAAATACCTATAACAATATAAAGTGTGTTTAGTTTTGTAAGTGCTCTATATCATGCAATTCAGAACAACAGGAAGGATACCTCTAGGTTTATAAACAGGGTTCCCTTCATAATATAGTCACTTTACCCATATTCTAGTTAATCTCACCACTTGATACATTTATAAACTAAGTGGGAAACTGTGAGATTGGAATGTGGTGGGAACAAGAGCTTTTTTGATGTAGACAAAATAGGGCAAATGGTTGACCACCAAAATCATTTTCCTTGTGACCTGAGCCATGACTCTGGCGTAATTAGAAGGAAAGGTTAGGAGAGTAACAATGGCAGTCTATTCCTCCCGGTTTCTCCTTTTCTTTTTTACATCGTGTCAGGAACTGATGGTTGGGTTATCCTTCCCATCAACTCCTTTGTATCTCTTCAGCTTACAGAGCTCCTGTCAACCTCAGAGGATGCTTGTTGCACACACAAAAAAAGACATTTGGTATGGAGAATGAGAAATCTGTGCCCTGATTTTTATTAGAAATATTTTGTAGGCAACGTGTATACACACAGATACACATACATGCATATAAAGCACATACATATATAGATATGCACACATAAACACTCTGTTATGGAAATTTAAAAATACATATAAGGGTAAAGGGAATATTGCAATGGATTCCCACATTTCCATCACCTAGGTTCATCATTTTGCCCATTTAATTCCATCTGTGTCACATTTCTCTCTCTACTTTGTCTTCTCCGTCTTCCTTGTCTTCTTTGTCATCCTCTTGTTCTTCTTCCTCTTCCTTTTCTTCTCTGTTTTCTTCCTCCAGCTCTTCTTCATCTTTTAGTGAAGTTTTTAAGGCAGTTTTCAGACATTATGTTATTTCACCCATCAGAACTTCAGTGTGTATCTATAAAGGGAATTGTTTACATAAATACTGTCATTATCACACCTAACATTATTAACAATAATTCTTTAATATCATATAATGCCTAGCCGATATTCAAATCTCCTTGACTGTCTTAAGAAATACTTATTTTGTAGATGATTTATTCAAATCAGGAAAATAGATATACTTTTGTATGTTAGAATGATATGGTATTGCCTTGTTACAGTAGGAAATAAAGGGAAATCTCAGTAAAATTTCAACTTTCTTTGCCTATTGTTGTCTTATTAAATTTCATATATAATATTGTGATTGTGCCCTATATTTATAGGATGGCTTATAGTCATTCTAAAGAAATATGAATTAATCCTGTAGCAAACTCTTTAGGAGAAATGGTTACCATGCAGCATTCTGGATTATCATATCCAGAAAGCAGCCCCTTAGAGTCTGAAACCAAAATGCATAATAATTTCAGAGCTGTACATTTGAGAGTTAGGAATGTTGTGGGAAGCCCTGCTTTACCCTGGCATTACAAGGGTTAGCTGACTCTGAACTGAAAGATGCACGAGTGGAATTTTCTTTGTCAACCTCCATTTTGGTAGACGAATCTCAGAAGATGATTCTTTTTATCCCTTAACCTTTGACCAGGACTTAGAGCAAAAAGAAAATACAGGCCTCTTGTTCAAAAAAGACAAAAAAAAAAAAAAAAAAAGCTGGTAAAGGTACTAAAATATAAAACTTTTTTCTTTCTTCTGCAGTCTTTCTCTTGACTTGTCATGGTGTTTTTTGTTTGCTTTTGAAATGTCTGGTTCCCTCTGGCACAGGGATACTCAGGGGCAAGTACAGACTTCCCGCAAGTGCCTGGGGGTCTGCCCCATGGCTGGGCATGCACATGTGGCCCATTAGCTACTTCTGAGTTCCCCCTTCTGCCGGCTACTGGACCTATACACTGTGACCCAACTGGGGGTGGGAAAGTCAGCCTTCCCTTCCCAAGGCCTCCAGACCAGTGACCTCCAAGAGATTGCACTAGAACACGCTTGGTACCTGTATTAGGGGTGTGCAAGAGGCTCGGCCCCAAGCTGCCTACTGAGTGCACTGTGTTGTTGCCATCCTGGGGCAAGGATGGTCAGGGGTGTGCATACCCAGGTTCACATCCTGCCACCCACCAGCAGCAAAAAACAAGGGCAGAAGACACACCGCCCCTCTACCTACTCCCATAACCAACATGACCTAGTCTCCACCCTGGGTGGAGGGTAGCAATAGTCAGTGGGGCCAGAAAGAAGGAAGCTGAGTGGGGAAGAAGTGTCTGAGAACTGCCCCAGGCTGCAGGAAGGCAGTGGAGAGGCAGGGCCACAGGAGAATCAAGCTCCCAGCTCCCAGGGAATGTTCCATTGTTCCATTAGACTTTACTTACAAAACACATATTCCAAGATAAAATTATTAAGAATTTTAAGACTTCAACCACAGGGCATTAAACTGCAAACACAGGGCTTTTCTGAACAGGAAGCCCTATGTGACTGCGCTTGTCACCTCCCTGTGAAGCTGCCCTGGCTACGGGATAGGCAAGCAGAGATTTGGTCTGCTAATGTAGATATACAGACATGCATGCATATTTAACATGTCCATGCACACTGTGTCTGTGAAACAGGGTTGGCAAACCACCAGCCATGGGTCAAACCTGGCCTGCTGCCTTTTACAGATAAAGTTTTATTGGAACACAGTCACACCTATTAATTTACGTCTTGTCAATGGCTGCTTTCCTGCTACAATGGCATAGTTGTGGTGTTGTGGCAGAGACCATATAGTTTACGCAGCCTAAAATACTTACTGTCTGACCCTTTACAAAAAAAGTTTGCCAACTCCTGCCCTAAGTATAGAAATACAGCTGTATTTTTTAAGCTTCCCCTGACTTACTAGACTGTGGAGCTTTAAGTATGAAGACCCATCAATCTTAAATTATAATGGTTTTTGAGTATCTTGTAGTACAGCAAATGTGCCATATCCCTGGTCTCTGAGTCATCAGGTGAGTGTATAACTGACTATAGTGCCATTATTAGTGGTGCATGGCTTGATAGTATTGTTTTATATTTACCATTTTCTTTTTAGGTTGGTACCGTTTTTCCTCCCATAGGTAAGAAGAATGGTATAGAAGGCTTACATACTAGTACTGTATATGTTATAAATTTGAAGTTATGACTACTATTGAGTAGGGAGCACTGAAGTTCAAAATTCCCTTAATGGAGTAATCAAAGTAAATATTTAAGGGTGGAGCACATATACGAAATAAATAGATTAGAAAAATTTGGCTAGAAAAATTAGGGCAAAAAAGAATTTGAGGATTGCTCATATCTACAGCAGTGTGATCCAGCAATTTAATACTGACGTTAAGTATGGGCTGTATTAACACAGGAATGACTAAGTTTAGTTGAATTAACTGGATGGTTTGTTGGGAGAAGTGAGTCTATTTTATATGGCTTTGTGTAAGATGAGCGGAAGTCCCGCAAGGCTTTTATAAGACAGATTTTTTAAGGCCAGAGAAATAAAAGCAATAAAGAAAAGTTGAAGAATTGTATCTTTTTACTTAGAGAAGACTGAAAAATTACTTCACTATCTTCAAGGACTTGACACATTATTTCAAGGAGAAAATTAATCATCTTTCATGATCTTCAATATGGAAAGAACAAGAACAAAATAATAACAGCAACTGGAAATCACAATAATCCGAAATAAGAACTTTCTGACTGTAAAAAGATTTAAGTAGATTAGTACAACACACCATGCAACTTTCGTCACTGAAGTTTTTAAATAGTAGCAACAATATACTTTTTACCTGAAGAACCAGCTACTGGACCTCTGGAGGTCCACTGTCATCTACTTGATTCTGGAAACTTCCTAGAATTATATCATTGTACCTGTTAATAGTGGATAACAGCAGTCTTTTCTACTTGTAATCTAGCACCTGCAATGAAAGGAAAGTCGACTCCTGTTCAGCTGTATTCTCTGCTTTGTGTTTGTAAAGCTATGTGCTCTCTTAAGCAGGCTTTTCGGGAATATATTGAGATATAATGGTGGCTTCTTGAGAGCTAGACTTTAGAGACTTACCCATCCACCACCTGCAGTCTCACTTCTGTCTCTAAAAAATGACTGGGAGAGGGGCCATTGTGCATGCCTTCAGCACATGTAATCACTCTGTCCTGGTGATGACAGAGAAGCTCTCCAGTGTTCATCACACCATCTTTCAGTGCTGTAAGGCTTAGCACATTCCTTTCCCTGCTCCTCACTCAGACAACAGTTGTTAGAGGGGCCTGGCTTACCCAGACCAGTACACTAGACACTGTAGGGGTAATGACCGGAAGATCCAGGTCCTGCCCTTAGGGAGTTTATATTCTAGTTGAGGAGACAGAGTACACATATGAATGCGTCTTACGAACAGTTGCAAAGCAGCATATCGACAAGTGCAAATTAATGTAGTGTGAACTTCATGCTGGCTACAGCCCATGAGAGGGAGAATCTGGTTCAGTGTGTGTGATGCAATAAAGCTTTTTTTTTTTTTTTTTAATAGCATCTTCCCTAAATATGCCCTAAAGCATTGTTCAGCCTACTTAGATAAATTTGTGTTCTTACACAGCCTTACCCAAGATTTTTGAGAAAATTCATCAGCCTGGCGTATGTCTAATAAATCAGCCTCTTTTGTTCCTGTCCTCTGTGATGCTTGAATGGGACAAATAGGATTTATTGGATTATGCAAATAATTTAAATTATCCTCATTTAATGAAACTCTTAAATTACTGAACTTACTGTTTTTCTAAAATACCATGCCAAATTAGTTTCTTCATTTTTAACAATAATTTGTTGGTAAATTCACAAAATTAGCTGTGAAAAATTAAAGTTTGATTTTTTTTTTACACAAAAGAACAGTTTACAATCAAGTCAGTGAAAAATACCAAGGTTTTTGGAATATTTAGCATTTAGTATCTTTGTTAATGATTTGGGCTGTGGTTTTAGACAGCAATATATATACACCTTTTAGAAACACTATGTAGAAATTGATATGCTCAAAAAAGAGCCTGCTAATTTTTACTTGTCCTCTAATTTTCCAGAAAATAATTTATTTCAACCACAATAATTTATTTTTTAAAAATGTATAAGCATAAACAATATCTCTCAAAACAGTCAGTTAAGTCTATTCAGCAGTGAAGGGAACACGTAGGAAATAAAACAAGCCCATTTAGAAATAATATGCCTTATGGAATAAGAATTTAGAAATAAATGTTTGCCCTTGGATAGGACTATAAAACTGTAAACAAACCCAAGGAATATTTTTGTATTTTTAAGGAAGTTGTAAGGTTTATCTGCTACTGCCCCTGAAGAAATGTAGTTTGTGCTGTATTTTCAGTTTCAGTAAATGATACATATTTTTGTTCTTTAAAAAAAAAAAAAGTGCATGCTTATTGTGACTTTAGAAGTTTAGACTCCCAGGGCCAACCTGCCAGCCTTGCAGAATGCCTTGTCGAGCACCAAGTTTGCAAGTTAGATAGCTACCAGGTGGCAGCAGTCCTGCGAATTTGGGCAAGCAGGCTGACAGGCATAGGACAGCTACATAAGCTTTTTTACAATACAGAAATATTAGCACCAATACCCATATAAATATTACTAATTACTACATGTGTAAACACTTTAAAACAATATTTATTATGTAAACATAAGCGCATTCCCAGAAGCCGATGATTCCATCACCCAATAGAGCAAACTGTTTGCATTTTTCTGTTTTACCTTCCACTTTTTGTCCATATGCATATACAATATTTGCAAGTAGTAAACATAGCCTAGATATAATTATGGTTTTTGCTCGTTTCACTCCACATTATCTTAAGCATTGTTCCATAGTGCTGCCTAGGCTTCATAATGATCACTTTAATGTGGCCATTCGCATGTACTTTCAAAGGAAAATTATAATAGATCCACTTTTGAAGAGAACACACACTTAAAATTTTAGAAACATTTTCCCTAAACTTCACTTGTTGCTTTAGAAGAAGGAGAGATGACATCCTTGGAGGATGGTTAGATATTGCCCAGCATAGATGGGAGAGAGAAGCATTTGGTTGAAAGGTCCAACATGGCAGCTTGAACAAAGGAGTTGGAGGGTAGGAAAGTAGGATGTGTTCAAGGAACGTATGTGTCTTATGATTCCATAGCATTCTTGTATAACTGACCTCAATATCTCAAGTGCTACATCTCTGTTATAATACATTGCCCATAGAAATGGGGCTTCTGTAAGACTCAAAATGCAAGTATAATTGCCTTCTTATACTGCATGCTCTATCCTTAGACACAGGAGTCATATTATATTTTGGGAATCTTTATATATATTTTTCATTTTCCTAGTAGCATCTTCTATGTAATGGAAATTTCAGAAGATTTTCACATTTCAGATAACATATGATAAACTGTCATTTTATTAAAATGTTAGAGTTCAAGTAGGATTAATTTTCTAGAAATAAAGAATTGATGATTTATTGTAGATATCCTCATGACTAATGATGGAAGGTAAAACCTAGAGTATACAGGTTACTACTTTAACTATGGACTGGGAGTCTAAAGACTTGGCTTCTTGATTAGGCTAACCTCCTGAGGAAGTGAGAAGCTTAGATAAGTGATATCTAAGGCTTTCTCTAGCTTTAAATTTCTATGATTCTAGAAATATTTCCCTGTCTTTCTTAATTATGAATTATATCATTAATAAAATCATTAGAATGATATTGAATCTCAAGTGTCCTTCTACATTTTCTAGTTATTCACTTTAATTTTATAAAAGTAACACTTATGTTAAGATTATACGAATGAAATTTTACTGTCATCAGCAGTAAAATTTGGATCATATTTTTTCCATTGTGATCGATAATAGAACGATAAAATGTTTCAGCTTTTAAACAGTTGAATTTAATTACAAGACAGGAATTGTTTAATTTGTAATAAGGATTAAAGCCCTATCTTGAATTAAGAATGAAGTTTTTTGCTGGAAAGGTTGTAGGCACCTGTCAAAGATAGTATTTTTAGAGTAGCCAAACCCACTGCCATCGGGTCAGTTCTGATTCACAGTGACCCTATAGGGTTTCCAAGGGCTGTAAATCTTCGTGGAAGCAGACTGCCACATCTTTCTCCCATGGAGCGGCTGGTGGGTTCGAACCGCCGACCTTTTGGTTAGCAGCTGACAAAATCTATGAAATTCGATATCCTTGGCCAGAGTTTCTCACCTGTGTGAACTTGTGATCCCATCAGTGGACTCCTGTTTGCAAAATATGGCATCAATAGTTAATGCTTTCACTTTCAGTGTTTCACTTGGCACCCTCATAAATGCAGGACAGAATGAAATGTTATGGCAGCTCTCGACTCAGATGACCCCAAATATGCTCCTGTTAAGTTTTTTTTTTTTTAATTGTCAAAATGAAAACAAATTTTTAAAAAATTCTCTTAGAGATTCCACAGATAACGCAGCATATTTCCCTGACCCTCACTGGAGTCCAGTGTGAAACAGACTGCCTTAGACAGAGATTCTAAATGTAACTGTAGACCACTCATGATTGTTAATAAATTACAACGTGTTTAGATTTTCATATTATTCTTTTTAACAGATAGTGAAGTTAATTTAATTCTTTTTGCTGCTACCGTATATACTTAAGTGGATTTGTTAAACTAATTTTAACTTTTAGGGAAAAGACAAGAAAGCAGTGGTGTCCTTATTTCTGGCCTTCCTTCAGCCATTACCGAGAATTTCTGGAGTTTCCTATGAGGAATGAGAAATTCCTGTCTGTATAGAATCTCTCCACTTACAGCTGAAGTTTTAATAATCTCCGTCTTCATGCTAATAAATCCTACAAGTAATAGCATTAGCCTGCCTTCAGAAATCATGAGTCAATCTATGGTTGAAATTCCCATTAAACCACAAGGGAATGCTCTTGTCTTCTCAGAGAGAATGGCAGCAGTGAAGAAGGGGAGGTAAAAATAAACTTTTAGGGAGACTTAAAAAGGTGAAGGAGGAAGAATTGTTCCAGTAGAAAGATTACCCCATCAGTACAAGTGCTACCTTTTCTATTGGACTATTCTTTAGCTTGCGCAGAATTTTCAACGTAGAAGTTTTCTGAAGTCATAGAGATGATTTTCATATCCTGGTTTGAATTAGAAACTTTAGGTTATCATTTTCAGGTTGTCTCTAAACCTTACTTAATCACAGAAGAAAAGGGTTGTTAGATGGCCATTGTTTCTTCCCTAATTTACTGAATATCTGCTATGTGTATAGTGATTGAAGCCCTAACCAGTAAAACCAAACCTGTTGCCGTCAAGTCAATTCTGACTGACGATGACCCCCATGTGTGCAGAGTAGAACTGCTCCATAGAGTTTTCATGGCTGTGACATTTCAGAAGCAAATCACCAGGCCTTTTCTTCAGAGGCACCCCTGAGTGGATTCGAACCACCAAGCTGAAAAGCTAGTAGCCAAGTGCTTAACCATCTGCGACACCCAGGGACTCCGATTTAAGCCCTGCGAGGGTTTATATAATAAGAACCAGGTATGTTTTAGTCTAAATGGGGAGTCAAGACAGACTAATGGATGTATCAAGTATCTATATTAAAAAAATCTATATGTGAATATGTATACATACATATATGTGTGTGTTTATATATATATGTATATATATATATATATATCTTACTAATACATAGTACTAGAGATGTGACTTCCTGAGAATTTTTCCTGAGCAGAGCCCCAAATCTGAAGTCTTTAAATGCTGACTTTAGGATACCGTAGACTTATCAGCTGGGGGAGTGAGAATATTTCCAGAGTTGTCCAGCAATTAAAGAAAGAGAGAGAGAGAAGAGCAATAGAAAAGAAAAAAAAGTAGGAAGAGAAAATGGAAAATATTTTAGAAGGCATTACAAAAGTCATTTGCACTAAAAGAAACTGGGTTATTGCCTCTGTTTACCCTGTTGCACATCAAACTGTAGCTCTGAAGAGGCCAACACGACCACAAATGTATCAGTATAAATGAGTATCTTCAGTAGGGAACTGCAATAAGGGATTCTTTAAAATGCTGATTGCTATGATAACCTCTCCTCACCCTCACTGATGGTGGTTGAGAGTATCTTCATATAGCTTTGCATTTTTAAGAGGACACTTTTTAACCACAATAGCAATAAAATATATAAAAGCAGTTTTTCTTTCGTCTCCCTTGTTTCAAAGGCCATGCATGAAAGACCAAAGGGAGGGCCTCTGACAGTAAAGAACAAAGGTTTGGTGGGTATCAAGAGCCAAAAAGACTTTAATGACTCAGTCTGTTCCCTTCATTTTGTAGATAATTAGACTATGAATGAGTTAAGAGTAATTCTCTTATCTCTGTACATTCATTTATTTAACTAATAGTTATTGACAACCTGTTATGTTCCAGGCACAAATAGGCATGGGGCTTACAATGAGAAATAAAATACAAGCATACCTTGTTTTTCCCGCTTCACTTTATTGCACTCCGCAGGTATTGTGTTTTTTACAAACTGAAGGTTTGTGGCAACCCTGTGTCGAGCAAGTCTATCAGAACTGTTTCTCCAACAGCAAGCAAGCACTTTGTGTCTCTGTGGCACATTTTGGTAATTCTCGCAATATTTCAGACTTTATCATTATTATTATATCTGTTATGGTGATTTGTAATCAGTGATCTTCGACATTACTGTTGTAATTGTTTTGGGGCACTATGAACCACGCCCATATAAGACAGTGAACTTAATTGATAAATGTTGTGTGTGTTCTGACTGCTCGACCAACCAGCAATTCCCCCATCTGTCTCCCTCTCCTTGGGCCTCCCTATTCCTTGAGACATGACAATACTGAAATTAGGCCAATTAATAACTCTACAATGGCCTCTAAATGTTCGAATGAAAGGAAGAGTCATACATCTCTGACTTTAATTCAAACACTAGAAATGATTAAGCTTAGTGAGGAAGGCATGTCAAAAGCAGAGACAGACTGAAAGCTAGGCCTCTTGCACCAAACGATTAGCCAAGTTATGAATGCAAAGGAAAAGTTCTTTTTTTTTTTTTAAATTGTACTTTAGGTGAAGGTTTACAGAACAAACTAGCTTCTCATTAAACGGTACACATATGGTTTTATGACATTGCTTAACAACCCCACGACATGTCAACACTCTGTCTTCTCGACTTTGGGTTCCCTATAACCAGCTTTTGCAAAGGAAAAGTTCTTGAAAGAAATTAAAAGTGCTACTCCATTGAACACATGGACGATAAGCGAAACAGCCTTATTGCTGATACAGAGAATGTTTTAGTGGTCTGGATAGAAGATCAAACCAGCCACAACATTCCCTTAAGCCAAAGCCTAATCCAGAGTAAGGCTCTAACTCTCTTCAAATCTATGAAGGAGGAAAGAGGCCAAGAAGCTGCCGAAGAAAAGTTTGGAGCTAGCAGAGGTTGGTTCATGAGGTTTAAGGAAAGAAGCCATCTCCATAACATAAAAGTGCAAGGTGAAATAGCAAGTGCTAATGTAGAAGCTACAAGAAGTTATCCAGAAGATGTAGTAGCTTAGATAAGATCTAGCTAAAATGAAGGTGGCTACACTAAACAACAGATTTGCAATGTAGATGAAACTGCCTTATACTGGAAGAAGATGCCATCCCGGACTTACATAGCTAGAGAGGAGAAGTCAATGCCTGGCTTCACAGCTTCAGAGGACAGGGTGACTCTCTTGTTAGGGGCTAATGCAGCTGTTGATTTTCAGTTGAAGCCAGTGCTCATTTACCATTCTGAAAATCCTAGGGCCCTTAAGAATTATGCTAAATCTTCTCTGCCTGTGCTCTATAAATAGAACAAAAAAGCTTAGATGACAGCACATCTGTTTACAGCATGGTATACTAAATATTTTAAGCCCACTGTTGAGACCTACTGCTCAGAAAAAAAGATTCCATTCCAAATATTACTGCTCATTGACAATGCACCTGGTCACCCAAGAGCTCTGATGGAGATGTTCAAGGAGATTAATGTTGTTTTTATGCCTGCTAACACAACAACCATTCTTCAGCCCATGGATCAGGGAGTAATTTCAACTTTCAGTTCTTAATATTTAAGAAATACATTTCATCAGGCTATAGCTGCCCTAGACAGTGATTCCTCTGAAGGATCTGGCCAAAGAAAATTGAAAACCTTCTAGATGCCATTAAGAACATTCGTGATTCATGGGAGGAGGTCAAAATATTAACAGTAACAGGAGTTTGGAAGAAGTTGATTCCAACCTTCATGGATGGCTTTGAGAGATTCAAGACTTCAGTGGAGGAAGTAACTGCAGATGTGGTGGAAATAGCAAGAGAACTAGAATTAGTAGTGGATCCTAAAGATGTGACTGAATTGCTGCAATCTCATGATAAAACTTTAATGGATTAGGAGTTGCTTCTTATGGATGAGCAAAGAAAGTGGTTTATTGAGATGGAATCTACTCCTGGTGAAGATGCTGTGAACATTGTTGAAATGACAATAAAGGCTTTAGAATATTACATAAACTTAGTTGATAAAGCAGCAGCAGGGTTTGAGAGGATTGACTTCAATTTTGAAAAAAACTCTACTGTGGGTAAAATGCTATCAAATAGCATCACATGCTACAGAGAAATCTTTCGTGAAAGGAAGAGTCAATCGATGAGGCAGACTTCACTGTTGTCTTATTTTAAGAAATTGCCACAGCCACCCTAGCCTTCAGCAACCACTACCCTGATAAGTCAGCAGCCATCAACATCCCAGCAAGACCCTCCACCAGCAAAAAGATTGAGACTTGCTAAAGGCTCAGATGATGGTTAGCA
Organism: Dugong dugon; assembly: GCA_030035585.1. NCBI lineage: Eukaryota > Metazoa > Chordata > Mammalia > Sirenia > Dugongidae > Dugong > Dugong dugon. The sequence continues at coordinate 20,599,090 of CM057469.1, read as the reverse complement.
TTTTTTAGCAATAAAGTATTTTTTAATAAAGGTATGTACACTTTTTATACATTATGCTATTGCACTCTTAATAGACTACAGAATAGTGCAGACATAACTTTTATATGCACAGGGAAACCAAAAAATTTGTGTGACTCACTTTATTGCGATATTCGCTTTATTGCAGTGGTCTGGAACCGAACCCGCAATATCTCCGAGGTATCACTGTACAAGAATGGTCATAGTGGCATTATTTGTAATAGCCAAAGATTGGAAATAACACAAATGTCCATCAATGGGCAAATGGATAAACAAATTGTGATATATAATGTTAATTTATAGCCAGTGGAATATTATTTGCCTGTCAAAAGAAAAAATGAAGCACTGATATATTCTATAATATGGATGAACCTTGAAAACATTATGCTAAGTGAAAGAAGCCAGGCATGAAAGACCACATATTGTATGATTCCATTTACATGAAATGTCCAGAATAGTCGTATCTACAGACTCCAGGAGTTGACGGAATACCATTTGAGATGTTTCAACAAACAGATGCAGTGCTGGAGGTGCTCATTCATCTATGTCAAGAAATTTGGAAGATAGCTACCTGGCCAACTGACTGGAAGAGATCCATATTTGTGCCTATTCCAAAGTAAGGTGATCCAACAGAATGTGGAAATTATTGAGCAATATCATTAATATCACATGCAAGTAAAATTTTGCTGAAGATAATTCAAAAGTGGTTACAGCAGTACGTCGACAGGGAACTGCCAGAAGTTCAAGCCAGATTCAGAAGAAGACGTGGAACGAGGGATATCATTGCTGATGTCAGATGAATCTTGCCTGAAAGAAGAAAATACTAGAAAGATGTTTACCTGTGTTTTTTTGACTATGCTAAGGCATTCGACTGTGTGGATCATAACAAATTATGGATAACATTCCAAAGAATGGAATTCCAGAACATTTACTTGTGCTCATGAGGAACCTGTACATAGACCAAGAGGCAGTCATTCGAACAGAGCAAGGGGATACTGCATGGTTTAAAATCAGGAAAGGTGTGCGTCAGGGTTGTATCTTATGACTGTATTTATTCAACCTGTATGCTGAGCAAATAATCCAAGAAGCTGGACTATGTCAAGAAGAACACTGCATCAGGATTGAAGGAAGACTTATTAACAACCTGTGATATGCAGATGGCACAACCTTGCTTGCTGAAAGTGAAGAGGACTTGAAGCACTTACAGATGAAGATCAAAGACTACAGCCTTCATAGTAGATTGCACCCTCAACAGAAAGAAAACAAAAATCCTCACAAATGGACCAATAAGCAACATCATGATAAACAGAGAAAAGATTGAAGTTGTCGAGGATTTCATTTTACTTGGATCCACTATCAACGCCCATGGAAGTAGCAGTCAAGAAATCAAATGACATGTTGCATTGGGCAAATCTGCTGCAAAAGACCTCTTTAAAGGGTTGAAAAGCAAAGATGACATTTTGAGGTCTAAAGTGCACCTGACCCAAGGCATGGTATTTTCAATGGTCTCATATGCATGTGAAAGCTGGACAATGAGTAAGGAGGACTGAAGAAGAATTGATGCCTTTGAATTATGGTGTTGGTGAAGAATATTGAATACACCATAGGCTGCCAGAAGAATAAACAAATTTGTCTTGGAAGAAGTACATCCCAAATGCTCCTTAGAAGTGAGGATGGTGAGACTTCATCTGATGTACTTTGGACATGTTATCAGGAGGGACCAGTCCCTGGAGAAGAACACCATGCTTGATGAAGTAGAGAGTCAGCAAAAGAGAGGAATACAAGATGGACTGACACAGTGGCTGCAGCAGTGGGCTCAGGCATAGCAGTGATTGTGAGGGTATCGCCGAACCAGGCAGTGTTTCATTCTATTGTACAAAGGGTCGCTATGAATTGGAACAGACTAGATGTCACCTAACAACAACAACATAGAAATAGGAAGTAGATTAGCAGTTGCTAGGGCTGAGGGCATCAGAAAAGGAAGGAAATGGGAAGTGACTGCTAGTAGATATGGAATTTCTTTTTGGGTTGATTAAAATGTTCTAAAATCGATTGTGATGATGATTGTACAACTCTGAATATACTAAAATCTTTGACTTGTATACTGTAAATGAGTGAATTTTATGGTATGTGAATTATATCTTAATACATCTGTTGTTTTTTTAATAAACCAACCCCAAAACCAAACCCACTGCCATTGAGTCGATTCCTACTCATAGCAACCCTATAGGACAGAGTAGAAGTGCCCCCATAGAGTTTCCAAGGAATGCCTGGCAGATTTGAACTGCTGACCTTTTGGTTAGCAGCTGTAGCTCTTATCCACTACACCACCAGGGTTTCCTTTTTAATAAAGTCTACAAGAAAGGTGATACTTTAGCATAATGTGGAAGGAAGCAGAGAGAGGTGGGAAGTGAATGCCATTCAGGCAAAACGGACAGAATGAGCAAAGTTCCTTATATACCTGGAGGGTTAGAGAATGTTCAACAGATGAGAATGGAAAGATACTTATAATGATCTACAAGGTCCTTCACAGTCTGACCTCCCATTACCTCTGTGCCCTCATCTCCTACTTTTCTCTCCCCATCACTCTGCTCTTGCTACACCGGTTTCCCTGCTGTTTCTTGCGTACACTAGATACTCTGCCACTTTAGGACCCTTGTACTTGCTGTTCCCTTTTCCTGGAGCACTGTTACCTTTGATATTTTTATGAATCACTAGCTTAATGCCTTCAAGTCATTGTTCAAGTGTCATCTTCTGACGACCTTATTTTAAACTGTACGCTATTCACCCAGTACTCCCTGTTTACCTTTCTGCTTTATTTTACTTATTTCTTTTATTTGTTATCTGTCTTTCCTTATTATAATTTTTGCTTCATGAGAATGTGTTCTTTTCAGTTCATGCTGTACACATTAGCAAAAGCAAAATGTAAATTGAATCACATTGTTCTTCCACTTCACAACTTTGAGTGGCTTCCCATTTGCCTTTAGAAACATAAATCCAAATTCCTTTCCATGGCATATAAGGCCCTGCATAATTTGACCACTGCCTGTCTTTCCATCCTCTTCTTATCCACTCTTTCTCTCTCTCCATTCATTCTAGCCTCGATGGTTTTCCTTTAGCTTCTAAAATATGCCAGAGCCTTTGTATAAATATTTACCTTGTATGTTCTTCCTCACTCTTCCCTTTACTTAAACAGCTCTCTCTTTCCACTAGACACCAAAAAGGCAGTATTGGAGGAAATGAGGGAAAAAAATATATCTGAGACACACAAAACAAATGACAAAGCAGCAGGACTAAGTCCTTCCTTACTGGCAATTACTTTAAATATAAATTGTTTAAGCTCTCCAATCAAAAGGGAGAGACTGACAGAAAGGGTAAGAAAATATTATACAAGTATACGCTGTCAATAAGAGACCCAATTTAAAGTGAAATAAGTCAGACACAAAAGGACAAATGTATGATCCCACTTTTGAGTTTTTGTTGTTTTTTTTTTTTAATTTTATTGTACGTCAGGTGAAGGCTTACAGAACAAATAGTTTCTCATGAAACAGTAGTACACATGTTGTTTTATGACATTGGTTAACAACCCCACAACATATTAACCCTCTAAATTCTCAACCTTTTTTTTTTTTTTTTTGGTGAAAATACACATAGTCAAAGATACACCATTTCAAAAATTTCTACATACACAGTTCAGTGACATTGACTATGCTCTTCTAATTGTGCTGTTATTCTCACTTAAGATGAAGGCTTACAGAACAAAATAGTTTCTCATTTAACAGTTCCTACAAATGCTGCCCTATGACAATGGTTAACAATCTCACAACACATCAACAATATCCTTACTCAACCTTGGGTTCCCTATCACCAGCTTCCTTGTCCCCTTCTGCCTTCTGGGCCTTGTCACTGGACTCCTGTACCTCATTAGTCTCATTTGGTTTTACGGGGCTATCCACTCCCAGACTGAACAGTGAACCTTGGAGGTAACTTCACCACTGAGCTAAAAGGGTGTCTGGAGGCCATACTCTCAGGGTTTCTCCAGTCTTCTTTAGGCCAGTAAATCTGGTCTTTTTTTTTTTTTTTGTGAGTTAGAATTATGCTGTACATCCTTCTCCAGCTCTGTCCAGAACCCTCTGTTGTGATCCTGGTCAGAGCAGTCAGTGGTGATAGCTGCGCACCATCTAGCTGTACTGGACTCAGTCCGGTGGAGGCGTTGGTAGCTGTGGACAGTTAGTCCTTTGGACTAATCTTTTCCTTGTATCCTGTTCTCTTCATTCACCCTTGCTCCCGAAGGGATGAGACCAGTGGAGTATCTTAGATGGCCGCTCCCAGGCTTTTAAGATCCCAGATACTACTCACCAAGGTAGAATGTAGAGCATTGTCTTTATAAGCTGTGTCATGCCAATTGAGCTAGATGTTCCCCGAGACCATGGTCCCCAGAGCCCTCCGCCCAGCAATTCAGTCCCTCAGGGAGTTTGGATGTGTCTATGGGGCTTCCGTGACCTTTCCTTTTACAGGTTGTGCTAGTTTCCCCTGTACTGTGTACTGTCTCACCCTTCACCCAAGATACCACTTATCTATTGCCTATTTAGTGTTTCCCCCCCACCCCTCCCATCCCTGGTAACCAACAAAGATTGTTACATTTTGTGTGTGAACTTTTTCATGGGTTTTTACAATAGAGGTCTCATACAATATTTGTCCTTTTGTGATCGACTTATTTCACTCAGCATAATGTCCTCCAGTTTCATCCATGTTATGCGATGGTTCACAGATTCGTTGTTGTTCTTTCTCTTTGCATAGTACTCCATTGTGTGTATGTACCATAGTTTGTTTATCCATTCATCTGTTGATGGGCATCTAGCTTGTTTCCATCGTTTTGCTATTGTGAACAATGCTGCCATGAACATAGATGTGCGTATGTCTATTCGAGTGACGACTCTTATTTCTCTAGGATATATTCCTAGGAGTGGGATTGCTGGATCGAATGGTATGTCTATTTCTACCTTTCTGAGGACGTGCCATATCATTTTCCAAAATGGTTGTATCATTTTGCATTCCCACCAGCAGTGCACAAGAGTTCCCATCTCCCCACAGCCACTCCAACATTTGTTATTTCCAGTGTTTCTAATTCGTGCCAGAAATGCCGGGGTGAGATGGTATTTCATGGTGGTTTTAATTTGCATTTCTCTAACGGCTAGTGATCACGAGCATTTCCTCATGTGTCTGTTGGCCATTTGAATGTCTTCTTTGGTGAAGTGTCTGTTCATTTCCTCTGCCCATTTTTTAATAGGATTATTTGTCTTTTTGTTGTAGAGGTGTTGGATTTTCTTGTAGATTATGGAGATTAGACCTTTGTCTGACTTGTACTGTCCAAAATTGTTTTCCCAGTCTGTAGGTTCTCTTTTTACTCTTTTGGTGAAGTCTTTTGTAGAGCATAGGTGTTTTTTTTAGAAGATCCCAGTTATCTAGCTTATCTGTTGGGTTTTGTGCATAGGTGGTTATGGTTTATATCCTGTTAATGCCATGTATTAAGGCCTGAAGTGTTGGTCCTATTTTTTCTTCTATGAACTTTATAGTTTTAGGCTTTATATTCAGATCTTTGATCCATTTTGAAGTAGTTTTTGTATACGGTGGGTCCTGTTTCATTTTTTTGCAGATGGATATCCAGTTTTGCCAGCACCATTTGTTAAAAAGACTGCCTTTTCCCCATTTAATGGACTTTGGGCCCTTGTCGAAGATCAGGTGGCCGTAGGTGGATGGATTTACATCTGGGTTCTCAATTCTGTTCCATTGGTTGATGTATCTGTCGTTGTACCAGTACCAGGCTGTTTTGACTACTGTAGCTGTATAGTAGGTTCTGAAGTCAGGTAGTGTGAGTTCTCCAACTTTCTTCTTCTTCTTCAGTAGTGCTTTACTTATTCGGGGCTTCTTCCCTTTCCATATAAAGGTAATGATTAGTTTTTCCTTCTCTTTGAAGAATGTTGTTGGTATTTGGATCGGGATTGTGTTGTATTTGTAAATTGCTTTGGGTAGAATTGACATTTTCACAATGTTGAGTCTGCCTATCCATGAGCATGGAATGTTTTTCCATTTATGTAGGTCCCTTTGGGTTCATGCAGTAGTGTTTTATAGTTTTCTTTGTATAGATCCTTTACATCCCTGGTCAGATTTATTCCTAAGTATTTGATCTTTTTAGGGGCTATTGAAAATGGTATTGTTTTTCTGATTTCCTTTTCATCATCCTCCTTACTGCTATATAGGAATCCAACTGATTTTTGAATGTTTATCTTGTATCCTGCTACTCTGCTGAATCTTTCTATTAGTTCCAATAGATTTCTCATGGAGTCTTTAGGGTTTTCTATGTATAGTATCATATCATCTGCAAACAGGGACAGTTTAACTTCTTCATTACCAATTTGGATGCCCTTTATTTCTTCCTCTTGCCTTATTGCTCTAGCTAGAACTTCCAGCACAATGTTAAATAGGAATGGTAATAAAGGGCATCCTTGTCTCGTTCCTGTTTTCAAGGGGAATGTTTTCAGCCTCCCTCCATTAAGAATGATGTTGGTCGTTGGTTTTCCATAGATGCCCTTTATTATGTTGAGAAATTTCCCTTCTATACCTATTTTATTGAGAGTTTTTATCAGGAATGGGTGTTGGACTTTGTCAAATGCCTTTTCTGCGTCAAATGAGATGATCATGTGATTCTTTTCTTTGTTTTTATTTATGTGGTGGATTACGTTGATTGATTTCTAATGTTGAACCATCCTTGCATACCTGGTATGAATCTTAGCTAGTCGTGGTGTATTATTTTTTTGATATGATGCTGAATTCTGTTGGCTAGAAGTTTGCTGAGAATTTTTGCATCTATATTCATGAGAGATATTGGTCTGTAATTTTCTTTTTTTGTGACGTCTTTGCCTGGTTTTGGTATCAGCATTATGCTGGCTTCATAGAATGAATTTGAAAGTGTTGCTTCGTCTTCTATGCTCTGAAATAGCTTGAGTAGTACTGGTACAATCTCTTCTGGAAATGTTTTGTAGAATTCTCCCGTGAAGCCCTCTGGGCCAGGTCTTTTTTTGGTTGGGAGTTTTTTATTACCTTTTCAATCTCTTCTCTTGTTATGGGTCTGTTCAGATTTTCAACATCACTTTGTTGTAGTTTGGGTAGGCCGTGTGTTTCTAGAAATTTATCCATTTCCTCTAGGTTTTCAAATTTGTTGGAGTATAGTTTTTCATAATATTATGTTATAATCCTTTTTATTTCAGTTGGGTCTGTTGTAATGTCCCCCATTTCATTTCTTATTTGGGTTATTTGTGCCCTCTCCTGTTTTTCTTTTGTCAGTCTGGCCAGTGGTTTGTCGATTTTGTTGATTCTTTCAAAGAACCAACTTTTGGTTTTGTTGATTCTTTCTATTGTTTTTCTCTTCTCTATTTCATTTATTTCTGCTCTGATCTTTACTATTCCCTTTCTTCCAGTGGTTGTGGGCTTTTTTTTGCTGTTCTCTTTCTATTTGTTTGAGTTCTGTAGTTAATGTTTTGATTTTGTCCCTTTCTTCTTTTTTGATATGTGCATCTATTGCTATAAATTGTCCTCTGAGGACTGCCTTTGCTGTGTCCCAAAGGTTTTGGTATGATGTGTTTTCATTCTCATTTGATTCTAGGAATTTTTTGATTCCATCTCTGATTTCTTCTATTACCCAGTGATGTGGAAGCAGTGTATTATTCTGTTTCCTTGTGATTGATTCTTTTTCTTTGCTCTTTCTGTTGTTAATTTCTACCTTGATGGCATTGTGGTCAGAGAAGATACTTTGAATTATCTCAGCGTTTTGGATCTTGCTGATGATTGCTCTGTGACCTAAGATGTGGTCTATTCTGGAGAATGTTCCGTGTGCATTGGAAAAGAATGTGTACTTTGCAGCGGTTGGATGGAGTGTTCTATACATGTCTATGAGGTCAAGTTGGCTGATTGTGCCCTTTAGGTCTTCTGTATCTTTGCTGAGTTTCTTCTTAGTTGTTCTGTCCTTTACTGAGAGTGGTGTGTTGAAGTCTCCTACTATTATTGTGGAACTGTCAATTTCTCTTTTCAGTGTTGTTAGAGTTTGTTTTATGTATTTTGGAGCCCTGTCATTGGATGCGTAGATGTTTATTATGGTTATGTCTTCATGATGGATCGTCCCCTTAATCATTATGTAGTGTCGTCCTTTGTCTTTTATGGTAGATTTTGTTTTAAAGTCTATTTTATCTGAGATTAGAATTGCCACTCCTGCTCTTTTTTGGTAGTTGTTAGCTTGATATATTTTTTTCCAACCTTTGACTTTTAATAAATTCACATCTTTGTTTCTAAGGTGTGTCTCTTGTAGACAGCATATTGATGGATCCTGTTTTCTTATCCATTCTGTCACTGTCCGTCTCTTTATGGGTGCATTGAGTCCATTTACATTCAGTATAATTATTGATAGATGTGAGTTTGTTGCTGTCGTTTTGTAGTGCTTTTTTTCGTGGTGCTGAAGTTTTCTTTGTTCTTCTTACTCTCTTTTGCTGAGTTGCTTGTGTTTGTGGATTTTTTTTTTCATTTCTTTTGTTTTTGTAGGTTTTGTTTTTGCTGAGACTTTATGTTTTTCATCTTTATTTTTATGTTTGTTAATTTTCTTTGTGGTTACCATGAATTTTACCCTTATCTTTCTAAGTTTGAAGCAGTCTACCATCACTTGGTATTGCCTTGCCTTCCTCTCCATTAGATGGTTCTATACCTATGCCGTTTATTCCCTCTTCATTGTTTTGATGTTGTGGTCATTTATTAACTGCTCCTATTCCCTGTTGTATTTCTTTTGGTTTTGGATAGTCCTGGAGAGTTCATTTCCTAGATTGGTATCTGGCTCATACAATCCTGCGTCCTAGGTTCTGCCTGTGAGCTGAAGCTGTTTGTCCTCAGATCAAAGAACTCCCTTTAATAATTCTTGTAAGTTTGGTTTGACTTTTACATATTCCCTTAATTTCTGTTTATCTGGAAATGACCTAATTTCACCATCAAATTCGAATGAGAGTTTTGCAGGATATATTATTCTTGGCTGGAAATTTTTTTCTTTCAAGATTTTATATATGTCATCCCATTGCCTTCTTGCCTGCATGGTTTCTGCCAAATAATCTGAGCTTAGTCTCATTGTTTCTCCTCTGTATGTGACTTCTTGTTTTTCACGAGCTGCTCTCAGGATTCTTTGTTTGTCTTTGGTTTTGGCGTGTGTGAATATGATATGCCTTGGTGATTTTCTTTTGGGGTCTCTTCTATATGGGGTTCATTGAGCTTCTTGGATGGCCAGCTTTTCATCTTTCATGATATTAGGGAAGTTTTCTGTCAGCAGTTCCTCAGTGATCCTCTCTGTGTTTTCTGTTTTCTCCCCCTGTTCTGGAATTCCAATCACTTGTAAATTTTTGCTTTTAATTGTGTCCCACATAACTCTCAAGGTCTCTTCATTTTTCTAGGTTTTTTTTTTCTGAGTTTTCCTGAAACAGAGTTGTATCCAAGTGTTTGTTTTCAGTTCCACTGATCCTGTCTTCCACCATTTCAAATCTGCTTCTCAGCCCTTCTATGACATCATCCATTTCTGAAATCTTGTTGTTTATCTTTTGGATTTCTAATTGTTGTTTTTGTATAATTTCTAGTTGTGAATTTATTTTGGCATTTTGTTCCTGCATCATCTTCCTGAGTTCTTCCAATTTTTTGTCCATATTTTCCATGAATTTGTCTATTTTTTCCTAATGTTTGTCAGATTTTTGCCTCAGTTCTTGGAAAATTCCAAGTATTAGAGATTTGAATTTCCTATCAGGTACTTCTAGTGTGTTTTCTTCCGCAGGAGAGTCATCTGGTGTTTTAATTTTGACGCCTACTGGAACCATCCTGTCCGGTTTTTGTGAATGTTTTGATATTGTCTGCTGTTTTTTGGGCATTCATTACTTATTTTTCTTGTTTATTGATTGTAGATTTGTTTGTTTCGTCCCTTTTTTTAAAAAAAAAATTGACTATGTCTGAGCAGGCGGACTGTGTGTTCTTTGTTGTTTGCTTGTCTGTGTGCTCAATACTTTTCACCTCCTTCTCCAATTGGCAGGTTCAGTCACTCAGATGTGGTAAAGCAGAGCAGGTCTAGCTGAAGAGGAGTTACTGGGATGGGTTGTTTGTGGCACTTACTACAGCCACCAGGGTGGGTCAGTAATCAGTGCTGGGCAGGTTCCAGTAGGCCGTGCCTATAGTGCTTGGTGGTGTGATGTCAAGCACATGGTGCAGGTAGGCAGGATGCAGCGGGGAAATGGTTATGTGTGGAGCTAGGATGGATATGGGAGAGAGGAGAGAGAAACAGGAGCCAAAAAACATACAAACAAACAAAAAAGAATGCTAGGGGTGTTTGCTGTTGGAGTGGAGAGATGAGAGACTATGAAATGGAGAAAAACAGAAAGGGGAAGAGGAAGAAAAGAAAAGAATGAATAAATAAAAATCAGAAAGGTTAAAGAACCACAAAGTTCCCAGGGATCCCACCGATGCAGCTATGAGGTCTGGAGAAGTTGCTCTCAGGTGTCGCAGTACGGCCTGGCTAGAAAGCGTAGAGGTATACAACACCTGGTATTCAGGGATCAGAAAGAGAAGGAAGATATAGAGAGACGAGAAACTGAGCAATGAAGAAAGACAAAAGGGAAAAAGAGGGAACAGAAAATAAAACAAATTAAAAAAAAAAAAGAACAAGAAAGGCCCCCCGAAAAAACAGAAAACAAAAAAAAAAAAACAATGAGAAAGAAATGTCCTCAGGGATCCCTCTGCACATCTGTGGAAGCTAACGGGGAGTTCCTTGCCACACAGCTCTGCCTGGCCAGAAAGGGCTCCCAACTGAAGAAAAGGAAAAGAAAACAAACAAACAATTCAAAACGAACAAACGAACAAAAACCCCAGGATCCCACCAGCGCGGTAGCCCCGACCGGGAAGCAGCTCCACACTCGAATGGAGCTCCGCAGCCCCTCAGGAAAAAGCAAAGATGGCGCACGGAGCCAGACACTCGAGCGAAAGGAGGGGGAGGCGGCAAGAGGCAAGCAAGAAATCCAAAGAAGCAGGGAAAAAAAAAAAAAAAGCAACACCAGCATCCAACAAATGGCACTCAGAGAGCCAGCTAGTGCGGGCTTGTGTTTCTGGACAAGAGACCTATGTCCGTGGGAAGCAGAGGAGGCCGAGTGTGCGTGAAGAAGGGTGGAGAGTGGGAAAGCGTATATCACAAATTGCCGGCACTCTGGAGCCCCTGAGGAAGAAGCAAAGATGGCGCATGGTGCCAGGCACTCAAGTGAAAGGAGGGGGAGGTGGCGAGAGGCAAGTGAGAAATCAAAAGAAGCAGAAAAATAAAGCAACACTAGCAGCCAACAGATGGCACCCAGAGAGCTGCCTGCTTGGGTGTGTGGAATCCAAGCAGCCTGCACCTCCCGGTCAAGAGACCGTGGCCGCGGGAAGCAGAGAAACAAATGAACAAAAGCCCCGGGATCCCACCAGCGTGGCAGCCCAGACCGGTAAGCAGCTGCACACTCAAATGGAGCTCCGCACCCCATCAGGAAGAAGCAAAGATGGTGCTCGGAGCCAGGCGCTCGAGCAAAAGAAGGGGGAGGCGGCGAGAGGTAAGCAAGAAATCAAAAGAAGCAGAAAAAAAAAAAACAACACCGGCAGCCAACAAATGGCACTTAGAGAGCCAGCTAGTGTGGGCTGGTGTTTCTGGACAAGAGACTGTGTCTGCTGGAAGCAGAGGAGTCCGAGTGTGGGTGAAGAAGGGTGGAGGGTGGGAAAGCGTATATCACAAATTGCCAGCACTCTGCAGCCCCTCAGGAAGAAGCAAAGGTGGCGCACGGAGCCAGGCACCCGAGTGAAAGGAGGGGGAGGTGGCGAGAGGCAAGTGAGAAATCAAAAGAAGCAGAAAAAAAAAGCAACACTAGCAGCCAACAAATGGCACCCAGAGAGCCACCCGCTTGGGTGGGTGGAATCCAAGCAGCCGGCGCTTCCCAGTCAAGAGACTGTGGCTGTGGGAAGCAGAGGAGGCCGAGCCAGGGTGAAGAGGGGTTGGGAATGGGAAAGTGCACACCGCAAATTACCGGTTGTTTTGTCTCCCACTGGACGCTCCGTGAGGCTGCCCCCTCACACCCCCGCCCGCTGGCCTCCGATAGGAGTCCAAGATGGCGGATCCACACTGCAGTAGCTGGTAGGGGACCTCTGGATGAATCTCTCCTTGCTCTCCGTTCTCTGTCTGTTTTCTCACTCCATTTCGTGCTTGGCTGAGTTCTTTATCTCTTCATTTGATGTTTTAGGGTTTCAGGATTGTTGTATTCTCTGTTTGGCTTAGTTTTTTGGATATTTGCTGTGGAGGGATGGCGTGGTGGCTTCTGCCTAGAGCGCCATTTTGCTGAGTCCCACTTTTGAGTTTTTGATCAGGACTAGGGCAAGGATGCCCACTTTCATCACTCCCAGACAACACTGTACTAGAAGTTCTAGCCAGAGCAATTAGGAAGAAAGAGAAATAAAAGGCATCCAAATTGGAAAGGAAGAAGTAAAATTATTTCTATTTGCAGATGATATGATCACCAGGAAACCCTGGTGACATAGTGGTTAAGTGTTTGGCTGCTAACCAAAAGTTTGGCAGTTTGAATCCACCAGGCGCTCCTTGGAAACCCTATGGGGCAGTTCTGCTCCATCCTGTAGGGTCATTATGAGTTGGAATTGAGTCAACGGCAACGAGTTTGGTTTTTTGTTTTTTTATGATCCTATATATAGAAAATCCTAAAGAATACAAAAGAAAGCTACTAGAGCTAATAAATGAATTCAGCAAAGTTGCAGGGTTCAAGATCAACATGCAAAAATCAGTTGTGTGTCCAATCTGCACAAGGAAAGGTCATGGAGGCCCTATAGACAAATCCAAACCCCCCGAGGGACTGAGTTGTTGGACGGAGGGCTCTGGGGACCATGATCTCGGGGAACATCTAGCTCAATTGGCATGACACTACTTATAAAGATAATGCTCTACATTCTACCTTGGTGAGTAGTGTCTGGGGTCTTAAAAGCCTATGAGCGGCCATCTAAGATACTCCACTGATCTCATCCCTTCGGGAACAAGGGAGAACGAAGAGAACAGGATACAAGGAAAAGATTAGTCCGAAGGACTAATGGTCCACAGCTACCAAGGCCTCCACGGGACTGAGTCCAGTACAGCTGGATGGTGCCTGGCTACCACCAATGACTCCTCTGACCAGGATCACAACAGAGGGTTCTGGACAGAGCTGGAGAAGGATGTAGAGCATAATTTTAACTCCCAAAAAAAAAAAAAAAAAGAAGAAGAAGACCAGATTTACTGGCCTAAAGAATACTAGAGAAACCTCAAGAGTGTGGCCCCCAGACACCCTTTCAGCTCAGAGGTGAAGTTACCTTCGAGGTTCGATGTTAAGCCTGGGAATGGACAGCCCAGTAAAACTAAATGGGACTAACGAGGTACAGGAGTCCGGTGACAAGGGCCAGAAGGCAGAGGGAGAGTAGGAAACTGATGATAAGGAACACAAATTGAATAAGGACACTGTCGATGTATTATGAGATTGTTGGCCACTGCTATAGGGCAACATTTGTAGTAACTATTAAATGGGAGGCTGTTTTGTCCTGTAAGCCTTCATCTTGGGCGAGAATGGCAGCACAATTGGAAGAGCATAGTCAATATCACTTAAATGTGTAAGTAAAAAGTTTTGAAATGGTGTTTAAATAAAATTTAAAAAAAATAAACAAATGAGACTAAAGAGGTACAATAGTCCACTGACAAGGTCCAGAAGACAGAAGGGGACAAGGAAGCCCCCTGGTGATAGGGAACACAAGGTGGAGTAAGGATATTCTTGATGTGCTGTGAGATTGTTAACCTTTGTCATAGGGCAACATGTGTAGTAACTGTTAAATGAAAAACTATTTTGTTCTGTAAGCCTTCATCTTAAGTGAGAATAGCAGCACAGTTGGAAGAGCTTAGTCAATGTCACTGAACTGTGAATGTAGAAATTTTTGAAACGGTGTATCTTTGGCCATCTGTAATTTTCATCAAAAAAAAAAAAAAAGGTTGAGAATTTAGAGGCTTAATACGTTGTGGGGTTGTTAACCAATGTCATAGAATAACATGTGTACTACTATTTCATGAGAAACTATTTGCTCTGTAAGCTTTCACCTGAAGTACAATAAAATATATATATATAAAAAAAAATCAGTTGTGTTTCTATACACCAGCAGTGAACAACCAGAAAAAGAAAATTAAGAAAACAATTCCACTTACAATAGCATCTGAAAGAATAAAATACCTAGGAATAAATTTAACCAGGGAGGTGACAGACTTTTAAACTGAAAACTGGAAAATGTTGTTGAAAGAAATTAAAGAAGACATAAATAAATGGAAGGAAATCCTATGTTCATGGATTGGAAGACTCGATATTGTTAAGATGTCAGTACTACCCAAAGTGATCTACAGATTTAACACAATCCCTATCAAAATTTCGTGAGCTCTTTTTTGCAGAATGGAAAAGCCTGTCTCAAATTCATAAGAAATTGCAAAGGGTCTCAAATAGCCAGAACAATCTTGAAAAAAAAATTACTTAGGAGACTCAAACTTCCTAATTTTAAAATGTACTACAAAGCTCCAGTAATCAAAAAGTATGGTACTAGTATAAGGATAGACATACAGACCAATGGAATATAATTGAAATTCCAGAAATAAACCCATAAATATATGGTCAATTGATGTTTTTACAAAAATGCCAAGTCCATTCAATGGGGAAAGAATAGTCTCTTTAACAAATGATCTGGGACAACTGTATCACACCTGGAAAGAATGAATTTGGAACCGTATCTCACAACATATATGAAAATTAACTCAAAATGTATCAGTGACCTGATCAAAGCATAAAACTCTTAGAGGAATACAAGAGTAAAGCTCCAGAACCTTGTCTTTGACAATGGATTCTTAGATATGACACCAAAAGCAGGGGTAACAAAAGAAAACATAAATTTGACTTCATCAAAATGGAAAACTTTGTGCATCAGAGGACATTATCAAGAAAATGAAGAGACAACCTACAGAATGGGAGAACGTATATGTAAACCATATATCTGATAAGGGTTTAATATCCAGAATATATTAAAAAAAAAAAAAAACTCCTACAACTCGACAAGAAAAAGACCAACAACCCATTAAAAAATTGGCAAAAGACTTCAATAGACATTTCTCCAAAGAAGATATACAAATGGCCAATAATCACATAAAAAGATGCTCAGCATCATTAGTCATTAGGGAAATACAAATCAAAACTACAATGAGATACCATTTCACCCCCTTTAGGATGGCTATAGGGTCCCGGTGGCACAGTGGTTGCTAACCAACCGCCCCTTGGAAACCCTATGGGGCAGTTCTACTCTGTCCTGTAGGGATGTAGTGAGTTGGAATCAACTCGATGGCAATGGCTATTATCAGAAAATTGGAAAATAACAAGTGTTGGCAAAGATGTGGAGAAATTAGAACCCTTATGCATTGCTAGTAGGATTGTAAAATGGTGCAGCCACTGTGGAAAACAGAAAGGTGGTTCTCCAAGAACTAACTACCATATGACCCAGCAATTCCACTCCTAGTTACAAAACCAAAAGAATTGAAAGCAGGGACTCAGACAGATACTTGTACACCAATGTTCATAGCAGCGTTATTCACAATAGCCAAAAAGTGTGAAACAACTCAAGTGTTCATCACAGATGATTAGATAAACAAAATGCAGCATATACATACAGTGGAATATTATTCAGCTATAAAGAGAAATGAAGTTCTGATACATGCTACAACATGGATGACCCTTGAAAACATTATGTTAAGTGAAATAAGCCAGATACAAAAGGACGTGTATAATTTCACATGTATGAAATATCTAGAACAGGCAAATGCATAGAAACCAGTATTTATTAATAGTTACCCGTGGCTGAGGGGGAGCCCTGGAGGCGCAATGGTTAAACTCTCAACTGGTAACCAAAAGGTCGATGGTTCAAACCCACCTGCTGCTCTGTAGGAGAAAAGACTTGGCAATCTGCTGCCATAAAGATTACAGCCTAGGAGACCCTATGGGGCGGTTCCTCTCTGTCCTATAATGTCACCATGAGATGGAATCAACTTGATGGCACACAAGAACAAGTGGCTGGGAAGAGGGGCTAGTGGGGTGTTCTTGCTTAAGGGTTACTGAGTTTCTGTTTGGGGAGATGAAAAAGTTCTAGAAATACACAGTGGTGTTGGTTACACAACATTAAAAATGTAATTAATGTCACTGAATCGTGCACTTATAAATGGTGAAACTGGCAAAATTTTTGTTTTATATATTTGACCACAATAAAATTTAAGGTAAAAATCTGTCTCCTCCATTCAAATGTAAGTTGTTAGAGGGCAGGGACTCCACTTGAGTTGTTCACTTTTGTATTCCAGTGTGCCAGTGCCTAGCTTAAAATTAGGGTCACAGCAATTCTTTCGTAGACGGATAGGTCAGTGTGTGGGTGGGCAGCCAAGAGTTCAGGCTCTGAAGGTTGATTGTCTGAGTCAAAGTCTCACTTCACTATCTACTACCTGGTGAACTTAGGCAAGTTACTTAATACTTCCAAACCTCAGTTTTCTTATCTGTAAAATGAGGATAAATATAATTCCTACCTTATGGAATTTTGGAAAATTTAAGATAATCTATGTTAACCTCATAGCACAGTACATGACATATAATAACTACTCAATAAAGGTTAATAATCATGATTTTACTAATGTTATGATTATTCACATTTTCCGTCCTTATCTTTCTTCCCTTAGACTCTGTTCCAGTTTATCTAGTTCCTTTCCAGAGTCATGATGGTAACTGAATATGATACGTTTGGTATGACCTGACCAGTACATAGAAGTGGGGTTATCATCTAAGCTTATATTAATCTAGTTTCCGAGTCAGTAAGCCTTTGTTATGTGTTTATCAAACATGTCACATTGTGAACTCTTACTGAGCTTAAATTCTAATGGCATGTATCTGCAGTCAAATGCTTAGGCAGTAAATACAGGCATTTGCATTTCTGTCTCTGAAACTTGGTCATTGTAGTTAGTATTTACTGCTTCAGCTTGTCTGACCCTTTTGAATACTGTTTTTGACATCTCACCTTAATAAATTATTCCTCTCAGGTTTGTATCCCAGGTAGATTTGATCAGCATGCTATTGATGTTCTCATGAAGTCAGTGGTTTAAAGAGGGTAGCACCAATCACAGGGCAGAGCCCTGTGACCTGTAGCTACCACCAAGCCATGTGACAGAAGATTACATTGATCACAAATGATGAAGAAATTATAAATGAATGGCTAAGGAATCAAAGTGTCTTTGTACATATGGAGGAAATTTGTAGTTGGCAAAATTAAACCTTTATTAGGAAGCTCCCAATGAAAGGTGAAAATTGAAGTGGCCTGCCTGAAATTCCAATTTGTTCATCTAAATAGTCTGCATAAATGGGCTAAATTGGAGATTTGAGGAAGTAGGGTCTGTAAAAACATTTTTTTGAGCTTTCTTCTGTTCATTCTATTGGCCCACTCTCCTTTCTTCAGTCCATATTTTAAGCGTTTTGTCCTTGTCATTACCCTGTGTTTATCTGTTCTGCACCTATTTTATTTTTCTTTAAGAGAATGAGTGAAAGCAAGAATTATGTTAGTATTCTGTCACAGCATATAAAATCAGTAAGGTATGTGAAAGTGTTTTCTGAACTATGAAAAGCTGCATCTACACGTAGCACTCTTATAATTGAACACATGGTCAATAAATTGAATAGATGAATTTATTTCTTTGTATATGGAAGTTGTGAATTGAAAACAATTACATTTGAGATATTTACTAGCTAAAGCATCTACTTCACATTGGAAGCTGCTTGAAAAAATTAGAAATATAGGTTATTTGAGGGTTAAAGTAAAGTACAATAAATATTTAAGTGCTTCAAATAGAATTTTGTGGAAATATTTCTATAAGCCACAGCTAAAGTGAGTTTTCTAAAAACTCCCCATAAGGTGAGATCACGTATGCCATGTCTCAGTACAGAAGGAGGGTTTTTTTTTTTTTTTCAATCAGTTGTGCACCTAAAAATAAACCTGATTTTGTTGTTAAAATTTGCTGTTTCCTGCTCACATAAGAACATCTCATTAATTTTGGTGAAAACCTTCCAACAAAATAAAGTGAAATTGACCAGTTTTCCAGTGGAAGAGGCTCGATGGTGTGTCGTCTATGAGCAGTTTTACAGAGTAGCAGCTTAGAGGTAAGTTGCACACAGACATGCTGTCTAGGTGGTCAGAATATTTTCAGTCTGAGCGTTAAGTGCTCAGGTGAGAGCCTGTAGGTTTCAGTGCTCTAGGTATGCTTTTAGTAATCCTTTATGCCTCTCCTACTCTCTTTATGGTTTCAGAGCCAGAGCATTGACATTGATGTTCTTGGTAATCAGGTACACCAAGGAGTAACAGATAAACTGGGCAGGTAGAACAATTGGTGACCTCATCCAGGTCCAGTACATTTATACCAGCAAGAACTGTTTTCCATTGTCTATACTGTTATGTGCTCCAGACTGCAAAGATGGGGGTTTCCTTTTTCAGTCATTTGAAGCTGATTTGGTGAAAAAATTAAAAATATGATTTCCTATAGCATAAAATTATTCTGTTTGAAGCAAAAGGCTGGGAGATTTAAACGGGTACAAATGTTTGAAGTTTTAATTGGTTTGAGACAAGAGAAATACAGAAAAGTAAATATTATGTTTTGTCCCAGTACCTGTATTAAACAGTAATATTGATAAAAACCAGATTTAATAAAATGTATTTTTCTCTCAACTAAAGATAGCCTATATGGCTTTTTGAGACTAGTTAAAAAAGGAGGTCTGAGCTTATATTTCTTCCGATTGTCGAGAATGACAGAATTTGACTAAGAGAATACACAGAGGAAAAAGAGAGAAAACTTCCTGTTGAGTAACAGTTGTCAGAGGAGAAACAGTTGATGTGTTGTCTTTATTACATTTTAAAAAATTAATTATTGCCAATAGAAGCTTGTTTATGCTTGTCATTAGCATTTTGGCTGGCGTAATTCCATATTTGAAGGGAAATTGTATCAGGGAAAGAGACTGGAGCCTGGGTTCTAGTCCAGTTGTGTGGGCATCAGTGAGTGGTTCAGTCTGACTGGACCCCAATGTTTTCATCTGTAAAGAGGGGATAGATTAAGATGATGACTAATGGGTCTCCTGTCCCTAACTGTGTGGGGTTTTTAAAGGGGGTTTTTATTAAACAAATAAGCAAAATTTTGATGTCTTAGGCCCTTTTGTACCAAACCAGTATTTAAGGCAGAGGAATTATATTTGCTAAATTAAAAAATGTACATTGAAGTCTTGAAAGTTAGATGCAAAAGAACCCAAAACATTCATTGTATTTTTCCATTTAGAAGTCAGAGTATTTAACTGTTATTTTTCAGGTAACTATAAAAGTAACTCTGAGTTTTAATTTTTCCAGTTGAAAAGTGATAAAAATTTGTATATTATCTAAGAGACAAAGTATTTTGTCATAATTGCCTGTTCTTCTGGTTAAGAATAAATAGGCCTAATTGTTTTTACGTAATAATTTTTTATTGATGATACAGTAACTAAACTATGTTTACTATTGATAGAGTAATAGACCTAATATTTATCTAGTTTTTGGGGGGAGAAATTGTGATATTGTAGATGTCAGCAATTCTATAGCTACTAAAAAAAAAGTTGGTTTTTAAAAGCACCCTGAATATTATATTGATATTCCTGTAATTATAAGTTTATCTTAAAAATATTAGTTTTGGAGCATAAACTGAAAACTTGGGGAATTGTTGAAATTCCACACTTCAGTGATCTTTATAGTGCTATTCATTCAAGATAATAATGCCAAGTTTGAACACACTTTTTAAAATCAGAGCTATTTGTTAATTTTAGGATTATAAATAAGTATTCTCATTATCTTTTAAGTATTTTTAATCTCATAATGAGAACTTGAAAGCATAAATACATTTAATAATAAAAATATATATTTTCTACACATGGAGCAAATAATAAACTTATCATGTTTAAATTTACTTACAAAGTTTTCCTGTGGCTAAACCAAATGTAACATTTGGAATAGCAATGTTTTCAGTTCATTTTATTTTTATAGCTAGAGAAACTATGTTTATCTCACTATGAAAATACCTTTCATATTCTTGTTTATTAAAATTGTTTTAGTGTGGTTCTTATATTTAGATTTGTATCATATTTATGTTTAATCATATTTCTACACATGAGGAAAGTTGCAGTCTCCTGATTCAGTAGCAACAACATTGTAATTATAATGAACCATGTGACAAAAATTATTTTATATTTCAATCAATTTTCAACTAAATTATTTCTATTGGAAAATATTAGTAACTTCAATAAACAGATAAAAATGAACAAAATTTCCCCCAAAATATAGTAATATAATGAGAAAATGATGGGTAGATCTCATTTAGCATGAATGTAGGAGTAAGGTTTTTTCCTGCTATACGTTTACAGTGTTAGTTTCCAGTTTTTACAAGAGCTAAACAAGAGCAGTATGATAATTTTTGTTATTTACTGTAGTCCAGAAGATTCTAAATTTCAGGGGAAATGATATGATAAATTAGATGTATCATTGTGTTTGCTTTTTTTAATCAAATAATAGGGAATGGAGTTTATGTTTTAATAGTTGTGAAGGGCAAGAAAGAGAGTGAGGTTAGTAGGTACTGAGTGGGACAGATTAGATGTTAAGGTGTCTGTACGTGTGTGTGTGAGAGAGAGAGAGAGGGAGGTATGGGTGTGTACATGCATATAACCAGACATGTTTGGCAAATAGTAGGCATATAGTAGGTACACAGAAATAGTTATTGTGTTGAATTGAGCTCTTAGGAAAGAATTGTTTAATTGAATAAATTAACAGTTTGCTTCCTAACTTGAAATTATTTTTGCTTTGTATTATTTTCTCAAATTCTGATTAAACAGTTTTCAAATGACAATGAACATCAACCACTGTAAAGAGCATCCATTTTATTATGCTATGATATGTTCCCCTGAGTTTGGGGAAACAGTTATGGGTTCCCCCCACCCCTTAGTAATTCTTTTATCTCCCAACTTTAGTACTTATTAGACTCTTCCTCTTTAATAGGAGAGAAAAGCAGATGAGACGATTTCTTGGCTTTTGAAAGACTGTTCTTATATGGCGATGTCCCACTAGAAAAAGGACATTCCTCTTTTTATTATAGCTAATTTTGAGAAAAACAATTCTAGGTTTATTTTTCTTTTGAATGTAGTTATTGTAACAAGCAAAATACTTTTGAAGTACCTTCAGATGGATTGGGTCAGAGTCAGGTCTAACATTCTTTTTTTACATGAAGTAAATGTAGAGTTGCAGTAAAAAAGAATTGGATTAATTTGTTAAGCAAACACAGGTCAAAACTCTTCTGCACTGGTGACTCTTGCTTTAAAAGACAGTGCACTTATCTTCAGCAGCCACCCTCTCCTGTCTCTCTACCAGAGAATCAGAGCGCTGTTCTCTTTTTTTATTTTTTAACAAGGGATATCTTATTAAATAGCATAATAAGTTAATTTGAATATATGATATATATTTAACATATGCATACATATATTTTTATTGTTGTTGTCAGGTACTGTCAAGTTGGTCCTGCTCATAGCTACCCTGTGTATAACAGAACGAAACACTGCCTGCTCCTGTGCCATCCTCACAATCATTGTTATGTTTGAACCCATTGTTGCAGCCACTGTGTCAGTCCCATCTCACTGAGGGTCTTCCTCTTTTTCGCTGACCCTCTACTTTACCAAGCATGATGTCCTTCCC
This sequence comes from Dugong dugon, assembly GCA_030035585.1. Classification (NCBI taxonomy): domain Eukaryota; kingdom Metazoa; phylum Chordata; class Mammalia; order Sirenia; family Dugongidae; genus Dugong; species Dugong dugon. The sequence continues at coordinate 20,577,151 of CM057469.1, read as the reverse complement.
CAGGGACTGATCCTCCTAATAACATGTCCAAATTACACAAGATGAAGTCTCGCCATCCTTGCTTCTAAGGAACATTCTTGCTGTACTTCTTCTATGACAGATTTGTTCGTTCTTTTGGCAGTCCATGGTATACGCAATATTCTTCACCAACACATTAATTCAGATACATCAATTCTTCTTCTTTGGTCTTCCTTGTTCATTGTCCAGCGTTCATATGCGTATGAGGCAATTGAAAATACCATGGCTTGGGTCAAGCACACCTTAGTCCTCAAAGTGACATCTTTGCTTTTTAATACTTTAAAGAGGTCTTTTGCAGCAGATTTATATATAAATATATGTTTTAAATACGAGTATATGTTTAAACGAAGGAGCTTTGGTGTCTCAGTGGTTAAACATTCAACTGCTAACCAAGAGGTCGGCAGTTCGAGTCCACCAGCCACTCTGTGGGAGAAAGATGTGGCAGTCTGTTTCCATAAAGATTTACAGCCTTGAAAACCCTATGGGGAAGTTTTACTCTTTCATATAGGAATACTATGGGTCAGAATCGACCATATAGTTAAATATATTATATAAATATATTTTATAAATAAAGTTATTTTATATATTAACTTTTTAAATGGAAGAAGGTCTCTCTTTTTGTTAAGTTGGTATGTCAAACACGTTACTGACGTACATTTCCTTTTAGAAAATAAGAAGCCATACTGTTACTTTTGGGGAGGCTATATTTGGAGTCCCTGGCTAGTAAAACAGTGAATATACTCGGCTCCTAACCAAAAAGTTGGAGGTTTGAGTTCATCCAGAGGTATCTTGGAAGAAAGTCCTGGGAATCTACTTCTGAAAACTCAGCCATTGGAAACCCTATGGAGTACAATTCTACTCTGACACACTTGGGGCCACCAAAAGTCAGAAATGACTTGACGGCAACTGGTTCTTATTTTTTTTATTAAAAATTGTAACATGCGGTTGTTATAGCATGTTAAAGGACCCCCTTTATATGTACACTGAGCAAAGAAATATAGACCAGCATTAGTCTTTTTCAATATATTCTTTCCACAAATGACTTCATATTCAAATATCTTGATAAAACATTTTATCTATATGTGGTAGAATACATACCATAGGATGACTAGCTTGATAAAACAGAGGACTGTCAAAGGTGCAAAGTGTTTTGCATTTATTAAGTCTGTTAACGTATTTCGCATGATATAGCTATAAACAAAATATAGACATATTCTCTTGGGTGTTGGTTCAATTAGGTGGTTTTTTAAGTAATAGAGTAACCATTTGTAGGAAGCTTTTTACTTACAGATACATTAGAGTTAGTAGTTCCTCCAGTAGTCAGACATTACAGATTCAGTCAGTTCAGGGTTGGTGAGGTGGCAGGGGGGTGGGGTGGGTGTTAAGAAACTAGACAAAGTTACCCACACACCTTCAATTTCTCTCTTGCTGTTACACAATACAGCTCCACTATATATTCCTGCTGCAGTAACGTTAACTATGAACATCTGACTCTCTGATTATGATGAATGAAGACAAGGATGAAATGTACCACATAGCAGGTATCTTAAGTTATCTAGTGCTGCTATAACAGAAATACCACAAGTGAGTAGCTTTAACGAACAGAAATTTTCTCACAGTTTAGGAGAATAGAAGTCTGAATTCAGGGTGCTGGCTCTAGTGGCTTTCTCTCTCTGTCGGCTCTGAGGGAAGGTCCTTGTCTCTTCAGCTTCTATTCCTTGACTCCTTGGTGATCTTCATGGGGCATGGCATCTATCTTCCCCCATCTCTGCTTCCTTGCTTAATCTACTCCTTTCATATCTCAAAAGAGATTGATTCAAGACTCACCCTTCACTAATACTGTCTCATTAACATAACAAAGAAAACTGTATTCCCAAATGGGGTTATAACCACAGGTATAGTAGGATTTGCAACACATATTTTTGGGGGACATGATTCAATCCATAACAGCAGGGTAATCTGCGATTGTATGCAAGGAGGGCTGTTGGCATCAAGCTCTGGCACAGAAACAGAAAACCATTCAAAGTAGAAAATGAAGGATACAATCTGAGCAGGAGGCAATTGTGGTTGTGAAATTGTAGGTTGTTTCTTTACCTCATGATTGGTGGTTGTATTTTTGTATTTACCAGTTCTTAATAAATTTTCTGATATTAAACCAATGCAAAATTTCTTTTCAGACAGTCTTAAAATTTCATACAATTAATAGATGACAATTGGTGGGGTTCACAATTAGCAGAGGTATATTTGAATCCTTTACTAAATTTAAGAGTCTCCCATTTATTTCAGCAGTGTCTTCTTTAACTTCTTTATCATGTTTTACCCACAATTTTGGGTCTTCTTTGTCTATTTCAATCTGTGACCTGCAGCTAGGTCTCCCAATCATTCTTAGCTATTTTCACAATACCTTCACCACTCTTCTGCCATGCATCATTTGTCACACATCATTTGAACAATTTATCACCTCTTTTTTTTTCTCTAATGGTGGCTTTCTAACAATCACATATTATTTCAGATTTTATCTCATTTAGTGTTAATTTAGTGTTCCTTTATATTGCCAAAAATACTATACTCCTAACGCCAGCAGACATGAAAAGTCAAGTTCTTTATCCATGTTGTTTACAATGTGAATATCTAACCATATAATGCCTTGAACATTGTTAATATTTTACCCTTCTTAGAACATTGAAGGAATATGAGAGAATTAGAGACAAAAAGGCATCTCAATATTTTAAAGGAAAAAAATTCAAATGTTATAAATAGCCTGGTATGTTGTCTATGATGAGAGAAGAAATTTATACCCAAGATAGTACAAAGCAATCCTTTTCTCCACTTCTGGAAAGCATAGATTGTTTACTAAACTAGTCTAAGAAAGTAGTGCTATCATCTGAGCTTTTATTGTAAACTGACTATAGAGCTGTAATGATTCTTATTTTGTTCCTGAATCTCCTGCCATCGCAGAATAGTGGTATAAGCGTGGCTTTTCAATGAAGTCTGCCATATTGTCACGATATAACAGAATCAACTATATACCAGATATCTTAAATTCTTCTCTGCTTTGGATACATATTTTCAGAAAGGTGCTTCTTTCTTCCTTAGTCCTATCTCATCTGTTTTGAACACTTATTTTGCCTGAAAATTATTTTACCTCTGATGAAGTCTTTCTGAATTAAAGTGATCAATTGATGTCACTCCTCTTAACTTAATATTCTGGGAAGAAGAAAAATTTTTCTTAAAATTCATTAAAAAATCCTTGCTGATTAGAAACTAGATGCTTTCCCCCCTGAGATCAGGAATAAGACAACTGGATATCCACAAGCCAAGGATGTTTCTTTTTACTACTCCTATTCAACATCATACTAGGAATTCTAGCTAAGTCAATTATACAAGAAAAGGTGTACAAATTGGGTAGTAAGAAATAAAACTGTCCTTGTTGGCTCTGGGTACCATGGTCTCGGGGAACATCTAGCTCAATTGGCATGACACTACTTATAAAAATAATGCTGTACATTCTACCTTGGTGAGTAGTGTCTGGGGTCTTAAAAGCCCGTGAGTGGCCATCTAAGATATTACACTGGTCTCATCCCTTCGGGAGCAAGGGAGGATGAAGAGAACAGGATACAATGAAAAGATTAGTCCAAAAGACTAATTGTCCACAGCTACCAAGACCTCCGCCAGACTGAGTCCAGTACAGCTAGATGGTGCCCGGCTACCACCGCTGACTGCTCTGACCAGGATCACAACAGAGGGTTCTGGACAGAGCTGGAGAAGGATGTAGAGCATAACTCTAACTCACACACACACAAAAAAAAAGACCAGATTTACTGACCTAAAGGAGACTGGAGAAACCTCACGAGTATGGCCCCCAGAAACCCTTTCAGCTCAGAGGTGAAATTACCATCGAGGTTCACTGTTCAGCCTGGGAGTGGGCAGCCCAGTAAAACTAAATGAGACTAACGAGGTACAGTAGTCCAGTGACAAGGGCCAGAAGGCAGAGGGGGAGTAGGAAGCTGATGATAGGGAACACAAGTTGAGTAAGGATACTGTTGATGTGTTGTGAGATTGTTAACCATTGTTATAGGGCAACATTTGTAGTAACTGTTAAATGGGAGGCTATTTTGTCCTGTAAGCCTTCATCTTGGGTGAGAATGGCAGCACAATTGGAAGAGCATAGTTGCATAGTCAATGTCACTTAAATGTGTACGTAAAAAGTTTTGAAATGGTGTATCTTTGGCTATGTGTATTTTCACCAAAAAAAAAAAAAAAAAAGCTGAGAATTCAGAGGGTTAAAATGTTGTGGGGTTGTTAACCAAAGTCAGAAAACAGCATGTGTGCTACTGTTACATGAGAAACTGTTTGTTCTGTAAGCCTTCACCTGAAGTACAATAAAATATTTAAAAAAAAAAAAAAAAACTGTCCTTGTTTGCAGGTGATATGATTGTCTATGTAGAAAATCCCAAAGAATCCATTAAACAAAACAAAAAAACCCTCCTGGAACTAATAAGTGAGAATAGCAAGTTTGCCGCGTACAAGACTAATATACAAAAGTCAATAGCTTTCCTATATACCAGGAGTGAAAATTGTAATTTGAAATTAAAAATACAACACTATTTATATTAACACCAAAAAAATTAAATACTTACGTATAAATCTAACAAATATGTATAAGATCTATTTGAGGAAAACTAAAAAATCCTGATAAAAGAAATCAAGGAAAAGCTAAATAAACGGAGAGATAGTCCACGCTCATGATAAAAAGATTTAATAATATTAAGATGCCAATTCTCCCTTACATGATCTATAGATTAAATGCAATCCCAATCAAAATTCCAGCAAGTTATTTTGTGGATATCAGCAAACTGACTCAAAAGTTTATATGGAAAGGCAAAAGACCCATAATAGCCAACATAATACTGAAGAAGAGAAAGTTGGAGGACTAATACTACCCGACCTCAAGACATACTATAAAACTGCAATGATCAATACACTGTGGTATTGGTGAAGGAGGAGACAGATAGATCGGTGGGACAGAATAGAGAGCCCAGAAATAGACCTACACAAATATAATCAACTAATCTTTGACAAAGGAACAAAAGCAATTCAATGGACAAAGGATAACCTTTCCGATACATGATGATGGAAAAAACTGGATATCCACATGCCAAAAAAAAAAAAAAAAAAGAATCTAGACACAGAGCTTATGTCTTCACAAAAAGTAACCCAAACTGAATGGAAGACCTAAATGTAAGATGCAAATGATACCGCTTCTAGAAGATAACATAGGAGAAAATTTAGGTGACCTTGGGTTTGATGATTACTTTTTAGGTAAAATACCAAAACCACAATCCATAAAAGAAAAAATGGATAAGTTGGACTTCTTTAAAATTAGAAACCTCTGCTACGTGAAAGAGACTGTTAAGAGAAAGAAAAGACAAGCCACATATTTGCAATACACTTATCTGCTAAAAGACTTATATCCAAAATATACAAAGAAAATCTTAAAACTCAACAATAAGGAAACAACCCAGTTACAAACTGGACAAAAGATTTGAATAGACACTACTAAAGAACATGTACACATGGGAAATAAGCATATGAAAAAATGCTCAACATCATGTATCATTAGGGAATTACAGATTAAAACAACAATGAGATACCACTACCCGCTTATTAAAATGGCTGAAATCCAAAACACTGACAACACCGATCAATGTTGATGAGGATGCAGAGTAACAGAAACTCTCATTCATTGCTGGTGGGAATGCAAAACGGTACAGTCACTTTGGAAGATAGTCTGACAGTTTCTTGCAAAGCTAAACATAGGCTTACCATACAATCTAGCAATTGCACTCCAAGATATTTACTCAAATGACATGAAAATGTATGTCCATATAAAAACCTGCTCACAAATGTTTATAGAACTATTTTTCATAATTGGGAGCAACCAAAATGTCCTTTAGTAGGTGAATGGATAAACAACCTGTGGTACATCCATATGATGGAGTATTATTTAGTGACAAAATAATACTTAGAGTAAGAATTGATTCGATCGACACATTAGAAGCAATTGGAAAACTGCAAAATTACACAAAAATGTTATATAATTTATTGAGAAGGATAAAATATCAAGTCCCGTGTTGGTTCTTATGCTGGTTGTGGGGTCATCATGTTGTAAAAGATGTAGACTGGGACCTGAGGCTAAGCAAATTCAAACTCCAAAACTTCTTCCAGTTGCCAACCCTAAGGCCTCATGGAAAGATGTTTCTTCAAAGTGAAACTTGGGCCAGAGTTTTGCCAATTGAGATCCTTGTGTTTGATAGCATGATAGTTGAGCCAGTCCATTTTGAGTCATAGCTTGTCGGAATGCCTCTGTTATTTGTGTCTTCTACCCATTCCAAAGGGGGGCAGTGGTGGTTCAGTGGTAGAAGTCTCACCTTCCGTACAGGAGACCTGGATTCAGTTCCCAGACAGTGCACCACAGGCACAGCCACCACTTGTTTCCAGTGGAGGCTTGAGTATTACTATGATGCTAAACAGATTTCATCAGAGCTTGCAGACTAAGAAAGGACTAGCAATTCACTTCCAGAAATCAGCCAGTACAATCCCTATGGATCACAATGGTCCCATCCTCAGCTGATCATGGGGATGGCACAGTACTGAGCAGCATTTCATTTCATTGTATATGAGGTCACTGTGAATTAGGGCAGAGTTGGCAACATCTAACAACAACAACCCATTCTAAACAGTAGGCCCAGGGGTTTTAGAAAGCAGACTATGTCATTGCCTCTTTATCTTCTGTTACATCTCGAGGCTATGTTTAGGGAGACAATATGGCATAGTGGAAAGATATGGGACTTGAAATTGGGATAACTCAGTTTTGAATCCCAGCTCTGCCACCTTCTAACTGAATAATCTTCTGTAAGTTACTTAATGTCTGTGCACTTTAGTTTTCTCATGTGTAAAACAAGGATAAACCAAACCCAAACCTGTTGCCGTCGAGTCAATTCCAACTCACAGTGACCCTAAAGGACAGAGTAGAACTGCCCCATAGGGTTCCAAGGAGCAACTGATGGATTTGAACTGCCGACCAAGGCCCAAAACAAGGATAGGATACTTATTTTTATAAGATTGTCATAAGCATAAAATGAGACTTTAAAATACAAAATGCTAAGACAGTGCCTGGCACATGGTAAGCACTCAGAAATGATAGCTAATATCTATCAGTATTACTATTAGGCCCACAATAAAAACTTATCAAATCAGTGTTATGTGTCATCAACAATGATAACCAAGGACAGAACTTCTAGAATGGCATCAGCAACTTTTGACATCTGCTGCAGTAAAGAAGACAACCATTTTGAACATTTCTAGAGTGATGTATTTACTAATAGTAGTATTCTTTTATTCACATAGGCTGGCTCTCTATGAGTCTAATGTGGAAATGTGTTTTACAAATAAATTTCTCTATACTTTAAACCAGAGTCCTGGTGGCACAATGGTTAAGAGTTCAGCTGCTAACCAAAAGGTTGGCAGTTCAAATCCACCAGCTGCTCCTTGGAAACCCTATGGGGCAGTTCTACTCTGTCTTATAGGGTCACTATGAGTCAGAATTGACTTGATGGCAATGGATTTGTTTTGTGTTTTTAAAAACTTTAAACCAAAGCTATCTAATAGAATTTTCTGTGATGATGAAAATGTTTTATATTTGTACTGTCATCATTGTAGCCACTAGCCATGTGTGCCTATTGGGCACTTAAAATGTGCTTAATGCAACTAAGAAACTTAATTTTTTATTGTAATAAACTTACATTTAAATAGTCCCAGGTAGCTGTGTAGCTGTAGACAAAAACTTACTGGTGATTTGGTAAAATCATTCTTAACATCTACAAGTTAATAAAAGTATCAACTGGTGAATACTAAATTTCTAATGAGCACAGGCTTATTACCCACACAGAACTGGATACTATTATTTCTCTCCCAAGTGATAGACTATTATGTTTCAATTTTTAATATCATCTACAACATTAATTTTCAAAATATATTCTATGAATTTTACACAGATTTTTGAGTGGTAGGTTCATATTGTCAGCTTAAAACCTACCAGGTTCTTCTTGCTTACTATGCCAGGATTTGGGGTGTCGGTCTTTTCATCATTCTCTAAACTTTTCTCCCCATTCTCTTGTCTCTCTTATACAAATCAGTCACTGTGTATCAAAGAATATGGAATTATTTTAAGTCACATAATGTTTACTGGAGATCCCTGAGTGGTGCAATTTGCGCTAGGCTACTAACCTAAAAGTTGGCAGTTCAAACCCACCCAGCAGCACCACAGAAGAAAGACCTGGTAATCTACTTCTGTACAGATTCCAAAAACCAAACCAAGTCCATTGCCATCAAGTCAATTTTGACTCATGGTAACCCTATGTGTTGAAGAGTAGAACTGCTCAGTAGGGTTTTCTTGGCTGTAATCTTTTTATGGAAGCAGATTGCCAGGTCTTTCTTCCACAGCACCTCTGTGTAGGTTCGATCCATCAACCTTTAGGTTAGCAGTGTATCATAAACTGGTTGCACTACCCAGGGAACTTTCTGTAAAAATTATAGCCAAGAAAATCCTAAGAGCAGTTCTACTCTAACACATGTGGTCGCAATGGATTGGAATTAACTCGGCAACAGGTTTCTTTGTTTTTTGGAATGTTTAGTAGCAGGGATAAATCATTACCATTGGATTATGAAAGTTCCTGTGTGCTACCTTTCCTTACCAGGTAAAGTTATCCTTTTAGAATTAAGATAATATGTATTTTTCAAATGGGTTTTTGCATACATTATTCCTTCCAGGTATTTTTTCTTAGTCAAGAAACTATGAGAAATATATAATAGAGCTTCTCTTAATGGACCTCTCTATTTGATTCTACTTACTTGATGTGAAAAATATGTACATATATATATATATATATATATATATATATATATGTTTTTTTAATGATGAGAAATTGTCTTAGGCTGAGTTCTCTAGAGAAGCAAAACCAGTAAAGCGTATAAATATATATATAGAGAAATTTATATCAAGGAAATAGCTCACGCAATTGTAGAGGCTAAAACGTCCCACGTCCACAGATCAGGGTAGAGGCCTCCCCCAGTTCACGTAGCTGCAGAAGCTGGTAAACCCAAGGTCTAAGATCAGAGAGGGTCTCCCACTCACAGGCTGTAAAGGTCAGTGAATGCCAAGATCAGCAGACAAGACCGCGAGGTTTCTCCTGATTCACATAGCTGCAGGGGCTGGCAAACCCATGGTCGGCAGATCGGGGAACCGGACTCTTGCTTGCAGGCTGAGAAGTTCGACAAATTCCGAAATCAACAGGTAAGCTGCTAGCTCAAGTCCCACGAACTGGAGGTGAGCCAACAAGAGGCAGCTGCTGAGTCTGGAACAAGCCAGAAACCTTGGCAAGGTGAGCAGGCAGAAGGTAACTGGTGGAAGGCAGAGAGATGAAAACTGAGAGGGCAGTGAGCTGCCACAGGCCCGGCCTCCACCAGTACCACTCAGCAGATTCCATCATGGGGGTGATCACAACTTTATACAACTACTAAAACACGGAGAATAATGGTCTAGCCAAGTTGACATACAATCTTAACCATCACAGAAATAGACCATGCTTTTCAAATTATGGAAACCCTGATGGTGTAGTGGTTAAGAGCTACGGCTGCTAACCAAAAGGTTGGCAGTTTGAATCCACCAGCCACTCCTTAGAAGCTCTATGGGGCAGTTGTTCTCTGTCCTGTAGGGTCGCTGTGAGTCAGAATCGACTCTCCGGCAACGAGTTTTTTGGTTTTGTCAAATTACAGGGTTCTAAAATCAATATTGTGGGTTGAAACCAGATGTTTTAAAAAGAAATGGAATAGGATAAGAAGGAATAGGAAACTGAGTGCATAACACATAGCAAGGATTAATACTTTTTCATAAAATTCTTGTTACATTTATGTGCTTGTATGTATGTATGTATGTTTCTGAATTGTGATATAAAATAGATTTCTCACTGTGGATCTTGGAGAAAAAAATTAAGTTTGAAAGCCACTTCCTGATTTATAGTATTGTATGATGGAGGTAGCAAAGTCAGATGATTTGATTCAAGGCTTGGATCTACTTCTTAGGAGAAGCATTTAATGCCTTTGAATCTAAATTTCTTATGTATAAACAGGAATACCTGCCTTATGTGTTTGTTATGGTTATTGTGAAGATCAAATAAAATTCTAACACTCCTTATTTCTTTAAAGTGGTTTTGTTGATCATTTTAAGTGACAAAGCTCAGTGGCTTACAACAGCAAGCATTTATGCTTATGTTTATAAGACTGCAGGTCAACTGGCAGTTGACTGATCTAGGCTGTATTTGACTGGGTGGCTCTGCTTCAGGTTGTGGGTTGTGGTTTGCCGGGGCTATGGTTCAAGTTTGGTTCTACTTCACATATGTTCATTCTGTGGTCCCAGCTGAAGGTGCAGTAGCTATTCAGGCAAGCTTTTTTTCATGGAGAATCACCAGAACACAGTAGCAAAGCCAAACCGCATAGACATATTTATGTCTTCTGCTTGTTACAGCCATGAAAATTCCTTTGGCCAAGTGAAGTCTTTTGGCTAAACCCAAAGTCAATAGAAATGAATATTGTATTCCACCCTCATTGGGAGCAGGATGGCAGTGAATATTTGCTGAACAATAATCCAAATCATCACATTACCCAAAAATCATTACACACAAACTTTTGTTAACTGTCTTACTCTTGAATATGAAAGGACAGCCAAGCATCACCATGTTTTTGAAGAACGAATATATATCAGAGGAGAATATTTAAAATACTGTAATGCTCTAAGAGAGAGATAAGAAGAGATAGGATATTGTATTCATAAAATAAAAATAGCATGCTATGCAAAAGGGTCAATGAAAACAAGAAATAGTTCATAGAAATAAAAAATAAGGTAGAAATGTTTTAAAAAAATAGGAAGTTTGGAAGATAAAGTCAAGAAAATTTTCCAGAAATTAGAACCAGAAGATGAAGAGAAAGAAAATTAGATGATCAATCCAAGAGCCAACAACCAATGTCCAATGTCCAGAAAGTACAAATATAAAAATGTATGACATCAAAAAGTTAAAAAAAAAAAGAAAATTTCCCAAACTCAAGAAAATAAGTCTCCAGATTTAAAAGAACCCACTGAAATACCAGCACAAAGCTTAAAAAAAGGTTCATTCCTAGGTCCAACACTGGAAAATTTCAAAATACCAAGGGAAAATAGATGATTCTCAATATTTCCAGAGAGAGAAAGTAAATCATAGACCAAGTATTAGGAATCAGCGTGACATAGGGCATTTCTGTCATGATATTGGAATCTTGAAGACAATGGAGTAGTTCCTTAAAAATTCATAGTAAAAATTAATATTTCAACTAGAATTCTATACCTAGCCAAACTATCAAGTGTATTTATAATTTTCAGAAATACAAATACTCACACACACAGAAAAAATGTTTCTTATGTACCCTCTCTTACAAAAGCTACCAGAAAAATGTACCTCAACCAAAAAGGCAAGTAAACTGAGAAACAGGATGACTTGGGACTCAGAAAACAGGGAATGCTAATAGGTGCATGGTGAAGGCTTGACCCAAGACAGAGATCAATCTGGCCAAATATTAGGCACCAAGAAGGATATATCCAGGGAAAAAAAATTAAAAATGAACTGATAATTTAAGTGATGTTTTTAATTATTTGAAAAAATGTTATTGATGGGTATTTGACAGATCTGTATGTTAAAAAAAAATACAACATTCAGAAAATAATAATAAACATTCGGAAAAAAAATGTCAGTTAACTTAGAAAAACAAACTATTAAATCTAGGCATTTAATTCCAGAAAAAAAGTGTCTAAGAAAATTAATTTAAACTAGATAATACTTGTCTAAGTACTAAACAATATTTCCATAACCATTACAGATGGCCCTCCATATCCTCGGATTCTGCGTTCATGGATTTAACCAACTGAGGATTGAAAATAATCGGGGAAAAAAAAATTCCAAAAAGCAAAACTCGAATTTACCATGCGTTGAGCACTATGCTGAATCCACACAAATGAAATGATGTGCAAGCACACACTGCTATAGCCTTCTGCCGTTTCATAGCTCCTCAGTCTCTAGCATGCCTTGTTTGAGCATTGTTTGCTTTACATATTGTCATTATTCCCTAAACAATACAATACTGTATAACAATTATTTACATAGCATTTACATTGTACTAGGTATTACAAGCAATCTAGAGATGATTTAAAGTATACAGGAGGTTGTGCATAGGTTATATGTAAATACTATGCCATTTTATATAAGAGACTTGAGCATCCACAGATTTTGGTATCTGTCGGGAAGGAGGGTTCCTAGAACCAGTCCCCTTCAGATACCAAAGGACGACTGTGTAATGTAAATGAATTACTGACTAATGATTTAACCAAAATTGCTATATAATTCTATGGGACAATTAGATGCATATGTTGGATGGGTGAAATAAGAGACCTGAATCATTACCTTTTTTAACATAGGAAGTCAATAGATAATGTCTAATATTGCAAAATCAAGAAATTTTGTCATTTAGAAGCATGGAGGTAAATATTAGAAGGGTTGATAGTGTTTGCCATTGGGGATTAGGCTTGTAAACAGACGAGGAGACGAGCATGGGCACTGCTGTTATTTGTTATGAGCAATTGAGTACTATTTAACTTAAACCAGGTACATTACTTTGATAAGAAAATATAATCAATAATAAAAATAAACCTGCATATGTCTATGAGTGAGAGAAAAGCCTCCTACAGTGTTTTTGTTGTTTGTTGCCGTTGAGTCAATTCCAGGGCAGAGTAGAACTGTTTTATAGGGTTTTCAAGGCTTTGACGTTTTGGAAGCAGATTGCCAGGCCCGCCTTCCAAGATGCCTTTGGGTAGACTTGAACTGCCAACCTTTCAGTTATTAGTAGAAGGATATAAATGAAAAGTAACAGTTCTCCCTTCTTCCGTACCCCATTCTTCTGAGGTAACTGCTTTTAATAGTTTCTACTTTTCATTGTTCTGGTGATTACGTTTATGACCCGAAGTGTATCTTTTTGGTAAAGCAGAAAGCTGTTTGGACTTTTCTTTGCCAGGTTAGCCAAAAGCTATGTAGTTGGCCACATTAAACTACACTGTAAACATTGCAGGTGAATAGTGTACTTTGAAAGGAATCTGCAATTGGCCTGTGACTCTTGTTGGTCTTTTATTCCTGGACCACTGTATTCAGCCAAGGAAGCAGCCCTGACCTAGTTGGGTGAGGCAAAGAGTTGTCCTGCCAGTGGGAGCTTGACATTTCTGGCAAGAGATTTCTTTTCTAACTGTTGGAGTTGGTGCCATAGCAGATTTTCGTAACTCAGGGAGTAAGTGCTGAGCCCTGGTCCAGCTGGTTAGATTATTCGTTGATTTTGATTATCTGCACCAATAAGCTCTTTTACTGGCACGGATAATCAGAAGCAGGCAGTAATTTTTAAATTGTGCTTTAAGCGAAAGTTTACAGTTCAAGTTAGTTTCTCATACAAAAATTTATACACACATTGTTATGTGACCCTAGTTGCTCTCCCTATAACGTGACAGCACACTCCTCCTTTCCACCCTGGATTTCCTGTGTCCGTTCAGCCAGCTCCTGCCCCTTTTTGCCTTCTCATCTTGACTCTGGACAGGAGCTGCCCATTTAGTCTAATGTATGTACTTGAGCTAAGAAGCACTCTCTTCATGAGTATCATTTTATGTTTTATAGTCCAGTCTAATCTATGTCTGAAAAGTTGGCTTTGGGAATGTTTTCAGTTCTGGGCTAACAGAGAGTCTGGGGGCCATGTCTTCCCGGGGTCCTTCCAGTCTCAGTCAGACCATTAAGTCTGGTCTTTCTACTAGAATTTGAGTTCTGCACCCCACTTTTCTCCTGCTTGGTCAGGGACTCTCTGTTGTGTTCCCTGTCAGGGCAGTCATTTGTGGTAGCTGGGCACCATCTAGTTCTTCTGGTCTCAGGCTGATGGAGTCTCTGGTTTATGTGGCCCTTTCTGTCTCTTAGGCTAATATTTTCCTTGTGTTTTTAGTATTCTTCATTCTCCTTTGCTCCAGGTGGGTTGGGACCAATTCATGCATCTTAGATGGCTGCTCGTGGAAATTTTTAATGAATTAAATTGAAAACTCTTCAGTCCTCAATGATAGCCATATATCTTTAGGCAGATCTTTTTTTTTCCTACTTATCACTTTGCTTTTCTTCAAAGATAGACGAAAAATAAGTAATAATAATGATAATAAAAACACTCGTTGCCATTGAGTTGATACTGAGTCATAGCCACCCTATAGGACAGAGTAGAACTGCCCCATGAGTTTCTAAGGATGTAGTCTTTGTGGTAGTAGACTGCCACATCTTTCTCCTGTGGAGCGGCTGGTGGGTTCAAACCACTGACCTTTTGATTAGCAGCCAAGTGCTTCAACCACTGCACCACTGAGCTCTTCCTATGTGCTAGGCACTCTGCTAAGTACTAATCGTCTCATTTAATTCTTCACAATAGCCTTAGGAGGTTGAGGCAGTTATCACTCTCATTTGAGACTGAAGAAACTGAATTATAGTGAGTGGTTGAATGATTTGTCCAAGGTTACACAGCTGGAAAGTGCTAGAGCTGTTTCTAGAGTTCTGATTTGTGTTGACTCTAGGGCCCATGTTCTTTGCCTCTGTGTTTGACTAACTTCAGTTCATTCTGCAGCCTGTTGCTGACTTTTTTCCCCTATGAGAATAAGAAAGCAGCTGATTTATACTTAAAACCTAATTACAATGTAAGGTACATATATATTGTTGTTGCACAGTGCTTATAAAAATTGTTATATCTTTTCATTTAAAGGAAGTTTGGAATTTTGTAAGTTTCCCGTTTCTGTCATTCTTTTGTATCCTCTCAATTCAAAACTCTAGAGTCATCTTTGATTTTTCCTGATACCTCTCCTTTTATTTCCATATAATCACCATATTCTGTTTGTATTTTTGTTTTAAGTCACTACTCCTCATGTTTGGAATATTGCAAGTATCATTTCATTGGTCTCTCTTCTTCCAGTCTCTGCTACCTTAAATTGATCATACATACTGATCCAGTTTCTTAAAGCTCAGCCTCTCTCATATTGCATACCTGCTTAAACCTTAATGTCTCCTCATTATTTATAAGAAAAATACAACCTTATTAATCTAGAGTTCAAGACCTTTCATGATGTGGTCTAAATCTATCATTTCATGAGTTTATGTACCCTTAATCTTCTTACATACTTTCCTTTTCTTGCCCGTGCTGATATACCCCTCATTTGGTCATGAGTTTTCTCTACTACCCTTTGGCATTTTTTATATGCTTTGCATTTTGACAGTCTTTTTGTGTATATATGTCTCATTTCTGCAACTGAATTGTTACTGAACTCCTGAATGTGCCGACGGAGACTCTCTGAATCCACCACAACATTTAGTACAGTGGCTTGTATTTTACTGTGTAAAAACACTAATGAATGAATTTCTGCAGTTTTAAAGTCAACATGTAATTTCTAATTTTATGCTTTTTTTTGTTTTTGTGGATTTCATAAATATTAGACAAGTAAAAGTTAATAGACTTTTCTATTATGTCCTTTCATCTCTTTAATTATATTTATAATTGGAGGTATATTGCTATAACTGTAATGATTTAAAATATTTAAAGAAATAAATCAGGCTCATTTAGTAATCTAATCTCCTGAAAGATATTGAACATCTACTCTGAATTAAAGTGATATACTCATTATTACATATGTTTTAAAAAATAAAAGCAGTATTTGAGAACTTGTAATAAGTATTCATGATTTATTATATTGTTGGTAACGTATGGTTTTGATGGGGATAAACTGAATATGTTTAGGTTATAAACATAAGAAAAAATATATAGATAAATTGCTTAGTTTATCTTGCCTGATGGACTGCAGATAGCCTGATGGACTGAATAGGAAATTGTTCAGAATATTGAGTAATGACATAAAGAAATTTAAAAATGTACTTAAATACTAAATTTAAAACATTCTACTTTGACATGGTTTTATTTTCCAAAAGGAAGTTGCATTTTTGTGTGAAATTGCTTCTTGCTTTCAACTGAATTTGAAAACATTTCTGCTTCGTACTTTCCCTTCCTCTTTTGCTTTTTTTTGTTGTAATAGTATAAATATTTTTTAAATGTTCATCTCTTTCATTATGTCTTACTTAATTTTATAGTGGTTTTATGATAAATGTAATATTTCTACTTTAATGTGTAAATTATTTAAAACTATGTCCTCTATAGATAGGGCTTTTTCCTTGACATATTTGAGTTTCAGTAAGATTAAGAATAATTTCATCCTGAAACCAAGAAATAGACTATCATAGATTTTTATATATTTTAGATATTCATATTTAATTATTAGTCTCAGAGTGCTTCTGACATTTTTTACATGTAAATTTTAATGTAATATTATTTTACTTTAGCTTAGAAATCTCATACACTCTAAATGCTTAAAGGTTCTTATGCTGTGTTTTTCCCATGTTATGTTTTTCCAGATGATGTTGAGCATCATAATGATACCTTCTTTTACACCTCACATTTTTCTAAAACATATTTTAAATTATTTGATCCTTTAATTTGACTTTCAAAACATCCAAATGGAACTTTTAATTTTATCTTTCAGAATAAAGAATCACAAATATTTGCTGTAAATCCCTGCAGGTGTCTTGTCTAATCTCACAAACAAAATGTTGAATTTTAAAAGTAGTGGCATTTTAAGTTAATATTATTTTTTAAAGGGAAAGAGGCTTAGAATGAAAGTGTAGATAATCCGTTTTGACTACGTACTTTAATCATTTTATTTTTAAAATTTGACTTCATCTGACGATCCAAAAAAACCTCATAATGTGCATTTTTGGATGTGTTAATTCCTTTTGTCAGAAAATGGAAGCTAGCCTAAATTTTCTAATAATTTTTCATCACATTAAAATTCATGGCAAAAATAAAAATGAAGTTAATTTTGAATTCCAGGGCATATATTTTATATGAACGCCTTTCTCCTTTGCTTTCTACCTAAGGAAATAGAGAAATTGAGATTAGAACTAAGTGAAAGCAAGCAGCATTTGGAACAGGAGCAGCAGAAGGGAGCCGGAGCCAGAGCGGAGTGCCTGAAGCTGACAGAACTGCTGGGCGAATCTGAGCACCAACTGCACCTCAGCAGGTACTCCCTAATCCCGTTATGTGCCAGAGCACTGATTTCATTCCACTGATTTTTGCCACGGGCTTCCAAACAGTTGTTAGAGTTAGTCGTAGTCATTCAATTCGCACACAGCTTTCAGGCATATTAAGAAAAGTGGGGACGTGGTAAGCAAAACACCCAGACATGTGAATGATAAGTGTGGCAGGGAATTACTGATATATTACAAAACCTTTCATCTGCAGTGCTCAAATATTTAGGTGATTCTCTATCAATATAGGCAAAATGACATATTTCTCCTACCACTACCTCTTGTGTTCTACATCTAATAAAAATGTTGAACTGAAAAGTTGGAGAAATATATTTAGAAAAATAATCAGATATTGTCAGTGGTGAAAGAACAAAGTAAAAGACATCCTAAAATTCAAGTGGCGATGGAACTGATACAAAATAAGAAATCTGGGCCCTAAGGAGGGATAAAATTTAGAGATGAAATACGTATACTGTCATGGTTTAAAATTGTATTGTTTCTGTCATGAAATATTGTGACATGATTCTCATTGTCATAAAGCTTCAGTAAACATACAGCTCAGCACTAAACTACCATAAGACTTCAGGTAGCAAGCATTGTGAATTTGCTATATTGGAACTCACACACACATAGATAAACACATAGAGAGGAGAATTCAAAAGAGATAGTAGATATTTCACATTACCACGTAAATAGTTTTTCTCACTTTGAGTTTTAGTATGGTTTTTCAATTTGCAGGTCAAACCTGTGGGTTTGTTCAGTTTTTAGAGAGAACTCTGTCAAAATACACATGTAAGTTTGTGGTATTTGGCTTGGCTCCTTAATTAGAAAAACACTGGTCATAGTAATGATAGTAATATGTTGAATTTAAACTATGAAAAGGGGACTGATCCCTTCTACATTAAATATGACAATGTAATTCTGAGCACGGTATGATAACAGATGGGGAAAAGCACCACTTGAACAGCCTGCATTTGTAGAAAAAAAAATCTAGAGGTTGGTGAACCTCCCAAAGTTTTGGGTTGGTGTTAAGATGCCTCTAGTTCTGTTAAAACCAAAGTTTGTTAAAAACATTTTGTTATGATAGTATTTCAAATGATTTGCCAACTCCCCTTTTAAACAATGGAAGAAAAAGAGAAGAAAGAAAGAGGAAGGAAATCATCTATATGTTTGTGATATCAGGGAAAAATCCCAATAGGTGAAACAGTTTCATGAGAAAAAAATTGCTTAGTACTGCAGAATAATAACTGTTCTTTTAACGCTCATTTAAAGTATTATCATTGTAGAACTGAGAATGTAATGTTAACATAGTTTCTATGGTTATTTAATTGGTTATTGAATCTTAGAAGTTTCAGGTTTTAGCTTCATCATAAGAATGTTAATAGTTTTTCTTCTCTGTCAGACTTCTATTGAGAATCAACCATTTGTGTGCTAAGCACTACTAAACCACAGAAATAGGACAGCTTTTAATGTCTCAGTGTGGCTGAGCTTCAGTAAATAAATATTAATGCTGGTTTTGCCCCTTTTGCCATTCTGTCTTATTCAGAGAGTTAATTTCTGAAGTCGCAGTCCGTAGAGAGTTTTCTGGTGCAGTGTCAATTTGTACTGTCTGACAAGATCAAGTTCTTGCGAGTAGACCATATTAAGATGCAGCAACTGTTGTAAATGGACGAGTGGTAACTAATTCCTTTGTTCTTAAGAAAAATGGTTTCGCCTGGTTCCATGGAAAGCTTTTTCTGCTGAGTTTTATTTACAGCCATTCTACAAAAAATTTAAACCTAGTTTTACAAGAAACAAAACTTAATTACCTATTTTCTAAGTACAGCTCTTTTTGTAAGCATTCTGTGCTTCTTTGTCTATGTTCATGTTTTTCAAAATTGACACCCATAAATTTAAAGATGACAATTTAAAATGCAAGGAACTGTATACATATCTCTTGTGCACTGAATATATGACTTTGTTGTTGGGCTAAATATTTCTAATATACTTTTTGGGGATTTTTAGATTTTGCTTTCCCACACCATTCTGTATTGATTCAGAACATACAGGTGCATGACAATGAAAAGGTATGTCTTTCTTTTTCATTGTCAACCAGATGAAATAAATAACTCCCAGACAGGTGGTTCCTCACTCCTTAGTCTCAAACATTTTGAACATGTTCTAAACAAAAGTTTCAAATTTAATGTGGAAACCATGTGATAAAGTAATAATGGAATAGGGATCCAAATCTTTGGGGACAAAGAAAATTTAAAAATGGGAGTAGAAATCTGTAGATCACTTTGAAAGAAAAATAATCTACTACTTTCTTGGTGTTTCCCTTTATTGTTCAATTGGACTTAAAAATGGAAAATAGAAATTCAGAATTTATGAAGGACCCAGTTGACAAGCATAACATTAATTTATTTGACAAATATTTATTGAGCACTTAATATCTTTTGAGTACTTTCTTGGCCCTGGGAATAGAGAGATAAATAAAATCCAGTTTCTACCCGTAGTTTGCTCACACTTTGCTAAAGAGCCAGACCTCTATGTAGCAATATAACAGAGTGTGAAAGTAAGTGCAATGATAGAAGTAAAGATACCACAGGAGCATGTGGGAGGAACGGTTGGCTCATTCTGCTTTGGTGGTAAAGCTGATAGTCCCGGAAAGCTTTCTGGAGGAGGAGATGCTTGGTAGTAATCTTGATTAATGAGTTCATGAATAGGACTTAGCAAAGTGGAAAAAGTTTTATGGAAACACGGCCAGTTATCCTTTACATATTGCCTCTGGATGCTTTCTCACTACCATCGTAGAGTTGAGTAATTTCAACAGAGACCAAATGGCTCTCAAAGCCTCAAATATTTAATATCTGGCCTTTTACAGAAAACATTTAACAACCCCTGATTAAGAGGCTCTTTAATTCAAGTAAGAAGTCAAGAGAGCCTGAACTAAGACAGGTTGAAATGGGTATTTATAGAAGGTTATTGAAAGGTATTGTGGAAAATCCATTGTTTGAGGAAGAGATCATTGGCAGAGACCCCAATTAGAGTATGAGCACAGTAGTCCAGGGGGATAGTAATGAAATCTGGGCTGTGGCTCTACCAATGAAATGGAAAGGAAGCTGCATGTACGAGAACCATTTAGGGTAGCAATAAGAGAGCACAGAATTAAACGTGGCTCCAAGGTTTCTAGCCTAAGGTGACTAGATGATCCATTAATCCAACTAATGAACTTAAAAAGGATTGCCAGAGGAAAATAATGAGTTTTATTTTGGAACTCAGTGGAAAATAACAAGTTTTACTTTGGAACTTGGTGGAGATGTCCAGGGTAGGTCTGGTGTGAGGAGAAAGGTCCTGACTAGAGGCTGGGATCTAGTTGCTTTTACATAAACGTAGTTTAGCTAAGGGATTAGGTGAAAGCACATAGAAAGCACCATGTTTTAAACGTAAGACTGAAAAATAACCACCAGCAAAGAAGACTGAGAAGGAGCCTTCAGATACAATATTAAAAGAGTATACTGTTAAGGGACCCTTGAAAGGGGAATGATTCAAAGGAGGCTTCAGTGAAGTAGCAATTAAAACCATATGCCTTTCCTCTTAGGAGAGGCCCCCAGGCAGCCTGGGGTTGAGGAAACCTGAGTTTTGTGATCTTCCCCAGCCTTTCACTATCTTTGCAACTTTTGACAAATTACTTTATTCTTTGGACCTGCTTACTTATTTGTAAAATAGACTAGGTGATTTCTAAGTTTTCTTTTAGTTCTGATAGTCAAGCATTTTCACAGTGAATTGAGACAACAGTTATTAAGTTCCTGTTTGTGCATGTTAGGCATTTAAATTGTGTAGCATATCCTTTGTCTAAGATACTTCCTTAATTAGAATTTCAGAGACTTTATAGAAATGTCCTTCATACTGTCCACTTGCATTCATCATAATTTAGGTTCTTCTGACTTCGCAGAAAGGTTATGAAAATGCCTCCTCATACCCTTCCAGTCTCTTTTGCTAACCACTGCCAAGTGAACATTCATAAAGCACTGCCTTGACTGTGTCTCCCTACTCTCCAAACCTTCCATGGGGGCTGCTCTGCCTGTTACAGAATGTTCAAACCACTCACATGGCAATTTAAGATAATTCTCAGTGAACTCCCAACCTTCCCGTCTTACTTCATTACTGCTAGTCCTCTCACATGCCGATTTCCAGCCAGATTTAAACACATGCTTCCCCCCTTGCACTTCTGGACTTTTCTCTCCTTTTGCTCTTCCCGACACCTAGAGTACCCCTTTGACCATCTCTCGCCCTGTTAGAGTCTTACCTTCTTTTCCCGGCCTCCCTGAAATCCTGGTTTTTCCATTGTAGCCCTCCCTGCTGACCCCTGCCAGAGGGAATGCTTCTCCCTCTGAATCCTCCTTCCCACTTTGAGCTGATGGCACTCACTACATACAGAATGAATCACTCAAAGGAAGAAAAATGGAAATCTGGGGGAAAAAAATGAATTAATTCTTAGAAGTTTTTTGTGTAGATTCTTTTCTTCCCTTCTGGATGTATCATTCTTCAAGCTAGGGGGACGTTTTATTAATATTATATTTCTCAGAACATCTATCTCACCATTTTTCAAGGAGTTGGAGCTCAATAAATCCTTATTATAGGAAGGGTTAGTGTATTGCAAATTTATGACTCTTTTTTCAAAGTCCAATATCCGTATGTAACTAAATAGATGTATCTTCTCAGATATAGTAAGGTAAAAAGTATAAGATGGAGATAATGAAATTTTTGATTGGGAATTTTACTCGTGTATATCGTGCTATATGTATTAAGATTTTGTAATAGTTTTTTTTCTTCGTTTTTGACTTTATGTGCACATACATATTTACGTATAGCAGAATCAAATGATAATCATTTTAAGAATGCAGTTTGGGTTGGTAAAGTGTAACACATCTCAATTAATTATACTCATTTAGCACACACACACACACCACACACACCTATATTAAACTACAGTTCCCCATGATTAAAAGATGATGCCTCTGACCAGTGCCTAATCAGCACAGTCATTTAGCATACATGTTGTTGTTGTTGGGTGTCGTCGAGTTCATTCAGACTTATAGTGACCTCATGTGACAGAGTAGAACCGCCTCACAGCATTTTCTTGACCATAATCTTTATGGGAGCAAATCACCATGTCTTTCTCCCGCAAAGCCACTGGCTGTGTTCAAACAGCCAACCTTTCAGTTAGCAGCCGAGCGCTTAACCATTATGCCAGCAGGTCTCCTTTCAGAATACATCACCTAGACATATATCAAAACAAAGACAAGGCTACTTTCTTCTAGTTTTCTTTTTATTATAATAATATTCAAAATACTTCTTCCTTTTCTATAACAAACTTTCAAGTACATTTTTTTATATCTATTCATTTATTAATCATTACACATGGAGCATTTCCCACTGCAAGACACTGTGCTAGGGATGATGGGAGATAGAAAAATAAAACAGCCTCGGATGCAGACCTTCAGAAACTTACAGGCTAGTAGGGAAGAAAAGATAATACACACATAGTTGGTAAGATAAATGATAGATTCAGAAGGATGGTTCCAGATAAAATGTTACAGGACCTCAGAAGAGGGTCAGGTTACTTCTTGCTGATCTTGGTAGGATTTGGACATAGAAAAATGGCAGGTGAAAAACATCCATGCAGGGGAAACAATGGCATTTGGGAGTGCACAGTGTATATAGGAGAGTAAATTAAATATAAGCACTCTATCGTTTAAATTGCTAAAAGTATCAGTCTCTGAGGTTGAGAGTATCTTAGCGTCTGCCTGGTACAGTGCTACATGTAGTTGTTGTTGTTAGGTGCCATCGAGTCCGTTCTGACTCATAGTGACCCTGTGTACAACAGAATCAAACACTGCCTGGTCCTGTACCATGCTCACAATTGTTGTGCTTGAGCCCGTTGTTGCGGCCACTGTGTCAATCCATCTCATTGAGGGTCTTCCTCTTTTTTGCTGACCCTCTACTTTACCAAGTGTGATGTCCTTCTCCAGGGACTGACTGATTGCTGTTGATAACACGTCCAAAGTATGTAAGACGTAGTCTGGCCATCCTTGCTTCTAAGGAGCATTCTGGCTGTATTTACATGTATTACATGTAGTAGCTCTTTAAAAACTAATAATAGAGGTACTAGTTAACAGCAGTAGCTAACATTTACTGAGCCCTTACTGTCTTCCAGGAACCAAGCTGAGTGCTTTTCATTTAGTCCTTCCAATAGCTCTACATAAGGTGCAGACTACTATTTTCCCTGTTTTACAGCTGAGGAAACTAAGGCACGGAGAAGTAAAATGATTTATCTAAGTTTACACAGCTGATAGGTTATGGAAGCAGGCTCTGAACCCCAGTAGTTTGCCTGCAAAGCCTCTACCCTCATCCATCAGGCTGTAGGGAAATGGATATATGTGATTGTTCCTAAAAAGACAACTGAGCGAAATGGTAACAAATTTATCATAGAAATAAGTGTTAACTGATCCTTTTTGTACTAATATAAATACATGTCAGTGGATTTTAGTCTTGAGTTTGGCACATCATTTGCCTTAGTTATTTAACATACTATATTACAACTTTCTCCTTTACTTCTTCACTTCATTTTACCTAAGAGGAAAGAGGGACTTTTATTTAAAAAAAAAGAAAGTGGAAATATCTTCACATATTTGTTATTGACATGTCCAATACCTTCAAAAAGCTAAGGGATTTAAATCCCTCTCACAAGACTATCATTTACATATATGTGGACAGGTCATGAATGTTTATGTAACTGTTTTTAACCACTTACTGAGGCAAACACTCTTCTCCATACTTACTGTATATGTATTGAAGCACATTCTTTGGAATCCTGCATCTTTTTCTCAGAGATCATTTGGCACTGATTTGGAGGGGAAGCACTGCATGAAGCCTTCTTTTGTTCATTTTCTAGAGAGTTTAGAACATGAGTGGCCCTCGATGCAAAAGGGAAACCCACTTGCCATTATATCTGCAGTGAAGTTCGTTTTTATCAGCAGAGCTCTCCTTTAAAATTTTTATTTCCTCTTTTACATAAATGATGTTTCCAATAATTTATGCTTCAAAGGATTTCTTGGAGTAGGAATCTAAATGAGGGTCCGTAAACTGGATATTATGCTATGACCTACTTTTGTGATCCAAACGGGAATGTCTGAGCTGTGGCCTAGAGAGAGAGCAACTTGAACAGTAGTATTTGTATCTTTCCAAAAAGGAGAAAGGATATAACAGAGCAGTCACCAGGTTATCCTATCATGATAGGTGGATTACTTGGGGAGAGGTGATTAATGCTTCCTTTCCAGAGCTTATTAAAATTTAGCTTCCATATAGTAGCTATTGTAAATTTTCTCCTGAACTGAATTGTTTAACTTCTCAGACTACCAGTATGAGTCAGGACTCTTTGGTTGAGATGACATAAACCCAAAAGGAGGGAACTGATTAATTTTTATAACCAGACCACATAAGATCCAGATGCAGCTGGCCTCAGAGTCTCTTGGACCAATGCAGCACCAGAATGCTGTCATATTCTAGCTTTCATCCATTCTTTTGGAGTGTCAGCTTATTCTTCCAGGTTCTTCCACACCATAGAGTCACATCCTTCAGTCTGAAATAGAAGAAAAAGGAGTTGCCCTTGATTTCAAACTGTAAGGATGTGACTTACTAGCTCCTCCACTTACAGTTCTAAAAATGTCAGTTCCAGAACCACTCCTGGGACCCAGATGAAGTCATGTGCACGCTGTGGGCACTGTGGCTCGCAGCTTCAGCAGAACCACATGGAGTAAGGGAAGAAGAGTTGCACTAAGGAAGGGCAGGTGCTTGTCCTAGGGGAGGGTGTCAGGAACCCTGGGTACATAAAACAACAGGTGCCCACTCTGTTCTATTTCTTTTTAAAAATGGAATCCTTGGTTTTTCCTTTGACTACAGGAATGATTTAAAGAGTAAAGAGGGGAAACAAAGTATATCTCTGTTCATGTTGGTTTGAGAGTAATATTCCCCACGGCCGACATGTAATAGTGACTCTGAGGAAGCGTAGTCAGTTCTTCACAGGGTGATTTGTTGTTGTATTTAGTGAACTCTCAGAATATAAAAAGAAAGATGTAAAGGATGCATCAGTGAATAGCTAGCACGCGCCAAGCACTGTGCCTGGTTCCCTGTGGCAGTGCTACACACAGTGTGGTCTCTGGTGGGCTGTTTGTTACCAGTTTGCGACAAGAGAAAAATCAACTAGTGACCAGTACGAAAATCACGAGTAAGTATTTGGAAACGTTTTTACCAATTTTAAATTGCTGCAGTATTCAAGGACATGATCAGTGACTTAAAAAAAAAAAAAAAAAAACTATTTTATTGTGTTTTTGGTGAAAGTTTACACAGCAAATTAGGTTCCCATTTAACAATTACTGCACGAATTATTAAGACATTGGTTACAATGGTCTTTCTTTTTTAATCTTTAAAATCATCTTATTTTTCTAGTAATTCATTTGTATTGCATTTTACAAAACAAATGCTTTGCAAAGGATTAGAAATTAAAAACGAGAACAAACAAAAAACCTTGATTTTTTTTTTTTTTTTTTTTTAACCATGAAGAATTTGAAAAGCTCTGCCTTCTCAAGCCTTACAGCAGTGAAAGCCTGAGGAAGAGCTGTACTTCATAGATGAGGAAGCTGAGTCTCAGAAAGATGAAGCATGAAATCACACAGCTGGGAGGGAAGGAGGGAAGGAGTGAGTGGAGGAGGCAGGGTTTGAACTGAGCCCACGAGCTCCAGACCCTGTGTGCTGGAACGCACATTCACGAATAAGTGCAAAAACATATTTTAAAGCTAAGTCTCAGCTCACGGGCCAGAAACCACACCTCCTTCATTTCTCAATGTCCCCACCACCAAGCTAGGCATCAGGCACTTAGTAGATTCTCTATAAATGTTGAATAAATTTGCCTCTGCTCTTTGTTGTTAGGGAAAATTAAGAAGGAACTGTACTCATCTCCAGGTAATAACTAGCTTAGGTCAAAACAATACACTTTCGGTCTCTGTTCATTTGAGAAGAGTAACATTGATATGTATTCTTGCTGTTCCACAGTGAACTTTATCTATTTTTTTTCCTCCTGAGTTTTATTCAAGAATTTTTAGCCTAAAGTTTCCATTTTTTCCTTGTACTTCTTTCATGAATAAATTAAGCGGAGAATGTGTCAAAAATAATTTTAAATGGATATATGTGCAACCAACATCTTCAAGTCTTGAAATAGATGGCCTTGGTGCCGTTTTAAATTGCGTCCTCTTTTCCTTCCCCCACCCAGTATCAGAGAGAACAGGCTGTCAGAGAGTCGGGAAGGAAAAGGCATTGCGTTTTACCCTGGTGGACACCACATTGCCTGAGCCCACTCTCCTCCACCTGTCTGACAGGCTGAGAACCTGGTCTCAGGGAGGCTCAGGGCAGGAGCGCTTAGAGAGCCAGAGGTTGCCAGGGAATGTGTCTGCAGGTTCTGCTTAACGTTCCCTGGCTCGCTTCTCTCAGTTCTGCGAAGCCCAAATGTGTGTGCAATGAACATCAGCGCTTGGGATGCACTCTTCTCCCCTGCCACGCAGGCCCACAGCCTGGAGCATGGTGGCGGTAGCAGCCAGCTCATTTCCTGAAGAAGCCCAGAGGAAACCAAACAAAGTATTGCCCACACTACTTGCCTGACTTAACAACAGTGCGCATCCAGTTAAAAAAAAAATAGAAAAACAAAAACAACATAGAGTTGTCATCACAGTAGTCCTAACTCAGTATTTTTCTAAAAGAAACTTTTGATCTCCAATATTATTTTAAGGTAAAAAGAGTAAAAGAATAAAAGTCATCAACTTAATGATGTTTAATTTCTTCTTAAACACCTCCTTCTAATTGGATGTATTCATTAGGCCAATTATTAAGCATTACTCACTTGTTATTTAATGTTTCCCTGATACCCACAAGTATATTATACAGTGACTCATTGATTGATAAATCTTGGACTCAAAGCTCGTTTTAAGGATTCTGAGAAAGAAGGGGCTTGGAAAATATCCAGTCTTTTCAGCACTGCAGGTCAGTCCATGTCTCATGGGGGACCAGCGTTCGTTCAAGTAAACATATTTTTATTAAACAACTATTCTGTTAGATCGGCTGAGCGGAGGATACAATACCCTGAACTCGGGAACTCAGAGTGGGCACCAAATGATCAGAAAGTGTTTGGAAGGAGGCTGTTAAAAAGGTGTTGTCCAGCTAAGGGGACAACTCCCTCCTCCTTGACTCTGCATGGCCTCTCCCCAGCAGGCCTGGGGGCCAGCCCGTGAGAGGGCTCAGCATCTCCTGCCTTGACCAAGCCATGGGCTGTTTGGGTTGCCAGTTCTCAAAGGGATTCCTTCTGCAGGGAGAGCACCAGTGTCTAAGCAATGCATGCCTGTAACACCTATGTTGTGTCTACCTCTGAGAAGCATATTTCTGACCAGTAGACACCAAAAGTGCACCATGTGTTGAGGGGGTAATTATTATAAATATAAGTATACTGACAAATGAAGTTTATAAAATAAAGTAACAAGCACTATTGGAATATATACAAGGGATGGAGGTAGAGGGTGTTCAAGACAAGGCCTTAAAGGTGGGTCTTAGAAGTGTTTAAGATTTACCCATTTTCCAGTGGCTAATCTGGGCTTCGTTTGACCTTGACACTAGCCCTAGTTCTGTTTGTGATTATCTTTGGTCATCTTGGGAAAATCTCCTTCTGCACTTCATTTCCTACAGATCTTAACTGTGTTTGAGTATACATGAGTATGCAAAATCACTTTAACTCCTTCAGGGTTCTTGTAAATCTAAGGTGTTGTTCATCTATTTAGGAACTCCAATTCTATTAATATAAATTCATGTAAAATAACTTAATCTGCGTTACCATACATTGATCAAATGTAGAAAACTTCAGGGCAATTGAGGGTATATGATCAAATCACTCCAGCCTTTTTTGCCAAGGTGGTGGTGTTGACGAATTAGGGACACAAAGAGAGTATATTGCTAAATGTATTACTTTCTGTTTTCTAAATCTTAAATGGCCATTTTTGTCTTTAGAGGGAGAACCATCTTGCCATTCCTGATGTTAGCTCTTTTGTCAGAACAATATCTAATGGAAGCAGCTCTGCAAACTGGGGACTCTTTAAGTTACGCTTTGTTGCACTGATGACAATTCTCTATTCTTATTTCTGAAATGCCCATTTCTGAAATAAGGAATTCACTCAGAATCATTCTCTTTTGAATTAGTTGTCTGGGTGTTTGGGTTGAGGAAAGATGATAAATATATTAAGAAATAATAAAATTCATCAACAGTGAAAATAGAGCTCATGTCAAAACTGTAGAGGAACTCAAATTCAGATCCTGTACCCAGGCTGATTTGCACAAAGAATTATCTGTTAAAAACGGAAGAAACAATAACAGCATGAGACAACTCATGTAACTAATAAACTTTTTAAATGCTGTTTCATATGTTTGCTTTTCATTAAATTCAGGAATGGTCGCGACTATGTTGTTGTGATTCAGTCAACATTGGTTCCTGTCTGTTTTTCATATACAAAGGCTTCGGGATGCCAGAAAATAAACTGTTAACGGAGAATTAACTTCTTTGGCATGCTTTCATACTTATCTTCCAAATTAAAGAAAATGAAATGGGCAGAAACAGAGTGTAGATTACCTCCTTTTTGTCAAAAATGGTGGGAATTTGAAAATTAATAATAAAAAAGGGAACAGATGCAGTAACATGCCAGAGGGAGATTAATGTGGAGAGTAAAATCTGTGAGCAACAAAACTGAAGCAAACTGAATCAGTGGGAGGTGGTTGTACAATCAAAATCAGGATAAAAGAGAAATTACAAACAACCCTGCACTTGTCAAAGAAGTAGTAATGAAATCCTGACTCTGCCAGCAGTGAGAACCTGTGTTAGCACTTTGGGGTAAGGATGGTAGCCGGGTGCCAGGTAGGAGGGCAGTGTTAGGTTGCTGGGCAGCAGCCATCTTGTGTAGAACAGATGGCACCGAAAGCTGGCAGGGGAGGGGCTCCTTAGCAGAACTAATCAGACAGTAACAGATAGGGCAGCTGGGAAGACTGACCACAGAGAGGGAGTCTGCGGGGTAGCCGATTGCCATGATGTTTGCAGTGGTGTGCCCATTGGTCTGAGATAAGACCTTGCAATGTCTTTCCCGTCTACAGAAGAACTGAAACTTTTGTTCAAAAGGAAAAATTGAGTAGAACTGTATCAAAATTGAGGTTGTGTGGGTATTGGTGTAGAGACTGGGAAGGAAGAATTTGTCCATCTATGGATTTGTTGTGTGAGTTTTCAATTCTAACTCCGTGGAACTTTGATTTTTGCTGTTTGCAAATGGTTCTGCTGTTCTAATGTATACAGTGTGCCACATGGAATGATCACTTTATATATTTTATGCATCAAAGAATTTGCAGCATCAAAGCTATAGTTAAAACTAGGAAGGACATTTGGTATGACTTCTACCACATAATGTCTTTCATAAGTAAAAACTAGAAAAAAACCACACAATACATACATTTATATTTAATAATTTTTCATAACCTAATTCTGTTTGGCTCTGAGGCACTTGCCCTTCTCTTTTTCCCTGTGTAACTGTGGATAGAGCATCAAAATATAAGCATAATTCAGAGTGAAAAAAAAAAATCTTAAAACGAAACTCAGGTTAAATCATTCTGAAGAAATGAAAGGGAAAATTGACCTATTAAATGTAATAGCGAATTAAAGAGTCATGTTTTTTAAATATAGAGTTGGGACATTCATGCTAGAATATTACTCTAACAAAGAAATCCATATCTCCTACATCTGTTTTTGAACTTCCATATTTCTTTTTTTTACAGAAGGTTTATAGCTTGGCTCAATTTATTCATTTTGGAGGGGGAGGGGGAAACATTACCAGGATTTGAAATAGGTGGTATAACATTGCCATATGCTATTTATGCAGCAGTTTCTGCAATAAATCTAATTTGGTGCTGTCAAAAAATTAGACTTATTTGATATAGCAGCACATTAGTAAATGATTATGGCAGATTTAAACTTGTCATTTTAGTCTCTTCTTACTCTTCGCAGAATCTCACAAATCCGTTTTCTCCCCCTTGATCCCCTCAGTGAAAATGTCTCAGTTCTTTGTCCTGCAATCCCGCAAATATTTCCACATCTGAAAGGACTTGCCTTAAGGTAATTGAGGAAGGGGGTGGAAGAATGAATATCTTCGGCTTCATGAATACATAGGCAAAAAACCCAGTAAACCAGAGGGAAAAAATGATCGTTTTTCCTCCTTATTTTCAATTCTTCTTAGAAAAGCAGAAACTGTTGGTCTCATTCGGAATGTAGATAAATTAAAGGCATTTTTTTTGTGTGTGTGTGAAGGAGTTTAAATATTTTTACCTCCATCCTTCATCTATATGCTGTTTTAGGAAAACTGATATTAAAGAACATGAACGATATCAGCTCATCGTCTTTACCTCGTGGTGCCCTTAGAACAGCTACCCTTCTGTAGTGTAACCTGGCAGCATTGCTTCAATGCCTCTTTTTTTTCTCCTGTAAAATTTGTGTTTCAGGTATTGGTATCAAACTATCTAAAACTTTTCCTAGTTTTTCTCTTTAAAAGATAAAATAAGCATACACATTAGGCAAATAAATATTAACTGTATTCCCTGAATTCCTAAATTAGTCCATTTGTAAAAGTAATGGTAACATCATTTCCCTTTTCTTTTTCTTACATATTTATGGAGTGGAAAGTGTGTGTATGTATGCGCACTCAGGCGTCTGTGTGAGACTGTAAGTGATATTAAACCGGGTGTTTTTTCATTTATGTTCTTATCAGACAAATTTTCCAAAAGAATGCTACTAGTGTGTTTTTGAAACGCAGTCTGCTGAGATTGGAGAGTTTTTTCATGGTGATTTAAGCAGCCTCTATTAAACCAGCATTTAGCTAATGCTTCTTTCTTTCATATAGCAAATCATACCACAGAAGTGATCAAATTACCAGTACTCTTTCAATGCTATTCAGAAGCAGGTATCCAGGTAACCAAACTACTGTCAAGCACACATTGCAGTAAAGGGAAAAAATATCCAGAAAAGTGTTAACAAACTTCCTGGGTAGATTAGATGATATTTTTGAAATATTCTCCGCATAAACAGAAATTTAGACATTATATTTTAGGAAGATAACAAAATCTGTATTTTAGGTGATATTACATATTACGTAAGAATGATTTATAGTACATAGGATATCTTTGAGGCTGGTAATAAAATTGAAATTACAGCTGAGAAGAATGTTTCTGCACTTGGATTTCAAGCTGTCTCTTTGGGGTTTTTTGCTTTTGTATTCAGCATCACAGTAATTTTCTTTAACATATCAAAAAAACTGATTTGATAAAGTCTTTTTTTAGAAATTACAAATATTTAGTTAGAACTTTATTTTCAAACTTCAAATTTAAAATTTCATGTTTTCTGGACTGCTTTTATTAATAAAATCTGTTTTCAATTTTATGTCAATGAAAGAAGCTTTAATTTTTATCTTTTAAAAAAGTAACTTAGAAAATTTTCCAAAGTTAATCTAATATAAGCACATACAATAAGATTAAATCTTGAGATAATCCTTCAAAATATAAAAGCATTATGAATGAAGTACCCTTTAGGTTGATATATCGTGTTCACATTTGTAAACAATACTTTGGCTAAGATTTTTGCCACATATTTTCTCCTAAAAAAATGATCCTCCTTTTTCTAAAAAATTCTTTTTTTCCCAACAAAAAGATTATCTAAAATTATGGTAAATAATTGAACATAAGTGATTTCATGTCTGATTTATGGAGGGAGGGTGAGTACTGTAATAGCTATGGATGAATAAGTTGGATTGAAATTATAAATTTCACTTAGTTTCTATGAGTTTTGTTTTTCACAGAACTGGCCTATTGATACAATTTGTATTTCTTTCAGTAGATTATTCACTTGTTTGGCAGCAGGCATTTGAATATTATTTAATCAGAAGTGTTTATCTTTAAAATGATGGAATCTACAATATACGTGAGTTGATTTGTATACTATGGGTTAAATTTTTCAAAGCAGTAGTGGAGCTGTGTGTTAATATATAGCTTACAGTTGAGATGGTACATATTTGTACATTTTAAGCATTTCAGTGTATAATTTCTTAATTGGAATACTCTCTCCCTTGGCTAATTCATTAGTGAAAATATTTACTCCTCAAGTTAATGCTATATAGTATGAAACAATTTTTACATAGTGTAAACTTGTTTACGATATTCTGATTTCACTTTAAAACTTTTATTTTGCTGCTTATTCATATAGTTCATACTCAATATAATGAGAAGTGCAGGCACACATGAAGAAAATACTTATCAGCTGTCTGGGTTTATAAATGATCATTGAAACACCACGTCTTCCTACTTTGACTCCAAATTATTGTCTTCCCGAACCCAAAAAGTAATTTTCACAAGTACATTACACAACAGAACTTCATCTTCTGCTGGTTAGCAGTGGAGGATTGAAATCCGTGCCGACAGTTCTTTTGACAATGACCTTGAGGGGCTTTGCTTCTTGAAGAAGAAAGCAGAAGCTTGCGGTAAACAAAGTTCACTTCTGACAGATGGATTGAATGACAGAAAGGTTGCGAGTGCCAGAATAGCCCTGGCAGAGGAGGAAATGTTCAGTGGAATCCAACAGGAGAGGAGGTGTGAACAGGTGCAGGGTTGCTGACGGAAGGGGAACCAGATGGAAGGAGCCAGAGCCAGTTTATTTAAAGGAAAAGGCAGAAAACATTGAAAGGCTGTGCGATCAGTGGCTAAAAGTGTTCATAGAGGAAGGTAAAAATTCACAAAGCAAAACTGCACAGTAGGGTAGCTCGCACTTAGCATAATGGTAGTAATTTGTGAGTTTAGTTTGGAAGTTGCAATTGAAATACGTTCATCTTGGCTCTTGACACCATCAAGTATAGATATTTAAAAGTTGTTTATTTTTTTTTAAGTTTCTAAGCTTTTTTTATCCATCCATTAATTTTTTTTTCCAGCCAGAAGCTCCGTTGTGATAATACTAAAATTGTATCGTCAGCTAGGAGAAGATGGAAATTTTAAGTGAAGGTTAACATTCCATTCAAATTTATCTTGCTATGCCTCAGTTTTGTTCACATATGGGAAGCAAATGCATGCACTGTTGGGTGACATCTGTAAGATCTAAGAAATTTGCAATGTTAGAATATGATGCCTTTGGCTGCTTTTGTTGTTTTGAGTCTCTGTGTTCATTTTGTGAAGTCCAGTTTGACTGTTTCAGTTGGAATAGTGCTCTCTAAAATATTCCTTTGCCTGCTGTTATCTGCAGGTTAATTTCTGCTGCTGAGTTTGCCCTAATTTTCACTGACTTTCAGTGACCTGCCTTCGGGCAGACACCTGCAAACTCAAGTACAGTTTACAATGGGAACAGAAGACAGTGAGATGAGGAAGGAGAACTTTCCCAGCTTCTTAGAGCTTTCCTAAGCTTCTTAAAACTTTCTCTGCAAACCAAAGGCATCTGTGGTAATACTCTGTGTGGTCACATCAGGCATGCCATTGATGTGGGCCCTGGCCTACCACAGTTGTCCTTGAAAACTTCCCTACATTACACGACCCATAAAGAGATGCCCATGGAGGAAGAGCCATAGTGAAGCAATTGCCAGGAAAAACAATAAAAATGCACAATTATTTAGAGATTTTAAAGATCTAGCAATTTCTTCCCCCAAGTTTCTGCACATTTTCCACAAAGATTAAATGCACAGAGTAAATTAAATGAGCCCAGTATTCACATGCCCCTTCGCAGAGCAGCTTGGATTAAATAGAGTACATTCCATCAGACTTAGGTTTGGGGGACATTTTGATTTTAGGGATGATGTCTATGATCCATGGCATGCTTTTGATCAGCAGTTACAGAAGGTAACCCCTCTGTAGTTTATGGCGATCGACTGCTAACTGAAAGGTCAGTGGTTCGAAACTACCAGCAGCTCCGAGGGAGAGAAAGATGTGGCAGTCTGCTTCCGTAGATATTTACAGCCTTGGAAACCCTATGGGGTCGCTATGAGTCAGAATCGACTGGATGGCAGTGGGTTGGGTGTTGTTTTTGGGAATCAACACTTTTGGTCATTTTTGTTTGTTTTAGTCTGGGTGACTGTAGTTTGAAGGAAAAAGTAGCAAATGATTTCTTCTAATAAAAAGAAATTGATAACCTGCGCTTTAAAGTCAGCTCCAAAATATGCCTCTGTTTCCCCACTTGTGAAGTTTTCATCTAGTAACCATGCTTATCCATGTAAAATTTCAACTGAAAAATTGATTGATTGGTGCAGACTTGTTTTCATTGTAATGTACTGATTTTGCCATCCTTTACATCATAGCTACTGAATACCTTTGTATAATAATGCTACTAGCAAAGTTGTTGTTGTTGTTGGTTGCCATCAGTCAGTTCCAACTCATGGCAACACCATGTGTGTCAGAGTAGAACTGTGCTCCATAGGGTTTTCAAGGCTGTGACCTTTCAGAAGCAGATTGCCAGGCCTGTCTTCCAAGGTGCCTCTGGATGGATTCAAACCACCAACCTTTTGGTTAGTAGCCAAGCGCCTGTTCGCACCACCCAGGGACTCCTACTAGCATAGTGCTGCTGTGTAAAATAAGAACAGAAAACTCACCTGGATATGGGATTCAAACTGAAAGGCAGTAAAAAGAAACTGTAACAATCAATGTCATCATTTGATATTCACACTACAAATTAAATTGTAAGCTCTTTATAGGTAGAACTAATAGCTTCCCAGAAATATGTAAATTTAGTTGTACCCAGCATAGTATCTTACATCATAGGGATCTTGAATGTTTTTGAGTGAAGGCGTAACAGGTTGACTACTGTTAAACAGCCATTCACTCAACATTTACTGAGCATGTGTTCTGTTCCAGCTATACTAGGGACCATGTAAATTTTAGAAATGAAGAAGGCATGATCTTTCTTTACAGGTATCCTACAACCTAGTGGACAAGATTTATATAATTACATATGTGTTGTTGTGTGTGTGTGTATGTGTAAAATCTAGTACACAGTATGTAGGTTTATAAATTTTCCTTAACTCAAGATCATCATAAATGAATGAAATAATAAAACCATCCATCTTGTCCAATGCTCATTCTGACGTGTAAGAACTGAGATGCAGAGAAGCTAAGTGACTTGCCCAAGGTCAGCAGTTATTTAGTGGCAGCTGAAGTTAGAATCTCCATGTCCTTTCTCTCAGTCTAGTGTTCTTTCCTGTGCTCTACATTATACTCCTTTGTACTTCTGTATGTTTCTGTCTCATCTTTGCCTTTACATGTTAATAGTTGTGGGAAATAAATTTGACAAATAACTAGAATGCCAGTCAGTTAACTAAATTTAGACACATTTCAAAGCTTGACTCTTTGAATAAGAGCTTAGAGAATGAAGTGTTTTCATGGATACTTTGGTATATAAATCTTTTTGGACAATCTTCTGCCAGGTATTACTGGCACAAATTTAAAGTACGGACGCCTAAGTCAGACACTGCAATCAATTATATCCTACTTTAACCCTCAGTATACCAGTATATCCTCCCTTCTGTATGTATCCTCTCCTGTGCTCTGAAGAAATGGAGCAATCCTGGGCAGTAAGCAGTAGAAGATGAGAAGTTTAGCATTCATAATGTGCTAATTCCTCTGTCAGTACACTTGGAGGTACCTATAATTTATGGTTATTTTAAGCAGCTTCTTCAGGTGAGATTTTCTATAATTAATGATCTTGTAATAATAACAATGACTGGTATTGTGATTCTCATGAGGGTTTATTCTGTGTGGTCCTGCCTTGCCCACCCAGCCCCCTTTCTGGGTTCTTGGATTATATTTCTTTCCAACAAATCAACTCCAGCAATTTTTACAGAAGTTGGAAACCATTCACCGGCCTATTTGCATTCTGCAAAGTGCAGATAATATTTTGCAGTAAGTGAAAACTACAAAGGCAACGGTTAACTCACCAGGCAGTGGGATAGTTTGCTAAACTGACTCACAGATTGATTGACTAATTTGACCTTCGTAATTCTCTTGATGAACTTTGAAACTGTTAGTTTCTTACTACATATGAGTAATGATATGATTAGTGGAGACTGATGAAAGAAATCTGTGGAGAAATCTCTCTCAGAGAATCTGTTGATTCACATTTAACAATGATAGATTTTCCGATTGTACATATATTAACTTAGTAGGAGTCTGTAGTCCATGTACATAATTGGACGTTTTTCTATAATTTGCCAGCTTGACTGTATGGAATAACTTTTTCATATGCTTTATAACTTAATTTTAGACATGAATATATATTTCAGGAGTTGCTTCAAACCAGATCTGATTTATAGGAGGAAAAACAAAAAGATTGTATCACTTACATTTGTATAATATGGCAGCTGCTTCAGCTTCAGCTGTTCTCAATTTTTTATCAGAATTTTTCTCCTTTGTTTCTCCTTTCAAGCAGGGCTTCAAACCGGTTTGTTCCAGTTCCGGTTCTAACAGTGGTTCTCAAAATAGATTATACATAAGAATCACCTGGGTATCTTGTTAAACTGTAGATTCTGATTCAGTATATCTGAGTAGAAATGCAAATAATAAGCAGGTGTTCAGACTGGAACAAACTGGTTCAAAGCCCTGCTTTCAAGTAATGGTGACTAGCTGACTTAAATGAGAAATTTATCAAGGTAAAAAATCTCATTTTAATAGTTTTTGCTTTTTATAAGAATTATGAGCTTTGATATCTTCATGAGGCATTTAAATTTAGTAGTTTTGGCAACATGATTATTTTGACTTATGGAACATCAGGTAAAAATAATGCTTTTTGTATAGCGAGGTAGACAAAGGAGTTATGCTCAGACCAGCATCGTCCAATAGAAGTAAAATGGGAGCCACACAATGTGACCCACACGTGTAATTTAAAATTTTCAAACAGTCACACTGAAAAAAAAATAGAAAGAAACAGATGAAATTAACCTTTTGGTTAGCAGCCAAGCGCTTTAACCACTGTGCCACCAGGGCTCCTCAGTTTTACTAATACGGTTTACTTAACCCAATATATAGAAAATAATATCATTTCAACATATAAACAATATGTTAAATTAATAAAGAGAGAATTTTCATAGCTTTTTTTCTTTTAACTAAATCTTCAAAATCCAGTGTGTATTTTACACTGACGGCACATCTCAATTGAAACTACCCACATTTGAAGTGCTCAGTAGCCACCTGTGGCTAGTGGCTGCCATACTGGGCAGCACAGCCCTAGACCTTTTCAGTTTTCCCAGCTTTCCCACATGTAGGTGCATTTGGTTTCTCATAAATATAAACCGTGAATTCTATTTCTGCAATAACTGAGATCACTGTATATAAACGAGAAACTCATGTCAGCTTTTTCTTTAATTTTGGAGTCAGTAACCAGGACTCGCTTTGATTAATTCTATTGTGCAGATTTGGCATTTTGAGAATGAGGAGGATGAGGGAAGCTGCCACTTCCTGGCTGTTCCTTCAAGAGCAGCTGAACAGTTAGCCAGTTATCGATACCAGCATCACATCACAATAAGCTCTTACTTTGCCTTTACATGTTAATAAAAACCCATTGCTGTCGAGTTGATTCTGACTCATAGTGACCCCATAGGACAGAGTAGAACTGCCCCATAGGATTTCCAAGGAGCCACTGGTGGATTCGAACTGCCAACCTTTTGGTTAGCAGCTGAGCCCTGAACAACTGTGCCACCAGGTCTCCCTTACATGTTAATAGTTGTTGAAAATACACCTGACAATTAAATAACCAATTAGATGACAATTAGATGCCAGCCAGTTAACTGAATTTAGATACCTTTCAAATGGTTATGTGGCCTGGACTTTGCTAGCTGCTTTATGTGGAGTATCTCACCTAATCTTGATAATATCATTTTAGAAGTGAGAAAACCGAGGCTGGGACTGAGGTGAAATTCCACTCTATAAAGTCACATTCTCTACACGGTGGAGCCAGCATTCAAACGTAGGTTTGTGTGTCTCCAAAGCCCAAGCTCACATCCGTCGTGCAATACCACCTTCCCCTGTGTAGCATTTAACAGTAAATTGAGGGAAACTTTTCTTCTCTCTCCATGGTTATATGTCTTAGAGATAATTACATTGATTTTTATACTTTGAGCCATAATCTTCTAGGAAATAACGACAATAGTAGTAGTACTAATTAATGTTTTTGAACACTTACTATGTGTTGCCACTGTACTAAATATACTTTACTTATAATATCCTGGTAGTCCTAGACGGAGAGGTACTGTTGTTAACCCCATTGTGCATTTGGTCCTAGAGAGGGTAAATAACTTGCTTAGAGCACACAGCTAGTAAGTGGGGGAGCTGGGGCTCTGATGTCAAGTCTACCTGACACCAAAGGCTGTGTCTCAACCTCTGCCTGCTTGTGTGCAAACTAATGGCCCAGCCCTGCTGGCGCTGGAGCTTATGTGCTAAGGGGTAAAGGCTGAAAGTATGCTCTTCTTTTTAGAGGTATTTTAGGGTTTCAGAAGAAGAGCCCTGGCGGCACAGTGGTTAAGCGCATGGCTGCTAACTGAAAGGTCGGCTCTTCAAACCCACCCGCCGTTCTGTGGGAGAAAGATGTGACAGTCTGCTTCTGTAAAGATTTACAGCCTTGGAAACCATATGGGGCAGTTCTGCTCTGTCCTGTGGGGTCACTATGAGTCAGAATCCACTTGCCAGCAATGGGTTTGGTTTGGGTTTTTGGTTAAGATTTCAGTTGCTTATATTCCTTTCCACAGGGCACCAATTCCCCTGGTTTCAGTAGGCCCAGGGCTGGCTCTTTATGGAAACGAGTTTGAAGATGGATTTGGAATAAAGGAAGAAGGAGGTCTTCAGGAATGGAAAAGGCAGCTCTGCAGCTATAGGAATGTTGAGGGAGAAGGCTAAGAAACGGCTATAGGAAGAGGAAAATCCAGCAAATGCTTCTGTTACGGGAGCAGAGGAAACCATAAGAATGTAGATAAGAATAGTTACAAGCAAGTGGCAGGTTTTACAGTCAAATATGAATAATGTTAAATCATAAAGTGACTAAAAGTAAAAATGTTTGATTAGGATAATAATCTAGTTAGTGGCAAGAACAACAATTTTATTAAAGAATGAGACTGGACATGGTCTGTTAGAAAGAATACTGGACTAGGAATCGGAAAACGTGGGATCAGATCAGTTTCCACTTCTGTAAATGTAATACGTTTCGGCTCCAGAACTGTGTACACAAATGGAGATGTTACAGTTTTATAGATGAATGATGTTTGCTATCATGCCAAGGTTATCAGTCAATAGACCACAATCCTAGCTTCAATATACAAACACACTGGGGGTCAGAACAAAAGGCACACCATTTCAGCAGTAATGAAAATCCTACTGTCTTTATTACAGCAGTTCTCCACTTACTCAAACTTAAACTTCTGGCAGATTCAGCCATTTGAAACATAGCCATAGATGAGTTATAAATTTAAAAGTACTTTTAAGAATCACGTAACTATTGCAAAGTCCTTGCACTTTTCTCTGCAGGATCAGTGGAATTATCCTAAGGCATCACTTTTAGACATTAAAAAACAAAACAAAAACATGGCAGCAAATTACAACAAAAACAAAGAAAAAGTTACAAGAAGCAGATCAGTATGGTTCTGTATGCTTTCTGGTTGTTCAGGAGAGCATCTGGGGCTTTTCATGAAACAGATATTACTGAGTGCCCTGTACACTTCCAGTGACTGTTGGACACTCAGATACAACAGTGAGCTCCTAGCAGAGGGAATAGGAGTGGTAAGTGGACCTACTTCGTTTTAAGTTATAAACCATAGTTATCAGGTAGCATTTGTTATATTTGGTATATTTTTCATAAGAAAGCAGACACATAAGTAATATATTTTAGACATATTTCTTCAGCAAATGTTCAGAACCCTATGGGTCTAGTGTCTGGAAAAATATTTCATGTGGAACATTTCATCTCCCAACAATTCCAGATTGCATCCAGAAGCATCATTCTATCATACATAAGAAATAAGAAGCTATAAAGTGTATTTAATAATTGTAATTATTACTATTATAGCATATTGCTGAATAAATATAGTGGCCACCAAGTAACCAACATGTTCCCCCATTTAATAATGGATCCTAAAAACTAATTTCAGAAACATTTTAGTAATAAAAAAACTCTTTTCAGTCAATTTTAATACAATTTGACTGTGGTGCGCATCCACTGGCGGGTTGCAGAAATGCCATTATAATGCATATTGACCCTACTGATGTCTGATTGGAAGTTACTCCTCAGAGAAAGTAGTTACTAGGAATACCTAGATAAATACTGATAATTTTCAGAGAGGAAAGACAAGAGTTGACCAAAGTAATCATTAACACAGACATATCAGAGATGGAAAATATGAATATTTTGGCAATTTGAAGACACAAGGCAAAATAATAGTCTATTTTATGCAATAGTTTATTTGTCTTTGTTCTTTCACCTGTAAAATTGGGCACATGGTATTTTAAAATAGCTCACAGGATTGCTTTACTGTCTCACAAGAACTTTTCTCCATGCAATCACTGAATGCATTAGAGTCTTCTGAGCTACCAAAAAAATTTTAAGGCTGAAAACTAGTGCAATGCACACTTGATGGCTGTCCAGTCTCAGTACCCACCTACGGCATCTACTATATCTAGAGAAACAATTATAGAAATTGCTATTACTATTGCTGTAGTAATAAGTGCTCTCTTTGCTTCTAACGTCCCTGCCCCATCTGTTCCCCACACTGCCGCCAGAGTGATCCTTCTAAAGCATGAATGTGATCACAACACTCCAGGCTTAAAACCCTACATTGGCTCCTTAGTCCCCTCAGGATGAAGTCCTTAAAAATAGCTTCATGTTCTGGCTCCCGCCTGCATCTCCAGTCTCATCTCTCTTCAGTCTCCCCTCCACCAACTGCTCGCTTCTACCCCACAACATATATACTCCACCCTCCAGTCATGCCAAACTGTCGTCAGTTTTCCAAAGGCACCTGGTCATTTCTCTTTCCTGGATCTTTGCACATGCTATCCCCATCACTTGTAACTGTATTCTTTAAGCCTCTGATTTTTTAAAGCTTCTTGAAATCCTCCCTCACTGACCCTAGCCACCTCCAACGCCTGTCCTGTGCATCTATATAATAGCAGAAATATAGTCCTATTTAGATGTTTACCATACTATTTTAGATTTTTGTTTTTACTTATCTATTTTCTTCACTAGACCACAGACTCTTTGAAGGTAGGGTCTGTGTCTTGTATACTTCGGTGTTTGTTGTTGTTGTTGTTGTGTGCTGTCAAGTCGATTCCAGCTCATAGTGACCCTATAGGACAGAACAGAACTAACTGATAGGGTTTCCAAGGCTGTAATCTTTATGGAAGCAGACTGCCACAGCTTTCTTCCATGGAGTGGCTGGTGGGTTTGAACCACCGACCTTTTGGTTGGCAGCCAAGCATTTAACCACCACGCCACCAGGGCTCCTATACTGCAGTACCCCCACACTTTTGTGCTTGGCACAAGTAAGCACTTAAGTATTTGTTGAAAGTATTTGTTGAATGGATGAGCAATACACTGTTTGATTAAACAAACTGCCCATGTGAGGCAGTGTTGTGGAATGGAAAGAATACTGAACTTGGAGTGAGAAGACAGATTTTGGTTCCAGCTCTGCTCAAAGTGGCTTTGAGCAAAATCTCTTAATTCTCTGATCTCGAGATGCCTCATCTGTCAAACAGGGATATCCGCTCCATCTCTCTGCCTCACCAAGTTGTTATGAAGAGAGAGGTCAATATATTTAAATGTGCTTTGTACACTAGAAAGCACAGACAAATGGGGAGGATGTGATGGTAAGAATCTGTGATTTTGGTTTAAGTCAATCCAAGTCGTACAGAAGGTATAATAGAAGCAGACAATGTCTAGTCAAGCACACCAACCTTTGCCTTGAAGGTAAGAGTTTTTCAAATTATTTTGGAGATACAGAGAACATTTTGGGAGGGAAAAATATTTTTAGGAATGTTTCTGTTAAATATTTCCTTCCCTTTGTGTTTGTTTCTTTGAAAGAAGTTGACCCCCTTTCTATTTCCTGCTTTCTTTCCTAGAAGTAATGCATGCTCTGATCCAATAATTCATCTTTCAACATTGCACTGAAAGTTCTGACATACTTTGCAGTGATGAAAATAGAAATAATTTACTCTAGGAAATGTGTATGATCCCATTAAGTTTTTTGCATGCTTGAGGAGGTAAAGGTTACTGAATCCTAGGTCACTTTTCCTGTTTGTTCCCTCCTGTATTTCCACATTTGCTCAAATATAACAGAGCCCTATTATCAATAAACAGCCATGGGATTTTGGGTTCCTCTCAAACATCATAACTGTCTACTGATTTCTTATTATTTTTGTTTTATTTTTATTGTCACTAATAACAATAAAACTAAATTAAATTCTAGGCCAAAATGCAGATTATTTTATCACATTCCCTTCCTGTTGGGAAAATGGGAAAGCAGTCTATCATGCAATCTTTCGCAGCCCCCACCTTGACTGTCTAATCAGAAGCTTCAGGGCCTGATGATGAAAGCTGGGAGTGGAGCCTCTCTTTCCCAGTTTCCTCTCCTTCTCGGGGAACCTCCCTCCCTGTTCTGGGTACGTGGTAACTTTTCTCTGTTCTGTTCATGCACGGGTGTTATATGGCACCTGGCCAACCCCACCTCTATCTCTATTCCTGGTGGAGAGGGAACAGGGTCTCTCAACAGCAGCACAAGAGGGGTGCACACAGACCACCAGCCCTGTGACAGCTGTGGGGAGTGACCCACTGGCCATGGGGGACCGGTGCCCACTACTAAAGCCGATCTTGCTCTATCTCTTCTTTGTGTGAGTAAAGCGTTTTCCTCTACTGTCTGTGTGTAGGTTATGCTTTTGTTTACCACCCTGAACCCCTGATCTTGGCTTGACAGTTTGGT
Organism: Dugong dugon; assembly: GCA_030035585.1. Taxonomy (NCBI): domain Eukaryota; kingdom Metazoa; phylum Chordata; class Mammalia; order Sirenia; family Dugongidae; genus Dugong; species Dugong dugon. Next base: position 20,533,782 of record CM057469.1, on the reverse strand, counting down.
GCTGTGAGTTGGTGCAGGGAGCAGGGTCAACAGTTTGACATTTCCTCTAGTCAGTAGCAAACAGGAGAGTCTTTAATCTTTCTGTGTATTAACAATTGTTCATTCATTCATTCGTCATATGTATTTGTTGACCATAGAACTGTGTGCCAGGCACGACTCCAGTATCTTAGGATAAATTAGTGAGTAAAACAGACAAAGGGCCCTAACCTCAAGGTGCTTACATTACAGATAAGATGCACATGTCTTATCTTCCCTAGGATTCTGTGGTCCTGTGTCTGAGAGGCAGGAGATGTGTTTGTATGCCTTTCATGGTTTTAGCAAAGGTCAGTATATTTGAGCAAGATACAACTAACTGATGGTATTGTAGGAAGAAGTGATCCAATAGTATATGGGAAAAATGGGAGAGGGGACTAGTTTGGGATTTGGCTGTCAAGATGGGTAATATAGATATGAAGTGACACATACACACTTACAGATAATTGAAATAAGATTCTTTTGTTGTCCTTTCAACCTTTTCTAATTTATTTACACCCCTGGTAAAGTAAGAAACTGAAGCATAGTGGTTTATACTGTAGACTTTGGAATCAGGTAGGCCTGGATTTTCTAGCTCTGCCCCTTAATAATTAGGTGACTTTGGGAAAATGGCATAACCTCTCTGGGCCTCAGTTTCCTCATTTATAAAGTGAGGATAGTAAGAGAATCTACCTCAAAGGGTTGTTGTGAGGATGAAATAAAAAAATACATGTAAAGAGCATACTGTATGATAAATATTAATAAAAACCATATTTTTACACAAATAACATGCATTTTCTATGTTTGTTTGCCAACCGCCCACTCCCACTGAGAGGTATTTTCATAAGTGCCACTAAGCCAATTTTTTCTTTACATGTTGCTACAAAAAATATAGCATAGCACACTTACAAAAATACCTAGTGGAAGGAGGGCACTGTTGGCAAACAAACGTAGAAGGTGCGTGTTATCTGTGTAAAAATACGGCAGTAGTTTACTAAAATTATCCGTCCTTTAAGGTAGGATTTTTCCGTTTTGCCCTGTTTGAATGAAGAACCCCAGGATTAAGGGAGTTAAGTCACTTGTCTATGATCACAGTAATAAGAAGGTAGGTGCCATGGTTAGACCCTCTAGCTCTGTGAGTTTTCTACTGTACTCCACTTCCTCTTAAGACATGATCTTCCCATAACACCAATGAGAGTCAACTGAAAATGGTATATATGAGTTTGTAAAAGTCAAAGCAAAATAAAAATACGTAAATCAATATTTAATTCTAGTCACTGGTAGATTTCATTTTTGTTACTAGTAGATTTATTTTTCATAGTACATTAGCAATCTTGAAACAACTTTCTTTGTATTTTAAGTTTGAGGAAATGAGTAAATATGTTCAGATAAGGGGAGGCAGGTTTCTCACTGATGAGGAAGAAAGTTACAACTATCAAGAGCAAGAGGACTCAGATATACCCTATCTTGGAAATAGGAAATATCAGTATGAACATATATATGTATATGTTAATATAAACACACATATTTATATTCATATTTATACATTTATATTTATGTTCTTATCCTGCTTCTGTCTACAAAGATGACCTAGAGGCAATGATATCTCAGTAGCAGTGAATACCACCTAGAGCTAGATATTGGTTTCTAAGTACCATTCTCCACTAAAAGGCACAAGAGCTCCTTGGACAAATGCTGATTCCAGGACTGGTGCAGGGATAGTACAAGATGAGCCTGGAGCATCTTGTGGTACTAGAAAGTCAAGATGTGCATAAGAATAATGGAGATGTGCCATCTTGAAAGAGTTGCCACTGGCCAAATCTAGGACAATTTGAACATAGAAACAATGGTTGTAATGGGTTATAATCCACTGAATAAAAGAAGAATCCATGACCCTATTACGACAGCAATAAATTAATAAATGGCAGAGCAGGGAAAGCTCTTCCTTACAGCAGAATGTTAACACCATTCAAAGGAATGATGAAGTTAGACCAGTTATATAATTGGATGCTAAAACTAGTATGTGAGAGTTCTAGGAGTAATAAGATATTTGCATAGTCTTTATATCGCCTCACAAATTACTTAATTATAAAGGGGAGAAACAATAACTTTGCAGCAGAGAAACCTGGCAGACACCACCTAACCAGTGGTGTGCTGGGACTGGCTGGCCCGAGCTCATGACAGCCAATTGTGGATATTTCTTCCCAAATTTGTGTTTAGTGATGTCACTTTGATAGCTTGAAACAGGTCATGGTGGCGATATTGAAAAATACTACAAATCAGGGATTTTTCCCCCTGGAGACTATTTATTAAACATTATTCCAGCACACCACTGACTTTAACCAGTGAACAAAGCTAATGTCATCAACACTGGAACAAATGGACATCATAGGCCTTATCTCACAGCAGGACTCGGTGCCTCCCTGCTACTTCTCTCTCTAATCCATCAAGAATGGTTCTTAGCTGGTGAGCATGTTAAAAAGGGTCTGTCTTAGTTACCTAGTGCTGCTGTAACAGAAACACCACAAATAGTAGCTTTAACAAACAGAAATTTATTTTCTCACAGTTTAGAAGGCTAGAAGTCTGAATTGAGGGTGCCGGCTCTAGGAAAAGCCTTTCTTTCTCTGTCAACTCTCGGGGAAGGTCCTTGTCTGAGCTTCTGCTCCTGGCCAGTCTTCATGTGGCTTGGCATCTCCCTTCCCCTGTCTCTGCCTGCTTGCTTGTCCTAATCTGCTCTTTTTATATTTTTTAAGAGTTTGACTCAAAACACACCCTATGCTAATCCTACCTCATTAACGTAACAGAGACAACCCATTCCTAAATGGGATTATAACCGTAGGCACAGAGGTTAGGATTTACAACACATATTTTTGGGGGACACAATTCAATCCATGACAGGGTCTGATAAATTTCATCACACTTATATGCAACTGCTCCCAGAACTCTGCATTATACTTTAAAAAGGAAACACCTTTCAGTCAAAATGATTGTCTGTCTAATACTAGAACTTAAGACATCAGTAAACAAGTGAATAGAAACGTGGCAGGCAGCTTTGATGCCTCAAATCACCTTCACTACCAGGTCCTTAGTCTCAGCAAGGCTTGAGGCATTCATCATTTCTGTCCCAGATTCATTGCTGAACTTTGGGATCATCAGGAACTCTCAGTCCCTCAGTCAGTCTAGCTATAAAATTGAAAATGGATTTTAAAAAATCTGTTTAATAATTCATTTTTGTGCTGCAACATGCATATTTTTAAAGTAGCAAGTTTTAAAATGAAAAAAGATATGGAAAAGTTGAGAATCAGAAATGTAAAATTAATTCTTCCGTTCCATTTTTTTTAACAGGATGTTAAATATCATTGCAACCAGTTTTTGGAAAATGCAATCATCCACAAGTACAATTGGAAACCAGGAATGACTAAACCTCCGTGTGCACTGGGCTGTATTTGAGGCCTACCTGGTATTTGGTCACTGTTTTTAACTCTTTGTTGTAAAGAAAACACTGACATGGTCCATACATGCATGGATTACAGGTGACAGGGATAACTTGAGGAACAAGGTGGAAGTTCCTATTCTAGTGCACTTGCTTTTTTAAAGATCAGCTTCATTGAGGTAAATTTGCATATAAGAAAATTCAGCAATTTTGAGTATGCAATTCAATGTGTTTTGACAAATGTATACATCATAATCATGATATTGAACATTCCCATCAACCCAAAAGCTTCCCTCATGTCCCTTGTAGTCAACCCCTTCCTCTACCTCTGGTTCCTGGCAAAATAATTCTGCTTTCTGTCACTCTAGTGTTTGCTTTTCTAAAATTTCATAAAAGTGTAATCATAAAATATGCAACCTTTTGTGCAGGCTTCTTTAACTTAGCATAGTGCTTTTGAGGTTCGTCTGCGTGTTGTGTCGGCAGCTTCTTCTTTTTTTACTGATAAGTAGTATTCCATTGACTCCATTGTAAGGCTGTGCCACAATTTGTGGATCATTTAGCAGTTGGATATTTGGGTTGTTTTCAGTTTTTTACTCTTATGAATAAATCCTTCAGCCCCACTGTAATATTTACTAAGACATTTTTCTTTACCTCTTTTGCTTTTACTCTAACTTAAAATAGGGCTAATTACAGATTTGGTTAAATGAAGTCATTGATGTTTTCAGTGAGGACTGAAAGAAATATATTTCAGTTATCTTAGCTAGCCTTCATGAGGCTCTCGCACCCAGCTGAAATTAACCTCCGTTTTCTATACTTGGTGTCCCGGGTGGTGCACACAGTTAATGCGCTTGGCTGCTAACTGAAAAGTTGGAGGTTTGAGTCCACCTAGAGGCTTCTCAGAAGAAAGGGCTGGTGAGCGACTTCTGAAAAATTAGCCATTGAAAACTCTATAGAGCACAGTTCTACTCTGACACACATGGGGTCGCCATGAGTCAGAATCGACTCGACAACTGGCTTGTTTGTTTCTATGCTTGGGTAGGGTTTTTTTTTTTTTTTTTTCTTTCTACCTTTCTTATGGTGTATTTCACCTTCTAAATTCTATTTTGGCCATTTTTAATCCCTTAATAGACTGTAAACCTCTTAAGGGCAAGGACTTTGCCTTATTTATCTTTATTTAACCCAGTGCATAGCAGAGTGTCTTCCATAACAGAGCTATGAAAAATATTTAATGAACTGATTTGGATTTTTCTCTTCCTTGGATACCTAAGTGGCTTTTTATCAATTCTTTCAATCTGTTGTTTTATTTCCTCTATAATGTTGTAAAATAGAGTTCCCTAAATCAAGATATTTTTGAATCCCGCTTCTGCCTTTAAATCACTGACTATGAAACCTTTGGGAAGATTTCTAATCCTTTATGGCTCTCAGTTTTTTTAACTATAAAGTGAAATTAAACAAATGTGAGATTCCGTTTTATTCTAACATTCAGAGGTTTTATAAAAAGACTATTAAGTCAGAAAGAACCTGCAAGAGGAGAGGGCTACATAATAGGAAAGGGGCTAAAAAAGAGGTAGGAGAGCAAGAATATGCCATGGTTTTAAGCAATGAAATATAAAATGTATTGTTTCTTAAACAGAGTAGAAATGGAGGAAGGATTCAAGAAGCTTAAGTTGATGTATAACTCAACAATTATTGGTAGACGGTTCTTATATGGAGAACTACAATATAACAGCAGTTCTTTTCCTGTAGTAGATTTAGGATGTCAGGAATTAGGCAGCTTCTCATTTTAAAGATTGATGGTGAGATTGACAGCCCCTTTATGTAAGGGAACCGTAAACCCCAATTTAGGACTGTTTTCTCAGTATGATTATTAATCGTGTCCCCTTTCACCCTCAAGTGGGTATTCGTTTTGGACAGTGCATGACATGGTCATCTGATTTTTGAGTCCTCGGAGCCCCAGGTCTTCCTACTTATATTCCCTGTTCTAGCTAAGGGGTTCGACTTGGAGATAGCTTCTCAGTTTTAGATGCCACAGTCTGCTTCTTTAAGCAGACCCCTTTGGCAGCCTGGTCTCTGGCTAGCAAAGCCATTAGAGCTATTCTCTTCCAAGCACTCTTATTTTCTAATATGTCTGTAATAGTTTTTGCCTCCTCATATAAGACTTGAGCAGATTCTCCAGCTTTACTTAAAGACTTTAGCCTTCCTCTGCCCAGCACCCCTCCCATGGCAAGGGTATAAGGCCATATCTTCATTAAACGTTCACTGTCCACTTCCTATGTGCCAAGTACTGAGCTAGGTTCAGGGTATAGAGAGACAAAGACGACAGAAGAAGACAGACATGTAATCCACTAACTAAAATGTGATTACTGTGTCTGAGTAGCATGTTCACAGCATATATTGAGATAACTGAGGAAAGAATAGTTAATTTAGGAGAGAGAGGATGAATTTTGAAGGTAGGTCTGACAGGAGTAGTATACATTGTGCTGGGGGGTGGAGGGAAGAAGCAACTTGTTCAACAGGTCCACCGCCAGAAAATACGTGGTGTGACTGGGGAGGCAAGAAGTGGCCTAGTATGACTAGACATTTGTTGTAATATATTAGTTTGGAACTGAGTGTGAGGCAAGACCTTGGACCACATCCAAGGCGGTGTTATTAGAAGTCCCAGAGGGACCTTATTTCATATTTAGCATGGCCCCCTGATGATTCCATTTGAGCAAGGTGTGGGTGTATTTTCATTCTGGAATTTTGCACTACAACATTACTACATGCCTTGACCAATTTCATTGCCAGCTTTCCTTATGTTGCTTTATATTTAGAAGCCAGTGAATTGAAGTTCCACAGCGGTACATAGACTGGTAGTGATAACTTTATGGAATTGTTTATTTTTAGTTTGGCAAAGGCTAGGCAGTAAATATCTCAATTAGTAAACTAAAGCAGCATGGATGAGAAATGCCCACAAGGAGATCAGGAGTTAGAAATGACTTAGTTAATTGAAGGAAACTCTTATATCACTTAACCATATTTAGAGTATAAAGAACCAACATAATGTGTGTATGCACACAGCGTCGGTATCTACAGTGCTTCCAGCGATGAGGTTCTTCGAATTTCTCGGGTTCTTATTGTTAGGAAATTTCTCCCTTTAGGAATCACTGTGACTGGATATTGAACCAATGGGATGGGGTCAATATTATATTACAGTGGGATGGGCCGTTGTCTCTGGCAACATTAATCCAGCATTTTCTTTCGACGTGACCCAAAAAGGGATTTTATTGTCAAGAACTGGGGGAGTTTATTAATTTTCCTAGTCATATTTATATTCATGGTATATGGCCTAATGTCTGAAAATATGTAATGAAAACATGCCATTTGGCACTGCAGAATCGTTTACTTGCCTCTAAATAGAGTCTCCTACATTACGTTTGGGAGGAAAAACAAAGATGGTCTTCAAATCTTAGTTTTGGTGTATTGAGTCATGTTCTTCCTATTACTCCAGGATCTTTAGAAATGTTGACCATTCAGAAGGTTAAAGACTGCGTGGTGGTACAAAACAGATACTAAGAATGTTACGGAAGAAGGCACTTGTTTTTTAAAGTTATAAAATGCCATTATTTAGTTATAACATTTTTTTAAATTTTTAAAGCTGTGTACTTTGGTCCATTTGGACTGATGGCGCGTCTTTAACATTCCATGAAAAGGTCCTTTGATTTCTCTTCTGAAACAGCTCTGTAAAAAGATTGTTAGCTTCTTATTCTTACCAATTTACTACATCTCAGCTCTCTGCGGCCTGTAGGGGGTACAATGGGGGTTGTGCACCTGCAGATTAAATTTCTGTATGTCTCCTCTCTGTTTTGTAGGCTGGAAAAAGATAGCATTCAGCAGAGCCTTAGCAACGAAGCAAAGGCCCAAGCCCTTCAGGCCCAGCAAAGAGAGCAGGAGCTGACACAGAAGATACAGCAAATGGAGGCCCAGCATGACAAAACTGGTAGGTGGTAGGGAAAGATTAGAGCCTGGGCACTCGCTCACAAGCCAGGCCCATGCCTTACTGTGAAATGACATCAGGAACACCTGTAACCTTTGGCTGGCCGAAGGGAGCAGATGCTAACTACACCGGAGATTCCGAATTACATATTAGTTAGCGTTTAAAAGAGAAAATGGAAAGTATTGCCCACTGTCTGTTGATTTCAGAGTGCTGCTCTCACATCTGTTGCACCATCTGGATTATGAGTTTATTTACCTGTGTTCAAGAAACGTAAAGCTGAGAGAGACCACAACAAAGTAGAAAAACAAAGGGCTTGTTTTTGGCTGGGTTTTCAGGCACACATGTTATATAAAGAAAATAGCATCAGAAGCTCTGCGGGAAATGCTCTGAGCTTACAGTTAGAGTCTCCTGAATAGCACTGAACAGTTCCCACAGTACACACATTATAGCTACTCTAAAAGCCTAATGAGTTTGCTTCAGCATCCAAACTGGAGAAAAGCTTTAGCCATTAATCGGTTCTTAATTCACTGTCGCAGCTGGATGTAATTCAGTGGTTCCAAATTGATATGTTCCTTTATTTAATCTTTGCAGCTTCGAACATTTTTAGCATTTGTATGATTTCCCCACCTCCCCCACCCCAGTCGAGAGTGATGTTTAATCCTTTGCATTCTTCAAGTTCTCACAACTGCTGTTAAAATCCACTAATACAAGGCATTGACCACAGCTGGCAGCTTGGCTAAAAATTGCCATCTTTCATCACATTGGCGCGATTCTGCAGACGGAGTTGGCCAGTAACTCTTTACCTTTAATTTGAAAGTAAAATGCACTTTGAAAACAGGCCGTTTGATTTGTTCAGTCGGAGCATTGTATAGTGCCTTTCACTTTTGAGTTGTGTGTTCACAGACAGCGTTAGTCAAAACAAGACAGTGTCAGTCATTATAATTCCACACCACATACTCCAAGCTGATTGTACTATTAAAACAAAAGTTGAATTGATCCTGTCTTTTCCAGAAAAATGTTGCTTAATTTTAGTGCCTTGATTTATTTTGCTTTGTATGCTGTATGCTTTTTTGCCAATCATTAGCTAATCTTGAAAAGAAATAAAGGGCTTCGTTTAACCTGACACTTAAAGGTAGCTTCCACATGATTTAATGTGTACTGTATTTGATGACACAGTAAAGAATGATCTCTTATCCTGTAAGTGAAAAATTGCTAACATAAAATTTATTAAATAATCTATTCACTTATAAAGAGGTAAACATGCCATATCGACTCAGAATTCCTTCCCTCATTTTCAGTGGAGATTTTCTTCTAACAGCCTTTGGCTGGAAGAAATGAAAATTCATCAGACTTAGTGTTTTTCCACTAAAAAGAAAAGGGGGAAATTACAGGATAGATTACTGTTTGCCCCCACTGCTAACAGGATCCCGCTGATCAAAGAGTCTTGGACAGAATCTCTGAGTGCTGTAGATAAGAGCATTTAAAAGTTAAAACCCCCTAAGGAACACTAAAAACATCAATCTCTCTTCAGTTTTTTTGACCAGATCTTCATTGCAGCTCATGCTGCTGACGATGAATCCAGCCTAAGGAAAATTACGTCTCTCACCTTCATAATTACAGAAGTATATGCAAGATGGAGGGAGTGAAATATGTGAGCAAATATGAAACATAAAGCATGGATACAGGGTAGAAGAGAGTTCCTCAATGATTTAAAATTATCTGGTTGTGATCACTTTTTAAACCATGTATAGTAAATTTGTGAAAATATGTTTATAATAGCTTGCATATTATAAAAATATAAACATCTATGACTTTACTTGGGGTATTTGGCAATTTATTAAAATGTTACACCAACCTGGTATGATCAAAAATGTTTCTGTTGTGTAATTATCAGGAAAATATATGTCTCACAAGATTTAGTGTCTTGCCAGATGAGAGGTCCTTTGACTTAGAACATTAAAGTAATCTAGTGGTTTATAGGAAATGTATAGTGGTCTTCATGCTTTTACCACTCTACAAACGGAAGCACTGCAGAGCTACCACCATAAATATCTTATCTTGGTGGGGGTTTATTGTTATTTCTAGAAAATGAACAGTATTCATTGCTGACCTCCCAGAATACATTTTTGACAAAGTTAAAGGAAGAGTGCTGTACATTAGCCAAGAAACTGGAACAAATCTCTCAAAAAAGCAGGTAGGTAATCTTATCCAATAGCACTGTTTGCACGAGTACTGTAATTTTTCCTTAAAAATTTGTATTTCCACTATTTTGTAGTCTGAATGTCAAAATTAAGTATCTGTTGGTATCAGTTTTCTATGAAAATATTTTCTTTGTATCAACATTTTCTGAATTGTCCATACAGGCATCTTGATACTTTTCTATGATTATGTACGCATACTATTATTTAACTGTTTTTAATGTTAGAATTGAAAACTATGAAATTTCAGAAAACAAAAGTTCAGGATGGCAATTATTTTAACAAGGGATGTAGGTAAATCAGTCAAGCAGTTTTAAATCTTGTGCTGAGACAGTTAAGCCATTTTTACTTATTATCAGAGTTGTCAATGAACACACAAAAGCTATCTTTAGGTAAAATGAGAATGAGCAGAATATGTATATATAAAAAAGAAAGTAGATCATTTTATAGGTCCACTGCTTTTTCATAAATCCATTGCTTGGGATCTTAATGGCTTTTTTCCCCTGCATATTTTATAGTTAAATTCTCTCAATTAATAAATTATTTTAAACTATAAAGTATGAGAGGCCTGAGTTCTCATCTCAGCTCTGACAATAACTGGGTAGCCTTGGACAGGTTTATTTGATCTGTTTGGACTGTAGTTTCCTCTTTCGTAAATGAGTGATATTGGGCAGAATCACTTTGAATTGAATTGTAAAAAGAACATTCACATAACTTTGTCGATGTCAAACATCACATTACATGAGGATTTAATGGAAAAATAATCTCTGTATCTTCACTTATGCATTTCTCGGAAACTTACTTGGATCCACACAGAGCAAACATTATGGGTCACCCAATAAACTGATGACTTCTGAATCTCATTCAGAAAGAATTTCCAGAAGGGCCAGAGCATATCTGATCACTCTGAGCCCTGTCTTGGGTTCCTGCATCAACAAGCTGTCTTAGCTGATGGACTCCTCATCCCTGATATTTTGGGGAATCAGAGAGTTTGTGAGTCTGAGTTTTTCTGCTCACAGGGAGGCAGAGGTTCCTGCAACCTTCCAGAAAGTGCTCCGACACACACATTCTTATCAGATACTGAATGAATGCCTTGTTTTGGTGGGGGAAAAGCTCAGGGTGCCAAAACACCAGATTATTTTTAGGAAATTTGGTAAGGAAAATCTTTTTTTTTTTTTTTTTTGTGGTCATGAGGGAGACCCTCATAAAAGATCACTAGTAAGCTATTCCTAACCAGAAATATTTGAAATATTTGATTTGCCTCATATAGATCCAAAAGTAAGTAAGTTGTTAGAAACAAACAACCAAATTATTTAATTTGGGAAAAAAATGACTTTGATCTCAGGTTTATAATATTATGTATTCTTTAAGCTTACCTTGTGAATGATTATTAATTATCTTGCTAAGGAGCCATAATTAGAAAAATTGAAGCCTATAAAAAAGATGAAGGTGCTACGTTCCTTGGTATGTATTATTTAATTCTCACAACAGCCTGAGATGGGAATTATTATCTTCTTTCGCAGATGAAGAAACCAAATCTCAGAGTGTTTAAATAACTGGTAAGTGACAGAGCTGGAATTCTAACCTAGGTATTTCTGGTTTCAAAGCCTCTCGTTTTTCTTAGCATCATTACAATATTTGCCATTTACCACTAAAGAAAATCCAGGCTAAAGTAGTTACGACTGGAAAGTTTGAGAAAGAAAATTTAATCTTTAAATTCTTGTGGAGAAATAGGTGTACTTTGCATGTAAGGGTTAACCTGAGCCTCTGGGTTAACCTGTACGCTATTGCCCCCAAACCAAAACTAAAACCAAACCTGTTGCTGTCGAGGTGATTCTGACTCAAAGCGACTCTGTAGGAGAGAGAAGAACTGCCCCACAGGGTTTCCAAGGAGCAGCTGGTAGATTCAAACTGCCAACCTTTTGGTTATCAGCCAAGCTCTTAAGCACGGTGCCACCAGGGCTCCTCCTATGCCCGGAGGCCCTCTTTTTCTTGCTTTAGATCTATCAACTTACCATAGTTGATAGATGTAATGAACATGAACCTCAGCACCTCTCCAGCTCTTCTTGAATTTGATTCCTGTAGCTCCTAACCACTGCTTGAATGTGTTCCTTTATGTCTGATACATTGATGATGTTCAATATTTATTGAACAAATGAATGATGGATGAATGGAATAAGCAGCATTGGTGCTACTCCCTACATCCTGATCTGATTCTGATTTCAGCCTGTTTCTTGATGACAGTCAGTGTGCAGTAAAGAACATTTGGAAACTGAGAAAGAACTAGGTTTGAATTTTGCTCTCCTTCTTAGCTATGTAACCTTGTGTACATTGCCTAATCTCTCCAGACCTCAGCTTCTCCATCTTTAAAAAGATTTCTAAAACCATATTGCAGGATTCTTGTGGGAATGAGGAAAAAAAACATATGCATACACAATGCATGGCACAGAGGAGTACAAAGTAGCTGTTACTGTTGTCATGGATGGCATTGTTTTAAGAGTTTTGACTGGTATCAGAATTTTGATATCACCTCACCAAGCTATTATTGAAAAATATGGATTTGGTTGTGTTTCAGGTCATGCTCTGGCTCCTTGTTTTCTAAACCCAAAGAATTAAAATAGGCATCTACTAAAACTTTATAAATTGATTTAAAACTAAGGACTGGCAAGTAGTAAACACTCAATAAATTATAAATTGTAACTGTCATTTATTTTTAAAACTTTTAAACCTCATTGTAGTTGAGTTGATTCTGACTCATGGCAATCCATAGAATTGCTTCATAGGGTTTTCTTGGCTGTAATCTTTACGGAAGCAGACTGCCAGGCCTTTATTCCGTGGTGCTGCTGGGTAGGTTCAAACCCCCAATCTTTAGGTTAGTAGTCGCGCAAACCACTTGCGCCACCCAGGGATCTTTTACAACTTTTAAGGGCCCCTAAAATATTCTGTGTTTGCAAAAGGTGCATTTTGTGTGCGTTACAAGAAAGATAGGATAAATTGTGATTTTCAAGGGTTCTTTAAGATTTTGTTTGTTTGTTGTTTACCCCTAATTTCTTATTTCTCTCTGTCTTCTTATATGAAGTCTGTGGCATTTTTAATGACTTATTCATGCAAAATTTAACATTCCATTTTAATGTTAACTTCTGCTTTGAAGCCACCTATAAAACTTGAAATAATTTTTTAATCTTTTAAAATAAAAAGTATAAACTTATTAAGCCATGTAGAAGCCCTCCAAGAGTATAGCTCTGCCCACGCTATACCAAACTTTTGAAATAAAAAATTACCCCTGTACTTTGAGGTGTGGAAATCTTGGAGTTTTTGAATCTTCAACGGTTTTATCATTGTGGAAACTCAGTGTCAAAAAGAATTCTTTAAACCATAGGGATAATTTTGACTCAGGTTTTTCTCAGGGTACTGTAGTAAAACTTTTCATGAAAGTAGGTGTATTTATTTTTTATTGATCAATAATTTAAAACAAAATTTTTTAACCCCCTCCCTTGCTAGCGACATTTCAAAATCCCGTATAAACAAATGAACTCCTACCATTTAAAATCATCTCTTTTACTCACAGATCTAGTCATTTGATTAAAACAAGGGTTTGAACTCCAACCAGTTCTTTGGGGTTCAAACCCCTGTTGAGAATTTGCATTTCTAAAAAGTTCCTAGGTGATGCTAATACTGTTGGTTAGGGACCAATTCTGAGAACCACTAGTAGATCAGTGTTGTCAAAATTTATTATACATAAGAATTATCTGGGGATCTTGTTAAACTCTAGATTCAGATCCAGTGTATCTGGGTTGGAAATGCAAATTCTCAGCAGGAGTTCAAACCAGAACAAACCATTCAAAGCGTTCAATTAAAGCCCATGCAGAAGCACTAGGAAAGCTGACAATCTGGGCTCTCTGTCCCCGTGCATTCTTACTCTTTGCCCCAGCTTCATGCTAGGCCACTCTGTGAAAGTGTTTTGAAACGGACCTCTGTGTTGGTGTCTGTGGTATATGTTTTCTCTCCAGGTAGGCCGTAAGTTGCATTATGGCAATGACTATTGCTTCTGTTGTCTGGAAGCCCTCCACGGTGATTAGCACAGTCCTTTCTGCACAGTGTGTATCCTACACTGCACATGTAGTGAGGTCTGTAACTCCAAGGTTTGTGAACAGCATATTCCATTTTAAAACTAAAATTGAACTGCCAACTTTGTGCATTTTATATAGCTTGTTTTTGACCATCAGACAAGAGAATTAATTTCATTTTGCTTTTAATTGGCACCAGGCCAACAGTCTGGCTGATTTTAGTTGAAGCTCACATGAACTTTAGATCCTGTCTCATCTGTATTCCCCAGTACTCTGAGAGTTTATTACAGTGGAGGGTTTGTTTTTAAGGGAGGTAAATGGGGATATTTAAATATCTCTGGTGTAGCTGTGATTTTCCTTTATCAAAGTGGAGGAAGTGTTCTGTCTCCCCAGGCGCTTAGAAGAATCAGCAGTAAAATGTTGCAGTGTGATATGCAGTGTGATCTAAAACGTCTTCTGGGGAAGGACTCTGGAAAGATAGAGCCCTGGCTCGGGGGAAACCCCTGCTGGCTGCAGAGGGGGATCAAGTCCGGGCTATGTGGTTGCCTCTCAACACTTGCAAGTAGAAAAGAACACTATATAGTACGTAAGCAGGGTCTACGTGGCTGTGCTTCTTTTTTTCTCTTCTGTCATTGTCACTTACTGGGTTGCTAGGCTTGTGGATTGATGTCTAACACTGCCCATTGTGAATTTGATTTGCGTTTTGTAATTAAGAGGAACAATGGGAGTCCATTGGGTCTCGTTATATATAATGGTTGGTTTAATTTGTTTCACTTCTATCTTGTTAATTGTAAATTGATCATTAAGATTTGAATTCTAATCTGTCACCAGGGTTGTGAGTATCGAGGCTAGAGCAATGAGCCTGATTTTAATCACTGATGATGAGAAACAAATTTTATAATTTTGGTACATATTGCAGTTCATATATTTTAACACTGTATTTTATGGTGTTATAAATATTGTTAAATGACTTTTAGTATAGTTTTACTGTGTGGACTATAATGTATAAATTATATTACTGTTTTGGCAACAGTAGGTATCCAACTGTGTGAGTTTAATTGAAGTGAAGAACAGAGACTCGGTTGAACTATTTTTTTTCCCTTGCATGTTTAGATGATGTTGGGTTGGGATTCTACAAAATTACATTCTACAAGAGAACACTGATATTGGCCTCCGCTAATTGTTACCAAAATGTCAAACCAGAATTGAAAAGAATAAAAATTCAGGTGTCATGTTTTCCCTTAAAAAGCAATTACCATTGTAATTCTAATTATAGTAGTAAAATATTATCTTATAGTTCATGCAAATGCAATTATACACTATAACTGGTATATAAAAATGCAGAGAAAAGTCCATGCTTTTATAAAGCCAGATTTACCTAGATTTCGTATGAGAAAGGATTGCAGTCAATTATCCTTTTATATAACACTAGGATAATCATGCCACAAATGTAATCTCAAAACTAACATAGGAAATGTATAAGTTTACTCTTTGAACTTTGCAAACTACTCATTCGATGACTATATCACGGGCTCTAGATAGATAAGGGATAACGTCTGTGTACACATACCAAGTATTTATTGAACAATGCAAGTTATTAGACAAGTAACCGTTTTAATTACATTATATACAAAGAAATATATACCCACATATATATGCAAAGCTGGAAAAAAGATTGTTGCAATAACACACTTGATAGTAATATGTACTTTACAAATAAATTTATATTTTTGTGTGTATAAGTAATACATCCTCAATGTAGAGAACTGGGAAAATACAAAGAACTAAGGAAAAAATTTCCTGTGACATTAGCACTCAGAGATAACTATTGTTGACTGTTAACATATTTCCTTTTAGCCATTATCCATGTGCATGTAACTGTGTGTATACACATACATTTATGTCTTGATTCAGATTATCTATATATACAGTTTTATGTCCTGCGTTTTGCACTTAGTATCATCTAATGAGCATTTTTCTACACCTTTACGTACTCTGGAAACATAATTTTAACTGAATCATTTATATGCATAATAATTTGTTAGACATTTAAAGTTCCCCAATTTTTAATTGTTATGAATAATAATATGATAATAACTTTGTACATAAATCTGAATTTTTGATGATTCCCTTAGTTGAAATGCCTACAGGGGGATTGCTGGTTCAAAGACTGTGAACCTTTTTTAAGGCTGTTAATGTGTATTACTGTGCTTAAGTACTACACTAAGTTCTGTTCCGTATGTACGTACCCATGTTGGTATGTGACATTAAAAATACGTGACAGATAATATTTCTCAGTGGGTGCAACACCCCCTTTAGAGTTGGACAGACCAGCATTTGTTTCTGGGCTTGGTATTCACCATTTGGGTGACCGTAGGCCAATGACTAAACCTCATATTTACCTCGCAGAGAAAAAGAAATAAACACCTTGTAGGGTTAATTGAGATCATTGATGTAAAGGATGGATTGCACTATCTGGCATAGAGTAGACATGTAATAAATATTTGACAATAGTATCTGGTTTTATTATGCATTTCATTGAATAACAGTGAAATTTAATATTTTATAGATGTTTAATGACCATTTGTGTTTCTTCTCTGGTAAATACCTTTTCATATTCCTTGTACAGTTTTTTGATTGGAATTTTCATGGGAAGGGGGCTAGCACTTTATTTAATGATGCTTTTAGCTTTTGTTGGTCTTATATTTTATAAATGTTTTCCCAGTTCTTTTCATTTTATGGTTTTTTTTCAAAATCAAAATGACTTTATTTATTTTTCTTTTTTGTTTTTCTTTGTTTTTTAATTAACATATAGTAAAATTAACTTTTTTCTTGGTATACAGTTTTATGAGCTCTAACACATGTATAAAACCAGTTTCCATCAATTTGACTTTGACTCATGGCGACCCGATGTGTGTCAGAATAGAACTGTGCTTCATGCATACTCCACTCTCTCTGCCTGCAGTGCCCTTCCCACTTCTATTTACTTGGAGAACTCATCCTTAGATGTCACCATCTTTGGATGCCTGGGACAGAGATCTTTCCTTATGGTTTCCATAGCACCTGGTGACTACCTGTAATATGGCATTCTTTTTTTTTTTAATTGTACTTTAGGTGAAGGTTTACAGAACAAATAGTTTCTCATTAAACAGCGAAAAGACTTTATTTTTGTTTTAAATACAAGATATGTTCATTGTAAAAATTTGGAAAATGTGGAACAGGATAAATAAAGAAAAGAGAAACCATTCCTAATCCCACTATCCAGAAATAATAAATATTAATATTTTGGTATACATGTCAAAATATTTTTTTAATTATAAAATAGAATCATATTAACCCACCACTGTTGAATCGATTCCAACTCATAGCATCCTATAGGACAGAGTAGAACTGCCCCCCATAGGGTTTCCAAGGCTGTAAATCTTTACAGAAGCAGTTTGCCACATCTTTCTCCTGAAGAGCAGCTGGTAGGTTCGAACCGCCGACGTTTTGGTTAGCAGCCAAGCACTGTAACCGCTATGCAACCAGGGCTCCTTAGAATCATATTGTATGTGCTAATTTTTAATGTTTTTCATTTCTTACTGATATTTCATATTTTTGATGAATCAATAACACCAATAAGTAGCCACATCATCAGAATGGTACCTTGATATTCTATTACCTAAATAATGTAACCAGTTTTCTAGTGATAGATTTCTGGATTAGGTTTCCAGATATTGGATTGAGGAGCAAGTTACTTCCAGAAACAATGCTACAATGAGCATTCTCATAAAAACCTGTACTTTTTAATGTGTATAAATTTTATATTTTTGTATTGTAAAATCTATTTTTGCCCTTTGTAATTTTTTACTTTAAAATGTCCCCTTTTGCTTGTAAAGTACCTGAGAACAGACAAACATTCTTTTGCATTTTTTTTCCTAGTCTGATTTAAGGATATTTTTTCTTCTTTTGGAATTTAGTTTAGTGCATGATGTGATAGGAGGTACCAATCTTGGAGTAGTACTAAATTAACAATTTCTTATAAATGCCCCAAAATTCTTTTACATTGTTTGCAATTTTGAAAGGAGTAATGTAAGTCATTATTAACTGATTTAGATATTTCAAATATGGGTAAATTCTTATTAGATATAACAGCTGCAGATTGAGCACTTGATCTGAGCTTGGAAATGAGATAATCCATGCCCATGTATGATCTAGTAAGAAAGATGAGGCATAAAACATAATTCAAAGGAATAAATTATAAGCTAACATATGCATAAAGGCTAGAGGTAGTTTCAAAAAATATGCTAACATAATGAGAACTGGGAGATATTAATCAGGGCAAGCTTCCTTCGAGATGACACTTGATCCAAGATGAAAACAAAATGAGGAATCAGGTGAACTAAAGTGAGAAATTATACCATACATGTGAAGCAGCTTGGTCCTTGGGATGACCAACTCATGAGGTAAGATTTCCCTTAGCAAATCCAAATCCTTTCTTGACCAAGAAGAGAAGCCTATCTCACGTAAGGGAGTAATCCTTTCTTTGGAGAGAAATAATTATGTATCAAGACTCTGACTTTAAAATCAGGCAACAAATCCCCAGTCATTAAGCTAGAAAACTACTTATATTACAATATGCAAGAGGTTTTATTTTTCAACTTTCAATTCTAACACTAAGGCAGTGGAGCATGAAGAGATGCAGTGGCAGCAGTGGACAACAATTTAGACTTTAATTAGAAGAAGGACAGATATTTTGATCTTCAAATTTTGAAACTTAAGATACTCATCATCCAAGACACTGAAGAGATAATGTATTTCAGAGGGACATCAGTCATCATCAAAGGAGATAATCTGTGATCCCAAATAAAATATGTGAAGACAGAAAGAGGGCTGGGGGAATGGTACTTAGCAGCGTAGAGGAAAGTGAAACCTAAGTGTCTACAGAGGGGTATACATATATGTGAAGCAAGCTTATCTGCTCTCAGAATTCCAGAAAAATTTGGAAGGTAGTGTGCGGACATAGGGCTGAAACCAAAACTGATGATTCTATCCCCATTCCATGCAACCAGGTGACTGTCCCTCCTTTGCCCAGAAGTCTAGGGGCTTTCTCTTGGAAGAGAGTAAACCAGCAGGTTCTGGTTAAAATAGAGCATAAAAAGAATCCCAAACCCATTGCCTTCGAGTCGATCCCAACTCATAGCAACCTTACAGGTCAGAGTAGAACTCCCCATAGGGTTTCCAAGGCTGTAAATCTTTATGGTAGCAGACTGCCACATCTTTCTCCTGAGCAGCAGCTGGTAGGTTCGAACTGCTGACCTTTTGGTTAACAGCCAAGCATTTTCATCACTGTGCCACCAGGGCTCCTTCAAAATAGGGCACGGAAGTTAAAATAGAGGAAATAATTGGAAGTCTGCGTTCTGAAAGGTGGGATCTCCCATCCTCCCTTTCCCCTAGACTGCTTACAGCCAGGGTTGAATATAACAAGCAGGAAACTGAGGGATCCTTCTCTTGAGTGGTCAGAGAGGAAAGAATTACAGATACTGATATTCTGAAATCTCCCATAGGAAAAGATGGCTTACCACTCAGTCACCCTACACTAAAGCCCACTTGTTTGGAAAAAAAACATACACACATACAAATGCAATGATAATACACTCCTTGGATAGCAAGGAACAATATTTATGTAGTTATTATAATGTAAGTACTGATTATGATATAATCCCAAACTGTGACATACTGGTAATTACACTGGCAAGACGGTGATGGAGGAAAGGGAATGGGCATATAAAAGAGTTGAACTTCATCTCCCATGTTGAGTCAGTAGAAAAATTTTAATTAGTAGAATGAGAGGTAGTGGTATTAGCATATTTATAAATATGGAAGTAAATAGCAGAAGAAATAGTTTTAAAAAAATTGAAAGCATTTGTTGCTGTTTAGCTGGTTTAGGGGTCAGAGGGCAAAGGACTACTGTATTTGATTTAACAAAGTACCATTAAATTAGCTAGGTTAAATAAGAGTAACAACTCTCTGTTATAGAAATTAGTCCAAGAATTGCTCTTTAACAGTGCGATGACTGTCCTATCATAGGCACTCAGTAAATATTTGTTAAATGAATGATTGCCTTTAAAAGGGGGGATTTGATCATTATCACTTTTGTGTTTTTCCTTGGAAAAGCCATCTCTATTAGAATAAGTTGTTATTTATTAATCTAATACTTAACCAACCCCATTGCCATCAAGTCAATTCTGACTCATAGTGACCCTGTAGGACGGAGTAGAACTGCCCCATAGGGTTTCCAAGGCTGTAAATATTTATGAGAACAGACTGCCACATCTTTCTCCCTTGGAGTGGCTGGTGAGGTCGAACTGCTGACCTTTCAGTTAGAAGCTGAGCACTTTAGCCACTGTACCACCATCTAATACTACATTTTATTATTTTATAATAAAAGATATTATAATATATGATATGATGTTTTTGTATATCATATTTTCATATAAATAAATAAATATATACATATATATATTATACATATATGTGTATATAACTTGAGTCCTTACAATTCATATACCCTACTAGGCTTTTTGTAATTTCTAAAAATTTTCTTTTAACATAAAATAATTTTGTTTACATTGTTATGTTTAAGTGTGGAATTTAGGATAATGTTAAGGTTATACAATAAATATGCTCTAGTAATGAAAAACCTTTACATCTATCATTTCCATGTTTCTACCTCTTTAGATCTGAAATAGCTCAGCTCAGTCAAGAAAAAAGGTATACATATGACAAACTGGAAAAGTTAAGGAGAAGAAATGACGAATTGGAGGACCAGTGTGTCCAGCATGGGCGAGTACATGAGATAATGAAGCAAAGGTAATGAAGGTTTAATAACCTTTTTTTTAATTGCCCCATATTGAATGTGTTTGGTTAGTAAACAGAACTGGAATTGCTGTGGAATAAATAGAATTGCTTATTATACTACTCAGTATGCAAAATCTCAATGCTTTTATTTTATGTATTCATGCTTCCTTAACTTAGCTTGTTCTTATTATATACAGAGAGGACAGCATGCCCCCACTTGACTGTTCTCTAAAGACATAGAATTAGATTTAATATAGAATACTGTAGGAAAACCATTTACCTTTAAGGTATAAGTTGCTAATATTGTAATATGGAGGAATTTTAAAATTTTTTTCTAGAAATTACATTTTGTGTGCTTTTTGTAAGATAAAACATATACTAGGTCTAAAGAGGTAAAATACCTTATTAGAGGTTGTACTGATGGTATTACCAGAGCCAGGATTTGACTCCAAACCCTTTGCTTCTTTCCAGTGGTGTTACTTCGAGCAAGTCACTTAACTTCTCTGAGTGTTAGTTTCTTCATCTACTTATTGGGGGTAATAATATCTACTTTGTAGTTTGATATAAAGATCAGATAGACATATGTAAAGTACCTGACTCATACTAGCCACCTACTAAAAGATGTCAATCATTAGTCTCTTTTTGTAGATGAGGAAACTCAGGCTCAAAGAGACTAAGGAATTTGCTCCAAGTGACAGATTAAGTGGTGAAGTTCAGACTAGAATCTTGATCTTTTGACTCTAAATTCCTTTCCTTTTTGGGCACTGTTTTTTGTTAATAAACACAGTAACTTATTTTTTCTTATAAGTATGTCATTTCTAATTTTTGTGTAATGTTGCATTCTCCAGAAAAAAATAATCTCAGGATTTTGTGGCATACAATGAATTGGTTTCTGTAGATTCTACGGGCAATCGCATACATAACAGCCTTCAACCAATCTTCCAATGGAGACGGTTTTCTTGGATTCCAGTTCCCATCTCCACCCCATTCCCCAGCCATCCTGCGCCTTCTCTGTTTCAGAAATAGTTGTTGATATAATTCCTGGGAGATAAAAATGTTTCGGGATTCTATTTTTTTAATTTAAAGTAAACATAGAGTGGGGGTGCTTATTTTTACAACTTCAGTTATGTGCTGTATTGAATAGAAGAAAGGCAGTGAGAAAATGGCACAACTTTTCAGTTATCAAAATGTTAAATACAAGTATATTTGCAAAGTAATTTATTCATTCACTCATTAAAACATTTACTTAAGGCCAGACACTGTTCTAGGCCAGGAGTCAGCAAACTTTTTCTATAAAGTGGCAAAGAGTAAATATTTCAGGCTTTGCAGACTGCATATGGTTTTTGTCACGTTTTAACAATGCTTTAAAAATTTAGAAAGCATTTTTAACTAGAAGGTCAGCAAAACAAGCCTCAGGATTTGGCCCTTGGGCCACAGTTTGCCCTTGTACTAGGCAACTAAGTCACCTCTTTAATATTTCTTTCCTTATATTTATGTATTGCTTTAAAGTTCATAAAATATGCTCACTCACGTATATAATCTTGTGTACTTCAAAATAAACCTTGAAAATAGCTATTATTATCATGTCTGTTTCCAGATGGGAAAATAAGGCTCAAAAAGATATATTTGCCAAGTGAAGGTCAGATAGAAAATTAATGATTCATTCATACAACAAATATTTATTTATTGCTGCTATGTCCCATAGGATCGCTATGAGTCGGAATTGACTTGACAGCAATGGGTTTTGATTTACTGTGTGCCAAGGAGCCCTGGTGGTGCAATGGTTAAGTGCTCATCTGCTAACTGAAAGGTTGGATGTTTGAACCCACCCAGCAGCTCTATGAGAGAAAAGATCTAGCAATCTGCTCCCGTAAAGATTATAGCCTAAGAAACCCTACGGGGCAATTCTACTCAGTCACATGCAGGTGCTATGAGTTGAAAATCAACTCGAGGGCACCTAACCCCAACAACTATGTGCCATACTCTTCACCATGTACTAGGAATAAAATAGCAAAGTAGATAGTGTTCCTACTCTAATGGAGCTTATAATCTTATAAGGAAGATGGATTTTGACAAAAGAATTTCACAGATATTAATTATAGTAATGATCAGTACTTCAATGAAAAAATGACACTCGAAATGAGTCTGTAAGTGATGGGGGAGGGATTAGGATTATTAGCCTTCTAGTGCGAATTGGCAAACTACACCCCAGCCCATTTCGTATGGTCCAGGAATACAGCCACACTCATTCATTTACATATAGTCTGTGGCTGCTTTCACACTACAGTGGCAGAATTAAGTAGTTGTGACAGACATGGTATGTGGCGTCTTGGCCCACAAAACCTAAAATATTTACTATCTGGCCCTTCCCTAAAAAGAGTTTACCAACTCCTGTTTTAGAGAAAGGAAACTGTAAAATCGAAAGTTCTGAGGTAGAAAGAAGCATGATACTTCTGAAGAAGAGACAGAAACTGTGGTTAACATAAAGAATAAAGGAAACAATGGCATGTAATGAGGTTGGAGAGGTAGGCAATGGCCAGACCTAAATGCAGGGTCTTTAAGTTTTCATACAGACTTTTTACTTTTCTATAACTGATGGGAATAAGTCAAGAGGTTTTTTAAAAACAGAGGAGAGTGGTATGATCGGATTTGCTTTTTAAAATAATATTCTAGCTCCTCAATAGAGAATGGATTGGAGAAGAGCCATAGTATTTACACAACACCAATCAGGGCGCTACTGAAGTAGTCTAGTCAAGTGCTGAGTGGCTTAGACTGGGGAGATAATAATGGTAATAGAGAGAAAGTAATAGATTAGTGAGACATATAGAAGGTAGGCTCATTAGGGCTTAGTAATTGATTGGGTAGAGAAGAGAAACATGTCAAGGATGACACCAGCTTTCTGGCATGAGCAATGGATGGATAGCGATGCCACTTATCTAGACAGCATCCTCTTCTTTTAAATTTTTTTGTTGTGCTTTAGGTGAAAGTTTACAGAACAAATTAGTTTCCCATTCAGTTGTTTGTACATAAAGTCTTCCATGACATTGGTTGCGTTCCCTTCAGTGTGTCAGCACTCTCCCCATTTCTGTCCTAAGTTGCCCGTTTCCTTTTGTCCAGATTTTCTACCCCTTTCTACCCCTGCCTCCTCATCTTTGCTTTCAGGACAGTGTTGGCCTTTTGATCTTATATAATTGATTGATAAGGAACACATTCCTCTCGGGTGCTATTGTTTATTTTCTAGACAGCATTCTAATGAAGAAATAGGTTTGTGGTTGAGATGGCCTGCATTTGGGATGAGACCAAGTGTTCGGTTTTGGCCATGTTGAATTTAATGTTCAAGTGCACTTTACAATGTAGTGAATGAACATAAGAGACTAGGCTTAGAAGGCAGGTCTGGGCTGGAGATAGAAATTTGGACTATAGAGGATATTTAAAACCTTAGAAGTATATGAGATCACCTAGAGGAAAATAAATAAATAAAGAAGAAAGGAGAGCTTGCTGAGCCCTAAAGAACACCAATGTTTTTAAAGGCAAGGTAGGAATTGGCAAATGAGACTGAGACAAAGTAATCTGTGAAATAAGTGGAAACTAGAAGAACATGTTATCATGTATGCCAAAGGATGGAACTGCTTCAGGAAGAGGAAGTGATCAACCAGATGTTGCTGAGTGATTAAGTAAGAAGACTGAAAAGTCAACTCTTAGTGATTTGGTCACCATTGATTACGTCGATGAAAATATTTTTAATAGAAGAGTGAGTGTAGCAGTCAGATTAGAGTGAATTGACAAGTTAGTGTGAATTGAAAAATGTGAAATAGCAAATTTGGACCGCTTTTTCAAGAGGTTTAGCTGTAATAGAAAGCAGGAAAGAGGGAGACGAATGGAACAACTGATAGTGGGGGCATGTGTCTGAAGGGGGATTTTAGGACAGGAATTCTTCTATTTTAAGTTAGAGTAGATTTGAGTGTATCAAATGCCAATAGTGACTATCCATTAAAGTTAAATTTCCCAACTGGTGGTTTGGAATCCTTGGGATCCACAAAGGTGGTCCAGGGAATTCATGATGTTAAAGATAATAATGGCATCTTTTTCTATTTCTATTTTAAAATAATGAGTATTTATTCCCATATCCCCCCCGCCCCGAAAATAGAACAGTGTGAGAGCCCCTCAGTACACACAGAATCAGTGCAGATCCATTGAGAGCGCTCCTGTGTTTTCATGTACGACAGTCAACTTCTGTGTCACCAACCACGAGTAGTCCTGGTTGTTTGGTTAGTTATACAGTTTCACATTGTTTTTCTTTTCCTTTCTTATAATAATATATTGTTTAAATTATATACAAAATACCATCGTCTAAAGACATCAGACTATTGATTGAAGCATAAATTAATAATGAGTTTAAAATTAATAATAATTCAGGATTATGTTTACCAAATCCATAAGTTCCATTTTCTAACAGAAATCTTAATTATCTAAAAATCAGTGTTAAGAAGAAGTACAGTGATGATTTTATCTAATTTGACATTCGTGTTTGAGGAATTAACACCATTCACTATATTCAGAGAAATGCTTGAAAATAGAAGCCTGAAATCTTTTATTTCATTATTTAAAGACAAAACTAGAAAGTTATAAAAGTAACAGTTGAATTTTACATTCAAAATTCAAGAGTTGCAAAAGTATCATGAAGGTATTTTTGTTTATTTTTCATTCTATAACATGGATTTAATTTCAAATTTTTGTTTTAGTACACATTTTGGCCCCAAAATATATTTGTGTTGTTGACCAATCATGCCTTTTTTCTTATAAAATTAAGGTAAGAATTTATGTAAATCAGATCGCATACATTATTTGTTAAATAGGAAAATTGCTTTTAAAATAAATTTTAAATTGCTATTGTAGTTGTTAGGTGTCGTCGATTCCGACTCATACCAACCCTATGTACAACAGAATGAAACGCTGCCAGTCCTGCACCATCCTCATAATTGTTGATATATTTGAGCCCATTGTTGCAGCCACTGTGTCAGTCCATCTTGTTGAGGTTCTTCCTCTTTTTCGCTGACCCTCTACTTTACCAAGTATGATGTCCTTCTCCAGGAACTGATCCTTCCTGATAACATGTCCAAAGTATGTGAGACAAGATCTCGCCATGCTCACTTCTAAGGAGCATTCCTGCTGTACTTCTTAATATTATAATTTGATATTACAATCTTTATGCTGATTTCACATAAAATGAGTTTACTTAAAAATCCCTTCTTTATCATATATGATGCAAAAATAATGAAATGATTTAATAAATTCCTAAGAGGGTTTATAAGACTGTACATTTCTATGAAGAGGATTTGAGAATCAAAAGAAGTTTGCAGATGCTGGGGTGATACAAAGTTCCTGAGAGTAGAGCAGGGTTGAGACACCAAACGTTGAGCAGGAATTAAGCTCCCCCACTGCAGCAGAAAGGATATGAGCTGATAAATGCAGGTTTGTGGATATGGTGCTGCTAAGATTGTGTTGAGGCCGGAATTAGTTTATTCCTTTCAGGGCAGTGTTGGTTGGACATCTACATAGTTTGTACTACTCCTCGTGCTAGGCCAGCAAATACAAGATAAAAATGGTCCACTCGTCTTTCTCACTTCCATGGTTGCAGCCTCCCTCTCTATTTGGGCTGGCTAAGGCAGTGTGAGTCCACAGTCCAGAGCAACTGTGACAAACCTGCCATCTCCTGGCAATTCCCACCAGAGACCCCAGAGGCAAGCAGGAGGGACATCCTGGGACCAGGCTCCCTTGGCAGCCTGGGAAGGAGTTGGTTGCCCTAGAAGTTTTGTTGATCTCCTATCTTGTTTTTGAAGCCCTAGTGGCGCAGTGGTTAAGAGCTCGTCTGCTAACCAAAAGATCAGCAGTTGGAATCCACCAGCCACTCCTTGGAAACCCTATGGGGCAGTTCTACTCTGTCCTATAGGGTCGCTATGAATTGGAATGGACTTGACAATAATGGGTTTAGATCTTTATCCTCTCTTTTCCATAAACCAAAAGGCTGTTTTTTAGATTAGATCTGGGGTGAGGAAATTTCTTGAGTTGATCATCCCATGTTCAGAAGAGTGACCAAAGTGTAGATCAGCCTCCCTGGGTAGTAGTCACCAGAAAACTGGTCCAAAGATACAGGTCCTTTCTTCAATTCTTACAGGCAGTTTTAAAGCCTATTAAGTGAATATTTTAAAAGTACTGAAGTTTTGTTTTTACAAGTCAAAACAATTTACTGCAGATGCTAATTCAGATTCCCCTGGCTGCCTCCTCACCCTGCAGAGCTCCTGAGATGTTGTGCGAGCTCTGATACCTTTGATTTCCCGTGACTTGGAGGAAGGACATTTAGTTATTCCTGCATTACCGGTGGTTGTCCCAAGGTCATCTTGGTTTTCAAATGCTGCTGTTCTTGCTTTTAATTATAAATTGCTGCTAATATAGCTTCGTCATAATTAGTTTGTTGTGGTTGTTTCGTTAATCCCCTGCAGCACGGTATCGCGTACTTGCATTAGCAGTGTATTGGTCTTCCAGTAACTAGATTTCAAATCCTGTAGGACTTGTAATTCAGAAGTGAATCGTCAGATCTGTTTCGCTAAAGCAGATGCACTTGTAGCCCCCTTCCCCCGCCACCACCACCAATTTGCTGTTCAGAGGTGATTTGGTGATGTGCTACCTGAGAATCTGTGCTATTAGATAACTTACAACATACTATTAAAAGCAAATTAACAGAATTGTTGTGTTATTTTAGATTTATATGCCATTATTTTATAATATAAAATTATATTCTTTTATGGAGAAAATGGTAAGTGATTCATATGTTGCTAGGAAAGAAGCCTATTGCAACTTGTTTATTTTTTAAAAATTTTCTTTGTTGTCACTAATTTTTTTCCACTGGACCATGGAAATGTGTAGATTAGGTAGGTTGCCTGCCCTAAGAAGGCTGAAGACAAAAAAATCTGAAAGTATCGTGTAGACGAAAGGAAGGAGGTATGAAAACCAGGAACAACTTAGAAAAGCTGACCCTTTTCCCTTAAAATTATACTAATTAGAAGCCAATCAAAGTTAATAAGCAATCTCTTTAAATTTAGTTACTTTGAGCATTATTGATAAATCCTAAACAGGACTGGGAGGCACAATTTGATACTTTATTGGGAAGACCTGAAATCAGATAGCTTTCCTCCCATTAACAGTAGAGGTCTGCCTCCCTGTAGGAGTTAGAGTTTTGATCTGGGAGTGGATGATAAGTTATTTAAAGCAGCCTGTGCAGTTACCGTAGATGGAACAAGACAGACACTATCATAACTGTTCACCTGGGAGAAGGTTAAACGGGAGATGGACCCAATAAGAGAGAGCTAGGAAAATACAAAAGACATTTTAATATAATTCACACTTTTGCCTAGGATAAGTCCAATACCCAGGAAAAGGGAAAAAAAACTCATTTATTCATCAAATATTCATTGAGTGCCATCAAATATTCATTGAGTGCTTATTGTATGCCACCTGTGTGCTTGGGATTCATTGGACAAGCTGGCAGACAACCTTGCCCTTTTGGAACTTACGTTCTTTAAGCTGTCTTCAGGGTATGTTGTTGTTAGACGGTGTGGAGTCAAATTTCAACTCATAGTGAGCCCATGTGACACAGTAGAACTGCCCCGAAGGGTTTCCTAGGCAGTAATCTTTACAGAAGCAGATTCCCAGATCTTTCGCCAATAGAGCAGCTGGATGGGTTTGAACCACCAAGATTTCAGATAGCAGCTGAGGGCTTAACCGTTGTACCACCAGGGCTCCTTAACAAATACTTAACAGGCTCTATTCTAGATTCTGGGGATGCATCGGAAATTTCAGGGGGCTTACGTTTTAGAAGGTAGTTTATTTACATTATGGGTTGAATTGGCTCTTGTGAGCTAGTTTGTGAACCGAAATACCATGTTTATATAATGTTATTTCTAAGGAAAAAAACACCTTCTGGATTTTTAACAACTGATTTATGGGATGACATTTTGGATCATTACTTTGAATATGTCTATGATGATGTGTTTGTGAGTATGTGAAAGTGTGAGTATGTATCCTCTATTCCGTGATGAAAGTTTTCAATATGAGCCCCAAACAAAATTTCAAGAGGGATACCTTTGTTTAGTTGATAATAAAACAAAAACGTATTTTCATCATACTTAGGAGTAAGGAGCACTCTTTTTTAATTCCTAATTGTAACTTTATCCATTAGGTCTTTTCTTTAGAAACAGAGAAAAAATGTCTAACAGATGTTAACTTCCGTTCCTGGAGGGAAACTTTCACATTTAAAAATTAAAAGAAAAAGCTTAAAGAGCGTAGGTACTAGAAAAAACTAATGATTTTTGGAGGCAAAAATTCTGACAAACCATCTATAACCATCCAATTTTAATATTTTTATAATGTTTATTATTTTTGTTTTTTCTACTACTAAGTCTGGATAAAAAAATATTCACTTAAAAATAATTACTAAATACTCATTAGAATTGTATTAAGGATCACAAGAGGCTATGAGCATCAAACATCTATCTTTAGACAGGGCTTTTGCTAAAAAGACAGGGCAGAGGAATTTCTGTTCTTCTTGTATTAGAGGACAGAGGACGAAAAGTATATTTCTGTATTTAAGCTCCCTTCAAAATGTCTTTCCTATGTCCAAACTTAAACCTCTCTCAGTCAGTTCGCTCCTTAAAGCTTAATTTCTCTGACTTTATACTTCAAGCAAATTGAGATCTCATGATTAGCATTTTTATTATCCTAACCCTTACTTAAAATTTAATTTAGCACTTTTAAGTTAAATTTTTTTTTTAAATTTCTGTAGTCATACTTGTTGGTTTTCCATAGATTCTCAATAATTTTGAACATTATATTAACTGTGAAAACCTCAACTAGATTACCTGGCTTGTGCTCTGTTTTTCCTCTTCAAGCTTATTAATATATCCCTACATGTATTAATATTTATTAAACATTGATCATACAAAAGCAAAGAAACATGATCTATACCCTTAAAAAGCTTCCAATCCAATTGGTGAGGCAAACTGTAATCACACAGGTACAATATACTATGGTACATTGGACTGGCACCTCACCCAAGTTTGGGGGTACAGGGTACAATTCCTTAAAGAATTCCTAACAGAATCCTGAAGATAAATAGAAGTACTCTTAACAGAAATAATGAATATATAATTGAAGGTCCTTGGGGGCAAGGAGAACATGTTCTCTTCAAGAACTAACACAAGACTGGCAGTGGATGAGGCCGAGATATTAAGGAGGAGTTCCATACCCATTCTCTTTCTCTCTTCTCATTCTGGGTCTACAATTACACATTTGTTAGACCATTTGATATTGTTCCCCAGTTCTTGGACGCACTTTTCTGTTCTTCTACCCTCACGCATTCTTTTTTCTCTTTGTGTTCAGCTTAGATAATTTTTATTGACCAATCTTCAAATTTAATGGAATTTTTCTTCTGCTATGCCTATTCTGCTGATAGGCTGATCAAAGAAATTCTTCATGTCTGATGGTGTGTATGCTTGTGTGTGGTTTATTTCTAGCATTTTTTCTGGCTTTCATTATGGTTTATATGGGTGGGGATGGAGCTTGTTGATCCTAAGATCAGATGCAGTGGGATGCTGGAGTTGATTTTTCAATTTTTAGAAATTTGTGAGCCATTTGACATCATGTCAGTAGTTTAAAATTGGCCATGATAGAAGTATTTCTATCAGAGAAACTGGTAGACACTATGAATTAGGGTTTATTTTCCCCCTGAGAGCCAGTTGCTAAACATTTACCATCATACCACTGATGGATTTTGCTTCTACCCCTCCCTCAGTGACAGTTTACCTTTTGGGGGCAAGAGGGTTTCTACCTATCTCCTAGGAGCAGATAACTTTTGCTTCTAACCTTTCCTCTGAGGCAGTGAACCTTTTCCTGGGAAGATTTCTTGAATCTCCCGCAACTTGACACTTTTACTTCATATGAAAAATAGAGTCTGGTAATTGGGGGAGTTTTGTGCCTGTGCATCACCTGGGGAGGATTTCTCAGGTCTCTTGCCCTGCTCCAAATCTTTCTTATAAGCATCTTGTGGAATCTCATGGAAAAGTACTTAAAAGTGAGTACAGACTCCTTTTGTGTCTGGGACTCGCAGGGATTCTAGACCCTTCACACTTGTCCACGTTCTTAGAATCCACTATATTTTAGCTGCTTTCTTCTCACCTACTTTTATAATGGCCATTTCTTTTTCTCATGCTCTGCCAGAGATGAAACAGCTTGAATGCTCTGCTTCTCTGAGAGGAGCATGTTGTACTTTCGAATTCAGTTCGCCTGGTTATCTTACAACCTCAACTCTCATTGGCTCAGAAAAAAGTGATTTTGTAGATTATCTGGCTTCTTTTCATTGTTAGGGTGGGAGTAATATTCTCCTACATCCTAAGAGGAAGTGGAGCCCCAAGAAGTTAAACCTTTAAGAATCTTTTTCTTGAATCATGTAAAAATATTTGGAATTTATTCTGAGCACTGTAAGAAAGGAGCCTCTGAGGGGTTTTAAGAAGGGGGAGATGTTTTAAGCAGCGGGGGGTGATGTTAGCCTTTTAAACACTGTGATGTATGGCTTAGACTTGGTTAGTGGCATGGACTGAACTGTGTCCCCCAAAAGTATGTGCATCAATTTAGCTAGGCCATGATTCCCAGTATTGTGTGATTGTCCACCATTTTGTCATCTGATGTGATTTTCCTATGTGTTATAAATCCTACCTCTATGATGTTAATGAGGTGGGATAGGCGGCAGTTATGTTAATGAGGCAGGACTCAATTTTCAAGATTGGATTGTGTCTTGAGCCAATCTCTGTTGAGATATAAAAGAGAGAAGCGTGCAGAGAGACGGGGAACTCATACCACCGAGAAAGCAGCACTGGGAGCAAAGCGCATCCTTTGGACGTGAGTTCCTGCGCGGAGAAGCTTCTAGTCCAGGGGAAGATTGATGACAACGACCTTCCTCCAGAGCCAACAGAAAAAGCCTTCCCCTGGAGCTGACGCCCTGAATTTGGACTTCTAGCCTACTAGACTGTGAGAGAATAAATTTCTCTTTGTTAAAACCATCCATTAGTGGTGTTTCTGTTAGAGCAGTACTAGATGACTAAGACAGAGTGGCTCCCTGATAGTTTTCTGCTTACCATCTCCCATCTTTCATTTTGCAGTTTGTTTCTGATCCCTGAGTTTATTGAATTTTTCACCAGTCATTTTGCTTGCATTATCAGACTACTTCCATTTCTATAGCTTATTCCCCTGTTTTGAATCTTTCTGTATTGTTTTCAGATGTATTAACTAACGAAGTCAGTGATTTCAAAGAAGATTTTGCCAATTCCTTCATTCCTTTTTTCTTAGAACCTGAGCAAGTATTAAATGCTAATGTTTATTTTGGCTGCAGTCCCAGGGCAGCAAGAGGGAGGCAAAGGCAGGTGAGGCATGGAAGGATGGAAGCAGTCTTTTCTTCATTTTCCCTCTGGAATCTCTCCTTTGGCTTCTTCTCAGCTCCAAGCAAGCATGGCTATTGCACTCCTTGCATGCCTGAGTCTCCCTTAGTATTAGCTGCCTGACACTCCAACAGAGACGGCTACTCCACTTTCTCCAGAAGCAATTCAGCATTTGCACCCACTCCTCACTATTGACATAGTTAAGTTCCAAAGACCATGTCATTATGCAAAAATCAATGTTAATGCAAAAATGGAATTAAAAGGCAGAGTCCACCACCTTGCCGCACCCCACACTCGAGCAGGTCATTGATCCCTGGTGTAAAGCAGCATTCGGCTAGGGGGAGGCCTGCAACCGGACTAATGGGGCCTGAGCTACAGATGTCCTGGGCCCGCGACACCCATCTTCAGCCAGTTGCTGAAACTGCAGAATGCAGCTGAGGCTCTCACGACCAGGACCGGAAAAAGGTGACCTTGAGCGCAGGCGGAGCCCTCACCTTCGCAGCCCTGGCCTGAAGGTGCACAAGGTGTCCCCTGCCGTCAACCTCCAGTGCGAGTACCACCTTGACATGATTGCGTGCATGCCATCCCCAAATCCGCCACATAGAAATAATGGAGATGTGCCTCCCTCCTCCCTCTCCCCGCATGGCCTCCTCTGGAGAAGGGCTGCACCAACCTGTCCTCCACCTGGGAGACACCAGGGCTTAGTGCAGTTGCCAAGCAAGTGACCTGAGACGCTGCAGACCCTGAATGGCCTCTCGGCATTCCTTACGGCCAGACATACATAATTAACATGCAAAATAGTTGGAGAATAGATTTTTACTATTGTCGTAAATGTGAAATGTTCAATAGTGAGACGGTAAGTGAGGAGCAGGTGTATTTCTATTTATTCACGTTCTGTAACTTTCACTACTCATACTGTAAGCAGGCATCATGTCTTCAGTGGAAACAGCACATTAAAGAGAGAAACTTCGATAGGAAATAAAAGGGTTCGTGGGCCAGCCATATCACTTGCTCACCATAAGATTTACAAAAAAAAAAAAAACTCATTACTGTTGAGTTGATTCCAACTTATAGTGACCCTATAGGACAGAGTGGAACTGCCCCATACGGTTTCCAAGGAGCACCTGGTGGATTAGAACTGTTGACCTTTTGGTTAGCAGCGGTAGCTCTCAACCACTACACCACCAGGGTTTCCCAGCCATAACAACAACAACATATTTACAAACCGTTAATGAACTTGGCTATTAACCATAAGATTGGAGGTTCAAGCCCAGGCAGAGGTGCCTTGGAAGAAAGGCCTGGTTATCTACTTCTGAAAAATCAACCATCGAAATCCTTATGGAGCACAGTTCTACTCTGACACACGTGGGGTCACCGTGAGTTGGAATTGACTTGATGGTGACTGGTAACTGGTACATTTACACAGCACTTAGGTTTTTCCAAAAAAATTCACACACATGGTCTTATTTGATCCTCGTAACTATTCTGCATGGTATTTAATCCCTATTTTATGGATAAGGAAGTTGATGCTGAACTTCTCTGCCAACAGTGTAATTCAAAGGCATCAATTCGTCTTTGGTCTTCCTTATTCATTGTCCAGCTTTCGCATGCATGTGAGGTGATTGAAAATACCATGGCTTGGATCAGGAGGACCTTAGTCCTCAAAGTGACATCTTTAATTCTTAACATTTTAAAGAGGTCTTTTGCCACAGATCTGCCCAATGCAATATGTCATTTTATTTCTTGACTGCTGCTTCCATGGACATTGATTGTGGATCCAAGTAAAATGAAATCCTTGACAATTTCAATCTTTTCTGTGTTTATCATGATGTTGTATGTAAATATAGTGGGGTATTATTATTATCAATTATTATTATAATCAATCCAATCATGGACTCACAATATTTGTCAAGTACACAGGACCTTTTAGATTTCTAGTTTTATAACTGAAGAATCTATAGCAGAGAGGCCATTTTAAATTTAATTATCAGAGCAATTCTACTTAGATAGTATTGGCTCCTGTTTTTTAAATGGGGAAACTGAGGCTCTGAGAGGTTATATAACTTACCCAAGGTCATATAGCTAATATGTGTATCACCAGTCTTGAAATGCAAGATGGTCAACTGCCAGCGCCCATGCTTTTAATCACAGTGCTGCAGAGCCTGTGCCAGTCTCCCCAACAAGCCAGCATCTGAACCAGCCTGGACTCTCGGTGCCCAGATTCCCTGTTCCTGAGGCACTCTGGCTGATTTTCCCATTCTTACTCACTAATGACAATGTTATGTCTAAGATCACATTCTCTTCTAGGAGCTTTTCAGGCTAATACTGTGCCATAGAGCTCTCCCCAGGTTACAGTAAGACTAAATGAGCTTTTAAAAAAGTTTTGTTAAATTACTAATGGGTCATATGGTACATAGCAGTTAAAACATGTAGTTTCTGAAGCCATTCTTCCTGGGTTCTGATCCCAGCCCCATGAATGAACCTGCTGTGGACCTTGGGCAAGTTACTTCATCTCTCAGTGACTCAGCTGCTTCATCTGTAAAATGGGGACAATAAGGAGTCCCCACCTCACAGAGTTGTTATGAAACTTAAATGAGTTTCTAAACCTGCCTGGTGCATAGAAAGCAAGGTGTTTTTGTTAAATAAAAGTTCTTGGGTTTGACTTTGCAATTTGAACTTAATTGTATATCATTATTAAATGAAAAAGAAAACAATGGGAAAGAAAAAGCAAAAGAGTAGGTTTTCCTATAAAACTAAATAAAACTGATAGAGAGGACTGCAAGACCCTCACTTTCATCTCAAGAAATCTCGGTTCTAAGCTGCTTTTGTGGAGTTTTGTTCCGAGGCAGACATTTTTGACCTGACTTGGGAAGGGAAGTTAATTCTGTCAGAGAGTCTGTTGGTCAGTTAAAGGAAGAATTGCGGGAATTCTCAGCAATGGCTGGAGGGCTGCTTGATGAGTTGAATATACTTGTGCCACCCTTTCAACAGTAACGTTCATTGTGCTCTTCAACTGCTTGATATCACACAAAAGATTGAAATTTAGGATCAATGGAACATGATGAATTAACTCCTTTGTGGGACACCATGTTGTTTTTGACATTTCTTTGTTAATTTTGAACAAAATAACTTCTGAGGTTATTACATAAGAAGAGCAATGCCTTTAGTCCTTTTTAAAATTGTTTCTCTTTGCTTAGTTGAATGCATATATTTGGGAGGGGAAGAGATTTCATGCGTTGCTTTGCCTTGTGTGGCATGCAGACTGCTAGTGATGGAAATTTAACAGATTAAAGAAAATATTTGGTTTTGTGATAATATCTTAATGATATTAAGTGATACATAGTGATGTTTTCTGGGCTTATGTTTTCTAGAACTTGTTTTTTTTAAAAAAATAGCTGTTATCCAGGAAATAAATTTTTTTGTGTGAGATAAACAGAACCATTTACCCTTAACATCCATAAAAAATATGCAGCAGTTTCAAAAACAGGTATTTTAAGGGCATTTTTTATAAATATAGAAAAGCGACAATAAAGTGGCTTTTGAGTGACTCCTTTCCACTAAATGCAGATTTTAATATTTTATATGCTAGGCAAATGTGTCATTAAAAGAAAGTAGGCATCTATCTAGCTGATGTATTGCTGACTCTGGCTGCTAAGTGAAGCTCAAGCAGTTCTCTGCAAGTGTGGGTCCAGGGGTTGGATGGGTATTAAGATGCCAAACATACTACTCATGTTGAATTGTTTTCTAACCACCCAGTGCTATTTATTTGCTTTTTTTTTTTTTGTCTCCTCCTTCTTTGTCTATTATTCCTCTCACCTTTACATTATTTACCCTCTTTTACATGGTTCTGTTGATTTGCCTTGGCTCTTCATTTCTAGAATATCCACATGCATGTGGCCAAATTTTATGCCCTTACATAGTGAAATGGTATAGCGGGGTATGGCATTTTATTAAAGTTCACTCTGGTAAGCTGTATTACCCAAAATCGGAGACTTACTAATTATGAAACATAGAATCTTAATCAAACACTTAGTTGTCAGAAATCTCTGGGTTCCTTAAAAAAAAAAAAAAAAGATATAGGACGTGTAGACTTTGAACTATCTGAACATTGAGATTGTTTTATGCGAGCCAGATCAGCAGTGAGGAAGAAACAAATCACAACCGTAGCTGATCATAATGTATTGCCCCTTCTGGACTTTGTTATAGAAGGAAATGTTGGCTCGATTCTTTAGCATCATAGAAATTCATTCAGGAAGTTTGATGAATAGGAAAAGAAATCTGTATTCACTGGCCCAAATCTTAATTTATACTCTTTACTTAACATCTGTATGATGCCTAAATTAATAGTGCTGGTTTTTCAGGACAGAAATAGTCTCTTTCAATATTGAAATGATTAAAACCTTGTATTTTCGATTCTTAAAATATCTCAGTTTGATAGCACTTAAACTAAATCCATGATGGTTTATAACTGAGGGATATGGTTCATCATATTCTACCCAGAGGTGATTTTTACACCTATATCAACAGTGTTTTTGAGGGTTTGAGAAAAAGATCTTAGAAGGCTGCAATTAAGGGCAGATGTGCATCTATACCTCGGACATCACTGGTTGCAATTTAACTATAAAAATGTTGCAGCCATCTGGGTAGCAAAATGGCTGAGGTCTGCTCTTGCCCATTATTATAAGTATGGAGAAGATTAGTTTGACTTCGTGATACTGGTTTTGTTAAAGAAGATATGTCAAGCAGTAAGTACTGGTATGTGGCATGCAGCTGGGACGTGTCTGCTGCCAACATCTTGGGGAGGCCATTCCATCAGTCATTCATACGTAGCGTGCAAGGGTGTCTCAGTGCCTGGGCAACAGTGTCACTGGGTTGTATGTCCATTTTACATTCAGGGTAAAGCCCTGATTCTCATAAATAGCCTCACTGGTAGAAGGAAAGAACATTTTAAAAAAAAGCCCTTCCTACTAATCTGTAGATTTCCCCATTTTTTCAGAGAGAAGAAACCAAATTACAGACTCACTGTCACAGAACATTTGCATTCTGAAAATTAACAGCTGGCTTCCTTTTCATGTCAAAAAGCTTACTAACCTTTTCGAACCACACTGTAGGATCAGTTCTTGAGGCCACATTGTCCTTCCTGACTTAGATAAATGTTTCGCTGTATACCTCCACAGTCAGAGCTATTAAGAGTTTTTGCTGATTTGCTTGGCACATCTCCAGCAAAATAGTCCATTAAAATTCAAATCCTTTCCCAATAATTGAGACAATCAATTTGCATTAAACAAGGCACAATTATAATTTTATGTACAATTTAAATTCTATAGAAAATAATCAGTGTGTAATGAAGAGGGACACTTATTTTGATGCAAAGGGGTGTTTTTATAGTCTGCATTAAACAAATCTTTCGTATTTTCAAAATAGTCCCCTCGTTATCTTTGGTGTAGGGGAGCTTTGTTGTGTTTTATTTTAATGTAGGGACTAGCGGATCCTCAGGACCACTTGCTTGGTGAGCAATATGACTTTCTCTCAGTGGCATTTAAATTGAAAGCGGTGAGAAATAAGAAGGTAGGTACTTGTTTGCTATTTAATATGCAGTGTTTCTTATACAAAGAGCAAACAGAGGATGCACCTTGAGTGGGTTTGTTACCTCTGTAATTAGTGCAGTAGGTTTCATTAGTGCAATAGGCATCATTCATTCATCGTACCTTTTTGTATTAGAACAGCTACCTATTCCTTGAACACAGATCTTGTGTTGGTTCCTAAGAAAATGATTCGAAGGCATTTGAGAAGGTTGCATAGGATGGGGGGTGAAGTTGCCATGGTCTGTGCCTTTATACTGAAGAGCGCCTGAGGAAGCTTCAGACCCCCAGCTGGCAGCCTTGCTAGACAGCCCGACCACACGACCGACCGTGCCTGGATCCTCCTCCGGAGTTTTCTTCTTCTCATTTGTAAGCTTTTAATGAGACTGGTATTGTTGGTCAGGAAATCTAGAACACTGGAGATATATTATTAGGAAGAATATAGTAAAAATAATGACAAGACAAAACAAATCCTGTCAGAGCCCAAGAACATATTTGGCTTCCACTTGCTGTGTCTGCCTGTTTCCATAAACGGTCCAAAATAGAAACCGGATGTTTAAAATCTCTCTCCCTCTCACATGCTCTCCTCCCTCTCCTGCCTTCCTTCCTCTTCAGTATTAGGAGACTTACTATTTTTATTATTTTTTATTTATATTCCCATTTTTCAATATTTGCCTTTTGTGTGGCTAACACATTAATTTTTAATGAAATATTTTCAGACTCTTGGAACTATTGGAGTAGCTGAATCATAAAAGAAAACTTGATATAGACTCAAAGGCAGCATACAAACTGAATATTACACTTGCATTATTTTTCCCATTCACAAATGGCAAATGGTTATTTCAAAAGATGAAGTCTGTTTACATTTAAATTTCGTATCATTGTATGCAAGTCTAGGTTATATAATTTGTGTTGTACAGAGGGTATTTAGGCACCACTCTAATTAATTATTAATGTTAGAAAGAAACATAAAAGCAATATGTTAAGCAGTGCTCTCCAGTGCTTTTCTTTTTATCGACAAACCTATTTTTGACAAGCCACATTTCTAATAAAGAAATACAATTGTGACTTTTCATTTTAGTTCTGTTGCAGTTAGATTTTAAATAAGAATGCATTTGTTTCTTTGGGTAGTTTATTTTTTTCAGCACAGTAATTTTTTTTTAATAATTTGTTTTATCTTGTTGTTGTTGTTGAGAATATGCACAGCAGAACACATACCAGTTCAAGAGTTTCTGCCTGCACAGTTCAGTGACATTGATTACTTCTTTGAGTTGTGCAGCCATTCTCCCCCTTCTTTGCTGAGTTGTTCCTCTCCCATTAACGTAAACTCACTGCCCGCTACGGTTCCTATCTAAATCTTCCGAGTTGCTGTTGTCAGTTTGATCTCATATAATAGGTATATCTTAAAAGAGCATAATGCTCAAGGCAGACATTCTTTACTTGTTAAGCTAAAATATTGTTTGGTTTAAGAAGACTTCAGGAGATATTTTTGATTTAAGGTTGAAAGGTTATTTCAGGGCAATAGTTTTGGGGGTTCATCCAGCCTCCATGGCTCCAGAAAGGCTGGTTTCCATATGAATTTGAAATTCTGGTCTGCATTTTTCTCCTTTTGATTAGAATTCTTCCATAGCATCTTTGATCAAAATGTACAGTAATAGTAGCCAGGCACCATCCAGTTCTTCTGACCTCATGGCAAAAAGGGCAGTTGTTCATGGAGGCAATTAGCCACACATTCCATTTCCTCCTCCTATTCCTGACTCTTTTTCTTCCTCTGTTGCTCCAGGTGAATAGAGTCCAGTTTTAGCTTAGATGACTGCTTGCAAGCTTTTAAGACCCTAGGCCCTACAAAAGGGACTAGGAGGTAAAACAGAGCCATTAAACGTGTTATTAGGCCAATTAACTGGGATGTCCATGACACCATGACCCTAACCTCCAAGCCCAGGAACCAAATCCCATGAGGTGTTTGGTTGTATGTAAGCAGCCTCAGCAGCTGCTCTTTTTTGTTGTTGATGTTATTGTTGTAAATATATCTATCACATGTTTCCCAGTGTAACTTTTTACAGGTATACAACTTATTGATAGCAATTACATTCAT
This sequence comes from Dugong dugon, assembly GCA_030035585.1. Lineage (NCBI taxonomy): Eukaryota > Metazoa > Chordata > Mammalia > Sirenia > Dugongidae > Dugong > Dugong dugon. The sequence continues at coordinate 20,494,093 of CM057469.1, read as the reverse complement.
CAGTTGTGCAATCTACTCTTAATCAATGTGTTTTTCCTTCACCGTAAACCGAAACTCAGTGCTCATTAAGCTATAACTCCCCCCTTCCTCTCTCACTGCCACCCCTGATAATCACTAATAAACCTTGGTCTCTATACATTTGCCTGTTCTTGTTTTTTTATATAAGTGAGGTCCTACAATATTTGTCCTTTTGTGGTTGACTTATTTTGCTCAACATAATGTTTTCAAGCTCCATCCATGTTGTAACAGGTGTCAAGTCTTCATTTCTCTTATGTATGTATGCTCCACATTTTGTTTATCCATTCATCCATTGATGGGCATTTCGGTTGTTCCCACCTTTTGGCTATTGTGAATAGTGCTGTAATGAACATTGGTGTAAAAGTATCTGTTTGAGTCTCTGCCTTCAAATCTTTTGGTTATATACCTAGGAGTGGAATTGCTGGGTCATATGGTAGTTCTATTTTTAGTTTTTTGTGGAACTGCCACACTGTTTTCCACAACTGCTGTACCATTTTGTATTCCCACCAGCAATGGATAAGGGTTCCAATTTCCCCACATCTTCAACAGCACTTGTTATTTTCTGTTTTTTTGTTTGTTTCTTTTATTTTTTAATCTTAGACATCCTAGTGGGAGTTAAGTGGAATCTCATTGTGGTTTTGATTTGCATCTCTCTGATGGCTAATGATGTTGAGCATCTTCTCATGTATTTGGCAGCCGTTTGCGTGTCTTCTTTAAGGAAATATCTATTCAAGTCCTTTGCCTGTTTTATGATTGGGTTATTTGTCTTTTTGTTGTTAAGTTGTTGAAGTTTTATATATATATATTGGTTATTAGGTTCTTATTAGATACACGGTTTATGAAGATATTCTCCCTGTTTGTAGCTTGTCTTTTCACTTTTTTGCTAAAATTTTTTTTTTGCTGAAGTCTTTTGATGAACAAAAGTTTTTAATTTTTATGTGCTCCCATTTTATTTTGTCTTTTGCTGTTTGTGTTTTTGTTGTTATATTAGATAATCCATTGTTAAAAGCTAGGCCCAGCAGCATTGCCCCTGCATTTTCTTCTAAAAATTTTATGTCAACTGATAATTGTTTTGAGTTTCGTATTTGTAAAATTATAATTAAAACTAGAAATTATTTAAACAATTTTATATTATATGTTATTCTCAGAACTATAGCTTTGTAATCCATTTTGAAACTGTAAATTAATAAAAATAACTTCTTCCAAATGTTTTCTTTATAGCTAGTATGGATATTTAATATGTTACGTCTTATAGAGTTTTTTCCTATCCTCAAATAATTATATCATTTATCAATTTTATGTTGGTAACTTAAATTTTATTTTAATCAAAATATATACAAAGTAGGTTATCTTTGTATTTTCTTCTTGTCCATTAAAATTCCTATTTTTACCCTCTTCAAGTAAATTTACTTACTCTCAACATTGATCGTGATTTTTTTCTAAATTTTTTTATATAATTTATCCCAAAAAACTAATAAATGTTTTAAGGAACACTGCCTGCCTTATATGAGCTGAATTGCACAGAATGGCATTTGCAAGAGCCAGAAGAGACTGGAAAGATAATCTAGTCCAACTCCCTCTCATCACCTACTGCTCACCCTCCATCCCCCCTGCCAACACACACTTTATAGATGAGAACACCAAGGCCCAGAGAGAGAACAAGTGACCTCCAAGACTATAGTCCAGGTAATGACTAGAATCTGTGTTTTCTGACTTCTGGTCTAGTATTTTTTACTGCACATACATACATAATTTGCATGTTCCCAGAAGTAGGGAGGTGGGGTTATACTAATAATCAAAAGGAAAACAATAAATGGAGGTAAATAATTAGATTTTAAGTAGAAGCTGTCTTATCCAATGAGCTTGAGATCCAAAGTTTCATGGTTAATTGGAAGGTCAGGAAATCATAACAAGTGATGTATTTTGGGTTAAGACATTTTCTCGTGTATGGATAACCTAGTTTGGAGTGCCACATTGTTTTCCCTGCATAAACTTGCATCTTTTTTTTGTGCTGAATTTTTGTTTCTTTAAGCCAAATGAGGATACTTAAAGACGTTGGGAAGCAGCCTCTGTGCAGAATTCTCTAGTTTACTGACCCCCTCCCCATCAAGATTTTTACTGTTCTCTCATGAATACCTACCATATTTTTACACAAATAACGCACACCTTCTACATTTGTTTGCCCGTGGTGCCCTTCCACCCCCTGAAGTATTTTCATAAGCGCTGATATGCCAGTTTTTTGGTTTTTTGTTTTACATGCTGCTGTAAAAAAAAATTAGCATGGCACACTTACGAACATACCCAGCGGGGGAAGGCGCAGTTGGCAAACATAGAAGAGCACGCTATTTGAGTAAAATTTGGTAATTTGACTCTTTTTTTTAAGAAAACACGTTGAGTCTTTCTAAATCATTCTACTTTGCTTTCATAAAATCAGCAACTCTTTTTTAAAACGTATTTCTGAGCTCACTAACCATTAAATTATGTTTATGTCAGTAGCATAAAAAGGAAAACACAACTGACTTTCTGAAGTATAACACAACTGGTGGGAGCAGAAGTACACAGCTGTCCTAGGGAGTAGCAGTCATTGGCTAGACATATTGAGTATGCCCTGGACCTCATTCATTACATCTTACAGAGAGAAAAGGGAAGTATTGGCTAATTGGGTGATCAGGATAAGTGGTGTTCCATTTGGAGAGCTTCTATTCTACTTCAGAAGGACCTACTAGAGTCAGATAAATTTGTGTAATATAATAACTGGTTTTATAAGAAGAAACTGCATTCTCCACACACAGTCTTTCCCTTTCTATCAGAAAGAGACCAACCTGGAGGCAGAAGAAAGGGATCTTTTTCTGTTCCTTTCTGCTTTCTCTTCCCCTAGGTTAAGAAGCCCAGCCTCACACCACCCAGAAGCCAGGCCAGTGGGATGTTCTTAAAACCAAGCAAATTTTCCCCCAACGTGCATGGCAGTAAAAGCAGTGGTCACTGTTCAGTCTAGAGAATCACCCCTCATATGCAAGTTCTAAGTGACCTGCTCTCCAGCTAGGGATGCTGGGAGCTGTAGCCTTGCTTTCTCAAAAGGGGAGCAGGTTTATTCCTTACCCAAAGTTGTGGGAGGACTTCCTTAGGAGGTTGCACTGCAGAAGATCTGGATGGTTTCAAAATGGGTTTAGATAAATTCTTTGGTTAAAAACCCATGCTTGGTTCTTAAAAGGTACTGTGAATGTATTAGGGTTCATTCCTAAATAGTGAATGAACAAATCAGCAAGCAATGAACAACAGCCCTATCTCTTTCAATTAGATGAATATGAACCTTCCATCTTTCCTTTTATTGTTGTGTGTGTGTGTGTTGATTTGAGCATCCATTCATTTTCCTTTTTAATTAAGGCATGGTATTTATCAGGAATGATGATTACAGTACATGGCTGTATCACAAAAAAAAAGTTTTATCTCACTTGCTCTTCATTCCCTTGCAACATTTTCAGTGACCTAAATAGGTGGGGCAGCATTTTTCCAAATGTATTCTATGGATAACCAGTCCTACAAGATGGTCTTTGAAAAAAAGAATTGCGTGATGTTTTAGTTTGGGAACACATGGCATAAACTAGTCACTTTCTGGAGATTCAAAATGCACATTAATATGTTAAAAGACTTGAGAGGTATGTCTTAGAAGTGATTCATTATTTTTAATGTTTAAATTAATTTTAATTAAAATAATAAGAAATAAAAATACTAGTAAAAATTTAAAACCTTTGTTGTTGTTAGGTGCTGTCAAGTTGGTTCCAACTCATAGTGACCCTATGTACAACAGAACGAAACATTGCCTGGTGCTGCGCCATCTTCACAATCATTCTTGCTTGAGCCCATTGTTGCAGCCACTGTGTTAGTCCATCTTGTTGAGGGTCTTCCTCTTTTTCACTCACCCTCTACTTTACCGAGCATGATCCTTCTCCAGGACTGGTCCCTTCTGATAACATGTCCAAACTATGTGAGACAAAGTCTCGCCATCCTTGCTTCTAAGTAGCATTCTGTCTGTACTTCTTGCAAGAGAGATTTGTTCTTTCTTCTGGCAGTGCATGGTGTATTCAGTATTCTTCACCAGCACCGTGATTCAGAGGCGTCAATTCTTCTTTGGTGTTCCTCGTTCATTGTCCAGCTTTCAGGTGCATATGAGGTGATTGAAAACACCATAGCTTGGGTCAGGCGCACCTTCGTCCTCAAAGTTACATCTTTACTTTTGAACACTTTTAAAGAGGTCTTTTGCAGCAGATTTGTCCAATGCAATACATCATTTGATTTCTTGACTGCTGCTTCCATGGGCATTGATTATGGATCCAAGTAAAATGAAATCCTTGACAACTTCAGTCTTTTCTCCATTTATCATGATGTTGCTTATTGGTCCGGTTGTAAAGATTTTTGTTTTCTTTATGTTGAGGTACGAGCCATACTGAAAGCTGTAGTCTTTGATCTTCATCAGTAAGTGCTTCAAGTCCTCTTCACTTTCAGCAAGCAAGGTTGTGTTATCTACATATCGCAGGTTGTTAATTAGTCTCCTCCAATCCTAATGCTGTGTTCTTCTTCATATAGTCCAGCTTCTCAGATTATTTGCTCAGCATACAGATTGAATAAGTATGGTGAAAGGATGCAACCCTGACGCACACCTTTCCAGACTTTAAACTGTATGGTATTCTCTTGTTCTGTTTGAACAACTGCTTCTTGGTCTATGAACAGGTTCCACATGAGCACGATTAAGAGTTCTGGAATTCCCATTCTTCGCACGGTTATCCACAATTTTTATGATCCACGTAGTCAAATGCCTTTGCATAGTCAATAAAACACAAGTAAATATCTTTCTGGTATTCTTTGCTTTGAGCTAAGATCCATCTGATATCAGCTAAGATCCATCTGATATCAGCAATGATATCCCTTGTTCCATGTCCTCTTCTGAAACCAGCTTAAACTTCTGGTAGTTACCTTTGATGTACTGCTGCAACCGCTTTTGAATGATCTTCAGCAAAATTTCACTTGTGTGTGATGTTAATGATCCAAAACACCAAACCAAACCCATTGCCATCAAGTTGTTTCTGACTCACAGCAACCCTATAGGACAGAGTAGAGCTCCCCCCATAGAGTTTCCAAGGAGCAGCTGGAGAATTTGAACTGCCGAGCTTTTGGTCAGCAGCCAAGTGCTTAAGCACTCTGCCACCAGGGCTCCAATATTAATGATATCGTTGCATAATTCCCGCATTCTGTTGGATCACCTTTCTTTGGAATGGGCACAAATATAGATCTCTTCCAGTCGGTTGGCCAAGTAGCTGTCTTATACATTTCTTGGCACAGACTAGTGAGCACTTCCAGTGCTGCATCCATTTGCTGAAACATCTCAATTGTTATTCCATCAATTCCTGGAGCCTTGTTTTTCATCATTCCCTTCAGTGTAGCTTGGACTTCTTCCGTCAGTACCATCAGTTCTGGATCATATGCTGCCTCCTGAAATGGTTGAACATCAACCAGTTCTTTTTGGTACAGTGACTCTGTATATTCCTTCCATCTTCTTTTTATGCTGACTGCGTCCTTCCATATTTTGCCCATAGAAACCTTCAGTATTGCAACTTGAGGCTTGAATTTTTTCTTTAGTCCTTTCAGCTCAGCAAATGCCAAGTGTGTTCTTCCCTTTTGGTTTTCCAACTCCAGGTCTTTTCACACTTCATGCTAATACCTCACTTTGTCTTCTCTAGCTGCCCTTGGAAATTTGCTGTTCAGTTCTTTTACTTATCATTTCTTTCACTCCATTAAAACCTCTAGAGAAGGGTAAATTTCATTTTGACTTTACCCCCTTCTCTTGGAGGATGTGGCAAGAAGGGCTACAAACTTACCTTTAGGGCTGTTGTTAGAGGCATCACTAATCTAAGCATGGAAATGACCCACCATGGCATTATTTAGAAGAGCTGAATAGGTTCTCCATGGTTTTGTGTCTTCTTTCACCCCTTTCCCCCCGTCCCTGGCTTTTAGTTTCACTTTATTTCCTCTAGCATGTGGCATGATTACCGAGTCCATGCTGTCTAACTCATGGACTGGCAGAGCTGTTCAAGACTGTAGCAGTTGTGTACCCTAGCACTTCCAAACAGTGGGAGTCTGTTACCCACAGACGAAACCTTGAGGTGTGATTATTCCAGATTAAGGAATGGATTTAGACAGAAATAGGTCCTGGAGGACATGGTTATCACTGTTACCATCTATCTGGTTGTGATGTGTGAGGAGGGTAAATATCTGTTTTCTCAGTTTTTGAACTTTCAAAAGGATTTTTTTTTTATTGTTGTTGTGTTCTTCCTTCTTCTCCATATAGAGGGAGAAAAGATTGATGTTCATTTATGTATTAATTTGTTCAGTCACTGTTATAGATACTCTTCAGATATTTGTCAAGTGCCAATTGTGATAGCAGGGACTGAAAAGATGCATAAGACTTAGACTTTATCTTTGAGAACTCATAATCAAGATGTCTTGCCTGTGTTTCCACAGTCTGGAATACCTTTCCCTTCTTTGCCTTCTTTCTTCTTCTTAAATTGCCATTGAGTTGGTTGTGACTCATGGCTGTTCCATGTGTGTCAGAGTAGAACTGTGTTCCATAGGGTTTTCAGTGGCTGATTTTTAGGAAGTATATTGTCAAACTTTTCTTTCGAGGCACCTCTGGGTGTACTTGAACCTCCAACCTTTCAGCTAGTATTTTTATGAGCATGTTAATCTTTTGCACCACCTAGGGACTCCCTTCTCTGCCTAGATCCTTATTTCTCAAGAGCCAGGTTAGCTGTGATGTCTTCAGTGAAGTCTTCCTTGACTCCATCCTCTGCATTACTCAACGCTTTGTTCAAACAACACTTTGATTGCACATACAGGACATCATAATTATTCTTCGGATGTCTAATTAGACTATGAGCTCCTTAAGGACAGGAACCATATCCGAGTCATCTTTGTATCTCTAGCACATAGCTCAGTGCCACGCCTGTGAATGAGTATATGAATTTGCAGTCTTTCTTATCTTCTAGCTCATCTTTTTGTCTCCCAAAATTGTAGAAGGGGAAAAAATAATGAGACAAAAGCAGAGCTTGATGTATATGCATAACATCTTTTTTATATTTTATAACCTCTCTTCTATATCCTAACATTTGGAAAAACTACTCAATAATCTAATTACTATCATTAAGTAATATAAATCTGCGAGTTTTACTGTATAATGATTTGCATCCAGTGAGCACTCAATAAATATTAATCACAACTATTAAATATGCTTTGATCTTATGAAAGCTAGAATGGCCATTTAACTACTCATGGTGTTATTAGTTTCTTCTTATTTTTCAAGATTTATAGGTCATGTTTAATGAAGCTGCTTGTTAAGGTTGTTAGCAGTTACATAAATGAATTTAACTTTACAAATTTTATGATAGTCATTTGGGATGAATTGTATACTTTTTGGTTTTTTGGTTTCTCCAGTGGCCTGGTATATTAAAGAATGATTAAGTTGCAAATTTTGTGAGAATTTTTTTTTATCAGTTAAATTTAACTTTTTACATAATGCTAGTGATTTCAGCACCACAGATAAATGAGATAATATAGAATTGAGGCTAAGAATCACTTTTCTTCTTTTACATGGCCAGGCAGAACAGCCCTTCGAAGATGATCCTTGGAAAGAGGTCTTTTCTCATTCAGACCAAACATACTTAGCTTCTCTGTCTCTTCCACTTTAAAATAATCATTTCTGTGACCCATGGCTGGAAGTGCTACAGTTTTTCCACATGGCCCTTAAAATATAGTTAGTGTTGCGTTTCTTATTTCTTATTTTGAATTATGCCCACTGTGCTCACCGGTAGGTTTATCTTCTCTGGGCCCAGCTGGAACATACGGAACTCTTGGGCTCCTTTTGGCTCTTTGCCTGGAACAGGGAGGCCTAACTAAGCAGCTGTAAATGGGGCAGCCCTAGCAGCCTCCTGGGCCCTTTTTCCCTAGACCCATCTTGGGGTTCTAGGTCTCCCCATTCCAGTATGGAGAGAAAATGACCCCAAGGAAGGGACTACAAATGTATTTGGATCTGATCTCTAGACATCTCTCATCAGAACTAGTCTTTCTGGGGTGAGATTTGGGGAGCTGGAAAGTGTGAGGCTCGCAGAAAACTTGAGCTCCCACTAGTGGCTAACTTTCCCTGATTCCTAGGCAGTTAGTCACTCCCTGTTGTTTATAGTAAATACCCTCATTTTCTAGCACTCAGAGTTCTGTATTTCATGGCATTTTATATCTTTCTCTCTCGTTAGATTGTGAGATCCTCAGTGAGAAGCATGTGTTACCAATCTTTCAAGTCCCAGTACATAAACTGGGTTGAATCCATGAATAATTGACTAAGAATTGAATTTATTTCAATTCAAAAAGTATTAGCTCATGGTTAGGATTAATATTTGCTGATTCCATTAGTGACCTCAGTTCTTTCCACCAAGCCTTCAAAATGTGAACTCACCTGGCCTTATTAGCTATTCTTCACCGTTTCCAAGCTACAGTATAGTTCCATCCATTAAAACAACAAAAAGTGATTGAATACCTGTTACATGATTGAAACTCTATTAGGCCATATATATAAGATAAATTAAACAATCACTGACTTCCAGGGATTCATGGTCTAGTGGGAGCCAGAGAATTGTAAAGCCCTCACTGTACCCCAAGCCGTCAAGGTTTGGTAGAGATATGCATGTAGCAGCATGGGGTCATGGAAGAGACCCAAATCCAGCCTGCGGAACCTCAGGGAACTTCTTGGAAGATGGCCTGTCAGAGCTTAGCTTTAGAGGACGTGCATATGTAAACTAAGGAAAGGGCGAGGATTCATGTGGCGAGGAAAACGAAGGAAATTTCTGGAGGAGAGAAAATATTACATGGCTCGAAACAACAAACTGGTCAGTGTTGGAGGAGTGGAAGGTGGGAAGCAGGGAGTGCAGCACTGGGGATCCATGCCAGGGACCTGTCTCTTTATCCTGTTGGTGTTGAGGAACCAAGGACGCATTTTAGATAGGGCATAGTGGTGGATTTGTGTTACAAATAGCTCACTCTGGTGGCAGCATGAGAGTAGATTTTAGGGAGCCAGACAGGGAAACCAGATAGGAAATGATGAGTGCCTGTGATAGGAGTGGAGAGGAGGGGTGGGCTGGAGAAATATTTAGGAGGTAAAATTGGCTAGTGATTGATGGGTTATGAGAGATGAGGAAAAGGGAGAAATAGAGTAAATTTTTTTTTTCTATTACTGTTAGTACCTGTTTCTTTGGTCTAATCCCAGTGACGTTCTTTGTATCACTGAGAAGGAACTTGCAGAATGTCTTAAAAGCCCATGATTTTAAAATGACCTTTCTTGGTTGTGTCTTCATCTGTTTTAAATTTTCCTGAAGCAAGTCCACATTTTTATTTTCAAATTTATGTTTTCCTATTTCTATGACCATTCAATCTAGATTTATAATTTTTGTAGCATTTTAAATCCCAAGAAATGGGTCTCAAGAATTGTATCAGAAGGGGGATTGTTGCTGACTTATTGATCATTCTATCTCTTAACTGCTCACATTGCCAATGTAATGCCCTCCTCATCACCCCGCTGGATTGATCTCCCCTTCCTGCACTGTGATGGCATTTCCATCTGTGCGCTTCATTTATGCAATGTACTGCCATACACCTGGCACTGTCCTTGGTGCAACGTAAGAGTCCTACCTTACAGACAGACACATATGTAAATAATAAAAGATAGCGTGATGGGTATTGTGATACTTCTCTTTGACGAGTTCTACTAATTATGACTCCAAAGCAGTATTATTTCTGAGAAGAACATTGAAAATAATCTAAATATCCCAAATGGCCAACGTCAGATTAGTTTCATAAACAAACACAAACCAAAAACAAATTCATTGCCATTGAGTTGATTCCAACTCATAGCAACCCTATAGGACAGAGCAGAACTGCTCCATAGGGCTTCCAAGGAGCGGCTGGTGGATTTGAAATGCTGACCTTTTGATTAGCAGCCAAGTGCTTAACCATTGCACCACCACAACAGGTGACGTAAATTTCTTTCCTGGAATTGTAAAATGCCATTTAACTCACTTGGGGAAAAAAGTACTTATTGGCATGACAGATGTTCAAAATATATTTCCAAGGGGAAAGAGGATAAAAGAAGTATATATTATATGATTCCATTTTTGTAGTGGATATAGAATAGATGTGTACTTTCATATCCCACGTATATGGACTCAAAATTTCCCCATGCCAACTTGTATATAAAACTCAGGATCTCCTTGAGTTCCCCCAGAGACTTCATATGCACCTAAGTACTGCTGATCCGTATGGACTTTCCTGAAGATATAAGAAAGAAGATGGAGAACACTTACAGCACACATCCCTCAGAAATCATGTAACAAGCTCTCTTGATCCTTACTTCTCTCCTCCCAAGTCCTTTCCAGGCTGTACTCCCACTCTGGAATTTTTTCCTCTCTCCTCTTCCTCCTTCCTCCAGGTAGCATTCAGATTCTTTGGCTTCTCATATTCCTGCAAACCACAGATTCCTTACCCCCAGCTCTTACCTCAAATGCACGTGAACTCAAACTAGCCTAGTTCTTGGGTAAGAGGTAAATTTAACATTGCAACCTTTTACACACACGTACACAGGTGCACATGCTCACACACACGCAACTGGACACACTAGAATATAATACGTTAGCTGTCTCTGGGCAGTGAGATTATTAGTGAATTTTCTTCTTTTTCACTCTGCAATAATGTTTAAACTTTGTGCACTGGGCATGTGTTAACTTTTTTTTAAAAGGAAATGCAAACAGTAAAAAAAAAAAAAAAAAAAAAAAACATGCTTAGCTCAGGTTTTGCCTCTTCTAGGAAACCTTCCCTGACTAACCTCCTCCAAACAGGGTTAGATCCCTCCAGCCATTTTTCCATTTTGCCCTTTTGATTTCTCTATCCATGCACTTAGCTCATTGTCTTACAATTGTCTTTTTTTAAATCATGTTTTCCTCCTAGTTCTCAGATCCTTCCTCCTAAGTTCCTTTGGCTCATCACCATCATAGGCCTCTTCTCTTTCTACAACAGATTCTTAAGCTGAAATCCAGAGATGGGTGTGGACCTCCAGAAAATGTGTACAAAATTTAATGTTTATTCCCTCCCCCGCAAAAAAAAGCAAATCCAGTTATTGTTTGAGTACCTATATTATGCCTGGCAAGGTTCTAGGTGCTGATCCTTCATCAGACTCTTAAAACACTTAAGGGCCACTGTTCTCTGGACTCCCCCTGCTAGTGCATTGTTGGTTTTTCTCATCTAAGACGTGAGCTCCATAAGGCAAGACCTTGTCTATCTCGATCACCACTGCTTTCCTACTGCCTAGAACACTGCCTGGAACATAGTAGTCACTCAAAATGTATAGTTTTGAATGAGGTAGAAAAGACATTTATTATGATCTCATTTTTCAGAATTGGTTAAATATCGTGGTGTCATTGAGGAGGCAGGAAGTAATCAAAAGCATTCTAAGACTCTGGGACTTCAGACTGGGCTTTACACTTAGTCCTGTCACGAAACTGGTCTTGGAGGAGGGTTCAGCGTAGCGCCCGAGTAGATGTCTGTTTCCTTGCCTGTCTCACTGTTCTCTGTGGTCTCCTCAGCCCTTTCTGACTCTAAAATTACACTGTTCTTGGCTGACTCAAGATCCCCCTCCAAGTCAGCAGGGTCAGTGCAATACAAAAGCTCTTGGGGTAGAGATGTGGCAAGGTGGCAGCTCTCTTGAGTTGGACTTTCTCTTTGGCTTCATTTAACATGGATCATTTTGTTTTGGGAGGTAGTTTGTTCCACAGAAACCAGACAGCATATTGTTTAAATAGTAGGCTTGATGTCTCAATGTAACATATTGGCCCACTGAGATCTACAAGAGTGTGAATCACAAACCCGCCTCTGTATGTTTCTGATATAGTGTGAATGTTCTGGATGTAAGAAAACCCTGCTACAAATGATCAGGTTATATCTCATTTTGCCATCAATAGCGTTTTGAAATGTTAAGTTGGTAGAATAGCTGCTGTTCTGGGGTAAATAGAGTCTTTAAACTGCAGCAAAATATTTTTAAAATCAAATACTGCAGTCTCTAACCCAAATTATATTTGCTTTATTTTCTTCAGGCTGTACACATGCCTGGGATTGTGTGTTTAAAGTTCAGCTTTGTGTGTGGTATTCCTGTGATAATTTCAGTACATAAAATAAGCTGTTTACAAAAGCCACCCTGAGACCGATACTCCACAGCAGTTTAGCAGCAAATTTCTACTCTGGGTATTTAACAATAATTGGGATCTTTCTGTTGGCTTTACATAAACTCAGATTAGTAGTAAAATCTAAGTACCATCCCATTTGGCAAACTCTTACACTTCAAGCAGTCACAAATTTCTTCTGATTGTGCTTTTCATTCGCACCTAGCTCAGATTTTTGCCTGATGCTTTTTTAAATCCTCTAATTTACATGCTGTGGTAAATTTAAAATGAGGACAGATGAATGCTGCTAAACTTTTCTATTCTACTGATGAATATGGTATTTTGCTTCAACTATCTAGCTGTTATATATTCAATGACCTTTAAAACATGAAATAGATACTTCTTTTCATACATACTGTGCAAGACTGGTTATTAGTATTGTCTTCCCTTTTGAGAGACAGGAAGGCCAAGCAGAGCATCTGGGAGCTAATTTCAATGAAACTGAAGATGCCGTTTCCTGTTCACAGGGCTCACACTTAGTCACCTGGGCAGAGAAGCCCCTTTTGCATGGTTCTCTTGGAGCTGTGTAAGGTGATCATCTGCCCTAAAACCATTTCTCCTCCCCTAAAGCCCAGTGTACCACAGTGTTTCTTATTGTAGGACTGTCTAGGTACCTGTTGGGGGCTGTTAGAACTTACTTTGTAACTCTGAGTGAGAAAAAAGGTAGCATTTTTTTTTTTGCTGGCTCCTACTAAATGCTTTTAATATGTTATCACGTTTATTATTGTTGGTAATAATAATCTTGTTCTCCAAAGAACAAAGTGAGACTTGGAGAGGTTAAATTGCCCGTTAACTAGGTTATCTACAGTCTATGTCCTTTCTGCTATCCTGCACTGTCTTCCTGGTTGCATAGACCTGGGTTTCCCACCAGATGGTGAGCGACTGAAGAAGAGTACTTTTCTCTGTTGCTGCAGCTTGCACAGTGAGCAGCACAGTACTTTGCACCAGGGGGACCAGCCATCTACCCAAAATTTCAGGAGACATAACGTGTGCCCACCGCTATGCTGGGGGCCTGGGGTGGTCAGAGAAGCTTCCTAGAAGTGGTGCAAATAAATGCTTAATGAGGTAAATTGAATCTACCATCATGTATGTAACTTTGTGACAGTGTTGATTTGGGTTTCAATAACCAAAATCAATATTAATTTTAAAATTATATATACAACTTAGGATAAAATTTCCATAATTCATAAGACAAGAAAAACTCAGGGTACATTTTTAAAGAAAAGTACAATTTTTAAAGGAGGGAATCTTTCTATTTCAGAATGAAGGAATGAGAAAAATTTTAAGCTATAACAAAAAATTCTCAGGGAAATGAACCAAAACTGCCACAGCCTCCACCAGACTGAGTCCAACACAACTAGATGGTGCCCGGCTACCACCACTGACTGCTCTCACAGGGATCACAATAGAGGGTCCTGGACAGAGCTGGAGAAAAACATAGAACAAAATTCTAACTCACAAAAAAAGACCAGACTTACTGGTATGACAGAGACTGAAGAGACCCCAAGAGTATGGCCCCTGGACACCCTTTTAGCTCAGTAATGAAGTCACTCCTGAGGTTCACCTTCAGCCAAAGGTTAGACAGACCCGTAAAACAAAAGGAGACTAAATGGGCACACCAGCTCAGGCGCAAGGACTAGAAGGCAGGAGGGGACAGGAAAGCTGGTAATGGGGAAGCCAAGGTCGAGAAGGGGAGAGTGTTGACATGTCGTGGGGTTGGCAACCAATGTCACAAAACAGTATGTGTATTAATTGTTTAATGAGAAGCTAGTTTGCTCTGTAAACCTTTATCGAAAGCACAAAAAAAAAAAAAAAAAATTCCCAGGGAGTTTGAGATTTTATTTTAGCTTAAGATGAAAAAGTGGACCAGTTGCTAAAGAGTTACAGCTTTACTTCTATCTGTCTTGATCACACTCAATTCTGCTAAGAGACCGGAGGCTTCGAAATTTAATAAATGACCCTAATTCAAAATGTCTTCAAATCCAGCCAGAGAGAAAGCGAAGCTGTTGTCACTATATCTCACTTTAAGCAAACCCAATATTTTAAATCCACACTTACAAAATAGACTAGTTAAGTGGTAATTCTTCACTTAGCAATGTAATTCATTGTAGGACGTTTTCTTTGCAATGCTTGTAAATGTGATTCAGTTTATTAGAACTCTCCTTATGCGGTACATTGCAAGTACAAAGTATATTTGGTAATGTTATCCAACAAACCAGCAGTTTCTAATTGTCAAAGCATTTGGTTTTGTTGTTGTTGTTATTAGGTGCCATTGAGTCCATTTTGACTCATAGTGACCCCATGTGAACAGACTAAAACTGCCGCATAGGGTTTTCTTGGCTGTAATCTTTATGAGAGCAGATTACCAGGTCTTTCTCCCATGGAGCCTCTGAGTAGGTTTAAACCGCCAACCTTTCGGTTAGCAGCTGAAGGCATTACCATTGCACCACCAGGGCTCCTTATTTGTTTTTTAAACCAAACCAAACCCGTTGCCATCAGGTCTATTCCAACTCATAGCAGTAGAACTGCCCTATAGTGGTTAAGAACTGCCCTATAGTGGTTAAGAGCTCAGGTTGCTAACCAGTTTGAATCCACCAGCCACTCCTTGCAAACCCTATGGGGCAGTTCTAGTCCGTCCTGTAGGGTCACTGTGAGTTGGAATTGACTCGAAGGCAATGGATATCTTTTTTTTTTTTTTTTTTTGATAGGGTTTCCAAGGCTGTAAAATCTTTTAAGGGAGCAGACTGCCACAACTTTCTCCTGTGAAGTGGCTGGTGGATTCAAACCACTGATCTTTTGGTTAGCAGCCCGGCGCTTAACTACTCTGCCACCCGGGCTCCCTATTTGTTTTTTAGACATATATATAGATAGATAGATATACACACACACACACGTAAGTATATATGTGTGTGTACATAAAATCATTCTATTGAGCACTTGCTATGTGTTGGGCACTGTCCTGGGCTCTGGTGAAACAAAAAGTGTGTCAGTGCACAGTCAGGGAGTGAGGACCAGTAGAGTAGGGTGAGGGCAGTGATCGTTGTGCCAGGGGCTCAGGGAGCTCAGAGCAGGGGCTCCCTTCTTTGGTCTTCATCATCCTCGTATTCTGTCCCTTCCAGTTCCTTACCCAGTGGATGAACCAGGAGTATGCACAGTTTATCTTGGTGGAAAGCCCTGCCCCTCTGCCTCCTCTCCTTGGTTTCATCCACCGACAGGGGAAGCCTGGCCTGATCAGGATCTCTTCTTACTCTAATCCCACCGAGCCAGTGGGAAACTTATGAACAATGTGACTGGCCCCAGTCATGTAGGTGACCTGAGGTCACTGGGATGTTCAGGTCATTGAAAGCTAAAAGACACAGAGCACTTCAAGGCATTAGTTTAAATGAACCTGCAGAAATAGAGTCAGATGACTATTCGGGGATGTAGTAGCAGAGTAAATAGTATTTTGTTTAATGGATGCACCAATCCTAATCACCTAAACCATTTGAGAAACCAGTATGTGAGAATCTGCTTAGAAAAAACGTTGATAAGAGAAATTAGAAGGAGCTGTTAGCTGTGCCTATAATTATTTTTCATGCAAATGCATAAGGAAGACCAGTCTTTTAGCTTTTATTTTACACTAATATGCCTAAGTCAAAGGCATATCGGATCACTCCCAGCATTTAAAGGCAGGTGGTGGTATTGTTTGTTTTTAGTGGTGGAGAAGTTATTTTTTCTTTTCTTTTTATTATGGGGACACCCTTCCATCTTTATCCCTTCTTTGTTATTGTTCTTTCCCTGGACCTTTTGCTCTGATCATATTTAACTTCCCATTGTGGAATTGGGCTGGAACAGCTAGACTTCAGTCTGAAGATCTTTTCATCTCTAGATGATATGTTTTTAATAAATGTTAAGTAGACTCATCACATTGTCTTCTAGAGAACATTTATTTTTAAGGATCTTTGTACATCTATCTGAAAGAAAAAAAAAAAGCAACCAAATATGCATTATTCAAATTCCAAATTCTATGGGAGCAGATTGTCACAGAACATACAATGATGAACTTCCAAAAAGAGAACCTTGGGTGGAGGAATCGTAGGTATGTATAACATATGCCAAGTTCAGTAATGCTTTTTAAGTAGTAAATGGACCTTATATTGTCTTCTGGTTAGATGCATCCTGCTTTGTGGCAATTCATTTATTGATTGTTGTGTGCCGTTGAGTTGAATCCGATTCGTAGTGACCCTATAGGACAGAGTAGAATTGCCCTGTAGGGTTTCCTAGGCTGCAGTCTTTCTGGGAGCAGACCACCACTATGCTATGAGAGCTCCTTTTTATTGATTATTTCATACATTTTCTTTATTGGAAAAAATCTTCTAAAGATTCATATTCAGCATATGTCTATTCTGTTGATCCTACAGATACGAAAAAGAAGTTTCATTCTCCTTGTCACATCAACAGTGAAAATTATCACAAAACCAAAAATAATTAATTTGAATGTCCAAGTAACTTCATAATTGGTTTTAGGTCTAAACTATACTTCTTTCTTTTTAAGTTGGCCATTCAGAGCTGGCAATTTTAAATGTCATGTAGGGTCCCTGTGGAAAATAGAAAGAATACATCTGTTAAGTAAAAATGCATTTGCTTTGCTTGGCCTATCAGTCTCCATATTTGCAATGACTTCCCAGTGTTGACTGGCATTGTGCACTGAGAAGTTTTTCAAATACATTGTGTTTTATTTCAGAACTTTCTATTGGTAGCAGTTCTTGTGCAAACGTGACATTTGTAATGCAGATGATTGATGTCAAAGTACAGTGTCTAAGTCCAATTTTTCATTGGTTTTATAAGGCTTTTGTCTTTAGCAGATTGCTTTAAGTCACTCAACACTGACTCTTAAAAAAGAGACCATTTCTGTGTTTACATAATTGCAACCTCGAGTGTGCTTTATGGATTTCATTTGGCACTCTCCAACCCTTCTGTTAGTTATGAAGGGTGATTACTACTGTTTACGTATGAGGAAACCAAGAGACAGGGATGTTTATTGACTTACGTTAGGAGACGGCATTGCTGCTGGTCTTGTTTATGTGTTTTCTTCTCTTTTCTAAATAGCTGAAAAGATTTACCTGCAATATAATCAGAAATATAATTGTCAAATGTCCAGGTATTTCCATGTAGGAACCTTTGGGACCCATCCCAAAAGGAAGCACAAGACAAAGTTATATTTGATCATGACTTTTGTATGGGTTAGAACATTTTACAAATTTCACAAGTATTCTCATGAAGAACTATAGCTATTCAACACAAATGATTTTAAGATTTTTGTTGTAGAGAAGTTCAGCCATACCTTTAGCCTTCCTGGCCCAAGACCTTGTCCCTCCTCTCATTGTGTGCTTCAAGCCTTCTGGGTTCTTGGCCCTCTTCTTGGTTCCCCGATTTCCATACTTTGATGGCTACTTGGCATTGTATGTCCTGCTATGATGCAAAAATTCCTGGATACCCCTTATAATATTATTATTATTATTGTATTATTGTTGTTATTGTTATTAAAGCAGCTAACTTTAGATAATACTTACTATGTGCCAACCACTGTTCCAAGCACTTACCTTTATTAGGCCATTTAATTCTCCTAACAACCCTATGAGGCAAATGCTAGCGTTATCTACATTTTACCAATGAGGCAACTGAGGCACAGCGAAGTAAAGTAATTGGCTCAAGGTCATACAGCTAGTATGTGACAGAGCAGAACTTAAACCTAGGCAGTGTGGCTCCCAAGTCTATGAAGAAGGGATGTTGATGTGAAAAATCTTAGGAATATTTTAGTTCCCATAATAGCAAAGTTTTTAAAAGTTCCCTCTGTATTTCCAGTTAGATATGGCATTATTTTATGTTCCCAGCTTAAGTGCTGTCTGAGCTGCTTTCCCACCATCGAACCACTACTGTTGTCCCACAAGGAGCACCTGATCAGTGTCTGAATTGGGTCCCAACATACACATATTCAGCTGTTGCACGTGTATATTAAAGATGAGTGTCCTCTGTCTTATGTGAAATTCTTATTTTCTTATGTATGGAATAGAATACAATGGAGATAATAAAATGTTGATAATAAAATAAGTTTCAAGTGTGTGCCTGTGACTTTACATTTAAGGCAGATTGATAGTGAAAAGGAAAAGAAGAGGAGCATTAAGACAATGGCAGAAAGGGAAATCCAGTGAGTGCTTTCCTCCCATAATAAAAAAAAAAAACAGTTCTTAGTAATTTAGCGCTTACTATAGTATTACACTATGTGCTTTACAGCAGCCCTCCAAGGTGTACCCCAGTTTGCAAACAAGGAAACTGAAGATTAGAGTGGTCAGGAAATGCGACCACAGTTGCACAGTCCACAAACGGTGAAGCTAGAATTTCAACAGGTTTGCTTGACTCCAAAGCCGGTGCCCTCTTCACAACACCACACTGTCTTTCTGCCTCTCAAGAGAAGATGTTCCCATTGGGACCAAGATTAAGTGACTCTCACGGGCTTGTCAAGATGTAGTCACATGGAGGCCTGAGATTCAGCAAGCATTGCCAGGAATAAAAGTCATGAAAAAATTAGACAAGAGGAGTATTACAAAAAGGCTCAAGGAGGAAAAACATAGTTGGGCATAAAGGGAAATAAAATAGACAGTCTTTTGAAAGAATGGGAATAGACGGCCATGGTAAAATACTTAGGAAAACTAATAAGAAGTTTGTACTCAGTTCGCAGAGTCCCTGAGTAGTACAAACGGTTAGTGCGCTCAGTTGCTAACTGAGGGGTTGGAGGTTGGAGTCCAGCCAGAGGTGCCTCAAAAGAAAGGCCTGGCGACTTACTTCCAAAATAACCAGCCATTGAAGACACTATAGAGCACAGTTCTACTCTGACACGCATGGAATCGCCATGAGTCAGAGCCAACTCAAAGGCAACTGTTTTTCAATCAGATGGTCCATGCTTTTGAGTATGTTATTTTCATGTATTACCACTCCACAGTGATGTGGTAATTCCAAGTTTTGTAGGAAGAGCTTTTTACCACCAAATATCATTGTCACACCACAGTTTATTCCATATATGTCTTATTTTTGTTGGTCTTGTGTGCTTTTATTAAGGCCTGCTCTGCCTTTCTGCTTTCTGTTACTATGGCAATATTAATGCTATTGATATGGGTGGAGTCTGATGTTATTCACCAGTGTGGCATAAGCTAGATTTATAAAGCATCTATTTAGTAGAGCAATTCATCAGGTGTTAATAATGTTCATATGCCTTATGATTTTTTTTTAAATTTTTTTGTTACCCAATATAGAGACCTCAACTTAAGGTAGTTAATAAAGAGGCACAATTTTTCCACAAAATGAATGGCTTCTTATTTTAAGCACAAGATTCATGTAATGAGCACTGCTTTCTAAAGGAGAATTCATAGGAAGATTTGCAGTAGCATGTTTGACAGTTTTCCCTGAGGCACCTGTGAGAATGGAAGAGGTGATAGGCAGAAACAGTCACGCTTAGCAAGCCCAACTTGCCCGGTGCTCCATCACTACCTTGACATTGTAAAAGTGGGACATGTCCTGTTCTCAGGAAGTTGGAACAGATCAGTCTTGAAGGACATCTGACTGGACATTTTAGTAGAGAAGAGATGATTCAGAAAATAAACAGCCCAACTTTTCCGTTTTTACAAGCTCAAGAAATGGCAGCTCCAGTTGAGTTGTGACAAAGTGTGAATGATGTGTGTTCATTGTTAAGAAAGAAGTGAACAGCCTGGAGGAGGGAACTTAACTTCCTTTCAGTAATGCCATGGTCACACAAATAAGCTCTGACTCCCAGTTTCCCTGGTAGTTTTTCCTTCTTCTTCCTTTTTGTATGTACTCCCACCACAGCTTCTTGGGCTTACTCTATTTCTCAGAAGGTTGAAGCTGGCGGCCCTTTAGCCTGTACCTCACAACGCACCTAACCAAAACCAAACCAAACCCACTGCCGTCAAGTCAGTTCTGACTCATAGCCACCCTATAGGACAGCGTAGAACTGCCCCATAGGGTTTCCAAGGCTGTAAATATTTACAGAAGCAGACAGCCATATCTTTCTCTCGTTGAGCAGCTGATGGGTTCAAACTGCAGAACTTTTGGGTGGCAGCTGAGCGCTTTAACCACTGCACCACCAGGGCTCCTAACACACCTAAGAAGAGCCACAATTCCCAGCAAGGCACTGCCTGTTGTGTCTTATTGCTTAATTATTATACCTATTTAATGCTACTTAGAACACTGTCAGCTGTTGAGAAAAGGTAATTATCACTAGTCAAATGAAAAACACTTTTTTGGCTGCCTTACGGATACACGTTTTACTGGTACCTTGATACATAATGAAGCCTGATAGCAAAACTTTTGCTTGTCTCTTCTTCAAGCCACAGCTGTTTCCTTGCTAAATTCATCCCATCTGTCTTCCCTTCCGTAAAGCTGTAGGCAGTATAGCATAAGTACAGAAGCAGTTCAGTGCTATTTTGGATAAACATAGCTGAAATTTGAATCTTTGCCATTTGCGATGCACACATTTTGTTTTACTGCTGTAAAGAGAGCTGTCAAAATACAACTACATGGATAATTTACTAAAATACAGTCAAATATAAGGTTGATCAAAGGGAAAGTACATTGGGTCAGTCTGCCTGTTTATTCCAGTATGTGATCTGAAGGTGTCACTGCCCTTTTGGTCCCCAGGAATTCTGGTTGGGGAGAGCAGAGTCTGAAATCTGTTTCAGTCCTGCAGCCTGATTTTCAGGGGTTACTGATTCCTTGTAACTGATTTGTGACGTGACTTACAGAGTCTTTGAGAGGCTTAGGAACCCACTTTCTTAGTCTTCAAAAAGATTTGCATTAATGGGAAACATTTTTTTCTTATTTTGGCACATACAGTCAGATTTGGGCTATCTTACTATTCTGTGTTTTGACATTTATTGCATTGAAAGCTTTGTTACCAGTGGAACAGTCTATTTCATTTCCATCCTATTCCTTACTTCTGATTATTGGTACATATAAATGCACCATCATGCATTTTTTATCAATAATACACAATGCCTTAGACTCAGAGAGGACGTTTCTTGAGTGAATTCCTCTTTATAATTCAAAGACTACTCACTCACTCCTGGACCATTACTCTCACATACACATTGACTGCTTGCTTTTTTCCATGGGCAAAGGTCTATTCTAGACCCAAATAGTTGTGACCTCTTTTTGGGAAGACGCCAACATCTAATACATTTTGGTAGCCACTGTTCATAAAACGTATTGTGGATTTCTATTTAAACAAGGGTAACTGAAACACAGTATCTTTGGGATGAGACCATTAAGTAGTTCATTAATTTAACATTTAGATTTAATTCGCCTCCTTTCCAGTGCTTCTCAACCCTTTTTCTGGCTTCAGTAGTGTAGCAAAGAGGGAGTAAAAAGGATTGCATGAGAGCATTTGGAGGCCGGGCCCAGGAGTGGAGCCCACTGCTTGCTGTCCATACCCCATTGACCAGCACTCAGTCACATGGCTCTACCTAACACCCAGGAGGCCAGAAAGTGTGGTCTAGAAGATGAGAAATTGGACTGTGCTGAGTGCTAGCATTCTCTGTCCTATCGTCCCTCCCCCCTCAAAAAATAAGCCCCAGTAAATAAAGTGATAGCCATAGGAAGCCCATTTATATAGAGCTGTGACAGAAAGTCGTAATTTTTAGGTAAAGAGCTGTATGGCTATGAAGGTGAGGACACTGACTAATGACGTTTCTCTCCTAGCACTTTCATAGAAGCATATTTGCAAAATTTCTACAAATGTGGATCCTGTTAACAACTCCATGAGAGTGGAGTCTTGTCTGTCTTCTCCACTGTATCCCAGTGCCCAGTAGAGAAGACATTGTAGGTGCTTGGTAAATATCTGTTGAACAAATGAGTGAACAAATAATAGAACAAATGAACCTTGTGGTATTTTCTTCCCCTTGCCTTAAAGTTCCTGCCTCTTGGTCAGGCAGAAAACACTGGCATCTATAGCGTATTGTATATAAACAGGTTTAGCAAAATCATAATGCTGCTGGGTCCCCAGCTGCTACTAATGAAATCGTTGTTCTAGAAGTCCCCAAGGCCTTTTCTACACACCAAGGCATTGCCCTCTTTCACATAGCTATCTTCTATTAAAAAAAAAAAAAGAGCTCAACCTCTGAAAGGTGTAAGTAATGTAACAGACACAAATGCAACCAATTCTACTTCAGTGGAAAGCGGGAACGGCAGGCTTGCCATTGGTTCTTTGAAAGCCATCTATATAAAAAGGATAAACAAGTATTTGAATTTACATTGTGATACCCTCTGATCGAGGGCCAGTAGGTGCCTTAGAATCAATCAAATGCTCTATGATGCCATCATTAAAATTCATTCTTTCATTTAACGCATGTGCTAGGCACTGTGTTGGATGCCTTGGGTACCAGTAAGATTTGGCTCAAAAGGAGCTAACATTTTAGTGGCAGAGACAGACTTGCAGACAGTCATGATACCCTGTGATAAGAGCCATAATGAAGAGCACATGAGAAGGAACAAGTAAGAAAAAAAACCCGTTGCTGTAGACTTGATTCCAACTCATAGCAACCCTATAGGGCAGAGTAGAACTGCTCCATAGGGTTTCCAAGAAGCAGCTGGTGAATTCGAACTATCAGCCTTTTGGTTAGCAGCCATAGCTCTTAACCACTGTAACACCAGGGCTCGAGTAAGTAAGAAGAGACCAGAAAAGGTGCTCTAGGGGAGTGATGCTTGACTCCTAAGGTGATGCAGACTGTAGGCAACTAGCAGAATAAGGCACTTTCTCTAATACTATTCTTTGTATTCCACACTTTAGAAGACCAGTCTAGAGTTATGACCAAGATGAGAAGCAGCATGTGACTTCAGGCGGACCACCCTTATGTTCCTAATACATGACATGGTTCTATGCCTTGTCGGACTATCCTGGAAGCGGGCCTGCACTATCCAGCTCCAAGACCATTCTGACTCAAGCCACTACTTACAGTGCCTGTGCAACACAATCCCATCACAGTATGGGCCGATAGGCAGATTTTAATGTTGGGAGAAAATAACACAGACAACAAAAAATATTATCTGTAGCAACATTACTATTTAAACTCACCGTTTGATGAGTTTTGCAAGGTTTTTCAGTAATCCTTTGACACCTTCTCCCCATCTTTATGATAATTCTAGAGCATATACCTTTGACTCAATTTTCATGGGAAACACTCTCTGCCATCTGTGATAGGGAAGATAACAAGACCATTCTGCCTAATGGGCACATGCTCACACAGGCTATGTAAATCATGATCTCTCTTGGAAATACATGTCCAAGTAATTGACTCAGTGCTTCTGAGAGTCAGCAGGCATACGTGGCTATTGGTTAGAGAGAGGGCTGGAAATAACCCTCTGTTCAGAACCTCGTGGAGAAAGTTGGATTGCCCTGGGCAGGTCTTCTTAACCTGGGATTGCTAAAATGGTTGGATAAAATGGTATTCATAGAATGAAACAAAGTTGGCTATCAAGAGCTAACAAGACCCTGACACTTCATCCTCAGAGTGTATTTATTTTTGTAAATTCAAATTTAAAGCACGTGATGGTGTTGGTTACTTTAAAAACATTTTTTCTGAATGTTCTATACTTAGGCATTTCAGTTGTGCTAATTGTTTCTGGGGAGTTTACACACATATTCCCATCTCTGTAATAGGCTAGTTGCTGTATTGTGAACTTTAACCTTTGCATCTGCTTCTGTTTATATTCATGGATGGTCACAACTTAAATTCTCTTTAGTATTCAAGCAAATGACTACCGTGTAGTGGATTCATCTAGCTAGAATTTGACTTGAAGGGGAAAAGACCAATTAATGGTTGTCTAAGACTATACCTATTATTTCATTGTGCATGTAAGCTGCTACCACTTAGTTGTTAGCTAGGATGCCAAGGAATTACTAAAAAAATCAAATTAATACACATTATTAAACATATTTACACACACCAAACTATTTCAAACCAGTAATGCTGGAATAAAGACAAAATAATACTGTGTATTTACATAACACCATAACACCTTTCATTAGAAAAATCTCAAGCTTTGCTAACTAACTAAGCTGTCCAACCTGCTGTGAGGTGTGTAGGCAGTAAGGTAGAACAATAAACAAGAAGATGAAGACAGAAGGGCAAGTGCATTCGCAAAGGGTAGCAAAGACTCCCGTTAGATAGACTTCTAGCATTCAATTTTAGGTTACCCCACAGTGAGGAAATTTGGGAAGAAAGTGCCTGTAAATTTCACAGGTGATTATGGATTTTACTATACTTTTTAATGCTGTCTTTTTGTTGCTGTTGTTTTACAGTCAGACTAAAATATGATTCACTGCAGTAATGGACCGA
The DNA here is from genome assembly GCA_030035585.1 of Dugong dugon. Taxonomy (NCBI): domain Eukaryota; kingdom Metazoa; phylum Chordata; class Mammalia; order Sirenia; family Dugongidae; genus Dugong; species Dugong dugon. Next base: position 20,469,381 of record CM057469.1, on the reverse strand, counting down.
AAAAGACACAAGAGCTAAATCCACACTGAGCTATGACAATGATTCATAATCTGGTCATTTGATCCATTGTTTAATGTTCCATAGGACCAACTCAGAGCCCTGGTGGTACAGTGGTTAAGAGTTCGGCTGCTTACCAAACGGCTGGCCGTTTAATCTACCAGCCGCTCCTTAGAAACGCTGTGGGGCAGATCTACTCTGTCCTATAGTCACTATGAGTCGGAATCAACTTGATAGCAATGAGTTGGTTTTTTTAAATTTTTTTTTTTAAGACCAACTAAGGTACCTAGGTAGTGCAAACAGTTTGTACTTGGCTACTAAAGGTTGGCAGTTCAAACCCACTTAGCAGTTTCACAGAAGAAAGGCCTGGCAATCTGCTCCCGTTAAGATCACAGCCAAGAAGACCCTATGGAGCAGTTCTACTCTGTAACACATGGGGTTGCCATGAGTAGGAATCAACTCAGCAGCAGTGGGTTTTTGGTTTTAGGACCAACTAAGTACTATTTCTAGGTATTTTCCCTTAGCCAGAATTTTTTATCCAAGTGTGACCGTCCATTCGCAGGAAATGCAGAGACGGCCAGTTACATTCTAGTCAGTGGGAAAGGTGTTGGTGAGCTCTGGCCTCTTCTGGAAGGCACAGAGCTGACGAGAACAAAGCAGAGTTTGGGCCTGCTTTTGTGGCTGCCATGCCCAGCACCTCCATAATAGGCGTGACCTCAGCCCATTGAGCACATAGAACTTCTGTGGGCACCTGGGGGTGGCCTGGAGCTTCGTGGTGGAGTGCCGAGAGGATCCAATTTGAACACAAAAATGTCAACAGGCCAATGGGAACAGTGAATGTTGAATTTAGAATATTAAAAATAGCATATATTAGCTTCTTTGAATAAAATTCGAATTAAATATTCTACTGAATTTCCAAGAAGTTTAGTACTAGAACTTAGCAGTCATTCAGTTACCCTACACGTTGTGTTTATGTACCTGATTGTTTGAGGAAAAAGAGGAACTTTTCTATAAGTCTCTCTCTCAGCAAAGTCCCTATCTTGGCTTAACCTTTCAGATTTTCAGAGAATTTAGGTGCCACAGATACCCGTGATAGGATAGTTTTGAGACACTGTAATTTAAGTGTCTCTGAAATGTAATAAACAGAGCTTTGTCTGGGTTTTGGAAATAATGTTTTCTTCCCAAACAGCTGTTCATTTGTATTACCATTTTATCTGTCTCTAGAAAGGCAGCATTTATTTTTATATGTAATCTCCTCACCCTTTTTATCATGTTAACTGTGTTCAGTCTCTTGTGGTGGTGTTGGTTTTAATATCCCTGTGCACTGTGGGCCAGCTGTGAACCTGAGCTCAGGGGCCTCCTGGAGAGAAGGTTCCACTCATTCTGCCCTTGTCTATTCCAGGTCAGACCATCGCTTCATCTAATTCTCCACAGTAGCAGTGTCTTGTTGGAGATGACTAATTTCATTGCCTTTTCAATTCATCTGAGACCATTTTGGTAAAGGCATTTGTACACCAAATGCGTATGAACCAGTCCTAGACAAAGCATAGGATTCTTTTTTTATTATTATTTTCATATTTTATTTTATTTTTTTATTGTACTTTAGATGAAGGTTTACAGAACAAATAGTTTCTCATTAAACAGTTAGTACACGTAGTGTTTTATGACAATGGTTAAGAACCCCATGACATGTCAACATTGTCCCTTCTCAAACTTGGGTTCCCTATTACCAGCTTTCCTGTCCCCTCCTGCCATCTAGTCTTGTCCCTGGACTGTTGTGCCCCATTAGCCTCATTTTGTTTTATGGGGCTGTCTAATCTTTGGCTGAATGGTGAACCTTGGGAGTGACTTCATTACTGAGCTAAAAGGGTGTCCAGGGGGTATTCTCTTGGGGTTTCTCCAGTCTCTGTCAGGCCAGTAAGTCTGGTCTTTTTCTGTGAGTTAGAATTTTGCTCTACATTTTTTCTCCAGCTCTGTGTGAGACCCTCTGTTGTGATCACGGTCAGAGCAGTTAAGAGGTGGTAGCCAGGCACCATCTAGTCGTACTGGACTCAGTCTGGTGGAGACTGTGGTAGTTGTGGTCTGTTAGTCCTTTGGACTAATCTTTTCCTTGTATCTTGTTTTCTTCATTCTCCCTTGCTCCCGAAGGGGTGAGACCAGTGGAGTATCTTAGATGGCCGCAGCGTAGGATTCTTCATTTTCATTTTGTGTGCCCCAATTAGCACCCAAAGGATGGCAGTTTATGAGGCTATAAGGAAACTAACATTTACGTGAGCGCATGTGTGTGTGTGTGCGCGTGTGTGTGTGTGTGTGTGTGTGTGTGTGTGTGTAGAACCTCACAGGGTCTTATGAGGATTAAATGAGTTATTACACAGAAATGTTCTGAACAGTGTTTGGCACGTAGTAAGGGCCCAGCAAACATGCAGTATGTGAAGTGCTAAAGTACTCAGCGCAGGGAATAACGTGTAATAGGAAGCAGAGATTATATAATTTTCCAGGAGGTAAATGTTAATTGGTCCTATCCAGAGGTGACAAGCTGGCTCAGGAAACCGAATTCAGTTCTGTTAGGGAAAGTCCATCCTACCCCCACTTTTAGAAAGAATAAAATAGTATTTTAGTTGGAGTGCTGCAACCCAGGACTACTCCAGCCTGTGAATCAGTGCAGGACAAATCATTTTAAATGTCTGTCTCTGGGAGAGCCTGGTCTCATTGTCAGTGGGACAGTTAATATGCAGACCAGAGAGCTGCTTCAGAATTGAATGCATACCGGAAATAAACCCTCTAGAAGCTTTCAAGATCTACATCCTTTAAGTTTGAAACCGTGGGGCACTTTGCTGTTATACAGCAGTAATTCCAAGAAACATATCTCCATTCACAATCTGTTGTGCTCAGACCCTCCCTGAAACTGGTCTTGGCCATTGACTGATGATGTGATCAAAGATATATGAAACTGGAAGCATTATAGTGGTGACAAAGGCTTTCTTTTGTTTGTTTGCTTGTTTGTTTTAAATCCTCCCCCTCTTTAAACTGGATTTAAGTCAGTAGTGAAATTAGGGGCCTGAAATTAGTGGTACTAGAGGAGAGACCCAGTAGAAAGGACTTGGTTTAGGGAAATCAATCCAGATCAGATTAGGTGAAGGAGACTCAGGGAGAGAGAGGTAAGCGAGGAGAGCTAACCTGAGATTGCAGCATATTCTTGTCCGGTGACATCAGTGACAGGAGGAGAGTTCACAGAGAACCACAGTGGCTTTATTTAAGGAGGGTTGTCTGGTTAAGCACATATGTGCACCATAAATCCAGATTTCAGTTACACCCGCTCACATTTCTTCCTGTTAGCATCTGATCAGCAACCTCCAAATGTTCTAGCATCTCTTGCAAATCATTTTGATTTGGAAGACTTCTATTGATAGTTAATTTTTATTGGAAAGCTATTCTCTTGATAAGAAATCGCTGACAATTCCAATGATGTTAAAATAGAACCCAAATATGTATTGACAGCTTTGTTGATGTGTGTTTATGTGTGAGATGCATTCAAATGCATACTTCATGTCCTGCCACCTCATAAGGAACACTACCTTAATTTTGAACCGTGCTTCAAGGAGCATCCGCATTCAGTCTATAGATGAATGTGTATAAACACAGGTAGGACTCTTGACCAGTTGCCCTGTTGAATTTGGTAGCATTTGGTATAGAATTTGGTAAGCATAAGGATTTTTATGCTATGAAACTTCCTTGTCAGATGTCTGGTAGCTTTAGGCAAGTTTCACCCAAGGAAGCTGTGGTACAGACAAAAGGACACAGGATTTTAAACAGAGAAGTGTGGCTTTCCGCCCTGTGTCTGCTATCTTACAGTCATCATTAAGATCACGGACATAAGAGACAGACCTGGGATTGTGTTCTAGCTGTACGACATACTACCCATGTGAACTTAGGCAAGATATTGGTAACACCTCTTGGCCTCAATTTCCTTGTTCCTGAAATGAGGATCATAATAATACCAACAATAACTTCTACAAAGGGTTGATATAAAGATTAGAAAATGGGTATAAAAAGTGCCCAGCACAGTAACTACACATAGAAAGGGCTCAATACATGTTGTTAATCGCTTTAGTTATTTTTATTACTGAATCTCAATTACCTCATTCATTAGATAGAAGTACTTCCTATAGTACAGGGCTGTTTTCAGAGTTGAATGAGCTAACGTAAGTCAAAAGCACTTTGTATACTCTGGAGCACTGTATTAAAATTAATAGCAATAATGCCTATATTCTCATTGAGGACCTACTAAGTGCCAGTCACTTCCCATACTCTAATTCTCACAACAGAATCTCTAATTCTTACAACGGTAAAACCCACTGTCGTTGAGTAGATGCAGACTCATAGCAACCCTACAGGACAGAGTAGAACTATCCCATAGTGTTTCTAAGGCTGCAGTCTTTACATAAGGAGACACCCCCATCTTTCTCCCGTGGAGCAGCTGGGGGGTTCAGCCAAGCTCTTTGACTGCTGCGCCACTAACAGTAGACAGTATTATTTGATATTGCAGATGAGGAAACGGGCTCTGAAGAATTTGCCTAGGATCACAGCAGGGCTGAAACTGATGCTCGAATTTCAACCCAGGTCTGTTTTGTTTTAAATTCGAACTTGTCATTCTGTATAGCTACATCTCAACAATAATAATCACCCTGAGAATTGTTAATAATAGTTTCTTCTTATTGATGATAACATTGGGCTCATACTGTCTAGTCTGAGCTGATATGTCACCTTTGAGTAGTATAGCATCCCTTGCATATATTTGATATTAAAATGTGTGATTTTGATGAAATGAACTTAATACAGATTCATTCACAAACCTGCATATGCATCCACTCACAAAAGACAGATATTTGCACCACTAAGCCCTAGGGTATGAAGGCAGTTCCAAAAGAGGAACATGTCAGCAACTTCCTAGCAATGGCAGTGTGTTTAGAAGATGTATGCTATCTCCAAGGTGAATAATTTGAAGGGCATACTTTTTGAATGGATAAATTCTGATATTTTTATTATGATTTTCGATGTTTTTTTAGTCACTCTTCATGTTTTTACATTTTAGTTACATGAATTCTCATTCATATTGTAGATTACAAGCAAACTGAATTGACAGTTTGATGCCCTTGCCTGCATACTAGTTATAACTAGCTTATTTCTCACTAGCTAACAGTGATCTACTGGGATTGACAGATCAGATCCTGGGAGACCCATTCAGGAAATGTGTTAAAATTGTATGTGGATAGGTGTACCTGAAAACCTGGAAACTAGTCTGATGTAGTGAGAGAAGCATGGGCTTTTGCGTTCGGCCACTTGCTGCTTGCATAGCTTTGGATTTTTAAACTTTCTAAGCCTCAGTCTTCTCATCTGTAAAATTGGGGTACTAATGCCTATCTCTTAGAGTTTCTGGTCAGGTAAAAGAGCTATTTCCTAGAATGCACTCAGCACCCAAAACACATAGCTTGCCTTTCCACCCTTCTTATATAAAATCCACTTTTGCAAAATGGGAATATTTGCTTTAATTTTTGGCTGCACCGTATTTCCTCAGACATGGAAAATGACGCATGACAAACCAACACATGGATCAACAGACTAGAAGGAGATCAGGCATGTAGCTCTCCACCTGTGGCTGAGGGTGCCACCAATGGGGCCATCTCATCAGCAGAGTGCCGTCTGCCCTGTCACAGAGTGAATGTCCCGGCAGCCCCTGATGTGGCTGAGGCTAAGTAGTCACCCCGCACCGTGGCCTTTCATTTGTTCCTGAAGCCAGTATCCTGTCCTTGATCACTCACATGTGTCTGCCAGGTTTAACTTTTAGTTTGGAAGAAGCCCATTTTTCACCCGTGTCTTTTGGTATCCTAGCTTGACAGTATATATTTTTCTAATGCCCTCCCCCACCCCCAACTGCTCTAAGTTACAAATGGCCAGATTTCAGTCATCAGGAGAGTAGAATGTGTTATTTTTTTTGCAGCCTGTCTCACTGGGGGCCGGATTCCAAGGAGGCAGCCCGTGTGCTCACAGGCCAGGAGAGCCAGGATTTCAACAGTGTCAACAATCTTTGCTCATCGTACCAAAAAAGCAGGGTGTTGGTGCCGACTCATTAGCATACAGTCGCGCAGTGCTTGCTAACAAAGCAGGCTTCGGGTATTTGCTAGCTTCTCAGCTTGTCTGTCTTCTTTGACCAAAAAGAGGAAGAAAAATAAAGCCTCCAGGAAAGGTGCTGTCCCTCTCCGTGGCAGGAAAGCATCGCCATGATTCCAACAGAGTGCTTTGAAGTGATTTTAAAGTAATCATTCTTGGGAGAAACAACCATCATCCTTTGTTTTCCTAATCTTGTTTGAAATCGTTGACAAGCAAGTTAAATTGCCATGTTGTCTCATTAAAAATGATTGAGCCCTGAATAATTCCCAGTCGTCCTTTTACTATTTTGTTTTATTTTGTAATAGTGCTTAAAAAGAAATAACGGTACAGGCAGAGATCTCCTTGCATACCCTCCTCTCTGTCTGTCTCTCTATCCCTCTTTTGTTGGGGGGATGGAGGGAAGAAGAAACGTACAAGCAGATGTGCTGCTAGATCTACAGGCTTCTGCCAACCATATGGCATCTTAAAGAAAGATGGTTGGAGCGTCTGGATTAGCAAAGAGTCGGGATGGGAAGCCATGTGTCGTGTTGGTACAGGCAGTTGTTTGAGCTCTCTCTAAATGGCTTCAGGAGATTGTGGAATGGAACAAATGGTCCTGCCAGCCCAGGAACAGCCTTGCCGCTGCTGGAGAGGCAATTGGCCCTCAGGCGGGTACTGCTTCCCTTTTCTCCCCCAGTACTATGTATTCTTCTTTTAATCTTCTTCAAACTCTGAGAATTGACTCCGAACTTTTCAACTTATAATCACACTCGTGAGTTCTCCTCGTCCCTCTGGTCTGCCTGAATCTCTCTCTCTCTTTGTCTCTTTCTTTCTCCTATTTGGTAATTAAAAATTCACTCATCCCACTTTGTAGGACCCCATCTGCAGGGAGTCCAGACACACAGTGTGCTAGCCTCCTTCGTGCCCACACTGTTGCCCAGCTATTGGCAGGTCTGTGTCCTACCAGAATTCCCAGAAACCCCAGGACATGGGAAATCTTTCATTTCTTAGTGAGTCAGCTGAGAGTTTTATGAGGTCCCGGGTCTCCACCACATGAGAGATGTGTCCCTTCACTGTCTTCAACCTCACGTGTGGCAAGTAGGGTGGACCAAGGCCAGAGGATTTCCTCTCAGAGTTTTGTGTGTGGCTTCACGAGGCTGATGTTGGGTGTTTAACTCGGTTTCATGGTTCTTGCCCACAGCAAGGCTGACCTTGAAACATTTCTGCCTCTAAGGCATGGTGCTGCCACAGAACATAAGTAAGACCATTTACTTTTCACCCATATTGTAGCTGTTAAGATTTACATTTAAAGTGTGAGTTGGAATGGTGCCTCATGTAGAATTGTCTTTCTAAATACCTAAATAAGAATGTATAGCTATAGCTGTAGATATAGATATAGATGTAAATATACATACACACACACACACATATGTAGTCTTTTAATTATGCCAATTCCATAGCAGTGAATTCATTGGACTATTATGTCACATGCCATTTAGTCAGCAATTTGACACCTTGTGATTCTACTTCCTAATAAAGTTTAAAATGCTAAGTTTTAAGAATTGAGACACTGGGCAACGAGTGGCACATGGGCAAGATTTCAGCTGTGGTCAGGTTCTCAGGCCATTACTCTAGTTTTGAGAGGACGGAAGCAGAAGGAGCTGTGAGGTCCCCTGTGAAGCCCAACTAGAGTAAATCTTCACTGTTTGTTTTCTTAGCCAAGCTCTTTGTACACTTCAGCTACATTTCAAGGCAAACAGCTCTCATTCTGTTGCCATTTCAGGGCCATTGCACATACACTGCATATGTTCAGCTGCTAGGAAAGTTCGGCTCACCTGGTCAGCGGAATAGATAATTAGCTCTGAGGCTCCAGGTGTATCGTAAACTGAGGGTAATGGAAGGTGAAGTCACTAGTTTGATTGAGTCAAGGAACCGGTCGATTTGTCTGTTTGAAGTAAGTAGTCAGCTTGGGTTATTGAGGGTGACTGGCCAGTGCCTGGTTTATGCTACACACCATGGGAGCAGGGGACACTGAGGTGAGACTGATTTAGGGTCTGAGCTCACCAACTTCTTCCCAAAGGCAGTGATCCCAACTGTGCCAAAAAAATGAAAAAACAAAACCCTTTGCGGTGAAGTCAGTTCCGACTCATAGTGACCCTATAGGACAGAGTAGAACTGCCACATAGGGTTTCCAAGGAGCAGCTGGTGAGTTTGAACTGCCGACCTTTTGATTAGCAGCCTGAGCTCTTAACCACTGTGCCACCAGGGCTTCCCAGAAAATGGGATCAAGTAAAAAATGCAGCAAAGGTTAAAAATAAATCACCTGTGGTCGACTGTGATAGGTGAACTGAAGTTACTGCGTACATTATCAACTTCTATCAAAGGTAGTTTGAGCGATGAAAATACATTCTAATTTACTTTGCTGTGTAATGATGCAAAGGCTTCCCAAAAAAACAAAAAACCTAGAGAATGTGTGACTGGGATCCAACAGGAGAAAAGGGCCCAGAGTGTAGAAATCTGAATGTGTCTTCAAAACTGTCACCATTTTTTCATACTTGTGGTTCAGGAAAATGATTTTTATTATCCTAAACAAGATCATCTGAGATGCATTTGAAGATTGTTACCAACTTGATTATAGATATTTCTTCAAGCATAATGATCTCAGAAATTTCAAAGAAAATGCCATTTGATTTTTGTGAATTTCTTTGTATAAAAAATTTTATTCTCATCTAATGTAAATAGGTCAAAAACATTTCTGTTTTTTCTTTCAAAGCTCATTTCAGGCTGAATATGTTAAGTGTTAGGATATTCTTTGTCTTCTGAGTTTAAGATCTGCTGGGGTGGGGTCTGTGGGGAGCACAATTTTGGTGGTTCTCGATCGATTCCCTTTCAAGTGTATATATGGTCCCAAATTCATCAGCATTAGAATCCCTTGAAACAATGCAATTACATAGCAACGTATTTCTTAACATTCTTAATTAAGATAGTGACTGAAAAATGTAGATTGACAGAAGTTACTGTTTTTATCAACATATTTTCTCTTTCCCCCCACCATCACATCTCCCCCATCCTCTTTTTGCTTTAAATGTCTGATGTCAGTTTCGTCCACATGTACATTATGCACATGGCACTGAAGAAACCAAGTAAAAAAACTCTCTTTTAATTCTGTGCTGCATGCCCAGCGCCACATGCACTGTCTGTTACATGTCGCTTCTCATGAGGTTCATGCTGAGAGTTTCTTTTTAAAGGCAAAGTGTTTCTGAAGGAAAGAGTTCAGGTTGGGCAGATTGTGTTAGAAAAATCTCACTGTCTCCGAGCGGAATTAATATACTGATTATTCTGTGCAGGCTTAAACTGGCAGCGTGTGCAAAAGTTCAAGAGTGTCTGGGAATTGAAATATGGAAGAGAAATCGGGAGAGTGAGCAGAAACAAAGAATTGGAAGTAGGGCTTAGAAGTGAAACTAATGGTAACTTTGTAAAGAGGGGGAGGGAATTCAAGTATGAACAACTGTGCCCTAAAGGAATACTCGCTTAAAATATTTTTATGGAATCAGGAAGTCCTGTTTTCCATGGCTAAAATCAGTTTGGTTATTGAACGAGAATGAAAAACCAAAGAAATGCCCTGCCCATCACCTTTTTATTTTCACTGTTTTGAGTTCTTAAGACCCTTGCCAGTTAAGTCATATGAGAAGCTTAATCGCTAACTAGAAATTAAAATAGATTGTACTATTCCTTTGGCCTTTATTAGCCAAGATTTTTTTTTTCCTGTTTAATTAAAGTTTGAGTCCTGCATGATCATCAGCACACAATGATTAATTTATTTGTTTACAAATAAGGAATTAAAAGGAAAGAAAACCAAATACAATCACGCAGCGCCTTCCACATCACGGGGAAATCAAACTTTTTGTCACTGCCTCTCAGGGGAAGCAAATTGGGACGTGAGCATGGAGTTAATGAAGCTTTCACCCATCTCCTCCTTCCCTCAACTGCCACCTCGGTTTAATCCTCTCCTTCTGCCAAAGTCCAGAGGCCCCGCGAGCCCCCGCGGAGTCTCCCCAGCCAGATGCTCCGCACCCAGCCACCCGCTGCCCACGGCCGGCTGGCTGCCCCCGCCCCAGCCTCTGCCTCCAGGTGCTGGGCGCCTGCCCCGAGGCTGCGGGGTCCCCCACGGGTTGCGGGATGGCTGAGCCGAGCCTGGGGGCTGGGCGTTGAGAAGCAGAGCCGCTGCGAAGTCATGATGGTCTGGGAGCCGGCGGAGGACGGCGCGGGCGGGCGGGTGCCAACCCCGGCGCTGGGAGCTGGAGCCGGACGCCCCTGACTGCGCAGGGAGAGGGTGCACCTCTCGGTGCGCGGCAGGGCCAAGGGCACTGGGTATGACTCCTTCCCTGAGCGCTCGCAGAGGTGGCCTGAGAGCAGGTGCTGATGTGTGGGAGGCACACACTGAACTCTGGCGACGATTCAACCTGCAGAAGCACAATTGCCCAGCATGGGGGTGGGAGATGGGGCTGGGAGTTCCCGGGACGCAGCGTGGCGCGGGGAACGCTATGCTTTGTGTGCGCTCCCAGACTAGCTGAGTATCAGAGGAGCCACACGGTTACTCCCTGACTCTGTCAACCGAATTTCACTACAACTCTTAAGAACTGAAGAAGCCTGTTATTGGCAGCATCTAAGATGGGGGGAAAAAGTCTACCTCCTGTTTGGCAATTGCTCTTTTCTTAAGCAGAAAATTCTCTGGGAGCGACTTAGTTTACAGGACATTTCCACTGCCATGTGGGTCACAGGATTATGAGAATGTCAGAACACTGCCTCTTCCTCCCATGCACCTCTTAAATTGGTAGTATGCAGCCTGTAAGGAGAGGGGCTGGCAGGATAAGGCTGCCCCCCAACCACCACTGCCAAAAACATACATGCCTTACTGCCTCTATGCCCTGTAGCTCCTCAGCCCCTGTTGTAAATTGCTATCAGGACAGTTGTTTCTACTGCCTTTGACCCCTGCTTCTTCCACAACCACTACCAAGAAACTGGCATATAGAGATTAAATGCAATATGGATAATGTAGCATATCTAGACTTGTTTTTTTCTTAACATCTGGGCGCTATTGCGCAGGGGATTCCAAGTGTACACAGTAGGGCTCATGGGGAGTGGGGGACATGGCTGGGAACTGTGGCCTGTGCTCTGAGGGGTTCAGGGTGCAACACTGAACCCACTGCTGGGCAAGCTGTGTGCTGCCTTCTATCTCAGGGAGCAGCAGCCCCAAGGAAGGACCTGTCTCTGCCCCAATTATGTATCTGCCCTACTTTAGAAAAAGGAGTGCTTTTTGTATTATGAGGAGCACGGCCAAGGCCTATTGAGAAAGAAAGCGCCTGGCCCTCTCTGAGGCCATCCTGTGGCAATGTCCCCAGTCCTCTAAGGTAAATTCCACCATCTCCCCTACTATCTCAAGGACTGCAAATCTTGTGCACAGAGATGGTTTCTGGATGGAATACCTAAAAGTTGATTTATAACAGAGAGATGCTGCTAGACTGTCTTGTTCCAAAGCCATGGGAAACTTCGTTCTCTTTGCCATCTCCCTCAAGGCCAGAAGGTCTCCTGGAGTCCATAGGGCATTCTGTTTACTTGCACCACTTAAAAAAAGATGGAATGAGGAATGTTGGAAGTCTAGATTCCTTCTCTTGCCACTCCTTAAAATTCAAAATTTGGCAGCCCAAATATTAAAAAATTGACATAGCTTGTTCCTTCTTTCCAATGGTGGCATGTAACTTGGCAGGATCCGTCTCTTCTGCTATTGGCGCCCACTGGAAACCAAATGAGCCCTCCAGCAGGCCTAATCTGATCTGCCATGGACCTTCTAGCTGGAAGAGCTATGCCATCATATTATCCCAACACTCATCACCGTGTGAAGGGCCCCCTTTTACTAAATGATTTATTACTCTTAGCAGAATTCCTTTGGCTGCAGATTTTATTTCTGAGTCACTCTGTTTAGCTCAATTGGTCGCCTTCAGTTACCGTGGCAACCAGCAGATGGGGTTCTTTGACAAGGGTCAGCAGGGAGGCTGCCTCGGTGTAGACTGAAGAGGAGCTAAATAAAAAGCTTTCAGCATTGGCAGTTCTGTAGTCGACGGCCAGGAGTCGTTATCAAATTACTTCCATTAAAATCTAATTAAGATGTGTGCCAATAAGTACACTGTAGTGATTAAATATGGTTACTTACCTGTTGTGGGCACTCTCTTATTTGATCACACCTCTGTGACCAGTTTGCTGCCCCAAAGATGGTCAAATAAGAGGGAAAGAGAGGTGGACCTCACTTGATACACCATGGGCCTGTCTAGGACACTCCAGGGGGGGTTTAGTCTCTGGAGCACCAGAAGGACCTCATCAGGACAGAATCTTCCAGAAAACACAACTGTGGTTGCAGAAACCCAAGAATGACAGTTATGCAAGACCCCGTGCGTTCTGATAGTTCCATGTCTTCTTTTAAGACTATGGATGTTTTAGGTCCAGATAGTATTTATCAGAATAAAAACAGGTCTGTTAACTGTTTCAGATCAAAGGGAACTAAAAAGACATGACATTTAAGTGCAGAGGATCCTTTCTGGAGGGGTAAAAAGGGACATTATTGGGTCAGGTGACAAAATTAGAATTCAGTAAGTTGAAGGTATTGTATCACTATTAAATTTACCATAGTTGATAATTTACTATGGTTATATGTGAGAATGTAGCCTTAGGAAGTACATACTAAGGATTCTAGGGGCAAAGAACAATGATGTATGCAACTTACTCTCAGATGGTTCAGAAAAAAATCTTTTCAGTATATTATTCAGAAGGCGAAAGAAAGAGTATGATAAATCAAATCCGGCAAAATGGTAACAATAGGTGAATTTGAATAAAGGGTATGTGGGTATCCTTGGTACTTTTATTGCAACTTATTATAACTTTGAAATTATTTCCAAATAAACAATTTAAAAAGGGTGAGGTACTTAATCTTAGGTTGGGGAGAGGTATAGTATGAGAGTCAGTGTGGGTTTTACTTCTAGCCTTTCTGTACGGCCTTGAGTCAGATTCTTGATGTGTCAGCTCCTATCCCTGTTGTTTCATGGTGTCAGGTTCCTCCAAAGGTATTACAAGCTCAGTTGTGGTCAGATAGTGCTTGCGCTTTAAGAAGGTTACAATGTAGTAATGCCAATAAAGGTTCCTATTAGAACAAACGTGAACCTGTGCCTCTGTTTCCCAAAGAAGCACTGTTTTAAGCACTTGGTCCATGAGTGAGCCTAGATGACATTGTCAGAGGCCTCAAGGGGCTCTGGAGGCTGAACATGTTGCCTTGGCCATTTGTCCATCTATTGATTATGTTGAGGGCCACCCACTGTGATGCTATGGGAGACCACGAGCAGCAAGAGTTTCCCAAGTTGGTCTTCAGAGCTTCCAACTTCCCAGTTTTACATTCTTCACACCCACCTCAATATGTGGACAGGTCAGTGCTGTTCAAAATGTGGTTGCCGGCATGGCTCATCTTCAAACTATTACTGCTCTGTGACAAGATAAAAATGGAAATTGAGAGTGTCTAGAAACTTTTATAGCAATTAGACATTGCTACAGCATTTTTATTGTATTTCACAAAAATTTCAGTCTGCAGCAGATTGGAAATTTAAACACACGCACAAACTGGTCACGTCACTAAGCTAATATGGGAAACACTAGTCTAAGGATCTCCTCCACTTCTCCTACAGAAAATGATCCTATGAGTTTCCCAGTGTGTTACCTTTCTCAATGAACTTGCCTTAAATCATTATTTTTCAGTATGAGATAGAAGATTTTTCAGGCTTTCTAAAAAATGACTTTGAAATGCTGCAAAGACCACTGGATTCAGAGTCAAGAGACATAGACTGCATCCCTAGATTTGCTACAGACAGGCTGCATGACCTTGGGCAAGTCACTTGTACTCTCTGGGCCTCGGTTTCACCATAATAGGCTTGGACTAAATGATCTCTAAGGTGCCTCTCAGCTCTAATACGACACAAGTCTTTTGGAGAAAGAAGCAGGGGTCTTCCCCACCACCCCACCTTCACTGCTCCTAAGCAGCTCCGCATTCCACCTCTCCAGGCAGCCAAGGCTAATTGAGACTCTGATGGAATAAAAAATTAAAGGGACAGTGCAGGAGCAAACCCTATGGAGCGATTCTCCTCTGTCCTGTAGGGTTGCTGTGAGTTGGAATCTCCTGGACAGCACACAACAACAACACAGGAGCATAACTTCTCTTTATGGGAGGTGTAAACTCTTCCCAGAACTGCCCAATTCTCAGAATGAATTACTCTATTGAAAATCATTACTGAGTATGATAGATTTGGGTAAAGAAAATGTAAATGGCACATCAGCCATTGAAACTGTCCTAACTTCCTGAGTGGGGATAACTGCCAGATTCCTAAGCACATTGCTTATTCTTGGTGACTGTATGACCATATTAGGGAGATGAAATTATGAAAAAGGCAGCAGCAATTTTTTATGTGTTGGAAAACAGTACATAACTTTAGATTAATGTAATTTATTTACCAAAATTAATTACCTAGGTCAGTAACTAGAGTAATTGGGTTTTCAAAACCTTAAACTTGGGAAAACTAGGTGTAATGTTATGACTACATAAATGGCAATATTTGAAGATAAAACCTGTTGCCGTTGAGTCGATTCCAACTCGTAGCGACCCTATATACATATATGGAGCCCTGGTGGCACAGCGGTTAAGAGCTACGTCTGCTAACCAAAAAGGTCGGCAGTTCGAATCCACCAGCTGCTCCTTGGAAACCTGTGGGGCAGTTCTACTGTGTCCTATAGGGTCACTATGATTTGAAGATAGGACATAGTAAAATTCTATGAAGTCATAGTTTTATAGAAATTTGGAGTTAGACAAGAATTTAGTCATCTTCTAGCCTAGGGGTTGGCAAATTTTTTCTGTAAAGGGCTAGGTAATAAATATTTTAGGCTCTGCAGCCCATATGGTCTCTGTCACAACTACTCGACTCTGCCATTGTAGCACAAATGCAGACATAGACAATACATAAACGAATGGGTGTGGCTGTTCCAGTAAAACTCTATTTGTGGATGCTGAAAGTTGAATTTCACATAATGTTCACATGTCGCAAAGCATTATTCTTCTTTTGATTTTTTCCCAACCATTAAAAAATGTAAAAAAAAAAAATTCTTAACTTTCAGATTGTACAAAAGCAGGCGGTGGGCCAGATTCGGCCCATGGGCTTAGTAAATTTGCTGACACTTACTGTAGCCATCCTGTCCTTTCACATGTCAGAAAACTGAGATTCAGAGCAATCACGTGTTTGCTTACGGTTTCCTAACTGATGCCAGAACATTTTAGGAGCTGACTAGTATAGGTTTCATTTAGACAGTTGGCTGTTTTGGTAGAGAAAGTTGGAGTGAAACAGAAATTATTCTCCAGAAGAACTCATTTCGTATGTGTGATTAATATTGTGGTTTGTAATACACCAGCTAATACACATGAACATTCATCAGAATCACCCCGAGGGCCCATAGGGTGGGGCCCTGCTCTCAAAGTTTCTGATTCAGTGGGTCTGGAGGTATTATTTCTTGGCTGTATCGTTGGAGAGCCTGGGATTGAGAGAGAGATCAAGCTACTCCTGAGGTGAAATAGCTAGTGAGGATTTTGGACCCTTGTCTTCTGTTTCCAAGGCCAGCCCTCATGCAGCTATTCTAGGATTCTTTAGTTAAATGGCAAATTCCATTAGTGTACTTAAAATTATTTACTATATATGTGATGCTTTTTCAGGAACAAAGATATTACATATCTCCTTGGGAGAGAACAGGGCTGGGCTGGAGAAGCCGTGGAGGGTCGTGGCCCATGGTGCTAGTGCTAGGTTCACAGTGTTCATTTGATTATTATACCTCATAACTTATTTACACACTGCATATATTTTGTATGTATCACATACAACATAATAAAAAAATTCAAATATATGTACTCACTTGCTTTCACAGTATTCATAGCAAATGAGTGTCTGAAGGAGAGGACCAGAGCTGGCAGCTTGCACTGCTTCTGTTTTGCATAAGATATTTTCCCCAGCCCACTGAGATCTATAAAGTTGTTTTGTATGTTACCACTTGCTCCATCTTATCTCAAAGTCTTGAATATTTTTTAAAAAATGCTGGTTCCCATCACGCTTGTGGGTGTGGCTGACAAGATCACCACTGGACCAGTAGAGAGCTGCCCAGGCCCACGTGAGAGTCCTCTGAATGTGGTTTTCCCATGGCAACCACTGCCCCTTGCATTCCTGCAGTTCCTGGGATGCCTTTGCTCAGGAGACCCTGTGCTGACCACTCTGTCAGCGTGGTTGCAGCGGCTCCTTCCCAAGAACCCCCAGTTCTGCTCTAGAGGTGGCAACTGTGCACCTGCAGATCATTAAGGAAATGGTCCCTGAGCTCCTGGTTACGATGGCAACACCAACCTAGGTTGCAGAGTGGCCTAGAGAGGTCCTTCCTCATGGACTGGCTGGCCTGCCATGCCCTGTGAGGGCAGGGGGAGCACCAGGTGCTCCATGGGAGAATGGAGACCTTCCACCCCATTGAGGCCGGGCCTGGCTATAGCTTCCGGGGTATCATGACATCACCATGCAGATACCCAGCGTGTTTTGGTGGTCTCTGGTGACACATAGGCCTTGGGAAAGAAGGGTCCAGATTAGGGCTTGAGCTGTGAAATAGATGGTGCTGCTGCCTCTCCTCCTTGCTGTGTGGGAGCCTGTGTGGTATGCAGGCTATGAGGGGTCTTTCCCTCAGAGGGCTGGAGATGGGGGGCTACTGCCTCCACAGACTTAACATGAGACTTAACGTAAGTTAAATGGCCCAGCTGACAGCAGTTGGCTCTCTCAATCAATCCCTTAATGCCTGTAGACAAATGGCTAAAAACAAAAGCGACCCAAACAGAACAAGAAATTGCAACCTGTCAAACTGACAATTATGACCTGAAACTTGAAAAGAAGTTTCCAGCCCTGTAAAGATGGAGAGGAGTAACGTTCTAGGCAGAGAGAAGGGCAGTTTGAAGTTCTCAGGTGGGAGGAGCAGAAGGCAGGGGGCTTCCAGTGGAGAGGGGAGGCGCCAGGCCTTGCCTGGGTGGGAGAAGGGGTGGAGTCCATGGAAAGGTTCAGTCAGAGCGGCTGTGGCCACAGAGCCTCAGCTTGGCAAGCGTGTTCCTGGCCCTAGCCAGTGCCCTCATCCCCCACAGCAGCTCTCCCACGGCCACCTCACTGCTTTCCCACTTTTTCTCAGCAAACAATCATGCCCTCTACCAGGGGGAGAAAATGGAGACTACTGAACGGGAGCTCCCTCAGCTGCTGCCTTGGTGCCTGCCTTCCCTCCTGCCTCAAAGAGGAGGCTTCCTTCCTTCCGTCCATCCATCATCTGCCTTGAGGATTTCCCCTCTCCTCTAGGGCCTCATTCCCTTGGCTCAAGTCTCTCCCATCCACTGCACTCCCCTGGCTACCTTCCTCCCAGCCAAAACCCTCTTCCCTCCCCTGCAAGGCTCTGGCAGATGCTGCCATATGCTTCTTCACTCGCCCACCACTAGGGGGCATTTCACACAATTGGCCACTCCTTGAGAGCCTGGACTTCCTTGACCTCCAAGTTCTTCTCCCCTGGATTTCCTCCTATCTTCCTTCGTCCTTCCCAGTGTCTTCCTGGCTTCTTGTCCTCTGGCAGCTTTTCAGTGTTGCTCTTCCCCAAAGCTCTACCCTTGGCCCTTTCCTCTCTCACTCCAGCACAAGTTCTTAGCCAGTAGGTTGAGGGGGACGTGGATGTGTGCATTTATAAAAAACTTCTCCAGTTGTAAATCTCTGTAGCCTTTCCTGGGTGACCCTTACCCCCCTTTCATGGCCTCATTCTTTGGCAGATAGAGCCCCAGTCCTGACCCATCCTCAGCCCCGATCCACTTAACTGCTTTGTGGGCATCTCTCCCTGCATGCCCCACAGGTCCCCCACAGGCCATTCAGGTGCTTCCTAACCTAAACTGCCCCTTTGCTCCAGACCAGTGCCTCCGCCTGTCCTCTCTTGGTGAACGGCACTACCACTGTCTGCAGGATAAAGTCCACATCTGTCAGTTTGGCTTACAGAGCTTTGCTCGGTTCAGCATTACCTTCCTCTGAGCGGCCCTCAGCCTCTGATCTCCCCACAGGCCCAGCTCGGAGCTCCCAGACACTCCCATTCATATGTAGTGCTGCCTTCCTTGTGGAAATGCCCTGCCCCTGGCCCCTGCCAGACCAAAACCCACTTGTCGCTTCATATTCTAGTTTACTAGAAGAGTGTAGTCATTTATCCTGTCTGTGCCTCAGTTTACTCATCCTTAAAATGGGCATGGTAGTTTCTGTCTGATGGGATTGTTGTGACCACTAAGAAAGTTAATAAATGATAAGCACTTGTCACAGTGCCTGGCACACAGTAAATGCTCAATAAATGTCGTCATTATTATGATCATTAGGAGCTGTCTCCTAAGCAGACCACCTGCCTGCCTTGCTGACCACTTGCTTTTCTGCCTGCAGAGTATCCTGTTGAATTTGGCACCTGTTTGCTTCAAAATTGGCCTCTCATTAATTCACTGGGAACTCCCTGAGGGCAGCAACTCTTTTGTCATTCTTGATGTATTCCCAGTATTGAGAGGTGTTTAGCAAAGGCTGGTCAGTTTGCTGAATTAATTTACTGAATTAATTAACCACTAACGGTGGTTCAGAACACAGGTCACCGTCTGGATTTGAATCCAGGCTCTATCTACCACTTACTTGTTGTGTGACTTTGCACAAGTTAATTTAACCTCTTTTAGCCTCGGTTTTCTCATCTGTAAAATGGGACGATAATACTGGCACCTACCTGATAGGATTGTAGAGGAATTTTAATTAGAAAATCAATGTAAATGTGCTAAGCCCAGGGGCTCACTAAATGTTAGTAGGGGTGGTAGTTGCAGCCATGATTGGCTGAAGAAATGAACTTAAAAGTACAAGAAAAATGAGAGCGATAACTACAGTGGAATAAAAGATTCTGTGTCTGTGGGACACCCCAAGAAATCTCTTCTAATTAACGGTAACGAAACATTCATTGACAGAGTGTAGGCTGGGTTGTGCAGTGTTTGGGGGAGGGCTTTTCAAAAAACAGCTTTTTAATTAAAAAATTTTTTTTTCTAATCTTTGTAATAGCACTTGAAAGAGCTGCCACTGAGATCTATTTCATAACAAAGTTGATTTTATCTAAAATCTGTTTTGTTTTACAAATGAGAGTCTGGCTTTGTTGTTGTTGTTACCTTTTCTGGGCTGTGATTGATCCCATTGTTGCATGTGGAATGTCAGAAGAGACTGACCCCAGAAAAGGAAGGTACCTGATTTTGAAAGAGAGGAAAACACAGGTAAGAGGGACTGCTTGGAGTATTCATGTTGGAGTAGAAATGAGTCAACTGTAAATCCATCCTTAGCTCTTCAGTCAGGACAAGGGTGAGGGCTTTGGCCTCCCGGAGGGAGGGCAGGCAGGAAGGCAGGTCTCCTCAAGGGCCCCTACTCACCTCAGCGGTGCTTGTGCTGGGAATCCTGGTAGCAGGCTTCCTGCTCTGATGCCAGCTCACTCCGGGGACTTTATTCAGCTGTGTGTGTGTGGGGTGGGGGGGGACCCAGGCCAACAGTTTGCAAAGCACGGCCCGCCCACTGAGCCCCATCTGGGTTCTGAGGACTCCACAGGAACAAGGCCTCAGCAGGATGACTCTGAATCAGAGAGTGTCCCTTTTCCGGAGCCCACAACCACATACTGGACCCACCAGCCCACAGGCCCATTACCCCATTGATCAAAGCCAGGTGAGGCACCACATGGAGAATGGCAAGTGAGGAGCTGATGGGCTACGTCCTCAGTAGCTGTTACCCCTGTGGCTCTTCCCCCAGCCCACCACCACTTGGTTGGAGGGAAAAGGGCCACCTAAGGGTCTAGAGAGATCAACTGTTAATGGGATTATTGTCACCTGTCTTATTTAAATGTGCAAATGCTGGATCAGTCTCCTCCTCCAGGAAGAAGTCTGTCATCATCTCTGTGTCTTCAGATGTATTTGTTGGAGTAGGTGCTCAAATCAGCATAGGCTGCGTGCATGTGTCACAGGGCCAGCCCCCCACGAAGGCTCTTGGTGCCGGCGCCTGGGTCTCTCCCAGGGTCTCCCCACTCAGCACGGTGGGGACTCAGGAGCCAGAGCAGGAGAGGCTGCTGTTTGGTCTGCCCCAGTGAGGAAAAGTTGGCCTCATGTCACAAGCATGACTGGGGTGGGGGACAGATTGTGCTTCCCAAACAGGCATCGCCAGAAGGAGACTTACTTCCTTCTCCAAGATCATAGGAAGGATATCTGGGGGGAGAGGGTTGTTATCATTTATACAGTACAGAAGCAGGGACCACTCATAATTGGATAGAAGACCTTTGCTGTTCTGTTTAGCTCCATCTGATCCAGGGAACTGGAAAGCTGGGCAGGCAGGACTACAGCCCAGCTTGGGGTTGAGGGAACCCTGCCCTGAACAGCTACAGACACAGGAAAAGAGAACTGACCTGTGTCCTTAGTCCCTGCAGCTCTTCTGCAGACGAGCAGGAAGCACGATGCAAGTGAGCACCGTGGAATCATGGGAGGTGGTCAGGTGCTTTGAGCATGCCTGAGGTGCAGGCTTCTGACCACCAGCTGCAGGTTTCTCCTGTTCCCCTCACCTTTGCAAATAAATGACTGAGAATAGCAGAATGCTGGGTGTGATTGAAAGCCCGGGGGCCTCAGTGTTCAGAGGAGGTGCCTGGGCTGACCGTGACCCAGCGGCAGGAAGGGATGCCTGCTGTGGCAGCTGGAACAAAGACTCCAGCGGAATGATCCAGGTTGAGAAGGGCAGGGGAGGGCAGGCGGTAGGTCAGTCCTGGCAGTGTACAGGGTAATACTTTGCAAAAGAGTCTGGGGAGAGTGTGAGTAAAGTACTAGAACACGGTTAAGTGTCCCAGAATACAATTGTACCTGTCCCCAGATGTTGTAAGCCTACTTGCCCCCACCCAAATCTGTGGCCTTGTAAAGGTCTAGCTGTGCTCAGAGCCCAGCAAACGCAGCCGCAGGAGAACCTGCAGGCAGCCTGATGCCCGTGTCTGCAGACAGAATCTGTCAGGTCCCTGATTCTGCTGGGTGTGTGACTGGAGTTTGAAATGCACCCTGAGCTTTTTAACCCCTTTTCTTGTGAAAACATAAGTTAATTCCCTGTTGGTGCTTTTAATCAGAGATGGCTGTAAGGAAGGGTGTTCGACATCTAACTTCTTTTCCAGAACGATCTGGGTAGTTGTTCCACTCTAAATATAATCCAAAACCTACATTTCCACTTGTGCATTTGCTACTGGCCGTTGGAAGCCGTCTGTGGACAAATGATGATAATAGTTTGAGTGAATTAGCAAGTCTGGAGAGGAGAGCCCATCAGCAGAATGACAAATTTAGGATCTTTAAAGACATCTGGTCAGCGATGTTGCAGCTCGTGATTGACTGAGTGATTAATAATGAAAAGCCCTGACTTCAGTGTTTCCGTCGTCCCTTGCCCGCTTCCCCAGCCAGGGCTGGCTGGCTGCTCGGCCGGCGTGAGGCATTTCCGGCCGACCACTGGAGGCGTGTAGGCCCTCATCTCTGACCTCTGCTTGTGAGCTTAAGGTTTCAGCTTTTCCTTCACTTACCCAATTTATCTGTGCATTTTCTAGTTGACCACTCATTGAGAAGGTTTCCAGTTCCCTTCCACATTTGAGACCAGTCCAGTCAACTTAACAAATGCTTACCAAGGGCCCACGGCTCACCCAAACCTTGCACTTCAGGGCACCCTGGGCTTCCAGCTGATTACATTTTGGAATCAGAGTTCAAATGCATGTAACAGTGGAAGGTGTTTGAAGGGCTTACATCTGCCAGCATCCCCTTTAACCTCTGAAGTCTGTAGGCCCTATGTTTCAGGACCCCTCTTTCATTCTGCTGTGGATTTTTCTCCAGGCTAAAGCAGCTGGACAGGCATAGCCAGGCCACTGCCCAGCAGCTGGTGCAGCTCCTCAACAAACAGAACGAGCTTCTCCTGGAGAGACAGAGCCTGTCGGAGGAGGTGGCACACCTGAGATCCCAGGTACTGTACGATCCTGGCACCAGGTGTGGTCCTCAGGGTCGTCCACCAGAGGACATGTGGGCATCTGGAGATGGGTCCTTTTTGCAGTCTTTTTTCCAGAGCTACATTTTTAGAATAGGCTAATGTTCCCAGTGATGCTCTGCTAATCATCTGGGAGAGATCTTGAGACTGTGCAGGGCACAGAGGGGGACACCAGACAAGTGTGAGCCAGGGTCCAGTCCTTTAAGGGGAGCTGAAGTCAGGGACCACCATCTGTCTGTCAGTTTGTCGTACTGGCGTGGCTTGCATGCTCCTATGATTCTGGAAGCTGTGCCACTGGTATTTCAAATACCAGCAGGGTCACCCACGGTGGACAAATTTTGGCAGAGCTTCCAGACTTAGGCTAGAAAGACAGGCCTAGTGATCTACTTCCAAAAATCAGCCACTGAAAACCCTATGGATCACAGCAGAATATTGTTCGATATAGGGCTGGAAGAAGACCCCCCTAAGTTGAAAGGCACTTGAAGTACACAGTGGCCACAACAGTGGACTCATGGGATTGCCATGAGTTGGAGCCCACTCAACAGCAACGGCAACTAACAAGAAGAGCAGAGTCAGGGAGGGAGAAGAGGTCATGCCCGTGAGCCAGCAAGCCAGGCTGAGCACTGAGCTGCATCATGCAGGCTACGCTTCAGAAGGGTAGAAGAGAGGGGTGGGGAAGGACTGCAGGAGGCTTTGGGGTGGAGGTGGGCCTTAAACTGCCCCTGAAGGATGCATAGGATTTGAATTGGTTGAGGAAAGAGGTGTTCCCAAGTAGGGAGTCATCATGAATGGGATGCAGAAGGAATCTTGCCCTGAACTAGCTGATGACTGGGCTGGTACTTTGAGTGCTTGCAGAGTGCCTCGTCCCATGTTACATTTATGACGTACATGAACTCTTTCGCCTTGAACAAGCCTGCAAGGTTGTTATTATTGTCCCTATTTTATAGATAGGTAAGCTGAGGCTCAAACAAGTGTATACAGCTAGTAAGTAGGGAACCTAAGCCTGACTCCATAGCCCAGGCTTTTGACATTCAGGCTAGATCTGGGGCTGCCAGCAGGGATAATGGAAGCAAGAGAGTGTCCAGGTGAGTTTAGAGTACGGAATTAAAGCTTTTTATGCGAAACTGCTCTATTCCTGTCAGAAAGGCTGTGCTTTCTCCCCCAGCAAGCAATTTGTTAGGATAATGAGGGGGCCCACAGGCTGGCCTTTAGTTAGGATTGCACCCAGGTGCTCCTGAGTGCCCAGCAGACTTCATGCAGAAAGCGCTTGGAATGATTAATGAGAAAAATGTGTCTGGAAATGAAAATGATGAAAAATTGTGTCTCATTCTTCTTTCTAAATGACCACGTACTGACTGGATACTGGGGAACTTCTAAATACTGACTTCTCCCACCCAGCCCACCAAATCCTTTGGCAAAGAAGCACTCATTTATGCCACAGATAAGAACTGGATGCCTCCTGGGTGCTCAGGGCTGAGGGTGGCGGGGGATCTGTGCCAGCGCTGTTCCCTCCGGGGGTTCTGAAACTGCTCACAGGGAAAAGCGCAGTGCACGCTGCTCCAAGACCATGAGCCCCAGGATGCTTTTGAAAGGAATAAATAAATAAACTCAGCTTCCGGGGCTCCACTGCACACATACTGAGTCAGCTTTTCTGGGAGCAGGGCCCAGGAATCTGCATTTTAGAAAGCTCCACGGAAATTCTGGAGGACACTCAGTTTGAGAGCCCCTGAAGTGTTTGGAGCCAGAAAGAGCAGAGAGTGACTCCAGACTCTGTCATTGTTGTGAGGACCCTGGGCAAGCCTCAGTTTTCCACATCTGCACAGTGGGTATTAAACCAACCTAACTCAAATTGATACTGGAAGTGTAGAACGAGTGCAGCTGTGTGGTGCTTGGCAGGCCTTCGTGCACATTGTAGGCTGAAGATGTGTCTCTCCTCTAACTTGTCCTAGGGGAGAAGCACAAGGCAGGACAGAGGCCCTGTGGCCCAACAGTGACAGGAAGATGCTCACTCCTCCCTCCCCCCCCTTCTTGGATATTCAGGCACCCTGTCCCCTCCTCCACCTGCGAGGGTACAGCATACATCAGAACCCTAACTGTGCAGGCAGTCCTGTGGGAGGGCCCCAGGCAGACCAGCATTAGTCCTGGTCAGCCAAAGGTCAGGGTCACTGGGGCCACTGGGGGTCCAGGCAGGTGTTAGGCCCTGTCACATGACTGCAGGGACAGTGTCTCGTGGCACGAGTGCATCTTTGTGCCTCCAGGAGCCAAGACCTCCTTCACGGCTCGCATTGTGGGGTGTGTTACACACACTGAGAGCACATCACAGTCTCCTCGTTCCACACTAGATCACCTCAGTGTGGGGTTTGCCTTTTAACTCCCCATCTGCCCACTTTACAGCACGCTCACTTCTTAACATGGACCATCAATGCCGAGAAACCTCTTCTAGGGCTTTAAAAATCTGGTTAATTGCCAAATGAATTGCAAAATTATCACAAAAATGCATTTAAAAAAAAAAAACCCGGAAAAACTAGCAAGTCTTTCTTCCCTTGCCTGAAGCGACAGAAGTGATTTGACCATCCTGTGCTGTCTGATCCTGGCCCATCTGGCTCGTCTCTGAAGGGACCTTCAGATTCAAATATTACATTTGGAGTTATTTTAATATGAAGACGACAAAAGAAATTCAGTTAAAAAAAATGTTGGCTTTCTGTAGCAAACACTAGTGTTCAAAGAGGAGGCAGGGAACCAAGTTTGCAGCTCTCTGCTGAATTACTAAACCCAAAGCCTCTTCTTTCCACCCAACTGCTGCATTAGCTCTACTTGGGGCTGTCGTGTGCGTGGGCCTCTGGGATGCGTTTTTACCACTGAACAAACTTGAATCGTGAGTTAAGCTTCAAATCAGCCCTTGAGGTGAATGTGGCTCCTGTCTGACACTGAGCAGGTATCTGGGAGTGCATTGCCTCCTGAGGGTTCCAGGCTGACAAACCACACTCACTGCTTTTCTGGAGACTGCCCTCTGGGTGAAGCTCTTGGGCATCTGGCTATTGGAGCTGCCTCCATCTCTGGTTTAGGGCTGGTTTAGCGAAAGCCTCCCATTTTCTCAGCCTGGATGAATTAAGCTTAATAATCCAATTTTGCATGTCAAATTCAAGAACATCTCTGGCCATCCAATGCCCAAAAGAGAATGGATACTTTCTGGCCTGGGCAGCTGCTCTGAAGCTGAGTCACTTCCCTCCAGTCCTCTCCCGGGGGCTGAGCCTACTGCCTTGACCCAGAGGACTGATGGTGGGGCTCGGGGCTAGTCTGGGGCCTCTGACAGGAAGTGTCTAGCCTGTTTAGAAGGCTTTATTATTCTAAATTGTTTCTGCTTAAATTCTGAAACATGAACAGCAACATGTCTGGCAGAGGGAGATAGTCATAGTCGTTACTATGCCACAGTGGCGTTTTTGGCCACGAGAGTCCCCATTTTCCCCCTGAACGACGCTGTGTGCAGCGAACCAGCCTGGCGAGAGTGGGGCCCGCTCTGTGGGCTGACGAATAGGCCTGGCTCAGGCGCTAACCACTAAGCTCAAGGCTTATGCTTTGGCTTGTTCTTAATTTAGGGCTGAATAAAAACAAGGCTTTCTTAATCTCCTGCCTCACTCTGGGGGATAAAGAAACTTCTAGAAAACAGCTTTCAAAATGTCATGAAATGGCGATACTGGCCCTTGGGGGACAAATAGAGACATTAACTTACTAACTCAGCTCTACCCTAAACACACTTCCCACCTCCTCTTCAGTCACAGTGACTGTCTCCAGACCAGTGGGCGTTCTCCCCTCCACTTTTGGCTGAGGGCTAGGTCGAACAGTAACACACTTGCCTCTTCTTAGGAGGCGGGGGGTGGTGGAGGGGGCTTGGTTTGGTGGCGCGAGGGGTGGTGAGGAACTTTCGTCCCAGGGGAGATCAGGCAAGGACTGACAGCTGGGAGGAGGGTCTGGGGTTTGTGACCCAGAGCCTGGAGGCTGGAACATCTGGCCAGGAAGGGTGGAGCCAGCTGGTGAGGAAATAAGAGCCTTTTCTTGGGGAGGATGGCGTCTGGGAGAGGGGAGAACACAAATTATCTGCACACTGAGAGGATTCTCTTAAACATCGAAATGACTTTGTTTACATATGCATTTGGTAATGAATATGGTTGCAACTTGTTTGCACTGTGTAGTAACCATCATTGTAAGCAGGCTGTTTGGCTCAGTCCTCAGTGCTCAGCCTGGGGAGTGATTCCCTATTAGCCCCTCCATATGAATCACTTTTACAGTTTAGAAACAGAGTCTGCAACTGACTTATCAATGGTTAATCCGTTGGACCTATGACTTTTAAGCATTCTTGGCAGTGAATTTCCTTTCTAATTTGGTTTTAACTTGTGCATGGATCCAGCAGCCATATGGGATGATAGTCAAGATTGTCGACGTTATCTCCATCAAAAGACTCAGAGAACAGAGCTGAAAACAAGCACAAGAAACAAAGATGCAGATGGTGATCAAGGGAGGAAAGGCCAGTGGGCGACCTGGAGCAAAGAGAGAAAGGAGGCAGTGGAAGTCTGGCAGCTCAACTGAGGGTGCTCGGGCTCAGGAAGAGCGAGGAGGTGGAGCCTGCCAGAATGAGTGGCTGTGGCCCACCAGGTTGGGACGCGGAGGTGTTCGCATAGTTTCTGTGTGGTCCTTTGCCCAGCTGACTTAGGAGCTTCCCCAAAGTTAGCTACCTGCAAGACAGATGGTGCTTGAATAGAACAGCAAATACACTGAATAAAATAAATTAAAAAGCCTCCTCCTGAACCAAGATTTTTTGGAAAGAATTCTAAATAGAGGAAAACAAACAATTTTATTTCAACCAAATTGTTGTTTTTTTGTTTTTATCCTGATTTTCACCCGAATTGTCAGTCTCAAAAATAAACACTGATACATTCCCAGAAAATATTTTTCAAATAAAAACTGACTCTGTTAAAGTTTGCCCTGATTCTTTCAAAACTGTGTACAAGACACTGTCAGCCAAAGTGACTTGCATATTTTTTTAAATAAACTTGAACATATGCAGCTAAAATGTCATTAACTCCCTGCTGCTGGAGTGTGTCTGCAGAATGACATAAGACCGCTGGAACTGCATTTCTAACATGACCCTCAGAGAAACTTCCCCACACAACTCCAACAGCATACAGTTTAACTTTTTTGTTTTTCAACTGAGGGCTTTGTGCGTAATTAATATTGAAAAGCACTCAGGGCTTCACTTAAGCCAAACGTGCTCTTCCTTTAACAGTTCATTTTGTCCAAGAGTAAATACTCTCAGAATAAGAATCATGGAAGAAAAATAAATTGAATTTTACATTGCTTCAGTACATTTGCTGCACTCATTGCTTCCCAAGTCAGACACTACATTTTGCTATATAAATTCACAATCAAGATTTTAAAGGGAGCTAAATATTTTAATCCAATTAGACAAGTGAACAAAACACTGAATATTACATGTAGTGTAGATAAGTGGTTCTTGCCTTTAAAAGACTGTAATTCCGTCACATTACAACCCCAAATGTCAATGTTGTCTTTATTTTTAACGCTTTCAAACACGAGGCAGCCAGAGGCTCCACTCTGTGCTGTTGGTGACACTGTCTGTCCTTTGGGAATTCTTAAAGTCTATTTACCATGGAAACATGGCCCACATGAAACACAGACACCTGCCGGTGTGCAGAGGACGCTGTCGTGACTTATGTGATTCAAGAACGCTGGAGGACTACAAACTGGGGTTTCCCCGAGTTGCGGAAGGAACGCTGCGTGCGCCCTGGAAAGACGAGAAGGCGCGGCAAAGGGCAGGCATGGTGCTTGCATTTCCTCCTGTGTGTGGATGGAGGGGTGCCGTCCCCCTCAGTGCAGAGTCCCAAGTCCAGCTGAGATGGTATTTTACCGAGACCCAAAGAATCATCGTCCTCTAGCTTCTTGCCCGCGAGGAAGCCTTTCCTGCGCCTACCTTTTAATTTCCCGGCTTCTACAGTTGTGTTGCTTTTCCGGATCCCGAGGCAGCCCAGCCAGGCCCCCTGGGTCCAGGGAAACCAAGCTTTGAAGTCTGACTGCGCAGAGCTACCATTGTCAGAGACCGGCCTGGGGCCTGGCGGGTAGGGGGAAGAATGAATTGCTGGGTGTGTGGTGACCTTGCCATGAACTCCTGCCCCGCTTTGCAGCTGGCAACAGGCAGATTCCCAGAGAGGAGCCAGAGGGAGGGCAGGGAGCCCCGCAGGAGTGTCTGTCACTTGTGCTGGGAGGAAGAGAGGCAGAGCTACACCGACGGGAAGGCAGCTGGCTTGGGCCTAGCGGGGCTGGTTGAGAAGGTGAGCGTCCACACTGAAGGCTGCATTTTCACCAAGTCTCACAGGAGAATTGCTTGGGGCACCTTTCTCTGCAACAAATCAGTGACGACATAGTTCACTTGGCTTGTTTATTCCAGGTTGCTTTCCAAATCTGACTTCTACTCAGTTCCACAAAGATCAAGTCTGGCTGGTCAGGTGTTGTTCACTCACCTGTTCAGAATGGGCAGGAAGAGTCTGGACTTTGAGGTCAGGTTGCCTGCGCGTAAATCCCAGCTCTGTACCACTTCAGATTCAGTCTTTGGCTTCCGTATCACACAGTTTCTGGTAAAGAAAAGAATTAACACTAGAACTGGGCACCCTTTAAAGGGGAGCTCCCCACCTTACCAACAATGATGATCATGAAGCTAACAGGATCGGTACTGAGATTACTTTGGGCTTGAAAGGGCCATTTCAGATGAATAATTTAACATCCTTTTTGTATAGATAGAAAAATAAGGCTCAGAGAAATGAGCTGAATAGAACTGGGAAGTAAATGGACAGGGAAAAGAATTTCTTCTAGAGAAATTCCATGGGCCACAGGCTATGCTATGAGGTTGCATGGACAGGGGAGGTATCCCAGTGGGTGAGGAGGTTGCCACTCTCCCAGGGGACCTGCTACAGTCCAGTGTGGCCTGGAGCTGGCCCTTGCTGGGATATCTGCAGGGCAGGAGCCCTGGCTCCCAACACAGGATGGGGGAGCCAGAGAGAAGGTGCTGGTGGCCTTGGAACAGCTCAGTCAGCTCAGGGCAAGACTTTGGAATGCCCCAGATGCAGGTGGGGGGAGGGGCTCTGCCCTTTCTAGTTAAAAATAGGTGCTTTGGAACAGGACTTTTTTTTTTTAACTTGTCTACACAGAGACAAAACGTGCAAAGGAGAAGGCAGAGAACAAGGCAGCATCCCTGGGTACTGCGAACAGTTAGGTGATCCACTACTAACTGAAAGGTTGGCAGTTTGAACCCACCCAGAGGTGCCGTGGAAGAAAGGCCTGGTGATCTGCTTCTGAAAGGTCACAGCCTTGAAAACCTTATAGAGCAGTTCTACTCTCCATACATGGGGACCCATGAGTTGGAATCAACTCAGCAGCAACTGGTTTAGTTTTTTTTTTTTTTTTTTTTAAGAGAGCAAGCAGGAGGGGGATATTCCATTTGGAAGGACTGCTAAGAGGCTGGGGTGGAGATGCACAGAGCAGAGGAATAAGTAGCTACGCAGGAGGTCAGGCCTGAGGCTGCAAGCTCTCCTACGGGGGTGAAGTGGTGTCACAATATCCCAGGCAGGCATCCTGGCCTTTCAGGCCTGCTTGGGAACAAGCAGAAAAGAAGAAAAGGCTCAATCCCACAGCGTGGTTGCCTGGGGGAACAATTCAGGTCACCCAGAGCAACTCATTTTTTAAACCCCGAATTTAAAGTCAAACTTCAGAAATAAATTAGACACAGAAGTCCGGGTTTGTGGAGAGGTGGCCCTGTTAGGAATTAAAAAGAACAAAGAAAATGGGTGAGCAATAGTGGGCTTGCAGATGGGGAGTTCTTATGTCATCTCTGGACAGTATTTTAGCAGAGCAGCTGCCAGGGTGCCTGCCTGTCCACTTGTGATCCGAGAGCACCAGACAACTGCAGATGTGGCCACTCCACTCTGGGGGACACAGCAAGGGGCCTGGACACACATGAAAGGCAGAAGGACGGGAAGATGGTGGCTGAGGGCTCACACCACGGTTCTGACCGGCTATTGTGGATGTGCCTTTTCATCCAGCTTGTACAGCAAGAACATGGTTAGTGTGCTATGGAACAACATACTGGAAATTATTAAGCTTCCCTAAGAAGTGAAAGGCAGATTGCTTCTCAGATGCCAAATGTTAGGTTTTGACAGTAACCAAAGTGTCGATTACTATTGGCAGGCTACGGGGTCAGAGGGGAAAGCACTGAGAAGGTCTTTACTGAAGATTCAGCAAACTGAGGGTGACATTATTTTAGCATGCCTGCATTTCACAGACAAAGCAAAGACATACTAGGGTGACTTCTTCCGTGATAGTTATTGAATGCTTACCAAGGGCCAGGCACAGTTGCAGGCCCTGGGGTCAAACAATGAACAGTAAGCACCATAATATAAAGTGACGATGAATGCAGGGCTTCACACCAAAACCAAATAAAATAGAAAACCGATGAAGAGGCAGCACAAGCTGACTGGCTGCAGGACAGCAGTCCAGGTCGGCGCCATGTGTTCATGCTGAGGGCCCACACCTGTGTTGCTCTCACCTGGCTCCGCAGGAGGAGATGTCATGGCTTCAGCAGAGCCTGGGTGGCGGCAGGGGATGGATCGCATGGTGATAAATTACTAGATCGCCCTGGAGCCCACAGGCATTGTGAAGACTCGTTATGAGAAATGCCAGTTTCCTGGAGCTTAGTTAAAACAAAAAAAACTGCACTTTACTTGAACTTCTCTTTAGAATTATTTTGTATCGCGCGTGTATGGGTGTTTTCCACCAAAAGTTCAGTTAGTTTTTTTCTTTTGAAATATGCCTGTTGTGGTTTATGCTTCTCTTTGTATCCAAAGACAACCTTGAATTTGTAAGGCGACAAAGTAAGACGGGGTCTCCAGAGCAGCAGCCACCAGACAAGCTGGCCTTACTTGGCCAGTCTGGGGAGCAAGGCAGGGGGGTCATTCAAACCAGTCATTTGACAGAACTGAACCGGGTCACTTCAGTCAAGACGGAAATGCTAATAAGCTCTAGGTAGAGACCTTGCGTTTGACAGTAAAATCGAGTTGGCAGCCTCTGGGCTGGGTGTATTCTACGGAGGATAGAGGGCGCCCCTTCGGCAGTGGCAGGGATCTCGGGCAGAGTGACTCCCTGCAGCTGGTGAGGAGGGGCTCAGAGAACAGAAGGCCCCTGTGGGCTCGAAGGAAGAGGGTGCACCCATCTCCCCAGCATGCATCACACACACTGACTCACGAGGGAGTGTGTCCTCTTGCTCTAACCCCTACCTTAGTTCAGTGCGAGATGGAGCTACACCAAAACCAAACCCACTGCCGTTGACTCGATTCCGACTCGAAGCAACCTTATGGGACAGAATCAAACTGCCCCATAAGGTTTCCCAGGCTGTAATCTTTATCAAAGCAGACTGTCACAACTGTCTCCCGCGGAGCTGCTGGTGGGTTCAAACCACAGAACTTTTTGGTCAGCAGCTGAGTGCTTTCAACCACTGCGCCACCAGGGCTCCTTGAGCTGGGGCTATACACATAATAAATTACCCTGTGTGAAACCATCTTCCTACAGGCTGAGTCCCATAGAAAAGTCATGATCAGTGAGTGTCGCACACACATTGGGAAATAGACTTTAAACATTACCTTTTCTCTTTTTTTTTTTTTAATAGGCAACAGATTGGTTTTCATATTATTTCTCTGGCATGAATTCTAAATCTCTTGGTTTCATTCATTGTTCTCTCTTGGAAATCCCCAAGTAATCATGGCTTACACTGGGAAGACAAGTCGTCCTCTGATTCTAGCTTAGGAAATGGGGGTGGGGAGTGCCAGCCCACTTCTTGAGGATGATTCCCAGCTCACCAGAGACCAGGTTTGGCCCCCCCTAATCCTGCACTGCACTCTGACCTATCTGCGGAAGTGAGAATGGGGTTTGGGTCAATATCATCTGAGCACCCTCTCCACTCCCAGAGGGCAAGGACTCTTGTCTTTCTCTGTCATGTAGTTTCCAAGCACTACCTGACAGGCACTCAGTTAACTCTTTTGTGGAATATAATTAGTTCCAACAGTTGCTTACACAGCTTTTGTCGTGGTCAAAACTAATCTGAATAGCCACATCAGGAGCAGCAGGTAACAGGACTGAATTCTTCCTAAATTATGACCCCCCCTTCCACGGCCCGATTTTTATGAACTAGTTTTGAAACATTTATAACTAAGAGACCATGTACACCAAATTCCCTCTCCCAGCAAACGGGGTTTTGCATAAAAATGCCTTTGTACATGTTACAGAAATTGTCTGCAGCTAAAGATTTGGAGGTCACAGCATGTATGGCTTCACCAGGGACTTCTCGAGGCACTAGGCCCACATCCGTTTTTGTTCCAGCTTCATCCACTCCATGGCTGAAACAATGTCCAGTAAAGAGATTCTGGCACAAATGAGCCTCTCCGTTCCCGGACAGGGAAGAGATGGCTCTCTGGCCATGTCCTAACACCATACTGTCCTTATTTAAAAGACACAAAAAAAAAATGCCTGGAATACAGATTGTTTTCAGATTTAAAGCATCAAAACAAAATCATTATTATTAATATGTGACAAGGGCTCTGATCTGTGGTCAAGACGAGGCACAAATCTTTACATGGAGTTTCTACATTTTTAGCAACAGAAATTTTTTTCTCCAAAAACTGAAGTCATAAACGGTGAGTGACTAGGCCAGTAAATAAGAAAAGTCACATTGAAGAACATGATATATTTAAACTTACTTTTTATTATCATTTTTTTCCAGTTACCCAGCATGCCTCAAATCTGATTGCTGACCTGGATGAAACAGAGTGAAGTCAATGATTTACAGAGATATTTACAGTCATCTGCTTTTAATATGCCACAGTCCACAACCATTCCAGTGTGACATGCCTCAGGCTGCGGTGGTGCTGGTGCCACGGCCGCCACGTGGCCTCCGGGTGCTGCCTGCACTACGTACAGAAGGGCTGGGGCTGAAGGGCGATACTCGATGATGAGCGCTAGCTCCTTGTGTATGTTTTCAGAAATGATCTGCAGTTTATTATGCCCATTTGTATGCTGTTACACGTATGAATTTCAATAAATTTTTTAAAGACTTGAATTATGTTTTCTTTTTACCTTGGAGTGATGAACAGGACACACCAAAAAGGCACACAGTTTAATTAGACCAAAGTGTAGTAAGGACCAAATCAGCTTTTTTCCTGCCATTGATTTTGCTTCCCTTTTCGTGATCTATTATCATCCTCCCACTTTATCTGCCTCTCATCAACATCCCATACTCCATTGTTATCATCCTACTAGGATGTGCACAGTAAGGAGACACTGGGGAGCACCACGCATTATTCTCTCCACTCCATCAACAAAAAAATTTTTAAAAAAAACATCCTCTTTGGCTCTGTGGTGTCAGATTTCTTCTTCAATATGCAGTATGTGAGAAGAGCCTAAAAAACATGTACTTAATGAAATTAGAAAATTTCCTTAAGTATCTCAAGTATCTGTACAAAGATCGTATTTTGGTTTAAAACAGTTATTTGTCCGATACGGAGTTAAGCCCACAAATGCCTTAAAGGAATAAAAATGAACACTGAAAATGTTGTGTTGTCTTTGAGCGTGACAATAAAAGACTAAAGGCAAGGCCGTCATCGGGACATGTCACTGACCGCAGGCGACTGTCCCCAGCCAGCGATCTATCAGCAGCAGCAGCATTATTATTATGACACAGATCTGATGTTACCATATGCTCAAGCTTGCCTCTCAAAATCCATGTGGCTTAGGCTCAGGAGGCGGTGGCATGATAACACAGAGCCCATCTGAGTCTCCAGAGCATGGAAAAGGTTCAAGCCTGAAACAGGAGAACTCTACAGATTCAGAAGTTTTTGACTTCATCAAATGTGCCAGACATAAAGACTGTCACATAAGATATTTTAATTGTCCTTAATTCTGCTCTAGGAATACTGTGAATAAATTATACGATATTCTAAAAATAGCACCTTTGAAGAACTGTAGAGGTCACTTTATTTTAGCCTCCTGGAACTGTCCCCCCAGTGGTTCTGAGAGACCAGCACATGAAGAACGACCTCAGGTCTGGCTGCCTGACACACACACGCCTGGCTAAGTCGGGTCCCGAAAGCCATTCCTTCGCCCGCCTTCATCACAGGAGTGAAGCCAAGTTTCTAAAATAGGTTACACTGGTATATGAGGTACAATCTGAAAAAGGCCCCATCCAAAAGGATTCTAGGTCAGACTGTAGTGCACTCATCATACTCATCTATTCCCCATGTCTCAGTTTGTCCATTTGCCATCAAGTTTTTAAAATACACTCTAAGGAAGGAAGTGTGCAGAGCAGTACATTATCAGGAAGACATTACTGATGAGCTATACTCCTTAAGAATTCTGGTCCAAACCATCTGATGTGAGGATTACTCGGGTCTGAACAAATCTTCAGGAAAACCTGTTCCCCACCCCGGCTTCACAGAAGATCTGCCCTGAACCCGGTGTGGAGAGGTCAACATTTGTACCACCACACCAGTGCCATTTCACTGAAGTAATAAAACAATCCCGGGTGTGTGTTTAGAGCAACAAGGAATTTACGCATTTTCGTATCATTTTACAGAGGGTGGGTTAATAACCAGGTCAGGCTATCAAAAATCTTTTTTCTTCCCAGTAAAGAATAATATTTAATTTTCTGAGATTACAGAACCACGTCCAACAACAATAAACAGAGAAGTAGCAGATTGACATAGTGCTTTATTTCAGCTGTCTGTACGAAGGAAAATAATGTGATCCCTATCATATACGTGTAAAAATACTAAGGATGTACAGTGTACAAAAACAGTTTCTTGTAGTTATTTCACATCCTTGTGGGTCATATACTCAAGGAAATAAACAGTTTTAGTATGACCAATAGTAATAGTAATACAGTTTCTTGGGTTCATAGTTGCGTCTGCTTAAAATCCTTAACCAGATAACTAGATCTTGCATGGATCTAATGAAAGAACTAGCAAGGTCAAGAAATGTCACAAACTATAAAGCTACAGGGAGGTAATTCAATTACCAATTTAGACGTTTTCTTTTTTATTTAAATAAATAACTTTACATTTCATGCTTGCCTGTAATGCACTATCAGGAGCAAGATAAGGAAATTCTACCGTAGACAGTACAAACAGTAGCAGCAAAGTGTGTACATTGAGGTGTAATATATAGACCCTGCAGTTAGTAAGGAAGGCCCTTACTTTTGTACTCTAGGATAAGCAAGTGGCCCCTGCAAGAACAGTCAGCTTTAAGAAGCCGGAAATCAGGTATGGGGAAATGGAAAACAATACTGGAATAACGCTACATAATTAGTGTAGAAAGCAAAGCTGTGAGCAACCCTGTCGAAAATCCAAGCAGAAATGGCCAGTTCCTCCAAGATGGCTGTGTGATTACAAGAGGGCAAACTCAATGAAAGTTAGTACAAGCTGGAGTCCGCAAAGTTTCAACTGTACTCTGATGGAATGATTCCAGGTTTCAGGCCTTTCCACCTGCCAGAATCCACAACTAGAGCTATGGGCAAATTACAAGGGAAGTTTTAGAAATCCCCCTCTACACACATTTTTGTTTTTCTACTGTTCCTCCACGCCAGCTGATTGAGATCTGGGAGCGAAAGCAAGGGATTCTCAGAATCTAAGCCGAGAGAGCACTTGTGTGATGCTCACGGGCTCTTCAAGGGGACAAGTGCCTGAGCCCCAGGCCTTGGCTGGGGACGGAGAGCCAGCTGTGAGGAGTGGCTAGCTGGGGCGCTGTCAGCACCAGTCATTAATCTTAGGAAGTATCCTTTGCCACGGTCATGGGATCACCTTAAGATTACTAAAAAAAAAAAAAAAAAAAAAATTCAAAAGCTACGTGCTCAGTGTGCGGTGTTAACTTTCCCTACGAAGGAACGAACGCTCTGAGCATCAGCCAGTCTCAGCTTTCCTCTTGACTGTTTCTTTCTTATAGAATGGATGCGAGACAACTTACAGGACACACCTGCTAGTCTACTTTCTTGTCAAAGTGAAACATTCAACATAATTCCAAGTTTAAAAAAAAAAGTTGAGCTATATGTGTAAGAGTGAACTACCACTTACTGTAACTTCCCACTCAATATTAAGGATGAACTTCACTCAGATAAACATATGAAAAATTAGGACAAAAATCTATGTCTGAATATGTCTTAGCTGCCTTAATAAAATGCCCTGTAACTCCCCCGTCAGTCCCAGTGGCCTGCCCACCGCCAGCAGTGGTTTCGTATCTATAAACCCACACTTCTAGCGTCAAGAGGCTAAGACATCTGCATATGAATATGATTCATCCTACTTAAAAAGTCACTTGCTCTTTCATACAATGCAATCATAATACTACGTAATGCTGTAGTCTTCCATTTTGGGAGCTGTCAGATAGCTGAACTAAAACACATTTCCATGATCACTCCAGCGAGTCCGGGTTGCCGCCTGCTTGCTGCAAGAATGGCCCCCCAGCCCCTTGGACTTCATAGGCTGCTTTGGAAAATGTCAGCTCCTAGCACCAAAGGGTTTAATCTGAAGATCATCATTAATGAAGGAGAAAGATGAGGTTTGCATACATGTCCCGTCAGTGAGAAATGTTGGAATTGGGGGACATGAGTATATACAGAAAAAGGAAAGTTGGAGGTGTTCTTTTTATGTTGTTTTTTCCCTGATGGCTTAATTCAGTGGTAAGTGTACCACGATCAGAATAAACACACCAGGTTCCAATCCTTTACTGCCTACTTGGTGAATACTCGAGATGTGTTCATTTTGCCAAGTACAGTTCATTTCTCATCATCGTTCGGGTCTCATTTTCTTCATCACACTGTGCTGCCAGGCCTGCCTAAATGTACCAACTCTCAAGTGAGGACATCAACATCCGTTTGTTTCATTAACCCCTTGGCATGGAGAGTTGGGGATTTTCAGCACCAAGGGGTTAAATGACAGCATCTCTTCTCCCAAAGCCAAATTCTAACGAATATGTACAATTTCAGAGCCTTATCAAGATTTTTGTTACATAGGAGAAAAAGTGCATGATTCTCATCGGCTTGTACATTCCTTGCACACGGGTCAGAATGAGCTGCATGCAGTCTACCTTGTGTAAGTTGGAGCTGCATCTGCTAACGTGACATACAATCCTCATCACTAAAAAATAAATACTACTGCAATATAAACAAAACCATAAAAGGATATTCAAAGTTTTAACATCTGAGAGAAAGCTAATTCACGTAAAACTAAAAGTAGAAAATTAAAACAAATAAGGCAAACACCTGTTTACCTTGGTGTACAAATTTTGGTGAAAAGCAGGATCGTTATACCTGTCTACATTCTTCAGCCATCAGAGGTGATAAATATCAAGAAGGGAGAAAAGTTTCCAAGCACAGGGGAAAAAATGCTCTCTGGCGTGAATCCTATCATGAGACCCTTTCCGTGACTTTAACTCTGCTGTGCACATGCCTTCATTTCTTGGTAGAACGTTCATTTGTCCGTGACTGCCCGTGAAGTCTAGACGTCCATGTGTGACACAGGCTTCCTCTGCAGTATCCAACAGGAATTAAAAATATATATATACATAGATATCTTTATCAACAGTTGTCCAGTCCTTTTCTCAAGTGCTGCCTAATGAATTCCAGCCAGATCTTAGTGCTCAATCCCTACTTTATGGACTGAACTGATTTGCTTCACTAACATTCTGCATATGCACATCACCACCCATCCACATCGCTTAGAATTACACACTAAATCTTCTTAGTCTAATTAGTTTTTGATTTATCTTCTAGAAAGTTTAAAAATCTACCTAGAATCAATGTCTCTCTGCCAGCCTTCACTGTTAGGGAAACAAAACCTAAAAGATCAAAAGATGACAAGTGGTGCACAAATGAACAATGGTGGACTCATGACTTCGGAAGATTGTAAAATTACCTCTTAAAGTTGCTATAATAGTAAGACAGTAGCAGCAACAGCATGAGACCTTAGACTGAGATACAATTTCATGCAAAAACAAAAAGTCGAGTGTGTTTGCATATATGTGTGTTTTCATGTATGTGAAAGGTGGTTAGCGGTGAAGACCCTTGATTGGTCCGGGGTGTCTGAAGGTGCTCCTGCTATCTGTAAGAGCTAGGACTGGTGGCGATGTCCAGGGATCATTTTCAGTAGTAAGTCTAAGATGACAGTGAAGCAGCAGAATGAAAGAGAATTATTCTCGTCCACTTGCAGAGTAGGAAAACTGAGGGAAATGCGGCCGCCTCTCATTGTCCATGCAGTCCATACCATCCTCATCATCTGTGGGCAGGAAACAGCTATTTTAATTTTACATAGTTTTTGTCAATATTATCTCTGGTCCACATTTTTCTACCTACTAACATAGGAAAGATTAACAGAGGCAATAACTCCCATAAACTTGTGCTTATCAACAGAACATACAGAAATTACGGTTATTTTAAAAATGTCTAATTTTCATAAATGTGTGGTCTGTGAGAAAACACTATCAAATCATCTCTTTCAAGACGCTAAAATTTCAAGACTTAATGACAATGGGAAAAAATACTGAAAACAGGATTTTGTTTTAAGAAGGAACAAACCATCTTCGATAGCCTTTCATTTCATGAAATTACAGTTTGTTAAAATTACAGAAGTCCTGGATGCTAAGGCACCAAAAGTGTGTATAGATAATTCATTGTTAAATGTCTTCAAATGCTTTCACTTCATGGCGTTTTAGATATAAATGCAAAATCAAGGTTCTGATGGCCCCATTTCATCTGTGTCCTTGATTGCATTTTTAAGATCTTACTGTCTTTATTCAACATCTACTATCTGCCTTAGCTCCCTGTCCCCGATTTTCCTACCATAAAACTTGATGGGACAGAGGGCAAGTAAAAGTGGGAGGGATGTCAGCGTGGAAGTCCTAGTTCATCAGGAAACAAGCAGGGAGAACAGACGTGACGGGATAGGAGAGGCTGTTGACAATGAAGCTGCTGCTCCTTTCTTCCTTCCTGTTTTCCTGTAGTTAACAGATTAGAAGCGATCGCCCAACCTTTTCCCACAACAGCTCTGCTGATTAAAAGCTCATTGTCAGGATGCCCTTCCTCACAGGTTCATCTGTTCAGTCCCTCATCAACAGAAGCTCCGCAAACTCAGCCCAAGGGGCACAGCTCTGAGCAAAGTCCCTGCTGCCCTCCAGGGCTCACTTTCTCATGGGGAAGAGGCTCTGTTTTTCATCTCTCTCCTGCTCCACTCCAAGCTCATCCACCTGTTCACTGTCCTAACAGCAGAAATAAAGGAAAAGGTCTTTCAAATACCCAAACTTCTTTTCTTCAAGCAAAAAATTCCATTTCCTCAAATATATACAGGAAATACATTAACCAAATCTTTCAACTTTCCAACCTCTCCAACAAGCACCAATCTCATGCAATGGGAGGAAAAATATAGGCCAGATCTTGCTATTCCGTGGATACTGACTCGGTCACACAACAAAGATGGTGCTTTTGTGTTTGTCTGAAGTGTAAGAAACAAACATTTCTTTTTCTTTGATGACTGTTCTTCTATTTGCTATTCTAGTCTTAATACAAAAGTTTCTAAGAAACGTGATCAACCAAAATTTGTGGCCTCTGATGTATCAAAAATAGCACTGAATTAGGTGGGAATCAATCAACCAAAAAGCATTTGTGGCTCCCTGCTTCCAGAAAACCACTGAATCACGAGGCATCTCTCCTTCTACAAGTAGAACACAGCAACTGTAGCCGGCATTTCTCCACAGTACTGAGTTTTAGGGAAATCTCTACCGTGTTATAAAATATTGGTTCTGTACCAGGTAAACCTCATGCATCTTTTAGATCAAATACCTTCAGTATTATTAGCTATACTAAAGACAGTAGGAGCTAGGAGACCATGGCATATCAGTTGAGTCACAACATATAAACACTCTCTAGAAATCTAGAAAAGGCAGCTGAAACCTTAATGTTCAGATTCTGACATGTGTCAATCACGTTTCAAAGAAACAGTTTTCCCCATTAATGGCTTTGTTTTGCTGTGTTTCTGCCCCACAAACGTGCAGAGTCCAGGACAGCACGTGTGGGGAAGCCTCATGCTTGTCCTTGTCCTGCCTCAGCCAGTGGGAGGGACGCTGCCCGGCTCCCTGGGTGACCCAGCCCTCAGCCCCGGCCTTGCCCAGCCAGTCAGGCTCTTGGTAGGGGGGCTTCTGGATTTCCTTTCGCAGGAGGAGTACTGATTGCTTTCAGGATGGATGGCAGCTGAAAATTAAGAGTCTTCATTCTGTCAGTAACAAATTAATCGTATTTCTGAATATAAAGAAATTCAGATTTCATAAATAACCATGTGAAGACCCCACATCATGATATTCTTTTGAAGCCAATATAGAACTCTTTCACTTCAGCTCCCTGCCTTTTCCTTCTTTCTTGGTAATAAAAAACCAAAATCCACTGCTGTCTAGTCGATTCCAACTCACAGTGACCCCACAGGGTTTCCAAGACTGTAAATTTTTACAGAAGCAGACTGCCACATCTTTCTCCCATGGAAACTGCTTGGTAGTGGTGAGGGGCAAGTATAGGATCCCCATCCAAAATGGAGCCATGAGCCTGGGAGAGGCACTGGGGCAAGCCCCCAGCAGGCCCCTCTGGGTCCACAAAGACCCACAGAGGGACAGGGTTGGGGGAAGGCCACTGTGAGAGACACCTGACCCTGTAGCACCTGTCAGTGTACACACAGGTAAGTCCCTGCTCTGAAAGGATACTCACAGAGAACAATGATGATAACGAAGAGAACTCTGTCTGAAAACACATATGGAAAAACAATGATCGACTCGATGTCTGAACCCCTGGGTCCAAGTAGCATCAGTTAACAAATTTTCTTAGCGCATTTAACAAAGGTAATTATATGGCAGTAAAGCTACCGCATCTCAAAGAAGTCCTGTTTTTCTGTAACAAAACCCACTGCTGTCAAGTCGATTTCAACTCATAGTGACCCTATAAGACAGAGTAAACCATTGGGTTGCCAAGGCTGTAAATCTTTACAGAAGCAGACTGCCGTATCTTTCTTCCGCAAGAGAAAGGCAGCGGACCATTAATGGATATAACACAAGACGACGCATTCCAAAAACCGTTCAATTAATTAACACCAGTGAGGACAATCTGCCATGCTACTGCAGCTGTTTGTAGAAAATGGAACATTTTGCCTTCCTAACTGCTGATTTGTTCTTTAAAAAAAAAAAAAACAACCTCCATTCTGTTTTATAAAAGCAAGGTGGCAAGTGGGAAGACAATTGCTAACTAATGTTACTACTGTGGACTTTTATTAACAAAACCTCTGTTTTAGCAGTTAGAGAGTGGCAGTGGTTTCTAACCAGCACCATTATTCAAGCTGCAAGAAGAAAAATCATGTTAAATGTAATCACGGTTTTACTGATTCTCCTTTAATCTGCCCCATAAGGGAATCTGGGCTATATCTGGGGACTGTCACACTAAAAACACTGCCCCTTTGCCCTGGAGAAACCCAGGAGCTGTGGTTAATAATCCCTGAGGCTGCTCTACAATAGGGCACTCTGGGCCCCACGTGCTCAGCTGACCTGGAGAGGTAGTGGGAGCATTCCCAGGACGGCACAGCAGACTGTTTGCCGCTGGACGGGGCGTTCTGCAGAGATGCTGCTGCCCACTTCTGTCCTCACACACGCTGCTGACCTCTTTGATCTGGCTGCCCCATCCAGAGATCCTGAGTAGGGAGAGACAGCAAGCCCATACTATCCTCCCTGCCCTGGACTGTGGAATGCCCTGTTAGACACAGGTGCACTGCGGGATGCTCAGGTTTCTGAGCCATCCAGAGCCCAGCACACACCCCACTTCATACTTTCCCAGGCCTACAATTGTATTCACAGTGAATACCCACCATGGAAATTCCCACAATGTGTGGGCTTCCTATTGGAGTCCCTGGTCCAATCTAACAACTCATGGTGTTGCCCAGCATTTCAGACAACTACATAGCTATAGTCCATGCTGCGGTCAGAGGAACTATGCCAAGGCCTGTGTCCATAGTTTCTACTCAGACAGCCCATAAGCACTTGTCCACAACTCCAAAGGCTTTCTAACATTGTCATTTAACAATTAGAGATCCTAAGATTCTATCTACGGCACATAAGACCGAGTGGAGGCTCACTGCCCCATGAGTGATGTACTGTGAGGAGCACTTCAGCACACTGATATTTTGCAGCTTCACCTGCCAAGATGATGAGCCCTGCTCCTAGCTGTGATGCCACTGGCTCTGGGACGTCGAACAGCTCAAGCTTTTCTATGGATTTCAATCTCTTCACTTATAACATGGAAGTTCAAAGGTTCTTAATTTCTTGTGGATCTCAAGAGATGTACAGACTTCTATCCAGAAAAGGGCATATAATATTTTAATATTAGTTAATATAATAAAATAATATCTTTAAATTCAGAATGTTCACTGTCACAGAGTGTTTTTAATTTCAGACTGTTCACAGGCCATGGGCCCCAGATGAAGAACTCTGGGCCTAGATGACTCCTAGTTTGCATCCACGAATCTGCTGACCACGTCTACAGCTGGAACAGTACTTCACTTTAATCTCCTCTCACAGACACCCAGTGTACATGAGCACTGTCAACTACCCTGCCTTTGAAAAAGGAAGGAGGAGAGAGGAAAAACAGCAAAGGAAATCAACGAAAAGGAAGAAAAACTAACACAATGCTGCTGTGCGAGTCAAAATATGTGTGACTTGAAGAATATTTTTAGCCATCCAGATACCACCCTCCCCCACACGTCTGTCAGTCATACTGTGGGGGCTTGTGTGTTGCTGTGATGCTGGTAGCTGTGCTACCGGTATTCAAATACCAGCAGGGTCACCCATGGTAGACAGGTTTCAGCTGAGCTTCCAGACTAAGACAGACTAGGAAAAGGACCCAGCAGTCCACTTCTGAAAAGAATTAGCCAGCGAAAACCTTATGAACAACAGTGGAACACTGTCTGATATAGTGCCGGAAGATGAGCCTCTCAGGTTGGAAGGCATTCAAAAGGCGACTGGCAAAGAGCTGCTTCCTCAGAGCAGAGTCAGCCTTAATGACGTGGATGGAGTTAAGCTTTCGGGACCTTCATTTGCTTATGTCGCACAACTCAAAATGAGAACAGCTGCAAACATCATTAATAATTAGAACCTGGAATGCACAAAGTATGAATCCAGGAAAATTGGAAACCATCAAAAATGAAATGGAACGCACAAACATTTATTCCCTAGGCATTAGTGAGCTTAAATGGACTGGTGTTGGTCATTTTGAACTGGACAATCATATGGTCTACTACGCCAGGAATGACAACTTGAAGAGGCATGGTGTTGCATTCATTGTCAAAAAGAATATTTCAAGATCTAACCTGAAGTACAATGCTGTCAGTAACAGGATAATATCCATACGCCTACAAGGAAGACCAGTAAATACGACTATTACTCAAATTTACCCACCAATCACTAAGGCCAAAGATGAAGAAATGGAAGATTTTTACCAACTTCTACAGCCTGAAATTGATCGAACATGCAATCAGGATGCACTAATAATTACTGGTGATTTGAATGCAAAAGCTGGAAACAAAGAAGAAGGATCGGTAGTTGGAAAATATGGCCTTGGTGATAGAAACGATGCCGGAGATCACTTGATTAAATTTTGCAAGACCAATGACTTCTTCAATGCAATACCTTTTTCCACCAACATAAATGGCAACTATACACATGGACCTCGCCAGATGGAATACATAG
The DNA here is from genome assembly GCA_030035585.1 of Dugong dugon. NCBI lineage: Eukaryota > Metazoa > Chordata > Mammalia > Sirenia > Dugongidae > Dugong > Dugong dugon. The sequence goes on along the minus strand of CM057469.1, from coordinate 20,425,204 downwards.
GAATCAAATTGACTACATCTGTGGAAAGAGATGATGGAAAAGCTCAATATCATCAGTCAGAACAAGGCCAGGGGCCGACTGTGGATCAGACCATCAATTACTCATATGTAAGTTCAAGCTGAAACTGAAGAAAATTAGAACAAGTCCACAAAACCCAACGTACAGCCTTGACTATATCCCACCTGAATTTAGAGACCATCTCAAGAATAGATTTGACACACTGAACACTAATGACCTAAGACCAGACGAGTTGTGGAATAACATCAAGGACATCATACATGAAGAAAGAAAGAGGTCATTAAAAAGACAGGAGAGAAATAAAAGACCTAAATGGATGTCAGAAGAGACTGTGAAACTTGCTCTTGAATGTCAAGTAACTAAAGCAAAAGAAAAAAATGATGACGTTGTAAAAGAGCTAAACAGAAGATTTCAAAGGGCAGCTCGAGAAGACAAAGCATTATGATGACATGTGCAAAGAGATGGAGATAGAAAACCAAAAAGGAAGAACACACTCAGCATTTCTCAAGCTGAAAAAACTGAAGAAAAAATCCAAGCCTCCACTTGTGATAGTGAAGGATTCCACGGGGAAGATATTAAATGACGCGGGAAGCATCAAAAGAAGATGGAGGGAATACAGAGTCACTACACCAAAAAGAACTGGTTGATGTTCAACCATTTCAGGAGGTAACATATGATCCGGAACCGAAAGTACTGAAGGAAGAAGTCCAAGCTGCACTGAAGGCACTGGCAAAAAACAAGGCTCCGGGAACTGATGGAATACTAATTGAGATGTTTCAACAAACAGATGCAACGCTGGAAGTGCTCACTCATCTGTGCCAAGAAATTTGGAAGACAGCTACCTGGCCAACTGACTGGAAGAGATCCATATTTATGCCTATTCCCAAGAAAGGTGATCCAACCGAATGCGGGAATTATTGAAAAATATTATTAATATCACATGCAAGCAAAATTTTGTTGAAGATCATTCAAAAGCAGCTGCAGCAGTATATCAACAGGGAACTTCCAGAAATTCAAGTCAGACTTAGAAGAGGACGTGGAACCAGGGATATCACTGCTGATGTTAGATGGATCCTGGCTGAAAGCACAGAATACCAGAAAGACATCTACCTGTGTTTTACTGACTATGCTAAGGCATTTGACTGTGTGGATCCTAACAAATTACGGAAAACACTGCAGAGAATGGGAGTTCCGGGACACTTAATTGTGCTCATGAGTAATCTGTGCGTGGATCAAAAGGCAGTCGTTAGAACAGAACAAGGGGATACTGCATGGTTTAAAGTCAGGAAAGGTGTGTGTTAGGGTTGTAACCTTTCACCATACCTATTCAATCTGTATGCTGAGCAAATAATGTGAGAAGCTAGACTATATGAAGAAGAACAGGGCATCAGGATTGGAGGAAGACTCATTAACAACCTGCGTTATGCAGATGACACAACCTTGCTTGCTGAAAGTGAAGAGGACTTGAAGCACTTGCCAATGAAGATCAAAGACCACAGCCTTCAATATGGATTACACCTCAACGTAAAGAAAACAAAAATCCTCACAACTGGACCGGTAAGCAACATCATGATAAGCAGAGAAAAGACTGAAGTTGTCAAGGATTTCATTTTACTTGGATTCACAATCAACACCCATGGAAGCAGCAGTCAAGAAATCAAACAATGCAGTGTATTGGGCAAATCGGCTGCAAGAGATCTCTTTAAAGTGTTAAAAAGCAAAGATGTCACTTTGAGGACTAAGGTGCGCCTGACCCAAACCATGGTGTTTTCAATCACCTCATATGCATGCGAAAGCTGGACAATGAATAACAAAGACCCAAGAAGAATTGACACCTTTGAATTGTGGTGTTGGCGAAGAATACTGAATATACCATGGACTGCCGAAAGAACGAACAAATCTGTCTCGCAAGAAGTACAACCAGAATGCTCCTTAGAAGCAAGGATGGAGAGACTACATCTCATACTCTGGACGTGTTATCAGGAGGGATCAGTCCCTGGAAACGGACATCATGCTTGCTAAAGTAGAGGGTCAGCAAAAAAGAGGAAGACGTTCAACGAGATGGACTGACACAGTGGCTGCAACAATGGATTCAAGCATAGCAACAATTGTGAGGATGGCACAGGACCGGGCAGCGTTTTGTTCCATTGTGCAGAGGGTCGCTATGAGTCGGAACCAACTTGACAGCATTTAACAACAAATACCACCCTAAATCTCAATCTTCTCCTCCTTCCTCATTAAGACTAGGAGGCTGGTAGATATGGTATTGAACTTCCCAGTCAGCAGTCTAAACACAGACCCTTAAGAACCAGCACTTGTCAGCAAATGAGAATGCTTATAAATTTTATCTAATAATGTTACTTGTCCATTACTGTTCACTTTTTAGGGTATTTCTGAAAGTGTGGGACATATACTAGTGTACATGCAATGATGATTTTAAGAGGTACATGAAAATATAGTTTTAACAGATACGCAATATATATATACATATGTATATGTGTACACACACACACACACACACACTGGAGCCCTGCTGGTACAGTGGTTAAGAGCTTGGCTACTAATCAAAAGGTCAGCAGCTCGAATCCAGCAGCCGCTCCTTGGAAACCAGAGGGGGCAGTTGTACTGTGTCCTATAGGGTCGCTATGAGTCGGCATTGACTTGACAGCGAGTTTTTTTTTTTTTTTTAAACACGTGTGTGTATACATATAATTACTAGCAAACTAAATTATGACTTCACAGTTATTACTGATTGAGACAAAGCTAGATAAAAGAGTAACTCAATTTACAATGAACTGAAAATCTATTACGTAAGTAGGAGACAGAACAGGCGAAAGTCATAAAGGTGGTATGTGAATGAGCAAAGTCTGGGAAGCACGGGAAGTCTCTATTTCAGAATCCTTTCAGCTGATGGCAAAAGAATCTACTGGGAAGCAGGAAGAAAGGGTTAATGAGACTGCAGTTTAGTCTGTGATTCTCAGTCAACAATCCCTCCCTACGTAACTTTTCCCACCCACAAATACTTTTCTCTCAAATTACTTGTCTTTTGACATTCTACATTGGGAACTCCACATACTTAAAAGGAATGGAATAAGCCAGTGTGGAACTTGATTTTGAAACTATCAAATGATTTTAAAAAATGAGTAATTTATTTAACTATATTAAAAAGTTCTCACTGCCTTCTAGATGTACTTACATTTTTCAGGTGGTGTTATTGTAATTGTCTGAGCTGTAAATTCTTCATCAAAATATCTGGTATCTGTCTCAGATGTTACTTGAGGCTTAAAAGGAGGTACAAGCTACAGGAAGAAAGAAAAAAGGTACTGTTAACAGATTTTAATTCAGGAAAATCCATACCAAGGATAAAAATAGAGAGAAAATAATTAAATGAACATTGCAAAAGACTAGAAGGCTGGTAGATGTGGTACTGGACTTCCCAGTCAGCAGTCCAAACACCAGTGGGTACTTGGTTGCTCTCTATAAAATTTAAGAGATTATGTGAAACAGAACAAGGGAGAACCACAGAATAGAGCGGAAGGAGAATGTTGAGGCATCTGTCCTTTTTCCCATAACAAACACGCATACAAAATCATACGAATGTAGACCTCTGCAACAAAATGTAAGTTCTTCCTTGTGCCTAAGAGGACAACTTTGCTGGCTTTTCCCTTCCTGGTACCTGACCGAGCAGGTTACTAGTAAAAGCATAATTTAATAACACAGCTATTCCCTGTACAGATAGAGTGCTGTCTCTGTACTTCACAAAGAACTGTAACTGCTCTGCTTGAAAGGTAGAAATCAATGCCTGCCCCTGCCCTGGCATGGGGATTCTTGGCAGCCCCTGACATGACTGAAGTGCAAATGTTTTGTCCACAGCTTCCATCAGGTCCTCAGCAGGGGCTATGGCCCCAAAGGAGATTCGGGGTAATGACTCTGGAAGTTGGGAGAGCTGAATTCATTGCCTAGGACCTGCAATGGGCAGAGGGGTGGGAGGGGAGGTCCTGGGTTGCTGGAGGTTATGGAGACCTGAGCCACGTGAGTCTCCACCTCAGCAGCCTCCACCAGCCAGGAGGAAGCAGAAGCCAGGGCAGCAGCTCCCTTTTCTAGGGTGCAGGCCTTGAGGGGCAGGTGGATCCTACAGGTTTCCTTTTAAGACAGGAAGCCCAGTCCTAGGGCTGGAGTGGGCCCGCGCTCTGATGAGTACCATCCAGGACTGAAGACACCATTTTTGGAATAAAATTCTCACGTGGATATGAAAACAGAAAATAGAATGACAGAAATTAGTATGTTTTATAAAAATTTTACAGAAACAAAAACACACAATTGGCTTTAGATCAATGCATTTTCCTACTCTTACTGTCACCAAATTTACGTTAAATAATTAGGCAAAAATCTTTAAATTACTCTCTACACAGACCGTGTTTTTAAAAATCACAGGATGAGTGCAATTTGAAGCATGTTTTCAAAATAAAGGACCACATTTCATTTTACGGCACAGGTTACAAAGCACTTTTCACCTCTTTTCTTTTTATCATTTTTTCCTGTTTGCCCCTAATTTAACAGCCGTTCTAAGTCTCCAGAATTAGCAAGTGGTCTATCGGGGATCAAACCAAATTCAAGTTCCATTTATCAGCTAGTAATAGCTACTAAGGAACCCTGGTGGCTGCTAACCAAAAGGCTGTGGTTCAAACTCACCCGCGGCTCCACGGGAGAAAGATGTGGCAGTCTGCTTCCATAAAGGTTACAGCCTTGGAAAACCCATAGGTCAGTTCTACTCTGTCCTTCAGGGTTGCTATAAGTCGGAATCGACTTGACAGCAGTGGGTTGTTTGTTTTAATGTAATAGGAACTAAAGAGTAATATGGCTCCTCTCTCGGTACCCTTTAACTCCCCCACCTGGAACAAGCTCCTCTACCAGTGTTTAAGAGAAACCTGCTATCAGGCCACAACATATGTCTCTCCAGCTGCTGTTAGGACAACTTGACATAAGCAAGCAGTCCACTCCACTGATGGAAATCTTCCCTCTTCCGTTCAGAAGCAAGTGCCCTCTCCTCACTAGCATTGTACGTGTTCACACAAAAACACCAAAGGTGATGTGTACACTGGAGCATTTTTGGTTTTCTTTTTAGAAACCTGAGAGATAACTGTGCCCTACCTGGCAGGAAACTGGGCAACTGAGATTCTGGCTGTGATTTTCCTCCTGACTCAACATTCTACAGGTGTTCACAAAACCGAACATTATCCTTCTGCTCAAAAACTTAGCACCAGAAATTCTTTAGCAAAAATGGGCTTTTATTGGGCATTTGGAATAGTTTTGCTTACTGCTGACCCACCTTTACTCTGCACTTGTTTCTAATGTCAAAAATCTAAACATGCCTTCAGTTTAGGGGAAAGTTTCTGTTCATTTAGACAATGAGAGAGAGAATGGTCATCTGTAACTTTTATAAAAAACCAAAATTTAAGATAGTTTTCAAAAGATTCCATGGGAGCTTAACATCAAATTCAAATGTAATGTAATCACACACGACTTCCCTGACCACCTATGTCAGCTACCCTTCCCATCACTTTCTATTCTTCCACTACTTTATTTTTCTTCAAAAGATTTTTCAACATCTCATACATACATACACGCTCACTCTCACATATGCAAAATATACATAGTTGATTATTGTCACCATCATTGTATCTTTCCCCCCAATAAATATAAGTTCCACAAGGGCAGGGACTTTTTGTTTTTTTAAACAGTTTTACTTAGGTGTAACTGACAAACAATAAACTCCACGTTATGAGTATACAATTTGATAGTTTTGACATTTATGTGTATGCCCATGAAACTACCACCACAATCAAGATGATGAACATCCATCACTCCCAATGTTCTCTTGTGCCTCGTTTAATCCCTTCCCCACCCTCATGAATCCAGTAGGCAATGACTGATATGTTTTCTGTCACGGTATATTAGTTTGTATTTTCTAGAATTTTATGTAATTGAAATCCTGCGTTTTCTTCTGGAAGGTTTTACACTTAGAACTATAAGCCATCTTGAGTTAACTCTGTATATGGTACAAATTCTTTTTTTTGTTTTTGAATGGACACTTAATTCTTTTAGCATTTTGTGGATTTGTCTACTTTTCTTTGCAGTTCTACTAGTTTTTGCTTCATGTATTTTAAAGTTTTGTTATTATGTACATCACTTATTAAGACTGTTATGTCCTCTTGATGAACTGACACCTTTATCATTATGAAATGATTCATCTTATCTTGGGTAATACTACTTGCTTTGAAATCTACTTCATCTAATATTAATATAGCTACTCCAGTTTTCTTTTGATTAGTGCCAGCATGGTGTATCTTTTCCATCCTTTTATTTGTGTCTTACATTTACAGTAGGTGTCTTATAAGCTGGATATATGTGTTCTTGCTTTTTATCGTCTGACAATCTCAGTCTTTTAACTGGAATGTTTAGATCATTTACATTTAATGTTGATTATTGATGTATCTGTATCTCTCTAGACAGATACATACCAGTTGCTATCAAGTCGACATCAACTCATGGTGACCCCATGTGTGCAGAGTAGAACTGCACTCCATAGCGTTTTCAAGGCTGTGACCTTTCAGAAGCAGATTGCCAAGCCTTTCTTCCAAGGTGCCTCTGGGTGGGTTCGAACTGCCAATCTTTTGGTCAGTAGTTAAGTGCTTAACTGTCTGTGCCACCCAGAGACTCAAATTATTGATACAGTCGAGTTTAAATCTACAGTCTATTTGTTTTCTACTATTCCCATCTGGGACTTTGTTTCATTTAGTGATATATCCCCAGTTCCTACTACAGTTCTTGCTACAAATTAGCACTCAATAATATTTACTGAATAAATGAATAAATATACCCTTAGTCTATCCTTTTAGAGGTGAGAAAATTGAGGCTGATATTGGTAAAATGGCTTACCTAAGATGATACAAATAACAACTGTACCCGTGTATCCTGATCCCAAGCTTGTTCTATGACAGCACTTATAATAGGAAGACTCTGGATGAAAGCTGCTTTTTGCCTTTGCTTTTTCAGACATAAAGTCAAACTTTTATGCTGAGGGACATCACTCCTCTATATACACACACACACACACACACACACACATACACACACACAGAGTAGTAGGAAAAGACAACTCAGTGAACTATGACCATCTATGAAGACCCTAAATTATGTGCATGGGCAAATTTGTAGGGGAGGGCTAGCAAAATAATTGCTACAGTACTTGAACAAAAGCATTCCCATCAGAAACTATTGGGAATACTCAGACTTTGGATTTGTAACAGATTTCCCAGTCCCTAATACTGTAAATAAGACTTGAAAAAAAATTCAAATATTGAATTTTACATTTTGGTTTTAAATCAGTATCTTCATCTCTTCTTTCTTTTCTTCTAGATACATCTCTCAAAACACTCCTGCATCAGTGGACACAATGTAAACTCCCATTTAGAACTGAAAAAGTACTGACAAAAGTGAGAAGCTCTGTAAATCTCAATTACTTTTATATGTTAATTCAATGGATGGTCATGTGCCTTTAACTGTAAAATAACACACTTTTCTGACAAATGCATTCAACTTGGAATAGATCTTTCTTTGAAAGAGAATTTTTCTTCATAAAATGTAGTTCCTAATGATCTAAACAGGAAAATAAGGGTGCTGGGTTCAAGACATGTCTTTAAGTTTACTGAAAAGGTATCTTTTGAAATTGGGTTTACTTGTGCAAACTCAAGTCCATAGAGTGGCAGCAAACTTGCAGCCCCTTAAATCCTTTCATACTGATTTAACATTTAAAATTTTAAATGTTACCAAACTACTCTACCATTTGCTATCTTTCGGAAACTAAATATTATGTTTTTCTTTTCAGTGTAAATAACAGAACAGAGAGAAAAATTTTCTTAAACTTGTTAAAATAAGTCACGTTCACTACTTCTGGGGTGGCTAGAAGGACAGCACAGGTGCACGAACACCAACGTCTTTGAAGGTTAGTTTCCCCTGACCTTCCTCAGAGACAACATATACCGTTAGGTCTCTACATTCTTTATATTCAGTTCCAGATGCTTTGGGAACAGAAAGCAGGGATTGAAACTTGCAGTGAAAGCTGACGTAACATAAATTATAGTACCTTATATTGCCTTAGGAGCCCTGGTGCTACAGTGGTTGAAGTGCTTGGCTGCTAACTGAAAGGCTGGAGGTTTAAACCTACCAGTCACTCTGTGGGAGAAAGATGTGGCAGTCTGCTTTTGTAAAGATTACAGCCTTGGAAACCATATGGGGCAGTTCTACTCTGCCCTATAGGGTCGCTATGACTCAGAATTGACTCAACGGTAGGGGCATTTGGATACTGTCTTAAAAACTAGGTTATCTCCACCATCCTGTGCTGGCATATATGGATCAAAAATACTGAGAGCACAGATAATGGCAGTAAAAATGGCCAACACTATAGAATGCTTAGATTTGCCACAGATAACGATCTGGCGGTATAATTTTCACCTCTCTGAATCATTAGAGAATAGCTAAGCTTAGTGGGGATTCTGGTTTATTTAATTTCTATTTCCCCTGAAAATGTGGTTTTATACTTTGTATACATATACAAGTGCATGTATTAGAAAAGCGGGAGTATGGTAAGATGATTTATTTCTAGCAAAACTAGTAGATCTGTGGCATGTATTTATTTAACCACATTATCTGCTAACCTTACTATGCCAATTAACCCTTCTTGACACAAGACTGGAAACTAAAAGAACTATATTTCATTTATGCAAAACCACACAATAGTAATTAATGTTCATGATGTTGACCTTAACCCTATAAAAGAACACACCAAGGGCCAAAGTATACACCACACTAATATATAACTATTGTATCATAAACTGGACCCATTAAAATGAATATTTTAGCTATAACAAATATTAAATACATCTGCTCTTCCTGCTGGAATTTAGAAGTGCTTCTGCACTGCTTTAAAAATAATCTCCAGACGTTTTAACTCATGTTTTCCTTACCTTGAGAAATTTTCCTGTTCAAAAAGAACTTCACAAGCACTCATCCCATTGACTGTAGGTGTGTGGACAGGTGATGTTATTCACAAACATACATAAGTACATTACATGAGGGCCTCAGTTATACTGGGAGAGAAGTCATTGATAAAAATAAAAGGGCTCTCATTAATGAAATCCAGGGGCCTTTATGAAAGGCAGAGGAAGGTAGTAAAAAGACTTTGCTTCTATGGTAGTGTTTATGGGCAAGTTGTGTGTATTATAAATCTTAGGACTGAGCCGAGAACCAAGTTCTGTGGTCTATAAAGCTCGAGACTACACTGAGAAGCTAAAAACGAACCACTCCGTATCCTTCCTCCAGCTGATTTCACAGGCACTGTCCAGCATCAGCAGTGCGGGAGCCACTGGTCACTATTTCTGACTAGAAATGTTCAACAACATGAGCAAAAGTTGAACAAGTATGTATGTAAACTGGGGAGAAATGAAGCATAAACAATTTTCAATGTATAAGCTGGTTATATTACAAAATGTAAAGTCGGAAAAAACTTGGGACCTATTTCAACACAAACACACACACACACACACACACACACACACACACACAAAAAGCTATATAATGTTGGTAGGCTCCCAGGCAATAACAATAAGGTGTATTATACCCAAAATTCAGAAAAAAAAATGCAGTATTAATACTACTAAAGATCCCCGTCAATACTTATACTACTATTTCTATAGAGAAATTCATATATTTCAGGGAGGATGACCAAGAACCAACCTCCTTCTGCCCAAATTCCAACAATGACAGCCACTCTCTTATTATCACACCAGACCAACCCCTATGGAGGATTCAGTGACAGGGAGCTCCTGAGTTGGGGAATAAGATTTTGGTGAGAAGGAAAGGTAGGTGCTCTAACACCTGAAGAGGAAGAGATGCAAGTTCAATATGAGGGAGAAGGGCAGTGAACAGCTTCTACGACAGGTCAGGAAACCACTGGGAAAGAACCTGCACTTATTGGGAGCCACTACATCCAGACACTGTGCTAAGTAATTAATTTTAGAAACTAACTGGAATGTCATGAAGAATCCAGAAGGAAGAAGCAAAGATATGAAGGTTGTAGCTTTAGCAAGCAACAGCTATGTATGGTTCACTCCCAAAAAAAAAAAAAAAAAAGGTAAAAGAATGGAGCCGGTGCAGAAGAGGTTCTAAACACACATCCATCATAAACCAATTGTACATCAAAGGCTCCTCATGCAGGTGTATACTGAACAGCTACATAACAAAATGGTAAAATGCAAATAAATGGCAAGTAGCACTGCCTGTTAACCTAATAAAGTCTTGGTTAATCAAGAATTTAAATTATTTGAAATATTCTATTCCCTAAGCAGAGCAAAGAAGTAAGCTTTTTACTATCCCTTCTTTTCTATGGATTTTTATTGAATTAGAAAATATTTGCATTGGAAGACAGTCTTATAGATTTAGTCTAATCCCTCATTTTAAAATGAAAAAAACAGATCCTAAATTTTCATACTAATCAAAGTCATCCTAAAGCATCACAATATGAATAAAATTCCAATTAATTTTTATCAAACCCTGAAGTACAGGCTCCATAACTAGTCCTTTACTCTTAAAGACTGGACTAGGTGTCCTCTGAAATACTCCTACAACACCTCAAACATAGCCTGACACACTGAAATGCAAATTCCTTATTTATCTGTTTCTTCTACTAAGCACATGAGCAACTTGAGGGCAGGGACCCTATTTTATTTATCTTTGTACCCCTGGAACCTAGCATAATGTTGGATACAAATTATATAAAATGTAAATGTTTGTTGACTAAAAATGGAAAATATTCATAGGAGGTTCTTTGGTCCTTCAGCTCCTGATGTCTACTCACCACCAAAAGGCAATGAAAATCCCACATCCCCTAAAATAGTCTGAGTTTGTTACTGAGAATTGGGACAAGTAGGGAAGGGAACAACCTTGAATTATGGTATCCACTGAACTAACAACATTCACTGGTAATTCACGGGGCTTAAAAAAGCTCTTCTACTTACACAAGGTCTTTAGAAAGTTGCACAAATGTGATTTGTGACATGCCTTTTTGCATGAATAGAAACAGATTACTGTCTGTCACAAGAAGAAAAGGCTTGTATTTGGTTACGCAATAATGCACAGTGAAAAATAAATACTAAGTTTTGCTTCTAGTAGTGGCCAAAGAGCTCCTATTGGATAAACCCTCATGCAGGTAACTATAAACTAAATATCAAAAACTACTATCAGAAGGTACTAGGACGCAACTAAAAACAGGTAAATATTGAAGAGGAGTTGGACACTGGAAGAAGGAAATGACATCAGATGAATTTCCCATTTTTGTGGACTTTAGCCTCAGGGCAGGCCCCAGTCTATGCCATGAAGGACTAAAAATTGGATCAGAAACACAATCTTACTGCCATGAAGAACCAGAGGACAGAGTTTAGGGAAAGCACAGAAACTTTAAAGTGAGGGTGGGGAAACCCCATAAAACAGAGTGCAAATTGCTTATTTTTCTGTTTCTTTTATTAAGCTTTTGAGCAACTTGAGAGCAAGGACCCTATTTTATTTATCTTTGCATGCCTCATACCTAGCATAATGTTTGATACAGACGATATCAGAAGTAAATGTTTGCTGAATAAAACTAACAGAGGAGCCCCAAATTCTGTGTATAAACTCTGCCCAAATCTCTGGCCAACCCTCAACCATTCATGCACAGGCTAGACTCTAAGCTTCCTAAAGGCAGCTACACAAACAGACAGACAAAATACAAGCTGACCTGAAATTTCAACTGCCACCCACTGGAGAGGAGACAGAGTCTGCAGGTTGCGTTCAGCCACGATAACCTGCCTACTAAAACGAAGAGATCAATACATTTTGTTGCAACCCAAAAGAATCCAGAGGCACTATAACACGTCAGTCAAGATGTCCAGGATACACTCCAAAATGACTTCACATAAAAAGAAACAGGAAAAGGAGACCGACACACCAGAAAAAAGGCAATCACAGGAGACATACACTGGGAAGACCAGGATGTTGGAATTAGCAGAGAAGGATTTCAAAGCAGCTTTCATGCCTATGCTGAATGATGTAGAATAAAACACGTGCATAACGTCTGAAAAGATGGGAAATCTCAGCAGAGAAACGGAAATTATATTTAGAAAAACCCAATGGAAAATGTAAAACAAAAAAATACAATATTTAAAAGAAATTCACTGAAGGGACTTACAACAGATTGGAGGTTATGTAAGAGTCAGTAAACCTGAAGATCAATAGAAATTATCTAAAAAACACAGGGGGAAAAACGAACAGAGTTTCAGAGACCTGTGGGACAAAAGAAAAAGATCTAATGTATGTGTAACTGAGTTCCAGAAAGAGAGGAAAGAGACAATAAGGCATAAAAAAATATTTAAAGGAATAATGGCTAAAAATTCTCCATAAAGATATAAGTTAAAAAGTTTAAAAAGCTCAGAGAAAGCCAAGCAGAATAAATACGAAAAAATCCTCACCTAGATACATTATACTCAAAAGGCTGAAAACCAAAGGGTAGCAGTCAGGGTTCAATCAAAACTACTGTGTGTATGTATGTATATCTGTGTGCACATATGTATGTACACATATACATAAGATTAATCTCAAAACAAGCCAAAGATTCCAAATCAAAGTAATCTTCCCTGAACACCTCTTGGTCTTCACTGCTTTTGTATTATGATTTTCTTTTCCTTTAAAAAAAAAAATGAAGCCTTAAGAGTCAGCATAAAATTAGGCTCTGAAGTCTCCAACCTCCACTGGGCCTCAAACACTGTTACCTCTTTTTCATGTCCCTTGTGAGGTTTCTCTTCAGTTCCCTCTCTCTCCCCTACAAGAGATAGTCACTCTACTCAAGCTTCTAATTTTGACTGCCTTTTTCTCACTCTAAGAAGGCAGGACTCCTGTAATAAAGAAAGTAGGTTCTGCAGGCAGGAACTACCCCAACTTCCTGCCCAAATGCCTCTAAACATATTTGCTTCAGTGGCCATTCTTATTTCTTTTTAATCCACATCACTATAAAGGTGCCTCATCTCTTTCATAAAGGCTAATCCTTCTAGCTATGTTTCAGGGACCTTGCTCCATCTTACTTTTTTCTATATATCCCCACTGTCAAAGTTCTTACTGGATCTTCCCCACAGTATATAAGCAAAACCAAACCAAATATAATCCATTCTAAAGGCTATGTTCCTCTTCAGCTACTGCTCCCTCTTTCTTTAGTCTTCAATTTTCTTGACAGACAGGAGCCTGTGCTTGGTGTTTCCATTTCTTTCACCTTCTACATGACTTAAAAAAAAAAAAAAACTATTTAAAGCATAAAGAAAAGAACAGAAACTAATATAACAGACATCCAGACTTAACAGATGTTAACATTTTGCCATATGTGCTTTCAAACTTTTGTTTTTTGAAGATATAAAATATACAGATGCAGTTAAATCTCCCTCCCTTTCCCCTCACTCCCTTCAGGAGTGAGATGTTGAACCATATAACATAGTTAACATTCAACTATTTTTAACCTACAAGAATGACAATTACATATAATTCAAACAAACACTGTCCTGGGGTTACTTTTGTCACTTGCATATTTTTTTAAAATATTTTAATTCTGATAAAATACATATAACAAAACAATCACCATCCATTTCCAAATGTTTTTCAGTACCTTAAACAGAAACTCTGTACCATTTAAGCAATAACTCTCGCTTTCTCCCTAACCCCAGCCCTTGGTAACCACTAGGTAAACTCTCATATCTACACAGTCACCTATTCTAGGTATTTCATATAAATGGGATCCTACAATATTTGTCCTTTGATTTGTTTCACTCAGCAGAACATTTTCAACACTCAGTAGAACACTTTCAAGGTTCATCTATGTTGTAGCATGTATCAGAATTTCATTTTTTTATGGCTGATTAATATTTCACTGTATGTATATACCACATTTTGTTTATATATTCACATGCTGATGAACACTTGGGTTGTTTCCACCTTTTGGTTATTGTGAATAATGCTGCTATGAACATTGGTGTACAGTATCTGAGTCCTTGCTTTCAATTCTTTTGGGTATATACGTAGGAGTGGAATTGCTGGGTCATTTAACTTTTTGAGGAACTGCCAAACTGTTTTCCACAGCAGCTGCACCATTTTACATCCCCCACATCCTTGCTAATAGTTGCTACTTTCTGCTTCTCTGATAATAGCCATCCTAGTGGGTGTGAAGTGGTATCTCTTAGTTTAGATTTGCATCTCCTTAACAGCCAATGACATGGAGCATCTTTTCACGTGCTAATGGACACTGATATATCTTCTTTGGAGAAATCACTTTCAAGTCCTTTGCTCATTTTTCGACTGAGCTGTTTGTCTTTTTGTTGTTAAGTTGTAGGAGTTCTTAATACATTCTGGATATTAAACACATCTGGTAATATCCATAAACCAGATGTATGGTTTCTAAAAATTTTATCCCATTCTGTTTCTTCACTTTTTTGATAAAAGTCTTTAATGCATAAAAGTTTTTAATTTTTATGAAGCCCAAGCTATCTATTTTTGTCTTTTGTTGCTTGTACTTTTGGTATCCTATCTAAGAATCCACTGTCAAACACTAGGTTCCAGCCATTGTTCGAGAAGCAGTGAGTTTTCGTTTATGCTGATGGGAAATTTAGCATCAATTAAGGGTAATGGTTGCACAACATAATTAATGTAACTGATATCACTAAGTTGTACACCTGAAAAAGGCTGAACTGGCAAATGCTGTGTTATATATATTTTTATAACAACAACAAAAGAGCAGCTGCTCATGCTGCTTATGTACAACCAAATACCTCATGGTATTTTCCTTGCTTCGGAGATTGAAGGTCATGGTTTCGTGGGACATTCTAGTCAGCTGGCCTGATATATCTTTGTTTCTGTTCCATCTGCAATTTTGTTGTGTAGTTCCTGGGGTCTTAAAAGCTTGCACGGGGCCATCCAAGTTACAACAATTGGTCTCTACTTGCCTGGAGCAGCAAAGGAAGAAGGAGACGCAGAAATTGGAGGAGGAACTGGAATGAGTGTCTAATTGCGTCCATGAACAATGTCCTCCTTTGCCATGAGACCAGAAGAACTGGATGGTGCCCAGCTACCATTTCTGAATGTTTTGATCAAAGATGGTATAGAAGAATCCTGATCAAAAGGAATAAACTGTGTAACAGATTTTAAAATTCTCACAGAATCCAGAATTTCTGGGGCCATTGAGATTGGGTGACCCCCAAAAAAACTACTGCCCTGAGGAAATCTTTAAACCTTAAACTGAAAGTATCCCATGAATTCATCTTGAAATAAAACAACAGTTTAGCTTAATTAGTAAAGAATGTTTGCCTTGAGCATTATGCTCTTTTAAAGAATTATCTATATGCGATCAAACTGACAGCAGCAACTGGAAAGATGACAGGAGAAGCTTAGAAGGCAGTAAGTTTATGTTAATAGCGTTAGAATAATTCAAAAAAGGATAAGGAGAATGGTTGTGCATTTTGAAGAATGGAATCAATGTCACTGAATTGCGCATGTAGAAATTGTTGAATTGATATGTTTTGCTGAGTGTATTTTCACCAAAATTAAAAAAAAAGGCAGGGAATAAAAAACCTAGGTCCAGAGACTTTACCTGTATGTTTTCTTCTAAGAGTTTTATTTGAAGAAACTATTCTTTACCCATTGGATGGACTTGGCATCCTTGTTTTTCAACAATTGACCATATGTTTGGATTTCTGTCTGAACTCTCAATTGTGTCCCATTGGTCTACATGTCTATCCTTATACCAGTACCACATTTTTTGATTACTATATCTTTACAGTTTGTTCTGAAATCAGGAAATGTGAGTTCTCCTACTTTGTTCTTTTTCAAGACTGTTTTGGCATTTTGGAGCCCTACTGCAATTCCATATGAACTCGAGGATGGGCTTTTCAATCTCTACAAAAAAGGCTGTTGGAATTTTGATAGGGATTGTGTTGAATCTGTAGATCACTTTGGGTAGTACTGACATCTTGAGTCTTCCAATTCATAAACATGAGATGTCTTCCATTTATTTGTCTTAATTTCTTTCAACGTTTTCTAGTTTCCAGTGTACAAGTCTGTCACCTTCCTAGTTAAATTTATTCCTAGGTATTTTCTTGTTTTAGATTATATTGTAAAAGAAATTGTTTTCTTAATTGTGTGTCTTTTCTGATTGTTCACTGCTGGTGTACAGAAACACAGCTGATTTTTGCATGTTGATCTTGTACCCTGCAATTTGCTAAGTTTATTTATTAGCTCCAGTAGCTTTCTTTTCGATTCTTTGGGATTTCCTATATATAGGATAATGCCATCTGCAAAGAGATATTCAGTTCTTCCTTTCCAATTTGGGTATCTTACCTTTTCTTTCTTTTTATTGCCTAATTGCTCTGGTTAGAATGTCCAGTGCAAGCAAGTTTTTATACTTTTTCCACATATACAAATGGTCATAAATACAAAGTTTTTCTTTAGTTCATTTTGTTATTTCAATGATGGTATCAGTCTCTAAACATCTTTTGCAATTGACTTTGTTTATATATCCTGAAATTTATCAATGCTGATACTTGTAAATCTAAGTTTTTTTTTCTTTAATAGTGCTTCACTATAAGTCAAAATTTAATTACGTATTCCCCCATTAAAAGGCAGTTAATCTTTTCCCCCTTTTAAAAATCATATACTCCTTATTTCTTTTTCTTATCTTACTGTGCTGTCTAGAATGTATGGTAAAAAGCTACCTAGAATCTATTATTTATTGACATCCTTGTTCCCAACTTTAAAGAAAATATAATATTTACCATTAAGTATAATGTCTGTTGAAAGTTTTTGATAAAAACCTGTTCATGAGCTAAAGAAGGTTTCTTTTCCTTCTCATTTGGTAAAAGGGGTTTTTAATATATTTTGATCATGAATTATTTTTAATTTCATTTTCATGAAAAATTCTCCTGTAAAAGTTGAGATGATCATGTGAATTGTCTTCTTTAATCTCTAAACGTGATAAATTATATTAACAAAATTTTCTAATGTAATCATCACATTCTTAGAATAAATACTACTTGGATATGAACTCTTAAATATTTTTATGTTTGGAATTTTTTTAATATTTTATTTCGAATATATGAATCTATGTCCGTAAAAGGCTTTTAATATTTCTTTCTGGTATTTCTCTTGCCAGGGTTTCGTAACTAGGCTATAACAAATCTGAGAAGCATTCGACCTTTTTTGTTGTTCTTCTGAAACAGGTTGTATAAAATGTTGCCTAAAATAGGGATTGTCTTTGGTTTGAAGGTTTGATGGAAGTTACCTAAAAAAATCTGGGCTTGATTTGCTGTTTCTGTATTGGGGAGGGAAGACTGGAGTTGGAAGGTAACAGATTTTAACTAATTTAATGATCATTTTGTTGAGTTAGTTTGTAATTTATATATTTAAAAAAAACTATCCATTAGTTCTCTTCTTTCAGATAAAGAGCAAAATTCTTTACGGTAGTTGCATCATGTTTTATGTCTGTAGTTATGTCCCATTTTCATTCCTAATATTTTTTGTGCTATTTCTTTTTTCTTGATTATTTTTGCTAGAGATTTGTCTTTTCTCAGCAGTCTTTTCCATTAATGTACCCTAGTTTTGCTGATCCTCTCAAATGTTCACTTCTATTTTTACCTTTATTATGAGCTTCTACTAACTTTCTTTGGGTTTATTCTGTTTTAGACATTTGTTTTTCCTCTAACTTTTTAGATTTGGAAGTTTAGCTAATTAATTTTCAATCTTTCTTTTTTGTTTTGTTCCCCTAACTATTGCTGTTAGCTCCCATCAAGTCAGCCCCCAACTCATGGTGACCACATGTACAACATAATGAAACACTGCCTGGCCCTGTGCCATCCTCGTGGATCAGACGGTTGTGATCCAAAGGGTTTTCACTGGGACGTAGACACCAGGCCTGTCTTTCTAGTCCCTCTTGGCTTGGAAGCTCTGCTGAAACTTGTTCAGCATCACAGCAACACACAAACGCCGACTGACAGACAGGTGGTAGCTGAACATGAAGGGCACTGGCTGGGAATTTAACCTGGGTCTACTGCATGGAAGGCAGAATTCTACCACTGAACCACGAATGCCCCTCTCTGGCTGCATTATACAAATTTCATTCTCATTGAGCTCTAAATATTTTCCAATTTCCACTGTAATTAATATTTCTTTTTTTAATTGTAAAAATATAGATAACATAACATTTGCCAATTCAACATTTTTCACATGTACAATTCAGTGAGACCAATTACATCAATCATGTCTAAACATC
This sequence comes from Dugong dugon, assembly GCA_030035585.1. Classification (NCBI taxonomy): domain Eukaryota; kingdom Metazoa; phylum Chordata; class Mammalia; order Sirenia; family Dugongidae; genus Dugong; species Dugong dugon. The sequence goes on along the minus strand of CM057469.1, from coordinate 20,406,798 downwards.
ACGAGTATTCACTGCCAAATTCTCTGTCACCATAATCTGTGGTTTGATTCAGGGGTCAATAAATTTTTTCTTTAAGGGCCAGATAGTAATATTTTAGGTTTTGCTGGCCACGTATGATCTGTCTTACATTTAAAAAAGTGTTTTGGCTAACTTTCAATCTAGCATCTCTTGGTTTGTAATGGGAAAATTTCAGTTTGTTTTAGAAGTGGTTGCTAGACACAATAGCCTTTTCCTATTCCCCTAATTTGCTTGTTCTTGCCTGAGGGCCTTTAAACTTGCTATTTTCTTTTCCTGGATGGTTTCTTCTCATTATTCTGGTCTCTTCAAACCTTACCTCCTCGGAGAGAGCTTCCATGATCCTTCTATCTGAAATAGAACCTTTTCACCTACCACACTCTGTCCCATTACATTGTTTAAATTTTCTTTATACCTCTTACCACAATAAAAAATTATCAGATCTGTTTCTTTATTGGTTTAGAATGTGTCTCTTTTCTCTTGAAAATAATCATCAAAATCAAGGATTGGATCTTTCCTGTTCATCGTATTACTCAATACTCAAAAAAATAAAATAAAATAAATGCCTGGTACACAATTGCGTTGATAAATATTACCAATGAGACAGATTACTGGTATTAAATCTACCTGGTCAAAGTATAGTAATCTTTTCTGTAGAACAAAATTTCATTTACTAATAATATTTCACTTAGGATTCTTAAATCTGTAATCATTAGCTTACTAATTTTTTTGTATTATTATGACAATTTTTTGTCAGGGTTTAGAAAAAAGGGTTATGCCAGATCAGAAAAACGGGTTTGGAGTTCAGCTTCTACTTAAAACTATAGAAGGCTGCAAGAACTGTCATTCCCTTCCTAACATGTGAAAAGGCTGAGAATCTACAAAATCATGACTTTTCTTGAGTCCATCAAAGAACTAAGGTAGCAGGGCAACAAACTATACTTGAATCCCAAAGAGTAAAAATCCTCTTGGACAAGAGATGGGACACATGAACTATTTCATCTTTGCAAACATAAAAGGAAGAGGTAGCCACCAAACAAGTGGCCACGAAGAAACCAGCTAAGTTCAATGAATTCTGGAAGGTCAATTGTGGGCTAGTCTGACAGTTCAGAACAAATGGGAGACAAAGACACAGCACAAGTACACACTTTTGGAAGCTTCTACAGGGGGTTATGAAAAAGATTATGGACAGGGCAAGAGAGTGGAGAGAGAATCCCTCAGTGGTGCATGGACAAAAAAAAACTCACCCACTTTACCAAACTTTCACCATTTCATCTTCTTTCATATGGATCAACAGACTTAAGCTACTGGGAGAGGGCCAGAAAATCTTCCTGCTCCCAGGGCTCAGATTCACATCTACTGCATCTGGGGGAGGGAAGAAGACACTCTGCCTGTTTCTGAGGAGGTAGTAGGGAACACTTTTGGGCCCAGGATCCTGCTCTGATAAAAGCAAAGATCTGATACTGATAGAAGAGAAGCAGGAAACTCTCCTATCCAAGACCCAACAAGAGTCAAGAAATAGTTTGGCTTCCATAGATGACAGTCAGGAACTCCAGTGTGCAGGGCCTGCCTAGGACAGAGACTGGACGAGGAGCACTAAGAACCTTTCCTGTCCCCACCACCAGCCTAGCACCCAGTAACAAGGAATACCAGTCTATTGCTGAGAGCAGGGCAAGAGTATATAGGGAGAATCCCTGTGTGGTGCAGGTGCCATACTAGGCACAAAGTAATAGCAGCCTATTGCTAGAAGAGTATAAAGCCTGTGGTGCACTGAAGGTGAATACAACAACCACAAACTCAAACCCAGTTCACTACTAACTAGACTAGGGATTGGCAAGTAATGGCTCATGAGCTAAGAATTGTTGCTATATTTTTAAAGGGTTGCAAAAGAAAAGAAAAACAAAGACTATGTGACAGAACCGTACAGGGTCTGCAAACCTAAAATATTATCTGACCCTTCAGAGAAAAAGTTTGAGAACCCACGGACCAAACTGATTCAATTCCCCATACCAATGGTCTCACTGAAGAAGAGGTATGCTAATATCTGGGCATAAGTACAATTCACATCAGTTACTGCTCTTCTATAGTCCTGATAACTGACAAAGAATTGGAAATAAGAGATACCAAAAAAAAAAAAAAAAAAAAGGCAAGAAAAAACAAACTATGGTCAGGAAACAAAGCAATGAACAGCATCAAATCCAGGGATCATCCAGCTATTGAAACCATTGGTGACTTTAAAATAACTATGATTAAGATGTTTGAAGTGCTAATGGAAAAAGGTTAACAACATCCAATAAATGGATTGAGAACTTCAGCAGAGAGATGGAAACTACAAAATAGAGTGAATGGAAATGCAAGAAATAAAAAAATATGAAATCAGAGATGAAGAATTTCTCTAGGACTGGACATAGCTGTGGAAAGAAACAGAGTACTTGAAGTTAGGTTAACAGAAATCATCCAAACTGAAACACAATAAAACAAAATAAACACAGGAGGGGAAAAAAGAGTAAAAAAAAGAACAAAAACTACTACTGTCACAAACAAAACCAAAACAAAGCATTGAAGAGCTTAGGGAAAATACGAACAGGTCTAACATACATGTAATTGGAGAGCCCATAAGGAACAGAAAGTGTGAACAGGACAGAATAAATACATGAAGAACTCATGGGTAAGAATTTTCCAAAATTAATAAAACACAGAAAACCTCACTTCAAAAGCTCAAACACACACACACACACACACACACACACACACCCCCAAGAAATAAACAAACCAACAACAAAAACACCAAATGCACCATGATCAAATTGCTGAAATCAAAGATGAATAGAAAATCTTAAAACCAGCCAGGGGGCTAAATGCACAGATATTTTTAAAATATTGAAAAAACAAACAGATAAACAATTTTCAACTCCAGAATTTTATATCTGACAAAAATATCTTTCAAAATCAAGGAAAAATACTATTTCAGACAAACCAAGGAAGAAAGAAATCATCAGTGGCAGTCCTGACATACAAGAAATATTAAAGACTATCCTTTAGGCAGAAGGAATTATACCTGATGGAAATTTAAAACTATGCAAAAGAAATAAGAGAACCACAAATGGCTTGTATGAGTGTAAACATAAAAACATTTTTATTTTTTAAAACCCCTTAAAATGTAAATGCAACAACAATTAATCTTGGGATTTATAACATTAACAACATATGTAAACTAAAATGTATGACAACAATAGCAAAAAGAATATAGGTAGGTGAAAACAGAACCATACTGCACTATTCTGAAGCGTATAGCAGTATCCTGAATGCTGTATTTTTAGTTGAAGACAGAAAAAGGAAAGAGAATAGACGGAACAAAAAGAAAAAAGTAGGATGGGAGAATTAAATCAAACCAACCAAATCCAATAATTATATTAAATATAAGTGGTCTACACACCCTAATTAAAATGCCGAGATTGTCAGATGGCAATAAAAAGCAAGACCCAACTATATGCTGTCTAACAGAAAACCACTTTAAATATAAAGACACAGGTATGATAAATATAAAAGAATTAAAAAATATACAATGTAAACATTAATCAAAAGAAAGCTAGAGTGGCTATGTTGATGTCGGCAGTCTATTGATACCAGCAAACATACACTACAGAACAAAGAATATCACCAGGGATACAGAGGGTCATTCATTATGATAAAGAGGTAAATTCATCGAAAAATATCACAATTCAAAATTTGCGTGCACCTAAAAACAGAGATTTAACATTAAAAAAAAAAAAAAGCAAAACTGACAGAATTAAAAGAACAAGTCAAAGCCTTGATTATAGTGATATACAGATATCACTTTTCCTTTCTTAATAATTGATAAAATAAGTATTCAAAATATCTGTAGAGCCTAGTACTGGTACAACAACAGATACACAGACCAATGGAACAGAATTGAGAGTCCAGACATAAATTCATCCACCTATGAGCAGCTGATATTTGACAAAGGCTCAAACTCCGTTAACTGGGGAAAAAACAGTCTCTTTAACAAATGGTGCTGGCATAACTGGATATCCGTCTGCAAAAAAATGAAACAAAGACCCATACCTCACACCATGCACAAAAACTAACTCAAAATGGATCAAAGACTTAAATACAAAATCAAAAACGATACAGATCATGGAAGAAAAACTAGGGACAATGCTAGGAGCGCTAATACATGGCATAAACACAATATGAACCATAAGTAACAATGTACAAGCACCAGAAGAGAGACCAGATAAATGGGAGGTCCTAAAAATCAAATACTTATGCTCATCAAAAGACTCCACCAAGAGTCAAAAGACAACCTACAGACTGGGAAAAAAATTTTGACTATGACAAATCCGATCAGTGTCTAATCTCTAAAAGCTACAAGATACTGCAAAACCGCAACAACAAAAAGACAAATAACCCAATTAAAAAAGGGGCAAAGGACATGAACAGGCATTCGCCAAAGAAGATATTCAGGCGGCTAACGGACACATGAGGAAATGCTCACGATGATTAGCCATTAGAGAAATGCAGATCAAAACTACAATGCTAGCATTAATCCAAAAAACACAAAATAATAAATGCTGGAGAGGTTGTGGAGAGACTGGAACACTTACACACTGTGGCTGGGAATGTAAAATGGTACAACCACTTTGGAAATCAATCTGGTGCTTCCTTAAAAAGCTAAAAACAGAAGTACGATACGATCCAGCTATCCTGCTCCTTGGAATATATCCTAGAGAGATAAGAGCCATCACACAAATGGATATATGCACGCCCATGTTCATTGCAGCACTGTTCACATTCCAAAAAGATGGAAACAACCTAGATGCCCATCAATGGACGAATGGATAAACAAATGATGGTATAGCCACACAATGGAATACTATGCAACAATAAAGAACAATGATGAAGCTATGGAACATCTTATAACATGGAGGAAGCTGGAGGTCACTATGCTGAGTGAATTTAGTCAGTCACAGAAGGACAAATATTGTATAAGACCACTCTTATATCCAACAAATTTGAAAACCTAGAGGAAATGGATAAATTTCTAGAAACACACAGCCTACCCAAACTACAACAAAGAGATGTTGAAAATCTGAACAGACCCATAACAAGAGAAGAGACTGAAAAGGTAATAAAAAAAACTCCCAACCAAAAACAGCCATTGCCCAGATGGCTTCACTGGAGAATTCTACCAAACATTTACCGAAGAGCTTGTACCAGTACTACTCAAGCTATTTCAGAGCATAGAAGAGGAAGCAACACTTCCAAATTCATTCTATAAAGCCAGCATAACGCTGATACCAAAACCAGGAAAAGATGTCACAAAAAAAGAAAATTACAGACCAATAACCCTCATGAATATAGATGCAAAAATTCTGACAAAATTCTAGCCAACAGAATTCAGCATCATATCAAAAAAATAATACACCATGACCAAGTAGGATTCATACCAGGTATGCAAGGATGGTTCAACATTAGAAAATCAATCAACGTAATCCACCACATAAATAAAAACAAAGAAAAGAATCACATAATCATCTCAATTGACGCAGAAAAGGCATCTGACAAACTCCAACACCCATTCCTGATGAAAACTCTCAATAAAACAGGTATAGAAGGGAAATTTCTCAACATAATAAAGCACATCTATGCAAAACCAACGGCCAACATCATTCTTAATGGAGGGAGGCTGAAAACATTCCCCTTGAAAACAGGAACAAGACAACGATGTCCTTTATCACCACTCCTATTTAACATTGTGCTGGAAGTTCTAGCTAGAGCAATAAGGCAAGAAAAAGAAATAAAGGGCATCCAACTTGGTAATGAAGAAGTTAAACTGTCCCTGTTTGCAGATGATACGATACTATACATAGAAAACCCTAAAGACTCCATGAGAAATCTACGGGAACTCATAGAAAGATTCAGCAGAGTAGCAGGATACAAGATAAACATTAAAAAATCAGTTGGATTCCTATACACCAGTAAAGAGAACGATGAAAAGGAGATCAGGAAATCAATACCATTTTCAATAGCCCCTAAAAAGATAAAATACGTAGGAATAAATATGACCAGAGATGTAAAAGACCTATACAAATAAAACTACAAAACACTACTGCAAGAAACCCAAAGGGATCTACAATAAATGGAAAAACATACCATGCTCATGGATAGGCAGACTCAACATTGTGAAAATGACAATTCTACCCAAAGCAATTTACAAATACAATGCAATCCCGATCCAAATACCAACAACATTCTTCAAAGATATGGAAAAACTAATCATTAACTTTATATGGAAAGAGAAGAAACCCCGAATAAGTAAAGCACTACTGAAGAAGAAGAATAAAGTTGGAGGACTCACACTACCTGACTTCAGAACCTACTCTACAGCTATGATAGTCAAAACAGCCTGGTACTGGTACAACGACAGATACATTGACCAATGGAACAGAATTGAGAACCCAGATGTAAATCCATCCACCTACGGTCACCTGATCTTTGACAAGGGCCCAAAGTCCATTAAATGGGGAAAAGACAGTCTTTTTAACAAATGGTGCTGGCAAAACTGGATATCCATCTGCAAAAAAATGAATGAGGACCCATACCTCACACCGTATACAAAAACTACTTCAAAATGGATCAAAGACCTGAATATAAAGCCTAAAACTATAAAGTTCATAGAAGAAAAAATAGGACCAACACTTCAGGCCTTAATACATGGCATTTACAGGATACAAACCATAACCATCAATGCACAAAACCCAACAGATAAGCTACATAACTGGGATCTTCTAAAAATCAAACACCTATGCTCTTCAAAAGACTTCACCAAAAGAGTAAAACGAGAAACTACAGACTGGGAAAAAATTTTTGGACAGTACAAGTCAGACAAAGGTCTAATCTCCATAATCTACAAAAAAATCCAACATCTCTACAACAAAAAGACAAATAATCCTATTAAAAAATGGGCAAAGGAAATGAACAGACACTTCACCAAAGAAGACATTCAAATGGCCAACAGACACATGAGGAAATGCTTGCGATCACTAGCTATTAGAGAAATGCAAATTAAAACCACAGTGAGATACCATCTCACCCCCGGCATTACTGGCATGAATCAAAAACACTGGAAATAACAAATGTTGGCTGTGGGGAGATCGGAACACTTATGCACTGCTAGTGGGAATGCAAAATGATACAACCATTTTGGAAAATGATATGGCACTTCCTCAGAAAGCTAGAAATAGACATACCATTCAATCCAGCAATCCCACTCCTAGGAATATAATTGTTCACAATAGCAAAACGATGGAAACAACCTAGATTCCCATCAACAGATGAATGGATAAACTAACTATGGTACATACACACAATGGAGTACTATGCAATGAGAAAGAACAACAATGAATCTGTGAACCATCTTATAACATGGATGAAACTGGAGGACATTATGCTGAGTGAAGTAAGTCAATCACAAAAGGACAAATATTGTATGAGCCCTCTATTGTAAAAACCCATGAAAAAGTTCACACACAAAATGTAACAATCTTTGTTGGTTACAAGGCATGGGAGGGGTGGGTGGGGGGAATACTAAATAGATAATAGATAAGTGGTATCTTTGGTGAAGGGTGAAACAGTACACAATACAGGAGAAACTAGCACAACTTGTACTAGGTAAGGTCATGGAAGCTCCATAGATACATCCAAACTCCCTGAGGGACTGAATTGCTGGGCGGAGGGCTGAATTGCTGGGGACCATGGTCTCAGGGAACATCTAGCTCAATTGGCATGACACAGCTTACAAAGACAGTGCTCTACATTCTACCTTGGTGAGTAGTGTCTGGGGTCTTAAAAGCCTGTGAGCGGCCATCTAAGATAAGATACTCCACTGGTCTCATCCCTTCGGGAGCAAGGGAGAATGAAGAGAACAGGATACAAGGAAAAGATTAGTCCAAAGGACTAACTGTCCGCAGCTACCAAGGCCTCCATCGGACTGAGTCCAGTACAGCTAGATGGTGCCTGGCTACCACCACTGACTGCTCTGACTGGGATCACAACAGAGGGTTCTGGACAGAGCTGGAGAAGGATGTAGAGCATAATTCTAACTTACAGCCTAAAGGAGACTGGAGAAACCCCGAGAGTATGGCCCCCAGACACCCTTTTAGCTCAGTGGTGAAGTTACCTCCAAGGTTCACTGTTCAGTCTGGGAGTGGATAGCCCCGTAAAACCAAATGAGACTAACAAGGTACAGGAGTCCAGGGACAAGGGCCAGAAGGCAGAAGGGGACAAGGAAGCTGGTGATAGGAAACCCAAGGTTGAGTAAGGATAATGTTGATGTGTTGTGAGATTGTTAACCATTGTCACAGGGCAGCATTTGCAGTAACTGTTAAATGAGAAACTATTTTGTTCTGTAAGCCTTCATCTTAAGTGAGAATAATAGCACAATTCGAAGAGCACAGTCATATGTCACTGAACTGTGCATGTAGAAATTTTTGAAATGGTGTTATCTTTGGCTATGTGTATTTTCACCAAAAAAAAAAAAAAAAAGAGAGGTTGAGAAGCTTAGAGGGTTGATATGTTGTGGGGTTGTTAACCAATATTATAAAACAACATGTGTACTTCTGTTTCATGAGAAACTATTTGTTCTGTAAGCCTTCACCTGAAGTACAACAACAACAACAACATAAATGAATGAATGAATGAATGAATGAATGACCACTATTATAAGAACTCAAGAAAAGGTTTAAACTCAGAATTAAACATTCTTTGTTGGTTACGAGGGTGGGGAGGGAGGGGGAGAGTTATTTACTAACTAGATAGTAGATAAGAATTATCTTAGGTGATGGGAAGGACAGCACACACTACACAGGAAGTCAGCACAGCTGGACTACACCAAAGCTAAGAAGTTTCCTGAATACAATCAAACACTTTGAGGGACAGAGTAGCAGAGGTAGAGGTCTTGGGACCATGCTTTCAGGGGACATGTAGGTCAACTGGCATAACAAAGCTTATTAAGAAAATGTTCTGCATCCCATTTTGGTGAGTGACGTCTGAGGTGTTAAAAGCTCGCAAGCGGCCATCTAAGATGCATCAATTGGTCCCAACCACCTGGAGTAAAGGAGACTAAAGAACACCAAAGACACAAAGAAAGTATTAGCCTAAGAGACAGAAAGGGCCACATAAACCAGAGACTTCATCAGCCTGAGACCAGAAGAACTAGATGGTACCCGGCTACTACCAATGATCCCCCTGACAGGGAACACAACAGACAGTCCTGGATGGAGCAGGAGAACGGTGGGGTGCAGAACTCAAATTCTAGTAAGAAGACCAGACTTAATGGTCTGACTGAGACTGGAGGAACCCTGAAAGCACAGCCCCTGGATTTTCTATCAGCCCAAAACTGAAACAATTTCCAAGGCAAACTCTTCAGACAGGGATTGGACTGGACTGTGGGGCATAAAGTGATACTCATGAGGAGTGTGCCTCTTAGCTCAAGTAGATACAAGAGACTAAATGGGCAGCTTCTGTCCGGAGATGAGATGGGAAGGCAAAGATGGTTAGGAGCTGGTTGAATGGACATGGGGAATCAGGGGTGGAAAGGAGGAGTGTGCTGTCACAGTATGGGGAGAGCAATTAGAGTCACATAACAATGTATGTATAAATTTTTGTATGGGAAATAATATATATCTGTAGAGATAAAGGCATACACAACACTCTCAGCCAACTTGATCTAACTGATATTTATAGAACACTTCACACAACAAGAACAGAATACATATTCTTTTCAAATATACATAAAGCTTTCACCAACATGAAGCATATTCTGTGTCATAATGAATCTCAATAAATAGAAAAGAATTAAAATTATACAAAACATGTTTTCTAACAACAACAGAATTACACCACTAGGGCTCAAAAACAAAAAGAGAGCTGACCCATCTGCAAATATTTATAAACCAAACAACACACTTCTAAATAACCCATGAGGTCAAAGAAGAAATGACATGGAAGACTAGAAAGCATTTTGAAATGAAATCAAAACACAACGTAACAAAACATACGAGATGCAGCTGGAGCAATGCTTCAAGGAAAATATATAGTCCTGGGTCTCTGGTGGTGAAAATGGTTAAGCATACGACTACTTGCTGGAAGGATGGCAGTTCAAAGCCACCCAGAGACACCTTGGAAGACAGTCCTGGCAGTCTGTTTCCCAAAGGTCACAGCCTTCAAAACCCTATGAACGGTTCTACTCTGAACACATGGGGTTTCCGTGAGTTGAAATCAACTCAACGGCAAATAACGGTAACAACATGCTTATATTATAAGAGAAGAAAGGATATAAGTTTCCAGTTTTAGATATTAGAAAATGAAGACTGTATTAGAGAAAGGCAAGCTGAACAGACTCAAAAAAATTTAAAAAATACGTAACATAGAAAACCAATAACGGCTAGTTCTTTGAAAATAATCAATAAAATTAATAAACCTGTTGCCAGAGTGATCAGAAAAAAAGAGAAAAGGAACAAAGTATTAATTTCAGGCTTGAAAGAGAGGTCAACACTAGAGATCCTATAGGCACTAAAAGGGTTAATAGGAATATTATGACTCACTTCAAGCCAATAAATTCAACAACTTAGGTGAAATTTTAAAAATTCCTTAGAAGACACAACCAACCAAATCTCATTCAAAAGAAACAGTTAGCTAGTTAATTAGAATTGCCCTACATCTATTATTAAAGAAATGAGCTCCCTGGGTGGTACAAACAGTTTGCACCCAACTACTAACCTAAAAGATGGCAGTTGGAACCCACCTAGCAGTGCCATGGAAGAAAGGCCTGGGAATCTGCTTCTGCAAAGATTCCAGACAAGAAAACCCTATGGAGCAGTTCTAGTCTGTGTCACATGGGGTCACCATGAGTTGGAATCAACATGACAGCAACGGGCTTGGTTTTTATTTAAAGAAATTAAGTTCCTTAAATCTAGGCCTAGCTGGCTTCCTAGGAAATTTCTACCAAATGTTTCAACAAGAAATAATAACAATTCCACTTAAACAAGAAATAATATCAATTCCACACAAACCCTTCCATAAAATAAAAAAGACAGAAACAACACACAATTCATTTTAGGAGTCCAGCATTACCCTGATTCCAAAATCAGAGAAAGAGTACTTGAAAATAAAAGTATACTCCAACATCTTTCATGAACAAAAATGTAAAAATCCTTAACAAAATACCAGCAAATCAAATCTAGCAATATATAAAAAAGATAATACACCAAGACCATGTGGGGTTCATTCTAGGTATAGAGGTTGGTTAATATTTGAAAACCAATCAGTGTGACTCATTAACAGACTAAAAAAATAAAACCATATGGGCACTTCAGTGAATACAGAAAACGCGTATGACAAAATCTAGCATTCATTTATAGTAAGAACACTCAGAAAACCAGTAATAGTGGGAAATTTTCTCAACCTGACAGATGACATTTATGAAAAACGAACAGCTAATATCATACTCAGTGGGGAAAATACTTCCCTAAGATTAAGCACAAGGCAAAAATGCCAGCTTTCCGACCATGGTATTTTCCAACACTCAGTCCCAGCCCTCTGTGTTCTCCTCCCTCCTATCTCCACCCTCTCACCGTCCTTTACCTCGTCTCTCTCCTCCTCACAGAGGTAATCCATTCTCACAAATCTAATTATACTCTAAACTCCAGATTTCAAATGTCACTACTCTATTTTTAGCTCTTAGACAATCCCACTTGGAAATAACTAGTACCCAAACCAACTAGATTCTCCCCCTTAAGCCTGCTCCCATTCTCCCAGTATTGTCAGACTAGACTGCCAATTCTTATTTCTGTATAATGCTGCTGGGATTCACACTTCCTTTTCCTCCTCATTGCCATTAATCTGCTTCAGTCAGGCCTGTCACTTCACACTTATATCACTGCACTAGTCTCTTAATGAGAATCTCTTTTTTTTTCTTTCCCCAGACTCTTCTCCCTAAAAGTCTATACCAATAAAACCTGAAAAGGTCCAATTATCTCATGTCACTTCCCTACGTTAGAATCTATAATTCTGGTAAGCAACTGGATCAGGCCAAGCTAAACTTTTAAGAAATAACACAATATTAGCAGGCCCACTTCTCCATTTTTTTGCATCCAATTTCTATCTACTGGGAATTGCTGGTTCCTCCAGTCAGCATATCTTCATGCACTTCACTCATTACTACTTTTGTTTTTCTCACATTGTTCTCCCCTTCTAAAATGTCACATTTCCATCATTTCAGATCCTGTGCTCTCTTTAAATGCAATTTTTTCTCCATAAATCTTTCCAAATCCATAGAGGGCATACCATAGCACAGTCTCTGACATGCATACAGGGTCACCATGAGTCAGAATCGACAGGACGGCAGCTGGTGCCTTTGAAGCGGAGCTAAACTTAGCCTTAGGATAAAACCAAACCAATTGCCACTGAAACAATTCCCACTCATAGTTACACCATTTGTGTCAGGGTAGAACTGTGTTCCATAGGGTTTTCAATGGCTGACTTTTTCAGAAGTAGATCGCCAGGCCTTTCTTCTGAGGCATCTCTGGATTGACTTAAACTGCCAACCTTCTGGTTAGTAGCCGAGCGTTCAACCATTTACACCACCCAGGGACTCTAGTCTTAGAATTAAGGCTACTTTAAATGTACCCTAACCAAAAACCCAGACCAGTTGCCATCGAGTGGATTGCGACTCATGGTGACCCCATGATGTGTGTCAGAGTAGAACTGCACTCCACAGGGTTTTCAGTGGCAGTGATCTTTTGGAAGGAGATCAACAGGTTTTTCTTCAAAGGTGCTTCTGGGTGGATCTGAACTTCCAAACTTTTGATTAGTAGACAAACATTTAATCGTTTGTACCACCCAGAGACTCCAAATGCATCCCAAAGGAGCTTAAAAATAAACTTTGAAAAATTCAAACTAATTTGCAAATAAGTGACTCCCCAGCAAAAAAAAAAAAAAAAGGAAAAAAAAAGTTAAACACTCTTTAAAAGAATACATACATATATTAACTGGAGTCTCAAAAGAAAAGGAATGTAATGAAAGCTATTAAATCTACTGACTTAAGCAGCTCATTTTTCTTTTGCCTGGAGAATTTCCTTTAACATTTCTTTCTGTTCTGTTTTGCTGGCAATGAACTCTCCTAGCTTTTTTGGTGTAGTCTTTATTCTGCCTTCATTTTTGAAAGGAATTTTTTCTAGGTATAGAACTCTACATTAATAATCTTTTTTTTTTTTTGTACTTTACAAGATGTCTCTCCATTGTCTTCCACTGAGAATTTTGTTGTCGTTCTTTGTTTTCCATAGATAATATGTGTCTTTTTCTCTGTTTTAGATTTTCTATTTCAGATTTTCTATCACTGGTTTTGAGTAATTTGATTTTGATGCTCTTTGTTGTGTTTTTCTCTGAAACATTACTGAGAGAAATTAAAGAAGATCTAAATAAATGGACAGATAAACTGTGTTCATGGATCAGAAGACTCAATATGGTAAGATGTCAATCTCCCCAAATTTATCTACCGATTCAACATAATCTCACACAAAATCCCAGCAGACTTTTTCGTAGATGTTGACAAACTGAGTGTAAAATCTGTATAGAAATCTACATAGAAATTTATCTAGATAAATTTATATTCTAAAACATACTACCAGAGAATCTTAAAGTTTGGAGGAACTTCAGGGATCAGAATTTTATGGCAGTTAAATGACCTGTCCATTTCCACACAGGAAAAAAGAAGCAAATCCAGGACCAGGACTCAGTCCTACATGTCATACTGTGTTCTTTGGAGTAGCACATCCTATTACTTGTAATCAAGGTTAGTTCATTTTTCACTTTGCCAAGGGTGGGATTCAGATTCCTCTGAAAGATACCAGCATTTCTAGATATGCCTTTATCTCTAGATTTGCCACAACATATAGAAACATGGCCAATAATCATGTAATAATGAACCTACAAAAGATAGTAAATCTTCTGAAGCTTAGTAATAAGAACTCTAATAAAAATATCTGATCTTAGAGATGAATTAACCTTTTATGAATACGTTACATATTTTAAAGACATAAAGCATTCATAAAAATATGTGATTTTGTAAATTATTTCATGTTTACTATCCAAAGCACTAGAATGTTACCTGATTTCATTAAAAGAGCTACTGATATCAGGCTGGTCATCATAATTTCTTGTTTCTTTGTGATATAATACAAACCCAAACAAACATCACATTTTCACAGCCTTCATCCTCTACACTCTGAGCATGTCCAGCCCGGCGGAGCTGAAACAGAGTAAGCCTTACTTTTTAACTGATGTGCAGGTTAGGTTCTGAGGGCATTCTCTAGGTGATGCCAAGCTACCATTTAACATGAATAGCATATATCTTAGCCTCATCACAGCACTGAAGAAGGTTCACGTTTTCCCCGTCTTTACGTTAATAATGCCACACTGGTACCCTAACCATTCTGACTCTTAAAGAAACGTTTCCTTGTTTTGATTGAATGTTCCCCAGACAAGGTATACTGAAGAAATATTTATTTGCAGCTTATAGTTTTGTAAGCTAAAGAAAACCTCTAACTATGCATTATTTCTGGGAGATAAAGTAAGACCTTGATCTTTTTCAGGTTCTTTGGTGGTATACACACAAAAATCAAAACCAAACCCATTGCTGTCAGGTCAATTCCAACTCAGGTGACCCAAGGTGTGTCTCAGTAGAACTGCTCCACAGGGTTTTCGATGGCTGACTTTTTGGAAACAGAATGGCAGGCCTTTCTTCTGTGGAGTCACAGGCTGTGTTCAAACCACCAACCTTTAGATTAGTAGTCAAGCGCAAACAGTTTGTGTTACCAGGGAACCTTCAGATACACATAGCACACAGCTTATTAGAAGCCTTCCCACGTGTACATGCAACTCATAAGGGTCATCACCAATGATATAAAGTGGATTTTAAAATATCTATATAGAGTTGGTAAACATTTAGTCCATCTAAGAATGGTCACATCCTCCTTATAAGGGTTCTGAGGGTTTCAGTAATTACAACATACCTTACACACTGTACAAACTCAAAGAGATGTGAGTTTAACTGAGTCTTTGAGTAGAGGTGCTGAATACACAATGCAACTATTTTAAACTCTTAGTTATAATATGCGGATATGAAATTAACACACTCCCTAACACCGTAACAAAATAATAGAGAAATGAAGTACTCGTATTACTTCCTTACAATTCATACGCTATCATTCGATCTTCACTTTAGGGGTTAATAGATGAGGATACTTTGCACAAAAGAGGCACTACACAAATGTTGTTGATGGATAAATGCTGTTTCACAGAAAAAATATGGAAAACTGGAATAAACTAAAATGGATGGAACAGCTCAACAAAATAACTAAATAAAAATTCTAAGTAAATTACTGAATTACATAAAAATTCATCATAAAATATTTTTACATGAGCACTTGAAAATCAAAATATCAAAATCAATGTCTGTACTAGGGATACTTGAAGTAGTAAAAGACCAATCAATTAACCAATATCTTCATATGAAACTATATAAACAGTAAAACTAATTCTCTCTTAAACACAGGATTAAAAAAAACTTTGACACAATAATTACTGTGAGAATAATGTGACTAAATTATCAACGATAGGCTTATCCAGGTTTTGTGTTAAAAAGTAATCATGACTTGTATATGTCTAAAAAAAAAAACGATGAACAGACACAATAATCTCCTGTTCCTGAACTTAAGCAAAAATTACAGTGTTAAAAAATAATAAGCATATTGCAATAAAAATAATTAGTAGCATCCATTTTGTGGGCAATAAAGTTCTGTTTCAAATAACAGAGTATTTCCAAATAAGAAAATTAAATTTATTACTTTGTTAAAGACTGAAACTAAATTTCTTTGAACTTCTTTTAAAATAAGGACTTGTATACATAAATCTGAAGTTTTCACTTTAAAATTAAAAACATGGGGGTAAAAAAATTATGATTTTTATGATTTTTTTGCTAGTAGTTTACATAAAGAATAACATAACACTAGGTGTCTTTATTATTTTTTTAATTAAAGAAACAAAGAGTGGAAAACTAACAATTATGAAAATTAAAAATAGAAAATTCAATCGTTTGACCACATTGAATAAAATGTCAAACCGCATCTAGGGAGTCAAAATTATAAATAAAACTTTGTACTAACAAGTTCAAGAATCACTGAAATGTCAGAGTAAAATGAAAAATGTCATTACTTCATCAGATTTTATTCATTTAACCCCCCCTTTGTTTTCTGCTGTTAAGTTCATTTTAGCAGAGTAGCCAAGATACATAACCACTAAGCCAAAAACACATCCTACCTTTTTATCATACACATCTTGCCAGTTTATTCCAGAAAAGAAACTGTGTCTCATAATTTCTTTTGCATCATCTGGTCCTCCACCAAGGCTATGAGGACAGAAATAAAATTAAATGAGTATAAAATGTTTACATAAGCCTGATACATGACAAATTTCTTTGTGAAAGGGTTGATTTTCTTTGTGATAGTTTGTGTGATAAATATCTATAAAAATAAAAACATTTTTCCGTAAGATCTAACATACATACTATGCTATTAATAAGAACTAGCCTGCGAACAGTAGGGCATTTGGAAAACAGCACAGGTTTGGAGACAGACCTGAAAGGCAAAACCAGCTTTGGCACTTATTGGATGTGTAACAACAGAAAGTTGCTTAACTTAGTTTTTTCACCTGTAAAGTAGGGATCATAATACCAACCTAATGGGTTATTACAAGGGTTAGAAATAATATAGATATGCACCTAGAACAATAAATGATATTTATCATCACTGTCAATTTGATAAACCAAATTTCTTTAGAATTATTCAAGCGCACCCTTGTTAAAACAAATTCTGAAATGACTAATTGGTTAGAAAGAAATAATTAGTGAAGTATTGTGAATGAGTCATGGTCATTTTCATCTGAAACAGTATTGTGAAAATTTGAAAAACAAAGTTTTACAGAAACCGTACTGATATTCTATAAAATATTGCTGCCACTGCCGTGTAAATTAAAAATTAAACAAGTCACACATTCCTTGCCCCCCAGTTTTTAAAGGTGCTCTTATTTAACCACAAGGTCGCAATGAGTCAGAAATGACTCGACGGGCATGGGTTTGGTTTGGTTTTTGGCTTATTTAACTGATCTAAGACAGTATTAAATTCAGATGTTTTCTCACAGTTCAAAATCAGACAGTGTGATGATTTTAGTATTATTTGGTATGCATTACTGGTTCTTTATATCCTTGCAAAATGGGTAACTTTTAAACTGATAACATGGAACATGCCAGGAAGGAAGGAAGGAAGGAAAGGAGACAGGGTTGGAAGGAAGAGAGAAAGGGAAGATAAAAAGGAGGAGGAGGGAGGAGAAAGAGAAAGGAAGGGAGGGAAGGGGAAGGAAAAAAAGAGGAAGAAAGAAAAAAGGAAAGCAAACAAAATCTATTTAAATCTGAATTTGATAAGCTGTTGTCCTGTTAGTTGCTGAGTTGACTTCGACTCATGGCAACTCCATGTATAACAGAGCACAATGTTGCCCAGTCCTGCAACATCTTCAAGATGGCTGGTATGTCTGAGCTCATTGTTGAGGTCATTGCGTCAATCCAGCTACTGAGATAAAGCTTAATATAGCAAGCTTTATTTGGATTTGTTCGTGGTTAGGAATGACAGTATGCTGGTAAATGCTAAACAATCAGCCCTCTGGGGGAAATTATACATCTACAATACATACATACATTTATTATAAGTTTCACTTACATAAAGGATGTATAGCACAAAACTTACAAAGAACAATAAAACAAACAATATTCTTGGTTGTAAATTAATTAGCCAATTGATTCTCACAGAACACCTTTGTTAATTTTTGTGAACTCTTGTATCCAAAGTCAACCAAGGAATACAAATGACTTGTAAGTAGCTGAGACATAAACATTGGCTAATATTTTTGTTTATATTATTTATTATAAATATTTTATTTATAAGATGAAAGTGATACACCAGAG
Source organism: Dugong dugon (assembly GCA_030035585.1). NCBI lineage: Eukaryota > Metazoa > Chordata > Mammalia > Sirenia > Dugongidae > Dugong > Dugong dugon. The sequence continues at coordinate 20,388,686 of CM057469.1, read as the reverse complement.
ACATATGTCAGAATATCACTTGTCAGTGACATGAGCGACTTCTTTGTTGAATGGTTAATAGTTTTTGGAATTGTTGTTAGGTGCCATTGAGTTGGTTCTGACTCATAGTGACCCCATGTGCAGTGTGGCCCAGTCCTGCAACATCCTCACAATGCAGCCACTGTGTCAGTCCATCTCGCTGAGGGTCTTCCTCTTTTTTGCTGACCCTCTACTTCATCAAGCATGATGTCCCTCTCCGGGGACTGTTCCTTCCTGATTACATGTCCAAAGTACAAGAATAGTGGAAGAATATTTCCTCACAGTGTAATAGCTACAGACACAACAAACTTAAATGTAATCTGCAATATTAACATTTTGTCCCTCACTTTCTTAAGGCTAAACAATCAACAAAACAACAAATCAAACCCTGATTTATAGTGTCTGCTGATTTCCCTGGTGTAAATGCTCCCACCATGGCCAATTTCAAGCTATCAACATGATGTCACTCAACAGGGAGGTGGTATACATTATATGGTATACTCACAGATATGGCAGACATAAATAACCTCAAGACATAGAGAGTGGCAAAATGTAACAAAGTTATTAAGTGATGAGTTTTGAGCATTACTTTTGCTTTTAATATACTTGATTTAATTTAAGTTTATGTAATTTAATTCTTTATAATGACTGGGTTTAATAATCAATTCACAAAATTTCTGCAAACTTAACAACTGGCTCCCCTGAGTTGTTATGTGCCAGCTCTAACACATTACTGAGTAGGATGCAAACCAAATATGTCATAGAAAATAAACAACTATACAATTCTAATGAGTTCTGGTACTACCAGGTGTAGGAAACATGGATTGTGAAGGACTGAAGGTCCTCTGACACACTGTCAGAACGGAAAATAAAAAAAACCAGCTGATATCTAAAAATCTCTAGTAATGATAAGTGTTCAGACAACCTGGGTCTCCTACCCCCAGATCCATACAGAATTCACTAAATGCACCACCTCTCTGATACAGAACTTTTAGATTAGATCAGATCGTAATATCTATGCTCACATTTGGAACCTTCAGATCGGCAATTCTGTATTTAGTTAACACTCAGCACTCCCTACAAATTGTTTAGGTCTCCTTCCCTAGTACACTGCGAATTCCTTTAAGGGCAGAGATAGTGCTGGATTATCCAAAAGGCATTCTAAGCTTGTGCTTAGGAAACCAGAAAAGCACAAACAGTAAAACACACTTTTTGGAAAGAATTTAACATTTCAAAATATGCATCAAAGTAGTCTGCATGAGAAAACCAGAACTTCATTGTATTTTTTCACACTTATGCTATGGTTTATGTCAATTTTTTTTTCATTTTGAATTATGTTTGTGGGGGTGGGTGAGGTGGGAGCTGAAATGGAGAGCTATAATCAGTTTGTTATTTAGGGCTTCTAGAGATTTGAATCCAACTTTTCTTATTTGTTTTCATGTAATCCCTCCAGTTCTCTAACTGTAGTTTGACTCTGGACATAAACCAAAAAAACCAAACCCACTGTGGTCGAGTCGATTCCGACTCACAGTGACCCTACAGGACAGAGCAGAACTGACCCATAGGGTTTCCAAGGCTGTAATCTTTATGGAAGCAGACAGCCACATCTTTCTCCTGCAGAGCTGTGGGTGGGTTCGAACTGCCAGTATTTAAACTAAAGTATAGGCCATGAACACTATGCAGTCTAAGAATATAATGTTAGGCTGCCATTTTAGAAGCTGAGAGAGACTGTTTAACACAAACTTCCTCAATGTATGAGACTCAAAAATTTCAATGTCAATGACTCCCTAATATATAATTTAAGACTTCAAAATAATACCAAAATATGTTTTGAACTTGAGGTATTTATAGCTAAGAATACAAAACTCCAATATCAGAATGCCAAACTACCTTCTCTGCTATGGATTATTCACTATCAAGAACATCACCAAAAAAAAAAAAAAATCCCACTGTCGTCAAGTTGAGTCCGACTCATAGTGACCCTATAGGACAGAGCAGAACCATCCCATAGGGTTTCTGAGGCTATAATCTTTACACATGCAGACTGCCACATCTTTCTACTGCAGAACAGCTGGTGGGTTCAAACCGCTGACCTTTTGGTTAGCAGCCCAGCACTTAACCACTGTGCCACAAGGGTTCCTTGCAAGAATATCACAGAAATCACCTTTTCCTGGTGTTTCTTGAAGGCAACATAAGGTCATACTTTTCCTATGAAGTCTACATGGGAGGATAAAGGAGACACTAATAGAAAGACCATAAAGTAATACACAATAATAAATAAAAGCAAAAGCTGACCCATTGATAGGACAGACAGCAATCCAGTAAAGACCTTCAGAAAAGTTGAAGCAGTATTTAAAATAGCTGAATAACAGTAACGAAGATCATAATAAACATTATAGGTAAACTACCATGCGATCTTTCATTATTTTTCCATAGACTTTGAGGGTCCTATGTTGACTCCTTCTCTTTTTTCTCCCTCTTACATTCTGACGTTTCTCAGGGTTTTTTCCTGGGTCCTCTTCTCTTCGTACCCTACCCTACTCTCAGCTACTGTCATGGCTCCAGCTACCTCCTAGATATTTATAGCCCCCAAATCCATGTATTCAGTTACTGTGTTTCTCTTAAACTCTGGTACTATTATTTCCAATTGGTTACTTGACATTTCCATCTAGGTTTTCTATAGAAGGTGCAGACTGAGTATGCCCAAAGCTAATATCAGCATCTACCCCATCAGTGTTTCATTTGTGGTACACGGGGTCGCTATGAATCAGAAATGACTTGACGGTACGGGTACCTAACAACAACAACAACCCCATCAAGCCTTCTCCTTCGCCTATATTCCCCGTCTGTTAATAAAACTGTCTTCTCAAACTAGTCACCCAAGCTGGAAATCTCCAGACCTCCCTGACTCCTTCCACTTCTTTGCCATTCCTTAATCACTCGAGAAGCTCTATTTATTGCTCTTTTGCCACTGCTTCAGGAGGGGTCTTAATTCTTGTCTGTACAATTCCATAACTGCTCTGCCTGCCTACCCTCCCTTCACGCTTCTAATCCATTCACCACAAAGCTGCCAGAGTTACCTTTTCGTAAAGGAGTTCTGGTTATGCCTTCTCTTGCTTTAAATACTTCAGTGGCTTCTCTTTATCTTCTGAATAAAGATTAAATATTTTCTAAGAAACATAAGGTCCTTTACAATCTATCAGCTTCATCTCCCAATGTTACTCAACTCACATTCCACACTCTAGTCACTGAACTTCTCAAATACCATGCTCATTTGCAATTCGACTATACTTTACGTGCAAACTTTTTTGCTTGGAATGACACTCTCCTCTCTGTAAACTCCAACTCCTTCATGAACCAACTCAAGTCTTAGAAAGGCTAATAATTTCAACAGCAATCTGTACATAGCTTGACCTGAGCATTTACTACATTTCACTGTATAAGTATGTTTTGTGACCATCTAGAGCAGAGACCTGTTCATCTTTTTCACCCTTGCATTCCCAATATTTAATGTACCAGTGGAGGAACCTGACACATCTACTATCAAAGGAAACATTAGATAATTGAAAATGCCTCATCTTCTCTTTGGAACAAGCCCCTCGGTGGACAAACTATTAAGAGTTGTCCTACATACCAGGCCACTAACATTCTAGAAATTTACCTCATGTTTACTAAAAAAATTACTAAGTACCTACTATGTGCTATCCATTGGAATGGGGACAATAACAAAAAAAAAGAGATACGGACATGTAAACTCCAAGAACAATTTTGTTTTACCAGCCACTTACAGAGGGCCACAAAAGAAAGGGTGGTAAAAGTTACCTAAAGAAGCCAGGGAAGAATGTGATAAAGAGTCACTGCCCTTGAAACGTAAGCCAAACACTAGATCCCAAAGTCAAGCAGATAAAATGGAAATCGTAGCTGCATTTAAAGACTTACCTGTCACTAAGTGCAGGTAATATTTCCCTTGCTAATAGATGTATTAACTACATTTAACTGTGAAATAACCAAATTAAATGGCACATATTTAAAAATCTGAACCAGTTGAGAAATGTATGCATTGTAAATGAGACATAAAAGACACACTGAATAGGCACCAGAAGACCTGATTTCTCCTCTTGCTTCTGCAAGAATTTTTGTGAGCCCTTAGATAAATCACTTAACCCTCTCTGGGCCTCTGTTTCTTCCCCAGTCAGAGGGAGCTGAGGATAACATCTGCCCTATCTACTTCACAAGCCTGCTGAAAAAAGCAAGGGAGATAATCAATGTGAAAGTGGTTTGAAAGAAAACAGAAACACTTTACAAATAGAAGGTGATATCTCAGTTACTATGATTTGGAAGCACATTTTTAAATGGTTTTTCACAAAGCAAAAAGGTGGTACCTCTCTTATTATGTTTGTTTATTTCTGCGTAAGGTAAAATCATGTTACTTATGAATTTAAAAGCTAGAAGTATGTAATGAAAGCCATCTCTAAAGGTAGACAAAGCAAAAATTTTAAAATTAATTTATCCCATTCACGCGTTTTATCAAGACGCAACCATAAACAGAACATTGTAACAAATCATTATGTTAGGTTTTATGGAAGATTCAACACTATATAAAGGTGGCACAATGGTTAAGAGCTATGGCTGCTAACCAAAAAGGTCAGCAGTTCGAATCCACCAGCTGCTCCCTGGAAACCCTATGGGGCAGTTCTACTCTGTCCTCCAGGGTTGCTATGAGTTGAAATCGACTCAACGGCAATGGGTTTTAATGGGTCGTCCTCAAGATGCTTATGATTTAATAAACTTTCAGAGAAGTACTGATATGCATACATGTCTACATGGAATACATATATTCAAATGCATACACACACAGTAAGGGACATTTTTAAATTAACAGTGATTTCAAATACGATTCATAAAATGTATGGGCAAATGAATATACAAACACAAACAAAGAATCCTGCAGCTCACTGAGCAAAGCAGCAAGCGCTGTAGCCTCCTTCAAGTCACAGGAATAGTAAGTATGCAAAGATTTTTTTTTTTAAACCATCAATTCTTTTAGCCATGCATGAAAAAGAATATTTTCAAACGACAAACAAGTAGTTAGCTATATTAACAAAGGTTGAGGGGAGGGGGAGAGTACAGAGACCAGTCTATTCTTTTCACAATGTTAATCAGCAGAAATGTAAAGGCCCAGAGACTGAAAGGAAAAAAAGGGATCTTCCCCTCCCCACAATATCAAGCAACAGGGCAATTAAGAAACTGTCGACTTATAATACGGATAACGAAACTCAATATCCTTCTTTGGAAAAATCTGCATAAAATTTTCCAGCTAGGGAAACATTCAGGAAATTTTTTTAATGTTCAATATTATGCAGTTAAAAATAAGTCAGTAATTCAGTAGGAAGATATCTACACCAAATACATTATATCACGGAGTCAGTTATATGTGGATTAGTTTCTACTAATTAGTCATAATTTCTAACCATGTTCATCATTAACTCAATGAGCAATATTGGAGACTTACCGTTTATTTGGATCCTTTATTAAGAGCCCTGAAAGCAATGATTTTGCGTCTGAAGACAGTGTTCGAGGAAATTTAATATCTTCCATTAGTATTAGTTCAAAAAGTTTCTCATGGTCCTGGTTGTAGAAAGGTAACCTCCCACACATCATTTCATACATGACAACACCTAGGCCCCACCAGTCCACCGCTCGACCATAGTCATTATCTTCTAACACCTAAAAATGAAACCAGTTAAAAAGATTAATTATTACACTTTAATTTTCAAAGGATTATGCATAAAACATAATATTTTTACATAAAAATGAATCACAACTTTCAAGGCCTTGGTATGCTTGACATTTAAACTGTGAAGCATCCTTCAAAAGATATAAATCACACCAAACATATGAGCTGTTCAATATATACCCAGAAATGATCAGTGTACAGGAGTCCCCGGATTATGAATAAGCTCCATTCCTAAGTCTGTCTTTAAGTTAGCTTTGTACATAAATCAGAACAGTTAGGTACAGTTCATATCTAACGTCAGTTAGTTCAAATGTTTTAGTATATACTGTTACCTTTCTATGCATGAAAAACGAACACTTTCAGAGATATTAAAATATCTTTAAGATAATACAGTAGTAATGTCTTGATGCATGTTGCAAAGTAGCACTTGATTGTTATTACAAACCACTTCATGTGCCTCAGATTTTTAACATAAGGCTTTAGAGGGGTTGGTTTGTAACTATGGATTGTACGTAAGTCGGACGTTCGTAACCCAGGGGCCTCCTGTACAAAAAAGGGGACAGGTCATGTAATAAAAGTCCAAGTTAAGTGAGTATATATAGTACTAAGGATAAAATGAAAAGAGTTGGCATATTTGCATATTTTCTCTTAGGCCTATTTAATTTTTCATCTGGTCCCACAATGTAGACTTTAAATAACAACTCATGGCTAGACGATGCTGATTAAACAGCAAACAATGTGCCTTACACCTTCTTGTATTAAAAAGAACTAACACAAATTGAATAGTAAAAGATAGGAGCAAACCAATGCAATGTTACAAAGAAGCGTATAAGGCATGACAACCATTAAAATAAATTTGAAAGCTTTCGGAGATCACTACATGTTTAAACTCTCTCAGGAAATATTTAATCAAGGAAGTGAATATTAAGGTTTATTGTTTGGGTTGTAACAAACTTTAGTATCCAAAGGTTTAGTAACTTACAACAAAGAATTTCTGTTAAACTCAAACAACAGAAATCATATTTAATATCTGTGTGGTACATGCCCTTAAATCTGTTTCCCAAAAATACATTACACACAAAATAAGTTTACTAAGAAATTTATGAAAGTACCAGTTGGGTTAGGTGGAGCTACCTGCTCAAATCGAAACATGACAGCTTGCCATTTACTCAGAAAAAACGTGGTTTTATCTGTTTATTAGGTTTGTTTCTCATCCAGTGAAATTTTCTTCATTTATATAGAACCTTCCAGCCGCTCCGCGTGAGAAAGATGTGATTAGTCTGCTTCTGTAAAGATCTACAGCCTTGGAAACCTTATGGGGCGGTTCTACTCAGTCCTATCAGGTCGCTATGAGTCAGAATCCACTTGACAGCAGTGGCTTTGATTTTTGTGTTTTTTTTTTTTAATATATAGAATTTCCAGTATTTTATTTTAAATAGCTATATACAATCAACTATATGTATTCAAATAATTACATATAATCAGATAACTAAGATTATATCTGAATAATCTTAGAGCTTATTTTATTTGATCCTCTCAGCTTAGGGAGAACCAAATTGAGAAAACTAGATACACAAAATTTATTAATGTAGAACTCATGTGCTCAGCTTTCTTAGTATAGATTAATTACTCTACTGAAGATTATTCCCTTGTGACTGTTATTTAAAATTTACCAATAATTTCATAGAATTGCAAATAATCATATTTTTGGCAGTAACACTGTGATCACCTATAAATCTATAAAAGGCACCTAGTAGACCGAATATTTAAAGATGGAGGATGCACTTTCAAGGAAAAAAAACTGTTAAAGATCTATTCAGTACATGCATTAAGAAAGTTATGAAAACAATTTTAATTGTTATCATTGTTCTGTGGCTAAAGAATACTTGGAACAGCATTGGCAATGTATGAACAAGCCTCGTTCCTATGTTTTTCCAAAAATCTTTTGTAAATCACGAACCAAAATATTTTCTGGAAAAACAACAAATTATAGTTTCCGAATAAGTCAATCACAAAAGGACAAATATTGTATGACCTCACTTATATAAAAAGACAAAGTATAGAGAACAAAGTCTATTAGCGGTTACCAGGGGTGCAAGGGAGGGGTAAATGGGGGATTAACGGTGATGGAAAAATAGCATTGATTAAGGGTTGCACGGCCAATTATTATAATTGCTTCAATAAGTTATGTATCTGCAAATGGTTGAATTGGCAAAAGCTGTGTGATAGATGTATTTACAATAATGACAAAAAAAAAAGAAAGAAAGAAAGAAAGAGTAGTTGCTGGGGCTGATTATGTACAGCCAACAACGTTATGGGATTTGGTTTCTTGGTTTGGAGGTTTAGGATCATAATTTTCTAGGACATCCCAGTTAATTGCTCTTATAACAGGTTTAGTGCTTTTCTACAACCTAGTTTGATGCGTACTGCCTGGGGTCTTACAGGCTTGCAAGTGGCCATTCAAGACACAACAACTGGTCTCTCCTGGTCTGGAAAAATAAGAGGAAGAAGGAGAGTCAGCAATAGGAAGAGGATATGGAATACGTGGCTAATTGCTTCCATAAACAACTGCCTCCTTTGTCATGAGACCAGAAGAACTAGATGGCGCCTAGCTACTATTACTGAACATCTTGATCAAAGAGTCCTTAGAAGAATCCTGATCAAAGTGGGGGAAAATTCAGAATAGAATTTAAAATTCTCATGTACTCCAGACTTCCTGAAGCCATGGAGGTTGGATGAATTCCTGAAACTACTGCCCTGAGATAATCTTTAAACCTTAAACCAAAAATAACCCCTGAAGCCTTCCTGAAACCAAACAATAGATTAGCTTAACTAGTAAAAAAAAGTCTGCCTTGAGCATTATGTTAAGAACTACTGTACTTTTAACAAACAATGAGTGCCTTCTGCGTTTGTTTCCCAGCCATGCCCTCCTGCCACGAGGCACCCCCATAAGTACCGCCATGCCAATCCTCTTCTACAGGTTGCTGTAAAAAAAGAAATCAGCATAGTGTGCTTACCAAAATATCTCACCAGGGGAGGGCACAGCCAGCAAACAAATACAGAAGGTGCACATTATTTGTGTAAAAATATGGTATCTATATGGGATCAAATTGACAACAGCACCTTGAAAGATTAGATAGGAATCTTAGTGGGCAGTGAACTGATGTTAATGTGGGAGGAATAACTCAGTAAAGGAGGGTGAGAAGAACATACCAATGTCACTACATGGTACATGTAGAAACTGCTGAATTGATGTATGTTTTGCTGTGTATATTCTCGACAATAACAAATAAAATTATATAAAAAAATCATAGTTTCCATCTTTAGCTAAAATGAATTTCAAATTTCTACTTATCTGAAATGAGTAATATGAGAATAGAAAACAAGAAATAAGCTAGAGAACCAGAAGGAATTCTACTTAAAGGAAGTGCTGCATCTTTAACTTTAAAATACCAGGGAGTTTTTAAAATGATTCTACCGCTTCAAGGATCTATCACACAGTCAATTAGTAGAATGTACTGCTTGTGGGCCTTTATCTACTTGATAAAGGATTTTATCTAGTAACAAAAAATTTCAAAATCTAAATAACCTTTTACTGCATTCTTACAGCAGCAACAAAACAGTAGCACACATACAAAAAGAGCCAAATGTGGTTTTTAACCTCTTTTTTCATAAAACCATAAAAAGCATAAAAGCTGGATTAACTGCCTCCCGAACCCACATTTCGCCAGCCGGGTTCTCATCCCCAGCTGGCAAAACTGGCAATCCTTTATTTTTGTTTAAATACCTGGTTTGCAGCCAGAAGGGAAAGTGAATACATAAAATAGGGGTTTTATTTTTGAAGAGGAGTACGCAACTGAAAAATAAAACTGCATTATAAAAAGATCTGATATTAAAATAAATTTTATTCAGCTTTATAAAATGAATACTGACTCTCCAAGTAAGTGGTTTTGCTTCTGAACATACGTGCTTTAACTGTTATATACACACATAATGCTGTTATTGGAACTGGTTGCCGTATCACTTTATACTGAACAAAACCGATGTAATGTATTGCCTTACTGACAAGTAAACTTAATACTGAGGAGAAAACATCTTAACAACCTAGCCAGCCCTCTCCACCAGAGTCTTTGCTATCTATTAAAAAGAAAGATTTTTGCTTAACCAGATACTTCTACCCCTGAAGAGCTGGAAGATGAAATAAACAAGAAATAAAAATAAAATGATCGCGATATTCTTCATGTGGCTATATAAAGCATGTTCTTGCTCTTCGTACAATATCCTCTCCCTTTTTCTTTCCTTAAAGTATTTCAAAACATAACTGCTTTGAGATGCTATGGAAATGTCAGAGTCAAAATAACTAATTCAAATACAATAGCCTCATTTTTATAATTTTTAAGAGATAATTCTTCTCCCTTACTCTAAGCACTTCTTTTTCCAAAATTACACTGTTGTTGCGAGGTGCCGTCAAGTCGGCTCTGACTCATAGTGGCCCTATGTACAACAGAACGAAACACTGCCTGGTCCTGCCTATCCTCACAATGCTTGCTATGCTTAAGCTCGCTGTTGCAGCCACTGTGTCAATTCACCTTGTAGAAGGTATTCCTCTTTTTTCACTGACCCTCTACTTTACCAAACATGATGTCCTTCTCCAGGGACTGGTCCCTCCTAATAACATGCCCAAAGTACGTGAGATGAAGTCTCGCTATCCTTGCTCTTAAGGAGCATTCTGGCTATACTTCTTCCAAGACAGATTTGTTCATTCTTCTGGCAGTCCACGGTATATTCAATATTCTTTGCCAACACCATAATTCAAAGGTGTCAATTCTTCTTTGGTCTTCCTTACTCATTGTCCAGCTTCCACATGCATATGAGGCAACTGAAAACACCATGGCTTGGGTCAGGCGCACCTCAGTCCTCAAGGTGGTATCTTTGCTTGTTAACACTTTAAAGAGGTCTTTTGCAGCAGATCTGCCTAATGTACTAACATAAAAAAATTTATATTCATTGAACAGAAGTGTTTCAATTATTTCAGGCTACTTCTGATTTTTTTTTCCTGGCAAAAAGGCTAATTTATTTCACGGTTATGAGAACTGATCGAAAGAGTATGGTAGAGAGTGATGTGAAGTAGAGGCACAATAATGGGAAAGGACATTTTAACTCCATTAAAATGCACTGTATCATATAATTTGGACAGAATTACAGATCAAAGCCTGCTCCTGGGGAAATAATCTCGTAAAAGCTTTATTTTGGAAAGTTAATCCAAAGACAGTGGCTCTTTTCCTTAAACATCAATGCTAACTTTTAAATTAAGTGTCAGATTTAAATATGCATGTAGACTTTGGTATTTCCTATTATCTTATTGTCCTTTGTAACTATAGATGTAGCTTTACATTATACCTACATTAAAAATAAATGCCCAAACAGAGATAAAAGACAGGAGTGATCTCGAGGACTATAAGAAATGTAAAGGATAGAAATGATGAAGGGTCATATCAAATCAAAATCTAAACAGAGCACAAACTGAAGGAAACATGGTTTCACTTCAATTTTCCATCAGGAGCCAGAGATAGCTTTGTTTTCTGATATAATAAAACCTAAGATTCAAGGAGGTCACAGCAGGTACCAAATACTATGAAATATTCTGGTAATATTTGATGTGAACACTTTCATTAATTAAAAAAGAAAAAAAATGAATTAAAAAAATCACCATGGATAGCTTTTGAATGGTTATTAATCTCAAATAATGATACTGAATAAGAAGCTATGCATTTTAAAATGATACTATCAGTTAAAGTTCCCAATGTAAATATTTATTTGGCTAATGGGGATTTTCAAAAAACATGTTCATTCCAATATTCTTTTACCAATTAGGATTTACTGGGAGGTTGAAGGAACATCTCCAGGCCACACAATGCACCCAAGACAAGCAATTACGAAGAGGCTATCTATGTCCTGGAGTGGCTTACTGCTCAAACAATAATCCTGACAGAACAGATGGGGGAAAAAAATTAAACATCTAAACAAACTGTCTGCACACCTATGATGTGAAAGTAAACTGCGAACTTGGATACACCAATCTACTGTTAATTCAAAAAAAAAATTTTTTTTTCTGGTAACCTTACATTTCAGGTAATTAATATGTGTATGTTTTAAATATAAGCACACATCTACACACTCTATCATTTATGAAAGCCCTTTATATATTTGTAACACAGGTATGTGCAAAAAGAAAAAAAAAAGAAGAAAGAAAACAGCAACAACAAAAAACCCAATAAACCTTCTAGCTTGGATTTTAAACATATCGATGAATTGTAACTTCAGGAGTATAGATTTCATTCATGAGAACTGCAAATTCCATGGTTTCTTGGTATTTTCTTCTAAATAGGCATTTTACAATCAGGTATCATCTGCTGTAATAATTCTTAAGAGACTGAAACCTTAAATGCCATTTTCTGTGAATCAGAATTCTGTAAGCTTTGTGGCCATTTCTAAGCATACACACACAAATACTCGCATACAGTTAACATCGTACTTTCAAAAGCAAACTCTGGCTTGAGCAGCCAAAATCTTTGAACAAAAGAAAGGCTAAACAGATATAAGACTGGTGATTAAATCACACATATACATATCTTCCCACAGATTTTAAACATTTCCTTTTTTTATTCAGAATCAACAGACATTATGGGCTTCCAAGAACCTGAGTCTCTGTAGCTCAAGAAAAACAGCCATAGTATACTAGTAATCACTAGTGTTCCCAATGCGGGCTAGTTGTGTATACGTTCTCATGCTTCAGAGAATTTAAAAATGAACATTGTGCTTAAACTAGAATCATACCAGAGTACTAAACGCAAATATTCTATTAAAGCCAAAAGACCATATAACATTGGAAAGAACTTCAGGTGGAAAGAGCTGCTATGAGACCTGACCTCGAGGTAAGTAAAGGCTGACACATAAACACTGGTAGGCTTTAGAATTGAACTAAAAATACAATTTTAGTTCATACTGAAGCAACATCCAATTAGGGGACAAAGTTGGATGGATATTAATACTATCCAGAAACGGTATAAAACAGCAGTATCATAAAGAAAGATGTAGATTAAACAGTCAATTAAATATTAAGTCGACTCATAAGAAGAGTTAGAAATTGTTAAATATGAATTCTAACTATAAAGCAGACAACTTCTATGTGAACTAATCACCATACTCCTTTACTTAATATTCTCTTTAATATTGGCCATTAAGCCTTTTTGGAACTATCAGGAAGATAAAGGCTTTCAAAGCTACTTTGGGAGGACAGGTGTTATAAAAATTATTCATAATTAAATATTAGTTGTACTCAGTCAATTTTAAAAGGCTACTGAAGCAACTTGTTCTTTTTACAAAAGGTTTAGAACTTCTAAGACTAGTTTTACAAATCTGTAGAAAAACAACAGACTTTTGTCCAAGGGCTAATGAAAACTATCTATGAATTCTACTATTTTTGCCTACAGATTAAATGTGCAAACTTATGTAACTTTGGCCTTACTCATTTTCCTTAAGATCTTCTAGAGGAAATACTGACAGGGTATGTAAGATGATATCATTTACATCTATTCTTTGTTGGATTTAAAATAAAAAATAAAACTGCATTTGATACATTTAAATCCAGTTAGGTTCTAACTACTCTCCCCACGTACACTAACTCCTTACTAGCTCTACTGTGACCTTTGATTTACGTGAACTTTCAACTCACTCTGAAGAAGTTAATGTTTACCTTTGGCTTTAAATTTATAGAGACTTAAATCTCCATTTGTGCTACTGATCAGCATCACAATGACTTTGAGAAAAATCTTTGTATCAAAATATTCTGATCTATTTCAGATATTTTCAAATTATTGTATTAAAGAGATGTTAAAGATAGTAGGCTTCAGAAGAAAAATGACTAAGATTACAGCAAGTATATGTTTTCTAAAAATGGCGTTCTGAAGAAAAATGCATCAAAAATGCATTTTCAGCCACTGGCAAAAAAAAAAAAAATCATATTTTACACTTAGATGAAATAAAATCATATACATTTTTTTCTAAATAGCAACCACAACTAGATACTATATATTTCCCAACAATCATGTCATTTTTTTTGCAATCTTTTTGTTAGTTCTAACTTGATTATCAAATAATTTTTATTTTTACACTATTACAAGTGCATTTCTCCAGGTTTCCAAAACCACCTTATTCAACCTTCCCCATCTGTCACCATCTGCTTCTTTTTAGCATGTACTTTTTGTGTGATCACATAAGCATGTGAAAAATAACTAACATTCAGATGATTATCTGCTGGTACATTTGAGGACTGGGCATAATAAAAGTGAACTGCCAAAACGTACTTAACACTTTTAATTTTGTTGGGTCTTGCATGTAAGCTACATTTGATTTTCAAACTGTTTTACAGTTGGAAAGTTGATCAGGTACTGCTAACTCAAGAGCAAAGCTGAGACTAAATAATTAGCACTGCATAAAATGGTTTGGATTCAATAAGAGCCAAATCAAATAATAAAGTTTAACAGTAAGAGTTTATATGTGATTTTTAATTTCTTTTATAACTTCTAGGTGTGAAAAGACCGTATACACTACAAAAACAAAATTTTCTCAAGATATTTTATGATCCATAATTTACTGCAGGTCAAGTTTATTCCCTTCTACTATAAGAGCAAAAATATGCTCATTTAAAACAGTACATATAAATGCATTTTTAGATATTTAACACACTAAATGAATAGCTTATGTGCTAGCTAGGACTGGATCTTTGCAACTGCTTTTAAAATAAGCAAACGAACAAATTATATATATATATATATATATATATATATATATATATATATATATATATATATATTTTCCCTTTAATAATAAAGATCTTTAATTTTTCCCAGGTGGGAAAACTTGGATTGTAAGCTCCACGCTTCATCAAAGCAGATAAGAAAACAAACACTTTTTTTTTTAAATATTCTTTTTTCAACAAATGGCGTATTTAAACTACAAGCCTTATCTTTTCTGGTGGTCTTTGTTTGCACCAAGAAGAAACTGAAGTTCATTTAAAACCTAAGTTTATTTAAAAATCTCCTACGAATCTAAATTAGTACATTTCAATGAACTGGCTTTGAACTGCTTTCCAACACTCTTTTTGAAATATCTTTGAGACACTGTGATCTATCTTTCCACAGCAAAGTATTTCCACAAGACTAAAACAATTTAAAAGGTAAAGGATGATCACTGAAGTATAGGTGAAGCACAGGTCGCAGCAAAGATCTCTACATAATGAGTAAACAAGTCTTATACAAGAACAGGAGAAGGGAAAATGCCAACAGTGAGTCATTTCTAAGATAAGCAGTACTCAAGAATGTATTTCAGGTCTGAGAAACAACGATTACTTATATTACTATCAAGAAGTGGCTGGCATTAATAAAATGGCATATACTAGAAATTTCCAAGTTCAAAATACACCATCTGAAGTAAGGGACGAGATTAGTTTCAGCTCTTGCCAATCCCTCTCGAACACTGACCATGTACGTTTCATCACATTATTGCCTTGCTCTCAATTGAAGGGTACATCTCCCTCACCCACAGGATCAAATATAAACTCCTCACATTCTAATCACTACCAATGGGCCCACCCTCCTCTCTTCCTGCTTCCTCTTTGCTGCCAACTGACCCTCCCAACAGCCTAAGCACATTTCTTTTCCTTCCACGACACTAGTATATATATATTCCGGTAAAACAATTACGTTCTTGCCCAGTAAGATTATTTCATGTATCTTACCGTCTTGGTAAGCAGCAAGCTACATAAAGGCGAAAAATATTTCTTACTATTTTGGTATTCCCAGCAATGGTGTCAGCAGCAGGGTGCAAAGGGTGTGGACGGCATCAGGGGCCACTGTCAGAGGGGGGTGACGCCGAAATGACTATCTATAAAATTTCTACGCAGTGTTTCAGCAGAAATTTATTATTTTTTAATAAAAATATCCCTGTAGTTAGTTATAATAACAAAACAAACTTTTGTAAGCCCAGCTTACACATGTCAATACACCTACCAGGCCACAACTCCATGCTAATTTACTTTCTGAACGTTGTAATGCGTTCTGGTCAGAGCTGTCATTACCCAGTTACAGTAACTCTTCGAATCACATGGTTTTGTTTGTATACGCTACAAGCACACGCTGGTGTTTTTTGTTGCTGCCAGTGTTTTTACAGCCGCTGATTTTGTCCAATTTTCTGGTGTTTTAGCTACAATATTGTGGTAATTAGCATGGGGGCATGACACCATGAGTTATCACACTGGGTGACACGAACCCTGGTGACGCCACTGATTCCCAGCATCTAATATAATGCCTGAAACCTAGTAAATATTCAATATATCTTTCTTGAATGAATGAATGAATCAACATTGTACAGTGAAATGGTCCATACTGGAAAAGAGATGAAGGAGTTAAATGCTTGTTTTTAAAAGGGAGGGTGAACATACTCAGAGTTACACTGATTTAACAAAAATGCAGTATGTGATGTAAATTCTTAGACTATAATCATAAGAATTAAAACTGCATAAGAAGCGAGCTGTTTCAAGAGTTGTCTTTCTCAAACAGTAACTACAGAAATCACTCTCCCCTATAAAAATGAGGTGTCATGATTTTAATACATTATTCAACATGTATCAACCACGGGTATATAATCTATTTTTAAAGGCCAGACTTTTGAAATATTAAAAAAAAAAAGTATACAGAACTGTTTTCTTACTTGTCTTTGAAAACAAATTGATAATTTCTTGTGAACTGTAAACTTTCTATTGAGACACAATTAGACTCTTCTTGCATTAAATTCCTGGTTTTGTTCTTCAGTTGGTGACATTTGCATAGAAAACAGAATCTTTGTTTCTTAGGAGATCATCTGTTTCTGAAATGAGATGTATTTATCTTCTTCAGAAGAAATTCTCCCTAATTGTGACACAGCTAATTTTGTTATTCTAAATATGGGATATCATCATCCATGGAAAATGTATAGCAGGGGTAACTGAACTCCAGAGAAATAAAGAATTTGTTTTTCATGACACTCACAAAAACAATCTTGTTCTAGAAAATATGAACTTGTATTTAAATAAACAAGAAACAGTGTTTCTAAAATTTTACCTAATTCAGGCACAAAAATGGAGAATTTTAACCTCCTGCAGATTTTGTAACAGAGAACGTGATATTTTTGGCATCCTTTGAGAAAGTAATAGTTAGAAGTTCACTGTATAGCAAATATTAGCAATTATTTTCAATAACTCATCATTTTTGAGATGTAAATTTGGTCCCAATTTGAAAAGAACTATTATAATAATAAATAGGCATGAGTTACTATGTATATAAGGAATGCTAGTTATCACTGTGAATTTGTTCTTCCTAATTTCTTTGATTATCTTTTCCTGTTGGGCATTTATGAAATACTCGTTTTAAAAATTACAACTATTTTTATCCGTAAGTAGCCTTAAAACTGTTACTTTTTGGCCATGATGTAGTTTAAAAAGTAAAAGTGGGCTTTAGAGTCAGAGGGACCTAGTTAGAATCCTAATTCTACCTCCGCTACCTCCTAGCTGCGTAGATCATACAGATTAGGTGAAAAAAATTCTGATCCTCAGATCCCTCATCTTTAAAAATATCAGGTTTGCTATCTATCACAAAAGATTATTCTGAATATTCAATGAGTTAACAGATGCAATGCACTTATATTTGCATGTGATCCACAGTAGATGTTCAATAAACAGTAACCCTCACTCACCTGGTGGCGCAGTGGTTAAGAGCTCAGCTGCTAACCAAAAGTTCGACTCCACCAGCTGCTCCTTGGAAACCCTAAGGGGCTGTTCTACTCTGTCCTATAGATTTGCTATAAGGAGGAATCGACTCAACGGCAATGGATTTGGTTTGGTTGGTTATTTGGTGCTAGCCATACTAACCTTGGATTTTGTGAGAAAAACTGAGCCTCAGGGTTTTTATACCAGCTGCTTCCTATCTTTGCATCAGCTACCTCCTCCTTTTCATTTAGGTCTCTGGCCAAACATTACTTTCTCTGAATACCTATCTGTGGAAGACTTTCTTTTCCAGAGATGGCTGCAACAAATATCTCCCATCCCACATGCCCTTCTACAATAGACAGATGGGGTCTCTGTCTCTACCTTTTCAACCTGTATGGGCTTAGGACTGCTTCAACCAATGAGTATATGATGAAAAAGCTGGATGACTTCTGAAACCAGGCCATAAAAAAAGATGCAATACATGAATGTTCACAGAAGCATTATTCACAATAGCCAAAAAAAGGAGACAACCCAAATGTCCAGCAACGATGAATGGACGAAACAAAATGTGGTGTATCATGCAACAAAATATTATTTGGCCATAAAAAGGAATGAAGTACTAAAAATATGCTAAAACATGGATGAACCTGGAAAACATTATGCTAAGTAAAAGACATCAGGCACAAAAGGCTACGTATTATATGATTCCATTTATATGAAATGTCCACAAAAGGCAAATTCACAGAAACAGAAAATAGGTTAGTGGTTGCCAGGGTCTGGAGGCAGGAAAAATTGGGGACTGACTGCTAAGGGGTATGGGATTTCTTTTTTTAGGGGGGATAAAAATATTCTTGAATTAGTGGTGATGGCTGCACAACTCTATGAACATACTAAAAACCACTGAATTTTATGACTTAAAAAGTATAAAGTTATTATAAACATTTACTATTAAAATTAATGAAACATTTTCTGATGGGTTATTAGGTTTACTAAGTGGGAAAAAAGAAAAAGAAAAAAAAAGAAAAGGTGACGTAGCTTCCGCCTTGCTCCCTGGGACATTTGTTTTTCAGAGTCCAGAGCCAAGGAGTCTGAATACTCTGAGAAAGTAGGCTACTCGAGGAAGCCCAGGCCACATGTCAAAGTCCCAGCTGACAGCCAGCATTAATTGTCATACGTATGAGTGAAGATGCTTCCAGATGTTCCGACCTGCAGCCAGTGTCACCCTTTGGTCTTTCTGGTGGAGGCTCCATACACTGTAGAGCAGAGCTAAGCCATCCCTGCTGTCGCCTGTCTGCATTCCTGACACACAGAATCCATGATCAGAATAAAATGGTTGTTTTTCACCACTAAGTTTCAGGGTGGTTTGTTACACAGCAATGGTAACTGGGACACTCTCTAACTGAGCCACCACACCACAGCCTTCCTATTATCTTGTGCTTTTTTTTCCTTCTCAGTACTGATTCATCATATAACACTGTTATATATTTATTTTTATTCTGTCTCCCTCCATTAGAAGTCAGTTCCCGGAGAGCAAGGTTCTCTTCTGTCTTGTTCCTGTAACCACGTTACCAGAATAATAGCAAATACATAGTAGATGCACAAAAATACGTCATGAATAAACAAATTAACAAATTACTGCAGAACCCTCAGCATGGGAAGGCCATCTGGCTGGAGCTTCCCTTGACGTGAAGTCCAAAATGTAGCTACTTTCATTCCATTAACTCTCCCAGTGAAATAACTTCCTATAATTAAGTACCAAAGCGCACAATACTACAAATTCAGTCGCTGTTTCTTTGTTTCTAAGGAGAGTCGAAAATCGGTTCATAAAACTGTAAACATTCTTGTTGAAGTCATCCCATTATTGTTTTAATAAATGAATCAAAATAAGCATGACCAGCAAATAAAATGTATATGGCCAAGAAATAAAAACTGATTTACTTCAGTAGTAACTTTGTGCTTACAAAGTTTGTAAGAATTAATGTCTATATATTCTTACCCCTGCAATTCCACATTAAACAAGTAGGAAAAAATAAATTTGATCCAGGTTGAAATCCAGGTAAAAGCAGTAGGTAATGCAATTTTTAATTTTTATTTTTATTGTACTTCAGGTGAAGGCTTACAGAACAAATAGTTTCTCATGAAACAGAAGTACACGTTATTTTATAACATTGCTTAACAACCCCACAACATATCAACCCTCTAGCTTCTCAACCTTTTTTTTTTTTTTTTTTTTTTTTTTGGTGAAAATACATATAGCCAAAGATACACCATTTCAAACATTTCTACATGATAATGCAATTTTTTAAATGTGTAACTGGTTTACTTTGCAAAACATGATGTCAACTGTAATTTTTCCTTTGAATGGGACTAAAGCCTACCTCTGGTGCCAGATATTCTGGTGTACCACAAAATGTCTTCATGGTGGCTGCATCTGTGATTCCTTCCTTGCAAAGTCCAAAATCTGTAATTTTTATGTGGCCATCTTTATCCAGCATCAAATTCTCCAACTGTGTATTAAGAAAAACAACATAATATGTTCTGTAGTCTTCAACAACAGGAAAACATTGTTTCGAAAATGACTGAATGCTGAGTAAGGTATTTCGGAAAGAGGACACAGCTGTAGTTAATAAAATCTTCTGTACTTACAAACCCTGTACGTTCCTAACTTTGTGTGAAAAGAACCATGTTTTATCATATATTTCATAATGATAAAATGATTCATTTTTAAACCAACGGAAAAGAGGGCTATGTTTTAAGAGCTATTATGTGTAAGTAACTAAAGCCTAATCAATTTTTCAAAGCAAACAGCAATCCTCTTTTTTTTTTCTTTCTTCTTCTTAAAACAGAATGTGATCTAAACAATCCCAGAGAGATGAGCATCTTCTAGATATATACAGATGGCTCTCAAAAACTTCTCTTGGGAATCTATTGCTATTATAAAATATTCATTTACAGAAATGTTTTTTTGGTGGTAGTTGTAAATCAAACCTAAATCTTATTTTGCAAGGTAAGGCGATATCCTCTTTTGCAGTTCTTTGTAATAAAGAAATACCAACGCTTTTAAACATAAAAAGAAAAAGAATATCAAAGTCAAACATTCAACAGTTAAAATAAATATATAACACAAATGTTAGAATCTCTTTGAATACATTAATTCAAGAACACCTAAGAGAATGCTATATCCGAGATTTAGCCAAGTAGCAAGATCATCTGTAGTAAATGAAAATTAGGATATGCAAAGGGAAAGGCAGCTTGCGCAAAGCCAGCACCATTAAAAATAACAACAATATCTGAACCCAATGTTATAATTACCATAAAACAGAGATACGTATGACTTCTATTTGTGATTCTACAGCCTTACATAGATGGGGCGCCCTAACTTGGACCAATCATGTAGATACAACCCAAAGGTACTTCACATAGGGACTTCTTTTATCATACACGAGAAATACATATGTGGAAAAAACTTTATCAGGATGAACGAAAATTACCTTATTTAAGGAGTACTTAATCTACTCCTTAATATGATGACATTTAAAGGTCTTACCTGAACTCCGAAGTCAACATCAAATTAAAAACAGAACTCCACATAAGACCATAAACAGAAACCAATCATAGAAAATGATTGTGATATTATTAAATACCTTTTAAACCAGAAACTAAATAGTTAAGCAAGTTATGTCCACTGAAGGAAAGATTAGAAAGCACATAAGTCCTTCTGTGAAGTGCTTAAATATGCTACCCAAATGAACTAAATGCTCAATAAATGGTACATGTACAGCATACTTCAAAGAAATCAGTTTTCAATTTGTCTACAGAAAGCTGAATGAACCCTAAATATATTCTTGAACCTTTAAAAAGAAAAGTCCTCTTATTTTATACAAACAAAGATGTCTTCCATCTTCTCTATGCTTTTCTTCTAACTAGAATCCAGAAATGAAGCCTAACTTGCAGGAATGAAAATAAGTCTTTAATAGTGAAAACTATCAGAAACATCGAGAAAGAAGTCTGTCTACTTCCCTTTCTTCCTACCTACTATTTCTTTCTCCTTGCCTTCGTCTGTCTTTTGCTTCCTCATAATCTCTGTCCGCCTCTAGTTTTTTCCCATTTTTCCCTTCTCTTTCAAACAACATTTTCTTTTTCCTTCCTTCCCTAACTTCCTGCAATGGGAAAAAGAATTATATACCAGAGATTGTTGTTTTGTTGAATAAAAATATATATGCCCTATTCTTAATTTTTTAGATGTCGATTATTGTTTTAATATATTAAAATTATAAAGACAAAACAATTTAATTTTTTAAACGTTGTAAGATCTTTACAAATATTCAATAAATCTCTTCAACTCACATAAAATACATAAACATTTTTATAATACCTTTAAATAATACATAGCGCGACTGAACAAAATTTGACTGTGGCCACCATTTCTTTCTCACTCTCATCCAGGTTGGTACATACTCTGCCAGCCCTCTTCATGTGCAGGGGAAAGTATTCACAGAAATACGGTTCCTGCACTACTTCTCCACATTTTGACACAGCCATTTTCAAGTGGCTAGGATACAGAAGTATCAAAATGTATAAGCAGCATTTTTAATACAAGCTGTATCTATTTTTAAAAAAACCTGACTCCCATTTAATTGTTTACCCTCATTTTTTATTTCTGAGCCTCACACAAAGGGGTGTGACAAACGGGTAAGTCAAGTCAAGGAGCTAGACTTTAAACCCCAGCTTTACCCCCTACTAATGGTGTGACAATGGCGATTATTAATTTCTATGTGCCTCAATGTCATCATCTATAAAACAGATGTAACAGAGTTTTCAAAATGACACGAGATACTGGATGCAGAACTTAACACACAGTAAACATTCAATAAAAGTAAACTATTGTGATTGATCATTTTTAAACATGAAGAGTTTAATGGCTGATTCAGAAGTTATTGAAACAGTCTGTGCTCTTCTAGACAACACTGTATTTTAAAGGAAAGAGCAAAGTTCCAGAATGGACTCCGATAAAACACTTTTGTCAGTTCACTGAATTCATTAAAAATACTTTTCAGTATACAATAATTTCTTCTGAGTAAAATAATAAAACTTCTATATAGTTCATAATTTTCAAGTCAGGTATTTTATAATTTTATAAGTATCGTCCATCAATTATTTTGCTTCTCCCATCATCCTAAAATGTTATTTGCTGAGCATGGTTGACAATAACTTATCCATCGAAAGTATGAACAGAGATGTGTCACCTCAAAAAAAGGTATCTGCAAAATTCCTATTAACTATTATAAAGATAAATCAGAGGGCAACTAAGCAGACCCATGGGCTAGATAAGCACCTGTGTCGATGGCTGCACAACATTGTGAGTGTAATTAACGCCGCTGGATTGTACACTTGAAAACGGTTAAAATGGCAAATTTGAAGTTTAGCGTATTTTACCATAATTTAAAAAACCTGGAAATGACTTCCTTGGTGCATGTAATATTGATATAAAGAGTATTTAGTCATATATTTTAGGAACCCTTCTACTCTCTAAAGGAGAAAAAAAATTATAAATGATCTTTCTTCTGTTCTCCCTTCTAAATGTCATGGCTATCCTTCCTTCGTCAGCTGTGAAACGCAAAATGAATACCATCCCTAACTGCTCAGGTGCTCTCTATTTATGAAACTTTAACTGGATCTGTTCTCTCTCCACTGTCAGTCTGGAGAGCAGGGCAGTGTGTTTATGCCTAATACGCTGACTTGCAAAAGCAATGACGGAGTCAAATAGGTAGTTATAAGAGACAAGCCTCTATATTAAAAACCTGGGTAATGCCTGCTATTTGTACCAGTTAGAGGGTTGTCATCTAACAGTTCATGCTTTTGAGAAGAGAAAAAAATATTAGACGTAAGCCTCACAGAATTTAAGCAAAAAAAAAAGGGCAACATGTTTTTAGCCAGTTGAAATAAACAGGCATTATTTGACAGATGGTCTTGATTCATTGTTTATTTGAGGAAACGGTAGATTTTGAACTCTTTTTCCTCTGTGCTTTCTTGTGTGTTGGGAACAAGAAATAAAGACAAGAAAGTACTATGCTCCTTTCTGCTCTTGCTGGTACACAGAATGAAGTTAAAACTCTACAAACACTAGCTGTGTTCAGCACACTGCTTCCCACCTTTCCCACTTCACAGCACAGTAGAAAAGGTAATCTGTAGAGCACTCAAGGGTACATGGACAAGCCACTCGAGGCTGCCCTTACCACCTTGCGGGCTGAGGAAGGCTATATCTTGGGCACACCTGTAACCCATTTGTGGCACACAGGCTGAGAAGCTCTGTTCTACTATATGCCAGGCTAGTTATCAGAAGTCTAAAAACAAAAACATTACATGTATAATTTTTAGGTATCCTCTTATTTAAATGGCTGACATTGTGATTAAACAAAGAAATGAAACTAGCAGCTCCTAAAGGCTCTGGCGGTACACACAAAAAAAGACCCATTGCCGTGGATTCGATTCTGACTTACAGTGACCCTATAGGACAGACTAGAACTGCGAAAAAGAGGAAGCCCCTCAATGTGCTGGACCGACACAGTTGTTGCAACAATGGGCTCGAACATAACAATGATTGTGAGGATGGCACAGGACCAAGCAGCATTTCATTCTGTTGTACACAGGGTCACTATGAGATGGAACCAACTCAACAGCACCTAACAACAACAGAGGCTCTAATGACTGTTGCAGCAATATCAGTAAATAACTCCCTTTATGCACTCCTAACTCCCACTTCAGCACAGATACATCAAACTCAGTTATGGGTACCAGGACGGCCTCAGGCCCATGAAGGCAGTAAGATCTCCGCTGTACACTGCAGACTGAGGTATAAGGCATCAAATAATGAAAGGAAAACACTTCCTCACTTTAAACTCTCCTAACCTAGGAAGAATCCATAATGTACAGTAGTGGACACTTGTCAAATTATTTAACAATTCACTACAAATAAGGGACGTAGCCCAACTGTACAATTTGATTTTAGAGGTGGAAGGGGTTCTTAATAGCAGAGGCTTAAAATTTCTATAAAGGAGGAAATCAAGGTAACTGTCCAGTTCGAAGTGGGAGTTAGGGTGTATCCTGAGACTAAGTACACTGTTTCCATTTAGACTGTACATTTATTTGGGGTGGATTTCAGGTAGCTGATGAAGGAGGGTGCAATTCTGAAGCCAACTCTTTGTGCCATAACCTGTTGCCATCGAGTTGATTACAACCCACAGTGACCCTATAGGGCAGAGCAGAACTGCCTCATAGGGTTTCCAAGGCTGTAATCTTTATGGAAGCAGATTGCCACATATTCCTCCGGCGGCTGGTGGGTTCAAACCACTGTTAGATTAGCAGCCAAGCATTTAATCACTACGCCACCAGGGCTGCTTTGTGCCACCACTTCGAAATTCTCTAAATCTACTTGGTGGTTTCTCACATTAATAAAGTAAATGGTTAAATACTCTATGATTAGATACAAAACAAGGTTAGATGCTCAACAAGTAGAGTTCAGCAGCAATTTATGCATTACTCTCTTTCATAAACTCTTGGAGAAATGAATTCTTAATGAATTCTAGTACCATTATACGAATCTTTGCAAATATTCTTGTTCAGCCTATCCTGTACTTGGGTAGGATGGCATTTTAAATACGGGAACTACTTGCAAAATAAAAACTGAGCAGAAAAAAAAAAAAAGATTTTAAACTATAATTTACATTATTGAAGAAGTCTTAGAAAAGATTTCTTAAAATCACCATGCTATCATGAAGCAATACCAGTTTTTCCTAAGTAATCTCAAGGAAGTTGGGACCCTAAAAAAATAAAGCTTTATATCATGTCCTGCACTGATAAAATTAAGCAAATTTACTTTCTAAAGTACAACAAAGGCTTTAAAAATTTATTTCTTCCTATGAATACCAAGTGATCATGATATGTTAACTGATAATATGTAAACTGTTTTAAATTAACATGCATATGAGAAAAGGCTTTGCCTCCAATGATAATTGGGCAGCAGCACAGGGTACCAATGTACTTGTGAAGCACAGCTACCACTGGCATCTCAAATGGATTTGCATTTGAATAAAAACAAAGTAATTAATAATGACACCTTAGAAACAAATTTGAGACCGATCTCAATCAAAGTGGGACCCTAAACCAGTTTTGGATGATTTTTTTAAAATACAAATGGGATAAATATATTTGAAACCTTCATCCTTTTATCTTCAAAAGCCTGATTAGAATTTCAGGTTTACAGAAGTCTCTCAGAGTTAATTCAGTGCATTCTCCCATCTAGATTTTATTTAGACTCTAGAATGGTAGAATGATGTCATGGAAAGAGCACTAGACCTGGAGCTAGGATTCATGGGTTTCAATAATCTTGACTGTGCCACCAACTTGGTCCAGTACTTTGGGTAAGCCACCGATTAGACTTCTAGACTTCAATTTTCTCACCTGTAAAATATGGACCAGCTCTCAATTTCTACGATTCGACCTAAAGGACCTCATTCTGTTATGCATAATCCTATGCACTATGGATAAAATGACACTTGTACAAATTTTAAGTATTTGGCTTATTATGTTACTTATTACTTTACTGTATATGTGTATTTTTCTTGGTGTATATTCATATGATTTCTGTATTGTGCTGTACATTTACTGAGACCTTTAAGTTAAAGCTATATTTTTAAAAAGCAAACTTAAAGAGATCACATAATTGTCTAGTAAAGGTTAGTGGTCTATGCATACAGCAATAAATAAAATAAAATAAATAAATAAAATAAAGTAGGTACTTTCTATTGCAGTTTAATACATTTAATCTAATTCCATTATCAGAAAGGAGAGGGGAAAGAAACTCATATTTAATAACCTTCAATACACTAAGCAAATGTTGATTCATTTAATAAGAACTGATTAATGGAGAATATTGATTGAAACCATCTCAATTATATCACTCCTTACTCTACGCTGGAAATCAAATGAGCACTCTTTTCTTTTTGTTTCTTTAGATTAATAATCCTACCTTCCAGTTTTAAACATTCTAAATCTGTTACCGAGTACTTCAAAATTATTCTCATTTCCTTAATCCAGGCTTCCTATCCTATCCTTCCTCCCAGAAAATAGGATTCATAAAACACAAAGTGGGACTTGGAAGGTGGGCTCGAGCAGAGAACAGCTATTTCTATTATATTTGAAAATTCAATACACGTTTTACTGTGCCATGTACCTAATTTCTTTTAAAAATACGTAGATTCAAGGCATTTAAACATAAAAGGATTATTTGACCAACCAGATATCCGATACAGGGATGCCAAAGTCTGCCAATATTCCTAGTTACAAAAAGCCTCGTGGTAAGTACAATCATCCTATTGATCTGTATTCATGTCTAGTCCACTTTGGCATTTAGACAGTTGGTCACCCCCCCATCTAGATGTGTTATAGTTGCATAGTTCACTTTTGCTTAAACACAGTATCATACACTTTCTTTTAAACTTTAATAGTACTAAGTTGTATAAACATACATACCGTATTTCACAGTCACAGTGTAAAATAATACCTTGTGAGCTAGTTACTCTTGGGGTGATTCATAAGTTAAAGGTATAGAACAGAACATCTCCAAATAACCTAGAAAACTGTTTAATTAGACAACTTTAAGAATTAAAATGTATTAAAAAGGAGCAAGATGAGAATGACGGGAGAATTGTGATTTTTTTATACGCAGCAATATATAGATATACCTCATTTTACATAAAACAGAATTTCATTAAAGTTATGTGTGACTTCTATTTGCAAATCAAATTATATTTTAAATTAACTAATACTTGATAAATAAATAAATTCTGTGTTAAATTTTAATAGGTCAAGATTACTATATGATTTACTTTTTAAGAAAGTAAGAAAGTAACATTTAATTTTTTTCAAAATATCTCATGGTATAAATTTCCTTACTATAGCCAATCTAATTCATAAAAGTGACATGAGAATTACTATTACCTTTTATGAACTACGCCAGGGCTCAGCAAACTACAGCCCATGAGCCAAATCCAGTCTACTGCCGTTTTTTGTAAATAAAGTTTTATCTGGATACAACCACACTCATTCATTTACATACTGTCTGGGGCTGTTTTCACAGTCAAATGTCAGAGTTGAGCAGTTGTAACAGAGACTGTACAGGCATATTTACTATCTAACCTTAAGGGTCTCAACAGAAAGGTATTTAGAGAAGTCAATTCACTATTAATGATTAAAAGATACAGTGTTTTTTAAATGAAAAGACAAAATAGATCAATAGAAGGCTATTTTAAAATACTTCGATTTTTAAACCCATCAAAAAGTTTATACCAAAATTAAAATATTTTCCTTCCAACTAAATAGTCTTATTTATTATAAAAGTTTCTTCATATGATACTTCTTACAGGATGTTAGAATGTAATATCAGAACTTAATTGTTTTAAAATATCACTTTTAAAGTTACATCTTGACTTTTAATCAGATGTTCAACATTTCTCTAATTACAACATTTATCAAAAAATGAAATTATTGTTGGTAGATCATATTTGATCAGAGCAGTTGAGCAGAAATTATTTTGCACATCAAAAACTCAGACATAAATTAACTACATACATATCAGTGAATGAAATTTCCCGTCAAATGCAGTGACACACATTCTTAAACAGGCTGCTTTTTTCCCAACTAAATCTGCTTTTCTCAAAATTGTGTAACTTTGTAATTACTTTGTGTTTGTCCCTATAGTCTCTGCAAAAACAAATTTTGATTACTTTTTTTTTTTTTTTTTTACCTTGAGATCACGGTACACAATCTTTCCGGAATGTAGATAGTCCAGAGCGGAGACAATTTCTGCACCATAGAAACGTGTGCGGTCCTCAGAGAACACCCGTTCTCTCGACAAATGGAAAAACAGCTGCAGGGTAAACAGCAGGGACAGGATTGTAATAATTACTGAGTTAGTGGGGGAAATTAACACAAACATAAAACACCTCTCATCACCATATTGTGATGATGGATAGTGTACTCTCAGTGGGCACCGAGCACTCTTAGACAGCAGCTGGCTTATCTTTTCCAGGTTTCCAAGGGGAGACTGCGAGCTGGTAAATCAGCGTTTTAATCAATATACCAATCTTGTTTAAGGCATTCTGCTTGCTACCCATTTAACCTTCAGTCAGCAGAGGAAAAAAAATATGTATCATCGGATTGCATTTCCTTCTCACTATACTCTTGTCTCACTCTTTCAAAGATTCGGTATTGAGACATATTAAGTGAACACAAGCTTAACTAATATTTTTACTTTAATTACTTGATTTACATTTGATTTCAAAAAAAGGACTGGTGATTTGTTGGAACTGATTCATGGGAACTTACTATATTCTATAACTTAACTGATCATGAAATCTTTTCAAAGCTTGAATCACTGTTTTCCATAGTGAGAAACTGTTAAGGTTTTAAGTTTTTAATTTATTTTAGTAATGCCCAAAATGGATTGAGATCTTCCATTGTTTCCATTACAGTTCTCAATGTCTATTTCTATTTTCAATAAGAATTAACTATGACTCCAAGCTTTTCTCCTATAGTCATTTAAAACTGTAAGCCAACCCATTCCCTAGGTAACTGCTTAAAAGATACATCATTAAACATTCAACAAGTATTACTGGGTGCTCACTGTGACCAAGCACCCAGCTCTTTATTTAAGATAGCTCTTCAGTGAAGAGACAGCATATCTCATCTCTCAGTCCAACAATGTACATGGGCAAAGGAGCAGGTTTCTGCACTATGATTTGGCTATTGACCTTTGTTGTACTATTTCACTCTATGAAGAAATCTGCCAGGAACAATGAAAGATTGTTTAAAGTGCTGAGTACACTGTTGGGCACCATGGTCAGTACTTAATACAGGTGATTAAAGAAATGAGTTGATCACTGTATGTACCCTTGACTGCAAGATCAGAATTTAACTGTGTCTTCCATGGATCACTGACTCTTAATGCTCCTGTAGTATCTCCAGGATACCGTAGTTAACCAAGATTTGTTCTGGACAGACCAAATCATAATTTCAAGTAACATAAAACAGGTGTCCTACAGATTCTTCCTTTCCCTTTCCCACCTCCACCCTCCACTTAATTTATGCTTAACAATCTATCATTGTTTTCAAATAAACTTTTTGCATGACCCACTGGCACAGTAAAAGAAAGAGAGAAAGAGAAAATGAATCATCTAACTATTACCAAAAAAAGACTGGTTCAACATTACATATAAAATATATGGCAGACAGTCTCTCAACTTTAACTGATCTCTAAAAAATTGTCATATTTTATTAAATCTAAAATTACATTGATTGGGACTGTATCATTAATTTATACAATATGAAGAAAAAATGTTATCAATTAAAACTGACACATCACCAGCTATAAAAGTAATTCTGATTACAAAAATGTTAAATGTGTCTTACAAATGATCAATTACAGTATACCAAAAATCAAATAAATTTATTTAATTACTCAGGGATATTTGTCAAAATTCATTCATTTCATATAGACAGATACATATTAATGCATTATCATCCAAATGAGGACAGGGCATAGGAGGAAGCATGAATAATCAGTAAAACCATTCAGGAAAATTTCTGAGTGAAAATAATTTCTACCACACTTTATACAAAATATCACTAACTTTGATTAAAGACCCTCTCTCTCTATGTAGATTTATAGTAATCTTCTAAGAAGATATAAACAGTGGTTAAAAACCCATTGCCATCTAGTCTAATGACCCTATAGGACAGAGTAGAACCGCCCCGTAGAGTTTCCAAAGAGCGGCTGGTGGATTCGAACCACCAATCTTTTGGTTAGCAGCCGAACACTTAACCACTGCACCACAGTGGTTGGGTTTCTAAATTTTCTTAAAAGACTGTTAAGCCTACTACCCACTCATCTACTTTACAAAGGATATAGATCCTCCCCAAATCACTATACCACATGCAGGATTCTAAATCTTTATTTAGGTAATAAATCTTCAATTTGTCTGCTAGCCAATTTCTATAAAACTATCAGCTAAAAAAACTACATTTAAGGGGAAGAATTCTATTTATTTCTCCTTCTGCTGCCATCTGATATTTACCCCGACTACGTTATGAAATTTATTTTTGTTAAGATAACCAAAAACCACATAATTCCCAAATCCACTGACCTATTTACAGTTTCCACCCTTAGTTCCTATTCTGGAGCTTAGAATATCACTAGTACTGTCCTCTCTTTCTGGAATCACATTCCTTGGCTTTGCTAATAGAACTCTATCCTAATTTTCTTCCTAACTCTCTAGATACTCCTTCTCAATTTCAACCTTAGCTCTGAACTACTTTTTCAATTCAGCACTCATTCAGTTAGCATCAATTATTTTAAAATTACTGTGCTGGGCATGGAGAAGAGAAAAAGTGGGTATACAATGGTGATAAAGACATAATCCCTGTCCTTTAAGGAACTCCAGCCCAATGAAGGAGACACACGCATAAATAAAAAGCAAGAGGGCTGTGATACAGTTTGTAATTCAGATATTAAAAAATGCTTTGGAGGCAAAGTGTGATTAACTTTTAATGGGATTATTTGGGGAGACTTCACAAATAAGGTAATATATCTCACTTAAGTTTTAAAAGATGAGATTTTCAAAATTGGAGAATGTAAAATATGAAAGTAAGGAAAGTACAAAAGATTGCTACTCAGGTTCATCTTTGTTTCTAACAGAGTCTAGCATAGTACCTATACAATGTAAGTAATTAATAAATGTTTGTAGAAAAAACTAATTCTAAAGAGAAAAAAGCCCAGCAATGGCAAGGAGATACATAATGTAGGAAGCTGAAGAAATGTATTCAGGGCGATGACAGGACCTAAAGGAAAAGATGAGGCTAATTTATTTAGGATGTTAATTGTCATGATAATGAGTTAGAACTTTATTCTGTAGAGATGGGACCATCAAGGAGTTTGGGGTTAAAAATAAATAAATAAAACCAAACTCTAGTATAATTTTAGAAAGACAATTTTGGCAGCAATTGGAGAATCAACTAAAAAGATCTGAGACTACAGTCAAGTAAACAATTCATCAAGTGCAACAAAAATACAGCTATTAAGCACCTACTTAGTGCTCGCTGCTGTGAAAAGCTACAGACACAATTATGAGGAGGACTCAAACGGTACCATTCCTCAAGGACATCACTACTTGGGCAGAATAGCCAGATATATAAACAATTCAACTAAAAATATGGAAACTATTATAAAATAGCACATTTAAAGAAGTGAATAAGTATGCTTGGCAATATCAGAAATTACATTTGAGCTGCATAAGAGCTTCTGAGAGTCCTCAACTAGGGTGGGCGTAAGGACACTTCAAGACAGACATTTCCAGAGGGAACTGGCCTGCAGAATTTGGGCCAAGGGAGAGAGCAACATTATCGAGGTTTCCCTATGGTTGGCTGAGTAGACATAGCTGCCAAGACGGTAGAGGCAAAGAAAGGGGATGGAGGAAGAGGCCCAATGGGTTCTATTTTAACACATCGACTTTTAAACAAGCATTGATAACACAGCCTAGAAACAGATATGGAGTTATTTATATGAAGAACAGAGTTAAAACTAAGAAAGCATAATATAGCCCGGGAATTTAGTAAAAACTGAAAAGAGAGCTAAGGTCAGAATCTAAGGGTACTACTACACTTAAGAACAGGAAAAAAAAGCAGAGGAAAATGTTGACATAGAGTTCAAAAAAAAAAGCCCAAAATGGAACAAGAACACAAAATCTTAGAAGTCAGTGGAAAAGAAACAGTTTCAGGAAAGAGCAGTAAAGTTTACTGGACTTAAGAATAGGTCATTTGTCACCTCTCAGGGAAAAGGTGTCATGTGAGAAGTGAATGTGAAGTAAAGACAGAAACAGAACATAATTACTTCAGGAAAAATGAATGAGATGAGCCAAATATTATTCAAACAGAAGACTTCTGCTGCAAGATATTCAATGATGCTTTCAGGAAAACTGCTGCTGCAAGAAATTAAGAGACTCTAAAAACTATAATTCATGTGGGATAGACACACAAGTTAAAACAAAGAGCAATGAAATCAAGTACCCAGAAACAGGTTATTTTAGTTGACAAGAATTTAACAATTGGTAAGTTGATAATGACAGTGATGGGATAAAAAGTATATGGATAAAATCAGTACTTAATAAATGCTGCCATGATAATTGCTTCATTTAGAAAAAAAATAAAATTGTATTTTCATCTCACACCATAAAATAAATTTCAGAGGTAATTAACAGTTAAATATACAACACAAACTAATTTTTTAAAAAACTAGAGGAAAATACATATAAATAGTTATTGGATATCATGATAAAGGAGGAATTTCCAAGCAGAAAAGAAATGGAACAAACTGGGAAAAAAAACTGGTAAAACTATGTGAAACAGCAAAAATATATATAAAATTGAATATTTATAAGAAATATGACAGCGTTCATATCCTTAATTATAAAGAAATACTATGAAAAATAAAATGTTACCTTCTGCCTTAAACAACTGCACAGAAATAAATACTGGCAAAATATATATTAGATATGGGACAACAGGCAGTGCAGCACTATGATCCCTGTGAGAATGGAAACAAGGTGAGTTCTACGATCACCCCACCTTCTGTTTAGGGGCACTTTCTGGAACACCATTCAGGAAAGGAAATCCCAAGGAAAACTCAGCTCTCTCAATGTTGGAAAGATAATATCAAATTCTGAAGGGGTGAGGTGGACGGCATTTGCAGGGGAGGGCACCAGAGAGAAACAAGCTATATGGATTGGCAGAGCTGACTCTGATGCTGAATATTAAGCAATGCATGTGTATGGTTAAACAGAGAAGGAATGGGGAGCTGTATGCCAAATAATTTCCAGAGCTCACACAGAGCTGAGAGATGCTCCATTTCTGACCAGAAGAGAGATTCATCCATGAACAACCAGGCATATAGTAGATACCTTAAAAGAGTCAGAGCAAAGCTAACCCTACACTAAAAAAGCTAACAAATGATACTGTAAAATATCAATTAGATATGCAAATAATTTAACTCGCTACCAGAACATAGCCTAAAACTCTTAGAAGAAAGACAACAAAATCCAGAAAATCAACAATGTAAAGTTCAAATTATCTAGCATCCAATCAACAATTATTACACATGAGAAAATGTGATCCATAATCAAAAGAAAAAAACTGGTCATTTGAAAGAAACCAAAAAATGATAGAGATGATAGAATTAGTAGATCATAAAACAGTACATAAACTTAAAGAAAAGAGAAATGGAAAATACACACAGAAACAAATGGAACTTCTAGAGATAAAAGATACATTTTTTGAAATAAAAAATTTGCTAAATTTGAGAGTAACAATAGTTTAGACGCGGAAAGAGAAACGACCGGCGAACATGAAGCCATAGCAATAGAAACTACACAAAGTTCAAATGAAAGAAACAAAGAAAGAGAAAAAACAAAAACAAAGCCTCAGTGAACAGCTGGATAGAATCTAGGAGTCAAATATATGTATAACTATAGTACCTGCAAGGGGCGCAGGGAAGGGCACATTTGTGAACTAACGGCAAAAATTTCCAAAATTGGATGAAAATGATAAATACACAGATATAAGAATCCCAACAAACCAGAACAGGATAAAAATTACAAACATGTGCATGCTCAAAACACAAGTCTTCAAATTTCTGACAAACCAGTGACAAACAGAAAATCTTTATAACATTCTGAGTTAAAAAAAAAAAAGATACTGGTACAACGACAGATACATTGACCAATGGAACAGAATTGAGAACCCAGATGTAAATCCATCCACCTACGGTCACCTGATCTTCAACAAGGGCCCAAAGTCCATCAAATGGGGAAAAGACAGTCTTTTTAACAAATGGTGCTGGCAAAACTGGATATCCATTTGCAAAAAAATGAAACAGGACCCATACCTCACATCGTATACAAAAACTACTTCAAAATGGATCAAAGACCTGAATATAAAGCCTAAAACTATAAAGTTCATAGAAGAAAAAATAGAACCAACACTTCAGGCCTTAATACATGGCATTTACAGGATACAAACCATAACCATCAATGCACAAACCCCAACAGATAAGCTAGATGACTGGGATCTTCTAAAAATCAAACACCTATCCTCTTCAAAAGACTTCACCAAAAGAATAAAAAGAGAACCTACAGACTGGGAGAAAATTTTTGGGCAGTACAAGTCAGACAAAGGTCTAATCTCCATAATCTATAAGAAAATCCAACACCTCTACAACAAAAAGACAAGTAATCCTATTAAAAAATGGGCAAAGGAAATGAACAGACACTTCACCAAAGAAGACATTCAAATGGCCAACAAACACATCAGGAAATGCTCGCGATCACTAGCCATTAGAGAAATGCAAATTAAAACCACAATGAGATACCATCTCACCCCGGCATTACTGGCACGAATCAAAAACACTGGAAATAACAAATGTTGGAGGGGCTGCGGGGAGATCACAACTCTTATGCACTGCTGGTGGGAAAGCAAAATGATACAACCATTTTGGAAAATGATATGGCACGTCCTCAGAAAGCTAGAAATAGACATACCATTCGATCCAGCAATCCCACTCCTAGGAATATATGCTAGAGAAATAAGGATCATCACTCAAATAGACATATGCCCACCTATGTTCATGGCAGCATTGTTCACAATAGCAAAATGAAGGAAACAACCTAGATGCCCATCAACAGATGAATGGATAAACAAACTATGGTACATACACACAATGGAGTACTATGCAACGAGAAAGAACAACGATGAATCTGTGAAGCATCTCATCACTTGGATGAAACTGGAGGACATGATGCTGAGTGAAATAAGTCAATCACAAAAGGACAAATATTGTATGAGACCTCTATTGTAAAAACCCATGAAAAAGTTCACACGCAAAATGTAACAATCTTTGTTGGTTACCAGGGATGGGGAGGGGGGAATACTAAATAGGCAATAGATAAGTGGTATCTTGGGTGAAGGGTGAGACAGTACACAATACAGGGGAAACTAGCACAACCTGTACAAGGAAAGGTCATGGAAGCCCCATAGACACATTCAAACTCCCTGAGGGACTGAACTGCTGGGCGGAGGGCTCTGAGGACCACGGTCTCGGGGAACATCTAGCTCAATTGGCATGACACAGCTTACAAAGACAGTGCTCTACATTCTACCTTGGTGAGTAGTGTCTGGGGTCTTAAAAACCTGTGAGCGGCCATCTAAGATACTCCACTGGTCTCATCCCTTCGGGAGCAAGGGAGAATGAAGAGAACAGGATACAAGGAAAAGATTAGTCCAAAAGACCAACTGTCCACAGCTACCAAGGCCTCCACCGGACTGAGTCCAGTACAGCTGGATGGTGCCCGGCTACCACCACTGACTGCTCTGACCAGGATCACAACAAAGGGTTCTGGACAGAGTTGGAGAAGGATGTACAGCATAACTCTAACTCACAAAAAAAAAAAGACCAGATTTACTGGCCTAAAGGAGACTGGAGAAACCCTGAGAGTATCGCCCCCAGACACCCTTTTAGCTCAGTGGTGAAGTTACCTCCGAGGTTCACTGTTCAGCCTGGGAGTGGACAGCCCTGTAAAACCAAATGAGACTAACGAGGTACGGGAGTCCAGGGACAAGGGCCAGAAGGCAGAAGGGGACAAGGAAGCTGGTGATAGGGAACACAAGATTGAGTAAGGATATTGTTAATGTGTTGTGAGATTGTTAACCATTGTCATAGGGCAACGTTTGTAGTAACTGTTAAATGAGAAACTATTTTGTTCTGTAAGCCTTCATCTTAAGTGAGAATAACAGCACAACTGGAAGAGAGTAGTCAATGTCACTGAACTGTGTATGTAGAAATTTTTGAAACGGTGTATCTTTGGCTATGTGTATTTCCACCAAAAAAAAAAAAAAAAAAAGGTTGAGAATTTAGAGGGTTAATATGTTGTGGGGTTGTTAACCAATGTCATAAAACAACACGTGTACTACTGTTTCATGAGAAACTATTTGTTCTGTAAGCCTTCACCTGAAGTACTATAAAATAAAAAAATTAAAAAGAAAAAAAGCTAGAAATAGAAGTACCATATGATCCAGCAATCCTCCTCCTTGGACTATATCCTAGAGAAATAAGAGTTGTCCCACCAATAGATATATGCACAGCCATGTTCTTTGCAGCACAGTTCATGATAGCAAAAAGATGGAAACAACCTAGGTGCCAATCAATGGATGAATGGGTAAACAAATTATGGTATATTCACACAATGGAATACTACGCAATGATAAAGAACGATGAATCTGTGAAACATAACATGGAGGAATCTGGAAGGCGTTATGCTGAGTGAATTTAGTCAGTCACAAAAGGACAACTATTGTATAAGACCACTATTACCAGAACTCAAGAAAAGGTTTAAACACAGCTCAAGAAAAGGTTTAAACACAGAAGAAAACATTCTTTGATGGTTACAAGGGTGGAGAGGGAGAGAGAGGGGAATTCACTAACTAGAAAGTAGACAAGAATTATCTTATGTGAAGGGAAGGACAGCAAACATCACAGGGGAAGTCAGCACAACTGGACTAAACCAAAGCTAAGAAGTTCCCTGAATACAACAAAACACTTCAAGGGACAGAGTAGCAGGAGCAGGGGTCTGGGGACCATGCGTTCAGGGGACATCCAGGTCAATTAGCATAACAAAGTTTTTTAAGAAAATGTTCTGCATCCCACTTTGGTGAGTGACATCTGGGGTCTTAAAAGCTAGTGAGTGGCCATCTAAGATGCGTCAATTGGTCCCAACCACCCGGAGTAAAGGAGAATGAAGAACTGCAAAGACATAAGGACATTAACCCAAGAGACAGAAAAGGCCACATAAACGAGACTTCATCAGCCTGAGACAAGAACTAGATAGTACCCGGCTACCACCAATGACCTCCCTGACAGGGAACACAACAGAGAGTCCCTGACGGAGTAGGAAAAAAGTGGGGTGCAGAACTCAAATTCTAGTAAAAAGACCAAACTTAATGGTTCAATTGAGACTGGAGAAACTCTGGAAGACATGGCCCCCTGGACTCTCTGTTAGCCCAAAACTAAAACCATTCCAGAGGCCAAGTCTTCAGACAAAGATTAGACTGAAGTATGGGGAATAAAATGATGCTTGTGAAGAGTGTGCTTCTTAACTGAAGTAGATACATGAGACTAAATGGGCAGCTCCTGTCCAGAGGCGAGATGAGAAGGCAGAGAGGGTCAGGAGCTGATTGAATGGACACAGAAAATCCAGGGTGGAAAGGTAGAGTGTGCTGTTACAGTACAGGGAGAGCAACTAGGGTTGCAAAACAATGTGTGTATAAATTTTTGTGTGAGAGACTAACTTCAATTGTAAACTTTCACTTAAAGCACAACAATAAATAAAATAAAATAAATGTCGAGAGAAAGACAAAAAAAAAAAAAAAAAGGACACATTACAAAAAAGAGCCCTGGTGGTACAATGGTTAAGCACTCGGCTGCTAACTGAAAGGTCGGTGGTTTGAACCCACCAGTGGCTGTGTGGGAAAAAAGACCTGGCGATCTGCTCCCATAAAGATTACAGCCTACAAAAGCCTACGGGGCAGTTCTACTTTGTCCTACAGGGTCACCATAAGTTGAAATTGACTTGATCACATACAACAACAACAATTACATACAGAGGGGGAAAAAAAAAAAACAGTAGAATATGCCTAGACTTCTTCACAAAAACTATATGTAAGAGGACATTGCAAAATTTTAAGTCCAAGTTGCTAAAAGAAAAAACGTAGCCTAAAATTCAGAATCAGTGAAAATATCCAACAATAACAAAAAAGATTAGATACTTCTTATTTGACAACGATTGAGTAACAAGACATAAGATTTACATTCCCTTCTTCATTCAAAATACATGAAACAAGGGTTTTTGTTTTTTTTTTTAAACATTGAACAACAGGCAGCACAGTACAGAGACCCCAGAAAAATACAATGATAACTGTAATTGCCCCAGCTTGCTGTCTGGAGAAAGTGACTAGGCTGCAGCACGGGGAGGAAAAACTGAAACAGAGCCTGTTGGGATTCCTGAGTTAAGAATACAGAGGTCAGGCTTTGGGGAGAACATGGTACCCAGAATTCATGATGCAGAAAATCAGAGAAATGATCTCCAAAGACAGAGAGCTCCAGGTATCTGTAATGGACTGTATGAGTTTTATTGATCAGCACATGTACATGAAGAAAATACTGAGGCCAGCGGAAGAGTTACTTGGAAAGGATAAGATGCAACAATCACTGAGCTCACACAAGGCCCAAAATAGTTCATGTCCTCACCAGGAAAAACTGAAAAAGCTTATAAAAAATGTAGTATCCAGTAGAGCCCTAAAGGGTACTGCCTCAGTATTAGCCCTAGACTAAAGGCTACTGTGGACCAGCTTAACAAAGCTGAAAACTAAGACCTGAAAGGATCACAGTGATTATAAGGAAGAATAATGTGTCTAAAATAGACATTTCTTTAATACCAAAAATTCCAGCACTCGACAATAAAAAATTCATAATGACTGGCGTATCAAAAAAAAAAAAAAAAATATATATATATCAGGCATAGAAAAGTAGGAAAAGATGACCCATAACTAGGAGAAAAATCAACGAATAGAAACAGATTTAGAAAATGAAAAATGATAGGATTAGAAGACTACCGGGACACAACAGCTATTAAAAATGTAGTCTGAAATTTCAGAAAAGGAAGAGGGAAGCATACTAAGAAATGGAAAATATAAGAAAAAGTCCCAAATTGAACTTCAAGAGATGAAAAATATACTTGATAGAATTAACTGCAGGTTAGCTACTGGAGAATAAAATATTAGTAAACATAAAGACACAGGAATCAAACAATTCAAAATTAAAGATAGGAAAAAAATGAAGACAGCATTAATAAACTATGGAACATCAAGCAGCCTAACACAAGTTAAGTGAACTCTAAAAACAGAACAAAAGAAATGAGAAAACAACAAAAAATACTTAAGAATAATGTCTAAAAGTTTTCCAAATTTGATGAAAACTATATGCCTATGGATCCACAAAGGCTTTAAGAACCCTAAGCAAAAGAAATGTGAAGAAAAGCATACCATGGCACATCAAAATCAAATAGCTAGAAACTAGTGATAAAGAGAAAAGCTTAAAAGCAGCCAGAGGGAGGAGAAACACATATAAAACACAAAGGAAGAAAGATAAAAATGAGGGCAGATTTCTGTCAGAAACTATGCAGGTCAGAAGACAGCAGAGTGACACCTTTATAATAGTGAAAGGTAAAGCTATCAAACTACGATTTTATACCTAGCTAAAATATCTTTCAAAAAAATCATAGCAAAATAAAGCCTTTTCCAGAAAGACAAAATCAAAAACCAAACCTGCTGCTGGTGACTCAATTCTGACTCCTAACAACCCTATAGGACAGAGTAGAACTGCCCCATAAGGTTTCCAAGGAGCAGCTGATGGATTTGGACTGCTGACCTTTTGGTTAGCAGCCAAGCTCTTCACCACTACACCACCAGGGCTCTAGAAAAATTGCACTATAAGCAATGTTTAAGGAAATGCCTTAGGCTGAAGGAACATGGTACCAGATGGAAAACTGGATCTACACAAGATAAAGAAGAGACTGGAAATGATCATTATGTGGGGAAATACAATTGTCTTACTTTTTAAACCTCTTTAAAGTATAATTCACTGTTTAAAACAAAAATGACGATGAATTAGGGGATTTATAACATGTTGAAGTAAAATGAATGATAACA
This sequence comes from Dugong dugon, assembly GCA_030035585.1. Lineage (NCBI taxonomy): Eukaryota > Metazoa > Chordata > Mammalia > Sirenia > Dugongidae > Dugong > Dugong dugon. The sequence goes on along the minus strand of CM057469.1, from coordinate 20,348,262 downwards.
ACAGCTTAAAGACTGGAAGGGGGAGAAGTGTACTGGTGAGAGGCTCTTACAATATATGTATGTGGTATAACTTGAACATAAAATATATTAAGTTAAAAATAAGTTTGTCATACAAAGAAAACTGTAGCTTCAAAAGTTAAGCACTCGGCTAATAACCAAAAGGTTAGCTGTTTGAATCCACCAGCTCCTCTTTGGAAACCCTATGGGGCAATTCTACTCTGTCCCATAGGGTCAGTATGAGTCAACTGACTTGACATCAATGAGCATCAAGAACAAAAACAATGATGTTCACCACTTCTATAAGGCAATGTATTAGAGCTGCTATCCAGTGAAACGAGGTATAAATAAACAGATACATAACAAATAAATAAATGCCATACAGATTGGAAAAGCAGTAAAATTGCATTTATTCACAGATAGCAGGTTGTCTGCATAGAAAACCCGAAGAAATACACACAAAAAAGTTACTAGACTTACTGAGTGAGTTTAAGGAGGACGTGGGATACAAAGTGGATACACAAATTTCAACTGTACTCTAATATGCTAACAAAAAACAACTGGAAATGGGGAAAAATAGGAATATGTAATGATAAATTTTTTTAAAAGAGTTTGCAAAACCTGTACAATGAAAACTACAAGGCATTTCAATAGGAGTTAGATAACACATTAACACAGAGATACCTTGTTCATGGATCAGAAGGTTCAATATTAAGATGCCAATTCTCACCAAACCAATCTATAGACTCAATGTAACTCCAATCAAAACCCCAATAAGCTTTTTTTTTTTTTTAATTGAGACACTGATACTAAAATTTACAGGGAAACAAAAAGGACCTAGAGGAGCCAAAATGATTATGAAGAACAAAGTTCTTCCTGATTTTAAGATATGCACTGAAGTTACTGTAATCAATGCTGGGTGGTACTGGTATGAGAAATACACAGATCAATAGACCAGAGTCCAGAAATAGACCCACATATATATGCCAAACTGATTTCCAAAAGAGGTGCTGAGGTCATTCAACGGGAGAAGGAATAGCTTTTTCAACAAAAGATGCTGGAATAACCAAACATCCATTTGGGAGAAAAATAAAATAAATCTAAATATATATCTTAAAGCGTACATAAAAATTAACTTGAAATGGATCACAGACTAAGCATAGTAGGTAAAACTACAAAACTTTTAGAAGAAAACATAGTACAAAATACTTGTGACCTAGGGAAGACCAAGGTTTCTTAGCTAAGACAAACTATTACAGATCGTAAAAGAAAAAAACTGACAAATTGGACTTCAAAATTAAAAACTTCTGTTTCTCAAAAGATACCCCTGAGAAATTGAGAAAGCCACAGTGTAGAAAAAGTTCTTGTTTTCTTTTTAATGAAGTTTATTTTTAGAGTAGTTTTAGGTTTACAGAAAAACTGTGCAGAAAGTACAAAGTTCCTGTATCTCCACCCCACCAGGCACACACACGGTTTCTATTCACATCTTGCATTCCTACAGTACATCTGTTATAATGACACAATACTGATACATTAACTGAAGTCCATAGTTTACATTAGGGTTCACACCTTGCACTGTACAATCCTATGAGCTTGAACAAACACACAATATGTGTCCCTCATTATAATATTGTTTAGAATAGTTTCCTGCCCTAATAATGTCCTGTGTTCAACCTATTCATCCCCTTCTCCTACCGCTGAGCTTCTGGCAACCACTGATCGTTTCACTCTTTCTATAGGTTTGCCTTTTCCAGACTGTCGTATAATAGGAATCATACAGTATGTAGCTTTTTCAGACTGGCTTCTTTCACCTAGCAATAAAAATTTCAAGTCCCTTCATTTTTTTTGTGGCTTGATAGCTCATTTCTTTTTATTGCTGAATAATACTCCATTTTATGGATGTACCAGTTTATCCACTCACCTACTGAAGGATATGTGGGTTACTTCCAATTTTTGGCAATTATGAATAAAGCTGCTATAAACATTCATGTGCAGGTTTTTATGTGGGCGTACGTTTTCAGCTCACTTGGGTAAACGCCTAGGAGTACAACTGCTGGGAAGTATACGCCTTTATGTTTAGCTGTGTAAGAAACTGCCAGATTGTCTTCCAAAGTGGCTGCCCCATTTTGCATTTCCACCAGCAACGAATTAAGTTTCTGTTGCTCCAAAGCCTTGCCAGCATTTGATTTTGTCAGTGTTTTGGATTTTTGCTGTTCTAATACGTTTGTAAGAAGCCCTGGTGGTTCAATAGTTAAGCACTTGGCTGCTAACCAAAAGGGCAGTGGTTTGAACCCACAAGCTGCTCCATGGGAGAAAGATGTGGCACTATGTTTCTGTCAAAATTTATAGCCTTTGAAACCCCAAAGGGCAGTTCTACAACGTCCTACAGGGTCACTATGAGTCGGACTCGACTCCATGCCATCAGGATTGGTTTTTTCTTTTCTTTTTAAGTAAGTCTGCAGTAGTATCTCATTGTTCTTTGAACCTGCCAATCCCTAATGGCATGTTCAGCATCTTCTCAAATGCTTATTTTCCATCTGTGTATCTTCTTTAGTGAGGCGTCTCTTCAGATCTTTTACCCATTTTGTAACTGAGTTGTTTGTTTTCTTACTGTTGAGTTTTAAGAGTTCTTTGTATATCTTGGATACAAGTCCTTTATCATGTGTTTTTCAAGTATTTTCTCCCAGTCTGTGGCTTATCTTTTCATTCTCTTAATAATGCCTTTCACAGAGCCGAAGTTTCTAACTTTACTGAAGTCCTACTTACCAATTTTTTATTTTATGAACTGTGTTGTTGAATCATCACCAAACCCAAGATCAACTATTCTTAGTACATGTATTTGGCAAAGTATTTGTAACCAGAACATATAAAGAAATCTTGCAAATGCAATAAGAAGATAAACAACCTAATTAATATATAGGCCAAGTATCTGAACAGAGAAGTCACAAAAAAGGATGCAAATGGCCAATAAGTACATCAAATGATGTTTAATATTGTCACCAGAGAAATGCAAGGTAACACCATAATAAGACACTTCATATGCTCACTAGCTTTACTCACATTAGGTAATAACTGGAAATAGTCCAAATATACATCACAAGCAAGAAAGATTAACAAATAGTGTTACAACCATATAACAAATCACACTTTGCCACAGAAGGAACAAACTACTGAGAAATGCAATGAAATGAATGTATCTCAAAAACAGTTTGCTGAGCAAAAGAAGCAGACACAAAAGAATAAATACTGTCTGATTCCATTCTATGAAATTTTACGAAAGGTAAATCAAATGTTTAGAGTTAGAAAGCAGATCAATGACTGCCTGGGGTGAGGGTACAGGGAGCGGGGAGACAGGAATTGATTGAAAAGAGGTATTTTGGAACTTTTCAAGGTGATGGAAATGTTCTCTATCTTACTGTTTTGAGGACAACATGGTGTATTTATTGTTGAACTGTACACTCTAAATGAGTGCATTTCGTTCACGTAAAGTATACGTAAACAAACTTGATTTAAAAAACGGAAACAATCTAAATGTCCAACAATTTGGGAAGGATTTAATAAAGTGTATGTACATAATGAATTACTCACCACCCAGAGACTTCTAGACAACTAGTACACATTTTAAAATATTAAATAAAACAAAAAATATGTGAACAGTATAAAATCATTCACACAGTAATAATAACTACTGTTTTGTTCTTAGTTGTCCCTGAGCGCGCTCTGACTCATGGTGACCTGACGTACAGCAGAACAAAATGTGCCTGGTCCCGCACCATCTTTCAGTCGTTGGTACGCTCAAGTCCACTGCAGCAGCCACCACGCAACCTGAATGTCTTCCATATTAGGGGGCTCATCTTCTAGTACTATACTGGACAATATGCTGTTGTGAGCCGTAGGTTTTTCACTAGCTAATTTTAGGAAGTAGATCGCCAGGCCTTTCTTATTAGTCTGTCTTATTCTAGAAGCTCCACTGAAACCTGTCCACCATGGGTGACCTTGCTGGTATTTGAAATACTGATGGCACAGCTCCCACCACCACAGCAACACCCAAGACACCACAACATGACAAAATGACAGACAGGTGATTGCTAAATGGTGAGCTTTAGAGTGGTTTTCATCTTCTGCTTTATACCTTGAAAATTACTTCTAATTATTTGTTTAATATACATTCCTCAGAACACTATGTTCTCCTTAAATGCAGAGCCCATCTGTCCTGTTCATACACTATACTAAGCACATAGCACACTGACTGGCTTAAGGAAACAGTCAATAAATATTTTTTTCAAATGAACTGAAATAATTTCATGGCTTTTCAAAGTTCCCTGCAGTAAACATTTACTGTTACTTCTATAATAAAAAATCATTTAAAGATTTCAAACAAATGTACTGTAAATCCATGTACTGATTTAGGCTTATGACAATTTTAATGAAGTATTAAACTTTTTTTTTCTAGGCAGAGGCACAGGAAAAAGAGAAAGACTATGCAAGTATTCTTTATCTCTGCATCCTCAGTACCATGCCTAGTATATGGCACGTATTATGTACTTAATGAATATGTATTGCAAAGAATAAAGTTAAATTCAAAATATATTCCAAAGAACCATTTACAATGAAAAATTAGGCTTAAGGTTTTGAAGGTAAAATACTTCTATTAAAAGCATAAAACATTATATACATAACTGAATAAACTTTTATTTGCTGCTCATGCAGGGAACAAGCGTATCTTTAAGTTCTTTTAAACAGAGACTACATGCTCTTTCTCTTCTGTGCCGTCCTTAGCCATCCTGTAGGAATAGATGATCTCCATTCAATATACAATTCTATCTCATCACCTATACAGAATGCTTGTTTTGAAAATAAATTACTATATTTTGAAAAAGAATTATATTCTTAATGCAACAAACTTTCTCAAGAAAGAAAGGCAGATAGATAGATTTGGATTTAAAAAATGTCCTGTGAATCACCACTACAAATTAAGGTTTTAAACTCAATTTTCTCACTTCTTGCAAATACTGCCTATAAAATTTTTAATCATCCCTTTGTAATCATAAAAGATTGGCTATCTACAGAGTAACAAAATATGCTTAATACAAGTCTCATTAATTTCAGTGATTAGATTCATTAGCATAATATTGATTGAGGTTGGAACCTGAGTATCTTTAAAGACAACTAATTAATTAAGCAACAAGACACAGCAGTCTGGGCAATAATGCTGATTAACACATCCCCTGGGTATACAAAAAGACCCCAGATGAAGAGAATGGCTCTAGCCTGCCCAAGAGGAAAGTAATCAACAATGAAATACTACAAAATTGAAATAGTATTAGTTACACTATAAAATGAACATTAAAACACCTACTTTCCTAAAAGTTTCCTTAACATTTAATAAAACAATTCATATTAATGATCTTTTAGATAATTCTTATCTTTCACAATCTGTGCTCAATAGTTTGCATGCATTTTACACAGAAAAATTCATGCAACTCAATGTAAACTTACATTTAGTTTTTCAAGTGCAGTTTTTTTCAAAAACTGCAGTGACGTAGACGTGAGATATAAATACAAAAATATCCTATGTTAATAACCGTTTAGTATAAAAATTCTTTAAAATATAAATTAATCCCTTAGGAATGCTATAGGAGAACCTTTCAGTCTGAATGGCTAAACTCTCTAACAGTTTTTTGTTGGTAACTGTGTTAGCTATTAATCAAAAGCTATCCACCTCAAGCCCTGTTCTGTTTCTCTTCCTTCTGTCTCACAATTCTGAAAATGTAACAAGAGCTCCAGGTCACCAACTAGGTGCTGGAAACCTGAAACACTAATCTGTAAACTGGCAATTTTTAAAGAAGTAATGTAAGACAAGTTAAGGACATTCTCTAGGCTTAAAAGTCACCAAATAAAAACATTTAATAACTTGATATGTATTTTTAAAAATCCTTAAAAATAAATTTGATTTCCCAATTTTTGCAATTAAAATAATATTAAAATATTTCATTAAAAAATAAAAACTAAATAAGAGTAAAGAAGAGACTGCTCAGTTCCACCACACTGAAAGTTAAAAGACTCTTTATTTGGAGAATAAAATATATTTTTAAAAGGGTAAAAATTATCAAGGTAATTATTTTAACATATTTAAGTCTATTAGGAAATATGTGAAATACCTGCATTATTTATGACACACATTCAATATGAATACAATAAAAATAATAAACACTATCATTTATTGAGTATTAACAATCATGAAATCTACATATTACTATATATTACAGACAAACATAATTATAACTTATTACTATTAGTATTACAATAGGTATTATTTTTGTGGGTGCTGCTACTTGTTTGGCACTGTGTTAAGTACTTTACATGCATTATATTATTAATTCTATTAATCCTCAAAACAATCTTATAAGATAGTCACTATCTTATAAAAAGAGAAAACCAAGGCTTAGAGATTTTATGAAATTTGCCCAGCATCACATAGCTAGAAAGTGGCAAAGTAGGGATTCAAACTTAGTTCAGCTGATTCTAAAGCACATCACCTTTTTATTATACTATCTACTTTACATTAATTTGAGATTATAAATGCATAAATCATTCCATTATGAAGAAATTTCATCCACATGTTTATTTTATAATGGCACAATATATACTGCATGAGACAAAGGCCCTTGTCTGGACTGCTGCTGTCTTCCCAGGGTCTAGAACAGTATAGACAATTCAATAAATTTTTATTAAAATATCAGCATTATCTACAGTTATGTGCTAAAGTCTCATACACAACAAGCTTCTCTCAGCAGAACCTCTGCAACTGCAGTTCCTTCCCCAGTAGTCTCAACCTAAATGCTACTTCCTCGAAGAGAGAACTCCATCTATAGCAGGTTCTCCATTATTCTCTTATACCATAGCACTCTCCTCACTCCACTGTAACAGCACACTTACTGGGTTTATGTTACCCCTTCTAAAAGTCATGGCTGTTTAGTTCAGCCTAGGGACACAATTAACACTCAATAAACGCCGCTGAATAAATAACCAAAACCCACTGCCATCCAGTCAATTCTAACTCATAGTAACCCTATAGGACTGAGCAGAACTGCCCCATAGTGTTTCCAAGGCTATAAATCTTTACAGAAGCAGACTGCCACATCTTTCTCCCACGGAGCGGCTGGTGGGTTCAAATCACTGACTGTTTGGTTAGCATCTACACTCTTTAACCAATGCACCACCAGGGCTCTGTTTTCAATGAATGAATATATCTTATTTGGAGAACACACCTAGCCTTAAGGATTTAGTTCAAACGTCCCTTTCCATCCAACAATCTTCAGGGCAGGAGAAACTTATAGGGTAACTGAATGGTCATTACCTTTATGATGGTGATGATTTCACAGGTAAGAGTTACCAAACTGTACACTGTAAATATGGCAAATTTATTAAATTCCATTACACTTCAAGAGATGTATTTTTTAAAGAAAAACATCTTAAGGTAAAACGAAGGTTTTCTCAAACAAACAGAAGCTGAAAAAAATTATGGCTAGCAGATCTGCGCTACAGAAACTGTTAAAGGAAGTTCTCCAAGCAAAAATAAAACATAACAGATGGAAGTGTGCAACTACACAAAGGATCTCAGAGCTCTAGAAACAGTGACTATATAAAACATTTTTAATAAGAGTGTATTATGGAGGTTAAAGTAAAATGTCTGACAACAACAATACAAAAGACAAAAGGTAGGGAAATGGGTGTAAACTCTTGTAAGGTTCTTAAGATATAAGTGAAGTGGTATCATATTGTTTGAAAGTAGACTATGATGAGAAAAGACATATATTCTAAATCCTAGAGCTACCTCTATGAAAACAAAAAGCAGCAGAGCTAAACCAAGAGTGAATATAAAATCAGATACTATAAAAAAATCAATTAATATAAAGAAGGCAGAAGAGATGTTTTTTTAAAGGAAGAAAGAACAGATGGGTTCAATAAAAGATAAACAGCAAGATTTACCAACCATATATAATTAAGCGTGAAGGCTCTAAACTTTCCAAGTAAAAAGACAAAAGTTGTCAGACTGGATTAAAAAAGAAAGTATAACCAAATTAGTCTGTCTATATAAGTAAGTGGAAAGAGGACCAGATAAATCTACAACTGCATTTGGAGATTTCAACCTTCACCTCTCAATATTTGATAAAACAAGTAGACAGAATATCAGTAAGGATACAAAAGATCTGAACAACACTACATAATCAAACAACTTGACCTAATTAGTACTGATAGAAAACTCCACCAAACACAGCAGAATACACATTGTAAGCATATACAGAAGATTCACTCAGAATTAATATATTCTGGGCCAAAAACAAGTCTAAATAAATTTAAAAAGATGTAAATCATAGAGTATGTTCCCTGACTGCAGTTAAATTAAAATATAAATCAATTGTTGTTGCTGTTGTTAGGTGCCCTCCAGTCGCTTCCAACTCATAGTGACCCTATGTACAACAGAACGAATCACTGCCCGGTCCTGCACCATCCTCACAATCATTGTTATGCTTGAGCCCATTGTTGCACCCACTATGTCAATCCATCTCACTGAGGGTCTTCCTCTTTTTTGCTGACCTTCTACTTTACAAGCATGATATCTTTCGCCAAAGACTGGTCCCTCTTGATAACATGTCCAAAGTATGTGAGACGAAGTCTTGCCATCATTGCTTCTAAGAAGCATTCTGACTGTACTTCCCAGGCATATTGTTCATGCTTCTGCTAGTCCATGATACAGTCAATATTCTTCACCAACACCATAATTCAAAGGCATCAATTCTTCTTTGGTCTTCCTTACTCATTGTCCAGCTTTCGCATGCATGTTAGGCGACTGAAAATACCATGGCTTGGGTCAGGTGCACCTTAGTCCTTAACGTGACATCTTTGCTTTTTAACACTTTAAAGAGGTCTTTTGCAACAGATTTGCCCAATGCAATATGTTATTCGATTTCTTGACTGCTGCTTCCATGAGCATTGACTATGGATCCAAGTAAAATGAAATCCTTGACAACTTCAACCTTTTCTCCATTTATCATGACGTTGCTTATTGGTTCAGTTGTGAAGATTTTTGTTTTCTTTATGTTGAGGTGTAATCCATACTGAAGGCTGTAGTCTTTGATGTTCATCAGTAAGTGCTTCAAGTCCTCTTCACTTTCAGCAAGCAAGGTTGTGTCATCTGCATAACGCAGGTTGTTAATGAGTCTTCCTCCAATCCTGATGCCCCGTTCTTCACATAGTCCAGTTTCTCAGATTATCTGCTCAGCATACAGTTGAACAAGTATGGTGAAGGATACAACTCTGACACACAACTTTCCTGATTTTAAACCATGCAGTATCCCCTTGTTCTGCTCGAACAACTACCTCTTGGTCTACGTACAGCTTCCTCATAAATACAATTAGGTGTCCTGGAATTCCCATTCTTCTCAATGTTATCCATAATTTGTTATGGTCCACATAATCGAAGGCCTTTGCACAGTCAATAAAACACAGGTAAACATCTTTCTGGTATTCTTTGCTTTCAGCCAAGATTCATCTGACATCAGCAATGCTATCTCTCATTCCAACAAAATAAAGATATATGGAAACCTCCAAGTATTTTGAAATTAAACACCACACTTTTAAATAGTTCATTAGTCAAAGAAAACATCATGAGAAATCAGTATGTTTTGAAACATAATAATAGATGAAACAGATAGGAAACAACATATAAACACGTCTAACAGCTATAAAGTATGTTATATATGTTAACATATATAAAACTAACATAAAATTGTTGCCTAGAGGGAAATTTATAACATTAAATATTGATATTAGAAAAGAAAAAAGGCCTTAAATAAATGATACAAGCTTCCACATTTAGAAACTAGGAAAAGAAAAAGCAAATTAAACCCAAACTAACCATAAGGAAGGAAGTAATAAAGAGCAGAAATCAATGACATAGGTAACCCAAAACTGATAGAAGAAAGTCAATGAAACCTAAAGCTGGTTCTTCAAAAATATCAATAAAAATTATTAACTTTTAAGCAGGCAGATCAGAAATCAAAAGAGAAGGGTACAAATTGCTAAATATCAGGAATAAAAGAGACAACATGACTACATTACTAAAGTAACCACAGATCCTATAGATACTAACAGAATAATATGAAAACATCAACAATATCATGCAAATAAATTCAAATTTTCGATGAAGTGGACAAATTTCTGGAAACAGATAAACTTCAAAACTCTCTGAAGTAGAATAAACAAAATTAATAGCTCAATATATATTTTTATCAATATATTGCTTTAATTAAAAAATCTCAATTTATTATTAAAAGCTTCCCATAAAGAAAACTCTTGGCTCCAAAATTTCACTGGTGAAATGAAAGTTTTAAATTACGAAATTTTAAATATATATTGTGTTAATAATGTTCCCTTATCCAGTAAGCCTTCATATAGAAATTAACAAGCTTATTACATATTTATATGGCAAGTCAAAGAAAAGAGGATTGCCAAAACTTTTTTGAAAAAAGAAGAACACAGTTGAAGACTCAAAGTACCTGATTTCAACACTTACCCCCAAGCAAAACTACTAAAGACGGTGTGATATTGGCACAAAGACAGATAGCTATAGATCAAGGCAACAGAATAGAGAGTGTAAAATAGACCCACTGGCTTTTGGCAAAGGTGCCAAGATAATTCAATGGGAGCTAGTCTTTTCAACAAATGTACTGGAATAATCAGATATCCATTTGCAAAAAAAATGAACTTTGACCCTTATATAGCACCATATACAAAAATTAACTTGAAATGGATAACAGACCTAAACATAAAAGCCAAAACTATATCACCCCTAGAAGAAAACATGGTAGAAAATCTCAACCACCTCAGGCTACGATGTTTTAAATTAAAATAAAAATTCACAAACCACAAAAGCGAACAACTAATAAATTATATCTCATCTAAATTTAAAAGTTTTGCTCTTCAAAAGACACTAATAAGAAAGCATTATCAGTGGTTCCCAGGACTGAGGGTGACAGGAAAGGACTGACTGTAAAGGAGAATGAGGGACTTGCTGAGGTGACAGAAAGGCTCTACATCATGACTGCGATGATGGCAAAAATACCGTATACATTTGTCAAAACTCATTGAGTTGTAGGCTTAAAATTGGTTAATTTTACTGAATATAAAAATTATACATGAATAAATCTGATTGAATAAAAAAACTGAAACGAAAGTATACACAAGAAAAAATTTCCTGTTAAAAACTAAAAAGGCAAATCACATACTGGGAGAAAATATTTGCAAGTCATATATATAATAAAGCACTTATATACAAACTATAAAAAGAAGTCTGATAACTTAGTATTAAGACAAACAACCCAATTAAAAATAGGCAAAAGATTTTAATAGATACTTTAAAAAAGAAGATATACAAATGGCAAATCAACACAGTAAAAGATGTTCAATATCATTAATTGTTCAGGAAATTCAAATTAAAACCACAAGATACCACTACACACTACAACAGGCAATATTAAAAAAATTAACCACACTAAGTGCAGTGATATTAAACAGCATCCTGGGAATGGAAAATGGTACAGCCAATTTGGAAAACAGTTTGTTAAGTTTCTTAAAAAAATGAATATACACTTACTAAAAATCCCAGAAATTGCATACCTATGCATTTACCTACGAAAATTCAAAACATACAAGTTCACACAAAGATACGCACTTGAATATTCATAGAAGTTTTTTTATAATAGCCCCAAACTGCAAAGAACCCAAATGCCCATCTACTGGTGAGTAAGTCTAAACACGTTGTGTTACATTCATACAGTGGAGTAAAAGCCATAAAAAGAAACAAAATACTGATATATGCGATAACACTGAAGAATTTTTTAAAAGCATTATGCTAAGTGAAAGAAGCCAAACACAAAAGACTATGTACTCTGTTTTTTTAAATCATAATTTTAAACATTATTTTATTCCAGTATCCTGTTTTTTCTTCTTCAGGGTCTCCAGTTATATGTGTATTGCTTCTCTGTTTTTGTCCTCTTGCAATGCTCACTATGGGATAAGCAGGCCTCTGTGTAAGAAGACTACCCTGAAATTGCCATGCTGTGCCATAACCATGTGCCACATCACATGGAGATGAATCATGGAACTAGACAGATGCCCGGTCAGCCCCTGCAGTTCCATCCACCTCATCTGAGATTCTAGCCATGTGAGTCAACATCTTGGCTGTGGAGGCTAGTCAAGTCTTCTGATGACTTCAGCCTAATCTGGCACTTGACTGCAAACTTCTTATGAGAACTGCCTAGCTAAGCCTAGCCAATCCACAGAACCACAAGAGATAATAATAAATTGTTTTAAGCAGCCAAGTTGTGGGTGGCCTGAAATACAGTAACAGATAAACAAAACACCATCTAATCTCTTAAGGGAATTTCTTCCTTCCTTTTCATTTCTTCCCTAAAAACAATGTTTTTCCAATACCACTGTTGATAATCATGCACACTTTTAAGTCTCTTTCTTGTAGTAACTGGAGCCCTGGTGGCGCAGTGGTTAAAAGCTCAGCTGCTAAAAAAGGCCAGTGGTTCAGATCCACCAGTTGCTCCTTGGAAATCCTATGGAGCAGTTCTACTCTGTCCTATAGGGTTGCTATGAGTCGGAATCAACTCAACTGCAACAAGTTTTGGTTCTTGTAGTAAGTACTCTGACCTATCAGGACCCTTTTTTGGTATATGGCACTAAGACTGGACATTTTCTTTCTGGTGGTTATTTTTGATCAATCTTAGGCATACCATTAACTTCCTCTTCTTTCTTCTCTACAGATTTTCCTAACTGCCTTTAGTGTTCAGAAAGGCTTGTAGCAGAAGCATGAGAGTTTACTCACTGGGATTTGATGTCTACTTTTTTTTTTTTTTTTTTTTTTTTTACTGGTAATTTGAAGTATTGAGGGCACATGTTTTGGGTAGTTTTACCTGTTCATCTTATTCTCTACTGTATTTTAGACAATTTTGGGAGATTCAGATTTACCTTACCATTACCTCAGCTCATCTTTATTCTCTTTAATGTTTTATTTAATCACAATTCTAGAAATGTTATTATCTGAGTCAAACTCACACATAACTTTTAGAATCTTTCTACTACTATTGCTTAAAAATCAAGTTACTTTAGATGCAGTTATAGATTGATTTAATGATTCATTTTAGGAAACTGACGTTGAAATGTCATAAAATTATACACTAAAAATATTCCAACTTTATTCTGCCTGGAAATTTAGATATCAATTTGAATATTATAATGCCTCCTTCTTGTCTTGGTAATTTCTGAAAATGCTTTGGGTAAAAGCAATAGAATTCTGATATAACCTACATAATATATTAATGACTAAAATAGTTAGCAAGGAAATTAGCTTGTCATACTCCTGACAATAAAGATATTTATATCTCTATGAGTTCAGTAAAATTTTAAAAATCATCACTATGAATATGAAATGGTATTTTTCATTTAAAAATCACCCAAATCACACCTCCATAAATTAGTAAGTAGAACTAGAATGCTGACTGCCAGCACTTCTGTCTTATATGAATTTAAAATGAGAGGATTTTGGTTCACTGAAGACAAAATGCCAGCCAAATAATGAGAAATCTGAAATAAGTATGAGAGGATCTCAAGAATGGCATAAAACTGAAAGTCATATCCATCAAACAAAATTAGTTTTGTTAAAGAAATTAATATAGTATGTACAACAAGCTAAGTATGGACAAGAATAGTAAATAACTGAAAGTGGTAGTTCAGTTGTACCCACATAAATGACAGCAATGTGAAGAATTTATCAGCTGAGTAACATTTCTACACAATGCTTTTCCTTCATTCCCTAGTGAATCTCTACTTTCCGGATGATTTCGGCCTTGTGAGAGATTTATAGAGGCCCATCTTATAGGTCTGAGAAAAGAAAGCAATGAGTAAGATTCTGAGGGAGACTCCTAAGTAAAGACTTTCTAAACTGAACAGCATCACCTTAGTCAATTTTCAGTTTACTTTTTTCCCCAGAATATTTTCATGCTTCTCATGGAAATGTAATAATAGCTAAGCTACAAAAACAGAGTGGCTTGGATATATTAGGAGTAGTGTAATTGGTCACATTATTAGAGTTGTTTTATAATCAGTTCTAGAGATGCCAACTGCTGTCCACTAGAGGTTGCACGGAATTCATTCCCATAATCTTGTTCTACTGGCCCTTGCACATTCTATACTATAGCCAAACTGAATAGCGTGCACCAACACAGAAAAAAAGGATGAATCCATGGTACTCTGCTTGGGACCTACTAGATGTAAAAATGAATGGGCATTTTTCCCTTGCTATCTTACAGAATTTAATATACTGTCTTATATTTAAAATACTCTCCCTTCTTCTAAGCTTCTCTTGTCTGGCTCCTCCTTCCCAGGATCCTCCTTTGGCTTCTCTTATCACCATGTCAAACGCACCATTCTTGGCCATGAATGTTCTAACTCCATGTACTTTTCTCTCATTGGACATTTCTTCACTTCTTTGGTTTTAGTACTGATGATGATGCCTATTTGAATCTCTGATCTAACTTTCCTGCCTCCATGATATCACCACAGGACACCTTAAATATAAGATGAGCACCCCAGAACTCATTCCTCTTCCTGTGTCTCTTTTCTTTATGAACTGCAACAGTATTCCCAAGCCAGCAAATAGGAAATCACCTGACATTTCTCCTTCTACATGTAGTTAAAAGTCCTGGCAATTCTAGTATCTAAATATCACTACAATTTGATTCCTTCCCGCTAACATAGCCTCTATAATGCCCTTATCATTTTTACGACCAATTACTAAAAAACCTCCCAAATGCAATAGTCTCCCAAATAGTTTCCCTCCTCCCAATTCTGTCTTCTCCAATCCAAGCCTCAGCCTCATCCTGCTACAAGTATTCTTTCTAAAACATTACCTTACAGAAATGCTTTCATGATAACCCAATGCCTTCAGGATAAAATCCAAGTTACCTGAGGGAGAAGACCTGTCCTACTATGACCGTGACTCCCTGCTCAGACCATTCTGGCTTTCCTCTGCAGGACTTTATGCCTCATCCATACTGTGCTACATGCAGTACCTAGGGGGGAAAGACATTTGCATGCTTCTGCACTTTACACATTCTACCCTTTCTGTGTGGGAATGCTTTCCTTCCAATCCTTACTGATTTAATTTATCTTTTAAGTCTTAGCTCAGCAACCATTTTACGAAGTGTTTCCTGGCATCTTCCCCCTTCCTTTTCTCACTTCATTCTAAATTGATTTATGTACCCCTTGACTGTTATCTCATAACATCCAGTATTATCATAGTAATAAGGACACTATAAAGTATATGCCTATTCTCTGGTCTGCCTGCCCAATTAGACACTCATCTTCATAAGGGAAAGTACCATGATTTCCTTATGTCTACATCCTCTGAGGCCTGATCCATAGATGCTCAAAAAATATTTGCTAAATGAATGGACTATAATGGAGTAGGTTCTAAAGTTAACACACAGTTATTAAGTATAATTAAAATGCTGTCGTTGTTAGCTGCCACTGAGTCAATTCTAATTCGTGGCGACCCCAGGTGAAAATTTCTTGGGAAGGTACTACACTGGAGACCAACATCCTGGTTAAGTCTAGTGCAGTTTTCCCTCCAGAAGTGGAACAAGAATACAGTTTCTTTAGATGAACACCTGTAGTTATAATACGCCTAATCACTATGTCTTATGAAGACTGTGTATTGTTAAACACCAGGATTATATCCCACAAAGTTTCCAGGATGGCAGGCAGGAACTGAAATGGAGTAAAAGAATACCAAATTTATGACTCTCATCTTGAGGCCAATCTGTGAATACACTCACAGAGAGGAATGGCAGTTAGAATGACTATATATTTAAATTCTCTATCTAGCTATCTAATCTATCTAAGCACTTTCTTGCAAAGCCCATTTAGTTAAACTCACATAAATTAAATGCAAGTATGAGGCAACTCCATTGTATTAATATGCCTAAAAGCAGCTATGCTTATTTTTAATTACCAGTATTTCTTTCACAATCCAATTATATCAAGATTATTTAGTGTTTCGAATAATACTGGCAAACACAGATAACAACAAGCATAGCCCTGAGCATGTTAAACTCCCGAGCGGTCTTTCACCTGAAAAAAGTCCAGATACATACAAAAATGTGAAGAAACTGTAAGACAAAGGAAATGTCTTAACTGTTTTAAGTATTTATATTTCAAGATAAACATTCCAGAATGTGGACCAAAAGAACGCTACTGCTAATTCAAAATCAACAGAAAAGAAGCATGAATTGAGAAACAAATCGGGCTAGGTATGGTTGGTTACCTCAGTGGACCCACAGAAGAAGCCTATCTCAAGGCAAAACCTGGAATGGAGAGTTTTGAGAATGCTGCCATTTGGGTAAGTACTACCAATTTACCAGTGTTTACTTTTCAACAGACCAGTATTGCCCTCTTCAAGTTTCCTAGATACCACGCAGATACTCCTCAATGGGTGAGTCATGGTGTTTGCATATGTACTGGGGGGGATTCCTTACGTGTATTTATAGGTGCCTTAGTTTATTCCTCTGTCTCTATTTCAATCTTATTTCAAAAACATACCTACTGTGTTTAGTATTTTGTCTACAGCAATTAAGTTTTCTCCATCTCCAGGAAGCATTCCTGGGCAGAATACGTGGCAAGGTGAACCTAACGCAAAACTAAAACTAAGTAAGGATATACTTAGCACAGATTTCCTTCCAAGCAATGATAAGTCTCATACTGACCCCATGTGACAGAAGAGAACTGCCCCATAGGGTTTTCTTGGCTGCAATCTTTACAGATCATCAGGTCTTTCTCCCTGCTGGGTGGGTTCAAATGGCCAACCTTTTAGTTAGCAGCTAAGTGTTTAACCATCAGAATTTACTTGACAGCACCCAACAAAAACAATGATAAATCAAGAACTGAAATAATCACATTAACTTCCGAGAACTAATTATTTTTAAATATATTTGATAACCTAAAAGAACGACAAATTGGGAGATTACATATGCACAAATTTCATTTTTTCTAAAATTGTATAAATATAAATCAAATTTTCATTTTTTCTGTATTCCTAAGGACACATTTTAATACCAATGTTCTAGATCACTAAAAAGAACTAATCTGGACAGTTAATAATGGCGGTGCTATAATTACTGCCTATGCACTTTAAAATTATGTATCATACACAGAAACAGTTAACCTGCTTCGATACATTAAATAATCAATCCTTATCTATAGCAGATATAGAAATTATGGAAAAAAAAAAAGAGAGAGAGAAGAAATCCTAGACAAGAGAAATAACGTAGGAGTTTCAATGCTAAAGAAAACCATCTGGCTAGTCTGAAAATCTGCTTTTGTGTGTAAAATCTTTTCAACTATCATCAATTAATTACTCTTGAAAGTACTCTAGGCTTAGAATCAAAGTGCAGGTGCACTTAGTTCCCTCTGGGAACCTTTTCTTCATGCCACCATGCAGAACTCCCCTCTCTCCTATGACGTCCCAATGGCCCTTAACATGTATGTACTCCTGATAAAGGTGATAATTATTACTTTATATTTAGTATAGTTTTTATTCCTTACATTCCCCACTTGATTGTGAACTCTTTGAGCTTAAGATCTATGTTTAATTCAGATCTGTATACCCCACAATATCTACCAGAGTGCCTTGCAGATAGACTTAATAAGTATGTATTTTATAAATATACTCAAAGATACTCCCTCCTGAATATACATTTTTAGCTTGTTCCAAAATGAACTATGTTGTACGTTATTTTCTATTTTTCTTCCTATTTCTCGGTAGCTCCTATTACCACTTTTACTAACTTCCCTTATCCCTGTTACCTGAGGAAATTTGTTCATCTGTTCATTCAAATCATCTAATAAATATTTGTCAAGTACCTACTTTGTACCAGGTGTGTGTAAGGTGCTGGGGTTACATCAGTGAATAAGCTCCTTAAGGAGCAAAGAATCTAGTGGAAAAAAGAGACAAGTAAATATGTAATTATAAAACAATGTGATAAGTATTACAACAGATGTGAATACATGATACTGTGTAAGAAAATAAGAGAGACATTTAAAAGCATTTCCCTAAGTTTCTGTCTGCAGTTTATCGTTTTCCTTACATTATTCTCTCTCTTAGTCTTCTATCCGTCCATCCATCCATCCATCTGCCTGCTTGTCTAACTTCTTTCCTTCAATTTTTTAAATAGATAATATATGCATGTGGCACAAAATACAAAAGCTGTAGAAGAGTACATAAGTGAAAAATATGTCTGTCTTCTTCCCACCATATCCCCAGCCAACTAGTTTACCTTCCCAGAGGCAAATACTGTAATATCCAGTACCTAGTTCTAGAGATATTCTATGCATATACAACCATATGTGCACATATATATGGTCTTATTTTCTTTTAACACAAATGCACCTTGCTTCTTTCACTTCATAATGTATCTGTCATGGATTGAGTTGCTTCCCCCAAAAATACGTGTCAACTTTGCTAGGCCATTATTCCCAGTAGAGCATGGTTGTCCTCCATATTGTGATCTGATGTAATTATCCTCCACTATGTGATGTGTTGTAAATCCTAACCTCTGTATGTTAATGAGGCAGGATCAGTGTGGAGGTGTACCTTGAGTGACAGTCTTACAAGGGTCACACCCTCAGTCAAGTCACACCCTTACTTAAGTCATATCCTTGCTGAATCATACCTTTTATCTTACCAGAGATAAAAAGAGAAAAAACCAAGCAGAGAGGGGAGGGACCTCACTACCACCAAGAAAGAAGAGCCGGGAACAGAGTGTGTTCTTTGGACCCAGGTTCCCTGTGCTGTGAACTTTCTAGACCCAAGGGAAGATTGATGCCAAGATACATGGAGCTCTCCAAGGAATGCCAGGCCCACAGATGTTGAAAGGAGACAAGGACCCTCTCCCAGAGCTGACAAGAGAGAGAAAGCCTCCTGCAGTTGGTGTCCTGAATTTGGACTTCTAGCCTCCTAAACTGTGAGGGAATAAACTCGTTTGTTAAAGCCATTCACTTCTGGCATTTCTGTAATAGCAGCACTAGATAACTAAGACAGTATCTTAGAAATTGTTCCCTATCAGTCCATATTGGGCCCCCTCATTCTTTTTAATGGATATAGAGTATTCTTCTGCACGGGTGTAACAAAATTTATTTAAGAATCTCCTTACTAAATGCTCATTTCACTACAATATTGCAGTGAATAATATTTATCTATATATCATTCTCCAGTATATTTGTGAGTATGTCTGTAGTATAAATTCCTGGAAGTAAAATGGCTGAGTCCAAGAATATGTACATTTTTTTATTTTGACAGATACTGCCATATACACTTTATCAATTTCATTCCCAATGGCAAACTTATTCACCCCATAATTATAACTTTTATCAGAACGTCTCCCAAACCTGTTATCTATAGCTCTAAGCCTTATTTACTTTCTATAATATTTCCACATACATATTTCCTTAGAACATTAGGAAAAACTTTTGCAAAATCAAATTTAGAATCTTTACCCACATGTTCTTCATAATTTCCCTAGATCTGGTAATTCACTTTTAATAACTTCTCTCTATGTTTCTAAGTACATCCAATTAATTAGTTGTTAAAATCTACCTATCCTACAATTTCATTGCCTCATGTTCTTTGTATTTTCTCAACCAACATTTGACTACAAAGGCTCATTTCTGCATACCTGGACCATTATCTAACCACTCCAGTTCTTCTGGCCTTCCTTCACCCCACCAGTGATTCTGTTCACACCATCCTCTCTGCCTGAATGATCTTCTCAAATCACTTCCCCTGTTTAAATCTCATTAAGTATTTAAGGCTTTACCTAAATGCTAGATCATCCAGAAAGCATTTTCTTTTATGAATTTATTTAGCACTTAGCTCATATAACACATTCCAATTTATAATAGAGTTATAAGATAACTTATAAACTCCTTCATAGCAAGGACAATGCCTCAACACATTTAGATAAATCCACACTTCCCGGGCACTCAAAATGTATTTACAAAATGGAGGAATAAATTGTTGCAATGAACTAATTCTTACAAATAAGATTAATTCTATGGGTGGAAATATTCTATAGAGGATATTTAATTATGTTATTTCTTTTAGAAAGTAAGACTATTTTAACTCTATTAGATATTTAACTCTATTAAATATATTTCAGAAAGCCCACAATGTAAAATATTTCCAGTAAATTACTATTTTTCCTCACATTAATTTTGATCAGAAACAGAGAAGAGAAAGGATAGAGAATAAAGAAATAAGTAAAATGTACTACTAAAATGACTGAATTTCTCTACATTACAAGATGCCTTAAATCTCTTATACATAGCCACGGTTACTCTACTACCATGTAGGAGGAGTGAAAACACAGCCACAATGTACCTATGAGCTACTTGTTCAACTGAGTTTAAAATGGGTAAAACGACTTTTTGCAAATTTCACAAAAATCCTACTTAAGGAAAAACTTTGAAAAGCATCATATATCCTACGTTTCTGGCTTTCAAAATTTAATAACATTACCCCAAAGTACACTTGTGATAAAACTTTTTATATTTAAAAAGTATTTTAAAATACATAGTATATATAAGTACGTATATGATTACATAAAAGTAGTTACATAAAAAGCAAATGATCATTACATATCTTTAGAAATTATTCAGCTCCCATCTACTCAAAAGTAGAAAGAGCTGAATAAACCCCTTTCAAGAAATGGAGAATTGCTATAGTATAACTTGTATTTGAAATAAGTCGTTCTTAAATAATGAAAATACTACCATGCAAATTAAAGTGCTAGATTTACTTCTTTGACTCACCTCTCCCCCATTAACATACTCCATCACAAAACACAAACGGTCTTTTGTCTGGAAGGAGTATTTCAAGGACTTGAAATAAAAAAGAAAAAATGTTATATTATAATCCCACATTCTTATCATTATGATACCAAAAATAGAACACTTAGAAGTAGTAAAGCATGACTGAGTAAATGGATTGTTAGTGTTCCTTAAGCATCTACTGGCACTGCTCAAATAAGAGTTTATGAGAAATGTGAAACTCACTCAAATTAACTCAGCAATAGCTACATCAGGGGAAAAATATTAAAACTTACAGTAAAAGTGAACTTAATAATTGTGATGAGCACTTTTCAGTCTACCGAGCCATCTATCTGAAACTGTAGTGGTCTCCCAAATTCTCATCTATGCTGCTTCAAACTGCAGCCTACAAACTTCTCAAGTGGAAGTGGCTTAGGAATATAGTTACGGCTGTTATATTGAGGTTCCCAATAAAGCTTTAACATCACTTTTTGTATACTGGGTGTACACCATACCCCAAGCCAACAGAGTTGGTTCATGTAATTTTATAGGTTACAAAAGACATCAAAACTTTAGAGCTATCTTACTACACCGAAAAAGTAAACATGTAATAATGTTACAAAATAAGTCTAGGTATCTAGTGATAGCTCTGGAAATTTCTACTTTAGATAATCCCAAAACTCTGAATGTTCCCCTTTTGAAAGTCTAGCTTTTATTTTTAATTTTACTACACTACGTTGGAACCAACAACATACAGAAACTTTGCAAACGATGCCTCTGTTACAAGGAATCTACAAACAGGACTAAAAACTAAATTCGTTTGTTTCAAAGCAACTAAATAATATGCAAATAAATCACAGTTCTTATTCTGCCCAGTGAGAAAACATATCATGATTTATCCTGTCTTTAACTTAATATATTCAGTATTATTGTATATCTTAACATACTCTATCCCTTAAAGAAGTCTGTTTCTATAAAAGTATTCAACAAATATTTCTACTCTTCACATTTGAATACCATGCTGCCTGATCATTTAAATATTTACCAGAAGCAAATAAAAGAAGCATAAAAACCTTACATTTGATATTAAGGATTATTTTTAAAAGTTTACCATTTTCTCAGTGGTTGCCTTAAAATGCTACAGGTGACTCATCTGCTCTGTTTCTTTTTTTTCAGGTAATGAAATTCATGAGAGAAAAAAACGTTTCAAGAAAGTAATGGGTGTATAACATTAATGTGAAGAGACTATAAATGCATATGCATTGTAAATTGAATTCATACGCTTCAATAATTTCAAAGAAATTTGACACCGGTCTTTCCACAAAGAAAATGGCATGTCTAAACGAATGTGAGTTAAACTACTGTCCACAACTTAGTTTCTATAACAAAATTCCTTAAACTTAAAATGTGATTATTACATCTGTCCTCTAGTCACTTACTGTTAAAAAGGGATGTCTAGTATTCTTCAATACTCTGCTTTCAGTTAGAGTGTGTGCCACTTCATCCTACAAAAGAAAAAGGCAAACTTTTAATATATGTTCTAAGCACTGATAATCTAAAAATTTCATGATTCCTCTAAGACTCGTAGAGGTTAATGCTGGAGAAATGACAGAAACAGATTCTAAAACACAGTAGCATGCTTCCTTTATGGCTAAGCTTCCCTTCCACAAAAAAACAAACAAATTTATATATACACACATATATATAGCTCTCTCAAATCAATGATTTCATTCAGATGATTGTAAAGCATTATATTAATGCATATAAACTCACTTATACTTAATGTCTATCAATAATGATGCAAAATCAACAAGAAAAATTATCCAGGACATAGAATATTAAACAGCAAGCTTTTCTCCTTAAAAGAAATGCCTTATCACCTAATACTTAGCCATGAGATAGTTAATATTTCCATGTTTGGAATACATTTTATTCACAGGAATATAACAGATATATTTTAGTAAAGATCACAGAATCTATAAATCTCCTACTTAAAAGAAAAATCAATTATTAAAAAGAAGAACACAAGAATACAGACATAAGACTTAATTCTAATTTAAAGTTTTTAGAAATAAGAACAGAGCATAAAAATTGCATCGGCTTGTTCGTGGCTTTTCAATGCGTCCCCTTCCCAGTCGAGGTGAGAATTTGAAAATTTAGGTGTATAAATTATATTTCAAACCAAAAACATAAAAGATTTATTTGCGGTAAGATTATACTGCCCTAAAACCACTACGCTACCAGGGTTTCCAGAAAGTGAAGTAGAAGTGAAATATATAGAGAACAGAAAAAAAAAGTTTCAAATCTCAGATGTAACAGGATCTTAAAGAAGAAAACTACTGAAACTAACCAGGCATCTCTGTTCCAGGCTTCTGGCAAGATCCTAAACAAAGGCCTTTCTGGATCAATTTCTTAACACCGTCAGCAAATCAAACTTAGATTATAAGTAAGATGTGGCAGCCAGAGCAGCATGACATTGCATCATGTTTAACATCTTTACAAAAGCATTTGACCTTAGTGAAATTTAGAAAATAATTGAGAAATAGATTGATCAAAGAAGCTAAGACCCCAAAGCCACTCCAAGAGGGTGAGGCCAATCATGTCTGAACAGAAAGTAAAGTATAATTAACAACCTAGTATTTAAAATCAGTGAAGAAAGTATGAATATGAAACCATTGCAGTCTCTATTTTATAGAAGCCAGGTTTAAATGTCCAAGCAATAAGAAAGTCACTGTTATACTACTATCATCCCTAAATTAATTAAAAGAATAGCAAACACCTTTATATGAAATAAATTAGGAGCAAAAATACCACCATAATGTTGATTTTTTTTATGTCCACAGTACCTACCTAGCACATGCTTAGCATAAGTAAGCACTCAATAAATATTTGTTGTAACTGAGCTGCTTATCATAGGAATGAATTCTAAGATGTCAGGTGCGTGGGAGTTCATTCATTCACTTCTCCATTTAATAAATATGTAACAAAAATATGCTGGGCATTGTTCTAGACACTGAAAATGGAGCAAAGAACAAAAGAGACAAAAGTCCCTGCCTTCATGGAGCTTTCATTCTAGTTAAATGGCTATCAGTGTTAATGGAAAAAAACAAAGCAGAGAAGGGGCTACTACAGCTTACGAATATACAATATGTAATTAAGCATTATGTGAGTGGCTATTTTATTTGTGATATATAGAATCCATTTCATTCATTAGAAAAACAAAATCTTTGATGTGCACTTACTAAATGCTGAGGACAGTGTAGGTAGAAAGTGGTTAAAAGAATAAAAAAACATGGCCCTTTTGTTTATGGAGTTGACAGGCTAGAGGAGACGACATAACAAACAAGTAAATATCTAAGTGAAGACATAATTACCAATTCTAATAACTGGTATTAAGAAAATATAAGCGGAGGAGGGGCTCCACTACTTTAAATGGGTGGTGAGGGAAAACCAGAGCAATGGGAAGCTATTAGAGGAGTTTAAACTGGGCAATGTGGAGGTGGAAGTGGAGGTGAGGTGACACAACCTGACTTATGTCTATGAGAAAGACAGCAAAAACAGGAGGAATCAATCAGGAGACCACAGTAGTACTCCAGGAAACAAAGGAGCGTGGCTGGAGCTATCATGGTGGCAGCAGAAACAGGCAAAAAGGGGACAGTCTTGAGATAGAAAATCAACAGTAATAATCTAAAAGGTATAAAAGGTATATGCCTCCAATATGAACATGAATCCAAAGAAATATTTCTTTAGGAGGTTAGAAAGAGATTCATGGAAGAAATACTACCCTGATATGCATTAGGATCTTACGCGATATGGGTCAGTAAACTAGGAAAAGACTCAAAAAGGTTAAGTATGAAACAAAAACAGAAAAGATAATCCAGTGCTTCAGAAAGTATTTCTGTGGGGGTATCTCATTCTATTTCTTTTAAAAACAGGCCTATTCTATACTGTAATCAATAGTTATTTTTCCAAATCACTGAAGTTTCATGAGCAAAGATTAGTCTCTTGTTTTTTTGTTTCTAAACTCTATAATCGGCCTTAGCACATCAAAGGCAACAAGTAAAAGATTCATGGAAACAAAAGAAAAAACCGTATTTCTTTGTTGTACTCATGAAACTGTGATTAATACCACGTGCATATCTTTCATACATGAAAATCTATTCTCTATATTAAAATGTATTTTCTGCCGTATTTTACATTTGATCAGTTTAGAATTTTTTCCTGTTAATGCAAATCTAATGGTGCTGTATTTCACATACTAATTAGTTTCTGCTATGAAGATAAGGTATGCTCAAGCTGAAAAGTAAACACAGATGCCAATAATTTTTAATTACAGTTAAAAGCAACATGTCAAAACAAAAGTTAAAAATAACAGTGATAAAACAGTAGTTAAAACAATGTGATGCATTTGGAAAAATCCATTCGTTTATCATCAGTGAAGAGCACTATAAATGCTTGGATATACAATATAAATATAAAAACATTTTCATTAAAAGGCTTTTGAAATAAAGATATACTCATCCACGGTAAAATACCAAATAACGAATATTTTTTAAATCTAATTTCTTTCACAGAAAAAAAGTTTTAGTGGGAATGGGACTGTATTTCTTCAGGGTATGAAGCAGAATGGTCCTCTTTCTCATACTTATTTTCCCAAACCTTTCCCGTTTATCACTCACTCGCTACCATACCTATTGCCGTCAAGTTGATTCCGACTCATAGTGACCCTATAGGACAAAGCAGAAGTGCCCCACAGGGTTTCCAAGGAGTGACTGGTGGATTAGAAATGCCTACCTTTTGGTTAGCAGCTGTAGCTCTTAACCACTGCACCACCAGGGCTCCCTCTCTACATGGTCTAAAATTCTCTCTTCATCTGCCGCATTTACGGTTTTGTGTTGGTTGGTTTTTGTTTGTTTTGGGGGGTGGGAGAGGGGAGGAGATGGCAGAGAAGAAGAGAAAGAGAATTATCTCCACCCATGATCAACAACACCAAGGGTGTCATTGCCTTCAAACCCTGTAGCAACTCGGCAAAGCCAGTTTTGTAAGTCCCATTTTATATGAGGAAACGGAGGTTCATGGAAGTTAAATTGCTCAAGCTCTAAGTGGAAAAGTAAATACTGATCCTCATCTAAGATCAATGTTAATGATCATTTTCACTTCACAACACTGCCTCCCATCTTTAAACAGCTTAATATCTACTTAACTAGGTACTTTTACTCTGTTCACATTATTTTTTCCATCTTGACCACAAGACTATAGTGACTGACTCTGTCAAGAAGCTAGTTGAAATCAAAACACATCATGTCTAAAGCGTTTCATTTGTTCAGTCCCCGGGTGGTGGCAAATGGTTTGCACTCAACTACTACTCTGAAGGTTGGTGGTTTGAACCTACCCAGCAGTGCCACGGAAGAAAGGCCTGGTGGTCTGCTTCCATAAAGATTACAGCCAAGAAAACACTATGGAGCCATTCTACTCTGTAACACATGGGGTTACCGTGAGTCGGAATCGACTCCATGGCAACTAACAACAACAATAGCAACATCCAGAGAAATAAATAAGACTTAGAAAAGGAGATGGAGCGGGTTGAGGAGAAAGGAGGAAGAGGAGGAGAAAGTTGTTACCTTGGTACACTTTATTCTTAGTTAAACTACAATGACTACCAGTGATCATTATTTACTTCTTCTCTGCCTTCACAAGCCATATGTTAGCAATCTGTATTTTTTCCAGAGGAGAGATGTCACACTTATCAATCTCTAAATTTCTAGGATTTAACTTCCCCCCACTTTTTGAAAACTGAGTACTAGCCCAGATACTGACTTCTAATATTGCTCCCACTCTCCAGCTGTCAGACTGTCTTCTCACTGACCCCTGATTTCTGTTTCTATTTCTTGATCTCTATTCTCTTTTTTAAAGATTTTTTCTCCTTGATGGAGAAAATGAAAACACAATTGTTCTCTGTTATCTATGAACACTATCTCACCTTTCTCAACTATTGCACCTGATACTTCGTTCTTGATGCTCCTGTTCCAAATATTACTTGGATGGAGGGCTACATGAATTTCTTTGTCTTCCATCATGATACAATCATACTGGACCCTAGTCTTCCTTAAACTGTAGAGTGTGTCACTTGTTTGTATGGCCCTTCTTTACTTCTGCCTCTCCCAATTCCCATTATTGTAATAAGTCAATCTCTACTGTCTCCTCTCTATATTCCACATCTAAAGAAAAAAAAAAATCACATAAACATTCTGACTAGCACCCATTACAATTGTCCCTCCAAGCTCAGCTAAATCCTCTGGGGATTCTTTCACCCATCTCTATTTAGGTCACTCTTTAATTCACCAGTATAGTTGCTTCCAACCTGTCCCAGGCCTCCTACCATGCCTGGAATCCATGTTGAATGTACACACTAACCCCCCAAGGTTATCTTGCCCAGTTAAGCTGCTGGGATTTGACTTTCAAGTCCAGAAGCTTTTCATTAAGTTGTCTCTACCTCAACCTCAGCCCCTCACAATTTCAAAATGTGATCTTACTTCCTACTCAAAGAGGATAGAAGTTACTAATAACATTTGACATACTGAATCACTCCCTCCTCCTGAAAACATGTTCTTCCCTTGTTTCCAGAACATCATAATTTCTTGAAATTCTCCCACTTCATTCCCACTCCCCCCAATCTCTTGCTGGTTCCTTTTCTACAAGCTTTTCTTCTATAAGTGCCCCAGGACTCAGTACTCAGATCTCTTCACTAGGTATGCTCATTCCCTTGGTGACTTTATTCAGACAAATGGCTCTAATGACAAGCTATATGCTGATGAACTTCCAAATGTATATATACCTCAAGTGCAGACTTCCCTAAATTTGAGAAATGCCTACTCAACATGGATGTTTAATAGATGTCTCAAATTTGAGGGTCTAACAGAAGTATCAAATTGGGTTAAGTTCAAAACCTAATTCCTAACCTTCTCTCAGAAAAAAAAACATGTTTCTCCCACAACCATCTCCATTTTAGTGAACGACAACACCATCTTTCCAAGCTGCTCAAGTCAAAAACTTGGAATGATCTTCAACTCCTTTTCTCTCACACCCTATTCTGTCAGAAAATCCTTTGTCTCTATATCAAAATACGTCCAGAATCTGATCATGTCTCACCACCTTCACTGCAACTACCCTGATGCAAGCCACTATCAGCAATTACCTGGAACACTGCAATTAATTCTTAATAAGCTCTCTGCTTACAACCCGCGGTTTAGTCCGAACACTGCATCCAAAGTGATACTACTGAACTAAAAATTAGATCATGTCACTCCACTGCTTAAAAACTTCCAAAGGCTTCACACTTCATTCAAAGTAAAACTAATAGCCTTACATGTTGTTATTAGGTGCCGCTGAGTTGGTTCCGACTCATGAATTTCTCCGCTACATGAATTTCGTTGTCTTCCATCATGATACAATCACACTGGATCCTAGTCTTCCTTAAACTGTAGCGTGTGTCGCTTGTTTGCATTGCCCGGTCTTTCCTTCTGCCCCTCCCTAGTGACCCTATGTACAACAGAGCGAAACATTGCCCAGTCCTGTGCCATCCTCACGATCATTGCTATGTTTGAGCCCATTGTTACAATACATACAAATACCTAAACAATCCCCCTACATCCTAGTCTTACTCTATACCAGTCATGCCAGATTAAGAATACAATAAGCATGCTCCTTCTTCAGAACCTTTTCAATTGCTGTTCCCTCTAACTGGAACATTCTTCTTCTCAGATATCTGAATGGCTTGCTTCCTCACCTCTTAAAATCTTTGCTGAAATTTTACCTTCTCGTTGAGGCTTTCCATGATCATCCTATTTAAATCTGCTAACCCACAAAAATCTGTACTGTCACTATTCCTTATTTCCCTACTCTGCTTTATTTTTCTCCACAGTATGTATTAGTTTTTACATACTATATGATTTACTCATTTATATGTTGTTTATTGTCTCCTAAGTAGAATGTAATGTTCAAAAGGAGCGGAAATTTTTTCAGTTTTATTCATTCACATAGCCCCAGTATCTATAATAATACCTAGCCAATAATCAGTGACTCAATATATATTTATTAGAAGAATGAATGAGTAAATAATGAATGAATGAATGATGACCTCAGTACCTGCTGCTAAAGAATGACAGAAGCATCATCAACTACAAGAAGCAGCCACAGAACACAAATCAATGAAAGTACACCTCCAACAGCACAAATGACAGCTGATGAAGCTACAGCAGGGCAAACAGAACACATTCATTATCTGCTCCCTACAATAAACCACAGTCAGCGATGCAACGTTTAACAGGAGGTTCGAGAAACATGGTAAAAGGATTGTTTGGGATAAGGAAGGAGATGGGCAGTGACGATGAATCTCTGAGGCTTAAACAGGTACTGAGTCACCCAGACAGCAGCTGCACTGCCCTCAGTTACTGTAGGTCAAAGTTATGGATGAATTTAGAAATGACATGCCCAACTCCTGAGAAGCTGGCTCACTGGGTACATAAAGAGATGCACACTAATGAGAAACAAGAGAACTATATAACCTCTTGGTTATTTCTGTCTGTAGTAACTAAAATGAAAGTAAAGGAGTAGTGAGAAGGACCTGGCACTGTGCCAAGCTCAGATTTCAGCCAGTCCAAGATGTGCCCACTAGCCTCAGGGCTGCCTCAAAGGGAAAAATTATGCTGGACCAACAGGTTGCACACTTCTACAGCCTCTGGCCACCAAGAAGCAAGTCTGACTGGCAGGGTGGCAAAATCCAGTAACTAATGAAACGAGGGGGTACTGTGTGAATAAGTCGTCTCATTTGGGGGATTGGGACTATCAGCTTCCTGAAAAACCTTTAATGAAATCGACTGCATGAGTTACTAAGACGGGAGCAGTCTCCTTGGTTCTGAATGCTGTAGAATGGAGAAGCATGTTTGGGTTGATGCAAGACTCACAGCTTATTACTGAACAATCACAGATGGCTGTACATGATCCAAACATCAAGCAGATTGTTCTAAGGAGACAACTTAGTGGCCTGAATAGAAGCCGCTGTAAAGTTTGTTTACCCTGAGGAGGGGAACTATCCTTTCCCTCCTTTAAATGCCAAAAACTATTGAGCAGCTGATATGCCGTGTATGCAAGCCATGCTGGGTTGGCTTTACAATAATCGGGATGCTCATCTACTTAACACGCCCCTTACCCAAGTCATGGTAACCACTGTGATTAGGGGAGCCCCTTCGCAGGAACACTGCAAGTAGCCACCTTATTTGCTCTAAAATCAACTAACAGTCGGAGGAGTTGTTATCAGATTTGTTGTCTCAGCTTCCTGTTAGGGGTCTTAAATATGCTAAGAAAGTTACAGTGATTCACAAGAAAATAAAGAAAGACAAAGGGAATAGTCAAGGAATCCATACAGGAGGGTGAAAGTCTTTAAATGGTTACTGAGGAATGGGATGAATAAAACTGGTATTGACAGGGTCGACACAGAGGTCTCAATGCAGCATTACCAGAGGTTGGGTGGGCCAGTAAGAGCCCTTTCTGGTTCCCATACACTAAAGAGCCCTAAAAAATCCACAAGGCTAGGATGACAATGAGGAACCTGAGTTCAAATCATTGGGAACATTGGTTCAGTAAATTAATCAGGATAATGATTGATGAAAGGGCCCGACTCTTGGCTGGGGAATGAAGGCCATATGTACATCTGTGGATAAAAAGGTCAGGAGATGGAAAAGAAATCTTCCTGGAGTTCCTTAACATAGAAGCACAATGCACTGTGATTCCAAAACTTCTTGGTGATGTCCTAACGGCCTCAGCAGAATCACTTTTAATGTCCATATTTCTACCACCAGTCTCTTCAAGACAATCTAGGCTTTTTCTATCATGCTGCTCAGAATTTTTCCAGCCTGTACACGTTACACAATTACAAAACTACTTCTACATTTTTAGGAATTTGTTACAGTAGCACCCCACTCTCCAATATCAAAATCTGAATCAGTCAGGGTTCCACCAGGGAAAGACATTATTAAGAAACTATTTTAGAGATTAATTAATTACAATAGATTTCTTTCAAGGAATTGGTTTACACCATTATAGGCAATGACTAAGAAAGTCTGAAATCCATAGAGTACACTCTCAGGAAGAAGAGGCTGGAAACTCTTGGGCAGGAGCTGATGCTGCAATCCACAGGTGGAATTTCTTCTCCCTCAGAGAAACCTCAGTTCTGCACTTTGAACCAAAACTATCCCGAGATCACTTTCAAAGAAATAACACAGTGGCACAACAAATTAAAGATATTACCTGTAAGTACTGTGCTCTACTAAAAATCCATCATATAAGACCAAAAGGTCAACAAAGATAAGAAGATAAGGAGACAGGGAAAATAGAGTAGCACAAACCTGTAAAACCATACCCGACACCGCTGAATTGATTCCGATTCACAGGGACCCTACAGGACAGAGTAGAACTCTGCTGAAATTTCGGTTAGCAGCCAAGCTATTTACCACTGCTCCACCAGGGAAACAGAACAACCAAAACACAAAGAGAATGTTGACACACTGTCAATAATATAACTAACGTCATTAAACAGTCTGTACAGAAACTATCAAATGGAAACTTACATTACTGTGTGACTTTCACCAAAAACAATACTTAAAAAAAAAAAAAAAAAAAAAAAAGCTGGATGACACTGGAGACAAAGCAAAGAAAAAGGAAAAAAAAAAAGCATTTAGAAAATTCAAGAAAACAAACATTTATTTTTGAGGAACTGTAAACTAGTGTGGCTAGAGCCACTAGAAAGTAAGTAATAGGAGATGAGGTCAACAAGAAGGGCAGCTCACACAGAGTCTTGGAGGCCAACCTTTGTTAAGAAACTGAGAAGTTTTAAGTAGGAACGCACATGATGAGATTTAAAAGTTTCAGCCTGGCTACTGTATGGAGAATTGCATGTAAGGAGTCTGCGCACAAGGGTAGGACACCATCTGTAGTCAATAAGACAGATGATGGTGGCTTGGGCTACAGTAGTAGCCACAGAGGGAGGAGAGGTAGTAGGATGAGGATATACATGATTAGCATCTTCTTGTTGTTGTTGATATGATTTTTTTCTCTTTAATACTCTGTTGATTATTTTAATTAGGATTTTAGAAAAATGTAGGATAAAACCTGAGGACTGAAAATGCCACCTTGAAATCCTACACCAAGATGTTTAAAATAATAACTGACATCTCCCATGCTGACATCTGATAGTTCCTTAAGTATTTTAGGAATGTACCACAAGACTCTGAAAAACATAAACTCACCCAAATGGGGTGAGCCATAATAAGCACTCAGTAAAGGAGAAAAAGGTTTCTAGTTAAACTGTGCCCTCTAGATAGTTCTTTTGACCATAGGACATTTACAAAAATACGCTCCTGTGACTGGGGTAGTTAGTAAGATCTAGACTCCTTTACTGTCCCCATAGGGCTTACCGTAAAAATCACAGGTTTGGAGTCAAATAAGGGCCACAATTAGTACATTCTCTTCTGTGTAACGGGGGTACTTAATGTCTATATTTTATGATGATTATGAAAAAAATATACAAATGGCCTAGCATTAATTCCTGGTACACAGTAGGCCGTCAATAAATAGTAGCTGATATCATTGTCCTCTCCTTTACAAAAATCTAAAGATAGTCTAAATAGTAAAGGTCACTTTCTTAAAAGTTCCTATTATATGTTGTTGTTGTTAAGTGCCATCGAGTTGGTTCCAACTTATAGCGACCCTATGTACAACAGAATGAAACACCGCCCGGTCCTGTGCCATCCTCACAATTGTTGTTATGCTTGAGCCCATCATTGCAGCCACTGTGTCACGTCACCTTGTTGAGAGTCTTCCTCTCTTTCACTGACTCTCTACTTTACCAAGCCTGATGTCCTTCTCCAAGGACTGGTCCCTCCTGTTACATATATACCCACTATTCATTTATCAGTCATTAAAATCCAATTCTTACCACTTCTTTTATCTCCTAAGTATCATCAAGGGAAGTTAAAAAAAAATTTTTAGACAATAAGACATTAAATAGGTGTAATACAGTTGAAGTCTACACCTACTTAATGTCTTACTGTCATTCGATTGCTCACCAATAGGCTTCTATCTTCAGGTTGGTGAACATAATGAATATTATTTGTTTATCTGATCCAGCATCTCTTCCCCCCTCTCATGATAACTTAACCCTTCTTGAGAAACTTATATATGGTTTGGGTGGAGCTGACCTTCCATCTTTACTAACAGGAATGAGCACATGACCCAGTCCTCACCAATCACAGAATTCCATTTCCCTGGCCACTATGACTGGTTCAGAGAGAACCGTATGACCATAAACAAGCTGATCAGAGTCTTTCAAAGGGTATTCTCTGTCAGAGTGATTGAGGAATACACCTCTCTCCACTGAGGCTGCAATAATAGCTGCCATCACACCTGCCACGTGGAAAAGAAATTCTGAGAGACAAAAACAAATACAGAACGGTGTCATTTGATCCCTGGATCCAGATAACCTTAAAGCCATCCCTGCTCCTGAACTTTTGAGTTGTGTGAGTCAATATATTCCCTTTGGGGCAAGCTAGTTTACACTGGATTTCAAGCACTTTGAAACAAAACTACAATAACTAATAATATAAACTCCTTTAATATACACACATCTTAATACGTAATACTATTCTTCATTATTACTTCTAGAGCTTCAAAAATTATTATTAAGAGAATAGATGTTGTTGTGTGCTGTGGAGTTGATTCTGAGTCATAAACTGCCCACAGGGTTTCTTAGGATGAAATCTTATATGGGAGCAGAGGGCCAGGTCTTTCTTCCTATGGAGTGGCTGGTGGGTTCTAACTGCCTACATTTCATTCAGCAGTCGAGCGCTTCATCATTATGCCACCAGGGCTCTGAAAGAACAGATACATATATGCATACCTATGTTCACTACAGCATTATTCACAATAGCAAAACGATGAAAACAACCTAAGGGCCCATCAACGGATAAATAAACAAATTGTGGCACATCTATACAATAGAATACTACACAACTATAAATAACAAGGAGTCTGCGAAAAACCTTATAATATGGATAAATCTGGAGGACAGTGTGCTGAGTGAAACAAGTCAATCACAAAAGGACAAATATTGTGTAGCCCCACTATTATAAAAAGTTGAGAATAGATACATACACAGAAAGCAATGTTCTTTGATGGTTACCAGGGATGGGAGAGGGAGGTTGGGGGATCACTTTCTAGATAGTAGACACTTTTTATTTTGGGTGATGGGGAAGGCAATACCAAAGGGTGAAGTCTGCACAATCTGACCAAAGTAAATGAAAACACTAAGAAGTACATGAGAAAAAGGGGACATTTCGGTAAATGCCATAACATACAATTTCACAACAACAGTAATAACAGCCAAAAAATACGTGTGTGGTTATGCAGGTAGATATGTATGCATATATGTGCATAGGAGAGCATATGCGAGTACATGAACATGGATGTATAGGTGTATCTGTATGCTTAAGTATATACATGTCTCTGTGTGTGCTGCACATATATCCATATGTGTAATAAAGCACATAGAGAACACAGTTATGGAGACTTCCCAGACATATCCAAACAACTTGTGGGGCTGGTTTACTGGGTTAAAAGGCTTAGGACCATAGTCTCATGGAACAACTCAGTCAACCGGCATAACACAGCTTATAAAGATAATGTTCTATATCCTAGTTTGGTGACTAGTGTCTAGGGTCTTAAAAGCTTGTGAGTGGCCATCTAAAATAAAACCATTGGTCTCTATTCATCTGGAGCAAGAGAGAACGAAGAAAACCAAAGACTCAAAGAAGAAACTAGTCCACAGGACTAACAGCCCACACAAACCATGACCTCTTCTAACCTGAGACCAGAAGAACTAGACAGTGCCTGGCTACTACCACTGACCCTTCTGATCAGGGACAAACAGAAGGTCCCGGACAGAATGGGAGAAAAGTGTAGAACAAAATTCAAATTCCTAAAAAAGGTCAGACTTAATGGACTGATACAGACAAGAAGAACCCCCAAGACTATCACTGTAAGATACCCTTTGAATTTGGAACTGAAGCTACTCTTAGAGGTCATCTTTCAGCCATACAATAGACTGGATTATAAAAACCAATATCACCCATGAGTGATGTATTCCCTTAAACAATCAACTATATGAGACCAAACAGTCAACATTTCCTCAGAAGCAAAGATGAGAAGGCAAGGAGGGGAAGGGAAGCTGGATCAATGGAAACAGAACAAACGGAATGGAAATAATGAGAATGCTGACACATTGTGCTAACTGTAACCAACGTCACAGAACAGTTTGTATAAAAATTGTTAAATGGGGAAAAAAAAGGACAGATACATTTAAGGGAAGTCATGGATATTTCTTTTATTCTATGACTCCATTAACATAAAACCAAAACCAAACCAAACTCGTTGCCGTTGAGTCAATTCTGACTCAGAGACTCTACAACACAGAGCAGCACCACCCCATAGGGTTTCAAAGGAGCAGCTTGTGGATAAATAAATAAATAAACACATACATAAATAAATGAGGGAGAAAGACTAACTCTTCCTTACAGAAGAATTCCAATTAGCAAATGTAAAACTAAGGAGGGAAATACACAAATCACCATTAGAACACCAGAGTAATAACTGTTTTAGACAATATTCACTGATGGATGCTAAAAAGTAGTGGGTGAAAATTTAAGGAGAAGCAGGATATTTGCATAGTCTCAGAGTATTTCATTTAAGATATTTATTGATTACAAAGGGAAAAATAGTGACTTTTCTTA
This sequence comes from Dugong dugon, assembly GCA_030035585.1. Classification (NCBI taxonomy): domain Eukaryota; kingdom Metazoa; phylum Chordata; class Mammalia; order Sirenia; family Dugongidae; genus Dugong; species Dugong dugon. The sequence goes on along the minus strand of CM057469.1, from coordinate 20,312,491 downwards.
GAGAAACCTACTAGACATCCCACTTTAATCAAGTGATCGAGGTTACCATCACCAATAATAAAACACATGGACATCCTGATTCCCTGATACAATGCTGTGAAAAGGGCACGTCAAGATTCAAACTCCAGGTCTTGTGAGACTCCAAAATTCATGCTGTTAATCACTTGGCTAAGAATAAGCGTATCTTCTTTCCAGAAACTGATAAATGTACTTTTTGGGGGGAAACTACAACAATCAGGATATTCTAGCATTTGTGAAATAGCCCAGTTCTGTAGTTATTCAGAGAAAGTAGGAATAATCGATGAGGTAAACACAGTGCCTAGAAGAACAGAACATTCTCACGTGTGAAGAACAGAAATTAAACAATGGGATAAAAGGGAAGCTAATCAATAAAAGGAAAAACAGAATGATACATTTACTGATGCCTGATACACAGTAGGTGGTAATAATAATAATAGCAAATACTTATAATGGTAATATATTTATTTTTATTTACTACTATTTTAATCCAGTTTATTTAGTAAGGTATGTAACTTATTTATTAAATTTATTTAATAATGAGGGCAAATACTATTACATTTATTTATTCACTTAACTTTGACAACAATCCTATGAGGTGGGTACTACTAATATCTCCATTTTGTAGATGAGGAAACTAAGGCATAAAATGTTGAGTAATTTGCTTGAGATCATTTAGTAAGTGGCAGAACCTATTATACTATGTTATCTCCTAGAAAAATATCAGTTTAGTTAATAATAAGTGTCAGATAGCATGCTGAATACATATTATTCTAATCCTCATAATATTCCTGTCCAGTAGGTTTTATTTTACCTATTTTACAAATGAGAAAACTAAGGCTGTGCTGGACTGTTCAACATATTGCAAGATATTTTACATGCTTGGTCTCTACCTGGTAACTGTCAGTAGCATCCCTGCCCCCGGCAACCCCCCTACCACCATTCCCTAGTCATTGTGATATGCAAAAACGTTCCCAACAAACATTTCCAAATGCTCCTACGTGAGTGGTACTCTTGAAAACACTGGTTGCTAGAGGTCATTAGGTGGTAAGGTGCAAAGCTGGGATGTGAGCTAGGTCTATATGAATCCAAAGCTGATGTTATTTCCAATACCGGACACCGATTTGTGAAGGAGTTGAGATTGAAACCAACGTACAAAGACAAAGAGAACACAGTTTCACACAGCATACGGACCAATACATTCCAGACGAGGAAAATCCAGTTGTAAATAACTGAAAAGTAGTCTATAAAGTATAACAACTAATATTATATGTCATTTGTTAAATTAAGAAAGACATAAAAGCATGAAGCAATTTGTAAAGTGTATCAGTCTGTCTGCTGAGGACTGGGATTCACCTCAGAAATTCTGAGTAAGAACTGGCATCATTAACATGTTAATTCCTGTACCGGTCTAAGCTGGATAAAGCTAAGGGGAGAAGAGGTTCACAAGACTCTTGGAAGAATTTCGAAGACTATCATCCTTTTCTGTTTCACCACTCTAGTATTTTCAAAGCTGTCTAGGTTGTTCTCCATCCAACACTTATGAGTCTACCATAAGCTCTGTAACTGATGAGTACAAAATCACCTACGCTATCCTAACGACTAGCGTAGAAATTGAGAACTTTGGGGAGCAATATTAAAAAGCATCACTAGCATAGTTACATAAAAAACCCATTGCCATCAAGTCGATTCCGACTCATAGCAACCCTACAGGACAGAGTAGAACTACCCCATTGAGATTCCAAGGAGCGCCTGGTGGATTCAAACTGCCAACCTTTTGGTTAGCAGCTGTAGCACTTAACCACTACGCCACCAGGATTATATACAGAGGTCATAAATTATAGCAAAAAGATCCTCCCAAACACACATAGAATAAACATCTCCATTTCCTCAAGGAAATAAAATAGCTTTTAGTATGTAACATTCAGATAATACAATAAACTTTCGAAAAATTTTAACATTATAAATATTAAAACATAGATATTATGGTAGCAGTAGCCTTTAATCAATATTCTGGTTGTTTAATGGAGTGTCTACATTTTAGCATGTATATTCATGAGCATACACACATATGAACATGGCAAGCAAAAATTTGGTAATTAAATTTACCTTTGCAATAATAACTTCTTTCTTCAGAATCTTCATAGCATAATATTTCCCACTTGCCTTCTCTCGAACCAAAATAACTTTCCCAAAAGTACCTTTACCTAGTAGTTTCAAATAGTCAAAATCATTCATTGTCTGAAAAATACAAATTAAACAATATGAAATATTTCAAGCAATTTATTTGTAAACATATTTGTGTATATTTGCAATATTCACTCAAAATCAAATTTTACCAATTTCTAAGCATCCTTAAATGAATAAGAATCAGACTGCTACTGGCTGTCTTATCAACAATCGTGGAGGCTAGAAATAATTCAAGCAGTTCTCAGATAGTGGTGAAAATGATTTTGAACCTAGAATTCATTATTCATTAGCCAGTCAAATTATCAGTCAAGTAAAAGGGCAAAAGAAAAAAAATCATTTTCACTCATTTTCAAGGACTCAAGTTTTCAAGTACCTCTCCTCTAGACAATGCGATCACCAAAAATGTCCCCCACAAAGTTTTCAAATGTGTCTAGGGGAACAATACTTTTGGAAGGAGCTAGTTGAGAATGTACTCCAGCAGGACAAAGATAGAATCTAAGAAAGAGAAAGATGTGTTTATAGGAAATGTTGAAAACAATCCTGGAGCCCAGTAAAAAGAAATATAAGGAAGACAGCAGAACAATTTGTGAGGAAGCAATTGGTACAATTCAGAACAGGAAGTCATCAGGAAGAACACCTTTAATTATTCTTCCCACTTTCAGTTTGATTTTTCATTCCCATTTCTAAGTTAGGTGATTCCCAGGATCCTGCCAGGCAGACCTGCTCCCTGTTCTCTACAGCCGCGTGTGTGCTTTCCTTGCTCCCCCTTTTCTATCCACACTCTTCTACAATTGTCCATTAATGCCCCTCTCCACCCAGCTTGTCATTTTTGTGTACTTGTTCCCTTTCAAAATTCCTTTACTACCATTTTTATGGACTTTTGGATGAAAGGGGAGGTAAATGCATGCGCTCAGTTTACCGTATTAAACTTAAATTCAGTTTAGAGGCTTATGAATACTAAGGAATTGGGGTTTTATTCTACAGAAAAACAGAAGTCACTGAAAATTTGTGACTTTTATAACTATTATTTTCTCTGTTTACTACCCATCTGAAGTGAAATTTCAATGATTTTAGCTTCCACCATAAGAAAATAGACAAAGAAGAGCAAATTAAGCCCAAAAGAATTGGAAGAGAGAAAATAATAAAGATGAGAGCCGAAATCAATAAAATTTTAAAAAGAAAGAAAATCAATGAGAACAAAAGCTGGTTCTTTGAGAATATCAATAAAGGTAAACTTTTAGCCAGACAAATCAGGAAAAAAAGACAAAAGACACAATTTTCCAATATCAGGAATGAGAGAGGCAGTATCACTACAGATTTTAAGATCATAAGGAAATATTGTAAGCAGCTTTATACCAGTAAAATCAACAACTTAGATAAACTGAACAAATTCTTTGATAGTCTCAACCTACCAAACCTCAGTGAAAATGAATTAGAAAACTTGATAGTCTCAACCTACCAAACCTCAGTGAAAATGAATTAGAAAACCTGAATAGTCCTGTATTTATTAAGAAAATTGAATCTGTGGTCAAAAACCTTCCAACAAAGTAAACTCCAGGCCCAGGTGGTTTCACTGGTGAATTCTAGGAACATTTAAGAAAGAAACAATACCAATTCTATACACACTCTTGCAGAAAATTAAGAAGAATACTTCTCAATTCATTCTTTGAGGCCAGCATTACCCTGGTAACAAACCAGATAAAACATTACAGAAAAAGAAAACTGCAGACCACATCCCTCATGAACGCAGATGTAAAAATTCTATATACTTTAGAAATGAATGCCTATATTCATTTTTAACATTTATTTGCTGCCTATGGTTTTTAAGATTTCTACCAAATGGCAAGTTATAATGTCTTAACTCTTCAATAACATCTCTAGTTCAAAAGAAAAGTTACAGCAGAGAAAATCCATTTGTTAATTCAGTTAAAGATCAAACGTAACACTAAGAAAGCATGTGTCATTTGAACAAAGAACAGGTGACATTAGGTAAATTTCATTTTTATTAATATATTTAAAAATCAGGGACTAGTATATAACCACAAAGCTATCTATCATAGATAGCCTTCAAGGAAGACCGTCATTAATTCCCCCACTCCCTGTATGCCTATGTTGCTCTTTCCACAAAGAGGTGAAGTCTGCTTTTCTGGGTTGGCCTTGTGTTCAGCTTTGAACATAGAATGTGATCAAAGTGCCAGTTCCAGACCTAGCCTAGAAGATGCCTGGCAGCTTATGCTTTCTCCCTCTTGGAACGCTCACTCTCAGAAGCTAGCTCTCATGCTATAAGGAAGTCCAGTCTATTCTGCTAGAGAGAGAGGCCATGCGGAAAGGCCCTGGAGGATGAGACACCACATGGAGAGAGAGGCCACAAGGAGAAGAAGCAAGGCCTCACACGTGTGAGAAGGCATTCTTGGATTTTCCAGCCCAGCCCATATGCCAGCGAACGGAGCTGCTTGAGAGAGCCATGTGAGACAGCAGAATCGCCCGGTCAAACCACAAAATCCTGAGAAATAATACACTGTTGTTGTTCTAAGCCATTAAGTTTGATTGGGGTACTTTTTCCATGGCAATAAATAACTGAGAGAATATTCTCATAAACAGGTCATAATGCCATTTTATTGCTCAAAACTTCATTTAAGCAGTACTTTCCTCATTTTTCATCTAAAAGTACTTAAAAAATGGTATTTGTTCTGTGCTATTACTAAATATATAAAATGAAACTGAGTTCTAGGAGTCAAGAATAAGAAAAAAGGATCTGTAAATTGCTTTATGACTTTTTTGGCTGAAAAGCAATATATGATTATAAAACATTATTCTATTCCGTAAGGACCGCAATTCTTAAGAACAATAAGGTTTTTTAAAAAAGTATAACAGCCTTATCGAATTTCACAGCTTCTGTCAGTCTGTCAACCTTAAAAAAAAGGAATTCGCGTGGAAATTAATATTAGTAAAAAGCATTCTACATGATTAAATCAGAAACATATTTAATATCTATTTTGACAAAACTTCAGAAAATTTAAAAAGTATCTTTGATACCAAATGTTCATATTGAGCTTGGTATACATAGTAATTATCTAGTCTTTGTAAATTAAACGTAACCTATTACAAAGTGTTTTCCTCTTTTGGATGGTGTTAAGGGAAAAGATATTATAGGACTTAAAGATGGGAGCAGGGATACACTTCCAGAAAAATTAACCCTCCAAATCCGATCCTAAGAATTTAATAGGGAAACATTTTGCATAGTTATATTCTTTCCCATTATGTAATCTCTCTCTAACATGTTAATATGGCTTTGTTAGGTTAAGCAGTATACAGAGGTGATGAAAACCTCTTGGAAATAGTGATGATGCTTGCACAACACGATGAATGTAATTAATGCCACTGAAATATACACTTAAAATGATAATTTTTTGTTACATATATTTTACCACAATAAAATTTTAAAGAGAGATGCATTCATAATAACTGTTTAATGTTATTGTTAGTAGCCATAAAGCTGATTCTAATTCACGGTGACCACACATGTGCAGAGTAGAAATGCTCCACAGAATTTTATATGATGGATTCAAATCACACACACACACAGTAGAATATAAGAAAAAAGACTATAAAGTCAACACATGTAAGTTAAAAAAATATACAATTAATGAAGAATACAAAGAACCTCTCAGAAAAGAATACACAGGTATCAGCATATTTGATTGGAAAAAAAAAAAAAAGATTAAATTCCAGATACTTACATTTACAACATAACAGCTAAACCAAAGAAGGCCCTGTGGGGCACTGAGGGGAGAAGGGCTTCCATGAAGTTCAACCCTCTGCCCACATCTCTGTCTACTTCCTTTGGTGTTCCTTCTCAAAGGAGGAGAGGTTAAGCTAATGGGTCAATTTCTACAATATTGGTTATGCCACTCTTCCCTCTTTGTAGTAAACAGATCCAAGCAGTGTGAGATCATGTGATTCAGCAGGTCCTACCATCTCGTCTTTTTTTTTCTTTTTTCCCCTCATACTAGTCATTGCTTTATGTTACTGTAGCCAAGCATTAGTTGATAAAATCCCAAGAACTGGAATCAGATTTAATAGGAAGGTAGAGGCACTGCTTCGACTTTAAACCTAAATCATGAGATTACAACCAGCTGTTCCCAGAGAGGCCTTACATTAGTCAGTTAAAAATTAAGTAGAGCATTGATTCTCATTGGGCATTTATCCTTGTATGCAGTGCCTCTTCACACACCTTACAGGGTGTAAGAGAATGGGAGCTCAGTAGACCAAGATTAGGCACTTCTGAGTCCTCTAATTAAATCCCTTCAAAACTCTGTCTCTTAATTCAAACAGTGAACAGCACTTAAATGTGGTTGTGAAGCTGTTGGCTCTTTCTCTACCAGCCAAATATCCTTCCCCCTCCAAGAGAGTTTTTAACCAGCCGAGCAAACACTATGGCAATACTCTAACATAAGAGAAGTAACCATCTGTCTGTTCCAGGCAGTCAAGAGACAGCAGTCAAGACCAGTCTAAATAGCAACCATAATCAGTAGTTATCATCTTCATCTTACTGCCCAATTTTCAAAAAGTAAACAAAAAATATACATATCTTATAAATTATGAGGGGAAGGTTATTATTTTATTTCAGAATATTTCTGTTTACAGTCAGAAATTAAACAAAAATAATCTGAACTCCTGTAATTCTTTTCATCATAACTGATAAGCATACAGGATAGTTCTAGAGTGATTTATCTTAGAGAAGTGACAGTAATATTTTATCATTTTTAACTAAGCCATTAGGACCATTACAGAATAACTGATGATGTAAACTTTCTTTTTATGCACTCTGTCATTTAAAACTAAATTAAAAAAAAAAATACCTAAATAAAATCAAGAAAAATAATGGAAATCAGCTATGGGCCAAATAAGACAGTGGACTCCAAATAAACTCAAATACTTCTGATTCTCCTGTCAATTTTTATTTTAGTGAGAGAATTATAAGAGAACCAGCTTTAGAGAAATGTTTATCTTTAGGTGGACATAGCAGAATACCAGCTAACAATAATATTTAACATGTACTGACCACTTACTATATAAGCACCTTACATGTATCTTCTGACTTGAATCCTCACAATTCTATGAGTTAAGTACTATTATTATCCCATCTCTGTAGATGAGGGAACTAAAGGACAGAAAGACTGCTGAAGCCAGGACTTGCAACAGGACTTTCAAGTCCTCACTTCCTACCACCACTATTGTGTAGTACTGGCATTTACAGGTGTTTGGGAAGAGTAGTATAAAATGAAATTAACTAATATCTAAGCAATATGTAAGTGCAACAAGTTTTCATAATATTTGAGTGACAGAGTACAAGCATAAGAGAAAATATTTGCATAATTTTTTCTCATATAAATCAGTTATGAGTATAAAAATTAGAGATTAGAGGACCAGCATATATGAACCAAGAAAAAGAAATGTGGCACGCTGAAGCTGTAGAGTATAATAATTAAGAGAATTTATATGCTTGAGCAAGATATGTAACTTGCTGAGTCTCAGATGACTTAACTGTAACTGTAGTCACATTACCTACCCACCTCAGAGGATTCTTATGAAGATTCAATGAGATAATACATAAAAAAGCACTGTTCAGAGCCTAGCACAAAATAAGCATACAATAAATGCTTTACACCTGATAATTAGTGATGGGGATGAATTCTAAGATGGTCCACACTGGTAATGGTGAAAAGGGGAAAATTTATTATGTCTTTATAATCATATATAACCAGCTTCAGCAGAAAAAACATCTGTACTTTTCCATTTTTACATCTTTCAAAATGTTTGTCTCCATTCAAAATTCTTCTGGTAGATTTCCAGAATTCTTTCATCCATCACAGCATTTCTAGTGAGGGTATCATAAACTCCACTTCCAACCTGTAACTGCCTTGGCAGCAGATTATTAAACTCTGTTGTTAAGCAGAATTTTAGAAATTCCACAGAATTAAATAGGGTATAGCTTTTTTTTTGAATGGAGCAGTTTATAGTTCAAAGGACAAGATTAATTGGGACTTCATTTTAAAATTATGGACACTCAAATTTCAAGTAATTATGCACGTGTATACAGACAAATACAAAAGCAGCTTTCTTACAGCTGAGTAAATAGTAAAGCTAGGTCATGTTTTTCTTTTTGCAAGGACTGAGGAATGGGTGAGGGGCAGCTGGTTAAGTTGACTCAAAAGAAAACAGGAATTCTGTTTAACTAACAAAGCGATCTCAGATATTTGGCTAAGATCAAGCACAGAATATGATTCTAATTCAAACAGAAATTTCACATAAGGAAAGAATAATTAACTGTCTCTAAGCTGTGACTGTATAACTTTAAGTTCACACAGTTAGCATGTGGAAGAGGAAGGATTTGAACTCAAGCTATCTAATTCCAAAGAGGTTTTAATCACTGTGCTGATAACAAATCATGGATAATACTTTAAAAAGGTTTTCCTACATGAAAATTAATTTACAATCTATTAAAAAAATAGATGTAGAATAACTTCATAATTATAAATGTATACATATTCTAAAATGCTAATACGCATGTTCATCTCTTTACAATACCTGTATCTTTAAATTAATCTTAAAATACCATTATTTACATAAAAAAGCAGCTTTTCTGTTTTCTATAACTGTGAAAAACATCATATGCAATTCTCATAAGAATCTAAATTGGCACATTATTTTTTCTGGAGCACTGAGGGAAGAGAAGTTCCCGTCGCTCATTGGCTCAGGCGCAGCCACTACAATAAAAAGCTATTATTTCCAAGGCTGCTCGCTTTCCTTTTGACATTAGTGAGGATGGGGTACCAACAGCAGTATACTAGAGCCATTTCTGATTCTGCCTTCAGGAGAACACAGAATGCCAAATGAAAAAGGACAAAATCATTAGTGAAAACACTGTATTTCCAAGTTTCTAAAATGGCATAAAAACACACATTATAAGGTAATACGATCGCACATAAGTCACAGCTCCCCAGTAACAAGCTCTACTAGCATTCAGTGCTGAAAGTGCTGACTCACCGAAATAAAGTGATGTCTCAATTATTTGGTTTTAAACAATAGATATTTCAGATTCACCTGAATAAAAAGCATCCACAGGTTTGTGTATTGTAAGACGACTGGCTAGCATCCTTTTACAAATGGCAGTCTTCAGCATATTTCTTCCAGACAAATAAATGTGCAGAGTAGGGGAATAATTTATCATTAATTTCTACCTTTCTTTTATGATGTGTTGTAGAAGCATCCATCTCTTCCTCCCCTATATTATCAATTTGTGAAGTTGGACTACAATTCATTCTCTCCTCTTCTTGCCTCTGCAGTCTGTCTGCTACAGCCTGGATAGCTTCTGTCCATTCTTCCCTATGAAAATGAGGAAAATTTCCCATTAACAAACCAAAACCAAACCAAACCCGTTGCCATCAAGTCAATTGTGACTTGTGGCAACTCCATGTGTTAGAGTAGAACTGCTCCACAGAATTTTCTTGGCTATAATCTTGAAGGAAAGAGATCGACAGGTCATTCTTCTGTGGCACCACTTGGCAAGTTCAAACCACCAACCTTAAGGTTAGCAGTCGAGTGTTTTAACTGTCTACATCACCCAGGGATCTGTTCCCATTAATAGAAAATAAGTTATTCAAATATTTTCATTAAAAAAATACAAAATCAACCCAAATATAGTCTAGCCCCAAATACCCTAATAACACACATGCGCACGTGCACACATACACACACTCTCCTATCCTCACCCCAAGGTGAAAATAACCCTAAAAGCAATTTATATTTTATACCTAAAGTTTGTAGTAGCGTTTATCTGGAGGTATGTAAAAGAAAAAAAGGACTATTTTAAAAAATTCACTTAAAATCCTTTAGAAGTATAGTTAAATTTTATTTGTATGCATTCTGCTTATAAAATAAATTGGCCCCAAAAAGGCTTGCTGTCAATTTTGTTAAGGTTTTGTTCAGCCATTGTAAACCCTTCATTTGATATGCTCAGAATCTTTACTGAGGTCGAACAGGAGTTCCAAGAAAAGGTTTTTTAAGCCAAGCCCTTTCACTGTTCCAAGCTCAGACATAAGTTTCTTTTTATAAAAAAAAAAAGATAGGCATAGTTTGTAGCTCAAACCTGTATCAAGTTTTTATTTTCTGACTGATGGGCTATCCAGTCAAGGGTTCATTTTTTTCCACGTAAATTTAAAAATCAGCTTGTCGGTTTCTTCCCAAATAGTCTATTAGGAAATGCATTTAATCTATAGATCGATTTCAGGAGAACTGTCATCTTAATAAATTAAGTCTTCTAATCTATGAACATGGTATAGCTCTCCATTTATTTAGGGCTTTAATTTCCACAATGTTTTATAATTTTCTGTGTAAAGGTCTTGCACATCTCTAAATGAATTTATTCCAAAGTACTTCTCACACTATTTTGGAAGGCTTTAAAAAAAAATTCATTTTCTAATTGTTCTGGCTAGTATTTAGAAATAAAATTTATCTTTGTATACTGAGCTCGTATTCTGCAGCCTTACTAACCTCATTTATTAATTCTAGTAGTTTTTATTTTTGTGGATTTTCTACACATGCAATCACGTTATGTGACAATAAGCAGTTTTACGTCTTCCTTTCAAATCTGTATCCCTTTTATTTTTCTTGCTTACTGCCTAGATCAGACTTTCAGTACAATGCTAATTAAAAACGGTGAAAGAAGACACCGTGCCTTATTCTGAATCTTAGGGATAAAGCAATGAGTCTTTTATTCTTGAGTATTATGTAAGCTGTAGTTTTTTTTGTAGATACTTTAAATCAGGTTGAATAAGTTCCCTTCTATTTCCAGTCTGCTAAGAGTTTTTGTTATGAAAGGATATTGAATTTTGTCAGATGCTTTTTAATGCATCCATTGAAATGATCATTTTCTCCTTTATTATGATGAATTTGGTTGATTGATTTTTCAGATTTTAGTGCAATACTGAATTCCTGAGATAAACCCAATTTGGTAATGATGTATTATTCTTTTTTTTATACTCTTGGATTCAATTTGTTAATATTTTGTTAGGAAATTTGCATTTATGTCCACAGTGATATTAGGCTATAGTTCCCTTTTCTCATGATAGTTCTGTCTGGTTTTTAGAACAAGTGCGATCATGGCCTTATAAAATGAGTTGTGAAGTGTTGCCTCCTCCATTATTTTCTGAGATGGTTTGTGAAGGACTGATATTATACCTTCCTTAAATATTTGACAGAATTCAACAGTGAAGCCATTTGGACCTGCAGTTTTCTTTTGAGGGAACGTTTTCAATTAGTAATTCATTTCATTGATATAGGGATGTTCAAGTTTCCTCATCTTTCTCTTGTGTCAGCACTGGTAATTTGTGTCTTTTTTTCCCCCTGATCAATCTTCCTAGAAGTTTTTCCAATTCTATTGATATTTCTTTCAAAGAGCTAGCCTTGGTTTTATTGATTATTCTCTATTATTTTTCTATTTTTCATTTCACTGGTTTCTGACATCATGTTTTTTGCTTCCTACTTTCTGTTTGCTTTGGATTTAATTTATTTTTTCAAGTTTCTTAAGATGAAAGCTTAGGTTATTGACTTGAGGCCTTTCTTCTTTTCATACATAGGCATTTAAAGCTGTAAATTTTCCTCTAAGCACTCCTTTCACTATAGTCCACACATTTTTATATATTTTGTTTTCATTATCACTCATTTAAAAATATTTTCCAATGGTTCTGTAGATTTTTTTCTTTGACCCAGTGATTATTAAGTTGGAGGTTTTTTTTTTTTTTTTTTTTTTAAATTGTGTTTTAGGTGAAAGTTTACAGCACAAGTTAGTTTTTCATTCAAAAATTTACAAATCGTTCTGTGACACTGGCTGCAATCCCTGCAATGTGTCAGCACTCTCCCCTTCCTGCTATCCACCCTGGGTTCTGTGTGTCCATTCGTCCAGTTCTTCTGTCCTTTCCTGCCTTCACATCTTTGCTTTTGGGCAGGCGTTACCCATTTGGTCTCATATACTTGGCTGAACCAAGAAACACGTTCCTCACGTGTGTTGTTTATTTTATAGGTCTGTGTAATCTCTGGCTGAAAGATGGACTTTGGGAGTGGCTTTGGTTCTGAGTTAGCAGGGTATTCGGGGGCCACAGTCTCTGGAGTCCCTCCAGTCTCTGTCAGACCAGTATGTCTGGTCTTTGTTTGTGAATTTGAATTTTGTTCTACATTTTTCTCCTGCTCTGTCCGGGGCCCTCTATTATGATCCCTGTCAGAGCAGTCGGTTTTGGTAGCCAGGCACCATCTAGTTCTTCTGGGCTCAGGCTGGTGGAGGCTGTGGTTCATGTGGTCCATTAGTCCTTGGACTAATATTTTCCTTCTGTCTTTGGTTTTATTCATTCTCCTTTGCTCCCAACATGATGAGACCAATAGATGTATCTTAGATGGCCGCTCGCAAGCTTTTAAGACTCTAGAAGCTACTCACCAAAGTAGGATGCAGAACATTTTCTTTATGAACTATGTTATGCTAATTGACCTAGATGCCCCAAGGAATCATGATCCCTAGCCCTCAGCCTCAGTAACTCAGTCCCTCAAGGTGTTTGATGTGTCTAGGAAGCTTCTATGACTCTGTCTTGGTCAAGTTGTACTGCCTTCCCCTATATCGTGTGTCATCTTTCCCTTCATCTAAGTTAGTGACCTTTCTTCTTTTTATATATAGGTATTTAAGGCTATAAATTTTCCTCTAAGCACTCCTTTCACTACAGTCCATAAATTTTTATATGATTTGTTTTCATTATCATTCATTTAAAAATATTTTCTAATGATTCTTTAGATTTTTTCTTCGACCTAATTATTAAGAAGTATGCTGCTTAATTTAATAGCTGGAGTTTTTCTGGTTATCTTATTGCTACTGAATTCTAATTAATTTCACTGTGGCCAAAGAACATACTCTGTATAATTTCAATCTTTCTAAATTTATTAAGATTTGTTTTTTTAGACTGTATATGGTGTATCCTGGTAAATATACCATATGCACCTACAAGGAATGTGCATTCTGCTGTTTTTGGGTGTAAACCAAAAAACTAAACCCGCTGTCATCTAGTTGATTCCGACTCATGGCAACCCTATAGGACAGAGTAGAACTGCCTCATAGGGTTTCCAAGGTGGTAATTTTCATGGAAACAGACTGCCACATCTTTCTCCCACAGAACCACCTGATGGGTTCAAACTGCTGACTTTTTGGTTGGCAGCCAAGTTCTTTAACCACGGTGCCATCAGGGCTCCTTTTTTTTTAGGTGTACTGTTCTATAAATATCAATTACATCATGGTGATTGATAATATTGTTCTATATCTTTGCTGATTTTTTATTTAGCTGTTATGCCAACTGCTGAGAGTTTTAAAATCTCCAGAGTTGTCCCTTTAATTCTTTAATACTTCTGTCCTTTTAATTCTGTTACTGAATGTATACATATTTCTGATTGTTGCATCTTCCTGTTCAGTTGACCCTTTTAGCATTATAAAGTACCCTGGTAGTCTCCAGTAATATATTTTGTTTTGAAATTTGATATTAATATAGCCAGTCCACCCTCCCTATGCTCATGTTTACATGACATATCTTTTTGAATCCATTTATTTTCAACCTAGCTGTGTCTTTACATTTAAAGTGTATCTCTTATAGACAGCATATAAGTAGACCTTGTATTTTCATCAATTCTGAAATTCTCTGCCTTTTAATTGGAGTGTTGAATCCATTAATATTTAATGTAATTATTTGTATTCTTGCAGATGTGTCCACCATTTTATTTTTGTCTACTTGTCACCTCTTTCTTTTTCTATCTCCTTTCCTGCCTGTTTTTATTATTTTACATTTGGTAGAATTCCATTTGAGCTTTCCTATTAGCTTTTCAGCCATCTTGTTTGGGCATTGTTTTAATAACGTATCCTTAACTTTACAGTAGTCAACTTACATAATGTACTATTCCATTTACCTCTATTAACTTAGTAGTCATCATACTCTCACTATCCTTTGAACAGTTATCCTCAAAGTTATAATGTTATCTTTTACTTAGCAGAGTCTAATATGACCATACTTTTAACTCTCCCAGAAAATCCAGTGACCTCAGAAAATATTAACTCCATTTTTCCCTCCAGCTCAATTTATATTTTATTGCTGTCAGATATTTTTCATTCTCTTATATTTAAACCACACACTATTGTTTCATAAAATCAATACTCGTTTGGATTTAGCCACTTACTTACCATTTTATTTATTTTTCATTCCTTCCTGCATCTCTCCTACCACCTGGCATTATTTTTATTCTATTTAAAGAAGACTCTGTTAGTATTTCCTTTAGTGCAAGTCTTCTGGTGACAAATTCTATCTATCTTTGATTGAAAATACTTTAATTTTACTTTTATTCTGGGAAAATATTTTTCCTTATTATCAATTACTTTCTTTCAGCACTTTGAGGGTATCATTCCATCATTTTCTGGTGTCGATTGCTTCTGCTGATAGGTTTAACTGTTGCTTATTTGAAAGCAAAATATTGTTTTTTCTCTCTGCTTTGAGAATTTTCCCATTGTCTTATTAGGTTTTCAACGGTCTGATGAAACTGGATGAGATGTTCTTTGTATTTTACCTTCTTGGGATTTGTAGGACTTCTTGAATCTGTGCCTTAATATCTTCAGCCATTTTGGAACATTTTCAGTCATCAGTCCTTCAAATACTTTCTGTCCTATTTTCAAGCTTCTCCTTTTTGAGGCTCCACTTGTGTGTATGTAAGACCTTCTCACTATATTCCCTTTGTCTTACAAAATAATAATAGATAAGAATGCTATGTATCTTTTTTTTTTTTTTTCTGTAGGTTTCATTCTGGAAATTTTCTTCTGATCTATCTTCAAGTTCACTGATTTTCCCTTCAGAAACAAGCAACAACAACAAAAAAACTCCCACTGCCATTGAGTCGATTCCAACTCACAGCAACCCTGTAAGACAGAGGAGAACGGCCCCATAAGGTTCCCAAGGAGTGCATGGTGGATTTGAACTGCTGATCTTTTGCTTAGCTGCCAAGCTCTCAACCACTGCGACATCAGGGCTCCATTTTCCCTTTAGTTGGGTCTAATTTACTGTTAAAACCACTGCATTCATAATTTCAATTATTTTTTCAATTTTAGAATTTCCTTTTGGTCCTTTCTTTCTAGTTCTTAGCTCTCTGCTTAATTTCCCAGTCTTAACTTTTATTCCTTGAACATACTAATGCATAAGTATTTTAATTTTTGTTTAATAACTCGATTATTTGGAGCCCCTATGGATCTGATTCTGTTGTCTGTTTTCTCTCTAGGGTTTTAGCTTCTTTATCTAGAATCCTTGTGTGTTTGTTTATTCTTAAATGAGTGCTGGATACTGTACATGAAAATTTACACAGATAATTTGAGGCATGTTGTTGTTAGTTGCCATGAGTCATCTCTGACCCATGGCAACCTATATAACAGAACAAAACATTGCCCAGTCCCGCACTTCCCTCACAATCTTTACTATGTTTGAGCCCATCGTTGCAGCCACCATGTCCAATCCAACTCATGGAGGGTTTCCCTCATTTTCACTGACTCACTACTTTATCAAACATGATGTCCTTTTCCAGCAATTGATCCTTCCCACAAGATGAAGTTTCACCATCCTCACATCTAAGGAGCATTCTGGCTATACTTCCTCCAAGACTGATTTGTTCATTCTTCTGGCACACCACAGTATATTCAATATTCTTTGCCAAAACCAGAATTCAAATGCATCAATTCTTCTTCCATTTTCCTTTTTCATTGTCCAGCTTTTGCATGCCTATGAGGGTCTGAAAAAATCATAGCTCTGGTCAGGCACACTTTAGTCATCTAAGTGACATCTTTGCTTTTAACACTTTAAGGAGGTCTTCTGCAGCAGATTTTCCCAATGCAATACATCATTTGATTTCTTGACTGCATGCAATACATTGTTTGATTTTGACTGCCACTTCCATGAGCACTGATTGTGGATCTCAGTAAAATGAAATCCTTGACAACTTTAGTATCTTTGCCGTTTATCATGATGCTATTTATTGGTTCAGTTGTGAGGATTTTCATTTTCTTTATGTTCAAGTATAATCAATATTAAAGGCTATAGTATTTGACCTTCATCAGTAAGTGCTTAAAGTCCTCTTCACTTTCAGCAGGCAAGGCTGTGTTATCTGTTTATCACAGGTTATTGATGAGTCTTCTTCCAATCCTGACACCATGTCCTTCTTCATAGAGTCCAGCTTCTCAGGTTATTTGTTCAGCATGCAGACTGAATACATATGGTGAAAGGATACAACCCTGCCACACACCTTTTCAATTTTAAACCACTCAGTATCTCCTTGTTCTGTTTGAATGACCACCTCTCGATCCACCTCTCAATTCATATACAGGTTCTTCATGAGCACAATAAAATGTTCTGGAATTCCCATTCTTTGCAATGTTATCCATAATTTGTTACGGTCCACACAGTCGAAAGCCTTTGTGTAGTCAATAAAACACAGGTAAACATCTTTCTGGTGTTCTCTGCATTTACCCAAGATCCATCTGACCTTAGCAATGATATCCCTCATTCCCGCTCTCTTCTGAATCCAGCTTGAACTTCTGGCAGTTTCCTGACAAAGTATGGCTGCAACCAGTTTTTAATTATCTTCAGCCAAAAAAAAAGATGATTTGTTGAAGATAATTGGCTGAAGATTTGAGGCCTATTAAGACATTATTTATTTTAGAGAATATTTACATTTGTTTTTAGCAGGCATCTAGGAGACTAGAAAACCTGGGTCACCTTAACCCAATTTCTAGGTCTGAAATAATTTAATACTAGAGTTAAATCCTACAAAGGTCAGTCTATTCCCAGCTTATTCTTCCTTCTAAGATGTTGTCCTTTAGGGTGCCAGCCCAAAATATCATGTTTGCCTTGCCTCCTTTTTGGCAGGCCACCGATTCCAGAATATGGCTCCCAGCTCTGAGAGCTATTCGAAGTCTTAGCTCAGCTTCTCAATATTTCAGATTACTTCTTCAAAACTGGTAAACATCCCTAGGGAAAAGATGGGCTCATCTCTCTGGGTTTCCTTCTCTCATCAAGTTTTGGCCCCATGAATTCTTCACAGCCTTATTGGCTCTCTGATACAATTCTTAATATTTTGTCCAGTTTCTCTCATAATTCTTAGCTAGATCACTGACTTAAATTACCTAGTTCATCATAACTAAACTACAACTCAACACTATTTTTGGAAGGGAATAAAAAAGGCCCACAAAAAAGTGTTGGTCCCAGGTATCTTGCTAATATAAGGAGGGCATCCAGTCTACTAATTCCTAGGTAATGTTGGAAAATGTAATCAATTTGGAAAATAGAATGGAGACCCACTATAAAGCAAGCAAATTAAAATTTAAATAATTTTCAGAAATTGATAATGTCTAATATCTGTGATATGAAAGCTCAGATAAGCAATGGCTTAGGAGGAACTTACAGCCTGATAGGTGAAACTCAGGTATTGTAAGTAAGTACAATAAAGCATTATAGGCAAAATGATAGAAGTATGCTCTGAGGATACAGTGATGTTCTAAGAAAAACACTGGTAAGTTTGGGATGAGGACCAAAAAAGAGAGATTATTCCTGAGTGGAGATGTACAAGATGAGTTGGTACCTACCAGCATGAGGAAGAGACAAATAAGGGAGGATATTCCAGGCGTAGGGGCAGACAAGCCAGGAGTTACAGGTGATGTGAGAGTCCAGTCTAGAATTAGTACTTAGGAAACAAGAAATAGTTCAATAGTGGTGGAACATGGTGGGGCGGGGGGGCGATTTTTGTGTGCACATGCACAGGTGTCTTTGTGTATGCTGTGGGAGTATATGGGTGAGAGTTTAGCAGACCATGGTGGTGACAATGATAGTAATCAGTTGTAAGAAAGAAAAATAATCTGGGTCCATATCTTGGATGTTTCATTATTATATAATCAATAAAATACATATAAAAATGCAGTCATATAAAAACATAATTACTTGAAGTGCATTCACTGAAATCAGAGAAAAAACAAGTACGTCTTCTATTACAATAATTATTAAACATTGTTTAAAAATACAAAGAAATAATAGGTAATACTATCAGAAAAACGAGACAAAATTGCTATTATCTGCAGATGCTACATCTGCAAAAGAATAAATCTTTTGGGTTACATAATAAATAAAAACCAGTATCTTTCCTCTTAAATATCCGAAAATACAATGGAAAAACATCCTGATCACAATAGTATAAAAATACGAAATAGCTACAAACAAGCTTACTACCAACTATTTCAAATGAAGGGGGAAAAAATCAAAATCAACTGTATCAGAAGAATTTTAAGTAAAGTAGCATGTTACTGTAGTAGAATGCTAAATATTGCAAATGTATCAGTGTTTCTCAAATTAATTTATTTCATTCAAAGTACCAATAGGAATGTTCCTTAGACCTTAAAAAAATCACCTAAAGTTGCCTAGAAGAATGCACTAATATAGCTAAGAACATTTTGAAAAAGAAAAATAAGGGAAGACTTGCGTGACTGAAGTTAAGAGTTTTATAAAGCTACTCTAATTAAAACAGTGTGGTATTAGTGCTAGAATGACAGAATGATCAAGGGGGAAAAAAGAAAGTCTAAAAACCCAAGTACTTATCCTATATGCCATCCATAATCAGTGAGAAAAAATGTATTATTCAATAAATGGAGCTGAGACAACTGGCTCACCATTTGGAAAAACTAGATTCCAACCTTACATCATACCCTGGAATAAACAGAAAATAGATTAAGAGTATATGTTTAGTTTACAGCAGGTAAGGATTTTGTAGTGGGAGGCAGAATGTAAGCAGAATTTTTCTAGCTCCACTAAGTCTCCCTAATTCTTCACCGACATTAAAGTCATATAAAAACTCCAAACCCCAGATTCTAAATGAACACAGGAAAATACATCCAATATAAGTACACTGTTTTTCATTTTTCCTAAAACTGCTATCTTCTAGTCACAAAAGCAAATGAAAACTGATTGTTCAGAAAAGTAGTATGATAATAATGCAGTAAAAGCAAAGGATTTAAGTCTTAAGATCTGGCTTAGTACAGCTCTGCAAACATAAACGACAAAATGAATCATATTTCAATGGGATATTACAGAGCACAAAGAACAGTATTTTCAAAGAATATTTACTGACATGGGAAAAAGTTCCATTCATTCAACCAGTTAACAAACACTGTACACAACTATGACAGGCCCTGAACTATGTGCTAAAAATAAAATAAGGAGCAAGGATGACATGATCCTTGCCCTAAAGAATCTTACAGTTCATGGGAAAGGCAAACAAGGACTACAGTTGTGATATACTTGATTAAAAGGTACCAAGAGACATGTAAGTATACATCAGGGGGCACCTACCTAGTCTACAAGAGTCAGAGAAGGTTTTGTAGGTAAAGTGACATTTTAAGCTCAGATCTGAAGGATACTTAGGAATTAGTCAACCATAGTTATGCTTGGAGGAATAGGCAAACAGGGCTCAGCATACAGAAAGGCCTAGGGGAATCAGGGGGAGGGGGATGACATCACAAAACTATATGTATACTAAAGACCTAAATACATATACATATACTGAAGACACTAAATACATTTACGCAGAATAAGATCAGAAGTATATGAAAGAAAATATTATTAGTGCTTAATTCTAGTTAGCAGAAGTAGAATTACGAGTAGTTTCTAGTTCTTATTTTTCTTTCCTTTCTATATTTCCTAAAGTGATCACCCATTGTCACTTACTGCTTATAGATCAAAACAAGTATTATTAAAACAATACTTCACCATTTACTAGATTTTGTTTGCTTTTTATTTATTTATTTATTTTGCTGATTTTCCACAAGTTGATTAATACTTTCTTCATTTGAAAAAGAAGGCCAAAAACATTTAACTTCACAGGATTTCTGATGAGAAGCAAATATGATAACATATGTGTAGGACAATGATTTTGTGATTGTGGTCCTCGGACCTAACTCCATATCAGAGCCACCAGATAAAAGGGTAATGAGACAAACTGGGGTTGGGGCAGGAATTGACAGTGGATCAGGGAGAATGTAGTTCTGATGAAGTTGGTGAGCTGGTTACTAATGCATTAACAGTCACCACCCTCTTTAGCACTGATGACAGCCGATGCTAATCAATCCTGATATTTTTTTTCCCACTAAGCTTGGACCCAAACTCAGAATCCTTTTCAACGTAATACTTCAGGGCAGTCGTTTGCAATTACTTTAAGATAGCATGCTACTCAAAATCTTTTGCCTCAGAATTTCAAATATGAACATAATCCAAGCATTGTACAACCATATTTACACATATCTAAAAATGATGAAGTCAGAAACAAATACACCTTTAGAGTGACTGCTGCAGTTTCACAAGATTGGAAAAACAACCTTCTTACCTTTCCTCTGGAGTATCTACATGAAATGTTCTCTCTATTACTGTGGTCCACTGGAGACATCTGATAATAAATGTGTTTGGCTTTGGTCGTTCTGTTTTCATTAACTGGCATTCTAGAAATAAAATGAAATGTCTCTTTAAATATATACTTATGCTTAAACCAAGAATAGTTGAGAATTATAAATTTCTATTCTAAACAAAACCTGCTGCAGCCTCACAGCTTTCTATGGATCTCCACTGAAGGTTTTCCAAAAACTGATCTCAGCATTCTTTTTAACTCCCTCACCCACTCCAACCACACGCTCTATTAATTAATAAAATCAGACTGCTTAATTTTCCCCAAACACATCTTGCTCTTTCTTATATCTATACCTTCGTTCCAGTTGTTCTTATAATCTGGAATGCCTTCCACTTCTTCCACCCCAGCCATAAGCAATCACCAACAGTCGAAACAATATCTATCCTTTAAGGCCCAGATCAAATCCTACCCTTCCAGAAACACTTTTGTAACAATCTAGCCCCAAACCAACCACTTCCTCCTCTATGTTCTCATTACTTATTACTGAATCACTCACTTTTATTAGCATAGATTATCTTGTATTATCATTTATTATTTTAAGAAGGTACCCTTCGTCTTACCTAGATTTTAAACCTTTGAGAGTATAAACTGCCTTTAATAAATTCACGTAATACTTAGCACAGCGCATGACACATAATAAGCTTTCAATAAATATTAGCTATTATTATTAGGTAAACGGCTGAGCTTTTTAAAAGCTAAGTAGTACTGGACAACAAGAGAAAGTAGGGCAAGGCTGTCTACTGACACTCCTCTCTTAAAAGTAATTTACCCCAAGTGGACGAATTCGACAATCTTTTCTTGGTGCTTACTAACCCAGAATTCCCAACCCGTTACCTGCTCAACTTTTTATTTTCCATAGCATGTTACCACCTTCTAACGTATCAGATTTGTTTATTGATCTCTTACCTTTCTTGTTCATTGTCTATCTCCCAAACTAGAATATATGCTCCACTGATATATTCTCAGCACCTAGAATAGTGCCTGACACATAGTAGGCACTCAATTCATATTTTCCAAATGAATGAACACTGAAAGTAATAATTCAACAAAGAAGGCAGTCTTGATGATGCAGGAAAGAGGAGAACAGTTCTGAAGCAATTTCCTCTTACAGGCAAGACGTGATGAGATTTACTGGGGACAAGTAGAAGGGGTGACTCTAGTCATGAGTACAAAGAGTTTAGTGATGTAACAGGAGAGAAAATATGGTAATAGGGTCCAAATGCAGTTAGGGGTTGCAATAGGGATGACACTAGCAGGTTGTATAAATTATTTTCTCTATGCTTCTATTTTTTTCAGTGAGTTAGGAAGTAATCGATTGAGAACTAGGTTGGAAGAGGATACACTAGGGATTTGAATAAGAGATGATATGAAATAATCCTCTAGTAGAACAGAAGAGCAAATAGACTAGGGAAACAGGCCCTGACTGCTGAGCAGCACTTGAATTTTATGCTCCAGAATTTAAAGTAATCATAGGTGCAAGGTGTGGAACCCCGTTGCTGTAAACAATTTGGCCTTTGGTCCTGGTTCCTGAGAGCTGGACCACACCTGCCAATGAGTTGGGGCTGACAAGACCAAGAGGGACCACCTGGGGGCCTGATGCCAACTAAGCCTCAGAAGGCATGATGTAATCCATCACGGCCAGGTGGTGAAGCCAATAAATTGCCTTGGAAGACAGAGGTTCAATGGCACTTCCTGGGTGGTGAGCTCCAACATCTGCTTTTAAGAGGCTCAGTGTGTCCCCTGGGGACATGGAAGCTCTGCATTGAGACCCCTCCCGGACCTCGCCCTACGTGTTTGTATGTTTTTTCTCTGCTAGATTAAAGATAGCTCTTTCTCTGCAGTTTGTGAGTCATTCCAACCAGGGTCAGATTATCCAACAGGCAAGGTAAGCATGGTGCTTACCTTGCTTACCAGATCATCTGTAGTGAACAATTTCACATGTAATTGTTCACTACAGATTAATAAGTAACCACAAGTAAGCCTGTGCTTACCTTGCTTATTGGGTCATCCGCCCCTGTCAGGGATTGTAAATTTGAAAATAGGCTTTGATTCTGTAGGAAGGTGCTGTGGGGTTGGGAAAGAAACAGATGCCAGCCATACCTAGAAGCAGAACCTTTGATGTTGTGAAAAAATGTGAAATTCTTCACTACAGATGATCTGGAAAGCAAGGTAAGCACCGTGCTTATTCTGTCTACTGGATAATCCACCCCTGGTTTCAAGATTATTGAATTTAAGAAAAAGTGAAGGGTCCAGCATCCACTGACCTAGCCCCAGGTGAATGGGGATGAGATAAAAAAGGTTGTGTGGAGCAACTGGCGTCTGAACTGACCAGGGAAGGGAGGGCGAGGTTTCTACAGGACACAGCTGGTGTGTGGAGTGGGCTTTACCCACCACACAATTTGGAGAGCTAGGTAATCTCAGCCTCCCTGAACTGGTCTGACACAATGGATATAGTCAGCAGGGTTAACGAGAGAGAACCCTGACAGCGCACCAGGGAATACGGTTGTGTATTTTTCTTCAGATATGCAGCTGCATGGGGGAAGGTGGGGAATACAGAGAGGACTGGATTGAAGCAACGCTGGGATTTAACCAAGTGAGTCTAACAAAGCAACAAAGTGGAAAGGAAGAGAGGACGTAAGGCAACGGAGTGATTACGCTAATCAACTAAGGATTTAAAATGGGTAAATGGGGGAGTGAGAACATAGTAGGGGTTAGAGTTGTGAGAAATGATGACAATATGGTACAATCACATAGTAGAATTGTATCATAAAAGCATTCATTTCATAGTACAGCAACGCTACTTTTTGTAATATATATGAAAAAGTTTATAAATACTAAATATACCAATTTATATTGTTTGAAATATGAAAATTTAAAATACCAAATACATTACACCAATTCATAGCAATAAAGAGTCACATAATTTCCTATGATTTACTTTTAAGATACATATCAAATCCAATTCTCTTTCCAATACAATGCTTCCTTTTTAAAACTCCTATACCGTTTAAAACTTCTACACTTTTTAAAACTCCTACACCTTTTAAAATGCCTACACTTTTTAAAACACCTACACTTTTTAAACACTACACAAGGAGCCCTCGTGGTGCAGTGGCTAAGTGCTCAGCTGCTAACCAAACGGTTGGTGGTTTGAACCCACCAGCCGCTCTGCTGAAGAAAGACGTAGCAATCTGCTTCCATAAAGATTACAGCCTTGGAAACCCTATGAGACAGTTCTACTCCGTCCTACAGGGTCACTATGAATTAGAATCAACTCGACAGCAATGGGTTAGTCACTATACTGTCCTATACTTGTTTAATATATGTTAATTTGATCTTCTAGCTAAATAAATTACTTAAAAAATAGGAATTATGTATACGACACTTCCTCACAGCACATTTATGGCACAGCACAGCTATAGCACATAGGGTACATAGGAGATACTTGATGACTGACTGGCTTTTAATGTAAAGAATGAAGAACAAATTTTGAGAGGGGCAGGCCTAACAAAAACACTCAAGAATGAATTATGGAGGGAAGTAGGAGAAGCAAACAGGAAAGGAAGAACACCCAACATAGGTTCACCTATTCCACTTTTACTTAAGATTCCCACCGTGGCAATGTCAAGGTAATTATGATAATCAGCTATGAAATTAGAATAAACCAAATCCATTGCTGTAGAGTCTATTATGACTCACAGTGACCCTACAGGACAGAGTAGAACTGCCCCATAGGGCTTCCAAGGCTGGAGTCTTTATGGAAGCAGACTGCCACATCTTTCTCCCATGGAGCAGGTAGTAGGTTCAAGCTACCGACCTTTTGGTTAGGAGTTGAGAGCTTAGCCACTGCGCCACCAGGGTTCCTTTCGAAATTAGAATACCACATTCAAATCCAGGCTCTGTTTTTAGCTGTAAAACCAAAAATCATGCCTTTCTTCTGAGGCACCTGTGGGTGGACTCAAACCTCCAGCCTTCTGGTAGCAGCTGACTGTCTGCACCACCCAGGGATTCCTTTATCTGTAAGACCTTAGGCAAAGTACTTTATACACTTCTAATCTAAAAGATTCCTCACCTTTAAGAAGCACTATTTTTACTTTAAGAAGTAAAAATTTTAAAGGAAGTATATTTTTAATACCATACCTAAATGAAGTTTAAATGCTTCAACTTAAAGAACCTCTCAAAGCTAGAATTATAAAAGCTATTTAAAATACTACATATCATATTCTAAGTGATTATCAAATACAATAATTTATAAGGCTAAAATTGATAATAAAAGCCATTATAGTAATTACCATTTCCAAGAAGAGCACTGAAAAGAAATTGTTTAGAAAAGAATAAAATATACATATTTACTTATGGAGTAGTTTTGGAAAAAATATTAAAATAATAATATAATGATCTAAGCTGTTGTTAGTTGCTATTAAGTAGACTCTGACTCATAGTGACCGTTACATGTAATAGAACAAAATGTTGTCATCCTCACAATTGTTGCTATGTTTGAATCTATTATGCAGCCACTGTGTCAATCCATCTCACTGGGGGTCTCCCACTTTTTCACTGACCCTCTATTTTACCAGATGATCTAAGTAGTTATGTACAACTTCACTGTTTTGACTGTATTCATGGACTCAGCAGTATATATGAAATGCCATTATAGGCTAAACACTATGCAAGATTCTGGGCATACAAAGATGAGTAAGAAACTCTACGAGTTCACAGTACACAGCAAACTCGATTATTAATCATTCTACACGTGTAATTATAAAGTACTATTTCACTAATGCTTTAAAGGTTTTAATCAGGTCCTGGTGAAGCCTTCAGTCCAACAAAAACTGTTACTTGTAATTAAGAACAAGTAGTGTAATAAATACAACTATATTTTATAGATTTCTATATGAATCACTCTATAAATGAATCCAATCTCTAAGTAATACCCATTAGATTGAGACTGCAAGAAGAGAGAAGCAGCTACCAAAAGCTGGCACAGGATGTTTCATGCAGTAGTTGGGTCACTACCAAGAAAACAGAGTACTTTACCATTAAGTCTTAGGTTTGGAGGCTGTACATAAACAAATGTAATTAAAGGGCTGAATCTGAATTCCAAACAGTTGGAACCCTAAATTACCATGTTAAAACAAGTGAGTCAGCCTATAGGAAAATTCTACAACTCTGGGTTCTTGTACGTTAGCCATAGTAGGGAACCATGAACACATCCTACAGGCTCTCTGTAAAACAAGAAAAAAACTTGCCATGAAAGTGCGAAGTTTTCCGATCATACTGGCTCATGATCTGAAAACTCACATTCATAAAGGGGACAGTGGTTAATAAACAGATTAGCCAATATTTCTTTAGAAGAATGTTTTCTTTCTAGTTATGTGAAGACCCGCAATTCAAGCTAGGCCAATTTAAAATTTTAAAACAAAAGTGGAAACTTGGAGTAGAGATTCTAAGAAGTTATCAACCAAATGATTATTTATGATTTCTGGAACCATTTAGTGTGCACGAATGAAGTAAGCGTTTTTACACAAAATGCTACAAAATGGAAAATTTTATTATATGATAATATGTGATACTTTTCAGTAAAGTATGTTATGCTAGTACTCAAATTAGATAGTTACACTGGTTATACTCTCCTGAGCAATTTGAACTACAAGCTGAATTTCAAACGTTCTGTTTACTTTACACCATCCTGAATCACAGATGACAAAGTTTGTTGAAGCCATAATTACTCTGTAAAGCCTGAAAACCAATTAGAGGGCCTGCAACATGCCAGTTCAAAAAAAATACACCAAAAAGAATTTTTTGGGAGATCATCTGTTCAGATTTTATTAAAAAGTTTAACATTTTATTGCAACCTCTTTAACCCTTTAAATACCGATTTTATTCTTTTAAAATAAATTCTACTAATATTCAACTTTAAAAAACAAAGGCATAATAACAGATTCTATTTATAATTAGAGGAGCCTCGGTGGCACAGTGGTTAAAGCGCTCAGCTGCTAACCAAAAGGTTGGTGGTTCAAACTCACCAGCCGTTTCATGGAAGGAAGATGTGGCAGTCTGCTTCCGCAAAGATTCCAGCCTTGGAAACCCCATGGGGCAGTTCTACTCTGTCCTACAGGGTTGCTATGAGTCAGAATCTACTCGACAGCAATGGGTTTGGGTTTACTTATACTTAAATCACATAATGAAATAATGCTATGAGTTATAATGCCATAAAGTGAGCTTATTTTTAAACCCCAAATATAACACTATTATTGGATATTCTTTAAAAGGAGCAAAAAATCATTTGTTCCTTTCGTTTAATCTTTTCACTATCCAGAGATTAAAAAGTATAGTGTCCAGTTAAGACTCAATATATCAACATCAAGAGATTCATTCACTCCATTGAGAGGGTGGGGTCTTAGGTGTGGCAGGCACCCTGGTAGAAAGCAACTCTAGCAGAGAATATTTGCTGAGTGATCACTATGTACCAGGTACTGGACACACTGCATAGTTCAAAAATGTTACTCATTTAATCCGAAAGGCAAACCTGACAAGCAAGGTTATATTATTATCCCCATTTTAGAAATGAGCAAACTGAGGTTCAGATAGGCTAAATAACTTGCCCCAAAACTTATCTTATAAGTAATGGTATAAGGATTCATCTCAGGTGTATCTGAATCCAAATTCCATGTCTTCTGATGAAAATACACTGTGATGAGAACTGCCTTAAAAAGTCACTAATCATCTGTCAAAGTGATGAGACTGTCCATTCCCTCTTCTATACCTTCCCTTCTCCCATCTATGACACCTGTTCTCCTTCAAAGAAATCCAGGATGATTTTCACTTGGATGACAGTGTTGTGTTTGCTGCTGGTTCTGAACACAGGGTAGGAATAGACAGGATGAGGATTATCCCTCCAGAGGATCCTGGCCCTTGGCATTTGTTGTTA
This sequence comes from Dugong dugon, assembly GCA_030035585.1. Classification (NCBI taxonomy): domain Eukaryota; kingdom Metazoa; phylum Chordata; class Mammalia; order Sirenia; family Dugongidae; genus Dugong; species Dugong dugon. The sequence continues at coordinate 20,284,788 of CM057469.1, read as the reverse complement.
CTCCAGGTGGGAGTGTAGGAGGCAGGCGCTATGCAATGACGAGTGGGTTGGACTGAACAGAAAGAAGAAGGTAGTAAGAAGGACAGGAAAGAAAGCAGCAGAGTACTTTTACTGCTGGTTCTCACAACCTGCAATATAATAAAATTAATGGCAATAATATTTTTAAATGAGTAATGATGAAAAAGCGTGTCTTAAACTTGTATTGGATTCAGGCCCATTCTTCTGATTATTTGTTTCTGAACCATTTATCTATCACAAACAGTCAACATAGCCTGAGTTTATAACATAGTAGGTCTTTACAAGTGCTATGAAGAAAAATTAAGCAGGGTAATTAAGTTACAGAGTGAAGGTGGGGGGCGAGGTGCTTTTATAGAAAAAATAATTAGAAAGGGTGCCTCTTAATGCAATGAGGGACTGAGCGATACAGATATCTGTGGAAGAGTGACCTGGGCTGAAGGAACAGTAAGGGCAAAGACTCACAGTTGGAGGGAGCCCACAGATGAGTGTGAGAAACAGCAAGGAGCCCAGTGTGACTGCAGTAAGAAAGGTTAAGTTAGAGAAATGGTAGGAGATAAGGTCAGAAGGGTCAGCAGTGACCTGGGCTGTATTCCGGTGAGGTTCTTACATGGCTTCGCCTCAGTTGATGATTCAAACCTTCACTCCACTCTTATCAAGCTCCATCCCCATATGTCACAACTGACATCTCTCTTTCAAGGACCTATCACTACCTCATTCTCAACATATCCAAAAGGGTCTTTTTTTTTTTAATCTTTCAAACTAAAAATTACTTGACCATTTTATTTCTGTATCGTTTTCCTAATCACCCAAGAATTACATCCTCAGTAGCTTTGACCTATCCCTCTCTTCAACCTACACGGCTAAACCAGCAACATTCAAGTTAATGGGTTTTCTTTGTAATGTCTTACAATCATTCCTTCTTTGCACTGCTGACACTCAACTTCAAGAACTTACTACCCAAATCTAGACCAAGATGCTTCCCAGTCTCCTCTCTCCACGTTGTCCTACACACTACTGAACAGAGTCTTAGCCCATTAGGTCATTCCCCTTGTCAAATGACTAAGTACTCTCAGCAAAATGAAGATCAAATTCTTTAGGCTGACATCAAAGCTATTTATACAAAAGCCCTAATGTTTTTCAAATTCTGTTCCTCATCACTGAAACTATGTGTACTTTCTGCTGGTAGATGTGTCTTTATCCCCTAAGCATTCTCAGATTATTCTTAATTTTAGGACTTAATTCATGCTGTTTCCCTCATCCAAGGCACTCTCCCCTTCTAACTAGAATTCAGTCACTCAAGATCTTCTCTAATTATCCCAATTGATATTTTTCCACCTGTGAAGGGCTACTGCACTTCGTATCTACATCCCATATCCTGGGACTTGGTCACACACTATGATCTGACTACCTCGCGTGCACCTCAACTATATTGTAATCTCCTAGGAATCTGGAATGCTCACATTTCTTTTGCCATCGTTACAATCTAAGTACATACAAACTGAATACAAAGAAAGAAACTTCAGGAAATATTTCAGATTCAACATAGCTTATCACAACTAATTCTTTTTTCTCTTAAAATAACCTGAATATTTTAAAGTTCACTTTCTGATAGAATCAAAATTTACTTTAGGATCTCTTTCCCCTCAAAAATCTGACGCACTTATTCCCTCAAAATCCATATTGTCCAGTTTGGACCACTTCTGAGAACCTCAGTAATAAATATTCTAAAAGAAAACTATATTCTTGAAGCATATACATATATATTTATGTAAAATCCTCATAACATCCATTTGTAAAAAAATATATTTAAAACTTAATCACATTCTTGGCATCAGAGCAAAAGCTCTAACACTTAAGAGATATCCCCCTACCCCCGCCCCAAGAAAAGTGGGAGAAAGGACGAAATTTAATTAAAGGACTTTTCCCTTGAAAAAACATTAAAAGTAAAATGTAGGCTGACCCATCCAGAGTAAAGCACAGTATTGTTCAAATAAACAATGAATTTTGGAGCATTGTAAATAGCCAATCCTAATAATTTAATCAAAAACATAAAGATAATCAAATAGTCAATATTGGAATCTGACCTATCTGGAAAACACTAATTTTTTGAAACTTTAGGAAGAAAGTACTGGTATTTTTCTTTATATTCAGGAATTCTGACTCCAAATAAATTAGCTTGACTTTAAAAGGCTTCAAACACAGCCATAAAGAGGTCTCTGGGTCTTTACAATACCAAGAAGAAAATTCATTTTAAAATCTAGTTTAAATAATGCATAGCAAGCTAAATGCAGAGCTCACTTTAGAATAATAAACTCACTAATCTCTAGAAAAACAGGGGAGGGGGAAATCTCACCTTAAATCTTCTGTGCAGTCCCCGGGTTACAAACAAGATCTGTTTCCTGAGTGTGTCTTTAAGAATTTGTAGGTAAGTCGAAACAGGTGCATATGGTCCTTATTTAGCCTTACTTTCGTGCAAGAAAAAGCTCAAAGCCTTTTCAATGATTTAAAACCTGCATGTACAGCAAGTGAAGGTGTTTGTGATAAAGAATGTGTTGTGAGTAGGGACTGGTTCGTATCGTTTCAAAGTGAGGGCAAGTTTACATAACATTAAAGGGCAAGCAGGAGTTGTCCATAAATCGGGATTTCATAACCCAGGGATTGCTTGTCTATCCTTCTCCAAAATTTATTCTTTTTAAAGAATTAACTATTAAGTAATTACCTTCAGGAAAGTAACAGGTGTTTCACCACAGCATAAGATTTCAGATATTTTAGATCTCACTCAATCCTCCCAATAAGTTCTAAAGTACTGTGATAGTTTTCATTTTACAAATAAGAAAACAAAACCTGTTTGATTTTTAAGTCACTTGTTCAAAATCACAAAGCCATTAAGGTGGTAAAACTGAGTCTCAAATCCAAGCTTCCCAGCCTTAAATTCTTGGCTCTTCTTAGTATAACACATCCTGTTTTAGGAATTGCAGCTTACAAGAGAAGTTTATTCCTTTATATTATGCTTTATATACTTTGCTTTCTAGTTCTGTGTAAATAAATTAGTGATACAAACAGGTGACATATAGAGCATTAAAATATGTTTTCCCCCAAAGAACACGGACTGAACTTATTTAGTATTCATAAATAACCACACATCGAAAAACAACTGCTGTTTACCTGGTGAATATTACACTTAAAAGCACCAATGAACTCTGATCATATGATTATGAAGTCAGGGAAGTTCATAAGCTGTCGAGGAATAATACTGTCTCAGGATTTCTTTACAGAAATTACATCTGAAAAATGCCTGTCAATATCAGATTATTGGTACATGGCTGAGAGCACGTTTGAAATATTTACTGGACAAAATGTTAAAACCCTAACATGAATTAACATTAGTAACTACAGTTGTTCACGTTTGTCAGCCTATGCTAACTTTGCTGATTCCTTACTCATGATAAAATAACATGTCTATAAGCAAAAAGAGCTACTACTAGAAAAAGAACAGAGATGTCATTTCTCAAGTCACAGAAATTCCAAATAATTGATGAGGTAAACAGTAAACCCGTAAATGACACGGTTTGACAAAAATATTTTAACAAAATGTCCACTTCCCACAGGACTACTGTGAAGCTTGAAGGAAACAATGCATATGAAATCATCCTATAAAGAAAGTATTATTTATTTATTTTTAATTACCTTACAAGAATACCCTATAGAGATGGAAACTTTATCAGTATGCTTTTGGAAGCAATAACTGTTGCTGTGGTTGGATGATTCAATTATCATGAACTATTCTGGCATGTTTCAAAAGCACTGCCATTTTAAATAATAAAAAACGTCTAAAAATGCAACCGTAGTAATAGATTCTGAGTGCATGGGTTGGGGGGTGGAGGAGAAAGACAATGACAAATTGGTCCAAAAGGACACAGAGACTTCATAGTTGGAGGACTATTGTGCTGACAATTAGTAACAGAGGAAGCAGAACACAAAACAAATGAATGAAAAAAGCTGAACTTGCAATGAAAGACCTTATTATAGTGCAGAAACATTATTGTAATAAAGAGGCAATGTACTCTCCTCTATAAAACTTTCAAACAGGCACCCTTGTCTCTTTTCTCTACCCCTGCATTTCATTTTTTCATTGGCATCTGCTTGATTATGTATTACTGCCATCCCATAAGAATGCCTTTATATCCTTCCTAAATTCCAGGTCTTAAAGGTTCTTCCCCCCACTGTGGCCTTGAACCTCACTTAACTTGACTCAAAATACAATGCTTTTAAATCAACATAAAGATCTAGCAACAAAAAACAAAACGGAAAGGTAGTGATTTGGCATATAACACAACTATACAGGCAGCACCATAAACACGTGTCCCTGAAATCCAGCTTGTGGAAAATGCAATGATTGTGTAAGTCACTAACTATCCAGATGATTCTACCTCTAAGAATGAGTGTTTCTCCTACGACTTCTTCAACATAACTGGAAGAGCAATGATGAAATCTTCACATGCTAGTGATCTCTCTGCAGTAAACTTCAGTTTCCTTAAATGGAAGTATACAAAAGCCCTGAAACACATCTTCATATATGAGTTCAGAATAAGGTTAGCTCAATAATAAAGCCACCAAAAAAAAAAGAAAACTGCCATCCAGTCAATTCTAACTCGTAACGACCCTATCTATAGGACAGAGTAGAACTGCCCCATCGGGTTTCCAAGGAGTGGCTGGTGGATTCCAACTGCTGACCTTTTGGTTACCAGCCGAATGCTTAACCACTGTGCCACCAGGGCTCGCATAAACCAGTATAGAGGCATGGAAAGCCCATACCCTCTGAACTGCTCACACTAGAAGATCTCTCATCTTCAAGTCCTAAAGTAGCCAGAGATGCTGCAGCTAAGCAGTGGTATGGAAAAAGCACTGGCCTTGAAACCTGAAAGCAGTTTAGCTCCCAGCTCCATCGCTTAATAGTTGCATGCTCACTGGCAAATTCTCTGAGCCTAGTTTCCCCAGCTATAAACCGGAGATATTATTTACCCTGCAAAGATAGTAGCAGAATGGGCAGTATATACGTAAAGTGCACAAGTACATAGGTGCTCAATAAGCGGTAACATTATCATCACCTTTCATTGCTACTGCTTCTCAATAGACTGAAAGTTTCAAGAAATTATCATTTGCTGCTGACAGGCAAATCACTGAATTTTAGAAGAAGAAAGGACTTAGAGATCCTTTAATTTCCTCACTCTACAGATGACAAAAAGGAGCCCTGGTGGTGCAATGGCTAAGTGCTCTGCTGCTAACCAAAAGGTCTACAGTTCAAACCCACCAGCCACTCTGCAGGAGAAAAGACCTAGCGATCTGCTCCCATAAAGATTATAGCCTAGGAAACCCTATGGGGCAGTTCTACTCTGTCCTCTAGGATCTATATGAGTCAGAATCAACTCTACGGCACCCAACAACACAGATGAAACTCTTGAATCCCAGGGTGGTTAAGTGACCAGCTCAATATTACACAATAAGTTTCTAGCAAATAGTCAACTACCTGTCTATCACCTCCAAGCTTGTCCCTCTGCTCTAGCACAAACAAGTATTGTTTCATAAAATACACCTTTGGAGAACAGTGAGAGTTTGCTATTAGCCTACTGAGTACAATACTTGACATACCACTAAGCTGTTGAAGGTGCTGATAAACATTAATTGAAGGAGTAGTTATTTCTGAACCCCATACATAACTAATGCAGTCAAGCTACGTGTTAGACAAACCAGAGATCAAATCACAGTTCTTCCATTTATTTGCTTTGAGACTCTGGGAAAGTTTCTTAGTCTCTCTAGGTCTCAATTTCCTTATCTAGTTTTTTTTAAAAAATAAAAATAAAAAAGCTAATATTTACCTCATGTTGTTCCTATGATGACAAAATGTGAATATATAAAGTAGCAACTACAGGTAGACTCTTAAAACATGTCAGTTCTCTTTCCTTACTTCCTTAACCCCCTCCTAATTTCTTATGAATTAATCATAAAGTATGACGGGGATTAAAGTACCAAATATAACAGGCATACAATCATTTTTCTAATTACACTTTTCAAAAACTTATAATTACACACAAACCTCTACTTCCTAGAAAATAAACATTTTAAATAAAAAAGATATTTAGTATATCTTAGTATATTTTAATAAATAAACATTAAATCAGGTAGGTATCTGCATTTAACCAAAAATGACCTATACATTTAATTAGATAATAAATGAGTACAGTCAGAAAGACATGCAAAAATAATTATTTTTACCCTTCAAATATGGAAAGGTGTCATGGAGGAAAATGCTGAGATCGCTAATAAGACAACAACAGTACAAGAATTCTTAGCACAGCACCAAAGGCTGGCTGGCGTTGGGTGGTGTTACACACTCGGCAAATCTGTATCAGAAAAATTGAGATATACTTATTCATAATTAAATGCAAAGAAAGTATAGGGTAGTCCACCAGCCTTATTACACACAGGCTGCAAGGGGTGACCAACAGGATCCCTGGCACACGTATTGCTTCTCCAAACACACCCCACTCTCCACTCTCATCCACATGCCCTCAAATCTCTTACATAAAGGAAATGATACTTTGTTTACACAGATAATGTACTCTTTTCAGGACCCTGGCGGCACAATGGTTAAGCGTTTTGGCTGCTGCCCAAAAGGTCAGCAGTCAGAATCCACCAGCTGTTCCTTGGAGACCCCGTGGGGGAGTTCTACTCTGTCCTATAGGGTCACTATGAGTCAGAATCAACTTGACGGCAATGGGTTTGGTTTGGTTTGGTACACTTTTCCAAACTAAAACTAAGTTCAAAACCTTTCTAGCTAAACACAAAAACTGAGAGACCAATAATTTTTAAGGTGAAATTTTAAAATGAAATATTTATTCTAGTCAGTAAATCTTTTTCATATTCTACTAGAAGGAAAGACAAGCAGCAATGCTGCTATAGAAACACATACAAAATGCCAAGTAGTTTAACAGGGTACCTAGTGCCTAACTCTGACCCTGTGAGAACAGTGTCTAGTGTGAGTACGGTAATCTGTTCAATAGTTCAAGTGCCAGACTTAGTCCCATCATTTATCCTTTCTTCTTCTGATATTTTTCACTCTATACCAGAGATAGGGAAATAACATACCAACTGGGGCTTTCATTCATTTCTGAGGATTTCATAGCCACTTAACTCAAAAACAAGGAAATCAGCTAAAGTTTTTCAGAAATAATTTTTCAAATTAATGTTGGTCCTACAACCTGGAATGTACTTCACCTCTTCAAATATTACTCACTTCTCCGAACAATCTCAATTTCCAATGAAGCTTTTCTTGATGATCCAGTCCTCAATGATCCCTCTCCTTTCCTGAATTCTTACTGCATAGATTAACTGTAAACTTACTTCAGAATTTAACCATAAAACACATCAAAGTACCAATTCCAAGGGTTTATGGCAGATTTTTGCTACCAGACAATGAAGTCTTCAAAGCCCAGGGTGATATCATGCATCTGTGGAATAATGAAATGAGCATGGGCTCTGGAGTTAGCATTCTGTTAGACATGGGTTCAAATTCTAGCTCTGTCATTTGCCAAATATGCGACTTAAAGCAAGTCACAGATCCTCTCTGAGTTTCTTTAAAATGGGGAGTGTAATACTTACCTCACAGTGTTGTGAAGATTAAATGAGACAACATATGTGAAACGGCCTGGCACACAGTTATGCTCAAAAAAGGTTGGTTTCTTTCACCACAGCAGCCACTGAGGAGCAGCAGCTGTGGCTCTGTACTACCCCATGGCCACAGGTCTCAAAAAGGGCCACAAGATGACCCCGAAAGTGGGTCCTGCACAGCCATCGTTGACGGGTGCCTCAACAAGCACACCACATTTATGTGGGACCCATCAGACAGGGATGCAGCTTCGCCCAGGATGAGCGGCGCACCAATGGGCTGCTCAAGGTCTCCAAGGACAAGCAGGATCTCAAGTTCATCAAGAAAAGGGTGCTGACACACATCCGTGCCAAGGGGACAGAAGAGGTGCAGAGCAACGTCCTGGCCACCATGAGGAAGAAGGCTGCTCAGAAGGCCTGAGCCCCCCACCCCTGTGCATAACAAAGTCTTTACAGTAAAAAAAACAAAACAAAACAAAACAAAACAAAAAGGCTGGTTTCCTTCCCTATTTCCTTCTTTTATCTCTCAGTACTGGGTACAATATTGAGAACATAATAAATCTTCAATAAAAGCTTTTTAAATATTCACTGAAACTAGGATATCCTAAAAAGATATTTATATATTAAATTTGATAACTCCTGTAATCTCCAAATTGGGTTACTTTAAATTGTACATACACGCACAAACTGAGGGGAGGAAATTTCAAAAAGGAATAAACGTGTGAGGTTGTTATTTGGGAAGACTAGGAAAGGAAGTTCAAGAAAGAGTCAGTGATAACTTGGGTAATATTTACATGTAGGGTATTCTTTTACCTAAGCATCTTCGGACAAGTGATCCTTGATCTGACTTAGGAAAAGTGGGAAGAGAAAGAAGGAAAGGAGGTAATGAGGGAGAGGGGGGGACAGGAGAGGAGAGTGAGGGGAAACCCAGCACAGGAAAGTTTATGCTGGGATCCCTCTTACCTTCACAGGTAACTTAACGTGAGCTACTGAAGCTCATCACTATTTGCCTGCCTTTTCCCAAAAACAATCCTCATTCCATCCTCCATCTTACAAAAAAGCAGTCATCTAATGGAACAACCAAATTAATTACAATTTCCACCCCAATGGACAGTAACAAAGGGATCCTCTCAGAACAGTCTGAAAGGTATTTAAGGGTTTTATTATTTCTATTGAGGAACCCTGGTGGTGCAGTGGTTAGGCACTCGGCTGCTAACCGAAAGGTGAGTGGTTCGGACCCACCAGCTGCTCTGTGGGAGAAAGATGTTAGTCTGCTTCTGTGAAGATTACAGCCTTAGAAACCCTACGGTGCAAGTCTACTCTGTCCTATAGGGTCACTATGAGTCAGAATCAATTCGATGGCACCGGGTTTGAGTTTTGGGGATTATCTGCATTAAAAAACAAATCCAACTTCTGATTTAAAAGAGGGTAAGAACAGTAACATGGGCCTTCCTCAGCCGACAGAAGCTTTGTCTTCAAAATGACAGAGTTTTAAAAATTTGGTCTGTACCCAGTCCTTCTAGCCCCAACTCAAAGCCTTAAGGCTGATTCAATAATGCGGTCTTTTTGGTCAGTAATGTCTTCTTTGCCCAGAAGGAGACCACAGGCAGGGTTTGGAGGGTCTATCTTTCACTTTGTTTAGTCTTGAGGACTAGCTGCTACAGCTCAAAGTCCTCTGCATTAAAGTGAGATCCTTCCCTCAACCAAGCAGCTGGCCTCATTTGCAAGAGATAGTTGTAAACAGGTTCTCCTTAAAACTTGTAATGGACTTTAAAGAGTATCCTCCCCACTCCCATGTAATTTAGCCAGAGAGCAAAGAATGTCTGCCATTTAACTGAAAACCTTCTATCTTACGTTAATACTAGTTTTATTTGCATAGCATTTTACAAATTACAAAGTGTTTTCACATATATCATCTCATTTACTCCTTACCACAATCATGGGAAGTAGGTATTATTATCCCCATGTTTAAAGACAAGGACAATGAAGATAAGAGAAGTTATGTGCTTTGTCCAAGGTCACACATCTAGTAGAGAAGCAGAACCAAGACTCAAACCCAGGTCTTCCGACTGCAAGTCAGTGATCTTCCAGTATACCAGATACTACAATAAATGCTATACGCAATTAAAAACTGAGCATACGTAAGTCATTGTCCTCTAGGGGTTAAATCACTCCCCTGGATCCTATCCTATATAAGCTCCTATGCTCCTTTATATTCTGATGAATGGGACTAAGACAGCAAAAACCGCAACTAAAAAGATGAGCGTAGGAGTAAATCAGGAAGAGGGGTGAGAAATAATGAAAGCTACTAGGGAAGATACAGGCTCTGAAACAGAAATCTAAGCAGCTACCCGTAGTGTTATAATGAAAAACTATTAAAGCAATAACAGGAAACACAAGTGGGAGACACGTAAATTTATGTTTCTAAGAACACGTAAGAGCTGAAATCTTTCAGAGACGCAAGAAAGTTGCTCACATGTGAGAGCTAGATTTGAAACTCCAGACTGCCATAAACATTTCCATTAAAATGGGACTAAGCATTTTTTTGTTTGTTTGTTTTTGTACATTTGTTGTATAAGGTAGGGAAAAAGAGGGGAAGAGTAGAAACCTGTGGAATTTTTTTTCTTGCCAAATTGGAGTGTGATTTGAAAGAGAGGAAGGAAATACAGGACCAAATATGGTATTATTACTTTTTTCTAAAAACTATCTCCTTTTAAAGTAATTTTTAAAAAGGTTGTCTCCATTCCTAATTGTAAACTTGGTTTGTAAGTTAAATTTTGAAAATATACCACCACATATAATAATCTTTGTAGTACTGTGGTGGCTTGTGTGTTGCGGTGATACTGGAAGCTATGCCACCTATACTTCGAATACCAGCAGGGTCACCCATGGTGGACAGGTTTCAGTGGAGCTTCCAGACTGAGACAGACGAGGAAGAAGGACCTGGATGTCTACTTCTGAAAAAACTGGCCAGTGGACACCTTATAAATAACAGCAGAACACTGTTTGATACAGTGCCAGAAAATGAGCCCATCAGGTTGGAAGGCACTCAAAATACGACTAAAGAAGAGGTGCCTCCTCAAAGTAGAGTTGACCTTAATGATGTGGATGGAGTTAAGCTTTCGGGACTTCCATTTGCTGAGGGGGCATGACTCAAAATGAGAAGAAACAGCTGCAAACAGCCATTAATACTTGGAACGTGGAATATATGAAGCATAAATCAGGGATACTGGAAATTGTCAAAAATGAAACAGAATGCCTGAAGATCGATATCCTAGGCATTACTGAGTGGAAATGTACTGGTATTGGCCATTTTGGATCGGACAATTATATGGTCTACTATACCAGGAATGACAAAATGAAGAACAATGGTGTCACGTTCATCGCCAAAAAGAACATTTCAAGATCTATCCTGAAATGCAATGCTGTCAATTACAGGATAATATCCATATGCCTACAAATAAGACCAGTTAATATAACTAATACCCAAATTTACCCACCAATCACTCATGCCAATGATGAAGAAACTGAAAATTTTTACCAACTTCTGCAGTCTGAAATTGATCAAACATGCAATCAAGATGCATTGATAATTAACTGGTGACTGGAATGCGAAAGTTGGAAACAAAGAAGGATCAGTGGTTGGAAAATATGGCCTTGGTGATAGTAACAGTGCAGAAGATTGCGTGACAGAATTTTGTAAGACCAACAACCTATTATTGGAAATACCTTTTTTCAACAACATAAATGGTGACTACAGAGGTGGATCTCACCGGGTAGAATACACAGGAATCAAATCAGCTACTTCTGTGGAAAGAGATGATGGAGAAGTTCAATATCATCAGTCAGAACAAGGCCAGGAGCTGACTGTGGAACAGACCATCAATAGCTCATATGAAAGTTCAAGCTGAAGCTCAAGAAAATTAAAATAAGTATAGGAGAGCCAAAGTACAACTTTGAGTATATCCCACCTGAATTTAGAGACAATTTCAAGAATAAATTTGACACACTGAATACTAATGACAGAAGACCAGACGAACTAGAGAATGACATCAAGGATACCATACATGAAGAAAGCAAAAGGTCATTAAAAAGACAGGGATAAAAGGATCAAAATGGATATAAGAACAGACTCTGAAACTTGCTCTTGAATGTTGAGTAGCTAAAGTGAAAAGAAGACCTGATAAAGTAAAATAGCTGAACAGAAGATTTCTAAGGTTGGCTCAAGAAGACAAAGTGAAGTATTATAATGAAATATGAAAACACCAGGAGCTGGAAAAATAAAAGGGAAGAATACGCTCAGCATTTTTCAAGCTGAAAGAACTGGAGAAAAAAATGCAAGCCTCAAGTTGCAACACTGAAGGATTCTATGGGCAAAAAATCAAACAACCCAGGAAGCATCAAAAAAGATAAAAGAATACACAGTTACTGTACCAAAAATAATTGGTCGATCTTCAGTTATTTCAAGAGGTAGCATATGATTAAGAACCAATGGTACTGAAGGAAGAAGTCCAAGCTGCACTGACGGCACTGCCGAAAAACAAGGCTCCAGGAATATGCCAATTAAGATGTTTCAACAAATGGAAGCCGTCTTAGTTATCTAGTGCTGCTATAACAGAAATACCACAAGTGGCTGGCTTCAACAAACAGAAGTTTATTCTCTCACAGTTTAGTAGGCTACAAGTCCAAATTCAGGGCATGAGCCCCAGGGGAAGGCTTTCTCTCTCTGTTGGCTCTGGAGGAAGGTCCTTGTCATCAATCTTCCCCTGGACTAGGAGCTTCTCAGCACAAGAATCTCTGGTGCAAAGGATGCACTCTGTTCCCGGCGCTGCTTTCTTGGTGGTATAAGGTCTCCCACTCTCTGCCTGCTTCCTTTTCCTTTTATCGCTTGTAAGATAAAAGGTGGTGCAGGCCACACCCCAGGGAAACTCTCTTTACACTGGATCAGGGACGGGACCTGAGCAAGGGTGTTATATCCCAGCCTAATCCTCTTTAACATAATCTAATCTTGCCTCATTAGCCACAGGCAGAGATTTGAATTTACAACACATAGGAAAATTATATCAATCACAAAATGGAGGACAACCACGCAATACTGGGAATCATGGCCTAACCAAGTTGACGCATATTTTGGGGGGATACAATTCAACTCATGACAGATGTTAACACTGGAAGCACACGTTCATCTCTGCCAAAAAATTCTGAAGACAGCTACCTGGCCAACTGACTGGAAGACATCACACACTTGCCTATTCCAAAGAAAGGTGATCTAATGGAATGAGGGAAATTATCAAACAATATCATTAATATCACATGCAAATAAAACTGTGCTGAAGATAATTCAAAATGGTTGCAGCAGTACATCAACAGAGAACTACCAGAAATTCAAGCCGGCTTCAGAAGAGGACATGGAACGAGGGATATCACTGTTGATGTCAGATGTATCTTGGCTGAAAGCAGAGAATACCAGAAAGATGTTTACCTATTTTATTGACTATGCAAAGGCATTCAACTATCTGGATCATAACAAATTATGGAATAACACTGCAAAAAATGAGAATTCCAGAACACTTAATTGTGCTCGTGTAGAACCCAAATATAGACCAAGAGGCAGTCGTTCAAACAGAACAAGGGGATACCGCACGGTTTAAAATCAGAAAAGGTGTGCGTCAAGGTTGTATCCTTTCACCATACTTATTCAATCTGTATGCTGAGCAAATAATCTGAGAAACTGGATTATATGAAGAAGAACACGGCATCAGGATTGGAGGAAGACGCATCAACAACCTGCGATATGCAGATGACACAACCCTGCTTATTGAAACTGAAGAGGACTTGAAGTACCTACTGATGAAGATCAAAAGACTAAAGCCTTCAATATGGATTACACCCTAACATAAAGAAAACAAGAATCCTCACAACTGGACCAATAAGCAACATCATGATAAAAGAGAAAATATTGAAGTTGTCAAGGATTTCATTTTACTTGGATTTACAATCAACACTCATGGAAGCAGCAGTCAAGAAATCAATTGCATTGGGCAAATCTGTTGCAAAAGACCACTTTGAAGTGTTAAAAAGCAAAGATGTCACTCTGAGGACTAAGGTGCACCTGACCCAAGCCATGGTATTTTCAATTGCCTCATACGCATGCAAAAGCTGGACAATGACTAAGAAGACCGAAAAAACTTTGATGCATTTGAATTATGGTGTTGGCAAAGGATACTGAATATACCATGGACAGCCAGAAGAACGAACAAATCTGTCTCGGAAGAAGTAGCTAGAATGCTCCTCAGAAGCAAGGATGGAGAGACTTCATCTCATGTACTTTGGACATGTTATCAGGAGAGACCAGTCCCTGGAGAGAGACACCATGGTTGGTAAAGAAGAGGGTCAACCAAAAAGAGGAAGACCCTCAGTGAGATGGATTGACACAGTGGCTGCAACAATAGGCTCAAATACAGCAACGGCTATTAGGATGGTGCAAGATGGAGCAGTGTATCGTTCTGTTATACATGGGGTCACTGTAAGTCATAACTGACCCAATGGTCCCTAAGAACAACGTAATAATGAAGGTTGGGGAAAAAGTTTTGACTAAATTAACGAATTCTGTCCCAGAGCTATCTTCAGAGGGAGCATGGCCCTTATGACACCCTGATTTCAGTCTTCTAGCATCCAAAACTATGAGAAAATAAATTTCTGTTATTTTAAGCCACCTAGTTTGTGGTATTTATTATGCCAGCCCTAGGAAACTAATAAACACAGGAATAAGACAACCACGAAACAATGTGATAACATAAAATAGCTTTGTGAAGTGAAGACAGGAGTAACTTAGCAAGGAGTTGGGGTGGGAATTTAAAACTGAAATTAATCTTAATGGATGAAAGAAAATTATCTAGGCAAATAGGGGACAGAACATTCCAACCAGAGAAAGCAGCATAAGCAAAGGCTCAGAAGGGAAAGCAGCATGGTTTATATATTGTTGTTGTTAGCTGTCACTGAGTTGATTCCAACTCATGGCAACCCTATGTGTACAGAGTAGAACTGCTCCATAGGGTTTTCAAGACGGTAACCTTTCAGGAGCAGATCACCAGGCCTGTCTTCCGAGGTACCTTTAGATGGGTTACAACCACCAACCTTTCGGCGAATAGTTGGGCACTTTACTGTTTGTGCCACCCAGGGACTCTATATAACTAGGGTTGATAAACTGCATACAGTGAAAGAAAAAAATAGATGAGAAAAATATAGCTGACCATGGATTCCACAGAGTATGAGATAAGCAAATGAAGGCTGGGAGAATCGGAAGAGATCAAAGGACTAGAGATGATAAAGGAAAAGAATGAGAAGTTTAGTAGGAGTGAAGGTGATTTGTATAAGGCACTAGAAAACACTTCAGTACTGCGGAAGCATAACTGCAGAGCAGAAGAGAGACGAAGCAAGAGTTGAGAGCAGAAGCCAGACTGAGGGGATCCTTTATGATATACTAAGGAAGATGAACTTCATCCAAGAGGCAAGAGAGATCCCAAAGCAGGGCTTTCACAGGGAATGGCATAGTTAGAATTCAATTTTAGAAATATCACTTTCAGCCATATTTAAAGAAAGAATACGACGGGTACAAACTAGAGGCAGAGCATCTAATAGGAATCTACAGCAGAGATGATGCGGGCTTGTTCTAGGAACAATTCTATGAACAATCATAGGAAAGAGTGTAACAGGTTCAGAAATAAGCAAAATCAGCAGGGCTAAACATGGAGCCCTGGTGGCTTACGGGTTAAGCACTTGGCTGTTAACCCAAAGGTTTGTGATTTGAACCTACTCAACAGCACCATGGGAAAAAGACCTAGCAGTCTGCTCCCATAAAGATTACAGCTTAGAAAACCACATGGGGCATTTCTACTCTGCCACATGGGGTCACTATGACTTGAAAATTGACTAGACGGCACCTAACAACAACAACAGGAATGGATTGGGAGGGGAATAAAGACGCAAAGAAAAAAAAGTCAAGGAATGGATCCAAGCTGCTGCTCATGTAGAGAGAGAACCAAGATACTACATATGGGAGAAGAAATAGATAAAATTATACTGAATAAAGCTTTGGACAGTTGAATCTAAACAATATCTAGGTAGAGTTGGCCAGCAGCCAGGTGAATACAGTAATCTAATGCTCAGGAGAGACACCTGGCGAAGACATAGGTGTGGGAGTAAACTGCATACAGGCTGTAACTAAAACACTGAGAGTGAATGTGATCACCCAGGGAAAGGGTTGTTGCTGTTGTTAGGTGCAGTCGAGTAGCTTCCAACTGATAGCAACCCCATGCACAACAGAATGAAACACTGCCTGGCCCTGTACCATCCTCATAATTGTTACTATGTTTGAGCCCACTGTTGCAGTCACTGTGTCAATTCATCTCATTGAGGGTCTTCCTCTTTTTCGTTGACCCTCTATTTTACCAAGCATGATGTCTCTTTCCAGTGACTGGTCCCTCCTGATAACATGTCCAAACTAAGTGAGACAAAGGCTCACTTACCCTCGCTTGTAGGTAGCATTCTGGCTGTATTTCTTCCAAGGCAGATTTGTTCATTCTTCTGGCAGTCCATGGTATACTCAAGATACTTCACTCACACCATAATTTAAAGGCATCAATTCTTCTTCAGCCTTCCTAATTCATCGTCTAGCTTTTGCGTGCATATGAGGCGACTGAAAATACCGTGGCTTGGAGTCAGGTGAACCTTAGTCCTCAAGGTGACATCTTTGCTTTTTAATACTTTTAAGAGATCTTTTGCAGCAGATTTGCCCAATGCAATGTGCTATCTGATTTCTTGACTGCTGCTTCCATGGGTGTTGATTGTGGATCCAGGTAAAATGAAATCCTTGAAAACTTCAATCCTTTCTCCGTTTATCATGATGTTGCTTATTGGTCCAGGGAAAGGGTACAAAGTGAAAAAGAGTCCTTGGCCACAACCCAGTTAAATACCAAAATTGATGGGATAGGCAAAGAAACAAAAGCAGGGTAGAGAGGCACCCCAGGGCACAATGGGAGGTGGTGATCAACAATATAAAATGCAGCCCAGAGGTACATCCGAGAAAAATAAGAAATGAAAAATGTCTACTAGGCTTAGCAATTAAGCAGTCACTGTAAAACTTATTAAAAGTGATTTAAATCAAGTGACTAAAGAGGAAGCTAGACTGCAGTGGGTTGAGAAGTAAAATGAGGACAATGCATAGACAATCTTTTTGAAAAATTTTAAGCAGAAGGAAAGGAATCTGAAATTACATGAAGATTGGAATGATCAAGTCTAAAGTCTATTCCAGTTGTCATATTCTGTTTTTTTATATAGATAAAAAGTATATTTCAGTAAATTTCCATTAAAAACATATAAATTTGAAGTGACTTTTTAATTACCAGAAAAAAACAAGGGACTCAAATTGTAGCTATCAATGAAATGTATGTACATACAACATTTCCCAGCACACGTTAGAAATACCTTGTCAAACAGTCTCCTCTTAATACACTAAAGGAGGCTGAGGCAGAAGGGAAATACTGGCTGGTAAGATACCTCTTGCTGAAATTGTTCCTTCTCTGTAAGAGAAAAATATTCTTTGTCCCTCTCAGCCTAGAATGTCCTCCTTTATTTTAATTTGCTTAACTCCTATTCACTCTTCAAGGACCTGATCAAATGCCACCTCACAATATCAGACAATGTAAGAGACAAAAAGGACCTTACAAATTCATTGAATCCAAGTGTTTTCACTATGCTGGTAAAGGAACTAAAGATCAGAGAGTCTGGGAGAATGACCTGCTAACGTCATACTCCTAACTGTGGCAAAGCTGAAATTTGAACCATTCCTTCACCCAATGTCCATTTCACTAGACTCATTTTTTCCTAAGGTAATCATTATTTATAAAGTTTAAGTTTGCAAGTAAGTCAAGCTGTAAGGATAATCCATTTAAAATAGTGTTAGTGTAAGATCGATGTTAGTAACACTGCTGAAAACTAAGGAGTTGGTCTACAGCTTCACTTACTAGTTTGAATCAACTGCCCGCAACTACTCGGTCATCCAGGTAAAGATCACAGCTGTAGACTACTATCTGTTCCGTCGACAGGCTGACGCAGTCACTGAACAGGCTCTCTCCCCAAGAGTGCTGCATTTATTTCAGCCTCTGCCAGGGGAGGCGTTGGAGCAGATGTTGGCAGACTGTGACATACAGTATGTCTTTAAAACTTGTTGGGGTGTGAAATTTCATAAGGTCAAAAAAATGCTGCATTTTGATCAGCAGATACAGGAGTTCTGTACTTTTATAAATTATTTCAGACAAGCCAATTGCATTTGCTAGTAAAATGGACAAACTAAGAAACTATACTGGCTTTAGGCAGGAAAAGATAACGTAGGCTGATGGTGTCTCAAAAGCTAATTTCTATCACCGTAATACAAATGTTCACCCATAAGATCTTTAAAATGAAAATGTATTCTTAAAGTCAATACAAGATATTCCAAATGACAATAGGATTTAAAAATCTTTTTCTACCCGAATAAAGCCATATATTTTGGGCATCTGAGTGGGGAAAAAGATACTTTCCTTAACTAATACATACATATGCTAGCTGTCTCATTTTATTTAAAACAAAATCTCTGCATAAGAATCCACGATACAGAGAATTTTTTTTTTAAGTTAGTATCCTTATCATTCAAATGACTTCATAAACCCTTTGATTTATTGTTGTCTCATTTCTCTTTAAAAAAAAAAAAAAAGGCTATCCATTCTAACCTACTGATAAAGGTTAACCCGCACAAAACATTAGGGACAAAAATGGAAAAAATGAATTGTATAACATTCAAGGACTTTTGCTTTCTTAAATTTTTGTTGTTGTTTTATTGTATTTTTTATTTTATCTTTTTGCTTTACAGTTGGGGAAATTTTCCCTTAACTATCTTCTAAATGTGGCTAATAGATGGTAACATACAACCAAAATCAAAATTAAGGATGTTACCCAGTTGATGGTTTTATCTCAATGGTACACACTCTAGCTTTTACACAAGTTTAATTGAACATGCTTTTAAAATGCTTTACTTCTGAGTTAACACAGAAAGACCCTTTCATTGATCAATCAGTAAATCTGAACAGCTTGAAAAGCCTAAAAATAATAATCGTTGTCATCATCATCATCATTCAGTTTATTTTTTATTATGTTCAAGCAAATACAGAATTTCCAAATAAGCTTAAGTCACAAGCATTTTTGTTAGATATTTGTAAGGAAGAAGAATTTGACTACAAACACCAAAATCTCCCAGAAAAAACATCTAATGTAAAGCACTGGTTTCTCATGGTACTGTCAGTCAGAAGAGCTAAGACTATGATAGAAGATTGATTAGAAATGCACCAAGTGCTCCAACATTTTACAACCCAGTTCAATCTAGCAATCAAGTTCAAAGGTTTTTGTTTAAATTTTATGAAGAAAACCTACATGTACATATTTGGGAAAGAGTATTTATCACATTCAAATTCTAACTATAAAAATATTCAACTACATTGCATTATATAAGACCACATATTATCGATAATCTCTATGATAAGGAATTGAAAGTCTATCAAAGCTGAAAAATTCTTTGCTATTAAATACAAACTCAAACTTTTTCACAGACTTCCCATAGATCTTAAGATATCTGAAACATAAAGTCATACAAAGAAATAACTATAAGGTGAACCAACAATTAAAATTAACTTACTTGCCACTGAAAAGTTGTTGAGAGGATAAGGTAAATCCACATCTTGAGGTTTCTCTTTATATCCTATGAATGAGCCATCTGTCTTCAAAAGGAAATATCTTGGCCTCCAGTTTTTTATATATTCTCCTACATGAGGAAAGCACGCATGTTAATGCTGAAAAAAAAATGAACAGCACTTTTATGTAAAAAATAAATTATTGTACAATATATGTCCTACAACACTGGTCTCCAAAAATTTAGTTAGGCAATTTTCTTTTAACTTAGCTTACAAAAGAAAATACATAAGCCTGCAATTAAGATTTACTAAAAACCCAAACATGTTCTGTTTTTAATGATCTCACACTTTGATAATTCATTTACACCATTCTTCCTTCAGACAATCATTCATCTGAGTACACATTTTGTTCAGTTTTTTATTTTATCAGATGGTTGTTAGAGCGTATTTTCAACAGTTTAAAAAAGCCTTGGTAAATCATCCACACAGTATCAACGAATTTCGATGAATACTTATCATAAGAGGGATATGAAATAGATGTTTCTCTTCCATGTACCACTGACTAATTGGGTCACTTTTTTATAAGAGAGGAAAAAGTCTATTTTCATCGTCAAGTTTTTCTCATAACTCATTTAAACAACATTTTATTATTTATTATTCTGCATAATAAATTTACAATGCTGTAAATAAATTATAAAAATGAACATGGGTTAACAGGGCTTAAAATCACACCCAGGCACACACACACAGGAACATAAAACCTCTAAGAACAACTAATAGTCAGTAAATGTGTATTTTATCATATATTGATAGGTAATCACCTAGCCACCAAAATACAAAATTTTAAGCAAACACATCACCATTTGATTACCTAAGTATGGGACAAAGAAAACAATTTGTCCTTTTATCTCTGATTTCTGAAAATAGCCCGTGGAATTCCCCAGAATCAAAGATGTTTTTGTTTTTCTAAAACAGCCAGGCAACACTTAAAGTGGGCAAATGAGGTTGGAGCCCAAGGACCTCACCTGGCCAACTAACTTCAGGAAAAAAGGGAGACACGATGGAATCAGTCATGCATGTCCAGTTCAGTCATTTACTATGCATTAAGGCCCTAGTCATGTATATATACTGAGGTCCCAGTGACTATTATACACCAAATCCAATGCCGTTGAGTCGATTCAGACTCACAGCAACCCTATGAACAGCCCCATTGGGTTTCCAAGGCTGTAAATCTTTATGGACGCAGACTGTCACATCTTTCTCCCTCAAACTGTTATGAAGGACTTCCGACCTTGGCGCTTGAGCTTCCGGATTGATGATACAAGAGAGAGGACCTGAGAGTCTCTGGAGACCTGAAGCTCCATGCCGAAAACTACTTCCAGACCTCAACTGTACATCTCTTCGTGTAGATTCTTGGTGGTTTTATTAAAAGGGGTGTATGCTCTTTTCCATGAGTTCTGTGAGTCATTCTGGAGAATTATCCAACCCCGCCAGGCAGTGAGAGCCAGCAGGGTCTGGTGTCTGCCTATTTGGTAGGTGATTATAAGCACAGAGTGCTAATCTGTGAAGACCCCAGCCTTGGGTGGCTGGTGGACAGAGGAGGGCTGGGCAAGCAGTCGTTTTGTTAAGATTTAACTCTGGGTGGTCAGGGACAGAGAGAGAAAACGCCATGTGGGTGGCTGGTCACAGATGAAGTGGGAAAGCAGGGATGTGAATTAACTTTGCATTGTGGGGATCAGCCATGTGTCTATTATTATTAACACACTAGGTTTCTCTACCTTTTAAGCAACAGGGGTGGCTCCATGATACCACAAGAGCTGAAAGGCTACTCTGGTCTCAATTTTCAGTTCTCTACTGAATATTCTATCTGGCTATTTTATATTAAATAGTCATCACAGAACCACAAAAAATTGCAAACAGTCCAACTTTCTCTATAAATCAGCTTCTTCTCTGGATCCCTAGTTAACTAAGCCTAGACCTGACATCTGACTGCCCTTTCCTCTCCCATCAGTTGCAGGTCAATGCTGCCTTCACAAGTCCCTCTTATTTAGCTCAATCTAATCAACCAGTTGCCATCAAGTTAACTCCAACTCATGGCAGCCCCATGTGTGTCAGAATAGAACGACACTCCACAGGGTTTTCAATGGCTGATTTTTTGGAAGCAGATGGCCAGGGCTTTCCCCTGAGGTGCCTCTAGGTAGACTTGAACTTCCAACTTTTCAGTTAGCAGCCAAGCACGTGTCTTAAGGGCCTACTTTAGCTTAGGCTGAGGGACTCCAGCCTAACCTAAAGTAGGCCCTTAAGACCTTACATAAGCACTTCTGCTAATGCTCTGTGCCTGCCCGCCCTCCCTCCCCCATTCTATGCATCTATCACCTGCAGGTTAATCTTACTTATATATGTACCACTTTTCTGCTCATCCTAATGTATCTATCACCTGCAAGTTAATCTTATTTACATATGTACCACTTTTCTGCTCAAAAACAGTCTGCGACTCCTTACTGTTTAGGGTAAAGTACAAGTCTCTTAGCAGAAAATATAAAACTCTCCAAAAATCTCACCAACATATACTATATTTCAGATATACAATCATTCCTCTGAATCAGTAATTCCTCAACTTTTTCATAGCAGAACTTGTTTAGACTCTTAAGTACTACTGAGAACCACAAAGAGCTTTTGTGTATGTAGATTATATCAATATTTACTGTATTAGAAATTGACCCTAAGAAAAATCTTAAATTTTCATTACTTCATTTAAAAATAACGGCAATAAACTCACTACATATAACACAAACAACATTTTAATGAAAAATAACTATTTTCTAAAACAAAAAAAAAATTCATGAGAAGAGCAGTACTGCTTTACATTTTTGCAAATCTCTTTAAAGTCTGGCTTAATTCAAGACAGCTGGATTCTCATATCTGCTTCTGCATTCAATCTGTTGCAGTATGCTGTTTTTGTTGAAATATAGGAAGAAAATCTGGCTCATACAGATATGGAGCTGGAAAAGGGAAGAGTATTTTAATAGCCTTTTCAGGTAGTTAAGAAAATCCTTCTTTGATACTACACCAGAATTCAACAAGTGGGAGTTCCTAAAGGTTAGCTGCAATGTGGAATTTAAAACTGCATTAATGAAAATCCACTGGTCTATATTGCACTTGGAATGACTCTTTTACACCATGTATGGTTTTGTAACATCTTGTACTCATCGTTAGAAAAACACGGGTTTACTAAGTTATACCGGCCTTCTAAATGTTAACACCATTCATTATACGAACACATTAGGTATCACTTCCAATCTCATCAGAAAAATCTTTAAGCATTGGGAAGCTGTCAAGCTCATTGTAGCAGATAAGTTTTCCAAAAGTCTAATTTTTGTTTGAAAGCTCGAATTTCATCATTGGCAGCTAACGTTGTCAGTCTTTCCTTGTGATGATACACTCCAAGTGCTCAACCTGATGTCTACCACTTGATGGATGCTCAATACTAATGTGTTAAATGAATGAATAAATAGAAGACATATATATATATATATATACCTTCCCCCAAAGTATCTAAGCTCAGAAAAGGAATTTACATGTTCCTCTTCTCTTCCTCTTATATGTACCTCTTAGAGGAAAAGAAAAAGAAAACCCAACACTCCCCCTACACTTTGTCTTTCTAAAAAAAAAAACTGGCCCTAATGTCAAAAAACACCAAAAAAAAAAAAAAAAGACCCTACAGGAGAGAGAAGAACTGTCCCTCAGGGTTTCCAAGGAGCAGCTGGTGGATTCAAACTGCTGACCTTTCGGTCAGCAGCCATAGCTCTTAACCACTGCACCATCAGGGCTCCTCAATAAACACATGACTTAATAATAAGTTTATCAACCTCAGAGTTCCCATTTAAAAAAAAAATGAAACAGTTCCTTTCAGTTGCCCTTATTATTTTATTTTTCCATTTTTATTTAAGCATCGCTACATAAATTTTAAAATCATTAGATATTCTCTAATTACTGATAAAACACTTAGATTTCAAATGACATAAAACAATAACAGATTTACATTGGTACGGCATGCTGTAAGTCTGTCAAGCTAAATAACAAAAGTTACAGTTTAAAATGAAATTAGTTAAAAATTAAACCTAAATTCACTTGAAAAATGTATTAGAAGAAAACAAAATGGGATAATACCATTTATTTTATAACAGTACTGAATATACTTATCCAAGAAATATGAAATTAAAAGAAATAAAAGATCGATTTCCATGTCTAAGCATAATTTCCCTTTAGTGCCTAAGTATTTACATCCTCAAATGAAAGATACAAAACCAACTAAAAACGTCACATAAACCTTTTATCTTTCTTATTAAACATATGTTAGCAAATGTAAAATATTTTATGTAGTCTATAGCAGGACATCTGGTCACTGAAGTTATTTAAAAATAAATCTATTAACACCCTTGAAACAATACATTACACCAAGATAGTGACATAGTCGTTCGCACAGGGAAAATATGCAGAAGTCAGAATTTCCCTTCTTGACAAAAAATAACTATTATTTCTCACAAAATTTTATCAATAATTTTCAGTTGATTCAATTAATCAACAATTGTATTATACTATGTTAGTAGTAAATACCAACTTTCAATCAAGACTCTTGAATCTGGTTTATTCGTCATTCTTCATCTACAGTATGAATGGGTACTTATGAGATAGATTTATTTATTTATTAATTTGTTCTAGGTGCTAGGGACACAGTATTGACAAACACAGCTTCTAAGCACTATAACCGAAGGTTTGTTTACAGAACGCTTTCCAAAAACTACAAAAAAAAAAAACTGACTGATTAAGTTCTTGGCATAGGTGATATGAAGACTCATAGTTAATACCTTCTGAATGCAAAAGGAAAATGCCCCAACACTCCTATAAATGGTAGAGAATCTCATTTGGGAATTGGTGGAGTTGGAAGAGGTTGTTGACAAGAGTTCCGTTTTACTTAGTTACCATGACTTCAGATTCTGGATTTTTCCTACTTTCTTACTTTTCTTAATAATTTATTTTCTGTAATCCGTTGAACAAAATCTGAATGTCTTTGAGTGAAGGTTGGCCACAGAAAACATTTTGGATTGCCCCGGACTGTGTACAAACAATATTTTATTTTGGCTCTCAGGCATAATCTTTAATAACAACCTGAGATGGGAGACAGCATGGGCTTAGATTTATACTCACTTTCAATCTAAAATTTTTGATGGAATATTCAAATGGATCATATCAATCAGGGATAAGCATACAACTCAGGATTACCTAACAAAGTTGACAGTGTTCATTTCCTGTTCATCTAATTTCAAATTTCATTTTTATTTTATAATCTTCAACCTAAATTAGTCCACACATACTACAGACCTATTTCATTATTTATTAACACTTTATTAAGAATCACATTTGGACTTTTTAAAAGGGGCAGTTCTCAGGAAGTGCCAAAGCAGGAGATACGAACAAGAACATGTCTGTTGGCTTGATTAAAATGTCCAAATGGTACATCTAGAATAACTCAAAAAGTTTACATGGAGTCAGACATGCAAATAGAAAATTCTATTCTAATATTCTCACAAATGGATTATGATGATGAACATTTGATTCCATTCTAAGGCTTTAGAATGTGTTCAGATAGAGTCCTTGGGTGGCACAAACAGTTAAGCACTCAAGTTACTAACCGAAGGGTTGGTGGTTTGAACCCACCCAGGGTCCCTCAGAAGAAAGGCCTAGTCATCTGCTTCTGAAAGGTAACAGACCCGAAAAACCTATGAAGCACAGTTCTACTCTGTAACATATGGGGTCATCATGAGTTGGAATCTACTCAGTAGCAACTGGTTTGGTTTTAGGTGTGTGTTTCAGAACCTGGTCCTAACTTCAACTTTACAAGAGATGGAAAATTAGATGTAGGGTAAAATTGAAAATGGTTGAAAACAGTGCAGAAATACTTATTCATCTACTGGAGGTCTATCCCCCGTTGTCGTGGACAATGCTAAAGACACAGGTGGATTAACTGAGATGTTATCAAGCAAAACAAATGCAGACACAATCCAACTGAAAATAATCTACACAACTATAATACCGTTTCTCACAAATCCCATAAAACCATGATCATTTAAAATTCAATTAGAGAAAACAATCATCATTTCTAAAATATGCTACTTGCTTAAGACAAAATGTGAAAAAAATCAAAGGCCCTGACTCCTAACAGTTGTATAGCAAACAAACTGGAATTCTGAATTCTCTAATAGATACAGGTTATATAGTTTTAAGTTAATGATGGACATTCAAGCTTGTTATAACATAGGCTTCAAAAGCTAATCAGTCTCTGAGGACTAGGGTGGAAGCATTCTCACAAGTATGTTAGGAACAGGCATTACTGTTTTGATCTACCGTAAAGCTGAAACAACTACATCCTTAGCTTTACAGGGAATATTTTTTTATATTTCCATGTTTAATCACAATCCAAGTTTTTAAGATGCACTACTGTGTGTCTTGGAACATGTGCGGGAAATATAAACAGATGATATCCACACTTAATGCATATATTAATTGGAAAAAAAAAAAACCAAACTCTTTTATACATAACCTTACTTACAGAGACAGAGAGCCAATAGTACTTATGCAAAAAAGGCAGCCAGATGATCACTGTGTCACAATGTGGCCACATTCTCAGAACCAAAGAAACCTTATTTAAAACATTCTATGCTGTATAATAAAACTTAAAACAAAAGGACGTGGCCAATATGAGGTCAATAAACTTAGCAAGTTAGGCTTCAGATTCCCCTTACTACTCCACTCGTCATTAAAATCCTCTAGGATGTAACACTGTAATGACAGGGACTCTGGAGCCATACACCTTTGTTTCCAATCCCCATCTGCCATTCAGTGGCTGCGTCACGCCAACCTCTCTGCACCTCAGTTTTCTCACGTGAATTGTAGTAGTATCTACCTAAGGGATTTTGTGAGAACCTAATGAGTTAATACACATACAGGCACTTGAAACATTGCATATGTAGCAAGTGTTTGATTGCATTATTATTAAAAAAAACCATTATCAGTTATGAAAATATCATAAATGGTACTTATACTTTTACAACTTTAAAATTTTGATACATTTTACAAAAATTTTGTTTTTTTATGTAATTTACAATCCATCTGCAAACCACACATTAAATTTTCTACTAATCAGTATTATATTTATTCCAGAGTATTTATACGAATAAGTAACAATCAATAATAAATTTACCATATCAGAAAAAAATCTCTTCAGCTAGTGTCAGGTGTATTAAACATGTATCCTACCTAAAGAAATGAAAAGGCTATCCGATAGCAAAATGTAACAATGATTTGATTAATACTCTCATTTTTGTTGGGGGGGTAGGATAATAGAAAGCTAGTCTTTCAAAGAAAATAACAAAAGTCTTAGATCTCTCTTTATTTCTACTAAATAATATACACAAATGTAAAGTGTCAAAAAAATTCAAATAGTTTAAAAATTTCCAAAAAAAAAAAAAAAAAAAAAAAAAAAAACCACCCAAACCCATTGCCATCAAGTTAATTCCGACTCATAGCGACTCTACACAACAGAGGAGACCTGCCCTATAGGGTTTCCAAGGAGTGGCTGGTGGACTCGAACTGCCGACTTCTTGGTTAGCAGACAAACTCTTAACCACTGTCCCACCAGGGCTCCAAGAATTTCCAAAGAGCACCCTTAACCTCTCCCCATCCCTGAAATGGCAGCTTTCAGGAAAAATACTTAAATGACTTTAAGAAACCATCTTTAGTTAAATTCCTCATGAGTCAATTCAGAGCTAAAACAAAAAGAGGTTGAATGTTAATTTCAGTATAAAATCTAATTTCATGGTTCACAATAAAGTATTCACTTGCTTGTTGACAGACGGCAACCAAAAACATACGTATGAACTACCTAAAAGAAAAGACACCAGAACTGGTAGATTACCATAAATGAACACCAGTTGCCATTAAGTTGATTCCGACTCACGGTGACCCCATCTGTTACACAGCAGAACGGCACTCCATAATTGTTTTCAAGGCTGTGACCTTTTGGAAGCAGATCGCCAAGCCTTTCTTAGGTGCCTCTGGTTGGGTCTGAACCCAGTAGTTGAGTGCTTAACCGTCTGTAACACCCAGGGGGACTCCAACAGAAACAGCAGCTCCACAATAACACATGTTAAAAGTACAGCCAGAATGCTCCTTAGAAGCCCGGACAGTGAGACTTCATCTCGCTTACTTTGGACATACTATCAGGAGGGACCAGTCCCTGGAGAAGGACATCATGCCTGGTAAAGTAGAGAGTCAGGGAAAAAGAGGAAGATCCTTAACGAGATGGACTCACACAGCAGCTGCAACAATGGGCTCAAACATAGCAACGATTGTGAGAATGGTGCAGGACCGGGCAGTGTTTCGTTCTGTTGGGCACGGGGTAGCTATGAGTCGGAACTGACTCAACAGCACCTAACAATAACAACAACAAATATATATTTAATAATATATACACACACGTATACATAACAAAATATGTATGTTTCATAATAGTATGCTATATCTTAAATATCTTAAAAACAAAGTTACTGGAGAAATATATGATGATAAACATAACAAAAACATCAGGAATCTTTGAAATTGCCTGTTATATTTTATACACATTATAAATATATTCTAATTAGATCTAGTGAAAGCCTACTAAAGTCTCAAGGAGTAGAAGAAATGTACTCTCACTGAATTCATCATCATCCTTTTACAGATGACTAGAGAATAATCCTACTGAGTTTGAATCCTAACATTGAACAAACTAGCATAGTAACAATGTTTCAACAGCAAGGGAACAATCCAAAATGTAACTTTTTAAAAAAGAAAATGTTTTTTCATATTGCAGGTGCTTATATTAAACATATGTTGATTAGATTTTCCAGCTCTTACAAACTTAAATTTTCATTATCATTCTCCTTTTATGTAAGTCCATTCAAATATGTTCTCTCCTTGTCCTTAGGCAAATTACAAGTGTGAGATTCTATTGTGCCGGCTAAACAATCTCTCTGACCAATTGTTATCAACCAGCTTTGAATGTGTAGTGATAGTCTATGAAAATTGGGTAATGTCAACAAAACATGCCAAAAACATTACAGACTCCTGCCCAGCTCACTCATGAGTATCGTATGTCACAGAATTGAGTCCTTTAGACTTTTTTCAAATTTAGAATCAGGCAAATGGGTTTCTAATAGATGTACTCATTCAACAAATACTTAATGTCAAACTATGTACAAGCACAGAGAAAGCAGCAATGAATGATACAGGAAGAGCCACAGCCCTCATGGAACTTTAGTAGGGAACCATGAGAATGGAAAACTGGAGAAAAGCTGATGATTTGAGCAGTTAAAATTCATAATGAAAATTTCTCCCATTTCTTTAACCCAGCTTAGTATTAGTAGTCCTGGAAGTCAAACTGAGGGATGGCAATATCTCCTATTCCTTGGCATTTCCAAATAGCATCTTATGTGCTTTGCAAAAAAAAAAACAAAAAAAAGTGCTCAGTAACATGTTGGTTTGATGCATTAGTGTGGAGGAGGGGACGGGGAGAAATAACAGCACATGATCCTTCAATATTTCATGAAAGCGCTATGGTTGGCTGCTATGCTGATTCCAAGACGAGGCACCACCCATTTCTCCGAAGCCTCATGACAACACAAGCAGAAGCTCAGTAAGATCGTTTATGGTACCTTCATCTAGCATAACATAAGACACCTTAGCTTTTCAGGTTTTAAGATACCAATCACACCTGTCTTTTTCTCTCATGGCTTTCTGCATAGTATTGATTAATGACGTCATACTTCAAAACACTCAAATGTCTCTCTGATTTTACCCAGGTTATCTGGCTATTGCATAACATCGAGAGATTCGTGTGCTCTTGCACTAGTCAATGTTACCGCTGCAACTGGCCAGATGGAATGTGTTTACAATTTTTGGTGATTTTGCACTGTGCTTCCAAGATGCCTTAAAAGCTTTCCAGATGCACCCACATTCCTGTGCTTTACCACATATGCTCCTTCATGATTATTTTGAAAAGTATATTATAGTCAAGAAACTTTGCTTCCACTGCATAATGCATGAACTTGTCATTTTATATCAAGCATAGTTTTTATATCTACTTCCAAAAGAAGGCTGGAGTCCATGCTTTGCTTTGAAGCTGAAGCAATGATGGGAAAAATACCTATGCACTGATTATCACAAGATGTTAGAATGTCAACTTCCTGAAGACCTCAGAATGGCTGGTCTGTCAGTACTTCACCTGCTTTATAATTTTCTTTTGGTATCTAGAAAATTCCACATGCATTCTGATTCTTGTTTCATGCTATTCGGTAAATTGGTTAGTGAAAACCGGTTCCTTTTATTTTAGGAAATGTATTACACTCTTAAAAAAATGGTACTTATTAATTGTTCTTTAAAACTCAAGAACATCTTAAAAGAGTTGTAGTATCAAGTTTTATTCTAAAAGAAAAGCAAGGTGAGTGTTTAGAGGGAGAGAGAGAAGGAAGGGAGAAAGGGAGTGAGAACAAAGGGTCCACACAAACTAGCCAACAGAAAAACAGCATCTTGCCATTTAATGAAGAATGAACCACGAGATTAGTTTACATAGCAGGAGATATGTTGTGGAGAATTACTCAGTCTGTACTCAGCTTCCTGCTGGGTTAAATGTGAGCTAAATTATTATTTTGCTTACATTTACGCCCTTGCAGATTGTGAAAGCAGTGCTTTCTTTTTAATCTGCTTTCTGCATTATAGCAAAAAGTCTCCAATTCCAGACACTGCAGTGAACACGAAGTCATTCACACACTATTTTAACAAAGTAACTGTGGTCATAGAACTTTAAATTATTTCAAGGAAACGGGCCAATTAAAAAAGATAATTTTGTTAGAAATTTCACAACTTCCTTTTTGGAAGAATTTTTCTATTTTACCACACCACATTTAAATCAATGTAATATTATTTATATATGTGGTGTTACTGTTTACAGCCTAGGAGCATTATACACCCATGCCAGTAAATAAAACTTTAATGGATATCAAATATGGAAGCAGTGAGTCTGTAACACAAACTGATTCACCCACGTATTCCCAACACCTACCCCAAGGCCAGGAACAGAGCAGATTAGCAATAACCAGTAACTGCATAAATTAAAAAATCTACCACTATTCAAAATAGGGACTATACTCACATCAGAAAAGTGCTCTCAAACAGAGGCGTCTCCCCACAGACCCCGTCACAGCTGGGATTCTCAATCCATTTTTCAGTTATAACACACCTGATGGGTATGGCACACCGCAGGAACGGTGTCTTGCTATGGCAGTGGCTGGAGTGACAGAAACGGCTGCAACACTTGCCCATGCAGCGGGGAGGGGATGTGCCATTTAAAAAACTCTCAGGTCGTTCAAGCCTCACCTACCCCTATATTAAAATCACTGCTTTATAGAATAAAAGTCAATAAAACAGATCAGGGTTTTATCTTAGACTCTCACCAAGGGAGTTTCTCCTATAATAAATTTCCAACAGCATGGGACCCAAAAATGACATTTCATCAAACTACAAGGTCTCTTAGAGGGTGAGTCAAGGTTTTGAACAAACCATGTCCTTTGTATCTTCCCCCTTTCCTTAGACAGCATATTTACTGACATCTATCACAGCGCATAAGTGGTGAAAGGAAGAAGTGAAAGCAAGGAGAGTCAAATGCAACGAGCCAAGCACTGTGCTCAGCCTTCACCCACAAGAGAGCTCTTCACAATGACACCAACTGATTAGAGTCCTCGCTTTTCACAGCGCCACGCTGAGCTTCAGAGACACTGGTAACAGCTAAGTAAAGGGCAGAGTTGAGATCTGAAGAGATCTACTTAAATCAACAAGATAGTATACCACACTGCTCAAACTTTCAACATGAGGCAGAATTTCCCAGTGGTTTGGAGTATACACTCTGAAGCCAGACTACCCCAATTCAAATGTCAACTCTGCCACACACTAGGATGTGTGCCTTCGAGCAGATTACTTAATTTCTCTGTGCCTCAGCTTCCTCATCTGGAAAATGGGGATAATAATAGTACTTACCTTGTAAGGTTGTTGTAAAGAAAAAATATTTGTAAAGTACATAGAACAATGGCTGGCTCATAGTAAGCACTACACAAGATTGTGTTAAATTAACAGAACATCTTCAAGTATGGATAAGGAAACCAATCAAACAAGATTTAGTGAGCACCTAACATGTACAATATATCAGACAACACAAGAATAAATCCAGTGTTTAAAATAAAATTGCATTTGTTCATTTCATTTGTCCAGACTATCACTACTCCACATCAGTTTAGCAAAGTAGATGCTGGTGTTTGTGGAAAATTTTCTCTTTGTTTTCCAATTTGCTTATCTGTCCTATTTCCATCCCTCGTTATTACTGATAATCATAAATTACATACTATGTGTGCTCAACCAATTGCAATCTGTATTTCAAAACTGGTAAGTCTGTCACAGAAACTAGCTTCCTTAGTTCACTATCAAGTCAGTCTAGGAGGAAAAAAAAAAATCAAAATCATTTCATTGGATTTACTACTAAACATCTTCAGTGTTTCTTTCAAATTATCTCATAAGAAAGTTACTACATACAAAAAGAAAAAAAAAAAAAAGCAAAAGCACGCGGCTCATTAATTTGACAACAGTCCTTTCCCAGTCTTCTTTTTTTATTGCACGAGTTAATCATCAATTAATCTCAAGTTTTCTGAAATCAGAAATACACTAAATCACACATTAATATGAGGCTTTCATAAGTGCTTAGGGATAATAGTTTAATTTCTAGCATATTTATATTCATATAAAACAACTGCATATCCATAATTATTCTTGATTTGTATTATATTTTAAAGATGTTGATTACGCTTAAGTTGACAAAATAGAAGGGAAAAGATGGCCCCATTTCAATGACTACTGATACATATTCAGAAGTTTGACTTCAGATAATTTTGAACACCAGAATACCTTTTAACAAAGAGAAAAAACGAAAACACAAGGTACAATCACCCTAACTTTCCTCTTCGTAAACCGATCTAATTTGTCAATTTGTGGCCAGTCATCTGTTACCATCTTCTTTGAAAAGAATGAATGTGCTTAAATGTCATCAAATGGAAGTGCACAGATACATCTAATGTTTTAAAAAGAACAGAAGAAACCAAAGAAATGGAACCACAAATCAAACACTGTTCAGTTATTCAAATAAGCCCATAAAGCAAGCGTACAGATAAGACAAACACCAGAAAAGCTGCTTCTGAATGTTAAAAATGAATTTACTTACCTTGGCCCTCTGAGGGCAGTATTACCTAACACACAGGCAGAAATTTCAGAAAACAATCTTTACCTACCATTCTAATAAAAATAATTTTTAAGAAACTCGAAAACCAGAAATAGGCAAATTTGTTCATCATACATAAATATTTATTTCCTTGTCATTATCTGAATCTCTACTGGCATACTAATGCTTGTTTTCAAACATTTCAAATAGTAACTTTTAAAATATTTAAGAAAATGTTTTCTTAAAACCAACGTATCATAAAGGAAAATGCCTGGAAACTTCAATATCATGGAAGTCATCCAAAATACAATGCAACGAAAAATCATATAGATAATTCTGCACTGCAAATACTCTATGAAGTTCCTATTACAATGTTCTCTGGGGAATAATCAGTTTTTTTAAAAAATTGCATGACACCAGAACACATAAATCTTTCAATAAAGATAAAGTAACTCTACGAGATTAACAATCAGCACCAAACTATAGGTGATCAGGCTTCTTCTTAAAATGAGTCAGCAGCGAATAGGCTCATTTATTACAAATCACTCGTTTCATTAGTGAAATATAATATAAATGACAAATTGGCAGTGGAGGGCCAAAGCATTCACTTAGTTTTCATAATGATTCTGAAGCTGTAAAAATCTTCGTATAGCATGAGGATTATCAATTTACTCTCAAGAATCTAAGTCAATACGCACAGGGCACTTTATTCTTTTTCCTCATCAAGTACGTATTTCGCACCAAGTAAAAGTTTTCTGGCATTGACTTGTCAAATAGTTTCCTGAATGTACAAAATACTAAATAACTACCCTTATACAACTCTGTGGTCAGCCAGACCTATAATTAAGAGGATAAAAAGCACTTATCTGCATGTCAGAGTTCTATGTATAAATTAATTAGTGATTATCTAAGTCTAAACTGCAGCCCCTCTTATTAAAAAAAAACAAAAACCTTGCCTAAAAAAAAAGATCTATCTTAGAGTGAGTGACCTATTGAAGGGACATAAAAATTATTACCAGCAGGTACATAAGCAAATCTACCTTTACACAGCAAGACCATCTAACACACAGCTGCCATTTAGCAGAAATATGCTTTTATTTAGTATTTGTATTTACGTTTAAGAAAAGTACTTGCTTCTGTAGCTTAAGATGTAATTCTCCACTCTGGAACTATGCCATTATCTGGCATAACTTTGAGTAAACTAGATTTTTTAAATTTGTACTAAGGGAATTAAACAGGTTTCTTTGTTTGTTTTGTTTTTTAAGTTTACAATATTAACATCAAAGAGAAATTTTTAACATTAAATTCCAAATTTTTTTTTTTTTTTAACTAAAAGTACATTCTAACAATCTGTTGGACATAATGCAGGGAAGGAAAAGAAGGTCATTTTATAAAATTCTTCTTTATAATAAATACATATACTGAAGTTTCACTATCTCCTCAGAAAGATGTCAGGAAACAACAGCTGCTGTTCTATGTGCTTTCACTTAAAGTATAAAATTATGAACTCTGATGCTGTGTTCCAGTCTCAAGCAAATAAGTGACTTGCCTAGCCAAAAAAATATATGCACTTCACGGTTTATGCCCTTCCTGCTTTGTATCTTAATCATCTTCTGTTCTAAAGAGTGTTACCAAGTTTACCAACATCTTTAATCAGATTTTCTTGAAACTAAAACACGTTAAAAATTTTAAGCCAAAACATTTAGCAAGATGCCTTAAAGAATATGTCAGACAGAGAAATATTCTTCTGTTTTTAACATACTGGCCAATATTTTTAAAAATTACTATTCATGCAGGATCTTTCTGTGTCACAATTCAAATCCATCTATATACCATTAAATCTAAAAGTTTCTAAAGTTTTTTTGAGTTATCTTGAAAATATACCAAGTACAATTTCATTCATATGTGAAAATGTCCTCATAGTTAGTTTCATCCTAATCTGTGATATAACATTTTATGGCTATGGGATATTTCCACTTCTTTGTTTTTATTAAACATGATGTCATTATTTAAAAAAAAAAAGTCTTTAACACTTTACTGTGTATGAATATTAGCTTCCATTATTCATGTGTCATTAAACATTAAAATAGCCCTATATGAAATGAGCATTGCATTTATAGCATTCAAATTGTGCTTTATTTTTTCTAGTATAACCAGTTTATAAAACTTTGAAATCAAAACATTAGCCTTTAGTCACTATACCCAGTCCTATTAACCATTCTCAGAAACTTACCGTATTTTTACGCAAATAATGCATACCTTCTACGTTTGCTTGCCAAGTGCGCCCTCCCCCCCAACGAGGTATTTTTGCAAGCACACTATGCTAGTTTTTTTTAACAGGAACATGTAAAAAACAAAAACTGGCATAGCAGCGCCTGTGACGATACCTCGTGGGGGGAGGGCATGGTTGGGAAACATAGAAAGAGCAAGTTATTTGAGTAAAAATATGGCAGTTACTGAATAATCTCTCATACCACATCAGTGGGGTGACACCACAGTAGTGATGGTTTAGTGGTGGAATTCCCACCCTCCATGCAAGAGTTCCATTCCCAGCCAATGCACCTCATGCGCAGTTATCACCCATCTATCAGTGGAGGCTTGCATGTTGCTATGATGGTGAAAAGGTTTCAGCAGAGCTTGCAGATTAAGATGGACTAGGAAAGAAGGTCTGACAATCTTCTTCCAAAACTCAGCCTATGAA
Source organism: Dugong dugon (assembly GCA_030035585.1). Lineage (NCBI taxonomy): Eukaryota > Metazoa > Chordata > Mammalia > Sirenia > Dugongidae > Dugong > Dugong dugon. The sequence goes on along the minus strand of CM057469.1, from coordinate 20,249,324 downwards.
AACACTATGGATCACAACAGTCCAATTCACAACCCATGATGGGGACGGAATAACCAAGCAGCTCTGCTGTGCACGAGGTCTCCATGAGTCAACTGGACAGCAGCTAACAATAGCACCACCCCAGAAGTGCTTATATTCAATAGTTTTTTATTCTCTTTAAACAACTAATTTATCTCAAGATTTATGAAGCAATCAATCATATATAATTAAGTAAACAAGGCTCTAAGAAAACAACCTTATTTTTGCAACTATTCTCTTAAATGGCCCCTAGAACTCCGCAGTGCTCACTTTGCAACACATCAGAGAATTATGTGTTGCAACAGTTACAGTCCTCTAGACTTGCACATAACACTTAACAAAAATAAAGTATTACTAACAGCTACTATTGAATACGTTCCAGGCATTCTAAATATATTATCTTATTTAGGCCTCACCAGATCCTTGAACAGCAGTTAATTGTTTCCTCCTTTTTATAGATGAAGAAACTGAAGCTCGAACAGGTTAAGCAACTTTCATAAGGTCACTCATTTAGTTAAGTGATATTTAAGTCTGGTCTGTGTAACTTCAAAGACACTCTACCTAAAGTATTTCAATTGCTTTAATATGCATTCTTGCCTGTAATGTTAAGATTTGGCAAATGGCTCTGAAAAAATGAAGAGGTAATATGATATGATGAATAAAGCATAGAACTGATCATGCTTTCGTACAAGCTTGCTTTTGTTCAGCCTCTCTCTAGCATCCTGACCAGTGGGGCAAGCCACCCTCCAGAGTTTAGTAATACCTGTAACCTGGAAAAAGGCATGTTGCTTGCCCTCCAACTGAGCAAGGATATGAAGATGGACTATGAAACTATAAATACATGTACATAACTACATAATTCTACATACAAAAATATGAACATCTCTGTGGCCTTCCAACTTTAAAAAAAAAAAAAAAAAATCAGACAAAGGAATGGGCCAGTGCAGCAGATGATTCTCTCTATGCCTTTCCAACAAACACAGGTTAGAGTCACTTGAGGAAAAATTTACAGTGAGACAGAAAGTCTTCTAGATTGACCTGGCAACTATTTCTTTAATTTTTTCAGAAAGACAACACTCTGGACACAAAGCTCTGTCAGCATCCTTTCTTGTCAATCACCCTTTAAACATTTTTTGCTAAACAATGATAAAACAAAACCCTAAATGTTTTAAAAAGCATGAATTTATCAAAGGTCAAAATATAAACTAATTCTCCACAGATTTTTTTTAACATAAATGCAAATGAAGGAGAAAAAAAGAGAAAGAAAAGTCAGGGCTTCCCTTTTAGTTTTCTACTCATTTAACTCTTACTGTGGTTGGTTTTGAAATGCTACAAAAATTGGAGATGCTCTAGTAAATAAGGACCTGTGAAAGATTTTTACCTAACTGTTTAATTATTTAAGGTCAAAGTAGTAAAACAGACATCTCAATAAACGCATTCATTTCAACCCAAATATAAATGTTATAGCATATAAAAATACTCCAAATCAAATCCCAAATCCCTAATGCCAAGAATGAATCAGAAGGAAATATATAACCACCTCAACAGCGCAGGATGAAAAATGCAAGCCTGCCATTTATAAAATCAAAGACACCAAAAGAACATCAACATTAACCAAGTAGGTGGGGTTAGTGAATAACTTTATTTCACAACTAGAAACATTTAAGTTCAAAGTATGTTGGAACCACTTCCCTAAAAGGAATTTGGTACTATCTCACCCCTAGTGGTAGGCAATAAAACAAATCAATTCAGTTTCAAATAATAGTTTATTCACAGTGTTAAACTTTAATGTGTGCCTTCAGACCAACGGCAATTCACCTGACTGACTTTCTAGCAGTTCATATTAACCAAATGGATCAGCTATCATCCATACAGAGAAATAAAAAAGTTTGTATTGCCATTTAAAGAAGCTGCTTTCTAAAACTAGAGATGAATAGGGAGGGAAGAGGAAGTATTAAACCCCTAAACTAATTAACGAAATAAGTGGTGGTGGTGGGGAGGGGGCACGCGGGAAAACAATGATAATTAGTATGTACCCTTGGTTAACCAAATCCACACATACATTCGTTCTGTATACGCACAAACATCAGCAGCATCATAAACCATCTCAAGTTCTAGCCATTATTCAGTTCGACATCTGCACATGTTTATGCGTCTCTCCAAACAACCTCTGAACACCCTGCTGGAGCTGTCATTTTTTCTTCTCCCTATCTGGCAGATGGCAAGTCAACAATCGACATCAACAGCAGCCGAATATCTCCCCCTCCGTCCCACCCCCCTAAACAGACACAATAATAACTTCTTTGTGCTTCTCTACAATGCAGCTGCTTAAACCATTTCGCTACAAGGCTGCTTTGCCTTAAAAAAAAAAAAAAAAAAAATCCCTTCTGTCAAGTCTAAAAAGCAGCATAATGTTAAGCAAGCTAAAGCCGCAGCACAGCTGCAAACGGGCAGACACATTGACAGCTCCTCCCTTAACAAAGCCCTGTGAATTGAAGGGGGTTCATCTGAGGCTCACACAGTAATTAGTATAAAACAGTCCAACAGCCTCTATTATGCTAAGGGAAAAAAAAAAACTGGACAGAACTGGGCTGCTGTTCTGAGGCAAGAGTTCTGCTGCAGAGTAGATAAATCATGTTGGGTTTTTTCCTCTCTTTTTAAAGACAGTAATAAGGAGGATGAGAGAAGCTAATTTGAAAACTTGGACACAGTAATTGTACCATATGGTGAGCATTTATCCTTTCTGAAATGCACGCTAACAGTCACTTACATGCACACTGCTTTGTTTTACAGTTGTTATTCTCTCTACCAAATTCATAAAATGGATCTGAATATCTGATGCTCAAGAGAAGTTGTGTGTAATTAGCAACAGAACTGCCTGAGTTTAATTTATTGGCCTTGCACTGCAATCTAGTAAAATGCAAAACAAAATTAAACAATGTGTCCACTTTGTAAAATGGTTTTTCTTTAGCTTAATAACGAATGAATGGAGTATTTTCTAAGTTAAAGTGCAGTATATTTTGAAAATTCCAAACGAAATAGCTACGACTGTTTGTAAGAATCTACTGACCCATTTCAAAGACACTGTACCACCAAGATTATGACCTTTCCTTAAGAACACCTGGTTTAACTCCATATTTGACCAAAGCAGATGTTCATCTTCATATATCAGTAAATCTAGACTTAACAGAATTTCCTTGTATATGTCCTACCAATTTTTTCAAGATACTTTGTCAGTTACTGAATACTTATTAAGTACCATGTGCCAAGTACCATGCTAGGCACCAGGAGGAGGATGCAATATCTAAAAGGTTTTTTTTTTCCCCATACAAAAATTTATACATACACTGTTATGTGACCCTAATTGCTCTCCCCATACTGTGACAGCACACACCTCCTTTTCACCCGATTCCCTATGTCCATTCAGCCAGCTCCTAACCCTCTCTGCTTTTCCATCTCACCTTCGGACAGAAGCTGTCCGTTCAGTCTCTTGTATCTACTTCACTAAGAGGCAAACTCCTCACGAGTATCACTTTCTGTCCCACAGTCCAGTTCAATCCCTGTCTGAAGAGCTGGCCTCAGAAACTGCTTTAGTTCTGGGCTGGTAGAGAATCCAGGGGCCATGCTTTCCGGGGTTCCTCCAGTCTCAGTCAGACCATTAAGTTCTGGTCTTCTTACTGGAATTTGAGTTCTGCACCCCACCTTTCTCCTGCTCCATCCAGGACTCTCTGTTGTGTTCCCTGTCAGGGCGGTCATTGGTGGCAGCCGGGCACCATCTACTTCTTCTGGTCTCAGGCTGATGAAGTCTTGTTTATGTGGCCCTTTCTGTCTCTTGGGCTAATACCTTCCTTGTGTCTTTGGTGTTCTTCATTCTCCTTTACTCCAGGTGGTTGGGACCAATTGACGCATCTTAGATGGCTGCTTGCAAGCTTTTAAGACCCCAGACACCGCTCACCAAAGTAGGATGCAGAACATTTTCATAATAAGCTCATGCCAGTTGACCTAGATGTCCCCTGAAAGCATGGTATCCAGACCCCTACCCCTGCTACTCTGTGTCTCAAAGTGTTTGACTGTATTCAGGAAACTTCTTAGCTTTGGTTTAGTCCAGTTGTGCTGACTTCCCCTGCAATGAGTGCTGTCCTTCCCTTCACATAATTCTTATCTACTATCTAGTTAGTAAATAACCCTCCCCCTCTCTCTCCCCCTCGTCACCATCAAAGAATGTTTTCTTCTGAGTTTAAACCTTTTCTTGAGTTCTTATAATAGTGGTCTTATACAATATTTGTCCTTCTGTGACTGACTAAATTCACTCAGCATAATGACCTCCAGCTTCCTCCATGTTATGTTTCACGGATTCATCGAGGTTCTTTATCATTGCATAGTATTCCATTGTGTGAATATACCATCATTTGTTTATCCATTCATCCGCTGATGGGCACTTAGGTTGTTTCCATCTTTTTGCTATTGTGAACAGTGCTGCAATGAACATGGCTGTGCATATATCTATCTGTGTGATGGCTCTTATTTCTCTAGGATATATTCCAAGGAGCGGGACAGCTAGATCGTATGGTACTTCTATTTCTAGCTTTTTAAGGAAGTGCCAAATCAATTTCCAAAGTGGTTGTACCACTTTACATTCCCACCAACAGTGGAGCAATATCTAAAAGTTTTCACATTTCCAAATACAATCTAAACACAAACTAACTTAATATTTTAGTCTATTTCAAAATTCTTTAAGAATCTGCCTACTACCTGAAAACAGACTTCAATAATATTAGAGCATTACTGCTTATCAAGGCCCAGTATATATCAAAGTATAAAAAACTGTATAATTAATTTTTCCCTAATCAGAAATAAATTAACTTTATTGCCAGCTGTGTGCTCCTTTAGACAAAAACGTAAAGTGTTTATCTACCTGCTATAAATTATGTTGTAAACACTCAGACATACTTAACTAGGACTCATAGGCATCCTTGAAATTTCGAGTGAAGTAAAATCACAGGTCTGAATTTACACAATTTACATGTGACCACAAGTACCCATCTGGTCAATCCTTTTGAGACATGAAATAAAAAAATACTTTAAGGAATGATTAGCTCAACACAGAACTAAACAGTCCCTACTCAAGAATGAAATAATCTGCCTTAAAAATGTACATATCAATGGTAACAATATCTAAATACTACACTAGACAATTGTGTCTGTCACGACCCAGGATGGTAGGCATAATAATTACATTCTGAAGGAACAGCCCTATCCAACAAGTACCATCAATAATCGTCTATAATAAATCTCTATCTTGGCTTAGAAGACATAAACTTCATTACTCACTAAAGGTATAGTGGATTACCTTTATGCAACTGTTATTTGGCCATAGGACCAATTTACCTTAAGATAAAATTACATCACTTTTGTATGCTGCTTTATAGTCTACTGAACATTTCAAATATTAAACTGGGTCTCAAGAGCTCATTGTGCTGAATTAGAATTTGGTTTGATATATGTAGATGTCTTGTTTGGAAAATATTTGACACAACAATACATGTCTGGTTGTGTATGCTTTCAAACTAGGTAAAACCTACTGTAGTAACAATGTCATGACAGGATCTAGTGTTAAATAATAAAGGGGTCAATGTATGGAAGGGGGAAAATCTACCTTTTCTGAAAATGTACAGAGAAACATTACATAATAACTATCCTGGTTAATTAAATGAGGAAAAGAGAATAATATTGTTTGGTGCCAAGATGTGACTATCTAATGAGTGATCTCTTTATCATGTAATAATAAATAGCTATTCTTAGTGGAGAAACAAGAACTTGATTCTACTTAGCAAAAGTCATGTTGAGGATATATTTGTAAGCTGAAATCTCCATTTAGTCATAATACTTAGGGAGTTAGATGTGAATATAAGGTCTACAAACTTAATGGAATAATGATAGGCTTGACTTCAGGAAAAGTATTACAGTGTTTGACCAACAGTTCTTAGCTAAATCAAAGATTATTAAACTATCAGAAAGCATTCTGCATCATGTAAAAAAAAAATCATCATCCATAAGGATAAATGAGACTTTTAAAAACCTCTTCTAAAAAGAAGCATTTGACAAGTGTACAAATAGTTTAAAGAAAATGCTTCCTTTGTGTACCCAAGGGGGTACGGCGAGAACTAACTATTTTGATAGAAGAATTGTTTTCCTCAGTGCTGAAATTGAAACAAAACTATAAGAAAATATGCATAAAGTAGAATCCCAGAACCAAATGATACCAGTATTTGTAGAAGGCATTCTCATTTTGATTCTCCGACAAGATATCTCTTAAAAGCTCATACATGCTACAAAAGTAAAAGTTGGTGTTTTCTTGTTAATTATGAATAACTGAAGTCCTCGTAACAGGCTGAACAGACAGCAAATACAATTTATAATGTATGAAATACTCTTGAATACTCGCAAATATTTATTCAAACTCTGTGACATGGGCTAGGAAAACAATGCAGTGATCCACTGATACCCTAACGATGACAACAAAACCCGACCCAAGACCAACACTCTCATATGAAATTCCCCGTAGACATTCAAGCAGTGCATCAGTTTACAACTTCGCATGTCTATATTAACAGTGAATCAAGCAATAAGAAAATGTATCACAGAATTTTGAAGTAAGAGGGCCTAGAAGTTAAAAAAGGAATGATTACTTAATATTTTAAAATGACGATACGGAAAAGAATGGGAAGGTGAGAGGTTATTTTAGGACAGTATTCAGAATCAGGCCTCAGCCAAAGTTGTGCCCTGATACTTCATCTTTAACCTTATTCTCTATTAGGGCTCTTTAAGTTGCAAGGACAAAGATCCACTGAAGCTAATACAAGTAAAAAGTCACTTATCTTAAGAGTACAAATACCTCACCCAAGGACAGCAACTGCATAGGTAAATCAGATCTGGAAAGTGAGGAAATCGCTGTGTTGTTCAGGGATGGGATTTTGCAGGGTGTGGTATCTGCCTGTGTCTCTCTAGGTCCCTGCACCGAACTCTATCCCATCCCCACCAGTATCTCTCTCAGCATGTCTGCTTCATTTTGCATTTTCCCTCTACCAGTTATCTCCTTAGCTTACACACAGGTTTTGTTCCCTTGCACTTCTTCCGTAATGGCAATTCTAACCCTGACACGATGTTATGGCTTCACCTGTCCATCTCTTAGCTTCTTTAGTCTTTCACCTTCCCTATTCTTTGAAGGAGCTCTTGGGTCAGATGTCTACCCATCAGCTTGACTGGAAGCTGGGACATGTACCCCAAGTAACAGAAGGTGCGGGGAACAGCAGTGTTGCTTAAAAGGGGCTACAGATGGAGCAATAAATCACTGGCATCTCTAGTATACTTAGCCATCCTGGTTAAGAGTGCTTGTGTGTATGTGTACATGTGCACTTGTGTGTCTGTGTGTGTGCATGTTGCATTCAAGAAGGAGATTTCTAGTTTACTGGATTAAAGTTTAGCAAATGGAAAAATTACTAATAATTAAAGGCGTCGTGGAATAAGTCACTGAAAATGTTTAAAAAAAAAAACTTTAAAAAAAAAACGGGTTTTTATGCTTATGTTTTCTATTTACCACTAGTAAAAGTATCCAGAAATTACTCATTTGAGCCTGTTATTCACTGTTAGTACATACAAGGCAGTCATGTTTTCATACTAGTGAATAGTTTTTCACATAACATATTCAGGAATAACACTAATCCTGTAATAGAAGTGTATAACTTAAACGTAATTTCAATTTATATTATGGTCTTTCTATTTACGCTATTGTACACTAGGCAATCTTCCCAAGAAGAGTCCTGACCACTGGTTTTTAAATTGAGGGTTAAGATTTTTAATTTTCTAGGGCTAAGTAATATCAAACGTACTCTGAGCACTGGAGGACTCCATCTGACAAACAGGTAGGGTTTCAAAGGTTAGTTAATTTATCAGGCACTTAAAACATTTTATCATAGAAAAGGTATTAATGTAAATGGTAGTGAGACTCCTAAGTCATTAGTTGAAAAAGCACTACCCATAATAATAATAATCGATATTTTTACAATACAATCATACTTTGCTTTCACTCCCCTTATTTCATTTGAGCCTCCCTTCGATCCGGGAGATATGGACGAGATATTAAAACTGACATCAGTATTCTCTGGATGGCACAACAAAGAATAACTGTCAAAGCTGTAACTACCTGTCAAAATAGGAGAATGAGATATTGAGTTCCTTATCACTGGACAGCCATATATCAAAGATATTATAAAAGATATTTGAGTGTTGAGTGAAGGCTGTACTAAATTGCCCTTTAGATGACTCTCAGCACTAAGATTCTAGGATATTATGATTTTATAGATTAGGATAATGCAAGATTCAGTCATTAAGAAACATGCCCATGGTCCAGTTCTTTTGACTTCAAGTCTAGTGTTCCTCCAGCGAATCTGTCTACCATGAAGCATATACTCTAAATTATACTTGTGGGAAATTCTGGAACTCATGTCACTTTTTACGGTATTTCTATTTTTAAAATGAATTACAGCTTAGAATCCAGGCTACTAAATATAAAACATATCTATGATCCTCTCTGCAACTATTGAAGCACGGGAGTAAGTGGTAAGATAAAAGAAAGGAGCTATATTCTTTTTATGCTGGACACTACCCACAGGAAGGAGAAGGACCTTCCCCTTCAATTAGAGGTACAGGTAGTCCCTGATTTACGATGCATTTTGAGTTCTGATGAACTGCACTTAACGGTACTCTGTTTTTGTTTTTTTTTTCCGGGGTGGGGGGGTGGGGGACATCTTATCATTAGTAATATGTACTACATACAATGCTGCAGCACGTAAGTTGCTGATGTTATCGTTTTGAGATGTTCACTCACAGATGTTCGATAAACCTTCCACAAGTGGAGTTATCACCGCAACTGACAAAATGCCAGTGTCATCCAACTCTTATTCATCATCAGAGTAAATTTTTATGATTTGTGTCTTTTTTTATGTATGTATGAATTAAAATAGATCTGTAACTTTGTATGTAATGTTTCCAATCCTCAAAGACAGACAAAGATTAGATTTAGAAAGATACTGATAGTAAAAGGCAGTAATAATGAAAAATAAAACATGAAGTATTCGACTTATGTCAGAACTGACTTACGACAGAGGCCTCAGCACGGAACCTCTCAGAGTTGGGGACTTTCACCTGTGGCTCCACAACGTTCAGGGCTTAGTGCAGGTGGTCTCTTAGCACTTGGTTAGAAGAGAGCTGCATGTGCAGGTGAAGAAGCCACAACAGAGGGCGAGGAAATCCTCACATCTTACAATCATGACCTCTGCCAACATATGCGTGACTTGAGACATGGGTGTTCATCAGTCACCGACCTTTCGATTAGCATCCACACGCTTAACCACTGCACTACCAGGGCTCCTTTATAGTTACTATTAATTCTTCATTTTTTAAAGCTTTTAAAAAAACATTTTACCATAAACATTTTACAAATCTGCCTCGGCTGATAAAATCCAGATTTGAGATCTGTGATTGTTAAGTTTGTGTGTCAACTTGGCTGAGCCATGATTCTCAATGGTTTGGCAGTTATGATGTAGTTTGGCAGTTGTATGACGATACAATCACCTCCATGATAAGATCTGATATAATATGATCACCTCCATGATGGGATCTGCTGTGAGTAATCAGTTGAAAAGGAGTTTCCTTAGGCGTGTGGCCTACATCAGTACAGGGAGACTTTCTGGCAAGGCTTGCAGGCTTTTGCTGGATCTAGATCCTGCAAGCTGGCTCCTGTTCGTCTGACCTCTGGTTCTTGGGACTTGAGCTAGCGGCTTACCTGCCATCTTGCCTACAGATCTTGGGATTCACTGGTCTTCACAGCCTGTGAGCCAGAGCTCTGCTGTCTGACTTGCCGATCTTGGGTCTGCTAGCCCCTGCACCAAAGTGAATCAGAAGAAGCCTCCAGTCTAACCTACAGACTTGGGACATTCCAGCCTCTATAACCACGTGAGCCATTTCCTTACTATAAATCTCTCTCTAAACATTTATATGCTTTACTGGTTTTGCTTCTATAGAGAACCCAGCCTAGGACAAGACCCAGAAGGCTACCTGGTATCAAATTAAAATTGTTAGTAAAATGAAAAGTATTGTCCTTTTAAAATATTCTATCCAATATTTTACATGTAAAACACAAGGTAAATTTCTCCTAAATTTAGGCATTGCTGAAACATGATATGCTGAATTTTATATATGTATAAAACATAGCCATAATTAAATTCTTTTTAATACAATGAAACTAAGAGAATGAACTCATTAGGGAAATGAGTCAAGTAATGTATCTAATGTCCCAGCACACAAGACATACAACTTTGCAACTCTGTTCACTTAAATATGCCACCTTTTACTGAATATGTTTGTCAAGATATTCATTAACTAAAGCTGAAATAAACAGAAAATACATCTGCAAGTCACATGCAGAATAAGGTGTTCAAAAAAAAAAACAAAAAACTAATGATGTTTTAAATCCTATCTAACACTCAGAGATTTGATTTTATTTCACAATGTCCCCTACTCACCCAATTCCAAAGAATTTTTCTTCTTATATGCTTATCCTATAAATCCCTACTATTTATCCTTAATTTTTTGCATTAATTTCCTAACACAATATTCTGAATTTTTCTCATTATTTTTATCCAATTAAGAGTCATATCCAATTTCTCATTCCCCAATTCACCTTTGTTTTCTTGAGTCCCCTACTTTTAATTGCTAAATTTTGACTAAACTAAGCTATTCATCCTAACCAAAGTTAAGTGTATTAGTGAAGTTAATGCTAACTACTGAAGGAGATAAACCATGAGTTTTTAGTGGCTTAAACAATGGAAGTTTTATCTGTCTCTCCCTGTAAGTCAAAACAAATGCTAACTCCAAGCAGTGGCTCAGGGACCCAAACTCCTTCCATCCAGAGGCTCTGCATCTCCTTGGGCTTCATGATTACCATCAGAAGGGAAACGATAATGAGGATTGAATATGGAGATGTTTGTGGGCCAAGCCTGGAAGTGGCATCCATTAATTCTGTTCAGATTTCAGTGGCCAGAACTTCTAAGGCAACTGGAAAAATATAGCCTAGCTGTGTGCCAGAGAAGGGCTGACTTAGTGAACAACTAGCCATTCTCTGCTATACTGAGCATCCATTTTATGTTGAGTCCCTGGGTGATGCAAATGGTTAACACTTGGCTGCTAACTTGAAGGTTAGAGGTTCAAGTCCTGGGGATCTACTTTTGAAAAATCAGTCATTGAAAATCATGGAGTGCAGTTCTACACTTAACACACAAAGGGCTGCTGTGAGTCAGAGATGACATGACAGCAACTGGTTTTTTTGGTTTTTTTTAATACTATTATGTTTTCAGTGAAAGTTTACACAGCAAATTAGGTTCCCAGCAACTGGTTTTTCTTTTGTATATTGTAAATAAATTCTTACTCAACTATCTTGGTGCTATGAGGTAAAAATGAAAACAAAAATAAGAAAAAGAAAAAAGCAGCCTCTCTCAATTAGGAGCTTAAAATTTTTTTGGTGAGACCAAATACACACACACACATATACATATATAATAGTAAAATCACATATTTCAATACAAGAAAGTACTAAGTCAAACATGAACAAGCATTAAAACATAAATAAGTACAATCTTCATGTGTTCTACCCTATTTCATAGCGTTCTATAATTTTTATCTTAAATATTAGGGTTTCAACCTATTCTACATGGTTGCTCTGGTCTAAAAGATGTGAGGGGGAAAAAAAACAGTTTTGGTAATATCACAGTATTACCATAATTTAAGAGTTTAACTTCAACCAGCTAAAGACGTACTCTCCTCAAATGTAAATAAATACCTTTTAAAATTAAAAAGTAGATAAGCATTAAGGTTTAATGCAATTTGGGGCCAACTGAAATGCAATAGCCTATTATCTTTCTTACTTTTTCTATTTTCCTGGATGTTCCTTCTGTTCTCAAAAGTTCACACTGTGATATCAATCAGAAAAATAAGCATGTAAACCATTCTCTTAAAGTATGTGCTACAACACATTCTGTTGGCAAATAAGGTCACCAAAGATAAATAAATAGTACCCTTATGATTCTTCTATCTTCTCACTATTTTTCTGCATAATGGAGAGAAAAAGTTTATTATTCCAATGAAATCCTATCTACTTATAGAATCAAAGAACTTCAATGTTAAAAGGAAACATTAGTGTAGTATTAGGTAATTCTGTTAATCTGAGCAAGGTACATCAGAGGTGAAATACCTAGACATAACTTTTTTAAATAGATCAAAAGAAGCCTAGGCATTATAATATTCCCCAGTTTTAAATCTCTACATACTCCATAATAAAATCTTTAAAAGAGTCACACATAAAACATATTTTAATTTTATAGCCACTAAAATTTACATAGTTTAAAAGGTCACAGCAAGTGTTATGCTATTTTCAGGAACAAAATGTTTAACAGGAAGAACAATTCATACATTCTGACACATGTGCAATGTTAAGGTACTAGACTGCTGGCTTAAGTTTTTATTATTATATTATACTTACATTCGAACTTGCTACCATAAAAGAGAAACACTATGATACAAAACTTAAGATACGTAAATTGAAATAGCAACAACCCAAATTTACTTTATAATATAAAAACATAATTTCATCTAAGCAGTTCCATCTAATTTTTTACAATTCTAAACCATATTCTATGCATGCTTAGCACGTGAATAAAAGTGCTAATGAGAAAACAACCTAATAAAACTTGTTTCATAAAAGGCATTTCTAAATTATCCAACTTCAGTATTCCCAGTGGCCATCACACTCCCAGACCAAAGTCAAAGCCAAAGTCCATGAGGGCCCTTTCACTGCACCTGGAAGATCAGCAAATTCTTCCAGACTAACAGGATGAATAAATTCGAAGCTGAAGACACCTGAAGGAGAATGCCCTACCCAATCCCCACTGCAGAGATTTGATTTTATTTCACAACATCACCTACTGCAGAAAATGGATTTAAGATCAACGTCTTCAATTAAAAGATCAACTAATTCAGAAAAATAAATATGACAAATTACACCTCAAATATTCTATCAGACACGAGTAAAACAAATACAAATATCATTATAAGGGCCTTGTCTAGGAAAGTACTCTTTCTCAAGAAATGTTAAAAATAAATCCAGGCACCCATTTTCAAAATTATAGCCAGTTTTTATTCAGCAGTTATTATTTTCATTTTAAAAGATCATGGCGAGATTTTTTATATGTACATGTTCTCTTTTTCTCCTTATATATTACATTGTAAGTAATAATAAGGTCTGAAAGACAATTTGTAAAAATATCTAGATGTTGTTATGGTCAAAATAAACCATACAAATTTTAACCCCCCTCTCACCAGGTCCTTTACCAAAAAGCATTATTACAAAGCAGCTAAAAACTCCATCCCGCTATAAGGAATATAAAGTTGGCTGGCATAGGAGAGTGTTTTGAAGTGCTTTCTGAATACCTCAGTCTCACACTCAAATCAGGAGCATCTGTCCGCCAACTGTCAAGATAATGTCTAGCCTAGGAGTTTTCCCGAATTCATCAGTATTCATGGATGCCTGTCACTATTCAGAAAGGAAAAAAAAAAACCAAAAAAAAACCTCATACTTTCAAAGCTATTTCCTTTTGCTGTATGTCCCAGTAGACAGGATTTTTCACTTTAAAGCTAGTCTACTGACTCACCTGCCCCTCCATGTCCACATCTGAGAATGCAAGTTAAATGTACTCCACCCGACACGGCCACTGATTAAAGGGTCTGATCCCCAGATACATGAACTCTACCTCACCATCACTTTCACCACTAGACACAAGATAAAAAGCACAATCCAGCCATCCATCCCCAAGGAAAATGCCACAAGAAAGGATAGGTGCTGGCTTTTTAGATGACACTGCAAAATTCAAATTAAAAAAAGTTGTCTCTCTCCAGAAGCTTTATCTAAAATCATCAATTCCTATGAAAACATATATCCTTTTTTCCCAAGCCGGATGCAACAATTTCTGCTTTATAACAGACATATGAATAATCCTTGAATTACCTAAGGAAAAAAAATCAATGTTTTTCTGAGCCCACTGTGCCAATGCTGTGTGAGACAGGAGGGAAAGACAGGGCCGTTGTCCTTGAGGTCCTCAAAGGAAAAGTCTACACCCAGGTAACAACTGTGACAATACAAGGCAGGATGAAGGCAAGAAAATCTGAGGGAAATCAAAAAACTAAACCAAACCTGTTGTTGTCAAGTCGATTCCAACTCATAGTGACCCTATAAGACAGAGTAGAATTGCCCCATAAGGTGTCCAAGGAGCAGCTGGTGGATTCAAACTGCTGACTTTTTGGTTAGCAACCGTAGCTCTAAACCACTGTGCCACCAGGGCTCTGACTCAGAATTCAGCAAAAGGTAAAAATGCCCCTTACTGAGTGAGCAGTTTTAAGATTTTCTGCAGAGTAATAAATTCCATTGGTTATATATCTAGTTTTAGGTGTAGAAAACCTACATAGATTAGAACACATACAGTAACTAAGACCAAATATTAAGAATCAATAAGGAAGACATTTTCCAAGGAAACATTTTTTTAAATACAAAAGTGAAGAAATATGTTCCACATTATAAAATTTACTGTATCTTAATATTAATTGAAAGAATTTTTGACAAAAGTATGTCTAAAATAAATCTCTAAGCTGAAATGCATTTAGTATTGATTTCCATTAGAATGTAAAGAGTGAGCTTTAAATTTTAGTTCAAATATGAGTTGCCAGGGGTACTTGATGCAAATGTATCCATCTACCATGATCCCAAACCTAGAAATTCTAATTCCATTTTCTGGAGAGTTGTATTTTTAACAAACATTCCAGGGATTCTAATACAAGTGGACTGTAGCTCACCCTTTAAGAAATACTGACTTAAGAGCTGAATTTCTACTGGGGGAAAAAATCTGAGTCATAATATATAATCCATACCTCATTCTTTCAGCAAATCACTAAAACAAATAAAAGGTGTTAGAAAAAAAAAAAAATGACCTAAGGCCACTACTATTCTGAAATCTCCTACAATATAAAAGGAGAAATTGGACAGGTATACAAGTAACAAAACTATGAAAAGTACAAGTAACAAAACTAAAAAAGTACATTAAAGAAAAGTTTGACAAAGTGCTGGCAGAGTTCTAGAAGGAAGAGTTCATTTTCACATGGGGACATCTGAAGACTGGATAAAGGAGGAGAAACTTGAACTAGATCTTCAAGGATGGATGGGTAGGGTTTCAACAACTAATTAGGGTGAAGAAAGTACTCCAGGAGGGTAAGGTGCTATCTGCAAAGGTGCAGGAAGAGAAATCACAAGTTGCTCAGGGTGACCAATCTGGCTGGATAACGAGACAACAGATCTTAGCCTCTTTTTCTGCCTCTACAGATAAGAATAATACATTCCAACAGTAACACTGCTCACTGCACAGAGATTTTCAAAGGCTGAGGGCAGGAACCTGAACCAGCAAAACCAGGTCCTCAATAACAATAAAGTAAATAATATATAAAAGAGAGCATAGGTTTTTACATTCTTTTTGAAGTTCACTTTGGCTTTTTCAACATACGGTTCAAGCAGTTCTCCAAAAATATCACCGTCAAAAGAATTAGTAAAAGTGGTAATCAGTTTATATGATGTGGACATATTAATTAAAAGGATATATATGCCACATAGATGTGGCTGAAATATGCCACAAATGATTGCAAATGAATAAGCAACACATTTTACTACAATTTTCAAAGTACTAGCTAAAAGTATACAGAAATGTGGTTATGTATTTATCAAATGCTTAACAGAAGATAAACATGATGAACGTAATTAATGCCACTGAATTGTACACGTAAAAAATGTTGAAATGGCAAAAAAAAAAAAAAAACCCTAGAATAACAACCAAAAATAGTAGCATTAAATATAAAGAAAATTCCTAAATTCCCAAGGGAGCTGAAAGAGATGCCAGGATTTTTTAAAAAGTCAGAGTAAAATGAAAAAACATGGGGAGGGGACAAGCAAATAAGCAACAACAAACCCGAATAACAGTAAAAAAAGAAAATTAGGCATATAAAGAATAATTTTGTAACAAACTAGGAAGGAAGAAAGTTTAGTGCTCATAAAGACCTAGTATAGGGAGATCTAGAGTTTAACATCTCCGACATTAACGTGTCCATTAGGTTGGTGGGTGCTAGTGGTCTTTTCAACCTTGTTTTGATTCCTCTGTTAGTGGGCACTGAAACAGATTTGAAGTTTGATGAATTTGGAGTTCCAAGCAGGGGATAAATCACTCCCCAATACGTAGGCCAAACCCATTTCAATTATTCATGAAAGATAGCTAATTAACAGAACAAAAATGATCATATATGGGTTAGAGGATACTTCAGTAAATTCCTGTGGTAAAATTTATAAGAAACCCCTGGATGAAGAGTCAGACAAACAGGTGTCTGACTCTGCCAGTTAAAGGCAAATGAGTTAGGGCCTGTCATTTAATGCACTGAGATTTCATTTAACACCCGAAGGTTTCTGTTTAAAAAAAAAAGGGCCCAAAACGAATGAATTATGTTATGCCCCAGTGTTTTTTAATCTGTCAAAAAATGGAGTTAATATCATTTGACCTACCTACTAGATAAAAACGTTTTTTATGTGCATAATGTAAACTCAACTAATGTAGATAACTTAAAAGCATGGCAAATATTTAATATGGTCTTTTAGTAGTATCTAACTTCAGCTTCTGTAACTTACAACAGTAATTTCTAAGACTATCAGACATAACGTTTTTCCTGAAAAATCCAATTTATCAACCAACACCCTCTCTCCTAATCATTATCCCGGAGAAAGTTAATTTTCTGTGGACAAGCAGTCAGGTCCACAGCAGAAAGGCTATGCCTAAAAACCTGTCAAAACAAAAGAGGGAAAAACATGGATACTTATTAAACAGTTCACAGGATTGGCTTACAGGATCTGAAGGCTTAGGCCCCGAGTCTTATGGGACAACTTGGTCAACTGGCATAGAATAGTACGTAAAGTTTATTTTCTACATCCTAGTTTGATGAGTAGCATCTAGGGTCTTAAAAGCTTTCAAGCAGACATCTAACATACAACTACTGGTCTCTATGCAGGAAACCAAAGACTGATAGAAGAAACTAATCCACAGGATTTATAGTCTGCACAAACTACTACCTCATCTATTCCAAGAGCAGAAGACCTAGATGGTGCCTGGCTATCCAACTGACCATTCTGATCAGGTATATAGTAAATGGATCCTGATAGAATGGGAGAAAAATGTGGAACAGAACTCAAATTCTTAAAAAGTCCAGACTTACTGAACCGGTTGAGACTGGAGGACTCCCTGAGACTACAATCCTGAGCTACTCTTTAAACCTTGAACCAAAACTATTCCATGAGGTCATCTTTAAGCTAAATAACAAAATGGCTCATACAATAAATACTGCCCGTGAGTACTGTGCTCCTTTAAAAAAACCATCTATATGCGACCAAATGGTCAATACTTACTCTAAAGCAAAGACAAGGCGGCAAGGGGGCAGGGAAACTAGATTACTGGAAATGGAACAAGCAATGAGAAAACAGACACATCGTAAAATGTAACCAATGTCACTAAACAAACTGTGTAGAAATTGTTAAATGGGTACCTAATTTGCTCTGTAAATTTTCACCAAAAACACAATAAAATATTATTTTAAAAAAGATTTTGATATCAAATCTTTAAAAGCAAAAAAAAAAAAAAAGAAAAGAAAAGTGAGTTTATTAGGTCTAAAGACTGTATTTCATTAATAGTACCTTGCAGAGAGTAGGTGCTTGGTAAATATTTATTTAGTAACTAGCTAGAAGCCTAAACAAATAATTATTAAAACAGCATTTTCAAAATATAAAAACCAGAGCTTAAAAATAAATTCTACTTTTCAAAATAATAATAATTAAAAAAAAAAAATCCCACGGGGGGAAAAAGAATGAACCAAGGGTGTAAGATGTAGGCAAGGTGAAAATGGGTCAGATGCTCAAATTAAATGTCAAATACATCCCTCTTAATGATTCTCACAACCCTCAAAGTCCAAGCATCCTCATGAAAAAGCAGCTGATTTGTCAGAAGGGATGACGACAGCAAAAAGGAACCACGCCTGTGGCATCCTCAACCAACTGTCAGCACAAAGCCAATGCAAGGCAGGCCGACTCTGCCAAACCCACGCAGTTTTAGGCCCGCTTAGGCAGTTGTATAGATAGCCTAGCCGAGACTTCCCACCTGAGCCAAGGAGAGAGGTGTTAGCACTACGTACAACCTGCCTCCAGTCATGTGCCCCAGTCAATCTTCAACAGATTCTTTCCAGGCCCCCAGGGTATGATAGAAAGTGAGCAATTCATGCAAGTACAAATGTTTTCAGTTACTGTACACACATTAACATTTAATAGGAGGCTGAATACAGGCTGCTGGTCAAAATCAAAGTGCAAAGGGCTAAGGCACTTCAACCCGACAGCCGATACGGGAGGGAAAATAAAGGGCAGACGAGACAACCAACAACACGTGACCCCAGGGTCAGTCTTCATCAATCAGCCTACAATACCAAAATTTTATCATAGGGATTCTTGCCCTTAATTGTAATTTATAGGTTGAAGCACGTGAAGTTGAAAACCCTATTCTTCTTGAAAGAATAGTTTAGGCTTATTTAGAACTCAAGAAACTAGATTTCACATTCTCCAAGACTTTAGAAAAAGAACCTCCGCCCTCTTCTGTCAAAGTACTTCTAGAAAAGAAAAAAACAGGCAGAACCAACAAAATAAGAGAATTGTAACACTAATTTCACAGCTACCCACAGGGCAAGGGTGACATTTTATACAAAGTGACTTAACTATACAGCACTGGTCTAGATCTCTCTAAAATAAGTGAAAAATTGCCATTCCAAAAGTTGAAATGCTGTTAAGACTATGATATTAACAGTGTAACAGAAACTATTCACCTCTACACAAAACTGGGACACTGGGAACTGAAACCACAACTCTGAACAACTTCCCGTCTACAGTGACATGGTTTTATTATTATTATTATTATTCCACTGTTCACTGGCATGACTTCATTATTTAGGAGACGGGTTCAGGCAAATGGTTTGATTGTTCTTCAAAGGAACTTCTTGGAAGACCCATCAACTATCAACAATTTGCTCCCTAAAATTTTTTAAGCCCTTTCCTCAAAAATCCTGACTTTGCTGTTTCCATACCCCGGACTGTTATATACTGATCTTTACCCCTCCTAATCAATCCCCATCCCCACAGTTTAAAGACCCACCTTAAAACAAACTTAAAAAAAAGTTGCCATTGAATCGACCCTGACTCATGGTGACCCCATGCGTGTCAGAGAAGAACTGCATTCCATATAGTGTTTAATGGCTGATTTTTGGAAGTAGATAGCCAGGCCTTTCTTCCAAGGCAACTCTGAGTGGATTCGAACTGTCAACCTTTCAGTTAGCAGGCTAGCACTCCAAACGCGCTGAAGCTCTCAAAAATACCGACCCTGCCTTCTTCCCTCCAAGATACCGCTAAAGCTCTGTCCTCTTATCAAGAGGTTGTATTGGTGATATTTGGGAAGCTAGCATTTGACACATATTTTATCATCCTGTATAAATTTTAATCATTTCAGAAAAAAATTCAAAGAGTTGTTAGGAACTTTCAGCTTGCTAATGCATCATTCTAGTAACTGTAAATTTAGATCATAAACCCTCTTAATTTACCTAAAACTTTAGGAAACCAAGACAATCACAATGCATTTTTGAGAAAACTGTTCTGGTCGTACAGTGTCAATTCTTTAAAGTTTCAAAGGACAACCAATTGCAAGAAAACGTCAAAAACTAAAAATCTTAATGCTTTTTAAGACTAGTGTGTTAAAATACAAATCCTCGGAATTGGACACCCTGGTAGCGTAGTGGCTAAGAGCTATGGCTGCTAACCAAAAGGATGGTGGTTTGAATCCACCAGGCGCTCCCTGAAAACTATATGGGGCGGTTCTACTCTGTCCTGTAGGGTCACTAGGAGTCGCAATAGACTGGACAGTAACGGGTTTGGCGTTTTTTTTTTTTTTTGTTGTTTACAGTCTTCATGGCAAGAGTCATGTGCCAGACTTCCAGGAGGGGGAAGGAGTTATTAGGTAAAAAAGCATCGAAGGGCAGCCTAGTTTTTCTTAGAAAAGAGGACCTTAGATTGAGTCATGAGGAACTTCCAATATTTAGGCATCAAGTGGGGTTTCAAGAGTCAACAAGAGATAAAAAAAGAATGGCCAGAGAGTTAGCAGAAGCCAAGATAAGAGAATGTTTCAAGGAGGGCCGAGTTGCTAATTGTGCTGAACGCTGCTAAGAGACAGAGAAAGAAAAAAGCAGAAAAATGTTCCTGGGCTTGGGAAACAAGGATGTCATCGGTGACTCTGAAAAGAGCCTTTTCAGGAGTGGTGAGAAACACAGTGAGACTCAAGTGGTTTAGAAAAGTAACTACAAGGTGAGAAAGTGTACGCTGAAGGGGTAGACCAATCATCGGAGACATTTTATTAAAAGAGGAAGCAGAAAACAGAGGCAGTAGCTGGAGTGGGAAGCAAGGTGTCAAGGGAGGGTTTTCTTTTTAAGGTGGAAGATACTAGTGCGTGTTCATAGATGGATGTTAACAATACAGTCTACTAAGGGAGAAACCGGTGATGCAAGAGAGCAGATAACTAAAACTGAAATGTTTTTGAGAAGATGAAAAGGGATGGAATCCAAAATACAAGTGAAAAGAAAGAAGAGCGCACTCACTGAGCTTGCAGCATCAGAATACGGTGAGAACACAAACTGGTACAAGCTTTCCAGAGAAAAATCAGGTACTTTTTAGAGTGTAAAGAGCTTTGCAATAACTGTGTCTTTTGAACCAATTAATTTCACCTGTAAAAATCTATCTTAAAAAAAAAAATCTGAACTCTATCTTAACTATCTAATGATTAAGCAGAATCATTAGGTAACTGTAGTTCAAATGCTTATGAAAAGTCCTTAATGACATGAGAAAATGTATATAGTATTAAGAGAAAAAAGTAGGATACAAACGCCCAAATATGCACTTTACATATATAAAAAAAACTATGTGCACAGACAGAAGATAGAAACATAAGATGTTAATAACTTATTGTGGTTTAAGAAAGTTATAAAAGATCATAACTTTATGTTTATTTTTCCCAATGAGAATGGGTCTTTTTAATGCCAGAATAAACTAATTTATTTTCATCTTGCCTGTATCTTCAAGGTCTCCTTCTCTACTGGCTCCTTCCGAAAAGCATTAAATACATTCAATACTTATGTTTCAGAAATATCTTTAGATTTCCTCTGTTTATAGCATACAAATTTATAATTAAGTCTCTGGGACATTAAAAACAATTCACCACAAGCCAACATAAAAGCTAAAGAATGCACTGGCCTGCTGTGGAGATAAATTACATTATTGTAGCACTTCATTCGTATTTCCTACAGGTGCAGGTATTTAAAAGTCAATGGAAAGATTATTGTTTAAGCCCCCTTATCCAAAAGTCCCTGGGCGGCATCAGTGGTTAAGTTCTGGACTACTAACCAGAAGTTGGTGGTTCAAACCCATCCAGAGGCACCTCAGAAGTTAGATGGCTTGACAAGATCACCAGTGGTAAGGTCAGAAAGAACAGACAATCAACAAGAATTCAGAGAACATCTGCTCCGATAAAGTAACAAGAAGTGAGGAAGCAAGAAGTGGTAATGGGGAGCCCCAAATCGACCTTATGGATTATCTCAGTAGAGCAATAGCAGCAGGGTGCACCAGACTTTCCTCTAAGCACACAGTAAGGCCAACTTCAAACAAGGAAGCACATGGCCACAGGCTTGGAAACTAACAGCTGCACGTATTTAGAAGTCAATGGAAAGATTACTGTTTAAGCCCCCTTATCCAAAAGTCCCTGGGTGGCACCAGTGGTTAAGTTCTGGACTACAAACCAAAAGGTGGGCGGTTCAAACCCACCCAGAGGCACCTCAGAAGACAGGTCTGGCAATCTGCTTCCAAAAGATCATAGCCTTGAAAACCCTATGGAGCAGTTCTACTCTGCACACACGGGGTCAGCCATGAGTCGGAATCCACCTGATGGCAACAGCGGCAACAATCAAAAAGTAGTGTTCTATGAAGAGAGAGAGAGAGAGAAAAGGCTATAGGACACTGGAAGATAATTCTTACATAGCTAAATACCTCAGCTTCTGGATTACCATATTTGTAAATTAAGGGTTCACCCCTTTTTTAGAGTAAAGTCTTTTGTCAGAAAGCTCTTGACTAGAATTCTAGCCCCTCTGTTTACTAGCTGTGCAATCTTGAACCTTACTTTACTAAACCTCAATATCCTCATTTTTAATTTGGGGATTGTAATATCCTATCTATAGAGCGTACAAGAGGAAATGAAATATAGAGAGCACCTAGTAAAATGTGTGATACATAATTATAGCAATTTTTAGTTTCCTTCCCCTAATTTCATTCACCAGCTTCACAATTTTTGTCATATCCACATATCACGTGTATTATTTAGTTAATATTCCTGTTTATATTTGTTCACCTTTTGTACATAAATGAATTTAGCCTCATCTTAATACTACCCACTGAGAGGCTGAATACACAAAGGCCAGACCATGCATGACACCAGAACTCTGATCCACAGCCTCTGCAGCAATTAGCCACAGAAACCAAACCACTATCTCTGCAGCAATTGCCCAGAAAGTAAGGACCTGGACAGTGATGGCCAACTTGCCTAATTTTTATCCTTGTTCCAACTTGGCACCAACTGGAGAAAGCCAAATATGTTCCCCAAACCAGTCAAATAAGATGCCTCCAGCTTCCCTGTGCCAAAAGCCTCCAATCAGGGCATACCTGAGCCTTCCCTTTTTTCTCCCCACTATAAAGCTTTCCCGCCCCCCATCTGCCTTTGAATCTCTGTCACATACAAGTGACGGTGGCTGACTCCCTTGCTATAGCAACTTCTAAATAACCTATGCTCTCATTTGAAGGAGCCCTGGTGGCACAGTGGTTAAGTGCTCAGCTGCCAACCAAAAGGTCGGCAGATGGAACCCACCAGCCACTCTGAGAGAAGAAAATGTGGCAGTCTGCTTCAGTAAAGAATACAAACCTGGAAGCCTTATGGGGCAGATCTGCTCTGTCCTACAGGGCTGCTAGGAGTTGGAACTGACTTGACAGCAATGGCTCTGGTTCTTGTTTGGGTGGTCTTCCTTTTATCCACACCATGAAAGCACAAGTTTGAGATGCTAGTCTTATTTTTCTGATATAAGGCAGCACGATGGGTCACTTTTGTGTGGCCTTTCTAGCCATGGTCTTGTAACTCCCACTCAAGTGACTGGGTGGGACTGTGCAGATACGGTAATTGTGGCCCATCAAAGGAATTCATCAGTTTTGCCATCCTGCTGGTAAACCATTCCAGAAGGTGGGAAAGAGAAGATCCCACCACCACCAAGGAAGAACAGGACCTTTGGGCCCAGGATCCCTGTGCTGAGAAGCTCCTGGAACCAGGAGACAGAGGGAGAGCTGTAACACTGAAGACAGCGAGACCTGACAGCAGGATATCCTGCGTTGGGCTTCCCGGCCCATGGAGAGACAAAGCTGCATGCCTCTGGGCAGAAGCTGAGGGCCAGAGAGGCATGCCTGTGAGTACCTCCTCTGGGAAGAGGCTGTTCTGTTGGAAGAACTGTATCCTCAGCCTTCCTGAACCTGAGCTGTAACTCATTACTTCCCTAATAAACCCCATAATCAAGTATTGTCTATGAGCTCTGTGTGGCCACTGCAATGAATTACTGAACACAGCAGAGAAGTAGAGAGTGCCATGGGAGGGACGGTTGGTGTCAGAACTGGTAAATATGGCAGAGAGAGGAGGCTTGTCTAACCACCTCAAGGGATCAGCCCTGAGCTGTTGATCTTGATTCTCTTCCCCCTTGTGAAGTTAGAAGAGGTCAGACACCACCCCTATTTTACATATATAAAAATATACACTTAAATATTCAAATTTTTAAATGTCTCTCCATAATAACGTACCACCTAAAATAATCTCAAATATCACACACTGGAAAATGCTATATTGCACTTTGGTTATAGACAGGACTGCTAGCCACCTGAAAGATTCCCAGTAAACAGGCCAAAAGTATAACCTCGAGGGGAGACAAAGTTAAACTTCCTTCCTAACCTATAAAAAAAGTGTCTATTGACACTTCCAAACCAGAATTTCTGAAGTCGGACAATGCTATAAGAATGTTTTGTGGAGAGAGAAAACAACACTTAGACCTCTAGAACAGTGTGTCAGTGAGTGATCA
This sequence comes from Dugong dugon, assembly GCA_030035585.1. Lineage (NCBI taxonomy): Eukaryota > Metazoa > Chordata > Mammalia > Sirenia > Dugongidae > Dugong > Dugong dugon. The sequence goes on along the minus strand of CM057469.1, from coordinate 20,224,880 downwards.
TCTGCCCACAGCTTTACAAGGGATCAGGCAGGGAAACCTGAGTGAATCTGAGTGTGGTGGCAAAGGGGAAAGGTAAACAAGCATCCCAGCCTAAAAGCTTCTATGGAAGGCTGTTTGAAATACCTGTGAAACTCATTTGCATCTATATTTAAAGATGCTAAGTTATGAGGTCTAAATATTCCTACATCAGGGCTATTCTAATCTGACACAAAGCAAGAACATTAGGAAATAAGAGACTGTATCTTTTGTTTTTTGCATATAGGATAGACCTCTATGTCTTAAATTTACAATTTTTTTGTAATTGGTCTAAAAAACCACCAATATGGATTAAGTTGAGCTTAACTATCCAATAAACTTGACTGTTTCTCAGTCTTTGGAATTACTAAATGTCACGATTTAAAATAATAACCTCAGGCTCTAGTTTAGCAATTTGCAATACTACTTTTTATTGGAGACTTTATAAAGAGTTCTTGTATAACTGACACTGGTTCGTTAAAAAGAACAAGAAAAGAGGTAATAAAAACTTAACTCTTAACTCATGTTCAGAAAAATGAAGAAGAAATATCAATGAACAAACAAGTACCCTCAACAACAATATGGTGACACATGTATTGTTATGTGCTTTTGCCAATCAGTATTGTTATGGATCTACAAAGAATCCAGTGCACCAGACTGTAGCTAATTATGTATATTCAAGTGATTAGCAAGCGCTTGTTGCCTCTTTCACACCACCCTCCAAACAGCAGCCTTTGAGAGGAGAATAGACCGCAAATTTATTGAGAGCACACTGTTAATCCTTTGGGGAGAATGTAAATGTAAACAGGACTACTCCACATCAAGGTGCTTTGACAACAACAATCATCTGCATAAACACATGCTCAACAACAAACAGGTGTTCTATTTCACAACTAGTACCCATTTGATGCTTTCAAGTAAGCATTTGCACAAACTGTTAGAAGTACTTTGAAACCAGCTGCAATTACTATAATTAGCTGCTTTCCTACACTTTGTTTTCCTTTTACCTGTTCAGTACTGTGTTACATGCCAATTCATAAACTGAACGAAAAATGACCATTTCAGGACTTTCACTCTTCAGCTATGGAAAGAGAACAGACAGTATCTATATATACACATGATTCTAAAGTTAGGATTTCCAAGTTTATTAACACAAAGCACAGAAAATACAAAAGTAAAATACAGCAGCACCTCTCAATAGGAAAAATTTGGCTGTGCTAAACCCAATCCAATGATACACTGTCGAGTCCATGAGGGCAAAGACTGTGCCAGCCCTGTGAGCTGCTGTATGCCTGGTACCGAGCTAGGACTTTGAGTAAGCAGTAAGTACTTGATCAATAAAGAATTCTTGAATGGATGAATGAGTGAGTGACTGAATGAGTATACACATGAAGTTCACAAATAAACAGGTGCTGGAATGTTGATTGCTTAAAAATTAAAATGTCAACTATAAAAAGGGGAAAAAATACCAGTGGGTTATATTGGTTTTTAAAACTTGTGAAAATACGGTTTCACTAAGATATGTGGAACTTTAACGATAGGCTAATCACAACGGAAACTAATTAGTAACGTTAGTTTACAGCTGGAAAAATAAAGTATTTTGTTCCGTTTCCTCTCGTAACATTTGCACCGTCTTCCTTTGTTATCAGAGACTGTTGAAGCAGAAGAGTGGCCAGGACTCCTTATCATCATCGCCATCATTTTGTCACTGTCATTGTCATCATTACCATTACTAGTCCTCTGTTCATCAAACTGAGGTGTAGAAGTGGGTACAGGTTTGACACAATCACAGATGGAAAAAATATACATAAATCCAATCAAAGGGTCACACTGTAGAAGTACTGGGAAGGGAAGGAAGAAAATGGCAGGTATCTGAGATGGGGCCATGGAAAAATAAGTCGAATGGCATGTTGAGTTTGAGGTTGAAAAGAAACGATTCAAATACTACTAAAAAGTGAAATCACATCTCTTTGCTAGTGTTGAACGCAAACTATATCCTAAATAAATATTTATTAAGTACAGTGGTAAGTAATTTAGGGAGGGAAGAAAAGCCTGGCAATCTACTGAAAAATCGGCTATTGAAACCCAATGGAACACAGTTGTACTCTGACATACATGGATCACAATGAGTTGGAGTCAACTCAATGGCAACTGGGTTTTTTGTTGTTTTTTATGTTCATCTTTTATTATATTTAGCCTAACACATCTGCCACATATTTTTTTACAAACCTGCAAAAATAAGAAAATGCAAATACCAGGCAGATGACTTCTGATGTGAGCTTTGTAGTAAGAGATGCTGTTGTTAGTTGCCGTCAAGTCAGCTCCCCCAAGAGCGACCTTATGTATAACAGAACAAAACACTGTCTGTCCTATGCCTAACGACCTTTGTTATGTTTGAGCCCATTGTGGAGGCTATTGTGTCATTCCATCTCATTGACAGTTTTCCTTGTTTTTGCTGACCCTCTACTTTACTAAACATGATGTCTTTCTCTATCAGTTGGTCCTTCTTGATGATGTGTCCGAAGCAAGCAAGATGATTCGTGGATTCAAATCGTGACTCTGCCACTGAACATCAGTGTAATCTTGACAAAGTTAGTACTTAATTCCTCTGAAATGCCATTTCTTTCACTATAAAATTGGGTAATAATATAATAATGCCCACCACAGAAAACTGCCATAAGGCTTAAATTACATAGTGTGCATAAAACAATTAGCCTAGTGCCTGGCACATACTCTAGTGAGTGACCAATATATATTAAAAATTACAATCACCAATCATTATCAACAGTAATATTCAGTGTTCAGTTTCCAAAAACTGAGATCAAGGAAAAAACAAAGACCTCAAGTGGTTGCAAATGTTAATGGTTGTCACCAGAATTAAGAAAGGTTTGAAGGGGGCTGAAGGAAGTACAGTCCTGGAAGAAAAAGAAAAGCAGGAATTAGGAAGAAAATGGCTCTACAGGTAAAAGTTTAAAAGTCAGGAAAACAGTTGTGCTAAAGAGATTTCAAAGGCAAATAATACAAGAATGGAGAACACAGTATATTGTACAATCTTAGAGAAAGTAGCAGCATTAGAAAGTGCTAAGTACTCAGATAAAGAAACAAGAGCCTAGCTACAAAATGAGGAAGTCAGAGCATATGCTAGTTTAAAACAGAACAAAACAGAGAGAGGTACAAAGACTTTGCTCAAGGTTCAGCTACTTTAAAAAACCTCAAAGTCCATCTGATTGCATTCAGATGGATGCCACCCATCTTTCCAACTTCCCAATAGATAGCACCCATGTAAACAGCACTTGGTAGACTCCTACAAATATTTGCTGTATAAATGATCTACAGGTAGTGCCCGACTTAAACAACATATTTGAGTTACAATGAACTACACTTACAACTGTCCTTTTTTTTTTTTTTTGGTACATCTTATCATTAGTAATATGTACTACGTAGAATGTTGCAGCACATAATTTGCCAAAGTTTTTTCTAAACTAAATCAGGGGCTTCAGTTGCTTAAAGACACGGACTCAAATGCCGATCACTTTGCTAAAGTCAATAGGCAGATTCAGGAAGCAGTGAGATGTTATCACAAAATACAGGAAGGAAAAAAGAAAAAGACCATTCAGACAACTCTCACTAACTTTCTGACTAGAAACATCATCCCCATTCCCACAAATAATCCAAATGATCCAGAACCTTCCACAAGTGGAGTTATCATAGCAACTGACAAAATGCGAACGTTGTCCAACTCTTCTTCTTTGGAATAAATTTTTTTGATTTGTGTGTTTTTTAATATACGTATGTATTAAAATATATCTGTAAGTTTATAAGTAATGTTTCCAACCCCCCAAAACAAATAAAGATCAGATTTATAAAGGTACTGATAATAAAAGGCAATAATAATGAAAACTAAAAAAAAAAAAAAAAAAATGAGGGATTCGACTTAAGTCAGAACCAACTTGAGACGGAGTCGTCGGAACCCCGTTGTAAGTCGGGGACTACCCATATTGCACACTCAAATAACATTTGAAAAACATTATCTAAACACAGTACTTATCTCTCCAGCATAACTTCTGACCAGTCCCTTCCTCACAGATGACCTCTAGCCCCACAGATCTTTCACTTCCAGGAAGCTGTCAGATTCTATTCTGTTACACTTTCATGTGGGTCCCTCTTCCAGTAACCTGCTTCCCTTCACAATGTACATGGTAACCCTCACTCCTCCTTCAGGTCTCAGTCTCAATGTCACAACCTCTAGGAAGTTTTTCTTGCCTTTGCTGCGTACAAGATGTGTAAGCTTGGGCAAGTCACTTTACCTCTCTGTGAGCCTCACTATATTCGTCTGTAAAATGGGGATAATAATGTTTCCATCACAGGGTTGTTATAAGAATTAAATGAGATAATGCGTGTAAAGTGCAACAGTAAGTGCCCTATAAAGCATATCAATTGCTATCCCCTGACCTCTAAATCCAGTTAAGAGCCCCTTTTATATATATTATTCTTATCAGACACTTTCCCTATAACAGCATTTACCAAACTATGAGTTTGTCTCCACTTTGACTAGGAATGTTGTTGCTGTTACTGTGAACCGTCAAGTCTATTCCGACTCATAGCAACCCCGTGTGACAGAACAGAACTGACCCATAGGGGGTTTTTTTGGCTGTAATCTTTACGGAAGCAGATAGCTACGTCTTTCTCCTGAGGAGTCACAGGTGGGTTCAAACCACCAACCTTTCAGTTAGCAGCCTGGCGCTTAACTGTTGCATCACCAGGGCACCTGCTGACTAGGAATACCTCAGTATGATGTATCTTTGTGTCTTCAGTGCCCAGCACAGTGTCCGATCACATAGGTCGTTCTCAATAAATATTTGTCAGATGAATAAATGATGAAGTCACTTAAAACTCATTTTTTTTCTGTGACTTCTTCATATTGTAGTATACTGTGAAATACCATGTTTACATGCTATCGTCCTGGTTTCAATTGAGGTTTTCAATTTAAGTCAACTCAGTCACACTAAATCAGAGTGCTCTGCTTCCCCCATCACCTTGTGTTAGTCTTAAAAAATGAAAGAGTGAAATTCTGCTTCTCGTTAGCCTGGATGACTAACAAACCTACCTGAGAAAGCAGAGAAAAAAGCTCCTAAGAGAAAAGAAAAGGATCTGGGAAAAGCCAGTTCACTGAGATTTCCTATGAAGCCAAAACAACAGTCGTATCTAAAATTCTGTACTACGTAGAGGAGGGGCATGGGATCATCAGGAGAAAGAGAGAGCAAAGGGGTGAGAGCAGCTGTGATGAAAAGACTGAGTATGATACCGGGATAAAACCAACTGGAAATTATATCAGATCTTTTATAATGTCTGAATGTCCTTAAACAAATTACTTAACTCTCCTGTGCATGAGTTTTCTAACCTATAAAACAGACATACCAACGGTACACCCCATAAAAGAGTTGCAGGGATTAAACAAATTAACAATGTAAAATTCAGAACAGTGCCTAGCACATAGGAAGGGTTCAATAAGCATTGCTATTATCATAGTCACTCGATATAAAAGTGCATCTACTTCTCTGGGAAAGACAACCACATCATAAAAGAATGATCAACAGAATATTGTAGTGAAGCAAACACAATTCAATTTAGGAAACAAATAATAACTGAAAAGAGATCTGAGGGAGTGAGGGGGCTGAGTAAGACATGCAAGTACGACATAAAAAAATGTACCTAATTTTTAAATTAAAACAAGGATCCTCTGAACCCGCCCACTCTTTCACCACCCATCTGTCATTTTGTCACCTGTGGTGGTTTGTGTGTTGCTATGATGCTGGAACCTATGCCACTAGTATTTCAAATATTAGCAGAGTTACCCATGATGGACAGGTTTCAGCAGAGCTCCCAGACTAAGACAGAGTAGGAAGAAAGGCCTGGCAATCTACCTCCAAAAATTAGCCAATGACAACCTTATGGATCACAACAGCCTAAATGTCCATCAACAGATAAATGGATATACAAAATGAGATATATACATACAATGGAATATTAGCCATAAATAGAAATGGAGTCCTGAGACATGCTACAACATGGCTGAAAACTTAAAACATTATGCTGAGTGAAATACGTCAGTCACAAAAGGACAAACACTGTATGATCCCACTTATGTGAAATATCTAAAACAGGAAAGTATATAGAGATCAAAGTCTATTAGTGGTTACCAGGGATGGATGGGAGGGAGGGGGAAAGGAAGACATAATGCTTAAGGACCCTGAGTTTCTGTTAAGGGTGATGCAAAAACTTGGGAATGGTTAATGGTGATGGGTGAACAACATGATGAACACAATGTCACTGAACTTGTACGTAAGGATTGAAGACATGGCAAATGTTTTGTTACCTATATATTTACCACAATACAAAATTCTTAATTATTTAACATAAAAATAAAAAAAAACCTCATAGATCACAACAAAACACTGTCCAATTCATTCGCTTGGGCATGTCATGAGGAGGGATTGACTGCTAAAGAAGGACATCATGTTTGACAAAGCAGAGGGCCAACAAGACCCTCAGCTAGAGAGATGGATGGGCACAATAGCCGCAATGATGTACTTGAACATCCTGCCAACTGTGAGGATGACGCGGGACCGGGCAATGTGTTGTTCTGTTGTGTATGAGGTCAGTGTTAAGTCAGAGTTGACTCAATGGCAGCTAAAAACAACAATAATAACAAAGAATTCACTCTAGTAAAGGTCATCAATGATTTCCACACTGTTAAATCCAATGCACAATCTTTATCTTACTTAACACTGCAGCTACATGGACAGACGATCACCCTTCCTTCTTGAAACACTATCTTCTCTTGGCATCCAGGACACCACTGCTTCTGATTTTCCTCCCACCTCCCTGTCTGTTCCTTCCTTAGGCTCCTTAGCTGGATTTCCCTCCTCCTATCTCTAAATGTCAGGGAGTCCCAGGGCTCAATCTTCAGACCTTTTCTTTGTCTACACTCACTTTCTGGGTGACCTCATGCGGTCTCCTAAAAGCTACCAATAGGCTAAAGACTGCCAAATATGTGTCTCCATCCCAACCTTTCCCATGAACATCAGACAGATGTATCCAACTGCCTTTTGACGTTTCCATCTGGCTCTCTAATAGGCAACTCCATTTTAACAGTCCAAAGTGGAATTCTTGATTTTTCTCCCTCAAAATCTGCTGCTCTTCCTCAGTGAATGCCACCATCATCCTCTCAGCTGTCAAAGCCCAAATCCCTGATTTTATCCTTGCCTCCTCTCTCTTTCTTATATCTTATGTCCAATCCATTAGGAAATCGCTGCCTTCAAGATAAATTCCTAGTCTGACCCCCTCTTACTTCTGCCAACATCCTAATCCAAGCTACTCTCATCTCCTGTTTGGTGTCTGCAACACTTCCTAACTCTCCTCCAGTCCACGCTCTCAGCCCCAACACCATACAGCAGCCAGAGTGATACTTGCAAAACGTATGTCATATGAGTCACTTTCCTATTCTCAATCCTACAGTGGCTTCTCATTGTACTCAGAATAAAATCAATGTATGCAATGGCATACAAGGCCCTACAAGATCTGCTTGGCTCTTCCCACCACTCTCCCTACACTAACTTTAGTCCCATCACAGTGACCATCCAGCTATTCCTCAAACACAGGAAAAACTTTCTAATCTCAGGGTCTTTGCATTTGCTATTCCACTGTATGGAATGTGTCCATTCTGAATATTCGTGAGATTTATTCCCACACTTCTTTCAGTCTCTGCTTGAATATCACCCTTCTAAAGATGCTCTGCCTGACCTCCCTATGAAAATAACATACTCCGTCACTTTCTATCATCCACCCTTCTTTATTTTCCCTTGATAACACTTATTAGAATCAGGCATTATGTATCTATTTGTTTGTTTATTTACTGTCTGTTCCTCCATTTCAATTAAGCTCCATGAGGTCTACTTTGCTAATTGCTATATCCTCAATGCCTAGAATAGCAAAAGCCTGGTTAAAAGTTTAACAATGAAATGAGCAAAGGCAGGAAGAAGAGAGGAAGAGCGAGAAAGGAAGATAATATCTTATTATTCGTGGGCCTGGTAGCATGGAATAGTAATTAAAATTATGGGTTCCGGGAAATTGCCTGGGTTTCAAATCCAACTCTAACTCTTAGACAACATATTTTCAACCTCTCTGTACTTCAGTTCCCACATCCATAAAATTGGAACAGTCCCAACTCCTAGGGTTGCTGTAAGGATTAAATGAGTTAATACAAGTACAGTGCCGGGCACAAGGAACCATAGAGATTGCTGTTACCTCTATTAGAAGGGGAGCCCCGGGAGATAGGCTCTACCCTTCATCTTTCCATTCCCAGTCACTAGCACAGTGTCTAACATATTTATATCTGTTGGCTAAATTCATATATGAGTACGTTTGAAACAAATACAACAATTATACATAAAACTTTTGTTTTAGTATATCCTTCAATTCCATGTCATATTTTGCTAGGAAGGGATCAGCCCTGGAGAAGGACATCATGCTTGGTAAAGTACAGGGTCAGCAAAAAAGAGGAAGGCCCTCAATGAGATGGACTGACAAGTGGCTGCAAGAATGGGCTCAAGCATGACAACGATTCTGAGGACAGTGCAGGACTGGGCAGTGTTTCATTCTGTTGTACACAGGGTCGCTATGAGTCAGAGCTGCCTGGATGGCTCCTAACAACGATGACTACAAGGAAGACGAAAAATACAAAGAGAAAAAGAAAAACTAACAAAGACATAGAAGGTAAAAGGAAAAGTGAGGATTCCTCACCCTAATCTAGGAGTAAAAATAAAAATGACGCGTAAAAACTGACCTAGGCTGAAATAGGACACACTTGTGAAGTCTGAAAAGATTCCAAAACAATGAAAGTACTTTGGTCTCTTCCTACAAATTAGCTATCCATTTTAAAGTAATATAGACTAGTATTATGGCCAGAGATTATGATAAACTAATATACTCAAATTGCACCAACTACATCTACAGCCCAGAGAAGTTAAACAGAAGAAAGCAACAATGAATAGACTCTTCGTGAAAAAAGAAATGTTTGTTTTTTCAGGTTAGCGTCACCATTTTTTTCACATTTGCATCCTAATAGTTCTCCTTGGTCTCCCCATTATGCAACAGTTCTTTACAATACCGCCAGCTACCCTGACAACTGGGTTCCTTTGCCAGAGTGGCTTTGTCTAAATCCTAAAGCTGTGCTTGGCTTTGCACTGAGCCCAGTGGCCGCCTGTGGCTTGAATGCCAATGAAGAGTACAGACCCTGCTGTCCAACGAGCCAGAGACTAAAAGGTCTCACTGGGGTCAACAAACTGTCTTGACTACTTTCATAAGTTTAAGAGACTGGAAAATGAAGCTAGAAATGCACCTTATTTCTTACAGGAACAATGGGGAAAAGCATTAAACGGTCAACACCCATTGGATACTTTAGTTAGGGAACAGCCTAATAAATTATTTGTTCTTTTAAATAGAAATAATCTTAAATCTTAAAAAAGTATATAAATTCTATATTATTGTTGTACCTAATCTGAAAATATTTAGAGAAACGATATGGCCAAAATTATATAAAAGCCTTCGGGTTCGCTTGGTAATTGGCCCAAGGAGATAAATAGATTATGACAACAAGGAAATAAAGAGGGTAGCCATTACACTATAAAATGTAGTATTTAGCTACAACCCAAGAAATGTAAACTTTATAACTCTAAAGAATCATTAGTCGGTATTACCTACTAAGCAGCAAAAGTTAAAAAGGCTAAAAAATTCAATGGTAGAAGCAGAATAATATTTTAAACACAAATTGTCGAAGAAAAATAACACGCATTGCCATTTTGTTTACATGTCTGGATTCAGCTACTATACATTTCCTGATATATTAGTACTTGGAGGCTCCCTTTTTCTTCCTTATAACTAATTCACCACCTCTCTTACTTAACCAAATGACAAATCCTGTCTGTTTTACCTCCTACATAGCTCTCAGATCCTTTCATCTTAATTCCTGCAGCTGCAACCCTCGCTTGGGTCATCACGATCTCTCACCTGGACTCCAGCAATGGCCTCCTAATTCATCTCTAGGCCAGCAGAGTCCAACAAACACACTGTGAGAACCACATATGTAATTTTAGACTTTCTAGAAACAGCATTTTAAAAAGTAAAAATAAACAGGTAAAATTAATTTGAATAATATATTTTATTTAACCAAAATGTCCAAGATATTAGTATTCTGACATATAATCAATATAAATATTGAGACATCTTACATCCTTTTTTTTTCATATCACAAACTCAAAATCCAGCATGTGTTTTAAACCTACAGTACACTTCAATTTAGACACTAAATTGTTAACAATTAAAGTGAAATACAGTCCTACGAAAACAATAAAGTTGTGTTAATCGAAAAATATTTTTACATTGCTTCAAGTTTTAAATTTAAAATTCAGTTTCCTAGGTCCTGAGTTGGAATCGACTCGATAACACCTAACAACAATAACAACAGGTCACATCAGCCACATTTCAAGTGCTTGGTAGCCACCATGTGGTTCATGGACAGCCTACTGGATGGCACAGTTCTAGGTCTTTAATTTTTGCCTCTTCTAATCTAGACTCAACCTAACAAAAAATGCAAATCTGTTCACATCACCCTACTGCTTAAAATCTCCCAATCACTTCTTACAAACACTTCTGACAAAACCCAAACTTTTATAAAGGTCCTCCAATACTGGAATTCTCTTCCTTTTTAGTCCCATCTATCCCCACTCTTTCCCTCATGCTCTATGCTCCTGTCAAACAAGGCTTCTCCCAGACCTGGAACATGCTGAGCACTCTCTCTGTCACCTCTGGCCTACGCTGTTAACTCTACCTGAACGTTCTTCTCCTCCCCATTCCTGTCAATTCTATACCTCCAGCTCATCCTTCATGTCTCAACTTCAATATCTATCATTTTCTCTTCTCAGTGCACTTACTGTTACACCACACTAGACTAAAACCTCCTGTGAGGGCAGGAACCATGTTGTTCCTGTTCACTGTTTTATCCTTACCATCTATCAAAATGCCTGGCACTTTGTAGACACATACTAAACACGAATCCATCAACAGAGTAATCTGAGCCATTCCGAGTGAGCTGAAGGCATGTCCTCATGCTGCCACAGCTGCAGGAAGATCAGGGTCCTTGTGTGAGTTCATGACATGGTTATACTATCCCTAGCCAAAAACAGACTGACCGTAAGAGAAACTGTGCTGAAAATTAAAACTGAAACACCAATACTCTCAAAGTTGGAATACTAACTAAAGTTGATTAAGTATTTTCATACAAGAAGAATAGCAGAGGCATAATAGTATATAAAATACTTCCTATTTCAGTATTGTTGTTGGGTGCCATCAAGTCTCATTACTAACTCAGGGTTATTTCTGGTTGATGGGAATTCTTCCTAGAACAAAACCTAGTATAAGAAACAAACCTTTAAAATAAATAAATAATAACTTTGTGTAAAGATTTAACAATGAGAGAAAATGAAGATGAAAAGGACTTTATTTTTCTAAATAGTTTTTCATCCCAATTAGGCTATGTGTTCTTTGTATTCAGAGCACTCAACAAGTACTTGTAGACTACAATACTGTTTTCACAATATATTCTGCGTCATATGCCTCCTGCGATAAGATCTGTCACCTTCCTAAAATGAAGAGTTTTTAAAATAACACGTAAAACAGTTAAAATCATTTTCTAATGTTATAAAAATCATGGGATTCCATGTAAATGATAAATATGACTCTAGGGATCAGAAAGTTTAAACACTTACTTCCATATTTTCTTCTCATTTGGTAGCACAGCAAAACCAACTTTTTGGTGTTTTCTTCTTTTCCCATCAGAAACCTAGTTCTCGTCATAAGCATATTCTCTGAACCCTAAGCTTCAAGAAAGGCAGCACTCTGCTCACAAAAAATCATGGGCATCAAATACGTTAGGAGGTTCAGAGTATCTTTTTTAAAGAATGTGCAGACCACTTGCTAAAGTGAACCTGTATTAGGTTAACAATGACTGCTACAACAGACAAACCCTGGCTTCATCTGTAAACTTTGGAACACATGGCCTCGAAGGTCACCAAAACGAGAGAAAGGAATGGAGGAGGTACGCCAGCTCTTAACTACCTAGCCAGAAGTGACACATCATTTTCACTTACAGACCATGAGCCAGAAACAAGTCATATGGACCAACACAGAAACAAGGAAAGCTGGGAAATGTCAGAGAACATGGAAAAGTTGGTCTCTGCCTCAGAAACATAACTCTAAAATACTGCTCAAGGAAAATTCCAAATTCTACATTAAAAGATACAACTGTACACAAAAGGACAGATATTGTATAAGACCATTATTCTAAGAACTCAAGAAAAGATTTAAACACAGAAGAAAACATTCTTTGATGATTACGAGGCTGGGGATGGAGGGAGAAGGTTAGTTACTAACTAGATAGTAGACAAGAATTATCTTAGGCAAAGGGAAAGACAGCACACGCTGCATGGGAAGTCAGCACAACTGGACTAAACCAAAGCTAAGAAATATCCTGAATACAACCAAACACTTTGAGGGACAGAGTAGCGAGGGGGAGGTCTGGGGACCACGGTTTCAGGGGACATCTAGGTCAACTGGCATAACAAAGCTTATTAAGAAAATGTTCTGCATCCTACTTTGGTGAGTGGCATCTGGGGTCTTAAAAGCTAGTAAGCAGCCATCTAAGATGCATCAATTGGTCCCAACCCACCTGGAGTAAAGGAGAATGAAGACCATCAAAGTCAAAAGGAAAGCATTAGCCCATGAGACAGGAAGGGCCATATAAACCAGAGACTGCAACAGCCTGAGACCAGAAGAACTAGATGGTGCCTGGCTACCACCAATGACTGTCCTGACAGGGAACACAACAGAGAATCCCCATTGGAGAAGGAGAAAAGTGGGGTGCAGAACTCAAATTCTAGTAAAAAGGCCAGACTTAGTGGTCTGAGTCTGGAGGAACCCCAGAAAGCATGGTCCCTAGACTCTCTGTCAAACCATCACTAAAACCATTCCCAAGGCCAACTCTTCAGTTAAAGATTAGACTGGACTATGGGACATAAAATAATACTCGTGAAGAGCGTGACTCTTGGCTCAAGTAGATACAAGAGACTAAATGGGCAGCTCCTGTCCAGAGGTGAGACGAGAAGGCAGAGAGGGTCAGGAGCTGGTTGAATGGACATGGGAAATCAGGGGTGAAAAGGAGGAATGTGCTGTCACAGTATAGGGAGAGCAATTAGGCTCACATATATGTATACAATTTTGTATGAGAGACTAACTTGAATTGTAAACTTTCACCTAAAGTACAACAATAAAATAAAAATATAAGACTGCAATTGGACACTAAAACTAAAATTGGTTAGATAGACCAACTTTAACTTACACTGTCTATAATATGATACCTAGTATTTTTTCTGGAAGGAAAAAAAATTATTTGTGTACACAACTCCATTTTGATAATTTTGTTTTCAAAAATAACATCAATCAACTTGTCTTAAGAACACTTAAGAGATAAGCTTTTGAAACGAATTTTATAATTTGACATACCGAGAGTAGTTTCATTAATTCAGAAAAGATTTTCAAAGAATTTCACAACTTATCAAATACAGAGATAAACAGAGCAAGTGATTATGCCAAATGTTTTAGATAATATCTAATTTACAAAGTCCCTTAACATAAAATAGTATAATTTTTAAAAATCCAAGTGTTGGGGGACTTCCGGCAAAATGGCGCTGTAGGCAGAAGCACCACGGCATCCCTCCACAGCAAAGATCTGAAAAACAAAGCTGAACAGAGAAAACAACAATCCAGAAACCCTAAAACATCAAATGAAGAGATAAAGAACTCAGCCAAGCACCAAACGGAGTGAGAAAACTGACAGAGAAAGGAGAGCGAGGACAGATTCATGCAGAGGTCCCCTATCAGATAACGCAGCGCAGATCCGCCATCTTGGACTCCTATTGGAGACCAGCAAATGGGGTACAAAGAAGCAGCTTCATGGAGCTTTCAATGGGAGAAAAAACAACTGGTAATTTGCTATATACACTTTCCCACCCCCCACCCTTCTTCACCCCCACTTGGCCTCCTCTGCTTCCCGCGGCCACAATCTCTTGTCCGGGAAGCACTGGCTGCTTGGATTCCACCCACCCAAACGGGCCAGCTCTCTGAGTGCCATTTGTTGGCTGCTGGTGCTGCTTTTTTCCGCTTCTTTTGATTTTTTCCTTACCTCTCACCACCTCCCCGTCCTTTCACTCGAATACCTGGCTCCGTGAGTCATCATTGCTTCTTCTCGAGAGGCTGCAGAGCTCCAATAATTTCTGATATATGCTTTTCCACCCCATATCCTTCTTCACCCACACTCAGCCTCCTCTGCATCCCACGGACACAGTCTCTTGTCCGGAAAGCACTGGCTGCTTGGATTCCACCAGCCCGCACTAGGTGGCTCTCTGACTGCCATTTGTTATCTGGTGGTGTTGCTCTTTTTCCGCTTCTTTTGATTTCTTCCTTACCTCTCACCGCTTCCCCCTCCTTTTGCTCAAATACCTGGCTCCGTACGCCATCTTTCATTCTTTCTGAGGGGCTGCGGAGCTCCGTCCGAGTGTGGAGCTGCTTCCCAGTCTGGGCTGCCGCACCGGTGGGATCCCAGGGCTTTTGTTCATTTGTTTGTTTTGAAATGTTCGTTTGGTTTCTTTTCCTTTTCTTGAGTCGGGAGCCCGTTCTGGCCAGGCGGTGCTGGGTGGCTTGAAAACTACTCCCTCGGCATGCATTGATGTGCAGAGGGATCCCTGACAGCATTTCTTTTTTCGTTGTTTTATTTATTTTTTTTTTCCATTCTTTTCTGTTTTTTGGAGGGCTTTTCTTGTTCGTTTGTTTGTTTGTTTTCTTTTCTTTTCCCTCTTTTTCCGTTTTCGTCTTTCTTCATTACTCAGTTTCTCGTCTCTCCATATCTTCCTTCTCTTTCTGTTCCCTGAACACATGACGTTGTATACCTCTACACCTTCTAGCCAGGCTGTACTGCAACACCTGAGAACAACTTCCCCAGACCTCACAGCCGCACCGGGGGGATCCCTGTGAACTTTGCTGTTCTTTAATCCTTCCGATTTTTATTTATTCATTCTTTTATTTTCTTTTTTTTCTTCCTCTTCCCCTTTTTGTTTTTCTCCATTTCACAGTCTCTCATCTCTCCACTCCAATGGCAAGCTCCCCTAGCATTCTTTTTCGTTTGTATGTTTTTGGCTCCTGTTCCTCTCTCCTCTCTCCCATATCCATCTTAGCTCAACACATAAACAATCTCCCCACTACATCCTGCCTACCTGCACCGTGCACTTGACATCACACCACAAAGCAGCACAGGCACAGCGTACTGAAAACTGCCCTGCACTGATTACCAACCCGCCCTGGTGGCTGTAGTAAGTGCCACAAACAACCCGTCCCAGTAACTCCTCTTCAGCTAGACCTGCCCTGCCATACCATATCTGAGTGACAGACCCTGCCAGTTGGAGAAAGAAGCAAAAAGTATTGTGCCCAAAGACGAAAAACAAAGAACACACAACCTGCCTGCTCAGACATAGTCAAATTGAAAAAAAAAAAAAAAAGGATGAAACAAACAAATCTACAGTCAATAAACAAGAAAAATAACTACTGAATGCCCCAAAGAGAGCAGACAATAACATTTACAAAAACAGGACAGGATGGTTCCAGGAGGCGTCCAAAATAAAACACAAAATGACTTTCCAGTGGAAGAAAAGGCACTACAACTACCTCATGGGGAATTCAAATCTCGAAAACTCAGAATTCTCCAAGAGCTGAAGCAAAAAGCTGACAAAAATGAGGAAAAAATAGATAAATTCATGGAAAATACAGACAACAATTTGAAGATTCAGGAAAATAATGCAGGAACCAAATGCCAAAATAAATTCACAACTAGAAATTATACAAAGACAACAATTAGAAATCCAAAAGATAAACAACAAGATTTCAGAAATGCACGGTGCCACAGAAGGGTTGAGAAGCAGATCTGAAATGGTGGAAGACAGGATCAGTGGAATTGAAGACAAACACTTGGATACAAATTTGTTTGAGGAAAACTCAGAAAAAAGAACAAAGAAAAATGAAGAGACCCTGAGAGTTATGTGGGATACAATCAAAAGCAAAAATTTACGAGTGATTGGAGTTCCAGAACAGGGGAGAAAACAGAAAACCAGAGAGGATCATTGAAGAAGTGCTGACAGAAAACTTTCCCAATATCATAAAAGATGAAAAGCTGGCCATCCAAGAAGCTCAACGAACCACACATAGGATAGACCCCAAAAGAAAATCACCAAGACATATCATAATCACACTCGCCAAAACCAAAAACAAACAAAGAATCCTGAGAGCAGCTCGTGAAAAACAAAAAGTCACATACAGAGGAGAAACAATAAGACTAAGCTCAGATTATTCAGCAAAAACCATGCAGGCAAGCAGGCAATGGGAAGACATATACAAAATCGCGAAAGAGAAAAATTGCCAGCCAAGAATAATATATCCTGCGAAACTCTCATTCAAATACGATAGTGAAATTAGCTCATTTTCAGATAAACAGAAATTAAGGGAATATGTAAAAGCCAAACCAAAGTTACACGAATTATTAAAGGGAGTTCTTCGATCTGAGAACAAACAACTTCAGCTCACAGGTGGAATCTGGGATGCAGGATAGTACCAGCCAGATATCAATCTAGGAAATGAACTCTCAAGGACTATCCAAAATCAAAAGAAATACAACAGGGAATTAGAGCAGTTAATCAGTAAATGACAACAACAACAAAACAATAAAAGAGGGAATAAACGGCACAGGTATAGAAACTTCTAATGCAGAGGAAGGCAAGGTGATACCAAGTAATGATAGGCTGCTTCAAACTTAGAAAGATAAGTGTAAAATTCACAGTAACCACAAAGAAAGTTAACAAACATACTTATAAAAATAAACAGGAAAAATATAAAGTCTCAGCAAAAACAAAACCTACAAAAACAAAATGAAAAAAAAAAAAATTCACAAACAAAAGTAACTCAGCACAAGAGAGTAAGAAGAACAAAGAAAACGTCAGTACCACAAAAGAAAAGCACTACAAAATGACAGCAACAAACTCACATCTATCAATAATTACACTGAATGTAAATGGACTCAATGAACCCATAAAGAGATAGAGAGTGACAGAATGGATAAGAAAACAGGATCTATCAATATGCTGTCTACAAGAGACACACCTTAGAAACAAAGATGTGAATTTATTAAAAGTCAAAGGTTGGAAAAAAATATATCAAGCTAACAACTACCAAAAAAGAGTATATTTAATCTCAGATAAAATAGACTTTAAAACAAAATCCACCATAAAAGACAAAGAAGGACACTATATAATGATTAAGGGGACCATCCATCACGAAGACATAACCATAATAAACATCTACGCACCCAATGACAGGGCTCCAAAATACATAAACCCTAACAACACTCAAAAGAGAAACTGACAGTTCCACAATACTAGTAGGAGAGTTCAACACAACACTCTCAGTAAAGGACAGAACAACTAAGAAGAAACTGAGCAAAGATACAGAAGACCTAAAGGGCACAATCAGCCAACGTGACTCACAGACATATATAGAACACTCCATCCAACCGCTGCAGAGTACACATTCTTTTCCAATGCACATGGAACGTTCTCCAGAATAGACCACATCTTAGGTCACAGAGCAATCATCAAGATCCAAAACGTTTAGATAATTCAAAGTATCTTCTCTGACCACAATGCCATCAAGGTAGAAATTAACAATAGAAAGAGAAAGGAAAAAGAATCAATCACAAGGAAACAGAATAATACACTGCTTACACATCACTGGGTAATAGAAGAAATCAGAGATGGAATAAAAAAATTCCTAGAATCAAATGAGAATGAAAATACATCATACCAAAACCTTTGGGACACAGCAAAGGCAGTCCTCAGAGGACAATTTATAGCAATAGACGCACATATCAAAAAAGAAGAAAGGGACAAAATCAAAACATTAACTTTAGAACTCAAACAAACAGAAAGAGAACAGAAAGGCCAACAGCCACCAGAAGAAAGGAAATAGTAAAGATCAGAGCAGAAATAAATGAAATAGAGAACAGAGAAACAATAGAAAGAATCAACAAAACCAAAAGTTGGTTCCTTGAAAGAATCAACAAAATCGACAAACCACTGGCTAGACTCACAAAAGAAAAACAAGAGAGGACACAAATAACCCAAATAAGAAATGAAATGGGGGACATTACAACAGACCCAAATGAAATAAAAAGGATTATAACAGAATATTATGAAAAACTATACTCCAACAAATTTGAAAACCTGGAGGAAATGGATAAATTTCTAGAAACACACTGCCTACCCAAACTACAACAAAGTGATGCTGAAAATCTGAACAGACCCATTACAAGAGAAGAGACTGAAAAGGTGATTAAAAAAAACTCCCAACCAAAAAAAGCCCTGGCCCAGATGGCTTCACTGGAGAATTCTACAAAACATTTCCAGAAGAGCTTGTACCAGTACTACTCAAGCTATGTCAGAGTATAGAAGAGGAAGCAACACTTCCAAATTCATTCTATGAAGCCAGCATAACGCTGATACCAAAAGCAGGCAAAGATGTCACAAAAAAAGAAAATTAAAGACCAATATCTCTCATGACTATAGATGCAAAAATTCTGAACAAAATTCTAGCCAATAGAATTCAGTATCATATCAAAAAAATAATACACCACGACCAAGCAGGATTCATACCAGGTATGCAAGGATGGTTCAACATTAGAAAATCAACCAATGTAATCCACCACGTAAATAAAAGGAAAGAAAAGAATCACATGATCATCTCCATTGACGCAGAAAAGGCATTTGACAAAGTCCAGCACCCACTCCTGATAAAAACTGTCAATAAAATAGGTACAGGAGGAAAATTTCTCAACATAATAAAGGGCATCTATGCAAAACCAACGGCCAACATCATTCTTAATGGAGGGAGGCTGAAAACATTCCCCTTGAAAACAGGAACAAGACAAGGATGCCCTTTATCACCACCCCTATTTAACATTGTACTGGAAGTTCTAGCTAGAGCAATAAGGCAAGAAGAAGAAATAAAGGGCATCCAAATCGGTAATGAAGAAGTTAAACTGTCCCTGTTTACAGATGATATGATACTGTACACAGAAAACCCTAAAGACTCCATGAGAAATCTACTGGAACTAACAGATTCAGCAGATTTGCAGGATACAAGATAACCATACAAAAATCAGTTGGATTCCTATACACCAATAAGGAGAATAATGAAAAGGAAATCAGGAAAACAATACCATTTATAATAGCCCTAAAAAGATAAAATACTTAGGAATAAACCTAACCAGGGACATAAAAGACCTATACAAAGAAAACTACAAAACACTACTGCATGAAACCCAAAGGGATCTACATCAATGGAAAAACATACCAATGTCATGGATAGGTAGACTCAACATTGTGAAAATGACAATTCTACCCAAAGCAATTTACAAATACAACACAATCCTGATCCAAATACCAACAACACTCTTCAAAGAGATGGAAAAACTAATCATTAACTTTATATGGAAAGTGAAGAAGCCCTGAATAAGTAAAGCACTACTGAAGAAGAAGAATAAACTTGGAGAACTCACACTACCTGACTTCAGGACCTACTATACAGCTACAGTAGTCAAAAGAGCCTGGTACTGGTACAACAACAGATACATTGACCAATGGAACAGAATTGAGAACCCAGATGTAAATCCATCCACCTACAGTCACCTGATCTTCAACAAGGGCCCAAAATCCATCAAATGAGGAAAAGACAGTCTTTTTACAAATGGTGCTGGCAAAACTGGATAACCATTTGCAAAAAAATGAAACGGGACCCATACCTCACACCGTATACAAAAACTACTTCAAAATGGATCAAAGACCTGAATATAAAGCCTAAAACTATAAAGTTCATAGAAGAAAAAATAGGACCAACACTTCAGGCCTTAATACACGGCATTAACAGGATACAGACCATAACCATCAACGTGCAAACCCCAACAGATAAGCTAGATAACTGGGATCTTCTAAAGATCAAACACCTATGCTCTTCAAAAGACTTCACCAAAAGAGTAACGAGAGAACCTACAGACTGGGAAAAAATTTCTGGACAGTACAAGTCAGACAAAGGTCTAATCTCCATAATCTATAAGAAAATCCAACACCCCTACAACAAAAAGACAAATAATCCTACTAAAAAATGGGCAAAGGAAATGAACAGACACTTCACCAAAGAAGACATTCAAATGGCCAACAGACACGTGAGGAAATGCTCGCGATCACTAGCCATTAGAGAAATGCCAATTAAAACCACAATGAGATACCATCTCACCCCAGCATTACTGGCACAAATCAAAAACTCTGGAAATAACAAATGTTGGAGGGGCTGCGGGGAGATCGGAACACTTATGCACTGCTGGTGGGAATGCAAAATGATACAACCATTTTGGAAAATGATATGGCGCTTCCTCAGAAAGCTAGAAATAGACATACCATTCGATCCAGCAATCCCACTCCTAGGAATATATGCTAGAGAAATAAGGATCGCCACTCAAATAGACATATGCACACCTATGTTCATGGCAGCATTGTTCTCAATAGAAAAATGAAGGAAACAATCGAGATGCCCATCAACAGATGAATGAATAAACAAACTATGGTACATACACACAATGGAGTACTATGCAACCAGAAAGAACAACGATGAATCTGTGAAGCATCTCATCACATGGATGAAACTGGAGGACATTATGCTGAGTGAAATAAGTCAATCACAAAAGGACAAATATTATATGAGCCCTCTATTGTAAAAACCCATGAAAAAGTTCACACACAAAATGTAACAATCTTTGCTGGGTACCAGGGATGGGAGGGGTGGGGGGGAAATACTAAATAGGCAATACATAAGTGGTATCTTGGCTGAACGGTGAGACAGTACACAATACAGGGAAAACCAGCACAACGTATACAAGGAAAGATCATGGAAGCTCCACAGACACATCCAAACTCCCTGAGGAACTGAATTGCTGGGTGGAGGGCTCTGGGGACCATGGTCTCTGGGAACATCTAGCTCAAGTGGCATAACACAGTTTATAAAGAAAATGTTCTACATTCTACCTTGGTATGCAGCATCTGGAGTCTTAAAGCCTGTGAGCAGGCATCTAAGATACTCCACTGGTCTCATCCCTTCGGGAGTAAGGCAGAATGAAGAGAACAGGATACAAGGAAAAGATCAGTCCAAAGGACTAATGGACCACTAGCTACCAAGGCCTCCACCAGACTGAGTCCAGTACAGCTAGATGGTGCCCGGCTACCACGGACTGCTCTGACCAGGATCGTAACAGAGGGTTCTGGACAGAGCTGGAGAAGGATGTAGAACAAAATTCTAACTCACAAAAAAAAGACCAGATTTACTGGCCTAAAGGAGACTGGAGAAACCCCGTGAGTATGGCTCCCAGACACCCTTTTAGCTCAGTGGTGAAGTCATCTCCGAGGTTCACCGTTCAGCCTGGGATTGGAAAGCCCCATAAAACCAAATGGGACTAATGAGGTACAGCAGTCCAGGGACAAGGGCCAGAAGGCAGAAGGGGACAGGAAAGCTGGTGATAGGGAACCCAAGGTTGAGTAAGGATAGCGTTGATGTGTTGTGAGATTGTTAACCATTGTCATAGGTCAACATGTGTACTGACTGTTAAAAGATAAACTATTTTGCTCTCAAAGCCTTCATCTAAAGTGAAAATAGCAGCACAACTGGAAGAGCATAGTCGATGTCACTGAACTGTGCATGTAGAAATTTTTGAAATGGTGTATCTTTGGCTATGTGTATTTTCACCAAAAAAAAAAAAAAGGTCGAGAAGGGAGAGGGTTGACATGTTGTGGGGTTGTTAACCAATGTCATAAAACAATATGTGTACTACTGTTTCATGAGAAACTATTTGTTCTGTAAGGCTTCACCTGAAATACAATTAAAAGAAAAAAAAAATCCAAGCGTTATAAATTATTTTAGTACTCCAAATGCCACTGGATGATTGTGAACCACCAACCTTTACGTTAGCAGTCAAGAGTAAACCATTTGTGACACCCAGGGACTTTGATAGGTAGCACAAACTGTTAAGCATTCAACTCCTAACTGAAAGGCTGGTGGCGGAACCCACTCACAAGTGCCTCAAAAGAAAGGCCTGGTGATCTGCTTCCAGAAGGTCACAGCCATGAAAACCCTATGAAGTGCAGTTCTACTCTGCATACGCAGGGTCGCGTGAGCTGGAATCACCTCGGTAGCAATTAGTATAGAGTGGAATATTATACAGCAATGAGCATGAACAAATGACGGTACATGCAACAAGACACACGAATCTCACAAGTATAATGTTGATCGAAAGAGGCCATATGATTCTATACTCAAAAGCAGGCAAAACTAATCCATGGGGTAAAAGTTATCTTGCCATCCTGGTAGGGGGTGGTGAACGGAAGTGTAAAGGTGAAAGCACACAAGCTGGTGGGAATGCTGTTTCTTCATGTAGATGTTGGTTACAAGGTGTGCTCACTATGTGATTATTCACAGAGCTACAGTGTTGTAACTTTATTTTGGGTAAGCATTTGGCTGCTAACCAAAAGGTCAGCAGTTCAAATCTACCATCCGCTCCTCGGAAACCCTTTGGGGTGGTTCTACTCTGTCCTGTAGGGTCGCTATGATTTGGAATTGACTCGACAGCAGTGGGTTAGTTTGTTTTTACCTCATATTCTAACATATTTCTCTCTGTGTATCTTTTTCAGTAGGTGAACATCTGTCTCTCACTTGGCCTATCAGTCCCATGTCTTTTCAGATGTTTCTCAATTATGGTTGTATTATATATTTTCGTATCTAAATCATATTCGACTTAATTACTCAATAAAATTTATTCTATCTTTACATTTCAATGAACTAAACATAATTTACTCTGAGTAATGAATTTGTTTCTTCCTCTCGATAATACCAATACAAGCCAACATTTGATAAAGCTAGCTAAAATTAAAACAAAACAAAGAACCACTTGAGAGACTACTTCTGGCCAACCCATGTGTCCATGAACTTGATGTTAAGTCATTACCACTCGCTTGTATGTCATCTTACCAATAGAGAACATACCAGATGAAGAAACTTCAAAGGCTGTAGAACTCAGTCGCAGCAAGAACTGTGGACTGAACCTGTAATTACTGGGAAGAGGAGAAGCTCCATAGCCCCTGGATACTTGACACATTTAAATTTTTTTTTTTTTAGAAATGAGGAGTTTATTAAAGACGGTGAGACACCAGAGAAGACAGAGACAGAGAGAGAGAGAGAGACAGAAAGATCTCTCCCTTGAAAATCTCCAGTAAACATTATGAATGTGCTTAGGATGGAAGTGAAATAGGTGGAACAGAGGACTAAGAAGGCATCAGCAATTTTTGGTCCTGTGTTTTACCTCTGGAGAATCCTTACTGTAGTAAAGAACATGAATGGGGGGAGGGGGCCAGTATAGGAAAGGAACAACTGCAAAGTGCAAACTGCCATGCTGAGCTTAAAAACAATCATCAAAGGGGGCTTTGGGAGCTTACCAGCGACAAAGTTTTTCTATCAGGCTGTAATTCCACAGGGAAGATGGAAGCCCCTAAATAATGATGTCAAAAGGGTTTTTACACACCCCGGGAGCTATTTCAAGCAAACAAACATCTATCCTTGTGCCTAATGGAGGTTAAGGTCTTTAGGATTAGAGACAGAGAGTATAGATGGCTATTATCTAAATAAATACATTGTTCTTAGCACAACAAAGGAATGAATTTCTAAAAACGAATCTATAATAGCTTCACTGTAAAACTCCAAAGAAATGAAACAGTTTTTTCGTGGAACAAAAAATAAAGTCAGGAAGAAGCTTCATTTTGAAAACTATATGGCAAAATGAATTTAAGAATAAAAAGGGAATTACAGGATTATTTCAAGAGGAATTTCATTATTGGAGCATTTTTGTACCAATTTTAATGTCTGTTGTCATATAGGGTGTAGTTCACAATGACTGGGTGAACCCAATTTTCAGAAAGGAGAACTGCGATGCCCCAGCTGGGGGTTGTCCTCACCTCCTCTCTTGCTCAGCACTTATCTAGTGCACCCCAGTAAATGCAGCACTTCCATGTTCACTGGTCCAAAGAGAAAATGGTTTTTTTACACCAAGAAACAATGAAGACCTTAAAGGAAGCGATCTATAATTTATAATTTAATTAATCAATATTTTCAATTAATGGATGAAAATATTGCCTAACAACATTTAGTCTTGAAAACTAATGAAAAAGTTTTTTTCTCAGTCAAGGGAAACTCTTAGTATAATTTTCAAAGCAAGTTATCTATTGCCAGTTATTTCAAATAATAGGCTCTTTTCCCTTACTGTGGCTTACCAATTTGTGTCACGAATTCTGTTCCTGCCCACTTGGTGCAAAAGGACTTTACTGATTAATATGCTTTTACAAAGACTACAATCATGTTAGGTCCCTGGGTGATGCAAATGTTTTGCGCCTGACTACTAACCTAAAGGTTGGTGGTTCAAATTCACCCAGCAGTGCCACGGAAAAAAGGCCTGGCAATCTGCTTCTATAGATTACAGCCAAGAAAACCTTACAAAGCAGTTCAACTCTGTAACACATGGGGTCACCAGGAGTCAAGAGTCCACTTGAAGGCAACAGGTTTGGTTTTGTTATGACGTTAGCAAACAGGAAGCTTTCCAAATGAAAGTTTTAATATTACATTTGGATATACTAAAATATCAACCTTGTCTACAAACACAAATAAAATTCAATACGGATAAATTTTGAAAGTTCACTTAAGAGACATAGTTTTTTTGCCAGCATGGCTAAAAATGATTTTAAGATCACAGTGGATCACAAGCTAAGTAAGAGCAACGAAATGAGGTAATCACTGAGATATGACTAGGCATATCACATGTAGAAAATGTGGTGCTATGCTTTTTCTATGGTAATAATCTTCAAATTGTTTTATGTTGAGACCTGACTGTTCTAGCAATACTGCATAATCTCTTCTCTCTGTTAAAATGAAGGGGAAAAATTAACATAAATGAACACACGTAAGAATATAAACATAAAATGTACAGTGTGCCTGGGTATTGCTTATATGTGTGTTACTAGAGAAGTCAACACGGTTTGTTTGTAAATTTGTGTGCTTTTTGTATGTTTGTTTAATAAGTATACTGCATAACTTTCCAAGTTGTTCAGAAGTTTTGAAAGAAGGCTGGAAAAAGCTGTGGGGAGGCAGAAAGTCTGACACAGTGGCTGCAGCAATGGGCTCAAGCATCACAATGACTGTGAGGATGGCGCAGGGCCAGGCAGTGTTTCATTCTGTTGTACACAGGGGTTGTTATGAGTTTTACGACACCTAACAACAGCAGAAAGTCTGACAGAGTTTCTACACATGACCCTTTCATTTGGACACAAAGATAAAGAAGCAGAACTATACCTGGTGATGCTATCTGGCTGGGACAGAAAACAAGAATTGGATGAAAAAAGAGCTAGATAGGTACCATGCTCTTCCTCAGAGCTGAGGACAGATAGACGATAGTGTCACATAGAGCAAAATTTTACACTCACAGCTATGATGGCCACATGCACAACCTTGACCACTTAGAAATAAGCAGCTTTGTTAGTGCTTATAAAAATTAGTCCCTATAAAACCAAAGTCAATTTAGCAGACAAATAACTAAAACAATATTAAGGGAAGAAAATGACTTCACAAACTTTTATATAGAATTCCAGAAAATTCTGAAGTTCACTGGAAGAATACTATTTAGTGTGATTTACATAGTTAAAAAAATCAACCAAGCGAAGATATAATAAACACATGAACTTCTGAACAAATGAGAGAACTCGGTAATAAAGAATTAATCTGCTTCAGCCCTCAAACACTGCCTGTTTTTCAATCTTAAACCTGATTTTCAATCTTAAGAATATGTCAAGGCTAGCCTTGCCATATGAGTCAGAGTGACATCTAGTGGCAATTCCATGGAACAGTACATACTTGGTACTTCCATTACTTCTAACTACAAATGAACAGTACCTAGCACAGGGGAGGCACTCAAATATTGTTTCATGAGTAAACTACTCTACCTTTAATATTTTAAACTAATATTTTAATTCCCTTACCCCTACTGAACTTCCTCTTTCCTTTTCTTTACCCTCTCTAGTCCTTCGATCTCTCCCAATTCTCCCAGTCTTCACTTACTTATCTCATTCTTCACTGAATCCATGGTCAGCCTATTTTCTTCTCGTGTACTTTTTCTTCCCCTGTATACATTTTATCAAACTCCACCCTAGGTATATTATACCATCTGCTTTCTGTGTACCTGTGGTATGTTAAATTATGAAACAAACCCCAATGAATTCATGCAATCCTGGGAAATTATTTCATTCATCTCTAGTAGACCTGATTATATTACTTACCAAAGCAATCATGCCAACTCTTTATTCAAACCCTTCTCCCCTAGTCCCGTCTCTAATTCTATTATAACGTTATTTCCTAGAGAACAGGGGAACCACTGAATGTGAATAGCTTAGCAACTCTCCATTTGAAACAGTCTATTTGGAATATTCTCTTACACTACTTCAAATGAAGACATACATCCCCCCTCCTTTTCAAGGGCTGGCCCCTTTTTCTGGTGTCCCATTTTTTGTCAGCTATCTCTAAGACTCGGTTACAACAATGGTCATCGCTCTCAAATCTTCAGAATTTTCTTCTGTATTGTGACCATTCTCTACAACCTCTGACAATGCTCAACATAGCCCTATCCAAAAATCATCTTCCTTTGACCCTGCTGCAATCTATGTTCTTTTATTATAAAACCACTCAAAAGAATAATATATAATAACTGTCTCCATTTCTTCAATATCCATTCATTCTTCAACCCCTTGCAATATGACTTTTATCATCACTACTCTACTGAAATTGATCCCCAGAAGGTCACCAATGAAGCAATCAGTGGTCTCTTTTCAGGCCTCTTTTGTTCTTAAATCCTTACATGATGGGATAATTGATCTATCACTTGGCTCCTACAGCAGAGTAATCGTTTTATTTTCTCCCTCATAACTCCTTCCCTGCCTACTTCTTCTCATACTGCCTAATGGTAATATGGCCTCCTATGTACTTCAATAAAATAAAGAGGCAAGAGGCTTGTTGTTACGAAGCAACTGATTGAGTTAATAAGTGCGAATTAATCTGCCTATGAACTTGGCCCAAACTTAAATTCTGCCAATCTATCTTCCCTTCCTGCAAAATTCTGCTTTAAACTTTCTTTAAAATCTCCCTGATCATTTCTAATCATAATTCTTTGTTTCCACTGAACCAAATTTTATATTGTATTAAAGCATACATTTAAATCATCTTTAGATGTAACTGAAAGTCCTCCCAATTTCACACCATAAGACTGACTTTCAACTACTGCATGCCTCACTCTCAAGCATGCACACGTTTCTTCTTCCTCTCTCCTCCCCGTCCTTCCCTTTTCCTCCTCCTCCTTTCTGTCTCTCTCTGTCTCCCTCTCTCTTTGTATCACAACTGCTGCAAAAGGAAATGTCCTTTCTCCAATTCTGGGTACTTCTTCAAAATGCTCTCAACTGAACGTTGTTGATTAAGACTAGGTCATACTTAAGTAACTGGTCAATTTACTAGAAAAGAAATGATAAAATCATATTTAAGGAAGAAGGAGAAAGAAAACTGACTTTCCCTTTATTTTACCTGCTGGTACTGACACTGTTAGGTTATAAACATATACAGAACGTGTAATAATGGTGATACTACGTTTCTAAAAAATTAACTTTAAAATTCTGAGCTACCTGACCCAGTTTTACTTGTGAAAATTGCTCTCTAATTTATTAAAGCTCTAATTTACACAAAACCAGATATAATTTTTAAATACTTAAAAAAAATACTCATGAGAAGAAAGGACTTGTAGAAAATTTATAGAAGCATGAGAAACAACAACATATTTTAAGTATCTATGCAACTTTTATAATACGAAGACACCTGCCAGAAGACAAGTGCTGGTGTGCACAAAACCCCACTGGTAGACCAACTCTCACAAACTGTTGAAAGTATATCCGAGACAATGGTAAATCAACTGGACATTCTTGCCAAATGCTTAAATTCAGATTTAAATAACAAGAATGCTTAAATGAGTAGTACTCTAAGAAACGCAATTCCATCTAAATTTTATGTACGTAATATTCTCTTGTTTCTTGTTTGAAGGGAAGGGGGAAGAAGAGTGCTGTATTCATCTTTTAAAATAATAAATTCTTTGTGTTTTTCTTTGGTTGTTTTTTTTCTCCTCAGTTTGGTGGGGAGAGAGTTAGGATATTCTGCTACGTGGCCTTGTTAAAAAAAGGGCCTTGGCAAGTACCACCCAGTAGTTGGGGGAAAGGGGCTCTTTGATCTGGGAGGTACACGGGACCTCAGACTCGGAAACGTAAAATGGAGAAGCTAGGAACATTTATTGCTGAATGGACCTCTGTCTACAGGAATAGACCTGCTACATGCATTGAAGAGCTGAAATAGGACCCAGTCCACAGGGAAATAGGGTTGGCAGAGGAAAGAAAAGGGGAGGGGGAAAAAAAAAAAAAAACCAGAAAAGCAGGGCCTAGACAGCTATGCAAGGCTGAGTTCCTAGGTATCAGGGGGTTTCAGGAAGTTGGCTGGCCTCCAGGAACTTTAGCTCTGGGGCCTACAACAGCCTAAGACCACTTTGATTAGCCAATCTGCTATTCACATTGCTATCCTACCCAACCAAAACTGGCTCCATGGAAAGGTGGGGGAACCTAGAGAAGTCTGGCTATCTAACCATGGCCAGCTGCTGAGCCAAGGCTAAGACTGGGCAAAAAAAAAAATACATATATATTGCTGTTGAGTCAAGGTAGGGAGTTTGAAATGGTGCTTACTGGGAGACTGTTTTATTACTTCATTTAATTAAGTTTATTTTTGGTACAAAACCAAAAATCAGTGGAGGAGGAAACTTTTGAACTGGAAAAAAGAATCTACTTCTACTCAATAGTAGAAAGCACAAAAAATGCAACACTCATTCAAAATCCAGCATACAAACATCTGAAAGGTATGGCATAACAATTTTACATAGTCCTGAAATGTTAAATAAATTATAGTTAACCATGAGCAGTGCTTTCCAAACAGCTTTGATACCAAAATGAACATTCTTTGTATTTGATGACGCTAATTCAGCCTTTTTTGTGGCTGATGCTATAAATGTTACGGAAATTATGTACTGCCCATGTTCATTACCTCATTTTCACATAATAATAGGTTTGTTAAATTAATTTTTCCCTAAAATAGATAAAACAATTACTCCTTATTAAGGATTAATCATTTGCCAAATTTAATTTTCTAAAACAACCTCATTTCAATTGCACACAAGTGTCAGATCTAGTATTTTCAACTTTTTATTTTTTTAAACTCAAATACAGTTTAAAATTCGAAATACCAAACATTTTGTAGGTAGTTGTTCTGTTTACCAGTAGCTTTGAGGTACTCTGAATGCTTTGCTCCAGAGAATAATGTAGAAACAGTTGTAAAATTCAAGGTTGTCTTCACAAAGTTCTATGTAACTCAGTTAAACAGTACTAGTCACTGACAGCTAGACCAGCCCTAAATCTAGGTCCCTGGAATGGAAGGGTGGAGGAAAGGAGGTTTACATTTTCACCCCTCTTCCCAGGCACAGACTGGCCCTAAGCAAATATCTGAAATGGTCAAGCGTACCTGTGGCATAATTCCTACCTCCTTTCCCAAAACGTACTCCTCTCTCCATTCTTTTGTTATTTCTACCAGTTTTGTGTTCTCCATTCTTCTTCCATTTGTCATACCGTCTTGACCTGCCTTAACTTCTCAAAATGCCCCATATTTTAAAATTTACAATCTTCCCTCCTCTGCCATCTGATCTCAGCCAGGCAACAAGACTGCAAAGCGATCCACAGGAATAAGAGGAAAGACATTCCTAACCCTTTTTAAAGGTAAATACATTTTAAATAGCATGATTATTAAATAAAAGTATAACTTAGGAGGTTCTCAGTATTATAAGAAATTAAAAGTATCATTTAAAAAAAAAATCAGGGAATACAAAAATATTCTGATGCAGAAAGCTCCTATATAAGCAGGCCAGCCCTGACCCAAAGTAAACTTTTCAGCTTTTTACAGTTTTTCCCTTTTTTTCTAAACATATTCTCAAACCCTCATACTATTTTAATAACTGTCCCTAAAAATAACAAGACAAAAAGAACAACAATACCAAGGCCTCCACCGGACTGAGTCCAGTACAGCTAGATGGTGCCCGGCTACCACCACTGACTGCTCTGACCAGGATCACAGCAGAGGGTTCTGGACAGAGCTGGAGAAGGATGGAGAACATAACTCTAACTCACAAAAAAAAAAAACCAGATTTACTGGCCTAAAGGAGACTGGAGAAACCCCGAGAGTATGGCCCCCAGACACCCTTTTAGCTCAGTGGTGAAGTTATCTCCCAGGTTCACCGTTCAGCCTGGGAGTGGACAGCCCCATAAAACCAAATGGGACTAATGAGGTACAGCAGTCCAGGGACAAGGGCCAGAAGGCAGAAGGGGACAAGGAAGCTGGTGATAGGGAACCCAAGGTTGAGTAAGGATATTGTTGATATGTTGTGAGATTGTTAACCACTGTCACAGGGCAACATGTGCAGTAACTGTTAAACGAGAAACTATTTTGTTCTGTAAGCCTTCATCTTAAGTGAGAATAACAGCACAATTGGAAGAGCACAGTCAATGTCACTGAACTGTGCATGTAGAAATTTTTGAAATGGCGTATCTTTGGCTATGTGTATTTTCACCAAAAAAAAAAAAAGGTTGAGAAGTTAGAGGGTTGACATGTTGTGGGGTTAACCAATGTCATAAAACAATATGTGTACTACTGTTTCATGAGAAACTATTTGTTCTGTAAGCCTTCACATGAAGTACAATTAAAAAAAAAAAAAAAGAACAACAACATCCATTTATGTGTATGAATGATCTAGGAAATTTGTTTTTAAGAAGAAATTTACAGATATTTGATTTAATTCATGAAGTTTTTCTTTTAGCATATATACTTGATAGTTGCATACATAATATTGGTCTTTTGTAACCCAATGTTAACACGATCCAGATTGGTACAGAAAAGAACAGTTTCTTCCAGATGTAACCACTTCATCATGTTATATTCCTCATCAAGTCTCTCCAATGGGTCTCTACTGTCTGTTACATCAAATTCAAACTCTTCAACCGGGTAGGATAAGTAATAGAGTGTAATAACTTAACAGGAAAAGTTGAGACATGTTAGAGAGAACCTGAAGGACGAAGGTGAAGAGCTGGAATCCCATCTTTCTCCAGGAAGCCTTCTATAAAATCAAGATGGAGAAATTATAATGAACCCCTCCTGCAATAATATCACATATTTTAGTACTTCTTTTATACATTATCTGGAATTATTTTCTCTGTATTTCATATATTGATCTTGTTGCCTGAGGAGATCCTGGAAATCCTTATGCAGGATTTGACTCATTTCTACCTATTGTCCCAGCTTAGTTATTAATAGTGGACTCTTTCACTCTCAAAAGGGTACTGGTTTGGATGGTACATTATACGGGCAGCCAATTCTTATAGTAAAAGACCACGTCTTAACTTTTTCTCACATAAGTACTGAATATACTCAATAAAAAACTTTGTATATGTTTGAACTCTAAATGCATTATGGAGTCATTATTTTCTTGGTTATAATCTCATGGCTCTCTGTATTTCTCTTAATCAGTGCTTATCACAGTTGATAATTATGTATATTTTTACATATATATACATATATATATATATATATATGTAAAAATATGCGTTATATGTATTTTTAAAAGTGTTGAAAAGCAAAGATGTCACTTTGAGGACTAAAGTGCACCTGACCCAAGCCATGGTATTTTCAATTGCCTCATATGCATGCGAAAGCTGGACAATGAATAAGGAAGACCAAAGAAGAACTGACACCTTTGAATTATGGTGTTGGCAAAGAATACTGAATATATCACAGGCTGCCAGAAGAACGAACAAATCTGCCTTCGAAGAAATACAGCCAGAATGTTCCTTGGAAGCAAGGATGGCGAGACTTCTCTCATGTACTTTGGACATGTTATCAGGCAGGACCAGTCTTTGGAGAAGGACATCACGCTTGGTAAAGTAGAGGGTGAGCAAAAAAGAGGAAGATCCTCCACAAGATGGATTGACACAGTGGCTGCAACAATGGGGTCAAGCCTAACAACGATTGTGAGGATGGCACAGGACTGGGCAGTGTCTCATTCTGTTGTACACAGGATCACTATGAGTTGGAACCAACTCGACAACACTTAACAGCAGTAACATGTCTGTGTGTACGTGTATGTGGGTGTGTATGCATGCATATATGTGTCTATATAAATATAAAATATATATATGTTTTGAATGATTACATGTTTACTACCTGTATCTACAGGCAATTTTAAGGTCTATGAGCAGAGGCTCTCAACCAGGGATGGTGATTTTTGCCCCTCACCCCCATCAGAGGACATCTGATAATGTTTGGAGACATTTTTGGTTGTCACAACTGGGTGGAGTGGGTTGCTCCTGGCATCTAGCAGGTAGAAGCCAGAGATACTACTAAACATCCTACAACACAAAGAGCAGCCTCCTACAACAAAAAAGAATTATCTGGTCCAAAATGTCGATAGTGCCAAGGCTGATAAACCCTGTGCTATGGAGTAAAGTACCCTGCCTATTTTGACTCACAATCTTCCCAGCAGAACAGTGATAGTCAATAAATATTTACCAAATAAATGAACAACTGCCTTACAGAAGACTCTTTACTAACTCTTTTCATACAGCCCTCTTCTTGTTCCTTGACTGCCTTTTGTCACATCTGCAAACCCACCTGAAAAACTGGAAATTAAGGGTTAAAAATACAAGTAAATCTTTGAAATGGTCCAATAACTATTATATCGATAGATTAGCTGGTAAAAGAGTAAAACTACTACCCAAATGGGCTTTATGTTAATCATGTTCTCCGTGTTATCAGAATTATCAACTAAATTATAAAGAAAACTCTCAGGAGTCTCCAAATTATTTTCTTATAAAGTATACTATAATTTTATTATGACAACATTGCTTTAGGTTAGCCATTAGATAAGTTCAAAACACAGCAAACCATGTTCATAAAGACCAGAATCAAAGTCTAAGACTCATCCACACACTGGATCACATCAAAAATAGATAGTTACAAAAAACACTAAAAGACCGCCCTATTATAAGGCAATTTCACCTAGAAGATCATAGCATGAAGCTATAGAATTACAAAGTATTCACTAGAATGTGATGGTATTTCTTTTTTTCTTTAAGTCATCAAGCATGGCTAAGGGAAGTAGGAATCTACAGGCATTGTAGCGGGAGACTGGGGGATGTGGGTCAGAGCCCAATTTAGGAATATGGTCAGGAATGATTGATTGGTTATTTACATACCAGGGGACTGATTAAATAAGTAATATACTGAGGATAGTTGAACCCAAGTTTCTCACTGGAAGTTACAAATATAGAAAGGGGAAAGCTAGACAGAACCCAGAGGTGTCGCGCAGGAATTGAGTTATCTGTGTGAACTCAGTTTTCAATATGTAGAAGCAGAAATTAATATAAATGTAAATGTACATATGCAAGCATGGATTTCCTAACTCTGTTCACTGATAGGGCCTGAGAACACTGACACCCAAATATAGTAACACACTTAGCATCCAGATTTTGGATTCTAAATATCATTCTCCACTAACAGGAACCAGTGCTCCTTGGAAAAAAACAGCTGATTACAGAGCTGGGGTAGGAAAATTACAAAATAAGCCTGGGACATCTCTTTGTGCTTGACAGTAAGAAGATGCTCAAAGAAAGTAGGTGCCACTGAGTCAATTCCGACTCATAGCAGCCCTATGTACAACAGAACAGAAACACTGCCCGATCCTACGTTATCCTCAAAATCACTGCTATGTTTGAGCCCAATGTTGCAGCTACTGTGTCAATCCAACTCTTGAGGGCCTTCTTCTTTTTCATAGACTTCTACTTTACCAAGCATGATGTCCTTCTCCAGGGACTGGTCTCACCTGATAATATGTCCAAAGTACATGAGATGATATCCCGTCATCCTCGCTTCTAAGGAGCATTCTGGTTGTATTTCTTCCAAGACAGATTTGCTCGTTCTTCTGGGAGTCCATGGTATATTCAATATTCTTCGCCAACACCATAATTCAGAGGTAACAATTCCTTTTTGGTCTTCCTTTTTCATTGTCCAGCTTTCGCATGCATATGAAGTAACTGAAAATACCATGGCTTGGGTCAGGCACAACTTAGTCCTCAAGGTGACACCTTTGTTTTTTAACACTTCAAAGAGGTCTTTTATAGCACATTTGCCCAATGCAATATGCCATTTGATTTCTTGACTGCTGCTACCATGGGTGTTGTCTCAGTCATCTCGTGCTGCTCCAACAGAAACACCACAAGTGGATGGCTTTAACAAAGAGAAGTTTATTTCTTCACAGTCCAGTAGGCTACCAAGTCCAAATTCAGGGCATCAGGTCCAGGGGAACACTTTCTCCATCAGCTCTGGAGGAAAGTCCATGTCATCAGTCTTCCTTGGGTCTGGGAGCTTCTCTGCACAGGAACCTCAGGTCCAAAGGACGCGCTCTGCTCCCAGCACTGCTTTCTTGGTGGTATCAGGTTCCCATGTGTCTCTGCTCGCTTCTCTCTTTTATCTCTCAAAAGAGATTGCATTAAGACACTGATCTTGTCAACCTCATCAGTATAACCTCATCACAGTGACAGAATTTACAACACATGAGGAGATCACATATAATCTCATCATAGTGGTAGAGTTCACAGCACATAAGGACATCACATCAGATAACACAATCATACAATACTAGGAATCATGACCTAGCCAAGTTGCTACCCACATTTTTTGGGGGACACAATTCCATCCATGACAGGTGCTAACTGTGGATCCAAGTAAAATGAAATCCTTGACAACTTCAATATTTTCTCCATTTATCATGATGTTGCTTACTGGTCCAGTTGTGAGGATTTCTGTTTTCTTTACGTTGAGGTGTAACCCATACTGAAGGCTATAGTCTCTGATCTTCATCAGTAAGTGTTTCAAGTCCTCTTCACTTTCAGCAAGGTTGTTATCTGCATAACACAAGTTGTTAATGAGTCTTCCTCCAATCCTGATGCCCCGTTCTTCTTCATAGAGTTCAGCTTCTCAGATTATTTGCACGGCATACAGACTGAATAAGTATGGTGAAAGGATACAACCCTGACGCACACTTTTCCTGACTTTAAACCATGCAGTATCCCCTCGTTCTGTTCAAACGACTGCGTCTTGACCTATGTACAGGTTTCTCACGAGCACAATTAAGTGTTCTGAAATTCCCATTCTTTAAAACGTTATCCATAATTTGTTATGATCCACACAGTCGAATGCCTTAGCATAGTCAATAAAACACAGGTAAACATCTTTCTGGTATTCTCTGCTTTCAGCCAGGATCCATCTGACATCAGCAATGATATCCCTGGTTCCAACTCCTCTTCTTAATCTAGCCTGAATTTCTGGCAGTTCCCTGTCGATACACTGCTGGAGCCACTTTTCAATGATCTTCAGCAAAATTTTACTTGTGTGTGATATTAATGATATTGTTCAATAATTTTCGCATTCAGTTGGATCACCTTTCTTGGGAATAGGCATAAATATGGATCTCTTCCAGTCGGTTGGCCAGGTAGCTGTCTTCCAAATTTCTTGGCACAGACGAGTAAGCACTTCTAGCACTGCCTCCGTTTGTTAAAACACCTCGATTGATTTTCCATCAATTCCTGGAGCCTTGTTTTTCACAATGGTAATTACTGGTACAGTGTGTTATATACTGATAAATGCTAAGGAGAAAAACATAAAATGGAATTAAAAAAAAAAATCCCATTGCCATCGAGTGAATTCCGACTCATGGCACCCTATAGGACAGAGTAGAACCACCCCATAGTTTCCAAGGAGTGCCTGGTGGATTCGAAGAGGGAATATAAAGTGTTGGCAGGAAGACTGAAGTTTTAGATAAGGTAATCAAGAATGGCCTCACTGAGAAGGTGAATTTTAAGGAAAATTCTAAAGACGTGATAATGCTAGAACTTTCTTGGCATAGACAACAGGAAGACTTTGAGATGGAAACGTATCTGACATGTTCCAGGAACACAGAAGCACTGGAATGGTCAGCACATGAAGCACACGGGAGGGACTAGTAGGAACTAAGGTCAGAGAGAGAATGAGGAGCCAGAGCATCGAGAGCCTTGTACATCCCAGGAAGGACTTTGGCTTTTACTTTGAGATGGGAAGGCACCAGAGTAAGGTTTTGAGGAACCACATCAACTGACTTAAGTTTTAACAGGACACTGGGGCTGTTGCCTTGAAAACAGAATGAAGGGGGACAAGGACAGATTTGAAAAGAAAAGAAGCTAGCAACATTAATCAAATTTAATTTCTCCATGATAGCCAGTCTCATGTTATAAAATACAATAAAAACTTAAGTGAAAACTAAATTAAGAAGTTATGTTTTATATATACTCTACCTTTCCAAAATAATATGGAGGCTTAGGATTAATTTCTATGTATCTTTCTTTTAAAAAAAAGGAAAAAACATAAATATTCAGAGTGCTGTTCTGACTCCCGGATCTCCTTTTTTTTTTTTAAGTCAGTGACTTTATTTCTCATATTAGTAATGCTATCTGAAGGCCGCATCTTAGTATCAGCCTGAGACATGTACTTAAATGAGAAGAGTCAATCAATCTTGTAACAATTAAAGAAAATGTTTCAAAAAACAGAGCAAAAGCAAAAGAAGGAAAGACAGTGCTAATGTGAAAACCATGAAAAGAAGACGGCAGGAGAAATTAAAATGAAAAGGGAAAAAGGGAGGTTCCACTTCCATAAATGTCAGATCAGGTAATTCTGATGGATGCTCTACTGAGAGCAATTTAAAATGTTGGACACAATGAAAACAAAAACCAAAAAAACCACCTATTGACGTCAAATCAATTCCAACTCATGGTGATCCCACGTGTGTGAGGAGAACTGTCCTCCCTAGGGTTTTCAGTGGCTGATATTTTGGAAGTAGATCACCAGGCCTTTCTTCTAAGGCACCTCTGGGTGGACTCAAGCCTCCAGCATTTTGGTTACCAGCCAAGCACATTAACTATTTGCACCGTCCAGGGACTCCAGATAAAACGAAGACTCTGATAAACCAACTCCCACTTTAAGCTAGAATCACAAGTGGCTATTCTCTAAAGATAATGGGGAAGCAAAAAAATTAACTAGATCTTGCATGGATCTGCAGCCTGGCTTCATGTCATCTGAATGGACCAGGAAGTCTCAGGTCTTGACCTAGATCACTGGCTCCCTGGACTACTAATGCCTCCAGGGCATCTGGCAGACACAAAACAAAATCCCTCACAGGGAAAACAACATTATTCAAGTCTTCATATTTCTACAAATAATTTTTCAAATACAATGCCCAGCACATCTTTATAACCCTCACCGCTCTTGCTCCAAGTATTTACCGAAACCCAGAAATTACGTTTAATGTCTAGGAGTTGCTGGGACATCTTTCTTGGCTCCTGAAAACTCAGACAAGAGGTAATAACCGAGAAAGACTTTCCAAGTCCCTGGTCAGTTAGCAGTCAGCTACAGCATCAATATGCACCTATTAAGGGCCCTCCCAGTTATCTGGATGTCTGGGCCCAGATATGACACACCATCTCCACAACCATAATCAGGGATTGAATGATCTTTGTCTGCTCCATCCTTAACCATTTAAACGCATTAAATGACATACTACATGCAAGGCACATAGCACTGTGTGACGCAGAATAAGAATTTAATAGATGTTAGCTGGGAGGAGATATCTGTCAACTCGAAGACATTAAATATTTTTAAGAAAAATTTTATGAATGTATTTTAAGGCATCCAGTATGTATGCATTTTAAGAAATATAATATGTTAAGTATTTTGCAGTTGAAGCAAAAACGCACAGAGCTTGGGTTCCTTTATCCTGAAATCTCTTTTCTTGGCTCAACTACTGATACTAGTATCCCATCAGAAATTATCACGTAATTTCTAAAAGTCAAAAGAATAGATTTTTGTCTGGACACCTAGCAACTTATATAAGTAAAGCATCTATTAAAAAAAAAAACAAAAACCAAACCCAGTGCCATCAAGTTGATTCCGACTCATAGCAACCCTATAGTGCCCCCAAATTTCTAAAATATAAGTTAGTATCTTCATAGTAAATTCCAAGTTTCGAAGAAAATTTTGGCATATATTTAGTGGTTTAGTTATATTAAACAGACAGATTTAAAATATGCTTATTAAAATGAATCTTTCATTTCAAGAGGCAAAAAAATAATCATTTATTATCAGCCTAGACTGCTGATCATCTGGTCTTAAAATTTTTCACATCAACAAAAAAATACTAAAATGAAATCACAGACAACAAATGTATTCTATATAATGTTTTTTACTTGACCTCCTTTGAAAACTTCTTTGTAATGATTTGATCAAGTTAACACAACATTTCACACCATTAAGGTATTTAGGGAAGGAAAGAGAATGTCAAGATTATCTTTTTTATCTGACTGATGTATAATCAATGATCCACCCTCTGCAGACAGCTATGAAAGCATCGAAAAAATGTTGCTATGTGACAGAGTGCATCATGCTCCACAAAATGGACTCTTTTCCATGTTATTAATAAAATATTAACATACTTTTTCTCACATCCTTCTTTTCAATCCTAAATTCCTTCAAGACTTCCTAGGTAACTTCAGAAAATAAATACATGATTTGTTAAAACATTGACCTTAGCACACGTGGCAACACAAATCCTGCATGGCAAGGTAAAGACTGTTGACACTCTATTTAAAATGTAAATTTTCTAATCTTCCAAAATCATATACTTACTGTTCCAGAAACATTTCTAGAATAAATCATAGCTTTCAGGACTGGGGCCAAGCTTTAATAGTGAAGTTTAATGCCGGCTTATAGGTCTGATATCTGTCATTTCCTTACTTTACGACATAAAGAGAGACTAATCTGAATAGAAAATATTTTAACAACTTACGAAAGCAAAAATAATGCTATTTGTAAGTGTAATTATTCAGCTACAAACTCAAATCATATGTCAAATGTTCCCGTTGAATGAAAATTTATCATCTTTCTATTCTTCATTAAATATTGCCTACTAGCTATACAGAATTAAATGGCTTATTACTTAATAAAGAAAAATGACCCAATTTAAAGTTTGTATTATCATTGCTGGTAACTAATAAACTAAAACCAATCAGTCAAACTCTAAATTGTCATTTTACTCTACGGAAACTCCCATAAGTTTTTTAAAGTGAAAAAACAGCTTATCCAATAGGGTTTAGTTTCTGGACAGTCTTGTCATTATAACAATCTTACCAATTAAATTATTTGAAGTTTATAGCCCCAAGATAAACACCTCAAGTAATTTTTCAAACTGGTACACTGTTTTTCAGAGAATATTGCTATTTGTCAAGCTGAGAGCTCATAAATAAGGAGGTAATAATTCACATTTTACAAATGTTATAATGTGAGTAAGAAGCTAGTGCTTTACTATCATCACTTAAACGTTCCCCTTTATTATTTAACTTAAAGCTAAATTCAAAGCCCAACTGGGACAAAATATTCCAGCAACACCTCACAGATATTTGTATTTATCGCTACTGGCTAAAAACGCCATCAATTAATAGGGAACTTTTTAATGATATTTAGAATAATGAAGGATTCACAGAAAAGATGTTCATACCAAAATTATTCGGAGGATACCTGAAATGAAAACAATTATGATAACATCAAAAAAGTTTAGTAAATCAGTTTAGGTGTTTTCTAGACTTGTTAGAACCTCATAACTGTATGTGAATTTTTTTAAGCCAGCATATCAAAAATATAGTAATATTCTGAGTAGCATCTTACGAGTAGAAACCAAGGGAATGGTAACTGTTTAATAATTCTAGAATTTACATATCATTTTTCCTTTAAGGTTTAAAATTATATTTCATTTCAGTTTAATTCATTTTGAGGCACAAGCATGACTTTTTTGCTTTCATTTAATTTCTGAAGACTTGTAAAATTTACTTCTTTACTTCATCCATCTAATCAGCAGAATACTGAGAATCAGAGAATTTAACCCAAACACCCTCCAGTGGCTGGCTCTGCAGCACAACAGCAAACACGCAAATTCTCAACTCTTATTTCACTGTAGATACTTTCAAACGATAGAGAATTTTAAACTTACATACCAGATCACAATCATATAAATTTGCGGGGAAATCCAATCTTTAAAAAAATGAAAACATAAACAATAAATCCCCACTTTAAATTTTCAATTTTGACTTAATTTTCAATTAAGACTCAAAATTTCCTCTACCAATGTTTCGACAGTATTTTGATAACAGACTGGTGTAAGAATAATTTTAATCTCTTTTTAATCCACTGTCATGATTAAGCAATATTCCAGGAAATAAAACTGTAACTCTATAAAGGAAAAAGGGCTATAAGGAAATCAGACAAAATGAAAATAGTGTATGTTTCTGAGAGGAAAAAAAAGTAAATTTAAAAAATATGTAACTATATCTGCTATATATCAAGAGACAAACACATTTCATTTTTGGTCCTCATTCAAGGATAATCTGACTGAAACAATGTCAAATATTAAGAGTACAATTCCCCAGACATTTGATTTATTTAATTGTATAATATAATGCATATGCTAAGGAAAAATATTAACTGGTTGTATTTTTAAGAAATCTTTTACTAAAAAGTACGCCAATTTAGAATTGAACTATATGTTCATATTAATATTTTAAATATAAATCATCAAATCCCAACTACTGACCTCCAGAGAACAATCAGCTTAAAAATACACGGTAACAAAGAAAGGTAATGAAAGAAAAGAAACCAAAAAAGTCTATCTAACTGGCTGCTCAGTCATTAGAAAGGTGCCCCATAACTACCATATGTTACTCAAATATGTTATCACACCTACAATTTCATCATATGTCTCCCAAGAAATTAATTAGCTCTAACTTTTTCAACTTTGACAAAAACGTCTGCATCAGTCAAGATTACTAGCTGTTGCAAACATTTCAAAATTCAAAGCTTTCTTCAGCTTATATTTAACCTTTTAATTACTATTAATCATTTAGCAACACTCAGAACAGCATTCATTAGACAGATGTCTAATTCTAGAACTTTGAATAATGTAAAGTCATTGACACATGTATTTACTTTTGGTGCACAGTTGCTTATTAGTTGTAAAAAATAAAGCTAATCTAAGCTCTAAAACCACGTATTGATATAGTAGTGGACTTTTACTGATATACATCATTTTACAGATGCATTTAGGCCAAAGAAAAATAATTAAAATTTTCAGTCACTTAAAAATCTAATAAATTATAAGAATATCACATGACTCAAGGGAATAAATTTAATAATTATAAAACTTATTTAAATTTTAAAAAAGAAACCTAAAGGGACATGCTCATTTAAAAAGACTTCACAAACTACCAGCAGTAAAAAGAAAAAGTAACTAAGAAGAGAATTTTCATATAAATATTCTCTTTACCACCAAACTTTTTACAAAAGAAAGGAAGAAAACTACTCTTGTCTGATTTAAAATCAGCAGCCCAGGGTAGCCTCTACCATGAAAACCAGCTTCCATCCCTCCCGTTTTTTTTTGACTACTCTCTTACAGCTATCAGTGACATCCTAAGTATTAATTCAACAAATATTTATTGAGCAATGAACTAAAAAGACAAAACTCCCTGCTCTCTGGGCGCTTACATTCTAGTGGGAAGGAAATAAAAACAGATACAATAAATAAGTAAATTATACATTATATTAGTAGTGCTAAGTGCTAATGTCTTCTGATTCCTTTGTTAACCAAACCATGAACAACAAAAGCATGCACTGGCTTCAGGAAAGACATGCAGAACACTACTGAATTCCTTCAGCTACCTGAGCTAACAAAAAATGGATAATCTGAAAATAATCTCTATCTAGTAAGGAGTTAAGATTTAAATTCCAAAGTTACTCTAAGGCTGAAGTAAATGTTCAACCTATTCAGAAAGAGGGCAGCCTCAGGAGCAACCAAGAACATCCTGCTGGTAGCTATCAGTCTTTTCTCTGCAGCTCCCCAGGTTTTCACCTACCGCTACAAAAAATGGTAACTGTGAATTATTGAACATTTAAGCTGAAAAGGACCTTAGAGGTATCAGATGTCCTCTAGGAAGCTTTCTTTAACCTCTACAAGGAGACCCTAAGCATTTCTTCCTCTTTATTTCTGAATTCCACAAAAAGCAGAAATGATGTTCTTATTTATCTTTGTATTCCCAGAACTTATCTTAAGCCTGGCACAGAAGGAGTTTAACCAGACTTTTCATTAATAAAAGTATTGTTCTAGGAAGAGCAATCCGGTGGCAACAGTGCAAAGATTCCAAATCTAAGGTCTGAAACGACTGTGAAATTACTTGTAGGATGTAGCTGTGCATTCCTCCGCAACTGGAATGGACTTTTAACAAGAGTGCCCATTCTTTCATTCAATAAATATTTACTAAGCTCCTACTGTGTACAAAGTTATATTAAAGGACACAAAAATAAATAAGATTGGCATGGCCCCTACCATCATAGACACTATATTCCAGGGGTCGACAATGAAATAATAATAAAAATTTAAGACTGCAGTAAGTTCTGTGAAGAAAATATAAAGGATACATTGATAGAGACTCAACTGCTTTCATCAGATTGCCAAAGGGTTAGGATTACTTCCTACAGGATGAACTGCAAGATAAGTGCAAGACCTTAGGTAGAGGTTGCAGAAATACAGATACAGAGATTAGGAGTTCAACTCAATTCAGTTTTACAGTGTCTCATGTACTATGATAGGAACACGAATAAAACCCAAATTCATAGCCCCTGAAGAGCTTGTATTCTAATGAAAGAGAGATGCTTAAATAAATAATCTTGACTGTGGAGAATGCATCAGGGTTGTGGAATCACAGAAAAGGGCATTTAGCTGAACCTAGAAATGGGAAAAGTTTCCAAGAGGAAGAAAATGCCTAGATATGAAAATATAAACAAACAACATATGAAGGAGAAATCAACATTACAAGATAACAGCAAGCAC
The DNA here is from genome assembly GCA_030035585.1 of Dugong dugon. Lineage (NCBI taxonomy): Eukaryota > Metazoa > Chordata > Mammalia > Sirenia > Dugongidae > Dugong > Dugong dugon. The sequence continues at coordinate 20,181,385 of CM057469.1, read as the reverse complement.
ACACAAAAATGAAGCAAGAATATGAACAGTTCTACCTAGTGATATGAAGAGGCAGCCCAGTGATTTGTCACTAAAGAAAAGATGACAGGGAATCAGTTTTATCAGGAAGAAGATGGACTTAGTTTTCAAGATGTGAATTTATGACAATAATGGGATAGCTATGGAAAAGTACTAAATATTCAACTAGAATATTAAAGAGAGGTTCATTTATTAGCTAGTTTAATAAACACTTAGGATTACATAGATAAGACTTAGAGCCACGGGAGCAGAAGAGCTCACTAAGAGTTTACATAGAGGGCAGAAGAGGCCCAAGAACAGTGAGAATGAGAGATGGTCACAGTTTATGGTTATCAGAAGATAAAGTGTCAGTAAAGGAGCATTCAAACACGGGGGTGAACCAAGAAAGACAAATGTCAGGTAAGCCAGGGGAAATGTGTGTAAGCCAAGGGAGACGTGTGTTTCAGTGAGGAGCGGGTAATCCATAGTAATCAGTGTGTCTAGATACAGACACATCCAAAAGGCAAAACAGTAAAGGACAATGACTATGATAAAAAGAGATAATTACTAGCTGCAGAGAAGAGCTTTATCATGTCTAAGTCCTAGTTAAGGAGCCCTGGTGGCACAATGGTTAAGTGCTCAGCTGCTTACCAAAAGGTCAGCAGTTCAAACCCACCAGTCGCTCTGTGGGGGAAAAGACCTGGCAGTCTACTCCTGTAAAGATTACAGCCTAGGAAACCAGGAAGTTCTACTCTGTCATATAGGGTCACTGTGAGCGGGAATCGATTCCAGGACAAACTACAATAACAAAGTACTAGCTCATCACAACTAATCACAACAACGAATACAAAGACTAATACATGAACCATATTCTCATACTATCAATATTATTTTGTACTCATAGACAGTATTTGTGTATTCAAAGAAATGAATATGTAAGCAAATGAAAAACAGTATTAAAGAGTAACAGACTATTCATTTCCATTAACAGATAACATTTTTTTAAAATAATTTGTTTTCTTAAGAAAAAAACTTACAAGTTTTAAACTTTTTAAACATATGCTCGATACTATATGCTTAAAAAGAAAAGCACTCTTGTCATTTAGAGATAAATAATACTTATATGTGAAATGATATAATGTCTGAGATTTGCTTCAAAGTAATCTCAGGGGTAATGGAGTAGGTTAAATATAGATAAAATTTCTGAAACTGGTGATGGTTACATGGGAGTTGATCATACCATTCTCTCTACTTTTGCACGATGGAAATTTTTTCTTAATAAAATGTTTTATTACCTAACAGCAAATAGAAATAAATATTTGGAAGTATTCTAAACATAGAAGTAAATGCTTACAAGAATATGAAATTACCCTCAAAACTGTCATAAGGAATGAAAATAAAATTTCTATAGAATGGAAAGTTGGAAACTTCGCTTAAAATAGATACAGAGAGAGAGGAGAAAAAAAAAATCTAGCATAAACAAACTCTAGATTTTAGCTCTGGTTTCACGAGAAGTTAAGACTATGAAATGCATTAACATTTAAGAGTACACAGAATCAAATAATGAAAAATAAATGCCCATTTTCCCCAGAAGAAGCTCGGATACATATATTTTCATAATAAATATTATTATACTGCTTTGGTTCTCCATGGAAAAGATAATTAAATTATTGAAGGCAAAAGTCTTCGAGAATTTTACATAGTGACGGTTAGGATCTCACCCCTCTCCCTGTGTTAGCTAACTGGCTCATCCCTGTTTCCTCATTCCCATTGCTACTGCTCTTTTCACCTGAATCGCTCCAACTCATTCTTCAGGTCTCTGCTTACGTACTACTTATGCCGGGAGTCTCCCCCTAGCCCCACAGAGAGGACAGAATGTCTTAATGTATTAGCCCACAGGACCCTTTTTTATCCCTATCCTAAACAGTTCATTTTAGCACCAAAAAAGACAAGGGCCACGTCTTTTTTAACTTTTTAATAATTGAGATATACTTTATATGCCATAAAAATCACTATTTTAAAGTGCACAATTCATGGTTTTTAGTATATTCACCCACCACTGGTCTCTCGGCTTGTCATATGTGATGGCTTGCACACTGCTATAATGCTGGAAGCTGTGCCAACCAGTATCTCAAATCATCAGCAAGGTCACCCATGGTGGACAGGTTTCAGTAGCCGCCAGACTAAGACAGACTAGGAAGAAAAGCCTGGAGACCTACTTTTGAAAATTAGCCAATGAAAACCCTACAGATCACAACAGAACACTGTCCGATATAGTGCTGGAAAATAAGCCCTCTAGGTTGGAAGGCACTCAAAATACACAGTGGCCGAAACAATGGACTCAGGCACACCGATGAGCTCACGATGCTGTACATGGAGTTGCTATGAACTGGAGCCGATTTGACAGCAACTAACAACAACAACAAAAAAGAATATTCGCAAGGCTGTATGACCAAATCACCACTATCTAATTAATTCCAGAATATTTTCCTCACCTCAAAAAGAATCCATGTACCCATTAGCAATCAGTCCCCACTCCCCCCTATTCCCAGAACCTGGCAACCACTAACCTACTTTCTGTCTCTATGGATTTGCCTATACTTGACATTTTACACAAATGGAATAGTAAGTAGTTTCTGACGTATGATGTATTCCAGTTACGAGGAACCACGCTTACGGCCTTTTTTTTTTTTTTTTTTTTTTTACATCTTATCATTAGTGATGTGTACTACACACAATGTTGCAGTGCGGAATTTGCTGATGTTATCATTCTCAGATATTCAAAGACTGGATTTACAAAGATAATGATAATAAAAGGCAATCATAATGAAAACTAAAAAAAAAAAAAAAAGAGGTATTCGAGAATCAGCTTACAACAGAGTCATCAGAACGGAACCCCACAGTCAGTCAGGGACTACCTGCATGTGGACTTTTGTGTCTAGTTTCTTTCACTAAGCAAAATGTTCTCAAGGTTCATCCATATTGTAACATGTTATGAGTACTTCATTCCTTTTTTGGCTAGATAATATTCCATTTTATAGATATACTATATTTTGTTTATCCATTTAAAAGTTAATGGACACCGGGTTGTTTCCATGTTTCACTATTATAACTAATACTATTATGAACATTCATGTACAGGTTTCATATGGACATATGTTTTTAATTTTCTTGGGCATATACCAATAGGCGGAATTGCTGAATCATATGTTACTCTATGTTTAACTTTTTGAGGAACTGCCAAACTGTCTTCCAAAGCCACTGTACCATTTTGCAGTCCTACCAGCAATGTATAAGGGTTCCAATTTCTCCATATCCTTACCAATATTTTTTAACTTTTTTTATCCTGACTATCCTAGTGGGTGTGAAATGGTAGCTCTTTGTGATTTTATTTGCATTTTCCTTACATCTAATTACACTGAGCTTCTTTTCATGTATTACTGGCCATTTGCATATCTTCTTTGGAGAAATGTTTATTAAGACTCTTTGCTCATTTTTTTAATTGTGTTATTTGTCTTTTTATTGTTGAGTTTTAAGAGTTCTTTATACATCTGGATGCCAGACCCTTATCAGATACATAGTTTGCAAATATTTTCTCCCATTTTGTGGGTTATCTTTTCATTTTCTTGATAATGTCCTTCGACACACAAAAGTTTTGAATTCTGATGAAGTACAACTTACCAATTTTTTCTTTGATTGCTTGCACTTTTGGTGTCAAATCTAATAAACTGTTGCCTAATCTAAGGACACGAAGATTTACATTTATGTTTTTTTTCTAAGAGTTTTATAGTTTTAGTTCTTACATTCAGGTATTTGATCCATTTTGAGTTAATTTTTACATATGGCATTAGGTAGTTGTTGATGTTAGCTGCCATTAAGTCGATTTAGACTCATGGCAACCCCGTGTGTGCAGAGGAGAACTGTTCCATTGGGTTTTCAAGGCTGGGACCTTTCAGAAGCAGATCGCCGGCCTGTCTTCCGAGACGCCTCTAGATAGGTTCAAACTGCCAACCTTTCAGCTAGTAATCAAGTGCTTAACTGGTTGTGCCACCCAAAAACTCCTTATGGTGTGAGGCAGGGGTCCAAATTCATTCTTTTGCATGTGGAAATCCACTTGTCCCAGTACTATTTGTTGAAAAAACTGTTCTTCCCCACTGAATGGTCTTGGCACCCTTTTCAAAAATCAACTGACCATAGATGTATGAGTTTATTTCTGGACTCTCAATTCTATCCTGTTGGTCAATATGCCTATCCTCCATGTCTCTTTCTGACTGTACCTAGCATAGGGTCTGGCTTGCAGGAAGCACTCAACAAGACTTGTTAGCTGAATAAATCTCTCTGTCAACATAATAAAATGATAGGATTTTTGAGCTGAGAAATACCCTACAGAACATTATCGTATTCAATTACATAATAAACAAGGAAACTGAAGTCTAAGAGAGGTTAACTGACTAGCTAGAACTCAGAGATCAAATTCATTAGAGGCAAAGGTAGGATCAGAATTCAGGTTTCCTAACTTCCAATGAAGGGCTTTTTCCCTAACATCATGGTACCTTTCAAGTAAAACTAATTGCTTTAACATCCACCAATGCGCCCATCTGTCTGTGAAAACCTGCATGTATATAAGAAGACAGAGACATGTACATGCATGTTTAATCACAGTGGAACCCTTCATAAGTATAACTCACCAAAAAGCCTTATAAGCAATATGGGCTGGAAAATGATACAGCACAGAATACAATGTTTCCCTCCAGACAATTGTTCTGCAACTTTACTTTCAGCTCAAGAACATAACTAGTCACACTTTTGGTCTTCAGGTTATTTTTAACAGAATAAAACAATTTGTGTAACAGTAAAAACGATAAAGCAATCTGATGCCTAGTTTCATCAGCCTGCTTTCTTTACCATTTCCTACCACTATTGTGATCCTTCATTCATTACCAAGTGTTATAAAGAACCGCAGAGAAACAGAGCTACCAGCATTAATCTGGCTTTCCTTTACCATCCAGAAATTAGTTTGCCTGCTTCCAAAGGCCAATAAAATTTAAGAGCTGGGGAGCAAAAAAACAAAGGGAAACAAATGGGCAGCTATAAGAGATGCCTTCTAAAAGATACATAGGTAAGGGGGATAGTTATATATGATTGTGTATGATTTAGGGAAAAGAGGAAGAGGCTCAGTGTTCACACTTAATACTGCACTGATATACACATGTGAGGGAAATGTTGTATGTGCACATAAAAATTACATGCATTTGAGAGCTGACCAGAGATGGATTACCTAATAAGCAAGGTATACACAGGCTTGCTTGTGCTTACTTACTGATCTGTAGTACATAATTTCACATGGGTTCACCACATCTTCGATATGAAATTGTGCACTACAGATTAGAAAGTAAGCAAAAGTAAGCCCGTGTATACCTTGCTTACTGGTTAATACACTCCCAGAGCTGAACGTAATACATACAAGCAGACCATGAATTTTCTTGTAGTCAAGAAAATACTTATGCTTCCAAACTACAACTTCTTCTCTGAAATTTTGAGTCCCTCAAGCACAGTTAACTATTCCTCTCTCACTGTTGTCATTTTCCTTTCTACATTCTTCCACTACTGTAATTATTATAGGGTCTTCTAATAGCTACATTACAGGTTTGTCTCCCCTCTAAACAATCACCTCATCGAGGGCAGAGCAATGTGTTTTCAGTGTTAGTCGGTGTAGAATCCAGCATAGCCCTGGCACATGGTAAGCACTTTATAACTCTTCATTGAATGAACATTTTCAAACTGTTTGTAATACTGAACACATCTGTTCAAAAGTGTCAATAACAAGAAATCTGTTAATTCTTGCTGTGATAATTCCCAAACGTTACAGTTCACACATAACTCGCCAATACTTCCTTACTCTAAGTACAAACTTCAAAGGTAGCCCATTAGCTTTAAAAAGAAAAAAAAGCATTCAATATATGTAAAACTGAACACTGCAGTTGTCATCCATCTCTGCTTAATAAGGCATTTCTTTACTCTAAAACAGAAGAAAAGGTACAAGTAAGACTAATCAACCACAAGCAGCATGGTCTCAGTGATTCACAGGTGCTGCGAGGATCTCTCTATTAAAAAAAAAACAAAAAAAAAAACCGTTGTCATCGAGTCAATTTCAACTTACAGCGACCCTACAGGACAGAGCAGAACTGCCCCATAGGGTTTCGAAGGAGTGGCTGGTGGATTCGAACTGCTGACCTTTTGGTTAGCAGCTGAGCTCTTAACCACTGTGCCACCAGGGCTTCAAATATCTCTATAGAGGCATGAAAGAAATTCCTGACGAGAAATAAAGATACTTTGATGTGCATAAGAAGTATGGGTAAAACAAAAGAATAAAATGGCTGAAATACTGGAGTCTGAAAGTCCTGACTTCAAGATGTTTTCCACTGTGGCCTCCTTAGGAAGGTCATGTCAGCTCTCTGTGCCTCCTTCAGTTTCCTCTTCTGTTAGACATGAATAAGAGTGACTGCCTCACAAGCTCACTATGAGGATCAAAGGACATTGTTTAGAGAAAAAGCCTAGCGCAGACACCCAGACACCAGTACATAACAGATGCAAAATAATGCTAAGTCCCTTCCTACTGGGTATCACCAAAGACAAGATCTACTTTGGGACATACTGTTTGCTATACATTTTCCCAAACTGCCAACTGTGTGCTGAGTCACTGGGTGAACTGTGATTTAAGGGGCCGAGTCAAAAAAACTCTCTTCTCTACAAATATCTCCCCCAATGGATGTCACGTGCTTGAAATTTCACCATAAGGAAATTTTCAAGAGTCTTAATTAAACGTAAAATAATCTGTCAGTACTTTAGTGCGTCTGTTCGTCTTTTTTAAGATAACCTGTCAAGGCTCAAAGGTACTGGGGACCTCTTTTGATAGGGACAAAACAGAGAAGTCTACAAATGGACTACTAAATGAAAAGGTTGAGGGAGCAAGAAAAAATGCAGTAAAAGGGTCCTAGACAAACATTTTCTACTTTATTTTCAGTCCCATCTAACAGAATAACTACTCTACCTAAATCCATAGAAAATTCATAAATTCATCAGTAAACAAGTACATCGATTAAGTTTATTTTTATATTGAGAAATACATACGCCGGCCATAGATATGGATCCCATATATATTTCTCTCCTTAATATGGTTCCACTTTTATAGGCTCTACTCCTTTTCCTGTAATCCTTTCGTAATTGTGATTAATTGCTTTCTTTGCTTTGTTTATATCATTGGTGCAATTCAAATTTTGTCGTATAAAATCACAGCTTTCAGTTTATATACTATAATAAAGTTGATCTTGGGCACAGATTAATTTTCTCCTCAATGAAAATGCTTGCCACATGATGGTTACTTTATATTAATACTAATTAGAGGCTCCTTCTGTGATTTTTCTCTGAAGTTTGATCTCTGTGGTCCCAGAAGCTCATTTGTCCACTTAACACAGTTAAAGCAGTATCTATTATCAAGAGGTGAAATTTTTCTTATTAAAGCAAAAAAAGAGAAGCCCTAAACTGAAATTTTATATTTTTGACCACTACCACCAAAGACAAGATCTACTCTGGGATATACTGCTGGCTAGACGTTTTCCCAAACTGTCAACCGCATGCTGAGTCGCTGGGTGAATTCTGAAAAAAATCATAGTACAGATCACATGATAGCTATGCCATATGTTATTAATACAATTTACATAATAGAAAAATCAGAATCCTTACATTGTCTTTATAGATTTCACCAAGACAATGTAGTGTCCGAACTTATTCTTCAAATTTTATTCCTATTATTAAGGAGCAACCACTACCACTTTTTCCCCACGTTCCAGCCCAAATTCTCAGTCACTCACCCGCCCGCCATCTTATGAATCCTGTGCATCCTCTCCGCCTGTGGGCTCCACCAAAGAGGACTCTATAAAGTAAATGTGGAGACAATTATTGCCAAAAGGGAAAGAATTAGGGATTCTTAATATTTCTAGAAAGGTTAATAAAATAAGCCCTTGATTCATTAACTTAAGAGAGAAAGTCTAAATCCAAAAGCTAGAGAGTAGGAATGGATTTTACTCCAATTTACATCAATAAAAAAGCAAATATGCCTAAGATTTAAAATATTTGAAACAGAACTTTTCAAAATCCAGCAAAAAAATAAGTTTTATATATACGTGGATAAAGATCTAAATGGCACTGGTACTTTCACACACTCACATAAAAACCCATCCTATCTATAGCTATAAACTTATCTACATACATATCTGTAAACCTACTGGCATTTGCGTCCACCCCCTCTCCCATACAGTGAAGAAAGCATCTCTCTGCAGCGTCCCTGCAGTCCTGTCCTCTTCCTACTTTTCCCTTAATTAATGTTATCCACCATGCTGTCAGTCAATGAAGAACAAAATCACTGAATTATTTTTAATTTTCCTCTATTACCTCATACGTAAAATTTATGCCAAGTCCAAATAATGATAATGACGATAATAACAGGTTAATAAATACGGCATTTTTTATGTTCCAAGCCGAGTGCTGAATGTTTTCCATAAATTATTTAATTCTCATAACTACCACAGAAGATAGGTACTATTATTTCCCCATTTTACAGATGAGAAAATTTTTAAGATAGGCTAAATAACCTCTCTACAGTGGATCCAGGCTACAGTGGTAGAGCCAGACTTAAACCAGCTTTAAGCCCTGGTTAACAGCTTTTAACCAATATTGTTCCACTGACATGTCTCTCATATTATTGAGTGTCTAATACGTATCACTGAGTGTGCTAAGTGTAAGGGATAAAAATAGAGTTGCCCTTAAGGAACTCATCCATCTAATCACATACTATAGACAAACACATGGACTATCAGAGACGGACTACCAGAGTATGAGTTCCCTGAGGTCTGGTACTCAAGAAATGTTCATTGAAATAAACAGAAAAACCGTCAAACAATACTACAAAGTTGTGTCAGAAGAGTGAGTCAAATAAAGTAAAACAGGCATTTCCAGGAGGGAACAATTAATCCTGGGGCTGATTAAGGGAATGACTCTAAGACAAGGTAGAGTAAAAGTCACAGAAGAAATAAAAATAGAACCCAGTCAGAACAGTGTATGATTGATTACAACTGGAAGGAAATTTGTCAGGCGAGGATTACTAGCGGAAGTAACACATAAACTGTCTCTTCACAGATTAATGAAATCTCACTGTTGGAATGAGAGAGAATTCCAGGTTCAAGGGACTATATGAACCAAAAAAAAAAAAAAATGCAGTCTGAAAATGTGGCTAGCTGTTCCTTTTTTAATTCCATATCCAACACTGCAGTTAAAGTATAAATTACCTTAACGGGTAAGATATTACCACTCATCCTCTTCCCTTTTTAAACCATTCTACATAAAGCATAAAAGTAATCACTCTAAAGCACAGATCTGAACACAGTGATTCTTTGTTCAAAAACATTCAATAGTCCTACTCTGCCTACAAGACAATATTGAAATTCCTTAGACCGGAATGTTAGGCCTCTCACAATCTGTCCCTGTTTTTCCTTTTCTCCCTGATTCACCTTGAGTCTTGATTCCTCTAAACTGAAGCTACCCCAGATTATCTGCAGCTCCTAACCAGGCCTATTGAAATGTCTCCATCTGGACTCTGGCCGATCCTTAAGAGCCATGTCAAAGGCTTCCTTTGGAAGTATATCTGACTTACTACACTCTATCTTATGTTACATTCCTGCTTGTCTGTCTCCATTACAGACTATAAACTATTTGAGAGATGACTCCACCCTACAGGCAACAATATCAAAGAAAATACATTACAGCAAATCTTTGAGCTCTATGGCTAGGTACTATAAAGGCATGGATCATTACAATGCAATGCAACAAGAGCAATAATAGACAACTATTCAGAGTGTATTCTGAGAGAATCACTTAGCCTGCAGAAGTTCAAGATGACTTCTCACAGAAGACCACATCAACTGATCTTACAAGATGAGTATGGAGAAAATACAGGCAAAACATACACAAATATGAAACAACTGTATGTGAGAACTACAAACAATCTGACGTTGCTGGAATAGAAAATATGAACCTGGAGGTGGCAAAGTATGAGGCTGAAGAGAGCTTTCTATACTGTGTTAAGAACATGACACTGTAAGCCTGAGGTTTAGAACTACAAAGCATCAATGCATGCTGTGTCAAACCCAAGTTAATTTATACTGAAAGTCATTTTTAAAATGTAATTAATTAAACAGGTGATACAGTCACGTCAAAAATCAAATAAATTAAAAAGGGATACAGTAAAGAGTCTCATCCCCACCCATCAATCACCTGCCAGTTCATACTCTCCTTCCTCCAGTAAAGTATTAACCTATTGACATCGAGTCAAGTCCGACTCAGTGACCCTACAGAACAGAGTAGAACTGCCCCACAGAGCTTCCAAGGAGCAGGTGGTGGATTTGAACTGCTGACCTTCTGGTTAGCAGCCAAACGCTTAACCACTGTGCCACCAGGGCTCCTGTTTTGCCTTCCAGAGTTCCTTTATGCCAATACAGGCAAATACAATTATAATCTTATTTTCTCCCCTTTCACACAAAAAAGTACAGTATGCTCTGCACCTTGCTCTTTTCCTTTTTTATTGCAGTTATTTTTCAAAATAAATATGTAGCTTCCAATTCTTTCTCAACTGCATATTCCACTGTTTGCTGTACTATAATTTACTCAGCCAATCACCTATTAATGGACATTTGGGCTTTTTTCTACTCTGTTGCAATATGTTGTTTCGGTTGACATATATGAAGAAAATCCAGCCTCGTGCAGACGCAAGTAGAAAACCAGGAGAAATATGTTAACAGATTTTTCAGATTATTGTGGACAATCTTCAAATCTTTTGTTATCACAAACAAAACTCATGTGAATAACCTTATATCATTAGGAATATGCATAAATATATCTGTAGGATATTTTCCCTGAAGTGGTAACATACATCTGTAATTTCAATATATATTACCAAATTGCCCCCAGAGGGATGAAACCAATTTTGACTCCTCACCAACAATGCCTGACCAGGCGATGCCTGGTTCTCTAGGGCAACGGCAGACTCCTGGGGGCCCTCTACCCTACAAAATCCTAATGAAGGAAGAAGAATCCAGAAGGAGAATATGATCCAACATACAAAGAGGCCAGGAAAAACAGGAGATTATGGGTTTCTAGAGGACAAGGGTCTCTGGGTGGTGCAAATGGTTAACGCGTTCAGCTGCTAAGGGTCGCTATGAGTCGGAATCAACCTGACTGCACACAATAACAACAACAAAGGACAAGGGTTTCTGGGTGGTGCAAGTGGTTAACGTGCTCAGCTACTAACCAAAAGGTTGGAGGTTGAAGTCCACCCAGAGAAGAAAGGCCTGGTGATATACTTCTGAAAAATCAGCCATTGAAAACCCTATGGAGCACAGTCCTACTCTGACACACATGGGGTTGCCATGAGTTGGAGTCGACTTGATGGCAAAAAAAAGAAAAAAACAAGGGAGAAAGTATGACTGCTTATCAGTTTCAAATACATAGCAGAGATTTAATAAAATAGATAACTAAGACATAAAACTAATTAAAGCAGTATGATACTCATGCAAAAATTGAACAGATCAGGATAGCACAGGAAGAAAACATATATAATGAAGAACAAAGGCAATTAAGAATAAAGGAAATACTATTCTCCGCTGAAATAAACCAGAGCTCGCCGGAGAAAAGGCTCGTTCTAGGGCTAAGTCAGGGAAAGTATATGAGGAGCCTACAATATCTTGTACCAGAAAGAAAAAGAGCCCTCAAAAATAAATGGGGACATGTCTAAAGAATACAAGAGCTGGTGTGAAGGGGCTTCCACGGGCCAAATTTAGGATAATTTGAGCATTTCAGAACATTGATAACGAAAGATTATAACTCAATGAAAAAACAGGGTCTTTTTTGTTAGGGAGAAAGACATCTCTTTCTCATAGTAAAAAGTCAACTGAAAAATGAAAAAGGAAAGACAATTTGAAAGTCACCACTAATAATTAACAGATGATTCCAGCAAGAACCATCAACGGACGTGGAAACCAGTAGGCCAAAGTTTGAGAAGTAACCAATATATTTATGTAGTCCCAAAGTATCTCACTACAAGATTCTTATTAATTACAAAGGGAAAAATAACAACTTTATAATGGAAAAGACGCTTGGTAGACACGACCTTAACCATGTGATCGAAGTTATCATCACCAGAATTGGGACGAATCGACATCATGTGCTTCTTGATTAAAGCAGACTTAGACATGACAATTAAATTGAACTGATGACCCAGGACCTTGTTTTAGAGGTGGAGGGCTGTAAAGGCAATTATTGACAATATCTGGGTAATATTATTGTATTAATGTGAATTTCTTTACTTTGACAACTGTACTTTAATATGTAAATAATGTCTTTGTTTCAGGAAACAATTCAGAATGTAAGGTAAAAGGGGCATCACATCTGCAGTTTGCTCTCAAATGGTTCAGAAAAAATATACATATTTAAATATAGATGTCCCTGGGTGGAGCAAATGGTTAAGCACTCAACTACTAACTAGAAGGTTGGTGGTTTGAATCCACCCAGAAACTCCTGGAAGAAGGGCCTGTTGATCTGCTTCCCAAAGGTCACGGCCTTGAAAACCTTATAGAGCACAGCTCTACTGTGCTACACGTGGGGTCACCATGAGCTGGAATCGACTCAACAGTAACTGGGCTTTTGGTTTTCATTAAAGTATCATTTTAAAATGTATTTTTAAATACATTTAAAATCTGTTGATATAAATATATGTTAAATATCACAGACAGAGAGGAAGGGTGGCAAAGAGACGGAGAGAGAGAGGGAAGGACAGAAGAAGAAAAGGAGGAGAAGGGAAAATTGTGGGAAAATGGTAACATGTGAGGAACGTGTATATGGAATTACCTGTCATTCTTTTAACTCTTTTACAGATCTGAAATTATGTCAAGATAAAAACTTAACAGCAAAAAAGAATTTCCTGGAAAGCTTACTTCTCAAAACGACAAAACTATAGGGATGGGAGAGATCACTGGTGGTCAGAGGTTAGGAGTCACAAGAAGGTATTTTGGGGTGGTGGAACTGCTCTTTATCCTGACTGTGGTAGTTGGCACACGAATCTAGGCATGTGTTAAAATTCACAGAACTGTACACCAAAAAAAAAATTAATTCTACTTTACATTGATTTTAAAAATAAAAAATTTTGAAGTTGTATTTGTATATATAGTTCACACTCTGAGGAGAAAAGTCCAGTTCAACCAACTCACACTATACACAAAACAAATTTTAATATCTTTAAGAGTAGAAAAACAATTTAGAAGCAAAACCATTTTTTAACAAATAGTATAGAACCATATAGCTATCAAACCATTTAGAGATAGGAAAGGCTTTCTGATTAAAGCAAAAGCAGATGTCATGGGGTTAGTTAAAAGGAGGAGGGGAAAGAAAGAAGGAAGAGAACTGTAACAGATGTGCCCATATGCAAATTTAAGAGTTCTTTAGGCTAAAAACTAAACTCACAAGCCAAAAACAATAACTAAACCCAAAACAAAAAAGCACATAAAATTCCATGACAAACAGATTCAGGAAAATATTTACAGGAACTGTCACAAAGCATTAATGATTATCAAAAATATAGCCTAAAAAAATAAATTTTTTGATGACAAATATAGCAAGTGTATGAACAGAAAATTTTAAAGGAGAAAATATCCCTCCATATAGGAAAACATTTTTAAAAAATTCAAGTTTAAACTCAAACTGAATATTATTCTTTGCCTCTCAAATTAATAATCTACTAAGAGTGTAACAAAATGGTTATTCTTATGTCTTGTGCATGAGAGTCTTAAGAAGTGGCACACTTTTTATATTTGGCAATACATATAAAAAGCCATAACTATAGTCATAACAAAAATAATAAAAAATTTATTTTATACTGTAACTACAACTATTTTCTTCTTTTTTAAAAAAAGGGGGCGGAGCGGCTGAAACAATCTAACTGTCCATCAGTTGATGAATGGATAAATAAAACGCTCGACTGCTAACCAAAAGGTCGGCAATTCTAATCCACCAGCCGAAAACCTTACGCGGACAGTCCTACTCTGTCCTATAGGGTCACTATGAGTTGGAAGCAACTCGATGGCAACAGGTTTCTTTTTATATCTATCTGTGATAGAAAGAATAATGATCCCCAAGTGTGTCCATGGCCTAATCCCTGGAACCTGTAGGAATACGTTAGTTTACACTGCAAGAAGGAATTAAAGTAGATAGAATTAAGGTTGCTAATCGACTAAAGTTAAATTTGAGAGATTATCTTGGTTTATCTAAAAGGTCTGGTGTAACCACAGGGTCCTTAAAAGTGGAGGAGGGGGCAGAAAAGAGTGTCAGAGAAAGAGATATGATGACAGACACAAGGTCAGAGTGACGTGACATGAGGACTCAACCCTCCGTTGCTGGCTTTGAAGGTGACCACGAGCCAAGGAATGTGGGCAGCCTCTAGAAGGTAGAAAGGGCAAGGAAACAGCTTCTGCCCCACGGCCTCCAGAAAGGAATCCACCATTTCTGATACCTTAATTTTAGCCCAGTGAGACCCACGTCAGACTTCTGGCCTACAGAAATACGGTCTGATAAAATGTGTGTTCTTTTAAGCCACTAAATTTATGGTAATTTATTACAGCATACAACGCAGTATTACTCAGAAATCAAAAGGAATGAAGTACTGACACGTGCAACAACACATGTAAGTTAAAGAAGCCAGTCGCTAAAAACCACAGATCGTATTTCTGCAGTTGTATGAAATGTCCAGAAGAGGCAAATCTATACAGACAGAAAGTAGACTGATGGTTGCTAATGAGTTAGTTCACTACTTGAGGAAGATGGGGGAACACAGTGGCGTGGGGGAGAGGGTACTGTTAAAGGGTCTGGGGTTACTTTCTGGGGTAATAAAAATATTCTAAAACGTATCATAGTGATGGCTGCACAACCCTCTAAATATACTAAGAACATTGAATTGTATACTTTAAATGGTATGTGAATTACATCTCAATAAAGCTGTTACCACAAAAAGTAGGGGGCAGACCCAAAGAAACCATAATAAAACGCTACAGGCTGTGCTTCGGTGGCAGTATTATAGGTCATTTTTATTTTCTAGTAAAAATTGTTCTATATTTATTAAATTTGCCATGAGTATATATTACTCCCATAATCACATAAAACGTTCTTTCAAAAAGTTTAACCTATTCATTGAAATGTCACATATAATGGCGAAAAATTAAGTCGCTTATTCACGTAACAATAGGAATATGATTAAGTAAAATCATAACACATCTTTTGATTACAATATTTTGACCACAGTAAATAAAATTCTTGAAGAGTTGGAGGGAACATGATAATGACTGATGATGATGACAGCAGCTAACATTTAATGAACAATTATTCTGTCATATTCCATGCTAAGAACAAAGCAAAGCATGATTTTGAAAAAAAAATCCAAATAATACAAAATTAAAGTCTCCTCTCTTACACATCCTACTCTCTTGGTTAACTACTCTTAATAGAGCTGCATTTATCCTAGAATTTTTTTATAGACAAATAAATACATATGTATATAATTTTGTCATAAACATAACACCATATTATATAAACTATTCTTTCACTTACATTTTTCATTCAGCATTATGCCTCAGATATCCTTCCCTGTTAGCACATAAGAGAACAATACACACATATATTATTTTTTAATGGCTGCTCAGAATTCCACAGTACGGACGCACTTATTTATTTATCCATTCCTCTTTTGATAGGTACCTAAGACTGTCTCCAGCTTCTTTCTTTTTGTATACAGTACTATGTTGTTGTTGTTTGTGGCTGCCTTCGAGTCAGCTCCAACTCATGGTGACCTTACGTATAACTGAATGAAACATAACCCGGTCCTGCACCATCCTCACAATAATTCGCATGTTTGAGCCCACTGTTGCAGCCACTGGGTCAATCCATCTTATGGAGGGTCCCTTGTTTTCACTGACCCTCTCTGTTACCAAACATGATGTCCTCTTCTAGCAACTGGTCTTCTCTGATGACATGTCCAAAGTAAGCAAGACAAAGTCTCACTATTCATGCTTATAAGGTGTATTCTGGAAGGATAAGAAAATCCTGTTTATTTTGGTTTTGTTTTACATTTTCCTCATGTTTTCACTTGCTCTTAGCCATTTGTACTTCCTCCTTTGCCATGTCCTTTCTGCATTTTTCTATTGGGTTGTTTTATCATTTTCTCAATGATTTATAGAAGCATATTATATAATAAGAATACTAATCCTTATCTGATACTTTCTGCTGTAGAGATGATGTCATTTTTTCAAAATCAAATCTTTAAAGCTTCCTAATGCCACAACAGTGGCGATGTTTGGGTAATGGGACTACTGATGATTTTTTTTTTAAGTTTTTTTCTACTTATCTGTATTTACCAATCCTTAGTAAGCAACTATTACTTTTCTAATTAAAAAAAAAAGATTACATTTTTCTACTCCTTAAAATAAGCAAAATCACAACAGGATCTTTCATGGAACCAGGGAACTGAATCTAAAATTCAGATGAATGTATTTAGCCATGCCTCTCTTGATGGAGATGTAATGGCTCTTTGGTGACAAGAAGAGCCAAGCCAGTCATGAAGAACAAAACAGGAGAGACTTGCCTAGGAGATGCCAAGACTACTTGTACGGTGGAAATGACATACAAACACAAAAATCAGCTAAAGGAGAAGAACAGAGAGCCCAGAAATAAATAAACAACACTGATACATGACAGGGGTAGCATTAAAAAAAAAAAAAATCAATGAAGAAATAAATGATGGATCATTCAATGAATGGAACTGGAATAATTATTATGTCTTTAAAAAATAATAAGAGTAGATCCCCTTGCTAACACCACAGAGAGAGAGAGAGAAATTCCAGATGGATTAAAGACCTAAATGTGAAAGAACGTTAGGTCTTTTAGAACAAAAAATACAGGAGACTCTAGGAGCCAGTTTCCAAGATGGCCCCCAATGATCCTCAATTCCTGGTATTCAAGACCCTGTATAGTCTCCTTCCACAATGAGTAAGGCTGAGAGTGTGTGACTTCCAAACCTAGATCATCAAAGACATTAGTTTCTGTCGTGTTCTCCTGGAGCACACATTCTCGAGGAACCTTCACGTAATAAGGACTCTCAAGCAACCCTCATAAAGGACCACATGGAGAGAAACTAAGGTCTCCTACCAACAGCCATCAGCAACTTTCTAGCCATGTGAGCAGGCTATCTTTAAAAGAAAATCCTCCCATCCCAGTCAAACCTTTGGATGACTGCCACCCTGACTGTCATCTTGACTGTGACCTCATAAGAGACCATGACCAGAACCACCTAGCCAAGTTACTCCCATATTCCTGAACCAAGAAACTGAGAGAGATAATAAACGTTTATGATTTTAAGGAACTAGGTTTTGATGGTAATTTGTTATGTAGCAATAGGTAAATAATAAAGAGACTATCTTTATAACTTTAATGTAGGGGAAAAAAACTAACACCAGTTGCCATCAAGTGGATTCTAATTCATGGCAACCCCATGTGTGTCTGAGTAGAACTGTGCTCCATAAGGTTTTCAATGGCTGATTTTCTGAAAGTACATTACCAAGCATTTCTTCCAAGGAACCTCTGAGTGAACTTGAACCTCCAACCTTTCAGTTAGCAGGCGAGAACGTTTACTGTTTGCAACACCCAGGGACTCTTATGTACGGCAAGAGGATCTTAAACAAGATACAAAAAGGAAAACCATAAAGAAAAAGAGTAATAAATTTATCTCTATTAAAATTACAAATTCAAGTACAACGAAATTCAGTACAAACACAACTAAAAAGACAAGCCACAAACTGAAATACTTGCAATGCAAATAACAAATGATTAATAGCCAAAACACCTGAATAATTCCTACAAATCAATAATAAAAAGAAAAAATAACCTAATACAAAAAAGAGGGATGGAAGAGTAAAAGAAAAAGGATAGAAAAAGCAATTTATAAAATAAATAGAACAAAAGGTATCCAGATTGGAAAAGAAAAAGTAAAATTATCTCTATTTGCAGATCACATAATTCTATATGTAGAAAATCCCAAAAAGTCCACAAGAAAACTTGCAGAGCTAATAAAAGAACTTAGCAAAGTTGCAGGATACAAGGCTAACAAAAATCAGCTGGGTTTCAATATATCGGCAATAAGAAATCTAAAGGAGAAATTTGGGAAACTAATTCCATTCACAATAGCATCTAAGAGAATAAAATACCTAGGAATCAATTTAACCAGGGATGTGAAGGACTTCATATAATGAAAATTATAAAACATTGCTGAAAGATATTAAAGAAGAATTAAATAAATAGAAAGGCATTCCATGTTCATGGATTGGAACACTTAATATTGTTAAAATGTCATTACCACCCTTAGTGATCTACAGATTCAACACAATCCCAAATGCCAACAGCCCTCTTAACAGAAATGTAAAAACCAACCCTCAACTTTACATGGAATGGCAAGAGGTCCCAAATAGCTAAAGCAGTGTTGAAAGAGAAGAACAAAGTGGGAGGCCTCACACTTCCTGATTTTATAACATATCATATAGCTACAGTAACCAGAACAGCCTGGTCCTGGTATAACAAGAGCCATCTACTGAGACCCACAAATAAACCCACACATCTATGGTCAACTGGTTTTTGACAAGGGTGATAAGTCCGTTTGATGGGGAAAGAAGAATCTCTTCCATAAATGGAGTTGGGGAATTGGATTTTCACATGGAGAAAAATGAAACAGGATCCATGCCTCACACCATATACAAAAACAAATTCAAAATGGATTAAGGACCTAAATGTGAAAACTAAAATCATAAAATTCTTAGAAAAAAAATGCAGGGGCAACACTGTCGGGCCTAGCTTTTAACAATGGATTATCTGATACAATAACAAAAGTACAAACAGCAAAAGGCAAAATAAATGAGACCTCATAAAAATTAAAAACTTTTGTTCATCGAAAGATTTTACCAAAAAAGTAAAAAGACAAGCTACTAACTGCGAGAATATCTTCAGAAACCATATGCCTTAGGCTGTATTCTCTAGAGAAGCAAAATCAATGAAGCGTGTATTCGTGTGGCTGTTGTTAGGTGCCACTGAGTTGCTTCCGACTCATAGCGACCCTATGTACAACAGAACAAAACACTGCCAGGTCCTGTGCCATCCTCAAATCACCGTTATGCTGGAGCCCACTGTTGCAGCCACTGTGTCAATCCATCTCGTTGAGGGTCTTCCTCTTTTTCATTGACCCTCTACCAAGCATGATGTCCTTCTCCAGGGACTAGTCCCTCCTGATAACACGTCCAAAGTATGTGTGTGTGGGATGTGTGTGTGTGTGTGTGTGTGTGTGTGTGTGCACGCGCGCATGTGGGTGTGTGTGTATTAAGATTTAACTCAAGGAAATGGCTCACACAGTTGTGGAGGTTGGCAAATCCCAAATCTGTGTGTCTCAAATCCCAAATCCATGTGTCAGGTTTTGGGATGGAGATTTCTGCTGACTCACGTGGTTGCAGGGGCTGATAAATCCCAAACTGGTAGGTCAGATGACAAGCTGTTGGTCCATGGTGCTGCAGAGGCCAGCAAATCCCAGAATCAGCACGTCAGACAGCAGGCTGCTGGCTCACAGGGCTGCAGAAGCTGGCAGACACTGGCGAATCCCATAATCAGCAGGTCAGAAGATGATGAGTTAGGTGCAGGATCCAGAGCAAGAGTAAGGTTTGCCACACCATCCATCTATACCGGATGTAGATCACACACTCAAGGAAACACCCCTTATCAGATACTTGAGTAAGGTGGTGATTTGAGGAAGGGTGTGACTTGAGTAAGGGCGTGTGTGACTTGAGAAAGGGTGTATATACAATACCACAAAATGGAGGACAAGTACATTAGATCACAAAATGGAGGACAATTACAAAATACTGGGAATCACGACCTAACCAACTGACACATAACATTAACCACCACACCATATATCCTACAAGAATCTAGTAACCAAAATTTATGTAAAACTGACAACTCGACAACAAAAATAAAATAACCCAATCAAAAAATGCACGAAGGGCTTCAACAGACATTTCACCAAAGAGGACATTCAAATGGCCAGCAAATACATGCAAAGATGCTCAATGTCATTACACCAGAAAGACACAAATCAAAATCACAATGAGATACCATTTCACTCCCACTAGGGCAGCTAAGATAAAAAAAGAGCAAAAAACAACAAATGTTGATGAGGACGTGGGGAAACTGAAACCCTTATCCACTGCTGATTGAAATGCAAAACAACGGCACCTCCGTTTTGGAAAACAGTATGGCAGTTCCTCAAAAAACTAAAAATAGAACTACCATTATGACCCAGCAATTCCACTCCTGGGTATATACCCAAAAGACTTGAAAGTAGTGACTCAGATAGAGACTTGTACGCCAATGTTCACTGTAGCACTATTCACGATAGCCAAAAGGTAGAAACAACCTAAATGCCCATCAATGGATCAACAGATAAACTAAATGTGGTACATATATACAATGTAATACTACTTAGCCAATAAGAGACATTCTACAATATAGATGGAGCGTGAAGGCATTATGCTGAGTGAAATAAGTCAATCACAACATGACAAATATTGTATGACCTCACTTATATAAAAAGACAAAACCAACTCACTGCTTTCAAGTCAGTGCTGACTCATAGCAACCCTATAGGGCAGAGTAGAATGGCACCAAAGGGTTTCCAAGGCTTTAAATCTTTATGGAAGCTGACTGCCACATCTTTCTCCCATGGAGCCACTGGTGGGTTTAAACTGTCAACCTTTGGTTAGCAGCTGTGTGCATTAACCACTGGACCACCAGGGCTTCTTATAAAAACACAAGAAAAGGTAAATATATAGAAACCAAAGTTTATTAGTGGTTAACAGGGGCAAGAGGGTTGGGGGGGAAAGGGAAGGTTACCACTTATAGACTACTGAATTTCAGTTATGGGGATGAAAAAATCGTATTAAGGATAGGGCTGTACAGCTAATTAATGTTATTGCTGTCAATAAGTTGTACACCTTTAAGAAGCTGAACTGGCAAAAGTTGTGTGATAGATATATTTACAACAACTACACAAAAACAAAAGAAGAGTAGCTGCTGAGGCTGCTTATGTACAACCAAACATTTTATGGGATCTGGTTCCTTAGGGTCATGGTTTCATGGGACATCCTAATTGATTGGCGTAATAATGTGTTTAGTGCTTCTGTTCTGCCTCCTAGTTCACTGCATAGTGCCTGGGGTCTTAAAAGCTTCCAAGTAGCCATTCAAGGTGCAACTGTTCTCTATTCACCTGGAGTAACAGAGGAACAAGAGAGTCAGGAATAGGAAGAGGAAATGGAATGTGTGGCTAATTACGTCCAAGAACAACTGCCTCCTTTGCCACGAGACCAGAAAAACTGGATGTTGCCCTGCTACCATTCCTGAACATTTTAATCAAAGATTCTATAGAAGAATCCTGATCAAAAGGGGGAAAATGCAGAAGAGAATTTCCAATTCTTATGGACTCCAGACATCCTGTAGCCATGGAGGCTGGATGAATCCCTGATGGATGAATCCCTGAAACTACTGCCCTGAGATAATCCTTAAACCTTAAACCAAAACTATCCCCTGAAGTCTTCATAAAACCAAACAACAGTTGAGCTTAACTAGTAAACAATGTCTGCACTGAGCACCGTGCTCTTTTAAGATCTACCTATGCGGGATCAAAGTGACAACAACAACGCAAAAGATGAGACAGAAATTTTAGGGGGCAGTAAGTTTATGTTATTGGAGAAGGAACAATGCAGAAAAGGAGAGTGAGGATGGTTGCTACAACTCAAAGAATGTAATCGATATCACAAAGCTGTACGTGTAGAAATGACTGCGCTGGTCTACATTCTGCTGTGTATAGTCTCAACAACAACAAAAATAAACTATAAAAAATAAATAAATAGAATAGCCAGTAACCATATAAAAAGAACATGCAACCCCTCCACTAACTATGGAATACAAATCTAAAACACTAAATACCATTTCTCATACGTCAGGAATGACAAAAGCTCAGGTATGACAAAACAAAGTGATAGCAAGGGCATGGAGAAATGACACGCCTCGTACACTGCTGGTGGAAACAAACAGGTAACAACCACTTTAAAAAGCCAACATGACAAAATGTGGTAAAGGCTAAAGAAGAGCATACCCTATGACCCGGCAATATCCTGCTTCCAGTTACGCATCTTAGAAAAACTTCACATATACATAAGGGGGGCTTGCACAAAAAACATTCATTGCACCGTTGTTAGTAACAGCAAAAATATTGGCAACCACCTAAAGGTTCCTCAACGGAAGAATTATTAAATAAATTGGTTTATCCATGAATATTACACAGCAGTGAAAATGAAGAAATGAAAGCTCCATGTGTCAACATAAAGCATGTTTAAAAAAAAAAAAAGAGGGTTCAGAGGAGATACGCAGAATAATACCATCTCTGTTAAGTTTGAAAACTTACCAGCTCTATTGTTTTATTGCTTATATATGAATTTATACATAGGAAAAATTTTTCAATGTAAATGCAAGGTAATACCTCTGAATATACCTCTGAATAAGCAGGGAAAAAGAAGAAGTAACCTTAGGGAGGGATACAGAAGCATCATCTGTACCTGTAACACTTAATTCAAAAAAACAAAAAGAAAGAACCTAATGCTAAAATCCACCACTCATCTGACAGTCGGTTGAGCCATGGTAGCTTGCTAGCAGGAACCTATGCCACCGCTATTTCAAATACCAGGAGGATCACCCATGGTGGACAGATTTCAGTGAAGCTTCCAGACTAAGACACACTAAGAAGAAAGACCTGGTGATCTACTTTTGAAAATTAGCCAGTGAAAATCCTATGGCTCACAAGAGAACACTGTCTGACTCTGTGCTTTGGAAACATCAGCAGGAGGGATCAATCGCTGGAGGAGGACATCATGTTTGGTGAAGCAGAAGGCCAATGAGGGCGAGGGAGACCCCTAGTGTCTTAGTTATGTAGTGCTGCTATAAGAGAAATACCATAAATGGGTGGCTTTAACAAAGAGAAATTTATTTTCTCACAGTTTAGGAGCCTACAAGTCCGAACTCAGGGTGCTGGCACTAGGGGATGGCTTCTCGTCTCTGTCAGCTCTGAGGGAAGTCCCTGTCTCTTTGAGCTTCTGCTTCTGGGTGACCTTCATGTGGCTTGGAATCTCTCTTCCCCCATCTCTGCCTCTCCTGCTTGCTTGGTTAATCTCTTTTCTATCTCAGAAGAGACTGACTTAAGACACACTCTACACTAATCCTGTCTCATTAACATAACAAAGATAACCCATTCCCAAATGGGATTATAACCACCAGCACAGAGGTTAAGATTTACAGCACAAATTTTTGGAGAATACAATTCAATCATAACACCCCAAATGACACGGACTGGCACAACAGCCTTAGTGATAAACTCAAACATGCTAGCAATCATGAAGATGACACAGGATTGGTCAACCCTTCATTCTGTTGTACATTAATAAGGTCATATGAGTTGGTGTCGACTCAAAAGCAGCTCTCCATCAATCTAATGGTAAAATATAACAAAGCTAGAGGATGGGTACTTGGGTACTCATTTTATTATTCTCTCCACCATTCTGTTTGAATATTCTATAGCAAAATAGTTTAACTGAAATATAATATTAATTAACAGTCTTAACCACTATTTGCTGCAGAAACAATCAAAGAGCGTTTATGCAAACTGTAAGACAAGCCAGGATCATATGCAGTAAACACACAAATGACACAAAAAGAAAATCTACAAAATAAGGAATTGCACTAGTAAATAAATACTTGGCAAAATGTACAAGCTCAAGCTCATTAGTAATTTTTCACTCAACAAGTTATCTGTTGAGTATCTAAAATGGTTCAGGCACAACTATAGACTCGAAATATCACAGTGAACGATTTCTCTCTCATACATTGAGTTTATATTTGAAAAGGGGGAGATAGTCAATAACAATAAAAGAAAACAGTCAGATGTCCGTCAGTGCTATGAAAATAAAACATATGATGTGGTAGAGATGAAGAAGGAAGGAAAGATACTTTAGATTAAGCGGTCAGAGACAGACTCTGAGAAGACACCTGTCCTGAGAACTAAATACTGCAAAGTCCTTCAAAAAGCAAATGAAAGTATATACCAGGCAAGCGCAAAAAGCCCTGCTGTGAGAACAAGCAGAACCATCTGAGGAGCATAAAGATGAATGTGACTGGGATGTATAGTGAGTAAGGAGCTGAGGAAAGAGGCAGACAAGAGAAGATCCAGTGGTGAAGGAAGGGTTAATGGAGCTTGAAGCTTACATGATTTGGGGAAGGGCCCCCTTTAAGAAAAATAATACAAAATTATGAAAACAAAATGAAGTTCTAAATTGAGTATTTATTTAGAATGAGAAGGGAAATTACATCATCAAATTATAAATTTTTAAAGGCTGACGACCACATTAAAAAATCTGAAATAATAACATCTTATTTCCATTAACTCCTTGACACACTTTTATAATAAATTTTTCCTACATATTTCCTATGCATAGTATTAGACTGCCTCTTCCTATGAAAAGGACTTTGTAATATTTTTTATAGAGAGACCAGAGAGAACAGTTCAGTCTTTCATCTAGAACACAGGGTGGGTATCTGTTTTTTAGAACTGATACTTTAGTTTCTTTCAGTTTCACAACTCACTAACGGTAGTGTCATGTAAATATTTCAAATTATCAAATTTGTGAAAAGCTCTTTCATATTTCCTTCACATATGAGCTGTAAAAGAAGAACGTTCAACAAACCTGTAAATGGCTCCACCCACTTCAATCTGAGTTTCTCCTCCATTACCCAATTTCTTCCAGTGTTGGCTAAGCGCCATACAACAAGTTCACAATGGCATTCAACCTCTGGTCCTGCGCCTTCGTACGACAATGCCAGCTGAGTTGGTAGAGTAGGCAGCTAGCAAACTACATCATACATGAAAGTGATTGCAAACCACACAAATGTATCACACCAATCCCACTCTCTTTTCCTTAGAACTCGAAAAATGCCTGTGGCCACTCCAAATGCCTGTGGTCACCTCATAGGATGGGAACTGTGACAGGGAAAAAGTCAAAGTGGCAAACAACAGTAGCCCTAAACCAACTGGGGTCAAGCCTTGGGAAGGGCCTGTGCAAGTGAAAGTCTGAGTTTTATTAGCTTCGGGGTAATCCACCTCTAACCAGATAATTCTGAGCCTTAAAGGTCATCAAGAGTAGTTGAGATTTGCTTCTACATGAGACAGAAAACCAGTGGGGGGTCTCATCAAGGGGTCTGAATTATGTTTGAACAACACCCTGAGAAATGCACTGCATAAGGCTCCCCTCTTCCCGCTCTGCTCAGACAGTTACTCAAGCACAGCATGGACCACAGATGTACTTTCATCTCCTGAAACTTTGTTTCTTCTTTCTCCTCATCCCTGGATTTAAAATCCCAGAATATACAAATCCAGTCATGCCATCATTTTCCCCCAATGACCTCTACCTGGGGGAAAAAAATCATAATTTCTCAACTTCTAAGTTTATCATTAAAGAGTATAACAGCTATAATATGCCACATAGAATGGCAATCTTCAAAAGCAACATACTAAGTTACTGAGTGTTCTTCTACAGACGTATCAGAAACGGAGGCACTACCCCTGGCTGTGTAGTGCCAATCCCATCAGCCTGGCCCTTCCCTTGATTCCTGGAAACCCCCAATATCTTTAATAAATCCTCTTTCTGCTTAAATTAGCAAAATTTACCTATCTTAATTTTTACTAACAATGAAGAACTCTGAATCTAACAGGTATGCAATAAGCAAATCATAGTACACCAGTCAGTCATGAACCCTGAAGTTAACTGAAGCGCTGGCAGTGGAGATGGCAAGAGTGATTGGAAGCTATTGAACCAGAAATGCTGGCGGAGGGCTGCATTCTTCAGCCCTGGCAACTCACCCACAGGTCTCCTGTTCTGCCCTTCAATCCACGCTTTGGAGAGGTGTCAGGAGAGGAGCATGTAGTTTCTCACCACACAGCCCTGCTACTGAAATGCTAAAGAGAGAGATGCTGCAAAGAAAAGGCAATTAAGGAAGGCAAAAAGAAATCCAGGTAAGAATCCACTTGAGAACACTTAGAGCATAATGTAACACATACAGAAGCGCGTAATACAAATACAATGTGTAAATTCAGGATTGAGAAACATAGAATAAAAGCACTGTAGGATTAGTGTAACATGGGAAACCTTCGCAGTAGAGTGACTGAAAGGAGCTGTGGTGGTGCAATGGTTAAGCGCTCAGCTGCGAACCAAGTGGTAGGCAGTTTGAACCCACCAGCGGCTCTGAGGGAGAAAAGACCTGGCATTCTGCTCCTGTAAAGATTTCAGCCTTGGAAACTCTACGGGGCAGTTATACTCCATCTCATAGGGTCACTGTAAGTCTGAATCAGCTCGATGCCACGTAACAACAACAAAGAGTGGCTGGTGTGGAAGAACTGCCAGCCATCACCTCCCCCATAAATAAGGACCTGTAGCTAAATAAATGAAGACAACAAGTAAGGTGGATTTACCTGTTTCAAATTCAGTTACACACTATAGAACCTCGACTAACCTAACTGCTAATTAAGATAATATTTAAGTGAGAAACTGAAACAATCAACAAAAATTCTGATCTAGATAGAACAAGTCTAAAGGAAGTGGATTGAGTCTCTAAAACTTAGGGTTTTAAAAATAGAGCAGAATCACAGGGTGTTGATGATTTTTTTTTTTTTTTATCAATGTTACACATGCATATACATGTAGTTTTTAAAATATCTACTGGATGTTTAAGGTTTGGTAAGAAAAACTATTCTCCGGCACCCCTCACCAACATGTCCTGTCCCCAAAAGCTTTCTTTAGTTAGTTGTTTCACAATTTACCTCCATATCTCTAAGTAACATGTTTGTGTTGCTCCTTCTTCAATGTTTAGCTTGGGGTATTATCAAGTGACTGACCACTGAGTAATTTTAAGATTTACCTCTCTTTCCTACTTTTCCCACCCTCCATACTTCCCATCCCCATCCTCTCAATACAGTTTTATTCTAATTTTAGTTAGATCAATATTTAGAGCTTTTATTATTATGACTAGATCCCTAGACGGCGTAAATGGTTAGGAGTGCGACTAATAACCTAAAGGCTGGCAGTTCACACCCATCCAGTGGCACCGCAGAAGAAAGGCCTGGCAATTTGCTTCCATAAAGATTACAGCCAAGAAAATCCAATGAAGGGGTTTTTCTTTTTGTTTTATTACTATGACTACACAGGGTATTCACAGTGGAGTCAAGTAGTAAACAATAATGACCTTTCTTTTCCTGCACAGCATTTTGCTTTCTTTGGTTTCTCACTTGTTTAGTTTTCTATATACTTGTCTGTATTTACTTATTTACTCTATATATTTATCCCTAATCAAGCCGGCTCTCCAGTCTGACAAATCTCCTTTGAATATATTCATTCACATCAGGTTTCTATCAATTTGAGCTTCTTGAGGAATTCTCTCCCTGAGTCTTCTGACTTGCTCCAGTCTGGACTAGTTGCCCTGGATGGGTGCCCAGCTACCATCCTAGGTGTTTCTTTTACCCCTCTCAGGGGTCTGAACTCTTTCCTCCCTCCCAGGTCCTCTTCTATCTTGATATGCTCCCTTGTTTCGATGGAAAACATTTCCCAACTTCCTGAGGAAAGGTTTGTGGGAGATAAATTCTTTGAGATCTTATCTCTCTGAAAACATCTTTATCCTACCCTTATACTTGGGTAACAGTTTAGTTAGACTAGTTTCGGTATCATTTTTCTTTAGAATTTTGAAGGCACTGCTGCTCCACTGTCTTCTGCTTCTGCTGTTGCTGAGAAGCCTAAAGCTATCCTGATTCCTGACCCTTTCTTTACAAGTACTCTAGTTCTTAAATTCCACAGCGATGTGCTGTACTGTGGGTCCATTATCCACCATTGTACAGGGTACTCAACAGGACCTTCCAATCTGAAAAAAAAAAAAAAAAATCATGCCCTTCAATCCTGGAATATCTTCTTGATTTAGTTCATTAATGATTTTCCTCTCTATTCTTTCTGATTTCCTTCTGAAAGTCTGTAATTCTGATGTTGGAAACTTCTGAACCTGTCTTGTAATTGTCTTAGCTTTTTCTCTCCTATTTTCCATATCTTACTGTTTACTCTACTTTCTGGAAATTTTTCCTATTTTATCTTCTAACCCCTCAAAAAACCTGCTGATTCCTCTTTTCAAAATCCATTTACGAAATACTTGATTTGGTAAGAATAATTCAGCATAGCACAGCTTATAAATTATGGTATAGATAGATGGCTGGATAGTTCTCACCATAACAATATTAACTAAAGAAAAGAAGTTATGACACAAGAAACTCCTTAGACATTTTAAAATCCATCCAACACTGACTTAATAACCACCTTTGCAACAGCGGCACGTGTCGCTGAGAGGAACGATGATAGCTAAGATTTATTGAGTAACTATGCTATGCCAAGTATTTTACCTGCATCATCTTACTAAATATCACAAGATACGAAGATATGTAACTTGTCCAAGATCACACAGCTGGTAAACTGTACTGCCAGAATTAAACTCTAGGTTTGTCTTGACTTCAGAGTCCAAGCTTTTTTTTTCCAAATTGTTGCAGTTAAATGAAGTTTACACTTCAAGTTAGTCTCCCATACAAAATTTTGTACATAAATTGTTATGCGACCCTAATTGCTCACCCCATTCTGCGACAGCACACTCCTCCTTTCCGCCCTTGATTCCCCATGTCCATTCAACCAGCTCCTAACCCTCTCTGCCTTCCCATCATCTCACCTCTGGACAGAAGCTGCCCCTTTGGTCTCTTGTATCTACTTGACTGAGAGGCACACTCTTCACAAGTCTCACTGAGAGTCCAAGCTTTTAAGCATTTTGTCAAACTGCCATGTGTTCACCAAAACCATTTCCTCTTCTTCCTAGGCACATGCTTTCCAGTTTCCCTTGTAGTTAAAAAACAGCCATCTGACCGAGTTTTAGCTAATGAAATGTGAGGAACGAGATGTGCCACTTTCAGGTTAGGTCCGCTCAAAAAACTTCCCAATTGTGCTCTTCCATGCTCTTTCTCTTTCCAGCTTCACGCAGATGAACACAGTGCTCATGGGAACCATTTGCTGAAATGGTGGTGCCACAAGATAGAAAAGCCTACTAGTCAGGAATACTGTACTTGTCTTAGACTTCACTGAGAAAGAAACAAAATTCAATTATACTAATCCACTGAGATTTGGAGGTTTATCTGTTGCAGTCATCAACCTCTATACCATATTGTCTCAAGAAACTTAAAATCTTAGCAGAGATAAGCTACATATACAAATATTATAAGCATACCATATATAAAAGAATAGTAAAAAGTCCTATTTACAGAGAAAAGTTTTATGTTCAGAGAAAAGCAACAGGATTTTCAGCTGGAGAGATCATGGAGGTAGCAGCATTTAATGTGAATTTTGTTAATAGGTTAAGATGTAGGTAATTAAACAAGTGGCAAAAAGAAGGGGGGCATTCCAAGTAGAAGGAATGACACATGCCACCAGAGATGGTGGTGGTGGCGACTTTGTGCCGTAGAGTCGATTTAGACTCATAGGAACCCTATAGATAAAACCTACAAAATCAAGAGCATTATAGGAAATGGTGAGTAGCAGTATCACTTGGGGAGCCCTGGTGGCGCAGAGGTTAAGAGACTGGCTGCTAACCAAAAGGTCAGCAGTTCGAGTTCGAATTCACCTGTTGCTCCTTGCAAACCCTATGCAGCAGTTCTACTTTGTCCTACAGGGTCACTAAGAGTCAGAATCAACTGGAGGGCAACAGGTTTGGTGGGGTTTTTTTTTTTTGTTTTGTTTTGTTTTGTCTTTTGGTTTCCCTCAATAGGGAGGAGAGGAAGAAAAACATTCTGCCACTGGGCGGGGTAAGAACAAACTGTGCCCCTCCAGGCTTCATTCGGTAGCTTTGAGCCAAATGAATCAACATGTTTATCTGCTAATACAGCTGAGCTCATTTTAAAGTGTTATGTACTTGAAAGGAAACTAACTTTTTTTAAAAAAGGAACTAGTAAAACTTAGAAAGTTTTTTTCTCTTTTTTTAGCCAATCTAGCTAGGCACTTGTTTATAGACACCAAAAATTAACAGAACAAATCTTTCATCATGTCAAAGTGTTTATTACACAACTGAAGAAGATTTAAGGAACTCAGGTTCTAAAACATCTGCTAGAGGGGTGAAGGCCAGTCTGACGTCTTCGTTCGGCCAGCAGTTTTAAAAAGTTGCTTCCTGTACTAGGCAATGTTCGCTGTTCTTGCACAAACAACAATAAAAGTCATTTATGCAACCACCTTGATTAGTCTTTCCTTTTAAATCCATTGCTTGGCAATAGCAAAGGCTATAATCCTAACTGTAACAGGCATTTTGAGCTTTTATTTACCATTGTATTTCTATCATTTATTATTTATGGGGAAACAATGTAAATTTATTCTTTCACTCAAAAATGTGTCCTGAATGCCAATTACGTACCAGACATTATAGAAATAAGTCAGCCAAAGAGATGTGGTCACTGCCCTCCAAGAATTTTCAGACTGGTTTGGAAGAAAGATATCACAAAATTTTATGTATACATAATCCAGACTGTGAAAAGGGAAAAACACCATGTAAACAAATAACATGATCTAGCCTGGGGGTTAGGAAAGGATTCCTTTGGCCTTGACATTTGAGTGAAGATTAAGTTTATGAATGTTAAATGTGATTTAAAACACACACACTCCAGATCATTCTAGGAAGAAGAATGTCCACAACTATTGGGGCAGGGGGGAGTAGAGTGTCAAGGGTGAATCCACATGACTGAAAATAAAAAGGTGATGACTTTAGGTGAACAGCACCACGAGATCAGTTATCTCTATAGGAAGAAAAGTGGTGGCCACTCTTGGTATGTTTCTATTCCCAAAAAAAAAAAAAAAAAAAAGATTTCATATCTAGAATTATTTTCCAATAATGAAGCCAAACATCAACTACCAGTCTAGTAACCCTCAATTACCTCAAGTCCTCCAAAAACATTAAGCTGAATTTATAACACTAAATGTATCCTGAGTCATACAACACAGGTCTCAAAAGGATGACTTCAGCTTCACAGATCACAGGATCATATAATTTTAAAGTAAAACAATTTTTTAGAAATCATCTTGTCGTGGAACATTTTCATTTAACAACTCAGGAATATGAGATCCCAAGTGGGTAAGTAACTAATACAATGTCATACATCTATCTGGTTAGTAGAACAGGAGGCTAGCTAGACCCTGGATCTCCGGAGTCTAGTTTCCGAGGCTTTTTCCACAGCATTACAATGGCAAATCTACCCAATGACAAGGAACACACATGTTGCAAATAACTAAGGCAGACTTAAAAAAAGTATAATTCCACTTCAAAAATTTTATACATCTTCAGTTGGTCTGCACTTGCCTTAAATTCTGGAAAAACAACATCCCCTTCTTGCTACATGCCACAGAAGGGTGAAAGTGAAGGAAACTATCATTTACCTACTTTAGAATGCTTTATCTACTTTGGAGCTCTGATGGCACAGTGGTTAAGAGCTCAGCTGCTAACCAAAAGGTTGGCAATTGAAATCCACCAGCCACTCCTTGGAAATGCTATATGGCAGTTCTACTCTGTCTTGTAGGGTTACCACGAGTAGAAATCAACTCAATGGCAACAGGTTTGGTTTTGGTTTTACCTGCTTTAATTTCACTTAATCATCACAACTACTTTCTGAGTTAGATAATATTAATCTCATTTTACTGGGGCTCAGAAACGTTCAATAATTTACCCAAGGTCACACAGGAGAAAAAAAGGCAGGGGAAGAATTCAAGCCTGTATGTCTCTGAATTCATGTAACCATTTTTTCAAAGTTCATAGGTAGATTTCCCTAACCTCCCTGTTTTAAACCAGTCAGCCTTCCCCTGCCCCTGACTCCCCAGCCCAAGCGCATCTTACTTAACTTTACAAGAATAAGCCTTGGTCTCCCGAGGCCAGGGGGTTGATGGTGGAAGAAAACACCTCTCTGCAAGGGCACACAGGGAGACAGCCTGTACACAGACTTTCCACCCCACTTCAGACCCCTACCTTCCTTAGTATCTGGGGCTCCCAAGTGCTGAGCCTCTTGGGAGCTGCAAAAAGACACAGTATCATGCTTCTCAGAGGTACTGTGCACTGCAGGCACTTCGGCTGTAACTTTTCTCTCTGATAAATCAGTTTTCACTTGTCCATTTGCTTTCTTATTTCAAAAGAACTGTAGCAATTTCCAGTCTCTGGAAGAGCCCTGGAGCTGCAGGGGTTAAACCACTCAGCTGCTAACAGAAAAAGTCAGCGGTTGGAACACACCAGCTGCTCTGGGGAGAAAGATGAGGCAGTCTGCTTCTGTAAAGATTATATATAGCCTTGGAAACCCCATGGGGCAGTTCTACCGTCCTAGAGGGTCGCTGTGAGTCAAAATCTACTAGATGGCAGTGGGGTGTTTTGGGATTGTAATCTCTTCCATTCTTTTGTTTTGTTTCTACCATTTCAGTGGAGTTTAGGGAGGGACAGGCAACAAAGGGTGTAGTGAAGCTGTCGTTTTTAGTCAGGAGCCCTGCCCTGACAGAGCTCTTTTGAGATAGGGCATTACAAGATCTAGATTAGTGTTTCTCTAAGTGTGACCACAGATCTGCATCAGAATCCACTGGGATGCTTGTCCACACAGCAGCCTGAATGGCTTTTACTTCTGTTTTAGATGAAAATCAGATTGGGTCACTCCCCTACTTAAAACTTTCCAGTAAGTAACTTCCTGCTGCACTTAGGATAAAACCCAAGGTCTTTCAAAGTCCTCAATGATACGGCCTCTAAAAACCTCTGATCCCATTTAACCTCATGTTTCCTGCTCCCCTCCCCCACGATTTCCTAGCCATCCTGGCCTTGCCTTCTGTCTATTATTATTCCCTGACCCTAAGAAGCTTACTGCTACCTCAGAGCCTTTGCACTTGCTCTTTCCCCTGCTCCTAACATTCCCCTCCTAGCTCTGTGCATGGCTCCTTCTCACTCCTCAGGCCTCGGCTCTAAGGCTACCTCTTCAGAGTCCTTCAGGGTCACCCTATGAAAAGTCATCTCCCTCTCCTGCCAGGGGACTGCTCTGGCACAAACCATGGTTTACTTCCTTCAAAGCACTTATCACTACGTGAAAGTATCCTGTTTGTCTAATTCCTTGTTTATTATCTCTGTCCTCTCATTAAGAGAGTAAGCACCTGGGCCACCTTCTAGTAACATCTACACAGTAAGAACATCGTAGGAAAGCACTCAATAAACATTTGCTGAATAAATAAATTAACTGGTTTCTGGGTCCCAACCCAGACCCACTGAATGAGAATTCTAGAGTTCTCACGCATCAGTGTGCAAGAAGAGAAAGCTTGCTATTTACAACCCAAACAGTACTCTCAGGCTGTTTCTGCTGTTGTTGGGTGCCTCAAGTCGGTTCTGACTCAGAGCGACCCTGTGTACAACAGAACGAAACACTGCCCAGTCCGGCACCATCCTCACAATCATTGTTATGCTTTTGAGCTCTCAGGCTAGTAAGGACAATTTGACACATCTAACCTTTAGAACAGATATATTCTCTCTTTTCTTACCAATAAAGACCTATTTTTGATTGGAGAGTTGGGCAATAAGGAAAGTATGGATAAGAGGAGTTTTTAATATTTCCATCTAGAAATACTGATAACATATAGCAAAACAAAATTCTTTTCTATTTATGTTCTTGATATTATCTAATTTTCCATAGCATTTTGTTCTATTATCTTCTCTCTCATCTTTAAATCTTACCCCACCAGTTCTACAGCTCATTGCAAAGCAGCAAGCAAGCATACTTATCTCCTCATTCTAAAAGATTCGCTTATCTTACTACTCAGTCAGCCTAAAATCCTCTCTATTCCCCTTCACCACATGAAGAGTCTTAGAAGTCTACCTTCTCATTTCCCATTCACTCTTCATCCCTCAACTCCATGGCAACAAAGACGGCTGTCAACCCCTTAACAGTCACCAAGGACCTCTTCTCTTTGTTGCTCATCATACTTCCTCATCGGTTTCAATTCTGTTCCTTCTTCCAGATAATTTAAATTCTATCAATC
Source organism: Dugong dugon (assembly GCA_030035585.1). Taxonomy (NCBI): domain Eukaryota; kingdom Metazoa; phylum Chordata; class Mammalia; order Sirenia; family Dugongidae; genus Dugong; species Dugong dugon. Next base: position 20,146,994 of record CM057469.1, on the reverse strand, counting down.
CTTACAGGAGAGTGGGGTAATGGGAACCCAGACAGATCTGGGTGTGAACCCTGGCTCCAACACTTACTATACTTTTCTGACCTGGCTGACTCACGGACTTGTCATCTTCCTAAGAAGTAAGCTATTTGAAGACAGGTGTTAGTTTCATTATTTACATCCCCAAGCCTGGAATACCCTAGTACATAGTAGACTCTCAATAAATATTTGTGGGAGGTAGGGAAGGAAGGAAGGAGGGGAGGGGAAGGAGGAGAAAGAGAGAATAAATACAGTGAACAGTTTTATTCATCTTTCTGTTCCTAAACACGAGGCAGAAAAGTTGAGCACGACAACCTCAGTTAATGTTTGGTAAATCTAATAAAAAGGACATACGCTGCCTATTTAGTGGAGGTTTTTTGTTGTTGTTGTTTTGGTTTTTTTGTGGGGGAGTATGGTTTTGTTTGTTGAATTTCATTGAACAGTTACATTTAAAATTCTGAGACTTATTCTTTTGCCCTAAAGCTCTGGTTGCAAAAACCATACTACAGATAAAAATACTGTTAACTATAAAGTTGTAGCTGCTGACTTACTGAAAAACCTGCAGTTCTAGAAACTACCATTCAATGAAATAATAAGATACTTTAACATTCTTCAACTTCCAGATGGAGACAGGGCTGGGGAGAGGGAACACAGTGAAGCTGGAGTCAACATGAAATGAGGTGGAAATAAAAGGAGCAACACTGAAGTTTGGAGATACGGTGGTAAATAAGTTCCATAAATTTCCTAAAATTAACTTATAGATGAAGAAACTGTCATAAATAAGTTAGGATAGGTCTTAAAAGGCTTTCTAAAAAGCCTTAATTCTGTTAAGGAAAAATATTCTTAAATTTAAAAACAAAGTAAACAAATTGCTTTAAATAAATGTTCATTTCTTATATCTCAAGGAAAACTTATTTAGCACTTATTAAAGAGTGAAAAGTAAAATATTTTTTTCAGTTGAAAGGGGATGAAGACAATTCTTGGGAGGAAAAATTTAAAATCACCAAATTCAATTTTATGTAAAGTCCATTCTTTTATTTTTAGCTCCTATTCTCTGCCTTATTTCCAAGTTTCTATTCTCTTCACATGCTTTCAAATGTCAGTAATCTCTAGGGTTCTGTCCTCATCCTTTTCTTAAGCATGTTCACTGAACAATTTCATCTACATTAGACAGTTCAGTAGCGAGAAGCATACTCTTTAGGACCAGCTCTGTCTGTGTTTGAATCCTAATTCCACTACTTACCTGGTGTGTGACCTGAGGCAAGTTACTTAAACTCTCTGTGCCTCGGTTTACTCATCTGCAAAACAAGGACAAAACCGTACCTACTTTATACAGGGTTGTTGCGGGGACTGAGTTAATGTAAGTCAAATGATTAGAATGCTAGCAGCCACACAGTATGTAGTCTCAAAGTTTTAGCTACAGGGCGAACATATAATTTATCATCCAAACCAGAACACTTCTGAGATTGAGAGACTGCGTGTGCGCGCATGCACGTGTGTAGTGGTGATGCTTGTTTTCTTTCCTTTTCTGTTTGTTTTTGCTACTACTGAAACTGACCCATGTACGGTTGCTCCATTTGTGTGAGGGCCTGGAAATACGTATTGTGAAAAACACTTTTACTTATAAAAAAGAAAAAGACTTCTACGTTATCTTTATGAAACTATTTACTGAAAAAGCTGATGAGACGCGTGCATAGAAGCCTCAAAGGCCGGTTCTTTCCTAAGGAATTCCACTTCAACACAAGGCTTTCATTAGTCTACGTGGTTTGTTACACAACGAATGTATACATATACACACATACAAACGCACATACATACATAATACTGGGTAGACAGGTGCCAAAATTTTAAGGAAAACTGCTATTAGGTGGTAAAATCATGAGTGATTGTTATTTTCACTGTAATTTTCAACAACAGACAAGTCTACATTTTATTTACTTATTTATTTATTTTACACACTCATAATATTTACATGGAGACAAACGAGGTTCTCAAATCATAAAAATCTGGAAACCTACTACACATCTGTCCTCCCAAGGCTTTGGGCTCCTTGTAAATGATCCAGAGGAACCTATTTTGACCACCTCACTTTCCTCTCTTCCCCTCCCGCCTCCGTTCCTTTCCCCCTGCCTAGGCAGCATACCTCTGGCAAGCAGGTAGCTCCAAAGAGCCTGGATTGGGGATGGGTGGGAGATTAAAGAACTTGTCTTTTTCTGCACATCTGATTCACTTCCTTCATGAAGACCCATGCAAGAGGTTTATATATGACGAGATACCCACATTCGGAAGTTACAGTAACTCAGTATAGCAAGCAATTTTAAAAAGCTTGCCTATCATCAGCAGTTAAAAAGATAGTATAAACCAAGCAATGGAATTAATTTCACTACTTTTCAAATCAGTGTAACCAATGTCCTCAGAATACTCTCTCTTACAAGTGTTAAACTATTTCAATATTTTAGATATTCTGTAAATAATATATCTGACAGGTTGTAATGAAATGTTGATTACTATATATGCAAGCATTCCAATTCTTTAAATAAATAAAATACAAAATAAGAATGTTCTAGGTAACATTTTCTAAAATTTATATTTCTTTGCCTCTTCCATACTATGTAAATTTAACCTCACTTAAACTTCTAAGCAAACAGTTCATTCATTTCTAACTTATAAAATGCCATGATTAACACACGTAAATGACTGTAACAGCAAATAATAGCTAGTATCCTGAGTTCATTTTTAAAAGCAGAGGTAAAAAGCATAGAGTAGGGAGGCAGAAGAAGATCAGAAAGAGTAAATTTTCTGAATTCCATGATTACTAAATAGTTGGATTTGTGAATTACATTTCCATAGTTCAAAATCAGCATTACTGCAAGTAATAAGCTCAGATTTAGTAAATTTATTAATAACTTCAGGAATAACATGAAGAAGTTTCTATATGCTATCTTAGCTAATCTTGCTTCTCATTATGAGAAATTAAGCCATCCAGTTAAATCATTTGCTCCAAATCCTGATCACTCTCCAGAATCATCACCTCCCTTCCTTGAACAAATCATGATGAATTTGGTTCTGATTGTTCCTCTCCATTCTTTTCTTATCACCCTCAACAACTTAGCACTTAAATCACAATTTATTAGGCCGCTTGATTTTTGGTTCTTTGCCCTTACCTTAACTGTCCATTTTTATCTTCACTGCAAATCTGGTATTTAAGCATCACTCACTCTCACCTTATTCCCTAGAAATCTGGGTTCCACACCCCAAATATTCCTGCAATTGAATTCACAATGGCATTCTTTTATTGTCAAATCCAATGACCTTTTCTAGTCTTTGTTTCCTTTATGTAATCTGTTACATGCAACATCATCGTCCTCCTGTAAAATTGCCACCTGTTGATTCTAATGACAATATTAGAGCTCTCTTCCTTGGTAAAGATTCCTTACGTACTGCCCTAAAGAGGTGTCCTTTCCCTCTCATTCCCTAACTGTTAGTAGAGTGTTTCTTAGGCTTACTCTTCAGCCCACTGTTCATCTTTATCTGAAAAAACTGTATCTACCTTTAAAATTTCTCCTGTGTTGTGTGAATAAATTACACATACACACGCACCCATGAATAAATCTATCCGAGTTCCATTCTTAGACTTATAATTGCTGAATAACCATTTCTATAATCACTTCTCAAATCAGGACCACTCCTGAATTTTGAGAAAATAACATCATAGTCTAAAACTATGACATGCACAATCAGAGCTCTGAGCATTTTTGTCTATCCTCTTTCGCTAGGAATACTCGTCTTCCAATCCTCAACCTAAAACAAATTCTATCAGATTCAAACAAGACTCCTTTATAAAGCCTTTTCTGTCATATACCTACAGCCCAAGGAAAATGAATTCCTAGCTCTCTCTCCTATACAACCATGACACTAAGCAGATAACTTAACTATAGCACTGCTATGATTTTATGTAGCATAAATTTCTGTTTTTCATCTCACCTAATAACAAACAATGTTTCAGGAGGAAGGGTCATCCTTTTTGTTTCTTTGGATGCTAAAACAGATAGGCACTAGTTAAATATATATTAGAAAGAATGTGTGAAACACTCAGGTTCAGAATGCCAGTGACATCTTAAGACACTTCGTACACTTGGGCTACTTTGCACGTGAAGGTTCAAAGTGACGACAGCTTTCTGAAAGCTGAAAGAATTTACTGAATATACCAGTTACTCAGCATAATGGCTCCCGGCTGTGAACAGTCTTCTACTTTTATATGCATGTGTGTCTCTTCTCAACTGGGTAAGTACTTGAGGACTACAGTTTAAAAGGTTAAATATAGTATACAATGATTCCTTGCACTTAGGAGGCAAGGAAAGTGGTAAGCTGACTGTTTGATGAGCCTTCACTGTTAGAAATTCTAAAAACTGATGGGCAGATATTAGCTTATTATTGTAAAGTAATAATAATAATTTAATTATTTTAAATTAATTCAAAGTTTTTCAAAAGTACTCATTAAGAAAAATAAGCATTCATGGAAATCAATAAATGTCTTCAAATCCACAGTTCAAATAATATATTGATTTTTAAAAAGGAAAATCAACCGTGGGTTCTTTCAGAGTGATAGAGCATCTGCCCTTACAAATATGGAGCTACTACACATGGCCATTAAAAGGCAATTTCCCTGCAACTGACAATGTAATAACTGATTCAGGCAAGAATCTCCAACAGAGGGTTTAAAATCAAAGTGAAAGCTTGTTGGGAACTATCACCCCCACAGATTTATAAATGGAAAAAGGTACACTTACAGTGTACAGATCGAGCAGTAACCTTCTTGATCCAATACACATTATCATCTACGTAGTACTCTCCCCACAAGTAAGCTTCAACCTAAATCTAATAATGAAGAAACTCAAGACAAATCCAGAATGTGGGACAGTATACAAGAAAACTAGCATAAAGTATCCCCCCAAATCAGAATAAATATCATAAAAGCAGTACAAATGTCAGATTTTTATTACTCTAGAAGAGACTGAAGAGTCACAGCAACCAAATATACTGTATGAATCGATTGTGTCCTAGATTAAAAAAAAAAATTATACCACATTTTTCGACTATCATATTACGTGTGATTTTACAATATGTTAATTTTCTTAGTGTGTTAATTATATTGTGGCTATGAATATCTTATTCTTGGAGATTCATGCTGGAAGGACTTAGGGATGAAGCATCAACATATGCAACTTCCTTTTAAATGGTTCGACCAAAAAAAAGTTTACGTAAAGCAAATGTTAATGTTAAGGATGCTTATGTCCTCATTATGCTATGCTTTCAGCTCTTCTACACATTTAAAATTTTTCAAAATAAAAAGTTAAGCGTGAAGGTAATTTCCCCTTCTTTCCATTCTCTTTAAAGGTAATTGGTAGGAGTCCAGTACAGAGCCCTACTATAACTAAAATTATTCAAATACTTTTTACAAAATAACAAGTTAACCTCTGAGAATATAAAATTATGTAAACAAAAGTTCACTTACTAAGAAATAAGGCTAAATGATGAAGCTAAATTTAAAATAAGTAGAGAGGTTCCTGCCTGCCCATCACAAGTTCCCACACAGAACTCTGGAGCTCTTAGCGACAATTTTCATTGGTCAGATAACTAACTCCCTTCTATGATGTTTAACAGAACATCAATTAATGAGTAATGTTGAGTTTACATCTTTTTCCCAAGGATGTACAGTTATCCTATGATTCTAACAGTTCAGGAGCTTTGAAATCAGAGGTCTCAGGTTTCCTCTGGGGTAAATGCTCTCCCCGACCACCATGCTTGCTATCTTTGCAGGGTTGTCTTCTCCTCAGCCTTCAACCTCAGCTTAAATGTCACTACATTAGTTATCTACCCCTTCATAACAAGTAACCATAAAACTTAGTGGCTTAAAAGAATAATAAGCCTTTATCATCTCACAGTTTCTATGGATCAGCAATTTCAGGAACAATGGCAAGAAAGGCACAGGAAAACTACTATATACACTGATGTTCAAAAAGGGGAAAAACGGGGGAGGGGGGGCACAGGAGTCACTGGTCCACAGCAATTCTGAAATCCAGCACAACACAGGCAATTCCTTGATTACGATTCAAGGCTTGGTTCTGCCCTCTGGGTTCCTGGTCTGCCGTCTGAGTCATCCTCTCTTTCCATGAAGGGTAGCCAGTGTTTGAAGCTGTGTGGTTTTCTCAGCGCGCTTCCTGCCTAAGAAGCACGGGAGTTCAAAGACTGCTTTTCATTTTATAATGTCTCTTTCCCTTTCAGTCCAAGTTGGCAGTCTTTCTGCCAATTCAATTCTCTTGGAAAACAAAAAACAAAAAAACTTTGTGGGTCTCCTGTGAGTCTTATTATAGGTCACTCCATTAGACAAAGACCACATCCACAAATCTCTTCGAGATAAGCCTTTCTCTATCTTGGGGTACTGCTGAGAATGCTGAGGGATAACTCTACCAAGGTTCTTAGAACCCCTAACGTTTGACTGAACAGTTCTATAAGGCAATGTCTTGGATCTTTCTGAGGTCTTAAAGAATTTTAAACTCACACCCTCATCTTCATCTTTAGACCATGTTTTCCTGAGCGTGCTCTGGATCTTGTCCCAGAATCCATTTCATAATTTTAGCATCACTGGTCATACGGAGAGGATGGGAATTTTCAAACCTGGTAATTCCTTACTTCTCTGTGTTTAACAGTACTTCTTTCAGTTTCCATTTCTCCTTTTGTGAAAACAGGAAGAAAACAGGTGGCATCTTCAACATTCTGCTTGGAAATCTTTTTAGCTAGATCACCTAGCTCATTAAGTACATTTTGGTGCTTCCCACATTATTGCAGGTGACAGAGTTGTTAAACTTTCTGCCACTACAGAACAAGAATCCCCTTTCCTCAAGTTTCGAATGGTATTTTTCTCACTTTTCTTTAACCACTCACATGCAGCCTCCTCAAAGTCCATCAAACTTCTACTAACAGTCTATGGAGTCTTTCACTAATGCTTCAATATTATTCTAGCTTGTACTCACTGCCAAGTTCCAAAGACAAGCCAGTATTTTATATTTTTGTTATGGCAAAATAAAACCACTTCTGATACCAAAATCTGTATTGATCATCTACTGCTACATAACAAATTACCCTAAAAGTTAGCAACTTTAAGTGCAATTAACTTTTATTGGTTCTGGACCGGGGTCTCTCATGAGATTATAAGCAGTATACTGGCTAGGGCTGTAGTCATCAGAAGGCTTCACTTGGAGCATCTGCTTCCAAGATGGCCTACTCACATGGCTAACAAGTTCATGATGGCTTTTGGCTTACGATTCCATATTCTGGCAGAAAAGGAACCTAAAGGCTACCCTACCTTTACAAGGCTCTGAGTGATGCTTTTCCAAGTTGTGCAGCCAGTTGAGCTGCTTTTTAAAACGGCATATCAACAGCTTATTTTACATGTTTCATATCACAAAATTGGAGCAATTCATCATTTCACTGCAGTGTTATAGGTAACTTGCTGAAAACATTTTTATAACATGTAAAGTGCAGTACTTATTATTAAAAGTGGAATGAGTCTCAGTCAAAAAGGGAAATACTTGGTCATCTTCTACTAGATCCCTAAATCAGAGACTTGGGACCCTCAATGTCAGGAACTAAACATGGCAGAACTACCCTATTGTTCCTGACACTACCTTTAGGCCTGCTGTCACACCTGTGATCTATGTTCTGAATGAAAATTGTTAACATAACACATAAAATTTGAGATGAAAGACACAAAGAATATGGAAATAGCTAAAATGTAAAATAGGTTAAAACAAAACTAGAAAAAGTAAGAAAAGCATGTAGGCTGAGTAAAAACACAAGGCCAGAACTAAAAATCCACACTGTAGAAAGTAAATTTTGTATCAAAAGAACAGAAATTTGAATCAGTAAAACAGAAGATGAACTATAAAAATTCACTGAAAATGAAAAGAGATAAAGCTGGTAAGGGGACAAATGACAGCTACGGAAGACAGGATGCAACTATCCCATCAAAGATAACAAGGCACTCTACTTCTATGGTAAATTAAAGAATACCACAAAGTTTTGCTGCTATGGTGAATTAAAGAAGGCCACTGTGACGATTAAGATTGTGTGTTAACTTGGCTAGGCCATGATTTTCAGTGTTTATATGTGATGACTCCCATGACGGTATCTGCTGTGAGTAGCCAATCAGTTGAAAGACAGTTTCCTTGGGGGTGCAGCCTGCATCCGAATATAAGCAGATGTTCTGGCTTTGTGCTCGCTCTGAATCCTACGGCTGCCTGTTAGTCTGACCTCCGGTTCTTGGGACTTGAGCTATCGGCTTATTTGCCGATCCTGGGATTCATCGTTCTTCACAGCCTGTAAGCAGGAGTCCTGTTCTCTGACCTGCCGATCTTGGGTTCACCAGCCCCGGCTGCTACATGATTCAGGAGAAGCCTTGCGGTCTTGCCTGCCAATCTTGGGATTCATCAGTGTTCACAGCCTGTGAGAGGGAGCCCTGCTCTCCAACCTGCTGATCTTGGGTTCACCAGCCCCTGCGGCTACGTGAATCCAGAGAAGCCTCTATCCTGATCCACGACTTGGGACATTCCAGCCTCTACAATCGTGTGAGCTGTTTCCTTGATACAAATCTCTCTATACATACACACTTTACTGGTTTTGCTTCTCTAGAGAGCCCAGCCTAAGACGGCCATGAATTCTTTGCCACTCTTCCCATCAAGAGATGGTTTCTTTCTCCTCTCCTTGAATCTGGGCTAGCTTTTGACTATTTTTGACCAATAAAATGTGTTAGAAGCAATGCTGTGCCAGTTCTGAAACTAGCCTTCAGGAGGCCTAGTAGTTTCTGCTCTTGGGAGCCAGCCACATGCTCTAACGAAGTCCAAGCTATCTTGCTGGAGAAAGGCAGCATGGAAGGAAACCGAGGCACTTGCAGTCAACAGTCATCACCAAGACCCCAAATATGGGTGCAAGGCCTTCTTGGACCTCCCACTTCAGACCAGCCACCTTCTAAATGCAGTCAAATGAGTGCTCCCAGGTAAGATAACCATAGAACCACCCAGTCAAACCACAGAATCATGAGAAATAATACTACTTGTTTTTAGCCACTAAGAGTTGGGTGGTCTATTACGCAGTGGATAACAGATGCCGCAATACTGGTGTGCAACAATCCAATACTGCCCAAACATGGATGTATCTGTAGTCTGTGCTGTAAGACACTTGCATCCAAAGTCCTTGCTAGAAAATATCTTAAACTGTTTGAAAACCCAGCTTGTTTCAAAACGCTGGTTGAAGTATTTCCATTCCACAAATTATCTACTTACTATTATTTACTTCACTGAAAAAAGGTATGGAAGGTTAAACACTAAAGTTTAGTTTATTATCACAACCAAATTTTACTGACATCTACTTTAAGTTTTAAGAAACGGTCTAAAATTCTACCCATGTAAGTGTATGTTCATTCTCTCGTCCACTCACTCAACAGTTTGTGAGGATGCACTACGTGCTACAGCTGCTAACCAAAAGGTCGGCAGTTGGAATCCACCAGCTGCTCCTTGGAAATCTTATGGGGCAGTTCTACTCTGTCCTATAGGGTCACTACGAGTTGGCATCGACTTGACGGCAATGAGTTTGATTGGTTTTTTAGGCATTAAAGCATTAAAGGGCAAAGATGAACAAGGAAACGATGGAACTAAGTTGCGGGCAGGTAAAATCTTACCACTCCCCTAACTTTTCCAGAATGTCAATCACTGTCTAGTCTGTGCTCCCAAAGAACTTTGTACAAATCTCTGTATGACAGAAACAATAATTGTAGTTGATGTTTATGGAGCCCATACGATGTACCAGACATAATTCTAAGCCTTTCACATAATTTAGCTCAGTTATACTTCACAACAACCCTCATGAGGTAGGTACTATCATTATCCCCATTTCACAGACGAGGAAACTAACTCATCTTAAAGAGTCTTTAAGACTAGATTCTAGGCTCCATGAGGACAGAGACTTGTCTTTTCATCTTAGTATCCTCCACACAGCACATAAGTTAAATAATTAGTGTATCCAAGTACTACAAATGAATATGTTTTGTTTGTTTTTTAAAGCACAATTTTTTATTCCTCGTAAGTATAAGGCAGTTATGCCTTTTTGGACTAGGGAAAAATGGCTTAGTGCTAAATAAACATCTCTAAATAACCGATAAGAAAATGTTATGTAAAACAAAAGTTTATCCATTCACTGGTAAATAAAACTATTAAGACTCAAAGTTTTATAAACAAGTCTAATTAGATAGTAATACATTTCATTCAGCACCATTTTAATGCGGAAGTTCATCAACATCACAAAGACAACTATACAAACCACTACTGACACTGAAAAGCCAGATACTCACTTTCTTACAGCTAGGAGTGGCCACATAACCTAGTTCTGGACAACAGGACATAAAGGACGTCTGATAGGGAGCGTCTGAGAAAGCCTCTGTTTTCCTAATAAAGAGTGACAGTGTGGCTGACACCACCCATCTCCCATTTGTCTGCCTTGGACAGATATGCAGTGCTTGTTACTATGGCCATCTTAAAACCTTGAAGCAACAAGAATGAGAAGCCAACAAGCTAAAGGTGATAAAGGAGAAAGAGCTTGAATCTTTAATGATTTTATCCTGATCTGCCAACCAAACAGCAATTGCCCATCTTTACCTTTCTTAAGTGAAAATAAACCTCCATTTGTCTGGTTACTGTTGGCTGGGTTTTCTGTCATTTTCAGCAGAATGTATGTCTATTACATTTACAAGCATTTAGAGAATATGATGTACAACTCCTTTAATTAAAACAAGCCCTAGTGGTACAGTGGTTAAGAGCTTGGCTGCTAACCAAAATTTGGCAGTTTGAATCCACCAGCAGCTCTTTGGAAACCCTGTCGGGCACTTATACTCTGTCCTATAGAGTCACTATGAGTCGGAATCCACTCGACAGCATCTGACTTTTTTGTATATAAATAAAAAGTAAAGTCATGCTGATAAAAAATGTGTAGCAAATTATAATTTTTTTCTATTAAAACATACATATTCACTTTGAAATATATTACTTAAGATATATAAATATATATAACCAAACCAAACCCGTTGCTATTCAGTCAATTCCAACTCATAGCGGCCCTAGAGGACAGAGTAGAACTGCCCCATAGGGTTTCCAAGGAGCAGCTGGTGAATTCAAACTGCCGACGTTTTGGTTAGCAGCCCTAGCTCTTAACCACTGCGCCACCAGGATTCCATATATATAAGAACATACATATAAGAGTTGATGCCTTTGAATTATGGTGTTGGCAAAAAATACTGACTATACTATGGACTGCCACAATTATGAACAAATTTGTCCTGGAAAAAGTACAGCAACAATGTTCATTAGAAGCAAGGACGGCGAAACTTCATCTCACATACTTTGGACATGTTATCAGGAGGGACCAGTTCCCAGAGAAGGACATTATGCATGGTAAAGCAGAGGGTCAGCAAAAAAGAGGAAGACCCTCAACAAGACAGACTGACACAGTGGCTGCAACAATGGGCTCAAGCATAACAACGATTGTGAGCATGGCATAGGACTGAGCAGCATTTCGTTCTGTTGTACTCTGGGTCACTGTGAGTCGGAACTGACTCAATGTTACCTAACAACAACATACAGATATAGATATAGATATATACTAAAAATAATCTCACCAGCCAGATAACCACTTCTAATATTTTATTATATTTCTTTCCATTCAATTTATACATATATTAATATACAAAATTATGCTTTTATATTTTCATACATTGGAAACAAGGATATATTTTATTATTAATAAAGTATATGTATAAAATAATAATTCAGATAATAAGTAAATAATTCAGCATATGAAAGAATGACTTAAAAATAAAAGTCTCTCTCCCACTATTCACACACACAGACACACACACACCGCCCTTCACTCTCCATCCCACTTCTCAGAAACAGCCACTTTTCATACTGTTGGCACTGTGCCTGTTTCATGATTCATCACCTGCAACCACATCAACTGACTTCTCAGTATGAAAGGTGAGAAGCTGAGCTCCCTCTCTCCCTTTCTTCCCATTTTGTTAACTTTCTCTTTATTTTTAGTTTTTCTATTGCCTGTTCTGATGACATTAAATAATACACATAAGCCTCTATTTCTTGACCCATAAATTTTAGATAGACTGTCCTAGTGCTCCACATTATGTGAGATAAAGAAATAGTGTTCTTATAAGACAAATATTTTTAGTCATAAAGCTTAACCACAGGATTAAAATAATTATTTGGCTTTACCCAATCCCAAGGTGAGGAAGAAAAAAATATGTACATACTTGTTGCTTTAGCACCAATTCATTTCATTTAAGAAAGAAGTGTTAGAAAAGATAGGAGTAGCACCGTAACAAAGGACAAATACAGAAAACAATTAAGAGCTCTTGGAAATCCCATAATGAATTGAAAAAAAAAAAAAAAAAGCGACAAACACGAAACTTTAAAAGATGAAGCCTGAGGAAGAGAGCAGAGCATTCGGACCAGATGACAGGAAAGGGAGACTCCTTAGCCCCTCCTCTGCACTTGTCTTCTCCAAAGAGAAACACGACAAGGAGAAAACCATTGCTCGAAGTTTCTGAGAAACAGTCAGCAAGTAACATCACTTTAAATGATTTCCAGTCAACATCAACAGTCTCTGAGAAACGCAGAGCATCATGAGGCGTTAAAAAACAAAAAATTTTTTAAGACCCTGGAAACGGTAAATATCCTATATAAGTTTCCTATTCTAGAGGAAAACAAACACCAAATACTAGGACTACTCTTTAACAGATCATTAAATAATAAATAGCAGCTAATGTTTATTAACTAGTTAGTATGACCTGTGCATTGTGATAAGGGCTAATCAAACATTATGATCTTTGATTCTTACAACCATATAAAAGAGACACTATTATCATCTCCATTTACAAGGGAGAAATTAAAAGGCATATTAAGGTTAAGTATTTTGTCCACAGTTACTAATAAATAGCAAAGGCAGGACATGAATTTAAGTTCCATCTTCTTAATCACTAGACTAAACTGACAGTATATAAGTACTTTAAAAAGATGGGAAATGAGAATGGATTCGCCGAAAGCAAATTTGTTTATTTTTTTCTCAAAGAGTTATCATGTTGCAATGACATAGATAAATCTCTAAGACATATTGTTAAGTGATTATGATGCAATTTACAGAAAGTGAAACAAAATAAAAAGATGCAGGAGCTTAAACAGAATAAAATATAAAAGTCTTGTTGCTTGAACCACCCCCCTTCATGCCCCTGCCTAATCTCAACCCCAGTCTCTTGAAAAGCAGTAACTACTACTACAGCTGGGTGTGTATCTTTCCGGTTCTTAAATAGTTAAGGAAAATTTTGGCTTTATATTGACACATCACACTTAACAGTGGTTAATTCTGAGAAGGATAATGGGAGTGAAGGAGTCACAATTTACTCTGTAAATTAATTTACTGATTAAAGTCTTTTACAAGGGGGAACTCATATATTACTTAGATAATACAATTTTTTAAATCATAAAGATGCTCAAAAAAAAAAAAAACAGGGAAAAAAGTTTCTAAATACAACCTCGTGGACAGGAAAGTTTGATATTATTAGGCTACATAAGAATTAAAAACTATTCTATACACAAAAAATATACCATAAAGATAAGAAGTATACTCAAACTAGGAAAAACATTTGCAATAACAACAACAAAGACATTAATAAAGATGTTCTGAGTATATCGAAAACTCATAAATAAGTAACAACATAAAATTATATAAACGTGACTCCAGACATAGGCCTCATACATAAAAATTGACTAAGGACAAGAACAAGCTATTCATTTAAGGGGGAAAAAAATGGCTAAGAAGCATTAACAAAACAGTTAAACCTCAGTAACAAAGATCTGTAAAATAAAATACCAATATAATGGCAAAAACTAAAAAGCCTAACTCCCAGTGATGTCTATCGTACAGAAAAGCAGAAACCCTTACATACTAGTGATAGGAATGTAAATGGGTAGCATCTGGAGAACAACTTGGCATATGTAAATGATTTGTATAATGAAAATATAATAAAAGTTCCTTGACAACGTAGAAGTGAAAAGAGTGAATGCAGTGTTACACTGCACTGACACCCACAGCAATGGACGGTGGGAGGAACAGTCCTGCTGGCTCTTTCCCGCACTGACCACATCTGCAGTCTTACGTTCACTTCTAGGCACCACGTTTTAAGTGGAACATTGACAAACGGATTTCCACAATAGGACACAAGGCTACATACAAGAGTACTGGAAACCATGTCACACAACAAACAAATAGGAGAATTAAGAACCTTTTGCTTAAAATGAAGATCTGGGGGAGGACATAATAGCAATTTTGGAATACCTGAAGGCCCATCACATGGAAAACAGAACAGACTTGTTTTACATTGCTCAGTAGGGCAGAACAAAGACCACCAGTGCTCAGAGCTGTTAATTAATGAAACAGATATGTCCTATATAGTGAGATTTTAATCATCCACAATATCTGAAACAAATGATCCATCAGAAACACAGAGGAAAAGGTTCTTGACCTTAAATACTAGAAAGTTAGGTTTCATGAACCCCGAAGTACTTTCCAGTTCTAAAGAATAAAGCAAAAATTTCCCTTCAATTTTTAATTTAAGAACTAGGAGGACACATAACACACTATGAAGAGTGGTTACCTCTTGCCAGGACACCAGGACTGGAAAGATGAACAGGGATAGGTGGGTGGGTGAGAAATGACACTTCCAGATTTTACCATATACAGTATATCTATATTAACCAACTCATACAACCAGAATATATTCATGTGCTACTTGTATACATAAATAAATGGATCTCAACGATTCCGCAACATTCAGCATTTCAGAGCTGATCAACAAATACATCTGAATGCTGAAAACAGGACGAAGAACGCAGAATATGTAACAAAAATGGTGTTAACCAGGGGAGCAGATTCCTGAATCCTTCAACCTTCCTCAATCTTTCTATGTAGCTTTTCGAAACACACATTTATAAGGAGAAAAAAGCAAAAGATGGCTCAGAAATCATAGTATAGGAGAATTAAAACAAACTGAAATAAATAAAACAAATTGAAAGAATTCAAATCCTCTAGAATGTATCCATAATAACTCTGATTCTTTATCAAAGATAATTCATATTAAGCCAATCCAATTAAAAGTAAATTAAAATGCAAAATTAAAAACTAAGTTTAAACCTAACCAAAACCAAAAACCCGTTGCTGTCGAGTCAATTCCGACTCATAGCAACCGTATAGGACAGAACGGAACTGTTCCTCACGGTGAAATTGTTTTTGTTCTCTGATTCTACTGTACAGAGAGCATTATCCCCTGGGTCAGCTGTTCTATCAAATTCAAAATAGAAAATTGAAGCATTTAAGAATTAGAAGGAGACATGGAAACAATGGTAACTAACATGTCAGAGGGCAGTGATTAAGCTAGAATGAATCCTTGCACACTGCACCCAGGTGAAGAGTAAAGTAAGAAATTCTATTGCTGCCCTCTGATTATGACTCATAACTAGCTCCTTCGAAAAGATTTGCAACACCTGCTACTACTTCCTTCAAATACGAACTCAATGCACAAATTCACTTTCTTTACAATCCCTTTAACAAGCCCCTATACAGAACTACAGCCTGGTTTGCCTTGACCAGCCTTTGCTCCTAATCTCTATCATGGGAGCTGCTTCCTAATCAGTATGGACGAATCTTCCAGAACCATGACCACTACCACATTCCCACTACAGTGTCCTACTTGCCTGATTTAGGTATCTTATATACTAATCCATTCTGGGACCTTCTGGGTACTGCCCCACCACTTTTGTCAGGAACAACCATTCAGTCACTTCTACCAATTCCTATTCTATTAGTTCCATTTTGCTATACACGCACAGACACACATGCACACACACCCCTGAGAGAAGTACAACATAGTTTGAGAATCCCACCAATGTCCTTACCCAAATCCTGGCCTGGATATAAGGTGCTATCATAACTGTGATCTATTCTGTATTCCTACCTTACCTTAACTGGTGCAATTCTAGGTCCTTGCCCATTGAAATCTCTAACTTACTATTCTTTATACCACAGACCTGGTATTTAATTCCTCTTCCTCATTCATTCATCAAATACTGATTAACAGCCTATTATGTTCAAGGTTCTGCTGGATTCTATATGGTAAAGAAAACCGGTAGTATTAGACACAGTCCCTGCCCTCTAAGTTTACAATGTGGAAAGTGAAACAACAGATCTATGTAATAATTGGTCTCTATAAGGCCGTAAGAAAGAAAAGGCACAAAGGTGTTTTAATTATCACAGAGAATTCATTCTAACTTTTAAGACTATGATCTGAGAAAATATTGATAAGGTGATATTAGAATTTGGCCTCAAAGGACATAGGAGATTTTTGTTGAAAAGGCAGAGAGGAGAAAAATATCCGAAGCAGAAAATCCACCATAAGCAACAACATGGAGAGAAGACAATACGGCAACCGGTGCAAGTTATCACATCAGTAATAAAATGTGATTGACAGAAGAATGTCGTTGTTGTTAGGTGCCAACAAGTCCGTTCTGACTCATTGCGACCCTATGTACAACAGCACGAAAACATTGCCCAGTCCTGTACCATCTTCACAATCCTTGTTGTGCGAGTCCACTGTTGCAGCCACTGTGTCAATCCATCTCAATGAAGGTCTTCCTCTTTTTCACTGACCCTCTACTTTACCAAGCATGATGTCCGTCTCCAGGACTGGTCCCTCCTGATAACATGTCCAAAGTATGTGGGACTTTGTCTCACCCTCCTTGCTTCTAAGGAGCATGCTGGCTGTGCTTCTTCCAAGACGGATTTGTTCATTCTTCTGGCAGTTCATGGTGTATTCAATATTCTTTGCCAACACCATAATTCAAAGGCATCAATTCTTCTTCGGTCTTCCACCCACTTGTTTGTCAGTCTACCACTCATCTGTCAGTACTATGGTGGCTCGCACACTGCTGTGATGCTGGAAGCTATGCCACCGGTATTTCAAATACCAGCAGGGTCACCCGTGGTAGACAGGCTTCAGTGGAGGTTCCAGAATAAGACAGACTAAGAAGAAGGACCTGGCAGTCTAATTTTGAAAAAACTGGCCAGTGAAAACCTTAGGAATAGCAGCGGAACACTGTCTGACAGAAGAATGCTGACAGGTAATTAATAAAAATTTCTCTAGGTTAAAGGATACAGAAACTTATACTTACTCAAAGAATAACACAGCAAGTTCAAGCAATACAACTTCCCAGGTATTCCAGTATACCCTCCTGGGACACACAGCAGAAGATGCTACGTGCACACAGTGAGGATTCCACCAGACGGAAGATAGTTTCCATTTTCAGAGAGTTTTAAACCCTCCAGCCCTACAGTTCTCCAACCAGGTACTAATAACAGGTTGAAAAAAAGAATTCCAATGCATTCTTGAGTGTTTACTGAGAAGATTAAATTCCCAGGACCCTCTTCTCAAAGGCCCAGGCTTCAGACAGTCTGAAGTTCACTCCTAGATGCAGGTTTGCAAAAAGAACAGAGAGAGGTAAGGCTAGAAATACAGATATATAGGTTGGAATTCCTGAAGGTTTTTGAACAGATAATGCTAGTTTATGAAGATAAAGCTGACAGTATGAAGTTGAGGAAAATATGAAAAGCAAGCATTTAGGTCCCTTGTGCCATAAGTGTCAGTGGCATCTGGTGGTACCTTCAGAACACAAGCACCACAGGCCACAGCACACAGCAAGAGGAATATCTCAGGGCCACACATATGCCATCCACCAAAACTAAGTCCAGGTCTCTCTCCACCCCCTTTTCCCCGGTTACTATCCATGGCTTCAGCTTCTAAACTACAATTCCAGTTTCGACCCAGATTAAGCTTTGGCATCTCTCGTTCAAAGTGAATGTCTCAACCTCAGCTTTATCTTGAGACTTCATCACTTACCACTTGGACTGAATAAAATACTTACCACTCTTTTTCCTATGGTTTAAATATTTCTACTCCCCTAATGTCTGACACGGAGCCCTGGTGGCACACTGGTTAAGCGCTCAACAGCTAACTGAAAGGTCAGCAGCTAGAACCCACCAGCATTCTGTGGGAGAAAGATGTGACAGCCTGCTTCCATAAAGATTACAGCCCTGAACACTTTACAGGGCAGTTCTACTCTGTCCTACAGGACTGCTATGAGTCAGAAGCAACTCGATGACAACGGGTTTGGGTTTTTTGGTTTTAATATCTGGCACCGTGGGAGAAAAGCCTGGTAGTCTGCTTCCATAAAGATTACAACCAAGAAAGCCATATGGAGCAATGGTGTTTCCGTAACACAAGGGGTTGCCATGAGTCAGGATCTACTTGACAGCAACGAGTTTAATGTCCCTGGAATGACTCTAACATGTGAGGTGATGAGAAAATTAAGGTGGTGGCAATGGAAACAAACAGATTTAAAAAAAAAAAAAAAAATTGAAGACAGAAGAATTGTTTACTTCCTAATCCTTCTATATATTCTCAGCTTTCCTTTCTAGCTAGAACCCTTTCATTCACTCCTCAACCACCACTTACTTCCTTCTTTCCCTCCTTTCTACTCCTACTTCCCGTGGCCCTTAAAATAATCAGAATATTAAAATTAAATATAATTTATAATTTTGGGGGAAAAAAGCTTTCGTATCTTTTTTTAATATAAAAGTCAATTACTTGAAAATGTCATATAATCCTAAGGAAAATATACTATTATTTTTAAATACAGTTCTCAAATTATCATCTTCCTTTGATCATACTATTCATAATTTAAAAAACAGCCTATGTTACTAACAACTTTCTAGATCATTGCCCTTTCAAAGAGAAATGCATCCTATAGTAAAGGGAAGCAATTATGAAATATAAAATATCATAAGATAAACAATAAAGAAATTTCAGGTACTGGTCCTGCCTCTGCCCCTAACATGACCTCCATTTTCTAATCTGTAAAATAAATGGATATTGGACTAGACACTTCCAAAGTCCCCT
The DNA here is from genome assembly GCA_030035585.1 of Dugong dugon. Classification (NCBI taxonomy): domain Eukaryota; kingdom Metazoa; phylum Chordata; class Mammalia; order Sirenia; family Dugongidae; genus Dugong; species Dugong dugon. The sequence goes on along the minus strand of CM057469.1, from coordinate 20,127,856 downwards.
CTAGCTTGAAATTCTATAAGTGTACTTGAAGAAAAAGATCAGTTATGTTTCCGGGTGGCCGGACTTCAGCTGGTTTAAACCTTTAGTTTCCTCAAATATAAATGTAGGTGAAACTTGTAGTCCTCACAGCTAGTTATGAGCATTAAATTAGATAATAAATAACAACCCTATGTGAATTTTACAATTCACAAATTGTGAACAAATTTAAACAAAATTTTATATCTATACATTAAAATATGTATCTAATTAGTAATAGAGTAGCTTATTCAGACTAACCCACATATATAAAATTGTAACCTCTGTAGGAAATATAAAAAACAACTATTTGAAGGCAGTGGAAAATATCAAAAGCAGGTAGAAACTATAGGTAAGCTAACCCTTAAAAGAAGAGAAATGCACTATGTGATATTTGTATTTCCCATGCCTTTACACAAATAACACGCACCTTTTACATTTGTTTGCCCACTGCAAACTAGCATGGTGCGCTTACAAAACTACCTTGTGGAGGGAGGGTGTGCTTGGCAAACAAACACAGAAGGTACACATTATTTGCATAAAAATAAGGTATATGGCTTTTTTCCTGAGGGGCTCCCCCATTCCATGAGATTAGGGTGGTATGGCTAGAACTAAGGCAGAAAGCCAGTTTTAATGGTGTTAGGGGTCAGAGGATGTAGTTTACGGCTGCCAGAATGGCTGGAAAGTAAGGAGACACAGACATGGGAAGCCCCGAAATCTACATATAAACTCTGTCCAAATCTTGGCTAACTCTTGAACTATGCATGCATAAGGTAATCTCCAAGGAGCCTGGCAAGAAATAAAGAGTGAAGGAAAATGCAGTTTTCAGCTGCTGCCCACAACAGGGGAAGCAAACTTTGGAGTCTGAAGAGAAGCAAGGTAAGTACCAGCTAGAACAATGATCAACACTCTTCATGAAAGTATAACAGATCCAGACTCTCTACAATATAACATCACAATAAAGCATATACAACTGAAAATTACCAGACATGTGAAGCAACAGGAAAATGTAATCATAGGCAAACAAAAAAGAATCAACAGAAACCAACCCTGAGAAAATCCTGATGCTGGAATTAGTAGACAAGGATTTTAAAGCATCTGTTATAAAAATATTTAAGGACTTAACAAAACTTATGGTCAAAATAAATGAAGAGATGGAGAATCTCAGCAGAGAAACAGAACCTATAAAGAACCAAATGGAAAACTTCTCTGTCTGAACAAACAGACTAGAGACGGCAGAAGAGCCCATGAATTTAACAGATTACTAAAAATTATCCAGTCTGAAGAACAGAGAGAAAAAAAGATTTAAAAAAAAAAAAAATGAACAGAGCCTCAATGACCTGCGGGACATTATCAAGTGATTTAAATAGGTATAACAGTAGTCCCAGAAGCAGAGAAGAAAACAGAGCAAAAAAATGTTTTGAAGAAATAACGGCCAATCACTTCTCAAGTCTGGCCAAAAACAAACTTATAGATCAAAAAGTTTTAGTAACTCTCAAGCACAATAAATATAGAGGAAACAACACCTGGGCACGTCATATTCAAACTGCTGAAAATCAAAGATCAAGAAAATCTTCAAAGCAGCCAGAGATATATAACATATATACGTGTACAACAACAAAAAATGACAGTTATTCCTCATCAGAAACAATGGAGGCCAGGAGACAATGAAATGACATCTTTAAAATGTTAAAAGAAACAAAGCTATAAATAAGAATTCTATATACAATGAAAAAATCCTTCACCCCAAACCAACTTTTGCCCCACTGGGGATATCACCCCCACTGTGAGTGTATGCTAATAGAGGAATTTAAATGGGATAAAAACATTTTAAGATAAACAAAAAAATGAGGTTATCAGTCACCAACAGCTCTTCTCTAAAAAAAAATGCTAAAGAAAAAGCTTTAGACTGAAGAAAAATATCACACAGAAACTCAATAGGAAGAAATGATGAAATCAAAAAACTGTAAAAGTCTATATAAATATAGAATACTATAGTTTTCCTGCTCTTATTTTCTTTAAAATACGTATGGCTATTTGAAGCAAAAATCAGAACATTATATTGTGGGGTTTATAACATATGTAGATGTGATATATATGGCAAGAACAGCACAAAGGGTTTGGGGTATGGGGGTACAAACAACTACAGTATTATAAAGATATTAGATTTTACATGAAATAGTACACTGTTAACCTTTTATACAGTGTGATAAATTAAGGATGCATAATTTAATCCCAAAAGCAAGGTTTCTCAACCACGGCACTATTGACATTTTGGACCAGATAATTCTTTGATGGTGGGCGCCATCCTGTCTGTGCATTATAGAATGTTTAGCAGTATTCCTGGCCTCTACCCACTAGATGCCAGTAGCATACCCATTCTTAATTATGATAATCAAAAATATCTTCAGACATTGCCAAATACCCCCTGGGGAGCAAAATAATCTGGGTTGAAAACCACTGCTCTAGAACAACCACTAAAACAGCAATGCAAAGAGGTATAGCTAAAATGATGACAGAGCAGTGTTTCTAAAACTTTTTTCCATTAGCGCCCACCTAAGGAGCCTTTTTAGACTTTTTTCTTCCTAATCGCTCTGCCACCCACATAAAATGTTAATACCACAGATATACTGTATATCTGTTTATATAATCTGGCCCTTTGGAGAATCACAAACAACTGTAATATCTAAGTTTTTTACACCCAAGCCCCCACCATGAACCAATTTTTGCCATACTGGGGATGATATCACCCCCATTGAGAATGCATGCAAATAGGGGAATTAAAATGGAATACTAAAAAAATTCAATTAACCCAAAAGACACAAGAAAGGATGAACAGAGAATTTTTTTTAATGAGACAAAAAATAAGTAACAAGTATTATTAAGCCTAAATTCAACCTATCAACAATAACATTAACTGTATATATATTTTTAATTTTAAATAAGATGCATAGTTGATAAGCCAATAGTGGAGATAAAAATGAACATTAAAACAATCCAAAAGAAGGGAAGAAAGTAGGAAAAAGGGAACAAAGAAAACACAGGATAAACAGAAAACAGAGCAAGACAACAGATTTAAACCCAACCGTATCAATAATAACATTAAATACAAATGGACTAAACACACCTTAAACAGGCAAAAATTGTCAAGTAGGATAAAAAAGTAAGACCACACGTTTGAGTATGCTGCATACATATTCATACAGATAATAAAGCACATAAGTGCACAATTATGGAGACTTCCCAGACATATCCAAGCACCTCACGGGACCGGTTTACTAGGCTAAAAGGCTTAGGACCATAATCTCGTATGATAACTCAGTCAACTGTCACAACATAGTTTATAATGTTCTACATCCTAGTTTGGTGAGTAGCGTCTGGGGTCTAAAACCTTGTGAGCAGCCATCTAAGACACAACTACTGGTCTCTACTAGTGTGAAGCAAAAGAGAATGAAGGAAACCAAAGACTCAAAGAAGAAACTAATTCATATGACTAATAGTCCACACAAGCCACGGCCTCTTCTATTTTGAGACCAGAAGAACTAGATGGTGCATGGCTACCACTACTGACCATTCTGACCAGGGACACAATAGAAGGTCCCAGACAGAATGGGAGAAAATCGTAGAATAAAATTCAAATTCCTAAAAAAGGCCAGATTTACTGGACTGACAGAAACTAGAGGAACCCCCAAGACTATCACCCTAAGATATTCTTTGAACTTGGAACTGAAGCCGCTCCCGGAGGTCACCTTTCAGTCAAACAATAGACTGGCTTAGAAAACAAACAATACCACCTGTGAGTAATGTGCTGCCTTAAACCATCAAGTATATGAGACCAAACAGTCAACATTTACTCAAAAGAAAACGTGAGAAGGCAAGGCGGGGCAGGGAAGCTAAATAATGGAAACAGAATGGAAATAATGAGAATGCTGACACACTGTAAAAACTGTAAACAATGTCACGGAGCAATCTGCATAAAAATTGTTAAATGGGAACCTAATTTGCTGTGTAAACTTTTGCCTAAAAACCCATTGCCGTTGAGTCGAGAAAAAGTTAAGACCCAACAATATGCTGCTTTCAAGAGATGCACTTTAAATACAAGACATGGATAGACTAAAAGTAAAAGGATGTTTGAAAAAGATATAAGATGCCAAAAGTAAGCATAAAAGAAGGTGGAGTGGTTATATTAATATCAGACACACTGAATATCAAGACAGAGTATTACCAGAGATAAAGACAAACATTACATAAAAATAAAACATTCAACTCGTCAAGAAAATTTAACAGTCATAAATATGAATTCATCTAATAAGAGCTTCCAAATATATAAAGCAAAGTAGGCAGAACTAAAGGGAAAAAGAAAAATTAACATAGTTGGAAATTTTACCTGTCTCCTCAGAAACTGATAGAACTAGAGGAAAAAAATCAGTGAAGCTATAGAAGATACAACTATCAATTTTGACCTAACTGACATTTATATAACAGTACACCCACAGTAGCAGAAAATCAAGACAGAACACATCCTGGACCATAAAGAAGTCACAAAAAACTTCAGAAGACTGAAATCTTACACAGTATGTTCCATAACTATATTCAACTAAAAAATAGAAAACAATAACACTAACATATCTCAAAAACTCCTATAAATTTGGAAATTAAAAGACATTCTTCTAAATAACACGAGTCAAAGGAAAATTTAAAAGAATTCTGTACTAAATGATAGTGAAAATACATCATATCAAAACTTGTGGGAGAGTTAAGCAGCAAGGTAAGATAAACCTGTAACTTCAAAAGCTTACATTAGAAAAAAAGAAAGATTCAAAATAAATGTTGTATGTTTCTACCTTATGAAGCCAGAAAAAGATAAGCAATTGAAACCCAGCGTAAATAGAAAGAATAAACATAAGAACAAAAAGTAATGAAATAAAAAACAAAGGATGAAGACAGTGAACAAAACAAAAAGTTAGTTTTTGAAAAGACTAATAGAATGGATAAATCCCTATCAGGACTGATTAAGGAAAAAAAAGAGAAAACAGAAATTACCAATGACAGAATTTAATAAGGGGATCTCATTACAGATCCTGCAGACATTAAAAGGGAAAGGGAACATTAAGAAGAATCTTATGCCCAATAAAGTCAACAACTTAGACGAAATAGACAATCCCTTGAAAAACACAACTCACCCAAAATGAAAAGCCCTGTATCTATTAAAGAAATTGAATTTATTACTTAAAAAACTTCCCACAAAAAAAACTCTAGGTAGATGGCCTCACTGGTGAATTTTATCAAACACTCAAGGAAGAAATTTTAAAAAATTTATACTTTTTTGTCAAAAATAGAGGAAGAGGGACTCTTTCCAATCTACTTACTGTATATAACCATGATATCCAAACCTGGAAGGAAAATTACAGTCCAATACTCTAGTAAACATGAATGCAAAAAAAAAAAAAATCCTTAACAAAATATCAGCAAATCAAATCTGGTAGTGCACCAGGAAGATAATAAATCATGACCAAACGAGATTTATTCTAGCCATAAAAGAAAGTCATCATATTAACAAAATGAAGGGGAAACCCAAACGGTCATTTCAATAGATGCAGAGAAAAAAAAAATTTTTCCACAAAATTCAACACCCACACAAGATAAAAAAAACTCTCAGTAAACTAGGACTAGAAGGAGACTTTCTCAGCCTGAAAACAGGCAGCAGTGAATACCCACAGTTAACATGATTACTTAGTGGTGAAGCGATGAATGTTTTCCCCATAGGATGAGAAATAAGGTGAAAATATCCATTCTCATGACTTTTATTCAAATTGTGCTAGAGGTCCTGGCCAGTGAAATAAGACCAGAAAAAGAAATTAAAGGTATAAAGATCGGAAAGGAAAAGCAGATGACTCGATTGTCTATACAGAAAATCTTAAAAGTAACTACCAAAATCGAAAAGCAAATTTAGCAAGGCTGCAGGATACAAGGTCAATACACAAAAAACAATTGTTGACTGGAAAGGGGCAAATGTATGCGTGTATGTGTATAACACAGCAACTTTAGAATTCTACAAATAAGTTTAGAATGCTTATGAAAGCTTGTCATTATTTGATGCTTCTCTCTTCATCTGATTATCTTTTGGTTAAAATCTTCAAAACAAATATATTGAAGTTATAAAAAACACAATTTTTATATTATTGTAAAAGCATTAGTTAAATCTCAGAGTTCTGATGCCATTAGAAAAAAACATTAATTCTTCCATGTTTATTCTCCATTTATACCCTCAAGAGTCAAAGTGAGCTTCTCCAATCTATCATGTGGTTTTGCAGAGTCACTACCACAGCTCTTGACTCTCTATGGAAAAAGCTGGCTGCTGGGCAGTAAACAGGAAATCGTAGTCATTTTCTTCCGCCTTCATTACTGCATAAATTATTTCTAAAGTCACACTGTGAATCAAACATGAACAAAAAGCACACAGGTACATACAGAGTAAAGAAGGAAACGCCTGAATTTAGGTAAGGACCAAAATCACTGCGCATTTTGTTATGATGACTGGTAAAATTTGACTAGACCACAAGAATTACACACTAAAACACAAAAGGCTCAAAAATTTTATGTTATTTAAGTATATTTTGCATAACAGGATTAAGCTATATTTTAGGGTATCTCACAGACTTTTAAAACTTTCAGCTTGGAAACAGCAACTACAAACACTCTAATTGCAACAATGGACTCAAACAGCCACAACTGTGAGCAGGCACAGGATGGACAGCATTTCGTTCTGCTGCGCACAGGGTCGTTATGAGTCAGCATCGACGTGATGGCACCTAACAACAACACTCTAGTTCATCCAGATAAACTGTATGATAGAATATACGACAAATATCACGCAAAGGACAAAATTTATAGACATCCCTGAACTGGAACTCATAAGTACCAGGCAAACTAAGGGAAAAAGTTAATTGAAAGCACAAACTGGCTACACAGACAGAACAGACACAACACAAAAGTTCCACTTGTCAGTAATATAATAAAGACTACATAAGAAACAAACGCATGCGTGTAGCATTTTCATCAATCCAAATGTTTTTAATGATAGAACCACTGGTGCAAGTAAGATCTGCACCAATTTCAAAATAGTAAGATTTCAAATTGTATTTAAATGTATCTAAATAGTTTTAAAAATACATTATAGATTTTGACTTGTTATGAAGGAACTGGCCTTCCACATTTATAAGTGAATACTCAGGTTCATAAGAACAGTATTATTAAGCAAATGAAATTTTATAAATTATAATAAACTATTCATACACATTATTGCAATTTACTTATTTTCATAACTTAGAACTTTTAAACTAGCTAAAGTTACAGTTATTAGTGCACTAATAATACCTTAGATTCTAAATTATTTGGCTTCTAAATAAACACTATTTGGAATAATAAAATAATTTCTACAAAGCAAACAGCACCACTATCTGTAGGGGAACAAACTCTAAGAAAGCAAAACTTCTGGCATCTGGTTGAGGGATTGAGAGTAGCCTGGAGCAGACCTACAGACTGATCTTTGAACAAGACAATGTAGTAAGTCTTTAATATACATGCAGGTGCCTCCCACACTCACGTGCAGCCAAGCTGTGAGTTGCTCACCTAAGTCCATCACGGAGAAAAATCCAGGAAAATACCTTACTCCATCCTGGCTACATGAAGTTTCATTTACTGTCATTTCTAACACCAACAATACTATGTTATAATGCGTTATCTTAATTAATGCTTGTCATTTTTCAAACGCTCCAGCCAAGTATGGAGTAAAGGTTTCACTATTCATATATCACTGATAACCAAAGTTATATTCTACACAATATCAATATTTATCTTTAAATCCTTTCTTTTCCAGGATGATATTTACAGAGAAGCACCTTATTCACATTAGAAGTACAAATAAAATGACATTATATCTGAAAAGGAGCTATCAAGAACTCATTCATAAATACAGGTTTTAAGAAAAAAAGACTAATATTCAAACTAAGGGTTACATTATAATGTTTTACATTAATACCTTCTATTGATAACGTAGATTATAGTTTAGAAACACTCCTAGACACATTATCCAAACCGCACTATGAGGTACAGAAGGTACATATTATCATATTTCTTTTCAAAAGAGTACACGATAACTGGCCCAGGGTACACAGGCAGTAAGTAATAAGGCTCTTTTAAGAGAAAATTCTTTGAAACAAAATATAGTCAAGCAACATTTGGCATATATTGAAATTTACTTGACCGCAACCTAGAATCATTAAAATAATACTGAAAATCTCAAAGGAATAAATTAAGGATGCTGGAGGAAAAAAAATGCCAAATTAGATTTCTCCCTACTATTTCAATTAATGCTTTCAAGAGTGTGGTTAAATATTGTCATAAACATTACCATCACAAATCCTCATTTACTAAGTGAAAAAGTACTTGTCATAAATAGAGAGCGAACCAGCAAATTGCAAAAATAATATTAAGAGGATACACAGAGCTGGGAGCAAGACCTACAAAACAGGCGATGAAACCACCCGTAAACCCGATCCTTCATCTGTAAGTACAGAGAGATCATCAGACACCTGAAAAACACACTACCAAAAAAAGAATCAAAATAAACAAACTCTCCTCACAAGTAAGAGGAAAAAAACTTAAAGATAAAATCTAATTAGTGTCCTGAGACTCAAGACTATATTGCATCTATAAAATAAGAGCAGGCGGTTATGAACTTATAAAAAGTTGTCGCTGCATCTGTTTTGACTTATGGCAACCCCATATGTGTCAAAGCAGAACTGTGCTCCGCAGGGGTTTCACTGCCTGATTTTCAGAAAGAGATCACCAGTCCTTTCTTCCAAATTACCTCTGGGTGGACCTGAACCACCCACCTTAGGGTTAGCAGCAAAGAGTATTAACCATTTGCACCACCCAGGGACTCCATGAACTTGGAAGAGTTCCCTGAAGTATAAAGTAACAGCTGAAATAAGAAATTCGATAAAGGACTGGATGACAAAAGTCAAGGAAATCTTCTAGAAATAGGAAAAAAAAAACCAAATACATGGAAAATGAAAGAAAAATTAAGAAACAGAGACTAATACAGAAGCTCCAGGGAGGGAAAAAAATGTATAAAAATGTGAAAGAGAAGAAATAATCAAAGAAATATAGATTTCCCAGAACTGAGAAAGCTATTCATATTCAAAGGGCCCACCAAATGCTTTATCATATGAATAACAAAAGAACTATAACTCATCCTCCTTAAACTTCAGAATACCAAGGATAAAGAGACGTCAATATAAACAGCTTACGGAAGAAGAAAAAAAAAAAACAGGTTATTTACAAAGAAATAATTCATATTAGTATCAACTTATAATAAAACTGGGTACTAAAAGGCAATGGAATGTAATCTTCAAAGTTTTGAGGGAAAATTGTTTTAAACCTGAATTCTATACCCAGCCACAGGATCAACTGGTATGAAAGTGGAAAAGATAATTTCCGAAATAGTGTTGACAAGTACCCACACACATTCTTCCTAAAAAAATTACTTTAGTAAGTACTCTAAAAAATTGTAAAAGAAATCCAGAACAAAAAGAAGATAGACATGAGATCTAAGAAAGCATAGAGCTTGTCAAAGAATGCAATTAAATAGCATGATATTAACCGTGCATCAGACCCAGAAAGAAATCAGTTTATATTAGAGCTTCAACAAACAGTATAATTAAAAAGCTAGATAACCAAGTGATATGATGAAGAGACATATACTCTCCTACCAACAGGGAAAAAAACTAATTAAGAAAATCCAAGAAAAACCAAGTCATGGTCCAAACTAGAAGCCAAACTAAGGTATGTGTTGATCTTGAGTACCAATCCAGTGTAAGAAATCCATCATGGACCCCATCATAATACTTTGTTTAGCAGTGAGTATTATTTACATAATCATAATATTGTTTATGTTTGTTTCAGAATCAACAAATACAACTATGCTAAACCTTGTCAATACTAAATGAATGTTATAGCTAATATAAATTGGCAAGCAAATGTGAGGAATTCAAGGTAGAGATGGTGACAGGAACTGATTTCTTCAATGTACAAAGTGAAATGTTTAGAGATGATATCTCATTACTTTCTAAAGTTAAGTCTTCAAGAACTAGAGTTGTAACCATAACGCAAAAAAAAAAAAAAAAAAAACCAAAAATAAAAATATACCTAACAAAGACAGTGAGAAAAGAGAAAGCAGAATAGGTAATAATAGTTAAATTCTTCATTGTTCACAATGGGGAAACACTGGATTACTTAAGACTGATTAGTCAAAAAATAAAGTTTAGAATATTACATGTAAAATTATATATAAATTAGATAATAATCAGCAAAAGAATTAAAAATGGAAAGTGTCTAAAATAGTTACCTTTGAAGACTGAAACTAATGGGAAGAGGCAGACAGCAGAAAGATTTTTTACTTGCCATTCCATACTTTTGTGGACTATTCATATTTTTATTTTTATATGGCCATTACTTCTCTAAATACACACACACACACAGTCATTAGTCTCCCTCTGCCCTGACCAGTGTGGGAAACACACTAACAAATTCTTATTCATGTATGCCTTTTACTACATTCCATGCACTATATACCAACCCTCTGTTATAGTACTGCAGTCCAGTCACAATTAATCAAATAGACTCAAGAGCCACCCTAATCACTGGGTAAAATGTGGAGACAGGAATAGCTTACATTTGCGTTTGCATTGTCAAAGCACAGTCACACCCATTATCTCATTTAATCCTCATCTGAGAGCAGATTTTAGAAATCAGTACAGTTAAACTCCAAAAGGTTTAAGTGATTTACCACCCCCCACAAAAAAATGTAGGAAAACTAATATAGACAAATTAAAAAATAAACACCACCACAACAAACTTCACACATCACTGAAATCTGAAAATGTTTTCCAAATGTCTGATAGTACACGAAAGAATCGAAACTTAACAATACAAACGGTCAGCCACTTTGGAATACAGTTTGGTAGTTCTCATAAATTTAAATACACACTTCTCATAAAGTTAAACGTAACACTTACCACACAACCCAGCATCTCATCTCTAGGCAATTACCAAGAAAAATGAAAACATATCAGCACACAAAAATCTGTAATCGAAAGTTCATAGCAGCTTTATTCATAACAGTCAAAAACTGGAAACAACCCAAATGACCATCAACTGGTAAAGAAATAAACTGTGGTATATCCAGATAATGGAATACTACTCAACAATGAAAGAACAAACGACTTATCTACACAACAACATGGATAAACCATGAAAGTATCACGCTAGGTGAAGGACACGAGACACAAAAGACTCTGTACTGGATGAGTCCATTTATATGAAATTCTAGTAAAATAAAACTGTAGTAACAGAAAGCAGATTAGCAGTTGCTAGGGCTGAGGGAAGAGGACTGACTAAAAAGGGAACCAAAGGAATTTTTGTGGGTGATGAGAGTACTCTATGTAACTGTAATATCGGTTGCACAACTGTTTTTACATTTGTCAAAATTCATCAAACTGCACACTTAAAACTGGTCAATTATATTGTATGTAAATTATACCTCTATAAAGCTGATTTTTAAAAACTCAGTAATACGTAATCACACTTAACTACTGACAACAACTTTTCAGTATAGGTATTAAGTACAGACCTTCAAATAATACTAAAATCAGTATCTAAGAGGTAACCTTTAACCACACAATAGATACAGAGGAACCAAAAAATCCTGAAAATGGAGTAGTCCTCCTCCTACTCAACTTGGCCATGTGGGTAAAGAATTTGTTAGTGCACCGATCTAAACTCTAGATTTCTAATAAACACATTGATGACCACATAAAGCAGGTGATCTCACAGGAGTATAAACTAAGCTGTATATTGAAATGTTCTTCCTTTAATTAAAAAAAAAGATGCATTTGAATTATCTAAAGAGTGAACGAGAAATACTAGATTATGAGAAATAAAATTATGAAATTAAGTATAAATTTTAAAAAAAACCTTTTTATCATCAGGTCTTCTATTTTAAGACTTTACTTACCTAATTTATGAGATAGTTTAATCCATAAATTTGTGGGTGACTCCTTCTCCCTTTACTACTTTAAGCCCTTCCCTTGACACCACCCAAATCAGCTTAACTGAATACTTTTATTTATATATTTACATGATTTTAAATGCATACAGGACACTTTTCTAGACATTAAATCAGTTTTTAAGATACCGCTCTGCCTTGTAGAAATGCAGATAAATGTCACATTAACTTTCTGCAACATGAATGCACACAACACACAACAAAGGCAAACCTGACTTGACACTACATTATAAATTATTAAAATCAAGTACAAAGAAATTCCTAAATAACATGCAAATTCCTAATACATACGTTAAATATCATTTTGCTTTTACTGAACATAGCATGCCACAACTGACTTTGTTAACAGCATCAAAAAGCAACAAACAAACAAAAAACATCAATTTCCAGCACACCACTAACAGTTCAGCACTCTCAGCAACCATGTGGTTTTTGGTTTCCTGGAGCACTTACCCCTCTTCTGAACCCAACCTTCTTTCACAATGGTAACATCGCTCATGATGGCTCCCCTCTGAGCCCCAACTTGGAGAAACGGTACTTTGTGATCTCAGCTTTGGGGTTTGGATTCTCTGCTGCTGCGGCCCTTCCCACTCTCTAGTGATGACTCAGCCTGGAAGGAAGTATTGAAGAAAGAATTTCTTTTTTTTTTTCCATTCTTGCAACTCACATAGCAATAACAAACAACTAATTCTTTGTAAATGTCTTCAACTGGCCTGACCTCACATAAAAGTCTAGCTCTTCAAACTGGAGAACTTATTTATTAAATAGTTCTATAATGAATGCACTTCCCTGGTCTTGTGATGGATTTCAAATGATAGCGAAACTTTTACCATAAGAGGTTGCAACAAAAATGTCTTAAGAAAACCACTGTCACACCTACACGTATAATAGAGAAAATCTGTAGGGTGATGTATGTTTGAGACAAAAGTTAAGTGGCCTAAAAGTAAATCTGCATGTATGCCTATTTTCAAAATCCCTGTAATTTCAGAAATAGTTTTGGCAAAGCAATTATGAATGCTTTTAATTACTGTATTTTATGTAAAACACAATGGGCCAAGAAACCAACATTTATGTATTCTTACTCTGCCTTGTTCCAAGAAATATTTCAGGTAGATTACAATAAATACACACTATAAAATCAATTATTTAAGTAGACAAAGAAAGTGAAACAAAGGGAATATGAAAGTGGAAAAAATACTGAGTATTCAAGAAGTGTCAAGAACTGATATAGGTGCTTAGATCTATTATTTTCAGGTTATTTTAACAACTCTGAGGGTACTATTAACTCCATTTTACAGACAGGGAAATTGAGGCTTGCAGAGATTAAGCAGCTTGCCCAATTTGAACACAGCTAATAAAAGATGGAGCCAAGATATGAACCCTGTCTATCCCACCCCAAGCCTGCATTGGTAACTCCAAAACTATACTGCCTTAAGTAACAAGAAGCTAGAGTTAAGAGTCTACATAGTTGTGAAAGGAGGGCCACAAATTTGGCACAAGGCTTTCAGAAAGGCAATGCAAGTAAGAACGATACAATCAGTTTCCATTTTTACAGTACCCATAAATTTTTTAGAAACAGTTACTCAGAAGGAATGCAACTCTTCCTGGGATAAAGATCAGAAATTTATTCCATGAGTCTTCATAAGATAGCTTATAGTGTAATAAACAAAGTCCTCAAAAACATCCTCACGTATATAGAGCAATGCGTTTCAGAGCTATTTCTTATGGTCCCTCTCCAACAAAAAAGTAAAATGCCAACATACATTTGAATTAATTAAACAACTTCCATAGAAGGGGACCAAAAAATATGGTCTGGATATACTGGTCCTTAGTGGTCCAGGAACACAAGCATAAGTTTTAGATATCCAGAAAAATGGATGGATGAACTGCGTAACTACACTACTCTCTCAACTCAGGTGCCCCAAGTCATCTACAGTCTCCCACTCAGTCTTTCATATTACTAAAAACACTAATCTGCAAAATGATAAGTTAGACATTAGGTTTGTAATTTGCTTCCTAGGGCAGAGCGAATTTCACCTCCTCCCACAGTCCTAACCTCTCTACAATTATATGCTATCCAATGAGCTATAAGAAAATTTATTTATTTTTCTTTGAAGCTTATGCCATTAAATATTTCATTGTTGGATAATCTAATTTTTTTCCACTTTTATAAAAAGTTTCACACAAAATTCTTGGTAAATTTGATTTAGAAGTCACACAAAGCAGTTACACTAAAAGTACCTTCATTAAGAACTATTTGAGAATTTGATAATAATCATTGCATCTCAATGTCATTTTACAGTTTACAAAACACTTTCACATATTTTACCTTATTCAATCTCATTACATTTTAGGCAGGTAATTGACAATGCTTGGCACACAGGGGACGTTTAATAAATTGGAATGAATGAGTGGATGAATGAAGGAAGGTAGATGCAGCTTTCCAAAACTATTAAAGAACAGGTGAAGCAAACTAATACTGGAAGTCAACAGAGAGAATGGTATTAAAACATCTTAAAGACAAAACTGAATTTAAGGATTATGGAAGCACCTGTATTAAATAATTAAAATAACAATAAATATTCTTCTGCATTCATTAACGTTTCCTATAGATCTCCACTAACTGCAAAGACTAGAACACATTAAAATTATCTTTTCCTTCAATTCTTTTGACTCTTTGCTTTTATTTTTGTTGTTGTTGTTGCTGCTGAGAATATACACAGCAGAACATGCACCAATTCAACAATTCTACGTGTACAATTCAGTGACGCTGACTACCTTCAAGCTGTGCCGCCACTCTCACCCTCCTTTTCCAAACTGTCCCTCCCACATTAACATTAACCATTTCAAGACCTGTGGGACAAACAGTATCCCATCCACTTTTTATGCCTCTGGAGGTCTTTGGTAAGGGGGTAGCCCAATTTTAACACATTTAGCCTCAAGGTAGGAAACTTCTGAAATGCGTAAAACTCAAAAATCCTGAGTGGGAACCTCATTTTTGTGTAGATCAAGCATCGTCTTAGGTGATGCCTCCCAGGTGTGTGAATTTTCTAAAATTTCGCCAGGTTTGCCTTTATTTCTGTGAGATAAACCTCCTCACTAGGTTTCCCTTTTACTATGTTTTCGTGAGAACGTACTTATGGTGAGAATAAGCTATTACCAGTCTTCGTTCAGTCATAGTGGCCATTTTCTCCTTTATGCCAGTCATTGTTTCCAGGTTGTCATGGACTGAATTGTGCCCCCTAAAAATACGTCAACTTGGCTAGGTCATGATTCCCAGTATTGTATGGTTGTGTACCATTTTGTAATCGGATGTGATTTCCTTCTGTGTTGTAAACTCTGTCACTATGATGTAACAGGATGGATGAAAGGCAGTTATACTGATGAGGTCTACAAGATTAGATAGCGTCTTAAGCCAACCTCTTTTGAGATATAACAGAGAGAAGCGAGCAGAGAGACTGGGGACCTCATACCACCAAGAAAGTAGTGCCAGGAGCAGAGTGCATCCTTTGGACCCAGGGTTCCTGCGCCAAGAAGCTCTTAGTCCAGGGGAAGACTGATGACAAGGACCTTCCTCCAGAGCTGACAGAGAGAGAGAGCCTTCTGCTAAACTGACACCCGGAATTTGGACTTCTAGCCTACTAAACTGTGAGAAAATAAATTTGTTTGTTGAAGCCATCCGCTTGTGGTATTTCTGTTATAGCAGCAATAGATGACTAAGACACAAGTTTTACTGGCTCCCTTCTTTTCTACCTTTTGAATACTGTAATCTTCAATAAATAATGCCTTTCCAATAAGGGACAATACACTGCAGTGGCACTTTTCAAGAAATTGGAACTCCTAGAAGTTCTTCTTATCCTGCTTTCAATCTTAGGGTTCAATCATTACTTCCCCACGTGGAACAGATGGAATGCACCACTGTAAACAGTTCTGTAGTATTCAGGGCAGCTGTTTCTGCTCCTTAGCTGTTTGTACTGCTTTTGTTATAATGAAGAATACCTAGTAGTGGTAATTTTCCTGAGATTCAATTTCCTTTAGCTTTACTTGTTTTGCCTCTAGAAGTACTGCTTTGGCAGTAAAGAAGAATGTACTGTAATGGTAATTTTCCTGAGATTAAAAAAAAAAAAAAACTCTTGGCTTTATTTATTTATTTGGCTTGTAAGTACTGCTTTTGCAGTAAGGAAGAATGCATTGTACCATGTTTTGAAAAGTTTCATGAAAAATAATAAAAAGGCTAAGAAGAAACAGACTGGAATAAAATTGATGTGCAGTCATTGCCAGGTGCCTTCATGTTTTTACCTCATGTTTTGCAAGTTTTCAAGAAATAAAATTGAAACCCGATTTTATCACTGACCCATATCAGCAGGACTTAATGTCGTCCAGAGGCCACTGGGACATATGTGATGCCAGATAATTGGTATCAATATCCATAACTCGTAACAAAAATTCTGAAATGGTTCTTTAATCAGCATGCCTTCATTAGTGAACACACAGAGGATCAACAAAAAATCCAAAGGAAAAGATAATTGAGTCTTGAAAGGGTTAACTCACTGCCCTCTAAACTTCCAATCTAATCTTTGAGTTGCTGTTGTCAGTTTGATCCCATAAAGACAGTTCTTAAGGAGCACAATGCTCAAGGCAGACATTCTTTACTAATTAAACTGAACTACTGTTTAGTTTAAAGACGCACCAGGGGATACTTTTGATTCATGGTTCACAGATTATTTCAGGGTAATGGTTACAGGGGTTCCTCAGGCCTCCACGGGTCCAGAAAGTCTGGAGTTCATGAGAATTTGAAATTCTCTTCTGCACTTTCCCCCTTTTGATCAAAGATTCTTCTACAGAATCTTTGAACAAAATGTCCAGTACTGGTAGCCAGACACCATCCAGTTCTTCTGGTCTCCTGGCAAAGGAGGCAGTTGTTCATGGAGGCAATTAGCCACATATTCCATTTCCTTCTCCTATTCCTGACTTTCTTTCTTCCTGTTTCTTCAAGCAAATAGACACCAATTGTTGTGCCTTGGATGACTGCTTGCAAGTCTTTAAAACCCCAGGCACTATGCAACGAACTTGCAGATAAAACAGAAGCACAAAACAGGCTATTAGGTCAATTAACTGGATGTCGCATGAAACCATGACCCTAAACCTCCAAACCAAGGAACCAAATCCCATGAGGTATTCGGCTGTGCATAAGCAGCCTCAGTAGGTGCTTTTGTTGTTGTTGTTGATTCTTAATATTGTTGTCTTTTAACTCTTTTTATTGAGATTGTCAAGTTTCAACTCTTATTTAAAAGACAAAAATCAACACTGCTCAGACTTACTCATCATAGAAGAAAAAAGGAAAAGAACGGTATATTTTCTTAATGATACCTTTAAGAATTTTTTTTAAAAAATACTCATTTACTTATTGCAATCAACCGTTCAATTTTAATAACTGAACTTTTTCTAACATCCATAAAAATTTCATCTACTCAAAAACACATAGTATATATAACAAATCTATAATCTGTTATCAAAGTGCTTTCACATGTCACCTCATTTGACTCTAAAAAACCTATCTGTGCAGAAGCTAGTGCATCCACAATTTCAAAACTAAGAGAACTGTGACCAACAGGATGACATTGTCTCCCCCAAAGTTACTGGCAGAGTACCTACAATTCAGTTTGGGTTGCTTTCTACCATATATCATAATATGAACTCTCAAAAATATGTAGATAACATTTCCAACAGTTCTGAACATTTTTTCAGTGTCAAGTTTTGTTCTAAACAGTCCAGTAAAGCACAGTATCTTCAAATAAATTAAAAACTAAATGTAACTACAGCATCACATACTAAATTATAACAACAGAAACTAAATGTAGATTGACATAAAATTAAAAGGCACTCCAGCCATTCTCCTTTTTCACAAATAAGAACAAAACTCAAAGAGTAATAAAGTCTTACAATGTTTAAGTTAAAAGCTACAACATAGTTCTATAATACAACTTTCTCTGAACTATAAACTCTTGCTATAATTAATATTATGTTAAAATATACTTTTCGATATGCTAGCCAAATTGAATTAATTAAAGACAATTAATGTTCAAATACAACAGAATGTTACTACCTTGAAATACTAATGATGGTCAAACCCGTTGCCCTTGAGTCTGTTCTGACTCATAGCGACCCTGTAGAGCAGAGTAGAACTGTCCCATAGGGTTCCCAAGGAGTGGCTGGTGGATTCGAACTGTCGACCTTTTGGTTAGCAGCCAAACACTTAACCACTGCGCCACCAGGGCCCCAATGATGGTCAAGGGCAACTATAATATAATTCTACGGCATTTGCTGATTTCAAGAAACAGGTAAAACCAATACATGCCATAATAAATGCATAGGGCTATACCAAACTTTTAAACAGGGTCTACAGAAGAAGAAAAATACTAAAGTGGAAGGGAAATTCAAGACAAAATGTTCTGCACTTCAAATTAAGTCAGTCTGTTCCTTTTAAGAGAATCATACTTTTAAAAGCATATCATATACGGAAGTGAATCACACAAACCATATACTTTGGATAACTTTTCTCTCCTTAGAGAACATTAATACACTTTGCAACATTTCTTAAAACCCTTTCCACAGATATCTTCACTGACTTTCACACTACGGCAAAATAAGCGAATAAGCAAAGAAGAAAATTTCTAACTTTTACACGAAATAATAGTTTTCCCCAACTGCCAAGTGAATTCTTAAAAAGCAACTTTATAAATTTTAAAATATATGTATAATAATATAAAACATTTTTCTCCTCTTCCCTACCCATTTGGGGGCATCTGAGTTCCAATTCAAGCAACATGTTCATGATGAATCAACTAAAAAAGCCACGTGTACTGGGTGATATAAGAAATATCTTAATTTGAAACAAATGGAAAATTGTTATTGGATTGTTCTGGTTCATCTAAACCACTGAACAAGCTATCGATAAACTGTCCACTACGGTTCTCATGTAAAGTATGGTTTGTCTCCGTGTGAAGGTACCTGTAACAACTTTGACAAGTTGAGGATTGCTAATGAAACCATTTCGGTTGTATAGCTGGCAATATTGTTCCAATACACATGTAAAATCCTTCTAAAATTTGTCTTGGAGACAAATTACCTAAATTTAGCAATGTCACTGCAAATTCTAACAATGGTACAAACAAGTTAGGAAAAGAGACTAAAATAAAAAGTGTTTTAAAATTAGGAAAGTTAAAACAAAACGGATTTTTATAATGCCAAATTATAAAGTACCCTGATTATGAAGTAAAAGCAATCCACACATACACACAAAATACAACTGGTACACGGTCCATTAGATGCCAAAAAATCAGCTTGACAGATTTCACCCGATTAAGCTTACAGCTAACCAGCACGTATGCAATCCTATAACAAAGTTCATCACAATGATGTTAGTATTAGAATGAGCACCGGACAGGTCAAAAAAACATGGGTCCTTGTTCCCAACTCTGTGCACCAGAGTGATAATGTATAAGGTCACTTTAACTCTGTGCCTCAGTTTCCTGAGCCATAAAACCGAGAGAAATCAGAAAAACTCCAAATAGCTGTAGTTCTCTCTGAGCTAATATTTATGATTCTACAAGTTAAAACCTACTGAGCATCTACTTCATACATAGACAGCACTGTAAGTGATAGGATCACGTGTATACATACTTTCTGTCCTCTAAAGTTGAATGTATAGTCAGGAAGATAAAAAGATTCAAACTACAACTTAGATAGAATCTGAGCTAAAAACTGGTTGGCAAAACACTCTCTCCTCTACCACCCCTCCCCCCAACAAAATGTATTCAGAGCCTTCCTTACTTAAATATTCCTCCTTTGAAAATCTTTTTGTGTTTTCTCCTAGAAAATTTTTTTTTTTACTTTTTCCTCTGAATATTAGTAAAATATACCCATTTGGAAATACGAAATCTCTACAGTTAGTGATAAACAAATATAAGCGGTACTGAAAAGAAATGAAACCAAAAAACAAATCTACAGGTTAAGAAGCATCTATTGACTAGAAATGTGTTTACATCTAACTAAATGAACTACTACGATGCTACAGCAAAATATGTAAACGTTTGAGGCATTCAATTTGGCATTTGAAACAACGGAAAAGGAATGTTAACAGATCAGTCAACAGTCTCAAGAAAATTTACTATATTAATTGGATTCTGTGGAAATTACTGTACTACATCACCTAAATTTAGCAACGTCACTGCAAACTCTAACAATGGTACCAACAAGTTAGAAAATGAGACTGAAATAAAAAATGTTTTAAAATTATGAAAGTTAAAACAAAATGGATTTTTATAATGCCAAAATACGAGTTTTTTGCTTATGAAAATCACTTTCAAAAGTGTAACAGGGCTTGTTGTAAAGATTAAATGAATTAACACATGGCAAGTGCTCACCAGTTATTGGCTAGCATTAATTCTAAACTGAATCTAGCCCATCATAGGTAGAAACCGGTGATAAAACATCTAAGTTAACAGTAATTGATTCAGGGCTATCTTCAGGCAACTATACAAAAGTACAAGCCCTGTGACACCAGGAGTTAGGATATTGATGAACACTCTGACATCTGGAGTTAAGAACACAGCAATTTTAAATGATTTAAATATTTCAAGACAACTCTTGTACAAAAATTAATTATGTGCATTAAAGTATACTAACTTAAGAAAAATTAAAATGCAAATCAAATTACAAGACTGATTTGGTCAAAAAAAAATGAAAATGGTTAATTTTTCTGTTCTTGACTGTTACTTACATCTAAATGGTTTTAAATTTAAATTACTTCATTTCTTTAATGCTTGGAAGTAAATCATACTACAAAGACAGCCCAAAAAACCAAACCCACTACTGTCGAGTCGATTCCGACTCATAGCAACCCTATAAGAGAGAGCAGAACTGCCCCATAGGGTTTCCAAGTCTGTAAATCTTTATGGAAGCAGACTGCCACATCTTTCTCCCTTGGAGTGGCTGGTGGGTGCTAATCTTATGGTTGGCAGCCGAGTGCTTTAACCACTGTGCCACCAGGGCTCCTTATATACAGACAAGATCAAATCATGTTAAAAAAAAAATTAACACGTTGTTAACGATAATTGTCTTAACCTGCAAAGGGTGAATTCTTGAACTAAAGGGTGTAACAACAAAAAGCGCAGTTATCTTTTCAGAAAAGTATGCAAAGTTTAAGTAAACTTTAAACTTCCACAAAATCAACTTAGAAAACAGGTTCCTCTTTCAAAAGAAACCCAAGTAGCTGGAAATTTCCATTGAATTTTTATAAGAAAAAATATTTCTTATATGTTTAAATCAAAAATTTGTATTTTTTAAAAAATCCTTATCTAGTTCCTACTTATTAGCACAAAACTCCATGCTTGCTAAATTTGTCCAATAATAAGTTTCACTAAAATGTGCGTAGATTTCCAATGATTCTGAAAGCAAATTCTCTTTCTAATGGTAGTGATCTTCTGAATGAAATGTAAATATTAAAAGTTTTTATTCAAATTAGCCCCTAGCACATAGTTCAACTCAAATAGGGGAATGAATGAATCTTTCCTTAACAGTATTTTGCAGCTATAAGCATTAAAAAAAGGTCCAAAGCAGAACCCTTAAATAGTGATATACTCAACTTAGAGTGAATGTCAGATTACTAAACTAAAAATTAATGTAATTTTAAGTTGGAAAACAATGCACAAAGCAGTAATTAAGGAGAGGCTAAGTGTAGGGGGACAAAATTCATATGAATAGTAAGTCCATAAATTTTTTTGCAGAATTACCTTAGACTAAATAGTATTTTTAAAATACTTTAATAAAACTTATAACTGCAAATACAAAATGCAAACATACAACTGAAAAGTAAAACCCTTCATTATCTAAATTCCAATGTTTGTCTCATTCATGAGATAAATACATGCACTCTCTTTTTAAAATTAGAAGTTCAAGTCAAAGAGATTGGAGTCAATCCCAGTAAGGAAGAAAAAAGTAGATCTTCAAATACAATATCCTTAATAAACTTTCAAAATCAAGATTGTTAAGGAAAAAAAACCCTACAGTTCTGATATATCTGATATAAATTTGTATTCAGTCATGTACCTTGGAAAGCTAGTAAACTACTAATAAACAGATCTTTTAATAAAAATATTTTCATGTTTCAGACAATCACCTTTGGGATATACTACTGATAAACTTATTTATACATATTTTACAAATGACACTCAAGTTCTGAAGACTAATCTTTTTTATTTCCCAAACCATCTTTACTGGACTTTTCTACCTTTGGCTTTTTCGACTATTTCCTAACTGAATATATAACCTAATCTAATAAGCTTTTACCAAAAACAAAATCCAGTGGTTGTCTTAGTGATTTATAGCCTACTGAAAGATATAATATGCCCATGCCTTCCCAAATACGGAACATGTCTCAACTGATTATTTGAAGCAACTGGCAATGTATTAACTGCAAAAAATCATTATTTTATATTCTTTATCTCCAAGATAAACTAAGAACAAAGCGTGAACATTTTATTAGTAGTAGAAGTTAGTCAATACAAATACATAGATTTCAATGTTCAATTTCTATTTGGAAGTTCATCAATTACAACCTACTGGGCTTTCAACCAAAATACCAAACTGCTGAAATAAGTTGGTTTTATTTTCATAATAGCATATTTTGATGTAAGAAATGTTAACCATTCTAACCCTGACTTATGGGTATGCACAGCCTCTGCTTTCAGAAGACAAACAAACAGTTAAGTACTGGTATTTGAAAACCTGGCCCAAAGAGATTCAGTTATCCCTAGCCTAGCTGTAGGTTCCCGGGAAATCCCAAACATCGGGTGACCCTGCCAGGCGTCAGGACGAACATTGCAACTAGCAAGGCTTTTAACTTTGGCTCTGATGGGCCCCACCAGCATCATGGCTGATGCTGACCGATGCGCAGGAGGAGGAGGTGGACGAGGAAGAGGCTGGTTTGTTTACTTGCAGCCTGAGCCGCCGCCGCCGCCGCCGCCGCCAGCAGCGACAGCATCTCAGGATCAGCCAAACCCAGCATCTTCCGCACATTTCTATTCTTAGCACACAACTCCCAAGCGGATCAAAACCCCACTACTATTAAAAACACAGACAAACACGTTACCCACCTCCCACACACACCCCCCACCCCACCAGAGCCGCCTTTTCCTGTGCGCCGCCCGCCGGGTTGGGTGGGGAGGAAGGAGACCCCGGGGGACTCCTGTGCATCCTCGCCTTCACCCCACCCCACGCGCGCAGACAGCCCCAGCGATAGGGCGCGCGGCAGACAGCACCCTCCCCCCAACCCAAACACACAGACACCGGGGCGCTCCACGCGTTACATAACCTCGCCGCCACCCCAGGCCAGGCCGGCGCCCCCTCCCCACGCCGCGCGCCCAGGCGGGTGGGGCGCGGGGAAAGAACCAGAGTTGCGCAGAGACTAGAGGCGCCGGGGCCGGAGCAGCCCAGACACTGACGGTACGGCTAGGCCGGGAACACCCCTCCCTGGCCCCCGTGCACCGTCGCCCCCCAGCTTCCCCCGGAAAGTGAGGGGCTGTCAATGTCATCCACACCAGGCAACCCCGGGCCTCCCCACCCACACCCCAAAGCCTCCAGGGACCCAGCCCCCGCCCCTGCCCCCGGCGCCCACCTCCCCGGCGCGGTGACAGCCCGACGCCCCCGCCTCACCCCACCCCCGCCGCCACCCCCTGTTCGAGGGAGGCTGAGAGGGAGGACTCAGCCGAGGGCCTGGAGGGAGTAGAGCAGATGCGGGGAGGGGAACGAGAGTGGGGGGCGGTGGCTGTTACCTGCAAAGGCGGCGGCGGCGGCCCCGCAGCTGCTCGGGCGGCGGCGGAGGATGGAGCCGGGGGGGGGCGGGGGGAGGAGAGGGGGCGACTCGGGGGTCCCCCCTCCCTCCTCCTCCCCTCCTATCCTCCCCCCACCCCGCAGAGCCTCTGGCCCCCCTGGAGCCCGGTGCGGCCGGCGGGCGGGCAAGCGAAGGGCTGCAGGGGTGGGAGGGAGGGAGCCGGCCGGGCCCGGCCGCGGAGCTGGAGCGGGAGGAGGCGGCGGCGCCGGTGGCGGCGGCGGGAGGGGGAGGGAGCAGAGAGAGGGAGGCGGCGGCGGGGGGAGGAGGAGGCGGAGACTCTACATGGGAATCGGATATCGGCTACAAATTCAATTCAACATCAGAAAACACCGCTCGGGCGGGGGATGGGGCCAGCAGGCTAAGCGGCGAGGGGCGGAGGCGAGGGGCCCCGGGGTGCGCCCTGTGTCGGGGCGTCTCTGGCCTCCTCCTTCGGGCCGCGCCTCGCCTGGGGGACCCCGCTGCCACCTCCCCGCCCCCTCCTTCCTCCCTCTCGGGGCCGCCGCTCGGTTCTCGCCGCCGCCGCGGGGCTTGTTGTTGACTTTGAGGAAAACTCCTGACGTCAGGGGCTGGCTCTCGGCGACTGGCGCGAGCGGCTTCCCCGCGTCCCCAGCCCTGCCCGCCGCCTCTGCTCCCCTCCCTGCCGGGCCCCCCAAACCCGCAGCGCCCGGCGCCCCCTCTCCTTCTCTCGCGAGAACATCCCCCCAGCCAGCCAGAGCCTGGAGTGGGGGCAGTCGTTCTCGGGCGGGAAGTTCTGGGTTTCCCCGGCGCCCTCGTGGCCCTTGGCGAGCACCCGAGGCCCAGGAGCTGTGGCTCCCCTCCCGGTGGCTTTCGCGGGAGGAGTCCGCTGCCTTCCCCGGCGCACCCACCCGCCCTAACCGCAGACGCGCGCGGCCGGGAAGGGCAGCTCCTCCCGACCACCGCGGCTGCTCGGGGACGTCGGACGCGGCGCGAAAGGGAGACACCTGGGAGCCCCTCAGGTGGGTGGGGCTCAATGGAGAGCGGACCCTGGGAGCTGGAGCCAGGCGAAGGCTACCCACCCGTCTGGAACTCAGGGAAGAGGGGCTCCTGGTCATCCCAAAACACGAAACTAATCCCGACTATCCTAGGAGACATTGCCGTGTAGCCCAAGCACACCTTTCCGACCAGCAGTCCACAGCGCTCCCTGTGAGCTCTCATAATCACACGTACTAGACACGTTGCAAAAAAAAAAACAACCCTTTTGCTGTCGAGTCGATTCCAGCTCATAGCGACCCTGCAGGCAGATTGCAGTGGCGTTCTAATTCATTCTTGAAATTACAACCTTTTTTAGAAATATTAGTTTTCATTGACTTTGGAGAAGCCATGATTTATTGCATTCACGAAGAAGATAACCGTTTATTTCTTTCGAAGTTCATGGATACTGAGAATATTTGCAATGGAGACACTGTTTTTACAAAATGACAGTATTTCTTTACCATACATCACACTCCAGAAAGTTATAAAACAAGAAGTTTGCTTTTTTCTCTGAGACCATGTTTTATTGGTTCTGGAAACACCTGGCAAAAATTATTATTTAGCCAAGTGGCTCTAGCCGTGTTAATGTTCCTGTTATTTTCTCCCAAGGCAAAAGTCTTGTTCAATGCCTTTGGCTTCTTTCTGTAGACGATGCCACTTCCTCCTTCTGATATACACTTCCTTCTGTTTTTCCATGTCCTTAAACTCAATATCGGGTCAAAAGACATCTTTCTGCAATACTTTCATGACAACTGTATGATGATAGTCCTTTAATACTATTTCCACTGGTATTTGTATTGTGGGTTGTATTTATACATATATGTCTATATCTTTTCTCTTATGAAATGCACGTCTATTGGGATTGTGGACAAGAGTAGGAAATCTAATTTTTTTTTAAAGGTATTTTTAAGTCAATTTTCTTCGTTTGTAAGGGAGACTCCTGTTTGTCCGAGCATTCTAGAACAAAATCTGTTGTTTTAAGAAACAGATCTGAGAGTAAAGTCCTTGGTTGCTACCTTACGTTTTCCCATATTTCCCAGTAAGTCATGAACCGTTTAATAAACACAGTCCATGTCCTAATTCTAATCAGTTTATGCATGCATAAAATATACATGAATTATTCCCATAATTATCAGACCTATAACAGTCCCTATTGGCAAAATGATTCAGTTATAAGTTTCTTGCTATAAAATGCTAAACTGGGTCAGATTTTTATTCTATAGTACCTCTTTTTTTTTTTTTTTAAATAGTCTCTTCTGAACCCGGCACTAAAGAGTGTCTTCAACACTCTTTTAAATACTTAACTCAGAGTTGTAGTGGTGTCCTGAAATACCAGGTATCTCTTACCAACTCGGATTTTCAATTGTTTCCACTTATAGCATCAAAATATTTATCTTATGAGTCAAAAACCAAACCAAACCCGTTGCCTTCCAGTCAATTCTGACCCGTAGTGACCCTGTATCTCCTCACCTCATCAGAAGAGTCTTAGTGGCACAGTGGTTAAAGCACTGAGCTGCTAACCAAAAGGTTGGCAGTTCAAACCAACCAGCTGCTCTACAGGAGGAAGCTGTGGCAGTCTGCTTCCATAAAGATTTACAGCCTTGGAAACCTTGGAAACCCTATGGGCAGTTCTACTCTGTCCCATAGGGTGCTATGAGTGAGAACCGACTCCCCAGCAGTGGGTTGCTCTCATCAGATTGTAGTAAATCTTAGATGGATTGACCCCTAAAGCTAAGTATTATAAAACTACAATGGATTATATACTCACGTATTTGAAAAAAGTGAACTTTTATTTTTGCTCTTCACTAAATATTTTCATAAATTTCTGTATCATCAGCTTATTTTACTATTATTTAAATACCCTAGTTCTTTCTGTGAGACTGTGCCATTATGAATTTGGCAAAATCTGCCAATTGTGATATGCCAATAAACCAGACAAAGTATATGCTAGAAGGCTCCTCCTCCTCTTGCTCTTATCACATCTGTTCATCCACGGGAATGTCCCTCCTAAATGTCAGAGAGAAAGCCCTCTTTCTTCATTAAGCCAGGTATTCCTAAGGCCAACATTTCTCAGTATCAGTAATTTATGCCTTCTTTTTGACTATTTGGGTTGCATTTAGTACAGTTCCAATGACTAAATTAGATACTGAGAGATATTTCTTAGTACTTCCATGATATCCTGGTAGTAACTTAAACTAGAAGGTACTACAAATCATTCAAAACCAGTTGCCATCCAGTGGATTCCGACTCATTGCAACCCTATAGGACAGGGTAGAACTGCCCCATAGGGTTTCCAAGGAGCGGCTGGTGGATTCAGACTGCTGACCTTTTGGTTAGCAGCTGAGCTTTTAACCACTTCACCCTTAGGGCTCATACAGGTCATTGTTGTTGTGGCCAGGTGCCCTGGAGTCGCTTCCGACTCATAGCAACCCTACCTACAACAGAACAAAACACTGCCCTGTCCTGCGCCATCCACGCAATCCTTTTTATGTTTGAGCCCGTTGTTGTAGCTGCTGTGTCAATGCATCTCATTAAGGATCCTCCTCTTTTTCCTTTTTCACTGACCCTCTTTACCAAGCATGATGTCTTTCACGAGGGACTGATCCCTTCTGATAACATATCCAAGGTACATGAGACATAGTCTCGCAATCCTTACTTCTAAGGAGCATTCTGGTCATACTTCTTTCAAGACAGATCTGTTCGTTCTTTTGGTGGTCCATGGTATATTCAATATTCTTGACCAACATCACAATTCAAAGGTGTCAGTTCTTCTTCGGTCTACTTTATTCATCATCCAGTTTTCGCATGCATAGGAGGCAATTGAAAACAACATGACTTGAGTCACGCCCGCCTTAGTCTTCAAGGTAACGTCTTTGCTTTTCAACATTTAAAGAGGTCTTTTGCAGCAGATTTGCCCAATGCAATGCATCTTTTGATTTCTTGACTGCTGCTTCCATGGGTGTTGATTGTGGATCCAAGTAAAACGAAATCCTTGACAACTTCAATCTTTTCTCCGTTTATTATGCGTTGTTTATTGGTCCAGGTGTGAGGATTTTTGTTTTCTTTATGTTGAGATGTAATTCGTACTGAAGGCTGTGGTTTTTGATCTTCATCAGTAAGTGCTTCAAGTCCTCTTCACTTTCAGCAAGCAAAGTTGTGTCATCTGCATAACAGGTCATTAGGTAACAAAAATTAAATTACTACTTCTCTTTCTTAATAGAAAGGATGTCTTGTCACCAATGCCTAGAATAAGAGATGGCAGAAAGTAGGCACAGAATAAATATTTGTTTAATAAATGAATGAATGGACAAATAAATGAACAAATAAACCTGTGCAGTATGTACAGTTTATACAGTACTTTCCTCTTGGGATGCAAAGTGGTTTATTTTAAAGAGCACAAACGGGCTTTGGAGCCTTGCAGACCTGAATTCAAAGCCTGTCTCTGCAAACTTACAAACTATCACCTCAGACAAGTTGCTTAACTTTTGTAAGCCTTAATTTCCTCATTTGTAAAACGGCAATTCCAACTACTTTGACAGGGTAGTGTGAGTGTTAAATATTAGCTAGTGTCTAAAATATAGTGAGTGGTAAGCAAACTAAAATTCGGTTACCATAATGTGAATATATTTGTTAAGGTAACACTAGCTGCCACAACAAACACACAACATATACTGGCACAAAACAATAGAAGTGTATTTCTCATTCATGTAAAGTTCTACATTGCAGAGACGTCTCCTTCAGCATTTATGCAGGGGCCCAGGTTTCTTCCACGGTAGGGTTCTGGCATGTTCAGCGCATTATCACAACATCAAGCTGGTGGAAGGGGAAAGCATGGAGAATCGCCCATGGGAAATTTTATGCACATGACTTCCACTCACGTTTCACTAGCTAGAACTCACACAAGCCACGTAACTACAAGGTAGGTCAAGAAGTGAGGTCTAGACCAGGAAGAAAAGGCAATCGTTTTGCTGAACAGCCAGCGAGTCTGTGCCACACTTGATTTCTGAAATAACCGCATAAATCCACAGCTGTAACTAATGAATATCCTAGATGATTAACCGAGCAATTTTCAAAGAGCACAACTTAAATCCAAGTGTAAGTAGTGGAAGACACGGTTGCAACAGTTATCAGTACTAATTGTCTTTTTTCTCTTTTTCCAAGATGTCTTTCTTAAGGTATAGGTCAAGTGCCTGTATAGTAACACATCAGAATACCTGAGGGACAGATATGTCACTAATCTGTTGCCACATGAAATTGGAATACTTAAAGCCCTGTGGAAACCTCCCTCTTATTTCATTGTCAGATTTTGTTTTTCCTGCTACGTTACCAGAGTATGAATGAAAAAAATTCTCATTCATATTCTCTCCCTCTTAGACAGCTGAGTCAGTTGGCAACTTCAGCAATCTCTGGCCACTACCTTTAGTATTTCAGGATGCTCAGGTCACAGACAGTTACCAACCACAATTAAATAACTGTTTGTGGGGCATCGAGCTAGAATTCATGCTTTAATTCCAGAGCAACAAGCATGCATAATTATTATTGCTGGCTGTGCCAGAGAATCACGGTATGCAATAAAACTAATACATACATGTTGTCATCCCAGAGCCTCGTTTTAGTATATAATTTTAACTTCCTTAGGTGCTGTGCATTTCTAGTTTTTTCAGAATTGGCTCTGGGGGGACTGGACTTTCCAACACAGTAGCTACTGGTGAAATAATGACAGTGAATTTCCAACCTTCAGCTAGGTAATGACCTCAGCTCCTTCCTCACTTATCTCCAGTAAATGCAATCCTGTTCTGGAAGTTTCCCCGTCCATTTTAAAATGCCATTTCTTCTTATAATAGAAATACTTTTAGAATCAGCAGGAAAGTTTCAAATCTACACCTGACTTAACTTTTTACCCACTCTAAAGTCCAACTGTTGAATCTGTAATATTTCATTAATAAAATTCTAGCTGGTTTGTTACAGTGGAGCCCTGGTGGCACTGTTGTTAAAGCACTCGGCTGCTAACCAAGAAAGGTCAGCCATTCGAACCCACCAGCCACTCCTTGGGAGAAAGATGTGGCGGTCTGCTTCTGTGAAGATTTACAGCCTTGGAAACCTATGGGATTATTCTACTCTGTCCTATAGGATCCCTCTGAGTTGGAATTGACTCGGACGGCAGTGGCTTTCATTTGGTTTGGTTTGCTTACAGTAGGAGGAAATCCGGTCTCAGTATTTTTATGTTAACCTTTAGGTAGTAGACCAAACCATGCAAACACTGTCTCAAATCAGTAATTAGATTTTAATCAAATCTCTGAATTTGATTTAGAATTAAAGCTTCTCCCAGTCCCCATTCGTCTTCTTTAGGCTGGAAGCCTTTAGGGCAAAATGCAGGCAGGCTCAGCTTCTCTATCTTGTTTTTCTCTTTCACCCCACAAGTCAGTCTCTGGGTGAAGGACAAAACAGTTATTACTAAATTGATATCATTGTAAACTAGCATTGCACTCTCTTGGACTGGCACACAGAACCAGCAACATCATTTTCAGGGTTCTGTAAAACCCTGCAAAATGAAAATGTAGGGTACCTGGTGAAAAATAATGAAAAATTTTAAGATGGCAACAGCAGAGCATTAAACCAAGTGCAGGACCCTGCACAGTTTGCAGGCCCGTGAAGCTGCCGGCACGTGTATAAGGCTGGCTGGCTCTCCACGGCTCTTTGGAAAGTCGTTTCTGGGTTCCTCTGACGGCAGTCCTTGTGATGTGGGTGATGCGCCTTTTCCTCCGCTGGCTACTCCTGATCACCCCTCGTCTACTTTGCTCAGCTCTGTGGGAGTCTCCTGGTGGGGTCCTCTCACCCTGTGGCACCAGGTCTCCTAGGCAGGACTCAACCTGGCTCCAAGCAGTTCTGTCTCTCCCACGGGACTTTATCTGGGCCACCAGAAACACTCACACATCCTTTACCCTGCAGGCTGTTCTCTCCCTCTTAGCTCTGCCACCAAAGCAGTTAGGCAGCCTCCTTCTCAATTTCCTGAGTGGGAGTCAAGACTCCAGTCCACAGTGTCCCCCAACTTCAGAGAATACAGTCCAAGCTCCCCATGGGATCCCATGAAAGCCCCCTGGCTTGAGATGAAGAAGTATCCTCCACCCCCTCCGCAATGGGGGAATGCAGAGCCCAACTCTCCAGTATGGTCTCTTCACAAATCTCCTCTTATCTCACCTT
Source organism: Dugong dugon (assembly GCA_030035585.1). NCBI lineage: Eukaryota > Metazoa > Chordata > Mammalia > Sirenia > Dugongidae > Dugong > Dugong dugon. The sequence goes on along the minus strand of CM057469.1, from coordinate 20,096,624 downwards.
TTCCTCACTATTTTATATTCTAAAGTGAATAAGTGCATTCCAGTCACAGAACAGGTTTTGAAGTATTTCCTTTATGATAGTGACCTAGTTGAAATGTTGTATTTTTTGTATCTTGGAGGTCTCAGTTGAAAGTTCAATTTTAAAATCCCATTACAAAGTATATTCTCTCTGTGGCATGAGTAACTTCCCTGTTTCTTATTTAAATGTGTGCTCACATGTATAAAAAATTATTAGCTATTACCAAATAAAATATATTCAGGTTAACAGGTGTTCAAGGCATAAAATTAATTAAAACAGTATCTTCTCTACATTTGTTTGTATTTCTGTTGGACAAATATATGCCAACACATTGCCTTTTTCGTATGTTATTACCTACATTAATGATGTTAAATATTTTTACAGACTCTTGCCTTTGATTAATTCCTCAAATTTTTTTTCTTAAAAAATTAAGAATTGAACACTATGAATTTTATCTCTGAAGATCCTGTGATATGTAAACGTGCCACAAAATCAAGAATAAAAAGACAGAAGTACAATTTGTACTGAGAGTCAGTCGCTTGGACAAAAAATTACATTGAGCCGTGATAACCCCCGGACACAAGCATGAATCTCAAATCAGATGAATTTTTTTTTTTTTAACAATGTTAACACTGCCTTAATATCGCTTTAAAGTCTACAATTACCAAAGAGGAGTTGCCATCTTTTGTTTCACATCAAGGTATAAAATTTTGACAAAATGACTGGATTTTGGTTGTCTAGTTTAAATGCCTTGAACTTTTCCTTGCTCCACTCAGCGTGCTACCATGAGCCTTGAGTATGAAGTCAGAGAATAACAATGTACTAAATGCATGTCATGCTCGGCTACATTAGATCTCTTTCTGCCCCTTGTCCTCTGAAAAGTTGCTTCTTCATAGCTGCCCTTTTCCTCTGAACAGCTGAGGAAGTCCTGGAATTACTTGACATCTAGTAATCTTCTTTGTAAGCAGAAGATTCTTTAGATAATTCATTAAGAAGACTGTACTTCCATGGATTATTTCTATAGTTCGTTGCTACATAATTCATTAGGGAAAACTTATGAAGACTTGGGAAAAAGGGAAAAAAAATCCACCACCCCCCCCCCCCCCCACCCGCCGCCCTTTTTTTGCGTTTCAGGCACTTTCCCCTTAATGATGGGTTATTGTAACCTCTATTTTTCAAATCTCCAACCAAGGTTTCATGAAACATATTTATTTTCATATTCACCTAGTCACATCATCTTCTGTGATAAACCGTTTTAAGCTTTAGATTATACAGTTCACATTTTAACAGTCAATTCCATTGAATTCCAGAAACACTTATTGACTCTCTATACTGACAGAGCTCTAGAGAGAGATGACTACAACATGGTGCCTCCCTTCAAGATGCTCTACCTACCTGGGAGTCCAACATAAATAAGCAACTATAATACAAAGAAGAGCTACAACAGACACATGTATAAAGGGATATGAAAACACATCCCAGGAACAGTTCAGTGATGACAGAGAAGGAGTCAGGTGAACCTAAACAGAAGCTAATGGCATTTTACCTGGGCTTTGAAATGAGGCCAGAGGTTGATCAGGTAGGGAAAGTGTTATGGATTAAATTGTGTCCTCAAAAAATGTGGATCAATTTGGCTAGACCATGAGTCCCAGTATTGCGTGATTGTCCACCATTTTGTGATCTGATGTGATTTTCCTATGTGTTGTAAATCCTCCCTCTGTGACGTTAATCAGGTGAGATTATTGGCAGTTATGATAACGAGGCAGGACTCAATCTACAAGATTAGGTTGTGTCTTAAGTCAATCTCTTTTCAGATATAAAAGAGAGCAGCAAGCAGAGAGACAGGAGGACCTCATACCACCAAGAAATAAGAGCCAGGAAAATAGTGCATCCTTTGGACTCAGGATCCCTAAGCTGAGAAGCTCCTCAACCGGGGAAGATTGATGACAAGGAGCTTCCCCAGAATTGACAGACAGAGTAAGCCTTTACCTGGAGCTGGCACCCTAAATTCGAACTTCTCGCCTCCTAGACTGTGAGAGAATAAATCTTTGTTTGTTAAAGTTACCCACTTGTAGTATTTCTGATACAGCAGCACTAGATACCTAAGACAGGGAGGATATTCCCAGGCAGTGAAAAGAACACAAAGAAAAGCAAGGAGAGAGTAACATCAGGGACTCCAAGAAAAGAAAATAGATGCAGGGAAAGTTTCAGTAAAATGAGGATTTTTGAGCTGAATTTGAAGAATCATGAGTTTTGTGAGAGGAAATGAGAGTCTACATGAACACAGGAGCAGTGGAGAGGGAGAAGGAAGAGTCTGCAGAGTAATTTATGATGTAGGATCTACAGAGCTGAGTGAGCAGATGGTGGGCAGAGGGTTGGTAAAAGAAGGAAGGAACAAGGATCATGCCCAATGCCAAGAGGAGGAACGGAGTGTGTGTGTGTGTGTGTGTGTGTGTGTGTGTGTGTGTGTGTCTAAGAGATAGAGAGAAAGAGAGAGCACCAGCACACATTATACAGTAGTTGTTCTTGTTTATTTGGGGGATGGGGTTGTTAGGAGGTGGGGTTATGAGGAAGAAAAGAGAAAATGAGCTCTATTTGAACCTGTTAAAATTGAAGTAGAAGAAGGAAACCAAAGTCTCAGAGAAGAAACTAGTCTACATGGCTAATAGCCTTCTGGAGCCACAGCCTCATCTATCCCAAGACCGGAAGAACTAGATGGTGTCTGGTTACCACCTACCAATCTTTCTGATCAGGACCACAATAGATGGACCCTGATAGAACTGGAGAAAAATGCGAAACAGAACTTAAATTCTTACAAAGTCCAGAATAACTATCGCCCTGAGATACTCTTTAAATCTTGCCCGGGAACTATTCCCTGAGGTCACCTTTTAGCAAAATAACAGATTGGCACATAAAATAAAGGATACTACCTGTGAGTACTGGGCTTCTTTAAAAAAAAAAAAAAAAAGGTGTATGGAACCAAAAGGCCAAAAGGTCAACAGTTACTCTAAAGCAAAGGTGAAAAGATAAGGAGGCAGAGAAACTAGAGTACTGGAAATGGAACAACTAGAATGCAATTAAAGAGAATGCTTACACATTGTAAAAACTGTAACTAATGTCACTGAAAAATTTGTGTAAAAATTGTCAAATGGGAACCAAATTTGCTGTATAAACTTTCACTGAAAACAAAATATTTTTTAAAAAAGTTAAAGTGCATCGTGAGACTTCCAGTTAGATATAGTAATAAATACAACCGCTAACATTATCGTGTGCTTACTTTGTGCCAAGCACTGAGTAAGCACTCTACCAGAATGACCTGACTTAATAGCAGAGGCATTTGGGGATATGAAAATATGGAAGCCTAACTAAAAAACGTGGTCCAAATATGCAGATCTGCATCAGAGCACAGTGACAGTGGCAGCCAGCAGGGATGTGTGCACAGACAGAAAAAAACAAACCTTGGAAAGCACTAACCCTTGAGGGTAGGAGGAGATGAAGAAAGAAGTCATATGGGTAGGAAAAGAAACAGAAGGAAGATGTCATGAAAGCCAAGGTAGGATAGAGTTTCAAAAAGGAGGACATGTTCGGCAGTGTGAAATGCTGCACGGAGGTCAAATAAAAGACAAAATCTGTTAACCGCCTGTTGAATTGTACAAGTGAGAAGTCATTGGTTATCTTCGCATTGATACTAGTAAGTTCATGGTGTATAGGGTTTAAAGCTTAATTACACTAAGTTAAGGAGAAAATGGCAAACTGAGGAAAAGGGGATAGTAGAAACGATGGGGGAAGATTTTGTTGTAACCTCTTGTGAGTTACCCTCACGTGTCTGTCAGTTTGTCGTACTGTGGGGGCTTGTGTGTTGCTGTGATGCTGGAAGCTACGCCATTTCAAATACCAACAGTTATCCATGGTGGACAGGTTTCAGCTGAGCTGCCAGACTAAAACAGACTAGGAAGAAGGACTCAGCGATCTACTTATGAAAAGGATTAGCCAGTGAAAACCTTATGAATAGCTGCAGAACATTGTCTGATACAGTGCTGAAAGATGAGTCCCCTAAGTTGGAAGGCACTCAAAAGACGATTGGGGAAGAGCTGCCTCCTTAAAGTAGAGTCAACTTTAATGACGTAGATGGAGTCAAGCTTTTGGGACATTCATCTGATGATGTGGCATGACTCAAAATGAGAAGAAACAGCTGCAAATATCCTTTAATAATTGGAACATGGAATGTATGAAGTATGAGTCTAAAAAAATTGGAAATGGTCAAAAATGAAATGGAACACGTAAACTTCACTATCCTACTAGACATTAGTGAGCTGAAATGGACTGGAATTGGCCATTTTGAGTCAGATACTTATATGGTCTACTAAGCTGGGAATGACAACTTGAAGAGGAATGGCATTACATTCATCATCAAAAAGAACACTTCAAAATCTATCAGTGATAGGATAATATCTATACGCCTACAAGGAAGACCAGTTAATACGACTATTATTCAAATTTATGCACCAACCACTAAGGCCAAAGATGAAGAAATTGAAGATTTTTACCAATTTCTGCAGTCTGAAATTGATCAAACATGCAATAAAGATGCATTGATAATTACTGGTGATTGGAATGTTAAACTTGGTAACAAAGAAGGATCGGTAGTTGGAAAATATGACCTTGGTGATAGAAACGATGCTGGATATCGCATGATAGAATTTTGCAAGACCAATGACTTCCTCATTGCAAATACCTTTTTTCACCAATATAAATGGTGACTACACATGTGGACTTCACCAGATGGAATGCACAGGAATCAACTTGACTACGTCTGTAGAAAGAGACAATGAAAAAGCTCAGTATCACCAGTCAGAACAAGGCCAGGGGCCGATTGTGGAACAGACTATCAATTGCTCATATGCAAGTTCAAGTTGCAACTGAAGAAAATTAGAACAAGTCCACAAGAGCCAAGTATGACGTTGAGTGTATCCCACCTGAATTTAGAGACCATCTCAAGAATAGATTTGATATGTTGAACACTAAATGACCGAAGACCAGACAAGTTGTGGAATGACATCAATGACATCGTATGTGAAGAAAGCAAGAGGTCATTTAGAAGATAGAAAAGAAAGGAAAGACCAAAATGGATGTCAGAAGAGACTCTGAAACTTGCTCTTGAAAGTCGAGTAGCTAAAGCTAAAGGAAGAAATGATGAAGTAAACGAACTGAACAAAAGATTTCAAAGGGCAGCTTGAGAAGACAAAATATTATAATGACATGTGCAAAGAGCTAGAGATAGAAAACTAGGCGGGAAGAACGCGCTCATCATTTCTCAAGCTGAAAGAACTGAAGAAAAAATTAAAGCCTCAAGTTGCAATAGTGAAGGATTCTACAGGGAAAGTATTAAATGACACAGGAAGCATCAAAAGTAGATGGAAGGAATACACAGAGTCATTATACCAAAAAGAATTGGTCAACCTTCAACCATTTTGGGAGGGAGGATATGATCAGGAACCGAGGTTCTGAAGGAAGCGGTCCAAGCTGCACTGAAGGCGTTGGCGAAAAGGAAGGCTCCAGGAATAGACGGAATATTAACTGAGATGTTCCAACAGTCAGATGCAGCCCTGGAAGTGCTCACTTGTCTATGCCAAGAAATTTGGAAGACAGCTACCTGGCCAACTGACTGGAAGAGATCCATATTTATGCCTATTCCCAGGAAAGGTGATCTAACCGAATGTGGAAATTATGGAACATTATCATTAATATCACACGCAAGTAAAAGTTTGCTGAAGATCATTCAAAAGCAGCTGCAGCAGTATATGGACAGGTAACTGCCAGAAATTCAGGCTGAATTCAGAAGAGGACGTGGAACCAGGGATATCATTGCTGATGTGAGATGGTCCTGGCTGAAAGCAGACAATACCGGAAAGATGTTTACCTGTGTTTTATTGACTATGCAAAGGAGTTCGACTGTGTGGATCATAACAAATTATGGATAACATTTCAAAGAGTGGGAATTTCAGAACTCTTAATTGTGCTCATTAGAAACCTGTACACAGATCAAGGGGATACTGTGTGGTTTAAAGTCAGGAAAGGTGTGCATCAGTGTTGTATCCTTTCACCATACCTATCCAATCTGTATGCTGAAAAATAATCCAAAAAGCTGGACTCTAGGAAGAACAACTGGGCATCAAGATTGGAGGAAGATACATTAACAACCTGCATTATGCAGATGACACAACCTTGCTTGCTGAAAGCAAAGAAGACTTGAAGGTTTTACTAATGAAGAACAAAGACCACAGCCTTCAGTATGGATTACACCTCAACATAAAGAAAACAAAAATCCTCGCACCAATAAACAACGTCACGATAAATGGAGAAAGAAGACTGAAGTTGTTGAGGATTTCATTTTACTTGGATCCACAATCAACACCCATGGAAGCAGCAGTCAAGAAATCAAAAGATGCATTGCACTGGCAAATCTGCTGCAAAAGACCTCTTTAAAGTGTTGAAAAGCAAAGGTGTCATCTTGAAGACTCAGGAGGGCCTGACCCAAGCCATGGTATTTTCAATTGCTTCATATGCATGCAAAAGTTGGACAATGAATAAGGAAGAACAAAGAAGAACTGACACCTTTGAATTGTGGTGTTGGCGAAGAATATTGAATATACCATGGACTGCCAAAAGCATGAACAAATCTATCTTGGAAGAAGTACAACCAGAATGCTCCTCAGAAGCAAGGATGGGGAGACTACGTCTCACATACTTTGGACATGTTGTCAGGAGGGATCAGTCCCTGGAAAAGGACATCATGCTTGGTAAAGTAGAGGGTCAGTGAAAAGCAGGAAGACCCTTGACAAGATAGATTGACACAGTGGCTGCAACAATGGGCTCAAGCATAAAAAGGATTGTGAGCATGGCGCAGGACAGGGCAGTGTTTTGTTCTGTGGTGCATAGGGTTGCTATGAGTCGGAACCGACTGGATGGCACCCAACAATAACAACTAAGAGTTAGGAGCACTGGGGTACAATGGCTAAGAGATGGGCTGTTAACCCAGAGGTTAGCAGTTCTAACCTACCAACCACTCCACTGGAGAAATGTGGCAGTCTGCTTCCACAAAGATGTATAACCTTGGAAACCCTATGGGGTAGTTCTACTCTGTCCTACAGGGTCACTATGAGTCAGAATCGACTCCACGGCTACAAGTGTGGTTTTGTTTTGGAGTAAGCACTAAGGAGTCCCTGGGTGGTGCAGAAGAAAGGCCTGGCAATCTACTTCTGAAAAATCAGCCACTGAAAACCCTATGGAGCACAGTTCTACTGTAACACACATGGGGTCGCCATGAGTCAAAGTCAACCCAACCACAGCAACTAGTTTGGTTTGTTTTTTGGTACTATGAGCTAAGTTCTGTGCTGGCACTTTGCTTAAAAGGGTGGCAGGATACTATTTTGAAACGTAACTGTTATTTCCTTTTCCTAGGGGTTTCTGATTCTCTGTAGTTCTTAAAAAACCCAGAATGAAAGCCATTGCTGTCAAGTCATTTCTGACTCATGACAGAGGAGAAGTACCCCACAGGGTTTCCAAGGAATGACTCGTAGATTCAAACTGCCAATCCTTTGGTTAACAGCCAAGCTCTTAACCACTACACCACCAGGGGTCCCTGTAGTCCTTACCGCCACCACCCCCCACCCACCCCCACCCCCACCCCCACCCCCGTCCAAAATAAACTAGGAGATTATTGCCTCAAGGAAGAGATGGTAGAGCTATTAAGGAGCCTTTTCATGGCTTTTGAATTTCAAAAGCCTAACCCTCAGGGGGAAATGGAAATGGCTCTAGGTCTTAAATTAGCAGTTTTGGGAAAACCCGTGATGCTGTAAGAACAAGGCTTCACATACTCTTATACACCCCCACCAGCACTGGAAAAGATTGCTCAGGCTAGTAGGGAAAGGAGAGTAGATGAGTAGATGGGTGAGTTTCTGGGGAAGGGTCGACCCTATACCCTGCCCCATGGGGGTCAACCCTAGTGGAAAAATGAGACAACATGACCAGGCTTCAGGATTCCGAAAGAAGAGAGAAGTTGTTGTCCTGCCTTTCTTTGAGAGCCTGTGGATGGACGGGAGGACATATCCCCATGGTTAGTCTAGCCAGACAATCTAGCCATAGTTAATTGACCCCGTGTGATTTGGGCAGCAAACCAATGATTCCTGTGTGAGGAGGATCTCCAAGTTTGCACAAGGAGTTAGCCAACTCCTGAGATTCCTATGCTCTACTATGGTGTCCCGGGAGAAGGACATCATGCTTGGTAAAGTAGAGGGTCAGCGAAAGAGAGGAAGACCCTCAGTGAGATGGACTGACACAGTGGCTGCAACAATGGGCTCAAGCATAACAATGATTGTGGGGATAGCGCAGGACTGGGTGGTGTTTTGGTCTGCTGTACATAGGATTGCTATGAGTCGGAACCACCTCGACGGCACCTAACAACAACAGCTATAGTGTGGGATCAGCATTGTGGTCCCAGTGCATTAGCAAATGGCATTGAAGGGACGGAGGGACAGCTCAGCAGCAAATTTCAATGACCAACAACGGAGGACATTAGAGATGACTGACATCTCAGAGGATGCTGATGTGCACAACAAAAGTCCAAGAGCCGTTCTCTTTCCCAATGAGTTGTTACTGTATATGTAAGCCATTCTCCCCACTCACCTTCTTTTCAACCCCAAGTAGAAAAGAAGTTTCCAACATCTAGCCAAAAGGAGGCTCAAAATAGAAATAAGCTGAGTTACAGAAATAAAGTTACATTTCTTACACACCTGAATTTGGGGAATTAAATTCATGCCCATCATATATGTTATACAACATTTAACCCTCATTATAACTTCATAAAATTGGAATTAGCATTCCCATGTTAAAACCAAAAAGACCAATTGTCGTCTAGTCAGCTCTGACTCATAGTGACCCCACGTGCATCTGAGTAGAACCGTCCTCCATAGGGTTTTCAATGGCTGATTTTTCCAGAAGTAGATCGCCAAGATTTCTTCCCAAGTACCTCTGGGTGGACTTGAACCTCCAACTTTTTGCTTAGTAGCTCAGTGTGCTAACGGTTTGCGTTATCCAGGGACTCCCCGATTCTCATGTTGTTGTTATTAGCTGCCCTCGACTTTGCCCGACTCAACGCTGTCTGGTCCGGTACCATCCCCATGATCGGTTGTAGATTGAACTGTTGTCGTCCATAGTGTTTTCACTGGCTGATTTTTGGAAGTAGATTGCCATTCTTTTTAGTCCGTTTTAGTCTGGAGGCTCTGCTGGCAACACGCAAGCCTCCGACAGACGGGTGGAGGCTAAGCATGAAGTGCACTGGCTGGAAATTGAACGCAGGTCTCCCACATGGAAGGGGAGAATTCTACCTCTGAACCACCAATACCTCTCTAGTATTTGGCAAAGCCAGGACTCACACCCTGGTCTCTCACAGCCAGTGTTCTTCTCACTATGCCACTTTGCTCTTTCAAAAAAGATTTGGCAGAGAAGAAAGATGAGTGATAGCCAGAAGGGGATTCAGCGCTATGAAAGTTTTTTTGTTTTTTGTTTTTTTTAGAATGAGAAAAACTAGACAATATCAGTGAGGAAAGGGAAAGAGCCAGCTGAGATAGAGAGATTGAAAATGAAGGAAAGAGTGGATTTATTGAGGAATAATTCTAACGGATATGGGAGGAGAAAAACATAAAGAGATAAATCTTGAACAGAAGGTGGGTACCTCTCCAAGATAAGAGAGAAGGTGGAAAGGATTGGCATGGATAGAAAGAGATTTGTAGGCAGGTAGGAGAAATTTGACAGTGTTCATGCTTCATAGCATGAAGGAGGAAGGGCCAAGCGGCAATGGTTGTAAGATGCATGTAGGATGAAGACTGAGTCATAATGCCTTCGATTTTAATTCTTTGAACATAAGCTTATATGTCTTGCATTTCAGTTCCTTCAACACTGTAGTCGTTGTTATAGTCACTGTCAAGATCAGCAACCCCCCTTCAGGACTGGAGCAGACATTCCCCTAGCTATGGGGAATGTTGATTGTTGACTGTTCTTAATTAAGTCCCTGTTATGGATTGAATCGTGTCATGGATTGAATTGTGTCCCCCCAAAATATGTGTCAACTTGGCTGGTCCATGCTTCCAGTATTGTGTGATTGTCCACTATTTTGTCATCTGATGTGATTTTCCTACGTGTTGTAAATCCTACCTCTATGATGTTAATGAGGTGGAATTAGCAGCAGTTATGTTAATGAGGCAGTACTCAATCTACATGATTAGACTGTGTTTTAAGTCAATCTCTTTTGAGCTATGAGACAGAAGCGAGCAGAGAGACATGGGGACCTCATTACCACCAAGCAAGAAGAGCCAGAAGCAGATCCTTTGGACCCAGAGTCCTTGCACTGAAAAGCTCTAGACCAGGGGAAGATTGATGGCAAGGATCTTCCCCCAGAGGCAACAGACAGAGAAAGCCCTCCCCTGGAGGTGGCGCCCTAAATACGGATTTGTAGGCTCCTAAACTTCGAGAGAATAAAATTATCTTTGTTAAAGCCATCCCCTTGTGATATTTCTGTTATAACAGCACTAGATAACTAAGTCTCCTTTCCAGGAATTTCCCTCTGCTAAAAGAGCCACTTTTGGGGCACTGGTGGCACAATGGTTAAGTGCTTGACTGCTAACCAAAAGAATGGTGGTTCAACCCACCCAGCAGCTCTGTTGGAGAAGGACCTGATGATCTGCTTTCATAAAGATTACTGCCAAGAAAAGCCTGTGGGGCACTTCTACTCTGTCACACGGGGTTGCTATGAGTCCAAACTGACTCTGCAGCACCTAACAACAACAAGAAGAGAGCCACTTTACCCCACATTACGTCCCCACCTTCCCAGACACAGCTTGCATGCAATGACTGCTCAACCTGGGGTGTAGCATCCAGGCCCTTGCCTCAATTTAGGACGAGCCTGCAGAGCCATCCCAGCTCCAAGCCAGGCCCCATGGTGCTGCACTTCCCTTCCAGGCCTGCCCTCGGGACTTGGGGACGGGCTGAGACCTCTGTTGTGATTGCAGACACCTCTCCCTCTGCCCCATCCTGCTTCCTTCACTCCCCCACAGGTACTTACCTGAGAGCACTCCCCAGAAACTTCCTGCATATCAGTCTCCGTCCCAGAGTCTGTTTCACTGGGAGTCCAACCTGGGGAAAACACAAACCTTATGTGGGTATAAGTCACTGGGAAGCAGAGTCGCGCTGTAGGAACAAATGCCAGCAGGCCTTTGGAGAATTGGAGTTAGTGAATGAGCAGCTCTGCGGTGGGACAACAGCCTTTCTTCCTGCTTGTTTCTGTGTGGATTAGAGTTACACTTCTGACTGCTCTTCATCCCTTGCTCCCTCCTCCCCAGGGACTTATCTGATTGAGGATTTGGGGCGGGGGGAGGGGGGCGGGGCTGGGGAAGTAACTGGGCACTTAGCCCGTTCTGGGTTCCCCATTTGGGCACATGTCTGCATGCTTGCTCTCTGACATGCCACAAGAGGCCTGCTCTAAGGGTGTGGCTGATGGTTTTCTGGTTTTGCGGATGACTTCAGGGGCGAAGTATTATAAATCAAGCCCACTTGTCTGCAGGCCTAAGGGCACATTTTCCAGCCCAGCGTTCACTAATGTTAAGCTGACATTTTCTTTTTCAATGCCTATCTTTTGTATTTTATTTTTTGACTGGGATTCAAATTCACAAGGGGGAGAGGAGTTATTTTACTCTCTGAAGTTTTTAAAAACCAGTTTCCATCAAGTCCATTCTGACTCATGGTGACCCCATGTGTGTCAGAGCAGAACTGTGCTCCATAGGGTTTTCAACGCATAATTTTTCAGAAGTAGATCACCAGGCCTTTCTTCCAGGGTACCTCTGGGTGAACTCAAATGGCCAACCTTTCGGTTAGCAGTAGAGCATGTTAACCATTGCACCACCCAAGGACTCTGAAACCTGTACCCCTACAGTATTTAGTATTTGGGGGCTATTTACGGTGAGAAATGACAACTAAAGAGTGACAAGGAATGTAAAAAATAAACACACATGATGTGGAGTAGGAGATAAAGAAAAATAGAACTGCTCTGATTTTCAGAAAATATCCATGAACTCTAATCCTGGATGCAAAGCAGTTCGTGCCTGAGAGAAAGAACCGGTTCCTAATGGAATCTACCCAAGCTCCTAGCCGTTAGATTTAAATCATTGTTCCTTTATTCTCCAGATTTTTGGCTTAATTCAAAAGATTCGTAAAGAACCAGGAGTGTTGGCGCTGTTACAAAGAAGAACTGCTTCAGCTTCTTGCTAAAATCAGTTTTAGCATTAACTTAATTACATTTTATTACTAAAACGATAAGTATGCTAAATGAATCCACATATCAAAACATTTATTAGCGGTTTGCAGAAGCGACAGTGAAGATGACACTATTTTTATTAATGCTTATTTTAAAATTACTTTGATTTGACCTCATTTCCGCCCCCTCCCCCCAGATTACCCTTTGAGATAATTTTTTAGGCTTATTCCCAAGTTAAGAATGTCTCTGAAACTTTTTCTGTAGTAAGAAGTTAGGTAAAAATCGGGTTGTTTCAGGAATAAACAAGATGAAGAAAAACGTACATTTAAGAAGACCTGCTTCAGGTATAATCTTTTACAGATTTCACATTCAATATATTCCTAATTCTGATCATAATTTTTATTTCTCCAGAAACTAACCAGAAGTAAAAAGATTTCAAGAGTTAGAAGACATGTGTTCGGTTTTTCTCATCTGTTTGGGCCAGTGTTAGAATTTCTAAGGTACTATTAAGTATTGATGAAGGGAATCCATAAATCAATTGTTGCTTGCCAGTAGTACATTCATCAATAATGCTATTATCAGTTTCTTCTAAAGCATCCAGATTCTATATAGAAATGGAAGGGATGCAATTGTAATTTTGAGAATCAGATGGTGGGGTGCAGGAAGTGGAGGGGGCATGGGGAGACCTTCAACTACATTATCCTACTGTAATATTCTTTGTAGTATATGAGATGAAGAATGTATGGGATAACACCACGGGTCTGCCCTCAGAGGTGATGATGGGCTTTCTCTGAGCTATCAACATTCATACCTGGGCCTCGTGATCAATGACACACAATTTGGAGACGGCTGACTGGGGTTAATGGTGCAATCTGTGGCTTTGGAACAGAGTTCTTCTCTATGTGAAACTAATTGGCCCATATGGGGATTAAACTGGTAACAGTGTCCTCATTTGTCAACCCATCTATTCAGTGTTAGAATCTGCTTGCGTTTGAGAACCGCCCCAAATTCAATGTGTTTCCAGATCGTACTATCATAACTTCAGAAAGTGAAAGAGGTAATTTTTAATATACAAGCTATTTATCAACTCATATTACTGTAAGGAATCATTCTAAATCAAATCATAATTATTCTATTGCCAGTTATTCTTAAAGGAATATCCCCACACTGTGGGAAACAGAAGAACAGGAGATAAGTTTGCTTCCCGTTATGTAGTTTGTCCACTCTACATTCCAGAATTTCTTTCCAGATTGTCAAGACACGCCTTCAGACCCCCTCCTGGCTACTCAATGACTGCTTTGAGGGTTGTTCCAAGCTGTCCTCTGCTCTTTCCCAAAAAGTCAAGTTTAAAACTGGGACCCGACAGCCTTTTTTTCCTCACTTTTTCTGTCTCTGTTCCTATGTTCGTCAGAAGGCTTTCTTTAATCCTGACCCCAGAGTATTTTTTAAATCCATTTACCAATTACATGATTAATGTTCTGACTTTGAAAAACAGGACTATTTGTCATGAAATAGAGGCCCATCCTTTAATTCCGACTTAAAGGACATATCTCAACCATACAACATATTTAAATTCAAAACTTTGTTTAAATAGATTTACATTTTTCTTTCTTAATTTTCTTCATGATTAACCTGATGCCTTTCTCCAATTCAATTGGTACTTAATATCTGACTAATGCACATAAAAAAAAACAAGCCCCAAATTGTCAATAAGTGTGCTATGGTAGAGCCTACAGTGTTATGGAAGTGAAAGGGTTAAGTAGGAAGCCCAGAGGGCACTGGTAATGAAGTGCCAGGGTGTCAGGACGACCGGGATTATATTCAATGGAAAAGTTTGGTTTTTTTTTTTTTCTCACTTAGGCCCCCAGTTTGAAAACTATTTTCTCTTCTAAAAAGTTTTTTAGACTATCCAGACTTTGAGCAGTTACAGAAATAAAATTTCTCAAAATAGTAATAAAGACCCAAGTACAGGAAAACCTGAGAAAGTCGGAACTGTATAAGGAGGAAACATGTCAGAAAAGAAAAAGTCATGTATTTTCCACCAACCAACAGAGCGATAGAAAAGTGGTAAACTGCACCCTGTCAAAGGCAGAAAACTGGCAAGATTCAGAACAGCAAGGCACTCTCCTCAAATCCCAGCTCTTACAGGTTTCACTGTTTAAGAAACAGACAGAGAAGTGCAGATCAATACAGGTGGGGGACACAGAAGAACATCAGTAGAACCTGAACAAGGAGAAGAGTTACGCAGACTGGACTAGAGAAAGGATCTTATTTTAGCTCCACTATTGTTCAACCACTGTGAGCTAAGGCTACCAACCAAAAGGTCAGCAGTTTGAATCCACCAGCTGCTCCTTGGAAACCCTATGGGACAGTTCTACTTGGTCCTATAGGGTCTCTATGGGTTGGAAGCGACTTGATGGCAACAGGTTTGGTTTGGTTTTTACCGGCTCCTTAACCAAAAACCCCTTGCCATCGAGTCGCTTCCAACTCATAGCGACCCTATAGGACAGAGTAGAACTGCCCCATAGAGTTTCCAAGGAGCACCTGGTGGATTCGAACCACCGGCCATTGGTTAGCAGCCGAAGCTCTTAACCACTATGTCACCAGGGTTTCCCACCAGCACCTTAGTGAAGAGAAACTGGAATTTAACATCGAAACTCTAACGTATGTAATTTGTAGTAATCTTTACATATGCTTAAATCGACATTTGATTCTTTGTTGTCTTTATAAATTCTATATTAAAAGGGCTTCCTTAGATAAAGGTAGGTATAGGACATACACTACCTTATTATGGCAATCAAAGTTCTAATTCCAAGAGGAGACAAAAGGAAAGCTTAACCGCTTTCCTTAGAAAAGAAGGCTTCATTTAGTCAGAGGATGCAACGTATTCTGTTTGCATGAAAGAGTGAGATTGAAGTAAAATGTGTGAAATGAAAATTTTATCTTCACTTTGTTTTGCTTACTTAAATTGAGAAATATAATATTTATGCGGAAAGTATATAAAACATACGTGTACAGATTGACCAATAATTTTAAAGCAAACATCTTTGTAACTCCCATCCAGGTCCAATAAAGCGGAACATAACCAACATCTCAGAATCCAGCGTGCTCTTCCCTGATCATTGCTGTTAGTTGGTATCCTATTGGCTCTGACTCACGGTGACAAGAGAATAAATGTACAAGAGAATAAAACATTGCCCGGAACTGTGTCATCCCCACAATCATTGGTATGCTTGAGTCCATTGTTACGGCCATGATGTATTTTGAATGCCTTCTCATTTAAGAGGCTCATCTTCCAGCACTGTCTCAGGCAATATTCTTTTGTCATCCATAGAGTTTCCATTGCCTAATTTTCAGAAATAGATCACCAGACCTTTCTTTCTAGACTGTGTTAGTCTGGACGTTCCACTGAAACCTATCCACCATGGGTGACCCTGCTGGTATTTGAAATACCAGTTGCATAACTCCCAGCAACATGGCAACATGCAAGGCACCACAGTATGACAAACTGATAGGTGAGTGGTAGTCCCTAATCATAGCCCCATGTTATGGATTGCATTGTGTTTGCCTCCCCGCAATATATGTGTTGAAATCCTAATCCCTGTACCTGTAAATATGACCCCATTTGGAAATAGGGGTTTTCTTTTGTTATGTTAATGCAGTCATTCCAGAGTAGGGTGGGTCTTAAACCTAATCACTTCTGAATTATAAAAAAAAAGGAGAATAGACATAAAGATACACTCACAGGGGGAAGACAGACACTATCTGTAGATGGTGGAGGCAGTTTAATCTATAAGCCCAGGAACTTCAACGATTGCGGACTACTAAGTGGAGCCCTGGTGGTGCAGTGGTTTAAGCATTTGACTGCTAACCAAAAGGTTGGCAGTTCAAACCCACCAGCTGCTCCTTGGAAACCCCATTGGCAGCTCTACTCTGTCCTAGAAGGTTGCTATGAGTCGGAATCAACTCAGTGGCAGTGGGTAATGACCTGTAGGAGCCCGGGTGGCACAGTGGTTGTTTTGGTTGCTAATCAAAAGGTCAGCGGTTCAAATCCACCAGTCACTTCTTGGAAACTGTATGGGGCTGTTCTATGCTGTCCTATAGGAGTCAGAACTGGCTCAACGGCACCTAACAACAACAACACACAACAGAAGCTGAAATAGAAAAAGAAGGATCTCTCCATAGAGCCGTGTTCTGAATTTAGACTTCTAACCTCCTGGACTGTGAGAAAATAAACTTCTGTTCTCTAAAGTCACCCACTGTGGTATCTTTGGTTAAGGCAGCACCAGATAACTAAGACATCCTCTTCTTTCAAGAGTAATCATTACCCTGTCTTTTGGGACAATCATTTCCTTAGTTTTCATTACAGTGTTTTCTCCTATGTATCAGTCCATAAATAGTAAGTACTTTTGTTTTATTTTATCCTTTTTCTCAATATTATATATTGTTGGGAGTAGCTGTTTTTTAGTTTTTTTGCCATATGATATTTCATTGTGTGATTATATCATGAGTTTGGTTTTTTTTTTAGGAATTTGCTTATTTCATCTAAACTTTCAAATTGATTGACAAAGTTTTTTTTTTTTTTAATAATGTGTCTTTATTTTCTTTTTAATATCTGAAGAATCTGTAGTGTTGTCCTCTTTTTCATTCCCTGTGTTGGTTAGGTACACGTTCTCTCTCTCCGTCTTCGTCTCCCTTCCAGCCTCCCTTTCTCTCCTGGTTTATTCTCACCAGGGGTTTGTCAATTTTACCTTTTTTTCTTTTTCAAAGATACAACTTTAGGTTTGTTGACTCTCTCTAACTTTATATTTGTTTTCTATTTCATCAATTGCTGCTATCTTTATTATTTTCTTCTACTTTGACATTATTTTCCTTTTCTTTTTCTAGCTTCTTGAGATAGATGATAACCTCATTCATTTTCAGGCTTTCTTCTTTTCTAATAATATATATTTAAGATTATACATTTTTTCTAATGACTTCTTTAGTGATCTCATATATTCTGAGATGTTATATTTTCAGTATCTTTCAATTCAAAATAATTTTTATTTGCCTTATGATTTCTCCTTAGAATTTTATTTCTTAATTCCTTCAAATAAGGAAAAATTCTGCCTATTGCTAAACTATTGACGTCTAAAATAATTATGTTGCTGTTGGAAAACATACTTTGTATGATTTTTATCCTTAAAAATTTATTGAGGTTTGCTTTATGTTTCAGCTTTTGGTCAATTTTTGTACATGTTATACATGTGTGCGTGAAAAGAATACGTATTCTTCAGTTGCATGGTGTGGTGTTCTATATATGCCCATTGGGACAAGAAAAAAAATCACAGTGTTAAAATTTTTTGTATCTTTACTATTTTTTTGGTCTGCATGTTCTATCAATTTTTCCACTAGTATTAACAAAAACTCGGTGCTCCCTGTCTAAGTTACCTAGTGCTGCTGTAACAAAAATACCACAAGTGGATGGCTTTAACAAAGAGAAATTTATTCTCTCACAGTCTAGTAGGCTACAAGTCCAAATTCAGAGTATCAGCTCTGGGGTAAGGCTGTCTTTCTCTGTCACCTCTGGAGGAAGGTCCTTGTCCTCAGTCTTCCCCTGGTCTAGGAGCTTCTCAGTGCAGGGATTCTTCTGGGTCTAATGGACGCCTGCTCCTGCTTTTCATTCTTGGTGGTATGAGGTCCCCCCTCTCTGCTTGCTTCCCTTTCCTTTGATCTCTTGTAAGATAAAAGGTGGTGCTGGCCACACTCCAGGGAAACTCCCTTTACGTTGGATCAGGGATGTGACTTTAGTGAGGGTGTTACAATCCCACTCTAATCCTCTTTAACATAAAATTACAATCACAAAATGGAGGACAACTACATAATACCGGGAATCATGACCTAACCAAGTTGACACATATTTTGGGGGGACACAATTCAGTTCTTGACACTCCCTAAGCAATGACTCCCCTTTCCGTCTTCCCCTCATCCTTGTTGTTGTTGTTAGGTGCCATCAAGTCGGTTCTGACTCATAGCGACCCTATGTACAACAGAAGGAAACACCGTCCGGTCCTGCACCATGCCCACAATCGTTGTTATGCTTGAGCCCATTGTTGCAGCCACTGTGTCAATCCATCTTTTTGAGGGTCTTCCTCTTTTTTGCTGACCCTCTACTTTACCAAGCACGATGCCCTTCTCCAGGGACTGATCCCTCCTGACAACGTGTCCAAAGTATGTAAGACGTAGGCTCACCATCCTTGGCCTCTACGGAGCATTCTGGTTGTACTTCTTCCAAGACAGATTTGTTTGTTCTTTTGGCAGTCCATGGTATATTCAACATTCTTCGCCAATGCTGCAATTCAAATGCATCAACTCTTCTTCAGTCTTCCTTATTCATTGTCCAGCTTTCACATGCATATGATGTGATTGAAAATACCATGGCTTGGTTCAGGTGCACCTTAGTCTTCAAGGTGATATCTTTGCTTTTCAACACTTAAAGAGGTCTTTTGCAGCAGATTTGCACAATGCAGTGTGTCTTCTGATTTCTTGACTGCTGCTTCCATGGGTGTTGATTGTGGATCCAAGCAAAATGAAATCCTTTACAACTTCAGTCTTTCCTCCGTTTATCATAATGTTGCTTATTGGTCCAGACGTGAGGATTTTTGTTTTCTTTATGTTGAGATGTAATCCATACTGAAGGCTGTGGTCTTTGATCTTTATCAGTAAGTGCTTCAAGTCCTCTTCACTTTCAGCAAGCAAGGTTGTTCCATCTGCATAACTCAGGTTGTTAATCAGTCTTCCTCCAATCATCCTTCCTTCCTCTTCCTTAGTAAACACTAATAAACTTTGGTCTCTCTATATTTGTCTTTTTCATATAAGTGGGATCATACACTATTTATTCTTTTGTGACTGACTTATTTCACTCAGTATAATGCTTTTAAGGTTTATCCATGTTGTAGCATGAACCAGGACTTCATTTCTCTTTATGGCTGAGTAATATTCCATTGTATGTATCTAACACATTTTGTCTATCGATTCATTTGTTGATAGACATTTAGGTTGTTTCCATCTTTTAGCCGTTATAAATAGTACTACAATGAACACTGGCATACAACTGTTTGTGTTCCTGCTTTCATTTCTCTAGTAATGCTTTTGATCTTGAAGTCTGTTTTGTCTGATATTAATATACCAACTTTCTCTGAGTTAGTATTACCTGGAACATCATTTTTTGCCCTTTTACTTTTGGCCTTTCTGTATATTTATGCTTTTTATGGATTTTTTATATGAAGTCTGAAATTTTATCCCTTAACCATAGCATTTATTTCGTTTACATTTAATATAATAATTGACAAAATTGGGTTAAAAAAATCTACTCTTCTGTTCGATGCTTTCTATTTGTCCTATCTTTTTTAGGCTTCTTTTTCTCTCTTTTTAAAAGATACAGCCCTAATTCCCATCCTCACCTTCTGATGCTTAGCAAGAAGCTAACTCAGCAATCCTAGCTCAATGGAAGGGCATAAAGCCCTTGACAAATGACAGTAGCTGAGATCCAGAGACTCCTCCTTTCTAATAAGGCAGTTTTCTCCGCTAGGAATTTCCCACTGCTACAGATCAAGTTGGAGTCCCCAGACTGCTTCCAAGTCTCCCATGTAAATATAGAATAGCACAGGACTGGGTCCTTCTACTGGAGCTCTGCTCCTTAAGCGTGTCCATACACGGGGTAATGAGAACTGGGACCAGGGTGTCTCTGCTGCTATCTGCCTACAAGTTTCCCTAATAAACCTGACATTACATTTATGTCCTGTGGTACCAGTAGTATATGCATGCATGGCCCTTTCCACAACACCTTTCTTGCCTTCTTTTTGATTGATTACTTTTTACTGTTTATTTATGGCATCTGTCGGTTTGGCAATTACTCTCTTTGTCTATCATTTTAGTAATTACTTTAGAAATTACAATATGCAAAATTAATATATCAGAATCTAAAGTTAATCGACACTTGTACTCTCCTCCTGGAGTGATATAGGGGACAAACAAAAAACAATGCTTGAACCCCATTTCCTCCACACCCAACAATTGAATGTGTTTTTGCAACTGTGTATCTTAATTAAATCTCTTTCTTAAAAATAATTCCCACAAGACAATATTATGAACGTTTATACAGTCAGTGATTGTTTTATTGATCCAAATATTTACCACTTTCTTTCCTCCTTTCCTTTGTGCATCTTAGATTGTCCATATGGTATTACTTGCCTTTTTCTGAGGTACATCCTTTAGTATAGTGCTTTTTATGACTACCTATGGTGAAGGACCTGTTGTTGTGTTTTCCTTTTAATCATCACAGGCTAATATTTTTTAAAAGTATAATACAAATGAATTAATAAAAAAATTAAACAAAAAAAACAAAGACATACAAAATACAAGCCCCACATTTTTATTATTAGATTCAGTAAAACCAAGCCAAACCAAACCCACTGCAGTCAAATCAACTTCGACTCATAGCAACCCCATAGGGTTTCCAAGGCTGTAAATCTTTATGTAAGCAGACTGCCACATCTTTCCTCCACGGAGCCACTGGTGGTTTTGAACCATCGACCTTTCGGTTAGTAATTGATCATTCATCAGATTCAATAGACTCTGTTAAATTTCTATAATGTTTTCTGAATTAATACTCGAGTTTCTGAACTTTTCTCACCTGGTCTGGTAGCAAACACTCGAAGACTTGCACTAGTCCATGGACTTCCCTTTGAATAGCACTGCTTGAACACTTTCCTCACTGAGGATCTGCTAGTAATACACTCAAGTTTATGTGCCTGAAATGTCTTTTTTAAGTAAAATTTTTCATGTAATACGATATACATACAGAAAACGGCACATATCAAACGTACTGCACAATAAATCAGGACAAAGTGAACCCGTCTGTATAATCACCACTTTGATCAAGATATAAAGTGTTACCAGCACTTCTGAAGCCACCCACAGACCACCGCAGTCATTACTCCTACCTTTCTCCTCAAAGGTAAACAATATCCTGATGACTAACATCATGAATTCAGTTTGCCTGTTTTTAAGTTTATATATGTGGAATCATACTGTATTTTTTTTTTTTTAAATCTGGCTCCTTTGTCTCAATAGTGTGCTTGTGAGATTCATCTCTGTTCTTGCTGGTATCAGTGTTTTGTTCATTTTCATTGCCATGTCATATTTCATTGTATGCGTCTTTTTTTTGTTTTTTGTTTTTTTTAGTGTTCATTCTATTGTTGGATATTTGGCTTCAGTTTGGAGCTCTTATAAATAATGCTTCTATGAACATTCTTGTATGTTATTTGGTACACGTATGTATGCATTTCTTTGGAGTAAGTAATTAGGAATGGAATTGTCCATTCTTTATGATTGTTCGGTTATATGATGTGTGTATGTTCAGCTTTCCTGCCAAAGAGTTCCTCATGTGCTTGGTCCAAATAATCCAATCTACCTGTACCACAAACTGGAATATCTGTTGTTACATTTGTATTTTGTGTCAGGAGAATCTTTGTCTTTTTCTAGGTTAATTAACAATCCTTGCTTAGAAATATATTCAGAAGTTCAGTATAAATTTTATCAAGCTCCAAATTTGTTGTGAGTACAATAACTCTGCAGCACATATGTGTATGCATATTTATGAGCGTAACAATTTACAGATGATTTGTTATATTTGTCTTATTAATGAATATTATTTTGCCATTTGATAAGTAACTCCTTTCTAAGTGACTTGCCTTCATTGGTGTAGTACACAGAAGCAGTGTTTTTCCAGAAGATAAAATAGTTGATTATATAATATTTTATATTTCCTTATGGTGGCACAGTGATTAAAGCACTGGGCTACTAACTGAAAGCTTGGCAGTTCAAACCTGCCAGTCGCTCCACTGGTGAAAGATGTGGTACTCTGTCCTACAGGGTTGCTATGAGCCAGAATTGACTCAATGGCAAAGGGTTTGGTTTTGGTTTTTGTTTAGTTTGATCATGTAAGTTAGAGCCTTGACTATCATGTTAGACTCATGTCTTAGTTATCTAGTGCTGTTATAACAGACATACCACAAGTGGATGGCTTTAACAAACAGAAATTTATTCTCTCACCGTCTAGGAGGCTAGAAGTTCGACTTCAGGGTGCCAGCTCCTAGAGAGGGCTTTCTTTCTCTGTTGGTTCTAGGGGCAGGTCCTTGTCTTTAATCTTCCCCTGGTCTACAAACTTCTCAGTGCAGGGACACCGGGTCCGAAGGATGCACTCCACTCCTGGCATTTCTTTTTTGGTGGCGTGAGGTCCCTGTCTTCTGTGCTAGCTTCTCTCTTTTATATCTCAAAAGAGACTGACTCAAAACACAACCTAATCCTGTAGATTGTGTCCTGTTCCATTAACATAACTGCCTCTAATCCTGTGTCATTAACGTCCTAGAGGCAGGATTTACAACACACAGTAAAATTACATCAGATCACAAAATTGGTGGACAACCACGTAATACTGGGAATCATGGCCTAGTCAATTTGACACACATTTTTGGGGCACACAATTCAATCTGTAACTACTCGTTAACAGTATGTGACATAAAAGGGACTGTAATCCTATAAGGACAAAATGAGGGAAATCACTAAGAAATTCCTAAGGAGAGAAGTTTGGATTAGGGAGAGATTTACTACAAAGAACCGTTAAAAATTTGGTAATTGAGTTAAGGACTCAGGGGAGAAATATTGATTCCAACTACAATTTTAGAACTATTCCTGCTGAACAAAAGAAATTACACATAGCTTGAGGTGACTTGCTTCTTAATTTCTCCAGAACATTAAGGAAGAAGCATCTTAGGTTTATTAATTTGTTTTCTAGAAAAGCCTGCAAATAAATACGTGATAGAGTAGATCAGATAAAGGACTTGGAGTTGGGATTTTGTGAAAATGGGCAAAACATCATGAAACCTCAGTTTTGTCATCTGTAAAATGGAGATAAAATACTTAAGTCACTGGCTGCTGTAAATAACATGAGAGACTTGTGAAAGCTTGATAAGCTGAAGCTGCAAAGCAACAATTCTGGGTCATAAATGTATTACCTTTGACTCATGTCGTATTTTTCTAAAAATTTTAACTAGCTGTCACATTTTTTAAATTTAGATTTTCAGCTTCTTTTTTTTAAAAAAAAATCAGCTTTACTCAGGTATTATTTACATAAAGAAAAAGGCATCAATTTTAAGGGTACAATTCAAAGAGATCTATACAAATGTATACACCTGTGTGTGTGTAACCACCACATAGTAAAAATAAAGAACATTACCATCATTGCAAAAGATTCTTTTGTAAGTGTTTGCAATTATCCTCCTCACCCCCTTTCTAGAGCCCCAGGTAACCACTGATCTGATTTCTGCAGCTATTGCTTTGTTTCGCTCTTTCTAGAATTCCATATATATGAAATCATAAAACATGTACTATTTTGTATCTGCTTCTTTTGCTTAGCATGCTGTTTTTGAGATTTACTCATGTTGTGCGTATCAAGTGCTCATTCTATAATATTCTACTGGTACTATCCGTTGTAACGATATATCACTACTTGTTCATTCATCTTTTGATAGACATTGGAGCCGTTTCTAACTTTTGGCTATCATGAATAACGCTGCTATATCCATTCCTGTGTGTGGACATACATTTTCATTTTATTCTGGTAAATACTTAGAAGTTCAATTGCTGGTTCATATGAGTAATATAAGGTGGTGCAATGGTTCAGTGCTCGGCTGCTAACCAAAAGGTCAGTGGTTTGAACCCACCAGCGGCTCCTCGGGATAAAAGACCTGGCAACCTGCTCCTGTAAAGAGTACAGCCTAGGAAACCCTACGGGACAGTCCTGCTCTGTCCTACTGGGTATCTATGAGTTGGAATCAACTCTACAACACACAGCAACAACAATAATGGGTAATATGCTTATCTTTATAAGAAACTCCAAAACTTTTATCCAGAGTAGCTGTTTCCAGTTCCAGTTGTTGTGGAGTCGATTCCAATTCATGGCGACTCCATGTATTTGCAGAGTAGAACTGCACTCCATAGGGTTTTCAAGTCTGTGACCTTTCAGAAGCATATCAACAGGTCTTTCTTTTGAGGCTTCTCTGGGTAGTTTCCAACTGCCAATTTTTTGGATAGTAGTCTAGTGTTTAACCATCTGCACCACCCAGGGACTCCTTAGAGTAGGGGTACCATTTTACATTTCCACCAGTAATATGTGAGAGTTCCAGTTGCTCCAAATGCTCGCTAACAATTAGTATTATCATGAATTTTAGCCATTCTAAAATTACTGTTACCTCATTGTGCTTTTAATTTTCATTCCTAATTTGTGTTATGTTTTCTTCTTTGATTCATGGTTTATTTAGAGGTATGTTGTTTAATTTCCACATATTTTGGGATTTTCCGGATATCTTGTTGCTATTGATTTGTAATTTAAATTCATTGTGGGTAGATATGATTTCAATCCACATAAATGCACTGAAATTTTTATGATCCTGCATATACTCTATCTTGTTGAAAGTTTCATATTCACTTGAAAAAAATCTGTATTTTGCTGTTGTTGAGTATAGTGTTTATAAATGTCAATTAAGTCAGTTTATCGTTAATGTTAAGTCTTATCTATCCTCACTGATTTTCTGTCTACTTGTTCTATGAACTACTGAGGGAGGAATATTGAAATTTTGAAATATAATTGTGGCTTTGTCCATTTCTCCTTTTAGTCCTGCCATTTTCTCTTCTTTTCTTTTTTTTTTTTTAGAATCTTTGTTGTTGGGTATATACACATTTAGGATTATAATGTCTTCATATTTTATAATCATGAAATATTCTTTTTATTCACAATAATATACTTTGTCATGATGCTTACTTCAGCCAATATTTATATAGTCACTCCAGCTGCCTTAGAATCAGCATTTACATGGTATATTTTTGACATTCTTCTACTCAGCCTATTTATGTCTTTATATTTACAGTTGTTTCTTGTAGACAACATATAGTTGAGTCTTGGTCTTTTACCTAGTCTGACAACCCCTGTCTTTTGTGTGTCTGTGTGGCTTCATTCAGCAAACATTTTTCTTTTTATCTTATTGTGATAAAAGGATATATAATAAAACATTTGACATTTCAACATGTTTTACATGTACAATTCAGTAACATTGATTGTGTTCATCATGTTGTGTAACCATCATCACTAGCTGTTTCCGAATTTTTCCAGCACCCTTAACAGAAACTCAGTGCCCTCTAAGCAATCCCCGCCTTAACCTCCCCGACTTCTGCCCTTGGTAACTACTAATGAACTTTGGTCTCTATGAATTTGCTTATTCTAGATATTTTATACACGTGGGATCATACAATATTTGTCCTTTTGTGACCAACTTATTGTACTCCCATAGCATTGACAAGGTTCATCCATGTAGTAGTATGTATCAGAACTTCATTTCTCTTCATGACTGAATAATGTTACATTGTACGCGTGTACCACATTTGGTTTATCCATTTTTCTGCTCGATGGACATTTAGGCTGTTTCCACCTTTTGGCTATTGTGAATAGTGCTGCAGCGAACACTGGTATACAAGTATCTGTTTGCATTACGACTTTCAATTATTTTGGATATATGCCTTGGAATGGAATTGCTGGGTCATATGACAAGAATGTGGAGAAATTGGGTTCCTCATCCATTGCTAGTGGGAATGTAAAATGGTACAGCTGCTACGGAAAACAGTTTGGTTGCTCCTCAAAAAGTTAAACATAGAATTACCATAAACTCGTTGAGATCAAGTCGATTAGCTTCCAACACACCAATCTGTTTTTCAAAGCAGCTGTATCATTTTACATTTCCGCTAGCAATGGATGAGGGACCCAGTTTCTCCACATTCTTGCCAATACCTGTTGTTTTCCACTTTTTTGATTATAGCGTCTTGGGGAGTGGGGGAGGTAAAGTGGTATCTCATTGTGATTTTGATTTTGATTTCCCTAATGACTAATGATGTTGGGTATCTTTTCATGTGTTTGCTGGCCATTTGTATGTCTACTTTGGTGAAGTGTCAGAGAATTCTTTGGAATTCATCGAGGTTTTCTTTATGACCTAAGATATGACCAACTTTCATGAAAGTTGAAGTAAATATACTCTGTAGTTTAGGGCTTGAGAACTCAATATGTATCTATAAATCTATCTTACTTGATTTTATTATTTGGGTTTTCTGTGTCCTTACTAATTTTTTAATCCATTTATAATTTTTTGATCTCCCTTAGCTTGAGAAATATATTAAATTCTTCTATTATTGGTATGCTTCTGTCTTAATTCTCATTTCATCACCTATGATTTCTGCTGTATGGAAATTATTGCTGTTTTATTGGATACATAAATATTAATAACTTATATCTTCATTGTGACTGTAGCTTTTAATAATGTAAAGTGTTTTCTTATTTCTTTTTATGATTTTGTTATGAATTTGACCTTCTCAGATACCAAGATTGTGCACCCTGTCATTTACTTTTAGAGCTATATGTAAATACTTATTTATTTAATGTTCAACACTAGTCCTTGCTTTGATGTCTCTCTAGTTTTTTGTTTGCTCTTTAAAGTTCCAGTAGATTTCTCTAGAAGTCTTCATGGGAACAGTATTATGTGGGTTAGTGTTCCATGGTATGGATATACTATGATTTATTTAACCTTTCACTTATTTAGGACATTTTGATTGTTTCCAGTTTTGAGCTTTTATTAACAAAGCTGGTATGAGCAATCATATGTAGTTCTTTGAGTGGACCTAAGTTTTCATTTCTCTGGGATAAGTACCCAGAAATGCAACTGCTGAGTCATAGAGTAAGTATATCTTTAGATTTTATTTGTTTGTTTGTTTTAAGAGACTGCCAAAATATTTTCCAGAGTGGTTGTAACATCTTACATTTCTACCAACAATGTGTAAAAGATCAAGTTTCTCCAGATCCTTGCCAGCATTTGATGTTGTCACTATTTTTTATTTTAGCAATTCTAAAAGATGTATACCAATATCACAATGTGGTCTTAATTTGCATTTCCCTAATGGCTGGTAATGTTGAATAGCTTTTCATATGCTTGTGTGCCATTCATATATCATCTTGAGTGAAATGTTTCTATATGTCTTTTGCCCACTTTCTAAGTGGATTTTTTTTTCTTTTTAATTTTATTGTGTTTTAGGTGAAAGTTTAGAGTGCAAATTAGTTTCTCTTTCAAAAATTTATACACAAATTGTTTTGTGACATTGGCTGCAATTCCTGCAATGTGTCAGCACTCTTCTCCTTTCCCTTTACACCTTGGGTTTCCCAAGTCCATTTGTCCAATTTTCCTGTCTCTCGTCTTTGCTTTTGGGCAAGTGTTGCCCGCTTGATTGAACTAAGAAGCATACTCCTCATGTGTGTTATTGTTTGTTTTATCGGACTGTCTAATCTTTGGCTGAAAGGTGGACTTCGGGAGTGGCTTCAGTTCTGAGTTAGCACGATGTCTGGGGGCCATAGTCTCGGGTTCCTCCAGTCTCTGTCAGACCAGTAAGTCTAGACTTTTTTTGTGAATTTGAATTTTGTTCTGTATTTTTCTCTCGCTCTGTTTGGGATTGTTTTCCTTTCTTAACTGCTGAGTTTTAAGAGTTCTTTATGTACTCTAGATACTAGTCCTTTATCACATATGTGATTTGAAAATATTTTCTCCCAGTTTGTAACTTGTCTTTCCATCCTCTTAACAGGGTCTTTCACAAAGCAAAAGTTTTTAATTTTGATGAAATCCAATTTATCAGTTTTTTCTTTTATGAATCATGCTTTTGATTTCATGCCTACAAATTCTTCACCAAGCTACACCCTGAAGATTTTTTCCTATGTTTTCTTCTAAGAGTTTTACAGTTTTGCATTTTACATTTAGATATATAATCCGTTTTGTGTTAGTTTTTCGTATACAATGTGAAGTTTAAGTTGTGGTTCCTTTTTTTGGCCTATTGATATCTAATTGCACCGACACTATTTCTTGAAATGCTATACCTCGTCTTTTGAGTTGTATTTTCATTTTTGTCAAAAATCAGTTGGCTTTACTTGGGTGAGGTTATTTCTAGGTTCTCTTTTCTCTTCCACTGATACATGTGCCTATCCCTCTGCAAATACCACGCAGTTTTCTTGAGATAGGGTAGAGTGATTTCTCCTGCCTTATTCTTCTGTTTCAAAATTGTTTTAGCTATTCTAGTTCTTGTGCCTTTCTGCATAAATTTTAGAACAATCTTGTCTAGACTGATAAGAAATATTGTTGAAATCTTGACATAAACTGCATTAAATCTATATATCAATTTTGGGAGAATTGACATATGTTAAGTCTTCTAATCCATGAACATAGTATGTCTCTTCATTTATTTAGGTCTTATATTTCTTTCATCAGCATTTTTTCAGCTTTTGACATACAAGTCCTGTACATATATTGTTAGACTTACACCTAAGTATTTCATATTTTTTGAGAGATTATAAAGGGTATTGTATTTTAATTTCAGTGTGCCCGCATATTTATTGCTAGTACCTAAAAACACAATTGATTTTTGCATGTCGATTTTGTTTCCTCCAAACTTGCTGAACTCACTTGTGAGTTTTAGGGGCTCTATTTTTTTGTAGATTCCTTGGGATTTTCTATGTAGACTATCATAATCTGCAAATAGAGACAATTTTTCTTTTTATGAAACGTATGCCTTTTATTTCCTCGTCTTGCCTTGTTTTTCTACCTAGAACTTCCAGCACTATGTTGAGTAGCAGTAGTAAGAGTGGACATCCTTGCTTTGTTCCTAATGTTAGGGGGAAAGCATTCAGTCTTTCACCATTTAGTATGATGTTAGCTATTATCAAGTTGAGAGGTTTCCCTCTATTCCTAGTTTTCTGAGAGTGTTTGTCATGAATGGGTGTTGAATTATGTGAAATGATTTTTCTTCGTCAATTTATATGAT
Organism: Dugong dugon; assembly: GCA_030035585.1. NCBI lineage: Eukaryota > Metazoa > Chordata > Mammalia > Sirenia > Dugongidae > Dugong > Dugong dugon. The sequence continues at coordinate 20,067,355 of CM057469.1, read as the reverse complement.
CTCATTTTTTTCCTCTTTAACCTGTTGACATGGTAGATTACATTTTTTGATTTCAAATACTGGACCAGCCTTGTATCCCTGGAATAAACCCTCCTTGGTCATGGTGTGGAACCCTGGTGGCACAGTGGTTATGTGTTCAGCTGCTAACCAAGAAGTCAGCAGTTCAAATCCACCAGCGGCTCCTTGGAAACCCCATGGGGCAGTTCTACTCTGTCCCATAGGGTCACTATGATTTGGAATTAACTTGACGGCAACAGGTTTGGTTGGTCATAGTGTATAATTCTTTTTATACATTGCTTAATTCTATTTGTTAATATTCTGTTAACAATTTTTTCATCTGTATTCATGAAGGATATTGGTCTGTAGTTTTCTTTTTTGTACTGGTCTTGTCTAGTTTTAGTATCAGGGTAATACTGATTTCATAAAATGATTTAGGAAGTGTTTACTCCTTTTCTATTTTCTGGAAGAGGCTGTGTAGAACTAGTGTTTATTCTTCTTTAAACATTTTGTAGAATTTCCCAATGAAACTATCTGGGTCTGGAGATTTCTTTTATGGGAGTTAAAAAAAAATATGAATCCAATTTATTAGTAGTTACGTTGTTGTTGGGTGCCATCAAGTCAGTTCCAACTCATAGCGACCCTATGTACAACAAAATGAAACACTGCCCAGTCCTGTGCCATGCTCACAATCATTGTTGTGCTTGAGCCCATTGTTGCAGCCACTGTGTCAATCAATCTTGTTGAGGGTCTTCCTCTTTTTCGCTAACCCTCTACTTTACCAAGCATGATGTCTTTCTCAAGGGACTGATCCGTCATGATAACATGTCCAAAGCATGTGAGACATAGTCTCACCATTTTGCTTCTAAGGAGCATTCTGGTTGTACTTCTTCCAAGACAGATTTGTTCATTCTTTTGGCAATCCATGGTATATTCAATATTCTTTGCCAACACCATAATTCAAAGGCGTCAATTCTTCTTTGGTCTTCCTTATTCATTGTCTAGCTTTCGCATGCGTATGATGCGATTGAAAATACCATGGCTTGGGTCAGGCACACGTTAGTCTTCAAGATGACATCTTTGCTTTTCAACACTTTAAAGAAGTCTTTTGCAGCAGATCTGTATTATGATTTTTCATCTACTCTGCCAGTCTGTGTCTTTTGATTGTTGTATTTAGATTATTTGATTTATATTTAAGGTAACTATTAATATTTTATGGCTTAAGTCTATGATTTTATTTTTTATTTTCTGTTTGTTTCTCTCTTTTTTCTTTCCTTCTAGTGGGTTACTCAAACTTTTTTTAAAAAAAGAATTCCATTTATCTATAGTATTTTTGAATATATCTCTTTGTGGTATAGCCTTTTAGTGGTTGCTATAGGTATTACAAGGATCCCTGGTGGCACAGTGGTTAAGCACTCTGCTGTTCACTGAAAGGTTGGAGGCTCAAAACCACCAGCCACTAAGCAGGAGAAAGATGTGGCACTCTGCTTCCTTAAAAATCTGCAGCCTTGAAAACCCTATGGGGCAGTTCTACTTTGTCTTACAGGGTCACTATGAATTGGAATTGACTCTATGGCAAGGGGTTTGGGTTGGGTATAGGTATTACATTACATATATAAAACTTATCATAGTCTTCTAATCTTGACATTTTACCAGTTCAGTGTAGTATAGAAATCTTACCTCCCTTTATGTCCCTTTACCCTTCTCCATTTATAATTGTCTTAAATATTTCTCATGTACATTGAGAACCACATCAGACTGTTACGATTTTTGCTTTACTGTCAACTACAATTTAGAAAATTGAAAATCCATCATATTTACCATATTTATATTCTTTCCATTGTTCTTCTTTTCTGATGTTCTGAGATTCCTTCCATTATCATTTCTTTCCTGTTTAGAGACCTTCCTTTAGCCGTTCTTTAGGGCAGGTCTGTTGGTGGCCAATTCTCCTATTTTTCTTACTCTGAGAATGTCTTGATTTTTCCTTCATTTCTGAATGATATTTTTGCTTGGTATAGGATTCTGTGTTGATAGTTATTTTCTTCTGGTAATCCAAAAATTTTTCAATTCCTTATGGCTTCCATGATTTCTGATGAGAAATTGCTGTCCTTCAAAATGTTTTCCCCTAAAGATAAGGTATTATTTCTCTCTTGCTGTTTTCAAGGCTTTTTCCTTTGTTTTTGGTTTTCAGAAGCTTGATTATAATATGTCTTGACATGGATCTTTGGGGTTTGAGGTTCACTTGGTTTCCTGAATCTGTAGGTTTATATCTTTTGTCAAATTTTGGAATATTTCAACCATTATTTCTCTGAATATTTTTTCAGCCTCATTCTCTTCTTCCTCTTTTTTGGGATTCCAAAGGCATGAACGTTGTTTTTTTTACAGGCCCAGTCTCACAGATCCCTGTGGCTCTGTTCATTGTTTTTTGGTTTTTTTTCCTTCGGTATATTTTCTCTATGTTGTTCATATTGGTTAATTTCTACTGTTCTGTCTTCAAGTTCAGGATGGATTGACACAGTGGCAGCAACAATGGCCTCAAAAACGGCAACAATCCTGAGGGTGGCATAGGACTGGACAGTGTTTCCTTCTGTTGTACATAGGGTTGCTATGAGATGGAACTGACTCAAGGGCACCTAACAACAACAACATCTTCAAGTTCATTGATTCTTTTCTCTGTTTTCTCCATTCTGTTGTTGAGCCCATAAATTGGTTCTTTTATCTCAATTATTGTATTTTTTTCAGTTCTAAAATCTCCACTTGTTTCTTCTTTATATTTTTGCTGTGATTTTCAGTTTATTTGCTGATATTTTCTATTTTTTAAATTTATTTCAATTATGTTTGTAATTGCTCCTTGAAGCAATTTTTGTGATAGTAGCTTTAAAATCCTTGTTAGCTAATTCTAACATCATTACCATATAATTTTTGTCATCTATGATTGTCTTTTCTCACTTAATTTGAGATTTTTCTGGTTCTTGGTATGATGAGTGATTTTTTTTTAACCAAAACCTGAACATTCTGGGTTTTATGTTTTGAGACTCTAAATCTTATTTAAACCTTCTGGTTTAACTGGCCTCCTCTGATATCACTTCAGCAGGGGAAAGAGGGGGCACCACCTCCTTATTGCCAGGTGAGGGAGAAAGTCCAGGTTCCCAAGTTCGCCTCTGTTGAAGGGGAAGGGAGTTCCTCAATAGTACGGAGAAAGGTTGGAAGTTATAGGTCCCTACTGGGTCTCCCCTGATACACCATGGCTGGGAGGGGTGGGGATGTCTCATTATCGCTCCCCATGTGGTCTTCATTGACACTGTGGGGAGTGGGTTGGCCTTGTTATTGACAGATGGTTGTGGAAGTCCTGTATCTCTTCTAGGCCTCCTCTGACAACCTCAGTGGGGAGAGGAAAGGGTATCTCATTACCACTAGGAGGTGGTGGAAGTCCAGGTCCCTACATGGTCTCCACTGACACTGGGGGTAGGGACATAAGACCTTGATCTCACCCATTGTAAGTGAAAGTCTTAATTCCCCACCTGGCCTTTTCTGACATCACCCTTGCTGGGAGAGGTGCAGTGGCAGAGGGTGGAAGTTGGTTGTGATGCTTCATCACAGCCTGGTGAGGGTGGAAGTCTAGGCTCCCTACTGAGGCTTTGCTGGCGAGGGTTGGGGTGCAATCACAGTTTTTTTTCTGTGATGTTTGGCTGGAGTAGTTATTGTCTAAAAGTTTTCTTTCTTGCCAGACTGCCTCCTTCTTTGTCCTTTGACTAGCGAGAATGAGATTTTGTTGTTGTTTTTTGTCTGTGCTCATTGGTGTTTCCAGATTGCCAGCTTCTCCAGTATTTAGTCTGGGATAGACCAGGTAAAACAAAACCACAAGAACTCACCGCCCTGTTGTTCCTTGAGTCTCAAGATCTCTAGCTAGTCAGTCTTCTTTTCTACCTATGTTTGTTTTATCCATAAGGTCCAGGATTTTTTATTTCACTTAGGGGAAGGAGTAGGGAAAGGTACTTCCATCTTTCTGAAAGTGAAAGTGGCAGGAAAAACATATGCATATATATATATACTTTTCTGTAATATGAAGTAAGACCAATTTTACTAGCAGAAAATATACCTATAATTTGACATAAACAAAAAAAAAAAACTAAACCCACTGCCATTGTGTCAATTCCGACTCATGGCAACTCTATAGGACAGAGTAGAACTGCCCCATAGGGTTTATAAGGCTGTAAATCTTTATGGAAGCAGACTGCTACATCTTTCTTCCAAGGAATGGGTTCAAACCACTGACTTTTAGGTTAGCAGCTGAGCACTTAACCACTGTGCCACCAGGGCACCTTACCATTGATATGCGTAGTATAAAATCATAGCAATGTGCACATAAGACCACAATAAAAACTAAGCACAATTAACTGTTTCCAAGTGTTTTTGTTAATGTTTATTTTCCAATTGTTTATTCATGTTGTTGCCTACTGGTGCTCAATAGTAGACAAGCAGGAACAAGCAGTTAAGGATTAAGAAAAATGTATGGGATAAAACTTAGAATTTAGAAAATATTAGTAAACATCTTATTTCTTTTTTTTAAATTGTGCTTTAGATGAAGGTTTACAGAGCAAATTAGTTTCTCATTAAACAATTAATACCCATATTATTTTGTAACATTTCGTTGTCGAGGCTGCTGCCTTCTCATCCTTGCCCCTGGGCTGGTGTGCCTGTTTATTCTCATATACATGGTGGAGCTATGTGTATTATTGTTTGTTTTATGGGGCTGTCTAATCTTTGGCTGAAGGGTGAACCTCAGGAGTGACTTCAGTACTTAGTTAAAAGGGTGTCCGGGGGCCATACTCTCGGGAGTTCTCCAGTCTCTGTTAGACCAGTAAGTCTGGTCTTTTTTCATGAGTTTGAATTTTGTTCTACATTTTTCTCCAGCTCTGTCCAGGACCCTCTATTGTGATCCCTGTCTGAGCAGCTGGTGATGGTAGCCGGGTACCATCTAGTTGTGCTGGACTCAGTCTGGTGGAGGCTGTGATAGTTGTGGCCCATTATTCCTTAGGATTAATCTTCCCTTGTATCTTTGGTTTTCTTCATTCTCCCTTGCTCCAGATGGGGTGGGACCAGTGGAGTGTCTTAGATGGCCGCTCACAGGCTTTTAAAACCCCAGATGCTACTCACCAAAGTAGAATGTAGAATATTTTCTTTATAAACTATGTTACGCCAATTGAACTAGATGTCCCCCGATTATTTCTTATTTATGAACTGGAAAAGACATTTGTTTAATTTTCCAGCTCATAAAATACCCATGTCCTATAGTACAAGAACCACTGTTCTAAATGACGTAGACAAGCTGAGGAAGGTTCACAAACGACTGTTTTCAGATACGAAAGAGAGCTCAAACTTCCCTAACATGCTGGATTCCCTATTCTCTCTCAGGTGAGCTTCTATTCATGGAGGTCATGGCCACTTAGGAGCCTCTGATTTCTGTGGTTCTCCTTGGCTATCAGTTAGGTTTTGTTGCATAACAAACCACTACAAACCTTGATGGCTTAAAATAACAAACATTCATTATTTTTCAGAGTTCTGTAGGTTGGCCAAGCAGTTCTGCTCTGGACAGATGTGGCTGTAGCTGTATGGTCTAGGAGAACCTCACTCACTTGTCTGGGACCTCAGCTAAGCTATGTCTTTGGCTTCTGTTTTGTGGTCTCTCATCCTCCTGTTAAAAAGACGTAAAAATAGATAGCTGGATAGATGATAGATAGATAATTGTTGTTGTTGTTGTTAGGTGCTGTCAAGCCAGTCCTGACTCATAATGACCCCATGTACAACAGAATGAAACCCTGCCCTGTCCTGCACCAGCCTCACAATCCTTTTTATGCTTGAGTCCATTGTTGCAGCCACTGTGTCAGTCCATCTCCTTGAGGGTTTTCTTCTTTTTCACTGACCCTCTACTTTACCAAGCATGATGTCTTCCTCCAGGGACTGATTTATCCCTTCTGATAACATGTCCAAAGTATGTGAGACATAGTCTCACTGTCCTTGCTTCTAAGGAGCATTCTGGCTGTATTTCTTCCAAGACAGATTTGTTCATTCTTTTGGCAATCCACGGTATAATCAGTATGCCTCGCTAACACCATAATTCAAAGGCATCAATTCTTCTTCAGTCTTCCTTATTCATTGTCCAGCTTTAGGATGCATACGAGGTGATTGAAAACACCATGGCTTGGGCCAGGCGCACCTTAGTCTTCAAGGTGACATCAGATAGATAAAAACCCAACCCACTGCCATCGAGTTGATTTCAACTCGTAGCAACCCTATAGGACAGAGTAGAGCTTCCCCGTAGGGTTTCCAAGGAGCAGCTAGTGGATTCTAACTGCCGACCTTTTGGTTAGGAGCCGTAGCTCTTAACCATTGAGCCACCAGGGCAATAGGTAGATAGACAGACAGACAGATAGATAGATAGAAAGATAGATAGACGGATAAATAGGTAGGTAGATAGGTAGATAGCTGCTGTTGAGTCAACTCATGGTGATCTTCTGTACAACAGAACAAAACGTTGCCCAGTTCTGCATCATCCTCACAATCACTGCCCCTCTACTTCACCAGACATGGTGTTCTTCTCCAACAATTAATTCATCCTGATTATATGTCTAATGCAAGTAAGTTGGACAGTGCTCTGTTGTGACCCATCAGGTTTTCACTGGCTAATTTTCAGTAGATCACTAGGACTTTCTCCCTAGTCTGGACTCTCCACTGAAACCTGTCCTCCATGGTGACCCTGCTGGTGTCTGAAATACTGGTGGCATAGTTTCCAGCCTCATAGCAACCACAAGCCATCACAGTATGACAAACTGACAGACGAGTGGTGGTCCTGTAAATTAGCCCAGGTCTATTCACATGATCATGGAAGGGTTCCCAGTAACAAGAAAGACCAATGAACAAGTATTTTTCCAGTTTCTGCTTGTGTCATCTTTTCTGATGTCCCATCGGCTAAAGCAAGTCAAATGACCAAACCCAAATTCAAAGAATGGAAAAATAGACTCCACTTCTTGTTGGAGGAGCAGCAAAGTCACACTACAAGGGGACACGTATATAGTGACGGACACTTTGTGATCTGCCATACCTGGTTTCTTCATTATCTATGAATTCTAAGGTCGTCTGACGTCTATTGCTCTTCAGTGTCTATTTCCTTGTAGCTACCAACTGCTTGGTTTCAAGCTATCTCCTGATGTTGAGCTATGTATTTGTGGTACAGATAACCAAAGAGTCATGCTTTCTCTTCCATAGTGTAGAGCTGTTGTTAGGAAGCAGCTTCTCAGTGAGGGTCTGCAGTTCCTGTTCACACCTGCATCTATAAGCATCCATGTGATTAATTTTCACCAGTGGGATGTGAATGGAAATGATGGGTGTTACTTCTTGGCCAAAGCAGTTAAGAGTGTTTTCTCAACCCTCTCTTTTCTTATCTGCCTACTGAAGTAGAGGAGCCCTTAGAAGACAGCTGAGCCACAGAATGGAAGAAACTCAGGTCCCTGACTCACTATGTGAAGGCTGCCCACCAACCAGGGGCACCCACTGTGAACTATTAGGTGAGTAAGAAATACTTTTTTTTGGTGTCAAGCCATTGGAATATATTAGGGTTTGTCTGTGATAGTAGCTAATATTACCCTAATTATTGAAGTAGTTGTTTGCCCCTACAGGAGTCTCTGGGTGGCACAAATCGTTTGCGCTTGACTACTTGACTACTTACCTAAAGGTTAGTGGTTTGAACCTGCCCAGAGGTGCTTCAGAAGAAAGGTCTAGAGATCTGATTCAGAAAGATCACAGTCATTGAAAACCCTATGCAGTGCAGTTCTATTCTGCAACAGGTGGGGTTGCCATGAGTGGGAATTGGCTCAATGGCAACAGGTTTCTTCTTTTTTGCCTCTATAAAATGTTGTAAGCCTGATTCTAGACTTCTTTGAGGGCTACTTTAGGTATGGCGAGTTCCTAAGCCAGCCTCTTCACCTATATTGACACTGTGGTAGACAAAATTCTAAGATGGCACCCATGATCTTCACCCTCTGGTGTGACTCCCTTGATCAGATGATGTTATGACAGTGGTCACTCTTGTGATGACAGTGCTCACTCCTGTGATTATGTTAGGTTGTATAAGACTCACCTTATCAGAATGGAGTCAAGTTCTCCTGCTAGCCTTAAAGAGGTAAGCTGCCATCTTGTGAGAGGGTCTTTGAGGGTCTTTGGCAGGAAACTGTAGGTGGCCTCTGGAGCTCTAAAGAGCCCTGCTGACAGCCAGCATGAGAGCAGGGACCTCAGTCCTCTGGCTGCAAGGAACTGAATTCTGCCAACCACCACATGAGCTTGGAAGAGGACCTAAACTCCAGAAAGGAACACAGCCCAGCTGAAACCTTGACTGCAGCCTAGTGAGATCCTGAGGCGAGAACACAGTTAAGCTACACTGAACTCCTGACCCGCATAAACTGTGAGATAAGAAACGTATATTGTTTTAAGCCACTAAGTTTGTGGTGATTTGTTACACAGCAATAGAAAACTAATACAGCACTTTAACTCCCAAGTCTTTATGTCTGTGATCTTCTCCCCCTACATTCTGGATCAGGGACATAAATGTTAACACTTTGGAGCATGCTTAATGATTTGTCTGCAGCAAAGACTGACAAAAACTTGATACATTTCTTGTCATATGAAATAAGTGGGCTTGTTGGAGAATAGTGTCTTCTGCCAAAAGTTGGAGGAAGCAACAGGGATAATAAAATTTAATATCTGAGGAGACGGTAACAGATGGACTGTAGGCTTTTAAAAAAATGAAGACTGGAATCTCAAAGGTGAATGAATCCTTTATGACTAAAAATGGAAGACAGGTTTTATAAGTATAAAGCAAAAGGAATAACTTAGCAAAGTTCATGTAAGAGATTCAGAATAAAAAGTTAAACAGAAGAGATCTATGATTAGTATCAAGAAGTTCATTTGTGCCAATAAGCTGATCAAAGAATAAAACAGAACAATTTTAATAAGGGGGATAGTGGTAGTTAATGTCTCATGTTAAGAGGCATGACAGTCAAGGCAAAATCACTGTGGAATAAACAATGATAATACTGGCATTGGTGCAAAAACATCACCAAAGAAATGAGTTTTCGGTCCAGAAGCACGAACATGTCAGTCATTTCTTCCCCGTTTCAAAATTCCAAAAGAAGTCAGGTCCAAGATACAGCATGAGTCTCATGTTAGCCAAACATCTTATTATTTTCTCCTCAATTAAATCTTCTTGGTGAGCTACAAATGTTTCTTTTGTTGTTAACCACTCCAGGTGGGCCTTGTTAGCTCCGGGTTTATTGCCAGATTGTTAAGCCCACCGCTCAGGGGAGTGCTGTCATGTCCTCCTCTTCCCACATTTGCTACCTCCACTCTTTTAAATCACAGCTGCTTACTGCTCCCACTCTCCGCTTATACTTCCACCTCCTCAAGTGCTTCCACATGGCCCTATATGGTGGCAACAAAATCCTCCTAGCCATCTGACATCACCTTTCTCCTCCATACTCCTCCAAAAACGCTCACCTCTTCTGGGAAGACAATTCTGACACTATTTTAATAACAAATTTAAGTAGCACAGAATCTACTTATCGAAGTTGCCTCTCTCTGGTCTCAGGGAGATCTATATTCACCCCCTTAAGCACAATTCTCCTCTTTTCCATATGTTTCTGGGTCTTAAAAAAAAAAAACCAAACCCATTGCCATCAAGTTGATTCCAACAGTGACCCTATAGGACAGAGTACCACTGCCCATATGGTTTCCAAGTAGCGGCTGATGGACTCTAACTGTTGACCTTTTGCTGAGCAGCCATTGCTTTTAACCATTGTCCCCACCAGGGCTCCCTCTGGGTCTTACTGCTAAACAAATATGAATAATGAGCACAAGAGGCAGACACTAAGCCCATGAGAATCTTCTAGGTAGAGTCTTTCCCATTGTTGAATATCCAACAGTTCTTAGCTGATGGTAAAAAACATTACTGAGAACTTAATATCCCATTCTGAAAATTATATTATTTAATTAATTGATTCAATGATTAATTCAATAAATGTTTCTTGCTTGCCTATTACGTGCTAGGCACTGCTCTGTGCTATATGGACATTCATGGAGTAGGGGGGAGGCAGGCTTTCCAGTGTGGGAGACAGACTATCAAGATTAAAAATAAAGTACAGACTGTGATAAGTGTTTTGAAGTGAAATAAGAGAGTTCAGTGATGGGCATGAGGTGACAAGGGAGTGAGGTGGTTAGGGAAATCCTCCCTAAAATTGTTGTCAATGACATTTTTGCTAGTTTTTAAAAAAAATCTGTTCTTTGTCTCTCTGATCTTCATGACTTCCATTCCTATTCCACTCTTATGCTGCTAACCCTTATCCGTTTTCTCTCTTCTTTACTCCTCAGAGGACAGCACCTACCTACTGCTTATCCCCCAGACAAGGAGATGAGTTTGCGCTGCATGGTGCTGGACTGAGTGAGCTCTAGGGTCAGAGCTCCTCTAGCCTGTAATTCTGGCTCTTCCACTTACCACCCATTCAACCTTGGGCAAATTTCTTTTTGGTATCTATATCTGTATAACAGCCAGTTGTCATCAAGTCAGTTCTGACTCATTGTGACTCCACGTGTGTCAGAGTAGAACCGTGCTCTGAAGGGTTTTCAATGGCTGATTTTTTGGAAGTAGCTCACCAGGCCTTTCTCCCAAGGCACCTCTGGGTGAACTCAGACCTTTAAACTGTTGGTTAGCAGCTGAGCACACTAACCATTTGCACCACCCAGGGACTTCATCCCCATATATAAGATGGATTTAATATTGTTACTTGATTCTAAGGTAGTTGAGAGAATTAAAATACAACACGCAAACTACTTAATACAGTGACTGGTGTATAGCAAAACTCAGTGAACATTAGTTGTTCCTGTTATTTCATCTTGTCTGCATTTAAGATTAGCTGCCTCTGTATGTGTGTAGGGAGTGCTGATTTATGGTACTGTGGCCCAAAGATCCAGAAATCCCATCAGCATAATTAAAGAGATTATTAGTTTTAATCACATATATTTTTATACAAATATACTTCTTTATTGCAATGACTTTCCAAAAAAAAAAAAAAACCCATTGTCATCAAGTTGATTCTGACTCATAGTGATCCTATAGGACAGAGTAGAATTGCCCCATAGGGGTTCCAAGAAGCGACTGGTGGATTTGAACCGCTGACCTTTTTGTTAGCAGCCAGGCTCTTAACCACTGTAGTGGCTTTGCACACGTTAAACAACAGTGCATTCGGCTGAGCTACCTTAGAGAAAAATTTAAAGAAATATAAATACCCAGGCAAATATAGCACCTTTATAATCAATCTATTTGTAATCACTATATATCCTAGTTCCAATTTTCCTTTAGAATTCAGCAACAATTAATACAACAAAGGATGTCAAACTCATCCTGGATTGCTTTTGGAGTCAGAGCACTTCTACCTGAGTTCTGAGACTTTAAGCCAGGTTGGCATTAAAAGGCTTCTAGGCTTCCCAATCCTCAGCTACCCTAATTAAAAGGTGATTTCATTATTCTCTTTGATTCCACTGCTCTCATGTACTTAGGCTTGTGTTAAATATACTTGGGCTTCTATACAGCTCCTGAATTTTGGAGTTAAAGTCCCTGTAGACTCCTCCACAGCGCTAGTTATATGCTTTCTCAGCCTCTACTTCACTTTGCTACTAAAATGATTCTCTGAGGATTTTTGGCATCTTTCCCTTCAGATCTCAACTTTTCTCCTTAAGGAAAGATTGTGGCCACACTATTAATCTCCGTATTTCAGGCATAAGAATCTTTTTTCTTTTTTTTTTAGTTGGCCCCATTGCCTCTTTTATGGACTGAATTGTGTCCCCTAAAAAGATATGCTGAAGTCCTAACCCTTGTACCAGTGAATATCATCTTGTTAGGAAATAGGGTTTTTCTTTTGTTATCAGTTAAGTTAAACTAGGTCATACCAGAGTATGGTGGGTCCTAATCTTAATCCCTTCTGAGCGGTGTTTTATTAAAGGGGAGAACAGACATGGAAACAAGAGTTACACTCAGGGGTAAGACGCCATGTAAAAAAACACCTACAAGCAGCAAAGGAACGCCAAGGGTTGCCGGAAGCCACTAGAAGCCAGGAGAGAGGCACAGAACAGTACTTCTCTCAGAACCCTCAGAAGGAATCGACATGACTGATACCCTGATTTGGACTTTTAACCTCAAAACTGTGAGAATAAATTTCTGATCTTTAAAGCCGCTCACTTTGTGGTTTTTGTTACGGCTGCCCGAGGAGCAGGGCTGGATTAAGGCACTTGAGGGTCCTGCACACAGATACTCTATAGTGCGCCTTCTCTGCTTCCTCACACATTCAAACGGGATATGTGAGTTATATATATGCATGTACGTGTATGTGAGGAGCCCTGCTGGTGCAGTGGTTAAAGTGCTCGATTGCTAAAACTTCAAGGTCAGCGGTTTGAAACTACCAGCAGCTCGATGTGGCAGTCTGCTTCCATAAAGACTACAAACTTATGGGGTCACTATGCATCAAGATCGACTCAGCAGCAGTGGGTTTGTTTTTTTTACATATATGTGTGTGTCTTAACTATCCACGAGGTAACTTCTTTTTAAATAGAATATTATCAATTGAAAGCAAAAGTGGCGTATGCCATTTTAGCAGAATGAGATAAACTGGATTATAAAATTTTCAGTGGATGCGGGGAACTAAAATTTTTACTTTATACCACATTTTCTACAAAAAGAATATCCCACATATCTATAGCAAAGAAAACAAGTCGCCAACTTAGTTTTTGCTTTGGACAACTGGTGCCCCAGTTTTTTAATGCCCTAAGCATGTACTTACCTTGCTTATTGGGTAATCTGTTCCTGCCTTGGGGACTAAGATAGCCTCCTTGATTTTAGCTCTTTACCCTTTGACACTAGAGCCATTCCTTCCCATCATAACGCTCGCTGCCGTATCAAATCTATTTGCATGGCTATCTCTCACATTGGATGCACCTCCTTGAAGGCAGAGGCTGTTACCACAGCACCTAAAACAGTGCTGGACACGTAGGTGCTAAGAAGCTTTCCTGAATAAATAAACAACGCTTAAGTGTATTCATACACTTGCTGCAGCCTATAATAGAAACTATTTCTTTACCATATAATAAGACCTGTTCCCCAAATATAATAACTTGTACAATTTAACAAGGTCTAAACATAGTACAATTGGTTTTATTACTGTATGTCTAGGTTGTTGTTAAGTGCCATGGAGTTGATTCCTACTCATAGTGACCCTGTATACAACACAACGAAACACTGCCGGCCCTGCACCACCCTCACAATTGTTGTTATGCTTGAGCCCATCATTGTAGCCACTGTGTCAATCCAGTTTATAGAAGGTCTTCTTCTTTTTCGCTGACTCTCTCCTTTACCAAGCATGATGTCCTTTTCCAAGAACTGGCCCTTCCTGGTAACATGTCCAAAGTAGGTGAGATGAAGTCTCACCATCCTCACTTCTGAGAAACATTCTGTCTGTACTTCTTCCAAGACAGATTTGTTTGTTCTTGTCATGCATTGAACTGTGTCCCCCAAAAATATCTGTCAACTTGGCTAGGTCATGATTCCCATTATTGTATGATTGTGTACCATTTTGTAATCTGATGTGATTTCCTTATGTGCTATAAACTCTATCACTATGACGTAATAAGATGGATTAGTGGCAGTTATACTGATGAGGTCTACAAGATTAGATAGAGTCTTAGGCTAATCTGTTTTGAGATATAAAAGAGAGAAGCGAGCAGAGACACTTGGGAACCTCACACCACCAAGAAAGCAGTGCCGGGAGCACAACGTGTCCTTTGGACCTGCGGTTCCTGTGCAGAGAAGCTCCTAGATCCAAGGGAAGACTAATGCATCACAAGGACCTTTCTCCAGAGCCAACAGAGAGAGAAAGCCTTCCCCTGGAGCTGATGCCTTGAATTTGGACTTGTAGCGTTCCAGTCTGTGAGGGAATAAATTTCTCTTTGTTAAAAGCCATCCACTTGTGGTATTTCGTTATAGCAGTCCTAGATGACTTAAGACAGTTCTTCTGGAAGTCCATGGTATATTCAATATTCTTCACCAATACCATAATTCAAGGTTAGTATGTCTAGGTTAGTAGGTGGTGTTTAGATTAGCAGTGCAGAACTAATTTCCTGCCCTAAAAACCAGTTGCCATCAAGTTGACTCCAAGTCATGGTGACCCCATGTGTATCAGAGTAGAACTGTGGTCCATAGGGTTTTCCATGGTTGATTTTTCAGAAGTAGATTTCCAGGACTTTCTTCTGAGGTACTTCTGGGTGGACTTAAATCTCCAACCTTTTGGTTAGCAGCCAGCATGTTATTTGTTTGCATCACACAGGAATTCCTTTCCTGCCCTAAAGATTGTGTTAAATGTGGACATGGTTGTCAAGTGTGGCAATAGAATTTGGTAGAGCATGAGATAAGCTGGTTGTAGTTCTAGGTGAAATAGAGTATACTGTATGGCACAGTGGTTAATTTCGAATCCACCAGCCGCTTCTTGAAAATCTTACGGGGTAGTTCTACTCTGTCCTATAGGGTTGCTGTGAGTCAGAACTCAAGTGCAATAGGTTTGGTTTGGTTTTGGTACTATCTGTATCTGTATGGTCAGGGCCCATTCCATATCTATGATTCAATATTAGATTGTGCATGTATAAACACTACAGCATGCTGACGAGTTTAAATGCATTTGGAGAAAAGCTATTAACAAAATGTAGGCACGAAAGTAATAAGTCTTAATAAATATTTAAAAAATAAAGTACAGTCCATCTGGGAGAAGCATAATTTTTTTCATTCATTAGGGTGATCCACTCACTGATTCATAATTCTAACTTCCTTTACGAATTTGAAAAATTAGTCACTTTATGTGGTGATGTGAACATTGCAATGAAAGGTCCATTATATTCTCTACTTGTGTAATTTGCAAATAGTATCTATAAATATATTCTAGTATTTTCCTTAAAGTTGGAAATTACATAATGTCAAAAGAAAACTCAAACCAACCATTTCCTTTTAAATATCTTAAACAGAGAACTTTATTCTAAATGAAAGTGAGACTAAGCAATGTTTCCATCAACAACCTTTTCTATCAACGTCCACTGTTGTAGTAAAATGTTTACCTTCCCTCCTCCTCCGTTGCCCTCCTTAAAACAGATTTAAAAGGGTGTTCTAGAAAAACCTTGCCCTTTTTAAACTTCCCAGAGATTACTATCTTCCTCTGTCAGCTATAATCTCATTCAGTCAGTGATTATTCCTAAACAGAAGCAGTGGTTTCCCTTATACTTATTTTTCTTCCAGTCATTCCCCCTTTTAATGCAGCTTTACGTGGGGTGGTGCAGACGATTAAAGTGCCTGGCTGCCAACTAAAAGGTTGGAGGTTTGAGTCCACCCAGAGGCACCTTGGAAGAAAGACCTGGAGAGCTACTTCTGAAAAATCACCCACTGAAAACCCTATGAACTGCACAACATGATTAGTGTAATTGGTGCCGTTAAACTGTATATGTGGAAAACAGTGAACTGGCACGTGTGTTATATGGATTTTTACAGCGACAAAACAAACCAAAACACCTATGGAGCACAGTTCACCGTGAGTCAGAACCGATTCAACGGCAACTAGTTACTTGGTACAGGGAGTGGCTAGACAAGTTCTTCATATAAAAATCTTGAACGGTCGAAATATTTTTTCCCTAAACTTTCTATCACCAAGGCTCCAGAATACTCTTCTTGAAAAGTGTTCAAAACTATTCAATGCCCTTGCCTCTCAGAAACACTTAATACCCAGAATATTACTATGGAAGGGATGTGAGAGAAAGGACAGAGGGGCAACTTTCACCAAGTGATTGGCAAACAGGAGACTGGGTTTCTGGAAGAAAAAGGGAAAGATGAAAAGGACAGGTGCATCATTGCATCGTGCCTCAGGATTTCGTTGAACATATACGAGCCTGCCTGGTACAGACTCATTTCTGTCCATCGGGCCTGACAGAATAATGCTTTTTGACTCCTTGCATGTGGAGAGTTGGCATTGTGGCGTCTGCAGCAAAGGCCTTGTTTACAAATCTTCTTTTGATCACACTCTGGGTTTGCAGCAGCCTGTATTGTAATTTTCCTCGGAGGGCTTTTAAGGATGTGGAACTGAGCTCCTGCGCTAATTCTTCAACGGAAACTGCCTGCCTCTGGGAGGAGAGAATAATCTATTGTAGAGACGTGGTATGAGTTACAGTAGCTGAAAAGTGAATTGCCGAAAGGCAACCTGCTCCAAATTCCCTGGATTCCGATTTTAGGACGGAGAGGAATGCTTGAGAGTGAATGAGTCATGATGTGCTCTTAGTAATTTTGCTAGAACATCAGCGATGAGGTGCTTGGTGTTGCGCATTGCTTGCATCTGGATGGAATTAGAGCCCTTAGTTTCTCTCAAGAAGGACTTATTAATAGCAGAGGACTAAAGTAATAAGTGTGTGCCATGTATAGCATTTGAGGAAATGAGCAATGCCAGAGAAGGTTTATCAGGACTTACTGTTTGTTCTTTCTCTTCTCCTGGGGAAACAGATGTATTGATCAGATTTTCAGAGAAAAACAGCCTGTAATGGGTTCACTGTGCTGGGATGTGACAGAGTAGGAGTGTCTTTTACGATAGCCCAGGAAATAGCCTGCCTGAGACTTGAAGAACTGCTAACCTGAATGGCAAGGGGAAGGCTGTCACACACAGGAAAGCTAGATGTCTGGGCTGATTTCGGGTTTTAATTCTCTTAAGGTAGCATTGCTGACTCTGGAGATGTCTTATTTAAAACCATTATATAGCAAGCTGTTTTGCAAAGCTGAAGTTAAGGAGTCACTGACGAAAATAATCTTAAACTGAAAGATAAAATATGCAAATGATTAAGATGTCAAACTAAAACTTAAGGACAAGATAAATGGGCACAGCATTTGTGTGTGTGTCTGTGCGCGTGTGTGTGTGTGCGCGCTGCTGAGTCGATTCCAACTCTTAGTGATCCTACAGGACAGAGTGGAACTGCCGCATAGGGTTTCCAAAGCTGAAGTCTTTATAGGAGCAGAATTCCAGGTCTTTTGTCCTGCAGAGCTGCTGGTGGGTTCAAACCACCTTTTGGTTAGCAGCCAAGCTCTCAACCATTGCACCACCAGGGCTTCTTGGGTGCAACATAAGCCACATTATACTGGTATATGTATAAGCTACAACATTTCCTGTTTTGGTTTTCATTTTTTTCTCTTGGCTGCACTCCTACATACAGAAACACATCTTAAGTGGGTGTAAGGCAAAAAAATTTATTGGATTATATAAGTTAAGTTCAGAGTTTCAGCTTCAGGCACAGATGGATCTAGCTACTCACGTAATGTCATCAAGATTCTCTTTCTCTGTCTTTCAGCTTTGCTTTCATTCTCAGGGAGGCTCTCTCCATATGATGGTTCCTGGCAGTTATGGTCTTATATTCTCAGTATCCCCAGAAGAAAGCAAGTTTCTCTCTCCCAATAGTTCCAACTATTGAATTTCACTGGCCTGACTTGTGTCTGAGGCCCGTCCCTGAACCAGGTACTGTAGCCATGGCGATGGAATGCTCTGATTGGTCTAGTCTGAGTTGTACACCCTTAACGGACTGACAGTGGATGAGGGGCTGGTTCCCCAAAGGAAACTGGTATACTGATAAGAGAAGAAGGAAGGATAGGTGCTAGGCAGCCAAGCGAAAGGTTTACACCTTAGTTGGTAAATATGTTGGGCTTATATAAAGAAATACTACTCCTTTTTTTTTTTTTTTTAATCAAACAAGTATATCCATCTTTTACACCCAAATATGAGCTGCCACCTTTGGCGCGGCCCCCTTAGGAAACGACATGCTTATTCAAGTCATGTTGCCCTTTTGCTCAGCATGTTTTTTGGAACTTCTTTTTAGAATTGCCTGCTGAGTCAGTTTAAAAACCATAAAATAAAATTTGTCTCACTAGTTTATGGTTATATAAGATTTTTTATATGAAATATCCAACCATACTCAATAGATGAGTATTCTTTTCCATTGTTAGAGGATGACTATGCAAGACAACGTGCCCAAAGGCACCAAGGAAATTGCAAAATGGAATTCTAGAAATGATCTAATGTAAAAATTATCAGATTAAAAATAGAACCTCCCAAGGTACCAATTTTAAAAGGGACAAGACATGAGCCATAATAATTTTAATCCGGTCCTTGCCCTTAAAGAAAGTCTGGCTTCACGGTGGTCTGACTGTAATGAAAAAGGACCCGGAACTTTTATGAGCTTGTTCCTGGGACTGAGTTCCTTCATGTGTATTTGGAAGAAGGAATGCTTACACACTAAGGAGCAACTTATCTACCCGCGTAAGAATCAAACGTGCTCTGCTCCCCCATCCTCAGTAATGCCAAGATTTGAGAAGGGTGCTCCTGAGCAGATGGTTTGACAGACTAAAGCATTAGTTTGCTGAGCTTCTGTGCTTGCTAATTAATTCTTCAGTTTACTAGGATTTAAAATGATTTTTCAAAACAAGACAGCCCTTAAAATAAATGCTAGGTGAAGTCTCAACACTGTATTGATTATTAAGATGGTTATTTCAAACAGCTGAGGGTTGTCATTAAGTAACAAAATTGCCTTACCTACTCTGTTGGTTAAATTAAGCTGTTTGCCACTTGTAAAAAGATCATCTACAGTTTTAATTTTCATGTTCTCCTGGATTGTGTTTTCCAATTTCCTAGTTAGAATGGTACACAGAATTCGTTGGTAGATTTCATTTCACAGTTCGGATATATAACATCGTGGACATTTATTACAGGGAAAGCAGAATTTGCACAATTATGGCTTCAATATCCTGGGAACTGAGAATTAAAAATTGTAAATTCCAGATTTGACACAGCTGCTTATGATGTCGCCACATGTCTCACCTGACTTCAGTGCGTTCCTTCTTGCTGTTGTGGGGTGCTATCAAGTGGATTCTGACTCAGAGCGACCCCATGTGACAGAGTAGAACTGCCCCGTAGGGTTTTCTTGGCTATAATCTTTGTGAAAGCAGATTGTCAGGTCTTTCTCCGGCAGAGCTACTGAGTGGGTTTGAACCGCCAACCTTTTGGTGAGCAGCAGAGCCCTTAACCGTTGTACCACCTGGGCAATCAGATGCAGAGTAATAAGGGTTAACCAAGTATCTATTACAAAGTATATTGAGATCATGAAGTATTTCCACTCTACAAAAGATTACAGAAGATAAACCTAGATCTTAAGATTTTTATTGTGTTGAATTGTTAACATTTACTAAAAGGGTTTTGGGATGGGTTCTTCTGATATTGCAACTGGGTTTGTGCAAATGTGAACCATACAACTATTAATTTAGAGCAGTAAAGGAAATCTCAAGAGCATTTGTATAATAAGACAGACTCTCCAAGTGTTATGTTGTTCCCTTAGAATGAGGAGCACATTTTGAAAGATGTAATAACTCACACAGGTTGCTAGGCTATTGTCATTTGAAAAAGAAGCACTATAATCCAAAGGCCTGAGATCAAAAAGAACAGGGTGAGAATTAAAAGACTGAATTGGGGATAACAAAATCAAAAGCAAAGGCAATTGCTTTTGAGTTGATTCTGACTCATGGCCAACCCCGTGTTACAGGGTAGAACTGTGCTCCATAGGGTTTTCTTGGCTGTAATCCTTACGGGAGTTGATTGCCAGGCCTTTCTTTTGTGGTGACACTGGATGGGTTTGAGCTGCCAACCTTTAGGTTAGTAGTTGAGTGTAAAGCATTTTTTGCCACCCAGAGACCTATTGGGGGTGGTGAGAGAGCATATTATTTAGTCAATGTAAAAGTTTATATGATTTTTGTAAGCTCAATAAAACTTGTACATTATGATAATTTATGAAACTAGAAAATTTGGTTATTAATAAGCAGCTAACAAACTAAATGCCATTATAGTGATCTAAAACACTAAATGTGCTTTTCAATTATTCAGCATTTTAAAATGTTCACTATATACTAAATAAAAAGAAAATCTAATGCTTAAAATTTTTATTGCATTGAGTTCTTAAAATTTATTCAAGGGGCTTTTGGTTGGGTTCTTTTTAATCTGGAATTCTGTTTGACGCTGTGTGCCTAAGTCTCAAACTCAGACCTGCCCTGTTCCATTACGAGCTGAACTGAATGTCTTGCACGCACCTTGAACTCAACATGTCCCAAATGGAATTCTTCATTATTCCCTCATTTGTGTTCTTCATCCAGAGTTCCTATGTTTCTAAATGACATCACCATCCACAGAGTTGCCCAAGTCTGAAACCTAGGAATTATGCTTCATTCTCATCTTTCCCTCAGTTCCTACTGTATCAGTCAGGGTTCAGTTAGCCAACACAACCACCAGAAGATATGTGGGTATGTTGTATATAGACAACCAGTAGAAAAAAAAATCAAAAACCCAGTTGCCATTGAGTGGATTATGATACATGACGGCCCTATGTGTTTCCAAGTAGAGCAGTGCAGAAGGTTTTCAATGGCTGTGACCTTTTGGAGGTAGATCCCTGGCCAGGCCTTTCTTCCGAGGCACCTCTGGGTTGATTTGAACAGTTTGTAGCCCTGTGTTTAATTGTTTGTTCCACCCTGGATGCCTAGATACACAGATGGTTGTTGTTGCTAGTTGCCATCAAGTTGACTCCAACTCATGGCGACCCCGTATGTGCAGAGTAGAAACTGAGCTCCCTAGGGTTTTCAAGGCTGTGACCTTTTGGAAGCAGATCGCCAGGCCTGTTTCCCAACGTGCCTCTGGGTGGGTTTGAACTGCCAACTTTTTGGCTTGTAGTTGAGCACTTAACCGTTTGCATATCCAGGGACTCTAGATATATAAACCAAAACAAAAACAACAACAAAAAAACCAAACCCATTGCCGTGAGTGGATGCCAACTCATAGCGACCTTATAGGACAGAGCAGAACTGCCCCATACAGTTTCCAAGGAGCAGCAGGGTGATTCCAACTGTGGACCTTTCGGTTAGCAGCTAAGCTCAAAAATACACCACCTGGAAGCTTGTTAAGCAGTTTTTGAAAGGCTATTCTCTTTGTGTCTGATGTTGGAGCTTAAAGTCCACAGGTGAGCAGTCAGGAAGGAAATACAGATGTAAAGAGAGGAGATGTGAGAACTATCTGGAGCTGGAAGGACAGACTGAAACCCAGTCAGTTCTTGTTGCCTCTGACCTTGATGGTACGGGTATCCTGCAGAATCCAGGGCACTAACACCAAGCTGGCCCAGAGTGGGAGAGGCTGTGGGGGATCCAGGGGAAGGTGGAGCTGTTGCAGGCCTAGCCATGCCTCACGTCAACCAGGCAGGCCTGCAGATAAGCGACAACAGGTGTGAGCTACAAAGTGGCTGCTGCTTAACTTCTGCTCCTCAAATTTCTCACAAGAATCTCTCCCAGGGCTCACTTTAACCTGGAACATGTAGAACCGGAATTCTGAGAAAGGTAGCTCAGCCTAGCCAAGCGGACACATTACAAAGCCGCGACACCTACAGCGAATCAGTCTCAACTTAAATAAATCTAATTTCACTCACTTCTCTCCATTTCACTGCTGCCACAGTTTACCTAAGCTAGTCTAATCAGGGTCCTCTCATTCAACCCCTACCTCTCTTTTCCCACTCCGCCCACCCCAGGGCTATTTTATGATAATAATTATTATTTTTAATTGTAGTAAAAATACGTATATAATAAAACCTTTGCCAAGTCAACAATTTTTACATGTGAAATTCAGTGACAGTGGTTACCTTCATCATGTTGTGCAAACATACTACTGTCCTTTTCCAAATTATTCCACCACCATGACCAGAAACTCAGTGCCCCCTAAGCAACGACTCCCCCTTTCCCTCTCCCTCCTATCCCTGGTAACTACTGATGAACTTTGGTCTCTATACATTTGCTTGTTTCATGTAAGTGGGATCCTACAACGTTTATCCTTTTGTGTAACTGATTCTTAATAGCTTGTTTATCATTAAAAATAAAATCTTACAAACCTTACCTGGCCCTTAGGCTAAAACACCAAGCTCATGGCAGGGCCTATAAAGTCCCCCGTGAGTTGACCACTGTCCACCTCTCCTGTCTCATAACCTGCCAGTCTCCTTTCTACCCTCTAAATTCCACACAACTTATTTTTTCCTTGAATTTACCAGGCTTTCTCTTAGCTTAAGGGTTTTACTTACACTGTTTCTTTTTCTGCTAACATCTTCCCTCTATTTCTTTCCCCTTTTCCTCCAAACGTTTTCCTGTGAGCCCTGTTCTTCACTTGTCTCATGTGAAATAGGTCAGGGAGGCCTCCCTTGACATAACAGCCTTCCCTTGACATAACAGCCATTGCGCTGTACTGTTGAATGCTGACCTTCCCCGCTCACCCATCCCTCTGTGAGGGCAAGGGCTGTGCCTGCCTTGTTTATTGTCGTATCTTCAGAGGCTGGTACATAGTAGGTGTTCAATAAGTCTTTGCTTAATAAGGGAAAGAATCAAAGATTGCTGGGAATTAAAAAGCAAAAAGACCTGGGCCCTGCCTTCCCATTCCAGCCGAGAGACAAACTTGTGTAGGTTTATAATACCCACAATGACTGCTTTAATGGAAGTTTGTAGAAGGCATTGTCTGGGAGACAGGAAAGGCTTACTGAGGGAAAAGTGTGTGAGCCGAGACTTGACAAATGACTAAGAGCTTATCAGGGGCCATCAGGTGGGATTGAGGCAGAGGGAACAGGGCACACAGAGACCTGCATGTGAGAGATCACAAGGCAGTGGCGATTCAGTGGCAGAATTCTTGCTTTCCATGCGGGAGACCAGGGCTTGATTCCTGGCCAATGCACTTCATACACAGCCACCACCTGTCTGTCCACGGAGGCTTGTGAACTGAACAGGTTTCAGTGGAGCTTCCAGACTAAGATGGAGTAGGAAGAAAGGCCTGGCAATCTACTTCCAAAAATCAACCAATGAAAACCCTACGGATCACAACGGTCTTATACCCAACTGATCGTGGGGATGGCGCAGACTGGGCAGTGTTGGCTGACTCCATGGCACCTCACAACATGTGAGAGAGCATAGCACAGACCAGCGTTCACGTGGGCTGGTGCGTAGACAGCAGCTGAGGCCCGTGGAAAAAAGACGGGGTCAGGCGCACAGGGCTTAGGACTTTAGAGCTTTGTCCTGTAGGAAATGGGGGGGGGGGTGCTTAAAAATTGTGAGGCAGGAACGCAGATCACATTCGTATTTTGGAGACTCGTTTGCAGTTATGAAGGAGACAGAATAGGAAAAACTGAGTGGTGCTAGTCCCGTTCAAGCTGTAAGCAGTAGACGTATGTAGTTAATGGGGGGGGTGAGTGAAAATTCATGGGGAATGGAGGGAAGACAAAGATCACCACAACCACTGCACAACCAGAGCTCGTGAAAACTGGAGCTGCGCTGTCTCTGGTTTACACAGCTCTGGTCCTTGCTGCGTCCCCTCCCGAGGTCGCAGCTGCTCTCTGACATTGCTTCTGCCGCTGCTCACTGACAGCCTCTGCACTGTCTCAGCTCCCCAGGAGGGCCATCTGGCTGGCTGCCAGTTTCCATCTTGTGCAGAGCCCCTGGTGGTCGAGTCTCTACACTGGCCCTCCCCCTAGGCCTGCCGTTGGCTACCTTTGGGTCCAATTCTTTCATCCACTGTGCCCAGGGTGTGTGGGTCTCGTGGCATAAAACATAACAAAATTGGCTACAGAAACCCCTAGGAAGGGGCCTGCAGGCGTGACAGGTGCTCGAAGACTTCTCAGAGGAGCGTGTGGCTGAGTGGCCCCTGATCTAGGGGTCAGGCCAGAGGCCGAGGACCAGTGGAAAGGGTTGTACACCCGTGAGTCGTTGTGAGAGCTAAAACAAAGACTCTGTCCATGCAGACGAAGAAGGAATAAGTTAAAAAATATATTGAAGAGGTAGAGTTGGCAGGACTTGGTGACTTGGTTGGGTTTGGGACTGAGAGAGCTTGACTCCTAGGTAGAAACAAGCTGGTTCTATTTAGTAATATTTAGTGAGTTAGGAAGCACAGGAAAAGAAGAAGGTGATTTTCATGGGGAAGAAGGGGAGCTTGGTTTTGGAAATATTTGTTTTTAGGTACCTATTGCCAGCTGCCATTGAGTCAATTCTGACTCATGGTTACTCCATGTACGTCAGAGTAGAACTGTATTCCATAGGGTTTTCAAGGGCTGATTTTTCTGGAAGTAGATTGCTAGGTCTTTCTTCCAAGGCACATCTGGGTGGACTTGACCCTCCAACCTTGGGTTAGCAGCCCAGTGTATTGCCCCCACATTGATTTGTCCAATAGGCGGTTAATTAAAGGGTCTGGAGGTGATCTGGGTTGGCAATAAAGTCATTAGCATTCAGCAAGAGAATGAATGGCTCTCCTGAGGAGAATATGCAGAAGGAAAAGAAAAGCGACTTGGGAGCAAACCGAGGCAGATAATCCAGAGAAGACTGAGATGAAGGAGCCAACGGTGACATCCCTGAGACAAAGACGACACAATTAAAACTAACATTTTAAACATTTATGAGGTAATCTATCAATTAGTCCCTGAGTGTGTTTAATAATAATTATATGTACACCTTAGATTTGTTGTTGCTTCTTGGAAGATCTAGCCATGTGTCTGAAAACTTCTAAATACATCAGATATTTCCATCACTTTCATCTTCTCTTAGACTAAAAGATGTAGCGTGCAATGTGTTGAATAGATGCAGAACAGGAAATTAAATTTGAGTAAATTTTAGCTATTCATTTTATTCCATATATATCATAATTTGAGGCATAATCAAGGTCTCAAATTTACTACCCTTTATTTAATATCCTTTATAAAGCAGTACGGAGTCCCAGGGTGACGCAAATTGTTAAGCACTCAGCTACTAACTGAAAAGTTGGCGGTTAAAATCTACCCAATGGCAGACACGGCTGTGGCAGCATGCTTGTCCATTTTCCCACTCTTGCCTGTTCTGTAATATTTCCATGGACTAGGGCAGACATGGCTGTGGCAGCATGCTTGTTCACTTCCCACTTTAGTCTTTTTAAACATATGCTGAATAAAACTTTCTTTTGGCTTAAAAAAAAATTACCCAATGGTGCCTCAGAAGAAAGGCCTGGAAATCTACTTCTGAAAGGTCACAGCCATTGAAAAACCCTACGTAGCACAGTTTTACTCTGACACACATGAGGTCACCATGAGTTGGAATCAACTTGACCACAACTGGTTTGGTTTGTTTTTATAGAGTTGTACTTTATTAGATCTAAACTTACCTCTTCAAGGTCAAAGCATGTCCCATATTTTCCTTTGATCAGTATCTTTCTTAAGGTATATAGTCATCCTAAATAATATTATTTTAGTAATGCCTTTTGGTTTTATTTCCAATATACTTGTTGACAACTTTCTTGATTGTTGAGCACAGCCTTTCAAATTGCAAGTTGTGATCCATTGGTGAACTAT
Source organism: Dugong dugon (assembly GCA_030035585.1). Taxonomy (NCBI): domain Eukaryota; kingdom Metazoa; phylum Chordata; class Mammalia; order Sirenia; family Dugongidae; genus Dugong; species Dugong dugon. The sequence goes on along the minus strand of CM057469.1, from coordinate 20,041,825 downwards.
GAAATCAATTTAGTTGGTCGTTTAGTTGGTCATGTCAGCCTTTTAAAAAACAAAATAAAATGGATTAGAAATTATTACAGTGTATCACATGAACAAAAGGGTAAGTTTGTTTTGTGAAAATTTTGTTTCAGTTGAGTGTTGGGTGCATGCGTGTTTGCAAGTGTGTGAGGGTGCACAGAGGTGTGTATATGTGTGTATATGAGTACTGGGTTGTGATATAAAATTTATTTCCTACCGGGAATAGTAGGAATTGATGGAATACCAATTGAGATGTTTCAACAAATGGATGCAGTGCTGGAAGGGCTCACTCATCTATGCCAAGAAATTTGGAAGACAAGTACCTGGCCAACCCACTGGAAAAGATCCAAAGAAAGGTGGTCCAACAGAATGTGGAAATTATTGAACAATATCATTAATACCACACGTAAGTAAAATTTTGCTGAAGATAATTAAAAAATGGTTGCAGCAGTACAACGGGAGGGAACTGCCAGAAATTCAAGGCAGATTCAGAAGAAGATGTGGAACCAGGGATATCATCGCTGATGTTAGATGGATCCTGGCTGAAAGCAGAGAATACCAGACAGATGTTTACCTGTGTTTTATTGACTATGGAAAGGCATTCAACTGTGTGGATCATAATAAATTATGGATAACATTGCGAAGAATGAGAATTCCAGAACAATTTATTGTGCTCGTGTGGAACCTGTATATAGACCAAGAGGCGGTCGTTAGAACAGAACAAAAGGATACTGCGTGGTTTAAAATCAGGAAAGGTGGTGTATCTTTTCACCATACTTATTCAATCTGTATACTGAGCAAATAGTCCGAGAAGCTGGACTGTATGAAGAAGAACTCAGCATCAGAATTGGAGGAAGACTCATTAACAGCCTTTGAATGCAGATGACACAACCTTGCTTGCTGAAAGTGAAGAGGACGTGAAGCACTTACTGATGAAGATGAAAGACCACAGCGTTCAGTATGTATTACACCTTAACAAAAAACCAGAATCCTCACAACTGGACCAATAAGCAACATTACGGTAAATGGAGAAAAGATAGAAGTTGTCAAGGATTTCATTTTACTTGGAGCCACAATCAACACCCATGGAAGCAGCAGTCAAGAAATCAAAAGATGTATTGCATTGGGTAAATCTGCTGCAAAAGACCTTTTTAAAGTGTTAAAAAGCAAAGATGTCACTTTGAGGACTAAGGTGCCCCTGACCCAAGCCCTGGTATTTTCAATCGCCTCACATGCATGTGAAAGCTAGACAATGAATAAGACTGAAGAATTGATGCCTTTGAATTACGGTGTTGGTGAAAAATATTGAATATACCATGGACTGCCAGAAGAACAAACAAATCTGTCTTGGAAGAAGTCTAGCCACAATTTTCCTTACAAGCAATGATGGCAAGACTTCATCTCGGGTACTTTAGACATGTTATCAGGAGAGACCAGTCCCTGGAGAAGGACATCATGCTTGGTAAATAGAGGGTCAGCGAAAAAGCCAAAGACCCTCAATGAGATGGATTGACACAGTGGCTGCAACAGGGAGCTCAAGCATAACGATTGTGAAGATGGCGCAGGACTGGGCAGGGTTTCGATCTGTTGTACGTAAGGTCACTATGAGTTGGAACGGACTCATTGGCACCTAACAACAACAAAGTGGATTGTAGAAAAAAGTTTTGATTTTGCAAAACACAGTCCCAGATCACTTTGGGGTCGAAAAACGCTGACTTACGTCCCGCCACACTGTGAGCTCTTTTTCCATTTTAGTGATCCCAGAATGTAGCACAGTGTCTTGCACAGGGTAGACATTTAGCAAACATTTGTGTAATAAATGAGCGAATGAATGAGCATAAGTTTGTTGTTGGTAGGTGCCAACGAGTCAGCTCCAACTCATGGCGACATTACGTATAACAGAATGAACTGTTGCCCGGTCCTGCACCATCTTCATGACCTTACGTTTGAGCTCATTGGTGCAGCTATTGTGTCAATCCCTCTCAATAAGTGTTTCCCTCATTTTTGCTGACCCTCCACTTTACCAAATATGATGTCTTTTTCTAGTGATCAGTCTTTCCTGATGACATGTCCAAAGTAAACAGGCTGAAGTCTCGCCATCCATGCTTCCAAGGAGTATTCTGATTGTATTTCTTCAAAGACTGATTTGTTTGTTCTTCTGGTAGTCCACAGTATATTCAACATTCTTTGCCAACACCGCAGTTTGAACACATCACTTCTCTTTCTGTCTTCCCCAGCATTAGTACAGTAAGGGTTAATTTTCCCTGAACTGATTATCCTACAATTGCTGATGTTCAGGAGCGGCTGGGATGCGGGGAGAAAATAAGGACGAGAAACCAACTCAGTCCCTTCAGGAGCTTAAAAAAAGAAACCTGATTTTGACAGAAACAATTATTATGCATTTCAGCCACTCTACTGGGCAGAGGATGCTGAAACACTAAATGGAAATTCTATGTATAGCACATTTATAAAGTTTTGAAATATTATCACACAGCCACAATCTTGTTCATTCCATTTATAGGAAATACATCCTTGTTTTAAAAAATTCTTTGTTCTGTTAAGAAACAATTCATCATGATTCCTAGCTTAGCCTAGGTGAGTGTCTGATTACGGCTAGGGATAACGAAGGTAGATAGTTACAATATATATTTTTCTCTTCTGTGGTGAACTAAACTGCAGAGCTTTTAGTTCCTAGATACCTGGGCTATGAGACTTTACCTAGTGACACTCTCTCAGTGGGAGCTGTTCTCTCCGCTGGCAAGAGCTAAGCTTTGTCGGGTTCTCAGATGGGACTTGAATGCAGAGAAACTCACAGCTAATAGAAATAGAAAACAGCAGATGAATCCCACGCCTCTGGCAAAGAGCAACTGAAATCGTTGGTGCGGCGTCCTGAGAAAATGAATGTTCCACCTTCATACACTTGGGGGAGGGGAGGGATTGTCAAAGATCCTCTCTTACAGTATCTGAACAGCTTGTGCAATTTTATCAATATAGAAAATCTGCAATTGATTTTTTCCTAGTTTTTCTCTTCCAATACTTCTGCTAGCTATTTCAGTGAGTTGGTGGGATAGTGGTGAGTGACCAGAATTTAGTGATGAAAGTATCAAACCATTTTTCACCAAAACTCTAAGTAATGGCAAAGGCTCTCAAAATTTGAAATTATCCATAGCTTTACAAATAGCCATGCATATTCTCTAACTGAAAGTATTATTTTGTGCTAGGAGAATAATAAACAATTTTGACTTTAAAAGTTTTCGTGATCATAGTATCTCAAGGTTGAAAAAGGACTTGGAGATTTTTACCAACTATTAGCCCAATGACTGGTGCTCATCTCAGAGGAAGTTTTGCTGGTTCACAATAAAATGAGAATTTTAAGGACAATGTAGTGAGTTTTTCAACAAGCTAAATGATTATATTTACTGGACTGTTCTTTTTTCTGATGTTACAGCTATCCTACTTCTTTGGTGTTAAGATAATATTCACTTTTTTGAAAGGAAAGTATGGTGATAGTTAATTACTGTTTTCTTTTTTTTTTTTAAATCTTGGGGGAAACTGTTGGCAACCCTGATTTGGAAACCACTGATCTAGTCCAAACCTCTATGTAGCGTTTGAATCCCCTCCTCAATTCTTCTGTGGTAATTTCATTTAGGTTTGCCAGATCACTGCCAAAAATAGGGAAGGTGCCATTTCCTGCAGCACACACCTCTGAGGAGAATGGTCTTCAAACACTGCCTGTCTTTTAGAATGTTAGAACGCTCTGTCTTCATTCAGAATGTCTCTCAGTGGAAGTCCTCCTAATGGTCCTATCCTATGTTTGGTGCCTAAAGGAGGTAACTAATCAGAATGTGTACAACTGCTTCTTCTCCTTTTTTATTTTGGTGAGACTCTTTGAGATATGTTCTGGATTATTTAACAACCCTCTTTACAGTCTGTCCACCAGTTGCCATCGGATTGACTCCACTCATGGTGACCCCGTGTGTGTCATGGTAGAACGGTGTTCCATGAAGTTTTCAATGGCTGAGATTTTGGAAGTCGATTTCCAGGCCTTTCTTCCAAGGTGCCTCTGGGTGGACTCAAAACTCTCACCTTTCGATTAGTACGGAGTCCCTAGGTGGCACAAACAGTTCAGCATTCGGCTGCTAAGCAGAAGATTCAAGTCCACCCAGGGACTTCCCCAGAAGAAGGGCCTGGTGATCTGCTCTGAAAGGCGACAGCCATTGAAAACTCTGGGGACCACAGCTCTACCCTAACACACGTGGGGTCATCATGAGTTGGAATCGACTCGATGGCACCTGGTATTTTATTTTTTATTTTTGTCTTTACAGTATATGCGTTACAAAGAATATTGTTGAAATGAAAAGGTATTTGTTGAACCAAATTATATTCCAGCCCCTATGAATGATCTTTCAGTTTTGAACAACTTGTCCAACGGAATGAAATTCCAGAAGGAGAAAACTGAAGCATATTTTGAATTTATTATAATAGTATCAGCTTGTACTTGGTGAGAATAAGTTGATCAGAAATGAAAGTGGCCATCCTTTGAACCGTGACCCTGAATCCCGACAGCTCTTTCATTTCATAGCCCCTGTGTTAAATTATTATTATAGCGATTGATCCCTGACATGGTAGAGTATTTTACAGTTTGCAAACCTGGTTCACACTGAGGCCTACCCTAATCCTTACAATAATCCTGCAATAGAGGCGGGACAGAGTTTTTACCTGATTTTAGGCTGGGTCAACTAAAGCTGAAAAGCAGTAAGTTACTTGATTAAGATTAAGCAACTTGGAAGTGGCAGGGCCAGGGTTCAATCCTCCGTCCCCTGACTCCAAACGCATAGCTTTCCCACCACACCATGAAAACCTCCATCTGGGTACAAGGATTAACAGTTTTCCTTTTATCTTCAAGTTTGCTAACATTTGATGTTAAATCCACCAAAGAGAAGGTACATCAAAGAATACATGATCAATGGTGAATCTCTGGTAAACAGACTTTTAGGTCAATTTGTTCTATCTAAACAAAGCCAAACAAACAGAAAGATCAGCCTTCTACTGTTCTGTGTAGCCATGAGCCCTCAGTGGATATTATTGACAGACTGCTGTGGCAAAGTTAGCACACAAAAATTAAATGATAACCAAAGAGTCGTGATAACTTCTGATTTGATACAAACCCACAGGAGCCAACTCAATAAAATTCTGGAGAACACACACCCACACACCCACACACACATGCACACATGCACACACACATATTTTTTAACTTGGGAGGAAAATATATAATCTTTTTTTTGATGGCACATAGAATTTCTCTGACTCAGCTTATGATTTTGAGTGACCAACCCAAAATAAGCTTTTCTCTAATATTTTTTCTTCCACAAGAGACGTCAGTTCAGAATAGTAAGAGCAATTAGTATTCTGTAAGCAGCAACCCATCTTCAGCTGCAATGGCAGGATCCAAACAGCCTGAGCCAGAATCCATATGACAGGAGCTCAATTCTTTTTATTTATTTATTCTAAACACTTGTGGTCTCTGTAACTCAAGGGCTTGGGATTGTGATTATAAGGGCAGGATGACAATTTCGGCAAAGGAAAATGGTTATTTGCTTAGCTTACGTTTCAGACTACTAAAGAGACTACTACAAGGTAGAGATTTCACTTCTACTTTTACCTGCTGGTTCTCACAGGCCAGCTACATTCAACAGTTTCTCAAGGACGACAGAGAATTCATGCTGGCTTTATCTCAAGAAGCTAACTCCAAATAGACAAGAGAAACAAAAGCAAGAGCAGGACCGATAGATAAAAGAGCCCTTGTTTGTGGACTAAAGCCGTCGCTACAAATAGGACAGCGGAAGGAGAGTTGGGAGGGGGAAGAGTGAAGCAAGGTCAAAGAAGGATGATATCAATAGAATATCTCCAAATAGCACAGAATGCAGCAAGAAGTAGCAGCAGATGTCAGTCCAGCCCAGTGTCAACTGCCGTGGAGCTATGTAGAAAGACTTGGAAAGAAACAGCATCACTGCAGTTGGTGCTAGGAGTAAAGAGACACCAGATGATACCTTTCTCCCCATGAATTGAAAGCCATGACTTGCCACTGGCCAAAGCCTCATCTCCTTTCGGACTGGCCCCATTCAAGCTTTTAGCTTTTTCTCTTTATTTGTGACCTTTACTCCCCGCCCCCCTTTCCTTTTCATTTGCTTTCGTATTCCAGACTCTCTTGCTGCCAACTCTAACTCTGATCCTCACCCCAGTGGCTGTTTCTTGCCTGCGCCACCAGGTACCCTGCTTCCAGATGCTTACCCTGGCCTCACCACGTTCCAGGCCTGATGATGCATAGCCAGGAGAATAGATTTGCTGCAGCACTCAGAAAATCCCCATTGTGATTTTAGACATTACTGGCATGGGTTGACTTTCATAGCTGTGGAGGGAAGCCAAAAAGTGTATAAAGGAAGTCTGTTTTCAGAGTTCATATCCCTTAATTTTAGTGAATGGATGTGGGTGTATTGAAAACTTAGTTTCTTAAGAACTGCCGTAATTTCAAAATTATTTCATTTTCATCCGCTCAAAGATGACTGTGCCCTGGGTGTAAAAATTGAAGAGCCAATATAAAATGATGCTACCTTTACTCTGGCAGCTAAATTTTAAATTTCAAACGTTGGTTTTCAGAACCTTGGAGAGCATCAAGCTCAGCCCTCCATTTCCCTTACTGGAGCCAGCTCAAGTGTAGGCTGATTTATCCTGTTAAAAAAGTACGAAATAAGAAATACCGGGATAAGCTGACAGGGAAGCTAGTAAATTTTGTAACAGAAATGCCTTCTATAATTACCTACAAGAGGGTGGATTTGAAATCAGTAAGACATGGGTTCAAAGCCAGACTCTGCCAATTACTAGTTATATAATTTTGGGCAAGCTGATCTCCCTAAACCTTAGCCTTTCTCTTCTGTAAAATGGAGCCACAAATAGTAGCTACATCAAAGGACTGTTCTGATGGATCTACGAGATAGTGCATGTAGAACATTTAGCACGTAGCAAGCACTCAGGGCTTTCTCCCTGCTTTCCAAAGAATTCTTTCTGACGTAGTTGGCAATCACTACAGTCACCAGTACCCAGGACTTGAGGCTTTGCAGGGGCTCTGCTTAGAGTTGCTCTCTTGCCTTGATGAGGGATCTGGAAGCCCAGGACAGATGGCATAGCCGGGGAGGAAGAAAGAAGGTCATTTCCCACCTGGTCAGTTTCGATTTCCTGTTCTGGAGGAGGGGTGCCATTCTGACTCATCTACTACCCAAGACTGTAACTTGGCCCATTTCCATGGTGTTTTCAACTATTGATACTGTTTTCCTTGTGCTCCTCCCAGAGACAACTGGATCATACATTCACTTATTTCATTTCACACGTTTATTCAACATCTACAAAGTGCCAGGTACTGTGCTAAATGTTTGAGACATGGTGATGGACAAAAAGATATGGTTCTTTTCTTCTTTGGGAGAAATTTTCTGCCATGGAAATCTTGCTACAAGACAGAGCCGATCTTCCACTCTTGCAGCTAAAAAGGCCCAGGCACATGGCCTAGACTTGGCCAACTCAACTCACCTACCACAGATTTCTAATCAGGTCCTGGTGATCCAAAAAAGCAGGGAGAGTGCAAGAGTCTTTCCAGGGGCAGCAGTGGTAGCTGCAACACCTAATTTCCAGGGGGGTCAAGGGAAGTGGTGCTGGCAGCAAAGTCTGGTGCCCAGTGCTGGCAGTGGTGGTAGTGCAAGGGGCTGTGAGTCGTGTCTAATGTGACTGCACGGTGAAATCTGCCAGGCTGGTTTGGTGGCATGATTTAGGCTGTGGTTTTACTCACGAGCTTTCCTTTACTGCTACCCATTGCCTTGTGGCTGTTTCTGTAGCCTTCATGGAAGTTCTGTAAGCAGCTTATTATCTTTTCAATGGTTTTTTCCTCTAAAATCACCTAGTCAGTTTCTATTGTTTGCAGCTCAGAATCTGGACTGCCCCACCGAAGCTTAAACCCCAGCTCCATTACTTAAAAGCTAGTGACCTTTGCAGTTGAGCTATTTTCTACAAGCTTCAGGCTTCTTATCTGTAAAATGAAAACTATAATAGGTGTGATGGTTAAGATTGTGTGTCAACTTGGCTGGGCCATGATTCTCAGTGTTCATATGTGATCACACCCATGATTGAATACGCTGTGAGTAGCCAATCAGATGAAAGGGAGTTTCCTTGGGGGTGTGGCCTGCATCTGAATATAAGCCGACTTTCTGGCTTTTTGCTCACTCTGGATCCTGCAGCTCCTCCTGTTGTCTCACCTCCGGTTCTTGGGACTTGAGCTGTCAGTTTATCTGCTAAACTTGGGATTTGTCGATCTTCACAGCCTGTGAGCAGAGTCCTGCTCTCTGACCTGCCAATCTTGGGTTCGCCAGCTCCTGCATCTACGTGAATCACAAGAAGCCTTGTGGTCTTGCCTGCCTATCTTGGAATTCATCAACCTTCACAGCCTGTGAGCGGAGCCCTGTTCTCCGGCCTGCTGATTTGGGCTCGCCAGATTCTGTGGCTGCATGACTTGGGAGAGACCTTTACCCTGATCCACAGACTTGGGACGTTCTAGCCTCTACAATTGCGTGAGCTGTTTCCTTGATATAAATCTCTCTATATACGTATTTATAGGCTTTACTGGTTTTGCTTCTCTAGAGAACCCAGCCTAAGACAATAGGTAAAAGAATGCACCTAAAGTACTTAGTGCACCATATCTGGAACATAGTGAGTGCTCAATATATACTAGCTCCTATTACACATTTTTAAAAAGTGACAGTGGGAATACAAAGTGGTATGACCACTTTGGAAGACAATCTGACAGTTTCTTACAAAGTTCAACATAGTCTTACCATAAGATCCAGCAGTCATGCTTCTAGGTATTTACCCAAATGAGCTGAAAACTTATGCCCACACAAAACCCTGCACGCAAATCCTTGTAGCAGGTTTGTTCATAATTGTCAAAAGTTGGAAGCAACCAAGATGCGCCTCAGTAGGTGAATGTATAAACAAACTGTGGTACATTTATACAATGGAATACTATTCAGTGATAAAAAGAAAAGAGCTATCAAGCAAAGAACCTTAAACGTATATTGGTAAGTGAAAGAAGCCAGCCTGAAAAGGCTACATACTACACCGACATTAATGGCATGAATCAAAAAAACAGATAATAACAAATGTTGGAGAGGCTGTGGGGAGATTGGAACTCTTATGTACTGCTGGTGGGAATACAAAATGGTGCAACCATTTTGAAAAATGATATGGCGCTTCTTTAGAAAGCTAGAAATAGAAATATCATATGATCCAGCAACCCCACTCCTAGGAATATATCTTAGAGAAATTAGTGCCACCACACGAATAGACATACGCACACCCATGTTCACTGCAGCATTGTTCACAATAGCAGAAAGATAGAAACAACCTAGATGTCCATCAACAGATGAATGGATAAACAAACTATGGTACATACACACAATGGAGTATTATGCAATGATAAAGAACAATGATGAATCTGTGAAGCATCTCACAACATGGATGAATCTGGAAGGCATTACGCTGAGTGGAATAAGTCAACCACAAACCGACAAATACTGTATGAGACCACTACAAGAAAAACTCATGACGAAGTTTACACACAAAAAGAAACAATCTTTGATGGTTATGAGGGAGGGGAGGGATGGGGATGGAAAAACACTAAATAGACAATAGATAAGTGGTAACTTTGGTGAAGGGTAAGACAGTACAGAATACTGGGGAAGCCAGCACAACTTATATAACGAAAGGTCATGGAAGCTCCACAGACACATCCAAACTCCCTGAGGGACTGAATTGCTGGGCTGAGGGCTGTGGGGACCATGGTCTCGGGGAACATCTTGCTCAATTGGCATAATATAGTTCATAAAGAAAATGTTCTACATTCTACTTTGGTGAGTAGCATCTGGGGTCTTAAAAGCCTGTGAGCAGCCATCTAAGATACTCCACTTGTCTCACCCCTTCGGGAGCAAGGGAGGATGAAAAAAACCAAAGACACAAAGGAAAGTTTAGTCTAAAGGACTAATGGACCACAACTACCACAGCCTCCACCAGACTGAGTCCAGCACAACTAGATGGTGCCCGGCTATCACCACTGGCTGCTCTGACAGGGATCACAATAGAGGGTCCTGGACAGAGCTGGAGAAAAATGTAGAACAAAATTCTAACTCATAAAAAAAAGACCATATTTACTGGCCTGATAGAGACTGGAGAAACCCTGAGAGTATGGCTCCTGGACACCATTTTAGCTCAGTAATGAAGTCACTCCTGAGGTTCATCCTTCAGTCAAAGATTAGACAAGCCCATATAACAAAACGAGACTAAAGGAGCACACCAGCCCAGGGGCAAGGACTAGAAGGCAGGAAGGGACAGGAAAGCTAGTAACAGGGACCACAAGGTTGAGAAGGGAGAGTGTTGACATGTCGTGGGGTTGGTAATCAGTGTCACAAAACAATACATGTACTAACTGTTTAATGAGAAGTTAGTTTGTTCTGCAAACCTTCATCTAAAGTACAATAAAAAAGACAACAATAATAAACCCATTACTTTAACTTTAGCATAAATGATGTATTTTATGAAATATACAAAAAAAAAAAAAAAGGCTACATACTGTGTAACTCCAACTGTATGACATTCTGGAAAAGGCAAAACTGTGGAGATAGTGAAAACATCAGTTGTTGCCAGGGGGAAGGGCAAAGTGGGGGAGGTATGAATCGGTAGAGCACAGGGCATTTTTGGGACAGTGAAACTATATTCTGTGATATCGTAATGGTGGACACATGATATTACGCATTTGTCAAAACCCAGAGTACAACATACAGTAAACCCTAATGTAAACCATGAAATTTAGTTAATAATAATATATCAATATTGGTTCATCAGTATGACAAACGTACCACGCTAATGCAAGATGTTAATAATAGGAAAAATTCTGAGTAGGGTAGAGAGAGGGGATATGGGAACCCTATATACTATCTGCCCAATTTTCTCTAAACCTAAAACTGCTCTAAAAAAAACCAAAAAACAAAAAAACAAAAAACAAAACTTACTAGGACTTCTACCAAGGAGAAAAAGAGATTGATGAAAATAAAGTATTTCAAAATAAAAGGAGAAAATGAGGTTAAAGGACACCTAAATAAATGGAAAAATATCTCGTGTTCACGGGTTGGAAGACTTAATAGTATTAAGATGTCAATATTACCCAAAGCAATCTATAGATTCAATGTCATCGCTATCAAAATTCCAACAGCCTTTTTGACAGAAATGGAAAAGCTGATCCTGAAATTGACATGGAACTATAAGGGGTCCCGAATAGCCAAAAAGATCTTTAAAAAGGACGAAGTAGAAGGACTCACATTTCCCAATTTCTAAACTTACTACATAGCTACAGTATTCAAAAGATTGTGGTACTGGTGTAAAGACAGACAGACAGACCAATGGAATAGAATTGAGAGTCCAGAAACAAACCCCTTCATCTATGACAAATTGATTTTTGACAAAACCCAAAAAAACCCATGTCCTAGAGTCGATTCCGACCCCTAGCGGCCCTATAGGACAGAGTAGAACTGCCCCATAGGGTTTCCAAGGAACAGCTGCTGGATTCAAACTGCCAGCCTTTTGGTGAGCAGCTCTTAAGCACAGTGCCACCAGGGCTCCTGATTTTTGACAGGAGTGCCAAATTCATTCACTGGGGGAAATAATAGTTTTTTCAACAAATGGTACTGGGACAACTGGATTTCCACATGCAAAACAATGAAGCCGAACCCATACCTCATACCCTATATGAAGATTAACTGAAAATGGATCAATGACCTAAATATCTGATAAAGGTTTAATATCCAGACTATCTAAAGAACTTCTGCAACTCAAAAACAGAAAGACAAATAACAGTTAAAAAATGGGCAAAGGACTTAAACAGATATTTCTCCGAAGAAGATACACAAATGGTCATTAAGCACATGAAAAGATGCTCAAAGTCATTAGTCATTAAGGAAACGCAAATTTTATGTTATACGGTGAAACCTGTGGAGCTGGAACTCACCAGGGCTGCCCTGTTTTCTGGATCTCGCAAGTTTTCCGCCTTTGACGGGGTGCAGTCTTACCACATTTCAATCGCTCGTTTTAGTGGAAAACATTTGAATTTTCCTTCTCTGACGGGTTTCTGCCTTACACGGATTCCAGCTTTTGCGGCTTTTACTGCATAAATATTTTGCCACTACCACAACAAAAAAAAAAGCCATGAAAATACAGAAAGGTGGCAGAATTTGTGAGTGAAACGCCTGGCTGTGACATATGCTACTCAAACAGGAAAGAAATGACCAAATTTATTTTAAATTATTCCAGTGAGTGAGAATGTTCTTGAACTATCAAGAGTCAGGAAGGCAGGCAAGCTTGAGCCAATAAATTTTAATTCTTTCTGTTTTCAGAGCATTAAATGAAGTTTCCAGATACCTAGTTATTTGTTTAATCTACATAAAGAAGACATCAGAATGACTGATGGAATTCTTAAATTTCAACTTGATATTTCAGCAACACACATACACAGATACAGAATCCATGAGGTATAAGGGTCCTCAAACAAATCACCTATTACAAACTCTTGCTACTAGTTAGTACTGGTCTTAACCATTCTGCAGTTCATGTATGCCTGCCCTGTTTGTAAATATCCCCATTTGTGATTCTCATAACCTTTCCCCAAAAGAATTGAGTGGCCACCTTTGGCTCCATACTCTTCCAGATGCTTCGATGGTAGTCTATCCCATTGCACTTGTACCTTTATTATCAGGAACTTGTGTCTTAGGCCCAACCTAAATCTTTTTATAGCTAATGGCACCAATGTGCTTTGTACTGTTTATGGCCGAAATCAGCTTGGACCAGTAAATGTTAGTCTTTTTGGACCATTATTTGTGAGAACCGTAATAGACATAGAGATAGAATTAATATGACCATCTTGCAATGGAAACTAGTATCCTTCAATACTGTTTTCAAAAACTTCCAAGCTTCAGTGCAAATTATTGTTTTACAGTTTGACATGACTGTTGGGTTTTTTCCCCAGATCATTTAATCCCACAGTCTGTATAGCAGTTGTAAATTGTGCATAATTATTATCTAAGTAATTCTAGTAAAACGTATTGGAAGTTCTACAAATGTGTTGATTTTAAGCAAAATAACGGAAGTGTTAATTACCCTGAAAGCATCTAGAGGGACATCATTCTTGTTGGGTAGCCACTAGTGTTTGCTCATATTTACCTCATTTCCAGAGCCAGCCACCAAACCAAAAGAACTTGATTAGTAAAAGCCCTGGTATGTACAGGAGTCCCTGGGTGGCTCAAACAGTTAAGCGTCTGACTACTAACCTAAAGGTTAGCTGTTCAAACCAGCCCAGAGGCGCCTTGGATGACGACTTGGTTATGTGCTTCTGAAAGATCACAGCCTTGAAAACCCTGTGGAGCACAGTTCTACTCTGCACACATGAAGTTACCATAGGTCGGAATCAACTTGACAGCAGCTAACAACAACTAATATGTACAAACAAAATTCAGAGCATGAAGATTTAAACAGCTACAGCAATGGGTTGCATGGAATGTAAATTCTAGTTTATTGCCCACAGGAAGTGTTTCTCTGGGAAAGATAATTTATTCTTAGGACAGGGAAGTGGAATGTGGAACACTATTCACAACAGAATCAAACAAACATTGAAGAGTGGAATGACAAGTGCTTTCAAAAAGGAAATTTAGGATAGATTCACATAAACTATGAAGCAGTTGCCAAGAAATAAGTTATTGAGGAGAGGGTTTACATTTAATTAAGAAACCGGTTTCGAGGGCTTTGATAAATAAGAAATTCCCTTCTAAAGTCAACAGCTATACTGGATTCCTTAAAAAATAAAAAAGTAAATAAATAAAAACCTACTATCACATGGGAGAACAAAGGCTGCAGGTCAAAATTGTGTAGGAATAACTGTGGTGGGACTTCTAGTCTTTGAATACAGTTATGGATTGAATTGTGTTCCTCAAAAATGTATGTCAACTTGGCTAGGCCATGATTCTGAGTATTGTGTGGTTGTCCTCCATTTTGTGATCTGATGTAATTTTCCTATGTGTTGTAAATCTTAACCTCTATGATATTAATGAGGCAGGATTAAAGGCAGTTATGTTAATGCGGCAGGACGGAATCTACAAGATTAGGTTGTGTCTTAAATCAATCTCTTCTGAGATATAAAAGAGGGAAGTGAGCAGAGAGGGGAGGGAGCTCATACCACCAAGAAAGAAGAGCCAGGAGAAGAGCTTGTCCTTTGGACCCGGGGTCCCTGCTCTGAGAAACTCCAGGATCCAAGGGAAGACTGATGACAAAGATGTTCCTCTGGAGCTGACAGAGAAAGCTTTTCCCTGGAGCTGGTGCCCTGAATTCAGACTTCTAGCCTCCCAGGCTGTGAGAGAATAAATTTACGTTTGTTAAAGACATCCACTTGTGGTAGTTCTGTTATAGCAGCACTAGATAACTAAGACAAGTACCAACAAATTATTTGGTACTTCATTCTGTTCAGAACAGAATGCTTTAGTGGTTCTCATTTCTGTATAGTCAGAGGCTAGACTATAACTTGACCTCTTACCTCTATTTATTTGAAATTGTAATAAATTTCATTAAAATTACTAACGGAAAATCACCGACAATGAAGGACTTGTGTTGGTGTATTAACATTAGCAATTTGTTCTCAGCCTGAAATTCTAAATAAAGAGACAGTTTTTCAAAGCGTGGAGCCACCACCTTGAAAGATCACTTTTCCTGTTTCATTAACATTTTCATATCATTTCATACTTTTGGAACTGGCTAAGAATATCATTACACATCCTTTTTTTACTCCTAATAAATGTTTAGATTCCTATTTTCCTTTTTATGTTATCACTCTTGATCTTTTCCATTCTTTTTATTTTAAGATTTATTTTATTCAGATGCTATCTTTTTTTTTTTTTTTTTTCACTCCAAGGCTCATTTCTTCCTTAATTCCTCTTATCTGACATTTTTGAGAAGTGTGGTGTGAAAATACCCTCTTCCTTTAGACAGATTACTTTTCTGAAACACAAAAACTTCTTCAGGGTGGTGATTTGTCAAAATAGCGAGCAGGAGGTAAAAGCACCGAGGCTGTTATTTATCAATGGGAACTTCACGTCGACTCGTGTAGAAAGATTTGAAAATTACGCCTAAAGAACAGTGGGAGTCTAAGCTGAATACAGATACGAGCCTGTGTCAGCATGATTGCCGGGGAAAAGATTGATTCAAATGCAGCGCTGACAAGAGAGAAAAAATGTTTTTTATTTTTTATTTTTTTATGGCATAAAGGAGTACTTGGTAAATTCTCCTCATCTGCAACAGCCTATATTGTGATGTCTGTGAATTTTTTGAAAAAGTCTTCATTATATCTGACATTAAGCACCAAAAAATGAGACAAAATAGGAGCCCGATTCAGGTTCCTTACAACTCTAAGTACCTGGTTTTTTTAGGGGACTTAAACTATCATGGCAAATGCAGATGATAATATAGAGAGGGTTTGCTATGTGTCAAGTACTCATCAGCTCTCCCAACCTGTAAGGTATTCATTGTTATCCTTATGTACAGCTAAGGACACTGAATCTCAGGAGCAATGAATAAACTGTCCAACATACAGGACCACTTACCTCCAAAGTCCACAGGCTTTCTGACATACCCTGCATTTATTTTAATTTTACCCACCCCAAAATATACCAAACCGGTTGCCGTTGAGTCAATTCCAACTCACAGAGACTCTATGGGACAGAGTAGAACTGCCCCATAGAGTTTCCAAGGAGCTCAGATAGTGGATTTGAACCGCTGACTCTTGGTTAGCAGCCAAGCTCTTAACCACTGTACCACCAGGGCTCCAATTGTACCCAAATGCATTTCTATTTGTGCACGCAGTGTCAGTGTCCACTTCCTTGATTTAAGTTTAATCCCAGCTTTATTTCTGTGTCATTCAGAGAACACATTTCAGTCTTTTTGGTTCATTTCCATGGTGGTATTATCGTGAGACAGTGAGGGCTCCTTGGGGAAAACCGACTGAGCATTCTCCACACGGTGGGACTGTGCTGAGTGATGGACTTGCATTATTTTAATTGATCTTCAAAATAACTATATGGTAATTAATGGATTAACCATTTTTTTATTCAGCATATTTTTTTTTTTTATTGTGCTTCAGGTGAAGGCTTACAGAACAAATAGTTTCTCATGAAACAGTAGTACACATATTGTTTATGACATTGGTTAACAACCCCACAACATGTCAACCCTCTAACTTCTCAACCTTTTTTTTTTTTGGTGAAAATACTCATAGCCAAAGACACACGATTTCAAAAATTTCTACATGTACAGTTCAGTGACACTGACCACGCTCTTTTGTGCTGTTATTCTCACTTAAGATGAAGGCTTACAGAACAAAATAGTCTCTCATTTAACAGTTACTATAAATGTTACCCTATGACAATGGTTAACAATCTCACAACACATCAACAATATCCTTACTCAACCTTGGGTTCCCTATCACCAGCTTCCTTGTCCCCTTCTGCCTTCTGGCCCTTGTCCCTGGACTCCTGTACCTCGTTAGTCTCCTTTGGTTTTACGGGGTTGTCCACTCCCAGGCTGAACAGTGAACCTCGGAGATACTTCACCACTGAGCTAAAAGGGTGTCTGGGGGCCATACTCTCGGGGTTTCTCCAGTCTCCTTCAGGCCAGTAAATCTGGTCTTTTTTTTGTGAGTTAGAATTATGTTCTCCATCCTTCTCCAGCTCTGTCCAGAACACTCTGCTGTGATCCTGGTCAGAGCAGTCAGTGGTGGTAGCCTGGCACCATCTAGCTGTACTGGACTCAGTCCGATGGAGGCCTTGGTAGCTGTGGACAATTAGTCCTTTGGACTAATCTTTTCCTTGTGTCCTGTTCTCTTCATTCTCCCTTGCTCCCGAAGGGATGAGACCAGTGGAGTATCTTAGATGGCCGCTCACAGGCTTTTAAGACCCCAGACACTACTCACCAAGGTAGAATGTAGAGCATTGTCTTTATAAGCTGTGTTATGCCAATTGAGCAAGATGTTCCCCGAGACCATGGTCCCCAGAGCCCTCCGCCCAGCAATTCAGTCCCTCAGGGAGTTTGGATGTGTCTATGGGGCTTCCATGACCTTTCCTTGTACAAGTTGTCAACACATTTTTTATTAATCTCTATCTCGGGGTGTGCAAATGGTTAATACACTCTGCTGCCCAGGCTGCTAACTGAAAGGTTGGCAGTTTGAGTCCACCCAGGGATGCCTCAGAAGAAAGGCCTGGTGATCTACTTCTGAAGAATCAGCCATTGAAAACCCTACAGAGCAAAGTTCTGCTCTGACATACGTGGGGTCACCATGAGTCAAATATGACTGCATGACATCTGGTTTTTATTATTTGGTAAATATCCAGGCTGTGGGGATACAGCAATGAAGGAGACAGACAAGATCCTTGCCCTCATGGAGTTCCTGTTTGGGGGAGGTGGACGAGACAGACAAGAAACAAGCAAAAAATATTGAAGCATGATTTATAAGTTGTGAAATATGCTGTAGATGACATTTGAGCTAAGGCTCAAAGGATAAAGAAGTGCTGGTCACGTCACAATCCAGAGATGCAAACAGAGGCAATGGTGAGGGTGCAGGTCCCCAGAGGAGAGCTAGTGTGCAGTGCTCAGGGGACAAAAAGACCTGCAGTGAGGCTACAGTGTCGCGATCAAGGGGGCGATTCCAGGAAGAGAAGAGAGAGGGAGTAACTCAAGTAAAAAGGCCCTATGAAGGCATCAGGAGAGGGGCCCAAAGCAAAAGAATTTGCCTTTAATAAAAGGAATTTGTAGTTTTTTTGTGCCTTGGACCCCTTGGGTAGCCAGATGAATTCTATGGGTTCTTTCTCTCAGTAATGATTTTAAATACATAAAATAAAATATATAGGATTACTAGGAAAATCCAATATAGTGAAATAAAATTTTCAGCATAGTAAAAAACCCCACAAATTTGTCATATGCTAATATGTATGTTTCTTTATTAATGTATTCAATTACAAGATCTAGCAAGTATTCTAATAATGACTGTAATTTTGAAGTTGTGATGAAGCATAAATGCTATTTTAAGATATTTGCAAAACTGTGTTGTCATGAAAACATCTGTGATTTCTATTGCTGATAAAGATAAAAGTCTTTAAAAATGATAAAAGTCTTGCTAATACTACTGTGGAAACCCTGGTGGCATAGTGGTTAAGTGCTACAGCTGCTAACCAAAAGGCTGGCAGTTCGAATCCACCAGTTGCTCCCTGGAAACTCTGTGGGGCAGTTCTACTCTGTCCCGTAGGGTCGCTATGAGTCGGAATTGATTTGATGGTAACGGGTTTGGTATTTTTTTGGAATACTACTGTGGTTTGTTAGATTAGTGAAAATGAAGATGTAATATTTTTCCCACCGAAGTTCACAAAACTCATGAATTTTCTCCAGGGACCCCTTGTGGTTTCCAGGCTAAGAATTATATTGGATTTCATAAGAGCAAGGCAGGACATTTCTTTCATTATAACCAGAGAGACAGAAAGATGGATACTGATTAATGTGTTTATAGATTTGGCAGCTTCTATTTTCTCTAGGAAGGCAAGGTTATCTGCTGAAAGTAGGAAGGGAGGAAATGGGCAATGAGGCGTGATAGAGAGAAGCAAACTTTTAGAGGAGAATAGTAAGCTTGTGAGGAGCCCTGGTGGCTCAGTGGTTAGGAGTTCGGCTACTAATCAAAAGGTTGGCTGTTTGAATCTACCTGCTGCTCCTTGGAAACGCTATGGGACAGTTCTACTCTTTCCTATAGGGTCGCTATGAGTTGGAATCAACTCGATGGCAACAGGGTGTTTTTAGTAAGCTTGTGGTGTATATGGTTAACATGCTCGATTGCTAACCAAAAGGTTGGAGGTTCCAGTCCATCTAGAGGCATCTTGGAAGAAAGACCTGGTGATCTACTTCTGAAAAATCAGCCATTAAAAACCCTATAGAACACATCTGTGACCAGTGGATTTTTGATAATGGTACTAAGTCCATTCAATGAGGAAAGAAGACTCTCTTCAATAAATGGTGTTGGGAATATTGGATTTCCACATGCAGAAAAGTGAAAGAGGACTCATGCCTCACACCATACACCAGAACAAATATAAATGGATTAAGGACCTAAATGTGAAAACTAAAACCCTACAATTCTTAGAAGAAAATACAGGGGAAAGGCTGTCCAGCCTAGCTATTAGCAATGGAATATCTAATATAATAACAAAAGTACGAATGGCAAAAGACAAAATAAATAAATGAGACTACATAAAAATTAAATACTTTTGTTCATCAAAAGATGTTACCAAAAAAGTGAAAAGACAAGCTACCAACTGGAAGACTATCTTCAGAAACCATGTATCGGATACAAATCTAATAACCAAAATATATATAAAACTTCAACAACTTAGGTACAAAAGGACAAATAACCCAATCAGAAAAATGGGTAAAGCACTTGAATAGACATCACCAAACAGGACATTCAAATGACCACCAAACACATGAAAAGATGCGCAACATCATCAGCCATTAGAGAGATGCAAATCAAAACCACAATGCGATACCATTGCACCCCCACTAGGATGACTAAGATTTAAAAAAAAAAAAAAAAGTGGAAAATAACAAATGTTGGTAAGGGTGTGGTGAAATTGGAACCCTTATCCATTGCTGCTGGGAATGCAAAATGGTATAGCCATTGTGGAAAATAGTGTGGCAGTTTCTCAAAAGCCTAAAAATAGAACTAGCATATGATGCAGCAATTCTACTGCTAGTCAAGGGACTTGAAAGCAGTGACATGAACTGACATATGTATACCAATCTTTGTCGGAGCACTATCATAATAGCCAAAGGTGAAAACAACCTGAATGCCCATCAACAGATGAATGGATGAACAAATCGTGGTACAGACATACAATGAAATACTACTCAACCAGAAAGAGAAATAAAGTCCCGATACATGCTACAAAATGGATGGAGCTTGAAGGAGGACATCATGCTGAGTGAAATAAGTCAGTCACAAAAGGACAAATATTGTATGGCCTCATTTATATAAAAAGACAAGAACAGGAAAATGTATAGAGACCAAAGTTTATTAGTGGTTACCAGGGGCAGGAGGGAGGAAAGAAGGGAAAGTTATTGCTTACAGAGCACTGAGTTTCTGTTTTAGGTGATGGAAAATTTGCACTGATTGCAAACTGAATTGCACAGCTGATTAATGTAGTTGATGTCAATAAGTTGTACCCCTGTAAAAAGTTGGATTGACAAATTTTGTGTGATATGTGTATTTACAGCAACAACAACAATAAAAGAAGAGAACAGCTGATGAGACTGTTTATTTACAACCAGACACCTCATGGGATTTGGTTTCTTGGTTTGGAGGTTTAGGGTCATGGTTTCATGGGAAATACCAGTTAATTGGCCTAATATTGTGTTTAGTGCTTCTATTGTACCTCTTAGTTCATTGTGCAGTGCTTGAGGTCTTAAAAGCTTGCAAAAGGCCATCTAAGGTAAAATAATTGGTTTCTACTCACGGGGAGCAACAGAGGAAGAAGGAGAGTCAGGAACAGGAGGAAGAAATGGAATGTGTGGCTAATTGCCTCCATGAACGACTGCCTCCTTTGCCATGAGACCAGAAGAACTGGGTGGTGCCCGGCTACCATTACTGAACATTGTGATCAAAGATTCTATAGAAGAATTGGGATCGAAAGGGGGAAAATGCAGAGCAGAATTTAAAATTCTCATAGACTCCAGACTTCCTAGCGCCATTAATGCTGGGTAAACCTCGGAAACTATTGCCCTGAGATAATCTGTGAACCTTAAACCAAAAATGTCCCCTGAAGTCTTCTTTAAACCAAATAGTTTAGCCTAATTAGTAAAGAATGTCTGCCTTGAACATTGTGCTCTTCTAAAGAACTATCTATATGGGATCAAACTGACAATAGCATCTTGAAAGTTCAGATAGGAAACTAGGGGGCAGTGAGTTAATATTAATGAGGTGGGCACAATTTGGAAAAGGAGGGTGAGAATGGTTGCATAACTTGAAGAATGTAATCAATGTCAGTGAATTGTGTATGTAGAAATTGAATTGGTGTATGTTCTGCTGTGTATATTTTTAACAACAATAAAAAAAATTATTAAAAAAAAAAAAAAACCTGTAGAGCATAGCTCTATTCTGACACACATGGGGTCACCACGAGTATGAGTTGAAGGTGACTGGAAACTAGAACCTAGTAGATAGTGATGCCCTTTTCTGTCGAGGAGAATACTGGAAGAACAGGTTTGTTTTATTTTTGGATGTGGTGGTAGTGGATTAGGAAGAGGAGAAACATTTGTAAGCTGTGCCAGTGAGCCATATAGTCAGACCATGGACTCTGGAACCCAAAATGATGAGTGTATCATTCCTGGGGATTGCTCTACTTCCGTGTTCATAGACAAGGCTTTAGAGTTTATTCTAATGGATTAGTTGTAAGCACACTCTTTTTTTTTCTCTCTAGTCCATCTTTGCAGAGGTTGGATATAGGGTACCAAACATTGCTTTCTAAAAATTAACAGTTTGAGGCCACCAATTATTGTTTACCAATAATCCTGCATTGAATTGTCCTTTCTTTTCATAAGCTCTTCTCATTGTTTTTCTCTTATTGCTCCATGTGTGACTTTATCTCCTTCTAGACAGAATTAAAGGCAATTTTCAGTAAAAACAATGGGGCTTCTTAGAAGAAGGAAATACGTCTGTCTTATTCATTATTATTTCCCCTGTGTCTAGCACAGTGTTTTTACATATATATTTTGTATATATATAGTAGGCATTCAATAAATAGGGTTCTTAAAAAAGATTTAAAAATAAAAATCAGGTAAAATTGGAGGAAATTATAGATATTGAGAACCTAGGCCAACTTAACTATTTTTATTCTAGGTTTCCTGGTATTCAGAGTAAAACAGGATTCAAAATAGGTTTGCACAAGTCTCATAATCTCATGAAGAGATCCACATAAGTCCTTCAAGAGAGACAAACATTTCCTGAATTATCTAATTTATTCCAGAATTATTCTCACACTTAAAAAAAATAGGGTCCCTTTTCAAGTGAAATCTCACCTGAAAATTCAATGTATGTTGTCTATAAAGTGAGCCTGAATATCTAAAATAGAATATTAATTTAGAACATGTGTGTTATGGATTGAATTGTGTCCCTCAAAATATGTACCGTAAATCCTAACCTCTATGTCTATGGTTATAATCCCATTTGGGAATGGGTTGACTTTGTTATGTTACTGAGACAGGATTAGTGTAAAGTATGTCTTAAGTCAATCTCTTTTGAGATATAAAAGAGATTAAATAAGCAATCAAGAGAAGCAGAGATGGAGGAAGAGAGATGCCAAGTCACATGAAGATTGCTTAGGAGCAGAAGCTCAAAGAGACAAAGACCTTCTTCTAGAGCCAACAGAGAGAGAAATCCTTCCCCTAGAGTCGGCACCCTGAATTTGGACTTCTAGCCTTCTAAACAGTGAGAAAATAAATTTCTGTTTGTTAAAGCAACCCACTTTGATATTTCTGTTATGCACTACTAGATAGCTGAGACAGAACTTTAAATCATCTTTCAGAATTTTGTTTCAGTGACATCCAGAAACATCCAATTTTGAGGTCATCCTTCCAGAAATAATTACTTAAATCTTTGTTAAATTTCTTTGCCTTCTTGAAAAGTGATTCCATTAGTTGACCATGAGAAGTATCCAATACTACTATAGTTTTGACTGATGGTATCGAGCTAATATGTTCTCCTAAACAGTACTTGGTTTAGTACCTTGTAATACTAGGAAAGAGTTTTCAAAAGCTCAAACATAAGATGAATTCCTCTTTTCTGAGGGGTAATTTTTGGAGGGAGTGTGAAATTGCCATATATTTGGCATCATCTGTGCTAGAACAAACAAAAGTAGAGTCCTCGAGTAGAAGAGGGGCTTGATCCCTCAGTGCCTTCAGCAGCTCCAGAGGCACCTCCAGCGAGCTCCTGCTGCTTCTGGGAGCCCAGCTTAAACACCACTACTCTAGAGGGATTTTATCAGGACAGTCAACACACAAGAGATATTATACAACATAAAAAAATAACTTCAGCAAAGGGCTTATAGAAAATGTATTCCTTATATGACCATTTCTTTTTTAACCCAAATAAAAGCCAAGGTCATAACATGAAAACATACGTTAGCAAAGATGTGTGTGGAGTGCTAATTTAGTGAGGTCTGTGTATAGAGCTGGTGATCCCATGTGTGTGGGAGTAGAACTGTGCTCATAGAGTTTTCAATGACTGTTTTTTCAGAAGTTGATTACCAGAGCTTTTTTCCAAGGCACCTCAGGGTGGACTAGAACCTCCAACCTTTTAAGTACGTTGACCTTTTGCACCACCCAGGGGTAGCCATGGGTCAACTTGATGGAAACTGGTTACTGAGTGTGTAGAGCTAATGAACTAACTGATATGGAGTAATATTGCACTGAGAATACCTACAGGAGCTGGAGATGAACAAGCCCCTTACACTGTCTTCTTTGAACATTGCCTCTCTTGTATAGACATTTGCCAAGCATTGGATAACAGCAACACTTTCCAGTTAAATTCCCTGGTGAGAACCTAAGACCTGAGTACTCTGTTCTTGACTGAAGGGAATGCTTATGCTTGGGTACCAGATTCCCATTCCATGAAGAAAGTCATAAAGCTTGGTGAAGATCTCTCTTGACTGGAGGGCTGTCCCACCTTTGAATCAGAGGCTGCTTTCATTTTATTACAGAGGAAACAGAGGATTTGTTTTTTCTTAAAAATAAACGTTTTGTTTTTCTTTATTGCTCATGTAATACATACTCATTGCATATCCATTGAAGAGAAATTAGAAAATACAGAAAAACAGAAAGGAGAAAATAAAACTCACAATCATTGACCACTAAGCACTCTTAACATTTTGTAAGCCCTTCCAGACAACTGTCTATATTTTTTTTTCAAAAAGGCACTATGATATGCATACTCTCTTGAAATTTGCACCTCCCCTTCCCCAGTTTTCAAAATACTGTGAACATTTTCCTTTGTATGGATTACCATAACTTATTTAAGCAGTCCCACTGAAAACTCTATGGAGCAGAGTTCTACTCTGACACCCATGGGTTCACTATGACTCAGAACAGAGTAGAATAACTGCTTGTTTTTTTAATTCTTATTTTATTGATGGACATCTTGATTCATTTCCATTCTTTTGGTATTATGAACAATGTATGGACTATTGTAGGGACTATTCTTCTATCCAAATTATTTGGCATATTTTAAATTATTATCTTAGAACTGCTGGGTCAAAAATACACATATTGAAGACTTTTGATAAGTATTTCCAAATCATCTCTTATAAGTTTGCTGCAATTTGCATTCCTGCCAGCAGCAGATGAGATGATATAGTCTACACTAGGTACTATGCATACACATATATATATATATATTTGCCAGTTGAGAGGTAAAATTTAGTATCTCCCTGGTGTTTAATTTCATTTCTTTGATCACTAATGAAGCTGAAACTTCCTATCCTCCTGCTGCCCCCATATTAAGCACAATTTTATGACTAATATGCCCCCATACCTTAACAAATCTGCCTGGACTCTCTAGGTTTTGTTTACTGCCTTGCCATTTCCTGAATTATCAGATTACTCCCATGTATATAGCCTGGAGAAACAAGGATGGTGAGACTTTGTTTCACTTACTTCGAACATGTTATTAGGAGAGACCAGGCCCCGGAGAAGGACATCATGCTTGGTAAGGCAGAGGTTCAGCGAAAGAAAGGCAGAGGTTCAGCGAAAGAGAGGAAGACCCTCAAGGAGATGGATTGACACAGTGGCTGCAACAATGGGCTCAAACATAGCAACAACTGTGAGGATGGTGTACGACTGGGCAGTGTTTCGTTCTGTTGCACACATGGTCGCTATGAGTCGAAACCAACTCAACAGCACCTAACAACAACAACAATATAGCACATTATTTCAGGCATTTTCCACAATATCAAGGAATCCACTTGTCACCAGTTAACAAATTGCTGTAGACCCACTTCCTTTCAACCACCTAATGAGAAACAGGGGCTCAGTGGTTAAGAGCTACGGCTGCTAATCAAAAAGTTGGCAGTTTGAATCCACCACCTGCTCTTTGGAAACCCTACGGGACAGTTTCTATTCTGTCCTATAGGGTTGCTATGAGTTTTGACTCAGTGGCACTGGGTTTTAACAAGAAATGCCCAGGGCACTCGGCATTTCTGTGTTTCTTACAGCTTAGTTTTTAAACTCCCCTCCTCTGAAGTCAGAGTCCCTGGGTGGTGCAAACAGTTGACTGCTCTTGGCTGCTAACTGAAAGGTGAGGGGTTCAAGTCCATCCAGCGGCGCCTGGAAGAAAGGCCTGAGGATCTGACACACATGAGGTCACCAAGACTCGGAACGGATTGATGGCAACTGGTGGCAGTGGTGGTCTCAAAGGTAGCCTCTTACTCAACCCCTTTAATGGAGGAACTGGAGCTGGTGCAGGGGGGCACTCACTAAACCTGCATCCTTAGGAAGCAACAGAATTTCCATCCATGCTGGTGAAAAAGCCTTGATAGACTGTGAACTGCCTCTCTTGCCTCTCCCTTCCGCTCTTCTCCATTTGACTGACGTGTGAACTCTTTGCTCTCTCCAAAGAGGCAGTTGAGATGGAAACATCAATGTATTTGTCAGGGCGACTCCCAGTGTAGGTGACAGAAAAGCTCTGTGCTAGTAACAGCGGCAGCAATGTGGCGTTTAGTGTGCTGAAGAACGTGTGTTGTGGAGATGGCCCCGGTCCCCGGTTGGGGCCCCTGGGCCGCTGTGGGTCTCCGTTTCCTCCTCAGTCAAACGCTAGTAGCACCTACTCCACGGGGTTGTTAGGACGATTCAGTGAGTCTTCCCCGTAAGGCTCTTAGAACAGAGCCTGGAGCATTGAAAGTGCTAAATGAACCAAGAGAATGGAAAACGAGATGGACGCGGGGCGGGGGGTGGGGGTGGGGCGGTTAAAAAGTGGGGTGAAGGACGGGTAGAACAGAAGTGAGCAAGCGGACCTGTCTTGATTTTTCTCTTTTCTCTAAAGCATCACCACTGAGAAAACGAGAATGCAGCTGGTACTTTTCTCTTACTTTCCCCGCACCCTCCCCAACCTCCTCCTGGACTGGGCACCTGGGGGCGGTGCACGTGGAGGCGGAGCAGACGCGCCGGCCGTGGCCAAGGTCAGGGCTGTGCGCAGCGGCGGCCTGCGGGCGCCTGTGGCCGAGCATTGTGCGAGGGAGCTGAATGGAGCTGATGTGTGTGTGCGCGCGGAGTTGCACGGATTAGCCGTGCTTTCCCATGAACTACAAAAGAATGCCCGAATCTGGGACGTTTGTCATCAAGGGCAGGCTGCTCAGGATGCAAGGTAACCAGAGCTTTTCCCGGACGGCTGCAGTCTTCTGGGACGCGGGGTCACTCTAATCCTTCCTGTTTATATTGTAAACGCGTATGCAGTGAGGCTTAAGCCCTGCAGTGGTAAGTAAGAATAGCGATGCAGGCATTCCTAAGCAGCTACGTCCTCGGGCTGCTTTTTCCTTTTTCTCTGGAAGGGGCACTGTTCCCTCCCGTTAATTCAGTCCCCTCACAGCCTCGCTGCTGAAGTGCCACAGACGCGCGACAACCGCTGCCTTTCTTCCCACCAAAACTCCATTTAGCTGCTGGAAAGTGTTTGTTTACACATCTATTTCCCTGCTTTATTTCTTCGTTCCTTATGCAGCCATTTTGCCTTCCTATGATTGTGAGGATTTCAGAAGATTGTTGATAGGTAATTTTCCAGACACATCTAATTTAGCAGTTAATTCTCAGAAAATGACAAGTGTTATTATGTTGTTTGTGGAAGCCCCAAATTACATGCATTTCTCCCTCCTTCAAATTTGATATATTTCAGAACCTGGAATCTCCAGGCTGCAAATTTGCACAATTAGAAGTCAGTTGTTGGTGAAGTTTAGCATTGTAACCCCACTCCTGGCCAACAGGAAAGGAAAAGCATTCTGGGAGTTGAGCCTGAAGTCTGGGCACAGAGAAGAAGGACTGCCTGTGCAGTTGCAGGGAAGTGACCTGCTCCTGGAGATGAGGAAAGGAGGAAGAGAGAGGGCTCCAGCATGAGCACCAAAGGCCCAGACTCCATCCGAACCTCAGCTTCAAACATAGCGGACACAGTTTCCCCTGATGTCTTCATTTACGGATTCATTCCCCAAACCTGTACAAGTGCTTTGCAAGATTTTGAGCCTTGTGCAAGCAGTAGGAACAGCAATAGGACAGAAAGCCCACCCTTGGAGGGACTCAGAACGGAAAGGAGAGGGGAGAGGCAGGGAAACACACTGTACCATGTGGTGAGTCCTACAGTCTGGGTTACAGGAATAGGAGGCTGGGGAAGAACGGAGGGGGCTGAGAGGATTAGGGGTGGCTTCCAAGACAAAGTGGCATTTGAGGAGGGTGTTATCCCAATTTGCCCTGTGCTTTGTTGGAATGATTTAGGGAGCTGTCAAAAATTCCCATTCCCTGGCCACACCTGCCACCTACTAAGTTAGAATCTCTGAAGGCGGGGCAGGCAACTTTCATTAAACAAGCTGTGGTGTCCGCAGAGCCTTTGGTCCCATTTGAAGCAGGGAAACAGTGGTGGTGGGAGTGAGATAGCTGGGGGCTAAAGGGGCAGCAAGTGCAAATCGAGTAGAAGAAAGATCATATTTGGGGAATGGTGAGCAGCTGAACCATTTGTCCCCAAAGCATGGGATTGGTATTTCTGCAACAACTATATAGAGAGCCTTTCCTTCTAGAATTTATTTGTTCTTTTAACTTGACATTTTTTTTACTCTTATAGAAATCAGTGGGGGGAAAAGCATATTCTAAAACTTGATTTAGTGCCCCTCACCAACGATACAAATGCACACACACTCACACACACTGCTGGAATGATCTTGTTAATACACTAAGGGATACCTGTTTTTCTGGGCATTGTGAAATATCTGATGCCAAATCTCAGATAAAAGATAAATTCTTCTTTTAAAAAATTAGATGAAATGTGCAAATATTTATTTTATTCATAAATATTATTTTGCCAATGCATTATAAAAACATTCAGACATAAAGGCTTTTCACATAATCAGCAATGATTGAAAAAAGCCTTCAAGATCTTGGTGGGGAAAAATTATACAAAACTAAATTGTAAGCAACTGACCCTTTCCAGTTGAAGTCTCATAACTAGCCAATGACATGGACTGTTGAATGATAGGAATGGAGACATTTATTAATTTTTTCACCTCAGGAGATATTGAAGCTTGATTTTTTGTTTCATAATTAAAGCTTCAGGCCTTCGAATAAATACCACAGCAACCCATGTCACCTCTGGTCATTTTCTCTAGCTTACCCTTAATTCATTGTTGAACTTTTAAAAGAAGTTCATTCTCTCTGTCTGCGTTCACATTTAATTCCACAGGAGCATGCAAAGATTTCCTTAAATCTAACCTCACAGTAAAACTTCTAATTAAATTAAGGAATTCCTTTTCAGCTCCAAGGATCCCTGGTGGCACAGTGGTTAAGTGCTCAGCTGCTAACCAAAAGGCAGGGGGTTCGAACTCACCAGCCACTCGACGGAAGAAAGATGGAATAACCTGCTTCCATAAACATTTCAGATTTGGAAGCCTGTGAGGCAGTTGGACTCTGTCCTATAGGGTTGCTATGATTCAGAATCCCCTCGATGGCAATGGGTTTTTCAGCTCATGGATTAAGTAGCACTTCCTCAATGAAGACTTTTCTGATCCCTATACTTATGTGAGTGAAATTCCCTTACATCCTGGTCCTCGTTAGCTCTTGGAATTCTTCTCTTGAATTACCCATCAAAATAGTTTTTATTTGTTAAACTTCAGGACAGGGAACATATCAAGTTCAACAATGTATCCTCAGAATCTGGCACAATACCTAACCAAAAACAAACCAGTTGCTGTTGAGTCAATTCTAACTCATGACATTCATGATGACCCCATGTGTACAGAGTAGAACTGTGCTCCATAGGGTTTTTAAGGCTATGACCTTTTGGAAGCAGATTGCCAGGCCTATCTTCTGAGATGCCTCTGGGTAGGTTCGACCCACCAACCCTTTGGTTAGTAGTAAAGCACTTCACCATTTGTACCACCCAGGGATTCCCGCACAATGCCTAGCGCATAGTAATTGTTCGATAAATATTTGTTAAATTAGTGAGTAAATACGGATTTTCATAAATTGAAATACTGTCCTTTCATTGACCAATAATTTTTGGTATTAAAAACTTTTAATTTCTTCACACAGATGCCACAGAAAATGATCCACTCATCCTGTCTTAGAGCATGTCTTTCCAAGAGACCAGGAGACATGTCTTTTGTGTCTTTCAAAGGCTGGGTGGGAGCTCAGCAGCCGTTTGCTGTCTCATCAGCAAGCAAGGATCCAACCCAAACCCACTGCCAGTCGAGTCAAAGATTCCGACTCATGTGCTTTCTAAGCCTTTTATACCAGATTCTGTTGCTTTTGTTTTACTCTGGGCATGTTTATTTCAACTCAGCAGTTGTCAATTGAACATATCAGCCCTCTGCTAGGCAAAAATGCAGCATTAGATTTGATCCTTGCCCTCAAAGAACTTATGATCCAATTGATCAGGAAACAATACGTAGACATATCAAACAAGCAGTGAAGGACTGAATGACAAAATGAATGACACATACAATAAATTTAGAGGCAAGGTGAGAAATTAAGATGTGAGCTGGAGTAGACAGAAGAGATATCTTAAGAATATGGGACTTAAAATAGCCTTTGAAGGATAAATAGGGTCAGACTAGGTTGAGAGGAGTCCCTGGGTGGCACAAATGGTTAAGCACTCGACTAGTAGCTGAAAGACTGGTGGTTTGAACCTTCTCAGAGGTGCCCTGGAAGACAGGCCTGGCAATCTGCTTCTGAAAGGTCCCGGCCTTGAAAACCCTATAGAGCAGTTCTACTCGGCACGCATGGGGTCGCCATGAGTCGCAACTGGCTCTATGGCAACTAACAACAAACAGGCTGAGAGAAAGAAGTAGTATCAAAGGAGCTCAGAGTAAGGAAGATCGGTGGGCTGGGCGCCCGTGAAGACTCCATTTGTCCAATGGAAAGTCCACACCGAGCTAGTAAAGTCTGGGTGGGAGGCATTGCTTTCAAACATTTTGCCTCAAAAAGGCCTGAAGGAAGAAAGCAAGGGAGACTTGTTCAAATACATGGCCTCAGAATTATGGTTACTGAGCACAGTGCAGTCATCACAGA
Source organism: Dugong dugon (assembly GCA_030035585.1). Classification (NCBI taxonomy): domain Eukaryota; kingdom Metazoa; phylum Chordata; class Mammalia; order Sirenia; family Dugongidae; genus Dugong; species Dugong dugon. The sequence goes on along the minus strand of CM057469.1, from coordinate 20,011,336 downwards.
GCTTGGCAAAATAAAAATCGTATCACAAATAGGAATTTGGGGGTGAGAGGTGGGAAGAGTCATAAGAAGGCAAAACATCATCTGTATTCCGTGGAGCCAGTCCTTCCTGTCTAAACTTAAACTCGTATTTAAAAAAATAAAAATACTCTAACTTCTTAAATGTTTTACTTCCCTCTTTTTAAATCTTAGAGAGATATTTTAGGAACTAATGTATCCTGTGGTTAAGAAATGTTTGTCTAAAATTCAGCAATACTTTAGTTACACTCCAGCTTATTTTTCCTACTGATGAAAATCAAGTAAAAGTAAATTTTAACGATTTTATTATTAAGAGCATAAACAGCATGGTCAAGTGTGTTACCTTTTTTTCTACCTAGCTGTCTGTCTCTCTCTACTACTATCTATGCATCTTCTATCCATACATGTGCATGAGATGGCTTCAGTGATAGGCATCAAATGTTAACATTTGTTCATTTACTTTTCTGTATTACTCATTTTTTAAGATAATGAGTATACATCATTTTGATAAAAACAATTAAGTCGTTTAAAAAAATGTATATCTTGCCAGAACCAGACAAGAACCTGGGGAGACTGGCTAACCAAAAAGAGACAAGAAAACTAACTTTTCTAGTGGCCAGTTTGCTTGTGGAAAACTCCGAACTTTTATCTTTTTACCACAGCGCTATATAGCTATTAAAAAAAAAAATAATGAACCCGTTGCCGTGGAGTGGATTCCGACTCACAGCAACTTGATGTGTTACAGATTAGAACTGAGCGGCATAAGGTTTCCTTGGCTGTAATCTTTACAGAAGCAGATTGCTAGGCCTTTCTTCCATTGTGCCACTGGGTGGGTTCGAATTCCAACCTTTTGGTAGTAGCCAAGAGCAAACCATTTGTGCCACCCAGGGACCTATATAGCCATTAAACTAGACGTTTTATGTTTTGGGCAGTCATGGTTCAGTGGTAGAATTCTTGCCTTCCATGCAGGAGACCTTGGTTCAATTCCTGGCCTATGCACCTCATGTGCAAGCACCACTCGTCTGTCAGTGCAAGCTTGCATGTTACTAGATGCTGAACGGTTGTCAGCGGAGCTTCCAGACTAAGACAAGCTAGGAAGAAAGGCCTGGTGATCTACTTCCAAAAAAGCCAATGGAAACCCTATGGATCACAATGATCCTATGCCGTTGTGCATGAAGTTGCCATGAGTTGAGCTTACTCCATGGCAGCTAACAAGAGCTACCAAGTATAGAACTGATGGAGTTCACAATGTCTTAGCCTGAAGTTATTCTTTTGGGTGGTACAACAGGACCAGTTGTTTGCCCACTCATCCGTCTTACGTCTTTGTAGTCAGGGAAGAGGTCCTTCCTCGCTCTAGGCGAGATTCTTGATTGGTTCGAGCCCTTCATGGTGTGCTCGTTCTCCTTGCCAGTGATTGGTTGGGCATGGGCATGTGATGTAATGCTGGCCAATGAGACGTAAGAAGAAGACTGCTGACTAGTGATCGTCTGTGGAAGGGTTTCTTTACTTTCGTCTCCTCGTTTTCCTACCTCTGCAGCTGTCTTGAGAAAATTGACTCCGTAAGCCTGAGGGCAAAAGCTACTGCACTTAGAATGAGAACGTAGGGAAAGAAGGAAAGATTCTGGGTTCTTGGTTATACAGGTTCAGTCTCTGCTTACCCCTGGAACTCTTCCACCGATAGTCTTGTTATGTGAGATAATAACTGCTCTACGGTTTAAGGTGCATTTTAGTTGGGCTTTTTGTTTTTATAACTGAAAGCATTCTAGCAAATACATGTAGCCCTGGGAAGCACTGTGACTGGAAATTGGAGCAGAGTTTTATATACACATACATACATACATATATATTATGTAAAAGCCCAGGTAGGATCTGAGAAAAGTCCTATGCGTTGAAATTCCATGGACTTCTATTTTAGGCCACACCCACATGCATGTAAGGCTGCCGTTTATTGAATACCTACTCTGTGTTAAGTGCTTTATTTCACTAATCCCCATCACAACCCTATACCTACTTTACAGATGAAAAATCTGAAGCACAAAGATTTCAAGGGCAAGCCCCGCTAGTAAGTAGCAGGGCCAGGATCTGAGTTCAGGCCAAAGCCCTTTGCAATAGCCGGCATTGTTTCCCAATCGTCACATTGTTGCTAAATCTGTTGTGAGGTGGCACCACGAGCAATTTATTACTCTTAACAAAGCACCAAAATGAAAAAGAAATGTCTTAGGGAAGATTCAAGGTTATGCCTGCATAAAATCACTCACGTGAACTTGCATTCCAGAGCGCTTGCTTCCTGCTGTGGGAGAGAAAACGGGGCGCTCTCAACAGCATGCACACCCCCCAGCCTGCCTTATCTGTGCTGCAGCCCCTAGTGTGGGAACAAGAAGACTGTGCCCAGCAGGTGAAGGGGTTTAGGCCTAAACGGTCTGGGGCAGAAAGAGCTGGGAATTGCTGCCATCGGAGTGCGATAAGGGGTTCTCTGTTGATGTTAGGTAAAAAGAACCGGTTGCTATGGAATCGACTTCGACTCAAGAGTTGGCACCTCTGGGAAGACTTCAACTGCCAGCCTTTCAGTTATGAGCCGAGCGCGTTAACTGTTTGTACCACCCAGGGGCAGTACTTGTTTGATTCCTGACCTAATTACAAAGCGGTTCCGGTAATATTGTGACTCTGAAAGCAAAGCTGAATTAGCACGGGTGGGTGGGAGAGAGAAATGGGAAGTACTGAGTTTCTGTTAAGGGTGATGGAAAAATTTGGAAATGAATAGTCGTGAATGTAAATTAATGTCACATAAAGATGGTTAAAATGGCAAATATTTTGTTATATCGATTTCACCACAATAAGAAAAAGTAAAGCTGATACATGCCTTAAAACTTACAGAACTGTACATGAAAAAGTTTAAAAAGTCAATGTTACTGTCTGTTAACTTAGAAAGGAGGTAAAACCGTCACTGCAAAGGTGTGTGTGCTGTTATATAAATCTGAATGCCAGGCCTGCGGGATATAATAGAATTGAGTTGTCCTGCTGAGCCCAGGGTACAAGGCCTCAGCCCTGGGGAAGAGAAGTGTGCTTTCTTCCAGAGCTTGACACAGCCTATGACAAGTATCCAAGGACATGCGGGTCCTGCTCATAAATCAGAACTAGAAGGTAGGTCTGAGGCCAGCAGGAGAGGGGTGCTTGGACTCCGAGTGACCGAGGTCCTGGCGGGTGAGTGGCAGGGAGTTATGGAGTAACTGGCCAATGAATGGGTTGAAACTTCTCAGGGTGCAGGTAGAAACTGGCTTAATTCTTTTCCCCATCGACTCCATTAACTGGCTTGATGGCCTCGTCTTCCCTGCCCTTTGGACGAAAGTCTGGCCAGGTCACAGAAACTGATGGTTATTCTTAGATATCCAAAATCCAGTCCAGTCTAATAATCACATGTCTCTGGGTCAGCCCAGTGTAGCTGCAAAATGTCACATTTCTGCCCTGTAACAGCTCCTCCCCTTTGTGACTTGAGCCTCCTTCTCACTTGAGCCCCAGTGGACGGCTTGTTTTCCCTTTCCTTGCTCCACCTTTGTATCAGGCAGAGACTTATTTCAAGGAATTGGCTGCATGATTGTGGGGTCTGGCAAGTCTGAAATCTGCAGGGCAGATGGGGGCTGGAAACTCTGAGGCAGGAGCAGAAACTGAAGTCTTGAAGCAGAATTTCTTCTCCATCAGAGAAACCTCAGCTTTGCTGGTAAGGCTTTTCAACTGATTAGACAAATCCAATCCATATTGTTGAAGATACTCCCCTTTACTTAAGGCCAACTGACCGTAGATGTTAACCACATCTACCAAATACCTCCACAGCAACACCTAGATTAATGTTTGATTGACTAACTGGGTCCTAACCTTTTTGGGGACCCCTGGTGGCACAGTGGTTAAGAGCTTGTCTGCTAACCGAAAGGTCAGCAGTTTGAATCCACCAGCCACTCCTTGGAAACAATATGTGGCAGTTCTACTCTGTCCTATAGGGTCGCTATGAATTGGAATCGACTCGACGGCAATGAATTTGGTTTGTTTTAAATCCTATGGAGCTCAGCTCTACTCTGTAACACATGGAGTCTCCGTAAGTCGGAGCCCACCTGAAAGCAGCAGGTTTGGGTTTTACAGCCTAGTCAAGGTGAAACATAAAATTAAGCATCACAGTCTGTTCTCACACTCAGTGGTTGTGGCTGCGGTTCCTCCAGGGATCAAGCATGGGGGCTGGGGGAGGAGAGCTAAGGAGACATCGTTGATACTGGCACTGGCGCTCTCTAGGGGTGACTGTGTCCAAAATCACTTTTTCTTTGTGGGTTTGTCAGAAATCCCTTCTTGGGATCTGTCTCTGGCAATGCCTCTCTTCCGACTGACTGCTTGCTTATGCGTCTGTCATCTCAGCCCCTGGGATTCTTGCAATTCATCCCTGTGGTGGAGAAGCCTGTCCCTCCAAAGGGTCCTTGTGGGTAAGGACTTTTTTTTTTTTTTTTTTTAAGACAACCCCCAACCAGCTCCTTTCTGCTGTTGGTAGAAGTGCAGCTTGCTCCCTGTGCAGTCCTTCCTCTATGCTCTGCCAGCTCCACTAAGCCTCTTGCATTTAGATTTCCACCCTGGAAGAGCCAGAGACACCAGCTTCTCTTTCCCCTCAATTCCAGAGGACTCATGTGAAGCTCGTGGGCAGGTTTTTTGAATCCCTCTCCTACTCAGGCTTGAAGTGAGGGGGAAGCACCCCCTCCTGTCCCATGAGCGGCAGAGATCACCCTTGGCTTTCCAACGAACAATCCTTTTCACCTCTCTTCCACTTCCCTTATAGTCTCCAGGTAGGTGATGGGCTGATTCTGGCAGAACCAGCTTCACAGTCTCCCAGCTTTTCCTGCAAAGGTGGACTAATGCCTTCTTCTAGGGCAGGGTTCCTTTCTCTTTTTTAGAAAATTTTTTAATTTATTTTGTTGTTGTTGTTGAGAATATACACAGCAAAACATACTCCAGTTCAACAGTTCCTACACGCACAATTCAGTGACATTGATTACATCCTGAGTTGTGCAACAGTTCTCGCCCTCCTTTTCTGAGTTGTTCCTCCCCGATTAACATTAATTCACTGCCCACTAAGGTTCCTATCTAGTCTCTTGAGTTGCTGTTGTCAGTCAATCTGATACCAGGTAAAACCAAAATCAAAACCCACTGCTTTTGAGTTGATTCCTACTCATAGCAACCCTATAGGACGGAGTAGAACTGCCCCCATAGAATTTCCAAGGCTTTAGTCTTTATGGAAGCAGACTGTCACATCTTACTGTGGAGCAGCTGGTGAGTTTGAACCACTGACCTACAGGTTAGCAGCTGAGCGTTTTAACCATTACATCATAAGGGATCCTTTGATTCCATATACATAGTTCTTAAAAGAGCATAATGCTCAAGACAGACATTTTTTCTAGTTAAGCTAAGCTTTTGTTTGGTTTTAAGAAGACTTCAAGGGATATTTTTGGTTTGGTTTAAAGATTATCTCAGGACAATAGTTTCAGGGGTACATACAGCCTCCATGGTTCCCGAAGGTCTGGATTCCATAAGAATTTGAAACTCTGTTCTGCATTTTTCCCCTTTTGATTAGGATTCTTCTGTAGAATCTTGGATCAAAATGTTCAGTAATGGTAGCTGGGCACCACCCAGTTCTTCTGGTCCCATGACAAAGGAAGCAGTTGATCATGGAGGCAATTAGCCACACATTCCATTTCTTCCTCCTATTCCTGACTCTTCTTCCTCTGTTGCTCCAGACGAATAGAGACCAATTGTTGTACCTTGAATGGCCATGAACCATGCCCATATAAGACAGCAAACTTAATTGATAAATGCTGTGTGTGTTCTGACTGCTCCGCCGACTGGCCGTTCCCCCATCTTCCTCCTGCTCCTCAAACCTCCCTATTCCTTGAGACACAACAATATTGAAATTAGGCCAATTAGTAACCCTACAGTGGCCTCTAAGTGTTCAAGTGAAAGGAAGAGTCACAGTCTCTCACTTTAAATCAAAAGCTCGAAAAGATTAAGCTTAGTGAGGAAGGCATGCCGAAAGCCGCGACAGGCCAAAAGCTTTGGCCTCTTGCACCAAACAGGTAGCCAAATTGTGAATGCAAAAGAAAAGTTCTTGAAGTAAATTAAAAGTGCTACTTCAGTGAACACATGAATGATAAGAAAGCAAAACAGCCTTATTGCTGATATGGAGAAAGTTTGGTGGTCTGGATAGAAGATCAAAACAGCCACAACATTCCCTTAACCCAAACCTAATCCAGAGCAAGGCCCTAGCTCTCTTAAATTCTATGAAGGCTGAAAGAGGCAAGTAAGCTGCAGAAGAAAAATCTGAAGCTAGCAGAGGTTGGTTCATGAGGTTTAAGGAAAGAAGCCATCTCTATAACATAAAAGTGCAAGGTGAAGCAGCAAGTGCTGATGTAGAAGCTGCAGCAAGTTATCCAGAAGATCCGGCTAAGATAACTGATGAAGGGGGCCACAGTAAACAATAGATTTTCACTGTAGACAAAACCACCTTATATTAGAAGAAGATGCCATCTAGGACTTTCAAAGCTAGAGATAAGTCAATGCCTGGCTTCAAGGCTTCAAATGAGAGGCTGACTCTCCTTTGTAACTGGTGACTTTCAGTAGAAGCTAGTGCTCTTTTACCATTCTGAAAATCCTAGGATCCTTAAGAATTATGCTAAATCTACTCTGCCTGTGCTCTATAAATGGCGCGACAAAGCCTAAATGACAGCACGTCTGTTTACAATGTTGTTTACTGAATATTTTAAGCCCACTGTTGAGACCTACTGCTCAGAAAAAAAGATTCCTTTCCAAACATTACTGCTCACTGACAATGCACCTGGTCACCCAAGAGCTCTGATGGAGACGTACAAGGAGATTATGTTGTTTTCATGCCTGGTAACGCAACATCCATTCTGCAGCCCATGGATCAAGGAGTAATTTTGACTTTCACTATCTAGCTGCCCTAGATAGTGATTCCTCTGATGAATCTGGGCCAAGTAAATTAAAAACCTTCTTGAAAGGATTCACCATTCTAGATGCCATTAAGAACATTCGTGATTCATGGGAGGAAGTCAAAGTATTAACATTAACAGGTGTTTGGAAGAAGTTGATTCCAACCCTCATGGATGACTTTGAGGGTTTCAAGACTTCAGTGGAAGAAGTAACTGCAGATGTAGTGGGAATAGCAACAGAACTAGAATTAGAAGTGGAGCCTGAAGTTGTGCTGCAATCTCATGACAAAACTTTAATGGTTGAGGAGTTGCTTCTTATGGGTGAGCAAAGAAAGTGGTTTCTTGAGATGGCATCTACTCCTGGTGAAGATGCTGTGAACATTGTTGAAATGACAACAAAGGATTTAGAATATTACATAAACTTAGTTGATAAAGCAGGGGCAGGGCTTGAAAGGACTGACTTCAATTTAGAAAGTTCTACTGTGGATAAAATGCTATCAAATAGCGTCGCAGGCGTCTTTCATGAAAGGAAGAGTCAGTTGATGAGGCAAACTTCACTGTGGCCTTATTTTAAGAAATTGCCACAGCCATCTCAACCTTCAGCAACCATCACCCTGATCAGTCAGCAGACATCAACATCAAGGCAAGACCCTCCACCAGCAAAAAGATCACAACTCGCTGAAGGCTCAGACGATGGTTAGCATTTTTTAGCGATAAAGTATTTTTAAATTAAGTTGTGTACGTGATTTTTTTTTTAAACGTAATGCTATTGCACACTTAATACATTACAGTATAGTGTAAACATAACTTTTATATGCATTGGGAAACCAAAAAATTCATGTGACTCACTTTATTGCGGTGGTCTGGAAACGAACCTGCCATATCTCTGAGGTATACCTGTATTTGTAATCATTTTTGTTGATTTCCTTCTTCTGTTGTGTGGGTGTTGCAACCTCATCTCAGCGGTAGTAGAGGACATCAAGGGGAAGGTGGGGGGGCTACACTCTGGCCTTGGGGAGGGAATACAGCCCCCTGCCCTTCCCCGGCCTCATGCCAGCAAGCGCAGTTTTGGTTGTGGTGAGTTTGATGGTCAGTGAGCATTCACAGGGAACAACAATTCGTTTCATGATCCTACTACCTTTTCCCATGGGAAGAGTCTCCCTTTGTTGTCAACTCAGGAAAATCTGGATTTCATCTTTTTTGAGGAAACTAGCAATTTCCTTATGAATTTCTAGTCAGATTGGACAAGCAATAAGACTACTTTTATAGTTAAACGTACAACTACCATATGACCCAGCAATTCCACTCCTAGGTACACACCCAAGAGACTTGAAAGCAGCGACATGAACAGAAACCGGTACACCCATGTTCACTGCAGCATCATTCACAATAGCCAAAAGGTGGAAACAAACTAAATGTCCACCAATAGATGAATGGATAACCAAACAGTGGTACATACATACAACGGAGAATTTCTCAGCCACAAAGAGAGATGGAGTCCTGATACATGCTATAACACAAATGAATCTTAAAGACATTAATCTGAGTGAAATTAAGTCAATCACCACAGGACAAATATTACATAATCTCACTTATATGAAATATCTAGAATAGGCAAATGTATACAGACCAAAGTTTTTAGTGGCTGCCAGAGGCCGCAGGGAGGGAGGGGACAAGAGGGACTGTTTAGGAAACAGTGAGTTTCTGTTCATGGTGATAGAAATTTGAAAACAAATAGTGGTGATGGTTGCACAGCCTGATCTGTGTAATTGATGTCACTAAATAGTACACGTGAAAAAGGTTAAATTGGCAAATGTTGTGTTATATATATATTTACAAGAACTAAAAAAAAAAAAAAAAAGAGTAACTTTATGCTGAACCACACACAGTATGTGGAGTGGGCTGGTTGAGTATGTCTTGCCATAGGCCAGCTTTGTCCCTGAGACTTGGTGTGGGAAGGAGGAGCAGAAAGCAGCCACTGGTAACTGGACAGTCTAACAGGAACTCTTCTTTCAAAGAAGGTTGGTTTCTCAACTAAATGCAGCTGAGGGATGCTCATGGAGGAAACCCCATGGCCAAGGGGCTTGTGGATTTCTCAGCCCAGTCACAAGAGCCCTCGGTGAGTCCTGATGTCTGGGTGTCCGCCCTTGTCTGTGTTGCCATTGAGGGAACTTGGCCAGGTGAGCCAGAATCCTGCCTCGCAATTGTCAGAGGCTGAAGTCACAGCCTCAGAAATTTACTCCTGAATATAGGGAGTCCAAACATACTCACTGAGGTTAGTTTTTTTTTTTTAGTTTTATTGTGGAAAAATATATACAACATAACATTTGCTATTTTAACCACTTTTATGTGTACAATTCAGTGACATTAATTACATTTACATGTTGTGCTACTATCACCGCTATTTCCAGAATTCTTCATCACCCCAAACAGAAACTTACTACCTCTTTAGCAATAACTCCCCATTCCTTCCTTCCCCCAGCCCCTGGTAACCACTCATCTATTTCGATGTCTATGCATTTATCTATTTTAGATATTCACCTGAGTTTTTTAAGTAAAATACAAGTGGATGAATAGATGTAAGAAGTCTAAGGTTTATGCAAACATGGGAGGTGATAGGAGAAAAGACTCAGAGACAAACAAAAGCAGAACAGAAGGATACTTCCAGAAGAAAAATAGCTGGACCAATAGAAGAGTGAAACATACTAGGGAAACACCTGGAAAGACGTAAAAGAAATAGATTTTGAATATAAGATGGTATCTGGTGTGTAGCTCTTTTATTTTATTTTTAATTTTAATTTTAATTTGATTTCTTGATAAGGTCCGAGGACATTCCATGTGATGGTTGAGTTTTTGGAGTCTGAGGAGGAAGATGAGACTTGGCCAATTAGGGTAGCCGGTGTTCCTTGACTACCCAATAGCCATTTGCCTTGATCTGCCCCACTGGCCCATCCCTGGTTAAATGGTTAAAGTGTTTGTCTGCTAACTGAAAGGTTGGTGGTTCAAGTTCACTCAGAGGTGCCTCAGAAGAAAGGCCTGGCAATCTACTTGGGAACAATTAGCCACTGAAAATCCTATGAATCACAGTTCTACTCTGACACACATGGGGTCACCATGAGTTTGAGTCGACACCATAGCAAGTGCTTCCCCTGCCCCCCTCAACCCCCAGCAGGTATTAGGCAGAGATTTCATTTGAGGCAGTGAATCATGATAGGCCTAAACCCGCACTAGTAATCATGATTGGTCTAAGGATGGACATGAGACCTAGTTCTGCCAGTAAGATATTAAAGGAAGTCTACAGAGGGCTTTCCTTCTGGAATAAAAAGGACAAAACTTTTTGCCTCTGCCTCTTTGTTCCTTTTGGGATGCCAGTGAGAGAATATGATATCTGAAGCTTTGTTAGCCACCTTGGACTCTGAGATGACAAATCCTAGAAAGAAAAGCCAACTTACAGAGGATGGTGGAAGAGAGGAATGGAGAGAATTTGGGCCTGCGAGGCTCTTCTGGAGCTGCTGAACTGGCCTGAAGCCACCCACCCCAGACTTCTTGTGAAGACACCAATCAATGTTATGGCTTAAGCCATGACTAGTTGCTTTTTTCTCTGAATATTATAGTCAAAGTCATGCTAACAGATATACCAACCGACTCTTATAGTATGTGTTTGCTATTTCTTTAAATGTTCTACCAAGCCAAGTCCTTAGGAAATGACTTACATTAAAAAAAAATAAAACAATCCTCCCCTCTTTTTTTTTTTTTTTTAAATCCCGAGAGTTGAGTAAAAGGTTATGGAAAGATGGAATTCTTTACAAAAATAACACACTGCATACATATTTGCTTGATATTGTGAGAGCTACTCAGGCTTAGAGAAACATTTTATAATGTCTGCTTTTGTTGATCTTGGACATGGTTATCTTACTCCCTGTCAAATGATGGATTCCCACTGAGAAGCAGCCCCTTACTTTTTTTTCCTGTTTTTGTTCTGATGATGCTAACGATCCTTTGTATGACAGACACAGGAAAGAATGCAGGAGACAAGTGGGGGAATGCATTCAATCCACATAAGGATTTAATGAGTCAAGCTAGATTACAAACCCCTCACCGGCAAGGTTATATCTTTGGAGTGATTTGTTCCCACACACCTCTATTATTGTTTATCTTCTCTATGCCAACAACGGCAGTCCCAGAGTTTACTGTGACTGTTGCTGTTTGTCAATAGAGATTTAGTGGCCTGAGGTTTTGAGCTGTGGCTTTTGTTCCAGCTAGATATTTTCATGTAGTTTAGATTAATAAAACATGAAGGAATTTCTAGTATAATGCATGTTCTCTTCTTTGCTCTTTGATTGCATGTTAATTAGATGCATGCATCTTCCCTCTAAGAAGATAGACTCACACAGCTCTAAGCGTTAGCTTGCTGTCCAGGTTCTTGTTGCTTCTTACTCTATTTTTTTTTTTTTAAGAGAAGATATGAAATAAAAATAGGGACAAGCCCTTTTTTTGTGTGGTTGCTAGTAACAAAATTATTAGAGCATCTCTTTCTCTCTTCCTTCATCCTGGGAAAGAGCAATGCTAGCAACGCCTGGGACTGAAGGTCACGCTGCCTGGCTTTGTGGGGACAGATGGCCATTGCTCATCATGTTAGCAAGAAGCTTGATGCTGACTTCTGGACATCAGCTGCTCACTATGTATATTAAGTGATAATTTAGCTTCAGGTGGCATCAGCCCTGGTGCTGTCTGATCTCATGCCACCTTAATGGAAAATATTTGAAGAGCAGTTGCCTTCTCTCCTGTAATCCACTGTGAAAGAAGAGCAAAAACTCTCCAGTATACTAATAATTACAGTAATAAACCATACAGGGTCTAATCATTGGGATTTTGCTTTGCCAACTAGGTATTCTGAATTTAGAACCTCAAAGGACAATTTGGCAAGTTATTCAGAAAAAATCTTGTGGAAGAAAAATAATAGGAACACAGGGGCTGGGGTGGGTGGGAAGGAGCAGAGCAGGACAGGGCTTGGTTGTTGTTAGGTGCCGTCGAGTCGGTTCTGTCACATAGTGACCCTATGTACAACAGAACGAAACACCACCCTGTCCTGCACCGTGCCCACAATCTTAGGGGTAGATAATACTCATCGAGACCTGAACTATTACATGTTTCAGAAGAATCTTAACTTCTTGGTTGCTGTGGATTTATTGATAAATTTTCTGAAGCAGCTTAAAGTACTCCAGAGCAGCTATATCATTCATTCTTGTTGGATTCCTATAAGTTAGTGTCTTCACAGGTAAAAGGAAGAACCAGCTCGCAGTCACCAGGCAGCTGTCCTTCAGGTGATGATTATTAATGCTTGGGTCCCCGTTAGAAGATTTCAGAAAAATTTATTTTACAGTATTCCTTTATATTTCTCACCACATTCCACGATGGATTGGATGTAGTATCTAGACTATGTATTGTATAATAATAGAGGAAATATAAACATTGAATCAGGGCTATAGAAAATAATAATAGGATTGGAAGACCACAATCCAAGATGATATGGCGACACATGTTATTGTCGTCGTATGGATCATAAAATCTCAAACTGCTATGAAAACTGACATATTTGCATCTAAGTTTCCTGGATAAAATGAAACAAAAAATCAGTTGCTGTGGAGTAGATTCTGACTTGTGGAGACCCCACGTGTCAGAGTACAACTGTGTTCCATATGGTTTTCAAGGGCTGCTTTTTTGGAAGTAGCTTGCCAGGCCTTTCTTCCCAGAATCCTCTGGGTAGACTGGAACCTCTGGTCAAGCATGTTAACCGTTTGTACTACCCAGGGACTCCAAGTCTCCTAGATACCACAGCAAAATGGGAAATATGGTAAATTGTAAAGTTCAGGAAAATATGCCAATTTTCAGAATTCACATTTTCATAGGGGAAAAAAAAGGATGCCACTTTCTCAAAAGATGCAAATGCTTTCCTGACCCCCAAGCCTTAATAAAAGTTCAGGCCTGCATCTTCATAGGCCATAGATACCTTGGGTAATAGGCAACAGGCATCTACCGTAACTAATTACAAATGCAATAGCAAGCAAGCTTCATACTGTTCATAGAAAACTATCCCCAGGTAACAGAAGTGGCCCCTGTATCTATGCCACAGTGCACCTTGCCGAAGGCATTTCTTCCAGAAGCACTCCACTGTGTGGGGTCAGATCTTTGTAGGCCAATTCTAAGGAAGAGTTTGCTTTCAACTGTGTTGCAATGGACGCACCCCGTTTCCAGGCCAGCTGAGAGCAGAATCTTGCATGCTCTCTTTTCTTTTCTAGAAGGATCTGCAGGCTGCCTGGGTCAATCAGGGCAAGAAGTTTCGCCGAGCTTTCCTGACTGATTTTCTCAGACACTCACACATAAGGTATTTAAAAAGCAGAGGTGGCCTGAGAAATCCCCACTGCCATCGTGGAGGCATGGCCTAGGCAATGAATACAGTGGCCTGCCTCGGTCAGCCTGCCACGCTTCAGAAGGAAACTGGGCTTTCCTCTGCCCCCTGACCAGGATATTAACCAAAGAACCAACATGATGCCTAGTGATTTGTTTCTAAGTTACAAGGAAATACCTGTGGGAAGCAACCTAAATTCAGTAGCACACTGAACAAACTGAAGGAAGAATTCTGTTAAAGGAGAAGGAGGCTTACCTGGAACCTGGGGTTTTGCAATGTTGGGAGTTACTTAGAGGGATAATGAGTACACATGGGTGCCCTTCTCAGGAAATATTTTTAAGGCCTCTGTTCCAGGGCGGACCAGGACAATCTGAAATTTATCTTTTGGGAGTCCCTGGGTGGTGCAAATGGTTAATGTGCTCTGCTGCTAACCAAAAAGTTGAAGGTTGGAGTCCACCCAGAGGCACCAAGGAAGAGAGGCCCGATGATCTACTTCTGAAAAATCAGCCATCGAAAACCCCATGGAGCACACTTCTACTCTGACACACAGGAGGTCGCTATGAGTTGTAGTCAACTTGAGGGCAACTAGTTACTGGTTAAATGCTTTTTACCTTGCAAAGTACATGCAAACACATTATCTCATTTGATTTTCACATTCCTGGAAAGTCAGTAGTTACTGCCTTCATTCCTGATAAGAAAACAAGGGCTCAGAAAGATTAAGCGACCTGTCTGAGTGGTGGAGCTAGAATTTACCTAAAACCAGGTAAATTCCTGAAGGCTTGCAAAACAGAAAAGGAGCAGTACTCGGGGGAGTTCCTTACAGCTCTGTAGCTAGACTCTCTGGGTTCAAATGCTTGTTCAATTGCAAGTTAATACTCCTGTGCTCCAGTATCCTCATCTGCAAAATGGGAATAATTTTTATCTATGTCATGCTCACAGAACTGTTGAGATTAAATGATATATTATGTTTGCACAGTTTAGAACAGTACCTGCCATATAGATAAACCGAAAAACCCGTTGCCTCCTAGTTGATAGCCACCCTATAGGACAGAGTAGAACTGCCCCATAGGATTTCCAAGGCTGTCATCTTTACAGAAACAGACTGCCACATCTTTGCCGCATCTTTCTCCCACAGAGCGCGCTTCGGATGCCTTTCTGTTAGCAGATAGCTCTTAACCACTGCGCCACCAGGGCTCCTTGACATATAGTGTTCAGTAAAGGTTAGTTATCATTTTACTGACTCGTTGCTACCGCCACTCTCCTCTCTTACAAGTTTTCTTATTCCAAATTTTACTCTATAGCGTTATATAGAACCTTACAGACCAATAGTCATCCCAGGAGTAGACAGCTCAATTCCCAGCTCCCCTAATCTACTCCTACCCCTTAGAAATTTGGACCAATTCCTGGTATCCTGAGCATTCAGTGAATCTGAAAAACAGCACTAATTCTAATCCATTCCCCTGGGACCTGTGAGCAAGGATTCAGATTTTTTTGAGTCGAGCCACTTGCACTTTTAAGGGTCCCGAAAGTGTTTTCAGTTTCGAGGGCCGGTGGGAGCTGCGGTCCCCTTGCTGGGCCCCAGGGTCTGGCTGGCGCCTGGCTCTGCTCTCATCAGAATGCACCGCCACGCCCGCGCTGGGAGTGTGGGAAGCGCGGCCCGGCTGTGTGGGCCGAGCCGCGCCGGAATCTCTGCCGCCGCCCCGGCTGCCTCGCGCGCCTCGGCGAGGCCTGCACCAGGCAGGCCGGGCTGCTGAGCGTCTCTGGGACTTGGAAAAGGGAGAGAAATTACAAATGACTTGGTGCCCGCAGAGAGCTCAAAGAGGGGATTATGACTGTGGTGGCGAAAGGGAGTGAGCCAGCTGATAATGCACGGCTGTAACCGCGGCTCATTCCTCTCATTCCTTTGAAGATCTCCGTGGTGCGAGCAGCGCAGAAACACAACTATCGGGAAGCGGCATGACCCGGGGAGGCCCACCTGTCGCCCGCTGAGCCCTTCCCGAGCCCTAGGACGACAGTCCCCGCACCCAGGGGTCCCAAACTCCACCCTGAAACCCCCGCAGCACTGTCCATTTTCCCACCTTCAGCCCTCCCCAAGACTGCAAATAGAAGAAAGAGGTGTGCTAATTTCTTGTTTGGTTTTTTTTTTGGCGGGATGTTTAAGGAGAGACTGACTCGGAAAAAGGTAGAAAGGAAATGCCAAGCCTGTGTTTGGATCCTCTTAAAATGCAGATTGAGAGCTGACCGCAGGCACAGCGGCTTAACTCTGCTCTCTGCGGCTTGCAGACCTCTGAGCGATTCATCTCCAAAGGAAAGCGACATTTGGGAGCTGGGCCCGCTGTATACGCTGTCATTTTACAGATAAGAGGACTGAGGTTGAGAAAATTATAATCCCTGTGCAAGATCACACAGTTAATCATTAGCAGGACTAGGCTTAGAACCCGGGTCTAATTTTATGGTTGTTGTGTGCCATGGAGTCGAAACTGACTCCAAGCGACCCTATAGGACAGAGTAGAACTGCCCCATAGGGTTTCCAAGGCTGGAATCTTTAGGGAAGCAGACTGCCACATCTTTCTCCCACTGAGCGGCTGGTGGGTTCCAACTGCCGACCTTTTGGTTAGCATCCTAGTGCTTGAACCACTGCTCCACCAGGGTCTTGAGTCTAATTTACACCTACTAAAATACTGCGTTTGAATGCTGGTCACTGAGACTGTGTAAGGGAAATCAAATCACAATGCAATTCCAATCTATTCATTTCCCATTCAACTGCACATCAAGTGGCCGAAGTACTTTCTCCTCTGACTCTAACCACCCAGAGCTAGGCCAGACCTCAGAAGGTGAAAGGCACGGTCCTCCAGACTGCCAAATCTGTCCAAGATTTCAGATGACAGCTGAAATCCCCAAGCCCCCCTTAATTCTGACCTGCTGGCTTCCACTACTCCTTCGGGTTTGATGATTTGCTAGAATGACAAAGAGTACTCATGGAATGTGTCATAGGTAATGATTAGTTTTATTATAGCAAAAAGGTTATAAATGAAGAGTTGCATAGGGCAAAGACTGAGACGGTTCCAAACATGGAGCTTCCATGTCTCAAAAAGGGATACACTACCCTCCCACACAACCTTGCTTGCTGAAACTGAAGAGGATTTGAAACACTTACTGATGAAGATCAAAGACTATACAGCCTTCCGTGTGGATTACGCTTCAACATAAAGAAAACAAAAATCCTCGCAACTGGACCGACTAGCAACATCATGATAAATGGAGAAAATATTGAAGTTGTCAAGGATTTCATTTTACTTGGACACACAATCAACACTCATGGAAGCAGCAGTCAAGAAATCAAACAATGCATTGCATTGGGTAAATCTGCTGCAAAAGACCTCTTTAAAGTGTTAAAAAGCAAAGATGTCAGTTTGAAGACTAAGGTGTGCCTGACCCAAACCATGGTATTTTCAATCACCTCATATGCATACAAGAGGTGGACAATGAACAAGGAAGACCAAAGAAGAACTGAAACATCTGAATTGTGGTGTTGGCGAACAATATTGGATATACCATGGACTGCCAGAAGGAACAACTCTGTCTTAGAAGAAGTACAGCGGGAATGCTCCATAGAAGCAAGGATGGCAAGATTTCCTCTCACATACTTTGGACACGTTATCAGGAAGGACCAGTCCCTGGAGAAGGACATCATGCTTGATAAAGTAGAGGGTCAGAGAAAAAGAGGAAGACCCTCAATGAGATGGATTAACACAGTGGCTGCAACAGTGGACTCAAACATAGCAACGATTGTGAGGATGCGCAGGACCAGGCAGTGTTTTGTTCTGTTGTACACAGAGTCACTATGAGTCCGAACCGACTCGATAGCACCTGACAACAGCAACCCTCCCACATGCATCAGTGTCTTTCATCAGCCAGGAAGCCCGTGGAGTGTCCGTCAGTGTCTAGAGCCTTTAAGCCTTTACTGGGGCCTCGTTACAAAGGCATGATTGATTGAATCATGCCCTCCTCCCCTGAGGTTGGTTAATATCACAGGGTGGGTCTTTCTGGCCTCGCCAGCCCCACCCAAGAGCTGTTTTATTAGCATAAACCCTCAGGTGTGGTCTGGAGGCCTCACAAAAGACACTTCAATCACTGGGTACTTCCAAGATTTTAGAGGTTCTCTCTCAAGAACCAAGGACAAAGACCAAATTCTTTGAGTAAAGTAAATTCTTTACCCCGCAGAGCCACATGAGCTTAGATTACTTTGTGCCTCTGTCAGTGTAACCTTTGGTCATTCAAAACATTGGAATGGGATATTATACCGGAGAGGGAGTGGGTGGGAGGGAGAAAAATGTGTGTATCTAAGGAATGAGTTTCTCAGTTCAAGATTTTAAATGCCTGTGGATGGTATGAAGAAAGATAAGTTGGTAGCTTCCAACTACTGTTGCATTCCAGTGGGTCCTCTGAGTGTCAAATTCCCTTTAGCTTATTGTTGTTGAGTGCAGTATCTGACTCCTAGTGACCCTGTATGACAGAGTAGAACTGCCCCATAAGGTTTCCTAGGCTGTAATCTTTATGAGAGCAAATTGCCAGGACTTTTCTCCTGCAGAGCTGTTGGTGGGTTTGAACCACCAACCTTTCAGTTAGCCGCCAAGCATTTAACAATTGATCCACCAGGATTCCTTTCCCATTAGCTAGTGCAGGTGATTGTAGGCTGTGGGCAGTAGGGAGTGGCTAAAAGGGTGTGTCCAGGAGGAGCTGACACTGAACTGTTGATGGGTGGGGATGTAACCTTCTTCCTGATCCTGTGGGATATAAACAACCTCCTCCCGCCTGTTCCTCCTCACCCAAACATCCCTGTTCCAAGTTTATAAGCAAAGAGTACAGCACTCCTGCTAAAGCCTGGGCCTCTAACTGGCGGTAAGGCATTAGTTCCTATAATAAAACCAACAAAACCAAAGCAAAAGCCAGAAAGTCATCATTTAAGTCTTGCAGATATGTAAATCTATTCTTTTTATAGCCAGGAATACAATCAATTTTGTGGAAGCTCCTTTCTAATTAACCTTCCCTTGTTTATGGTTAGTACAGAGGAGTCAGCAGGAGGCTAAATTCTGAAACTTAGTCCTGCCTTTTCCTCACACCCTGACCTTAGACAAGGCACCAACCTCTCTAGCTTTGGCATTTTTACATGGAAAATGAAGAAAATTCATTGATCAGCCCCAAATTATTGAGCATATTCTCTGTGGCAGTTACTAAGCCAGGCACTGGGGGTACAGAACTCACATGGAACTTATATTCCAATATGGGAGACAGATATTGAATAAGAAGTGTAAAAATAATTATATATTGTGGTAAGTAGTGGAGTAACCATGAGTCTGAATCAACTCAACAGAAACTAATGACAACATCATGATGGAAGTGACCAGGTCAATGACAAGAGTGCAAACAGAGACCTCCTTAAAGGCAGCGGTTCTCAAAGTGTGGTCCACAGGCCTCTGGCAAGGTGGGGATAAGGTACGGAGAGGGTCCTGGGACCCTTCGAAAGAATCCATAAAATCAAGACTATATAATAATACTAAGATCCCCCCTCTTTTTTTTATTGTTGATATTTGCATTGGTGAAGTTAAAAACCATGGTGGGTAGAACTGATGGCACCTCAGCAAGCATTAAGGTAATAACCCAAACTATAGTGGAGCCCTGGTGGTGCAGTGGTTAAGAGCTTGGCTGCTAACCAAAAGGTCAGTGGTTCAAATCCACCAGCTGCTCCTTGGAAACACTATGGGGCAGGTCTACTCTCAGAATCTACTCGACGGCAATGGGATAGTGGCTGTTGTTGTACTCTTCACTACCATGCACTTGCAACAAAATAAAGAAAAGGTCAGTTTTACTTAGGAGTATTCTTGATGAACAGTAAAAGGTATTAACTTTATTAAATCATGACTCTTAAATGCATGTCTTCTTAATATTTTGTATAAAAATTGTAAGTATGCATAAAGTACTTTGCTGCATACCAAAATACTGTCGTTATCTTAAGGAAAAGCACTTGTCTGATTATTTGAGTTGCTAGCTGAACTAGCCACTCCTCGGAAACCCTATGGGGAAGTTCTACTCTGTCCCACAGGGTGACTCTGAGTCAGAGTTTACTTGACGGCTACGAGTTTGGTTTGGTTTTAGCTGAACTAGCCATTGTCTTCATGGAACACCACTTTTACTTAAAAGATAACTTCCAGACAAAATTATTGTTATACAGACTTGGGTATTTGGCAGACATTTTCTCAAAAAAATGAATGAAGTGAGCCTGCCCTATCAAAGAAAATAACTAATGTTACTTGTTGCCAATAATAAAGTTCAAGTTTTCAAGTGAAAATTAGAATTCTGGAAAACTTGTATCCTTCAGCTTGAGCTTGAAGCTTATCAATGCTTAAAGACTTTTCTGCTGAGATCAATGTTGGTATTAACAAATGTGATTTTTTTGACTTTGTATAATGAAATGTGTCAGCACTTGAGAGATCTGTATAACAGAGAACCACTATATTCCAAATGGCCAATGTACAATGTTATAAAATGGGTAAAAGATCCATTCGAAGTACATGCAAGCCAATGGATTTTAATTACTAGAACAAAAAAATTCATTGATACAATTTGAGATTTCACATTGCCACTACCACATATCAAATGTTGGTATTATGTCAAAGAAGAATATAAACAATTATCTGAAAAGGTTATTAATACATTCTTACGTTTTCCAACTACGTAACTGCATGAGGCCAGATTTTCTTCATATACTTCAACCAAAACAGTATATCCCAGCAGATTGAATGACAAAAGAAATATGAGAATCTAGCTGTCTTCTCTTAATCCAGACATTAAAGAGAATTACAAACTGCAAACCAATGTTGTTCTTCTCAATTGTTTTGAACAAATACAGATATTTTCTATAAAAATTATTTTTGTTAACATGTAATGAGTTTATCATATTATTGTTATTTTAAATGAATATGAATAAATTTTTTTTAATTTCTCAGTTTTAATTCCTAATACAGTGATATTGATGGATATAATGTATATAAACAAAAATCTCTCTCTATTTTTAGTAGTAAATGGTCCTGAGACTAAAATGTTTGAGAACAGCTGAAATAGGGTGTCCAGGGGAAGCCATTCCAAGGAGGTGACATCTCTGCTGAGGCCTAAAGGAAGAGAGTTCCACAAAAGGAACCATGGGAACAAAGGTGCAGGGTGGGAAAGGGCTTCACATGTTCAAGGAAAGCTCCACAGATTTATAGGGATGATTAGTTTAAATGAAAAAAATGCAGGCGGAACTATGGTTTTGTGCCTGGAACATAGTAACTAATAATTAAATTCCAATTCCGGGAGGGCTGCAAGGCTTGGAGGCTTGCAGTGTGTACATGTACATTTTCGGTTCAGTGATAGCTCTCCTGGGTCACTGGGTAGTTAGGTCACTTAATTACAGCCCTGTGTTCTTTGGTTTTTCTTGTAGCCATTGGACTATGAGTCAAAAGGTCTACCTTTAATCCTGGATCTACAGAATACCCTGGACAAGATAAATAACCCAGCTGGATCTCAGTTCCCTCTTATGCAAAATGGTGACCGTAATCCATGCCTACTTCACAGATTTTTAAGATCATCAGATGAAAAGGCATACTTGAGCACAGTTCAGAAACTGAAGGGCTGAGTGCCCAGCACTGTGCTTGCACTGAATAAAGGCTCAATAAGCATTTATTAAAATGAATTGTATCAGACCGATACATACTGCTTTGTTCCACTGGGACAAACATTTGAAAACCATAATCTCATAAACCCCAAGCCTTGCCACCCCGCAAGCTGTCCATGAGTTAGGAGCATAGTATCTGGAAGAGAGTTCCCTGTTTTGCTCATTGAATGTCTTCAGGGCTCAGAATGGTTCTCTAGAAGTCATGAATATGTGGTCATGAATATAGTCACTGCCCTCAAATCTCATGATTCAACTTCTCACCGGTCCGATGAATAAACTATCTTTACAGTTACTTACTGTGGTTGCATGTGACCTACCAAGTATATGCTTATAAATGTCCCACAGTAGAAAGGTAAATCAGCTAAGTTGGTTCTATTTATTGCCTTAAAAAAAAAAGTTTAGATTGCCTACTATGTGTCAGCTAATTCATCCTTTGACCTCTTTATGGAAGGCGCTTTGGAGGAGTTGAACCTTGCTCTGTGTTTTGCGATTCCTGTTGCCATCAAGTCAATTCCAACTCATAGCACCCCTAAAGGACAGAGTAGAACTACCCCATAGGGCTTCCAAGGCTGTAATCTTTACAGAAGCAGACTGCCACATCTTTCTGCTGCAGAGTGTCTAATGGATTCGGACCGACCACCTTTTTCTTAGCAGCCAAGCACTTAACCACTGCGCCACCAGGAGGATTAGGGGGGCAAAACTCCAGGATGCTGGTCAGTTTCATACTTATAACCAGTAGCCATCAAATTGATTCTGACTTCCGGCAACCCATGTGTGTCTAAGTAGAACTGTGCTCCATAGCGTTAAACGGCTGATTTTTTGGAAGTAGATCACCAGGCCTTTCTTCCAAGATACCTCTGGGTGGACTTGAACAGTCAGCGTTTCAGTTAGTAGCCAAACACGTTAACCATTTATACCACTTATTATAATCTCTTGCCTTATTTATCGAATGTATTTTTAGGGTTATTCTTAAGGAGTGCCATGTTTAAGAGTGAGTTAAAAACATCTCAAACTTTGATGCTGTTGGAGGGAAGAGGTGTTTTGCTATGAACTAAGATCAGTACGTAAGAAAAAAAAAAAAATTCAGTCCACCAAGCAGAAAACTCATGAGCCACTTATCTATGCATTCCCTCTTGCCACACTGCAAAACAGCAGAGAGAGAATGGTTGTCACAGAAGAGAACAGAGAGTGTGGTGCTGCTATTTTTTCCAATATGCTTCTTCTGTTTTTAAGAAGTCTTTCTTAACACTTATTTGACATTTTACAATAACATTATCCCACTTATTTAACTCTTAATTTTTTTTTAATAAATTACTTACCATAATCCTTATACAGTTTACTTTCCTCTTGCTAGAAATTTTTGGTGCAATTTTTCTTTTGCTAGAGTACTTCCTTGAGAGAGTTTTTCCAGAAAAAGAATGAAGTGGGATACATCTAGAATTATTGCATAACAAAACTAAATAATTTTATTTTGCCCCCGAATTTGGATGAGTTATCATCAGGTACAGAAATCTTAGGAGCCCTGGTGATACAATTGTTAAGCACTTGGCCGCTAATGGAAAGATCAACATTTGGAACCCACCAGCGGCTTCTCAGGAGAGAAGACCTGATGATCTACTCTTGTAAATATTACAGCCTAGGAAACTCTATGGGGCAATTCTACTCTGTCCTATAGGGTATCTATGAGTTGTAATGGACTCGATGGCACACAACAACACAGAAATCTTGGATCAGACAACTTTTCTCTAGAAAAGCCTGAAAACATTACTTTCTGTCTTCTGACTTTAGGACTGAGAATGAAAACCAAAACCAAAACCCATTGCCGGTGAGTCAATTCCGACTCTTGGCGACCCTATAGGACAGAGTAGAACTGCCCCCTACAGTTTCCAAGGCTGTAATCTTTACAGAAGTAGACTACCACGTCTTTCTCCCAAGGAGCAGCTGGTGGGTTCGAACTGCCAGCCTTTCAGTTAGCAGCTGAGTACTTAACCACTGCACCACCAGGGCTTCTATATTGAGTATGAGATGGTGCCAAAATCAGTTACTTTGCTTTATAAGAGGAGTGGTTTTTCTGTCTGAGAGTTGTAAGATTCTCATTGTAAAAGAAGAATTGTCCCAAATCTGGTCTGGATAGAACTTTTTGCATGACTTATTTCTCAACTTCCTTCTGGGAAGAAATTAATGTTCTTGATAAAATGCTTAAGCAATTTTTAAATCAACTGTAATGAGCTTAAAGAGAGCCTGCCTCTGGGAAATTAGCTTCCCACCCACTCAGCTGACTGCCAGTCAAGAATCTAATGATCTTTAACAAGATCTTCTTTTCTAGCCCCTCCTTTTTTCCTATAAATGCCTCTACCAAGAGTGAAATCTTTAAATTGGTCTGTTTCTGGATGCTTCACCTGAAGAAAGTTTGAAAGAAAATTTTGGCAAGTGCTCATAACTCAGTTTTCTGGAAAGTGTTTTTTTCTTTAAGTTTTATCTCTGGAGTTCAGGAAATTTCCCTGGGACATATCTAATTACAAAGAATAGCACTGCTGTTGATGAATCACAAATAAGGGAAGTATCAGAAAGCTGTTAATTTTTACAAGATTTTTAACTGGCAGGTAATGCGGAGCCATTAAGGTCATGGAGGAGAGGGCTTTGGGAAGACAGTTCCGGTGATGGTGTGTGGAGACAAAAGCACAGATGTGCTGATATCACAAAGGCACTGTACCTGGAGAAATTGGAACCTTCATCCACTGCCGGTGGAAATGTAAAATGTTGCAGTCACTGTGGGAAACAGCTTTATGATTCCTCAAAAAGTTAAACATAGAGCTACCACATGACCCAGTAATTCTACTCCTAGATACATACCCAAAAGAATTGAAAGCAGGGACTCAAACAGATACTTGTTTGGGAATGTTCATGGCAACACTATTCACAATAGCCAAAAGGTAGTAACAGCCCAAGTGTGCATCAACAGATGAACGGATAAACAAAATGTGGTACATACATACAATGAGATATTATTCAGCCATAAAGAGAAATGAAGTTCTGACGCATGCTATAACACAGATGAACCTTGAAAACATTATGGTGACCGAAATCAGTCAGAAGAGGCATTTTGCTATAAACTAAGATCAGTATTTTAAGACAAAAAAAAATTAAACCACCAACCAGAAGAATTATAGGCCACACTGCAAAACAACAGAGAGGGAATGGACGTCACAGAAAAGAACGGAGGGACAAGTATTGAATGATTCACTTATATAAAATATCTACAATAGGCAAATGCATAAATACAAAAGATTGTTAGTGGTTACCAGCGGCTTGGGGAAGGGAAGTGGAGAGTTACTGTATTGCTTAAGGCGTACTGAGTTTCCTTTGGGCGTGATGGAAAACATTTGTAAATGGATGGCAGTGATGCTTGCACAACATGAGAGGGTAATTAATGTTACCGAATTGTATACTTAAAAATGATTCAAGTGGCACGTTTTGTTATATATATACTTTACCACAATAAAGAAACAAAACACCCTACCCTACTGTTGGTGGGGCCCCTGTGGACCTGAAGAGTCAGTAGTAAGAGCTGATTCAAATCATACTTTCACTTCCTCCAGTGGTTCCAATTGAATCAAAATCTACTGAGGTGGTGTCCAAGTATCAAGATTACTTTTTTATTTGTTTGTTTGCTTGTTTTGTTTTTAAGCTTCCCAGGTAATTCCCAGAACGCTCCTTAGAAGCAAGAATGGTGAGACCTCATCTCACGTACTTTGGACATGTTATCAGGAGGGACCAGTTCCTGGAGAAGGACATGTTTGGTAAAGTAGAGGGTCAGTGAAAAAAAGGAAGACCCTCAAGGAGGCCGCAACAATGGACTCAAGCATAACAGAGATTGTGAGGATGGCATAGGACTGGGCAGTGTTTCGTTCTATTGTACGAGGGTACCTAACAACAACAACAGGTGATTCTAAGTGCCACCAGCGTTGAGAAC
Source organism: Dugong dugon (assembly GCA_030035585.1). Taxonomy (NCBI): domain Eukaryota; kingdom Metazoa; phylum Chordata; class Mammalia; order Sirenia; family Dugongidae; genus Dugong; species Dugong dugon. Next base: position 19,986,251 of record CM057469.1, on the reverse strand, counting down.
CACTATTATAAACATCTTTTGCTGCTGCACTGAGCCCCTGTCCATTATTCCTTCCAGGTACAATCCCCCACTACTCCTACCTTTGTTCAACCTCCCTTCTGTTTCGGTGCCCATAAAGTACCTGCATTTGCTTAGATGTGTGTTTACTCAATTTATTCATCAGTGCGACAGCTATTTGTAAAATTTTTTTTGGCCGAGACCATGCTAAATGACGGAGAACCTCCACTGTGGAGGATCCCAGACAGTGTAAATAAGCATTCTCTTCCCTTCCCGAGTTTGGTCCCAAAGGCACTGCCCTCAAGCACTCGCTGCCATTCCTACCTGGGACAGAGAATGTCTCCAGCTTATCCCTGAATCCTTGAAACATAGTGTTCCCTTGTTCTTATGCCCAAATTGTCTGCCACCCAATCACGCCTGCTCATGATTCCTCCAATGCATCTAGGTCTTAGATACATAGGGGGCCAGCAAGCCTCCCTAAACAGTTCTTTATTGGGACAAAACTACTCTTGGCCAAAACAATCTTTGGTCATTGCAGTACACAATAACTGGAGACTGTAAATTAACAAAACATCCACAAGAATGTAGAAGGAAAAACAATCCTCTAAGATTGAGTCTCAGAAACCTTGGCCCACATAACATTCCTTCGTTCCCCAATCATTCCAGTGCTTTTTACGGTCCTTTTCTCGTGAATAAGGCATTGGGATTCTTTCTCCTTATCTTCTTTGGGTAGACAGAGTCAGGAGGCACAATGGAGTGACTGGGAATATAGTTTATATTTAGCTGAGTGTGAAAGGGAATGTAAGATTTTGTGGTCAATTTATTTTTACCTCATTCATTCTCAGGGGTGCATGGCTTTCACCTCATTGATTTTCTGTGCTCATGGACTTGAAGTCTGTTGTTTATTGGAGGAGGCCTTATGTCTTCCCAAGTCATCTTTTTACTGCCTTGGCAACTCTGCTTTAAGCTTGAACTCTCCTTTTATTTTGAGCTAATCTCAGTGGTTTACCACTTAATACGAAGCTTGTCTTTTTAGAAGTATTATACTATACTAACCTTTATACTGTAAATGTTGAGCTTAAAGGGCTCTTACATTAATTAAATATGAGAAAACCAAAGACCAGGGAGGCTGAGGGATTTGCCTAAGGTCACACAGCTGGAGAAATAGCAGAGCTATCCTACCTCCTTAGAAAATAAGAAAGAATTTTGCTCCAAATGTATCCATTAGGATGCTTTTGGCTGCAAGTAACAGAGCATTTGACTCAAACTGATTTAAATCATAAAGGTATTTGTTATCTCACATATCAAGAAGTCCTGAGGTAGCGCAGTTTCCAGGTGTAGTATGATTAGGGCTCTCGCTCCACTTCTATGAGATCCCTTACCTAACCTGTCTTCAGGTGCTGGCTTTGTTCTCAGTATGTCTTCCCTCATGGCCCTGAGATGACAGCCAGCAGCAACAAGGGCAATATGATTCTTTGCTCTCATCCAGATGGAGAGAGAGAAGAAGCAGGGATTGGAAGCCCTTCCCTCCTTCAGTCTGATTGGGCCAGTTTAGGTCATGTGGCCACCCTAGACTAGTCACAGATGCAAGAGGAATGCCATGGGCTTGTATCTGCATTCCTGAGCCAGTGACTGGCAAGGAGAATGGGCTCACTGTGATTCATTTAGGCCATCAGTACCTATCTCTGGAGATGGGGATGGGGTCACTTTCCCATGTCTCGCTTCATGAAGGAAGAATTTGATCAGGCTTGGATTAGAAAGAAAGAAGGAAGGAGTAGTTAGGCTGGGTATGCAACCAAATGTATCCCCCACACCAGGGACCATCAGGCATCACCTTTCACATGCAAAGCATGTGTTAGACAGTAAATGATGGCTCATGGTACTGTTCTTCTTGTTGTTGTTATCTGCCCTCTAGTTGGCCCCTGACTCATGGCAACCCCATGCATGACAGAATGAAATGCTGCCTGGTCTTATGCCATCTCCTGATCTGTTGTGGATCGGACCATTGTAACGTATAGGGTTTTCATTGGCTGATTTTCAAAAGTCAATCACCAAGCCTTTCTTCTTCCGCCTTAAGCCTGGAAGCTCCACTGAAACCTGTTCAGCATCATAACAACACGCAAGCATCCACTGATAGATGAGTAGTGGCTGTGCATGAGGTGCCTTGGCCCAGAATCGAACCCAAGTCTCCTGCATGGGAGGTTATAATTCTACTGCTGAACCATCACTGGCTCTGCTGTTTTTATTACTGTCTATTAAAGCCAGGTGACTCGTGGGATGAGCTCTACCTGTGTAAGGGAGGAAGCAGAGGGGGGAAAAGAGGTGCAGCCCCGCTTCTTCCTGTCTGTGGAAATTCTGCCCTGCCATGAGAGTGGCCAGAGGAAAGAAAATAGGCCGTTGGGTGGGGTGAGATTTCACCTACGTTCGCTGAGGAGATTGCCCCATCTGATCTGTAGAAGGGTGCCTGTGTCAGGGTTAGGGTGGAATTGGGTGTCCCCTTCCAGTGTGGACCATGTGGAGGTTTCAGTCTCAGTAGGTGACTTAGTTACCTAGTGCTGCTGTAACGCAAATACCACAAGTAGATGGCTTTAAAGAACAGACACTTATTTTCTCACAGTTCTGGAGACGAAAAGTCCAAATCAGCATCTCAGCCGTGTCAGTTCCTTCCTTGTAGGGAGTCTTGGGCCTTCCTTGGTTCCTGCGCTTATAGGTGATCCTCGTGTGGCATCTTTCTGTGTCTATGTTGCTCTTTATTTCACTCAGATGTGATTAGGTTTAGTATCTGCCCTACGCTGGTATATGGCCTCAACTGATTGATTGCATTACATTTGATTGCATTATGGAAGATGATTATATTAGATTAGATTTCACCCACAGGTATAGAGGTTAGGATTCCAACACACAATTTGGGGATACACAATTAAATCCCTACCAGTAGGGATCCTTACTGCATCAAAAGGATTTGAATACCACAGGGCAGAAAGAAGATTGGAGGCTTCACAATAATTTCTTCCTGAACTGACTGTAACCCTCTCTTGCCAGAAAGCCATCCTTTTCAGGTGAGGTTGGCAGAGTGTGCCACATATCAGAGTAATAATGAGGCTCACAACAAGCCACGGGCTTGCCCCATTCTTGGGTTGTGCCTTTTCTTTCTTTCTCAAGTTTTTGTTTGTTACCACCCATGAATGCGAGTCTCAGGGCAGAACTCCCTCCGCGCCAAGATGCCTTGTTTTGACTGTAGGCCATTCCTAGAACTTTTTGCTATTCTGAACACCACTCATTTCAATTTATTGTCCTGGCCTTTCACGGCTCTCCGCTGGGTGTGTTTGACGGGGAACGCTTTGAGGTTGGTAAAAAACATTTCTGAGAAACTTGCAGTTAAATAACATCCGTGGGTCTCAGCGAACTTTTTTAAGCATCACTAGCATCTACATTAATCATCCTGTTTTCGATGCAAGGACAAAAGATGAGGAACTGTTTCTGGAAGGGCTTGGGGAGGGGCTGCTTCTAGGCGCGCGTCCTCACAGCCTGGGAGGCAGCTTCAGTCTGAGGTGTGGGGACGGTGCTGGAAAAGCCTTTGGCTCCCGAATTACAATAAGGATTTGGATTGAGAGAACCCACAGAGATTTGCCCATAAAGCTGTTTCACTCTCGTTTCCTTTTTTTGGAAATGAGGCCCCATGTATTAATGTTTCCCCCCACTGAATGCAATTATTCATGTATAGTGCAAAAGAAAGGGGAGACTAGGAAAGCACCCCATTTCTCTCCTGCTCTCTGTCTTTATTTATTTATTTATTTTGAAATAACTTATTAGAGTTCTCTAACTCTTGGGGAGTGTTGCTGATGTGCTCTGGGTCTGGGTGACACAGTTTTATGAGGATGGGGTGTTCTGTCATTTCCTCAGGCTTGTTGCCTCTGATGTTGCTGTTTTCTGTCCCTTGTGCTGAATGTTCTGACGCCCCTGCTTGCTGACTCGGTCTGGCCCCAGGTCCTGAATCAATCCTGACCGCCATCTCAGCCCTATCCACCATCCAGGAGCTCTGAGAATGAAGTCAAACGCCCCCGCAGACTCCAGATGCAACATGACTGCCATGGCTGTGCCATGCCTGCTGAATTTCCATGCCCCGCAAGGTCCTGTGTTGCCAGCCAGGCCCAGGAGTGAGTGCACCAAGGGTCAGCCCTCACCTCTGCTACTGCCCCTTGCATTGCTGTATCCCCCTCCTCCCTGTGACACTCCATCTGTTAGACTAGACCCCTGCCTCTAATTTGTTGTTGTGGTCAACTGCTGTCAAGTTGGCCCCCGACTCAGGGTGACCCCATGGACATTGGAATGAAATGCTGCCTGGTCCTGCACCATCCGCACGATCAGCAGAGGATCAGATTGTTGTGATCCATAGGGTTTTCACAGGCTGATTTTCAGAAGTAGATTGTCAAGCCTCTCTTCCCTGTTGTGGATTGAATTGTGTCACCCCCAAATACGTGTTGCGATCTTAACTCTTATACCTGTGGATATAATCCTGTCTGGAAATAAGGTTTTCTTTGTTATGTCAATGTGGTCCTATCAGTGCAGGGTGTGTCCTAAACCTAATCACTTCTGAGTTATAAGGCGCAGAGACAAGCAAGCATAAACGGGGGTGGGGCTGGAGATAGATGCCATGTGAAGATCTCCAGGGAACTGAGGAATGAAGGACAACAGAAGCTGAGACAAGGATTGTCCCCCGGACTGGACAGAGAGAGAGCCTTTCCCTATAGCTAGTGCACTGAATTCAAACTTCTAGCCTCCTAAACTGTGAGAAAATTAATTTCTGTTCTTTAAAGCCACCCACTTAGTGTATTCATGTTATAGCAGCACTAGGAAGCTAAGACATTCCCTCACCTCTCATAACTGCTACTAAGCAGGGTCCTGCCCTGACTGCCAGCTTGCTGGACCCATGTCTTCACACAGGACATGATTCTTGTCAGCTCTCCTCCCTGGAGCTGAACCACGCCCTGGTCAACTGTCTCCCGTCCACCTGGTTTCTGATTCCTGAGGGCGTGACTACTGCCTGACTTTGTCACCACACTGAACAAAGCATGTTGAAGACTGTTGGCCCACACCGGCACAGATAAGCCCCTGGAGATTGTAGCTTAGACTGATGGTTAGAGTATGTGGGCTGCAGATGCCTGCGTGGTCTTGGAGGGTTGCAAGGTGTCTAGGCACCCACATGTTCACCAAGCCTTGCCTGGACTGAATGTGCAATGTCTTATGTAAATATGTACACTATGTTTTTTAAATGTGTGTAGGTGCCTCTGTATCTGATTTAATTAGATGTCAACCCATTTAAAAGCATCACTGAATTCGCAGTCCCTTTTTGTCACTATGTATCTTCTCTACCAGTGGATATCAGAAATACAACACACTACAATGCTTGATGTCTAAAAAGGCCTCTTTTGCAGTCATTTTCTGCATTGACCTGCTCTCAGTGTCTGCTAATTCCCTTGGGTTGCAGTACTTTGACTCCAGTACAAAACTCCTAAGAAGCAGTCCATTTCTCATCAAATGGAAACCTTTGCTGGACCTTTCTCTTGCCAGCTATAACAGGCAGGGGTGTCAGGGTTAACCCCCTTTGAGCTATCTCCATAGCTATTTCAAGGCAAACTGAATACAGAGTTGTACTGGCCTCAGAACCACCGAACATGTAGTGACTGCCTTAGGGTTGTCTTAGTGCTGCTCTAACAGAAATACCACAGTCGGTGGCCTTAACAAATAGAAATTTATTTTCTCACAGTTTAGGAATAAGTAAGTCCAAATTCACAGTAAGTCCGAATTCAGGGCTCTGGCCCTAGGGAAAGGCTCTGTCTGTCTGCTGTGGGTGAAAATCCCTGTCTCAGCTTCCCTTGGCATTCCTTGGAGATCGCCAAGTGGCATCTATCTTTCCCCGCCATCTGCGCTTCCTTGCTTCTGTGTCTAATCTACTTACTCTGTTTATATCTCAAAAGTGATTGGCTTAAGACACACCCTACACTGATATGACCTCATTAATAAAACAAAGAAAACCCTATTCCCAAAGGGGATCTCATCCATAGCTATAAAGTTTAGGATTTGCAACTGGTATTTTGGGGGGACACAATTCAATGCATAACAGGGGTGAATGTTTCAAAGGAAACAGTCCCTCTTTCTGAGTTGTGTTTGGACTCCAAGTCTCTGACATGTCGACATCTGTAAGGCTAATGGAGGACTGATGTCCAGGAAATTTGAGGACCCTACTTTGTCCCCCCACCTCCTCCACCTTGATCTTAGAAGCAAGCTCCAGCTTCTAAAATGTCCTGAGCCAACATTAATTTAAATACCCTATTGTGTAGGTACAGACAGAAAGAAAAGACAGCTGGAACAAAGATCTTTTGAGCTAATACTTTGCCAAGACTCACCCAGAATGGACTAGACTGTAAATTCCAGATGGAAGAAGTTGGGATTCCCCTGACTCCACTCCTGCCTATACTACAGTACCAGGTGGAAGTCAGACACACGTCCTGGATTCCAAAGGAAAGTCCCTGAGCTTTGGGGCTGGGTGAAACCTGGCCTTGAACCCAATATAAACTTCGAATGGCCCTCTGAACCTCTGAAGTTATGACAGAGGGACAGTGGCTTGAACTGTAACAGAGGAAGGCATAGGGTGAGGGGCTGAACTCCAGAAACCTTGCTCAGCACCAGGGCAGAACAAGAGGAGCCCCTGCCTCTCTCAGTCCCAGAGGAGCTGTCCTTGGTGTTGAAGCGGGCCGTGGGTCACCTATCTCCTTTGTAGAAAACCAAAAATCAAACCCCTTGCCATCGAATCGATTTTGACCCATAACGACCCTATAGGACAGAGTAGAACTGCTCTATAGGGTTTCCAAGGAGTGCCTGGTAGATTTGAATTGCTGGCCTTTTGGTTAGCAGCCGAACTCTTAACCACTACATCACCAGGGTTTCCCTCCTTTGTAAGGGAGTGTGTAAATAATGCCCTTGTACATGGAACTTGGTAAGTCCATTCAGTCCCATATGGTGTCCACTGCTCTTGACCCTTTCTCAGTCACTAAGCAAGCACAGGAGAGCCAGCCTGTGGGGAAGTCATGGGTAGGGGAGAAAATAGAGGTCTTGGAGATACCACACCATTGCCAGAGAACCCGCAAAGAGAAACTCCTGAGCTCTGAGAGAGACGATGATAATAGTTAAGTTCCCTTGTTCCTGCCCATTTAGCAGAGTACTGCCAGGAACTGGGGGAAAACGTTTTATGCTTCTCTTTTGTCTGGACTGTGAGCAAAATGATCTGGTCTGTTGTCATGGCAATAGCTGTCAGCCCTCAGATATTGACTGGGAGTGCTTAGACTGGACTAGGTGCTGTGCTTTGTGCTGCAAATACAATAGGAAAAAAGATGGGCATGGTTCTTGCCTTCATGGAGATTGTGGTTTGAAGAAAGACAGAAAAACAAGAATAAGCAAACAAACAAGTAAATATGTAATTACTTACTCTGATAAGGAAACAAAATGTGCCAAGAGAGAATAACAGTGGGAAAGCTGCATTTACTTTAGACAGGGGTTCAGGGAAGACCTCTTTTAAGAGGTGGTATTTAATACTGAGCTCTGAAAGATGGGGGAGCCCTGGTGGCACAGTGGGTAAGCACTAGGTTGCTAACCAAAAGGTCAGTAGTTCGAACCCACCAGCTGCTCCAAGGAAGAAAAATGTGGCAGTCAGCTTCTGTAAAGACTGCAGCCTTGGAAACCCTATGGGGGCAGTTCTATTCTGTCCTATAGGGTCACTATGAGTAGGAATTGACTTGACAGCAATGGGTTTTGAAGGATGGGAGTCACTGGGTGGTGCAAAGGGTTAACGCACTTGGCTGCTAATCGAAAGGTTAGAGGTTTGAGTCCATCCAGAGATGGCTCGGAAGAAAGGCGTGGTGATCTACTTCTGAAAAACCAGCCATTGAAAACACTATGGAACACAGTTCTACTCTGACACACATGGGATCCCCGTGAGTTGGGGGTTGACTCAACAGCAACTGGTTTATGAAGGATGTGATTGAATCACTGCTGAAGAGTGTGGATAAGAGGCAAAAATGCCCTGAGGCAGGAAAGAACTTGTTCCTCAAGACCTCTGCAAGCTGAGGTCTTGAGGGCTGCCTCCCTACATCACACAACAACAGGGAGAAAAGCCTAAGTAAAGATGGACTAATGAGTAATTCCTATAGATGAGACTGAAGTTAGCTAGTAATCCTGAGTTGAATTCAAGTTACTATATCAAAGGAATGCCAAAATGCTCAGGAACCTGTCTCGTCAGACTGACCTTAAATTCTGCTGCATTCTTTACATTAAGACTTTCAGCAGTGCTGTGATTTTTTTTTACTGAGAATTAGAATTCTATTTATACCATGACATGTGCCTTTAAAGGCAGGAGAGAACTGTATTCTCAGTGGCAAAAAAAAAAAAAAAAAAAAAAGTGACTCGTAAGAGGAAGTCTTAGAAAAAAACAAAGAAGTGAGCCAAGGCAGAGACAAAGCTCTTATCTGCACAGCCCCAGATTCTGGTCAAGAAAAGCTCAGTGAGGTCAGAGACAAGTTGTAATCTGTGATAAACAGATGGGGAGACATAGAGGGTTGTTGTCAGTAGTGGGGCCTAGGAAGAGACTAAATGATTGGATTTGGTGAATAGAATTTTCTAGGCTAGTCATGCTTCCTAACAGCATACTTAGTCTGAGAAGGGCTATGATTGTGCAGGGTTTATATGAGACTAGTTTCAAGTCCTGGTATGTGGGCCAAAGCTTATAGAATTATATATGCGTATATGTAAATGTATATGAGGAGTCCCTGGGTGGTACAAACAGTTAAGTGCTTGACTACTAACCTAAAGGTTGGCTGTTCGAACCCACCCAGAGGCACTTAGGAAGAAAGATGATCTGCTTCTGAAAGGTCACAACCTTGAAATCCTATGGAGCAGTTCTAGTCTGACACATATATGGTCACTGAGTAGAAATCGACTTGATGACAACGGGTTTGGTTTGCTCTTTTGGTACATATACATATCTAAAAAACCCAAACCAAACCCGTTGTCATCGAGTTGATTCGGACGCATAGTCAAACAGGTCTCATAGCAACCCTATAGGACAGAGTAGAACTACCCCATAGGGTTTCCAAGGAGCAGCTAGTGGATTCAAACTGCCGACCTTTTGGTTAGCAGCCAGCATTGAGCCACCAGAGCTTCTATAAATACACATATGAAAAACACTGCACAATTACAAATACACAATTGATAAGGACCCTCCCAGAGTCTCAGAAGAATCCTGGGTAAGTGAGGGGCCTTGAATTTCAAACTTCACTCACTTCACGATGCCTCTACCTAGGTGCAAGATACTTCCTACAAGTCAGTATGACTTAGCTTTACTTGGCCATATAAAAGGGCACCAAATGTGGATCACGCATTGAGTCCCTGCTCTGGTGGTGGAGCAAGAGTAGGGAGAAGGAACCAGACAGGTCAAAGTTCGTGCTGGAGAGACCATCAGGGCACAGCTGGGATAGAGCGGGGTGGGGCGGGGGGTGGAGGATGAAGAGACAGAACCAAATCAGACAAATGGTGGGCTCATTCAGCTTTCTCTGCTCAAAGACGGCAAGGAAACCTTCTCCGCTTACAGCGTTTGATTAACTTCATCCACAAAAAGGGAATTGCTATCATTGTTAACAATTAGCACGTGATAGGTATGCCTAAGGAATCCTGGTTGGTGCAAATGATTAATGCACTTAGCTGCTAATGGAAGGGTTGGAGGTTTAAGTCCACCCAGAGACACCTAGGAAGAAAGCCCTGCTGATCTACTTCTGAAAAAATCAGCCATGGAAAACCCTAGGAAGCACAGTTCTACTCTGACACACATGGGGTCACCATAGGTCAGAACTGACTCGACAGAAACTGTTTTTTTTAGGTATACCTTAGGCCACACAATGTACAAAGCATGGTAGGCTCCCTTCACCCTTGGACTAGCCTGACCTGCTGAGAAGAGCTATAGTAGGAACAGCCTTAAATCACTTTGGAAAGACTAGGAAATGCTTGTTCCCAGTGCCTCTCTATCTCCCCATCTTGAAGTCTCTGCCCACCTTTTCAGGCCCCTAGTACCCTCAGCTGGCTCTAGTGTTCAACCACTGCCACTCAAACCTCATCCTATTCTGTCGACAATTGGAATTCTCTGTCAAACCTATAATTTTTCTAAGTAGATCTGTAAGCTTTATCTTTACTCCTCTTGCTGTCCCTCTGAAAACTTACGCACCCAAATCACATCTCATTTCTTTAGTGACTTGTGAGATAAGTACTTTGATAAACTTCAATACTTCAGTTTATACTCAGAATGTAAAGACTTCATATATACCCTTTCTAGAAATAGTTTTAATTGATCAAAAATGTACTGAGAATTTACTGTGTCAGACTCTGAGTTAGGCCCTGGGGGTACAGAGATGGCTAAGGGACGGTCCTGCCCTGGAGAAGTTCATCACCCAGTGGGAAAGCAGACACAAGCGATATGCGCTATGTGGCTAGTGCTATGCAGAGCACAGTGAGGGCTAGGTGGGAGGCATTTTGAAAAAGGATCCTGGAGAAAGCAAGGACTGACTGTTAAATGTTGACAATTTCAAATGCTGGTTTGAGCTGGCAAGGGTGTCATGGATTGAATTGTGTCCCCCAAAAATCTGTGTATCAATTTGGCTAGGTCATGATTCCCAGTATTGTGTGACTGTCTATCACTTTGTCATCTGATTTGGTTTTCCTATTGTGTTGTAAATCCTATCTCCAATGATGTCTGTCTTAGTCATCTAGTGCTGCCATAACAGAAATACCACAAGTGGATGGTTTTAACGAAGAGAAGTTTATTTCTTCACAGTAAGGTAGGCTGAAAGTCCAAATCCAGGGCGTCAGCTCCAGGGGAGGTCTTTTTCTCTCTGTCGGCCTTCTCATCAATGTTCCTCTGGACTAGGAGCTTCTCGGCGCAGGGACCCCAGTCCAAAGGACACACTCTGCTCCTGGCACTGCTTTCTAGATGGTATGAGGTCCCCACTTTCTGCTTGCTTCCCTTTCCTTTTATCTCTTGAGAGATAAATGGTGGTACAGGCCACACCCCAGGGAAACTCCCGTTACATTGGATGTGACCTGGGTAAAGGTGGTGTTACAATCCCACCCTAATCCTCTTTAACATAAAATTACAATCAAAAAGTGGAGGACAACCACACAATTCTGGAATCATGGCCCAGCCAAATTGATACACACATTTTTCAGGGGACATAACTCAAACCAAGACAATGTTGATGAGATGGGATTAGTGACAGTTATGTGAACGAGGCAGGACTCCATCTACAAGATTGGATTTTGTCTTGAGCCAATCTCTTTTGAGATAGAAAAGAGAGAAGTGAGCACAAAGACTGGGGGACCTCATACCACCAAGAAAGCAGCACCAGGAGCAGAGCATCCTGGACCTGGGGTTCCTGTGTGGAGAAGCTCCTAGTCCAGGGGAAGATTGACAACAAGGATCTTCCTCCAGAACTGACACAGAGAGAAAGCCATCCCCTGGAGCTGACACCCTAAATTTGGACATCTAGCCTACCAGACTGTGAGAGAATAAACTTCTGTTTGTTGAAGCCATCCACTTGTGATATTTCTGTTATAGCAGCACTAGATAACTAAGACAAAGGGAAACACTATAGGATAGAGGGTCCTTCACATCACAACCTGTGAAAAGTCAGCGTACCTTGACCCATCAAGATGGTGGTCACTGGCCTCAGAAGTTTGATTCACAAGTCTTGACTATTTTCTGCCCTGGACCAGATGATCTCTGAAGTCTCTTCCTGCTCTAAATTGGGTAGAACATAAAAAACCAGTTGCTGTTGAGTTGACCCAAACTCATGGCGACCCCGTGAGTGTCAGTGTAGGCTAGAAGTCCAAATTCAGGGCATCATCTCCAGGGGGTGGTTTGTTCTGTGTCAATTCTGGAGGAAGATTCTTGTCATCAATCTTCCCCTGGACTAGGAGCTTCTCCGCACAGGAACCCCAGGTCCAAAGGACACGCTCTGCTCTTGGTGCTGCTTTCTTGGTGGTACGAGGTCCCCCTGTTTCTCTGCTCACTTCTCTTTTTTATATCTCAAAAGAGATTGGCTCAAAACACAAACCCCACAGGGGTTTCAATGGCTAATTTTCAGAAGTAGAACGCCAGGTCTTTCTTTTGAGATGTCTCTGGGTGGACTTGAACCTCCAACTTTGCTGTTAGCATCTGACGGTGTTAGGTTGGCACTGTCTCACAGGAGCCCAGATAGAGGGGAGAAGTGACTGCTAATTTAGTCATTAATCCTATCTTGGTAGAAAGCAGTGCACAGTGAGGCTGAATTTGAGAAAGCCGAAGACAGAGTGACTTAATATTTCTAAAGTTTCTCTTTCTGACAGCCCTGTTGCCCTTTATATTGGCAATGATTTGTCGGTATTAGCTGGAGTGCTAGAGTGTACCTGCAGTTTTAGAGTGGCTATAAATCCATTTGTTCACGATCCTGGTATCCTGGGGCTAGTCCTCACCCTTTTAGCTCCATGAGAAAAAGATGATTGTAAAAGTGATTTTCCAGAGGGGGTGTGGCCTAGAAAAAGCTAAACGGTGCAAATTGCTTTGAAAACATTTTACTGTGATGATCCCAACTGAAGGGTGATAGAGCAATTTGGTCTTGCTGGAAGAGATGATTGTCTAAAAGGGTCACAACAACAGTAATTCTTTTCAAAGTAGTATGGAGTGATGTCTTTGCTAATTTAGATGACAAATCTGAACAAACCAGGCCCAGTGTTGGGTTATGGGGGGCACCCGCTGTATTTCTCGTTCGGGATGCTAGAATAGTTACTGGGTGGCAAATATCTACGTAAGCACAGTTTTCTGATCTATGTGCCATGTTTCTGCACTGGGACTCTTAAATGTTTGAAATGACTGATAGTCAATGGAGGTGCTAAAAACACTCCCTGCCAATATCTAATCTTTGGAGGCCCAAAGAATTGCTTTTATTTCCACTTTCATGTCTCTGCACGGTTATCCATCCAACCACCACCATATGGTGTTGCTGTCTCTGTAACTCTTCATCAATCCTATCAGCCTGATTAACTCACATGTTAAAGGTTCCAAATGAAATCAAGTAATGCTAATAACATTTTCAGATTTTTAGATCTTTTAATTCCTTTAGGCTATATTTTAAAACTATAATAAAAATACCTCTCTATTGCACATAACTTTCAAAGATTTTTTTTTCCTTAAGAAAATCGGTAGCATCCTCGGTTTATAAAACCCATTTCTATGTCTCCACAAAGTCAGGAAAGGTGTGCGTCAGGGTTGTATCCTTTTACCATACCTATTCAGTCTGTATGCTGAGCAAATAATCAGAGAAGCTGGACTCTGTGAAGAAGAACGGGGTATCAAGATTGGAGGAAGACTCACTAAGAACCTGCGTTATGCTGATGACACAACCTTGCTTGCTGAAAGTGAAGAGGACTGGAAGCACTTACTGATGAAGATCAAAAACCACAGCCTTCAGGGTGGATTACGTCTCAGCATAAAGAAAACAAAAATCCTCACAACTGGACTAATAAGCAACACAATGATAAACAGAGAAAAGATTGAAGTTGTCAAGGATTTCATTCTACTTGGATACACAATCAACACCCATGGAAGCAGCAGTCGAGAAATCAAAAGATGCCTTGCATTGGGCAAATCTACTGCAAAAGACCTCTTTAAAGTGTTGAAAAGCAAAGGTGTCACCTTGAAGACTAAGAAGCGCCCGACCCACACCATGATGTTTTCAATTGCCTCATATGCATGCAAAAGCTGGACTTTGAGTAAGGACGATCGAAGAAGAATTGATGCCTTTAAATTGTGGTGTTGGCGAAGAATATTGAATGTATCATGGATTGCTTAAAGAAGACAAATCTATCTTGGAAGAAGTACAAAACGCTCCTTAGAAGCAAGGATGGTGAGACTATGTCTCACATACTTTGGACATGTCATCAGGAGGGACCAGTCCCTGGAGAAGGACATCATGTTTGGTAAAGTAGAGGGTCAGCGAAAAAGAGAAAGACCCTCAATGAGATGGATTGACACAGTGGCTGCAACAACGGGCTCGAGCATAATGACAATTGTTAGGACGGCCCAGGACCAGACAGTATTTTGTTCTGTTGTACATAGGGTCACTATGAGTCAGAACCGACTTGATGGCACCTAACAACAACAATCTATTTCAAAAAACAAAGGCCAAAAATCTGTAGTTTCCTTCTTTTCCCTACACTTGTGTATTAGATGTTGGGCCCCTGATACAGTGTTTGCACTGAAGGGTTTATGAACACCTATGATTATGACTTTAGCCTTCAGCATGGATTACACTTCAACATAAAAGAAAACAAAAATCCTCACAACCAATAGGTAACATCATGATAAACAGAGAAAAGACTGAAATTGTCAAGGAGTACATTTTACTTGGATACACAATCAACACCCATGGAAGCAGCAGTCAAAAAAATCAAACAACATATTCCATTGGGCAAATCTGTTGCAAAAGACCTCTTTAAAGTGTTAAAAAGCAAAGATGTCACTTTGAGGACTAAGGTGCCCCTGACCCAGGCCATAGTATTTTCAATCACCTCATATGCATGTGAAATCTGAACAATGAATAAAGAAAGCCTAAGAAGAATTGATGCCTTTGAATTATGGTATTGGTGAAGAATATTGACTATACCATGGGCTGCCAAAAGAACGAACAAATCTGTCTTGGAAGAAGTACAGCCAGAATGCTCCGCAGAAGCCAGGATGGTGAAACTTTGGCTCACATACTTTGGATATATCAGGAGGGACCAGTCCCTGGAGAAGGACATCATGTTTGGTAAAGTAGAGCGTCAGAGAAAAAGAGGAAGACTCTCAACAAGGTGGGTTGACACAGTGACTGCAACAATGGGCTCAAGCACAGCAAGGATTGTGATGGTGCAGAACCAGTGTTTCGTTTTGTTATACATAGGGTCGCCATGAGTCAGAACCAACTCATGGCACCTAACAACATCATCATGATTATCTCTGGAGTCTCTGGGTGGCACAAACAGTTAAATGCTCGACTGCTAGACAAAAGTTTGGTGGTTCAAACCCACCCAGAGGTGCCCCAGAAGAAAGGCCTGGGATCTGCTTCTGAAAGGTCACAGCCTTGAAAACCCTATGGAGTAGTTCTACTCTGCACATGGGGTTGCCATGAGTCAGAATTGACTCGAGAGGAGTGGGATGCTTATTTCTTGGCTTTCTTGGCACAGGACTGGGCAATGTTTTGTTCTGTTGTATATAAGTGCCAAGACACGGAACCGACTTAATGGCAAGTAACAACAACCACTTGCTTATTTCTGAGACAGACAAGTTGGAGCTCACACACAACTTCTTACCTCATGGGATGCACAGAATTCCAGAGGAATGTCAGCAGCCAAAAGCCAAACATCTCAGTTCACTGGGCTGTAGTTAAACAGCCTCAGAGATGGGCCCGGGAGGGGGCTTGCAGTGATGTTTCTCATCAAAGGGCAGGAACTCAGTATCACAGAATTATCCTGCTGGGTTGTTGATAACTTGGGAATTCTCCGTTACAAGGGAGCTGATCTTCTTGAGATACCAGTGAAGGATTTGAGTTCGATTAATTCATGGCTATAAGGGTTACCTGGTTCATCTTCAACAAATGTAACTACTTGGGGAAAATCAAATAGAGCATCTGTTTGATGAGTTCTCTAAGGGAGCTGATGGCATTGGATATTATTTCATTGTTTTATAATTTGTGGTCTGCAAGTTTCTTCAGTTGGGAAATTTTTCATCTCTTCTCTTCTCCCAGGAACCTTCCCCACAATTAGGACAGGTAACCTCTAGATGGCTGATGGTGCATTGTTTCCACAGGTAAAATCACACACCAAGTGTTTTGTCCCAAATCTGTTCTTCCTTCTTTCCTCCCTCCCTCCCTCCCTTCCTTCCTTTTTTTCTTTTTTCTTTTGCAAAATTAACCATTATTAAAACAGATAAACATACTCGCCATAAAAGAGCAGAGTAGATAATCTTACAGCAGACAATTAGAAAATAAACTCTTCAGTACAGTTTGATCTTTGAATATTCTTAAGCATTATACGTTTATTTGAATCTCAATCTTGTATTCAGACTCTTTTTTTTTTTCTTGAAATCCATAATGTACTACTGGCTTGGAGACTAGGTTGAGATGGTAGGACAGTCTAGAATTAACAAGGTACTTCCAATCAACTGTAATGGGGAGATGCAGGCGTTTTTCCAGACCCACTATTACTAAATATACTAAATAAATATACAATAACCCACCTAATGAGACAATGTGTCCACAGAACGGATATGGTCAAGACAGAAAATAAGATTCGAAGAAGCAGAATTTGTACTGGGAAGAACCCTGATCACTTCTACATTGATATCTCCATTTTCAGTTGGTCTTTGGAGCTTGATTCATATTTAATATTAATTAACATTTCATCTAGGTGTTCTAAAGACACCTCAAAATCAATATGTCCCAAGCTAGTTCAGTTCCCAGCATGCTGTAGATACTAAATAAACACTTTTGAAAGACAAATGAATAAATGGTTCATCTGCTCTACTCTAAACTTAATATCTTAGAATTTCCTTTATTAATTATGGGCACCAACACCTAAGTGTTTCCAAGCTAGAAATCTCTGAGCCAATGGATTCTTCCCTCTGCTTCACTACCCATATCTAAATGATCAAGCCAATTATCTACCTACCATTCCCTGCAACACACACATACACACTGTCTGTGCCGCCTGCAATGAGAAGGCATGGTGCCTCGTAACTGCATGGCCAACTCAGGAAAAATCTCCTCCATCTCCTCCAGGCAGATCGAACCCCTCCTTGTACGGTGGCCTGACATCCTGTGCAGAAACCAAACCAAACTCATTGCTGTCAAGTCCATTCTGACTCATGGAACCTGCATGTGTTACACAGTAGAACTGCCCATAGAGTTTTCTTGGCTGTAATCTTTACCGGAGCAGATCACCAGGACTTTCTTCTGCAGAGCCACTAGGTGGGTTTGAATTGCCAATCTTCAGATTAGTAGTTGAGTGCAAACCCTTTGCACCGCCCAGGGACCTTGACATTCTGTGCAGATTTCTGCAGAAATACTCACAATTCACTTTTATAAGAAGACAAGAATAGACATACATAAAGAGACCAGTGTTCATTGGTGGTTACCAGGTGGAGGGGAGGGGGAATCATGCTCTAGATCATAGACATGTGTTATTTTTGGTGACGGCAAAAGTAGCACCGAACGTGGGTGCAGTGAGCACAGCTTGACCAAAGTAAATGACGTCACTAAGAGGTACTCAGGAGAAATGGATGCTTGTAGTAAATAGTTAGACATATATAATTTGGCAACACCACCAACAATGACCAAAAAAAATGAGTGTATGGTCACATACTATGTGTATAGGCATTTAGGTATATGGGTAGGTACAGGTGTACACATATGTGTGCACAGACAAAAGTACCTACATGTATGTATAAGTACAGATATGTATTTGCAGGCACATATATTCAAAAATACACAATTACAGATACTTCTCAGACATAACCAATGACTTTCAGGATTGGTTTTCTAGATTTGAAGGCTTAGGACCTGAGTCTCATGGGACAACTCAGTCAATTGGCACAATATAGTTCACAAAGTTCATGTCCTGCATCCTACTGAAGTGAGTAGTGTCTGGGGTCTTAAAAGCTTGCGAGCGGCCATCTAAGATAAGCTATTGGTCTGTACTCATCAGGAGCAAAAGAGTAAGAAGGAAACCACAGTCTTAGAGAAGAAACAAGTCTACAGAGCTAATAACCTGCACGAGCCACAGCCTCATCCACCCTAAGACCGGAAGAACTAGATGGTACCTGGCTACCACTACTGACTGTTCGACCAGAGTCACAATAGATGTTCCTGGATAGAAGGGGAGAAAAATGTAGAACAAAACTTGCATTCTTAAAAAGGCCAGGATTACTGGGCTAGTAGAGACCAGAGGACTCCCTGAGACTATCACCCGGAGATACTCTTTAAAGCTTGAATAGAAACTATCCCCTAAGATCACCTTTTAGTGAAATAACAGAGTGGCACACAAAATAAAGGATATTAGTTGTGAGTACCGATTCTGCTAAAAAGCCATCTGTTTGAGACCAAAAGGTCAACAATTACAGTAAAGCAAAGATAATAAGATAAGGGGGCAGGGAAACTAGAGTACTGGAAATGGAACAACCAGAATGCAATTAGAGAGAACGTTGATACATTGTAGAAAATGTAACTAATGTTACATAATGAAAAATCTGTATAGATATTGTCAAATGGGTACCTAATTTACCATACAAACTTTCACCAAAAACACAATAAAATATTATTTAAGAAAACAAAAATATAATAAATTGTATAAATAAAGTAATTCAATCTTAAAAAAAATCACAGCCTTTTATCATAATCATTTATTTATATCTGTCTCCCCAGCCTGATTATAACCTCCTAAATCAGAATCCACCGAAGTCGAGTCAGTTCTGGCTCCTAGTGACCCTGAAGGACCGAGTAGAACTGCCCCTTAGGGTTTCCAAGGCTGTAAATCTTTGTGGAAGCAGACTACTGCATCTTTCTCCTGAGGAGCAACTGGTGGGTTTGAACCACTGACCTTTTGGTTAGCAGCCAAGCACTTAACCACTGCGCCACCAGGGCTCCTTCCTCAACCAGAACCACATTCTTTTTTGTCTCTGAATACCTACCTAGTGCTCGGTCTACCTCCTGTTGAGGTACAGTGGATCATGAAGACCTGGTGGTGAATGAACCGACGTTGTGCGGGGGGTGAAGGGGAACGCAGTGGAAGGGCAAAGCTCTGTCTCTGCCCTCTCTGGCTGAACCTGGACTGAGAAGAAGCCCCCGAGGCTGTGGAGAAGCAGTTACTTCACAAATGGCAGAAGGTAGGCGCCAGAGCCTTGGGCTGGGGGTGGAATAACTGAGGTGAGAAGTGTTTGTTATTGTAATCCACAGCAAATCCTCTTTTAGAAGCAGACGAGTGTCCATGTGGAACACTTGGTGTGTGCCCTGCACTTGCCAGTTCACTGTACTCTACACTCATCACCAGACAGAGGAGCAGACTCAGGAGTGGAGTGGAGCTATCAGGACCGGTACCAGTTGTCGTCCAGTTGATTCCGACTCATGTTGATCCCATGTGTGTCAGAGTAGAACTGTGCTCCATAGAGTTTTCAGTGACTGATTTTTTTGTATGCAGATTGTCAGGCCTTTCTTCTGAGGCATCTCTGCGTGGACTTGAATCTCCAACCCTCTGGTTAGCAGGGACTCTGGAGCGAAGCTACCAGTGACTAAAAAGAGAAGCAACTGCAACTTTCCTTTCTTCCATTGCCACGAAATGCACATTGTAGAGTGAAGGGAAAGCACCAGATAAAGAGGAGAGCAGCATTCCAAGTGCTGTAGCCCTGGGAGGAAGACACTTGGCACCCCACAGGGACTGTTAGGTGGGTCTGCCGCCTGGGCTTTCTACCCCAGGGAAGAAGCAATGTCCTGGCCCTGGAGTCTGCCCCTGTCCTGGACTTTGTGGTCATGCACTATAATCCTAATCAGCCAAACTACAGAAGCCCCTTGATGAAAGTCAGGGTACCGCAAAAGAGATGTGCTCGTGCTTGAATGTATTTCTACTTTATTGTCCACAACTGAACAGCTCTGCAAATAAATGGGGCATGTGATAATTCAGACGTTCCTGGCACCAGGCAAGCTCCTGAAGCAGGCAGGGTGGGTGACATGGCAGCGTGCGCCTCTTTGCTTTGCTTCTTCTGCAAGCCTGGTCCAGTCCTGCAGAGTATCGTGGGTATTTCACAACATTGTTATAGCATGGGCTCTTCATTGTTGGCCTGTGGGAGTGCTGTTCCATGACAAAGTTATTGATATGCTATAGGGAGTAAGTCCCTGGATTGCGCAAATGGTTAACACACTTGGCTGCTAGCCAAGGGTTGGAGGTTCTAGTCCACCCAGAGGCATCTCAGAAGAGAGGCCTGGCAATCTACTTTCAAAAAATCGGCAATCGAAAACCCTTTGGAGCACAGTTCTACTCTGACACACATGGGGCCACCATGAGTCAGAGGTGACTCCACGGAAACTGTATTCTTTTTTAAATAAGAAGTAAAATAGAGACTACAGAGAGGGTTTCTCTATGAATAAGTTCAGTGTATTCTCTTAGTCTGATACTACATCTTTCCTATGTATTTTAGAGTAAAGATATCTTTATATACCTGAATATATACCTGAATCTAAGTATGAATAAACAGACAAATCCAGAATATGGAACGTGCTACATGACAATTTGCCTAGAATCTTCAAAAGAGTTAGAATCATAAAAAATAAACACACAAAGAAAGGCGGGGGGCTATTCTGGATTAAAAGATACTAAAGAAATGTAATAACCACATGCAAATCCTGGATGGGGAAAACATCTATCAAAAACATTTTTTTGGAACAGCTGGGAGAATTTGAATATGAATTATTTATTAGATGACATTGAATTCATGCTAATTTTCTTAGGTGAGACAACAGTATCGTGGTTATTTTAGAGGAGGTTTTTATTCTTAAGTCTGCATAACAAAGTATTTAGGGGTGAAGTGGCGTGATGCCTGCAATTTTCAAATGATTCCGCAGAAAAGTTAGACGCAAAGCAAATGTGGCCAAATGTAGACAACTTATCAATATAGGTAAAAGGGATATGGATGTTCATTGTGATATTCTTTCAGCTTTTCAGTAGGTTTGACATTTTTCAAAATAAAAATCAGGGTGACATTGCTTAGGGGACACTGAGCTGTTAAGAGTGATGGAAAAATTTAGAAATGGATAATGGCGACGGTTGAACAACTTGATGAACGTAATTAATGTCACCGAATTGTGCATGTAAAAAATATTGAAATGGCAAATGTTTTGTTCCTATATACCTACCACACACACACAAACTACTCTCAAAAGTGCTTTAGAGACAACTACGAAAACAACCCCCTTTCTTTTATGAAATGATAATCAGAGGTGACAGTTGGTTTGTATTAATATCCAAGATAAAAACTTGGGAACTCCATAATTTGACTGATATATACATATAGTCTTAGTCATCTAGTGCTGCTATAACAGAAACACCACAAGTGGATGGTTTTAACGAAGAAGTTTATTTCCTCACAGTCCAAGGAGGCTAGAAGTCCAAACTCAAGGTGTCAGCTCCGGGGGAAGGCTTTTTCTCTCTGTCGGGCTTCTTCTCTTCAGTGTTCCCCTGGACTAGGAGCTTCTCTGCACAGGGACCCCAGTCCAAAGGATACACTCTGCTCCTGGCACTGCTTTCTTGATGGTATGGGGTCCCCCACTCTCTGCTTGCTTCCGTTTCCTTTTATCTCTTGAGAGAGAAAAGGTGGTGCAGGCCACACCCCAGGGAAACTCTCTTTACACTGGATGTGACCTGGGTAAAGGTGGTGTTACAGTCCCACCTGAACAGTCTTTAACATAAAATTACAATCACAAAATGGAGGCTAACCACACAATTCTGGGAATCATGGCCCAGCCAAATTGATACACACATTTTTGGGGGGACATAATTCAAACCATGACATATCTTTATAGATTAATGTTACTGGTCCATGAAATATAAATGTCTGGAGTGTGCTGCTCCAGTGCTTGGACTATGTGATTCAGCGTCCTCCAACGTTCTTCATGTCATGGCACATAGACAAAATGGTAATATCTGTATGACCTATGAAGAGAGACTGCTTATGTCTGAAGGCAACTAGCCCAGAAGCTCTGGGTGCCCCCAGAATGAAGCAAGCCCCTATCTTGGCACACTCAAAAGCCATTGAGGCCACACAAGTGTGCCATGGTCCACAGGCTGGGAAACCGCCCTCATACCTAAAACTACTTTAAAAATGATTTGAAACATTTGCTTGAGAAAAGCTATACAGTGTATGCTCAACACACTATTAATTCATACTTAACGGTACTATAAATGAGGCTTAGGTATCACAGGGTATTTGTGATAGCACTAAATACCGTGACAGTCACCCGTCTCTCTAACAGGTTTCTGCCTGTGGCATCACTCATCACAACACTTGTTATGATGGATCTTGAGTGGCAACAAGGTTAACAATGAGGCAAACTCCTACAGGAGCATATGGAGCAAACTCAGGAGCTAATGTTCTATCTCTGGCTGTAGTGATTCAGTCCAACTTGAATGTATTGAGATGAGGCAAGAAATGAATCTAAAAACAGAAGCCTAGACAGGAAAAGTGAACCCAGTCTAATCCAAACCTTTTTAGTGAAGTCACATTTCATTTCATGATTAAAGCTCAAAATTCTGAAGTTCGAAATAATGAATTTAAAGTAATTTACATTTTCTCTTAGGAGGCTGCTTTAGTGAAGAGGAAAGCGGCTGGGCTTAGAAATGTGGTTCTTAGCTCCCCCAGTGCACCAGAATAGCCTGGTGAGCTTCTTAAAAAACCCAGATGCCTGGTCTTTATCCCCAAGAGATGCTGATTCCATTTGTTTGGTATCCCATGTTTCAGAAGACCCTGCACTCAGGTCATTTTAACATGCCTCCAGTACGGAGGATCACTGGCCTGAGTCAAAAGATGATAGTAAAAAATGGAGATGTATAAAGTGCTTTACAAATATGAGACATTCGTTTTATTCTGTAACTACTATAATTTTCTTTTTGTCTTTTCCTCCTAATTTCCCAACCTGGTTAACTCATACCATTTGAAGAGTAATTTTTTTTTTTTTTTTTCCTTCTGGAATTCCCGTGGCCTCATTCTTTCACTGCTCAGCAAGGACCCACGTCCTGGCGGTTGGCACAAAAGACGTAACTGGAAATCCTCTGCCTGAGTACTTGTGAGTGTGCTACTGACAGGGTGTGCTTCCCCAAATACCACTGTTTCTGTGTCATTTGACGGTCTAGATCAATCACACATTTGCTTCTTTCCTTTACTTGGACCCTTCAGAGTTCACTGCATTGTGTGCCAGGTCATATACAGAAAATCAAGTCATTGGGCTATTGCTCAATTCCAGACTCAAAATACAACTTCTTTTTTCATAACACAAATTTGATGGTCAAAATACAAACATGGAAGCATGCAACAATGCTACATTGTTGTTAGCTGTGGTCGAATTGACTCAACTCATGGCAACATTAAGTACAAGAGAGCAGAGTGTTGCCCAGTCTTGCATCATCCTTACAATCACCAGCACGTTTGAGTCTGTCGTCGCAACTATTGTGCCAGCCCATCTTACCAAGGGTCTCCCTCCCCCTCGTTGGCCAACTGCTTTACCAAATATGATGGTCTCCTCTAGCAATTGATGCCTTCTGATGTCATGTGCAAAGCAAGGGAGTTGGATAATGCTCTGTTGTGCTCCATAAGGTTTTCACTGGCTAATTTTTGGAAGTAGATCAACAGGCCTTTCTTCCTTGTCTGTCAGTCTGGAAGCTCCACTGAAACCTGTCCACTAGGGGTGACCCTGCTGGTATTTGAAGTACTGGTGGCGTAGGCAACACACAAGCCACTACAGTATGACAAACTGACAGACAGGTGGTAGGATGATGCTATGACCATTGCCGTCGAATTGATTCCCACTCATAGTGACCCTCTAGGACAGAGTAGAACTTCCATATAGGGTTTCCAAGGAGTGGCTGGTGGATTCGAACTGCTGACCTTTTGGTTAGCAGCCTAGCTCTTAACCGCTGCGCCACCAGGGCTCTAGTATGATACTAGAGAAGTAAAAATTACTCAGGTTCAAGTATCCTAACGATGATGATGATGATAGCTAACGCATAGTATTTACTGTGAGACACTGTTCTAAGTGCTTTACATCCCTCAACTCATTTAATCTTCACAATAACTCTGTGGGGTAAGTACTATTGTTACCATTTGCATTTTACAGATCAGGAACCTAAGGCATGGAGAGTTTGGTTCTAGACTTGATTTTGCCATTAATTACTTTTGGGAGCTTAGATAAGTCACTTAGCCTCTCTAGACCACCATCTTATAGTTGGATTAGTGAGGTCTCTAAAGCTCCTTTATACTCAATGGCTCAGTAATTTAGGGAGTCATCATTTCCTAATCTCTCTTCTCCTTATTTTATTTAACCAAGACACACACTTCTGCCCATATATCTTATTGATTTGGTGTGGTGATTTATTCTTTTCTATCCTTACCCTATTTTGTTTTCTATTACCCTTTTTTCCTACTCTCTGAAACTCTTCTACATTTTGACAGATTTCACTTCTCAACCCCGACACTCACTGGCTGTGTAAAGTAGCTGAATAGCTTATTTACATATAGCAACACTGGAGTTTGGGGACTGCCATTTAGGAGCTGTATATAAGTCTTGGAACACTAGCACGTTTGCCTGAAAATAACTAGTGTAGAAATGAGGGAGAAAATGATGAAAATGGCAATGGTAACTGAAGTACCACTTGGGTAATGGTACCTTAATGTATGCTATTACCACCTTTTATACTAGAAAGATGTTCACCTGTGTTTTATTGACTATGCAAAGGCATTTGACTGTGTGGATCATAGCAAATCATGGATAACATTCCGAAGAATGGGAATTCTACAACACTTAAGTGTGCTTGTTCGGAACCTGTACATAGACCAAGAGGCAGTCGTTTGAACAGAACGAGGGGATGCTGCATGGTTTAAAATCAGGAAAAGTGTGTGGCAGAGTCATATCTTTTTACTATACTTATTCAATCTGTGTGCTGAGCAATTGATCCGAGAAGTTGAACTATATATATGAAGAACTCAGCATCAGGATTGGAGGAAGAATCATTAACAACCTGCAAAATGCAGATGACACAACCTTGCTTTTTGAAAGCGAAGTGAACTTGAAGCACTTACTGACAAAGATAAAAGACTACAGCCTTCAGTATGGATTGCACGTAACCATAAAGAAAACAAAAATTCTCACAACTGTACTGATAAGCAACATCACGATAAACGGAGAAAAGATTGAAGTTGTCAAAGATTTCATTTTACTTGGATCCACAATCAACACCCATAGAAGCAGCAGTCAAAAAATCAAATGATGTATTGCATTGGGCAAATCTGCTGCAAAAGACCTCCCCAAAGTGTTAAAAAGCAAAGATGTCACTTTGAGAACTCTGGTGCGCCTGACCCAAGCCATGGTGTTTTCAATCACCTCATCTGCATGAGAAAGCTGAGCAACGAATAAGGAAGACCGAAGAAGAATTGATGTTTTTGAATTACGATGTTGGCAAAGAATATTGAATATAACATGAACTTCTAGAAGAATGAACAAATCTGTCTTGGAAGAAGTACAGCAGATGCTCCTTTAAAGTGAGGATGGCGAGACTGTCTCACGTACTTTGGACATGTCATCAGGAGGGACCAGTCCCCGGAAAAGGACATCATGCTTGGTAAAGTAGAGGGTCAGCAAAAGAGAGGAAGACCCTCAATGAGATGGGATGAAACAGTGGTTGCAACAATGGGCTCAAACATAGCAACAATTGTGAGGATGGTGTAAGACTGGGCAGTGTTTCTTTCTGTTGTACACGGGGTCGCTGTGAGTTGGAACCGACTTGATGGCACCTAACAACAACAACAACAATTCTATTTTCATGAATGTTGATCATTCAACTGCTGCTGTATTTGTGATTTAAAGAATGATACTCATAGTGTTTTCATGCAACCCAATAACGATGCAACTAAAAAGTTTAGGTTTTCCGTTCTCAATCCAAATTTGAAAGTCCGAACAGTGAGATTATGTAAATAGGTGGAAAACTATTCAGGAAACCTGAGAGGACTGAGGAACGCTGTTCACTCCAAATGGCTAGGGGCTTGATGGACTCCATTCTTCTGCACAGCGACTTAACTCATTTCAGGCAAGCAACTACCTGAAAAACCAAAGCCATTGCAGTCAGGTCGATTCTGACTCGTGGAGACCCCGTGTGTTACAGAGTAGAACTTCATTTCATAGGGTTTTCTTGGCTGTAATCTTTATGGAAGCAGATCACCAGGGCTTTCTTCCACAGCACCACTGGGTAGGTTCAAACTGCCAACCTTTAGGTTAATAGTTGAGTGCAAACAGTTTGCACCACACAAATGTAATGGTACCAAATTTCAAAAACATGAGGGCTTTTTTCTCTGCTTTGCCATTGGAGCCTTGAAATGTGTTTTTCTATCTTTATCTGCAAATTAAAGATTCTCATAGTCGTCATATATTTGCTGAGAATTTATGTGAAAACAGCCACATAGATGATGAGAAATAGTCTCAGCTGTGTATACCTACCTGTCCATTCTAACCTTCAATTCTCTATTTTATATGAAACCATGAAGTTTGTGGATTCCTCCAAGTATTCAAGTGACTCACATCAATGAAGGCGGTAAACATGTTGGGCCAAAACACCATCGGAAACATCTTTGTCAGCAGGGAGCAGAAGTTATACTAATTAAAATGT
Organism: Dugong dugon; assembly: GCA_030035585.1. Lineage (NCBI taxonomy): Eukaryota > Metazoa > Chordata > Mammalia > Sirenia > Dugongidae > Dugong > Dugong dugon. Next base: position 19,959,725 of record CM057469.1, on the reverse strand, counting down.
TCTGAGAAGATACAAGGTGCACTCTAACAAGTCACATAACTATTTTCATCCTAATTAAGGATGTTCCCTCCTGGCATCTTGTGAGGTACGGAATTGGAATAAAAAAGTCTGTGGCATTTCTAGAAGTAGGGTCAGCAGACTCAGCTGGATCCCTCAAGCTAGGAGTGGGGCACATTTTGATATAAAACTACTCTTTTAATTAGTTGATAATTATTCAACCTCCTGTCCATGTGCAGGGAAGATTAGGAAAAGATACTGAGTGAAAGAGTCAAAAACAGATAAAATCTAGGGCAGAAGAGTGAGAGACTCGGGATATGGAGAAATAATCACTGACCTGCTAAAGGAAAATTATGATTGAGTGGAGGGCATCCTTCCCATACAGAAATACTGCCTCGTATTGGAACTGTTGCCCATGGGCATCTCAAGCCTCTGCATAAAGACTTTTGCTCTGGGAAGATATGATGTCACCAGGATTTTTCATCTAATGTCTAGATAAATACATCGGTTTTAGGATAATTTGATGGTTCACTGTGGAAGCTTAGTATTTTGTCTTCAGATGTTAAAAACCTAATAAGGTTGTGGTGTAAACAGTTAAGGGCTCAGCTGCTAACCAAAAAGTTGGTGCTTCAATTCCACCCAGAGGTGCCTCAGAAGAAAGGCCTGCTGATCTACTCCTGAAAAATCAGCCATTGAAAACCCTATGGAGCACAGTCGATCTACTTCCAAAAACATCAACCATTGAAAACCCTATGGAACATAGTTCTACTCTGACACACATGGTCTGGTCATGAGTTGGAATTGACTCAGTGGTAAATGGGAATTGGTGACTATAAGGCTGTTGAGACATTTCCTTTCCGTACCTCCCCACATGTACACACTGAGTACAGATCTTTGGACACGATTATGAGCTGTTATTTTCTCCATCGTTAACCAAGAATTTTATCGTTAACATTTTCAAGCATTGATGAATAAATGCTATTTTCGTCATCGGAGAGCACAAATTAAATAGACCCACGTTGACTAAATAGGAAGTAGACACCTCCTATGCATCTCACACTCCTGGTAAGCCATCAGTTTTGAAATGACAGATGCTGGGCTCATCCTCCACAGCTGAAAATGATTTGAGAGGCAAGAAACTTGGGTTAAAATTAAGACTTAGTGTTGGTACTCCATAAAAAGATTTTCTTCAGTGGGGGAGGGGGAGAAAGAAAAGAAAAACATTTATTTACTGTTTTGGTTTGTGGTGATGGAGAATATTGAGGTTGGAGGTATGAAAATGCCACTTTTCAACTTTAAAATTGGAAGAGCGTATCAGTAAGAATGGTTTGTATTGGCACCAGCAGAAATGACATTTGGAGGAGCAAGAGAAAAGCTAGCTTCTAGCTGGAGAACCAGATCCTGAGCTTGCTGAGTTCTCCCAGGAAGCAGCAAGTGCACTAGGTCTGGCCCTACCACCCATGTGCACCCTTGGTTAATACTCTGTAGAGCAGAACCCAGAAAATGGGAGTATTTGACATACATATTAATCCGCCTGTGTAACTCTGTCAATTACAAGACCAATAAACAGACAGCTTAATAGAGCATTAGGCCATAGATTAATCTGTTCAACATACTGGTTTTTGAGCATTTTCAATTTGTTTATCAGAACTAAGTTTATTCTTTTTTGATTACTTTGCCTATTTATCGCAATAGTTGTTTGTATGTAGTTTTACATGGTAGGAAATGCTCTCCCACAATTAATGTTGAACTGGTTATCATGAACGGGCTTAATATGACAAAATAACATCGACCGACTTCTGTTGTCAGATAAAGTTAAGATTGTGAAGAGAGGGATAGATAAATGCCAAATTGTAGTAAGGGGGATTTTGCCTGGATTCCATCTAAATACATCTCAAAAAATTGTAAAATAGAATCTACCAGCTAAAACTAATGAGCACAAAACTGCATTGACTTGGCCCAGGGTGGACAAATAGAACATCTGGCATATTTGGCACCAATGACACAGCTGGCATTGTTGGAAACGTTTCTGCAGAAGGTACAGATGCAGAAATGGGAGAATTGGTACAAACAGTGCAGATGGAACAGTTGGAACAGATGACAGTGGGCAGAGCTGGCGATGCTGGCACAGGTGTCATAACCTCAACAGCTGGCACAAGTTGTGACAATCCTGGGATTTCTTAGTACAAGGCACATGTTCATTTTGGCTTTGGCTGTAGAGAGATAAGAGCATTTTATAATTAGTAAATGTGCCATTTAAAAAAGAACTTTTTCCCCCTCCATCCTTAAGGACATCCACCTCCAACTGTTAAAGCTTGGAATACAGAGCATTTTTGCAAATTAGAATTTCCCCGAGAAAGCCGTAATTGATAAATACAGATTTCCTATAAGAGGTAATTCGATATTTTTGTTCTGATACAGATAAAATTTGTGAATAGAATTTCTTCATAGGAGTTTTGTGGGAAATAAAGGTCAGAGTTTTGGAGGTGAAAGTACACTCTGTGTTTAAACCAAAATTTATTTGTTGTCAAATTAGAGGGTTATTTGTTTCCCAAGTATAATGAATATTTCTGATTATATGAAATCTCATGTAGAATCACGCTTGGAGATACGGTACAGAATTGGAAACCTGTCTACGGAACAGGTTGGGGAAAGGGGGAAAAAATACTGGATTATGAAATATAGAGAAATCACAATATTGCCACTTTAAAATACCAGTGGGACTTGGCTCTAATTTCATCTAAAATGCTATGATTTGAGCTTGAATTAAAAATACAATATAGTACAGTCTTGTAGGCAACTACATTTAACACCAGAGGAAAAGTTGAAAGAACAAAGCAACTTGTTTGTTAGTGGCTAGAAATCACCATTTTTTTCTAATGTTTGTATTGTAACTAAAGTCCGTTCGTATCTTGGGAAAGCCAAAAACAATTAAAAAACTGTAATGAACACTTATTTTATTAAAATAATGAAAGCATACCAAGGGATTAAATAATGAGTTCTTAAAGCTATGGGTACATTCTCTTGAATCTAGCAGGTGCTTCGTAAATTCTTGTCGAATAAATCACTGCAGTCTAACAAATACTGATATTTTGAATTGTTAAAAACACAATCATCCTCAATATTAACGATCAATCTTCTACGCAAGGAAACAAAGCAAATCAGGCCTCCAGTCCTCCTTTAAAAAAAAAAACAAAAAACAAAAACCCATTGCTGTCGAGTTGGTTCCAACTCATTGCAACTGTATAGGACAGAGTAGAACCACCCCATAGGGTTTCCAAGGAGCAGCTGGTGGATTTGAACTCTCGACCTTTTGGTTAGCAGCCTAGCTTCTAACCACTGTGCCACCAGGGTTCCTCTAGCCCTCTTTATAAGCCTCAAATTTGACCTATGCATACTGGCCAACTTCCTTCCCCCAAGAGAAATCATAGATGGCAAAGATTTGTTGGCTGTAACCCACTCTGTGTCCCCAGGTAAATCCAAAATCCTTCAGCTTTTCCAGTTTACCTTAAACTAAAATCAGCGTAATCAGTCAGCTTCTCTTCATATTCAGCGCAACACAGTGAATGTTTTGTATGTGTTTTGAGTTTTTCGAGAAACCGCTACATAAGGGTTCATCATTTTTCACTGGATGTGAAGTTCTTGACATTGAAAGCATTCTATCTTTGTTTCCAGAGGCCCTGCGTGTTGTTACCTACGTCTAGTAAAAATAACTGTTTGCAGTCATTTAAATACATTAGATTTCAATTTTTCCATCACTTCTGCTTTGTTCTAACCTGACTTTGAACCCAATGAAACTATTCATATTATTCAGAACTTAATTCTATCACTTAACTTTACATTATTTCTTGACTGAGCTGACAAAAATGTTTCTGTTTAAAACAGATAAAATATCTTAATTTATTAACTGCACCCTTGTGACACAGAAACAGAAGAAGAGGTAAGAGAGTTTACTGTTCCCTTTGGGCATAAAGATGATGGCAGATGATTCTGTTTAGAGGAACAGGCTGAAAACATCCACCCTGTATATCTTCACTCGGTCTGAAACATGGCCTTGTGGCTGAAACTCAGATGAACATTGCTTTTAACCACCAAGTACCCTATAAAAAATAATCGATTCCAGGGAATAGCAAGTAGGGAGATTTCCAGGCTTTGGCATTCCCTAGCTTGGCAAAAGATTTTCTGAAGGATGAGGGTGAGGGTGAGTCATTCCTTTGAGCGTCTGCCTTCTTCAGGAATTAGACGAAAATTAAACATGAAAGATGCAATATGCTGCAGCAATTTGATTCCTCTATCATTGTCCCAGCCACTGCCTGTTGCAAAGTGCATTGAACTTTCCAATTTATTGGCATCTCATCCTATGTAAATACCCTTTTCCTTCTCTTAGCTCCAAGACATCAGGATGTGTTTTCATTCCACCCTTCAAACAGTTGCTCCACGTTATGTCTCTCCCCTGTCCCTGGAGGACTTTGGGGTGCTCTCTGAGCTGGGATTTATGAGGCTGGGGTGCTGGCAGAGAATCTCTCACGTGCGGCAGCTCCTCTCCTCCACACGCGGCAACCTGGGATACAATTCTTTTCCTAGGATTAAAAAAATACGTATTTTATGTTGGAGAAATGGTGAGGCAAAATAAAACCATTTATAAATGCAAAAAAAGAGGAAAATTTATATATTAATTTCAAAATTGGAGGAAATTTTAAATTCAAACATCATCTCTTCCCACCTTCCCAACATTCTCCTATTTGGTCAACTACAGGCCTCTAGGAGTCCCTGGGTGATACCAAGTTAATGCGCTCAGCTGTTAACTGAAAGGTCAGTGGTTCAAGGCCACACAGAGATGCCTCAGAAGAAAGACCTGGTTATCTACCTCCAAAAAATCAGCCATTGAAAACCCTATAGCGCACAGTACTACTCTTGTACACATGGGGTCGCCATGAGTCGGAGTTGACTCAATAGTAACTGGTTTGGTTAACTTGATCCTAGTCCTGGCTCCTTTTTGGAGTTGTGAGCATCAGCTCAAGCCCTGGGTATAGCACCAATCTGTCAGCCCTGAGTCTGTTTGTGTAAGGGTCGTGCTTTCCTTTCCCCGCCCCCTGCCACGGAACATTAGGTGTTGACTGTCAAGATGCAATAACACAGCTATCAAACGACCCATTCTTGTTAATCTGTTGGAAGGGGGGAAGGAAGGGTAGGTGAGAATTAGGTAGAGTACTTTTTTTATGGAAACCAGAGTCCTGTATGGAACTTACTGGGCTATTGTTTCCTTGTAGCTTAGAATTGAGCTTATTATTGGGGTTTTGTGGTTTAGAACTTGCAGACGAATCAAGATTTAAGCTACAATCTATTCCCCCAAACCGTTGTGCTGATATCTATCATTGTATGTATGTGAATCTATTTAATATCTATTAAATGGAGCGTAGACGCATTTACTCTTTTTAAAAAAATAATTGTTTTTTGTCTTTTTGGTGAAAGTTTACACAGCATTAGTTTCCCCTTTGACAGTCTCCACACAAACTGATCGATGACATTAGTTACATTTTTCACACGTGTCAGCGTTCTCATTAATTGTGTTCTGGTTATTCCATTTCCAGTACTCTAGTTTCCCTGCTCCCTTACCTTCTCATCTTTGTTTTGGATTAAATGCAGACCTTTTGGACGCATACAAGTTGTTTTTTTTTTTTTTTAGTAGAGCACCGATCTAATGGGTAATGTCTTTTATTTTGCGTGTCACTCTGCTTTTCTGTTAGAAGGTGATCTCAGGGGATAGTTTTGGTTCAAAGTTTAAAGAATGTCTCAGGGTGTTAATCTCAGGGAGTCCTCTGATCTCAGGCAGTCCAGTTAGTTTGGCCATTTATAAGAATTTGAGTTTTGTTCTCCATTTTTCTCCCATTCTAACCAAGATCATCTATTGTGCCTCCGGTCAGATTGGTCAGTAGTGGTAGCCATCTGGTTCTTCTGGTCTCAGGGTAGGCAAGGTCGTGGCTCATGTAGGCTATCAGCCCTGTATACTTGTTTCTTCTCTGTGATTTTGGTTACCTTCTTACTCTTTTGCTACTGATGAGTAGAGACCAATAGTTCTATCTTAGATGGCCACTCACAAACTTTTAAGACCCCAGATGCTACTCCCTTCACTAGGATGCATAGCATGAACTTTGTGAACTATATTATGCTAGTTGACAGAATAGTTCCATGAGACTATGGTTCTAAGCCTTCAAACCCATCTTGGAAGGTATTTGGTTATGTCTGAGAAGTATCTGTAGCTGTGTCTTCAATGAATATATGTGTCTGCCTACATATATCTGTATACAAACATGTAGATACTTCTATCTGTTCTCACATACATGTACGCCTGTACCTATCTGTATATATAGATGCCTATACATGCTGGTATGTGATCCTAGACTCATTTTTTGTTCTTTGTTGGATCTGTTGCCCTTTTACATATGTCAAATTCTTCGGTACAAGCATCCTTTTCTCACGAGTGCTTTCCAGTGACATCAGATGCAGTTACTCTTTTAACAATATTTCAGTGTTCAAAAATTTCAAACATACAAAAGAAGTAGATAGGTTGGCATAATGAGCTCTCATATACTCATCATCCAGATTTAACATTTATTAACAATTTACCAATTTGTTTCATCTTTCTCCTGCCATCCATGCATGCACTTTTTCCTCCTTCCCTGGACGATTTTAAAACAAATCCCAGACATAATGTCATTTCACCCTGAAACGCTTCAATATTCATCTCTAACAGACAAGGGCAATTTTTAAAACCGTAATGACCATGTTATGTTTTAAAACCATAATGATACATAAAAATAACAACATTTTCTCAATGTCATGTAATTCCTTGTCCATATTCAGAGTCCCTGCTCATCCCAGAGGTGTGTTTATGCAATTGGTTTGTTCAAATCTGGACCCAAATAAGGCCCTGATTATGTCTCTTAAGTTTCTTTTATTCTTTTTCATTTTTCCTTTCATTGCTTAGTTGGATAAACCAGGTCATTTGTCCTTAGAGGATCCTACATTCTGAATTTGGCCAGTTGTTTCCTTGTAAAGATATTCAGCCTTTCCCTCTGTCCCCTGTATTTCCTGTAAACTGGCATTGAGCTCCCTAGGCTTGAGTAGATTCAGGCTCAATTTTTAGGCACGAACACTTCATGGTTGGTGCTTTGTACTTCCTAGTGCCTCTCCTGATGGGCCCATAATAATACCCGGTTGTCCTGCTTTAATATTGCTAAGGCTGATTAGTGAATTTAGGTGGCATATCTTCCCTTTCTAAAAAACAAAACAAAAAAAAAAATTATTGTTCTAAAAATATAAAGAACACAATTTGTCAATTCAACATTTTTCACACATACAATTTAATAAAACTAATCACATTAATCATGTTGGCAACCATCACCAACATCCATTGCCAAATTCTCCATCTCCATAATCAAAAAAACTGTTACCTAAACAACGATTCCCCCTTTTCTCTGTTACTCCTGCTCCTGGTAACCACAGTTAAACTCTAATCTCTACCTATTTGCCTAGTCCAGGTATTTCAGATTAGTGAAATCATACAACATTTGTCCTTTGGTGACTGATTCATTTCACTCAGCATGTCTTCAAGCTCCACCCGTACCGTAGCATGTATCAAGACTTCGTTTCTTCTACTGGCTGAGCAGTATTCCATTGTACGTATGAACCAAATTTTGTTGATCCATTCATCGGCTGATGAGCATTCAGGTTGTTTGCTCCTGTTGGCTATTGTGAATACTGCTGCAAGAACATTGGTGTACATGTTAGGTGACATATATTCTTGGTCTTGAAGACTGTTAATCTGCTCTCAAGCTTCTTTTCTCATATGGATATTGTGAATTTTATCTCAATGTTCTTTGTGTAGTCCTCAGGGTATCCTTCAATTTTTAATAAATAATCCTTTTATTCGAGAACTGCCAATGGTAAATAACAACATACATATGTTGATACATGTAATATATACATATATATAGTTCTTGTTGTTGTTAGTTGCTGTCAAGTTGATTCTGATTCGCGTCAACCCCACGTGTGCGGAGTAGAACTGCTCCATCGGATTTTCAAAGCTGTTACCTTTTGGAAACAGTTCACCAGGCCTGTCTCCCAAGGCACCTCTGGGTGGGTTTGAACTGCTAACCTTACAGCTAGTAGTTGAGTGCTTAACTGTTTGTGCCACCCAGAGACTCCTAGTAGATTATTATCAAATAAATATAATGAGAAGTGTAGGCAATTAAGTATTTTATAGACATTTCAAATATTTTACTATTTTTAATTCTTATCTATTTTCTTGTCTGTTTGAAAATGAAAGTATTAACATCACTGGCCTATGATTAATGAATGTAAAATTGAATGTTTTTCCGATGGTGATTAATAGTAATGATAGACATTCTTAGTAAGAATAAAACACTTCAAGGTTCTGTGAAATTTTAATGTTGAAAATGTCTTATTTCTGTATGAGGTTTGAGGTTTCACGTCCATCATTTCATGTGATCATTACTACAACCCTATAGCAGAGGGATAATTGAATACATGAGAAAGCTGACGTAGGAAAAGCTCAAATGTCTTATGAGAGGCCCCACAACCAATAAATGACAAAGCCAGTGATCAGTATCACTGCTAAATCCAATTTGGACTGAGCTCATTCTGTTCTAGAGAGAACTATTTAATTTACTTTCACCCGTGGAGCTTCAGGTATTCTGAAGTCTTGGTGCTGTCGAGAGAATTGCAGAAACTTCCAGTTTGCTCATGTTCCGTCTGCTCCAGGAAGCTTTGGTGTCAAAGGCTTTGCACAAACTATTCTCAATTCACCTGACCGAGGACATTTGGCTGCCTTCATAATTCTCTTCTCTCTCAGGAACCTCCATCTAGAAACTTCTTCCTCTTTTTTTCACTCACAGGAAAACGGGATTTTCATGTGGTTCTACCCCTTCTTTTTCCTTCTTTTATGAGAACAGAAAAAAGTTGGAGAGAAACAAGGTGTAATACTTAAAAGAAATTCATAAGATCCTCTAATGTGATTCTTCCGTCATCCCTCAAATATGAAAAAAATTTTCCCCAGCAACCATCCTTCTAGTTTATTTCTCTCTCTTTCTTAATGAATGTCCCATCCATGTTGGGAAGGATTTCTTTATTGAGCTCCACCAATTTTCAACATGGCTTCTTTTGACCAGATTTTTTAAAAAAAATTTGCCGTTCTTATTCTCTTGGTCCCACATTAAAAAAATTAGAAAGCATTCAAATAGAGATACATTGTTTTTCTTACGATGCTATACTTAAAAGTCTATGACCATTAAAATAGGAGAATAATCTTTTCTCATTGATTAGTATCCCATTTGGGGTCTTTTCATTGGATATGGAAAAAGTATATGGTGCGTTGTGGCAATTGCTAAAGTGAGTTTGGTGAAAGAGTAAGAATTTGGAATTAGTGAGCCTGAAGAAAAAACAGTGAAAGGACATCTCTTCAAAACTCCACCGTAATCATTTATAATTGTTGTAAAAAAGATCCTGCCAGTCACTTTATTCACTTTAAAAGGCAAAGTGAAATACACTTAAGTGATAACAAAACATTCAGGGACCTAAAGAAAAACCTTAAGAGGAATAATTGTTTAAATATCAGAGCATGACCTAAAGAAACTCTTGGAATCTTAAGAACAACGGAAACAACAAAAAGCAATCATTGGCCTCTGATTACCAGGAGACCAGGAGACGGGCTGGGGGCTCCTAGGAAACCCGGGTCTATCTTTTTAGCTCCCAGAACCTAGGAGTCTCTTTGCTTTTCAGAGTTCCCCTGTTTGGACCCATCCCTCTATAGGACTGAAATCTTTGTTATAACTTGCCTCTAAACTTTGGGCCAGTTCTTATTTCCTCTTCCTCTCAAACTCCATCTTCACAATGACAGACTGCATTCAGTAATTGCTGCCTTTTGTAATTGTTCTATCTCCAAACTGGCTGATTAGGGGAGAGACACAGCTGTCCATCAGAAGGGTGTAAAGTGGCTGAAGCAGCCATCCCCTGAGCTGGAGAAAGTTAATTGCGCTTTCTGAGGCTATCCCAGTAGGAAAGATGCTAAGAAGAGCCCCAGGAATCCCTCTGTTAGTGCTTTTTTTTTTTTTTTTCCTTTCTGAGCATGTCCATTTGTAACCTGGAAAAAAATGTAGTAAACAGCATGTTAATTAGATTTGCAGATGAAATTAAATCAGGAAGCGTTGGAGACACCAGTGAATAAAGAGAAATTCTACGTAGGGTTTCTGAGGTTAAAAACATGGAAGGAATCAAACAAAATGAGAATTAACTTAGACAAGTGTAACCCCAACGCTTTGGAGGGAAAAAAAAAAAAACTGTAAAAGTAAGCAGCAGGAGGGAAAAATCCAGAAAACAGTCATTCCAGAGGGACCAGGGGGAGAGTGGACAACAAATTAGATGTGTTTGCAATATGCCTCGGAAGCTAATGTGATCTGGGGCTGAATGTGCAGAGGCATCGCATTATGAGGGAGAGGTGGAGTAATTTAGTGCATTTGGCAGAAACACACCTGGAATATTGTGTTCAGGTCTGCACATCTTGGGAGCAGACAGATATAGAGTAACTAGAGGGAAATCAGCATAAAGCAACAGAAGTGATTAACAAGTGATGGGGTGATTTATGAGAAAAATAGACTGTGTGATTTGGCTTACAAGAGTAATACGAATGGAGTGTTGAATTTTGCTGCGAGTGTTTTCCTGATTTTTTCCCCTATAAAACCCAAGAATTAATAAAACACAGTTGGCATAAAACATACATTGTAGTTTAAATTGGAGGACTGAAATTTACAGGAAGGAAAACTTCTAGACAATGAAAGCTCTGAGATTATGAAAGTATCTTTGTAGGGCGTGAAAGGAGGGCCATGGCTGAAAAAATATTAACGTACGTGGTTGTCATACTTTTCATTCCAAAGCTATTAAATTTACCCTGGTCCTGACCTCTCAGCATTAAAGAATGAGCTGGAACTGCTCACCTATCAGAGCCCGAGAAATCTTCCTGGATGCTTGTTCTTCTACAGAGTTCCACTCAGAGGCAGTCATTTTTAAATTTTGGTTTGAGTACATGATGCCTACAAGGCTTGGGTCAGATGGTTATCTTTTCCATCTTTTGGGATGCTCCTGATGTCTGCAAAAGCAGTGACCAGAAGCAGCAAATTGATCTGCCATGTTATCTCTATGTGCGACTGCAAGCTGTCGTTGAATCCAAGGATGGGCTTCAGATGGCAAGGGAAAGATGAATCTAATTTAAAAAAATCTCAGAATGATAGCTGGAGGAGCAGCATTTTGTACCAGCTAATGAGGCTAATTTGTTCTTAAAATACAAGTTGCTGTGCTTCCTAAATTAAAATTCACTTCTGATGTAAATACAGAGGATATAAATGTGGAGAAAAAAATGTATGCGGTATGCTGTGGTTTTTTTTTAATTTTGTAACTTGGAGCCCATTCTAAGAGGAACTGTTTAGAAAATTTTATTCTCTAAATTGAGGGAGATCTTTACCTCTTGGCCTCAAGTACCTGGAAAGACAATGAGGAGCATTAGTTTTACAAGGAAGGAAAAGGGGTGAGATGATTTCTTCCCGGCTGTTGGAGCGTAAAGTGCATCGTCCTGGAGATTATGTCCCAAATTCTTGTGACGTTCAGCTTTCTCATCTAGAAAATGAATATGGGGAAGTGTATTGCTTTCACAGTAATTGAATAGTCCACTGACAAATGCTTTTTTTTAACTTTTAGATGTTTAATTAAATCTGCCTGAAAGAAAGTTCTTATTCCAAATCAAGGAGTTTCTCTTCTTTCTCTGTTCACTGCCAAACTGGTGGGGAAAGGATTGTTCTCATACGGTCTTGCTATGGAAGGAGATTTTTTTCTCTTATTCTTTTTGTTTTGAACGTTACAAAGAGTAGAGCAGAGTCTTTAGATAAATTAAAGCAAATAATAAACAGAAAGACCTTTAAAAAGCAAATAGCACTAATTTTCTAAATGCTATTTGATTAGCTATTTAAAAGAACAGTTTTCACCACATTCCAGAAGAAATAGATACTCTCTTAATGAGACAATAACATTTAATGCCTAAAATAACAAATTATACAAAGCAATTATCTAAAGTCTGGTTTAATACCCAGTCTATCTAAGGGATTTATGCTATTCTAGATTTTGCTTCTTAACACTGGGCTTTGAAACTAAGGTTTTGGCTTCCCCAGCCTTATCTCAATTTAAGTTCAGATACAGGAACAAGGGAAAAACGATGTCACTTTATATAAATAAACTGATGAATTGTGTCTGGGACTTTGAATGCGTCTGTAACAGGAGAATTTTGCCCTTTCTGGTCTTAAAAGCCTGTGAGGGGCCATCTAAGATACTCCACTGGTCCCACCCCATCTGGAGCAAGGGAGAATGAAGAAAACGAAAGACACAAGGAAAAGATTAGTCTAAAGGTCTAACGGACTACAACTACCACAGCTTCCACCAGGCTGAGTGCAGCACAACTAGATGGTGCCCGGTTACTACCGCTGACAGCTCCGGCAGGGTTCACAATAGAGGGTCCCTGACAGAGCTGGAGAAAAATGTAGAACAAAATTCTAACTCACAAAAAAAGGCCAGCCTTACTGCTCTGACAGACTGGAGCTACCCTGAGAGTATGCCCCCCGGATACCCTTTTAACTAAGCACTGAAGTCACTCCTGAGGTTCACCCTTCAGCCAAAGATTAGACAGGCCCATAAAACAAAATGGGCACACTAGCCCAGGAGCAAGGATGAGAAAAGGCAAGAGGGGACAGGAAAGCTGCTAATGGGGAACCCAAGGCCGAGAAGGGGAGAATTGACACATCATGGGGTTGGCAAGCAATGTCACAAAATGATACGTGTATTAACTGTTTAATGAGAAACTAATTTGCTCTGTAAACCTTCATCTAAAGCACATAAAAAATTAAAGAAAAAAAAAAGCATCTCCCAAGCCCAGTGAGCCTAAGTGCTCATAAAGGCTCCTGGCCAACCATGCCATGGTCTTAAGGGAAACAAAAAAATCTCTCCCAGAGTCATTGCCACAAGTGCAAGGGGGAAAATCTGCCCGTGGGACAATAATAGCAGCAGGCCATTTCTAAGGACTAGGCGTTGTTCTCAGGGCTTTGCATACATGGACTCATGCGATCCCTACCACAACCTGTGAAATAAGTACTATTATTATTTCCATTTTACAGATGAGGAGACTTAGACACAGAGAGGGAGGTAGCTGGCCCAACATCAATCAGCTAGTAAGTGGCAGAGCTCACAGTTGAACACAGCCAGGCTGGCTGCAGAGCCTTTGAAGACCTGGAACTCTCAGGCTGTTTACCCTGCAAGCTTTGTTTTAAAACAGGAATATCTTGCTATCTTTGAAAGCAGAAAAACCAGAGTCATGAATTAGGGAGTAATTTAAGGCTTTGTTGTTCTTATTCGTTGCCGTTGAGTTGGCTCCAACTGGTGACGACCCCACATACAACAGAAGAAAATGTTGCCCCTGTCCTGAGTCATCTTCATGATTGTTGGCATACTTGAGTTTGTTGTAGCCACTGTGTATTTTGAGTGGCTTCCAACCTGGAGAGCTTCTCTTCCAGCACTATATCAGACAATATTCTGTTGTGATCCATAGGATTTTCACTGGCTAAGTTTTGGAAGTAGATCACCAGGCCTTTCTTCTTAGTCTGTCTTAGTCTGGAAGCTCCACTGAAACCTGTCTACCATGGGTGACCCTGCTAGTATTTGAAATACCAGTGGCATAACTTTCAGAATTATAGCAACCTACAAGCCACCACAGTATGACAAACTGACAGGTGGTGGCTTATACCCCTACACCAAGAGTAAAAACCAGTTGCCACCGAATCAATTCTGACTCATGGTGAGCCTATGTGTCAGAGTAGAACTGTGTTCCATAGGCTTCTAAATGGCTGTGATCTTTTGGAAGTAGATCTAGGACTTTCTTCCAAGGGGCCTCTGGGTGGGTTCGAACCACCAAATTTTTGGTTAGTAGCTAAGTGTGTAACCGCTACCAGCGTCTTAATACACCTGGGAGAGGTAATAGAATGAATGTGTAGTGATCCAGCTGTCCCTCAGCTGTCTTTAAAGGAGTTTGATGTAAAGAAGACTGCTTCTTTCTATAAGCGCTGCGACTTTACATGTAGGGCAGAATGGAAAGCATTTTTGACTTCCTAAACGGGCCATCGGCTTTTTCTTTTGCTTCACTCTGAGTGATGTTTTAACTTGGCACTTGTCCCACTGGTCCTGCACTCATTAAGAGAGGCAGTGCAGTAGCGTGGAATGAAAATGGACTCTGGAAAGAGCCAAACTTGGATTTAAACCCTGACTCTGCCATTTATTAGCTCTGTGACCCATGGCAACTTATTTAACTTCATCCACAAGATGAGGTAAGTGATATTTACCTTCCAGGGCTATTGTGAGCATAATTAATGAAATAATTAAATGTCTGTGAAAATGTCTAGCGTGTGGAAGGCACTCAATATATGTTAGCTCTTTCTCCTCAAGCCAGACCAAATCCTTACCTGTAGACCATTGAAATTATATCAGCATAAGGTTTTCAGCAGGGGCTAGGGAACATGCCAGATACCACCACCAAGATTGGTTTACCAATTTGTGTTTGTGTGATGGAAATGGAAGGCATTGATCACAATTCTCATTCCAAGTCACTAAGGGGTTCCTGGGTGGTGAAAACAGCTAAGTGCTCGGCTATTAGCTAAAACGCATCCAGAGGCACCTTGAAAGACAGGCCTGGCAGTCTGCTTCCAAAAAGTCCCAGCCTGAAAACCCTATGGAGCACAGTTCTACTCTACACATACGGGGTTGCCATGACTCAACTTGAGGGCAGCTAACAGCAACAAAGAGAAGCCACACTAGTTTTATTACTGAAGGTGTAGATACAGGTTTGGTGATACAGGGATTACATGAGGGGGTGGTGGAGAGCAAAGCTTATCCCGATGGCAACAAGAGAGTTAAGGCAATTAAACTGGATTTTACCCCTCCAGAGTCCAACACTTGTTTTTCCAAGTACAGTGAGTTACAGAGATAGCACATAATGTACCAATAATGAAAATAACTCTGCGAACAGCACGGAAGTAAGTTGGGGCTCCTTCCACCCACGCAGAGATGACTGTTGGGTGCGGAAGCCCAGTGGAATATAAATGAACTGCCGTATATGAGAAATAAGAAACAAGAGGCTGAGGTTCTGAGACATACCAACGTATCTCGAGAAGGAACCTGCACACTTTTTCTCACCTCTGTTTCCCCAGAGTAAGATCATGGACACAAGGATTCCCTTTCTGCAGGGACATCACTGGCTCTAATAAAGCACCACGGACAGTGTGATGAAAGCGTGCTGTTGGGAGGCACTCAGTACCCAGAGCTTCTGGTTCCCATCGCAAACTCTCTAGATGCTCTTCCGTGTGTCCTCATTCAGGGCACGATTCACTGGCAGCAGGTGTATGTTCGTTCTGATAAATGTCAGCTTCTTAACATTCACTTTGGAGAGGGAAAGGTGGCAGACACTGGTCCTGCCCTTGCTGAACCGAAGGCATTCTGCAGTGCATATTGGAGGGTAAGTAACTTACATAGTCTGTAGCCACTGGGCTGGAGCTGGCTCCGGCCCCTTCTCCCCTCACCAGAGTAGGGATGACTCGGCATTAGCAGACATGCCCCAGATGTCCTGCCATCATCGACTGATCTAGACTCTGGCAGCCCCCAGCCTCCCATAATATCCTAGGAGACAGGAAGCCCAAGGCTTCCAAGTGGTGCCCCCAGGGTTTCTGAAGTGCACTAATGGCTAATTGAGTATCACTGTTCTGCTGCCTGTCATGCTGCTTCCACCCCTTCTCCTTCCTCTTTTCCTAGTCGTTTGCTTTCTGAAGGCTCACTTAATCAAATATCCCACTCAGTCAATCGAACGAGTGTTGAATCATACAACACGTCAAGGCGCTGTCCAAGGTACTGCACCCTGCAGTTAATTACTACAAATTGCTGTTACTACCAAAGGGTGTGCTCCATTTTTGCGTCTGTGAATCCTCCTCCTTACAAATATAAAGGATAATGGTTGACAAAGAAAAAAAGTGATTAAGGGGCATTAATGGAGAGTTTTAAGATAAAATGCGAGAAGATGAGATTTTGTGACTTTCCACATGGCTGCCTTTCCAATATGTATTTTAAACTTTAAGGGAAGTATCCAATTGAGGTGTGTTCAACTACATGAAAATCCTTCTTAATCAATCAGTAATTATTGATTTATTATCTGCTGTATCACAGCACTGCTATAAATCTTGACAGAGGTTTAGAAAATGTCTAGACATGGTTCAAGCTTCCAGGAGTCTTGTAATCCATCTAGCGAGGAGGTTATAATGTACACGTGTGAAACAACTCAAGCAATATATAGTTAAGTGGTTGATTTTGTGGCACAGACTATAAGGGATATAGGAATTGGGAAATATGGAAGATCAGAGAAGTCTAATGTTCTCAGAGGAGGTGTGACTTGAGCTCATGTTCAAATAAGATGGCTAGGACTTGGCTAGATAGAGGGGAAAGTGAAGGTGTGCATGTGGGGCCCCAACAATATTTGCCTGAATGTCTACATCTGGGTTGAAATTTATGCAAAATATTTATTCTTATCTTTCGTGGCTGCTTGAAATAAGGAATTATAAAATAAAAATAATACCAATAAATGTGGAATTTTAGAATGAAAAAAATTTATTGTAGATAAATTAAGAACTTGAGGGTCATTGGGCAACCTGGTTACAGCTTTTGTTTAAAAGCTAATTACAGCTTTTGTTTTAATAATAATAAAAAAAAAGTCCCCAGCGGCTAAGTTTCAATTGTCTTCTCAAATGTCTGGTGGATTTATATAAAACGGGCAGAATGCCTGCTCTTCTTAATTTGCAAGGTTCTGTTAAGTATGAAAATGGTTTATGGTATAATAATAAAATAGAAAGTAGTATTATTATTACAGAGTAAATGATATAGATAAAACTAACAAGGATCGTGAAAGCAGTGTTTTAAGAGTTATACTTGAGGCTCATTTGGATCACAGAGGTGAAGCCTGGACTCTTAGTGTTAACTCTGAGAGCAGTTTAAAATCTTCAGACTTGTTTTTATATCTGCTAGATAAGCTTGTTTATACATATGTTTTAACATGAATCTCCTATTACCTTTACCTGTGCAAGGCCCCTTAGGTGGCATTCGTATTGAGTGGAATGATTTTTGTTTTCAAAAAGGGAAATTTTACAAATTGTGCTTCACTTTTAATTCAGGACTTGAGCTGTTTTCTCCTAGGAAAACAGCTTTTTGCTTGGCAAAAATGGATGTGAAGCATTGGCGCAAATGAAAGGCCGTTCTCATTGCAAAGAAAACTGCCTTTTGCTTTTGCCAAAAAAAGCAAAACATATGAGACAAAACCACAAATATTTCCCTGTTTGCAAACCCTGTGAAAACGTGATTTTTCACCAGTGGTGAGAATATTTTCCCTCACGGCTCTTCTCATTTCTAAAAAATATAATTTCCGTGGTAAAAGTCATACTTTACACCTACAACACCTCATTACTATCATAGAATACCATGAATATTGTTATTGAACATGTTAACTGTATTTTCTGTCAAATGTAATATTGGAGGGGGTACAATCCCTACCAAATAAAACTATGGTCTCAACCAAGTAAAATGAAACATGTACTGAGCACTGGGGGACCATTGACATCAAGCACCAAAGGTGGAAAAGGAAAGGTATTTGGGTTCAATTTAGATTGAATATATGGAACCTAGGTGAATGAATAAGGACTTAAGGAAACAGTAGTGAAAGAGAATTAAAAGGTGGTAATAATATAACGTAGTAAAAAGAGCACTGAAATGGTGTTTGAGAGATTTGGTTTCCAGCCCTGGGTACAACCTTTGGCAAATTCATTCAATCTCTCGTGGCCTCAGATTTACCATCTGAAAAGAATAGGCTTCAGTGAAACGACCATTTGGATTCCTTTCAGATCTAAAATTTTGCAATAACAAGAATTGAAATGCATTTGTAAAATATTGAAATCATGAATATCAAGAGATCACCACTAATTATTTGACTCCCTTGATTCCAGAATAACTCACTGAAGTCAGAGGGCTACTTTGGTATTTTTAATTGTTCTTATGTGGAGGTATTCACATAACAGATTTAATTGTTAATTTTTTTGTGCTTATGATTGCCTTTAATATCAATACGCTTTTCCTCATGGCTATGCTAAGCCCTTCCTACTGTAATTAAGCTAATTTTTTCTCATTTTCCCCGACGAAGTAGTAAGTATCCGTTCACCATTTTTATATAATTAAAATACTTAATGTATTAATACAGGCATGACTCACTTGAAGCAATATATTTGCTCAGAAAAATGGGGTATAAATAAATTTGTGGCATGTGGAATATTTTTTATAAAAGATTCAGTTTTGAAAGCAATTCAGTGGTGAGTGTTTTTATCAAGCAAGCAACCATTTTATTAAATAAAGACATTTCCCAAAGTGAATTTATTTTATACAAATTTATTTTCATGGCCATTGCAGAGAACCCTGCATTCGTGAAGGGTTCAGATATATTTATGGCTGCTGGATCCATAGTGGATTTTAAAGATGGATTTGGATAAATTTGGAGCACCTCCTTAACCTGTGAAGATATGAGGATAGCATATGGAGCAACTACACTCTCAGGCTTGTGTTGAGATGTCATAGGCTTGTATTTACAAAAATAAAAAAAAACATACAGTTGCCGTGGCATCTATTCCAACTCATGGTGACCCCGTGTGTGTCAGAGTAGAATTGTGCTCCAAAGGGTTTTCAATGGCTGACTTTTCAGAAGTAGATTGCCAGGTCTTTCTTCCAAGCTGCCTCTGGGTGGATGCAAATCTCCAACCTTTCGTTCAGCAGCCAGTGTGTTAACTGTTTGTACCACCCAGGGACTCTAGCACTTCCAAAGTTCTGTTTCTCCTACATATAATGCCAGAACTTGAGGTATTTGCCACCAGCTGAACAATTATCCCAGGCAACTAGATTTCCAATACCCACTGCTGTCTGGTCGATTCCGACTCATAGTGACCCTCTAGGACAGGATAGAACTGTGCCATAGGATTTCCAAGGCTGTAAATCTTTGTGGAAGCAGACTGCCACATCTTTCTCCCCTGGAGGAGCTGGTGGGTTCGAACCATTGACCTTTCAGTTAGCAGCTGAGCGCTTAAGGATTGTGCCACCAGGGTTCCTTGGATTTCCAATAGGTGTGGCTAATGGAAAAGCAGCTTATAGCCACATTCCAAGTGATTATATTATCTGTATAAAAATGTAATTTCTATTAAACTAATAAGCATAATTGTAACTAATCACTACCCACATGTTTAATTAGTTGTATAATTAACAAGTTTAAGGTAGCAAATTACTATTAAAAGAAAACAATAAGAAAGCATTTAAGAACAGTCAGGTACCTTTTTTACTACTTTAGGTTTATAAATACTCTTCTGCCAGTACGCTCATACTTACTTAGGTGTTTTCCTTCTCTCTTCTCACCCCTCCCCTCCCCTCCCCCCCCCTTAACACAGCTCACTGTAAAACAAACATTCAGATAGAATAAGACTGTATTAAGTAAAAAGAAAAGCTTTCCAAAGTCCCACTTCTCAAAGGTTACCACTGTTAATAGACTAATATCCTTTCATCCAGATGTTGTCTGTGGAAATGTACATATGCACACATTCATGTATGCACACATGCAGATGATACAGATTGCATCTTGGTAAACAGTAGGGAGTAATGGTTAAAAGCTCGTTCTGGAACCAGACTGCCCAGTCCTGTGCCATCCCCACGACTGGTTGCGGATTGGACCATTGTGATCCATAGGGTTTTCATTGGCTGATTTTCAGTAGTAGATTTCCAGGCCTTTCTATGTAGTCTGTCTTAGTCTGGAAGCTCCTCTGAAACCTGTTCAGCATTGTAACAACATGCAAGCCTCCACTGATGGACTGGTGGTGGTTACCAGACACTGTTAGAACTTTAAATACGTTCTGTCATTAATCGTTATAACAAGCCCCAGGAAGGAGTTGTTATTACCATCCTCGTGTGACAGGGCAATGTTCTACATGGCTTGGAGTGTTCATAAAGTATTGCTACTCAGTCCTAAGAGGTGGTGTTTTATTTGACAGCCTTCCGCTCAACATGGTGATCTGCTTGTCTACAAGGCTCTAAGCCTCTTAAAAGTGCTTTGACATGAATTTTTGTGTGTATGGGGTGGAGATTGGATAGGGAATCTTGACTGGCTTTCTGCTGCCATAGGACACTGCCTCCTGAGAAGAGGCTTGTCCAGGAATCATACCCAAAGTGTGAAGCTAGTGAAGCCTACAGCTCCAGTGGCAGCTGCTGGTTCTAAAGAGGCTTCTCTATGTTGGTAAATTTTAAGGGTGGGCTGCCCCTCCTTGTGAGTCTTGGCGGAAGGACTCCAGCCACAGCTCCAGGGCTCTCAGAATTAAAGCCCTCTCAAACCTTTCATCCTTATTTTATGGGAGCTGTGAGCTGAACCATTCTGTCCCTTCCAGAGAAGCCATTTCAAGCCCATTGCCACCTAGGCAAGTGGTGTCAAGAGTGGCCCATGGCGGCCAGTTCCTCATGAGTGTCTCCTTTGGGGCCGGCACTGTTCTAGGCACTGAGATAGAGCTGGTCCAAGGCGGACAATCATCCTTCCCCTATGGAGCTTGCATTCTACTTGTGGGAAACAAACCAAAAATAAACGGAAATAAAGAAAATACCAAATAGTAAGGTGGCACCCAAAGACGGCTTAGAGCCATTGATCCTCAACCCCACCAAACACAAGACTCTCTTTAAAATAATAACTAGGCCCCCAAGCATCCTTTTAACTCAGTACTGAAGTCACTGCTGAGGTTCTCCCTTCAGCCAAAGATTAGACAGGCCCATAAAACAAGACGAGTCTAAATGGGCACACCAGCCCAGGGGCAAGGACGAGAAGGCAGGAGGGGGCTGGAAGGCTGGATGAATGGAAATGGGGACCCCAAGGTGGAGAAGGGGAGAGTGTTGACACGTCGTGGGGTTGGCAACCAATGTCACAAAACAGTATGTGTACTAATTGTTTAATGTGAAACTAATTTGCTTGGTAAAACCTCATCCAAAGCATGCACACACACACACACACAAGCACAGACAGATGAATGGATTAACAAACTGTAGCATGTACCCACAATGGAATAGTCTGCAACAACAACAACAAAAAAAAACAACTAATAGTTGGTAATGCTCCACTTTCTACCTTGATATGAAATTCATAGAAAATATAACAAATCTACAAATACAATTTTAAAATTGCACAATGTAATACACTTTACTTATAAAGTACACTTATGAGTATATTTATATAAATCTATAAATAGGAAATAAATATTAAAATATAATTTTATTTACATATAACATACATAAATAAAAAATATATTAAATATAATAGAAAAGGAAATAAACAAAAGGTAAGTAATTTATCCAAACATAATATGTATTTCAGTATGTAAATGCTAGGGCACAACTACCCTAGATGTTTCTCTTTCTCTGGTGGGTACCCCCAGCTTTCTTTAGATTTCCACTTATGCTTATTTTTCCCTATCAGTGTTGAAAGCTTATACTTATGTCTTCCCCCTGAACAAGAAAAAACTCTTAGCATGCTTTCTGGTCTTTTTTTTCCTTTACCCTCTCCTCCTGCCACACTGCTGTTGTTTGGAATTTTAGGTCTGAATTGTTATAAATATGGTAGTCCTCCTCATTCAAGGGGGATACTTTACAAGACCCCCTTGGATGTCTGGAACTGTGGACTGTACTGAATCCTATATATGCTATGTTTTGTCCTATACATATATATCTATGATAAAGTTTAATTTATAAATTTGGTACAGTACAGTAAGAGATTCACAACAGTAACTAATAACAAAATAGAACAATTATAACAATATACTGTAATAAAAGTTATGTGAATGTGGTCCCTGGGCTGGATGGAAGGGGACAGCACAAGATTTCATCACGCTACTCATTTAACATTTTTGGACTCCGGTTGACCACGGGTAACTGAAAACCCCAGAAGGTGAAACCAAGGATGGGGGGTGGGTGCTATATTTGGGAAGGGGCGGGGGTTAGAATCATTACCACTGGTCTGTCAGGGAAGGCTTGTGTGTTGCTGTGATGCTGAACAGGATTCAGCAAAGCTTCCAGGCTAAGACAGACTAGGAAAAAAGTCCTGACGATCTACTTGTGAAAATCAGCCATTGAAAACCTATGGATCACAAAAATTCGATCTGCAACCAGTCAGGGTAGCATTTCATTCTGTTGTGTGTGGGGTTGCCATGATTTCGGGAACAACTTAATGGCAATTAACAACAAAAAACAACATTATGCAGATAGGGACAGTTTTACTTATGTTTTCTTTACCTCTTATCTCTCATTCTTTTCTTTCCCGATGCTTTCTGTAAGAGTTCCTTGGCCTGATCTTCCAGATTACTAAATTTTTCTTCAGCTGTATTCATTCTGATATTTAACCTACTCATTGAATCCTTTTCTTGGACAATTATATTTTTCCATACACAGTATGTCTAATAGTTGTATCTTCATAGTTCCTCTTGCAGGTATCCAATATCCTCCTTTATGTTGGGGGCTATTTATTATACAACCCTGGAGGCATAGTGGTTAAGAGCTATGGCTGCTAATCAAAAGAGTCGGCAGTTCACATCTACCAGGTGCTCCTTGGAAACCCTATGGGACAGTTAATTGACTTGACCGCAACGGGTTTGGTTTTTTTGGTTTTATTTTTTATGCTCATTTAAAATTCTTGTTAAAAAATAAAAATAAAATTCTTGTTCTGTCTTTTCCATTACTTTTGCTTCTGCTGGAATAGGTGTTTTGTTATTTTTCTCTGTGAGTTTATCTTTTGTTCTGCTGGGACTCTCAACTGCATTACCTACCAATGCTTGTCTTAGGGGAGGGGAGAAAGTCTAATTGTGCTTTCCAGGCTAGTTTAGGTTTTATGAAAGGGGGCTGCTCCTCAAGGTGAATAGCCCTTTTTATTGCACTCTTGCTCAACCACTCCCTGTTTTCCTTGCTCTAGGTACCATCTGTTCCCCAGGGATTCTCCCAGTACTTCTGCCCCAGGAAAGGTGGTGGTAGATGGCAGGGAGAAGATGCTCCAATTCTAGCCAGGCTGCCTGCACTTGCTGCTTTAGCTCCCTCTTCCAGCAGGCCTTGATGCTGCCCTGATGTTACCTTTCCAGCTCCAAGTGGTGCTGGGCTGGTGTTGTTGCACAAAATGACCTCCAAAGAAAAATGCAAGTAAGCGCAAAGGGCACGAGTGGAAGGAAGGCATCCTGTGGCTCTGGCCCTCTCCCACTCTAGACCACATTCCCCCCATGCTAGCTTCCAAGCTCGGCACTGTGGTCCTCCAACCTCAACCTCCCCGTCTCTTCTGTGCCACCTCCGTCGAGGGTAGGATTCGGGAGGGTCAGCAGCCCATGTTAGTTTGCTATTTTGGGTCTTAATATATTGTCATTTGTCTTTTTAATTATGAAAGAAATATTGATTTGGCTTAAACCAAGGCTGTTCTAACATTTGATTGGGAAGGCATTCAGAACAAAACATACAAGCCATGAGTTTTAAATGTACTTTAATATATAGAAAGAGACTATTTCAAAACCTAATCAGTGGTCTGATTAATATTTCAGCTCAGTAGAAGTCCACACACTGAACTCACACGGTAACTTTGCTTTCAGGCAAATAGGATTTAGCTGGTTGGTTTTTGAGCCTCAACTTCCAAATATGGAAAATGGAAAAGCACCTCTGAGGACATCTGTCTATACAATTGTCCCTCATGATTTCAAAGGCAGCCCACCAATATCACTACTGCAGAGAGTGCTTTTTGGTGGGAAAGGATAAATTGAAATCATTTCTTCATTCAAAACATATTTATTAAGCACCAACTGTGCCAGGCCCTATGCTAAGATCCTCATAAGACATTCTTTCATGTGAGTGATACCCAGAGTTTTAAAGTAAAAATCATGCATCCTATGACAATGTTTCCACATCTTATTAAGATTCTGGACCTGTACTAAAATTTGGACTATGTTATCCATGAAAGTTTAGTTCAATAATACCTTGATGGCTCTAGAAATAGTGTATTGGATGGGTGGCTATTTCCTTAGACTACCCCTTTCAGCCTCTGATATAGAAAAAAGGTGATATCCTGACCTAAAGACACAGGGAGCCGACAGCAAAGAGTCAACAGTGGACTGTTGTTGCAGTTAGCTGCTGTTTAGTCAGGCCCAACTTATGGTGACCCCATACCCAATGGAACAAAACATTGACTGGTCCTGTGCCATCCCCATGATCGGTTGGGGACCGGACTGTTGTGATCCATGGGATTTTCTTACTTTCTTTCTTTCTTTCTTTCTTTTTTTTTATAAACAGTCTTATTTCAATTGAGCTAGATGTTCCCCGAGACCATGGTCCCCACAGCCTTCCACGCAGCAATTCAGTCCGGATTTTCATTAGCTGATTTTCAGAAGTAGATCACCAACCCTTTCTTCCTAGTCTGTCTTAGACTGGAAGCTCCACCGAAACCTTTTCAGCATCAGAGCAACACACGGCCTCCAATGACAGATGGGTGGTGGCTGCACTTGAGGTGCATTGGCCAGGAGTTGAACCTGGGTCTCCTGCGAGGAAGGTGAGAATTTTACCATTGAACCACCACTGTCCCCTAGCTGTGGGCACACCTAGATAAATACCTATGGTAGGTGCTAGGGCCCAGATCCTGTACAATAGTTTACCTGGAGAGCTCATTAAAATGCAGAATCTGGGGTCCTTCCAAGAGGTAATGAACTAGTGTTTCTGGGATAGGGGGCCCAGAAGTCTGAAAGGTTTAGGGGCTTGGCTATGTGTGGGGTCTCTTGTGAGTGTAGGATAGACCAGGTGGTGGCTCTCCACATAGGAAGAAGGAAAGGAGGACCTGAATGGATGGACAACACTGGAGGGGCATTCCCAATAGTACTCCTTGAATGCGTTGAGCCATAATACAGAAGTGAAAACATGTTCAGAAGACAGCTGACTTCTTAGGTCCTGAGAAACAAGATTATATATCAAGATAAATGCATGAGTGATAGAATGGTTGCCAGGGGGGTTGTGAAAGTGAAGCCAGGAGTTAGGAATAGGATGGGTGAAGAAGGGTACCTGGGGAACTGAGATCCAGAACACTGGGCCACAGTGTTGTTGCTAGGTGCCATCAAGTCAGTTCCGAGTCATAGAGACCTACATACAACAGAATGAAACACTGCTCAGTCTTGTGCCAGCCTCACAATCACTGTTATGTTTGAGCCCATTGTTACAGACACTGTTTCAGTCCGTCTTACTGAGGGTCTTCCTCTTTTTCCCTGGCCCTCTATTTTACCAAGCATGATGTCCTTGTCCAGGGACTGATTCCTCCTGATAACATGTCCAAAACACATGAGATGAAGTCTCGCCATCCTCCCTTCTGAGGAGCATTCTGGCCGTACTTCTTCCAAGACAGATTTGTTCATTCTTTTGGTAGTCCATGGTATACGCAATATTCTTCGCCAACACCGTTGATTCAAGGGCATCAATTCTTCTTCGGTCTTCCTTAATTCACTGTCCAGCTTTCTCTTGAGTATGAGATGATTGAAAAATACCATGGCTTGGGCCAGG
Source organism: Dugong dugon (assembly GCA_030035585.1). Lineage (NCBI taxonomy): Eukaryota > Metazoa > Chordata > Mammalia > Sirenia > Dugongidae > Dugong > Dugong dugon. The sequence goes on along the minus strand of CM057469.1, from coordinate 19,933,958 downwards.
CATTAGTCCACAAAGTGACATTTTTGCTTTTTAACACTTGAAAGAGGTCTTTTGCAGCAGATTTCCCCCATGCAATGTTGTCTTAGTTATCTAATTCTGCTATAACAGAAATGATACAGGTGGATGACTTTAACAAAGAGAAATTTATTCTCTCAGTCTAGTAGGCTAGAAGTCCAAATTCAGGGCATCAGCTCCAGGTGAAGGCTTTCTCTCTCTGTTGAATCTGGAAGAAGATCCTTGTCATCAATCTTCCCCTGGTCAAGGAGCTTCTCAGGCGGAGGTACCCTGGGTCCAAAGGAGGCCCTCTGCTCCCAGTGCTGCTTTCTTGGTGGTTTGAGGTTCCTCTGTTTCTCTGCTTGCTCCTCTCTTTTATATCTCAAAAGACATTGGCTTAAAACACAATCTAATCTTGTAGATCTCATCAACATAACTGCCGCTAATCCATCTCATTAACATCATAGTGATAGGATTTACAGTACAAAGGAAAATCACACCAGATGAGAAAATGGTGGACAATCACACAATACTGGGAATCATGGCCTAGCCAAGTTGACAAATATTTTGGGGGGACACAATTCAATCCATGACAAATACATAGTTTGATTTCTTGACTGCTGCTTCCATGGGTAATGATTGTGGATCCAAGCAAAATGAAATCCTTGACAACTTCAATATTTTCTCCAGTTATCATGATGCAGATTATTGGTCCAGTTGTGAGGATTTTTGTAGAACTTAAGTTTCAGAGCCTTGTGTGTATTGCCATAATATGAAGACCTCTTCAAGGTACCAACATGCCAACAGTGACTAGAGAGATATTTTGTGAAGTCCTAAGGGGAAGGTGGAGCCCTGGTGGCACAGTGGTTAAATGTCCAGCTGCTAATCAAAAGGACAGCAGTTCAAATCCACCAGCCACTTCACAGAAACCCTATGAGGCAGTTCTATTCTGTCTTATAGGGTCACTTTGAGTCAGAATCTACTTGACAGCAGTGGGTAAGGAGAAGGTGGCATATTCGTTCATTAATTTATTTATTTAATTAGCAGCTAAATGTGACGTAGCTATCACTTAAAAAATATTGAGGGCCTTCTGTGTACTTAAAACCAAAACCAAACCCATTGCCATTGAGCTGATTCTGACTCATGGAGACTCCAAGTCTTACAGAGTAGAACTGCTCCTTAGGGTTTTCAATGGCTGTAATCTTATGAAGTAGATCACTAGGCCTTACTTCCTTGGTGCTGCTGGGTAAATTCAAATTGCCAACCTTTTGATTTAATTGCTGAGTGCAAGCAATTTGTGCCATTCAAGGATGTCTTATGTATCCAGCACTGTGCAAATTGTGAGACTGTAAGGTAGGCAGAGACCAGACTGTGCAGGGGATGTTAAATTTTGTCTTTATCCTAAAAGCAAGTGGAAGCCATTGAACAGTTTATGAAGAGGAGTAACATGATCAGATGGCATGATGAAAGGCCACTCTGCTGCCGTGTGGAGGGGAATGGCTGCAGGCAGGACAGATGGGAGGCTGTCACAGTTTCCAGATGAGAGATGATGGTGGCTTGGATTGGGGTGGTGCGGAAGTAATGAAAATGAACAGACGTGAGAAATATTTAAGTGGTTAAATTGGTAAGACATGATGCTAGATTGGACGTGGGAGGTGGTTGAAAGTGGGGGAGGTATCAGGAATCACTCCTGGATTTCTGGCTTGAGTGATTGCATGGATGATGGTGCTATTCACTGGGAGAGAAAACAGTGGAAGAAAATTGGTCGAGAATTGTGATGCTTATAATCAATCCATTTCCTTTGGCTATTTCTGTTCTCTGTCGCCCCAGCAGGACCACACTTTCGTTATCTCCATGTGCTCTCTTCTCCACAATGGATTGATTCATTGTTCAGGACCCTGCTCTAAAGAAAAAATGATTCCTAAACCAGTGGGTGATCAGGACAGGGAAGGCCAGTGGGTAAAATAACTGGGAGAGACATGAAACTATCAAGTCCCACCCCAGCAACAGTGGGAGGGGAAGAACCTGAATGGTTTAGTCTTGGACATTCTTCAATATGGTTATTAAGTCATTTAGAGTCAATCTTTTCAGCTTTCATATTCCCTTCTCCCACACATACCCACTCCCACACATGTATCAGAGTTGGCTAACAAGCATTTTCCTTTAGTTTTTTTCTGGCCCTCTGGAGCTTATGAGCAGAGAAATGTCCAAAAGGCAGACAGAAAACATTACTCCATCAGTCAGTGACGTTTACTGAGTCCACCATGAACAAAACACTCCACTCATTTTTTTGAAGAGGTAAAGAAGAAATAGCTCCCAAGGAAAGAAAGACAAAGTAAAAGCAAAGCATTGGCTAGTCTGCAAACTGTATAATCCACTCCCCAAAGACCAAGAGGTGTGTACCAGGAGATTGCACGTACAGAAGCTGTGGGGGAAGTCAGCAGAGGGAGACAATTGAGCCACTTGCTTTAACATTTCAGAGTGGAAGGCTGGCGGGCCACTTGAAGCTATTGGGGAGTATTGATTCTAGGGTTTTATAGACTTGAACCATTTCTCTTCCTCTCACTTTTCACCAGAAAGGATGTCTTAAACTCCCCACCAATCAAGCAAGCTGCTGAGGTAAATCCTGAAAGTTATAAGGGTATCTTCCTGGATGTCCTTTGTGCGCAATTTTAGAGCAAAAGAAATTAATTCCCTGTGTCTATTGGGTGAATTGATCACATGAAATTATTGAAGTGAAGTGGAAAAGAATGTTTACAGTATTTTACAGTGTAAATTAAGGTGTTAAGGGCTTTCCTTCGCTTTGGAACTCAGAAATGCAAACGGAGTCAATCCAGATATGGCGTCCAGTGCCTTGGGTTTTTCTGAACAAAGGCATTAAACTGTATGGGGAGCAACTGATGCAGGAGGTGCAAGTAGCATTTCCTGGGCAGCCACCGTGTTGCCTGGGCCAGGCTTGCAGCTTCATAGACCTGCTTTCATTTAATCTTCACAGCAATCCTATTAAATGGGGTTTTTTTAAGTGGTAACATTGATAAGACATGATGCTAGATTGGATATGGGAGTTAATTTACAGAAAAGGAAACTAAGTTTCAGAGACATTTGGTAACTTGCCCTTGGTCACCCAACCAGTATAGCACCGAACCAGACTCAAAAGCCTTCAGTCTGATTCCACAGTCTGTGGTGTTGTATTCTCTTCTCTTCTCCATTCCCTTTCCTCCCCCTTGCTCTTTTCACAGTCAGAGAATTACTCTTCCCAGATCACATGAGCTGCCTAGAGAAGTCCCCACCGTTGCCATCTCCCCCAGGCATGAGACCCTTCGAGCAGTGGTTCTGAGTGGTCCCTTGAACCAAAAGCCTTGGCTTCACCTGGGAACTTGTTACAAATGCAAATTCTCAGGCTCCACCCTGCAACTACTGCATATGAAACTCTGGGAGTGGGGGCCCAGCCCTGTGTGTTTTAACCAGCCCTCCAGGTGATTCTGAGGAAACCACTGACTTAGGGAAATGCCCTGGTGATCTGTGCTCAGGCATCTCCAAGAAGTAAAACCAGTCAGCCAATTGCCATGGGGTTAATTCCAACTTCTGGTAACCCCATGTGTGTCAGAGTGGAGCTGTGCTCCGCAGGGTTTTCAGTGGCTGATTTTTCTCAAGTAGATCACCAAGCTTTTCTTCTGAGGTGCTTCTGGGTGGACCAAACTGCCAACCTCTTGGTTAGCAGCCGAGCACATTACTCTAGAGTGATTCAATGAAGTAATCAAGAACTATCCAAGGGTGATAGATCATCTCCTGGAGGTCTGCAAAGCGGCCTGTTCTACCAATGCTTCTCCATGAGTTGAGGAGATGGGATGGAGGGGAGCAACCACCGGGGATGGGCCATGCCTGCGGTGTTTGCTTGGCAACAGAGAGGAACCTTCCGGAGGTTTTCACTTCAGAAGCATTCTCTTTGGCTTTTTCTGGGTGTGATAAAGTAGGTCAACCCTGGTTTTCCCTCCATTGTAGGGTCGTCTGTCTTGGGCTTTCTTTGTCATCTTCTCGTCTGGGTGCAAGTCTTCCTGGCAGGCAGAGTTGGCTTCTCTGGGGAGAGGCTGAGGCTGTGAGAGGAGGTCTCTTATTTGACAGTGTGTGTGATCCCACCTCTGGGGAGGGTGTGCACCTATTGAGAGGCAAGTAGGGAGTCAAAAAAGCCAGAGGATAGTGTCTGTCTTAGTCATCCACTGCTGCCACAACAGAAATACCGCAACTGGGTGGCTTTAACAAAGAGAAATTTATTTCCTCACAGTAACGTAGGCTAGAAGTCCAAATTCAGGGCGTCAGCTCCAGGGAAAGGCTTTCTCTCTCTGTTGGCCTTCTCATCAATCCTCCCCCAGGTCCAAAGGATGCGCTCTGCTCCTGGCACTGCTTTCTTGGTGGTATGAGGTCCCCAACTCTCTGCTTGCTTCTCTCTTTTATATCTCAAGAGATTGCTTCAAGTCACAATCCAATCCTGTAGGTTGAGTCCTGCCTCACTAACGCAACTGCCGCCCATCCTCCCTCATTAACATCATAGAGGCAGGATTTACAACATATGGGAAAATCACACAATACCGAGACTCATGGCCCAGCCAAACTGATACATACATTTTTTGGGGGACATAATTCAATCCATGACAGTGTCCAAACACACCTCAAAACAGAAGAGACGGGCAGAGGTTTATGCTAAATGGTGGAGCGTACACTTTGGAAGGAGTCCCTGGGTGGTGCAAATGATTAACAAGCTCAGCTGCTAACTGAAAGGCTGAAAGTTTAAGTTCACCCAGAGGTACCTCAGAAGAAAGGTCTGGAGATCTACTTGCAAAAAATCAGCCATTGAGAACCCTATGGGAAACAGTTCTACTCTGACACACATGGGGTCGTCGTGAGTCAGAGTCATCTCATCGGCAACTGGTTAACACTTTGGAAGCACAGGGAGCTGAGAGCAGGGGGTAGTGGGAGAGCAGCCAGGGCAGATACCAGGGATGCATGTTGTGGTCCAGGAGCTGCACGTCGGAGTTATCTGGAGAGCCTGGTAAAAACAATAGCCTTTAGAGCCCTTCCAAGTGTTACTGAAAACATAGTCCGGCGTTGGAGCCAGGGAATCTGTTTTATAAAAAGCTCCTGCCCTAGGTGATTCGGATGTAGCTGACCATAGACCAGTATTTGGAAACCACTGCAGACTTTTATATGAGAGCCCACTCTGTATAAAGGCCAGAAATGGGGTGGGTCACTGGATTTTGGGTGCACTTTAATTACAGCACAAATCTTTTATTAGTTAGTATATTGGTGTGGTTTTTTAACAGAGACAAAAAAATACAGATTTAAACCAGAGAGATTTATTTCTCTTTTATATAAAAGTCTGATCTGAAGGGCTGCCCAGAATGGTACTTGGCCGTGCTCCATAATGTTAGCCCAGAGACCCAGGCTCCTTCTCTCCTGTCACCTGCCATCCCTTAGAATGTGGTCCCCGTCCACACAAGCAAAACTGGCTCACATCCCCATGTTGGGAAGCAGGGGCAAGCAGCTTCTTTTTAGGGGTGTATCCCAGAAGTTATAGACATCACTCTCACTCACATCCCACTGACCAGAAGCTGGTCATATGGCCACCCTACTGCCCGAGGTGTGGGGGAAATACAACCTTTAGCTGGGTAGCCATTGCTCAGCTAAAACGTAGGGAGTTTGATTATTAAAAAGAAAAAGAGGAGAATGGATATAAGGGGCCAATCAGATGGCTCTTCAAGTGGCTTGGAGTGAGTGAGGGCGGAGTAGTTACTATGCCTCTCCTCCCAAGCGAACACTTTCTATCATCTGCCCCATCTCCTATTCTCCCCTTCCATTCCACCCTCCTTTGTCTATGCCCTGTGGCCCTAAATATCATGGAGGTCTCTCAAAGGCTGTGACCAGCTTTGTGTCTGCCACACGGGATATTGTATTTTAAGCTGTCTGGAGCTTTCTGAGGTGGGTGGAGGTTTAGGGTGAGGGCAGGGGCGGATTACCCAGTAAGAAATGTACGCACAGGCTTACAGTAAGCAAGGTATCCACGAGCTTACTTGTGTTTACTTACTAATCTGTAGTGCACAATTTCACATGGGATGTGGTGAAAAAGAGGAGAAATTGTGCACTACACATTAGTGAGTAAGCACAAGTAAGCCCATGTGTACCTTGCTTATTGGATAATCCTTCCCTAGGTAAGGGTAAGGAGTCAATAAATGGCAGTGGGCCTAGTGGGCCTGGCGGGCCTGGCATACTCCTAACACCTGCTCACTCAGCTATTTAAGACCCTTTCTTGGATTCTTACAATGAGGAATCCCAATTTTGTTTGTTTGTTGGCTCTCATTGGATGAGAACACATTCAGCTACATTTCTTACCTCATACGTATCTATACTGCTACATAATAAATTACAAAATTTCCCTACAGTACCTCAGGATCCTGAAATATATTCTTACACATCAAAAATTCTTAAATTTAATGGGCAAATGAGTCAACACATTTTTATAGATTGAAGGCTATGAGCCAAGCACTATTTGTGAGTGAATTTCTAGCGTCTAACACAAAATAGCATACAATAAATGTTCTTTGAAGGATGAATGAATGAATGAATCTCCCCATCATTCAGTGGGGAGGCAAGCAAGCAAGACATCATGACGCTACTCTAGGAGTCTTCTGACTCCCTGAACTCCTTGTTCCATCACACCACACTGGTTTCCAGGGTTGGAGGGTATACACCCCATCCACTAGATCAATACATTCACATCCCGAAAGGTAATGTGAGTTATCTTTTTCATTAGTTTGTTCTGGGTGGCCACAGCATTTCAATAGTGACATTACTGATATTTTGGACCTAGTAATTCTTTGCTGTGGGGGACTGTGTTGTGCACTGGAAGATGTTTAGCAGCATCCTTGGCCTCTACCCAGTAGCACACCCACTGTGGCAATCAAAGATATCTGCAGGCGTAACCAGATGTCCCTTGGGAGGCAATGTTGCCTTCCACCGAGAACCACTGCGGTAGACCCATCAGACATCTCTTCCCCAGGTGTGGTGCAGATACTGCCCAAGAATGTGTGCAAGTACATGTTGTTGTCAGGTGCTATCAAGTTGACTCTGACTCATAACAGAATGAAACCTTGCCTGGTTCTGTGCCAGCTTCACAATTGTTGCTTTGTCTGAGCCCATTGTTGCAGCCACTGTGTCAATCCATTTCATGGAGGGTCTCCCTTTTTTTCTGCTGACCCTTTGCTTTACCAAGCATGGTGTCTTTCTCCAGTGATTGGTCCCTCCTGATGACGTGCCCAAAGTGAGATGAAGTCTTGTCATCCTTACGGTTAAGGGGCATTCAGCTGCACTTCTTCCAGGACAGATTTGTTCATTCTTCTGGCGACACCATAATTCGAATGCGTCGGTTCTTCTTTGGTCTTCCTTTCTTATTGTCCAGCTTTCACATGCATATGATGCAATGGAAAAGTATTATAAAAAAATGTTCAAAGACCTGGAGTTGGGAAACCAAAAGAGTTTTCTCGGCATTTCTCAAGCTGAAAGAACTGATGAGCGAATTCAAGCCTCGAGTTGCAATATTGAAGGATTCTATGGGCAAAAAATTGAATGACACAGAAAACATCAAAGGAAGATGGAAGGAGTGCACACAGGCACTGTACAAAAAAAGAATTGGTCAACGTTCAACTATTTCAGGAGGTAGCATATGATCAAAGACCACTGGTACTGAAGGAAGAAGTACAAGCTGTGCTGAAGGCACTGGGGAACAACAAGGCTCCAGGAATTGATGGCATACCAATTGTACCTGAGGGTGAGTCAAAGGTTTTCTCTGAGGAAAATGTTGGCTCTTCCCACAGGTTCCCAGCTCATGCAAGGGGTGGGACTTCTGGAGTGGTGCAAGCAGACATTTTATTCTTAAACTTTCACAAGAGAATGACAACTTTACCTCTCTCACGTTTGGTTTTGAGGCATGTGATTCTCATTCTAACCAACCGGATGAAATATTTGCACTAAGGCAGTGGTTGGACATTCAGTCAAGAGTTAATGAAAGTCAGGAATGGTCAAGGTTCCCTGTGGACATCTGATATTTGAGAGGCAGGTTAATCAACATGTTTGCATTCTTGTGCACGTTACTATGCACAAACTATACTGTGCATCCCAGTCATCTGGGAATTTTGTTTAATTGCTGCTTTGGGCCCCATTTTCAGAGATTCTGATTCAATAGCTTTGGGGTGGAACTCAGGAAGCTACATTTTTTAAAAAACCCTTGCAGGTCATCCATAGGTACATTTTGAGAAATGGTATTTAGCTTCTCCAAGTAGTATTTCTGTGTGAAATTAGAAAATCAGAAAGAAAAGCTCTCATATCATATAATCACAGCCCTCGTAAGGAATACCTTCAATAAGTCACAAAGTAATGCTATATATTCAACTTTTATACATAAACTTGATTCAAAAAGTGCTTGTTTGTATTAAAAATTCTAGACTTTGTTCACTGTGTCACTCAATGTCCCAGCATAAAGACACATACGATGAATTTAGTTAAGAAATTATTTTTAGTTAAAGTATTTTCTCTGCAAAAGATGTGTGTGTGTCGGTCTCCACCAGACTGAGTCCAGCACAACTAGATGGTGCCCAGCTACCACCACTGAGTGCTCTGACAGGGATCACAACAGAGGGTCCCGGACAGCGCTGCAGAAAAGGGTAGAACAAAATTCTAATGCACAAAAAAAGACTAGACTTACTGACCTGACAGAGACTGGAGAAACCCCGAGAGTGTGGCCCCCAGACACCCTTTTAGCTCAGTAATGAAGTCACTCTCGAGGTTCACCCTTCATGCAAAAAAAACAAAACGAGACTAATGGGGCACAACAGCCCAGGGACAAGGACTAGAAGGTAGGAGGGGACAGGAAAGCTGGTAATGGGGAACCCGAGGTCAAAAAGGGAGAGTGTTGACATGCTGTGGGGTTGTTAACCAATGTCATAAAACAATATGTGTACTAACTGTTTAATGAGAAACTATTTGCTCTGTAAACCTTCATCCAAAGTACAATTAAAAAAATTTAAAAAAAAGGTGTATGTGTGTGCGTGTGCACATGTGTATGTGTGGTATTTGTATTTACATATTTTGGCAAGGGGTTGGACAAGGGACTACAACAGAAAGTCCTGATGCAGGGTCCCTTTTCACCCGAGTGGTCGATCAGCCCCTACCTGGTATTATCTGGCCTGGCTGTGACTTGCACACACATGCTCTGTCCTGCCCAATCCCTGAACTATGAAGTTCTAGCCTGGCCAGCTATTGGAAATTACTCCTGCATACTGAGGGGATCCAACGTTGTCATACCTGGTCTCCCCGATGAGCTGTTACAAGCCTCAGCATATGTCAAAGTCTGCCTTGCTGTCTCCTGCCTGGTTCTGGTTTTTGCTCCATTTCTTACTGGTACTGAGCCTGCCCAACCCCAGCCCAACTGCCCTTTCCCTTGGTTCTTGCTGGCTCTTTACCTTGCTCCTTGAAGCTGGATCCTGTTTCTACTATCACTCTAGCTGCATCACTGGTTCCAGAGTAAGATTCACTGACTAGCATGAAGCTTCATCCTTGATACCCACCCAACACCAAAAATCACTATGGCTTCAAAGTCCCAACAAATCCTGGAGCAAGCGCAGCACCATTTCCCTCACCAATAGAAAATGTACGAGAAAATTCCACAATTGTTGTAATTAATTTGTAAGGTAACAGGCTTCCCTGGATCTTTTTAGATGATCTGTTTGGTCTGTACTTCTCACTGCCTCATTTGTTGGTTTACTAAATTTTGTAAGGCATTTAAAATTTGTTTTCATTCATTCATTCGACAAATATTTATCGAGCAATTATTTCATGCTAGGTGATGAAGAGATAATGGGGAGCAAATGTCATCCATTGCGTTCGTAAAATACTACCACTCATATCTATGTGAAAAAAACAGGGACTAGTTTGAGGAAAATCTTAGCTTTACAGACTGCCCTTGGGGAGCATACAGACTAGCAGGGAAGATTGATATTGAAAAAGTAATTTAAAGTGAGGTAAGTGGTGCAAAGGGTAGTGGTGCTTAAGGGTTCAGAAGGACCACAGATTTCGTCTGAGGACGGGGAAGGGCTGACAGGACCTGAGCTAAAACTTGAGTGATGAGATATTGTTATGGACTGAATTGAGTCCCCTAAAAATATATGTTGAGGTCCTAGCCCAGGTGCCTGTGAATGTGACCCTGTTTGGCAACAGGATTTTTCTGTTGTTATGTTAATGTGGTCATACCAGAGTAAGATGTGTCCTAAACCTAATCACTTCTGAGTGGTGTCTTATAAGAAATGCAGAATAGACACAGAGGCACACACATAGGGGGTAGATGTCATATGGTGATGGAAGCAGACGCATCTACAAGCCTGGAATGTCAAGGATTGTAAGCAGCAACTAGAAGCTGAGAGAGACAAAGATGGGCTTTCCCCTAGAGCTGATGCCCTGAATTCAGACCTCAAGCTTCTAGAACTGAGAGAAAATAAATTTCCCTTCTTTAAAGTCATCCACTTGTATATTTTGTTATAGCGGCACTAGGAGACTGAGACATTGTCTAGGGGATGACTGGGAACACAGTATGTTCAAGGTGTAAAGGTGAGATACAGGGAAGCACCTCCAGAAACTGAGATGAGCAGCCTGGCAGGAGACAAGGACAAGGCCAGAGAAACAGGAAAGGGCCAGACAGTGGGAGGGCTTGTGTGTTTAAGGTAATTATTTTGGATATCACCTCAAAGACAATTTGAAGCTACTGAAGAAGTTGAAGCATGGTCGGATTTGCATTTTAAAAGGATCACTCTGGATTTAGTATATCAAACCAAACCAGCCCTTGACTCTTGGCGACCCCATATGTTACAGAGTAGAACTGCCCCATAGGATTTTCTTGTCTCTAATCTTCTAGGCAGTTAGCCAGGCCTTTCTTCCAAGGAGCTATGGTGGGTTCAAAGCACCAACCTTCAAGTTACTAGATTAGCAGCCAGTTGCAAACCACTTGTGCCACCCAGCCCCTTGATTCAGTGTAGAAAAGTCCTAAAAAAAAAAAAAAAAAAGAAAGAGATACTGAATTCTGTACTGAAGTCCAGTTTACGTATATTTATTGCACAGGAACCTTTAGGTTTCTACTGATCAGTATATTTCATTAATCAGAACACCATTTAACCAAACTGGTCAAATAGTTATCTTGTTTCTAACAAATGGGAAAATAATTCATGGCTAAGGGATGACTATACCATGTTCCGTTATATTGTGTATCTCATTAACCTTCATAATAAGTGGGTCTCCTTTTAAAGTTGATGGGGTTTAAAATGATGTGATCAGCCTAATGAAGTGTAGAGCAAGGGTTTTGTAAAGGCGTGAATGAGAAAGACTTCCTCCTTCAGAAATACAAGGTCACTGAGATGGCGGGATTAAGCCCAACACACGTGCGTTTTTATCTCTTTCTCTCGAACTCACTATTTCCCTCTTTTTGTCAAGCAGTCTTTCCTGAATCACTCCTACGGCTCCATATCTTTAAGATATGTGGTAGTCAGGACTCTTACTTGCAAGTGAAAGAAATTCAGACTTAAAGTGACTGGAGCAAAAATGGGAATGTGAGGTTCATGTGCCTGAAAGTCCAGGGGAAGGCCGATGTCAGGTCTGACGGGATGAGTACAGGGACTCAGCTGACCTCCTCAAAGTTCCTACTCACTTCTCTGTGGGTCAGCCCCATTCTAGGGAAGCATTCTACTCATGGAGGCACATGGCTGTGAGTAGTTACACCCTTACCAAGTCTTACCTTCTCAGGACGCCCAGCAGGAAGAGTTTCTCTTCCCCAAGAGTTCCAACAAAAGTCTTGGAATTGAGTCCCGTTTGTTCTCATTGGCCTGGGTCGGACAGCATGACCACTTTGACATCATTGAGACCGTGGCATGTGGTGTTCTGGTGAACAGCCTGGTCACATGTCCACCTTGGGAGGTTGGTCTCACAAAAACCAGGTGGACTGAGAGTGGGGAGACAGGTAGATATAGGACAACAAAGACCACAGATATCCACTTGAGCACTGAAGAAGGACTGAGGTGAAGCTTTTAAAGGGTTAGGCCAGAGAGGAATGCTTGCTACGAGTCCGCCCAATCCTGTGTTTGCTGCTTACTCTTTTCTTGACTCATCTGAGCCTGCGGGCAGCTCCTGGTTGGAGTATCCAGGCTGCATGGTGCCTTCAGGCTCCAGATCTTTGATCTTCAAGGTGGTCTGTCAGTCCCTTCCTTTGCAGCGGCTCTCGGGAGACTTCTTGTCCTCCTTAAAACTCTAGCTCCAGGAAAGGATCCTCCACTTCTGCCACATCTCCCAAGTTTTTCATATGCTATCCCTGACTTGAGGCAGTGGTGATTCATTGGTAAAATTCTCACCTTCCATAGGGGAGACCCAGGTTTGATTCCCGGACAGTATATCTCAAACACAGCTACCACCCATCTGTCAGTGGAGGCTTGTGTGTTGCTATGATGCTGAATATGATTCAGCAGAGCTTCCAAACTAAGATGGACTAGGAAGAAAGGCCTGGCAATCTACTTCTGAAAATCAGCCAGTGAAAATCCTATGGATCACAATGGCTCAATCTGCAAACAATCATGGGGATGGCACACATTATGGATTGAATTGTGTCCCTCCAAATATCTGTTGTAAATCCTAACACTTTTACTGTGGATAAGTGCCCTTGTGGCGCAGTGGTTAAGTGCTCAGCTACTAACCAAAAAGTCCATGGTTCGAACACACCAGCCGCTGCATGGGAGAAAAGACCTGGCAATCTATTCCCATAAAGATTTCCGCCTAGGAAACCCTATGGGGCAGTTCCACACTGTCCTATAGGGTTGCTATGAGTCAGAATCAACTAGACAGCACATAACAATATACCCGTGGATGTAATCCCATTTGGGAACAGAGTTTTCTTTATTATGTTAATGAGGCCATATCAGTGTAGGATGTGTCTTAAGCCAGTCATTTGTGACTTTGTCATACCGTCAGTTTGTCATACTTTGGTGGCTTGTGTGTTGCTGTGATGCTGGAAGCTATGACACCAGTATTTCAAATACCAGCAGGGTCATCCATGGTGGACAGTTTTCAGCAGAGTTTCCAAACTAAGATAGACTAGGAAGAAGGACCTGGCAGCCTACTTTTGAAAAAATTGGCCAGTGAAAACCTTGTGAATAGCAGCAGAACCGTGTCTGATACAGTGCCAGAAGATGAGTCCCTCAGGTTGAAAGGCACTCAAAATACGACTGGGGAAGAGCTGCCTCCTCAAAGTAGAGTTGACCTTAATGACATGGTTGGAGTCAAACTTTTGGGACCTACATTTACCGATGTAGCACAACTCAAAATGAGAAGAAACAGCTGCAAACATCCATTAATAATCAGAACATGGAATGTACAAAGTATGAATCTAGGAAAACTGCAAGTTGTCAAAAATGAAACAGAACACTTGAAGATAGATATCCTAGGCATCAGTGAGCTGAAATGGAATGGTTTTGGCCATTTTTAATTGGACAATTATATGGTCTACTATGCTAGGAATGACAAGTTGAAGAGGAATGGTGTCACATTCATTGTCAAAAAAACATTTTAAGGTCTATCCTGAAGTACAACTTTGTCAGTGATAGGATAATATTCACATACCTGTAAGGAAGATCAGTTAATACAACTAGTATTCAAATTTATGAACCAACCACTAATGCGAAAGATGAAGACGTTTTACTAACTTCTACAGTCTAAAATTGACCAAACATGCAATCAAGATGCATTGATAATTACTGGTGATTGGAATGTGAAAGTTGGAAACAGAGAAAATGATCAGTAGTTGGAAAATATGGTGATGGAAACGACATCAGAGATTGCATAATAGAATTTTGCAAGACCAACAACAAATTTATTGGAAATAACTTTTTTCAACAATATAAATGGTGATTATACATGTGGACCTCACTGGATGGAATACCCAGGAATCAAATCTACTTCATCTGTGGAAAGAGATGATGGAAAAACTCAATATTATCAGTCAGAAAACAGGCCAGGGGCCAACTTCAGAACAGACAATAAATTCCTTATATGAAAGTTCAAGCTGAAGCTGAAGAAAATTAAAACAAGTCCACAAGAGCCAAAGTATGACCTTTAGTATATCACACCTGAATTTAGAAACCATCTCAAGAATAGATTTGATGCATTGAACACTAATGACTGAAGACCAGATGAATTGTGGGATGGCATCAAGGACATCACACATGAAGAAAGCAAAAGGTCATTAAAAAGACAGGAAAAAAGAAAAGACCAAAATGGATATCAGAAGAGATTCTAAAACTTGTTCTTGAATGTAGAGTAGCTAAAGCTAATGGAATAAATGATGAAGTAAAAGAGCTGGACGGAAGATTTCAAAGGGTGGCTCGAGAAGACAAACTAAAGTATTCTAACGACATGTGCAGAGACTTGCAGTTAGAAAACCAAAAGGGAAGAAGACGCTTGACATTTGTCAAGCTGAAAGAACTGAAGAAAAAAAGTAAGCCTCAAGTTGCAATTTTGAAGGATTCTGTGGGCAAATATTGAACAACGCAGGAAGCATCAAAAGAAAATGGAAGGAGTACACAGAGTTACTGTACCAAAAAGAATTGGTTGACGTTTTCAACCATTTCAGGAGGTAGTATATGATCAAGAACTGATGATACTGAAGGAAGAAGTTCAAGTTTCACTGAAGGCATTGGTGAAAAACAGGACTCCAGGAATTGATGGAATACCAATTGAAACGTTTCAATAAACAGATGCAATGCTAGATGTACTCACTCATCTAAGCCAAGAAATTAGGGAGACAGCTATCTGGCCAGCCAGCTGGAAGATATCCATATTTGTGACCATTCCAAAGAAAGGTGATCCAAGAGAATGCAGAAATTGTGGAACAATATCATTAATATCACACACAAATAAAACTTTGCTGAAGATAATTCAAAAACAGTTGTAGCAATACATCAAAAGGGAAATTCAAGCTGGGTTCAGAAGAAGATGTGGAATGAGGGACATCATTGCTGATGTCAGATGGATCATGGCTGAAAGCAGAGAATACCAGAAAAATGTTTACCTGTGTTTTATTGACTATGCAAAGGCATTCGACTGTGTAGATCATAACAAATTATGGATAACACTGTAAGAATGGGAATTCCAGAATACTGAATTGTGCTCACGTGGAACCTGTACGTAGACCAAGAGGCAGTCGTTCGAATGGAACAAGGGACTACTGCATGGTCTAAAATCAGGAAAGGTGTGCCTTGGGGTTGTATCCTTTCACCAGATGTATTCAATCTGTGTGCTGAGCAAAGAATCCTAGAAACTGGACTATACAAGGGTAAGTAAAAAAGTTTTGCTACTAGGGTTCCAGTTCGTACATGCACGGGTTTATTCCAGGCAAAACATGTAAACATGTCTCTATGATCAGTGGATGGCTGCAGACAAGTTCTCTCAGGAATATACTTGTCTTAGTCTCATTAGGGTACCTTCAAAAAAAAAAAATAATACTTTTTGTGCAATGGAGAAAAACAATTTTCAGGTCAGAGCTAATACCAAATTTTAAACAAAACTCAAGTGGATACCTTCCCAAATCATTGAGGTTTTGCAACAAGCTTATGGGAATGCTGCCCCACATAAAACAACAGTTTTTAGATGGATCAAGCATTTTAAGGAAGGTCAGGAAGACCTCAAAGATGAGCCAAGAGAGGTAAGACTGCTCAGAAGGTTATGGAGAATTTTTCTTGGGATTCCAAAGGGGGTAATCTTGATAGATTTTCTCAGAGAACACAGGATGGTCATGAGGGGTTATTATGAAGAAGTTTTAAGAAAATGGAAAACTGCATTGGTGAGAAAAAGGCCAGAAATTTGCACTGAGGAATTTTTTTCCAACATGACAATGCACCTGCTCCTTCTTTGAGGGTAGCAAAGACCGTCCTATGTGAATTTTGTTGGGAAACCTTACCCCATCCACCCTACAGCCTTGATCTTGCTCCTTTAAACTTCTTTTTGTTCCCAAAACTCAAAGAATATTTAAAAGGAACATGATTTGAGTCCTCCAGGGTGCCAAAACTGCTGTTTTGACGTGGTGTAAATCGAAGAGCAGGGAATTCTTTGGGAAGGGTTAGAGAGATGGAAATACTGCCTTCTGAAGTGCATAGACCTAGATGGAGGATATGTTGAGAAACAATAGCTTCACATTTTGATATTTTTGTTTAATAAAGGTTTCTATGATTTTGTAACAATACTTTTTGACTTATCTTTGTATGAAGAAGTATGTGGATCAGGATTGGAGGAAGACTCATTAACAGCCGGCAAATGACACAACCTTGCTAGCTGAAAGGGAAGAGGACTTGAAGCACTTACTGATGAAGATCAAAAACTATAGCCTTCAGTATGGATTACACCTCAACATAAAGAAAACAGAAATCCTTACAGCTGGACCAATAAGCAACATCATGATAAACGGAGAAAAGACTGAAGTTGTCAAGGATTTCATTTCACTTGTATCCACAATCAACGCCCATGGAAGCAGGAGTCAAGAAATCAAACGATGAATTGCATTGGGCAAATCTGCTGCAAAAGACCTCTTTACAGTGTTCAAAAACAAAGACGTCATTTTGAGGACTAAGGTGCACCTGACCCAAGTCATGGCATTTTCAGTTGCCTCATATGCATGTGAAAGCTGGACAATGAATAAGGAAGACCAAAGAAGAGTTGATGCCTTTGAATTATGATGTTGGCAAAAAATATTAAATATCCCATGGACTGCCAGAAGAATGAACACATCTGTCTTGGAAGAAGTACAGTTGGAATGCTCCTTAGAAGTGAGGGTGGTGAGACTTTTCAGGAGGACCAGTCCCTGGAGAAGGACACCGTGCCTGGTAAAGCAGAGGGTCATCGAAAAAGAGGAAAACCCTCAACAAGATAGACTGACACAGTGGCTGTGACAATAGGCTCGAACATAGCAAGGATTGTAAGGACAGCGCAGGACCGGCCAGTATTTTGTTCTGTTGTACATAGGGTCGCTATGACTCAGAACTGACTCAACAACGCCTAATAACAACAACAGGCACAGAAAAAAAACAGACAGGGAGAAGACCGACAGTATCTGAATATGATGTAGGCTGCCCAGTTTACAAGCCCAGAAACTCCACGTGTTGTGTTGTATGCAACAGAAGCTGAGACGAGGATCTTCCCCCACGGCTAACAGAGACAGAGCCTTTCCCTAGAGCCACTGCCCTGAATTCGGAGTTCTTCCCTCCTAAACTGTGAAAACACAAATTTTTGTTCATTAAAGCCACCCATTTGCAGTATTTCTCCTACACCAGCACGAGATAACTAAGACAACACAAGATGGGGCAGCATTTTGTTCTGCTGTCCATGAGGTCACCATGAGATGGGAGCCTACTAACAACAACATCCTTTACTTACGTGTCTAGAGTTTCAAATATAGCCACGCAAGCCTTGTGCTGACAGGGCAGAGTGCTTGAAATGTGGACGTGACTCTGCTGGTATCCAAATGTTATACATTGGATTCATAAAATGCTACCACCCTAATCTATGTGGAAAAACCAGGGACAAGGCCAATACTTGAAAGTTGGAGGAAAGTCTTAGCTGTCCCACCCCCTTCACTTCTGGTCTAACGTAGGCATGCCTGCCTCTTGAGGGCTATAATGAGAAGTGTTGTCTCGAGCGGCCATGACCTTCCATTATTTTTATGTAGCTGTAGCCAAACAAAAGACAAATGAAAACTTTCTCTGCTTGACATTGAAAAAACGACTGGCATGTTATATGGTAATTCATGAAAGAATTCTCATTCATCAAAACAATTCATTTTTGTTTGAAGAGGCTGAATAAGCAGCTTCTTCCTGATTTCGCTGCCCGCCTCTACAGCCACATGTGGCTGCAGTTCATTGGCAGAAATTTCATTCTTAAATATTAAGAGCTTTGGGGGCATATGTGGAATGTTTTATATCAAATTGGGCTATTTATTTAGATATCTTTGTACAAGCTCATTTCCCCCTTTTACCTTCTTTCTTTTGCAATTCTAATACCCAGGAGTTTGGCAGTGGGGACAGGGTTGAGGAGAGACACAGCAAGGGGATTCTTTCTTTTTTTTTAATCAGAAATTGTAATAAACCTGATTGATTTGATTCCACTGGTGAACTGTACGTAGGAAAATGGTCTCAGGGTAATTAAAAAACTTCTGATAATAATATCCCAAATTAGGAGGAATTGCTTTTCCAGAGTTTCTTAGAAACCCAAGTCCTGATTAAACTTTGCAAATGTGTGCTTTGCAAAACCCTCAGATATAAAGCATATCTAGCTCATTCCCTATGTTAGCCATATTTAAGCACTATAGAGAGATAGCTGTTTGATTTCCCCCAATTTTTTTCTCAAAAATCTTTAGTCAGCAGAACTTCCCAATACCTAATTCACACTATCTACCCAATAGATTCCCTCTTCTAAAAGACTCTAAGTTCTTTCCTCCAGCCTTTCAGCTGATTCTCCTGTAAACCCAGTTCCTTTAGTCAACTCTGTTAGCACCTCTTTCTTTTACCTCTCGTCATTGCTTTCTTTCCTCTCTCCGCTTCCTCCTCTCCATCCAACAGGGGGTATACGCTCAAAATGCTAAGTGAGGTCAGACAGCTGTCTTAAATGAGTGAGTAGGGAGCAGTAGGAGGGAAACAAAGGAAACGGGTGAGAACTCTGGGAAGCTGGAGACCCTAGTCTAGGGAGAAGGGCGCCACCATTCAGCTGCAGCTGAGTTTCCACAAGAGAATTCAACACTTGAATTGCCGGATCTTACACTTTCAAGAGAAGCCAGAAACCTAGATTTTAGTGTGATTTTGCTAAAATTTTTAACAGCAATACCAGTTGCCATCAAGTCTATTCTGACTCATGGTGACCCCATGTGTGCAGAGTAGAACTGCTCCGCAGGGTTTTCAATGGTCGTGACCTTTCAGAAGCAGATCACCAGGACTTTCTTCCAAGGTACCTCTGGGTGGGCTCAAACCTCCAGCTGTTCAGTTAGCAGCCAAGCACCTACTGTTTGTGCCACCCAGGGTATAATAGCACTGCACAGCTAACATATTGCCAATGTATGATCTAGCAGAATCTTCTTTTGGGAAGCTATGTCAATTAGGATTGATTTCTTTTTTCTGCTACGGATAACAGAAAACCCAACTGAAAGTAGCTTTAAAAAGTATGATCTTGCCTAGATTTTAGAGACTATCAATTATTTAAAATATTTATGATCACCCCTCCCCAAAGCCTGTATATGTCTACATGCTACTAGAAATTCTTTTAACCATGCTTCAGTTGTATGGCCCCCAAATGCACTGCCGTTAAGATCAGATTATGCCGTACGGATTTCTGCCCCTCCCTCCACTTCCTCCAATACTTGGCACAGATTTTGCAAGTTACGGTGGTAACTTGGTATCTGTCATGTATTGAATTGTGTCCCCCCAAAATATCTGTCAACTTGGCTAGGCCGTGATTCCCAGAATTGTACGATTGTCTACCATTTTGTCATCTGATGTGATTTCCTTATGTGTTGTAAATCCTATCGCTATGATGTTAATGAAATGCATTAGCACCAATTATATTGATTGAGATCTACAAGATCAGATAATGTCTTAAGTCAATCTCTTTTGAGATATAAAAGAGAGAAGCAAACAGAGAGACATGGGGACCTTAAACCACCAAGAAAGCAGTGCCGGGAGCAGAGCAGGTCCTTCAGAACTGAGGTTCCTGTGCTGAGATGCTCCTAGAATGGGCAGACTGATGACAAGGACCTTCCTTCAGAGCCAACAGAGAAAGACTTCCCCTGGCGCTGATGCCCTGAATTTGGACTTGTAACCTACTGAACTCTGAGAGAATAAACTTCTCTTTGTTGAAGCCAGCCACTTGCGGTATTTCTGTTATAGCAGCACTAGACAGCTAGGACAGTGACTAAGGTGCACCTTAGTCCTCAAGGTGACATCTTTGCTTTTTAACACTCTAAAGGGGTCTTTTGCAGCAGTGACATTGATTAAACTCCCCAAGTTGTGCAACAATTCTCACTATCCTTTTCCAAATCATTCCACCACCATAACACAACTCAGTGCCTCCTAAACAAAACCTTCTCCTTCCCCCTCTCTTCCGTCCCTGGTAATCACCAATAATCTTTAGTTTCTACATATTTTCTTATTTCACAAAAGTTTGATCATACAATATTTGTTCTTTGGCAACAGATCTATTTCGCTCAGCGTGCTATTTTCAAGGTTCATCCATTGTGTCATGCGTCAGGACTTCTTTTCTCTTTACGGAAGGATAATATTCCGTTGTCTGTATGTACCACACTTTGCTTATCCATTCGTCTATGGGTGGACATTTTGATTGTGCCATCTTTTGGCTATTTTGAAAAGTGCTGCAATGAACATTGGTGTACAGGTTTCTGTTTGTGTTCCTGCCCTCACTTCTGTGTATATACCTATGTTTTAGCTTTTTAGTGCTACTATAACAGAAATACCACAGTGGGGCTTTAACAAACAGAAATTTATTTTCTCACAGTTTAGGAAGTTAGAAATCCTAATTCAGAGTGCCACCTCTAGGGGAAGGCTCTCTCTGTCCGCTCTGGGGGAAAATCCTTGTCTCAGCTTCTCTAGCATTCTTCTCGGTGCTCCTTGGAGCTCTCCATGTGGCATCTATAGCTCCCCCATTCATGCTTGCTTCTCTGTACCTAATCTGCTCTTTTTATACTCTCAAAAGTGAGTAGAAAATGTTGAATTTGCAAATGTTGTGTTATATATATATTTACAACAATAAAAAAAAGTGAGTAGATTTAAGACATTCCCTACAGTGATATGACCTCATTAACATAACGAAGAAAACCTACTCCCAAATGGAATTACATCCACAGGTACAGGGGTTAGGATTTCAACACATGTTTTTGGGGCACACAATTCAATTCATAACAACATAGGATTGTGATTGCTGGGTCACATGGTAGTTCTATTTGCTAAAAATTTTAAAAGCACTACACTACTAACTTATTGATAACTTATGACCTACAAAATCTTATTTTGGGAAGCTATATCAGTTAGGATGTTTTTGGCTACAAGTAAGGGAACACTATCTGGAAATAGCTTTTAAAAGTATTACCTCACCTAAAATAGGGACAGGTAGGGCAGGTCTAGAATAGGTTTATTCAGCAGATCAACAGCCTCAGCAGAACTCAGGTCTTTGTATCTTCCTGCTCTGCTCACCTCACATGTTGGCTGTGACCTCAATTAGTCCCACAGAAGGAGAGGAACTGTTCTTTCATTATGTTTCTTTGTAAGTATAAAGATCTTTTCCCATGAAGTCCCCAGGAGATCTGCCCTGGAGACCACTGGCCAGAATCTTGTGACGTGTCTGCTCCTGAGCCAATCACTGACAAGGCAATATGATGACCATGAGGGCCCATAGGAATTTGATTTATCCTTGAGTATCATGATGGGAACTGCTTTCTGTAACACATGGGATCACCATGAGTCAGAATCCACTCCATGGCAACGGGTTTGGGTTTTTTGCTCATGGTTGGGGCATCTAAAGCAACTGGGCTCTTCCAGCCCCTAAGAAGATATTCCAACCAGCCAACCAACTAGTTGCCTTCGAGTGAATTCTGATTCATGGTGGCCCCATGTGTGTCACAGTAGAATTGTGCTCCACGGGGTTTTCAGTGGCTGATATTTTGGAAGTAGATCACCAGGCCTTTCTTTAAGAAGAGATTAGGCAACTGGCAACGCTGCTTTACAAGCTAAATTAAAGGTAAGTACTTTCTTACTTGTATTGTAGTTATGTCTGCTTCCCCACTTTGAATGTACCATTCTGGTCCCTGTTAAACTCCATCCTCTTTCTGTGCGTCCATTTCTCCAGCTTGTGCAAGTCATTTTGAAGACTAATCCTTAAGGATTCTATTCTAAGCAGCAGGCATATTATTTTTCTCCTTCTTTTCAGTGGCGGCTTAGTGGCTCTCTCTCTCTCACTAGAACTCTACTCGTCTCTCTAACTGAATAGGACAAGCTGCTTGGCTCAGTTCCCTGCTTTGGGTTAGTTTGGAGGCACTTATTTGCAGTGCTTTCATATCTGGACTCCATTTTCCAGACTCTTATGGAGCTCTGATAAGGCAAAAGCATTTCCCCCTGCTTTTCATCAGACAAATGTAGATGACATATGCATATAACAGATCCTCCATTGGAGACCCTGAACATCTTTCCAATGCCTCAATCCTATTACTATACTGCATCCTGTCAATTCTAGTTTCTCCAAATGGTGGTGAATGTTATTAAGTTAAGATGCTAGATTTTCTGCTTCTAGTAACATGGCTTCTAATAGATTATGCAGTAATTATTTGTAAATAATTACAATCGGTAACCTGGGTTCCGCAGTCTTTTTTTAGAGGTGAGGTGGGATGAAATTCTTAAATATAAAATAGGTAAACAATTTATATCTTTTAAGTGGGGACAAACATTAACAGAAATCAGTTCTCTTTTCTCCTAAAAAAAAAAAAAAAGGCAAGAAATAAGAGAGAGTAGGAGTGAGTTGAAGAGCTAAATCCTGCAAGCATACTTGTTAGAGAGTGGTGAGTCCCACGGGGACTTAAACCCACCAGGTTTTGGAGCCAGCTGAGAAAATCTTATTCACATGGGACTTGTTTTCAAGAGGTAAAAAATAAAAACAGAGGAAGACATTGAAAACCGTATTATTTCCTGGCAGAGTGTAAGCTGAATTTGGTGAATGTGTATGGACTCAAGGAAACCCCTGGGGTAAAATTCCTCCCAACCCCCACCATCTTACTTCTCCTCTTTATCCATCAGAGCAGACAATACGCAAAAATAAATAAATAAAACAAATAGACACACAATTGTCTAATGATCATTTCTGAGACCTCTATACCTTTCCTCTCCTACTCAAATCCTTAAAGAGGCATATGGTGGGCTTAAGTCTTATAATAGCTGAAGGAACTGGTTCTGGGAAGTGTGTGTGAGTGTATATGTGTGTGTGTGTGTGTGAGTGTATGTGTGTGACTGAAGGGGGAAGGAGAGAGAAACTATGAGGATTTTTGCACGTCTGCATTCATCTGATTTAAAGGAGAATGTTTGATCCCTACCTATCTCATCTAAAATCCACTTCAAAACCAGAGGTACACACTGAGCTTCTGTGAAGGGTGATGGGAAAATTTGGAAACAGATAATGCTAATGGTTGAACGAAATGATAAACATAAAGAATGTCACTGAATTCTACACATGAAGAATGTTGAAAAGACAAATGATTTGTTACATGTATATTTACCACAATACCTCCCTGTGAGGTATTTTTGTAAGCACACTAGGCTAATTTTCTTTCTTTTTTTTTTTTACAGTAACATGTATATATGGGGTTGGATTCTGAAAAGTGCTGGATCAAAGGGGACAGAATTATAAAGCTGGGTAAGGGAGAGTTTGTTGATATGGGAAAATTCTCTCATGCTGCAGAATTGTACAGCCTGGCAAGGACCCTGGGAAATTATACCCTGAGAATACACTGTTAGGTTGGCTCTTGGAAGCATGAGAAAAGCGGTAAGCCACATCAGTGAAGTAGATCTACTAGAATGTCCATGGAAAATGAGGGAGAGGGATCAAGAAGCTCAGGGAGGTGGGCATACTGGGGTGGATGAACTATGAAAAGCCAGAAAATCCATCAGGTGACAATGTTATGTCAGGACCTGGAGGACATCCCAGAGGGTGGGAGATAAATCTTATAAAGTACTCTGAGGCATGCTAGAACACATCCTCCAAAGAATATGAAATGTACTCGTGAAAGGGCTTCAGTATTGGTGAAAACTTCAGTCATGTTTGTCCACAACAGGGCTGTGGCTGATGGCAGGAAATGTTTGTTTTAGACTGAATTGTGTTCCCTAAAAAGTTGTGTTGAAATCCTTATCCCTGTATCTGTAAATATGACTCTGTTTGGAAATAAGGTTTCCTCTGTTATGTTAATGAGGTCATACCTGAGTAGGGTGGGTCCTAAACCTAATTCCTTCTGAGTGAAACTCTAAACTCATTGCCATCAAGTCAATTCTGACTCACAGTGACACTACAGGACAGAGTAGAACTGCCCCATATTGCTTCCAAGGAGGGGTTCCTGGTGGATTCGAACTGCCGGCCTTTTGGTTAGCAGCTGTAGCTCTTAACCACTATGCCACCAGGGTATCCCCCTTCTGAGTTGTGTCTTATAAAAACCAGAATAGACATAGATACACACATAGAGGGAAGAGACCATGTGAGGAAACTTCTACAAGCCAAAGAACACCAAGGAACAGCTGGGCTACTGACAAGGAAGGACTTCCCCTAGCACTGATGACTTGCTTTGAAATTCTAGCTTCTAAAATTGTGAGATAATAAATTTCCATTTTTTAAAGCCACTCACTTGCATTTGTGTTATGGCAGCACTAGGAAACTGAGACAATGCTGTTATTGAACTGGGCTTGGGGGTAATAAGATACCAAAATAATAGAGGCAGGTGGGCTTAATCATCAGAATCAGGTGGGTATAACTATTGTAATGAGCATCAAGGACAGAGTTGGAAGAGGGGATGACCTGCAGAGACCTGTGGATAATAAAACTTGGCATTTCTAGAAGCAAAATAGATGGGCAGCCAACAAGGGTATTTCTCAATCTATACAGTCAAAAGAAATCAAGGATGTCAATATACAAAAATCAATTGTATTCCTATTCAGCAGTAATGAACAACCTGAAAATAAAATTTAAAAAACAACTCCAACTACAATAGCATCAAAAAGAATGCTTAGGAATAAACTTAACAAAATAAGTTCAAAACTTATACTCAGAAAACTTAAAAAAAAAATCATTGAAACAAATTAAAGAAGACCTAAATAAATGGAAAGACACTGGATATTCATGGATTGGAAGATTTTATACTATTAAGACGGCAACTGATCTACAGGTTCAACACAATTCCATCAAAATCCCAACTGTCTTCTTTTCAGAAATTGAAATCTGATCCTAAATTCATATGGAAATGCAAGGGACCCAGGATACCCAAATCGACCTTGAAAAAGAAGAGCAAAGTTGGAGAACTCACATGTGCCGATTTCAAAACTTACTACAAATCTATAGTAATGAAGACATATAGATATGTGGTACTGGCATAAGGAAAGACATGTAGGTCAATGGAATAGAATTGAGAGTCCATAAACCCTCACATTTACTGTTAATTAATTTTTGACAAGAATGCCAAGACAATTCAATCGGGGAAGGAGCAGTCTCTTCAACAAATGGTGCTGGGACATGCAGAAGAATGAAGCTGAACCCTTCCCTCACACTGTAAACAAAATCTACCTCAAAATGGATCAAAGGCCTGCATATGAGAGCTAGAACTGTAAAACTATACGAAGAAAACATAGGACTACATCTTCATGACTTTGGAGCAGGAAATGATTTCTTCGATAAGACACCAAAAGCATAAGCATCAAAAGAAAAAAGATCAATAACAACAACAAAAAATAAAGTAAAAAGAAAAAAAGAGATAAAATAGATTTCATCAAAGAAAAAGTGATAGCTCAGCTTATAAAGACAATGCTCTACATTCTACCTCGGTGAGTAGCGTCTGGGGTCTTAAAAGCCCGTGAGCGGCCATCTAAGATACTCCACTGGTCTCATCCCTTCGGGAGCAAGGGAGAATGAAGAGAACAGGATACAAGGAAAAGATTAGTCCAAAGGACTAATTGTCCACAGCTACCAAGGCCTCCACTGGACTGAGTCCAGTACAGCTAGATGGTGCCCCGACTACTCTGACCAGGATCACAACAGAGGGCTCTGGACAGAGCTGGAGAAGGATGTAGAGCATAATTCTAACTCACAAAAAAAAGACCAGATTTACTGGCCTAAAGGAGACTGGAGAAACCCCAAGAGTATGGCCCCCAGACACCCTTCTAGCTCAGTGGTCAAGTTACTTCTGAGGTTCACTGTTCAGCCTGGGAGTGGACAGTCCCATAAAACCAAATGAGACTAACGAGGTACAGGAGTCCAGTGACAAGGGCCAGAAAGCAGAAGGGGACAAGGAAGCTGGTGATAGGGAACCCAAGGTTGAATAAGGATATTGTTGATGTGTTGTGAGATTGTTAACCATTGCCATAGGGCAACATTTGTAGGAACTGTTAAATGAGAAACTATTTTGTTCCCTTCATCTTAAGTGAGAATAACAGCACAACTGGAAGAGTGTAGTCAATGTCACTGAACTGTGCGTATAGAAATTTTTGAAATGGTGTATCTTTGGCTATGTGTATTTTCACCAAAAAAAAAAGAGGTTGAGAAGTTAGAGGGTTGATATGTCGTGGGGTTGTTAACCAATGGAGTGAACAGCAATATGCATTCATAGTCTTGCCACAGACCTATGTTAACTCCTCTGTTCTCTGCAATAATGTAGTCCAAAGGGAAACTGGATTGTCTGAGCGTTTTCAGAGCATCATATTGGTTCATTAATTTGATGACATCAAGTTAATAGGGTCAGATGAGCAAGATGTAGCAAGTACATTAGAGGGTGCACTAGTAAGTTATGTGCTCCAGATGGTGGGGGATAAACCCTACAAAGATTCAAAGGTTTATCACTTCAGTGAATATTTCCTAAAGGAAAAATTATTGCATTTAATACCTCTCATCACTAAAAAGGAAGCACATCACCTGGCAAGTCTCCTTGTGTTCTGGATGTAGCATTCTCGGAAATACTACTCTGGCACATTTATCAAGTGACACCGAAGGCTGTCAGTTTTGGGTGGGGCTCATATCTGGAAAGGGCTATGCACCAGGTCTAGGTTGTGATGCAAGCAGCCTGCTTCTTGGACCATATGAGTAACAGACCCTACGTTATTAGAGGTATCTGTGGTACAGTGTCACTATGAGTCGGAATTGACTCAACGGCAATGGGCTTGGGTATTTTTTTTTTTTGGTGGTGGGAAAAGATGCCATGTGAATTTTATGGCAAACCAAGTGGAAGATTCACAATGTAGTCTCCTAGGACTCTGGAGCAAGGCCATGCCATCTGCAGCAGAGAATTATATACCATTCAAAAAAAATAGCTACTGGCATGCTAATGGACCCTGGCAGAGATGGAGTACCTAAACATGGGACATCAAGTGATCATGTGCCCAGAACTGCCCATGAAATTCTGGGTTCTTTAGACCCATCATGTCAAAAGGTCAGCTGGACCTAGGAGCAATCCATCATAAGTTAGAAGTGGTATATCCAGGTTCAGGCATGAACAAGGCAAGAGGCACAGGAAGCTGCATAAGCAGATGGGCCAGACGCTCATGTTACCCACCACTGTCAGCCAACTCCTCTCCTTCAGCTCATGCCTATAACTATGTGATTATGAGAGTTGCATGGCCCCTTACTTATCAATGATGGAGGAAGAAAAAGGTCAAGCTTAGTTTATGGAAGAGTCAGGCTAGCTTGTGAGTGTAAGCCAAAAATAGACAGCTGCTACATGATAGCCCCTCTTAGGAGAGGCCTTAAGAGACAGAGGTAAGGGAAAACTCTCCTACCACCAGGAAGAGCTTTGGGCTGTGCACTTGATCAACAACTTCCAAGGAAGGAGAAGTGGCCGCAGAGAGACTCACGGGCAATGGCAAATGGCTAAGCCAGGGGCCTGGAGGAAACATGACTGGAAATATCATGAACAAGGAGTCTGGGAAGAGGCAAGTGGATAGGTCTATGAGAGTAGGCTTGAAGAGTGAAGATTTTTGTGTCATCATTTATGCCCACCAGAGAGGATCTACTACAGAAGAGGCACTAAGCATCCAAATAGACAAAATGATTCACCAGTTGATGCCAGTCAGCTTCTGTTATTGGCCATCCAAGTACTGGTACAATTGGTGAATAAACATGGTAGCTACTACGTCAAGGATGGAGGCTATGTATGGGCTTAACAGTGTAGATTCCTTCTCATCAAGGCTGATCTAGTCATTACCACTGTTGAATGTCCAACCTTCAAGTCACAGAGATAAGCACTGAGCCCCAAATGCAGCACCGTCCTTCCAAGAGACTAAACAGCTACTTAGTGGGAAGATAATTCCATTGTACATCTTCCAACCTAGAAGAGAAAGTGATTTATCTTGATTAGAATTGACATATACTGCAGGCATGCGTCTACTTTTCCTGCCTTGTAGGGCCTTAGTTGGCACTACTGTCTGAAGTTTTACAGAGTATTTGAGCCACTGACACAGGATCCCATGTAACATTGCATTGGACCAGCAATCCACTTTACAGCAAAGGAAGTGCAGCAATAAACATTTGACCTTGGGGTCTGCTAGTCCTATTACATACTCACCACCTAGAAGCAAAGATGTCACCTTGAAGACTAAGGTGCGCCTTACCCAACCCATGGTGTTTTCAATTGCCTCATATGAATATGAATGCTGGACAATGAATAAGGAAGATTGAAGAAGAATTGATATCTTTGAATTGTGGTGTTGGCAAAAAATATTGAATATACTATGGAATATACCAAAAGAACAAACAAATCTGTCTTGGAAGAAGTACAACCAGAATGTTCCTTAGAAGCAAGGATGGCGAGACTATGTCTCACATGCTTTGGACATGTTATTAGGGGGGATCAGTCCCTGAAGAAGGACATCATGCTTGGTAAAGTAAAGGATCAGCGAAAAAGAGGAAGACTCTTAATGAGATGGATTGGCACAGTGGCTGCAACAATGGGCTCAAACATAAATACGATCGTGAGGATGGCGAAGGACTGGGCAGTGTTTCATTCTGTTGTGCATAGGGTTGCTGTGAGTCGGAACTGACTCGACGGCACCTAACAACAACAACCACAGAAGCTGCTGGTCTGATGGACGTAACAGGCTTTGAAGGAGCAGCCGAGGCTCTGGCTTGAAGATGATACCCTGCAAGCATGGAACACCATTCCGTAGGACCCCAAATCAATGACAACTATGATACTGTGTCCCCAAAAGGTAGAACACATGGGCCTGGGAACCAAAGGGTGAAGAGGGGGAATGGGCCCACTTAGCATCACTCCCAGTGACCCACTTGGAGAATTTGTGGTTCTCATCCCTGCAACTCTGGGTTCTGTGGGTTTAGAGGTTTGGATTCCAAGGAGAAGAAGGAGTGCACCAGGGGCAGAGCAACCGTCTCATTAAACTTCAAGCTATAGCTGCCATGGGCCCTTTCAGGATCTTTGTGCCAAGAGACTATCAGGCAAGGAAAGGTGTCACCATCCTGGCAGGAGTAATTGACTCTGATCATCTGGAAGAGGTAGCACAGCTGTTATACTGTGGTGTAGGGGAGAACATGTTTGCCACCCAGGTGATCTATTTTGGTGTCTCTTTGATGCTTCCCTGGCAAATTTTGATGCTAAATGGACAAAATGCAGCATCCACACCTAGAAGTACGGGGCGAGTAAGGACCAAAGGATGAGATTTGTGTTCACCGCACCAGGTAAGCCATCTCTATCAGCAGAGGTGCTAGCTGAGGATGGCGGGAATAGAGGTGGCTTACCTGCTGTGGTGAACCCGAACCTCATCCTTTGGTCCTTGCTCACCCTGTACTTCTTAGGTGTGGATAGAATGGGGGAGAAGAGTAGCAGTTGTACCCCAGTTATAGCCACAGGGTTGTAGTTGATCCCCCAAACCTTCCTCTTGAAAATTCCCCAGGAAAACAGAGCAACTAGAATCTTGGAGGCATGGTTCCCAGATGGGGTGAATTTATTGTACAAGGTAAGTGGGCCCAAGTGGTGTAAGAACTGGATCATGGGAGATGTGGTGATTCACCACCAAGATCCCCCCTTCCGGATGGAGGCACGCATTCCCCCTGCCACCAGGAGTGTTGGCTGCTGTCAGCTCACGAGAGTTCCCCCAGCCAAAGGGAGCTGTCTCCCCCAGGTTGATGCCCCTCCCTAGGGGCAGCCCACATCCAATGCCTGATGGACGTGGGGGTGAAAAGACCCAGCTCCTGGCCTCAGTTCAGTCTAAGTCTGAAGGGACGTCCCAGCTCCAGAGCACCCTGCCCCTTGGGGGTAGCTGAGGCCTCTGCTGCAACTCAACCTCTCTTTCCGCCCAGTCCTGCACCTCTCCCTCGCTCTCTCACAGGTGGGTACCACAGCACTCCCCAATAAACTTATCACAGCACACCTCTGTGTCAGACTCAGTTTCCTGGGGAACCCAAACTTGGACACCCCTAAGACTGGCTCTATAATAGAAACCAACAGAAACAGAACAAAAACTTCTGGTTCAATTGGAACATCAACTATAAGCTTTTAAGGGTTATTTCAGCTCAGATTAGAACATTCAGATGAATGATGAAGAATGATGTTTGCAGTTTATCATTCCACAAAGTTCTTCTAACTCAGGCCCAAACGTCTCTATACTGCCCACCCTCAAGCAGCTTCTCACCACCCATTTGTACAAACAAACAAACCAGTTGCCGTCGAGTCAACCCCAACTCATAGTGACCCCATGTGTGTCAGAGTAGAACTGTGCTCCATAGGGTTTTCAATGGCTGATTTTTCAGAAGTAGATCACCAGGCCTTTCTTCCAAGGCACTTCTGGGTGGACTAGAATCTCCAGCCTTTCCGTTAGCAGTTGAGCACGTTAATAATTTGCCCCACCCAGGGACCCCACCCATTTACAGAAATACTTTTAAAGAACAGACATTTTTGGGTTTGGCAGTTCATTTGTGCTGCACCATAAAGCAGAAAGCAAAGCAGAAAAAAAAAAAAAAAAAACCCACATAGAAAAGGGTTTCCTTTCCAGTCAATCACATAAACACCCAACACTGACTCAACTCCTTTTGCAGAAATCACAGATTTTTAAATTTAAACGTTTATCACCAAATTGACTAGTTACATCCCTTGAAAAGCTAAAGGAAAGGTTCAAATTCCGTTTTTAGTAAACTTGAGTCCAATTCAATTTTTTCGGTGATTTTCACAGAAATTAAACATTGGGGAGAACAAGGGAAAAAGATATGATTGGAGTTTACATGGTAGGCTCACCGAATGTGAACAGGTGTTTAAGATTCACTGCGAGGTAAACTATACTCGGATTCAGAACTTTACTTTGGTGGGGTGATGAATATTTCAAATTTTAACTTATTTTTGCTGACGGAACCTTGTTTTTTTTCCCTTTCTTCTTTTTTTTTTCCCCCGGCAGGAAGGCACAATCATTCGACAATACTGCCAAATATAACAAACGTCTACAGATGGGTTGGTCTGCAGCTGGAGGCTTTAACTTTGTAGTATTTATTTGAAATATCAAAGCCAGCCGAGCAGGGCTTAAGCACAGTGGGCACAATTCACAATGTTTTGGCTCTGGAGCAAATAGCAGTTGAACTTAGTTTTTCCAGCTAAAATGGAATTTATGCAGATGTGCTTTGCACTAAATTCATTAAACAATTACATCCTGGTGCAGTTTTCACATTTTTGTAAAGGATCTGCATAAGCACTAATTAGATCTAAAACAATGTTACTGGGCAAATTACAGTGCCGATTGTTCCCCTCGTCTTGCATGCCGCATCTGCTCTGCAATGAGGATGATAATTTAGGTGCACGCAATACAAATGCTGCTTTTTGTTGCATTTAATAGAAATATTTATTTAAAACCTACTATAGATTAATTGATAATGTAACCATTTTTTAAAGAGCCTCCAAATGTTTTCTCCAGGACACTCAGTGGTAAAATTCAGTATGTGAAAATACAGTAGCTGAAAATTCTCACTGCGGCAAACTGGCATTTCCTCAGGGAGGTTTGCTATTGAAAAGCAAGTTTGCATTTCATTTGGCTTCAAGTATGAGCTGGATGAGCTAATTACAGCCATGCCTTTCCTAGCACAGCATTGGACGTAAAGACTCTCCTAAATGGCTTCCAGTGGTGCTGACCCGTGGCCACTTCTTGGCCATTGGTTTAAAAGGGAGACTTAGTATTGGAGAATTAATCAATGTGTTAAGTAGTTCAGACATTAGTGTATGTTTTCCATTTTCCATATTCATCTACTTCATATTGCATATATGATTAAATGTAAGAAGCATATTAACATTTAAACAGAAGATCAATTCTGCAGAAGTGAGGACATTGAGACATGGTTTCTATGGTAACTTTGAATGTACCAACTTAATTCAGGGCCCACTCTAGCCCAGAGTCACCTCTCTCATTGCTGTCATCCCAGATGTCCTTTAACTTGCCTGATCATCCATGTAGTTGGGAATCCTGAGTGTAACCATTCTGCACTCACCTCAGACAACCACTACTACAACAAGCTAGCGTCACCTTCATCCCTGGGAAGGAGACCAAAACAGGGAATCAGTCTGGCCACTGGTTTTCCAAAAACCACTCCAGTTGTTTGACTTTTCAAATGGCTACCTTTATTGTTCGATATAGTCAGCCATAGAAGAGCAAGCCCAGTGCCAGCGCCAACAAAGATTAAGAGGCAAAATTAAACTCCGGATGTAATCAATGCAGAAGTCTAAGGTTGGAACTATCTCTTCATGTGGGAATACTAATTATTAATGTAAAGCACAGCAAGTATTAATGGTACTGTCGAAACTGAGCATCCATGTGTGCTCACGTTGCTGGATAGCTTCCCCAACCTTTTCATTTCATTCTGTAGTTCTTGCTAGGTAAGAAGGATCATAGCTAGAAAGGTGATAATTCCATCTAGAGACCTAATTGGTGAGTCTGAAAATGCTGTGCTGGTTAAATATGAAATTATATCCTCCTTGAAGGAAAGCATAATTTAGCACTGGGGCTTTGGGTTGTTGAAAGGTAAAATACTATTAAGCCTGTGTAAAAATGCAAAATAAAATTTGTAAGAAAAATGTTACTTTTGACGACTCAGAAAAAAGCTTTTTTTCTATTTTGCATTTTAGTATAAAGAGGAAAATAATGAGGATTTGATTTTTACCAAATTAAAAATAATATGAGAGTTATTTCTCAAACTCTCAGAGGTTGCCCTTAGACTGATAACAAATGGGGAAAACACTAGCTAAAATGCTGACATTTTAGAAAGGTATGAACAACAAGAAAGAGGGTTACTATGACAACTTTTCAATCACAACAGTGTCAATTGTTCCAGTAGCTGCTAAAGGGTACAATAGTCTATGCAACCTCTGAAGAGATAATTAGGTTAACTGATTTAATTCAACTGTTGTACCTTTTTGCCGAAGGGAATCTCACTCACGGTTGGCTGATGAGGATGATAGCACTCATGGCTCCTATCTTTAAGTTCCTGGGCAATGGACATCGATGGCCCTATGGGGCCTGAAGTGACTCTTGATTTTATTTTAACCCTCCCCTTCTTTCTTTCTGCAAAGGAACTTTTTAAAGTGTTGAAAAGCAAAGATGTCACCTTGAAGACTAAGGTACACCTGAACCAAGCCACGGTGTTTTCAATCACCTCATATGAATGCGAAAGCTGAACAATGAATAAGGAAGATTGAAGAAGAATTGATGCCTTTGAATTGTGGAGTTGGCGAAGAATATTGAATATACCATAGAATATACCGAAAGACGAACCAATCTGTCTTGAAAGAAGTACAACCAGAATGCTCCTTAGATGCAACGATGGCGAGACTACGTCTCACATACTTTAGACGTGTTATCAGGAGGGATCAGTCCCTGGAGGACATCATGCTTGGTAAATTAGCGGGTCAGCAAAAAAAAAGAAGACCCTCAACGAGACGAATTGACACAGTGGCTGCAACAATGGGCTCAAGCATAACGATGATTGTGAGGACGGCACAGGACTGGGCAGTGTTTCGTTCTGTTGTACATAGGGTCGCTGTGAGTCGGAACCGACTTGACGGACCTAACAACAGCTTCTTTCCTGGCCTTCTTCCTCTCCCATCCAGGCCAATTCAACAAGAATTTCTGGCTCTTTCTCTGGACTAGGCCCCATATTAGGCACTGTGGATCCAGAGATGAATGAGCCAGAGTCTTGCCTTCACAGAGTTCACAGTCTAGTGGGGAACAGTCACATACCCTTATCCAACATGGCTCACACTTCTCGTTCCAGATTACCTCAGGCTGTATGCTGGGGAAAACTCAGAGGTTGGATGTCATGTGACTATAGTCATTATGAAGTAACTGTGTCTATTCATTGGGCTGAATCCCTGAATTGTATTAATCAGAATATATTATCCAATATAATATTACATATTATTACATATCTGATAGGAGTCCCTGGGTGGCACAAATGGTTAAATTCTCAACTACTGGCAGAAAAGTTGACTATTTGAATCTACCCAGAGGTGTCTCAGAAGACAGACCTGGTGATCTGCCTCTGAGAGGTCACAGCCTTGAAAACCGTATGGAGCAGTTCTACTCTGCACACATGGGGTCACTATGAGTAGAATCAACTGAACTGCAACTAACAACAACAGCAACATATCTGATATAATATTATGTATATGAAATGATCCACTCATGATTTATCTAGGACAAAAACAAATTAGCTATATAGCTGAGGACTCTGACTAACCTAAAGGTTGATGGTTCGAATCCATCCAGTGGCACCATGGAAAAAAGTTCTAGTGATTTGCTTCCATAAAGATTATAGCCAAGAAAAGCCTATGGAGTAGCTCTACTCTGTAACACACGGGGTCACCATGAGTCAGAATTGACTCGACGGCAATACACTTGGTTTTTTTTTTTTCGTTTTGTTTTTTGTTTTGAGGACACTAAGAGGCTTCTCTCACCCCCACAGTGTGTCTCCTTACAGCCTTGTAGAAATTACCGGCATTAAAATGCCCTCTTAAATGGGTCTTCTTCAAGGAGCTTATCCCTTTAGCCAGTTTAACTTCATATTAACCCGATTAACTATATACCATCAGGACTCTCAAGTTCTTCTGGTAGAAATTTGCCATAGTCTAGAAATTGCTTCTGTAATGGCCAAGTGGATAATTCTCTACCGGTAGTCCTATTATCTCTGTATCCCAGACAGCAGGAGCTTTTGTTCTGTTTGTGAGGGAAGAACATTTGGACTTCTGCATAAGAAAGACTGACATAGAGAAAGGAAAGGAACATATGCTAAAGTTTATGCTATACAGTGTTAAATCTTTTTTAGTCTGAAAGGAAAGAATTTATTTGATGAATTCATTTCTATCCATTGCTTTGTAACCAAAGGGAGGGAATACTGTGATGGGTCAAGGAAGCCAGGAGCCCGTGGGTGGCTAAGACAATGCTGGATACTTGGGCACTGGTGGCCTCACAAAGGGCTAGAAGAAGCTTAAAGGTGCACCTAAGAGACATTATATTTACTTCACAATTTTACCTGGAATTTGCCCTACCCCTTACCTCCAGGGAGCCCTGGTGCCATAGTGGTTAAGAGCTCAGGCTGCTAACCAAAAGACGGGTGGTTCAAATCTACCAGACACTGCTCGGAAACCCTACCGGCCAGTTCTTCTCTGTCCTACAGGGTCGCTATGAGTTGGAATCAACTTGACGGCAACCGCTTTGTTGGTTTGTTTTTTCTTACCTCCATATCCTCCTTTGGAAACCCTGGTGGCTTAGTGGTTAAGTCCTATGGCTGCTAACCAAAAGGTTGGCAGTTTGAATCCACCAGGCCCTCCTTGGAAACTCCGTGGGGCAGTTCTCTGTCCTATGGGATCGCTATGAGTCATCAAAATACCTGTATTAGGAGGAGATTCAGTGCTTGGCTAGGCTGTCCTTGCCCTACACGTCAGATTTTGGTCCATTCAACATTTTTTGGGGGAGGGAATTTAGTTAGTTTTGCTTTTTTTTTTTTTTGTGGTTTTGTTTCCCTTTCTTTGGTTTTAATTATGTTTATCATGTTGTGCCACATCTCCACTATCCATTTCCAAATTTTTCCATCACCCTTAACACATTTTTACTCACCTACTATGTGCCAGATATGGGCTATGCTTTGAAGATTAAAAAAAAACCCTTGCCATCGAGTCGACTCCAACTCATAGCGACCCTATATACCAAGGCAAAAGAGATATGGTCCCTCCCTGACATCAGCCTCTTCTTAGTTGGGCAGGAACCTTATCTGTCGTCCTCCATGATACCCGCAAAGCATGGCACAGTACCTGGCACATCATAGGTGTTTTCTGCTTTATTGGTGGCAGCAGTCACCTAAACAGATAATTTCAATATAAAACAGTAAGTAAGGACGTAATGAAAGTCCATAGGAGAGGCCTCTAACCCAACCTCTTTGAGTCCTAAAGGATCAGTATCTGTTAGCTGGGCCAAGAAAACCAGGAGGGGCTTCCAGGCAGGGGGAGTTGTATGAACAAAACCCATTGCTGTCAAGTCGATTCCGACTCATAGCGACCCTATAGGACAAAGTAGAACTGTCCCACAGGGTTTCCAAGGAGCGGCTGGTGGCTTCCAACTGCCAAGTTCTTATGGAGAAATAAAACTATGTGGTGTCTGGGAAAACCGTTTAAGTGGTTTGGTGTTAATAAAGCTAAGAGCTCAAGGTGGATTGCTGAGAGAGAATTTAAGAGGTAGATTAGGACCAAACTTGTATGGTCCACACTGGTATTTCTCTCATAAATAGGACACAAACTCTACAAGGTTAAGATAGATCTCTTTATCCAACTGTAAAATGACAGCTAAAAAAGACTGCTTGTTATTTTTTTCTATTAATGCTACTTAAAAAATGTGTGTTAGATATATAAGCCCATTTATCGTATAACTAGGGTTGCCAGATAAAATACAGGGTGTGCAGTTAAATTTAACTTTCAGATAAACAATGACTTTTTAATAATAATCTGTAGTGTAAATATGTCCCAAATATTGCACCATATCCCATGCAATACTTGGGACATATTTATACTAAAAAATTATTTATTGTTTACCTGAAATTCAAATTTTACTAGGTGTCCCCTGCTTTTATTTGCTAAATCTAGCAACTCTCCGGGTAACATTATTGTTTTTGTCACTCATGTGATGAGAAGCAAGTCTAGCTCAATGGAGGAGAAGACCCTGTTCTCCCCAAAACCACAGCCAGTCTTCATTTTTTTCCCAATTCCTGTATTCAGCTATCAGTAAAGAGGCCTAATGGGCATGTGGCTTATGACTGAAATGACAACTGATAATGGGGTGTGATTTATTAATCTTCTACTTTGTCTCCTAATTACAGTTGGTTTGAAACAAACTAGCAAAAAAATGAACGGGTTAACTGCTTTATTTTCTTTTGTGCCTCTTATTTCATTAAACATCTGTGAAATATCCTTTCCTCAGTGCTGTGTGTCCCATTTTCCTCAACAGCAGATTTTTATCTGTGAGAGTCGTGACCCTAAATTACTCTAAAGAAGCCCTGCTTTGATGACATTAATAATGGTTAAGACAGCTATTTAACAGAACTTTAATTAGGGAATCCTTACATCATGGAGTGTCTAAGATGTCTAATGTGATTTAAATACTGTTGGTGCTCCTCAGCTGACCAGACAGGCCCCTGCTGGGGACCGTGCTGTGTCATTAAAATGGAAACCACTGTGAAAGACAATAGTCACATTCACTGAATGGAAACACTAAAGCCACAGCAAGTATTTTTCAGGCTTTATCTCAAGATTTTCACATACTCTCTGCCTACTGGTTACTTCAGTTTGCTAGATAGGACACCCCTGCTTTTCCATTAGAGGTTGTGTTTGATTTTTATAGACAGCGGTGTGTGTGGTGGTGAAAATACTAGAGCCAAGAGCCAGAAGACACAGATTTCAGTTTGGGTTCTGCTGCTGGGAGCCCTGTGACCTTGGGCGTGTCACGTAATCTCAGAGAGCTTCAGTTGCCACAGCCATACAATGGGGATAATGAGTGTCCTTGAAAGCAGACGAGAAGGGATCCACAAAAGTCTATGAGGACAACACGGTACATGTGTGCAAAGGGCACTTTTGGGAAGACTTTTTCCATCCTCACAGGTCCCTGGTGGCACAAACGTTTTTTATTTGCTGAATCTTGAACTGGCGGTTCAAGTCTATCCAGTGGTGCCGTGGTAAGATTAAAATAAAAGTTAAAAATACCACCAAACCCGTTGCTGTCATGTGACAGAGTTTTAGGGTAAATTGTTATTATGAAAACACTGTTCTGGCCCTGTTCCCATAGCAATGTTGATAAGATATGGGGTATAAGTCTTTGGAGGTTCTCTCATCTTCAGAACGTTTTTGACTCCCTAGTGGAAATATGGAGAACCGGTGGTGCAGTGGTTGAGCGTTTGGCTGCTAACTAAAAGCTTGGCAGTTTGAACCCACCGGCCACTATGGGGCAGTTCTATGGGTTTAGTGGAAATGTTACCCCCATTTGCAAATCGAATATTCAATAAACTTTAATCACTTCCTAATATTGGCTTAACATGATTTTTGTTTTAACAAAAATCTAGTTAAACTGTTTACAAATCTGGTATGTTTTACATAAAATAAGAAGAAACGCCTTTGCTTAGTTTTTCAATTGGCTCATATTGAAGAGACTAAGTTCTCCTTAAACTATCAGTGCCATTTATACTAATTGTTAGTTTCTCTTAAACATTTTAAACTGCACTGATAAATTTAATATAGCTTATATTCTTTTTAAGCAATTCAAATACCTGGCCTGACAAGTTAATCACCCTAACGAGCAAACCCTTCCAACATGTTTAAACTTTTAGAAATCTAGCAAATTGGGTGTTGTAAATATTGTGACTCTCAAATTTTATTAGATGTTCCAACAACGCTTTACAAACTTAATAGAATTATTATGTTCAACTTATCAATTACGAGCCTTAAAATTATACTTTAAAAAGTGTAGTCACAATGTTATTAAAATCTCAAATATGCCAAATTTTGTTAAATCTTATACTTAAATACTGTAGACACCTGTCTTATTCTGAATTTAACGTAAAAGTATTAACACTGCGTAGGGGCTTGATTTACTTGACTTACTTTATCATCTATATGCTTAATTCCACACTTTGCTGGGTTTACCTATAAGGTAATCATTTTGTCTTTTTAGGCATCCTGAGGAAGAGATACTAATTCAACAGAGGCCATCACCTCAGGGGAATGAAAGTTACTGGGGCGACAGTTTTTGACCAATGTATGGGTCAAACATCCAAAGGTAGGGTTTGGGGCTAGACAGCTACATACCTGTGATGTTGTTTTTCTTAGTTGCCATGGAGTCAGCTCTGACTCTTGGCAGCCTTATGTACAACAGAAAAAAACGTTGCCATCTTCCTGATCTTTAATATATTTGAGCCCACTGTTGTGGCTATTGTTCCAGTTCATCTCATTGAGGGTTTCTCTTGTTTTTGCTGCCCTCTACTTTACCAAACATGATGTTCTTTTCTGGAGATTGGCTTTCTTGATGACATGTCCAAAGTAAGCAAGACAAGTATTGCCATCCTTTGTTTCTAAGGAGCATTCCTGATTTTATTTCTTCTAAGACTAATTTCACACTGATGTCATTTTGAGGACTAAGACGGGCCTGACCCAAGCCATAGTATTTTTAATCACCTAATGAATAAGGAAGACTGAAGACGAATTGATGCCTTGAAATTATGGTGTTTGCGAAGAATATTGAATATACCATGGACTTCCAGAAGAATGAACAAATCTGTCGTGGAAGAAGTACAGCCA
The DNA here is from genome assembly GCA_030035585.1 of Dugong dugon. NCBI lineage: Eukaryota > Metazoa > Chordata > Mammalia > Sirenia > Dugongidae > Dugong > Dugong dugon. The sequence goes on along the minus strand of CM057469.1, from coordinate 19,894,288 downwards.
GAATGCTCTGTGTTTCACCTACTTTGGACATGTTACCAGGAGGGACCAGTCCCTGGAGAAGGACATCATGCTTCTAAAGTAGAGGGTCAGCGAAAAAGAGGGAGACTTTCTACAAGACGATTGACACAATGGCTGCAACAACGTGTTCAAATAGAGCCATTGTGAGGACGGCACAGGACTGGGCAGTGTTTCGTTCTGTTGTACATAGGGTCGCTATGAGTCAGAACTGACTTGAAGGCACCTAACAACAAGACATTTGTTTGTTCTTCTGGCAGTTCATTGTATATTCAATATTCTTTGCCAATACCACAAGTCAAATGCATCAATTCTTCTTCTGTCTTCTTTTTTCATTGTCCAGTTTTCGCATGCATGTAAGATGATTGAAAAGATCATGTCTTGGGTCAGGTGTACCTCAGTCATCAGAGTGACATCTTTGCTCTTTCTCAGGAGATTCTATCAGCACCTCCTAGGAGCACACTGAACCCTTTTTATACAGTAACTATAAAAACAAGAGACTCGTAGTCCATGCCCTTGAGTGGATTGGTTTCTCAATGGGCCCAATAGACCCCTAACATTTGATTTGAGTAGATGGAAGTTTTGCAACCCACTATCTAGGTAGCCACTCAAGTCCTTCAAGTAACCGTCTTAATGCTGAATGAATTACATATTTTTAAATAGTCTTCCTGTCTTCTTTGGTGCTGATTGGATTTTGCGTACCTCTTACACCATTATTGGCTCAGAGATGTCTGCACTGTTGTTGTTAGGTGTCGTCGAGTCGATTCTGACTCATAGCTACCCTATGCACAACAAGACAAAACACTGCCCGGTCCTGCACCCTCCTCACGATCGTTGTTATGTTTGAGCCCATTGTTGCAACCACTGTGTCAATCCATCTCGTTGAGGGTCTTCCTCTCTTTCACTGATCCTCTACTTTACCAAGCATGGTGTCATTCTCCATGACTGGTCACTTCTAAAAATATGTCCAAAATATATGAGACAAAGTCTCATCATTCTTGCTTCTAAGGAGCATTCTGGATGTTTATCCTCCAAGACAGTCTTCTGGCAGTACATGGTACGTTCAATATTCTTCACCAACACCATAATTCAAAGGCATCAATTCTTCTTTGGTCTTCGTTATCCAGTGTCCAGCTTTCACATGCATATGAGGCTACTGAAAATACCATGGCTTGGGCCGGGCACATCTTAGTCCTCAAAGTGAAATCTTTGCTTTTTAATACTTTAAAGAGGTCTTTTGCAGCAGATTTGCCCAATGCAATAATGTCGTACGTCGTTGGATTTCTTAACTGCTGCTTCCATGGGCGTTGATTGTGGATCAGTAAAATGAAATCCTTGACAACTTTAATCTTTTCTCCATTTATCATGATGTTACTTATCAGTCCAGTGTGAGGATTTTTGTTTTCTTTACGCTGAGGTGTAATCCATACTGAAGGCTGTAGCCTTTGTTCTTCATCAGTAAGTGCTTCAAGTCCTCTTTGCATTCAGCAGGTAAAGTTGTCTGCACCAAAGTCATGCTAATAACAGTGACAGAAAATCAAACAGTGTAAGAAACGTTTTCTGCCCTTAGACAGCTGTGTCTAATTGAAAGATTTAGAGGACCAGGGAGCAAAGAAGCAAGAATAATAAGTGCCGCTGGGTGTGGTCCTGTCAAACCTTAGGAGGATATGGAAGTACCCATTGGTGACTGCTATTGATCAAAACATCTTTTAGAAGATCTCCAGTCCCAGCTTCATATACTTTTGAATAATGTTGGTAAAGACAAATGCTTATCTTATAAGATTAGATTTAATGTTGGGAAATAACTAAAAGTTATTCATAGTTAAATTTGGTGAACAAACAATATAAGTGTTCAGACTGGGTAAAAAAACTTTCAGTGAAAAAGGGGTGACTATAAAGTAATAGGGGCCCTGGTGGCGCAGTGGTTAAGAGCTCAGCTGTGAACCAAAAGGTCAGCAGATCAAATGCACCACCCACTTGTGGGAAACCCTATGGGGCAGTTCTACTCTGTCCTATAGCGTGGCTCTGAGTCAGAATCGACTTGACGGCAATGTTATTATTATTATTTTTTGTATAAAGTAGTAGAAAGTGTATACTTTAATGACAAGCAAACTGTTTCGGAAGGCAATTTTAAAAATGTTTTGAGTAAAATACAGCCTCACAAAATGTTCATTTTGGTACATGCCTTTGTTATTAAATTCTGTACTTGCAAAAAGATATCTAATAATGGAAGGCCGCAGTCAGTGACAGAAAAATAGTACAACTGGTAAAGGTTACCAGAATTTGGAAAAGGGAAGGATTCTACTCAAATGAATTGTTCAGGAAGGTAGGTCTTCATGGGGAGGTGAGACTTTAGCAGAGCAAGAGGGAAGGAGAAGATTGTGATAAAGGGGAAACGTGGAAAGGTGAGTCTGTGAAGAAGGTAGCAGAGTGGGCAAGAGAGTGGTGGGAGATGGGAGAAGCATTGACTAATATGTGGAAAGCCTTGGATAGGAGTCCCTGGGTGGCACAAATAGTTAAATGTTTAAATATTAGCCAAAAGGTTGGCAGTTCAAACCTACCAAGTGGTGCCATGAAAGAAAGGCCTGGTGATCCATCTGCTTCTGGAAGGCTTGAAAACCCTATGGAGCAGTTCTACTCTGCAGATGTGGGGTCACCATAGGTTGAAATCGACTCAAGGGCAACTAACAACAACGACAAAAGACATGATCAAAGGAAAATTTTAGAAGATTAATCTGGTAAAATTGTGCGAGATTGAAAAGGGAGGAACTAGAGAGGCAAGGAGACCGTCAGGAGGCTATTACCTAAATGCAGCTATGAAATGATAATTACTAACCGGTGGCACAGTGGTTAAGAGCTCAGCTGCTGACCAGAAGGTTGGAAGTTCAAATCCACCAGGTGCTCCTTGGAAGCCCTATGGGGCAGTTCTACTCTGTCCTATAGGGTTGCTATGAGTCGGAATCGACTCCATGGCAACAGGTTTGGTTTTCTTGGTAACCCAGAGTGGTGGCTGTGACGAACGAAACAGGCTTGAGGAGTCAGCAGGACTTGGTGGCTGGATGGATGGGGAGCCCAAGGGAGGACCAGAGGTGACCTGGGTTCTGGGTCCCCGGAGGAGCTAGTGTGAGCCCGGTGAGGTGGGCAAGGGTGGGGAGGGGTAGGTGAATTTTGTTTGAGATGCGTCTAGCAGGCAGCTGGAGATCCAGGACTGAGGTCAGAGTGGAGATTCAGTCGCTAGAGAGGGTGTCTCAGTCATCTAGTGCTGCTCTAACAGAAATCCCACAAGTGGATGGTTTTAACAAAGAGAAATTTATCCTCTCACAGTCCAGTAGGCTGCAAGTCCAAAATCAGGGCATCAGCTCCAGGAGAAGGCTTTCTCTCTCTGTCAGCTCTGGAGGAAAGTCCAAGTCATCAGTCTTCTTTGGTCTTGGAGCTTCTCTGAGCAGGAACCTCAGGTCCAAAGGACACGCTCCGCTCCTGGCATGCTTTCTTGGTGGTATGAGGTTCCCATGTGTCTCTGCTCGCTTCTCTCTTTCATATCTCAAAAGAGATTGATTAAGACACTAATCTTGTCAGCCACATCAGTAAAACCTCATCACAGTGATAGAGTTTATAACACATGAGGAGATCACATATAATCTCATCATAGTGGTAGAGTTTACAACACAAAAGGAAATCACATCAGATAACACAATCGTACAATGCTAGGAATCATGACCTAGCCAAGTTGCTACCCACATTTTTTGGGGGCCACAATTCAATCCATGACAGAGGGTATAGGAAAAAGAGCAAATACCTGACTGGCTGAGCCCAGAACTTCAGAGCACTGACAGAGGCAATGATGAACACAGAGAAGAAATCGAGTTGGTGGCGCTAGGCCTGTGCTCTGCACCTTCAGGAGCTCAGTTGCAACTCTGTGGAGTTGAGAAGTTGTGGGCTCACTCTGCCCTTGCCACGGTCTTACTGTGTGTCTTTAACGTCTTTAACTTTTGGGCTTAAGTTTCCCTGTCAGGTCGTGATGATGGTAGTAATAGTCTCTACTGTAAGAGGAGCCCTAGTGGTATAACAGTTAAACACTGGGCTGCTAATCAAAAGGTTGGTAGTTCGAACCCACCCAGCAGCTCTGTGGGAGAAAGACCTGCCAATCTGCTTCCTTAAAAGATTACAGCCAAGACAACCTATGGGGCAGTTCTACTCTGTCACTTGGGGTTGCTGTGAGTCGAAAAGACTCCAAGGCAACTAACACCAACTACTGCAAGAGGAGAAAAGAAATCGCTGTTTAATACCCAACCTGCTTCTAGGGAAGTAAATATAGCGGAAGTTGACTAAGTAGAAACAGGCCCGAGATATAGGAGCAGAAGCCGGAGGGAAGGAGGCTTTGTATAGCCGAGAGGAATTCAGAGTTCCCTGGGCTATTGGGGTAGAGTGAGAAACGGGTTGTGAAGAGAGGTGGGGGTGGAGGGTAAAGGGTAACAACACTGTGTGCAACCAGGAGCCACATGTGGCCACTGAGCACTTGAATTGTGGCTAGTCCAAACTGAGATGTGCTGGGTCTTAAAATTCAGAGCCCTGGTGGCACAGTGGTCGAGAGCTCAGCTGCTAACCAAAAGGTTAGCAGTTTGAATTCACTAGCCGCTCCTTAGAAACCCTAAGAGGCAGTTTTACTCTGTCCTATAGGGTCGCTATGAGTCAGAGTGCACTCGACGGCACACAACAGCACCGTAGGGTCGCTATGGGTTGGAATAGATGGCAACTGGTTTGGGGTGTAAAATACACTCTGTATTGGAAGACTTAGTATGAAGACTTCCCAGAGCTACTCTAATATTTCATCAAAGATGCTTTCTCCCTCATCGGAAGCTCGATCCTTTGTCCCATCTTCTGGCCTTGACAAGGCAAGAGGTAAGATTCTGTGGAGCTCAGCCAGAGCTGTCAGCAACGCCCCCATTTCCAAACAGAAAGCATCCCAGGTAAGAAGGTTCAGGTCCATAACCCTTATCTGAAATCGTTAGGGTCAGATGTGATTTGGCATTCCGAATTTTCCAGATTCTAGAAAGGTAACCCGGCACATACACTCTGTCACACCCCAGAGAGGTCTGGGGCAGCACTCCTAAACAGACACGTTGTTGTTTCTGTGTGAGACATGAGGAGATGCACACTAACAGGATAAATAAAGACTCCAATGGCCTTATCTCCGTTCAGGACAAGTTTTGATGCCAAATGAGTTTGCTGTTCACTTACAAAAAATGAAAACAAACAAACCAGAAACACCTTTGGTAGTCAGAGCTGTTTGGATTCTGTAATTGCAGCTGTGCGCGTGCGGATTTGCCTTGCACGTGCTGGGCATGGTTCAGTGCTTGCCTGGGCTGGCCTTGCTGGTTTGGAGGCTGCTCACACCAGCAGTGTTTCCAACAGATCCTGCTAGTCCTATCTATGCGCCCTTATACACAATTTTGGCAGAAAAAAAACCAAACTCTTGGCCGTCGAGTTGACTCCGACTCATAGCAACCCAGAGGAAAGAGTAGAACTGCTCCATAGGGTTTCCAAGGAGCACCTGGTGGATTTGAACTGTTGACCTTCTGGTTAGCAGCCGTAGCTCTTATCCACTACGCCACCAGCGTTTCCAATTTTGGCATACTTGAGGGGATAAAACACAATTATTGTCTGGTATGGTCCAAAGTCTCTGAGAAGCCCCTGAATTTGCATTCTCCCAACAGTTATTTCCTATACCCGTCGCTTTCTGGTGGGTACTGTGGGGGTGGTGTTGTTGTTAGGTGCCGTGGAGTCAATTTGGACTGATAGTGAACCCACGTGACAGAGTAAAACTGCCTCATAGGATTTTCCAGGCTGTAGTCTTTATGGCAGGAACCCTGGTGGAGCAGTGGTTAAGACCTGGGCTAGTAACTGAAAGGTTGGAGGTCCCTCCTCCGGAGAAAGATGTGGCAGTCTACTTCCATGAAGATTTACAGCCGTGGAAACCCTATAGGACAGTTAGCTCTACTCTATCCCTATAGGGTCACTATGAGTTGGAAACGACTCAAGGGCAACGGGTTTGAATTTGGTTTAATGTTTACGGGAGCAGATCACCAGGTTTTTCTCCTGCAGAGCCCTTGGTTGGATTTGAACCACTGACCTTCCGGTTAGCAGCCTAGGTTAACTGGTAGGCCACCCGGGCTTCTTACTGTGGTGGAAAACGTTTCTCTTCCCTTCTGCATTTTACCTTGGGATATTATGGAGAATCAAGAATTGATGTTCTTCTTGGTGATGTACTTCACAGCTGGTTTATGACTTCATTTTTATTCGACAAACACTTTAATTGCATGTAATATGTCAGGTACTATTTTAAAGTAAGGACAATCATTATCTTCCTTTTACTGGTAAGATGAGGTCTAGAGGGTTTGGAACTTGCTCAGGGTTACAAGTTAGTGAAGTGGCAGAGAAGAAATTAAAACCCACCAGTCTAACTTCAGAGTCCACGCCGTTAACCTCTGTACCACGCTCCCCTACTAAAACGTTGGGTACACACGAAAAGAAAAGTGCCCTATTATTTAAACAAAAATAAATGTAATTTTTCTTTTTCCAGAGAGTTAAACCATGTCCTGAAAATGTTAATTTTTCATCTGTGGTCAGTTTCCTTTCACCCAAAGTAAGATTCAACAAAGTTTTAGTTTTAAAGAATTGGCAATTAAAAATGGAGCTTGTTGCCCCAACAATTATATATTTTAATAGAAGAATTTGAAATTAAGTAATGTTTATAAGAGTAAACTGAATTTGTAGAGCTTAGGAATAATTTACATTATAAAGAACTTCCTTACTCTCTTCTGTGCATGAATAGGCTTAAAATATGGTGATGACTATTATTGTTCACAATACTATAGTTATTACTTTGAACATACAAGTGCTTTAAAATCACAAGTTAATTATTAATGAGCATATTGTTCATTATACGAGCCACTCAATATGTTTGAAAGGAATATGATTGTGCCGTACAAAATGTGTGTTTTATACATCATAATTTTGGGTGAGTATGCAAAGTCAGAATCGATCAATCATGAAGTATTTCAGATCTCCTATTTATTTTGTTGTTATTAGCCACCATCAAGTCAATTCTGACTCATGGCAACCTTATGTTCAACAGAAGAAAACATCGCCCGGTCCTGTGTCATATTCATGGTCACTGGCATGTTCGAGTTCATTGTTGCTGCTACCATGCCAATCCATCCGCCCGAGGGTCTCCCTAGCTCTCACTGGCTCTCTGCTTCACTAAACATGATGCCCTCCTCCAGTGATTAATCCCTCCTGATGACATGTCCAAAGAAAGCTAGTCATACAATGTTCTGTTGTGATCCCTAAGGGTTTCTTTGGCTAATTTTCAGAAACAGATCACCAGGTCTTTCTTCCTAGTCTTAGTCTGGAAGCTTTGCTGAAACCTGTCCAGCATGGGTGACCCTGCTTGTATTTGAAATACGGGAGGCATAGCTTTCAGCATCATAGCAATATGCAGGCTACCACAGCATGACAAACAGACAGACGGAAACAGTAGAAGCCAAGTAAATTGCATTTCAATTTTAGATCTAATTGCTTCTATTGTTTGTCCCTTACTGGACCCTCTTTCCTAAGAAGCAAATTAGGCTTCAGATAAATTTTATACATTAAACTTCTTGGCCAAATCTCTAGCCAAACCAATCAGTAAGCCATTCTTGGAATATAAAATGCTCTGATCACCATCAGCATTTATGTTCTTGGTTGTTTTTCGCATAATAGTAATAGGCTTGTGTTAACCACACGTTGTCTCTCATCTAGTTCCCTGTGTGGTTGATGGCACTCCCTTTGTGAGGCGGTTTGGCCCTGCGGCCATTGACCAGATAATGGCCTGTCTTGATATATTGGCTTTGGCCTTTTAAGAACACGTTCTCATGAATGAGCAAATGGTCCTTGGCTAGACTCCTAAAAATCACCTTTTTTTTTTTTTTTGCTTGCTGCCTCCACATCTGATTGCAAAGTTGGTGGTATGTGTTAACAAAAATGTGCTGTGGTTTATGCACCGTTTATCTTGTGCTGTGGTTTGAAACAATGTCAGGCTTTCTGCTGACTTGTCTGAGTTTACATATGAATTTGGATTTGAGTGAAATCTTTTACACAGGATTTTGATTTCTCCTCTAGGCATGGTGTCATGCAATAAAAACTGTACGGGCACGGTCATATTTTCATCTGTGTGCAGGCTGCCCCCTTGGGGTTTCAACATTAGTATTTGCTGATTTTTCCTGCCACGTATATTTAAGTGCAAAAGTGATTCATTTAGCTGCAGAAAGGCCTGGAGATGTGAGGGGTGTAACTTTTCAATAACAAGCTTAGTATGTATAAAAATGTAACGGGCAGTTTTACATGGACTGTTTATAAACTACTGAAGGGAAGAAAGAAAAAGCACAGTCCATTCTTGTTATTAGGATAAGGCAAACGAGACAAGAAGACTCTGTTCATTCAAGTTTAACTGATCCATATCAAAAGACTCAGAAGAGGTGGAAGCCGATATTTCAAAAAGACAGCAGGCTAAATTAAAAAAATACCATACAACATTAATCCCAAGTAGTCCTTTTTTTTCTTTCTGTCTGTAGTTTATTAGAGCACTTGGAATAATAAAAGGAACCTGAAAAATGACGATGGGAATGATCCCTTTTCTAAGTTATTTGATAGTCTCATAACTCCATCCAATATTTTGACTTTGAAAGTGTCTTTGTTTATAGGCCAGATTGCTCTTAAGTGGATGGATATATAATCTACTTTCTGGGCTTTTCTAAATAAAAAAAAAAAAATCATATTTCATCCTACTCGAGCTTCTTATTTACTAAGAAATGCACTAATTGTTTTAATGCTAGTATGTGAAGAGCCAGACTGTTAGTTATAGTTTTATAATTGTTAATAGTCCACCCGCACTTACTTAATTTTCTTTTTTCTGGTGTTCATATGTTCACAGGAACTCAGTCCAGATGGTTAGGAGTTAGACAGATTAGTTGTAAATGTTTGATACAATAAACCAAAACCAAACCCATTGCCATCAAGTCGATTCCAACTCATAGCGACCCTATGTACAACAGAACGAAACCCTTTCTGGTCCTGCGCTATCCTCACAATCGTTATGCTTGAGCCCATTGTTGCAGCCACTGTGTCAATCTATCTCATTGAGGGTTTTCCTCTTTTTTGCTGACCCTCTGCTTTACCAAGCACGATGTTCTCCAGAGACTGGTCCCTCCTGATAACATGTTCAAAGTATATGAGACATAGTCTCGCCATCCTTGCTTCTAAGGAGCATTTTAGTTGTACTTCTTCCAAGACAGATTTGTTCGTTCTTCTGGCAGTCCATGGTATATTCAATATTCTTCACCAACACCACAATTCAAAGGTGTCAATTGTTCTTCAGTCTTCCTTATTCATTGTCCAGCTTTGCCATGCACATGAGGTGACTGAAAACACCATGGATTGGGTCAGGTGCACTTTACTCTTCAAGGTGACATCTTCGCTTTTCAACACGTTAAAGGGTACTTTTGCAGCAGATTTGCCCAATGCAATGCGCCATCTGGTTTCTTGACTGCTGCTTCCGTGGGTGTTGATTGTGGATCCAAGGAAAATGAAATCCTTGACAACTTTAATCTTTTCTCTGTTTATCATGATGTACTCATTTGTCCAGTTATGAGGATTTTTGTTTTCTTTATGTTGAGGTGTAATCCATACTGAATACAATAAGCCAAAACCAAACCCATTGGCATCATGTCAATTCCAATTCATAGTGACTCTATAGGACAGAGTAGAGCTGCCCCCACAGGGTTTCCAAGGCTATAATCTTTACGGGAGTAGACTGCCGCATCTTTCTCCCGCAGAGTGGCTGGTGGGTTCCAACTGCTGACCTTTCAGTTAGCAGCTAAGCGCTGAACCACTGTGCCACCAGGGCTCCTTGTTTAATACAACGGCACGTTATAAAGATACCCATATTATTCCCTGCTTCTCAGAATAGAGGACAGAGGCCGCAGTGAGGTTAATTAAGCACTTCACTCATGATCACTCAGTCACTGGGGGAGCAAGGATATGGATTTAGTCCCTTTATATCAAGCTGGTAACCAAAGGCTGTGACAACTGCATTCAAAGCCCGAGTAACACTGAGTCGCATTCACTGCAAAGGTGAACCAGGCCAGGGTTTCTCGATCTTTGGTGAGTAACAGATTCAACAGGGAGGCTTTTACAGGCCCACATCGCTAGATCCAATGTCCAGGCGCTACCCTTGGAGATTCTGATTCAGTAAGTCTGAGGCGGGCCCCTGGCAATTAATTGTACTTTGGAAGAGCCCCCAAGTGATTCTGATGAGCATGAAAGACTACGAATTAGTGATGTTGACCTATGGTCAGAGCTCTGAGCCTGCATACATGGAGAAAGAGTTGAGGGAATGAGGGATTAGCCTAGTTCTGGCTCCAGCCTAGAAAGTACTGGAAGGCTGAAGAATTCCTGATAGTGTTACTACAGCTTGGAGTCATTGTCAGATAACCGAGAAATCCCTGCTTCTGCCCTAAGACAAAACTCTGGCAAGATCCTTGTCGATTTCCTTGTGGTAGATGAGTGAACCAGTTGCCATGGAGTCGATCCCAACTTACGGTGACCCTCTGTGTGTCAGTGTAGAACTGTCCTTCATAGGGTTTTCAATGGCTGATTTTTCTGAACCAGATTGCTAGGCTTTTCTTCCAAGGTGCCTCTGGATAGACTTGAACCTCCAACCTTTCTGTTAGCAGCCAAGCGTGCTAATCATTTGCACCACCCAGACAGGAGCAGAATAATCACTCTGTTCTATATTGGAAACCTTACTCACTACTTCTCTTTAGAGATGCTGGAGTCCCATTTGTCCAGGTGTGCTTCCTGCTGGGGCACCCTCAGGTATCCTCTCTTAGCTCATCCAAGTTCATGTGAAGACCACCCGACTCTCGGTTCTCTCTATTCATCCTCCTCTTCTCCCAGTCCTATGGGGTCCTGGCAGTTCATCATTCATTCATTCAAAAAACTTTTGAGTACCTACTGTGTGCCAGACTTGTTAGATCTGTGGCCCCAGTAATCCTAAATCCACTAATCCTAAAATGGGGCTTCCTTGAACCTGCAGAAAGCAATGAAAAGTCTTCATTTTTTAACTTAAAATTCTTCTTGGTTTTTCAAAAGCATTTCTGTGCAATTTCCTTTTATCCTCTACGAACATCGATCCTTCAAATTTCTTTAGTTAATACAAAAATTATAAATTCACTTTTGTGTTTCCAATGAGCAAGCTAAAGCAACAAAACTGACTTTATAGTTCACCCAGGAAATAGACAAATCACCTAAAATTTACCCTTTGTACATCATATGTCTGAGATAGCTACATGAGAGCTGAACTTCAAAATCAAACCATCAAAGGAAATAAGTTAATGGTAACATCTTCTGGACAGTCCTGAAAATAGAGGTTGTAAAATATTTATAAAAATGCAGAAAAGATTCTTAAGATATAATGTAACGGGCAATAACTTTTCCTATGGTGCATTCCGAAAACTAGTAATTAAGCTGAAATGGAATCTTGGGCTTTAATCCTCTTGAATCTATTATTCTTTATCCCAATCATGTTTCTGCAAATGGGTTTGCCTTTAATAATTGCCCAGAATTTGAGAGAAGCATTGGTTCAATAAAACCATCATGACCGATTTTTGAAGGAAAAAAATATATATATATATAGAGAGAGAGACATATAAGTATTTGTCTATATATATATATATATATATATATATATATATATATATATATGTTTTTGGAATGTCTAATCCTATTAAAAAGGAGCTCTGGTGGCGAAGTGGTTAAAGCAATCGACTGCTAATTGAAAGGTCAACAGTTGGAAACCACCAGCGGCTCTGCGGGAGAAAGATGTGGCAGTCTGCTTCCATAGAGATTTACAGCCTTAGAAACCCTATGGGGTCACTATGAGTGGGAATTGACTCAATGACAATGGGTTTTTAAAATCCTATTAAAAATACCGTAAATGATTTTATTTCGCACAAGTATCAGGTAGCTCAAAATCACAACAGCCTATCAAATATACAATAGTACTTATGAGAGGGAACGGAAAGCTCGCTATCTTTCTCAATGATCCTTTGTTGTCTCCAGCAATATACTCCCCGGCCACCACTTAAGTGCATTTTTAACTGATTTGTTCAGCAATATAAAGCTCTATGGAAGCACTTCTTAGTGTTCTCCACAGATGTTAAAAAATCACCACGCATATGGGAAAAGCCCACGAAAAAGGAGAAAGAGCAGTATCAGGAATGAAAAGAACAATAGTTGGCCAGGGCTTGTGATTGAAGCCTTGCTGTTTTGGGGAGCTCATCTTTCATTATCAGAAATGTTTGAGTCTTAGATGTTTCAATAACAAAGTGACCTAAGAAGAAAATTTTGCCACATAATGAGCTGTATCCTTGAGCAAGTCGGCCTTGTTTAAGCGAGACTTTAAAAAAGGAGTTAAATATCGGGATATTGGAAACTATATTTTCAGTTCATTTACTGTGTAACAGAAAGCTAGTGTTCCTGTTCCTTCCCTTCTTCCTGGCAACACAGCTAAACTACCTCTCCCAGATGCTCTTGCAGTGAGTTTGGGGCCATGTGACTGTGTTCTGGCCAAAGGAGGGAGGGCAGAAGTGTCAAATGCCACTCTGTTGTTCTTGTTAGGTGCCATAGAGTCATGGAGTCAATTCCAACTCATAGTGACCCCATGTGACAGAGTAGAACTGCCCCATAGGGTTTCCTAGGCTGTAATCTTTACGGGAGGAGATCACCAGGTCTTTTTCCTGTGGAGATGCTGGGTGAGTTTGAACCACTAACCTCTTGGTTAGCAGTCAAGAGCTTAACCGTTTACACCACTAGGGGTCCTTAAATGCCAGTGTAGGCCTGACTTACTACAAATCTTCCAGGTATGACCCTCCACTCTTCGCCCCAGTCTGTGGAGACTTGGGAGGCCATACATTGAATGTGGTCTGAATCCATGATGGTCAAGATAGAAACAATCTTGATCCCTGAATAACTGCATGGAACGGAGACCCCACATGCTTCTCCCATCCCAACCAGTTCATCTTAGACTATTATGTCAGAATCAACTTTTGTTTATTAAGCCACTGAGGTTGGAGGGTTGGTTTTTACAACTAGAATTACTTACCCTAACTAATACTTTTGCGGAGCCCTGGTAGTGTAGTGGTTAAGAGCTCAGCTGTTAACCAAAAGGTCAGCAGTTCAAATCCACCAGGTGCTCCTTGGAAACACTATGGGGCAGTTCTACTCTGTCCTATACAGTCGCTACGAGTCAGAACCGACTCGATGGCACCTAACAACTACAATACTTTTATACATATTAAATATTTGTTTAAGTATATTACAATCTAATATTTAATTATAGCCTTTGTTAAGTTGCTATATTTACATATCATATTCCATTTAAAGCTGTGAACCTTGGTGTCAACGAACATTCTATTTTGTATTGTGCTTTAAGAGAAGGCAAATATCAAGTATCAGTTAGGGTTAGGTTCAGCTCTGAAGAAGCTCAAAAGAACAAGGCCTTAAGCAAAAAAAAAAAAAAAAAAAGCCTTTGAGTCAGTTCTGACTCATGGCAACCCCTATGTCTGTCAGAGTAGAACTGTGCTCCATAGGGTTTTCAATCGCTGATTTTTTGGAAGTAGATCACCAGGCCTTTCTTCAGAGGCACCTCTAGGTGAAGCTTTCAGTTCCAGCTGAGCACATTAACCGTTTGCACTACCCAGGGACTCTTTAAACAAGATAGACATGATTTATCACCTATAGCAACAAAGTCAGGAAGTAGGGAGTCTTGTGTTGGTATGGTCACTCTATGAAGTTATTAGTTGAGAAGTTCTTCCAGCTCACCTCTCCAGCATTCCTATAGTGTAGCTCTTATCCTCGTGGTCCATTATGTCAGCCCTAGCTCCAGCCATCACATCTATATTCCAGACAGTAGAGACGGACAAAGAGGAAGTGGGTCAAAGGCATCATCAATTACCTTTTAAGGAAACTTCCCATAAACTGCCACAAAACACTTCCATTTATGTCCTTGTCCAGAACTGGTCACCTGGATAAAACTAGCAGGAATGGAAGCTGGCAAGTTCAGTTTTTAGTTGGGGCAGCCATTTACTTAATAAAAATTAGAAGTTTAATTACTAAAAAAGAAAGGGAGAACAGCTATTGGGGTAGACTACCTGAAATTCTCGCTACATTTAATAAATACGAACTTCTACTGTGAAGGAAAAATTGGCTTATACAAAATGCAATTTTTGGCATACTTATGTGTACATACATGCCTTTTTTTGTTTATATTAAAAAATATGTAGAGCATAAAGCTGAACATTGCCACCCTAGCCTCAGCCCAGCAGAATTCCTCTGTAGTCAGTGAATTAACTATTCTCCAGTGTTTTGGGCATAAACATAACAGCATCAGAGAACAAAGGAAGACTAGGAGTACTTTACTTTATTCCGGACTCAGAAGGAAGATCATTTTGTGTATCAGGATACACAGAAATAAGTAATTACATGCATGTATGAATATAAGTAACAGCTTCTACAATTGTTTCAACATGATCAGGGCGGGTATTGTGATTACCACATTGATCTATGGATAGTTTCTTCTGAGTCTGTGTGTCTCTGAGCACGTGCATGAGTGAATGGTAAGAACTTGCTGTGCTTTCCATTTCTGTAATGCCTCTACTATATAGAATTACAGAAAAATTTTGGTAGAATAAATAAATATTGCCTTAGGCTGGGTTCCCTAGGGGAGCAAAACCAGTGAGGCACATATATATATATAGAGAGAGAGAGAGAAAGAGAGAGAGACAGAGAGAGATAGAGACAGAGATTTATCTCAAGGAAATAGCTCACTCAGTTGTGGAACTGACAAGCCCCAAATCCATGGGTTAGGCATCAGGCTGGAGGCTTTTCCTGAGTTGCATGGTTGCAGGGGCTGACTAACCCAAAATCGGCTGCTGGCTCACAGGGTTGCAGGAGTCTGCAAATCCCAAAATCTGCAGGTCAGGTGGCAGGCTACTGGCTCACGTCCCAAGAACCGGAGGTGAAAGTATGACAGGTCAGATGCAGGCTCAAGAGTGAGCGAGCTTTTCCAGAACTTCCATATATATTGGATGCAGGCCACATCCCCAAGGAAACTCCCCTTACATCAGATCACAAAATGGAGGATAATTACATAATACTGAGAATCATGACCTAACCAAGTTGACACATAACATTAACCATCACAAATATAAAATAGATAACTCTCTCTAAATTTGATATATGGTAGACATCTTTATAATGCTTCCTTTTTGTATACTCTATTTTATAGGTACATAACAAGCTGGATTGACACAGAGGCTGCAACAATGGGCTCAAACATAACAACTATTGTGAGGGTGGCGCAGGACCAGGCAGTGTTTTGTTCTGTTGTACACAGGGTTGTGATGAGTTGGAACTGACTCAATGGCACCTAACAAAAATAATACATATACCAGATTCCCCTCCCCGCCTTGCCATTTCCTAGGGCATTATTAATACCCTCCCCAAATGTAATATTGTATTATTAGACTATTATAAGTGTATTTATCTGTCTCCCTCAATCCCCACTCACCCATGTTTATTCCAACATTGTATTTGCCAACAGTACCCCTAATGAAATGGGGGCAGTGGTGGTTTAGTGGTAAATATTTTGCCTTCAACAGGCGAAGCCTAGGTTCAATTCCTGGCCAGCACACCTCATGACAACACCAGCCATCTGTCAGTGGGGCAAAATTGTGCATTGCTATGATGCTGAACAGATTTTAGTGGCACTTCCAGACTAAGACAGACTAGGAAGAAAGGTCTGGCAACCTACTTCCTAAAATCAACCAATGAAAACTCTATGGATCATAATAGTAGAATCCACAATCGATCAAGGGGATGGTGCAGGACTAGCCAGTGTTTCGTCCCCTTGTGCACGTGATCAGCATGAGCTGACAGCAACAACCGTTAATGAAATGGAACGAGAAATGTTGCATACCAGAGATTTTGGGTTTTTAGTGTCCTCAGGGATCAGGTGTTAGCAAAGTCCAAAAAGTGGCTCTTTTCAAACTAGGGCTAATTAACTACCTGCCAGGCACTACCTAAATGCTTTACAAAGGACTATCTCTTTTAATTCCACACAAACCCTGTAAAGAAGTTAGATGCTATTATTGTCGTCCCATTTTTACAGAGGTGGAAACTAAGGCTGGGCCATGTTACAGTAACATGATTACAATTCCATGGGGAGGAGCCTGACTTCAAATGCAGACGGTCTGCCTTCAAGCCCATTCTTTCCATCACTAGGTCCTGCTGCCCCCATTATGTTGCTGTTGTTGGCTCTGACTCATGGCGACCCTGTGTACAAAAGAATGAAATGATGCCCGGTCCTGCACCATCTTAATGATTGTTGGTATGGTCGAGTCCATTGTTGAGACCATTTTGGCACAGCTTCCAGCATCAGAGCAACATGCAAGCCACACAGTACAACAGACAGACCGGTGGTGGCCTCCATTATGGATCCTTACTATATCCATGATCCCACTAGCACTGGTATGTCAGCAAAGTACCTTTGAGGAGCACTGCCCTATACAGAGCGTCACGGTAAAGACACACAGTCCCTCTCTGGGAAAGCCCACAGTCTAATTAGGAAAATAACACAAGGACCTGAAAATGGCTTGAATACCAAATACCTGACCCACAAGAAGACACTTATCTCAAGGCTGAAGCAGCCTCATAACCGCAAAACATTAAGAACAGGGGTACTTGACTCTGGGGCAGCTAACAGACTTTCCTGAACCACCTTGCCTCCCTATGACAGACACAGTAGTTTGAAGCAAAGGTTTTGCTGAGATTTTTCCTCAGGCACTTCTTGTCTTGCCGTGAATTAACCACCACCTATTCTCAGATACTCTTGCTCTTCTCCCCCCACCCCAGTCATTTATCTGCAGTCACGTTCACATATTCTCAGCACTGCGAGTTGTTTGAGTTAACGAGGAAGAAGGAAACTGATAAAGATATTGTTAATGGATCTCTTTGTGCCTAAAAAGAACTCCCGTCTTCCCTCCCACGTGCTGTCCTGAATTCCCCTTTTTCTCCATCTCAAAGTTTCACTTTTTCTCGCCATGTCTGTGTGTGCCATATGACAGTGATTTTCCGCGGTAATTGCTTTATTCAATATGAACCTTTACAACAGCAAACTCCTACAATACTTATATGTAAATTAGGGCTGTTCCAAGGCAAAAATCGAAACTTGCACATCATCATTTTTGACAATTAAAAACAACTCCCCTCGAATGTGAGTAGAATCTTGAGTGGTGCCAAAAAAACAAAAACAAAAAACAAAAAAAAAACAAACCCTTCTTTAAAAAAAGAAAAAAAAAAAAAATTCCCTTCTTCTGTATCTGGAGTTCCGTGTCTGGGTTTACAATTTGGGATCTCAGAGTGGACAGATCATGAATTCGTTTCCAAATAGTCAGCTTTCCAAGAGAGAGTACGTTGTTCACTCTGTTTCATACAAAAGACTGGTGGAATTCTATATAAATGTGATTTAAGAATTATTCTCCGCTGACTAGCAATGCTCATAGCAGGCTGGCTACGTAGGTTGAGGGCGGCCATGTCCCCAAGCAGCAGGCCCCAGCATGAGGAAAAAGCAACATACCTTATCCGGGGGCCCCAAAAGAAAGGATCGCAGTAGCAGGAGCTTTATTTTGCTCCCTTGCACTAGCAACAACAAAATGATGCCACAGACGAAAACTGTCACGCCCCACCCACTCCATCTGTCCTGTGCTGTGCACCCACAGATCCCCTCAGTCTACAAATTAATCTTTCACACATTTTTTTAACAAAAAAAGTGTTAATGTTATAAAAGAAAAAAAAAAAAAAAAACCAAGGGAAACAGAAAGGGCTGTGTAGAAAATAAATTAAATTTAAATTTGATGGCAGTTATGACTTTTTTTATTGACTATAAGAGCAAACAGTCACGTCAAATTGGTGCCACTGGCATGTAATTAAAACTACAGGGCACCCTTAATGATCTCTGACAATGATCGCTGCATGTTTTTTTTAAATATAGCATGCACATTTTGTCCAATTTGGGCTCTTTTTTCCTGTTGCTTTTGTCCTCTTTCTGGGTGGGTATTATTCATGAACTGAGTCTTTATTATCTATTTGGCCATCTGCATAGCATTGGCCATAGTCCTCTGTGTTGCAATTTTGAGTGAAAATAAGGACGATTGCAGACTGCAACCGAAAAATAATAATAATGATCTGCATTAAGAACCCAAAAGTAAAAAGCTTAAAGAAAGATATTTGGGATGGAGGTAAGGTTTGCAGGCTCATGGCATGGAGGTGAGGGAATAAACCTAAATCACTCCGTTCACTCATTTAGGCCAAGAGAATCGGGATATTCACTTGGATTAAACTCACTCCTGCTTGCCTTGATAAGATAACAGACAGTTCTGAAAGTGATGCTTTATTTGTGCTAGAATGTCTTTGAAAGAAAAGAAAAAATGTGTGGGTTCTCTTCTCGACGCTCTCTTGCTTCGGAAGTCCACGCATCCTGAAGTGGAGTGGCGGTCCAGAACGGTGGCTCGGCTCCTCATCGCTCTCCAGATGTTGGCGAATGTCCACCTTCACAAGGCATTGGGTGCCTTGCTTTTAGTTTAGTGAAGGGAGATTTTTTTTTTTTAATCTAAAAATATTAGGGCATATTATTTCTAATTTTATAAAATTTGGAAAAGAAGAACTGAAAACTTCGTACAATTGTTTTATTTCTAAAATTTTGCTAATTTTATCCGGTTCTCTCCGCTCTTCTCTCTGTTTTTCCCCTTCGATCCTTTCCTCTCTTTCCTTCCGAAATTCTCCTACTCAGTGCAGTTGCTGTGTGCCGTAGAGTCCATTCTGACTCGTAGTGACCATACAGGACGGAGTGCAACTGCCCCATAGGGTTTCACGCCAGGTCTCTTCTCCCTCGGAGTCCAGAGTCCTTCAGCAGCCAAGCGCTTAACCAGTGCGCCACCAGCGCTCCTAATCAGTGTTAGCTTACTTTTTAAAAGTTTTCCTTTCCACTTGTCCCATCTTCTTTGTAGCCACTGGAAAAACATAGAAATCAGCTGACTGGATGGTGAATATGGATTAGGAATGAAACACTTCCCTGAGAAAAGAAAATACACAAGGTTCTAATATGCTCATGACAATTATATTTTTATTTCTAATGAAAATGTATAATATCCTGCTTGTTTCTTAATGTTCTTTGGTTTTTTGCTTCTAGTAGATTCCTACTAAACTTGAGGAATATGCAGTTAAAGCTGTTACTGCCAAAGCAAGAGGAACTCTGTCAATTATTTTATTGAGAAAATAAATTATTAACTTGGACTTAACAGTGGTTTAAAATAACTTTTTTTTTTTGTATTTGACTTTTTCCTCCCAATTGGTTCATGTATGTATATAGTAACAAACTAAGTGACATAAACTTTTCAAAATTTAGAAGGTTCAACCTAATTAATATCCATATTGATTTACCTAAAACCACGGAAAAAATTCTAAAAGCAAGGGGAAAGATAATCTAGTGTCAAATACAGCCACATGGGCAGTTACTCATGGTGGGTAAAATCTAGGTCATATGCTTTTATTTATTTTCATATCTATTTACCTTGTATGGAGAGGATATGCCGGTCATTTAAAAAACAATTAGGAATTATTTGTTTTCTTTTCAAGACTACTTTAATTAGAAATATTACAAGAGCCTAGAAATATTAAACATTTCTATCTCATTGAATGGCATGAAATTTTTATCATATTATAAACTATTACTGTTTATATATTGATATTACATACGCTACTCCCGTGAGGTTCGCAGAAAATAAAAACATGTTATTTTACACACCTGTTTTAGGCCATTAGTACCATTTTCACTAAATTACCATGAAAACTATTGATACTTTTAAACCTTCTCGGATGTGCATTTAATAATATGGTACAGATTTGTCTTTAACAAACTATATTTCAGGGCTGATTTCTTAAGAAAAAAATAAATACTGCTCCAGAATAACAAAATCAACAGTCTTGAGCATTCACAATCGAAGGTCAAAGTTCTCACCGTTGGAACATATCGAGAATAAAGTGATCAAAAACCACGAATTTAAAACTCTTTAGAAATATGGGATCATAGAAATACTTTCAATAACGTTATAAAAACACTGGCATGAAATGGTTTTGGTCAATATCACGTCTTAGTCCTTCTTTTGGACTGCCTCCCCAACTCTCCCCCAAAGTACTATCTTGTACTGAACATTATCTGAATGCTAACATTATCTCTTAATCATCTCTTACAATTGGTCTGAGTCTGCTCTGAACCTAACTAGGAATTCCAAGTGAGAAATAATGAATAGGAGGTCTCTCTCCATTCACTCTGCTTTCGCAGGAGTTTTAGAGTTGTTCAGAACAGAGGATTGGAGAAATGAAGTACTAATAAGCTTAGGTAAGACATGCTCATTCTTGAATATTTCTATGGCTGTTTTGAAGTGTTGCGGACTGATACTATCAGGAGCTGTGTATGAAGAAAGGATCTCAATCAAATTTCTGACCAGATCCCCAGAAGCCTCCCTATGGCTGTGAGAGTTTAATTTTCATTTAAACAACAATAAATATAGGCATAAGGGTTTGAGATGAATTATGTAAGCCCTTTAGCCATAACCATTACATTCTGCCACCAAATGAGCTGCTGTTCTCACTTTGTTTTATGGGCTCTGTGTAGCCTGTGTTATTGTAGCTGCCAAATAAAACCCAGCAAACCATGCAAATGAAAATATAATCTTTTATCTTTCATAGTCACGGATGCACCAGTAGATAAGGTTTTACAGATTCCTCCCTACCAGATTTACTGCTATTAGGAGCCTACTGTCCTGATAGGATCTACAGAAAAGGAAAACATCTCTTGCTTAGAGGCATCTTCATTTATATTCACCAATGGCATATGTCTTTAGCTGAAACTATACTGGAAAAGTCAGGAGTAATTCCTTTCATAATATTTTTAGCTTGACTGTGTAGTTAAATTGAGATCATGGATTTTTTCCTGAAGGATAAAGACCAAATAGACTGTATTTTTTCAGAGCATAGCAAATACAAATTTGTTTTAAAAAATGGTGTTTCTTTTATTTTCAGAGTGGCCTAAAAATTTTAAGAACACTGACTTCAGTGAATTGATGATTAACCAATTCTGCAATTCACCAATCTTAATCTGGGGCCTTGGACAAGTCACTTAGCCGGTCTGTTTCAACATTCTCTGGCAAGTAATGACAGCAACAACATGTTTTATGCCATAAGAGATGTTTTGGAGAATAACTCGTTTCTAAAATGCCTCAAAGATGAAATACTCTTTACATAGGCTAGAGAATTGCTTCAGTTCTGCCAGGAGTAACGTCTCTACCACATCCAACCTGGGTTATTTCTGTGTTGGGTTAGAGTACCCCCAAGAAGATAAATACACATTTTTCTGGTAGTTCACAAAATAAACTCTACGTTGCACTTTTTCCTGAGTTTGAAGGATGCAGTTGAAAACATAAAGCACTGTGACTCCCTCTAGCCTCTGGTAAAGAGCAAAGGTCAGTTCTTTCTCTCCATCTCTCCCCTCCCTCCCTTCCTTTCCTCCCTTCTTCACCTCCTCCTTCTCTCTCTCTCTCTCTTTTCCTTCGTTCCTCCCCTCCCTCTTTCCCTCCTTTCTTCTTCTTTCCCTCCCTTTACCCGTCCCTTCCTTCCCACAAGTATTTTTTGGGTACTTATTATGTTCCAGGAGTCCCGGTGGTGCAGTGGTTAAGAGCTTGACTGCTAAGTTCTAATCCACCAGCTGCTCCTTGGAAACCCTATGGGGCAGTTCTCTGTACTGTAGGTTCGCTATGATTTGAAATCAACTCAACAGCAATGGGTTTTTATTATGTTCCAAGTACCATTCTATGTGTACGGATATAGCTATGAATGTCATAGAAAAAGTCACCATCCCGAGGGAGCTTACATTCTATCAAGGGAGAATCATGGGAATTTTCCTGGTTCACTTGAAGTAGTTCAACCTTGTTTCTTTCCAAAACTAATTCATGCATTGGGTTAAGATCCGGACCAGATGGCTTGTTCAGAGGATGATGTGCCTAGTACTGGGCCCTATGTATGATAGGTGTTCAGTCACTGCTGAATGAATAGAAGGAATATTTGAAATGCAGTTAGGTTCATTAAAAGCTCATACTCCTCAATGAAATGTCAGTACATCCCCACAATTTCTCCATGAGGTCCATCTAAAACTACATAATGACTGTGCTGAATCTATGCTCAGAAAATCTAGCTTATATCAAGCAGATCTTATCATTAAAAGCAGCCAAATCAATGACCTAGGTACGTGCATGAGCACCTTGATTGTAGCAACTTAATGACTGGGAAGAGTTAAATACCAAGTATATTCTAGCTCTGTCTTAACTTTTGGGCTAGCTATTTCATAAAGCATTGATTTCAGGATAATTAGCAGGATATAATTTGACAAAATAATAGTGGCATAGGATCAGCAGAACCCAGGAAGGCACATTGACATCTCTGCTTTATCTCCCATGCTGCTGTGACGACCTTCAGCAGCACCACCTCCACCACCATGGCCTCCACCTCTGACCACTTCCTGTTGGGATCTTTCCTTCTGTCCACTTCTTCAGGTATCCTCCTCTCTATACCGTCACCATCTTCTCACTGTTCTTTAAAGTCCTCCCTCTACCCTGAATAGCTATCGTCCCTTATTCTGCTCTTCTCCATCTGTCATTTGCCTCTGTCTAAAATGTCCTATTGTGCGCGTGTCTTTGTTACGCAGTCTCTTGTTGCTGTTCTTAGTGAGTCTGTGTTCCTGCATCGGTCCCATGTTCCAAGTCCTAAGGCACGGGGCTTGGCATAGTAGACCAGCTGTCAGTTAGTTGTTCTGTTTTGTTTTGTTTTTTTTGACTCAACCTTTTTTTGCCATGACTTTGCTGAATAGCCTCAGTTTTGTAAAACAGCTACAGAGCAATGGGTTCGCAGTTAAATATGTACCAATACGTTAATGTACAGGAACAAGAAAAACTTCAAGGCAACTAGAAGGAATTAGAAATCTGTTTTCTCTGAGTTCATATTCAAGAACCATTTTTCCTATTGTCTCACATAAAGCCATTACTGCAGCTTCAATTTAAAATGCTTATTTTTACTGAGTTTAATTTAGATACACATTTGCATTGTAAAACGGGTACTTTAAAAATAATCATTTTGGTCTTAAGCATAAACGCTAGTTCTTTGTAAGGGAAGCAAACTTCCTGAGTTGCATGTTCTCGCTAAGGGCGAAGCAAATTTCTGGAGAGAGATTTAACCTTCCGTCTGCTCTTATTACTAGGAATAGTTTGAATTTGGCATGTATCAAGACTTTTGTGTTAAATTTACAGGATTTCTTTATAATAAAGGATTTTTATGAAGACAATTTTATGTTATATTCTATACATTATATTAAAATTATAATTTTGTATTATACTATATTACAACAGTTAGGGTTGGTATTCATTTATTAGGCACCAACAGTATATGAGGCACTGGAAGAAAAATGAAATGTTATCTTTGTCCAGTGGGTTCACAAGGACATTTATACACAATGAAGTCATAAATATAAGGGGGAATGACGTTATTTCATGTCTGGTTGGCACCTAGCACACGGTGGACATTTTAAAACAAGAATCATGAGAATGCCGTTCCAGATTTCTCTAATGTATTATAAGTTCTCAGTAGATAGTTTTTTGATGTATCATTTTCTTTTCTGCCTGTGGAAGTCTGAGAAGGTGCTGCATTAAAGAATGGAGCAAGCATGAGAGGAAGGGAAAACCTCTCCCTGTATGGGAGACAAATGGACAAGCTTTCTACCTTTTGGTAAGGAGCACAGCACTTAATACACAGAAGGTGTGTAGTATCAATAACCACTGAGAATCTCTCTCGTTCTCTGTACTTCACCCTTTCTAAGTTCATTTGCCCACAAAATAACTACAAACCTCAATTTAAGAGACAGAACAGAATTAAGATATTAACATTTAAATATTTAGAAATTTTATTCTTTCATTTTGGACATAACCCCCCCCCCCCAAAAAACAAACCCATTGCAGTCGAGTTGATTCTGACTCAGAGCGACCCTATAGGCCGGAGTAGAACTGCCCCATACGATTTCCAAGGAGTGCCTGGTGGATTTGAACTGCTGACCTTTTGGTTAGTAGCCATAGCTCTTAACCCCACATAAACTACTTCTATTTCCTATATATATCCCAGAATTTTAGAGTAATCAACACTCCTGAATGATTTACATTATGGACCATTGATATCATGGGTTCATATTAAATCTTAACAGAACCTACTCATTCGGGAAAGTCATAGGTTTCATTAGATTATTAAAAAATTAAATCTAAAAAAATCCACAGTGAAATGTATGTATCTTCTAATTATTCAAATTAATGCAACCTCCAAAACAACAGATAAATTCCAATCTCTGGCTTTGGGAGGTAACGTGTGGTTTTCAAGGGCGGCAGACTTACCTAGACAGATTTGTTTTTTATTTAGGATAGTATTTAAATGATTTTTAATTGATTGAACTCACATCAATGGATGGCAGAAAGGCCTTCTGTGTAGCAAAGAAGAGAGTTGGCCTCAGATTGTAGAAAGTTGCCTGGAGTTATACACAAAGCAAAAAAAAAAAAAAGAATATGTTTATATTCGTTAACTATGTATCAAAATTAACTATAAAAGCATCATTGCATATATATATATTTTTTTTTTTCCTTCCATATGTCAGAAGGCATAAGGCATTTTATGGGAGAAAGAAGAGAGAGAGAGGAGAAAGAGGTGGGTAGCTAATGAAACACCTCTTAACTTTGTTCCTAAATTCTTCAAAGTGGCCAGTCTTGGTTCCATCCCAGCCTGAACTATCAGCCTCCTTCAGCCTGGATTTATGGTGGTCGTGTAAAAGCATGGATTACAGTAAGCAACTTAAAACTGGCTACACGGGAAAAACAGTTCTGGGAAGACTGTATTCTTCTGCAGCTCTCTGGCCCTAATCCTCAAACAGGTCTGCATTACTAGTGTAGGGTTATTCTGCTCTCAGTATAGGGGCATGCCCCCAAATCTCTGTATAAATCTGTTGAGGACCCTTCCTCAAGGGTTTAGGGTGACATTATTTCCGTCTTCAGGGCTGAGAATCAGGCTGAATTCGCTCCTATTTATGGTTTATCATAGTTTAGGAATTTAATAAATCAACTCAAGTATCACAGAATTTATAACCCAGGGAATTGGTTTGGAATATAATGGACTTTGCAGAATTGTAAATGCATATATTTTAAAAACCATGCTTTGAGAAATGTGCTCCCTGCTCATTTCGTTACTGTGGTGTGTGTTCCAGTTTGCTCATTTACTTTTTTTGTCATTGTCTCAGCTGTGTTTGTGTGTCTCCTCCTCCCTTTAGGCCATAGCAACCTGTTCATTTCTAAAATCCAGAAGCTTGAGAAAAAGAGAGGACAGGAGCTAGACAAGTGAGCAGAATCTCATGCTACTGAAAGTGAGTGGGCTTAACAGAAGCTTGAACGAATTTTTCATTTGAGTGTTTTTTTCCCTCTCTAGATTCAAAACCTGGTTAGCCTCTACTCACGTTCTGTTACATTTTAATAGGTATTATATTTAAAAAATTACACCTTGGAAAACCTGGTCTTTTAGGTTATTAATGTTTGTCTCCCGAATTTTTAGAGAAAAACACTCCAGTTATACATGAAGTTAATGAGGTCATAAAAGCTAACATTCAAAAATTAATTTCATAGTAACTTTTCAATGCGACCTATTGCACAAAGTAATAAAAACATTGGTATCTTTCAAGCATTTGACCTGTGGTTTGCATTTAAAAGTCAGACATTCATTTTACAGAATTGCACATCAAACTAAATTTGATTTGGCCTGTCAACATTTTATAGTGTTGAATTCTTATAGGTCAAAATGTATGTGCTATTAAAACATAAACCTTGTTCTCTGGCCAGAAATCTAATCATGAGTGTTAGCTTCACTTGTATCGTTTTTAAGTTCAGAACCCCCAGAAAACCATGGATTAACTGGATACTCTATAAGACTGTGATTCCTCCAGAGGGAAGTTTATTTTTCCAGTAGCTAGAGACTGTACTTTTTGTAAATTTTTTTTTCACGGTGGTAGTGGTGGAGGGGGGGAGACAGTAAATTACTGCCTTAGAAAAAAGTCTGCCAAGTAGCTTTGTATCATGGGAATACGTTAAGCCTATTATATAGAGGTAAACAGACGCTCCTTTAAGGAGCTTACTCGAGGGAGGAGTTTAGAGTTCGAATTATTACCTTCCAGAGTTCCAGTGGGTGCTGGAAAAAAACAGCAATCATTCTGTATTATGACATCTCTGATATCAGTCTTATTATTATTATTATTTTGACATTTTTGTATGCTGATGGCTTTCCAAAGAGGATTAAAGGTATCATTTGTACAACACATTTATAATAAAACATTTCAGAGAGTAAAAATTATTTTAAAGACATGAGAAAATACAGCTGCACCAGGGATTGCGGATAAGATGGTCGTAGCAACAAACCTTAAATTTAGCTCTGAGATTCATATCCTATTATATTGCTATTTAGCATCTCTATTGTTTGGCGTTTTAATATATTTATGCCATGTCTTTCCCAACTAAATTTAAACCCCAGGAAGGAGACCCTATCTTATAATTTTTTTTGATGTCTCCGGTATCCTTAGCAGAGCACCTTCCTTGCACACAATAAATGCCCAGAAACATTTTTATTGATTTTTGACAGTGCATGAATGTTCCATGCATTTTCATAAATTTATAAATCTTTAATTGAGGGGGGACATACTTGCTTCCTTAAATATCCATTTAGTCTATATTTCCTGGCCGAACTACTCAGTTCTCATAATGGAACCTAGTAACGACTGTTAGGAGAAAAAAATGGTCATAACTTTTGATGCATCGATGTCCCCCACCCTCCATACCTCTGACGGCTATTATTCTACTTCCAGGTGAATCTGTAAAACCTTTTTTTAAGGCTGTGATTCTGCTCTATATGGCATAGAGCTGCATTTTTAAGCTTTTTGTGTACAATCTGAATGTTTTCATTTTCTCATGAAATCTACTGTTTAACATCTGAGCACTATCAAATACTTTTTTGTCGATTCATCCAGAGCGCTGTTGTCTTCCTGATTTTTAATTTTTAGCACGTGAGAAACAGCTTTGAGAATGCAAACATTTCCTTTTCCTCTTAATCCTGAACTTGTTGGGGAAACGTGATACTCCTTTTTACATCTCTCTCTCTCTCTCTTTTTTTTAACAGTGTATATCATCTATGGAGAAAATTTATAAATTTCCCTAACCTGAAACAGGTCAGGCTGGAGTTGGGCCTCCTATTAACACACTGCAAAGACCTATAATTCGTCAAAAGCACAGATACAGCAATAGATTGCAAGGAGTAAAACACTCTAGTTACCCCAAGATGACCTTCACGTCAGGTGCAGCCTTCAGGGGACAGAGGTTCAGTGAAGAGTAAAGAACATCACTATTGTTTCTAATAGGCTATTCCAATGGTACTTTAATTTCAGGAATTTTGTGTGCTCCTGTTCTTACTTTATTAGCAATTCAACATGTCTGATTTGCCCAAACAATACTTTCAACTTACTTTACCCTTCTGACCTTGTAACAAAGTGAAAAGCACATTTTGCTCTGTTGAAAGGTCTCCTGGCAAGTTGTTTACCAACAGGCTTGCCAGTCCTGGTTCAGTTAGCAAAAGAATAAACACATTTCATTTGACAATTAACATTGCACTGACTCCCTTACTATATAGTTTTCTATTTTCCTGAATCTTTTTTTTTCTTTCACTTGTTATTCAACTTTTTAGTTGTAATCTTTGCCTCCTCAAATTTCCAATTTCTTGGGTAAAAATTTCTACCTTTGCTCGTGGCCGTGGCCGTGATTAACACGATTCGTTGCGAAGAAGTACTAAGCAGAAGTTTACTGGAAGAGAGGGAAAAGCGACCCAAGTTTTCCCTCGTAGTAATGCGGCTAGGGCATCTACAAGTTATCAATTTTACTGCCATTCTCTAAAATTTGGTCACTTGGGAATGTCTTTACTCGTAACACTGTGAGTACCTATGGGGCATGAGAGTTCTGCGAGAAATTTAGGCGTTTTGCTCTGCTCGAAACATGACGACGTAAGGAGAAAAACGCCCGGAAACTCTGCCTCTGGGCGGGTCGCGTCCTCAGCGCCCCGAGGTGCACCTGGACACCGGACACCGCAGGACGTAGCCAGAACGTTCCGAGTCCTGCTCCGCTGCGCTCGGGCAGGCGAGGTCCTGGGCGTCGTCACCAACATCAGGAAGAAGCGGAGGGAGCCACCTAACGCCAGACTCGAGTCTTCTGTGTCCCCGCGTGCCCTGCTTCCCGAGGATACCTGCGTAACTTAGAGCAGCCAAGACCCACGACACTTAAAAGTGCATTTACGGTTATCACGGTGCGCACCGAAACGCTTGCTCCGCACCCCCATGGCACGCAAGGCCTCCTAGCCTAGAAACAAGCCCCTCCCAGTGCAGCTGTCGCTGCCGCCTGCGGGCTCCTTTCACTTTCTCACGGCCAAGTCACCCAGAGGGACGCCGCTGCCACCGCCGCGCCTCGGGACTCCACCCCGCGCCACTTTGCTACCGGCCCAGCCCACCCGGGCTCCGCCCACAGTTTCTGCCTTTGATTGGCACATGCAAGCGGTAGACACAGTTCATCTCTTCCATTGGCAGCGCCCGCTTGTCAGTTCGACGACTGTCCGCCACCCCCTCCACCTTCCCGGAAAGCCGCCCTCCTATTGGAGGAGACTGCGGGATGGGGGCGGGCGGGGAGCGCCGGTCTAGCCGCTTTCGGTCAATCGCGGAAGCCCAACTCGAGGAGGGCGGGAGGCAGGCGGAGGAGAGGGGCGGACTGTGGCGGGGGTGGGGGGAACATCTGGCCGGCGCCGCCGCGTGCGTGCGTGGTGCGTCCTCCCGCCCCCTCCCCTCCCCCCGCTCCCGCCCCCCCCAGGCCCCCCCCCGCACAAGCCCGCGGCTCCGCGCTCGCTCCCTCGCTGTGTCTGGCAGGCTGCGGCCGCCGCTGGGCTGCTGCCATGGGGAGCCGTTGAGAGTGGGGCCCTCTTCGCTCCGCCGCGCTCCTCCGGCTGCCAGCGGGGGTGGGTGGGAGGGAGGGAGGGGCGGGGGGGGAGCGGGCGACGGAGCCGGGATTGGGGAGTGGGGGTCGGGAGGGAGGGGGGCAAGAGGAGGAGGAGGAGGAAGCCCACCAAGTCCGGCGGCGGCGGCGGCGGCAGCGGCGGCGGCGGCCGGGAGGAGGAGGCGGAGGACACGGCGGCGGCGGCGGGGACGCGGTGACTTAGGGCCGCTCCGTGTGAGTCCCGGCTCCGGCCCCCGGCCCCTGACCCGGCGCCCCCTCCGCCCCGGCTCTCTGGCGGGCGAGGGCGCCAGCTGTGCCATCCCAGGCCGGCGGGGCAGTGCGGGCGGAGGGCGGGCCGGGCCGGGCGCCCCCACGAGTGGAGTTAGTTTGTGTGGTTGGAGCTGTTGGGGCGACGGGGGGCGGTGCAGCTGCGGGAGGCCGGGCGTGGGGACGGGGCCGCTGCAGCTGCGGGGCGGGCAGGGTGCGGGCTGCCGGCTCCGCGCCGCGCTCCCCCCGGCCGGTGCAGCTGCGGCGCGGGGCGGGCTCCCGGCCGGTGCAGCTGCGGTGGCGCCTCTCGGGTGCGGAGGGCGGCGGGCTGGGGGAGGGGGCTTGGGAGCCGCCGCAGCTGCAGTGGCGCCCGGGACGGACGCGGCTCCGGGGACCGGTGCAGCTGCAGTGGCGCCCGGGGGGAGGGGGCTAAGGGTGGGGGAGGGCCCCCCCCCCGGGGCTGGTGCAGTTGCCGGGAGGCCCTGGGGGCCCTTGTGCAGTGGCGTCGGGGAAGCGGTAGCAACCACCCTCCCCACCCCACCCCCGGCTGCTTCTTACGACTTTTCTTTTGTTGTTGCCTTGACCCGGGTCTGTTTTCTCGTTTGTTGTTTGAGGTGTTTTACTGCTGCACCGGCTCTACGCTCTCCACCTCTTTCTCTGTGGTTTAACCTTCCTCTTTCCCCAGTGTGTTTTATGCACGGAGAACTACGTTGAGATTTGCATTTCTTCCCCTCCGCACTCCGCACCCCCACCTCTTTGAAAAACAAAAACCCAACCTCACAAAACCTCTAAGGACCGCGGTAGCGAGACGTAGAGGGGTTGATTTGTGGAGTGGGAGTCGCTGGCCCATTGCGGTGCTTGGGACTCATTAAACTGTCACTCACCCCCCACCCCACTGGGTAAATGGGGTGATTAATGTCTGATATATTGGATTGGGGCGAGGGCGTTTGTGGAGAATAGGTTGTGTGGCTGAGAAGGAATTTGTCTCCAAAGAGTGCCTCCAGAAATAGGCATTCAGAATTATGTCACTCACCGCGAAGTTAGAGAAAGTTAGGTTTGTGACTTTGGGGGAACGAGAAGGACAGAGTCGTTGGTTTTAGTTACTCTGTAACTCTTTGCCACAGTTTTCTAATGAGAACGGAGTGATTATCAGCGAGACTGGGACACTAGTGCCTCAGGCCCTAGCCAGCCCTTTTTCTTCTCCTCACCCTTCTCCGAGTGTGGAGATGTATTTGACATTCACAGATGTCGCTCCTGCCCGGGTTGCGTTACAATTTCATGACCCATTCGAAAAGGCCCACAAAGTCTAGCGAAAGTTTCCCAAACTTGCTAGACCTGGCCTTTTTTTTTTTTTTTTTTCCCCCTCTTCTGAAGGATTTTCTTGTGATCATGAACATTACAGAGTGACCCAAAAAAAGATTGTTACGGGACATAGATCAAGGGGAAGACAAGGTTCTGCTTTGTCTGAGCAGATAGATCAGATAGGCAGGTACAACATTTGTTTTCAGTGACGCTGGCAGGCTGTATCAGTTTATTAACTTGTCTCGTTGGACCGAAGCACTTTCCAGGATTTCAGAAAGTACAGTTTCAGCTTGTTGATACTGAGAATTGAAATTTGCATTAATTGTGGCAGTGTGAGAAATTTTACTGAGAAGGTAGTTGTGGATAAGTAGTTCAATACGAGTGAAATAAGGAGGTGAACTAGGTTGAAGTCATAATTCTAAATAAGTCTTCCAACATTTCTGAGACATCCCATTATCAGCAGGAAAAAAAAAATGAAAGTGCCATAATAATGTTGAAATGGGGCTGGCAATGTCAAGTGGTTTGGTTTAAAAATATTCCTAAACTGCCTTTAGAAGTAAAGGTTGGCGTTGAATAAAAGTGAATTCTGGATTTCTTGAATAGCACGGTGGTTTGAGTGTGCTTGTCAGTATATAAGGCAGTCCACCAACTGAAGACAGAAGTGTTGCTATTCCATAAATACAGTAGAACTTCATATGCTGAGTTTTTTCAATTTCCTCTGTTAGAAACTTTGGACAAAAAAGGGAGACTTTGAAGTATTTTGTTTATACTAACAGAAAAGTTCCCCTAAGAAAAAGCTGGTGGCAGGAGTGTAGAGGAGTAGCATATGGCATTAAAAGGAGCACAGCTGGAGGTAGCATTTCCATCTGAACATGATGTCAGAGCAGCTGACAGCCTGCCATCCCTCAGCCTTTTATTCTAACACACAGACAGGGAGTTAGTGTGTGCGGATCTGTGGTGGAGAAGGTATCTCATTCCTCTCTAACATCATCTCCACTTTGCATCTGTCTCTCTTAGTCTGCTTTTTTCCCACCGATGTAACAGACCTGGAGCCAGCAAGACTCAGAGGAAAGGACTTAATCAGGTTTATGTGTCCTAAAGGTAGGAGTAGCAATAGATTAGACTGAGCATATTTCTGTTTTGGTGTTTTGTTTATTTAATTAAAAAAAATCACATTCCTTTTCTAACCCAGTTTAGAAATACTATATGAAATTGAGTATTAAATGAACATCTTACTGGAGTTGAAAGGCTTGGGCTTGTTTAGTTTTAATTTTTATCCCTTTTACTTGAGTGAGTAAGTAACTTTAATACACAGAAATATTTCAAGTTTTGAAATGTTAAGAAAGACTTTGAAATACTGCTTTTTGAGATCACTTTGGATTAAAATGCTTTTTTTTTTTTTTCCCCCCACTGCTATTTAGATTCCTTTTGCTTTTAGGGGGAGAAATAGTAAACTGTCTGGAATCAAGCATTCAAACTTCTATGAGAAGATTATTGTAGTTAAGAAGCTAGATTGTTGTGTAATTAATTCCACTGTGAAACTTTATTCTTCAAAACACAGCAGCACTGCTGAAACGTACAGCTGTAGTGCTTTTGAAACCGAAGGTTTTTTTTTTTAAAGGGGGGGGGGACTTTTGTCCCCAGGAGAATAGTTTGACTGGTTTCCTCATTTCTCTTTCAAATATATATTTAAGAGATCTTTTATTTCAGCATAACAATAATTATTTGCAGGAGTTTTTGTGTTAGTGACTAATTTAGAACTTGTAGATTGGAGCTGCCTGAATTGGCCAGACAGCTGTAATCGTACTCTTCTATTCTTAATCTCTTTATCTGGGCAGCAGCTGCCATATGGCCACAGTCAGCTGGATCAGATGTTTATAAGCTTCCTTCTTCATCCCTCTCTGTCCTCTCAGCCTCCTAATTTGATCACGGCTACCTTGTGAGCTGCCCTACAATCTTTATTTTTAGCCCTCTCAAGGATTAGGATTGATGTTAGCTGTGGGGCACTTAAAGTGATTGTATTGTAAATCTTGGTTTATGCTAGCAGTGGCATCTTGCAGAATGTAATTGGGGTGAGAATGAAAGTTTTAGTCTATCTGGGGTAAAGTGTAGAAGAGGAAGAGTAGTGATTTCTGAACATTAGATTTAATATGTATCTATTCTCAAAATGCACTTTCTGAGGTGGATGGTGTGGAGCTTTGCTTCTGGTCACAGGAAAGGGAAGTCGGGTTTTCTTTATTTTTAAGGCGTTTACCCATTGCAGTTGAATATTGACCCTTTGTACGTCTTTGCCTTTCCTCTCCCTCGAATTCACCCTCCCTCACCAGAAAACCAGGGCAACAATGCCTACTTGAAAGAATAGAAGCTAGTGGGAAAACAAAATATATCAAGTTATGTTGAAACAGTATTTTCTTTTGATTGAGTTAAAGATTCAAAAAAAAAAAAAAAAAGTTTCTCTTTTTCTAGAAAGGCTTTTTTTTGAGAGTGGTGGGATTGAACCTGTAAGCTTTTGAGTTTCATTTGGAAGTGGTATGTCTGTATTTAAAGTTTGAATTAATTTTAATAGGGAATTCATCTTGCTTTGCAACGGGTCAAAGTTTAGATGAGAATTTTCAACGAAGTAAAGCCCCTCTGGTTCCTGAGATTCTAGAAGGACAGAGTCTACAAAGCAATATAACCGATTTTACCCCTCAATTCATTTTAAAAAAAGCTTCGGATTTGTTCATAGTAAAGATGATCTTTTCCATCTGTTGGTGTCGTTCCTTCTGATCTTGTACATGTGTGCTGTACCTGCAAATCTTAAGGCATTAACATCTGTTTTTATACACAAGGCTTTTGTTGTTGTAACACTCGGACTTTCAAAGTAAGTTGTTTGCTAATTTCTGCACTAATTATGCAATTGCATTTTTTTCCGGACTCAGCCAAATGTGTGTGTGTTTAAATTGTGCTTTCTGAGTGCAGTCAAGTCTCAAAAGTAATAAAATAAAAAGGGTGACTGAACAAGTTTTCTTAATCTTCCAGAATGTGTTCAGGACTTGCCTTTGTTCATCCTATGGGCTGTTCCCTTTGAAACAGCAGCTATTTTGTAGGTTTTGTAGGACATAATTTGATGAGTAGAATTAATTAAATTTCTCCTGAAAGAGATCTCAATTCTTACTCAGTGAGAGGCTGTAGTTAAATTGAGGCTTTGAAAACTTGTCTAAAAGTTCACGGAAGGTCGAGCTGCATCTGAGACCGTTTTCCTGGGGTAAGGAAGTTTGGAAAGTATAAATTTTCCTCTCGAGTTTAGGTTTTGTGCGTGTGATTTGGTTGTCCTTGGGTCATAAGCCTGATTAAAATTCAGGAACGTGTACCACAGCGGCCAAAGCTTCATTATTTATTTATTTATGTTTTACAGGGGGACTAGAGCGTTTAAAAGTTGTTGTTGACCAAGCGCTAATGAGCAGTCTCTCTCTTCCTAGGTTATGAAGACAGTATGGAGTTTCCAGACCATAGTAGACATTTGCTGCAGTGTTTGAGCGAGCAGAGACATCAGGGCTTTCTTTGTGACTGCACTGTTCTGGTGGGAGATGCCCAGTTCCGAGCGCACCGAGCTGTACTGGCTTCATGCAGCATGTATTTCCACCTCTTTTACAAGGACCAGCTGGACAAAAGAGACATTGTTCATCTGAACAGCGACATTGTTACAGCCCCAGCTTTCGCTCTCCTGCTTGAATTCATGTATGAAGGGAAACTCCAGTTCAAAGACTTGCCCATTGAAGACGTGCTAGCAGCTGCCAGTTATCTCCACATGTATGACATTGTCAAAGTCTGCAAAAAGAAGCTGAAAGAGAAAGCCACCACAGAGGCAGACAGCACAAAAAAGGAGGAAGATGCCTCAAGTTGTTCAGACAAAGTCGAGAGTCTCTCAGATGGCAGCAGCCACATGGCAGGCGATTTGCCCAGTGATGAAGATGAAGGAGAAGATGAAAAATTGAACATCCTGCCCAGCAAAAGGGACTTGGCGGCTGAGCCCGGGAACATGTGGATGCGATTGCCCTCAGACTCAGCAGGCATCCCCCAGGCTGGCGGAGAGGCTGAGCCACACGCCACAGCAGCTGGGAAAACAGTAGCCAGCCCCTGCAGCTCAACAGAGTCTTTGTCCCAGAGGTCTGTCACCTCCGTGAGGGATTCGGCAGATGTTGACTGTGTGCTGGACCTGTCTGTCAAGTCCAGCCTTTCAGGAGTTGAAAATCTGAACAGCTCTTATTTCTCTTCACAGGACGTGCTGAGAAGCAACCTGGTGCAGGTGAAGGTGGAGAAAGAGGCTTCCTGTGATGAGAGTGATGTTGGCACTAATGACTATGACATGGAACATAGCACTGTGAAAGGAAGTGTGAGCACTAATAACAGGGTACAGTATGAGCCGGCCCATCTGGCTTCCATGAGGGAGGACTCGGTCTTGAGGGAGCTAGATCGGGAGGACAAAGCAAGCGATGATGAAATGATGACCCCAGAGAACGAGCGAGTCCAGGTGGAAGGGAACATGGACAGTAGTTTGCTTCCTTATGTCTCAAACATACTGAGCCCTGCTGGCCAGATCTTCATGTGCCCTCTTTGCAACAAAGTCTTCCCCAGCCCCCACATCCTGCAGATCCACCTCAGCACGCACTTCCGCGAGCAGGACGGCATCCGCAGCAAGCCTGCAGCCGATGTCAACGTCCCGACGTGCTCCCTGTGTGGTAAGACTTTCTCTTGCATGTATACCCTGAAGCGCCACGAGAGGACTCACTCGGGGGAGAAGCCCTACACTTGCACCCAGTGTGGCAAGAGCTTCCAGTACTCCCACAACCTGAGCCGCCACGCCGTGGTGCACACTCGCGAGAAGCCGCACGCCTGCAAGTGGTGTGAGCGCAGGTTCACACAGTCTGGAGACCTGTACAGACACATTCGGAAGTTCCACTGTGAGTTGGTGAACTCCTTGTCTGTTAAAAGCGAAGCACTGAGCTTACCTACTGTCAGAGACTGGACCTTAGAAGATAGCTCTCAAGAACTTTGGAAATAATTTTATATATATATATATAAATATATATATATATAAATAATATATATACATATATATAAATAGATCTATATATAGTCGTGGTACGGTCTAAAAGCAGTCTTGTTTCCTTGAACTAAAAAGTTGGGATATTAACTTGTTTTTGCACTTTAGAATAGCATGAGACTCTCACTAATTTAGCATTCTGATAAAAGAAACTTTAGCGCAAGTCCGAAAATAGAGAGGTGTTTTTCTTTTGTGGGGGTAGGGGAGGTAAGCCAGTAAGGACCTTGTAAACAAATCATTGTATCACAAAATGCTTTCCTATGGCTTAATTTTGTCAACACTGCATTGTCTTTTGAAATCTTTTCTCCCCCCCTCCCCCCCCCAATTTTTTTTATTTTTATTTTTTTAAAGTAGAAATTCCCTCCAGTTTTATTAGCCTCTTTATATGTCTCAAATTGCATGAAATCTTTTCTGGCTGTTGGAAACCTGAATGCTTTTAGACCCAAATGGAAAATTTCTGAAATGCTGGATTATCTATTTTTAAACAAGCAGTTGACTTAAAACTTTCTGTGGCAACTTCTGGTTTTCTGACAGTCCCAATGAGAGAAATTCTGACAGTACACTGGGATCACGGGGACCTGTCTTTGTGAAGGTTTGCTTGGGATGAAAAAGGATATTGCAGCTTCAGCGGTGTTGAACTGTGTGTTTAAAAATGTGAATTACTGTTATTGTATACTGTAATTGATTACATGGGCTGGGGGGGGTGTCAAAGAACTTGACAGGTTGTGTTGATGCTCTTAGTTGAGTCTTGAAAAGTAAATATTAACGCTACAGAAATGCATGAGTTTCAATATATTTTTGTCTTTGTTTGCATTGTATAACTTTAACGAGTGAGTTGAAAATTATTTAATTTCCTTAGAGAAATAGCACCATTTGGAAACTGGTGTTATGAAGAACATAAATGCACTGTTTTTATTTTATTTTATATAATTTAAATTGACTTTCCCACTGTCTTTTAAGTTGAAACTGTTAAGCTGAAAACTTAAGCTGCAAATTGGTAACTTCGCTACATAACAAGGAAAATATAAATGTTTACAAACAGCTTAAAGATTTGCATGTGCGGTGTGCATTTATAACAAACTCCTGATTGCACAAAACCCATGCCGGCTCAAAGTTTAGGTGTACACATTTACCCCGTCGAGCATTTTTAGAATAACTACTGCACAAATTGACAATAGGTCATTCTTTTTGTTGTTGTTGTTGCTCCCCTTTTCTTTTTCTCCCCTTCTTCCTTCCCCTCCCTCATCCCCCTCCACCACCCGCCCCCCCCCCCCCCCCACTCATGAGAAGATTCTATGGACTGAAAAAACCCCAGGCGGAAAGGACTGGACTGCCTTGATTGACATGGGGAAGGGGGTTAGTAGACTATGTGTATCGCGGCAGCAGAGGCTGCAGCCCGACGTGTGGTTTGATGACCAGCACGCAGGGCAAAAGCATTTTGCACAGTGTTTGTTTTCCTGTCTTGCACTTACAAATAAGGTCTATGGGAGTAGCATGGAAAACGTTTGCTGTTTTTCCCCTTTTTTTTTTTTTTTTTTTTTTTTTTTTTGATTGCTTTTGTTTAAAATTTGATCGCCTTAACTACTGTAAACATAGCCTATTTTTGTGCTTAAGATACTGAATGGAAAACTCCATTGTGTGTTGCTGGACTGTTTTGGAAATATTTGGTCAAATGTGTGTTAATTTGGCTGTAATGGCATTTAAAGCAAACAAACAAACAAAAAAAGCTGTGAAAATGGCCTTGGAGCATTATCTTTAGTTACTTGAAGAGTTTCTAGTTTTTTTTAAAATACAGTTTATGTTAAGATAATTTTTATTAATTTAGAGAAGACAATCAATGTCTGTGAGAAAACGGACTTTCTTTTGGATTTTCTTTTTGTGGTCGTTGTGAGTGATTGCTTTTTCCTCTTATTAGTTTCACATTCTTCCTTTGTTTTAAAAACTTAGACTGACATCTAGCTTTGACAATCATAGTATGTTTTATTTTCCTGAGGGGGGAATAACTTATAATGCTGTTTAGTTTTGTACTATTGGTGTGTTGGTGAATTTTTAAACAGTGTGCTAACTGCAATAAATTATATGAACTGAGAATCTTGTGTGTATTTTTTGAATTGTGATAAGGTATTACATAGATTCTAAACCTGTATCGCACATGACCTCTTTATTTTAGTATCAGTTCTATTCAGTTTATGCAGTTATTAGAATGCACTCAAATGGAAATGCACAGACATTTTTGCATCAAGCCATTTAAGAAGATACTAAATGCACGTTTTAAAAATGACCCATTTTCTAGAATCTACATCAAGAACGTTGAGGAAATTCCCTAGAAACGTATGAATCCACAAAACTTCAAGTGGCAACATAGTTTTTCATAGTATGCTTCACAAGTACTAACCCGTACACTACAAGTCACTTTCCATGTGTAATTTTATCCTAAGTTGATTGGTCAAATCTATTCTGTGTTCTGGTTTAAGTGGAAAATTGAAGGAGACCGGATGTCTTAATTTGGAAGACTGCTTGGCTAATGACTGGAATTCTAGGCAATCGAGTTAACAGGCATTCAGATTGTAAGAGATTAGTTTTATACATCCTTTCTGCTGCTGGGAGAATGCAAGAAGTTCCAGGTTTTAATTCTCAAGTTTTAATTTAAAAATATTAAACGTAGGCAACCGTTAAAAGGAATCCATTCCCGAATTTTTGTGATAGTCCTAACATCGTGTTGCTCTAGTTGAGCTTGCCAGGGTGAGAAACACTGCTTATTGACCTAGGAAATTGACTGGAACACCCCACACTTGCTGGAGGGTACTGTGGAAGAATTATCACATACGGTCCCAAGTGTAAGCAGTGACAGGGTCGGACCTAGGAGATTCTCGTAATCCTGATAATCTGTAATTGTCCATAAATTCCAACCTCTGAGACACATACAAAAATAGTCTTACTGCTGTCAAAAATGAAATCTACAGTTGTATTAAATGTTCTTTAGAAAGGTTAATATTCTTCTATAGAAGAAGTAGAATATAAGGTCTGGAGCTTGAAAATGCACCATGTATACCATCCCTGATGGCTTTGGATGGGAATCCAGAAAAGATTTTATCACAAAGCACAGTCAATAATTTACAATTTGGAATCCTCCATTTCTTTTTTTGTTGTTGTTGAAACAGAATTTCTCTTACATGCAACTCACCTGGTTTTAATCAACTGAGCATTGTTTCACACGAAAGGGGTATGTACGTTTGACCTTCACAAAATTTCTCGGGCAGTTAAACGCTTATTTAAAAAAAAAAAAAAAAGGGAGGGAGGGTTTTGTATTTTCTGTTTTCGTTCCTGTAGTTAATTGGTCAAAGCATCTCAAAGCTTCCTGAATATGTTGAGAGTTCACTTTATATTTTAGTTTACTAACCCCACTCCATAGGTCCATTCTGATCATAGCAACCCTATAGGACAGAGTAGAACTGCCCCATAGGGTTTCCAAGGCTGTAAATCTTTACAGAAGCAAACCGCCACATCTTTCTCCCACAGAGTGGCTGGTGGGTTTGAACCATCGACCTTTTGGTTCGTAGCTGAGTGTTTTAACCACCGTGCCACCAGGGCTCCTCATTTACTGACTAGCATCTAATAATTGCGGAGCATTACCTAAACAAGCTTAACTGGATATAGTTAAAAAACAATATTTTGACATGTAATTTAGAAGAAATTATATTTCTTAAAACATTCTTTGCAAAAAACTCTGGATATTAATTACACAAATTGCCACATTTGATAAGTGGAATGAAGGAATTAGTTGTTCACTACATTAAAATTATCTAATTAATTTGTCATATAGTCATGTTGGAAACCGTTCAGATTGATTCCCCCTTTGACATCTGGCTGATACATAAGTATATTTTAAATATGTGGTTTCATTTACTTTTGAAAACATCTGTTCTTTTAGATAATCAGTTATGCCCTGAATCATCCATGTGGGCCAGCATCATGTGCTAGGTGTACCCTAGGGAATATCCAAGAAGTATAAGACATTAAGGATACTGGTTTTGGATTTCCTTTCTAGTTAGTTATGCTATCAGATTAATAGGTGGATCAAGTAGAGTTTTTCTTCAACAGACTTGTGAACATCTATCTACAAACAGGTTACTGGAAGATTAGAAAAAAGTGAATTAAAAATATATTAAAAATATATTAAAGTATATAAAAATATATTAAAAATATATTAAAAATATAAAAATATTAAAAATATAACAGCTCACATTAAAATGAAATACTCTTTTTCCAAGTAAATCTTTTGTACTACTAGCAAAGAAATAGGTTTTTTTTTAACCCAAGAGGTAACACTACTTACAAAGTCGTGATCTTCCAAGTTTTATTGATAAAAACACATAAGCTATTAAAAAGAAAACTTGACTTAAAAAAAAAAAAAACCCATTGTATCAGATAAGAATTTTTTTTTAAGTCTTAAGATCCCAAAATTTCTTGTATTACATGACTACGTTTTATTGCTATAAAGCTTAAAACATTCTTTGTTTTCCAATATAAGAATTGTTGGAAGCTTTTACAAACATTGGATGGTAGGAACCTCCGATAATTTGATTTTAATTTGTAGATATTGATCTAAATTTTTGTTGGAATTGTTGGTTGCAATGTTTGAAATTGTTGATAACTTGCGGTCAACTGAGCAAGTGTGAATTTTGGAATCCAGGACAGAAGAGCTCAGTCCTTTTCATTAAAGTCATTTGCCATTAAAATGCTAGAGATAATACCATCTTTAAGAATAAAGCAATAGCTTTTTTTTTTTTTTTTTTTTTTTTAAAGCAAATAGCATTTAGGAGTTTTTTTTGGCTATAGTCCAAGTTTATTACACTCACAAGATTTTGTCCCTCATTTTAAAATGATTCTACCTTTTGCCTACAGAAACGCAGCAAAATACCTTTGTATGCAACAGTCTGGTCTAAAATGTAGAACCACTTACCTTTTGACTTCAAATCAAATTAGTTACATAAAAGGAAATGTTTTACGTTTATAATGCCCTCCACCCCCTACTTCCCACTTAAATTTTCTTAATATCATAAAAGGATAATTAAAATAGTCTGATCTTCCAGCCGACACTGTAAGTGTTCAGAAATATTAATTCATTTTCAGAGACATTTTATAAATAATACTTTTAATATTTTTGCGAACCAACCCCTTAAAAAAATCTTAAATTAATTTGTAAATTTGTGAAAGAATCTTTATGTGAAGATGTAGTTGAACTCCACATTTAAAACATCGTAGCAAGGGAAGGTGAGGTCACAGAAATGTATTTGTTAATTGAGTGTAAGTCCTGATAAACAGTGGCTTGAAAAGATCTTTTTTAAACCCAAATACTTTATAATGTATCTGCTTCCACTAAAATTATTGAATCAATTATCCAGATAATTCAGACTCATAGAATACCTTTTTTCCTAAAATATTTCAGCAACTGAAAAAAATCTGAATGTTCTTCATTCTAACATTGACAAATTTACTCTTGATCATAATCTCTAGGTTTATGTAAGCATGGTACTTTCCTTTGGCTGAAGAGTAGTTTGCCAAAAAATGCTTTTAAAATGAACTTTTTTTTCTTGAATTTTGAGTACTTATCCCCAAGTAAGGTGTCTCCTTTTCTAATCTACGTGAATGCCTTTGCAGTTGAGCTTGCATTTTGCTATAGGAGGCATTCTCTCTAGCTTGGCAGGAGAGGAGTAAAAGCCCAATTTGGCTTTAAAACATAGCACATTAGTCAGTAACAGTTTCACTGAGGATATTTAGAGTGGCTTTGAGAGGCCGTGTGGCACCCATAGAGAATCCATGGATGGAAATTACTTATTTACAGTTTGTTATAATCTCTGTAGTTAATCATTAAGTCAAGTAGTTTTTATTAAATGTCAATATGCATGCCTAGTATGACTGTAGGAATTTTAAACAGTCATACTGGTCCAAATATTCAAGTTTGCAAAAAAGTTGATTTGTACTTAATATGAAATAGTACATAAAAGGGTATCTGAATATTGGTAAACATTTACAGGATAGATTAAATCTGTTGTTCCAAGACATAATGCATATACAAAGATACTGAACTTCAAAGACTAGTATAACCATATCTACGTGTCCTATGCCAAGCCCGAACCAACTTTTGGTATGTGATGGAGCTTAAAAGTCTGTATCTTAACTATGTATGATTGAAAAATATGTATTACTTAAAACTATTTATAAATAAGGACGTGGCCACTTCACTTAGAAAAATCCCACTGAATGTTGTATATATTTTACGTTCAGCAGGATGACTAAGGACCCTAACATTTTTGCATGTCTGATGCTCTAAGATGATCTTTGATCAGAGTAACAGCATTTAGGATTTTTCTCTGAAATCTCTTAAAGTTCTTTTTTAGAACAGACTCTCTCTCTATATATATATATGTATCTTTTCTATGGAACATTTCTTTGGAACTGTATCATATGAAGTATCTGGCTGGTATTGTCTTAGTGCCTATTGCATGTTTACCAGACAGACAGCAATGCGTCCTATTTGGACAATTTTTGGAAAGGCATAATGGTACAATAACAGATCATTACAACATTTAAGAAAAATATTTATTATTGCCTGTGTACCACAGAGACCATACAGGTTAGTGCCACTTACTTGTATTTAGTGTAAAATAAAATCCATCTCTCCTAATTTGTGACTGTCCCTCTGTCACTTCAAATCTTCATCAAGGAGAGGAAATTTAAGCATAGAGCCATATCCCCCCAAATCTAATTTATAAGTTATCTCTGTAATAACCGGCTGTGAGAGAGAGGGTCCTTTAAGCATGAGAGAGGAAGAGAAAAAGTACAGATTTCTAGTCGAAGCATAGACATCATACATGAACCCTCAGTGTACAAGTTGTTTAAGATCACTTCTAAAACCCCAAGATTTTGCAACTGAATAAATAAACCGAAAGAAACTGAAGTCTTGCAGATGGAGTATTCCTTGAGGTTCTTATTTTTGTTGAGACTCAAACTAAAATTCAGATTTTATAGTCTGTTCTCTATTTTTCTCACTGCCCTGTTATTTACTATATAGGAGGATACATCTTATGCATTGAGTGATTTTGGCACCATGGCACAACTAAATTTTCCAGTCAAGTTGTTTTTGTGTCTGACTCTCTACCATTTGAAAAAATTGAAACAAATTTGAAATGAAAACTACTTTTGAGATTGGCCCTACTTAGCATTGTGCACCAGCAAACTGCGTCTCCACTAAGGCAGGCCTGAGGATGAAGGGGAAGGAGCCGAGCCAGTTCAGAGGGCTCATTACAATAAACCACACTGAACGGGGTGACACCCTTAGGTTACAAGAAAAGAGAAAGTTAGGGGCTATGTTGGGGCACAATGAAGTTTTACTTTTCATAGTAAGTGTGAAGTCTAGAAAATGTGGTGATTTCTCACATTCTATTTATAAGTTATTTTACTTGAGGGATGCCTCAAAGCAGTACTAGAGTTACTTATGCGCAAAAGGAGGAGGAAAGAGGGGTTTGTCATCATTTATTCAATTTGCCTTGTAAAGGTGCTTATCTTGCAGTAAAAATA
This sequence comes from Dugong dugon, assembly GCA_030035585.1. Taxonomy (NCBI): domain Eukaryota; kingdom Metazoa; phylum Chordata; class Mammalia; order Sirenia; family Dugongidae; genus Dugong; species Dugong dugon. Next base: position 19,850,734 of record CM057469.1, on the reverse strand, counting down.
ATACTTTAGTCAAAATACAACAGGCGGTTTGTAGGCTTGACCAGCATGGAAGGATTTTAAATGACTGAAGTGTTTTCTGTTTAAAAGTCAGTCAACGCCCTCGATGAATGAGGCACTCAACCCTCATAACGTTCTTCTTCTTTAGTAAGACATATATAATTTCTCTCTCCTAAAATAACATAACTTTCCAGCCTTATAAACAAAAATAATTCCAAGCTTACACTTGATCTTGAATTTAAAAAAAAAAAAATTTGCATTCTGGTCAAGTTGCGTTTGAAATAAGGAGCTAATTTTGTTATTCAAATGGCAAAACTCTAATGGCCAGAATGGCCCAATTATTCCCCATTATTTGAAGACCTATGGTGTGTGTCTGATATTCTCTCCTCACAGATTGCTGTGTCATATGTTCTTCCACAGAGAGTAATCTGAAATGACAAAATCCTAGAGCTGGAAGGGGCAAAAGTGCCTTCCAGTTGACTCATCCTAAGCCATTAAAGGTGGAAAAGTAGGCACGGGGCTGCCCGTGGACTGTGCCATTTATGGGGGAGAAGGGGCAAGCATTTCATTCATTCCCTGGATCTATGGTACCTATCCTTTTAGACAGGAGGTTTTCCTCTTTTTAGGGGCACACCAAGGTTGAATTCCTCACTCAGGGCACATCTTTGATCAAGTCTGAATCAGAAACCAAAGTTCTGGTTATGCCTAAGTGATCAAATTTGCATTATGAGGATACATATATTTACCATGATTACATTTAATGTTGTCTGCTATGATTTACAAAGTGAGTCTAAGATCGGAATTTGGAAGCAGTGGCATTATATTGTTTCTTTTCCTGGTTTTAATACTATCAACTATTAGTATATATATATATATACACATACATATATATATATGTATGTATGTATGTATAGCAGAACATGCTTTCCTGGTGTCAGAGAAGGACAATTTTTGGCGGCTCTAACACATGGGGTTGCCATGAGTCAGAACCTACATGAAGGCAAAGAGCAATGCCTCAGGCCCACCAAGAACTAAAACCCTGGCTGATTCTACTGACTGCTTCGCTCTCCCTCTCTGCTCCCAGCCACGAAAGGGTTGCTCGGGTTTCCGAAACATGTTATTTGTTCAGCCACAACGAGGCACTGCTACTTGCAGGCTACTAGCTACAGGGCTGACGGAGCTGTTGCTGGACATGAGAGAGGGAGAGAAAAAACAGAGATGCACGTTGGAGGGTGGAAGCCAAATGGGAACCTCAGAACTTATCTGCTGCTAAAATGGGGGAGGTGAATTTTTTCCCACTTAATCTGAAAATTGGCCTTGGTTTCTTGGACTGTTTCTCGTCTCCTTCTCTCAGCATCATCTGCCGGAAAGCATGTTCAAGAGAAAGTTGGGGAAGGTCTATCACCCCACCCTCATGCCTTCACTTCTTCATTTGTAAGACCAGAGTAATAATATCTGAATCACCTCACACACACAGGCATTCACTCTCAGGAAAAGAAACTCAATAAATTTGACATAATAATAATAACAATTTTTTAAACCAAGGAGAAGTTTCTACTTATCATAAAGCCTTCCTACCAATGTTGATTTTTATGATTTAAATTCACTGAGAACTAATAGATTCAACTTTATTTCCACCTGAAATGTGGAAGTTAAAGTGCCACTGTAATGTAAAATGTTCCATGTTCTCCGATGTGTTTGTAGGTATGTACATGCTTAGGTACACAAACCTCAGATAACTTACATCATACTTTCAGTTCCTTTTGACACATTGCTCAAAGCCCTTTAGAATCTCTAGCTGATTAATACAATCCTAAAGCCTAAGCTGGATACAAATATTTTTCTCTTAAAGATGAAGAAGCCAAGACCGAAAGCTTCAGTTCATACTTAATTTTGCATCATGAGTATAAAAAGCCAATATGATTAATATATACAATGATAACGAACAGGCACAACTCCCCAGGGAAGCACACAGATTTAAGTGATTTACCCAGAGATATAAATGATTTACTCAGATCTCCCCAGGAGAAGGTGGCACATGCCAGATCAGAGCTCAGAGCATCTCAATCGCAGATCTCACATCATCTATGTGCTATTTTATGTCGTTGTCAGAGCCACGTTGTTGTGCAATGCAAATCCTATCATAACACCGTATCGTAGTGATTCTGTATCATAGTGAGTGCATGCAGTTGGAGGGAGATGCACCTGGTAAAAGTCCACCATCCGATGCAATGCTGCCATGCCCCATATAGGGACACTTGGAGTAAATACTGCATGGATCCAACGGCAGCTCCAACTTTTTCACACAACAGGGCCAAGTATTGGATGGCTTCAGAATCCCCATTCAGCTTGTCCACTTCTCTTTGATGCAATGCCACTTCCCAAAAGCATTCGAGCCGCAGTCATTTCTTTTTCTTTTGCTTCTTTCCCCCCTTGATATAATGGCACAAATCTTCCTTTTCCTTTTACAATTTTCGTAGTTTTTTTTAAAAAATGGCAATGACAAATAATATATATTTGGTGAGATAAGCCTTTTGGTTGATACATTTAATAGTTTAGCAAAAAAAAAAAAAAAAAAAAGATGTTTAAAAAAAACCAACAACAGCCAAAAACAAACAAACCCCCCAACACCCCCCTCTGCTTGGTGCCATAGACAAGAGTCCAAAGGACATTAACTGCTCCATTGCACACATTGGAAGGGAGAGTTTGCTGCGAGCTCCGTCCTTCTAATAGACCGGCAATTTGGTAAAAGGTTTAGCGGATTTTGTTTAACCATTTCTGCATGTGTTTTTAATGAGTTCATGACGGTTTAGAAGAAAGGCCAGGTTGTGCGTTTTGCAGCATTTTCTGCCTTGGGGAGTGGGCACCTTTGCTCCTTCCCTGGGCCACCTACAGGAGTCAAGGTGTTGGGGCCGTCTGGGGCCTGTCTTCACACCAAGGATGAATCATGCAGCAGGCTGAGCAGAACAAGCCCTTTTGTTGACAGCTTTCCATCTGGACTTTGGATGCAGCTGATCCTTCACGTAGAGAGCTGGTTAACTGGAAGAGGCCACTCGAGTCACTTCCTCCTTAAAGAACCAGGAGTGTAGAAAACATCAGCAAAGAACTGCCCAGGGTTGCAGTTGCAAAGCCCAGAGAAACATTTCACACTCTTTGAGTTCCAGGTACCTAGGTTTGTGAATGTGTATGAATAGGCTTTGACAATTCAGTATTTAATAGGCAATAGGATAATTTATTTATAGCCTCATTCAGATAATCCGACTGGAGGACACTTGAATAAATACATCCAGCTCAGGTGGCTAAAAGCTAACCCCTTTTGAGTTTAATAATTAAAATAAACAGAGGTATTAAGATGAATTTCAGTTTATCATGGATAAATGTAAAAAGCTCCATAGAGGACGGTGGTTTGTGATTCATATAGAAATATGATGGATATATGATATGCTTTCCACAGCTATTTAAGAAAAACAAGATGATCTTAGTCATGGGGTGAAGTTATGTGAAGCATTGCACCATCCAGGCTGCGTCTGGGCCAGTACAGAATTTTTTTTTTTTTTTTTTTGTGAAAGATTACTTCTTGGCAAACTAGATATGCAAACGCCAGAATACAGTAAAACCACATTTAATTGGACCTACTTGCCAACTTCTTGAACACAGCTTGGATTATTCCACTGGAGGCTGCTTCTGTTAAAAGCTGGGGGAGGAGGAAGTGGCATATTGACAAGGCTTCAGATAATTTTTTTTTTTTTTCCACTCGAAGTACAATTATACAATGAGCCAAGTTTGGAAGTATTTTACTATGTTTAATAATTATTATTAAAGATATTGTAAAACATATGCATTTGTTAAGTGGAATGTAATGGGAGTAAAATCATGTCATAAATTTTCCCTTGGATTTATTTTCCTATTTCGTTTTTTATTTGACAGCCTTCCAAATTGATTCTAGCCAAAACCGTGCACTCTAATACATATCGTACTTGATATTAAAGTGAGAACATGGGTAATTTATAGAACCCGAGTGAGAACAGTTTTCTTCTCTTAGCCAGCCTATGAAATTGCCACCTCTGTGCAGGTAGCAATGGAAACATAAGCTGTACACAGAGAGTACAATAACAGGGATTGAGAAATCCTCCACACATTCTCTCCACAAAGCTCAAAACATGTCCTGAGCATGTCTATTATTCAATAGAACATCAGTGGCAAGAGAAGAACAACTATTTCTTTATGTTTGTGTGGATCTAGAAGAATCCCTGCCCTGTGCGATGGTCAGGCTCATCTCTGGAAATGAGTGGGGATTCACTGACAGTCCATAATTCTACTTAGGTGATCCTGAGCTTCAGGTGACGCTAAATGACACTGTCATACCTAACTTGGAGAGCCGAAAAGTCATGGCATCTGTTTGTTTCACATCTTAAGCTTAAACAAATTTATATTGTCTCATAGTCTCCTTTGCAAAGGGAAAATACGCTCCCCAAATTGCACTTCTTGAAATTGAACAGAGGTGCCATCGCTAATGATTAGCAAGGCACTGCAGGTTGTTTGCGCTGAACTCCACCTGCTCTGTGAAAACCCCACGGTTTTCTCACGTTCCCACTCAAGCTGCTTAGCAATTGGGCCCTCATTTCCGAGTATGCTTATGTCTCAGTTTTACTTCTGTTTGCCCTGCAATCTCATTGTTATCTTCTGTCATGTCCTGGCCAGGGACCAGGGGAGGAAGACGCTTACAAAAGGAGAAGGGCAGCTTTACGCATCTACTCCCGCAGCCCTGCAGCCAGATGGGAAGCCCAAGCTCCACTGCTAGGTGTATTTTGAAGGTGTCCCCAGCCCAGGGAAGGCTTATGTGGCTCTGCAGCTGCATGGGGTGGACTGCAGCGGTGCAAGCATAGAGTGTGCAGAGGGAACGTAAGGATACCTGGACCACATCCCGCTGCAGTCCTTTGAAAACCCTGCCACACCAGCCCCCAACGCTCTGGAACTCTCTCCCTAGAGAATTTAGAAGAGCCAGTGCCCTTGGTTTCTTGGCCGTCGACAGCCTTGACATGTGCAGCGTGCAGAGCCCTCTAGGAGCAGCACGGGCCAAGTGAGGGTCCAGGAGCCCTTCTGTAAAGTCCTGATTTTGAGGAGCCTGGAGCTGGGAGCGAGGTGATGTGCATTCTACCCTCAAGCCCTCTGCTAAGCAGCTGTGTGATCTGGAGCAAGTTACTTAACCTCTCTGGGCTTCTTTTTCTTTATCTTTCAAATAAGACTTTTGGGCCAAATGGCTTTGAGGTGCTTCTTGGCTCTAAATTTTATGGTTTTTTTTTTTTTTTTTTTTTTAAACCTCTTCAACTGAGATGCTGCAACCAAGGAATTCCTTGGGCTGAAACCAAGGAATTATCTTAAAATTAGAGGAGAAATGGTGACAAATGTACTACTCAGACTTCGGAGGCTCATTGCAAAGGCAGAAACACTATGACATGGGAGAGCACGGGCAGGGCTGTGGAGTGTTCCCACTGGCCTTGACGCTTGTAATATCTCCCTCTACTTATGCGTGCACGCACTAGACTGTATTTCCTTTTTTGGTCAAACCCAGTGGGTTTTGGGTTAATTTTTACTTTTTAATAGTAAAGAGATCCCAAAGAGAGATAAGGAAAGAGCTTATCTAATTCTGGGGGTTCTTTTGGGTTTTTTTTACACTAAACACTGTACTTTTGAGACAGTGAAAGGGAGCAATATCACCTCTGTTGTTGTTGTTATCATTTATTTTAGCTAGCAAGCGAACAGGGGGAAAGTGTCCCCAGCTAAAGATGCCATTCTTGTTAGTCTTGCTAAGCGGTTTTCTGCTCGTCCAGCTGCTCCACGGAGTCTTGGTTGGACAGCTCCCTGCTGCCTTGTACAGCAGCAGGCCCTTGCCTATGAAAAAGCTAACTCTGGTAGGTGGATGTTGTTATTAGCTACCGTTGACTCAAGGTGATCCCATGCTCAACCAAATGACATGCTGCCCAGTCCTGCACCATCCGCATGAGCGATTGTGGATCGGACTGTTGTGATCCATAGGGTTTTCACTGACTGATTTTTGGAAGCAGATCACCAGGCCTTTCTTCCTAGTCTGTCTTAGTCTGTTCAGCATCATAGCAACACGCAAGCTTCCACTGACAGATGGGTGGTTGCAGTGTATCAGGTGCATTGACTGGGAATTGAACCTAGGTCTCCTGCAGGGAAGGAACCACCACTGCCCCAATTCTGGTAGGTAGGCAGCTTCAATAGGAAGGGTACACCAGAGACCACCGAATGTGTATGTGGTTCCTGGGATTTAGAGTGTCCAAGGGCATTGTGGATAGGCCTAAACGTCAGAGATATGTAAGTAGGTCATCGGAAGAGAACACACCACACCTGAAAATGGAATCTAAAATTAGAGAAGCACAAACTCTTCCTGCCTGTTATAATAACCCCATGTTCCACTATGGGCAGCTGGAACCACCTACCTGTCCATTCCCAGTATTTCAAGTGTGTACCTGATCCATCCCAGCATGGAGGAAAACCCTACCAGAGTGTGCTGTGAAAAAAATCCAAGAGAATGAGTACGGACCAATTTGTGTAAGAGTCTAACTCAAATCTTTTCACTTTCATTTTTTTCATGCTGAAGTCACAAAGGAAAATGGTGGAGGAATTAGCATGTAAGCGAGACAGAAATAGGACTATGTTCTTATATTAGTTGTAACTCTTTTGGTTGCAAGGAAGAGAAATCCAACTTAAACTAGTTTGAGCCAAGAAAGAGTTTTATTATAAGGCTATGTGGATTTGATGGAATCCAAGAGAGGAATATGGATGGGCCTTGCAAGCAGCTCGAACTAGGAGCTCAAAGGCTGTCAGGATTTGCTCTCCTTTCCTTGCCTCTGATTCTCTTTCTGCTGATTGGCATTTTCTATTCCTCAGTCCACATGGTGGAACAGGGCTGCCAACTGCTTCTGCATTTGCATGTCTTCATTTTCAGACACCCAGATAGAGACTGACTTCTTTTGTCAGTTGCAGTTCCCAAATCCTGGGCGAGGACTCCGATTGGCCTGTTTGGATCAGGTGCCCACCTCTGGGCCAGTGGACTACACCAAGGGCAAGGCCACCTGGAACCAACATCACAGCCATCTGTGGTGGCCAGGTGCATGTGAGTGCATGTGTATGTTTGTGGAGGGCAGGGGAGCAGCTCCCAGAAGGTGGGGAGACAGGTCCCCGAGAGGAGATGGCGCTGAGCTGACAAAAATACAGGGACCATTATGTTTCTCTACAAAAATTAGGGAGAAGATACGAGAAAATATTATTTATTTGGAAGTGAGAATAGTATAGGTCTAACAATAGTTAATAATTTCTAACCCATGACCAAATAGTTAACTGAAAGAAATTTTTTTTTTAAGTGTCATAAAATAGTCATTTGTTTTCATTTAATTTAGTTCATCTGATCTCCCTCCGAAGGCATCCATGCAGGAGAAAAAAACAAAAAACAAAACCTACTGCCATCTAGTCAATTCCGAGTCATAGACTCACAGTGACCCTGTAGGACAGAGTAGAACTACCCCGTAGGGTTTCCAAAGCTGTAAATCTTCTTTGTTTTTCTTTTCTTTCTTTCTTTTAAGGCTGTAAATCTTTACCAAAGCAGACAGAGTGGCTAGTGGGTTTGATCTGCCTACCTTTTGGTTAGCAGCCCAGCACTTTAACCACTGTGCCACCAGGGCTTCCTGCAGGAGGTGGAGATTCAATTCCTGGCCTATGCACCTCAAGTGCAGCCACTACCCATCTGTCGGTGGAAGCCTGCATGTTGCTATGATCCTGAACAGTTTTCAGTGGAGCTTCCGGACTAAGATGGACTAGGAAGAAACGCCTGATGATCTACTTCCAAAAATCAGCCACTGAGAACCCTATGGATCACAACGGGCCTGGCTGACTGGAGGGCAGCTAACAACAACAACAATCTCCCGAAGATGCCTGTTGTCTTGAAATCTCTGAGCGTGTTCATATAAATTCTTATGAAACCCTTACCTGGCTCATCCTGCTGAGGCTATGGAACTCGACTGACCTTACGTTTCAGCTCTCAAATATCGATCCAGGTGCCCTGTGGGCGGGGCAGGGCGTGAGAAGGCAAAGAAGCACAATGAACTTGGAAAGCTTTCTCTCCCTTTCTCCTTGTTTGGGACCGAGGAAGGAGTCTCTGTCGATGAATGGTTCTGCATTTACAGCAGGTGAGAGAAGCGCGTTGTCTACGTGGGGACTCAGGAACGGAGCCCCGTGAGCCGCGAGCGCTGAGGTGCTGGGGCGCGGAGGGGCCGGGAGCATGGATGTTGGTTAATGGGACTGAGGCCATCCGAGCCCGAGCGCCTAATGATCGTCAGCCAGGGTACTAGCTACCAACAAAGCCGTGTTAACCCTCTCAGGTGCACCTCTCTTGAGAGGAGAGACTGAGCCCGTGCGAGACGTGCCTCTCCTGAGCTCAAGGAAAAGACACGGTAGTTTTCAACAGCACACTGGCTGCTTGGATGTGCGGCTCCTCACTGCGTAGGCATTCATCGTTCCTTTGTTAAAGATGCAAAATATCCAGAATAGAGACAATCCCAACAGATTGCAGGAAGCTCCTGTTTAGCTAGTCCTCAAGGTCAAGGTGGAGAAATGTTTAAGGCTAATTGATTTAGGGTGGCAAAGACCGTTTGGAGAAGGCAAACAGGGGTACTTCAGGAACCATGGACTTTGTCGTTTTCGCTTTTTTTATTATTGCAATTTGTGTTTAGGAAACTTTGGGGACTTTTTTCAGCCTTTGTTCATCTTCCTGTACTTCTGCCTTCTTCTACTAGGAAACCAGGCCTGTGGAAGTGTGTGCTTTGAAGTCAGGCTGCCGTGGGTTCACATAGTGCCCTCACTACCTAACGGCTGTGTGGGCTTGGCCAGCAAGAGTCTGCCTTGAGCCCTGTATCCTGAGGACAATAGAGATGACAACTCCCTCCTAGAAGGATGGTGAGGTTCGGTGAGATGATGTCTTTAAGGTAGCTGAAGCACTGCCTCTGCCAGGACTCTGTCAGTAACAAGGGACAGAAAATTGACCCTGACTACTTTGAAAAGAGAAGGGAATTTATTAACTCGTGTCCCCTGGAAGTCCAGAGGTGGTGCTGGCCTCAGGGATGACTAGATACAGGAACCAAGGGTGAAGACAAGTTCTCTCATTCTCTCTTTCCCCTCTCCACGCAATATTTTAGGGTTTATGTCTGTATTTTCCAGCTGAAAACGGGATTCCTCACAGGATAGGGGCATTGGGCATGGACAAAGATGGCACTAGGCTGGCCTCATCCTGCTAGTGACCCCAGAAGGCAGAGGACGGTATCCTCTAAGCATCTGTATTTCAGTTCCAAGGGAAGAATGTTGGCCTGATCTAGACAATGTAATCATCCACAGGCCAACCACAGTGACCAGAAAAACAGGAAACTGCTTGGGCAAGCTTGGGGACGCAATAGTTTCCTTATAGTGATTGTTAGTATAAACTGTAATTCAAGCTTCCCAGAGGTGAAAATAGAAATGTAGAAAATTTTGAGGGATCTAAACACAGAACAGAGAGATTTTTATCAGGAAAACAAAGATAGGCGTAGTTTCTACTCATAGTTTTCTGTCTAGGAAGGGCAAATTTGAGTTGGGTGTGGGAGTGAAGGAAAAAACCAACATGGTAGAGGGAGCTAGGCAAATCTTTATTGAGTGATTACATCACTCTTGATCCTGGGGATACAGCAACCCCTGCCCTCATGGAGCTGTTGAGTTGATTCTGACTCATCCTGACGGTGTATGTGTCAGAATAGAACTGTGCTCCACAGGGTTTTCAATCGCTGATTTTTTGAAAGTAGTTCACCAGGATTTTCTTCTAGGATGTCTCTGGGTAGACTTGAACCTCCAACTTCTCCAGTAGCAGCAGAGCGCATCAGCCATTTACACCACCAGCTAATGGGGGAAATAAACAAACAAGTAATTTTAATAAAGTATCATGAGTGTTATGATAGGGGAAGTATACGGTAGTCACCTTTTATCTGTGGTTTTGCCTTCCGCAGTTTCAGTTACCCGAGGTCAACCTCAGTCCAAAGTGCTTGTGTTCAAGTAACCCTTATTTTAGTTAATAATGGCCTCAAAGCGAAAGAGTGATGATGTTGGCAATTCGGATATACTAAAGAGAAGCTGGAAAGTGCTTCTATTTTATTATCAATTATTGTTGGTAATCTCTTACTGTGCCTAATTTATAAATTAAACTTTATCATAGGTACATATGTATAGGAAAAAACATAGTATGTATGGAGTTTGGTACTCTCCATGATTTTAGGCATCCACTGGGGGTCTTGGAACATATCCCCTGCAGATAAGAGGGGACTACTGTATACCAGGAGCCCTGGTGGCATAGAAGTTAAGAACTCGGCTGCTAACCAAAAGGTTGGCCGTTTAAATCCACCAGCTGCTCCTTGGAAATCCTATGGGGCAGTTCTACTCTGACCTCTCATTATAAGTCAGAATCGACTCGGCGGCAACAGGTTTGCTTTGACTGTACACCAAGTGGGAGCATACGGCAAGTGGTGCCCAATCTGGCTGATGGGTCAGAGAAGACTTTTCAGAGGAAGTGACAGGAGGAGTTGGAGTTCCAGTTGCCATCGAGTGGATTCCGACTCATGGTGACCCCATGTGTGTCAGAGTAGAACTGCAATCCACAGAGTTTTCAAGAGCTGATTTTTTTGGAAGTAGATCATCAGACCTTTCTTCCAGGTGCCTCTGGGTGTTAATGCAGCTGAACACATTAAACTTTTGCATCACCCAGGCATTCGGAGTTCGAGTTAGCTGTGCAATAAGGGAGTGGGAGAATGTTCCAGGCAAAGGGATCAGCATGTGCAAAGGCTCCGAGGGAGAACCAGCCAGCTCTGAGGAAACTATCTGTTCTTTCTCAGTCCAGTTTGTGTGCGGGAGCACTGCGTGCAAGGGGGAGAGTAGGGGAGCTGGTCTGGGCCGAGAGGCAGGAGCAGGGCCGTGACAGTTCAACTTGCGTGCTAGAAGAACACTGGTTGTTTGGTGGAAGTGGCCTGTGGGTGGGCAGTGGGACTGGAAGCAGGGAGGTCGGTCTAGGGAGGCTATGGTAGAGGTCCAGGTGAGAGCTGTTGGGGGCTGGGCTAAGGTAGTGGCCGAGAGGGAGAAATGGATAGAAGTGTTTGGATCATATTGCTACTGAGGAAAATGAACCAACAGGACTTGGAGACTGACTGGCTATGGGGTGGCAGGGACCAGGGTGGAAGCAGAGGTCTCATCACGGGTGGTATGTTTCATTATGATATATACCCTCCACAGTTTCCTTCCCAGGAAACAGCACTAAGAGGAGTAAAGACTGTTGACTTTAGACTTGGCTAAACCTTGATTCAAATCCCAATTCTTCCACTTTCCAGGTTTTTTACTTTGGTTATGTTTCTTATTTTCTCTAAGCCTCAACTTTCTTCTCAATAAAATGGGAATGATGGTTTGTTATGGATTGAATTGTGTCCCCCCAAAATAAGTGTTGTAAATCATAACCTCTATACCTGTGGTTATAATCCTATCTAGGAATAAGTTGTCTTTATTATGGTAATGAGGCAGAATTAGTGTAGAGTGTGTCTTAAATCAATCTCTTTCGAGATATAAAAGAGATTAAACAAGCAAGGGAAAGGAGCAGAGATGGCCGAAGAGAGGTGCCAAGCCACATGAAGACTGCCCAGCAGCACAAGCTCAGAAGCGACAAGAACCTTCCTCCAGAGCCAACAGAGAAAGCCTTCCCCTAGAGACGGCACTCAGAATTTGGACCTCTAGCCTCCTAAACTGTAAGAAAATAAATTTCTGTTTGTTAAGCGGCCCACTTGTGGTATTTCTGTTATAGCAGCACTAGATGACTAAGACAGGGTTCTTGAAAGAAACAAATGATGACATAGTGGAGCACTTGGCCCAGGGCCCAGCACCACATGGTGCTACTTCCCTTCCTTGCCACTGCCCATCCAACCCCCTCTCCTGCCTGACTTCCCTCCACAATACAGCTGCACCCACCTACTTCTCTCCCCTCTGCTTCCTGGGCAGCTGACTCCACCCCACCTGCAGGCCTTCTCTCCTGGGACCTGCCCACAATTTCCTCTGTCCAGTGTCCTAGAACCTTCAACAAAGACTCTCTTGCTTGTTATTCATTCGAAGCACAAGCTGTAAAAGCAACAAGCTGTGAAATGGGCTGTCTTAACACCTTGAGGAGGGACCCGAAGTACTTGTCTAATTTAGTCCCTGCTGCAATTTGGTCATTCACTCATTTATTACCACAGCCATGCAACCACTCACTCAACAAGCATCTACAGTGGGCCAGGCACTATACCAGCAAAGCTGAATGTGCCTGTGCTTCCCGCCTCATGGAGTTCACTAATTCCACCGTGCAGTCAACCCCGTCTCTGGTAATGGATTTTCCTGATACCCTGATTTAATGGCATCAGTCTCTGGCTTTAAAATCTCCCCAGGTTTAGTGAGGAGAGAGCCAGGGGAAGCATGAGTTACATTCTTTAGTTAATCCGAGAGTAAGAGGACACTAAAAAATGCAATCATAGTCCCAGGAGGTGGGATGCAGACCTGATCTTCTCTTAGAAAGCAGATCCGCCTTGTCCTACCACACAGAAGTATTGGTGATCTCATTGTGATGTCTTGTTCATCCCATTACCCACCATCCCTCTCGCATTCATGCTCATAGCTCTTATTCTGGCAAGCTGTGGCGGGGGACTATTGTTGCGGCAGGACTAAATTTGTATTTACTTATAACAATGCATAAAAACATGTGTGGTGTCCTGGGACTGGACATGCACAAAGCTGAAAGGGTCTACCCCATTCTAAGATACTGCGGGAGGCGTAGCTTGCACTATCGGGGAGTGGGGAGGCCCTTGCTCTCCACCTTCAGGCTGTCTGGGGGCTCGTGGTTCTCAGTGGAGACACTTAGGCAAATGGATGTGCTCTGATGTGTGATGCACACACATGTCAGGAATCCTCTTCCTGAAGGAAGCATCTAAGACTCGTAGTAAAAGTTTTTGGAGATGGATTTAAACCTACCACTTCAAAGGGGAGGGAGAAACAATGGACTGTGAAATGGTGTGAGCTCTGGGAAGGCAGAACCTTAGGGAAGAATAAAGCAGTAATCTCATTAGTTGATGAATTCACCACTAAGGTTTGTGCAAGGCGCTGTGGGGTTTATCAAGAAGAATAAGAAATTGTCCCCATTCTAGAGGGCCTCGAAGAGACTAGAGAGGAAAGGCAAGTAAATGGGTACATGTGCTTGCTTTATGGCTATCACAAGAAGAGGACTTTCAGTGGGCACGTCATATGTTCATTCAAGACAAATTCCTGCTAGTCTTTCAACAACATTTCAGGGTAGATATTAGTACCCATTTTACAGATGAGGAAACTGAACTTCAGAGAATACTACCCCAGGAACCAGGGTTCCTATCCAGTTCTGCTGATTCGGAATCCTATGACCTCTCCATTAAACCCACCTGTGAAAATTCAAGTTAAAACAAAACAGAAAAAAAGGTGAAAGGGAATTTGGGGCATTACAGAAGTACTGTTCCTTACAAAAGGATGCAGTTTTTCACTCCTTTAAATGCTGAGTGATTCTAGAAATTTGATGAAAAAGTTTCACATATTCTGACTTACTTGCACAACTTCAAGAATGCCCCAATGGGTTGCACAAGGCTTTGCCTGTTGAAATGTTCATTGCTCAGTCTACGAGAGCATATAGCCACAGCTTTTTTTTTCTTTTTTGCCCCATTTGCTGATTCCAAAAGTTCATGTGAGAAGGCTCGAAGAAGGATTTTACAGCCAGAAAGGGATTTAGAGTTTCTCAGCTAGCTCTCTCATTCTACACATATGGACATTGAGATCAGAGGGGTTAAGTGACTTGCCTAAGGTCACACAGCTGGCTAGTGGTGGGGAGATGAGACAAGATTTTGTCCAGAGCTTCTTATGCCATCTGGTGCTTCTCAGCATTGTGGAAAAGATGGCCATTCTGCAAGTTGTCTGTGGCTCATGGAAGTGCTAGGAATTATCAGAGTCACCTCTCATTTGATGAAGCAGACTGCAGTGCAATTATTTCCAACTGTTTACATGCTCTGGGATACCCACATTCAATCTATATGTGCCCTGTGCCAGGAGTGAGAATTCCCTGGTGCCGTGTGGACTCAACCCAAAGAGCAACCTCAGCCTTGGTCTCGTCTCCTCAGTGCATTAAGGGATCAATTTACATTTAATTGAAGTTTGGCATATTCTGAACAGAGGTGGCCTTGCTTCGGCCTCCTGAAAAAAGGGCGTAGCTTTGGCCTATGAGTTTGAGTTTTACATACTAGGCTCCAATACCCTGAGGAAGACTGGCCTATTACTTTCTATTGTCTTTCTGAACTGAACATAGAAATCTGTGTATTCGCCTTCTTTTCTGTTGTTCCTCTCTCAGAAGTGTCTAGTTCCTCAGACTCTGAGGAAGTGTGGCTGGGAGACCCTAATCCTGTGGAGAACAGGTGTACCTCCATTTCTGGAGCCCCCTCTGCAGTTCCCATCGACAGACAGCTCACAGGTTCAGAGTATTATACGAGAAGTTTCCTCACAGCCCTACCTCCCCATCCCTGGAGTTGAGGATTAAGTGAGAAAGGGCTTGGCAGGTGCCTGGCTCCATGCCTGGCGCCCAGGAAGCCCTCAGTAAATGCCAGCGATTGCTATTGTTATTGTTGTTATCGTTTTCACTACTTTCTACCTCTTCTACACCACCCCCAAGCTGCTTTCCTATGAACGTAGTGGCCTGGAGAAAAGCGAAGGGGACAGTGGGATGGAGGCAACCAGGTATGAAGTTAGTGAGGGAACTAAAATGTCTGTGTGGCCTCATGGCCCTGCCTTACTCAGCACTTTCTCCCGGCCTGAAATGTCCTTCTTCACATCTCTGTGCAAATCCTAACTGGCTGCCTCAGTTACCTAGTGCTGCGGTAACAGAGATACCACAAGTGGGCGGCTCAGGAGAACAGGCATTTGTTTTCACACCGTTTCTGAGGTGAGGAGTCCAAATTCAGGATGTTGGCTGGGCTACACCCTGTCCACTCGAGGAAATCGTTGCTTGTCTCTTTCAGCTTCTGGCAGCCCCGGGCATTTCTTGGCTTGTAGCTGGATCCTCATATGGGTCCCCACTATGTGTGTGTCTCCCTGTGTCTGTACTCTCCTTTATAAGACATCACTCAGAGGGATTAGGTTTAGGACTCACCCTACTCTGGCAAAACCTCATTAACATAACAAAAGAAAACCCTGTTTCCAAACAGATTTGCATCCACAGATACAGGAGTCAGGGCTTCAACACAACTTTTTGAGGGACACAATTCAATCCCTAACACTGTCCTTCAAGGCTCCCACCTTCTCCCTCCACTTCTGTGTAACCACAGCATTGATTACCTTTAACTTGTGTGGCTCTTCTCAGCTGCTGCCTTCTCTGGGGCTTACTTATGCCGGTGGCTGTTGAGACCCTACAGTGTGTCAAGCCCTTGACATTAACATCTCTCTCTCTCTTTTTAAAATATAATTTATTTAATCATAAATGTAGATAATTTAATTTTTAATGATGTCTATGTTTTACAACCTGCTTGCAAAATTTCTGAAAATTTACTAGTTGGCCCTTATAACGCAGTACGGGCCACGCCAGCACATCCCGGCTAGTAAGTGGTGCAGCTGGAATTCAGACTTGGACGTTCCTTAACGTAATTTTTAATTGTCACAACAATACTACGAAGTAGGTGTTTTCCCATTAATTGTGAGAGAAGAAGAAATAGAGAAGTTAAGTGGCTCGCCCAATGTCACCCATGGGTGACAGTGCAGGGACACAGACTCAGGCCTGCCCAGCTCCAGCTCCAGCCACGTCAGTCCCACTCATCCCAACACTTGTTGTCGGTGCTCCCTGACCTTCAACCTATAACGTAGTCAGGGACATGGGTGATCTTTTTTTTTCTTATTTATACATTTCTGTGTTTTCCAAGGAGTCCTGGGTGGTGCAAATGGTTAATGTGCTCAGTCGCAAACCAAAAGGATGGAGGTTTCAGTACATCTGGAGGCACCTCAGAAGAAAGGCCTGGTGATCTACTTCCATAAAATCAGCCATTGAAAACCCTATGGAGCACAGTTCTACTCTGACACACATGGGGTCGCCATGAGTCGGAGTTGACTCCGTGGCAACTGGTTTTTGTTTTTGGTGTTTTCCAAATCTTTTTCAATAAGCCCGTATCACTAGAGTAACTGATAGCGCTAAGCACTTACTAAGCACTGGGCATGTGTGGTCTCATTTATTCCTCACAACCCTGGGCGATGTCCTATTATTATCATCTTTGTCTTCTAGAGCAGGAAGCTGGGTTGTAGAAATGTTAAACCACTCACCCCACTGTCATACAGTCAATAAGTGGCAGAGCTAGGGGCTTAGACCCAGCTCTGTGTGTCCTTGACCACCAAGCTTACTGCTTCCAAGTGGAAAAGAAACTTCATCTTAAAAATAAAAGGAACATTCCATTTATATGAATGTCCAAAACAGGCAAATCCACAGAGACAGAAAGTAGATTAGTGGTTGCTAGTGTCTGGGGGAGTGGGGAGTGATGGCTTAATACACGTGGGGTCTCCTTCTGAGGTGATGAAAATATTCTGGAACTAGACAGCGGTGATGGCTGCACAACCTTGTGAATATACTACAGTTAGCTAATTGTAAATTTTATGTTTCACCACCCGTCAGTTTATTGTACTGAGGTGGTTTGTGTGTTGCTGTGATGCTGAAAGCTATGCCGCTGGTATTTCAAATACCAGTAGGGTCACCCATGGTGGACAGGTTTCAGCAGAGCTTCCAAACTAAGGCAGACTAGGGAGAAAGGCCTAGTGATCTACTTCTGAAAATTAGCCAGTGAAAACCTTATGGATCACAACAGAACATTGCTGTAGTGCTGCTA
The DNA here is from genome assembly GCA_030035585.1 of Dugong dugon. Taxonomy (NCBI): domain Eukaryota; kingdom Metazoa; phylum Chordata; class Mammalia; order Sirenia; family Dugongidae; genus Dugong; species Dugong dugon. Next base: position 19,833,755 of record CM057469.1, on the reverse strand, counting down.
TAGGAGGAAAAGGAGCAGAAGAAGGGGAAGGAGGAAGAAGGTGCTGCCCATGGGTATGGGGAACCTGAAAAACCTGGAATGGAAATCAGATAGCCATTAGAATTCTGTACTCTGCCAATGAGGCCTGCAGGTTGAAAAGTCACACTACCTAACGATTACAATGTGTCAGGCTGAATGCCAAGTGCCTTACGTGGATCATTTTATCTAATGCTCATCATGAACGTGAGTATATGTGTAGTTGCCATTGTTATTTATGTCCATTTCACAGATGAGGAAAGTGAGGTATAGTGAGGTGAAATTACTTGTCCAAGATCACAAAGCTAGGAAGTTGAGACGCTGGGATACGCTAGCAGCTGGGCTGACCTCCTGGTCTACACTCTCAACTACGGCCATCATAGATCCGTGTGTCCATTCCCTGTGAGTGCCAGCACGGTCTGATTCAACTCAGCAAAAACATCCTTTCCTGCTTTCATCAATAGTAGCTTGTCCAACAGGGATAAGAGCTTCAGAAATATTGAGCTAGGTGAACCTGCTGAACACAGGAACCCCAGTGAGTCTGTGCCTGATGATGACAAATCATGTTCAAATTAACCTTGTGCCCTGAAGGTTGCATTTGGTGGGGCGCAGCCGAGGATACGTGAGCTCCTCGCTGATTTTATTCCACGGAGAGTCAGCCAGACACTCAGAGGCCTTCTGACTGTAATCCGGTCCCTGGCCAGTGTAGTGGCTACCGGCCCTCAGCCAACTGTGGCATAATGGCACACACTGTGGTTGCCACTGGGCTGCCCAGGAAAGGAGAATAAGGAGGAGAGATGCTGTGAGGGTTCTAAATGTTGAAGAACAAAATAAAAAGCCTGTGGGGTTAACTTTACCAGAAGAATTTGGTCTTTGTCCTTGATTCCTGAGAGATAGCCTCTAAAACCTTGGAATTTCCCCAGGGATTGAAGTGTCTTTTATCTTAAGGGCTCCAGATCTGACCTGACCAGTTCTGCTAACGAGGTGACTCCGGGTGGAGGCTGGTCATGCCAGCAAGGCCCACCTGGTGATATCAGCCAAGCTCAGAAGATTCAGCCTGAGACCCCAGTAAAGACTCTGGACACGGAAGCTCCATGGGCTTCCTGATTGACATCAGTGCCCCTGGGAGGGTATCATGTCCCTTTATGGAGCATTGTTTGATTTTCCTTCTTTGGTATCGGATTGATATAATAAATTGCATTGATTTGAATTGATCCTTACAGTTTGGTGTTAAAGAAGTGGGCTTTGGATCAGAAGAACTAGATGGTGCCTGGCTAACACAATGACCGCCCCGACAAGGAACACAACAGACAGTCCCTGATGGAGCAGGAGAAAAGTGGGGTGCAGAACTCAAATTCTAGTAAAAAGACCAGACTTAATAGTTTGAGACTGGAGGGACCCTGGAAGACATGGCCCCTGGACTCTCTGTTAGCCCAAAACTAAAACCACTTCTGAGGCCAAGTCTTCAGACAAAGATTAGACAGGTTTATGGGACATAAGAAAACGCTGGTGGTGTAGTGGTTAAGTGCTACGGCTGCTAACCAAAAGGTCAGCAGTTCGAATCCACCAGGCACTCTTTGGAAACTCTATGGGGCAGTTTTACTCTGTCCTATAGGGTCGCTATGAGTCGGAATCGACTCGACTTGACGCCAACAGGTTTTGTTTTGTTTTATGGGACATAAAATGATACTCGCGAAGAGAGTGCTTCTAGCTAAAGTAGATACATGAGACTAAATGGGAAGCTCCTGTCCAGAGGTGAGAGGAGAAGGCAGAAAGGGTCAGGAGCTGGTTGAATGGACATGGGAAATACAGAGTGGAAAGGAAGAGTGTGCTGTCACAGTGTAGGGAGGGCAACTAGGGTCACAAAACAATGTATGTATAAATTTTTGTATGAGAGACTAACTTGGATTGTGAACTTTCACTTAAAGCACAACAATAAAAAAAAAAAAGAAGTGGGCTTTGATTTTTCTCACAAAGCCCAACCCAAAATACTTGGCCATAGATACTCTTTAAAGGACTGGTGTGGTTGGAGTTATGTCCTTTCTAAGTGAAGAAACACAGTGCAAGCCATTGTCTACTTTTTAACTCAAGTTCTGCTGGGATAAGAAACAACCAAAACAACAGTCATAAACCAATGTTACATAAATATCTGTCTCCATCTGAGGGTTTGGGGCAGCATCATGCATATCTGACCCGGAAACTTCAGAGGATAAAGAACGGTCCTCAGAGATACTCCGTGCAGAAGCTGAGGGGTCCTCAGGAAGTTTCTGAGTATATGTTATGCAAGAGGCATCCCTATGTCAGTTCCTGGCATCACCATCCCCCAGTTAGTCCAGATTTAAATTCCAGAGCCACCAGCAACCATTTCTTCTCCTATACCCACATCCCTGAGTTCCTGGGTAGTGCAAACAGTTAAGTACTTGGATGCTAACAAAAACATTGGCTGTTTGAATCCACCCAGAGCCACCTGGAAAGAAAGGCCTGGCAATCTGCTTCCTAAATGTCACGGCTTTGAAAATCCTGTGAAGCACAGTTCCGCCCTGTAACTCATGGGGTCGCCACAAATTGGAATCCACTTGATGGCAACTGTTTTATTTTATTTGTACCCACACCCCCACTTCCCCTAATGTCAATCTAATCAAGTGAGGGGATCTGTCAATGCGATTTCTGCAATATTCCTCCCTTCTCTGGGGTCTCCCCCGTTGGTGTCTCAGTGTGGAGATCTCATTACCTCCTGCCTGGACCTTGGCAAGAGCCTCCTAACTGGGTTTCCTGCTTAAGGGTTTACCACTGGGTAGTGCAAATGGTTAATCCACTGGTCTGCTAACCAAAAGGTTGGAGCCTGGAGTCCACCCACAGGTGCCTTGGAAGAAAGGCCTGGTGATCTACTTCTGAAAAATCAGCCATTGAAAACCCTGTGGAGCTATTCTTCTCTGACACACATGGGGTTGCCATGAATCAGGGTTGACCCAGCAGCAATTGGTTCTTCTTTACCCAAGCCACCAACTACTGCCCCACCGAGCAAACCTTCTAAAGCTCAGGTCAGGTCAACTCACTCAATGCTCCCAGTCTGGCAGAGACTGCATTTCACATACAGGAGAAAACACAAACTCCTCGTTCAATGCACATGGTGATTAGTTTAATCCCACTTTTCATACATTACTTATTCAACATGTATTCACTGATTTCCTCTATGTGCCAGGTGGTGGGATCACCACTGTGAATACAATGATGAGAAGCAAAATCCTGGTGCCTTCTCTCAAGGAAGTTAGAGTCTAATAGGCAGCACAGCCAGGTGCTGCGGAGGTGTACGGCTCGAGTCCCTCATCGAGTCCCAGGATATCAGGGAAGGCTTCCGGGAAGATGTGACTTGTCTAAAGTCACTTGAAGTCAGAGGAGGGATCTAAGTAAAGGTGGGGTGGGTGTGGGATGGACAGGGAAATGGAGAGGGTCCAGGAGAGTGAAAAGGTCATTAAAAGGTTTAAGTGTGTCAGTCCATCTCACTGAGGGTTTCCCTCATTTTTGCTAATGGGAGGCCACTAAAAGGTTTAAGCATTAGGATACGATGAACACATTTGCATTTTAGAAAGATCTTTCCGTCTGCAGTTTGGAGAAATGGTTGGCAAGAAGGAAGAAGAGAGGCAAGGAGACTGGTTACAGGAGGCACTTTCAGTAGTCCAGGCAACAGGGGATTGTGGCGTTGGAGGTGGAAAGACATGGACAGATGTGACAAATATTTAAAATTTTGAATGGGCAGGTCTTGGCCATTATTTGGTGTATGGGGTGCGAGAGAGGGAGGCGACAATTCATTTAGCAGGTTTCTTTCTGGCTTGGGCAACTGTGTGGCTCACGGTGCAATTTCCTGGGAGGGCGAACCCAGGAAGAGCAGGTCAGGGTAGGGGTGGGGATGGGGAGACAGTGAGCCCAGGTTTGGACATTGAGGTGCCTGTGAGACACACAAGGAGAAACAGTTCCTGCGGTGGAGAAAAGTGGAGGGCCTAAGAGGGAACCCTGAGGAGCACCAGGGCGCAAGGGTGGGGCAGGGGGCGCGGCCTGTAGAGGAGGCTGAGCCTGAAGAGCCACCGAGGCCGAGGCCCGAGGCCCGAGGAAAACCAGGGGAAGGGGAAGTGGGCCGGAAAGGCCAGACGCCGAGCACAGCAGGGACGGAAGAAGAATCCGTTGGTTGTCCTGAACAAGGAGGTTGTTGAGGACCTTGGTGGGGGCCATTTCAGCAGAGCGGGGGCGGGAGGGACGGGGCTGAGTTAGACTGCAGTGCCTTGAGAAGTGATCGGAAACCAGTAAACGGAAACGGCACGTGAAGACAGTCTCTGTCCAGAACGTAGGCCAAGAATAGGGGAAGTGAGGAAGGCCTGAGTCTGAGGAGAAAACTCTCCAAGAGACCTTTGTTTTCGCGCCTTCCCTCTCCCTTCCCTTCCTCCTCCTCCTCTTCCTCCTGCTCCTGCTTTCTCTCTCTCATTCTTTCTTCTTTCTCTTTCAGGTGAATCATGAACACACAGCAGGTTGGGAAGGAGCCAGCCGACCAGGAAGAGGTGAAGACCCAGGAAGGAGGGAGGATGATGGCTAGAGAAGATGGGGAAGGGGGAGAATCTCAGCCTGGACGGGACGATTTGCCCTGGAGGCCAAGAGAAGCAGACCGGGAGCGGACCAGTGCAGATTAGCCTAGGGTTTTAGGCGAGGAGTTGGAGAAGTCATCAAAACATCCTTCTAGCCTTGCCTTGAATTTCTCCTATGCAGATGGGGCACACACCTTCCCAGATCCGCCCACCTTTCTCCCCTTGGCTGCGTTTGCACTGGGTTCCTCTTTTTCCCGTGCCCTCCATGCCATCTTTAAACGCAGAGACATATTCAGATTTTGTGGGACCTGAGGTGTACACAGTTTCGGCAGCCTCTTTAAGAAAAAGAATGCCAAAATGTATGACTTTGGCAAATTTTGCATAAAACATATGAAGATGTATGCACATTGCTAGGGCTTCCCAGGACCTTGAGAGGGACCCAGGTAAGCTGAGGAGCTTCATCAGCTTCATGTTAAATCCTTCTCTAGAATACCTGGAATAGGCAAAGATACAGAGACCAAAGTCTATTAGTGGTTACCAAGGGCGGGAGGGAGGGGGAAAGAGGGCGTCATTACCTGGGGGCTACTGAGCTTTCATTAGGGGTGATGGAAATTAATGTCACTGAATTGTACATGTAAAAAACCTTTAAATGGCAAAGATTTTGTTATATATACTCACCACAATTTTTTTAAAAAAGGAGTGTGCTTAACATTCTGGAAAGCATAAAAAAATACTCTTCTATTCAAATGTAAAAATCTTATCCAAACTTCCAGCTTTCACAACACAAACAAAAGCCCAAAACAAACAAAATCAAGAAGCATCTTCCATGAAGTACCTCCAACTGGAAAGCAGAAGAGCCTCGGCTTCTTCATCTGTAAAATGGAGCTGAGAGCATCTATCTCCATGTTATGAAGATTAAATCAGGTAGTATATGGGAGAGATGACCACCCATCTGTCAGTTTATCGTACTGTGGTGACTTGCATGTTGCTATGATGCTGGAAGCTATACCACTGGTATTATTAGCAGGATCACCCTCGGTAGACAGGTTTCAGTGGAGCTTCCAGACTAAGACAGACTAAGAAGAAAGGCCTGGCGGTCTACTTCTGAAAACAAGTCAATGAAAACCCTGGGGATCACAACAGAATATTATTCGATCTAGTGCTGGAAGGTGAGCCCCTTAGGTTGGAAGGCACTCGAAATACACTGTGGTCACAACAATGGACTCAGACATACCAGTGATCGTGAAGATGCACAGGACGGGGTGACGCTGCATTCTGTTGTACAGGGGGCTGCCGTGAGTCACAACCTACTCAACAGCAACTAACAGCAACATGGAAGAGAACCTGGCACAGTTCCTGTCCCATAATTGGAGGGTAATATGTGATTGCTGAAGAAATAAAAGAATGTGTGAGCCTAGAGCTTTTGCCTACACGTTGGTTATGTGTGTGCTCATCTTATCTTTCCTATTAGACTCCAAGTATCTTGAGCATGTCTTGATATTTCTGAGTCTTATACAGGCTCTATCAGTATGTCTTGAGTACAGTGGACGTTCAATAAACTTAATGAATGGATGGATGAATGAACTGCGGTGTATACATCATTAAGAAGGAAGGTTGGCATTACAAGACTTGCTTAGAGGTCCACCTAAATGAGTTTTCCAGTTGAAGCTGTCGATTCTTGGCACCCACGTGGGTGATCAGTTAACAAAAGAATAGGAAGGACTGCAGCTGCATCATGGCAGATAACACACCCTTGACTGAGGAAGCAGAATGTGGGGAAGTCAGGACAAGAGACCGAAACCAACTTTCAGAGTTTAGCTGGTAGCATTGGGAACCTTTAAGACAAGAAAGTCTGTGGAACACTGCTTGGGCTAAACACGATAAATTAGAGTACCCCTAAACTAGGCGAAAGCTGTCAAACGCAATCCAGGAAGACGAGTCTAATGAATATGTAGTATAATATGGGTAGATTTCTTACTTTATTCATGTTGAATAAATTGCTGCTTAGGGAAAGCTCATTTCCCAGAGCTACCAGTGTGGGGGGGAAGGTGCTTTTCTGTTTACTTGTCAAAGCGCTGTTGTGAAGATTAAATGAAAAAAAAAGTATGTAAAAGTGCTTTGTAAACTGTAAATGCCACATAAATATTCCTTATTGTTGCTATTATTGCCTTCCTGGCCTTTTCCCTCTTCCGCTCTTCTTGGGGCCCCCTCCCCCCCTTCTCTCGCTTCTCACACATTCTGTGTCCCACGAATTTTCCTGAGGCGTCATCATTCCCCAAACGTACGCACACATTCCTAGGGCTTCTAGTTCACAGGACGAGGGTAGCCTGCACCACACTGTGAGCCTCACCTGCGAGTCTACCTTCCCCAGATCCTGAAGTCCTTGGGAACAGAGGGGCTGTCCAACTCATTTTTATCCTTCAGGCTGGAAACGATTTCTGGCACATTGTAGGAGCTCAGCAAACATTTGCTGGATGGATAATGCTCTAAAGCGATGGGAGGATGTTTCTTGTGCATCATTTGGTTGCGTGACCTCCTTAAAGGAGACAAATTTAGTTCTCCAAACACTAGGTCCCTTTATCGTTCCTGGGAGAGCAAGGCCATAAATCTTCCTTGTTACTCTACAAATCTTGATGCGGGGCGGGGGAGGGAATGACCAATTTTCTTCCGGAAATCAGACTATTCCTGTTCTGATGTCACGTCTAAACCAACCTTAGTATCACATTGAGGGAGACAGCTTGTTACAGTGGAAAAATATGCAAGATTCAATATTCAAAATGTTCATGGATGTGGGTTCACATCCATGTAATCTTATATAGACTCTGACTTCTTGGCGCCTCAGTTCCGTCTTGTGTAAAGTGAAGGTAAGTATGCTGCCCTGCCTTCCTCACGGGGCTGTTTTCGAGATCCACAGGCTAGTAAACGTATTTACCAAAGCCCCACGCTCATGCTTCCTCCTCACAGCACAGTCTTTTCAGAGAGGGACCCTGGTAGACACAAAGACATTTATTGATAAACGTCTGAAAACAGTTACAAAAAAAAAAAAAAAAAAGCAATACTAGGAAAATGTTGAGCAATGGCTCTCCCTGGGGGTAGATGCGTTGGAAGTTGTTCCCGAGTGGATTATTAGATTCGCAAATGGGTCATCTGGTGGAAAGAAGAGGGCACAAAGCAAAGAGGAAGAAATCCAGAGGTCTACACTCCCCTCACCCGCTTCAATCCTCTTACAGCAGAGAAGCCAGGTGCAGGAACCCATCCTCCCCTGTCTCCTTATCGCTTACGTGTTCAGCGTCTCCCTCAGAACTAGATCCTTCCCACTGACGTGCTCCATCTCTGCCATCTTAAAAAGATCCTCCCTCAACCCACTGACTTAGTTTCCTAGTGCTGCTGTAACAAAAAAAAACCACAAGTGAGTACTTTTAAAGAACAGAAATTTATTTTCCCACAATTCTGGTGGCTAAAAGTCCAAATCAGGGTCCTGGCCAGTTTGATTCCTTTTGTAGCACCTCTGTCCTAATTTCTGGCGTCTCAGCAATCCTTGGCATTCCTTTGCTTGTAGACGATCCTCACATGGCATCTGTCTTCCCCTGTGTGTGTGTATGTCTGTGTCTAACCTGCTCTTTTTATAACTCTGAAGTGATTAGCTTTAGAACCCACCCTACTCAGGTATGATCCAATTAACGTAACAAAGGAAACCCTATTTCCAAACAGAGTCACATCCACAGGTATAGGGGTTAGGATTCCAACACATATTTTGGGGGGACCCAATTTAATTGTAACACCCACACGCCCTTGCCTCTATCTATCTGCTTCTTCCGTTTCACCACCCAGCATCCTGATAGAGTTGAATGCCCACTATCCCCATTTCTTCATCTTTTGTTCACTCTTGTTATTTTCCCACCTCTCCAGGAAACAGCTTTTGGTAAGGACTACGATGCTCATGTTTCTAAACCCAGTGAACACTTTCCGGTCTTTGTCTTGTTTATGATGATCACTCCCTTCTCAAAGCACTGCTTTCCCACTGGTGTCCAGCAAGCACTCCTAGTTTTTCTCCCGTCTCTGTGGTTGTGCCTTCTCAGTCTCCTTCTAGGACCATGATACCTTAGATGCAGGTTTGCCTCAACACTTAGTCTCAGACCCTCTTCTCTTTGTTTCTCCACATACTCTCCTCCCTAGGCAATCTCCTCCACACCTGGGGCTCAGCTGTCGCTTCTCTTACCTGTCAACTCCTACCCATCCTTTAGATCTCCAGTCCACCGTTACTTCCATGGGGAAGCCTTCTGTGGCAGATGCTGGTGGAGCCCACCCTCATCCCTTGGCTCTCCTCACTCTCAGTTCTGAACCTGCCGATAGCTTCTTATTGCAAGCTGCTACTCTCTGCCTGAGTGCTTTTGCTGGCTGCAGGTTGTGTGGGGGCAGGCCAGAGCATCGGAGAACTAACATCTTCAGGAGCAGCCCTCACGTACTGATGGATGCCAGTTTCAGAATAAACAACCCAGTTCCTCACCCCTCAGGACCTAGACCACTTCCCAGGGGTCCCAGTGGATTAACCTTCACTTGCTCAAGGGATAAGCCCCTCATTCACTTACTCATGCTGGCTTTTGTTTTTCATTTCACTTCTGGACTCTCCTACCAGTGCTTTCGAGGGTCACCTCCGAAATAGGCCCCTTCCACGCAAAAAAATAAAACCTATTGCAGTTGAGTCAATTCTGACTCATGGTGGCCCCCTGTGCCACGGAATAGAACTACTCTGTTGGGTTTTCTTGGCTGTAATCTTTACAGCAGCAGATCGCTAGGCCTTTTTCCCCAAGGCACTACTGGGTGGGTTCAAACCACCAACCTTTAGGCTAATAGTCGAGCACAGACCATTTGTGCCACCCAGGTACATCCCCAAATAGGCAACTTGGACTCAAATCCTTATCTCAGGGTCAGCTTCTGGGAAAGCATAACCAAGACAGTTGATCTGACTTCCCAGCCTGGAACAGGTTCTTGGATTATTCTTTCTAGTAGCAAGATGCACTCTGGCTGCACAGCAGCTATTGCAATGTATATGCACACATTTCTTTTTGTGATTATTTGAGAAATGTCTGTTTCTTATGCTAGCCCAGGGGTCAGCAAACTACAGTCCTCAGGTCAAATCCAACCATGACAATTCATTTTTGGATTGCCTTTGGCTCCTTTAGGGCTTCAACAGCAGAGTTCAGGAGTTTCAGCAAAGATGTTGTGGCTCGTAAAGTCAAAATATTTACTCTCTGCTCCTTTGCAGAACAAGTTTGCCAACCCCTGTGCTAGGCTGTCAGCTGTATCAGTTAGCTTTGGCTGCATAAGAAACCACCCTGAAGCGTAATGATTTAAAACACCACCATTTATTTAGCTCATAATTCTGTGGGTTGGCTAGGTAGCTTCTCTGGCCTAGGCCTGGTCAGCCGATTTCTGCTGGAATCTCTAATGTGTCTATGGCCACTGGTGGGCGGACTGGAGGCACTGCTCCTGGGTTGGCCTCACTCACATTTTAGCACTTGATGGTTGTTGGTCAGGGAGACAGTGGCTATTGGGATATGTGTCTCTTCCAACCAGCAGGCTAGCTCAGGCTTCTTCACATGGTCAAAGAGCAGCCAGAGAGGACAAGCCACAAAGAACAAACATTTTCCACACCTCTGCTTGCGTTATGCTGGCTGACATCCCATTGATCAAGGCAGGGAGCCAAAGTGGGAGGGTTTATGGCTGAGCTCAGAGCCAAAGTGGGAGGGTACTCAAAGGGCACAGCCAGGGTGTGGACACAGGGAAGAATTTGTGCCTATTTTTACAATTTTCCACAAAGCTCTGTGAGAGCACAGACCCTATTCTATGTTCAAGGGTGTGGTGTAGTGCCGGGCACATAGTGAGTGCTCAATAAATCTTTGTCAAGGAAGGAATGAACCTGCGCCATTTGAATAGCAATGGCCTTTTATTGAGCCTTTACGGTGTAATGGAGCTGTAATGGAGCCCTGGTGGTGCAGCAGTTAAGCTCTTGGCTGCTAACTGAAAGGTCTGCAGTTCAAACTCACTATGGGAGAAGGATGTGGCAGTCTTCATCCATAAAGATTATGGCCTCGGAAACCCTATGGGGCAGTTCTACTCTATCCCATAAGGTCACTATGAGTAGGAATCGACTCAGTGGCAACGGATTTTGTTATCGTTGTTGTTTTGGTATCCCAAATATTCCGGAGCAGCTGGGTGGTGCAAATGGTTAATGTGCTTAGTTGTAACTGAAAGGATAAGGGTACGAGTCTACCCAGAGGCACTTGGAAGAAAGGCCTGGTGATCTACTTCCGAAAAATCAGCCACTGAAAACCCTATGGAGCATGGTTCTACTCGGACTCACGTGGGGTTGCCATGAGTTGGGGTCAACCAGACACCAGACAGCAACTGGTTTTTTTTTTTTTTTTTTAATATTTTATTGTACTTCAGGTGAAAGCTTACAGAACAAATAGTTTCTCATGAAACAGTAGTACACATGTTGTTTTATGACATTGGTTAACAACCCCACAACATATTAACCCTCTAAATTCTCAACCTTTTTTTTTTTTGGTGAAAATACATATAGCCAAAGACACACCGTTTCAAAAATTTCTACATACACAGTTAAGTGACATTGACTACTCTCTTCCAGTTGTGCTGTTATCATTGCTTAAGACGAAGGCTTACAGAACTAAATAGTTTCTCATTTAACAGTTACTACAAATGTTGCCCTATGACAATGGTTAACAATCTCACAACACATCAACAATATCCTTACTCAATCTTGTGTACCCTATCACCAGCTTCCTTGTCCCCTTCTGCCTTCTGGCCCCTGTCACTGGACTCCTGTACCTTGTTAGTCTCATTTGGTTTTACGGGGCTGTCCACTCCCAGACTGAACAGTGAACCTTGAAGGTAACTTCACCACTGAGCTAAAAGGGTGTCTGGGGGCCATACTCTCGAGGTTTCTCCGGTCTCCTTTAGGCCAGTAAATCTGGTCTTTTTTTTTGTGAGTTAGAATTATGCTCTACATCCTTCTCCGGCTCTGTCCAGAACCCTCTGTTGTGATCCTGGTCAGAGCAGTCAGTGGTGGTAGCCGGGCGCCATCCAGCTGTACTGGACTCAGTCTGGTGGAGGCCTTGGTAGCTGTGGACAATTAGTCCTTCGGACTAATCTTTTCCTTGTATCCTGTTCTCTTCATTCTCCCTTGCTCCAGAAGGGATGAGACCAGTGGAGTATCTTAGATGGCTGCTCACAGGCTTTTAAGACCCCAGACACTACTCACCAAGGTAGAATGTAGAGCATTGTCTTTATAAGCTGTGTCATGCCAATTGAGCTAGATGTTCCCCAGGACCATGGTTCCCACAGCCCTCCGCCCAGCAATTCAGTCCCTCAGGGAGTTTGGTTGTGTCTATGGGGCTTCCATGACCTTTCCTTGTACAGGTTGTGCTAGTTTCCCCTGTATTGTGTACTGTCTCACCCTTCACCCAAGATACCACTTATCTATTATCTATTTAGTATCCCCCCCCACCCCTCCCATCCCTGGTAACCAACAAAGATTGTTACATTTTGCATGTGAACTTTTTCATGGGTTTTTACAATAGAGGTCTCATACAATATTTGTCCTTTTGTGATTAACTTGTTTCACTCAGCATAATGTCCTCCAGTTTCATCCATGTTATGAGATGGTTCACAGATTCATTGTTGTTCTTTCTCATTGCATAGTACTCCATTGTGTGTATGTCCCATAGTTTGTTTATCCATTCATCTGTTGATGGGCATCTAGCTTGTTTCCATCGTTTTGCTATTGTGAACAATGCTGCCATGAACATAGGTGTGCATATGTCTATTCGAGTGATGACTCTTATTTCTCTAGGATATATTCCTAGGAGTGGGATTGCTGGATTGAATGGTATGTCTATTTCTAGCTTTCTGAGGAAGCGCCATATCATTTTCCAAAATGGTTGTATCATTTTGCATTCCCACCAGCAGTGCATAAGAGTTCCCATCTCCCCACAGCCCCTCCAACATTTGTTATTTCCAGTGTTTTTGATTCGTGCCAGTAATGCCGGGGTGAGATGGTATCTCATTGTGGTTTTAATTTGCATTTCTCTAATGGCTAGTGATCGCGAGCATTTCCTCATGTGTCTGTTGGCCATTTGAGTGTCTTCTTCGGTGAAGTGTCTGTTCATTTCCTTTGCCCATTTTTTAAAAGGATTATTTGTCTTTTTGTTGTAGAGGTGTTGGATTTTCTTGCAGATTATGGAGATTAGACCTTTGTCTGACTTGTACTGTCCAAAAATTTTTTCCCAGTCTGTAGGTTCTCTTTTTACTCTTTTGGTGAAGTCTTTTGAAGAGCATAGGTGTTTGATCTTTAGAAGATCCCAGTAATCTAGCTTATCTGTTGGGTTTTGTGCGTTGATGGTTATGGTTTGTATCCTGTTAATGCTGTGTGTTAAGGCCTGAAGTGTTGGTCCTATTTTTTCTTCTATGAACTTTATAGTTTTAGGCTTTATATTCAGGTCTTTGAGCCATTTTGAAGTAGTTTTTATATACGGTGTGAGGTATGGGTCCTGTTTCATTTTTTTGCAAATGTATATCCAGTTTTGCCAGCACCATTTGTTAAAAAGACTGTCTTTTCCCCATTTGATGGACTTTGGGCCCTTGTTGAAGATCAGGTGACCGTAGGTGGATGGATTTACGTCTGGGTTCTCAATTCTGTCCTATTGGTCAATGTATCTGTCGTTGTACCAGTACCAGGCTGTTTTGACTACTGTAGCTGTATAGTAGATTCTGAAGTCAGGTAGTGTGAGTCCGCCAACTTTATTCTTCTTCTTCAGTAGTGCTTTACTTATTCGGGGCTTCTTCCCTTTCCATATAAAGTTAATGATTAGTTTTTCCATCTCTTTGAAGAATGTTGCTGGTATTTGGATTGGGATTGCGTTGTATTTGTAAATTGCTTTGGGTAGAATTGCCGTTTTCACAATGTTGATTCTGCCTATCCATGAGCATGGTATATTTTTCCATTTATGTAGATCCCTTTGGGTTTCATGCAGTAGTGTTTTATAGTTTTCTTTGTATAGGTCTTTTACATCCCTGGTCAGATTTATTCCTAAGTATTTTATCTTTTTAGGGGCTATTGAAAATGATATTGTTTTCCTGATTTCCTTTTCATTGTTCTCCTTGCTGGTGTATGGGAATCCAACTGATTTTTTAATGTTTATCTTGTATCCCACTACTCTGGACAGCAACTGGTTTTTAAAATTCTAAGTACTTTACATGCGTTCTCTAATTTAATTCTCATAGCAACCATATAAGGTAAACATTATCAATACCATTTTTACAGATGAGGAAACAGAGGCTTAGAAATGTTGGTAACTTGCTCTATACGACACAGCTAATCAATAAGGAATCAGAATTTGAACCAAGTTTGTTTATCTCCAAGGCCTGTGCCGTTAACCTCTACTCTAGAATCCTCTCTCTCTCTCTTTTTAACTAAAAACTTTATATTTCTTATAGACTAAAGCTTCTTCCTTTATTCTACTGTTTTAATTTTTAAAATTAGGAGCAAGTTGCTCCCTGTTTCCCTAGCCTCTCCTGCCGCACCTCCTTGGAGGCCCAGAAGTTCTGTTAACACCTCATAATCTCCCATTCCAGTGCCAGCTGCTACTTTTGATTTAAAAAACAAGCTGTGGGGCAATAGACAGGCTCACACCTAAAACCACAGTTCCTGACAGCTCAGCAAAGTTGAGGGCCAACATTTCACCAAAGAAGGCAATAAATCCAGCTGCAAAGGTAGCCCCTGAGAAGTGCTGAAACAGCTTTGTTATCTCTCTGACCATTCAGTCCCTACATGGGGGGATCCGTGGATCAAAATCAAAATGGACTCCAGCAAACACAGTCTTCTAAATAATCGTTGTTAGTTCAGAGTTCAGTAATCAATCAACTCCAAAACATTTATTTAACACATACTCTATTCCAGACATTAGGCTATCCACAATGGGGGAACATAAGTAAACAGGGCCCCTGCCCTCAATATGCTCTTCCAAGTAGATAATTGTATGACAATGCCCTGGGTATGATGGCAGAGAGCACAGAGAGGGGCATTTGACTGAGTTTGCGTGGTGGGGATTGAAGAAGAGGATAGAAAACTCTCTTAAATAAACGTTAGAATCCCATCCAGGTCAAAACAAAGCAGGGCTTCCAAAATGGTATAATGGTCAGGTGGAATTGGTTAGTATGCTGTTTCTGCCACTTGTCTATAAGCCTTAGTTTTCTCACTTATAAAATGGGCTAAGAATAGCATATGCTTAATACATTTGTTTGTGTGTGTGTGTATATGTGAAGATTAAATTAAAAAAATATGTGTCAAGTGACTAGTACAATTTTGGGCACATGGGAAAAGTTCGGTAAGTGATAGTTGTTAGTGGTTGAGGGAGTAGAAGTAGCAACAGTAGGTGGTAGTAGTAGGTGGTAGTAGTAGGTGGTAGTAGTCTTAACTGTATTCATCATTCATTCATTCAACAAATATTCATTGAGTATCTGGCATATGTCAGACACTATGGGGACACCAACATGACAAGATACACATCATGCTCTCAAAATGCTTCCAGTGT
Organism: Dugong dugon; assembly: GCA_030035585.1. Taxonomy (NCBI): domain Eukaryota; kingdom Metazoa; phylum Chordata; class Mammalia; order Sirenia; family Dugongidae; genus Dugong; species Dugong dugon. Next base: position 19,818,550 of record CM057469.1, on the reverse strand, counting down.
AGTGTGGAGAAGACACATACATAAATAGCTACACAACTGGGTGTGTCCAGACTAGCACCCAGTAAGGATGGGCCTGACATTCTTCTGCATGGATTGAATGCTTTCCCAGAATTCTCTTTCTTGAACCATTTTGGAACTGTTTGGTTTGAGATTTATCCCCATTTTTCATTTGTAGTCTTACCTTGGTCTCTCTGTCTTGGTGCTTGATACAATTATTTTTACACTGACCTCTGGCTTTTGTTTTTGGTTAGGATTGATATTATCCCTTTGGATTATGTGATTTTGGGTGATCACTGCAAGTAAGCATGTTACTTGCACCAGCCTGACCAAGAGCCTGATCCAAGTTAGTCTTTAGAGGTTGACCAGATGGGCAAAATGAAGGTAGAGATTGAAAGGAGTCTTTAGGGAGGAGCGGAAAAGTGCAAAGCTGGCCTGGTAGACTCCTCCACATGGGCTTGGTGGGCAGGAAGCAGCCAACCCGTTGCAGCCTTGTAATTGACCTCATGCTCCTGCATGTATGCATATCTCTTGTAAATGTTCATACTCAGTATGCAGATGCTTGACTATAATCTGACATCTTCTAAAAAGCTATTTGTTTATTAATTTTTGTAAACTTGCTTAGCTATAAAACAGTAGAAGCTAATTTTTCAATAAGCCATTTCTCCAGGGAGAGAAAATCAAAGAGGAAAATACCTGGTCAATCTAATTTATTATCGCAATTAAATAATGTTAAATGGTATTTGTGGAATAAGCTTAAATTAGGGAAGTATATTAGGAGTACTAATCATTACTGATTATTTCATTTTTAGCCATTTTAAAATCATTTCTAGTTTTCGGATTTTAGATTGGATTGAGATTTATCACATCCTTCTCTAATTCACTCCATCCCATAACATGAGGCATTGCAATGTTGTTGGACAAGCACCGGACTTACCTGGATTTATGTTATGGCTCCTGGGGCAAGTCAGCTACTCTGAGTCTTGGTGTCCTCATCCATGAATGGGGAAAATCATACTGGTTTTGCAGAACTGATTTAAAGATTAAATGAGATCATATTTATGAAGGCAACACCTAACAGTAATAGCTAACATTTCTTTAGTGTTTATTATGTGCTAAGAACATGTGCTAATTCCATCACATAATGTAGAGGTTTATATTTATTGATTTACTTAGTCTTCATAAACCCTATGAAATAATTAATATTATTTCCATTTTATAGAAAAGACAATTGAGGCACCAGAAGCTTAAATAATTTAATTGAATTCACACAACGAATAAGCAGTAGAACAAGATTTTCAACCCATCTAATCTGGCTTCAGAGTTTACACATTTAAATATTATCATCTATGCTTAACCACTAGGCTATATTGCCTCTTAAACCAGTTGCTGTGGAGTCAATTCCAACTCATGGTGACCCCATGTGTGTCAGAGTAGAACTGTGTTCCATAGGGTTTTCAATGACTGATTTTTTTAGAAGTAGATTGCCAGGCCTTTCTTCCAAGGCACCTATGGGTGAACCTGAACCTCCAACCTTTCAGTAAACAGATGAGAACTTAACCATTTGCACCACCTACGGACTCATATTGCTTCCTAAACCCATTGCTGTTCAGTCAATTTTGACTAATAGCCACTCTATAGGACTGAGTAGAACTACCCCATAGGGTTTCCAAGTCTGTGAATGTTTATGGAAGCAGACTGCCACTTCTGTCTCCTGAGTAGCAGCTAGTGGGTTCAAACTGCCTACCTTTTGGTTAGCAGCTGACTGCTTAACCACTACGCCACCAGGTCTGCTTCATATTGCCTCCTAATTCAGTGTTCGGTGTCCAGTGGGTGCTCAGTGGTTACAGGCATAGCCAACCATTGGAGTGCTTACCAGACTGTCAGCTCCTCAGAGAGCACAGTGTCTCATTCTCCTCTGTATCTCTCCTTCATAGTTGCTACCACTGGGTTTGAATAAGAGAAACCCAATAATGTGGGTGGGTGTGTGTGTGTGTGTATGTGCGTGTGTGTGTGTGTGTGTGTGTGTTTGTTTAATTGAAGGGTGATATTGGGAGAGGTTGGGGTGAGGATAACATGCATACTAAAAAGATTTTACTAATCCTATAAGTAGCCTGAGGTATAAAGAATGTTTCAATCTCCGTTCAGGCTTTTGGGAGGAAACATCTCCTCTAACACACAGCGGTATATCAGAGTCAGGCTCAACTCTGCCTAGACTACCCCAGGCCTGAGAAATCAGGCCCTGGACATATATATATAGAGAGAGAGAGTGAGAGAGAGAGAGAGAAATATATATATATAGAAATATATATATATATAGAAATATATATATATATAGAAATATATATATATATAGAAATATATATATATATATATATTTTAAATATTGGTAGGTAACAAAGAAACAAAGTCTGAACAGTTGGTGAGTTAATATCTGAACTATAATTCAGATGAAGTCATATCTAGACTCTGCCAATTTTCAATTGCTCCCAGCATCTTGAACACCACATGCCAAAACCTCCGTCTACCCCACTCACCAACACCTCTGCTCCCTACTCGCTTAGGCTTAAGATCCCACCTTCTTTGAATCCTCCTTCTCCTACACCCACCCCATCTGCTCGGCCTCCGACGCGGCACACTCAGTCTTCTCCTCATTCTCGCAGGTACCCTGCTTCTCATTCTTCCCTCCCGTCTACTGCTGCCAAAGCCTGCTCACTGGCCTCTCTGCCCCTAATGGCAGTTCTAAGCATATCATTTCCCTGATGGAGGATCTTCTCTGGAGGATCTTGTGTACTTTAGCATTGCCTGCTGGAGTACATAATCCTTTACCTAGAATTCATGGGATCTTTATCATATGACTCAGTTAAATAGTTTCGACTTTATTCCTTCCCCCTACCCACATGCACCATCATCCATCTGTCACTTTGTCATAGGTGGTGGGTTGCATGTTGCTGTGATGCTGGAAGCTATGCCACTGGTATTCCAAATATCAGCAGGGTCACCCATGGTGGATAGATTTCAGTGGAGTTTCCAGGCTAAGATAGACTAGGGAGAAAGGTTTGACAATCTACTTCTAAAAACTAGCCAGTGAAAACGCCTATGGATCACAACAGGAATATTGTCTAACATAGTCCTGGGAGATGAGCCCCCAGGTTGGAAGGCACTCAAAATACACAGTGGCCCCGACAAAGGACTTGAGGATACCGATGAATGTGAAGAAAAGCAGGACTGGGCAACATTTTGGTCTGTTGTACATGGGATTGCCATGAGTTGGAGCCGATTCGACGGGCAACTAACAACAACCCATATTCAACTTTATACTTTATACTCTAGCGACTCAAATGAAAGTGTACTATTTACAGTTTGACACACACTACTTACTTGTCTCTCCTTCCAAGCCTTTCTGGACTACTGTTCCCTTCAGCTAGAACCTCCTTTTTTTCTCCTGCCTTTTAGTTCAAATAAATTTATTACTATTTAGTAACTGTATTCATTTCCTAGGGCAGTTGTAAAAAAGTACCCCAAGCGGGTGGCTTATTAGAAGAGAAATTTATAGTCTCACAGTTCTGGAGGCTAGAAGGGCAAAATCAGGGTGCCTGCTGTGTTGCTTCCTTCTGAGGGATTTCGGGGAGAACCTGTTGGTGCCCCTTTCGGTTTCTGGTACAGCCAGTGATTCTTGGCGTTTCTTGGCTTGTAGATGCATCACTCCGATCTGTGCCTCCATCTTCCGTCTGTGTTTGTCTCTGTGTTACAACTTTTTGCGGGACACAATTCAGTCCAAAACACTAGCCAATCCCAAAATGAAATGTCACCAAGGGAGGATCTTTTAATTCCTCTTCTTCAAGAGATGTGTGGGCTAATATACTCATTAGCTGCCGGGACACACCAATGTTTTCTTCATTACCTGCTGTGCTTTTATATCTGTTTCATTAGTAGGTCATTAATCATATCTGAACTTCGTCTTTGTTGTGGACAGACCTGCCTCCCACTCTACCTTGCTCATCTGGTTAGTGGTCTGTGCCAGTAACTTTTGAAGAAGGCCACTGATTAAGCCTATCTAGCTATGGACATGGTTCCATAGAAGGAAGGACAGATCAAAGAGCGAGGGGCCAGAGCTAGCAGCCCGGGGTGAAGGACAAGAGTCTGGAGGTGGGTGGTGGGAGGTAAGGAGTGGGAGAAACAGTTGTGTTCAGATACACAGATAGGCATGTTATTCCTCAATTGTCATGAATAAAATGACCAAGTCAAATTATTTGATTAACATCTTATCCTTCCCACCCAAAAAGGATCGTAATAGATCTCAGTAAAAGGTTCTGATGCAGGTTTTTCAGATTTGGAGACAGGCTAACCTATAATAGATGATAGATAGTTAGATAGACAGACAGACAGATAGCCTTTCAGTTGATTCTGACTAATCTTGTCCTTATGTACAATAGAACAAAATGTTGCTCTGTCCTGTGTCATTCTCATGATTTCCAGCATGTTCAAGTCCATTGTTGCAGCTACTGTGCCAGTTCCTCTCACCAAGGGTCTCCTTCACCCTTGCTGGCCCTGTACTTCACCGAACATGATGTCCTTCTCTAGTGATTGATCCCTTCTGATGAGATGTCCAAAGCAAGCAAGTTGGACAATGTTCTGTTATGATCCATAGGTTTTCACTGGCCAGTTTTTGGAAGTGGATCACCAGGCTTTCTTCCTAGTCTGTCTTTGTCTAGAAGCTAGAATATGCATTACCTTCATCATATTCATAACTGGACGAATTATTTCTTCTATTTCTGCCTTTTGCGAGCTCTAAGGCATGTCCAGTCTGGGATCCAGTGATCTCGTCTGCTTTAAATAGATGATAAATAGGTTACTTATTCTAGAATTCTTTAACTCCTATACTAAGTAGTGTATGCCAGTTTCTTGTCAGAATGCTTGTTATGCTTAACTTCTTATAATGATTCACTTGAAGGGATTTAGAGTAGAATCCTGTCCATACCCAGAATTGTTTCTTTCAAAATACAAAGTCCTTAGTTTTCTATACATCCTTTTATAACTCTATGATAGCTTTCTTCTGAGCAAATTTCCAATCTAGGTCTTCAGTATTTTGTGTGAGCAGCAAATAGGATTTAGATATATTAGCCCATAAGCATTTGCTGCTATACTCTTTTTCCTTATACCAAGGAAAAAATTGAGACCAAGTTAAAACTTTTACAGAGTAGAACAATTTTTCATATTACCACAAAATCATAAGAGCCTTTGATTGCATATGTACCAAACAGTAAAATCTCAGAATATAAGCAGCTGCTACTGCTTCTTCAAAGTCAGGGTCATGACTTAATTCAGCTAGCTTTTTTTGAACACCAATACATTCACAAATTCTCTACTAGGCACAGGGATAGGGGGAAGGTGATGATGAGAAACTAAGTAAAACAGTGTCATTGCCCTTAAACGAGTTATATTCCATAAGGCAGGTTACAAATAAATTATAAATTTTACAAGACAGAATGAAGGCAAAAATCAAGTACTGTAACCAGGACAGGCTACATAATTTTCAGGGGCCAGTGCAAAATGAAAATGCAGGCCCTTTGTTAAAAAAGATGGTGACATCTGGGGTCTTAAAAGCTTGTGAGTGGCCATCTAAGGTACTCCACTGGTCTCACTCCGTCGGGAACAAGGGAGAATGAAGAAAATCAAAGACACATGGGAAAGATCAGTCCAAGGGACTAATGGGCCACAACTACCACAGTCTCCACCAGATTGAGTCCAGCACAACTTGATGGTCCCCAGCTACCCCCACCGACTGCTCTAACAGCGATCACAATACAGGGTCCCGGCCAGAGCTGGAGACAAATGTAGAACAAAATTCTAACTCACAAAAAAAGACCAGACTTCCTGGTCTGACAGAGACTGGAGAAACCCGGAGAGTATGGCCCCTGGACACCCTTTTAGCTCAGTAATTGAGTCGTTCCTGAGGTTCACTCTTCAGCCAAAGATTAGACAGTCCCATGAAACAAAACGAGATTAAAGGGGCACTCCGGCCCAGGGGCAAGCCTAGAAGACAGGAAGGGACAGGAAAGCTGGTAATAGGGAACCCAGGGTTGAGAAGGGAGAGTATTTATATGTTGTGGGGTTGGTAACCAATGTTATAAAACAACATGCGTACTAATTGCTTAATAAGAAGTTAGTTTGTTCTGTAAACCTTCATCTAAAGTACAATAACGCAAAAACGAGAAAGACAGTGGCAACAGCAGTAAAGTGAGTGAGGCGCCCTTGTGAGCAAGCATAGGGGCTGTGCTGCCACGCAGGTCATGTGCCCGTGAAGCCGCTCCTGACTGTAACACTTAGATCGGTACAGCCTGGGGAGTATGGTTTGAGACTGGATCAAGAAAGACTTTATGGAGGTGGTAATATTTGAACTAAGCCTTGAATGGCTTGAAAAAGTAGCTCAAATGAATGGCTGAACACTGGCAGTTCACATAATGCCTACTGTAGTTACAAAGAGAACAGTCTGGATGTGTACTCTGGACCCAACAGTGCAAAGGCTGGCTAACATTTATTAACACTGACCATAGTACCAGGTACTGTGGTGAATGCTTACCATGCATTGTCTCATTTAATCATCACAGCGGCCCTATAGAGGAGGTCTTAGTTCTGTGATGCTGCTGTAACAGAAATACCAAGAGTGGATAGCTTTAACACATAGGAATTTATTCTCTCAAAGTTTAGGAGGCTAGAAGCCTGAAATCAGGCTGCCGGCTCTAGGAAAAGGCTTTCTCTCTGTGTCAGCTCTGGAGGAAAGCCCTTGTCTCTTTTCACCTTCTGCCCCTGGGAGATTTTCATGTGGCTTGGCATCTCTCTTTCCCTATCTCTGCTTCTAGCTTGCATTTAATCTCTTTTCTATCTCAAAAGAGATTGACTCAAGATACACCCTACACTAATCCTGCCTTATTAACGTAATAAAGACAACCCATTCCCAAACGGGATTATAACCACAGGTCTAGAGGTTAGGAATTACAACACATATTTTGGGGGGAACAATTCAATCCATAACAGAGGGTAACGTCATTGTCACCCCCATTTTACAGTCCAGGAAATGGAGGCTTAGTGAAGTTAAATGACTTGCCGAGTGTCACACAGCAAAGGGCAGAGAAAGGTTTTGAACAAGGTCTCTCTGATTCCAAAACTCCTGCATTCAATCTCTACCATACCATAGTTCTCTATTTACTATGAAGTGCCCACTGACTGGTTTTTGTCACTGAGTCAGCCTGGGAAGCCTCACCATCAATGGAGAGAGTGAAGCAAGCACAAATCAGAAGGGAGGGTGGCCCGACACTGAGAGGGCACGGGGTTCCCTAACCTGCTCTCAGTCCTACTGGTTCACCAGCAAGGAAACACAGTCACACCACCTACCCCTTGGGGGCAGTTGTGGCTCAGTTGTAGGATTCTCTGCCTTCCACGAATGAGACCCGGGTTCGAGTCCCAGTCAGTGCACCTTGTATTCATCCACCACCCATCTGTTGGTGTTGGCTTGTGTGTTGCTATAATGCTGAGCTTCCAGATGAAGACAGACTAGGAAAAAAGGGCTGGTGATCTACTTCTGAAAATCAACCAGTGAAAACCATAAGAATAACAATGGTCTGATCCTGTTGCATGTGGAGTTACCACGAGTTGGGGCCAAGCCTATGGTAGCCAGCACAACAGTACGGCCCCTTTGAGTTTACAAAGGGCTTTCGCTTTTGTCATCTCACAGATCCTTACTTACAAAAGTCCTGTGAATTCCTTTTTCAATCTTTACAGACAAGGAAACTGAGCATAGCATGGGAGAGGATGAGTGGCTAGTCTAAGGGCATAAAGGTGAGGAAAGAGTGATAGTCCGGCTCCAAGATCAGCGTTCTCCTGGCTCAGCCCCTGTCTTCACGCAGCACCCTTCAGTGGTGGGTAGTTTAAAGCTCAACAGGACAGAAATGCCCTGCCTGAAGCCTTTCAGTGATGCGGTTCATGTGTTCAGGTTTGTTTAGCAAATGTATTCTCCTTTTGACTCTGGTGATTTAATAGGGGGGCAGGAACACAGAGTGTTCAGTAACGTAATTAATACTCTGAATAGTATCTTTGACAGGAATCTGCTGGCAGTTAAGGCTCAATCTGTGGACTACTCAGCTGAGGGAGTTTTCTAGCTTCTCAGAACAGGGTAATTAAGCAAAGTTGCTGGAGGGCTCCCCTCGGTATGGTGAAGGGAAAGCAGAGCGGCGTTTGAAGACTCAGGCGCTGACTGGCATCTCTACCCAGCACTGGAAGGCTCTTTGGATCCAAAAGAGGAGCCTTTCCTTACTTCTTGCTGCCTTGGCTCTGGTCACCCTCTTCTATCTCACAGCCAGTGCTCCAAGGCTCGTCCGCCCTCCCCGGCCTAATGGGCCCTCTGTCCTACAGCAGATGTGAGGGGGACGAGTGCTCTTTCTCTTTCCAGCAGCGGCAAAAGGAGGGAGGGCACGGTCCTTTCTATTCCTTGCTGAGCTGGGTAGTGGGAGGAGGGAGAGAGTAAAAAGAAATGCTGGCTCTGTTTTACAGAACTAATGGCTAGCGTCTGCTGAGGCTATTTGCACTGTAAACGAAATTAAACAACAAAAAGCAGGGATGAAGCAAAACAACCCAAATGATCAAAAAACATTCCGGTGGTGGGTATAAAATTCGATTGCTCTCAGCAGCAGAGGTCTGAGTGTGCGTACTCATTGGGAAGAGGAACTGCTGGACAGAATGTCTATGTAACCCTTTGTCTCAGGGACACACACATACACATTAAGTGGGATGGCACAATTTGCTGTCCTGAGACGTTTCACATGTCCATGGAATAAGCAGGACATTTCACACAGGAATGAGGAGTCTTAATCTCAAATCTAAGTGACAGGAGATTTGGAAAAACAATCAAAAGGGGTGGGTAGAATTTTAGCAACTTCAGTCCATTAAGTAAGGAATAATTCTATGGTAGCTAACCATCCTTCTGTCTCTTCAAGGGATTTTGTGGTAGACTCATTCTATGGAAAGTTTTGCCTATGGTTTTCCATCTACTGTGATAATTGTTATAAATAAGCCCGTTGTCATGCCATCTTGGGCTGTGATTTTTGTCAGCTCTCCTATGCTAAGTAGGGTGGTCCTTGGGAAGGAAGAAGTACCTGATGTACTCCCTGAATCATGTGAGCTGTCTCTGGGTTGTTAAATACCATTTTCTAAAAGAAATATATTATTTTTTCTAATAGCTTTCTAAGACTCACCCAGCAGGTTTGCCTGAGATCCCATTTTAGCTGTAACGTTATCAACTGAATTGTGTCCCACCAAAATATGTGTTGGAATCCTAATCTCTATACCTGTGGATGTAATGTAATGTAATCACTTTCCAGAATACAATCTGATGTTATGTTAATGAGGTCATATTAGTGTAGGGTGTGTCCTAAACCTAATCCCTTTCGAGTTATAAAAGAGCAGATTAGACAGAAATGAGCACATACATGGGGGAGACAGGTGCTCTCTGCTGACAACAGAAGCAGATGAATCTACAAGCTCTGGAACTCCAAGGACTGCCGGCTGCTAGAGGCTGAAATAGATAAAGAATGCCCTCCCCCTAGAGCCACATCCTGAATTCTGACTTCTAGCTTCCTGAACTGTGAGAAAATAAGTTTCTGCTTTTTAGTCACCTACTCTGTGGTATTTCTGTTACAGCAGCACTAGGAAACCAAGAAAGCTGGGAAGTCAGCTTTCTATCCCACATGTGTTTACTTTGAGTTCACCAAACCCCCCCCCCCCAAAAACCTGTTGCCGTGGAGTCGATTCCAACTCATAGGTACCCCATTGGACAGAGTGAAAATGCCCCATAGAGTCTCCAAGGAGCGGCTGGTGGATTTGACCTGCCAATCTTTTGGTGAGCAGCTGTAGCTTGCCATAGCTCTTAACCACTGTGCCAGCAGGGCTCTATTGAGTGTACAGAAGTCCCCAGTTCCATAGGAAACTTCCTACTCACTGCCTGGCCCACAACATTGGGTTTCTGGGCCCTGCTGACTCACGCACACTTAACTCCATTCTTGAGTGATTGCCTCTCAGTGGGGAGGAAGGACTACTGGTTCCTTGTGAAACTATCTTTTCTGGAGCTGCCCCTTAGATGAGGCTCTTAAGTGTGAGACTGAATCTTTTTGTTTGTTCATTTTTTGTTTTTGTATTTTTTAAAAGAAAGTAATTTCGGCTACACAAAGTTTTAAAAATAATTTGAGAGTTTCATGCGCTGCTTGAGATAATTGGCTACATGTGGAGTTATTTTAAAAGCTAGAACCCTAGGCTTGAGAGACATCAAACAGAAGGTGGTAGCGGATTTCCATTTTATGATAGAACAATGGCAGAAAATTTACAAATCCAACTTTGTGCCTAAATACATTATAATTCATCATCCTGGAAATACCAATGAAATTTAATTAACGGTAGCCTAACTCAACTCTCTGGAATCCTTAATTGATCAAATTGTCGTCCTCTCCTGGTCTGCCTATTCCATCTCCCAATATATCCCGTTTTAAAGGCAGAGACAATTGAGCCCAAGAAAACAAGTTTATGACATCAGTAAATGATACGGTAAACACATTCAGACTAATGAGTATCTATATCTTTTCTATCTCCTCACATAGAGTGGAAATAGTAACAACTATGACAACAACAACAAAAACTTAAGATATATTGAGTGGGTTTGTGTGCCAGGCACTGTGCTAAGTGATTGACATTCATTTTTCTCATTTATCCTCACAACAATCCTATGGGTTAATTACTGTTATTGCCCCTCATTTTACAGATGAGTGTTAGGCAAACTGCCCAAGCCCTGCAGCTAGTGAGTAGCAGAGCTGGATTGGAACCCAATTTTGTGTGACCCCAGAGCCCTTGCTCTTAAACAGTGCACTCAACTAGAGAAAACGGGCTTCTGGCAAAAAATGAGAATTGCAATTTTCATGACGACTTAAAGCCAATGAGAATTCTTTGGTCTTTAAGGAAGGAGTTAACTGTTCAGTCATCTGTCCTTACCAGGACAGTTTTAAGGGTTTCTAGGCTAACCTGAATTATCCAGAAGTTCAGATAACCAAAAGATGACATTTCCAAATAATCTGGAGTAATTGGGATTTAAATTCCTTTTGATTGCTCTTTCTACTGTGCCTCCATTTTCATGTTTATGTATTTACATATCTGGGTTATCCTTCCCATGGTGTTTCCCAGTGGTGTTTCAAATTTTCTGACTTTTGTGTGACCCAAATTTTTATCTTTGAGTCATAGACATTCTTTTCTTTGCTTGGAGGATTTTTTTGGGGGGTGATGCGGGTGTTGGGGGGGGTACTTCTTGATCCCTTTTCCATATTTTTTTCTGAATAAGCCAAAGGATCTCTCCTGACAAGGCAGGTACTACTGTTGTTGCCTATTGTCTGTTCCTTTGCTCTGCACTATGCTCATTTCAGTGTTTTTGGCTTCCTCTCTCTTTGCATCTCCACTGCCTTCATTCACTCCATTTCTTCAATTTTCTCTCATTTTCTACCCTAGACATTAAACATGCCTCTTAGCACTGTGCATAACAGCCCCTCCAGGAAAGAGAAGGTTCTGAGATCCGAGCTGCCAATTCAGCATGGCAGTGGGGGAGGCAATAGAGAAACATAACATTAAAAATTGTTGATGGGCATGGAAAAGCATGGTAGGGTGGTGGAAAACGGTGGAATCCACGCGTTTGCAGGGGCAGCATTGGTTACTCACAGAACTTTGGTAGCTTGAAGCCTGCCCACCTCTCCCGGAGGATGCGTGCTCCTGGTAATGGAATTCTTCTGTTTTTCTATGGCTCGGTTTTGTTATCTTTAGGCACTGAGTCAAGTGGCATGTGCCAGTGGGGGTGGCAGCTGCCCCTGCTGTCACTGTCCTGGCACAGTGATGACCCTTCCTTCTGCATCAGTGTCAAGAGGATGCCGTCACCCCATGGTGCAAAGCAAAGCCCTCCACCCCACCTAGCAGAGCACCAGGTTCCCTCCAAATCCTTTCCTTTCGCCATTAACTGTGAAATACCCAGTGCAGGAAATGAATATGGAAGGACCAGCCAGTGAATTACAGGGCAGTTCTGCATCCCGATGGTGACACTCCCTTTATGTGGAGTCTCTCTTGCTGACTATAGTTTCAAATTCTAATGTTACTGTAACTAATTCCTGGCAGATGATAGTTTTTTTTTTTTTTTTTTAAAGCACAATTAAATTAAAGCAGATTTTTTCTTTTGGTAAACTATTTTTAGTAAAATGTATAGAATGAAAAAAAAAAAAAAGCAAAACACTCAAACCTGCACTCACAACGAGTTCAATCTGGATGTGAAAGCACTTCATTAACTGAAAAACATACTTTATTCTTATTGTGTAAGAAATGAACAATTTGTTTATTTCTTAGGAGTCTAGTTGAAATTCAGCCTTGTAAAAATAAATACAAATACATGGCAAGCCAAGGCAACTGAAAAATCTAATTCATATATACCTGTATTAAAGATTTTCAACTGTTAAAACTGCTAATATACTTACAAACAAACTATGTAATTTGCATAAGATATTATACAAGGAGTTACTGTAAGAGAATGGAGATGCTGGAGCACAGAGACAGTAACATCTAGGCTCAGAAAACGTCTAAGGGCGGGCAGAGTGAGCATCTGTGATTTTAAAGTCAGTGCTAAGTCATGAGAACAACTGTACACCCATCATCTGGCATGTACCAAATCAACCTATTGGTTAGAAATTCAAGTGCCTAATTACATGTTTAGCGAGGAAAAGGCATAAATATGGCCCTTCGACAGAGGTCAGTCTCAAAATGGGAAGTGTTTTACTCCATGTGACCCCCGATTCAGTCATAACGCAAGTGGTCCTGAAGTTTCCCTCTTGTTTTTCTCTTTTACGCTGGAGGGAATTATGAGTGAGAAAATGCAACACACCGAAAAACAAAGCGCGCGCTGCAAACCCCGCTCGTGGAATTCCTGACGTGATTTATGGCCCTGATGCGCTCCCTTCTCTCTGGCAGACGCAGCCCCGGCCCTGCCCGGGGCCACTGAGCCATCTCCTCCGAGCTGCTCACCAGACCCCCATCCATTATCCCCTCCACTCAACAGCTGCTTCTTGCTCTCACTCCACACAACAGGAGGCTTTTTTATACACCCACCGCCACCTTTTTTTTTTTTTTTTTTTAAGCTGCTGATATAGTTTCCATGCTCTCCTGTTGGGATGTAACTAAACGACTGCTCTTCTCCTCCCCCTGCCTTTACTATATTCGATATTACAAAGCCAAGAGTCTTGCCATCTCAGGTTTAACATCGTCATGCGCTGGAAAGGCCAACCCGAGCCGCAGAAGAAGCTGCAGTCTCACGAGCCTTTAACGTAGAGCCAGCTTCACGACCCCCAAGGAAGCCAGAGATTCACTGAGCGGGAGTCAAAAGCCCGCATCTTTCCCTCTGCTCCGAGAACCACACAAATAGCACCAGACTCCAACCGGAAAACAGGCTGCTTTCTTTTCCTTGCAGGCAATCATGTAATGGGAACTGGAGGATTCTCAAGAGGAAAATGAACGGCGGAAAGGTTGGCGCCTTAGCTATTTCCAGCTGACTGGACAGCCCACACGGAGAAGGGTCAGAATGGGAAAACCTGCGGGGCCAAAATTTAAAGTTTACCACATCAACAGTAAACTTTCCTTTATAAAGCAAACCAATTTGCATTATCCCATAGCTAGACTGTCATTATTTCATAAGAAAGTTTTTCTTTTTTTTTTTTTACTTTTCTTTCTACAGTTTACCTAAAGGGTAATAATTGACTATTGTAATTCCCATTTTATGTCTGGTAAAATTAGAAGACAGAGGAGTTAAATAACTTGCCAACAGACACGCAGTAAGTCAGTGGGAAAATCTAAATTAGAATTCAGCATCTCTTGAGTTCTCAACTTTCATTTTGTCTATGGAGACCCACAAACGATCATATTTGATAGACTATGGAACAGGCACAGCCACACTGTAAATTCTACGATCTTATACATCTTTCAAGACATTCTTGAGACACTGTAAACCATAAAGTCATATTTTGTGTGGTTTACCATTCAGGTGAGATATTTCTCCATTATCTTGTAGCCTATTTGTCATATTTTATAATCCAAAGTTATTATTTTGGTACTTTGGGAAATAATTTTTAATTTGCATTTGCCAAAAAGCTAGAGTTACAACATATGCAGTACCTATGGCTTTGGGATCGTGTAATTTTTGTCTCTGGCTTGGAAGCGTCAAAAATCAGATCCTAACCCTGCGCCCTTGACAAATACATTTTATAGCTGTCTAAAGGTTTCAAGCAATACAGATTGCCTGAGCCAATAAGTTGATTTGGTGAGAGCAGGATGCTAATGAGTCTTTGATCCGTGCAGAGGCCAGTGAGTTCCTTGCACCGTCTCAGCCTGCACCCTCGCCATGCCAGCTGTCTCGAAAATGCCTGCCATTGGTCACAGGGGGGGCCAGGCAAGCCGGGAGTGAGGCTGGATCGCACAAATCCATCGTCTCTCCCAAACACATCACTCAAGGGCTGGTCCTCCACATGACAGCAACATTCTCTGTCTGGCCAGAGATGGGCGTGTGGCAGAAAAGAAATGTTGTCCTTTCAAAATATTAGTGTTTAAAGTATTAGTTTTAAAGGAAGCCATTTCTTCTTGTGCTTTTTAAAGGTATTGGGCATGGTGATATTAGAGGGCAGTGGTGCCTCAGTGATACAATTCTCACCTTCCATGCAAGAGAACTGAGTTCGATTCCTTGGGGGCTCACTTGATGGCAGCTAACACCATGGTGATGTTGGGAGAAGTAAGTTTTAAGTCCTCAGGAAAACTTGCCGATTCTTGAGGACTAACCGTCAGGGCAAGTGATGTCAGGCACATGATGGCCCCTTGAAGCAGCTGGCCTCCAGTGGGGAGGCTGAAATGAGCCCCAGCAGCTGGACAAACGCAGAGGTCAGCAGTGTTTGTGAACACTGACTTCTCTCTCAGTGTTCCTTGATGGAAGAACACACCAAAGCCCCTCACCCAGGAATAGCACCCAGTGGACTTTTTGTGTATAAACCCCCTCCCAAGATGCTGACCAGCAGAGGTAAGCCTTCTGTTAGCTCCACGGCCTTGGAGGATGGAGCCACATTCCTCCTGCATGTGCTATTTCTGGAAGTAGATGGTATGAAGGAGGAGGAAATAACCCACATTCCAATTGTATTGAGAAGGCAAAATTAAAATTCATTTCCCTTTGCTGTTCATCGTATGTTTTTTCTGATGAAAATGCCTTTTATCATTCAAAAGACTCGTATTAAGCACCTACAATACGCCAGGCACAGAGGATAAGGGATATCGACATAGACCCTCGTGTTTTGTCTTGCTCTCGAGGATCTCTGTACGGGCTCTAACGTACACGCTTTTTCTTATTATCGTTAAGACCTGGGTGTATTTAAGATGGTAAAATACGTAAACTTGTAAGAAATTATTTTATTTGCCAATGGCCTATTATGAAAAAACTAATTTAAAAATAGCAGGGAAACATAGTCTCTAAGATTTGTGGGCTAGGATTATTATTTTGTTTAATTGTTGATTGTTGAAATGGTTGAGAATGACCACAGAGCTTACCTTAACCCGGCGAGACAAAGAGACAAGATACACTGGGAGAAAGCGTGGCAGAAGTTAATAATAGCCATTTTGTACAAGAGAATGTTCCAGTTTCGTATTCACAGTGCTTGAACCTGAGACGGAACAGCGCTGTCTCTAGCCTGTTTCATATTTAAGGGCAGACTCTGAGTTTTAAACGAGTTGGGCTCCAGAAGTCTGCCATTTGGAATTCGGAAAGCTTTTCCCTATAAGAATATAGGAATTTTAAGAATAGGGAGGTTCCCATGATAACCCTCTACAATGGCCTCAGGGCTCTCCTTACACCCTACCCATCACCTCTCTGGCACCTGGCGACTGCTCCCCCCAGCTCATTCTATTCCTGCCACCTTGACCTCATGGCTCCCACCTCAGGACTCTTGCACTTGCTGTTCCCTCTGATGTTGTTGTCCCTGATCCTGGTGTCACTCGCTGGCTCCCTTCTTTCAGGGAGGCCTTCTCTGACAACAGTCACCCCACTCCCACCACACTCTGCATTACCCTTGTCTGCTTAGTTTTTCCCATAGCCCTTTTCTCCTTCTTAAATACTGTAGAAAACACTTAGTCATTGTGTTCATTATTGGTCTTACCCCATTGGAACGTAGGCTCCTCGTGGGCGTGGATTTTTGTCTATTTTATTCACTGCTTGTCCTCAGCACCTAGAAAAGTGCCCGGCACAAAACAGGTGCCCATTAAGTATTTGGTGAGTGAATGCTGTTATCAATAAAGATATTTTAGGTTCTCCTTTGTAGCAGTGAACAAGGAGCTTAGAAGCTCAGCCGAGTGCCCATGAGCAAGGGCCCGAGTCTATCTTCTCACCTGGGAAGCCTGCTCTTTTCCCAGCTCACCTCACAGACCTGCTGGGCTGAACAAAGTGCTGCTCATGAAAATGATCTGACACTTTCCCTTTCTGAGCTGCAGTTTTTCATCTTTCAGATCAGAGTGTTGTATTAGCTATTCTTTAAGATCGTTTAGAGCTCTTAACATCAGTGATAACGGTGGAGATGAACCTGAGCCTCTTTCATGTTGCTTGGTGCTTGCTGTGATTCCTTCTCGCGCTTGATGTAGATGGTGCTGACTGGGCACTTCCGTGCTAAAGCCCCCACCTCCTGCCCAGCTGCTGGTCAGAATTCTCGTGCTCCTCTAGGGGCACTTCCTTCCTACACTGGCTGGTCTCCACTTGAGAACTTCTTCTATACCTCAAGTATCTGCTGTGCTCAGCTCTTCCTTCTGACCTGCTGGACTATGACTGAAGGACTTCTCAGATCCTACCACAGATCCCTCCGTCTACTGTAAGATTCTTCCATGGGTAGAGGTTTGGCTATACTTAGTGAGGATGGAAGATTCTCCAAGGACCAAGGAAGAGGATGAGTTGGAGAATGGAGGTTGTTGTTGTTAACTGTCATGGAGTCGCTCTGACTCAGGGAAGCCCCATGCACAATGAAACTAAATGCTGCCCGGTCCTGCATCATCCCCACGACTGGTTGCAGGTCAGACCATTGTGATCCATAGGGTTTTCATTGGATGATTTTTGGAAGTAGATCGCCAGGCCTTTCTTCCTTCCATCTTAGCCTGGAAGTTCTGCTGAAACCTGTTCAGCATCATAGCAACATGCACGCCTCCACTGACAGACAGGTGGTGGCTGTGCATGAGATGTACTGGCCGGGAAACAAACCCGGGTCTCCTGCGTGGAAGGTGAGAATTCTACCACTGAACCACCAGTGTCGTAGTCTTCTGCCATAGCCTCGAAGCAAAGCTGTCCCCGCAAGCCTGAGCACTAACATCCCCCTTTGGGCTTTTCCTGCCTCATGGCTGACCCATCCACTGAAAGAAAGCAAGGACTCCCCACTCTACCTGGAATTACCATTAGACACCATCTAGTTTGCTAACTTCTGGGTGTCTCTCTGGTTTCAAGTCTGTATTGCAGCCTTAAGCATACACCAGAATTTAAATTTCTAACATTTATTTTAAATTTCCTTTGAGTATACCAAGGAGACTTCCCTTCATAAATCCTGAAATCACCTTTGAAATTTTAGACAAGGGCACATGTCACTTAATGTGACTGGCAAGTGTTCCACAAGCCATTTGTTGTCTGTGGTCGCTGTTTTCCCTTTTGCTGCTGCTGCTTCTTTTTCTTCCCCTTTTTTAAATTGCCACCACACTCTAAAACCAATTAAAACAAAATTTTCAAGGACTCTTATTTCCTGGCTGAGGTACTCCAACCTCTGACTCTTTCTGCAGCACGAGATAAGACTTTCTGATTAACTGGGGTGGGATGTTTATTCAATGTGTTCATTTTATACACTTGAGTACTGCTTTTTAATTTTTATGCCATGTCAGTGGCATATACTTCCGAAATTAATAAATACAATCCATACCATCAATGTGTGAAGTGAAAAAAAAAAACATTTCCATAGTTTGACATACAAAAATGTACTCACACACTTTTGAAATCTACTGTCAAATCATTTCACATCTGTACCTAAAGCAAACAGACATAATGCTAACAGCTTGTTAGAATTCAGAAATGCCACCCGCTAATCAGCCCACCTGTGGCATTCTCAGTCCATCTTGCAAGCTGCATAGCCGGCTGCCAAGAAGCTTGACAAGAAAATGTATATTAAATTATCGAATAAGATTGGAAATATTATACAGTGTGGGATAAAGAGGATGCGCCACGTGTGGCCAGTGAACATACTGTACCTTTTCATTCTAATGCCTGCCTGGAGGTGACCTAGCTTTATTCCCATTCGCCATAAATTATGAAGCTACCGCTAAGTCCCTGGATGCAAGATCAGCAGTGAGCTTTGCATTGTTTCGATCAGGTTTTTGTTATGTGGAGTCGGCATTTGCTAAAACAGAAACCAAGAAAAAATATCAGAAAGCACATTATGAACCGAGTCGAACAGAATCAACCTTGTTTTCATACAATTCAGTCCTGCTGTTCAGTTTCTTGACGTTCCTGACACTTCTTAGAAACCATGGTAGTGATGATGGTAACCAAACGCCATCATTAGGTACTACTTAAAATCCCAGTACAATCGTTTTTGGATCTTTCATAGCCAAATGCCAAATAAAACGCAAAGGTGAAATAAAGCTATTAAGATCCTGGAGCAGAACGGGGCAACAGAATATGGACGAAGCCATGGGGTGCCCTCTGCCCACGCCTGGAAGCTCGTGGAATCGGGAGAAAGTGTAACCTTGTACGACATGATTGCATTCCTACAAATTATTAATTTCTATAGAATATAAACTCACGTGCTCACAAAATATCTTCTCTGGGGGTCTGTGAGTAAGAAATGTTATTTTAGCATCTGTTCTTTTAAGGCTATTTGTTCTGGGAAGGCAGTGCGTTTTGCCATAAATTTAGGTCATTAATTTGTATCTGTTCTTTGTTTACTTAAGAAACAGGACAAAAGGGCAGCTGCTGAAACATTTGGCTGTGCCGAGGGGTAGTGCGCTCCACATGCTGGAGTCCTGCACATGACCAGCTTGAGTTTGTATCCACAGCTACAGGACAGAACTTTATGGAAACACTTTGCCAAGCCATGTGGTGCTCGGCTTCCCTTTGCATCAATACCCTTTTAATTACCTGATCCTGAGGGGGAAAAAGTTAGAGAAAAGTGTCAGCTCAAAAGCCTCGTAACCTGTCGAGAAGGAGTTTGTTTTTTTTTTTTTTTTTTTAATCATCATAATAAAATGTCTGGCAATTATTCTACAGAACTTCAATAATCCTGCAATTGGCCTGCAAAGGTAACACTATGACCTATATAATTTGATATTTATAAACAGAAGCACAATAATATCCAGTAAATTGATTGTTAACAACATTTAATGCTCTGAAATTGGTCATTAAGTGCAGAATCATTTGAAAGGCATTATTGTTTGTATGAAGCATTGCAGAGGTTTTATTTATTATCATAAACCTAATGGACTCAGTAAATTAGGTGTATTTAAAGAGGTCATTTGCTGCTTGTTGGTACTGAATTCGAAGCACTTTAATTCAAATGGATCACAAAACATAGCCGTGTTTTCGAGCATGGTCTGGATTTAAGCTACTTAAAAAGCATGGAAACATAGTTGCTTGGACTTGAAAATAATGATGACGATAATGTGGCTACTAAATGACAATAACGTGACAAGGGCTGCTAGGACTTGTCACATCATTACCATCATCATCATCATCATTATTTCCAAGTCCAAGGAACTGGATTTGTTAGGCCTGTTTAAAAGATTGTATTTGAAATTATGAATTTTCTATTTTAAATTACATATTAAAAATAAAAGTAACAGAATAAAATTAATCATAAGTGAGCTTTGAGTGACAAACGTTTTTTGTCTAGAATGGTATTTCTTTGGCTGAAATATGACATTTTTCTAGAAAGTCTCTCCCTAGAAGAGGGTGTGGTCACTTAACAAATCTCAGGAGTTTGCTTGTGTCAGACGGGGGACTGTTGGGTAAGATGTAAATGACTCAGGTCCCAACAAGCCACACGCTGTGTCGATGAGTTTGTTGAATGTATCATGGAGATCAGTTACTTATCTGGGTAGAGTTTTAAACCTTTGTCTCTGTTGAAGAATTTATTTTTACGTGAGTTGAAATAGTTGTGTTTTTTTCTGATGCTCTCTTTTGAAGAAGTCGTAAGTGAAATTTGGTCAGAACTCAAGGCTACTCTGCCTACGCAAGGCCACATTCAAGACCCTTCCCTGGACCCTTGAGGAATCTGAGGCACACACAGGAATGGGCAGGCAGCAGGCAGGTTTTAGAGGGACCAGGACTGTCTGCATTCAGAGACAAGGATGCATAAAAAACCCTTAGGAAGAGACTTAAGCAAGATCTGTCTTTCATTTCAGTTGACACTGTCTTTGGATTAGTCATTAGGGTAGCATAGCTAAGTTGAAAGCTGAAGCCTTGGTTTCAGAATAAATGCGAATTTGGTTCAAAGAGAGTGCTCTGTTCTGTGGTTGCATTGCCTTGTGTTCAGATGGTACAGAGAAAAATTTAAGAAGTGTCAAACCACATTATTTCTAGTGATGACTGAAGAGACTCTTCCCTCAACATCAGTAAAAAAGAAAGAAAAAAAAAATCAATTAGATGTGAGATCTTGTAAGATCTCTTATACTCTGAGACTGTGTAAGACTGTGTTAGAGAAGAAAGCACACGTTAAGAAGTATCCTGAATATGCACATACCAGTAACTTGGTCCTACACCTGTATTAACATCTTAAGTCCAGTAACAAACCATTGGATGGCTACTAAACAAATACCTATTTAGCGCTATGAGTCAGAATTGACTCGACGGCAACTGGTTTTTTATAGGTAAAGAAATATGCTAAAAACCAGTTGCTGCCAAGTTGATTCTGACTCATGGCAACACCACGTGTATTAGAGTAGAACTGTGCTCCATAGAGTTTTCAGTGGCTCATTTTTCAGAAGTAGATTGCGAGGCCTTTCTTCTGAGGCTCCTCAGGGTGGACTCTAACCTCTAAACTTTGGGTTAACAGCAGAGCAGGTTAACCATTTACTCCACCCAGGGACTCCATAGAAATATGCTAAGTATTTTAATATCTAATACTATATGGGAAATAAAATAATTTTAAAGTATTTCCTGGAACTTTGGTGATATTGCACCAGGTGGTATACCTAGACTCATCCTTTAGACTTAGGTTAATATAAAGCTCGCTTTTTGGTAAAATAAAGGGAACCAAACTGAGATTATTCTAGAACAAAGAGGAAATCCTAGGGATTGATCTGTGCTAAGAAAACCAATCACCCTTTCTCTGCGGAGCTGGGTCACTATATACTTTGCACTTGTCCCATCCGGCCTTTCTATTTCAATTCTGTTCATCTTTTGATCCTTTTCACTTTGTCTGACTCCATCCAGACTCATTTTTTCTCCCACACTATCCCCTACTCCCCAAGGGTTTAATAGACTAAAGAAGACAACAACCACATGTAGCAACATACTGGATTCCCAACCCTCTAGCGCAGCCAAAAGGTACTTATCTTAGTTCTCTTTATTGTGCTCCGAACAAATATAAGGAAAACATATAGTATATGGGTATAAAGATAATATTATATTTATATGAATAGAGATGATCTGAGCCTCTCTTCTGCTACCTATAGCTCTTCCGTTCTCTAGTCCTGCTCGCTTTTCAATTCTACTCCACCATCCCTTAGCTGTTAAGTTCCTCACCTTTTCTCTGTGCCTTTTTCCCTCCTAACCCAGTTCAGAGGCTCTCCATCTGATCATCATCCCCAGGGTGGTCGTGGCCTTTGGTATGCAGTCTAGGTGTTAAATGAATGATTATTCATTGTGATCTCCAAGCACAAAAGCCCTCCTCTTCCTACAGAGCCTCCACTCCCTCGAGAACAGTTTGGCAGCATTTTTTCTCAAAGTGGAATAAAAAATGCATCACACTTAAAAAAAACCAAAAACCCACATGGCAGCTCTCAGGAGACTTTTGATGCAGGTTCCATTTCTGTCGACAGGAGATGCGTGTTGTAGTGGAAAAAGCATTAGACTGGGACTCAGGAGACCCGTCCAGGTCTCTTAGCTCTCTGGGGGTCTTAGGTCCTGAGTGTAAAACTAGAGGATTGGACCAGGGCACACTTAGGTCCCTTCCAGGTCTGACACTTGCTGAGTCTAGTTAATGGGACCCTGAGATTTGAAAAGGAGCCTTTTATTAAAACTGGGATTCAATATCCCATGAGCAGGATTCTACCCCTTTGATATTTTATCTGCAGATCACAGTAATTCTGCCCCTTGCACCAAAGTTTCTCCAGGAAGAACATCTACTAATCATTTAAAGTACAGTTTCCCTTCAGAAAGGAATTGTTTTGAAAGTTTGAAAGCAACATTCTTTGTTTTTTTGGCAATGCCCTTATAGTGAGAGGCAACAGTTTAGAAAAACGGTTAACCTTGTAATTTTGTCTACTTTACTGGTGAATACTACAAACTACAAGGCCTATTCTGACAAATCACTTTTTAAAAGAAAAGTTTTCTTTCTGATTCTACAGCTATATTTAGATTGACCCATAATTCCATATATATATATATATATATATATATATATATAAAGTAAAATTAGGAAATCTATATTTCTTCTTGTCTCAATTAATATCCAATATTAACCACTTTGTGTTATAAGATTTTCATTATTGGGATATGCTTGAAAAACTTTAGAGGATCCAAAACTAAAGAATGAGCAGAACTTCTTGATTATTTATATGCTGGAAGGGGAAAAAAAAGAGGCGGAGGAAGCAAGGAAGAGAAAACAAGTATGTTGTTGTTAGGTGCCATTGAGTCAGTTCTGACTCATAGCGACCCCACGTACTACCTAACGAAACACTGCCCGGTCCTGCGCCATGCCCGCAATCGTTGCTATGCTTGAACCCATAGTTGCACCACTGTGTCAATCCATCTCCTTGAGGGTCTTCCTCTTTTTCGCTGACCCTTTACTTTACCAATCACGATGTCCTTCTCCAGGGACTGATCCCTCCTGACAACATGTCCAAAGTATGTAAGACATACAGTCTCACCATCCTTATTTCTAAGGAGCATTCTGGTTGTACTTCTTCCAAGCATAGTCACTTACTATTAGCCACATGTATGCAGTTATGAGCAAGATCCATGGTGCCTGTGTTGGGGACAGACTCCGCTACTGCCACTGAACTTAGATGCTGCAGGAACTTGAACAATATGGCAAACTAAGGTGTTTTCCTAGCACATTACAGTAGTGTGCCCTAATTATATGAAGTAGCCTAGATAGAATCTTAAAAATATCATTTGATGGTTGACGCTTTGGAAAGTAGAACTGTAACTATTCCAGCGTTTTCCCTCACCCCAGCTCAGCACGTTAGTCACCACAAAGCCTTCTCTGAGTCGTGGCTGTAAGTCATACTTTCCTCGACACCAAGGATGCCTGTGTCTGTGTTCCTGAGTTTCTCCCTTCTTCCCATATCTCTGATGGCCTCCTGAATCAGGACCCACCTCAAAGTCGGGCTGAGTACAGCAATCAGTCTCACCTTCCTCTTGGACAACATCTCATCAAACCACACTCCCTGCCATAGCAACCCTTTATTCCGTCCTCACATTTCAGGTTACATCCCAGTAGGCTCTGTAAGCCCTTACTTTCCCCTCACATCGCTATGAGTCGGAATCGACCGGATGGCAATGGGTCTGGTTTTTTTTTTTTTTCCGCCTCTCTGCCACTTGACTTGGTCAGAAACATGCTGTCATCTTAACCCTTCCTAGATGGTTAAGTTTAACAAATGGTTAAGCTCTAGGCTGCTAACTGAAAGACTGGAGGCTCGAGTCCACCTAGAGGCACCTTGGAAGAAAAGTCTGGCCACCTACTTCTGAAAAATCAGTCATTGGAAACCCTATGGAGCACAGTTCTACTCGGACACATATGGGGTCTCCATGAGTCAGGGCAGCTAACAACGTGGATCAACAACAACAACACACGGGTTAAAGAAAATGTTAAAGTTTAGCAGTAAATAAAACGAACATTTGCAAACTACTGGGCGTGGCCTAGACAGCCAAATTCCCATCTGCACGCAAAATTCATCACAGATGGGCTACCTCTTGGGCCATTTTAACCTCCGTTCACACAAACCGTTCCAAGATACTAGGGTACTGTTAAGGACCCTGGGGACGCAATGGTTAATCTCTGGGCTGCTAACCTAAAGATCGGCCGTTCGAACCTTCTCCAGCAGCTCCACGGGAGAAAAGACCTGGCCATCTGCTCCTATGAAGATTACAGCCTCGGAAACCCTATGGGACAGTTCTACTCTTTCACATAGGGTCACAACAACAACAAAGTGTACTGTTGGTGCTTCTAATGTTACTAGGGAGTGACTCAAGTGCCAAAAAAGAACCAGGCTCAACGTGAACCCATATCTCACCCCAGATATTGCATGGGCTTTGAAGGAGGCTAACTTTCCAGCCGGTGGTAATTCCCTAAATTTATGCCCACACACCATGTAAATCTGTGGATTTCATAATCAAGCAGATACATTACTGAAGTCATGCTGTTGTTAGCTGCTGTTGAATCGATTCCAAGTCATAAAAACCCCAGATCATATTAACTAACATTTATTGAGGGCTTACTGTATACTAGGCAGTGTGCAAAGCATTTTCTGTGCATTATCTCATCGAATTTTCTCAACAGACTTCTGTGGAAAGTGTTACGCATTCCATTTTTGTAAGCAACTTGCCTAAGATCATACAGTTAGTAAAGTCATAGAAAAGAAACCCAGGCCTGACACTTAGGATTTTTTTTTTTTTTTTAATTTTTATGGTAAAAATATGTAGAACACAGCGTTTGCCCATTCAACATTTTTCACATGCACAATTCAATAAAACCAATTACATCAATCATGCTGTGCAACCATCACCAATGTCTGTTTCCAAATTTTCCATCCCCATAAACAAAATCTCTGTTACCTAAGCAATGATTCCCCATTTTCCCTTTCCCTCCCACTCCTGGAGTAATCGCTATTAAACTCTAATCTCTATACCTTTGCCTATTTTAGGTACTTCATATTAGTGAAATCGTGTAATATTTATCCTTTTGTGACTGACTAACTTCACTTAGCATCATCCAAGTTGTAGCATGCATGAGGACTTCATTTCTCTTTACAGTTGAGTAATATTCTGTTGTTATGTATATACATTTTGTTTATCCATTCGTAAGATAGTAATTTTAATTGCTATGCTAAACATAATCATATTTAGTTCCAATTTCATAAAGTGGCTACCCAGGGAACATAGGTTTTGAAGCAAATCATCCATAATGGGAGGATTTGCATAGGACAGTAGGGGAAGGTTAAATGACTTGAAGAAGAGAGGACTTCGGGGCTATTTGATTCTGGTCTTCAAGGCACAATGGAAATCAAACAGAAGGTGGTAGGATACTATTCTTAAACTGTTCCAAGGAAGGGAATAAATGGATATTTGCTGGAATATGAAGGATTGGGTTAGATATATGGAATATTTTCCCATGGTTGAGAGTTGTGAGACACAGGAATCTGTCTCCAAGGAAAATGACAGAATCTGCTTCACTGGAGGCCTTCAAAACATGGGGTAGATTTTCCTTTGAACAGAAAGTGGGGAAAGACCACAGGAAGGGTCCAGGACTCTCTACCTCCAGGACTCTGTAAGCAACATACAGTTCTAAGTAGTCTCCAGGCACTACCTCCTTTTAGCAATAAATTATTTGAGATTACAGTATTCAAATACATGCCGACCCCAGTAAGAAAAACTTGAGAGTCAAAATTGGATGAGATTCCATTACGCTGATCATTAAGATTACAGTTTAGGTGAGAGATGAGTCACTGCTGAGGGAAGGAATGAAATGAGTCAGAGGATTTTGTACAGATTTCATACTTGTTGGTTAAATACAATTAGACCAGTCTCTTTCCTATTCTAGAGACACTAGACTCTATCCTATAAAGCCATCAAAAAGAGAAAAAAAATTCCCCTTTCATTGCTCCTATAGGAGAGGCCATTTTTTCAGTTATTGATCAACCCTTAAATTTGTAGCTCGCATCTATTCTGAAAGCTTGAGAAATAAAATAACAGCTTTTTGAGACTATGAAGGTTTTAAATTTTTACATGGTAGTAGTTAACTATTGATCAAAGAAAAACGTCTATGCATATAGCAGTTGAATCAGGGACTCAAGATCTACTTTAAGATCGTAAGTCTGGGTTCATTTGGAGGGGATGGGGGTTTGGGGAGCATATCAGAGATAAATCAGTCTATGGAAGGTAAGAATTTTGGTAATATTTGGAACTCTGATCCATAGAACTCTGTGTGTGTGTGTGTGTGTGTGTGTGTGTGTGTGTGTGTGTGTGTGTGTGTGACTTCGTAGGGCTCTGAAGGCTTGCTGTCGCCAGATGCATCATTATTCTGACACTATGAAATGTGGGATGGTCTGGGAAAATCTGGTGGGCTGGAAATTGCTTATGGACTGGTGGATACAGCTTTAAAAACTAATTTATTGGAAAAGATGATCACTGGCTTTTTTCTTTACTTTCAATCATAGGACATATTACTTCCTATGTGCCATTTCTGGAAAACATCAGCAATAATAGTTTCCTAACACCCAAAACATACTTCTGACCTCATTCTAAGGGAAACATACATGGGCTACGGTTTTGAGCAAAATCTATTTTTAATCCAGATTAGAAACTCAACAGCAGTTTGAGAGACTTTTTATTTCATGGCTCAACTCTCCATTATGCCCCTCAGATTCTCGTCAGAGGTTCTGATTTGTGTGTACAGTTCCCATTGTTTCTCTATTGATTTAATCTTCTAATGTGAGGTTTGAGACTGATTATCCAGCTTTTTATGCAGCAGTACATTTTTTTTCTGTGTTTAACACATCGAAGAAAACAGAGTGTCAGGTTTCTATCTCATATGCTCCACAATTCTGTGTTCTGGTGTGACGCCGGCAGAGCTGGTGTAATTCGAGACAACTAGTGATCTTTCCAAGTTTTATAAAATAAATGCTTATAACTTATAAGAATTAGAAATGCAAACATTGAAATGCTTTAGCATAGCACATGGTTACATTAAAAAAAATTTTTTTAAAGGCATGGAGAATTAGAGAAACTGACCCCCGCCTCCCTACAAATTACAGCTAGCATTCTAGATTGTACCAGAATAAGTAGGATGGTTCTTTCAGAAGGAGGATGTGGAGAGAGAAAACACTTGTCACCCTGTCATGTTGACTGCATCTAGTTTAGAAAGATGAACACAAAGCTCACACGGCCGTGCACACTTGTTCATATGTCCACTCAATATTGAAAAAAGAAATTAGGTGGGTATAAGCATTACTCTGTCAGTTGCTGAAGTTTCCACTGTTGATGCCAATCGTGTTTTCCCAAATGTCTTCAAATCTGTTTAAATAAAAATGTCAAACACTCATATGATTTCTAAAGTTGTGGGGGATATTTGAGGTGATCCACGTGGTCAGGAACAACATCTTAATTAGCTCTCTAGCTCCTACAATGCCTTGTGTGGTGTTTTGCTCAGTAATGATGTGTTTAAAATGGAATAAATGAACATATCCAGTTCAACTGATAACCCAGTGCAGACATCTCTTCCCTGAATACCTCACCAGCCAGCCTTAGTCTATTGCTGCTTACTTCTAATGGTGTTGAGCTAAAGTTTGCCCGGCTGTAATTTCCACCCACTGATCCTGGCCTGTACTTTGGAGAGAGAGAAATCTACTCCCTTTACTACAGCGCAATCCTTCTAATATTTTAAGGCAGTTATCATGCCTTCCCTTAGACATCTCCAGAATAACTTTTTCTGGTTCCTTCTACCATTGCTTGTCTGGGAGACACTGTAATAAAGAGAAAACTATGAAAGTGGGTGCTCAGAAAGCTTGCATTGGCATCCTAGTTTTGCTATTTATGGGTGACGTGACATTTCATGGGCCACTTAATCTCTCTGGGCACTTAACAGTTTCTTGTATAAAATGACATATTAACATCTGCCTGCTTACCTGACAGTATTGTTTGGGGGCTCGAACCCTTTGAAAATTGTAAGATGTTATGGAAATATAAGATATTATTACTACAATAAGATGTAGTTTCTAGCTACTTCACCAACCTTGTCTCCTTCCTCTGGCTGTACCTATGGTCTGTCCTTGTGTTCCCCTAGAATGTAGTGACTAGAATTAAATTCACTGTTCCGTCTATTGTTGATCTTGTACAAACTATAATAAGCATTAAAGGAAGAGAAAGGGAGACATGGATTCACAGTATTTAAAACTGACCATGTGCCAAGCCCTTCATCCTTTATTTATTGTCATCCTCATAATAACCCTTTCAGGTTATGTTAGATAGGTAAGGAAAGAAAACCTTAAAAGTTTTAAGCAATTTGCTTATGTCCCCTAGGTCAACTTGGCTCATGCTCTGTCCAGTGGCCATGCTGTCCATGACGTCTATTATTCCCATAACTGAGACACTCTGCTTACTATGACTGGAGCAGTAGCTGGTGACAAAAAACACAGCACAGGAGCTATGGTCCTAGGAGGGAACAAAATACCCCAGACCTGCAGATGACAGGAGCTCTCCCATGACAACATATAGACATGGCACACTTGACGGAGGACAAGGATTAGATCGTCACTGAAAATACAGATCAAGGGGTGCCCAGCGGGAACACAATGCCACCTCATACTAAGCTTGCAGTAAGCTAAGGGCTTTAGGTCTTCACTTTTTATTTTGTCTCTCAGAAATTTCTAACTATGAGTTGGAATTGACTCGACGGCAACGGGTTTTGTTTTTGGTTTTGTACAACAGATTTGGAGGGAACTTGAAGTCAAGCCTTTATATAGACCCATTCTGAGCTCTAAGTGACTTCATAGTCGTCACAAACTCTGTTTAATCATTCCTTCACAGTTTTTATTTGGGATAAACACTGGGCTTAGCAATTTTTGGTTTTCCCATTTCTTGTTATCTCTCCTTTTGAAAATGGAGATATTCGTTCATTTATTTTCTCACATCTTTCTTATTCTTGTTTCTCTCTTCTTCCCTCCCTTCCTTCCTAGTGAGTTAATATGTATATAAGCACTTAGAAGAGTGTCTGCCATATAACAAGTGCTCAAAAATATTATTTATTATTACTATTATTTACTCAAAAAGTAGTTGTCAAGCATTTTCTATGTACCAAGGATGGTGCCAGGGGCAGAGTACATATTGGTTAAAACAAACAAACAAACAACGTTTTCCCTGTAAGTTCACAGGCCAGTGGGGAGACAGATAATTCCTTAGGGTGGTCAGGGACCACTCTTTGAAGAAGTGCTGTTTCAGCCACGACCTG
Source organism: Dugong dugon (assembly GCA_030035585.1). Classification (NCBI taxonomy): domain Eukaryota; kingdom Metazoa; phylum Chordata; class Mammalia; order Sirenia; family Dugongidae; genus Dugong; species Dugong dugon. Next base: position 19,789,049 of record CM057469.1, on the reverse strand, counting down.
TACAGTGAGGAGTCATGCAGCGCGGCAAGCTTCCGGGCATGGTTCTGGGGTGATAGCTGCCACTTCATCTCGAGCCTGGCACAAAGGTTTGAATTCACAAAACTGTCACTGAGTAGTGCCTCACTCAATTTGGTCTTTGACTGTATCTTAGTGGTATTTGTTAAATTCTTTTAAATTTGAAAACCATTCTTCTTTGAACAGCTAGAAGCAAAATAGACATGAGTAGCTCTATTATTGTTATCCCTGAGAAGTAAGCCTATCCCTTCTTTGTTCATCATCTCTCACTAAATGTGGCTCTAAAAGCCATTTCTGTCATCCTCAGGGTTTTCACAAGCTCATTTCCTGAGCCTTAGCCTCCTGGTAGTAAGCTGAATATGGCCCCCAAAGATACTGGAACCTGTAAATGTTATTGGGAAAAGGGTCTTTGCAGATGCAATAAAGTCAAGGATCTTGAGATGGGGAGGTTATCCTGGATTATCTGGGTGGGTCCTACATGCAATCATAAGTGTCCTTATAAGACAGAGACAGAGGGAGATTTAACATAAAAAGGAAAAGAAGACAATGTGGCCAGGGAGGCAGAGGTTAGAGGAACAAATCCACAAGCCAAGGGATGACGACAGCCTCAGGAACTGGAAGAGGCAAGGAACACATTCTCCCCTAGAGCCTCTGGAAGGAACGTGGCCCTGCTGACACCTTGATTTCAGATTGCTGGCCTCCAGAAGTGCAAGAGAATAAATCTCTGTTGTTTTAAGCCACCATATCAGTGGTAACTTGTTACCCAGCCACTGGAAACTGATACACTCCTTAGCTTCTTCTTAGATGTTTCGGAAGCTCTTTTGTTATCTCCTTGGGTTGTATGCTCCTCTTTCCTTCTTTTCTATATGCATATTATTTACATTTCTATAAAACACATTCCATATGCTTTCTTTTAACATCTGGGCTCTCCAAATTGCTATCTGCTTCACACTCTTGTTTTTAAATGCCATCGTGTGGAGGCCAGATAATAGAAAACATTGTTTGGACAGATATATAATACTTCTCAGATGTCTTTCTTTTTTGATTTTACAGATATTGATGGCACAAGAATGCTTATCAGAAATTTTCAAAACAGGAGCGCTTTTGTTCAGTAAATTCCAAATCTTGGGAGAGAGCGCTAATGATGCCAATAGTCCCAGTGAGCTAGTAGCTTGGGGAGAGGTCCTGCAGTGAGGGGAGACAGCCAGAGACCAGAGAGAGCCCCCCCACCCCTTCCCCGCTGTTCAGCTCCACCCTCCAGCATCCTGCACAGCTGAGGGAACTTGCCTCAATCTGCTGCTGTATGAGACAGACAATTTAATACTCCTTTTGAATAATCCTGTTGGAGCCCTGGTGGTATAGTGGTTAACAGCTTGGCTGCTAACCAAGAGGTCAGCAGTTCGAATCCACCAGCTGCTCCTTGGAAAACCTATGGGGCAGTTCTACTATATCCTAGAGTGTCACTATGGGTCAGAATTGACTTGATGGCAATGAGTTTGGTTTTGGTTTTTGTTATCAGTGGTAAAATTCTCACTTTCCATGTGGGGAACCTGGGTTCGATTCCCAGCCAATGTACCTCATGCACACCCACCACCAGTCTGTCAGTGATGACTTGCATGTTGCTATGATGCTGAATGGGTTTCAGCAGAGCTTTCAGATTAAGATGAACTAGGAAGAAAGGCCTGGTGATCTACTTCTGAAAAAATCAGCCAATGAAAACCCTGTGGATCACAAAGGTCCGATTCCGTTGTACCTGGGGTCACCATGAGTCTGGGGCCAACTCAACAATGGCAGTTAACAACAACAACATCATCAGAACTGGGTAGTTAGATGGGTCCCAATGTAGCATCAGCAGAAAATTCATGTTTACTTATATCCATTTTCCTGCCCCTGTTTTAGTTGCAAAAGATATTTCTTATTGCCGCCTGTGTCTAATGTTCAAGATAATCAAATCTTAGAGAAGTCATTGCATTTCAGAAGTGCCTGGAACAGCCCCATGCATAATTTATGTTTGCTCTGCATAAAAAATATAATACATTGAAACTATTTAGAAAGGTATATATACAGAGAAAATTTATTGCTGGCAAGTTTACTTAATTTTTGTTCTTGCACTGTTGGGACTATTCACCATATCTGGGTATGTAAAAAAGTCCCTGAGTGGCACAAACAGTTTGCACTTGACTACTAAGCTAGAAGTTGGTGATTTGAACCCACCCAGTGGTACAGTGGAAGAAAGGCCTGGAGATCTGCTTCTGTAAAGATTACAGCCAAGAAAACTCTATGGAGCAATTCTACTCTCTAACACATGGGGTTGCCATGAGTCAGACTCCACAGGATGGCAACAGGTTGGGGTTTTTTTTGTTGTTTTGGGTGTGTGAAAGGGGATTTGAGTGTGAAAAGGGGGAGCGGAAAGGAGATGGAGAGGGAAGTGGGAGTGGAGAGGAGGCAGGGGAGATAGGGAAGGAGGTACAAAGGAGAAAGGAAGCAGGTTTGACCTAGATTCCTAGCTGCCCATTCTTTGAATATCAGAACTCGATTAAGTGCTTGGGGAGCGGGGGTGGGAGTGGAAGGGGGATAGAGAGCAGAACTTTCAGAAGCGTGAAGTTAATGAATCCAGAATCCAAATATCTGATTTCACTCATTTTCAAAACAGAGTCACCAAAGGCTGGGTCAGTAGTAAAGTCCCACCTTCAGATTCACACGTACTTATCTTGAAACATGGTACTTCTGTCTTTAGTGAGATGAAACTAATATATTCTGCCACACGTCTCAGAAATGCTTAACCTTGCTATTTGATGTGTTTTCGCACGGAGGTAGGAGCAGTCCTGACTCTTTTTTCGCTGCAAAAGAGATGGCCTGTGTGAACAAAAAGCATCTGCAACAGTTGGGAACAGTGGTTGTGGACATAGCTCATGGGTGGCCACCCTGTACTATCTTGGGGTGCTCAGGCTCGCTTCCCAGAGACCCCAGCTCAGACTGATTTTATTTTTCTATTTACTTACTTCCAGAACGCTTGGTGAGCTAAACTCGACCTACTCACAGATGAATTTCAAAGCAAAATAATAGTGGAATAATGTGATTATTATTTGTTTCTCTTACGTTTTCCGAAGCCCAACATTCCTGTTCATCTAGATGTCTTATCTGCGGGTTCGATCACCGCCTGGCTCTTATATTCTGTGATGCTTATCAATCTTTATTAAGCCTCCGCTGAGTGGAGGGCAGGGTATTTAGCCCTGTGAAGAGAACAGCGTAGGAGCCCTGGTCCTAGTGGGGGACCAAATACCCCTAAACTGTACCTCTGCATAAGAACTCTTCCTTGGCAACATATACACGCAGTATACAGAGAGTGCCTGGCTTACGACATATTGAAGTTACCATGAACCACACTTACGACTGTCTGTATTTTTTACATCTTATCATTGGTAATATGTACTATATACAATGTTGCAGCTCATCAGTTGCTGATGTTGTCATTCTCAGATGTTCAAAGACAAAGATTGGATTTATAGAGATACTACTAATAAAAATAATAATAATGAAAAGTGAAAAAAAAAGTATTTGACTTACGTCAGAACCGATTTATGATGAAGTCTTCTGAACGGAACACGTTGTAAGCTGGGGACTACCTGTACTTGGTGGAGGAGACCCTGGTTGGCACACATGGCAAAGCGAGTGTCTACAACAGGCACGCTGCGGAAGAAAGGCCATGGTTCCAGCTGGCAACTGTTGTTTTTATATTTGACAAAAGATAAGGAGTAGATTAAAACTTGGAAATGCAGATCAAGGGGTTTCTCAGCACTGAAAATGTTCACCAGAATGACTTTCAGGAGGAAGCAAAATTTAGCAGAGTGAGAGGAGAGGAAACCACGCAGCGGGGTTGGGACCAGGGTGAGGTGAGCAGGGCATTTGCCCCTGTGCAGAATTTAAGGAGGTGCTAAAAAAACCCAGTAATCAAGATAATAATATTTTAAGGCAATAATTAAAAAATCACACTTATTACCAACAATTTATAATGAATACAATATAAAAATTTTAAATAAAGACAGAATCAGTATTGCTGATTTTTTCTTTTGCCTCAGGCTCTGTTATGGCTCTAACCGGGCGTTGTTACTGAGCCTGGAGGCGGGAGGGAAGGCGATGGAGTTCGCAGTGGTGATAGCCACTAAGGTGTTGAGAAGGGAATGAAAAATTCACATGGTGTTGTCAGGCAGAGAAGCCTGGTTGGGACAGAAGATCTACACAAGGGGGATATGAAAAGATGAAGGGAGAAATAGCAGAATGGGATTTGAATGTCATTGAAGTTGGGGTGAAGAGTCACAGTGGATGAGTCATAATGGATTATTGAAAACGGTGTTCCATAAAAATAATGTTCTGTAGCAGCTGTGTGTAGGAGGGATGGCCTTTAGGGAAGCCAGTTAGGATAGATATAGGGTGAACAGAGGTGTCTACTAAGGGGTAACTATAAAATTGGAAAAAGAAACATTTCCAAAATACATACTAGATAAAGAGAACTAGCAGAAGCCAATCATTTGGATAAAGGAGAAAGAAGCAAAAAAGACCAGACATCTGCCTGCCTGGCTTCTAAGTGGATATGAGTCGGAACTGTCCATAATGAGGTCTTCTTAAGCAACTTTAGTGACCCATCTGGAGTAACACTGAAAGATGAGGTGAGAGAATCAGAGAATCAGACTTGGGGGGCTTGTATATGGGATATTTGACCCCAGTTGAAACAAAGCGCTCGCAAGTACAAGTTCAGAAATAGCAAATGAAAGGTCTAAAACTTGGTTTTCCCATTCAGTGCTTCTCAAAAGCATAGCGCTGTTTGCGTTTTGGGCAGAATAAGTTTTTGTTGTATGAAACTGTTCTGTGTATTTCAGAAAATTGCCATTATTGCATCAATGCCCAGCTCATGCACGTTAAATGCCCTGTAGCACTTCCCAATCACTGTAACAACTGGAAAAGGCTCCACACATATCCGAACTCCCCTGGGATATTGTACCTGACCATCCCACCCATGCTCATTGAGACCTCTCTGGGGAAGAAGAGAATCTGGATTTAGGGAAAGAATGGACCAGGAGATACCAAGAAATAAAAGTGTGGCAGAAAATTCAAAGGCAAAAAATTCCCAAGCAGAAGGAAATCGGTGTTAAATGTAACAGAAAGATCAGTGAATAAAGACACACTGAGAAAAAAGACAACTGGAGAGGTGTTACTCATTACACTGTTAGTTATTCCAAAACAATTAGGTGTTGTCCTATATGGTGAATGATTGGACAGCTGTGTTTTTTCAGGCAGAATTCAATTTTTATGCTTCATTATTATAATCTTGTGCCTACTGTTATACAATGTGAAAATCTAGCTCTATTAAAAAAATATCATGTATCTAATGTATGTATTATTTGTATAATACGTTTGTATTTTATGGACATGTAATATTCATAGGAAGAGTGTGGTTTTTTAAACAAAAATATCAATTCATTGTTGAGTTGGCTCTGACTCATGGCAACCCTAACTCATGACAACCCCATCTATGTTCAAAATCATTGGTATCCTCGAGTTCATTGTTGCTGCCACTGTGTATTTTGAGTGCCTTCATTAGAAGGTTCATCTTCCAGTACTCTATCAGACAATATTCTGTTGTGAGCCATAGGATTTTCATTGTCTAATTTTTGGAAGTAGACCCCCAGGCCTTTCTTCCTAGTCTGTCTTAGTCTGGAAGCTCCATTGAAACCTGTCCACCATGGGAGACCCTGCTGGTATTTGAAGTACTGGCAACATAGCTTCCAGTATCATAGCAACAGGAAAGCCACCATAGCATGACAAACTGACAGACAGGCGGTGTCATTGTTCTTAGATATCCATCAATGCCATCAGTGAAGCTATCTGTAGGATGGCAACATACACGTATTAGGAAATTTATCTAAACTTTTCCTTTAACTTCTTTCTAAATGTAAAGAATATTTTATGGATGTGTGTAGAAATAAAAGGGCAATATTATCATTTGAAAATGAACTTGCTCAACTATAAATGGTAATCTTTGTAATTAAATGTAGTTAAGCAGCTGATACTGGTCTCTTCCTTAAATGTCAAGCACCTTCAAAGATGTTTGAGCTCTGGAACTGCATTTCTTTGTAAATATAGTTTACCTTTGAACTTGCATAAAGGTTTTGTTATTGTTTCTTCTTTTAAAATATTATTTCGTGGAAGTAAAATGGAGAAAGTGATTTTTATGTATTATTTTTCATTCTGTTGAGTCTTCACTTGCAGTTGGACATATGGTCTTTGGACTGATCATGGTTGCCCATTTCCATCAAGCTCTGTTGGTTGTACTGAATCAGATCTGATAATGTGTTGTGAATTTCTATTTAGTGTTCTATCAAGGTTTTTCCTAAAGTGTTAATTCTGGAGTGCTGTCTTACTCTTCAGTTCTGCTCATTGTTTTCTCCCCAGGTTGGAAAAGAAACGGGAATAGTATTTCTGAACATAAACTACTACCCTTAAAGGTTCCTAATTCCTCTTTCCAAATCTCATATTGTCCGCAGAGGTCTTTTTTCCTTCTCATAATATTGAAAATGATCTGCCCTTTTACGAATGCCTTGAGACTATCACTCAAAGCTAACGGTGAGGGAGCAGATGCCTCATTTGATTCCAAATAGACGGAAATCTGTTGTCTCAAATAATCCCTAAATTCAGACACTTTCAGACAGTTATTATCAAGAGACCACATTCTAAGAGCAGATGTGTTATTAAGGCTGAGAAATGTTATGAGGACTTCGTGATCTGACAAATGATTTCAATCTAACATTCTAACATTTCATTTTTTAATAAATTAGAGATTAAAATATCCATTTTGAGGAGACAAGTTGTGTAAGGTGATGGGGAACTGGAGCTGTAACCAATACTTCATTTTCACACAAAACCTACCCTAAATTATGCTTCCAGATTTCTTTTATATATAAAGTCTGTTCCTTTGACTAAAGCAATTATGATGTATTTTAATCTCCATATTAAATCTCATGACTCCTTTCGATAGATAAGAAACACAAGTCCTGCTTTTCAGTGAGGAATGAAAAACAAATACCTTGAGCCCTCAGCTGTCCCACTTAATGTGCTCAATTGTTTCTTTCCACCATTAAGTTTACATTTAAGTTTACCCTATCTAGAGTCTTTTCAGTGAGGCAATTACTGGAAATTTTTGTGGAGGGCTAATACTCTCTTTTTCTTGTCTGAGTGTGGTTATCTGCTACTAAACATTTTTTTTTTTTTTTTTAAGGTGCAATAGATTTCTTACATTCTTTGGATAATAGACTCTTCTTTTGGGTTCAAGTAAATGTTTTCACAGCCCTATTCAGACTCACAAAGTGTACCACCGAATAACAACGAGTCCATTCCTGAGCACTTACTTGCAAGCTGCTTATTATCCAGCAGTTGTACTTTGATCTTCCGAAAATACCTGCGGTGCCATGAGATTTTTACATAATCTTATCATTGTCAAATACAATAAAACTTACATCAAGGTGAACAGCAATGACTGTAAATAATATGAAAAGCGACAAAGGTGCCCAGATTCCCTTTAGTAGAGCTGTACACGTGGGCAGTACAATGATCTTGACCATTTTTCTTTAATCATCTGGAATTGCTCTCCTAGCTCAACATTTGTAGATCCTTCCTCGGTGTGAAATTCTGGGAGAAGAAGAAAATCATTTCCTAATATTCTTATGACTGGTAATATTTTTATCTGAGACCTTAAGAATCACAATTTGACAGAACTCTTTTTTTTTTTTAATGACATTTATATTGCAATTTAACAAATATGTTAAACTGTCAACATTTTCAAACAAGGAAATGTAGCGCAACCAAAAAGAATGGTACCCATGGTTGGGCTGAGGGAGTAACTATTCTTTTTAATAAGAGTCCTGCAGTCAGCAGCTAAGAACGCACTTGGCTGCAGCCTCCTTGCTGCTGGTATGGAGCAGAACTACCCCTCCCATGGTATTGACTCTTGCTGAAACACTTCCGATTTTTATCCTTATCATATTTAAGCTTTCTGGATACCATCATCCAAAAATGATTTCATTATTTATTTATTCAACATTTATTTAGCTCCTACTATGTGCAACATGCAAAATGCAGCACACAAGCCATAGTATGACGAACGGATAGATGGGCGGTGGCTTGCATGTTGCTGTGATGCCAGAAGCTACGCCACCGGTATTTCAAAAACCAGCAGGGTCCCCATGGTGACAGGTTTCAGTGGAGCTTCCACACTAAGGCAGGCTAGGAAGAAAGGCCTGGCAATCTATTCTGAAAATTAACCTATGAAAACCTTATGGATAACAATGGGATATTGTCCCATATAGTGCTGGAGGGTGAATCTGCTAAGTTGGAAGGCACTCTAAATACACAGTGGCTGCAACAATGGGCTCAAACATACCAATGATCAAGAAGACAGCACAGGACTGGGCAACGTTTTGATCTGTTGCACACAGGATCGTCATGAGTTGGAGCGAACTTGTTGGCAGCTAACAGAAACAACAACACAGCATGCGAAACAATGAAATGTTGTTATTAGGCGCCGTTGAGTCGGTTCCGAATAGCAGCGACGCTGTGTACAACCCAGAGAAAGAAATAAGTGATTGAAAATCCCATTAGGAAACAGGCATTCAAAAAACTCCCTAGAGACCACAAAAATGGTATAATCGTGATCCCACTGAAACAAAATTTTTCAGAATGCAAGGACTGGGTCCAAGAAGTTAAAAGAGCACTAAAATTAGCAGCAACTTCATCATTTACAAACTTTGAGATTTGGGGCATGCCACTAAGACCTTCATGCCTGAAATTCCTCATCTCTCTAAAATGGCAATGAGTACCTATTGTTGTTACTGCTGTTGAGTCAGTCCCCAACTCATAGTGGCTCCATGCACAACAGAACCAAACACTACCTGGTCCTGCACCATCCCCATGATCGGTTGTGGATCAGACTGTTGTGATCCATAGGGTTTTCACTGGCTGATTTTTGGAAGTAGATCACCAGGCCTTTCTTCCTAGCCCATCTTAGTCCAGAAGCTCCACTTAATCCTGTTCACAGCAGATTTCATTTACTACAAGAAGTTAAATAAGGTCAGACTCTATGTCTGATTTATCTCTTTATTTCTGAAAGTACTCAACACATACTTGCATATAGTAGATACTATATATACATTTAGTATCTACTGGTGGAGCAATGGTTAAGAGCTACAGCTGTTAACCAAAAGGTCAACAGTTCGAATCCACCAGCTGCTCCTTGGAAACCCTATGGGGCAGTTCTACTCTGTCCTATAGGGTTGCTATGAGTCAGAATCGATTCAATGGCAGTGAGTTTATAGGTACTCACGGAGCCCTGGTGGCACAGTAGTTAAGAGTTCTACTGCTAACCAAAAGGTCAGCAGTTTGACTCCATCAGCCACTCCTTGAAAACCCTATGGGGCAGTTCTACTCTGTCCTATAGGGTTGCTATGAGTCAGAATCGATTCAATGGCAGTGAGTTTATAGGTACTCACGGAGCCCTGGTGGCACAGTAGTTAAGAGTTCTACTGCTAACCAAAAGGTCAGCAGTTTGACTCCATCAGCCACTCCTTGAAAACCCTATGGGGCAGTTCTACTCTGTCTATAGGGTTGCTGAGTCTAACTCGATGGCCATGGGTATAGGTACTCATGGGAGACAGCGGTATTTCAGTGGCAGAAATCTCATCTTCCATGTGGGAAACCCAGGTTCGATTCCAGGCCAATGTACCTCATGCACAGACACCACCCATCTGTCAGTGGAGGCCTGTGTGTTGCTATGATGCTGAACAGATTTCGGTGGAGCTTCCAGACTAAGATGGACTAGGAGGAAAGACCTGGAGATCTATTTCCAAAAAAATCAGCCAATGAAAACCCTATGGATCACAATGGATGGTCCAATCTCGTTGTGCATGGGGCCTCCATGAGTCAGGGGCTGACTCGACGGTGGCTAATAGTAACAACTAATTCAAAGAAAGTGTTTTGTTGTTGCTTGCTTTCTTGTTTATTTTCGATGAAGGATACTCTTAATCTCACTTCTGCCTCCAGGGAGTCAGTCCAAGAAAAGATTTTAAAGATGTGTTAGGAGAGGGTAGGAAAAAATGATGACATATTGTCCTGCCCGGGTGAGGGGCACAGAACCACGGGGAGGGATGGGCATTGTCAGGAAAGAAGGTGAGGCCAAGCCAAGAACAATTATACTCAGAGGTGCAGGTAGAAATAGCATCTGTGCTCTCTATGACAGTTTAGGCGTCTGTTGAGACAAGGAGCTGGGGGGAAAGGGGGGATGTTGAGAAGGCTGATGAAGGTTTAGCAACTTGGATGGATGCATGGGGAAAGGAACCAGTTACGGTTAAGCAGAAGAATTGCCAACAGCCTTGAGGGCACAGCTGAAATCTGGGATCATACACTTGCAATAGGAGTCCCTAGGTGGTACAAACAGTTAACATGCTGGGCTGATTGTTGATAGATTGGAGGTTTGAGTCCATCTAGATGTGCCTCAGAAGAAAGGCCTGGTGATCTAATTCCAGAAAAATCAGCCTCTGAAAACCCTATGGAGCAGTTCTACTCTGACATACATGGGGTTGCCATGAGTCAGAATTGACTCAATGGCAACTGGTAAACACTTGCAATGGAGTGAGACAGCAGGGTAATTTCCTGTAAAAATCTGAGAGGGAAAATCCTGGAGAAGGAGACACTGACAAGAGAAGACAGAGAGAGGAAACTTGATGGAGCCAGGTCAAGTTGCAGATGGGAGGAGATGGAATCAGTGGTAAATTACAGTAAGTAAAAAGATGGAACCCAATGTTGGGGTAGATGGTGGTCTTGGAGAACTGCATGAATATTATTTTCTCTGAATAACAGCGAGGGAGGATTTTCAGCAAATCTTGTCTCTCCGATGGTTAATATATTGGGATTTAATTGTGCCAAGTCCGATTAAAAATGGCGAATAAGAAGTACATTTTCAGGAATTATTTTAGTGAATATTAAAAGAAAATAGAGAAGAAGCATGCAAATAAATCTTTGTGCTCCATTTTGTAAATACATTCCTAATGTAGACGACACTTGGAAAATAATCCAACTCAGGGAAGACAAACAGACTTAAACTATAAGCCAACTCGGCCTGCTTGGAGCATGGTGTTAAAAATTCTGAGGATCAATGTGAGAGTGCTGAGGTCAACCTGTGATGCCTGGCACAGTCACCCAAGAGGTATATATGCCACCTACTTGTCATTCGTGAAGTGTAGATAGAATATAGTTTTGTGTTTTATTCTCAGGTATACCACCAAGGTAAGGTCCTTGTGTGGTGGAAACAGTTTGCGCTTGATTACCGACCTAAAGGTTGGTGTTTCAAACCCACCCAGTAACACCGTAGAAGAAAGCCTTGGCGATCTGCTTCCAAAAAGATTACAGCCAAGAAAATCTTATGGAGCACAGTTCTACTCCGTACGTAACACATGGGGTTGTCATGAGTCAGGATTGACTCAGTGGCAAAGGGTTTGGTTTTTGGTTTTATCACCAAGGTAGTATAAAATTTTGTGCAAATTTTTTTATCAGAATGTTCAGTAATGGTAGCCAGGCACCATCCAGTTCTTCTGGTCTCATAGCAAAGACTCCATAGAAGAATCCTAATCAAAAGGTGGAAAATGCAGCACAGCATTTCACATTCTCATGGACTCCAGGCTTTCTGGAAGCATGGAGGCTGGATGAATCCCTGAACTGTTGCCCTGAGATAATCTCTAAAACTTAAATCAAAAATATCCCCTGACGTCTTCTTAAATCCAGACAATAATTTAGTCTCGCTAGTAAAAATGCCTACCTTGAGCATTATGCTCTTTTAAGAACTATCTATATGGGATCAAATGGACAGCAGCAACTCAAAAGATTAGATAGGAATCTTAGGGGGCAGTGATTTTATGTTCATAGAGGAGGAACGACTCAGAAAAGGAGGGTGAGAATGGTTGCCCAACTTGAAAAATGAAATCAATGTCACTGAATAGTACATGTAGAAACTGTTGAATTGGTGTATCTTTTGCTGTGTATATTCTCAACAACCACAAAATAAATAAAATTTTTTTAAAAATTTGTGAAAATTGATTAAGCAATGTCTTAGTCATCTAGCGCTGCTGTAACAGAAATACCACAATCGGATGGCTTTAACAAAGAGAAATTTATTCTCTCACAGTCTAATTGGCTAGAAGTCCTAATTCAGGGTGCCAGCTCCAGGGGAAGGCTTTCTCTCTCTGTTAGTTCAATGGGAAGGTTCTTGTCATCAATCTTCCCAGGTCAAGGAGCTTCTCAGTGCAGGGACCCTGGGTCCAAAGGATGGGCTATTCTCGTGGCTCTTATGTCTTGGTGGTATGACGTCCCGGGATCTCTGCTCAGCTTCTCTCTTTTATATCTTAAAAGAGTTTGACTTAAGACAAAACTTAAGCTTGTAGATTGAGTCCTGCCTCATTAGCATAACTGCCTCTAATTCGGCCTCATTAAGCATAGGAAAATCACACCAAATGACAAAATGGTAGGCAATCACATAATGCTGGGAATTGTGGCCTAGCCAAGTTGACACACAGTTTTGGGGGACACAATTCAATTCATAACAATTGGTTATTATTAGTTTTACCTATCAATGAAATATTATATTTAGGTACATCCTTATAGATTTCGGAAACCCTGGTCATGTAGTGGTTAAGTGCCTAAAAGCAAGCAGTTTGAATCCACCAGGCGCTCCTTGGAAACCGTATGGGGAAATTCTACTCTGTCCTGTAGGGTCGCTATGAGTTGGAATTGACTTGAAGGCAATGGGTTTGGTTTTTGTTTTTATAGATTTCAGATATTTTTAATTTGTAAAATCGTTTGAACTCTTGGAATAGAAGATGATACAAAACTACAAATTATAACACTGTGAGCAATGTATTTGGTCAAATGAGTGTTTATCTTTGATCTGAACTAAATTATTAGTGGGAGGAATGTTTCATTTGAATGAACTATGTCCATGGAAACCTGATCCTAAGATCTTTCAACTGCCAAATGCTTTAAAGACCCTTGCACTGTAATAGGCTGAGAAAAATAAAGAGGAATGTAATGGCTATTTGATATTAACGGGGAAAAGAAGAGAATTAATGTTTACTGAGGCTTGTTTTAGGTTCTTTATATGTGTTCTCATTAAGTCCTCAAGGCAACCCTGTATGCTGAGGAGCTGGGGCTGTGATTTGCTCAGGGGCAAACAGCCCAGTAGGGGCAAATGTGGAAAGAAAATCTAGGTCTCACTGACTTCAAGTCTACGTTCTTTCCATCACCAGGGAAGAAGAGGGGAGTTACCACCTCTGCACATGAATAACTTATTTAAACTAAAAACAAATGTGGAAACTGTTCATTATATTCATAAAAACACACAAACTTGTTGCCGTCAAATCAATGTCGACTTATGGCGACCCTATAGGACAGAGTAGAACTGCCGCAGTAGGGTTTCCAAGGAGTGGCTAGTGAATTCAAACTGCTGACCTTTTAGTTAGCAGCCATTAGCAGCCATAGATCTTAACCACTGCACCACCAGGGCATCATGTTCATAATACACAGAAGAAATTATGACCAATATACTGCTAGAAGGAATCCCTGGGTGGCACAAATGGTTACGTGCTTGGCTGCTAACCAAAAGTTTGGTGGTTTGAGTCCACACAAAGGTGCCTCAGAAGAAAGGCTTGGTGATCTGCTTTCAAAAGATCACAGCCATTGAAAATCCTACGGAGTGCAATTTTACTCTGAAATACACACAGCCACCATGTGTTGGAACAGACTCGATGGCAACTGGTTTTACTGGTGTCCTGCTGGAGTTGTATGTCTTAATGACTGGTCCTATTTTTTTTATCAGCAGGAAGAGAAGTTTTTAAAATGTATCTTATCCAGGTTTCCTTTAAAAATAGATAAGGAAGGAAAGATTGTACAAGTGAGTATTATCAATTGATATGGAACTTCCATGTGTGTGAACTTGGGTCGAGTGACCCTTTGATAACACTAATCTACTCCTATTTGGCTCCTCTTGTGCTACTAGAGCTTAGACGTGAATTCATCTTGTCTTATAACTTCTTGGTTAAAATTCGAGGTCACTACAAGAAAGTCTGGTGGCCCAACAGTTAAGAGCTCCGCTGCTAACTGGTAGGTTGGCAGTTTGAATCCACCAATCGCTCCTTGGAAACCCTATGGGGCAGTTCTACTCTGTCTTATAGGGTTGCTATGAGTTGGAATCAAGTCAATGGCAACAGGTTTGGGCTTTTTGGTTTATAAGAAATCCAGGGCCACGTTAGCTAGCTGAACATTACAGAGTCAGTGCTGAAGTAATGGACAAAAGTTGCAAGTAAAGCTGATCCTCTGAAAATCCAAAGGCAATGCTAGCTTATAACCCTGCAGAGGGTGTTTCTAAGGTTTAAATATAAACAGTTTTTCTAACTCAAAACAAATCTAACATATTAAGTGTCTCATTGAAGGCCTCAATTATGTTGAGAGTTTTGCACTGAGTTTGTTTTAAAATGTATTTCAAAAAACTGTTGGTCCAAATTTTCCCATCGACTTACACATGATGAGAATCTGTCTCTTTATATTTAGCTGCAGGCCACCTAACAAGTTCTTAGGCAGAACACATTATTTTGCTGGTACAAGAAGAATAAATACTGTATTTGGAAAGTTCCAGTGTTCTCCTTTAAAATATCGCTGTTTCCATAGCAATAACATAATGTACTAAAGAGGGGAATAGTGTTTCTTTAGAAATCACGTGTATGGATACATGTTCACATGAAGGGATTTGAAGTATCTCACCTGCTTGTGGTCCAAAAACGGCACATCAATAGTAATGAAATCAATCATTGTCCTATGAAATGGAACTTGGCCAGTATATTACTGCCTAGTTACATGTCAGCCTTCTGCTGGTAGCCATATATATACAGTACTCTCTTAGACTCTCTGTTCTTAGAGAGTGAAGACTAGATCTATAGTCATTCGTTAATTCATTTAGTCAACCAATACTTATTAAGCACCAATTATATGTGAGTCCTGAAGGAGCCGTGATGGTGCAGTGGTTAAGCGCTTGGCTGCTAACCCGAGGTCGGTGGTTCCAACCAAGCAGCTGCTCCCTGGAAGAAAGATGTGGCAGTCTGCTTCAGTAAAGATTACAGCCTTGGAAACCCTATGGGGCAGTTCTACTCTGTCCTACAGGGTCATTGTGAGTCGGAATTGACTCGATGGCAATGGGTTTACTCTGGTTTATATGTTAGTCCCTGGGTTGTGCAAGCTGTTAATGTGCTTGGCTGCTATTCGAAAGGTTGGAGTTTCAAGTCCACTCAGAGGTGCCTCAAGAAAGGCTTGGAGATCTTCTTCGAAAAAATCAGCCATTGAAAACTCTATGGAGTACAGTTCTACTCTGACACACGTGGGGCCACCGTGGGTCGGAATGGACTCAGTGGTAACTGATTACATGCTAGGCACTGTTCTAAGCACTGGGGACCTCAGTGACATTATGGAGCTTACATTCTAATGAGGAAATCAATCTCTTTGAGCAATAAGGGATGTCATATCATGTGAGAATATGCATACAAAAATGTTTCTTAATGGTGTTAGCGGTGTTTCAAACACTTGGCAATTCCCCACATCAAACAGTAACATTACAAAGGTACGGAACAAGGGCAAAGGAGGGGGCTAGGGACAATTGTACCTGATACAGTGATTTCTAGGTGGCTCCCCAGGGAGTCCACTGGGCTAGATCTAGAAAGAGTTTCACTGTGTTAAGGGCAGCAAAATGTGTTTTAGTGGGTGTTGCACAATTAAGGCATTACAAATAAATATAAAGACTTGGGGAATGAGTTCTGTGCAAGTGAACTATCTTCTAGAAGATGGAGTGTGTCTCTTTGGATGTGATTATGATCTTTGAAATGCATATGTTAGGTTGGAAGATCCTTTTAGAATACCTAACCAGTTGTCAAGTTGATTCTGACTCATGGCAACCCCGTGTGTGTCAGAGTAGAACTGTGCTCCACAGGATTTTCAATGACTGATATTTTGGAAGTGAATCACCAGGACTTTCTTCCAAGGAGCCTCTGGGTGAACTTGAACCTCTAACCTTTCAGTTAACAGTTGAGGACATTAACTGTTTGCAATACCCAGCTACCTCCATTTTATTCTGACTTGCAGTTGGGTTTCCTTGCACATGATCCACCAAATTTGTTTTGTGTGCTGATTCGGCCCCGAGAAGCCCCACCTTGCTCCGCACCCCCAGCTCGGACCGAAACTCCCAGAGCCTTTCCCTATTGGCAGCTCTTCTAGGGGGAGTAGATGGGTGGCAGGAATGTCACTGAAGAGGTCGCCTCTCTGGTTAACAAATGGCCTTCTGGCATCTGGCAAGGGGATGCAGGTCACAGATGTCTCCATGCTGGGTCCTTCACTATTCATAGAGAGGACAGTAAAAGGATTGGAGTGTCCCCACCCCCTCCCTGAGGCTATGCAGCTTTGTCTCCTACACAAGGCTTCGCTTGTGCTTTCAGTAGCACCACCTTGAAACCCTTCATGCCCTAAGAAGTCCATCTATCTGACATGTGCTAGGTCCTTGTTTGTGAAGATGCCTCCCTGGTGCCCTGGTCATAAAGGAAACTGCAACCTCTTGACTCTCCCAGACTTTGAAAGGTTTGGCTAACTGTCCACATTGGCCCAAAGAGCTCTTGGTTGCAGACACCTCCCGGGCAGCAATGGGAACAGAAAGCTTCATGGGCCAGACATGGGGTCACAGAGTCAGGAAGGTTCTGAGGGTGGCCACCCTTTCTTCAGAATCAGACAGGTTGACCAGATCCCCCCGACACCTTCCATGCTTTCCTAGGCCCTGCTAATTAATTAGTAAAGGGGCAAGGTCCCCCGAAGAATGCCAAAATGTAAGCACATATTTTCATGTAAAAGATTTCAAAGTTTTGTTTTTGCCCCCAGCACAGCCAGAAGGCTTGCGGGGGAGAGGAGCTTGGTGGGGCAGGATAGGGGGCGGGGGGGGGGGGGGGGAGGAAAAAAATCTAACACTATCAAGGGGGTGAATTTTTGGTTGCCCACCACCCAGTTCTTTTAACCACTGTGATTCTGCCCAGATGTTCTTTCTTCAGTGCAAAGGCATCATTTTCTTGCTAAGAAAGGGAATGATTGATCAAGCCTTCTCTAAATCATTTCACCTTATCCATTCCCATCTGAAGGAGCAGATATTGCATTAATATTACTATTCGTATTGCCTCCCTTGAGAGGGAATGCCCCCTGAGCTCCCCAGTTACTGCCAACTCTACGGGAGTCTGAAGGTAGAGGAGGAAGCCCCCCGTGCAGCGGCTGCAGATGGTTTATTGGCAACAGCTGGTGGCAGTCCCTTGCCCTTTTTTCAATGCTATGCTTGTCAGATCTAGCTTCTTGAGGCTGGACAGCAAAGGGTAAGACAAGAACACTGCATATTTCAGCTTTTGCATATGCAGAAAAGGGGATTTATGCTAAAGAAGGTGTGGGCAACATTTGGAAGCTGATTAAGAAACTTTACAGAAGATTCTCTATAAACATCGGGTAGGTAAGATTTGGGCAATTCAACAAACATATTGAGTAATGAAGACCACCTGTAGAATTTAAAAGACGATTTTTTCTTCTCGTTGGTCCAAGATCCTTTAATAGGAATAAAAATGTGGGCTGCACATGTCTTACTTTTATCCTTATTGTAACTTCAAGTATGTTTATAATCAAGGGGGGAGTTGGCAACACCGGGGCTCCTTCTAACTATGCTGGAAACCGTTGACCATCAAAAAGAAATCTGTGCCATTTGCCCACCAGAGAAATAAATCTTCCTTTACTCGCTTTTGCCCTGGATTGTATCTGAGAAGCCAAAGTGGACACTTTCATCTTATTTCATGTTTGGAATTCCAGGGGTTCTCAGGTATATTAAATTCACATATGGAATTTATATTGGACAGAAACTTTTGGCTGGTTAAACATGCGCCCTTTGTAATTGTAGCGATTTCATTTTCGTTTATGTTTCCTGATCTGATCAAGTTTGAATTTCATTTACGGAGCGTATACCATACTGTCAGAATTATACACCCTTTCCAATTTCATAAAATACCAACTACATAGCATGCAAATAATAAAAACATATGAATTTGCATATAAAAACATGTTATAAGTATTAGAAGAAAAAAGGCATAGTTAGGACATGTATTGCTTGCTCAACTCCACAGATCATGACTTCTGGGAGGGAAATGGTTAACCTAATCCAAACTATGGATCCAGGATGTGCCTGCCTCTTGGGAATGATGCCAAATGGGAAGAAATTTTGCCCTCCCTACTTCTTTCATGTGTAACAAATTGAAGACGTGTATTTCTTCCCTATGGAACAAACAGTCTTAAAAATAAAAAAATAGAAATTAAATATAACAGCAGCATTTATAGGACTAATGCATAACACCTCTAAGGAATCTTAAAAACAGCAGCAGCAAAACAACGACAACAGTGAAACGCAGGCTCCCTCTCTAGATAGCGCTGTTTTGTGGAGTGTGTTTTCCCTGCTCTTCTTTTGAAAGTCAGACTATAGGGAAGTGCACTGCAAAGGAAGCAGATAATCGTGCTGTTGGCTGCCATGATCTTTCCATATGATATTTCACTGGGTGCGGACCTAGGGAGTTCATTTGTTCTTTATAACTCACAAAATGCAATATTTCAGGAGGAAGAAAGCACTAGGTCTTAAAAAATGGAGTCCTTGGGTGGTGCAAACGATGAAGTGTGTGGCCACTAACCAACTAACCCAGAAGTGCCTCAGAGGAAAAGCCTGGTGATCTGCTTCTGAAAGGTCACAGTCATCAAAACTCAATGGAGCATAGTTCTACTTTGAAACACACGGGGTCACCAAAGTTGGAATCATCTCGACAGCACCTGGTGATTTCTGGTGGTGTGGTAAGCAGACTAATGGCTTCTCAAAGACATCCATATCCTAATCCCCAGAACCCATGAATATGTTACCTTATATGGAAAATGGGACTTTGAAGATGTGATTAAGCTAAGAACGTTTAGATGGGGAAATTATCCTGGATTACCTTGGGCCCAATGTAATCAGCAAACCAGTACCCATTGCTGTGTAGTTGACTCTGACTCATGGCGACCTCATACGGTTTTCAGTGGCTGATTTTTCAGAAGCAGACTGCCAGGCCTTTCTTCCGAGGTGCCTCCTGGGGAACTCGAACCTCCAATCTTTCTGTTAGCAGCCAAACATGTTAACTGTTTGCAATGTAATCACAAGGTCCTTAAAAGTAGAAGAGGGAAGCAAAAGAAAAAATCCAGAGGGAAGTGTGGTTACGAAAGAGCCAGAGTTGTGCAGCGTGAAGAAGACTCGACTGGCTGTTGCTGGATGTGAAAATGCAAAGAAGGAGTCATAAACCAAGGAGTGCAGGTGGCCTCCAGAAACAGGAAAAGGCCAGGAAAGAAATTCTCCACCAGAGCCACCGGAAAGGAATGCAGTCCCGCTGACCGCTTGGTTTTAGCCCAGTGAGGCCTGCGCCAGACTTCTGTCCTACAGAATGGCAAGATAATAAATTCGTGTCGTTTGAAGTCACCAAGTTTGTGGTACTTTGCAACCGCAGCAAAAGCAAGCCAATACACTTGTGATCCATGTTACTGTTTCTGAGGTTTCTTTTTGGAATTAATGACTCAGCCTCCAGAAGACTCTGTACCAGGAAAATGCACCAAGACTCAAATCCAGACAGAGAAGAAAACAGACATGGATGGACGAAGATGCATCCTAAGTGAGAAAGTATAACAAACCATTTACCATTTCAGTTACATTTTCTGACGATCCCTCAGAGGAAGCTGTGATTTTAGTTTCAAGAAATGATACATCTTGGGTTGATGCTGCTGAAATTTAGCTTTATTTGGAATTTAAAGAGAATTACAGTATGCTTTCGTGTTAATGATTTAACAAGTAGTAATATAAAATTTGAGTTTCAATGCCTCCATTTTCGGTTAACGTATTTCATCCCACAACCAGCTAAACAGACAACAGAAAAATCAATATCTTTCATGTGATTCAAGGACCGTCTTTTAAATCTGTGGGAGAAGTCTTGATCAAACAGTGTCTCTGTGTCTCCTTCTCTTTCATCAGGGAAGTTAGAGGTGGAAAAGACACACTAGATCATAAATTAATGATCCCGTGTTAATGCAGATGTCCCTGCTAATTAATAAAGGGAAGTAAAATGAGAGGCCTACACATATCTAAACACCTTTCAGCCTGGGAGAAAGATTAAAAAGTTATTTCCTCACACCTAGACAGAAGTTGTTCGTGTGTTACACAAAGAGCGGGTTTCTAAAATCCTGACCTAAGTCTTACTCCCAGTGATTCTTTTTGAGCAGGTTTTCTCCCCAGTTAAGGGGCAGGCAGAACTGAGCAGCCTCAAAGCGGGCAGAGAAAATTCCCATGATGCTCTGGTACTAGACAGAATCCCTAAATGTAGCCAGTCGCTGCAGCCACCTCATCTTTTCCCCCACCTCTTTACCGATTACTCTAATTACCTTCTAGTGGATTCCACGTGCTCCGTGCATTGTGAGCTGCAGGCCTCAGAAAAGATGGGCTTCCTGAACAAGGGGATAGTTCTACAAAATGTTACACTCTGAAATTGAAGCTAATAAGAATCAACATAAATGAAAATGATTAGCGCTCAGTGGGAAACTTTCTTATGAAGAATCCACCTAAGAGATAATTTATAAGAATAGTCCTGATAATATTGGGAGACTTATAAACATCAGAAAAACTTCCCCCAAATAAAGGCTCTCATTCAAAATATAAATATTGAGTCCTACTTTGTAAAATAGAAACTTTAATAAATCTGTCTTGAGAAAGTGTAAAAATCCGTCCTGGGAGATTGAAGGAAAAATGGACATTTTAATCACAGTACTTGTCATTTTGTATTCAGAAGATTTTAGTCATTTCGAGGTCGTAATTGCCATCGAGAAACCAATAAAATCTATGGAACTCTTTTTCCACAGAACGTACAAAGACTTATATACACAAAAGTTTGCCTAAAATTAATCTTGCTGCATTAGAAATTTATTTTCTCCACGTTGAAGAATTATTAAAAATATTTACAGAGAATTGTATTTCCTTGTCTCCCATTTTTCTTGTAAAAATGAATGGCTCATTCATTATAACAGAAACAAATGCAAATTTTGCAAATAAAAAAATAGTAAAATTCAATTCTGATCAAACATAAATTTCAGTGAGAGACATATCTGGCTTAGCTGGACTGAAATGAGGATTACTGTGTGGGCTTTAGAAACACAGTTGACTCCAACTTTTCAATTTGATGGTGATAAATACTGCAAATCCTGAGTCAAGAAGGTAACAAATGGAATCAGAGCTTCAATAATTTGCTTTTCTAGGCTTATTTCTAGGAAAGTTAGAGTTTTCTAGCAATCTGTGATTTCACCACTTCCTCTATCCTCAAGCCAATGAGAAATCTTTGGGAAAATCTGAATCATTGATTCTTTCTATGTCTGTAAGAAAAGGCTTATGAATATATGTTTCAATTTTAAGTTTGACTAGAAGCAATCTTCAAAAGACCTCTGTTGAGTTTCAAGGTGTCCATGAGTATAAATTATTTATTGGTATGTAACAAATTACCCCAAAGCTTAGAGAGTTAAAACAATAATATCTATTATCTTATATTTGGGTCAGGAATTTGGGAGCAGCTTAGCTGGTTGATTTTGGCTTGGGGTCTCTTAAAGGTTGTCAAGATGTTGGCCAGATTAATAAAAACAGAAAATAACAAGTGTTGGAAAGGTTGTGGGGAGATTGGAACTCTTACGCACTGCTGGTGGGAATGTAAAATGGCACAGCTGCGGTGGGAAACAGTTCGGCTGTTTCTCAAAAAAAATTAAACACAGAGCTCTAACCATTAGTACAACCAGGGCTCCGGAATTACCATGTTGTTGTTATGTGCCGTCGAGTCGATTCTGGATCATAGCAATCCTATAGAACAGAGTGGAACTGCCCTCTAGGGTGTCCAAGGAATGGCTGGTGGATTCGAACTGCCGACCTTTTGGTTAGCAGCCTGAGCTCTTAACCACTTGGCCATCAGGGCTCCAGAATTACCATATGATCCAGCAATTCCTCTCCTAGGCATACCCAAAAGACTTGAAAGCAGGAACTCAAACAGATACTTTAACACCAATGTTCACTGCAGCATAACCAAAAGGTGGAAACAATCCAAGCGTCGATCAGCAGATGAATGGATAAGCAAACTGTGGCATATCCATACAGTGGAATATTATTCAGCTGTAAAGAGAAATGAAGTTCCGATACTTGCCATGACATGGATGAATCTTGAAAACATATGACGAGTGAAATAAGCCAGACACAAAAGGACAAATATTATATGATCCCAATTCTATGAAATATCTGAATAAGCAAATGCATAAAGGCAAGGGTTTATTGGTGGTTGCCAGGGGCCGGGGGGAAGAGGGAATAGGGATTTGTTGCTTGAGTTTCCATTTAGGGTGAAGGCTTTTGGAGACGAACAGTGGTGATGGCTGCACAGTATGGTGAATGTAATTAATGTCACTGAATTGTACACTTAAAAACGGCCAAAAAAAAAGGAAGACAAGAAGGCAGGCAGGCAGGAAGCATACTGTTGATTCTGTTCTGGAGTGGATGACTTTATTTGACAGAGATACTGTTTCAACATTCCTTCTGCGATCCAAGCTACAAGCCTATTTGACTATTTTCCAGGGCATGTGGTTTCACAATTGTGTGGATCCTTTTCCTTGAGAACATTATAAACAGCCTTCAGAGATGTATGAAAACAAAGTTCTGGTGTTGAAGTGAAGCCACATTTTGGTAAGGTTTCAGCCAAAAATATCTACCTTGCCTGATGTGTTGAGAGGATGGTCAGACAGTTGTGTTGGATTTGTGTTTCCACTGGGAGGATCTGGGCATGCAAGACCACTGTGGCTTTTGTATCTGATGCTGCTCAATAATAGTGAAAGTGGAAACAAAGATACGTAAGACTTATCCATTGTTTCTTTTCCATGATGATTTCTCCAGCTTCAGTTCGGCCTGTGTAAAAAGACAGAGATGTCAGATTATCTATAGAAAATTAATCTCGGTGCCATGTCATGGTGATGATGATTATCTTCGCCTTACCTGACCATGTACAATAGCATCCCTGGCCACCCTGCACTTTTTGAAGCAAAATGATAGCATAATAACATGGTTGACATTAAATACTATTTTTTTATGAAAGCAAGTGTTGAAGTAACAGAAAGGTATCTCAAAGAAAAATAATAGTCTCCCTAAGTCTCATCCATGAATCCTCTGGGAACCCTTGCCGTATTCATTTAGTGTATTATCTTTTCCCTACTAGACTGAGTTCATTGTGGGCAGGAACTCTGTCTTTAATCTCTTTGTTCCCACAACAGTTATTTCTTGTGAATAACTGTGTAAGGTAGCAATCACTCACTGTGCTTTACATACACTATCTAAATCTCTGAGTGATTTACTAACAATGCTGGCCTCATAGTTTATGCTCATTCAAAGTTTGTTGAAGGAATGAATGAGGGAAGGTGTGAGAAAAATAACTTGTCCATGTATCTCCATCACCAGCTAGGAAGAGAGGTCCTTGATAGAGATACTCCAATCTAACTGGCACGTAAAATTTTATATTTTCCCTGAGCACATTAGGCTATCATAATCCTCAACAGTGTGAAATCTGGAATCAGAAGACCTGCGTTCAAATCCCATCTCTGCTACTTACTTGCTGGCAAACAGGTGTTCACTTGTTAATTTACTCATTCATTCTAAAAACATGTATGACATGTCTATTGGTGCTCACTTATGGCGCTAGGAATATCAGTTAACCTCTCTGAGCCTTGATTAACTCATCTGTCAAATGAGAACATGAATATGAATTTTACAAGATGACTGTGAGAATTAAATGAGGTTGAGTGAAATAACATAGGAAAGTACTTAGAACCTATCAGAGTGCCTGACACATAGTGGGTGCTCAATAAAATTTATATACGTCTTTAGCAAGTCATCTGGTTCCCTTTATTCTAACTGCACTCACCAATCAACCTTCTGATGTTCTTCCTCAAGAACACTTTTGGATAGAAATAAAAACTGCTAATGAACTGATGTAAGCGTTCTCACCTTAAGTGCAAATATGCCTGCATAGAATTCTTGCTCACAAATCAATTTTTGAGTGTATGAGTGTGTGTGTAGGGGGTGTGTTTGGTTATTATGAGTCATTTTCTAGGCTCCATTTTCATTAAAATTTTGAACATACAAACTGAGGGCCAGACTGGCCTTGTGATGACTCCGTTAAGAGCAGATGTCTTTTGAGGCTCAAACTCAATCAACCCTTTTTTCTCCTTGTCCTTTACTCTTCACCCCCAAATCCTGAAAGAAAAAAAAAAAAAATAGAATTTGCTGATAGTTGTCAAGGCCACTAAGGAGGTGGAATGAGACCTTTGTGATGGGATCAGCCTGGACAAATGACTCATTCAGCAGAAATTCACTGAGTATCAATCATGTGTCAGCCACTGTGCTAGACTCTAGGAATTAAGGATGGAAAAAATACGGCCCCTGCCCTTGAGGAGCCCACAGTCTAGGAGGTTCTTGTATATGCAGACGTTTATGTCGGTTTGGAGAACCTGTTCGGAGTCTGCCTAATTCACATCCTGCATGGAGCCCACTGAACAAAAATTGCCCCAAAGTGAGAGATTACATATACAGTCACGAGTTGCTTAACGTCCCTGATATGGTCTCTGAAACAGGATGTTATGTGATTTGGATGTCGTGCGAACATGCCTAAATCACAAGCAATAATATTCACTGATTTTCACCTTCATGTTGTTTAATAACTTTTTGTTTCACCTCCAGATTAATACTTCTCCTTTGCCTCTTGCTGCTGCTGTTACTAGCACTGGTTTTTCTGTGTTTGGGAGCCATTAACTGTTTCATGGTAATATTTTCAAAAGAAAATTGAACAGAGAGATAACACTATAACACTCAAGAGATGCTCGATACACAAGATTGGATGCTACTCCCTATGAGTAGAAGCATACACTGTTACCTGGCAAACTTTTTATTTGTAATTAAGGGAAACCCATTACTATTGAGTTGATTCCGACTCATAGCAACCCTATAGGACAGAGTAGAACTGCCCCATAGGGTTTCCAAGGAGCGCTGGTGGATTCGAACTGCCAATCTTTTGGTTAGTAGCTGAGCTCTTAACTGCTGCATCACCAGGGCTCCAAGTAGGGACAGTTCACATTAAAATAGTGATAGAAAATACAGTAGAGTACATACATAAGCCAGTAACATAGGTGTTTATTATGACTATCAAGACATACGTGTTATAGGTTATATATGTACTGTACCATTACACGCCTGGCAGGGCAATCGCTTTGTATATGAGAGATGTGAGATACAAGCGTTTCATGTGGGAAGCTGATGCATTCACTACATCTGGTTACATCTGGTAAGTCCTGTTCTCTGAACTCTATTATAACCTTATGGGACCATGGACGTATCTGTAGTCAGACGTTGCCTTAACGGATGTTATGCGGTGCATGACTGTATATGTATGTGTATATACATAGGTACACATATATTAAGGAGCCCTGTGGTGCAAACAGTTAAGCACTCAGTTGCTAACCAAAGGTTGGCAACTTGAACCCACCCAGCAGCTCTGTGGGAGAAGACCTGGTGATCTGCTTCCATAAAGATTATGGCGTAGGAAACCTAATGGGGCTGTTCTACTCTGTCACGTGGGGTCTCTATGAGTTGAAAACTAATGACGACAACAGCACATATACTAGCACATCTTGGCAAGTCCTGGTCTTTATAAAAATCGCACCACAGCAGTAAATTGACTTATTATACTGGATTTACAGAGGTAGGTTTAGAAGACAACTCATTCAAAGCTCCACCTGATGGTCTCGTCAATAAAACTGTGCTGTTTAATCTTTTGCTTGGAAGATGTGCATATTTAAGTCATTCACTCATTCACTTATTCAATAAACATTTATTGACAGCCTACTATGTGCTGGAAATTGCTCTGAGCTCCAGGAATGAGTCAGCTTCACTCATTCAAATCTTCCCCATCAGTCTAAGTCCAGCTTCAATCTCCTTGAAGAATTCTGTAGGTCAGAACCTGATGTGTGAGCCCTCTGAACTTACGTACTATGGTCTGTGTTACCTTTAGGCCTTTTAATAAAACTTTATTTGAAATACACATACGGAAAATTGCGTATCGTAAATTACATTATGACAATGAGCAAACCCATATAACCAGCACTTATTTAAAAAAAAAAAAAAAAAAACAATACTACCAGCACCCCAGAAATCTCTTCATGCTCCTTCAGAGTTACTATACATTCACACGCAAACAAGGATAATTACCCTTCTGAATTCTAACAGCGTAGATTAGTTTTGACTATTTTGTGCTTTTTACCTCTCGGCACTCATAACGTACTTCCTGGATTGTTATATTTTATAAATTTTTTGTGCGCTTTTTAATAACAAGAATGCAATTTTCTTTATGGAACTTCATGGTAGAAAACACAGAATCTGGAGCAGTGCCTTAGACAGAATACATTAAACTAAGTGTTTCTAAGCCCATTCAATCCACCCACGATCCTGGAGATGTAGACATAAGACCTTCCCATGAACTTGTCTGGGAATAGGGATCTAGTTTTCTATTCTAGCCATTGTTCTTAGACACCGCTCTGAATGTGTGTGTATGTGTGTGTAAGATTATTCTGGGTCCATTTGTCGCTGCATAATTTAACCAGCATTTCCGAAAATGTGCATGAGAATAAAAATAAGTTTCTTTCTATCCTGACGGTATTAATGGAGGGTTCTCCAGACTGGAGTTAACTTACTGCTGACCTATTCAGTAAGAAATGCTATTCTTAGCCTCTTGGCTTCCTTCTGGTGACTTTTTCCATTGACAAGAGAAGAGAGTGTCACCGGGTTCCATTAGGGACAGTGTGGCAGGTAGTTTAACTCCCTCCCCAACCTAGGAAACACCCAGCTGCCGTAACGCTATTGAAAGATTCTTATAAAAACCAGTTGCCATCGAGTTGACTCCAACTCATGGTGGCCCCATGAGTGTCAGAGTGGAACTGAGCTCCATAGGGTTGTCAATGGCTGATTTTTCAGAAGTGGATCACCAGGCCTTTCTTCTGAGGTGCCTCTAGGTGAACTTGAACCTCCAACCTTTTGGTTAATAGCAGAATGCATTAACCTTTTGCACCTGTGGCCTATTCTGGCTTTTCTTTTTTGTTGTTTGTTTTTTGTTGGACAGATTACTGCCATTAGCTCTGGCTAAAAGCCAGACAAATCATTTGTCAAAAACCAACATGCAACCCTACTGAGAATATTTTTTCTATATAATTCACTTTCCTTTTCAGCCTTGTTATAAGCCTTCTCAACCCCCATTATTCTGGTAAGCGTTAACCTCTACTATGCACTCAAGACCATAGCAGATGAGTTGTGAGAGATAAGGAAAGAAGCCTTTGAAAGGTAGCCTCCTAATGGAGCCATTCCGGGAAAAGACTGACCTAGCAGATAGCCCCGGTGTATTCACTGTGGATGCCCATCTCCAGACAGCAGCAAACAAATCCTGTGGAGTCATGACAGTGAAAGCTGCTTAAAGGGCATCGAGGGAGTAGAGAGATAGTGGTTGCATAATAAGGGAAATCCGGCTGACAGCCGTGTGCCGTACAGGGAGCAAGCTCTAGGTTGTGCCAGGCAGAGCTTCAGATCCATAGAGCTGGAAAATCACGACCACGATTTTCTGCTCACTGCTTCTATTGTTATTTTTATTGTTGCCAACTCCATGGTAGATGCTGTACAAAGTCTGAGACTGGCATCCCACATTCTAGATCACTAATCCATCCACTGGCTCACTATCATAGCATCAGGCCAAAGCCCTTTAGAACTTTCTCTTACCTGCAGGGCACCGAGATTATTACTTCAGGGTCCATAGGGTTATTTCTGACCCTCTTCCTGCCTTTCCTACTCGCCTGCACTGTATTCCTAAGGAGCTCTACCAGAAAAATGTTATTAAGCAAGAGTACTCATAAACCAGAATGCGCCTCTAGGGTATTAGATTGTGTTTTGTTGCTTTCATTTGTTTCCAGCTGCAGTTTTCCCATTTTACCAACTAGGTGAAGGCGTGGGGAGCCCAGAGACAGATCCAGAAATACCTTGTCTTCTTATTTGTTTTTGTTGTGAAGGTGACCATCGGCGGCTTCCCACACAGTGACAAAGAGTGACCTGCCTGTCTTCCTTAGTTGCCGTGGCAGTGGCTAACAGCGTCTCTGGTTGGACACAAGGGCCCTTCTATCGTTTAAACAAAGACAATGGGAAAGCATGTTTTCTTGACCCTTTTCAGGATATCCTGCCCAAGAGACACAAGAATGTGGCATTTCCCCGACCGCCACTAGCTCAGGCCTAGCGCTCCCGGGCCGGCTAGAGCAAATCTGGAAGAAGAGCCCCGCGTGCTCACTGAATGAGAAAACCTGAAGGTGCTCAAGTGGAGGAAAACTCCAGCATGAATTAGTTGGGCTTTGGGATATAAAAAAAAAAATGGCACATATGTTTCCAAATAGATTGAGAGAAGCGTGAGATGGCCATGTGGCCCTGACATTGCCCACTTTCCCTGCTTGGCTTAGTTTTTGGCTTCTTACAAAGCTTCAACTCACCCGGAACAAGAGGGTGTGATATGAGCTGGAAGGAGAAGAAAGTAAGGTCTGTCTCGTGACATGAGAAGCAAATGACTCCTCAATACCTTTATCCTGAAAGTCATGGTCTCTAAATTAGCAACAACAACAACAAAACGCAGGTCACAGGTTCCTTGCCCTGTGCCCAGTGGAAATCACAAGGCTAGGGGAAGCACAGCTGTCCTGCTCCACACTGGTGGCCCTCTTGGATGGTGACATGGCATAGCAGCAATGGTGTCTCAGAGCAAAAATAATGAGGGAAACATCTGTCTCCTTGTTACTCCCTTTTCCAGGCAAATGGCACTTAAGAGTCTTATTTTAGACTTGTAAGCGCTCCCAGGGAGCAGCAGCTTTGGTTTTAACCGCATCTCCCTCTTCCTTTGAGTCTGTTGATCACTTCTCCTTGAGTAGTATTTGAAGACAGTTTAAAAACAAAGACAACAACAAAATGCAGGCCTGTCTTCGACGCTGTTGGATTAAGGAAAAAGAGGTGAAGAATCCAACAGAATGGGCTGTTACGTGGGTGCAGATAATCCTTCCTTTTTAAATGAAGAGAGGCAAGGTTTTGGGAATGTTTGCGTCTAAAATATTACAGAAGTTTATAAACTACTCAGTGAACCAGATCATGAAAGGAATAGTGTGAACAGTACTCTCTTAAAGTCAGGCATAATAGTCCAGATACTAAGGACCCACCCATGTCTGTCTGTCTGTCTGTCTCTTTAGTACACACCACCTTGGCCCATGCACTACTAAGGCTTACTTTCATAAGTTATTCAAATAACATCCTTAAGATTAAAGAATACCACCCATCTGTCAGTTCGTTTTACTGTGGTGGCTTGAGTGTTGGAAACTATGCCATCTGTGCTTCAAATACCGTCAAGGTTATGCATGGTGGACAGGTTTCAGTGGAGTTTCTTCTAGACTAAGACAGACTAGGAAGAAAGGCCTGGTGATCTATTTCTGAAAACTAGCCAAAGAAAACTCTATGGATCACAACAGAACATTGTCCGATGTAGTGCTACGATCATGAAGATGGTACAGGACCGGGCCGTGTTTCCTTCTGTTGTGCATGGGGTTACCATGAGTAAGGCTTGACTTGATGGCAGCTAACAACAACCAAGATTAAAGGAAGGCTTGTGAACTAGTATCTCTAAAGCAGTGAGCTGGAAATACAGACTTCATGCTCACCATTTGGTTAATTAGAAGAATATATGCAGAAATAGATACCATTTTTTGTTTACTTTTGCTCACACAGGACTAAGACATTTTAGAGCTGGATTGTTGTTGTTGATGTAGTCTTTACCGGAGCAGATCACAAGGTCTTTCTCCCATGGAGCTGCTGGGTAGGTTCGAAGCACCCATCTTTCTGTTAGCAGTGGAGCGTTTAACCGTTGCACCACCAGGGCTCCTTTATAGAGCTGGAAGGAACTCTAAAATCAAGCAATTGTAATGAAGAAACTGAGGCTCACTGAAGTGCACAGCTTGGCTGAGGGGGGAGCAGGCATTCCATTCTCCTTTCTGGCACATCCAGTCATCTTCTCGCCGAGGTCTAGATCTCTCCTCTCCTTTTCCACCTCCACAGGCATTTCAGATTGACTTCCTCCTCTGAGGAGCTCACAATCTCTTCCAACACATTCCGCTGCTGTTACGTGGAAAACAAATAACCCAGGAGAAATGCATTTCTGTGGATGTTTTCGTGCTCACAGACTTGCAGCCAAATGACTAACATGAGCACTAGCAACGTGGGCATGCGTAATGCAGAGCTTCGCGAAGGCTGGCGCACAGGCTCCACCGTAAACTTCAGCAGAGCCTCTTTGCCTACCTGACTTTGTTAGTCGTCAGTGCAAACACTGGAAATTTTCATAACTACTAAAAGTTAACTTAGAATGACCATTTAATCAGATTTAAGACTGCCTAAAAGAAGCAGGAAGAGTATATCTGCATAAATTCAAATTTATTCTGAAAAATGTTTTTGGTAGCATTACAAATTGATGTTCCATCCATCTATCTAGCCATCCAGCCATCCAATCATCCAACCATCCAACAAAAGTTTATCCAACCAACATCTCATTCAAAAAACATTTACTGCATATGTCCTAAGTGCCAGCTATTAGGTATACAAAGTCACCTGAAATACAGCCTAGTTAGGGTAAGTAATGATTTTTCTACAGTATACTGGTTGCAGTCAAGTCGACTGCAACTCATGGCAACCCCATGTGCGTCAGAGTAAAACTATGCTCCACAGAGTTTTCAATGGCTTATTTTTCAGAAGTAGATCACCAGGACTTTCCTTCGAGGTGCCTTTGAAGGGACCGGAACTTCCAACCTTTTGGTTAGCAGCCAAGTGTGTTAACCATTTGCACCATCCAGGGACTCCACAGTATAATAAACACACTGTATATGCATAGGTTCCACATCAGCAATTGAAGGTCCCGGAAGCTTGACTGTATCCACTTCATTAAGGTCAATTCTACTCTGAGGAGGCAGCTCTTCATCAGTTGTCTTTTGAGTGCCTTCCAATCTGCGGGGCTCATCTTCCGGCGTTATATTAGACGATGTTCCACTGCTATTCATAAGGTTTTCACTGGCTGTTTTTTTCAGAAGTAGACGGCCAGCTCCTTCTTCGTAGTCTGTCTTAGTCTGGAAGCTCTTTGGGA
Source organism: Dugong dugon (assembly GCA_030035585.1). Taxonomy (NCBI): domain Eukaryota; kingdom Metazoa; phylum Chordata; class Mammalia; order Sirenia; family Dugongidae; genus Dugong; species Dugong dugon. Next base: position 19,757,565 of record CM057469.1, on the reverse strand, counting down.
CCCTCATTTGCTGATGTGGAATGACTCAAAATGAGAAGAAACAACCACAAACATCCATTAGTAATCTGAACATGGAATGTAAGAAGTCTGAATCCAGGAAAATTGGAAATCATCAAAAATGAAATGGAATATTAGTGAGCTGAAATGGACTGGTATTGGCCATTTTGAATCAGACAATCATATGGTCTACTATGCTGGGAATGACAAATTAAAAAGGCACAGCATCGTGTTCATCATCAAAAAGAACATTTCAAGATCTATCCTGAAGTACAACACTGTCAGTGATAGGATAATATCCATACGCCCACAAGAAAAACCAGTTAGTACTGTTACTCAAATTTAGGCACCAACCACCAAAGCCAAAGATGAAGAAATAGAAGATTTTTATCAACATCTGCTGTGTGGAATTGATCAAACATGCAATCAAGGGGATACTGCGTGGTTTAAAGTCAGGAAAGGTGTGTTTCAGGGTTGTATCCGTTCACCATACTTACTCAATCTGTATGCTGAGCAAATAATCCAAGAAGCTGGACTGTATGAAGGAAAATGGAGCATCAGGGTTGGAGGAAGACTCATTAACAACCTGCGTTATGCAGATGACACAACCTTGCTTGCTAAAGTGAAGAGGACTTGAAGCACTTACTGACGAAGATCAAAGACCACAGCCTTCAGTACGGATTACACCTCACCATAAAGAAAACAAAAATCCTCACAACTGGACCAATAAGCAACATTATGATAAACTTAGAAAATATTGAAGTTGTCAAGGATTTCATTTTACTTGGATCCACAATCAACACCCATGGAAGCAGCAGTCAAGAAATAAAACGACACATTGCATTGGGCAAATCTGCTGCAAAAGATCTCTTTAAAGTGTTAAAAAGCAAAGATGTCACTTTAAGGACTAAGGTGTGCCTGACCCAAGCCATGGTATTTTCAATGAATAAGGAAGACCAAAGAAGAATCAATGCCTTTGAATTATGGTGTTGGCAAAGAATCTTGAATATACTGTGGGCTGCCAAAAGAACAAACAAATCTGTCTTGGAGGAAGTACAGCCAGAATGCTCATTAGAAGAGAGGATGGCAAGACTTCATCTCACATACTTCGGACATGTTATCAGGAGGGAACAGTCCCTGGAGAAGGACATCATGCTTGGTAAAGTAGAGGGTCAACGAAAAAGAGGAAGACCCTCAATGAGATGGAGTGACACAGTGGCTGCAACAATGGGCTCTAGCATAACAACGATTTTGAGGACGGCGCAGGACCAAGCAGTGTTTTGTTCTGTTGTACACAGGGTGGCTATGAGTCGGAACGGACTCGACGGCACCTAACAGCAACATATGCATAGGTACACCTGTATGCACTGTTGATAAAGGTGAGTGTGGGGCTCTTTATTAAACATTATAAAGGTCACAATAATAAGTAATATCTAGTCCCTGCCCATTAAAAACAAACAACAACAAAAAAAACAACCAAACCTGTTGCCGTCAAGTAGATTCTGACTCATGGTAACCCCATATGTTATAGAGCACAACTACTCCATAGGATTTTCTTGGCTGTAATCTTACAGAAGCAGATTGCCAGCCCTTTCTCTCACGGTGGATTTGAACCACCAACCTTTAGGTTTGTAGTCGAGCACAAACCATTTGCACCACCTAGGGACACCTCCTGCCATTAGAGGATTTAATTAACAGCAACAATAATACATGCACACACAAAAAACTACTGCAAAGTAGAACATAGTTTTACTTCCTGTACTACTCTGCAATTTACAACATTCAAAAAATTGGGGGTAGAAGCTCCATGCATAAACACCAGAAGGAATGTGGAAGTTGGTATTGCTGTTTTGGAATAGGACAGTAAAAGATCTTGAGGATCATAGTGTCCCACAGGTTAAAGATGGTAGTTAGCAAGAAGCACCATAGTTTTTTACAAGAAGTTTAATGCTTGGATGCCTAAGAAAAGAGAGTTGAGCGAATATGAACCATGAGGGAATCAGTACTATTTCGACCTGGTTTGGTCTTCATAACTTAAAGGGAAATTGGAAAAAATAGAGATGCTTCTTTTCAAAATAGAAATGAAGAAAGTGTTTCTAATAAAGAATGGCTAAAGCAGCACATTATTTCACCTAATGAAGAAAAGATGGATGTGTTCTTATGGCCCAGCCATAGAGGAGGCTTGGGTAAGGAATTTAAGACAGAGCAAGAAAGAACTTCCTGATACTGACTCTTGCTGTGTTCCTTGAAGCCTTTAAAAGGAGGAGGGAGAGCTTGGCTGAGCTGAGTTTGTGTGTGTTGGGTGTGGTCCTTCCTGGAGAGTAGAGGACAGACTTCCTAGGAGACTTCCTTCTTTCATTTTTCCCAGTGTTATCAAACACAGTGCTGATCCTTCTGTAATTTTTTTTTATTTTTTAATTGCATCATGTCACAAAATTACCTCCACAGTAATCTGGAAAATTCCTTAAGGGGTGAAGCTTTCAGAGCCTGTAGATTTAAAAATAATCCTTTTGTTTAACTGAGCACCCAACTGTGGCTAAAAAGCCCTGCCTTTTCAATGTTTTCTGCCCATGTTGTTGTTATTGTTATTAGCTGCCATCAAGTCAGCCCCTGACTCAAGGCGATCTCACTCACGGACAATGGAATGAAACACTGCTTGGCCCTGCACCATCCCCATGATCAGTTGCAGATCAGACCATTATGATCCTCAGAGTTTTCATCGGGTGATTTTCAGATAGATCGGTAGGCCTTTCTTCCTAGTCTGTGTTAGTCTGGAAGCTCAGCTGAAACCTGTTCAGTATCATACAACATGCAAGCCTCCACTGACAGACGAGTGGTGGCTGTGCATGAGGTGTCCTGTATGGAAGGCAAGAATTCTACCTCCGAACCCACAGACCCATCTAAACATGGGAAAGGGGTTTCCCCACATTTAATTCTCATGCATTTTTTTTTTTTGAAGAGTGTTTTCTATCTCCCCTCAGGGCCCTGCTAACTTCCTGCTTTGATTTTATGTATTTGTCTGCACATTTTTACGCCTAGATTGTCCTCCTTTGTTCCAAATCTTAAAGCTCATTTAATTTTGGTAATTTTTTCAGGGCTTCTCCAGACAGCCAGGTTTTTCCTTTCCCTCACGCTGAGGCTGACCCTTCCAATGTCCTTATCATATTTTCTTCAAGAGGATTTAGCTACTCTGGTCTCCCGAGCCAGTGAAACCCAGCCACTACATAACAACCTTCTTCTCTCCTTACCCGCCGTCTTAAGAGGGGTTGTCACAAATTTCGAATCAATAACTTAAGCGTTAATTAGGAAATTGAACACTCTCTCTACCATTTTCTTCCAATCCTTTCTTAAATAAATTAATGAAAGGAAATTAATGAAATAAATTAATGAAAATAAAAGCAACAATTAGCTAGGACTACATAACTTTTTGTAAGTAACACTATGGCTAAAATTCTAATAGTCACTTTTCACATTCTACATAGCCTAATTTTTATATTTTAATTGATACTTATTTTTAAATGTTCATTTTTTGTTTTTATGTTTTTGCCCACCATTAGTTCTCTAACTGAATACTGTTCTCCAAACGAGTTAAGAAAGGGGCTTGACAGGGAGACAAAAATAGTTTCCAATCTGAACTTCAAATAATTTTTGAGTTATTTTAAATAATTGGACACTATTTAAAGCATTAAAGATCACAATTTGAGAACTTAGAACACTGAACCTGACTTCCACATGTGGAAACATCTGAATTGAGCAAAACTGTCCTTTTCAAGCTGAGCTCATTAGTTATTTAAGAACCCGTGAATAGATCATGAGTGAAATCCATCTGTGGTGGTTTTAAAACATATCTGCAAATTCTTTGACACTCCTCCTATCTAGAGAGGGTATCTAATTCCTTTCCCTTGGATATGGCTGTCCTAACAAAGAGAACGGGACGGAAGCGATGCTGAGAGACTTCTGAGACTCAGTTAGAAAGAACGCTCCAGCTTCCATCTAGCTCTTTCTGTCTTTGGGGATGCTCACCCTTGGAATACAGCAGCCGTGATGCGAGGAAACCCGGGCTACAGGGAGCAGTCACATGTAGGTGATCTGGCCAGTAGCTGAGATCCCAGCTGACAGCCAGCATCAACTGCCAGACACGCGCACAAGCAGCCTTTGAGATGACTCTAACCCCAGTCACTGTAGTCAGATTACATCCACATGAGACACCCTGAGGGAGAACCCCCCAGAACCTGTGACAGATAATAATAATAGATGACTGTTGTTGAGGTTTTATGCCTTAATGGGTGGTTTGCAGCAGTAAGTAACCAGAACAACTTCTGTTTAAGGAATTGACATTATTGCATAAGTCACTTTTAGATGCTAATGCTTATACTTTAAACACTTAAAATAATTGTATATGTATGGCTAATGCCATATATGCTCCCATAAAAGACATTCTCTCATATAAGATATTCTTTTAAAAGCTTCATTATGATATTTCTAGACTATTGTAGGCACATAAATTGCAATTTCTGTTTTGAAGCAAATTACTCTCATCAGTTACTATATACAAATAAAGAGTTTCATTTTAGTGATGTTCCTTTTAGCTATGGCCCATTGAATAGCAGAACATGTCTGCTTGAAGACACTGAAATTATGGGGCAAAAACTTTGCTTTGGTTCCTACCTATAGAGCATTCATAAAATTAAATAAGAGGCTGTTATAACACCCTGGGGAGAGCAGCCAAGGGTGCCAGGTGGGCTTGCTGAGAGATGGGTGGGGCTAAGCTCTACAGCTAATCAAATATTTATTCACTATTATAACAAGAGTCCCAGTGGCTTTGGGACCCATTCATCAGTCTGTTTCTGCTTTTAGCCAATCAGCTAGCAGCACAGAGGCTTGGCCCTGGAGAAAACTGGCTCAGTTCACCACCCAAGAAGAGTGTTCATTGCTTGATTAAGCGCTCATGTGTGGTACGGTTATGAAATTGCAGGTCTTCACAGGGCCTTTCCTCAGGGGTGCTAACAACTATCACATGTCTCCCCAGAACCAGGCATGGCAGCCCCTGTCTTGCAGAAAGGGGAGGGGAAAGCCACTGCTTCCTTGTGTCCTCCCTAAACATCTCTGGACGACAGGATTCAATATAGACCAGGTGATAGATACACCAGAGCTTGACACTGGTGCCCCTTCTGGAAAATCTGTCAATGTCCCCTTCCTTGCCAGGTTCCTTTGCCTTCCACCAAATGCCCCGTCACAATCTTGCTGTCCTATAGATTTCTTATTTAAAAGGAAATTCTTGATGCCACCTTAGCCTCTGAGACCCCAATTTATGATGTTATTATAGTAGTGACAGGTGAGAATTGTGGATTGCAGGTGAGGGAGCTGGGCTGAGAACTTCTTCAAATCTGACTGGCTATCACCAGCCCAGTTTGCTATGAGGCCAGCTTGTTCTGTAGGATTACCCCAGTGAGAATTCCTGGTTCTACCTTCTACTACGTGAAAAGAAAATCTGGAAAAATGCAACTCAAAGCATTTCAGGAAATAATTTTAAATGCCACAAACCAGAGACTTAAACAACTTTTTTTTTTCAAATCCTAGGATTCTGACGTTAACACTTTAATAAGATGTTATTCATACATTTCAACGTGAAACCTGAAATTATCGGTGAAGCAATACAGGAAATTTCTCTGGACACAAAGCAAGAAGGCCTCCTGTAAGCCCATCTAAATGGCTTTGGATGTTTCCACCTTTTAAGATTTTGCATCATCTTGTATCCCCAGCTTCTAGCACAGTGACTGGTACACAGTGGATGCTCATTGTTGAGAGAATGAATGAATGGATGTGCAAGAAAAAGACATGGTATCTTTGAAAAGCAGGGAAATTCTTATGCACTGAACCAAATAGACCAAGGATGATAGAGATTTCTCTTAACACCAAATTCTGGAATGAAGAACTATTTGAGACAGGATCTATACTACTAATTACATTGTCAGCAGTAGCCAATTGTTCCTGAATCTGGCTGCTCTGTGATCAACAGCTACCACCCCCCACCACACACACACAACATCCTGCCAAGTGAATAATTTTCTTGTTTAATTCAATTAAGCTGTTCAGAAATTGGTGTCTTGCTAGAGGCAGGAGCTGATTCTCTAGAAGCTTCTTGACTAGATTAGACATACTCTTTATTCTGATAGAGGTTAGGGTTTTAGCTGAAGGCAAAGAGTTTTGCTGAATCCTTTGGTTCCTTCTTGTGTCTTAATTTATGGCTTCAGCCTTTGCTACCTGGATATAAATTTGGACATTTTTCTTTCATGCCATTACTGCTATTCATTATGAGCCTATAACTCACTGCAGGCCAAAATGCAATCTTCTAAACAATGATTTGCATCTATATTAAATGCAAATATAAGTATATCTAAATGTACTCACAAAGAATTCATTTAAATAGTCAATAGCACTATTGAAAAACCTGGACTATAAATGCAGGCAAAGACCACTGAATTTAAGTGTGTCCAGTCAGCTAAATAACTGTATCATGAAACATGGATCTTGCATAAGTATCCTGAAAATGAACACTTTCAAAGAAGGAAGAGAGAGAATGAATAAATAGAAAGATCTGAACTGTGCAATGTCTCTTAGGCTTATCTATATTAGAATTTGAAATTGCTGTTTAATAACTTATATACTATGACCTTGGCTGTGCAAACGGTTAACACGTTCAGCTACTACCTGAAAGGTTGGCAGTTCAAATCCACCCAGAGTCACCTCAAAATAAAGGCTTGGTGATCTACTTTGAGAAATCAGCCATCAAAAGCCCTATGGAGCACGGTTCTAATCTGAGGCCCATAGGGTCGCCGTGAGTCAGAATCTACTAGATGGCAAATTTTATTTTACGGACATGTTAAAATAAAGGAGGGAGGTTTCAGTAAGCTTGTCATAAAAATATAGGCACAATAATGTCCTTAACCATTAACAAAAGATTAAAGAGAAAACAATAGTAATAGGCAAGAAGAGGGGAAGATTTGATCAAGAAATCTTGGGGAGAAAAGCTATAGCATTTGAGCACAGAGGTCAGCTCTGAGTTTCCTGCCAGGCAAGGCAAACACTTTAATGGTTCAGTGATGTTGGACTCTTTCAGGTGACCAAAGGAAAGAAGCAATACATCAGGCTTTCATGAAATAATTGTTGGGCACCCAGTACGGTGGTGAACAAGTCATCCAAAGTGTCCAGCCTCATTGTCGTAGAATGTCAATGTTTCCATCAGATATATTGAGGCATTGGTGGTAGAATTTTCCCTTCCCATGTGGGAGACCCAGGTTTGATTCCTGACCAATGCACTTCATGCACAGCCAGCACCCAGGGCCAGACTATCCAACAGGCAAGGCAAGCACAGTGGTTACCATGCCCACCAGGTCATCTGTAGTGAACAATTTTTCATTTTTTCACCACATGAAACATTCTGCTTCTAGGTATGGCTGGCATCTGTCTTTCTCCCAACCCCATAGCACCTTCCTACGGAATCAAAGCCTATTTTTAAATGTACAATCCCGGACAGGGGTGGATGACCCAGTAAGCAATATAAGCAACGGTTTATTTGTGCTTACTTACTAATCTGTAGTGAAATTGTTCCCTACGGATGATCTGGTAACAAGGTAAGCACTGTGCTTACTTTGCTGATTAGACAATCTGCCCCTGCCACCACCCATCTGTCTGTGGAGGCTCGTGTGTTGCTATGAAGCTAAACAGGTTTCAGCAGAGCTTCCAGACTAAGCTGGACTAGAAAGAAAGGAACGGCGATCTACTTCTGAAAGTTAGCCAATGAAAACCCTATGGATCATGTGATGGTTAAGATTGTGTGTTAACTTGGCTGGTCACGATTCTCTGTGTTTTAATGTAATCACTCCCATGATTGTATATACTGTGAGTAGCCAATCAGATGAAAGGGAGTCTCCTTGGGGGTGTGGCCCGCATCTGTATATAAGCAGATGTTTTGGCTTTTTGCTCTCTCTGGATCCTGCGGCTGCTTCCTGTAGTCTCATCTCCCGTTCTTGGGACTTGAGCTGTCAGCTTATCTGCTGAACCTGGGATTCGTCGCTCTGCACAGCCTGTGAGTGGGAGCCCTGCTCTCCGACCTTCGATCTTGGGCTTGTCAGCTTCTGCAGCTGTGTGACTTGGGAGAGGCCTCTACCCTGATCCACAGACTTGAGACGTTCTAGCCTCTACAATCGCGTGAGCTGTTTCCTTGATATAATCTCTCTCTATATATGTATTTATACACTTTACTGGTTTTGCTTCTCTAGAGAACCCAGCCTAAGACAGATCATAATGGTCAGATCTGCAAGGGATCACAAGGATAGAGCAGGAGTGGGTAACGTTTAGTTTCCTGTGCATGGGGTTGCCATGAGTCGGGGGCCAGCTTAATAGCAGCTAACAACATCAGATATATAAATAAAATACCACAAAGAGTCTCTCCAAGGCAGCTGAAACATACAAATAATATGATGTAAAGTTTGGTTGTTCCACCAAGGATAAGGGGTTAGTTTCCTACTTTAAATGTAGAAAATGCACAGTGAAGGAACTTAAGACCCTGCAAGAAAAATAGGGTTACTGGGGCAGAGGTTACAGATTGAATTTATGAAATCTTTGTGCATATTTTTATATCCCCTGAAATAAAATAGCACAGCAATTAATGATAAATATTAATGATGTTTTACATAGCTAGGTAATAGTAAATAACATGAAATTATTTTTATCTATAATACATTGCTTGATAGGAATCTCTTAGGATTTCCATTTCCAACATTTAAATCAGATGCTTCTTTCTTGAAAATAATGATGCTAATTCTGTGTCTGATCCTTCATTTAAATACCCAAATATTTTAAATTGCACCATCATTTTGATCCCCACATTCCAAGTTCTGCAGTATTCATAGAAATTAAGACCACTGACGTAGAAAAAGCTTTGTGTCACTCCTCCACGACACATCTGGTTATAGAGTACCACTCATGAAAACCTCATGGCCTTGTACACGTAGCTCAACCCTCGGCTTCCCAATAGAGAAGTCTAGTTTTAAGGGCCCCGTTGCCTTCCCTTAGCTGTCTTTTGTTCCTAAAACTTTATTGCAACATGTCTACTATTGTACCTTCCTTTTAAATTTTGCAACCTCCCCCTTTTTCCTGGTTATCCCCTGAATGACTAACGATTTTAATGTTTTAGAAGCAAATCCTTACAATTATTGAAAAGATACTTAGAGGAAAAGTTTCATGTGCTAGAATCTTAGTTAAGAAGAATTTGCACTGGGCTTGGTGGTCTATTATTTGCCAGTCTTGTTGGGAGCTCAACAAGTTGATGGAATGAACATGTGTTAAACATGTGTTAAACATCTACTGTGAGCCAGGCACTGTTCTAGGCCCTGTACACATGTTATCTCCTATCATCATCAAACCAACTCTTTAAGCTAGGTGTTACTACACTGTCATTACAGAAGAAAAACAGAGACTCAGGAAGATCAAGTAAATTCCCTAAGGTCTCACACCTTGTAAGTAACAGAGATTCAAATACAACCGTAATTTTCTCGAGTACCAGTTTCTTTAGATTTCTTTGGAATCTTCTTCTTTAGCAGATACGCCACTCCAAAATGAGCATACGTGGCCAACAAAACCATTGTCCAAATACTCGAATCTTTTCTAAGCTATTTATGTTAATATGACTGTTGTACTGACTAGATTGAATTATCTAGATAGTCATTCTGATTCGGCCATTGAAAAAAAGTAAAAATATTGAAATGATGATTTTTGATTGATATGAAAAATTCAGTTCACCTGTTTTTTCATTAGTCATTATTTTAGTGCCCAACTTTGGCATGAAGTGACTTTGTGTCTCAGTGAGAGGAAGCACAGCTTGACTCTGTTATTTACTAGCTTTGGGATAGTGGGCATGTTTCTGTAGCCTCTCTATGCCTCAGTTTCCTCCTTTTTAAAACATGAATAATTGTACCTGATTCATAGGATTACTAAGAGGATAAAACAAGTTCATATGTGTGAAACGCTTGGAATAGTGCCTGGCACATAATTAGCTCTGTCTGGGTCTATGTTAAATTAAAAACAAACAAACAAACGTGTTCAGTGAGAACATAATCCCCAGGGTAAGCCTGAGGAATTAACAAATGAACCATAAGACTTAACACTAGAATCTTCTAAAAACGTACATAGGCCACTGCGATGAGAAAGAGAAAATCTAGGCCATTTGGACCACAGTTTTGTGAACGTAGAGTGGAAACTGTAGACCTCTTTTAAGGTTCTCACTTAATAAAATGGACACTAAAACCAAACTCTATTAGACAATCAATGTCTTGTTTTGTTTCAATACAATGAACGTCTGTGAAAGTCACCTCTGTTATCACGATGAACCATATGAAATTGTCGATACTTGACCATCTTTCGCCTACAAAAAACAGGGCAGGTTTAAATGGCTCAACCTAATATTATCAGATATGGAAGAATAACGTCCACTGAAAACTAAAACAACTTTTAAACTTCCCTTTGCTGGATGTTTTGGACGCCGGGGACTTAGGGAAAGTTGTGAGAGTTTTCCTCCGTTTGCCCTCAGGCTCTGAATGATGGGAAACCATTCCCCGAGATTTAGCCACAACACTTCCTGTAGTTTCAGACAAAATAGAACTTTTTCCCCTATCATTCTTTCCCATCATTTGTAGGCTCAAAAATGTCCAACTACCTAGGCAGTACCGGAATAGAGTCTGTGAATGGTCATCATAGATGTAAAAAAAGACCTAACAGACATTCAGTGAGTGCCCCCAAAGTCAAGCCCTGACAGTATAAGCATCATAGACATCATAATCAGCAGCATTTCAATAGGTACCGTTTGGTGAGGACTACGCACCAGCCGCTGTGCTAAGCGCTTTCCATACACTACCTCTTTGGAAACTCACCACCTTATTGGAAACCCCTGGGAAATAGGATCCCTGCCCCTACAGGGTTGACATCGCAGAGTGGGAAACAAACATTTCCGATGATAGGCTAAGTGAGGGGCTGTGTCCAGGTAGGCCCCTCCAGGCATATGACTTCCCTCTGCAGTGCATCTGAACTTATGCCCAGCTGCTTCTGAAGGCTGCTGTGGCCGCACCAGGGCTTCTTCTCCAGGGAAGGCAGGAGCCCATGCTGTGTTGTGAACAGGGCTATGGGTAAACACTGATAGGGCAGGGGACACCCCCAGATGCCATAGAGAATGTACAGTAAATCCAGATCTGTCCCCTCAGCTAGACCTCAATTGCCAAGTTAGGTCATGAGACATGTACAGAAAAAGGTAGGACGGTAAGTGAGAAATAAGACTAGCTGCATTTGAGCTGCAGCATTGGGTTGAGCCAGCGCAATAGTAATCATAATAGCTCTCACTTACCAAGCAACAGCTGTGTGCTAAGGGCTGTGCATGTACTCACGTGCTTTACTCTAAGCTAGGCACTATCGTCATCTTCATTCTATTGATGAGAAAAACGAGGTGTGTGGTGGGTAAGTCACAGCAGCATAGGGGTTCTGAACCCCTTCTGCCTGATCCTAGAAGCTACAGTGTCTCTAAGACATTGAACAGATCTAGCCTTGGTACGGGAGTCCCTGGGTGGTACAAATGGTTGAGCGTTCGGCTACCAACTCAAAGGTTGGTGTTTGGAACCCACCCCGAGGCAACTTGGAAGAAAGGTCTGGCTATATACTTCCAAAATGTCACGGCCATTGAAACCCCCGTGGAGCACAGTTGTACTCTGACACACATGGGGTCACCGTGAGTCTGAATTGACTCGACAGCAACTGCTTAGCCTACTCACAGCTTTATTTTCTGCCTCTCTTCTGGCCCTGACTTTCCCATTTTCTTCACCTCTTTAAGCTCTCCCTTGCTGTGATTTCAGCCTGTCACCGGCATCCAATGGAGCTGAAGCAACGACGCAGCCCCGTCAGAGGTGCCCAAGAGTAGAGGAGTAAAATGAGGTTCATGGAGAAATAGAATGAGGCGTCTCAGGGAGGCTCTAACAGACAGCCACAGGGGTACGCTCCTGGAAGCCTTCCACATCTTTTCAGGAGGTGACAGCTCCGACGAGCTCCCATCCATCAGTTCAATGGTAACATGTTACTAATACTTACCAGCTGTGTAACCAGTCCGCCCTTTTACAGATGCGGACACTGAAGCAGAATGAATGGTAAGAGCCTCATCTAAGGTCATACCCAGCACAGCAGGGATTAAAATCCACAGACTTTGAATTTCTAGCCTGTTGCTTAGCCTGTCAGTCTACCACACATGCAACCTGAATGGACGGCTGGTTGCCTCATTTGATGGAGAGTGGAAATGCCTAATACACTTCCAAAGCACCACTCTGAGAGGCACCAGTGCAGAGAGCATGGACTGTGTATTTAACTCTAAGGCACGTGGGGGAAAAGATCACGTGAAGGAGACACACTCCAGAAGCCGACTTTAAGATCAGGAGTCACACCCTGCTTTAAAGACACAGCAGGCTGAGTGGGTCTTCTGTGCTTTGCTTACATATCAAAGAATCTCCACCACCAACACCAGTTGCCATGGAGCGACTCATGGCGACTTCATGTGTGTCAGAGTACAACTGTGCTCCACAGGGTTTTCAACAGCTGATTTTTAAAATGTAGCTCACCAGGTCTTTCTTCCAAGTTGCCTCTGGGTGGACTTGAACCTCCAAACTTTTGTTTACCAGCCGTTTGTTTACTAACCATTTGCACCACCCAGGGACCACAGAAATCCTCAGGAGAGTCCGAGATAACACTTAGGAACTTCAGCTTAACACACTCATCTCATATATAGCCCTGTTTCCCAAAATTCCATGCTGTGCAAATGGGAACTATGCCCACTTCCTTGAGGCCAATGCGTTGACATTTCGAAACCCAACTCCTTCTCAGTATGACTAAACAAAGCTATATACACGAAAGTGAATCAAGTGCCATATCTTTTGCAATCCCACACTGCTGAGAAAATGGCAAACAGGCTTCCTTTCTCCTTTAACTGTTTGAGAACGCTGTGAATGAGGGAACATCATAGAATCTGATTTTTGTTTGCTTTTCCATAAGGCAAGTGGGGTTTGCCATGTGTTTTAATTTACACCTTGGCCCAAATAAATATGTCCTGTCTGTAGAGTTAGAGTCCCTGGGTAGTGCAAAAGGTTAACAAGCTCGGCTGCTGACCGAAAGATTGGTGGTTCGAGTTCACCCAGGGGTACCTCAGAAGAAAGGCCTGTCGATCTACTTTCAAAAAATCATCCACTGAAATCCCTGTGAAGCACAGTTCTACTCTGATACACATAGGGTTGCCAAGAGTCAGAACTGAATCGACAGCAGCTGTTTTTGTTTTTCAATCTGTAGAGTACATGTAAGGCAGACCTTTCATATTCAATAGGTGCTTGCCAGTGGTCAGGGTCCCCAACCCCAGGCCAGAAACTGGGATTGCATGGACAGTTCCAACTGGAATGGAAGTAGCACTCAACAAGCACCAAATTGAGGGCACAGATGAGTCCAGAGAGACTTTGTGCACCCCGGCACCACTTAGTAACCCTCCCGCCACTAAAAGGACCATCTGAAATACCAGGGGTCTCAAATGCCATGAGGACGTTGATTTCAGATTCTGACAATATTTTAATAGTATCTGAATATGGCTTATTAAATTAGCTCTTGGCTCACACCTACTGAATCAAAAAAGAAAAAAACCACAGCACCTCTTTATTGTCTTACGTAAAGTAATAGTATCTTTGCAATGAACTCTTACGAGATCAGTTGCTTTTAGGCCAGGTTATTGGCAGAACAGGTATCTTGTGATTCTTTTCTTATGATTCATAAAACTTTTGGAAGCACAAAAATTCTAAACCATAATAATAACATGATCATAAATAAACATTCAAAGATGATTATGATTAAAAAAAATGGGGAGCCTTACAGTAACTTCTCAGTTACTATAAATCAGAGCATCATAAAATCATAAATCTGGCAATAAATGTGAGAGGGCACCTTCAGTCTAAGGTTAGGAGTCCCAATTCCCTAGCGATATCAAACGTGTCTACAATTTGTATTTTTTTAAATATTCCTGTAAACCAGGTGTCATGGATTGAATTTTGTCTCCCAAAAATATCTGTCAGCTTGGCCAGGTCATGATTCCCAGTATTGTATAATTGTGTAATCTGATGTGATTTCCTTACGTGTGGTAAACTCTATCACTGTGATGAGGTTATATTGATAACGTCTAGAAGTTTGGATAGTGTCTTAAGCCAATCTCTTTTGAGATATAAAAGAGAGAAGGGAACAGAGACACAGGGGAACCTCATACCACCAAGAAAGCAGTGCCAGGAGCAGAGCTTGTCCTTTGGAACAGAGGTTCCTGTGCGGAGAAGCTCCCAGACCAAGGTAAGATTGATGACATGGACCTTCCTCCAGAGCCGATGGAGAAAGCCTTCCCCTGGAGCTGACGCCCTGAATTTGGACTTGTAGCCTACGGGACTGTGAGAGAATAAATTTCTCCTTGTTAAAGCCATCCACTTGTGGGATTTCTGTTAGAGCAGCACTAGATGACTGAGACATCAGAAGATCATAAACCTGGCAATAAACTCGAGAGGCCGGCTGTCATGTAAGAGTTGGAGGCAGAATTCTCCAGTGATAGTTTTTTTTCTGTAATTTGTATTTTCTAGATGTAATACCTAAATAATTAATTATACTGAACATATGTGACACATGTTTACATGGGGCATTGTAACTAAAGTACTCATAGACCTTGCATTATAATACCATTTAAAATGTTTCAAACTTAATATCACTTGTAATTATTTTGTTAACACAACTCACAAAAGTATTCTTTTTCTTCTGATTGCTTTGAGAGCTGCAACGTAATGTTCTAAGAGCTGACGAAAGGCTGCCCCTCCCTGATCTTTTTGTTTCTATTTATAGCTTTTAAATGGATTGCCTTTCCTACATTCTAGAAGGTTCTATACCTTTATACATGAGAAAAAGTAAGGTAAAGGAGAATATCAAGTAACTGATTTTGAGGTATTTGCTTTGCTTAGAATTATTTCATATATAACCCTTGCTATTTGGAATAAAATAGAATACACGGGCACACACACACGAAGTAGATACTGTAATTATTCCCATTTTACAAATGAGAAAGCTGAAAACTTACAGGGTTAAGTGAATTGTTTGCGATCACCTTGTTTATAGATGGTAAAGGGGGTTGAAGCCTAATTTTGTCTGACACTAGCCAATGCTCTTAACCACTCTCCCACACTGCTCCTCATGTACTGGAAAAAAATCCACAGCACAATTGTAAGGGGCATATTGGATTGTCTCTACTAGCAGGGATCTGTGCTATCTCTCATTCATTCATTCCTATATTCATTCATTTAACAAATAGTCGACTCACCTCCTAAATACTACACACTGTGCTAGGCACTTGGGATTTAGCAGTGAACTAGACAGACGTGATCCCAGTTCTCATGGGCAAGACAGACAGGCTCTGCCCAAGCAATCACATGAATAATGGCCTAATTACAAATTTGGTTATGTGATTCATGGAAGAAGTGTAGAGCTGTGATAGAGTATGAAAGAGCACCCTCAGTGAGTCTGAGGGAGTGGGAAAACCCCTTCTGCAGAAGTGACCTTTAAGCTAAAGGAGATGACCTTCAGATGGAGTAAGGATACAAGCCTGGCTCTTGAATGTTCATAATAAATTGACAGCCTTGCCCCACTGCAGCTGCTGTTCATACAGCAACCAGAAATTTCTGGTTGCCCTTCAAGCAACAATGTGGAATAGCTACCAACAGATAATTTGTTACAAATTCAGCCAAAACTTTCTGAAGTTTTCTGAAGCTTGCTTAAGACACTGGATTTTGAAAAAATAATTACTCATCATAATTCCCCTTCTTTACTCTCCAATCTATCACCATCTTGCTAATTTTTTCTCTTAAATATGTTTCTATCTGTCCTCCTCATTTTTGTATAAGTTCTCATTGCCTAATTCAAGGCCTCATTATTTCTCACCAGGACTTTTGCAACTGCCTTCCTGCGTTCAGTCTTGGCAAATAAATTGTCTCCACTGCTGCCTGGCTGATCTCTCTAAAACACAGATTTAACAATGAGATTTCCATTTTTGCTTTGCTAGCTCCTATTCACCAGACTGTGTTAGGCCTCCCTCGTCCATGGCATCTCCGCATACTTCTCTCATTACCTGTAATGTGGCACGTTGTTGTCACTAGCGTGGTCGTGGTTATGTCACACAGTCAGGTAGGCAAAGACTTGGAAGATATGCAGAATCCAATAAGACGATTATTTACACGTCTGAAAAGGATCAAAGAAACAAATCCAGCTGAGGCAGTGAAAGGAGTCAGTGGGGATTGCAGATTTCTGGGAGTGGACAGAAAATCAAGTAATGATATGATTTAAGTCTTGGTACCTGTGCCAATGTCTTTATCCAGTTTTGGAGTATCCATTATATTGACAATAAAGAGACCACATTGTGAAGTCCTATCATCTGATGAGGGTATCTCTAAACCGAAAAACCAAACCCATTGCCATTGAGTTGATTAGCAACTGATAGCAACCCCATAGGACAGAGTAGAACTGCCCTATAGGGTTTCCAAGGCTGAAATCTTTATGAAAGCAGACTGCCACATATTTCTCCCGAGGAGCGGCTGTTGGTTCCAACCGCCATCCTTTGGGTTAGCAGCTGAGTGCTTAACCAGTGCACCACCAGGACTCCTTCGAGGTGTCCCTAGGTCTTCAAAACAGCCTCAATAGACTTGCCTGGATTGGGTTGACAAAATTATTTCTTTTTTTAAATGATTTATTTTGTTGTTGTTGTTGAGAATATACACATCAGAACATACATCTACACGTACAATTCAGTGACAATGATTACATTCTTTAGTTGTGCAACCTTTCTTACCCTCCTTTTCTGAGTTGTTCCTTCCCCATTAACATAAACTCACTGTCCCCTAAGTTTCCTATCTAATCGTTCAAGTTGCTGTTGTCAATTTGATCCCATATAGATAAATCTTAAAAGAGCATAATGCTCAAGGAATACGTTCTTTGCCAGTCAAGCTATGCTATTTTTTTGTTGTTGGTGTTTTATTTTTTAATTTTATTGTGCTTTAGGTGAAATTTACAGTGCAAATCAGTTTCTTATTCAAAAATTTATACACAAATTGTTTTGTGACATTGGTTGCAATCCCCGCCATGTGTCAGCACTCTCTCCCTTTCCCTTTTCACCTGGTTCTCCGTGTCCATTCGTCCAGTCTTCCTGTCCCTTCCTGCCTTCTCGTCTTTGCTTTTGGGCAGGTGTTGCCCTTTTGGTCTTGGATACTTGATGGAACTAAGTTTCTCACATATGTTATTGTTTGTTTTATATACCTGTCTAATCTTTGATTGAAAGTAGACTTCGGGAGTGGCTACAGTTCTGAGTTAGCAGGGTGTCCCGGGGGCAGTAGTCTCGGGGGTTCCTCCAGTCTCTGTCAGACCAGTAAGTCTGGTCTTTTTTTGTGAGTTTGAATTTTGTTCTACATTTTTTTCCCTCTCTGACTGGGACCTTCTACTATGATCCCTGTCAGAGAGGGGTTGGTGGTGCAGGCATTACTTTTCTTCTGGGCTCAGACTGGTGGAGGCTGTGGTTCATGTGGTCCATTAGTCCTTTGGACTAATATTTTCCTTGTGTCTTTGTTTTTTTTTTTTTTACATTCTCCTTTCCTCCAGACAGGATGAGACCAATAGACGTACCTTAGATGGCCGCTTGCAGACTTTTAAGACCCTAGATGCTACTCACCAAAGTAGGATATAGAGCATTTTCTTTATGAACTATGTTATGCCAACTGACCTAGATGTCCCTTAAGAGCATGGTTCCCGTCCC
This sequence comes from Dugong dugon, assembly GCA_030035585.1. Taxonomy (NCBI): domain Eukaryota; kingdom Metazoa; phylum Chordata; class Mammalia; order Sirenia; family Dugongidae; genus Dugong; species Dugong dugon. Next base: position 19,739,675 of record CM057469.1, on the reverse strand, counting down.
TCAGCCCCAGTAACTCAGTCCCTCAAGGTGTTTGGCTGTGGCTAGGAAGCTTCTGTGACTTTGCCTTGGTCAAGTTGTGCTGACTTTCCCTATATTATGTCTTATCTTTCCTTTCACCAAAGTTAACACTTATCTACTATCTAGTGACTTCTCCTCCCCACCCCTCCCCATTCTCGTAACCATCAAAGATTGTTTTTTTGTGTGTGTGTATAAACCTTTTCTTGGATTTTTATAATAGTGGCCTCATATAATATTTATCCTTTTGTGATTGACTTATGTCACTCGGCATAATGCCCTCCAGATTCATCCATGTTGTGAGATATTTCGCAGTTCCATCGTCATCCTTTATCATTGTGTAGTATTGCATTGTGTGTATATACCATAATTTGCTTATCCATTCAAACAACTTAGCTTGTTTCCATCTTTTTGCTATTGTGAATAATGCTGCAGTGAAAATGAGTATTCATATGTCTGTTCATGTGATGGCTCTTATTTCTCTAGGATATATACCTAGGAGTGGGATCACTGGATCATATGATATTTCTATTTCTAGCTTTTGAAGGAGGTGCCATATTGTTTTTCAGAATGGTTGTACCATTTTGCATTCCCACCAGCAGCGCATAAGAGTTCCAATCTCCTGGCAGCCTCTTCAACATTTGTTATTTTCTGTTTTTCTGATTCATGCCAGTAATGTCAGGGTGAGATGGTTTCTCACGGTAGTTTTGATTTGCCTATCTCTAATGACTAGTGATCTTGAGCATTTCCTCACATGTCTGTTAGCCTCCTAAATGTCTTCTTTGGTGAAGTGTCTGTTCATATCCTTTGCCCATTTTTTAATTGGGTTATTTGTCTTCTTGTTGAGGTGTTGAAGTATTCTATAGATTTTAAGGATTAGACCCTTGTTGGATGTGTCATAGACAATTTTTTCCCGCGGTCTGTAGGTTCTATTTTTACTCTTTTGGTGAAGTCTTTTGATGAGCATAAGCATTTAATTCTTAGGAGCTCTGAGTTATCTAGTTTATCTTCTGGTGTTTGTGCATTGTTAGTTATGGTTTGTATTGCATTTATGCCATGTATTAGGGCCTCCAGCATTGTCCCTATTTTTTCCTCCATGATCTTTGTTGTCACAGGTTTTCTGTTTAGGTCTTTGATCGATTTTGAGTTAGCTTTTATATATGGTGTGGGCCATAGATCCTGTTTCATTTTTTTACAGATGGACATCCAGTTTTGTTAGCACCCTTCGTTTAAAAGATTGTCTTTTCCCCATTCAGTTGATTTTGGTCCTTTGTCAAAGATCAGCTGTCTATAGGTAGATGGATTTGTATCTGGGTTCTTGATTCTGTTCCATTGGTCTATGAGTCTGTTGTAGTGTCAGTACCAGGCTGTTTTGACTACTGTGACTGTGTGATAGGTTCTAAGATCAGGTAGTATGAGGCCTCCTACTTTGTTCTTTTTCTTCAATAATGTTTGCTTATCCAGGGCCTTTTTCATTTCCATGTAAAGTTGGCTATTAGTTCTTCCATCTCGTTAAAGAATGTTGTTGGTATTTGGATCAGGATTTCATTGTATCCATAAATTGCTTTGGATAGAATTGATATTTTCATAAGCTAAGCTATTTCTGGTTTTAAGATTTCAGGGGATATTTTTGGTTTAAGTTTTAAAGATTAACTCATTGCAATATTTTCAAGGGTTCATCTAGGCTCTGAGGCTCCAGAAAGACTGGACTCTATGAAAATTAAATTCTGTTCTACATTTTCCCCCTTTTGATCAGGATTCTTCTATAGAATCTTTGATCAAAATGTTCAGTAATGGTAGTCAGGCACCATCTACATCTAGTTATTCTGGCCTCATAGCAGAGGAGGTAGTTGTTCATGGAGGCAATTAACCACACATCCATTTCCTCCTCTTATTCCTGATTCTTCTTTCTCTGTTGCTCCAGGTGAATAGAGGCCAATTGTTGTGCCTTGGATGGCCACATTCTAAGCATTTTTAAGTGCACATTTCAGTGGCATTAATTATATTTACAATGATGCGCAGCCATCACCATATCTATCTTCAAAATTTTTCATCATCCCAGTCAGAAACTGAACTCGTGAATTTTTAATTTTAATAAATCAAATATTAATTTTTAAGCCTCTGAAGCCTCTTTAAGTACCAGAAAAATTCAAATTGAGAGTTGCAATTATCTTTGATTTATCAACCTTCTCCTTTATGCTGTGGGTGCCTTTAAGGGAAGGGACAAGTCTCACTGAAAGGATCATTTTTCAACAAACATGGGTTTTTTGTTTTTTTTAAATCAACTGTTTCACCTCCTTCATCAGTTGGGTGACCTGTTTTAGTCCACATTTTATAGAGCAGATTTGGATATTAAGTTGGTATTATTTTTGTTGTTTTATTCTGGTGGGCTTTAAGACACAAAGGATCTTGAAGATAGCTTGCTTTCAATTTGGCCCAGAACTTCTAGGGAAATATTTTCAATTCAGTAAACTATAAATACAATAATTAGTCCTTGAGATAATCATGTAGGAACAGTGTATATCCTGAAGTCTGTAAGTGACATAGAGCCCATGGACATTATTTAGATTTCCTTTGTAAGTTCAGCCCAGTATGCTGTACTGGGCAAAAACTGAGTTCATTTTCCATCTCTCTTAAATGAGATGCCTCAATAGCAATTGTGATTTACACCAATTATGTAAGATTTCTTTTATTGTACTTTTTTAAATTGTACTTTAGATGAAGGTTTACAGAATAAACTAGTTTCTCCTTTACAAGTTAGTATACATATTGTTTTATGACATTGGTTAACAACCCCACAACATGTCAACATTCTCCCTTCTCGACCTTGGGTTACCTATTACCAGCTTTCTTGTCTCCTCCTGCCTTCTAGTCCTTGTCCCTGAGTTGTTGTGCCCCTTTAGTCTTGTTTTATTTTATGGGCCTGTCTAATCTATGGCTGAAGAGTGAACCTCAGGAGTGACTTCAGTACTGAGCTAAAAGGATGCGCAGGGGCCGTATTCTCGGGGTTTCTCCAGTCTCTGTCAGGCCAGTAAGTCTGGTCTTTTTTTGTGAGTTAGAATCTTCTTCTATGTTTTTCTCCAGCTCTGTCCCGGAACTTCTATTGTGATCCCTGTCAGAGCAGTCAGTGGTGGTAGCCAGGTACCATCTAGTTGTGCTGGACTCAGTCTGGAGGAGACTGTGGTAGATGTGGTCCATTAGTCCTTTGGGCTAATCTTTCCCTTGTATCTTTAGTTTTCTTCGTTCTCGCTTGCTCCCAAAGAGGTGAGACCAGTGGAGTATCTTAGATGGTCACTCACAGGCTTTTAAGACCCTAGACGCTACTTACCATAGTAGAATGTAGAACATTTTTTTTATAAACTATGTTATGTCAGTTGAGCTAGATGGAGATTATTGTACTTCAGATGAAGATTTACAAAGCAAATTAGTTTCTCATTAAACAATTAATAATATGTTGTTTTGTGACATTGGTTGCCAACTCCACAGCACGTCAACATTCTCCCCTTCTCGAACTTGGGTTCCCCATTACCAGCTCTCCTGTCCCCTCTTGCCTTCTTGTTCCTGCCCCTGGGCTGGTGTGCCCATTTAGTCCTATTTTGTTTTATGCGCCCGTTTAATCTTTGGCTGAAGGGTGAACCTCAGGAGTGACTTCAGTACTGAGTTAAAAGGGTGTCCAGGGTATATACTGTCGGCATTTCTCCAGTCTCTGTCAGGCGAGTAAGTCTGGGTTTTTTTGTGAGTTACAATTTTGTTCTACATTTTTCTCTAGCTTTGTCCTGGAACTTCTATTGTGATCCCTGTCAGAGCAGTTGGTAGTGGTAGCCAGGCACCATCTAGTTGTGCTGGACTCAGTCTGGTAGAAGCTGCGGTACTTGCGGTCCATTAGTCCTTTGGACTAATCTTTCGCTTGCGTCTTTGGTTTTCTTCATTCTGCCTTGCTCCAGACTGGGTGGAAGCAGTGGAGTATCTTAGATGGCCACTCATAAGCTTTTAAGACCTCAGACAGTACCAACTGAAGTAGGACATAGAACATTTTCTTTATAAACTATGTTATGTCAGTTGAGCTAGATGTCCCCTGAGACTATGGTCCCCCGGCCTCAGCCTAGTGATTCGGTCCCTCAGGGAGTTTGGATGTGTCTGTGAAGCTTCCATGACCTTGCCTTGGTCATGTTACATAAGATTTAATACTATCAATGCATTTTGCTATGCATGGAGGCAAAAAGTTGCCAACTAAGAGGTAGAACTTTAAATTGAGACAAGACTGTGTTCGAAGACAGGCATCAGGCTTCTTACACCACCTAAATTCAGCAGGGAGGTGGTGAGGCCACTGTATTCCCTAGGACATATTGGGGCTCCTATAAGTAGCCATTCAGGAGTCTCTGGATGGTGCAAATGGTTAAACATTCGACTATTAACCAAAAAGTTGGCGTTTGAACCCACCCAGAGGTGCCTCAAAAGACAATCTGCTTCGGAAATGTCACGGTCTTAAAAACACTATGGAGCACAGTTCTACTCTGCACACATGGGGTCACCATGAGTTGGAATCAACTCTATGGCAACTGGTTTTGTTTTGGCACCAGCCCATTACTCACAGAGGATGAATTCTGAGTTGTTTTTCCAATAGAAATGATACTTTTCCATCAGTTCAGCCATGCTTTCTTGCCCAATCTCTCCAGGGATCAGAGGCACACATTTATGAGGTTCCTGCTTGATTGAGTCTTCTGGAGTCACAAAGCAAGTGTACACAGCTAACCAACCCACAAGGACATCAGACTCAAGACCTTGGCCAGTTAATGCTAAACAACTGGCAGCAAGGTCACATAAATGCTGGACATACAACACAATGCACCACAGACAGTGAGGCATGGCTTAAGGAGCCTCTCAGAACCAAGGATCCTCGCCTATCCGGGGCCTTGTGGGCAGGATGTGTGCAGGGGGCCCAGGCAGCTGCTCTGTGGTGAGCACAAGTGGGACAGCTGCAATAAATGGGCCAAAGAGCCACCTCAAAGGCACACTGTGCCCAACTTCAAACAACACGGCCTTGCTGTGGACAGCTGAGGAACAGCAGCAGCAGCAGCAGCAGCAAACGGACAGACTGATCCGGGCCATGGTAGGGAGGAATGGAAGGGCCCCCTGTTGTGCAAAGGCGGCAAGGAGGCAGAGCTGCACACTCTGTAAACAGCAGCTGTGACCACCAGCCAAAAGTCATCTTTGCATGTGAACAGCTCGGATGCCAAATCTGCACAGCCCTGTTTTGCAGTTGATAACCACTGTAGCTATGGAAGTTGTTAAGCTCACTATAAACCAGATCAAACCAAACCTGTTTCCATCAAGTTGATTTCAACTTATAGCGACCCTAGAGGACAGAGTAGAACTGTCCCGTACAGTTTCCAAGGAGCACCTGCTGGATTCAAACTGCCAACCTTTTGGTTAACAGCCGTAGTTCTTAACCACTATGACACCAGGGTTTCCAGGCTAAGTATAGAGCCTGGTTTATATACCCATCTTAAATTCTCCCACTGTGTGACTTCACTTGGCTGCATTCTTGACCTCTTCCTCAAAACCAATGTCTCCAGGGGGAATGGGCATCATAGGTAAAGCCATGTTTATTGCCCATCTTCCTATCTTATCAGTATGGGGGATGGTGGGAGTTTGTAGGAATAAGACACACAGGCACCCCACCACCAAAAACTGACTTTGATTGAATTTTATTATTTTTCTCTAAATGAGTACCCGCCCTGCGTCTTGCTTTTTGCCATGTTATTTATCACATCAACACTGTTTTTCCCCAATACTGAACTAATTGATGTTAGGTGCAATGCTCACTATTATTTTGAAAGCCCACCTGACAACTTCTCTCAGTTCTTCAAACTTTATTGTTCCCTGGTGAGAACTCCAAGGATACCAATAACTAAAGTTAGGACATACTTCATAGACTGAAGAATTTTGTTTCTAAATTATTCCAACTTTGACCAAACTGGTGATCTTGAGCTGTTCTATAGCAATGTCTCCAAAGTTTAGAGGGTTCATCCATGACGAATTTTCAAGGCAAAATGGACTGGCTCCCTAATATACATAATCTTGATCACTAAGAGTAAATGTTTACTAACTCTTGGTGACCCCTTGTGTATCAGAGTAGAACTGGGCACAATTCTCAATGTCTGACTTTTTGGGACTAGATCACTAGGCCTTTCTTCTGAGGACTGGTACCGCCTATCTTTCAGTTAAAAGCCAAGCTCATTAGCTCTTTGCACCAACCAGAAACTAAGAATAAATGTGTAGGATAGGCTAATACACTAGTTGGTGGCAAAGTGGATAAGAGCTCGGCTATTAACCAAAAGGTCAGTCATTTGAATTCACCAGCCGCTCTGTGGAAGAAAGATGTGGCAGTCTGTTTCTGTAATGATCTACAGCCTTGGAAACCTATGAGGCAGTTCTACGCTGTCCTATAGGGTCACTATGAGTCGGAATCAACTCAGTGGCGATGGGTTTGGTTTTTGTTTTTAAATGCACTAACTGCTTAGTGGAAACCCTGGTGGCAGAGTGGTTAAGTGCTGTAGCTGCTGACCAAAGGGTCTGCAGTTCAAATCAAACAGGTGCTCCTTGGAAACTCTATGGGGAAGTTCTACTCTGTCCGATAGGGTTGCTATGAGTCAGAATTGACTTGATGGCAATGGATTGTTTTTTGGTAACGGCTTAGTGGCATTAAAAAAAATTAGCACTAGATGTCTGGAAAGAAAAATAGATTTTCAACTTGTCCCCAAGGGACTGAGAGGAAAAAAAAAAAAATTATGGGCAAGAGGCTTCTAGTACTACATATAGAGTTTCTAATATTATTCCACGACTGGCTTCCTTATTCATTTCTTTGGCGCTGTCATTTTCACTGTTGATCTTTTTCTCTCCTTCAAGGCTCTGATATTTTTCACTGATTTTTTCCCCACTATCTATATTTTAAAACTCCTCACTCTTTTTTTTTCTTTTTCCCAGCCATAGTCTGCAATAATCAGAATGTTGCAGGAACTTCTCACTTTGTTTCCTTGCCTGGGTCTAGTTATTTCACTCTCTGGGGCCCCTGAGAAGTAGTTTAGTGCTCTGTTGTTAGAACACAAAGACACAAAACAAAGCGCCTGTTCTTCAAAAGTTTTAGATGCAAAAGAACAGGTCCCAAAGAGTGTGAGCTATGTGGTGCTGCTCTGTTTGCTTTTTGAGGATCAACAGCTGAGATCTAAGTGGCAACAAAGGTATTCATTTAGGACATTGAGAGATTTCTGAGAAATTTGTAACCTAGCTCAATTACCTCAGTTTTATATGACCTTAAAATTTCAAAAGGCAGTTAAAAAGAAAAAAAATCAGAGAACACCATAGAATTTATATCAAGAATTAGTAGTTGCGATCTCACGTTTGTATGACTTTTAAATGCAATCACTATTGTGACAAGTAATATCCAGACAATAGGCATAGGCCCAGCGCATTTATCATGACAGTGGGCAGGAGGGAACAGTTGTTTTAGTACAAATATCCAATTTTTTGCATGTATTACAATCTGCCATTCTTTACCCTCCATTTTGCATTCTGTGATAGTTTTAATAGCACATCAGAGGGGAAAAACATACTCATCTATGAAAATTAAAGAACCAAAAAATAACCAAATTTACCAATAAAAATTCTCTCTCTTTCAGATAGGAACATAAGATAAGTCACCATTTCTCAGTCTTGGGATTTTCTCTAAAGCCACAGTAAACTTCACGTGTGATAAGAATATAGGCAATTTTATCACATTCCTGCTCTACCTCCTTGTCTGCCTCTTCCCCCTCTCCTTTATGCCCTCTTCTCTCTCCTTGAGTTCCCGCACTCCTAGCACATGGGAAGCTTGCATACTGCCCAGGATTCTCATACTTACCCAGAACTCTTCTTGTCCAAGAGCCGCAGACACATCTGAGGCCCATTCAAAGTCAGAGGTGTAATCTGGGGATCGTTTTTCTTCTCATTCGTTTTTTTTTTTTTTTTTCTTTTTTTTTAATTGTACTTTAGATGAAGGTCTACAGAGCAAACTAGTTTCTCATTAAACAGTTAATACACATATTGTTTGTGACATTGGTTGCCAACCCCATAACATGTCAACATTCTCCCCGCCCCCCCCTTGATCTTGGGTTCCCTATTACCAGCTTTTCTGTCCCCTCCTGCCTTCTCGTCCCTGCCCCTGAGCTGGTGTGCCCATTTAGTCTCATTTTGTTTTATGGGCCTGTCTAATCTTTGGCTGAAGGGTGAACCTCAGGAGTGACTTCAGTACTGAGTTAAAAGGGTGTCCAGGGGCCATACTCTCAGGGTTTCTCCAGTCTCTGTCAGACCAGTAGGTCTGGTCTTTTTGTGTGTGTGTTCTACATTTTTCTCCAGCTCTGTCTGGGACCTTCTGTTGTGACCCCTGTCAGAGCAGTTGGTGTTGGTAGCCAGGCACCATCTAGTTGTATTGGACTCAGTCTGGTCGAAGCTGTGGTAGTCTGAGCTCATTAGTCCTTTGGACTAATCTTCCACTTGTGTCTTTGATTTTCTTCATTCTCCCTTGCTCCTGAAAGGGTGAGACCAGTGGAGTATCTTAGATGGCTGCTCACAAGCTTTGAAGATCGCAGACACTACTAACCAAAGTAGGATGTAGAACATTTTCTTTATAAATTATGTTGTGCCGGTTGAGCTGGATGTCCCCAGAGACCGTGGTCCCCAGCCCTCAGCCCACTAATTTGGTCCCTCAGGAAGTCTGGATGTGTCTACGAATCTTCCATGACCTTCCCTTGGTCAAGTTGTGCCGACTTCCCCAGTATTGTGTACTGTCTTACCCTTCACCAAAGCTACCACTTATCTATCGTCTAGTTAGTGTTTTCCCCTCCTTAGTAACCATCAAAGATTGTTTCTTTCTGTGTGTAAACCTTTTCGTGAGTTTTTATAATAGTGTTCTCATACAGTATTTGTCCTTTTGTCATTGACTTATTACACTCAAGCATAATGCTCCAGATTCATTCATGCTATGAGATGTTTCACAGATTCATCATTGTTCTTCATCGTTACATAGTATTCCATTGTGTGTATGTATCAGTTTGTTTATCCATTCATCTGTTGATGGGCACTTAGGTTGTTTCCATCTTTTTGCTATTGTGAATAACGCTGTAATGAACATGGGTGTGCATATGTCGATTTGTGTGATGGCTCTTATTTCTCTAGGATATATTCCTAGGAGTGGGATTGCTGGATCACATGGTATTTTTATTTCTAGCTTTTTAAGGAAGTGCCATATTGTTTTCCAAAATGGTTGTACCATTTTACATTCCCATCAGCAGTGCTTAAGAGTTCCAAGCTCCCCGTAGCCTCTCCAACACTTGTTATTTTCTGTTTTTTTGATTCGTGCCAGCAATGTCGGGATAAGATGATATCTCAGTGTAGTTTGGTTTGCATTTCTCTAATGGCTAGTGATCTCAAGCATTTCCTCATGTGTCTGTCAGTTGCCTGAATGTCTTCTTTGGTGAAGTGTCTGTTCATATCCTTTGCCCATTTTTCAATTGTGATCTGGGGAACTTTTTGCTGAGATCCAGTCAGAGAGAAATTTCCATTAGTAAGAAAACGGAGAGTTTCTTTAGCAGTCTGTTAATAGTTCAAGTCTACCCAGAGGCAACTCAAGAGAAAAGCTTGGCCATCTACTTCCGAAAAATCAACCGCTGGAAATCCTATGGAGCACAGTTCTACTCTGACACACATGGGATCTCCATGAGCTGGAGCTGACGTGGTAGCAATTGGTTTTAACTTCAGGCCCATTTGGTATACTTGTCTTGCTTGGAATACAATGACACCTGTGCTGCCCAAACAGTGCAAAATTTTGCTGAAAGTAGCGAAATGAGGGCAGTGGGTTCTCAGGCATGTAAGTTTCACATGTTACACATCCATCTCCTGGGTAATGATAACAGTTGGCCTGACAAGGTGCCATGAACTCTCTTACGCTCTGGGACTAGCAGTGCAGGGGGTGGGGAATGTGTGTGTGGTGGGATCAGAGAGGAAAAAGATTAGAGATAACCGGAATGGATGTCTTATTCCAAAGCGATGTCTGATTGGGAAGCCACAATCCCAGTCATAATTCAGGGTGAAAAGGCAAACGTTCCCTACTCTGTGCCCAGACTCAAGGTTACCTATCATTTATCCATGCTCCAGGCTCTGCCCTGCTAATAATATACTAATGCCAGAAGAAAGAACAAATCAGTCTTAGAAGAAATACAACCAGACTGCTCCTTAGAAGCAAGGATGCTGAGACTTCAAATTGCATACTTTGAATACGTCATCAGGAAAGACCAATCACTGGAAAAGAACTTTGGCAAAGTAGAGGGTCAGCAAAAACCAGGGAAACCCTCAATGAGATGGACTGACACAATAGTTGCAATAATGGACTCAAGCATACCCATGACCATGAAGATGATGTAGGACTGGGCAACATTTTGTTTTGTTATACATAAGGTCGCTATGAGTCAGAGCCAACTTGATGGCAACTAACAGTAACAACATTACAAATACCTGTGATGTTCCAGGCACTATTTTGTATAACTTCACAGTAATCCCACGAGGAAGTTATATTATTTTCATACATAATTTTACTGATGAGAGAACAGGTTCAACAAGATTGACGTGTCTGAGGTAACACAATAAGCAAAGGACAGAGATGAAATCTAAGCCAGTTGTGTTTGATTCCAGAGTCTACTCTTTCAACTGGTGTGCTATACTGTGGTTGTGGTTGGGGTGCTATCTATGAGGGTTATTACAGTTTAAAAGTCACTAGCAGCTGCGTCTCTTAAGCACTGCATCACCAGGGCTCTGTAGTAATAATGGCTGGGAGCCCTGGTGGTGCAGTGGTTAAGCGTTTAGCTGCTAAGCCAAAGTTTGGCAGTTTGAATCCACCAGCCACTCCTTGGAAACCCTATGGGGCAGTTCTACTCTGTCCTATTGTCACTATGAGTCGGAACTGACTGGAGGGCAATGGGTTTGGTTTTGCTTTTTCTAGCAATAGCTCTGCGGATGTCTTGGAAACCGCAGAAGGTTCATCAGAAACAAGCTTCCGGTTTCACTGTGCCTTTCAGTAAGCGCCTTCATCCCTCACACTGGTATTCCCGGAGTCTCAATTAATGATTAACCAACTCGGCAGAGACTCTTAATTTTGGTTTTACACCAGTACACTACCGGCCTTCAATTCTTGTCGAACAGGTATCTTTCTTTGCAAGTTTGGTTGGTCCTAATGACTTATCTTCAGTCTGCTGGCCCTGACAGGATTTCTACTGTGTGAAGCACCCCTACCAGGTGTTGTGAAGGACATCCACACTGCGTCAGCCCTCACTCACTCTGGTGCGTGGCACATAAGTTTCTTGAAAGAACAAGTTCTTCATTCCAGCAGCCACCTAAAAGTGAAGAGGCAAAAAAAAAAAAAAAAAAAAAACAAGCAAAGCCAGATGTCCAGCTAAATGGAGCATTTGCTATCAAACAAAGAAACCACACCTCTTAAACAAGAAGAGCATGTATAAACGTAAGCATTTGCCGTTGAGTTGATTCTGATTCATGGTGGCCCCATGTGTGTCAGAGTAGAATCGTGCTCCACAGGGTTCTCGACGGCTGATTTTTCAGAAGGAGATCGTCATGGCACCTCCTTCATGGCACCTCTGGGTTGACTCCAACTTCTGACCTTTTGGTTAGTAGCCAACAGTTTGCTCCACCCAGGGACTCCCTGTATAAATGTACTTGACCCTAGAGTCCTTTTCCTTGGCCTGCCCCCCAAACTGTGCTGACCTCCACGAGAGATCAAAAATAACTGCTTACCTCTCATCCTCAGCCTTCCTTGCTGCCTGTCTGTTTGAAAAACCGGTAGGGAAGGTTTGAAAAACACTAAAACTTCACCACACTCTTCATCCACAGAGTGTTCTTAATTATGAAATAAGTGAAAAGCCTGGCACGAAAACTCTCTCTCTGCTCTCACTTCCTAGAGCGTGGAGACGATAAGAACGTTTTGTGCATGTGTGCATGCATATGCATGTGTATGTGGGTGTGTGTATGCGTGCAGGCTTGCACACAAGAGTGTTTGTGTTACAAAACCAGGGACAATGACATGATTATTATCTGATATCTGCATTCCCCAAAATAAAGTGAGTGACTTAGTCTCCTCTTACAGTTGGAGAAAGAAACTCCGTTTCAAGGTTTAATGGCAGTCTTTTGACCTATAGCATTGTGGGTGGCCTGAGTGAAGACTGTGACCCAAGGTTTGCCTGGAAGACAAGGGAATAAATAGGAAGGTAGGGGACTGTGCTGAACTTAAGCTCAAGGCCCTCCAGAAAGAAGTCTCTAAAGCAAATTTCTTCCTTGGTCGATTAACCCTGTACAGGGAATTTATGGGAAAATGTGTGGCAACCAAGCAGCCATTTTCCATCTTTCTTCTTACCTATGGTCATGGCACAAGAATGTGGTGGGAGTAAGGGTGTCCATAAATAGTCTGGCTCCAGTTTAACGAGACAATTGCTTTCACCAACACAGCTTTAGCATGTGCTAAAAATGACAATGCCATCCAGTGTCAATAGTTCCAGGGAGACCTGTCACTCCTAGTTACAGCAATAAAACCGCTGGTGGGTGGTCTGTGCTACTGGCTGTCTTCATTATCATTTCATTGTGCTCACGTGGGGTCCAACGCACTTTGGAACAGGCATTCTAAAAGCCTTTCACGCACTGGAGTGCCTTGACATTCATATTTATATATCTTGCTTGCACGGCCGGGGAGGATTCTCTATTCTTGGGTTCCTCATCCTTTGTGCAATTCAAGGTCACAACCCACTTAAGCAGGGATTGTAATATACCCTGAGAACATCCAGCCGCCATAACGCTACGGTTTAGATTCCTCTTGGGTAGTTAAAGGGCTGTCTCTTGATTCAAAGTCAAAGCGGAACCTAGAATAAACTCGTTGAATTAAGATATTTGAGTTTACCTTGGAAACTAGAAAACGTTTACCTTGGGAACTTAAAACGTTTCATCACCTTGAATACACATCGCTTCCATGTTGCATTTATAAGCAAAGGTGGTTTGTCTAAATCAGAAACCTGTGTGTCAAACCCAACTCCTTTTCCCTCAGCCTCTTTATACAGCAGGCTATCGATTCTGGTCAATTCTATTTATGAAGTGTCTGTCAACGCCACACCTTTGTTATAATCACGAACCTCCAGTCTTGCTTCCTTTTCTTCTGCCCTTTATACTGCTGACAGAATGAATTGTCTAAAATAGAAGCTAGGTTCCCCACAACCTTCAGAGAAAATGGGGACATCCTCAGTATAGTCCAGAGGACTTTTCATTGCCTGGTCCCTGACCACCTCAGCTTCTGCCAGGACCCACACCCACATTGTTCTCCAGCCAGCTTTCTGAAATGGTCTTGCTCTTTCATACACACAAGCCTCGGCATTGGGTCCTCCTTGTCTGAGTGTATTTTCTCTTCTTCTTTTAGCTAACTTCTACTACTCCTCAAAAACTCAGCTTAAGCATCTCTTCCTTTGAAAGCATTTCCTTTTGGAGCCCCCTGAGGCTAAGTTAGCCTTCCTTCCTTTGCCCTGATCTGTCCTCTCCATAGCATGCTCTGCATGACTTTAGCCAGCAGAGCCCATGGAATTGTCATTATTGATTGGCTTGTCTGCATTTCCCACTCACCGTGAGTTCCTTGAGAGCAAGAGCTGTATCTTTTCATTCTCTGACTCCCCAGAGACTCCACAGGCTGACCCATAAAGGACGAGGAAAAGATTGTTGAATAAATAACAAATGTTGTTGTTGGCTGCTGTAGAGTCGTCTCTTGACTCATGGCGACCCCATGCTCATTGGAATGACATGCTGCCAGATCCTGGACCATCCACACAATCAGTTGCAGATTGGAGCATTGTGATTCATAAGGTTTTCGTTGGCTAATTTTCAGAAGTAGATTGCCAGGCCTTTCTTCCTAGTCTATCTTAGTCTGGAAGCTCTGCTGAAACCTGTTCAGCATCATAGCTGACGGACAGGTGGTGGCTGCACATGAGGTGCATTGGCTGGGAATTGAAGCTGGGCCTCCCACCTGAAAGGTGAGTATTCCACCATGAAACCACCAATGTTCCCAAATATCAAATAAATACTTCTAAATCTCTCTTGAAATAATCTTTCAAGGCAATAGCATATATTAAGAGTCTGAACTGATCAGAGTAATAACTAGCTTCTTATCATCCCCTGCAATTATATGAGGAACAACAGAAATTCTAAATAGGAGGCTTTTAGTCATAGACTTCCGAGGACCTTTGATTTGTGAGGCGTTTGTGAGGTAAGGCAGATGGGCACATTGCTGCTTCTGATTTCCTATAGCTTGAGGGACCACTGTTTTCTTAGGCACATGCTGGTTTGTTTGCTTGCTTTTATAGTGAGCTTGCCATTTCCCTCGTAAGGAGATGAGATGCGGCATCAGGAGCCTTCCCTCCTCCAAGGCTGCCAATGGTTCACATGAGAATTTCATACCAAATGGCAGAATGAGTCATAATGAGGCCCTCCATAGGCCAGGAAGAAATGGCATAATTCAAGGTTTATCCTTTGATTAGAGTCCCTGGGTATTGCAGATGGTTTGCTAACCGAAAGGTTGCTGGGTCAAGTCCATCCAGAGGCATCTGGAAAAAAAAAGTCCAGGTAATCTACTTCTGAAAACTCAGCCATTGAAAACCCTATGGAGCACAGTTCTACTCTGACATGCATGAGGTCGCCATGAGTCGGAGTTGACTAGATGGCAAGTGGTATCCTTTGAGTAGAACTCCCCGTCATTCACGATGGTATTTTAGTTGGTTACTTTGTGGAAAATGAAGAAGTGCTCCCCGGTTTCTGAGAGTTAGTTTGAGATTAGCTTGGATGAAACATTCTGAGAAAAGAGAATGGAATGAAGGGAGTTTGCCTAAAGCCCAGAAGGGAGATTTCCGTGCAGCGCCTTCCTCACACGACTCCCGAGGGCTTCCCACGTAAACTACTTGCTGGTTCCTGGCACCTTTCTCCTTGTTTTTAGGTGGCCTTTGTTTAAGCATTAGATGGATGTTTGCAGGATTATTTGAGTGATTTCCCACAATTTTATTTCAAGCATTTACTGTTTGTGGCTTAAGGAATTTTAAATAGCATGTAAGCTACAGATCACCTGCCTAAATACACCATATCCAGCATTAGTCTTATATTCTAACAAAATGGAATAAGACATAGTTTGTGAACTGTTGCCAGCTCTCCAGAAAGGCCCTGGGTACATCCAGAATGCCTTAAGGGGGCCTCCCAGCACTGTCCAGAACTTTGTCCAAGATACCGGAAGAGCTCCTTTGTTTTCTGTCCTTCAGAGAGTGCCCCAAGATCTATTCCCCTCTCCCTCAGATGGGTTTGCCTAAAGACCCTTTCTGAGACAACTTTTCTAGGATTCAACAATGGAGCACCAAAAAATGTGAAAATTCTTTGAAGCCCAAGGGTATAAATGACTAAGTCTCTTCTAAAACATGATCGTCTACTTTCTCCAGTGTTGTAAGCAAGCTCTGACTCACTTCCCCTCCTAGATAGGATTTCCTCCTGTGTGTAGTCCCATTGCCAAGGGATTCTTGGAATGCCTTTGCCATTACCCCCATTTCTTCAGTATGTATTTTTTAACATTGTTAGGTTTTGCTGAAGTTGTTTCTAGACACATGACACCATCTCCACGGCTTTTGGCACTACTCTTACTGGCCCCACCCTGGGTTGCCTCTAGGATTAGTCACCCAGAACCTTACATAGGTTTCCCTGGGCATAGGTTTCATGCCCAAGGAAGCTCCATCATCAGAGCTCATTCTGCCCCAGCCCTCGCTCCCACATCCCAGGCAAAAAGCAGAGAGGACTCTTGTGTCTTCAAGAGGTATCAGCTACATCTCCTGCCATGTCTGAACAAAAGCTACACTTTGGAAAATGAGCAAACCATATTTATAAGGGTTCACAGGAATATACCCATCCTAATCATCTACTTTGGTTAAGTATTCTCACATGATGAATACTGAGCTAAACTTTCGGCTTCACTAAAGCCTCTCAAATTAGTGGTCACTACTCTCCAGACACCTGTTCTTGCCAATTAATCATCCTGAAATACAAAAGATATTAATTATACACATGGAGATATATCTATTTTCTATTAATATTTCACCCTGAGCATTGCAGGGTAATGTACTGGGTAGTTTTTGAAGTTTTCATTGATGTAAGTATTGCTGATAATGATCACATTGCAGAGGTATATTCATTTTATTAAACCTTACAACATTTTTCTGTAGTAGATAGAAATAAACTTCACCTTAGTTTTTAGTCAATTAAACATTACAATCTTACATTCTATTAGAGGAAGACAGGCAGCAAACATAATAAGCAAACAAATATGATAATTTCAGGTACTTCTAAGTATCCTGAGGAGACAAAATGTGACGTTGGCAAAGACTATTAGATATACCGTGGACTTCCACAAGAACGAATAAATCACTCTTAGAAGAAATACAACCAAATACTCCTTAGAAGTGAGGATGGTGAGGTTTTTGGCTTGCTTACTTTGGACATGTCATCAGGAAAGACCAATCGCTGGAAATGATTACCATCATACGTGGTAAAGTAGACGGTCAGTGAAAACGAGGGAAACCTTCAAAGAGATGGATTAATGCAATAGTCACTACAATGGACTCAGACATATCAACGGTCATGAAAATGGCCGAGGACTGAAGAACATTTTGTTCTGTTGTACATAAGGTCACCATGAATCGGAGCCAACTCGATGGCAACTAACAACAAAAACAGCATAAGAAAGAGAACCTGGGGTTTGGGTTGGGAGGCAGGGCATCGCTTGAGAAAGGGGATTGAGGAAGTCCTCTCTGAGGAGGTATCATTGGAATGGAAGTTCAAGTGAGAGGGAGGCTGACAAAAAATGATCTGAGGAATGAGTGCTCCAAAAGAGTGGAATAGCGGGTGCAAAGGTCTTAAGATGAGAATGAGTGTGTCTGAAAATATAGTGAGACTGATGTATAGACAGCATCAGGGAGAGGGGGTCCCAGAGGAAGTTACAGGGGCGGGCAGGATCCAAATTATGTCAGGCCACGTAGACCATAGTGGCCACTTTGGATGTTATTTTAAGCATAATTGAAAGATATCAGAGGGCTTTAAGCAGCAGAGTGACATACTCTGGTTTATGCTTTACAAAAAGTATTCATCTGTCCTGTGCAAGAAGGACAATAGGGTACCAGCAGGGAGGCAGGAAAACCAGCAAGGGGCAAAGGTTCATATGAGAGATCATGAGACCTTGGATTATGATTGCAGCAGTTGAGATGGTGAGGTGTGATCTGTTGGGGTATTTATTTTGGAAGTAGCACCAACAGAACTTACTGGTGAATTGGATGTGGAGTTGGAAGGAAGGGGAAGAATAATAATGACTCCAAGGTTTTTAGTCCGAGCAATTGGGGGAGGGCAATGCCATTTACTAAAAGAGGGGAGCTTGGTTGTGAAGGGGAGGAGGTGACATGAGAGGAGGAAAAAATCCAGAGTTCTGTGTTGACACTGCTGTGTGAGGTGCCTGTTAGTCGTCTAAGTGGAGATGTTGAGTGGGCAGTTGAGTGTTTGAATCTGGAGCTCAACAGAATGTCATGCCTGGATAAATAAAGACATATTTTAAACCTATGGGATGAAATGAGATTGCCTTGGGAGAATGTAGATAGATTAGAAAGTCAAGAACCAAGTCCTGGGGCACCCTAACATTTAGATAGAAGGGTGAAGAGGGGGAGCCATCAGAGACGCTGTGTCCAGTGAGGTAGGAGGACATCTCCGCTAATGCAGTGTCCTGGAAGCCTAGGTAAGAAAATATTTTCAGAAGGAGCAGGTGGCCAACCATGCCAAATGCTACTGAGAGGTCTAGGAGGAGGAGGAGGGCAGAGAATTGATAGCTGACTTTGGTACCGGTTACTTTGATCAAAGCTGTTTCAGTGCAATAGGGAGGACAAAAGCTTGACTAGGCTAGTTGTAAGTGAGGAAATGGACACCATGAGTAATGACAACTCTTTCAAAGATTTTTCTATGAAGGGAAACACAGAAATGAAGTTGGATTTGAAGTGGGAAAAAGTGTCAAGAGACTGTTGTTTGACAAGGATG
The DNA here is from genome assembly GCA_030035585.1 of Dugong dugon. Classification (NCBI taxonomy): domain Eukaryota; kingdom Metazoa; phylum Chordata; class Mammalia; order Sirenia; family Dugongidae; genus Dugong; species Dugong dugon. The sequence continues at coordinate 19,721,483 of CM057469.1, read as the reverse complement.
ATATTAAGAATGTTTGCTGATGGAAATGATCTAAGAAATAGAAATTAAAGGAGAAACAGAGGGAGGAAATATTTGCAGGTGCCAATTCTTTAAGAAGAGTACAAAGGAATGAACTGAGATCGTAAATGGAGAGATTGGCCTTACAAAGGAAAAGGTATATTTTCACTTAAAAGGAAGGAAAGTGATTTCAGGTTAGCAACTTTCAGCTTTCAAGTTGAAGCAAGGAGTAAGTGAAGAGGTAAACTGAATAAGTATTGGAGTTTTGGCATGTATGATGGAGGAATAAAGAGGCACAGTTGTTAAGGGCATTTAAATTCCTGGGCCAGAAATTTAAGCTAAGAAAGGAAGTGAGAATACGTGTGTGTGTGTGGAGGGGTGGTAGTCGTGATGATGAATAATAAAAAAGTAGAAGTGGGTCAATGGATTGTCCGTCATGCTAGTGTCACAGTACTATTGGAGGGGAATAATAGAAAATTAACAGGAAAGATAGGAGGTGGTGGTCAGAGAGTGAGAACTGATACCTGACTTTGGCGTTGGTTACTTTGGTCAAAGCTGCTTCAGTGCAATGGGGAAGAGAAAAGTCAAGATTTTAGAGGTTGTGCAATTGCTGATAATAACAAAGTCTCAGGTATGGCCATGGGAGTGTGTGGTTATTTCTGGGCGAGAGGACCTACCAAAGGGAACAAAGGCGCTCAAGGAACAAACAGGTCAGAATGTTGGAGGATGGAGAGTGAAGTCACCATGAATTATAATGGAGGCAGTCAGTGAGCAAGGTGCCAAGTTACTCTGAATGACTGAGCAAAGCTAGGAGGTCTGGTAGGCTCAAGAAAGGAAGAGCAATGGTGTTACAGATTGAATTATGTCCCCCCAAAATATGTGGTGTAAATCCTAACCTCTATGCCTGTGGTTATAATCCCATTTGGCAATGTGTTGTCTTTGTTATGTTAATGAGATAAGATTAGTGTAGGGTGTGTCTTGAGTCAATCTGTTATGAGATATAAAAGGAGCAGATTAAGTAAGCAGAGATGGGAGAAGACAGATGCCAAACCACATGGAGATCTCCCAGGAATCAGGAAACAGAAGCTGAAGAGACAAGGACCTTCCCCCAGAACAGACAAAGCTCTAGAGCTGGCACCCTGAATTCAGATCGCTAGTCTCCTAAACTGTGAGAAAATAAATTTCTGTTTATTAAAGCCATCCACTTGTGGTATTTCTGTTATAGCAGTACTAGATAGCTAAGACAAGCGGGTAGTAAATTCTTCAAAGGGATGTTTGAAAGAGGAAAGAGGAAGTAGCAAAGGGGGCAAGGACATGCATCACACCTCTAGGGTTTGTGGTAAGTAGGATGTAGAATAAAAATAGCTTCCACTTGAGAGAACTACAGAGAAAAGAGGGTCCTCGGAGCACAGCTAGATTTCAGAGAGAACAGGAAGTTGATGGGAATTTTCAGATGGGGAAAGAGGTTAAACCCTTTTTATAATGTTTCCTAAGACCATTTCCTAAAAAGTAAAGATGTCACTTTGATGACTAAGGTGTGTCTGACCGAAGCCATGGCCTTTTCAATCACCTCATATGCATGCAAAAGCTGGACAATAAGAAAGGAAGACAAAAGAAGAATTAATACATTTCAATTGTGTTGGCCAAGAATATTGAACATACCATGTACAGCCAGAAGAATGCACAAATCAGTCTTAGAAGAAATACAACCAGAATGCTCCTTAGGATGGCATTACTAGCTTGCTTACTTTGGACACATCGTCAGGAAAGTCCAATAGCTAGAAAAGGATATCATGATTGGTAAAGGTAGACAGTCAGCAAAAGCCAGGGAAACCCTCAATGAGATGGGCTGACATAATAGACATAATAGACTCAAATATAACGTTATGGATTAAACTGTGTTCCCCAAAAATATGTGTCATCTTGGCCAGACCATGATTCCCAGTATTGTGTGGTTGTCTTCCATTAGTGATCTGATGTAACTATCCACCATTTTGTGATACGTTGTAAACCCTAGCCCCAATGCCTGTGGTTTATGGTCCCATTTTGGAGTGAGTTGTCCCTTATGTTAATGGGGCAGGATTAAGGTGGGATGCATCTTGAGTCACCACCTTACTAGAGGGTATGACTCAAGTCACCACCCTTACCACTCTTATTCAAGTCACACCTGTAAGTTTCTTACAAAAGGAGAGAGAAGTGAGCAGAGATGGGGGACCCACCACCAAGAAGAAGAGCTAGGAGTGGAGCACATCTTTGGAACCCAGCATCCTGCACTGAGAACCTCCTAGACCCCGGAGACAGAGCTGTAACACTAGACGTGGCACAAGACTGTAAGAAGTGGCAGCCAAGAAACAGCGACAGTAGAACCAGGAGATTGGTGCGAGAGCCAACCCACAGAGCAAGAGAGAGCCGAGTGCCTTCCAGCAGGAGGCTTCCTGGTGGAGTGGAGTGCCTCTGAGCAGTTATTGGCAGAGCTAAAGAGCTTTGTAACGCTTGCCTTAGCAGGACAGAGGCTGGGCCAAGGGGCTGAGGGGCCGAGGGCCAGAGAGAGGTCTGCTGGTGGACACGACTGAGAAGAGGCTGTCCTAACTGACATGGACCTTCCTCCAGAGCCGACAAACAAAGACTTTCACTCTAGCCAGTGCTCTGAATTCGGACGTCTAGCCTCCTAAACTGTGAGAGAATAAATTTCTGTCTGTTAAAGCGTTCCACTTGTGTTATTTCTGGTATAACAGCACTGGATAACTAAGACACATACCGATGATTGTGAAGATGGTTCAGGACCGGGCAACGTTTTGTTTTGTTATACATAAGTTCTCCATGAGTCGGAGCCTACCTGACGGCAACTAACAAGAGGAACAAGACTGTATCAGTGGGATAGCTGAGACGTACTCTGGCCTGTTGCTCCAGTCCCATTAGATCTGTTTGTCCAGAATCCTCAAACCTTCACAACATTCTACAGACGCCATTTGGTTTGTGTGAAGTGGTTCCTAGGACTAGGGACTACCTGTGTCAATCCCCTCAACACACCATAGAGATGAAATATCCAGGAGATCAGATGGCTTTTAAAGGTTTATAATTGTAAACTGTGCCACAAGGCTGCCTACAAAATGCGAGACTCATGAAGCACATCCTGCTGTAACCCAACCAAAGGCTGCCGCCAAGAGAGGGAATCACCCATGTTAGAACGCCGAGGGCTCTGACAGCCATCTCTCTGACTGGACCCTGTCCTTGAACTGATCCTGATCACCTTAACTCAATTAGCCTGTTTTCAAAGAACTTTGCATGAAAAAGAAGAATCCCAGAAACTATTAGGTTTGAGACCAGAAAGTTATATGTCCTAGAAATGTTTTGAGCCCCTTTAGCAAACAGGACATTTCAATCTGCGAAACCACCTTCCTTTTTTGTTTTGTAATATTTTTGTTAGAAGTAGTAGTAGTCACTGCTCATGTCTAAATGAGGAATCTCGAGGTCATTATGCCCAAGCCTAATGTCTGTGATAATAAGGCTGTGAAACTAGCTACATTTGAATAACAAGTTGCAGTAACATAACATTTTCACTGATGACATAGCATTTTAAACTGACAGAAATCTAGGGGCAAAATTTTGAGGAAGTATTCACTCCCAAGTGGAGCATACAAAAATTTGCCATAAAGGAAAATATTTTGTCCAATAAAAACCTGTTTCAACATGTGTACTAACTGTTTAATGAGAAACTATTTTGTTCCGTAAACCTTCATCTACAGTGAGAATAGCAGCACAATTGGAAGAGCGTAGTCAATGTCACTGAACTGTGCATGTAGAAGTTTTTGAAATGGTGTATCTTTCTTTGATTATGCATATTTTCACCAAAAAAAAAGGTCGGAAAAGGAGAGGGTTGGCATGTCGTGGGGTTGTTAACCAATGTCATAAAACAATATGTGTACTACTGTTTAATGAGAAACTATTTGTTCTGTAAGCCTTCACCTGAAGTACAATTAAAAAAAAAAAAGAAAAAAACCTGTTTCAGTCCTACAGGACAGAGTAGAACTGCCCCATAGGGTTTCCAAGGAGCAGCTGGTGGACTCGAACTGCCAACCTTTTTGTTAGCAGCCGAACGCTTAACTGCTGCACCACCAGGGCTTATTTGTTCAACAGAGTTAGTAATAAATGGACTTCAAATGAAGGTGATCTCAATACAGTATTGTGATTGTGCATATATACATAATTGGTTCTATTTTCTTAGTTAAATGGATTGATACATTCAGGCAAATGAGTGGTGAATTCGGTAAAATATTTGGCTTAAAAAATTTCTCATTTTTTGATTCTGATTCAAAGGCCTTACTTATTTGAGCCCAGAGGAACACAGTCTCTGGGCGAGTGGGTCTCCTTGCTCAATAGGGATAAAAACCTTAGTTTACATTGATTAGATTAGACTAAATTGTGGGAAGCTTGGTGACGTTTAGTGAAGTTTTGAGAGCAAACATCTGCTATTCTAGAAAGTGATAGGATATTAGAATTGGGGCCAAGATAAAAGTAATGGGCAGTTGGCATCTGTAAAGACTTAAAAAAACAAAAAAAGGAGAAGAACTGGTGAAGTTAACTGGGTAGTGACGACCTGAGGAGAGTGTTCTCTCGCCCAGTTGTCAAAGACGACAAAAATCTCATGAAGACCTAAACTGACACACAGTGATGTCACATTGCATAGTTCCCCCCATTACGTAGTCCCGTTTCTGTGGTAGGCATGGTGTCTTACAGTCTTTTTTTTGTTCACATGTGCAACAATGTAAAAACCAGTTGCTGTCGAGTCCGTTTCAACTCAGGGTGACCCCATGCGTGTCAGAGTAGAACTGTGCTCCGCAGGGTTTTCAATGGCTGATTTTTCAGAAGTAGATCACCAGGCCTTTCTTCTAAGGCACCTCTGTGTGGACTCAACTCTCCAACCTTTCCATCAGCAGACAAGCGTGTTAACCATGTGTACCACTCATGGATCCTGTGCAATAACAGACAACAGCAAATCTCCATGGTTACTGACAGAGCCCTTTCCTACTGTCCGGTGAATTAGAACTCAGTGTCCTCAAGATCTCCAGAAATTTCGGCTCAAGTTAATAGATAACTTGGGTGACTACAGAGATGTGAAATATGTCATGTGATAAATTCAGGGGAGAAATTGTTCACTGCATGCCCTGTGGATATACTTCAGACACAGAGGCATTCCAAGAACCAACAGAGTTTAAAGGAGAAGGAAAGACTGTTATGAGGAGTTCTAGGGAAATGAAGCTTTTCTGTACTAGAAACAGAACCGCATTCACAATTCTTAAGTCACCAAAAAGGTATTCTAAGTCTTGATTGCTTAAGACGTCTGTTTGAGTTCTTCATAGTTTCTCAGGGCAATCTGCCGTGTTTTCTTCTCCCAAATACCACTGTGTAGAAGAACTTTGTTTATTTTACTGACATGTAAGGCTTTGATATCTGAATGGATTCTCCTTTTTTACTTTTTATCTTTCTTATTTGAAGGCACACAGAAAAAATAAAGCAGAGCTTTTCTACTCTGGTTTGGTTTCATAGCATGGGGAAGCAGCATACCTACCTGAGTTAGGTATCCATAAGTTCAATCCTAAGGCTTCTTCACCTCCTAAATGGGGATGATAATTCCTAATCAGGGAATTTTGTGAGGTTCACCTATGACAAAGCACGCCCAGTGCCACATACAGAGTAAGCACTTAATGAGGGTAGGGATTGCTACATGTGATTATCTGAAACCATCTCTGAGACTATCACTACAGCCTTCTAACTGATTCCCTGCTTCTCCTCTTAGTGCCTCCACAGAGAAGCCAGAGTGATTTTCTTTAAACATATAAATCAGATCATGTCTTTCCCCTCCTTAAATCTTTCTAGTGGCTTCCCAATGCTCCTGGAATAAACTCCAAGCATTTTACCATGACCCACAATGCTGCAGCCCAATTCGTATGATCTAGCCCCTGCCTACCTCTCTAACAGGATCTCTTACCATTTTTCTTCTTGCTCTCTAATGTAATATCAAATATCTTTCTGTTCCTCAGATCTTGTGCCAAGATTATTCCCACTCCCTCTAGTGCCTTTGCCTTTTCTACCTCACGTGCCAGGAACACTCTTTCCCCAGATCACAGCTGGCTTCTTTTTGTCATTTAGGTCTTGGATATAACATCACATCCTTAAAGAAGCCTTCCCAATCAATCTTGAGTTACTCTCCTCTTACCCTAGAAACGCTCTTCTCAAATAATTCTGTTCTATTTTCTTCATAGCACTATCACTACCTAAAATCATCTTGCTAATTGATTTGATAATTATTTATTTCCAATCTTCCCCCAGTAGAATGTAAACTCCATGAGAGCAGAAATTTGAGCCAAGCAAATAATAGACCAGACCCAGACCCATTGCCATTGTGTCTATTCTGACTCATAGTGACCCTATAGGACAGAGTAGAACTGTCCCATAGGGTTTCCAAGCCTGTGATCTTTAAGGAAGAAGACTGCCACATCTTTTCTCCCAAGGAGTGGCTGAGGGGATCAAGCCGCCAACCTTTTGGCTAGTGGCTGAGCTGACTTAACCACTGCACCACCAGGGCTCCTTAGCAAATAATAGGATTCAGTAAATACCTGCTAGCAAATGAATCAATGAGAAAGAGAATGCCCTCAAGAAATACCATGAAATTCTTGTAATAATTCTCAGAACAAAAATAAATTACATTTTAATTAAGATGTATGTGTGTGTCATAGAGTTTTTTTTTAGTGGAGGAGAACAATAAACAAAATAAATGGTGATGGAGTTCAGCAATGCTAAGAAAATTGAAAAACTCTTCCCTAGAGGCCAGAGTCTCAGGAACACTAATGAGAATGATCTGGCTTTGTGCTGTGTGCTTAGTTCAGACTCAATTAAGACTTAATGTTCAGTCTTCTTCCTAGCCATGGTGTTACCTCATACTCATATGGACAATAATATGGTAAGGAGAGAAGATTAAGGACCTCGGTCATGAGTGTTGCTTTGCTTTTCATTGAAAAGACAAAAGAAGGAAGAGAGTTTACTGGTCTGAGGAAGCCTGAGCTCGCCCATGTTTCTGTCTTTCCAGGTAACCACTCAGGCTCATCCTGTGGCGGGGAGAGAGATGGTAACACATAACTGGCCTCCTTCCAAGCTCCTTAGAATTTATGTTCACAGAAGAAGCACAGACATGTGTAGATCCATCTTCAGGATACCATGTTTCCTGCCCAGATACACACCGACCTCTGCCTTTTCAAAGGCAAAATTTGATCCATTAATGTTCTCCAGTGTTGGTTTCATAAAGCATTTGGATGGGCCCTTCTTCACAAATGAATAAAAATGAGTAAAGTCCTCAGAATCAAAGGAAAGCCAGGACTGGCTTCCAGAAGCACGAGGCAACCCAGAGAGTCCATCTGCAGCCAAACCATGCAACAGACCCAGACACAGCTTAGAGGCTGGCAACAAGTCTGCCTGCAGGATCTGCCAAGGAGCCAGATGCTGTTGCTTCCAAAGCTTGGCATCAGGGCCCCTGATTGCCATCCAACAAAGAGGAAAAATAGGAATGATATAATGTGGTGGGATAAAACACATCCCACCTCAACCTTTTTTATTACTCACTGAAAAAAAAAAAAAAGGAAGATATTTATGGGAAAGTACCAATGTTTTTGGAAATATTGTACATACATTAGCTACAACACCATTTTTGCCAAATGGGAAATATATTTAAAATATGCAATCTGCGTCTGTCTAAAAATAAATTGTCATCTTTCCTGATCAATGTGTATGTCCAGAATATGGAAATGACTCGGCTAATTGAGGATGCTGTCAACCAGTGCGCTTGTAAGTTACCAAGAAGTAAAGTTGTGAAGAAGTCTGTCTGTGTATGTGCATAAAATAGCAATTAATGTTGTTGTGATATGAAGTGAGTTTAAGAAAGATTGGGCTTTGAAAAAGAAAAAGAACTATCCAGTGAAGGTGGGGTGTAGAATTGCATGGTTATATAAAGTATTAGGAGTTATGTTAAGTCGGATGAGATAAGATGTTTATGAAAAAGTAGAATGTGGTGAAGAATGGTGTTTTCCAAGGCTCTGGATGATGTTAATAACCCACCTGCCTACCTACCTAAACACACACACACACACACACACAGTCACATAAATAATGAATAAATCTGGGCAAAGTACTGGTACGTATTGAGAATTCATTGTCATTTCTCTTCACCTGGGTTTTAAACTGGCAAGTTAATGTCACTGTTGATGTCATTGTGCTCTTCATTGGAATTTTAAATTTGCAAATCAATGTCACTGTGGTAGAAATTTCTATTGTTTGGAGATTTCTAGATGTTTGAGATATTTAGGCTGTTTTGAGATTTTTTAGAAAAATAAGGTAGAGTAAGAGATTGCACCCACTTTGCCGAATGAGATGAGGGGTATAAGCAACGCAAACGTGCTTCCACTTTCCCCTGGATTCACACTAGCCTGAAATCCCACCCTCAGTGTCACTGCGGGCTTCGGGCTTCGGGCTTCAGCAGCACAAGCAGAGCTGCTTCCAGGAGGCTTCAGCTAAAATGCATCCTGCTTTAGCACATTATCACAGGCAAATTTGTCATCTTAGCTGGTTGACAGGCATCTGAAAATGGGGGACAATCAGTGGGTGAACAAGGACACTGTGAGGGCATCCGGTAAGGAGAGCCTGGAGCCCCTTAGTGACCAAGGGGTTATGGAAGTAATGTTCTAGTCAAGGTGGGACACTGGAAAACAATGCACCCTCCTCACTGCTGTGCCAGGCTGCGACATTATGTCATGTTCTGCTTCAAAACTGGGAATCTAGGACAAATCTTTAAAACCAAATATTGGGGTTTAAAATGCGGTTGTTTCCTGAATTATCCACTTAAATATGAATAATTGCAACTTGAATACGATTTTGTAGCCCAAGATTTTTTGGATCTTCATATGTCTTATGGATTGAATTGTGTCCCCCCAAAATACGTGTTGTAATTCCTAACCTCTATGCCTACGGTTATAATCTCATTTGTGAATGGGTGTCTTTCTTATGTTAATGAGGCAGGATTAGTGTAGGGTGTGTCTTGAGTCAATCTCTTCTGAAATAGAAAAGAGTTTAAACAAGCAAGTGAACAAGCAGAGATGGGGAAGAGAGATGCCAAGCCACATGAAGATTGCCCAGGAGCAGAAGCTCAAAGAGAGAAAGACCTTCCTCCAGAGCTGACAGAAAGCCTAGAGCTGGCACCCCGAATTTGGACTTCTAGCCTCCTAAACTGTGAGAAAATAAATTTCTGTTTGTTAAAGCACTAAATAACTAAGGCAGAATTTGGTACTGAAAGAGTGGGGTGCTGGTTTAACAGATACCTAAAATGTGAAAGCAGTTTTTTAATTGAGTTATGGGTAGAGGCTGGAAGAGTTTTAAGGTGCCTAATAGGAAAAGTCTAGATTGCCTTGAAGAGACTGTCAGTAGGATTATGGAGGTCAAAGGCAATTTTGGTGAGGGCTCAGAAGGAAGTAAGGACAGCTATAAAGTCTCTGTCATTTTAGAGAATACATATGGCACCAGCAAAAGAATGTTGCTAGAAATGTGGATGTTAACATACTTCTGGTGAGGCTTTAAAACAAAACTGATGAACATGAGATCAGACAATGGAGGAAGGGTGATACTTTTCATGCAGTGGCAAAGAATTTGTCTGCATTCTGTTCAAATGTTTGGTGGGAGGTAGAACTTATAAGTGATGAACTTGGATATCTAGCCGATGAGATTTGTAAGCAAGACCTTAAAGAGGCCACATGGTTTATCTTTGCTGCTTATAGTAAAATTCAAGAGGAAAGAGATGGACTTAAAATTGACTGTGCAAAATGAAAACACAACTTAAAGATTTGGGAAATTCTATTATACAGACTAAGGACACTTGTCCTAGAATTTTCACCAAGGACATGGCTACGTAATCTTTTGTTAAAGAGACTGAGCCTGTGACTGATGGATCTAACCAACTACCACAGCAGAAAACCCATCAGCTTAGAGTGAAGGGGAAAGAAAAAGATCGAAAAGAAAGAACACTGTCCGCCTCTTGGAATTCCACAGGCGGGAAACAGACCAAAGAAGCTACATCTGCTGTCCTCCACGAAAAGAAAAGGACCATCCCTGGAACAGCTCGCAGACCAGCAGAACTGTTGGAAGGAGCATGGGAAGCAAGGCCTTCTTGGTTTCAAAGGGTGGGGCTACAGCTTCTTAGGTTTTAAAGAGTTGGATCTTCACCAACTCGTTTCTGGAGTTTGGGGCTGTCGTTAAGGTGTGCCAGGGGGATGGAGCCACTGCCCAAAGCTGAGGGGGTGGGAATGCTATGACCAAGGGGCAGAAGAATGGGGTCTTTTGGGGCTGAGGGGGTGAGATCACTACTCAGATGGTCCAGGAGAATGGGGCCACCTAAAGCTGAGAGAGCAAAGTTGCCATCCCAGAGGGCCTGGAAGGTGAAACTAAAGCCGAGGGCCGAGGGGCCTCCACCCAGAATCCAGAGGACATGGCCTCTGGAGGGCAGGATCATTGCCCAGATGGTCTCAGAGAAGAGAGGATTATTTTCAAGACTTGAGAGCTAATGTAATTTGTTCTGCTGGGTTATGGACTTGCTTGGTGCCTACTAACCCTTCTTTCCCTCCAATTTCTTCCATTTGTAATGGAAATGTCTACCTTGTGCCTGTTCCACCATTGTACTTTGGAAACAGATAAATTGTAGTCTAGATTTCACAGGTTCCAGATGAGAAGGAATTTTGCCCCAAGAGGGAATATGCCTAAAGTCCCATCCAGATTTAACTTAGAGGATTCAGAAGATGAGATTTTGGACTTGGAGTTGATTTAAGACTTTTGGGATGATGTGATGGGGTGAATGTGTTTTGCATGTGGCAAGGATGTGAATTTTGAGGGGCCAAAGGGTAGAATGTTATGGATTGAATTGTGTCCCCTCAAAATATGTGTTGTAAATCCTAACCTCTATGCCTGTGGTTATAATCCCATTTGAGAATGAGTTGTCTTCATTATGTTAATGAGACAGGAGTAGTGTAAGGCTTGTCTTAAATCAATCTCTTCTGAGATATAAAAGAGATTAAGCATCCTGAGGTTCACCCTTCAGCCAAAGATTAGACAGGCCCATAAAACAAAATGAGACTAAATGGGTACCAGCCCAGGGGTAAGGATTAGAAGGCAGGAGGGGACAGGGAAGCTGGTAATGGGAACCCCAAGGTCAAGAAGGGAAGAGTGTTGACATGTTTTAGGGATGGCAACCAATGTCATAAAACAATTTGTGTATTGTTTAATGAGAAATGTGCTCTGTAAACCTTCATCTAAAATACAATAATAAATAAATACAAAAAGTAAAAAAATAAGAGATTAAACAACCAAGCAAAAGAAACAGAGACAGGGGAAGAGAAATGCCAAGCCATGTGAAGACTGCCCAGGAGCAGAAGCTCAGAGGACACAAGGACCTTCCTCCAGAGCCGACAGAGAGAGAAAGCCTTCCCCTAGAGCCAGTACCCTGAATTTGGACTTCTAGCCTCCTAAACTTTGAGGAAAAAATTTGTTTGTTAAAGCCACCTACTTGTGGTATTTCCATTATAGCAGCACTAGATAACTAAGACAATATGAATGAAAAAAAGCAATCAACTTGAAGAGAATAGAAAGTTTATTCCACGCAGGAAAGATGAGATTATACGTGTGTGTGTGTGTATAATTTAATTTCATACAGCTCCCACACTTCACAGAGAGAAACTTGTTCAAAGAAATAGAGCTTCTTCACGCAGAGCCTCCCAAAGATCTTCTTAAATCCCACCCAAATAGTGAAAAAGAGGGTCTTATTATAACAATAGCAACCAAAGAGATTTAAAAAAAAACTATTTTCAATACATTTCCAAATTGGAGCAGGAGGTCAGGTTTAGCTCAGGTTAAAAATGTTATGATAGAAACACAAATTCATCAATGTTACAGTCAGCAGATCATACATTCCAGAGTGTCAGGCAAGGATCGTGGTTTGTGCCACTGCAGAGAATGACAGATCACTGTTGAAGACGTAACAACCAGAATCATTGCCACCATGAAATAGATCATGATGCACCTCGATCTTTTCCAAATGTTATTTACAGTTATCAGCGGTTGAGGACGGCAAAGCACAAATGGATATTAATCTTTACTCTCCCAGGCCTCAGTACACTCAGGGTTTCTGTCTCTTAGAGTCTGCCCATAATTTCCAGCGATGTGATAAGCCCTAGTTATGTGCAGTCTGTCCAAAAGGGATCAAATATAAATATTTCCAAAAAGAAAGAGTGTTTCAAATGCCATCAATCAAAACCTTTGAGAACTCTGTTGCTGCAGCATTCTGGAAAGGATTGCTATGTGAGAATTTGTTCCAGAAAAGAGCTGCTAAAGTAAATGATGAGGCCGTGTTATGGAAAGAGGAAGGAGGACGGGGTGAGGGTGGGAGGTCGGGCAGAGTCAGCACACAGGAAGCTGGAGGAAAGATGTTTTCCTAACCCAGAATCTTGGCTCATGCACTACAGACCTTTTTTCCAAAGCCTATATTGTAACCTCTATTTTATCCCATATGCCTTTGACTTCCAAACTGTACAGGTTATCTTGATACCATTTTGATTAAATTGGTGCTTGGCCCCCGACACCCCCATATGACCTCAGGTCAGGACTATTTTCACAGCTTTTTAGGCCCTAGACCCTCTTACTTTTGGAGGTCCCAACCTCACTCCATATCACACATGTTAAAATGTACCCAAATCCTGCATTAAATATAAACCAAACAAAAACCTGTTGCTGTCAAATTGATTCCCACTCACAGCAATCCTATCGGACAAAGTAGAATTTCCCCATAGGGTTTCTAAGGAGCGGCTGGTGGATTTGAACTGCCAACCTTTTGGTTAGCAGCCGAACTCTTAATCACTGGGCCAACAGGTCTCCACATTAAATATAGAGGGTTTTTTTTTTTTTTTTGCTATAAAAATAAATTCAAAAATTGTAATTTTGCTTTTGAGATTATTTGGCTGTCAGTAATTTAAATTATGATTGGCTGTAGTTTCTTGGTAACGATTGCGTTTATGTAAGACTTTTATTAATATTAAATTTAATCATTAAAGAAATTGTCATAATATCATGCACTGCAAATTAAGTATTTATTAATTTCAGTTTTATAGTTCTATTGTCGTATTTGGAAGCCAATAAATTTGTCTGCAGGCCTCCAGTATTTTCATGGGCCCCTAAAGATTTGGATAATGCCTAACGGATAAAATTAGCTGCCTCAAGTCCTCAAGAGTAAAAGCAATGGGGCACTTCTACTCTGTCACATGGGGTATTTTTGAGTTGAAAATTGACTTGAAACCACCTAACAAGTTGCGAAGCAGAAGGGAGCCAAAAAAAAAAAAAAAATGGTAAAAGCAGCAGGGTAGCAGGGTATGTGTGAGTGAGTGTGTGGGGGTGTGAGAGTGAATTGTGTGTGAGAGTGTGGGGGACAGTGTGTATTGGTGGGGGGATTCCATTCATCAGATCTGGCATCCCTATGAACTAAGTTCCCCCAGCTCTCTGGTTTCTTTGTAGTTCCCACAGTAGTAGGGTGTAGTTCTTCACATAAAACTCATTTCGGTGCCTAAGGAAACTACCCTAGGGTGGAAGGGGAAATCAGGGCAGCACACAGTACACAGAAGAGAGCTACCACAAGTATGGCCCTGAAGACTCAAAGAATGAGACAGTACCTTTAATGTATGTCCTGTTATTGATCTCTTTTTCAACACACCTTTAACCCTTGATGATGGCTTCTTCTGACCAACATTCCATGACTTGTCTTCCTAGACCCAAGGCATGCTTTTGGATTTATGTCCTGTCTATTGACTCAGCAGTAAGTGTCCATTGGATTTAGGCCCTGAGCACAACACTTCTAACCTTGGTAGAAACTGAGAGAATGTGCAAGCAATTCGTTCTTAGTTCAATTCTGGGGTCTCCCTAGTTTGTTCTGCTTCAGAACAGCACAGAGACACAGCCTGTAATGTATCATTTTACCTCCTCCCTTAGTTAAAACATCCCAAGCGAGGACTTCTTCCTTCTTCGTCATGACTTTGGCTACACTAGTGGGCTCCACTCTCCCCCGCTGGACTGCGAAGGCCCCACATGGGATCAGACCCATGCTTAGGCTGTGCTTGTGGGTTGTGACTCTGGCCCTGCCGGCTTCCCTCTCAAATCTCCCAGAGTTTCACAAAAGCACCTTTTGTTTTGTATCATTTTGCCCTCTGGGCTTCACCAACACACTCAGGCTAGCAAACCTCTCACTTTCCCCTGTCTCAGCACACATCCCCACACTCACACCCAAGACAAGATCTCCTTTCACAAAGCTGCATTTCACAATGACCAAGTCATATTTAGCATTTGAAAGGCAACTCTCAACTATGATTTCTATCAGGATTTTACTTTCTCTTGGTTTTCTTCTTAACTTCCATGATCGTTTCTAGTGAAGTCTCCTTGCCAAGTCTCCAGAACACCCTGATACTCTATTTACAATTCCATTCTTCACCCCCAACCCTAGAATTTTTACTCTTTACCTTGGTCTGTTTTTTTTCTTCAAAGCACTTGCCACCTTCTAACCTACAATGTAATTAACTTATTTGTTCTGATGTTGTATTGCTCTTCTTTTTTTTTTTTAAAAATCCTCCCAATAGAATGTAAGCTTTACAGGGAAAAGAATTTTTGGCTGTTTGTTCTCTGATGTAACAAAACCAGAACAGTGCACGGCACATAATAGATACTCAACAAATATTTGTTGAATAAATAAAAGAATAATACTGCTTCCAACCTTTAAGACAGGGTCTTAGCAAAAAGCCTTTCATAGCTGGTATTGTAATCTCTCTGCATTGCTAACATTGATAAACATATTCAAAGTGACTCACCCAAAAGTCTTACGGAAACTCCCAGGTCCTTTACTTCCTGATCAGATTCTTTAAAATGGAGTCAACTTGTTAGCTGTGCAAACACTGCAGGCAGGGCTTACTGACGTGTGGTGCAGAAATTGGGTTACCTGTGTCATGAAGCTTAAGGTACCGAAGAAGCATGCACAATACATTTCCCACCTCACTGGAACACGTCTTTTTTTTTTTTTTTTTTAAACTGGGAGCTCACTAATAACAAGAATGATCACAACTAAGGTAACAATATATATTTTTTTTCTCAAAATGCTGTTCTACAGTATATGTTAAACAACTTACAAAGAAGCCTACAAAAGAGAAGACAAATCTGAAGGGTTGAAATGTGGTAAAAATTCCATTTGTGTTGCTTTCTTCACAAGGCAGAACTAAATCCAATAGGTAGACATTGTAGGAAGATGTTTGAGAGTAAGGAAGAACTTTATAACCACTAGACCTACTCAGAAATAAAATGGCTCCCCTGTATATAAAGCGCTCTGGTCCCTGGAAGAGTTTATGCAGGGGCTCCGTGGAGAAGATTCCCGCAGTGAGTTAAGGGTTGGACAGGGTGACCTTGAAGGTCCTTCTGGGGTTGAGATTCTGTGCGAGAATGCATTATAATGAGCCAGTTCCATAACTCACTCTCTGCAAGGAATATTACTTTAGCTGGTAGATGAGTAGACTGAGGCATGAAAACGCAGAACAGATGACTCACATTTTCAGAACGAAAATTCATGAAAAGAGCATCCATATTTCTGAATTCCATTTTTCCTTCACATCAGATATAATTAGCTTTCAAAGTGAAAAGTATCAATCAAATGTGAAGGGCAAGGCAGAAATGTTTCCATATTCTTCTTACTTGCATAAAAAGGAATCAGCTCCTAGTAGTCAAAATTCACTTCACAGAATCCAGAATTAAGTTATGACAAACAAATGGAGATGATCAACCATTTTTACTTGCCTTTAGGAGTAGTCAAAAACATTCCCATATACAGTAGATAAAACCAGTTGCCAATGAGTCAGACTCCAGCTCATGGTGGGCCCACGAGTGTCAGAGTAGAACTATGCTCCATAGAGTATTCAATGGCTGATTTTTTGGAAGTAAATCACCAGGCGTTTCTTCCAATGAGCCTCTGGGTAGACTCAAACCTCCAGCCTTTCAGTTAGCAATTGTTTGCCCCACCCAGGGACTCCAGGGAGAAGATGGGGAACTGATAAAGTAAGTGCCAGAGGTGTTCACAGAGTACTCAAAGCCTGAGAGATCACTGTCTTAAAGTTATAGCCAATGTCATTAGCATGATGCTTCTCAGATAGGTGCTTGTGATATTACTTATCAGTTCCTGCTTCCCTCAGCTCTTGAAAAAGTCACACAAAATTGCTTGTTTTGAACCTATCTATAGGGCTGTACTTGCTTTCCATTAAGTAGTGCATCTAAGGAAACTTACAATAAGTTCAAAAATAACCAGTGCCACAGTTGCGTCTGTCAGTTGCCTCCCTGTCCCTGGGTGAAGGACTATTTATGAGCCCTTTGGAGTACTTTTTTAATGAAATTCCAAGTCTTAAAAGGTTTGAAGGTCGATCCTCATATGACGTAGAGAGAATATCATCTGTTAGAGAGATATGAATTCTAAAGACAAAAAAATGTCATTAAAGAAAATTACTGCTTTGGAGGTTTATCCAAGCAAGGATCCTGAGATTCTAAATTTGAAAAGTCATATAAACCTGTCGTTTCAGTTCTGGAGAAAAAAAATTTCATTTCCTTTCATTTAATACACAACTGTATTGAGCAAAGTCTTCTTGGGTTTACACGATTTCTCCCTCCATCTCTGCCCCAGGTGCGCTTCCTTCCCCGCATCCTTGGGCTGAGTGTAACAGGACCAGATGTGGTCAGTGTTTGACTGAGTTCTCTGAACCCATTTGCCCTTGAGGGGGCAAAGGGGATGATTCTGGGGAACAATTACCCACTTGGCTTAGTTTTTAATTAAATATAACCTGAATCCCCTCTAAAATTAAGAAGAGGTTTGAATAGAGGTAAATTGGAAAATTGTCATGCATCACCCTTTCCTTATGATTGTACTTTAGCCCTCCTTAGTGATCCCCTTTGAGCTAGAAATCACTAATTGTTAGGGTAACTCTCCTCACTATTTCTTTCCTCAAGTGATCTCTGTTCAAGCTCACAAACTCGGCATCCCACTTCTTTTCACTCTTCTAAGGATACAACACAGAACCTTGGCTGCTCTCAATGCCCTGAATTTGGAAGACAACATTCTGTTCTCCAAACCACCAATCAGTGGCTCTAAACTGCGGCCATGAAAGGAATGCCTGAAGAAGAGAAATACAGAGAGCAGAGGTCAGCCAACTATGGCGCATGGACCAAGTCCATCCTCCTGTTTTTTGAATAAAGTTTTATTGGAACATAGCCAGGCGCATTTATTTATTTATTTATTTTTGGTATTGTCTATGACTGCTTTTGGGCTACAGTGGCAAAGTTGAGTAATTCCCACAGATGCCATATGGCATGCAAAGCCTAAAATATTTATTATTTGTCTCCTTACAGAAAAAGTTTCCTGCCCCCGTTCTGGAGTATGGTATGTTAGAAACAGTGCATGATGGAGAACGGAAAAGAGTAACAACAAATGCCCAGCTGTATCTCTAATTACCTCCTTGAACAAGTCACTTTACCTCCTGTTTCTTCACCCGTAAAACAAGAGAGGTGGCCTACATGATCTTGAAATTTCTCTCTGGGACTGAAACTCTGTGATGTGTGAGTGGGACATACTCTGCCAAGTTCTCCACTCCAGGATCAGCTCTAAGAAAATGGTGAAGCTGTCAACAGTTTCTGCACCCTTCTCTCCCTTTCTGCATGGCCCCCCTCAGTGTTGGGTGTATCCCTCATCCCCATTCAGTATTCCAGGGCCCTCCCATCTCTCCTGACCACTAGGCCCTCTGAAGCCCCCTCCCTCTAGACATGCACTCCCAGGCCAGCCCTTCCTCTGTCCCCATTGTTATCTGCGTCCGTTCTTCACTTACTTGCTCTGTGACTCATCAGGCAAATTTCATAGACTAACCCCAGCTACAGCCACTCAGTCGGGGTGGGAGGCTTGGCTATAGCTTCAAGTTATTTCCCCTATCCAGAAATGTGGGCCAGAGCTCTGGTTCTCCATATACACTCCCCCTTAATAAATGAACAGAAAACAGAAACCCAGCAAAACAAAACTCAAGATCAATCTTTCATCAAGAATCTCAGTTCCGCTGGCTGATCCTTCCACGGAAATTCTTTGTTGAAGCTTTTTGCCCAAGTGTTGGCAGTCCAGTTATATGATCATCAATGAACAGCTGACCAGAACCTCTTGTCCATTTTTGGAGAATCTCCCCTGTGCAAGTTCAAATACTTGCTAGGTCTCTTACTAGCTAGAAGTCCCTGCACAAATTGTTTAACCTTTCCAGGTCTCCAGTGACTGCATGTGCAAAGTGGAGATAACAGTGCCCATCTTGCAGGCTCATTCCAAGGTCAGAGACCAGACCAGTTGCCATGGAGTTGACGGCCACTCATGAAGACTCTGTGTATGTCAGAGTAGAACCGTGTTCTGTAAGGTTTTTAATGACTGATTTTTTGGAAGTAGATTACCAGGCCTCTTCCTAAGCACTTCTGGGTGGGCTTGAACCTCCCACCTTTTAATTAGCAGCCAAGTGCATTAACTGTTAATACCACCCAGGGACTCCAAAGTTAGAAGCAGTGGATATAAAATTCCTGGGAGGCAGTAGACACTCATACAAGTATTCTCAATAAAGAGACTTCTTATTAAAAATTCCTTCCTCCAGGAGAATGAAGAGAACAGGTTACAAGGAAAAGATTAGTCCGAAGGACTAATGGACCACAGCTACCAAGGCCTCCACCAGACTGAGTCCAGTACAGCTATAGATGGTGCCCAGCTACCACCGCTGACTGTGCTGACCGGGATCACAACAGAGGGTTCTGGACAGAGCTGGAGAAGGATGTAGAACAAAATTCTAACTCACAAAAAAAAGACCAGATTTACTGGCCTAAAGGAGACTGGAGAAAACCCGAAAGTATGGCCCCCAGACACCCGTTTAGCTCAGTGGTGAAGTCATCTCCAAGGCTCACCGTTCAGCCGGGGAGTGGACAGCCGCATAAAACCAAATGGAACTAATGAGGCACAGCAGTCCAGGGACAAGGGCCAGAAGGCAGACGGGGACAGGAAAGCTGGTGATAGGGAACCCAAGGTTGAGTAAGGATAGTGTTGATGTGTTGTGAGGTTGTTAACCGTTGTCATAGGGCAACACGTGTACTAACTGTTAAATGATAAACTATTTTGTTCTGTAAGCCTTCATCTAAAGTGAGAATAGCAGCACAATTGGAAGAGCGTAGTCGATGTCACTGAACTGTGCGTGTAGAAATTTTTGAAATGGTGTATCTTCGGCTATGTGTATTTTCACCCAAAAAAAAAAGGTCGAGAAGGGAGAGGGTTGACATGTTGTGGGGTTGTTAACCAATGTCATAGAACAATATGTGTACTACTGTTTCATGAGAAACTATTTGTTCTGTGAGCCTTCACCTGAAGTACAATTAAAAAAAAAAGTAAAAAAAAAAAGAAGAAGAACAAAAAACAAAAAACTTCCTTCCTCCCAGTGGTTGTTTTTGTCCCCTCCTGCCACTTCCACCCTGCTAGTGAGACCTGGGTGTGTCCTGCTTCAACATCTTGCTGCTCTTTGGGGTCCTCGGGTAGAATTAGCATCAGGAGGGCTGGAAGTCTCAGGTAGAAGGCAGTAAGATAGCCAAGAACTGGACACCAATCTCTCCCAGTCTCAATCCCTGTCACTTCTCTGAAGACACAAGGAAGTATGAGGATGGTCACATCATGGGACAGCAGCCAGGGACAAGTTTTCTAGGGGCTACTAGCCAGAAGCAGTCCTCCCTTCTGGCTATGACAGTTACAGTGGTTCACAGATCCCTGCTTAATTATTTTCTTGCCTGAGACTGATTTTTGCTTTTGACTTCCAAGGGGAGGTACCATGTCTTACTCACACTGGTGCTGCGGATGCAGTGCCTGGTGTGGGATTCAGCACATTGTGTGGGACCAGGAAATGATGGGGAGATTAATCGCGACTGATCAATAAATGAATGAATGAGCGAATGAGTTAATGGACTGGATATAGGGCGAAAGGGACCTTGCCCACTTACCTCACCCTTTGCGTGGCAGGAGGATGAAAAACAGGATAGATAAGGGGACCCAGAACAGAGAGGATTCTGAAAGGGAAAAATGGCATCCAGCAAAAGCCGGAGCTAGTAACAGCCCAGAGTGGCCCAACTGTGAACAGTCTGATTGTCCAAGTCCTGGCTCTCGGCGCCAACCCCCAATCTCCCGCCACCAGGCCTCTGGGGCTCAGTGTTAGAGCCCACGTGGCAGTCGGAGCTGTCATGTGAGCCACCTCAGCAGCCCAGGTCGCCAGCCGCGCCAATTTACCTTCCACTTACAAGGGCCAAGCCGTTTCATCCAGAAACTCTCCAGACCTCTATTCCCTCTCTGACATTTGGGGGATGGCAACTCCCAGCCTGCGCAGCAAGCAATTTCAGAGAAAAATGCCAAGGCTCTTTCTTTCTTTTGGTTCAGGGAGCCCCCAACTGTGTTAGGGCTACTAATTGGCTATTTATGAACCGCAATTAACGGTTTTCTGTCACGGTTCTGTCTTGTGTAGGCCTGCCTCTTCTCTCTCATGGACACCTCACGGCCCACCCAGACTGGATGACCTATGCTCTGCAGCCTGAGAAAATTCCTGAAGGCACTCCACAGCACACATTTCTGGGAGTGCTGGCTCAGGTTGCTCCTTGCTCTTTAGGGAATCCTGAGTGTCCCCTGGTGTTGAGTTCAGCTTTAAATGCTGTTCCTCCTCTCCATTCTGGGGAGTTCTGGAGAGTTCTAGACTTATGAGACCAGTTCCTATACTGACCTGCTTTGTCTCTGTTGGTGAAGGGCTCCCTGGCTTTCAGAGGCCAACAGTGGCACACTACACCACTTTCCCTAAATAAGTAAGCAAACTGTTCCAGATGCCACAAGATAGCCATGATCACAGGCATCGTCACCTCTTCTTAGAGAGGCGTAGTTAGTGGTTAAGATCTAAAGTCAGACCATCTGCGCTCAAGCCCTGTCTGCAACTCAACAGCTGTGTGATCTTGAGCAAGTTATTATAGTCTCCACGCCTCAGTTTTCTCATCTGAAAAAGAGAGAGGAGGATAGTACTCACCTCACAGGGTTGCTGCGAGAATCCGACGAGTTAACATATGGCACACGCCCTTAAGCAGTGTTGGCTGTTATTGTTATCCCCAGGCCACCAGAGTCTCCAGGGACCTGGCACGAATCCTGGTATTGACTGTTTATGGGAGATCTTGAATATTCTGGTCTTGGCTCTGTCGTTCACTAGCTGTGTGTTCATGGAGAGAACACAGCCACTCTGCATCCTAGTTTTCTCATTAGCAAATGCAACAACAATACCTATATCTAGACAATGTTATGAGAAATCGAGTGAGGTGAAATACCTGAGTGCTCTGTAGACGGTACAAAGCTATACAAATGCTAAGTGGTGGTGTTTGGTGACTGGGTACTACTGTCTAGAACAGATGACTGGTCTAGTCTTTCTTTAAAAATCTCTCATGGGAGAGATATTTGAGACTTTGGCCCTGGTCCAGTCTGATGCCCTACCACACTGATGGTGAATAAGTTCTTCTTGACATTGTTTTAATTTAAGCCACTTTTGCCAAATTTGGTCCTATGAAAACATGAACAAAAATTTGTCTTTATGATTTTTTTGCTCATAAGATGAACAAAGAGGAAAAAGTCCAGCCAGGAAGCAGCAGTAATAACTCTCGTCCAGGCTTCCAGTTAACTAGCCGTATCACCTTGGGCAAGCCACTGAGCTTTTCTTAGTCGATGTCGCCTCATTGCTAATGTGAGGACGATAAGCACTGCATGGTTCATTCATTTGTCCAACACTGTTTCTTGAAGCCTCCTCTGAGGCTGGCCCTGGGCTGAGGACAAGTGTCCTGGACAGACCTGATGAGACACTCACAGAGGAAGGCCAAAGGGCCAGCTCCAGCTGAAATTCCACAGGTCTTCTACGTGCAATTCACGTGACCTACTGTAAAAGTCTTAGATGCTTTTTTGTAAATCACCCACAAACTAAATTGCTCCGATACACATTTTATGGACAAATCAATCCACAGTTATAGACAGATGCAAATAATATATGGGTACCAAGGGGCTCATCAATGACATTTCAAGAGATTCTTGTTGTTTTTGCTTTATCAGTGTCTGCTCATTGGTTAAATCTCTAACTAACTGTGAGTGAAGGATGTCCAATAGATCTAATCCTGGAAAGTCACACTGCAAGAAAGTTCTGACTTGAGTGCTCTCTCAATGCCTCTAGAACCAGCCCCCTCAGTCTCTCCACAAAATAAAAAGCACTCTGATGCATTTTTCAATTCTGCAGAATACGTGGGGAGCTGCCTGTTCCCATCCACCTCAATGGAGCAGTCTATCCACGTCTTAGGTAGAGGGAAAGGATAGCTATCCATAGGGGTTATCTGGTTGCCCAAGTCTTATCAGAGCAATGAAGCAAGGGCTAGGCAGATCCATCTGCAAGTTAGACCATTCTAGCTCCCCTGCCTTCCCGCATCCAAAAAGCTGAACCAGAGGACAGTACAGGCCGTGGTCAGTACCTCGCCTTCTACCCCGACCAACCTGCTAAATGTACCTCGAAGGTGAATTTGGAAAACACCATGCTCATACACAGCAGAAGCAAGGAGACTTTCCTGCTGGGAAATTCTATGTCTGGAGAGCAAGCTTTGAAAGCTGTCATTTAACTAGCCTGTGGCAAGTACCTTTCTCTAGGCCATTCTATTGGGCTGCAGGTGCGTGGGGTCTAGTCATTGGCCAAACACTGATTGTGCTAGATACTCACTAAATGGCAGTCTGTGGGGAGACAAAACAGGATACGTGTGAGAGTAGTTGGGAAAAACGAGTGTCCAGGAAAAAGGCAACGAGAGCAAACAAGAAATGGAAGGGGGCAGCCTCAGCAAAAACAAACAAAAAGTCATAAAACTCAGTGTTGATTGTGATGAGAGGAAACACCTTCTTTGCACACTGCTACCAATGCTACATATCAGGTTTTTGTTCTTGTTTCTTGGAGAACCAAGTGGTAGTATTTAATAAGTATGAAAGTTTACATTTTTTGATATGGTAATTGAACTTCTAAGATACAACCCAGGAAAATAACGCAAAAGACAAAAAGAAAAAGACTGACTATATCCCAAGATGAAACTAAAAAATGTATGTATGTGTATATAATAACTCAAATATACAGGCATACAGGAATGACCAACCCCTAAGATATCACTGCAGTAGCCTACTTTCTGGCCACTTACAGAGATAAGAACATGGTCTACACTAATAAATGAAAAAGTGTATGTAAAATCATGTTATGTGCACAAAGCAGAACACCACATAGTACATACGCACTGCTGTAAAAATGTGTATTGTGCAATTTCAAGGCTCAGAGAGGAATTTGGAACTGTGTAAATAGTTGAAAGTTTAACTTCACTGCTTTTTATTTTCCTGCCATTTAATCGATTTAAATTAATAAAAGAAATTTAAAATTAAAACCAGAAGTGAGGATGTGGATTAGTCAAAGAGAATTTAGGGGAATCCAGGAAGTGATTAAGAGAAAAAAAACTAAAACTCAGATCACAGAAGGGTAAGAATGAGAATCTGTATTTTCACCCCATCTCCTTCCACCCTGCCCTGCCTCCATCCTACTCGCTATCATGTCGCCCAACTCGACCTCCTCTTCTTTTTAAAGATTTTCATTTCTAACTGATGTCTTTTCTCTCTTAGGTTAGTAAGACTGCATGCCAATTTCCTAGATCCTTTCTATAGAGGCCAGTCACTGTTGGGATTCTCTAACAGAGTTTTCCAAGAGGTCGGATGCCACGTCTGGTGGCTCAAGCCTTACAGGGCAAGAGCGTGAAGGAGAGGAAGGCACACTCCACAGTGCCAGAGTCCAGATTTGCCACTGGCAGCAGGTCTCAGGGCCCCGGGTCCAACAATGGGCTCCCCTAGTCCAGCCGCAAAACATTTATAACCTCTCCAAGCAGTCCTCTGGCAGAGGAAAGCAAACTGTGAGCTCAGGAAGCTAATGACCTTGAAACTATCCATTTATCTTGGCCTTTCCCCCTTCCTGTGAAATGCCACAGTAAGTGCCAGTCTCTTTCTTTCTCTGTAAAGAAGGATGAGTATCGCCAGAAAGCCATGCTTTGCCTTTGCTTTCCTCCTGGGCCAGGCCCAGGATGGGAATACCAATGGACACCAGAGGGGAGAGGACATCATTCTTGATCATCCATACCACCTTCCTGAATCCTCCACATAGGGGAGAGAGCTCACCTGAGGTCTGTTTCAAAGCCTAATGCTTGTCAGCTTCTCCATAAATCTTCATAAATAGACAATGCTGATTCCTCACAAACCTTCTGCTTGGAGCCAGAGACTGGGGACAACTCTCCCAATTTGGAGCTGTGTTGGCAACCAGCAGTGGACAGCCCAGATCCCAGCCACCGCCCCTCTCCCTACCAAGAAGAGGAGGAGGGCGGCCATCCCGAGGAATTTGAGCGTCTGAAATCAATAGTCCTTCTCAGTTGCCCAGCATCTGCCTCGGCGGCTGTCCTCACCCTGGCACCAAGACATCGGCTCCCCGCTGGGCCGAGTCAAAGCCAATAGCTGGCACAGGGAGACTCCCCTTTGTTTATGGTGTGGGCCACTTGGGTGTGAGATGTTTCCTCTTCTCTTTCCTGCAACACTCAATTGGATTTGGGTTAAACAACAAATTCATGGACTGTAGCTGGGTTGAGAAGGCAACTTGTCTCAAGCCCAGAATACAAACAAACAAGGACAAAATCAACAAAGGAAAATAAAATCACTGTATGTTTGAAAAAGGCAAGGCTGCATCTTTCATTTAATGAGAGTCCACATTTTCTTGATGACTTTTCTTTCTCTTTCACTCTCGTCAAAGCTATGCTTCTCTTCTTTAGCTAAATCGTACCTGAGTCATGTCTGTTCTTCCCTGATCGGTCTCCTTTTGCACCTCATTTCCAATACCTTCCAGAGGTTAATGTGAAGAAAGCACATTTTGGGAAAACATCTTGGGGAGGAAGGAAGAGAACTAGGGGCTTACGCCGTGGTCTTCCATTCAAATTGCTTATTTGGGGCCGTCCCTGTAGAGTTCCTGCCTCCCTTCCCCCCCAACGCTGGCTTTAAAAATAAAAATAAATTATTTTCAGGCAAATTCATAGTTGCATTTAGAATTCGCAGGCTACCTGGGAATGCATGAAAAAGTAGATTCATTTGTTTGCTGTTATATTAATGTGTGAAATGGCTAAATTAATCCTTCCATATGATGTCTGAATAGGTTATTATAAGGTACTTAGAGTTTGGCAGGCTAAGCCCCATCTTTCTTTCAAGACGTTAAGAAAATAAATGCAAATGCAGGAAACACTGCATGTGTGGCATCTGCTATCCAACTTTATAATTTGAATGTCACTGTAATCTTTAGGAAAAGTTAACCACAAGAACAAGGGCACAAGATTCTTGCTGGAGTTGATTGTTTTTCGGAACTTCCATTTAGTTACATTTGATCCTAAGGGACCTGAGAATTGATCGTCTTCCAGTTTCCCCAATCCTTTTGTTTTTAGTTAAGACTCTTTTGTATTCTGTCTAACAAAAACCAGCTTGCCCTAGTTTAAACCAAGAGGGGAATTTATTAAAAAGTTACTGGAGAATCTCAGAGAACCCAAAGGCAGTGAAACCTCTCCAGGAGCACTAAATAGGAACCGGAAAGATCTCGGGAATCCAGGCTGTACTCTTGCTCTGTTTTTCCTCTGTGTTTACTGTTTGCTCTCTCTCTGAAGGTTAGCTTTCTCTAATTTCACATGGGAGATGGTAAATCACAACTCCCAAGTTTAACATGTCCCTTTCACTAGGGCAAGCATATGTTTAACATACCTGAACTCTGTCTTGTTTTGTGATTTGCCTTGCTGTTCTGTCTGCCTTGTTCCTTTCTCAAAGCATTCTGTTCTTGTTTTATGAATTCAATACTTTTCAGATCTCACTTAGGATGCTAGTTGGATGTTTATTTATTTAATTTTCCCCCTTAATTATTTCTTTTCTTTAGCATAAGTTTATAGTCTTGTGCTATGTTTTGTCTTGTTCTTATGATACTAAATTTATTCTTTTCAAAAACTATTAAGAATTTCAAGATAGTGACAGCAAAACATTAAACCAAGTGCCAGGCCCTTCTAGGTGCAGGGACATGTGCAACTGCAGAGGTTGCATGTCCTAGAAACAGCCGTGACTGAGGGCTCATTCCTCTGGTCAAATTGGAAGAAAAGAGTATCTTAGAATATAGCCTAATAGGTGTCTCCCACACTGGCCAAAGAGGAGAAGCATAGGACCCTGGAAACCTCAAAGCAGCACAATCTACTAATCTCTCTTCTCTGACCACCCCAACCCCCAACCACTACCTTATTTGTCGCTTTCTTATACTAGTTACTACAGTGGACTTTGGGTAGAAAGATAGTTAAAAAACTACCTCAAACGTTTTCAAGTTATAGTTGTGATAGCAGAATTCGTCTTTGAGAAATAACTGTTTTGGGGCATGGTTGCTTTACTTTAAAGAAATTAAACTTTATGAATACTTAATAAAACCATTTGCACCTTTTAATTATTTTAGATATTAAATAATATTTTAATATACAGATTGACACTGGTTGCAAGAGCATCATTACAAGGGAGGGGAGGGGACTGGTGGCCCAGGTGCAACCTGGGACAGAAATTTGAGGTGAGACATCACTTAAAATCATCAGGAAATTTAACAGCATGTCATGGTGATGGTTACTAGATTCTCCACAGTTCAGTTTCCAGTTTTCAGTTATTATAAACAATTCTGCTTTAAAAATTCTGGTACATATATCCTGGTGTTACCATACATAGGCTTCTCTTCAACATATCTAGCAGTAGAAGTGCGGAGTTACAAGCTGTGCACATCTTAAGCTATAGTGGATAATGTGAAACTGTTTTCTAAATCAGTTATATCAATTTATACCCCACCACCAACAGCAGTGTATGTTGTTGTTAAATGCTGTCCAGACGCTGCCAACTCATAGCGACCCTGTGTACAACAGAATGAAACACTGCCCAGTCCTGCACTAGCCTCACAATCGTTGCTATATTTGAGCCCATTGTTGCAGCCACTGTGTCAATCCATCTCGTCGAGGGTCTTCCTCTTTTTTGCTGACCCTCTACTTTACCAAGCATGATGTCCTTCTCCAGAGACTGGTCCCTACTGATAACATGTCTGAAGTACCTGAGACAAAGTCTCACCATCCTCACTTCCAAGAAACACTCTAGCTGTATTTCTTCCAAGATAGACTTGTTCTTTCTTCTGGCTGTCCATGGTATATTCAATATTCTTCGCAACACCATAATTCCAAAGCATCAACTCTTCTTCAGTCTTCCTTATTCATTGTCCAGCTTTCTCATGCACATGAGGCAATTGAAAATACCATGGTTTGGGTCAGGCACACCTTAATCCTCAAAGTGACATCTTTGTTTTTCAACAGTTGAAAGAGATCTTTTGCAGCAGATTTGCCCGATGCAGTACATCATATGATTTCCTGACTGCTGCTTCCATGGGCATTGACTGTGGATCCAAGTAAAATGAAATCCTTGACAACTTCAATCTTTTCTCCATTTATCATGATGTTGCTTATTGGTCCAGTTGTGAGGATTTTTGTTTTCTTTATGTTGAAGTGTAATCCATACTGAAAACTGTAGTCGTTCATCTTCATCAATAAGTGCTTCAAGTCCTCTTCCCTTTCAGCAAGCAAGGTTGTGTCATCTGCATATCGAAGGTTGTTAATGAGTCTTCCACCAATCCTGATGCCTTAATCTTCTTCATATAGTACACCTTCTCGGATTATTTGCTCTGTTTACAGATTGAATAAGTATGGTGAAAGGATACAACCCTGACACACACCTTTCTTGATTTTAAACCATGAAACCATGCAGTATCCCTCTGTTCTGTTTGAATGACTGCCTCTTGTTCTCATGAGGACGTGGTTCCTCATGAGGACAGTTAAGTGTTCTGGAATTCCCATTCTTCCCAGTGTTATCCGTAATTTGTTATGATCTACACCATCGAATGTCTTTGCATAGTTAATAAACACAGGTAAACATCTTTCTGGTATTCTCTGCTTTCAGCCAAGATCCATCTGACATCAGCAATAATATCCCTATTCCACATCGTCTTCTGAATCCAGCTTGAACTTCTGGCAGTTACCTGTTGATGTACTGCTACAACCGCTTTTGAATGATCTTCAGCAAAATTTTACTTGCATGTGATATTAATGATATTGTTCGATAATTTCCACATTTGGTTGGATCACCTTTCTTTGGAATAGGAACAAATATGGATCTCTTCCAATCCCCTCCCTTTGTTGACATATCTCAGTTGGTATTCCATCAATTCCTAGAGGCTTGTTCTTCGCCAATGCCTTCAGTGCAGCTTGGACTTCTCCTTTCAATACCATCAGTTCTTGATCACATGCCACCTCTTGAAACGGTTGAAAGTCAACCAATTCTTTTTGGTACAGTGACTCTGTGTAGTCCTTCGATCTGCTTTTGATGCTTCCTGTGTCATTCAATATTTTGCCCATAGAATCCTTCAAAATTGTAACTCGAGGCTTGAACTTTTTCTTCAGTTCTTTCTGCTTGAGAAATGCTGAGCATGTTATTCCCTTTTGGTTTTCTAACTCCAGGTCTTTGCACACTTCTTTATAATACTTTACTTTGTCTTCTCGAGCTGCCCTTTGAAATCTTCTGTTCCGCTCTTTCACTCATCATTTCTTCTGTTCACTTTAGCTACTTGATTTTCAAAAGCAAGTTTCAGAGTCTCTTCTGACATTCATTTTGGTCTCTTCTTTCTTTCCTGTCTTTTTAATGACCTTTTGCTTTCTTCTTGTATGATGTCCTTGATGTCATCCCACAACTCATCTGGTCCTCGGTCATTAGTGTTCAATGCATCAAATCTATTCTTGAGATGGTCTCTAAATTCAGGTAAGGTATATTCAAGGTCATACTTTGGCTCTCGTGGACTTGTTTTAATTTTCTTCAGCTTCAGCTTGAACTAGCATATGAGCAATTGATGGTCTGTTTCACATTCAGCCTCTGGCCTTGTTCTGACTGATGATATTAAGCTTTTCCATAGTCTCTTTCCACAGATGTAGTCGATTTGATTCCTGAGTCTGCCCAATGCAATATGTTGTTTGATTTCTTGACTGCTGCTTCCATGGGCGTTGATTGTGGATCCGGTGAGGTCCACATGTATAATCGCCGTTTATGTTGTTGAAAAATGGTATTTGCAATTAAGAAGTAGTTGGTCTTGGAAAAATTCTATCATGCGATCTCTGGCATCATTTCTATCACCAAGGTCATATTTTCCCACTACCGATCCTTTTTCTTCGTTTCCAACTTCTGCATTCCATTCACCAGTAATTATCAATGCATCTTGATTACATGTTTGGTCAATTTCAGACTACAGGAGTTGGTAAAAATCTTCAATTTCCTCATCTTTGGTATTAGTGTTTGGTGAGTAAATTTGAAGAATATTCTTATTAACTGGTCTTCCTTGTAAGGGTATGGATATTATCCTATCACTGACAGCATTGTACTTCAGGATAGATCTTGAAATGTTCTTTTAGATTGTGAATGTGATGCCATTCCTCTTCAATTTGTCATTCAATTTTCTCATGGACCTTAATGACGCAGATAGAGTAAAGCTTTCAGGACCTTCATTTGCTGAGGTGGTACAACTCAAAATGAGAACAAACAACTGTAAACATTACTTAATAATTGGACAAGGGCCAGAAAGCAGAAGGGGACAAGGAAGCTGGTGATAGGGAACCCAAGGTTGAGTAAGGATATTGTTGATGTGTTGTGAGATTGTTAACCATTGTCATAGGGCAACATGTGTAGTAACTGTTAAATGTGAAACTATTTTGTTCTGTAAGCCTTCATCCTAAGTGAGAATAACAGCACAATTCGAAGAGTGTAGTCAATGTCACTGAACTGTGCATGTAGAAATTTTTGAAATGGTGTATCTTTGGCTATGTGTATTTTCACCGGAAAAAAAAAAAGAGGTTGAGAAGTTAGAGGGTTGATACGTTGTGGGGTTGTTAACCAATGTCATAAAACAACATGTGTACTACTGTTTCATGAGAAACTATTTGTTCTGTAAGCCTTCACCTGAAGTACAATTTAAAAAAATATTAATAAAATAAATGTCACAGAGTTTACGCATTAAAAATAAAAGAAATCTTGATACCTGGTAGAGCAAATCGTCCTACTTATACTTTTTCTTCAAGAGAGTCTTAGATATACTTTATTTTTATAAATAAATTTTGGAAATAATTTGTCAATTTCTACAAAAGAGCCCTGCTGGGATTTTGATTAAGATTAGGATTACCCTGAATCTACAAATTTACAAATCAGTTTGGGAAAATTGGTATCTTTCCAATATTGGGTTTTCTTATTCATGAATGTGGTATATTTCTCAAATTATTTATATTTTCTTTAATGTCTCTGAATACAGTTATAAAATTTTGTCCTTAGAGGTCTTACATATCTTAAAAAAACATTTATATTAGTTGCTTCATATTTTTTATGTATTTTGTTGCTGATCATAGGAATACAATTTAGTTCTGCATGTTGCTGTTGTATCTAGATACCTTGGTGAAGTCTCTTATTAATTCTAATAATTTACCAGTAAAGTATTTGGGACTTCCGATGAACACAATGTTACCGTTTTTTCTCTTACCTTGTTGTACTGTCTAGGGACTCCACTATAACGTCGAATATTATACTTATGCAATACTGTAAGCTCAATGAGAAATGGATCTCCATATCTCTTACGACGTCTTGCACACACAAAAATAATGCTCAATAAACAGTCATTGAATATAACTAAATGAGTGAGCTATTCCAGCATCCAGATGGCTCATCATAGTAGAAACCATAGGCTGTCACAGACGCAGGGAACAAGTTGAAAAAACCAGTTTAGGGATCAAAATCAGAACCAACATAACAGAATACACGCCTGGAGACAAAGACGAAGGGGCAGAGTACAAAGATTGGCCAAGAAGGACTTAAGCCGGGTACAGAAAGAGGAAGCATACCTAATTCCCTCATGCCCCAGACACAGTGCTAGGCACTAATTCACCCTTCAACCCAAAAACAAATTCCTTTTTTTTTTTTAAATGTGTGTTATCATGCTTCTATTGCTCTTATCTTAAAGATCGCACTCTACACAATCTGGCTCCTGCTCATCTGAGGTCTTAGGACACTCTTATGTTCCAGCCTCAGTGGCCTCTTTTCAGCTTCTAGAAAACCCCAAACTTCCTCTCCTGTAAGTGTCTTTGCATATCTGTTTCCTCTGCCTGGAACACTCTTCCCGCCATCCTTCCTCCTGGCTGTATCCTACGTATCCAGCAGGGCTCTGCTCGAACGTCACTTCCTCATGGAAGCCTGTGCTGCCTATCACCACACAGCTTAGCTCCCAATGAATATACTCTTAAAGCACCGGTTCTTTTCCTTAAAGGCTCTCACTACAATAGCAAGTTAATTTCTGTGTTAATGTTTGATGAGTGTCTCCCTCCTAGACTGTAAACTCCGAAAGGTTGGTGGCTCTGTCTCGCTTACTCACTAGGATTCCCCGGCACCTAGCCAGTGTCTGGCACATAAAAGGTAAGGAACAGCTATTCTCTGATTGAAACCGTGTCGACTTGCACTATTGGCTTTCATTAGTGTCACCACCTATGTGAAATCTTTCCCTTTTCCCCCGGGTGCACCTGGATGTTCCCTCTTTGCTCCTATAGCCCTCTGCCCATAATTCTGTGATGTCGATTAACCATGTTGAACCCTGATGACTGTAGTCCCCCTTTATCCCCTGGGGATACATTCCAAGACCTGTGGATGCCTGAAACCACGGATAGCACCAAACCCTGTATATACTACAGTTTGACCTATACATACATACCTATGATAAAGTTTAATTTCTAAATTAGGCACAGTAGGAGATACTAATAATAAAATAGAACAATTATAACAATATGCTGTAATAAAAGTTATGTGAATGTGGTCCCTAGGCCGGATGGCTGGGGAAGGCGAGAGATTTCATCACAACACTCATTTAACATTTTTGGACTGCGGTTGACTTCGAGTAACCCAAACCGTCGAAAGCGAAACCGTGAATAAGGGCTGCGGGGCTACTGCATTTCCTTGTCTAGACTGTGGCCTCCTTAAACTCTGTTTATCTTTCTTTTCCCAGCACCTGCATAAGTGCGTAAGTGGCAGACACCCGTTGCACCCCCATGCATGTCGGAGTAGAACTGGGCTCCATGCGGTTTTCAGTGGCTGACTTTTCAGAAGTAGTTTGCCAAGCCTTTCTTACGAAGTACCTCTGGGTAAACTCGAACCTCCAAGCTTTTGGTTAGCAGCTGAGCATGTTAACCATTTGCACCACCCACGGACATCTGGCAGGCACGTAGTAGGTGTTAATATAAGTTAGTTTGAGTGAATAAATAAATGAAAAATAAATAATAAATGAAAAATGAGTCACGTATGTGTGCAAGTTCCTGAGCATTTCCTAGGACGGACAGTCTTTTAAATGATGCTTACTGATGACGAGTCCTTTGTGATAATTCAGTAATTAACCTCCCTTTGTTTGAGAGGATCTGAGATAGAAGCACCTTATATTGAATTTGCAGTCGTGAATAGTGTTGCAGAGAGGGGCTGGTGTAGCGTGTGCCTGTATGGATATGTATGTAATATATCATATATATATATTTTCTTTCTAAAAAAACTTACAAAAATAAAGAAAATGTCAAAGCCTTTTAAAGGGCGTGATCACGCTGAGTAATACAACCCTGCCTTGATTTTTACATTATTTCAGTATGAGATGTTTTTATGGCTCTTGCTAAAAATAAAAGACATTTCAGAGTTTCTCAGTAAATGAGGCACTGCAGACTTTTCAGTTTTGTTGCTTCTCCTAAAATTAATATAATTAATTAAAATCCAGTGTTAGTCTGATTTACAATCTGTGAGTCAATGAGTCACAGCATCTTATGCTAATAGGGCAGTTCAGCGTCCCTGGTCCCTGGCTGTCAACAATAAACTGTGTGCACCCAGCAAAGGGCTAAGAAGAGCAGGGGTCACAGAGAGACCCAGAGAGAGAGAGAGACCCTCATAACCTGGCCATAATATATTTATACTGTGTTTGGAATAGAGGAGTCTGAGAATGATTTGGAAAGACAACTGCTTTTATCAAGTGTAGGAAATTAGTTTAACTGAATTTAAATGCAATTACAGGAGCAGCTGGTGAAGGCTAATTTCTGTTCAGTCTAGTTTCTCAGGCACTGCACCCCCATTCTGTTCCCTGGAAAAGGATCAAGTTTCAAGCTTAACATCATTGATACCAACCCTTAAAGGCTGATCTTGGGCCAAGGGTCAGTGCTAGGAGTTACTGAGGAGATTAACTCTCTCCTGACCTTAACCTTCATTTGCTCCTCTCCCTTCCTTTGAAAAGAGACTGCCAGATGTGAGGATCATATTGACATTACTTTGAAAGGCTCAAATTCCTCTAAGGTCCATTCTGATGAAGATTTCTGTCTTGATGGCTCTTGATGGGTGACCACATATGATGAGAAAACCATTGGTTTCTGTGTTCTGTGTTCTCAGCACCATAAAAAAACAAACAGTTGCCACCGAGTCAACACCAAGTCGTGGCGACCCCACGTGTGTCAAAGTAGAGCTGTGCTCCATACAGTCGTTTTCAATGGCTGCTCTTTTGGAAGTAAATTACCAGGACTTTTTCTGAGGAGCCTCTGAGTGGACTTGAACCTCCAATCTTTTGGCTAGCAGCTGAGCTTAAGCATTTGCACACCCAGGGGATGCCTCTTAGACTTCAAGGACTAGAAAGTTGTCTACCTGGTCCAAACTACTCTAGTGCAGATCAAGATTGGAGACCCTGAGAGACAGCTATTCCGACTGCCAATCCACCATCCCACACAATCATACCTCGAAGATGTCAGTCCATTTCCTCTGTATAGTAGTGAAAATCAGCCCCCTGCCATCCAAGTCAATATGCGTGTCTGTAAGAATCACCTTCAATTTGCAAACTGTACATACAAGTGTTTACACCTTTTTCTTTTTTTTTTTTTTGACCCTGTCAAAATTTTATTTCTTTGGGCCAAGGTTTTGCCCTTCTTAAAATATCAATCCTTCTGGGGTGTGTAAAATTTCTCAGTCATACACAGCCTAGTATAAATGAATTTATAAAATTATTTATAGGGGAAGAGGTTTTCACTGACAGAATGGAAGAAAGAGTTAAAGATACTGGAAAACAGGTAGCTTTGAGGAGGATGATCCCGTGGATCCAAAGGTAAGCACTAATTTCAGGGCTTGCCTTGGCCAGTCCTACTCCTGAGCTCCTACCAAGTTATTCTCAAGGCACTAGGGTGCCTATGAAGTTGTCATAGTTTCCCAGGGATCATCTGACATCAGCTCTGAACTAGTGGCTGGGGCTCAGCCTGGGATTTCCTTTTTCATGGGAAACCTTCCAGGAGCCTCAGTGTATCTAAAATGCTGTGTGATGCTTCTAGATTTTGTCCCTCAGATAATCACAGGATAAGGATATCCAGCCTCAGGCCAAGGAGGGGCCCAAAGAGGTTGCTGAGTTCCTCCAGGCTCAACGTGTGGTCCTCTGACCAGCAGAGTGAGATGGCCTGGCCCAGGCTGACAACGCCTACTGGATCAGTATCTGCCTTTTCACGTGCTCCCTAAGTGATGTGAATGGACATTAAAGTTTGAGAAGCATGGACTTACTCCATCCTTGTCTCCAGGCAATTTCACACTGAGCCTGGGTGGGATCTCTTTCACTCCTACACAACCTCTTTGGAAACTCACTGATTTTGTTGTTATGTAATAACTCTCAGGATTGTACAACAGTGTGGTCTGGGGAGAAGAGAGAAGTGCAGAGCAGTAAGGTGGTCCTGTTTTGTTATTTCTTGCCCCCTACCTCTAGGCTGTCCCTGGGTGGTGCAAATGGTTAATGTGCTGAACTGCTAACTAAAAGATTGGAGGTTTGAGTCCACCCAAAGGTGCCTGGGAAGAAAGGCCTGGTGATCTACTTCTGAAAAATCTGCCACTGAAAACCCTCTGGAGTACAGCTCTACTCTGACACATGTGGGGTCACCATGAGTCAGAATTGTCTCGACAGTAATTGACGCTGGTACTGGTACCGCTGGGCAAATGAAAACACTTTTGGCCTCCCCTGCCTATTGCACCAAAGCCAAGTCAGTCTGGGTAAGAAAAGAGGGCATGAAATTAAATGTCCAGGGACCCAAGAACCACTCATTCTGAATTCCTACCCCAGTCTCCAATTTTAAAAAGGGGAAACTAGGTTAACATGAGCATCAGTGGCAAGTTGGTGGGGAAGAGAAGTTACAACAGGACAGTCTGTTTGGAAGGGACGTGGGATGGAGAGGGGCAGGAAGAGGGAGGAGCAGGAAGGATACGCTGACTGAATTTGGAAACAAGAACTCCGTGTTTTTTTAGCACTTTGATTCCTTCTTCAGAAACCTCGGTTACTTCCTTGAGGCACTGCCCCTTGCCTGTCAAAGCAGCCCAAGCTTCCTGGTTCTTGTCAGGCCCCCTAGACATGGTTAGGCAGAAGTTGACACAACCAGGTCTAGGCTCTGAGCTCCAACAAGAGCTGCCCTGTAGATAACACTTTCCAAGGCCATCACCTGAAGGGCCCCTTCTTCGTCCTCACTCCCACCTTATCTGTGTGTTCTCTCTTCTTCAGTTGTCATGCAGGGCTCCTCTGCCCATTCTCTCCCACATGCCCTGGTACCTCCCTGGGCTCAGAGCCCAGTAGTCCTCCCAGCAGGGCACACATGGAGCTCATGCTAGTGCAGTAGGGACTCACCTTTGCACTTTTCCTTCCTTGGAAGACTTCTTGCTCCCAAAGCTTCTCATCCTCCTACAGCTCTCCTGTCTCCAGGATTCTATCTCCCTCCTGCCACTTCCAACTCTCTTTAGGACCAAACAGGAAAAAACCCAAGGGGTATCTCAGATTGTCTCCATTTTTATTATTATTGCTGAATTGATGAACACTGATAAAGGTTTTTCACCTTAAACCCTACAGTGAGTTGAATAGTTTCACCCCAAAAGGATAGAGTGTCAGCAAAAATAAGGAAACCTCTCAATGAGATGAGTTAACCCATCAATAAGCATAGCAATGGACTCAAACACACCAATGATCATGAAGATGGTGCAGGACTGGGCAACGTTTTATTCTGTTACACGTAAGGTCACCGTGAGTTGGAGCTGACCCAATGGCACCTAACAATAAGAACAAAAAAGATAAGTCCAAGTCCTAATCCCTAGTATCTGTGAACGTGACCTTATCTAGGAAAAAGGTCTTTGTAGATGTGATTAAGTTAAGGATCTTGGTATGAGATCGTACTGGATTTAGGGTGGGCCCTAGACCCAATGACTGTTGTCCTTCTAAGAGACAGAATAGGAGAAGACACAGAGACACAGATGGCCATGTGAAGATGGAAGCAGAGACTGAGGTGTCTACAAGCCAAGGAAAACCAAGGGTCGCCAGAACCACCGGAAGCTAGGAGAAAGGCATGGAACAATTCAGACTTCTGGCCTCCAAAACTGTGAGAGAATTAGTCTCTGTTGTTTTAAGTCACCAAGTTTGTGGTAATTTGACACAGCAGCCCTAGGAGACGAAGACAGGCCCCAAGTTAGCATTTATTGTCCAGATATCTAAAGATGTGTTTGCTGAAAAGAAAGAACTCCCCTGACAGGACTCAGAATCAAGACTGTCAACCTCAGCTAAAGTTCTCAATCTTATTCTTGAAGTTCTGTTGCCTACAGCTTGGAGCTCAGAGCAGATGAAATTTAAAATTCCATTCATGGGGACTTGACCATCATTTCCCTCCACTTTAGTTTGCATATTGCTGGGGCTTTCTCAAATTTTGGGTGGTAGAGAGGAGGGGAAATCCTCAGAACATGTGCAAACAGGTCTAAAATAAATCCTTAATAAAATCTTCCGGGAGAAAAAAAAAAAAATCCCATCATGAATACCTAATACTCACACTGAGCCTTTGTTCCCTAACAGGAGGGGCTTGGCTTTAGTACCTGTAAGATCCTCTTCCAGTTCTGTGATTTGATGCTCTTTATAGTACCTGCCCATCACTGAGATGGCACATGGCTGATGACGAGTGGTAACAAGGCCTACGGGTCAGAAATCTTAAAGAGTAACTTAGCTGTAAGGCAGAAAGGCAGAACTTTCTGACTCCTTCCCTTCCTTCCAGAGCCCTAGTCATTGGCCAGAATAGCTTGCCAGCCTCTGTCAAGTGCTTCTGCTATTAAACAGCGCTGCTCACTCCCACCTGCACCCTAAACTTCTTTTCTAGCTGTTCTTTTATGTAAAGTTGGTTTTCTTTGTAGCCATTTTGTTTAACCCCTGCTAAAGCTATTACTACCACAACTGACTAGTTGCCATTGAGTCAATTCCTACTCACAGCAACCTCATGTGTGCCTGAGGAGAACTGTGCTCCATAGGGTTTTGGTTTTCAATGGCTGATTTTTCAAAAGTGGATCACTGGGCCTTTCTTCCAAGGTGCCTCTTGGTGGACTTGAACCTCCAACCTTTCGGTTAGCAGCTGAGTGTGTTAACCGGTTGCACCACCCAGGGACTCTAAATCTATTGGTACTAGCATCCCTTAAATAAGTAATACAACAGAACAGATGGATGAAGAGAAGGGACAGAGGGTTGGGGTTGGGGTGGTGATGGAGTTACGGTCTTCAGAGTCACGGTGAAAAACTGCAGGCAGACTAAAAGTTCAGCTAGTAAATGCTCTTAACGTTCAGCTCTCAAAGGCCTGAAAAGGGCCAAGATCTTCGATAGGACTGGACATGATCAGCCCTTTAGGACCTTTATGCCAGACGAGAAAGGGTTTTGTCATCTGAGGATCAACTTGCAACTCAGCCCACGTGAGGCCTGCTCACTGAGGTGTCTCGGCCAGGTGGTAAATTTCTCCTGTTGTCCTGTAACTTGGCTTGAAGTGCAAGAGTGACCCATGTCACCTGGCACCCTGATAACGAAGAGCAAATTCCAGCAAAAAGTGCCCATGCCTAGGTTAGGTTGGCCATTACCATGCCCAGCAGGCTGCTGCCTGCCATCTGGCTACCTTAGAGAGAGCACAGCCGCTCTGCTCCTCGCCCACCTGGCTTCAGCTGCCTCCCAACCCAGTGACAGGGACAGTGTGGCCAAGACTGGGCACAAACCAGGCTCTGATTTACCTACCTTCCTGCTCCAGGGATGCAGGAGACCAGGCCCCATAATGCTTTGTGTCCCACTTTTCCCCAGAATAGTTGCCCTGTCCTTTGGAGTCAACAGCCTTTCAGCCTTATTTGCAAATATTGAAAAATTCAAAGCTCAAATGCATTTATGCCCTTCAGAGGACAAATATTTGTGAGAGGACTTTAGTAGGGATTTCCTAAGGCCTTAAAGTGTAGAAAATAACTATCGGATATATGTGAATTTTGGGGGAAAGAGTACATACCACGTGTAAATCTCGAAGGTCCTTATTCTAATACAATGTTACAAAGAGGAGGGGTTCAGAAAAAAGAAATCATTTAGAGGACCTGGGCAGCAAATGATCTGTCATAACATTGCCATGTTTCTTAAAAGGGGGGGTTAAATACAGCCAGGTAATAGCTTGTGATGTTCTTACAAATCTGAACACTTTATTTATTGGTTTATTTACACGTAATGGATTACAAGAATATATGTGGTGAATGTAAAAATACATATTCAGTGGTATACCTAGGGTATTGCACTGGTTGTGGGTGCATGGCGCCACTGAGCAGCTTCTATTAACCCGGTACAGCCCAACATCCTTCCTCAAGCATGATAATGTGCAGATTAAAGATTAACGAGCTTGACTTGTATTTTTGAGCTGATACTATGGTAAAGTTAGCTAAAAGAGGGATGTCAGATATTTGGACAGGGCTGCAATTTCAGTGCTTACTGTAGGCACAGTTTTCCGCAGATAAACCGCTCGGTGGAGCTATGCTCCCGGGGCCAGTGCAATACCTGCCATTCCTGCCACACCCTAGTTACGCCTCTGGCTGTTGTTGTGAGATGCCATCAAGTCAGCCCCTGAATCATGGTGACCCCATGCACAACAGAACCAAACACTGCCCAGCTCTGTGCCCTCCCCATAATTGACTGTTGTGATCTGTAGGGTTTTCCTTGGCTGATTTTTCAGAAGTAGATCACCAGGCCTTTCTTCCTAGTCTGTCTTAGTCTGGAAGCTTGGCTGACACCTGTTCAGCATCATAGCAACACACAAGTCTCCACCGACAGACAGGTGGTGGCTGTGCATGAGGTGCATTGACCAGGAATCAAACCCAGGTCTCCCATGTGGAAAATGAGACTCCTTAATAAGGTTCAGTTATTTTCTCCTTTCTTAATAGCAATCAATTAAATTAGCAAAACATGACTACCAATTTTATGAACAAAAATGACACAGAGAATAAAACTTAAGAAAATGTCTATTCCTGGATTCTAGTCCATTCTCTACTTTTCTAGCTACTATTTAATTATTTTACATTTAGTTTAATGTCAGACTTTTTTTTTCTTTTTTGAGCATTAAATTATTCATAACTTTTCTTTTGAAGTCAAAATCCTGATGGAGAGGAAGTAAAGTTCTAGCACCAGCTCTGGACTCGTAGTTTGGAGCGTCAAGGCCTGTTGGTGTCAATCGCTAGTTGGGAATTTTCGTCTGTTCTTGAGTTCTGGTCCCTCAGACCAGAGGGCAGTGAGAGCAGGGTTTGCGACCACAGACAGCTGGGCTGGGATCCCAGCACAACCACCCAGTTACTGTCCCTGAGCCTCGGTTTCTTCATTTGCAAAAAGATATTCACAGATATTTTATAAGGATTAAATAAAGTAATAAAGATGAAACCTCTGCTGGGAGCCTGGAACATAGCATTTAAAATGATTATCGCCATCATCAACTTCACATTCTCCTCCATATTGTCATTTTCTCATTCAGCACCAGTTCTTCAATTCATTCAAGAACAAGCCAAGCGTTGACTCTGAATTTCTCATCACTGAACGAAGGCTGGCCCTGTGGCAAGGTGATGGGGCCTGGGGTCCACTGTGGCTGTCAGCCCTGCTTCTGCCATCTTGCACAATTTGCTTGGCTGCTCCAAGACTTGTCTCATCTGCAAAGCGGGGATGTTAGTAGTTTCTCCACTGAGCTACTGGGAGATACTAGGTGATGGTGCGACATGTCTTGGTTTATAAAGATTGGTTTCCCCTCCAACCTTCATCATTTCTTTCCCTTGTGATAAAATAATGGAAAAAATCACATCACAATGCGATGCCACACAGCTACCTAAATACCTTGTAATGGAACAGGCAAAATATTTAGTCCCATTTCATCAGACTCTATTCTCTTTGGGCTCTGCTGGTTCACAATAGGTATTAATCACTGAATCATGTAAGTTAATTTATACTCATCTGTTAATCAGTTAATGGCTCTTCCCTAAGAATTTACATAATGTCTTTAGCCTGAAAAAATGCAGTCTCCCAGAGGTTCCTGGGAAGTGCCTCTGTGGTGAGACCACCGTGCCCGGCAACAGCGGGGGTCTTCCCTCCATAATCCTCCAACAGCAGCAGACACGGCCTGAGCCTGGGCTGGTCTGCTCGACTTGACAAGATCCCCATCTGTTTGCACACATTTGCCCAGTCATCCACCCTTCATTGGCTGGGCTTTTTCCCACATTCAGATGCACCATGCAAAATATTCCCTTGCATGGTCAACGCACAACTGGGCCTGTATCCTATTGGTGGGCTGAGGTGGGATGAAGTGATGTCAAGGTATAGGGAAAACCTTATATTATATCTCTTAATACAGTGATAGCAGTTGCTGTCAAGTCGACTCTAGCTCGTAGTGATCCCATAGGGTCTATAGGGTTTTCAATGGCTGGTTTTTCAGAAGCAGATTGCCAGGCCTTTCTTCCAAGGCACCTCTGTATGGGCTTGAACCTCCGACCTTTCAGTTAACAAATGAGTACATTAATCATTTGCACCACCACCTCTGTCTCTGACCTGCCAGCCTGGATGGGGTGATGCTGGGCAACCAGCCTAAGCCAGGGCAGATGGTCACTCCAGCAGGGAAGAGCATGCACGATGTGAACTCTATGCTCCTTGTAGGATATCTCTGACAGTCAAAAGTCAAGTACCTGTGGCCATTGAACATTATTTCCAAAACATCGGAGAAAATGTCTCTTCAGGACTCAGAGTGCCCATTGCTGCACTGTCTTGATTGTATAGACATGTCACGGTCTGCACCTGAGTGGCAGTTTGGCTTTGGTCAGTCACTGGGGAAGATGTGTTAACCCTTTCGGTGACAGAGGCTGGCTCAGTTCATCATCCAGTCCTCTCAGTTTCTAGACAACTATTCTGGGAACAAGCCACATGATGTTTTGAAGGAGAGGTGGAGAGAATCTGAAAGAGGGTAGCTCAAAGACTGACAGAGCGGCCAGGGAATGATTGACAAGAACCTGGGGGGAGCCTCTTAGAGGTTAAGTGATTCTGCTGATATTAAAATGCAAACTGCACGTTAGTGTTAGGGCTTGGACGTTTGGCTGCAGCATACATTTGGGAAAAGCATCAGCCAGACGCAGCCCCAGAAGAAGCACTGACAGCATGCCTGTGCTGAATCACTTTGCTGTGAGGTGATTCAGCAAATGCTTTTAAGATGGGTTTGGACTGGGGAAATCCAAGGACCCCTGCTGCCAGGTCAGATCCCAGAGGTTTAATTCAGAGTTTTAAACTGTCCTTAGCTTGGGTCTGTTGCTACTGCTCTTGCCGCTGGGGCCACACAGAAGGTAGCCAAGGACCTGGTAAGGACTCTAATAGTTGTGAGCGCCCTGGCTTGGGAAGCAGGCTGAGGGTTCCAAGGACAGACTTCTCTATAGCTAGCCATCTGGTTACTGCACATCACTCCAGTGTGGGATGCAGACAGAGAACACGCTTAGAGGCAGATTCAATAATCTGGCAAAAAGGAGGAAGTTCACAGCTTTACAAACGAGCTCCTTAGCATTAATTAACTTATTCATT
This sequence comes from Dugong dugon, assembly GCA_030035585.1. NCBI lineage: Eukaryota > Metazoa > Chordata > Mammalia > Sirenia > Dugongidae > Dugong > Dugong dugon. The sequence goes on along the minus strand of CM057469.1, from coordinate 19,679,208 downwards.
AATTCAACACTAATTTATTAAGGACATATTATATGACAAGCAACGTGGGAGGCTTGTTTGGAAGATGGAGGTGAGAGAAGATATTATTATAAAGATATACAAAGCCATACCTCCCTCTGTTATAGAACTCATACTAGGGGAGCAAGACAACCAAGTAGACATATAATTAGAACACAATTTCAATGGCTATACATAGGTGCTATAGGTGCATACAGAGCATTATAGGGCCTTGGAGGAGTATACAACTATCTGAGGAATTCCATTAAGGCTTCACGGAGGAGATCTCATTAGGGCTGTGTCTTGAAGTTGTTGTTGTTATTAGCTGCTGTAGAGTCGACACCGGATTCACAGCGGCCCCATACACAATGGGACGAAACACTGTATGGTCCTGCACCATTCCCATGATCAGTTGCAGATTAGATGGTTGCGAATTTCATAAAGCCACCACTTGCTTTGTGTCCATTATTTTGCCACACGTTTTATGTATTTTAATTTTATAACATATTTCTAATTTTTATAACAATCCTGCAAGGTGGACACTATTATTTCCATTTTGCAGGTGGAGAAACAGAGGCCCACCAAGGCTAAATAATGAACCCAAGCTTACACATTTAGAAAGTGCCAGATCTAGGGTTAGAATGTTGGTCTGTCTGATTTTGAAGTCTATCTCTCTCCTCTTTTCTCTTTCCTTTCAAAATTCCTAAGACACATCGTAGAATTCTCACCCCTCGTGCATGTGGGAGACTGGGGTTTGATTCCTGGCCAATGTACCTCATGCACAGCTACCACCCATCTGCCAGTAGAGGCTTGTGTGTTGCTGTGATGCTGAACAGGTTTCAGTGGAGCTTCTAGACTAAGATGGACTAGGAAGAAAGGCCTGGGAATCTGCTTTTGAAAATCAGCCCTTTTTGAAAACCTTCCTCTACCTCACCCCTTCTCTGTCCCTCACACTCTAAGAGTCACCACACCATTTCCCCGGTTCCTGTCTTCAGCACGACCATATGCCATTCCTCCTGATTCTTTAGCAGCCACTTCTATTTAGAGATCCGTTGAAAGCCGTTCCGATCATTTCTCCTGCAGGTGTGTTCTGTTCTAAGAATACCCAACAACAAAAATCCAAACATCCAAGAAGTGACAGGGAGAGTTTGACAACACCAAGGATTCATTGCTCTCTAGACCTCCATTCCTTCAGCAGTTAATAGCAAACAGTAATAGTACGCTCCTCATTGGATTGAATGGGATAATTCATGGGAATCGCTGAACACAGTGTCTGTCTGGCACATGATAAGTTCTCAAACATGCAGCTGTTGTTGTTGTTATGATTAATTTTATTATTAAGTGCTTGATAAAATAATTTACATTCAACACATCTGAGTGCATACTATGTGCAGAGTGTCAAGGAATTCCTTGACAAACACGTAATTTACCTACAACTTTACGGGGAGACATATTCTGCATAGAAGAAAGTACATACATATGGGAGCAATGTAATTTAATCATCACCTAATTAGCCAGACGATTTAAAATAGGCCTCACAATGACTATGAAACATTCTCACTTCCAAATGCCGGAAGCTGAGTCTTCCCATTATTCTCTCCTTTGGAAAAGGAAAACTGTGCATGGAGTGAGTGTTGGCTCCATGCTGAAGCCTCCTCATGATTACATTTCGATGTCTCCGATTCTAGTCATCTCCTTTCTTTGTCATCAGATGAGGAGGGGACTGCTTCTGCCGTCTTTACTCAGTCCATGATATTTCTCTAATGGTGATTGTTCTTCGTGCAGATGGGTGTGCCTGAGATAGTAAAATAAGAACTAACATTTATTAACACTTACTCCGTGGCAAGCACTGTTCTAAGCACCTCACAGTCAATCCTCCCAACAACCTATGAGACGTGTACTGTCAGTATCCGCTTTTACTAAAGGAACCAAATTCTGAGTGGCTGGGTAACCTGTTGCCTCAGTCTCCACAAACGTGGTGGCCTGAAACAATATAAACTTATTCTCTCACTGTTCTGGAGGCTAGAAGTCTGAAATCAAAGTGTTGGCAGGGCCGTGCTTTCTCTGAAGGCTCCGGGGAAGACTCCCTCCTACTTCTTCCAGCTTCTGGTGGCTCCCAGCAGTCCTTGTTGTTCCTTGGCTTGTCGCTGCCTCACTCCAATCTCTGCCTCTGTCTTCACGTGGCCTTCTTATAAGAACACCAGTCACTGGATTTCGGGCTGCTCCTAGTCCATTATGGCCTTATCTTAACTAATTCCATCTGCAGAGACCCTATTTTCAAATAAGGTCACATTCTGAAGTCCTGGGCGGGGGAGGGGGCATGAGTACGAGGGGAATGGACACTGTTCAACCCAGGTCATCTGCCCAGTGTCTCACAGCTGGTGGGTAGTACAGCCAAGGCCCACATCCAGGCAGTCTGCTTCCAGCACTCATGCTCTGAATGGCCAGGCCACACTGTTTCCCAAAGAGTCATCAAATCCAAGAGAAGTAGAAACCTTGGTGTTACAAAGCGGTTGTTGCTGTGAGCTAAGCCTGTTCTTGCCTTTAGTGTCCCAGTCAACCCAAAGCTCTCTACAGAATCCCGATCCATATCTGCTAGTTAACTCTGACTCATGACGAACTTATGTACAACAGAGCAAACGTTGTCCGGTCCTGCGTTATCCTCACAATTGATTACCAGCATGTTCAAGTCTATTGTTGTGGCTATTGTGCCAATCCATCTCACCAAGGGTCTCCATTACCCTTACTGGCCCTCTGCTTCACCAAACACGACATCCTCCTCCAGCAATTGACTCCTCCTTATGCTGTGTCCAAAGCAAGTGAGTCAGACAATGTTCTGTTGTGATCCATAAGGTTTTCATTGGCTAATTTTTAGAATTAGATTACCAGGCCTTTCTTCTTAGCCTGCCTTAGTCTGGAAGCTCCACTGAAACCTGTTCACCACGGGTGACCTTGCTGGTATTTGAAATACTTGTGGCATAGCTTCCAGCATAATACCATCTGTGTGCCTGATCTCAGTTCATGGTATTACCATCCCCAGCCACCCAAATATGATGCTTAGGGTCTTCCTCAACTCCTCCCTCCTCCTTCTTAGGCCCCACATCCAACTGCCCAACAAGTACTATCAATTTTATATCCAAAATGTCTTCCCTAACCCCTCTTTCCAATCTCACTACCGCCATATTGGTTTAAGTAATTCATTCTACAATATTTATTATAGACTAAAGATACAAAGATGAAAGTCAGAGACCTCCTCAACTAATTCACAGCCTAGAAAGGGATGCAGGCACATAAACAGATAACTCAAGGTATTTCAGCAAGAGGCAAAATAGAAGTAAATGATGCAATAGTATCAAGATACATAAAGCATCTTGTAACCGCTCACCTAGACCCAATAGGCTCCTAGCCCACGTGTCGTCCTTCTTACACCCCCATCCGGTCCATTCTTCACACTGCCACACTAACAGTCTTCCTCCAGCACAGCCCTTTCATTGGCTGACGCTTGTCTGTGGAGAGATCAGGGTTAGGGGCAGATTTATGAGTCATAGTATATGTAAGTTGTGGTGGAAGTGATGGGAGCTGTGAGCTTGTTCAGAGAAAGCACTGGAGTGAGAAGAGCAACCACCTCCCATCTGTCAGTTTGTCATATTATGGTGACTTGCATGTTGCTGTGATTCTGGAAGCTCTGCCACCAGTATTTCAAATACTAGCAGAATCACCCATGGCGGACAGGTTTCAGTGGAGCTTCCAGACTAAAACAGACTAGAAGGAAAGGCCCAGTGATCTACTTCTAAAAATTAGCCAGTGAAAACCCTGTGGATCACAACAGAACATTGTCTGACTCGCTTGCTTTGGACATGCAAGTCATCAGGAGAGATCAATCGCTGGAGAAAGCCATCTTGTCTGATGAAATAGAGGTCCAGTGAGGGTGATAGAGGCCCTCAGTAAGATGTTGGCACAACAGCCACAGTGATGGACTTGAACACGCTGGTGACTGTGAAGATGATGTAGGACCAGGCAAAATTTTGTTCTGTTGTACATAAGGTCACCATGAGTTGTAGGCAACTCAGTGGCAGCTAACAATAAGAGGAGAAAATTGTGAGAATGGAACCCTGGGAAAACAATGACACTATAAGGTTGGCAGAGATCTAGTAAGAGACTCAAAAAGAAGACGAGGATAACAGCACAGCAATAGGTTGAAAACAGTCCGTAGCATCCCATGTTGCTAAAATTGTAAGCGAGAACTAAAAACAGGCTATTGTCTATTGATTCATGAAAATGAAATATTCCAGTCAATTGGTCAGATTAGCAATCAAGTTTCATTGGTTTGAGGTTTGAATATGAAGTTCAGGAAAGACATCAAGTAGTATAATTTCCCCTTTTAAGGAGGTTGGGGATAAAAGGGGTGCATTTAAAGTACTCTGTCTGGTATGTAATTTTTCTGAGTCCATGGCCTTGGTTATAAACACTGAGAGGGAAGACTGTCTTGCTCACATTTATATCCTTACCCTCACCTCCACCCCATGGTAACCAGTAGAGTGTTCAGTAAGTGTTTGTTTATTTAGAATAGCGGTAATTTTTATGTAATTAGCTCTTCTAAAACACGAGAGGGTGTTTGGAAATAGTTTCTTCCATTGATAATTGTAAACATTGTTCGTCGTCATTCATCAAGGTTGTTTTGTCCTATTAATTTGTATTCTTTAAGAAGAAATAGCTAGCTAAGCAAACTAAGATAAACGTTTGTAGGTCACATTTGAGTTATCATAAATTCTGAACTTATAATGGCCCAAGTTAAGATTTATTTTTGCAATTTTGGTAGTCCGTGAATTTGCAGTGTAAGTTGTATCAGATTCCTAGGGCTGCTATTACAAATTACCACAAACTGGGAGGCTTAAAATAACAGAAATTTATTCTCTCACAGTTTTGGAGACCACAGGTCTAAAATTAAGATATCAGCAGGGCTATGCTCCCTCTAGGGACTCTAGAGAAGAATTCTTCCTTGCTTCTGGTGGTTGCCTGCAATCCTTGGGATTCCTTGGCTTGTAGCCTCATCACTCCAAGGTCTCCCTCCATTGTCACATGGACGTCCTCTGTGTGTGCGTGTCTCCAAGTCTTTCCCTCCTCTAAGGACACCTAATCATTGGATTAGGGCCCACCCTGCTCCTGTAAGACCTCATCTTAACTTGATTATACCTTCAAAGACCCTATTTCCATATAAGGTCACGCTCACAAGTGTTAGGAGTTAGGACTTCAGCATATCTTTTTGGGGGACACAATTCAACCCACAACGTTAAGTCAGTGAAAAAGTAGATTCTGCATTACCACCACCACCATAACAAATAAATTTATACACAACATAAAGCATAAAGCAAAGTTCCACCAGCGAGTCCTTTGGGTCAAATACTGGAACTAACTGTTTGACCCATTACTCATGTTTGATCCTATTTCCTGGGTGAATAGTGCCTGATATTAAATGATCTCTTTAAAAATAACCTGCTTTAGTATGCAGGTGCCAGGGTTAAGATTATTCTCAAATACACTAGACTCCCATTGGCTGTGCACACAAAACCATTTACACCATGTAGCAGTAAAGTGATTGCACGTGTGCATTTACACAGAGGAAATATATCATTTCCTAGGAAAACATCAAAAGTTCCCTTCCTACCCACTCTGAGAGCCCTTCTCCAGCAGTTCTCCCATAGTTTAGCCCCAGGATATTCTGGAAGTCGATTTAGTTATAACCCTGGCACCAGCCCCTGTTCATACGAAAGCTTCACCACAACAAAGGGAGTGGAGAAGCACTGACTCTCCAGAGCAGGCCTGAGCTTTGCCAAATTCTCCCATCACTTTTTCAAGCCTTTCAAAATGGAGGGTTCACCAAGCCTGCCTAGAGCCACAGTTGATCAGGCCTGATCTGCTCTGCTGAGACTTGGCATCCCATGGCTCCGGATGCTGCTGCCCCAGGTCCAGCTGCAGTGCCAGCCATGCAGCCCTCCAACATGGAGTCTGTGCACACGGCCCCTCGGCACTGGTACATCAGCGTCTCTCAGGAGCACCAGGAAGCAGCGAGAAAGCACTCAAGGAAACACTGGATCAGCAAGTACCATTACTCATGGCCAGAAAGCAAGCAATGGAGCTGAAAGAATAGGCACAGTCCTGACAGCAGACGGGGGAGCTTCTGGGAATTCCAGCCCCAGCGCCTTGCACCTTCTCCAACCTTTAAGTGCAAGACATAGAGCAGGTCTTTATGCCTCCCTAACCCTGGTGGCAGAGTGCTTAAGCGTTCAGCTGTTAACCAAAAAGTCAGCAGTTCGAATCTACCAGCTGCTCCTTGGAAAGCCTATGGGGCAGTTCTACTTTGTCCTATAGGGTCGCTATGAGTCGGAATTGACTTGACGGCAACAGGTTTGCTTGTTTGTTTTAACACACCATCTAAACATGGAAGCCCAGAGCAGTTGTTTCCACAGAAAGTCATCTTGCAGGCCTTGTTTGCATGTTACCAAGTCTACCTAGTTGTTTGGAAAAACTTGTACACCTCTCAGTAAGGAACATCTCAGCACTCACGTGTTCAAGCATCAAGGGTCCTTATCAAGCTGAACTTCTCTCTTGACAAAGTAGTCCTGGGAAAAGAAGTGTAAAGAGAAACACAATCCGTGATTTGCCTCTGTAGGGGGTGCTGAATTTTTAACTGCCATATAAAAAAGGTAATTGCTTGAATCCACTGTAAACCTCAAGTGACTGGATCTTGCTTCCCCTCAGCCAAAAAGGCACTTAGTCATTTCTTCTCTTGTCCGTCAAAATAGGCCCTGGCTTCAACATTTCCCGATTCAAATCCTGTAATTCCCTCTAAGTCTATCATAACCTTCCAAAATAAGCTTGTTAGTTTAAAATAGCCTTGTAAATAGAGCTCACCAACTCACACAGAGCAAATAATGATTTATACCTGGAAAAAAACAGGAAAACTGTCCACATTTGGCTCATCTAGGAGAAAAGAATGATGGCTTGATGGGCTACTGTTTTAGTAATCTTTCCTTTAAAACATAAAATTTTGTCTTTTTCTTATTACAGGAATGAAACTTGACCATTTAGGGAAAATTCAGAAAACAGAGCTAAGCAAATCAAGAAAAGAAAAAGAAAAATTAAATGATGTATAATGCCACAATGGAGATATAACTTCTGCTAACAACTTGACTTGTGTTCTTCCAGATCACTCTCTCTCTTTCCCAAGCTCATCCTCAAAATGGGAGCATAATGCTCATGATCCGTGTTGGCAAGGTCATCTTTGAGGGTGAAATCTGTGTCAAGAAATAACTGAGGGCAATGAACAGTGTCAGGTCATGTTCACTAAGTTCAAACCATAACAGCTTCGTTGGGTGCTCAGCCACATTTTAATTCTGCATAATAGCTCTCGGCACTGGGCGGGAGTAGGGGCATGGGGAGCCAAGAGGACTTACTGCAAGTCAACATGTTTGTTGATCCTGGACAAGTGACTGAGCCAGAGGACAGGGGCGCCTTGCAAGGCAGACAATGAGGGGGAGAAGGAGCTCAAATGCAGGGCAGGCCCTGCACTTGCTCGCTTCTCAGGGGTACAGACCCTGGGATTCTTTCCATCCCTGCAGAGCACAGCGATCAGCACCACCCAATCTCTGCAGAACTTCGTTGTGTCAGAAGAGAGCCCCCTCTCCCAGAGGAGATGTTTATTTGACATTTAATCAAGGACATTAGAGATCCTTCCAGAAGCATCTGCTCAGAATTTGAGCATATACTGTGAAAAAAGGTCAATTTAAAGAAAGTCTAGATAAAATGACAACTACTACAACAATAACAATCACAAAGCGGCAGCCTATTTAAGGGGTAAAGATGTGGGTGCAGTATTTCTAGGGAAGGATACAGACCCGATTCCTTTGAACATGGGCAAAGAAGCTCATTAAAGAAGCTTGCCAAACCCAGGCATTCAGTTCTGAACAGCAGAAGTTCACAAGCATGTAAGAGGCCCTCGGGCCTCTGCATCCTGGCCAGGAACCAAAGGCTCAGTCAACTTGACACAATCATTCCTATTAATATGGAGAGTCCTTACAATTGGAGAAAATACCTCCTGGCAAACGCATTGCCTTAAACTATCTGCCAAAGCCTATCGGGGGATGTTTGCACTATAGTTGGAAAATATAAATTTTTAGGGGGAACAAAAGGGAAATGGAGCCCATATTTCCGGAGCCCTTGCTAACTACCAAGCATTTCATGTTACCTCATTTAATCCTCACAGTAGCCCTAGGGGGCTTAGTATCTTTCCCATTTCACAGATGAGAAAGCTGAGGTTCAGATTGCTTAATGGGTTTGCTCAGAGACTCACAGGAAAGTGACAGAGCTGGCATTTGAATCCCTGTGCAACTGGTTCCAAGGGCTGTGGTGGTTAGGTGGTAGAATTCTCGACTTTGATGCAGGAGACCCAGGTTCCATTCCTTCACAATGCACCTCACGCGCAGCCACCGCCCTTCTGTCGGTGGAGGCTTGCCTGTTGCTGGGATGCTGAACAGGTCGCAGCGGAGCTTCCAGACTAAGATGGACTAGGAAGAAAGGCCTGGAGATCTCTTTCCAAAAACGCCAATGATTTTCCACAGGGGAAAAATGAGCAACTGATCAGAGGGATGGTGCAGGACCCAGCAGCATTTCCTTCTGTGCGCATGGAGTCGCCATGAGTAGGGGCCAACTTGATGGCAGCTAACAATAAATATAACAGCACCTAGTTCCAGAACTCATGTTCTTAACCTCTACATCATTTCCATTCCAATTCCCTTTGCGGAGTTCTTTCCACTAGATTGATGATTTCCTCTTTTCATCAGAAGAATGATGAGTTTTTACAGGTGATTACAATGGATATGAAATCTTAGTACTTCACAGATTTACACTCCACGCAGGAAAAAGCCTGAAGCCAGGATGGAGATGAACTTTACACAGATGTAACCTTTTGTGTCCGTCTGCTTTAGCATAATTAGGGATGAAGCACATAGCACAATGACTAATTAATATATTTAACATTTAGTATTTATCTAACAGAGCCCTGGTGGGGAAGTAGTTCGGCTGCTAACCAAAAAGTTGGCAGTTCGAATCCGCCGGCCGCTCCTTGGAAACCCTAAGCGGCAGTTCTACTCTGTCCTGTGGGGTCGCTATGAGTCGGAATCAACTGGTTGGGTTTAGTTTTTGTTTATTTATCTCTTAGCTCGGACTCCAAGAGAGAAACACAGAGAGTCAAGAATGAAAAGGCAGGAAAGAGAAAGTGAGGAGTAGCTAAGACGTTAAAAGTTGGAGGGAGAAGATAAGGTGGTTGTTTTGTGCATTCTTAAATAGTGCCATTCTGATTCCCAAAGCATTGCCAAACAATGCTGTTTCCCCTCCAGAAAAAGGGCAACGTTCCCCTGGGCAGGGAGCTGGCCTCAGAGCATGCCGGGGACCACTGTCCGCAGGACAGATTCCCACTTGAGGTTTTCCAGGGGTGGGATCCATGGCCCTGGGCCATCTGTGCCCTGGGCTGGACCCCACAAGATCTCACCATAACAGCTGAGCTGAGCGGGGCTAAGATTGCAGCCTTCAGCACTCTGGAAAAAAACAGCTGCTGCGGTTCCTTTGCTCCTTGTCCTGTTCTCCATCGGCGAGTGGGACATTAAGGTCTTTGTTATTCACACAGCAGTTGGAATCTCTATCCATTTAAGGAAGGAAGCCGCAGGGTAATCCAGCCTTGGCTGTGCCATTGACGAGTGATTCACTCATTTCTACCACGTGAACTGTGGATGAACCCAGGCCTGGTGGCTCAGGCCTTCCTCGGAGTGGTCTACAGCCTGCACTCGATTAAACTTGATGGATTCCTAAGGAATATGTGCGGTCTATATGTTAAGTCAAATTAAGCCCTGTGCACCATAAACCATGCTTTCTGTTTGTTTTGATAACATTAGAGAATAGGAAGGGAAAATGTTCAGTCTGGGAACAGAGCAGGAGCGCAGCTACTTTGGCTTACCCCAGAGGGAAGCCAAGCCAGCACTTGCCTGGTGGCCTGGAGGGCTCAAGGCTTCCTCCAGTGGCGTCAGTAGGGTTGGTGTCACCCAGTGCAGTACGTCCTGATGTCACCCCTCCCCCGCCCAGGGTGGGCAGGGCCAGCAGGCGAACCCTGCCTCCCCGTAGGAGGCTCTGCCCTGCTCCCACACAGGGCCGAGGCGCCAGCTCCTCCACTCTCCCGTTGGCCAAGGCAAAGATCCTCCTCTCTGCACAGTGGCAGGCGCTACAGCCTGGCCGCCTGCAACCTAACTGGTGAGTGACGGGGCGAGGGGACGAGTTATCCCACAGGTGACACCAACCCTAGTGACGCCACTGCCTTGGAGGCCCGCTCTCTGGTGGCACCAGTCAGCCTGCCGCCAGGACCACTGCCCCTGCTGACCTTGGAATCCTTTTGGTGTCATCCCCTCCCACAGGTTGTGACATCTGCATCCTCCAATCCTGATGCCACATTCTTCTTCAGATAGTCCAGCTACTTGGATTATTTGCTCAGCATACAGGTTGAATAAGTATGGCGGAAGGTTACAACCCTGACAGACACCTTTCCTGACTTTAAACCAGACAATATCCCCTTGTTCTGTTGGAACAACTGCCTCTTGATCTATGTACATGTTCCACAAGAGCACAATTAGGTGTTCTGGAATTCCCATTCTTTCCAATGTTATCCATAAAACTATATCAGACAAAATTCTGTTGTGATCCATAAGGTTTTCATTGGCTGATATTCAGAAGTAGATCGCCAGGCCTTTTTTCCTAGTCTTAGTCTGTAAGTTCCACTGAAACCTGTCCACCATGGTTAATACTGCTGGTATTTGAAATACTGGCAGCATAGCTTCCAGCACAGCATCATAGCAACACACAAGCCACCACAGTATGACAAACTGACAGACAGGTGGTAGAACAGAAGATATATATATATGTATGTATGTATGTATGTATGTATGTATGTGTGTATGTATATATATATATAGAGAGAGAGAGAGAGAGGCTGATTTGGGCAGAAGGTTGCAGAGAGCCTAGGCAGGGTTGGGGACATGGTGCAGGGGAAGCTACTGCTGGCGGAGGAAAGGGGTGTGGTCCCAGGCACATCAGTGAAAAGAGCCCCCTAATCACAGCCAGCAGCTGCTGGTCTGAGGTAGGGAAGCTGAGGTGTGTCAGGTGGGTCCATTATCAGAGAATGGCTTTTCTTTCGTGGTATTTTTGCTGCGTCTAAAAACAGCTCTAACTATTGCCAAGAGTTTCTTAGAGGAGAATCCATCAGGAACCAGCAGCCAAAGTGCCACAAATAACAAGTCAACAAGGCGCGTCTGCACCCAGGGGAGGATTATCCAATAGGCAAGGTATGCACAGTGCTTACTTTTCTTACCAGGTTATCTGTAGTGAACAATTTCACATGTTTTCACGGCACCAAAAATTCTGCTTCTAGGTATGGCTGGCATCTGTCTCTCTCCCAACCCCACAGCATCTTCCTACAGAATCAAAGCCTCTTTTCAAATTTACAATCCCTGACAGGGGTGGATGACTCAGTAAACAAGGTAAGCACAGCCTTACTTGTGCTTACTGAGCTATAGCAAACAAACAAATCATTCACTACAGATAATCTGGTAAGCACAGTAAGTGCCATGCTTACATCGCCTTTTGGATAATCGGCCCCTGTCTGCACCCCTCCAGCCAAAGGAAGACCCTGAGAGAGGATGTGGGTGAGTGCACACTCAGGTACCAGCCACAGCTGAGGAATACTGCACACCAAGGCCTTCTCAGGCCTTCTTATCACTGATCCCAAGAGTTATGTTCCCAGGGGTCAGGAGGGAAGCAACTGAAGTCGTACCAGTTGGGTGAAGGAAGAACAGGGTTTTTCTAGCAAACATCCCCGGCCCAACTGCGCCACTGGCCATCCCTCCCACACTGCACTGTGTGTGTGTGCCATATTTCTTTGCATAGCCTCTGTCTTAGTCTCCTAGGGCCGCCATAACAAAATACCACAAAGCGTGTGGCTTTAAAGAACTGAAATTTATTGTCTCACAGTTCTGGAGGCGAGAAGTATGAATACAGGCATTGGCAGGGCTAAGCTCTCTCTCTCTGTCCGCTCTAGGGGAAGATCCTTCCCTGCCTCTTTCAGCTTCTGTAGCCCTGGGCATTTCTTGGCATTCCTCGAATCATAGATAGTTCCTCACATGACATCTTCCCCCGGTGTGTGTGACTCCCTTTTTAGAAAACACAACTCAGAAGGGATTAGGATTAGGACCCACCCTACTCCGATATAACCTTGTTTAATTTAACGGATAGTCCCTGAGTGGTAGAAACAGTTAACGCACTTGACTGCTAACTGAAAGTTTGGAGGTTCAAGTCCACCCAGAAGTGCCTTGGAAGAAAGGCCTGGTGATCTACTTCCAAAAAGGCAGCCATTGAAAACCCTATGGAGCACAGTTTTACTGTGAGTCTACATGAGTCACAGTCGATGACAACTGGTACTGGTAACTGATAACAAAAGAAAAATAACTATTTTCAAACAAGGTCATATTCACAGCTTTTTGGGAGAGCGTGGTTCAATCCATAACAGCCTCCCATTGAGAGAGGAGGCTCCAGAAACACCATGCCTGGTGAAAGGACTAGATGAGCAATTGCGAGATCTGAGTCCTCATGACGCCTAGACCCCTTAACCCCAGCGAACCTCGGTGTCCTCAGTTGTAATATGAGGACAAGTGTACCAGCTCTGTGAGCCTCCTAGGACTCTTGTGAGGATCCAGTGAGATTATGTGTGTCTGTCGCAGCAGGGTGGGGAGGGCAGAAGTCAGTAAAATGTTGCACGCCTATACCTCTTTCAGGCGTGATCTGCACACCACAGGGACTCTGGCATCTTGGCTCTTATTTCTTGCACTAACACAGGAACAACAATAAAAAGCACAAAAGCTTCACATCTCAGGCCTGTGAAAGGAAGATGAATGCTGGGACAGCAGGCAGGGCCACCATGGCCATCCTGGAGAAGGGATTCCGGGCCTTCGAGCCCTGGCAACGGTGGGCAGGAAGGTCTAGTTATTATGGGATGTATGCAGAAATTCTCCAAAAGTTTTCAAAGTCAATCTTATTTTGATTTTTAAATTTGGATGCTTCCCAAAAGATCTGAAGTCTAAATGTGGGCTGGATATTGGTAGAAAGAATGTACAGTAATGTATGTCCTTACATAATGTGAAGGTTTGTGAAGATAAGATCCATCCAGCACTTCTGGTAGCATGTGGGCAGGTGCAGATGGGAGAGAAATTTGGGAAGCAGCATAGAATGTCACAACTTCATGAAAATTGGGAATCCTGGCTCTTGGGGACATTGAGACATCAATACATTTGGATTCATCGTCCTTCACATCTAGTTAATAGATATTTCGTAGTGAAGACGTCAATCTCTCTGGTCAATAGTTCATAGCCAAATAATCAAAATCAAATAAATCAAAGCCCTATTTTATTTATATCCATGGATTATTTTCTTTTCTTTCCAATCACAAAGTCTAGGGCCATGGAGGAGTGTTAGAAGTCTGCTATCATCTCTTCCCACTCCTTTGTTCAAAGCTGTGACTTCCTTATGCTGAGTGAAATAAGTCAGTCACAAAGGGACAAATAACGTATGAGTCCACTTACGCGAAATATCTAGGGTAGGCAAGTATACAGAGACCAAAGTTTATTAGTGGTTACCAGGGACCAGTGGGAGGGAGGGAGAAAGGGAACTCACTGCTTAGAGGACACTGAGCTTCTCATAAGGGTGACAGAAAAATTTAGAAATGGGTATTGGTGATGGTCGAACAACATGATAAACATAACTAATGTCACAGAATTGTAAATGTGAAGAATATTGAATAGCAAACAATTTGTCACATATATATTTACCACAGTAAAAATTAAAAAGCTGTGACTTCAGAGTCCTTCTCCTGGTCCCTCCCCATGCAGGGGTGACACCGACCTCACCCTTGAAGGAGAAGCTCTTGGCAGGGCAGGAGTGGGGAGGCTCCAGTGTGGCTGGAATGAACCAAGGGACCAATCCCAGGGGACCGTGTGGCTATTGATTCCACTTGCCAATTGTCTGGCGAGGAGACTGACCGTCTTCCCCCGGAGGAGCACAAAGTGATAACTGTGCCAGGTTGTCACCGATCGGGCAGGGGACTACAGTACGTCTTTGTGATCTGGAGGCTCAATATGGGATGGGTGGGGAGGGGCTGAGAGATGAACTCTCTCCAGCCTTAAGCGTTAGTAGGAGGCATGTACTCTAATAAGTTCTGTCTCTCAGCTTGTCCCGTGTCAGGTAATTGGTTGCATAGAGATGCTTTGTAAAATTAAAGAGAGGACAGAGGGAGGATGTGAGAAAAACAGCTAACAAACAAAAAAAAAAAAATGAAATGCTATCTCATCTGCATCATTGTAGTTGTTGGGCAGAGAGGGACAATATCACCAAGAAAAGAAAAAAGAGAAGCTGTTGTTTCTTGTTCATCTCCCGTGATCAAAAGAGTTTCTGCATTGCCAGAAGCGTTTCCCAGGAAAATAGAAATTCTAAAGGAAACTGTTGTTCATTTAATATATAGAGTGAAATATTCCTGTCGAATCCAACTTTAAGGAAGAAGACCTGCAGCTCCATCTCAGCTCCAGAACTTTCTCCCAGACCCTCAGACAGGAGCAGGAACTAGCTTGGTGGTGGTGGAGGTGATGATGGGGAGGGTGGGTGGATTGCAGAATTAGAGAACACTCAAATTTGCAATCCCTAGGTCTAGCTAGTAGGAAACCACCCCTCCCCGACCTGTGCCCCAGTGCCACTCCAAAGGAAAGAGTCGCCACTGCTCGAACACCTGAGCTGCCCCCAGGCCTGTGGTTCTGCAGAGCCTCTCCTCAGACCCATCACCATCTGACCAAGGTCCCTGCCCAGGCTGGCTCCAACTCTCATCCCTGGAGCTGGACTGACCCTCTCTTGGGCCACTTACCCTAGTCTGCCTTGCTTGAAGTGGGGGTAACCCTTGCCATCGAGTTGATTTCAACTCATAGCAACCCATAGGACAGAGCAGAACTGCCCCATAGGGTTTCCAAGGCTGTGCTGGTGATCTTTACTGAGCAGACTGCCACGTTTTTCTCCCATGGAGCGGTTGGTGGGTTCAAACCACCAACAGGGGTGGATTATCCAATAAGCAAGGGCTTACTTGTGCTTACTTATAATCTGTAGTGAACAATTTCACATGGGTTTCAACACATCTTTGTAAGTTCGTGCTTACCTTGCTTACTGGATCATCTGCTCCTGTCCCAAACCAAACCCATTGCTATCGAGTTGATTCTGACTCATAGCAACCCTACAGGACAGAGCAGAACTGCCCCATAGGGTTTTCAAAGAGCGGCTGGTGGATTCAAACTGCCAACATTTTGGTTAGCAGCCGAGTTCTTAACTACTGAGCCACCAGGGCTCCCTGCCTGTCAGGGACCGTAAATTTGAAAAGAGGCTTTGATTCTGTAGGAAAGTGCTGTGAGGTTTGGAGCGAGAGACAGATGCCAGCCATGCTGTCATGGATTGAATTGTGTCCCCCAAAAATATCTGTCAAGTTGGCTGGGTCATGATTCCCAGTACTGTATGTTTGTGTAATCTGATGTGATTTCCTTATGTGTTGTAAACTCTATCACTATGATAAGGTTATATGTGATCTCCTTATGTATTGTAAACTCTATCACTATGATGAGGTTATACTGATGATGTCTACAAGATTAGATACTGTCTTAATCCAATCTCTTTTGAGATATAAAAGACAGAAGCGAGCAGAGACACATGGGAACCTCATACCAGCTAGAAAGCAGTGCCGGGAGCACAGTGTGTCCTTTGGACCTGAGGTTCTTGAGAAGAGAAGCTCCCAGACCAAGAAAAGACTGATGCATCACAAGCACCTTTCTCCAGAGCCCACGGAGAGAGACAGAGCCTTCTCCTGGAGCTGACGCCCTGAATTTGGACTTTTAGCCTACTTTACTGTGAAGAAATAAATTTCTCTTTGTTAAAGCCATCCACTTGTGGTATTTCTGTTAGAGCAGCACTAGATGACTAAGACACATACCTAGAAGCAGAATCTTTGATGTGGAGAAAAAATGAGAAATTGTTCTCTACAGACAATCTGATAAGCAAGGTAAACACAGTACTTACCTTTCTTATTGGTTAATCCACCCCTGACCACCAGCCTTTTGGTTAGTAGCAGAGCGCTTAACCACTGCACCACCAGGGCTCAGAGTGGGGTAGGGGGTACTATTATGCTTGCTTGATTGTTGTTGTTAGGTACCATCAAGTGGGTTCCGACTCATTGAGACCATATAGGACAGAGTAGAACTGCCCCATAAGGCTTCCAAGGAGTGGCAGGTGGATTTGAACTGCTGACCTTTTGGTTAGCAGCCAAGCTCTTAGTCTCTCTAAATATCAAACCCCTTGAGAGTAGGCACTATCCCGTAAGCTTTTTGAGGCCCCTGAAGTTCTGAGCTCAGTGCCTTGCAAACAGCTGACACTCAAAACATGTTAAATTGAAAATGAATGGGAATATATTACAGAACTAGCTTCTTGGCTGTCATCTTGCACAATACCATTGTGTGAGCGAGAAAACGTCACAGAACACTACGAAATAGTTAACAGGACGACTCTGTAGTTTAACTTTCCTCCAAGGAAAGGCGTTTCTAGGTTTTTCCCCGGGTTAAAGTGCTAATGCAGTGATGTGAAAACGCTCAATTCAAGAGAAGGCCCAGTGCTGGGGAAATGGGATTACCCTGGGGGTGAAGATGGTGGAAGGAGGCGAGGAAAGGCAAGGGCACCCCTCCAGGGTGAAGACACATCTCCCTGGAAAGGGGGACAGGCCGGGGTAGGACTGGGAAGCCTGTGCAGAGCTGGGCTGGGGAGAAGCAACCCCTGCAGGCCCTGAAGAAGAGCCCTCCAAGCATGGGCCCCAGGGGTCCCTGTGCTTTAACCACAGACGGAAAGAAGCAGTGAGGGACTGACGGCCCACAACAAGGGGGAAGGAGAGCACGAGGCAAGGGGAGCACCACTCCCACCGGAAACTACGGGTACAGGGGGGTTTCCTGCACCCCGAGCCAGAGAGCTGCGCAAAGACGTGGTCTTCTGTTTGCAATGCCTCCTGGCAGGACTCAGGGGTCTGTGCACCTCCCCCTTTAGTGAGGTCCCTTAGAGAGCAGGACCTCAGTGAGGGAAGGCCACCAACTGCTCTTATTTCCTGTGACCCTGTTGAGTCTCCAGGAGGTGGCAGGGAGATAAACACCTGCTCTGCTGTCACAGTCCTGTTCCCCCTCTCCTCCACCGCGCCCGCTGGAAGGGCCCCTAGGAGCCAACACCACATGCGGGGTTGGAAGCGGGGGACCGGTGCAGGAAGTTTCTGTTTCCAACTAAAGCAGAAATTCTGCCCAGGCAGCCCCCACTGCAAGGTTTGGAAGGGAGGTCCTCCCTTAGAAGATCTCTTTATATTCTTCAATCCCACCAGAAGGGGATTGCGGGACATTTAAAGAAGAGATGGAGAAGTGCTATCCTGAATTAGTTTTCTGGGGCTCCCACGACAAAGTACCACAAAGTAAGAGCAGAACTTTATTGTCTCACAGTTCTGGACGCTGGGAGTCTGAAATCAGCGTGTCGGCCATGTTGATTCCTTTTGAGGCTGTGAGGGAGAATTTGTTCATGCCGCTTGCCTAGCTTCTGGTGATGGCCAGGGATCCTTGGGGTTCCTTGTCTTATAGATCCCTCTAGTCTCTGCCTTCGTCATCACACAGCCATCTTCCCTCTGCGTGTCTCTGTGTTTCTTCTCCTCCTTTAGAAGGACATCACTCGGGTTGGATTAGAACCCACCCAATTCCAAAATGACTGCATGTTAACTGAAGGGATAACATTTTCAAACACTCTTTTTCCAAACAAGGTCACGTTCACAGGTACCGGGATTAGGACTTCAACACATCTTTTTGGGGGATACCATTCAATCCATAATAACTCCTTTTTCAGTTTTACTGTTGAAAGTTAAGCCCCAGGACTATGACTTTTATTCTGGATTACCCTTGTCCACCCTTCCACACACCACGCACACTCGCACACACACTTTTACTTCATTGCAAAGCAAGGTAGCTTCCCTCGGACGCATTAAGACTGAGGTTTAGATACCAGTAACCAGTGGCCATCAAGCCAATTCCGACTCATGGTGACCCCAGGTGTGTCAGAGTAGAACTGTGCTCCATACGGTTTTCAATGGCTGGTTTTTCAGAAGTAGATCACCAAGTCTTTCTTTCAAGGCACCTTCGGGTAAACTTAAACCTTCAACCTTTCAGTTAGCAGCCAAGCATGTTAACCATTTGCACCGCCCAGGAACTCCAAGGTTTAAATAAGAGATTCCTAAACTGAAGAGCTGAGGGCCTAAAGTTTCATCAAAACTTTATGGCAGCCAAAAATATCCCCTGAAGTCTTCTTAAAACCAAATAATAGCTTAGCTAAACTAGTAAAGCATGTCTACCTTGAGCATTATGCTCTTTTAAGAACTATCTATATGGGATCAAAGTGACAACAGCAACTTGAAAGATTAGATAGGAACCTTAGGGGGCAGTGAGTTACATTAATGGGGGAGGGCCAACTCAGAAAAGGAGGGTGAGAACGGTTGCACAACTCCAAGAATGTAATCAATGTCACTGAATTGTACATGTCGGAATGGTTGAATTGGTGTGTGTTTTGCTGCGTATATGCTCAACAACAGTAACAAAATTAATTTAAAAAAGCAACAAAAACTTCATGCTGCAGGAGCTGTGATCCTTTTCATTAATCTTAAAATCCAAAACCTATGGGTAAGCCTTACCTCAAAGGGGAGGGAGTCCTTCAGTGGGAGATTTAGTTCTAGCTGTTATGTACCTGCTAAACAATGCCTTGCACACCTGGCCAATCAGATAATGTGAAAACACTCAGATAATGTGGGAATCATTGGAATATCGAAGCCAGCATGTTTACAGAAGCATAGGGAAGAGGAGATTAACATTCCTGAATCCTCAGTTCCAGGGAAATGTCACATTCTTCCCCAAATAGCCTCTTGCTGAATAGGGAGGCAACCAGAGGTTCGGTTACTGCGATCCAGTTAAACTGGAACTCAAACAAGGGAACAGAATGGAATGGAGGACTCAGCTGGTTGTAAAAGGGGCTCTTGTTGCAGCATCTAAGCTAAGCAGGAAGGTGAAGGAACTGGAGCATGGGTCAAAGCTGACTGCTGCTGAAGACCTGGACCCTCCTGTACATCGGGAGAGACTCTGTTGCCAGCACCCACCCTCCCCCCCACTCCCCACTCCCCACACAGTCTGTACACACCATCTGCCTGACCATGGCTGACACTACCTCATCCTGCAATCCTGCAAAACATCAACTCCCCAAACAGGAAATGGCATCTCTTTTCTAAGACGCGATTCCATGGCTTCCTACTTCTTAACACCGCAAACACAGCCCTTCTGGGTGCTGACTATGGACAATGTTGCTCGGACACTCAGGATGAGTTTGTGGACTCAAGGATCATGGGGCTTTTTTTAGAGAGAAAAGGAGTACATTTTAGTGAAGACTGGGTGGAATCCCAGGCACGAATGTAAGTGCAGAATCAGTAGCCTGGATGGAAAGTACAAAAGGTCTCAAGGCCACAGCTTCTGAATTCCCCATGACAGTCTTGATTTCAAATGTACCGTCCCCATCAGGTACTGAGGAGCCCTGGTGGCACAGTGGTTAAGCGTTCAGCTGCTAACCCAAAGATCGACAGTTTGAATCCACCAGCTGCCCCTTGGAAACCCTATGGGGCAGTTCTACTCTGTCCTGTAAGGTCACTATGAGTCAGAATCAACTCAAAGGCAACAGGTATAAGCCACTGAAATGGTCCAGGTCTTCTAATATTTGCTGTGGTTAGTTGCCTTGAGTTGACCCCTGACACATGGAGACCTTGCGTACAACAGGATCAGACCATTGTCATTCACAGGATTTTCAATCTCTGATTTTTGGAAGTAGATCACCACGCCTTTCTTCCTAGTCTGTCTTAGTCTGGAAGCTCCGCTGAAACCTATTCGGCATCATAGCATCAGCAAGCTTTCACTGATAGTTGGGTGGTGGCTAAGCTTGAGGTGCATTGGCTGGGAATCGAACCTGGTTCTACTGCATGGAAGGTGAGGATTCTACCACTGAACCACCACTGCCCTCTTTGTAGTACTTCGGCACACCTAAACAACATCTCTCAGATTGCTTCACTTTTGGAAGTTACATGGAAACATTTTTCAGACAGTGTCTATTATAATTTGGATATTGTGTAACTATCAGAATTTTGAGTAAGAAAAGCAGTAAGAAATAGCTTTTCTCTGAAGTGGCCAAGGAAGTTCCCTAGAGAAGGAGGGAATGGGATATTCCTTGCTTGGGCTGTAGAGCTGCAAATGGTGGGTGTCTAGACAGAGAATGATGTAAACCAAAGGCTGAGACATGAAAGTAGGGAATGTGCTCCTGAGGCCAAGGAAGGGCAGAGGGTTTTTGCATAGGAGTGGAGAGTAAAGACATTGGGGAGCTAGTTTGTGTCCAGATAACTTAGGGACTTGAATGGACAGCCAAGGGGTATAGACTCACCGTTTTATGCTCCCATTGCCCGGATGGTGTTCTGAAAAACATGTTGTTCTACCACATTGTAGTGAAAAGTGCCCCCTCTGCAGATATATGCCTATTCAGAACCTCAGAATGTGACATTATTTGGAATAGGGGTCTTTGCAGATGTAATTAAGTTAAGGATCTTGAGATGACATCATCCTGGGTTAGGGTGGACCCTAAATCCAATCACAAGTGTCCTTATAAGAGACAGAAAGGGAGGACTGACATGCAGAGACCCAGGGGGAAAGCCATGTGATGATGGAGGCAGAGACTGGAGAATCAACCGTAAGCCAAGGAACACCAAGGATGGCAGGAACCACCAGAGACTAAAAGAGAGCCATGAACCAGATTCGCCCCCAGAGCCCCCAGAAGGAATCAACCCTGCCAACACCTTGATTTTGGACTTCTGGTCTCCAAGAGACTAAATGTCTATTGTTTTAAACCACCAAGTTTGTGGTAATTTGTTACAGCAACCCTAGAAACCAATTCACAGAAGTTAATAAATGTTCCATGGGGGAAGAAAAAAGATGTGCTGGATTGCCCAGTCTCTCCACCTTCTCCAGCTTGCTCTGTTCCCTGGAGAGTTGACTTTATGAACTGAATGATCTAGACTCCTATGCCCTTTGGCTCTGGGTTGGCTTCAGATGATGTGAAAGATTGACAGAGATTGGAACCTGGCAGGGAAAAAGGCTGGGGTATTTCTTCCCCTGGCTCCTCCCTGCCATGCTGTGTTTGGCAGGGGCATGCTCCTCCACCTAGGTTTCGGCTCTCACAAGGCAGTGCCATTCCTGAGCCCATAACACCCTGGGTTCCAGTAGCTGTTCTCTTCCCTTATCCTTAATGCCCCAGGTGGAAGCAGCTTCCCTCTGTTGCTAGTCCCTGGGTGCTTCCTCATCCCTTGTTGCTTTCCTTAATCTGTTCACACTTATTTTAATAGTCCCTGCAATTATTCCTTCAAATGAGCCATCTGTTTCCTGCCAGGAACCCAGTCAAATAAATTTGGGGAAACGTTTAAAATTTGCAATGCTTATCAGCATCTTAAGGTTCTAAAAAGTCCTGCAGTAAAGAAACTCTTTAACTTTGTTAAAAATCCTTTTTTCGTAGGATACCTCTTAATCCTCACGGTTTAAGAAATGCTGGTGTAAACAAATGGCCATTTGAGGAGACAAGTGACACGTAAAAAGAGACGCTTTAAGAAAACTAATATGTGCACTGGAAAGGCGGAATGGAAGAACAGAAACAGAAAAAGGAACATATGTAATAGTCTTAGCCTGAAAAGTGTAATTTGGGGGAATGGCAGCGGGAAGAAGGGAAGATGAAGTAGTAGATGCTCTGCTATACCCCTTCTGCCAGCCTCTGTGGGTCTGGGCACCCACACTTGCCTCCAACTCCAACAGAATCTCCGCCAATGATGAGTTCCTTGACTCAGAGGTCCTTGACTCAGCGTCCGTGTCCTCTTGGAAATTCTGATCAGGGATACTCAGAAAATACTATCTACTAAACAAAAAGTTGACAAGACCCAGAAGTAGAATGAAGTCTACCCATTAAATACACGCAACTCTTTCTCCCTAGTGGCTCTACAAGTCGAAATAGAAGCAGTTTCAATGAGAAATATGCAGATTTTAAAAACCATGATGATATGTTATTAAAGAGAAAGTGGGATGCTGAGGGCTATGCTTTGGAGAACAATTAATAGGCCAGCCTTTGGTTTCATGTTAATGGGTAACTGCTTTTTTCCCAAGAACCTCCTTGGTCAAAGGCCTCAATTTGTAAGGTTTTGTGTTAATAGAACATTAACCATATCCCTTAATAAAGTTATTCAAGGGAAAAAGAACATTGCTCTATTCTCCTACCTGCAAACTCTATGACCAAGGTCACCCCAGAATTTCCTCTTTTCCTTACTTAGGCATCACATCATGCCCTGGGAGAGTCCTCATCCACTCTGTCTTCCTGCACTCACATTTCTGCTTAATACTTTTACCCTAATTGAACTTTTTCACAGAAAGCCAGAGATGGAGCTGAGAGCCCCAGGACTCCAAATAGACTTCTTGTTAAGGTTGTATAATCAATTCTCAATTATTTTCAACAAGGAAAGGGAGCATTAGAGTTGATACCAAAAAACTGCAGGAAGTCTGCTCGGCAGGGTTGGAATTATAGCAGAGAGATTCTCTGGAGCCAGGTGTTTAGTCTGCAAGTAATAAGAGTTTTTAGTCTAGATGAAACATGGAAGGAACCCTTTCTAAGTGGTTTGGACCCAGCTGGATGACAGCCTGCCGGGAGAAGAGTGGGACTCTAAGTCACATGAGTTTTGAAGAGCCATGATGACTGTCTCCAATACCCAGGGGCATCATGGAAAAGAGGGAGGGGGCTAATTCCCTGCAGCTCTGAAAAATGGAACTAGAATGTTGTTGGGTGCTGTCAAGTCAATTCTGACTCATAGCAACCCCATGTGACAGACAAGAACTGCCCCATAGAGTTTTCTTGGCTGTAATTTTTACAGAACCAGATAGCCAGGTCTTTCTCCCACAGAGCTGCTGACTGGGTTTGAACCACCAGCTTTTAGGTTAGCAGCCACAGGCGTAACCATTGTGCCACCAGGGGCCCTTGGAGCTAGAACAAATAGTAGAAATTATAGACTTGGGCTTCATTTAGCTGAGGGAAACTCCTGGTACCTGTGGCAATGCTCAGAGAGTTGACAATAATAACATGGAGTCACTGGGAGTTGATTATAAATCAATTCTCCCTGCATTTCAAGAGACAACAGCTCTTCCTAAGTTTTCCAAACAAGAAAAGGGAAATCCATAACGTAGCAGATGCTAGAGCAAAAAACAAGACACACAAGTCCACTTTGAGAAGTCTTTTAGTACCTGACTGTGTTTGACATCTTTCCTTAACATGGAGTCTGTACAGTCCACTCCATTCATCTTAGGAAAGGGATGGGTCACTTTCCAAATTCTAAATCTTCCTATTCAAAGAGACTGGATGAAACCGGAATCTGATCCCACATAGCTCTTATTGGGAGCTGGAAAGTGCCTGAGAGGTGAGGGCTGTATGAGTTGGTTCAAGGGTATTATGTAATGTGTTATTTGGAATCCTCATTGCCATACTAATAAATTAGTTGAAAATATATGCACACACACACATACACACTCCCTTTTTAGAAAAAGGAAAGATCAGTAAAGAGACTTCTAGGGATCTTCCTGGCTTCTTCTCATACAGACCACAAAGGTTTAAGGCCCCAAACAAAAGCAATGTTCCTTGAAAAGCTTCCAGATCATGAGGACTGAGACAATACATATAAGGAGATGGTTGCTCAGACTTGGGATGGTTTGAGAATATGGCAGAGGACATGGCTTAGATGACCTCCTGTTGACTCTTCCAGTCTGAAGATTTCATGAGACTTCCCCTGCCCCACTCACAACACGCATCTGCAGAATAAAGAAAACATGGCCCCTAGAGTTATGGAGAAATGGTCCCAAGGAAAACTGGCATCAGCAACATTGCCTCTGCTGGGACAGATGCCCAGCTGATATTTATGCTTTTCGATTCAGAATTGCAATACATCGTAAACTCTTTGTCTTCAAAGTAAAGCCCAATTCGTAAACGTGGGCAATGGGGCTTATAGGGTAGAAAGATTGCTAAAAGTTGAAGCGTGAACAAGTACCCAAGCCAGGAAATAAAAACAGGTGCTCTAGGGCTGTGTTCAAGAGCCAAAAGGGTGTTTGAAAACAAAACAATTAAATCAGTTGTTTTGCATCATGTGGGTACAACCAGTCAGTGGATTAACCTTTTGTTTTTCAACTAGGTAAAGAGGCCTTTAAGCCACGGTGGTTAAGCTCTCGGCTGCTAACCAAAAAGTTGGCGGCTGAACCCACCAGCCACTCCATGGGAGAAAGATGTGGCAGTCAGCTTCCGTAAAGATTAAACCAAACCAAACCCACCTGTGGAGTCCATTCCAAGTCCGGGAATCGTCTCGATGGTACTGGGTTTGGTTTAGTTTAATCTCTCTGGAAGCAGACCTTAGGGCCTTGGAAACCCTATGGGGCAGTTCTACTCTGTACTGTAGGGTTACTGTGAGTCAGAATAGACTTGACAGCAACGGGTTTGGTTTTTTGTAAAGAGGAATTGTGTGGGGACAAGCTGAGTCAGTTAAGCTTACCACATGATCTAGCAACAGAGAGCCCATCCCCCAGCCTGAGCCTTCCTCTTCCTTTTCCAGGGACTAAACTGTAATTCAGTGTTGGCTGCTTGGAAGTCATGGCTGGATAAACCAGGGGTCCCCAGATGCTTTGTGGGAAAGATGGCCTCATTTTCCTGTGTCATTGCCATCCCAGAGTGATCTGAGGGGAGAGTGTGTCTGCCTGTGTATGCTAGGTCAGGTTCCATGCCTGGCTGAGTGAGGAGAGGATTGGAAACCACTGCTCCTTTCAGGACTTGAGTGTGAACTGTCTCAATGCATCCTTAAAAAAAAAAACGTTACTGTTTTTCAGAATATACGCAGCAAAACATACACCAATTCAACCATTTCTACATGTACAATTCAGTGACATTGATTACGTTCTTCAGAGTTGTGCAACCATTCTCACCCTCCTTTTCTGAGTTGTTCCTCCCCCGTTAACAGAAACTCACTGCCCCCTAAGGTTCCTACTGCCCTGTAAGGTTCTATCTAATCTTCCGAGTTGCTGTTGTCACTTTGATCCCATATAGATAGTTCTCAAAAGAGCATAATGCTCAAGGCAGACATTTTTTACTACTTAAGCTAGACTATTGTTCAGTTTTAAGACACCTCAGGGGATATTTTTGGTTTAAGGTTTAAAGATTACCTTCGGGCAATAGTTTCAGGGGCTTATCCAGCCTCCATGGCTCCAGAAAGTCTGGAGCCCATCAATGTTTTCTTTTTGTAGCCCAAACCACTTGCTGTTAAGTGCATTCCAACTCCTGGCGACCCTACGTGTGTCATAGTAGAACCGTGCTCCATAGGGTTTTCCATGGCTAATTTTTAGGAAGTAGATTGCCAAGCCTTTCTTCTGAGGTGCCTCTGGATGGACTCGAACCTCCAAACTTTTGGTTAGCAGCTGAGCATGTGAATCCTCTGCACCACCCAGGAACAGAGTGTTCCAAGTATCTCATGCATAGAAAAGGTGAGCTGAGTGTCTTGTGTGTCCCCCTGGCTAGCTCTTATCTTGGAAGGAAAAGAAATCAATGGAGATCTGATATCCAGTTTGCCCAAAACAGCTCCAGAGGAAGTTTCAGAATGTGGCAGCAAAGGTTTGCAGCTTTAATTGGATAATAATAATGGATCTGGTTGGGGGGTGGGGGGGGGGCTCGCTCTACCCCATCAGAAACTAATATTTTAAGGGAAGGAGGGAGAGAACTGAGAAGCCATAAGTTCTCTTGGTACTTTCCCCTCTCTTCTGCCTTCTCTGTCATCTGTCACATCATCGAGGCTGCTCTCTGGACTCTTGTCTGAGACCTGCCTATGCCCACAGGGAGATGCTACCTGGGTTAAGCTAAGAGGTTATAGGAGCTGTTGGGTCTATTTTCAAGAGAAAAGTAGACTACGATAGAAAACGTTAAGATGCCTCATAAACAGGATCAGAGGAAGGGCAAGAGGAGAGAGAATGGTGATTAGCTGTCTGTTTCTTGCCAATTATTATATGCTCTGTTGATGTTTTCAACAAGTGATTTTCCATTCCTGGTGGAGTGGCGTGCGAGGGTCAATGAGACAATCCCTCAAGCACCAGGAAAAATACAGACCAAACAGAAGCAGCGTCTGCATGTGGGCTGGGCAATGCCAAGATATTGCTGATATATGTTTTTCTGTGTGTTTTTCCTTCCTTAGATATTTTCAAAATATGTTTGTTTCTCCTTACAGAGCTAACCATGAGAACTCAGATCCTACTGGACAGGCCAATGGCTGTCTGAAAGGCTACAGTTTGGGGCTTCTTCTGCATGTCAGCCATGACACAGCCCTCGCCTGAAGTTATTACCCTTTGACACACTTTCCTCATTGACATCAAAGATGGGAACGTTGTCTCTTCTTCTACCTTGATTTCCCCAAAAGGGCTTTTCCCCGTACAGTACATATTTCCTTCCTAACAATACAATTGTAATCCACCAATTAATTAATTTTTGCGTGATCTATCCTTCTAATGTTTGCCTACCAATCAGTTTTAGAAGAAATACAACCAGAATGCTCCTTAGAAGTGAAAACAGTGAGACTTTGGCTCACTTACTTTAGACACATCGTCAGGAAAGACCATTTGCTAGAAAAGGACATCATGGTTGGTAAAGCAGAGGGTCAGTGAAAATCAGGGGAACCTGCAATGAGATGGATTAACACAGTGGTCAAAACAAAGGACTCAAACATAGCAACAATCATAATGATGGTGCAGGACTGGGCAACGTTTCATTCTGTTTTATGTGAGATCCCCATGAGGTAGAGTTTACTTGACAGCAGCTAACAACAACATCTACCATATTACTAGCTCTTTGACTACTGACTATGTCAGTCTAGTTTACCACTTTGTTTCTAGCTACTAGGAGAGAACCTTGTATATAGCAGGTGCTCAATACCTGTTCATGGGATGAATGAATGACTGACTGGCTGAATGAATGGCATTATCCCCCAAGAGGACACTGCTACCAGGGAGAGAAAGGATGCAGTCCCATAACCCATGGCCATTAGTTCATCCAAATACAACTTGGTTATACAAATTAGTACATACGGTTGTGTAGTGAAGTTGAATAGCCTGGGAAGAGCAAAGACTTCGGAATCCTACAGACCAGGATTCAAATCTCCGTTCTGCCATTGGCAGCTGTGTGACCTTAGGAAAGGTTTAGTCTCTCCATTTCTGAGTTTTCTCATCCTTAAAGTGCGGGAAGTAATTGTACCTACTTCCACATTATACCGATTAGAAGGTGTTTAGCACGGTGTCTGGTGCATAACAGGTGCTAAATCAACATCAATTTCCTTTCCTCCTACTCTCTCCCACACCTTGGATGGTACAGAAAGGAAAATAAACTGGACTTTGGCAGTAATCACAGAGGGGTGGTTGAGAGGCTTTGAGCTAGAGAGCCATCTAGTTTAGCATGTACTGGCCAGGCATGAACAAGGCCCCACAGTAGGACGGACTGTAGCAAGAGCACCCCCACCTGCCTGGCCCAGCTACAGAGGGAAACCAAGTCCTTGAAAGAGATGAGACTGTGGTGATTTTATAAAGATATGCAAACTAGAGACATAGAACACAGGGTGCTCATTCAGCCAACAGTTTTCAGTGTTCAAGAGGCAGACCCAGAAAGACAGACACTGGTCCCCATGTTCAAACCACAGAGTTGGGCATGGCCTGCACACCCTTTGGTCTTCATTGTTCTCTTTCTCCTGCAGCTTTACACTGACCTGGGTGGTCCCATCACCCAGTCTCAGCCCAGAGAGGGGCAGGGGACATAGACAGATGGACAGAGAAGGGAGACAGGAAGAGGAAGCAAGGCATGGACACAGAGCAGAGAGCTAAGGGGGAACGTGGGACTGGAGACCAGAAAGAAGTGCTGGCAGAGGATGGAGAGGCTGGGCTGAGGGCTGGTGAATGATGGACTGGACATTGGGCCTCAGTCCGGCCTTAGAGCATGCGTGGTTCCCTTCCTTAAACAGTGGCAGGGGCACTGAGGGGACACCCTTAGACTCTTGGACTGCTGACTACGTCAGTCCAGTTTACCACTTTATCCCACTCACTCCTTCTTGCTTAGGCAAACAATTCTCAAGCCTTCACTGCAGACAATGAGCCAAAGACATAATGGTGGGCAAAGCAGACAGGGATTATGCCCTCAAGAGAGTCTAGTGGGGAGAAAGACCTCAATGCCATAGTCCCAGCCATGCAGAATTTCAAACTAATAAGTGCTAGAAAGGGAAAGGAGAGAGATCTGCCAGAAGGCCTGACCCAGCAGACAAGGTTAACCAGTTGCTGTCAAGTAGATTCCAACTTGTGGTGATCCCATGTGTGTCAGAGTAGAACTGTGCCCATCGGATTTTCAATGGCTGATTTTTTGGAAGCAGATCACCAGGCCTTTCTGCCAAGGTGTGTCTGGGTATACTTGAACTTCTAAGCTTTTGGTTAGCAGCCAAAGCTGAGTAAAAAAATAAATAAATAAACACGAAACCTGTTACCATCCAGGTGATTCCGACTAATAGCGACCCTATAGGACAGAGTAGAACTTCCCCACAGGGGTTCCAAAGAGTGGCTGGTGGATTTGAACTGCCAACCTTTTGGTTAGTAGCCTGAGCTCTTAACCACTGTGCCACAAGGGCTCCTCTAAGGCTGAGTGGGAAGTCCAAACACAAAGTCCCTACTTCACTTTTCCTCAGTGGCTTTAATTTCCTGACAGGTCAGCCCTTCTCCTCCCCAGGGAAGGGAACCAGTTATCAGTGTCTGATCACTGGTGGTATCTGCATCTGACCATCAACCCAGTGGCCCGGAACTGCTGTGCCAAGCTTGAATGACAGGGCTCCAGGTCTGCGGCCCAGGAGCCTAGGAGAACCTGTCCCCCATTCCACCTTCCCCAGAAGGGGTAACAAGAATAAAGCTACCTCCCTCTGTGCTTTGCATACTGTCTCATGTAACCCTTACAACGTTGTTTGTGGATCAGTTGTTATATACTCCATTCCTTAGGTCACAACGGGGCAGTGGTGGTAGTTCAGTGGTAGAATTCTCACCCTCCATACAGGAGACCTGGGTTTGATTCCCAGCCAATGCACCTCAGGTGAGGTCACCACCCATCTGTTGCTGGAGGCTTGTGTGTTGCTATGATGCTGAACAGGTTACAGCAGAGTCTCCAAACTAAGATGGACTAGGAAGAAAATTCTGGCAATCTACTTTTAAAAATCCACCAATGAAAACCCTATGGATCACAATGGTCTGATCTGTAATCAGACATGGGGATGACTCAGGACCGGGTGGCACTTCTTTCTATTGTGCATGGGGTCAGCACGAATTGGGAGACCACTGGATGGCCGCTAACAACAACAACATAAATTAGGAAACTGAGGCCCAGATGGGTTAAGCAATTCAGCCAAGGTTTCACAGTTGGTCAGTGGTGGAGCTGGGACCTGCACTTGGGTGTTTCTGACTCACGACTCCAGTGGCCTAATACCCGGGACACACTGGCCCCTGACGGGACCTCCCCGAGTCCTGGCCAGGTTTCCCTGCCACCCTGCTCCTCCTCCCATCCAGCTCAGCCTGAGGAGCAGAGGCCCCAGGACTCCCACAGGCAGGCTCCAGAGAGACGCAAGCATTGGTTCCAGCACTGAGCACTTCGTGGGCAGCAGGAATTTCCAGCTCCCTTCTCTGGTCTGGCAGCAACAAGTGTGAGGACTTCCCCCTTCCCCCACCCCTCCACAGAAGCAGGCCACTGCAGGGCAGCTGGCAAACACAGAACCAAACACCTGTGTGCCAGATATTACAGCTGCATGTGTGAAACGTGATCCATAGGCAGAGCCTGTCACATGTCAGGTCCAGTTGTTGTATTCAGGGCAGGTTGGAAGAAGAGCCATTGAAGAGAACTTTCCACAGCAGCATTTCAAAGCACAGGCCCCCACCCCTCCCCCAACTCCCACCCCCAGCATTTTATCTGTTTCTCTTCGCTGACACTCAGCATTTCCGGAGGAGTTTGCCTCTCACTACCCCTGACAGTGCCAGCGCCCGGAGTGGATTCCTCGGCATAGCTACATACACCGCACGGCAATAATAAAGCTACTTAGCATGTTCAGAGTGCTTTTCATCTTCAAAGCAGTTGTTCAACTACTTGTTCCAAGTGCTGAACATCTGGCTGAAATGTTTGTGGACTCCGAGTCAGTGGGTGCCTTCCAAGCTGGGGGGCCTGGGGGACACCCAGAGGCGTCCTGTAGTTTGGCTCAACACCTCCTGCCATGGCTGCTGATGCATTTGATTCCGACGTCCCAAGCCCATCTCCTTCTTGGGAGAGACCTGCTCATTTTCTGCCAGAATCACTTTCAGGGCTAAGGTTGATGTTAACAATTAGTCTGCATATGGAAAGAGAAAAAAATAGGATATTTTACATGTGTTGAAGAGAATGGGGGAGTTCCTGGGTGACACAAATGGTTAAGCACTTGGCTGCTAACTGAAAGGTTGATGGTTCGAGTCCATCCTGAGGTGCCTCAGAAGAAAGGCCTGGCAATCTACTTCTGAAAAATCAGCCATTGAAAACCCTATGGAGCACAGTTCTATTCTGACACACATGGGGTCATCATGAGTCAGAGTCAATTCTACAGCAACTGGTTAAAGAGAGTGGGAGGGAGAAGGAAGCAGGAAGAAAAGAACCAATTGTTTCCAGATATTAACTCTCTGAATGCTTTTCCCAATAAGGTAACTTTGCAGGGGGGTCACAGGTTTTCACCCACAAACCAACTATGAGGCATTTACCCCGATGAAACAGAAGAAGAGGGAAATAAAATCTAAAATGGCAGAGCATACGTCAAACGTGTGCATCTGTTCTGAAATGCCATGAGCTCCACACACTTCAGACTTCCTGGTCGGGGAGACGGGGGGAGATTAGCCTAGCTGAAAAACGAGAGACCTTTATTGCACATAACAGACAGCTGACTTACCAAACCCCAGCGGAAGGCAGTTTAGCCTGAGAGTTTAGACTACCAAGCCAAACCAATCCTGTAGCAGTCGAGTAAATTCAGACTCACAGTGACCTGAAAGGACACAGTAGAACTGCCCCATAGGGTCTCCAAGGAGTGGCTGGTGGATTTGAACTGCCGTCCTTTTGGTCAGCAGCTAAGCTTTCACCACTGTGCCACCAGGGGAAATAGAGTCCAAGGGAATTGATTGTTAGGGCCATAAGCAGTACGGGACAGGACCTATACTAGAACTGGGTCTTCTGGCACTTCGACCAGTGCTCATTACAGGGTTGGAGATGCCAAACTTGGCTGACCATCAAATCTCCTGTAAGACTTCGTAAAAGTACAGATATCCTGTCCCACCACAGACAATAGACAGATCTCCTTAGACAGGATCAGGCATATGCACATATAAAGTTGTCTTTCCCAGACGGGGGGTGGGAGGTGGGGGGTGGGGTGGCCCGGCTGGGTGTGTAGTTACCCCAGTAGAGCAACAGTGTCGTTTGGAAGGAAATGTTGCCCAGTCCTGCGCCATCTTCACGGTCATTGTTGCAGCCACTGTGTATTATGAGTTCCTTCCAACCTAAGGGACTTATCTTCCAGCCCTATCATGGACAATATTCCGTTGTGATTCATAGGGTTTTCACTGGCTAATTTTCAGAAGTAGATCTCCAGGCTTTTCTTCCTAATCCATCTTAGTCCAGAAGCTCCGCTGAAACCTGTCCACCATGGTGACCCTGTCAGTATTTGAAATACCGGTAGCATAGCTTCCAGCAAGACGCAAGCCACCACTGTACGATGGACGGTAGACAGCGACATTGTGAACTGTTCTTTTGGTGCTGGGACACTCCATCTTTTGGCAGGTGTTTACTCATGGTTGGTTCTGTACTCCTGGAGCCCAAAACCAAGAGAGGAACAGGACTAGAAAGCACTAGGGGTCCTGAGATCAATAAGCCCCCACAGATGCAAATTCACCAGCCTTCTTTAGGTTCCCTACATGAAGAGGGGACGCATACCTGGCTCAGCATGACCTGAAGATTATGTCAAGAAGAACAGCATTTCGTACTTATTTAGCACTAAAGCTTACTATGTTCTAGGCACCTAGCCTATCACTTTACATGGATTATCTTGTTTATTCATTTGATCAGTCAACTAAGATTTATTCAATCAATGTTCACTACAACCTTATGCAGTAGCTTCTATTATTATCCCCAATTTAGAGATGACAAAACCAAGGTTCAGGACATTGAATTGCAAAAGGTCATCCAGGTACTAAGTGGCAGAGCAAGAGCTGAGCCTAGAACTGAAAATCTGGGCCTCAACGTGAATGCATCAGCCAGAACTCTGGCTAATTCTCTGTTGTTGTTGTTGTTGTTGTTAGGTGCCATCGAGTTGGTTCCAATTCATAGCAACCCTATAGGACAGAGTAGAACTGCTCTATAGGGTTTCCAAAGAGTGGCTGCTAGATTTGAACTGCCGACCTTTTGGTTAGCAGCCGAGATCTTAACAAATGCACCACCAGTGCTCCACTCTATGCAAGGCTAATTCTCTAGACAGTCCCAAAAGAGACCAGGTGGGGAGCCAAGTGTAGACTTTACCCACCACTCCTGACATGCTTAAAGGCGAAACTTCAGATTCTTATTTTCCAAAGTTATTCTCACTTATTCTCCTCGTCTTTCCTTTCAACTTAAAACAAATCAAATGTTTAATTCCAGAAATGGTTTCATGTGGATCAAAAATCAGTTTTTTGCTTTTGTCACTTTGAAAAATGGCACAAAGGCTACATCTGTTTGCCGCATCGTTCACCCTACTGCACGTCATCTCCAACGTCAGCCCTGTCACCACTCAAGGTGGCACTTTCTGGGTCCTGTACAGAATGTAATTTTCACTTGCCCCTGAAAAATCAATATGGAAAGGCTCTAATTCCCCAGATTTCGATTTTTCAGTAAGAAAGTGAAAATGAAACTCTGCGGGATTGCAGCCAAAATGGCGCCCCTGAGCCAACTGTGGTCTGCAGGGAGACTCACCAAGAGTTTCAGAGAAAAACACCAACTTTTGACATTGTTCTCCTTAAATGACATGTCAGTTAGAAAAGGAAGCAGACAGGAGCTGATGAATCAATAAGAGATTCAGCAGCACTCCTTCACAGGAAGACGCTGCATTCCAAAGGGATGCATTGCAAGGTCCAGGCTGTCCTGAGGGGCTACTGAGGGATAGCATTTGTTGTTGTGGTTAGCTGCCATTAAGCTGGCCCCTGACTCATGGCAACCTCACGCACAATGGGACTGGACTGTTGTGATCCATAGGGTTTTCACTGGCTAATTTTCAGAAGTAGATTGCCAGGCCTTTCTTCCTAGTCCACCTCAATCTAGGAGCTGCTCTGATACCTATTCAGGATCACTGCAACACACAAGCCACCACGGACAGACAGGTGGTGGCTGAGCAAGAGGTATATTGGCCAGGAATTGAACCCGGGACTATCCCACGGAAGGCAAGAATTCTACCATTGAAGCACTACTGCCCCGGTGGGGCAACATACAACAGGGAAAGAGTTTGACTTTAATCAAGACAACTGAGGGTCTTCCATCATATAAAAGTCCCTGGATGGTGCAAATAGTTAAAAGCTAGGCTACTAACTGAAAGACGGACGGTTCAAATCCATCCAGAGGTGTCTGAAAAGAGAAGGCTTGGTGACCTGCTTCTGAGCGGTCATAGCCTTTGAAAACCCTATGCACACTTCTACTGTATAACACTCAATGGCAACTAGTTTGGGTTCCCTCTCCCCTCCCTTTCCCCCCCCCCCCCCCCATTCATATAATAGCTACTTTTCACTTAGCAGGAGCCCTGGCGGCACTGTGGTTAGCCATTTGACTGCTAACCAAAAGGTTGGCAGTTCAAACCCACCAGCAACTCCTTGGAAACTCTACGGGCAGTTCTACTCTGTCCTATAGAGTCACTGTGAGTCAGAATCGACTTGACAGCAACAGGCTTTTTTTTTTTTTTTCCTCCGCTTAGCAGTTTTGATCATCCTAATTCTTCATCCCAGGGGAGGAAGAAGAGAAGGAGAAGGAGGAAGAGGAAGAAGCTGAAGTTGTTGACTGAGTTCTCAGAGTTGGCAGGAGGACTAAATGAAACAATATATGTGCCAGCTGCCTGCACTGTGTGGCTCGGAGTAGGCTTCCAATAGGCTTCGTTTCCTTCCTTCCTCCCACGCCCCCTCTTTCGCAATAACTCGGGCTGAGCAGCTGATAGCTCTCCGTACATAGTGTTGTCAGTGGACGGCCACAGGTGAACTATTTAGTGACCAGCCCTGGGATCTCCGAATCCACTCACTACAGCGTCAGACCTAATGAAAACGTCACCACCAATTTCCAGCTTCTGTGACTATAGACCCTCTACAAGCAGAGTTCCTCACCGCTTCCTTAAATGCTGTTTTGAAATTGCGAGGATGAAAAGAGCAACCCAAGGCGTGAGACTAGCCCTGTAACAGGAGCCAACCTCCCTCCTGCCGCATGCCTCGCTGGCAGCTCCCCTGAGCAAACGGCAGCGCCAGCCATCAGGAGCTCCAGTCCTAGGACGCTCAGGCTCTGTCACGTGATCCTGGGTGGGTCACGGAGCTTGCTCAGCTGTCCAGCAGGTTAATAATAGGGAGGCACGCTTCTACCCAGCACAGCAGGATTTAGCAAAGAGAGGCCACCTAACAAGTTCAATAATGGGACAAAGTGAGGGGGAATTAACAAATGCACACATAGCACTGGAATTCATCACTTCAAGCCTCTGCTCTTGCCTGTCCCCTGAAACGAAGGAAACCAGTAAACTAGTTACCATCGAGCCGTTTCCGACTCATGGCAAGCCCATAGGGTTTTCAATTTCTGATTTCTCAGAAGTGGATTGCCAGGCCTTTCTTCTCAGGTACCTCTGGGTGGGCTTTATCCTCCAGCCTTTCAGTTAGCAGCTGAATACGTTAACTGTTTGTACTACCCAGAGACAATCAAAGGAAAGGAGATAACACACACCACCTTCTCGAGGTTCCTGGTATGTCTCTGCTGAAGTATGGTCCATTCTGTGAGGGGCTCACACGCCAGCCCCAGGAGCTTCCAATCCTGTGACCTGGAGGCTAGGAGCTGGAGGTGGAGGAAGGTGTGAGGTAGAGGGTTGGAGGTGGGGGATGGAAGGGGGGATTTCCTGAGTGGAATTGCCAACAATGACAACAATGCCATAGGTGACTGAAGGTTCAGCTGGGAGAATAGGTGTCTATTGGAGAAATGGAAGCTGAGGCTGG
The DNA here is from genome assembly GCA_030035585.1 of Dugong dugon. Lineage (NCBI taxonomy): Eukaryota > Metazoa > Chordata > Mammalia > Sirenia > Dugongidae > Dugong > Dugong dugon. The sequence continues at coordinate 19,643,617 of CM057469.1, read as the reverse complement.
CTGTTTCAGGTAACCACACACAAGATTTTCATGAATGTCTTGCCAGACCATCAATACTATATCCAACAGGAGAGGGATCATTCCCCCATGAAGTGCTGATATCAGAAAATAAGGAGATGGATTCTAGATAGGCACAAACAATTGATGCCAAGTACAATATAAAATCATTTCTAAACTTTTCCAGGAAAACAAAAATAATATGTAAGTCCCCCTTCACACATGCTAGATGGAATGAATAAGGCCTACTTGGTTGATGTTAAGAGTTGGACTTTTGCCCTGCCCCTCAAGTAGGCACTTCGATCGATCTCCAGCAGGGGCTGAGGACTGGTGGTAGCACCTAAAGTGCCTAGTCACCTGCTGCAGGAGTTCAAGAAAAAGTGGTGCCCTCCAGCCTTTACAGCCAACAGAGTGGGGTGCTCTTAGTCCGGCTGCAAAACTCACCTACCTACTCAGCCTAGAGAATAGGGACATGCTTTCCTTTCAGACTCTCAGGGGCAGCCGTCAGCCCCCTGCCTGGCTCAGCGCATGATCCCCTACCACAGGCAGAGTCCAGTGCCTGCACCAATCACCCATGCCTCTCTAGGACTGGGAGTGAGAGCCTGCATCACACACTTGGTGACCAACTGCCTGGACACCTGAGCTGAACCCATATAGGAAAATTTAATGGACTCCTGTGTGCACATACTTAGTTACAGAACTAACGACCTGGTGACAGGACATTAGAGATCCAAAGGTGTCAAAAATCAAACTAGTGCACACAAGCAGCCTATTTGGGCATATCAAAACAAAACAAAATAAGAAGCTAGGTCTCACTAAGCAAATACAAAATAAAATATAATAAATTATTGATGGCTCGGAGACGACAGTCAATATCAAGTCACATAAAGAGGCAGTCTATGAGGATTTCAGCAAGCTCCCAAAGTAAAGAATCAATAAATTCTCTGGAGGAAGAGAACTTCCTTGGAATTACCAGAGGCAGAATACAAAAGATTAATATACAGAACTCTTCTAGAAATAAGAAAAGAAATTCGACAGAATGCATAAACAGCCAGGGAACATACAGACACAGTAGCAGCGGAACTTAAAAAAGTTATTCAAGAACATAATGCCAAATTTAATAGGCTGCAAGAATCCATAGAGAGACAGCAGTCAGAAATCCAGAAGATTAACAATAAAATTTCAGAATTAGACTACTCAATAGAAAGTCACAGGAGCAGAATTGAGGCAGTAGAAGTTAGAATTAGTGGCATTGAAGATAAAGCTCTTGATGCCAACTTATTTGAGGAAAAATCAGATAAAAGAATTAAAAATAATGAAGAAACGCTAAGAGTCATGTGGGACTCTATCAAGAGAAATAACTATGAGTGATTGGAGTACTAGAACAGGGGGGATAACAGAAAATACAGAGAAAATTGTTGAAGATTTGCTGACAGAAAACTTCCCTGATATCGTGAAAGATGAGAAGATATCTATCCAAGATGCTCATTGAACCCCACATAAGGTAGATCCCAAAAGAAAGTCACCAAGACATATTATAATCAAACTTACTGAAACCAAAGATAAAGAGAATTTTAAGAGCAGCTAGGGATAAAAGAAAAGTCATCTACAAAGGAAAGTCAATTAGAATAAGCTAGGACTACTCAGCAGAAACCATGCAGGCTAGAAGGCAATGGGATGACATATTTAAAGCCGTGAAGGAAAATAACTGTTAGCCAAGAGTTATATATCCAGCAAAACTGTCTCTCAAATATGATGGCGAAATTAGGGCATTTCCAGATAAACAGAAGTTCAGGAAATTTGCAAAAACCAAACCAAAATTACAAAAAAATACTAAAGGGAGTCCTACAGTTAGATAATCAATAACACCAGCTAACAATACAAGACTAGAACACAGGACAGAGCAGCCAGATATTGACTCAGATACGGAAATCAAAATTACATCAAAGCTAAAACATTGAAAATAGAGAAACAGATACCAATATGTAAAAAAAAAGGATAATATTAAAACAAAAAAAGAGGCACTTAAAAAATAGAGACATTGATTTTCTATATGGGGGGAAGTTAAGGCTATATAAAGTAATAAAAGACTGGTATAAACTTAGAAAATTAGGGGTAAATATTAAGGTAACCACAAAGGAATCTAACAATCCCACAAATCAAAATAAAAAAGTAGAGAAACATAAAGACCCAGCAAACACAAAATCTACAACAAAGAAAAAGATGAAAAAAAAATACCTAAAGAAAAACAACTCAGCACAGAAAATTGAGAACAAAGAAACTGTGAACAACACACAAGAGTTGGGCTTTTTCTTTCAATAATTTATTTTATTTTTGTTGTTGACAATGTATACAGCAGAACATACACCAATTCAACAATTTCTACATGAACAATTCATTGACATTGATTACATTCTACAAGTTGTCTGACCATTCTCACCCTCCTTTCCCAAATTGTTCCTCCTCCCTTAACATAAACTCACTGCCCCTCAAGCTTCCTCTCTAACTTTTTTCAGTTACTGTTGTCAATTTGATCCCATATAGTTAATTCCTTAAAAAAGCACAATGCTCAAGGAAGACATACTTCACTAGTTAAGATAAGCTATTATTTGGTTTAAAGAAGATTTCAGAGGATATTTTTGGTTTAAGGCTCAAGGCTTAAACATTTTCTCAGGACAATAGCCTTGATGGTTTATACAGCCTCAATGGATCCAGAAAGTCTGGATTCCATGAGAATCTGAAATTGTGTTCTGCATTTTCCCCATTTTGATCAGGATTCTTCCAGTGAATCAGCTTTTAAGGTGGTGTTTTCTGGGCTGGTCATGGGGAGGGGGACCATTGGTCAATGATGGTTAGGGATTTCCTGAGTGGAAATGCCCACCACAACATCAGTGCCATAGGTGACTGAGAGGTTAGCTGGGAGAATACATGCCTAGAACATGCCCATGGAGTAGCCTGTATTTAGGATCTTAGCTATAGCACAAAGTTGAAAACAATCTAAATATCAGTAGAGAACTGGCTACATTATAAACACAATGCAATATCATTATTCCATTAAAGATTATTAAAATGGTGTTAAATTTACATATTTTGACATGGAAAGATGCGCCCCAAATACAGTATCAGATGAAGAAAACAGCTTATATAAAATGTATAATATGATCCTCCTTAGAGTAAAAGGGAATCCACATGTTTATACGGTATCTATGCACTAAGATGGATCCTGAAAGATGTTCTCTAAAATTCTATCTGTGGTTTTCTTCAGACGAGATCTCTAGTGATATTTTTCTTTCTTCCTTGTTATTGTCTGTATTATCTGACTTTCTGTACAAAGACAGCTTACTTAAAAAAAAAAAAAAAAACTATAAAAGACCCATCTTTGTAAATGGTAAAATTTCACCTTTTTGTCTTGGTGGAAATTCATCATTAAGCAGTGAGAATGGCATTGAACATTTTCCTGATCTTCCATGATACACCGTGATTAGTAGATAATAAAGCCCCCTCTGATTTCCTAATGCGACGTAAAATACTACAGAGAGGGAAATATGTAAGATGCTATAAAAAGTATCTCCCTTGACTCCAACAAATCCCCTCTTCCAGCCCTCTTGCAAAGAAAACTAACACATGTCTCATAAGGACTACTTCTACGTAGCCATTTCTTCCCATTTTTTCTGCTAATACTTTTCATTCAAAAGTGTATTAAGCATGTACAATATATAAGGCCTTCTCTTGGAAAGTCACCGCCTCATCTGCTTGCTAGGCTGTTTCAAGCGCATTACCCAAAACAGTTATGGGGGCCAAGGCCTCAGGGGAGGGTAGTATCCATCCATCCCAGTCTTCTACGTGGTGTCAGTCAGCACTGACCACTGGGCATCTGCAGCCTCTCAGAGCAAAGTGGGTTTTGGAAAGTTGTCTCTTCTCCTTGCTCACATGCATGGCCTCACGAATCCTGTAGTCATTATCTACTCATTACTCATTCATTCACTCGTTGTTGTTGTTGTTGTTGTTGCTGTTATTGTTGTTAGTGCTGTCAAGTCGGCCCCCAACTCATTGCGACCCTCAGCACAACAGAACAAATGTTGCCCAGTCCTGCGCCATCCCTATGATTCGTGGTGGCTTGTTTTGACCATTGTGATCCATAGGGTTTTCATTAGCTGAGTTTCAGGACTAGATCACTAGGCCTTTCTTCCTAGTCCGTCTTAGTCTGGAATCTTCGCTGAAATCTGTTTAGCATCACATTCACTCATTATTTACTCATCTTTCATTCATTCAATATTGACTGAGTGCTCACTGTGTATGAGGATGGTGCTAGCTGCTGGGTATACAGCAGTGAACAAAACAAAATCTCTGCCCTCAGGGAGCTTATACTCTACTGGGAAAAGTCAAACAATAAAGCACACACAAACACACACATTTCAGGAGGGACTAAGGCTGTGCAGAAAGAACAGAATGAGGAGACAGAGAGACAGGGTGGCTGGCGCTATTTTTGATGTCATTGTCAGAAAGTCCTCTCTCATAAACTGACCTGGGTGCAGAGGGCTGAGAGAAGTGAGTAGGAAGGGAGCGAGCTATGAGGACACCTGAGGAAAGACCTCTCCAGCAGGGGAGCAGCATGTGCAAAGGCCCTGAATATGCTGGGCATAGTCTATGAACTATAATCAAGTCAGTGTGGCTGGAACCCAACAACCAAGAAGAATGAGAGGAGAGGGGTCAGCGAGCAATGGGAAGGCCAGTCACGCAGGACTTTGAAGGCCATTGTAAGGACCTGGGATCCCATTCTGAATGGGATAGGAAACCTTAGGAGAGTTTTAAGCAGAGTTACATGATCTAATATGGTGGAGGTTGCAGTTTTTTTTCCCAGAAACAGAGAAAGGAAAAGAAGATGTTAAATACATAAAAATTAAGAGACGTACTTCAAAAAGAAAGAGAGAGAACCATATGTACACCGCCCAAAAGGACGATGAACACTGCTGTGGGTTTCTGCCTTTGCATAATAGTAATTCTGTTTACCTTGTATGGATCAAATGTCTTCCTCCAAAAAACATCTTAAACCATGTTCTGCTAATGGCCTTGGAAAGCAGAACTTGTCACAGGCTACAACAGGAGTTTTGAGCAAAGCGGTAAGTCCCTATGAGTAACAGGGGACTTGCCCCTCCTTCTTGGCCAGGGTTGAGGGCATTTCCCTCTCTTTTCTCTGTACTTGCCTTAAAGATAAGAATGAGCTCGAGCTGTGCCCTATACAAAGGGTAAAAACTACAGATTTCTTTTTTCGGGTCAAAAACTGCCAGTCCTGTCAAATTTGTTCGTTTGTTTCTATCAGTAAATTAATACTTGTGTTAATAATACAATCATTAATAAAAGTAATAATAGCTAATATTTATTAATGAGGCAGTGGTGGTTCAGTGATAGTATACTTGTTTTCCATGCAGGAGACCAGGTTCAATTCCCGGTCAACGCACCTCACGCGCAGCCACTGCCCGTCTGTCATTGGAGGCTTGCCTGTGTTGCTATGATGCTGAATGGGTTTCAGCAGCGCTTCCAGATGAAGATGGAATTTACTTCCGAGAATCAGCCAGTGAAGCCCTATGGATCACAACTGTTTGGTCCACAACCCATTGTGGGGATGGCGCAGGACTGGGCAGCCATTCGTTCCAATGTGCGTGGGGTCACCACGAGTCCGGCTGACTCCATGGCAGCTAACAACAACAAAAATACTCATTAGGTGTCTACCATGTGCTCTACAATGTTACTGATTTAATTCTTAAAAGAACCCTTGGATGCCATTATTGCCCCTATTTTACTATTCAGGAAACTGAGATCCAAGAAGGATTTAAGGAAAAAAAAAAAAACTAAAAACTTGCCTACTGTTGCCTAGGTGGTTAGTGGCAGAGCTAGAATTGAAACCCATTATCTGTTTGAATTTAACTCCTGTGTTCTTAGCCAGTAAGCCACACTGCCCCTAACATAGCTTTATCCCCAAGTAGAGGGAGGCACAGTGCTGGACTCAAACAAGGTCCAGCCTAAATCCTCGTTGCTTGAGAGTTTAAAGGTTAGTGAGGACCCAAGACCAACACAGAGACAAAAAAGAGGAGAATGAAGTGCTAAGTAGGGTAGCCCTGACTGTAAGTGCAGGACGCCCAGATCATAGAAGGCTTCATGAAGCAGATGGACCATGGGCCAAGGCTTCAAGGATTGTTAATTGTTGCCATGAGCATTATGTAGAGCTGGAGGCCTTTAAGTGTGTGTGTTTGTGTGTGTGTGTGTGTGTGTGTTATACTCAAATGGACCAACTAACAATAAGACCTTCTTCCACTGGAGCAGAAAGTATATTTGAACACTTTACAGCAATTGAATTCCCAGCTCCAAGAAGTCTAGAACTTGGCAAGTTCAGCCCTTAAGCAGATCCCTGGGTAGTGCAAATGGTTAATGTGCTTATTGTCAACTGAAAGGCTGGATGTTCAAGTCCACCCAGAGATGCCTCAGAAGAAAGTCCTGGCAAATGACTTCTGAAAAATCAGTCATTGAAAACCCTATGGAGCACAGTTCTACTCTGATACACATGCGATCGCCATGAGTTGGAGTTAATGGGACAGCAACTGGGTTTTTTACAGTCTACTGAGCACGAACTGGAGCCCTGGTGGCACAGTGGTTGAGAGCTCAGCTACCAACCAAAAAAGGTTCAAATCCACCAGCCGCTCCCTGGAAACCCTATGGGGCAGTTCTACTCTGTCGTATAGGATCGCTCTGAGTCAATTCCACGGCAACGGGTTTGGTTTTTTTTTTTTGGTTTGAGCACTCACTAAGAGCCAGGCACTCTGCTAGGTGCTTGGGATATGTTAGTGCATCTAATCCTCCCAAGGATGTAAGGTAACTGCCCCAGTTTACAGATGAGTTAAGTAGGTGGTCAGAGTCTCACAGTTTACAGATGTAGGCGCAATGGCGTTATCCAGGCTGAAAAGCCAGCATCTTAATCATGACTCATGCTTCGTAATTTCCAGGCATTTGTAGTCAGAGCTTCCCCCCCTTTGCCATGTGACCTGCCCTTACGTGTCCTCCTTAAGGAGATCACCATTTTCACCAACTGCATTCAGAAGACTGGTGTCTAAAATTCGTACTCACGGACCTCTGGGTAGTATAAGCATTGTGTGTGTGTGTCTGTGTGTGTGTGAGAGAGACAGAGACAGAGACAGAGACAGATCAAGACAGAGAGGGAGGGGAGGGGACAGGGGAGGAGAGGAGAACCCTAGAAGTCACTGGAAGTCAAGCCAGAGCCTGCAGCCTCAGCCTTCCCCCATAGCAGTGTACATAGAGGACAGAGGTTGGGACGGCTGTCCTCATCCGAAGCCATGCCATTGTTTATAGCACCACCTTGTAAAGTCACTCTCAGAACAAAGCAACCACACCCTCAGGCTGGGCAAGGTGTGTGAGGCTGGATTTTCCCTATAGAGCTTCCCTTGCCATGTGGACAGCAGCTGTACCCAGGATCTCCTTGGAGGACCTCTTTTGCCGCCTGCTCCCTTCACTCCCCCTCACCACGAGGGTCCTCTGGCCGCTGGCCACTCTTGGTGCACGTCCACCCCAGCAGGCAGGTGTCACATTGAGGACCGTCAGTATCAGCCATGGGCTCCGCTCTCTAGTTCCATCACCGCGGTGTCATCCCACCACTGGAGGCTCACGGAGGCCATCAGTGATGCTGAAACCAAGCAAGATGCTTCCAGTAGGTCCAGGCCGCACAGCCAAAAAGATGTGAGGGCTCTTCCTGTCTGTGCTCTTTCCTTTTGACCTGGGAGATGAAGGCGTTTTAACTTCCAGCTTTGCAAACACATCCAACAATCATTTGCTGAGCACCTACAAGCCTTATTTTTTTTTTTTTAGCCGTTGTTAAAAAAAAAGTGGTATTTATTACATTTTAATAAATCTAAAAGGTTTTCTGTATCCACATTGGTGTGTGACCTTGTTTGCTATGAGTGAATATCTGGCCATGTTGATTTATTTGAGTGAATCTAAGTCAAACTGATCTGAAAATCTAAAAAAATAAAATTAAGTTTCTTGCACATTATAGAGGAGCCCCGGTGGCGCGGTGGTTAAGCCTTCAGTCGCTAATCAGAAGGTCAGCAGTTCAAATATGATCCCCTTTATGTAAAAGAGGACCATGCATCTAGGTTGTATGGACATCCTGAAAGATGTTCACCAAAATGCCATCTGAGGAGGAGATCTGAAGTGGTATTTTTTTCTTTCTTATTTGTTCTCTTCTCTATTGTTTGGGGGAAAGACTGAGAAGAACAAGTTAAAGAACATGAGACCCCTGTCCTCAAGGAGATGCTAATCTAAAGATAACTCACATCTGTGTAGAGCTCCCATGGCGACCCCACGCACTTCAAAATAGAACTGTGCTCCAGAAGTAGATTGCCAGGCCTTTCTTCCAAGGTTCCTCTGGGTGGATTCAAATCACCAGCATTTTTGTTAGTAATGGAGCGCTTAACTGTTTCCACGAGTTGGAATCAACTCAGTAACAACTGGTTTGTTTTGTTTTGTTATTTGTTTTGTTTTTTATAGAGCTCTGGACTTCATAAAGCTCTTGCGTATATTTACTGCTTTCAAACATTCCCACCGGAGCACTCTTACTAGCAGAGAGGAGTGAATCCATACTTCTTAGGGTCTTAGTGCCAAATATTGTTGTTGTTAGTTGTTGTCGAGTCAGTTCCAACTTATGGTGACCCCACGTGCGAAGAGTAGAACTGCTCCATAGAGTTTCCAAATCTGTAAGGGGTGGGAAAGAGATTGCCAGGCCTTTCTTTTGTGGCACCTCTGGGTGAGTTCAAACCACCAACCTTTAGGCTAGTGGTTGAGCACTTAACTATTTATGCCACCCAGGGACTCCAGTGCCAAATATAACACACCAAAAATGCAGATTTCTTTGAGGGCTTGTGTTCATCTTTAAAATCCATGCACATTTTGCATTGTACTGCACAGTATATTGTTTAAGCATAAACATGCTTTTGGTTATATATCATCAAGCAAAATTAATACTCCAAGAAGATACTCCAGATTTATCCTGTGGCTCTTTATGTCTTCAGGATTTTTGTGACTAGAGCCTCTCAAAGAAGCAAGGAGGTGACAGCCCAAATCAGGAGCTCTGTGGACTTTCAGATTCTCTGCTAGTCTCCTCTTCCAGCTCTGGATGGTTCCCTCACAAGGGATGAAGGGCTGTTTAAATCTGGAAGTGCTAGTCAGATAAACTTGAAATGGTCTTACTTAAAAGGTATTAGAATCCTTCAGCTAGGATTGTTCATGAATCAACTTGCAGACTCTAGAAAGATCTGCTGCGTTAATAATTCCATCCAATCTTTGGTGAGGTCTTGAACATACTTTCGGCTCCTTGGACTAAAAATTTATGCTTCCTGGCTTTTGTTCTATCTTCTGGCTTTTCAGAGCCTGCAAAACCTGTTTGACTAGTCCTGTGACCATAGTTCTTAAGCCCTTATGACCCAGATGAGCCACCTTAAGACTGACAGCTGACACCGCTGACAATGGTCAAGACTCAGCATAGGCTGAAACGTGAACTTAGCCTTCATCAGACTTAAGGGCCACACATAGCACCATGAGTAGGGTGTATGAGTACCTTCAGGAAGGACTTCTTGAGTAGTCAGCTACACTATTTCCAGGTAATACTCATCCCATTTGGAGGTTAATAATAATAATAATAAGTTAATATAGATGAAAAAGTTTATCAGGTGTCCAGAAACATATTCTGATCTACTTTCTAGTTCTCTTATATCTTGCACATAGTTAAATTGTTCAGGTAGAAAAAGACTAGCTTCAGCCCACTTACCAGTACCAGTACCTGTACCAGTGATCTTCGAGTCAATTCCAGTTCATGGCAACCCCATGTGTGTCAGAGTAGAACTGTGCTCCATAGGGTTTTCAGTGGCTGACTTTTCAGAAGTAGATCATCAGACCTGTCTTCCGAGGCACATCTGGGTAGAACTGAGCCTCCAGCCTTTCAGTCAGCAGCCAAATGTGTTAATCATTTGCACCATCCAGAAGCTCTTCAGCTCATTTACACTGGGGAATAAGTTGGGCAAGTTATCATTCCACTGGAGTGTAGCTTAAGATGTTGTTGGACACCTCAGGATAAGCACTTCTTTTGTGAATGGTTAAGCTTCTATGGGGACTATTAAAACCTATGTGGGGATAGCTGATGCTGTTTCTTATGCTTTTCCTCTCTCTGACATGTGGTCAATGTCATGCTAAAGTATTGGATCATTTTGGAGTGCTGGATTGTTTGTTCAGTAGCCAATATAGAAGGGCTTTAGCAGCAAAAGAGAAAGCAAAGAAACTAAGCAGAAATATTGCAGTCAACTTGCTTTTTTCATTAAGATAGTGATAATAGAAGGATGGAAGTAACACAATGTCAAAACTACAGAACTATTGCTCCTCACTCTTGAAATAGTACTGATATTTTGAATCACCTGGTCCAAAAAGAAAGGAGAAACAGGAAACATTTCCTTTAAACTGATATTTTAGGTGGAAAATTTGCTGTTTTCCAGAAGCAGCAGCTAATAAATTGCTAAGTGACTTTGGCTCAGGCTTTCTGGAATAACCTTCCTTTGGATAAGTATGTTAAGAATGGATTTGGCTGCAAGTAACAGAAAATGCTGCTATAGCAGCTTAAACAAACAGGGCTTTGTTTCTCTTACACAAGAAGTCTGGAGGTTGCTGTCCAGGGCAGATACAGTAACTTGATGATAACAGAAAACAGAACAAAACATTGCCCAGTCCTGCACTATCTTCATGATCATTAATATGTTTAAGTCCATTGTACCGGCTATTGTGTCAATCCATCTCACTGAGGATTTTCCTTATTTTCACTGACTCTCTGTCAAACATGATGTCCTTTTCCAGCTATTGGACTTCCCTGATGACATATCCAAAGTAAGTAAGTCCATGAAGAAGGTGCAGGACTGGACAACGTTTCATTCTGTTACATGTAAGGTCGCCATGAGTCCAAGCCAACTAGATGGCAACTAACTACCACAGGAGCAGAGATTTTTCTTCTCTCTTATTTACTTTTCATCTTTCCTATCTGAATGTGATATAAAGCTACTTAAATTCCATTTTTTCAATGACTTAAACAATAGACTGCACTTCTCAGCACTGTCTCTCAGTTCTGAATCTTTAAAAAAATTTTTTACTCACTTGATCTCCTTGAAGAACAATCTAGAATTGTGAACTGGCATTGCTTTTCATCCTCCTGTGTGAGCAGATTTCTGCCCAGTTGGCTCAGTAGACTTCTGAAGAGTGTCGATAGGCTAGGATTTAAAGTTTAATATTCTTATCTTTCGAAGTCATCAGTGGCACCAATAAACACTATTTTACAAATTATTCAAAGCTCATGACTTGCTAATATCTGGTAGTATTATTTTAACTTATGGAAGAATCTACAGTATTACATTTAATTCCAGTAGTGGGATTTATAAGTACTGGGTTACTTTTTAAATAATAGCTTTACATAATCAAATTGTACTTGGCTTATGCTTGGTTATGACCTTCAGATCTTATGAAAATTCTTCTCTATATAACCAACCATTTTTATATCTTGAAACTGGGATACTACAAGCAAGAGAAAGCATGTATACTAAAAGAAAGAGAGATTAAAGTTGAGTTCCTTCTACCAAATAAAATAAGTCAGGCAGTTGAGGACACCCTAGCAGGATACACTACTAATCATCTGTCAGCTCGTCATACTGTGGTGGCTTATGCATTGGTGTGATGCTGGAAGCTATGCCACTGGTATTTCACATACCAGCAGGGTCAGCCATGGCGGACAAGTTTCAGCAGACGTTCCAGAGTAACAAAGACTAGGAAGAAAGACCTGACTATCTACTTCTGAAAATTAGCCAATCAAAACCTTACGAAATGGTATAGTCATTGTGGAAAACACTGTGGCTCTTCTTCAAAAAGTTGAACATAGAACTACCATATGACTCAGCAATCTCAGTCCTAGGTATAAACCCAGAAGAAGTGAAGGCTGGAACACAAACAGAAACCTGCATACCAATGTTCATTGTAAAAAACCAAACCTGTTGCCATTGAGTTGATTCCGACTCTTAGCGACCCTACAGGACAGAGCAGAACTGCCCCAAAGGGTTTCCAAGCAGTGGCTGGTGCATTCAAACTGTCAGCCTTTTGCTTAGCAACCAAACTCTTAACCACTGCATCACCAGGGTTCCGTGTTCGTTGCAGCACTTCTAAAAATAGCCAAAGGATGGAAACAACTGAAATGTGCATCCCCTGATGAATGGGTAAGCAAAATGTGGTCTACACACACCGTGGAATACTACTCAGCCGTAAAGAGAAATGATGTCTTGATGCATGCCACAACATGGATGAGCCTTGAAAGCATTATGCTGAGCAAATTAACTCAGTCGCAAAAGGACAAAATACTTATACGAAATAAACAAATATACAGAAAGATTATTAGTGGTTACAAGGAGTGGATCATAACAAATTGTGGATAATATTGTGAAGAATGGGTATTCCAGAACACTTAACCGTGCTCGTGAGAAACCCGTACGTAGATCAAGAGGCAGTCGTTCGAACAGAACAAGAGGATACTGTGTGGTTTAAAGTCAGGAAAGGTGCGCGTTAGGGTTGTATCCTTTCACCATACTAATTCAATCTGTATGCCAAGCAAATAATCCAAGAAGCTGGACTATATGAAGAAGAACATGGCATCAGTATTGGAAGAAGACTCACTAACAACCTGCAATATGCAGATGACACAACTTCGCTTGCTGAGAGCAAAGAGGACTTGAAGCACTTACTGATGAAGATCAAAGACTACATGAATTACACCTCAACATAAAGAAAACAAAAATTCTCACAACTGGACCAATAAGCAACATCATAATAAATGGAGAAAATATTGAAGTTGTCAAGGATTTCATTTTACTTGGATCCACAATTAACACCCACGGAAGCAGCAGTCATGAAATCAAAAGACACATTGCATTGGGCAAACCTTTGCAAAAGACCCCTTTAAAGTATTAAAAAGCAAAGACGTCACCTTGACGACCAAGGTACTCCCGACCCAAGCCATAGTGTTTTCAATTGTCTCATATGCATGGGAAAGCTGGGCAATGAAAGGAAGATGGAAGAAAAACTGACACCTTTGAATGATGGTGTTGACGAAGAATATTGAATGATGGATTACCAAAAGAACGAACAAATCTGTCTTGGAGGAAGTACAGCCAGAATGCTCATTAGAAGTCAGGATGGGGAGACTCTGTCTCATATAATTTGGACTTGTTATCAGGAGCGACCAGTCCCTGGTGAAGCACATCATGCTCTGTAGAGGGTCATCGAGAAAGAGGAAGACCCTCAACAAGACGGATGGACACAGTGGCTGCAACAATAGGCTCAAGCATAACAACGACTGTGAGGAAGGCCCAGGACCAGGCAGTGTTTTGTTCTGTTGTACTCATAGTCTCTATGAGTTGGAACTAACTCGATGGCAGCTAACAACAACAACAGGGGTGGCAGGAAGGAGGAAAGAGGGAGTTTTTGCTTAGGGATCACTGAGTTTATGTTAATGGTGATGGAATGATTTGGAAAAGGATAGCGAGAATAGTTGCACAACTTGAAGAATGTAATCAATGTCACAGCATGCGTTGTACATGTAGAAATTGTTGAGATGGCATATGTATTATTATGTATTTTTTCACCATAATTTAAAAAAAGAGTTAAAAAAAAAAAAAACCCTATAGATCACAACAGAAAATTGTCCAATATACTGCTGGAAAATGAGCTCCCTAGGTTGGAAGTCACTCAAAATATAGAGTGGCCACAATAATGAACTCATGCATACCAATGATCATGAAGATGGAGCACGACTGGGCAGTATTTTGTTCCATTGTACATGAGGTCACCATGAATTGGATTGGAGCTGACTCGACAGCAACTAACAACAATTAAGCAGGATGCAAATCGTCATCTTGTATTTATATTAACCCTCAGTTTATATTTGCTGTTTATCTTCACTACATAAGAAAGAGCGATTCACTCCTTCTTGGGAAGGACAATCTTTTCCAGGACAACTGAAAATATCTTCTGAAGGGTCTAAATATAAGGGAGTGACATATTTGAAAGGCTGAGCCCTCCTTGCCCCTGAGAAAAATGGTGAAACCAGGTTTTAAGTCTAGGTAGTCTTGTTGCAGGGCCCATGTTCCTAACCACTGCCCCAGACTGTGGAATTCCCACCCAGAAACACCAGAGGACAGCATCAAGTCCAAACAGGACTCCTGGATATCTCAGTGTAATGAAGAGGGGCTCTTACATCTTTTACGGGAGAAAGGGGAAGGGACGTTTGAAATGGGCAGCCCAGACTACTCAAACTGGGACAGTGGGGCATGGATCCCACCCATCAACACATGCATTTGGCTGCATCAGCCTGAAGGGGAAAATAGAGGAACCCACAGCAACACAAAAGTTAAGTGTAAAATGCCCGATCAATGAAATTGCTTTCTCGTGTGAGCCACAGAACTATAAAAAGAACTTTAAGCAGCTTTTCAGTCAAACCTTTGCAGTCTATCCACCCAAGAAACAGTCTCGAAATTAAATTCTCAACTTTTTATTTTGGCCCAATTTGCATTTGGCTGTGTCCTTATCTTACCCTCTCTCAGGTCAGAATGACTTTGCCCCTAGCTCTCTGCCAACTTCAGCTGGACAACCCAACATATACTCGGAGCTCCAGGAATCTTTTTCTTTAAAAGAAGTTCCAACACCAGCCTGTATTTCAGAAGTAGCAATCACACATCCAGCCAAAGTGAAATTAAGAAATTTGCATGTCATTTATTAATATCCTCCTTGTCTGTCAAGCAGCCTTCAAAAACATGTCTTCCTCCTTTAGAAAGAAGCAATTTGTGAAGAGTGCATTCACACAGACGATCTCAGTCCAGGCTATGTGTCTCCCTGGGTAAGTGGAGGGTAAACATTCACAAGTGAAACTCTGACCAACCGATACCAACCCCCTCTCTATCCTAATACCTGGAACATTCTTTCCTACATATGGCAATTCATATCTTGTCTTCGAGATGGTCTCTTCCCCAACATAATCCATCTTGAATTCAAAAGAGTCATTCAAAATTCTCCAAGAGGCCTGCCTGTTAGGTGATACTAAGAAATTGTTGTTCTCTTGGTAGGTGGGATAATGATACTGTGGTTCTGGAAGAAAATGTCCTTATTTTTTAGAGATGCATAGTGAAGCATTTAGGCATTTAATGTAACAATATTTGTAATTTCCTTTTAAATACTTGAGCAAACATTTTAAAAATAAATATGATAAAACATTAACAACAGTTATAACAAGGAAATTGGTTGATGAGTGTCCATTGTACTTTTCTCTCTACTTTTTTGTGTGTTTGAACATTTTCATTAAAAAAAAAAAAAAAAGATGGTCTTTGGTTCCCCGTGTTAGAACATCTTTTACTCTTCTGATAACCTGGAGCTGCCCTCTCCATTTAAGCTCTGAGCTGGTGATGGCAGGGACCTGGATACTCATAGCCAGAGAGAAGTTAATGGTAATCGTACCTGTTATGGATTTAATTGTGTCTCCCAAAAAGATGTGTCGAAGTCTTAACGCCTAGTACTTGTGAATGTGACCTTGTTTGGAAATAGGGTCTTGGAAGATGTTCTCAGTTAGCATGAGGTCATACTAGGATGGGTCCTAATCCAACATGAGTGGTGTCTTTATAAAGGAAGAGAACAGACATAGAGACACAGGCACAGAGGGAAGATGGCCGTGTGAAGACGGAGGCAGAATTGGAGTGATGCATCTATAAGCCATGGAATGCCAAGGATCACCAGTCATCACCAGAAACGAGGAAAGAGGCTTGGAGCAGATTCTCCCACTACTCCCTGATTTCAGACTCTTAGCCTCCAGAACTGTGAGACAATAAATTTCTGTTTTCTAAGCCACCCAGTGTGTTGTACTTTGTTACGGCAGCCCTAAGAAACTAATACAGTAGAGAGAGGCCAAGATGGCAGCTTAGTGAGACACACCATGCCGTCCCTCTACAGCAAGACTCGAGAAACCAAGTGAAACAGATACAGATCATAATCCTGGAACCCAGAGGACTAATGGCCCGCATGAATCACAGCCTCCTCTAACCTGAGACCAGAAGAACTAGATGGTGCCCAGCTACCATTCCCAGCTGTTCTGACCAGGATCACAGTAGAGGGTTCCAGTTAAAATGGGTGAAAAAGGTAAAAAAACAATTCAAATTCATAAAAAAGACCAGCCTTACTGGTCTGATAGAGACTGGAGGAACCCCAGATGCTATTGCCCTAAGATAACACACCTACAAGAAACTGAAGCCACTCCCGGAGGACACCTTTCAGCCAAATAATAGACAGGGCTATAAAATAAACAATAACACCTGTGAAGAATGTGCTCCTTAGAACAACCAACTACATGAGACCAAAAGCAGCATTTGCCCAAAAGCAAAGTCAGGGAGGAGCAGCGAAATTGGATGAATGGAAACAGGGAACCCAGGATGGAAATGGGAAAAGTGCTGATACTTTAAGGGGACTGCACAGAACAGTTTGTGTATGGATTGTTGAGCAGAAAATTAATTTGCTGTGTAAATATTCACAATATTTAAGAAAACATAATAAAATGTTTTTTTAAAAAAAGGAATGAATACAGTAGCTAACATACACAGCCCCATTCTAAGTACTTTACATGAATTATATCGTTTAATCCTCACAACAGCCCTATGCGGTACCTATGATTATCCCCATTTTAAACCAAAAACCAAACCCACTGCTGTTGAGTTGATTCCAACTCATAGCAACCCTGCAGGACTGAATAGAACTGCCCCGTAGGATTTCCAAAGCTGTTATCTTCATGGAAGCAGATTGCCACATCTTTCTCTTGTGGAGAGGCTTGTGGGTTGAAACCATTGACCTTCAGGTTAGCAGCCAAGCTCTTAACCACTGCGCCACCAGGGCTCCTTATCCTCATTTTACTGAGGAGGAAATTGAGACTCAGAGATGTTAACTTGCCCAAGGACCATAAAAAACCCATTGCCAACAAGTTATCTGGTGCTGTTATTACAGAAACACCACAAGTAGATGGCCTTAACAAAGAGATATTTATTCTCTCACAGTCTAGGAGGCTAGAAGTCTGAATTCAAGGTGCCAGCTCCGGGGGAAGGCTCTCTCTGTCGGCTCTGGGGGAAAGTCCTTGTCATCAATCTTCCCTGGTTGAGGAGCTTCTCAGCACAGGGACCACAGGCCCAAAGGACATACTATTCTCCTGGCTCTTGTTTCTTGGTGGTATGAGGTGGTATGACTCATAGCGACCCTATAGGACAGAACACAATTGCCCCATAGGGTTTCCAAGGAGCAGCTGGTGGCTTCGAACTGTCAACCTTTTGATTAGCAGCCATAGCACTTAACCACTACACCACAGCGCTCAGTCAATAAATGGCACAGCCAGAATTTCACCTCAGGCAGTTAATCCCTATGTTAAATCACCTAAACCTGACTGTGGACATAGGACAGCTCTTGTAAAGTGGTTTTAAGTTGTTGGCCACACTTTACTAGCAGTTCTCTCTCTACGTGAGATAAAGATAAGTTTCAGTTGATCCTTTTTTTTTTTTTTTTTTTTATTTCTCCCAAGCCAGTGCCTTATACCCAACAGTCACTTGATAAATGTTTGTTGATCTATCTGCTGTACGGTAAGAACCTTGAAGAGAGGGTCGAGGACAGTACAGGGTTGATGGCAATCATCAAAGCCTGAGCCTCTGGCTGAAGATGCCTCTATCCCACTATTCAAGTGTGAGCAGGTTTAGTTCTCAGCAGATAATGACCATCCTGAGAGGTGTTCTGAGTACAGTTCTGGGGCTGACCTTGGTTTCTTCCTTCCTGACTGAATCACTACCAGAAATGACAATGCAGAACTTGGTGCACATTATACATGTACTGGTAGAACCTTACTGAAACTCAACATCTATCATCCATCTATCCATCCATCCATCCATCCATCCATCCACCCACCCATCCATCCATCCATCCATCCACCCATCCATCCATTCATCTATCGGCATCTGTGTAATTTTGATGGTTAGAAGCTGGGGGAATGTCAACATCTTTTGTTGTGGTGTAGTTCATCTAGAGATATCGAAGTTTGAATTCATCTTTGTTTCTTTATGCAAGAAAAACACACTTTAGTGAGACTGTCAGGTATGCAAAGGCATAGCAAAGATCCAGTTTCAGAATGGGAAGGTTTGAGATCACGTGATGAAGCTGTTGTGCGTAATAATGTAAAGGGTTATTCATGGTGGACATATTCCATTCTGACTTTTCTAAAAATGGGTTTAGACTTCATTGTCTCTAAAAATTATTTTTTGTTCTTGGTTGATATGTACTTTTAACATCTTTTCCAAGTGCTAGCTCACAACAGATCAGGAGCAGAGACTGGGAGGCTATAGGAAACCGATCTTTTCATTTCAGGCAGGCAAGAGTCCCCAAAAAAGACCAGACAGGGGTCACCAAAGCCCATCCTGCTACTTTCTACAAAAGCCCCACAGGCGATATCCACAATGGAAGCCCAAAGGTAAGCCCAGACTCTGTAGGTAGCAGATGGGGTTTCCCTAAATGGAATCCTGCATTTGTGCTCCTGTCACTCATCTGGGGGAGAGGTCTGTCCTAAGACAGGAGGTGAGGACCTGAGAGGTGGGCCTTGAACTCAGGGAAGGACGTAACTCATTTCCTGGATCTTGAGTAACTAAGCTTTAACTCTGGGCGGGAGAGACATGCTCAAGTATTCTGTCAGCAAGCTGAAGAAGATGATTCCAGGAGCTTGACAACAGGCGGGGGGGCTAAGGAGAATGCCTTCTAAGGAGGAGAGACTCAGTGGAGGGTTTTGGCTGCTGACAGAGGGGGCAACACACAACACGGGCAGGTAAGAAGATCATGTAAGCATACCCGAGCACTCCCAAGCAGTTGCACTTGCTGAAACACCATTCTTCTCTGGCCACACAACTGCTGTATCACAGTCTTCATGACCACACAATCTGGGAAGTCTTGGAGACTTGGTTGAATCAGCCTGCATACATGACCACTCTAAATCCAGTGCCAGGTGCCTCATGGAAGTACTTCGCAACATTCAAGTGGGTTAAAAAGCATATTTCTGTTGTTTTTACACCAGTGCTTCAAATCTTGGTAATCAGAGAAATGCAAATGAAAACAGCAAGAAAATAGCCTTTTTCTTCTATCAGGATTATAAAAGCTAAAAAGAATAACAGCCAGTGTTCATATAGGTTGAATTACTCTTTTATCCTACCTCAAGCCCTAAGGCAATACCCAAGAGGGAGAAATACTGCAGAGTTAAACAGTTGTCTTTTACAAATAATCATGTCATCAGCATCAATGAAATAAACATCCATAGGGGTGTGAGCACTTTGGAATAGAAAGCCATCCAATTGATGTATTCGTTAATTAACCCATGCATTCAGAAAATATTTATTGAAGGTGGAAAAAAGCACAAAGAGTGGGCAAGGAAAGTAAAAATGTATCAAATGCTAACTATGTGCAGGGCATTGAAACAGGCTGTTGGGTTAATCATCCTGTGAAGTTGGGTAACAAGATAATCTTTTCACAAATGAAGAGAGGGTAAGTAACTTGCCTAAAGTCATACAGCTAATGAGAAACTTTGCTAGAGCCTCTGCAAGACAGAAGGATGCAGAATGTTCTTTGACTTCTTCGAGTTTCCCATCTGTACAGCAAACTGAACAAGTACATAGGAAATCCCAACATGAACCCTGCCAGCCCAGGACCTTGAGTGAAGTACATAGGAAATCCCAACATGAATCCTGCCAGCCCAGGACCTTGAGTGATTCAGGCAAGGCACATAAAGAGAAGAGATTTTTCTAGAGTAGCCAGGCTGTGTTAATAGACTTATCAAAGAAGCATTTGAACGGAACCTCTTAGGATGAGGTAATCAATGAACAGATGAGGGCAGAGAAGTGAGAGGAGTAGAACATTCTAGGGGGAGAAAGCTGCTTGGGCAAGCTAGCAAAGACGAAAGGTCCAAGGCATACTTTGGAAACACGGCCAGGAAACAAACAAACAAACCCAAACCTCGATCTTCCCAGCCCTTCAGAAATTCGAGTTGACGAAATCTGGTTGGAGGCCACAAAGAAGATAAAGACAGAACACTCAGCCGATATCCAGTGAATTCACACACTAAATTGAAAATCTGAGTCCTGACAGCTAGTTCCGAAGCGCGGCCAAGGGACTGAGTGGATGGAGTGGAGAGGAGGAGAAAGTAGCTCTGTAAACTAGCATTTTTATCTTGCCTTTTCTGCCTTTCACAGATTAGATCCTCAACAACTGTATACAATGAATAAATTAAAAAATATAACCCAGGCCAGGAGCCCAAATACTTGTTGCATGCGAGCGCGAGCCTAGTTCTAAAATTGACTAAGGGGATAAAGAGAGCTTTCTTGAAGAATCAATGGGGAATGACGGTCACTTCTTATTAATGTGATCAAGACCAATGAGTGCATATTGAGAATTCTAAATTCTTTCAGGACTCCACATTTCTCCCAAACCCCAGGATGTCTCCAATTATCTCAAGAAAGGGATGTCATGAGATTGTCAAGATTAAATTAATTTTCATTCATATTCATCGTATGTGAATCGGATGTGTGTGCTAACCATGCAGCATCCTGAAGGAAATATTATGCAAAATTAAACAGAAATTAGGGAATAAGAATAAAAAAACCAAACCAAACCTATTGCTGTGGAGTGGATTAGAACTCCTAGGCCCCTATAGGACAGGATAGAGCCGCCCCATAGTGTTCCCAAGGCTGTAAATCTTTACAGGAGCAGACTGCCACATCTTTCTCCCATGGAGTGGCTGGGAGGTCCAAACTGCCAACTTTTTGGTTAGCAGCTGAGCACTTTTAACCACTGCACCACCAGGGCTCCTTGGGAATAAGAACAGCTAATATGTATTACCACCACCTATCTGTCAGTTTGTCATGCTGTGGTGGCTTGTGTGTTACTATGGTACAGGAAACTATGCTACCGGTATTTCAGACACCAGCAGGGTCACCCATGGTGGATAGGTTTCAGTGGAGCTTTCAGACTAAGACAGACTAGGAAGAAAGGCCAGATGATCTACTTCTAAAAATTGGCCTATGAAAGAAATCCTTATGGATCACAGCAGAATATTGTCTGACTCGCTTTCTTTGGACATGTCTTCAGAAGGGAGTAATCGCCAGGACACCATATTTGGTGAAGTAGAAGGCCAACGAGGGTGTGGGAGACCCTTGGTGAGATGGATGGGCACAATAGCTGCCATGATGGATTCAAACATGCTAGTGATTGTGAGCATGATGCAGGACTGGGCAATGTTCCATTCAGTTGTGCATAAGGTCACGATAAGTCAGAGTCAACTCAACGGCAGCTAACAACAACAACTGTTTATTAAGAGTTAACCATGCTTTCAGCATGTAGCTAAGTATCTTAACTGTTAAAGTCAAATACCTACTCCGTGCCAAGTGTTGGGAATATGACTAGGAAAAAGACAGCCCCTACTCCCTCACTTCATACACATTTTCTCTATGGTCCTCACTCACAACAATCCTATTACTAACCCTATTTTATAGTTGAGGACACCGAAGTTATGTAATTAGCCCAACATCAGGATCTAGTAAGTGGCAAAGAAGTCATTCAAATCCAGTGGGTCTGATTCTAGAACCTGTGTCCTTAACCCTCACATCCTAGAACTTAATAGTTTGTTGGAAACAAAAATGTCTCCAGAGCTCACAGCACGGTGGGGTAGTTCCGGGAAGATACACATATGTGAAGAGCTCCATGTGTGAGGCCCCTCTGTGCAAGGATAGGACAGCCTGATCGCCATCACTTTGGATGTGAGTCCACGTCAGATTCCAGTGCCATGTTTTCAAAGGCCCCACGGCCTTGAGCCAAGCAGCAGGAAGCAATTTCAGTCCTTGGTACAGACTTCTAGTCCTCTAAACCTTTCTATCTAATTAAGCGTCCATTGGCTTTAATTTCTGCAGCCCTTCGTACAGGAATACTCTACTTTAAAAAATAAAAAAGAAAGAGAGAAGGGAACTGACCAAGTCAACTGAGAATTTATCCAATTTCCACTCTTGCTCCTATGGCTAATTCACTTGGGAAAGGGCAGGGCTGTCTAGGCAGGTTCGTGTTTTGCATAAACTCTTAAGCATGAAGTGGCTCTATTTGCAACTCGACAGGATCTAAATTTCAGAATCGCTAGAATGATTGACTGCAGAAAAGGTTCATTAAAAAAATAGAGAAGATCTCATGTTACCTTTTGCCTGGGATTATAACAGCCCTGGAAAGGAACTTGCCTGGCCTTGCAGTTTTCTTCTTTATTCTATGGAAGCCACTGAAGGCACCTCCCACCCAGGCTCCAGAACCCCTAACTGCTGCCCTGAGGGAGTTCAAGAGCCCTTGTTCAGAAGTTGAGCGGAATCAGCATCATCACCTTGACTTAGCCTAGCCCACTTCTGTTCTCTGAGTCTCTGCCTAGAATATCTATGTCATGCCCAGGCCTGCTGCCTTCCTTGTGGTGTTAACCTGGGGAGGCTGGTCACCCGCTCCAATCATGCTGCCATGCTCAGAACCTTCACAAGCTCTTTGGAAAGCTCCTTCAGAGCCAATGCCCCATCTTTCCTCCTTTAGTTCAACAAAGAATCACCTAACAGAGAGATGCAGCACTGCTAGCTTTGAAGGTGGAAGAAGAGGCCACAAGCCAAGGAATGAGGGTGGCCTCCAGAAGCTGGAAAAAGCAAGGAAATAGGTTCTCCCTTAGAGCTCCAGAAAAGAACACAGTCCTGCCAACACCTTGATCTTAGCCCAGGACCTCGGACTTTTGACATACAAACTTGTAAAAGAATAAATGTGTGTTGTTAACTAAAAAAAAAAAATCACCTGAGAATCTTGTTTAAATGCAGGCTCAGACTAAGTCAGGCTGGAATAGGACTCGAGAGTCTGAATTTCTAACTATCTCCCAGGGTAGGTTTTGAAAAGAAACAGTTACAGTTTAATAAGTGTCAAGGCTGACGACCAAAACAGTTTTTGTCTGCCCGGAACATGTGCTTTTTCCTCTACTTTTTTCTAGTAACAAATCTTTCCCTTCTAGCCACAGCAATGCATGCATGGCTTGGTCTGAGATAAGAGACTTCTCCGATCCCAGAATGATATATGGACAATGGTGGGGTGGAGGAGTGCAGGGTAAGTGGGGAGCAGGCTATCTTTTCCCTGAGATCAATAAACTGGGATGCCATAGACCTGGGGTTGCTAGCAGCCATCTGCCTTGACACATGCAGGAATCTTGTCCACAGTGATAATGAGTGGGACCTACAGAGAAAAGTGAAAGGGTCAGGGGGCAGGATGGGGAGACAAGAGGGCAGCATTTGCACTCCTGAATCAGTCATGCCTGATGCCAGATTCACTCTAACCTTTGTAATTATATGAGTCAGTAACTTTGCTTTTTCACTTAAATTGAGTTAATCCCTAACACTTGCAAATTAAACCTGATTTCTATAGTGGATAATGCAATTTGGGGTCAAAAACAAGGCATATAGTGATGATGGTTCTTGGAGTGATTCTAAAAGCAATTCTTAAAGTCTAGTTCCTGAGATGTTTGAGCAATGGCGATTTCATTGGAATAATTGCATAGCTTCCCTCAGCGCCACTAGGAAAAGGACAGCATTCATTTGAAATGCTTTTAAATGATCTTGTAACTTCATAATAACATCTCTTGTGAACTCCAAATTCTGTAGTGAAGGGAAGGGAAGCCGTGCACTTAAACCACTTCTGTGCCCTGGAAAGCAAAGATCCATGTGGAAGAGAGTACCAGTGAAGTCAAGAAGAACGTGATCAAGTAAGCAGACCTGAGGGCCTGGCCTCCAAGGACAGATGATGCCTTAATAAAGGAACTGAACTCAAGAGCCTTCACCAGGCAATGTCTGGATCATACCTTTTCATGATGGTATTAAAACAATTTGCAGCAGTTCCATATGCCTAAATGTTTCTTCCCAAATTCTTAGCTATATAGGTAAAGCTTAAAACTGACACCAGATTTTGACTCAAAATCAGATTCATAAATGGCCTCATTTCCATTCAGTCTTTCATGTCATCTCTTAAAGAGTAATCATCCCCTATCCTGACAGGGAATAAAACGGAGAGTCACTGACAGAGCAGGAGAAAAGTGGGGTGCAGAACTCAAATTCTAGTAAAAAGACCAGACTTAATGGTCTGACTGAGACTGGAGGGACCCTGGAAGACATGGCTCCCAGACTCTCTGTTAGCCCAGTACTGAAACCATTCCCAAAGCCAACTCTTCAGATATACATTAGTCTGGACTATAAGACATAAAGAGAGTGCTTCTTAGCTCAAGGAGATACGTGAAACTAAATGGACAGTTCCTGTCCAGGGGCAAAAGGAGAAGGCAAAAAGGGACAGGAGCTGGTTGAAAAGGACATGGGAAATCCAAGGTGGAAAGGAGGAGAGTGCTGTCAAATAATACGGGGAGAAACTAGGGTCACATAAAAATATACGTGTAAATTTTTGTATGAGAAACTAACTTGAACGGCAGATTTTCACTTAAAGCACATTTGAAAAAAAAAGAGTAATCTTCCCTTCCCTTACTGGGGCCTCAGGATCTGAGCTATTATGCAGATCCATGAAAGGCAAAGGACATGCATGTCAAATAGGTCAAGATTGTAGACATATGAGTTGTTGGCAAAGGGCCAAGTGTGTGGTGAGTCAAGAGGGAAGAGAGGGTTTCTGCTTGCTCTTGTGACCTCCCTGTTTCAGATAATGGCAGCTCCACCCTTCTAGACACCCAGGTTCGAAACCTCAGAGCCTCTTTGACTTTCTCCTTTTCATCTTCTTCCTCATAGCCTGCATGAGATTAATTCTTATCCCGTTGCCAACTCTTACTTACTTCACCTCATTCTCTCCATTCTCTCTGTCACTGCTTTTTATCAGGCCTTCATTATTTCCACTTGAATTATTGTGGTAATGGCCTTCCAGCTATTCTTGTCATATCTACTCATCGCACTTCTACCAGATCCAGTCAAAAATTTCAAAGACCTACGATTGACTCACTCCTATGGCAGATTGTATTTTCCAAAGATGACCACAACAATATCTGCCATCCCACATGTTCTTACAACATGACTTTAATATTCCTTCCATTGAGAGACTGTGTCTATGCTCCCTCCTCTTGAAGAATGGTTTGTGACCACAGCCCAAGTGATACTATGTGACTTTTTAATCACTAAAAAGCGATACAGTTTTTGTTTGGGTCTCTTGGGGAACTTGCCTTCAGACCCTAAATTGCCATATATGAAGTATAAGGCCGCCATACTATAAGAAAGCCCATCACATAGAGATGCCACGTGTAGGTGTTCCTAACTGACAACTAAGAACATGAGTGAAGATACTTCTAGACTATTTCTTCCCCCAGCTGATGAGTCATCCACAGTCTTTGAGTTCTCCTAGTTGAGGACATAAACATCATGGAGCAGAGATATGCTAAAATTACTGTGCTCTCTTGAATTGCTGACCCACAAAATCTGTGAGCACAATAAAATAGTTGTTTTAAGCTGAGGTAATTTGTTATACCTCCAATAGATAACTGGTACTTTATTTTAAAGTTCCTTACTCATTTCTCAAAGCTCCTATCAATCATTTGGCCTCAGCCTGCAAGAAGCAACTTATGAAAGAGGTGAGGTTTCAGGAACTGGCAGAGATTGAAGAGAGGAGCTGATCTGATAAGGATAATCTGGGCATCTGTGTGCATTTACTCACTACCTACTATGTGCCAGGTACATTATAGACCTTATCATATCTAATCCTTCCCATCACAGCCAGGAGGTAGGCATTTAGTTATCTTCTTTAATAGATGTGGAAATTGATGCTCAGAGTGAAAACATAAATTTCCCAAGTCCTCCTTTGATAGAAGTGGCAAAACAGGAATCAAAACCCAGGCTTTTCTGACAACAAAGCCCTTGCAATCCTCATACTGCCTCTGGAAGAGCTGAATGCAAAAAGAGAACACAGATGAGTGCTTGGCACAACTTTGCTCCTCTTACCTTTCCCAGGACATCACTGAAATAACTTCTCTCTTTGAATAAAGAAAAACAAAAGCAGTCTGCTTTGGCTAGAGAAAGCCCCCAGCAACAATGTAAAACAAGCCAGGAGTAATTTGTTTCTATTCTTCTCCATGTGACTGCCAGAGGTTATCTTGGTTTTTATTAGCCCAAACTTCCCCTTTTCAAAAGATAATTCTTTGAAATCTTCTGGGAAATTAACGTGGCTCAATCTGGCTCTGGGCTGGCTACCACATGCTCACAGAGAACCTGAGATTTTAACCCCTGGTGCTCACATGCACTTGCACAAAAAATTGAACGTGCTTCTATCTGTGGTTGTGTTGTTTAACAAGCTGTAAAGAGACAGTTCACACTGAATGAGACATTATGTTCATCTTTATTTTGGAAAAAATGTGATCTTTTAGATTTGTCCCAATTCAAGAGTTTTATACAATGTACAGACATAGTTACAATTCAAACTTACTAAACCAACCAAATCCCTTGTGGCTGAGTCAATTCTGACTCATGGTGCTCCCATGTGTTGTAGAGTAGAACTGCTCTATGGAGTTTTCTTGGCTATAATCTTTACATCCACCACTTGTCTGTCAGTTTGTCAGACTGTGGTGGCTTGCGTGTTGCTGTGATGCTGGAAGCTATGTCACCAGTATTTCAAATACCAGCAGAGTCACTCATCGTGGGCAGGTTTCAGCAGAACTTCCAGACTGAGACAGACTAGGAAGAAGGAGCTGGTGTTCTACTTCTAAAAAAAAAAACCTTGTCAGTGAAAACCTTATGAACAGGAGCAGAACACTGTCTGATATAGTGCCAGAAGATGAGCCTTTCAGTTGGAAGGCACTCAAAATATGACTGGGGAAGAGCTGACTTCTCAAAGTAGAGTCAACCTTAATGACATGGATGGAGTCAAGTTTTTGGGACCTTCATTTGCTGATGTGGCTTGACTCAAAATGAGAAGAAACAGCTGCAAATATCCATCAATAATCAGAATGTGGATGTATGAAGTATGAATCCAAGACAATTGGAAGTCGACAAAAAAAGGAATGGAACACGTAAAGATCAATACCCTAGGCAGTAGTAAGCTGAAATGGACTGGTATTGGCCATTTTGAATCAGACAATCATGTGGTCTCCTATGATGGGAATGACAAATTGAAGAGGACTGGCATCACATTCATCATTAAAAACAACATTTCAAGATCTATCCCGAAGTACAAGGCTTTCAGTGATAGGATAAAATCCATACGCCTACAAGGAAGATCAATTAATATAACTATTGTTCAAATTTACGCACCAACAACTAAAGGCAAAGATGACGAAACTGAAGGTTTTTACCAGCTTCTGCAGTCTGAAATGGATAAAACATGCAGTCCAGATGCATTGATAACTACTTGTGATTAGAAAGCAAAAGTTGGAAATAAAGAAAAAGGATCTGTACCTGAAAAATATGGCCTTGATGATAGAAATGATGCTGGAGATCCCATGATAGAACTTCGCAAGACCAATGACTCATTCATTGCAAATACCTTTTTTAACAACATAAATGGTAACTACACACGTGAACATCACTGGATGGAATACACAGGAATCAAATCAGCTACATCTGTGGAAAGAGACAATGGAAAAGCTCAATATCATCAGACAGAACAAGGCCAGGGGCTGACTGTAGAACAGACCATCATTTGCTCATATGCACGTTCAAGTTGAAGCTGAAGAAAATGAAAACTAGTTCACAAGAGCCAACATACGACCCTGCGTATGTGCCACCTGAATTTAGAGACTGTCTTAAAAATAGATTTGACACATTGAACACTAATGACTGAAGACCAGACAAGACATCAAGGACATCATACATGAAGAAAGAAAAATGTCACTAAAAAAAGACAAGAAAAAAAAAAAAAAAACCTGAATGGATGTCAGAATAGACTCTGAAACTTGCTCTTGAATGTAGAGTAGCTAAAGCGAATGGAAGAAATGATCACATAAAAGACCTGAACAGAAGATTTCAAAGGGCAGCTCAAGAAGACAAAGTAAAGTACTATAATGAAATGTGCAAAGACCTGGAGTTAGAAAACCAGAAAAGAAGAACACACTCAGCATTTTGCAAGTTGAAAGAACTGAAGAAAAAAATTCAAGCCTCAAATTGCAATATTGAAGGGTTTTATGGGCAAAATATTGAACAACACAGGAAGCATCAAAAGAAAACAAAAGGAATACTCAGAGTCACTGTACCAAAAAGAACTGGTCAGAGAGGCAGGGCCAAGATGGCAAAGTAGTCAGATGCTTCCAGTGGACCCTCTTACAACAAAGATCTGAAAAAACAAGCAAATTGATTATATATGGCAATCTGGGAACCCTGAACATCAAAGTCAAAGTTGAGGAACTGGGCTGAGTGGCAGGGTGAGGGAGAGATGGTTCAGAAGCAGCAAGGAGTTGCCAGACCTGAATCTGCAAGAGCCTGAGTTTTTCAGGCCTGATTACCTCTGGGGTGAGTGGTGAGGCAGGCAAGCGGTGGTGCTCAGGAGGCACGTTTTCCAGACCAGGAGAGACCCAGCACCAGAGAGTCTACATGGCCACCCAGAACCAATGAGAAGCAGCCTTGGATCGGTGAAAGGTAAGTACTTGCGTATGGCCTACCGCGCAGATCAAAAACACCTCCCTTAGGGAAAAACCTCTCTCCCATTTACCTCCCTACTCCCTGCTCTGCACTGGTTCCTAGACTGGCTTCAGCAATTGCCAAGTCCCCTGGGCCGGAAGTAGGATCCGTCAGACGCCTGGAGCCATTCTCCGGCCTTGGAGAGTGAACAAATTAACAAATGGGAAAAAATAAACTGCCAGTTCCCCTAAGCCAGGAACCCAGGGTAGGCACAGCTCCTTTGCCTAGGCACAGGCATAAGGGATCCATGGACTTTGAGTTCCTTTCCCCCTGCACAGACTTGTGTGGGGCCTTCTCAACACCGTAGGCTCTATTACCGCTGTAAAACAGGGTATATACCGGAACCCTAACTTCAACTGTTTCAGCTGTGAAATGGCAGATTCTTGACATCTGACACTGCTCTGTCCATTAAGGAGGGTCTTCACCTACGCACATCAGGGGCCTGAAGACTGGTGGCTCCACCCATGCCACCTAGCCACCTGCAATAGGGGCCCATGAATAAGAGTTGCCCCCGAGTCCTTACAGCCAACAACATTAGGTGCTCATAGTCCTACTGCAAAACCCACCCACTTACACGCTCTAGGGAATAGGGACATGCATTCCTCCTGGACACTTGGGGGTGGCCATCAGCCCCCTGCCTTGCTCAGAGTGTGTCCCCCTGCTGCAGCCAGATGCCTGTGCCTACACCAATAACCCATGCCTGTCTAGGACTGTAAATGAGAGCCTACACAAAACACTTGGTGGCTATCTACCTGGGCACCTGAGCTGAATCCATACAGGAGGAGTGGGTGGACTCATGAGCTCACATACCTAGTAACATATCTAACCACCTAGTGACAGGACATTGGAGCTTCAAAGGTGCCAATAATCAAACTAGATCATACGAACAGCCTATTTGGGCATATCAAAACAAAACGAGAAGCTAGGACACAGTAAGCAAACATAAAATAAATAAATATAATAACTTATTGATGGCTCAGAGACAACAGTCAATATTAAATCACATAAAGAGGCAATCCATGATGGCTTCATCAAGCTCCGAAAATAAAGAATCTAGAAATTTTCCAGAGGAGGAAAATTTCTGGGAATTACCTGAGGCAGAATACAAAAGATTAATATACAGAACCATTCAAGAAATTAGGAAGGAAATTAAGCAAAATGCAGAACACACAATAGAGGAAATTTAAAAGATTAGAGAAGAGCATAATGACAAATTTAACACGCTGCAAGAATCCATAGAGAGACAGCAATCAGAAATCCAAAAGATTAACAATAAAATTTCAGAATTAGAAAGCTCAATAGAAAGTTGCAGGAGCAGAATTGAGGCAGTAGAAGTTAGAATTAGTGAGATTGAAGATAAAGCACTTGACACCAACTTATTTGAGGAAAAAACAGATAAAAGAATTACAACAAATGAAGAAACACTAAGAATTACTAAGACTCTATCAAGAGGAATAACCTACGAGTGATTGGAGTACCAGAACAGGGGGATAACAGAAAATACAGTGAGAATTGTTGAAGATTTGTTGGCAGAAAACTTCCCTGATATCATGAAAGATGACAAGATATCTATATGAGATGCTCATCAAGCCCCATATAAGGTAGATCCCAAAAGAAAGTCACCAAGACGTATTATAATCAAACTTGTCAAAACCAAAGATAAATAGAGAATTTTAAGAGCAGCTAGGGAGAAACAAAAGTCATCTACAAAGGAGAGTCAATAAGAATAAGCTCAGACTACTCAGCAGAAACCATGCAGGCAAGAAGGCAATGGGATGACATATATAAAGCCTTGAAGGGAAAAAAAAAAACCCTGCCAGCCAAGAATTATATATCCAGCAAAACTGTCTTTCAAATATGATGGTGAAATTAGGGAATTTGCAAAAACCAAACCAAAATTACAAGAAATACTAAAGGGAGTCCTCCGGTTAGAAAATCAGTAACATCAGATAACATCCCAAGTCTAGAACACAGGACAGAGCAACCAGATATCAACCCAGATAAGGAAGACACAAAAGTAAAACAAGGCTAAAACACTGAAAATAGGGAAACAGATGTCAATATGTAAAAGATGACGACATTAAGACAAAAAAGAGGGACTTAAAAAATGTAGACACAGATTTTTCCTATGGAGAGGAAGTCAAGGTGATATGAAGAAATAAAAGACTGGTATAAACTTAGAAAAACAGGGGTAAATATTAAGGTAACCACCAAGGAAACTAACAATCCTACAAGTCAAAATAAAAACTAGAAAAACATAAAGACTCAGCAAACACAAAAACAACAACAATGAAAAAGATGAAAAGAAAATACATAAAGAAAAACAACTCAGCACAGAAAATTAAGTGGAACAAAGAAACTGTGAGCAACACACAAAAAAAGACATCAAAATGACAGCACTAAACTCATACCTATCAATAATTACGCTGAATGTAAATGGACTAAATGCACCAATAAAGAGACAGAGAGCAGTAGATTGGATTAAAAAAACACAATCCATCTATACGCTGCCTTCAAGAGACACGCCTTAGACTTAAAGACACAAACAAACTAAAACTCAAAGGGTGGAAAGAAATATATCAAGCAAACAGCACTCAGAAAAGAGCAAGAGTGGAAATACTAATCTCTGACGAAATAGACTTTAAAGAAAAATCCACCACAAAGGATAAAGAAGGACACCGTATAATGATTACAGGGTCAATACACCAGGAGGACATAACTATAATAAATATTTATGCAGCCAATGACAGCATTCCAAAATACATAAAGCAAACTCTAACAGCACTGAAAAGAGAGATAGGCAGCTCCACAATAGTAGTAGGAGACTTCAACACACCACTTTCAATGAAGGATAGAACATCCAGACAGAAGCTCAGCAAAGACACAGTAGAGCTAAATGCTACAATCAACCAACTTGATCTCATAGACATGCACTGAACACTCAACCCAACAGCAGCCAAGTATACTTTCTTTTCCAATGCACATGGAACATTCTTTCGAATAGACCACATATTAGGCCATAAATTAACAAAATCCAAAGCTTCGAAATATTACAAAGCATCTTTTCTGACCATAAAGCCATAAAAGTGGAAATCAACAACAGAAAATGCAAGGAAAAAAAATCAAACACATGGAAACTGAACAACATCTTGCTCAAAAACTACTGGGTTACAGAAGAAATTAAGGCTGGAATAAAGAAATTCATAGAATCAAACGAGAATGAAAACACATCTTACCAGAACCTTTGGGACACAGCAAAAGCAGTGCTCAGAGGTCAGTTCATAGCAGTAAATGCACATATCCAAAAAGAAGAAAGACTCATAATCAAAACATTAACCCTACAACAGGAACAAGTAGAAAGAGAGCAGCAAAAGAAGTCCTCAGGCACCATGTGAAAGGAAATAATAAGAATTAGAGCAGAATTAAATGAAACAGAGAATAGAAAAACAATGAAAGAGTTAACAAGACCAAAAGCTGGTTCTTTGAAAAGATCGACAAAATTGATAAACCAGTGGCCAAAGTGACAAAAGAAAACAGGAGAGGATGCAAATAACCCATGTAAGAAATGAAACGGGTGATATCACAACAGAGCCAACTGAAATTAAAAGAATCATAACAGAATACTATGAAAAATTGTACTCTAACAAATTTGAGAACCTAGAGGAAATGGACAAATTTCTAGAAACTCACTACCTACCTAAACTAACACAAACAGAGGTATAACAACTAAATAAACCCATAACAAAAGAAGACATTGAAAAGGTAATTAAAAAACTCCCAACAAAAAAAAACCCCTGGCCCAGAGGGCTTCACTGGAGAATTCTACCAAACATTCAGAGAAGAGTTAATACCACTACTACTAAAGGCATTTCAGAGAATAGAAAAGGACGGAATACTCCCAAACTCATTCTATGAAGCCAGCATAACCCTGATACCAAAACCAGGTAAAGACACCACACACAAAAAAATTGCAGACCAATATCCCTCATGAACATTGACTCAAAAATCCTCAATAAAATTCTAGCCAATAGAATTCAGCAACATATCAAAAAAATAATTCATCACAATCAAGTGGGATTTATACCAGGTCTGCAGGGATGGTTCAACATTAGAAAAATGATCAACGTAAACCATCACATAAATAAAACAAAAGAACCACATGATCTTGTTAATCAATGCAGACAAGGCATTTGACAAAGTCCAACACTCATTAATGATAAAAACTCTCAACAAAATAGGAACTGAAGGGAAATTCCTCGGTATAATCAAGGGCATTTATATAAAGCCAACAGCAAACATCATCCTAAATCGAGAGACTTCGAAAGCATTCCCCTTGAGAACAGGAACCAGACAAGGATGCCCTTTATCACCACTCTTATTCAACATCGTGCTGGAGGTCCTAGCCAGAGCAATTAGGCTAGAAAAAGAAATAAAGGGCATCCAAATAGGTAGGGAAGAAGTCAAAGTATCTCTATTTGCAGATGATATGATCTTATACACAGAAAACCCCAAAGAATCCACAAGAAAACTACTGCAACTAATAGAAGATTTCAGCAAAGTATCAGGATACAAGATAAATATACAAAAATCAGTTGGATTCCTTTACACCGATAAAGAGAACCTCGAAGAGGAAATCACCAAATCAATACCATTTACAATAGCCCCCAAGAAGATAAAATACTTAGGAATAAATCTAACCAGAGATGTAAAAGACCTATACAATGAAAACAAGACACTACTGTAAGAAACCAAAAGAGACCTGCATAAGTAGAAAAACATACCTTGCTCATGGATAGGTAGACTCAACATTGTGAAAATGTCAATTCTACCCACAATGATCTACAGATACAATGCAATTCCGTTCTAAATTCCACCGGCATTTTTTAATGAGATGGAGAAACAAATCACCAACTTCATACGGAAAGGGAAGAGGCCCCAAATAAGTAAAGCATTACTCAAGAAGAAGAACAAATTGAGAGGCCTCACACACTGCCTGATTTTAGAACGTATTATACCACCACGGTAGTCAAAACAGTCTGGCACCGGTACAACAACAGATACATAGACCAATGGAACAGAATTGAGAATTCAGACATAAATTCATCCACTTATGAGCAGCTCATATTTGACAAAGGCCCAAAGTCCATTAATTGGGGAAAAGACAGTTTCTTTAACAAATGGTGCTGGCATAACTGGATATCCATCTGCAAAAGACTGAAACAAGACTCATACCTCACGCCATATATGAAAACTGCTTCAAAATGGATCAAAGACCTGAATAGAAAGCCTAAAACTATAAAGTTCATAGAAGAAAAAATAGGATCAACACTTCAAGACCCATACTTCACACCATACACAAAAACTAACTCAAAACAGATTAAAGACTTAAATATGAAATCGAAAACGATAAATATCATGGAAGAAAAAATACGGACAATGCTAGGAGCCCTAATACATGGCATAAACACAATACAAACCATAACTAACAATGCACAAACACCAGAAGAGAGACCAGATAAATGGGAGCTCCTAAAAATCGAACACTTATGCTCATCAAAATACTTCACCAGAAGAGTCAAAAGACAACCTACAGACTGGAAAAACTTTTGGCCACAACAAATCTGCTCAACGTCTAATCTCTAAACTCTACAAGATACTGCAAAACCTCAACAACAAAAAGGCAGATAACCCTATTAAAAAATGGGCAAAAGATATGAACAGGCACTTTGTCAAAGAAGACATTCAGGCGGCTAACAGACACATGAAGAAATGTTCATGATTGTTAGCCATTAGAGAAATGCAAATCAAAACTACAGTGAGGTATCATCAACAAGGCTAGCATTAACCCAAAAAACAAAAAATAATAAATGCTGGAGAAGTTGTGGAGAGACTGGAACACTTATACACTGTTGGTGGGAATGTAAAATGTACAACCACTTTGGAAATCGATTTGGCGCTTCATTAAAAAGCTAGAAATAGATGTACCATACGATCCAGCTATCCCGCTCCTTGGAATATATCCTAGAGGAATAAGAGCCATCACACGAATAGATACATGCACACCCATGTTCATTGCAGCACTGTTCACAATAGCAAAAAGATGGAAACAATCTAGGTGCCCATCAGTGGATGAATGGATAAACAAATTATGGTATATCCACACAATGGAATACTATCCAATGATAAAGAACAATGATGAAGCCGTGAAACATCTTATAACATGGAGGAATCTGGAGGGCATTATGCTGAGTGAATTTAGTCAGTCACAGAAGGACAAATATCGTATAAGATCACTATTGTAAGAACTCAAGAAAAGGTTTAAACACAGAAGAAAAGATTCTTTGATGGTTACGAGGGTGGGAAGGGAGGAGGAGGGTTACTTACTAACTAGATAGTAGATAAGAATTATCTTAGGTGAAGGGAAGGACAGCACTCACTACAGGGGAAGTCAGCACAACTGGACTAAATCAAAGCTAAGAAGTTTCCTGAATACAATCAAACACTTTGAGGGACAGAGTAGCAGGGGTAGAGGTCTGGGGTCCATGCTTTCAGGGGCATAACACTTAGCATAACAAAGCTTATTAAGAAAATGTTCTGCATCCTACTTTGATGAGTGGCGTCTAGGGTCTTAAAAGCTTGCAAGGGGCCATCTAAGATGCATCAATTGGTCCCAACCACCTGGAGGAAAGGAGAATGAAGAACACCAAAGACACAAGGAAAGTAGTAGCCCAAGAGACAGAAAGGGCCACATAAACCAGAGACTTCATCAGCCTGAGACCAGAACTAGATGGTGCCCAGCTACTACCAATGACTGCCCTGACAGGGAACACAACAGAGAGTCCCAGATGGAGCAGGAGAAAGGTGGGGTGCAGAACTCAAATTCTAGTAAGAAGACCAGACTTAATGGTCTGACTGAGACTGGAAGAACCCCGGAAAGCACGACCCCTGGATTCTCTATCAGCCCAGAACTAAAACAATTTCTGAGGCCAACTCTTCAGACAGGGATTGGACTGGACTGTGGGATATAAAGAAATATTCATAAGGAGTGTGCCTCTTAGCTCAAGTAGATACAAGGGACTAAATGGGCAGCTTATTTCTGGAGGTGAGATGAGAAGGCAGAGAGGGTTAGGAGCTGGCTGAATGGACATGGGGAATCAGGGGTGGAAAGGAGGAGTGTGCTGTCACAGTATGGGGAGAGCAGTTAGGGTGACATAACAATATATGTATAAATTTTTGTATGGGAAAAAAATAAAAAATAAATTTAAAAAAACAAAAAGAACTGGTCAATGTTCATCTATTTCAGGAGATAGTATACGATCAAGAACGGATGGTGCTGAAGGCACTAACGAGAAACAAGTCTCCAGGAATTGACAGAATACTAATTGAGATGTTTCAACAAATGGATGCAACACTGGAAACGCTCACTGGTCTGTGCCAAGACAATTGGAAGACAGCTACCTGGCCAATCGACTAGAAGAGATTCATATTTGTGCCCATTCTGAAGAAAGGTGATCCAACAGAATGTGGACATTATCGAACAATATCATTGATATCACACACAAGCAAAATTTTGCTAAAGACAACTCAAAAACAGTGGCAGCAGTACATCGATAGGAAACTGCTAGAAAGTCAAGCCAGATTCAGAAGAGGACATGCAATGAGGGGTATCATAGCTGATGTCAGATGGGTCTTGGCTGAAAGAAGAGACTATCAGAAAGATGTTTACTTGCGTTTTATTGACTATGCAAAGGCATTCAACTGTATGGATCATAACAAATTATGGATAACATTGTGAAGAAAGGAAATTCTAGAACACTTAATTGTGATCATGTGAAACCTGTATACAGACCAAGAAGTAGTTGTTCCAACAGAACAAGGAGATACTGTGTGGTTTAAAATTAGGAAAAGTGTGTGTCAGGGATGTATCCTTTCACCATACTTATTCAATATGTATGCAAATAATCTGAGAAGTTGGACTATATGAAGAAGAACAGGGCATCAAGATTGGAGGAAGACTCATTACCACCTGTGATATGCAGATGACACAGCTTTGCTTGCCCAAAGTGAAGAGGACTTGAAGCACTTTACTGATGAAGATCAAAGACTACAGCCTTCAGCTGGATTACACTTCGACATAAAGAAAACAGAAGTCCTCACAACTAGACCAATAAGCAACATCATGATAAATGGAGAAAAGACTGAAGTTGTCAAAGAATTCATTTTACTTGGATCCATAATTAATGCCCACGGAAGCAGCAGTCAAGAAATCAAACAATGTAACACACTGGGCAAATCTGCTGCAAAAGACCCCTTTCAAGTGTTGAAACGCAAAGATGTCAACTTGAGAACTAAGGTGCGCCTGACCCAAGCCGTGGTATTTTTGATGGCCTCATATGCATGTGAAAACTGGACTATGAACAAGAAGACCAAAGAAGAATTGATGCGTCTGAATTAAGGCGTTGGCAAAGAATCTTGAATGTACCATGGACTACCAGAAGAATGAACAAATATGTCTTGGAAGAACTACAGACAGAGTGCTCCTTAAAAGCAAGGAAGCAAGACCTCATTCTTATGTATTTTGAACATGTTATCAGGAGGGACCGATCCCTGGAGAAGGACATCATGCTTGGTAAGGTAGAGGGTCAGCAAAAAAGAGGAAGACCCTCAGTGAGATGGACTGACACAGCAGCTGCAAAAATGGGCTGAAACAGCAATGATTGTGAGGATGGTGCTGGACCGGGCAGTGTTTTGTTCTGTTGTACATATGGTTGCTATGGGTAGGAACCAACTCCACGGCGTGTAACAACAACAATATTTACAGAAGTAGATCTTCAGACCTTTTCTTCCGTGGCACTGCTGGGTGGACGCAAACCGCCAACCTTTAGGTGCAAACCGTTTGTGCCACCCAGGAGCCTTTCCAACTCATTAGCAATCTTTTGTTGAGAAACCTCGGGAACTAATTAATATACAAGATTAGATCATTTAAATATGCTAATTATCTTCAAATATACTTATGGGAAATCAATTAAGAACAAATGACATAAAATAAGTTAAACAAAAAATTTTAATTCCAATTCTACTCCACACCATATTATAGTCAATTACATAAAAATGTTTGTAATTTTGCTTCATTTTTATTTTCTATCAAAATGGAAATTTTGAAAGTTTTTTACAGTGTTTTAAAAATATTAAAAAGTGACAAAATTTAGACAACCAATTTCATGTCCTTTCAACATTTCCATATCTATGTTGATGACAGTTAAAAATTTGTTTTTCTCCAGGAAGTTTGGTGGAAAGGAGGAGGGTGGAGAACAAACCTACCCCAACCCTCCGTCCCTCCTCTGCTTCAACACCACCCTTACCGTGCAAGCTTACGGCCTTTGCGACTGGTATCTTCTTCTCACCATTGTTTTTGTTGTTCGTTGTCGTCAAGGCAGCTCTGACTTGTGGCAACCTTATGCACAACAGAACGGAACATGGCCCAGTACTGCACTATCCTCACAACTGTTGGTTATGTTGGAGCCCATTGCTGCAATTATCTGATGCGTCCTTACACTCCCCTAATTCTTTCCTAGGCAAAGGTCCCTGAAATATAACTCAAGACATCCCTTTGGGAGCTGAGAGTGGAGGAAGGGGCCCTCTATTTTCACCCAGGCCCAATATCAAGACTCCACTCAGAACTACTTGGCCATCAGGATGCACGTTCACTGGAGGAAGAAGGATCAGGAGCTCTTTAAGAAAGGGATAGAATCCTGGTCAAGCTAGTGCATGAGTTCATGCTTAGTCTTACACCCTTTTGTGGCAAAGACATAGCAATGATGGGCAAGTAACAAAACAAAAACAAAATAACTAGGTTCAAAATAATCATTTCTATAACAGAAACAGAAAGTGGAAAGCAGGGCCTGCTGCAGGCAGTGATGGTCTAGAATTCTACTCGTGCAGAGTTGGTGGGTTACTAGTGTTCCATATGAGAGGGGAAGTGGAGTCATTTTTGCTCATAGAGACAAGGACTAGAAAGAGTTTTCTCCATGAAAGAAATCTGAAAAATCAGCTGCTGAAAAAAGAGTGTCTAAGGCTTCAGCTTTGCAGGTGACCATAAGCCTAGAGACAGAGGACAAACAAATTCAGTGACTGTAAATATGATGATTCCAATATTACCGTGGAAGGGAAGCCATGAACTGGTAGACATCATTCAGGATTAGAGACCTGGATGGTAATAACTCTAAATAATTGTAAAATTGCTGATAGGGAAAGGAAAATATGGGGAGGGAATGAGGTAGAGTGAAAAAAACATAAACCAAAAAAACTCCCATTCACAGTAAGTGTGCAAACCAAAATTCCAAAACACATGAAGAAATTCAATGATAATAAAATCAGAAATCTGAATGTGGATTCATTTTTGATTAAATCAATTTTATGAACAGTCTGGAAAAAACTTTCACTTTAGGAAACCAGTATGATTTGGAGAGGGCAGAAATAAAAGAACAGGTGTATACAGAGTCCATTAGAAAACTCAGAATACAAAGATAGAGTCGTTTTTAAAAACTCAAGACACCTACTCAGAAGCAGTGGGGCAGGAGCTCATAAGAGGCCTCTCAGTCACCTCTACAGCCTCCGCCAGCCCCAGGTGACTAGGCCTCACCTGCTTGCAAGCCGGGGAGCCGCCAGCCACCAAGGCCCATCTCCAGGGCAAGTGGAGAGGGAAGGTGGAGAGGCAAGGCTCAGGGGTCCGTGTGGAGGACTGGAGCACGGTCAGCTGATGGTGGGCCCCTGCTGCTGCTGAGGCAGTGGGCAACCCCTGACCACCACCACCACCACCCTCAACCCCCACAGGCTCTGCCGTGGTGGGGAAAGCATGGTGGGGAATGAGGCTCTGCCATGTCGTGTGCATCCCAAGACGCACCACAGGCACTCAACAGATAGTGAGCAACCAAGGAGGACCCTGGCACTGAAGACGGGGCATGGCCCCAACTCTCACATAATGCTGATTTTTCCATGATGACCTGGTCTTTGTAATCTAACCATGTCGATAAGTGAGGAGTGGTAGATGAGATCAATTGTAGACTGATAAAGTCAAAGAATATGGTAACTGCAAGAGAAGGTGAAGAATTCACCCAGAACACAGCGCAGGAAAAAACATATATTTATATATGTGTGTGTGTGTGTGTGTATACATATATACATAATTGCATGTATATGTGTATAAACATATACATATATGATATGAATTGAATTGTGTCCCCCAAAATATATGTTGAAGTCCTAACCCCTATACCTGTGAATGTGACCCTGTTTGGAAACAGGGCTTTTCTTTTGCTATGTTAATGAGGTCATACCAGAGTAGGCTGAGCCCTTAACCTAATCTCTTCTGAGTGGTGTCTTATAAAAAGGGAAAACAGACATGAAGAAAGAGTCACACAGACAGGGGAAGACAGACACCATGTGAAGATACATCTACAAGCCGGCAAGGAACGCCAAGAAAAGCCCAGGGCTACAAAACCAGAAAGAGGCAAGGATCCCCTTAGAGACCACACAGAGAGAGAGCACAGCCCTGTCAACGCCCAGAATTCAGACTTCTGGTCTCTCAAACTGTGAGACAATAAATTCCTGTTTTTGAAAGCCACTAACTTGTGGTTATTTTTTGTTACAGCAGCACCAGGTAACTATATATATATATATACTGTTAAGAGATGTAGGGGCTCGATTAAGAAAATCAAATTCA
Source organism: Dugong dugon (assembly GCA_030035585.1). Lineage (NCBI taxonomy): Eukaryota > Metazoa > Chordata > Mammalia > Sirenia > Dugongidae > Dugong > Dugong dugon. The sequence continues at coordinate 19,603,063 of CM057469.1, read as the reverse complement.
TTTAAGAGAATTTTGAAAATAAGTGAATGTTGGGAATAGCAGATAGGTAATATTTATAATGTTAATAATTAATAATTGCACATAATTGAATAAAGACATGAATCTTAGAGAAAAATGTTCTCTGATTTTCTGGAATAAATCCACACCTAGATTCATCATAGTGAAACTACAGAACTACATGGATAAAGTCTTAAAAGCTACAAGGGAAAAATGACAAATTACTAAAAACGGATAACAATTAGACACCCAGAAAATTTCAACAGAGCCAAGAAGACAACTGAGATATTAACACACCTCTCTTAGTGGGTAGTAAACTAAATAGACCAAATTTTTGGTAATGATATGAGAGAGTCGAACAACTTGATTAACAGACTTGAACTAACGGACATGTTTAAAATCTTGTACCACAAAACTGAAGAATACACATTATTTTCAAATGCGCCTGGATCGTTTATAAATCTTGACCACAAAGCGAGTCTCAAAAAGCTTGAAAGTATAGACATCGTATAGAGTATATACTCTGACTACAGTAAAATTAAACTAGAATCATTTACATAAAAACTAGAAGATCACCATATATTTAGAAACTAGTACACTGCTATAAAATTTAAGAGTCAAAGAAGAAATCACACTAGAAATGAGAAAGTATTTTGAAATTATGTTGAATACTACAGATCAAAACTCACAGAAGGCTGCTGAAGTTGTGCTTAAACGAAACTGTATGCCTTAAATGCATTGATTAGAAAAGAGGAAAGGCTGAAAATCAATGTTCTGAGCATCTATCTCAAGAAGTTAAAAAAAAAAAAAGTAAATTAAACCCAAAGAAAATAAAAATTTAAGAGCAGAAGTTAATAAAATAGAAAGCAGACTACAAGAGAATCAGCAAAGCCAAAAGTTGGTTATTTGAAAAGACTGATAAAATTAATGAACACAAGAAGGCCAAAATGAAAAGACAGAGAGAGAAGACACAAACGAAAATATCAGAAACAAAAAGGGACATGACTATACATTCTCAGATATTAAAAAGAAAAATAGGATGCTACTGTGAGCAACCTTAGGGCAAAAAATTAGAAAATTAGATTAAATGACAATTTAAAAAAAAAATTATGGACTCTATTGCCCTGAGATAATCTTTAAAACTTAAACCAAAAATATCCCCTGCAATCTTCTTAAAATCAAACAATAGTTTAGCTTAACTAGCAAAAAAAATCTGCCTTGAGCATTATGCTCTTTTAAGAACTATCTACATGGGATCAAAGTGATAACAGCAACTCAAAAGATTAGATAGGAGCCTTAGGGGACAGTGAGTTTATGTTAATGGGGGAGGAACAACCTAGAAAAGGAGGGTGAGAATGGTTGCACAACTGGAAGAACGTAATCAATGTCACTCTATGGTACATGTAGAAACTTCAGTTGGTATATGTTTTGCTATGTATCTTCTCAACAACAACAACAAAATTATTTTTTAAATAAAAATTTATTTTTAAACTTTTTTTACTTAAAGTACACAATAAAATAGAGAACATATAAATAGTCATATCCATTCATTTGCATCCCAGATTTAAAACCTTCACACATTTTCAGAGGTAAATTCTTCCCAATATTTAAAAAAGAAATAGCACCAATCTTAGTAACTCTTCCAGAGATCGGGAAAAAGAGGGAATACTTCCCAACACATTTTTTTTAAGAGTAGTGATTTAGGAAATAAAATTGGGATCATTATTCCCTGTCCTTGAGCATAGAGAATGTGACCCAGCTGGAGCTGGGCTCACAAGGACTCACAAGGACACATCAACTGGGCCCTGAGATATAAAGACAATAGCTAAGACAATCTTGAAAAATATCTTTTAGGGAACCCTTCACATAAACCAATCAAACAGAACACAAAAGACTTTCCACTCTTATCTTTTTCTATTAGCATTTAGTGAATAGAAAATTTGTCGGACCAGTGAAGACCCTCCTGACTGTCATTACGGAAACCTGTAGCAATGATCGTTAAGAAAGACAATTCAAAATGTAGGATCACAGCTTCTAGCCAATTTGTGAAAAGGTGAAGCTTTCAATGGTTTGGTCCATTTGCAATGTTAATATATACTGATGACTTTGTAACGTTCCTCAGACTCAGGCAGACACAGCTCTAGCAGCATGCTTGTCTGTTTTCCCACTTTTGTCTATTCTGTAATATTTCCTTGGATTCAGGCAGACATGGCTCTAGCGACACGCTTGTCTGTTCTCCTACTTTTGCCTTTTTGAATATATGCCGGATAAAACTTTCTTTTTGTTTTATTAAACTTCGTGATGCTTTTGCCCTACGACACTAGGCAAAGTCATTATCAAAAAGAAAATTATAGGGCAAAGCTCTTTCATGAACACAGAAAAACAAGTAATAGGCACACATACGTGTGTACATGTAGAGAAAGAACGATAAAGCAAATGAGGCAACATGTAAGCGACTAGTCAATCTCGGTAAAGGCTTATGGGAGCTCCCTGTACTAATCTTTAATCTTTATATATAAGTTTTAAATTATATTGAAATTAAAAATTACAAGAAAAAATAGTGTAATTCACCTTGTAATAAATAAGGGGAAAAGAATGATATGATCCTCTCAATACAGGTGGAAAATAATTTGATACAATTCACCATCCATTCATGACAAAAAGCTTGGCAATCTAGACATAGAAGGCCACTTCTTTAAAAAGATTAGGGGCACCTACAAAAACCCTACAGGAAACATCCTACTTAATGGCAAAATGTTGACATGTTTTTCTCTGAGTTCAGGAATGAGATAAGGAAGCCACTATCACAATTTATTAGAACCTCCAGCAAAAACACAAGCCTATAAGGAAAACAAGCAAATTTCCTGCACCCTACAGGCTTCTTGCTCCCCAAAGGTGGAAAGGATGGTCCTACAATGAGTTAATCTTTGCAAATTTAATGGCAGATGAGTCATTAAATCTTTCCCCAGATGGATTGGGTGAAGGGGCAAAAAATGTCCTTGGGGAAAATCCTTGCTCATGGAAATCAAGAGTGAAGAGCAATGTTCCCCTCTAACAATGTTCAAGACCCTTTGAAGAAAGTTACAGACTATATCAAAAGGCAAAAAATAAGTCCTGAATAAATAGAGAATTAGACCACATTCATGGATGGGAAGACTACATATCATAAAGATAGCAATTTTTCACAAATTCAGGGCAATTTCCATTTAGCATCTCATGGGTTTTAGATGAAATGTGACACATTAATTGAAAAACTCGCATGGAAGAACCAAAGGTCAAGAATAGCTAAAGTCAATTTTGAAGGCAAAGAACAAGAAACGGCAACAGGCTTACCAAATATTAGAAATGTTAATTAGTCCACTTAAGGAGCCCTGGTGGCGCAGCCGTTAAAGCAATTGACTGCTAACTGGTTCTAGGTACTTAGGAGAATGTGGTATCAGGGCCAACCAAAATCACACCTGTTGCTGTCCAGTTGATTTCGACTTATAGAGACCCTATAGGACAGAGTAGAACTGCCCCGTAGGGTTTCCAAGGAATAGCTGGTTTCCAAGGAGCAGCTGGTGGATTTGAACTGCCAACCTTTTGGCTAGGAGCCAAACGCTTAACCACTGCACCACTAGGGCTCCTGTGGTATCAAGGCAGGGATGGACAAACAGAAAAGGAACAGAATAGAGGCTGAGAAACAAACTCAGGCATATACGTAAACTTGATACATGACACAAATGGCATTTTGAATCTATGGGGAAAAAATAAGTTATTTAATAAATGATACTGGGGCAATCAATAGGTTATCTCATTTGAAAAAACCAAACAAAAGTAGATCCTTAATAACATCAACTACCACCAGTGTGTCAGCGAAGGGCTTGCATGTTGCTAGATGTGGAAAAGGTTTCAGCAGAGTTTCTAGACTAAGCTGGACAAGGAAGAAAGGCCTGGCGATCTACTTCTGAAAATCAGCCACTGAAAACATAAATTCAGGCGAATTTAAAAGTCAGGTATAAAATCCAGCACTTGTATAATAGGTAATACTATGAAATTAAAAAGAATAAGGTGAAGCTACATGCGCTGGCGTGGATGGATCTCCGAGAGAGAGTGTTAGGTGAAGAGAACCAAACTGGAGAAGCTCAAATGCATTGTATGTGCGTGTATTTTACTGACATAAAAATCTATGCCACACACTCACATGCACACACATATGTCACAAATTTTAGAAAACGTCTGGAGAATTCATGTATCAGTTGTTAACAGTAGTTGCCTTTGGGTAAGGTAATAGAATTGGGTGTGAATGTGGAATCTTAATTTGTCATAAAAAATTATATATATATACATATATATTATGTATTTCAGAAACCCTGGTGGAGCAGTAGTTAAGAGTTCAGCTGCTAACCAGAAGGTTGGCAGTTTGAATCCACCAGGCGCTCCTTGGAAACCCTATGGGGCAGTTTTACTCTGTCCTGTAGGGTTGCTATGAGTCAGAATCTACTTGACAGCAATGGGTTTCTTTTTGGTTTTTTTTGGCTATATTATGCATTTATTCATTGAATATTTAAGGTCATGTGTTTTAATTTCAAATTTTCAAAACAAAAAATATTTTTAAAATTAAATGTAAAGAAAAAAGCCATTAAAAATAGTACATGAATATCTGATCTCTGTATGAAAAAGAAAAAAAAAGATACTCTGTAAGCATAAAGGCAATGGAAAAAAATCATAAAAGAGGATGTTTATAGAACTAACTACATTAAATGCTCTTTATAGCAAAAATAAACAAAATTAGAAGGTGAAAAAAAACCCTGGATAATATTTAGCACAAGGATTAATATTTTATATTATAAAATGCTCAAGATTGATAAAAAAAAAATTTTTTTGAAATGAGACCACAGGCCCCCCTCCAAAACAAAAAACAAACAAAAAAAAAAGACACAAAAATGATGAGGTCATGTGCCCCCAGTAAACCAGCTGTTGAAGTGGGGCTAACACCCACTCTCCCACAGCCCAGTCCTGTGCTTCTCCCCCACCCACCCGCTGCCCACCTGTCTCCTTCCTGTCACAGCAAGCCCTCCTTCAAGGAGAGGGAAGGGAACCAGTTACCTTCAGGTTAGCATTTTACCACCCACCGATGCCATCACTTCCCCTGAGGAAATTTTAACCCAGTGCTTTTTCTCTGTCTCTTGTCCAAACCCCAATCCCCATTTTATTTAAATTCTCTCTCTCTCTGCTATTTCAGACTCCTCTTTCAGGATGAATTGGGGTCTGCCCCAGAAAGAAGTCCAGGTGCAAAGACGTGCCCAGGGTTTGCCACACACAGGGAGGGCTTGGCATCAGTGGGGAGAGCACAGTCTGACTGAGGGCCCAGAGTTGTTACATTTTATCTGAAAATGATTTCACTACCCCTTAGGCTTCATGTGGAGAAGCCACCGTGTGTCACTGGCTGCCCTCTCTTCCTCTTTAACTGGAAGGGCCTTGGGGATTGCCCGACCAAGCAAACACTAGAGTTGGCCTGAGGACCCCTGTGTTTATCAAAGAATGTCTACATTTGCCACTCATCTGAGACAGGACGACTCTGAGGTTCTAAATGGTGCTTTTGTGCTCCCATCACTGACTTTGCTCTGCCCACCAGCGTGGGTGGTGGGAACTTTATGAGGAACTAGGAATTCTATCTTCAGACTTCTCCCACAGACCAGTAGCCAGCCACCTCTCAGCACACCAGTAGAACTGACTCTACAGCTTTGCTTCCATCATGGCTTCTTTAACGTCACTCCTAATAAAGGGGAAATTCTGCATCTAACAACTCAAATCTGGTGGTCAAGCTGATTTGGGAAGGGGGTGGACAATTACTTATAAAAAAAATATTAGATGAAATGTTATGATTAAAAATTCTTGTCAGTGAAATAAGTCAGACACAAAAGGACAAATATTGTATGATCCCACTTAAGTGAACTATCTAGAACAGGCAAAAGTATAGAGACCAAAGTTTATTAGTGGTTACCAGAGGTGGGTGGGAGGCGGGAATGGGAGTTATTGCATAAGGGGTACTAAATTTCTGTTTGAGGTGATGTAAAACTTTTGGAAAGGAATAGTGGTGGTGGTAGCACATGTTGAACGCTATTAATGTCACTGAATTTTTTACTTAGGAACATTAAATTGGCAAAATTTTTGTTATATATATTTTACCACAGTAAAAAAAAAAAAAAAATCTTGTTATCCCTTCAAATACTTATTTAACCCATTGCCGCTGAGTCTATTATGAGTCATAGTGACCCTATAGGACAGAGTAGAACTGTCCCATAGGGTTTCTTTATGGAAGCCGACTGCAACATCTTTCTCCCGTGGAGTAGCTAGTGGGTTAGAATCACTGACCTTTAGGTTAGCAGCTGAGCGCTTAACCACTGTGCCATTAGGGCTCATTCAACAAACATTTATTGAACACCAACTTAGTGTGAGCGCCTGTGAGGGAGTGAAGAAAGTACAAGTTACTGGCATGCCCTCGAACAGACTATTATTCCCAAGAATTAAACATTCAGTGTGGCCGAGAGCACTGTATTTAGACTCAGTCAGGCCTCAAGGGCTAGATACAGGCCAGCACTCACTAGAATAAAACGTGAGCCCATTGTTTAACCTTTCTGCATATTTATCTATAAAAGTGGCATAAAAGTGAAAATCTCTCTGGGATTAAATGAGGTAATATAGTACAGTGTCTAGCATAATTTAGTGCTGGACACACATTAGGCAGTAAAAGACGGTCAGAATCGAATCATCATACCCCTGCCTTCAGTTTCTTCATCTCTAAAGTTTGTAATTATGATGGCTTTACCTACCTATCTCACAGGCTCAAATTATATAACATATAAACACAAAACCATCATAGAAATATCTGACCTTATTAGGATTGTCAAGTCCCTCATTTAAAAAAACAGACAAAGAATTCTATTTATTAAGTTGGGTGGATACAACCGACTGGGAATCTCAATATGCTCTACAAAGATGAATAATTATCCCTTTGCATGATGTGGAATATGCTGAACAATAGTATGTCAGAGAGCAAGTCCTCTATTGCAAAGGTCAGCATACTTCTGACCAAAGGCCAAATCTAGTTCCCCTCCCACTTGTTTTTGAAAGTAAAGTTTTATTGGAACTCAGCCACGCTCACTTGTTTACTCATTATCTATGGCTGCTTACATGCTACAGTGGTCAAACTGAGAGACCGGATGGCCTGCAAAGTCTAAAACATTTACTATCTTTCCTGTACAGAAAAAGTTTGTCAACCCTTGCTCAACTGAATATCTTCTATTCCTCTATCATAAATGCCCACAAATCTGAGGCTGAATGCTTGGCATTACACTTATTAGCTGTAGAGTCAGTTAGGGTTTACAAGGCCCAATAGTTGGAATTGAGTCCAAATGAATGCGAAGATTTGAAGCAAGAGAACTTTCTCTGGCTTATTACTCTGCAGTGATGAAGCAAACTGTAGATTAAGGCTTTAAAAAAACTTTAATTGAATTAAGAGTTTTAAAAATGAGAGGCAGCATGACAGAACAGAAGGAGCACTAACCAAAGAGCTAAATGACTGCCTCCTGGTCCCTCGTGGGCCTCCAATCAGGTGAATGATTGGGACAGTCTCATTTCCCTGGAGCTGCTACTTTGTAAAATAAGGGTCTCACCCATTCATTGAACATCTCTTAAACCCCTACTATGTGTAAATCATGGGGGCAGTGGTGGTTCAGTGGTAGAATTCTCACCTTCCATGCAGGAGATCAGGGTTCAATTCCAGCCAATGCACCTCATATGCAGCCACTGCTCATCTGTCACCAGAGGCTTGTGTGTTGCTATGATGCTGAACAGGTTTCAGCAGACCTTCCAGACTAAAACAGACTAGGAAGAAAGGCCTGGCAATTGGCTTCTGAAAATCAGCCAGTGAGAACCTGATGGATCACAATGGTCCAAACCACAGTTCATCATGGGGATGGTGCAGGACCACGCAGCATTTCATTCCATTGTGCATGGGGTAGCTTTTTTATTGTTGTTATATATATTTTACCACAGTAAAAAAAAAAAAATCTTGTTATCCCTTCAAAAACTTATTTAACCCATTGCCACTGAGTCAATTATGACTCATAGTGACCCTATAGGACAGGCTAGAACCGTCCCATAGGTTTCTTTATGGAAGCTGACTGTAACATCTTTCTCCCGTGGAGCAGCTGGTGGGTTCGAACCACTGACCGTTGGGTTAGAAACAGAGCACTTAACCACTGTGCCACTAGGGTCCATTCAATAAACATTTACTAAGCACCAACTTAGTATGAACACCTGTGAAGGAGTAAAGAAAGTACAGGTTACTAGTATGCCATCTTGCCCTCAAACAGACGATTATTCCCAAGAATTAAACATTCAGTGTGGGGGCCAACTCACGGCAGGAGCTAACAGGAACAACGTGGGGAACCTGAAGTTTGGGGCCAGATACTCTCTAAGATGCCTTTCCAGCTTTAAAGCTAACTTTAAAACGTTCAGTGTTGTAGCCTTACATTATTGTGATGTGAGGAACAGCAAGCTCATATTGATAGAGTACTTTCAGTTCTACCGAGTTCTAATGACAGTCCCCACAATCATTTATCATGCTCTCTTCTTTCCAAATATATACGGTATTAGTGTAAGTCCAGTCCATCAAGCAAGATTGCCGCATCTGCAGAAGGAGAAGAGGCAACCCCCAGATAGCTCTAGACAAGACCCTCAACTTGAATTATGTAACAGAAGCTGGCAGACTGGCCTTCTGAATTGTGTTTTCTTAGGCTAGCATTACCAGGAGTTTACATTCCTTAAACTCCACCAGCAGACACAGCAAGGATGGCTTTATCCCTGGAGTAATTAATCCATGTAGCAAAGGGATCCGGAAGTTGCTGCCAACAATCTTGGAGTAATTGAGACCTAACGGCAAATAAATCCTGCACAATCAGGACCCAAAGCCTATCCTAAAGCCCCAAAGTGAGTGCTACCTTCCAAACACTCCGAATCCAAAGCTTGTTTATTCCCTTTTGTGGACAGGGACCATCCTAGACTACACGCCCTGAACTCCTCTCCCATGATGCTCATTCAGAGCAGTGACCCCAGCTGGCAAGCCAGGAGTCGCCTGGACTGCGGTCAAACACCACCCAGATGAAGACTGCAGCTGATGGCCCAGCCTGGCCTCTCGGGTCAGTGGCTGCTGGGCACAGCCTTCTGAAGTTCAAATGCCAGCCTGATTTCTATCTGGAAGCGTCCCAGCCCAAACATGGAACAAAAGTTCCCTCTGACAAGCCCATTCCGGGTTCTCAAAGTATGTTTTTATGTTTGTTGGCAAATAGAACTGTCACCAGCAACAATAACAACACTGTTTTCTCTCGACTGAAGCTACTTCATTTCTTCACATTTGTTCCAGGGCTGGAGCTGGACAGATGAATAATGTAGGCGAGGCGGCTGGCCCAACTCCTGACCGCCCTCCTCCAAAAGCAAACACAGAGGTGAAAATGGAGACTTGTTTGTTTGAACTCTCACTGCCTAATTTAAAAAAGAAAAAGGAAAAGGAAAAACAAACCTCCCACCATCCTATTTCATCAATGTAGACAGTGAGAGGTTTTGTTTTTTGCTTTTTTTCTTTTTGTTTTCATTTCTCACTGTTTGAAACAAGGAGCTACAGCCCTCTACTGGCGCAAGGAACGACGCCAATTTCTCAATCACTGAGGTTTTCCTGCCACCTGGCGGCCAGGCTTGGGACATGCACATTTAGATCAAATCTCCAACTTTCTGAGCTAGGTAAGTTGTGTGAAGGCATCAGCAAAATATTTAGACAAGCTTTCATTTGAGACCTCTCAGGAAGATAGAGTGGATTGTTTAGGGAAAACATAGATGCTATTTGGAGTCAGAAAGTTGGTACTATTTTCAAATGTCAGTCTGCTATGTGCGGCATCAGCCTTATCAGCAAATCATTTAATTTTTCTGAACCTGTTTTCACGTTTGTAATATAGAGGAAAAAATAAATGTTTAGTTCTTAGAGCTTTGGTGAGGTTTAAATAAGATAACACGCATGAAAAGCAATTTGTAAACTATATAGACATAAAAGTATTAAAAATCTCTAGACCCCGTAAAACCAAATGAGACTAATGAGGTACAGGAGTCCAGTGACAAGGGCCAGAAAGCAGAAGGGGACAAGGAAGCTGGTGATAGGGAACCCAAGGTTGAGTAAGGATATTGTTGATGTGTTGTGAGATTGTTAACCATTGTCATAGGGCAACATGTGTAGTAACTGTTAAATGTGAAACTATTTTGTTCTGTAAGCCTTCATCCTAAGTGAGAATAACAGCACAATTCGAAGAGTGTAGTCAATGTCACTGAACTGTGCATGTAGAAATTTTTGAAATGGTGTATCTTTGGCTATGTGTATTTTCACCGAAAAAAAAAAAAAAAGAGGTTGAGAAGTTAGAGGGTTGATACGTTGCGGGGTTGTTAATCAATGTCATAAAACAACATGTGTACTTCTGTTTCATGAGATAATATTTGTTCTGTAAGCCTTCACCTGAAGTACAATAAAAAAAAGAAAAAAAAATCTCTAGAGAAGTAGATGCTATAATCATACTTGGTGAACCTTCTTCAGGAGCTCAAAACTCGCTTCAACGCCTAACCCTGCTGTAGTATAAAGCCCTTGGCTCAGAATGAGAAAAAAAAAAGAAAGATTTTACACTGTTATATTTTTTCATAAATTTACAGACTGTTAAATTCTCTGTTTCTCATTTCTGGTTTAAGTAAAACCAGTTTCTCAGGCCTTTCTTCAGAGGGTCAGTAAATAAATAATGAGGAACGTAGATGATCTTTGGAGGTTAAGTAAGCTTGCTTGCATCGAATCGCAAAGTGCCCTTTAGTGTTGCAGCTTGGGTATTTGGCCACTTCGTCTTTTGGAAAAAGCCAGAGCCAGACACAGCGGCTGAAGAAGCGCACATCGGATGTCTGTACTGCATGATGCTGACGCAAGATGACTCATCAGACACAAGATGGGCTTGGCCCCTGCTTCTGTGCAGCTGCTTGGAAGAAGCCAAGAATTTCTGATGCCAGGCTTGGGACTTAGTGATCAAACCCAAATTTCACAGTCCTGAGCTCATGCAAAATCACAAATCTGCCCGGGTTGGTGGGCCAGCCAGGGTTGAGCCTACTGATAAAATATCCGAAGGCACTAGTCCGAGCTCAAAGGGGCTTCCCGCTTATGGGTTGGCCCTCTCTGTGTCCTGCAGGTACTCAGTTTATCATTCATCTCACTGAGGCATGAAGTCAACTTTGGATGCATTTGGCAGCAGGATCAGTCATTTTGCAAAGAGAGAATAGCGGGCAAAAGGGGCACCAAGTCCTTGGGTGAATGGTGAGGAGACAATACTCAGGTTTCCAGGCCATCTTCCCTCCAAGCTGGGCCCTTGTGCCTCCACACTCACCTTCTGTTTCCAAGTTGGCCTCGCCTAGGCCTGTCCTCAGAAGCCTCCTTCGGGGTTCTGAATGACCCACCATTGAGCTAGTTGCTGGTGAGGGATACAGAAAAGGGAAGCCAGTTGTGTCTTCAGGAAGGTTCTGTGGCAGGTCTGGAGCATGGAGGGGGAAGATCATTCCCTTTGCCCTACAGAATGAGTCTCTCTCTCCCACTTGACATGCCAGAACTCCAAAATCTGAGAAGTCACTCATTCTCCCATCTAACTCATTGAACTGCCACAGACTCTTCCGCAGAGACCAACCCAGTGGGTGGAGCCCTGGGGCTTTCTCCCCTGGGTTTCAAAGGCAGAACTCATCCCTCAGACCACCTCTGGAAATGGCAGATACTTCCTCATTTGTCACTGGGAGAGGGATGCAGTTGGGTTTTCCTTCCACAGAGGGTAAGAGGATGAAATTTTCTTCAGAGCTTTTCTCTCCCCTCTCTCTCCCTCCTTCTCTCCCTCCTTCTCTCTCTCTCTCCCCTCTCTCTCCCTCCTTCTCTCTCTTTCTCTCCTCTCTCTCTCCCTCCTTCTCTCTCTCTCCCTCCTTCTCTCCCTCCTTCTCTCTCTCTCTCCCTCCTTCTCTCCCTCCTTCTCTCTCTCTCTCCCCTCTCTCTCCCTCCTTCTCTCTCTCTCTCTCCCTCCTTCTCTCTCTCTCTCTCCCTCCTTCTCTCTCTCTCTCTCCCTCCTTCTCTCTCTCTCTCTCCCTCCTTCTCTCTCTCTCTCTCCCTCCTTCTCTCTCTCTCTCTCCCTCCTTCTCTCCCTCCTTCTCTCTCTCTCTCCCTCCTTCTCTCCCTCCTTCTCTCTTTCTCTCCTCTCTCTCTCCCTCCTTCTCTCTCTCTCCCTCCTTCTCTCCCTCCTTCTCTCTCTCTCTCTCCCTCCTTCTCTCCCTCCTTCTCTCTCTCTCTCCCCTCTCTCTCCCTCCTTCTCTCTCTCTCTCTCCCTCCTTCTCTCTCTCTCTCTCCCTCCTTCTCTCTCTCTCTCTCTCTCTCTCTCTCTCCTCTCTCTCCTCCTATCTCGTTTCCACCTTCTCTGTCTTTCCTTCTCCTTCTCTCCCTCCTTCTCCTTTTCCCTCTTTCTCTCCTCTCCCTCTTTCTATTTGCCTCTCTGTCTCTCTTTTCCTAGATTTCTCTCTCTCTCTTTTTCTATTTATATCGTTCTCTCTCTCTCTCCTTTCTCTCTCTGTCTCTTTTTCTTTCTCTCTCTTTCCACTTTCTATACTAAAACTCTAATTCTGATTCTTTTCTCCCACAACACAGGCCAGAAGAAGAACTTAATGGTGATTTAGGCCAGAGTCCCAATCCAGTAGCAACACAAAACGAGAGAACTAGTTCTCTTCCCTGGAAAGGGACAGGAGATGCTAAAGAATGGAATCTGAAAGGCACGCATGTTTGAAGAGAATCCTGGGAGTGCATTTGAACTTTGATTTGATGGAAGTTTAGACAATATGACCAGGCGATTCATTTCTGATAGCCACCAGCACACACGCCCTCACCTGCCCCTCCTGTCCACGAATCCCTAACGTTATGGAAAAGACGTTTTAAAAATCCATGACATCATGAGAAGACAAGAAGCGGTGGTGCCAGTGGCCCAGAAATTATGTCTAATCCTGGAAATCCAGAAGGCAGCCAGGAGGAAGTGCCAGCCCAAAACATGGCTGGAGAGGACTTCTGCCAAAAAGGCAGGAGCACCTTTAGTGTCTCCATGCCAAGGGGCAGATTGCGGAAGCAGAGAGGGAGTCTGGTAAGCCTTCCCTGTGATCAGCTTGCAGTGGCCTAGGTGCTCTGTAAGAAGTCCTGGTGGTGCAATGGTTAAGCACTCAGCTGCTAAGCAAAAGGTCACCAGCGGCTCCACGGGAGAAAAGACCTGATGATCTGCTCCCATAAAGATTACAGCCTAGGAAATCCTATGGGACAGTTCTGCTCTGTCCTATACGGTCACTATGAGTCAGAATCGGCTGGATGGCACACAACAACAACAACAGGGGCTCCGTGAACTGGAAGATTTAGGCTTGAGAAGCAGACTCCCTGAAAAAGGTGGAGTCCTTCAAGCTCATAGCCCCCTCACAGCCCACCTCCCCCTGCCTGCAGTCCACAGGAGGTGGACTGCAGTGCTCAAGTGCAGCGTTCACAGACAGGCCCAGAGGAAATCTCAAGCGCAGATACAAGCCCACCACCTAAAAGCACCAACCATTTGAGGAAAAACCAACCCCATGAAAGAGACACCAAACTCAGCAAACAACAAATAGCCATGGACTCTAATGTAACAGAATAAATAGAAGCAGCCTTCGATGAGTCTCATTGGGCTGGTGACTGGGTGCTATGGATGTTGCAAGCAGGAACAGGACCCAGGTCCACAAGGAACCCCTATGTTTCTGCAGAACTTTCCCTGCCCCACCCAGCAGTTAGTTTCCTTTTGAGTTCCCCTCTGGTGACCTGCAGTCATGTGGTTCCTTCTTGGACAAGTTCCCCCTCCTGTTTCTTTTTCCCCTGGGATTTGGGCTGTGACTCACCAGGTGGCCTGGGCCCTGGGTCTCCAGTGCTCTTGTCCTTAAAAACTGTTGCAGCCTGACAGGCCCTCCCATGTCTGGGACCAGATTAGAACCTTCGCAAGTAGTTTCTAAATGGATGACCTAACCAAAGGCACCAAAGTGCCCCTTCATCTCCACTCACCAGAAGGTACGATCGGTTAGCCTTCATCATTTGGAGCTGAGACATGGAATGTGTGCTTAGTCAGATATTCATCTTTAATTGTTAAGATTAGTATGATGAAATATATACTCATTCCATATTTCATATCCATTCCAATACATATATCAGTCAGAGAATTAACAGATTTCTAGAGGCATCTAAGATTGGATTGGATGCTGGAAAGGACAAATATTTTATCATCCCACTTTTATGACATATTTAGACTAGGCAAATGTATAGAGACCAAAGTTTATTAGTGATTACTAGGGTCAGGAAGGAGGGGGAAAGAAGGACTTATTGCTTAGGAGGCTGAGCTTCTGTGAAGGGTGATGGAAAAATTTGAAAACAGATAGTGGTGATGGTTGCACACGATGATGAACATAATTAACGTCACTGGATTGTACATGTAAAAACATGCTGAGATGGCAAATGTTTTGTTATAAATATACTTACCACAATTAAAAAGAAGAAGAAGAAATGATTTTTATAGAGAGAGAAGTTGACAAGCGCCAGTAACAAGACCTATTGTTATACCACCTGGGCCAGGTGAGGTAAGGGGGATTAAGGGACTGAGGATGTGGTTTGGGCAGAGACTGGAATCTCTTCAGACTTTGAATTTTCTAGAATCATATATAAACCCCTTCCTAGTGAAGAATTCCCAGGTTGTTAGGCAAACTTACCTTCCAGCCCCAGCCCTTAAGGCTAAGTTGGAGGTTCACGTTAATCCAGTGATTCTGGAGTCTGGCAATGTAAACAATTAAACAATCACACTATTATTATCTAGTCATATTCCCAAATCTAACTCTTGCATTAATCACCCTCGAATGCCCAATGTTTACATTGTTTGACCCCGTAATTCCCCTGCTATGATTCTCTTCGAAGCATGAGGATTGAATTAACAGCTGGCACCAGGATTCCTCTTGAGGTGAGAACTACCTTTGCTGAGAAAAGTGCTTTGCTTAGTGCTTGGGTAGAAAATGGGCCTCTCAGAAGGGTCTTGGGTCAGCTGGTGTCAAGATACCAAGGATGAGGAGGGGCTCTGCATCACAGAGGGGGAGAACTGGACCGTGGTGGGGAAGTGGGGGGGGGGTGATAAGAAGATACAGGAGAGAGCCACCAAGTGGCACCATCCCAGACCCCCAAAGTCTTCAGCAAGGTCTTCTCAACACATTAGTGTTGTGTGAGTGGTTTTTCTCTGTGAAAGTCAAAGAAGGAGATGAGTAAACATGGTCCAGGACTGAGGCAGCCCAGCAGAAGACCAGGCCCAAGGTCAGAGGAGGCCAGGGGGCCCACGCTCCCATGAGAGAGCAGAGACCTTTAGAGATCTTTAGCATGCATCCGTTTTGGAACTGGGGCTTTTGAGACAATTTCACCTGGACCATCTCCGTTAACATCTGGATTAATCAGAGACGTGGACAGGAATTTGGGTACAAGGATGTTTATCAGAGAATTACTTATGATATTGGAAAATTGGAAACCTAAATGAGCAACAATAGGGATCGGATTAAATGAATCATGGGAGGGCTAAGTGAGGAAATAACATGTAACTGTTAAAATTATGTTTTTTAAGAATATTTAGTGATATAAAAGCTCCTGCTATAATGTCAACAAATAGAAAAAAAAGATTCAAAATGTTACTGGTGATCTGAGCCTAGTTTTTTAAAAGAAATGTGCTTTTCTTGAATGAACAATGAGTTAAAAGGAAACAAAGTTTTTAACACAGGTTCACTCAGAGTTTTTGGGATTATGATTGTTCTTTCCTTTGTTTTGCTTGTCTGTGATTCCCAAATTCTCCATAATAAGCAAAGTGATTTTAAAATAAACATCACTGTTGAAGAGTGGGAGTGGAGTTTGTTTGTGTTAGTTGGTGAACTTGGCAGAAACACAGTGGAGATGAGTAGGAGGGATGTTGCCCTAAGTGACGTTTGGTCATCGTTTATTTATATTCATTTAGGTAGCAACAACATTCACTCAGCTGACATTAGAGGGGATCTTACCATTTTTAGGGATCCCCAGTCCTGTCAGAAAAACAAAACAAAACAAAAACAGAGGACAGTGATAGGAAACAGAACAAAATATGTTTAGACCCTCTTCTGAAATGGGCTTTGAACTATTAGATGATTTCTCTTCTATTTCACTTCTGTATGCTCCTATTTCTCTTTTGTGAGGGCATGGTGGTTCAGTGGTAGAATTCTTCCCTTCCATCGATCAGGTTCGATTCCCAGCCAACGTACCTCATGCGCAGGCCACCATCCATCTGCCAGTGGAGGCTTACGTCTTGCTATGATGCTGAACAGGTTTCAGCAGAGCTTCCAGACTAAGACAGACTAGGAAGAAAGGCCTGGCAATCTACTTCCAAAAATCAGTCAATGAAAATCGCATGGATCACAATGGCCCAGTCTGCAACCAGTTATGGGGGTGGCACAGGACTGGGCAACGTTTTTTTCCATGGGGCGTGGGGTCACCTTGAGTCGGGGGACAGCTAACAATAACTTGATAGCAGCTAACAACAACAACTGTTCCCTCTTACCAAGTCAAAGGAAGTGAAAGTTGGATTATGGATTGTCAGTCACGCCAGGGAGGATTTCCCTCTGTGTGTGTACAGAGCAACACAACGCCTCCTTTCTGTGTCTTACATGAACTACCTGGTATAAGTAAGGACAAGTCCCTCCACAGGGACCTTGACCTCCTCCCTCTTCCCCACCAAACCCCACAAAACTAAGGAAACTTTGATCATGGTACATAGTGCATTGGGATGTAATAATTTCCAAATCTCACTGCTGCCAAGTTCAGAGTTACATCAGGCTTCACATATTATGATCCCAAAATTACTGGGGGAAGAAATTATATCAGACATTCTGGGTCAGCCAGATAATGATCCTGCCTAGTGTGCCATCTTTGTCCTTGCTACCAAAAGGACACAGCAGATCTTGATATCAACCATCAAAGAATAGGATCACAGACCCAAAACATCTCACAACTAGCTTGAAAGACTATGACATGACGTAATGGAGTACAGGTTATGCCACTTATGCCTGCATAACCTTGGCCAAGCCACATCACCTCAAGCTCCTCACCTGCGTAATGAGAGCTCAGGACTAGCGGATTTCCAAGGTGCCTGGAGCCTTAACAGTCTATGATTCTTTGATTGTAGAATTTATACCTAACAGTGTATGCATGAGGGGGGCATTAGTTGTTCAGGGGTAGAATTCTCACCTTCCATGTGGGAGATTTGGGTTCGATTCCTGGCCACTGCACCTCATGTGCAGCCACCACCCATCTGTCAATGAAGGCTTGCATGTTGCTGTGATACTGAACAAGTTTTAGCAATTTCCAGACTAAGACTGACTAGGAAGAAAGGCCTGGTGATCTGCTTTCAAAAATCAACCAGTGAAAACCCTATGGATCACAACAGTTTGATCTGCAACCAATCATGGGGATGGTGCAGGACTGGGCAGCATTTCATTCCATTGTGCAGGGGGTCACCATGAATCAGGGGCCAACTAGATGGCAGCTAACAACAACAACAACAACAACATATGCACGAGTGGGGTGTGTGTGTGTGTGTGTGTGATGCATATTTGCCCAAATGGAAGACAACTAAGGACATTGGTGACAATTTCAATAATATCTGACCCTAAGAGGGAAATGGAAGGAAATGTCATTGACTGAGCAATTACTGAGGCTCTGAGACTATTCTGGGTGTTTTTATCATGTTACCTTATTTGATTCTCACAATATTTCTAGTAACTATATGGTGTTATTACACCCATTTTGCAGTTGAGGAAACTGAAGCTCAGGTGTAAAGTGACTTGCTCAAGATCACCTACTCATTAAGAGCCACCAGTGAGATAAAGCCCCAGATTATCTAACTCCAAAGCCTTGGATTCCTAATTCAATACTGTTCGGATCCTTTGGTGGGTGGCGTGGGGTTAGCCTTGTCACTGTGGCTGTTCCAGGCAGCTCCCTACACTGATGCAGCACCACCGAGCTCTCACCACTTCTGCCACTAGGCTTGGCACACAGCTCCTGACAATGCCCACCAGCCTTGCAGCAGCTGCCAGTGGGAGCTTGAGGTTAGAGGAAGAATTACTGTACCCCCATGGGCGCCCTTAAAGGTAATTTTGTTTTGTTTGTGAAATATGTTTCCAACTTTCCAAGAGGCTGTCATTAATCAGGAAAGTCAGCCTCAGGATTATATTAATCACAGCCCTCACCCAAGCTGACCGTCACTGACCAATACACACCTTCCAACTCTGGGCCAGTTCTCTGCTTCCCCAAGGAAGATGTGTACCCTACCTCCCACCACCACAAAGTCAGGAAAGACTTCGTGGCTAAACAAAGCTTTTAATTACACCCTCTCTTCACTTATCGACATGGTTAGGTTCCAAAGACCAGGTTGTTATGTGAAATTGGCATTATGCAAAAATAGAGGATGACTACATCTGATCACAAAATGGAGAATGACTACATCATTACATAACTGCCAAATTACATCATTATGTAACTGCCAAAGCACCGTGAATCATGGCCCAGCCAAGTTGACACATAACCTTAACCATCACAGCCTTGCACCTCGGCATTTGTTACCACCAGATGTACATCGTTAAAGTGCAAAACAGTCGGATTGTAGATGTTTTACTATTGTCGTAAACGTGAAATGTTAGATAACGTGATAGATGACGAGTGAGGAGAAGGTGTACTGCACTAAATGCCATTTCTAGGAATATGCTTCTGGTAGAGGAGCAGAGAATGGTCAAGGACCCAAAGGACCAGAGAGATCTAGCCCTTGGTTCTGCTCACTGTACCACACTACCTCTGGGTGGTTCACACAGTTAATGTGCTAACTGGAAGTTTGGTGATTTGAGTCCATCCAGAGGCACCTCAGAAGAAAGACCTGGCAATCAGCTTCTGAAAAATCAACCATTAAAAGCCCTATGGAGCACAGTTCTACTCTGACACACATGGGGGTCACCATAAGTGGGAACTGATGTGACAGCAACTGGTATTAATAAAAAATAAACTCCAAGAGTTTGACATAAGCTGTACCATTTAGAGAGGCTAAGCTATATTGAAAACAGTATTCGACTAGATACCTACTCGTGGTTCTGTTGTTATGTAGCTGTGAGACTTCAGGAAAGCCACCAGGACTCCTTGAGCCTGAGTTTCTACATCTATAAAACAAAGGAATTAGGGGAAGTGATCTTTCAGACATCTCCCATCTTAAAAATCCATGGCAGCTCAGCCTGTCAGCTTTAATGGGTGCCTCCAAATTCTACAGTTTGGACGTTGTTGAGTAACTATGCTCACCTTTGATGACTTTTCAGAGTTTACTTCCTCCTGGCATTGTCAAAGCTGGCCTCCTTCTGTTGATATGCGTGGTTCAGTGACTGCAGCAGAGACTGAGAGCAGAGCCTAGTGCCAGCAACCCCTTCCAAGAGGCACCATCTTGCCTGACACTGGGGCTGCCTGCTGACCTCTCCCCACAGCTGCCGCCATTTTGCAGTCCTCCCTGGCAACCCTCACCAACGACTTGCAGGTGCTGCCTACCACCAGCTCTCCCCCCACCATTCTCTCAGACACCGCCTGAAGCGTCAGCTGGCCCTGGTGCTTTTGCCGTTGGGAATACTGGCACCAACTCTTCTGAGTGCATGGAGCTGTGGTAGCCTAGGGCCTTCAGAGGTGCCTCACGCAGACAAGTTCCCACAGTGTTGGTAATCTCACCCCATTTCACAGGTGGGGAACTGTGGCCACAGGACCACCTTGTCTTCCAAGAAGGAACAAAGGCAAGGTGTCAGCCAGGGCAGGAATAAAAGCTTTAGCATTCTTGGAGCAATGTAAGCCTTCCTAATTGGTCCTGCATCTTTTTATCTTTTGAAACTTTGCTGGATTTATATATAGCCTCCATCTTGTCCCTTTGAACTTGGCAGGGCTCATAATCAGTCACTGGGCTGAACACCTGGAACTCTGTGGGGATTATCATTAGAAGGATGCGAGGCCAGGTGTGGTTTTGGACCAGAGACCTATTGGAATATGGAGGATTTCTCACTTTCCAAGTTTACTCTGCTCAAGTTAAAACAATTAACCTCCTTTCCCCTTCAAACAACTGTCCTCCCCAGCTTTCTCCTAGCAGTATCCAACCCAAAGACACAGTGTCACAAGTGGACTCCCTCTGCCCTTCAAAACCTTCAGATGACAAAATGGGCTAGGCCTGTCCTTGGGACTTCTTGCTATGACTGCTGCCTTCATGTCCCCACTGATTTCACCCCCTCCCTCTGGGCCTTTAAACCTCCTGAGAGCAGGGATTTTTGCTAACGCTGGCCTTATAGCGAAAGGGGGCTTGGCCACAGTCAGGCCTCCATGTGGGGCACCACACCCACCTTTCCAGAGTTTGCCAGGCTTGCCAGCAGAGAGGGAAAAGTAGTTGGCGAGGTTATCCTCCACTGATGGGGGTCTTAATTCTCTTCACTGATGTAGCTGTCAGCACATTCCCCTTCTCAGACTCCAATACCTCCCAGGACACACACACACACACCCACATACACACACACACAGGCACACACACACACAGGCACACACACACAGGCACACACACAGGCACACACACAGGCACACTCAAAAACTCTTGGTGATGTTAATATTTCCAGGAAACGACATAACTCCTTCTTACATAATAATATAGCTCGCATGAAGTGAATGCTTATTCTAGTCTGGGCACTGTGCTAGATGATTTTCATGCACTAATGACCTCATTTAATCCTCACAATAATCCTATGAGGAAGTACATGGAATGAATCTGAGGCTCAAAACTGAAGTAAGTAATCCAGGTCACAAAGCTAATAGATGACAAAGTTAGGACTTGATACCCAGTCTTGTCTGATAAATAAGTTTACTACTGTTATCTGAGGTAAGCATCCTCTCAGTGATTTGGGGGTCGCTGAAACTGTTGAGACATTGCTGATACTGTAGGGGGCAGCCCCAGCCATCCCTCATCAGACAGGGAAGCTCACACTGGCAGATCTCACGCAGTCTGGTCTTTCCCTGAGGTTACAGGGAGACACAGCAATGGCCAACCACCCTCTGAGAACACAGCCCAGTGCAGGGTGCTCAGATGATGCAAAATAATGGGTGACAGAAAATTAACTGATTATCTTGCAGAAATTTTCTAACTCAGTGATTCTCTAACTTGGCTGCACATTAGACAACTGGAAAGCTTTATAAAATCCCAATACCCAGGTTGGATCCCATACCAAGTAAATCAAAATGTAATTTTAATAATATTTTTTTATTTTGAAACAATCACAAATTTATAGAAAAGTTGCAAGTACAGTATGGAAAGAAAACAAACAAAACTCTTTTTCCCTGAACTAAGTGAGAATAATTTTCCAGGTGAGTGTTCCATCAACCCCACATACTTTAGTGTCTGTTTCCTGCAAACAAGGGCATTCTCGTACATAACCACAATACAAACATCAAAATTAGCAAATTAACATTGTTACATCACTACTAACTAATCATCAGACTCCATTCAAGTTTCGCTCGCTGTCCCAACAATATCTTCTGTCACTAAAGGGTCCAGTTCAGAATCATGTGTTGTAGTTAGTTGCCATGTTTTAGTGTCTTTTGGCTTCCAGTCTGAAACACTTCTTCAGTTTTCCTTGACTTTCATAACTGTCTTAGTCATCTAGTGCTGCTATAACAGAAATACCACAAGTGGATGGTTTTTACAAAGACAAATTTATTTCTTCACAGTAAAGTAGGCTACAAGTCCAAATTCAGGGTGTCAGCACCAGGGGAAACCTTTTTCTCTCTGTTGGCCTTCTTCTCTTCGGTGTTCCCCAGGACTAGGAGCTTCTCTACACAGGGACCCCGGGCCCAAAGGACGTGTTCTGCTCCCAGCACTGCTTTCTTGATGGTATGAGGTCCCCAAATCTCTGCTTGCTTCCCTTTCCTTTTATCTCTTGAGATATAAAAGGTGGTGCAGGCCACACCCCATGGAAACTCCCTTCACATTGGATCAGGGATGTGACCTGGGTAAGGGTAGTGTTACAATCCCACCCTAATCCTCTTTAACATAAAATTACAATCACAAAATGGAGGCCAATCACACAATGCTGGGAATCATGGCCCAGCCAAATTGATACACACATTTTTGGGGGGACATAATTCAATCCATGACAATGACCTTGATACTTTTGAAGATTATTTTGTAGAATGTCCCTCAATTTGGGTTTTTCTGATGTTTCCTTACTATTGTTGCTAGTTGCTGAGTTGGCTCCAACTCATGGTGACTCCATGTATAATAGAATGAAACACTGCCAGGTCCTGCACCATCTTTATGATCATTGGTATGTTGGAGTCCATTGCTGTAGTCATTGTGTCAATCCATATCATTGAGGGTCTCCCTCACCTTCACTGGCCCTCCACTTTACCAAACACGATGTTCTTCTCCAGTGATCGGTCCCTCCTGATGATGATGCAGCCAAAGTATGTGAATCAAAGTCTCAGACAATATTCTGTGATCCATAGGATTTTCACTGACTAATTTTCAGATGTAGATTGCCAGGTCTTTCTTAGTCTGGAAGTTTTGCTGAAACCTTATGATTAGATTCAGTGTATTCATCTTTGGCAAGAATATCACAAAAATGATGCTGTGTCCTCATTCCATCTGTCTTAGTTATCTAGTGCTGCTGTAACAGAAATACTGCAAGTGGATGGCTTTAACTAAGAGAAATTTATTCTCCCAGAGTTTAGGAGGCTAGAAGTCTGAATTCAGGGCACTAGCTCCAGGAGAAGTCTTTCTCTCTCTGTCAGTTACAGGGAAAGCTCCTTCTCATCAATCTTCATCTGGTCTAGGAGCATCTCAGCACAGGGACCCTGAGTCCCAAGGATGCACTCTGCTCCCAGCTCTGTTTTCTTGGCGGTTGGAGGTCCCCCTGTCTCTCTTCTCACTTCTCTTATATCTCAAAAGAGATTGACTCAAGATACAACCTCGTCTTGTAGACTGAGTCCTGCCTCATTAACGTAATTGCCTCTAATCCTGCCTCACTAACATCATAGAGGTAGGATTTACAACACATAAAGGACAATCACATCAGATGACAAAATGGTGGACAATCACACAATACTGGGAATCATGGTCTAGCCAGGTTGACATACATTTTTGGGAGACATACATTTTTGGCTCCCCATTTTTATTTGTCCCATTATTGATGACTTTCATTTTGATCAGTTGATTAAGATCAGTTTCCTGGGGTTGCCCCACAAACTTGATGGCTTAAAACAACAGAAATTTATTCTGTAACAATTCTGGAGGCTAGAAGTCCAAAATCAAGGTGTCAACAGAGCCACACTCCCTCCGAAGCTCCTAGGGAAGAATCCTCTTTTGCCTCTTCCAGCTTCTGGTAGCCCTAGGTGTTCCTTGACTTGCGGCTGTATCATTCCAATCTCTGCCTCCATCTTTATATGGGCTTCATCTCTATGTTCTCTGTGTCTTCTCCTTTCCTGTCTCTTATCAGGAAATGCTGCAATCAAGATGCATTTATAATTACTGGTGGTTGGAATGCAAAAGTTGGAAACAAAGAAGAAGGATTGGTAATTGGAAAATATGGCCTTGGTGATAGAAATTATGCTAGAGATCCCATAATAGAATTTTTCAAGACAAAAGACTTATTCATTGCAAATGCATTTTTTCAATAAAGTAAATGGTGACTATACACGGGAACCTCACTGGATGGAATACACAGGAATCAAATCGACTACATCTGTGGAAAGAGACGATAGAAAAGCTCAGTATCATCAGTCAGAACAAGGTCGGGGCCAACTGCGGAACAGACCATCAATTGCTCATATGCAAGTTCAAATTGAAGCTGAACTGAAGAAAATTTAAACAAGTCTACAAGAGTCAAAATACAACCTTAAGTATATCCCACCTGAATTTGGAGACCATCCCGAGAATAGATTTGATGCATTGAACACTAATGACTGAAGACCAGATGAGTTATGGGATGACATAAAGGACATCATACATGAAGAAAGCAAAAGGTCACTAAAAAGACTGGAAAGAAAGAAAAGACACAAAAGGATGTCAGAAGAGACTTTGAAACTTGCTCTTGAATATAGAGTAGCTAAAGTGAATGGAAGAAATGATCACACAAAAGAGCTGAACAGAAGATTTCAAAGAGCAGCTCAAGAAGACAAAGTGAAGTATTATAATAAAATGTGCAAAGACCTAGAGTTATAAAACCAAAAGGGAAGAACAAGCTCAGCATTTCTCAAGCTGAAAGAGCTGAAGAAAAAATTCAAGCCTCGAGTTGCAATATCGAAGAATTCTATGAGTAAAATACTGAAAAATGCAGGAAGCATCAAGGGAAGATTGAAGGAATACACACTGTACCAAAAATAATTGGTCGACATGCAGCCATTTCAGGAGGTAGCATATAATCAAGAACCAATGGTATCGAAGGAAAAAGTCCAAGCTGCACTAAAGGCGTTGGTGAAAAACAAGGCTCCAGAAATTGACAGAATACCAATTACGATGTTTCAACAAATGGATGCAGCGCCGGTGTGCTCAATCATCTATGCCAAGAAATTTGGAAGACAGCTACCTGGCCAACCGACTGGAAGAGATCCATATTTGTGCCCATTCCAAAGAAAGGCGATCCAACAGAATGTGGAAATTATTGAACAATATCGTTAATATCACAACCAAGTAAAATTTTGCTGAAGATCATTCAAAAACGGTTGCAGCAGTACATCAACAGGTAACTGCCAGAAAGTCAAGCCAGATTCAGAAGAGGATGTAGAATGAGGAATATCACTGGTGATGTCTGATGGATCTAGGCTGAGAGCAGAGAATACCAGAAAGATGTTTACCTGTGTTTTATTGACAATGCAAAGGCACTTGACTATGTGGATCATAACCAATTATGGATAACATTACAAAGAATGGGAATTCCAGAACACTTAACTGTGCTCATGCGGAACCTGTACATAGACCAGGAGGCAGTCGTTTGAACAGAACAAGGGGATACTGTATGGTTTAAAATCAGGAAAGGTGTGCGTCAAGGTTATATCCTTTCACCATATTTATTCAATCTGTATGCTGAGCAGATAATCTGAGAAACTGGACTATATGAAGAAGAACTTGGTATCAGAAGCAGAGGAAGGCTCATTAACCACCTGCAATATGCAGATGACACAATCTTGCTTGCTGAAAGCAAAGATGAAGCACTTACTGTTGAAGATTAAAGACCACAGCCTTCAGTATGGACTACACCTCAACGTAGAGAAAACAAAAATATTCACAACTGGGCAGATAAGCAACATCGTGATAAACAGAGAAAATATTGAAGTTGTCAAGGATTTCATTTTAGTTGGATCCACAATCAACATCCATGGAAGCAGCAGTCAAGAAATCGAAGGATGTATTACATGGGGCAAATCTACTGCAAAAGACTTCTTTCAAGTGTGGAAAAGCAAAAATGTCACCTTGAGGACTAAGGTGTGCCTGACCCAAGCCATGGTCTTTTCAATCGCCACATATGCATGCAAAAGCTGGACAATGAGTAAGGAAGAATGGAGGAGAGTTGATGTCTTTCAATTATGGTGTGGCGAAGAATACTGAATATACTGTGGACTGCCAGAAGAACAAACAAGTCTGTCTTAGAAGAAGTCTAGCCAGAGTGCTCTTTGGAAGTGAGGATGGCAAGACTTGGTCTCACATACTTTGGACACGTTATTTAGGTGGGTCTAGTCCCTGGAGAAGGACATCATGCTTGGTAAAATAGAGGGTCAGCGAAAAAGAGGAAGATCCTCCACAAGACAGATTGACACAGTGGCTGCAACAAAGGGCTCAGACAGCAACAATTGTGAGAATGGCGCAGGACCAGGCAGTGTTTTGTTCTGTTCTACACAGGGTCGCTGAATGGAAACTGACTTGACAGCACCTAGCAACAACAACAACAACAACAACGTAAGAAAACTCATCACTGGATTTAGGACCCACCCTAATCCAGAATGATCTCATCTTGAGATCATTTCCTTAATTGCATCTGCAAAGACTTTTTTTCCAAATAAGGTCAAATGTACAGGTACCGGGGGTTAAAACTCATTGCCATTGAGTCAATTCTGACTATGGTGACTCCATGTGTTACAGAGTAGAACTGAGCTCCATAGAGTTTTCTTGGCTGTAATCTTTACAGAACCAGATTGCCAGGCATTTCTTCTGTGATGCCTCTTGTTGGGTTCAAACTGCAAACATTTAAGTTAGTACTTGGAAATATCTTTTTGAGGGACACAGTTCAACCCACTACAGATGGTGTCTGCCAGTCACAACGCTAATTCCCTATGGATCCCCCTGCTTGTGGCCTTTGTAGCACTTATCACAATCCCAGTTAGCCTGTTGACTTATTTATTTACTTGTTTATGCACTTGCTTCCTCCAATACCTAGCACAGTTCCTGGAACAGAGTAAAACCCAAAACCAAACCCATTGCCATCGAGTTGATTCCAACTCATAACGATCCTATAGGACAGAGTAGAACTGCCTCACAGGGTTTCTAAGGAGCGGCTAGTGGATTCGAACAGCTGACCTTCTGGTTAATAGCCTGAGTTCTTTACCGCTGTGCCACCAGGGTAAAACCTCAATAAATATTTGAAGAATGGATCAGTAAAGACTTACAGGATAAATGTCTACACCCCTTAGCATAGCAGACAATGTCATTGGGAAATTAAGGTCTGCCTCTCAGTAGTCTCATTGCCATGCTGGGCTACTTACAGCTCCCAAACATGCCCACTGTCTCATTTTCGCCTTTGCAAATGCAGTTTCCTGTGTCTGGAATGCTCTTCCCCACCTTGGCTCCTGTTGTGTGAGGTGGGTCCCTCCTGAGTTTCCACCTGGTATGTACCAGGGCTCAGGGAAAATTCCACAGTGTCCTAGACACTGTCCTATAGATTAAGAAATAGGCTTTTTTGGAGAAAAGGGAAACTTCTATAGGCCAAGAGTCAGCAGGCATGAATCCGCCAACGCCCACACAGACAGGCATGGGAGAGCATGGGTGCTGAAGGGCTCCCATGGAGGGATGTTGGCCCCTGCTCTTCACTCTTCTTATAGGGCGAGCTTGAGAAAACAGCTTTGTCAATGGAGGAATAACAGGAATTTGGTGCCAGGCAGCCAGGACCTGGTGCAGGTGTTTACAGGAGTTGTCTGGGGAAAGGAACAGACCCTTTGCAGGGATGGGAGGTGGGGAGACAGAGGAAAATGGAAGAAGCCTCTGGCCTATGGCAGGTTGAGCCTGGTGCAGCCCTTCCCAGTGGGAGAAGGAGCGAGGGAGTTCTTGCTGACCCATTGGTTGGCCAGGCAACCCAGAGCTCTCAGCTCACTTTGACAAAAGTCTGCCCCTCGCACTTCAGTCCTCAAGCAAAGACCACTGATTCTTCAAGCATCAGCAAAGCCCAGGCTCCTCAGAGGCTGTTGTCTGACTCTCCCAGACAAACTGGGGGCTCCTTCCCTCCCTCCCCCCGCCCCATGCACCACGCAGACAGCGCCAATGTATTGTTCCACTCTGGTCGTCCGTATTTCTCCCTCTCTCCTAGACGTTGAGCTCCTGAGTCCAAGGACTGCCTGTCACCTTAGCACCCCAGCCCTGGTAGTTCGCAGGCACTTGATAAATGTTGAATAAATGAATACACAAATGAGAAAGACCAGAAGAGGGGAGAAAAAACAAACTACTCCTCAGGGGTGCCTGTGTGCGTGCGTGTGTGTGTACAGTGCATCTGTATTATTTGTATCATTTTTGGTTTGATTGTTTTTAAAAACACATTCTTCATGGTACCAATAATTCCCCTGGATTAGTATCGCTCACTATAAATTTTCTTTGAAAATAAAGGGCAGTGCCATCTCACAGTTTCAGGTTTAACAATGCGTACTCTCCACCTCCGAGCCAGGCCCTGGACTGGGATGTTCACATGTGACATCACATTCAGTCCTGACAACAACTCTCCATTGTAGGAATTTGCACCCCTATTTTTAGATAAAGAAACCGATTCAAAGTTTAAGTGACTTCTTTGCAGTAGCATGAGGAATAAATGTCTGAGCTTTTAGACTTTAACCCGGTTCTATCTGACTCTAGGTCCAGTGAACCTTTGTATTAGTTTTGTACAGCTGCTGTAACAAGTTACCACAAATTTAGTAGATAAAAACAGCACAAATTTGTTATAGTTCTGTAGGTCAAAAGTCCTACCCAGGTCTCAGTGAGCTAAAATGAAGGTGCTAGCAGGGCTGAGTTCCTTTCTGGAGACTGCAGGGGTGAATCTGTCTTCTTGCCTTTTCCAGCTTCTAGAGGCTGGGACACATTCCATGGCTTGTGGCCCCTTCCTCCAACTTCAAAGTCAGTAATACTGCATCTCCCTAACCCTTTGTTGTAAGTAATTAATATGTCTCTGGCTCTGGCTCCTCTTCTTTCCTTATAACCTAACCATGGCTCTCCCAGCTCTTCCAACCAATCCACAACCCCAGAATAGCACTCCCACCCTCAGGACTCTGCACTCCCAGGAACCCATTCTTCAACCATCCATCCATCCATCCATCCATCCATCCATCCATCCATCCATCTATCCATCCATCCTTTCAAGTGACTGATGCATTCAATCCCTTATTCAGAAACTATTTCTGAATACTTCGCCTAAGCCAGGCACTACTATGTGCAGGGGGATAGAGTAGGGAACAAGTCCAACATAGAACTTATAGTCTATGGAGGGACAGATGTCAAACAAATACAATAAACGCATAATTACAAACTGTGATGAATTGAATGAGGCAATCAAAGGATGCCGCAAGAAAAAATAAGAAGAGGGGCTGTGGGGTAAAGAATTTACTTTACCTAAAGAATTTGGTCTTTGTCCTTGGTTCCTGAGCGATAACCTCTAAAATCTTGGAATTTCCCCAGTGATTAAAATATCTTTGTTATCTAAGAGGTTTCCAGACCACACCTTAGGGTTGATGCTAATGAGGTAACTCAGGTGAGGTCTGGCCAGGCCAGAAAGACCACCACCTAGTATCAGCCAACCTGGGGCAGGGACTGGGGAGTACATGATTCAGTCAATCGTGGCTACATAATGAGGCCCAATTAAAATTCTGAACATGGAAGCTCCAAGGGCTTCCTGGTTGAAAAATGACATAAGTACTGCCAAGGGTGACACGCTGTTTTTGGGAAATGGAAGCTCTGCATTGGCAACCCTCTCAGACATTGTCCTATGAGTCTTTTTTGTATATTGGTCCTGAGTTGTATCCTTTTTGCTATAATAAAATTGTAATTGTAAATATAGTGCTTTCCATGAATTCTGTGAGTCTTTCTAGTGGATGATTGAAACTGAGGGAGTAGTCAGAGCCAGCGGATCAGAAGTGAGGAGGCTGGAAACCTGCGAGCTTAATGTTGGTATCTTGGGGGTGGGAGGGAACCCCTGAATTTGTAGCCAGCAGGTCAGAAATAATGGTGTCATGAAGATTCCCAAGCTGTGGCTGGCATGAGGTGTTGGGAAGACTTGGCAGTCTAGAGGGCTATGTCTTTAACTTGTGAGGTATGACCTAGCTCCAGATAGTTAGGGTCAGAGGACGAAGTGCTGCATGGGAAGCTGGTGTCAGAACAGAAGTAGACCAGAGGGGAATAGGATTGATAATAGATAGATATGAGTTTGCAACTGATACTTACAGTGAAGTGGCTGAGAAGTGGGGATTTGGAATTTTCTCTGCAGGAACCTAGTTTAGTCAGGAGGTGAAGGGGTCAGAGAAGACTTCTCTGAGGAAGACATGAAAGCTGAGACCAGAAGGTTACACGTATACTGGATGGGGGAAAAAGAGGGAAAAGCAAGTGCAAAGGCCCTGAAGTGAGGAAAAGCTGGTGTGCTTTATCGATAAAGGGGCCTAGAGTGGCTGGAACTCACTCAGGAATAGACTGGAGAGATGAGCTGTGGAAGGCTGAGGCCAGGTTGTGCAAAGCTTTTCAATGAGGGCAAGTGTTTGGAGTTCATCCTAAGTGTGGGAAAGAGACCAAGGGGCTTTAAGTTTTGGGAGGGAGAAACATTATCTGCTTTATAGTTTACAAAGGTCACGAGGGCTACTGAATGGAGAAGAGGTTGGTGGGGGCAGGGTCCCTTCTCATAACCCCAGAATAATGTAAGGTGTCTTCAGGGCTGCATTTGAAAGTTCTATGCCTTCATCCATCTTTATCTTGCCTTGTGGTAGTGTTGAAAATCACTCAGTTTCTTCATAGGTAGAAAAAAAAACTGGGACAGAAGTATTAACCCACTTCCCATTAATTGTCTGAACAGCTGCTGAAACACCCCTGGGTGCAATAAAGATTCTGAATGGGATGGGAACAGGTACAACCATCTTTTCTTACCCAGTGAATGGTAATTTCATCGAGTTGGAACCAACCTGTCTAATTGGCAAGAGCCCTGTTGGGGTCTACTGCTAAGTGGATAACAGGCCAAAAGGGTCAGACAAAGGCAATAAGAAAGGTAGACAGCACAGTGGCAATTGTGCACTGCTTACCCAGTGAATTTCTTCTGACACCTTCACAACTAAATTTGTCTTTTACACATCAAAGGCACATCTTGAACTTTGTGGAATCATTTTCTGGTTTTGAAAGCAACTTCCTTGCCTTTTTCTGCTTCAACCCAAAAAAAGTTCCAGGACTCACCTGCGACCTCATGACCTCCTCACCACAGAGACTGAATGGGGTGCCTCTTCTGCCTGGGGCTCTGGCGTGCTGCTTCCTCCGCCTCCTTTCCCTTCCTTTCCTCAGTGTACATCATCAGCTGCCTCACACCCCACCAGCCTCTTAGAGGGCAATAGCCAACTTTACTTCAAAGTAAGTGTCTTAGTTATTTAGTGCTGCTAAAACAGAAATACCACAAGCATGTGGCTTTCACAAACAGAAATTTATTTTCTTACAGTTTAGGAGGCTAGAAGTCCAAATTTAGGGTGCTGCCTCTAGGGAAAGTCTTTCTGTCTCTGTCAGCTTTAGAGGAAGGTCCTTTTCTCTCCAGCTTCTGCATCCTGGTTCCTTGGAGATCTCCATGTGTCTTGGAATCTATCTTACCCCATCTCTGCTCACTTGCTTGCTTGTTTAATCACTTTTATATCTCAAGAGAGTGACTCAAGACATACCCTACACTAATCCTGTCTCATGAATATAACAAAGACAACCCATTCCCAAATGGGATTATAACCACAGGCACAGAGTAGAATTTATGACACATACTTTTGGAGGACATAATTCAATCCATAACAATAAAGTAGTACAAACTAGAGGTACAAACTGTTTCCTTGCCAGTAAATTATGACACACAGTATTGTTAGTGACTGGCTCTGGTTGGCTTAATCCTGTTCTACCCATATGAACTACAGAGCCTAGCGGAGTCTTAATGACCATCTAATGGTCTCTGGGTGGCATAAATGGTTAAGTTCTGGACTACTAACCAAAAATTGGCAGTTCAAACCCACCAAGAGGTACCCCAAAAGTAATGCCTGGCATTACTGGCATGAATCAAAGAAACTGGAAATAACAAACGTTAGAGAGGCTGTGGGGAGATTGGAACTCTTATGCACTGCTGGGGGGAATGCAAAATGATACAACCATTTTGGAAAATGACATGGTGCTTCCTCAGAAAGCTAGAAATAGACATACCATTCAATCCAGCAATCCCACTCCTAGGAATATATCCTAGAAAAATAAGAGCCGTCACAAGAATAGACATATGCACACCCATATTCTTTGCAGCATTGTTCACAATAGCAAAAAGATGGAAACAACATAGATGCCCATCAACAGATAAATGTATATATAAACTATGGTACACAATGGAGTATTATGCAATGATAAAGAACAATGATGAATCTGTGAAGCATCTCATAACATGGATGAAACTGGAGAACATTATGCTGAGTGAAATAAGTCAATCACAAAAGGACAAATATTGTATGAGACCTCTACTGTAAAAATTCATGAAAAAGTTTACATACAAAAAGAAACAATCTTTGCTGGTTACTAGGGATGGGAGAGGTGGAAGGGGGGAAATACTAAATAGAGAATAGGTAAGTGGTAACTGTGGTGAAGGGTGAGACAGTACACAATACTGGGGAAGCCAGCACAACTTGTACAAGGAAAGGTCATGGAAGCTCCATATACACATCCAAACTTCCTGAGGGACTGAATTGCTGGGTGGAGCGCTATGGGGACTATGCTCTTGGGGAACATCTAGCTCAATTGCCATAACATAGTTGATAAAGAAAATGTTCTACATTCTACCTTGGTGAGTAGCATCTGGGATCTTAAAAGCCTTGAGCAGCCATCTAAGATTCTCCACTGGTCTCACCCCTTCGGGAGCAAGGGAGAATGCAGAAAACAAGATACAAGGAAAAGACTAGTCCACTAATGGACCACAACCACCACGGCCTCCACCAGACTGAGTCTAGTACAACTAAATGGTGCCCGGCTACCACCACTGACTGCTCTGACCGGGATCACAATAGAGGGTCCCGGACAGAGCTGGAGAAAAATGTAGAACAAAATTCTAACCCACAAAAAAAGACTAGACTTACTGGCCTGACAGAGACTGGAGAAACCCCAAGAGTATGGCCCCCGGACACCCTTTTAGCTCAGTAATGAAGTCACTCCCAAGGTTCACCGTTCAGCCGAAGATTAGACAACCCCATAAAACAAAACAAGACTAATGGGGCACAACAGTCCAGGGACAAGGACTAGAAGGCAGGAGGGGACAGGAAAGCTGGTAATAGGGAACTCGAGGTTGAGAAGGGACAGTGTTGACATGTCGTAGGGTTGTTAACCTTTGCCATAAAACAATACATGCACTAACTGTTTAATGAGAATCTATGTATTTTGTAAACCTTCATCTAATGTATAACTAAAAAAAAAAAAAAAAAACAGTAAGGCCTAGCAATCTGCTTCCAAAAGGTCACAGTCTTGAAAACTTTATGAAGCAGTTCTGCTTCATACACTTGAGGCCGTACACTTGAAGTCCCTATAGGTTGGAACTGAGTTGACGACAACTGTTATGGATTGACGATGTCCCCCAAAGATATGTGTTGTAAATCCTAACCCATATGCCTGTGGTTATAATAGAGAGATTCCAGGCCACATGAAGATTGTCCAGGAGCAGAAGCTAAGAAGAGACAAAGACCTTCCTTCAGAGCCAACAAAGAAAGAAAGACTTCCTGTAGAGCTAACACCTTGAATTTGAACTTCTAGCCTCCTAAACTGTGAGAAAATAAATTTCTGTTTGTGAAAGCTACCCATATGTGGTATTTCTGTTATAGCAACACTAGATAACTAAGACAGCAACTAACGACAATAATGGTTCTTAACCTGGCTACATATTAGAACTTTCTGGAGCTTTAAAAAAATACTCATGACTAAAATGTGGTATATCCGTACAATAGAATATTATTCGGCAATAAAAAAGAATGCAATACTAATACATACTACAACGTGGATGAACCTTGAAATATTATGCTAAGTGAAAGAAGCCAGTCACAAAACACCACATATTATATGATTCCATTTATATGACATGTCCAGAACAGGCAAATCCCTAGAAACGGAAAGCAGATTAGTGATTACCTAGGGGTCGTTGAAGGGGAAATGGGGTATAACTGCTAACGGGCACACGGGTTTATTTTTGGAGTGGTAAAAATATTCTACAATTGTGAGGATGGCTGCACAATTTGTCAATATAGTAAAACCCACTGAACTGTACATTTTAAGTGGGTGGATTTTATGGTATGTGAATTACATCTCAGTAAGGCTGTTAAAATATATCCATGCCTATGCCTCACCTCAAGCTAATTAAGTCAGAATTGTCTTGGGTGTGGAGCCCAGGAATGGTATGTTTTAAAAGATTCCCAGGTGATTTTAACTTGCAGCTACGGCTGAGAACCCCTGGTGGAGTCTGACCTTCTATTAGGCAGCTGAGGAGGACGCCGGGTCAAGCAAATTGCAGTGACGCTCTCATGGTGAGCTAGCAGAATCAGGACCAGAATCCAAGCTTCAGAATCCAGATGGTTCCCAGCTGCCCCTCTGTTGAATTCAAAACTCTCAGGCAGTTGCGTTGCCCGTGTGACACTCAAACTAGGTGCTCTCTGGCCTCCCTGAGCCCCACAGTGTCTCTTGAATCACTGACTTGCCCACATAAGGTCGCCATGAGTCAGAGCCAACTTGATGGCAACTAACAACCACATAGATAAGGAAATCAAGATGCAGGGAAGACATGTGATTTGCCTAAGACCACACAGCAGGTAAGACATAGAGCTGGGATTAAATTCCCCAAATCACCAAAGTCCTAATCTTGTATCTTCACATTTTACTACAGAGTCTCCCAGGGAAACAAGGAAGCTTTGGGATGAGGCTGGGGAGAAAACAGTTCATCCTGGCCCAAACACTAATCCAAACTGGTGGTAAATAAGGCTGCAAACACAGTCTAGGTCTTGAAGGACGGTCTACACCCCAACTTTGTGGAGAGCATTCCAGCTTATGCCAGTTGCCCCAGCGTAATTATTATCAGTGCCCCTTTTCACTATCAAATGAGCCCTGGTGGCATAATCCTGGTGGAATCCACCAGCCGCTCCTTGGAAATCCTATGGGGCAGTTGTACCCTATCCTATAGAGTTGCAATGAGTTGGAATTTACTTGACAGCAATGGATTGGGTTTTCACTATCAAAATTGTCACCATTTGCTCTCATCTCTTCCCTACCCAACAGCAAAGAAGATAGTAGCAGAGTGAGGGGAGGAAGAGGAGCAAGAAGAAAGATCAGTCCTTCCCTGCTGCTGCTTTGACTTGGCCAAAAGACTGAAGCTCTGGCTTTGTTTTTAAAATGAAAACTGAAAAGTGACAGGAAAAGTTATAGTCCCTCCCCGGAGATGGTCACCCTAAGATACACTTTCAACTTGAAATTGAAGTTATTTCTGCAGCTCACCTTTCAGCCAAATAATAGATTGGCTTATAAAATAAACAATATTACCTGTGAGTAATGTGCTGCCTTAGACAATTAACTATATGAGACCAAAGTCAACATTACTCAAAAGCAAAGATAAGAAGGCAAGGAGGGGAAGGGAAGCTAGCTAGATCAATGGAAACAGAACAAACAGAATAGAAACAATGAGAATGCTGGCACAGTGTAAAAATGGTAACCAATGGCACAGAATAATTTGTATAAAAATTGCTAAAAGGGAACCTAATTTGCTGTGTAAACTTTCACCTAAAACACAACAAAATCTTATTTAAAAAGATATGGCCCTAAGTGATTGTCGATGAGTAGAGCAAGAATATATTTGAAAGCAGTGGTAGAAAAAAAATAATGAAGTTTTCTAATTATAAAAAAAATAGTGTTCCTGTTTAGGTGATAAATTACATGGCCACCCTGTCTTTCCAGCATGTAGGTGCTAATGGGATCCCAGCAACAATATTAACCCATCCTCCTTAATATAGGGTATCTGGCTGTTGACTGAAAAGTTGGAGGTTTGGGTCTACCCAGAGGTACCTCAGAAGAAAGCCTGGTGATCTACTTCTGAAAAATCAGCCACTGAAAACCCTGTAGAGCACAGCTCTACTCTGACACCCTTGGGGTCACCACGAGTCAAGGGCAACTCAAGGGCAACTGGTAGTGGTGGTGGTGGAATTTGCAAAATCCTCTTCAAGTATTTGTGGGGGCCCTCAGGATTTGTCTTCTCCATTCACAAAGAGTCTTCTAATGTTCTTTTGCCCTGGTGCCATTCATTGTTCATTGCCCATGAAGCCACTTGAGGGCTACTACTTGCCACCATCCCAGTTGCTTGTGGCCTGCCCGGACTCATGCCGTGTTTGCATACAGGTAGAGGAGAAGGCCCTCTGCCTCCTCCCTCCGTGTCCCCGTGTCCTGTGTGAAAGCAAGCCCTGCCACTTCTGCCTGCAGCACCTCTCTCCAAGGACACAATCCATGAAGACCCCGTATTGGGAGGACATATCTGAGGTGGACACCGGGGTCCCTCCTCACCCTCATTGTTTTTGTTGTTGGAGTTCTTTGTCCCAGAACTCACCTCCTTCCTTCACTCCAGTCAAAGAGCCTCATGCGTTTCCCATCATCCTGCTTGTTCAGAGGAGACTGAATCGCTACTTCATCTCAAGCTGAAGCCACTGCTAAAAAAAACCCCAAATGCCATCAAGTCGTCTCCAACTCAGGAGGACCCCATGGGTGTCAGAGTAGAACTGTGCTCCATAGGATTTTCGATGCTTGATCTTTCACCATCTTTGCAACACGAAGGGACTCTGAGGCCAGTACTAGGTGGGCTTTATCCAGCAGACAGTAGGAAGCCACTGAAGGGCTTTGAGCTGAAAAGAAACCTTATTGGTAAGAAGATTCATCTTGGCAGTAGTTCCTCAAATGGACTGGATGAGCGAGAAACTGTCCTTGCTTCCCTCCCAGGGCAGTTTGTGACAATGGTGCACTGGCACCACCTGCAGGCAGCCAGCCTCAACTACAGAAGCCGATCCTCTTCTGAAACCAAACCTGCAAAACAAAGTCACAGAGTGTTCCCTTTTTAGTGCTGCGGGAAGAGCGCCTGTTTATTTGGACTGAGCCAAAAAGAGCAAAGTTTCAGGGAGGTGGCTGTGCTAGAGACTCTAGGCCTGGTTGTACCTCCATGCCCTTCCTCTAGGGGAACTGATTTATAATAAAGAGGTTCTTGAGTTACTTCATGAAGCTCTAGTGGCACAGTGGTTAAAGCTCTCGGCTGCAAACAGAAAGGTCAGAGATCCAAACCCATCAGCTGCTCTAGGCAGAAAGATGTGGCAGTCTGCTTCTGTAAAGATTACAGCCTTGGAAACCCTATGGGGCAGTTCTACTCTGTCCTATGGGGTAGCTATGAGTTGTAATCAGCTGGAGGGCAATGGGTACGTCAGTAATAAACCCCCCAGGATGAACTAGAGAGACCACACACACCCCAACTCCTCACTGTAAAATCTGTCCTACAGCAGATTGCAAAATAAAGGCTTGCCATGGAAGGAAGGACAAGGGTGAGTTCTCACTTCAAGGGGCGCATCACCCACACTGGGGAGGGTAAGTGAAGCCGCCTGCTGGGGAGAGACAGCAGAGATGTGGCGAAGTTGAGGATGGCAGTCAGATCCCACCCTCCAGGCCTGCTCAGGTTCTTCTAGTCTTTTTTTCTCCCCCCTTTTGGCCCAGTGATTTACAACCCAACCCAGGAAGTAAATAAATACTAGAGGAAAAAAACTGGACATTGGAATGAAGTCATTTGAATAATTAGGGTTAGACTTGAGTCTCTGAATCCCACCTTGTTTCTGCCAGAATCCACTTAAGTCCATACTTAGGTATATAATTCTTGTAATATTTTGTCATTTGTTTCTTCCTCCTTCAAACAGGAGTCAACTGTGCTTTATCAATTTTCTGGGTCACTGAGTCATGGGAAGTTTATTATGACTAAATTTTCCCTTGCCATTAGGTTACCTCCTTCCTAACGCCTAATGTTTTCTTGAGAAAGTTTTTCAATGTAGGCAAACAAGGTCCTGTCCCTGAGTCTTTGCCAAGACTTTTGCTTCTGGTCAAATGGGAACTTACAGCCACCCAAGACCAGCCATCCTGATTTGCATGAGAAGAAAGGAAGAGCCAGTATACTCACTCAGTTGTCACTGCAACTCTGTGAGGTTTGTATTGTTACGAGCATTTTTAAAGGACATGAAATAGATGCTCTGAGAAGCCTTTGTCCAAGGACACACAGCTAGAAAGTGGAAACACTTGGATTTAAAATCCCAGGGTTGCCAGACTCCAGATCCAGTTGCTTTCTCCAGCATCTTGCAGAACTACGCTTCAGAAGAGTGTAGGGGCTACTCAGCCATAAAGAGAAATGAAGTACATACTAGGACATGGATGAGCCTTGAAAACATTATGCTGAGGGAAATAAACCAGACATAAAAGAACAGATATTGTACGATCCTACTTAGAAGAAACATCTAGGATAGGCATGTGCATAGAGACCAAAGTGCATTAGTGGTTAGCAGCGGCAGGTGGGAGAATGGGAAAAGGGAGGACCCTGTTTAGGGGACGCTGAGCTTCTGTTAAGGGCGATGGGGAAATTTGGAAACGGGTAGTGGTGATGGTTGAACAATATGATAAACGCAACTGATGTCACTGAATTGGACACGCGAAGGATGTTGAAAAAGCAAACGATTTGTTACGTATATATTTTGTTGTTGTTATCGTTGTGCGCTGTTGAGTCGATTCCAACTCAGAGCAACCAATAGGACGGAGTAGAACTGCCCCATAGGGTTTCCTAGGCTGAAATCTTTACGGGAGTAGATCGCCAGGTCTTTTCTTTCGTGGAGCAGCTGGTGAGTTAAAACCCAGACCTTTTGGTTAGCAACAAAGCACTTAACCATTGCGCCACTAGGGCTCCTTACACATATATTTACCTATATATATATATATATATATATATATATATATATATATATATATATAATTTTTAATATATTATATATATATAATTTTTAAAAAGAGTGTACGGTTGTGATGGGGAGAAATCAACTTGAGAGCACACAACAACAGTGAGAAGAAGCCCAAAAAGATGACAGTAGATAGTGGGAGCCCTGAGGATAAAATGAAAATAGGCTAGGTTCCTGGGCCTGCAGGGCAGAGCTAGGTTGGGGCTAGGCAGGGGGCAGGAGGCGAGATACTAGGAAAAGGAAACCTGGGCCCAGGAGGAACCCAGCGATGAAGTAATGGTGGGAGCAGCACTCGGCAGAGGCTGCCTCACTTCATCTTACCAACAACCCTGGTTCAGGCGTGAGTCTTATCATCCCCATTTTTACAGACAAGAAAGCTAAGAGTTAGAGTGGGGAAAAAACTTGCCCCATGTCAAATGTTTAGGAGAAGACATCAGAATTTAACACTATAGGGAGGTATGTTGCCACAGGGGCTTTATTAAGAGCTTACATCGGGTCACATCTCTGCCGCTGTGGTTCTTGTACTTCCCCAACAGCCTCCTCTTTCCTTCCCTGTCTCTCCTTCTGTCTTCCCACACCAGTCTGCCTTCTTTCTCTACTGGCTTTATTTAATTATGGATATCATGGTGGAATCAGGGGGAAATTCAAGCCTCTCTTCTTCTGACTGAATATCATGGAATGCCTTTCACTTCCTCCTTTCATGAAGGGCAAAATATGCTATAAAATCAAAGTTCAAGTTCTATAATTGGCTCCCAAGAGAGTTGAGCCAACTTTACACTATCTTACCTGTTTTCCTTTAAACTGCTTTTAAGCTTTCTCTTCCCTTCCCTCCCCAGAGTGCGTCTGGAGCTGAGCCACGCAGAGGCCTCAGGGTGCACTGAGGAGGCAGCCATGTTGATGGTAGAGGGTGACCCTGCAGAGGCAGTGATGTGCTGGACACACAGAGAAGGCAGCGATGGGGTGAGAGAGCATAAAGAAGGCAACCTGTGTGGTTGGAGACTGGTTACATTGAGCAAATAAGTAATTGAACAAGTACTTGTAGACAGGGTAACGGAAGCCAGCTTTCTCACTGTTGGAAAAGTGACTGTAAGTGAAGGATGGAAAGAACCCTGAGGTATTGGCTTATTAATTGGAGGTATAGTATGAACTCATGTTATTCTTGTTAGGTGCCATTGAGTCATTTCCAACTCATAGCGACCCTATGTACAACAGAACAAAAAGCTGCCCGGTCCTGTGCCATCTTCACAATCGTTGTTACGCTTAAGCCCATCGTTGCAGCCACTGTGTCAATCCATCTCATTGAGAGTCCTCCTCTTTTTCGCTGACCCTCTACTTTACCAAGCATGATGTCCTTCTCCAGGGACTGATGCCTCCTGACAACATGTCCAAAGTATGTGAGACATAGTCTTGCCATCCTTGCTTTTAAGGAGCATTCTGGTTGTACTTCTTCCAAGACAGATTTGTTTGTTCTTCTGACAGCTCATGGTATAGTCAATATTCTTCTCCAGCATCACAATTCAAAGCTGTCAATTCTTCAGTCTTCCTTATTTATGGTCTAGCTTTGACATGCTTGGGAGCTGATTGAAAACACTATGGCTTGGGTCAGACGCACCTTAGTCTTCAAGGTGACATCTTTACTTTTCAACACTTTAAAGAGGTCTTTTGCAGCAGATTTGCCCAATGCAATGCGTCTTTTGATTTCTTGACTGCTGCTTCCATGGGTGTTGATTGTGGATCCAAGTAAAATGAAATCCTTGACAACTTCAATCTTTTCTCCATTTATCATTATGTTGCTTATTAGTCCAGTTGTGAGGATTTTTGTTTTCTTTATATTGAGGTGTAATCCACACTGAAGGCCGTGGTCTTTGATTTCATCAGTAAGTACTTCAAGTCCTCTTCACTTTCAGCAAGCAAGGTTGTGTCATCAGCGTAACGCAGGTTGTTAATGAGTCTTCCTCCAATCCTGATGTTCCATTCTTCTTCATATAGTCCAGCTTCTCAGATTATTTGCTCTGCAGTGTGAACTCATAGTTTTCAAAAAATAGATACATTTTTATACATATATAAACAGATATTGTTATAACTGTAAGTATATGGTGGGAAGAACTGTATATGTATGCACGTATGTTTATCGGGGGGGGGTGTGTACGTATGTGTGTGTGTGTGTTTATATATGTATAAGAGAACTCTAAAACTTGAGGTACCTGAGAAGATCTGAAATGGCGGACTTGAGGTTTGAGTGTGAGTCTTCTGTGGCTAGTTCCGTTTCCACCCTAACAACAGCCATTTTCTGTGTAGACATGGTCATGAAACTAAGAAATGTCCAGCAGTGATGATGTAACTACCCTGCGACACACCCTCCCACATACCCTTATGATTACCACATTGTAACCAATCTAAGAAAGACAAGTATATCCTTTTAAGCCAGTCGCCTTCCGAGCTTCCGTTCTTGGAAGTCCTGCCTTACCAGTTCCTGCCACAGGAAGTCCCACCTTAAAATGATCTAGTACCAATCAATGATGTCTTCAATCATCTAAGTTTGTAAATACCAGTCAAGTACTCTACTTCATATCGTTTGTTTCCCCCTTGTAAAACGTCATTGCTGAGTCGCCATATTGGATTACTGGATTCCACCACATGAAGTTCAGTCTATGCCC
Organism: Dugong dugon; assembly: GCA_030035585.1. NCBI lineage: Eukaryota > Metazoa > Chordata > Mammalia > Sirenia > Dugongidae > Dugong > Dugong dugon. Next base: position 19,561,726 of record CM057469.1, on the reverse strand, counting down.
AGCTTGAGCTGTCTCTTTATTTTCAATAAATCTCTCAATTTTAGATTGATCAGAGTACAGATAGTTACTCTACTACATATATATATGTATACATATATATAAAGTCCTAGCTCAATCAGCTGAGATGGTCCAGAAGCAATGACATCCCTGTAGCAATGAGCACATGGAGAATCTACTCTTGGTCTTTAAATACCATTCTCCACTAAAACGAACCAGGAAAAGTGCTGGTTCCAGGGATGGGACAGGAAAAGTACAAGATGGACGTGGAATATCTTCTTCTACCAGAACATAAGGAGATGCTTAAAGAACAATGGGGACATGTCAAAGGACTCAAGAGCTGGCTTGAAAAGGTTCCCACTGGCCAAATCTGGGACCATTTGAACATCAAAATAAAGATAGTAACAGATTCCAACCTATTAAATAAAATAGGAATCCATGCTAATAAATAAATGGAAGGAAAGCAGAAGTTCGTTATTAAAGGAGAATGCCAACTACAAAATAAATAGAAGGAATGATAGAAATAGAAAGCCACCATGTGACAACCATCATTATTGTTGTAATGTTATTGTTAGCTGTAGTCCAATTGGCACCTGACTCATGGTGACCCATGCACAATGAAACAAAATACTGCTTGGTCCTGTGCTATCCCCATGATTGGTTGAGGATCAGACCATTGTGATCCATAGGGTTTTCATTGGCTGATTTTTGGAAGTTGATCCCTAGGTCTTTCTTCCTAGTCTGTCTTAGCCTGGAAGCTCCGCTGAAACCTGTTCAGTATCATAGCAACATGCAAGTCTCTGACTGATGGGTGGTAGATGTGCTTAAGGCAAATTGGCCAGAAATCAAACCCAAGTCTCCCACATGGAAGGCAAGAATTCTACCATTGAACCACCACTGCCTCATCAGTGTTTCTTAAGGGATTTAAATGTGCTTTTTTGGATTGAGGAGATACGGTTTAAGAGGGAACTGATTTAGAATTTGATCATGACCATGAGAAGCTTTGTTCAACCAAATGCAGGAGTAAAGTAGAGGGGTTCTCCCCTTCCACAGAATCTAGAACTCTGTGTTGTGCCGAGCTCACAGCTCTGGGTAAATAAATCAGTATCCAGGCACAGTCCTAGGGACTGCCCATTGCCATACGTGCTGGCTGCCTTCAATTTTTATTTTTAAATGTGATTTAAGACTTATGTTTTGCCTTCTCACTCCTATTTTGTCTTTCCTGGTTTTTTTTTTTATTCCTATGCAATTTCTTTTTGTCTATGACAAATATTCCTAATCTCAATTTAAAATCTGTCTCCCTGTGTTTTGACCTTTTAATTCAGCTAATAAAAGAGCTTCACATTTCATTTCTTGTGTTTTAAACTCAAATTTTTTGTCTTTTTCATTACCTTTCCCTGTTTAGTGGGTTGTTTATTTTATACATCTCACTCCATTTTTATTTTATTTTTCTTATATTTAATTTTTACTTTTAATCCCTCAAACTCCCACAGTCCCTTTATTATCATATTCTAACTTCTTTTTTCTCCTTTTCTTTCTCTTCTCATAAAATGAGTGGCTTTTACAACAACTATGAAGAATTGTGGCCTCAGGGGTCTTAAGAATTCAAAGCTGATGACAAGGAAGAGCCTCTACCCTGCTGTCCCTGAGGCCACTGGTTTGGCTCCCACAGTAGTTCTACAGCCCTTTAAGGATGCCCCTCGACATCTAGGTCAATTGGCATAACAAAGCTTATTAAGAAAATGCTCTGCATCCTACTTTGGTGAGTGGCGTCTAGGGTCTTAAAAGCTTGCAAGCAGCCATCTAAGATGCATCAATTGGTCCCAACCACCTGGAGTAAAAGAGAATGAAGAACACCAAAGACACAAGGAAAGTAGTAGCCCAAGAGACAGAAAGGGCCACATAAACCAGAGACTTCATCAGCCTGAGACCAGAAGAACTAGATGGTGCCCAGCTACCACCGATGACCTCCCTGACAGGGAACGCAACAGAGATTCCCGGATGGAGCAGGAGAAAGGTGGGGTACAGAACTCAAATTCTAGTAAGAAGACCAGACTTAATGGCCTGAACTGAGACTGGAGAAACCCTGGAAAGCATGGCCCCCAGATTCTCTATCAGCCCAGAACTAAGACAATTTCCGAGGCCAACTCTTCAGAGAGGGATTGGACTGGACTGTGGGACATAAAGTGATACTCGTGAGGAGTGTGCATCTTAGCTCAAGTAGATACAAGAGACTAAATAGGCAGCTTCTGTCCAGAGGTGAGATGGGAAGGCAGAGGGAGTTAGGGGCTGGTTGAATGGACATGGGGAATCAGGGGTGGAAAGGAGGAGTGTGCTGTTACAGTATGGGGAAGAGCAATTAGAGTCACATAACAATGTATGTATAAATTTTTATCTGGGAAAAAATAAAAAAAAGGACACCCCTCACAGAATCCTTGCTCTGGGGTGGGAGAGTTCATCCATCCCAGGGCTCCCATTCTCTCTGAAACATTTTGTTCATATCTCTCATAATCCAGTCCTTTTATGAGGAAACTTGCATTTTAAAATCAGTGTTCTTCAGTATCTAGCCAAGTTTTATATGCGAACCCTGCCAGTGCCACATCATGTGTCATGAGCCAGACAATGAGATCCAGGAGACTGCAGCAGCCTGGCCTTGGCCTGGGTTGGCCTGCTGGGCACTCAGCAGTCTCGGAGCAGCACTCTTGCCCTTGGTAAGATGTGTTTTCCTATGCATAAGGTGCATTGCTTGTTTTCAAGTTGAGCCTCCTCCCTTCCAGGCCAACTGGGTGTACGGCTCTCCTAGACTCCCTTCGCTCCTTATGATAGTGCTGGGAAAAGTGGCCGATTTGGAAATTATTCTGATTGTTTGTTTTTTTTTTTAAATAACAACACTTGGTTATCTGCAAGATGAATCTCCGTGGTCAAGATTCTTTCTATACATCCCAGATGTACTTGGAAGATCATAACCAAAGAAGAATGAGAGGCCCATGAGAAGACTATGGATTTTCTTTTATTCCCTATCCATAAACCTCTGTCTCCCACACTTAACTCTCCCTCTGACATTTCCTGTTCAATCCCTAAAAGCCAAGGAGTGTCACTAACCTCTGCCAGTTCCACCAGAATGTGACCTTGGTTTTGTTTTACTGTCTTGGATGATGGGAGGAAGGACGGGGTGCTTCAGAGACTTCCATTTTGTCTTCTTAACTACAATAGCTCTTAACCCAAAGGCCAAGGAACTAATGTGAGTATGAAGCTAATCACCAAGCACAGTATGTCCATTGAAATTGTACGTTCAGATTCTGTGAAAATGGCCACCAGATGGGTCAGTGGGCCCATTGGACTCAATGTGAGCCAGACTTGGGCCAGAATTCCATTTATTACCTGGTCCCAATGTGCCCCCACTCTAACAGGGGTGCCATGGTTATGATTCACTACCCTGAAGATTGTCAATGTCATTATCTGAGAAAATAACCAGAAGGATCATTAGAGAAAGACTGGGGTAAGCATTACTACATGTAGTTGTTATGATGTTGCAGGGTCCTTCCTCATAAGGACCCAGACTCTTCTTCAGTCATTGGGTTCTGGGTCTGACAACTATCTCAGGTTCAGAAAATAGACAATGGGCTGTGACTTTTTATTATGGTGGCTTTGCTCATCCATTCTCTACTTTTTTAGTTGTATAAATTAAGCAATACCCTTGTTTAGCACCCATCTATATAGGGTCGCTATGAGTCAGAATCAACTGGATAGCAACAGGTATGTTTTTGTTTTTTTTTATTGTGCCCTAGGAACAGCATGTTCTGTTAATCATGGAACATAGCTCTGTGTGGGTTCCATCCCTTAGCTGACCCACTGACCTTGCTACTCATAATCATTGTGCCCCCCTTACTTCTGACAGTTAAGTGTAACCACCTGGTCTCTATAATTTAGGGATCCTTTAATCCCTAGAGCCCTGGTGGTGCAGTAGTTAAGAGCTATAGCTGCTAACCAAAAGGTCAGCCGTTTGAATCCACCAGCCTCTCCTTGGAAACCCTGTGGGGCAGTTCTACTCTGTCCTATAGGGTCATTGCTATGAGTTGGAATCGACCTGATGCCAACAGGGTTTTATAATCCCTATGGAGCCCTGGTGGTGCAGTGGTTAAAAGCTTGGCTGCTAACCAAAAGATTGGCAGTTTGAATCCACCAGACACTCCTTGGAAACCCCATGGGGCAGTTCTTCTCTGTCTTATAGGGTCGCAATGAGTTGGAATTGACAACAACGGTTTTTTGTTTTTTTTAAAATAATCCCTACTACCAATATAGATCCCAGTTCTATAATGGCATCTCCTGTCATCAGCTCTGGCACAAACACCACTGAACTTTCTACACTGCTGGTGTTCTCTCACCAGCTCATTCCTCATCACTCTAGTAGATGGAGTGTCCTTCAGGCCCTCCAGCAGAATATGGTCATGGGGTGAGTTTTCCAGCCTTGCATAGTGTCATGGATTGAATTGTGTCCCCAAAAAATATGTGTATCAATTTGGCTGGGCCATGATTCCCAGTACTGTGTGACTGTCCATCATTTTGTCATCTGAAGTGATTTTCCTATGTGCTGTAAATCCTGCCTCTATGATGTTAATGACGGGGGATACACGGCAGTTATGTTAATGAATCAGGACTCAATCTACAAGAGTGGATTGTGTCTTGAGCCAATTTCTTTTGGGATATAAAAGAGAAAAGCGAACAGAGAGACAGGGGGACTTCATACCACTAAGAAAGCAGTGACGGGAGCAGAGTGCATCTTTTGGACTCAGGGTTCCTGCGCAGAGAAGCTCCTAGTTCAGGGGAAGACTGATGAGGTGAACACTCCTCCAGAGCCGACAGAGAGAGAAAGACTTCCCCTGGACTGACATCCCAAATTTGGACTTCTAGCCTACTTCACTGTGAGGAAATAAATTTCTCTTGTTAAAGCCATCCAATTATGGTATTTCTATTATAGAAGCACTAGATAACCAAGACACACAGCATGGTTATACTCTAGCATGCCCATTTCTCTGACCCTTTTGGTCTTTTCTTCCACTTCCTGCCACAACAGTTCTGGCACATCTACTCAACATAGCATGAGCCATTGCTTTCTCCAAACTTCTTGGAGCATATTTGACCAGTTTCCTGGGATTTCTGGAAGAGTATTAAATCCTGTATCCTGAGAGAGTGCTCCTATAGCTATAAAATTTCCCTTACCCAATTTAAAGCCCACCTGGCATTCCTCCACCCCACCCCCTATTTCCCGATTCAACACCCTCAGATCCCAGCCCTATGTGCACTCTGCTGGCTCTGCTAGTCTACGTTGGCTAAGTCCAGCAGTTCCTTCAATGTATAGTTTCTCTTCTCCCTAAGCAGTTCCAGCACTTCCCCAGGCAGGTTATAGTATGACTTAATGCTAATTTCACCACCCAGATGTCAATTAGTTGTACTTTGGTGGCTTGCATGTTGCTATGATCCTGGAAGCTATGAGACCAGTATTTCAAATACCAGCAGGGTCACCCATGGTGGACAGGTTTCAGCAGAGCTTCCAGACTAAGACAAACTAGGAAGAAAGTTCTGGCTATCTACTTCTGAAAATTAGCCAACGGAAACCTCATGGATCACAACAGAGCATTGTTGACTCACTTGCTTTGGACACATCATCAGGAGGGATCAATCGCTGGAGGATGTTTGGTGAAGTAGAGGGCCAGCAAGAGCAAGGGAGACCCTCACTGAGGTGGACTGGCACAAAAGCCACGACAATGGACTCAAACATGCCAGCAATTGTGAGGATGACACAGGATGGGGCAACATTTCATCCTGTTGTACATAAGGTCGCCAAGAGTCAGCGTCACCTTGATGGCAGCTGTTTACTTATCTCTATCTAATGCTCATTATTGGCCAAGAGGGCAGGTGAAAGCAAATCCTGATGAAGGTGTGTGCTATTTTTAGGGAAATGGTGTCTGTAGTGTCTTCAGGCAAGGGGTAAGATGTGCGTGTGTGTTGGCAGGGGGCTAGTACTAGGTCTTAATATGGAGAGGGAGCTAATTCTGCAGGCTCAGAGCGTTCAGAGGAATCTGAGAGTTCATGATTTTCAAGTACATCAACCCGTATGTCCTCATCGCATATGTCCAGATTCCACTCTTTACTAATCAGAGCCCTGACCTGGGCATAGCAGACCTACCTAGGTCGAGATTTCAACCTTCTTTAGGGTCCGCTGATCTTTTGATTAAATCCTGGGCCTGATCCTCAGCTCTTTATGCCCTCTGGCTACAGGGAATTCCTCTATTCACTGCCAAATAGGCCTTCTGGCTCTTGTACCTATCTTGTAATTTCTGTAATCACTGTTAGCCTTTCATTTTTCAAAGCATCAATAGCCCCCTGCAACAGTCATCCAATCCCATTGCCCTTGTAATTCCTGTTGCCCCCTTATTTCTCAAATGCCTGATACATTTCACCTACTAGTACCTTTCCTTCCGCTGGTAATCCACTCAAGTTCACTAATGGTAAAAATCTTTTTCTTTTCTTGTTTTGTTTTATTGAGGTGAAAGTCACATAACATAAAATTAACTATTTTAAAGTGGACAATTCAGTGGCATTTAGTACCTTAAAAATGGTGTGCAACCACTACCTCTTTCTAGTTCCAAATTGTTCTCACCACCCTAAAAGAAACTCCGTACCCATTATGCAGTTATTCCTCATCCTTTTACCCTCCAGCCCCTGGAAACCACTAATCTGATTTCTGTCTCTATGGATTTATCTATTCTGGACATTTCATATAAATAGAATCATATAATATGTGACTTTTTGTGTCTGGATTCTCTCACTTTTGAGTTTCACCCATGTTGTAGCGTGTATCAGAATTTCGCTCCTTTTTATGGTTCTGATAAAGGGTTTAGCAATTGCACTCCTGCCTTCTCCTAAGGCTAAGCTGTGCCCCACCTACCAGCAGTTATGAGGTCCGCATTGTCAGCCGGGCAGTAGGTGGTCCAGCCCCAGAATCCCATCTTAGTATCTGCGTTATTGGACTGTTCCTAGTATCAATAGTTACAGGTTGATTCCCTAAGAAACAGACTCCAAGATGGAGATCAGCCTGCAGAAGAGTATTAGAGTGTGCTCTCAGGATTAAGACTTGGAGAAAAGGAAGGAAATGATCAGAGGGAGAAGTTGGACTGTGCTGCAGTCTCCACAGAGGCCTCAGCTGACCCCATGGAGAACTCTGATACTGGGATGCCCTTCAGAGTTATCATAACTTGGGGCAAGGGATCTGAGTTTTTATACCCCTGTATGGAACAGTCACTAGATAAAGGATGTCTCCAGGAAGAGGACATGACCTTGGCAAGGCGGTCTTTGCAGCAAGGGCAACTTCTGGAGAGGGCTGACAGCTGTGGGCTCTCAGCCAGCGGCACTTCTAGAGTCCTTCAGATGTGCAGGGGCATCGGGATGGTGCACTATACCGACCCAGACCTTGCAATCTGGATGTGATTTATCTTAACATGCTCATTCTCCCATCAAGGTGCATGCTGTCTGCTTGGACATATGATGTCTCTTTAATGATTGTTTAACATGTATTTACATTGCATACTCCATGGCAAAATTACTGAACTTTGTTGTTGCTGTTAGATGCCGTCAAATCAGCCCCTGACTCATGGTGGCCCCAGGCACAACAGAAGGAAATACTGCCCGGTCTTGCACCATCCCCATGATCAGTTCCAAACTGAGCCCTTGTGATCCATAGGGTTTTCATTGGCTGATTTTCAGAAGAAGATCACCAGACCTTTCTTCCTAGTCTGTCTTAGTCTGGGAGCTCCACTGAAACCTGTTTAGCATCATAGCAACACGTAAGCCTCCATTGGCAGACGGGTGGTGGCTGCACATGTGATGCACTGGCTGGGAGTTGAACCCGCATCTCCTGCATGGAAGGTGAGAATTCTACCACTGAATTACCAATGCCTCATTATTTAACTTCTGGATTTTAAATACCAGGGTTTGTGGCGGGCCCAAAAGGCAGGGAATGGGAATGGGAGCTTCATTTTCCTACGAGTCATTTTTCTAGAAACAGATGTACTAAGTTAAATGGAATATTTCTCACACTTATTTAAGAACTGGATCTGAAAGTTCAGGATATAGAAAAATGATCATTTTGCTTAGAAGTACTTAAGAGGGGTTGTTAGACAACCCTCTCCACCAGGATTCTGGTGCCAACTGGGAGAAAAACAATGTGACATTATATTACGTTTAACATTTTGCCTTTATAGATACGCTAATCACTTGATAAGTTAGTCACTGGAGGTTTTGAAAGTAGGTAAAAAGTAGATGAAAACATGTTTCAGTCATTATGGTTCATTTTAAAAAACAGTTTTGAGTGGAGGGATAGTTCTTTCTCAACACAGAAGACCTATTCTCACAGAAGGCATTTATCAGAAAGTATTGCTCAGCACGAGAGGATCGCTGAGTAGGCCCTGAAGATTTTTTTTCACAGGGAGTCTTTGCCACAAAGGAATTTGACCTACGTTTTCATGGCACTGATCAAGTGGCAAGTTGGCTTGGTTTCTCTTGAACTAGACCGCCTCAGGTGTGAATTAAAAAGGAACTGTCTCAAATTTAGCCTAAACACATGAGCTGTGAAGCCACTAGGGGATCATTTTGGCTCCCAAAACTGAAATGATCTGTGTATAACAACCATGAGTCCTTGGTTGGTACAAATGGTTAATGTACTCAGCTGCTAACCAAAAGGTTGGAGGTTCAAGTTCACCCAGAGGTGCCTTGGTGATCTACTTCCAAAAAAGTAGCCACTGAAAAACGTATGGGGCACAGTTCTACTCTGACAGTCATGGGGTGTCACGAGTTGAAATTAAACTCCAAGGCAATGGAATAGTAATCATGGTCAGTTCGTGGCCTATAAGAATCCGAGTGCGTGAAGTTAGGTTAATGCGTGCTTGGTGGTACCTGTAGGTTGTTGTTGCTATGTGCCATCAAGTCAATTCCAACTCACAGCGACCCTATATAACAGAGTAGAACTGCCCATAGGGTTTCCTAGGCTGTAATGTTTATGAGAGCAGATTGCCAGGTTTTTTCTCCCTCAAAGCAGCTCATAGGTTAGTAGAGGAACCCAAAAAAGATGCCTGAGTTTGTGGGATTTTTTTTTCCAGTCCATTTGCTTTTAAGGCAAAAAAAATCAATTTTTGATTAAATTTTATTTTAAGCATAGAAGTTGTAATAAGAAAATGTGCTTGAGTTTATCTTGTTCTTTTTTCCCCGTTTTTAACAGTAAGATGACTTTGGTTGTTTGGAAATAGAGAAGAGAGGGCCAGGTTTTGAGTTGACATGGGCTGCATTTGCACATGATTATGCCTCGGAGGCACAGAGGCAGTTGTATTTTAGGGTGGTAAGATTTAGCAAATAAAAATACAGACACCTAGTTAAATCTGAATGTCGAATAAACAATGGATAATTTCTTAGTATAAGTATGTCCCAAATATTGCATGGCATCCTACATTTTATCCGGCAACCCTACTGTACTTTCAAGTGGAAACTGGTTATGCTAAGGTACTTGCAAGCAGAAGGGGACGAGCAATGTGGCTGCCTGTGACAATAAGAAGGGGGTAAAGAACCCAACCACCACTCGTCTGTCAGTTTGCCATATACTGTGGTGGCTCATGTACTGCTGTGATGCTGGAGGTTATGCCACCAGTATTTAAAATACCAGCAGGATCAACCATGGTGGGCAGGTCTCAGTGGAGCTTCCAGACTAAGACAGACTAGAAAGAAAGGCCTGGTGATCTACCTTTGAAAACCTTATGGATCACGACAGAATATTGCCTGACTCACTTGCTTTGGACATGTCATCAAGAAAGACCAGTCACTGGAGAAGGACATGGTGTTTGTAAAGTGGAGGGCCAATGAGAATGAGGGAGGCCCGTGATGAGATGAGTTGACACAGTGGCCACAGCAATGGACTCAACATGCCTGCAGTCGTGGATATGACCCAGGACCAGGCAACATTTCGTTCTGTGATAAGGTCACCATGAGTCGGAGCCGCGCGTCAATAGCAGCTAACAACAACGATTAACCAGAAAAACTAAGAAAGGAGAAGTAACTAAGACGAAGCTGAAACTGAGTTAGACAGCCAGGTGACACTGCCCTAGTAAATAAAAAGAAATTTAAGATGGAGTCTAAATGCCAAAACAGACCCATAGAATTGGCTAAGCAGACAACTGAGACAAGGGCAAAGGAGTGATACAATAAAGAAGCCCTAGGTTGCAGTCAAAGAGAAGTAGGGAGTAAGCATGATGGCTGTGCCATGTTTATTTCCATTGAGAAGTGTACAACACTAATGGTGACTTGTGGTTTTAAAATTTAAAAAAGGTTGGGCAAGCCTCCATTGTGACAAACTTAACTTTCCATAGGGAGGTCGGGCAGGAAGATGATTGGCTGTGGTTAAACCGGAGCAACAGTGCATCACCAGTGACCCATTATGGGTCCTTGTGCACCATGAGTCAGCGCCAAGAGGCAAGTTCCCACAGGTCTCTCAGGGCAATAAATTCTGTCTCAACATGCCCAACCAGGTGTTAAGCAGGGCTTTTCCTACAAAGCTACACTAATTAAAACAATATGTAACAGTTTCAGGATTGTCAGATCAAATAAATAGTATTAGAAGTCCCTCTCTTTCTGTGATCTAATAGTATGATAAAAAATAAAGCATAAAGTGTTTAATAAATTATAGTGGGACAATTGGCTCAGCATTAGGAGAAAAATAATTGAAGTCAACAGACCTTTCCTTTGAGGAGGATTTATTATCTTTTCACTCAGTTATCTGAACTGTTAGAACAGTTAATCTTCTAAAAAAAAGTAAGCTCAAGCTGACGTTTGGGTCCCGGAAGAGATTTTTAGGGGGTGGCGCAAATGGTTAAGTGCTTGCTGCTAACCGAAAGGTTGATAGTTCGAACACACCCAAGGGCACCTCAGAAGAAAGTCCCAGCGACTTGCTTACAAAAGGTCACAGCCATTGAAAACTTGATGAAGTGAAGTTCTACTCTGGAACACGTGGGGCCGCCATGCGTCAGAATTGACTCAGTGACAATTGGCTTGGTTTGTTTGTTTTTTTACTTTCCCCTAAGCTTTCTTCTTCACTTGATACAGCTTGATGCTTTACAAACAGGGATCTGACTCAGTGAAATGGGTAGATGAGGAGGAAAATATAAAAGAAACACCAAGATATGACAGCCTTGGAGAAAGCAACAGTGAAATTCAACCTGCAAACCTGCTGCAAGAGAGGTCGTCACCCGGGGCTTGAGCAGCGCACGTGGGTATTGAAGACAACGGCAAAGTCCAGGAATAGATTTCACATAGCCGGCCAAAACACTTTAACCCCAAAAACAGTTACCACAAAAGTCAACAGAGTAAACAAAGTTTTTGTAGATACACAAAACAACTTGCACACTTCTCAAAATGCCATTCCCTTGAACCTCTGGAGAAACAATTGATTCCTCAGTAGTGTCAGGAAAACAAGCCAGTTAACATTGATGACTCAGTTGTCATACAGTGGTGATACATCAAATTCTTCCCCAAAAAAGAACCAATAATTTTAATATTTTACACACACACAGACACATAAAAACTGCTGAAAACTTAAACTTGTCTTCCTGTGTCAGATAGGCCAATGTATTCAAACATATCAAGGGTTTCCCTGATTTCTAAGTCCCTGAAAAGGTTCAGTGGTGTCCCCAGCTCTATATGTGACCTGTCTTAGTTATCTAGTGCTGCTATAACAGAAATACCACTAGTGGATGGCTTTAACAAACAGAAGTTTATTCTCTTACAGTCTAGTAGGCTAGAAGTCCAAAGTCAGGGCATCAGCTCCAGGGGAAGTCTTTCTCTCTCTGTCGGCTCCGGAGGAAGGTCCTTGCCATCAATCTTCCCTTGGTCTAGGAGCTTCTCTGCACAGAGACCCCAAGTCCAAAAGACTCGCTCTGCTCCTGGCACTACTTTCTTGATGGTATGAGGTCCCCTGTCTCTCTGCTCGCTTCTCTCTTTTATATCTCGAAGGAGATTGACTCAAGACACAAGCTAACCTTGTAGATTGAGTCCTGCCTCATTAACATAAGTGCCTCTAATCTTGCCTCATTAACATCATAGAGGGAAGACTTACAACTCCTAGGAAAATCACATCAGATGACAAAATGGTGGACAATCACACAATACTGGAAATCATGGCTTAGCCAAGTTGACACACATTTTCGGGGGGCACAATTCAATCCATAACATGATCTGACAAATTTCTAATGAGAAAATTAATATAAAAGTGTTATTTTAACAAATAAATGCTCTTTTACATCTCAGCTTTTCTTGTTTGTAAATCCCACCACATTATCACATTTAATGACGCAAAAGCATGCGGTCTGAATTCAGAAGACACAAGCTATGTGACCTTGGACAAGTCACCACTGCTTCCTTGGCTTCTGTCTCTAATACATGCGTGACGTACAAGGTGATCTCTGAGCTTGCTTCCGGAAAGTGACTCTATGATTCTGTGACCAGTGGAAGTGTCTTCTCTGGTGGCCTGGACTACACTCCAGGCGGGCTGCTCCATCTCTTTTTTCAAAACAGCATCATTGTCATTAATATCTATGGGTAATGTTCCCGAGTCTGGGAAAACAAAAATAAAACCCGAAAATAACCCTAATGCAAATTACTATGAAGTCTATCTCCTCCTTCTCTGGATTTCTCTGTCCCCAGACCTGGTTAGACTTTTTAGATTTTGGGAGCAATTCAAAAAGACCAAAGGCTGTATTTGTACAAAGCCATAGCTCGTATATCAGCAATCAGAAAAGAATAATCTCCCACACAATCCTCTTCCTTTTTCCTCTCACACTGAGGCCCGACGAGCTGGTTTGCTCAGCTTTAGAATTATTAGTAAATTTTTTATTGGCTTTTGAGAAGACATTACGAGTGGTGCCAGGACAGACTATGGACAGACAGGGCAAGACCACTTTTAAGTGCAGACAAGACCCAGTGTACAAACTTATTTGTAGACAGAATAATCATTTGTGAGTGAGCCATTTAAAAAATCATGAATCAGAGAGGACGATGTATAACTAGGGCAAGTACATTTACTTTATTCAAACATTCCCTTGGTGGCTGAAAAAACAAAGTTTGTTTTCTGGCTGGAGAACATGCCAGAGTTATGACTCAATCCTGACTCAGAGCTCCCTGACCCGCCTGGCTTTCAGGAGAGAAAAAACAATTTAGGCTGGTTAACAAGGGGTCGTATTGAGCCGGCTTCTAGAAATCTGATTCAAGCAGCTTCCTTGCACCACACAAAATATGATTTGTTTTCCTCATTTCCTTTTTTCTTTCTTTAAAAATAAGTCAGTTCTAGAGGAGTTTTAGGAAAGCTTCAAAGCTGAGCAAAGTGTGCCCCCCTCTGCCTCAATTTCCGTATCTATAAAGATGGTGAGAATCCTTGTGGTTGTTGTTAGCTGCCATCCAGTTGGCCCCAGCCTCAGTACTCAGGGCTACCCCATGCGCAACAAAAAAGCTGCCCGGTCCTGTCCTTGATTGGTTGGGGATTAGACCATTGTGATCCATAGGGTTTTTTCATTGGCTGATTTTCAGAAGTAGATCACCAGGCCTTTCTTCCTAGTCTATCGTAGTCTGGAAGCTCCACTGAATCCTATTCTACATCATAGCAGCATGCAAGCCTCCATTGACAGAAGGATGACAGCTTTGCATGGGGTGCACTGGCCAGGAATTGAACCTAGGTCTCCTTCATGGAAGGTAAGAATTCTACCACTGAACCACTGCTGCCTCAAATATATGTAAATATATATGTTGAGAGTAGTGCCTGGAATACACAACTGCTTAACCAATGTTCACCATTACTATTATTGAAAATATTGTGCCAATCTCTTTCTGGTCTCATATCCCTCTGCCCTACACTCTACATGCCCGACATACCTGCTGTACTATATGCCCCACATATGGGTAAATGGCTTGAATTCACCATCTCCATCCCTCTACCAATGCTGTAAGCTTTGCCTGGAAAAGCTCCCCCATCTCTGCTTGTGGAAAGTCAATTCATATTTCAAACATCATATTTGGTCTGCTCAGACCCCTGAAATCAGAATTAACTCAGTTTTCATTGCAAGACAGATATTTGTACTGGCCACACATAGCTCTTATCTCAATCCACTCATATTATTAGCTTGTTGTGACTATGTCTGTCTACCCCACTAGACTATATTGTATTTTTTGCTATATAAACTGTATGGATTATAAATCACATTCTAATTTTCAAGGATATACTTAAAAACACACACACACAGCTAACCTTAAGTATTTTTTATCAGTAAAACTGATATATTACAGGACATACAACACAACAAATTTACTGAGGAATGACATCACAAATTATTTACAAGGTAATCAATACATTTAGGAAAAATAAATATTTCACTAAACTAAGGCCAAGAAAACAACAAAATATAATGTAATCTGAATACGCTAGGATATTATATATAATGCGTTCATGTAATATACATGAGTCAATTCCTCCACAGGAAGCCACAGTGCACTCGAACGTCAGATCTTTGCTGTGATGCCTTGTGGAGGTGCTCGGGGCCACAAGGAGCTAGCATCTTCTCTATTCTTTTCTTGTCATCTAAGATAAGGGGGCAGTGGTAGTTCGGTGGTAGAATTTTCACCTCCCATGCAGGAGACTTGGGTTTAATTCCAAGCCAATGCATCTCATGCACAGCCACTGTCCATCTGTCATTGAAGGCTTGCGTGTTGCTATGATGGTGAACAGGTTACAGTGGAGCTTCCAGACTAAGACGGGCTAGGAAGAAAAACCTGGTGACGTACTTCTAAAAATGAAAACCCCATGGATCACAATGGTCCAATCCCCAACCGATTATGGGGATGACGCAGAACCAGGGGCCAACTCAATGGCAGCTAACAATAACGAAGAGAAGGGGCAGACTTGTAAGTTTCATTTTACGTTATAGTAAGATTCCCTTGCTCTTTTCCAGGGGCATTTTTCATCTAGATTGTTAAATGAGTAATTTCTTTTAGAAAGATCACTATAAAACTGGTTTCTGTGAGCTGGAGGTAAAAGATGTCCCAAATGTCCAACGTTTCCAAACTGTTGCACCATTCCATCATCTCTAACATCAGCTACTCCCCCTCCACTCAGTACCCTCCTTCTTGTCTTTGGGTTCAGTAATTCACTGCAACGTCTCACAGAACTCACTAACTGTACTTACAGTTAAGTGGTTTATTAGGGAAGTGGTTTATTAGGGAAGTTATGGGGTACAACTTGGGATCGGGATCAACTTGGAAGCAACAGGAACAACTCAGAACAAAGTTCCTCCATCACGACAGCTTCTTCAAGCCTTCCGCCACAGGGCGCTGCTGGAGCCTTGCTGTTGCCAGGCCCTTCTGGGGGCCTTCTCAGGCAAATGTTACACTCTTAGTTCTGTTGGTGGGCAAGCCCCACCACAGCCGTCTAGCACCACTATTGCTGTTGCTACTGCTGCACCGTCATCTCTCGCTGTCTTCCCTGTTATAGCTCCTCTCTCTCTCTCTCCATGTCTCCCTTTAAGCCTAGAGGGCTGGCAAAACTGACCAATCCCCTTGTTAGGGTTCCATACACCTTATTTCTCTGGTCCCACTCCCACAAGCATGCTGTGCACCTTATTTACATTATTAGCAAGCTATCCAATCCGCTTTGTGGGCTGCAAGCACCTCATTTGCATAGTCCCTCCCAGTCATTTGGTAAGAGTACAAAGACTGTAGCTAGAAGAACCACATTAAGCAATTCATTGCACTGCAATTGTGTATCAGTATTTCCTAGAGTCCCAAAGGGAAAGAGGAGATACGGTGAGATGATGTAAACTTCCTTTCATGATGAAGGCAATCCTTTATTTTCATCTCAACTGTGATCACTTTTCCTTTTCTCAGTGTCCAACACGACCATTGCTCATTCCACACTCACTGATTCCCCTCTTAACTCTGCTGATCAACAATCCAATGTAACGTGGACTTGCTGGGGTGTTTTGGAGTGGGGTGGGGAAATGTGTTGTACTCATGAACAAGTATAATAATCTCCTTCCAGTAGGAGTTGATGTGGGAACTGGAGGCCTCCTCTTTCCCAAATCGAGACAAATAGAACCATCTCCTCAGACTGGCAAACTTGGGGAGCCTTTATCCTGGATTCCTTTCTCTCCCACAGGCCCTTCAATCCGACCCCAAGTTGTGTGGATTCCACCTTCTGAATATTTTTCCACCCTGTCTCCTTTCTGTCTTTATTAGCTCTCCTCTAGCTCAGGGCATCTTCAATCCTCACTTACATAATGAAACCATTTTCTCACAGATCTTCCTGATTCCAGCTCCCTATAAACCACTTTCTACACCCTAAAATACAAGTCTAATTACATTGATTGAGTGCTTACTATGTGCCAAGGGACATTACTCATTTAACCCTCATAACGAGCCAGTGAAGTTAACTCCTTTTTACAGGTGAGGAAACTATCGAGTATTTGAGGAACTTTCCAAAGTCTCACAGCTAGTAAGTGACAAAACAAGGATTCAAATCCCTACAGCATATCTCCAGAACACAGTTAAACACTACACAGTACTAAAGAAATAAACCAACTCGTAGCAGTCAAGTTGATTTCAACTTATGGCAACCCCACGTGTTGCAGAGTAGAACTGCTCCGTAGGGTCTTCTTGGTTGTAATCTTTATGGAAGCAGATCACTAGGCCTTTCTTTTGGGGCACCCCTGGGTGGGTTTGAACCTCCAACCTTTAGATTAGTAGTCAACTGCAAAATGTTTGCATCACCCAGGGACCTAGTACTAGCCCTTTAATAACTCTCCAGGGCCTATAAGATCAAATCCAAACTTATTAATGTGTCCAACAGAAGCCTTCAAAGATCTGCCCACTGGTTGATGTTTGTCCTCATTTCCCTAATTTTCTGTCTTTATTCCTGCGGGGCTGAAAAACTTGCTTTTCCCCAAACAGGCTGCGCTCGTTCACCTCTCTGCACTGGCACAACACTGCCTGCTCTGCCTGGAATATGCTTCTTCCCTCCCATTCCCTCCCATTCTCATCAAGGCTAATGTGCATTGAGCATTTATTTGGTAGCAGGTACATTAATTATCCCACTTATTTGTCATAATAATCCTGTAAGACAGATACTATTATCTCTGTTTTATGGAGTGAAAACCGAGCCTTGAAAGGTTAAGTAAATTTCCCACTGTCCACAGCTAGTCATTCAAACCAGGTCCTTGAGGCCAAACTCTTGTTTAATCAGTTTTAAAAAAAAAGCTTATGTTAAAAAAAAAAAAAAAGGAGGGGGGTTTCTATATTAAAAAAAAAAAAAATCACCCATTTAAGTGTATAGTTTAATTTTTAACAAATGGACATATCATGTGTCTTAGGCTGGGTTCTCTAGAGAAGCAAAACCAGTAAAGCGTGTAAATATCTAGAGAGATTTATATCAAAGAAATGGCTCATGCAGTTGTAGAGGCTGGGACGTCCCAAGTCTGTGGGTCAGGATAGAGGCTTATTCTGATTCACGTACCTGCGGGGGCTGGTGAACCCAAGATCAGCAGGTCAGAGAGCAGGGCTGTTGCTCATAGGCTGTGATGATCAATGAATCCCAAGATTGGCAGGCAAGACCACAGGTAAGCTGCTAGCTCAAGTTCCAAGAACCAGAGGTCAGATGAACAGGAGCCAGCAAGCGAAAGCCACTGAGCCCTGCCAGAACATCCACCCACACTTGATGCAGGCCACGCATTCAAGGAAACCCTCCTTTCACTGATTGGCTACTCACAGCAGATCCCATCATGGGGGTGATCACATATCAAATTTCAACAGGGAAGTGACCACAACGTCACATGACTGCCAGAACACTGAGTATCATAGCCCAGCCAAGCTGACACACAATCTTAACCATCACACCATGTAACAACCAATACTATTAAGATGTACAACAATGACCTTACTTTAAAACACTTCCTTGTGTCCCTTAGTCAATGCCCTCAGCCCACCCTCAGGCAGCCACTGCTCTCCTTTCTATCCCTATAGAACAATCATACAGCAGGAAGTCTTTTGTGTTTGACTTTTTTCACTTACCTTAATGTCCTTAAAATACGTCCATTTTGTTGTGCGTGCTAATATTTTTGTTCCTTTTTATTGCTAAGTGGTGTTCCATAGTATGGATATACCACACTTAATTATTTATCTATTCACCAGTTGATGGACATTTGTGATTTGCTTTCCACGTTTGGCTATTAGGAATAGTGCTGCTATGAGTATTCATACACACTCCCGTGCGTGCGCATATGTTTTCATTTCTCCTTGAGTAAATACCTAAGAATGGAACTTCAAGTTCATATGATAAGTATATGTTTAAGACTGCCATGTTGGTGCTGTTGTAAGTTGCTGTTGAGTCAATTCTGATTCATGGTGACCCCACGTTTGCAGAGTAGAACTGTGCCCCACAGAGTTTCCAAGGCTGAGAACTTTCAGAAGCAGATTGCCAGCCCTGTCTTCCGAAGTGCCTCTGAATGGGTCCAAAGCACTAACCTTTCAGTTCATAGTTGTCGAGTGCTTAACCATTATGCCACCCATCGACTCCCTAAGACTGCCCAAGACTGTTGTTGTTGCCGTCAAGTCAATTCCGACTCATAGCAACCCCATGTGTGCAGAGTAGAACTGCTCCTTAGGGTTTTCAAGGCTGGGACCTTTTGGAAGCAGATCATCAGGCCTGTCTCCCAAGATGCTGCTGGGTGGGTTCGAACCAACATTTGGCTAGTAGTTGAGCATTTCACCAGTTGCACCAGCCAGGGATTGCCATACCATTTACCAAAGTGGCTGTATCGTTTGGCATTCCCATCAGAGTTTTACTTCCCTTCCAGTGTATATACTTTTTATTTCTTCTTCTGTACTGGCTGGGACATTCTGTACAATGTTTAACAGAGGCAGTGAGAGAAGAATTTCTGGTCTTATTTCTGATCTTACTTAAAAAGCATTGATGGTGGCAGAAGATATGCCATACTTGTTCTAATTATTCTTAGTTTGGGTTATTCTTCAAAACTCAGCTCAGGTATTCTCTAGGAAATCTTTTCTGACTCTCAGGCCTGGTACGAGGTATGGAACCCCACTGCAGTGGACAGTTGGCCTTTTGGTCCTGGTTCTGAGAGTAGGACCACACCTGAGGCCAGTGAGTGAGGGCCCGATGCTGACTAAGCCTCGGGAGGCCAGGGATGAGGTCAATAAAAGTCTAGGAAGACAGAGGCTCACTGCAGCTTCCAGGCTGGAGAGAGTGAACATTCTGCTCTGGAGGAGGGGTGAGCATATCCCCTGGGGATGTGGAAGCTCTATGCTGAAGAACTCCCTACTGACCCCACCCCCATCCTTGTCCCAGAATGGAGATGTCAGCCCATGCAATAAAAGACTAGAATTGCTTCAGAAGAGACTGGCACCTCTAACAGCAGAAACCCTGAACCCTGTAGAAGGCACAGCAGGGAGAAGCAGCAGCAGAGGCCAGGAGAAAGCAGAAGCTGGCATCTGCTGTCAGAGAAGTGGCAGCAGAGCCTGAGGAGTGGGCTGAGCAGAACTGTAATGCACTCAGGGCTGTGACAGCACTGGAAGCAGCAGAAACAACGAGGAGGCCCAGTCAGCCACGAGGGGACCTGGCAGGGGCAGAAACTCTGACCAAAGTGCAGAGGGCCTGCCTGAAGAGCGGGGAGGGAAGGCTACCTTTGGGGATAGGGGATTAGTTACCTCCAGGGAGTGGGGGTTACCTCTGGGAGGGGGGTTACCTCCCCCAGGAGAGGTGGTCCGCGTGCAGAGGCTTGTGCAGGGGTCTGCTCCCAGAGAGAGAGAGAGAGAATCTGGCACCTAAACCTCGGTGCACCTGCTGACATCTAAGACATGCCTGCCCAGTGATGTAAGAGTGAACATTGATTTCTATTTTTTGATTGTCATTTCTGTTCGCTCCATCATGGAACTGTTTATTTACGGTTTGCTATCTACATTAACAGAGCCCTGGTGGCTTAGTGGTTGAGAGCTCAGCTGCTGGCAGTTCAAATCCCCCAGCTGCTCCTTGGAAACCCTATGGGGCAGTTCTACTCTGTCCTATAGGGTCGCTATAAATCAGAATAGACTGGACAGCAACAGGTTTTTTTTGGTTTTTTTTTGATGTCTACTTTAATAATTAAAACAGTTTTCAGTCTTGCCAAAGTGTCTCAGCATGATCACACGAGACAGTTGTAGCATCCGTGGGGACAGTACTGCTAGTTAGGGTCCTGCTCATGTGCTGCACACCCACCTGGGACAGGTGTGCTCTCTGTGTGCTCACCTAGCACCCTGTCTCTCCTCTAGTCTAACATATTCATTCCTCTGTTTATTCAAGAAACACTTATTGAAGGACCATTTCCCTAAGCACTGAGGGAATCCTGTGAATAAGAATGTCCTCCCTGAAAATGCTCACAGCCCAGTGGGGGAGAAAAACTAGAAAAGCAAACAATTGCCATGAAAACTATGGCACATGACCCAGCCTTTACTGGTCATTGGACGCTTTCCAGAGGACAGGAAAACGGGAGTTCTGAGGAAAGCTAAGAGTTAGCCAGACGGGGAGAGCTTATTTATTTGTATGTCTTCCTTTTTAGATTCTAAACTCCTTGAGAGTCAAACAAAAACAAAAACCCACTGCTGTCAAGTCAATTTTGACTCATAGCGACCCTATAGGACAGAGTAGAACCGCCCCATAGGGTTTTCAAGGAGCTGCTGGTGGATATGAACCGCCAACCTTTTGGTCAGCAGCCAAGCTCTTAACCTGTGTGCAACCAGGGTGGGTAAGGCCCACGTTTTATTCTTATTTGCATTCCCAGTGCTCAGTAATTATTTAACTAAGTGAATGAGTGAAATTTAACAACTGGAAAATGAAAAAAGGGCATATTAGGTTGGAGCAATAAAGGCAGTGAAGCAAAGTTTACGACGTGTTCAGGGAACTACAAATAGTCAGGGTGTGCTTGGAGTATGGTGTCTGCGGACAGCTGGGACAGCAGACGGAGGACCTCGAATGTCAGACTGAGGAGTTTGGTCTTTAATCAGCCGTCAGAGATTAACCCAAGAAAGTGCTGAAAGGAGAGACGCTGGCCAGTTAGCGAAAGCAGCCATTTCTAAGCACCTTCTGCTCCTTGTAGCTGAGACTGTGACTCTCTGAGAATCAGTAAAGCCATGGCGTCCTGGGCAAGCACCCGATTGATGAGAGCCATGGCTGTTCCCTTGCTGTACCTCTCCCAGGGCGCCAACACACCTTCTGCCCCACCCCAGCCCCAGGAGCCCTGGTGATTAGCTGTGGCTGTCAGTCTCTGGAAGCTGGGAGATTGTCAGTCAGCTGGAGTTTCCTTGTCTATGAAAAGGGTAGGATTCCGGTGGATGCTTTCTCATTACCAAGTGGCCAATGTGGGGGCCTTGGGAGAAAACGGCAGGAAAGGACAATGCTGGTCCTTCGAACACCTGCCTCAGCCAGGTGAGCTGTACTTACCATTTGAGGTCCATGTCTTTAGTTGCTGAAGGCCCCCCGGTGCACTATCTGGAATGGATTCTGCTCATGGAGTTCTACCACTAAAATAAAAGTTTCAATTATATCACTGCTAATTAATTTGGGGGCTTTTAAAAAGAAAATCATATAGCACTGAAGGAAAGACATAACGGGATTGGAGACTTTATACTTTGTTTTTCTTTGATGCTTCTAAATCATTCTTTAATTCTTTAAATTCACGGGGCTAAAAACTGACAGCTATAGGCTAAATCAGCTATAGGTTTTGTTCAGCTTGCTCAGTGTGCCAAAAGTCAAGAAATTTCACGTTAAAAATCTGTTTTCTCTTGAAAAATTGGAAGACTGGGCAACACTGGGCCCATTTTCCCACACAACAGCAATAGTTCAGAGCTGAGTAGCAGCCGCCCCCTTGGATGGTTAGAAACCCTCCAGTCCCCACATTGCACCCCCAAATAGTAGTCACCAAACCACTTTTAATCATTCATTCATATCTGTCTGGGTTTCTGGCCCCACTTTCAAAGATTCCTTAACTCTTCTCAACCTTCTTTGGTTCCATCTCCTGGACTCTTTCTAGCTTATTTACTCACAGTAGCCAAAAGCTAATTCCTTGTCCAGAGAAGCTTATTAAATTATTACAAGGCACTTTAGAGCCCTGACAGGGGGCACTGACCTTCTCATGAGGTATGAAAAAGTAAAAGACCAAGGGTCAAGAGAAGTGAGGTTTTCTTCTAGATCTGCCAGCAGCCTATTTTATAACCGTGATATACCTGGCATCATGCCCAGCACACAGTAGGTGCTCCGTGAATATGTTTGAATAGGTGAACAGATCTTCCTATGATCTTAACCAGTTTCTTCATTTATCCAGATGGTCTCCAAGATTGTCCAGCTCTGCTTTCTGTGATTCTGTGGACAAGGTCGATTTCCTGGTAGCTAAATATGATTGGCCACCACCCGTCTGTTAGTTTGTTGTTCTGTAGTGGCCTACATGTTGCTACGATGCTGGAAGCTATGCTATGCCACTAGCATTTCAAATACCAGCAGAGTCACCCATGGTGGACAGGTTTCAGTAAAGTTTCCAGACTAAGATAGATTAGGAAGAAAGGCTTGGTGATGTACTTCTGAAAATTAGCTAGAGAAAACCTGATGGATCACAACAGAGTATTATTCAATATTGGGTCACCATTGTGAGCCATCAAGTCTTGTGCCGGAAGATGGGCCCCTTAGGTTGGAAGGCACTCAAAATACATAGTGGTCATAACAATGGATCGGAGCGCACCAACGATTTTGAAGATGGTGCAGGACCAGGCAAAGTTTTTTTCTGTTGTACAGGGGTTGCCGTGAGTTAGAGCTGACTTGGCAGCAACTAACAACAGCAGAAACAAATATAACTGAATGAATGAATGACAGGTGGGGACCCTAAAGTCTGCCCTTATGCAAAACATCAATTCAAGCTCGTGTAGCCAGTACACGTTTGTTGGTTCTGCGGTAAGTCTAGCTATACAGAGATGAACAAGATGCAGCGTCTGTCTTTGTGAAGTTTGCAATCTCCTGAGAATGATGGATAAGAAAATCAGTTAAGAGAGTGGGTCATCATCCCCAGGATCATCCCCAAGGCCCATATCTCTGTCTTCCGTCCTCTGTGCCACCACATCTTCTGACCTCCCCTCCTTGGAGACTGCCTGCAACCCTCTGAGACAGAATTCTACAACACAAAGTCTCTTAGTGAGCACTTTTGCTGGTGGTTAGGTGACTGGTGCCTCTGTAATTATGTAGGTTACAAATGGAGAAGCTAGAATCCTCTTCCCCCTGAGAGAGGCTACCCAAACTGAAGATTACACTAGGATCTAGATGACAAACATCTGCTTCTCTCCTGGATGCTGACTGGTTGGAGAAGAGAAGAGGAGGACAAGGGAAGGCAGTATCGTGCCAGAGGTCAAAAAGGAAGGGAGACTCCACTTCCCTGGGCTGACCCTGTCTCTCACACGGTACCAGAGAACTCTCAGTTTATATTCAGCTCTCTCAAGAAGGTATTTACAGGCATCAAGTTCACTTATATACAGTTTTATCTCTAAATTTTTGTATTGTATTGTATCGAAAACTCTTAATGTCTTTCAAAAGAGAGATCAAAGTTCAATCAGACTAGAGAAGAGATTGCCCAAATAAAGGAACCTAAGGTGGGTTGTTCTTATGGATTGAATTGTGTCCCCCCAAAATATGTGTTATAAATCCTAACCTCTTTATCTGTGGTGATAATCCCATTTGGGAATGGGTTTTCTTTGTTATGTTAATAAGGCAGTATTAGTGTAGGGTGTGTCTTATGTGAATCTCTTTTGAGACATAAAAGAGATTAAACAAGCAAGCAAGAAAGCAGAGATGGGGAAACATAGATGCTATGTCACATGAAGATCACCAAGGCTACCGGACACCCTGCTAACTCAGAACTAAAGCCACTCCCGAAGTCCACCTTTCAGCCAAAGATTAGACAGGCCTATAAAACAAACAATAACACACGAGGAATGTGCTTCTTAGTTCAATCAAGTGTATATGAGACTAAATGGGCAACACGTGCCCAAAAGCAAAGATGAGAAGGCAGGAAGGGACAGGAAAACTGGATGAAGGGGCACAGAGAACCCAAGCTGGAAAGGGAAAGGGGGACAGTGCTGACATATTGCAAGGATTGCAACTAATGTCACAAAACAATTTGTGTATAACATTTTTGAATGAAAACCTAATTTGCCCTGTAAACTTTCACGTAAAACACAATAAAATTAAAAAAAAAAAAAGAAAACACCAAGAAGCCAAGGGATAGAAGCTGAAGAGACAAGGATGTTCCACCAGAGCCAACAGAGAAAGAGAACACCTTCCCCTAGAGCTGAACTTGCCCTGAATTCAGATGTGTAGCTTCCAAAACTGTGAGAAAATAAGTTTCTGTTTATTAAAGCCACACACTTGCCGTATTTCTGTTATAGCAGCACTAGATAACTGAGATAGCTGTCTTGGAGGCTCAGAACCACACCCCTCACTCAGTACTCCTGTCAACTGTACGTATAATCTCTGCAGGCTGCCACAGCAGAGTCCCCAAGGACATGAGTCTTGTCAGAATAGAACTGTCCTCCATAAGGCTTTCAATGGCTGCTTTTTAGGAAGTACTTGCCAGGCCTTTTCTTCAAGGTGCTTCTGGGTGGGCTCAAACTGCAGACTTTTTGGTGAGCAGCCAAGCATTTTAACCACTTGCACCCCCCAGGAGCTTTAGTTCTCATAACAGGTCCCTGGATTTTTTCTTTTTTCTGTTTGACTGCTCGGCAGCCCCCGTACCCTCCTGCCTCTGAGAACCTGCCCAGTCCCTTTCTGTGGAAAAGAAGGGACATGCCAACATCTGCTGTGTCCCTTAAATGTGCTGGGCACTATCCCAGGCATGTTGACTTGGGCTACCCCTTTATATCCTTACAGCAGTTGTGCAAGGTTCTATATCCCAATATACAGATGAAGAAAATTGAAGTTCAGAGAGAATAAAGACATTCTCCATGGTCACCTGGCTAGGAAGTGAAGGAGCAAGGGTTTGAAGCCTGGTCAGTCTGGCTTGAAATCCTGATATTATTAGCAGTACACCCTGGGCCCTCCCAGGGCTTAAAGCACAGCTCTTCACGTCAGCTGGGTCTGGGCCCCACTATTTGCTGGTCAACTTCCCTTATGCCCTGTGATATCTAAGTGCCACTCACCCTGGATTTGCCATGGCTCTGTCCTCTCCTGTTTGGGGTCTCTCACTGTGATTGCTTGGACCCCACATTGCTAAGCAGCCTTCTGGAAAAGAGCAAATTCTGAAGTCACACCTGGGTTTGAAATCAACTTGGCCACTAAATAGCTTGCTTTGTGACCCTGAGTAAGTTCCTTAGCTTCTCTGAGCCTCGGCTTCCTCATATGTAAAGTGCAATCATTAAACTTACCTCACAGAGTGGTTGCACAGATACATATCTGACTATCCTTTAAAATCCTGAATTTTAAGAGCTGGTTTCTCTGCCCATGAGTCTGGACTCATTGTTTAAAACTCTTTGTTTTAAAGCTGAGATTTTTTGGTTGCTTTTTTTAAAAAAACCAAGATGATAGCTGCAGAGGGTCTCACATATGATATTGCTATTGTAATCAGTAAGTTGCATTGTACACAAAATAGGATATAATAATGCCATGCTGCATTTATTAAGAATGTAACCATTGGCAACAAAAGCAGAATAAAATCATGGCTTCCTGCAAGCATGTCTTGTAACAATGCCTCATTTCAGGGGGATGCCTCAGCAACCACTGCTGAAAATTTTCTCCAGGCTCCATCAATGTTTTTCGATGTTTAAAGACACACATTAATTTAAAGTTTCCCCCTATTCTCTCTGTAAATTACAGCATTCAGATGAAGTGGCAGCTGCTGTAATTAAGACACAGTTAATTGCCTATCTCCTTAATTGCAATGATAGGATTTTGACAGTTTGGTAAATAAGAATTGTTTGGTTTCCTCTGGCAATTTCAACCTCAGTCTGCTTTCTCCTTGCAAGTGCTGAGTCACCCAATTCCAGGACAAAGGGCTGCGGTCCAACGGCGACAGGAGGAGAACCGCTTCTGGGGGGGTTGTGATTTACCTTCAGTCTCCTCCCTTTCTGCAGGAATCGCCCCTATGTTGCTTATTCCATTGCCCAGTCAAATCCTCCCAGGGGGTTTCTACTACTTAAATCAGCCATAGCATGAGCCTACAAGACCACAGAAGACAGCAGCACAGAGTCATAGCGTGAGTCCACAAGAGCAAGAAGGAAACCACAGAAGAAGGACACTGGGCTGGTGGGGCAATAGTTTCCTGCTGCTTATGGGCACAGGAGGACAAGATGTTATAAAATGAGGAAAGAGAAGCCCCGAGAGATGAGACACACCCAATGTCAGAAACTGAGTGCTAAGCCAGACTCCACTCAGATCTTCTGACCTGCAGTCTAGCGTTCTTCCCACTACGCTACACCCAGTCTCAAAGCACGGCCTATAGAGCTGGTGGACAAAGGTGGTTTAAAGGAAGACCTCTGGGGTCACACAGACCTGGGTTCTGATCCTAACTTTACCTTTACTGCTGGTGTAACCATGGACGAGTTACTTAATGTTCCCAGGGCTCATTTGCTTCAGTTGTAAAAAGAATTTTGTAGTACCCGCCTCATAACATGGTTGCGAGAATTAAGAAAAATAGTTTCTAACACACTTTAGCAATACATCAGGCTTATGATAAATGCTTAACAAATGAAAGATACCTTGCAAGTATGAATCTTTATCTAAAAACTTACATGAACAAAAATTTTTTGGCGATTATTTTCCATAAATTTAATTTTGACTGTTGTCCACCCAGGTTCACATCTCAGTCATTTCTCTGCAGGATCTTGCCACTTCTGGCACAGCAGATGCAATTAGATCATTACTTGATTGATTTGCAGTAGTTCACTATCATAGTCCAGACTGGTTTCTGTTGGGGCCAGACTGGTGGATGAAATGGAGATATGGTAAGGACCACCACTCCTATATCCTATAAGTCTTTAAGGATAGCACCATCCTGTCATTGCCCCCCTGGGATATGATATTGTTTGTGATATACTATCTTGTCGTAGAAACGAGAGCAATTTTAGAGGATTCCACTTGGTCTTTCCCTCTGATAGGTCTTACCATATAAAGCCAAGGAACCAACATTAGCATTCTGCCATATATCAAATGTGTCCATTCTAATTACACATTTGAGAACCTGAGAAAATCCATGGACCCAGTGGTCCTATTCTGAGCCAGACCTAGACCTGAACTCCATTAATTACCTGGCCCCCATATCCCCCCAATCTAACAGAGGTGGGAGGGTGCATCATGATGTTTCAATTCCTCTGATATAAACGTCATTTGGATCCTAGGTCCAACATAAAATGTCAGTGTATTCCCCTTTCCCCAGTTTATTGTTGACTAGGTAAATGCTGTAAGTCTCTGAGGAGAATGACTGAAGAATCATTACTGTATACCCTTGCCATGATATGACGTGGTCCTTTCTCATGGAGACCCAGCCTCTCCTTCAAGCAATGGATTCTAGGTCTGAAAACTAGCTTAGGTCCAGGGCTGGGCAAAGAATCATGACTTTTGATTAGAACATTGTCCTCCATCTCTTGGTCACCCATCCTTGAGTTTTTTATTTTTATGGGGGAGGGGTAAATTTTTATTTTGATAGGACTTAAAGCTTATAAAAAAAGTTGCAAGAATAGTACAAATATCTCTCCCATACTCTTTACTCAAATTTACCAATTGCTTAAATTTGACCCATTTGCTTTCTCTGTCTCTCTCTCTCTACACACACACACACACACACACACACACACACAATTTCCCCCCTGAAGAATTTGAGAACATTTGACAGCAAGTTGGTGAATTAGTTTTCTAAGACCGCCATAGCAAAGTACCACATACTGGGTGGCTTATAAGAACAGAAATTTATTGTCTCACAGTTCTGGAAGCTAGAAGTCTGGAATTAGGGTATCAGCAATGTTGATTTTCTTCTGAGGGCTCTGAGGGAGAATCTGTCCAATGCCTTCCTTCTAGCCTCTGGTGACTCCTGACAATCCTTGGCACTCTGATCCTTGATTTATATAGTCCTGCCTTTTACAGTCTCTGTCTCCTTTGTCACATGGCCATCTCCCTTCTGTGTGTCTCTCTTTGTCTTTTCTCCTTTTTTATGAAAACACCACTCATATTGTATTAGAATATACCCTACTCCAGTACAGTCTCATGTTAACTGACAACATCTTCAAAAGATCCAATTTCCAAACAAGGTCACGTTCATAGATAACAGGGTTTAGGATTTACATCTTTTTGGAGGACACAATTCAATCCATAACAGTTGGTGATATTCTTTCCCTTTATTGCTAAGTACTTCAGTGCTTATTTCCTAAGAAAAAGACATTCTTTTATATAATCACAGTACAATTATCAAAATTAGGAAATTTAACATTAATACATAATCTAACCCATGGTCCATATTTAACTTTTATTAATGGTCCCAATAATGTCTTTTAAAGCTATATTTCCAGACTCAGAATCCAGTCCAAGATCACGTGTTGCTTTTATTTTGTCATACCTCTTTAGTCTCTTTTACTCTAGAAGAGTTTCTCAGCCTTTCTTTGTCTTTCTTGACTTTGTCATTTTTAAAGAGTTCAGGCCAGGTATTTGGTGGAATATCTCTCAGTTTGAGTTTGTCTAGTCTTTTCTTATGATAAGAATTCAAGTTATCTTCCTTTGACTCACAGTTTCTTCCCCTTTTGAGCAGGCCCAGCACTTCCCCAGCAGGTCATGTTGTTACTTAGCCTAATTATTGGTCTTATGGTCAGAAGGGGAGGTAGAAGATAGGTTCTTAAGGAGGAGGGGTAGGTTGTTTTTCAAGGCAGAGTCCTCTGCTTTGAGTCAAAGCAAGACAGGGGCAATAACTGCCAACAGACAGGAGTGGGCTCCTTCCGCAGGCCCTGAGAATTCAAAATCTGGGTTTTTGAGGTTCTCAAGTGCACTAACCTCTTTTTCCTCATCCCAAATCTTAGGTCGCTAGTCCTTTCCAACTATGGCCCTGACACTAGCATAGCAAATTTGCTGAAGTTTAGAATTTAATCTTCTCTGGGGCTCTGCTACCCTTATATTTAAGTCCTGAGCCTGATTCTCACCTTTTTCTACTCTCTACTGCAGGAGATGAATCTTAGTGCTGTCAAGGAGGCTCTCTGCCTTCACACTTCATCTGCGTTGGTGGTTAATCACTGTCACTATCTTACTCCAAAGCATAGACGGCACTCATCAAGGGCTATCCGATGTCATTGCTCTCATAATTCCTTCTTCCTGCAATCACTCAGACGTCGGAGATATTGTGCCTGCCAATGCATCTTTTCCACTTGTATCCCATCCTTTTGTGCCGTGAGTGAAAGTTTTAACAGTTGCACCACAACAGAATACCAGGAGGTGTCCACACTCCCCCAACCACCATGATGAGTCCTCACTGCTAGCCTGCCAGTGGGTAATGGAATTCCAAAATTCAGTGTGGGGTTGGCTTCCTCAGACCACCCCCAGAACCAACTCTTAAATCACGCTCACTAGAAAAGAGGCTCTAAGACAGAGATTTGCATGGAGGTGGTTTATTGGGGAATACTCTTAGGAATTCTCTCTGTAATGGAGGGAAGGGAGCAAAATTGGGTAGAGGGAGAGACTAAACTCAGACGCAGCAGAGAACTTGCCTCAGCCAATTGATTCCACAGGGAGCTTTGAAACTGAATGGCCTTAAATTTATAGTTGTCTCCAATTGAGGCAAGCGTGCTGGGTCTGAGTGTCCTCACATTAGCAAGTGATTAGATGTGGGCTGCCTGCTGGTAGGAGCATAAACTTTGGAAAACATCTTCATCTGGCCAAGGGCAATTCATGGAGAGATTCAGTGAAGCTATCAGGAAGCAACCTACTCTGAGTAGCTGTGGAAATGGCTCAGTCCTGAAAGGGAGAATCTGAGCAGGGCACCACATCCCTGCTGGTTAGAGGGCTCATCTATTTGAAAGGCATCTTTAGACTTAGAGAAGGAGAGGACCCAGCAAGGGGACCAGAGAAATGGCAGAGGAACCTGCCATTTAGGGCTGGTTCCCAATGGTTAATGCACTCAGCTGCTTTTTAAAAAAAAGCCTGGCAGTTCAAGTCCACCCAGAGGTGCCTCAGAAGAAAGTCCTGGTGGTCAACTTCTGGA
The DNA here is from genome assembly GCA_030035585.1 of Dugong dugon. Taxonomy (NCBI): domain Eukaryota; kingdom Metazoa; phylum Chordata; class Mammalia; order Sirenia; family Dugongidae; genus Dugong; species Dugong dugon. The sequence continues at coordinate 19,531,397 of CM057469.1, read as the reverse complement.
AAATCAGCCATTTAAAACCCTCTGGAGCACAGTTCTACTCTGACACACATGGGGTCACCATGAGTGGTAGTTGATGGCAGCTGCTACTTTTTTTTTTTTTTTTTTTCATGTTCAAAGGTGGCAAGTAAAGGGGATATTTCAGGCAAGTAAGTGAGGAATATTCAACACAGTTACTCTGTCTTAGAATAAATTCTGTGTAACTAATTCTATATGACCAAGGCTTCTGTTGTGCCAACCCTTATGGGAATCTAAGAATTCCAGGGAAGCCTCCTCCAGTTATAACTGTGATACATTTAAGGAACTCAGATATTAATAGTAGTGTCTCCGCAATGAAGGATTTCAGATTGTTTTAGTGTTCCTAACTATGTGTTTCTGTATTTTCTGAATTATGTGAACATGTGTTTCTTAAATATATTTAGAGAGTCCCTGCAGATAAGGAAGGTCTATGAGTTCTCTGATGCCACCAGGGAAGAAATGTAAGATTAAGAGGAAAGAAGATGACCCCCGAAACCACGAGCTCACAGTGACTACCAGGGAAAAGGTATTTAATGAATATGCTTCCAACCTTGAAGGTAAGATTTGGATATTATCAGAGAAGGCAGAGATTGCTTCCCTGGGTAGAGGTCAGGGTGACTTGGCAATATTTTGCCTTTCAAGAGAGTCAAGTGACTTGTCCTCATGAAGTCACTGGACCAACACTCTTATTTGGTATTCAAACAAATTAAATTTATTGAAGGAATGACCTGCCCGAGAGCATGCATTCAGTTTGGCTGTAACGGTATGCTCTGCCTTACAGGCAAAACAAGGAGATATTTAACAAGCAGAGTGAGTACAGATAACAACTTCACATCAAAGCAATGGCAGGAAAGGAGGTGAGAGTTACAAGGACAGCGATTAACTGTGAAACTTTCTTTATATCAGTTTCTAGTCTAACACAAATCTCTCATACTTGATGCATTTTAACTAAGGCAATATTTCTTAAATGAAAAGTATAAACAATTTCAACATGAAAATTTAGTGACATGGAAGTTAGCGATATAATTGCAGCTGGACCGACTTAATTGGAATCTTTGGATACAGAACCGACCATCAGGAAAGTGTAAATAAACTCTGCTTATTTAGCTGAGAGAAGAGAGATCATGCCTAGGCGCTTGCTGGGGAACTTCTTTAAGGTAGTGAAAACATGTTCATCTACAGGCTCGAATTTATTTTAACAACTCAATGAAGTTTTTTCTAAGGCCAGTTGTAGAAACTCTCTTAACATAACAAACACGACTGAGCTTTGTTTTTACGTTGGCCTAATGGTTATCAGTAGTGTAGAAGTAAAATCCTCAGTTTAATTTCTGAATGGAGTGCTTCATTTTAGTTCTGAAACCTCCCCAGTTAGACCTACCAGCACCTCAATATTTAAAAGTTCCTCACACAGACTGTATAACATGAGCATTGAAACCATTGTCAAAAACCTAAATTGTTTAGGGAAATACCAGAAATTAGTGTAACACGACATATTTATTGTACCATATTTTTATACAAATAATGTGCACCTTCTGCGTTTGTTTGCCGGCTGCATCCTCCTCCCCTCTTCTGTGAGGTATTTTTGTAAGCACGCAAAGTTTTTTTTTTTTTTTTCCAGCAACATGAGGAAGAAGGCTGGCATGGCGACGCTTGTGAGAATGCCTTGCCAGGGAGAAGGCACGAGTGGCAAACAAACACAGAGGGCACGCGTTATGTGCATAAAAATACGGTGGATACAATTCAAATGGAACAGCGTCACCTGAACATATCAGGGAGGAGCTCAAAAAGGGACAGTGAAAGCGGGTTACATAGGTCATTGCTATGTTAATTTCTCACAAGATAGCATCAAAGCACAGGACAGGTTACAAAAACAGTCACCCAGGATGTGCCATACATCCTAAAACAGCCTCTAGTCAGACCCTGCAGTTCCTGCTTCTCCTACCTGGCTGCACATAAATAATTTTCCAAAAGAACCCAAGGCGTGGGCCAGTCTCCACGAAACTGCTTACTAAGCTATTGTTCGACTTGAAGGTGACTCTAGGGAACCAGTTCCTTCAAGGTTCAAAAGGACACCTAAGGACAAATGACCTGGGTGAATCACCCCAATTCCATGAACCCAGGAATCTGGATTCCAGGGGGATCAAAATTAGGTCATCATGGAAAGATAGATTTATAGCTCTATGACCAAATTTTACAGGACTATCCCACTAACACTCTTACAAGGAAGCATTAGTTTGCTATTTACAAAACCTGGGGCGGTGTGGCTGGGGTGGAATTAGGAGGCCATTTTACAGCTGAAGAAAGTCAAAAAGTATGTTTTGGAAGTCAATAAACCTGGCACAAACTTGCAGAAATGTTTATTAATGAGCATCTTTATGCAAAAGCAGGCTATTGTTTAGAGGAGTTTAGGATAACTAATCCACACAACCTATAACATTGTGTAGATTAGTCACCATTATTTTTGGTTGGGCGTTTTAGTTAAACTTTTAAAAATTAATTTAAAATATATCTTTATATTGTGTACGTTGTCTTAGTTAGCTAGTGCTACTGTAACAGAAAATCCTTTATCTAGCCCTGGTGTTCCTTTAATTTCAAGAATAATAATCCATGTTCTTCACGGAGGAAAAAGCAAGCAAACAAAATACATGTTCTTTGTGGCAAAAAATACATATATGTATGGCAATAACAAACAAAAAACAAAGAACAAGGTTAAAAAAAGGCATCTATTTCAACTGGTCAGAAATGATCATTGTCCACAATCTGTGAACATCAGTTTAGACGTCTCTCTACACATATGAATAGATTAAAGTTAAGAATGAGATAACTTTATAGACAGCAATAATTTTAGAAACCTGGGGTAACACTGTACAGGCTACATGTATGTTATGGATTGAATTGTGTCCCCCCAAAATATCTGTTGGAATCTGTCTTAGTTATCTAGTGCTGCTGTAACAGAGATACCACAAGTAGACGGCTTTCACAAACAGAAATTGATGTTCTCACAGTTTACAAGGCTAGAAGTCCGAATTCAGAGCACCGACTCTAGGAGAAGGCTATCTCTCTCTGTCGGCTCTGGAGGAAGGTCCTTGTCTCTTCAGCTTCTGCCTCCTGGTTCCTTGGAGATCTCTATGTTTTGACATCTATCTTACCCCAACTCTGCTCTGCTGGCTTGTTTAATCTCTTTTATATCACAAAAGAGGTTGACTCAAAATGCACTCTACACTAATCCTGCCTCATTAACATAACAAAGACAACCAATTCCCAAATACAATTATAACCACAAAGAGGTTGGAATTTACAACACATATTTTTGGTGGACATAATTCAATCCTTAACATTCTACCCTTTGGCCCCTCAAAATTCATGTCCTTGCCGCATGCAAAACACATTCACCCCATCGCATCACCCCAGAAGTCTTAAATCAACTCCAAGTCCAGAATCTCATCCTCTGAATCATCTAAATCAAATACAGGTGAGATTTTTCTCTTCAGCTGTGAACCTGTGAAATCTAGAATACCAGTTGCCTGTTTCCAAAGTACAATGGTGGGACAGGCACAAGGTAGACATTTCCATTAAAAATGGGAGAAATTGGAGGAAAAGAAGGGTTAACAGGCACCAAGTAAGTCCAAAACTCAGCAGAACAAATTACATTAACTCTCAAGGCTTGAAAATAATCCTCTGTTCTCTGAGACAATCTGGGCAATGACTCCACCCTCCAGCCTCTGGGTATTGGCCACACCCTCTGGATTCTCGATGGAGGCCCCTCGGCCCTGGGCTTTAACTCTGCATTCCAGTCCCTTTGGGATGGTAACTCTGCTCCCTCGGCTTAGGCTGTCCTATTCTCCTAGTCCATCTCAGTGGCGATCCCACCCCCTTTACCCTGGCAGGCCCTGTCCTTCTGCCTGATCATGGCAGCCCCACCCCCTCCATTCTGTGTGGTGGCCCTATCCTTTTGACACACCTTAAAGGCAGCTCCACACTCCAGAACTGAGTTGGGAAGATCTGATTCTTTGAAACCTAGGGGGCTGTGGCCCCACCCTTTGAAACCGAGAAGGCCCTGCTTCCCATGCTCCTTCCAACAATTCTACTGATCTCTGAGCTGCTCCAGTGATGGTCCTTTCTTTTCCTGGAGGACAACAATTGTAGCTCCTTTGGCCTGTTTCCTGCTTGTAGAAATCTAAGAGGCAGACAGCGTTCTTTCCTTTCGTTCTTTCTCTGTCCCCTTTAGTTTAAGCTGATGGGTTTTCTGCTGTGTTAATTGGTTAACTACATCAGTCACAGGTTTAATCTCTTTAACATAAGATTGTGTAGCCATGTCCTTGGTGGACATTCTAGGACACATGTCCTTAGTTTGTAGAACAGAAATTCTCAGGTCTTTAAGTTCTGTTTTCATTTTGCACAGTTCATTTTTAAGTCCATCTCTTTCCTCTCGCATTTTACTATAAGAGGCAAGGAGAAACCACGTGGCCCTTTAACAATCTTGCTTAGAAATCTCATCAGCCAGATAACCAATTTCATCACTTACAGGTTCTACCTTCCACCAGTCAATTGAGCATAATTCAAACAAGTTCTTTACCTCTGCATAAAAAGTGTTGCCCTTCCTCCATTGTCTAATCACGTGTTCATCATTTCCTTTTAAAGCTTCACCAGAAGCACATTTAGCATCCACATTTCTAGAAACTTTGTGTTGCTGGTGCCATATGTATTCTCTAAGACAATAGAGACTTTCTCTATAGCTCACCTCACTTCCTTCTGAGCCCTCACCAGAATTGCCTTTGATGTCCATAATTCTACCAACAGTTTCCTCAAGGCAATCTAGGCTTTTACTATTAGGCACCTTAAAACTCTTTCAGCCTCCACCCATTACCCAATTCCAATACCATTTCCACACAGTAGGTATTTGTTAGAGCAGCACCCCCACTTCTCAGTACCAGATTCTTTGTTATCTAGTGCTGCCATAACAGAAATACCACAAGTGGATGACTTTCACAAACAGAAGTTTATTCTCTCACAGTTTAGGAGGCTGGAAGTCTGAATTCAGAGCACCAGCTCTAGGGGAAGACTTTCTCTCTCTGTCAGCTCTGGAGGAAGGTCCTTGTCTCTTTAGCTTCTGCTTCCTGGTTCCTTGGAGATCTCCATGTGTCTTGGCATCTATCTTACTCCATCTCTGCTTAGTAGCTTTCTTGTTTAATCATTTTTATATCTCAAAAGAGATTGAAGAGGCGTGAAGACACACCTTACACTAATCCTGCCTCATTAACATAACAAAATCAGCCTATTCCAAATGGAATTATAACTCAGCTTAGAGGTTAGGATTCACAACACATATTTTGGGACATAATTCAATCCATAGGAGAATCCTAACCCCTATGCTTGTAGATATAATCCCATTTGGGAATAGGGTTTCTTTTTTATGTTAATGAGGCCATATCCCTTTCATGATGAAATTATTTTTTGCTTTTAATTTTTTGTTGATCTAATTTTTTTTCATTAATGGAATGCACGCTGAATCATTGAGTGTGTCTGAACTTTCAGTAGGTAATATGGATTTTGATACATATTATGTGGGACACATGTTCCTCTGGACTCTAGAGTTAGGATTATGTGGGATAAGGCAAGAAAAAAATCATATTAGCAATTTTATTTTATTCGATGAAACTTTTCAAAATGTGGATTAACACATAAAGGCACCTTGCAATGGCTGCACATAATTGTGGTTCGAGTCTCCATCTTCTTAGTGCTGCATTCTCTGCTTCGCCTTCTAGATCCCTTGACAGGTGCATACGATGTATGGTGTCTGAAAATGAGGTTTTCTTGTGAACCCCATTCTTGCTATGGAATCATCGCAAGAAACATAACTTGCAAATAACACACGGGAACCCAGAAATATACTTACAAGGCTTATCTCACTGTGCAAAAGTCAAAAGAGACAAAAGTTTTGCACAATCACACCTCCAGAATGCACCACCTCATACAATACCCTGTAAAAACAGTAATCTGCTGCTCATGCTTGTTTCTTCCATTTCAAACCATTACACAGCACATACTGTCAGTGGGACAGTGGCTTCCCAATAAACCCCAGAAGTGGAAAATATAGGTGGGCACTATATGTCATGAAAGTGCTATCAGTGTAGGAGGTGTCTTAACCTAACACTTTCGAGATACTGAAAAAGCAGATTAGACACAGAAGCAAACAAGCATGAATGGAGGAAAGATAGATGCCATGTGGGTTAAGCTCCTGGTGAGAATCCAAAACCAACATCTGGTCTCTTCTATATGACATCTGGACCTTATAGTAATCCTTTACTTCCTAGTTGCAAACATTATTTAACTAAGAGATTTCGGTGTATCCAGGCCAGGCTACTGTAGATATTATTGATATTTTATTTTGTTTTTTTATAAAGATTGACTGTGAAAGAACATTTTTGCCAGTCTGTTCTTCTCGAGTTACGACTTGCTATGTCTATATCGCAGTGCTACAGTTTTGCTCTATGGATTGATTTGAACTATATTTTTAAACAATTAAAAGCCTCCTCTGATGCCTCCAGCAGCAGCAGGGTGGAGTCTAGTCTAGTCTTGGATCAGACAGAGTTGGACTCATTTTTTCTTCATGCCAACCCCTCCTTCCTCAATTCTAGCTTGCAAAGGTCAGTGCTTGCCACTTTCTCATCACCACCCAGATCTCTGCCCTTATGTTGTCCTTGGAGCAATCTCTATAGAAAAGAAAGTGCTTGTGATTAGATATGGTGGCTTATTTGCCTACAGAGTTTTACCCTTTCTTCCACATGCCGCTGGGCTCTCCGAAGAAACTAAAAGGCTTCCTACATTTTACAAGCCCAAGACCTGAAAGGCATTGTCTAGCAAAATTTTCTAACCCGCAGTGCATCACAATACCCTTTGAATGATGTAAAAGGATCAAGTCCTGCAACTCTGCAGCATGTTTTTGCACTATGTTCAACACCAGGCGGCAGCTGAAATAACTGCTGTACTCAGAGGACTGCTTTTAAGAACAGATTTCCACCCACTGCAGTCCAAGCAGGTAACACTGGTGTGGTCGTTACTCCCTGTAGTAACTTAGAAGTTGCATTACTGAATAGGTTTTTTTTAACGTTCTAGAGTCAGGAACTCACAGTTTAAGGAAACTCTGTGGCAAAAGTTCTTGTAAAGTGGAGAAATAGTTTAGAAAATTAATGATTATCCCTCTTAAATTTGAATTATTTGAACATTTATATGTATGTATATATATATATATATATATATATATATATATATATATATATATACACACACACACACACATATGGAGCCCTGGTAGTACGGTGGTTAAGAGCTCGGCTGCTAACCAAAAGGTCGGCATTTCGAATCCACCAGCTACTCCTTGGAAATCCTATGGGGCAGTTCTACTCTCTCCTGTAGGGTCACTATGAGTCGGAAACAACTCGACGGCTTTGGGTTTGATTTTATATATACATATATAGTTTTATACATACATATATAAAGTATATGTACATATGTATACATATATGCTCTCTATATGTGTGTATGTATATCAGAAATGGGTTAGAGTTGAAATACCTGTATTTCATAAGGTATTCGACTCTCTATGATGCAAGACCACTACCGTTTGTCAGTTTGTTGTATTGTGGTGGCTTGTGTGACGCTGTGATGCTGGAAGCTATGCCACCAGTATTTCAAATACCAACAGAGTCACCCATGGTGGACAGGTTTCAGTGGAGCTTCCAGGCTAAGACAAACTAGGAAGAGAGGCTTGGTGATCTACTTCTTACTATTAGCCAATGAAAATCTTAGTATCACCATAGAACATTATCTGACTCTTTCATTTTGGACACACTTTTGGGAGGGATCAATCGTTAGAGGAGGACATCATGTTTGGGACACAGAGGGCCAATGATGGTGTTTGAGGCTCTCAGTGAGATGAATTGGCACAGTAGCTATAACCATGGACTCAAACATGCCAGTGATTGTGAGGATGATGCAGGACCAAGCAATGTTTCATTCTGTTGTACATAACGAAATATAAGTCAGAGTCGACTCAACAGCAACTAACAACAACAACATGATCCAAAACCACCAAAGCTTAAAAAACTCTTACCAGGTTACTGAGTGATTAATAGATTCTTTCATTTATTCATTCATTCGGAAGTATGCATTGAGCACTTGTTTGGATGCGGAACATTTTGCAAGACAATGGAGTAACAGAAAGACAAGGAGAGTGAAGATTGTGACCACCAAAAAAATATCGTCTCCCAAATCAATAGTTTACATTTTAGCTGTAGAGGCAAAACACTTTATAAAACATATCTTGTTCTTTGAAGAATCTCAAGAGCCCAACACAAAGTGGCCACTCATTAAGTATTTTCTTAAATGAGAGAATGAATAAATAAATTCAAAAACCCATTAATGAGGGAAGGACTCAGAACCAAATGCAGAATAGAATTAATAAGGGACTCTGGGAATTCAGAGGAGGGAATTGGACCATTTGAAACTCAGATAGAACAGAGCCTTGTAGGATTTGAATAAGGTCCTGAAGAATGGGTATAATTTAGACTGGAGAAGAGGAAAGGAAGAGTACTCAGGCAGCAGAATTCACAATAGAATTGGTGAGTAGAATTGGGAGGTGGGGTGAAGAACAAACTTCCTGGTCTGGGAAGACTAGTTTCCTGAGGAAACAGAATCAAAAGGGGACTGAGTCACTGAAAACCTTATTTTAAACATCCTCTCATAATACTCAGAGACAGCTGGGAGCAGAGCCAGGAGCAACAGCTACAGAGCAGTCCTGTGGTCAGCAAGGCCGCTGTTATAGTCTCGCTCTTACCAGGGTGGGTCATACCAGTTCTGTAAAGGGGCGCCCCTCTCGTGCTCTGCACCATCAGATCATTCTCTCATGGCTTTCTCCAGGGGCCAAGCTTTACTAACTGTTGAAAGCACAGTCACGACAGCTACAAGATAAAGGGATACTTAGGACTCTGAGTGTTGACGCTGCTCATAGAGCCAAACTGTTGAGTCAAGGTCTGGAGTCGGCAACAAAAGCATGACTTACACACAGGCATTGGATGGAACAACATTTTAGTCACATACAGACTAGACAGAACAAGTTCAGCTTCAATAGTGGTGCTGGTCCCACATGGTCAGCCGGTCACTCCCTGCAGCCAACGCAGGGCTGATTTCTGTACTTACCCCTTCCGTGTTGCAAGTGAAGGACCCCATTCTCTCCCTGCTGGGAATTGATATTGAAGTAGAATTGGTCAGGTGCCATATAATGCAGGCGCATGAGCAGAGCAGAGAGGGAAGTTTTACTATGCACTGGAACACTGAGGGAGAAGAAACTGGGGGAGAGAGAGAAAAAGTCAGTTCCCAGTTTTCATTATCAGGGAATGCTCCAGAACCAAGGCTTAGGGGCAAGGGCCATGACAGGCCGTCCTCCCAACAATGAAGTTATAAAATGCACCCAGAAAATCAGCTGTTGCAGTTTAAACATCAGTTTAAATGCCACTCACTGACTATTACCAGAGTTTTCCCAAAATTACTAGATAGATAATATTAGTCTTGGGACCCTGACTCTAATATTCTACCTCTGCCTTTGCCTCTTCTCTGGACAACCACCAAGCTGATTAAACTCACCAGGTAACTGCTACTGGTTCTACTTGACATTGTAGTGGGAGGACCCAACCTTTGACATAACAAATGTTATTAACTCTTTCCTAGCATAAAAATAGATGCCAATTTTTAAAAATGCTTTTTAAACCAAAGTCCTTGGAAGGCTCATCTGCATGAGGAAAGCTTCTCAGATGGTTCCTATTGGGAAAAATGTCAAAGTTTTCTGAAGCAAATGCTCTTAGGGTCTTTTCCTTGAGAACTCATAGAAAGAAGAGCAGAAGCTCAGCCACCCAACCACCTAAAAAGTTACTTGTTGTCAAATGATGCTGTTTTAGCAGTTGCTGTGTTTTAATTCTACATCCACTTGTGTGACTCTATGATTAATGTCTGATTTTATCTCCTCCACCAGATTGTAAGTAACAGGACAGTGGAACCACATATGTTTTGCTAAATACGTTTCCCCCAGTGCCTGGCAAAGGGTAGTTATCAGTAAATATTTGTTGCGTTAATGGATCAGTGGTACTGCAGTGGAAGGAGCATGGGTTTTGGGATCAGATAGACCTGGCTTTTTTCATTTACTGGCTGTGTGACTTTAAACATGTTATTTGAGATCTTCTACAAATTAAGAATTGTAATGAAGAACTTGCAGAACTCTTGTGAGGATTGAATGAAATAACATATATAAAATGTCTGGTAGATGTTCAGCCTGGGAGTGGACAGCTCCGTAAAACCAAATGGGACTAATGAGGTACAGCAGTCCAGTGACAAGGGCCAGAAGGCAGAAGGGGACAGGGAAGCTGGTGATAGGGAACCCAAGGTTGAGTAAGGATATTGTGGATGTGTTGTGAGATTGTTAACCATTGTCATAGGGCAACATGTGTAGTAACTGTTAAATGAGAAACTACTTTGTTCTGTAAGCCTTCATCTTAAGTGAGAATAGCAGCGCAACTGGAAGAGTGTAGTCAATGTCACTGAACTGTGCATGTAGAAATTTTTGAAATGGTGTATCTTTGGCTACGTGTATTTTCACCAAAAAAAAAAGGTTGAGAAGTTAGAGGGTTGACATGTGGGGTTGCTAACCAATGTCATAAAACAATATGTGTACTACTGTTTCGTGAGAAACTATTTGTTCTGTAAGCCTTCACCTGAAGTACAATAAAAAAAAGAAAAAGTCTGGTAGATAGCAGGTGTTAGCTGAGGACTAATTCTTTCCCACCCTACTTCTACCAGAGGATGGTTGCTCATTTTCAAAATTGTTTTAGCCCCTTTGCATTTCCAAATAAATTTTAGAATAAGCTTCTCTATATCTACAAAAAAATCCTGCTGAGATTTTGATAAGAAGTACAGTAAACCAAATCAAATTAGGGAGAATTACTATCTTTATTATGCTGAGTCTTCCAGTCCATGAACATGGTATGTTTCTTTGATCTTCTTTGGTTTATTTTATCAGCATTTTGTAGTTTTCAGCATACAAATCCTGCACATTTCTTTTTAGATTTATAGCTAATATTTTTTGAGTGATTATAAATGGTATTATTTTAAATTTTGGTTTCCAATTTTTTATTGTTATATACTAACAATAACACAGTTATTAGTTTTAAGAGTTTATTTGTAGTGAGAGAGTTTTAATTCTCCTGGAGTCCAGAATTCTGGAGTCCATGGAGGGGAAGTGACTCACCCAAGCCATTGCCCTGCGATATTGTTTTGAACCATAAGCCTTGAGAAAACTGGCTTCCTAAAGTCATCTTTAAGTCAAACAATGGTCTAGACAAATTAGTAAAGACCATTTTGCCTTGGTTTTTGCGTTGGTCTCTTTTGAAGAATTATCTATGTGCAGTCAGTTTTGAGAAACAGACACTCCAAGGGCAGACTAGAAGTATGTTTTAGTGTAAATTGTATTGCATAAACACTGTTCTGGCTCCATTTCCATGGCAATGTCAATCAGATGGGGTATAAGAATCTTTGGACATTCTTTACTCTCTGAAACATTTTTTACTTCCTAGTCAAAATGCTATCCCAATTCACAAATTGTACATTAAATAAACTTCAATCAATTTCTATTATTGGCTTAATATGATTTTTGTTTTAACAGTAGATTCTTTGAGATTTTCTACATAGGCAACTATATCATTTGCAAAAAGGAACAGCTTTCTTCCTTTCCCATCTGCATTTTTTATTTCCTTTTCTTGCCTTATTGAACTGGTTAGGCAAGAATATAAGTGGTGAGAATAAACATCCTTGCCTTATTCCCATCTTCAGGGAGAAAACATTCAGTCTTCCGCCATTAAGTATGATGTTAGCTATAGGTTTTTCAGATGATCTTTATCAGGTTAAGAAAGTTTCCCTCATAGTTGGTTAGGAGATCTTATCATGAATGGTCATATTTTATCAGGTTTTTGACTCTGTTATTTTATTTTAGGTAAATTTGACTTAATCTATAATATATCATACCAAAAGTGTTGATGCATGATTCTTCATGGTGTAAATAAGGAAAGTTGATGAGAAAGTTGCCAAAAATAAATCTTACCTATTTGCTCCTGAAGTCAGAATGTTGAAAATCAACTTTGTGGAAGTTTGTTGTAACACGTATCTTTTATTCATCTATCTTTTTTCAGTTTGTAAACACCAGCATAATAAGAAATTCTGTTATTAAACTTTAATTTCTGTGTAGTATGAGTCTGACTTCAATGTGTTTATGGGCCAACATTAATTAACAGAAGTGATTAAAAGCCTCCTAAGTAAGAAATGGAGCCCTGGTGGAACAGTGGTTAAGAGCTACAGCTGCTAACCAAAAGGTCAGCAGTTCGAATCCACCAGCTGCTCCTTGGAAACCCTATGGGGCAGTTCTACTTTGTCCTACAGGGTCACTACAAGTCGGAATCAACTTGATGATTGATGAGTTTTTTTTTTTTAAGTAAGAACCATGAAGATGTCCAAACCATTGACTTTGCAGTTTGTCTTAAGAAACAAATTCAATAGAATCAAAATATGTTCATGGAGATATGCAGCATGACCAAAATGTCCAAAACGAGGGGATTGGATTTCATAAATCATGGCACACTCAGTTATTCAATATGTTTATTAAATGTATACCAGGTGCCAGTTATGATCTTTGGCCCTACAGACACACACATCAGAACAAAGCAGACAAAATTCCCTGCCCTCATGGAGATTACTTTCTAGTCAGCAGAGACAGATATACATAAGTTAAATAAGTAAACATACATTGTGGCAGACGGTGTCAATAATCTAAATGCGCAGAGAAACACCAAAAATCAAGGTAATAGAATATATTTTTACAAGTAGATACGATTCGAATTGGGCAGAGTCAAAACCAAAAGTATTTGGAAAGGGGCTCCAAAGAGGGGACAGTGTAAATTAATTATATAGGTCATTGTTATGTTAATTTCTCAAGGGATAGCATCAAAGCACAGGGCAGGATATCAGGGTCCTTCCATTACAGAAACAGAATCACCACAGACAGGCCATACAACCTAAAACACAGCCTCTAGTCAGACCCTGGAGACCTTGTTTCTCCTACCTGGCTGCACATAGAACTGAATGCCTAAGGCCTCGACTAAGCTGCTTACTAGTCTATTGTTTGACCTGACAGTGACTCCAGGACACTAGTTCCTTCAAGGTTCAAGGTTCAAAAGGACACCAAAGGTGAATGGCCTGGGCCGGTCACCCAATTCCGTGAACCCAGAAATTTAGATTCCAGGAGAATTAAAATGGCTTTGTGATTGGTGATAAATGTTTTGGAGAAAAATAAAGCACAGAACAAGGATATGTTCAGGGGTGGGGTGGAGAGGGATGCTATTTTAAATAAGGTGAGGGATGCACCTCACCAAACAACACACAGGAACATGAAATGTTAGAATTAAGAATACTCTGTAACAATGTGGAAAAATTTTCATATTTTAATTATTAAATGAAAACCAAATAATATAAAGTAGAAACACATGCTGTGGTTTCAAATATTTACGTATGTATATGTGTGTGTATGCATAGAATATGAAAATGGTGTTTACATAAAGAATTGTGGATGGTTTTAATATTATTTTACAGCATTATTTACTCTTGGCATATTAGATTTTCAGCTTCAAAAATGAAAAATGCTTTAACATTTCCTGGGGTTAATCTGAAATTGAATGAATTGTAGGGCAAAGTGCAGATAGAACTCATATTTGCTCTCGAAGACTTTTACTTGGGGCACATCTGAGGAAGAATCTTCTATTAAGGCAACTATTTAAAAATTATGTATTTTAAAGGAGATGAAAGATATGTTGTTCATGGTGCTAAGGAGAACAGTTGTATAGTATTGGCTGTGAATATTGATGTTATGGATTGAATCGTGTCCCCCAAAAATGTATGCCAACTTGACTAGGCCAGGATTCCCAGTATTATGTGGTTGTCCACCATTTTGTGATCTAATATAATTATCCTATGTGTTGTAAACCCTAGCCTGTATAACATTAATGAGGCAGAATTAGAGACAAATAAGTTAATGAGGCGGGACACAATCTACAGGATTAGGTTATATCTTGAGTCAATCTCTTTTGAGATATAAAAGAGAGAATTGAGCAGAGAGGAGAAGGACTTCCAACCACCAAGAAAGAAGAGCCAGGAGCGGAGCGCATCCTTTGGACCCAGGATCCCTGTGCTGAGAAGCTCCTAGACCAGGGGAAGATTGATGACACGGACTTTCGCCCAGAGCCAACAGAGAAAGAAAGCCTTCCCCTGGAGCTGGCTCCCTGAATTCAGACTTCTAGCTTCCTAAACTGTGAGAGAAGAAATTTGTTTGTTAAAGCCATTCACTGTGGAAGATAACTAAGACAATAGATATAATTGTAAGTTTAACATGTGTTCATACTTGAGTTATCATATTCAGTTTTGGTATGTGGCTATACTTTGGAGGACTGACTAAAATAAAATGTACTAAAACCCTATGGAGTGCAGTTCTACTTTGCACACACAAGGTTGCCATGAGTTAGAATTGACTTTACAGCAACTAACAACAACAAGACTTATTTTATTGCAAACTACATTTTCCTATGTATTCAAGAGATAACTAATCACACAGAATGTGACTTCGTTTCCCTTATATACATGTTGTTGTTGTTAGGTGCCTTTGAGTCCTGCGCCATCCTCACAATTGTTGTTATGCTCAAGCCCGTTGTTGCAGCCACTGTATCAATACGTCTCATTGAGGGTCTTCCTCTTTTTTGCTGACCCTTTACTCTACCAAGCATGACGTCCTTCTCCAGGGGCTGGTCCCTCCTGATAACATGTCCACAGTAGGTGAGACGCGCCATCCTTCTTTCTAATGAGCATTCTGGCTGTACTTCTTCCAAGACAGATTTGTTTGTTCTTCTGGCAGTCCATGGTATATTCAGTATTATTTGCCAACACCATAATTCAAAGGTATCAGTTCTTCTTCGATCTTCCTTATTCATTGTCCAGCTTTCACATGCATATGAGGCAATTGAAAACACCATGGCTTGCCTTAGGTGCAACTTAGTCCTTGAAGTCACATTTTTGCTTTTTAATACCTTAAAAAGATCTTTTGCAGCAGAATTGCCCAATAAAATGCATTGTTTGGTTTCTTGACTGCTGCTTCCATGGGCATTGACTGTGGATCCAAGTAAAATGAAATCCTTGACAACTTCAATCTTTTCTCCGTTTATCATGACGTTGCTTATTGGTCCAGTTGTCAGGATTTTTGTTTTCTTTATGTTGAGGTGTAATTCACACTGAAGGCTGTGGTCTTTGATCTTCATCAGTAAGTGCTTCAAGTCCTCTTCACTTTCAGCAAGCAAGGTTTTGTCATCCTCATATTGCAAGTTGTTAATGAGTCTTCCTCCAATCCTGATGCTCCGTTCTTCATCATATAGTCCAGCTTCTAGGATTATTTGCTAGGCATACAGATTGAATAAATATGGTGAAAGGATACAACCCTGACGCACACCTTTCCTGACTTTAACCCACGCAGTATCCCCTTGTTCTGTTCAAACGACTGCCTCTTGGTCTAAGTACAGGTTTCTCATGAGCACAATTAAGTATTATATACATGCAGCAGGAAATTCCCTAATGTTACAGAATGGTAGATCTGTTAACCACTCTCAGACAAGGTCCTCTGGTTCTTCTTCTTTTTTTTGGGGGGGGGTTCTAATTTATTTCTTATTGTTGTATTAAATGAAGTTTACATTTCAAGTTAGTCTCCCATCCAAAATTTTTATACATACATTGTTATGAGATCCTAATTGCTCACCCCATTCTGCGACAGCACACTCCTCCTTTCTGCCCCTGATTCCCCATGACCATTCAACCAGCTTCTTACTGTCTCTGCCTTCCCATCTCACCTCTGGACAGAAGCTGCCCCTTTGGTCTCTTGTATCTAAAGAGGCACACTCTTCACGAGTATCACTTTATGTCCCACAGTCCTCTGGTTATTCTTGAGGTGCTTAGGCTTAGTTTCAGATCTGCCCAAAGAGCCCACAAAAAAACTTCCAGAGGTAATAGAGGAATTTAGCAAAGTTGCAGGGTACAAGGTCAACAAACAAAAATCAGTTGGGTTTCTATACACCAGCAATGAGAAATCTGAAAGAGAAATTAGGGAAACAATTTCGTTCACAATAGCATCTAAGAGAATAAAATACCTAGGAATAAATTTAACAAGGATGTGAAGGACTTATACAATGAAAATTATAAAAAAACACTGCTGAAAGGGATTAAAGAAGACATATAAATGCAAAGATGTTCCATGTTCATGGATTCGAAGGCTTAATATTGTTAAGATGTCAATACTACCCAAAGTGATGTATATTTTCAAAGCAATTCCATTCAAAATTCCAACAGCCTTCTTTACAGAAATGAAAAAACCAATCCTCAACTTTATATGGAATGCCTAGAGGCCCCAACTAGCTAAAGAAGTGTTGAAAGAGAAGAAAAAGTAGGAGGATTCACACTTCCTGATTCTAAAAACATATTATACAAAGTCTGCTATTAAAGTGTTCCTTGGAAAATATTTTTATGACATGGCCAAAGCATGGCAACTGAGCCTGGTTTATTTCCTACTGTGCTGAATCAGAATTTCTAGGCACTGAGCAATCACTCCATTATCAAAGGCAAGCTCAGCGCTGTCTTTTAAGAGCACAAATTTCCTGAATATCTTGCATTCTTCTTTCCAGCTTACCACCATAAAATCTCAGCAGTCACAGGACTTCTTAATTTGGATTATCAAATTAAAATCTCATTGTCTGTTTTTCTCAAATTTCCTTTCTTCCATTTTTTCTTCTTTTTTTAAAACAAGCACACTAGTGCTAGAAGTTAAGACACATTATATAACAAATGGGCTCCACGGGATAGCCAAACTATTCTCTTATAATGTAATGTTGAAATTTTTCAAGTGCCTTGAAAAACACATCCAGAAATGATACAAAGCAGCTAGCCAGCCTGCAAGCGATGAATTAGCAAGTAAACTGGGTTTTGACCATAAAAGGGAAGAGAGGTAGGCATTGCACACTTTTCCCCAATCTTTTTTTCCTTCTGGTTACTGCTTCTTATGAGTCGGAATCAGCTCAACGGATACTGCTTCTTTGGGGTAGTCCTCATGGGCAGTCCTAGTTTTGTTTCAGCTGGTAGTTTGGATGTTCTGTGATTGCTTCAAAATAGAATAGTAGTTAAGAGAGATGTCTCTGGTTCTAATCCTAGTTCCTTGGTGACCTTGTACAAGTTACTTTACTTCTCTGAGCCTCAGTTTTATTGTCAGTAATAGTGATAATGCTTCATGAGTTTGCCTGGAAGGGCTTAAATGAATTTATATATGTTATCAGACACACATAATACGTGCTCATAATTAGAACTCATTATTTGTCCTTTCTCTTATTCATATGGTGATCAAGAGTGCTTGTTAGGTTACAGAACACTCTCACACGCACGATTACCTAATCTAATCCTCCAGACAGGTACTGTAATCATCATTGTACTGAGTGGGGAAATGACTGATACAAGTTGCAGGTATCCCCCTGCTACACCATCCTCCATATTTATGCAAATGAGAGGCTCACTTGTCTTTATATATACCCACAATATATACACCAAACCAAACCCACGCCAAACTCATTGCCTGGAATAACTAGGGCATTGCACTGGCCCTGGGCGCCTGGCATCACTGAAAAGTTTCTGTTAACCCAATATAGCCCAACATCCTTCCTCAAGCACGGTAATGAGTTAATTAAAAGATTAATGAGCTTGACTTGTATTTTTGAGCTGATATTATGGTAAGGATATCTAAAAGAGGGGTGTCAGATGTTTGGACACGGGTACAATTTCAGTGCTTACCATAGAGTCCATTTTCCATAGACACGCTGCTGGCCGTACCAGGTTAATAGAAACTGCTCAGTGGCACCACGGGCCCAGGGCCAGTGCAATAGCTGCCATACCCTAGTTACCTTCTGCCGTCAAGTTGATTCCAACTTATAGAAACACTACAGGACAGAGAGTAGAACTGCCCCCATAGGGCTTCCAAGGCTGTAAATCTTTATGGAAGCAGAGTGCCACATCTTTTTCCCACAGAGTGGTGGTTGAGTTCAAACCACTGACCTTTTGGTTAGCAGCCGAGTACTTTAACCACTGTGCCAGCAGGGCTCTTAATATATACACGTAACAAAAAAGTCATAAGGTACACAAAAGGTATGCTGTGAAAAGTAAGGCTCCCAAGGTCCCTGGGTGATGCAAACAGTTTCCACTTGACTGGTAACAAAAAGGTTGGCAGTTTGAACACACCCAGCAGCACCACGGAAGAAAGCCCTGGCAATCTGCTTCCTTAAAGATCACAGTCAAGAAAACCCTATGGAGTCATTCTACTCTGTAACACATGGGGTCTCCTAAGTCACAAAACAACAGCAAAACAAGCAAACAAACATAAAAAGTCTCCCACTTCTGTTCCTGCTGCCACTCAGCTTCCCTCCTCATAGCTGACTCTTCCTCCTGTGGATATTTAAGTGTAGTAGTTTGCTTGTCATAAGTCTTCTTCTCCAGGAGATAATCAGAGATAATGTGCAATTTTAGACTACAAACAATATATACTATGTGTTTCAGTCAGGGTTCAGCATTATAAACAGAAACAAAGGGATTTAACACAGATAAGGAAATGCTTACAAAATCTTTGGAAGGGCTAGAGGAGCAGGCTCTGGGTGAAGCCTCACAGAAGCATTTCTAGAACACATCCACAAAACTGACCGTTGTGGAAGCCACTACACCAGCCCTAATGAGAAAGCTGCTTCCAGAAGGATTGAACTCAAGAACCCACTCCCAGCAACCTCTTGACACTCACAAAGCTGGTGTTTGAACACTGGAACACAGAGTTCAGCCACTGGCTTCACTGCAATTGCTACTGGACGCCCCCAAAGCTGGATATTGGAAGCGGAAGGTCTGCTGCAGAAAAACACCATATCTTTATAACCTGGCTTGCCAGAAGAAAAAAAGTCAAAGCAGCAGGAAATGGCCTCATTTCTCTTTCCACCTTCCAAATCTCACACAAGTACATCTGGTCGAAAGAATCTAATCCATATCCAGAACTCTGCTTCTAAGGGAGTTTGGGAAATGAAGTGTTTAGCTTGCAAGAAGCGGTGAGAATGAAGGATAAGTGCCAATCTAAAATAACTTTGTTGTTGTTAGTTGCCATCCAGTTAGCTATGACTCATGGCTACCCCATGCACAACAGAACAAAATGCTACCATTCCTATGCCACCTTCACAATCACTGGTATGTTCAAGCCCATAGTTGCAGCCACTGGGTATTTTGAGTGACTTCCAACCTAGGGGGCTCATCTTCAAGCACTATATTGGGCAATATTCTGTTGAGATCCACAGGGTTTTCATTGGCTAATTTTCAGAAGTAGACTACCAGGCCTTTCTTCATAGTCTTAGTCTGAAAGCTCCACTGAAACCCATTCACCATGGGTGACCATGCTGGTATTTGAAATACCGGTGGCATAGCTGCCAGCAACATGCAAGCTGCTACGGTATGACAAACTGAAAGATGGGGTGTTAGTTTGCTCTTTTACTAGTCCTTAATTTCCTTCCCCATATATTCTAGCAGAAGCTATGGATAGTCCTTCTGTCAATTTCTCTACTGTGTTTTCTTCCAAGTAGGGTTTTGTAGTACTAGATCACTCATTCCTGAAAATGAACTTGCCATAAGAATATTCTCTTTATAATTTTTTTTTTTTAGATTCACATCAGTTATGGCTGCCATCAAGTTACGAGAATTTATTGATCGTCGCCCAACCATCCCACCCAGGTAATGTTCTCCTAGGTGCTGACACATTCCAGAGCTGCAACATGACAGACAGGCACCTAAGGAATTAGAATTCCTCTCCCTGCTGCTCCATGACTGAGAAACAATGGTTGCCAGAGGGTTCTACTGAGGCTTCTTTGGGTTTAGGGAAAGTTGTGAAAAAGTTTTTTAAAAATCCCACACATGGCAGGAGCCAAACAAAGCAGGTGCCATTGAGTGACAATGCATACTGTGATTAAAATGAAAGTAAAGAGATTCACTGAGAGCAACGGCAGTTCAAGCTGGGGACATGTTGGATCTCACAACGTGAAAACCAGTGCTCCAAAATGGTGGAGTTACAGAGACATTTTTATGAGGTTAAATATAACATTCTGATTGGAAGTTGCAAGATTAGGTAAGCAGGAGGCAGGATAACTCAAAGCAGGGGCTTTACAGTGATTGGTTGGAAACACAAATGTGGGTTATTTGGATTGGTTAGTTTACATACATGACTAAAGGAGGTTTTACAAGGTGATTGATAGGGGACAGGGTCCGCTGATTCCGCCCAGCCAGAGGCCCAAGGTCATATGCATATGAATGGGAAGAAGTCAGTCTACTGGTTCCACCCAGCCAGCGGCTCAAGGTCATATGCTTATGAGCAGAAAGAAGTTAGTGTACTTGTTCCAGCCAGCCAGAGGCCCAGGGCCATATGCATATGAAGAAGTCAAGGTTACATTATCAGGTATGCAGAAGCAGAAGTCACAAAATGGAGTTGGGCCTACACCTGAGTCAGCCACCCTAGGCATGCCAGGCACCTCAGTTTTGCAACCTGGCACATTCCCTTCTTCTGATCAAGAATTTCGAGATATCATTTCATTCATCGATTCTTTGATAATTTCATTGACCATTAATAAAAAGAGTGCTTTCTTCTGCATGGGCTTCAGGTAGTGGTTTGAACTGCTGCTTGGTTAACAAGCCTTTAAGACCCCAGACACTATGAATGTGAAAAGTAGCTGGGCACCATTTGATGTCTTTACCATGCTATAATTTTTGTCTCTTGCTTCTTGTGGTCCAGTCATTAGGGTCTGTGTGGGGCTTGGCCACATTGAAGGAATAACCTGGCATCTAAGTGCTCTGTTTCAGGAGGTAAGATTGAATCCGTCTGGAGGATGAACACTATCAATATACATTATTCTTTTCATAGGCATTAAATTGATATTCTAAGTAATAGCATTAGTCGTACATTTCATACAACATTTGTTTAGTCCAATAACAATTATTACAGCAAGAAGTATTAGCAGACCAGTAAATAATATGGATTGAATCCATGATCCAGCACCTTTAGGTAACCAGCTAAAGATGTCAGGGGAAGGTGAATTAGGCATAGAGGATGCCTTTTGGTGTACCTGCTTAAGGTCTTATTCTACTTCTCCTGAAATATTTATCCAAGTGCAACAGGAGGTATTAAGTACTGCACATACACCTCCTTATTGGGCTAAAAGGAAATCAAGGGCAATTCTCCTGTGCAATACTACTCTACTA
The DNA here is from genome assembly GCA_030035585.1 of Dugong dugon. Lineage (NCBI taxonomy): Eukaryota > Metazoa > Chordata > Mammalia > Sirenia > Dugongidae > Dugong > Dugong dugon. The sequence continues at coordinate 19,509,941 of CM057469.1, read as the reverse complement.
AAGGAATTTAAGGACTGTTGTTGAACTTCTTTGCTAGCAGCAAGGTTATTAGTTATCTGCAACACCATGGTGAATAAATTGTGAATCGATTTTTTAAGTTCAAGGTTACCAACAAGTGGAAAAAGGCCTTGGAGGAATGCCCATCTATCTCTGAGTTTATCTATTACAGGGTTGTTACTAGCTTTTCTTTTGTTTCTGGTAAGAAGTTTCAGATCATTAGTTTAATGTGTGCGTTCATCATAGGAATGGAGGTTTAGAGGAACCTCAAGGGTCCCTAAGGTACATTGGCCACATATGCTCCATCCATCTAGGCAGGGTAGTGCACAAGTGTTAGGGTCAATATGATCGTTTTCCTTTAAATAAGTGGATCCCCCACATAAAAATACATATCCTAGGGGCACAAAAATTGTTCCTGTTGCAGTTTGAGTATTGGGGGAAAGAATAGCCTGGTTGGCTTCTTTAAGTCATTTTCCAGTAAGACAGCTGCTACAAATGGATTTTCCTTTAAATGGGCAAATTGGGGCATCTGGATTCTCATAATTACAAAAATCTACTAAGGCTGTATAATATTGGCCATTGCCAACAAAGGGAATAGAGTGTCCATTACTGTAAATAAATTCAGGATTTGTCCAAAGAAAGAAAAAGAAAAGAACAGTGTACTGAGGGATAAGTAGGAAAGTTAGATGGATGCCATAGCATAACAGGGATAGTTCTTCTGGCAATAATACTCGTGTTTACCATGCCGCCGTGTATAAAACTATAATTAAGTACTGGCAAGGCCAGTGGGTCAGAGTTATCATGTTCAGTTTTCAGAATTTGATGACAAATCCAGCAATCAGTCAGATTACCTGCGCTAACTACTGACTGAGCTAGCTTGACAAAGGCATTTTTGTACCAAGTGTTATTTAGAGTGGTGAAAGACAATAACAGAAAATTTAAGAAGAGCTTTATAGTGGAAAAACACAAACCAAAAATAATATAATGATGGAAAGGTAATAAAAATAGTGGTTATGATAAAACAAGTGTTTTCATCCACTATCATTTGAGAATAAGGTCTCAAAACAGGGAGTGACCCTATGGGTAATCCAGTGAGCAAAAGAATAGCAACGAGGAAAGAAATGAGGGTTAGGGCATCAACAGGTGTTTAAAACACAGGCCAGTAACAACTCTAGTAAAATAACGGGGTGAGTAACAAAACAGCAGATAAAAGGTTAAACTGACAATAAGTATTTTGCTTATTTGCATGAAAAAAGAATAGTATGAAAATGAGATAATATCAACAGTGTATGAAACAGCAACTAGCATAAGGATAGTAATGAATATGAAACAGCAAATACATCGATAGTCTGTATGGAAAATTCTTACCAGCCAATAAACCCAAATTGGCAACACAAAGCAACCTCAAAAGCAGTAAGAATTAAACAGTTCAATGACCTCAGGGGCTTGCAGTCAACAGAATGGGTGAGAGGTCTTATTCTGTGATCTTGGGAAAACTGTTTGCTTTGGGTACAGTCATGTGCTTCTGGCCACCAGGGCATTCGAATTTCAGCTTAAGTCCCTCAGTTGATTAAATTGTCCAGGCAGGAGCTGCAGTCTTCTTCAGTTGGGAGACATGAATCCAAGTCCTAACTCCCTGTAATTTAGTGGCACAAGGATTAGTAAGAAGGACAAGGTAAAGTCCTTTCCATCGAGGTTCAAGAGAATCTTTTAATTGGTGTCTTTCCCAATAAACATAGTCTACAAGTTGGATAGTGAGTAGCTTGGACACTTCTTGTTTCTGATTATCAAAAGCTTCTTTAACTTGTGAGGAGTATTCCTTAGAATACTGAATTAAAGACTTGCAACATTGGAGCAAGTCAGATTGAGTTAAATTTGATTCAGAGCAGGTTACCCAATAAAGGAGCACCATAGGCTGCCCAGTAATAATCTCATGAGGGGTTAAATTGTGGGATCCAAATGGAGTAGTTCCCAAATTAAAGACAACTAGAGGTAACACTTTAGTCCAAAGTAATTGTAAAGATTTTGAAAGTTTGGCTAATTGAGTTTTTAGTATACCATTAGTTCTTTCAACTAGGCCAGAGGATTGAGGATGATAAGGAAAGTGAAGCCTCTGGAAGATAGGAAAAATTTTGCATATTTCCTTATTTTTCCAATAAAATGCATACCCTGGTCACTACAAAGGACACTGGGGCTCCCCAAGTGGGGATGATATTTTCAAGAAGCTTCTTGGTCACAAAGGTGACAATAGCTTGATGGCCAAGAAAAGCTTCTACCCAGTGAGAAAAGCTACAAATCATGACTAAAACAAATTTATAACCATTTGATGATGAGAGCTGAATACAACCAATTTGCCATTCGAGCATAGGTACCTTATGGGTAGAGTTTTATGGATTTACCTGAATTAGATGGGGCACAAATAGGGCAATGGGATGACACATAATCAGCAACCTCATAAAAATGCCCCCACCAATACTTTTTAAAATATTTCCGCATTTTTTCTGTTCCCAGATGGGCATTTGCATGCAATGCTTCTAGCACGGGGATTTGTAAGGATTTGGGGAGAGCTAAATTCTTGTCGGGACCTATTCATATTCCAGGAGTGGAACACTGGGAGCAACCTGATCTTTTTGATTTCTCTGTTTCTTCTTATGGGGCTGATTTCTGATGCTCAAGTAAATCCTTGGGAGCAACTCCTTTGGGAAAAGAAAAATTCTCTATGAGCATATTAATAGATTGCTTATCATCTAAAACTGTGCCCCACTGCATAGGAACAAACTTTATGGTGGCTAATACAGTAGAAGGACAATCAAAACTATAAGAACAGACATGGTCCACTGCGGTGGAAAACTCTCCCCACCAGTAATTTTCCCAAGCCTGTATTAGGCCATCTGCTTTAATCCCTATATTATCATCTAAAAAACTCCAAACCATAGGGACAAGCAGGCACGCAGGTAAAACAGGTTTGTTATTAAGCCCAGTCCACAATCCAGTGGGTGGGTTTTGATGACATCTGGCTGCTCCCATTCTCTAATTCCTTTTTTAGAGTTAACTGTTGGTGTTTAAAAAGTAACTTTGAAACTTTATGAGGCTCCAATCTGAGTAGACATTTTCCAACGCTCTGTAATATAGGTGTCATAAGTGTTCTACAAGCACTTATTTCCTCCTTTACATCATGATCATGAGTATGGCCATCACGATCATGAATTAGTGTATTATTATGAGGGGGTGGCCAGGAAGCAGCCAGCTTAGCTACTCTATCAGCGAGTCATTCCCTTTAATTTCTTTTGTTTGAGAAACTCCTTTGGCTTCGTGGGTCTGGATTCTAATTACAGTGATCTCAGAGGGGAACAAAAGAACTTCTGTGAGGTCTGCTGTAAGGAGCCATTTTTTATTTGGGTCCCAGAAGAAGAGATTAAGAACCCTGTCTGTTGCCATAACAAACTAAAATCACGAACCACCCTGAATACATACCTTCCATCCGTGTAAACATTTACTAACTGTCCAGAAGCCAATTGCAAGCCCTCATGAGTGCGATCAATTCAGCTTGTTGAGCTGAGGTGACTTCAGGAAGGGTGCCACTTTCAAGGTCTTTGGTGTATACGGTCACAGCATAACCCCCCTGGTAATGAGAGCTAGTAAGTTTAGTTTTTAAATATGATCCATCAACATTAAAACCAAGTCAGGATTTGGAAGTGGAGTCTCTTGTAAATGTTGTAAATTCAAACAGTCACGGGTAGGGTAATCCTCTTTGTTAAGTGGGGGTAATAAAGTAGCTGGGTTTAATGAGATTACAGTATGCAACTGAGTATTAGACCAAAAAACCAAACCTGTTGCCGTCGAGTCAATTCCAACTCATAGCGACCCTATAGGACAGAGTAGAACTGTCCCATAGGGTTTCCAAGGAATGACTGGTGAATTCAAACTGCTGACTTTTTGATTAGCAGTCAAGCTCTTTAACCTCTGTGCCACTAGAGCTCCAACTGAATATTGGAAGCAGCTAAAAGAACTTCATAGGAAATTATTCTACTAGCTGATAAATGCTGGGTCGAAGTTGAATTTAAAATGGTTGACATTGCATGGGGAACACAGACATCTAAAAACATTTCCCGAAACTACGTCTGCCATACTTTCAACCAGTTTAGCAGCTGCGGCAACTACCCTGAGGCATGGGGGTTAGCCCCTAGCTACAGGATCTAGTTTGAATACTGTAATACCCAATGGGTCTTTGTTGTCCTCCATGTTTTCGAGTGAGGAGTCCTAATGCATCGTTGAACACTTTATGTACAAACAGTAAAAAGTCTAGACCATAATTAGGAAATCCTAAGGCAGGAGTATTAATCAAAAATTCTTTCAGTTGTTGGACGGCCTTCTTACCATCATCTGTCAATTGGAAAAGATCGAGTTCAGAGATTTTTAAGTGTTTATATAATGGCTGAGCCAATAAAGAAAAATTTGGTATCCAGGCTTGGCAGTATCCACAGAGCCCAAGAAAACCCTCAACTGTTTTTTTTGTATTATGAATAGGGTAGGCTAGTGTCATGGATTGAATTATATCCCCCTAGAAACGTGTGTATCAATTTTGTTGGGCCATGATTCCCAGAATTGTGTGGTTGTCCCCCATTTTGTGATTGTATTTTTATGTCAAAGAGGATTATAGTGGGATTGTAACACCACCCTTACCCAGGTCACATCCCTGATCCTATGTAAAGGGAGTTTCCCTAGGGTGTGGCCTGCACCACCTTTTATCTTACAAGAGATCAAAGGAAAGGGAAGCAAGCAGAGAGTTGGGGACCTCATACCACCAAGAAAGAAGCACTGGGAGCAGAGCCCGTCCTTTGGACCTGGGGTTTCTGCATGGAGAAGCTCCTAGTCCAGAGGAAAATTGATGAGAAGGACCTTCCTCCAGAGCCGACACAGAGAGAAAGCCTTCCCCTGGAGCTGATGCCCTGAATTTGGACTTGTAGCCTACTAGACTGTGAGAGGATAAATTTCTCTTTGTTAAAGCCATCCGCTTGTGGCATTTCTGTTACAGCAGCACTAGATGACTAAGACAGCTAGGATAGCTTCCTTTCTCTTGTGGTCTATAGTAATTCCCTTTGCAGAAATGATGTGGCCCAAATATTTAACTGAAGGTTGGACCAATTTGTTATTTTTCTTTGGATACTTTGTGCCCACCAATGGCCAAATGTTGCAATAGGAGGCTTTTTTCCTGTCAGCAGTCAGAAGGGAAGTTAGAACAGACCAACAGGTCATAAAAAAAGTAGACCCTATAGTAAACTGTAAGGGCTGGAAATAAGCATGCAAAAATTGTGAAAAATAGTTTTGGGATTCATTGAAGCCCTGAGGCATCACTGTCCAAGTATATTGTTGGTCCTCCCAAGTAAATGCAAACAAATATTGACTATCTGGGTGTAGATGAATGCTAAAGAATGCACTGCAAAGGTCAACCCCCATAAAGTGAGTGGTGTCAGTGGGAACATTGGAAAGAAACAAATTGGAATTAGGAACTAATGGAAATCTAGGGATCACAATGAGACTGACAACACATAAATCTTGGACAAATTTCCAACCCCGATTATTTGGTTTCTTACTGGGAAAACAGGGATGTTACAAGGACTACTAATACATAGGATGATTAAACCTTTCACAAGGAAACCTTGAATTATAGGAGAGATTCCCTCTTTACCTTCCCATCTCAAAGGATATTGGGAGATTTTTGATAAAGGTTCAGAGGCATCAATCTGAATTTGAATTGAGTCTGCTGACAGCACTCAGCCAATGTCAGTCGATGTAGTAGCCCATAAGGTTTCATCAATTGTGGACAAAAAGTCTGAGGAGGAGGAGACAAGAGCTGAGCGTTTACCTTCCTCCAGTGGCAACGGAGTGCCTGTAAACAACAAAGAGCTTCTTCCTCATTTGGGGCTGCTCTTGCTCAAGAATCATCATGTAATTTGGTGTCAGGCAAATTTAGCAAGATTTCTCCTTGCCCAGTGACCTTTAAACGGTAGTTCCATTTAGATAAAAAGTCTCTCTCAAGCAAATTAATGACTGTCTAAAATAAGAACTGATGCATGTCTTCAATAGGACCCAAATATATAGAAAACAGGTAAAGAATGGGTTAAAATTTGTTCTTGGTTAGCAACTCCCACATCTTTAGAGGTCTTTGTACTCCTGGGGGGATGCTTTTGCAAACATGTGGGATTAATAATTGAAAGGCTGGAACCTGTGTCAATTAAAAATTTGCAAGGTTCTCCATTAATCTGAGTAATAGTTTCCCCTTGAGAATCTAAAGCCATTATCAGAAAAGCCCCTAAGTAGTCCCCAGGGCACCCTAATTCAGGCTTGGCCTGAGAGGTGTCAAATTGTAGGGGTATTGTTCTGGGATTTGGTCCCCGCATAGGCCTTGAATTTGTTATAATTAGGAGATTGCACCTGTTGTAACTGCAAGGCCATTAACTTGTTTTGTTTAGTCTTACTTCTTTGTTCTATTTCTTTAGGTTTTTGTTTTAAAGGTTGGCCCAATTTGTAAGGTGAAGTAGTTAGCTGCAATGTGGGAACATTTTCCCAATTTAGCCTATGGCATTTGATCAGTTTGGTGAAATCAGGGTGGAGCCCATGGAAAAAATGAAATTAAAAGCTTTACTGGCTCCTGGTTCTTCCAAGTTTAACCCAGAATGTTTTCATAAAAAGCTTAGTCTAATGGCCTCTGTAATTGTAAACATTTTCATCTTTCTCTTGTTTATAGCCCTGAAATTTAGCTCAATCTATTTTCCAAGGAAAAACCCTTGGGACAGTATCAGTAAGGCTGGTGACAATAGCCTTGGTCTGATTTAGTAATTCAATACCGGGGACATGAGCCTGAATTGTTAAGGATTTTTCAGGGTTTTTCCTTTTCACTTCTTCCATCCATCTTTGGTCATCTTCTGGTCCCCATAACAAATGTATTAGATTATACAAATTGGGTGGACCAGGTTCATAACTTTCAGCCAAAATTCTAAATTTATGGGTAAATTTCTGTGGATCTTCATGAGGGTTAGGAAATTCCTTTGTTACTGTGTGAAGTTCCACTTTTGACCATAGGGTAAAGGTAACTTTGGGGGGTTTTGAGGCTTGCAAGTGTACTTGATATTAAAGGCCATCTCAGAAACTGCCTTACTCTCTTCTAGAGAGTCCTTAGGGCAGTAAGGGTACTCAGATAAAATATTTTCAGAGGAATAGGGCAGTAAAGATGGGTAAAGGGAAGCAACCACTGGATAGAGAGGAGGAAGGGACAGAGGTCATATTTAAAAGGTCAGCCAAAGAGGTGGTAGAGCTTTGGCTTTGTAACTCTTTAATTTGTTTAGCCTGTTAGAAACTGTTTCTTGGAATGATGCAAATTTACTATCTTGGTGTCTTTTGGAGCCCTTTAGGTACCAATTAAAATAGGAGTCCTGTTGAACTTGCTTTACTGGAGACCCTTTATTTTCTAATTTGCTGCACAGAAAAATGAGTTTGCCTAGGCCAAATGAGCCTCACAATGGCCATTGATTCTCTACATCTCTCACAGTAACTGCATGTCATTTACTAATGTACAAAACAGTACGAGGGTCATAATACTTAACCATATAAGCCACCAGAGTCCCTGAACGGGGGCCTGCTTGATCTTTTGACAAGACATGACATCTTACCAAGTAACCTGTGCATGCAAACTTTAAGGGAACACAAAAGCCTAATGTGAACCTAGAGAAACCAAAAATAAGTTCAGTTCTTCCATGATCAGACAATGTCTTATCCCAGGTTCACCACTACATGTCAGCTTTTTCAAACTTACATCAATGATGGACCCATCAAAACGTTCAGATCATGAACGGAAAAAGAAAGTAAAAACAGAAAGCTAACAATGAATCTCTCAAAGAGCCATCTTCACATTACAGGGGATAATTTATTTGAGAAGGTTTACCTTAAGCAATACCTGAGAGTCTGTGGAGACAGATGAGCACAATAGGCTCAAGCTGGCACTGGGCCCCAGTCTTCAATTTCTTAGGATTTGCTGAAGATAAGATGCTTTCAAATCCTGCCAGCTACACCAAGAAATGTTGTCAAGTGACAATGTGTACTCTGTTTAATATGAAAGTAAAGAGGTTTATTGAAAGCAAAGGCAGCTCAAGCTGGGGACACGTTGGATCCCACAAAGCGGAAACCAGTGCTCCAAAATGGCAGACTTACAGAGACATTTTTATGAGGTAAAATACAACACTATGATTGGAAGTTGCAAGATTAGGTAAGCAAGAGGCAGGACAACTCAAAGCAAGGGGCTTTACAGTGAGTGGTTGGAAACATGAATGTTGACTATTTGGATTGGTTAGTTTAAATCCATAACTAAGGGGGATTTTACAGGGTGGTCACAAGATGTTTGATAGGTGGCCAAGGCCAGCTGTTTCCACCATCCAGAGGCCCAAGGCCATATACATATGAATGGAAGAAGTCAGTCTGCTAGTTCCGCTCAGCCAGAGGCCCAAGGCCATATGCATATGAAGAAGTCAAGGTTACATTCTCAGGAATACAGAAGCAGAAGTTACAAAATGGAGTTGGGCCTACACCTGAGCCAGCCACCCTAGGCATGCCAGGCACCTCAGTTTTGGAACCCTTGCACACAGGCAACTCTAAATTACCAAAAGAGTGAAAGGATATTGGCTTTTGCTTGATGAGGGGTTTAGCAAGATGCTGAAGAACTGAAGCCCATATTTTAGATGTAATCTTTTTACTTTCTGCTTGAAGTAAAACAAGGTCCCTGAGTGGTGCAAACAGTTTGTGCTCATCTACCAATCAAAAGGTTGGTGGTTCGAACCCAGCCAGTAGTACCTTGGAAGAAAGGCCTGGGGATCTGCTTCCATAAAGATTGCAGCCAAGAAAACTCTATGGAGCAGTTCTACTCTATAACACATGGGGTCCACATGAGGCTGAACCAAGTTGGCGGCAAAGGGTTTGGTTTGCCTGGTTTGGGGGTAAAAAAAAAACAAAAAAAAAACACTCCAGTGCTTCTGCAATAAGGAATGTGATTACAGAGACAGCAACTGAGAAAATTTTCACTCTTTCTCTAAGTTCATCTATAACACAAGAATAAGATGCCCTAGATCTGTTTTTCTTTATAATATTTTACTGAGTTTTTGGTGAAAGTTTACACAGCATGTGAGATTTCCATTTGATAATTTACACACAAATTGTTCACTGACATTAGTTACATTTATCACAATCTATCAACATTCTCTTTAATTGTATTCTGTCTGTTCCATTTTCAGTATTCTAGTTTCCCTGTCCACTTATCTTCTCATCTTTCCTTTTGAGTAATTGTTGACAGTTTGGTCTCATACAGATGGTTTTTATGCAGAGCACCGACCTTATAGGTAATTTCCTTTATTTGTGTGCCACTCTATTTCACTAAAAAGTGATCTCAGGGTAGTGGCTCTGTTCCAGATTTAAAGAGTGAGTGTCTCAGGACAATAGTTTTTGGGATTCCTCTGTTCTTTACTGTTCCAGTTTGTCTGGATTTTTTTTTTTTTTTAAAGAATTTTAGTTATGCTCCACATTTTTCTCCCATTCTATCTGGGACCATCTATTTGACCCTAGTCAGAATGGTCAGTGGTAGTAGCTGGTCACCAGCTAGTTCTTCTGGTTTCAGGGTAGATGAGGTTGTGGCTCATGTAGACTTGTTTCTTCTCTGAGTTTTTGGTTACCTTCTTACTGGTTTGCTCTTGATGAGTAGAGACTCATAGTTGTGTCTCAGATGGCCAGTTGCAGGCTTTTAAGACCTCAGATGCTACTCACTTCACTAGGATGCAGATCATGATTTTTGTGAACTATGCTATGTCAACTGACTGAGTTGTGTGAGACTATGGTCCTAAGTTTTCAAACCCAGAAAACCAATCTTGGAAGGTGTTTGGTTATGTCTGAGGAGTGTCCATATTTGTGTCTTCAATGAATTTAAGCACCTGCACCCACATATTTGCATTTACCCGTACCTATAGGTATTTCCATCTGTTCTCACCGATGTACACACCTGTACCTACTCAAATACCAATACGCTATATCCATCCACATATGCTCACTCATTTTTACTTTAGTTGTGCTGTGCTCACTATACCCACATTTGGTGCCACTTTTCCCATCACCAAAAATAACAAGTCTCAAGGATCTAAAGCATACTTTCCCTCCCACCTCCTCTCCCTGGTAACCACTAGTGAACTTTGGTCTCTCTCTATATATCTATTCTTCTCTATTGACAAAAAAGGGATCATACAATATTTGCCTTATATGCTTGACTTATTTCACTTAGCATTATGTCCTCCAGGTCTACACATGTTAAAATATTTCTCACAGACTCATTGTTGTTCTTTATGGTTGTGTAATATTCCATTACTACTACTACTACTACACAGGCAAAAAAAAACAATGATGAGTCTGTGAAACATTTTATAACATGGACGGACCTGGAGAGCATAATGCTAAGTGAAATAAGTCAAGCATATAAGGACAATAGTATTCTATTCTATCACGTGTCGGTCAGTTTGTCACACTGTGGTGGCTTGCTTTTTGCTGTGATACTGGAAGCTATGCCATTGGTATTTCAAATACCAACAGGGCCACACATGGTTAACAGGTTTCAGTGAATATTCCAGACTAGGACAGAATAGGAAGAAGGACCTGGTGGTCTACCTCTGAAAAAATTGGCAAGTGAAAACCTTATAAATATCAGCAGAACATTCTTGCTGGAAGATGAGCCCATCAGGTTGGAAGGCACTAAAAATACAATTGGTGAAGAGCTTCCTCCTCAAAGTGGAGTCAACCTTAATTACGTGGTTGGAGTAAAGCTTTCAGGACCTTCGCTTGCTGATATGGCACAACTCAAAATGAGAAGGAACAGCCACAAATATCAATTAGCAATCGGAACGTGGAATGTATGAAGTGTGACTCTAGGAAAACTGGAAGTCAGAACAAATGAAATGGAACACATAAAGATCGATATCCTAGGCATTAGTGAGCTGAAATGGACTGGTATTGGCCATTTTGAATCAAATAATCCTATTGTCTACTCTGCTGGGAATGACAAATTGAAGAAGAATTGCATCACATTCATCCTCACAAAGAACACTTTAAGATCTATCCTGAAGTACAACACTGTCAGTGATAGGATAATATCCATATACCTACAAGGAAGACCAGTTAATACAACTGTTATTCAAACTTATGCACCAACCACTAAGACCAAGGATTGGAAAACTGAAGATTTTTACCAAATTCTGCAGTTTGAATTTGATGAAGCATGCAGTCAAGATGCACTGATAATTACTGGTGATGGGAATGAGAAATGTTGGAAATGAAGAAGAAGGATGCATACTTGGAAAATATGGCCTTGGTGATAGAAATGATGCTGGAGATCGCATGATAGAATTTTGCAAGACCACTGATTTATTCATTGCAGATACCTTTTTCAACAACATAAACAGTGACTACACATGTGGATCCCACAGAATGGAATACATAGGAATCAAACCGGCTAATTCTGTGCAAAGAGACAATGGTAAAGCTCAGTATCATCAGTCAGAACAAGACCAGGGGCTGACTGTAGAACAGACCATCAATTGCTCATATGCAAGTTCAAGTTGAAGCTGAAGAAAATTAAAACAAGCCCACGAGAGCCAAAATACGACCTTGAGTATATCCCACCTGAACTTAGAGACCACCTCAAGGATAGATTTGATGCATTTAACACTAATGACCAAAGACCAGACGAATTGTGGGATGACATCAAGGATATCACACACGAAGGAAGCAAAATGTCATTAAAAAGACAGGAAAGAAAGAAAAGACCAAAATGAGTGTCAGGAGAGACTCTGAAACTTGCTCTTAAATATTGAGTAGCTAAAGCAAACAGAAGAAATGATGAAGTAAAACAGCTGAACAGAAGATTTCAAAGGGCAGCTCAAGAAGACAAAGTGGCTTCTGTGATGTCCTCGCGTCTCCTCTCCCCTGCTTCTAGACTCACCCTGACTCTCCAACACCTCAGCTGCTGTCTTGAGTCCTGAGATCTCAGTCTGTGCTTATTTTAATTCTTTGTTCAGTGAGTTAGTTGCTGGGGGAGTAAATGGGAGTGTCCACTCATTTCACCATCTTGCTCTGCTCTCTTCCCTAGATGTTTTCTTTTGCTAAATTTGTCTTGTTTAAGAGCTAGGATAACAATCTGTAAATCCGAATCCTACCCTACCTCACCACCCACTCCAGGGCTGCAGAGATTTGGAATGTATGAACCTGTGACAGCAATCCTCATACTGTGACTTTGGGGTCAGCCCCTTGTAGCCTATTGGCTTCATGGATTTGACTCTCCCGGCTAATGCTACCGGGCAAGGAGCAAGCCTCAAGTTTATTTTAGTATTCTTTATATTAACAATGTTTCTTCAACAAAGATAAATCTTTTTGCTCCCAGAAATTACTGAAAGAGGCAGTGATTGAAAAGATATTTTTGTTCCTGGATACCTTTAAGAGTCCTCCTTTCAGAGAAGGTACAGAGCTTCTTCTTCCCTTCCTGAAATCCACATGAGGAGGAAGTAGGGTGAAGATCAAGGATTGGTCCGGTATCTCCTTATTTTTCCCTCTCCATAAGCCCTTGGTCTTCCTGTATGTGTTTGAGATCTATTTTGTCCACTGTTTACCTATTAAACTTCAGTCTGATCTGGGGAAAACAGAAAGACCTCCTTTGTCTGTTGTTGCCTGGAGCTCACTGAAACCAAGTCAGAGTAACAAGCCTGACCTGGCCTGTGGGGAGCCTGAGGTTTGGGTGGAACAGAATGGACACTGGGGCCCAATAAAGTCCTACAGCCGGGCTGGACTCAGCTCTGTATGAAACTCCAGCTTCACCCCCACACTGGAACTACACTTGTTGCCCTGTCCTTCACTCACTGTGGGGCAGATCTTTGCCTACCCGTGCCTTTCCCTAGCCTTGCCCACAAGAGTGGGTCCAGTCCATCAGCAAGTTCTGCCCATTCTGTCTTCATGATATATTTCTAATCTGAATACTTTTCTCCGTTTCCACTGCCACCACTTGGTCAGGTTATCATGGCCTCTCCCCTACTCATCTACAACCACCTCCACTCTAGTCCTCCTACAACCTATTCTCCAGGATGTGCTACACAAAGTGTAGATTAGATCATGATTCTCCATTGCACAAAACCCAATAACCCCTTGTATTTAGCATAAAATCCCAGCTCATTGCTACAGCCTATGACACCTTGCATGAACTGGCTCTGTCCTATCTCTCCAACCTTCTCTTATTCTCCATATTGTTTTTTTCTTCAGTTCCTTCAATAGGTCACCTTCTCTTATACTGCAGGACCTTTGCCCCTACTGTTCCTTTACCCAGATAGCTCTCCTTCTCCCTGTCACTGCCCCGTCATTTGCCTCCTATATTTTGCTTAACTAACACCTTTTTGGAGTCCCTGGGTGGTGCAAACAATTAATGTGCTTGGCTGCTAACCAAAATGTTGGTGGTTTAAGTTCACCCAGAGGTGGCTCAGAAGAAAGGTCTGGTGATCTACTTCCAAAAAAATCAGTTGTTGAAAACCCTATGGAGCACAATTCTACTCTGACACACATGGGGTCATGAAGAGTCAGAGTTGACAGCAACTGGCGGTCTTAACCCTTTTCACCCCGCATGTCTCAGTTGTTATCAACTGCTTAGAGAATTATTCCTTGACCACTCTGGCTAGAGTAGGTGTTTTTGTACTCTCCCACCTCTCCACCTTTGTTGTCCAGCACCTTGGTGGTTTCTATAGCACTTATTACATTTTCCATTTATTTTACTTGTTTCCTCATTTCCGTCTGTCTCTACCACTGGAATGATAATAGTTAACACTTATGCAGCTCTTACTGTGTGCCAAACAATACTAATTAATTTAATCCTCACAACAACTATGAGTCACAGATGAAGAAACTAAGGCACAGGGAGGTTAAGGGACTGCCTCAAGTAGTTTCTGAGGGGGAATTTTAACCCACTGGTCTCCTCTCTCTGTGCTCTTAATCACTAAAACTGAACCCATTGCTGTTGAGTTGATTCTGACCGTGTGTTACAGAGAAGAACTGCTCCATAGGTATTTTTTTGGTCTGTAGTCTTTACAAGGAGCCCTGGTGGTGCAGTGGTTAAAGCGCTTGACCACTAAACCAAAAGGTTGGTGGTTTGAAACCACTAGCAGCTCTTTGGGAGAAAGAGGTGGTAGTCTGCTTCCGTAGAGATTTACAGCCTTGGAAACCCTATGGAGTGGCTATGAGTCGAAATCAACTCAGTGGCAGTGGGTTTTGGGTAATCTTTACAGAAGCAGATTGCCAGGCCTTTCTTTCTCAGCACTACCAGGTGAAGACTATTAAGTTCCCGAAGCTGGGGCTTGTTTGCCTTTCTCTGCAGCTCACTATCATAACCTCTGCCAGGCAGATTGTCACACAATAGGCCCGCTATACGTATTTGTTGAATAGATGAAAATGAATGAATGAATAAGAAAACTTACGCTGTCATTTATTTGTGGTTTGGCCTGGTGACTGACAGTACCTGGGCTTGCCCTTCTGCTGTTCTGAACAAGATTTATCCAATTAATCCTTAAATGCCTAACCCTTGGAACTATACTAGGGAAAGCTGAATTATGAACCAGTAAGGACACCTAATAAAATTCTATATTAAATGAGTCACAAATATAAAATTCTCATAAAAAGCGTAACGTTAAATGCAAGTAACTGGTACCATCCCCAAGCTACACACCAAATACCTGTCACTCAGGGGCAGGGCTGTGTGTTGGTTGGTTTGTGGAGCCCAGGATGCTCCTAAAAAGACCACGCCAAGTCGGTTAGACTCAGTGTGATGTGGAAGATAAAAAACACAGAACTTTTGTCAGCCTTAATGGTTTGCACTCGACTGCTAACCTAAAGGTTGGTGGTTTAAACCCACTTAGCATTAAGATTACAGTCAAGAAAACCATATGGAGCAGTTCTACTCTGTCACATATGGGGTCACCATGAGTTGGAGTCAACTCAACGGCAATAGGTTTTAAGTGGATTTTAAAAACATAGATGGAAAGGTCCAGAGGCAGCTGTGGGAATCCGTTCATCACACCTAGAATGATACCCACTACCAACGAGTCAATTCTGACTCCTGGTGGAGTAGACCGGCCCCATAGGGTTTCCAAGGCTATAATCTTTACTGAAGCAGACTGCCACATCTTTTTCCCATGGAGCCACTGGTGGGTTCAAACTGCTGACCTTTCAGTTAGCTGCCGGGCACTTAACAACTGTGCGACCAGGGCTCCTTCTCCTAGAAGGCAGCAACAGCTAACATAGACAGGATATTTTAGTCACCAAGTGCATTCACAGGTGGGACTCATTCAATCATCAAAATGATAGTATCATCATCTCCGTTGCACTGATGAGGAAACTGAGGATCCCCCTTTACTTGAGGAGATACTGTAGACCCAATATAGCCTGCTGGTCCTGCGTTTGAATCCCTTCTGCACTCATTAGCTCGTAACTTTAGCTAAGAGTCTTATTCCCCATGAGCCTCAGTTTCCTAACTTGTATAGCACTTGCCACATTGTGCATGATTAGTTAGCCATCTGAATATGGTTTTCCCTACTAGATTATGAACTCTTGGCGGAAAGACAATATTTATCATCACTGTATTCCTAGGGTTTGCACATCAGAGCCTGCAATAAATATTTGTTTTATTGGGCTGAAAGAGGCTTCCAGCTAGCATTGCAGTGTCTTTATTTCCTTTCCTATTCCTTTGGTACACAATGTCTACTTCTTGTCTGCCCATAAATGGGAGAATTACAGAGCACTGAAGTCTTCTGGAAAAATCATCCTACATACATCTTGCTCCACGGGAGAAAGATGTGGCAGTTTGCTTCTATAAAGATTACAGCCTTGGAAACCCTATGGGGCAGTTCTACCCTGCTATGAGTCAGAATCAACCCATTGGCAGTGGATATCATCCCCCACAGCTGCCTCTGGATCTTTCCATTATTGTTTTTAAAATCCACATAGATGACCCTGAGAGACCTGGGTTTGACTCATGGCTCTGACATTTACTAGCTGGGTGACCTTAGAAAGTCCCCTTATCCTCTCTGAGCCTCAGCCTACTGTTTTATATAAAACCAAACACTTGCCACTGAGTCAATTCTGACTCATAACGACCTCATGTGTGCAGAGTAGAGCCATGCTCCATAGGGTTTTCACTGCTATGATTTTCAAAAGAAGATCACCAGGCCTTTCTTCCAAGGTGCTTCCAGATGAGTTAAAACTGCCAGCCTTTTGGTTAGCAGTCGAGCACTTAATTGTTTGAGCCACCCAGGAACTCCACTCTTTTTTTTTTTTACTTATGTTAATATTTGTGTGTATGTGTGCTTTAGATGAAGGTTTACAGAGAAAATTAGTGTCTCATTAAACAATTATTACACATATTGTTTTGCTGACATTGGTTGTCAACCCCGCAACATGCCAACACTCCCCTTCTCAACCTTGATTCCCCATCTCTATTCGTCCAGCTTTCCTGTCCCCTCCTGCCTCCTTGTCTTTGCCCTTAGGCTGGGGTGCCCATTTAGTCTCGTATACATGGTTGAACTACATGTATTACTGTTTGTTTTATGGGCCTGTCTGATCTTTAGCTGAAGGGTGAGGAGAGACTTCAGTACTGAGTTAAAAGGGTGTCCAGGGTCCATATTCTCAGGGTTTCTCCAGTCTCTGTCAGACCAGGAAGTCTGGCCTTTTTTTGTGACTTTGAATTTTGTTCTACATTTTTCTCCAGCTCTGTCTGGAAGAGACTCTACTCTTCTATATAATGGGGTGCTAATATTTATCTTGCAGAGTGACTCTGAGAATTAAATGAGGTCATCTCTGTAAAAAGGATTTGTGAAGGATAAGGCACAACAGAAATGTAACAGAGTAGAGCATAGTGACAGGAATACAGGATGCTTTAAGCCATGGGCACAGGTTCTTGATGGACAAACACTTCTGACCTCACCAGTGCATGTTGAATTTTGTCTGAGGCTCCTGCTCTGGTTACATTCACCCTCCCAGGGGACAGGTTTGCTCTTGTGTGGACTAAATACATCACCTCAAAGATCCAAGCTGTCAGGCCCTGGTAAATAATGTACAGTGGAATCAGACATAGCTGGGCAGCCTTCCCCCCTCAGGCAAAGAGATCTTTCTACCGCTTATCTAAGAATCTTGAAAGCCAAGTCAATAGAATGTGTCTGAGCAGAGTCCATGGGAGGGCTCCTCAGCCAAGTGGGAGGGCTAGCACATGCTTCACAGACATTAACTGGTTATGCCTCACACCCAACCACCCACAGGGGAGGCTGTGTATGTGCAGCCTCTGGGAAGACTGGCTGACTTGCCAGCCTACTCGCTTCCAGTTATGCAGGAAAATTGTCTTCCACAAAACTGAACTTTTTACCTCTTACTAGAAAGCTGTCTCATGTTTGAGATGAAGGCCACATAGAGGAGCGTGGAAAACCTACTTGAAGAGTTGGAGGCAAAGTTGGCCATTCTTTCTTTCTTCAAACCTCTCTCTCCCCTTCTTCACCCATCCCTCCCCACCTCCTTCCAACACCCACCTCCTTACATTTTCCCACCCTCTATCCACTCCCGGGCCCAAATCTGCCAAGAGATACTCCCAAGGGAGTGGGGATGGGAGTGTTCCTTGGTGCTGGTGAGGGCTTCTTCATTCTTAAAAATATCTGTACCGACTGCTTGTAAGGAGCCGCGCTTATCTTCGTCACCCCTGTACTCATCAGGTATTTGTTGTATGCATGCAGTGAAGACTCCATGGTCAAACACAGCCGACTGGAAACAGCATAGCAACTGTGAGAAACCAAGGTGTCATTTTAGAACTTCAGATGGACTTTTAGCACATTGTAACATGGCCCTAGGGAATTCTTTCTAAGGTAATGCTTCAGAAACTGGGTGGATGCCTAAGAAACCTGTCTCCCACTCCCATGTATTCAGAACTGTCATTTGTTCCCCATTATTCTGCCAAATTCCTCTCCCTCTTATGACTTCATCCCCTGCTGTTATTGACTATTCAGGGCTCAGTCATATTATCCTAGCCATTGGGCAGGCCCACACAGCCTGTGGTTTTTCTGAAAGCCAGAGCTCCTGGAGGTCCTATTTGCACAGACAAGACAGGACCTGCCCTGCTCAGCACCTGCCTTTCATTCTAGGTAGACAGCCAGACCTCCCTGGCCCCCAAACTCTCCACTCTGTCCACATTTTGAATTCTATAATCCCCCTCACCTGGAATCTCTTCCCCATCTTCTTTGCCTGTCCAAACCCTAGACACCCCTCCCTCTTCTGTGCCTCATGGACCTTTTATTCAGATCTCTATTTCAGCACATAAGAGCATTTTGAAGACAAGGACCATTTCTTATTCAGCTTTGTATCTGCAGAACCCAGCAGAGTGCAGAGTACATCATGTGAAATCAATATATGTTGGTTGAACTGAAGGCAGAGTTCAAGTTTCCATTCACCATCTAACAGGTGTTTAGTGAGCTACAAACTATCCAAAAGCCAGTTACCGTCTAGTCAGCTCCAACTCATGGCGCTCCCAGGTGTGTCAGAGTAGAACTGTGCTCCATAGGGTTTTCAATGACTGATTTTTTAGAAGTAGATTGCCAGGCCTTTCTTCCAAGGTTCCTTTATGCAAAGGTATGAGATACTTTCTCCTTCTTTTTTGTGAATTCTTATGGCCCCTACTGAGTGTTCAGAATCTGTAATGGTTATGGAAGATCCAAATACCCCATGTATCCAAGCATCACAGCCTCTAAGTCATTATCCCAGAATGCTCACCTTCCTGGGTTTCCTCTCCTGGAGAATGGGAGCATTCTTCCAAAGCCAGAAGCCCAGGCCTGTCTTGGACTCCTCCTTCTCTTTCACTGTCAACCTTGTCTTCTAAAATGTCTTCAATCCGTCTCCTCCGCTCCATCCATATCCCACTGTAGAGTTCAGGGCTTCAACATTTTCCACAGAAATTATTACAATCACCTCCAGACCAGTCTTTCTACTTCCAGTCTTATTACCCTCAAATTTGTTTTCACACTGCCACCAGGGACTATCCTTCTCAGATAAAAATTGCACCATGTCACCAATCTCTTAACATTTTACAAGGATTCCCTGTCACCTACATTAGTGGTTCTCAACCTTTCAGACACAATGCCCCCTTTTTTACAATACATATTTTGTAGCGTCCCTGTTATTCTTTTGAAATAAAATCTATAAATAATACAATCCAACCGCACACAATATTTTCAATTATCAACATAATGCTCTAACTATAATATATAAAGGAAAAGTAATTCGTTATAAAATAAGATGTATTTCAAAATATAAATGTCTGAGCACCATCACCCTCTAGCCTCGTCTCTCGACAGCGCCATATTCCAGCGGTACAAGCCCTTCTCCCATCATGCCCTGGGACCACTTCCTGTCATTCTCCACCTCATTGATTCATGTTTATGCTTCAAAACTTCCTCACGTCTCAGCCCTTCCCACAGGCCTATAAGTCCCTTTTCTGGGCTGACAAACACCTTGTGCTTTTGTTCGTAACAGTACTTCATCATTTTCAGCCCTTACATATTTAATTAAAACCAAACCAAACCCACTGCTGTTGAGTTGATTCTGACTCATGACAACCTGTGTGTTACAGCGTAGAACTGCTCCATAGGGTTTTCTTGACTGTAATCTTTCTGAAAGCAGATTGCCAGGCTTTTCTTCTCTGGAACTGCTGGGAGGGTTCAAACCTCCAACCTTTCAGTTACTAGTGGGGCACAAACGGTTTGCATCCAGGGACATTATATACTTAATTATTACAGCTTTAAAAAACTTTGTATTATGAAAATCTTTAAACATATCAAAAGTAGAGAAAGTAGAATAATGAACTCCCATTTACCCATTCCCACATTTTAACAATTTGTCCTACTGGTTTTATATATCCTCATTGCTTTTTTTCTAATATTTCAAAGCTCATACCTGACATGTTATTTTACCCCCAAAATATTTCCCATTGTTAAAACAAAAATCATATTAATCCAATTTAATATATGATTTGAAAATCAGGGTAACATCTTGAGTAGGGAGTCAAAAATGTCCTGAAGATGAAAAGAACTTCCAAAATTTTTATACCACATCTTATCAGCATTGCCATGGAAAAGGGGCCAGAACAGTATTTATATAACAACAGTTTATCCTAAAACACAGCTTCTAGTCTGACCTTGGAGCCTCGGTTACTCAAAACTGACTGCATTAGATACTTCTTCAAAAGAGCCTAATGCCTAAGGCAAACCGGTTTTTATCTAAACTATTTTTTGACTTAAAGGTGACCTTTAGGAGACTATTTTCTTCAAGTCTCAAGGTTCAAAAGGACAATGGCCTGGGTGGGTTACCCCAACCTCCCTGAAAGCCAGAAATCTGGATTCCAGGAGAATTAAAACCATTTCTCACCGTGAATCTCCAAAATAACATTTTTGTACATAATCATAATGCCATTATTATACCTAACAAAGTTAACAGTAGTTTCTTAAAATCATCTAAAATTCTGTTTATATTAAAATTTCCCCAATTGTCATAAATGTCTTTCATGCTTTATTCTCATCAGGATCAAAACAAGGGCCTCATACTGCCGTAGACAGTTATGCTAAGTATCTTCTAATCCAGAGCAGTCTTCTTCCCTATCCCAACCCTGACCCTTCTTCTCTCACGACTTCTTTGATTCTGAAGAAACAGGCACTATAGAATGACCCACATTCTGGAAGCGTGTTGCTTTCTTGTGGTATAATTTAAATTGTTCCTGTATCTGCTATCCCCTAATGGCTTACAATCCAGGCACGAGATCTAAATAAAGCTTTTATTAGATTCAAATTCAGTTCTTTTGGTAAGAATAATACCTAGGTGGAGCTATGTGTTTCTTATTTTATCACATAATGTTTGACTATCTCACGTTTTATCCTAAGATGAACTGGTTTCTTTAGTGGTTGCAGATCGTCAAAAGTGTGAAAAACACTAACTCTTTATGGAAAGAAATGATAGTTTTATTGAGGAATACAACTTGAGTTGGGCAGCCCTGGTAAAATTACAACGTGCTCTAACATTCACAAAGGAATGCAGGGTTTTTACACAAGAAGGCTAGCATGACTGCAACCCCAAATACACCTTTATTCATATCGGTTAATCTGTTTTCAAACGCATTCTTCCTGAGGACAAGAGTCCCCACTTCCTCCAATAATCTGCACACACTTCCTGGAGTCTTAACCAAGCAAGCACAACCACACTTGTTTGCAAAATAAGGCTTGTTTACCCGAAAGTGGTGCTCATACTTTACAAGCAGCAGCAGGAGTTTAAAACAAAATGGGGTCAAACCAGACATGTGTCAGCCATTTTAGTCATGCCAAGCACCTCAGTTTTAGAGTGCTCTTTCACAAGATTAATCTTGTCATTGTAAAGTTCCCCATCAAATACCTTAATGGTTTAAGGGTTGTGAAATACTAAGTTCTAATTCATCTTTCCACCTAAATGTATTAGCTGATATTCTTCTACTTCTGAAAAATCAGCCATTGAAAACTCTATGGAGCACAGTTCTACTATGACTCTTAAGGGGTCGCCATGAGTCAGAGTCGAATAGGGGTAGTGGTGGATTCTTCTGTAAAGAACTTAGTGTAATAATTGCTTCTTTCTTACCTCCTTACTTTCTCCACTAGCATATACATTGCTCATCAAGGAAAGGACCTTCGAGGCTATTACCCAGGACAGATTGCAAGATTCCATTTTAATTATAGTGCAAAGAGATCTTCCAGGTTTGACATATTCTTAAATCTTAATTTACAAGAATTTTACCAAATTTAGAATGATAAATGAAAAAAAGGGTGGGGAGGAATACATCGGGTACAGGCAAATGCATAGAGACCAAAGTTTATTAGCTGTTACCAAGGGCAGGTGGGAGGGGGATTTGAGGAGGTATTGCTTAAGGGGTACTGAATTTCTGTTAAGACTGATGAAAAAAATTGGAAATGAATAGCGGCGATGGTTGCACAACATGGTGAACATAAATAATGTCACTGAATTGTACATGTAAAAATGATTGAAATGACAAATTTTTTGTTATGTATATTTTACCACATCACACAGTCTAAACTTAATTGATTAAACTGAAAGTACCTTTAGAGGCCATTCTGATTCAATTAGATGACTGAAATGTAGCCCAGAGAAGTGAAGCATCTTGCCTGAGGTCACACAGTGGGTGCAAAAGCTAAGACCTGAATCTACCCATATTTTCTGATTCCCAGTTCAAGGTTCTTTGTTCTAAGTCAGATACATCCTCGTATTAACTCTTATTAGGGCTATGTCCTCTGCCAGAGGATAGACAAGAAAGGAAACAACAGAACCCACTGCTAGAGGTGTTCATGGCCCAGGTGATCTGACAGTCCTCCTCCCCACCCCCCCTCCTCCACCCCGACCTGAATATCAGTCCTTCTACCAGAGTACGGAAACCCTGGTGGCACACTGGTTAAGCGTTTGGTTGCTAACCAAAAGGTCAGCAGTTCAAATCTACCAGCTGCTCCTTGGAAACCCTATAGGGCAGTTCTACTCTGTCCTACAGGGTCACTATGAGTCACAATCGAATCGATGGCAATAGGTTTTTTTGGTTTTACTAGAGGACGGCTGAATTAGAGAACTTCTACCTGACTCTGACAGGACTTGTGCCTGCCCAAGATTAGCCTTAAGAGGAAAACTAAATGCAAATGTCTATCTACGAGCTCACTAAGCTTCTAGCTAAAAACAAAACAAAACACAGGAAGTAATGCAGTTCTTAGGACCAGTCCTAAGTTTAGGTATCGTTCTCATGGCATAATTTGGTAGGTGTCTAATAGTTTACCTTCCCCCAATATATTGCCCCATGAACTTGACGCTTTTAGTATTAGGGTTCCTCCTTTGAGTGAAACTCTTGTCTTCAGAAGGACATTGACATATTATTTGTAAAGAGAGAGTATTCTGGTTCTCTACAAATACCCACAGCATAGGCAGAGGCTGGCTTATTGGTAGAGGTGGCCACTAGGATCTTGTTCAGAAGCCAGAGCTGTCCGTGGCACTTAAGAGGCACATAAGCTGTCAGTGGCACAGAACCCAAACTCACAAGAGACTGACACACTCACCAGACAGTTAATGTTTTATTGACAGTAGGAGACATACTTTTGTAGCTTAAAGAGTACTCCCACCCACAATTTAAGGCACCCGTTCTACACCATGAAGTACTTGCTGAGCATGAAATAAGAACAAGTAGAGGGGGGTGAGTATTCTCAGTGCTTCTCCATGCTTGTCCACACAGACCACCTCTGCCCATTCAGCATCTGTCCCCCATCAGCACTGCACACATTGCCAGATTCTTGTCCCTGCTTTTTATGAACTATAGGCAGAGCCACTCCATTTCTGCTAATACTTCTTTTAAAAAAGGGCACATTACAGATACTCAAGTACACGTAATTTATTATGAGTAAGCAGTTTCAGTCACTTCCCTTCATTTAAGGGTGATTAGGTCACAGTGATACAATCATGTAAAACTATTCCAGTAACTTTGATTGGATTGATGTTCCTAAATCTCAGCCAAGATTTAATATTTTTCACATCTATAGCAGCTGATTTCATGTCTTTTTTTATTTTTATTTTTTATTGTACTTTAGATGAAGGTTTATAGAATAGTTTCTCATTAAACAGTTAGTACACATATTGTTTTATGACATTGGTTAACAACCCCACGACATGTCAACACTGTCCCTTCTCAACCTTGGGTCCCCTATTACCAGCTTTCCTGTCCCTTCCTGCCTTCTAGTCCTTGTCCCTGGACTGTTGTGCCCCATTAGTCTCATTTTGTTTCATGGGGCTGTCTAATCTTTGGCTGAACAGTGAACCTTGGGAGTGACTTCATTACTGAGCTAAAAGGATGTCTGGGGGCCATACTCTTGGGGTTTCTGCAGTCTCCGTTAGGCCAGTAAGTCTGGTCTTAAAGTTTAAAAGAATACATTTATTAGAATGTTTAGAAAACATTGATAATTAAAAAAGAATTGAAAATTACCCATAACCTCACCACCCAGAGATAATCATGCAGAATCTTCTAGATCTACACCAAAATAGGATGGGATAGTATTTTGAAACCTTCTTCTTCTTCTTCTTTTGGTAAGAGCTTTATTAAGATAATTCACATACCATACAATTCACCCATTTAAAATGTACAATTCAACTGAGATCTTTTTTGAAACTTAATAATACATTGTGAACTTTTAACGGGAGCATACCATTCCTACATATGTTATGTATCATCGTCTAAATAATTCTTTTTTTTTTTTTTTCTTTACATGAGGGTTGTTTCCACCCTCTTTATTATCATAAAAACACTTGGATGAACATTTGTCTTTGTTGACATCTTTTATTGCTGGGACAAAATGTGCACATTTTAAAGGTCTGAATACATTTCATCAGATTGTTCTTAAACAGGATGTACCAATGTATACTCCCACAAGTATATGAGGATATTGTATCACTACATTTTGATTTTTCTTTACTTTGATTTCAGGGGTACTAATCTGGGTGGGGATACAGGAAGTTTAAAACTGACTTAAGGTTCATCAAACTCAGAGACGCATGGTAGTGGTTACCCATTAACTCTTGCCGTTGAGTAGATTCTGACTCATAGCGACCCTATAGGACAGAGTAGAGCTGCCCCATAGAGTTTCTAAGGAGCACTAGTGTATTCGAACTGCTGTCCTTTTGGTTAGCAGCCAAACTCTTAACCATTATGCCACCAGGGTTTCAATGGTAGTGGTTAGTTTGGCTAAAAGAAAGCATTGCTCCCTTGAGAAAACCAGACATCCATTGACAAATTATAATGGGAAAGGGAACCAGGGAGATCTTGGCAAATACAGCGCAAGGTTTGATGCAGGTGGCTGTGATTTGCCCACTGGGGAGGAGGAGGGATGCTAAAGGCAAAAATGGCGCTGAATGCCCTGAGCCATCTACTGACAACTTTGCTAGGTCTGCCATGGGAGCTATGCAGTCTTGCCAGTACTGTCTTGTTAGCCTCAAGGCCACCTCCAGGGAACGGATTTCAGCTGATCAGACAATGGAAAGTTTTCCTTCTACTGGGTGTTTAGCAAGCTATTTCTACTTTTATTTAGACCTCTCATAGACTTGACAATTCCATCCAAGGGAAAAAGTCACTATCAGCCTCAATTGGACCAACAAACTCTCATTCAATATATTTGTTTTCGAAGACATTCAAAGCCTGCTGAACCATGGTATAAAGAAACCACTTATCAAAGAGACTATTCTCTACCATTTTACAAGATCGGTAAGTCAACAGCTCTTAGCTCTGAGACAAACCTTGTCTGGGTCCCAGATTAACATCTCCTGTGTACATGCCATTCCAGGGGGGCGCTTGGGACCAGCCAAGTTGGAGTAGGGGGTTTGTGCCTGGAAGCAGGATGAAGAATGTAGAGGGTTGCTCTCTGGTTCCTACTTCCACCTTTCCTACTTTCCTGCATGCAGAATAGCAGGGAAGAAAATGCATAAATGTCCTAGGTAGGAAGCAGACAAAAGTATGAGCACTCCTCACTGAGCCCTTAGTCACACAACAAAATCCTTACTGAAGGAATGTCCCCCCCCCCCCCACTCTATTTATTTAAAATGACTTTATGGCAATTACTTGACATTTGGAGGCATGTTTCAGAAATTCAAAATTCCCTTTGTAGTATGTTTCTCTATACCGCAGCATGCGTGAGAGAACTGAAGGGGACAGAGGCTCCCCAACAGCTCTGACCCTTGGGGTGTACACATGGACATCACTTCACAAATGACCTGTGTTCCAGTAACCACTGGAACTTTGTATTTTAGTCAGTTGAATGAATTATGTCATTGACAGGATTTCTAAATCAGTAGATCTCAACATTTTGGGGGCACTTACAATGTGGCCTGCATTCAACTGCTAACCAAAAGGTTGGAGGTTTGCATCCACCCAGAAGCACCCAGGAAGAAAGGCTTGAAGAGCTACTGCTGAAAATCAGCCATTGAAAACTCTATGGAGCACAGTTCTACTCTGACACACATGGGGTTGCCATGAGTCAGAATCGACTTGACAGCAACTGATGGTTAAAGATATTGCCAGTGCTTTACTTTCCACCAGAATGGTATCTCAGTTCACCACTCACTAAAGTTTTAACAATTGCACAGCAGGCCAGGGCCTATCCATACTCTTCCTACTTCCAGCTGCAGCTACCTTGAAGGCTTGACTAGGGCTGCAGGATCCACTTCCAAGGCTGTTCACTGACGTGGTTATAAAGTCGGTGCTGGCTGCTGGCTGGAGGTCTCAGTGCCTTTCCATGGGGTCTTTCAGTGGGGCTGCTTGAATGTCCTGACAGCATGGCAGCTGGCTTCTCCCAGAATAAATAACCCAAGAGATTAAGGTGGGAACTGCAATGCCTTTTATTACCTAGACTTGAGAACCACATTATCACTTCAGATGTATCGTACTAGTCACGCACAGCCAACGCTGATTCAGTGTGGGAGGGGATTACACAAAGACATGAACAGCAGGAGGTGAGGATCATTGGGGATCATCTTGGAGGCTGGCACCCATAGTACGATTTGGTCATTTATTCTGTACCCATTATGAACTAAACACTGTGCTATCTGCTGGGGAGACAGGGAACAGGATGAACAGAATACCTGCTTCCATGGAGCTAACAGTCCGGTGGGAAACGTAGAGCATAATCAAGAAAATTTTTAAAAATTATAGATTGTCGTAGTGTTATAGGGGAAATAAAGAGGGCAGTAAGTGTAACTAAAGGAAGTTACTTTAAATAAACAGTCAAGGAAAACATGTATACAATGTGACATTTTAGCTGAGCCCTAAAAAATAAGAATGAGGCACGTAAACAGCATTTCAGGCGAAAGGAACAGTTTAAGTGCTAAAGCCTGAAAGCTGGAAAGGGCTTGGCATCTTTGAGGAAGGGAAAGGAGGACAGTGTAGTTGGTGAGAGAGGTAAGGCGACTGGACTTTATTCTAAGAATAATGGGAAGACTTTGAAAGATTTTAAACTAAGGAGTGACTTATTAGTTGTATTTTTAAAAGATCACTCTGGATGCAATTAATACAACTGTTTGGAGAGGGATAAGAGGGAGAGTATGAAAACCAGTGATGAGTCTGTTCAGTAGGTTTAGACTACTGGCTTGGACCAGCAGGGAAGATGAAAGGAAACAAACGGATTCCAGAGATATTTTTGAGGTGACATCAATTGGACTCGCTGATGGATTTCATCCATTCATACTTATTCCTTCAGTAAATAATTTAAGTGCCTATTATATACGGAGCCCTAGTGGAGCAGTGGTTAAGAGCTAAGCTGCTAACCAAAAGGTTGATAGTTGGAATCCACCAGACGCTCCTTCGAAACGCTATGGGGCAGTTCTTCTCTGTCCTGTAGGGTTGCTATGAGTTGGAATCGAAGCAGCAGCAATGAGTTTGGTTTTGGTTTTTTATTACATGCCAGTCACTATGCTAGGTTTTGGCAATGCCATGTGAAGCAAAAATAGACATATGGACTCTATATTCAAGGAGCTTCAGTGGGAGAACCACTACAGTACATAAAATTCCACCTGCCATAAATAACATGAAGCAGAGTTTACGTGGTGCTACGTTTGTTGTTGTTAGTTGCTGTTGAGTCAGTTCTGACTCATGGTGATCCCAAGTGCGCAGAGCAGAAACTGCTCCATAGGGTTTTCAAGTCTGTGACCTTTTGGAAGCAGATCACCAGGTCTTACCTCCGAGGCACCTCTGGGTGGGTTTGAACCATCATCCTTTACTTAGTAGTCCAGTGCTTAACCATGTGCACTACCTGTGGTGCTATACCAAAAAAACCAAATTTGTTGCCATCAAGTCGATTCCAATGCATAGTGACCCTACAGTAACCCTATAGAAGCATATAATAGGAGGTCAGAGAAGGTGTGCATGAGGAAATGATGAGAGGAAAGCTGAAGGGTAAATTGGAAGTGAACTAGGCAAGGAGTGGAAAAAGAGCTTTACAGCGGATGCAGCATGTGCAAAGGCCCTGTGGTAGGAAAAAGCATGTCATGTCTGAGGAACTAAAAAATTAATGTGCCAGAGCAGAGAAATCAAGAGGAATCATGGGGCAGAATGCGGCTGGAGAGGTAGTCAAAGCTAGAACAAGACAAGCTCTACAGGTCATTTTTAGGTTTTTGGCCTGTATGCTGTGATTAATGGAAAACAGTTGAAAAGTTTAAGGAGAGATGAAGGGGTACAATTAAAACTGCATTTTGGAAAGATTACTCTGTAATTGTGGGGAAGAAGTGGGCAGGGTAGGGAGTAAAGTGGGGCAAAGATTGAATATAGAGTCTGGAGGCAACTGCAGTGCTGGAAACGAAAGGTTCTTAACTTCAGCTGCACATCAGTATCACTTGATGCCTAGGTCTTAAAAGCTAGCGAGCGGCCATCTAAGATGCATCAATTGGTCCCAACCCACCTAGAGTAAAGGAGAATGAAGAACACCAAAGACACAAGGAAAGTAGTAGCCCAAGAGACAGAAAGGGCCACATAAACCAGAGACTACATCAGCGTGAGACCAGAAGAACTAGATGGTGCCTGGCTATCACCAATGTCTGCCTTGACAGGGAACACAATAGAGTCCCTGTTGGAGCAGGACAAAAGTGGGATGCAGAACTCAAAATCTAGTAAAAAGATCAGACTTAATGGTCTGACTGAGACTGGAGGAACCCCAGAGAGTACGACCCCTGGACTCTCTGTCAACCCAGAACTAAAACCATTCCCGAGCCCAACTCTTCAGACAAAAATTAGACTGGACTAGGGGACAGAATATGATACTTGTGAAGAGTGTGCTTCTTAGCTCAAGTAGATACATGAGACTAAATGGGCAGCTCCTGTCCGGAAGCGAGATGAGAAGGCAGAGAGGGTCAGGAGCTGGTTGAATGAAATCAGGGTAGAAAGGAGGAGTGTGCTGTCACAGTATAGGGAGAGCAATTAGGGTCACATAACAATGTACGTATAAATTTTTGTGTGAGACACTAACTTGAATTGTAAACTTTCACTTAAAGTACAACAATTAAAAAAATAAAAAGCAAAAAAAAAAACAAAACAAAAAAAAACATCTAGATGCCTAGACTACACCGCATGCCAATTAAATCAGATCTCCTGGGGGGAGTGTGAGCCAAGCATCAATATTTTTTTGAAACTCCCCAGATAAGTCCACGTGCAGCCAAGTTTGAGAACCTGTGGTGTAGGCAACTGACGATGGGTAGTAGCAGTAGCGAAAATTAGATGGATTTGAGAGACACTTAGGTGGCAATTATTTTATAAAGAATTAGGCAGGCAAAGGTTGATCCGCAAGTGGCTTAAAAGAAAAGTTACAGATCAGAGTACTGATAGAGAAGAGAGCAGGAAATGAATCAAGCACTTGTTCACATCAAGAAACTGATCCCTGGAAGTCTTTGGGGAAGGATTTTTTCTGCAGTATAAGATAAAGTAGTAGTAAGTTGTGTATCAAAGTGTAGGACTGTTTATCTAAACCATTTTTCCAGTCTTTGGGATTGGATTTTAAGGGCAGAGCTTATGCCTAGAGTTAGCAATTGTTAGCATTTCACGATCAGTTATTTGGAAACTGTTAAAGAACAGATGAAATACAAACCATGATAGACTGTGGTTAGTGCTTAAGAAATTCTTCCTCAGTTAAAATTCTTTCTCATCATGTATCAGTTCATTTACTTATTTTAGAGAACATTTATTAAGCATTGACTATGTGCAAGGCACAATGGGAGATCCTCCAGAGATGTAAGCCATGCTCCCTGGATTAATAAAATGCTAACCATTCTCAACATGAAGAAACCACCAGTTGTTGTCAAGTCGATTCTAACTCATGGTGATACTCTGTGCGTCAGAGTAGAACTGTGTTCACCCAGGCCTTTTTTTGGGAGGCACCTCTGGGTGCACTTGAACATCCAACCTTTTGGTCAGCAGCAGAGCACATTAACTGTTTGTACCACCCAGGGACTCCTCTTCATATCAGGAACTGTTTATTTCTTGAAATGTGATAGGAGGTAGAACAGAACCATAAAAAGGAGAGGAACTTTAGAGCCAGAAAGATCCTGGGTCAAATGTGGTTTCCACTTCTTAAAAGCGGTGTGAAATTGGACAAGTTAATTAATTAATTTGAGATGGTGACAGGATCAACATACCTTTGAGAGTTACTAAAAATATTAGAGTTAACATAAACAAAACACCTCCAGTGTACAGCGCTGTACGTAATCAAGTTTTTGTTGCAATGCTGTCATCGAAACACTCCGGTCTTTGGTTCATTGAACAGAAATGCAACAGTTGCTGTATTCAGTGTAAGCCCTCCTTGAGACTCTGGGTAAAGATAAACAGAATTGATAGTGACTGTGGCCAAGAAAGCTTGGTAAGACATTAGAGAATTCCAGTGGGTAACACAGTAACAACTTCAATTTGATACTAAGATGATACAAAGTGGCCCACTGATAGTGGAGGATTTAAAAGGTTAGGGGTCCGGAATTAAGATACCAAAATTCAGATTCAAGTGATTTATTTCATTTTATTACATTTTGGTATAATTTAAGAATATGCCTCTTAATCAGAGATTGAGCCAAAAAAATAACCTTTTGACTAAGACCTTTTTTTCACATCTTTTAAACACGTTTCTTTGTATTAAACCCCATAAATTTGTTACTGTGCATAACTGTTGTTAAAAGGACAATGTATTAAAATTTAGGAGCTAGTATTCTTAAAATAAGTCATAATTTGCTTTAAATTGCAGATTGGAACCAGAAATTAGGCACGGTATCATCAAATCCTAGACCACTTAATTCACTGCCGGAGCTCTGCGGCTGTGAAGGAAGAGAAAGATGGCTTTGAAAGAAATGCTTTTAAACTGAAGTAACCATGGCATTCAAACAAAGTAACATCTGGCATTCTTAGCAGACTCTTTTAGACTAAGATAATGGTAGCAGGGCTGCTTTTAAGTGTATATCCAGATGGCTACAATCCTAAAATATTTACAGGTTGCAAATTCTTTTCAGATTAAGCTGGTCAACCTACTTAAGGGAATCAAGATCCAGCTTTGAGAGGCCTTATCTGTTCTTAGCCCCACTACCAGTCTCGCTGCTGGTGCTGGAAAACCATCTTTCAACTAATTCAACAGTTATATGTGGGACCAGTTAAAAATATAATTGTATCTGCTCAAACTATCATCCCTGTTAAGAAAAAAAAAAAAAAAAACAGACACTGGGGACATAGCTAAGGAGGAAGCCTACTGGCCCCAGAGGCCTTCAAGAGGCTCTGGACACAGAAACTGCAGTGGCTATACTAATGTCAGGTAGAATAGACTAAAAAACAAAAAATGTCACTAGAAATAAAGAGGGATACTTTATAATAATAAAAGGGTCAATTCCTCAGGAAGGTACAATAATTAGAAGCATATACACAACTAACAACACAGCCCCGAAATACATGAAGCTAAAACTTACAGAAATGAAGGAGAAAGAGAAAATTCAAAAACAATAATTAGAGACATCAATACTCACATTTAACAATGGATAGAACAACTAGACAGAAAACGAGCAAGTGTATAGCAGAGTTGAATAACACAAGCAACCAAAGTAATCTAGCTGACCTCTATAGCGCACTCCATGGAACAGCAGTTCTCAAGTACATGTGAGACATTCTTCAGAATAGGCTATAAGTCTCAATAAATTTGAAAGGTGTGAAATCATACAAAGTATGTTCTCTGACCATGTGGAATTAAATTAGAAATCAACAATAGAAGAAAATGAGGGAAATCCACAAATATCTGAAAATTAAACAACACACTTCTAAATAACCCATGGGCCAAAGAAGAAATCACCAGGAAAATTACAAAATATTTTGAACTAAATGGAAAAAAAAAGTATCAAAATTTATGGAATGGAGTTAAAGCAATGCTGAAAGGGAAATTTATAGCTTTAAATTGCCTATATTAGAAAAGAAGAAAAATCTCAAATCAATAACGTATGCTTCCACCTTAAGAAACTAGAAAAAGAAGAGCAAACTGAACTCAAAGCAGAGGGAAGGAAGAGTAATAACAATAAATTAAAACTCAGAAAAACAACAGAGAAAAATAATAAAACGAAAAGTTGATTCTTAAAAGAAAATCAATAAAATTGACAAAGCTTTAGCTATATTGACCAAGAAAAAAGTGAGAAGACAAATTACCAAAATCAGGAATTTACTGGTTGTTCAGACAAAAAAAAAAAGGAATACTATTAACTATTTGCCAACAAATTGGATAACTTACACAAAATGAACAAATTCTTAGAAAGACACAAATTACCAAAACTGACTCAAGAACAGGACATGTGAATAGACCTATAACAAGCAAAGAAATTGAATTAGCAATTTAAAAAGTCCTCCCACAAAGAAAAGCCTAAGCTCTGATAGCTTCACTGATGAATTTGATCAAATATTTAAAGAAGAAATAACAATCCTTTACAAATTCTTCCAGAAAATAGAGAAGAGTACACTTCCTAATTTATTCTATGAAGCCAGTATTACCCTGATATCAAAGCAAGACAAAGACGTCTTAAGAAAAAAAAAGTCCTACTATAGGCCAATAACTCTCACGAATATAGATGCAAAACTTCTCAAAAAAATATTTGCAAACCAAATCTAGCAACATATAAACCAGGATTTATTACAGAAACATAAGGTTCATTTAACATCCAAAAATCAATTAACTGTTAAGTCAGAAAGTGTAAAGTGTTTGAGATGTTACCCTACTTGCACAGAAACACCAGCCCACTGAATCAGATTAAACCTTTATTACTCACAGCAATAGCAATAGCCAGAGTAACACTGTAGTGCCAGTCCCCCACATCCAATTCCCCACAGGGGGCCATGTAAGGTAACATATTCACATCTTAGGGTAAGAACATCTTTTAAAAAGAAAAAAAAAAAACACCTCCAAACCCATTATCAAGTTGATTCCGACTCATGGAGACTTTGGGAGGCTATTATTCTGCCTACCACAATTATTAAAATGGCAATTCTTCCCAAATTGATTTCTAGATTCAACACAATCTCTATCAAAATTCAGCAGGCTTTTTTTTTTTTTTTAAATTGACAAGCTGCATCTAAAATTTATATGGAATGCAAAAGACTCAGAATAACAAAAACAATCTAGAAAAAGAATAACAAAGTTGGAGGACTTACACTCCCCAATTTCAAAACACACCACAAAGTTACAGTATTCAAAAAAGTATGGTACTAGCATTGTTATTGTTGTTGTTAGTTGCTGTTGAGTTGCCTCTGACTCATGGCGACCTCATCTGTGCAGAGTAGAACTGCACTCCATAGGGATTTTTAAGGCTGTGTGACCTTCAGAAGCAGATTGCCAGTCCTTTCTTCTGAGGTGTCTTTGGGTGGGTTTGAACTGCCAACCTTTTGGCTAGTAGTTGAGTGCTTAACCTAAGGACAGATACATAAATCAAAGATGCCAGGCAATTCAATGGGGAAAGGATAGTCTCCTCAGCAGTTGGTTCTGGGACAATTAAATATCCACATGCATAAAGATACATTTAGACCCTTACCTCACACCATACACAGAAATCAACTCAAAACAGATCATAGGCCTAAACGTGAGAGCTAAACTATAAAAATTTTAGAATAAAACATAAGAGAACATCTTCATGATCTTGAGTTAGGCAAAAATTTCTTAGATACAACACCAAAAACACAATCTATAAAATAATATATATATATAAATTTGACTTAATCAAAATTGAAAGCTTTTGCACTTCCAAAGACACCACTAAAATAAATGAAATTACAAGCCACAGATTGGGAGAAAATATTTCTAATTTATATATTTGATAAGGAGTCCCTGGGTGGTGCAGACAGTAAGTATTCTGTTACTAACTGAAAGGTTGGTGGTTTGAAACCACCCAGAGGTGCCTCAGAAGATCACAGCCATTGAAAACTCTATGGAGTGCAGTTCTAGTCTGAAACACATGGGGTCGCTGTATGCTCTAGCTGCATTGTACATGCAGGCAGGCTGTGCCACAAACTTCCAGGCAGCCGTGACTGCCAGGAATGTGGTAAGTACATCCACCCACTGGCATCAACCATTCCATGGGTGCTATGTTCATCTGTGATGGAGCCAGACACACGAGACACTTACACAGTGTTGGCAAAGTGAAAGCCATTATTATTTATAGAAACCAAACGGTAAACAATAACAACAGATTCCCAAAGGGGAAACGCTTACCCTTCCCAGACTACCCATGTCCATTCCTATGTCGCTGGGCAGGTGCGCTATGGCTCAAGTCAGACGCTATGTTCACGTCACCGCAGCTTCTGGCTACAGCCACACTGCCCGAGGCTTCTGCTCTGCCGCTGGACC
Source organism: Dugong dugon (assembly GCA_030035585.1). Classification (NCBI taxonomy): domain Eukaryota; kingdom Metazoa; phylum Chordata; class Mammalia; order Sirenia; family Dugongidae; genus Dugong; species Dugong dugon. Next base: position 19,475,415 of record CM057469.1, on the reverse strand, counting down.
TCGCCTTGAGGGCAGGATGACCCATGCACAGGATTTCCCATGCTTCTGCTGCCAGCTACCGCCACACTGCCTGGGCCTGCGGGGCTGTCTTGCCACCACACTACCCGGGGCCATGCTGTCTGGCGTTGCGGGGTGGAGGTGTGCAACCCCTGCCTGGAGCACAGTCGGTCTCTCTTGCGCTGCACAAACAAGTGTTCAGCTCTTTCAGTTCTGCTGGCAAGCCTCCTACCCTGAGGCATCCGGCTGCCCCCTGCTGTAAGAAGGCCTCTGCTTAGGATCCTCTGAGGCAACGCCCGCATGCGGCACGCTGAGGCCTCTGCCCTGCCCGGGCAAGTGTTACACCTCTTTCAGCTTCCTCCAGCAAGCCTCCTGCCGAAAGGCGCTTAGCTCTCACTCTGTAGGCCCACAAACCCACCGCCCTTGTCTCTTGCCATCTGGCGCCGGCTTCAGTGTTACATATCTCTCTTGCGGGTCTAGGAAGTTCTCAGCGCAAGCATCCGGGTTCAAACGATGCGCCCCGCTCCACACTCTTCTTGAGGGTAGTGAGGTCCCCCTAAGCCTCTGCGGGATTGGCCCATATATAAACTTACTCCTTGTCAATTTCAAGGCATGGTCCTCTCACCAGGACCACCAACTGACCAATCCCTTTGGTAGACCATAAGTCACTTAATTTGCATAGTCCCAGACAATTATCTTGTGGCAGTTACAAGACCATGGCTAGAAAGGTTATATAAGAGCAATTCATTGCACTGCAGTCACCATGAGTCAGAATTGCTTAACAGCAACTTTTTTTTAATATCTGATAACTCATATCCAGAATATATTATGGACTCTGATAATCCAAAAACTAATAATTAAACAATGGGCCACAAGCACATGAAAGGTTGCTCAAAGGGCATTAGTCACTTGGAAAATGCAAATCAAAATCACCGCAAGATACTTCACCTCTACTAGATGGCTTTTATCAGAAAAACGGAAAGCAAGTGTTGGCCAAGATGTGGAGAAATGGATCTTTCATTCATTGTTGGTGGGATTGTAAGATGATGCAGCTCCGTGGAGAACAGTTTAAGGTTTCTCAAAAAGCTAAACATAGAAGTAGCAGATGGCCCAGTGATTCCACTCCTAGGTATATACCCACAGAAACCCTGGTGGTGTGGTGGTTAAGTGCTACAGCTGCTAATCAAAACGTCGGCAGTTCGAATTCACCAGGCACTTCTTGGAAAAACTCTACAGGGCAGTTCTCCTCTGTCCTATAGGGTCGCTATGAGTTGGAATCGACTCGACGCAACGGGTTACGGGTATATACCCAAAAGACATGAAAGTAGGGATACAAACAGATGCATACCAATGTTCACTGCTGTGCTATTCACAGTAGTCAAAAGGTGGAAGCAGCCTAAATGTCCATCAACAGATGAATGAACAAATAATATGTGGTATTTCCATACAATGGAATATTATTCAGCCATAAAGAGAAATGAAGTCCTTATACACACCACACATGGATGAACCTTAAAAACCATTACCCTGAGTGGAATAAATCAGACACAACAGGACAAATATATGAACCCACATATATGAAATATCTCTAGACCAAAGTTTATTAGTGGTTACCAGGGGTGCTATAAGAGGGAGAAAAGGGGAGTTATTGCTTAAGGAGCACCGAGTTTCTGTTAAGGGTGATGAAAAATTTGGAAATGGATAGTGGTGATTGTTGCACAACACGGTGAATGTAATTAACGTCACTGAATTATACATGTGAAAAATGTTGAAATGGCAAATGTTTTGTTATATATATTTTTACCACAATTAAAAAAAAAAAAAACAAGCAGACGAAAATGGGCAAATATTTTAATAGACATTTCATCAAAGAAGATATATAAATGGCCATGAAAAGATGTTGGAACATCATTAGTCACATTAGGAAAATGCAAATTAAAACCCAATTAAACAACACTACACTCATTAGAATGGCTATAATCCAAAGTCAGACAATAACAAGTGGTAAAAAGGATGTGGAAAAATATATATATACTGTTGGTGGGAAATTATGCAGTCACTTTGAAGTTTCTTACGAAGTTAAAACATAAATTACTTTATGACCCAGCAGTTTCACTCGTAGGTCTACCCAAGAGAAATGAAAACATGTCCACGCAAAGATTTACACGCAAATGTTCAGAGCAGCATAATGCCTAACAGCTACAAACCGGAAACAACCCAAGTGTCTATAAACAGATGTATGGCTGAACAAAATATGGTACATCCATACCAAACCAAAAACCAAACCCATTGCCGCTGAGTAGATTCCAACTCATAGCAACCCTGTAGGACAGAGTAGAACTGCCCCATACGGTTTCCAAGGCTGTAAATCTTTACTGAAGCAGACATCTTTCTCCTGCAGAGCAGCTGGTGAGTTCAAACTGTTTACCTTTCGGTTAGCTGCTGAGCTCTTAACCACTGCACCACCAGGGCATACAAGGCAATACTACTCAGCAATAAAAAGGAACAAAGTACGTGGTAAACCCAAACCAAAGCAAATCCATTGCCGTCGAGTCAATTCCTACTCATAGCGACCTTATAGGACAAAGCAGAACTGCCCCACAGGGTTTCCAAGGAGCAGCTGGTGGATTCGAACTGCCAACCTTTTGGTTAGCAGTTGAGCTCTTAACCAGTGCACCACCAGGGCTCCAAAGTACATGGAACAGTCTCAAAATACTACATTAGATAAAAATAATCAGATGCAAAACACCACATATTACATAATTTCATTTATGAAAAATGTCTAGGAAAGGCAACTCTACTGAGACAGAAAATAGATGAGAGGTTGCGGGGTGGGAATGGGAAGTGACTGCAGTAGACACAAGGGATCTTCATGGGGTGACGAAATTAGTCTAAATTTGGATTGTGGGGACAGCTGTACAACTGTAAATTTACTAAATTACTGAATTGTATTCTTAAAAACAGGTGAATTTTATGGTATATAAACTGCACTTCAAAAAGTTGTTTAAATAAAAACCATACACATGTATCGCTTTAATAAAAATAAAACAAACCTCAAAATCAGAACAAGATGTCTCTAAGAAAGGTAAGGAACACGGATTTGTGTTACATATAAAAGGTAATACAAATCTAACTTCCTTCTCAAGTAGATTCTATAAAGATAAATGCTGTTCTAGATGAACATCTAGGCTAATGGTATATGTTGGTGCTTTCCAAGCAAAAGTATTCTTTAACCTTTGTGGGGGGGGGGGGGGCGGAAACTGGGAAATAAGAGCCAATAATCTCTCCCCCCAATTCTGGACCCATTTTCAAAACAGGCAGTCTCTTAGCTTATATACTGTTACTGTAGTATGTAGTGAAAACATACTTTTTCCTTCATTCACAATCTCTGTATTTGCGCCACTGTGGATGCTCATATAGCTCTGAGATATTAGTTTCTTAAGATCCAGCCTGTAAAATGATGCCAAATGCCGGTGACAAGACCCTCTAAACCCATACCCCAATTACACTCACCCAGTTATACGGACCATGATTCATAATGTGGATGTTTGAAATTATTAATCACTGAATGTACTCAGTTCTCAGGTACACTTTGTTTACTTGAGCAATTTGTTTACTGAGTAACTGCTATAACTCACTTCTTCAAAATAATCATTGAAATTATATGCCTGTAAAAACGTAAACAATACAAAAGATGGCTAAAGAACAACTCAGTTAACTGCTATATCCTTACATTTTTTTGTCCTAGGTTTACTGCAGAACACACACACACACACACACACACACGTATGGAACCCTGGTGTTGAAGTGGTTAAGAGCTCGGGCTGCTAACCGAAAGTTGGCAGTTGGAATCTACCAGCTGCTCCTTGGAAACCCTATAGGGCAGTTCTACTGTCTACAGGGTCACTATGAGTTGGAATTGACTCAATGGCACACAATAACAACATATCTATACATACATATACAGTTTAAAATTTTCTTCCTTCATCCCCCTATTCCAAATTGTGTCATACTATTAAAAAACTTGCTGTTATCATATGCCAGTGTGTTATGGTTATCTTTATAATCAATACATAGAGATCTAACTAAATTTTTTTTAAGGTTTCACAGACTATGGTATGCTATTAATGAGCATTCAGGTTATTTCCAATTACATGCAAAATATGGCTGTCTTTTTTTTTTTTTGGTAGTAGGATTGCTGGTAAGTAAAGTGATTTGCAAATATAAATTGTAACAAGCCTTGCCAGATAGCTTCCCACAAAATTGTAGTAATTCACCCTGCCAATAGAGGTGCCTGCTTCTTCATATCCCTGGTAACACTGATCTTTTTATATTTACAATCGGAGATAAAAAGCGGTATCTCACTGTTAATTTGAATTTTCCAGTCTGTAAGAGAAGCTGGACGTCTTTTCATGGTTTTGGCCAGCCGCATTTGTCTTTCTGTGAATTGCCTGTTACATATACTGATTTTGTTGCCCTTTTTTTCCCTGCTGGTTGTCATCTTATTTGTGGCAGCTCTTTGTGTATTATGGATGTGTTAAAAACATTTTTCCTCAAGCTTTTTGTTCTCTCAGGGTATTTTTTTTTTTTAACTTTGTAATATTAAAAAATTTTTTTCATCTGGTCAAATCTGTACATTTTTTCTTTACGGTTGAGTTTTCTGGTCCCTCCCTCCCCCAAGAATGCTTTCCCTAAGATTTTCCCGTATTACTTTCATTACTTAAAATTTTTATTCTATCTGAAATTCATATTTTATGTTGTGAGACTGTTTTCTCCCAGAATAATTAGTTGTGCCATCATTTGTTTATATAATTTTTTTTTTAAATTGTGCTTCAGGTGTAAGTTTGCAGCTCAATTTCTCATTCAAAAATTTACACACATATTGTTTTGTGACATTAGTTGCAATCCCCACAATGTGACAGCACCCTCTGCCTTTCCACTCCGGGTTCCCTGCATCCATTTGACCAGTTCTTGTCCCTTCCTGACTTCTCATCCTGCTTTTGGACAGGAGCAGCCCATTTGGTCTCTTATATCCTTTTCCCAGTGAAATGAAATGCCATTTTTAGCATATTATTAAGTTCCCATACATGATAGCACCTATTTCTGGAATGTCTATTCCATTCTCTTATGTACTTGTTTTTCTCATGCTAAAACCACGTTTTGATTATAGTTTTAACATCTGGTGGGAAAAAACCTCTTCTCCCAACACTTTACTTTTTCAAAAATGTCTGTGGTGCAATGAATTACTTAACATGGCCCTTTTAGCAGTCTTTGTGACTTTTTACACAACGATTGACTGGGACTACAAAGACAAGGTGTATGGAATCCTAACAAGGGGATTGGTCAGTTTTGCCATCCTGCTAAGCTTAAAGGGAGATACTGAGAGTAGGAGCTGTAACACAGAAGACAGAGAGGGACAGCCATAATACCAGAGACAGTGAGAAGCAGTGGCAGAAAAACGGTGGCAGCAGAACCAGGAGACCAGCAGGAGATGGTGTGGTGGGCTTCCAGTCCACAGAGTGAGAAAGCTGAGTGCCTTGAGGCAGGAGGTTTGCTGGTGGAGTAGGGTGCCTCTAGGCACTTGGTGGAGCTAGGTTTGTTGACTCATGGAGCTAGACAGAGCTGAGCGCCTCAGGCCGAGACTTAATGGCAGAGTGGGTGTTTCTAGGCACTTATTGGCAGAGCTAAAAGAGCTTTGTAACACTTGCCTTGGCCGGGAAGAGACCTGACTGCAGGCACGGCTGAGAACAGGCCATCCTGATCGAAGAACTGTATTCTGAGCATTCCTGAACCTTAATTGTAACCTTTTACTTCCCTAATAAACCCCATAATCCCGAATATTGTCTGTGAATTCTGTGTGTCCATTGCAATGAATCATCGAACTCAGCAGATAAGTAGAGTGCGCCCTGGGAGGGACAGATGGTGTCAGAACTGGTAGAAAGGGCTGGTGAGAGCAGGTATGTCTGACCTCCGCCTCACAGGGATCAGCCTTAGGCTGGTGGTCTTGATTCTCCTCCCCCCTTGTGAAGTTACAGGAGGGCAGACACCTCTGCTACACCAGTCTTAGAAATTCTTGCGTATTAGTTTTTCTACATAAGTTTCAATATAATTTTGTCTAGTAATAATCCTGTGGTGATTCTGATTGGAATAGCATTAAATTCATATACTAATTGGTATAGGATTGGCCTATATTAAAAAATAAATACTGAGTAGGCTCTCCCCCCATAAAATATTTTGTTCTGTCATCCAGTTCCCTCCTAGTGAATTTCAAAATTTAGAGTACACATTTTTTAATTTCATCAAATTTTCTGTGCTGTCATTACGTCTTCTGTGTATGCATCAGCGTATGTATATATAAACATATTTTTATTTAGAATCCTCGTTCATGTAAAACATTTTGGTTGTTTGGCTTAGTCTTCCTCCAAGTAACTGCCAACTTCATCAGCCTCCTGGGCCCCTTGCTCATTTGGTTGAGTTGCTCTAACTTTCCAAATTCCAACTTTCCTTCAGCCTCTGGGCCTTTGTACATTATGTCCCTTTGTCTGGCTACTCATTTGTTGGGTTTCAGTTTAAATGTTATTTCTTCTAAAGGCTTTCTCTGACTCTCTTCAAACTTCTATTAGGTTCTCTTTCATAGCACCTTGTACTTTTCCATTGTATACAGAGCATCATTTATAAATATGTTTCTTTAAAAAGCTGTCCCCACTACATTTCAGGAATACTGCCAGCTTGTTTAGTACCCAGTGCCTAGCAGAATCTAGCATATGTATTTGTTCAATAAGGATTTATTGCTTAAAGGGAGTTACCTATGATTTTAAGCATTGAGCTGTCTCTAAAAGAACCGACTCTCTGTTAACCAATCTAACAAGCAAAAAGCTCTCTTGTAAAAATCAGGAGAGAATTACTCAAACTGATTTAAAATGAGTAAATGTCTATTAGTCTATTCACATCAATAGGAGAGTCAGACTTTTTCAAATAAAAACAAACAAACAAACAAACAAAATCTCCTGACTTGGAGAATGGATTCTTTATATCTGCTTCTGGGCCATTACTAAAAAACATGCATCAATAATTCAGGACTTACAGCCAAAATAAGAATGTCAACTTTAAAAAATGCTTACGTCTAGTACAGCTTTTATCTTCGGGTAGCTAATCTAATCTGAAGTTCAAGCAGGGAGATGAAACAGTAAGTAAAAATAAAACCCCATTTAATTTCTATCAGAATAAAGTTTATTTTTACCTATAGGTCATTAATGATCAGTAGTTGGTTTGTAGGATCATCTGAGCTGTACTTTTTATTTATTGAGTCCAACAACACTGCTTCTAATTTAGAATTTTCTTTATCCAAGTATTAATAAAAACACATCCAATGAGGAAACCCTAGTGGCGTAGTGGTTAAGAGTTCGGCTGCTAATTAAAGGTTGCCAATTTGAATCCACTAGGCACTCCTTGGAAGCCCCATGGGGCAGTTCTACTCTGTCCTATAGGGTCGCAATGAGTTGGAATCGACTCGACGGCAATGGGTTTGGTTTTTTTTTTTTTTTGGTATGTCCAATGAAAAATAAAAGATATTTAGACTTGTCTTAGTCATCTAGTGCTACTATAACAGAAATACCACAAATGGATGACTTTAACAAAGTGAAATTTATTTTTCTCCAGGGGAAGGCTTTCTCTCTCTGTCGGCTCTGGAGGAAGGTCCTGTCATCAGTCTTCCCCTGGACTAAGAGCTTCTCCGCACAGGACCCCTGGGTCCAAAGGACATGCTCTGCTCCTGGCATTGCTTTCTTGGTGGCATGAGGTCCCCACTCTCTGCTTGCTTCCTTTTCCTTTTATCTCTTGTAAGATAAAAAGTGGTACAGGGCATACTCCAGGGAAACTCCCTTTACACTGGATTAGGGATGTGATCTTAGTAAGGGTGTTACAATCGCACCCTAATCCTCTTTAACATAAAATTACAATCACAAAATGGAGGACAACATTCAATCCATGACAAGACTCTTGCAAAGATTCTGTTTTTGATCTTTCCCCACCTTATCGTCAAATACTGCAGGGATAAAGCACCTTCCTATATGTATTACTAAATATTATCTCTTATCAAAATAAAAACACAATACACAAAGTGTACTAGAAATATTTGGTTCTTTTTAATCAGCTATTGATGGTATAATAAAATAAATTCAGGTGGTACCTAATTTAAACATTTGAAAATAGTTCATTGAAGGATAATCTACAACACAACATGTTAAGCCTAATTGTCAAAATAATGCCTTTTTTTTTCCCCCCCCAAGAAAGGAGAAATAAAGCCATGATCAAAATTATAACCAACAATTTGGGTTCACCTGGACACTTACAGATGATTTTGTAGGCATACTGGCAGGCACAATGTTGAAAAATCAATCTACTAGATTTAGAAATAATGGTAAGATAAAAAAGGAAAGATACACATTTCATCAGCATTAATGCCTGAAATTAAAGAAAAATATCCACCAAATACCACAACAGATCTTTTAATGACTTGTTTTTTTAACATTAAGATTGTTGTTTTGGGGAACACCTTTCTCTTTGAACATTTAACCAAATGTTCAATGCATTAAATAATTTACAGAGAGAAATAAGTTCTGTATTCTGTACAAATTACAGGACTTGTAATTACCCCCTCTTCCCTCAAAGCTCAATTTTGCAATGGTCTCAACAGAAAATAAACAGTTCACCATTTGAACAGAATTTATAGCATTATAAACGTTTACAGAACCCCTGTCCTTTAATCATTTTTTCTAACAGCAAAGATTCTACTGACAAAATTGAACGATCAGAATGTAAAAATATTTGTGCAAAACGGCATTAATTGTTCTTACCATCTCATAGGGGTAAAATGTTCTTACCATCTCATAGGGGTAAAACCTAAGAACACACAATGCCAATAATGAAAAACTACATTGAAAGTCATTCTATTTTAGATTCCAAACAATATGGATTATACTATTACTAAACATTAAAAGAAAATGTGGCACCATGAGCAGCAGCAGGAGCAACAAATGATTCGGCAATTATGTCAGCTAAGGAAAGCTGACACTGGAATATGCCAAAGTTTATTTCCATGACAGCCAACCATCTTAAAAGACTGGAAACAACTGTAGGGCTTACAGCTCACTTCAATGGCTTTATTCTTGAACTTGCAGATCATAAATGAAATGTTTACGAAAGTCTTATTCCTCCTTTCAAGGAGTGTTTCTTCTGTCACTGGAAATCCTTAAAAGAGCTGAATCATAGACTCTCTGGATTTACCTACGCCAATCCATTTAACTGGGAGGAAAAAAGAAACAACTCTAGTGTAAGTTCATTTATAATGTCAATCTCTGGGATTAAAAGACAGGTAGTTCCCTGCTTTTCTCAGTGTCACCATTTAACTTTTCTCTCCCTGCCTTTTTCCTATTCTGTTATCAGTCTCTGCTTATTTCTAAACAGAAACGTACTGCCAAGATCCAGTACAGGGTAATTATGAGTTTGACTGACAGTTACCGGTTTTAACTGCATGATATTTACAATTTCTTAATTCCTAACGACTAGGATAGTAAAATACTGGCTGAAATCAGCAGAGACTTAAAGAAACTTTGATCAAGCTCCAGATAACTAAAAAAATAAGAGGATACTGAAGTGTCATTGTAACTTTTATATTTCAAAAGTAGAAATACCTAGAAGAAAACATTATTTTACCTTATACAGCCTTAGTAACACTGCCCCTGTACCAGTACCAGTCTATGAGCATCTCTAATCATCTGCATCACACGGTTTTAGATTATTTGCAGAACTACTAGGTTCCACAGGGTACTGTTAGGATAAACCTATGTGGAATTTTACAGAGGCCACTGTTAGACTCACTGCTGTTTATAATTTTAAAAAATGCTGAGTAAGAGCAGCAAGCAAATATGCTTACTAAATTTGACAGCAAGCTGGGAGAGGCAGCTAGCAATTTGGAAAACAAGATACACATTTGAAATGAACCACAAATACAGAACAAGATTCATGTTTAAAACGAACCACAATATGAAATCAGAGTAAGTACATAATAGAATGTATATGAAGGACAGCTCCCACCAACACCACTTTTTCTTGTCTCTCAAAATTCCATCATGGAAATAAAAGAAAGGAAAGCAATCTGTTAAAAGAAAGGCTCCATGTAACTACGTAAGTATAGCCATAACTTGGTTAAGCCTGATCATCTTAACATTTTTTTAAAGTTTTATCAATTTTTTATTCATTTCCCATATTTTTTTCAAATGAGAGTTCTTATTTTACGTACCTATTATTTCCTAATGTCTAATCAAAAAACTCCCCCATTCTCAAGGGTTGTTTAACCCCAAATGAAAAAAAAAAACCACAAACCATTTTGGTGATGAAGAAACAAAAGGATTTGTTGTTAAGAGGAAAAAGGAATGAGAGTCAGTGTCACAGAGCTAGAAACAGACTAACAGAATTTAAAATAGGATCAAAATGAGTGAGAGGTAATCTACGTATTATCTTCAGCCATATGAAGGATTATTTACAGATGAATGATACATTTACTCTAAGGAGTAAAATTGTTTTTTTTATCTTCCTGGGCATTAACGCAAATCATGAGCACTCTGCAAATGTAATAATGACTTGTTTTATCCCATCTCAAAGGCAGATAGGTAAGTCAAAAACAGAAAAAGTAAAACATAATGTTCATAAAATGTTTCTATTTACCTTGAATTTGAAGCTCATCTTCAATAAATCGAACATAATTTTGTGCATTAACAGGTAGTTCTTTAAATGTCCTTGCATTTGATATGTCCGTGTTCCATCCTGGGAGAGTCTTATACTGAACTTCAACTTTATTTAAGACTTCTTGGTTTGCTAAAAGTTAAAGAGTATACTTTGTTGATGGTGCACAATGCCTACTGTCAAACAAGTTTTTTTTTTTTTTTAAACACCACAGGTTCACAAGCTTTAATCAAAATCCTTAGAGCCAAATGTGTTAAAAACTGAGAATTTTTCAGATTTTAGAAAGGTAAAACAGTACATATACCACCTGAAGTAGTATCTTATAATCAAACATATTTCTGTAGCAACACATTGATTATTCATTAATTAGATAAAGATTATATAGCTCTAACAGCAGTTCAAGATAGGTTTTGCTATCAAATGAGCTTTGGTGCCAAACTTAAAACTTTCAATATTTGGAGCTTTTTAAAGCCTGTCTTTGTTATCTAGTACCGCTGTAACAGAAATACCACTAGAGGATGGCTTTCACAAACAAATTTATTTTCTCACAGCTTAAACCACCTGTTGCTACTGAGTCGATTCCAACTCAGTGACCCTATGGGACAGAGCAGAACTGCCCCATAGGGTGTCCAAGGAGCGACTGATAGATTTGAACTGCTGACCTTTTGGTTAGTGGCCAAGCTCTTAACCCACCATGCCACCAGGGATCCCAATTTAGAAAGCTCAAAAGGAGGCTAAAAGTCCGAATTCAGGGCGCCGGCTCGAGGGGAAGGCTTTCTCTCTCTGTCGGCTCTGGAGGAAGGTCGTTCTCTCTTCAGCTTCTGCTTCCTGGTTCCTTGGAGATCTCCATGTGTCTTGGCATCTATCTTACCCCATCTCTCTGCTTGCTTGTTTAATCTCTTTTTAGATTTCAAAAGATACTGACTCAAGATACATCCTACACTAATCCTGCCTCATTAATATAACAAAGACAACTCATTCCCAAATGGGATTATAACCCTGGGCACAGAGGCTAGGACTTACAACACATATTTTTGGGGGACATAATTCAATCCGTAAGAGATTCTATACTATGGATTAGGAATGGGGGAACTCTATGATGGTACCAACTTCACAGAAAGGCTTGAATACCTGCTTTCATCTAAGAAATCTATTGTTTTTGTGGCTGTGTACAAAAAGCACAGCTGGAAATTTTCTTCATTATTTTGCCTAATCATTTCCTCTGTACCCCAAAGAGAAATTAAAAATAAACTATAATTAACAACAGTTCCTTTGACTAGAGACAGTACAGTGGGTTTATGGTATATGGTCCCAGATTTCCCTCTTCAGGACTCACTCATTCCTTCAGTTGCTGGGAGTATGCCTGCTGATCACTCACAGTGCAGAACCTAGCCCAGAATTGCCCTCCACTGAAGAGAGCCCACGCCCAATGTCGATGTAGGGATATAAAGCACCTGGACACTTAATTCAGAACAACTCTGAAAGGCCATTTGGCTTCCAGAGCTCCTCCCCATGGGCTCAGCTGAGGGCTTTTTTTGTAACTACACTGTAGCTCAATTTCTTCCTCTTTCTAATTCTGCTTCGCTCACTTCCTCACAGATGCTCAGGGCACTCACAAACCATATTCCTGTCTGCAAATCTCCCTATTAGAGTCAGTTTCCCAGGAAATGCAACCTAAAACCGTTGGGCCAGAAGTGGTCTGAGGAAGAAGGTTCTTTAAAAGGGAATTCTGGAGCTGGACCACTGGCCATTTCCAGGTGGAAATAGGTAGAGTATGGATAGGCACTGGCATGCTGTCAAACTGTTAAAACCTTCATGAGTAGTGAACTGAGATGCCGTTCTGGTGGAAAGTAAAGCACTGACAATATCTTAACCATCAGTTGCTGCCAAGTCGATTCTGACTCATGGCGACCCTATGTGTGTCAGAGAAGAACCGTGTAGGGTTTTCGATGGCTGAATTTTTGGAGGTAGACTTCCAGACTTTTCTTCCAAGGTGCCTCTGGGTGGATCTGAACTTCCAACCTTTCAGTTAGCAGCTGAGTATACTAACAGTTTGCACCACCCAGGTACTCTGGCAGTATCTTAGGCATTGAGAAATAAGGACAATCAAACAATGGAATTGGATGGCTCTTGATGAATTCCAATCATGAATTAGAAAGACAATGAAAGCCTGAGGGTGATTAATCATCAGTTTAAGGCATACTGTGAAAGAGGGCTGAATGAAAGTTAGATGAGTCTTCTACAGCAAAGGGCAGAAAAAAATCCGAGGACCAGATGCAGGACTCAATCACACAAAAGCAGAATCCACAGTAAAATTGACTTCTCAAGCCCAGCATGTTTGCTATGACGAGGCCAGAGCCCTGCGTAGTCAAGAGTGGGACCCGAAGACTTTGGATGGGGACATCTGGGTTGATACACTTGAAAATCCTGAATCCCTAGATTTGTGGAACTCTCCGGACCTGCAGAACGGCCCACTGCTTTCTGTTAAAGGTTAAGGCTTTCCCTTGCTTAAAGATTATGCAGAGGCCTCTGCCTTACAAGGCACTGTGTTTTCCTCTCAGGATCTATTCTACCTCCCCTACTGGCCAGCAAAAAATATCAAGGGTCAAGTCATAACGTAAGTTGGCCAAGGAAGCACTGGGTCAGCTAAGGGAGGAAAGGGACTATACCCTGAAGAATCTGCAGGATGGAGCCAACACACACAAGTAGGAAGAGCAAATGTAAGGAACTGGATCTGAGGGTGCTGGTCAAGGAGGGGAAGGAGTGGTGGAACATAAAGTTGAATAAGAGAAATATTGATATGGGAGTTCTCTCCCATGATTCATGATAAAGAATTTAACATTCTGGCAAGGACCCTGAGAGATAATGAAAACATGCTATAGGAATGTTCTTGAAAGCTTTGTGAAAGTGATGAGCCACACTAAACAGAAATGCCAGAACTGCTGTGGAAGATGGCAGAAAAAGCAATCAAGTGACTCAGTGGGGCTTCCATTTCCAGCTCTCATGGAGTACATGATTCCAGACTAGCGCTCACGGTGTAAATGACTGTAAAACTGAACGAAGTGTATGACAACTCTTTTCAGGCAGTGAACAACAGGAAGCATAAAACTGCAGTTGTTGAGAGAAAGGAAACACATGAAAAGTCCCGAAACCACTCAACTCTCTTTTGGCCTGGGGATAATTTCCTGACCACGGCTCAGGACACTGAAATCTGAGCAGACAGCAGTGGCCCCACTGACCCGAGGTGGCAGTTATCAGAGTTCAGGGAAGCTGAAGCAGCCAGAATCAGCAGTGCCAGGTGTCACAGGAAGGCCATGGCTAAGGGCTGGATTGTACATGAAAAGAACGGGACCACTGCAGTTACCAGACAGCTACTGCCACATGGTTGAGAGTGGAACAAAGACTCTAGAAGTCAGGCAGTGCTGGTGGAAGGGAAGGGACAGGGTACATTGGAGCTGCAGTGCTGCTAAATTGGAGAGACCACCTGAACACTTTGTTAACTCCCCTGGCACTCAGCCAAGACAACAGAGAGGCTGTTCCTAATGAGTAAAAACCATACCCTAGAGTAAGACTTACTCTAGACTCCCCCATCCCCACACACACCCCTTCATAACAAAGTCTAAAACTAAGGTCTACCAAGATCCACAGGGGAGACAGAATTTAGAGACTGACTAACATTAGGTTAAGAAAGAGAAGGGTGTGGGGAAACATCTTGAATTTTCCACAGAACTACATTAACATTAACAAAACATTAAATCAAGTTCTATCATTCAAGATGATTAGCCAGTAATTCAACTGTCCCGTAAAATAAAAACCAACATTCTTCAGAAAAAGAAAAGAGAATCCATGTCTCTAGAACATATTTACAATGTCCAATATTCAATCTAAAGTCATTAGACATAGAAACAGGAATATGTGATCCACAGTTAAGGAAAAGCATAGCCAATAAAAGCATATTGGAGATGGTCCAGATGTTGGACTTAACAGATAATGACTTTAAAGCAGCTAGTATAAAAATCCTGGAAGAATTAAAAGAAAATTTGGTCGTAATGAGTAAAGACACAGGGAATCTCAGCAGAGAAACAGAAACTACAGGAAAGAACCAAATGGAAATTCTAAAACTGAAAAGCACAATACTGAAACGAAAAATTCACCAGATGGGTTTAAGAGCATATTAGAGATGAGGAAAAGAAAGAAATTAATCAGTCTGAAGAACAAAGAGAAACAATGAAGGAAAATGAATAGAATTTCAAGGACTTGTGGGACGATATAAAAAAGTCTAATACTTCCAAAATGAGAATGAGAAACTATTTATGGTCAGAAAACCCACTAGCTGACAAATCAACATGGGGGCATCAAGAAGGAACTCTTTACCAAAATGGTAAGAACTACAACCATGAAAAGGCATCAATATTGCTGAAAAGCTCAGTGATGTTACCCTCTAAACCCCAGGGCTGATGAAAGGAGAAGTTGTTACAGGACTGAGATACCTGATAGCAATGGGGATAATAGGATCCCCAAATAATAAAGGTCAGGTGATAGCACTTAACTTTCAGAAGCAAGGTGAATTATCATTATGAGCGGCAAAGTCAGAGTAGCAGCCAAGAGGGCCTGATTATCAAAGAGATACAGAGACAGTAGCAAGATAGGCAGCCAAAAAAACCTGTTGCCATCAAGTCAATTCCAACTTATAGTGACCCTATAGGATGGCGTAGAACTGCCCCATAGGGTTTCCAAGGCTGTAATCTTTATGGAAGCAGACTGCCACATCTCTCTCCCAGAGCGGCTGGTGAGTTTGAATCATCAACCTTTCAGTTAGCAGCCTAGTGCTTAACCACTGGACCACCAGGGCTCCATAAGCAGCCAAACCCAGAAGACCAAAACAAACCCACAGCTGTTGGGTCGATTTTGACTCATAGCAACCCTATAGGACAGAGTAGAACTGTCCTATAGGGTTCCTAAGGCTGTAAATCTTTACTAAAGCAGACTGCCACATCTTTCTTCCATGATAGGGGGCCAACAAGGGTATTAAACAAAATAAATCAAGGATGGATTATCAGGGTCTTAGGACAGTCAACCCAATAAAAAGTAGTGACCACTTGCCCGATTTCTGGCCCTGAACCAGTTTTTACACATGGAAATCAGTGTCTGAGAGGACAGGTCCCCAGAAGGTACCCAATGTACTAGCTGATTGCCAGTCGTATTCTTTCCCACCCACACTATTTAACAATAGCCCTACCTCCTCATGATGATCAGGTTCAACTACCCTGGCCACAATGATGAATTCTTTCTTTTTCCTGCTGGCTTTGGCACATAAAACCCAATACAACAAGGTGGAGTCTTAGCTCAAAGTTTAATGGGACTCTTGCTTCTATATTCCACTTTGATAGCTGCAGCAGGGGCTGTAATTTACACTACTAACCGTCCTCTTATAATTTCCCCTAGGAAAGAGACCAACTGGAATCCTGCAGGAACTATTCCCAAATGGGGGGCAACTTATTTTACAATTTAAGTAATCCAAACAGCACAGGAGTGAACCATACTAAACACTGTGGTGCAGTGCACAGATTGCCCTCTTTAAGGCAGAGGCACTCATTCCCCAGCTGTAAGCCTGCAGGGAGTACTGCATGCTAATGACTCATAGCTCAGTCCCTCCCTAGGAACTGCCCTCATTCAATGACTAGCTGATGGGAGATACAAAGTCCTGGCCACTTGCCTCAATTTAGTTTAACTATAAAGGCTCATCCTAGGTCTGCAGCTCCCCATGGGATTGGCTACACTTCATGACAACTACTCCTTCTACCTTCGCAAGTGATGTTTCTGAGAATATTCCCCAATAAACTTTCTGGATGCAAATTTCCCTCTTAAGAGTCTTTTCAAGGGGAACGTGACCTAAAACAGCTAACACAGATTTAAAAAGAAACTAAAGAAAACTGACAAGTTTTTTCTGTTTTTTTTAGCTTTTAATATTTTAATTAAAGGAATTCACTGTACTGTTCTCTATGGTAGATCCTGCTACATGTTAACAGTCATTATATTTGATTAGACTATTCTCTTTGCTGCTTGGGTTTACCAATTTTTGAAATAGTTTTGGAAGTAGGATTAAGTATCAGGAAACAACATATTGAAATAAGTTTTTCAAGTAAATAGTATTCTACCATGTCAATAGATACCTTTTTTTGGTAAAGGAAAAGGAAAAATAATACATGTATACTTTTGAAGAATTTGTAGCTATCCTCAATTTTCCAAGAACTGTTCCTCAATAGCAAGTCACAAAACCTACAAGCCTACCAGGTTTCATTAAACTAGTCAATTTCCCTTCATGTGTGATATTCTCAGTACGGAATAGTGGTGAAGAGCTTGGCTGCTAACCAAAAGGTCAGCCACCCCTTGGAAACTCAAAGGCAACGGGTTTGGTTTGGTTTTGGTATAGGATGATAAGACAAATGAACAGTCCCCATTTTTGGAAGCTGGAAGTGTGGAAATTTGAGTAAGTGAAGAAATCATATAACTACACCTAGGTCTGAAAACACACACTGCCTCAAGTAGGAAGTCACCCTACATCCACCCACTTTAAAAAAAAGACCAAACCCATTGCCGTGGAGTCAATTCCGACTCATAGCGACCCTACAGGACAGAGTAGAACTGCCCCATAGAGTTTCCAAGGAGCGCCTGGTGGATTCGAACTGCTGACCTTTTGGCTAGCAGCCGTAGCTCTTAACCACTATGCCACCAGGGTTTCCTCCATCCACTTCCGACACAGGATAAATGTCAGAGAAAATAATGTGCGTGGCTTGAAGGAAAGGAAGATTGGTAAATGGATCGAGAGCCTGCTTACCACTACCAGCTAGGCTCTTTTCTGCTACCCAACCTTTCCAAAGGAAGGAAAGAATGCCTACATGGAAGTGAGTGTCAATATAAAGAAGATGAGATTCAGTGTGAATATAAAGGTGGCATAGCAAGGCTCAGACGTGCCATGTTTCTTCTTTCCTATTTTGAGTTTTGAGCACATGCTTGCTGTGACCCAGCACCGATGCACAGCAGCTATGAAACAAATGCTAAGAATAAGTCAACATACTTGCACTATTCACAAGGCTTTACCCAGTGTTTGGCTATATGCCATGAACTACAAAAGAAGAATATTATGAAACTGCTCTAATATATTCACTTTATGCTATTCTATATGCACAGCCAAAGAAAGAATACCTGGGAAATGAGGTATGATTTCACCATCTAACTTGTAAGCAACTCCAACTTTGATTTCCATAAACATGTCCAAAATATCCAATTTGGTAAGTGCCAACCTAATTTTGGAAGAAAGGGCAGCATTGAAACAGCAAATTCATTAAGGCCTTAACATCTAATACGATGAAAGATCAGAGGAAAATCCATATAAAGCTAAAAATTCCAAAGCAATTCTGAAAACAGATTAGGATTATATTTTAAAGCATGCCACACATAAAACACTAGTGGACAATACACTGATGTGTGTTCTTCATAATATATAAAAAGACTCAACTGACCCACCACCGAGTTACGTTTTCTATTAATTGTAACAGATTTTCACTGATTAATCCACACACTCTTGCTTAGCTTTCTTATGACTGATCAACAACACATACTCGTGGGAGGGCTGCCTGGAGTTAGGGATGCATTCATTCTATGGCTGTGAAACACACCAACACTCACTGTTCGACATGGATGATCACAAGAGTTCACTAGATCTATGTATATTTACAAACATGCCATTCACCCCTCCTTTCTCCACTCTGGTTACCAACACTTCCACCCTTCTGGGCAGAAACTGTCAAAGGGGAGTGAGGAAACCACATCAAGGACCTCTTCATGATACTTCAAAATCTCCCGATAAACTGACTGGAAAACAGGGTTTTAAGGGAAAATCTGCAGAAATTAGATAAAACACTAGGTTTGAGATTCTTGTCCATGAATTACTTTTTTATCCTTTAGTTCCATTACTTGCTAAAAGTTAGTAAGCCTAATTAATACAGATAAGGATATATTTATGTCTTTATGTTAATAACAACTAACTTTTACTGAGCATTCTCAGTATGCCAGGTAGTGTGTGATATGCTTTCACTCCATTTCTTGCCTAATTCCCAAAACCCCTATGTAGTGGGTAATGCTATTATCTTAATCTCAAAGATGACAGAACTGAGAAGAGAAAGATTAACTTGCTCCAAGTAATACAAGCATTATGCATGAACCTGAACTTTGAATTCAGGGAGTTAGACATCAAGCTTAGGCTCAAAATCACTAAGAATACGGTCTTCTCTGATTCTCTTTCCAACCTTGGATGTCTAGGAAGATAAATGGGGCCCCTCTCCTTATGTACCCTCCCCTCTAGATCTTGGCACACTTCTACCTGGAACTACAATTTCAGCTCAAAAGCCAAAGAGTGATATTTTTCCATTAGGGTACTATCTCAAGTTTTCACCTCACAAAATTAAAACTGTGGTCATGACATGTCCTATTATTTCCTGAAATAAATGCTTCTGCAGAATACTCACGCAGTAAATCCATTAATCATGTGAGCATATCTGAGCAAAACGAGGTCCAACCAGCCACATCTTCTTTTCCTTCCAGTAGTCACACCAAACTCTCTACCCCTTGTTTGTAATAATTCTCCAATATCCTAGGGAACAGAAAATAGAATTTAGGATTAGAATACCAGTGCTACAAATCTAGTTGAATTATACTAAAGAGCAAAGAAAAAATCTAAAGCCTCTTTAAGGAGCCCTGATGGTGCAATGGTTAAGTGCTAAGCTGGTAACCAAAAGGTTGGCAGTCTGAACTCACTAGCCGTTCCACAGGGAAAAAAGACCTGGCAATCTGCTCCCATAAAGATTGCAGCCTAGGAAATCCTAGGGGGCTGTTCTACTCTGTCCTAATGGGTCACTACGAGCCGAGCCGGAATCAACTCAATGGCACACAACAACAACAACAAAGCCCCTTTGAGATAAACATCAGAAAATAATCGAATGACTGAAATGCAAATTGCAGACAGAATTCCACAGAGACAGTGGGTTTAATTTGAAGAAGGCATTATTGGAATAGATCCATTTTGGGCTTTATTTTTTACCAAAAAATGTTACCATGTTATGTAGGTAATTTCCTAGAATTTAGGCTGACATATTAAAGACCAACTAAATGCTGCACATTAAAAATTAAGTAGTTTTGAAGTATTTATTAAAACAGACAAGTTTAACAAATTGTTCCAACAACAACCCTGATTTTTCCTGACTGAAAACCATAAGGCAAATTCCCATCTAATAAATAGTTGTTAATGCATGGTATAAACTGTTTGCACTAGCCTACTAACCGAAAGGTTAAAGTTGAACCTACCCAGCCGCACCATGGAAGAAAGTCCTGGTGATCTTCTTACATAAAGATTACAGCCAAGAAAACCCTACAGCTCTCAGTTCTATTCTGTAACACATGGTGTCGCCATGAGTTGGAAATGACTCAATGGCAACGAGTTTGGTTTTGATTTTTAGATATCGCAATACCCTTCTGAACAGAATTAAGGTTGAAAACAAAGCTCAAAGATGTAATAAGCTACGGTCACTCCCTAGAATTTAATTTTCCCATCTACGATTTACCTATTCCCTAACTTGCACCTTTCTTATTAAGGCTAGCATTTCATTGCCTCTTGTAATATGGTATCATTATATTATATAAAAAAAAAAAATGTTGCTCTGATCAATCTCACAAGTGAAGAGTGAAAGGAACAAGAGACGAGAATTCATTTTAAAAAAGGAATTTTGATTTTGCTACTTTTTGAATTAAAGTTACCAACAAATAAGCTTACATTGTCTTGCTCTGTAGGAAAGGCACCAATACCAACTCTAGTTGTATAAGCTTTCACAACTCCGTACACTTCTCCCACATTCTGAGGGGGCATACCCAAACCAGTACAAACACCTCCAACAGTACAATTTGAAGAGGTTACAAAAGGATAAGTCCCTAAAAACAGAAACAAGCATTAAAATATAAACACACACACATTATTTTTAAACAGAATTACTATTAAAATTCTATAGTTGAATATATTCTAGGTATCTGACAGACATCAGCATAACTGTAACCACCCTCTCAAAGTCTCATATGTGTAATTCGTTTTGTCTGCAATACGATAAAAAGATAGGTGCTTATAGCTACAAATGAAGTGCTTATACCGAAGCAGCTCCTAGAGCATATGCACAATTACTGATTTCTCTGTATGGCAGGTTCCCACTTAAGGGAGTGATAAATAACTTGATGCTGACACCCTGGTGCTATTCCTTTACACAGAATTATACTCTATGCATTTTAATTTGTAACAAATTCATTTAATTCCTGATTCAAATATTTAAGGTGCAACAGCCCCCTGGAATGACAGCAGTATCCTGAGGATTTTGTGATATTTAACAGTTCTCCAGCCTTTGATTTCTATCCAGGGAATAATCTCAGAAATCACATGAGTAAGTTAAGACTGGTGTACTTTCCCCTAGAAAGATCCGCTTCACAATTAATTATTCACTCTACTAACTAGACACTTTGCTTTCTTTCCAGATTGAATATGCATATTATGATATCAAAAATATATATCTACTAAATACACTTTCACACTTGTTTTGACAGATCACGTTTAGACGGAATGGTCAAGAAACCAATGGGGCAGCAGTTTGAAGAAGTTAAGCACTAACCCTCTGAAAACAAGGAAATGCTCTGAATCTATCCAGAGAGTCTCAAACTCAGGGAGTTAATTAAGCTAAACAGGCTTCCACAGATCTTAGAACATGAATGTTTAATATCAATGTATATTATTAGTTCCTGAGATCAAAATAAAAAGGTTGAATTAAAGTGTCATCCTTTCATGGGATGCATCTTACAGTTCCAGAAGGGTGAAGTCTGTAACTGAACCATGAACTAAACAATGAAAATCACAATTTGCAGATCCCCAAACCCACTAAATCCAAATAATAATTTGATTATTCTAAGAAACTACAAAACTTAATACACGTGCATTTTCCTCAATATTCCTTTAAAAACAGATTGGCATAAGATAACAAACTTCCATCACTCCTGAACAAACAAGCTAAAAGCTAACATTAATTATTTATATCCCAAGTACTTTAAGTTTCAGCCAAGCTCCCCATAAATCATCTCACTTACCAAAATCAATATCAAGTAGTGCTGCATTTGCACCTTCTACCAAGATTTTCTTTGGTGGTCCATGTAGGGCCTCATATAGGAAATAAACGCCATCTCTCACCATTGGTTTAATTTTTTCCATATAACCCTAACCACAAAGACAAAAACCCAATTTCAATGTATACTAACAAATTTACAACATAACCAGTACTAGTATAAATTAACCTGACTTATGACAGTGAAAATGCAAAGTAGAAAGGGGCTGGTGATGGTGCCCACCCTGCTACAACATTCGGATTAACTTTGGTCCCTCATGCTGATTCTCCAGGACCAGAAAAGAGACACTAGCTTAAGAAAAAGAGACACAATGAAATCCAAAGGTTCTATATTAACCTCACTGCAGACACCTCATAACCAAGTACTTAAACTTCATAAACTAGCTTTCAGACAAATCAAAAGTAACTACTGATTTTACACTGCCCTTTAAATTTTCTGAGGTATTTGAAAAGTTGTATTTATAATCCATGTGGCCATGAATTTTGAAACTTGCATCAAAATGGTTCTCAAAATGTGGTGAGGACCATAAGCTACACTGCCAAGCATGCAGATACTCAATAATTGACTGCTAATATTCTTTCCCATTGTGTTTGATTACAGTAAAATATCTCAGTGGTAGTATTAGTAGATATCAAAAACTTTTAAACATTAGCATTATAAAAATTTCTCAAAAATATTTAAAGTGGTGATAATACCACTTCATTTTATAATTCAGTTAAAGATGTAATATAAACAAGAGCTTCTCCCAATGCCTATAGCATAACTGCAACAAAAATCTAGTTTCAACTGTGTGTAAATATGGAATTCCCAGGATTAGCTCATGAACCTGAGTATGTCATACCCACTGATGAATGTATGGTTCCCTCTTGGCTCCAGTCTCCAATCTCTTACTTATTCCCATTTCTATGCCTGAAATGACTATACCATTCATCATGTCCCCTGTTCCTTATGTAGTAGCTCAACCTATTATCACCTATAAGAATCTTCTTACCCATCTGTTCATTATTCTTCATCTACTTCACATTCACATGGAACATTTATAAAATAGAAATGAAAGGTCATACCCATTCTCTTTTTTTCTTTTTATTGTACTTTAGATGAAGGTTTACAGACCAAATTAGTTTCTCATTAAACAGTTAACAGACATACTGTTGTGTGACATTGGTTGCCAATCCCACGGCATGTCAACATTTTCCCCTTCTCGACTCTGGGTTCCCCGTTACCAGCTTTCCTGTCTCCTCCTGCCTTCTCGTCCTTGCCCCTGGACTGGTGTGCCCATTTAGTCTCGTTTTGTCTTATAGGCCTGTCTAATCTTTGGCTAGAGGGTGAACCTCAGGAGTGACTTCAGTACTGAGTTCAAAAGGTGTTTGGGGGCCATATTCTCGGGGTTTCTCCAGTCTCTGTCAGACCAGTAAGTCTGATCTTTTTTTGTAAGTTAGAATTTTGTTCTATATTTTTCTCCAGCTCTGTTCAGGATCCTCTATTGTGATCCCTGTCAGAGCAGTCGGTAGTGGTAGCCAGACACCATCTAGTTGTCCTGGACCATACCCATTCTTTAGCACATAAATATTTCCAAGCTGCACGACAGAACGGGGTGGGGGGAGTTTGATTTTAAGCAACAATCAATGCACTGAAGTCCAAACACCAAACATTTAGAATGTTCCTTGAAGGTCATTTTACTAGGAATTGGGGAGTGGACAGGCCTGAGGAATGGCATATGAGCAGGGGTGGATTATTCAATAGGCAAGGTAAGCACAGTGTTTACCTTGCTTACCAGACCATCTGTAGTGAACAACTTCACATTTTTTCACATCAAAGATTCTGCTTCTAGGTATGGCTGGCATCTGTCTCTCTCCATAGCACCTTCCTACAGAATCAAAGCCTCTTTTCAAACGTACAATCCCTGAAAGGGATGGGTTACCCAGGAAGCAAGGTAAGCATGGGCTTACTTGTGCTTACTTACTATCGTGAAACCCATGTGAAATTGGTCACTACAGATTAGTAAGTAAGCACAAGTAAGTCCATGGTTACCTTGCTTCCTGGGTAATCTGCCCTCTGCATATGAGGTTCGTAGACTCCTGTTTAGTTCTGGAATTGACTGTTGATATTTACAGAAAAGAAGGAGTAATAATCAGATAAGCAGAAAACAGCTTGAGATTCACCAAAGATTGTGGGGAAATGGAAGGCTGGAGAGAATAGGAGACTTGACTACTGACTAATTCAGGTGCTACTGATACCTAGTAGTTGCCAATGGACCTACTTTTTGTCCCATTACTGTATTTGTCTCTAAAGATAACAGTGAGAAACAGAGTGACCCTGTGGGGCACCACTCCTAAATGGGCTGGATGACTTTTAGAAGTTATCTCTTATTTGTCCCTTTGCTGATGTATCCTCCACATTTTTACACAAATCTAGTCTTCTTCCTGCTTAAGATTATTCAATGGCTTCTCATTATCTCCAGGATAAAAGCTAAACTCCCTATCATTGCATACGAGGCCTATGATCTGGTCCCTACGTCTCTAAATTTAAGTACTAGTCCTGCTTCCTCTTCCCCACACAGTATTTTGTTTAAGTCATATTGTGAAGTTACTCAAATATACCATGTCCTTTCAGGCCTGCATGCTTTTATATTTTAAAAAGGACCAACAATCCCCTTTACCAGTTCTTACCTATAATACTTAACATATATCTGTTGCAGCACTTATTAACACTATTGTAACTATTTAATGTGTACCTCCTCAGCCACAATGCAATTTCCATAAAGGCAGATATCATTTGTTTTTCATTCTTGTATTTTCAGTTCCTAACACAAAGCCTGAAGGAATGAGAGATCTAGATGCCAATTTGGTAAACAAGTGATAAAAAGGACATGAAAAATGTCAGAAAGCACTACCTTGAGTTTTTGTAATTCACCTTCAATGTCTATTTCCAAAGTGGGGTATATAGATTTGTACTGATTAGCCAGAACTTTGAACCTGAGGAAGACAGAAAATCAAGACATTAATCTGGCTTAAAATTATCACTCTGAAAAATATCACTGGATTCAAATGACTTCTGTAGATGATCAATGGTCTTAATAGCAAGTGAATCCTCAAATTGAAGTTACCTTCTGAGAAATGCAATCAGACAGAATAAAACTTAATGAATGAGATGAGCCACCTGAATAAATGATACACCAATTTTTTCACTTAAGTTGGGAAATACCAACAATATGATTAAGGTGATAGGTAGGCATGCATGTGAGGGGTGGTGATTGAAATTTGATTGTAACTAAAAAGACTAACCCTGAATTAATTTGTATACTGTGTGAAAAACAAAAGCAAACAGTCTCTATGACATTTGTAAAAGAGACGGGCTGACATTAGCAGCTTGTCTCTAATATTTTTCAGTGGCGGTATCCTGCCAGTGCAGACAAACACAGGTGACTGAAGATGGACACATCAGGTCATTATAGCTTTGACACCACTTATTATTATTATTAAATGCAACCACCTAACTCCCCATCATGGAGTCACTGTATGGCTTTCTGGTAATTATTAGGCTTCCCATGGAGATCTTTCCACAGAGAATCAATGTCAGTGTGGTATTTCTATTTTTCAGGGTGAGCTTGGTACAGGATAACTCACCAGTACCTGAAGCTAATTATTTCTGGATGGGAGAATATAATGGAGTCTCTGGACTCAAAAAAAGAAGGATCAAGATGGTAGAAAGTGGTGCCCCCACCAAACTACTTCGCCATACCCCCCGGCAATATCTCCATTTCTCAGCAAAGCATTCCAAACTCCAATCCTTATATATAATTTCAGCTTCATTTTCTTGGGTGCTGCTATTATATCACTGTCATGTGATTTTTCAAGAAGTGAGTCTGAAATTAAGGACCAATTAGATGTAATATAAATAACTTTAATAATTCAAATTAAAGAAAAAGTCAACTACCATTATTTAACTAGAATACTAACTTTCCCAACTACACACTGGTATTTTTGAAATTCTGAAAATCCATTCCCCTTTTCCATTTTGAAACACAAGTTAGTTACCTCTCAGAGAAGCCACCAAAGTCAGAGACAAGATCACACATCCTAAGTCCACTCCGAGCAGCTTTGGAAGAATACACTGGGCCAATACCCTTTTTTGTGGTACCCAAACTTAAAAACAAATCAAAACAAGCTTTAAGTCAGACAAGAAAGAAGCAGTTCTTATAGTTAGATCATCACAAAAAATGAAGTTACATATGACTAGTTTCTGTTCATGCTACTTCCTCTAAGTTTTATTTTTAATGTTTTTAACAATCCTGTTTTCTCCAAAGCCTAAAAAAGATATTCTAGGATTTCTTTCTCTTAAATGAATTTAAACATAAGGGTCTGGATATGCTTAAAACATACTTTTTTCCTGCTTGTTCTTGTCTTTGTTGTTCCTGGATACCATCAGCTGCTTGATGAAAATCAAACACTGAGGGAAGAAACAAAAATCAAAGTTTGTTGTTGAAACAAAGTAATACAGGAAAGCAAAACATACTGCATTTTAAATTACTGAACTGAAGCTATAAATTCTTTCAGTCTCATTTCATTATAACAAATCAAATGGATAAATTTTAAAAAGTGACAATCATAGGGAGTTAAGGAATTGTTATCATTCAGATGGGGTGAAGGTTTTAATGAGAACCATATACTAACATGAAAATATGCCTATACTATTTTAAAGTGCAGTCATTAAGAACACCTTACCCCTAAAATTCTATAAAGCTCGGTTTACAAAGATATCCACATTCCTTCCAGTTCTGGATTCCAGAACTCTAGGATTCATTGTGATACTTACTCCTTCTTCACTAGTCCTAAGCTACCATCATCTCTCACTAAAACTGTAGCCTCCTTCCACTCTCAGACCCCTTTAATCCAAACTCTTTAATGTAGCCAAAGTCATTTTTCCAAATCACGAATATGATGTCACCACTCCCCTGCCCTTAAAATGCAATGACTTTCCATCGCTCAAAAGAAAAAAGACAAAATTCTCAAACATGGGCTCCTCATATAGTCTGCCCTTTCATCTCACATCATACTCTGCCACCCTCTCTGCCTCTAGTCATACTGGCATTCTTTTAATTCCTTGGCTATAAGGCATACGCTGTTCCTTCTGCCTGGAATATGCCTCTTCCTTCATGTGCGCGCGCGCGCGCACACACACACACACACACACACACACACACACACACACACACACACTCATTCACTTATTCACTCCTACCAAGACTCCATGAGTACCAGGACCATGTCAATTTAGCTCACCACTTTATTTCCTACAGCAGTTACAAGTTCTCAAATATCTACTACTGAATAAACGGTCTATACTGCAACACGTGGGGTCGCCATGAGTTGAAATTGACTCGATGGCAACTGATTGGCTAGCTGGTTACTGAACACGCAGACCTAGAAAATTTGGTGTCTAATCATGGCTTCTTGTTTTTTGGTTTATTTGTTTGCTTTTTACAGTTTTATGAGGATATAATTTATATACCACAAAATTTAGTCATTTAAAGTATACAACTCAATGGTTTTTAGTATATTTAACCAAGCCTTCTTTATATTAATGATGTTATTGTTTCCAAACAAGTTGAAATGTGTAAATTTTAAACAAGATGACTGATGAAAGGTTCTTGGAATCAGTGGTAACATCTGTAAACATCTTAGCAAGAACTATTTTGAAGTGTTAGAAGACTAACACTGTAATTACAGATGGTGACATTAGAAAGGTTCAATAAAACTTGGCCTAAAACCACCCTCTGATTAACCCAAGCCCCTAAAACCTTGTAAGTAGTCTTCCCTCATTCCCCGCTTTTGAGATACTACTAAAACTTTGTCAAGGCAAGTTTAATAACCATAGTTTTATATGTCAACAGGCTCCCTTAGTAGTTTTAGAATGGGAATTTTACACGTCTTGTATTAGTTGGTTACGTTACAGAAGCTAAATTTTTATTGGGTGATTTAACACTATTCTCTGAATCAGTATTTGTCTCAGTGTCACAGAACTAGGTAGCAATAACATCCCTAAAACAGCATCGGCATATTGTGCAACAAAAAATATCTACCAGAATGTTCAGAGCAATATCATTTGTAATAGGCCAATACTGGAAATAACCCAAATTTCTATCAATGGTACAACAGATAAATAAATTATAGTATATTCACACAATGGAATACTATACCAAAATGAAAAAGAATAAATATTGCTTCATGTAACAGCTCACAGACATAATGTTGGGTGGAAGCCAGATACAGAGGAGTATATAATGTATCATTTTATATAAAGTTCAAAACAGACAAACCTAATCTAGGGCAACAGAACAACAGTGGCTACCCTTGGTGAAAGGGGGATGGGTAGTGTCATGGATTGAATTCTATCCCCCCAAAATATGTGTCAACTTGGTTAGGCCATGACTCCCAGTATTGTGTGGTTGTCCTCCATTTAGTGATTGCAATTTAATGTTAAAGAGGATTAGGGTAGGATTGTAACACCCTTACTAAGGTCTCACTCCTGATCCCCTGGGGTGTGGCCTGCACCACCTTTTATCTTGCAAGAGATAAAAGGGAAGCAAGCAGAAAGTAGGGACCTCATACCACCAAGAAAGAAGCACTGGGAGCAAAGCGTGTCCTTTGGACCCGGGGTTCCTGAGCAGAGAAGCTCCTAGTTCAGGGGAAGATTGACGAGAAGGACCTTCCTCCAAAGCCGACAGAAAGAGAAAGCCTTCCACTGGAGGTGACACCTTGAATTTGGACTTCTAGCCTACTAGACTGTGAGAAAATAAATTCTCTTTCTTAAAGCCATCCACTTGTGGCATTTTTGTTATAGCAGCACTAGATGACTAAGACAGGTAGTAACAAGGAAAAGTCATCAGAGTGGCTTTTTGGGGCACTAGGAAGGTTCTAGATTTAAGGTAGATGGTGATTGCACAGGTAAAATATGTGTGCACTTTTGTGTACATTGCTGTACTATGTTGTACTTAAAAAATGTTTACTCTTGCCTAACCCATGGATTCTACACCTTGGTTAATAAATAGCTATCATATGCTATAGGGGTTAGTTTATTATCGTGTTCCCATTTTGGTGCTCAGCCAGTAGTTTTTCTTATCCATTTTTGAGGGGCCAGAATAGTTATTTCTTATGAGCTGTTTCTTTGAACCTTAAGTCCGTACATCAGTTATAACAAGACTGAGAACCTAGAGTGAGCCATTTCTTTTGAACAAAAAAAAAAAGCATTTGTACTTAAATATTTGTTTTGTTTTCTATATTCAAAGAAGTTACAAAGGCAAAGGCAAACCACAATAAATGGTTCATGGAAAACAAGTAAACCATACTTTTCAGAAATTTAATTTTGTACCCTGTCATACAGCTGATGTGCTTTTAATACTCTCCTAGGCCCCAGGAAGCTATTAGTGTAATGAGAATAATTAATTTCATAAGGCTTCACTGTGGCATGAAGCCTTAATATCTCCATGACTACTAGTTTTGAAAGAATTGTCTGTCTGAAATTACTTTAAATATCTCTTCCATATTCTGCAGCCTAAACATTGAAAACAAACTTAAAAAGGTCAGCTTGGGAGAGGTAGGAAAGAGAAGAATCCCACTGCCACCAAGGAAGAACAGCCAGGAGCCAGCATGTCCTTCGGATTCCTGTGCTGAGAAGCTCCCGGAAGCAGAGATGGAGCGATGGAGAGTGAGTTGTAACCCTGAAAGTGGCAGAGAAGCAGTAGTAGCAGGAGAGATCGGCAGCAGGAGACAGCTCGGTGGGCTTCCCAGCTCATGGAGAGAGAAAGTCAAGTGTCTTTGGGCAGAGGCCTAGAGCCAGGGAGAGGCATGTCTGCAAGCATGGCTGGGAAGAGGCTGTCCTGATGGAAGAACTGTATCCTTGAGTGTTCCTCAGCCTGAACTGTAACCTGTTACTTCACTAATAAACCTCATGATCGATCCGAAGAATGAAGGCCAGGGGAGTGCTGTCTCAGTGACAGCAGAGCTGGGGCGTTCAGGGAAGACTTGAAGATACTTAATACCAACAACATATATCTGAAATGATTACCATCAAAACCAGAAAATAACAGTATTTCCAAGACCAAGAAAGAAAAGACACAGACATCAATACAGAACTGAGATGTCTCCTGTACTACTGCCTGCAGTGCCAGGCACAGTGCCTCACATTCAGAAGGTACCTGATAAGTGTTGGCTGAATGAATAAAGTATACAAAAGGCCTATGACTTGCACAGCAAATTACTGAGTATTCTGAAGTCAAGGCTGCCAAAAAAGGAGATTATATTCAAGGCATACAGAAGCTTTGTTTGTATTGATATCGGGTTACTGAGAAGCCACTCGATACACTGAAATGTCTTGAGTACTTATTTCAGTTTCCTTAAAACCACCTCTTACAGTTCTGCTCTGTCACCCTGGGTTGCTATTAGTCGAAAATCAACTTGATGGCACTTAATAACAACAATAACGGTGACATAAAAAGGAGAACAATGGGAATTCTGAGGCATATGAAGAAAGAATGAAAGGTGCAAACATAACTGATTTTTATTGGAGCAGTGTAAAAAATTTTTAATTAAAGGTACCTTTTTTTAGAACTGTGTCTTTCAAATGTTTCTGATGGTGCACCCTTTTAGTAGAACGTTTCTGGGAATGTGCTCAAATATACCGTATGTATACATATTTATTTATAAACTATTTACCACTGTGAGAAAATGTTTCCCTGAATGATATGAGGACTTTTATCAACTTAGACTATGAGTTTGCCAGTAAAAAATTCCTAAATATTCATCATTAAATTTAGAGAAGTTCTGCGAAGTACAAGATTAACTTCCTACACTAAAAAAAAAAAAAAAAGAATATGAAAAAGACAAAAACAAAAAATGTGTAGCTGCTCGTATTCATGTGGTGGAAAATATTTTTAAATGTCTTGCTAACTGGGATGACCACATCCTATCATAAGCTAATATTTCAAGAACAATATACACACCTAGTGAGGGGCTTACTGTTAATAGCCAAGATTAAATAGGATTTCAAACAGTCTTCTTTAAAATTCGGCATTTTTTCGAAAGAGGCCTGCATAAGTGGAAAAACATACCTTGCTCATGGGTGGGTAGACTCAACATTGTGAAAATTCAATTCTACCCAAAGCGATCTATAGATACAATGCAATCTCGATCCAAATTCCACCAGCAATTTTTAATGAGATGGAGAAACAAATCATCAACTTCATTTGGAAAGGAAAGAGGCCTCGAAAAAGTAAAGCATTACTCAAGAAGAAGAAAAAAGTGGGCAGCATCACACTACCTGATTTTAGAACCTATTATATCACCACGGTAGTCAAAACAGTCTGGTACTGGTACAACAACAAATACATAGACCAATGGAACAGAATTGAGAATCTAGACATAAATTCATCCACCTATGAGCAGCTGATATTTGACAAAGGCCCAAAGTTGGTTAATTGGGGAAAAGACAGTCTCTTTAAAAAATGGTGCTGGCATAACTTGATATCCATCGGTAAAAAACTGAAAACAAGACTCATACCTCACACCATGCACAAAAACTAACTCAAAATGGATTAAAGACTTAAATATATAATTGAAAACGATAAAGATCATGGAAGAAAAAACAGGGACAATGCTAGGAGCCCTAATACGTGGCATAAACACAACATGAACCATAAGTAACAATACACAAGCACCAGAAGAGAGACTAGATAAATGGGAGCTCCTAAAAAACAAACACTTATGCTCATCAAAAGACTTCAACAAAAGAGTCAAAAGACAACCTACAGACTGGGAAAAAATTTTTGGTTACGACAAATCCGATCAGCATCTTATCTTTAATATCTACAAGATACTGCAAAACCTCAACAACAAAAAGACAAATAACCCAATTTAAAAATGGGCAAAGGATATGACCAGGCACTTTGCCAAAGAAGATATTCAGGTGGCTAACAGACACATGAAGAAATGCTCACAATCATTAGCCAGTAGAGAAATACAGATCGAAACTACAATGATACCATGTCACCCCAACAAGGCTAGCATTAATCCAAAAAACACAAAATAATAAATGCTGGGGAGGTTGTGGAGAGACTGGAACACTTATACACTGTTGGCGGGAGTATAAAATGGTACAACCACTTTGGAAATCGATTTGGCACTCCCTTAAAAACCTAGAAATAGAAGTACCATATGACCCAGCTATCCCGCTCCCTGGAATACATCCTAGAGAAATAAGAGCTGTCACACAAATAGATATATGCATACCCATGTTCATGGCAACTGTTCACAATAGCAAGGTGCCCATCAACGGAGGAATGGATAAATAAATTATGGTATATCCACACAACGGAATACTATGCAAGGATAACAGACAACGATGAAGCCGTGAAACAACATCTTATAACTTGGAGGAAGCTGGAGGGCATTATGCTGACTGAATTTAGTCAGTCACAGAAGAACAAATATTGTATAAGACCACTGTTATAAGAACTCAAGAAAAGGTTAAAACACAGAAGAAAACATTCTTTGATGGTTACGAGGGAGGGGAGGGAAGGTGAGGGTTATTTACTAACTAGACAGTAGATAAGAATTATCTTAGGTGAAGGGAAGGACGGTACGCACTACAGGGGAAGTCAGCACAACTGGACTAAACCAAAGCTAAGAAGTTTCCTGAATACAAACACTTTCAGGGACAGAGTAGCAGCGGTAGGGGTCTGGGGACCATGCTTTCAGGGGACATCTAGGTCAATTGGCATAACAAAGCTTATTAAGAAAATGTTCTGTATCCTACTTTGGTGAGTGGCGTCTAGGGTCTTAAAAGCTTGCAAGTGACCATCTATGATGCATCAGTTGGTCCCAACCACCTGGAGTAAAGGAGAATGAAGAACACCAAAGACACAAGGAAAGCAGTAGCCCAAGAGACAGAAAGGGTCACATAAACCAGAGACTTCATCAGCCTGAGACCAGGAGAACTAGATGGTGCCCGGCTACCACCAATGACTGCCCTAACAGAGCGTCTCAGATGGAGCAGGAGAAAGGTGGGGTGCAGAATTCAAAGTCTAGTAAGAAGATCAAACTTAATGGTCTGAGACTGGAGAAGCCCTGGAAAGCAAGGCCCCTGGATTCTCTATCAGCCCAGAACTAAAACAGTTTCCGAGGCCAACTCTTCAGACAGGGATTGGACTGGACTGTGGGACATAAAGTGATACTCGTGAGGAGTGTGCCTCTTACCTCAAGTAGATACAAGAGAC
This sequence comes from Dugong dugon, assembly GCA_030035585.1. Taxonomy (NCBI): domain Eukaryota; kingdom Metazoa; phylum Chordata; class Mammalia; order Sirenia; family Dugongidae; genus Dugong; species Dugong dugon. The sequence goes on along the minus strand of CM057469.1, from coordinate 19,442,192 downwards.
TAAACGGGCAGCTTCTGTCTGGGGGTGAGATGGGAAAGCAGAGGGGATTAGGAGCTGGTTGAATGGACATGGGGAATCAGGGGTGGAAAGGAGGAGTGTGCTGTCACAGTATGAGGAGAGCAATTAGAGTGACATAACAATGTATATATAAATTTTTGTATGGGAAAAAATAAATAAAATTTTGCATTTTTTGACTAAAAAAAAAAGGTCAGCTTGGGGATTCAGTTTTATTTTTAAAACGGAAGATAATCGTGCACCTTCAATAGTTAAGTTTTTCTCAACACTGTTAATGTTAAAATGTACTCAGTGCGATGAAGTAACCCTTTTATTATTACACATAATATAATTACGTTTTATCAATACACGTAATAACCATTTTGCTTGCTTTCTCACCTCCTTCAGGTCTTTGCTCATATATCACCTTCTCAGTGAAGCCTTCTCTGGCCACTATCTAAAACTGTAGGTCACCATTCCCCTGCCCGATTGCCAGACACTATCTGGGGCTCCTTTCTCTGCTTTAGTTTTTTCTCCTCAGAACTCAACATCATATGCCATGCTATATTTATTATTTATTTATCTCATTCATTGTATGTTTTCCCTACTAGACTGTAAGTTCCACAAAGGCAGAGAACTATACTTGTCTTTTCCACTGCTGAGTGCCCAGCAACAGAGTAGACATTCAATATACAGTTGTGAATAAAGGACAGACACCCAACAAACCGGGATTTCAAAGGTTTAAAATATTTTAAATCATCTCAACCTTTTCTCAGGCCTCTTTCCCTCAGTAAGCATCTCTTGTATTACAAATCTAGTTAAGAGATTCTGTAGGACAGGGCCCAAGGAGAATGTTATAGATAGCGCCTTGCATAGTTGCTTAAGCACTATAATGTAAAGAATTGGCTAGCTACTTTCTTATTTTTAAATTTCCTGCAAAGACAATTAACTATTTAAAGCAAAAATACTAACAATGTATTAGAGGGTTTATAATATAATGCAGCAGTGAAATGTATGACAATAGTACAAAGGACAGGACAAGGTAAATGGAAGCACTTTGTTGTAAGAACCCTATGTTATAGGTAAAATGTTGTTATTATTTGAAGGTAAACCATGATAAGTTAAAGATGCATATTACAAACCCTAGAGCAACTACTAACATTAATAAAGCAAGAGGTATAGCTAATAAGCTAATATTAGAGACAATATGACAAAAATTATTTAATCTAAAAGAAAGAAGGAAAAAAAAAAAAGCAAAGAACAGATGGAACAAATAGAAAACAAAGAGCAGATATAAACTCAACCATACTGTTATAACTATACTAAACAGTCTAAACACTCCAATTAAATGGCAAATTGTCAGACTGGATAAAAAAGCAAGACCCAACTATATTCTGTCTACAAGAAATGCACTATATAAAGCTATAGGTTAAAGCTTATTAGAGGATGGAAAACGATATATCACGCAAATACTAAAAAAGCTCTAGTAGCTACACTAATATCGAAGTAGATGGCAGGATTAGGAATACTACAAGGAATATAAAGAGGGACATTTCATAGTGATAAAAAGACTAACTCATCAAAACATAATAATTTTAAATATGCACACACCTAACAGAGCATCAAAGCACATAAGACAAAAACTGACAGACTTGAAAAAAGAAAAAGATAAGGCTATTAAAAAAAAAAGAAAAATCTAAACACCCCATACCTATTAAAGAAATGGAATTCACAACTTAAAAACATTCCTACAAAGATTCTATCAAACATTTAATGAAAAAATAATACCAATCCTATACATACTCTTCCATAAAATAGAAAAACACTTCCAGACAAGACACTACAACTACAGAAAACCGCAGACCAATACCTTCAGGTAAAAGAGTAATAATACATCTTGACCAAGTAGGGTAGGGCACTTGAGGTAGGTCCTGAGTGTACACATGAATAAAACAGACAAAATTCTTTCCCTTAAGGACACAACCTTGTGTGAGTCCCCTCCCACTCCTTTTTAATGCCTGGAATTCACTGTATTAAAGGTAATGCAATGACTTTTTAATAATATACTTTTTAAAGAATATATATTATTACATATATTACTGTTAACATCTAAATTTTAGTCTGAGCTTATCCTCTCTGGGCTCAGTTCTCTTCCATCAGAAATACGTTTCTTTAAGGACATGCATTTCTGGAGAAGGAAAATTCTTTAATAATGTAACAAAATTAATTCACAATTGTTATGGTTTAGACAACATTACTTTCCTGTTACTCAGCTGGTCCTATGACCCCTTTGCATGACTTCTTTCTGTGTTTTCTGTAGTCTAAAGTAGTCAAGTGACTTGCTTAACCACTGTGCTGTACCCAAAAATGCAAACTGTCAAGTGACAGACCCAAAGTGTTCGTAATGAAGAAGGGTAGAGAACCTAGCCTGGAACCCAATTATATCTTTATGTCATATGTCACTATACTTTTTCCAACAGACTGATATCATCAGCATATATTTATATTTACATATAGTCACACTAAATATCTGATATTGTACATTGAGATTACGTTACTCAAAGGGTAGGAACTAGGTATTATCCTTATTTTGCAATCCTAAATTGCAGAACTCTGATTAAAGTATCAAATTTTACACAGCAGACAGAAGACTATTAGAAAGTTCTGAAGATAAGAGGTAGGTTTCCTCATCTAACAATTTAGTGCCTTACTTTTTTCAGAAGACAGGGACAATGAATACCAGAAGATGATACATAAAAACCATGAGGGGCAAAGAAGTTAAAGATGGCTCATGGTTACAGAGTTAAATACGTATAAGGTTAAAGAGTAGTGCACATAAGTGGACAAAAATACTACAAAAGTACTTCACACCAATATACTATTTTTCATTGTATATCTAGGAAACTATCAGTAAGAATAATTAAATATTAAATAACACTATATTGCTTTCTATATTACAGCACTGTAGTAGTAATATATCAAAGTTCTAAGATAAACTAGTAACCAAAAAAAACATTTTAAGCTATTTAGGTGTCAGGCTGAGAGAATGTTTTTTTTTAAAAATCAGATGCTTAAAATTGGAAACAAAAGTGACAGAGATTTACAACCTTCTTCCTCAGGAAAAGAAAATAAAACCCTTTTATCCTTAATGAAACTGCATGTTATTATTTGGGATTGTAAAGCTTGTTTCTTTTTTGTCTTGGTTATGCATCTATGCTATTAATTACTCTGAAAATTGATGGTAGTTTTGCTAAAAAAGAAAAGAACTATACCAAGTACTGGAGCCTTGGTGGCAGAGTGGTTAAGAGTGTGGTTGCTAACCAAAAGGTCAGCAGTTCAGATCTACCAGCCACTCCTTGGAAACTCTACGGGACAGTTCTACTCTGTCCTACAGGGTTGCTATGAGTTGGAACCAACGCAATGGCACTGAACGACATCAACATACCAAGCACCGTTGAAGTCTCCACAGAAAAGGTTCAGTATAATTACAATTATTACCAATGATTTACTTTTTTCATAGTTTAAATACAGTCAGGTGACTTTGAAAGCATTCCCCTTGAGAATGGGAACCAGACAAGGATGCCCTTCGTCACCACTCTTATTCAACTTAGTGCTGGAGGTCCTAGCCAGAGCAATTAGGCTAGAAAAAGAAATAAAGGGCATCCAAATAGGCAGGGAAGAAGTCAAAGTACCTCTATTTGCAGATGATATGATTTTATACACAGAAAACCCCAAAGAATCCACAAGAAAACTACTGGAACTAATAGAAGATTTCAGCAAAGTTTCAGGACACTAGATAAACATATAAAAATCAATTAGATTACTTTACACCAACAAAGAAAACCTTGAAGAGGAAATCACCAAATCAATACGATTTACAATAGCCTCCAAGAAGATAAAATACTCAGGAATAAATCTAACCAAAGATGTAAAAGATCTATACAGAGAAAACTAAAAGACACTACTGCAAGAGACTAAAAGAGACCTGCATAAGTGGAAAAGTATACCTTGCTCATGGATAGGTAGACTCAACATTGTGAAAATGTCAATTCTACCCAAAGCAATCTACAGACACAATGCAATCTTGATCCAAATTCCACCAGCATTTTTTACTGAGATGGAGAAACAAATCACCGACTTCATGTTGAAAGGGAAGAGGCCCTGAATAAATAAAGCATTACTCAAGAAGAAGAACAAAGTGGGAGGCCTTACACTACCTGATTTTAGGACCTATTATACTGCCATGGTAGTCAAAACATCTTGGTACTGGTTCAACAACAGATACATAGACCAATGGAACAGAGTTGAGAATCCAGATATAAGCTCATCCACCTATGAGCAGCTAATATTTGACAAAGGCCCAAAGTCCATTAATTGGAGAAAAGACAGTCTCTTTAAAAAATGGTGCTGGCATAACTGGATATCCATATGCCAAAAACTGAAATAAGACCCATACCTCATACCCTGTACAAAAACTAATGCAAAATGGATCAAAGACTTAAATATAAAATTGAGAACGATAAAGATCATGGAAGAAAGAATAGGGACAATGCTAGGAGCCCTAATACATGGCATAAACATAATATGATCCATAAGTAACAATGCACAAGCACCAGAAGAGACTCGATAAACGGGAGCTCCTAAAAATCAAACACTTATGCTCATCAAAAGACTTCACCAAAAGAGTAAAAAGACAATCTACAGACTGGGAAAAAGTTTTTGGCTACAACAAATCCGATCGGCATTTAATTTCTAAAATCTACAAGATACTGCAAAACCTCAACAACAAAAAGACAAAAAACCCAATTAAAAAATGGGCAAAGGGCCTAAAACTATAAAGTTCACAGAAGAAAAAATAGGACCAACACTACAGGCCTTAATACACAGCATTAACAGGATACAAACTGTAACTATCAACGCACAAACTCCAAAAGATAAGCTAGATAACTGGGATCTTCTAAAAATCAAACACCTATGCTCTTCAAAAGACGTCACCAAAAGAGTCAAAAGAGAACCTACAGACTGGGAAAAAATTTTTGGACAGTACAAGTCAGACAAAGGTCTAATCTCCATAATCTACAAGAAAATCCAACACCTCTACAACAAAAAGACAACTAATCCTATTAAAAAATGGGCAAAGGAAATGAACAGACACTTCACTAAAGAAGACATTCAAATGGCCAACAGACACATGAGGAAATGCTCACGATCACTAGCCATTAGAGAAATGCAAATTAAAATCACAATGAGATACCATCTCACCCCGGCATTACTGGCACAAATCAAAAACACTGGAAATAACAAATGTTGGATGGGCTGTGGGGAGATAGGAACTCTTATGCACTGCTGGTGGGAATGCAAAATGACACAACCATTTTGGAAAATGATATGGCGCTTCCTCAGAAAGCTAGAAATAGACATGCCATTCGATCCAGCAATCCCACTCCTAAGAATATATCCTAGAGAAATAAGAGTCGTCACTCGAATAGACATATGCACACCTATGTTCATGGCAGCATTGTTCACAATAGCAAAAAGATGGAAACAACCTAGATGCCCATCAACAGATGAATGGATAAACAAACTATGGTACATACACACAATGGAGTACTACGCAATGAGAAAGAACAATGATGAATCTGTGAAACATCTCATAACATGGATGAAACTGGAGGACATAATGCTGAGCAAAATAAGTCAATCACAAAAGGACAAATATTGTGAGACCTCTATTGTAAAAACCCATGAAAAAGTTCATACACAAAATGTAACAATCTTTGTTAGTTACCAAGGATGGGAGGGGTGGGGGGGGGAAATACTAAATAGGCAATAGATAAGTGGTACCTTGGGTGAAGGTTGAGACGGTACACAATACAGGGGAAACCAGCACAACTTGTACAAGGAAAGGTCATGGAAGCTCCACGGACACATCCAAACTCCCTGAGGGACTGATTGCTGGGTGGAGGGCTGTGGGGACCATGGTCTCGGGGAACATCTAACTTAATTGGCATAACACAGTTTATAAAGACAATGTTCTACATTCTACCTTGGTGAGTAGTGTCTGGGGTCTTAAAAGCCTGTGAGCAGCCGTCTAAGATACTCCACTGGTCTCATCCCTTCGGAAGCAAGGGAGAATGAAGAGAACAGAATACAAGGAAAAGATTAGCCCTAAGGACTAATGGACCACAGCTACCAAGACCTCCACCAGACTGAGTCCAGTACAGCTAGATGGTGCCCAGCTACCACCACTCACTGCTCTGACTAGGATCACAACAGAGGGTTCTGGACAGAGCTGGAGAAGGATGTAGAACAAAATTCTAACTCACAAAAAAAAGACCAGATTTACTGGCGTAAAGGAGACTGGAGAAACCCCGAGAGTATGGCCCCCAAGACACCCTTTTAGCTCAGTGGTGAAGTCATTTCCGAGGTTCACCGTTCAGCCAGGGAGTGGACAGCCCCATAAAACCAAATGGGACTAATGAGGCACAGCAGTCCAGGGACAAGGGCCAGAAGGCAGAAGGGGACAGGAAAGCTGGTGATAGGGAACCCAAGGCTGAGTAAGGATAGTGTTGATGTGTTGTGAGGTTGTTAACCATTGTCACAGGGCAACATGTGTACTAACTGTTATATGAGAAACTATTTTGTTCTGTAAGCCTTCATCTAAAGTGAGAATAGCAGCACAATTGGAAGAGCGTAGTCGATGTCACTGAATTGTGCATGTAGAAATTTTTGAAATGGTGTATCTTTGGCTAAGTATATTTTCACCAAAAAAAAAAAAGGTTGAGAAGGGAGAGGGTTGACATGTTGTGGGGTTGTTAACCAATGTCATAAAACAATATGTGTACTACTGTTTCATGAGAAACTATTTGTTCTGTAAGCCTCCACCTGAAGTACAATAAAAAATAACAACAAAAAAAAAAAATGGGCAAAGGATATTAATAGGCGCTTCACCAAAGAAGACATTCAGGCAGCTAACAGACACATGAAGAAATGCTCACAATCATTAGCCATTAGAGAAATGCAGATCAGAACTACAATGAGATATTATCTCACCCCAACAAGGCTACCATTAATCCAAAAAACACAAAATAATAAATGCTGGAGAGGTTGTGGAGAGACTGGAACACTTATACACTGTTGGTGGGAAAGTAAAATGGTACAACCACTTTGGAAATCGATTTGGCATTTCCTTAAAAAGCTAGAAATAGAAGTACCATACGATCCAGCTATCCCACTCCTTGGAATATATCCTAGAGAAACAAGAGCCATCACACAAATAGATATATGCACACCCATGTTCATTGCAGCACTGTTCACAATAGCAAAAAGATAGAAGTAACCTAGGTGCCCATCAACAGATGAATGCATAAACAAATTATGGTATATCCACATAACAATGAAGCTGTGAAACATTGTATAACATGGTGGAAGCTGGAACTTACTATGCTGAGTGAATTTAGTCAGTCACAGAAGAACAAATACTGTATAAGACCACTATTATAAGAACTCAAGAAAAGGTTTAAACACCGAAGAAAACATTCTTTGATGGTTACGGGGTTGGAGAGGGAGGGTGACAGTTATTCACTAGACAGTAGATAAGAATCATCTTAGGTGAAGGGAAGGACAGCACACACTACAGGGGAAGTCAGCACAACTGGACTAAACCAAAGCTAAGAAGTTTCCTGAATACAGTCAAATACTTTGAGAGACAGAGTGGCAGGGGTAGGGGGTCTGGGGACCATGCTTTCAGGGGACATCTAGGTCAACTGGCATAACAAAGCTTATTAAGAAAATGTTCTGCATCCTACTTTGGTGAGTGGCGTCTGGGGTCTTAAAACCTTGCAAGCAGCCATCTAAGATGTATCAATTGGTCCCAACCACTTGGAGTAAAGGAGAACGAAGAACACCAAAGACACAAGGAAAGTATTAGCCCAAGAGACAGAATGGGCCGCATAAACCAGAGACTTCATCAGCCTGAGATCAGGAGAAGTAGATGGTGCCTGGCTACCACCGATGACCTCCCTGACAGGGAACACAACAGAGATTCCCGGATGGAGCAGGAGAAAGGTGGGGTACAGAACTCAAATTCTAGTAAGAAGACCAGACTTAATGGCCTGAACTGAGACTGGAGAAACCCCGGAAAGCATGGCCCCCAGATTCTCTATCAGCCCAGAACTAAGACAATTTCCGAGGCCAACTCTTCAGACAGGGATTGGACTGGACTGTGGGACATAAAGTGATACTCGTGAGGAGTGTGCCTCTTACCTCAAGTAGATACAAGAGACTAAACGGGCAGCTTCTGTCCGGGGGTGAGATGGGAAAGCAGAGAGGGTTAGGAGCTGGTTGAATGGACATGGGGAATCAGGGGTGGAAAGGAGGAGTGTGCTGTCACAGTATGAGGAGAGCAATTAGAGTGACATAACAATGTATGTATAAAATTTTGTATGGGAGACTAACTTGAAATGTAAACTTCATTTAATTACAACAATAAAAAAATTTAAAAAATAATAATAAAAATAAATACAGTCAGGTGAAATACAAACTACCCATAAACTTACTTAAGTTTTATGGAAAATATGGAAGTATCCCACGTTTTATCTACTTACTCTAACAAACAGCTATAAGTCTTCAGTACAAAGGCTAACTAATCTACTTACAGGCAACATACTGGATTATATTTATTAATGTAAAAATGTTCTGCAGTGATCATCAAAAATTGTCCTTCTCAGATTTTATAGATTAAGCAGCACTTGGCAAGCAATCCAATGAGGACAGGGACATTTTCACATAAAAATTATGATCTTATTCCAGTACAGTTTAGTTTAAATAAAAGTTATTTTTAAAAGCTATTTTACAGAGTTTCTGTTACGCACAGGGTTAAAGTTTGTGACTGTTATTTGATTTCTGCCCTTGGCTGGGTAATACTATTTAAGAACCCGGATGTGGGTGCCTTCTAAATGGGGGTCAATGCTAGAACCAGAGCAGCTGTTGCCTCAGGAGACAAACATATTTAAATATAATTTAAGAGTCTGAATCAATCACATAGAAGTTTCCAACATGGTTTATAGTTCTTATTTCTTTCATAATTGTAGTCTCTTAATCATGTCACTGCTACTCAGTTCTATCAGCTCGGGGAAGAAAACCTCAGATTTATTGGTGGTGGCTTAAATTACTTCTAGAATCTAGTTTTCTCTATTGGAGAAGAAACCAGTCTGAATAAAGTCTGAATCACTTAAAAGCAATTTTATTACATTTAGGCACGAAGAGTCAATTCTTGAGATTGTCAGATGGTATATCTACATGCATATTATCAGATGTAAATAAATGCTGTTTGTATTTTCATATGGCTCATTTTTAAACAAGCTTATGTCTCATAAAATACTGCTTATACTATTAATTTGCTTAGATAACCCTTTCTTCAGAAATAGGCAAGTTTGAGTCTGTTGTTGTGTGCTACTGAGTCAATTTCGACTCACAGCAATCCTATAGACAGGGTAGAACTGCCCCATAGAGTTTCCTAGGCTGAAATCTTCCCAGAAGCAGACCACCAAGTCTTTTGTCCCACAGAGGTGTTGGTGGGTTTGAATCGCCAACCTTTGGGTTAGCAGCTGAGCGCTTAACCACTGCACCACCAGGGCTCCTAGCCCTTGTCAAAAAAACAAGCAAAAAATCAATAAGGTTTTATATACATGTGTTTGGATCCTAATTACTACAATCCACCCTACTTAGGTTTAACTAAAATTAAAAGATAAAATTGGTTATTAAATATTTTCACGTGATAAATTTCTGACAAAAAAGATAGTCGTAAATAAATGCAACATGCCCAAGCCCCTTACCAATATGAGCTCTGTCAGATATGATAAGCCTTTTTTCCCAGCCTTCTAGACCTAGAGGAAAGGGGGACAAAAGATACATTTAACTGAACATTTTATACAATAATTTCTTAACCTTAATTTCTTTATCAGTACAATGTCTAAAAGTGTTTTTCACTGAAGGAACCACTTTAGTTAACTTTTCTTCAGCAGAGGAAATGCTATATTTATTAAGAATTCGCCTAACTGTCATTGATATACAGGTTCATAAAAACTCTTCTTTTTAAATGTTTTGCTCTAAAAAGCTCCAAGCTGCAAACCAGCAAAATCTACATAAAATACTTTTAGAAATTTAAAAATTAACTGGTAGAAAAACGCTTTCTGTTGCTGGGGGTAGGGGAGAAGGAGAGGCAGAAGTTCGAAAGAAAGGAGTTAATTTTGAGAATGGCACCCTTTTCCAAAAGGCAATTATAAAAAGTGTGAGTAAACAAAATAAGGAAACCTCCTCACTGATTCCTCCAAAGTAGTCTATTACTCCATGTTTCACACTGAACTGTAATTATTTATGTACTTATTTGTCTCTTCATATAGCTGTGGATGCCTTTGGGCAGAAGGCATGAGTTTTCATAGTATGGGACCTATCATCCAGTAAAGTGTTCAAAAAAATTATTGTTGAATGAATAAACACAGGAATTCAAAGAAAGGACAGAAGGAAAAGTGCAAAGGGCAACATTCTTAAAGGAGATGATGAAGAGCAGAGTGCAGCATGGGAGCCTCAAGCTGACCAGTTTAAAGAGGGACTAGGACACACAGCCAAAAACACACGGAGGACAAAGGAGATGGTAGCAAGACAGGATTTCATAACGCTGGAATTAGTTGCTAGGAACACCTGCGGTGACGGATTGCTAATTTTAAGCCTGAACAACACATTTTAACAACAGTAATATAACTGAATAATTCAAATGAGAGCTAAGCTAAACAGAAGGTATACTAACAATTTTCCTTAATTGTACATTATTTATATTCTAAATTCCCCTCACACCCTAGTGAGGTTGCTAAGTTGAATGGAAAGATGCCTTCAAAACTCCAAAAGAGATTAGGAAAGGTAGGAATCCAAGGCTATCTTCTGAAAGGATATATTGCATAAAAGGAGCACGTCCTTTATTTGGAGGGAAGAACCTGAACAACCTCCCTCTCACCCGAGTTGTATAAACCAACGGAGAGCTCCAGATCCTCTGAAAACAGGGCTGACAGCATGCAAAATGGGTTCCAGTGGTCTCCCTCACTGCCCTAAGCCAGTCCTCGGTCTGGGAAGAAGGAAGATGCTAACTTGAGCACAGATGACAAAATGAATGAACTAATTTCTAAGAGTTTTGCCACCAACTTAGAGCTACCCTATAACAAGGCTTTCAGTAATTTTAGGTATGGCAAATCAAACAAAAGTTTGCAGATTATCATTATGTTAAAAATTAGGACTCATAATATTTGCCTTTTGTTTACTATACTGATTAAACAGAATAAAATTTAATAACCAACAATTAAAATGTTTGTCCTACAACAATCTGCAACTTTAAAGTATTACTAAGACAAAAATGTTAAACTTGCCTGGCATGGACTCCTAATAAAACTACAAAAAGTTACTGGTTACCAGGCAAAACAGAGTCATCCTTTCGTACCTTTTCCTTTTTGAACATTTTTCTCTGCCTCCTCGAACAATCCAGGCAAATGAATTACCACACCATTTCCTAAAGAAAAACAAACAAATCTCAACCACAGACATCCATAAACAGAAACATACATAATGATATTATAACACAGACATCTGTTTGTTGGCAGGTGCTGTCGAGTCGATTTCCACTCACAGTACCCCCATGTGACAGAGTAGAACTGCCCCATAGGGTTTTCTAGGCTGTAATCTTTACAGGAACAGATCGCCAGGTCTTTTCTCCTGCAGAGCAGCTGGACAGATGCTAACCACCAACATTTCAGTTAGCAGCCGAGCACTTAGCCATTATGCCACCAGGGTTCCTTATAATATAAACATATATAATGATATTATAATATACCCGTTAATAACAACATTTTATAATAGTAGAGGAGATACTTTGATTAATGGGATATTCTGATTTACCAGGGAGATAACACAGAAATGATTATAAATTGTAAGTAGTGGTATAATGTGCATACATAATTATATATACAATACAAAACTAAAATTATACTTAAAACAATTTCAAATATCTTTGAAATAAGTTATTTTTTAAAGAAACCAATTATGCAGCTTTTGGGAAATTAAGTCCGATCACAGGAGACTCTAGATCAATGTCCTTCAAATCGGAGAATCACCCAATTAGTGGTCATAAAATCAATTAGCATTTCTTAAACATAAAAAAATGAAAAAATATCAGATTGTATCACATCTAGTAAGGGTTCAGAATCAATCTGTGAAACATAGACCTACTGTATTTTTTACTGTGAGTCATAGTCAAAAATGGCTGAAAACCTGATTTGTTGATCTAATACTTCTTAGTAGAATTAAGACTGCCAGCAATCGCAGATAAATACAAAGTAATTATTCCAAAAAGCATTACTACTAAAAGGTCTAAAAGAGTTAAAGAGCCGAAGTTAGGTATATTTCAGAAGGCACCATGGCCAAAATTTATAAGGAATCAATGAAGCCATTTGGTAAGTGAGAAATGAAATCAGTTGATGATAAAAAATGAATACCCTTGTCAACTGGGGGAAAAAAATCCCCAAGCAGTTCAGTTAACACTATATACTTACCAATGAACGCAGTAACATTTGGATTAATTATTCCACTGGGTAGAAGATGAAAATCATATTCTACAGAATCCACAACAACTGTATGGCCAGCATTATTTCCTCCCTAAAACATAAGAAACAGGAATATTGAGCCTGATGATAAATGGCAGATAGTACATCTCCTTCCAAAGTGAGTTACTATTTTCTGCTAAAATGTCAATATCACTTAAGAAACCCAAGTATTTTTCATGTATACTGATTCTTTAGAGGCTTCAGAATAGTTTGGCAGTCCTCCCTCCATCCCCACTGTAGTGTGCTTGAGTGATAATCCCTGAAATACTCTGGAAATTGGAGAATTCAGGTTTCAGGAAGATAGGAAAACATATCCCTTCTTAAGAGGGACAAAATGTGAGGGAAAAAAAAAAGTTTGTGACTGTTTTTTGGCATTATGTAGGGCATGTAGCAATCTAACTATTTAGAACAATTACCTATACAAAAATATCTAAGACTGAGAAGAGTAATTTATACAATTACCCTAACTCGATGTACATATTCATATACTTCCCATTGTCCTAAGAGTACGTCAAGCAACTCTGTGACCTAAGATTTGTCTTCTTACATGGACTTTTAACCAAGAAATCCAAGTACCCCCCATCCCCCAGTATTGGTTATCTTGGGTCTCCAATTTATCGATTTATAAATCAGTCTTGTGAGTTTGGTTACTGACCAGTCCCTGGAGCCTGCTCATCTCTGGCTAAAGCAACACACTTAGGATAAGGAGCCTCTAAAACTGAGAGTCATACTATAAACCCATGATGAAACCTCTACTTTCTAAGAGTTATCACCTGAACAGTCAAAAAAAATGTTTAATATGAAAAGTCAAATCATAAAAGGTACAAGGATACTGAGGATTAAGAGGTAATTTACGCATATACAAATATATATTATTTTATTCCATATAAATAAATGGTAGCAAACTATAAACACTTTGGTAGCTTGCTTTTTTCAATTAACAAATCTTATCACTTATTCCATAATCCTCTTCATTCTTTTAACAGCTGCATTGTATTCCTTTGTGTATGGGTGTTCAAGCATTTATTAAATCGGCCCCATAATGAGAACCATTTAGGTTGTGTCCAATTTTCTACCATTACAATGTTTCAATAAACTTTCTGGTACATACTTTTATTTTATACTTGTACAAATTTACCACCAATTCTGATAGAATCCTAAAACATTATATACCAAAAGAACATAATTGACTTTAACTTAGTCTTCTTTAAACTAATTCACAGACACCACTAAAGACAATTCTTACTTGCTTTTTATAGTTCTTCCGTCTCCTTCACTGTAGGCTATTACTTCTTTAACTCTCATGACAATATTAGCCGTTTTTATCCCAAACTTTTGTGATTAGGAAAACTACCTCTAAACATTCAGGAATTAATGACAGCAATAACCATGATGGGGAGATGATGACTGATATGTTCTTTTTTTTTTTTTTAAGGCAGGTGGTTGTGATAGATGACTTCAGGAAGAATGAAGTGGTTTAATTCCTTAATGAGTTTTTCCAAGTTTCCAGGTAGAAAAGTCCAGCTGTAAAAGTCTTGAAATCACTCCTTAGTGCAAAGCTCGCTCACTTAAACATTAACCAACATTTTTCAATAACCGATGTCTTATTAAGAGTTATTAATGGTTTCACTTAAATTGTTTGGGCACGGAAATGTGGTTACAGACATCCATAATGGCCCTGGACTATCCCATTAAGGACACAAGGGAGAAAATGTACACGCTTATCAATACATTTAGTCACTAGTGCCCTAACAGGGAGTTGGGAGTATGGTTCCTTTTAATTTTAAACGCATGCTGTGCAGAAAAGTCCCGAAGTAAAATGAGCTGCAACGCATAAGAGATTTCATGAGGAAATAATCTATACAGAAAAAAGGTTTAGGATGTTGTCATAGTTCATAAAATGTGACAGTTAAAACTTCAAATTCAAAGTGTCTATTTGGATGGCCACCTAAAATATTTATAATTATGTGGACTGTGCAAAATTCACCTTAGAAGCTCAGGCAATTGTCCTCAAACACACTCATCCTGGTACAAGGAGAGGCCACGTATATAAGCAGATAGCAAAACAAAGAGGTTTCAAATATGAAGAGCATCAATGCTGGCCACCACCTCACCCTCTAACCTTCAGTCCCCAACAAATTACAAGGGCAGATACTCTTCTAATGTGTAATGTGTAGCTTTCTACGTTGGTGATGGAGCTGTTTCTTACAAGGGCAACTCTATGTAGTATGCCCCAGGATGAGTAGCAGTAAGGATATATTTGTTTAATGATTCTCATTGCTACACTGGGGAGCCCAGATGTGCTATATAAATGATGGGATATACCTATGTATATTTTGTTTTATTTTTAACAGAGACATACAATTCCCTTCTCAATTCAAATTTTCCCCAAACCAAACTTGTTTTTTTTTAAAAAAAAGTATCATATATGCATATTAATAGTTACACGCAACCTCTTGCTGCTTTGCTAAATTCCCATAGCATGTGTGATCCCAGTCACTCGTGCAGCCTTTAACGAATACTTCTAATTATCACAGCTGTATGTTCTGTATTACTATACAAACACAATGTGCTCTATTAGTAATTGTTATGGAATAAAAAGCTGTGGAATAACAATGTTGTTTTTCAGATCAATTATGCCAATGTGGAAAATACTCTTTAATGATTCTCGGGTATTTTAATTCATTTTTTAAAACCATTTTTAATTTTGAAATATAGCAAAAAACCATCTAAACAAAAAATCTTATTTAAATCCTAATATTTATTTCCAGAAAAGCATTAGGTCTACAGTGTATTAGACTGCTGGAAAACAATTTACAAATAAGCACAACCCAGAACTAATGTTTCTTCATTCCTTTTTTCCCTATATGAAATGAATTCCAAGTCAGCTATAGTTTTTGTATGTTCGGTCCCTCTTCTTCTCCCTTACTTTGCAAATCATAATAAATCATTCCTCTGGCCATCGTGACTGATCCAGAGAAGGAATTTGATCCAGCCTGAGCCAATCAGATTGTCTCTCTTGGGAATCTGATTTTGAGTAGAGAGAAAGGCAGGAATGAGAGAGATGCTGTTATCTTACGGAGCATCCTAAAGAGAAAGGATGCCGGTTCCAGCTGCTGGGAGAGCCCAGGAGCTGCCTTGATTTCAGGCCACCCTAAGGCTTGGCAGTCCTGCTCTTCTTTCAAACATATTTCCACTTTGCCTAAGGTAGGGCCTTTTTCTATTGCTTGCAAAGAATTCAAACAATTTGCAAAACAAACTCATTGCAACACAGTATGGATACAGCTTGCTCCCTTAGTTCACATCTCATACTAGTGATGAATATAAAAATGATTAACTGCTAACTTTTAATATCATTTATGCTGTTAAGGATAATGCTCTAAAACATGGTACCATAGGACAAAGGGATGATATAACAGTAATTTTGTTATTTTGCAACTGTTCTCAGTTTTTCCATATGTTCTTTCTTCCTAATTTGATTTTAATTTTCAGGCAGTCAGAAGACAAGTGTTTTTAATTTTCTTTCCATGGCTCCACAGAACCAGAGCCTGTGAAGCCCAGCTCTAGAATAAAAGTCTGGATCAGGAAACGTTGGTACATGTTTCTGATTAAGAAGGTCCAAAGGTCCAGGTAAGGTTTAAAACACACACCACGCACACACACAAAAACAACTAATTTGGGAGGCAAGAACGGTATTCACTGGCCCATAACAATTGTTCCCGATGTTTAACTTAGTGTGCTATTGGGTCTTCCCCTTCCCAAAACCAATGCCCTATAGGAATGCTATGAGTAGGAATCGACATGGCAGCAAGGGATTTTTTCGGTTTTCTCTACACCCCACCCCCCACCCAATATGTTCCTGCTATGATCCAGATGAAGACAGAGAAAGGCGCCAGGACACTTTTATAAACCTGAAACAACGGCATCTCTTCTCCACTAGGAGCAGAGGCCCAAGTGTCAAGGGTGAGCAATTTCATGCTCATACCCCAGAGGCATTTCTCAGGCCATTTAGTTAGGCCTCCTCCATAATAGCCTCTGTGTCTTCCCTTTGCCCTTTCTGCTCTGAAAACATGAACACTGTACTGTGATCACAGAGCTCGAAAGGAACACCAATCAAGCAGTCAGAGTTACCACTATGGATTACAGCAAAGAGCAGCAATGCTTCAGACCCCATGCCCCTGAACCACTCCAGTAACTATTTCTTGTCCCAGAGTCTTCACGCTTCCTAGGACTCCAACAATCTTTTGAGTCATGTTTATTACCTATGCTGCTTTCTTGATAAAGGCTATAACACCTGTGTCTCCCTTTCCAAATGAAATATTTCACTATTCACCAAAACTAAAGCACTAGTCAATCCACAGCAATAATAGGATGACCGTTTATATAAAAATATCCATATAATGCAACTAGCATGATTCCAAAGTAGAGCAGGTTAAGGTGCTACTACTAAGTTGATCAAACTCAACTATTCAGCAGTGACCAGATACATAATAGGAACATAAAACATATACAGGGTATCTGAATTTCTTCTTAGTAAACACATCCCAGTGCCCTGCTCAGTTATCTTTTAAAAGTTTAAAAATACCTGCTTTACCTTACATTACTATGGCTGCTTTCCAATTTCAGATACACATAAATGCCACACAAATGATGAAAATCTCAGGTACCTTATTTTATACCTTAAACTGCCATCATGAAACAACTTGGAAAGGGGCATTGCCTTGGAGGATCTTAGGCTCCTAATTAAGAAGCTTCAGATGCTAGGTATCAAACTCGAACGTACATACTTAGAGTCACAGACATGAAGATCAGACATAACAACAACAACAAAAATATGCAGGAACCATGAGTTCACCTAGTCATCAAATCCACAAAGGGATTTTCTTAAAAACATGCTGAAACAGGACTACAGGTTTCAAGACATACGAGAGAAAGTTTTCTACCATAATAAAATCCTTGCTTTAAAAGGAATTACGAACAACTTGATATAGACAGATTTCTAGTCTTAAAAATGTCATGGGGCCTCCTATTTTTTAAGTAGAATTTTATTATAATGAATTAAATATAATTAAAAGTTGGTTCGATGTAAAGAACCATACAGACCTGGAGCCACAAAGTAGCCATGGGAACGTCCTCTGTTTATTTTTCTTTTCATTGCTTCCACCAAGCAATGCTGAACACCTCCATGGCCTTCTTCTATTGACACAAGTATTCTAACAGTCACCAGTCTTCACTTAGCAATATGTAGCTTATCCACACGAATATCTGAGGTCAAAATCTCACACAGTCCCCAAAAATAATATAACTAGATTTGTATCCAATTTTCATACAAAGCTAATAAGTACATGTCAATTTACTGCTTCACTCTAGATTTGGTCTAGGCAACAGTTTTTCCTAGAGACACTTGAAGCGCCATTGAGGTGGTCTCATATAACTTAAAAATTCATATGTCAAAAGTAGAGATTATGGTATATCATGTATACTAATATGATAGATTTAACTAGTGAACAACCCAGGACATCCTCATTGGCCACACTTTTTCAGCTCTACCAACCACAGCAGAAAAAGACTATTTTCTAGAACTACATAGCATTCAACTGAAATACACTGAGGAGATATATGAAAACAATAAAAATATCAGTTATCTATTTTTGCACAGATACAAGAGATATGACTTAATAGAAACAAAGCTTTGCAACACAATGCTACAATACAAAAAATACTAGTTAAAATACTAAATAACAATTATCAATCCAAGGGATGCTGGAGATTCCACCTTAAATTCATGTCAACAGTCAAATCGTCCAGGGAGATGTTAAAATAATTTACAGGAAAAGGTTAACTGGTTTCCAAGAAATTGCTTGCAGTGATGTAGCCACCCCATAAATATCTGTTGAGTATTTCCACTCTGCATTATGTCATACTAAGTACTATGAAAGAAAACAAAACAGGAAAGAAGTCCACTTTTTGAGGAAACTTATATTCTAGTTGGGAAAGCACAGTAATCAGAGAAAGCAAGATTTAACAAAGTATACCAGATATTGGTTTACACTTACGTACTTGGAAAATACTATAAACTATATAAAACAGTTTTGATAGTCAGAAAACACAGAAATAGCAATTGTCTATAAACCTGGAGGAATGGCTTCTCATAAATAAAATGCTAATTCTCTACCATCTTCAAAATTATGGGAAGTAGGTTGGAAGATAATTTTAAGTGTACAAAGTCAAGGCATTAAATAACACTAAATTTATTCTTTTTAAACTGTCTTCCAACCTTTCTATTTCAAGGAGGCAGTCTGTTGTCTAGTAGGTCTTTTACACTTCTCTATCACTTACTAATATCCCTTTTTGACAAAGTTGGTTTCAGAGTCTTCAGTGGATACCAGCATCTAGAGAGAAATTAGTAACACTTTTTCACTGTGTTTATTTTTATGGTAAACTTTTATCTACAGCAAATTAGATAACATACTTTCCCTTTATAATTAATTTTAGTTAATATTTTCTCTTTATATTGACTTTAAAATCCTGCAAAAACCACAAAGGAAGAGAATACTGCTCTAACCATTCCTGATTACATGAAACTTTATGCCTTACTGTAACCAAGACCACCAAGCTTTCTCTCTCCAAGAACAAGAAAGCCTTTGCTTAAGGCCTGGTATAAACTCAATAGTTATAAAGTTTGTACTCAACAAAATAAAGGAAACAAAGTATAGTATTTTACTTCGAGAGAATTTGAGGGAAAACAGTGATACTTAGGCTTCCTCGCAAATCAACTTTGAGCTGCCAGAAAGTGATCTTCCTGTTCCAATACTTTAACCGCTTGAAAAACCTGTACTAGTACCAAACACAGTCACTACCCACCTATCAGTGCGTGTTGCTACAATGCTGAACAGGTTTCAGTGGTGCTTCCAGACTAAGACAGCCTAGGAAGAAAGGCCTGGCAATCTACTGCCAAAAAAACTAGCCAATGAAAACCCTATGGATCACAGGGCCTGATCCCATTGTGCACTGGGTTGCTATGAATTTGGGGCCAACTCCACAGCAGCTAACAAGTACCCTTCTCTGTATATCAGCTAGAACTAACTGCTCCCTTACCTCTTTCTCCCACTCCCCCCTCCAACATACGCACATATATATATATGTACGTGTGTGTGTGTGTGTGTGTGTATCGATCACCATCCTGGTAATTACTTGCTGGCATAGCAGTTGCTATACTAGACTGTGAGCTCCCTATAGGCACAACCCCTACCTTTTTAACTCCAGGGCTAAACGGTTCCCTATAGAGACATTCAATATACTTTGTTGATGAATGAACTTTGTCTCAAGTTGGTCCTATACATAATTCTCCTCTTTTTCTTAAAAGACATATTGATTTAAAATTAAGGCATCAGCAGTGGTTGTCCTTTGATACAAGTCCTTTACACTTATTTATGGATTTAAAGTACCTAGCAAGTTATAAGTAACTCCCCATAAATCTAGAATTTGAAAGATATAAGACTTAAGTGCTATGTTGATGAAAATGCCATTAATATTGCATCTATTCTTTCCAGAAAAGCATTTTATATATTAAAATATATAGTTAAATGTAATGTTAGTTTAAAAAAAAAAAAACTATTTTAAACCATATATTGTGAGAAACTCCTTTGATAATTCCATTGTTAAACATGGATACATTATGTTCTTACTACTTTTGGAAAAACAATGCTGGATAAAATTTGAGTTCATGGCATGAATACGTAAAAAGCAACAACTCTGAACTCTAACAAAGTATGTATTTCTAGTAACCCACCAAACTTGAAACATCAAACAAGGCAATCAAGCTTAAAATGTCTTTCCTAATGTTGACTTTTCCCAGCTCTCTATACATACTCACTAAAGATTTTAACATTCCATAGTCTTCATTTTTATATGCCAGAACTTCATTAAGTAGATGTCAGCTTACTAACCAAAAAAAACCCATTACCATCAAGTCGATTCCGACTCATGTGACCCTGTAGGACAGAGTAGAACTGCCCCATAGAGTTTCCAAGGAGCACCTGGTAGATTCGAACTGCTGACCTTTTGCTTAGCAGCCGTAGCACTTAACCACTACGCCAACAGGGTTTCCATCAGCTTACTAGTACTGACCAAAGGCGAATCATAAAAGCAGTATGCTTAAATCTATTCATTACTTACCTACTTTGCACTAACAAGACTAATTAGAATCCTTCTAATGATGCGCTCTTAAAAAGCACTAGAAGAATACGAAGATTTTAGAATTAATAGGGAAGGCAATAAGTCAAAAAGTTTACAGGTGAGGAAATTCAGCCTAACAAGTCTGCCCAATTGTCTCTCCACTATCTTCAGCTAACATTTTAAAGCCAAACCTGGCTCCTTCTCAATTACTTCTCTACGTTTTCCAAGGGCATCAGATCAGATTGATCCATAACCTCAAGGTAACTTCCTCAGTGATATAGTAATGCCTTCTCCAATCTGCACGCTAACTCTAATATTTTTCAAAGGGATACTAAAATTAAGGATCATCCGCTATAATAGTTACGTTCCCAGAACCTACTTACAATCCATAATGTAACTCAACCCAAGCATTAGTATTTCAAGGTAAAGGTGCTGTCCTGTGTGACGGGGAGTGAAGGAGTCAAAAACAGGTCTCAGCCTCTCTTCTCTTCTACCTAGCAAGAAGTAGTTATTCCCGTAGCATGGGCCAGACCTTAAGACAAAAGGTGGAGGCTGGGCTTCTGGAACAGCTCCTAAGGTAGTGTGGGGCAGGAATTCAACGGCAACACCTTTCGGAGTGCTGTTAAGGTGCGTTTGTTGGGAAGGGGTGGAGGAACAGGAGGTTGTAAGGGAAGGAGAGGTGGTAGTGATGGTAACAGGTAATTGATGCAACAGCTATCCTAGCCAAGGAATGGGTGTCAAGGGCAGGTGGATTTCTGCATGCAGAAAACAGAGGAAGTCAGAGAATACTTCCATTTAGCTTTTCATGCAACTGTAAATTCCTTGTTTCTGCATGCTCACACGGTATTCAATTTTAGGTAGCAAACTTCTAATCAAGTGAGCCTACTAACTTGTTAGAACATATACAGACACCATCACATTATGTCATGCACGTTCAAGAACGAGAAATATTCTTGCAACCTAAACAGACAGCAGTCATCGTCAGATATGACATTACATTTTGTTTTGAAAGTGGTATTGCTCAACTATTTCAAACGCTGAAACTGGGGATAGTTATCTGAGAGCCTTTACAAAGGCCTAGCCTCTAGGCTGGTTTCAAAGCAAACGACAAATAGGAAGAAAGCGTACACAGAAAACCACGTGTCTCCCCGTAGGAAGTACATTACCACTCCATTTCCCCAAGTTCACTTTCTATGTGACACTAACGATGTAGATATTTCTAAATACCAGATTTCATATCCATGTATTACCTGCCTCACTCTTTTAACAGGGCAAGGATTTCTTCCCCTGGAATCAACAAATAAAAATAAAAATAATCTCTCAATATTAATTTACAGGGTAACGAGTAAAAGAAAGGAAAAACAAAACAAAACCGAGGCTCTTGAACAGTCCAAAGCCTAGAAGTGGGTTCTAACGTCAACAAACAAACTGGACCCGAGGAAGCAAACCTCTGATGCCCCGGGCCCGCATTTTCCTCCAGAGCCAGGTGAGGGAGTGGTGAGTCTGGATTTCGGGGCGTTTCGGAACAATCCAGTCCTCCTTGGCCGCAGGGTGGGTGCCGCTGCCGCGCCAGGTCTCCGCCCGGGGTCAGGAACAGGCCTCGGGCAGTAGCTCCTCAAACCCGGACCAGACACCACCCCATCCCGTCCCCATTCCTGAGGCTGAACACGGGTCCCGAGACCGAAAACTACAACTCGCCGGGCATCGCGCATCTCCCAAAACCTTCCCATCAGCCCGCATTTTCCTCCAGAGCCACTCTATCCCCTCAGCTCAAGACCCCAGGTCAGGGGTCCCTGACCTCCCGCCATTTCTTCCAGTCGCCGCCGCTTGTAGCAAGAGAGAACCTCAAGGTGACACCTTATTTTGGCCAGTAGATTCGGGGTTCTGGGCCCGAGTTCCCGGGCACTAGAGGCCAGGCGGCCGAGCTTCTGGGCCCGGTTTCCCGTCACAGCCCCGTCGCCTCACCTGGCAGCGGCAAACGATGTCGGCGTCCTGCGACAGCAAATCC
The DNA here is from genome assembly GCA_030035585.1 of Dugong dugon. Lineage (NCBI taxonomy): Eukaryota > Metazoa > Chordata > Mammalia > Sirenia > Dugongidae > Dugong > Dugong dugon. The sequence goes on along the minus strand of CM057469.1, from coordinate 19,419,365 downwards.
ACCACCTTCCCTTTGCCTTCATCGCCCCACTGCGCGCCGAGCACCACCGTCACCCGGTTCCCTCCGGGCCGCGCCCTGAAGCGACTGCAATCGCCATTGGGCAGGGAAGATGCCGCCGGGTTGGTCTCGGCGAACGACATGGTTCCAGCGACGCGAGGAGAACCCAAAAGAGACGCCTGGCTAGAGTGCGGGAACTGAACCGCTCTGCAGCGGCGAGCCACATGCGGAGGAGGAAAGATCCAGAGGCCGGCCCCGCCCCCCGACAGGACCGCCACCCGCCAGCCAGGCCCCGCCCCGCTGTCCGCCTCAGTCGACTCAGTGGGGGACCATCACTGCCCCGCGCAGGCCATCCCTGGCAGCACCGCCCGGAGGAAGAGGCCCTGGTGGCGGCAACCGCCGCCACCCGGGATCCGAGACCGCGCTCTAGGAAGAACCCCGCGAGCGCGTGGGAGCAGGGGCGGAGCTTCGAGCGCGCTTCATATTCCCTAACGCCCCGCCTACCCGCCCTTCCGCTTTTCAAACTAGAGAGGCGCGGCGGTGCGAATTAGAATGTCGGACTACAACTCCCGGCATGCAACGCTCTGGGCTGAAGTGTGTGTTCTGGTGCCATAGAGTTTGCCATCTGCGGGCTTCCGTCTCTGAAAGCGTTCGTTTTTAATGAAAAAAAATTTTTTTTTGTTTTTGTTAAGGAATGAGGTAGCGTGTACAAAACGCAAAGGGGGGAATTTCAAAATACAGATAGGAAAGTATATTTGGAAAAGTAAATTGGAAAATACAGATTTAGAATTGGAAAGTAAAGATCTAGAAGTGAGAGCAGAGATGGAAACAGGGATCCAAAAGAGCAAACTCGAGTAGGGCAATAAGGTAGAGGATATTAGACCTGAAAATCTAGAGATCATCTAGAGTCCTAACCCCCCTCATTTTACACAGTAGCAGAGACTCAGAGAGGAAGAGTGAATTTACGAATATGCCAGATACTGTAAAACACTTAGATTTTTTTAATCCCCACAACCAAATGAGGTAGGTGGTACAATCTTTTCCTTATCTCACAGGATTCTGGGGGTTTAAAAAGTGAGATAACTTGCTCTAATGAGGCCTGAATTGGTACCTAGGCAGTCAGTCCAGAGCCCATGCCCTTACTGTATACATTCCACTCCTTATAGAGTTTCAGTTGCACCTAGATTTCAGAGTACTTACTTGATCCAGTGCTTTTTCAGCTACAACACAAATTAAGTATAACATCGAATTCTGATGAAGGTTGCTTAAGGGGAAAAAAAAAAGGGAATAGAATCCTAATATATGTAATGTCTCCCAAATCACGTATACGCTGTGGCATTATTCATTAACAGTCCCTATAGCACATTTTCTGCCACGTGTCTGTCAGTTTGTCGTATCGTGGTGGCTTGTGCGTTCCTGTGATACTGGAAGCTTTGCCACACTGATATTTCAAATACCAGCAGGGTCACCCTTAGTGGACAGGTTTCAGTGGAGCTTCCAGACTAAGACAGACTAGGAAGGAGGACCTGGCAGTCTACCTTTGAAAAAATTGGCCAGTGAAAAACTTACGAATAGTAGAGGAACATTGTATGATATAATGCCAGAAAATGAGCCCCTCAGGTTCGAAGGCACTCAAAATATGACTGTGGAAGAGCTGCCTCGTCAAAGTAGAGTCGACTGTAATGTGCACCTAAAAGGAAGCCAGTTAATATGACTATTATTCAAATTTACACAGCAACCACTAAGGCTAAAGATAAAGAAATTGAAGATTTTTACCCACTTCTGCAGTCTCAAATTGATCAAACATGCAATCAAGATGCACTGATAATTACTGGTGATTGGAATTCAAAAGTTGGAAACAAACAAGAAGGATCAGCAGTTGGAAAATATGGCCTTGGTGATAGAAATGACACCGGAGATGGCATGATAGAATTTTGTAAGACAAATGACTTATTCACTGCAAATACCTGTTTTCAACAACATACACGGCAACTATACACGTGAACCTCACCAGATGGAATACAAAGGAATCAAATCCATCTGTAGAAAGAGACAATGGAGAAGCTCAATATCATCAGTCAGAAAAAGGCTGGGGGCTGACTGCGGAACAGACCATCAATTGCTCATGTGCTCATTCAAATTGAAGCTGAAAAAAATTAGAGCAAGTCCACGAGAGCCAAAATATGACCTTCAGTATATCCCACCTGAATTTAGAGATTACCTCAAGAATAGATCTGACACATTGAATGACAATAACCGAAGATCAGACAATTTGTGGAATGACATCAAGGACATCATACATGAAGAAAGCAAGAGGTCATTAAAAAGACAGGAAAGGAAGAAAAGACCAAAAAGGATGTCAGAAAAGACTTTGAAACTTGCTCTTGAACGTACAGTAGCTAAAGCAAAAGGAAGAAATGATGAAGTAAAAGAGGTGAACAGAAGATTGCTAAGGGTGGCCTGAGAAGACAAAGTAAAGTATTTTAAGAAAATGTGCAAAGATCTGGAGTTAGAAAACCAAAAGGGCAGAACACACTAGGCATTTCTCAAGCTGAAAGAGCTGAAGAAAAAATTCAAGCTTTGAATTGCAATATTGAAGCATTCTATGGGGAAAATATGGAATGATGCAGGAGGCACCAAAAGAAGATGGAAAGAATACACAGTCATTGTACCAAAAAGAATTGGTTGACGTCCAGCCATTTCAGGAGATAGCATATGATCAAGAACCAATGGTACTGAAGGAAGGAGTCAAAACTGCACTGAAGGCATTGGCAAAAAACAAGTCTCCAGGAACTGACAGAATACCAATTGAGATATTTCAACAAAAGGATACAATGCTGGAGGTGCTCACTCATCTCTGCCAAGAAATTTGGAGGACAGCTGCCTGGCCAACTTACTAGAAGATATCCGTATTTGTGCCCATTCCAAAGAAAGGTGATCCAACAGAATGTGGAAATTATAGAACAATATCATTAATATCATACACAAGTAAAATTATGCTCAAATTATTCAAAACTGGTTGTAGCAGTACATCAACAAGGATTCAAGCCAGATTCAGAAGAGGACGTGGAATGCGGGATAACATTGCTGATGTCAGATGGATCATGGCTGAAAGCAGAGAATACCAGAAAGATGTTTACCTGTGTTTTATTGACTATGCAAAGGCATTCAATTGTGTGGATCATAACAAATTATGGATAACATTGTGAAGAATTGGAATTCCAGAACACTTAATTGTGCTCATGAGAAACCTGTACATAGATAAAGAGGCATCCGTTTAAACAGAACAAGGGGCTACTGTGTGGTTTAAAGTCAGGAAAGGTGTGTGTCAGGGTCATATGCTTTCACCCTACTTATTCAATCTGTATGCTGAGCAAATAATCCAAGAAGCTGGACTATATGAAGAAGAATGCGGCTTCAGAATTGTAGGAAGACACATTAACAACCTACAATAAGCTTGTTGAAAGTGAAGAGGACTTGAAGCACTTACTAATGACGATAAAAGATTACAGCCTTCAGTATGGATGACACCTCAACGTAAAGAAAACAGAAATCCTCACAGCTGGACCAATCAGCAACATCATGATAAATCGAGAAAATATTGAAATCGTCAAGGACTTCATTTTACTTGGACCCACAATCAGCACCCATGGAAGCAGCAGTCAAGAAAACAAATGACATATTGCATTGGACAAATCTGCTGAAAAAGGCCTCTCTGAAGTGTTAAAAGGCAAATATGTCACCTTGAAGACTCAGGTGCCCCTGACTCAAGCCATGGTGTTTTCAATTGCCTCATATGCGTGTGAAAGTGGACAATGAATAAGGAAGCTTGAAGAACTGACGCCTTTGAATTACGGTGTTGGAGAAGAATACTGAACATACTATAGACTGCCAGAAGAACGAACAAATCTGTCTTGGAAGAAGTATAGCTGAAATGCTCCTTGGAAGTGAGGATGGGGAGACTTCATCTCAAGTACTTTGGACATGTTATCAGGAGGGTCCAGTCCCTGGAGAAGGGCATCATGCTTGGTAAATTAGGTGGTTTGCAAAAAAGAGGAAGACCTTCAACAAGATGGATTGACCCAGTGACTGCAACAATGGGCTCAAGCATAACGATTGTGAGCTTGGCGCTGTACTCGGCAGTGTTTCGTTCTGTTGTACATAGGGTCGCTATGAGTCAGAATCGACTCTAGGGCACCTAACAACAACAACATAGCACATTTTAAAGGAATCCTGGTGGTGCAATGATTAAGTGCTTGGCTGCTAACTGAAAGCATGGCAGTTTGAATCCACCAGCCTCTCAGTGGGAGAAAGATGTGGCAGTCTGCTTCTGTAAAGATTTATAGCCTTAGAAACCCTCTGGGGCAGTTCTATTCCGTCCTGTAGTCATTATGAATCAGAATTGACTTTACAGCAATGGGTATAGCACATTTTAGCTTGTTACTATGAAAAAATGATTCATTAGGTCAGTAAACATAGAGAACCTACTACAGACTAAGACTGCTGGACACTGATGGCACAAGGTTGAATAAAGGTGCAATTGCAGCCCTCAAAGATTCACAAATTATTTGAGCTGAAGACAAGTAAACAGATAAATTAGTATACTATGTGATGTAACTTTGATGTTTGTTTATCTTGGCTTTACCAAGATATTATACACCCTTAATGGAGTACTCAAGTGCATGAGTTAGTGTTGCGTATATAGTAGGTGCTCAATAAGCATGCATTACTGTTCAAATGAACAGTAAATTCAAATGAACAGTAATGCGTGTTTATTGATGGCTGGTCCTTGGAAAACCAGGTATGTTTTTGCTATTGCAGTAATTACATACAGTCACAACAAAGATTCGGCTGAAAGATACACTGAAGTTTCATCTTAAGTCATCTCGGATTTTTCGTGGCGTGTTTGCTATCTCACTCCAAAAAAAGCAGTTCTGCCCTTCCTGAGGAGTCCCTGGGTGGTGCAAACAGTTGGTGCTGGCTGCTAAGTGAAAGATTGGAGGTTCAGTCCACCCAGAGGCACCTCGGCCTTTGCCATCTACTTCTGAAAACTCAGCCATTGACAAACTCTATGGAGCACAGTTCTACTCTGACACACGTGGGGTCGCCAAAGGCATAGCGAGAGTAATCAGTGTCTAGGGGCAAATCTCACCTTGGGGTTGGTGCGCGGTGGGCTTGATCCCGGGGGTCGGGGTTGGGGGTGATTCCCAGCCAGGGTCTGGCGGCCCCTTGTACTTGCGCCGGGGGCAAATGTCCATTTTCCCCCTCCCCCACGCCTCGCGCCCTCAGTCAGAATAGACTCTGCGGCAACCAATTTGATTTTTGCCTTTACTAAAAGCCAATTTACGTCCTCGCATTCCAGCGACTTTCAGGCCACTAGTAAGTCCTGAGATTGGTGCGCGCTTGCACGCGCACGCGCACACGCACACGCACACGCACACATTTTCTGTCCCTGGTGAACAAGCGGAACCGCTGCCCAGGACCTGCACACGGAAGCCCCTGCACCTCTGGTTCCGCCTGCGCGGCCCAGGAGCGCGCGAGGTCGGGTAGGGGTGCGGTTCAGGCGGTTGGACAAGGCTGACCCGGCGCCATGTCGGCCGGGGGCGTGTTACTGCTGCTATGGTGGCTGAGCTGCTGCGGCTCGGCGGTGTGGAGGTAGAGATGCGCCAGACATTGTATGCGTGCGGGCGAGATCGCCCCGGGGGCTAGGCGGAGCGGCCAAGTTCCCGCTGGAGCTCCTCACCAGCGCCCGCGAGCACTCGCTGCACCGGTGGTGGCTGCGGCCGGGTTTCTGGCCACCACGACGCCCTCCTCGTCCCTGGGCCACCCACCCCTGCAGACCACTGTCTCGGCCCCCAGCTCCCCTAACACCAGCACCGGCGTCCCAATGCTCCCCTTCCCAGAGTTTCCAAAGGATGAGGGCAGAGAAGGTGGGGGTAGAGGGGGAGAGGAACGGGGCATTGGTTAGGACTTTGCAACTCTAGTTCCAGCATGCAGGTCTTAGTACATCCACGCTGCTGTCCTCTGGACAGCTGAGCCCTTATGACTCCCTAAATCTGTTTCATTTTCTGTTGCCAGAGAGGAGCAAAGGAGAACCAAAAAACCACCACTAGAGATGGGGGCAGGGCGTGGGAAGAGGAAGGTCACACCAGGGTACACGTCTTAAAAGTAGCTGACGGTTTATATTAGGTCGTTGAAGCTGAAGGACTTGTGAAAAAGTGCTTTAAAAAATGTAAATCACTGTACAAACGTAATTTCTGTACAAGCATACCTCAGAGATACTGCAGGTTCTAGACCACCACAACAAAGTGAGTCACGAGAATTTTTTGGTTTCCCAGTGCTTATAAAAGCTATGTTTACAGTATAGTCTACTGAGTGTGCAATAGCATTATGTCTAAAAAAAAAAGTACATAGCTTAATTAAAAAATACTGTATTGCTAAAAGATGCTAACCATCATCTGAGCCTTCAGTGAGTCTTTATCTTTTTGCTGGTCGAGGGTCTTGCATCGATGCTGATGGCTGCTGATCAGGGTGGTGGTTGCCGACTGATGGGGTGACTGTGGCAATTTCTTAAAATAAGAGCAATGAAGTTTGCTGCATCCATTCACTCTTCCTTTCACGAAAGATTTCTCTGTAGTGTGTGATGCTGTTTGATAGCATTTTACCCATAGTAAAACTTACAAAATCGGAGTCAATCCTCTCTAACCCTGCTGCTGCTTTATCAACTAAGTTTATGTAGTATTCTAAATCCTTTATCAGTTCAGCAATGTTCACAGCATCTTCATTCACCAGGAGTTGATTCCATCTCAAGAAACCACTTTCTTTGCTCATCCATAGGAAGCAACTCCTCATCTGTTACAGTTTTACCATGAGATGGCAGCAATTCAGTCACATCTTCAGGCACAACTTCTAATTCTAGTTCTCTTGCTATTTGCACCAGATCTGCAGTTACTTCCTCCACTGAAGTCTTGAACCCCTCAAAGTCATCCATGAGGGTTGTAATCAACTTCTTCCCAACTCCTGTTAATGTTAATATTGTTACCTCCTCCCATGAATCACAAATATTCTCAATGGCATCTAGAATGATGAATCCTTTCCAGAAGGTTTTTCATTTTACTTGGCCCAGATGCATCAGAGGAATCATTATCTAGGGCAGCTATAGCCTAATGAAGTGTATTACTTAAATTGTAAGTCTTGAAAGTTGAAATTACTCCTTGATCCTTGGGCTGCAGAATAGATGCTATGTTAGCAGGCATGAAAACAACATTAATCTCCTTGTACATCTCCATCAGAGCTCTTGGGTGACCAGGTGCATTGTCAATGAGCAGTAATATTTTGAAAGGAATCTTTTTTTTCTGAGCAGTAGGTCTCAACAGTAGGCTTCAAATATTCAGTAAACCATGTTGCAAACAGATGTGCTGTCATCCAGGCTTTGTTGTTCCATTTGTAGAGCACAGGCAGAGTAGATTTAGCATAATTCTTCAGGGCCCTGGGATTTTCAGAAAGGTAAATGAGCACTAGCTGCAGTAACACCTAAGAAGAGAGTCAGCCTGTCCTGGGAATCTTTGAAGCCAGGCATTGACTTCTCTTCTCTAGCTATGAAAGTCCTAGATGGCATCTTCTTCAAGTATAAGGCTGTTTCATCTACATTGAAAAGCTGTTGTTTAGTGTAGCCCCCTTCATCAATTATCTTAGCTATATCTTCTGGATAACTTTCTGCAGCTTCTACATCAGCACTTGGTGCTTCACCTTGCACTTTTATGTTATGGAGATGGCTTCTGTCCTTAAACCTCATGAACCAACCTCTGCTAGCTTCAGACATTTCTTCTGCACCTTCCTCACCTTTCTCAGCCTTCATAGAATTGAAGAAAGTTGGGGCTTTGCTCTAGATTAGGCTTTGGCTTAAAGGAATGTGTGGCTGGTTTGATCTTCTATCCAGACCACTAAAACTGTCTCCATATTAGCAATAAGGCTATTTCGCTTTCTTATCATTTGTATGTTCACTGGAGTAGCACCTTTGATTTCCTTCAAGAACCTTTCCTTTGCATTCACTACTTAGTTAACTGTTTGGCGCAAGAGGCCTAGCTTTCGGCCTGTCGTGGCTTTTGACATGCCTTCCTCACTAAGCTTAATTTCTAGCTTTTGATTTAAAATGAGAGACTTGCCACTCTTCCTTTCACTTGAACACTTAGAGATCATTGTAGGGTTATTGATTGGCCTAATTTCAATGTTGTGTCTTAGGGAATAGGGAGGCCTGTGGGGAGGGAGAGAGACGGGGGAACGGCCGGTTGGTGGAGCAGTCAGAACACACACATTTATCGATTAAGTTCTCCATCTTATATGGGCACAGTTCATGGCACCTCAAAACAATTACAATAGTAACATCAAAGATTACTGATCACACATCACCATAACAAATACAGTAATAATGAAAAAGTTTGAAATATTGTGAGAATTACCAATATATGACAGAGACAGGAAGTGAGCACATGCTGTTGGAAAAATGGCTTCAATAGACTTGCTCGACGCAGGTTTGCCACAATCCTTCAGTTTGTAAAAAAGGCAATATCTGCCTGTATAAGATGAGCTGATCTGGGAAATGATACCAAAGTTCTGAGAGATCCTCAATGCAAATTCAGTATTCTGTAACTGCTGGATTGGAAAATGTATCAAAATACTTTAGAAAGATTTTCAACAATGCTTAAAATACAAACGATTAACCAGAAAATCCCATTGCCTGGATATTTGTTTAATGGAGATTTTGCTATAACAATAATTATTACCCTGTGATGTAAAATGTAATGAGCCCTGGTGGTGCAGTGGTTAAACGCTCGGCTGCTAACCAATAAAGATCAGTGATTTAAACCCTCCAGCTGCTCTGCAGGAGAAAGATGTGGCAGTCTGCTTCCATAAAGATTACAGCCTTAGAAACCCTATGGGGCAGTTCTACTCTGTCTTATAGTGTGTCTATGAGTCGGAGGCACAAGTTAATATCAAATTTTAAGAATCTCAACAATAAATCAAACTATTATAGAGGTTCCAGAGGGAAGGGAACCAGGCACCTCATTGGACAAATGAAGGGGTCAAATAAAGAGTAAGAATACCCATTGGAGAGGGTCAGTGTACTTAGCAGTGAGAGAGAGCAAAAACTCTGGATTCTGATAGAACTTTGTAAGCCTCTGTTTTCTTCCCTATAAAACAAAGATAAAATATATCTCATAGTGTTACTGTGAGATTTGAATGAAATGATACATTTAAGGCTCTCAGCTCATTCCTGGCAATGAGTCAGTAAATAATTGTAGCTGATAATATTAAGGATGGCCTGTGAACTCAGGAAGCTTACAAACTTTGTATTGTACATCAGAGGTCAGCAAACTCTTCTGTAAAGGGACAGATAGTAAATACTGTAAGCTTTTCAGGCTGTGCAATCTGTTGCAACTATTCAATTCTGTCATTGTAGGGGAAAGCAGCCACAGATAATAGTAAGTAAATGGGCATGACTGTGTGCCAGCAAAAATTTATTTATAAAAACAGGTGGGATTTGGCCCAAAGGTTCTACATTCATGGTTGAAATAAGTGCTAAATTTTAGAGGTTAGTGAAAACAAATAATGTTATTTTTTTTCTCATTGTATATATAATATTGTTGTTGGGTACTGTCCAGTCAATTCTGACTCATAGCAACCCTATATGACAGAGCAGAACTGCCCAGTAGGATTTTCTAGCCTATAATCTTTATGGGAGCAGATCACCAGGTCTTTTCTCCTTTGGAGCTGCTGGTGGGTTTGAATTGCCAACCTTTCGGTTAGCAGCGGAGCAGTTAACCATTGGACCACCTGTATTCATAGACTCCCAGAATTTTGTTTCTTAATAAGGTGTTCTTTTAAAGGAAAAATTTTAAAAAATTAACATAATGAAATTTTAAAATATTTTATTACTGTTAGCTTTTTTTTTTTTGTGGGGGAGGGAGGAGAGGTCGTGCTTAAGAAACCCTTTCTTGTTCCAAGGTCTAAGAGGTATTTACCTATATTTTCCACTAAGAATATTAACATTGTGTTTTTACCATTTAAGTAATTACTCCCAAAGGAGTTGATTTTTGTAAATGATCTAACGTGGGGATGCAATTTCTTTTTCCGTATGAATCCAGATCCGTTTTCCATTTATCGAATAGTCTTTCTTTTCTTCACTTGATCTAACATATCACCTCTGTTTAACACTAAATTCCATATGGGTATATGTCTACTTCTGGGTTGTCTATTCTGTTCTAGCCCATTGGTCAGTTTGCCTATCACTGCACCAGTACCACAATGTCTTAAATTACTGCTGCTTCATAACAAATCATGATATCTAGGAGGGCAAGTCTTCCCTTCCTGTTCTTTTTCAGAAAGGTTCTGATCATTCTTGAACCCTTACTCTTTCACATAAATTTTATAATCAGCTTAACAAGTACCATGAAAAACCCTTTTGGGATTTTGATTGGAATTGCAATGAATCTATAGAACACTTAGGAAGAAACGTCCTGGAGGATTTTATCTTAAGAATAAATAATGTTCAGGTTTGGCATGCATAAATTCATTTAGTTAACTGCAGGGTAGTCATGGAAATGCACAAAAGTAAGACTTCAAGACATTCATTTAGCATTGGAGAATCAGAATTAACAGTTACAATGGTAGTTTAAATATTAGAGTCTAAATCTTTAGATTTCAGGCTTTTACTTTTAACTAGTGGTCTCAGGGAGGAGGCTTGACTACCCCTCGAATTCAGAGGGGGTCTCCCATAGCTGGGGTGCAAGGTCGGTTGTGGTGAGCAGTATCTCAGCAGGCTTTTCAGTCTTCAGACAGAGAGCCAGAGAGACCTTTTGCTTCTGTCTTTTCCAATAATGAGCAGAAATCCATGGGCTTCTATACCCTGTGTGCTATCATCTTCAACTATAATTAGTATGTTTTATTGCCAGTTAAAGAATTGTTGTATGACATATATTTTTTTAAATTTATAATATGTTTTATTTCCAATTAAGGAATTGTTGTATGACATATTCATATTCTTGTTTACTACATGTTTCAAGGCCAAGTTAATTAATTAAAAATTATGGAAATTGTTTAGTGACTTATTTATGTTTTGTTAATTTATAGAAATTTGATGAATGCTACATTTCGTTATCAAAGAGTGCAGGTGCACAGCCCAATTTCAGAAAGTTATTTACAATCTACTTCACATGCTTCTATTATCTATTTTCGAGATTAGAACGACTTCCTAACAGCTTATAGTTAATGATTAAAGAGCATTATAGAAATGAATATGTTTCTATTTCTGAGTTCAGAAATTCTGTATTTCTCACTTCGCATTAAAATGACTTATACACAGGTGTTTAAAGGCGTTGTAAGAACATCATAATAATGTAAAAAGCATTACAGAAGTATACATAATAGTGACTCATACATATGTATTTTAAGAACATTACGGTATCAGAGGACAGAATCAGATGTAATGTGAGAGCATACAGAAAGCATATATAAGAAAATGACATCTTTATGAATATTAAATCTTCCTATCAAATAAACACGGTGTAGCTCTATTTAGATCTGCAAATAATGGGTTCTGTTTCCTCTTCTCAGAATAATGGGCATTTTTCTCTCATTCCAGATTGTTAAGGGACTAGTATTAATGTTTCCCCATTTAGGAGATTGTTTGCTCTTAGATGTTCTGTTCTGTTCATTATTGTTAAGCAAGTTCCCTTCTATTTCTGATTTACTAAGTTTTTAAATTGTGAATTTATATGAAATTTTATCATATCTTCTTCATCTTTGAAAATGATAGTATGATTTCCTTCCTCTTTAAATTAATATGTTTGGTGAGTTTTATTTATACACCACTTTGCATACATAAGATAAACACAATTTGGTTATTTCTTTATATTCAGTTGTATGCAATTTGAAAATATTTGCTGTAGGATTTTTTAATCTATATTTTTCTTTTTCATAGTGTCTTAGCTTGGCTTTCATATTAGCATTATTCCACTTTTATAAAATAAGTTGGAGAGTTATTACCTCTTTTTCAGTTTTTTGGAAGACTTGATATAAGATTGAGATGATTTGTTCCTTGAAATTTTTTTACAACTAATATATAAAACCCTGGAATCCAGTGTTTTCTTTTAGGGAAGATTTTCTTTAGGTTTATTCTGATATTCTTCTAATATTCATTCTTTAATAACTTAGGTGGAACACTTAGCTGATATTGTTTGGTCTTTATTCTTTTCTAATATGATATTTGTTGCTGTTAGGTGCCGTTAAGTCATCTTCAATTCATAGTGACCCCGGGTATAACAGAACAAAACATTGCCTGGTCTTGCACTGTCCTCACAGTTGTTGCTATGTTTGAGCCCATTGTTGCAGCCACTATGTTAATCCATCTCGTTGAAGGTCTTCCTCTTTTTCACTGACCTTCTACTTTACCCTCCTGATCATGTGTTTGAAGTAAACAAGATGAAGTCTCACCAGGGTCACTTCTAAGGAGCATTCTGACTGTAGTTCCTCCAGACAGATTTGTTTGTTCTTCTAGCTGTCCATGGTATATTCAGTAGTCTTTGCCAACACCATAATTAAAATGTGTCAATTTATCTTTGGTCTTCTTTATTCAGTATCCAGCTTTTGCATGCATATGAGGCAACTGCTTATGTCAAGTGCACCTTAATCCTTAAAGTGGCATCTTTGCTTTTTTAACACTTTAAGGAGGTCTTTTGCAGCAGATTTTCCCAATGTAATACTTCATTTGATTTCTTGACTGCTGCTTCCATGGGCATTGATTGTTGATCCAAGAAGAATGAATCCGTAAGAAAGCTTCTAGAGCTATTAGAGGAATTTAGCAAAGTTGCAGGGTACATGTTCAAAAAACAAAAATCATTTGGGTTTCTATACACCAGCAGTGAGAAATCTGGACTGAAAATTGGGGAAATAATTCCATTTACAATAACATCTAAGAGAATGAAATACCTAGGAATAAATCTAAATAGGGGCATGAAGGACTTATACAATCAAAACTATAAAACACTGCTGAAAGAGATTAAAGAACACTTAAATAAATGAAAAGATGTTCCATGTTTATGGATTGGAAGACTTAATATTGTTAAGATGTCAATATCATCCAGCGATCTATAGGTTCAATCCAATCCTGATCAAAATTCCAACAGCCTTCTTTACAGAAATAGGAAAACCAATCCTCAACTTTATATGGAATAAATAGCAAGAGGTCCCAAATAGCTAAAGCGGTGTTGAAAGAGAAGAACAAAGTAGAATGACTCATACTTCCTGATTTTAAAACATATTATCCAGCTACACTAATCAAAACAGCCTGGTACTGGTATAACAATAGACATCAATGGAATAGAATTAACAGTCCAGAAATAAATCCACACATCTGCAGTCAACTGATTTTTGACAGGGTTTGTAAGTCCATTTGATGGGGAAAGAAGAATCTCTTCAATAAATGGTGCTAGGAAAATTGGATTTCCATGTGCAGAAAAATGAAACATGATCCATGCCTCACACCATACACAAAAACAAATTCAAAGTGGATTAAGGACCTAACTATGCAAACTAAAACCATAAAATTCTTGGAAGAAAAAGCATGGGCAGGCCTAGCTCTTAACAATGGATTATCTAATATAATAACAAAAGCACAAACAGCAAAAGACAGCATAAATGAATGGGACCTCACAACAATTAAAAACTTTTGTTCATCAAAAGACATTACCAAAAAAAGTGAAAAGACATGCTACCGACTGGGAGAATATCTTCAGAAATCATGTATCTGACAAGAACCTAATAACCAAAACATATATAAAACTTCAACAACTTAACAACAAAAAGACAACCCAATCATAAAATGAGCAAAGGACTTGAATAGACAGTTCACCAAAGAGGACATTCAAATGGCCACCAAACACATGAAAAGATACTCAGTGTCATTAGCCATCAGAGAGATGCAAATCAAAACCACAATGAGATACCATTTCACTCCCACTAGGATGGCTAAGATTAAAAGAAAAAGAAAACAAAAAATGTTGGCAAGGATATGGGGAAATTGGAACCCTTACCCATTGCTGATCGGAATGTAAAATGGCATAGTCACTGTGGACAACAGTATCACAGTTCCTCAAAAACTGAAAATGGAACCACCACATGATCCAGCAATTCCACCCCTAGGTATATACCCAAAAGACTTTAAAGCAGAGACTCAGAGACTTGTACACCAATGTTCATTGTAGCACTGTTCACAATAGCCAAAAGGTGGAAACAACCTAAATGCTCATCAACAGCTGAATGGATTAAACAAAATGTGGTACATACATACAATGGAATACTACACAGCCAGTAGGAGAAATGAAGTCTTGATACATGCTACAATATGGATGGAGCTGGAAGACATTATGCTGAGTGAAATAAGTCAATCACAAAAGGATAAATATTGTACGACTTCACTTACATAAAAAGAAAAGAAAAGACAAATGCATAGAGATCAAAGGGTGAGAGGGAGGGGGAAAGGGCAGGTTAACAGATGGAAATACCACATTGATGAAGGGTGGGGCTACACAGCTGTTTACTGTAATTGCTGTCAATAAGTTGTACACCTGTAAAAATTTGAATCGGCAAAAGTTGTGTAATAACACAACAGTGACAAAAAAAGAAAGAAAGAATAGATGCTGAGACTGCTTGTGTACAACCAAACACCTCCTGGGATTTGGTTTCTTGGTTTGGAAGTTTAGGGTCATGGTTTCATGGGACATCCCAGTTTATTGACCTAATAACATGCTTAGTGCCTCTGTTCTTCCTCCTAATTTGATGTGTAGTGCCTGGCATCTGAAAAGCTTGCAAGCAGCCATCCAAGGCACAACAATTGATCTCTATTCGCCTGGAACAACAGAGGAAGGAGAGTCAGGAATAGGAGGAGAATATCAAATGTGTGGCTTATTGCCTCCATGAACAACTGCCTCCTTTGCAATGAGCCCAGAAGAACTGGATGGTGCCCAGCTACCATTACTGAACATTTTGATCAAAGATTCCATAACAGAATCATTATGAAAAGGGGGAAGGTGCAGAATAGAATTTCAAATTCTCATGGACTCCAAACTTCTTGGAGCCATGAAGGTTGGACGAATCCCTGAGATAATCTTTAAACCTTAAACCAAAATTATCTCCTGATGTCTTAAAACCAAACAATAGTTTAGCTTAACTAGTAAAAAATGTCTACCTTGAGCATTATGCTCTTTTAAGAACTCTGTATATGGGATGAAATTGACAACAGCAACTCCAAAGATTAGATACAGCTCAAAGAATGTAATCAGTGTCACTAAATGGTACATGTAAAAACTATTGAATTGGTGTATGTTTTGCTGTGTATATTCTCAACAACAACAACAGAAATAACTGGTATGTACTCTTCATTATAATTCAATTCTAGGCATTTTAACTTTTATTATTATTTATAACCCTAGAATTATTAAGCAGTTTGCTTTTTAATTTCCAAATATGTAAGGATTTTGTTGTATCTTTTTATTAATAAATTCTTCATTAATCATACTATAATCAGAGAGCATGGTTCACATGATACCTATTCACTGAAATTTGTTGAGACTTGTTTTATAGACTAATACATGTTCAGTGTTTATAAATGTTCCATGTGTGCTTGAAAGATTGCGTGTTTTTAATAATCCACTAGTTCTATAGGGTCAAACTTGTCCCTAAATTTTGTTTGTTTCAAAGTCTTTTTTGTCTTATATTAATATAATTACCATTTAGTGGTGCTTGGACTTTCTGGGAGAATACTGTGCTTCCTGCAATATATGGTTGTCCTGCATAAATGGTTTTGCACGTGCTTCTTTTGGATGACCGCTTCAGGCTCAGTTTCTTAGATAATTTCTCATCTTGGAGAATCTCATTATGAATATGGAGTTTATGTTTTTGTTTTACCAGTACCAGTTGCTGTCGAGTGGATTTTGACTCATGGCAACCAACTGTGTGTCAGAGTAGAAATGTGCTCCATGGGATTTTCAATAGCTGATATTTTCAGAAGTAGAGTGCCAGGCCTTTCTTTCCAGATGCCTCTGGGTACACTTGAACCTCCAGCCTTTCAGTTAGCAGACAAGTGTGTTAACCATTTGCACCACCAGGGACTCCATGGTTTTGTTTTAGGGCAGGCTTATTGTATATAGCATATAATTTGGTTTATTTGTTTTCTTTACCAAATCTGAGAGATTTTACATTTTAATAGAGGAATGTAAGTCCCTTCCTGACCTCACTTATTTATTTCCCTGTCTAGCCTATAAAACATGATTCTTTGAGTTAAACATTTTCTCTCACATCTCTTATCCATTTGTCCTATTGTAAAACACACGTGGCAAACCAATATATGTATTCATTTGAGTATATCTGATCACTTGACCTTATTCAAGCAATTTTTTTGGTCTACTTTTCTATTTTTATGCTTTTTGATGTTACATTAAACTTTTTTTCAAACTTTTATTAGATTGATTAGATTTTTCTTTCTTTTTCTTTTCGGGATTTGGCTCAGATATGTGACAGTACATTTGGTTGTGTTAAAGACCCAGAGTTGGAATTGACAATATCTATCAATATTCGGGTGTGGGGATGGGCCGGGGGACAGAGAGGAAGTCCACAGAGTGAGCCTTAGAAATTAGTTAAGAGAGGATAGAGTTTTTAAAAGTAATTATTGCTTGTCACTGAGAGCAATTTATCCCCCCCAAAACTAAACCCATTGCCGTGGAGTTGATTCCAACTCAGAGTGACTTTATAAGACAGAGTAGAACTGCCCCATAGGGATTCCAAGGAGCAGCTGGTAGATTCGTACTGCTGACCTTCTGGTTAGCAGCCATAGCTTTTAATGACTTTGGGAGAGAATATAGAGGACTAATTTTTTTAATTGAATTTCTCTGCTAAGAAATTATTGGTGACCTTTCAAGGTCTGTATGTATGGTAGTGGCACAAATTGAATGAGTTAAAGAGTGATTTGGATATGAGAAAGATATTTTAAGCATAGACTTGTTCTTAAATAATATAGTGAGGAAAAAGTTTAGTTCAGAGAGGAGAGATTTAAAATGTATTCTTGTCCTTAAACATAGTGAAATAGCTAGACTTGCTTTCAGTCAAGGGGTCAAGGTGTTCTTTTTTCTTAAAAACTCAGAGATTTGAGCATTTGATAGGTAGAAAGTAAAGACCTAGTAACAAGAAAAAAGTTGAATATACTGGAAAAAGAACAGCTATCACAACAAGGATTATTCTTGGGCAGGAGGAGAAATTTTACTGAGTGTGAAGGAAGATGGTAGTTACAGGTGAAAATGATGAAAATTGTCTATTTAAGCACGGAATTGGACCAAAAGTTTGAGGCAATTCAGCCAGATGGGCTCTTATTTTCTTTGTGAAATAAAAGACAAGGCCATCTGATATTAATGAACCATTTTCAGCAACCTAGCTATGAGTCTGATTAAATTTATCCTAAATTGATGGTTTGCCAGATATCTGCACTAGTAGGATGAATAGATAAAGGATTTGAGAGAAAATGGCTTACCCAAAGAATCATATTGTACAGGCTGGATGTTGTTGTTGTGTGCTCCGGAGTCTATTTCAACTCATAGTGACCCTACAGGACAGAGTAGAACTGGCTCATAGGGTTTCCAAGGCGGTAATCTTTATGGAAGCAGACTGCCACATCTTTCTCCCCAAAGTAGCTGGTGGGTTCAAACCACCCACGTTTAGGTTGGCAGCCAGGCACTTAACCACTGTGCCAAGGGCACTCCATAGAGAGAGAAAAAAATGAAGTCAGGAAGGGACTTATGTACTGGGAGATGAAGGAAGGAGTAAAGGTTAAGAATACTCTTTGATTTTGAAGAACTGAAATAATGGGAATACGCTAGAGAGAATAGGAAAGATAACATTGTGGTTCAAGAGTACAGTGATGACAGTGCCCTTTTCATGAAAAAAATGGTATGAGCACACGATCCGTCTGCACACTCCACACCCATGGGCCTCCCAGATCCATTTTTAACAGTAATACATGAAATATTTGACATAATTAAGAAACCAAGGATAGAAGGAGTTATTTTAGCGACTCCACAGCAACGAGTAATGGGGACTAAATTAATTAATTTCTCACGACTCCTTTAAGTACTGTTCCCTCCATACCTCTCCCCAGAGAAGGAATGGGTGGATGAAAAGAGCTTGTCAGGAAAAGTAGTTTTATCATTTCGTTACGAGATTTCACTCACAAATTAAATCACATGCCTTAACTTTGTAAATTAAAATACAAAATCTACCTTATATTTTTTTTCTCTCTCCTGAGGTTTCTGTTTTTCTTTCTATAATGAAAGAAGCCTTATATTAGATTCATAAGAAGTGGTTGTACACTTAATTGAGAAAGTCTTTGATGAAAAAAATATGTATATATACCAGTATATGTGTGTGTGTATATATGATGTTTCATTATACCAGTGACTGACATCTATTAAAAGTGAGAATTCGAAGTACTATTAAGGTTTATATAATTCTGATAAAGCAGTTAAATAATGGTATCCCAGCAATTTCTCCCCCCACCCCTGCACCACACACAAAATGACCATGATTTTAAGATTTTAGGGATGGCAGTAAGATATGTAATATAGACGTGGAATACATTATTGAAGTGAAGGAAGGATGAAGGAATTTTGAGGTGAAGCATTTAGATCTGCATTGTCTAACATGGGAACTGCTAGCCACACGTGGCTTTGAGCAGTTGAAATGTAGCTAGAGTGAATTGAGATGTGTTGTAGGTGTAATATACACATCGCATTTCAAAGACTTAGAATGAAAAAGTGAATGTAAAATATCTCGTTACTAATTATTTTATATTGTTTACCTGTCGAATAAAATACATTATTAAATTTTATTTTTACCTATTTCTTTCTACCCTTTAAAATGTAGCAACTAGAAAATTTAAGATTACATAGGTGGCTCACATTATATTTCTATTGAACAGCTCTATTTTAGATGGATCGTGCAGACGGAGGGTAAAGATAACTTAGATGATGGAAAGAAATGATAGTGAACAAGGATTCACAGAAATAGTTGCTCTTTACTTCAGTGTTCCAAATGGGAAATATTATTGTTTGAAATTTCAAACTTTATTTATTAATTTTAACTCAGTGTATAAGTGGAGTTAGAGCCAACAGTTTTCATCCAACAATATTAAAAAAAAAAAAAAAAAGACATAACGAGTGCTTTTCATTGTAGTGTCTTCAGATACTAAACAAACCATAATGCACCTAGAGTAGTGGGAAGAGCTCACTGAAATCCCCTACTTTAGCTCTGAATACGCTTTCCAGGAAGGTGATTGGTCACAAAAGGGAAACTTTTGGCCACCTTTTCATTCTCAAATCATGTATAAACTCTCTCTTATTCGAAGGAGTTTTAATATTTACATTTGGCTTTTTCTTCCACAGGTATTACACCAACAGCCCAAACTTCTGCATTTTTAATATCAGAAGTACTGTAAGTATTTAATATTTTTTAAAACTATGTTTAAGTATTTAATTTTTTTTGGACTTTAGAGCAGAGAGCAGAGTTAATTATATTCAGTTTTATGGCAGAGTATCTGTCTTAGTTACCTAGTGCTACTGTAACAAAAATACCACAAGTGAGTAGACTTTAAGAAACAGAAATTTGTTTTCTCAAAGTTTAGAAGGCTAGAAGTCTGAATTCAGGACACTGGCTCTAGAGGTGGCCTTTTTCTCTGTCAGCCCTGGGAGAAGGGCCTTGTTCCTTGGTTCCTTGGTGATCTTTATGTGGTGTGGCATCTATCTTCCCCCGTCTCTGCTTACTCACTAGCGTGTTTAATCTCTTTTATATTTCACAAGTGATTGACTTAAGACACACCCAATACGAATACTGTCTCACTAGCATAACAAAGAAAATCTATTTCCAAATGGGATTATAACCACAGGTATAGGGTTAGGATTTGCAATACATTTTGGGGGGACACAATTCAATCTGTAACAGTGTCATTCTTTATTTTTATTTCATTTCCTTTTCCCCTCATTTCCACGCCTATCTACCTGCCCAATCTAGGTCCCCTCTCTAATATATGTCCTTAAATATGTGTGTAGCAAGGAGAGGTAGTGTTGAGGGGTGACTTCAGCAAGATGGCAAAAAACAAGCAAAAACCGGTAGAACCAACTTTGTCAGAACTCTGGAAAACAGATGCTTGGGGATGAAAACATTATACTAAGTGAAGTAAGCCAGACTCAAGAGGACAAATATTGTATGACTGCACTGATTTGAAATATCTAGAATAAGAAAATTCATTAAGACAGAAAGTAGACTGGAGATTAGCAGGGGACGAGGTAAATGGGTGTTATTGCTTAATGTGTACAGAGTTTCTATTTGGGGTGATGAAAAAGTTTTGGAAATAGATAGCAGTGAAGGTTGCACAACATTGTGAATGTAATTAATGCCATTTAAAAATCACTAAAGTGCCTAATTATATATATATATAAACATACATACATACATGTAATATATATATCCACTACTCTTCTGTCAATTTGTTGTACTGTGGAGGCTTTCGTGTTGCTATGATGCTGGAAGCTATGGCACCGGTATTTCAGATACCAGCAGGGTCACACATGATGGTCAAGCTTCAACAGCACTTCCAGACTAACATAGACTAGGAAGAAGCACCTGCCAGTCTATTTCTGAAAAAATTGGCCAGTGAAAACCTTATGAATAGCAGCGGAACATAGTCTGATATAGTGCCGGAAGATGAGCCCCTCAGGTTTGAAGGCACTCAAAAGATGACTGGGGAAGAGCTGCCTGCTCAAAGTGGAGCCGACCTTAATGATGAGGTTGGAGTTAAGCTTTCAGGACCTTCACTTGCTGATGCGGCACAACTCAAAATGAGAAGAAACAGCTGCAAACATCCATTAATAATTAGAACCTGGAATGCACGAAGTATGAATCTAGGAAAATTGGAAACCATCAAAAATGAAATGGAACGCATAAACATTTATTTCCTAGGCATTAGTGAGCTGAAATGGACTGGTATTGGCCATTTTGAATCGGAAAATATATGGGCTACTATGCTAGGAATGACAAATTGAAGAGGAGTGGCACTGCATTCACCGTCAAAAAAAAACATTTTGAAGATCTATTCTGAAGTACAACGCTGTCAGTGATAGGATAATATCCATGTGCCTACAAGGAGGACCAATTAATACAACTATTGTTCAAATTTACGCATCAGCAACTAATGACAAAGATGAAGAAACTGAAGATTTTTACCAACTTCTGCAGTCTGCAATATGTCATTTGATTTCTTGACTGCTGCTTCCATGGGCGTTGATTGTGGATCCAAGTAAAATGAAATCCTTAACACTTCAATCTTTTCTCCATTTATCATGATGTTGTTTATTGGTCCAGTTATGAGAATTTTTGTTTTCTTTATGTTGAGATGTAATCCATACAAGAGGCTGTAGTCTTTGATCTTCAACAGCAAGTGCTTCAAGTCCTCTTCACTTTGAGCAAGCAAGATTGTATCACCTACGTAACACGGATTGTTAACGAGTCTTCCTCCAATCCTGATGCTCCATTCTTCTTCATATAGTCCAGCTTCTCGGATTATTTGCTCAACATACAGAGTGAATTAATATGGTGAAAGGATACAACCCTGACGCACACCTTTCCTTATTTTAAACCACGCAGTATCCCCTTGTTCTGTTCAAACGACTGCCTCTTGATCTATGTACAGGTTCCTCATGAGCACAATTAAGTGTTCTGGAATACCCATTCTTTGCAATGTTATCCATAATTTGTTATGATCCACACAGTCGAATGTCTTTGCATAGTCAGTAAAACACAGATAAACATCTTTCTGGTGTTCTCTGCTTTCAGCCAGTATCTATCTGCTATCAGCAATGATATTCCTCGTTCCACATCCTCTTCTGAGTCCAGCTTGAATTTCTGGCAGTTCCCTGTCAATGTACTGCTACAGCCACTTTTGAATGATCTTCAGCAAAATTTTACTTGTGTAAGATATTAATAATATTGTTCCATAATTTCTGCATTCTATTGGATCACCTTTCTTTGGAATAGGCATAAATATGGAGTATATAGTCATTAACACTTACGTATTTTTTTCCTTTACAGCCACCATATGGACTTGGTTCTACAGAAAAATGCATATTTAATACTTAGCATCAGTCCTTATGTTGGTGTCTCTGAAGTCATCTTGATTATCTGAAGCTCTTTCTTTATTAGATTTCTCAGGAAGGTTTTTTGGTATTTACGGTCATAAGAATTTGTCTATGGACTTTATACCTAAAAGCTGATGTATCTGGATATAAAAATCATTGGGTAATATTTTATTTGCTTTTATATATTGCTACTTTATTGCCTACTATATCATAAAGTGTTGATTCTGATGGAAATCTGAACTTCTTTTCCTAATGAATGACTTGCTCTTCTTGCCTGAATGCCCAGAAAGTTTTTTTTAAGTTCAAGGCTTTTATTAGAATAGGTCCTGGCTTTTTTTTTTTTTTTTTTTTTTTTTATCATTCTTAATTGCTTTTCCTGGGTATGAAATGTGCCCTTTTAATATGGTGTTCTAAGCCCTTTCAACATGGTGTTCTAAGTTTTATTATTTGAGATTTTATTCTTAAATTGTAGTTGATGTTATTGTTCTTTTCCAAGGGCTTTCTTCTTCGGCGACTTCAAGTATACACATATTATATATTCTTTGCCCTTATTTCATATTTGTCACTTACTCTCAAATCATTTCTCTCTCTTCTTTTTTGTTATTTTTAAATTTTCCCATTCTTTCATCTTCTGATTCTCTGAAGGCATTATCTATTATGTTTATTCACAGTTGTGCTCCTTCTAATTTAGTTCATTTCTGAAATGGCTTTTTCTTTTATTTCTAGTTTTCTCCTGAGTTCTATCATTTCATTTATGAGTTTCAACTTCTAATTTATACTGCTCCTTCAAAACTTCTCTCTTTTTTATTTATTTTACCTCATTTTGAAATTTTAGATTATAGTTTTCATTTCTTTATTGGGCAAACCTTTAGGGTATTCTTACAGACATGTTACTCTGCTTCTTATTCTCTCTCTCTTTTTTTCTTATAATAAGTTTATGTGGGATGTAACTGTGATCCTCTTCTGTTGCTCATTTTTTACATGAAATTAGTTTTCCTCATCTTTGAGGAGGGGAGGGGTGGGTCAAAGTAACTTTTCAACTGGGTAGCTTTAGTATTCCTTCTGTTATTTTTGTAAAGTGTTCAAAAATAAGGTTAATACTTTCTGAGACTCCAGGTTTTGTTCCTCTCTCCTCTATCCTTCTCTTTATTTTTTCTCTTCCCTTTTTCTTTATTGTCCTTTTTTATGCCATTGGGGTTCTTCTCCCTGCATTTCTCTTCATTATGGGGCTTTGTCTTAGAAAGGACCTTTGGCTTATTGGTTTTGGAGTTCATAGGTCCCATCTCCTCCTGCCTTTTCAGACATTACTGTGGACCTCTTTTACTAACTATGATATGAAAATTGAAAAAAACTCCTCCAGTTAGAGTAGCTCTCCTAAGATCGCCCTGCCACACTTTTCACTAAATACCTGTCACTGATTTAAGTGCTTTCCTGGTTTCAGCTCAATCATATATCCATTGCTTTCCTTTGCTTCCATATGCTGATACTACATGAGTCTGGTAATTTGTGGTGACTTGTTCCAATCTATTTTTATTTTGGGGATTTGACAGGTACCTTGTCATTGAGTTTTATTCCTAATATTGTCCAGTGTTTTTTGGTGCTATCCTAATTGCTGTATCTATATTTATAAGGAAATTTGGGAAGATTAAAAAATTATATCACCATTGCTCCTTCCCATTGCTCTCTCCTTTGTTTTCTTTTATATATATATATATTTCTTTTTATGTCTGCTGCTTTATTTTTTGAGTTTTTTCAGTTGTTCTTTTACTAGCACGTCACACTGAAGACAGTATTTATTAATTTTCCAACAATTTTACTTCTTTTGTACATACTTAAGGCTATACATTTCCTTCCAGGGACTGCTTACACTACATACGACAAGTTTTGATAATACATAATGCTTTTTTTGGAGCCCTGGTGGTGTAGTGGCTGAGAGCTCAGGCTGCTAACTGCAAGGTCGGCAGTTCAAATCCACCAGCCGCTCCTTGC
The DNA here is from genome assembly GCA_030035585.1 of Dugong dugon. Taxonomy (NCBI): domain Eukaryota; kingdom Metazoa; phylum Chordata; class Mammalia; order Sirenia; family Dugongidae; genus Dugong; species Dugong dugon. The sequence goes on along the minus strand of CM057469.1, from coordinate 19,395,147 downwards.
AAAACCTATGGGGCAGTTCTACTCTGTCCTATAGGGGCACTATGAGTCGAATCTACTCAATGGCAGCTAACAACAGCAATGTTTTTTAAAATTTATTTTTAAATACTTTGTCATTTCCATTGTGATTTCTGCTTCACTCCATGAATCCCTCAGAAGTACAGTTTGTTTAGATTACAGCTATCTTAAGTACTTTTCTGGTTAACCTTATGAGAAATTATAATTCTATTTCACTATTTTCAATGGGCCTAGTATATGTACTAATAATTCTTTGGGCTTGGTTAAGATTCCCATCTAAATGTAGTCAATTTTGGTAAACGTCTTGACAGTGAGAGTGAAATGAAAGTGTATAGTTTATCCTTAGTAATTTCAGGGGTCTATTTCCCTTTTACATGTATATCATCAAAGTTACTAATGATATTTTTCAAGCCTATGACTACCTTTTCTCCATATTTATTCATAGTTTGAGAAAAGTGTGTTAAATATGTACCATTATAAAAATTCCTTTATGTATTTCAAGATTATGCTATGTCTTCTGGTGAATTTTGCTCTTCATATGTTATCATTAATTCTATAATATCAAATGGATGAGGTGGTTGGTATTATAATCCCCATTTTACAAGTGAAAAACTGAAGCAATACTTACATACAATTTTTTATGTAACAAATATTAAATGGTGAAATTGGGTTCTAACTCTGGGTAAACAAGAGGACCAGTGCTGAGGCTAATACTAATGACGTTAGAAAGTTAGAAAGCCAATCCGTATACTTCAGGAGGTGGGGAAAGAGAGAATTTATAAATCAAACAATGTGGAGTCAAGAAAAAAGTTGCTTTAGAAATAAAGGTGACTGATGAAAGTTACGATGATATAGTTAGTGATATGTGAGTAACAGAATCTCATAATTAGAAGTGACTTGGTTTTAAGTAATGGATCATGTCTCAGTCACTTTTTTTATCCTCAGAATCTACCCCAGTGCCACTCACATCCTAGGAACTTAATAGATTATTTTAAAAGTAAAATAAAATAAAAGCCTTACGGTTTTCGAGGGGAAACTACTGAAGTATCTCAGAAAGGTTAAGTTACTTTTCCTTTGTTGTATTACTTTGGACAATTTCACAGAAAAAAAAGTTTTAGTTAGTCTTTCTCTTAAAAATAAGAAACTAGAATATTGAACCCTACAGCTAAATTCTGAGATGAAGATTTTGCAGCAGACTTTTTTGTTTGAACTATTTTGCTTTCTTTTTTAGATTCATTTAGAGTATGAAGGAACATCATTTTCTGAGTGGAGTGTGTCAGCACCTTGTTCTGTAAAAGACAGAAGGTAAGATTTTTGTTGTGAAAGTCAATACATGTGTGTATTAACATGTAAAAAGGGATTCATATAGTGTGGAAATTTAGATTCAAGGCTGTGATTTAATGTAAAATTCTGCCCATTAAAAAGGTGTGAAAAGAAAGACAAAATCACTTTGAAAATAAGATATTTTTTATTATTATATTTTTTATTCTTTTATTAGCATGCAATTGACATTTTCAGGCTTAAAAAGTAAATGATAGTTGCCATCGAGTTGACCCTGACTAATGGAGACCTTATAAGCAGCAGAACGAAATGCTGCCTGGCCCTGCATCATGTTCGTGATTGTTGGTATGTTTGAGTCCATTGTTGTGGCTGTTGTGTCAATCCATCTCCCTGAGACTTTCTAAATTTATACTAATCTCCTATACATCTGTAGTTATTTATCCTTCCCCATTCTTTTTAAACACTAGATCAACCAAGACAGAATTACGTTGTTCTTCTCCTGGTTATCATCACATAAAACCAATTGTTACAGGCCCAGTAAGTTGATTTTAACGTTAACTTATTAAATCTTGAATAATAATCCCTGTTAGATTTTATTTTGCCTATTTTTGAGCTTTTCAACCTAATTTAACCTGTTTTAAATAGCATTAATTATAACTATAAGTAAGAGCTATTTGAAATTTGTTGTTAATATACCATTAATTTTTAGATATATCTTATAGTATGTACCATCAAATTATAAGTTATGAAATGTTATATAATTTTTACCTTAGCCTTTGTATTAATAAGTATGTTAAAGTCCATAGTTACCATCTTTGTGGTAATGTTGTTGTTATTAGGTGCCATCAAGTCGTTCCAACTCATAGTGGCTCATACAACAGAACAAAACACTGCCCGGTCCTTCACCATCCTCACAATTTTATGGTAATAGTACTCTCAGATGAGTAGGTCTCATTTATGCCGTTACTCCTATGACCATACCCAAGATTAAGAGCGATGTCTACAGATTTGTTTTGTACCTTACTGCATTTCTTCAATTCAAGAAACCATACGTGAATGCAAGTGAATGAGAGCGATGTTGAATCCTTGCTAGTTTGCAAATTAAGAAAGTAAATTAATAAAAACAGTAAAGCATTTGAAAACATTGGGACTTTAATTCATTACAAAATACTGGCCACACACCTCACAGCTGACGTTCTCAGGCAAGTGTGACTGAAACCACTGCTCTAGAGACTCCATGGGACGAGTTTTGCCTTTAGAAGGCTTGTGCCTTCTCTTTAATTAATAATCTTTATTTTCAGGGGACAAGCAGACAGAGTAATATGAGAGATGCATATTAATTCACTTTTCAATCCCTATAGAGTGAAAAATACTTGAATTTTTCTTTTATGAGTCCATGAGTATTTACCAGTTTTAAGAACACAATGCCCAGAGAAGTAAAAGGATTTCTGTCTCTTTTGTTGTATATTGGAAGTCCATACAAATGTGCAATGTTGTGTAAAAAGTATGCACACACAGATGTACAGATATAATAATATCTTTATCATTTATGCATAGTGGCATCAGATCCTACAACTTGTTAAGGAGGTATGTCTGACTTTTGAAATATACTCAAAAGCACTCATTGGTAACAACTAAAACTGTTTCCAGACTTTGCCAAGTGTACCTGGGAGCAAAATCACCTCAGTTGAGAACCACTGAATGAGAAAATATATTGAATTCTGTTTCAGTAAGGAAGACAAATATAATGGAAACAATAAGGATAGCAAGACATCAGAATGTTTTCTAAATTTGCCATTCACGGTAGTAAATTCTTCCTTTCAGAGAGTGGCTAAAGAATTGAGCTAGTACTATATAGATATTCATGAATTCTATTCTGAAATTTATTCATTACTCTTTCGCTAATATTAGATAAGTAACTTAGTTTCTCTGTGACTTTTATGCCTGTATCCAAATTTGTATTTGTTATAAATTTATTTTAATATATCATTATTTCTTTTGCATTTTCTTTTAGGTAGAAGAAGAGAGCCGCTATCTGTCTGTGGATAATTCTCAAATTTGCTTTTTGTGGTATTACAGAATTAAGTAAGTAACGCAGTCTTGAATACAAAGTCAACTAATGCTTTCTAAAAGTATTTAGCACAACTTTTAAATAACCACAAATGGATTATCTATATTTTGATTCCTGTATAAGGTTTCAGTCACCAGCCGAGGTATCCTCAAATATACTGCCAAACTAATACTGAAGAACAATCAATAACAATAGCAATAGCAACCACTATTTGAACATGTCCTGTGTCTATATGTTCATACTTCATATACATTCTCTCTCTCAATTTTCATAATAACCCCATAAGTGTAAGGATTATTATCTCTTTTATAGGTGATGAAACATAATAGGTTAAATAATTTGGCCAAAAATACTCAACTGCTGAAAGAGAGCATTAAGATTTAACTCCGGTCTTTCCGACTACAAGGCTTCTCCTTCTGTTACATGCATTCCAAAACAACTCTCTGTCTTCAATAACTCTTCAATTCCATTTTAATATGAGACCGACTGAATATAACTAAGAAGGGAAATCTGGTACACAAATGTCATGGATTGAATAGTGTCCCCCCCAAAATATGTGTCAGCTTGGCTCAGCCATGATTCCCAGTATTGTGTGGTTGTCCTCCATTTTGTGATCTGAGGTAATTTTCCTATGTGTTGTAAATCCTACTCTCTGCCTGTGGTTAATGAGGCAAGATTAGGTTATGGTAAAGAGAATTAAGGTAGGATGCAAACCCTTACTCAGGTCACAGCCCTGATCTTATATAAGGGGAGTTTCCCTGGGGTGTGGCCTGCATCGCCTTTTATCTCTTCTCACCCTTATTTTGGTTCTATTTAATCACTTCTTTAACCTTCAAATTGGACTTTTTCTTCAATCAATGTTTATTTATACTTACCCACAAGTATGCCATTTTCTTTGCTCAGCAATGCTACTTGTATCTCAGACATGTTTTCTCATATTGCTTTCTCTTCTTGAAGTACATTCTTTAAGAATTTCTTTAGTTAGGATCTGTTAGGAATAGGTTTTTCAGCATTTGTGCTTCAGAAATGTCTATTTTATCCGCATATTTGAGAAATATTTTCTCTGGGAATACAATATAGCTTGGTTGCCATTTTCTCCTAAGGCTTTAAAATTATTGCTCACTGGCTTCTGGTTTCTGTTATTGCAGTTGAGAAGTCAGCTGTCCGTGTAATTGTTTCCTTCAGTTCACTTATCCACTCTTCAGCAATGTCAGAAATTTTTAAATCCCTAAAATCTTACTACCCAGACAACCGGAATATACTAGTTTTCCATTTCTACACTATTGCATCTAGAATGACTACATAATTTGTGGGGTCTAGTGCAAAAAGAAAATGCAGGGCCCCTTGTTCAAAAAGCAGGAGAAAATTCTGTTAAAGGTACTAAAATATAAAGCTTTTTATTTCTTCTGCAGTCTCTCCATAAACTTATTATGGTATCTTGTGTGTGTGTGTGTATGCAGTTTAATGTCATGCTCCCTTGGACATGGTAATACTCATGGGCCAAGGGCAGACCCTTATAGTCACCTGGCAATTTAGCATGTGCATGGCCCACCAGCTTCTGGGACTCTCCTCCCATCAGTCACCAAACAAAACAAAAAAAACAAACTCGTTGCCGTCGAGTCGATTCCGACTCCCAGCGACCCTATAGGATAGAGTAGAACGCCCCACAGGGTTTCCAAGGAACGTCTGGTGGATTTGAACTGCCGACCTTTTGGTTAGCAGCCAAGCCGAGCTCTTAACCACTATGCCACCAGGGCCCCAGACTCGCACAAATTGTGCCCTAGTCATGGGTAGGGTCTGAAGAAGCCAAGCCAGGTATCTTTCCTTCCAATGAGACTACCACCTCAACCCATGCAGGATGAGAAACCATCAAGGGTATTACAACCTCTGCATTGGCACATGCTAGGTACCTGGAATGGAAGTAGGTGGGCAGCTGCTGCTGTGCCTCACTCCAAGATGTCACGGGGTGCACATACCCTACCCAGACCCTCCCTACACCCTAACCCAGGCCCTGGTCCAGGTAAACAGCAGCATGTTTGCAGGAAGGAGGTGGAGAGGAGGAGGCCAGGCAGGGCCTAAGGTGCCAGGGGGTGGAGGAGCTGGTTGCCAAGGACCCATCCCAGGGAGGCAGAGAGGTGGCAGGAGGCAGGATCATGTGTGAGAAAGCCCCTAGATTTCTTTTCTATTCTGTTGGTCCATTATACTTTACTTACAAAACACAAGATCAAAGACAAAATTATTAAGAATTTCAAGACAGCAACTGCAGAGCATTAAACCTCAAGCACAGAGCCCTTCTGAGCATGGGGCCCTGTACAGCTGCAGAGGTTGCATGACTATAAAACCGTTCCTAATTGTAGCTGTCCCATTTTGTACTCCCAGAGTTCCCAGATTGATTGTAGGGTACCAGGCCTCTCTTCCCTGGGATCTCCAAACCTTTTGGCTCTGCTGCCCCCAAACTAGAGTTCTGACCCTAGGGAGGGGAATTCATAGAATAGGTACCATGTTAGCATCTCTATTCTCTTGGTTTCTTCCTCTCTCCCCAGGGTTGTTCCAGAGTAGAGAATAGGAAGAAAGAAGGATATAGCGGGTCATGTTCAAGCTGCCATCTTTCTCAAATTCATTGTAACAGTTTCTACTTCATCACCCTATCCTTCTACTCTCTACCTACTATCTATCTACTGAAACTGCTTTGGCAAAGTCACTGAAATTAATTGCCAAGTTAATAATTGCCAATAATTTTCAGTCTTCTTACTACTTGACTTCTCTACTGCATTTAATACTGGAGATCACGCATTTCTTTTTGAAACTCTTCATACATGGACTCACCTAATACTATAATTTATTTCTATAGTGATTCTCTCTCAGTCTTTTCTTTGGCTTTTTGAAATCTATCCTTCCCTTGAATGTCAGTTTAATCCAGGGTTCTCACCTTGGCTGCCTTCTACACACTTCAGTTTGTATACTCTGTGGTGGTTAAGATTGTGTGTCAGTTTGGCTGGGCCATGATTCTCAGTGTTTTGGCAATTATCTAATGATGTAGTTTGGCAGTTATATAATAATGTAGTCATCCTCCATGATGTGATCTTATGTGATCAGCCAGTCATTTTCAAGGGGAGTTTCCACAGGGGTGTGGCCTGCATCCAATATATATGGGATCTTCTGGCAAAGTTTGCTTGCTTGCTCTGGATCCTGCATCTGGCTCATCATCATCTTACCTCTGGTTCTTGGGACTTGATCCAGCTGCCTGCTGTATTGTCTACTGATCTTGGGATTTGTCAGCCTTCACAGCCAGTGAGCTAGCAGTTTGCCGTCTTACCTGCCAATCTTGGATTTGTCAGCCCCTGTGGCTATGTGAGTCAGAAGAAGCCTCCAGCCTGACACCTGACCCACAGACTTGGGACTTGCCAATCTCTATAACCATGTGAGCCATTTCCTTGAGATAAATCTCTCTCTCTCTCTCTCTCTCTCTCTCTCTCTCTCTCTACATATATATATATATATATATATATATATATATATATATATATATATATATATATATATATGTACACACTTCGCTGGTTTTGCTTCTCCAGAGACCCAGCCTAAGACATATGGTACTGAGAGTGGTTCTAGAAAAATAAAATTGTAAAGAAGAGTGTTCTAAATTGGTTCTCAACTTTGACTATTCTTAAAGGCGTGTTTGACTCTGCATCCAATAGTAAAGAGGGCACTGCTAATCCATGGCACGAGGTGGCAATATTAATAAGTAAAATATCACCACCAGTAGATCTTAAATTAGGATACTGAATTTGGACACCTAGCGACTATGGGGCTGATCGGACCCTGTGGTGGTAGGGGCCAAGTGGTGGCACTCAATCGACAAAGGTGAGCATGGTTACCGTAATGAACAGTGGAGTCAAAGCAGTAGTCAGAATTATGACTTGTATGGACTTATGGCATTGGGTACTTAGTCATGGTGTCCCTAGGAGTGAAATTTATGGGAAATCTACTGAATATTTACTGGATCTGTACAACCAGAAGACTTCTGGGTCAAGTGAATGGCAATCTAACTTGAATCACCAGAACAGAGAGTCAGGGTCCCTTAATCAATTCCCGGACTTGAGCCAGTTTACAGACCCAAAACCCCTTGAATAAGGTTGAAGCCAGGTCCTCTTAAGGAAGGACCCCACTATACTGCCAAAAATTTATACTGTTAATCTCTCTTTCCGAAGAGATCTGTGGCCTTTCACTAGAGTGACTGTTCGCTGGGGAAAAGGAAATAATCAGACTTTTCTGGGATTACTGGATATTGTTTCTGAACTGACACTAATTCCGGGAAACCCAAAACATCACTGTGGCCCACCAGTCAGAGTAGGGAAGTATGGAGGTCAGGTTATTAATGGAGTCTTAATTCAGGTCCATCTCACAGTGAGTCTAGTGGATACCCAAACCCATCCTGTAGTGATTTCTCTAGTTCCAGAGTGCATAATTGGAATAGATATACTCAGCCACTGGCAGAACCCCCACGTTGGATCCCTGACAAGTGGAGTAAGGGCTGTTATGATAGGAAAAGCCAAGTGGAAGCCATTAGAACTGCCCCTACCTAGGAAAATAGTAAAACCAAAAGCAATATCACATTCCTGGAAGTATTGCAGAGATTACTGCCACCATCAAGGACTTGAAGGGTGCAGGGGTGGTGATTTCTTCCACATCCCCATTCAACTCACCTGTTTGTCCTGAGCAAAAAATAGACGGATCTTGGAGAATAACAGTGGATTATCATAAACTTAACCAGGTGATGACTCCAATTACAGCTGCTGTTCCAGATGTGGTTTCACTGCTTGAGTAAATTAATACATCTCCTGGTACCTGGTATACCGCTATTGATCTGGCCAATGCCTTTTTCTTGATTCCATTTTCAAAGGAAACCCAGAAGCAGTTTGCCTTCAGCTAGCAAGGCCAGAAATACACCTTTACTGTCCTACCTCAGGGGCATATCAGTTTAGTCTACAGGGACCTTAATCACCTTTCCCTTCCACAAGACATCACACTGGTCCATTACACTGATGACATTATGCTGATTGGACCTAGTAAGGAAGATGTGTCAATGACTCTGGACTTATTGGTAAAACATTTGTGTGCTAGTGGGTGGGAAATTAATCCCACAAAAATTCAGGTGGCTTCCACCTCAGTGAAATTTCTAGGAGTCCAGTGGTGTGGGGCATGTTGAGATATTCCTTCTTAAGTGAAGGATAAGTTGTTATCTCTGGGCGCTCCTACAACCAAAAGGGAGGCACAATGCCTGGTGAGCTTTTTTAATTTTGGAGGCAACATATCCCTTATTTGGGTGTGCTACTCTGGCCTATTTATCAAGTGACTCAAAAAGCTGCTAGCTTTGAGTGGAGCTCAGAACAAGAGAAGGCTCTGCAACAGGTTCAGGTTGCCATGCAAGCTGCTCTGCCACTTGCGTCATATGATCTGTCTGATCCAATGGTGCTTGAAGTGTCAGCGGCAGATACAGATGCTGTTTGGAGTCTTTGGCAGGCCCCTATTGGTAAATCACAGTGCAGACCCTTAGGATTTTGGAGGAAAGCCCTGCCATCCTCTGAAGATAACTACTTTCTTTTTGAGAAACAGATTTTTACTTGTTATTGGGCCTTAGTAGAGACTGAACGCTTAACCATGGGACATCAAGTCACCATGTGGCCTGAGCTTACCATCATGAACTGGGTGTTGTCTGACCCACGGAGCCATCAAGTCAGATGTACACAGCAGCACTACATCATTAAATGGAAGTGATATGTATGAGATCGGGCCTGAGCAGGACCTGATGGCACAAGTAATTTCCATGAGGAAGTGACCCAAATGCCTGTGGTCTCCACTCCTGTCACATTATCTTCCGTCTCCCAGTCTGCACCTACGACCCCATGCTGAGTTCCTTATGATCAGTTGACTGAGTAAGAGAAAACTCATGCCTAGTTTACAGATGGTTCTGCACGGTATGCAGGCACCACTCGAAAGTGGACAGCGGCATTCCTACAGTCCCTTTCTGGGACCCCCTGAAGGAGAGTAGTGAAGGAAAATCCCCCCAATGGTGCCTTTGAGCGGTGCACCTTGTTGTTCACTTTGCTTGGAAGGAGAAATGACCAGATGTGCAATTGTATACTGATTCATGGGCTGTGACCAATAGTTTGTTCGGATGGTCAGGGACTTGGAAGGAGCATGATTGGAAAATTGGTGATAGGGAGGTATGGGGAAGAGGTATGTAGATATATCTCTTTAAATAGGCCAAAGAAGTGAAGATATTTTTATCTCATGTGACTGCTCACTAACGGGTGATCTTAGAAGAGGAAGATTTTAACAATCAAGTGGATAGAATGACACGTTCTGTGGAAGCCACTCATCCTCTTTCCCTGCTACTCCTGTCATTGCCCAATGGGCTCATGAACAAAGTGGCCATGGTGGCAGGGATGGAGGCTATACATGGGCTCAGCAACATGGACTTCCAGTCACCAAGGCTGGCTTGGCTACAGCCACTTCTGGAAGTCCAATCTGCGAGCAGCAAAGACCAACACTGAGTCCCCAGTGTGGCACCATTCCTCGAGGCAACCTAGTGGATGGTTGATTACATTGGACCACTTCCATCACGGAAAGGGAAGTGTTTCATTCTTACTTGGATAGTCACTTGCTCTGGATATAGATTTGCCTTCCCTGCACGTAATACCTCTGCCAAAATTACCATCCATAGACTTACAGAATGCCTTATCCACTGTAATGGTATCCCACACATCATTGCCTCAGATCAAGGAACTCACCTCACAGCAAATGAAGTATGGTAATGGGCCCACACTCATGAAATTCACTGGTTTTACCATGTTCCCCATCATCCTGAAGCAGCTGGATTGATAGAACGATGGAATGGCCTTCTAAAGATACAATTATGGTGCCAACTAGGTGGCAACACTTTGCAGGGTTGGGGTAATGTTCTCCAGGAGAGTGTATATGCTCTAAACCAGCATCCAATATATTATGCTGTTTCTCCCATTGCTAGGGTTCATGGTTCCAGGAATCAAGGCTTGGAAATGGGTGTGACACCACTCACTATTACCCCTAGTGACCCACTCGCAAAATTTTTACTTCCTGTCCCTGTGACCCTATGCTCTGCCAGTCTAGAGGTTTTACTTCTAAAGGGAAAAATACTCCCACTTGGAGACACAACAGAGATTCCACTGAACTGGAAATTAAGAATGCCACCCAGCCACTTTGGGCTCCTCGTGCCTCTGGATCAACAGGCAGAGAAAGGATTTATCGTATTGGCTGGTGTGATTCACCCTGACTACCAAGGAGAAATTAGATTGATGTTGCATAATGGAGATAGAAAAGAATATATCTGGAATACAGGAAATCCCTTAGGGTGTCTCTTAGTACTACTATGCCCTGTGATTGAAGTCAATGAAAACTACAGCAGCCAAATTTCAACATTACTACTAATGGCGCAGACCCTTCAGGAATGAAGGTTTGGGTCATCCCACCAGGTAAAGAACCATGACCAGCTGAGATGCTTGCGGAGGGTAAAGGAAATATGAAATGGGTGGTGGAAGAATGTAGTTCTAAATACCAGTTACAAAAATGAGGATTGTAATTGTTATGAGTATTTCTTCCTTGTATGTGTGCATCAATTTTTTTTCTTCATTTATAAAATACAAGATGTAAACAGGGCTAGTGCGTTTTCGTTTGTATGCATGTTAGTTGTATCATGTTAGGTGGAAGTATGACTTCGTAATTGTCTTTATTTAGAGATTGTGTATGGTTTAAGGACATGTGTACAGGTGCCAAGTTGACAAGGTGTGGACTGTGATGGTTAAGGTTGTGTGTCAACTTGGCTGGGCCATGATTCTCAGTGGTTTGGCAGTTATGTAATGATGTAGTCATGCTCCATGATGTAATCTGATGTGATCAGCCAATCATTTGTAATGAAAGTTTCTTTAGGGGTACAGCCTGCATGCATGCAATACATATATATATATATGTATACACATATATGGGCGCCCTGAAAAAGCTTGTTTGCTTGCTCTGCATCCTGCATCTGGCTCATCATCATCTGACCTCCAGTTCTTGGGACTTGAGCTAGCTGCCTGCCATATTGCCTGCTGATCCTGGGATTCGTTAGCCTCCTGCCTGTAAACCAGCAGCCTACCATCTGTTCTGCCAATCTTGGGATTCGTCAGCTCCTGCAGCTCTGTGAGTCAGGAAAGGCCTCCAGCCTGACGTCTGACCCACGGACTTGGGACTTGACAACCTCTACAACTGTGTGAGCCATTTTCTTGAGATAAATCTCTCTCTCTCTTTCTCTCTCTATATACATATATATAGATGCTTCACTCATTTTGCTTCTCTAGAGAACCAGCCTAAGACATACACTGACTCAAGAAAGCCAAGCAAACTTAAAACAACCAAACAGAATGCTGCTAACATTATTTTTCCACTGGAATCTAGGTTGTCACTTTAATATCAGCTTATATTGACTCCCTCTCTACAAGGTTTTTGTATCAAGACTAAAATCTTTGTTTTACTCTTCATACATTTCTCCTGTTGCCTTTAAGTTTTTCTTCTCAGATATGCTGATAACTCACTCCGTGTTTCCAAGGGCTTCTGACAAGTAGCATAACACAAGGCAGAACATACCAGTCTTGACGTCAGGGATCTTCTTGATCAACCTCGGATTTTATGAACTGTGGGCCGAGTTTGCCTGCTGAGATTAATAGTACCTGTTTTCAGTAGCTTTCTAACATAACAGATTGAATATGTGAAATACTATGGTCATTATATGGTGTCAGAAACTCACTGCATACTCATTTTATTGACTCCCAAAATATTTTCATTTTCTTCTGTGCATAATAATGTAGTAGGCACTGTGCAGCGATCAGCAAATGAAAGAACATAGTCCCGGGATCTGAACTTCTTGAGATTAAATGATTAAAAAAAAATGCATACAGATAACTTTAAAGTAAAAAAAGAAAACAAAAAACAAACAAAAAAAAAAAAAACACTTTCAAAAAAACATACTCCTAAACATAAAAATGGATGTTGTCCTTTCCAAAATAAATCACACTGAAAGGCTAGTGAATGAAGGATTTGCAGTGCTGGTTGATGAATTTGTATTTGACATAAGTTAAAATATATAAACAGTATAGGCTGTTAATGGTGATGTTAAATTTTTTTAAGAAGAGTAATCATACAACTTTGGATAAGTGAAGTTGCAGTATTGCTAAGGAAGCATGCAGATTCAAGATTCAAGCCCTTCAGCCTTTTGGGACGACAGAGGAGAAACACTAAATATATTTAATTATAGACATATGTAGGATTTTGTACATTTAGTCATTAATTGTGTATGTATCTGTAACAGACTATAAAGAGAATATTCAAAGGTTTAAAAAATTTTATTGAAAGTAAACCATTCAAACTAGTGTTTACATGCAGTTACTAAAATATGTTTCCCCTTTTTCCCAACAGACATTTCTTTCACAATTTAACCCAGGTAAAGCATTTTTTTAAAATTTCGTATATCCTTCATATATCCCAACTTTATTATTTCCCTCTTATCTTCCATATTTACCAGAAGAGGAATTTCCCAAACTAACTTTGCAACAGATTTTGCTTAGAGCAGTGATACTCAAGGGATGGTTTGAAGACTCCTAGCGCTTCCCAAGACCTTTTAAGGGAGTTCATAAGGTTCTCCCTGTTCTACCCACACATCTACGTGAGGAGGGATTTCTTCATATTTTTTTCCCAAAACAATATACAGTAAGAGCTTTAATGCAGGGGCAAATATGATAACCAGCTGTCTTCTATCAGGCCATACATTAAAGAGATTTTGAAAACTGTGAACAACCACTCTTCTTACTAATTTTTTGGTTTTAGAGACTACAGTAATTTTTCATAAAAATATGTTAACATGTAATGGGTTTGTCATAGCTTTTTAAGTGAACTAATAAATATCTTTAAGTGTTCTCAGTTTTAATTTGTTATATGGTAAATATCATTAGTTGTAAACCACATAAAACAAGGGCTCTTTGGTATTCTCAGTAAGTTTTAAGAGCATGAAAAGCTCCTTACATTAACAAGTTTTAAAACTCTGAGTTATAGAATGATTATGAGAGAGATATAGTCAAACTTAAAAAAATTGAAATAAGGTGATAATTCTTGGAACTCTATCTAGCTATTTTAATTTTCCCAAAGTAGTGATTTACTGAAATGAAAAGGCAGCATTGTAACAGTGGCAAAAAACAAATGAAAAAACCCCTGGATCCATAGTAAATCTCCACAGTTAGAGAAATGGATCAGTAAGTATCAGTATATCCACACCATAGAATATTATTCAGTTGTGTAAGAGTTAACACTGGGGAATTTCAATGATGTATACTTGAGTAAAATAAGTATGATATGGAAAGTGTTTTTAATATGATCCCATTTTGTAAAAAATAAATAAAACAAAAAACTCTTCAAAAACTTCAAAGTATATATGAATTTATTATGCCCTGGTGACGCCAGTGGTTAATCATTCAGCTGCTAACCAAAAGGTTGGCAGTTCGAATCCACTAGCTGCTCCTTGGAAACCCTATGGGGCAGTTCTACTCTGTCCTATAAGGTCACTGTGAGTCGGAATCGACTTGATGGCAATGGGTTTGGTTTTTTTTTTTTTTTTTTTTTTAATAGTCTGCAGATACTTATATAGCGTGGATAAAAATATGGAAAGATATATCCTGGTTGTTAAATTACATATATATACACACACACATGCATGTCATCAGGAGGGACCAATTGCTGGAGTAGGACATCATATAAAGTAAAGGGTCAGCATAAAAGAGGGAGATCCTCAGTGAGATGGATTGACAAGGTGGCTGTAACAAATGGGCTAGAACACAGCAATGATTGTGAGGATGGCAAAGGACCGGGCAACATTTCATTCTGTTATTATACATAAGGACATAAGGTCGCTATGAGTCAGAGCCGACTCAATAGCACCTAACAAGACCCAACGAAGCTTACATAAGCAACAAAATACATGAAGCACAAACTGATAGAACTGAAAGAAGGAATAATCAAATCCATAATTACAGCTGGATACTTCAACAGTCCTGCCTCAGTAACCATTGTATAAATAGAGAATAAGTAAGGTTATAGAAATTGTGAGTAACATTATTAATCAACTTGATGTAACTGACATTGATAGAACACTATACCTAAGAACAGCAGAAGATACAGTCTTTAAAAATGTTCATGAACAACTTAACTACAAAAAGACAAATAATCAAAAAATGGGCAAAGGACTTGAACAGACATTTCAACGAGGAGGATATTCAAATTGCCAATAAGCACGTGAAGAGATGCTCAAAGTCATTGGCCACTGTTGTTGTTGTTAGGTGCTGGGGAGTCGGTTCCAACTTACAGTGACCCTACGTATAACCGAATGAAACACAGCCCACTTCTGTGCCATCCTCACGATCACAGCCATGCCTGAGCCCATTGTTGCAGCCACTGTGTCAATCCATCTCGCTGAGGGTCTTCCTCTTTTTAGCTGACCCTCCACTCCACCAAACATGATGTCCTTCTCCAGGGACTGGTCCCTCCTGACAACACGTCCAAAGTATGGATGCCAAAGTCTCACCATCCTTGCTTCTAAGGAGCATTAGCCATTAGGGAGATGTAAATCAAAACCATAATGAGATATCATCTCATCCCCGTTAGAATGGCAATGGTAAAAAAAAAAGGAAAATAACTAGACGTTGGTGTGGTTTCATAGAAACAGGGACCCTTGTCCATTGCTGCTGGGATAGCCATTGTGGAAAACAGTTTAGTGGATACTCAAAAAGTTGGACATAGAACTGCCATGCCACCAAGCAATTCAACTGTTTGGCATATACCCAAAAGATCTGAAAGCAGCAACACGAGCAGATGTACGTATACCAATGTTCATTGCAGCACTGGTGCAATACCTGCCATACCCTAGTTATGCCTCTTACCTGCAATATGCAGAAGATATAACCTTGCTTGCTGAAAATGAAGATGACTAGAAGTACTTACTGATGAAGGTCAAAGACTACAGCCTTCAGTATGGATTACACCTGAATGTGAAGAGAACAAAAATCCTTACAGCTGGGCCCATAAACACTGTTATGATAGACAGTGAAGAAATTGAAATTGTCAATGATTGCATTATATTTGGATCAGCAATCAACGTCCATGGAAGCAGCAGTCAAGAAATCAAAGGACGTATTGCACTGGGCAAATCTGCAGCAAAAGACCTCTTTTAAAATCTTAAAAAGCAGACACCACTTTGATGACTAAGGTGTGCCTAACCTAAGTCGTGGTATTTTCTCATGTGCATGAGAAAGCTGGACAATGAAAAAGAAAGACCAAAGAAGAACTGATATACTCAAATTGTGGTGTGGATGAAGAATATTGAATACACCTTGAACTGCCAGAAGAATGAACAAATCAGTCTTGGAAAAACTACAGCCTGAACGCTCCTTAAAAGTGAGGATGGCAAGACTTTGTCTCGCTTACTTTGGACACATCATTAGGAGGGACCAATTTCAGGAGAAGGACATCATGCTTGGTAAAGTAGAGGGTCAGTGAAAAAGAGGGAGACCCGAATGAGATGAGTTGACACAGTGGCTGCAACAATGGGCTCAAACATGACAATGTTTCATTCTGTTATATGCAAGATTGCTATGAGTCAGAGCCAACTTGACTGCATCTAACAACAACAATAACACAATATATAGATGTACATTTTCCTACATTAATTTGCAAATGCAATGCCATCTCAGTAAAAAACTTTTTTTTCTAGAAATACACAACATGTTTCTTGAGTCTATATGGAAAAATAACCAGTAAGAGCACCAAGAAAAAACACAGAATAAGAATAGTGATAGAGTACTGTTCTAACCAGACATTAAAATAAATTATAAAGTCTCAGTATTTAAACAATGAGATGTTACTCTTGAAAAGGCTGATAAGACCAAGGTAACAGAACAAAAATACAGAAAAGGACTAAAATACATATAGGTCTTTATTAAATAATGAAGGTAGCATCGAATCAATGGGGAAAAATGGTCTTGAGATAATTGGGTAGTCATCTGAGGAAAAAAAACAAGGTTGGAGCTATACTTCACACTGTACACTAGAATAAATTTGAAATGGGCTGAATATTTGAGTACAACCAAATTAATTCAGGAACAACTAAAACAAAACATGGAGTTCTTTTATAGCTTCAGAATGAGGACGATCTTTTAAACTATACCATAAAATCCAGAAAACAAACCAAAAAAAATGATCATTCTGACTCTAATAAATCTAAATGATAGATAATATGGCAAATAGATACTATAAACAAAGTCAAAAGAAAATTGAAAACTGGGGGGAAATTACTCACAACATATCAATAAAGGTAATTCTTCTTAATTCATAAAACTCTATAAATCAATAAATAAAAGACTAATAATCCAATAGAAAGATGGGCAAGAGAAATGAACAAATAGTTCACCAAAAAGAAAATACAACTGGCTCATAAGCATATGGAATGATGCTCATCCTTTCCCATAATAAGAGAAATGGAGATTGAATCTACATCAAAGGACTATATCTAATGGTACTTTCTAAAGGTATGGCCACACATTATGCTGGTGTAGTGAGTTTGAGGGAGCTCAGGGCTGCTCAAAGAAAAAGATAAGACCATGTGGTAGCAGTGTTGTAAGTATAACAAGCTATTTATTAGGGCTGACAAGTTGCAAGTTTGCACATGGGGCTATCTACCACAGCAGGAGGCCTTCCAAAGCCTGGTGATGCTGGGGGACGCTATAGGGGAAGAGGGGAAGAGCGCAAGGATGTCCCCCAGGAAACAAGGTGGGGAGGCTCTGGGTCAGAGAGCTCCACAGGGCAGCAGTAGCTTTGGGTCTTCTTAACTACCACCAGTTGCTGTCAAGTTGATTCTGACTCACGGCAACCTCATGTATGTCAGAGTAAAACCATGCCCCATAGGGTTTTTAATGACTGGTTTTTCAGAAGTAGATCACCAGGCCTTTATCCCCAGGTGCTTCTGGGTGGACTCAAACTTCCAGCCTTTTGGTTAGCCGCTGAGTATGCTGACCATTTGCTCCACCTAGGAACAACTTTTATAACTGCAGGGTTTATCTTATCTATGGCTAGAAAATGTTGGGTGTAGTTTCACAGGATATGTAAACCTGGAAGGCTGTATGCGACTAACAATCTGTTTATTTGGGTTATTAGTAAAACAAATGGATGTGTAAAAATTTTAGTTTGGTGCAGGCGGGCTTTATCGGCTAAGGAGTCCAGCCAGTTATGGGGTCAATACGTAGAGGTCATCTTTAGCTCATTTATATGACAGTTGGGAAGATTGTGAGGAAAGAAAACATCTCATACATTACTGATGAGAGGGTATGCTGGTGCTTTGGAGGGCAATATAGTAGTATAGTAGTATCTATAAAAATTATAAATCCATATACTCCGTGACTCAATAATTCCACTTTTAGAAATATGTCCTACAAATATGCTCACAGCTGCAAAATGACATATGTGGGGTTACTCATTGTAGAATTACTTACAATGGCAAAGGATTGAAAACAACTGTTAATCAGGCTACTCGTTAAATAAATCATGGTCCCTTTATAATTTGGAATACTATGCAGCCATAAAAATTAAAGAGGATATATAAAGATCTCTAAGATGTAACATTAAGTGAAGAAAATAAGACTGAGAAAAATATGTGTTTAGCATGCTGCAGTAGTATAAATGGGAGGGAAAAAATAACATATCTTTATAGGCTTAAATATTCATACAAATTTTACAGAAATAACAACATGAACAATAGTTACCTATGCGACATAGGTGGGCTTGTGGGAACTGAATGATGAGTACAGAATGGCAGGGAGCAATTTTCACTGTATTTTTTAAAATTTATTTTGTTTATTTGTTGTTGTTGAGAATATACACAGCAGAACATACACCAATTCAACACTTTCCACATGTACAGTGCAGTGACATTGATCACATTCTTCAAGCTGTGTAATCATTCTCGCCCTCCTTTTTTCACTGTATTCTTAACGTAATTCGTTTTTAACTATGGCTCTGTGACTAAATTATCTATTCAAACAATTAAACAAGAAAGAAAATAATTAGATCTACTCTATTGAGATGGTCATGGTACTGTATCAACTGACAGAAGCAAGTTATAAATACCATGCAATTTTGTCCAAACTGTGTGTTGGTGTGTGTGTGTAGCTGTGTATATTTTTAATGAGTGTACGGACAGATGTATAAGCATCCATATGAACTTTTAACCTGATTACTTCCGAAGCATAGAGGGTTATTATGAACTCTTCCTTTACATGTCTTTGAATGGGTGAACAACATATACTGCTTTTGATTTTTAAAAATGGAATAATCAAAATTTTTTTAAAGAAATAAAGACATTTTTATGGTTATGTTTTGTACAACTAAAAACGAAATTTGTAGAAAATGTAAATAAATGCAAACACCTGTTTTGTTTTATTTTATAGGTTATATTTATATGGGTATATGATCCAGAAAATGCAGATCATGATGAGTTGCTATGGAAGGCAAATGAACCTTCAGGAGTAGGTGGAAACATTATTGTTATTGTCATAGATAAAATAATATACTACCTTTCTTTTTTTAGGGCTGTGCATGATTTATAAGCAATAGACAGGATTTCAACCTCTCAGAGCTAACTATATACACTTTCATTATTCTTTAAATTTAGTTTAGCCATTATACTGATTTTTAATTTATGCTCCATTTCTATAATTGTAAGCCTTTCTTTAAAGTTCTTATTGAGCATCCTCACTATTTTCTACGAACCTCATTGCAGTAAGTCCCCGGGTTACGAACGTCCAACTTAAGGACAGCTCGTGCTTGCCTTTTAATGTTATATAAATTTGCCTTCCCTTTGAAATAATTGAACCAACCCTTACTTGCAACAAATTCTTTATCACAATCACCTTCACTTGCTGCGTGTTCAGCTTTTAAATCACTGAAAAGACTTGGAGCCTTTTCTTGCCCTAAAGTAAGGCTAAATAAGAACCGTATGCAACTGTTGTACTTAACTACAAACTCGACTTAAAGACACATTTAGGGACTGAACTCGTTCAAAACCTGGGGACGACTTGTTTTCCTGAAAGTGCGGACTATTAAAGCACTTTAAAGATGTTCCTTGATCATCTATCTTGAAGCCATTCTTCAAAAATCTCTCTAATCCCAATTGAATCCTTTGCCTCTTGGAGAATAGTGAATTCTCTAAAAGTGCAACACAGTGAATAAATAAGTCCTTTCTTTTATTTGCTATAAATCTACCTTTTTCAAGATTTGCGTTCTGTCTATTGCCATTAAAATATATTGACAAGAACTCTAAAATGAGCAGTTAGCTGGCTATTTGTTTCTCATGGAGCTGTTTGCTTCTTAACGAGTCAAAATCTGTCTGATTTTTTTAATACGCATGTTATCATGATTCACAGTAATCAATTTCACAAGAGATGGGTGATAAATCAGAATGACAAATTAATTAATCAATTAATTGTTTTATCTGGTAATCAACTTTAGAGAGACTAAAATAAATTAATGGTAAGTAAACACTTTAAGCATCACTCCCTTAATTTCTAATCTTTTAAAGTGAAATCATGCATTCATCCCCTTCCTTAACCACCCTCAACTAAACCCTTCACTTTAACTCATTCCTGCATTTTATTCTGTTTTCCGCCCTCAGCTCATCTTGGTCTCTCATCCCATTAACTCCCTCTCTGAGGCTCATCCTTTTGCTCACACTACAGGAAAGAGGATGAGCAGTGGGATGAGGCTCAGAGATGGGGTACAGGATAACTGGTTTTCACAGTTTTGTTTACAAAAATATTAAAAGGTTCATGGTTTTATTGTGGTTTGTTTTCCCTCTTTATTACCATTTTAATTGTGAATTATCAACCATCAATGTCCATAGAGGCAGCAGTCAAGAAATAAAACTACATATTGCATTGGGCAAATCTGCTGCAGAAGACCTCTTTAAAATGTTAAAAAGCAAAGATGTTATTTTTTATGACTAAAGTGCACCTGATCCAAGCCATGGTATTTCCAATCGCCTCATATGCATGCGGAAGCTGGATAATGAAAAAGAAGGGCCAAAGAAGAATTGACACTTTCAAATTGTGGTGTTGGTGAAGAATATTGAACACACTCTGGACTGCCAAAAGAATGAACAAATCTGCCTTGGAGGAAGTACAGCCAGAATGCTCTTCAAAAGTGAGGATGGCAAGACTTCGTCTCGTTTACTTTGGACATGTCATCAGGAGTGACCAGTTGCTGGGGAGAGATGTCATGCTTGGTAAAGTGGGGGGGTCAGCAAAAAAGAGAGAGATGCTTAATGAGAAAGACTGGTACAGTGACCACGATGATGGGCTCAAACAGAGCAACAATTGTGAGGATGGTGCGGCAATGTTTTGCTATGAGTTAGAGTCGACTCACGGCACCTAACTGTGAATTATAACATCATACATAAAAAAGCACCAAAGCTAAGTGTACAGTTTAATGAATAATTAAAAAGTGAATAACCATTAACCACCATCTACATCAAGAAATAAAACATTGACAATAGTCCAGAAGGCTTCCATATTGCCTGCGAGAGAATAATTTCTCCCTCTACTCTAGAGGTACCTGTATGCATAATCCCTCCATTCCCCCTAGAGGTAACCATTATTCTGAATTTTATGGTAATAATTTCTTTGCTTTTCCTTTTAGCTTACCACTTGCTTTCCTAAACAATGCTGGTTAGTGGGTTTTTTTTTTTTTAACTTTATATAAATGGAATACAGTTTGCATCTTGTTTTTTTTTTTGTTCAACATTATGCTTGTAAGATTTATCCATGTTGTTTTTGTTGTTGTTAGGTGCCAATGGGTCTGTTCCAACTCGTAGCGGTCCCATGTACAACAGAACAAAACTGGCTGGTCCTGCGACATCCTCACAATCATTGCTGTGTTTGAGCCCGTGATTGTACTGTATCAATCTGTACCCATCTGGCTTGTTGACGATCTTGCTCTTTTTTTGCTGACCCTCCACTTTACCAAGCATGATGTCCTTCTCCAGGGACTGGTCCCTCCTGATAACACGTTCAAAGTACTTGAGAGAAAGTCTCACCATCATCTATTCTAAGGAGCATTCTGGCTGTACTTTTCCCAAGACAGATTGGTTCATTCTTCTGGGACTCCACGGTATATTCAAGATTCTTTGCCAACACCGTACTTCAAAGGTATTAATTCTTCAGTCTTCCTTATTCATTGCTCAGCTGTTGCACACATATGAGATGACAGAAAATACCACAGCTTGGGTCAGACACACCTTAGTCCTTAAAGTGACCTCTTTGCTTTTTAACACTTTAAAGAAGTCTTTTGCAACAGATTTGCCCAACGCAATGTGTCATTTGATATCTTGCCAGCTGCTTCCATGGGTATTGATTGTGGATCCAAGTAAAATGAAATCCTTTACAACTTCAATATTTTCTCCATTTATCATGATGTTGCTTATTGGTCCATTTGTGAGGGTTTTTGTTTTCTTTATGTTGAATTGCAGTCCATACTGAAAGCTGTAGTCTTTGATCTTCATCAGTAAGTGCTTCAAGTCCTCTTCACTTTCAGCCAGCAAGGTTGTGTTATCTGTATATTGCAGGTTGTTAATGAGTCTTCTTCTCATCCTGATACTGTGTTCTTATTTATATAGTTCAGCTTCTTGGATTATTTGCTCAGCATGTGATAAGTATGGTGAAAGAATACAACCCTGATGCACACCTTTCCTAATTTTAAGCCACGCAGTATCCTGTTGAAAGGACTGCCTCTTGGTCTATGTACAGGTTCCTCCTGAGCCCAATTAAGTGTCGTGGAATTCTCATTCTTTTCAATGTTATCCATAATTTGTTATGATCCACATGTTGTATATACCTATAATTTGTTCATTTTCATTGCTGAATGGTATTCTATTGTATGAATATACCTCAAATTATTTCTCCATTTTACTGTTGATGGATATTTGGGTTTAATGTTTACAAATTTTGAAGCTGTGAACACATTCTAGAAAATATGCCTAGAGAGTGAAATTGCTGTTATAAGCTATTGGTATCTCCAAATTCACTAGATAATGAAAGCTGTTTTCCAAAATGGCTGGACCAATTTACTCTTCCCTCAGTTATATATGAGAGTTCTTGTTACTCCATATCTTTACCAACACTTGATTTGTCAGATTTTTTAATTTTTGCCAGTATGATGGGTATATAATGGTATTTTATTATGGCTTTAATTTGCATTCTCATAATTATTAATGAGAGTTAGCACACTTTCATTTGTTTACTGGACATTTGGATTTCTTGTGTGTGTGTGTGTGAAGTGTCTATTCACTCCTTTTGATTATTACACTTTTTAAATTTTAATTGTAGGTCTTATCTATTTTGAATTGGAGACTCTTCTGTTATATGTGTTGCAAATATCTTCTCTGACTCTTGGTTGGTATTTTCACTCTCTCTTTTGGGGTCTTTTGATAAACAGAAAGTTCTTGTTTTTAATGTAAAATTTCTTATTTTTTTCTTCATGGTTAATATTTTCTGTATATTGTTTAAGAAGATCTTTCATACCATTAAAGTTTTGAAGATATTCTCATATGTTATTTTTAACAGATTTATAATTTCCCCCTTTTCATTTATGTCTTTAATGACTTTGGGATTGATTTTTGTGATTGGCGTGAATTAAAACTACAGTTCCATATTTTTTCCTACATGGAAAATTGATTAAAAATCTCTTCCTTTCCCCACTACTCTACAATGCCATTCTGCCACATATACCTATATGTGTATGGGTCTGTTTGTGGACTACTCGCTTTTGTGTGTTTAATTAGTCTATTTGTCTATTCCTGTGCAATGCCGCATTGCCTCGATTAAGTAATTGCACAAGTCTTCATATCTCATAAAGCATGTACTCTTTTTCTTTCTTTTTTTGCTATTTTTATGTCATTTCCATATACATTTTAGGATTAGCTTGCTAATTCACACACACACACACACACACATACACACAAAAGGGATTTTGATTAGGTTTTCATCAAGCCTATATAAATCAATTTGTGAGAACTTACATTTTATTGTGCTTTAGGTGAAAGTTTGCAGCTCAAGTCAATTTCCCAGACAAAAACTTACACACGTATTGATATGTGACATTAGTTGCAATCCCCACTATATGACAGCACCCTCCCCCTTTCCACTCCGAAGTTTCTTGTGTCCATTCAATCATCCTTCTCATCCTGCCCCAGACAGGAGCCACCCATTTGGTCTTGTGTATCTGCTTGAACTAAGAAGCACACACTTTACAAGTATTATTTTATGTTTTATAGCCCAGTCTAATCTTTGTCTGAAGAGTAGACATTGGGAATGGTTTTAGTTCTGGGTTAACAGAGTGTCCAGGAGCCATAGCTTTGTGGGGACAGGGA
This sequence comes from Dugong dugon, assembly GCA_030035585.1. Taxonomy (NCBI): domain Eukaryota; kingdom Metazoa; phylum Chordata; class Mammalia; order Sirenia; family Dugongidae; genus Dugong; species Dugong dugon. The sequence goes on along the minus strand of CM057469.1, from coordinate 19,371,244 downwards.
GAACTTACATTTTAAAATGGTGAATCTTCAATCTATGAACTATCTGGGCCTAGAGTGTTACTAGTGGGAAAATTCCTTTAATGCAGAAATTTTCTATTTCTACTCAAGTTAATTTCCTAGAAATTTGTCCATTCCGAAGTTTTCTTTAATGGTTCTGGGACTGTTTCATTTTTCTACTTTTCCTTGAGTCACTCTAATAAGTTACAATTCTTTTAGATATTTGTTCATTCCAACTAAGTTTTCAAATTTTTTAAATAAAGTTGTTCATAATATACTCTTACTTCTTTTTAATGTCTGGAGCACCTGTGTTGCTGTCCCTTTTCCCCTTCCTGATATTGGATATTGTGTCCTCTCTCTCTCTCTCTCTCTCTCTCTTTAATCTTGAACAGTCTCCTTCTTTTTTTTTCTCCTTCACTTCCTTTTTTAAATTTTTATTTTATTTTTGGTGAAAACATACACAGCAGAACATACACTCGTTAAACAATTTTTACATGTACAGTTCAGTGACAGTGGTTACATTCTTCATGTTGTGTCACCATTCTCACTATCTCTACGCATATTGTTTCCCCACCATTGACTTAGATTTTCTACTTCCTAAACTTATAATCGATGCTTTAGAGTTACTGTAGTCAATTTGTTGCCGTATAGGTAATTCTCTAATAGAGTGCAGTGCTCAAAGCCAACATTTAGCTAAACTACTGTTTAGTTTAAAGATGACTTCAGGGGATAGTTTTGGTTCAAGGTTTAAAGATTTTCTCAAGGCAATAGATTTGGGGGTTCCTCTAGTGTCACTGAGCCCAGTAAGTCTGGATTCCATAAGAATTAGACATTGTGTTCCTCTTCCCTCTCCCTCTCCTGCTCCCCTACCTTTGATCAGGATTCATCTATTGAGTCTGTGATTAAAATGTCTTGTAATGATAGCTGGGCACCATCCAGTTCTCCTGGTCTCGTGGCAAGGAGGCAGTAGTCATGTGGGCAGTTAGATGTGTTGTGCAGTTCCTTTTCCAATTTCTGGGTCTTCTTCTTCCTTTGCTGCTCCAGGTGAATAGAGACCAATTGTTGTATCTTAGATGGCCACTGCAAGCTTTTAAGATCCTAGGCAGTACTCACTGACCTAGGGCATAGAACAGAAACTTTAAAAACAATATTAGGCCAATTGACTGGACAGTCCCATGGCCCCAAACCTTTGAACTAAGAGAACTAATCCCATGAAGTGTTTGTCTGTACCTAGTAGTATCGACAACTACAACCTCTCTCTCTCTTTTTTTTTTTTTGGGGGGGGGGGCTTCTGTTATTGTTGTAAAATTATACATAGCACAACGTTTGCCATTTCACCCTTTCTCTAGTGTACAGCTTAGTGATATCAGTTACATCAGTCAAGTTATATAACCACTGCCCTTAATTGATGCAAATTTTACCATCACCATACACATAAATTTAATACTTCCAGAGAATGATTACTTCTCTCCCTCTCCCCTCCTGCCCCAGGTAATGACTAATAACCATTGGTCTCTGTATATTTCCCTATACTTGTCATTTCATATAAACGAGATCATATAATATTTGTCCCTTTATGATTGACTTATTTCACTAGGCACAATATCTTTGAGATTCATCTATATTGTAGCATGAATCTGGATGTCTTAGGCTGGGTTCTCTAGAGAAGCAAAACCAGCAAAGCATATAAATATATATAGAGAGAGATTTATATTAAGGAAACGGCTCATGCAGTTGTAGAGGCTGGAATGACCCAAGTCCTTGGGTCAGGCTGGAGGCTTCTCCTGATTCACATAGCCGCAGGAGTAGCGAACCCAAGATTGGCAAGTCAGACAGCAGGGCTTTGGCTCACAGGCTGTGAAGACTGATGAATCCCAAGATCAGCAGACAAGACAGCAGGAAAGCTGCTAGTTCAAGTCCCAAGAACCGAAGGTCAGATGAACAGGAGCCAGTTGCAAGATCCAGGGCAAGCAAAAGCCCATGAGCCTTGCCAGAAAGTCCAACTATATTGGATGCAGGCCACATCCCCAAGGAAACTCCCTTTCAGCTGATTGGCTACTCACAGCAGATCCCATCATAGACGTGATCACATTATGTCAAATTTCATCATGGAAGTGATCACATCATTGTACGACTGCCAAACTACATCATAACTGCCAAACCACTGAGAATCATGGCACAGCCAAGTTGAGACGCAACGTTAACCATCACAGTCCACACCTTGTCAACTTGGCACCGGTACACATGTCCTCAAACCATACACAATCTCTAAATAAAGACAACTACAAAGTCATACTTGTACCTAACATGATACAACTAACATGCGTATAAACGAAAACCCACTAGCCCTGTTTACATCTTATATTTTATAAGTGAAGAAAACAAAAATATTTGGTGCACACATACAAGGCAGAAATACTCATAACGATTATAGTCTTCCTTTCTGCATCTGGTCACGTGGTCGTAACTGGTATTCAGAGGCACCTTCTTCCACCACCCATTCTGTATTCCCTTTGCCCTCACCAAGCACCTCAGTTGGTCATGGTTCCTTGCCTGATGGGGTGACCCAAACCTTCATTCCTAAAGGGTCTGGGCCATTAGTAGTCATGTCGGAATTGGATAGCTGTCATTTTCATTGATTTAATCACAGGGCATGGTAGTAGTAAGAGACACCCTAAGGGATTGTCTGCATTTCAGACATACTCTCCTTTACCTCCATTATGTAATATCAATCCAGTTTCCTCTTTATAATCAGGATCAATCACACCAGCAAATGTGGTAACTCCCTTCTTTGCCTGTTTATCCAGAGGCATTGTCGTTGTTGTTTGGTGCCGTCGAGTCAGTTCCGACTCACAGTGACCCTATGTACAACAGAACGACACACTGCTTGGTCCTGTGCCATCTTCACAACCGTTGTTATGCTTAAGTCCATTGTTGCAGCCACTGTGTCAATCCATCTCATTGAGGGTCCTCCTGTTTTTCACTCTACCCTCTGCCAAGCATGATGTCCTTCCCCAGGGACTGATCCCTCCAGATAACATGTCCAAAGTATGTGAGATGATGTTTTATCATCCCTGCTTCTAAGGAGCATTCTGGATGTATTTCTTCCAAGACAGATTTGTTTGTTCCTTTGGCAGTCCATGGTAGAGTCAATATTCTTCGCCAACACCACAATTCAAAGGCATCAATTCTTCGGTCTTCCTTATTCATTGTCCAGCTTTCCCATGCATCTGAGAGGATTGAAAACACCATGACTTGGATCAGGCGCACCTGAGTCTTCAAGGTGACATCTTTGCCTTTTAACACCTTAAAGAGGTCTTTTGCAGCAGATTTGTCCAGTGCAATGCATCATTTGATTTCTTGCCTGCTGCTTCCATGGGTGTTGACTGTGAATCCAAGTAAAATGAAATCCTTGACAACTTCAGTCTTTTCCCCGTTTATCATGATGTTGCTTATTGATCCGTTTGTAAGGATTTTTATTTTCTTTACATTGAGATATAATCCATACTGAAGGCAGTAGTCTTTGATCTTCATCAGTAAGTGCTTCAAGTCCTCTTCACTTTCAGCAAGCAAGGTTGTGTCATCTGCATAACACAGGTTGTTAATGAGACTCCTCTAATCCTGGTGATCCGTTCTTCATGTAGTCCAGTTTCTCAGATTGTTTGCTCCGCATACAGATTGAATACATATGGTGAAAGGATACAACCTTGATGCACACCTTTCCTGGCTTTAAACCATGCAGTATCCCCTTGTTCTGTTTGAATGACTGCTTCTTGGTTTTATGTACAGGTTCCTCATGAGCACAATTAAGTGTTCTGGAATTCCCATTCTTCGCAATGTTATCCATAATTTGTTATGATCCACGTAGTTGAATGCCTTTGCATAGTCAATAAAACACAGGCAAATATCTTTCTGGTACTCTTTGCTTTCAGCCAGGATCCACCTGATATCAGCAATGATATCCCTGGTTCCATGTCCTCTTCTGACTCCAGCTTGAATTTCTGGCAGTTTCCTGTCGATGTACTGCTACAGCCACTTTTGAATGATCTTCAGCAAAATTTTACTTGCACGTGATATTAATGATATTGTTTGATAATCTCTGCATTCGGTTGAATAACCAGAAGCATAAGGAACCCAAGTGGCGAGGTGGCATTCTTAACTTCCAGTTCAATGGAATCAGTGATATGTCTCCAGCTGGGAGCATTCCTCCCTTTGGAACTAAGGCCTCTAGACTTGTAAGCATAGGGTCATGGGGACAGGAAGCAAAAATTTTGCTAGTGGTTCACTAGGGGTAATAGTGAGTGGTGCCACTACCATTTCTGCCCCTTGATTCCTGGACTCATGAATCCTGGCTATGGGAGAAACAGCACCATATATTAGACACTGGTTTAGAGCATATACAGCCTCCTGGAGAACATTGCCCCAACCCTGCAAGGTATTGTCACCTAGCTGGCACTGTAATTTTGTCTTTAAAATGCCATTCCATCATTCTATCAAGCCAGCTGCTTCAGGATGCTGGGGAACATGGTAAGACCAGTGAATTCCATGAGCGTGGACCCACTGCTGCACTGCAGTTGCTGTGACATTAGTCCCTTGATCAGAGGCGATGCTGTGTGGGATACCATAACGGTGGATAAGGCATTCCGTAAGTCCACAGAAGGTAGTGTTGTCAGAAGCATTGTGTGCAGGGAAGGCAAATCCATATCCTGAATAAATGTCTGTCCCAGTAAGAACAAAACTCTGCCCTTTCCATGATGGAAAGGACCCAATGTAATCAACCTGCTACAAGGTTGCTGGCTAATCACTTTGAGGAAAGGTGACATATCGGAGACTCAAGATTGATCTCTGCTGCTGGCAGATTAAGCACTCAGCAGTAGATGTAGGCAAGTCAGCCTTTGTGAGGGGAAGTCCATGTTGCTGAGCCGTGCATAAACTCCATCCCTGCCACCATGGCTACTTTGTTCATGAGCCCATTGGGCAATGATGGGAGTAGCTGGGGGAAGAGGATGACTGGTTTCCACAGAACACGTCAGCCTATCCACTCAATTGTTAAAATCCTCCTCTGCTAAGGCCACCCTTTAGTGAGTAGTCTCATGAGACAAAAATATCTTCATTTCTTTGGCTCATTCAGAGAGGTCTAGCCACATACCTCTTCCCCATAATTCCTTGTCTCCAATTTTCTAATCACGTTCCTTCCAAGTCCCTGACCATCCAGCCAAACTATTGGCCACAGCCCTTTAATCAGTATACAGTCACACATCTGGCCATTTCCCCTTCCAAGAAAAGTGAACAACCAGGTGCGCTGCTCAAAGTTCTTTTCACCACTGTCCTCCAGGGAGTTCCCAGAAAGGGGCTGTAGTGCTGCCGCTGTCCACTTTCGAGTGGTGCCTGCATATCGCAAAGAACCATCTGAAGACCAGGCATGAGTTTCCTCTTCCTCAGAAAACTGATCATAAGGAACTTCCCATGGAGCCATAGGTGCAGACTGGGAGATGGAAGGTAATGTGACAGGAGTGGAGACCATGGGCATTTGGACCACTTCCTCATGCAACTTATTTGTACCTTCGAGTCCTGCTCAGGCCTGATCTCATATATATCACTTCCATGTAATGATGGAGTGCTGCTGTGTACTTACAACTTTATGACTCTGTGAGTCAGACAACCCTTGTTCATGATGGGCAGCTCAGGCCACATGGTGACTTGGTGTCCCATGGTTAAGCGTTCAGCTCTACTAAGGCCCAGTGACAAGCCAAAAGTTGTTATAAAAACCAGTGGAGCCTTCTCAGTTCTCATCTCAAGTCTTAGAAGAATTCAGTATGTTTAACTACTTTCTTTTTCTTGAAACACTCTCCTCTTATAGCTTCCAGAACACTAAAACATACTGGTTTTCCTCTTACTTCATTTGCTACTCTTTCTCTTTTACTTACTCCTTTACTAAACTTAAACAATTTTCTTGCATTTTCATTGCAGATGATCTCAGTCACATGGCCTTATGTATCAATCATATGGTAATGGTTTCCAAATTTATATCTCAAGCAAGAATTTTTCCTTTACCTTTACACTCTTATGTTCAACTAACCACTGACAGCCCTATTTAGAAGTCTCATAAGCAGGTTCTATCTTGGGGTTGTTATTGCCATCAAGTGGGCTCCAGCTCATAGTGGCCTTATGTATAACAGAACAAAACATTGCCTGGTCCTGCACCATCATCATGATTGTTGGTATGTTTGAGTCCGTGGTTTCAGCTATTGTGTCAATCCATCTCATTGAAGGTTTCCCTCATTTTTGCTGACCCTTTTCCTGATGTCAGATGGATCTTGGAAGAAAGCAGAGAATACCAGAAACATGTTTACCTGTGTTTATTTACTACACAAAGGCATTTGACTGTGTGGATTATAACAAATTATGAATAACTGATGAAGGATGGGAATTCCAGAACACTTAACTGTGCTCATGTGGAACCTGTACATGGATCAAGAAGCAGACCTTTGAACATAACAAGGGGATACTGCATGGTATAGAATTGAAAAGGTGTGCAGTAGGGTTGTATCTTTTCACTTTACTTATTCAGCCTGTATGATGAACAAAGAATCTCAGAGGCTGAACTATATGAAGAAGAATGCAGCATGAGGATTGGAGAAAGACTCGTTAACAACCTGCGATATGCAGATGACACAACCTCGTTGCTGGAAATGAGAATGACTTGAAGCACTTACTGATGAAGGTCAAAGACTTCAGCCTTCAGGGGATTATACTTGAACGTGAAGGAAATGAAAATCCTAACAAATGGGACTTATAAATGACATTATGATAAATGGTGAAGAAATTGAAGTTGTCAATGATTTTCTTTTACTTGGATCAACAATCAATGCCTATGGAAGCAACAGTCAAGAAGTCAAATAACATATTGCATTGGGTAAATCTGCTGCAATCGTCCTCTTTAAAATTCTGAAAAGAAAATATGTCACCTTGTTGATGAAGGTGTGCCTGACCCAAGCCGTAGTCTTTTCAATTGTCTCATAGGTATGCAAAAGCTGGAGATGAAAAAGGAAGACAGAAGAATTGATGCATTCAAATTGTGGTGTTGGTGAATAATATCAAATACACTGTGAATGCCAGAAGAACAAACAAATCAGTCTTAGAAGAAATACAACCAGAATTCTCCTTAGAAGCATGATGAGACTTCAGTTTGCTTACTTTGGACATGTCACCAGGAAATACCGATCACTAGGTTATTTCTGGAGCTTTGGTGGCACAATGGTTAAGAGCTGGGCTGCTAACCAAAAGGTCAGCAGTCTGAATCCACCAGCTTCTCCTTGGAAATCCTATGGGGCAGTTCTACTCTGTCCTATAGAGCTGCTATGAGTCAGAACTGACTCGATGGCACATAACAACAACAAAAGGTTATATCTAGCATGGATAAAATATAAATTCCCAATCTCCCTGAAAACCTATTCTTCCCACAAGCTTCACCATCACAATAAGTGACACCATCATCTAGTTTCTCAAGCAATAGCCCCCTAACTAGTCTTAATCTCCCAACTCAACCTCACTCTTATAATCTGTTCTCCATATGGCAGCTGAGGAAATAGTTTTAAAATATATTGTGTCAAGGTTTCCAGTTCCAGAGTAGATGGAGTAAGTGCATTCCATTTTACTCCTGCAACTACTGTCACAACAAAAAAATCCTTGACAAAATACATAAGTCACCTACCAGACGACTTCGACAGGTGGAGATAAGAAGGTGGACTGGCTAGAAACCTTGAGATTGCAGGAACAACCAAGCAGTGAGTTCCCTGGGGTTTTTTCTTCCCTCCTCTGTATGCTGGCCTGGGTACTAAAGAAGCCTGCAACTCAACAATGCCAACAGGCACAGAAAAAAACAACTTCTAAAAAAAGCTTCCTCTCTCTAGTCAAAGGACCAGGAAAAGGGTGGCCAAAAGGACAGAACTCTGAAATCAACCCACACTGCATTAAGGAGTCAGTGAGAAAATGCCCTTTCTCTGTGGATCCTGTGGACAGAACTCTGATTTTAACCCCTGCCTTTCAGTAACAAGGCAACAGTTTCCCATCCCCAGCCAGCACTGTGGAGACTGTGGGATGGAGTCCTGTAATCTGGGTAACACAGAAGTAGAGAAGACCGAAATAGCACTGTAGAGGCTTTATAGACTAAATTGATATTTTAACCACAATCCATAAAAGTGATTCAGGACTTGCATTCTGAACTTAAATAGGTTGAATACCTGCCTAAATAAAAGATTTAAATAGGAATCAGAGTCTTCTGACATAACATTCAAAATGTTCATAATATAGTCCAAAAGTTACTTATCATACTAAGAGGAAAATCTGAATAGATACCAATAGATACAGTCAACAGATACCAATATTAAGATGACACAGATGTTGAAATTACCAAGCAAGGATTTTAAAGCAGCTATCATAAAACTGCTTCAAGAAGTAATTACAAGTACGCTTGGAGCAACTTTTTAAAAATAGACTCAGCAAAAAGTGAAATATAATGAAAAACCAAATGGAAATTTTAGAACTTAAAAATACAGTAATCAAAAAAACAAATAGCAATGGGTGAGAGCAATAGCAGAATGGAGAGTCTAAAAGAATGAATCAATGAATTTGGAAGTAGAACAACTGAAATTAATCAGTCTGAACAACAGAGAGAAAAGAAATTGAAACAAAATGAGCAGAACCTCAGGGATCTGTGAAACTATAACAAAGATCAGACATTTGTGTCATTGGTGTCCTAGACAGGAGAAATAGGGTTGATTTTAAAAGTATCGAAAGAAATAATAACTGAAATTTTCCAATATTGTCAAAAGACATAAATCTACAGATTCGATAAGCCCAATGAAACCCAAACAATATAAACCCAAAAAAATTCATGCCAAAATGCATCATAATCAAATTTCTGAAAACTAAAGATAAAAAAAAAGTTTTAAAAACAGCCAGAGAAACAATATGTTGCCTATAGGGGAACAACAATTTGAATAACAGTAGATTTCCCAACAGAAATCATGGAAGCCAGTAGGTAGTTGTACCACATTTTTCAATTCTGAAAGAAAAAAACTGTCAACACAGGATTCTGTACCCAGCAAAAATATCCTTCAGGAATGAAGGTACAGTCAATACATTCACAGATGAAAGAAAACTAAGAGAGTTTGTAGCCAGCAGGCCTACCCTAAAAGAATGGATACTTAAAGTTATTTAAACAGAAGGGAAATGGTAAAAGAGGAAAAGTTGGAACATCAGATAGGAAGAAAGAACAATGGAAAGTGTAAAAATTTGGATAAATACAATTATGTTTTCTTCTCTTGAATTTTTTCTAAATTATGTTTGATAGTTAAAGCAAAACATCATAGCACTGTCTTAGGTGGTTCTCAATGTATGTAGAGGAAATATGTGAGACAACTATATTATAAAAGGAAGAGAGTAAAGGGGTGCCAACCTCCTGGTTTTTATATTGTTCTACAGTTATGTAAGATACAACCCTTGGAGACACTTTGTGAGGGGTACATGAAATTTCTTATACTATCTTTACAACTTCCTGTGAATTTATAATTCTTTCAAAATAAAAAATTTAAAAAATGAAAAAAAACCTGACAGAAATAAGTGAAAATAGACAAATCCACAATTACCTTTGGGCACTTCAATAGCCACAGTAATTGAAAGAAAATATAGTCAACTAAAAATATAGTCAGTAAGGATATAAAAGAACTGAACAATGTCATCAAACCATGGGATCTAATTGGCAGTCACAGAATACACCATCCAACAGCAGCAGAATACACATTCTTTTCAAGTGCACATGGGACAGTCACCAAGATAGATCATATTATGGGTCATAAAACAAACTTTAACAAATGTATGAAAATTTAAATCATTGAAAAATGTGTTATCTGACCATAATGGAATCAAACTTGAAATCAATAACACAAAGACAACCAGAAAATTTCCAAACACTTGGAAATTAAACAACACACTGCCAAATAATTCATATGTCAAAGATGTATCAATTGAAACAAAAAATGCTGAACTAATTTAAAATTAAAATGCAACATATCACAATCTGTGTGATGCAGCCAAAGCAGTAGTGAGAGGGAAATTTATAGCACCAAATGCTTGTATTAGAAAAGACGAAAGACCTCAAATTCATAATTTAATTTACCACTTCAAAAAACAAGAGAAAGAAGAACAAGATAAACATAAAACAAACAAGGCAGTAATACAGATCAGAAATAAATAAGATAGAAAATAGAAAAAAAATCAATGAAACAAAAAGCTGGTTCTTTGAAAACATCAACAAAATTGAAAAACCTTTAGCAAGACTGAAAAAAAAAAAGACAAAAATTACCAATATTGAGAATGTATTACTACAGATGTCACAGACATTAAAAAGGTAATAAAAGGATACTATAAACAACTCTATGTATATAAATTTGACAACTTAGATGAAGTCAATCAATTCATCAAAAACACAAAGTACCACAACTCACCTGACATGAAATAGATATTCTTAATAGTCCTATTAATGAAATTGAATTAGTAATTGAAAATTTTCTGAAGAGGAGTCACTAGGCCTAGATCACTCCACTGCATTAAATCCTGCTGAAAAATCAGGTAAGACAAACAGGAATATGTTTATTATATTTAACAATATGTACAACCATGTAGAAAAGGCTGTATATTTAATGATGTCTATGGCAATAATAATAAGGGTCTTCAAGCAGACAAAATAAAGCATTGTAATTAAATGTGCAAAAGCCTGGAGTTAGAAAACCAAAAGGGAAGAACACGCTTGGCATTTCTTAAGCTGAAAGAACTGAGGAAAAAATTCAAGGCTTTAGTTGCAATATTGGGAGAATCTATGGGCAAAATATTGAACAATGCAGGAAGAATCAAGAGAAGATGGAAGAAATGCAGAGAGTCACTGTACTGAAAAGAATTGTCGACAACCATTTCAGAAGGTAGTATGTGATCAAGCACCAATGGTATTGAAGGAAGAAGTCCAAGATGCACTGAAGGCACTGGCAAAGACAAGGCTATAGGAATGGACAGAATACTAATTTAGATGTTTAAACAAATGGATGCAATGCTGGAAGCACTCACTCATCTATACCAAGAAACTGGGGAGACTGAAGAAAAAGAAAAGAGGGAAGACAAAAATTACCAATACTGGCCAACCAACAGGAAGAGATCCATATTTGTGCCTATTCCAAAGAAAGTTGATCCAAAAGAATGCAGAAATTATCAAACAATATCATTAACATCACATGCAAGTAAAATTTTGCTGAAGATCATCCAAAAATGGTTGCAGTGGTAACGTTGACCAGGAACTGCCAGAAATTCAAGCCGGATTCAGAATACGACGTAGAAAGAGGGATATCATTGCTGACGTCAGATGAATCTTGGCTAAAAGGAGAGAATACCAGAAAGATGCAACAGTTCGTAAACTGTGTTTTATCAACTATGCAAAGGCATTCAACTGTGTGGATCATAACAAATTATGGATAACTTTGCAAAGCATGGGAATTCCAGAACACTTAATTGTGCTTATGAGGAAACTGTACATAGACCAAGAGGCAGCTCATTTGAACAAAACAAAGGGATATTGCATCGTTTAAATCAGGAAAGGTGTTTGTCAGGGTTGTATTCTTTCATCATACTTACTCAGTCTGTGTGCTGAGCAAATAATCCAAGAAGCTGGACTTTATGAGGAAGAGCAATATCAAGATTAGAAGAAGACTCATTAACAACCTGTGATAGGCAGATGACACAACCTTGCTTGCTGAAAGTGAAGAGGACTTGAAGCACTTACTGATGAGGATGAAAGACCACAGCCTTCAATACGGATGGCACCTCAACATAAAGAAAACAAAAATCCTCACAACTGGACCAAAAAGCAACATCATGATAAACGAAGAAAATATTGAAGTTGTCAAGGATTTCATTTTACTTGGATCTACAATCAATGCCCATAGAAGCAGCGGTCAAGAAATCAAACAACATATTGCATTGAGCAAATCTGCTGCAAAAGACCTTTTTAAATTGTTAAAAAGCAAAGATGTCACCTTGAGGACTAAGGTACACCTGACCCAAGTCATAGTATTTTCAATCACCTCATATGCACGTGAAAGCTTGACAGTGAATAAGGAAGACCAAAGAATTGACACCTTTAAATTACAGTGTTGGCGAAGAATATTGAATATACCATGGACTGACAGAAGAACAAACAAATCTGTCTCGCAAGAAGTACAGCCAGAGTGCTCCTTAGAAGTGAGAATGTTGAGACTTCGTCTCACTTACTTTGGACACGTTATCCGGAGGGATCAGTCCCGGGAGAAGGACATCATGTTAGTAAACTGTGGGGTCACTGAAAAAGAGGAAGACACTCAATGAGATGGATTGAAACAGTGACTACAACAATGGACTCACACATAGCAACAATTCTGAGAATGGTGCAGGACGGGGCAATATTTCGTTCTGTTGTACACAGGGTTGCTACGAGTCAGAACCGACTCAATGGCATCTAACAACAACAAAAACATGGCAATATTTACAATAGTGAAAAAATAAACTCCTAAATGTCCACTAGAGGAATGTTAAGGAACTGCTGACAACCTTAATGAAATATCATGCAGTCATTAAAAATGAGGTTTATATAGACTGTAGTAACATGATAAATTCTTATTGGTCATAAATGGGCATAATTAAAATTGCATGTACTTTATGATTATGAATACATAACAGTAGCCTACATTCGGTAAATCTGGGGAACATATATTAAATGTGGTTTTTATCTTTTTGATAATTTCTATGTGGTAACTTTTTTTATATTTATAAAATTATCCTTAATGACCATGAATTATCTTCTTAATGGAAGAATATGTCTTTAAGCTTTTTTACATGACTGTGTTAAGTTATTCTTGGTCTGTCTTTTTTTCTATCATCTTGTATGAGTCGTGTATTTATATTTAGTCTTTGTCTAATCTTTTTATTGCATTTCATTTTATTTTATTGTGCTTTAGATTCAGGTTTACAGAGCAAATTTCTGTGTGCCGTTGAGTCAATTCCAACTCATAGCGACCCTATAGGACAGGGTAGAACTGCCCCACAGGGTTTCCAAGGAGCGGCTGGTGGATTTGAACTGCCAACCTTTTGATTAGCAAATTAGTTTCTCATTGAACTAATGAGAATTTATAAACAACTAATGTTGTTTTATAGGCCTGTCTAATCTTTGGCTGAAGGCTAAACCTCAGGAGTGACTTCAGTACTAAGTTAAAATGGTGTCTGTGGGCTATATTCTTGGGGTTTCTCTAGTCTCTGTCAGACCAGTAAGTCTGGTCTTTTTTCATGAGTTAGAATTTTGTTCTACATTTATCTCCAGCTCTGTCCGGGACCCTCTATTGTGATCCCTGTTTTGTGTGTTATATTTTATTTCCATCTTGCTCTTTCTTTCATCAAGAATTCTTCATTTAATCTTTTCCTCTGCAGTTATATGAAAGATACATGTACTTAAAATTCTGAATAGTAAGATTTTCAAAAACAAAATAAAAATATCTATTATTTATTAAGTATTTGCCAGGCAAACCTGTATTTCGCTATCAAAATCGTTAAATGTGAATTCTTCAGGAAGGCCTTCTCTATCATTACTTCTCCCCAAAATAGGCTAGGTTCCCTTATTAGACAACCCCACAGCCCCATTGACCATGCCCTTTCTGACACTCATCATAGCAATCTCAAATGTTCCTTTGTGTGTGGTTGACAAATTTCTAAGAAATCCAACAACAGCATTGTTGGAGAATCAGGGCAGAAGGAAGCTATGAAATTCTCAACTGGCCCTCATTACCTAAAAAGGCTTCTGATTTTTTATTCTAGAAATTCTCCATAATGACACAGTTGTCTCTATTCTAAAAATAACGTTTTTAGGAATAATTCCAGCTTAATTAAACTTCTTATATCTTTGAGAAAAGGAGGGACCATATCAGATCTAGCTAGATACAAAGACAATTTTTCTTAAAGTCTCCAGAAATCACTTGATTTCTGTCTTGAAAGAATACGTCATTTTGAAGGCAGGCTTTATGTAGAAAGAATTCTAACAGATTAGATATAGAAACTCTATTATGTAATTCACTGAGATTAAATCTAAGGATATTTATTTAAAGGCTCCTTGGTGGCGCAGTGGCTAAGAGCTCGGCTGCTAACCAAAAGGTCAGCAGTTTGAATCCACCAGCTGCTCTTTGGAAACCCTATGGGGCAGTTCTGCTCTGTCCTACAGGATCGCTATGAGTTGAGCCAGAATTGACTTGACAGCAACGGGTTTTGGTTTTTATTCAAAAAAACAAAACAAAGCCAGTAGTCTCAGTTTATTCAGGATTCTGATTGTGCATGGTATTTTTTGATAAGTTGAAACCTTATTATGAATTATTTATAATTTGTAGAGTTCTAATGTGGAGGAGGTTTTATGCTAGGAAACAACAAAGCTGAATCCTGAAATCATGTTAAATTTATAAATGTCTTACCTAAAAATTCAATGTATCATGCTAAAATTTCAGAATAATTTTGGTATTAAAAAAGTAAAAAGAAAATACTTATTTTGTTTTTACAGAATTCCATAATACTTACCAAGCAATTCACCGCTTTGGGACAGAAGCCTGCCATATATACAATTCTAAGGAGAAAACAGTATTTTCCAAGGCAGCCATTGAAGAATGGGTATTTCATTTTTAAATTTCAAATATAAAATTCAGCTTTTAAATTAAATAAAATGAATATCAGAAATGTAAAGTAAAAGAGAGTCTTAAAGCCCTAGTAGAATTTTATGGAATATCTGATAATACAATTTCCAAGCAGCTTCTTTTATGATACATGAAACAAAATGTGGTTCACAAAACTTGTTGCCAAATCAGAAAATACCAGGTAGATTCCTGGGTTATAGTTTCACAGTTTGTATTAATAGCTAAACCTCGATCCAAGAGCCTCGTTTGGGATGGTGACAAATTCTGGTTTTATATATGTGTGTGTGTGTATATATATATATATATATATATATATGAATGCTGGTTCATAAACATGAGCCACAGTGGTGTGACTGACATCACAATTACTACCTCCACCAGTGTAAACACACATACACACACCACAAATTCCACCTGAGAAGTAACATCCGTTACTGTTAAAGTTAATATGTTTTTGCTAAGTTTAGACCCATGCCCGTCTAAACTCACTGCTGTTGAGTTGACTGGCTCATAGCGACGCTGTTGGACAGAGTAGGATTTCCAAGGTTGTAATCTTTATGGAAACAGACTGCCACATCTATCTACTGCTGAGTTTAGACAGCCCGTCAGTCTACTGAGTACCTCACAGGACAAGACACTTAAACTAAAAGATAACAGATTCTGCCCTTAATGACCTTATAGTTAGTAGGGGAGACAAGTAAGAAATAGGTATTATGACACAAATGAGATCAGGGTACAGTGAGAATTCACAGAACGGACACCAACTGAGGCTTAGGGGAGAGGAAATCAGGCAGGGATTTCCTGAAGAGGTGCCATCTGAATCATTTAAAAGAAATAAAAGCTAACAAATTGGGAGAGCATTCCAAGCAACAATGGCACCATGTACAAAGGCCTTGAGACTGAGGCCTGAGAAAGCAGATACATTCCAGGAGATGCAAAGAAGCTCAATTCACGGTTAGACAATGAGGTGCATTAAGAGAGGTAAAATATTGTTAACACAGTAATACATATCTGGAGCTAAAATTCCAGGTGATTTCATAAAACTTGGGAGATAAGGAGGTAGGAAAAACAGTCACTGTTAAACCAAACTAAAAATCTTGTCTGATTTATTTTTTATTCTTTTACTTCATTAAAAATGACATTTTATTTAGTTTACACAGGTGAAAGATTACACCGCAAATTAGGTTCCCATTTAAAAATTTCTACACAAATTATCTGGTGTTATTAATTACATTTTTCACAATGCTTCATCATTCTCATTTATTCCATTCTGGTTGTACCATTTCCAGTACTCTAGTTTCTCTGCCCCCTTACCTTCTCATCTTTGCCTTAATTTTTGACCCTTTGGTCTCATATAGATGATTTTTTTAAAAAGGCTCATTACAGGTGATATTCTTTATTTTATGAGCCAATTTGTTATCTAGCTAAAAGCTGACCTCAAGGGATAATTTCAGTTTAAGGTTTAAAGAACATTTCTGGGCGATAGTTTTGGGAAGCCCTCTATTCTCGACTGGTCCAGTGAGTCTGGACTTTTTAAGAATTTGAGTCCACCACCGTTTTTCTCCTGTTCTATCAGGACCCATCTATTGTAGCCCTCATCAGAACAGTGCCCGTACTGGTAGCTAGGCAGCATCTAGTTCTTCTGGCCTCAGGGTAGATGAAGCTGTGGTTCGTGTAGACTATTAGTCCTGTAGACTTGTCTAATTTATTTATTTTTATTTTCACTTTTTATTGTGCTTTAAATGAAGGTTTGCAGAGCAAATCAGTTTCTCATTAAACAATGCACATATTGTTTTGTGACATTGGTTGCCAATCCACGATGTGTCAACACTCTCCCCTTCTCCACCTTATTGTTGTTGTTGTTAGGTGCCGTCGAGTTGGTTCCAACACATAGCAACCCTATGTACAACAGAATGAAACACTGCCCGGTCCTACGCCATCTTCACAATTGTTGTTATGCTTGAGCTCACTGTTGCAGCCACTGTGTCACTCCATCTCATTGAGTGTCTGTCTCTTTTTTGCTGACCCTCTACTTTACCAAGCATGGTGTCCTTCTCTAGGGACTGGTCCCTCCTGATAACATGTCCAAAATATATGAGATGTAGTCTCACCATCCTTGCTTCTAAGGAGCATTCTGGCTATATTTCATCCAAGATAGACTTTTTTGTTCTTTTGGCAGTCCATGGTATATTCAATATTTTTTGCCAACACTGTAATTCAAAGGTGTCAATTCTTCGGTCTTCCTAATTCATTGTCCAGCTTTCGCATTGCATATGAAGTGATTGAAAATATCATGGCTTGGGTCAGCAGCACCTTAGTCTTCAAGGTGACATCTTTTTAATACTTTGAAGAGGTCTTTTGCAGAAGATTTGCCCAGTGCAATGCATTGTTTAATTTCTTGACAATGGGTGCTGATAGTGGATCCAAGTAAAATGAAATCCTTGACAACTTCAGTATTCTCTCTGTTTATCATGATGTTGCTTATTGGTTCAGTTGTGAGGATTTTTGTTTTCTTTATGTTGAGGTGTAATCCATTCTGAAGGCTATGGTCTTTGATCTTCCTCAGTAAGTGCTTCAAGTCCTCTTCACTTGCAGCAAGCAAGGTTACGTCATCTGCAGAAAACAGGTTGTTTAATGACTCCTCCTCCAATCCTGATGCCATGTTCTTCTTCATATAGTTGAGCTTCTCAGATTATTTGCTCAGCATACAGATTGATGAAAGGATACAATCCTGATGCACGCCTTTCTTGACTTTAAATCACACAGCATCCCCTTGTTCTGTTAAAACGACTGCTTCTTGGTCTATGTACAGGTTCCTGATGAGCACAATTAAGTATTCTGGAACTCCCATTCTTCACAATGTTATTTATAATTTGTTATGATCCACATAGTCGAATGCCTTTGCATAGTCAATAATGTGTTTACAGGTAGACGTCTTTCTGGTATTCTCTGCTTTCAGCCAGGATCCATCTGACATCAGCAATGATATCCCTGGTTCCACATCCTCTTCTGAATCCAGCTTGAATATCTGGCACTTCCCTGTCAATGTACTGCTGCAGCTGCTTTTGATGATCTTCAGCAAAATTTTACTTGCATGTGATATTAAGGATATTGTTCAATAATTTCCAAATTCCGTTGGATCACCTTTCTTTGGAATAGGCGTAATTATGGGTCTCTTCCAGTCGGTTGGCCAGGTAGCTGTCTTCCAAATTTCTTGGCATAAATGAGTGAGCATCTCCAGCGTTGCATCCGTTTGTTGAAACATCTCAATTGGCATTCCGTCATTTCCTGGAGACTTGTTTTTCGCCAATGCCTTCAGTGCAGCTTGGACTTTTTCCTTCAGTATGATCAGTTCCTGATCATATGCCACCTTCTGAAATGGTTGGACGTCAACCACCTCTTCTTGTACAGTGACTCTGTGTATTCCTTCCATCTTCTTTTGATGCTTCCTGCGTCGTTTAATATTTTCCCTGTAGAAACCTTCAATATGGCAACTCGAGGCTTGAATTTTTTGTTTAGTTCTTTCAGCTTGAGAAATGCCAAGTGTATTCTTCCCTTTTGGTTTTTGAACTCCAGATCTTTGCACATGTCATTATAATACTTTACTTTGTCTTGTTGAGCTGCCCTTTGAAATCTTCTGTTCAGCTCTTTTATTTCATCATTTCTTCCATTTGCTTTAGCTGCTTGATGTTCAAGAGCAAGTTTCAGAGTCTCTTCTGACATCCATTTTGCTGTTTTCTTTCTTTCCTGTATTTTTAATGATCTCTTGCTTTCTTCATGTATGATGTCCTTGATGTCATTCCACAACTCGTCTGGTCTTCAGTCGTTAGTGTTCAACACGTCGTACCTATTCTTCAGATTGTCTCTAAATTCGGGTGGGATATACTCAAGGTTGTACTTTGGCTCTCGTGGACTTGTTCTAATTTTCTCAGCTTCAACTTGAACTTGCATATGAGCAATCGATATTCTGTTCTGCAGTCAATCCCTGACTGATGATATTGAGCTTTTCCATCATCTCTTTCCACAGATCTAGCTGATTTGATTCCTGTGTATTTCATCTGGCAAGGTCTACATGTATAGTCGCCGTTTATGTTGTTGAAAAAAGATATAGGCAATGAAGAAGTCGGTCTTGCAAAATTCTATCATGTGATCTCTGGCATCATTTTTATCACCAAGGCCATGTTTTACCACTATTTTCCTTCTTTCCCATATTTTCCTTCTTCTTTCTTTCCAACTTTCACATTCCAGTCACCAGTAATTATCAATGCATCCTGATTGTATGTTTGATCAATTTCACACTTCCGAAGTTGGTAGAAATTTTCAGTTTCTTCATCTTTGGCCTTAGTGGTTGGTGTGTAAATTTGAATAATTCTCGCATTAACTGGTCTTCCTTGTAGGCATATGGGTATTATCCTATCACTGACAGCGTTGTACTTCAGGATAGATCACGAAATGTTCTTTTTGAGGACGAATGCGATGCCATTCCTTTTCAAGTTGTCATTCCTGGCATAGTAGACCATATGATTGTCTGATTCAAAATGGCCGATACCAGTCCATTTCAGCTCACTAATGCCTAGAATATGAATGCCTACGTGTTCCATTTCATTTTTGATGATTTCCAATTTTCCTAGATTCATACTTCATACATTCCATGTTCTGATTATTAATGGATATTTACAGCTGTTTCTTCTCATTTTGAGTTGTGCCACAGTCCTGAAAGCTTGACTCCATTCACATCATTAAGGTCCACTCTACTTTGAGGAGGCAGCTCTTCCCCAGGCATATTTTGAGTGTCTTCCAACGTGAGGGTCTCATCTTCTGGCACTATATTGGACAATATTCCACTGCTATTGATAAGGTTTTACTGGCTAATTTTTTTCAGAAGTAGACCACCAGGTCCTTCTTCCTAGTCTGTCTTAGTCTGGAAGCTCAGCTGAAACCAGTCTGCCTTGGGTGACCCTGCTGGTATTTGAAATACTGTTGGCATAGCTTCCAGCATCACAGCAACATGCAAGCCCCTACAGTATGACAAACTGACAGACATGTAGGAGGGAAGTCAATAGATGATGAATAAAAATTTAAAAAAGCAGTCTAAACCCTGAGACTTTGGCCCCCAGAAACCCTTTTAGCTCAGTAATGAAGTCACTCCCGAGGTTCACCTTTCAGCCAAAGATTAGACAGGCCATAAAATAAAATGAGACTAAAATAAAACGAGCACGACAGCCCAGGACAAGAACTAGAAGGCAAGAGGGGATAGGAAAGCTGGTAATAGGGAACCCAAGGTTGAGAAGGGAGAGTATTGACATGTCATGGGGTTGTTAACCAATGTCGTAAAACAATATGTGTACTAACTGTTTAATGAGAAACTATTTTTTCTGTAAACCTTCATCTAAAGTACAATTTAAAAAGTTTTTAAAAAAAGGCAGTCTAAGAATGTTTATTTGGGAATATGAAGACACATTTCATAAGAAAGAGCTGTAAGTTTTAAGATTGTTTTCTTTCGCAGGCAAGAGTGAAGAATGAGGAGAAATGGGAGCAGTGATAGCATTTTATTACTAGTTAAATTTTTTTTACCTGTATTTATGTTGATAAAAAATTATCTTTTAAAAAATATGTTAAATGTCAATACAATGCTTAATGTATCCGAGGAGAGAGAGATTATTTTATTCTTATATTTTTTATTTTTCTCTTCTTAGGGTCTGGAAAATATCAATACCAATGAGAAAAGATGATATACTAAAGAATATTGTAGGAAAAAAAGTGGCTTTTCAAGATTGTTTTGTTGCAGATTTTGTTTTTCTACTCACTTTTCCTGTGATGACCATACCTGAGATTCCTGGTTATTTACCACTGTCTACACCAAGTGGTAGTCAACTAATAGTTGACTGGGATGCTTGTGTTCCTTCAGCTGGTGTTGTGGTAGCTGAAATGGAGACCTTTCAAACAAATGATTCATTCCTCACTTGGACAAAAATCAGAGTCCCTCCAGGCATTTTGAATGATGATGAAAGACACCATGTCACAGATATGTGCCTATCAGAGGGTAGAATATTTTTTATAATAAATGGTATACTTTACCTAAAAGATTTTCTCAAATTTACAAGACTGGGAAGAAATGAAAATCTTCCTGATGATGGAATTATTGGTATTACATCAAGAAGATGGTGTTGGGTCAACTATTTATTCAAGGTTAGTAAAAGATTATATAAATGTATATTGCACCTAAACATTTAAATATATTTACCATACCATTTATTCAGTAATATATCAGAGAATACACTGTAGAGTTTTTACACAGTTATTTTATTTAAGGCTGAAAATGGCTCTTTCTTTCAGTTGCAATATCTCTTTTTGGTTTCTTTTTAGTGTGTCTATCTTTTTTTTTTAATCCTCGTTTTGTTCATACGTTGTTTCCCTTATTTTTTTAGATCTTTGTCTATGTTTTCTCTTAGTTCTTTTATTATGTTTAACATTGTTGTATTATATTCTTCCATTCTGTTCATTATTCAGACTTCCATAGATGAATTACACTCCCTTCATCATGTTCATTTGGATGAGCCATCATTTCTCTTACCTTTGTGTCTCTTGTAATTTTTTGTTGGGGCATTGGAATTTTTGAGGGTGTTAGCTTTCTCAGTTCTCCCCAGTAGTTGGTGTTTTTGTCTACACTATTTTCTGTCAGAAAATCTTAGGTGGGTAGAGCCTTCAGTCTTTGCTTACCACTTCCTCTCCTTCTCTGTGATAGATCCTTCTCCCTCCCTGATTTAATTAGGATTAGAGAGTTCCAGATCTCAGATTTCAACTTTCAGTGTTTCCTAAACATACCAGAGAACACACAGTGATCAGTCCGTCCATCAGAGTGTGCAGTCGTTCAGGTGAGATATCACGCACTAATCAATCTTCCTACCAGGGAGTACAGTCTCCTCCCCCCTCTGGTTATTACTGCCTCCCCTGCTCTGTTTCTGCAACCATGTTTTCAGTTAGAAAGCCCACACCCAGTGAACTCCCTGTGGGGCTGGTTGTTGCCTCTGGTTTTGTCCAAGGCTTCCTTCCCAGCTCTGTAGTGGGTACTTAGATCTGAGCTGGCATTCAAGGGAAGAACAGGCAGGCTTCCATCCATATCAGGAAGAGGTGGTGCTGCTGACATTTCCCGTATGGACCTTCAAGGGATCTGTCTTGTTGATTACAGACACAATGGCTGCAACAATGGGTTCAAACATAGAAATGATTGTGAGGATGGTTCAGGACCGGGCAATGTTTCGTTCTGTTGTACATGGGGTCACTATGAGTCAGAACCAACTTGACGGCACCTAACAACAACAATGACCCTGTGGTGGTTGAGGAGCAGTCTCTACTTAAGTGACCTGCTTCATAGCTCCACTGCAGGGGGCCTTCTGCAGGAGTTCATGTCAGTCCAGTAACCCACAGTTAGCTGGGTGGAAGAGGGGCTGGCGTGCTCTGAATGGACCCTCACGGAAGTCTGCCTTGTTGCCATCAGAGCCTCGCTGGCAGTATGTTAGCAGTATAGGCAGTCTCCACTCAAAGTACTTGCTTCCTAGCACACAGCCTCAGTCAGAAGCCCTCAGCATCAACTGGGAGATGGGGGGAGAGCAGACAGACCTGAATTGACCTCCCGGGAGATCTTTCCTGTTGATTTTAGAAGCCTGAGCTGTGGGATGCACAGGCAGGCAGGCAGAGTGCTGGCTATAAGAATAGGCTCCACTGCAGAGAGTGTTCTGTAGCAATTCACAGCAGCCTGGCAGCCAGCAGTTACCAGGTTGGGAGGTACAGCTCTATCTTTCTGATCTAGCACGTCAGAGGCCTCCTTACAGAGATGAATTTCTAACAACAGAAAATAAAATGAATCTTGTATGTTATTATGTGGAGTAGCTTAGTCATATTATGGAAGCTTTACTTTACTTTGACATGGGCAAAAATTCAAAATATTCTTTTTACCAGACAAAGACTGTGTGCTTTCAAAAACTGTATCAAAAACTGATGGACTACACAAACCACAGTCTCACCTACCCTGAGATCATAAGAACTAGATGGTGCCCAGCTACCACTACTAACCATTCTAATCAGGGCCATAATAGATGGACTCTTATAGAGTGGAAGGAAAAAATGTGGAACAGAACTTCAAATTCCTAAGGGAAAAAAAAGGCCTACTGGACTGGATGACATTGGAGGACTCTTCAAGACTATTACCCTGAGATACTCTTCAAACTTTGAACATAAACTGACCCCTAAGGACACCTTGTAGCTAAATAACAAATTGGCCCAAGAAATAATGAATATCATCCATAAGTACTGTGCTCCTTTAAAAAATCACCTATATGAAACTCAGTCAGCAATTACTTTAAAACAAAGTTGAGAATGTAAGGGGACAGGGAAATTAGATTAGTGAAAATGGAACAACCAGAACAGAAATTATGAGAGTATTCACACATTGTGAAGAATGTAACCAATGTCACCGAACAACTTGTGTAGAAATTGTTGAATGGGAACACAAACTGCTGTGTAAACCTTTACCAAAAACAAAATAAAATATTATTTTTTTGAAAACTGATGGAATTCAAAGGGAAAATAGACAAATCCACAATTATAGTTGAAGATGGAACAAGTAGACAAAAAATAAACAAGGATATAGAATAGAACTGAATCTAGCTGACTGATACGATCAACTGAATCTAACTGACATTTATAGAACACTCTTCTCACTGCAGCAGAATACATATTTCTGACAAGTGCACATGAAACATTTACCAAGATAGACTACATACTGAGTTATAAAACAAATATTAACAAATTTAAAATCATACAAAATATGTTCTCTAACCATATGGAATTAAAGTAGATATCAGTAGCAGAAATACATTTGGAAATCCTCAAATTCTTGGAAATTAAACAACACACTTCTAAATAATTTCATGTGTCAAATAGGATCTCATGGGGAAGTCAGAAACTTTTTGAAAATTAGAATATAAGATTTCAAATTTTATAAAATGCTGTTACAGCAATGCTCAGAGGGAAATTTGTAGCATTAAATGCTTACATTAGAGACTTCTATTTCTTGTCAAGACAGAGTAATGAACAGGGCTTGAAACATCAAAAAATTGAAAAAAGTGTGGGATTTAAATTGTTTATTCGTAGTGAAAAAATCATATATCTTATCTAAATTATATAATCTGTTTATATATAAGGAAATTGAGGTATAAACATATTTAACATTACGGCAAAAGAATTAGTAGAAGAAATGTTTTTAAAAATTACATCTGGAGATTAGTACTAGGAATAAGGAGAGATGGGACAAGAGATTTTATTTTTCATCATGTTTCTTTTCTCTGACCTATTTTGATTATTACTATGTTGATGTATTTATTTGATGAAGGCCAAACCAAACACAGCATTTGCCATTTTTATGAGCAACTTTTAAAAACATATTTTTTGAAAGGTAACAAATATGCTGTAAAGTGCACAAATCTTAAATGTACAGATCAAGATCAAATTCTAACACTCCAGGAAGTTCCCTTGAGTTCTCACCCAGTCAGTACCCCAAAGGCGACCACTATTCTGGCTTCCATCACTGAAGATTCGTCTCACTTGTTTTGAAAATCATATACCTGGAATCATATAGTATGCATTCTTTTGTTTCTGGATTTTTTTTCTTTCTCAATATTATATCTGTGAGATTAACTCATGTTGTTGTGTGTAGCAGCTGCCAGGTAGTATTCCACTGTATGAATATACCAAAATTTATTCTTATGTTTTGTTGATGGACATTAATTTGTTTACACTTTGAGACTATTATAAATAAAGCTACTATAATAAAAAAAATTGAACAAAATGTATAAAATGATGTTTTCAAGACGTTGGGCATCAAGATGAGTTCTTCACTTGCCCCAGCTTAAGGTCTTGAGAGAGTTCCCAGGCTATGAAACAGTGAAGAGGGAAATACCAGTAGAGTCCAGCAAAATCCCTGAGTTGAAGAGATGGAGCTGACAGTTAGGAGAGACCAAGGTGGCTGGAATTTGCAAGGCAGAATATCAGCGATGAGAGAGCTGCATTCATATAGAATTTAAGAGATCAGGTAGGGTCCTCCTTTTTTTATTCAGCTGAGTCTTAATAAATGTATGCCTGTGGGGAAACTATCCAAGCTTGGGGAAAGAACCAACTGAAATAATTAGGAAACAGAACTCAGAGTTCACTCAGGGATGGGAATAGTACCTGTTCTAATCAGTCAGAATGAAAAACCTCGTATCTTGGGGTGCTGGGTAGAGTACTTAGAAGTGTCTTGCTTCAGTACTAAGGAATAAATATTTCTAGACTGCTTCTCTGGTCCTACCTAACAAATATTGAAAGCAACACTCAAAAAGATCCAACCACTTCCAAGTAGCTTAAAAACAAAACTCAAGAATATTTATGAAAATACAAATATATCCAGCACTCAAATAAGTAAAAGTCACAATTTCTGGCTTCCAATAAAAAATACCAGACATGTAAAGAAGCAGGAAAATATGATCAATAATGAAGAGAAAAATCAGTCAA
Organism: Dugong dugon; assembly: GCA_030035585.1. Lineage (NCBI taxonomy): Eukaryota > Metazoa > Chordata > Mammalia > Sirenia > Dugongidae > Dugong > Dugong dugon. Next base: position 19,345,949 of record CM057469.1, on the reverse strand, counting down.
TCAAAACAACCCAAACTGACACAGATGTTAGAATTAGCAGACAAGGACATTAAAAGAGTTATCATAACTGTATTTCCTATATTCAAAAATCTAGAGGAAAATATGAACATGTAGAGATATTAAAGATATTTTGTATAAGAATACTCAAATTGAACTTCTAGAGATGAAAACCATGATTTCTGAGATGAAAAAAAAGACACTGAATTACCAGAAGGTTAGACATTACAGAAGAAAGCATTACTGAATATGAAGATATAACAGTAGAAACTATACAAAATGAAATACAGGGAGAAAAAAGGCAAAAAAAAAAAAAAAAAGAATCAAAAGAGCATCAGTGAGCTGTGGGGCAATTTCCAACAGCCTAATATACATGTAGGGGAAGAGGGATAGAAGTCTTTGAAAAATTAATAGCCAAAATTTTCCAAATTTCATTAAAACTAAAGACTAAAGATCCAAGAAACTCAATAAACCCAAGCACAAGAAACATGAAGAAAAACTATACCAAGGCACATAATAATCAAATTTCTCAAATCCAGTGATAAAGAGAAAATCCTTAAAAGCAGCCAGAGGAAGAGTATCTGTTTCATACAAAAGAACAAAGATAAGGATTTCATCAGATTTCTTATTGGAAACAACGCAACTGAGAAGACAGTGAACCAACATCTTATCAAAAAAAAAAAAAAAAAATGTTTTTAACTAGAATTCTGTAGTCATGAAAATATCTTTAAAAAATGAGGGCAAAATAAAGACATTTTCAGACACACAAAATTGAGATAATTCATCACAAGCATACCCACACGGGAAGAAATTTGTTCAAGTAAGTTCTGCAAGCAGAAGAAAAATGATACAAGATGGAAATATGAAGTGAAAAATCCTTGGAAATGGTAACGACAAGGTTACATATACAAGATTTTTTAAATTATTGTTTGAATATCTTTATAATGTAAGTGATTGTTTAAAACAAAAATAGTAACAATGTAGTATGGAATTATAAATATATAAAAAGTAAATGTATGACAAAAATAGCACCAAGGAGAGGAGGGGAGAATGACAGTATATTTTTGCAATGTGTTTATATACTAGATTTGAAGTGGTATATCATGTGAAAGTCTATGAGAGGTTAAAGCTGTCTACTATAATCCTAAAGCAACCACTAAAATGACAAAACAGTTATAGCTAATAAGATGAAATAGAATCATAAAAATTCATTTAATTCAAAATAAGACAAAAAGGGAAACAATAATACAGGACAAGTAGAAAACAAATAACAAGATGATAGATTTAAGCCAAACCATATAGATAATCACATTAAATGTAATTGATCTAAACACTATAATTAAAAGGGCAGAGATTATCAGATTGGATTTAAAAAGCAAGACCCTATATAGTGCCTATAAGAAACAAACTTAAAATAGGAAGACAGAAATATCTAAAAGTAAAGTATGGAGAAAGCTATACATGATTTAACATTAATTAAAAGAAAGCTACAGTATCTGTATTAATATCAGACAAAATAGACTTCAGAGCAAAAAATATTACCAAAGATTAAGAGGGCCATTTAATAATAATAATAGGGTCAGCTCATCAAGAGCACATAAAAAGTGTAAATGTTTATGACTTTAAGGACAGAGCTTCAAAATACATGAGCAAAAACTGGTGGAACTGCAAGGAGAAATAGATAAAACCCACAATTATAGTCAGATATTTTAATATTTCCTCTCAAAAATGGATAGAACAAATAAATGAAAATCAGTAAGAGTAGGAAATACTTGAACAATACTATCAACCATCTGGATCTAATTGACATTTATAGAACATGCCATTCAACAACAGCAAAATACATATTCCTTTCAAGTGTACATGGGACATTTACCAAGATAGGCCATATTATGAACCATAAGACAAGCTTTGATGTGTTCAAAAGAATTGAAGTCATACAATGTATGTTTTTTGACAACAATGAAATTTAGTTAGAAACCAATAACAAAAGATATCTGAAATATCCCCAAATATTGGGAAACTAAACAACACACTTCTAAATAACCTGTGAGTAAAAATCCAACCAAACAAATAAAAAAGCTAATTAAAAAGTATTTTGAACTGAATAAAGTAAAAACAAAACATGTCAAAATTTGTGGAATGCTGGTAAAGCAGTACCTAGAGGAAATTTATCACATTTACAGGCTATATTTAAAAAGAATAAATATCTCAAATCAATAAGCTTCCACATTAAGAAACTAGAAACATAAGAGTAAGTTAAACCAAAAGTGAGTAGGAGAAAGAAAATAATAAAAATCATTGAGTAAATTAATAACACAGAAAACAGAAAAAATGAAAAGAAAATCAATGAAACCAAAAGCTAGTTCATTGAAAAGATAAAAAAATTGATAACCTTTTATCCAAACCAATCAAGATAAAAAGAGAGAAAACACAAGTTATCAATATCAGGATTGAGAGAAGTGGAATCACCACAAAATCTACTGCTATTAAAAGGTTAACAGAGGACTGTTATGAACAACTTCGAAGCAACAAATTTTTAAAAGATGAGTGAAATGAAAAAATTTCTTGAAAGACACAAATTACCAAAGCTTACTCAAGAAGAAATAAGTAATATGAATACTCCTATATTAGTGAAAGAAATTGAATTTATTGTTAAAAGCCTTCCCACAAAGAAAATTCTATGCCAAGAGGGCTTCACTGGTGAATTCTACCATACATTTAAGAAATAGATGATACAAACTCTAAACAAACTCTTCCAAAAATTGAAAAAGAAGGAAGTACTTCCCAATTCATTCTATGAGGCCAGTATTATTTGACACTGCAACAAGAAAAAGATATTATAAGAAAATAAAACTACAGACCAATTTCCCTAATGAATGTAGATTTAAAATTCCAAACAAAATTTTAGCAAACAATACCCAACAGTATATAAAAAGGAAAATACATCATGATTAAGTGAGGTTCCTCTCAGGAATAAAATGGTAGCTTACAATAGAAAAACAATCAATATAAATATAATTTACTCTATTAACAAACTAAAAAAGAAAACTATGTGATCATCTCAATGGATGCAAAAAAAAAAAAAAAAGAATTCGACAACGTCTTCAATAAAAAGCAATCATCAAATTTAGGAATAAAAGTGACTTTCCTCAACTTGACAAAGGACATTTATGAAAACCTACAGCTAGTGTTGTATATAATGATAAAAGACAGTATTTAGTCCACTCAGATTTAATATAATCATTGCTGTGTTTAGATTTAACTCTATTATTTTGGTATTTGTTTTCTACCACTTCTGTTCAACATTGTACTGGATGTTCTAGCAGGTGTAATAAGTCAAGAAAAAGAATAAAAGTCATCCAAATTGGAAAGAAAGAAGTAAAACTGTCTTTATTTGCAAATATTATCAGATGAAAAAAAATGCTGATGGAATCTACAAAAATGCTACTATGGTTAATATGTGTGTTTATCAATATTGCAGGATACAATATCAATATACAAAAATAAATTGTATTTTTATATGAGAAATAAACAATCATAAATAGAAATTTTAAAAAATACCGTTTATAATAGCACCAAAAATATAAAATACTTAGGGATAAATCTTAGAAAAGATGCACAAACTTGTATGCTGAAAACTATAAAACATTACCGAGGAAAATTAAGACTGAAATAAATGGAGAAGTATATTATTTTCATGGGTGGAAAGACTCAATATTATTAAGATGTCAATTCTTTTGAAATTAATCTGCAGATTCAGTGCAACACCAGTCAAAATGCCAGTGGACTCTTGTGGAAGTTAATAAACTGGTTATAAAAGTCATATGGAAATTCAAAATAGAACAAAAAACCTTAAGATACCTAGAAATAAATCCCACTGAAAATGTACAAGATCTTGGTTGAGATAAAAATATTATTAAAAAACATTAAAGAAGACTTAAATAAATGGAGAGCTTTACCATGTTTATGGGTAGGAGCATAGGATATTATAAAATTTTCAATTCTTCCAAAATTTATATATAGATTCAATGCAATTCCAATCACAGTCCAAACAAATTACTTTGTGGAACTAAATAAACTGATTTTGAAATATTCATTAAAGAATAAAGAGCTGAAAATTGGGAAGGAATGGAGTAGCAGAGAATTTCTTCTACCACATATCAAGATTTATTATAAAGCTGTAGTAATTATGACATTATAAAAATATGTATAGCAGCCTTTTCCATAGTAGCTTCACACCCGTCAACCTTTGGTTTGTCCGTTCTTTTTTACTTAAAACCTTTTAGTGAGTGTGAAATGATATTTTATTGTGGTATTTTATTATTTATTTATATATAATAATATAGCCACACCAGCTTTCTTATGTAAGTGCTTGTATGGTGTATTTTTTCTACCCTGTTACTATCAACACATCTGTGGCTTTATGTTTAAGGTGTGTTTCTTATAAACCACGTATAGTTGGGTCTTGCTTTTTTATCCCGGGTGACAACCTCTTAGATTTGATGTAATTCTTGCTATGGTTAAGTTTTAAGTCTACCCTCTTGGCATCCGTTTTCTATTAATCCTGTTTGTTCTTTGTTCCTTTGTTTCTTCTTTCTTGCCTTCTTTTGGATGAATCATGTATTTTTTAGTATTTCTATATTATCTCCAGTGTAGATTTTTTAAATCAAAACTTTAGTTTTAGTGGTTGCACTTGGCTTTACAGTAATCATCTTTAACTTGTCAGACTTCAATTTCAAATAATATAATACTACTTCACAACAGTATAAGAACCTTATAACTGTATAATTCCATTTATACCCCATGCACTTTTTGTATTCTTATTATGTATTTTAATTCTACAGTATGGTATAAATCCTACAATATACTGTTTATATCTTTTCTTTAAATAGTCAACTGTCATAAAGATAAAGAGAGAGAGATGGAAGGAAGGTGGGAAAAAAGGAAGAAAAGGAGAAGAGAGGAGCGCAAAGGAATGGAAAAATGTGCTTTTTTTCTTTCTGTAGACCTAGAGTACCTTCTGCTTTTATTCCCCTCCAGCCTAAAGAATTGTCTTCAAAATTTCTTGCATTGCAAGTTCTCTCAGCATTTGTCCATATTCAAATGGCTTTATTCTTCACTCTCATTTTTACAGGATATTTGTCACAGAATATAGAATTATATAGGTTGATAGGTGTTTTTGGTTGTTATTATTCTAGCATTTTTAAAGACGTGATTCCATTATCTTATGAGCTTCATCATTTCTGGTAAGAATTCAGTCATTATTTTTATCATTGTGCTCATATATGTAATGCTTTTGTTCTTGTTGTTTACCTCTAGCTGCTTTTAAGACTTTTTATCTTTAGTTTTTAACAATTTGATTTATTATGTGCTTATATGTGATTTCCTTTGTATTTATTCTGCTTGAGGTTCAACTGAGCCTATTGGATTTCTGGATTGATGTCTTTCATAAATGTTGGATGTGCTTGGTCATTATGTCTTCCAATATTTTTTCTGTCCTATTCTCTTTTTCCTCTCCACCTGGGACTTCAGATCCACGTATATTAGACCATATAATATTGTCTCACATATTTCAAATGCTCTGTTCATTTCTTCGAATTGTTTTGTTTCTTTGTATTTCAGTTTGTATGATGTTGTTGTTAGGTGCTGTTGAGTCAGCTCTGACTCATAGCAACCTTGTGTATAACAGAATGAGACAGGGCGCCTTTATAACTGTTTGAAACTGAAGAAATGAGCACGAGCACAAACTACTGTTTTTACAGGGTATTGTATGAGATGTGTGCATTTTGGCAGGAAAAGTAGAAATTTTGAAAATTTTTATGTGGTACATATACGTACCTTGGGACTCTGGGGTAGAATTAGTGAGACAACATATGTCCCACAGAACTCTAAGGGTAGGTGTGATGGTTAAGATTGTGTGTCAACTTGGTTGGGCCGTGAGTCTCAGTGTTTGTATGTGATCACTCCCATGCTGGGATCTGCTGTGAGTAGCCAGTCAGTTGAAAGAGAGTTTCCTTGGGGTTGTGGCCTGCACTGAATATAAGTGGACTGACTCTCTGGCAAGGCTCATGGGCTTTTGCTTGCTCTAGATCCTGCAGCTGCCTCCTGTTCATCTGACCTCCTGTTCTTGGGACTTGAGCTAGCAGCTTATCTGCCAATCTTAGGATACGTCCATCTTCACAGCCTCTGAACAAGAGCCCTGCCCGTCACCCTACCGATCTTGGGTTTGTCAGCCCCTGGGGCTACACGAATCAGGAGAAGCCTCTATCCTGATCCACGGACTTGGGACGTTCCAGCCTCTACAATCACTTGAGCCATTTCTGTGATATAAATCTCTCTATATATATATTTATATGCTTTACTGGTTATGCTTCTCTAGAGAACCCAGCCTAAAACAGTAGGCTTGTATAAAGTAGCAAAAAAAAGAAAAAAGAAAATCCATACTACCTACCAAAAATTCAGACACACTCAATGACTCAGCTTGCTTTCATTAATGAAGACACGTTATCAACCAAAAAATTCAAAGCAGAAGATAATTGAAGAACGAAAGATTGACCTTTTATTTCCTTTATGTATGATGTCCTTGATGTCATCCCACAACTCTTCTTATCTTCTGTCATTAGTGTTCAGGGCTTCAAATCTATTCTTGAGATGGTTTCTAAATCTAGGTGGGATGTATTCAAGGTTGTACTTTGGCTCTTATGGACTTGCTTAGATCTTTTCTTCAACTTCAGCTTAAATTTGCATATGAGCAATTGATGGTCTGTTCTACAGTCAGCCCCTGGCTTTGTCTTGACTAATAATATTGGATTTCTCCAACATCTCTTTCTACAGATTTAGTTAATTTGATTCCTGTGAAATCTATCCAGTGAGGTCCATGTATATAGTTGTCATTTGTGTTGGAAAAAGAAGTATTTCCAATGAATAAGTCATTGGTCTTGCAGAATTCTGTCATGCTATCTCCAGCATCGTTCCTCTGACCAAATATTTTCCAACTACTGATCCTTCCTCTTTGTTTCCAACTTTCACATTTCAATCACCAAGAATTATCAATGCATCTTGATTGCACATTTGATCAATTGTAAACTGTAGCAGTTCATAAAAATCTTCAATTTCTTCATCTTTGGCACTAATGGTTGGTGTGTAAATTTGAATAACAGTCGTATTAACTGGCCTTCCTTGTAGGAGTATGGACATTGATCTATCACTGGCTGTGTTGTACTTCAGGATAAATCTTGAAAATGTCCTTTTTGACTATAAATACAATGCCATTTCTCTTTAATTTTTCATTTCTGGCATAGTAGGCCACATGACTGTTGGATTCAAAATGACCAATACCAGTCCTTTTCATCTCACTAATGCCTGTGATATCGATCCACAATGTTCATTTCATTTTTGTCAACTTCCAATTTTGTTTGATTCATACTTCATACATTTCATGTTCCAAGTATTAATGGATGTTTACAGTTGTTGCTTCTCATTTTGAGTCATGCCACATCAGCAAATGAAAGTCCTGAAAGCTTTACTCTATCTGCATCTTTAAAGTCAGCTCTACTTTGAGGAGGCAGCTCTTCCCCAGTTGTATTTTGAGTACCTTCCAACTTGAGGGGCTAGAATAGAATATCAGACAATATTCTATTGTGATCCACAGAGTTTTCATTGGCTAATTTTCAGAAGTGGATAGCCAGGCCTTTCTTCCTAGTCTGTCTTAGTCTGAAAGCTCTGCTGAAACTTGTCCACCATGGGTAACCCTGCTGGTATTTGAAATATGGTAGCATAGCTTCCAGCATCATAGCAACACTCAAGCCACCACAGCACAACAAGCTAATACACAGGTAGGTGGTGGTCAGTTTGCATACTTGCTACTAATCTGTTCTCAAGTCCACAGCTTCTTTCCTTGGCTTTTTCTAGTCTACTCTTAAGCTCATCTAATAATTTCTCTATCTCTGATGTACGTATTTTTTTTATATCTAGCATTTGTATTTGATTCTTTCTCAAAGTTTCTCTGTCTCACCTGGAATTCCCCATCTCTTCACTCAGTGTTGCCTCTCTTTCCCACTAGATCCTTCAGCATTTTTATCATAGGTATTTTCTCTATTTAGCAAGGCTTTGGATCTTAGCACTGGCAAGATTCCAGAGAGCTCTTCATACTTTACAACTGAGCCACCAGCTTTCCAAATCCTGGGAGAGCTATCTCTGCTTCACGGCCTAGCTGCCAGCTTTCTGATCACTGGGGAATTTTATTCCCATCCTCATTTGCCCCTGACTTTCAGGAATTGGGGCCATCTCTCTGTTTCTCTCTCTTGTTTCCCTGTTTCCAATCTTGGCAAAGAGATTCTTTACACTCTGGGTAAAAGCAAAGCCTTAGAGGGAAGGTTTCTCTCAACTCTCCTACCCCACCACCAGCCTAGGGTAGCTAATACTTAGAATGTCTCAGTTTCTCTCAACTCACCTGCCCTGCTGCTTGCTCCTCCCTGCCTTCAGAGAGCTACTGCCATATATTTGGGAAAGGCCCTGAATACCTCAGGGGAATCTCTCTCTCAGCTCCCCTGCCTCACCCCCAAGTCTTCCCGCTTACTATGCCCAAGTACTAAACGAAGACTCATGGGAAAGTCTATGGGTGGGTAATGACTCATTCTGTGGATGAGTCTTCTCGGAATTCTCATCTATGATGCTAACCCACATGCAGTACTTAAAGGTTTGCCAAAAATTTGCCTAGTTTCTCCTAACCGCTGTCTAATTTTCCTCCCATCCTTCTGTCAAGATTGGGAATAGCTATGGGTCTCTTATATGAAGTGCTCGCCATTTTATGGATTTAGTTCCTTTAGGTTCTTTTGGTCTCTGAAGGATTTTTTAAAAACCTGTACTTTCTTCCTTACTGAGCCTGTTTTGATTGTTAGGGTAGGAGTGGCAGTTTTTTATGACATTTTACATTCTAATCTCACAGGTTGTTTAAACAATTGTTTCTAACCTATTTGCTCTTTGAGGATTGTATCAGACACTCATTAATGTTTGAGATGTCTTATATCTTGACGTTATGAAACATTAAGGTCAAAGGAGCAGTCCTGGCTAGAGCAGATAAAAGGAAAAAGAAAACTAGTGTTCTTTGAGGATTTAAGAGAGTTATGACTTATTATCCCTACTGGAAATATCATAATGTAGGAGAGAGTAAAACTACTGGGATAATTTATTTCTATCGTTATATATAATACATTTCTACATCTGAAGTATTATTCAGAAGTATACTAAAACAAAGTTAAACCTTAGTAGTTGCTACTTTTTATTTTTAAATGTAGTGAATTAGAAAACAGGAATGGTTAGAACTGTCCCTAAATTGAAGATTTTTCTAATTATTTTCCACTTTGTCATAGTCTCAAGGAAAAAGAAGCAGCATGGCAGTCTGGACAGAAAATGAAGTTTATCTTGGTAGTCCATATCAACCCAGTGACACAAGACAACAAGAACCATATAATTTATTTAGATTTAACAAGATAATAACTACTACAGAACTGAAAAATCTTCTACGTCTATCATCGACTGCTAGTCTGACCATACACACTGTTGACTATACAGCGCATCCTTTGGAACTTGCCTTATTGTTAAGTTACTGTGTTGCATGCACTTCCAGCAAAAAGATTTACCTGGTAATATATAATGAAGATACAAAACAGTGGATGTACCAAGACTTTGCCTTAGATGTCCCTATTGACAGTATTTTAGTTTCCCATTTTCTATATTCAGCAATGCCAGAATTACTACTATCAGACAAACACAGGATCTATTACAGTTATCATAATTTCACAGTTTCTGGAATTTTACAAGCACCTGTGGAAAATGGAAATCTATCAAGGTTATCACAGAACAGCAGTATTCATGATGTGTTTTTAGGTGAGATATTCTCATTCTGCAAAAATTGTTCTAGATCTCATAATAAATATCTTCCTTATGAAGATGTAACAATTTTAAATATGCTACTATATGATGCTTTTTATGGCTAATGGTACATGTTTTACCACTTAGAAAATGGGTAGATTTTAAATTCAACCAACATTAACTATGATCCCACAGAGCAAAATGGCAAACTGAAGTACTTTTTTTCAGAGTTTCATTTTGGTCCATCAGCAGATGCTGACTAAACAACCTACATATGTTTCTTCAGTGTGGAGGTGGTGCAGTGTGGTGGAGTTAGATAGACCTGGATTCAAATCCATAAACAAGTCATTTAACCTCTCAGTTTTCTAATCTGTAGTATAGGACTGCTGATCGGAAAAGGAGTTATATATAAAATGCTTAGAAAAATGCTTGCCAAGGGGTAAACCTTTAATTAATAGTAATTATTCTTGATCTTAGGAGTCCCTGGGTGGCTACTAACCGAAAGGTTGGAGGTTTGAGTCCACCCAGACGTGCCGGAAGAAAGACCTGGTGATCTACTTCCAAAATATGAGCCATTGAAAATGCTATGGAGTGCAGTTCTACTCTGACACACATGGGGTCATCATGAGTCAGAACTGACTTGATGGTAACTGGTTTGGTTTGGTTTATTCCTAGTGATCTTATTATTCCTAAGGTAGTCTCCTAGACATTATAGGAAATTCAAAGAAATATAAAGCTCGATCCTCAATAAATCTAGTTAAGAGTTAAATTAAACTGGAATTTAAAGGAAATATTGCTTAATTTGTAATCACTCTTTCTTGACCCCACGTCACCCTTCAACTTCCAACTGTTCAATTTTTATGCTCCTCTTTACAACAAAACTCCAAGAAAGTATTACCTAGTTTCACTTTTCCCCCATTCCTCTTATTCTTTCTTGAATCCACTCTAATCAAATGTTCCATGAAAACTGCTCTTATCAAGGTTATCAATGGCCTCCACGTTGCTAACCCAATGGTCAATTTTCATTCATATTATATGACCTATCAGCAGAATCTGAAACAGTTCCACATGGCCTTTTTCTAATACTTTTTTCACTTGTCTTCTGAGACACCAATTTTTGTTCCTCCTCCCACTTAACTAGGTGCTCCTCCTCAGCCCACACACTCATGTTCTTATCTTGCTTTCTAAACAGAAAAGTATCTCAGGGTTTGGTTTTCACACTTCTTAACTCTATTTACATTCACTCTTGGCACACCAGTGGCATCTCTACCTTGAGCTCCATGCTCCTATTTCATACCTTCACTTGGATGACTAGTAAGCATCTCAAACTTGGCACATACCAGACTGAATTTTTGATTCCCTCATTCCCACCTAAACCTGGTCCTTCTCCCATCCTTCTCATCTAGTAAACAGCAACTATTTTTCCCAGTCTTTCAGGCCAAAGACATTTATCTCATCTCTGAATCCTTCCCTTTCACATCTCACAACCAATTGATTGGCAAGTTCTGTGGGCTCTATCTAAAAAACACATCTAAAATCTATCCCCTTTTCACCACCACCACTCCAGTCCAAGCCACCATCATCCCTAGCCCATACATACAATAGTGTTTTACATGGTCTTCCTGTTTTCACCCCTGCATATCCCCATCCTCCTCCAGATTAGAGTCTACCTAGCAGCCAGAGTGAGCCTTTAAAAATATGTGTAAAATCGCTTTATTGCTCTGCTTAAAACCCCCATTTGGTTTCTTATCTCACTCAGAATGAAATAGAGAGCACTTACTGTGGCCTGAAAAGCTCTAGGCGATCTGGCCCCTAGGCTCTGATGTCTTCTCCTATCACTTGATCCCTCATTCACTGTACCCTAGCCAAGACTGACCTCTTTGCAGTTCCTTGGATGTTAACTGTCTCATATGCCTAAAATGTTCTTCGCCTTGATATCTATATGACTCTTATACTTAATTGAGGTTTAAGTTCAAATATCTCCTTATTACAGAGTCCTTCCCTGATCTTACCTAACTCACCCTATTCTGTCCTTTACAATTTTTAATTTTTTTAAAATTTTACTGAGGTAAAATATATATAACATAAAGTTGCCATTTCAACAATTTTTAAGTGTACAATTCAGACGAGTTAATTACAATCATCATTTTGTACAACCATCACCACTTGCTCATCACCCCAAACTTGTTCCTCATCCCAGACAAACTCTATACCCATTAAGCAGTAACTTCCATTGTCCCCTACCTCCAGCCCCCAGTAACTTTTAATATGCTTTTTGTGTCAATGAATTTGCTTCTTCTAGATATTTTGTATCAGTGGAATAATGCAATATTTGTCCTTTTGTGTCTTGCTTATTTCACTTAGCATAATGTTTTCAAGGTTCATCCATATCTGAGCATGTATTAGAACTTCATTCCTTTTATGGTTGAATAATATTCTACTGCATGTATATACCACAGTTAGTCTATCCATTCTTCTTTTGATGGACGCTTGGGTTGTTCCAACCTTTTGCCTATTGTGAATAATGCTATAATGGATGAGTAGTGTCTGGGGTCTTAAAAGCCTGCAAGTGGCCATCTAAGATACATCTATTGGTCTCATCCCATCCGAAGCGAAGGAGAATGAGGAAAACCAGAGATACAAGGAAACAATTAGTCCATAGGACTAATGGACCACATGAACCACAGCCTCCACCAGCCTGAGCCCAGAAGAACTAGTTGGTGCCCGACTACCACCTCTGACAGGGATCACAATAGAGGGTCCCAGACAGAGCGGAAGAAAAATGTAGAACAAAATTCAAATTCACAAAAAAGACCAGATTTATTGGTCTGACAGAAATTGGAGGAACCCCTGAGACACCCTTCTAACTCAGAACTGAAGCCACTCCCAAAGTTCACTTTTCAGCCAGACATTAGATGGCCTATAAAATAAACAATACCACACATGAGGAATGTGCTCCGTAGATCAATCAAGTAGACAAGACCAAATGGACAACACCTGCCCAAAAGGAAAAATGAGAAGGCAGGAAGGGGCAGGAAGGGGCAGGAAAACTGGACGAATAGACACAGGGAACCCAGGGTGCAAAGGCGGAGAGTGTTGACACATTGTGGGGATTGCAACCAATGTCTCAAAACAATTTGTGTATAAATTTTTATATTAGAAACTAATTTGCTCTGTAAAGTTTCACATAAAGCACAATAAAATGTTTTAAAAAATGCTATAATGAACATTTATATACAAGCATCTGTTTGTGTCCCTGCTTTCAATTTTTTCGGATATATACTTAGTAGTGGAATTGATTGTTTGTATTTGCATGGCCGTGTTTGCAAAATTACATGATAATTTTATGTTTAACTTTTTGAGGAACTCCCAAACTGTTTTTCACAGAGTTTGCACCATTTTACATTCCTCTCAGCAATACCCAAGTGTTCTATAATTTCTCCACATCCTCACCAACACTTGTTATTTCCATTTTTGTTTTGTTTTGTTTTTGTAATAACCATCCTAGTAGATGTGAAGTGGTATCTCATTGTGGTTTTGATTTGCGTTTCCCTAATGACTAATGATGTTGTGCATCTTGCCATGTGCTTATTGTCTCCTTTACTCTTCTTTACTTTTTTCCAAAGTACTTATCATCACCTAACCAATTATATGTGTATTTATTTAGTAACTGAATTTTACACCAGAAATAAGCACTATGTGACTTTGTTATATTTGCTACTTTATTCACAGTATCTAAAGCAGCATATAACAGGTACTTTTTTGAATAAATAAATGAGAAAAAGACTTAATGAGTACCCACTATTTGTGAGGCACTCTGCTAGAGGTTGGGAGCTATAACAGTAAATTAGACACAAATCCCACCCTTTCAGAGTTTACAAAATAGTAAGGATAAAAAAAGTAGATATACAAATAAAGCAATGTGTTTAATTCCATGATGACAATATAAGGTGCTACAGAAGTACACAGACTGTGTACCTTACCCAAATCTGGGAGGGTTAGGGAAGGCTTCCTGGAGGAATTGTTGTCCAAACTGAGATCTGCTGAATAAGAAGAGGTTACTTAGGCAATGAAGACAATGACAGCAATGGTGTGTTCAGTGGTGATGAGAGATAATAGGGTATATTCTAGGAATTGAAAGACAATAAACTGCTGAAACAGAGTTCTCTACAGAGAGAAGATTTTCTTCTGGAGAAATAATTAGAATTATGAAAGGTCTTATAAGCCATATGAAGAAATGTGAAATTTCTCCTGAGGGCCTTGGGGAGTTTTAAAAGGTGTTAAACAAGAAAGAAGCAGGAACATATTCATATTTTTAAAAGACCATATGGCCACAGTTATAAGGAGATAAGATTAGAATGATAAATTGGGGATAGATTTTAGAAGACCTCGAATACTAAGTTTGAATGCTATACTAAAGGCCACTCAGAGACGTCAAAATAATAAAAAGTTTAAACAATACATAAATGTATAAGGTATGAAGTTAAAGGCCGTTAGCCCTCACCATTCCCATCCCTCAAATATAACCACTATTACAAGCTCCTGTGAATTTTTCCAGAATTTTTAAAAAGCAAATAGAAGTTATAATGGGCACAAAATAAGAATACCCATTTTACCATTGCTATTTAACAATATACTGTAAGTTCTAGCCATGACAATTACACAAGAAAAAGAAATAAAAGTCATCTAAATTAGAAAGGAAGAATTAAAACTATCTCTTCACAGTTGACATTATCCTATGTATAGAAGATCCCAAAGAATCCACAGGAAAGTTACTAGAGCTAATAAATCAATTTAGCAAAAGTTACAGGGTAAGCTCAACACACAAAAATCAGTTTGGTTCTATAAACTTGCAATGAAAAATCTGAAAAGAAAATCAAGAAAGCAATTCTATTTACAATTATATCTCAAAATAATAGAATATTTAGGAATAAATTTAACCAAGGAAGTTAAAGACTTGTATACTGAAAACTACAAAATATTGTTGAAAGAAATTAAAGAGACACAAATGGAAAAGCATCCCATGTTCATGGATGGGGAGACAACACCATTGTCAATACTACCCAAAGCAATCTACTATTTCAACACAATTCCTATCAAAATTCCAACAGCCTTTTTTTGCAGAGATGGAAAATCTGATCTTCAAATTCATACAGAATTGCAAGGGGGCCTGAATAGCTAAAACAATCTTGAAGATGATGAACAAAATCACAGGACTCATACTTCCTGATTTCAAAACTTACTACTAAGCTACAATAATCAAGTAAGGGTGGTACTGACATAAGGATAGACATATAGACTGTCTTAGGCTGGGTTCTCTAGAGAAGCAAAGCCAGTGAAGCATATATATATATATATATATATATATATATATATATATATATACACATATATATATATATATGTATGGATGGATGGATGGATGGATGGATGGATGTATACATAGAGAAAGAGATTAAGGAAATGGTTCAAGAAAGGTGTGCGACAGGGTTATATCCTTTCACAATACTTATTCAATCTGTATGCTGAGAAAATAATCTGAGAAGTTGGACTATATGAAGAAGAATGTGGCATCAGGATTGGAGGAAGACTCATTAACAACCTGCGATATGCAGACAACACAACCTTGATGGCTGAAAGTGAAGAGGACTTGAAGCACTTACTATGAAGATCAAAGACTGCAGCCTTCAGTATGGATTACACTTCAACATAAAGAAAACAAAAATCCTCACAACTGGACCAATAAGCAACATCATGATAAACAGAGAGAAGACTGAAGTTGGTAAGGATTTCATTTTACTTGGATCCACAATCAACACCCATGGAAGTAGCAGTCAAGAAATGAAAAGACGCGTTGCACTGGGCAAATCTGCTGCAAGAGATCTCTTTCAAGAGTTGAAAAGCAAAGATGTCACCTTGAGGACTAAGGTGAGCCTGACCCAAACCATGGTATTTTCAATAGCCTCACATACATGTGAAAGCTGGACAATGAATAAGGAAGCCTGAGGAAGAATTGATACCTTTGAATTATGGTGTTGGTGAAAAATATTGAATATACCATAGACTGCCAGAACAAACAAATCTGTCTTGGAAGAGATAACCAGAATGCTCCTTAGAGGTGAGGATGGCAAGACTAGTCTCACATTGATTTAAAATCAGAAAAGGTGTGCATCGGGGTTGTATTCTTTGGACATGTTATTAGGAGGGACTGGTCCCTGGAGAAGGATCATGCTTGGTAAAGTAGAAAGTCATAGAAAAAGAAGAAGACCCTCAATGAGATGGATTGACACAGTGGCTACAACAATGGGTTCAAGTATAACAACAATTGTGAGGATGGCACAGGACTGGGCAGTGTTTTGTTCTGTTGTACATGGGGTTGCTATGAATTGGAACAGACTCTACAGCACCTAACAACAACAAGAAGCAATTCCACTCCTAGGTATATACCCAAAATAATTGAAAACAGGGACTAGAACAGATACTTGTATGGCATTGTTTACAGCAGCATTATTTACAAAAGCTAAAAGGTGGAAACAGTCCAACTGTCCATTAAAAGAAGAATGGATAAACAAAATGATACATACGTACAATTCAGCTATAAAAAGGAATGAAGTTCTAAGATATGTTCAGCTATGGATGAACCTTGAAAACATTATGCTAAGTGAAATAAGCAAGGCATGAAAGGACAAATTTGTGTGATTCTGCTGATAGGAAATATCTAGAATAAGCAAATTCATACACACAGAAAGTATATTAGAAGTTACCAGGGGCTGGAGGTAGGGGAGAATAGGAAGTTACTCTTAATGGGTACAGGTTTTCCATCTGGGATGATGAAGACGTTTTGGAAATAGATAGTGATGATTCCTCACTTTACCAGGGTTTTTTTTCTAGGCTACTCTGTTCCACTGATCTATCTGCACTAGCTCCATATTGTCTAGATTGTTATAGCTTTAATCACCTAACCCACTGAGACACCAGAGACTAAGTATAGGTATTACTCTTTGACTAGAAGAGGTTCATATCTTCTATTTTAGTAGTGGGAAAGAAGGAAGATGAGATCGGGATGAAGGTAAGCATGATGTATACATTTTTTTTTTTTTGTGAAATATTTCAGGCATATAAAACATACAGAAAACAAAACAAATATCCATATCAGAGTTAACAAAGATTAAAATTCTGCATTCTTATTTCAAATTCTTAAAAACACACACGCAAATACAATCAAAGCCTCCTTAGTACCCCTCCCCAATCCTAATCCCCTTCTTCCAAGAGATAATCACTACCTGAAATTATGTATAACTTTCTCATTTGATATGGTTGTATGTTTACTTCATGTACACTTATCCAGAACTATATATTGCTTTGTTTTGTGAGGCTTTAAATTTTATGTATCATCATACTCTATGTATCCTTCTGCGATTACTTTTTAAAATTTTTGTTTATTACTCTAAAAATACAGATAACACAACATTTGCCAATTCAGCATCTTTCACGTGTACAATTCAGTGACACCAATTACATCAGTCCTGTTGTGCAACCATCACCAATATCCATTGCCAAATTTTCCATCACCATAAACAGAAACTCAGTGTTTCCTAAATAATGATCCCCCTTTCCTCCTCCCTCCCGCCCCTGGCAACCACTATTAAACTTTGGTCTCTACACATATGCCTATTACAGAAATTTCATATAAGTGAAATCATACAGTATTTGTCCTTTTGTGATTGACTGACTTCATTCAACATAATGTCTTCATCCATGTCATAGCTTATATCAGAACTTCATTTCTCTTTATGGCTGAGTAATTGTCCACTGTACATATATACCACATTTTGTTTATCCATTTGTCTGTTTATAGACATTTGGGTGGTTTCTACTATAGAGATATTTTATTATTTCATACACCCACACTTTCTCCCCTTCCACCTTGTGATCTACCACATACATTTCTCTTTTAGGTAAGTTTTATTAGATTTTAATTTATGGTAAAAATGGCAGTGATTTATTCAGATTCCAGATGTCAGATGCATAAGCACAAATACACTCTGAACCTCTCTAACTCTATGAATTCACCTTCCTCCCTTCAGCTAGTCCTCTCCAAGTGTTTTTGTTTGTTTTAATTAAAGAAGGTTTACCCCAGAAGCTTTATGCAGAGAATGACGTATCTGGAAAGAAAACTCTGAAATGAACTAGGCCAACAGCTCATTTTACAGATATGGCAACAGAACCAAAGACATTAGCGACTTACCTTCTATGACCCTCTATGGCTTAATCAGAATATTCTGTTAAGGGAAGAAAGTTGATTTTCATCTACTATGAGTGAACCTGAAGAGGTGGGCACTGTTTATAACTACTCCCATTTTTTCATCCTAATGCTTCCTAGGAGCCCTGGTGGTGCAGTGGTTAAGAGCTCAGGCTGCTAAGCAAAAGGTTGGCAGTTTGAATCCACCAGCTGCTCCTTGGAAACGCTACAGGGCTGTTCTACTCTGTCCTACAGGGTTGCTATGAGTCAGAATCGACTCAATAGCAATAGGTTTGTTGTTGCTGTTGTTTTGGTTAATACTTCCTCATAAACCATTCTTGTGATGCTCATTTTCATTATTATATGTTATACGCAAATTCTAGCTCTTTTTCTACATAAAAGATATGAATAAACCGTGTGGTGCAATGGATCGCTTTTGGGTGGCCTTTCAGCAATGGCCTTGCAACTCCCACCCAAGTGACTGGGCGAGACTATGTAATAGGGTGATTATGGCCCACCAAAGGGATTGGTCAGTTTTGCCACCCTGCTGGGCTTGAAATGAACCACCCCAGAGGCAGGCAAGAGAAGATTCCACGACCACTAAGGAAGAAGAGCCAGGGGCCAGCACGTCCTTTGGACCCGGGATCCCTATGCTGAGAAGCTCCTAGAGACAGAGAGAGGAAGAGCTCTAACACTGAAGGCAGTGAAAATTGGTGGCAGAGACCTGGCAGCAGAGAACCAGCAGCAGGAGATGGCATGGTGGGCTTCCTGGCCCATGGGGAAGGAAAGCTGAGTGCCTCTGAGCAGAGGCCTAGGGCTAGGGAGAGGCATGCCTGTGAGCACGGCTGGGAAGAGGCTGTTCTGATGGAAGAACTGCATCCTGAGTGTTTCTGAGCCTGAACTGTAGCTGTTACTTTCCTAATAAACCCTATAATCTAGAGTATTGTCTGTGAGTTCTGTGTGGCCATTGCAACGAATTATCAAACCCAGCAAAGAAGTAGAGAGTGCGGTGGGAGAGATGGTTAGTGTCAGAATTGGTAAAGAGGGCAGAGAGAGAAGGCATGTCTGACCACCGCCTCATAAGAATCAGCCTTGCGCTGTTGATCTTGATTTTCCTTCCCCCTTGTGAAGTTAGAGGTGGTTAGATGCCGTCCCCACGCCGTTTTTACAAAGTGATACAGTGGGAATAAGGGGAGAGTGTCCAAAAAGAAAACTGCTCTACTCTGAAGTGAGAGAGGAGTTCTCTAATATAATGTAAATTCATGAATTTGTGCCTGCACACTCTATAATTTTCTCAAAGTATATAAACACTCAGTTGTTATAAAAGAAATTATTTTGGTTAAAAATGTACTTAAATGAAATAACACAGAATTATGGTTACTTAGAATAACACAAATTTTTCTCTCTTCTTTCCAGATTATTTTGGGAATATTGTGATAAAAATGGAAAATAATATAATGTTTTATTCCAAGGTGAATATTGAAGATGTAATACAGCTACATTCATGGACAAATAAGGCCATACAATCATTCTTTGGCTTGGATATATCTGGTCAATTATATTTTGTATACGTTTTTGAAAATGGTACGTTACAACCACAGAAATATCCCTTACAATTGGAAGCACAAAGTGTAATCTTTCAAACAAATGAAAACTGCCCCTACATTGCATTTCATACTAGTCTTACACGTATGTTTTACTTTTTGGACAAGAGAGAGGTCCTGTCATTTTGGGTTCAAGTGACGTATCCAGAAAGTAGTGGTCTATACATTATCTCGGAATCCTATGGTCCAAAAATAGTAAAAGAGAAAAGAAAGTTTACCTTTGAAATCATCTTAGGATACTGCACTAAAACCATGGTAAGTTACTGTTTTAAAATTTCCTCATTTCACGTTGCACATATAATACTAACATTTTTTTTTTTAAATGAATTTCTCTCCTAGGCTTAGCTGGGAAAATGCTGAGGAATATAAGAATTCTTAACAAATAATAGTATGATAAGCCTGTAATTCCTGAGCCAAATTTTTCAGTTTCAATATCCAAGATCTCTTTGCCACATGAAAACACATTTTTCCAGACTTCTTGATTGTCAACTGTATTGTTCCCTTCGTTTTTTGTTGTTGTTTGTTTTTTTAGTGCTTGACTTTTTATAGAGTTGTATCTGAGATCCCTGCTGGTGCAATGGTTAAAGCGCTCAGCTGCTAACGGAAATATTTTGAAGGGCTGGGTTGCAAATGGTCAAATACACATTATACATCCCATTCTTGGAAAGAAAACGTCTATGAACGTCTATGCAGATATAAATATATAAATGTCTGAGGAAAACAAAATAATAAAAATTTGCATTTTTAATAAAATACTGGCTCTGTCATTTACTAGCTGATAATATTGTCCAAGTTTTTAAATCTTTTTGTGCCTCAGTTACCTCATCTGTAAAGTGGGGATGATAATAATAATAATAATAATAATAATACCTACCTCATAAGGTTATTATGAGGATTAAATGAGTTGACATATGTAAAGGACTTAGATGAGTACCTGACACGTAATAAGCACTATACGAATGCATTACTTCCCTGTGTGGCACAAATGGTTTGCACTCAACTAGTAACCTAAAGGTTAGTAGTTCAAAGCCAACCAGTGGCACCATGGAAGAAAGGCCTGGCAATCTGCTTCCATAAAGATTAAAACCCAAAAAAACCAAACATGTTGCATCGAGTCGATCGACTCTTAGCAACCCTATAGGACAGAGTAAAACTGCCCCATAGGGTTTCCAAGGAGTGGCTGGTGGATTTGAACTGCTGACCTTTTGGTTAGCAGACAAACTCTTAACCGCTGTGCCACCAGGGCTCACCCTAAAGATTACAGCCAAGTGTGGAGCAGCCCTATTTTGTAACACATGGGGTCACCATGAATCGGAATCCACTCCATGGTGATGGGTTTGGTTTTTGGGGGTTTATATGCATTACTACTCCAACTACTCCCACTGTACTACTACCACCATCACACCGTATGTCATCAAGTCTGAAGCATAGTTTTAAAAATATTTAACATCTCTAAAATCAGGATGAGTCTTATATTCCATGGCATCTTAGATTTGATGAATAACAGTAGTATTATTATTAGCGTTATTATTTTAGCATCTTGAATATATCGTGCAGATTGGATCACTATAATGTCGCAGACTAAGTATCAGTTAATATGGTGTTAAGCATCATAGCTAATCATTTATTTTTTAAAAATGAATATAATATACACACCTTACATGTACTCGTCTGTCAGTTTGTCACACTGTGGTTGCTAGCATGTTGCTGTCATGCTGGAAGATATGCCACCAGTATTCCAAATACTGTTAGGTTAGACAGGTTTCAGCTGAGCTTCCAGACTAAGACAGACTAGGAAGAAGGGCCTGAAGGTCTATTTCTTAAAAAATTAGCCAGTGAAAACCTTATAAAAAGCAGTGGAACATTGTCTGGTATAGTGCCAGAAGATGAGCCCCTCAGGTTGGAAGGCACTGGGGAAGAGCTGCCTCCTGAAAGTAGAGTCAACCTTAATAAAGTGGATGGAATCCAGCTTTCAGGATCTTCATTTGCTGATGTGGCATGACTAAAAATGAGAAGAAACAGCTGTGAACCTCCATCAATAATTGGAATGTGGACTGTACAAAGTATGAATCTAGGAAAATTGGAAGTCGTCAAAAAAGAAACGGAACACATGAAGATCGATATACTAGGCAGAAGTGAGCTGAAATGGTCTGGTATTGGCCATTGTGAGTCAGACAATCATATGGTCTACTATGCCGGTGTCTCAGTCATCTAGTGCTGCTCCAACAGAAATACCACAAGCGGATGGATTTTAACAAGAGAAATTTTATTCTCTCATAGTCTAGTAGGTTACAAGTCCAAATTTAGGGCATCAGCTCCAGGAGAAGGCTTTCTCTCTCTGTCAGCTCTGGAGGAAAGTCCTTGTGATGCATCAGTCTTCCCTTGTTCTGGGAGCATCTCAGCACAGGAACCTCAGGTCCAAAGGATGCACTCTGCTCCCGGCACTGCTTTCTTGGTGGTATGAGATTCCTGTGTGTCTCTGCTCTCTTCTCTCTTTTATATCTCAAAAGAGATTGCATTAAGACACTATCTAATCTTGTCAACCTCGTCAGTATAACCTCATCACAGTGATAGAATTTACAAAGCATAAGGAGATTACATATAATCTCTTCATGGTGATAGAGGTTACAACACATAAAGAAATCATATCAGATAACACCATCGTACAATTCTGGGAATCATGACCTAGCCAAGTTGCAACACACATTTTTGGGGGGACACAATTCAAACCATGACAGTCGAGAATAACAAATTGAAAAGGAATGGAATCACATTAATCATCAAAAAGAACATTTCAAGATCTATCCTGAAGTACAATGCTGACAATGATAGGATAATATCCATACACCTGCTAGGAAGACCAGTTAATACGACCATTATTCAAATTTATGCACCAACCACTAAGGCCAAAGATGAAGAAATTGAAGATTTTTACCAATTTCTGCAGCCTGAAATTGATCAAACATGCAATCAAGATGAATTGATAGTTACTGGTGATTGGAATGTGAAAGTAGGAAACAAATAAGAATTGGTAGTTGGAAAATATGGCCTTGGTGATAGAAACAATGCCAGAGATAGCATGATAGAATTTTGCAAGACCAACAAATTCTTCATTGCAAATACCTTTTTCAAACAGCATAAGTGGCAACTATACACATGGATCTCACTGGATGTAATACACAGGAACCAAATCAACTACATCTGTGGAAAGAGATGATGGTGAAGCTCAGTATCATCAGTCAGAACAAGGCCAGGGGCCAACTGCGGAACAGACCATCAATTGCTCATATGCAAGCTCAAGATGAAGCTGAAGAAAATTAAAACAAGTCCATGAGAGCCAAAGTATGACCTTGAGTACATCCCATCTGAATTTAGAGACCATCTCAAGAAAAGATTTGACTCACTGAACACTAATGACCAAAGACCAGAGGAGTTGTGGGATGACATCAAGGACATCATACATGAAGAAAACAAAAGGTCATTTAAAAGACAGGAAAGAAAGAAAAGACCAAAATGGATGTCAGAAGAAACTCTGGAACTTGCTCTTGAATGTAGACACTTAAAGGGAATGGAAAAAATGATGAAGTAAAAAAGCTGAACAGAAGATTTCAAAGGGTGGCCCGAGAAGACAAAATAAAGTATTATAATGAAATGTGCAAAGGTCTGGAGTTAGAAACCCAAAAAGGAAGAAGACCCTTGGCATTTCTCAAGCTGAAATGACTGAAGAAAAAATTCAAGCCTTGAGTGGCAATATTGAAGGACTCTACAGGGAAAATATTGAACGATGCATGAAGCATCAAAAGAAGACGGATGGACTACACAGAGTCGCTGTCACAAAAAGAATTGGTCAATGTTCACCCATTTCAGGAGGTAGCATATGATCAAGAACCCATGGTACTGAAGGAAGAAGTCCAAGCTGCACTGAAGGCATTGGTGAAAAACAAGGCTCCAGGAATTGACGGAATACCAACTGAGATGTTTCAACAAACAGATGCAACCCTGCAAGCACTCAGTCATCTATGCCAAGAAATTTGGCAGACAGATACCTGGCCAACCAACCAGAAGAGATCCGTATTTGTGCCGATTCCAAAGAAAGGTGATTGAACCAAATGCGGACATTATTTAACAATATCATTAACATCACAGACAAGTAAAATGTTGCTGGAGATAATTAAAAAATGGCTGCCCAGTACATCAGGGAACTGCCAGAAATTTAAGCCAGATTCAGAAAAGGACTTGGAATGAGGGATATGATTGATTGCTGATGTCAGATGGATCTCGGCTGAAAGCGGAGAATACCAGAAAGATATTTGTTCTTGTTGTTGTTAGGTTCCATCAAGTCGGTTCCGACTCATAGCGACCTCATGTACAATAGAACGAAACATTGCCTGGTACGCTGTACCATTCTCACAATTGTTGCTATGTTTGAGCCCATTATTGCAGACACTGTGTCAGTTCATCGCATCAAGGATCTTCTTCTCTTTCGCTGACCCTCTACTTTACCAAGCATGATGTCCTTCTCCAGGGACTGGTCCTCTTGATAACATGTCCAAAGTACATGAGACGAGGTCTCACCATCCTTACTTCTAAGGAGCATTCTGGCTGTACTTCTTTCAAGACTGATGTGTTTGTTCCTTTGGCAGTCCATGGTATATTCAATATTCTTTGCCAGCACCATAATTAAAATGCATCAGTTCTTCTACTTGTGTTTTATTGACTATGCAAAGGCATTTGACTGTGTGCATCATAACAAACTATTATAACATTGCAAAGAATGGGAATTCCAGAACACTTAATTATTGCTCATGAGGAAACTGTACAGAGACCAAGAGGCAGTTATCCGAACAGAACGAGGGAATACTGAGAGGTTTAAAATCAGATAAGGTGTGCATCAGGGTTGTAGCCTTTCACCATACTTATTCAATCTATGTGCTGAGCAAATAAGCCAGGAAATTGGACTATATGAAGAACAATGTGGCATCAGGATTGGAGACAGACTCATTAACAACCTGCATTATGCAAATGACACAACCTTGCTTGCTGAAAGGGAAGAGGACTTGAAGCACTTACTGATGAAGATCAAAGACCACAATGTTCAGTATGGGTTACACCTCAACATAAAGAAAACAAACATCCTTATAACTGGACCAATAAGCAACATTGTGATAAATGGAGAAAAGGTTGAAGTTGTCAATGATTTTCTTTTACTTGGATCCACAATCAATGCCCATGGAAGCAGCCCGCAGGAAATCAAATGACGCATTGCATTGAGCAAATCTCCTGCAAAAGGCCTCTTTAAAGTGTTCAAAAGCAAAGACATTACTTTAAGGACTAAGGTGTGCCTGACCCAAGCCAGAGTGTTTTCAGTTGCCTCGTATGCATATGAAAGCCAGACAATGAATAAGGAATACCTAAAAAGAATTGATACCTGTAAGTTATGGTGTTGGTGAAAAATACTGAATACACCATGGACTGCCAGAAGAACAAACAAATCTGTCTTGGAAGAAGTACAGCCAGAACGCTCCTTAGAAGCAAGGATGGCGAGACTTTGTCTCACATACTTTGGACATGTTATCAAGAAGGACCAGTCTCTGAAGAAAGACATCATGCTTGGTAAAGTAGAGGGTCATAGAAAAAGAGGAAGACCCTCAATGAGACGGACTGACACACTGGCTGCAACAATGGGCTCAAGCATAACAACAATTGTGAGGATGGTGCAGGACCAGGCCGTGTTTCATTCTATTGTATATGGGGTCGCTATGAGTCAGAACCGACTCGACGGCACCTAACAACAACAATCTGCTGCCAAAATTACACATTCTGTGTTTAGTTTAATTATTGTATTTAAACTTATGGAAGTTTTCTTTTTTCCTTTTTAAAATACACTGACGCATTCTATAGTTTCTTCTACACTACAGATATTTTCAAGCTTGTAGTTTATTCTGCAAAACTAGTAAGCGCATCTGTTTTATAATCTGCACCTGTTAGTTCCATATCTGAAGTCTGAGCGTGTCTATTTCATCTGTTTTCTCTCCCATTATTGCTTATGCTGGTTCTTACTCATATGTATCTTGTTTTCTTGTGCTTGATTATCTTTGACTATGTGCTGTTCATTGCCCTTGAAAAATATTATTAATAATTCCCTGAGGTCTAGTAACAACATGCCTTACTCTGGAGATGCTCTGTGTTTGCTACTACCGGATACCTAGGGGACTACTGCACTGGGACTTCCTCAAATCCTGAGTCACCCAAGCAAACAATTCTGGGATATAAATTGCCTATAGCCACAAATTTTAAGGACATGATTTTTTTCCTTTTCTTTCTTTTTCTGATCACTCAGTGGCTTCAGTCCCTGAAGGGTGAAGTGTTGAGGAAAGGGCAAATTTAGTCCTGGTCTACCCTTACCCTGAGAGTATAGTTTTCAGATAGCATTGGTTAATGTAGAGAGGCTCTCCTATTTAATTCTCTACCTTGAATTCTGCCTCCATTCACTAGGTTGAAAAATGCCTTTACAGAAGAAGTAGATTACGGGCTCTGATGTTCTGTCTTACTTTCTAGAGTCCCAGTTTCCCTCAGTATATGGACTGGCAGTTCCCACTATGTCTGTTACTTGATACTTTTAAGGTGGCGTTTAAAATATCTGACATTTTTAGTGTTTCTTGTTTGCTTGCTTGTTTTTAAGAGGGAGATTTTGTTCATATAACCTAGTCCACCACTACTGGAAATGGAAGTATCCAAATCATCTCTTAATTATTTACAATGATGTGCTTTTTTAATAGATGGTCACATTCACAAAATACATTTTTTAAATAGTTCCATTGTGTGGTTATTTTCAGTATATATAACTCCACATAATACACATATACGTAGGTCAAGTTACAGACCCAGGTTCAAATGCTGTTTAAGTTACAACTAATAAGCAAAGCTTGGAGAATGTAGTTATATTTCACAAAAGATAATGTTAAACTTTTAGAGCTTAATTATATGTAAGAGTATTCTTATAAAGTTATTTTTATGATTACATATGAAAGAAAGGATAGCCCTTGATAGAATACAGATATAAATATGACTATCAGCCCTTTCTATGAACATGGAACTAGATTCATTTTTAATTTAATGACCTTCACAGCCTTCAACTTTATCACAAAAGAGTGTACATTTTCTGTTACACCACTTCCAGTATCTGAGAAAATAAACCTTGTCTCAGAAATAAGTTTTTTTTTCACTACGGTTGTTATTTAGAGGCACGTCATCTCTGTTCTTATCACAACTGATTATACAGAACCAAATTTAAGTGATCTTTCTCTTTGTCACTCTCTCTCTGAATACATATATATCAGGACTTCTGAAAGGTAATGTAAGGATACAGAGATTGTAGTTACTATACTTTAAAAATGTAGGGCTTAGCTACATAAAACAAAATGAGACTAATGGGACACAACAGTCCAGGGACAAGGACTAGAAGGCAGGAGGGGACAAGAAAGCTGGTAATAGGGAACCCAAGGTTGAGAAGGGACAGTGCTGACATGTTGTGGGGTTGTTAACCATTGTAATAAAACAATATGTGTACTAACAGTTTAATGAGAAACTACCTGTTCTATAAACATTCACCTAAAATACAATAAAATATACATATATAAATATACATAAATATACATATATTTAAAAAAATGTAGGGCTTATAAGTTTCTTCCTTCTGTAGCATGTATGTTCTATAAATGGCATTACCCTGAGAATATAGCATCCTTATGGAATGCTAAAAACTGAGGTGAAAGGTATCTCAGAGGAAAGAGAACAACATGATCATATGCAAAAAGTAGATGAGCATTTACCAAAAAAAAAAAAAAATTACTTACTCAAAAACAACAGACAATACGGTGTCTGTCCTAATTCAGAAACCACGAGGAAGAAATAAAAAAGGTCAGAGACAAGGTTATTACAAAATAAAGTGAAACAAGTTTGCTAAGCTCCGAAAATAAATAGAACATAAGAATAAGAATATTGCAATGACGAAAGCCAAATGAGGCAGGAGAGAGAGGCGATATAAATGAAAGTACTATGGTGTTATAAGAGTGAAAGGAAAAATAACAAAATGTAACGAAGTACATCTAATATACACATAATTGGGGTTTCTGAAATAGAAACGAAACTGGGGAAAAGAGCTAAATATGTATTTTTTTCTTAGCTAAAGGAAAATTTAAATCTGTCTTGAAAGTATGCATTGTGTCCTAGGAAAACTTGATTTTGAGTGATCAGCATTAACATATACCCTAATGAAGGTGTTTTATGTGACTGGACATGGAAAGTAATAGGCTACTAACGTGCCCCCCTCCCCAACCCCTTTCCTGCTTTACATAAACTTTTTTCTTTTCTTTTTTAGTATGTAACATTTTCTCAGGCTGTAAATTATGAGGCAGTAGATGATTACTTCAAGTTACAGTAAGTATGATTTTTAAAAGAACCTATTCAATATTAAATATGCTACTCAGGTTATTGATTTAAATACATGAATATAAATGTATTTATATATAATATAAATATCATGTATTTAAATGGCCTCCTAGCCTTTACATATCCAGAATTCAGATTCCTTTAACTGCCTGAATAGATGCAAAATTAGTATTTAAATGTATAAAAATGTAATATATTCCTGGTAGTTAAACAGAAACCTGACCCTGTCTGAAGGTTCTCATTCATCCAAATGAAGATGGGGAAAAAAACGAGTTATTTCTTAATTCTGTAATTTTCAAGCGTGTTTTATCATTAATTCCTATCCCAAAATCTTGTCATATGATACTTAAGTAAAAACAAGAGCTCTAACATCACAGAAAGGTTTAAATGTGAGTAGAGTCAGATAAAACACCACCCTTGACCCTTGGGATAACATAGCACCTAAGCACTTAAAATTTCTGGAGGAAGACAGTCAGTCTGGCATTGTGTCTTGAGGCATTTATATGGTTGTCTTTGGAGTCCCTGGGTGGTGCAAAAGGTTAAAGAGCTTGGCTGCTAACTGAAGGCTGGAGGTTTGAGTCCACTCAGAGGCAACTCAGAAGAAAAGCCTATGGATCTGCTTCTAAAAGATTAGCTCCTGAAAACCCTATGGAGCACAGTTCTACTATGACACCTATGGACTTCCCATGAGTCAGAGTTGACTAGATGGCAACTGGTTTTATGGTTGTCCTTATTGCCTGACTCAGTATTTTCTGGAAAAATGACATTTTTATACGAAAAAGTCCATTTTTCTTTAGTCTGCTGCTAGTCCAAGTGAGTTTGAGTACCCACTATATGCCAAGTACTTTCTAAGTGTTTAAAGTACACAGTGAACAAGAAAGGTAAAGTACTCTTCTCATGGAACATATCTTTAGTGGGAGAAGACAAACAGCAAGTAAACAAATAAAAACAAGATAATTCCAAATGGTGATAAGTGCTATGAAGAAAATAAAGCAGGATGATGTGATAATGGCCAGGAAGGGTAGGCAGAAAATGATACTTTAGACACAATAATCGGAGGAGGCTCAGTTCATTTCTTTTTCATTCACCCACCAACTTCTCTCTTGGTTCATCTAATGTGGAGGGTACCTTTGGGTATTTTTGATTTTGTGGATATTTGCTCAGAATTCTGTAGCTGTAGAACAGACATAACGTTATCCAGAATACTTTAGGTCAATCTGAAGTTTGAGTGAAAATATGAAAAGCTTTGAAATCAGCCATGGCAGGAAAAAAAAAATCTACCTATAAAAGGAGAAATTGTGTAGCAAATTGAAGATGCGATATTTCCTTTAGTATCCTTCATAAATCTACACAATATTACTGAATTTATCAAGATTCCATCAGATCGTAAGACCCCTAGTATTTTTTGTATCACTAACAAAACTAAACTAAAAGCCTATTATGCTTGTTGTGGTTGTTAGTTGCCATCAAGTCGATTCCAACTCACGGCAATCCCCCCTTGTGTGCAGAGCAAAACTGCTCCATAGGATTTTCAAGGCTGTGAACTTTCAGAAGCAGATTGCCAGGCCTGTCTTCCGAGGTGCCTCTGGTGGATTTGAACCACCAACCTTTTGGCTAGTATTCAAGGGTTTAACCATTTGCGCCACCCAGAGACTCCTAGTGCTTGGAAGACACCGTAATTATAAGATGCTTGTGATTTCAAAGGTGGTGGAACATAGGAGTTGTTTAAAAATGTGCTATCTGTATCCTCACTTATTTATTATGTTTTATATGATAAATTAATAAATATAGAAAGGTAATCAATGCTGAAAGAAACAGGACATTTGTTTGTGGTTAGTTTTGTGTGTGTGCTTGTTTTCTCTTAGTTTTTCTGGAAAAGTAAACATCTTAGTAGGTGTGGGGTGTGAATAAAGATTTCAAAATTTCTCCTTTTGTCATTGTTGAGTCCTCGCATTTTGCCTGAATGCAAAATGATCCATGTGCTCTTCAGAGACTTGAAAGGCATTATGTTTGACCTACCTTGTGATACTAGTGAGCACATATTATACAACTTAATGTGGTTCAGAAAATGAATTTCATAACTTAGTCTTTATTGTCCCAAAAGTGTATCAACAGGGAGGTGAGGGAGAATCTGTAGAGTCTAGAAGAGGAACCAATGCAGTAGCCACAGGCTTACAGTCCCATCAGGAAGTAGCACAAGATGTCACCAGCAGATCTCCATCCTCCAGGGACTGGGGGTGTTCATGAAATAGAGGGTGGGAATGCTGATAGAAGCCCATTCCTGCTTCCCATTGAGCCAGTCCTCTGCTGGTCAAAGCATGGACACCATGAGATGGGAGTGACTCTAAGAGATGACCACAATGCAGAGTTGCCTTAGCAGAAGCAGTAAACAGTTACCACCACACACTCAAGGCCTCTAGAATTCGTGGTGGATTCAATCCTATTGTGTGCATAGGACTTTTCATCTGTCTACACCAAGACAGATTCATGTCTACCTCTCCTGTAATTCTATACTAACCTGCATGAGTTGTTTCTTCTAGAGACCAGACCTCGGGTCTTGTGCTTTTCAATTTCCGGCCTAGTAAATATTCAAAAGCATGTACAGCACCCAAAAAGGTAAGTGACACAAGTAGAAGATGGAAAAGTTTACTTCAAAAGTTCATAGGTGGTAAACTATGAATTATAATGTATGTTACCTCCATACAATACCACTCCCCTAATTCTTAGCAACATTTCATGATGTTTCACTGTGGAGAGAGGATTATTTATTTTTTTATTATTTTTGTAAAAATACATATACCACAACATTTGCCAATTCAACTTTTTCTCGGGTGTACGATTTAGTGATACCAATTACATTAATCACGTTGTGCAACCATCTCCCATTTTACTTAGATTTATTTTACTTTGGAAACAGAAGTTCAGATTTCTGCCTTCTGTGAGTTTACCATCTAAAGTGAGATATAAAAACATATACAAAAATGTAAAATTAATAGTTTTTGAAGATAAATAAAAATGTGTAAAAGAAAACAAAAGTCCTTGCAACTGGATCAATAAGCAACATCATGATAAACAGAGGAAACATTGAAGTTGTCAAGAATTTCGTTTTACTTGGATCAACAATCAATGCCGCCAGAAGCAGCAGTCAAGAAATCAAACGACGTAACAACGTATTGCATTGGGCAAATCTGCTGCAAAAGACCTCTTTCTTTCTTTTTTTTTATTGTACTTTAGGTGAAAGTTTACAGCTCAAGTTAATTTCTCATACAAAAATTTATACACATATTGTTATGTGACCCTAGTTGCAATCCCTATAATGTGACAGCACACTCCAGCTTTCCACCCCTGGTTTCTTGTGTCTATTCAACCATTTCCTATCCCTTTCTGCCTTCTCGTCTCTCCTCCGGACAGGACCTGCCCATTTAGTCTTGTCTATCTGCTTGAACTAAGAAGCACACTCTTCACTCGTACTATTTTATGTTTTATAGTCCAGTCTAATCTTTGTCGGAAGAGTTGGCTTCAGGAATGGTTTTAGTTCTGGGTTAACAGAGAATTCAGGAGCCATGTCTTCAGGGGTTCCTCTAGGCTCATTCAGACCATTAAGTCTGGTCTTTTTACATGAGTTTGAGTTCTGCACCACAGTTTTCTCCTGCTCCGTCAGGGACTCACTGTTGTGTTCCCTGTCAGGGCAGTCATTGGTAGTAGCTGGGCACCATCTAGTTCTGTGGTCTCAGGCTTTTAAAGTCTCTGGTTTATGTGGCCCTTTTGTCTCTTGGGGTAATATTATCCTTGTGTCTTTGGTGTTCTTCATTCTCCTTTGCTCCAGGTGGGTTGGGAACAATTGATGCATCTTAGATGGCTGCTTGCAAGGTTTTAAGACCACAGACACCACCCACCAAAGTGGGATGCAGAACATTTTCTTAATAAACTTTGTTATGCCAATTGACCTAGATGTTCCCTGAAACCATGGTCCCCAGACCCCCACCCCTGTTACTCTATCCCTCGAAGTGTTTGGTTGTTGTGGATTGAATTGTGTCCCCCCAAAATATCTGTCAACTTGGCTAGGTCATGATTCCCAGTATTGTATGATTGTCTACCATTTTATCTTCTGATGTGATTTCCCTATATGTTGTAAATTCTGTCACTATGATGTAATAAGATGGATTAGCAGCAGGTATATTGATGAGCTCCACAAGATTAGGTAGTGTCTCAAGCCAATCTCTTTTGAGATATAAAAGAGAGAAGCAAGCAGAGATACATGGGGACCTCACACCACCAAGAAAGCAGTGCCAGGAGCAGAGTGTGTCCTTTGGACCCAGGGTTCCTGCACAGAGAAGCTCCCAGACCAAGGGAAGATTGATGACATGGACCTTCCTCCAGAGCCGGCAGAGAAAGCGTTCCCCTAAAGCTGACAGCCTGAATTTGGACTTGTAACCTACTAGACTGTGAGAGAATAATTTTCTCTTTGTTAAAGCCATCCACTTGTGGTATTTCTGTTATAGCAGCACTAGATGACTAAGACAGTTGTGTTTAGGAAACTTCTTAGCTTTTGGTTTAGCCTAGTTGTGCTGACTTCCTCTGTATTGTGTGTTGTCCTTCCCTTAATCTAAGGTAATTCTTGTCTACTATCTAGTTAGTGAATTTCCCTCTCCCTCCCTACCCACCCTCATAACTATCAAAGAATGTTTTCTTCTGTGTTTAAACCTTTTCTTGAGTTCTTTTAATAGTGGTCTCATACAATATTTGTCCTTTTGCAACTGACTAATTTCACTCAGCATAATGCCTTCCAGATTCATCCACGTTGTGAGATGCTTCACAGATTCATCATTGTTCTTTATTGTTGCATAGTATTCCATTGTGTGTATATACCATAATTTGTTTATCCATTCATCTGTTGATGGGCACCTAGATTGTTTCCATATTTTTGCTAATGTGAACAGTGCTGCATTGAACATGAGTGTGTATATATCTATTTGTGTGATGGCTCTTATTTCTCTAGGATATATTCCCAAGGTCTGGGATTACTGGATCATATGGTACTTCTATTTCTACCTTTTTAAGGAAGCGTCAAATCATCTTCCAAAGCGGTTGTACCATTTTACATTCCCACCATCAGTGCATAAGTGTTCCAGTCTCTCCACAACCTCTCCAACATTTATTATTTTGGGTTTTTTGGATTAATGCCAGCCTTATTGGAGTGAGATGGTATCTCATTGTAGTTTTGATTTGCATTTCTCTAATGGCTAATGATCATGAGCATTTCCTCATGTATCTGTTAGCCACCTAATGTCTTCTTTGGTGAAGTGCCTGTTCATATCCTTTGCCCATTTTTTAATTGGGTTATTTGCAAAAGACCTCCTTAAAGTGTTAAGAAGTGAAGATGTCAATTTGATGACTAAGGTGTACCTGACCCAAGCCATGGTATTTTAAATCACCTCATATACATGCGAAAGCTGGACAATGAAAAGGGAAGCTTGAAGAAGAATTGACACATTTGAATTATGATGTTGGCTGAGAATAATGAATATACCATGGACTTCCAGAAGGATGAACAAATCAGTCTTGGAGGAAGTATAACCAGAATGCTCCTTAAAAATGAGGTTGGCAAGTCTTTGTCTCACTGACAGGACATGTCATCAGGAGGGACCAATCCCTGAAGAAAGACATCATGCTTGGTAAAGTAGAGAGTCAGTGAAAAAGAGAAAGACCCTCAACAAGATAGACGGACATGATGGCTGCAACAATGGGCTCAAACATACCTACTATTGTGAGGATGGCGCAGGACCAGGCAAACTTCATTCTGTTATTTATAGGGTTGCTATGAGTCGGAGTCAACTCGAAGGCACCTAACAACAACAACAATAACAAAAAAAGAAAAAAAAAAACTGAAATGAATGGGAACAACTAAAGTTCGATATAATTTGTCAAAGAAGATGCCCACCTCTATCTTGCATTATTCATTCAAACAATTCAATCATTCATTCATTCAAAAAAATGTATCGTATGCCTCCTCTGTTTGTATGTTTCAGTCAGTGTGCTAGGTAATGGGAGTTATGAAAATGAAAAGATTGAGCACTTGCCGTAGGGGTAAACATAGGTTAGTATAAGAGAAAGTGGTTTACATAGTAATCAAATAGTGCAGAGGAAAGTGTTAGCAATTTTGATTAGGAAGGAAAAGATGAAAAGAAGGTGATACATAAAATGACACTGAAGAATAAATAGAAATTCAGTAGGCAGCTGCAAAGGGAATTCCAGGAAAAGGCATATGCAAAGTACAGAGGAATGAAGTAGCAGTGGAATATTCAGGTAACTGCAAGTATTATGAAATTAAACAATATTCTTAACAAAAATAACGTCCTTTGAGTCTATGTTCCACACTTGGAGATGCCTTCTCTCTTTATCCCTTCTCAGCCTAACACTCAATTAAACATACATTTAGCACCTACTGTATGGCAGGTGGAGCCCTGGTGGTACAGTGGTTAAGAGTTCAGCCGTTCTAATCCACCAGCCGCTCCTTGGAAACCTTATGGAGCAGTTCTACTCTGTCCTACAGGGGTGCTATGAGTCGGAATCGACTCAATGGTAACGAGTTTGGTTTTTGCGCATTTTTCTTTTTTTTTGTATGGCAAGCATCACGCTATACATGGGGAATACAAAGTTAAATAAGACATGGCCCCTGCCCTTCAGGACCCCAGTACAAGGAACCTGTTCCTACCAGGGCTCAAGGTTCCCTTTTAGAGGGACCCTTGAACTGAGGGAGTCCCTGGGTGGTACAAACAGTTAAAGAGCGTGGCTGCTAAGTGAAAGGTTGGTGGTTTGACTCTACCCAGAGGCACCTCAGAAGAAAAGCCCGGTGATCTACTTCTGAAAAATCAGCCATTGAAAACCGCATGGAGCACAGTTCTACTCTGACACACACAGGGTCACAATGAGTTGGTATTGACTCAACAGCAACTGGTTTTTTCTGAACTGAGGCAGACATAATCTTTCCTCAAGCACAAAGTGCTTCCCCAGGAAATTGCCTGCAGTTGCATGTCAACAAATCCCCTATCTGTCTACCATGCAACCCACCCAGATTAATCTGTTTATAAAGCAAGAAACCAAATCCTCATTTCTCCGAGTTCCTGCCCCAGGTAGTATGTACTGCCCCACCCACTGAAATGGAATGTAGAATATGCAATGGTCCTTTAGACAATACAATATGGAAATGTGTTCTCGTAGAGGTAGGTTCTCTAGCCATACAAAAAAATCAAAACCTGTGCACAGCTACAAGATTTGCTCTCCACCACAGGGACCCTTCTCTGTGCAACTCTACCCACAAGCAAGCATGGCTTCAGTTTCACAGACAAATATTATAGAGACACAGGGCCCAGCTCTGCATGTACTTGTAACCATGGCTCACAGACTTCTCCTCCAGTTGAATGAAGTTGTTGTTGTTAGCTGCTGTTGAGTCAGCCCCCAACTCATGGCAACTCCATGCACAATGGAACAAAATGCTGCCCAGTGAAGTTAAGCCCTTCTAAAACTTGCTGACCAAATGGACTATGGACTGAGCCATTTGAATGGGAGCTTGTCATCTGTGTCACTCCTGATAGTCTGCAGCAGAGCAGCAAATAGAACTCGCAGCTCCAACAGGGCTAGAGCTCAGTTTTAAACCGTGCACCAAGAAGCAGGAATGCAGTGAAGCCATCCTGGTAGAATGGTCCCCAAAGGGCATTAATAATTCCTTCCAAGATGAATTTTCCCAGGGAGGGATGACTACAACTCTGTCTAAGGTACTATCTACCAAAATGTCTGCGTCGAGGCCCTTTAGAATTCCTGCCCCAGCTGTTCTGTCCTAGTCAGAGGGAATTTGCTATGTCTTACTCTGAGCTAAGGCAGGATCAGTTTACCCTGTTTTGCACCAAAGAGAATAGTGTTTCATAAAGAAAGCCAGTGCACTTATTGTTTTCATTTAGACCATACATCACAAGCTATCTAGTTAGGTGTCCAGGCCTGGGAAACACATGTCAACCCTACTGCAATGGGCACCCTAGAAAACAGGCTTATTGATGCTTCCCACACTCTGTACTACAGCTCTGTTTTAAGATCCACCTACAGGTTAGCTCATATTTTTAAAACTAGCCATGGTTGTTGATTCTGAGGCCATGGTAATTTCTGTCAACTAGGACCTGAAAGAGAAGGGATGTTACAAATAAGACTATCAAGTGATGGTGGGTCCTGACTACGTGATAGATTTGAAGACTTCAGCCAACAATTTATAGTAGATGGATAGCTTAATACAGGTAAATGACAAGCCCATGTTTCTGAACACGTTTGATGGGAAGGCAAAGATTTGATGACAATGGGCAGGAAGGACTGTGGGTAGAGTTGTTGAAAGATCAAACTCAAGTCCTATAGTGAGATCAGGTGGTTCAGGAAACAAAATCTATGAGCTTGTGCTGTGGAACCTGTCTTTCAAATGAAGTTTAAACGGTCTCAGTTTAGTAGAATGGCTCTTTAAATCCACTAAACTTGGCTGACCTTCACTCCCTATATCCATCCTTCTGACTCCCGAGTCCCTCTTAAATGGAAGCAAGTAACAGGGCTTTTCCAGGTTCACGTTGTGGAAATATGCAACATACAGTGCCATGTTTAAAGCAGAATGCAGGTGTCCAGACACCACTTAGAAAGTATGGAGGAGAGGTAGGAGTAGACAGCAGTGAGTAAGGTGTCCCGGAGCCAGGTAGAAATAGAAACAGGCATCCCAGTCAAGGGAGAACCAGAACTCTGGTTAAAGAGAAGTCAAAGGTTTATTTCACTTAGCATAATGTTTTCAAAGTTCATCCATGTTGTAGCATGTATCAGGACTTTATGGCTGAATAATACTCCACTGTGTGTATATACCATACAGAAAATGTCCAGCTTGGAGGCCAAGGCAATATGCCAACTGGAGTTTAGGTCATCATGACTTTGAGATTAAGTGAACACACAAGTAGAAACGTGCTTGCTGAGTCAGAGGTGTAAGCTGGAAGAACAGAGTTAATAGTGATGGTTGTAGAGATGATGGTGAAAGGTAACATTGGATTGGTTCTCTGAATAATTACGTAGGAAAGCAGAGAATCAACCGTTAGTTAGGCCTGTGAACAGTAAGAACAAAAGGAAGAAAAGAAAGAGAAAAAAGTGACCAAAGAAGAAGGAGGGAGACAGCACAGAGCAAAATAACCAAACCCTGTATTTAAAAGGTTATTATTTCAAATCTAAAATGCAATTGGTTTTAGCTTCAGTAATATTTGAGATCACATGAATCAGAACCACTGAACTTACCATTCATATTACTTCATTTTAGGTAGTCCAAGTAGCAGTCGGCTGTAATTCCAAGAAATACATTGCTGTTAAAGGGCAAGTTTATTTCTATTTGACCTTTAAGTTTTAAGTTTTAAAGCAAGTGGTGAACAAAGTGGTAATTATTATCAGCAATATTAGTCTAACGACTGACATGTCCATAATGAAATCCAAAATTGAACTGACATTGTCCAGTTTCAGTTGGTTTGAACTTTTTGCTGAGTCAAATATATACTTGGATCATACTAAAAGAATTAATACCTTTCTTTATTACCAGCGTATTCCTCTACTCCCCCTTTTAATAGAGTCAGTTTACATGTGTCCCCATTACCTCTCTCAGCTCTTCAGTCTGCAACTCATTCCTAGAGAAATGAAGAGAAACACCTCTGTTTCCCACCTTACACACACCAGTTATAATTTTGCTTCCTCCAGAGAATCCCAGGAATCCTGGTGGTGCAATGGTTAAGAGCTCGGCTGCTAACCGAAAGATTGGCAGTTCAAATCCACCAGCCACTCCTTGGAAATGCTATGGAGCAGTTCTACTCTGTCCTGTAGTCATTATGAGTTGGAATCGGCTCAGCAATGGGTTTGGTTTTTTTAGAGAATCCCAAGCTGTGAATTTTGTTGATCTTACTATGGTTCATAATGAAGCACATAGGATTTTTTTTTTAATTGTGCAAAAATATATAAAATTTGCTATTTTAACAATTTTTAAGCGTACAATTCAGTGTCATTAATTCCATTCACAATGTTGTACACCCATCACCACTAACTTTATCATCACCCCAAACAGAAACTGTGCCCATTAAGCAGTAACTCCCCTTCCTTTCCTACTCCCAGTTCCTGGTAACCTCTAATCCACTTTCTAGCTCTATGAATTTGCCTATTCTAGATATTCCATATAAATTTCCAGCTCATACACTATGTAACCTTTTGTGTCTGGTTTATTTCACTTAGCATAATGTTTTCAAAATTCATCCATGTTGTAGCATGTATCAGGACTTTATGGCTGAATAATATCCCATTGTATGTATATACCACATTTTGTTTACCCATCCATCTGTTGATGGATACTTGGGGTGTTTCCGCCTTTTGGCGATTGTGAATAGTCCTGCAACATACCTTCACATTTAAGTATCAGATTCCCTTATTTCAGCATATTGGATTTTGTGTCATCCATTTGCCACAGCTCTGCTACAAGCAGAGAATCAAGTTCAGCATACATGAACTTGTTTAACTGAGGTTAAATGTATAATGGAGACAGCAATTTTTTATAATTCTTTTCCTTTGGGAGTAAGGGTGAGAATGGGGGAGCACTGGCTCTTATCTGAGTCTGCTTATGCAATGACTTGCTCTCATCCAAAAAACTGTACTCTGTGATCTGCCATTCTAGTAATCTCTTGAGTTGTAATAATCAGTTGCTGGATTGATAATTAAATGTTCCTGTCTTATTCTGTAAGGAATTTTGCATTTCCTAACATCTTTGCTTCCAAAATTCCTTTTCTAGCTGACACAGACACTATCTGATATATACAGCTTGTACCATCCTATTTCTGGAATGTTCTATATCCTTGTTACTCAGAATATGTTCTAAGGATCAGCACTGGTATCACCTGGGAACTTGTTAAAAATGCAGAATCTCAGGTTCTCCAGTAGCGTCTCAGACCTGCTAAATCAGAATCTACATTTTAACAAACTCTCCAGGAGATTAGTAGGGGTATGAAAGACTGAGAATAACTAACTGCTCTAAGAAACATACGTACCAAAATCAATTCCCAGTAGCACTGCATGCAGAATTCCTTTCCAGGCCCCTGGTTTCCTTCTTCAGTAAGATGCAAATCACCTTGAATCAATCCACTTCTTGGAGGGTCCAGATGGTAATTGTCAAACTTGGTTGTTGATGAGAATCACCTGGAGAGTTTGTTAAAAAAACAGATTTCAGGACCTTACTCCAGGCCTCTTTGCCACTGATCCACTGCTTTGGAACCCTAAAAATAGCCCTAATATCTTGGATTCAGATTGCAGTGGGCTTAAGGTTTTACCAGTTTGGTGGGCAAGGTGCTTCAGGAGAACCAGGGGAGTTGTCAGTGAAGGACTTCTCTTGAGTCCAGTTTGGATTCAGGTAATGGGGTTGTCTAGACCTCTAATATCTATCTAAATAGGGTTATGACTAGGGTTCCTTCCAAGGTACACTGGACGCAACCAGTCAAAATGGTTAAATGAATAATTTAACTTACTAAAAACTCTGTCATTTCATAGATCATTATAGTCTTATGTCTCCCTGAAGCCTAACTAGAAATTATGTTAATCCTTAAAATAGCTCCTTATCTGCACAATTTAGTGTCCAGTAGCAAGAAAGCTTACGGTTAAAAAAAAAAAAAAAAAGGCGTATGTGGGATAAAACAATCCAAAGAAGTTTTCTTCATTTTGATAGATTTTCAATGAATTTTCAATTAATATGTATCAAATATATCAGGTAAATCAGTATATTTCAAGCTAATTAAAAAGAATAAGAAGAAGAAATGCTGGGGGCATGGACCAGTCCCAGAGATTTTCTTCAGTAAGGGATGATCCCAGGATACTCTCTAGTTTGAGAATCGCTGAGCTCAATGATTAAATGTTTACTCAAATATATAAGGAATGTTGATATTACAACTTCATTATGTTTTACTTCTTGTAGATTTTCTAAAAAAGGATGCCCTTGGCA
Source organism: Dugong dugon (assembly GCA_030035585.1). NCBI lineage: Eukaryota > Metazoa > Chordata > Mammalia > Sirenia > Dugongidae > Dugong > Dugong dugon. Next base: position 19,305,748 of record CM057469.1, on the reverse strand, counting down.
CAATTTTTCTTACGTGATTGAAAAGTAAGAAATAGTTTTTAACATAAGCACTGAGTTTTATATTAATGTAGTACCAATGATTTAATTAGTTGTTATCTATTCATTGAATTCCTATCAGCATCCATGTGTTTGGACTGACACCGCACTGTTAGCTTTAGCGTTAAGTGAAATGTATAGAGACTATAATAACTTTTCTGAGAGCACAAGAGAAGGAATGAGTCATGGTTTCCCTCTTCAATTTAATTGGACAAATAAAGCAAGCTTCATTTACGTATGTGTAGTCTCAAATCTCATAGTGTTCCCTCTATGTTTAAGGAAGACACAAGAATACGTTTTTCCCTACATAATTTTTCTCTTAATTCTACACAACTATAGCTAAACTAGTTAGAAGTTGCAAATATACCAAGATAATCTTGACTTCAAATATTCTACTAACTGAATTTTTTTGCTGTTTTGTATCTATTTTATATATGTATTTATTTTTAATAAGATTATTCATTCAAGATACAATAAAATAAAATTTGACTTGTATCTTTGTAAGACTTCTGATATAAACATACAATTTTAAAAGTATTTATTTAGGTTGTCAAAAGGATACAAGTCCACAGCCTCTGAAATATTTGCAAGAGCTTTTTGAAAATCCTATTTAATTAAGCTGAATGAAAGAGTGTTTAACCACTAGGCATATCCTTCAACGGATTTTATTAAACTATGAGGCAGTGTGGGAGGATAAGGGAGCCTAGATACTCCAGGTTGCAATGCTTTGTGAAGGCAGGTGAAATGCAAGGGGTGAGGAGAAAACGTTTAGTAGTTGGTGAGGGCATTGTCTTTTCGTGTTTATGCAACATCTGGATCTTAAGGGTAAGAATATGAAGTAGACTATCTCCACTATTGTGGGAATTTCTTGAGTTATTTCCTGGAATGTGGTAAGGCATATGGAGTGTGTGGCTGGTGAAGGCGATTCAACTTTGAGGATTGACAAGACAGGAAATATGTGGGAGATGGTGGTTTTAAAGGAGTAAACTCCTGAGTTCATGAAGGGGAAGGATTCCGTTATAGCAAGAAATCTAAATTAGGAGATAGCTGAAGTTTTTTTAAAGTACACATCTATTGTTACTGATTCTGAACTACTTTATTCTTTGCTCTATTAATATTTTGGAAAGAACTGCATTGGAATAGCACAATGCACATGAGCTTTATAATCATGCTTCCTTCTTAGTAGTAAAGCAAGGTTTGTAGCCTTGAGCAAGTTTCACACAATTCCTGACAATGATGCCGTATATACAATTGTGAATTACCATTCACACCTTGTTGATTGTTCTAAGAATGCATGATTATATGTGGAAAGTGCCTGAAACGTTGTAAGCATTCAGTATTTTGTAATTATAGTTACCTATTTGATTTTTGTGACACCTTCTTAACTAGGAAAATCTTTATCTAAATAAAATGCTGGGTTTTAGTTTTTAAATTTGAAAAGAGGAAAGGGAAGTAACTAATGTAAAGTGTCTTTTTTACAGGTCGTATCTGAGGCATCGACCATCTAAAAACTTGGTAAGAAAATTGTGATGTTGTCAGTGAACTAAATGTATAAAATAACGAAAGCATTTTTCCTTTTCTAGAAAGTAAAATATGATTGGGAATCATATGGCTGCCCATTAAGACTTGATTTCAGAAAGAAGTTTAAGCCTTCGATTCAATTGTAAGTATATTCTCTCCAAAATTTTTCACTTATTTTGAAAGTTTCAAAATAAAATTATGAAAGCAAGCTTAATTAATCATTTATTTAATAATAAATGTTTTGGGGCACCCAATATATGTGAGACTTGGTTTTAGTACTAGTTATACAAAGTTGGATACTCCACCAAAAAGAAAAAAACTCAAACCCATTGCGGTCAAGTCAATTGCGATTCATAGCAACCCTATAGGACAGAGTAGAACTGCCCCATAGAGTTTCCAAAGAGCGCCTGGTGGATTTGAATTGCTGACTTTTTGGTCGGCAGCCAAACGCTTAATCGCTGGCGCCACTAGGGCTCCGGATAATCTACAGTCCCTGCTTATTTGAAAAGATTGCAATTTTGTAGCTGAGACGTAAGTGAGACCCTTTTCAGTGATGCAGGCAGTTTCTTAACACTTGTTTATCCTCTCTAAATCTCCCCGCCAGCTTCTACCAGTACCCCTCCCTGTTGGTTAGGAATGAACTTCCCCAGGTGATGTATGGCTTCTCTTCCATGAGCCAATAATAACTGAGAGCTTGCAAGGAAAGCAACTAGATTCCTGACAGGGACAGTACACTGGGGAGATTTCAAAATTATATTATGAATAATACAATAAAAATATGAATAAAGTGCTATGAGGAAGGCTTCCCTAAGTAATTTGTGTTTGTTTGCTTGCTTCTCTGACTTTATTCCTTTATTCTTGATTTATGACTGCAAAAAGTAATACAACTTGTCATAAAATTAAAAATACAGAAAAATATGAGATAAATGACCCATGTTTCTGCTACTGTAAAAAAACATTGCGATGAATATTCATTTATGTACATGTTTGGACAGTAGTCTAGTTATATTGTTAGAATAAATTCCTGGAAGTGAAATTTTTATGTCTAAAACCCAAAATTCTAGTCCAGGCTTTCAGCTTTTGGGGACCTCTTAGGCTGGAGACAACTTCTGAGATCTCTCAGAATGGGCAGCATGGAAGTAATGAATCAGGTGCTCCAATTTAGTTATGTTACTAGAGCTTTCCCTGTTGGGATCCAGAAGGTCTCTGCTGCCATGTTCTGCACCTCACCCCTCATAGTTTCAAGCTTCTACCCCGTGATCTACCCCTCTTATATCACACTCTTAAAATCCCTCTGTCGTGGGTGCACTGTGCTGTCAGGCCAATTTGCTATCTGTTTACTTTCTATTTTCTTCTAGACATCTAATCATGCAATTGCTTTTCCTCGTCACCCTAGGCACTCCTTCCTCCACTGAAGCATAGTGTTTTTAATGTAATGTTTAATCACCTAGGTAGAAAATACTAACATTCACAGAGTACATTCTTGGGTTCATCTCATCATAATCTTTGCACCAGATAGTGTGCTAAACCCAAAACCCAACCTGTTGCTATCATGTCAATTCTGATTCATCACCAGCTCGTGTGTTTCAGAGTAGAACTGCACTCCATAAGGTTTTCAACAGTTGTAATTTTATGGAAGTAGATCACCAGGCCTTTCTTCTGTGGCACCACTCAGTGGATTCGAATCGCCAACCTTTTGGTTAGTAGCTGAGTGTAAACTGTTTGTGCCAGCTACAGACCTAATAGTGAGCTGTTGTTGCTGTTGTTAGGTGCCATCAAGTCAGTTTTGACTCATAGTGACCCGATGCACAACAGAATGAAAAACTGCCCGGTTCTGGGCCATCCTCACGATCCTTGCTATGCTTGAGACCATTGTTGCAGCCACTGTGTCAGTCCATCTCATTGAGGGTCCTTCTCTTGTTTGCTGACCCTCTACTTTACTGAGCATGATGTCCTTTTCCAGGGACTGGTCCCTCCTAACAACATGTCCCAAGTATGTGAGATGAAGTCTCGCCACCCTCGCATCTAAGGAGCATTCTGGCTGTACTTCCAAGACAGATTTGTTTGTTCTTTTGGTAGTCCGTGGTATATTCAATATTCTTTACCAACACCATAAGTCAAAGGCATCAGTTCTTCTTCATTCTTCCTTATTCACTGTCCAGCTGTCTCATGCATATGAGGCAATTGAAAACACCATGGCTTGGGTCAGGCGCACCTTGGTCTTCAAGGTGACGTATTTGCTTTTTAACACTTGAAAGAGTCTTTTGCAGCAGATTTGCCCAACGCAATGTGTTGTTTGATCTTTTTTTTTTTTTTTTTGTACTTCAGGCGAAGGCTTACAGAACAAATAGTTTCTCATGAAACAGTAGTACACATATTGTTTTATGACATTGGTTAGCAACCCCACAACATGTCAACCCTCTCCCTTCTTGACCTTTTTTTTTTTGGTGAAAATATACATAGCCAAAGATACACCATTTCAAAAATTTCTACATGCACAGTTCAGTGACACCGACTACGCTCTTCCAATTGTGCTGCTATTCTCACTTTAGATGAAGGCTTACAGAACAAAATAGTTTCTCATTTAACAGTTAGTACACATGTTGCCCTATGACAATGGTTAACAACCTCACAACACATCAACACTATCCTTACTCAACCTCGGGTTCCCTATCACCAGCTTCCTTGTCCCCTTCTGCCTTCTGGCCCTTGTCCCTGGACTGCTGTACCTCATTAGTCCCATTTGGTTTTATGGTGCTGTCCACCCCCAGTCTGAATGGTGAGCCTCGGAGATGACTTCACCACTGAGCTAAAAGGGTATCTGGGGGGCCATACTCTTGGGGTTTCTCCAGTCTCCTTTACGCCAGTAAATCTGGTCTTTTTTTTTTGTGAGTTAGAATTTTGTTCTACATCCTTCTCCAGCTCTGTCCAGAACCCTCTGTTGTGATCCTGGTCAGAGCAGTCAGTGGTGGTAGCCAGGCACCATCTAGCTGTACTGGACTCAGTCTGGTGGAGGCCATGGTAGCTGTGGTCCATTAGTCCTTCGGGCTAATCTTTTCCTTGTATCCTGTTCTCTTCATTCTCCCTTGCTCCCGAAGGGATGAGACCAGTGGAGTATCTTAGACGGCTGCTCACAGGCTTTTAAGACCCCATCGTTTGATAGTCTTGACTGCTGCTTCCATGGATGTTGATTGTGGATCCAAGTAAAATGAAATTCTTGACAACTTCAATCTTTTCTCCATTTATCATGATGTTGCTTATTGGTCCAGTTGTGAGGATTTTTGTTTTCTTTATGTTGAGGTATAATCCGTACTGAAGGCTGTTGTCTTTGATCTTCATCAGTAAGTGCTTCAAGCCCCATTCACTTTCAGCAAGCAAGGTTGTGTCATCTGCATAACACAGGTTAATGAGTCTTCCTCTAATCTTGATGCCCCATTCTTCTTCCTATAGTCCAACATCTTGGATTATTTGCTCAGTATACAGATTGAATAAGTATGGTGAAAGGATACAACCCTGACACATACCTTTCCTGACTTTAAACCACACAATATCCCCTTGTTGTGTTCCAACAACTGCCTCTGGTCTAAGTAGAGGTTCCTCATGAGCACAATTAAGTGTTCCAGAATTCCTATTCTTCACAATGTTATCCATAATTTGTTATGATTCACACAGTCAAGTGCCTTTGCATAGTCAACAAAGCACAGGTAAACAGCTTTCTGGTATTCTCTGTTTTCAGCCAAGATCCATCTGACATCAGCGGTGATATCCTTTGTTCCACCTCCTCTTCTGAATCTAGCTCAAATTTCTGGCAGTTCCCTGTGGATGTACTGCTGCAACTGCTTTTGAATGATCTTCAGCAAAATTTTACTTGAGTGTGATATTAATGATATTGTTCAATAATTTCCACATTCAGTTGGATCACCTTTCTTTGGAATAGGCATAAATATGGATCTCTTCCACTCGGTTGGCCAGGTAGCTGTCTTCCAAATTTCCTGGCACAGACGAGTGAGCACCTCCAGTGCTGCATTCATTTGTTGAAATATCTCAGTTGGTATTTCAGCAATTCCTGGAGCCTTGTGTTTTGCCAATGCCTTCAGTGCGGCTTGGACTCTTCCCTTCAGTACCAGTGGTTCCTGAGCATATGCTACCTCCTGAAATGATTGAACATCGACCAAATCTTTTTGGTACAGTGCCTCTGTGTATTCCTTCTATTTTCTTTTGATGCTTCCTGGGTCGTTCAGTATTTTAAGCATAGAATCCTTCAAAATTGCGAACTCAAGGCTTGATTTTTTTCTTCAGTTCTTTCAGCTTGAGAAATGCCGAGTGTATTCTTGAGAAATACCAAGCATGTTCTTCCGTTTTTGTTTTCTAACTCCAGGTCTTTGCATATGTCATTCTAATACTTTACGTTGTCTTCTTGAGCTGCCCTTTGAAATCTTCTGTTCGACTCTTTTACTTCATCATTTCTTCCATTCACTTTAGCTGCTGGATATTCAAGAGCAAGTTTCAGACAAAGTCTCTTCTGACATCCATTTTGGTCTTTTCTTCTTTCCTATCTTTTAACGACTTTTTGCTTTCTTCATGTATGATGTCTTTGATGTCATCCCACAACTCATCTGGTCTTCAGTCATTAGTGTTCAATGCATCAAATCTATTCTTGAGATGGTCTCTAAATTCAAGTGGGATATAGTCCAGGTCATACTTTGGTTCTCATGGACTTGTTCTAATTTTCTTCAGCTTCAACTTGAACTTGTATATGAGCAACTGGCTGTCTGTTTCACAGTCACCCCCTGGCCTTGTTCTGACTGATTGAGCTTTTCCATCATCTTTTTCCACAGATGTAGTCAGTTTGATTCCTGTGTATTCCATCTGGTAAGGTCCATGTGTATAGTCGCTGTTGGTTGAAAAAAGGTATTTGCAATGAAGAAGTCAATGGTCTTACAAAATTCTATCATGCCATCTCCCGCATCATTTCTGTCAAAAAGGCCATATTTTCCAACTACCAATCATTCTTCTTTGTTTCCAACTTTCTCATTCCAATCACTAGAAATTATCAATGCATCCTGATTGCAATGTTCTATCAATTTCAGAATGCAGAACTTGGTAAAAATCTTCAATTTCTTCATCTTCGGCCTTAGTGGTTGGTGCATAAATTTGAATAACAGTCATATTAATTGATCTTCCTTGTGGGCATATGGATATTATCCTCTTATTGACAGTATTGTACTTCAGGATAGATCTTGAAATATTCTTTTTGACTATGAATGCTATGCCATCCGTCTTCAATTTGTCATTCCTGGCATGGTAGACTATATGATTGTCTGATTCAAAATGGCCAATACCAGTCCATTTCAGGAACTGGTTGAATGAGCACAGGGAACCTGGGGTGGAAAGGGGGAGTGTACTGTCCCATTGTGGGGTTTGCAACTAATGTCACAAAACAATATGTATATAAATTTGTATATGAGAAATTAACTTGAGCTGTAAACTTTCACCTAAAGCACAATTAAAAAAAAAAAAAAAAAAGATTTCTACCCTCAAGAGATCAAGAATCTGGTACTGAAACACGAAAGGAAAGAATCCAGCCCAGTCATGGAAGGGAGAGATGCTCAGGGAAATGTTTCCAGGAAACTTGCATTTGAGCTGAACGGCAGAATCTTAAAGGAAAAAGAATATTTAGCTGGAGGTGGAGGAGAGAAGGAGAGGAGTGGTGAGGAGGGAATTAGTGAATCCCATTGGGTAAGCATTTCAAGCAAAAGTGATAGTTTGAACAAGAAAATGTATAGTGCAAGCAGTATGAAGTTAGTGGAGCATAAGGTGAGTCATGGAATGTCAGGAGAAGAGGTTGGGAAGCTGGGAAGCTAACTAGGTGGAGTCCAGATCATGGAAAGCTTTCTATCCATTCTTATGGTCGAGTGGTATGATCAAATATTTGCTGTAAATCGTCTCTCTGGAAGAAGTGTAAAGAATGAATTTCAGGGGAACAAGCAGGGAGCAAGCTAGTAAACTATATTGGTAGTCCAAGAGGAAAAGAGCAAATCCCTGAAATAGGAACAAGTGCAACAATAAGAATCACTTATTTTAAAAAATAGTGATTACAGACAGTCCCCAGATTACGAATGAGTGCCGTTCCTAAATCTATCTTTAAGTCTAATTTGTATGTAATCAGAACTATTAGGTATGGTTCATATCTAACATCAGTTAGTCAAATGTTTGTCTTAGTATATAGCATATAGTGTACTTTTCTATGCATAAAAATGTTAAACACTTTCAGATACACTGAAACATCTTTAACATAATAATACAGTAATAAAACTAATAATAATGTTTTCATGCACATTGCAAAGTAGTGCCCGTTTGTTATTATGAATCATTGTATGTACCTCACATTTTTAATGTAATAGGTTTTACAGGGGTTGGTTCATAACTACAGGTTGTCTGTAAGTCAGACGTTTGTAACTCGGGGACTGCCTGTATAATAGGCAGGACTTGATCACTGATAGACGTGAGTGTCAAAGGAAAGGGAGAATGAGGGAGATTTATGAGTCAAAGGTGATGTTAATCAGAAGAAATCTTCCACAACCTTCCACCACCATACGTGTCCATCTTCAAACATCTGTACCCGTAAACTCTGCCTGTCCTCCTATCGTCATAGATGAACCATCTGCACACCTGTCTAAGGCCGGCACCTCCATCTGCACACTGGATTCCTACCCCCATCTCCTAATCAAAAGCATTCCTCCAGAAATTCTCACCTCTTTCTCTTGCATCACTAACTTTTCTCTCCCTACTTGTTGTCATACAAATCTGCAGTTCTCTCTCTCACCAAAAATAAACAAACAAAAGCCTCTCTTGATCCCAGCTGCTATGCTCACTGTCCCCAACTCTTCTCCCCTTCTCTTAAGTCCCTCTCAGTCAGGCTTTCACCTCAGTCCTTCCACTGGCACTGCTAGCTGTTGTGACCAATGACTTCCATATTGCTAGAACCAATGGCCAATTCTCAGGCCTCACCTCACATTCCCATTGCCACGGAATTGATTCAGACCCTATAGTGACCCTGTAGGACAGAGTAGAACTGCTACATAACATTTGTATGGCTGTAATCTTTACAGAAGCAGACTGCCACATCTTCCTTGGATCTGTTGATGGGTTCAAACTGCGGCCTTTTTGATTAGCAGCCCAGGGCTTAACCAGTGTGACACCAGGACTCTTAATGGAATACTACTGGACTATGAAAAGAAGAAACTACTGATAAACGCAAAAACATAGACTGAGCTTAAAAACATTTTGTTAAGCAAGAGAAGCCAGACAAAAAAGAGCACCTACTATACGTTTCCATTTAAATGAAGTTCATGAGAAGGCAAAACTAATCGATAGCGATAAGAATTAAACAAATTGAAAGATTGCTTCTGGTGGGGGTTAAGGAGCTTGATTGAAAGGGGCACAAGGGAGTTTTCTAGGGTGATGCAAAAGATACCCTTAAGATCCGTGCATTTTCTTATATGTAATCTTCTCAATAAAAGTAGTTAAAATAAAACAAAAAAATAAGCAATTTAAAAGATTAGGGAATAGGGATTTCCTCTACTAGGTATCAGAAGTATTGAAAAGGAATCATAATTCAGCCAGTGGGCATTCGTGTAGGCATAGGTAGGTGGACCTATGGAACACCATGGAGTCTTGTGTGGTCCACAGTCCTGCAGCATCAGCATTTCCTGGGAACATGTCAGAAATGCTGAATCTCAGGTCCCACCCCAGACTTCCAAATAAGAATCGTGATTTTTAAAAAGCTCTTCAGGTGATTTATATGCACATTAAATTCTGAGAAGCATTGGTCTAGAAAACCCTTAAAAAGATTCCTACGAATATTGAAACTTGATTTATGAGAGACCATGGATTGAAAATTAGTGATTCAATAAACGTTGCTGGGGTCATTGGGTTTTTTTTTCTAGATTTTATTTATTTCATTATTGTTGTTGAGAATATATACAGCAAATCATACACCAATTCAATAGTTTCTACATGTACAATTTAGTGGCATCGATTACATTCTTCGAGTTGTGCAACGATTCTCATCCTCCATTTCTGAGTTGTTCCTCCCTCATTAACCTAAACTCACAGCCCTCTGAGGTTCTTTTCGAGTTGCTGTTGTCAATTTGATTCCATATAGATAGTCCTTAGATGAGTATAATGCTCACAGTAGACCTTTTTTTACTAGTTAAGCTAAACTATTGTTCAATTTTAAGATGACTTCTGGGGATATTTTTGGTTTAAGGTTTATAGATTATCTTAGGGAAATAGTTTCAGGAGTTCTTCCACCCTCCATGGCCCCAGAAATTCTAGCGTCCGTGAGAATTTGAAATTTTGTTCTGCATTTTCCCCCTTCAGATCAGGATTCTTCTATGAAATCTTTGATTGAAATGTTCAATAATGGTAACTGGGGACTATCCCATTCTTCTGGTCTTACGGCAAAGGAGGCAGTTGTTCATGAAGGCAATTAGCCACACATTCCATATCGTCTTCCTATTCCTGACTCCTTTTTCCTCTATTGTTCCAGGTAAACAGAGAACAATTGTTGTGCCTTGAATGGCCAGCTTGCAAGCTTTTAAGACTCCAGGCACTGTGCAACAACTAGGAGGTAGAACAGAAGCACTAAATACATTATTAGGCCAATTACCTGGGATGTCCCAGGAAACCATGACCCTAAACCTCCAAACCAAGAAACCAAATCTCATGAAGTGTTTGGTTGCACATAAGCAGCCTCATCAGTTACTCTTTTTTTTTTTTTTTTTTGGTCATTGTAAATATATCTATCACACAATTTTTGCCAACTCAACTTTTTACAGGTGTACAACTTATTCACAGCAATTACAATAATCAGCTGTGTAATCCTACCCATAATGCAATTTTTCCATCACTGTTAACCCCTCTTTTTCCCCTCCCTTTCAACCCTGGTAACCACTAATAATCTTTGTTCTCTGTATGTTTGCCTTTTCTTGTCTTTTTATATGAGTGAAGTCATACAATATTTGTTCTTTTGTGATTGGCTTATTTGCTCAGTATAATGTCTTAAAGCTCCATCCATACTGTAGCATGTATCAAGACTTCATTTCTCCCGCCGGCTGAGTAGTATTCCATTGTATGTATGTGCCACATTTTGCTTATCCATTCCTCCACTGATGGGCGTTTAGGTTGTTTCCACCTTTGGCTATTGTGAGTAGTGCTGCAATGAACATTGGTGCACAAGTCTCTTTTTGAGTTTCTACTTTCAAGCCTTTTGAGCACATACCTAGGAGTGGAATTGCTGGGTCATATGGTAGTTACATTTTTAGTTTTTCTGAGGAACTGCCACACTGTTTTCCACAATGGCTGTACCATTTTGCATTTCCACCAGCAACAGATAAGGGTTCCAGTTTCGCCCCATCATTATCAATGTTTGTTATTTTCTAGTTGTTGTTTTTTTTTAATCTAGCCATCCTTGTTGTTGTTGTTATGTGCCTTTGACTCGGTTCTAACTCATAGCGATCATATTAGATAATCCATTGTTGAAAGCTAGACTGACAGCATTGCTCCCGTTGTTCTTCTAAGAATTTTATGGTTTTAGTTTGCACATTCAGGCCCTTAATCTATTTTGATTTTTTTTTTCACATATGGTGTGAGGCATGGCTCCTGTTTCATTTTTCTGCATGTGGAAATCCTATTTTCCCAGCACCATTTATTGAAGAGACTCTTCTTTCCCCCATGGAAAAGAAAAGAAACTCTTCTTTTCCCATGAAATGGACTTAGCATCTTTGTCAAAAATCAGTCAGCCATAGATGTATGGATTTATTTCTGGACTCTCAATTCTATTCCATTGGTCTATGTGTCCACTGTTACACCGTACCAGGCTATTTTCATTACTGTAGCTGTATACAAAAAAAAAACAACCCACTGCCGTCGAGTCAATTCCAACTCACAGTGACCTTATAGGACAGAGTAGAACTGCCCCATAGAGCTTCCAAGGCTGTAAATCTTTATGGAAGCAGATTGCCACATGCTTCTCCCACAGAGTGGCTGGTGGGTTCCAAACAGCCAACCTTTCGGTTAGCAGCCGAGAGCTTAACCACCGCACCGCCATGGATCCTTGATTACTGACTAGCATCTCTAATTTCTACTGTAAATGGAATTGTTTTCCTAATTTTCCTTTCAGATTTCTCATTGCTGATGTATGGAAACCCAACTTATTTTTGTTTATTGACCTTGTACTGTGCATTTTGCTAAATTCCTCTGTTAGCTCTAGAAGTTTTCTTGTGGACTCTGGGGTTTTCTATATACAGTATCGTATCATCCCTGAAAAGAGATAATTTTACTTCTTCTTTTCTAATCTGGATACATTTTATTTCTTTTTCTTATCTTATTGCTCTGGCTAGGACTTCTAATACAATATTGAATAGAAGTGGTGAGAGTGGGCACACTTGTCTTGTTTCTGATTTCAAGGGGAAAGCTCTCAGTCCTTCTCCAGTAAGTATAAATTTTGGCTGTTGTCTTTTCATATATGCCCTGAATCATTGAGGAATTTCCTTTCTATTCCAATCTTCTTTTAGAGTTTTCATCAAGAAAGGATGTAGGATTTTATCAAATGCTTTTTCTGCCTCCAAAGAGTTGATCATATGGTTCTTTTCCTTTGTCCTATTGATGTGGAGTATTACATTGTTTGATTTTCTAATGTTGAACCATCCCTGCATTCCTGGAATAAATCCTACTTAGTCATGGTGTATGACTCTTAATATGCTGTTGGATTCTGTTCACTAGTATTTTGTTGAGGATTTTTGTATCTATATTCTTAAGAAATATTGGCCTGTAGTTTTCCTGTGGCGTCTTTGTCTGGTTCAGGTATCAGTGTTATGTTTGCTTCAGAAAATGAACTGGGGAATATTCCTTCCCTCTCTATTTTTTTGAAGAGTTTAAAAAGTATTGGTGTAAATTTTTTTCTAAATGTTTGGTAGAATTCCCCAGTGAAGACATCTGGTCTAGGACTTTTTTTAATTGGGAGGTTTTTGATCACTGATTCAATCTCTTCAATTGTTATGGGTCCATTGAGACTTTCTATTTCCTATTGAGTCAGTGTGGGTAAGTCGTGTGCTCCTAAGGATTTCTCCATTTCATCTAGCTTATCCAGTTTTTTGCCATACAGTTGTTCATACTATTCTGTCATAATTCTCTTTATTTCTATTAGATCAGTTGTAATGTCCCCTCTTCCATTTTGTATTTTGGTTATTTCTCTTCTTTTCTTTGTCAGTCTAGCTAAAAGTTCGTCAATTTTACTGATCTTTTCAAAGAATCAAATTATGGTTTGATTGATTCTCTCTTTTGTTTTTCTGTTTTCAATTTTATTTCTACTCTGAACTTTGTTATTTCCTTTCTTCTCGTAGATTTAGCCTTAGTTTGCTCTTTTCTTTCTAGTTCCCAGATGTCATAGATTGAATTGTGTCTCCCAAAAATATCTATCAACTTGGCTGGGTCATGATTCCCAGTATTGTATGATTGTCTACCATTTTGTAATCTAATGTGATTTCCTTACGTGTTGTAAACTCTATCACTATGATGAGGTTGTATGTGATTTTCTTATGTGTTGTAAACTCTATCACTATTGATGACGTTATACTGATGAGGTTTACAAGATTAGATAGTGTCTTAATCCAATCTCTTTTGGATTAGATTGAGAGAGAAGCAAACAGAGACACATGGGAACCTCATACCACCTAGAAAGCAGTGCCAGGAGCAGAGTGCGTCCTTTGGACCTGAGGTTCCTGCACAGAGAAGCTCCCAGATGAAGGGAAGATTAATGACATGGACCTTCCTCTAGAGCCAATGGAGACAGTGTTCCCTGGACTGAATTTGGACTTGTAGCCTACTGGACTGTGAGAGAATAAACTTCTGTTTGTTAAAGCCATCCACTTGTGGTTTTTCTGTTAGAGCAACACTAGATGACTAAGACACTGGATTTTTCAAATTAGGCTGTTAATTTGACACCTTTCTTCTTTTTTTATTTAAGCATTTATTGCTGTAAGTTTCCCTCGGAGTTTTCACTTTGCTGCATCCCATAAATTTTGGTATATCATCCTTTCATTTTCATTTGACTCTAAGACATTTGTGATTTCTCTTTTGCTTTCTTCCTCAGCCCACTGGTAGTTTAAATGTGTGTTGTTTTATTTCCATATGTTTGTGTATTTTCCAGGCTTTTTCTGTTATTGATTTCTAGCTTCACTCCATTGTGGTCAGATAAAATACTTCGTATGACTTCAGTCTTTTAAAATTTACCAAAACTTACTATGTGACCTAAAATGTGGTCTATCCTGGAGAATGATCCATATTCACTGAAGTAGAATAAATATCATCCTGTTTTTGGGTGGAGAGTTCTATATATGTCTGTTAAGTCTAGCCAGTTAATAGTGTCATTCAAGTCCTCCGTTTTCTTGTTGATCTTCTTTCTAGATGTTCTGTACAATATTGAAAGTGACGTATTGAAGTCTCCAACTATTATTGTAGTGCTATTTCTCCCTTCAATTCTATCAGTGTTTGCTTTATATACTTAGGTGCCCCAATGATGGGTACATATAGATTTACAATTGTTGACTCTTCTTCATTAATTGACCCTTTTATTGCTATATAATGTCTACTTTTATCTCTTCTGACAGATTCCTTCTTAAAGTCTACTTTGTCTGATATTAAGATTGCCACTCCAGCTCTCTTTTACTGATTATTTGCATGGAATATTTTTTCCATCCTTTCACTTTCACCCTATTTGTGTCCTCGGGTTTAAGATGTGTCTCTTGTAAACAGCATATAGTTGAATAATTTTTTTTAATCCATCTTGCCACCTGTCTCCCTTTTGATTTGAGTATTTAGTCAATTTACATTCACCGTAATTACTGATAAGAAGTGATTTACTTCAGCCATTTTATTATTTGTTTTTTGTATGCCTTAAGCCTTCTTTGTCTTTGTCCTTTATTACTGCTTGTTTTTGTGTTTTGTTGATTTATTGTAGTAAGCCTTTTTGGTTCCTTTCTCCTTTCTTTTTGTGTGTGCTTTTTATGTATTTTCTCAGTGATTACCATGAATATTACATTTACTAGCTTGTATTTATAACATTCTAGGGTAAGTTGACCAACTTAATCTTAGTAACATACAAGAAATTCTATATCTATACAACTCCTCTCTCCTCTCCCCCCCTTTTGTTGTTGTCATCACTAATGACATCTTTCTATTTCATGTGCCCTGTTACATAATTTTATAATTGCCTTTTATATATTTGTTATTAAAAATATGTTTAAATTATCAAGCATGAATACTTTATTACTAGCCTTTATTCTTATCCCTTAATTTCCATTTATTAGAGATTTTTATTTTTATGTATAGTTTCAAATACTTTCTAGTGTGTTTTTCCATTCATCTACAGAACTCCCATTAGTGTTTTTGTAGGGCTGGTCTGGTGGATATGAACTCTCTCAGCTTCTGATTGTCTGGGAATGTTTTAATTTCACCCTCATTCTTGAAGGATAGTTTTGCTGGGTATAGTATTCTTGGGTGACAGTGTTTTTTTTTTTTGTTTTCTGTTTTCTTTCAGCACTTTAAATACATCATTCCATTGCATTCTAGCCTCCAATGTTTCAGAGAAGAAATTGGCACTTAATCTTATCAGAGATCCTTCGTATGTGACTCTTTGCTTCCCTGTCACTGCTTTTGGGATTCTGTATTTTTAATTTTTGAGAGCCTAACTATGAAGTGTCTTGGTGTAGATCTCTTTGTGTTTAGCCTGCTTGGGGTTCTTTGAGATTCTTGGATTTGTAGACTTATTGTCCTGTGTTAGATTGGGGAAATTTTCTGTCATTATTTCTTCAAATAATCTTTCTGTCCCTTTCTCTCTCTCATCCCTTTCTGGAATTCCCATGATGAATATATTAGGTCTCTTATTGTTGTGCCATAATTCCATTAAACTGTGCTCAACTTTCTTAAGCCTCCATTCTTGTTGCTCTTCAGCATCTCTAAATTTAACTATCTTACCTTCTAATTTGCTGATTCTTTCTTCTGCCTGATTAAAAAGTCCTTCTGTTGTGTTTCTCATTTCAGTTATTGTCCCTTTCAGTTGCAATATCTCTTTTTTTAGCTCCTCATTTTGTTCTTGCACTGTTTTCCTTATTTCTTTTAGCTTTTGTCTATGTTTTCCCTTAGTGCTTTAATTATGTTTAATGTTTTTGTATTACATTCTTCCTTTTTTTATTATTATTATTTTGTCATCCTTAGATGCACTTTCACTTCCTTTGTCATGTTCATTTGGATGGGCCATCGTTCCTCTGTTCTTTGTGTGTCTTGTGATTTTTTGTTGGGGGGTATTGGCATTTTTGAGTGTGTTAACTTTCTCAGTTTTCCCCAGTATTTGATGTTTTTTCCCACACTGCTTTCTGCAAGAAACTGTTAGGTGAGCAAAGCCTTCGGCCTTTGCTTACCTTTTTCTCTCACTTCCCATGATAACTCCTTCTCCCTCCCTGGTTTAATTGGGATTCAAAAGTTCCAGATACTGTTTTTCAACTTTCAATCTCTCCCAAACATACCAGAGAATACGCAACAGTCACTTTGTCCACCAGTGGGCACTGCCACTCAAGGGAGTTATCATGTACTAATCAATCTTTCCACCAGGGGTTGCAGTCCCCCTTTCTCTGGTTATTCCTCCCTTCCCATCTCTGTTTCTGCAATTACATTTTTAGTTGGAAAACTCACACCCAGCAAGCCTCCTTCGGGCCTGGGTGTTACCCTCAGGTTTTGCCCAAGGTTTCCTTTCCTGCTCTGTGGGCTGCTTATATCTGAGCTGGCATTGAGGGGAAGCACCGTCAGACTTTCCTCTGTTTCAGGAGGAGGAGGGGCTGACACTACCCAGAAGGACCTCCCAGAGATCTGTCTTGTTGATTTCAGGGCCCCAGTGGCCCTGTGGTGGTTGGGGGAGCAGTCTCCACTTAGATGACCCACCTCCTAACTTCACTGTACCAAACCTTCTGTAGTAGCTCATATCAGTCCAGCATCTGACAGTTACCAGTTAGGGGAGGGGTAGTCACACTCCCAACAGACCCCCAGGGAGGTCTGCCTTGTTATTAGAGCCCATCCTGTAGTATGTGGACTGTGAGTGTAGCTTCCACTCAAGATGCCTGCTTCCTAGCACACAGCAGCCTCAGTCAGCAGTCCTCAGCATTGACTGAAAAGGAGAGCAGACAGACCAGAACTGACTCCCCAGGAGGTCTGTCCTGTTGGTTTCAGAGACCTGAGCTATGGGGTGCACAGAAAGGCAAGTAGAGTGTTGACTATGAGAGTGGACTCCACTGTATGGACCTTCTGTAGAAATTCCCAGTAAGCTTGCAACCAGCAGTGTTTGGGTAATGGAGGTGCTGGCACACTCCAAACAGATCCCCAAGGAGGGCTGCCATGTTGATTTTAGGGCAGAAGCCTGGGGTCCTGTCTCTTTGTACAGGCAGGGGTTGTGGTGGTTAGAGAAGCAGGCTCTTTTCTGAGGCCACTACCCCAGTTCACAGCAGCCAGCGGCCCGCTAGGGGAAAAGCAGGGACTGTGGGAGAAGCAATTTTCCTATGTATGCAACTCATTGTTGATTCTTGCCTATCTGCAGTTCCCCCACTATTTTCCTCTGCTCCCCAATTCAGAGTCCCTCAAAGTCAAGCACTTTTTCCTTACTTGTATTTCTTATTGTATTCATGGGGTAGTGTTGGGACAATGGTTTGTTTACACCATCATCTTCCCAGAATTCTCTGTCATTGGGTTTTGATACAAAAAATAAAAAATAAAAAAATGCAGGTGGATTAAAGACCAAACTATGAAAATAAAAACTTGAAACTTCTGGAATAAAATATATGTAAATCTCCTTATGGCCTTTGGGTCAGGAGACTTTTTTAACCAAGTCACAAAAAGCATAAACTGTAACAGAAAAGACTGATATTTTACTAGACCTAAATGGTAAAATTCTGTAGTTAAAAGACACCATAAACAAAGTGAAAAGACAGGTGATTGAAATGCAAATAAGAACAACAAATTAATATACAAAATAGACAATGAGATCCAAAAAGTTATTAAGAAAAAGTCAAATAAACCCATAGAAAAATGGGTTGTATTTACTGGCCAGGGTTCAATGATTCAGTATGAGGACTCACAGTACTCAGCATATAGTTGTACTCACAACTATGATTTATTATGGTGAAAATATACAAAGCAAAATCAGCCAAGGTAAAAGGCACATGAGGCAAAATCCGGAGGAAACTAGGCACAAGCTTCAAAGAGTCCTCGCCCAGTGTAGTCACAGGGAATGCACTTAATTCCATCTGTGAAACACATGTGAAATATTGTCTGACAGGGCAGTTCACTAGAGACTCAGCACCCAAGGTTTTTACTGAGAGCCAGTCATGCCTAGCATGTTCTAAAATTCAAGACTCCCAGAAGGAAAGCAGGTGTTCAACATAAACCATATTTTTTGTACAGTTTAGGCATGGTAAACCACATTATCGCTTCTGGAAATGGTGGGACCCCTCCTGAAATCCAAGTTCCCAGATGCCAGCCAAGGGCCCAACTTGTAAGCAGGACTTTCTAAGGATAGCAACCTTAGGCCTGATATGTTAACTCTTTTCTGCATATATATGAACAAGCGATTCAAAGAAAATGAAATCTTTGTTAATCAAAGAAATGAAAAATTAAAATAACATACCATCTCACATCCAGCCGAATGAAAAAATAATCAAAATCTGACTATACCAGGGAACTGCTTTGTAGAAAAATGGAGGAATCGGGGGACTGGAAATCTCTATGAGGTCAGGGGCAGATGAGAGGATGCGTGAAAGATGGAAGGTCAGAGAGGGACTATTGGAGCAGCACTATCTTGGACTTCTGGGGCAGCTCTTTTTTTCTAGAAGTCACTTGATTATACCTCTGCTACTAGGAATCACTTGATAAAAAAAGCCTTTTGCCTTCAATTCTCCTAAAATAACTAATCAAATATAAGAGGCTAACTACAGCGGGACAGTCAGATTGATAAGGTTTAGTGTCCAGTTCAAAAGAGTTATAGAAATACACGATTGACAACAGGGCATCCAATCAGGTATTCAACAGGGGGGAATTTAGATGCTAATTAAGCTTTAAGACTCAGGTAGAGAGGCATCAGTGATCACTGGGAAATTAGTCCACAAGTCTAGGTCTCTAGATTACAGCAAATGCCTTGCCTTTATAAGGAATGCCTCAGGAACAAAGCTGAGCAGAATTTTACAGATAAAAGGACAACAGTGGAGTCACATCAAAAGCTAATATGGGTGAAGCAAGCCCTGGGAATATGATCCAGCTGAGACCATAACTGCCAACTGCCCCTTTGCTTTCTCAGCTCCCATGACAAACCATCCCAAACTAGAATTTGGTGCTATAGAAGCAGCCCCAGAGGAAACAGCAGCTGCTATGCAGGAAATTCAGGAACAGGTGTTATAGGCTATCTGGAGTAGTCACTCAAGGACATAGAGTCACATATGTCTAATGGACTTGTAGATAAACACAGAGGTGTCTCCTTACCCGGTTGCAAAGTGGAACTGTCACAGTGGTGAACCTTCGAATTGTAGGGAAGTTAGTTGTCATCTAGCAGCATTTCTGAATTTCTCACTTATCGTTTTTATAATATTTTACATTAATGAAAATAAATCATGCCTATATAGGTAAGTTTCAGAAGAAAGGCCTGGCGATCTTCTTCAGAAAGGTCACAGCCTTGAAAACATTATGGAGTGCAATGCTACTCTGCATGCACGGGGTTGCCATGAGTCAGTCAACTTGACAGTAAACGGGTCATGCAATTATTGTTACTACCGCTAGATGGCACTGAAGCTCATTACTCTTATGAGAGTCAAAAGATGCCACCTCAGAGTTCAATTAAGATAAAGCATAAGGCTTTGCAACTACAGAGTTCATAATAATTCAAGAATCTGATGGCTTTCAGAATACGCGATTAAATATACTGTTCCTTCTAAAGCTACTGGAATTAGAGCTTTGCTGAAGCCTGACCCAAATCTCTGAAACCGAGTTCTCAATAGAATTTTAGAATTCTCTATGACTCTCCTCCCCCACCAAGAAAGAAGTCAAGCACCACTACTCCTGAGTAGCTTCAAATCAAAAACCAAACCCATGCTGTCGTCAGTCATGACTCATGGCAGCCTTATGTGCTTCAGAGTAGAACTGTGCTCCGTAGGGTTTTCAATGGCTATAATCTTAGAGAGGGGTCCCTGCGTGGCCCAAATAGTTAAGCACTGGACTAACTGAAAGATTGTGAAAGGTTGGTGGTTCAAACCCACCCAAAGGAGCCCCAGAAGAAAGGCCTGAAGATCTGCTTCCGAAAGGTCACAGCCTTGAAAATCCTATGGAGCAGTTCTACTCTGTATACATGGGGTCACCATGAGTTGGAATAGACTGAACAGTCTGGTTTTTTTGGTTGAATCTTACAGAAGTAGATTGCCAGGCCTTTCTTTAGCGCCATCACCAACTGCACCACCCGGGACCTTCAGGTACAGCTAACCCTAGCTAGTCATGCTTGTTTGAGAGCTAAACTTTTGACAGAGATTTGAAAATCTTTTTATGATTTCTAAAAGCTACCGAAGATGGAGAGTAGACAGCTTCTCAGATACCACTTTCTGACCCTTAAAATTTTTCTGCCCAATTTGTAAGAATCGAACACAAATTGCTTTTTATAAGCAGGGTTGGATGGTAGAAAGTTGTGCCAGATCTAGAAAGACAGAAACAATGGCTGCAAGGTCAAGCAGATATCTGTGCAGCAATAAGGCAACATTGTCAAGAAGGAGCCCTGGTGATGCAGTGGTTAAAGGGCTTGGCTGCTAACTGAAAGGTCAGCAGTGTGACCCCACCAGCCACTCAATGGCATAAAGATGTGGCAGTCTGCTTCTGTAAAGATTACAGCCTTGGAAACCCTAATGGGTGGTTCTACCCTGTCCTATAGGATCACTGTAAGTCAGAATCAACTTGACGGCCATGGGTTTGGGTTTTGTCAAGGATCTATTACTTTTTATGAATAAACACAGAGATGTAAAGCAAGAAGATATATCAGAAACTGGGGGAACAGTGCAAGAGTCAAGATCCCAGAGACAGTGTCTAAGACCAAACTGCTAACTGAAATTTCCACCCAAAGGGGACAATTCCAATCAGAAATATGGGCAATTACTGGTGAAGATGGAGGATATGTAACCAATTTTACAGTCACAAGCTCTGGTATGCAAACATGTGACTTTATCAATAACTGAATTTAGCTTTGTCCTCAAGCCCCTGTTTTCATAGGGTAACAACAACAGCAAAGTAATCTTAACAATTTGAAGTAACACATCTTTTTTAAAACATTCTAAATTTAGGTAAATACCCTAAGCTCAGTGGAGCTTTTGTATCCAGGGGTCATCCTGTTCTTATTGGACTCCCCGCTGGTGCCTCCTGTTGATATCAGTCATCTGTTCTCTGAGTGTGGGTTATGTATGACTATTGCTCCAGGGAGCCTACAGAAGGCTCCTGCTTCTCAGCCCCACCTCAACTCTTGTTGATGCTGCAGATCCTCTGAGACTCAGCCACATGTTCCACCTGGCTCTTCCCCCGAGATCTGCAGCATCTCAATTCTCAGCATAATCCTATGGTTTAATTCTCTGGTACGTAATAAACCAACTTATGATTCCGACTCATAGCAACCTCATGTGTTACAGAGTAGAACTGCCCCATGGCATTTTCTTGGCTGTAATCTTTACAGAAGCAGATCACCAGCTCTTTCTCCCACAGAGATGCTGAGTAGATTCGAACTGCCAAGTGCTTAACCGTTGTGCCACCAAGGCTCCTTTGGTGCATAATAGACACCCAATAAATGTTTGATTAAATCACACCAGGACCTTACTTTCCCCTTCCTCCATTCATCTCACATGTACACCCCCCCCCACACACACACACGCACACACCTGCTTTCTTCCTGCTAACATTCGTAACAGCAGGGCCTCAGCCACTCTCCCCTATCAAAGTGAAGAGAACTTATAGCTGTAACTGTTAAAAAAGTGAAAAATTGCTACCTCATTACTATTAATAATAGCAACCATAATAACTAAAACCACCCTTCACTGAATGTTTACTATATGCCAGGTCCTATGCTAAATGATTTACAGACATTATTTCATTTAGTTCTAAAAATAAACCCATAGGTTTATTAAATAATAAAATAATGTTACTATTTTACAGATAAGAAAACTGAGGCTTCGAGAGTTTTAAGTAAGTCTCAACTACAACAACAAAAATTAATAAATAAATTATTTTTAATAAAAGAGTTTAAATAACTTCCCCAGGCTCACAAAGCTATTAAGTGCAAAAGACAGGATTTAAACCTCAGCCCATCTGACTCAAAAGCTAAACCTCTTAACTATCTACCCTACGCTAAGCTATTATTTTACGTGTTTGCTGTTTCTTTCAGATTTGATGATAACGGATATATTGAAGATGTTACAGTAAATTTCTTAGTGTGGGAGATACATGGAAGGGACGACTATAGCTTTAATACCACTATGCTTAAGGTATGACATATTGAAATTTAAAGAGTATGCAATCAGACATGTCTTTCTATTTTAAATCTGTTTATACCTTACCTAAGGAAAATAGAACTAGCAGCTGTCAGCAGAAAAAACATATCACTTCTATATTATGTTCTGTGACTACCAAAATTCATTTATGCAAAAGGAAACCATTATGTAAAACAGACTTAAAAAGAGTCATAAAAAACGTTTATAGTAGGATGATGCAATTGGTGAGTATTTTCTTTTTTTCTGCAAACTGTATTTAATGTTGTTTGATTACTCAGGGGTCTGTCCTTGGCTGTGGGACATTTATCACAGTTGTGCTAAATCAAATGGACACTGTTTAGACTTCATCTCACTTGACTTCTTTGCATCATTTGACCCTGCTGACCATTATCCTTTCTTCCCTTGGCTTCAGTGTCACCACACCCTCCTGGTTTTCCTCTATCCTCCCTGGCTGGCCTACGTCAGCCTCCTTCCAAAGTAACTTTCTCATCTGTCAGAGACCTTAGTTCTCCAAGAGGTATAACCCACTCAGATTGCGGCCGAGAGGACTGAGTTCCACCTGGCACCCCTCCCCTGCCAGGGTACTGCAAGAACTAAGTGTCTTTCAATTCTGTGACCCAACAAATCAATCCCACCACACATTCATCTTATACTTGTTTCTAGCTCAATATGTAAATTCCTCTGGTCTACTTCCTCCCCATAGTCTCATCCCTAAACCATTCTATCCTTCTTCTACCTTGACCCAGACTCAAAATACTCTCTTCCCTCTCAAACCTTTCCATTATACCTTAGGGGTCAAAGCCTCTAGATTCTTCTTCAGTAAAAGTTCCTCAGCGGATATCACTCTCTCTAGAGTTCTATCAAACGAAGGGCACTCTTTCTCTCACTCCATTTACTTAAGGAGGAGATGTGAGGTTGGTATAATCAGTAGTATTATTTCCAGATGATTATCTCTTCACTGTAAGGAAAGTTCCATGTTTTGAGGCTCCTTCCATCCAGTCGTCATCTACCCCATTTCTACATTTTGCTGTCATAGATTCAGAACTTGATCATTCACTTCATGCCCTGAAAACAATTGTAACTGACTCATAAATTCTTCCACCCATCACGTAGGGTCATTGCTGGAAAGCAGCTTTGTAAGCAGGGCCTACATTTCCCAGCTCCATTTACATGTAGGTGGGTCAAGATGACTGGTTCTTGACCCTGGAGTATGAGCAGAAGTCATGGGTATCACTTTCAGGATGAAATGATTAAGAAAGGATCACAGGAAACTTTATGTGATCTTCTGTCGTATGTCAGAATGTTACAGCAACAATTAAATGAGGAGATGAGAGCTTGATGAAAAGGATCCAGTTGGGAGACTTCAAGAGCCATTCAACGGAAAAAGCCTGCCTTCCTAATTTATTGCTTGGACAAAAGTCACCCATAAAAACCATATAACCATGAATATATGCTTTAAACTCTGTGTGATCAAGACTAAGACTTTTATTGTGTAAAGTTCCTGAGAGTTGGGGTTTATTGTTGCAGCAGAGCAGAGACTACCTTGACTAATATAGCTCCCCCTATCAAAATTACATTTAAATTCAAACATTTCAGTCTCTGACCTCAGTTCCTCCTTCTTTAGCTCTCTCATTGTTACTCCCATTACTTCTGTGTCTCTTACTTTTTCTCACGCCATCTAGACATCCACTGTATTGAACTCTCTGATTTCTTCGTATCACTCCCATCTTTCTTTTCCTTTCCTATCCAGCTCGAGTGCCATGGCTCAATCCTTCAGCCACTGTCTTGTCAATACGTATATTTTACTTTCTCCTGCTCACTGTCATAGCAACTTAAAACACCCACTGTTCTGCCTTAACCTGTCCTATATACGAGCTGTTCAATGCCTATATCTGAGCTGCTGATCACTTCTAGAAAAAAATAAAATAACCATTGTAATAACTAGAATTAAGAACTCAATTATTGGAGGTGATAGCTGAAGAGAGAATCAGTCAACTTAGAAGAGAGGTCAGAAGAAAAGATCCAGAATTAAGTATGGAGAGATAAAATTATATAAAAATAATTACATAATTATGTATGAATAAGACTGAGTAAGAGTATAGAGGATTAAGTGTTATGATATAAGACTGGAGCCCTAGAGAGAGTGTAGGGCAGGAGCAATATTTTCCAAAACTGGTAAAAAAAAACTTTAGGTCACAGAAAAAGTAATCTGTATCCAGGAAAAGCATAATAAAATTTCCAAGTTCAAAGACAAAGAGAAAAATCTTATAAGTAGCCAGAGCAAAAAAGATAAAATACCTTCAAAAGAATAACAATAATATTAAAGCTGACATCTCAATAGAGATAATGAAAACCAGAAAGGTTTGAACAAAACTATCTTTAAACTGCTGAAAGAAAAAAATTGCCAGCTTGAAGTTCTATACTCACTGGAAATAGACTTTAAAAAAATGAAAATGAGCAAAAGATAATGCCTTAAAAGATCTACAAAATTAAAACAGAACATTTTTTAAATAAAAAAATAAATGAGGAATGGAATAAAAGGGATTGAGAGAAAGTGATAAATATTGAAGGCAGGCAGAGAAGATCCTATACACAGATAAATAGAATCCCTGGAAAAGAAAATCATGCAAAGAAACAAAACCAGTATTAAAACTTTAATTCAAGAAAATGCTCAAAAAAATTTTTAGAAAGATTTGAAACTTCATATTGATAGAGCATATCACGTACTTTTGAGAATATCAAACTATAACAATCAACCCAAGAGGGCATCTAGGCAAAAAAGCAAGAAAGTTATAAGGAAAATACAATTCGATTACCATCCAACATTTTTACAGTAGTTCTTTACACTAGGAGAAAATGGAGTAACATAGTTAAGATACTAAAGGAAAGCAAATGTGAGTCAAGGATTCATACTCGGCAGAATTGGCTTATAATATAAAGGATACAGGCAAACTGTTAAAAACATGTTTAAAAAAAAAAAAAAACCAGAGAATAGTTTTCCCATGAGCACTTCCTGAAGAATTTACTAAACAATAAGCTTCAGACAACCAAAATGATTACAGAGATATCAACGTAAGAACTAGAGGGCAGCATTAAATAGTTACTTGTAGAACTAAAACAAAATGAGGGTTAAAAGGCAAATAGAATACTATATAATGGATATAGTCTCTGACAACGTAGATATAACACAATTATAAAATACCGTGGGAGAATGTAAGGAGCATAAGCAAAAAAAAATGAACTGTTTTTAGTAATCATGATGATAGTGGTAGTATCTGCATTGTTATTCTGAAGCTGTCAGGTGTATAATGTGAGATAAATCAAATGTGTAAATATGAGATATTCTAACACTATCATTCCTCACCAAGAATTTTGGTATAAAAAGAAGGAAATACATATGTAAGATAGAAGAGGTTAAACAAAAATCCTGAATTTAAATTGGACTCAAAATAAACTCATGAGGTATTGGATATTAATCTAGATATAGATATTGATATATGTTGATATAGAGAGATAGATAAATTCTTACTGCTCTGGCTGTTAAAAATTCTAGACCCAAAGTCGAGAAGGGGAGAGTATCAACACATCCCAGGGTCAGCATCCAATGTCACAAAACAATATGTGTACTGTTAAATGAGAAACTACTTTGCTCTGTAAACCCTCACCTAAAG
This sequence comes from Dugong dugon, assembly GCA_030035585.1. NCBI lineage: Eukaryota > Metazoa > Chordata > Mammalia > Sirenia > Dugongidae > Dugong > Dugong dugon. The sequence goes on along the minus strand of CM057469.1, from coordinate 19,279,908 downwards.
CACAATAATAATCATAATAAAACTAGAAACAATGACCAATCAGGTTGCAATAAGTATCCTTAGTACCCAGATTGTTGTCTTAAAATATCGTTTCATATTAAAAGCAACAGGGACTCTTAAATAAATGGCTGATTCTAAGTCTGGAGGAAGAAATGTACAATAAACCTGGAAAATGTGGACATACCCAATAGCAAGGAGTCATCAAAGACTGCCAGGGTCATATCAAAAGGAATCAGAAGCCAACCTGAAGAGGTTCCTACTTGCCAAAGAGGGGACAATTTGAGCTTCATTAAGGATCATTATTACAATCAACTGAAGCCCACTAAATACATTAAATCTCTGAGTTCATAATAATTTTTAAAAATCTCATATTTGGAGAATAATAGGAAACCTAGTTTTTTTATCTTGATAACTGGCAAATAAAGGGAAAGAAACAAATATATATCCTATCTTTCCCATATGAGCTATACCACTGGGTAACCAAATAGTAGATGAGGAGAAACACCTGTTTGTAAAATTATTCCAGTTGATAAATTAAAAGGAAATGATAGAATTGGAATATGACCATTTTACAATCCAATGAATTAATGGACGTAGGCATTGAGCATAAACACCTGCTAATATCACTAAAAGAGAGACAATTAGACAAAAATGTGCCTTCTTATAAAAGAACACAACACTACCCACAGTCTTGCCGAAAGGGTTGAACCTGAGTCTGATCAGCCCTCTGAATCCAGCTGCCAGCTGCACATTTGCAGGAAATATAGAGGAGAGGAGAACATGTTCAACAGGACTATGAGGATGCGATCAGCAAAATCCAGGCTATGGGAAACACTCAGGTCAAATGGCTAAAGTTATTCAGTAAGTCCATGGCAGGAAAAGAAAAGGGATGGAAAAGGATTCTGTTGTTTAAAGGAGACCCAAAAGGCACACATGGATAATAAAATATAAAGAAATACAAGTACTAATTACTATAAAAGTCAGGATAGTGGTTAATTTGGGAAAGGGAAGGAGCTGTGAGAGGTTTATAAAATACCTGAAATTGTGTAATTTTTTATCTGAATGGTGGTTATTATAGTATTTGCTTTAGAATAACTCATTAAATTATACATTTGTTTGGGTTTTTTGGCATCTGTGTTTTATTTTTCAATAAAAATTTTTTAAAATAAGATGAAGGCATTTATAATTTTTTGTTTAAAATGTGGAAAAAAAAGACATTTTCAGACAAAAGTTGAGACAAAAATTTGTGATGAAAAGATTTATGGTAAGGATGTTGCTCAGGCAGAGGGGGAATGGTCCCTGATAAAAGAAAAGAAAATTTCATAAAATAAAAGTTTATATATCTCAAGATTATTTAACAATTCTAACTGAGATGCACACTTTTAATTTAATTTACATAGCCTCAAAATACATAAATAAAAAATTGAGAGAACTAGAAATAGACAAATCTACAAACATAATGGAATATTTTAACACAACTCTAATTATTGGAACACAGCATACACAAGATTAGTAAAGAAAATTAGTAGAAGGTTTGAGCAACACAATTAACAAAGGTGACCCAATAACTTATATAGAACACTATACGAACAATTGCAAAGCGCATATTCTTTTTTTTGGTGCACACAAGTGATTTACAAAAATTGACCATATATCCTCTATAAAGTTAAGTCTCAAGAAGATTAAAGGGAATGAAATCACAGAGTGTGTTCTTTGACTAGAAATCAATAATAAAAAGATAATTAGAAAATCCCCATATATATGAAATAGCCCATACGTCAAGCAGGAAATTACAATGGAAATTAGAAAATATTTTGAAGTGAATGATAATAAAAATAGTAAATAGCAAAACTCACTAGATGCAGCTGAAATTGTACTGGGTGTGAGGAGATTTATAGGCTTATGTGCTTATGTTAGAAAAGAAGATTGAAAAAACAATGAGCTAAGTATCCATCTCAAGAAGTTGGGGGGAAAAAAAAAAGCCAGAAAGTTAAATCCAAAAGAAGTAAAAGGAAGGAAATGACAAAATTAAAAACAGTAATTCATGAAACAGATGCAAACATAGAGAGGATCCACAAGCCAGAAGTTGGTTCTTTCATTGTTGCGGGTGTAGGTGGGGAGGAGTTGGTTCTTTGGAAAGACTAATAAAATTGACTGATCAAGAAAAATAGAGAAAGGAGCATTAATAACCAATATCAAGAATGTTAAAGGGGCATCACACTCTTCCTCCACAATAAAGACCCAAAAAACTAAGTAAAACAGAGACAAACATCAGTCCTGGCACCCTAAGCATCAAATGAAGAGATAAAGAACTCAGCCAAGCACCAAATAGAATAAGAAACTGACAGAGAACAGACCGTGAGGAGAGATATGTGCGGAGGTCCCCTTTCAGCTAACGCAGCACGGATTCACCATCTTGGACCCCTGTTCCAGATCAGCGGACAGGCAGTACAGGAAAGCAGCATCACAGAGTTCCCAGCAGGAGACAGAGCACCTGGTAACCAGCAATATATGCTTTCCCACTCCCCAACCTTCTCCCCCCTGCTCACCCTCCAATGCTTCCTAGCTGGCTGTGGTCGCTCGGCCAGCCAGGAAGTGCAGGCTCCATGTTGCTTGGATTCACCCCACCCACACTGGAGATTGGGGAACAGAGAGTACTGGAAAGCAGTTTCAGCAGAAAACAGAGCACCCAGTAACCAGTGTTATATGCTTTCCCACCCCCAGCCCTTCTTCCCCCCAGCCCCTGCTCGGCCTCCCCTGATTCCTTCCGGCCTCTGTCTCTTGGCTGGGAGACAGTGGCTCTTGCTCACACTGGCCAGTTTCCTCAGTGCCATTCCTTTGTTGATGGTGTTACTTTTTTCTGCTTCTTTTGGTTTCTTCTGTGCTTCTCACCATCTCCCATTCCTTTCTCTTGAACACCTGGCTCCATGTGCCATCTGCACTTCTTGAAAGGCTATGAAGCACTGCTTGGCTGGGGAGCTGCTTCCCTGGTCTGTGTCACCACACTGGTGGGATCCCTGGGGCCTTTTGTTTGCTTGTTTTCTTTTTTTTTTTTTTTGGCAGCTTGGGAGCCCCCTCTAGCAGGGCTGCACTGCATGACTTGGGAGCCACTTCCTTGGTCTGTGCAGCCTTGCCACTGGGATCCCTGGGAGCATTTTTCTCTCTCTCTTTTTCTTTTTTGTCTTTCTTCATTTCTCAGTTTCTTATCTCTCTATACTTACCTTCTTTTCCTGTATCCTGAATACTTGGTGCTGTGTGACATCTCTGCCCCTTATAGCCAGGCAATACTTCGAGGCCTGGGAGCCACTTCCCTGCTCTTTGCAGCCACTCTGGTGGGATCCCCGGGGACTTTTCTTTTCTACTTTCTTTCTTTTTTTTCCCCCTAATTTTTATTTATTTATTTTATTTTTTCTCTTTTTTCTTTTTTCCTGTTTTTTTCAATTTCTCAGTTTCTTGTCTCTCCACTCCAGTGGCAAGCTCCCTTAGCACTCTTTTCTTTACTATTATTATTATTTTGGCCCCTGTTTATCTCTCCTCTCTCTCTTCTTTCCCATGCCCATCTTAGCTCCACACATCACAACCTCCCCTCTCCTTCCTGCCTACCTGCACCATGCACTGAACATCACACCCCTGAGCAGTACAGGCACGGCCTACCAGAACTTGCCCTGCACTGACTCCCAGCCCACCCTGTGGGACCTGGTAGTGCCACAAACAACCCATCCCAGCCCCTCTCCTTCAGTTGGACCTGCCCTGCTGCACCACAGCTGAGCAACTGGCACTGACAGATATAACCAAATAAAACAAAAAAGCAGGATGAAACAAACAAATCTACAATCAATAAATGAAGAAAATAACTACTGAATGCCCCAAAGACAGCAGATGATATCAAAACACATAAAAAAGTACGATAGGATGGCTCCAGTAGGCATCTAAAATAAAACACCAGATGACTTTCCAGTAGAAGAAAAGGTACTAGAACTACCTGTTAGGGAATTCAAATCTCTAATATTCAGAGCTATCCAAGAGTTGAAGCAAAAAGCAGACAAAAATGAGGGGAAAAAAGACAAATTAATGGAAAAGGCAGACAAATTCATGGAAAATCCAGACCAAAAAATGGAAGAATTCAGGAAAATAATACAGGAACAAAATGTCAAAATAAATTCACAACTAGAAATCATACAAAACAGCAATTAGAAATCAAAAGATAAACAAGATTTCAGAAATGGACAGTGTCATAGAAGGGCTGAGGAGCAGGTTTGAAACATTGGACGACAGGATCAGCGAAACTAAAGACAAACACTTGGATACATCTCTGAGGAAAAATCAGAAAAAAGAACAAAGGAAAGTGAAGAAACCCTAAGAATTATGTGGGATACAATCAAAAGCAAACATTTGCAAGTGATCGGATTTCTGGAACGGGGGAGAAAACAGAAAACACAGAGGATCACTGAAGAACTGCTGACAGAAAACTTTCCTAAGATCATGAAAGATGAAAAGCTGACCATCCAAGAAGCTCAACTAACCCCATAAGGTAGACCTCAAAAGAAAATCACAAGGCATATCATAATCACAGTTGCTAAAAACAAAGACAAAGAAAGAATCCTGAGATCAGCTTGAGAAAAATGAAAAGTCACATACAGAGGGGAAACAATAAGACTAAGCTCTGATTATTCAGCAGAAACTATGCAGGCAAGAAGGTAATGGGATAACATATATAAAACCTTGAAAGAAAAATATTACTAACCAAGAATAATATATCATGCAAAACTCTTGTTCAAATATGATGGTGACATTAGGACATTTCCAGATAAACAGAAATTAAGGGAATAAGTAAAAACCAAACCAAACTGACAAGAATTATTAAAGGGATTCCTTCGATTTGAGAGTAAACATCATCAGACCACAGGCTGAATCTAGGACACAAGATCATACCAGCCAGATACCAACCTAGGAAATAAACTCTCAAGGGCTATCCAAAACGAAAAGAATTGCAATAAGGAACCAGAGAGGTTAATCTATACATGACAATGACGTCAGAACAATAAAAGAGGAAATAAATAATGTAGATATAGAACTTTCTAATGGAGAGGAAGGCAAGGCAATACCAAGTAATAATAGACTGGCTCAAACCCAGGAAGATAAGGGTAAATTTCAAGGTAGCCACAAAGAAAGTTAACAAACGTACTCATCAAAATAAAGAAGAACAACATAAAGTCTCAGTAAAAACAAAATCTACAAAAACAAAAGAAATGAAAAAAATCCACAAACAAAAGGAACTAAGCACAAGTGAGTAAGAGGAACAAAGAAAACGTCAGCACCACAAAAAAAAACAAAAAACTACAGAATGATGCAATAAACTCACACCAATCAATAATTACACTGAATGTAAATGGCCTAAATGCACCCATAAAGAGACAGAGAGTGACAGAATGGATTATAAAACAGCATCCATCAATATGCTGCCTACAAGAGACACACCTTAGAAACAAAAACATAAATTCATTAAAAATCAAAGGATGGAAAAAATATATCAAGCAAACAGCTACCAAAAAACAGCAGAAGTGTCAATACTAATCTCAGATAAAATAGACTTTAAAATGAAATCCACCATAAAAGACAAAAAGGGCACTATATAATGATTAAAGGGACAATCCATCATGAAGACATAACCATAATAAGCATCTACGCACCCAATGACAGGGCTCCAGAATACACAAAACAAACTCTAACAGCACTGAAAAGAGAAATTGAGAGTTCCACGATAATAGTAGGAGACTTCAACACGCCACTCTCAGTGAAGAACAAAACATCTAGAAAGAAACTGTAGCCATGGAGGAAAGATTTCAGCTGAGCTTCCAGACTAAGACAGACTAGAAAGAAGGACCTGGTGGTCTACTTCTGAAAAAAATTAGCCGGTGAAAACCTTATGAACACCTAATAAGGACCTTAAAAGAAAAGAAATTTATGAGCCAATCTCACTCATGAATATATATATTTATATACACAAAACACCCAAACAAAATATTAAAATCAAATCCAGCAATATATTAAAGAATAATACATCCAGACCAAGTTTTGTTTATTTCACGAGTGAGGGATTGGTATAGCAATTAAAATTCAATCAAAGGAATTTCCCATATTAACAGAATAAAGGAGAAAAGACTTAAGATTATTGTAATAGTTGATGAAAAGTCATTTCATAAAATATTTATCATCCATACATGACATGCTTTAAGAAATAAATTTTAGAAAATTATAAATAGAAGGCAACTTCCTTACCCTAATAAAATATACATACCAAAAAAAAAAAAAAAAAAAAAAAACCTATAGCAAACATCACATTTAATAGTGAGAATGTGAAAGCCTTCCCTCAGAAACAAGGATGCATGTTATCACCACTTTTGTAAAACATTGTTCCTGGAGAGCTTTGTAACATGGCAAAATAATAATCAATGAAAATAAATAAAAAGTGTAAGGATTGAAAAAGAAGAAACAAAACTGTCATATTCACAGGTCACATGATTGTCCATGTAAAACAATTAGAATTAATAAGTGAATTTAAGTTCTCGCAATACAAAAATCAATTGTTCCTCCATATACCGGCAAAGATCTAAATAATGAAATTTTAAAAGATACATCATGTTCAGTGGCATCAAAATATATTCAATGCTTATAAGTAAATTGATATGCAAAACCTTTATACATACATGTACATGCAATCTTTTCTCAGAGTGGTTGTTTAAATGAAGCACAGACATGGAAGTCAATGACTGAACTTAACAAGCATCTCCCATTGGAAAAGGCCTGGGGACCTGAGGTAAGAAGATCATTACCCTGGAAATTGTTTATTGATAACAATTAATTTAGCATTACAGTATTAACAAAAGCTTAATGGAAACCAGTGTGGATTTAAATTTGTTTTTATCAATCAAATTCTATTTTTCTATTGGATTTTATTATTATTTCAAAAATGCTTCATCTTAGTTTCTGGATCTTCTGTTGATCTCATATTACCAACAATTTTGTTTTAACTTTGTATGCTGGCAATCTGTGTTGCATATTATTAGATGTCTGGTAAACAGGTTAGTGCATTGAGAGTGAGTCTTTTTAAAGAATGTCTGAAGTTTTGATTCTTGTATACCTGAAAGACCATTTCTTAATGCCAATTATCAATCCCATATTGCTTTTGATTACTTCCGATATTTTCTTGAAGTTTGTTTATGTTATTTGGATAATCAAATCATATCTCATGAATAAAGGGTGATGTATAAGGATCCCTGGCTTGTAAAATGTAAACCCTACTAGGAGAATGTTACTTTGTTTCCCTGTCAGAATGTATATGGATTAAGACAAGGATATATATACAAAGGATGTGCATTGTCCTCTGTATTCCCAACTTCAAATCCTACTCTCTATCCACCACTTCCTATCTTTCCTCAACATAACCTTACTCCAACCATCTTGTGAACAATCCTTCAACCCCAGCATAACCTTCAATCCATTGATCCTACCACCTTCACCCCACCCCAGGTTCTGTTTTCCTTCCTAATCCAGTTTAAATTCCATGGTCAATAATTATTTTACTCTGTTAATATGTACCCTCAATTCCGCTTCTCCCTTCTTCATATTTGTGTGGCTAAATCACGGCCCTGTCTAAATCCTACTGTCCACCTCAGCAGCAGCTGCATATGGCTAGAGAAAAGCACACCCATGTTGATTTGTTTCACTTAAATTTCATGATTAAAGCAGTCCCTCAATCCTGCTCGGCAAATATACTGTATTTGTATGTTTTTGTAAAACTGTACTGTATTTCTGTAGCCCATTGTCTCACCCTATCTCGTAAATAACTATTGCATACTTTCTCCTCACTCCTAAAATCTCCAACACCTATTTCCCTATTCCCACTTTTATCTAATAAACTTGCTGCCTACTTCACCAAGAAAATTATGGTCATTATTAAATCGGGAGCTAGATCCTGTTATTTAACGTTATTTAAAGATGTGAATATGTTAAAATTTGTAAATATATTGCCACATAGTTTTTTTAATATTTGGACCACTGTAATTCTGTATAATTGGATTATAAACAATCTATTTTATATTATATTTTTAAATATGCTATTCTAAGACTATGTCCATAGCAGCCTATAAGCTTTGCCAAATTTCCGAAGGGGCTCACAGGGCAAACAATTTAAAAATAATGTAAGATAAATACACACACACACACAATGAGATTAGGAACACCTAGCATAGATATAAAAAGAGAAGGTCTGAACTTTGGACCATTCAAATAGGGAGATGAGGAGCAAAGGATATGAAAAAGGAATAAGAGGAAAACAAGGTGAGTGTGTCGTCCAGGACATCATACAAAGCAAGTTTCATAAGAAGGAGGGAAGGATCAACTGTGTCAAATCCACAACTAAGATAATCAACTAAGATGAGGTCTGAAAATTGATCCGTTAGTTTAGCAACATGTGATAACTGGTAACTTCGACAGGAGCAGTTTTGGTGGAATTGTAAGAGAAAAACCTTATTGAAGTGGATTTAATAAAATATGCAACAAAGAAATTGGAAGCAGTAAGGACAGACACCTAATGAAGAATTTTTCAATAAAGGGGAGAGAGAAATGGGGTAGTAACTGGAGAGCAATGAGGTAAAGAGACCGCCTTATTTTTTTTAATAAGTTGAGTGAAACAACCAAGTGCATGCTGATGGGAATATTCCAACAGAAGAGGAAACTGATGATGCTCTACTACAGGGTTACTGTAAGTTGGAATCGACTTGATGACAACAGGTTCTTCTTAACATCTCAAACTTAACATGTCCAAAACTGAGCTTCTACACCCTCCAGACATACTTCTCCAACATTCTTCCCCACCTGAGTTAATGGAAACTCCATCCTTCTAGTTTGCTTACGATAAACGCCTCTCAGTGTCATCTTATGAGCCACATTTGGTCTTTCAAGAAATATTTTGGCTCTTCCTCCAAAGTGTATTCTGAATTTGGTCACCTGTCACCACCCCAATTGCCACCACTCTGTTTCAAGTCAGTGTCACCTATCATCTGGGTTATGATGTAACATCCTCTTAACTGGTCTCCCTGCTTCAGCCTTACACCCCATGAATTCATTCACAACACAGCAGCCAGAAAGATCCTTGCTGGTGTTGTCTTTAGGTGCCATCACGTCGGTTCCAACTCATAGCAACCCTACGTACAACAGAATGAAACGCTGCCCGGTCCTGTGCCATCCTCACAATTGTTGCTGTTTGAGCCCATTATTGCAGCCACTGTGTCAATTCATCTCATCGAAGGTCTTCTTCTTTTCACTGACCCTCTATCTTACCAAGCATGTCCTTCTCCAGGGACTGGTCCCTCCTGATAACATGTCCAAAGTATGTGAGATGAAGTCTCAGCATCCTCGTTTCCAAGAAGCATTCTGGTGGTACTTCTTCCAAGACAGAATTGTTCGTTCTTCTGGCAGTCCATGGTATATTCAATATTCTTTGCCAGCCTCATAATTCAAAGGCATCAATTCTTCAGAATGATCCTAAAGAAACGTAAATAAGAACATGTCACTTGTCTGATCAAAACACTGCAGTGGTTGCCATCTCACATGCCAAAGCCTGCAAGACTTGCCGCCCCTAGCTCCCTTAGTTCTCCAGGTTGTAAATATCAACTAGTCAGTGAGGACTTCCCTGGCCCCCCTATCTAAAATTTTAACCATTACCCATGATAGTACATATCCCTTTTCCCTATTTTCTTTTATATCATTATCATTTATAATTCTCTGACTTGTTATGGAGTCTACTTATTGAACTTATAACCTGGCCCCCCAGCTAGAATGTAAGCTCCATGTGGACAAGGTTTTTTTTCTGTTTTGTTCACTGTTGTATCCCTAGCACCTAACCCATTGTAGATGCTCAATAAATATTTGTTGAGCTAGTTATTTAATTATAGATAATCTACCTATTAAATCTGAAATTTTATTATTCCAAATAATTTTCCTTCAACCTGGTTAGGACACTGCAACTATGATGGATTACCTCTAAATATTACTCCCATTGCTGCGTTCCTCATTCCTAATTCAAAATCCTGGGAGAGAACTTTGAAAGTAAGAGAACTTAGGAGTTGCCCAACCCTCACCCTCAGCTAGATCATAGGGCAGGGAGGAAAAGAAAATCTGTGCCTATCAGCTTTGGTAATGAAAGGTGGGGACTTGGAATTACCCTCCCACTCTGATGATAGCCAAAAGGAAAAGGAATCAGAGTACTACTGAGAATAGTCAGGGCTATAAGCTGACTAAATAAATAAATAATAAAGCCACTATCCACGTATACTGCACTCAGAAAGAGGTAATGTTGGAATCCTCTTTTAATTAAAGTTACAGTGTTATATTAGGAATCCTTGGGTGGCACGAATGGTTAAATGCTGAACTACTAGCCGAAAGTTTGACAGTTCAAACCCATCCAGAGGCACCTCAGAAGACAGGTCTGGCAATGTGCTTCTAAAAGATCACGGCCTTGAAAACCCTATAGAACAGCTCTACTCTGCACACACTGGATGGCCATGAGTCAGAATCAACTCGACAGCAACTAACAACAACAGCATAGTGTGATATTAGCTATAGACCTTGATGACAATTTCATCTCCCAGAAGAAATGAAGAGTAGTGGGTTTTGAAATGGAAGTAACAGTAAGTGAGATAAGAGCCTATATCCCTACATTCATGATATCCAGGGAAGAGAAGGCAGGCATAATTACAACTGTACCTCACACTTCTCAAAAATTTCAGATAAAATCCCTAAGTGTCCACAAGAAAACTTTTAGTACTAATAGAGGAATTTAGCAAAATTGCAGGCTAGAAGGTCAATGAAAAGAAATCAGTTGGGTTTCTATGCACCAGCAGTGAGAAATCTGAAAAGAAAGTAATTCCATTTACAATAACATCTAAGAAAAGAAAATACCTAGGAATAAATCTAAGCAGAGACGTGAAAGACTTACACAATGAAAACTATAAAACACGGCTGAGATTAAAGAAGACTTAAATAAATGGAAAGATGTTCCATGTTTATGGATTGGAAAACTTAATATTGTTAACTTGTCAATACTACCCAAAGAAATCTATAGATGCAACCCCTATCAAAATTCTAACAGCTTTCTTTATGAAAATAGAAAAACCAATCCTCAACTTTATTTGGAATGGCAAGAGGCCCCAAATAGCTAAAACAATTTTGAAAGAGAAGAACAAAGTAGGAAGACTCACACTCCCTCATTTTAAAACACACTATACAGCTACAGTAATCAAACCAGTCTGGTACTGGTATAACGATAGACACACAGACCAATGGAATACAATTGAGAGTCCAGAAATAAATTCACACACCTGTGGTCAACTGATTTTTGACAAGGATGTTAAGTCCATTCCATGCGGAAAGAAGAGTCTCTTCAAAAACTGGAGCTGGGAAAATTGGATTTCCACATGTAGAAAAATGAAACAAGATCCATGCCTCACACTATACATGAAAACAAATTCAAAATAGATTAAGGGCCTAAATGTGCAAACTAAAACCATAAAATTATTAGAAGAACAACATAGGAAACACTGTCAGGCCTAGCTTTCAACAATGGATTATCTAATATAATAACAAAAGCAGAAACAGCAAAAGACAAAATAAATAAACGGGACCTCATAAAAATTAAAAACTTTTGTTCATCAAAAGATTTTACCAAAAAAGTGAAAAGACAAGTTACCAACTAGGAGCATATCTTTGGAAATCATATATCTGACAAGAATCTAATAATCAAAATATATATAAAACTTCAACGAGACAAATAACCCAATCATAAAATGAGCAAAGGGCTTGAGTAGACATTTCACCAAAGAGGACATTCAAATGGCCACCAAACACATGAAAAGATGCTCAGTGCCATTAGCCATCAGAGGGATGCAAATCAAAACAACAAGGAGATACCTTTTCACTCCCACTAGGATGGCTAAGATTAAAAAAGAAGAAGAAAATAACATATGTTGGTGAGGATATGGGGAAATTGGACCCTTATCCATTGCTTGTAGGAATGAAAAATGATACAGCCATTGTGGAAAACAGTATGGCAGTTCCTCAAAAAACTAAAAATGAAACTACCATGTGACCCAGTAATTCCACTCCTAGATATATATTCAAAAGACTTTAAAACAGAAACTCAAAAAGAGACTTGTACACCAATGTTCATTGCAGCACTATTCACAATAGCCAAAAGGAGGAAACAACCTAAATGCCCATCAAGAGATGAATGGATTAAAAAAATGTGGTACATACATACAGTGGAATACTACTCAGCCAGCAGGAGAAATGAAGTCTGGATACCTGCTACAGTATGGATGGAGCTTGAAGACATTATACTGAGTGAAATAAGCCAATCACAAAAGGACAAATATTGTATGACCTCACTTATTAAAAAAAACAAACAAACAAGAAAAGGCAAATGCATAAGACCAAAGTTTATTAGTGATTACCAGGATCAGGAAGGAGGGGTCAACAGTGATGGCGAACTTGCATCAATTAAGGGTAGGGTTGCACAACTGATTATTGTATTGTAATTGCTGTCAATAAGTTGTATACCTCTAAAAAGCTGAATTGGCAAAAGTTATGTGATAGATATATTTAAAACAATGATTAAAAAAAAAAAAAAAAGAGTAGCCACTGAGGCTGCTTATGTACGACCAAACACCTATTGGGACTTGACTCCTTGGTTTGGAGGTTTAGGGTAGTGGTTTCAGGAGACATCCCAGGGAACTGGGTGAATGTGTTTAGTGCTTCTATTCTACCTCCTAGTTAATTGCATAGTGCCTGAGGTCTTAAAAGCTCGCAAGTGGCCGTCCAAGGTACAACAATTAGTATCTATTCACCTGGAACAACAGAGGAAGAAGAAGAGTCAGGAATAGGAGCAGGATATGGAATGTACAGCTAATTGCCTCCATGGACAACTACCTCCTTTGCCATGAGACCAGAAAAACTGGATGGTGCCCAGCTACCATTACTGAACATTTCATTCAAAGATTCTATAGGCGACTCCTTATCAAAAGGGGGAAAATGCAGAACAGAATTTCAAATTCTCATGGACTCTAGACTTTCTGGCCCCATGGAGGGTGGATGAACCCCTGAAACTATTGCCCTGTGATGATATTTAAACTTTAAACCAAAAATACTCCTAAAGTCATCTTAAAACCAAACAATAGTTTAGCTTAACTAGTAAAAAATAAATAAATAAATAAAACGTCTGCCTTGAGCATTATGCTCTTTTAAGAACTATCTATATGGGATCAAACTGACAACAGCAACTTGAAAGATTAGATAGGAACCTTAGTGGGGGAGTGAGTTTATGTTAACAAGGGGAAAATAAATCAGAAAAGGAGAGTCAGAATGGTTGCACAACTTGAAGAATGTAATCAGTGTAATCAATCACAAAATTATACATGTAGAAGCAGTTGAATTGGTGTGTGTTTTGCTGTTATTCTCAACAACAACAAAATAAATAAAATTTAGAAAAAAAATTTTTTTCAGAGAAAAATCTTTGGGTGGTAATGTTTGATGGAAAGATTTCCAGAGAAGCAAGGATATGGTTCCCTAGCACACCAAATTTCAGCAAACAAATGTATAGTAGATCAGAAATAGCACTTCCAGCAAGTTTTTTAGTGAATGGATAGAGCTAACCTAACTCACCCAAACTGAAACCCACTGTTGTCGTCGTGTTCATTCCAACTCACAGTGACCCTACAGGACAGAGTAGAACTGCCTAATAGAGTTTCCAAGGCTGTAAATCTTCACAGAAGCAGACTGCCACATCTTTCTCTCACAGAGTGGCTGGTGTGTTCAAATGTCCACCTTTTGGTTAGCAATCAAGCACTTAACCACTGCACCACCATGGCTCAGCCTAACCCAAGACACACGTATAGCAGAGGTTATTCAGTTTTGGTTGGGAGAAAGAGGTTGCAGGTACAGAGTGCAGCTAGATCTCAAATATTAACTTTAACAAAGGTTGAAATCAAGGTTCAAAGTTTATTAAACAAGTATATGTCAGACATTTGTTTCCTGTGAAGTGGATCAGAAATAGCGCTTCCAGTAACTTTACTACCTACTATCTACTATGTCCCGACATGTTTGTCAGTTTGTACTGTGGTGGCTTGCATGTTGCTGTGATGCTGAAAGCTATGCCACCTGTATTGAAATACCAGCAGGGTCACCCGTGGTGGACAGGTTTCAGCTGAGCTTCCAAACTAAGACAGACTAGGAAGAAGGACCTGGTGGTTTACTTCTGAAAAAAATTATTATGAACAGCAATGGAGCATTGTCTGATATACTGCCGGAAATGAGCCCCTCAGGTTGGAAGGCACTCAAAACTAGGGAAGAGCTGCCTCCTTAAAGTAGAGTTGACCTTAACGACGTGGATGGAGTCAAGTTTTTAGGACCTTCATCTGCTGATGTGGCATGACTCAAAATGAGAAGAAACAGTTGCAAACATCCATTAATAATAGGAACGTGGAATGTACAAACTATGAATCTAGGAAAATTAAAAATAATAAAAAATGAAATGGAACACATAAACATTGATATCCTAGGCATTACTGAGCTGAAATGGACTGGTATTGGCCATTTTGAATCAGACAATCATGTGATATACTATGCCAGGAATGACAAATTGAAGAGGAATGGTGTTGCTTTCATCATCAAAAAGAACATTTTGCGATCTATCCTGAAGTACAATGCTGTCTATAATAAGATAATATCCATCCGCCTACAAGAATGACTAGTTAATACGACTATTATTCAAATTTACACACCAACCACTAAGGCCAAAGATGAAGAAATTGAAGATTTTTACCAACTTCTCAGTCTGAAATTGATCAAACATGCAATCAAGATGCATTGATAATTACTGGTGATTGGAATATGAAAGTTGGAAACAAAGAAGGATCGGTAGTTGGAAAATATGGCCTTGGTGATAGAAACAACACTGGAGCTCACATGACAGAATTTTGCAAGACCAAAGACTTCTTCATTGCAAATATCTTTTTTCACCAACATAAACAGTGACTATACACATGTACCTCACCAGCTGGAATACACAGGAATCAAACTGACTACATCTGTGGAAAGAGACGATAGAAAAGCTCAATATCATCCATCAGAACAAGGCCAGGGGCCTACTGCAGAACAGACTTGATCATATGTCAAGTTGAAGCTAAAGAAATTTAGAACAAGTCCACAAGAGCCAAAGTGTGAGCTTGACTGTATCCTACATGAATTTAGAGACCATTTCAAGAATAGATTTGATGTATTGAGAACTAATGACTAAAGACCAGACGAGTTGTGGAATGACATCAAAGACATCATACATGAAGAAAGCAAAAGGTCATTAAAAAGACAGAAAAGACCAAAATGGATGTCAGAAGACTTTGAAACTTGCTCTTGAATGTCAAGTAGATAAAGAGAATGGAAGAAATGATGAAGTAAAAGAACTGAACAGAAGATTTCGAAGAGTGACTCGAGAAGAGAAAGTAAAATATAATGACATGTGCAAAGACCTGGAGACAGAAAACCAAAAGGGAAGAACACACTTGGCATTTCTCAAGCTAAAAGAACTGAAGAGAAAATTCAAAGCCAGAGTTGCAATAATTAAGGATTCTATGGGGAAAACATTAAATGACGTAGAAAGCATCAAAAGAAGATGGAAGGAATACATAGAGTCACTGTACCAAAAAGAATTGATCAATGTACAACCATTTCAGGAGGTAGCATATGATCCTGAACCAATGGTACTGAAGGAAGAAGTCCAAGCTGCACTGAAGGGAATGGTGAAAAACAAGGCTCCAGGAACGGACAGAATACCAATTGAGATGTTTCAACAAATCGATGCAGCCTTGGAAGCACTCACTTGTCTATGCCAAGAAATCTGGAAGACAGCTACCTGGCCAACCGTCTAGAAGAGATCCATATCTGTACACATTCCAAAGAAAGGTGATCCAACAGAATGCAGAAATTATTGAACAATATCATTAATATCACACCCAGGTAAAATTTTGCTGAAGATCATTCAAAAGTGGCTGCAGCAATACTTCAACAGGGAACTGCCAGAAATTCAAGATGGACTCAGAAAAGGACATGAAAAGAGGGATATCACTGCTTATGTCAGATGGATCTTGGCTGAAAGCAGAGAATACCAGACAAGATGTTTATTTGAGTTTTATTGACTATACAAAGGCATATTTGACTGTGTGGATTATAACAAGTTATGGATAACATTACAAAGAATGGGAATTCCAGAACACTTAATTGTGCTCATGAGGAACCTATACGTAGACCAAGAGGCTGTCGTTCAAACAGAACAAGGGGATACTGCCTGGTTTAAAATCAGGAAAGGTGTGTGTCAGGGTTGTTTCCTTTCACCATACTTACTCAATCTGTATGCTGAGCATATAATCAAAGAAACTGGACTATAGGAAGAAGAATGGGGCATCAGGATTGGAGGAAGACTCATTAACAACCTGTAATATGCAGATGATACAACCTTGCTTGCTGAAAACGAAGAGGACTTGAAGAACTTACTGATGAAGATCAAAGACTACAGCCTTCAGTATGGATTACACCTCAACATAAAGAAAACAAAACTCGCCTTTTGCTTTGGTGCGTCCCTCAAAGCAAGACGAGTCACCAGCAGCTCTACTTGAGTCCCCCGCGATAATTCGGCCAGGGTTCCCACTCTTGCTGTGTGTGGTCAAACCGGCACGGTCTGATCCGGAAGTACCACCTCAATATGTGCCGCCAGTGTTTCCGTCAGTATGCGAAGGATATAGGCTTCATTAATTCGGACTAAGTGATCTTCCTTGAATGGGGTATCCAATACATCTACACAACAAAAGAAACAACGCTCTAGCTCTTTGTATATAAAATAAAAAAATATTCAATTGTGACTTTTAATGTGAATGGAATAATAGATTTGTTATTAAAAAAAAAAATCTTCACAACTGGACCAATAAACATCATGATAAATGGAGAAAAGATTGACGTTGTCAAGGATTTCATTTTACTTGGGTCCACAATCAACGCCCATGGAAGCAGTAGTCAAGAAATCAAAAGACACATTGCATTGGGCCAATCTGCTGCAAAAGACCTCTTTCAAGTGTTTAAAGGCAAAGATGTCACTTTAAGGACTAAGGTGCCCCTGACTCAAGCGTGGTGTTTTCAATCCCCTCAGATGCATGTGAAAGCTGGGCAATGAATAAGGAAGACCGAAGAAGAATTGACCCTTTGAATTATGGTGTTAGTGATGAATATTGAATATATCATGAACTACCAAAAGAACGAATAAATCTGTCTTGGAAGAAGTACAGCCAGAATGCTCCTCAGAAGCAAGAATGGTGAGACCTGTCTCATCACATACTTTGGACATGTTATCAGGAGGGACCAGCCTCTGGAGAAGGACGTCATGTTTGGTAAAGTAGAGGGTCAGCGAAAAAGAGGAAGAAATGAGATGGATTGACACAGCGGCTGCCACAATGGGCTCCAGCATAACGATTGTGGGGGTGGCACAAGACTGGGCAGTGTTTCGTTCTGTTGTACATAGGGTCGCTATGAGTTGGAACCGACTCAATGGCACCTAACAACACAACAATCTGCTATGTGCCTGGCTGGGGATACAGCTGAAAGCAGCAAGCACCCTCCTAGAGTTTATCATTATCACCATCTAATCATGATAACATTTTGTCCGTGGGAGTTCCCATGGGGAAGTCTCTTTGGGACTGTATGAGAACTGATCCTATTCACTCAAACCAAACCCGTTGCCACTGAGTCAATTCTGACTCGCAGAGACCCTATAGGGTTTCCAAGGCTGTAAGTCTTTATGGAAGCAGACTGCCACATCTTTCTCCCATGGAGGAGATAGTGAGTTTGAACTGGTGACCTTTTGGTTAGCAGCCGAGCACTAAACCACTGTGCCACCAGGGCTCCTTCCTATTGACTAGGAAGTTACTAATGAAAGAGAAATACCTCAAGATAGGTAGAAAAAAGGAAAAATACCATGAAGTATGTTGATAGCTAAAAATTCAGGCATATCCAAAGTAATCACCCCACAAGACTTCTTGTTTCGTTAAAACGAACAGTCTCAGACAGCAGGAGTGATGGAGGAGCCCTATAGATAGGGTGTGGAAACGAACAGGACCCACAAGGACCTGGGAGCAATGCCTTGTATTAGTGTAGGATCCAAAATCTGCAAAGTTTATCTTAAAGACCTTTACTTCATTTTCTTGTTTTAAAAAAGTGGCTTTTAAAAATATAAGCTCATTTCATCTGTCCTTTTGAAAAAATGGGGAGGGTGGCATAGATAAATATTTTTCCTAGTTTGTTTCTTGAACCCCATAGAGAGCCACAGTAGTGGAAATAGGAATAAATAAAAGCCCTAGAGGAGGATGAAAGTTCAAGGGTATACCACCTCGACTATTGTAGCCATAGATTGTGAGCAAAATAGTTTGTTCCCAAATTATGCATCCTTGGAGGACTTTGTGCTTTGTTGGTTTAGGAAAACTATACCCTTACACACTCTCAATGTCCTAATTTATTATTGTTTGCAGATACAAAGTAAATACAGCATTTGCTTGCACTAAGCTTCACTTCTCATCAAATTTTCCTAAATTTTACTAAAATTACTATAGAGCACTGAAATGGTAGACTAGATGCGAATAGCCATTACCTCTGTAAATAATTTGCCAAGAAAAATATAGAAGAGTGTAATTTTGTTTATTAAAGTCAGAAAATGATCTTTGGTCTCTTTGTTTGTTTCCTGTTCAGAACTATAAGCACTGTTTTTCTTATGCTATTGGAAAACCAGGAGACTTGAATCAACCATATGAGATTATCAACAAGTCTAATTATAACCATATAATTTGGCCCCTGGGCCATTCTGGAATGTATGTATTTAGTGTGAAGATCCTGGATCCAAACTACAGGTGAATATAAATGTTTTATTTTAATAATACCCACTTTATTACTTTTAGCATTAGTTCCTCAAAATTAAATTTTTGTTTTCTTGATTTAATTTGATGCCACCCAGATAGCCAATTGTTGTATTTCTATTACTTACACATTTCCTTTATCATTAAGCAGCTTCCTCACCTATCCACCTTAGGGGCCTGAGGACTGGTGGCTCCACCAACGCCACCTAACCACCTGCAAAAGGGGTCCAAGAATAAGTGGTACTTCCCAGTCCTTTCAGTCGACAGCATTGGGTGCCCATAGTCTGGCTGCAAAACACACCCACCTAAGCATTCTAGGGAACAGGGACATGCTTTCCTCCTAGACACTCAGGGGCAACTGTCAGCCCTCTGCCTTGCTCAGCATGTGACCACCTAATGCAGCCAGATATCTGTGCCTACACCAATTACCCCTCCCCGTCTAGGACTGTAGATGAGAACCTGAGCCAAGCACTTTCTGACCAACTACCTGGACACCTGAGCTGAATCCATACAAGAAAGTAAATGGACTCCTGGGCTCACATACCTAGTAACAGATCTAAGCACCTGGTGAAAGGACGTTAGAGCTTCAGAGGCACCAGTAATCAAACTAGCTCACACATGCAGCCTATATGGGCATATCAAAAGAAAACAAGAAGCTAGGACACAGTAAGCAAACATAAAATAAATAAATATAATAACCTATTGATGGCTTGGAGACAACAGTCAATATTAAATCACACAAACAGGCAGACCACGATGGCTTCAGCAAGTTCCCAAAACTAAGAATCAAGAAATCTTTCAGAGAAAGAGAACTTCTTGGAATTACCGGAAGCAGAATACAAAAGATTAATATACAGAACTCTTTAAGAGATCAGGAAGGAGACCATACAAAATGCAGAACAAGCCAAGGAACACACAGACAAAGCAATAGAGGAGCTTAAGAAGATTAGAGAAGAGCATAATGACAAATTTAACAGGCCGCAAGAATCCACAGAGAGACAGCAAACAGAAATCCAGAAGATTAACAATAAAATTTCAGAATTAAATAACTGAGTAGAAAGTCCAGAGCAGAACTGAGGCAATAGAAGTCAGAATTAGTGAGACTGAAGATAAAACACTTGACACCAACTTATTTGAGGAAAAATCAGAGAATGGAAAGAAAGAAAAAAGTCTAATAATATATAGCAAGGAAGAAAAGAATATATTGATGTAATGGAGCAAATGAAGGAAAGGAAAGAATCAATATAGTTTCAAGTTTTCTAGACTAGGTGATTAAAATAATAACCAAAATAGATAATAGGGTAGTTTTTTGGGGGAGGAGATGCTGATAAGAGAGATGTAGACTTCGTATTTGAGGGGACAATGAGATATCTGAGTGAAGATGTCTTATAAACAATTAAACATTCTAATTTGAGCCTTGAGTTGGAAGGAAGAACTGGAGACAAACTCTTGAAAATATGAATATGGGTATGTTCCATACAGAGAGAATAGAACAGCTTTTGGAGATGCCCATAGTTAGGGAATTGAGAGTGATGGGCAGAAGGCCAGGACAGAATGTTCTTCAAGTAAAAGAAAACATGGAGATAAAAGTAGAAAGTTAACAAGAAAGCACAGTAAAATGGTTATTTAAATGCAATTCTCTCTGTCTTGTAGTTTGAGCAGAAGCCTCAAAGCCAATCTCTTCCATGTTCTAAAGCTGATCATTAATGTAGGACTTGGTATAAGGGTATCACAAAATTGGTTCCTTCCACCATTAGCCTCCAAGCTATTTCAAAGAAGGCTGAGAGTTCATAAGAAAGTCTAATAGCCAGGATTTCTTCGAAGATAGTTTCCAAATGCTGTACATTCTACCTCCCTTAACCCATGGGGATTAGAGTGCTTCCCCAAGTAAGGGAGAATTCAGAGAACCACTCAGGTAACCTAATATGGGTCTTCTGATTTTGGGATGGGAGTACAAAGACTATTCCTAACTCTCACCTAGAAAGTTTGAAGATAAGAGGTTGCCTACATGTACATCTCTAATACAAAGGCTAAAGATTGATATGGTGGGAGAAAATAGGGCTCCCACCTTTTCAGATAGGTTCGTAAGTGGAACCTATAAAAGGGAACTGAACTTGGGTCATCTTGAAAGGGGAACACTCCCTGCCCATCTCAAGGGTAAGATGACCTCGAAAGAGAGAGAATGTGGGGAAAACCATAGGAAGCCAGGGGCTGAGGAGTTATTGGTAAATGGTCAGACACAGTAAACATTACCTGAATCCTGGAATGTCAGGTGTCAAATCTCCGGGTTACAAGATGGGAATGTCTGAAGAACCATTCTGTGTTTTGTGTGTTGGAATGTTAGCTCTTTCCCCTTGAGAGAAAAAGCTAATATTTGAGCATCTAATTCACAGAGGCTCTCAACTAAGAAAATAACCATGTAGGATTTTGATCCCCTCTTTCTACATGTGCTAAACCCTGGAAAATCTGGAAACAGCAACTAGCAAGTGGGAGAGGAAGTTTAGTGATCAAAAGAAAATGAATGACCACACCCCTTCTTCAATGCTACCTCTCGAGCATGATTCAGGCCCAGGCTTGAGGAAGGAAGAAGTTTTTCAATGTTTGGGAGAATAAAGCTTTTTAAGTGTACTGGACTAGGCTTTTTATTACCTGAAAATTTATAACAATCATTAGTATCTGATATCTGAAATTTGTTCACCATTTCATCCAGGGGCAGGAAAGAATAATTCCACAGATAATTTGTTTAAAGGGATAGGGATGAGAAAGAATAGGCTTTTTTTCCTTCTATTTTTACTCTACAAAGTCCAATAAATGAGTTACACTAAGATGTGACAATATCATAGAAGAGGGAAGATACGTAATTCTTAGTAGGAAGAATCAACAATGTCATAGAGTCATGGGTCATCATGAAGAGAAGAGTTTCCATTAAACATGAGGGGTAGCAGCAATTTTGTAGAAAGTTAACAAGCAGTTGCCCAGAGGGGTTCTGGGAAGACAGTGAAACGACCCCATGTTTTTTACTCCCTTCTCCTCTTAATTCCTTAATTGAAGACACTTAAACGAATAATTTCTTTTATAAGGATGAGCACGAAGCTGGTTCCTATGAGGCAGAGGTTCAAGATGTCCCAAATGACCAACTTTTCCAAATTTCTGTACCACTCTATCATCTCTAACATCAACTACTCCTCCTCCACTCAGTACTCTCTTTCCCATCTTTGGGTTCCATAATTCACTGCAACATCTCACAGAACTCACAAACCATATCAAGGAAATGGCTCACACAGTTGTGGAGGTTGTCAAGTCTCAAATCTGTGGGTCAGGTGTAGGCTTCTCCCAAAACACTATGGCTGCAGGGGCTGAGGAACACAAACCTGCAGGTCAGACCACAGGCTGCTGGCTCACAAGGCTGCAGAAGCTGGAGAATCAGGTCAGACAGTAGGCTACAAGCCCACGGGGCTGTGAAAGCTGGTGAATCACAGAATTGGCAGGTCAGATGGCAGGCTGCTGGCTCAAGTCCCAAGAACCAGAGGTCAGATAATCACGAACCAGATGCAGGATCCAAAGTGAGAGAGAGGCAGTGAGCCCTACCAGAGCAACCACGTATATGCATTGGATGTAGGACACTCCACAAGGAAGGGCGTGACTTGAGTAACGGTGGGACTTGAGTCACACCCTCTAGTAAGGTGGTAACTCAAGGTATATTCTTAATCCTGCCTTATTAACACAACCACAATCATAGAGGGTAAGATTCATAACACATCACAAAAAATGGAGGATAATTAAATCAGATCACAAAATGGAGGATGTGATCATTAAGGTTGTGTGTCAGCTTGGCTGGGCCATGATTCTCAGTGGTTTGGTAGTTACAATGTAGTTTGGCAGTCGTATGATGATGTGATCACTTCCATGATGAGATTTGATATAATGTGATCACCTCCATGATGGGATCTGCTGTGAGGAGCCAATCAGTTGAAAAGGAGTTTCCTTGGGGGTATGGCCTGCATCAAATACAAGTGGACTCTTTGGCAAGGCTCTCAGGCTTTTGCTCACTCTGATTCTTGCAGCTGGCTCCTGTTCATCTGACCTCCAGTTCTTGGGACTTGAGCTAGCAGCTTACCTGTCATCTAGCCTGCCAATCGTGGGATTCATCAATCTTTGCAGCCTGTGAGCAAGAGCCCTGCTGTCTAACCTGCTAATCTTGGGTTTGCCAGCCCCCGTGGCTACGTGAATCAGGGGAAGCCTCTATCCTGACTCACGGACTTGGGACATTCCAGCCTCTACTATCTCATGAGCCATTTCCTTGATACAAAACTCTCTCCATATATATTTATACACTTTACTGGTTTTGCTTCTCTAGAAAACCCAGCCTAAGACACAGGACAACCATGCAATACTAGGAATCATGGCCTAGCCAAGTCAACACATAACCTCAACCATCACAGTTTCCATACACCTTATTTGCATAGTCCCACTCAATCATTGTGTGTGAGTCACAAAGATTATGGCTAGAAGGGCTATATGAAGTAATTCACTGCACCGCAACACTCAATAGAAATAGAAGAGGAAATAATGTTACAGTACAATAGTTAGGAAATAAGCTAGCTCCTAAATGCTGATTTGAAGCTTTGCAATGATGGGAAATTTGCAGATAAGGACAACAGACCTGCTGACTAATGCACTGTCAGCCTTTACTCACTAGGAGAAGCTGTTGTGCAGGAAGCTACTCCCTCATTAGCAAGAAAGAGAACCTCCTTTACTAGCTCATCTGGTTTCTAGATGTTCGACTGCTCATGAAAAGCCTTTAAAAAAAACTTGTTGCCATCAAGTCAATTCTGACTCAAAGCGATGCAGAATAAAACTGCCCCATAGGGTTTCCAAGGCTGTAATCTTTACGGGAGCAGACTGTCACATCTTTCTCCCACAAAGTGGCTGGTGGGTTAGAACCTCTGATCTTTCACTTAGCAGACAACACGTAACGATTTTGCCACCAGGGATCCTTAGGAAAAGCCTTAGAAGTCCCTAAACCAAGTCAATTCGAACTCATGGCAACTCCATGTGTGTCAAAGTAGAACTGTGCTCCATAGGGTTTTCAATGGCTGATTTTTTGGAAGCAGATCGCCAGGACTTTATTTCAAGGCACCTCTGGTAGGGTCTTCAACCTCCAACCTTTTGGTTAACAGCCAAGCACATTAACGTTTGCACCACCCAGGGACTCCAGAGATCCCTAGATAAAGGGAAATAACTTAAGCCAACTACATGACTCAAGACTTGCTCATTACCATCTTCATCACAGCCACCAACTTTATCTGAGGGAAATGGCTGAGTGCATAGAGATAGGTTATAACCTTAAAAGCAAGCCCCACTTTTGGATGCCTGTTGCAGATGGAATAAACCCACATTAAAGCATGCTGGACTACCCACCTGGAAGCAGAATAACTTTGCTGTAGCCAGCAGAATCCCCTGGGTGTTAGGGAAACAGCTGACTTACCTGTAAGCTACTGCCATAGCCACCATTAACCATCAAAGCCACTGACACCATCACACCCACGATTGCCGTGGCACTGTTGACATTGCCTGAAGGTGCCTGCAGTAGGAGATTACATTAGGTACACACTCTGAGAAACTGATTATCTGAGTTAATTCTTGCAACTTGCCTAGACAAACTTAACTTCTGCCTGTATAAAGTATCCCAAACAGGTCACCTCTAGCCTACTTCAGAAAAACCCTCATGACCAATTAACTTTGCCTAGGGAAACCGGCTTGCCACACTATGGAAACTTCCTGTAGTCCTCATGGAAAGACAGCAGTCATTGTTCCCATCAGCTGTTTTCCACTGTAAGATAGCCACCTGCCTCGGCTTGGGTAGCCTACTGTGTCTCTTATTTTTGCTTTTCTTTTGCAATTCTGAATGGGCACTTCCAAGAAAGAAGCCATCCTACTTTTCTTCAGAGTCAGAGTCCAGAAGTAAAACTCCTAAATCAGGCCCACACAAGTTCTTTGAAAAGCCTCGCTAGCTAAAAATACAGATCAATCCAGACCATCACTCAAAGCAATGATCAAACGAGAAAAATACTTGTTTCATTAAATGAATCAGCAACTCAAAAGAGGAGTACCAGATAGAGACAGCTGGAAAAAATGGACCCCAATAAGAAAGAATGAATGAAAGAAACACGAGATAACTTTAAAAAACCAATTTATAACCTTGGTGACATCTAAGAAGTATTTGTAATGGTAAAAGAACACAACGCTTTTTAAAGGGTAGCAATATGAGAATAAAAAGTAATTATTTGAAATTTAAAAAATAATTACAGTAATTTAAAACCCAATATAGACATGAATAGCACAATGTACAGTGCTAAAAATGAACTCTGATTTAGAAAATTAAAAAAAGTGAATTACCCAGAAGAGGGAGTGGAAAAACAAAGAGATATAATTCATAAGAACAAAATAAATTTGGAGGATACATCCAAGATCAGTATAAAATAAATATCAGTTGAAGAGCAAGAAATGGATGATGTTTAAAAAACAACGAAATAATAGATGAAATTTGTCAGGGGTCAAAATGACCATCAGAGAAAAACAATCAAACAAAAACACCTTCAGAATGAAAGCACCAGAGCAGATTTGCAAAAAAGTCCACCCCTGGGATTATCTTATAAAATTAAAAACATGAAGCAAACTAGCACGGAACTGAAGTTCTAAAACACTAAACGATAGAAGAAACGAAGCATGGCTAAATAGATATGACAGTATTGCATCCCTGTTAGAACAGCTTGGGGGCGGTGTCTGATCTCCTCTAACTTCACAAGGGGGAGGGAGAATCAAGATCAACAGCCCAATGCTGATTCCTATGAGGCAGAGGTCAGACGTGACTTCTCTCTTGGCCATTTTTACCAATTCTGACACCAACTGTCTCTCCCACCGTACTCTCCACTTCTCTGCTGGGTTCGATAATTCATTACAATGGCCACACAGAACTTACAGACAATACTCATGATTATAGGGTTTATTAGGGAAGTAACAGTTACAAGTCAGGATCAGGAACACTCAGGATGTAGTTCTTCCATCAAGACAGTCTTGTCCCAGCCGTGCTCACAGGCATACCTCTCCTTGGCCCTTGGCGCCTGCCCAAAGGCACTCAGCTTTCTCTCTCTGTAGGCCAGGAAGCCCACCACGCCATCTCCTGTTGCCAGGTCTCTGCTGCCGGGTCTCTGCTGCCTTCGGTATTACAGCTGTCTCTGTCTCTCTCTCGGTCTCCTGATTTCAGAAGCTTCTCAGAGCAGGGATTCTGGGTCCAAAGGACCAGCTCTTCACTCCTGGCTGTTCTACCTTGGTGGTGGTGGAATCCTCTCTCTCCTGCCTCTCGGGTGGCTCATTTCAAGCCCAGTGGAACAGCAAAACTGACTAATCCCTTTAGTGGGCCATAATTATTCTATCACACAGTCCCACCCAATCAATTGACCATGGGTAGAAAGGTCACACAAAAGTGATCCATAGTACCACAATCCCTAAATTTTTTCTACCTAGCCAAACTATACTCTCTGTGTATAAGGTCAAATGAGAGAAGAGAAAGAGTAAAGTTTCAAAAAGCATCCAAATCATGTGCACTTTCTGAAAAATAATTGATAGAAGAAATCTTTTCAGTCAAATGGAAAGGAAATCAGAAGAGAGTGTCCAGGAAAAAGGAATACATAAGATTGTTAGCGAGCAGTGAGCAATGATACCAGCAAAATGTGGAGTGAAATATAAATAATTGCTGGTAAAGTAAGCAGAGGGGGAAAAAAGATTTTTGAAAAAGAGTTACAGCTTAAATAAACAATAATTCGAAATTAAGATCCCAGTATGTTTCAGCAAAACAAAGTATCTGAGAAGGAAGAGGATTAGAAACAAACGTGTCAAATGTCCAGATCTAGATGAGGATGAGAAAAAGAAAAGTGATTAATATTTCAATAGATAATAAAAGTTCAAACAAATATAGTAAAAATAATATTTAGAATTTCCACAGTATAACAGGAAGAAAACGTAATGAAAGACACTTTTTCCACCAAAAAAGTTAGAAAAAAGAAAAATAAATAACAAGAAAATATAATAAACTGATAACATGAAATAAGGTATCAGTCCAGAAATTGAGTGAGAATGGTAAATATTAAAGGGTTAATTTCTCATATTAAAAAGTCAGCAACCCTCAACCTGCTCCCAAAGCAAAATTTACGTGTATTACTTTGAGAAGTATATTTAAAACAAAATGACATTCAGCAGATAAATAACCTTGGATAACAAGATATCCACAGGTAAAGTAATGAAGTTGGAACCTGTTACGGATTAAATTGTATCCCCTCAAAATATGTGTTGGAAATCTAACCCCTATATCTATGGATATAATCCCATTTGGAAATAGGGTTTTCTTTGTCATGTGAATGAGGCCACATCAGTGTAGAGGGTGTCCTAAAGCTAATCACTTCTGAGTTATAAAAAGAGCAGGTTAGATGCAGAAGCAAGCAAAACCTGGGAAGACAGAGGCCATGTGAGGACTGTCTATAAGCCAAGGAACCCAGGAATTCCTGGGGCTACAAACAAGGATGCAATCCACATGGTCAAAACCCTGATTTGGACTTTCAGCCTCCAAACGGTGAGAAAATAAATTTTTGTTCTTTAAAGCCACCACTTGTGGTATTTCTGTTATAGCAGCACTAGCTAAGACAGACCCCTACCTCACCATATACAAAAATTTACTCAAAACGGATTACAGACTTAAATGTAAGAGCTAAAACTATAAAACTCTTAGGAAAAAACATAGGAGTAAATCTTCATGACCTTAGAGTAGATAATGGTTTCTTGGATATGACACCAAAAGCACAAGCAACAAAATAAAAAATAGATATATTGAACTTCATCAAATCAAAAACTTTTGTGCTCCACTGTCACGAAAGTGAAAAGACAGCCCACCAACTGGGAGAAAATATTGGCAAATCATATATCTGGTAAGAGACTTGTACCCAGGATATGTAAAGAACTCTTAGAACTCAATTACAAGAAGACAAGTAACTCTACTGAAAAACAGGCAAGGGATTTGAACAGATGCTTCTCCAAAGAAGGTACACAAATGGCAAATAAGCACATGAAAAGATGCTCAATGTCATTAATCATTAGGGAAATGCAAATCAAAACCACAATTCGATACTACTTCATACCCACTAGGATGACTATAATCAAAACCACAGATAGTCAAACAAATGTTAGTGAGGATTTAGAGAAATTGCAATCCTCATACACTGCAGCTTTGGAAAACAATTTAACAGTTCCTCAAAAAAACTTAAAAGGGCACAAATAGTTAAGTGCTTGGCTACTACCTAAAAGTTTGGAAATTCAAACCTACTTAGAAGTATCTCAGAAAAAAGGTCTTGTCATCTGCTTCTGAAAGGTCACAGCCATGAAAACTCTGTGGAGCATTTCTACTCTGCCACACATGGGGTCACCAAGAGTCAGGATCAACTTGACAGAAACTACTTAGAGTTACCATGTGACGAGAAATTCCACTCCTAGGTATATACCCAGGAGAAATGAAAACATGTGTTCACACAAAAACTTATACATAAACGTTCATA
This sequence comes from Dugong dugon, assembly GCA_030035585.1. Classification (NCBI taxonomy): domain Eukaryota; kingdom Metazoa; phylum Chordata; class Mammalia; order Sirenia; family Dugongidae; genus Dugong; species Dugong dugon. The sequence goes on along the minus strand of CM057469.1, from coordinate 19,251,299 downwards.
GCAGTATTATTGGTAATAACCAAAAAGTGGAAAAACCTAAATGTTCATCAGCTGACGAATGGGTAAACAAAATGTGGTACATTCATACAACAAAATATTATTCAGTCATAAAATGGAATGAAGTACTGATACTACTAGAACATGAAGTTTGAAACATGTTCAGTGAAAGAAGCCAAACAGAAAAGGCCACATATTGTATGATTTCATTTATATGAAACGTGCAGAATAGGCAAATCCATAGAGACAGAAGGAAAATTAGTGGTTACCAGGGACTGAGGGAAGGGGTAATGCGAGTGACTGCTATAGAGCACAGGGTTTCTTTTGGGGGTAATGAAAATGCTCTAGAATTAGATAGCTGTGATGATTGTACAACTTTGTAAACGTACTAAAAACTGTGAATTGTACACTTCAAAAAAGTGAATGTTATAGGATGTGAATTATATCTCAATAAAGTATGAGCTATGAAAATGACACATTATAACTACTTGGAAACCAAATCAAAAAACCAAACCCATTGCTGTTGAGTCCTTTCCAACTCATAGCGACCCTATAGGACAGAGTAGAACTGCCCCATAGGGTTTCCAGGGAGTGGCTGGTGGATTCAAACTGTAGACCTTTTGGTTAGCAGACAAGCTCTTAACCACTGCACCACCAGAGCTCCAACTACTTGGAATGAGGGTCTCAATTCATGAACCAATTTAGCAGTGGGGCTCCACGTTAAAAACAAGACACGAAATTGTTAAAAATAAGGAGTTGGACGAAGACATATCAAGTAAATGAAACAAAAATAGGAGGATTGATAGTAACATTCCTCAAATTAGAATTCAAGACATAGAAACATTCAATGGGGCTAAGAAATACTCTATGATGATACAAGGTACAATCCACAAAGAAGATACAATATTTTTGGATTGTTATACAGCCGGTATAATGCCTGAGAATACATGGAGCAAAAATATTAGAAACAGGATAAGAATATGACAAAAACATCATTTGAGTCTTTAATATCGATATCTCAGAATCTCAGAATCCAATGGACCAAGTAGTCGGAAAATAGATAAGCATTTAGAGAATATGAATAGTGTTATTAATTAACTTGACCTGACTCAAGAAAGAGTAGGAATCCTAGGCGGTACAAACAATTAACACACTCAGCTGTTAACCAAGAGGTTGGCAGTTGGAGTCAACCCAGAGGCATCTCAGAAGAAAGGCCTGGTGATCTACTCAGGAAAAATCAGCCACTGAAAACCCTCGGTTCACACTTCTACTTTGACACGCATGGGGTCGCATGAGTCATGATGGACTCAGCAATAACTAATTTTTTTAAGTCAAGAGACACCTAAAGTGGAGTGACAGCTTATCTAGGAATTAGGTCCTAAACTCAGTGTGTAAAGATAAACTTGTGTATGATCCAAAAAAAAAAGTCACATTTAAACTCTGCCGAAAACCAAAGATAAAGAAAAATCTTGAAGGCAGTGGGCAGCGGGGGTAAGGGAGGGGGCACATATTACCTTCAAAGGAACAAAGATTAAAAAATAATAATAAAACAGCCAACTTCTCGTTAGAAATTATAAAGGCCTGAAGAAGGAAAACTGTCAACCCAAAATTCTATACCAAGTGAAAAATGATGTTTTCAGATAAATAGAAGCTGAGAGAATTCTTTGCCAGCAGATCTCTACCACAAGAAGTGTTAAAGCAAGTTCTTCAAGCAGAGAGAATATAATACCAAACATAAAACTGGATCTACACAAAGAAATGAAGAGCTCCAGAAATAATAAAAATGAAGATAAACTTTTTTTTAGAAAAACCTTTTTTTTCTTATTTTTAATTACGCTAAAGGATAATTGACTGTTTAAAGCAAAAATAGTAACAAACCATTGTGGGGTTTGTAACATATGTAAATTAATGCAGTATCTTGTATTATTGTTCATGGTTAGTGTTTACATGCCAATGCCAAAAGGTAACGTAATGGTAGGAGATTCTACTTTTGATTTCAATCCTAATTTTGCCACTGCTAGCTATGCATCTTAAGCAAATTGCTTGGTCTCTTTGAGCTGATCCTTTATCTGTAAAATGAGTCAGTCAATAATATCTCTTTTATAGGGTTGTTTTGGGGATTAAATGAAGTACCTGGGTAAACATCCCTACCTTTGCCGGGCCCATAGCAAACACTTAATTAAATTAAGTTTCTTTCTCCTCTCTTCTCCTATATGAACGCGGGTGAAACCATATCATAAATGTTTATTTAGCTATATCCTGCCTCAATGTAGACAATATACTAAGTTAGAAATACTCAATAACTTTAGAAATGATAATAGCGCTCCATATCTCAAGGGGTTTCTAATACTCTCCAGCTCCCTGAATGGATCAGCCTGTATCAAGTGAACATCATAGGCCCTGGGATCAGAAAACAAGAGAATGTCATAGGCTCTGGGGTCAGAAAACCCTGAATTCATATCCACGTTTTTCTACTTATAACTGTGTAAACTTTTGCAAGTTGCTTAACCTATCTGAGCCTCAGTTTCTTCATCTTAAAGGATGCTATGAGGATTAAGATAATGCTTGTAAAGCATTCAGCGCACTGCCTGGCACATAGTAAATGCTCAATTAGTATTGTTTAATAAGTATAAATGCTCAGTAACTGTAAACTGATTACTGTTTCTAACAATAGTTATTACTGCTCATTATTATTATTACTATCACCATCTTTGTGCCTTGGTAACCACTAACAATATGATGTAAAGTTGTTGGTAGGACAATAAGGTTGTATTGATGAGCTCTGAGGAATCTCGCAGCCGCCTAAGTGCCACATAAGGAGAAATCATCACAGCTATTATGTAAATAAGGGGCCCTGGTGGCCTGGTGGTTAAAGTGCTGGGCTGCTAACTAAAGGTCAGCAGTTCAAACCCACCAGGTGATCCATGGGAGAAAGATGTGGCAGTCTGTTTCCGTAAAGATTTACAGAAACCCTATAGGGCAGTTCTACTCTTTCCTATAGGGTCGCTATCAGTAGGAATTGGCTTGACAGTAATGGGTTTGGTTTTTCGGTTATTTAATGTATATATCCTGTCCCTTCTCAAGAAAATGGGATCTTAACTGAGATTAGCCTTTTATTATATATGATTTTATTGTCATCACGGAAAGATTTTTTTAATACATTGTATTTAATTTAATCTTTCATAATATTTCTCTGATTTGCAGCTTCTGTAACCTAACAGCTATATTTGCAATAGAGACCTTTGGATTGATTACCAGGTAATGACCAATGCCTAACTGGGCTTTAATGAGGGAAATTCTAAAAGATATGAGTGGCATCTGAAAAGGAAAAGCACCTCTCCCCCATGTCTTTCAAAAATATGGCCAATATAATGCCCATTCGGGGTTCAGAGGCATTGTAATGGCTGTTCAGGGTTCCCGGCTGAAGTGCTATTGCACAAAATATTATTGTATAGGGTGCAATGGAAACAAATACTAAAAAAAAAGAAAAATCTTGTATGAAGTGTTCATTGCAAAGTCAGTGATTTTTATAAATGCATGTCTGTGATTTTTTTTTGCTATCTATGAAATCTGTTTTCCCAAATGACAGAAACTTGCTAATTTCCTGGAGCCCTAATACCGCTGCACTATTTTTGACATCCTAAAAAGTGTATATGTCTATTGTATCAGACCCCTTGGTGGTGCAAATGGGTAAGCACTCAACTACTGGCCAACCCAGAGGCAACTCAGAAAAAAAGGCCTGGCCATCTGCTTCCAAAAGAGCACAACCTTGAAAACACTATGGAGCAGTTCTACTCTGTAACACAGAGTCACGATGAGTCAGATTCAACTCAACAGCAACTAACAATAATAACAATTATATCAGGGATACAGCAGGAAAGAATTCCTGAGAATTGTTCCATCCCATTCACCAGCCACTGTCTTCCTAGCACACGTATCTTCCAACTCTGCCTGATGGGCAGATGGTCAAAGGCCACTCTCACCCACTGACCATCATTCTGATGTGACCAGGAAACAGGTAGTAAAGACATTTCCCTGTACTTGGCTCTCTTTCCCTTGGAAAGCAGAGTTGGGGGAAAAAAAAGTCTTACTGTTAAAGTTGGGGCCTTAAGTGACTTTGCTTCTCTGCCTTGAGCCTGGTTAAACAAAAACAGAAGACAAACAATTAATTTACTCGTGGCCCTGCTTTAAGTATTACTAAAGCCTCAATGTTTTGGTGCTAATGGAAGGTAAATTGTATGAATAATTTGAAATAAAACAAGACTGTTTCAAAGTAACTTTGAGAAACATGTATACCCTTTTTGCAGGGACTTCTCCTCCTGACTAGGTTGATATGTTTGATTTAAGTGAATATTAAGAATACTTGTTGTTGTTAGTTCAACTCATAGCGGCCCCATGTGACAGAGTAGAACTGCCCCACAGGGTTTTCTAGGCTCTCATCTTTATGGGAGCTGATCAGCAGGTCTTTTTCTACCAAGGAATGGCTGGGTGGATTTGAACCTTTAACCTTTCGATTAGCAGCTAAGCACTTAACTGTTGTGCCACTAGGGCTCTTTTTATTAAGAATAGTATGCCCACCCAAGTATCTACCAACAGAAGACAGGGTCAAGAGAGTTGAGGAGGAAAAGAAAAGGAGTAAAGATGGATGATCTTCCTTATTTGCCCAAACTCACTCCCAGTAGCTCAATTCCAGCAGTCAAGGAATATGGATGTAACATAGGGCATGGTCCATTAGGTTACTGAAGGTATTTTAGCCTCTGTTACACCTGGGCCCTAAAGGGTACCAGAAGGGCAGAGAGGGGACTAACTGGTGGTGACTATTTTCCTAATGAGAGAGTCATTGTCCATGAACAAAGTCCCTTAATAGTGAAATAGTAACACGCTCAACTGCTAACTGAAAGCTTAGAGGTTCCAGTCCACCCAGAGGTTCCTTGGAACAAAGGGCTTGTGATCTACTTTCAAAAAATCAGCCACTGAAAACCTATGGAGCACAGCACTACTCTAACACACATGTGGTCTCCATGAGTTGGGATCGACTCAGTGGCAACTGGTTACTGATGTCCATCAGCAATTACTGGAGATCAGTATGTAGAAGGCAGAGAGCTTGGCACTTCCTGTTTCTAACCCAGTCCTTGACACTCTGCCATTTCCCCAATTTCTCCACTCTGCCCTCTAGAATTGCCAACATTTTACCCAGCAAACTCACCTAAATCCTTGACAATCCCCTGAGCCCTCCCTCTGGCTCCTTAAGTGAAACTTTAAGAATAGGGTAAGGTTGTTGAGAAACTATTTTGTTCTGTAAGCCTTCATCTTAAGTGAGAATAACAGCACAATTGGAAGAACATAGTCAATGTCACTGAACTGTGCATGTAGAAATTTTTGAAATAGTGTATCTTTGGCTATGTGTATTTTCACCAAAAAAAAAGTTTGAGAAGTTAGAGGGTTGATATGTTGTGGGGTAGTTAACCAATGTCATAAAACAACATGTGTACTACTGTTTCATGAGAAACTATTTGTTCTGTAAGCCTTCACCTGAAGTACAATAAAAAAAAATTTATTAAAATATATATATACTAGATTAAAAAACAGCTTTCTTAAAAAAAAAAAAATAATAATAGGGTGAGGTTGAAAGTTTAGGAGAATAAGGGAAAGATTGTCCAGGAAGGATCTGAAAGGCTATAGAAAAGAGAAGAGTAAAGGAAGGGATGCTCGTCTTATAAGACAAGGTGAAATTTAGGAACATTCAGTTCAGTGAACAAAGTTTGTGGGTTGGGTGGGAATAGAGGGCAGAGGCTCTTCTCTGAGGACATTGTTTCATCTTTAGCCCTCTTGAGTGATAGCTATTTATTTTCTTACATCCCCATGTAACTCCGAGCCCCATTACTAGTTCTAAATCATTATTTCTCCTCGTTATTGTAAAGCAAATCAAAACAAAACACACCCTGATTCTTTGACTCTCATGGCATCTGCTATATCACCAGGCTCTCCCTGTCCTATTGCTGTCCTCTCCAAAATCCCTTTCTTCATTGACAACTTGGCCCTGTTAACACTGTTTTGCGCTCCATATCAAGCCCAACCATTAATGTCCACACGGCCAACTCTGTCCAACATCATGGACTTTCCTCGTCTTTGGTGACCTCTTCCTCTACTGCACTTCAGTTATTCAATCCCATAATCACACCTTGGACATTGTTATTGTGCATAACTTTTCTGCTTCCTAAAGCATCAATTACAACAACCCATTCTCTGACCACGACCTCCTTCCCTTCCACCTTGTTAAATTCAACCATGCCCACTACAATCTTTCATCCTCATTGGGACTTCCACCTCAACTTTCAATCCATCAGCCCTCTCTTGTTTTTTCTTTCCATTTCCTTCCATTTTGAAGTCTATTGTTTCAATAATACTCTATAGCAGTCTCCTAGAGCTGGCTGCCATCACAAAATACTACAGCATGGGTTGCTTTAAAGAAAAGATATTTACTTTAGTACAATCCTGAAGACTAGAAGCCTGAAGTCGGGATGCTAGAGGGCTATTCTCTTTCTCTTTCTCTCTCTTTCTCTGTCTCTCTCTCTTGCTCTCTCTCTGTGGGCTCTAGGGAAAGATCCTTCCCCGTCTCTTTCAGTTTCTGGTAATTCCAGGCATTTCTTGGCATCCCTTGGCTTGCAGAGTGGTCCTCACATGCTGTCTCCCTGCTGCATATGACTGTTTACTTGTTTGTCCTTCTCTTTTATAAGACACCAATCAAAAGGGTTTAGGATTAGGATACACCCTATTCTGGTATGACTTCATAAACTAGTAACATCTGCAAAGAAAAAACCTAAACGATAAAACGTGGGAAAGCTGGAGCGTGTGTAAGACGGAAATGGGTCAGAGAATGGAAACTCAAGTATTTTCCACTAAAACGAGTGATAGGAAAGTGATAAGACTGCACCCTGTCAAAGGCGGAAAACTTTCAAGACCCAGAAAAACAAGGCAGTCCTGTCGAGTTCCAGCTCTCACAGGCTTCAAGGTACAAAGGTACATTCACCAATGCAGGGATTAGGACTTCAACATATCTTTTGGGGGGCACAATTCAATCTTCAACACACTCTTACTGGTAGTCTCTTGCTCCTCTGGGATTTGGTCCCCCATCTGGCAAGTGCCCAACTACCTGCTTTCCCTGTGTCTACACTTGAGCAGCCCAGTACTGGTAAAGAAAGTTACACAACAGGGCAGATTGATCAATTCCAACACTACCTGGGAATCTATCTTTCTCTGGTCAACCAATGCTTCCACTCTAACAACTATTTCAGACATTTTCTAGTTAGCTCCCTCCTCTGACTTCCCTTTCCTTAATAATCATTAGATGAGTTTGTTTCCTCCTTTACAGAGAAATTAGAAGCCATCCGACAAGAACTCCCTCTATTCCTAATTCCAAAGATATAAACGAATTATCATCTATACTTGTCCTATCTACCTTCCATCCTGTTTACAATAAACTCAAAACCAAGAACCAAACCCACTGCCACTGAGTTGATTCTGACTCATAGTGACACCATAGGGCTTCCAAGGGACTGCTACATCTTTCTTCCGTGAAGCTGGTGGTGGTTTCAAATCACTGACATTTTGGTTAGCAGTCGATGGCTTTTACCACTGTGCCAATTGCTGTGGAGTCAATTCTGACTTATAGGGTCGGTTTCGACTCCACAGTAACGGGTTTTTGTTGTTGTTGTTACAATAAAGGATATATTATTCCTCCTCTTAAAGATAATTGTTCCACTTGTGCTATGAACCCTATTCCTTCCCACTCTCTAAGGAGACTTAAAAATCAATTATTCCTTCTCTCTTCTGTATATTCAATTTCCCTCTGAACTAGATCTTTCCAAGAGGCTATTAATTACCTTCACATTTCCCATTTAAACAAATAAATAAATAAACTTCAACCCCATACATACCCCACCAGCTTGTACGCCTATCTGTCTCTTCCTTTGCAGGACACAATTTCTCAGAAGGCTTGTCTACACTCATAGTCTCCATTTCCCTATGGTTCATCCCTCTGTCCTCCATTTATCCAGTCTACTTTCTCTCCCATCACTCCATCAATTATTTCTCATTAGAATAGCTTTGGCCTACACTAAATCTGACAGATATTTTTCCGTTCTCATCTTATTTCGTCTTTCAGCAGTGTTGACGCTTTCTTTGGCTGCTCTAGCCCTAAACTTTTATAGACATTCTTTCTCTCTCTTTGTTAAAGAGAGCCTCAGCCTCCTTTCCAAAAAAAAAAAAAAAAAACCAAAAAACTAAACCGTTGCCTTCGAGTCAATTCCAATTCATAACAACCCTATAGGACAGAGTAGAACTGCCCCCTAGGGTTTCCAAGACTGTAATTCTTTATGGAAGCACACTGCCAGATCTTTCCCTGTGGAGCGGCTGGTAGGTTCAAACCCCCAACCTTTCAGTTAGCAGCCAAGTGCTTAACCACTGTGCCACCAGGGCCCCTCACTCTCCTTTACCAGGCGTTAAATATAGGCCTCCCTATAGGCTCAGTCATGGACTTCTGAGCTTCTCACTCTGGCAAGCTCATCTGCTCCTATAACTTCAGTTAGCAGCTATATACATACGACTTCCAAAATTATATCTCTACCCCAGGCCTTTCCTCTGAGCAACAGACTGATATATCACACTGCCTACTTAACCTCTTTTCTTGAATATCTCAAAGACTTATCAAACTGGATATGTCCAAAAGTGAACTCACGATCATGATCACGATCACCTACAGCCCTACCCCATCATTTTCCCCACCCTAAATCTGATCCATGAGGGTAACTGCATACAGCCATACGGATTTTCATTGACAGAGCCAGGAGAATCCATTCACATAGGCTATAAAGTGAATAGTGTCCTCTGGAGTTGGCCAACAGTGTGGCCATTTTCCACTGTTTCGTCTCTCAGGAAATAGTGCATCCAACTGTAGAAGCCTTATTTCTTGTAGTAACAGAGCAGATATTGCTGAAAACCAAACCCAGAGTCTTATTGTAAGAGTGGCTAAATTACAAAACCAACTGAATTCCCAATCTTGAATGGCATCTGAAGTTAAAATAAGGGCATTGATTGGGAAGAAATGGGATCTTGAAACTTGGGATGAGGACATATAGGCAGATAATAAGGAAGCCGGTGACATTGAGCCCCTAAATTCCATTGAATCACTCCCGCCAACAGAACCAGCCCTGTTACTCCCATCTGAAGAAATAACTCCATCTTTGTTGGCTAAGCCACCCTCCCTGGTAAAAACCATTATCCGCTCCACTCACATCTGATGAGATTAAGCCAGCTGTGTCTGAAGAGCTTTTGTCTGAGACATCACCTGGGGTGGCATCTGAGTCATCACCTGAGGTACTGCCTGGGCATTCCCTGGGGTAGAAGCCACCCCAACCACCCATTTTTGCTTCTAGACTTACAGCTAGACTTAAGTTCCAGATAGCCCCAAAAGGTGAAGTACAAAGTGTGACACAGGAGGAGGTACACTACACTCCAAAAGAAGTGCTTAACTTTTCTAATATGTACAAACAGAAAGCTAGGAAATATGTGTGGTAATGGCTATTAAGGATGTGGGATAATGGAACATAAAGTTGGATTAGTCTGAGTTTATTGATACGGGCCCACTAAGCACAGATTCTTTATTATTATTATTATTGTTGTTGTAGTTTAAATGAAGTTTACATTTCAAGTTAGTCTCCCATACAAAAATTTATTCATACATTGTTATGTGACCCTAATTGCTCTTTCCATACTGTGACAGCACATTCCTCCTTTCCACTCCTGATTCCCCACATCCATTCAACCAGCTTCTGACCATCTCTGCCTTGCTGTCTCACCTCCAGAAAGAAGCTGCCTGTTTGATCTCTTGTATCTACTTGACTAAGAGGCACACTCTTCACAAGTATCACTTTATGTCCCACAGTCCAGACCATTCCCTGTCGGAAGAGTTGGCCTCGGAAATTGTTTTAGTTCTGGGCTGAGAGAGAATCCGGGGGCCATGCTTTCTGCAGTTCCTCCAGTCTCAGTCAGACAATTAAGTCTGGTCTTCTTACTAGAATTTGAGTTCTGCACCCCACCTTTCTCCTGCTCCATCTGGGACTCTCTGTTGTGTTCCCTGTCAGGGCGGTCATTGGTAGTAGCTGGGCACCATCTAGTTCTTCTGGTCTTGGGCTGATGAAGTCTCTAATTTATGTGGCCCTTTCTGTCTCTTGGGCTAATACTTTCCTTGTGTCTTTGGTGTTCTTCATTCTCCTTTATTCCAGGTGGCTGGGACCAATTGATGCATCGTAGATGGTCGCTTGCAAGCTTTTAAGACCCCAGATGCCACTCACCAAAGTAGGATGCAAAACATTTTCTTAATAAGCTTTGTTATGCCAATTGACCTAGATGTCCTCTGAAAGAATGTTCCCCAGATCCCTATCCCTGCTACTCTGTCCCTCAAAGTGTCTGTATTCAGGAAACTTCTTAGCTTTGGTTTAGTCCAGTTGTGCTGACTTCCCTTGTAGTGTGTGCCATCCTTCCCTTCACCTAAAAAAATACTTGTCTACTATCTAGTGAATAACCCTCCCCCTTCCTCCCCACCCTCATAACCATCAAAGAGTGTTGTCTTTTGTGTTTAAAAATTTTCTTGAGTTCTTATAACAGTGGTTTTATACAATATTTGTCCCTCTGTGACTGACTAAATTCAGTCAGCATAATGCCCTCCAGATTCCTCCATGTTATGTTTCACGACTTCATTGCTGTTCTTTATCCTTACATAGTATTCCATTGTGTGGATATACCATAATTTGTTTATCCATTCGTCTGTTGATGGGCACCTAGGTTGTTTCCATCTTTTTGCTATTGTGAACAGGGCTGCAATGAACACGGGTGTGCATATATCTATCCGTGTGACAGCTCTTATTTCTGTAGGATATATTCCAAGGAGCCAGAAAGCTGGATCATATGGTACTTCTATTTCTAGCTTTCTAAGGGAGCACCAAATCGATTTCCAAAGTGGCTGTATCATTTTGCATTCCCACCAACAGTGTATAAGTGTTCCAGTCTCTCCACAACCTCTCAAACATTTATTATTTTGTGTTTTATGAATTAATGCTAGCCTTGTTGGGGTGAGATGATATCTCACTGTAGTTTTGATCTGCATTTCTCTAATGGCTTATGGTCATGAGCATTTCTTCACGTGTCTGTTAGCCACCTGAATATCTTCTTTGGTGAAGTGCCTGTTCATATCCTTTGCCCATTTTTTAATTGGATTATTTGTCTTTTTGTGGTTGAGGTTTTGGAGTATCTTGTAGATTTTAGAGATTCGACGCTGATCGGATTTATCATAGCCAAAAGTTTTTTTCCAGCCTGTAGGTTGTCTTTTGACTCTTTTGATGAAGTTTTTTGATGAGCTTAAGTGTTTGATTTTTAGGAGCTCCCATTTATCCAGTCTCTTTTCTGGTGCTTGTACATCGTTACTTACGGTTCGTATTGTGTTTATGCCATGTATTAGGGCTCCTAGCATTGTTCCTATTTTTAATTCCATGATCTTTATAGTTTTTGATTTTGTATTTAAGTCTCTGATCCCTTTTGAGTTATTTTTTGTGCATGGTGTGAGGTATGGGTCTTGTTTGAGTTTTTTGCAGATGAATATCCAGTTATACCAGCACCGTTTGTTAAAGAGACTGTCTTTTCTCCAATTAATGGACTTTGGGCCTTTGTCAAATATCAGCTGCTCATAGGTGGAAGAATTTATGTCTGGATTCTCAATGCTGGTCTATGTATCTGTTGTTGTATCAGTACCAGGCTTTTTGACTACTGTGGCAGTATAATAGGTTCTAAAATCAGGTAGTGTGAGGCCTCCCACTTTGTTCTTCTTCTTGAGTAATGCTTTACTTATTCAGGGCCACTTCCATTTCCATATGAAGTTGGTGATTTGTTTCTCCATCTCATTAAAAACTGCCAGTAGAATTTGGATTGGGATTGCATTGTGTCTGTAGATCACTTTGTGTAGAATTGACATTTTCACAATGTTGAGTCTACCTATCCATGAGGAAGGTATGTTTTTCCAGTTATGCAGGTCTCTTGGTTTCTTGCAGCTGTGTCTTGTAGTTTTCACTGTATAGGTCTTTTAAGTCTCTGGTTAGATTTATTCCTAAATATTTTATCTTCTTGGGGGCTGGTATTGATTTGTTGATTTCCTCTTCAAGGTTCTCTTTGTTAGTGTAAAGGAATCCAACTGATTTTTGTATGTTTATCTTGTATCCTAAAACTTTTCTGAAATCTTGTATTAGTTCCAGTAGTTTTCTTGTGGATTCTTTGGGGTTTTCTGTGTATAAGATCATATTATCTGCAAGTAGAGATACTTTGACTTCTTTCCTACCTATTTGGATGCCCTTTATTTCTTTTTCTTGCCTAATTGCTCTGGCTAGGACCTCCAGCACAAAGTTGAATAAGAGTTGTGATAAACGGCATCCTTGTCTGGTTCCCATTCTCGAGGGGAATGCTTTCAAAGTCTCCATTTAGGATGATGTTGGCTGTTGGCTTTATACAAATGCCCTTAATTATATTGAAGAATTTCCCTTCTATTCCTATTCTGTTGAGAGTTATTATCCTGAATGGTGTTTGACTTTGTCAAATGCCTTTTCTGCATCAATTGATAAGATCATGTGGTTCTTGTCTTTTGTTTTATTTATGTAATGGATTATATTGATTGTTTTTCTAATGTTGAACCATCCCTGCATAGCTGGTATAAATCCCACTTGATCATGGTGAATTATTTTTTTGATATGTTGCTGAATTCTATTGGCTAGAATTTTGTTGAGGATTTTTGCATCAGTGTTCATGAGAGATATTGGTCTGTAATTTTCTTTTTTTGTGGTGTCTTTACCTGGTTTTGGTGTCAGGGTTATGCTGGCTTCATAGAATGAGTTTTAGAGTATTCCATCCTTTTCTATGCTCTGAAATACCTTTAGTAATAGTGGTGTTAACTCTTCTCTGAAAGTTGGTAGAATTCTCTAGTGAAGCCATCAGGGCCAGGGCTTTTTTTTTGTTGGAATTTTTTAATTACATTTTCAATCTCTTCTTTTGTTATGGGTTTATTTTGTTGTTTTACCTCTGTTTGTGTTAGTTTAGGTAGGTAATGAGTTTCTAGAAATTTGTCCATTTCCCCTAGGTTTTCAAATTTGTTAGAGTACAATTTTTCATAGTATTCTGTTATGATTCTTTTAATTTCTGTTGGGTCTGTTGTGATATCACCCATGTCATTTCTTAGACAGGTTATCTGCTTCCTTTCCTGTTTTTCTTTTGTCAGTTTGGCCAATGGTTTATCAATTTTGTTGATCTTTTCAAAGAACCAGCTTTTGGTCTTGTTAACTCTTTCAATTGTTTTTCTGTTCTCTATTTCATTTAATTCTGCTCTAACTCTTATTATTTCCTTTCTTCTTCTGCCTGAGGGATCCTTTTGCTATTCTCTTTCTACTTGTTCCAGTTGTAGGGTTAATGTTTTGATTTTGCCCCTTTCTTCTTTTTGGATGTGTGCATTTATTGCTATACACTGACCTCTGAGCACTGCTTTTGCTGTGTCCCAAAGGTTCTAGTAGGATGTGTTTTCATTCTCGTTTGATTCTATGAATTTCTTTATTCCATCCTTAATTTCTTCTATAACCTAGTAGTTTTTGAGCAAGGTGTTGTTCAGTTTCCATGTGTTTGATTTTTTTTTTCCTTGCTTTTTCTGTTGTTGATTTCTGTTTTTATGGCTTTATGGTCAGAAAAGATGCTTTGTAATATTTCGATGTTTTGGATTTTGTTAAGGCTTGCTTTATGGCCTAATATGTGGTCTATTCTGGAGAATGTTCCATGTGCATTGGAAAAGAAAGTATACTTGGCTGCTGTTGGGTGCAGTGTTCAGTGTATGTCTATGAGATCAAGTTGGTTGATTGTAGCAGTTAGATCTTCCACATCTTTGTTGAGCTTCTTTCTGGATGTTCTGTCCTTCACTGAAAGTGGAGTGTTGAAGTCTCCTACTACTATTGTTGAGCTATCTCTCTTTTCAGTGCTGTTAGAGTTTGTTTTATATATTTTGGAGCCCTGTCGTTGGGTGCATAAATATTTATTACAGTTTTGTCCTCCAGGTGTATTGACCCTTTAATTATTACATAGTATCCTTCCTTATCCTTTGATGTGAATTTTACTTTAATGTCCATTTTGTCAGAGATTAATATTGCCACTCTTGCTCATTTTGAGTGTTGTTTGCTTGATATATTTTTTTCCATCCTTTGATTTTTGTTTGTTTCTGTCTTTAAGTCTAAGGTGTGTCTCTTGTAGGCAGCATATAGACGGATCTTGTTTTTTTAACCAATCTGCCACTCTCTGTCTCTTTATTGGTACATTTAGTCCATTTACATTCAGTGTAATTATTGTTAGGTATAAATTTAGTGCTGCCATTTTGATGTCTTTTTGTGTGTGTTGTTCACAGTTTCTCTGTTCTGCTTAATTTTCTGTGCTGATTCGTTTTTCTTTATGCATTTTCTTTTCATCTTTTTCATTGTTGTTGATTTTGTGTTTGCTGAGTATATTTTTCTAGTTTTTTATTTTGACTTGTAGGATTGTTAATTTTCTTTGTGGTTACCATAATATTTATCCATATTTTTCTAAGTTTATACCAGTCTTTTGTTTCTTTATATGGCCTTGACTTCATCTCCATATGCAAAATCTATGTCTACATTTTTAAGTCCCTCTTTTTTGTTTTAATGTTGTCATCTTTTACATATTGACATCTGTTTCCCTATTTTCAGTGTTTTAGCTTTGTTTTATTTTTATTACTTCCCTATCTGGGTTGATATCTGGTTGCTCTGTCCTGTGTTCTAGCCTTGGATTGTTATCTGTTGTTACTGATTTTCTAACTAGAGGACTCCCTTTACTATTTCTTGTAATTTTGGTTTGGTTTTTGCAAATGCCCTAAACTTCTGTTTATCTGGAAATGTCCTAATTTCGGCATCATATTTGAGAGACAGATTAGCTGGATACATAATTCTTGCCTGGCAGTTTTTTTTCCTTCAAGGCTTTATATATGTCATCTCATTGCCTTTTGCCTGCATGGTTTCTGCTGAGTATTCCGAGCTTGTTCTTACTGACTCTCCTTTGTAGATGACTTTTCGTATATCCCTAGCTGCTCTTAAAATTCTCTCTTTATCTTTGGTTTTGGCAAGTTTGATTATAATATATCTTGGTAACTTTCTTTTGGGATCTACCTTATGTGGGGTTCGATAAGCATCTTGGATAGATATCTTGTCATCTTTCACAATATCAGGGAAGTTTTCTGCCAACAAATCTTCAACAATTTTGTCTGTATTTTCTGTTATTCCCCCCTGTTCTGGTACACCAATCACTCATAGGTTATTCCTCTTGATAGAGTCCCACATTGTTCTTAGGGTTTCTTTGTTTTTTTAAATCCTTTTATCTGATTTTTCCTCAAATAAGTTTGTGTCAAGTACCTTATCTTCAATCTCACTAATTCTGACTCCCATTGCCTGAATTCTGCACCTATGACTTTCTATTGAGTTGTCTAATTCTGAAATTTTATTGTTAATCTTCTGGGTTTCTATTACTGTCTCTCTGTGGATTCTTGCAGCCTGTTAAATTTGTCATTATGCTCTTCTCTAATCTTTTTAAATTTCCTCTATTGCACGTTCTGCGTTTTGATTAATTTCCTTCCTAATTTCTTGAAGAGCTCTGTGTATTAATGTTTTGTATTCTGCCTCCTGTAATTCCAAGAAATTTTCCTCCTCTAGAAAATTTCTAGATTCTTTATTTTGGGAGCTTGCTGAAGCCATCATGGATTACCTCTTTATGTGATTTGATATTGACTGTTGTCTCCGAGCCATCAATAAGTTATTATATTTATTTATTTACTTTATGTTTTCTTACTCTGTCCTAGCTTCTTGTTTTGTTTTGAGGCTGCTCGTATGAGCTAGTTTGATTATTGGCACATTTGATGCTCTAATGTCCTGTCACCAGGTGGTTAGATCTGTTACTCGGTATGTGAACTCAGGAGTCCACCCACTCCTCCTGTGTGGATTCAGCTCAGGTGCCCAGGTAGATCGCCACCAAGTGTGTGGTGTAGGCTCTCACCTACAGTCCTAGACAGGCACAGGTGATTGGTGTAGGCACAGGCATCTGGCTGCAGCAGGAGGACACACTCTGAGCAAGGCAGAGGGCTGACGACCCCCCCCCCGAAAAGTCCAGGAGGAAGGTGTGTCCCTGTTCCCTAGAGTGTGTAGGTGGGTGGGTTTTGCAGCCGGACTATAAGCAGCTAACGCTCTTGGCTGTAAGGACTGGGGGACACCTCTTATTCTTGGGCTCCTATCACAGGTGGCTAGGTGGCATGGGTGGAGCCACCAGTCCTCAGGCCCCTGATGTGGGCATGTGAACACCCTGCTTAATTGGCAGAGCAGTGTCAAACGTCACGAACCTGCCACTTGACAGCTAAAACAGCTGAAGTTAGACTTCAGGTATATACGCTGGTGCACCGCGGTAATGAGGGCCTACACTGTTAAAATGGGCACACACAAGTCTATGGAGTGGGAAAGGCACTGAAAGTCCGTGGATCCCTTATGCCTGTGCCTAGGCAAAGGAGCTGTGCCTACCCTGGGTTCCTGGCTTAGGGGAGCCGGCAGTTTATTTTTTCCCATTTGTTAATTTTTTCTCTCTCCAAGGCCAGGAGAATGGCTCAGGGTGTGTGACGGATCCTACTTCCAGTCCAGGGGACTCAGCAATTGCTGAAGCCAGTCTGGGACCCAGTGCAGAGCAGGGAGTGGGGAGGTAAATAGGAGAGAGGTTTTTCCCTAAGGGATATGTTTTTGATCTGCACAGTAGCCATATGCAAGTACTTATCTTTCGCCAATCGAGGGCTGCTTCTCACTGGATCTGGGTGAGGGAGTAGACTCTCTGGCGCTGGGTCTCTTACAGTGCAGAAAACACGCCTCCTGAGTAATTCTTCTTGCCTTCCTCACTGCCCACCCATGAGCTGATCAGGCCTGAAGGACTCAGGTTCTTGTCAGGTCTGGCAACTCCTCACTGCTTCTGAACTGTCCCTCCCTCCCCCTGCCACAAAGTCTGGTTCCTCAACTTTGCCTTAGATGTTCAGGGCTCCTAGATTGTCATGTATAATTGATTCACTTGCTTGTTTGGGTCTTTGTTGTAAGAGGGTCCACCGGAAGTGTCTGAGTACTCCACCATCGTGGCCCCGCCTCCCTAAGCACAGATTCTTCATTCAATGTTTCTGCTCGAGAGATTAGGAAAAGATTTAATAGTTTATTTGATTGTGTCACTGAAGCATGGATTACATGGTTGAAATGAAGTTGAAGTACCAGACTGCCTCAGTATAATGTAGAAGAAGTACCCAAAGGCTTAGGGAAATTGGCACGATAAAGTGGATTTATCAGGTTAGATCCACAGATCCACACTTGGAGTGTCCAGAGGATGTGCCTTTTACCACAGTAGTGTGAAACAAATTTGTGAAAGGAAATCCTCCCAATGGACAGAACTTCAAGAGTGCACCTAGTTGTTCATTTTGCTTGGAAAGAGAAATAGCCAGATATACGATTGTATACTGATTCACGGGCTGTGGCCAATGGTTTGACTGGATGATCAGAGACTTGGAAGGAGCAGGATTGGAAAATTGGTGATAAGGAGGTATGGGGAAGAGATATGTGGATAGACCTCTCTGAATGGGCCGAAGAAGTGAAGATATTTGTGTCTCATGTGAACGCTCACCAGAGGGTGACCTCATTAGAGGAAGATTTTAACAATCAAGTGGATAAGATGTGTATTCTGTGGAAATGAGTCATCCTCTTCCCCCAGCCACTCCCATCGTTGCTCAATGGGCTCATGAACAAAGTGGTCATGGTGGTAGGGATGGAGGTTATGCATGGACTCAGCAACATGGACTTCCATGCAAGAAGGCCGACTTGGCTATAGCCGCTATTGAGTGCTCAATGGGCCAGCAGCAGAGACCAACATTAAGTTCCCGATGTGGCACCATCCTTTGAGGCAATCAGCCAGCAATCTAGTGGCAGATTGATTACACTGGACCACTTCCATCATGGCAAGGGCAGCATTTTGTCCTTACTGGGATAGACGTTTACTTTGGTTGTGGATTTGCCTTCCTTGCACACAATGCTTCTGCCAAAACTACCATCCGTGACTCACAGAATGCCTTATCCACTGTCATGGGATCCCATACAACATTGCCTTGAATCAAGGAACTCACTTCACAGCAAATAAAGTATGGCAATGGACCCACACTCATAAGATTCACTGGTCTTGCCATGTTCCCCATCATCCTGAAACAGCTGGCTTGATAGAACAAGGGAATGGCCTTCTAAAGATGCAATTATGGCACTAGCTAGGTGTCAATACTTTTCAGGATTGGGACAATGTTCTACAGGAAGCTGTATATGGTCTAAACTAGTGTCCAATGTATTGTGCTGTTTCTCCCGTAGCCAGGATTCATGGTTCCAGGAATCAAGGGGTGGAAATGGGGGTGGTACCACTCACTGTTACCCCTAATAATATACATTGGCAAAATTTTTGCTTCCTGTCCCCGCAACTCTACACTCTGTGAGTCTAGAGGTCTTAGTTCCAAAGTGAAGACTTCTCCAGCTGGAGACACAACACAGATTCCATTGAACTGGAAGTTAAGAATGCCACCCAGCCACTTTGTGCTCCTCATGCCTCTGGATCAACAGGCATGAGGAGTTACCATATTGGCTGGTGTGATTGATCCTGATTACCAAGGGGAAATTGGATTGATATTACATAATGGAATACAGGAGATCTCTTGGGGTGTCTCTTCAACTACCATACCCTGTGATTAAAATCAATGGAAAACTACAGCAACCTAATTCTCACATGATTACTAATGGCCCAGACACTTCAGGAATGAAGGTTTGGGTCAGCCCACCAAGCAAAGAACTACGACCAGCCAAGGTTCTTGCTGAGGGTAAAGGGAATATGGAATGGGTGGTAGAAGAAGGTAATTCTAAATAGCAGCTATGACCATGTGACCAGGTGCAGCAATGAGGACTGTAATTGTTGTATTTCTTCCTCATATGTGTGCATCAAATATTTTTGTTTTCTTCACTTATAAAATATAAGATGTAAACAGGGCTCGTGCATTTTCAGTTTTATGCATGTTAGTTGTATCATATGACTTTATAATTGTCTTTATTTAGTGATTGTGTGTGGTTTAAGGACATGTGTACAGGAGCCAAGTTGACAAGGGGTAGACTGTGATGGTTAAGGTTGTGTGTCAACTTGGTTTGGCCATGATTCTCAGTGGTTTGGAAGTTATGTAATGATGTCGTTTGGCAGTTGTGTAATGATGTAGTCATCCTCCATGATGTGAAGTGATCTGATACGATCAGACAATCAGTCGTAAAAGGAGTTTCCTCCAGAGTGTGACCTGCATCCAGTATACATATGGATGTTCTGGCAAAGCTTGCTTGCTTGCTCTCAATCTTGCATCCAGCTCATCATCTGACCTCTGGTTCTTACAACTTGAACCAGAGGCCTGCGGTATTGCCTGCTGATCTTGGGATTCATCAGTCCCTTTACTCCATTCTTTCCTACGTCCTCCCAGATCCTTCCTGGACAATCTTTCCCTTTTTCTCCTAAACTTGCAACCTTACCCTATCCATTAGAGCCTATCCTCAGGCAGTATATCTACTCAGTTCCTCATCTACTGCCAAACACTCTGACTTGACCCCCTAGCTATTATCCAAACCCTTTTTCTTCCCCCATTTTATCCAAACCCCTCAAAAGAGTGTACACTTACTGGATTTACTTTCTCATCAATGATTTACTGTTCCATGCACTACCAGCTTGTATACACATCTCCTATGCCAATTAATTTAGGGTCACAGTGATGCCCTAAATGAAAAATCTAATGGTCATTTTTCCATATTCATCTCCTTAACAATATTTCTCTGCTGCATGTGACATTCTTGATCACACCTTCATACTTCCTAGTCTTTCAGAGCACCTAACTTCTCTGTTGTTGTTAGGTGCTGTCAAGTCAGTTCCAGCTCAGAGCGACCCTATGTACAACAGAACGAAACACTGCCGCTTCCTGTGCCATCCTCACAATTGTTGTTATGCTTGAGCCCATTGTTGCAGTCACTGTGTCAATCCATGTCATTGAAGGTCTTCCTCTTTTTCACTGACCCACTACTTTACCAAGTATTGAATATACCATGGACTGCCAGAAGAACGAACAAATCTGTCTTGGAAGAAGTACAACCAGAATGCTCCTTAGAAGCAAGGATGGCTAGACTACATCTCACATACTTTGGACATGTTATCAGAAGGGATCTATCCCCAGAGAAGGACATCATGCTTGGTGAAGTAGGGGGTCACTTCCCCAGTTCCCTTCAAATTTCTCTGGTCACTCCTTCTGGAGTATTCTTTTTTTAAATTACTATTCCTCAGAATTTGGGCATCAGTTCTCTCCTAGGCTCTATATGCTTTTACGGGGTCCTTTCATCCCATTTCCGTGTCTGAATGACTATCTATGTCAGCTCGTAACCTGAGTCCAAAGACAGGTATCTGTGAATCCATTGAATGTCTATGTACAATGAGTGTGTTTGTGCGTATGTGCAATTCCCTGGGGACAGGTCCAGTATCTTTTATCATTCTCAAAGGCATGTATAACTGTAAAAAGATTAAGAACTAATTCATATGTTAATGATTCCCAGGTCCATAACTCTAAACCAGATTACTCTCCTCTTTTCCACATCCATATATTCACTTGGTTGACTCTCAGATACCTCAAATTCAGTGTATCAAAAAATGAATCAACCATATTCACACACCCCATCAAAAACCTGCCCTTTCCTCTGAATTTCCTATATCAGTGAATGGTGACACCATCCTCATGTCACCTAACCCTAGACTTGGGAGACATCCTTTATTGCTTCATATTTCTTAAACCCCACACCTGAACAACCACTAAGCCCAATCCAGTCTAACTTCTAAATATATCTTAGCTCTATCCACTTCTCTCCATTTCTTCAGCCACTGCTTTAGTTAAGATCCTCATCATAGCTTACCCAGATTATTACCAAAAAAACGCTTATAACTGGCCTTGCTGCCACCACACTAAGGCTTCTTTTTTATCCATTCTTCATACTACAATCAGATCATCTTTCTAAAATGTAAATCTTATATCACACCTCTGCACCTCCCTCTTGCCCTTAGGGCTAAAATCCATTCTGTTTGCTGTAAGGTATCTTTCTCATCTGAACTTTGTCTACCTATCATTTCTCATCTCTAACCACTCTGCGCTATACCTGAGCTCTAGTCACACAGAACCAGTTTTAGTTCCAGAATGTCTGGGAGTGCACCTCTAGGTTTTCTTATGCTTCCATGCCTTTGCATACGCATCTCTCTTTGCCACTTTAGTCTCTTCCCCCACTCCCAGGCATTTTTATCTGGCCAACTTCTACCCAACTTTCCATACTCAGTTCAAGGATCACCTCCCTCACTGCTCAGCTCCCAAAGAACTTTATGCTTCCTTCTCTCGTTATATTTACCACACTATGTTCCTCCCTGGCCAGCCTGAGGGTAGACATCATGTCTTATTATTTTTTGTTCTCTGTCCAGGCATAGTAGCTAGCTTTTCAAAAACTGTTTGACTAAATAAATTAACAACCAACGTGTGAACAATGACTTCTAATGACTTTTTTTTTTTCTTATTTCAGACCAAATGGCTACCTGGTAGCTTCTTTCCTCTTTCTCCTAATGCTATTATTCTTCAGTATTCTAGTTTTGAGCTACTTGCATTATACGAAGATTTATAGACAATATATTTATGAACCACTTTCACCTGAGGGAAAACAAAAGAAAATGTAGGCAGACCTAAGTTATACTATGTATGTATGTATGTAGAGGGACTGTATTTATTTATTTATTTACATTGAGAGCATGCTTTTGACCAAGAAATACTAAGTATACACTCAAGGTGTCATCAAATTCAAGACCTCAAAAATGTTCTTCAATTATCCTCAAGAGAGAAATACTTTCATATATTTTGTGTGTTATGAAATAAATCCTTAATATGTTTGCATTACTCTTAAAGAGACTCTATACACTTTTAATATGGCAGTTAAAAAAATTTAATTTGGCTACTACAATCCTTCCTGAGGATAAAAGTAAATTTTTGAAAATGTATAAATGTCAAATGTTACTATTTTTCATATGAGATGTTACATGGTTGTAGTTAATTTATGCATAAAATAATAAAAGTGTGTGGATTTAAATGATCTATGATTTATTCTTAAACACAGTTCAGAAGTTTTCTAACAGTAGATTCACATCTAAATGTGAATCTACCTATTATATTGAAAGTGAGCAGCTGATGCTCTAAATTTTAAAATTCCATTCTGACACTCAAAATAAGCCTCTTAATTTGTTCAAATATTATCACAGCTTCCTAAATAATTAGTATTTGTATCAGTCAGGGTTCAACCAGAGAATCAGAATCAGTATGATGTATAGACAGATATAGATACATAGACATATGTAAATATGTGTGTATATATACATAGAGAGAGGGAGAAAGATTGAGATTTATTACAAAGAATGGGCTTTATGGGATTGTGGAGGCTGGCTAAGCAAGTCTGAAATCCACAGGGCAGGTAGTCAGGCAGGACAGATCTCCAGTGAGATGGAACTCCCCAGGTACAGGCTGACACTGTTGTCCACAAGCAGAATTTCGTCTTCTACAGAAATCAGGAACAAGCCAGGGCTACTGCTATGCATCACTGTTTTGAAGTTCTGATACTGCAAGAAGAAAATAACAAGTATAAATATTGGAAAAAAGAGATAAAATCCTCTCTTTCACTAATAAGATTATATGCCTAAAAAATCCAAAAATAGTAACAAGAATTAATAACAGAATTTGATGGCTCAATACAAGACAAATATTTAAAAATCAATACCTTCTCTCTATACTAGCTATAACCTGTTAACAATAGATATAATAAAAAATAATCTATTATAGTGAAAAATTATATGGAATTAAATTTAACATGAAAAGTGTATGACCTATGCGAAGTAAACTTTAAAATCTTTATTGAAGGGGATGAAATAAGATATAAAACTTGATGGAAAAAAAAGAAAAACTACTCACCTGTACATCCCACAGGACATTACACTGATTCATTACATCAATGACATCTTGCTGATTGGACAGAAGGAGCCAGAGGTGGCTAATATGTTGGAGGCATCCACTCTAGAGGGTGGGATAGAAAAGAAATCTCATTTCAAAGATTCAGGGACCAGACATTTCAGTGAAGATTTTAGGAGTCTAGTGGTCAGAGGCATGCTGGGATATCCCCTCCAAACTAAAAGATAAATTCCTAAATTTTGCATACCCCATCACAAAGAAGGAAGCATAGTGTCTTGTAGGTCTTTCTGGGTTCTGGAGGCAACATATTCCATACCTAGTAATATTGCTGTGGCCGAAATACTGGCTAACATGGAATGCTACTAGTTTTGAATGGGGCCCAGAGCACGAAAGGGCTCAGCCATGGTCCAAGTTGTGGGGCAATCAACCCTGCCATTTGCACCATATGATCCAGTAGATCTTACGGTGTTGGAGGTGTCAGATGTAGTATGGAGCTGTGGCAAGCTCCAGTGGGAGAATCTCAATGAAGATTACTGGGATTCTGGAGTCAGGTCATTCCATCCAAGGCAGAGAATTACACACCTTTTGAGAAACAGTTCTTGGTGTGTCATTGGGCACTGGTAGAGACAGAATGCTTGATACCAGGCCAAGTGATGATGTATCCAGAACCTCCCATTATGAGTTGGTTTCTGGTGGACCTGCCAATTCATAAAATCGAATGGGTCCAGCAGCAGTCCATCATAAGATGGAAATGGTACATTCAGGATTGACCCCAAACCAAAAAAACCAAACCTGTTTCTGTCAAGTCGATTCTGACTCATAGTAACCCTAAAGCACAGAGTAGAACTGCCCCATAGGGTTTCCCAGGAGTGGCTGGTGGATTTGAACTGCTGACCTTTTTGTTAACAACCATGCTCTTAACCACTACACTATCAGGGATTGAGCCCAAGTACTACCAATTGGTACAAGTAAATTGCAGGAGGAAGTAGCCCTGACCCATGTCATCAGAATTGCACCAGTGCCCCTCTTCAGCTTATAGTTAGGGCCTTTTTGGGATATGTATGGGGTGATCCCATACCACCAGCTGAAGAAAAAGGAGGAAAAAGCCCAAGCTTGGTTTATAAATAGTCAGCTCAGTAAGTGGGTACAAGCTGCCAACGAATGGGGGTTCATTACAATGTCATTCTGAGGTGGTCCTGAAAGACAATAGAGAAGGGAAATCTTCCCAATGGGTGAAGTTGTGAGCAGTGCAACTGGGCATCTACTTTGTGTGGAGGGAAAAGTGGCCTGAAGTGAAAATATACACAGATTCTTAGGCATTGCCCAATGGCCTGGCCATCTGGTCAGAACTGGAAGGAAAAGAATTGAAAAGACATGGAGGTCTGGGGTAGAGGTATGTGGATGGATATATGGGTGTGCACACCCTGGATGATGCAAATGGTTAACGCACTTGGCTGCTAACTCAAAGGTTGGAGGTTCAAGTTCACCAAGAGGCACCTTGGAAAGGCCTGGTGATTTACCTCTTAAAAATCAGCCAGTGAAAACCCTGTGGAGCACACTTCTACTCTGACGCACATGGGTCACCGTGAGTCAGAATCAACTTGATAGCAACTGGTTACACAAAGTGTGAAAAAATTTGTAGCACAGGTTAACACCCACCAAAAAGCATCCACCACAGAAGAGCTAAGTAGACACTGAACAATCAAGGAGACAACATGACTCAGTAAGTTGATGGTAGCCAGCCTTCATCATCAGCCACCCAGAACTGGTTTGAAGGGCACATGAAAAGAGTGGCCTCTGTAGGAGAAACAAAAGCTACAGGATGCCTCCTGACAGTCACACCTTTGTATAACTCCCTCCCCCATTGCTACAGGCTTGGTCTGTGCTACCAGTAAGATACAGCAAAAGTGATGGTACGTCATGTCCAAGATTAGGTTTTAAGACACTGTGGCTTCTTTCTTGGTTGAGCTCTCATTCTCTTTTGGATCACTTGCTTGGTGGGAAGCAGCTACCATGTCATGAGCAGCCCTACAGAGAGGCCTACATGAGTGAACTTGGAAGCAGATTTGTCAGCCCCAGTCAAGCCTTCAGATGACTGCAACCCCATAAGGGAACATGAACCAGAACCACCCAGGTAAGCTGCTTCTAGATTCCCGACCCTCAGAAGCTATGTGAAGTAATATTTATTTTAAGCTGCTATGTTTTAGGGTGATTTCGTAACTAAGACTGAGCAACAAATAACTAAGATACTTACTTCATCTCTGCAACACAAGACAGTTAGCAATAAGCTTTAAAATTTATTCTCCTTGACAATAGTTTGGATAACTTATGTCTCTCTCCAGGTTGGCTAAGAAATTGTGACTGATTGTGAGAGGTTTGGAGCTCTGGTTGCACAGTGGTTAAGCATTCAGCTGCTAACCAAAAGCTTGGCAGTTGGAATCCACCAGCCACTCCTTGGAAACCCTATGGGGCAGTTCTACTCTGTCCTACAGGGTCACTATGAGTCAGAATTGACTGGAGGACAATGCATTTGCTTTTGCCCATTATGCTCCAGCCAGAGGTCTATTGTTTCCTCAAATACAGCAAGTGCCTTCCTTCCTCAAAATTTTTGCACTTGCTATTCCTTTTGACTGGAATACTTATTCCCTTGATATGCGCAGGTCTGGCTTTTTGTCATTCTGTTCTCAGTTAGTGCAATGGTTAAGAGCTACAGCTGCTAACTAAAACTTCAGCGGTTCGAATCCACTAGCTGCTCCTTGGAAACCCTTTGGGGCAGTTCTACCCTGTCCTATAGGGTTGCTGTGAGTCAGGATGGACTTGGAGGCACCGGGTTTGGTTTGGTGGTTTTGGTCATCACAGAGATCTTCCTGGTGCTGCCCATCTAAAACTACTCTCGATCACTTCACCCTATTTTAATTCTCTGCAAAGCACATATACCTGATATTTTGTTATCCCTCCTGTTTATCACTGTATCTGCAGGGCCTACAACACTGCCTAGCATAGGGTAGGCACACAAAAAATATTTATTGAATGAATGTAAAAGTGCCTACTATGCTCTAGGGTTGTTCTGATCTGTGAGTGCTGAACTCTCTTCCTATCTGAGCAGGATAAAAACAAAACAATTGCTGTCAAATCGATGCGACTCTATAGGACAGAGTAGAACTGTCCCATAGGGTTTCCAAGAAGCAGCCAATGGATTTGAACTGTGGACCTCTTGGTTAGCAGCCGAGCTCTTAACCACTGCGCCACCAGGGCTCCACTCAGCAGTATAGTTTTACAGAATGTAAAATTCCATACTGTGAATTAACAAGATGCGTGTTATACCCCACCCTCCCACCTGTAACTATCCTTCCTCTAATTCCCCATCTTCCCCTCGCAAAAATCAGTGAGGATGGGATTTAGAAATTTTAGGGTCATCACTATGGTCTTCTGCCACATTTCGCTGGCTTCATCGGGCTCAACACTACATAAACAGTAACAGCAGCATCAATGAGACGAGGTCGGAGAGATTTCACCGCCAGCCAAGAGCAGGCGGCAATGGATCCAGCGGCAGGTCCAAAGCCCTGCATTCTGGGAGGTGGAGTCTCCCGGAGAGGTCTGGCCTGGCAGGATCGAGGACAGGCGCAGCACACTGAGAACTGTAGTCGAGGGCTGAGAAAATGCAGCGACGAAGGACTATGGTTGTTGAGACTCTGCCTCCGCGCGCGGGAATCCGCACCGCAAGCTAGGACCTGTAGTCCTTCTGGGACCCTGCTCCTCCAGGGTGGAGGGGTGCCGAGGCTACCGCCATTTTATGTCCAGAAGAGCGGCGGCGGAGAACCAGAGCGCAGGCAGGCTCAGCCCGGCGCTGGCCAGGCCCCGCCCCCGGGGCGCCGGGTGCCCGCCCCTTGCTCAGGCCCCGCCTTTCCCACGTGTCAGCTGCCTAGGGGAGGTGCCTGAGCCGGAGCGGGCCGCCACGGGTCCGGCTCCGTCCGCGCAGAGATTTCTATTGGCGGCCCCCCGGAGCGGCCCGGCTGTCCGATGCTTCTGCTTCGGCTGCCGCGGACGGGGCTGTACGCTTAGTGCCGGGCTTAGGCCCCCTGACGCGCCAGCGGGGCTGGGAGCGGCCTCCGGCCCCGCGGAGACAGAGCTTGAGGACAAGGCGGCGGCCGCGGGGAGGAGAATGGGGGCTAACCAGTTAGTGGTGCTCAACGTTTACGACATGGTGAGTGCAGCCCCCTGGCGGCCCCCGGCTCAGCCGGCATCCTCTCGCCGCTCGTACTCGGACCCCGGCCTCTGGCGCTTCCTGCCTTGCGTCTCCGCCTCCAGCTCAGTTCACTGTGCGTGGGGGGAGGGGACGTATTATTATTATTCTTTAATCCTCGCACCCGTCGAAGCGCCTGTTAGTGCTGCCCAGTCAACCTGACGGCTTTGGTAGAGTCTCCGGTCGTGCTGAACCTCTCCCACGCTCTCAGCTTGGCCCGGACTCTGGCGCTGGGCCCGACCCCTTAGCGGACGAGCAGTGCCCTTAGGGCAAACCTTCCGTCGCGCTCCTCACCCCCCGCTACCTGGACCCGCGGCTGCCCCGCTTCCCCCGGCCCCAACTGCCTCCCCTCCCCGCTACTCTGCTCCTGCTGAACCGCGTATCTTTTTTCATGCCCAAGTCTTCAAAAACTCCCAAGCCCCCTAAGTCCAGAAAGTCATAGCTGTCTGTGCCTGTTCTAGAATCTCTTCAAAGGTGAACAGGCGCCAAGATACTCTTGCCTCCAAGGCCACCTCATTAAAATGAATGAGGCTAAAATTTACCAAGAAAGCCCCGCTGAATTATTTAGAGATCATGGTGGTGCTTCTTTCCTAGATTCTGAAGACCACTTTCCAGATGATGCAACAGGTAGATGACGTGACAGCAGGAGAGGGTAGGGAAGAACTTGTCCATTATGTCATCTAAGTTACGTGTACAGCAAGCCCACAGCAGGGAGTCCAAGGACTGGGTTGCTTTATCTTTGCAATTGGAATACCCCAAGAAAAAGCACCGGTAGGGCATTATCGTTGCAGTTAGACGTGTGCTTGGGTTTCTTCGCTTTGGGCTGAGTAGTTTTTGTTTTGTAAAGGGTTACACTCCTAGCGATGTTTAAAATTTCTTGTCAGTGGATTGACAAACGAAAAATTACCCATTATTATTTTTGTTAGCTTAAAGATGCAGAAACACTACAGATCAGGATTCTTGGTTCTCATTCACTGTATCTGAAGTGTACCAAGTGCTTCCAGACTAACTTACTTGCCTTGCATTGTTTATAAATATCTAAATTTACAGTGTAACGTCTTGAGTAGAAAGGGATTCCCCATGCTGTATCTGGGAATTATGGCAGAAGGGCTAGGGCCTTCCTGAGATGAGATGAGGTGTCATTTGAGTTGATGTGAGCGTGAAGGTGAATGGAGGTGAGCTAACATATAGAGGAAGGTAAAGCATGATAGAAAAATTTACAGAGAAGAATCTGATACTAGACATCCTAGAACAGCATGACACTTTCTAAGGTCTTTGACCTATGCCACTGGTTAAGAAATAATTCTCTAGATTTAAACTGTCTTTTTATTGCCCTGTTTCTCTGCCTTCCCCTACGTCCCGGAGTGATCTGAGTGTGGTTACTTTTTTATTCATGAAGTCTATTACAAATTATCCCTCAGGAGAGCACAGAATGCCTTTTCTAGACTATTAAACCACTGTATAGGTTAGGAATATGCAGTGGCCAGAGGCTGCAGTTTCAGGGCCTAGAAAAAAATTTGTGAGGGTAGGGGAAAAAAGAAGTTTTGTTTTTAAAAAAAAAAAAAAAAAAACCCTGAAAATACACTCTTTGGCATAAGCTTGTCTATGAATCAGGAAAATTAAAGGGAGGAGTGTTCTGAAAGCTGTTAAGCGTATTTATCTATTACCAAGGATATTCTCACATCACTTTGGTAAAGTAGGTACTTACAGAGAAAGCAGGTGTAGCAAAGACCTGCCCAGAGAACTAAAAATAGGATCTAGAATTTCTAGATCACGGTCTGATGCTTTATTTTCTCTACTGAATGATTCCCACTTTTATTTCTTATGTATTGCTTTTTCCTATTAAAGGACAAGAAGGAGCATATATGAATGTTAATCAGCATGGTAAATAGTAGAATTTCTAAACTTCTAATAAACTTGCCCTTGTACATTCTTTCGAGGGATTTCAGTCTGTGTTTTATGTCACTATTTCAGGAACCTAAAATTATTTACTGAATTTTGACTCTGTGTAAGACACAAATATGAGTTAGTTATCGTTTCTTTAAGGAATTTCGAATATGGTGCGGGAGGTAAAAAGAATAGTAACAATTCAAAACAGAATAGGATGATTTTGATAGGAGCAGAAAAGGCTGCAAAGAAAACTACCTACGTGTGGTTGTAGGATCGGGAAATCTGGAAAGGATACAAGGTGTGAAACTTGAAGAACTGGTAAGATCTCCACAGGCAGAGAACCAACAGCGTGAGCAAAATGGCAGGCATGGGAGAGCACAGGGTGGATTTGGGAAATAGCAGCTGTTCCAGTATAACTAGATACATGAAAGGCAACAAAACTGAAAGTTTGATGAGAACTTTACTGAGTGGCACAGTGGTTAAGAGCTCGGGCTCTAACCAGAAGGTAGGCAGTTCACATCTACCAGCTGCTCCTTGGAAACGTTATGGGCAGTTCTTCTGTAGGGTTTGGGTTTTTGTTTTTTGAAAGAAGGACTGGTTGCGGGGAGGATCTGTGGGCCTTGGAGAGCCATTTAAAGTTTCTGTGGAGGGGAGCAGTGTGATCAGAGTTATGGTTTAGAATTAAGACCAGTGGTTTAAGGTACAAATTTTTGTTTGTTATACTCGTTTTGCTCAAGTCAGTTTTGGTTTTTGAAACGTTTTTGCCTGATGCCAAGAATAAACGCCTTTTCTCTTTGGTAGTACTTCCTATTCTTCATAGATGCCTTTGATGAGGGTTGCTGTGATCTGTGCAGGTGTACATGAGCCATCTAGTCCAAACCTCATAAACATGAAAATCAACCTTTGGTTTGAGGTTATAATTATTGTTTATAGGGACCTTTTGCCATGTGTCCTTATGCCTGTTTGCCTATCAGACTGTCACTTGCTCCAGACTATTTTTCCTATTTAGTACGTTGGGTGGCTGCTGATCCTTCTATTTTTCCATAATTGCCACATATATGAAAGTAATTATATTGGAGTCACCTGTATTAATTTATGTTGCAGTCAATCCGTACTAAAGACTGTAGTCTTTGATCATCATAAGTGCTTCAAGTCCTCTTTACTTTCAGAAAGCAAAGTTGTGTCATCTGCATATCACAGGTTGTTAATGAGTCTTCTTCCAATTCTGATGCCCCATTCTTCTTCATATAGTACAGCTTCTTGGATTATTTGCTCAGCATACAGATCTACGTATGGTGAAAGGATACAACCCTGACGCTCACCTTTCCTGACTTTAAACCATGCAGTATCCCTTTGTTCTGTTTGAACGACTGCCTGTTGATCCATGTACAGGTTCCTCATGAGCACAGTGAAGTGCTCTGGAATTCTCATTCTTCCCAAAGTTATCCATAATTTGTTATGATCCACCCAGTTGAATGTCTTTGCAGAGTCAATAAAACACAGGTAAACATTTTTCTGCTATTGTCTGCTTTCAGCCGAGATCCATTTGACGTTAGCAGTGGTATCCCTTGTTCCAAGTCCTCTTCTGAATTTGGCTTGAATTTCTGGTGGTTCCCTGTTGAGGTACTGCTGCAACCATTTTTTAATTATCTTCAGCTACATTTTGCTTGCCTGTGGTATTATTGATACTGTTCCATAATTTCCACATTCTGTTGGATCATCTTTCTTTGGAGTGGGCACAAATATGGATCTCTTCCAGTCAGTTGGCCACATAGCTCTCGTCTAGATTTCTTGGTGTAGATGAGTGAGCACTTCCAGTGCTATATCCATATGTTAAAACATACCAATTGTTATTCCAGCAATTCCTGGAGGCTTGTTTTTTGCCATTGCCTTCAGTGCAGCTTCGACCTCTTCCTTTAATACCATCGGTTCTTGATCACGTGCTGCCTCTTGAAATGGTTGAACGTTGACCAATTCTTTTTGGTACAGTGACTCTGTATTCTTCCATCTTCTTTTGATGCTTCCTGCATTGTTCAGTATTTTCCCAATAGAATCCTTCAGTATTGCAACTCAAGGCTTGAATTTTTTCAATTCTTTCAGCTTTGCAGATGCCCAGCGTGTTCTTTCCTTTTGGTTTTCTAACTCCAGGTCTTTGTACATTTTGTTATAATACTTTACTTTGTCTTCTCGAGCTGCGCTTTGAAATCTTCTGTTCACCTCTTTTACTTCATCATTTCTTCCATTCACTTTAGCTGCTGGAAGTTCAGGAACAAGTTTCAGAGTCTCTTTGACATCCATTTCGGTCTTTTCTTTCTTTCTTGTCTTTTTAATGACCTCTTTCTTCATGTATGATGTCCTCCCGCAACTCATCTGGTCTTTGGTCATTAGTGTTCCGTGCATCAAATCTATTCTTGAGATGGTCTCTAAATTCAGGTGCGATATACTCAAGGTCGTACTTTGGCTTTCATGGACTTGTTTTAATTTTCTTCAGCTTCAGCTTGAACTTGCATATAAGTAATTGATGGTCTGTTCTGCAGTTGGCCCTTGGCCTTATTCTGACTGATGATGTTGAGCTGCTTCATTGTCTCTTTCCACAGATGTAGTCAGTCTGATTCCTGTGTATTCCATCTGATGAGGTCCACGTGTGTAGTCACCCTTTATGTTGTTGAAAAAAGGTATTTCCAATGAACAGGACATTGGTCTTGCAAAATTCTGTCGCACAATCTGCAGCGTCATTTCTTTCACCAAGGCCATAGTTTCTAACTACTGATCCTTCTTCTTTGTTTGCAACTTTCATTTTCTGATTACCAGTAATTATCAGTGCATCTTGATTGCATGTTTGATCAGTTTCAGACTGCAGAAGTTGATAAAAAATCTTCAGTTTCTTCAGCTTTGGCATTAGTGGTTGGTGCATAAATTTGAATATAGCCGTATTAACTGGTCTCACTTGTAGGTACATGGATAGTATACTATCACTGACCATGAATGCTACCCTTTTCTTCTTCAATTTGTCATTCCCGGTATAGTGGACCATATCATTGTGCGATTCAAAATGATGAATACCAGTCTATTTCAGCTCGTTAACGCCTAGGTTACCTATCTTCAAGCGTTCCATTAATCATGTATAGTGTTGCTAAATTATTGTTTGCTGCCTTCTCAGTGGTTATGTTCCTCTCTGTGCCTTGGGGTAATCTACCACCAATAAAACATGTGCTGGAGTTATTTTCTGAGTCTTTGGAATGAGGTTATTCACATATTCCTGGTTTACTGACATGTATAGGAAAGCAGGTGATTCACATTCATTTCAGTTACTAGGACACATCTCTTGCATAGTCACTTTAGCACAAGGCTAATGTAAAGGTCTGCATTTTTCATAGATCCAGATTTTGTCATTTTGAAATTATCTTGGCTACTGATTAATTTTTATAAAATAAAAATATACAGTATTGTGAATATACGTTCTATAAACAAAATTTTTTCTATTTTAGAGTAGTATCTCTACATCGGTAGAGTCTTAATAGTAAAGAAACACTTTCTAGGACTCTTCAAATAAGGTTATTTTTTTTGTCTGGACTCCATCCTTTTGACCCTTCTGTGTCCATTAGGGAGCTCTGGTAGCGCAGTGGTTAAGAACTTGGCTGCTAACTAAAAGGTTGGCAGTTTGAATCCACCAGCTGCTTCTTGGAAGTTCTATGGGGCAGCTCTACTCTGTCCTGTAGGATCGCAGTGAGTCGGAATCGACTTGACAGCAGTGGGTTTGGTTTTTTGTTTTTAATGCCCATTACACTTCTCCAAGAGTGTGAGGTCACTCAGGAATGGTAAGCTCTGACTTCCTATGTAGCTGTAGCTCTAATTCAGAGTCTTTGACTGAGTTCTACACTCATACATCTAAATATATGGGACCTCTTCACCTACATGACTGCATAATATCTCTAGATCAACATGTCCAGGAGCAAATATTCCTCCTCCCTTCCCTCCTGTCCCTACTTCACCACCCTCAACCCCCTACAAAAAGCAAACAGAACACCTCTTTTGTTGTAATTCTGTCTGAGTAACTAGCACCTTCTTCTACTTAGTTTCCCAAGCCAGAAACCTGGGAGTAAATTCCTGTTTATTGCAAACCTTTCACAGTCAAGTCACAGGCCCTCTCTACTTGTTTCAGTTTGGTTGATTCTATCTGAAAGCAATAAGTGGTTAAACTGGCAGGATACTTATCTTGAGTCCAGAGATGGACAGTCCCTGCGTGGGTTCAGCAGCTTAACCATGACCTCAGGGACCAAGACTTGCCATTCTACTCTGCTATCTTCAGCATGTTGGCTTTTGTCCTTGATTTGTCCCCTCATAGTTGTAAAGTAGCTGCCATAGCTCCAAACCTAGTATCCTCATTCAGTAGGATATGAGGGAAAAAAAGAAAAATGAAAAGCTTTCCCAGAGCCAGCCTCCCTTCCCCTGTAAGAGATTGCCCATGGGTCACATATGACTGTGATGAAGTGGATATCTAGCTTTCTACCCTTTGTGGTGAGCTGTGGGTAAGAAAAACGGGGAGTTGGGAATGGCAGTTAGTTGGGAACCTGTGGTGTCTGTCATGTATTTCACTTTCTGAATATCCTTTGAGTTGGTTCCTTCATCCCCATCTCTATTGTTGCTTCTCAAGTTTTGGTCCTCATCATCTCTATTTGTGTAATGTAATGTAATAGCTTCCTGACTAATTTCAGTCTCTGGTATTACTTCATTTTATTCCATTTTCCAACCTGATACCAAAGTAACCTTTCTGAACCATAAATGAGTGTACCATTTGTGTTCTTAAAATTCACCTACAAGATAAAGTTTAACGCCATTTGTAATACATCCCCTACCTGAGTGTTAAAAGCACATCTCCCGCCAATCCCCTTCTGCTTCCTCCCCTGCCTCCCCATACACACTCTGTGCGCACACAGTGAACTTCAGTTGTCTGAATGGGTTATATTATACTAAGATACCTCAGTATCTTTACACATGCTGGCCCTTCTGTCTGGAATGCCCTGCTCCAATAATGACCAACTGCAGCCTCCTGCTCCTTCTGGCTGTAGCTTAGCTGTATTCATCAAACTTGGGTGAACTTCTGTATCCCAGTTATACTTTCTCCATGTCTCAGTTACTGCATATGTTACAGTTCTGTGCACCCCACTAGACTGTAAGTTACTAGATGGCATCATACTGTCACCAGTGTCTAGAACAGGGCATGTCACTAGAAGGTACTCGGTAAATATTTATTGAATGAGTGGGATCTTAACTAGGCAGTTTTATTATGAGAGGTGCCAGTACATAAATGGCATGATAAGGTCACCTGGTCTCCTTTCTCATTGTGCCAGATGCCTATTTCTGTTTTTTTCTTGTTGTACATTTCCTTAGTACATTGTTGGATTTTATCTTTGATCGTTGAAATAGGGTGATGAAATGAATAGGGGGAGGGAATCATGGGAATGGACTAGGAAAAAATCAAATATTTTTTGATGTAGGTGTGTGTGATTTAAAAAAACACCCTGGGACTTGAGTGAAGAAATGTTTTGAATCTGTTTATTTCCTGAAGTTGGATCTTAGTCACTCCTTGGAAAATAATGTCTTCCAGAACATTGTCAGTTCCTGAATTTAGTGTAGTTTAACTAATTAGTAGAAGCTAGTCTTAATTTTATTGTTATAAGTATGCTTCTTGGGCCAGTGCTACTTCCACCACTTGGTGTAGAAACACTGGTTCATGAGTCTAGCTAAGCAGAAGGGACGATTATAAATCTGCCCTCCTGTGGACATTGTCCAGAGCCTTGGTAGCATAATGGTTAAGATCTTGGCTGCTAACCAAAAGGTCAACAGTTCAAATCCACGAGCTGTTCCTTGGAAACTCTATGGGGCAGTTCTACCCTACCCTATAGGGTCACTATGAGTCGGAGTCGACTCAACGGCAGGAGGTTTGTTTTGTTTTGTTTTTAGTAGACATTGTCCATGGTAAAACTTGCCGTCAGGTCGATTCTAACTCATAGCTACCCTGAAGGACAGAGTAAGACTGCCCCACAGGATTTCCAAGGCTGTAAATCTTCACAGAAGCAGACTGCCACATCTTTCTCCCGCGGAGCGGCTGGTGGGTTCTAACTGCCAGTCTTTCAGTTAGCAGCCGAGCAGTTTAACCACTGTGCACCTGGGGCTCCTTTATCAATGGTAGCATCTCCTTTTTTTCTTGTTTAGTATATATGAGAAAATAATTCGATCTCCATATGTATTCCTTTTCTGTTGCTGCTGTAACAAATTGTCACAAACTCAGCAGCTTAAAACAACATAAATTTGTTATCTCACAGTTGTGTAGATCAGAAGTCCAGGCGGGGTAGGCTGGCCCTCTGCTCCAGGTCTTAGAAGGCTGAAATCAAGGTTCAGCTGGCCTGGGCTCTTACCTGGAGGCTCTGGGGACAAATGTGCTCCAAACTCATTGAGATTGTTAGTAGAATTCAGTTCCTTGTGGTTATAGAGCCGAGTTCCATTTCTTGCTGGCTGTCAGCCAAGAGCACTTTCAGCTCCTTAAAGCCACCTACATTCCTCATCTGCCTTCTTCGTCTTCTAACAGGCAATGGCACGTTGAGTTTTTCTCATGCTTCAAATATCTCTGACCTCCCACTTCTACTACATCTCTTCTGCCTCCAGAGAAAATTATCTGCTTTGAAGGGCTCATGTAATTAGATGGGGCCCACCCACATATTCTAGTATAGTTTTCCCTGTTTTATGGCCCATAACCTTAATTACATCTGCAGAGTGCATTTTGCCATGCAACGTATTCACAGATTTTCAGGGACTGGAGCATAGACATCTTTGGAAGACCATTCTGCCTACTGCACCGTATAAAAAACAGACAAACTAAACCCGTTGCCATCAAATCCATTCCAACTCATAGCGATCCTGTAGGACAGAGTATAGAACTGCCCCATAGGGTTTCCAGGGAGCGGTTGGTGGATTTGAACTGCTGGCCTTTTGGTTAGTAGACGAGTTCTTAACCACTGTGCCACCAGGGCTCCCCTGCACCGTATATGAAAGGTATATTGTAAACCCCAAAATCTTCAGTGTTTCCTTTCAGCAGTCCCTTGACTTGGCATGGAATAAGTATTAACCTAGTAACTTAAAATGGAAAATATGAAGTATTCAGAAAACAAAGCATAGATTGCAACTACTCACATGTTAATGGGGTCCAGGCATGTTGATGACTAAAGATCCTTCAGACTGCAAGGATTTAATGTGTATCAGTTCCAAGGCCACATTTATGATGATGGATAAGATTAACAAAATAGAACTTTTTGAAACATCTAAATTAAATAATTTTAAAGTACCAAGGAGATGGGTTTCTTAAAGGTACACTGCAGGTGTGATTGGAAATCATAGATGACTAAATCCTTTCCAGTGAAAGAATTATTTACTGGAATGAGCAGAGTAGACTGCCTGAAGCTAACACATCTCAACTGAATGGCCGAAGACAGGCTCAGGTAGTTGGGGGCAGGCCATCTGGAGTCCCTCTTACCTCTATAGACAGAATGTTTGGACCTCACTAATGGGACTGAAAGCTCCTGGAATGATGATTCACACCATGTAGAGCTGTGTGTTTAACATGGGCTGTATGACCTGCCCCCCCCCCCCCCCGCCCCCCAAGGAGGGGTCATTTTGGAAATTTTGGTCATCATGATTATGGCAGAGTTCTACTGGCTTTTAGTGGGTTAGATCATGGATACTCATTATCGCATAGTAGGCGGGACAGTCCCATACAACAAGAATTGGCCTGCATTCCTCACAACTTTTCACATATCCCGACAGGAATTTGTGGAGTTGAAAGGCTATTTTATTCCCTGAACCTAAAATTTAACCCTTTATATATTAACACAAAGTTGTGGGGTTATTTGGTTTTGATTTATTATGTATGATCTTTTCAGGAATGCAACCTCTCCATCAGTTGTGAAGATTGGTTTTCTTTTCTTTTTGGCTTGGAGCTTTACCAGATGTTTTCACCATTTTGGGAAATCAAGTTACTGATGGCTCCATCACTCCTGGTATTTGTCTTTGTGTCACCAGTATAACACCTTTTTTCCATCTGCATTTATGCCTGGCACCCCAGATACACTTATTTAGCCATGTGTTAGTCATCTGTTGCTGTGTAACAAAGTACTCCACAGCAAACACTTACCATCTCACATAGTTTTTAAGGGTCAAGAATCTCAGAATGGCTTAGCAAGGTGGTTTAGATCCAGGGCATCTCATGAGGTTGCAGTCAAGCTGTCAGCTGGTTCTGCTATCATATCATGGCTCAGTTGGGGCTGGAGTATTTGCTTCTAAGCTCTCTCACACAGTTTTGGGTCAGCCTTGGTGGCTGTTGGCCAGAGGCTTCATTTCTTGACTATGTGGGCTTCTTCATAGAGCTGCTCACAACATGGCAGCTTGCTTCTCCCAGAGCAGGAGATCCAAGAGAGAGAGAAAGAGTAGTTGCCCAAGACAAAAGTCAGTCCCCTTTTGTAACCTAATCTCAGAAGTGGCATACCATCACTTCTACTGTATGATATCACAGACCAACCCTGGTACAACCCTGACACAAGGGTGTGAATACCAAGAAGTGGAGATCATTGTGGGTGGGTGGGGGCACCTCAGAAGCTGGCTGCCACAGCTATTACTTCAAAAATGCCAAATATGAAGGAAGAGCCACAATATTTTTTTGGCTGTTCTTTGTTTACTTAATTCTGTTTGTTATAAGATGGTGCAGAGATCTGGCTATTTCATTTATGTCTTTGAGTCTAGTTATATCCAAGCATTTACATATTGAAATACATTATTTTATTATGTTATTTTCCATTTGTTTATTTATGGAGGAGTCCTTGGGTGATGCAAACAATTAAACACACAGCCACTAGCTGAAAGGTTGGCGGTTTGAACCTGCCCAGAGGTGCCTTGAAAGACAGGCCTGGCCGTCTACTTCTGAAAGGTCACACCCTTGGAAACTATATGGAGCAGTTCTGGTCTGCACACATTGGGTCTCCAGGAGTTGAAATTGACTTAACAGCAGCTAACAACAACAAAGTCTAGTCATATTCAAGCATTTATATATTGAAATACATTATTTTATTATTATTTTCTATTTATTTATTTACTGGAAATATGGTTAGGTTGTGTATAATTTCAAGATAGTAAAGAGGGTATAGTGAAGGAGCACTGATAGCACAATGGTTAAGTAAGCACTCAGCTGCTAAATGAAAGGACTGTGGTTCGAATCCACCAGCTGCTTTGCAGGAGAAAGGTATAGCAGTCTGCTTCTGTAAAGATTTACAGCCTTGGAAACCCTGTGGGGCGGTTCTGCTCTGCCCTACAGGGTTGCTATGAGTAGGGGGGCAGTTCTACTCTGCCCTACAGGGTTGCTATGAGTAGGAATTGATGTGACAGCAATGGGGTTAATAGGATATTACATTATTTATTGTGAAAGAGTGGATGTTGTATCTGGTAGGGTTGAGGACCATTGAGGTAAAG
This sequence comes from Dugong dugon, assembly GCA_030035585.1. Taxonomy (NCBI): domain Eukaryota; kingdom Metazoa; phylum Chordata; class Mammalia; order Sirenia; family Dugongidae; genus Dugong; species Dugong dugon. The sequence goes on along the minus strand of CM057469.1, from coordinate 19,212,462 downwards.
AACTGAGCATTGCCATGTGTTGCCTATAGGTGAGTGGCCTGGACCAAGCAAAAGTAGCTACTGCTAGAGCCTTAACTCCTGTTATAAGCAATTTCACCAAGAAAAGAAAAACTCTGTAGAGGCGCAAGACTCCTCCTTGTGATTACCTGTGTCTTTGGCTCTTTCCCATTTCTCTCAGCCGTGGGAATCAGTGAATTGGAACATTAATACAGTCAATGTAGTTTTTTTCTTCCATCCTAACCTAGAGGATTAGAGCAGGGATCAGCACCAAAACCCAGAAGAAACCAGTGAGTTGGTTTTTTCATCTTTTTTCCTTACTTGAATATAAACTAATTTCAATTAATAAAACTAATTTTATACCAAAAATATTTGAAGTACTGTGAAAAAAATACTGTGGTTCAGAAGAAAAGGGCCAATCTGAAGAATTCATTCAACACTCAACAGAAATGTATTGAGCACTTAAAATTTGTCAGATATTGTTGTAAGTACTGGGCAGGTAGGAAAGGAAAAAAGTTTAAAAAAAAAAATCCTTTGTTGGTTTACAGTCAGTAGGAGGGAAGCAGAATAAACATAAGTAAAATATACAGTATATTAAGTTGTGTTAAGTGCTAAAGAGGAAAATAAAGCAGGAAAAGAGGATAGTATAGGCCAGGATAATGTGTTGCAGTTTCTGTGCAATTTCAGATGGAGCACTTAATGATCTCCCCAAGTCTTCTGGCCATAGTCTTCGAGCATGTTTTGATGCCTGGTGATGCAAGTTTCTCTTATTCTTTTTCAGAATTTTCTTTTTTTCTCAATGTATTTTCAGATAAAATTTAGAATCAATTTGTCAGAAAAAACTCGAATTTTAATTGTAATGACATTAAATTTAGGAATAATTTTGGGGGAGAATTGATAGATTTACAATATTGAGTCTTCATATAATAAAAAGAGCTAACGTTATTGAGTGCTTTCTGTATGCCAGCCCTTGTACTAAGCCATTCCCTCATATTATTCATTGTTAAGATGATGAAACTGAGGCTTAGTTGAAAAACCTGCTCAGAGTCATGCGATAAATGGTAGAGCACAGTCTTGAACCAAGAGCTCTGACACTAAAATCTGTGCTCTTAACTGACTCATTATAGCCTCTCTTCTCCCCCATCCTCTCCACATCTGAGGAAAATGCTGCATTTCTCTGTTCATTTGTCCTAATCTCACACCTCTCCCTGAACTGACTTCCAGTGTACTCTCTGAAACGCATGGACTGTCAGTGACCAAGAAATCCCTACATCCTAAACCTTTTCTGGGAGTATTTTCCAAACCTTCTTGCTCTGATTGAAACCTGGCCGACCCTGAGGACACTGCTTCCTTTGTACTCTCTCACGTGGCAAGTATTTTTTCTCCCCCACTTCATGTACCACTGGGCCTAGAGGTGGAGGGTAGGAGTCATCCTTGTTCCTCATTGCATCTTTCAGACCATTGCTGATTCCTCTAATACCCTCAGCTCCTTTAAAGCACATGCCATCAGATTAGATACTGCTACCTCTCCTTGTTGTGGTCATCTACAGATATCTCAGTAACTCCTCATTCCTTAAAGACTTTAGAACCTGTTCACTCACTCACTTCTCACTACTACTCATAGCATTCTTAGTGATGTTGATATTCATATAAATGATCCTTCTAATAAGCTGATGTCACAATTCCTTGACCACCTCATTTGCAATCATCTTGTTTTCCACCCATTCTCACGGTCATGTTCTAGATCTGGAAATAATAATTGCATCCCCTTCAAAAATGCTGATTTCAGGCATCTCATACTACCATTTCCTATCTTTCCAGTTCATTCCTCTAGTATCAATCCAATAATTCTTTGACCCTGCAAGTCCTGGAGGAAGTTCAGTAAGTTCAGCAAATCCCTCTTAAGCACTACTTCCTTTGCTCTGTCCTTCACTCCCTTCTTTCTTCATCTGGGTTTGATTCTGTAATCTACCATTATAATCGTTCCCTTGTCATACTTAACGGGCAACCCTAGTTAAATTCACCTGTCCATCTACTCTATACCTCAGCTGCTGAGTGTGGCTGGGGAAAAGCACACAACTGTGCTGACTGATCTTACTTTAAAATTGTGACCACAAACCCCAAGAGGCCCCTGAATGCTATCTGGCAATGCTTTCTTATTTATCTGGTGAATTTGACTTTCTCACTCTAAGACAACTACAGTATTACATATTTTCTCCTCAGTTTTTACTGTCAGCTGATGATCTCTCTGCTTATTTCACTGAAAAAAAAAAAAAAATAGCAATCAGAAGAGAAGTTTCTCATCCTTCCACCACCACTGTTCTACTACACTGCCTTACCTCCTGTTACATGTAATGAACTGTCTCTCCATTTCGCTCTATGATGTCCAGTCCTGCACTGTGTACTGGCTCTCACCCTATGAATGCTGTCTTTCAGTCCGCACCCATCTAAGCTGAGAAGAATGATGGAATACTTCTACCATTCGCCATATTGTACCATGCTTTCAAACTGGAGCTTTGTCTTTTTTAATTGACTTATTCAGAAATATTTTATTTCTTTCTTTCCTTCCATCCACATATATGTAGTTGTTGTTAGGTGCTGTTGAATCTGTTTCGACTGATAGCCACCTCATGTGACAGAGTAGAACTGCCCCATAGGATTTTCTAGGCTGTAATCTTTACAGGAACAGATCACCAGGTCTTTCTCTCACGGAGCTGCTGGATAAGTTCAAAGTTCCAAACTTCCGGTTAGCAGTCGAGCAGTTAACTGTTGCGCCACCAGGGCTCCTAGAAATGTATTATTTGAAAAGACTTTAACAAATACAAAAGGAAATAAGAATCCACAGTCAGTGCCCTTGGAAACAGTAGTCAGGAAATCAAAAGACACATTGCATTGGGCATATGTGCTGCAAAAGACCTCTTTAAAGTGTTACAAAGCAAAGATGTCATTTTAAGGACTAAGGTGCGCCTGACCCAAGCCATGGTGTTTTCACTTGCCTCATATACATGTGAAAGCTGGACCATGAATGAAGACCAGAGAAGAATAGATGTGTTTGAATTATGGTGTTGGCAAAGAATATTGAACATACCATGAACTGCCAGAAGAACGAACAAATCTGTCTTGGAAGAAGTACAACCAGAATGTTCCTTAGAAGCAAGGATGGCGAGACTTCGTCTCACATACTTTGGACATGTTGTCAGAAGGGGCCAGTCCCTGGAGAAGGACATCATGCTTGGTAAAGTAAAGGGTCAGCAAAAAAGAGGAAGACCCTCAACGAGGTGGATTGACACAGTGGCTGCAACAATGGGCTGAAGCATAACAACGATCATCAAGATGGCACAGGACCGGACAGTGTTTTATTTTGTTGTATATAGGGTCACTATATCGACTCGATGGCACCCAACAACGACAACAACAACAACAACAACCTATTTCAATCCCCGTTTGTTCTGACTTGTTGCTATTTTATCTTTGGGTCCCAAACAATAACTCTTCGGTGGGCTTGAGGGCAGAGGCAGTATCTTACTTCTCTTTTTAGTCCCAGAGTTTGGTACATAGTAACTGTTTGGAAAAGGTTTATTGACTCCCCTGAAAGTCCTATAGGACTTGTCATCCTGAAGCAATTCCTTTGTATCTTCCTCTTTGTTCATTGCTTCTTTTTGCAGGAGGGTAAAATAGAAGAATGTAAGCAATGGCTTACATGCTTCAGCCCTTTGCCTGGCTGCCCATCTCTAGGGGCCTTCTCTCTGCCATCCTAATGGATCCCCTAACGTTCTGTCGAAGGAGTCCTGGTGGTGCAGTGGTTAAGCGCGCTCAGTAGCTAACTGAATGGTCAGCGGTTCAACCGCTAGCCACTCCACGGGAGAAAAATGTGGCAGTCTGCTTCCATAAAGATTACAGCCTTGGAAACCCTATGGGGCAGTTCTGTCCTGTCCTTTCGGGTCGCTATGAGTCAGAATTGACTCAACAACAACGGGTTTGGTTTTTTTGGTTTAACCTTCTGACAGATGGCAAATGAGAACCCCAAACCAACCCCACTGATTCAGAGCAAGAGTAACATGGAACGAAAGGATCAAGGCTGAGACAGGGGCAACAGAAGGCTGTACTCAACTTTTTCCTCTTTTATAGAGCCTACTATCTGGAATCTGCTGTAAGAGGTAGTGTAATGCAGTTCTCTGTCTTTGCACTATACTCTGGAATCAGGCTGCATGGATTTGTATTCCACCTCCTGCTTTCTAGCTGTGTGACTTTGGGAAAGTTACTTAATTTCTCAGTGTCTTTGTTCATCTCTAAAATGAGGATAGTACAGGCACCTAGCTCATAGGGTTACTATAAGAATTGCAGAGTTATTTTAAGAATTATATGAATCAATTTAAGTAAGATGCATAGGATCATGCCTGGCACATTATAAGCACTAGAAAGTGAACTTGATCTTTGGAATTTCCTCCCTTTATCTAAAGAAGTATAATGCTACAGAGAACAAAGTGCTACCCAGATCGAACCATTAAAAGCAGGTTGTTGTATGTTTGACACTGTATGCAAAAGTCTCTGTCATAGTATGTGTATAAAATGGAGGGTTAGTTGCATAGTCTTTTTCCCCCTTGTGTGTATGAGTTGGCCGCCTTCCTTTCAGCCAGATGTAACTTAATGGAACTAACATGTAAGCCTTTAAACATTTGTGGAAATTGTGAAAACAAGCTTAGCCTGAGATTGGTTTGTACATACCATAGTGTAATTATAATACCTTGCTCATTACACAACAGCAAGTTAAAAAGAACCACCAGGTAAAGAATTTAACGTGTTTAATTGTCTCCAGCAGTTCTCAACGTAATCTGTTGAGTATATTCTAGCTTCCTGAATAGTATAAAAAGAGTACTCTGGTTGAAGTATTGTTTAAATTCCAGTTTCCAAAAGGAGCATTTCCTCTAGATTTTCCCTCTATTTCAGGTTTGGGGGTTTAGTGATAGTACCCCAAATAGGAAGTCTCTGCATGACTAAATTAGTGATAAGGTGGGCACATTATATGAAGTTGAGGCAGATAGTAGGTGATGGCTACTGTTTTTTTCTTGTGATGATACATGAGGTATGGAGGTTAGGTCCTAGCATAATTTCACATTTAAGGAAAAATGATGAATTAACTTCCATCTTATTTTAAATGACTTCCAGCTTATTCTAAAGTTGTTCAGGATACTTTGAGATCATGTAAAGAAACTGAAGGCCATGTAAGTATATCTACTAGGAAGTAGAGTCTTTAAAAAAAAAAAAAAAGCAGTAGGTGAAGGCTAAGTTGTTTTCAGGTTGGCCACTCATTGCATGACCTTTGGTAAATTACTTGCCTGAACATCTTAACGTGCTGCAATATTTCACATGGGCTATTATCATTATGAAAGAGTAAGTAAACTTGCATTTTAAAATGACAGCCAAAAAATGAGTTATTGATTTACTGTTGTGTAGACTGTCTTGGTGACATACAAGTTGAATTTAGGTGGTGGTAAGTTTTCTTTTAATAGTTACATATTTATTACAGTATGCCCTTGGGCAAGTTTCTTTACCCTTCTGAACCTCAGTTATCTCACCTGAAAAGTAGGGATAATAACTCAAAGTGTGGGCTTTTAAGGCATTACTTTGGAGTTTGCTAGAAATGCATAATCTCAAGTCCTACCCCTGATTTACTGAATCTGAATCTGCATTTCAACATGATCTCCAGGTGATTCATATGTACATTAAAGTTAGGGAAGCTCTGAGCTGTATCACAAAATAGTTATAGAGAATGAGAAGCATCTAGCACAGTGCCTGACACAAGAAGACATTCGATAAATGTTCCTGTTTCCTTGCCTATAAAATGGGGTTTATAATATTTCAGAGTTGTGAGAATTAAATGAGATAGTAGATGTATGCCTTGAGCAGAGCATTATGCTGTTTTAAGATCTGTCTATATGGGATCAAATTGACAACAGCAACTCTAAAGATTAGATAGGAACCTTGGGGCAGTGAGTATACGTTAATGGGGAGAGGAACAACTCAAAAAAAGGATGAGAATGGTTACACAGCTTTAAAAATGTAATCAGTATCACTAAAATGTAGAAATATGAATTAGTGTATGTTTCGCTGTGTATATTCTCAGCAACAACAAAAATAAAAGAAAAAATGAGATAGCACAAACAGCAAAAGATAAATAAATGGGACCTCATAAAAATTAAGAACTTTTGTTCACCTAAAAGACTTTACCAGAAAAATGAAAAGACATGCTGCCGACTGGGAGAATATCTTTGGAAACAATATATCCAATAAGAATATAATAAACAAAATACAGTCATGAGCCACATAATATCTGTTTGGGCAACATCCGACTGCATATACGTCGTCCATGGTCCCATAAGGTTATACTCGTTACTTTATTCCCTACAGAACAATAAATAATGAGAAGTCTAGGATTCTAATCTTTGTTCTGTCAAGAATGTGTTGCATAACAAAATTACCTCCCTGGGTCTGCACAAGGAAGGGTTGGGCTTTACAATCTTGACATCCTTTAAGGTTCCAAAGTCAGAACCAAGGCTCATTCATGACTGAAGGCTGGCTCACCCCAGGTCAGTATGCTGGTGTGGGTTTAGTTCATAAGGACGTGAGGCCAGCAGGCCATGGGTAGACTAGCCCCCAGCCCCTGTCACCCACAATTGCCACCCCCGAGCCCACGTGTACCCTTCCCACCCACCCCAAAGCGCACAGATGGGACTGTGGCAGAGGGGCAGCTGCGCACATGGCTTTGGGCACAGGAATCTGGGGCTTCAGTGCTGACAGGAAGAGCCGCAGCCACACAAGCATCATTGTTCGCACAATGTCCAAATCACATAATGTCCTGTTTCACAGCCCATATTGTGGACGTCAGGCAATACATGACTGTATATATAAACAACAAATTAACAACACAAAGACAAATAACCCAAACATAAAATGAGCAAAGGACTTGAGCAGACATTTGACCATAGAAGACATTCAGGTGGCCACCAGACACATGAAAAGATGCAGCATCCTTAGCCATCCGAGAGATGCAAATCAAAACCACAATGAGATACCATTTCACTCCCACTAGGATGGCTAAGATGAAAACACAATCAGAAAATAAATGTTGGTGAGGATATGGGAAAATTGGAACCCTTATCCATTGCTGGTGGGAATGCAAAATGGTACAGCCGTTGTAGGAAAGTGTGGCGATTCCTCAAAAAACTAAAAATAGAACTACCGTATGACCTAGCAATTCCACTCCTAGGTATGTACCCAAAATTCTTGAAAGGTGAAATTCAAACAGAGACTTGTACAGCAGTGTTCATTGAAGCACAATTCACAATAGCCAAGAGGTGGAAATAACCTAAATGCCCATCAGCAGATGAATGGATAAACAAAATGTGGTACATACGTACACTGGAATACTACTCAGCCAGTAGGAGAAATGAAGTCTTGATACATGCTACAATATAGATAGAGCTTGAAGACATTATTCTGTGTTAAGTAAGCCAATCACAAAAGGACAAATATTGTATGACCTCACTTACATAAAAAGACAAGAAAAGGCACATGTATAGAGTCCAAGGTTCATTAATGGTTACTAGGGCAGGAGTGGGAGGAGGAAGGGAGTGTGAACAGTGATGGAAAAATTGATTTGGTTAAGGGTGGGGTTGCACAGTTGATTATTGTAATTGCTGTCAATAAGTTGTAGACTTGTAAAAAGTTTAATTGGCAAAAGTTGTATGATAGATATATTTACAACAGTGACAAAAAAAAAAAAAAAAGCTGCTGAGATTGCTTCCGAACGAGACACTTCAAGGGATTTGGTTCCTTGGTTTGGAGGTTTAGAGTCATGGTTCATGGGACATCCGAGGTAGTTGGTCTAATAACGTGTTTAGTGCTTCAATTCTACCCCCTAGTTTGCTGCGTAGTGCCTGGGGTCTTACAAGCTTGCAAGCAGTGATCCAAGGCACAATTGGTCTCTATTAACCGGGAACAACATAGAATGAAGGACAGTCAGGAATAGGAGGAGGGTATGGAATGTGTGGCTAATTGCTTCCATGAACACCTGCCTCTTTTGCTGTGAGACTAGAAGAAGTAGATAGTGCCCAGTTACCATTACTGAACATTTTGATCAAAGATTCTGTGGAAGAATCCTGATCAAAAGGGGGAAAATAACAGAATTTCAAATTCTCATGGACTCAGACTTTCTGGAGCTGTGAAGGGTGGATGAACCCTTGATAAACTATTGCCGTGAGATAATCTTTGAACGTTAAACTAAAAATACCCCCTGAAGTCTTCTGAATACCAAATATTTTAGCTTAACTAGTAAAAAATGTATGCCTTGAACATTATGCTCTTTTAAGAACTATCTGTAGGGGATCAGATTGACAACAGCAACTCAAAAGATTAGATAGGAACCTTAGGGTGAATTGAGTTTATGTTAATAAGAGAAGAACAACTCAGAAAAGGAGGGCGAGAATGGTTATACAACTCGAATAATATTCAGTGTCACTAAGTTGCACATGTAGGAACAGTTGAATTGGTGAATGTTCTGCTGTGTATATTTTCAACAACAACAACAAAATAAATAAAAGTTGGAAAAAAATGAGATGGTAAATGTGAATTTTTTAGAAGACTTTACAAACGTTAGTTATTACTATTAACTGGAAATAACCAAACAATATAAGGTGAAATTGTTATCTTGTAAGGATTGGTACAAGTCTGATTCACTGAGAAAGGAATAATTTTCCACTATAGAAAGTTGCATTCTAACTTGGGAATGTTTTAGGACTTGGAGGTTTATATACTAAAGTTAAAACCATGAAGAATGTCAAATACCAAAGACTTATTGGCACCTGTGGTAGAACTTATATCATCAATAAGAAACTACTGTAGAATTTCAGAGAAACTATCATGGTTACTTTTTCTCAAGGGGCAAAGTATTTGGATTCTGGCTCATTGTGTCCCATGCAATGCATCATCTAACCTTTGACCTAATGCTGTTTTAAAATAAGCATGTTGGACTGAAATCTGTAAGTGTACTGTATTGTAAAAATGGCATGGGGGTGATGTCTGACCTCCTCTGACTTCACAAGGGGGAAGGAGAATTAAGTTCAACAGCCCAAGGCTCATTCCTGTGAGGCAGAGGTCAGACATGCCTCCACTCTCTGCCATCTTTACCAATTCTGACACCAACTGTTCCTCCCAGTACACTCTCTACTTCTCTGTTGGGTTCGATGATTCACTGTAATGGCCACACAGAGCTCACAGACCATACTCACGATTATTGGCTTTATTGGGGAAGTAACTGGTTACAGTTCAAGTTCAGAGGCACTCTGTTCCACCAGCAAGCCTCCTCCCCAAAGGCAGTCAGCTTTCTCATTCTGTGGGCCAGGAAACCCACCACACTGTCTTCTGCTGCCAGGTCTCTGCCACCAGTTCTCGCTGCCTTCAGTGTTACAGCTCTCTCCGTCTCCTGTTTCCGGGAGCTCTTCAGCACGGAGATCCTGGGTGTTCTTCCTTGGTGGTGGTGGGATCTTCTCTCCCTCACCTCTGGGGTGACTCACCTCAAGCCCAGTGGGATGGCAAAACTGACCAGTCCCTTTGGTGGGCCACAATTACCATATGTGCACCAAGGCGAGAAAGGCCACACAAAAGCAACCCATCGCACCGCATATGTCTGTAATTCTGTGTGTGGCAGGGTACTGCCATTTTGCTCCATTTTGCTCCATTTTAATGCCAAATCTGATACACATAACATATTTCTGTCTTAACACTTCCAAATTGTGATTGACTGTTTACATTCTTAGTTCCTTATGAACAAGGACTGTGAATTAATCATTCTTATATCCCTCGTGTCTAGCAGAGTCCCTGGCTCATAGGAGGTGTGCATACATTTTGTTGAATCAAAGTTGTCTAGACTGCTTTATTTATAGTTTTGCTGGTAACTAACATTTAAAATGAAATTTAAACTGAGATGCAGTACAGTGAACCCTTCTAGGACAGTGTTTTTCAAATAATTTTATCCTGTATTGTCTAAGAAATATATTTTACATCATGCCAATTACACACACATGTAACTAAAACAGATATTCACGAAACACCTTACTATGTGTGATGTCCTCTGTTAAGTTTTTCCGTTTGTTTAAAGTAATGCTGATGCAACCCATTAAAATGATTTCAGGATTCTCTTAATAGGTTGCAACCTGCAGTTTTAAAGAAACACCACTCAAGAATGTAAGCTCCGGGAGAACAGAGACTTTGTCATGTTCACCTCTATATTGCTAATGCCTGCACATAGTAGATGTTCAGTAAATATTAAATAAATATTCATTGCAGGAGTGAAAGAATGGAGCTCCTCTTTTCCATAGGTCACATTTAAGAACAGGACAAGGGAGAAGTATTACAACCTTGCTTGCTACATTCAGCTCATCAAGTATTTGAGTGGTCTCCTAGGTGTAATATAGTGCAGTGTAGAATAAGTAGTGTGGAGGATACAGAAGTGAGTAAGGCTCAGTCTCTGACGTCATGCATTTTAGAGCCTAATCCAGGGTGATAGTCAAGATTTTACCAGATATTTAACATCACCCATAGATGCTGCAGGAGCCCTGGTGGTGCAGTGGTTAAGAGCTCAGCTGCTAACTAAAAGATCGGCAGTTCAAATCCACCAGCCACTGCTTGGAACCCTGTGGGGCAGTTCTCTGACCTGTAGAGTCACTATGAGTCGGAACCGACTTGACAGCAACAGGTTTGGTCTTTGTTTAGTTTTTTTATAGATTCTAGAAAAGTTTAAGTGCCAAGAAAGATTTACCAAGAACTTAGTTTTCTGATACAGGTGACGTGTGAGGACCAAGAGCTGATAGTACTATCTATTTCTTACAACTAGTAGAGTTCAACTGTGCGTTATATGAAATAGGTTTAGTCTTAAAAATACTTAAGGGTTGTGTAGTTCACTGTTACTTGGAATTTTTTAAATGTTTTCTCTTTTAGACAACAATTCACCATGATACTGTACCTGGCTTGTTGGGGGCTCTAAAAATTAGGTCCTATGGCAAGCACAAAAATTTATTTTAAAAAATTAGTTTTCAGGAATGCAGGAGTGGTTCTACATTAGAATATTAATCAATATGTAGTACACCTCAATAATAGAACAAGGAAAAGAACCACATGATCATCTAAGTCAGTGCAGAGAAACATTTGACAAAATTCAAAACCTTTCATAATAAAACACTCAACAAGCTAGGAAATTCCTCAGTCTAATAAAACGCATTTATAAAAAACCCACAGCTAGTGTCACACTCAGTAAAGACAGAGCTTTCCCCTTAAGATCAAGAACAAGACAAGGATACCCACTCTTACCACTGCTATTCAGTATTGTGCTGGAAGTCCTAGCCCAGAGAGCAATTTGGGAAGAAAAGGAAATAAAAGGTACCAAATCAGGAAGAAAGAAGTAAAACTATCCCTTTCGTAGATGACACAGTCCTGTATATAAAAACCAAACCTGTTGCTGTAAAGTTGATTACTACTCATAGAGACCCTATAGGACAGAGTAGAACTGCCCCAGAGGGTTTCCAAGGCTATAATCTTTACAGAAGCTGACTGCCACATCTTTCTCCTGCAGAGTGGCTGGTGAGTTCGAACCGTCGGCCTTTTGGTTAGCAGCCAAGTGCTTAACCACTGCATGACCAGGGCTCCTTGATTCTGTATATAATAGGAAACTACAGAGAATCCACACGAAAGCTCCTAGAGCTGTAAATGAATTCAGCAAAGTGTCAGGGTACAAGGTCAATACACAAAGTCAGTCTGGTTTCTATATATCAGCAGTGAGCATCCTGCAAAGGAAATTAAGGAAACAGTTCCATTTACAATAGCATCTAAAAGAATAAAACACCACGCAATAAATTTAATCAAGGAAATACAAGACTTGTACACTGAAAAACTAAAAACGTCACTGAAAGAAATTAAGGAAGACCTAAGTAAATGGATATTCTGTGTTCATGGATTAGAAGATTTGAATATAGTTAAAATGACAGCACTGCCTAAAGCTCTGTATAGATTCAGTGCAGTCCCCGTCAAAATTCCAACAGCCACCTTTGCAGAAATGGAAAACCAGTCCTCAAATTTATGTGGAACTGCAAGGAGCCCCAAACAGCCAAAGCAGTTTTGAAAAAGAACAACAGAGCAGGAGAACTGGTATTTCCCCATCTCAAAATATACTATAATGCTACAGTAATCAAAACAGTCTGGTACTGGTATAAAACTAACTAAACCCACTGTTGTCCAGTTGGTTCCAACTCAAAGCAACCCTGCAGGACAGAGTAGAGCTGCCCCATAGGGTTCTCAAGGCCTTAAATCTTTACAAAAGCAGACTGCCACATCTTTCTCCTGCGGAGCAGCTCGTAGGTGGGTTGGAACCACCGACCTTTCGGTTAGCAGCCAAGTGCTTAGCCACTGCACCACGAGGCCTTATACTCAAATCTGTGCTTCTGAAGAATATAAATAATTCCTTGTAGGAGTCTTAAAGAAAGAGTCAAATAATTCTCTATTCAATTTAGTGAGTCACCATTTATGGTAAATTGGCATCAATTCCCAAAGATTCTTAAAAATTCTGAGAATTAACAGATAACCAAAACTGATCTGCTTCCATGTTCCTTATTTACACATGTATGCAACCCTTTCCCAGTATCTAAAATAAAAAATACTAGGGAAGAAAGGATCATATTGCCAATAAATACATACGTGGTAGCTACTGCTAACATTGATAATGTTTACTGTAGGCCAGGTACTCTTCTTAGTGCTTTACATATATTCATTTAATCTTCCCAACAAGACTCTGAAGTAGATAGTATTTATTATCTCCATTTTATAAATAAGGACATTGAGGGACCAAAAACCAAACCCATTGCCATAAAGTCAATTCCAACTTACAGTGACCCTATAGGGCGGAGTAGAACTGCCCTATAGGGTTTCCAAGAAGCTCCTGGTGGATTCGAACCGCTGACCTTTTTGGTTAGCAGCTGATTGCTTAACCACTTTGCCACCAGGGCTCCCATCAAGGGACACAGCGGTCAAAAATCTTGCCCCAGGTCACACAACTAGTAAATAGTGAAGCCAGGATTTGAACCAAGGTGTCCTGGCACCAGGATCTGAATTAGAATCAAACCTTTTATGAGACTGATTGAAAACACCTTAAAAAGTCATCAGACAAGAAAAATACAAGGTAAAGGGCCCAAGCCTCATGACTCTCAGTCCACTGTGGTTTGAATGCCTTAACTTGTGTCAGTTTTCCTTTTAGAATATAAGACTGTGTTACTTGGATGGGTCTTTTTTTATCCAAGCCATAATCTCTGAGGTTAATTCAAATAGAAGAAATGCCCCTGTGATCTAAACTTGGTTAGACGAAAACTGTGGGCTTTTCAGTGTGATCCTAAGGGAAATACATTCTTAGGTTAAGCTGACCAAATGATGTCCTCAGCACAAATGGTTTACGTAGTAGGTGGTTGACACGGGGATGTTGTGGTATCTCTTCTGTTGTTTTGTGGTTTGAGAGATACTATTTTGTGGTAGCATCTGGCTAGTATACAGTTTTCTTTTGGTGTGTTAGGTTAGGAAGGGTTTGGGAAGAATCAAACTGTAAACTAATTTTCAGATATTACCTTATGCTACTTCTGAAAACATGATTTCTCATTCTTTCCCTGAGTATAAGCACTGGGTAAACTTGAATATAGCCTCCTTTAGTGGATCTGCCCATAGTGTCACTCCTCCCTCACACAGCATGACCTTGGTTTGATAACCTTTCTCTGCAAGGCAGGCCCCAGTGTCATTATATATAACTCTTCATCCTAGTTTTCTGCAGTTGTTTCGGACACTAGTTCTTAAATTATTCTAGCAAATACTAGTTGTACTCTCACTTGGACCAAGATCTAGGAATAATAGTGGTCTTTTCCCAGTTGAAATACAAAACTAAGCTAAACTTTTGAATAAAAATGTCCTGGATTATCTGTTATTTCCGAGCATTTATTTTTAAACTGGTGACATCTGCTATTATTTACACAACAAAATCAATGAAGTATCCAACAAAAATGAACTGAAATCTTGCTTACATCCAGTCATATTTAATTCAGCAGCTTGTTTTCGTTTAGGTTGTTAATTTTTATGAATACATGTTCTTGGCTGTGATATCATTTTGCATATTTATAATATTTTCTGTTAGAAAAATTGTACAGTGGAATTGAGTGTATTGGTGTTTTCTGATGTTCTACAAAAGCATGCATTTCCACATAGCAAGTTTGAGAAGCTCTTTTGAATTTTGACAGTAGTAAATAATAAGTAATGACAGCTCCTTTGCTGCATCTACTGTGAGCAACAAGACCATTCTCAGCAACCAAACTCTCAACATTCCAGAAAACGTCGACATCGCTCTGAGGGATTACACAGATACCGTGAAGGGCCCTAGAGAAACCCTGCGGAGGGACTTGAGTCACATCCATGAAGAACTCAGTCTTTTTGGAGAGAAAAAGAAGAGGTTTCAGTTGACAGTTGTTGAAGGAAGAGAAGGGAACTGGCTACAGTTCGTGCTGTCTGTAGTTGTGTACAGAACATGATCAAAGATGGGCTCCCGTTACAAGATGAGGTCTGTGTGTGCTCACTTCCCCATCAATGTCGTTACTCAGGAGAATGGGTCTCTTGTTGAAATCTGAAATTTCTTGAGTGAAAAATACATCTGTAAGGGTTGGCTGAGGCCACGTGTTACTTGTTCAGTATCTGAAGCCCAGAAAGAGGAGTTAATTCTTGAAGGAAACGACATTGACCTTGTATCAAATCTAACTGCTTTAATTGAACAAGCCACAACAGTTAAAAACAATATCAGAAAATAGTTGGATGGTATCTGTCTCTGAAAAAGGAACAGTTTAGCAGGCTGCTGAATAAGATCTAAGAATTGTCCAGCTACAGAAACAAGAAGCCGGATAATTCCTAAGATCTATTGGTGATATATATATTTGTGCTTTAGATGAAGGTTTACAGAGCAAATTAGTTTCTCACTGTCTTAGTCATCTAGTGCAGCTACAACAGAAATACCGCAAGTGGCTGGCTTTGACAAAGAGAAACTAATTTCTTTACAGTAAAGTAGGCTAAAAGTCCAAATTCAAGGCGTCAGCTCCAGGGGAAGTCTTTCTGTCTCTGTTGGCCTTCTCATCAGTGTTTCCCTGGACTAGGAGCTTCTCCGCGCAGGGACCCCAGGTCCAAAGGACGTGCTCTGCTCCTGGCACTGCTTTCTTAGTGGTATGAGGTCCCCCATCTCTCTGCTCACTTCTGTCTTTTGTATCTCAAGAGATTGCCTCAGGACACAGTCCAGTCTTGTAGATTGATCCTGCCTTACTAACACAACTGCCACCCATCCTCCCTCATTAACATCATAGAGGCAGGATTTAACAACATATAGGAAAATCACACAATACCAGGAAACATGGCCCAGCCAAACTGATAAGACACATTTTTGGGGGGACATAGTTCAATCCATGACATTCCACACCTTGGCCCCCCAAAAATCATATCCTTGCAACATAGAAAACATATTCACCCCATCATATCATAGCAAAAGTCTTAACTCCAAGTCCAAAATCGAAAAATTCCTCTTCATCTGTGAAATCTAGAATACAAATTAATCCACTGCCAAAGGTACAATGGCAGAACAGGCACAAGCTAGACATTTCCATTACAAATGGGAGAAACTGGAGGGAAAGAAGGGATAACAGGCACCAAGCAAGTAAGCAGAACACATTACATTAGCCCTCAAGGCTTTGAAAATAATCCTCTGTTCTCTGAAACAATTTCCACAATGGCCCTGCCCTCCAGACTCTAGGTATTGACCATAGTCTCTGGATTCTGAGTGGAGGCCCCTCAGCCCTGGGTTTCCGCTCTGCTTTCCAGGCCCACTGGGACAGCAACTGTGCTCTCCCAGCTTTAGGTGCACGGTTCTCTCAGGCCATCTGAGTGGCAACTCCACCCTTAGAAGCACCAGAGGTCATGGCCATACCTTTTAAGACTGAGGGCAGCTCGGCTTCTTGTGTCCCGTGTCTCTTCAGCTTGTTTCCTGGTTTCTTAGCCTCTTGGCTCCTCAGGCCTCACGCCCGCATCTGCCCTGCTGGGGCAAGTGTTCCAAACTCGGTAGCTCCACCAGTAAGTGCCTGGAGGCCCCACTCTACCAGGAAGCCTCCTGCGCACAGGCAGTCAGCTCTCTTGCTCTGTGGGTCAGCTCCTGGTCTCCTGGTTCTGCTGCTGCCGTTTGTCTGCCATTGCCAGTTCTCTGCTGTTGCTGGTCCTCTGCCCCTGCCGCTCCTCTATCCATTCAGTTTCAAAACCACTTCCACATTTTAGGTTATCTGTTAGAGCAGAACCCCACTTTCTCAGTACCAAATTCTGTCTTAGTCGTCTAGTGCTGCTGTAATATAAATATCACAAGTAGATGGCTTTAACAAAGAGAAGTGTATTTCTTCACAGTAAGGTAGGCTAAAAGTCCAAATTCAGGGCGTCAGCTCCAGTGGAAGTCTTTCTCTGTTGGCCTTCTCATCAGTGTTCCCCTGGACTAGGAGCTTCTCCGCGCAGGAACCCCAGGTCCAAAGGATGCGCTCTGCTCTGCACTGCTTTCTGGGTGGTGTGAGGTGTCGTGTTGTCCGTCCCCCCCTTTCCCCACCCCGCTTTTCTCTTGTATCTCAAGAGATTGCCTCAGGACACAATCCAGTCTTGTAGATTGAGTCCTGCCTTACTAACACAACTGCCATCCGTCCTCCCTCATTAACATCATAGAGGCAGGATTTAACAACATACAGGAAAATCACACAATACCAGGAATCATGGCCCAGCCAAACTGATACACACATTTTTGGGGGGACATAAATCAATCCATGACACTCATTAAACATTTAATAAACATCGTTTTGTGACATTGGTTGCCAACCCCACAACGTGTCAACACTCTCCTTTTCTTGGCCTTGGGTTCCCCGTTACCAGCTTTCCTGTCCCCTCCTACCTTCTTGTCCTTGCCTTGGCCAGTGTGCCCGTTTAGTCTTGTTTTGTTTTATGGGCCTGTCTAATCTTTGGCTGAAGGGTGAACCTCAGGAGTGACTTCAGTACTAAGTTAAAAGGATATCCAGGGGCCATACTCTCGGGGTTTCTCCAGTCTCTGTCAGACCAGTAAGTCTGGTCTGTTTTTTGTGGGTTAGAATTTTTTTTTTCCAACTACATTTTTTTCCAACTCTGTCTGGGACTCCCTATTGTGATCCCTTTCAGAGCAGTTGGTAGTGGTAGCTGGACACCATCTAGTTGTGCTGGACTCAGATATGGTGGAGGCTGTGGTAGTTGTGGTCCGTTAGTCCTTTGGACTAATCTTTCCCTTGTGTCTTTGGTTTTCTTCATTCTCCCTTGCTCCTGACTGGGTGGGACCAGTGGAGTATCTTAGATGGCCACTCACAAGCTTTTAAAACCCGAGTATTAGTGATATTTTTAAGATTGGGGGGAGAAAAGTAATGACAATGGATGGAAACCAGGTTAGAAAAGCATTGAGAAACTTTAATACGAATTTTGAAAAAAAATCTTGCTGTTAGAGGATAGTAATTACTTCAGCCTAAATAGCTAGCAACAGTAAATTATTATTACAGAGGAGTTTCACACCTGAAAGCATTCAGTAAAAGGCTCAGACCTCATGTGCCTTTTCTGTTTCCTTTAAAGTTATCTCATTGAGTATCCACTTAAAATAGACATCATCCATATTGTTTGCATAGTCTTAGCAGAACTTTGCGGCAGAAGAACTTGATATGGCATTCTGACCTTGAGTTAAACATATCTTCCACAGGCAGCCTGCCCAGTGTATAAAGATTGGGCTTTCTATGTGTGCTCTCTAAAAATCAACTCTCTGGTTTATTCTAATTTGAACACCACCCCCCCCAAACTTGTTAGAAATGCGTTCTCCACAGGGGTTTGAACTGGAGAAACTGGTTCAAAGCCCCCACCCCCTGAAAAAAAAAAAAAAAAAAAACAAAACCCATTAACCTCAAGTTGATCCCAACTCATAGCAACTGTATAGGACAGAGTAGAATTGCCCCATACAGCTTCCATGGAGCCGCTGGTAGATTCAAACTGCTGAACTTTTAGTTAGCAGCCAAGCTCTTAAGTATTGCACAACCAGGGGAAGCCCTAAAAGGAGCAGAAACATTTGGAGGGCATCTCTTTCTTCTCTGACCAGCTTTCCATGGAAAGGTTTACCATCTCTTCTTCTGAATCTGTTTAGACAAAAACAATACCAAAGGAAAGCCTGTTTAATTTGCTCACTGTGTAATGTAAATTCTAAAAATTTCTTCAGTAATGTGTTGCTGTTCATATATGAAGAGGGCATAGCTGACCAGAATACATGTATTTAGAGTTGTTTCTTCTGCCGTTGCCAATATGTTACTTTTTTATATCCTGCTTCCTTGCAGCTAAAAGCACACGTTTTTGAAGACAGCTAGCTGGAATTAGGAATGCAGTTTGTAATTTAAAAACTAACTGATTTAAAGGTTTTTAATTGGGAATAGAGAGTTTTAGAAACTAATTGGACCTTTTGTATTATTAGGAAATTTTGGGGCAGCTGGTATTTCTTTTAAATTTTTTCCCCCTTTTTGGTTACAAGTCCCACACCCATAATTTATATTTTATTTCATTCATATTAAAAGTGATATTAGACCACTTCCCATAATAAGAACAGAGAATTGCAAACTTTTTTCTTTATGAATTTCTAGATTTTTAAACAACTTTATTAAAGTATAACTCACCTACCATACAATTTACCCACTTAAAAGTATACAAAATTTCAGTGGGTTTTAGTATATTCACAGAGTTGTGCAACAGTCACCACAATCAATTTTAGAACATTTTCATAACCCCCAAAAGAAACCCCTTATCCATTCATTAGCAGTCACTCCCCATTTCCCCCCAAGCCCCCCAGCAACCAATAATGTGCTTGCTATCGCTATAGATTCGTCTATTCTGGGCATTTCATATAAATGGAATTGTACAATATGTGGTCTTTTTTTTACTGCCTGCTTTCACCTAACATGTTTCAAGATAGATTCATGTTGTGGCATGTATCAGGACTTCATTTCTTTTCACTGCAAAATAATATTCCATATGGCTATATCACATTTTATTCATCCATTGATGGACATTTAGGTTCTTTCCATTTCTTGGCTGTTATAAATAATGTTGTTATGAGCATTCATATACAAGTTTTTGCATGGCTATATATTTTCATTTCTCTTTATTATATATGTAGAGGTGAAATTGCTGAGTCATATGGTAACTCTAAGTTAGTTAACATTTTGAGGAATTGCCAAATTGTTTTCCAAAGTAGATTTACCATTTTACATTCTCATCAGCAGTGTATGATGGTTCCAGTTTCTTCACATCCTCGCCAACACTTGTTCTCTGTCTTTTTTATTATAGTCATCTGAGTGGATATGAGTTGTATCTAATGGTGGTTTTAATTTTCATTTTTCTAATGACTAATGATGTTCAGCCATTTTCATGTGCTGATTGGCCATTTGTATATCTGTTTTAGTTGGGTTATTTGTCTTGTTATTGCGTTCTAAGAGCTCTTTATATATTCTTGGTACAAATCTCTTAAAAGATATATGATTTGCCAGTATTTTCTCCCAGTCTGTGAGTTGTCTTCTCACTTTCTTGATAGTGTCCTTTGAAGCACAGAAGTTTTTAATTTTGGTGATGTCTAATTTTATCTATTTGTTCTTTCATTGATTGTACTTTTGGTATCAAATCTTAGAAATCGTTCCCTAATTCAAGATCATAAAGACTTACACCGTGTTTTTTTCCTAAGCATTTCATAACTTTAGCTCTTGTATTTAGGTCTGCGATCTATTTGGAGTTAATTTTTGTTTATCTTGTGAGGTAGGAGTCCATCTTCATTCCTTTGCATATGGATAGCCAGTTGTCCCACCTCTATTGTTGAAAAGACTATTTACCCCATTTAATTACCTTGGAACCCTTGTCGGAAGATCAGTTGACTCTAAATGTGAGGATTTAGTTATAGGCTCTCAATTCTGTTCCATTGATCTCTATACCGGTACCACACTGTCTTGTTATGTAGCTCTGTTTTGAAATGTAAATCCTCCAACTTTTTCAAAATTAATTTGGCTACTCTGGGTCCCTTGGATTTCCATATAGATTTTAGGTTAGCTTGTCAATTTCTGCCAAAAAAAAATCCAGCTGGGATTTGGATAAAGATTGTAGTCAAACTTCAGGTCAGTTCAAGGGAATATTGCCATCTTAACAAAATTGTCTTCCAATTCTTGAGCATGGAATGGAATGTCTTTTCATTTACTTAGGTCTCTCATTTCTATCAGTGTTTTATAGTTTTCAGAGTACAACTTTTATTAAATTTATTCCTAAGTATTTTATTCTTTTTGATGCAATCGTTAATGGAATTGTTTCTTAATTGCATTTCTTTTTAATTGTTCATTGATGGTGTATAGAAAAAAGGAGCCGTGGCGGACACAGTGGTAAGCACTTAGCTGCTAACTGAAAGGTCGGTGGTTTGAACTCACCACCCATTCCTCAGGAGAAAGATAAGGCAGTCTGTTTCAGTAAAGATTTACAGCCTTGGAAACCCTATGGGGTAGTCCTACTCTGTCCTATAGAGTTTCTATGAGTCGGAATCAACTTGATGGCAATGGGCTTGGTTTGGGTTTAGTGTATGGAAATACAATTGATTTTTATACATTAATCTTATAGCTTGCAATCTTGCTGAACTCATTTATTGTTAGTTCTCACAGTTTTTTTTAGTGAATTCCTTAGGGGTTTTTATATATAATATCATGTGGTCTACAAATAGAGATAGTTTCACTTCTTCCTGTCTAATCTGGATGCCTTTTAATTCTTTTTCTTACCTAATTGCCCTAGCTAGAATCTCTAGTTCAGTGTTGAATAGAAGTGGCAAGAGCACAGACATCCTTGTCTTATTGCTGATCTTTGATGGAAAGCACTCAGTCTTACACTGAGTATGATTTCAGCTGTGGGATTTTCGTAGATAGCTTTTGTTGTGTTTAGGAAGTTTCCTTCTATTCCTAGTTCGTTGATGGTTTTTCTCATGAAAGAATTCGATTTTGTCAAATGCTTTTTCTGCATTTATTGAGATAATCATGTGATTTTTGTCCTTTATCTACTGGTGTCGTACACCAAACAAGGGGCATAGTGGGCAGACCCCACCTTCAGTGCTAACTGCATGGTAAGGATAATAAGCATGAATCTAATTTCTACCTGGAAATGGATCCAGTCCTCACCTTCTCACCTAAGTTATTTAAATCGTTGGCATGCAGTTGTTCATAGTATTCCTCATAATCCTTTTTATTTCTGCAAAGTCTGTAGAGCTGTCTATTCATAGATTTCTAACCAGTAAGTAGATCATTATTTTAACCTTACAAAGAAATTAATTCTTAATTTATCAGTTTTTTCTAGAGATGAAAATTACAAACTTGAAACTCAAGGGAACTGCTGAGTTCCTCAGTATTGTTAGCAGTGAATAAGCAGCATCACCATTAATTTCTGCCTGGCACAGAAGAGTGAAACAAAGCCTTTGAAAAAAATGCAAGGAGTTGGGAGTGAACTTTTGCTGTTTAATAATGCCCAAAGGAATACTGTATCTTTAGGCTAAAAATCTTTTTCCTAGCAGCTTGCAAGCTTCCTATAACCTTCAACAAAAGCACTTGACCTGATTGTCCAATTTTCCATCTAATGGTGGAGGTAACCGTACTACTTGCAAAGCTGTCAGGTATTCATTTTTCATTGTAGTGTCTCAGCAATTCTTCAGAAACCTTATATAGGGCAGGACTCATTATAGTGAACTCCAAAGGACTAGCCAAATTCTTAGATGGTACATTTCTCATTTTAAGTTTCTCTTATTTTACAGATTCTCTAATTTATAAAATGTGTCAAAACATGCCCCCCACCCTTTTTTTTAAGAATGTAAAGTCTTGAATATAATGGAATTTCAGGATGAAGTAGTATACTATCCAAGCAAAACACAGTTATAAACACAGAATCCATAAGCATGGAAGAAACTAGTTTCATTTCCAACACAGAGTAAGAGAGTTCCAAATTCAGGATCCCCTTCTGGCAAATACATTCCCATCCTAATCCTCTGTTACCATCTTAACCCTTTGGTCAGAAGTCACTGTTCAGTATAAGGTTTTTGTTTTCGTGGAAACCTTTCCCATTTGGATTCCCATTATACAAATTTACTCTAAAACACTTTCAGAAGGCTATTTACTGATCAGCTAAAAGAGACATTGTTAAAATTAAACGGCATTGTATGTTAAATTGAAATAAGTGTTCAACTATCTTTTGATTATTGCATAGGGAGAGGGGGAAAGCTCACGCTGTAAAAAGAGAAAAGGTCCCTTTAAAATAGAGCTGTCTGCATCCAAAACAGAAAAGCCTGTTATGCGATTGTTAAGAAAGTCAGCAGTATACAGACCCAATTATTTGGTTGCAAACAGTATAAGCAATGGGATTTCTCAACTGGAAAAGGCAATTTCAAGTCCTAGAAGTTGGCTGCCAAGGAAGTCACTGAGTGGAAGAAGACTAGTAGAATGTTTATGGAGATTAGCATGATCACCTTGTGGTGATTTTCACTCTCTCTGAAAATGGGGAGAAAGAGGATAGTAAGAAACTTTTAAGGCATCTTTTCTGTTGTAAGGAGGCAAGGACTAGCCCATTCTCTTTAGTTTCCTCAGACTTTTTATTTTGACATTTTTTTAACCTTCAAAAAAATTTTAAAGAAAAGTGTAATTTATGTACCCTTTACCTAGATTCAGCAGTTACTAACCTTTTGCCACATTTGCTTTCTCTTACCCACTTCTGTACACATACAGACACATAGAAAGTCATAGACATTAAGCAATTCATCTCTAAATATTTCAGCATGTATTTCCTAAGAAGATAGTCTCTACCTAACCATAGTACTGTTACCACATCCAAGAAATTTCACATTGATATAATAATATCATCTAACATGTAGTCCATAATCATAGTTCCCCCAGTTGTCCCAGTAGTTTCTTTTTTTTTAAATCCAGCATCCAGAAAGGGTTCATTCATTGCATTTAGTTGCCTCTTTAAAGAATAGCCACCTTCCTCTTTTTAAGAGACCAGGCAACTTTTTTTACCGAATGTCCCACAGTGCAGATTTACCCGATATTTCCTTAAATTCATATTTAGTTTAACATATTTAAACAAGAAAACAATTCCATTTTGTCCAACTCAGTCTGATCAACTTTTGAAGGTGGCTAGGTGGCATAGGTAGAGCCACCAGTCCTCAGGCCCCTGATGTGGGTAGGTGAGGGCCGTCCTTAATGTGCAGAGCAGTATCAAATGTCACAAACCTGCCACTCCACCATATAGCTGGTACAGTTGAAGTTAGGCTTCAGGTATATACCCTGTTGTACTGTGCTAATGAGGGCCTGCGCTGTTGAAATGGGCCCACACGTGTCTTTGCAGGGGTGAAAGGCATTCAAAGTCCGTGGACTCCTTATGCCTGTGCCTAGGGAGCTGTGCCTGCCCTGAGTTCCCAGTTTAGGGGAACTGGCAGATTATTTTTCCCTGTTCGTTAATTTGTTCCCTTTCCAACACCAGAAGAATGGCTCAGGGTGCATGACGGGTCCTACTTCCAGCCCAGGGGACTCAGCAGTCACTGAAGCTGGCCAGGACTGAAGCTGGCCGGGGACCTCGTTCAGAGCGGGGAGGGAGCAAGTAAATGGGAAAGAGGTTCTTTCCAAACGGGGTATTTTTTGATCCATGTGGTAGGTTAGACGCATGTACTTAACCTTTTGCCAGTTGAGTGCCTCTTTTCACTGGTTTTGGAGGCTTGAGTAGACTCTCCACCACTCAGTCTCTCTGATGTGGAAAATGCGCCCTGAATGCCACTGCTTGCCTCACCACGCACACTAGCCAATCCGGCCTGCAGGGTGCCAGTTCCCACCAGGTCAGGTCTGGCAACTCCTCGCTGCTTCTGAACCGTCTTTCCCTCCCCCTGCCACTCAGTTTAGTTCTTCAACTATGCCATTGATGTTCAGAGCTCCTAAATTATCATGTATAATCGATTCACTTGTTTTTTTTGGGTCTTTGTTGTAAGAGGGACTGCTGGAAGCATCTGACTGCTCTGCCATCTTATCCCCACCCCTCTGTCAGCATATTTTAATTTTTACTCTTTACTCATTCATTTTAAATACCACCTTTATCTTAACACCAGTTCTTATACAGTCTTGCATTACTTAACGTCCACAATACGTTCTGTGAAATAAGGACATTATGTGATTTGGACGTTGTGCAGACACCATATTATATACATGCACTCCCTGGATTATTAACAAGTTCCATTCCTAAGTCTGTCTTTAAGTCTGATTTGTACATAGTCAGAATAGTTAGGTGCAGTTCATATCTAACATCAGGTAGTCAAGTATTTGTCTTAGTATATATTATTTAGTGTACTTTTCAGTGCATAAAAAACATGAAACATTTCCAGATACACTAGAACATCTTTAACATAATTCTACAGTAATAATGATGTTTTGATGCACGTCACAAAGTAGCGCCTGTTTGTTATTACGAACCACTGTATGTACCTCGGATTTTTTAAATAATAGGTTTTACAGAGGTTGGGATCACAAGTGTATGTGCAGTCAGATGTTGCCCAAACAGACATTATGTGGCACGTGACTGTATATGCAATGCTGTGTTCCAAGATTTCTATTCTGTTCCATTCATCTGTTCCTGCAGCAGTACTATACTGTACCAACAGTGCCATACAATATTTTTTAATGAGTGTATTGATGTCTAGATGAGACAGTCCTATGTTCTTTTTCAAATATTTATGTTTATTGTTGAAATTTTCTTCCACGTAAACGTTAGAAAAAAAGCTACCTGCCCATTTATGCCTCCTCCAGCTATATATGAGAATGTCCATTTTTCCAGGCCTGGGACGTTTGAACCCTGGAGAAACTGGCTAGGGATCTGGGGCCAAGGTTAAGACGTGAATAGACCTAGAAAAAGTAAGGACAAATTATCCACCCTCTAACCTACGAGAAATCTAATAGGTTTATAATACTGCTAAGTGTTGCCTACATGTTTATTTAATGAGCTGTTAACTACTTTACTTCCTTCTAGCTTTAATTCCCTCCAGTTGGTGCTTTTACCCACTTTTAGTCATTGCCCATAATTTTATATCACGTTGCCTGTGTATATCCTCGTTCTTCTACCTGGCGCCCTCCCCACCCTCCTCCAAAAAAAAAATCATTTTTCTAGGAAAAATCCCATTTGTTCCTTAAAGAACCACTTCCAATACCGTCTTTTCCTGGGAATGAGAAGATTGTTATAACCTTTGTGCATCACATTATTTATTCCTCTTATGTTGTCATTATCATACTTGGAGCTCAATCATTTTTCCATCATCTGACCAGGTTTAGGTTTTATGGCTTACAGTTTAAGCCTTTGATAATGTGTTTGTATGCTAATTGAGCCATTCATTTTGACTAAGAGAGACATTCCATATGGAGTGTGGCACATGCAAGGTCAGAGATAGGACCCAGTGAGTCATTATCATGGGAGTGGCAGAGCTATAATAGAAAATATCAAGAAATAGGTTTGAAAATACCTAAATGGCAGTGAAATTTGGGGAGTAGCCACTTACTGTAATGTGGGGTTGAGTTGGAAATGAAGACGTATATTCTGAATCCTCTCTCTCCCTTTTTCCTTCCTTAGTATTGGATGAATGAATACACCTCATCCATCGGAATTGGAGTTTTTCATTCAGGAATTGAAGTATATGGAAGAGGTACGTGTACACACAGTCTAAATATACTTTCTGAAGATTATGTCCTTTGAAAGAATTGCAAAATCATGACTGTGTCTTTTTTTCTTTTCTTACTACTCCCGTATGTTACAAGAAAATATCTTCTGAAGTAGAAGAAAATATTCCCATATTTGTTTATACACCCACTCCTCACTTATCTGTCTGCATGATTAGGTCCCAGAGACCTGGTTGTTATGCAAAACTCTGCTTTATGCGAAAATGGAGGATTTTTTTTCTGTTTTCAGACCATCCATTTGTCTGATTTTTTTTAATTTTAGAAAATATGGTCATAGAAATAATAACAGCTAAGATTTACTGATGTGCTAATCACTGTGACGAGTATAGTTGTGGATTATTCCTCTGCTGAAAAGGAGGCTGGGAGAAGACAAAGCTTCATAAAGGCTGGCTGTGTGACTGGAGGGCCCACAGCTTAACCACTTCACCTTCCTCCTGTGCTGGGTCAGCGCTTCCCTTGCAGAGCTGCCTCCAGGGCCCCACTCCCACCCCTGCAAGCCCCATGTCCATGAGCCGGGAGCCTGCTCTGCCCTCTGGGACTGGTCTTCCTGCTAGGGCCTGGGAGCCTGGCTGTGCACCTAGCCTCACCAGGGCAGAGGCTTCAGGCCCATTCAGCTCACTTTGGGATGTCATTAAACTGACATGCATTTCTTCCAAACAGCCCTCTCTGATGCCTCTTTCTTTCTTCCCTTCCCACCCCACAGCAGTTTTGAGCTGCAGGGCCTCAGGCTGCATAGGAGCTAGGAATCCAGAACAGGTGACTGCTATGCTAGCTCTGTGCTGCCTGCGCATCTGCCCGGAGGCTGTGGCCACAGGGGAGGCCAGCCTGTGTGGTAGCTGGACATGGCGCCCCCACCAGCAGGAGGGAGTGGAGGGCGCAAGGCAGTGGCCCGGCTTCCCAAAGGCTGCACGGAGACCATCCTCGAATGAGGAGATGCTCCACAGCTGTTAGCTCTGTGCCCGCCGCCTCATTAATACGCAAAATAGTCAGATGGTAGATTTTTCACTCTTGTCATAAATGTGAAATGTCAGATAACGGGATAGTTGATAAGTGAGGAGTAGGTATAGTTTGTTTTGGAAAAATGCCCAAAATAGTTTGTATTTGAGGAGAAAGTACCCAGAGTACCAGAGTGTATGTGTTCATTTAGCTCTCTTTTATTTTCAATATTCTGTCTTAGAAATTGTCTTTTTGAAATTGTTATGCCATGACAGTTTGTTTTGCTCTAATATATATTTGAGTTCCTAAAAAACCTTGCACTTTGATTGGAAAAAGGGTTGGTGCTAGAGAGTGTCAAAGTTGAAATACCAATTTCCTGAGGGAATTTCAGTAATAAATTTGTTTTTATATAGCTGTAAGTGTATATTTTTAAAGTCTAAAAATATCACTGAGCAAATCCAGTCTTTGATCTAGCTCTTTGCTCAAGAAAGATGGCCTCGTCATTAACTCGGCCCTTCTCATTTTATTACCTTTATTACCCTTTATTATGATAGATAAGACATGAGCCATGCAAACCAAGCAGCTGTGTTTTCAACAGCTTTTTCCTTTGTGCTAGTTTTCACACTTGGTGCGTGAAAACCTAATCCTGATCAAGTTGTAACCAGTAATGGTCTGTATATGGCCAGTCACATTAGGGTTGTGATAATAAGTTTGAATCATAAACATACTCTGTAGCAGAAATGCCTCTATTTACTTCAGCTAAGCAGTCCATTTACCATATTTTCATGCAGATAACACACACCTTCTACGTTTGTTTGCCAACTGCGCTCTTCTCTGACGAGGTATTTTCATAAGTGCACTATGCTGATTGTTTTACAGCAATGTGTAAAAAAAATTGGCACAGCAGAGCTTATGGAAATACCTCACAGGGGGAGGGCAAAGTTGGCAAACAAACATAGAAGGTGCACGTCCTTTGCATAAAATACTTACCAATAGTTTGTTTATAATGTTCCTTTATTATATTCCACGTTAACTGCTTTTAAGTGCAGTTACAATATTAAATGTGACTATAAAGAGCTGCCTATTAAGCTCCATTTTACTTGAAAAGCTGTATCTACTAAGTAATCCCAAGAAGTTGTGAGAGGCTCTTACTGAAACTTTCAGCAGTTGGAGTATTGCTATAGGGAAGATTTTAGTCTGTGGATTTCCTCTCCTGTTTGATTTGGCTTTTGCCCAAGTTCTTTGTATTTTTAATTTAAATTTGTGTGATGTGTTACAGCTTTTAATGTGTCATCAGGTTTGAACCACACAACCGTGCTATTAGGTAGACAAAGGCCTGTAGCATTTTTTCCATTTTTCGATGAATGAACAGAGGCACATACCTACAGAAAGCCACATTGCTTACGTATCAATGGAAGCTTAGCAAAACTAAAACCAAAAAACCCCATTGCCATTGAGTCAATTCCAACTCATAGCAACCCTATGGTAAAACTAGGGCCAAATATATTCCTCAAAGTGTTACTTGAATAAAAGAATAAAGAGAGGTCTGTGACTTTTCTTGTGATAATTGAGAAAGTTAAAAATTAAAATATTAATGTTTTTATATCCAACTTGATTATCTGCAGTATTTTCTAGAATCCTGTCATTAAAAAATAAAAACTTGTTTTTCAAAACTGAATGCCACTTTCTTTTGATTAATAAAATTAATTTTTTTGATTAATAAAATATAAGAATTTTAAAAATTATTATTTTCTTATCTACGTCATTTCTTTTTTCTGAGATGCCAGAATCAAAAGTAAACTTAGTATCTACCTTGTTCTTTTCATGTTTTATTCTAAGACCTTTTAAGATTATATTTAATAAATCCTAAATGATGAGATTAAACAGATGCTTGAATTCTTTAAAAATGTCCACTAATACTTAACCACTTCAATATGTGAGTGAGATACCAGAGTTTCAGTTCCTTCCTGATTTGGAAGCATTCTCCATTTTTGTTCTGGATGAGAGTTTGTGTCTGATGAGCCTGGGCATACGTTCAGTGAACCTTAGAAATGCTTGTCACAAGTAAAGTAGTGCAAATAGTTCCCTCCCACCCGAAAGATCTTGGCTGCTAACGAAAAGGTCAGTGGTTCAAATCCACCAGCTGCTCCTTGGAAACCCTATGGGGCAGTTTTTCTCTGTCCTGTAGGTTTGCTATGAGTTGGAATTGACTCCATGGCAACGGGTTTGGAGCTGAAAGATTTGCTGAGGTGGGGTGGGGGGTGTCTGTTAATTTGGCAGCTCAGTTTTTCTTGAATGACGTGAATTTAACTCAGTTTTCCGAGTTTGCTAATGATTCAGCCTTACTCAAAGATAAGCCAAGAGTTTTCATCCCAGGAGCCATGAAAATTCAACTGCTGTTAGACAGTTTTTCCAGTAAAGTGTAAGTTTGAAATTAGATCACTTTAATTTAGCAAGTGGCAAAACTGGACCACCTACCTAGTTTGCCGTAGATATGCAGAGAGACCATATTCACCTCTGAGTATTAGTCACTCTCCTATTGCCAGTACAGACATAGTAAATATAGCAGTCAAGATTACCTTTAGGTGTCTTTCAGTATTTGAGTATCAGGTATTTTGCATCAACTGTCTTATGCTAGTAATAGCTAAATGAGAGATTTGTGAACGCATTTTTATAAACTGAAAAATATTTAGGTGATATTATTATCCTCATCATTTATTAAAGCTAATTTAGTATTCTGGTTAAATTTTATGTGATACATACTAAAAATCATGAGTTTTCTCTTTTCAGAATTTGCTTATGGTGGCCATCCTTACCCTTTTTCTGGAATATTTGAAATTTCCCCAGGAAATGCTTCTGAACTAGGAGAAACATTTAAATTTAAGTAAGTAGGGAGGATAATTTCTATTACACTGTCTTAGATGCCAGAGCTTATTTTCAGGCATACAGAATTCATTCTGTAGTTTAAAATCTGGCAAGTTGAAATGCTTCTTTAACATTGGCTTAGTTGCTGACACTGTATTTTAAAATAAAGTCTATCTAAGTTGTTGTGTAAAGATGCAAATCAGCCAAATAAAGTGATTGAAATAACCTAGTCGGTTGCTTTTATTCAAGATCAATGTAGGTTATTCTGTCTACTTTTAAAATGTTTTACCATTGTACAACTCAAGCTCTTCTTTAGAAGACTCGTATCAAATGACTTTCCTCCTCTCCCATGTCTCCTGTTTGGGAGGAGAAAGGAGGAAAGTTTTATTATAGCCTGCCGTTGTTAAAAATCTCTGTATTTTCCCAGTGAAAGGGACACTGTTAATAAATTTGAAATAAATTGTTGATTAGGCTAGAGACTATTGTGTAGGTGCAACTATGGAAAAACATAAAATGTGTGGATATGCGTATACTCCGGACCCCTCTCAGTAGAAAATAGCAGTCAAAATCTTGAATGCTGAAAATCAAATTTCCTTAATAAAAGTTTGAATTTAAGTTGATATTTAGAATCTTAGATTCAACAAACTTTAGAAACTTCTGGGCCTATGATAGTTAAAAACTTGCCATGTGAAAAATTAACAGTGAAATGCAATTATACTATTGAGTTCAATAGAGGGCTATGCACTTTGAGCATTTTAGTTCATGTTCTCTTAACCTACCACTGATTTGAAAGATTTATATACTGGAGTGCTGTAATTCCATACTGAGTCCCCTCCTTAGGTCTCCCCTCTGGCAAGACTACTAGAGAAGGATTTTCTAAGTATTTTTAGCATCGTTGAATACCTAACAGTATCTGGCTAAAATTGCACTTTCTATTAAATAATGTCTATTGCATTTCCAAGGTAGTTGTCTTTTTGATAATGCTTTAAAAAAAAAAAAAAAGAAAATTAGTCAAGTCTGACAGTTCCATCTTCCTGTAGCACAGAGGCAGATAACTTATATTATTTCTACGTGAGGATATGGTCAGCCCTTTGATGGTGAGTGCGATTAAGCAGGAATATTTGCAGCATAGATCAGGTTATCTAATAATATAACTAGCAGTGCAGTAGTTGTGAAAGTAACTGTGATATTAGCAGAAATAGTGCACTTAATAGCTTTTTTTTTCCTTTCAGAAAAGTAGAAACTAAAATAATTGAAATGAAAAAAGCATCTCATTTACTTTTAGTCTTGTTGCATTAACCCGGCTTTGTTACATCTATCATAATATTCTTGGAAATAAGCAAGTCTTTAATATGCTTATAAATACCTGAATCTCACATAGCTGTGTTCTTTTTTTTTCTTTTTTTTTGTTTTTTAAGAGAAGCTGTTGTTTTAGGGAGCACAGACTTCCTAGAAGATGATATAGAAAAAATTGTAGAAGAATTGGGAAAAGAATACAAAGGCAATGCATATCATTTGATGCATAAAAACTGCAATCACTTTTCTTCAGCTTTATCAGAGGTAAATGAAATTTTATCCTAAAAGTTCTTCAAATAAAGAATGTATACTAATTGATGGCAACTAACAACAACAACAACAACAACTAGTAGACTTGTTTTCCCACTATATTCAATCTTGATTTTGTTTTTTTTCCCCTGATTATTCATACTGTGTAAAATATGGTATTGTATTTCTTTTTCTTGTATGAATGAACTTTCCAGAATTGGTAACTTTAGAGTCAGTCGGCACAGTTTTAAGTGGTAATTCTATTAATTACTTTGCAGTAGGTAGAGAGTTGAGTACAAATAACTGTTTCTTTTTAATAAAACTTTCACTTAAAAAAAATAAATATCTAAGAGACTTCTACTTCTCAGCCACTAAGATTTCTCTTTTGCTAAATTTTAGTTTCTATCCTGAGTTTTTTCCTGGCCCTTACTTATCAATAATAGAAGTCTTCTATCTTCAAATTTTATTCTGCTAACCTGTATACACAGACATGTATTTACCTTCCCAGTTCTTGAATCCCAAGTAGGATAGCAAAACTAGACTAAAGTTAAAAGACTAGAAAAAGAAAATGGGGGAAGAAATCAAAAGCTATAAATTAAATAGCACTTAAAACAGCTTCTCAGCTTTCTAACTTCTAGCAGATGGTTGCAGTGGCAGCATCGAGGTACCACAAAAATTACGTACGAGAAGTGTAAAAGAGAAAATGAGCTGCTGTTTCAAAGACCTCCTCTGTAGGGTTGCTTAGCTACCTGGCCGTTTTCACTTCCCTCATGGCTTGTACAACATAGCTTTCAAATCAGGGTGATAATGGTCTATTGCCATGCTAGTCAAAGTGTGGTTGGTGAATCAGCAGCAGCAGCATTACTTAGAAATTCGTGAGGTATGCATAATCTTTATCCCACCACCACAAACCTGTTGTTTGTTTGTTGTATTCCATCCTGTTGTTTGTTTGTTGTATTCCATCAAGTCTGTTCTGACTCATCTTGACCCTTTATGACTGAGTAGAATTGCCCCTTAGGGTTTCCTACGCTGTAATCTTTATAGGAGCAGATCACCAGGCCTTTTCTCCCACGAAGTGGCTGGTGAGTTCAAACCAACAATCTTTCAGTTAGCAGCTGAGCGCTTAACCATTGCGCCACTGGAGCTTGTTAGCCTACTGAATCAGAATCTTCATTTTAGCAGCATCCTCAAGTGATTCATATGAGCATAAAAGTTTGAGAACGCCACCAGTATAGTAGATGCATGGATACCATAGAGATGACCTTGTCAGTTTTTAGGGAAGACAGAAGGTGGTTCTGAGCTTTACTGACCCCAGATACTACATTTGTAGGGAATGTTTTCAAAGATCCATAGAATGTTAAAATTGGCAGAAATATTAGACAGCATCTAATCTAGTCTCATCTATGAGGAAGACCAGTTAATATGACTATTACTCAAATTTGCTGACCAAACACTAATGCCAAAGATGAAGAAACTGAAGATTTTTACCAGCTTTTGAAGTCTGAAATTGATCAGATATGCAATCAAGATGCATTGCTAATTACTGGTGATTGCAACGTGAATGTTGGAAACGCAGGAGGATTAGTAGTTGGAAAATATGGCCTTGGTAATAGAAATGACACAGAAAATCGCATGATAGAATTTTGCAAGACCAACGACCTATTTATAGGAAATATCGTTTTTCAGCAACATAAATGGCAACTATACACGTGACCATTGCCAGATGGAAAACACAGGAATCAAACCAGCTACATCTGTGGAAAGACACAATGGAAAGACTCGATATCATCATTCAGAACAAGGCCAGGGACTGACTGCATAACAGACCATCAGTTGCTCATATGCAGGTTCAAATTGAAGGTAAAGAAAATTAAAACAAGTTCACAAGAGCCAAAGTAAGACCTTGAATATATCCCAACTGAATTTGAACACCATCTCAAGAATAAATTTGACACATTGAACACTAATGATTGAAGACCAGATGAGTTGTGGGATGACTTTAAGGAATCATCCAGAAAGAGAGCAAAAGGTCATGAAAAAGACAGGAAAGAAAGAAAAGACCAAAATGAATGTCAGAAGAGACTCTGAATCTTATTCTTGAACATACAGCAGCTAAAGTAAATGGAAGAAATGATGAAGTAAAAGAGCTAAACAAAAGATTTCAAAGGATGGCTTGAGAAGACAGAGTAAAATATTATAATGACGTGTGTAAAGACCTGAAGTTAGAAAACCAAAAGAAAAGAACCACTTGGCTTTTTTCAAGCAGAAAGAACTGAAGAAAATATTCAGACTTCGAGTTGCATTATTAAAGGATTCTATGGGCAAAATATTGAACGACTGAGGAAGCATCAAAAGAAGGTGGAAGGAATACACAGTCACTATACGAGAAAGAATTGGTCCGTGTTAAACCGTTTCAATAGGTGGCATATGATTAAGAACCCATGGTACTGAAGGAAGAAGTCCAACCTGCACTAAAGGCATCGGCAAAAAACAAGGCTCCAGGAACTGACAGATTACAAACTGGAATGTTTCAACAAATGGATGCAACACTGGAAGCACTCACTGATCTATGCTAAGAAATTTAGAAGACATCTACCTGGCCATCCGACTGGGAGAGATGCCTATTTGTGCCCATTCCAAAGATGATCCAACAGATATTATTGGAAATTATCAAACAATATCAATATCACACACAAGTAAAATTTTGCCGAAGATCATTCAAAATTAGTTGGAGCACGTCGTAGTTATCTAGTGCTTCTGTAACAGAAATACCACAAGTGGATGGATTCACCAAAGAGAAATTTACTCTTTCACAGTCTAGTAGGCTAGAAGTCCGAAGTCAAGGTGCCAGCTCCAGGGGAAGACTTTCTGTCTCTGTCAGCTCTGGGGGAAGGTCCTTGTCATCAGTCTTACCCTGGTGTAGAAGCTTCTCAGCACAGGAACCCCAGGTCCAAAGGACACACTGTGTTCCTGGCTCTGCTTTCTTGGTGGTCGGTGGTCCCCCTATCGCTCTTCTCTCTTCTCTCTTTTATATCTCAGAAAAGATTGGTTTAACAACAGATAAACTAGATAATTGGGATCTTCTAAAAATCAAACATCTATGCTCTTCAAAAGATTTCACCAAAAGAGTTAAAAGAGAACCTACAGACTGGGAAAAAATTTTTGGACAGTACAAGTCAGACAAAGGTCTAATCTCCATAATCTACAAGAAAATCCAACACCTCTACAACAAAAAGACAACCAATCCTATCAAAAAATGGGCAAAGGAAATGAACAGACACTTCACCAAGGAAGACATTCAAATGGCCAACAGACACATGAGGAAATGCTCGCGATCACTAGCCATTAGAGAAATGCAAATTAAAACCACAATGAGATACCATCTCACCCCGGCATTACTGGCACGAATCAAAAACACTGGAAATAACAAATGTTGGAGGGGCTGCGGGGAGACGGGAACTCTTATACACTGTTGGTGGGAATGCAAAATGATACAACCATTTTGGAAAATGATATGGCGTTTCCTCAGAAAGCTAGAAATAGACGTACCATTCGATCCAGCAATCCCACTCCTAGGAATATATCCTAGAGAAATAAGAGTCATCACTCGAATAGACATATGCACACCTATGTTCATGGCAGCATTATTCACAATAGCAAAACGATGGAAACAACCTAGATGCCCATCAACAGATGAATGGATACACAAACTATGGTACATACACACAATGGAGTACTATGCAACGAGAAAGAACAACAATGAATCGGTGAAGCATCTCATAGCATGGATGAAACTGGAGGACATCATGCTGAGTGAAATAAGTCAATCACAAAAGGACAAATATTGTATGAGACCTCTGTTGTAAAAACCCATGAAAAAATTCACATGCAAAATGTAACAATCCTTGTTGGTTACCAGGGATGGGGGGGGGGGGGAATACTAAATAGGTAATAGGTAAGTGGTAACTTGGGTGAGAGGTGAGATAGTACATAGTACAGGGGAAACTAACACAACCTGCACAAGGAAAGGTCATGGAGGCCCTATGGACACATCCAAACCCCCCGAGGGACTGAGTTGTTGGACGGAGGGCTCTGGGGACAATGAGCTCAGGGAACATCTAGCTCAATTGGCATGACACTACTTATAAAGATAATGCTCTACATTCTACCTTGGTGAGTTATGTCTGGGGTCTTAAAAGCCTATGAGCGGCCATCTAAGATACTCCACTGGTCTCATCCCTTCGGGAACAAGGGAGAACAAAGAGAACAGGATACAAGGAAACGATTAGTCCGAAGGACTAATGGTCCACAGCTACCAAGGCCTCCACGGGACTGAGCCCAGTACAGCTGGATGGTGCCCAGCTACCACCAATGACTCCTCTGACCAGGATCACAACAGAGGGTTCT
This sequence comes from Dugong dugon, assembly GCA_030035585.1. Lineage (NCBI taxonomy): Eukaryota > Metazoa > Chordata > Mammalia > Sirenia > Dugongidae > Dugong > Dugong dugon. The sequence goes on along the minus strand of CM057469.1, from coordinate 19,176,799 downwards.
GGGCAGAGCTGGAGTAGGATGTAGAGCATAATTTTAACTCCCAAAAAAAAAAGAAGACCAGATTCACTGGCCTAAAGAATACTAGAGAAACCTCGAGAGTGTGGCCCCCAGACACCCTTTCGGCTCAGAGGTGAAGTTACCTTCGAGGTTCGATGTTAAGCCTGGGAATGGACAGCCCAGTAAAGCTAAATGGGACTAACGAGGTACAGGAGTCCGGTGACAAGGGCCAGAAGGCAGAGGGAGAGTAGGAAACTGATGATAAGGAACACAAATTGAATAAGGACACTGTCGATGTATTGTGAGATTGTTGACCACTGCTATAGGGCAACATTTGTAGTAACTATTAAATGGGAGGCTGTTTTGTCCTGTAAGCCTTCATCTTGGGCGAGAATGGCAGCACAATTGGAAGAGCATAGTCAATATCACTTAAATGTGTAAGTGAAAAGTTTTGAAATGGTGTTTAAATAAAATAAAATAAAATAAAAAATAAATAAACAAATGAGACTAAAGAGGTACAATAGTCCACTGACAAGGTCCAGAAGACAGAAGGGGACAAGGAAGCCCCCTGGTGATAGGGAACACAAGGGGGAGTAAGGATATTCTTGATGTGCTGTGAGATTGTTAACCATTGTCATAGGGCAACATGTGTAGTAACTGTTAAATGAAAAACTATTTTGTTCTGTAAGCTTCATCTTAAGTGAGAATAACAGCACAGTTGGAAGAGCGTAGTCAATGTCACTGAACTGTCAATGTAGAAATTTTTGAAACGGTGTATCTTTGGCCATCTGTAATTTTCATCAAAAAAAAAAGGTTGAGAATTTAGAGGCTTAATACGTTGTGGGGTTGTTAACCAATGTCATAGAACAACATGTGTACTACTATTTCATGAGAAACTATTTGCTCTGTAAGCTTTCACCTGAAGTACAATAAAATATATATATAAAAAAAAAAAAAAAAGATTGGTTTAAGACACAGTCTAATCTTATAGGTTGAGTCCTGCTTCATTAACATAACTGTCACTAATCCGACCCCATTAACATCATAGAGGTAAGATTTATAACACATAGGAAAATCACATCAGATGACAAAATGGTGGACAATCACACAATACTGGGAATCATGGACTAGCCAAGTTGACACACATTTTTCAGGGGTACACAGTTCAGTTCATAACACAGCAGTACATCAACAGGGAACTACCAGACATTCAAGCCAGATTCAGAAGAAGATGGAATGAGGGATACCATTGCTGATCTCAGATTGATCTTGACTGAAAACAGATAATACCAGAAAGATGTTTACCTGTGTTCTATTGACTATGCAAAGGCATTTGACTGTGTGGATCATAGCATGTTATGGATAACATTGTGAAGAATGGGAATTCCAGAACACTTAATTGTACAGAACCTGTGCATAGACCAAGAGGCAGTCATTCAAAAAGAACAAGAGGATACTGCATGGTTTATCAACATAAAACAAAAGTCCTCACAACTGGACCAATAAGCAACATCATGATAAATGGAGTAAAGATTGAAGTTGTCAAGGATTTCATTTTATTTGGATCCACAGTCAATGTCCATGGAAGCAGCAGTCAAGAAATCAAACAGTGTATTACATTGGGCAGATATGCTGCAAAAGACCTCTTTAAAGTGTTAAAAAAAAAAAAAAAAGATGTCACTTTGAGGGCTAAGGTGCACCTGACCCAAGCCATGGTATTTTCTGTCGCCTCATATGCATGCGAAAGCTAGACAATGAATAAGGAAGACCAAAGAAGAATCGACGCCTTCGAATTATGGTGTTGGCAAAGAATAGTGAGTATACCATGGACTGCCAGAATAATAAACAAGTCTGTCTTGGAAGAAGTACAGCCAAAATGCTCCTTAGAAGCGAAGATGGCGATACTTCATCTCACTTACTTTGAACATGGTATCGGGAGGGACCAGTCCCTGGAGAAGGACATCACGCTTGGTAAAGTAGAGGGTCAGAGAAAAAGAGGAACACCCTCAAGGAGATGGATTGACACAGTGGCTGTAACAGTGGACTCAAATATAGTGATGATTGTGAGGCTGGTGCAGAGGTGTAGACCAGGTAGTATTTCATTCTGTTGTACATAGGATCACTATGAGTCGAAACTGGTTGGACTTCACCTAACATTTTCTTTATTTGCTGTTGATTCCTGTATCTTACTCTTTGTGTGTGTTAATTTTCTTTCTTACTGAATCAGATATTCCAGTAGTTTTTTGTTTGTTTTAACTAGGGGCTTCTGAACTGTAAACTCTTTATTTCCGTAGGTATTTCTTTCACCCTCATGCTTGACTATAGGTGTACAATTTAAGGTTGACACCTTTTCCCCTAAGCTCAGTGAAAATATCATTGTGTTTATCCTGTTTTTGTTAATGAGAAATCTGCCAATTTAAATGACATTCTGTTGTAGGTAATCTGTTTTATCTCTATAGTAGCATATAAGATTTTCTCCCTCTCTCTCTCTCTCTCTCTTTTTTTTTTTTTTTTTTTTTTTGATGTTCTTTGGTTTCATTTCGAGATACTTGAGACTTTTTGTAAATCTTCAAACTGATGTCTTAAGCCTTTAATGAATTTTATCTCATTGAATATTGCCTAGCTTTCCACCCTATTTTCTCTAATTTCCCCTTCTGGAGGCACATGTTGGGATTTCTCATTCTGCCCTTAGTTGTCTCTTTCTTATTTCTATATCTCTGCACTTATTTATGTTGCATTCTCGTTGATTTCCACAGATTTATGTTTTGTTCAGTAATGCTTTCTTCATCTGTATATACTCTGTCTTATAATTACCTCTAAAATTTTTAATTTAATGACTATGTTTTCATGCCAAGAAATTTTATTTCTTAAAAAATACGCTTCTTTTCACAGAGTCACATTCTTTCATTATTTTACAGTTAGTTGGATTAATTTCTTTGTGGTTATGCCACCATCTCAATGCACTGGTTCCATTGTTTCACTTATCCTTTTTTTTTTAAAGTGATTATTTAATTTTGCTTTATGCTTAATGTAAAATCTTTACATGGTCCCAAAGTCAAATCTAAAAAAACAAAGTGTAATCATCCCAGTCCCATCCACCCTTCCTTTTTGGCCTCCTGAACCGCAAGAGAAAAAATTTATATTGTTTTAAAAGCCGCCAAGTCTGTGGTAATTTGTTATAGCAGCCATAGGAAATTAATACAGATTTTGGTACCTGGAAGTGGGATGCTGCTGTAACACATACCTAAAAATGTGGAAGTGGCATTGGAATTGGGTAATTGGTAGAGACTGGAAGGATTTTGAGGAATATGATAGAAAAATCCTAGGTTGCCTTGCACAGACTGTTAATAGAAATAAAGAATTAAAGAACCTGCTGATGAGAATTCAGAAGGAAGTGAAGGGCAGGCTGGTGAAAGCCTGTATCATCTTAGAGAATATTTAAATCATCATAAACACAATGTTAGTAGAAATATGAATTTTAAGGCACTGTTGGTGAGGAGTCAGAAGAAAATGAAGAACATGTTACTGGAAACTGGAGGAAAGGGGATCCTTGTCACAGTGGCAGAAAGTTTAAGCTAAATTGCATCCGACAGTTATGTGGAAAGCAGAACTTGTAAGGGATGAATTTGAATATTTCCCAGCAAAGTGGTGAAGCACCTTATTGCTGCTTATAGTAAAATGCAAAATCAAGAGTTAAATTGAAGGAAGACGTATTAAGCAAAAAGGAACCAGCATTTAGGAGATTCTTGGCCTATCCAGATTGCACAAGATATTAAAATTAGGAGCTTCACTGTCAGGAATGCATACCCTGGAGAGAAGGCTAAGGGTGTGGCTGGTGAACTTTTTGCTACTGCTGAAGAGATTGTACGTGTGACTCTTGGATCTCCTTAACCAGCCTCAGGCTTACCAAAGCAACTTCTACAGTTTTAGGTGTTTGTTACAGGTATTATCCAGGAAAAGTTTGTCGAGGACAGTCTAGTCTGATGGAGTGGATTCCCCATGGTATACACAGGAGACCCACATGATTTTTGAGAGTGTTACATCAGCAGACACACTGCCAGCTTTGACTGAAAGGGAGACAAAGGACAAAATGAAAGAAAGCTGTCAGACTCCCAGAATTCTCCAAGCAAGAAACAAGCTGGTAAAACCACTCAGCTGCAAATATGAGCCACTCTTAAAGAAAAACAGTGGCTCCAAGGACAGAGCCAAGGAGTCAGAGGACAGACAGAGCCGGGGGCCACACAGTATTATTCCCAGGCCTTGAAACCTAATAGAGTTTGTTTGCCCAGTTGGATTTTGAAATTGCTTGGAGTCAATGACTCCTTTCTTCCTTCCATTTTTTCCTTTTTGGAGTGGGGATGTTTTTGACTGTTAACCTTTGCCTGTACCACCATTCTCTTTGGGGAGCAGATAATTTGTTTTTTCTTTTATGGGTCTGCAGTAAGAAATGTATTTTACATTGTTACCCAGTAGTGTGTACCCACACAAACACCCCCATACACATGTAAACTAAACCAAGCGCCACAGTAACCCCACTACGTACAGTGTACCTGGCTTTTACCATGACTTCTTTAAAATTTAGGTTGCAATGCACTAAATAGAGTTCATGACCTACTAATGGATCTTGTTTCAAAACTGGAAAAAAAAAAAAATGGCTTCACCAAGGATGGGCAGACTTCTTCTTAAAGGGCCAGATAGTAAGTATTTTAGACATATGGGTTATAAGGTCTTCACTCTGCCTTTGCTGTTGTAGCCCAAAAGCTATAGACAGTACGTAAACAAATGGGTATGGTTGTGTTCCAGTAAAGTTTTATTTACAAAAACACGTGGCCGTAGTTTACATAACCCTATTTTAGACCAATCAAGCCACACCTCCAGGGGCTGGAATGATGTCTTTTTCCCCAATCACATAGATATATGGAAGGAGAGTAGATTACAGAATAAAATCAGGATTCAGAAAGGAGAACGCAGGAAACAGCTGTTGAATAGGCAACAGTGACTATCATGTTAAACTGTGTATTCCTAGTCACCAGTTCTCTGGTTGCCTTCAGATATGCAGGTATCCCTAAATAGATCTGAAGTATAAAATAGAATGTCATACCTGTTTACCTGTGTTTCTAAGAGTAGACTGATGGGGACTGGTTTCACGTAAGGCCTTTGCTGTCTAAATTCCTCACGATTCTTTTATTTTCAGTTCAGTGCTAATATTTGCCTTGGTAAATCTTCTTGTAACTTTTTGCCAAGCCCTAATTTGGCGTGATTCTTAAGTATCCCAGGACTATTTTCCTGTTCATGGGATAATAATCAAAATCAGCTTGTGCCTGCATCATCATCTTGTATCTATAAAGGCATGACTGCTTAATGAGAATTTCTTCAGTTAGTCAGGCATCACTATATCTTTTCTTGTGAGTTTTTTTTTTAGATAACTTACAACTGCACGTGACTCCCAGTATTGCCGTCTTTGCTAAGTTATTACTTTGTGATGTGTTCAGTTTATTCTTCTAAAGGTATTTTTCCTGTCTTTAAGACCCGGTATCAGAGTTTACATTATTATTATTTTTCTTGCTTAAAATAAGGTCTTATCAATAGCTGGAGCCCTGGTGGCACAATGGTTAAAAGGTCCACAGTTGGAACCCACCAGCTGCTCCTTGGAAACGCTATGGGGCAGTTCTGCTCTGTCCTATAGGGTCGCTGTGAGTCGGAACTGACTCAACAGCAGTGGGTTTGGTTTTTTGCTTTATCAATAGCTATGAATAACTTTCTTTTCCACCTTAACAATTTCTTTTTGTCTCCCCCTCCCATCCCTTATTGTAAGAAAAGCATTAAAAACACACACAAAACACCTTACCATCCAGATCACTAGGAAGTGCATTTGGGTTAGTCATCTGGTAGGCTTGTTTTCTTGCTAGTGTATGGAATAAATAAAGGAAGACCCTTTTCTCCAGGTGCTCTCTAATCTTCAACTCCCTTAAAGAAGGATCTGCATGAAGCCCCAACTTCAGCAGTTCTGCACATCTCTGATTCCCTAATAGTATCCTAAATGAGGGGGCGACCTCTGGACTCATAAGAGTTACTGCCATTATGGTTGAGAACTCAAAGTGAGCCATATTCTTCAGCAAAAAGTAAATTTTAGGAACAGACTACAAGGTTATCTTTCTAGCATACTGATAGAAATTGACTTAACCTTTATTAAGTTGTAAAATTTTGCAAATAATTTCACTGTGATGCTGTAGGAGTTCGTCTTTTACATTTCAAGAGTGCTGCCTCAAAAGGCCTAGAGAGAACTAAGAGAAAATGCCCCAGTACATATGATATATACAGAATTGGTCTCTTTGAAAATTGGACCTTATAGAAATGATCAGGTCAGATGCATCAGCTTGTTTCTTGCTTTGTTTTTATGACCGTCTTCTACTTAGAGTTGGTAATTTTGACTATTCTAAAGTTTCATATCAGTGTAACTAGCACAGTTTTTAAAAACAGAAGCAGCTTTGAAAACCCATTTTAATTTCCACACTTACAAGGTAATTAAATTTGGATATATTTGCTTTGCTTTTATATACTATATAATTTTTTTTTTTGAAAGACAAAGTAATGTGGCAGCTTGATTAAGGGTAAAGTATAAAGAGTTTTTCTCTCTTTTATTTATCCATAAATGTAACGTTGGGCATGTGTCTGGTTTCTTTTAACCCTACTTCTGAAATCACTTTTGGAAAAAAGAGGTAACATCCTAATTGCCAAATGCCATTTTTCAGCCCTCAACCACTCAACAGCATTTGATGTTGTTATCATATGCTTCCTTTTACCCTTTTCTTCTCTCCCGGCTCCCCTACCCAGGCTGGTTTTCTTTCAACCTGTCATGGATTGAGTTACGTCCCCCAAAAATGTGTCAACTTGGCTAGGCCTTGATTCCCAGTTTTGTGTAATTGTCCTTCATTTTGTGATCTGGTATAATTGTCCTCCATTTTGTGGTATTGTGTAATTATGTGTTATAAATCCTAAACCTCTGTATGTTAATGAGGCAGGATTAGTGTGGGGTGTATCTTGTGTCACGCCCTTACTCAAGTCACACCCTTACTCAAGTCACACCCTTGCTTGAGTCACACCTTTTGTCTTACAAAAGATAAAAGGAGAGAGAAGCAAGCAGAGAGGACCGGAACCTCACTACCACCAAGAAAAAAGAACCAGGAGCAGAGCATATCCTTTGGACCTGAGGTCACTGTGCTGAGAACCTCCTAGACCGAGGGGAAGATTGATGCCAGACAAATGGAGGATCTCCAAGAAGCTCCAGGCCCACATATGTTGAAAGAAAACAAGGACCTTCCCCTAGAGCCCACAAAGAGAGAAGCCTTCCCCTAAAGCTGGCACCCTGAATTCAGATTTCTAGCCTGCTGAACTCTGAGAGAATAAATTTCTCTTTGTTAAAGCTATCCACTTGGGGTATTTCTGTTACAGCAGCACTAGATAACTAAGACGTTACCCAAGCTGATTTTCTATCTACTTCTGAGTGTTTCTTCTCAGATGTCTTTGTAGGGATTGCTTTTCTGACACCGTAAAATGTTGATGTTCTTCAAGTTATAGGTTGTTCTTCAAGTTTTGCTGAACACATTCTCTTTAGGTGAATTTGATCATTCCCATTACTTTAGAGTAATAACACCTTCCTCACTCCCCTCATCCAAGTGGTTCTTTCCACTGTCTAGATGTTTCAGGGCTGCCCTTTTGTCTATTGCACCACCACTGCTATAATCCCAGGTCCTCCTCATCTCTTGCCTGTTACGACGGCCTCCTCTGGATTCACACCTCCCATTCCAGATCATTTTTTCCACTGTGCTACCAAGTATTGCTCTTAACTGCCCTTTTGATTCTGTGACCCCTTGATTTGAAACCTCAGTTGGCTACTTTTTCCAGATTGTTTAAGTCTAACTTTTTAGCAGAGTCCTCCATATAAGAATTCAAACCTGTTTCTCCACTCTTATAACAGTAATTTTCACTCAGGGATGTGTATCCTGATGTGTTGCCTGATAGGTATGATAGGTGCCCACATAATGAGTGCATATAAAACTGTTGAAATATGAAGAAAGTAGATTAATTGTATCGATGTTGATTTCCTGGTTGCAATATTGTACTGTAGTTATGCAGGATGTAACCATTAAAGGAAGATGAACGAATGGTATATAACATCTCTGTGTTATTTCTTATACGTGCGTATGGCTGCAGTTATTCAAAATAAAAAGTGTTAAATGGTAAATTGGCAAATGTTGAGTTATATATACTTTTTATAACAAAAAAGTTTTCAAGATAGATAATTCATTGAATAAAATGAGAATCCAGGAATCAGTGCTTAAATAAATAGAAAAACTCCTTACAGTTGAATACAAACTAATAAATATAAAAGAAATAGTGGAGTTAGAAAGTAGCCATTTGGCACTCATCTTAGTGATAAATGATGCAGGCAAAAATCATCAGTGTATGCTGAGAGTAGTGGGTAAGTGCTTGATTAAGGATAGAATATATACTTATTCTCAAAGTACCTCCCCACAAATTACTTACTAATTATAAAAAGAAAAATGATAACTACAGTGAAGAAACCTGGCCGACACCATGTTAACTAAGGGATCAAAATTACCATCACTAACAGTGGGACAGAGTGACATCATGTGCCTCCCCAGACGATGCACTGAGAAGGACCCAATGCGTCTGTGTATTTCTGCCTAAAAATGCATAACTTGAGTCTAATCAGAAGAAACATCACATTAACCCAGTTGAGGAACATCCCAAAAATAACTGGCCTGTTAATGCTCTTCAATGGTACAAGGCCATGAGAAACAAAGACTGAAAACTGTTCCAGGTTAAAAGAGACTAAAGAAACAAAACAGCTAAATGGAGTTTGTGATCGTAGATTGAATCCCGGAATGGGGGAAAACATGCTGCAAAGGACATTTGGGGACAGTTGATGAAATTTAAATATGGACTGTATACTAGATAATTTTCTTGTATCAAAGTTAAATTTCCAGATTTTGATCATCTCACTGTGGTTGTAAAGTGAATGGTTTTGTTCTTAGTAAATACTGTTGATGTGGGGATAAATAAGCACAATGTCTGTAACTTTCAAATGGTTCCAAAAAAAAAAAAGTGTGTGCATATATGTCTATGCATGTTTTTTGAGAGGAGAGAATAATAAACCAAATGAAGCAACATGTTAGAAAATTTAAAAACTAGAGAAATTGGGACACTTGTATATTGCTGATGGACATGTAAAATGGTGCAGCCACTATAGAAAACAATTTGGCGGTTCCTCAAAAAGTTAAAGATAGAACTACTGTATGACCCAGCAATTCCACTCCTAGGTTTATACCCAGAAGAACTGAAAGCAGTGACTCAAACCAGACAAGTGTACACCAGTACGCATTGCAGCATTACTCACAGTAGCCAAAAGGTGGAAACAACCCAAGTGTCCATCAACTGATGAATGGATAAACAAAATGTGGTATATATATACAATGGGATAGTATTCAGCCATAAAGAGAAATGAAGTCCTGATACACGCTATAACATGGATGAACCATGAAAACGCTGCTGAGTGAAATAAGTCAGACACCAAAGGACAAATACATTGTATGATCCCACTGACATGAAATATCTAGGAGAGGCTAATGCATCAAGACAAAAGAAGATCAGTGATTACCAGGAAGTTGGGTGAGGAGATGGGGGGGGAAATGCTCACTTAATATTCTTTCGTTTTATGTAGTATGTTATTCTCTTTGGGTCCTTAAGTCCATTTCTACTAAAATTATAGGATTGTATTCCTATACTAGGTAACATAGTGTTAGAAAATAAATGTTAATTTATATCTATTTGATAACCATAATGTAAGTTGTCATGTATGAGTTTAAAGGAGTGTTATTTAAAAAAAAAAAAATTTTTTTTTTTTTTTTTAAATTAAAAAGCAAATTTTAAAAACATCACAGCCAAAGCTTCACCCTCGCTTCTGAATCAGAATCTTCAGGGGTGGTCCCTGGGCATGCACTTTGTTAATAAGTCCCAGAGGTAACTCCAGTGCATACTCCTGATTAAGGAACACTTAACCACTCCTAGTTAAGAAATGCCACTGTGTTTCTTATCCTTCCTCAATAGTCCTCTTCCGGAAAACAGCTATGTATCTCTTAAGGGCCAGCTTAGATATTTCTTCTTATGTGAAACTCTGACTTCCTGAGGCAGTATTGAAAACCCGTTGCTGTTGAATAGATTCCAACTCACAGCGACCTTACAGGACAGAGTAGAACTGTCCCGTAGGGTTTCCAAGGAGCACCTGGTGGATTCAAACTGCTGACCTTTTGGTTAGCAGCCGAACTCTTAAACACTGCGCCACCAGGCTTTCCGAGGCAATATTAGCCGTGCCTTACTCTGCTTTCCCACCACCCTTGGCTGTATCCTATCTTACCCCCTTAACAGTATAGGTCTTAGGCCATATTAGGTTCTTAGTGCATATAGTAAAGGAATGGAAGGGGGAAGAATTTAGTTCCTCAGATATAAAAATCTTAATTGAAATAATCCCCTTTCCTGTAGGTTAAGCCCAGATCTGGAATACTGGTGTGTTTTGTTGTGTTGTAGTGTTTTTTTTTGGTCTGTCTTGTGTTTATTTTGGTAAACTACATATAACATAAAACTTGGCCATTTTAACTGTTCTTAAGTGTACATTCCAGTGGCATTCATTGCACTGACAGCCTTACAGTGTAGTTTTCCTGAGTGCTGCCCCACTTAAGCACCTGATCCTGGCCTAGCTGTTGTTCTATCATCCAAATCCTTGGTGTAGTGATACAGTAAGTCTGTACCCTTTAATAAAAGCAATCTACAGGGAAAGGCACAGTCTTTAGGCATACAGCTGTCCCTAAGCATCTGTGTCTCTTTCTTCTTTCTCCCAAATCTTGTTCACATACACATTCTTGAAACATGTTTAAGTACCTGTCTACTTCTCTGTGTCCCTAGGTACTGCGATAGGTTCTGGGTAAACAAAAAATAAAAAATGTTCAAAACATGCTACTTGCCCCCGAGTGAACCATCTCACTTTTCCTATAATGAAGACAGAGACATAGCATCTGCAGTATATGTCGTAACCGTTAACGGGCGGGGCTAAACCTGTAAGGAGAAAAGTTACATTGGGTAATTACAGGTGCCAGCTTACTGAAATGTTAAGGCTAATTTTTGGATATAAGATACTTAAAACCTCTTTCCAAAGTCATCAACTGAGATGGCACTTCCCACATCATACATACAATGGTAATGTTGGCATGGTTGGTGGCAAGAACACCAGGGGGGCAGTGGAACATGGACTCAGTGAAGTCTAGTTCTCAGAAGGGAATAGGATAATAAAAAGTAAAGTTAGTATTAGAAAAGACCCAGTGCTTACTATTTGAACTAGACAAGAAGTGTTCAGGAGCCCTAAGGACAGTGTCAGGATGAGAAGGTAATAGTGCAGCCGGTCGTCAGCCAGGAGGGACTCCTCCTGAGCCCTGTTTCTACCCTTCATGTCTGCAGACTGAAGATCACCCAGGCTTCTGTCCATCGCCCCTCTTCTAAGACTGAGTCATGCAGCCAGGTCCCCGTGGGGCAGAGGCTTCCTTCTGGACCAGTGTGGGCTCCTTAGAAAAAGTGGTTAGGGACAGGAGTAAAGGAGTGAAAGGCAGGCCAGGGAAAATGGACTTAGGGCAACTGGAGGAAAGTAGAAAAGACTCGAAGAAGGAAAATCGCAGATGGGAAATTACCCAAGTTTGACTGCTCTAACTGCCTGGGGCTTCTGTTACTCTGCTGAGATCTTGTATTAGCAAGAGTCCTTTCTTCTGCATTGTTCAAAGTCATTTTACGTGTATCTCAAAGCAATTGCAAGGATTAAAGAAAGAAGGGAGCCGAGTAGAAATAGGTTGATTTTAGAGACACAAAAAGGGAACAATTTGGCAAGGGTTATTCAGAAAGCAGAGAAGGGAGCCGACAGCAGGCACCCCAGGCTCAGGAGTCCAGGAGCTGTGCATACACAGATCAGGTGGCTTACTAGCAGAGGCCTGAGGCATGTCTGCAGAAGTTTTTCTGTACATCCATCCCCTTCACCCCTCCCTCCCCTTCTCTGGCAGAGGACCAAATGACCTTACCTCTCTTACATAATGCAAACTGTTTCTCCTCTGTAGATTCTTTGTGGGAAAGAGATTCCTCGCTGGATCAATCGCCTGGCCTACTTCAGCTCCTGTATACCCTTTCTACAGAGTTGCCTACCAAAGGAGTGGCTCACGCCTGCCGCCCTCCAGTCCAGCGTCAGCCAGGAGCTCCAGGATGAGCTGGAGGAAGCAGAGGACGCTGCCGCATCCGCGGCCATGGCTAGCACTGCGGCAGGCTCCAGACCCGGACGCCACACTAAACTATAAGTGTCTCCAGAGTCACACATTCAAAACTGTCTCTGGCAGTTGAATATCACTAGAGGAAAGCAAGAAGAGTAAAGCATCTTTTGGATATTTTGTATGCAAAGATGGTTCTCCCCCAAATCCCAGTTTTTCAGCTCAGGATTATATTTGTAATCAAAAAAAAAAAAAAAAAAAAATCGACACAAGAGGGAGAACTTTGTATGAAGCCACCCTCTGTTTTTTTACCCACTTGTAAATTTGGATTTACTTCTGTTTTCTACAAGCTCTGTTAAGTTATGTTTACAGTATTTTGTATTGCTGTTTACAAATCTTGCATGGACTCCTGCCACCGTGAGAGAGGAAAAGTCTTCATGTCTTCAAAATCAGGCAGGTAATCTTTGTACACGCCTGACATTGCCAGAGCTCCGGCATAAATAATAGGCACACAAAATGGTACTTTACACCATTACGGTCACCATCACCTGCATAAAGACTTGGCTTTTGGATTTTTGTCTTTTTTTTTTTTTCTTAAAGATAATGGCACCAGGATGCAGGGAGCCACACTGACCAACGTGAAGGAGCACACGCAGCCCTGAGGACTTGGGGCCTTGGTCTGCACGAGGGTGGCCTGCCCACAGGTCCAGTTCCTCTTTGCCTTCCCTCCCAGAAGCACATCTACCGGGGTTCCCGGCCTGCAGTCTGTTTCTTCTCACAGATCCTTCCACCCAGGCAGCATGGGACATTCTTTGTCTGACTTTGACTCTGATTCTGGAATTAAGACATTTTCTTTAAGGATATCCTTGCTAATCACTGACAAGTGTTTTTGCACATTTGGGGCAGTGGGGGGTGGTGAGAGGGGTTTCATTTTTAGTTTAATACATACTGATTTCCTCCCTGCACAGGATTTTGTTGTTGGGGTAGGAATATGCAAAGTGGTAGCCTTCTGCGTAGCAGTGTGAGTTGACATTCAGCTGCTTTTAACTATTCAGGCTGCTTTTTATACTAGATCTTGAAAACCAGAGTCTAAAGTAACACACTCCAAAAAGATAGAAAAGATATTTCAAACTTTTAACGTACTATATCAGAAAGAGTATATCAGAATTTGTTTATTATGGGAGTAGTTTCACCTCATATAGAATGCTTAGTCTCATTGACCTCTTGTTGAAAAATCATGTTTGTGTGTCTTAAATTCATCTTTTTGTGTTCTCTCAAATGTGTGTCTCTTACATACACTGAGAATGAAATTCTCACCACTGATAAGTGCTCGTTTTCAAGGAGTCTGTCTGCTCAAGTCTACTCCCAGTTTGATCCTTAGATGTAAGAATCAAGTCTATATGTAAAATTAGATTCTTCTGCCTTAAGAATGAATGTCCTACATAAAATATTGGATGCAGTGTATAAATTATCCAAGGCAGTGACTTCAGCTTTATATATATCGACAGTTTTAAAGTCATCTGCATTTATTTAAACTCCTGTATTGGATCGTTTGATCTGTGTGAAGATACATATCTTTTGGTAAACTACATTTTTAACTTTTCCATAGGGTAATTTTCATTCATTTATCTACTTAAGCACACCCTGTTCATGGGGAAATAAACCTTGGGTTATAACCATTGACCTGAGGAAAATGAAGCCACTTAACCTAATTTATGCTTTCGACTGTTCTGTTTCTGCAGAGGAAAGCCTTTTCAGATTTCTCTCAGTTATTTAGGGGGCAGAGCACTTGTTTTAAGAGATGTGACAAGATGAAAACAATATATGATCTTTATGAAAAATGGACTTGGTTCAGGTCTGAAAATGAGATTTAGGATGAAACACAAAAGGCTATAGCAGTGAGTTCATTCAGTAAGTCCTGTCACCGAAACCCGGGTTATTGAAAGGTGTTTGGTGCGGTTTGCTTGGGATTTATATATATACATATCTATAAATGTGGTGGATTATAGTTTTTTCTAATTCTTTCAGAAATACACAATTTAAATCTGGGCTACTGACAAATATAAAGGAGTACCCATTAGTTAGACATTTCTTGGTGAATAGCCAGGAGCATCCCATGTGTGCTTACCCAGAATCCAGCAACTCAGCACACGAATGAGGTGGTTGTTGCTGTATTTACTTTCATTGCATCATTGGAGTTTAACAGTCGTGTAAAGGGTCCTAGTAGAAATAGTGGCCTAAGAGCAGTTGTCATAGCAACGATCAGTAGATGAGATTCTAGACACGAGGTCCCTTGCAATCTGATTGTACCTGAGGTTGGGAAGTAAGTGTTTTTACTTTCGAAAATCTCGTTCACATCAGGTCCTCTTCTGCAGTTCACAATGGAGGACGGATTTAATTAACTAAAATTTAACAAGCTTTTCTTTGCCTTTGAAAGGAAAGAATCTTGTTCTCAACCTGATCAGCGTTAAGAAAAATCCTGTATCAAAAACTCGGTGGTTAGGATGAGTGTGGTGTGATGGAGTCAGATGTCCTCTTTGTAGTTGTAACAAGTGGAACATTTCTTATGCTGGGTTGAACAGTAATATAATGTTAGAGTGTCAGAAACTGCTGGTTTCTCTTGTTTGTTTTAAATATCCTTGTTGGGTTTTTTTTTTTTTTTTTTTTTGTTTTTTTTTTTTGTAAACACTAAGAAGGTGGCATCCGCTTTGGAAAGTGTGTGGCTTGTGGGATTGTCGAGGTGGTGGTACTATATAGTAAAGAGAGCCTCCACTCGATGCCTAAAATCCAGCCAGCTATTGCTCTGACCCATAGCAATAGTGTGAATTACCCTTCACCAGCATTTGTACCGAGCAGGGAGTTCTGGTTTTAGTTCTTTGATACATCAGTGTATGAGGAGATTCAACACTACAGACAGCTACAGGACTCTAAATCCATAGCTTCTCCCATCACAAAACGGGTAGAAACACATTCACTGCTTCAGGGTTCTAATCTGTGTATCTTCTGTGGTTCTTTTCCTGTAAAATACTCTAATTTTGATACATGCTGTATTTTCTTTAAATCATGTTTAAAATACTTGTTTTGTTCAGCAAGACAACCATACTGCCATTGTGTGCCCTTCTCTTCGGTATGGTTTTAGAGTGCAGCTGAATTATCAGACTTTCATTGTCTGCCCAGTCACTACGTATACATCTTCACTGTTTGAAAGGTGTTAACAACTGTTAAAGAGTCTTCGTGAACCCGAAGATAATTTCTTGTGAAGTTGAATGCAAGTCTGCTGTCATTCATAGTGTTTATATAAAAGAACAGGAATCTTCATTTTTGCTACCTTGATATAGCATTGGGTTATCATGTTACAGCATTGAAATACATCAATTTATTAAAAATAATACTTTTATAAGAAATGTTTTGCAGTGTTTTCTGATCTCCAGGGGACTGCAAGTGTTGTGTATTTGTGTTGGGGGATGGGGGCTATTTTTTTTAACCGAAGAATCCCATCTGCCTTGCGGGGACATGGCCAGCCCCTTCCATCATGCATTCATCTTGTATTCACACGTGTACTCACATGCACTGCTCCTGAGCTTCAAGCCTGTGAGCCAACGCCTTAGATCTGCCGAAAACAGCATAGCCACACCCCTTCACAGGCAGCAGGGGCTAGCCCTGGGCTTCTGGGGAGTGGAGGCAAGGCTGGGAGGGGATAAAATGCCCTCTTTTCCATCGGGAGTGCAGTACAGGGGAGAGCCCTGAAGGGGAATGGGCTCTCTCCCTCCCAATTTGAAGCAGCAAAGAAGAAGGAGCCTGGGTGACTGGGCTCCTCGTTTCCCATGAACCTGTTGTACTTCACCTTAACATCTCCAACCTGACCTTCCCCTTTCTCCTCCACTGGCCTCTTTGCACCTAACCAGGTAACATTTCCCTACACTAATTGAATAACTTGTCTTGAATTAAGTATTAAACGAATGGGGGTCCCTTGTGGTCTCTCAGTGCCTGTCCATTCTACTAGGTAGGAATGATCAACTGCTCATTTGTTTCTTACCCCAAGGAACAGTAATCCTAATAAATTATAACAAGGGGGTTAAAAAATCAGATCTGGTAAAGCATCGTCAAGAGTTTTGCCTGCAGAAAGCCAAGGATTCTAAGGGACTTTTTTAATGTTATTTTTTGTTTTGTTTCATATTGTTTATCTTATTGCATTATGATTATCTGCTTAGATATTGGCCTTGTTCTAACTTTGCAGAAGTTTGTGCTAATAAAGATTAATAGCTTCATGCTATGCTTTCCAGAGGTACACTAGTGGCAGACAGCTACACATTCCTTGTGGTTTCTAACCCAGAAAACTGTCCCTTTGGTCCCTTAAAAGGAAAATACAGGGGATCATACCTTGACCCTGCACTGGGCTGTGTGAGTACATTCTTTCCAATCAAGGCCAAGGGGAAAACTAAAGACATTTAAGAAAGCCTCCTCTCCCCTTGATCAGGGAAGCACTGGGACCTACTTGTGCTCTGCAGCCGTGCCCTGATCTGGGAGAGCTTTGTGGTTCCAACAGAGAATGTACTACTCCCACACTGTTGAGGGAATGGAGTCGAGCCATCTTTGAACTCCTTCCTGACACAGACCCCTCACTCCAAACCAGTTGCCTGCATCTGTCAAGCACTGCAGCCACTTAGTAGGCCTCCTAGGAAGCCATTGGCTGCCAGCCTGTCTCCTTCATACCCCAGACTCCCAGGTTATCTGTGGGATTTAGCAGCTGGGTGATCAGGTGCTTCTGAAGCCCCAGCCATACAGAGGGAGCCACGTGCCTGAACAGGCTGTCCTCATAGCCCTGTAAGCAAGGGACTCAAGGATACAGCTACCAAAGTCCCTCAGCGAGACTCTTCGCAGATGGAATGAGTGATTATTCCTCTTGTTTCAGGAAGTGGCAACAATTTCTAAAGTCAATTGTTGCTCAAATGGAAAGAGTTGGTAATAATCATAAATATTCACCTAAGTGTCCACTTTACATAGGAGAAAAATACTCTGCTGAAAGTTCTTAACCAATCAGATTCTCTGAACTACTTTTATGATGTTGAGTGTTAACGATCCCAGTGGCCACATGGGAGTCGGGCACAGTTCTCATCTCTTTGACGTCTATGAAAAAATATTTTTAAGGCCAGGCTCTGGAATTTCATTATATGGCATTATAATGTGGGGCTCCATTTGATTAGCAGATGGAGAAAGGGCTGAATAGGATTTTCTTTAATAAAAGTATAATGTTTTTCTACATTAATAAAGTGAAGCATGCACATTCCCTACAACCTCGCAATTCCACTCCTAGAGAAAGCCTTACTTTTGCTGTGCACTATGTTCATGGCAGCATTGCTCATAATAGCAATAAAACTGGAAACAGCCTTACTGACCATTCAGAGTGAATGTATAAATAAAATTGTGGTATATTTCCACAACAGAATACTATACAGTAGTGAAAATGAGCTACAACTACACACATTAACATATATGAATCTCAAATATATAGAATAAAAATCACAGAATACATACAATGCAATTCTGTTTATATAAAGTTCAAAAATAGACAAAATCAAATAATGTATTGTCTAGGGATGCATATGCAGGTGTTAAAACCATAAAGAAAAGCAAAGGAGTGGTTAACACAAAATTCAGAATAGTGGTTACTGCTTGCAGGCAGAGGGAAGTGAGGGAAAGGCCAATAGGGGGCTTCTAAGATCTAGGTAGTGTTCTATCTTGTAAGCTTGGTGGTTCATATATGGAGGTGTTCATTTTATTATTCTTTAACCTGTAGCCGTAGAGTCAATTCCGACTCATAATGACCCTATAGGACAGAGTAGCACCGCCCCATGGGTTTCCCATGGAAGCAGCAGTCAAGAAATCAAATGACGCATCGCACTGGGCAAATCTGCTGCAAAAGACCCAAGTGTTAAAAAGCAAAGATGTCACTTTAAGGACTAAGGTGTGCCTGACCCAAGCCACGGTGTTTTCAATCCCCTCATATGCATGTGAAAGCTGGGCAGTAAGTAAGGAAGACTGAAGAAGAATTGATAACCTTTGAATTATAACCACTGTGCCACCAAGGCTCCTTTCTTTAACATATATTTCACAATAAACTTTTTTTTTTTTTTTTTTTAAGAGTGAGTGAGATGTGAGAGTGGCAAGAATTTTTATTGTGGAGAAAAATACAGAAGCTGTTGCGATAGGGGAGGGATTAAGAACGGCTGTTTTCATTTGTTTTTATTTTTAGATGAGAAACAATAGGACATGTCTTATGCTAATGGGAATGACCCAGTAGAGAGAGGGAAATTGATGCTGCAAAGGAGAAAGGGACCCAAGTGCAGGAGAGGTGAGGAGAGCTATAGGGAAAGTCTCTGTCATCTTAGAGAATAAATATGGCACCAGCAACAGAATGTTGCTAGCAATGTGGACATTAAATGTGCTTCTGGTGAAGCTTTAAAAGAAAATGATGAACATGTGGTTGGACAATGGAGGAAGGGCAATGCTGTTTATGTGACCGCAAAGAACTTGTCAGAATTATGTTCACATGTTTGATGGAAGGTGGAACTGATAAGCAATGAACTTCGATATCTGGCTGATAACATTTCTAAGCAAGATCTTAAAGGGGCCACGTGATTTCTCTTTGCTGCTTATAGTAACGTGAGAGGAAAGAGACGGATTTAAACATGAACTGTGCAAAATGAAAACAGAACTTAAAGATTTGGAAAATTCTGTCATACAAACTACGCAGTCCCAGAATGTTCACCAAGGACATAGCTACACAATCTTTTGTTAAAGAGATTAAACCTGTGACTGATATATCTAACCAACTACCACAGGAGAAAACCCATCAGATTAGAGTGAAGGGGACAGAGAACGAATGGAAGAAGAGAAAGCTGTCTGCCTCTTGGAATTCTACAGGCAGGAAACAAGCCAAAGGAGCGACATCTGTTGTCCTCCCAGAAAAGAAAAGGACCATCCCTGGAGCAGCTCAGAGATCAGCAGAACTCTCGAAAGGAGCACGGGAAACAGGGCCTTCTCAGTTTCAAAGAATGGGGCCATATTCTCCTGGATCGCAAAGGGTGGGGCCACAGCCTCCTAGGTTTCAAAGAGTTGGATCCTTGCCAACTCAGTTCTGGAGTGTGGGGTTGCCATTAAGGTGTGCCACAGGGATGGGTATGCTGCTCATAGCTGACGGGGTGGGACTACCATGCCCAAGGGGCAGAAGAACGGGGCCTGCTGGGGCTGAGGGGATGGGCTTACCACTCAGACTAAGAGAATGGGGCCACCCAAAGCCAAGGAAACAGAATTGCCATCTCAGTGGGCCTAGAAGGTGGGGATGAAGCCTAGGGTCTTGGGGCCTCCACTCAGAATCCAGAGAGCATGGCCAGAACCCAGAGTCTGGAGGGAAAGGCCATTGCCTGGATAGTCTCAGAGAGGAAAGGATTATTTTCAAGCCTTGAGAGCTAATGTAAATTGTTCTGCTGGGTTTTGGTGCTCATTATCCCCTCTTTTCCTCCAATTTCTCCCATTTGTAATGGAAATGTCTACCTTGTGCCTGTTCCACCATTGTATTTTGGAAACAGATAACTTGTAGTCTAGATTTCATAGATTCACAGATGAAAAGTAATTTTGCTCCAGAATGAAATATGCCTAAAGTCTCACCCGTATTTGATTTAGATGATTCAGAAGATGGGATTTTGGACTTGAAGTTGATTTAAGACTTTTGGGATGATGTGATGGGGTGAATGTGTTTTGCATGTGGCAAGGACATGAATTTTGGGGGGCCAAAGGGTAGAATGTTATGGATTGAATTGTGTCCCCCCAAAATAAGTGTTGTAAATCCTAACCTCTATGCTTGTGCTTTTAATCCCTTTTCAGAATGGATTGTCTTTGTCATGTAAATGAGGCAGGATTAGTGTAGAGTGCGTCTTGACTCAATCTCTTTTGAGATATAAAACAGATTAAATAAGAAAGTGAGCAAGTAGAGATGGAGGAAGAGAGATGCCAAGCCACATAAGGATTATCCAGGAGCAGAAGCTCAAAGAGACAACCACCTTGGCGTCATTCTTGGTGCCCTGAGGTCCCCCTGCTCTCTGCTCGATTCTCTCTTTTATATCTCCAAAGTGATTGGCTCAAGATACAACCTAATCCTGTAGATTGAGTTCTGCCTCATTAACATAACACCCTCTAATCCTGCCTCATTAACATCGTAGAGGTAGGATTTACAACACATAGGAAAATCACATCAGATCACAAAATGGTGAACAAACACACAATACTGGGAATCATGGCTAGCCAAGTTGACACATATTTTGGGGGGACACAATTCAATCCATGAAATCCCACACTTTGGCCCCCCGAAATTCACGTGCTTGCCACATGTAAAACACATTCACCTCATCATATTATCCCAAAAGTCTTAAATCAACTTCAAGTACAAATTCTATCCTGGGGCAAATTCCTCTTCATCTGTGAATTCTAGAATACAAGTTATCTGCTTCCAAAGTACAATGGTGAAACAGCCACAAGCTAGAAATTTCCATTACAAATTGGAAGGAAAGAAGGGATAATAAGCATCAAGCAAATCAGCAGAACACATTAGATTAGCTCTCAAGGCTTGAAAATAATCCTCTGTTCTCTGAGACTACTTAGGCAATGGCCCTGCCCTCCAGACTCTGACTATTGGCCACACTCTCCAGATTCTGGGTGGAGACCTTTGGCCCTGGACTTCAGCTCTGCCTTCCAGGACCACTGGAACAGCAGCTCTGCTCCCTCAGCTTTGGGCAGCCCCATTCTTCTAGTTCATGTGAGTGGCAACTCCATCCCATCAGCCCCAGCAGACCCTGTTCTTCTGCCTCTTGGGCATGGAAGCCCCGTCCCTCAGCTTTGGGCAGCGAATCTGGCCTCGTCTTGCTGGCACTCATGAAAGGCAACCCCACACTCCGGAACCAAGTTGATGAAGATCTGACTCTTTGAAACCCAGGAATATGTGGCCTTACCCTTTGAAACCCTAGAGGCCATGGCTTCACCCTTTGAGACCCCAGAGGTCATGGTTAAACCCTTTGAGACTGAGGCAGCTCTGACTACGGTGTTCCTTGTCTCTCCAGCTTCCTGGTTCCTTGGCCACTCAGCCCCTGGGGCCTCGCCCCCTGTGTCTGCCCTGCTAGGGCAAGTGTTCCAAAGCTCTTTAGCTACACTGGTAAGTGCCTGGAAGCACCCTACTCTGCCAGTAGACTTTGGCTAGAAGGCACACAGCTCTCTTTTTGCATGGATCAGCAAGCCTAGCTCCACCCATAAGTGCCCAGAGGCACCCCACTCTGCCAGGAAGCCTCCTGTGCAAAGGCACTCAGCTCTCTTGCTTTATGGGTCAGCTCCAGGGCTGTCTCACGCTGGTTTCCTCGTTCTGCTGCTGCTTTTTCTCTGCTGCTGCTTCTCACTGTCTGCACTATCTCCAGTGTAACAGCTCTCCTCACTTCCTTCTGAATTTTCACCAGAATTGTCTTTGATGTCCGTAATTCCACCAAAAGTCTCTTCAGGGCAATCTAGGCTTTTACTGTTAGGCACTTTAAAACTCTTCTAGCCTCTACCCATTACTCAATTCCAAAACCACTTCCACATTTTCGGTGTCTGTTAGAGCAGCACCCCACTCTTTCAGTACCAAATTCTGTCGTAGTTATCTAGTGCTACTATAACAGAAATACTACACGTGGATGGCTTTAACAAAAAGAAATTTATTCTCTCACAGGTTAGAAGGCTAGAAGTCTGAATTTAGGGTGCCAGCTCTAGGGGAAGGCTTTCTCTGTTCTGGGGAAAGGTTCTTGTTATCAGTCTTCCCTTGGTCTAGTAGTTTCTCAGCACAGGGACCCCAGGTCCAAAGGACACACTGCCCTCCTGGTTCTTCATTCTTGGTGGCATAATATCCCCCTCCTCTCTGCTCGATTCTCTCTTTTATATGTCCAAAGAGATTGACTCAAGGTACAACCTAAACCTGTAGATTGGGTCCTGCCTCATTAAAATAACGTCCTTTAATGCTGCCTCATTAATATTATAGAATAGGATTTACAATAGGAAAATCACATCAGATCAGAAAACGGTGGACAAACACACAATACTGGGAATAATGGCCTAGCCAACTTGACACATATTTTTGGGAGACACAATTCAATCCATGGTAGTCATCCATGGTGGACAGGTTTCAGCAGAGCTTCCAGACTAAGACAGACTGGGGAGAAGAACCTGCCTATCTACTTAAAAAAAAAAAAAAATTTTCTATTAAGTCATGGTGTCCCTAGGAATGAGATAGATAGGAAATCTACTAAATATTTACTTGATCTGAACAAGTGGAAGAATTCTAGGTCAAGTGAACAGCAGTCTAACTCGAATTTGCCAGAATAGACAGTCATGGCTGCACAATCAATTCCCAGACTTGAGCAAGTTTACAGACCCACAACCCCTTGAAAGAAGGGAAGGCCAGGTCCCCTTGAGGAAGGACCCCATTACACTACCACAAATTAATTCTGTTATTCTTTCTCCCATCCTTCTCCAAAGGGATCTACAGCCTTTTATGAGAGTAGCTGTTCACTGGGGAAAAGGAAATAATCAGACTTTTTGGGAATTACTGGATACTAGCTCTGAAGTGACACTAATTCCAGGAAACCCAAAACATCACTGTGGCCCACTAGTCAGAGTGGGGGCATAAGGAGGTCAGGTTATTAATAAAATCTTAGCTCAGGTTCATCTCACAGTGGGTCCACTGGATACCCAAACCCATCTTGTAGTGATTTCCCCAGTTCCAGATTGTATAATTGAAATAGACATACTCAGCAACTAGCAGAACCCACACATTGGATCCCTGACATGTGAAGTAAGGACTGTTATGGTAGGTAGGAAAGGCTATGTAGTTCCATTAGAACTGCCCCTACCTAGGAAAATAGTAAACCAAAAGCAATACCACATTCCTGGAGGGATTGCAGAGATTACTGCCACCATCGAAGATTTGAAGGTTTCAGGGGTAGAAATTCCCACCACATCCCCATTCAACTTGCCTATTTGGCCTGTGCAAAAAACAGATGGATCTTGGAGAATGACAGTGGATTATCAAAAACTTAACTAGGTGATGACTCCAATTGCAGCTGCTGTTCCAGATGTGGTTTCATTGCTTAGGCAAATTAATATATCTCACAGTACCTGGTATGCAGCTATTGATCTGGCCAATGCCTTTTTCTCTATACCTCTTTTGAAGGATCACCAGAGGCAGTTTGCCTTCAGCTGGCAAGGCCAGCAATACACCATCTCTGTCTTACCTCAGAGATGTATCAACTCTCCAGCCCTATGTCATAATTTAGTCTACAGGGAGCTTGATCGCCTTTCCCTTCTACAAGATGGCACACTGGTCCATTACATTGGTGACATTATGCTGATTGGACCTGGTAAGGAAGAAGTGTCAATGACTCTGGACTTATTGGTCAAACATTTACATGCTAGAGGGTGGGAAATTAATTTGACAAAAATTCAGGCACCTTCCACCTCAGTGAAATTTCTAGGGGTCCAGCGATGTGGGACATATCGAGATATTCCTTCTAAAGTGAAGGATAAGCTATTACATGTGGCCCTTCCCACAACTAAAAGGAGACACCACACCTGGTGGTTTGGATTTTGGAGGCAACGTATCCCTCATTTGGGTGTGCTACTCCAGCCTATTTATCAAGTGGGCCAAGACCAAAGGAAGACTGATGACAAGGGCTTTTCTCCAGAGCTGACAGAGAGAGAAAACCTTCTGCTGGAGCCAGCACCCTGAATTCGGACTTCTAGCGTACTGGACTGTGAGAGAATAAACTTCTCTTTGTTAAAGCCATCCACTTGTGGTATTTATGTTATAGCAGCACTAGAGAACCAAGACAAGAACTAAGTGCGCCTGACTCAAGCCATGGTATTTTCAATCACCTCATTTGCATGCAAATCTGGACAATAAATAATGAAACCAAAGAAGAATTGATGCCTTTGAATTATGGAGTTGGTGAAGAATATTGAGTATACTGTGGACTGTCAAAAGAACGAACAAGTCTGTCTTGAAAGAAGTACAGTCAACATGCTCCTTAGAACCTAGGATGGCAAGACTTCATCTCATTTACTTTGGACATGTTATCAGGTGGGACCAGTCCCTGGTGAAGGACGTCATCCATGGTAAAGTAGAGGGTCAGCAAAAAAGAGGAAAACCCTCAAGGAGGTAGATTGACACAGTGGCTGCAACAATTGGCTCAAACATAGCAACAATCATGAGGATGGCACAGACCTGGCAGTGTTTTGTTCTGTTGTGCATAAGGTCACTATGAGTCAGAACTGACAGCACCTAACAAAAACAACAATGTTTGTAGAGTTCCGGCAAGATGGCGCTCTAGGCAGAAGCACCACGCCGTCCCTCCACAGCAAAGATCCGAAAAACTAAGCCAAACTGAGAATGCAACAATCCTGAAACCCTAGAACATCAACTGAAGATATAAAGAACTCAGCCAAGCACCAAATGGAGTGAGAATACTGACAGAAATGGAGAGTGAGGAGAGATTCATGCAGAGGTCCCCTACCAGCTAACGCAGCGCAGATCCACCACCTTGGACTCCTATCGGAGACCAGCAAATGGGGGTATGAGAAAGCAACCTCACGGAGAGTCCAGTGGGAGACAAAACAGCTGCTTAGCTCCACACATAACCATCTCTCTGCTGCATCCTGCCTACCTGCACCGTGCGCTTGACATCACACCACCAAGCAGTGCAGGCACAGCCTACTGGAACCTGCCCAGCACTGATTACCGACCCGCCCTGGTGGCTGTAATGAGTGCCACAAATAACGCGTCCCAGTGGCTCCTCTTCAGCTAGACCTGCCCTGCTGTACCATATCTGAGTGACTGAACCTGCCAGTTGGAGAAGGAGGAGAAAAGTATTGAGCGCACAGATGAGCAAACAACAAAGAGCACGCAGTCTGCCTGCTCAGACATGCTCAAATTTTTTTTTTTTAAAAAAGGGACAAAACAAACAAACCTACAATCAGTAAACGAGAGAAATAATTACCAAATGCCCCAAAAACAGTAAACAATATCAAAACATTTACAAGAACAGGACAGGATGGTTCCATAGGTGTCCAAATTAAAACACCAGATGACTCTCCTGTGGAAGAAAATGCACTAGAAGTACCTGATAGGGAATTCAAATCTCTAATACTTGGAATTTTCCAAGAACTGAGGCAAAAAGCTGACAAACATGAGAAAAAAATAGACAAATTCATGGAAAATACAGACAAAAAATTGGAAGAATTCAGGAAGATGATGCAGGAATAAAATGCCAAAATAAATTCACAACTAGAAATTATACAAAAACAACAATTAGAAATCCAAAAGATAAACAACAAGACTGCAGAAATGGATGATGTCATAGAAGGGCTGAGAAGCAGATTTGAAACCGTGGAAGACAGGATCAGTGGAACTGAAGACAAACACTTGAATACAACTCTGTTTCAGGAAAACTCAGAAAAAAGAACAAAGAAAAATGAAGAGACCCTGAGAGTTATGTGGGACACAATTAAAAGCAAAAATTTACGAGTGATTGGCATTCCAGAACGGGGAGAAAACAGAAAACACAGAGAGGATCATTGAGGAACTGCTTACAGAAAACTTCCCCAATATCATGAAAGATGAAAAGCTGGTCATCCAAGAAGCTCAACGAACCCCATATAGAAGAGACCCCAAAAGAAAATCACCAAGGTATATCATATTCACACTCGCCAAAACCAAAGACAAACAAAGAATCCTGAGAGCAGCTCGTGAAAAACAAGAAGTCACATACAGAGGAGAAACAATAAGACTAAGCTCAGATTATTTGGCAGAAACCATGCAGGCAAGAAGGCAATGGGATGACATATATAAAATCTTGAAAGAAAAGAATTGCCAGCCAAGAATAATATATCCTGCAAAACTCTCGTTCAAATTTGATGGTAAAATTAGGTCATTTCCAGATAAACAGAAACTAAGGGAATATGTAAAAGTCAAACCAAACTTACAAGAATTATTAAAGGGAGTTCTTTGATCTGAGGACAAACAGCTTCAGCCCACAGGCAGAACCTAGGACACAGGATCGTACGAGCCAGATACCAATCTAGGAAATGAACTCTTGAGGACTATCCAAAACCAAAAGAAATACAACAGGGAATCAGAGCAGTCAATCGATGGATGACAACAACATCAAAACAATGAAAGAGGGAATAAACGGCATAGGTATAGAACCTTCTAATGGAGAGGAAGGCAAGGCGATACCAAGTAATGGTAGACTGCTTCAACCTTAGAAAGATAAGGGTAAAATTCATGGTAACCATAAAGAAAGCTAACAAACATACTCATAAAAATAATGACAAAAAACAAAGCCTCAGCAAAAACAAAACCTACAAAAACACAAGAAATGAAAAAAAAATCCACAAACAAAAGTAACTCAGCACAAGAGAGTAAGAAGAACAAAGAAAACTTCAGCACCACAAAAAAAAGCACTACAAAATGACAGCAACAAACTCACATCTATCAGTAATTACACTGAATTTAAATGGACTCAATGCACCCATAAAGAGATGGAGAGTCACAGAATGGATAAGAAAACAGGATCCATCAATATGCTGTCTACAAGAGACACACCTTAGAAACAAAGATGTGAATTTATTAAAGTCAAAGGTTGGAAAAAAATATATCAAGCTAACAACTACCAAAAAAGAGCAGGAGTGGCAATTCTAATCTCAGATAAAATAGACTTTAAAACAAAATCTACCATAAAAGACAAAGAAGGACACTATATAATGATTAAGGGGACGCTCCGTCATGAAGACATAACCATAAGAAACATCTACGCACCCAATGACAGGGCTCCAAAATACATAAAACAAACTCTAACAACACTGAAAAGAGAAATTGACAGTTCCACAATAATAGTAGGAGACATCAACACACCACTCTCAGTAAAGGACAGAACAACTAAGAAGAAACTCAGCAAAGATACAGAAGACCTAAAGAGCACAATCAGCCAACTTGACCTCATAGATATATATAGAACACTCCATCCAACTGCTGCAAAGTACACATTCTTTTCCAATGCACATGGAACGTTCTCCAAAATAGACCACATCTTAGGCCACAGAGAAATCCTCAACAAGATCCAAAACGTTGAGAGAATTCAAAGTATCTTCTCTGACCACAATGCCATCAAGGTAGAAATTAACAATAGAAAGAGCAAGGAAAAAAAATCAACTACATGGAAACTGAATAATATCCTGCTTACACATCAGTGGGTAATAGAAGAAATCAGAGATGGAATCCAAAAATTCCTAGAATCACATGAGAATGAAAACACATCATACCAAAACCTTTGGGACACAGCAAAGGCAGTCCTCAGAGGACAATTTATAGCAATAGATGCACATATCAAAAAAGAAGAAAGGGACAAAATCAAAACATTAACTACAGAACTCAAACAAATAGAAAGAGAAGAGCAAAAAAAGCCCACAACCAACAGAAGAAAGGAAATAGTAAAGATCAGAGCAGAAATAAATGAAATAGAGAACAGAAAAACAATAGAAAGAATCAACAAAACCAAAAGTTGGTTCTTTGAAAGAATCAACAAAATCGACAAACCACTGGCCAGACTGACAAAAGAAAAACAGGAGAGGACACAAGTAACCCAAATAAGAAATGAAATGGGGGACATTACAACAGACCCAACTGAAATAAAAAGGATTATAACACAATATTATGAAAAACCATACTCCAACAAATTTGAAAACCTAGAGGAAATGGATAAATTTCTAGAAACACACGGCCTACCCAAACTACAACAAAGTGATGTTGAAAATCTGAACAGACCCATAACAAGAGAAGAGATTGAAAAGGTAATAAAAAAAAACTCCCAACCAAAAAAAGCCCTGGCCCAGATGGTTTCACTGGAGAATTCTACAAAACAATTACAGAAGAGCTTGTACCAGTTCTACTCAAGCTATTTCAGAGCATAGAAGAGGAAGCAACACTTCCAAATTCATTCTATGAACCCAGCATAATGCTGATACCAAAACCAGGCAAAGACATCACAAAAAAAGAAAATTACAGACCAATATCTCTCATTACTATAGATGCAAAAATTCTGAACAAAATTCTAGCCAATAGAATTCAGCATCATATCAAAAAAAATAACACACCACGACCAAGTAGGATTCATACCAGGTATGCAAAGATGGTTCAACATTAGAAAATCAATCAACGTAATCCACCACATAAATAAAAGGAAAGAAAAGAATCACATGATCATCTCAATTGACGCAGAAAAGGCATTTGACAAAGTCCAACACCCATCCTGATAAAAACTCTCAATAAAACAGGTATAGAAGGGAAATTTCTCAACATAATAAACGGCATCTATGCAAAACCAACGGCCAACATCATTCTTAATGGAGAGAGGCTGGAAACATTCCCCTTGAAAACAGGAACAAGAGAAGGATACCCTTTATCACCACTCCTATTTAACATTGTGCTGGAAGTTCTAGCTAGAGCAATAAGGCAAGAAAAAGAAATAAAGGGCATCCAAATTGTTAATGAAGAAGTTAAACTGTCCCTGTTTGCAGATGATATGATACTATACACAGAAAACCCTAAAGATGCCACGAGAAATCTCCTGGAACTAATAGAAAGATTCAGCAGAGTAGCAGGATACAAGATAAACATTCAAAAATCAGTTGGATTCCTATACACCAGTAAGGAGAACGATGAAAAGGAAATCAGGAAATCAATACCATTTTCAATAGCCCCTAAAATGATAAAATACTTAGGAATAAATCTGACCAGGGTTGTAAAAGACCTATACAAAGAAAACTATAAAACACTACTGCATGAAACCCAAAGGGATCTACATAAATGGAAAAACATACCATGCTCATGGATAGGCAGACTCAACAGTGTGAAAATGGCAATTCTACCCAAAGCAATTTACAAATACATGCAATCCCGATCCAAATACCAACAACATTCTTCAAAGTTATGGAAAAACTAATCGTTAACTTTATATGGAAAGGGAAGAAGCCCCGAATAAGTAAAGCACTACTGAAGAAGAAGAAGAAAGTTGGAGGACTCACACTACCTGACTTCAGAACCTACTATACAGCTACAGTAGTCAAAACATCCTGGTACTGGTACAACAACAGATACATTGACCAATGGAACAGAATTGAGAACCCAGATGTAAATCCATCCACCTACGGTCACCTGATCTTCGACAAGGGCCCAAAGTCCATCAAATGGGGAAAAGACAGTCTTTTTAACAAATGGTGCTGGCGAAACTGGATATCCATCTGCAAAAAAATGAAACAGGACCCATACCTCACACTATATACAAAAACTACTCCAAAATGGATCGAAGACCTGAATATAAAGCCTAAAACTATAAAGTTCATAGAAGAAAAAATAGGACCAACACTTCAGGCCTTAATACATGGCAGTAACAGGATACAAACCATAACCATCAACGCACAAAACCCAACAGATAAGCTAGATAACTGGGATCTTCTAAAAATCAAACACCTATCCTCTTCAAAAGACTTCACCAAAAGAGTTAAAACAGAACCTACAGACTGGGAAAAAATTTTTGGACAGTACAAGTCAGACAAAGGTCTAATCTCCATAATCTACAAGAAAATCCAACACCTCTACAACAAAAAGACAACCAATCCTATCAAAAAATGGGCAAAGGAAATGAACAGACACTTCACCAAAGAAGACATTCAAATGGCCAACAGACACATGAGGAAATGCTCGCGATCACTAGCCATTAGAGAAATGCAAATTAAAACCACAATGAGATACCATCTCACCCCGGCATTACTGGCACGAATCAAAAACACTGGAAATAACAAATGTTGGAGGGACTGCGGGGAGACGGGAACTCTTATGCACTGCTGATGGGAATGCACAATGATACAACCATTTTGGAAAATGATATGGCGCTTCCTCAGAAAGCTAGAAATAGACATACCATTCGATCCAGCAATCCCACTCCTAGGAATGTATCCTAGAGAAATAAGAGTCGTCACTCGAATAGACATAGGCACGCCTATGTTCATGGCAGCATTGTTCACAATAGCAAAACGATGGAAACAACCTAGATGCCCATCAACAGATGAATGGATAAACAAACTATGGTACATACACACAATGGAGTACTATGTAACGAGAAAGAACAACAATGAATCTGTGAACCATCTCATAACATGGATGAAACTGGAGGACATTATGCTGAGTGAAATAAGTTAATCACAAAAGGACAAATATTGTATGAGACCTCTATTGTAAAAACCCATGAAAAAGTTCGCACACAAAATGTAATAATCTTTGTTGGTTACCAGAGATGGAAGGGGTGGGGGGGGAAATACTAAATAGGCAATAGATAAGTGGTTATCTTGGGTGAAGGGTGAGACAGTACACAATACAGGGGAAACTAGCACAACCTGTACAAGGAAAGGTCATGGAAGCCCCATAGACACATCCAAACTCCCTGAGGAACTGAATTGCTGGGCGGAGGGCTCTGGGGACCATGGTCCCGGGGAACATCTAGCTCAATTGGCATGACACAGCTTATAAAGACAATGCTCTACATTCTACCTTGGTGAGTAGTGTCTGGGGTCTTAAAAGCCTGGGAGCGGCCATCTAAGATACTCCACTGGTCTCATCCCTTCGGGAGCAAGGGAGAATGAAGCGAACAGGATACAAGGAAAAGATTAGTCCAAAGGACTAATTGTCCACAGCTACCAAGGCCTCCACCGGACTGAGTCCAGTACAGCTAGATGGTGCCTGGCTACCACCACTGACTGCTCTGACCAGGATCACAACAGAGGGTTCTGGACAGAGCTGGAGAAGGATGTAGAGCATAATTCTAACACAAAAAAAAAAAAAAAGACCAGATTCACTGGCCTAAAGGAGACTGGAGAAACTTCGAGAATATGGCCCCCAGACACCCTTTTAGCTCAGTGGTGAAGTTACCTCTGAGGTTCACTGTTCAGCCTGGGAGTGGACAGCCCCGTAAAAACAAATGAGACTAACGAGGTACAGGAGTCCAGTGACAAGGGCCAGAAGGCAGAAGGGGACAAGGAAGCTGGTGATAGGGAACCCCAGGTTGAGTAAGGATATTGTTGATGTGTTGTGAGATTGTTAACCATTGTCATAGGGCAACATTTGTAGTAACTGTTAAATGAGAAACTATTTTGTTCTGTAAGCCTTCATCTTAAGTGAGAATAACAACACAATTGGAAGAGCGTAGTCAATGTCACTGAACTGTGTATGTAGAAATTTTTGAAATGGTGTATCTTTGGCTATGTGTATTTCCACCAAAAAAAAAAGAAAAAAAGTTGAGAATTTAGAGGGTTAATATGTTGTGGGGTTGTTAACCAATGTCATAAAACAACATGTGTACTACTGTTTCATGAGAAACTATTTGTTCTGTAAGCCTTCACTCGAAGTACAATAAAATATTAAAAAAAAAACAACAACGTTTCTTCCCTAACAAATCATTCCAATAGCTGAGGTCTGTATTTGCTTGTTGCTTCCAGCCTTTTTCTTTTTTTTTTCCTTAAATTCTCACTTGTAGTGCCTTGCTTTTTTGTGTGTGTTTTATAATTTTTTTTATTGTGGTAAATATATATGTAATATAACGTTTGTCATTTCAACATCCTTCACACATCCAGTTCAAGACATTGTGCTCATTACTTTGTGCAACCGTCACCATTACTCATTTATAAATTTTTCCATCACCTTTGTGTGTTACAATTATTTTTAAGGTGAGCTCATGTTCCCTGGAACTTTAACTGTAGATATTCTTTCAGGCCCAGTTTGATGGTGTTTTGCTCCCTAGAGGATTTGCATGAGCTTCTGCCAGTTGCCAGTGGGAACAGCCCATTCAGGATCATTTCAGTTAAGTTAAATTCTCTGCCTGATCTTTCGTATCACACTGCTTCCTGCATAGACACAAAATGTACCTAGAAATATAAAGGCCGAGAAATCAGGGGTGGGAATTGTAAGGAAGGAAAAAAAAATGTTAAGGAACAGTCTTCTTTAAAACATTTTTATAAATTAGAAAAACATTCTGATCTTTAAATATAATTGATCAAGTATCTAAGAGAT
The DNA here is from genome assembly GCA_030035585.1 of Dugong dugon. Classification (NCBI taxonomy): domain Eukaryota; kingdom Metazoa; phylum Chordata; class Mammalia; order Sirenia; family Dugongidae; genus Dugong; species Dugong dugon. Next base: position 19,144,291 of record CM057469.1, on the reverse strand, counting down.
GAAGGGTTCTTACATCATGATGTAGCCTCTACTTCCCCAAAGTTATTCCTAAGCCTGCAGTAACAAATTTTTATGTAAGATGATCTACCAAAGCAAGTTATTTTATTCCAATACAGTGTTGAATAAGAGGCAACATCATTCTCAGGTACAAAAGTAAGACCCGTTTCTCCTGAAGATACAGTTCATTTCACAGAAGAAAGGAGGGCATCTGCTTTTCCTTTGTGGGTTTCTAGTTACTGATGTTTAATGTACACAAGTTGCCATTTCTGACCTCAGTTTTCCATCTATATCACAGGAATGATAATGGCATCCCAGTCAGAGGACTGTGGTGAGGATCCTATGACATAAATCACAAACGTGCTAGAATTGAGCCTGACACGCAGTAAAAGTTCAGTAAATGCCAGCCAGTATTGTTATTTAATCTGGAGTGGAGCCTCTAAAACTGGGGTGTCCGAGTGCTTCAATGTAGTAATGATGGTCTCACGTCATTAATTTTCAATAAGAATGCATTGCATTATAAACATTTTTTCTTTTCATTTGGTTCAAATTGTATCAAGTGAATGTCATAATACTGGTTACATTGCACTTGTCAAAATTTCTTAATAATAAATGTCCTTGATTAACAAAAGAGTCCCTGGGTGATGCAAACAGTTAAGCGCTTGGCTGTTAATGGAAAGGTTGGAGATTTGAGTCCACCCAGAGGCACCTCAGAAGAAAACCCCAGGGATCTACTTCCAAAAAATCAGCCGTTGAAAACCCTGTGGAGCACAATTCCACTCTGATACACATGGGGTCGCCATGAGTCAGAGTCAACTCAATGGTAGTTTGTTTTTCTTTTTGATTAACAAAATGAGGAAAATAAATTTTAATAAAATAAAATTTTAAAAATACGAAAGAACAAATGAATAAATGTGGCTAAAGATTAAATATTTCAAAACAGCATCCACAGAAGAAAAACATTTATTTAAGTAATCCTTGGTGATGCCTTTATTGGGAATCAGGAGACTCAGGTTGATGGATACGCACCTCTCCTCCTACTAGGTAACTGACGTGAATAGAATGTCTGCCACAGCCAGGACTCTAATCCTCACAACAACTCAGAGATTCTATCCCCCACCCGACACATGAGCTCACAGAGCAGTGCACATCTGGCCAGGGTTTTTTCTACCAGTACTCACTGGCCCCAAAGGCAACTTCTCCAGTTGTTGTACTATACTTTGGGTGACGTTCTGTGCTTTCTTCTCATACATGGATGTAAAGGGGCCCAGGCCTAAGCCTAGTAGGAATTCTGACATGTCCAGGCCAGTCTGTGGGAAAGGCCAGCCAGAGTCTGCTGATATCAAGGACTTATTAAGAAAACAGAGAACCAGGAGGCCAGTTTGGCCCAGGAACTGAGCTTCCATATCAGAAGCTGAGAGGAGAGAGTGTTATTGCCTGTTAGATTTGTCCTCACCCTAGCCCTCCATGGATTCCTGACTGAGGCCTGAAGAAAAGGACCTCCAGGATAATTTGAAAGAACTGTTTCAAAGTTCTGTAAGAGCCAAACAGCCCCCAGTGGGTCTATTCAGTTCCCTTCCCTTGAAACCCAGAGCATTTGACTCAGAACTTCCCTCCTCTAGGTGGGTAGGGACCCTCCCCTAGGTGGGTAGGGTCCACCTTGTGTGATCCAGACACCTCTCCCTCCCCAGGTTTACATCCCAGCTCGGTGGGCACTTCCCCTCAAGTCCCCAGCTTCCTTCAGAGGCAGATGTGTATGGGGCCAGTGTCCACATCTGTAGCAATTCCCAGTGACCCTGCACCAGCTGCTGGGCCCTGGGGCCATGTAACAAGTCAGGGCTCAGCCTACTAAGGGGCCAGATACCTCCCTTCACTCCCAATCTGGTTGTTTAATCACCAGCACAGCCCCTCAGGTGAGAGGCTGTGAGGAAATGAGGCCTTTTGCCCAGGATACAGGCAGAGCCACCTGAGTTCAGTAATCCTTTTACAGTGAGTACTGGCTGTACCGCTGAGAATGTGTAATTCCGCTATCGAAGATGAGAAAAATAAATTGGAAAAATAAACTTGTGTTAAAAATAGATAATGAATGAGCTAATAGCTTGAGAGATACAGACAAAACTCATGAGTTTAGCTAATAAGTTAGTAGCCTGTGAGACGTATTAGATATAAAGTACAGCTTGTGTGGGCTAAATACAGACAGGATGCGTTGGAAAGACTAAGTAGGCACCAAATATTCATGAGGCACATGGACAGCGAGGATTCTGCCACTAAACCACCACCGCTCCCATCCCTTTGCTTTAGACTTGGTGCTTTAAATTGATTCAATAAAGTGTGTGATTCAAGCATCTTAATTTGCTTTGTGAGTCCTTCTGTTCTGTGCCCTCTGGGATAGCTTGCCTGGTAGGGTTCGTGGAGGCCACCCCTGCATCAAGGTCACTGTTCTCCTCCCCTTTGCTGCTTCACAAAAGGGCACTCTGGCAGCAAGAGGCGGCAATCACCCATGATGACTGATGGGAAGGTTTTGTGGGGCCTGAAGTGTACACAATATAAAAATATGTCTCTAAAACGAGAAAAGAAATTATAACAAATTACTGAGGTCGGGGAGATTCAGGCTCTGTTTTTGTTTTGTTTTTTAAGATCTCTTTAGGCAGATTACCAGAAAGGCTTACATGGAAGAGCTTCCTGATTGCAACCTGGCTCCCCTTCCCCACCTGGAATATGAGGGGCCTGGACAAGTGAGGGGCCTGGAGCCTAAGCTTCATTAGTTTCACGGAGAATCCCACTTGCTGGTGCTGTGGCAGAAGACAGGAAATTTTTATTCCAGCCCCAGTCCTGACCTGTTAGGCAAGTCCACTGCTCTCTGAGTCCCAGTTTCCACCTATATGAAAAGAGGGTATTACGGTCCTTATGGTCACAATAAATCACAGACCTACAGACCAGACTAATTTAAGCTATCTGGGCAACGGTAGGAATTAAAAGAAAGAAAGAAAAAAAAAAATGTTGCAGTCGAAATACCACCTGCACCTCATTACAGATCACAAAATTACAGAATTCTGCCCTGTGGGGCCTCCATTCCAGGCTCCAGCATTCTGGTCTATGCCTTGTTTTGACTGCTTTTTCTGTCTTCCTAGACTGCTGCCCAGGGACCAGTCATCATTTCCCCGCCACTAAAACGAACTAAACGGCTCAGGCCGATCATACCTGAGACCGACTCTCTAGGTCAAGGGGATGGAACCCCCTGCCTGAATGGCATCACCCTGAACTCCGCAGCCACGTCAACTGCAGCAACATCAAGTGGAGAGCAGGCCCACTAACACATCCTGTTAGCTTGCCCTAACCTCTCTCTTGGTTATGCGGGTGAAAGAAAGAAGGTAGGCGTGGATAGTGGTCTGAGAACAGCCTGCGAGACAGTCTAACCGTGTAATAAATACCTTCACTATATAAAGCTCTTTCAATATACGTTGAGCACTTTCATTCTAATATTTTGCTTTGATCCTCACAAGTCTGCAGAGCCAGAGTATCATTAGCAGGTTTTTATTGACTAGAAGAAGTTAAAGACCCACCCAGGAGCCGCCTGGATTCCCCTCCCTTTGCTCTTTTATCTCTAGCACTAGTTTCCAGACTCCCCGGACCCCACCCGCAAGCCTTGGTTCTAATGTTGGTTTACACGGGTTCATAAATGCCTGTAAACAAAAGATAAAAGCAGTGTTGCTCACGTTAATGTGGGATAAGAAGCTCACATCTCGCTTTTGAAAAAACTCTCTAACGGCATTGCACAAATTGAAAACCACTACTGCTTCCCACCCTCTCCCTGGGGATGCTGAAGAAGAGAACATCCAGCCCCTCGGATCCAGCTCTTCCCAGCCTGCCTGCAACCGCCAGAAAACGCCAGGCCAGGCGGAAGGGATCTGGGATTTCGCTGCAACTGCCTTCCTGGTTTCCATTACCGCATCGAAGTACGTGAGGAGGCGGAATCCGTTTCCCTCCTAAAAACCTCATTCTGGAGACCCTTTAACTTGTGAAGCTTTAAAATGTGTATGCCCCAAAAATTCCATGTTCTTTCCATCATATGGTGTTCGGTTTATTTTCATTTCTTCCCTTTGTTAAACAAAATCAATGCTTTGGGCTCACGGGGGCAGGGTGGGGGACCCGGTCCACGCGGACAGACGGCCGGACGCACGCCCCCGCGCTGGACCGGCCTGGGCGCTGGGGCCTGGGGGGCCGGCCCGCGGCCTAGTCGCCGCACTTCGCGCGGTCCAGCACCAGCAGTGGGATCTCCTCCAGCTTGTCAGACCGCTCCCCGCGCCGCAGGTAGCGCCGACGCCACGTCGCCAGCCTCTGGAACAGCCGCTGCAGGCTCGGATGGCCCCAGAGGCCGCGCTCCGCGGCCGCCTTGCCCAGCCGGCCGTACTTGGCCTTTTTCCTGCGCGGGCCGCGGGCCCCCGGCCGCCGGAAGAGCCGCTGCCAACACCAGCAGCCCGAGCAGGAGCCGGCCGCCTCGGGCTCCCCGCGCTGCGGGCCGCTCCGCTTCTGGCGCGCCATCTTCTCCAGCAGCTCGTGCTGCACGCCGCCGCGGCGAGGGCCGCAGGGCCGCGCGTCCGCCATGCCGGTCGGGGCCTCGTCTCCGAGAGCGCGGGGCGGGGACCAGGGTCTGAGTCACGGAATTGACGGGCCGGGCAACTCGGGAGTGGCCTCCAGGACACAAACGGTCTCCTGCGGCCTTCCTGGGTTGTGCCCGCGGCCTCCCCACGGGTTCCTGTTGCCAAGGAAACAGGAACGGTGACCCCACAATGCCGGCAGAGCCGCCCTCCCCTCCATGCTCTCGCTGAACCCCGCCCCCCTCAGCTGCTGAGGGAGACACCCAAATCCACAGGCCCTAGTAATTCCTCAGTCCAAAAATAAATCGGCCAAGATCGCTGTTGAGTGATTTGCGGACATGACCTCAGTTTAGAAGGGATCTTGGAAGATGCCTTGGTGCAGCTCGTCGTTTACTATTAAAAAATCCGCCGAGGAGGTGGCTGCACAGCCTCCACTGGGTCAAGGTTTGGACCAGCCTCGGGCACTCTGTATTTTTCTGCCAACAGAAAGTCAGAGTTGGAGGGAAGATTTCAAAACCAGATTGTCCTCACCCAAAGGCTACTTCCTTGTAGGATTATGATTGATTTTTTTTTTCAATACTTTTTTTCTGATTACAAACATGTTTTTGTAGAAAATTTGAAAAACACAAATACACTGAAGGTTAAAAAAAAAAAAAAAAAAAAAACCTTCCTTTTTGCTTCTTTATATACTTTATTTTTGCACTTTGAATTATCCCGAATTCAAGTAAGGAGAAGTTAAAATAACAATAGCTATCCTGTACCATGTTTATGATGTGCTGAGCACTCTAGATAGTATTTGACATAAGTTTTTCATTTATTTTGTAATCCACTGAAAAGTGAGCAGGCTCTGGAGTGGGTCCCCCTGAGCTTGAATTCTGGCTCCCACATTTACCAGCTGTGACTTTGGGCTACCTCTTTGTGCCTCAGTTTATTCATATATAAAATTGGGATAATAACAATCCTACCTCAGAGAGTTGTGTGAATTAAATGAGGTAATACAAGTAAAGCACTTAGCACATGCTTGGCATACAGTAAGTGCACAATGAATAAATTATTATTGTGCAGTCCTCACAAGAACACAAATGAAGTAATATTCCCATTTGCAGATTGAGAAAACTGAGGCATAGAAAAGTCAAATCATTTACTTGAGATAACATAGATTGGAAGTGGAGGAGACATGATCTGACCCCCAGATATGCTGCTGTTGATATTTCAGCTATTCACCCTATCAGTTTAATGTCCCCTCTTCTACTACACCTGTTCTCCAAAATGTCTACAGTCAACAGTTAAGGGTCACCATTGAAAGTTTGTACAGCTGCTGGATGCAAAAACCAGAAAAAAACCTACTCCTTATTTCTAGGAAATTTTTGTTTCCAGTCACCTGGGTAAGAGCATCTTCTGTCCCCATCACACCCTGAAAACACCCTAACAGCATCCTTTACTTGTCTCCTTCCTTGTTGTGACTCAGGCTGCATGGGAGCTAACCCCCACAAGCCATCCCCTTTGAGAACTGCTTTATGTTTATATTGTCCTTTCTCAGTTCTTCACTGGTGCCTCCTCCTTCTGTCCAGGCTGACTGTGCTTCCTGCCTCCGGTGGCAAAGAGTCAAACACAAGGCAAGAGGTGACTAACAGATTTGGCTGGCAAAGAAACAATGATCCCTTTTTAGACTCAGACAGCTTATTACTTACATTGACAGTGAAAGGAAGATCAGCCAAAGGTGCCAGCTCCCCGCAACCCTTGCACAGGGCAACACCGAAACAAAACGGGTCAGATGACTGCAACACAGAGGGTGGGACACTCTTGCTAAGGAGCTAATGCCATTCTGCAGCTAAGCCATTTTACAGCCTGCAGCTATCCTTAACGGGGGACAAGGCAGAAAACCTAACACCTCATCAAAACCTGGAAGGTGATGAGAAACTGTCTCATAACAGCCTCCCAGGAAGATAGGGAGGCTAGTGGAAAATGGTTTTGTAGCATCTCCTCACCAGCCTTCCGTAATCATGTTTTCTGGGAGGATTGTGGGTGTTCTTCCAAAACTTTGAGTCAGCTGCAATTCAAGCCTTGTCTCTGTGGCCTATGTGGATACATGCAAGGTTCCCAGGGCGGTATGACTAAGCCACTCCGCTGCATAAGCCACTTCACATGCTTCCCAAATCTGGCTGACTGGCATCTGCATCCCATTTTATTTTGCCTCGAACACCTCTCTTCCCAAGGCCTCATCTACCCTGAGATCAAAAGAATTAGATGGTACCTGGCTACCACGACCAACTGTTCTGATCAGGGCCAGAATAGATGGATCCTGATAAATTGTGAGAAAAACGTGGAACAGAACTCAAATTCTTAAAAAGTCCAGGTTTACTGGGTCAGTTGAGACTAGAGGACTCCCTGAGACTATTGCCTTGAGATAGTCTTTAAACCTTGAACCAAAACTATCCCCTGAGGCCACCTTTTAGCAAAATACCAGAATGGCACACAAAATAAAGGATATTACCTGTGAGTATGGTGCTCCATAAAAACACCATCTATATGAGATGAAAGGTCAACAATTATTCTAAAGCAAAGATGAGAAGTTAAGGGGGCAGGGCAACTAGAGTACTGGAAATGGAATAACCAGAATGCAATTACAGAGAATGTTGACACATTGTGGAAAATGTAACTAATGTCATGAACAATTTGTGTAGAAATTGTCAAATGGGAACTTAATTTGCAGTGTAAACTTTCACCAAAAAACAATAAAGTATTTTAAAAAACAAAAACAAAACCCTCTCTTATTCCTAGGTCACGCCTTTCACAAAACATCAGGAAATACTTTCTGGCATCTCAGTGCTCAGGCTCCTCCACAGCAAAGGTTCCCACTGTGGATGCTTCCCATGAAATTCTTATCAGACCTGTAATCCGGGCAGCCTCAGACAGAGCCCCAGAGACTAGTTTAGAAATTTAGGTTTTCAGACACCTGCTACCACCCACAGCTACTCAAGCTACCCCTGGAGGAGCCTGAGTCTAGGGTTGGCAGATAAAGCACAGGACGCTCAGTTAAATTTGAATATCAGATAAACTACAAATGATTTTTTTTTAGTATAACTGTATCCCAAATACTGCATACCAAAAAAAAACCCCAAACCAGTTGCCATCGAGTCAATTCCAACTCATAGCAACCCTATAAGACAGAGTAGAACTGCCACATAGGGTTTCCATGGAGCTGCTGGTGGATTCGAACTGCCAACCTTTTGGTTAGCAGCCAAACTCTTAACTAACCACTACACCACCAGGGCTCCATAGGCATACTAAAAGAATTATTTGTTGTTTGTCTAAATTTCAAATTTAATTGGGCATCTTGTATTTTTCTTTGCAAACCTGGCAAGCCTTCCAGAGTCATGCAGAGAATCCAGGCACTTCCTATAAAGACACTTGGGGAGAGTTTTTTTCCAGGTCCCTCAGAAGATCTCCCGGACCAAAACCTGGCCAAAGGCCAGAGAGCTCTTCACATCACCCAAACTCAAGTGGAAGCAGGATTCTCAGGCCCACTTGGTCTTAACACAGTTATCCACAATTATCCAGAATAGTACCAGAGACTTTAAGTCTCCAAAGCTCTTCTAAAAGCTCAAATTATGAAATAATGAGGTATGGCAACCCTCATTTCTCCTCCGTAGGATTTAAAAAAAAGTGACAGCAGATTTGGACATAGCCATGGTACCCCTAAATACAGAAAAGAGGGAGAATAGTATAATTAGAAGCACAAGCTTTGGGATCCTACAGACCTGATTCTGTATTAGCAGTATGACCTTGAGTAAGTTTTGGAACCTCTCCAAACCCCAGTTTTCTCCTCAGAACATGAGGATTCTACTCTTCCCTATCTTACAGTACTGTTGTGAGGATCAAGTGAGACAGTGCATGTAAAGGCTTAAGACAGTGCCTGGCACAAAACAAGTGCTTGATAAATGGTAGCTGCTGCTATGGAATCCTCTCCATTCTTGCCTGTGTACATTTCCTGCCCCTAACACTCCCAACCACATACGGGTTCTCCTAACATGTGTCCCAGCAGTACCTTTGTTTCTGAGCGCCTACAGCTAATGACAAGCTCTGTGAGCTCAAACTCCTGGAAACTTTCCCAGGAAAACTTTGCATACAGAGATGTGTGATAGAAGGAAATAGATGGCTCTGGGGTTTTTGTGGTATGGACTGTAAAAGGTCAATTAGCTCTATAGGAGAGACCACAGTGCCAATGGGACCAGGCTCACTGGACAGATCTTCCTCACCCCTACAACCTAACCCTGCCCTGTCTCAGACACTTGCTGACCATTCAACAAAGTACAGGTGGAGCAGGGCCAGCCAAGCCCTTAAAATTAGGAGATTTAGCCAACACTCAGTCCCAGCAGGAGCCCTTGTGGCATGGTGGTTAAGACTTGGCTGCTAACCAACATGCTGGCAGTTCGAATCTACCAGCTGCTCCTTGGAAACCCTATGGAGCAGTTCTACTCTGTCCTATAGGACTGCTATGAGTCAGAATCGACTCGATGGCAACAAGTTTTGGTCAGTCCCAGGAAGGCTGAGTCAGTGACATCATCCCTATATGTGAAAGGTGACACATTTGTATGAAGAGACATGAAGTGGAAGATCTTGTCAGGTCACCCAAGGCGACTCCTGCCATTACCCAGATAACTGGGCCAGAAGTAGGGTGTGGAATTTGAACAAAACAGAACGTTCTAGTAGATAAACTTCACAAGGTGAACTTTACCAAATTGCTCTTTGTTATAAGAACCAAATGTTTTCTCGAGATATTTTGAGACAAAATTTTGATAAAATAAATGCTTCATAGGAAAGACCTGGTTCCTATATTAGGAAAGTAAATTCCATATCCAAGGACACTAGCTAATTACCCTCTAATATTTATATGCCAGTATAGCTATTAGAAGGGAACCAGACCCTCTCCCCCTTACTGTGTATGAGTGGACTCTTATTGTCAGTATGTCAAAGCTACTGAAATGTCAGTGTAACTTTGATGTCCGCCAGAGCCTCCTCTCGAGAACCGCCAATTCCATGGCCAGTGGAAATCCATAACATTCCCCCAAGATTTGTGCAAATCCTTTGTCTCCTGATTCATCTTTCAACATGTGCTCCTCTCTCTGCTCCCCTCTCTGACTTTCACAAAACCCCCTCCCGCACAAAGCATGAAATTCTGAAATTAGTAGACTTTCATGAAGATTTTGGAAGAGAAAATGGATAAGGGGCTCATGTTTTAAGAAACAGAGTTTTAATTCTCGTGGAATCCATATTTCTGGATTTTTTTCTCACCATGGAGGTGGGGTGATCCACCCAAGCCATTGCCCTGAGATGATCTTCTGAAGCTTGAGCCTTGAGAAAACTGGCTTCCTAAAGTCACCTTTAAGTCAAACAATAGCCTAGTAAAGAGCTTGGTAAAGGCCATTTTGCCTTAGGCATTGTGCACTTTAAATTACAGTCAGTTGCAAGAAATAGAAACTCCAAGGTCAAACTAGAGTTATGTTTTAGGGTAAATCAGTAATTATTTTAATTGTTCTTCAAGACAATGCCGTATGAAATCTTCAAACCAAACCAAACCCATTGCCATTGAGTTGATTCATACTTATAGTGACCCTATAGGACAGAGTAGAAACGCCCCATAGGGTTTCCATGGAGTGGCTGGTGGATTTGAACTGCTGACTTTTGGTTAGCAGCTCTTAACCACTGCACCACCAAGGCTCCAATTATGGAATCCTACTGACCACAAATTGTTCTATTGTCAATAACATAGGGAATAAGAATCTTTAGAAGTTCTTTCTTCTTTGGAACATTTTTAACTCTCTAGTAAAAATGTTACCCTGCTTTGCAAATCATATTTTAAATAACTGTCGATCAATTTCTATCATTGGCTTAATATGATTTCTCTTTTAACACATTGCAAAAATACAACTTCCCAAAAAACAGTAAGTATCACAGTTCTCAAGGCATCTTCTACCTCTGTGGTACTTCGGTGGCCTTCCGGGGCTGTCTTAGTTATCTAGTGCTGCTGTAACAGAAATACCACAAGTGGGTGGATTTAACCAACCGAAATTTATTTTCTCAGAGTTTAGAAAGGCTAGAAGTTCGAATTCAGGGCGCCAGCTCTAGGGAAAGTCTCTCTGTGTTGGCTCTAGGGAAAGGTCCTTGTCTCTTTTCGGCTTCTGTTCCTCGGTTCATTGGAGATCTTCACATGGCATGGCATCTATCTTCCGCTATCTCTGCTTGCTTCCTTGTACCTAATCTGCTTTTTTTACATGTCAAAGGTTATTGATTTAAGAAACACCCTACGCTGATAAGGCTTTATTAACATAACAAAGAAAACCTTATTCCCAAACGTGATTGCATCCACAAGTATAAAAACCCAAACTCAATGCCTTGGAGTCAATCCGACCCATAGAGACCCTATAGGGGAAAATAGAATTGCCCCATAGGATTTCCAAGGCTGTAAATCTTTACCGAAGCTGACTGCCACATCTTTCTCCCTTGGTGTGGCTGATGGGTTCAAATTGCCGACCTTTTGGTTAGCAGCCAAGTTTGCAACCACTGCACTACCAGGGCTCCTTTCCACAAGTATAGGGGTTAGGATTCACAACACATATTTTTGGGGGACACAATTCAATCCATAACACTGGCCAAATTCCAGCCTCTCTTTTTTAACCTACCCACTGTCCTCGATACTTCTCTTTCCCCTTCTTTTTGTGTGTGTGTGTGTGTGTATGTGTGTGTGTGTATGTGTGGTAAATATATATGTAACAAATCATTTTCCATTTCAATATTCTTTACATGTACAATTCAGTGACATTAATTATGTTTATCATGCTGTTCAGTCATCATCATTATCCAGTCCAAAATTTTCCCATCACACTTAATAGAAGCTCAGCGTTTCCCTCGACAGTGAGTACCTCTTTTCCCTCCCTCCCACCCATCCCTGGAAACCACTAATAACCCTTGGTCTTTATACACTTGCCTATACTAGATACTTAATATAAGTGGGATCATACAGTATTTGTCACTTGGTGACTAACTTCTCCCTCCCTTTTAAGAAGAACAAAAATCATCCCTCCCACGTCTATGCCAAAGGAGTTTTTTTTTTTTTTTTTTTAATATTTTATTGTACTTCAGGTGAAGGCTTACAGAACAAACAGTTTCTCATGTAACAGTAGTACACATGCTGTTTTATGACTTTGGTTAACAACCCCACAACATTTTAACCCTCTGAATTCTCAGCTTTTTTTTTTTTTTTTTTGGTGAAAATACACATAGTCAAAGATACACCATTTCAAAACTTTTTACATACACATTTAAGTGACATTGACTATGCTCTTCCAATCGTGCTGCCATTCTCACCCAAGATGAAGGCTTACAGGACAAAACAGCCTCCCATTTAACGGTTACTACAAATGTTGCCCTATAACAATGGTTAACAATCTCACAACACATCAACAGTATCCTTACTCAACTTGCGTTCCTTATCATCAGCTTCCTACTCCCCCTCTGCCTTCTGGCCCTTGTCACTGGACTCCTGTACCTCATTAGTCTCATTTAGTTTTACTGGGCTGTCCACTCCCAGGCTGAACAGTGAACCTCGAAGGTAACTTCACCTCTGAGCTGAAAGGGTGTCTGGGGGCCATACTCTTGAGGTTTCTCCAGTCTCCTTTAGGCCAGTAAACCTGGTCTTTTTTTTTTTTTTTTTTTTTTTTGTGAGTTAGAATTATGCTCTACATCCTTCTCCAGCTCTGTCCAGAACCCTCTGTTGTGATCCTGGTCAGAGCAGTCAGCGGTGGTAGCCGGGTACCATCTAGCTGTACTGGACTCAGTCCAGTGGAGGTCTTGGTAGCTGTGGACAATTAGTCCTTTGGACTAATCTTTTCATTGTATCCTGTTCTCTTTGTTCTCCCTTGCTCCCGAAGGGATGAGACCAGTGGAGTATCTTAGATGGCCACTCACAGGCTTTTAAGACCCCAGACACTACTCACCAAGGTAGAATGTAGAGCATTATCTTTATAAGTAGTGTCATGCCAATTGAGCTAGATGTTCCCCAAGACCATGGTCCCCAGAGCCCTCCACCCAACAACTCAGTCCCTCGGGGAGTTTGGATGTGTCCATGGGGCCTCCATGACCTTTCCTTGTTATGCCAAAGGAGTTTTCCCCCTTCCACTGATATCTTGATACTTGTAGATGACTGACTTCAGGATCTTACCTACCTCAAGCAGGTTTAGAGATAGATACCTAAGAGAATTCAAGTCCCAGATTTTGATGTAATAAAATCTTTTCTCTCCTCCTTACTTGAGATCAGAGGTAGTGGGGTGGGTGAGGAAGCGGGGAAGTGGGGAGGAGTACTCCTAAATTGGCATCATCCATATCTGTGTAATAAAGAATTCGACTGGTCTTTGTCCCCAGCTCCTCAGAGATAACCTCTAAACTCTTGAAATTTCTCAAGTTATTAGAGTGCCTTTGTTATTCATGGTGGGCCATTCTGACCACACCTGATAATTTTTGCCAATGCAGTGACTCTAGATGGAGGCTGGTCATGCCAGAAAGACCAACCAGGTGATTAGATGGTTGGAGCTTTGAGTTATGTAACATCAGCCCAACCTCTGGGGAGAGGAGGGGGGATAGAGACTGTGTAGGAATACTCCAAATTGAGGCACCTGGGTGAAACAGGAGAGCTAACCCCGATTTGAATCAAACTCCATATTGTTGACTAGACTCCATCTTGAATCAGACTTTAGCTTGACCAAAGCCTCTGGCTCTGCATTCCTGAGAATGCAGCCCTCTGACTTCCCTAAACTTTAAAAGCTCTTAGCAAATAAGGGTTGGGGTGAGAACGTGGCTATTCCGGGAAGGGTTTGTTGATTATAATGTTGGTGGTCTCTTGCTGCCCCTCCCCAGTTTCTTGATGTTAAGAGAAGATTAGGGTGTTGATGGTCTCTCACTACTCTGACCCATTTTACTATTAATCAGGTGCTGTCACAAGTTTACCTTCCCCATCTTGCCATATAAAGATTCACCTTTCCCTCAGAAGATGGGAGCACTTGGTAGATTCCTCTCTGCCCTGTGTTCCCCAATTCGCGAATTGTATTACCCTCAAAAAATCTCTTTGCTTTTACTTTAACAGAAGTGAGCATTCTTACTCTACGACAAGGCTGAGTTAGATCACCTGGGCAATAATCTGATCATGTTACTTACATAATGAAATGCCAATAAAAATTCTGGACACTGAAGCTTGGGTGAGCTTTCCTGATGGGCAATATTTTGCATATTGTCACACATCAGTGTTCCAAGAGGGTGACGTGTCCTGACTCCATGGGGAGAGGATAATGGAAGCTTTGTGTTTGGGAAGCTACCAGACCTCACGCTATGAGTTTCTCCCTTTTGCTGGTTCTGATGTGTATCTTTTTGCTATAATAAAACTATAATCATAAGTATAGTGCTTTCCTGGATTCTGTGTCATTCTATCGAATTTTCAAACCTGAGGGGGTAGTGTGGACTCCCAATTTTATAGCCAGCTGGTCAGAAGTGAGAGTAGTCTGGGGATCCCCAAGTTTGCAGCTGGTGTCTAAAGCGAGGGCAGTCTTGTGGAGGACTATGTCCTTATCCTGTGAAGTCTGGCCCAACTCCAGGTAGTTGGTGTCTGAACTCATTGTAGTATCATCATCGTCATCATCATCACTACCATTCATTGACCCTTACGCCACACTGTAATAAAAAGGGCATTAGATGTACAATTTCATTTCAGCCTCACAACAGGCCTATGAGGTAGACAGAAACAGCATCCCACTTCACAAGTGAGGACACCAAAGTGTAAATTGCCATAGAATGCTCTACAGCTAAGCAGAGATGACAGGCTAAGCCAGGAAAGGCTTGTGGATATAACCTCCGCCTTGTGAATCATTTGGGAATTAGACTTGCTATCCCAGATGGAAAACCAGGAACTACCAGGAAGTGGTAGAAGAGGATCAGGAAGGTTTGAATCAGGCAAATATATGGTGTTTTTCTGAGAGAAGTAGCTTTATATTGTTCTTAAGGAAGGACAAGATGCACAGTTAGATGTTATCTTGTGTTGGGAAATAGGGAGGCCCTGACCACATGAAGATGAGGAGAAAAGGGACCCAGGCAAAGTGGCACCAGGTTGCTGGGAATAGCATAGTTATCATAAACCAGGTTTGCAAAGGAACCAGCTCAGTTTGCTTATTAATCTCATTAGCTATTGTAGGGTCCATAAACTACAGTTTGTAAATGTAATTTTGTATAGTCTGAGTTCTTTCTACAGCTTATTAATTTCAATTTTTCTTTTGCTGTCTTTGTCATATTCTTTTAGATGAAGCCAGCCTCGTTTATTTGTGATAAGGAAGAAATAGAAAGGGGGCGGGGGGGCGGGGGGCAGCTGTGGTAGGGCTGGTCTGGAACCCAAACCTTTTGACCATAAACATGGAGCCTCTTTCTATAAGGGCCAGATAGTTGTTGTCATCTGTCATTGAGTTGGCTCCCAGCTCATGATGACCTCATCCACAATGGAACAAAATCACTAGGCCTTCTTTCTAGTCCATTTAGTCTGGAAGGTCAGCCGAAACCTGTTCAGCGTCTTTGCAACACGCAAGCCTCCACTGACAGACAGGTGGTGGGCTGCACTTGAAGTGCACTGACTGGGAATTGAATCCAGGTCGCCCACATGGAAGGCAAGAATTCTACCACTGAAGCACCACTGCCCTCACACGTGCGGCTGAAGGGGAGGGCAGGTACATTTATCCAACTGAGTTGAACAGAAGGTAGAAATCACTTACTTCAACTATCTAAGCTGCTTCAAGAGAAAGTGAGATTTGCCTGGGTAATTGATCTAGATTTCCATCAGATTTGGCTTAGTTTGCAGCCCAGAGGAAATCACGAGAGTCAAAATCTCAGAGTGAGGGTGGGGGGCATTCTACCACCCAGGAGTCACATGTGTGGAGGCCAAGCTGGCCTATTTGTAATCCCAAAACCCAGATGACTTTCTTGCTCTCTTTGGGATTTCTAAATCACAAAACCAAAATGATTACCATAAACTCAAGTTACTTTCTCCCGGTGTCTCTGTTTCCACATCTGGAAAAGAATACGAAATAACAGTTAAGATGAGGATAACCAAATTTGTTCCCCTCCAAGAACAGCTATGAGACTGTCAGGTAGAACCATGATGACAAAGCAGCAAACTAAAGAATAATCTAAAGCCATACAACTTTCCACAGTGATTTCAACCTTATTGTCTGTGCCTTTTATGGACAGCTAGGCCAAAGCCTTTGCCGCCAAAGTCAAGTGAAGAATTGGGGCAGTTTGCTGCATAATTCTGTCAGGAATCCCTGAGATAACGGGCAAAAAAAATCCAGATGATTCAAATAAACTGGGGCTGAGACTTAGATAGCTTAAGCAACTCAGCTCCAACTTCCGCTTTCTTAAAAGAGACTTGGCCAAGGGCTGCGTTTATTTTGGCAAGCGTTTTACTTAAGGAAACCCAAAACATTTGTTTCAGTCAACAAATTCCTTATTTAACACTCGACAGCCAACACAGCCTCAAAAGAAAATATTTGGATGGGTAGTTAATGTTTCTGAAAAGAAAGAAAGGCTTCGATCTCTGTGGTTGAAGACAATGGCCCCTAAAATGTTAGGGCCAGATAAATTTTCAAGACTTTCCCACTTTGTGGACATGTGGAGAGATGATGGAATACTGGAAAGCAAAATACATGGTCTCTTTATGGATTTCCTTTGCATATGGGAACACTGCTTTCCCAGCATGGGAGGGGAGCAGCTCCACGTGTTCTTCCCTTGCCTGTACATCTCCTTCAGACCAAATAGTCCACTCAGGGGAAGGGACAGAAGGTAGAGATGGAAAATGTGTACCCTCAGGTGCTTGTCCAGCCCACTCTTCCTTCTCTAAGAATTACCCCAGCCACCAGTCCTCATATTACATGACACCACTCCTCCTAGGCCATAGATGATGGAGACCAAACTAGGCCAGGGAAAGTCTCTCTCTCAAGAACTGGGCATTGGGACACAGATTCTGGTTAGGTAGGTGTGAGTGCAGGACCTGGAAAGCCATGTAGATTCAGGAGCTTAGGGCACCATCTTACCCAAGCTATAACCAGATGCCATCAAGTCAACTACAACTCATGGCGACCCCACGTGTGTCATATAGAACTATGTTTCATGGGGTTTTCAATGGC
This sequence comes from Dugong dugon, assembly GCA_030035585.1. Taxonomy (NCBI): domain Eukaryota; kingdom Metazoa; phylum Chordata; class Mammalia; order Sirenia; family Dugongidae; genus Dugong; species Dugong dugon. The sequence goes on along the minus strand of CM057469.1, from coordinate 19,127,481 downwards.
TGATTTCTTGGAAGTAGGTCACTGGGCTCTTCTTCTGATGCACATCTAGGTAGACTTGAACCTCCAAACTTTCAATTAGTAGCTGAGCATGTTAACCATTTGCAGCACCGAGGGTATCTGTCCCTTCACTGAACTCAAAACCCTTTCAAACCAAGAAATATTCATTCTGTTGGATAGAACAGACTTTAAGATTTTTTTTCAACAGACATGTGAAGCAGTTTTCCAAGGTCATACAATAACTTGCTAGAAAAGCAAACTGGAGTTTGGATGTCTCAAATCCGAAGTCAGTTTATATCCTATGAGTGAAAACTGCTCCCTCCCTTCGAACGCCACATCTACATAACTTCAATTGCCTGGATAATGTGGATTAAAATGTCTGACAGGGCTAAGTAGCTTTGTTACCAGAAAGATCTACATGGACTATCAAAACAGCTAGCATGCAGCAGAAAATTACCAGCCTGGAATCATTGTACCCAGCAGACCTTCCAAATTATGTATATTTTGGATGATGAATGTTATCTTCAGCTCTATTTTTAGCTTTCTGATCCTACAAAAGTATTTGTAAGAGAAGAGAAATTTTCTGTGACAGAACCTATTAAAGTGTGAGCTGCAGAAACAGCACAAATTCTCAGGTTGCATTTTTTTTTTTTTTTTTTGGGAAGGTAACACAAATAGATTTTTACATTTTTACTTCTTTGTAGTAGAATACTTAACACTCTTTGTAATTGGAACATTCCTCAAGGTCTGTTAATTAAATCATTAACATTTAATCTTTTTCGGATACGAACTGTTGAGAAGGCTAAAAAGAGAGAATGTGGTGTTCTTTGACATCCAGATTTAAAACTTTCACCAGAATCATGTTCACAACAAAGTACTGAGCCAGCGGCTTGGGTTTCTCCAAGGGATGAACCACATGCGTCTTTCCATGTGACATGAAAGGATCCATCTCATAACCAGATAATTCATCTGGGAGTCTTCTTAAACTAAACGTGACTCAGGCTGAATTCATCATCTTCCACTCCAAACCTGAGCCTTTCCCCATCAGGTAAGGACTGAAAGGTGCTCACTGGATTTGGTGACAAACGGAGGATCTTGCCTAGAAGAGTTTCAGAGGTGTGAAAGGCAGCAACGGTCGCAAAGTGGCACGGAATGCTGGGAGATGAATGTTTCAGAAGTGAGCAGTTCCAGGGAGATCGCAAGCAAAGAAGCAAGAGTCCCTGGAGGTGAGGCAATGAGGGACGCTGAAGCTACAGTGGGAGAGATCGAGGTTATCTTGGGTTGTGATGGAACGTGGGGTGGCATCCTCTCTGGATGTGGACGAGTGTCCTGGAAATCAGGGGGTGCCTGTAACAAGACAGAAAACAGTGTTGGCACTTGTTTCTTTGGCTACTCAGCATCCAAACACACTGCCTTCTGAGGGGAGAAAGTGAAAATAAGTCTTTCTTACAAAGATAAAAGTGCCTGACTTTCCTTCTGTCAGCTCCCTGCCAGCTAGGACACAGGTATGTGCCAATCTGATGCTCCTACTCAAGATCTGGGCTCTTGAGGAATGACCTAAAGACCAGGGGATGGTTAGAGATTTTCAAGGTGGCAGGAGCAGCAGAGCCAGGCGTTCAGCAGCATGGCGGCAGTGTCCAATGGCGATATCCAGTAGCACGGCAGCAGAGTCCCATTGTGGTGTCCCACAGCATAGCAGCAATGTCCAGTGGCAGTGGTAACATTAGAGACCTTCTAACCAGATCCTTCTAGCAGAGTGATCTGGTTGTGCAAGCCCTCGGTCATTACCCATTTTTCTGAGCTTTGGGCTTCGTTCAGTCTTCTTTTTGATCCTGTGATCTAATACTTCCAATACATCACTTTGTTGCTAAAGTTAGAGCAGGTTCCTATCGCTTGTAGCCAGGCTGGTGTAGTGATATAGCTAGGTGGTGTGAGCTGAAAGGAGAGGCAAGAGTGTTGTTGTTAACGTCAGATGGAGGCGTCATGGATAAACAGTAATGGTGGGGAGCTAGGAGAGGGCTTCTCTCTCTCCCCAAGCTGGGCATGCGGGTTGAAGCATTAATAACTTCAACGTGAAGGAGTTGCAGGGCAAGTGGTTCCTAAGGAAGAGCTAGATTTTTGTTAAAACAAAGAGTTGGAGGGTTACTCTTTGAAGTGGTTGAGAATGGAGGGAAATGTGTTTCCCAAGTTCCTAAGGAGAAAAGAAAGGAGAGCAGAGTGGATGAAAAAGCGTACAGCAACATCAGAATGAGAGTAGGGAGTCAACAGATAACCACAGAGGCCTGCACTTTGCCCAGTGTTCAAAGGAGCATGATTCTCCATTCTTTCTACCCCTTCTGCAACAACCTTGGAGGTTTTATGTTGAATATGATAGTGACACAAGGTGGAAAGAGTGTGGGTACTTGAATGACACAAAACAGAAAGCCACATCTCCTTCCCCAAACAGCTGATTTTTTTGGAAGTAGATCACCAGACCTTTCTTCTGAGGCACCTCTGAGTGGACTCAAACTTCCAACTTTTCAGTTAGCAGCCAAGCACTGTTTGCACCACCCAGGGACTCCTTATGTAGAAACCCAAACCAAACCCAAAACTGTTGCCGTCAAGTCGATTCCGACTCATAGCAACCCTATAGAACTGCCCCATAGGGTTTCCAAGGAGCACCTGGTGGATTTGAACTGTCGACCTTTAGGTTAGCAGCCGAGCTCTTAACCACTGTGCCACCAGGGCTCTCCTTATGTAGAAAGTACTTAATAAAAATTTGAGGACAAGTATTATGATTTTTTTCAAAGCGTGCTGTCCCTAACCTCCCCCTTCCCCAGGTGCAGACCATGACTCCATGACAGAGGACATAAGTCATCATGTGCATGAAGGGAAGCGTGCCCTCTGACCTCAGGTGGGAGCTGCAGATTCCCGGGGGTTGGTCTTCTGAAGTGTGTGGGAGCAGGAAAACCATGTGTCAGCTTTTTATAGGCATTGAATGTTTTTTTTCCCTTTAAAAGAAAAAAGTTATAATCCAATCAGGCTTTAGTTTCTAGGCAACCCTGTTCCATTGAGTCCCGTGTTTTGGCAGTTCTTTGATGTGTGAGTCAGATTTACTGCGAACGGCACCATCTCCACACAAAGAAACACAGCTTAGACCCAAATTGATGAGACCTTGGCAGGGTTTCTTAATCTTTTTTATGCCATGGACCCCTTTGGAAGCCTGGTGAGGTCTATGGGCCTCTTCTAAGAATAATGTTCCTATATGCATTAGAAGTAAAATACATAAGATTATAAAGGAAACAAATGATATCAAACATTTTTTAAACTGGTGATAAATAATATATTTACTTCATTACATTCAATAACAAGACCAAGCAGCAGGTCTAACATAATTATCAAAACTATGAAGTCGTGATGATAACAAATGATAGTTCCTGATGTCTGATCTGAAACAACCATAATGTGATATAAAAATGTCTGATTTCTACTGGTAGCAAAGTCACAGGGACTGCTAATACTACTGTGGTGTGTCACCTGCATTTATAATGGAAGGAAATGCTAAATTTCAGTTGTTAATGGGTACTGTCAAGTTGATTCCAACTCATAGTGACCCCATGTGACAGGGTAGTACTGCTCCATAGGGTTTTCTTAGCTGTAATCTTTACAGATCTTCTGCAGAGCCACCGGGTAGATTTGAACTGCCAACCTTTCAGTTAGCAGCTGAGCTCTTAACCACTGTGCCCCCACAGGTCCTTAATTTTCAGTTAAAGGTTAGTAAATCCAGTTAAAGGTTAGTAAATTTCCATGGTCCATGAACTCTATCCACAGACCCCAGGTTAAGAATCCCTTTCTTAGAGCAGATAACTCATTGTTCTCAATAATTGAGAGAGGGTTTTCCTCCCGGCATTGTGAGGCACCCAGATGACACAGGATCAATTCATTTATTATTTATTGGCTGAGTCATTAGGAGCCTTTCAGCCCCTTGTCTATGTGGGGCCTCAGGAGGCCATGTTGGTGGTGGGGTGTGAGGTGTCACGGCAGGAACTAATATAGAAGATGGGAGAATGTCGATGGGAGTGAAAGGAAAGGATGGGGAGGGCAAGACAAGCCCACTCCAGTGCCCACCTCACCCTAATCCCAAGCAAACATTCATAGAGGGTCTGCCTCCCTCAAATCATGCCCCTTTCCTTCATTTTTATAGCCAATTGGGGATCGAGCTTGACAATGCTTCCTTTTCTCTCAGATCTGCCTTTTCATCTTCCTTCTCGTTGCTCCTCCTAGTTCAGGCATTTAACACCTTTGGCCTGAATTACCGTAACAGATGGTCTCCCTTGTTTTCCTCAGTGTATCCTGTACACTGCTGTCAGGCAAGACGTCTTGACGTGGTTTCTCACAGATCCCTTTCTGCTCAGGGAACCAACTGGGGAACTTCCATTATTGCTGGTTCCAAGGTCCACGTCTCTGTCCAGATTTGGGCCCTTCATAATTTCACCCCCTCTTTCTAGTCAAGTTTATTTCCCACCAGCACTCAGCAAATGCCGGATCTGTTTCTTGGCCGTACTTCACACACACACACACACACACACACACACACACACATACACTCACTGCTTGCAGTAGTCGTTACTTTGTGGATGCTATGTCCTTACTCTGAACCACTCCCTTCCACCACTCAGCCACCCTGAATCCTGCCCATCCATCCAAAGAATCCTGAGGTCTTTTCTCCCAGCTGAGTCACACTGAACAAGCCCTGCTCTTAATGGCCACTGCTTTGGTGTTACCACACAGGTGGCATTGAAGTATATCCTGGTTATATCAGTACATTACTTCTGTATCTCCAACTGGACATTAAATGTCTCAAGGATGGGAACCATACATTATATTCTTCTGGTCATGGAGTGGTTAAGAGCTTGGCTGCAAACCCAAAGGTTGGCAGTTCAAGTGCACCAACTGCTCCTTGGAAACCCTATGGGGCAGTTCTACTCTGTCCTATAGGGTCTCTATGAGTCAGAATCGACTGGACAGCAACAGGTTTGGTTTTGCTGGTTTTATATTTCTCCCTGTTAACCAAAAAGTTGTGGTTCAAACCCACCTGGTCACTCTGCAGGAGAAAGACCTGGTGATCTGCTTCCATAAAAAATTACAGTCAAGAAAACCCTACAGGGGCAGTTCTCCTCTGTCACATAGGGTCGCTATGAGTCGAAATCAACTCGAAGGCACCCAACAACAACAACAACATATTTCTCCCTAAGGCCCCTAGGTGATGCAAACAGTTTGCGCTCGCTGTTAATCTAAAGGTTGGTAGTTCAAACCCACCCAACAGCACCGCAGAAGAAAAGGCCTGGCGATTTGCTTCCATTAAAATTATGGCCAATAAAACCCTATGGAGCAGTTTTACTCTGTGACACATGGGTTCACCATTAGTCAGAACTGACTCGACAGCAACTAACAACAATAATATTTCTCCCTGGGCCTAGACTAATGCTGAGCATACAGAAAATTCATGTAACTGGTCAAATTATAATGATGTGGAGAAGTTTTTATTTCCTTCGATCTCTTTGGGAAAGTATTACATGTATTTGGAAGAAATACTTTGACAAGCTCCTTGAGGTTAAGAGTGAAGCCTCCCAGGGCATTCCTAAGCAACAAAAGATATCTGCCAAATTATTATCTATATGATCAGGGGAGCAATTTATGGAGCTTCTGAGGAGGGAAAGAAAGACATGGGAAGGGAATGTCATGGTTTGAATTATGTCCCCCAAAAAATGTGTGTATCAATTTGGCTGGGCCATGATTCCCAGAATTGTGTGGTTAGCCTCCACTTTATGATTGTAATTTTATGTTAAAGATGATTAGGGTGGGATTGTAATACCACCCTAACCCAGGTCACATCCCTGATCCATTGTAAAGGGAGTTTCCCTGGGGTGTGGCCTGCACCACCTTTTATCTCTTGTAAGAGATAAAAGCAAAGTAAAGCAAGTGGAGAATGGGGGGACCTCATACCATCAAGAAAGCAGTTCCTTTGGACCGGGGTCCCTGCGCAGAGAAGCTCCTGGTCCGGGGGAACACCGAAGGCCGACAGAAAGAAAAAGCCTTCCCCTGGAGCTGATGCCTTGAATTTGGACTTTTAGCCTACTTTAACTGTGAGGAAATAAATTTCTCTTCATTAAAACCTTCCACTTGTGGTATTTCTGTTATAGCAGCACTAGATGACTAAGACGGAATGAGACAGGAGTCCAGTACATTGTATGATGTGAGCCCCATCCGTATCCCAAAATCTTTAGAAAAATTCTATTAAAACTCACAAAATAGTTGGGATGGGAAGATTTCTAGTGGAAGCCAGTAAAGGGGCCAAGTTGTATACTGAGAGTAATGTGAGGCTTTGAGGCATTATATGGATGCAGGAGCCAGATGGACAGGGAGGCCTTGGCTGGCACTTGGATTATATTCAAATGAATGATTAATCGATTGATTGACCAGTAAGTAGAATGTTTGTGGATGGCTCATCCACCTCTAGTACGTTTGCCTCGCTCCTCCTCCACCTCACTCGCTATCTAATTGAGGAAGAATTCAAGTGAAGGCGAAGTAAGACTACAGATAGTCTGGTAGGATGACAGATAGTCACAAGTCTTTATTTGCTAAAACTCACTTTAAATATGTTGCTATGAGTTAGGTTTCATTCTTAATTTCCCTCAAGATTAGGTACATCATCCACTCAGTAAACACATTTCTGACTGTTACCTGGGATTCAAGTGGCCACTCCAGTCCTTCAGCCCTGCATATACAGGGTGTGGGTGGAATTTTGCACTTACTGTTCCATTGTTTGCAACTGTCCTCATTTGGGAAGGAGTGAATTCTGTCATCTTGGGTAGATTGGAAATACGTGTTGCCTTCTAAGTCCTCTTGATTAATTAACTTAAGTTTTATACGTAGTATATACAAGGCTATATAGCATATAAACCAAAAACCAAACCAAACCCGTTGCTGTCGAGTTGATTCCCATTCATAGTGACCCTATAGAACAGAGAAGAACTGTCCCATAGAGCTTCCAAGGAGCAGCTGGTGGATTCTAACTGCTGACCTTTTGGTTAGCAGCCAAGCTGTTAGCCACTGCACCACCAGGGCTCCATATAGTATGTAAACCAAAATAAATCAAACCTATTGCCATTGAGTCAATTCTGACTCATAGCGACCCTATAGGACAGAGTAGAACTTCCCCCTAGGGTTTCCAAGGAGTCCTGGTGGATTCAAACTGCCAACCTTTTGGTTAGCAGCTTAGCTCTTAACCACTACACCACCAGGGTTTCCATATAGTATATAGTATGTATAAAACTTAACTGTGATCATTAAGGTAGTGTGTCAACTTGGCTGGGCCATGATGCTCATGATTTGGCAGTTATGATGTAGTCTGGTAGTCATATCATGATGTGATCACTTCCATGATGAGTTTTGATATAGTGTGATCACCTCCATGATGGGATCTGCTGTGAGTAGCCAATCAGCTGAAAGGGAGTTTCCTTGGGGGTATGGCCTGCATTGAATATAAGTAGAATTTCTGGTAAGGCTCATGGGTTTTGCTCAATCTAGATCCTGCAGCTGGCTCCTGTTCATCTGACCTCCAGTTCCTGGGACTTGAGCTAGCAGTTTACTTGCCGTATTGCCTGCTGATCTTGGAATTCATCAGTCTTTGCAGCCTGTGAGCCAGAGCCCTGCTGTCTAACTTGCCAATCCTGGGTTTGCCAGCCCCTGTGGCTATGTGAATCTGGAGAAGCCTCCAGCCTGAACCCCATTCCAGCCTCTATAGCCATGTGAGTCATTCCCTTAATATAAATCTATAGATATATATATATATTTATACACTTTATTGGTTTTGCTTCTCTAGAGAATCCAGCCTAAGATGTTTACTATAAGACATACAGTATACAAGGCCACCTTTCATCTGTACTATGGTGACCTGTGTTTTGCTGTGATGCTGGAAGTTATGCCACCAGTATTTCAAATACCAGCAGGGTCACCCATGGTGGACAGGTTTCAGTGGAGCTTCCAGACTAAGACAGACTAGGAAGAAGAACCTGGCAGTCTACTTCTGAAAAAATTGGTCAGGGAAAACCTTACAAATAGCAGCAAAACATTGTCTGATACAGTGCCGGAAGATGAGCCCCTCAGGTTGAAAGGCGCTCAAAATGTGACTTGGGAAGAGCTGCCTCCTCAAAGTAGAGTCAACCTTAATGATGTGGATGGACTAAAGCTTTCAGGACCTTAATTTGCTGATCTCAAAATGAGCAGACTCAAAATGAGAAGAAATAGCCACAAACATCCATTAATAATTGGAACATGGAATATACAAAGTATGAATCTAAGAAAATTGGAAGCCATCTAAAATAAATTGGAAACCATAAAGTCAATACCCTAGGCACTAGTGAGCTGAAATGGACTGGTATTGGCCATTTTGAATTGGACAGTCATATGGTCTACTATGCCGGGAATGACAAAAAGAACATTTCAAGATCTATCCTGAAGTACAACGCTGTCAGTAACAGGATAATATCCACATGCCTACCGGGAAGACCAGTTAATACGATGTTATTCAAATTTATACAGCAGCCACTAAGGTGAATGATGAAGAAATTGAACACTTTTACCAACTTCTGCAGTCTGAAATTCATCAAACATGCTCTCAAGATGCATTGACAATTACTGTGATTGGAATGCAAAAGTTGGAAACAAAGAAGAATGATCAGTAGTTGGAAAACATGGTCTTGGTGATAGAAATGACACTGGAGATCACATGATAGAATTTTGCAAGACTTCTTTATTGCAAATACCTTTTTTCAACAGCATAAACAGTGACTATACACGTGGACCTCACCAGATGGAATACACAGGAATCAAATCCACTACATCTGTGGAAAGAGACTATGGAGAAATTCAATATCATCAGTCAGAACAAGGCCAGGAGCCAACTGCAGAACAGACTACCAATTGCTCATATGCAAGTCCAAGTTGAAGTTGAAGAAAATTGAGCAAGTCCACTGCCAAAATATGACACTGTGTATACCTAAATTTAGAGATTATCTCAAAAATAGATTTGATGCATTGGACACTAATAACAAAGATCATATGAGTTGTGGGATGACATCATACATAAAGAAAGCAAGAGGTCATTAAAAAGACAGGAAAGAAAGAAAACACCAAAATGAATGTCAGAAGAGACTCTGAAACTTGCTCTTGAACATAGAGTAGCTAAAGCGAATGGAAAAAATGATGAAGTAAAAAGCTGAACAGAAGATTTCAAAGGGTGACTCAAGAAGACAAAGTAAAGTATTATAATGAAATGTGCAAAACCTGGAGTTAGAAAACCAAAGAGGAAGAGCACGCTTGGCGTTTCTCAAGCTGAAAGAACTGAAGAAAAAATTCAAGCCTCGAGTGGCAGTATTGAAGGATTCTCCGGAGGAAAATATTGAATGATGCAGGAAGCCTCAAAAGAAAGTGGAAGGAATACACAGAGTCATTGCACCAAAAAGAACTGGTCAATGTTCAACCATTTCAGGAGGTAGCATATAATTAAGAACCTATTGTACTGAAGGAAGATGACCAAGCTGCACTGAAGGCATTGCTGAAAAACAAGACTCCAGGAATTGACGGAATACCAGTTGAGATGTTTCAACAAATGGATGCGGTGCTGGAAGTGTTCACTCATCTATTCCAAGAAATTTGGAAGACAGCTACCTGGTCAATGGACTGGAAGAGATCCATATTTGTGCTCATCCCAAAGAAAGGTGATGCAACAGAATGCAGAAATTATCAAACAATATCCTTAATATCATATGCAAGTAAAATTTTGCTGAAGATCACTCAAAAGCAGTTGCAGCAGTACATTGACAGGCAATGTCAGTAATTCAAGCCAGATTCAGAAGAGGATGTGGAACCAGGAATATCGTTGCTGATGTCAGATGGATCTTGGCTGAAAGCAGAGAATACAAAAATCCTCACAACTGGACCAATAAACAACATCATGATAAATGGAGAAAAGATAGAAGTTGTTGAGGATTTCGTTTTACTTGCAGCCACAATCAACACCCATGGGAAGCAGCAGTCAAGAAATCAAAGGACGTATTTCATTGGGCAAATCTGCTGCAAAAGACCCCTTTAAAGTGTTGAAAAGCAAAGATGTCACTTTGAAGATTATGGTGCACCTGACCCAAGCCATGGTGTTTTCAATCACCTCATATGCATGCAAAAGCTGGACAATGAATAAGGAAGACCAAAGAATCGATGCCTTTGAATTATGATGTTGGCAAAGACTATTGAATATACCATGGACTGTCAGAAGAACAAACAAATCTGTCTTGAAAGAAGTACAGCAAGAAGACTCCTTAGAAGCAAGGATGGGAGACTTCATCTCATGCACTTTGGACGTGTTGTTAGGAGGGACCAGTCCCTGGAGAAGGACATCATGCTTGGTAAAGTATAGGATTAGTGAAAAAGAGGAAGATCCTCAAGGAGATGGACTGACAGTGGCTGCAACAATGGGCTCAATCATAACAATGGTTGTGAGGATGGCGCAGGACCAGGCAGTGTTTCGTTCTGTCATACACACGGTTGCTATGAGTTAGAACCGACTTGACGACTTGACGCTACCTAACAACAACAATATACAAGGCATCCTGCTGAGCACTGCGGGAGATCCACCGTCCTCTGAAGACTCCGTTTTACCAGTATTATGATCCAAGGAAAACTACGACAAGGGAAATAAGCATTTCGTTTATACAAAGTGACAGATGCTAAGTAAGTATGCCACACACCACAAGAGCTTAGTTTAAGTTTGTGAATTAACATGGACTTTGTTCATTATAGAAATGTCTGGGTGGTGCAAACAATTAACACGCTCAGCTGTTATCTGAAAGGCTAAAGGTTCAAGTTCACTCAGAGGCACAAAGGAAGAAAGCCTTTGCAATCTACTTGCAAAAAGTCAGCATTGCAAACAGTACGGAGAACAGTTCCACCCTGATACTCATGGGGTTGCCATGAGTCGGAGCCAACTCCACAGCAACGGGTTTCTTTTTTTTTTTTTTTTTTCATTATATTAAATAAAAATATTTTTTAAAGCAGAGCACTACACTGTATTCCAATTATATAAAGTACAAAAACAGGCAAAACGAATCTATTCTGTAACAATTAAAATCAGGATCGTGACTAGCCTGGGTGGGGGTGAGGAGGGGTAATGACTAGAGGGGACTTGAGGGATTTCTGGCTAGTGGTAACGTCCTATTCCTGATCTGGTGTTGGTTGCACACATAGTTCACCTTGTGAAAATGTATTGAGCTGTATACACTTAGGATTTATGCCCTTTACCGAATATATGTTACGTTTCAATTGAACATCTTTTAAAGGGCGAGTAAGTATTTGGTCTACTAGAAGCATCTGTTGAAATGCCTTAGAAATTAATACTGCTATAAATTCTTTCCAAGAAACTTTCTTGGCTAGTTCCCTTCAGCCTCTCAAAATTCCTGGATCAGGAGTAGGATCATACAGTTGCTGTTTTGATTCCATTAAATTAAAGCCTGATTTGGCTGAGGGAATGGGGACATTGGTGGTTCAGTGGCAGAATCCTCACGTTTTATGTGGGAGACCCAGGTTCCACTCTCAGCCAATGCACCTTACACACAGCCACCACTCATCTGTCAGTGGAGGCTTGCGTGTTGCTATGATGCCGAACAGGTTTCAGTGGAGCTTCCACGCTAAGACAGACTAGGAAAAAAGGCCTGGTGATCTACTGCTGAAAAATCAGCCACTGAAAACACTATGGATCACAACAGTCCAATCCTGTCATACATGGGTCACCATGAGTCAGGGGCCAACTTGACTGCAGGTAATAATACAACAGGTTGAGGGACGTCTCATTTGTGTTATGGGGAGACCCTGACAGGACAATGGTGAGTCCGGGTTGTGGGACACTCACACTACTACCAAAGCACAGGGTCCAGTCCAATCACAGCGAGTGACACAACAGGAAACCCTAGAAAAAGCTGACCAAGTTGCAGTGATATCATGCAAGGGCCTTGCAGTCAAGATTTTTTCCACTTTTGTTGCTCTGCCTGTGTCTCCTCCTGAACTTTGCTGCTTTGAAATTTCTGGGCAGAAAGAAATTAATTTGAAATCCAATGCAGACCTGACTCAGGGGAGAGCCACAGCACAAAAGAGAGCTTTGGATAATTGGTGGAAGACATACTGCCCAAAGAATTTCATTTTTCCCCTTAACTCTTCCAAGTAGATATTCTTTGAGACCAAAATCCACAGGCACCCAGTGAAACAGAAATTGAGCAGCTAGATTAACCAAGGCAGAGAGCTAATCCAAATAATTGGGGCTTCCAATTAAAATTTTTACATGGATCTGCTGCTTTGTTAAAATTCTTCAAATTAAACTTAGCATTTCATGTGATAGAATAGTGACTTAGGCATCATGTTATATGTTGGAAAGAGGTTGATTTGATTTGGGATTCCAGCTCTGCCACCCACTAGCAAGTGGCTTTTGGCACATTATTTAACCTTTTGAGGCTGTTTCCCTAACCCTGCAGTGTTGTGCCATGGATTAAAATGCATCTCTGCCAAGTGCCTAAACCCGTGTGGTTACTCAAATAAATAATATATGTGAGTCATTATTGTTATTGTTGCTGTTATTTTAATAGCTCCTGAAGTCATTGTAAACCTTGCCTAATGCAAAGCTAGGGTAGCTGAACTCAAAAACTGTGTGAACTTGTCTATTCTTCAGGAAGTTGGTAGCTTTTCATTTAACAGGAGACACCTAAATAGAATCTCGACATGGTTCAAAGAACCAACAGGATTTGAAGCTACCAGATTAAAATATTTGTGATTGGGGATGCTTAAGTCTTGGATAAAAGGGAATAAGTGAAATGTATTTTAAAATGACTTTAGTATGGCTGGCTTGTTGTTTTATTACATCTGATGGGTCCCTTCAACGACATGAGTGGGTAGTAGGAAAGCAGTGTATTTAATTGCATTTTGCTGAACTGATAAGAGTTTTATAATCTTGACAAATATCATTCAAAATGACAAATACAATTCAAAAATACATAATGTATTTTAGAATAACTATTGACGATGAAGAAATCTTGAGGTTTTTTTCACATCAATTTCATCTTCTTTCTAGACTTAGAAAAAATTATTTTTTTACCCAGTAGTTTACAAAGTGTGATAATAAAGTACTGAGACTGATTTTAACAAGCATTTTGAAAATGCAATTACTGAAGAAAGCAACGGGAATTTTTCTTTGGAGAGGGAAGGGAAACTTTCTCTTCCTGAAGTAAATTACCATGTCAGATGAATCCAAGGTATAAGTTGAAAGGAAAATAGTTCTGTAATTTCTCTGCTTCCTCTTATCTCCTTTTTAAAGAATATAAACTATTACTAATACACTAGTGAGAGCTTTAAGGTGTGAGTCATAACCTGGGAGTCACAGCCACACATCAAAAGGCTCTGACTGGGGAAAACTGAATATGTTCCTATTCCCACACTGAAATAATAACCCCCTCCCACGGGGGCTAGAAGAAAAAAGTGCTTTTCAATAATAAAGTTTAACTTCTTTTCTTTATTCCTTCACAGTTTGATTTTTATAGGCATCTGGTCTAAGATGGCTGTGTCCTCTACAGCTTACATTATTTAGGACTGTCTTAGTTATCTAGTGCTGCTATAGCAGAAATACCACAAATGAATGGCTTTAACAAACAGAAGTTTATTCGCTCACAGTCTAGGAGGCTAGAAATCCAAACCGAGGGCACCAGCTCCAGGGGAGGTCCTTGTCTCTCTGTCGGCTCTGGAGGAAGGTACTTGTCATCAATCTTCCCCCTGGTCTAGGAGCTTCCCAGCGCAGGGACCCCAGGTCCAAAGGATGCGCTCCACTCCCAGTTCTTCTTTCTTGGTGGTATGAGGTCACTCTTCTGTCTGCTCACTTCTCCCTTTTATATCTCAAAAAAGGTTGACTCAAGATACAACCTAATCCTGTAAATTGAGTTCTGCCTCATTAACATAACTGCCTCTAACTCTGCCTCATTAACATCATAGAGGTTAGATTTATGACACATAGGATAATCACATCAGATCACAAAATGGTGAACAACGACATAATATTGGGAATTAGCCTAGCCAAACTGACACACATTTTAGGGGAACACAATTCAATTCATGACAAGGACCTTCTTTCACCCAGGACACAATTCTTGCTTTTTCCCTCTTCTGTTTCTCTTGCCCTTCTTGCCCTCATTTGCTATTATTTCTACAAAGATAACAGAACTATAACAAGTCACCTTTTTTTTAGCGCTTTACAGTTTACAAAGCATTTTCATAAATATCTCATTTGAGCAACTTTATATAAAAATATAAATTAGTACCCTGCTCTACAGATTGGAAAACTTTGGGCACAAGAGAAGCTAGATGATTTCCCAAGGTCCTCTCACTCCAACACTTCTTTATACCACGTTGAGCAAATCAAAGACCTCATCATCTCATAGGACACCCGTCTGTTCGTTTATCACAGCAGCAAGGTGGAATGACTGGTGGTAAAGTGTTGACACACAAGGTCAGAGCGCACAGAGCTTCCTTCAGGGCAAAGAGCACAGAAACTTCCAGAGATGGGCACATAGTGCAGTAGACAACACAGCTGACTCCTGGGCAGAGTTAGGAATATTCCAGTCCATAGGTCCCCACAGAGGGACAGCCTGGAGGACACCATGCAGGGTGAGGATTCCATTTGACACAAAAAGCTCATCTCTGCTGTTCTAACGGGGCTAGGAGTGGGGTGGAATGCCAAACCCCCAAGATACATGCATGCACACACATGTGCTCTTACACACACACACACACCCTGCCCCATCCCACCTACCTATCCCAGAGCAGGATACATGCCTAGCTACTCCTCAGCTCCGAGCTACTAATGCAAAACAAACCCAGCAAACTCCTGTGAGGCTGAATGCAGTGAATGTTACTTTTCCAGGCACAGTGTCCTTCAGCAGGCCTGGCTTTGAGCCTGGCTGCTGTCAACTCCTACATACTCAACGAGGTATCTCATCGAGCTGATCACTCACTCAAGCCTTGTTCACCTATCACCTATGATCACACTGTGGAGGATACAGCTATGAAGTCAAAATCATAAACAGTTGCTCAGTGTAAAAATAGCCTCTTTGTTCTGCTCCCATGTCCTTCCTCTCCTCACGCTTCCTTCCTTTTTGTTCTGTTTGCCCCTGTGGTAACCTTAGGGGTCCCTTCCCCAAGGAAAACTGTTGGCACTTATACACAGAGAGGGTGAGGCTTACTAGAGGCTTTCCCTGAGGACAAAGGATTCAGACAGGCCAACAGGAGCACTGGTCAGCTTAGTCTGGGCACCCCATGCTTCCCAAGCTCTGGACTTCCTCTCCTCCAGTCTCAGCTCCCCACTCCCAGAGTCATACCGTTAACCTTGTCATTACCAATACCTGCAGCCCCTCAGTAGCCCACTCTCAGACCACCTCCTATCTGCCCAGCTCGCTCTCTCAGTGCCTCAATCACAACAATCCACTGATGTCACCAAGACCTATAATTCTACAGTCTAGAGGTCCTACCACCTTCTCACCGTCCCACTGTCCTTCATGTCCTCTCTTCCCTCTTCCCTCCTCATCCATCTTATTCCGCAGCCAATCATTGTATCATTCACCTGCTTACACACTCTACCCTCTTACCTCTCTTTCACTTCGAGGTCTTTTCCTGAAGAAACCACAACGCTGGTTAGATCTAACTCTCCACCTACTCTGGGCTGCA
This sequence comes from Dugong dugon, assembly GCA_030035585.1. Lineage (NCBI taxonomy): Eukaryota > Metazoa > Chordata > Mammalia > Sirenia > Dugongidae > Dugong > Dugong dugon. Next base: position 19,111,692 of record CM057469.1, on the reverse strand, counting down.
CCTCACAATAGTCAGAGAGAAGCACACAACCACGATCTCTGATCACACTTTAAGGTCATGATAAAGTCAAGTGGGGCCTGAACGATGCCCTACAATCATTTATACTTATCAATTCTCTCTCCCAGTCTCCTTGAAGCTGAATTCATTATCATCTTCCTCCTCAGAACTTCAACACCTCTTCCCCATCCTTCCACTCAGTAACCTTGCTTCCCACTTCACCAAGAAAATCGAATCATCAGAAAAGAACTCCTCCATGCTCCACCGCTACCTCCACCTCCCTGCACTCGTGTCTGCCCACCTTCTTTCCTGGCGCTGTGGGTGAGCTGCCCTGGCCTGCCATGGCCAACCCATTCATGTGAGTAGATCACCCCGTCTCGCTTACTCACGGACATCACTCAGCAATTCTGTCTGCTCTCCTGCATCATCACTTTTTCTAACACTACTGAACTACTCCCATCAGCATACAAACATACTATATTTCTCTCATCTTATAAAGAAAAAAAAGTCTCTTCATCTCACTCTCCTCCCTGCAGCTACCACCTTATTTCTCTTTCTTCTTTTACAACAAAATTTTATACTCTTTATACTCTCCTTCTGCCACCTCCAATCCCTCTCCTCTCATTCTCTCTTGAATCCACAGCAACCACTTCCACCCCCACCACTGCACTAAACAGTTCTTCTCAAGGTCACTGCTGAATTCCATAATCACTTACCATCAGGGACATTGGAAACAGCTGACATGCTCTCTTCCTTGAGCTGCTTTCTCCTCTTGGCTTCCAAGATACCACACTCCCCTGGGTCTCCTTGTACTTTTCCAGCCACCCTTTCTCAAGCTTTCTTGTTGGTTCTTTTTTATTTCCTTATCTCTAAATGTCAGAGTGCTCTAGGGCTCAATCTTCGGACCTTTTCTCTTTTGTGTCTCTACTGAGTTCTGAGGAAATCTCATCTGACCTTATGGCTCTAAATATTATTTATATGTTGATGAGTCTCAAATGGAGTCCCCGGGCGGGGTGCAAAAGATTAACGCTGTTGGCTGCTAACTGAAAGGTTAGAGGATTGAGTCTACCTAGAGACGCCTTGGAAGAAAGTCCTGGTAATCTACTTCTGAAAAAGCAGCCACTGATAACCCTATGGAGCACAGTGCTACTCTGATACACATGGGGTTGCCATGAGTTAGAATCAATTCAGTGGTAACTGGTGGTGATGGTGGTGGCGGATTCTCAAATTTTTATTTTCAGCAAGAACCTTTCCCCTGAGCGCCATATCCACATAACCAACTGCTACTTGACACTCACTTGAATGTTTAAGGAGCACCTCAAACTTAATAGGCCCCAAACTCAGCATTCGACTCTTCCCTCACCAGTTCTTCTAGCAGCGTTCCCCATTTCAGCAAAACGCAACTTTATTTTCTTAGTTGCTCAGGCCAAAGATGTTGATATCATGCTTGACTCTTCTCCCAACCCCCATCCCACTCATTCAGTTCATTAGCAAATCTTGTTTGCTGTATCTTCAAAATCTACCCAAAATCCCATCACTGTTCATCACCCCCACTGTCACAAGCCTTTATCAAACCACTATCATCCTTGCCTAGATTATTGCAATAGCCTTCTAATAGGTCTCCATGCTTCTGTCCTTGCCCTCCTACAGTCTGTTCTCAGCGCAGCTTTCAGAACGATCTGGTTAGATCCCATCACCCCACTGCATAAGACCCTCCAATGTGTTTCCATTTCATTGAGAAAAAAACCATAGACCGTTGCATGGACCGATAGCCTCTGCCTGGCCTCACCCCTTATCTCTTCACCTTCATCCTCCAGTGCTCTTCCCCCTCCTCTGCTGCCAACACTCAGACCTCTCTGCAGTTCCTCCAACATGCCAGGCTTCTGCTTTGGGGCCTCAGCAATTTCTGCTACCTCTTCCCGGGATGCTCTTCCTCCAGACAGCCTTATGGTTAACTCCCAGTCTTCCTTCAAGCTTGAGCCAAAAGCCATCTTCTCAACAACTCCTTCTGTTACGGATTAATTGTGACTCCCCAAAATACATATTGGAATTCTAACCTGTAGATGTAACCGTGTTTGGAAATAGGGTTTTCTTTGTTATGTTAATGAGGTCATACCCGAGTGGGATGGGTTCTATATCTAATTTCTTCTTTTTGTTTTGTTTTTGGCATGGATTTGAATCTTTTTTTTTTTTTTTCATTGTTGTAAAAATATATATAACACAACATTTCCCAATTCAACATTTTCAGGCTTACAATTTAGTGATATCGGTTACATTAATCATGTTATGCAACCATTATCCTTCATCCATAGCAAATATCCCATCACCATAAACAGAAACTCACTGCGTAATTTAATCACTTCTGAGTTACAAAAAGAGCAGATTAAACACAGAGATATGCACACACAAGGGAGAACAGACGCCATGTGAGGGTACAAGCCAAGGACCTAAGGAGCACCTGCGACTGCCTACGAGGAAGGAATCAACACAACTGAGACCCTGCTTTGGACTTTCAGCCTCCAGAACTGTGAGAAAATAAACTTCCGTTCTTTAAAGCCACCCACTGGTGGTATTTGTGTTATAGAAGCACTAGGTAACTAAAACCCCTCCCGTTGCCACTGTTGAAAATTTCACCCCCTTTCCCCGCAACATTTCTCATCCACTTTGTCTGCTTTCCTTTTTCTCCTTAGCACATATTGCCATCCAACATACTGTATGTTTTACTTATTTATCTTGTTAATTGTCACCCCTCTAAAATGCCTTTGGGGGCAGAGATTTTTGTCTTCTTTGGTTATTACCATGTCCCCAGTTCTCATGGCAGCCATGTGACAGGGGCTCAAAAAATGCTTGTTGTTTAACAAACAGGAAGGCCTCTGCCTACGCCAATGGGATGTCTCCATAGACTAGCTATCCTCGCAGTCACAGGTAAGGCATGGTTTTCAGAGCCCACGCCCTCGCAGACAGAGAAATGACTACAGTAGTGGCACCTCTCTAAACTCCCTTCCCTCTGAGTACTGGAGCTATAGTGAGGTGGTAAGCAGCTCGGTCTATAGAGTCAGGAGGACCTGGGCTGATGTCAGCTTGTGACCCTTAGTAGTAGTTTAACCTGGGGAGAACCACTTCCTCTCCCTAAGCCTCAGTTTCTTAATCAGTGACATGGGAATAATACGACCTACTTCACAGGACTATCGAAGGATTAAATGAAACCATTTCTGTACTTAGTACAGTGCCCAGCACATAGTCAGCAATTGGAGAATGGAAATTACTTTTATTCGCAGTAAGAAAAGTTGCAGGAGCTGCAGGTGCTCAGCCTGGGAAGAATCTTGCTGGTGATTTAAAGTCTGCTTGTCTATTATCAGAAGGCCGCCGGCTGGTTGCTTGCTTTCTTAGTTGTCTAGTGCTGCTGTAACAGAAGTACCACAAGTGGATGGCTTTAACAAAGAGAAGTTTATTCTCCCACAGTTTAGGAGGCCAGAAGTCCAAATTCAGGGCGCCAGCTCCAGGGGATGTATTTCTCTCTGTCACCTCTGGGGGAAGGTCCTTATCATTAATCTTCCCCTGGTCGAGGAGATTCTCAGCACAGGAACCCCAGGTCCAAAGGACACACTCTGCTCCCAGTGCTGCTTTCTTGGTGGTATGAGGTCCCCCTATCTCCCTGCTCCCTTCTCTCTTTTGTATCTCAAAAGAGATTGACTCAAAACACAACCTAATCTTGTAGATTGAGTTCTGCCTCATTAACATCATAGAAGTAGGATTTACAACACATAGGAAGATCACATCAGATGACAAAATAGTGGACAATCACGCAATATTGGGAATCATGGCCTAAAAAAGTTGACACGTATTTTTAGGGGACACAATTCAATTTATGACACTCACTATCTCTACGGAAACTAGGACAGGAAGAAACATGCTTTGGCTTCAGCAGGGCAGAGTGAAGTTCCACTTGTGGAAGAATTGTCCAATTTTTAGGGGGAGTAACTACAGGATAAGGATCCCTGGTGGCACAGTAGTTAAAGCGCTTGGCTGCTTACCAAAAGGTTGGTGGTGCAAACCCATCAGCCACTTCTCAGGAGAAAAATGTAGCAGTCTGCTTCAGTAAAGATTTACAGCCTCGGAAACCCTATGGGAAAGTCCTGCTCTGTCCTATAGGATCACTATGAGTCGGAATCAACTCAGTGACAGTGGGTTTGGGTTTGGTTTAGAACCACAAGATATAGTTCCTGGGTGGCGCAAACAGTCTATGCACTCGGCTGTACACTGAAAGGTTGATGATTCGAGTCTACCAGAGGTGCCTCAGAAGAAAGTCCTGGCAATCTGCTTCTGAAAATTCAGAGATTTAAAAGCCTATGGAGCACATTTCTACTCTGACACACATGGGGTTGCCATGAGTTGGAATCAACTCAATGGCAACTGGTTTGGTTTTTTTGGTTTAACCACAGGAGCTGATTTATCTAAAGAAGCTATGGCGTCTCCATCTATACAGATCTCTAGAGAGTAATATATTCTGATTTATCTGGTCACAGACTCCCTGGACCTTTCAGGTTGAGAGATCTGGGACTGGAAAAGAGCCACAAAAATGGCACTTCCCCAGAGATGCTGCAAACTCCACTGCAAAATGGTGCAGCTGACCTCTGAAAATTAACAGGTCTACCTTACAACTAAGGAGTCTTGGTGGCACAGTACTTAAGCGCTCATCTGTGAACCAAAAGGTCGGAGGTTTGAACCCACCAGGCACTCTGCAGGAGAAAAACGTGGCAGTCTGCTTCTGTAAAGATTTACAGCCTTGGAAATCCTATAGGGCAGTTCTACTCTGTCCTATAGGGTCACCATGAGTCAGAATCAACTCAACAGCTATGGGTATGTGTCATGGATTGAATTGTGTCCCCCAAAAATATTTGTCAACTTCGCTGGGTCATGATTCCCAGTATCATATGATTGTGTACCATGTGGTAATCTGATGTGATTTCCTTATGTGTTGTAAACTCTATCACTATGACGTAATAAGATGGATTATCGGCAGTTATACTGATGAGGTCTACAAGATTAGATAGTGTCTTAAGCCAATCTTTTTTGATATATAAAAGGAAGAAGCAAGCAGAGACACATGGGAACCTCATACCACTAAGAAAGCAGAGCCGGGAGCAGAGCGTGTTTTTTAGACCTGAGGTTCCTGCACAGAGAAGCTCCCAGACCAAGGGAAGATTGACGACACGGACCTTCCACCAGAGCTGATAGAGAAAGCCTTCCCTTGGAGCCGACGCCCTGAATTTGGACTTGTAGCCTAAGACAGTATGGGTGGCAATACAACACTACAAGCCCCATATTTCATTTGTTAATAAGCCTCTTTGCCCGTCTCTTATCCATATTTTAAGTTTTTAGCTTCTCAGCTTGCTTTTTCTAGTGCAAATGGATGGAATTTAAGCATTCAGCCTTGACAGTTGCAGCTCTTCTAATGCCTGGTTAGAAATCTCATCAAGATGAGAAGGAGAAAAGCATGCTCTCTCTTTTCTTGACACTGGAGAAAAGCAGATGTTCTGTATCATAAAACATCCTTGCAAATATTACTTCTAGCAAACGATCTGGTGAAATCCTGGAATACCACTTATACGAAATATCTAGACTAGGCAAGTATATGAGACCAAGGTTCATTAGTGGTTACCACGGGTGGACGGGAGGAAGGGGAAAAGGAGGACTCAATGCTTAGGGGAGGCTGAGCTTCTGTTAAGGGTGATGGTACAATTAGGGACAGATAAGGCTGATGGTTGAAAAACATGATGAGCACAATTAATGTCACTGACCTGTACATGTGAAGAATGTTGACATGTCAAGTGTTTGATTACATATATACTTACCACAATTACATTTTTTAAAAGATCCTAGGATTTCAGAGATTGTTTTACAAAATTACCTTCAACAAGTCTACAATTTTGATTGGTTTTCTCATTTAATAATTTGTTCCTTGGTAATAATAACATTAAAATTGAGGACTCTGTTTTCTAAACTCTTGTGAATTTTCTTGTGTTAAGCCAGAAAAGGATCACCACATGCAAGAAAGTGAAATAAAACTTAAGACTCTCTTGAAATTCTTATTAAAACAAGTTTGAGAGGCTGTCTCACTTGAACTGATACCACTGAGCAGAGCAGGGTGACCAGATTCTCAGCATTGCTGTATAAACCAGTGGTTTTCAACTCTGGCTGCATTAGAACTGCCGAGGAAGATAGTCCTGGCCCCAGCCCAGACCAACAAAGGCAGGATTTCTGGAGATGGGGCTCAGGCACCAGCGTGATTTACAAGCTGCCCAGGTGATTCCAATGTGAAGCCAGCATCGAGAATCACTGGTCTGACAAAATAACGTATATCCTAATTACTGGAGCAGAACTTTTACTACCAATGTTCTGGAACTTTCCTGATAAATGAAGGAAGACTGCATTAGCATGAAAGACACTATAAAATTAACCCAAACTCTTATGCCATTTACAACATTCATTCCTCTTACTATATCAGTTCCACAATCCCCACAGCCCTTTTATTTGGTGTTACAATTTTGTTTAATACTATACAGGGGAAGTCAGCACAACTGGACTAAACCAAAGCTAAGAAGTTTCCTGAATGTAACCAAACACATTGAGGGACACAGTAGCAGGGGCGGGGGTCTATGGACCATGTTCTCAGGGACATCGAGGTCAATTGGCATAACAAAGTTTATTAAGAAAATGTTCTGCATCCTACTTTGGTGAGTGGCGTCTGAGGTCTTAAAAGCTGGCAAGCGGCCATCTAAGATGCATCAATTGGTCCCAACTCACCTAGAGCAAAAAAGAATGAAGAACACCAAAGACACAAGGAAAATATTAGCCCAAGAGACAGAAAGGGCCACATAAACCAGGGACTCCATCAGCCTGAGACCAGAAGAACTAGATGGTGCCTGACTACCACCAATGACCGCCCTGACAGGGAACACAACAGAGAGTCCCTGACAGAGTAGGAGAAAAGTGGGGTGCAGAACTCAAATTCTAGTAAAAAGACTAGACTTAATAGTCTGAAACTGCAGGAACCCCAGAAGACATGACCCCCGGACTCTGTGTTAACCAAGAACTAAAACCATTCCTGAAGCCAACTCTTCAGACAAAGATTAGACTGGACTATCAGACAAAAAAAATGATACTCGTGAAGAGTATGCTTCTTAGTTCATTCTGATACACTAGACCACACGAGCAGCTCCTGTCCCAAGGCAAGATGAGAAGGCAGAAAGGGATAAAAGCTGGTTGAATGGACATGGGAAATCCAGGGTGGAAAGGAGGCGTGAGCTGTCACATTATAGGGATAGCAACTAGAGTCACATAACAATGTGTGTATAAATTTTTGTATGAGAAACTAACTTGAGCTGTAAACTTTCACTTAAAGCACAATAAACAAAAATTTTTTTTTGTTTAGTAAGATCCTACTATAGGGGAGTGGGGATCCTCAGATTTCTCTTTTAAACATTCTAACTTTTTTCTTTACAGCGAAATCTGTCTGGTGGTTAAAATTTTTAGTGATAATTGATAATCTTTCTCCTCATTAACAGAAAAGACTTACATAAAGTTATTTAAATTTCTCAGACTTTCCAAGATGATACCTTTTTCATGCAAAACTAGCCCAGGAGCAGAGGAATAAACATGGAAGCCTTTGGTTTCTATGTTTTCTATATAGAGCTGTGCTGTCCAATACTGTAGCCACTAGCCATGTATGAATATTTAAAGCAAATTAAAGAAAATTTAAAATTCAGTTTCTCAGTAGCAAGAGCCACATTTCAAGTGCTCAACAGCCACTCGTAGCCAAAGGCCGCTCGTGGATATTGGACAGCATGTTGTTGTTATGTGCTGTCGAGTCGGTTCCAACTCGTAGCGACCCCATGTACAACAGAATGAAACACTGCCGGGTCCTGCGCCATCCTCACAATCATTGTTATGCTCAAGCCCACTGTTGTAGCCACCGTGTCAATCCATCCTTCCAACCTGAGGGGCTCATCTTCCGGCACTATATCAGACAATGTTCCGCTGCTATTCATAATGTTTTCACTGGCTGATTCTTTTCAGAAGTAGACTGCTGGGTCCCTCTTCCTAGTCTGTCTTAGTCTGGAAGCGCCACTGACACCTGTCCGCCATGGGTGACTCTGCTGGTATTTGAACACCGGTGGCAGAGCTTCCAGCATCACAGCAACATGCAAGCCCCCACACTACAACAAACTGACAGCTGTGGGGGGGATTGGACAGCATAGATATAGAATATTTCCATCATCACAGAAAGTTCTGTTGGACAGTCCTGACTTCAAGAGGGAGACTTCATTTTGTACAACCATATGTGGTTTTACTCCTGGACTTTAATGGAAAACAGAGGCTCACCCTCCTTATCTGTGGAAGATCCTGTGAAGAGAGGCAAGGAAACATGTCATAAAGAGCATGGTACTTAAGGTGGAAGGAACTGGTCCAGGGGTAGACGTCCTTAGCTACTAGCTGTGGGAGGAATCAAGCTCTCACCTTCTGAAGATTAAGTGAGTTGATGATGGAGGCAAAAGTGCCTTCTTTCTGAACAGTGAGGTCCTCCACCAAGTGCTAGTAACATTATTATTACGTGTACAAACTGGATAAAAAGCAACCACTTTGCCCAACTACAGGTTGCAATGTGCTCGATTTGGCTGCACTGACTGACCAAGAAAACAAAACAACCCTTACGGTGGAGAGCAAGACAACTAACACGTCAGCTGTCCAGCCCTCTGTCCATTCCTCCCCCATAACTGGGCACGCTGATCCCGACTGACGTTTAACATGGTCGTTCAGCACTGTTTGCACTCGGGAGGTATCCATCTGAATTCTTTTTGGAAAGGGGGCTGAATACAAAGAAACCCACTACTAACCCCAAGATCTGTCAGCGCCAGAAGAAGCACTAATTTCCGTTTATTCCACGTCGTTCCGCTAGAGTTTACGACTCCCAGTTGGTGAAAAGGAAGGCGCCTCTGCCCTGCGGTAAGCTTTCCTCATATCGGCAGCACAGGTCTGAGCATGCCTGCTGTGCTCTCAGGGGGCCCAGAAATGGAGTCTTCCCGGCTGTCAGCCCATTCCCCGGGGGTCAGTCCTATAGGCCTGGGCCTGCGCCCACACTCATCGCAACCACTGGGAGTTCTGGAAGTGAGAGGGGACAGAAAGAGAAATAGAAGATAAAATTCCCTGCACTTTCCCATTACAGTTATGGAGGATTTCTACTTTCTATCAGATGAAAAATCCAACTCTGTGTGTAGGAAGGGGGAAGGTTCCACACACATTATTGAGATTTCGTTCTATCAGCATCTCTCGGATCTTACATATTTCCTGTTAGTTAAAAATGGGAAAATACCCACATTCCTCTACTGTGAAGAGTTTAAAAACTGTTCAAATGTGTTTTAAATGTTCAGAGAAAGAGCTTGGTCCTGTGCAAACCGTCCAGTGGCAGGGATTAGAAAAGAGGGTGCCCTGGTGTTGCAGTGGTTAAGAGCTCAGTTGCTAACCAAAATGTTGGTAGTTCAAATCCAGCAGCCGCTCCTTGGAAACCCTATGGGGCAGTTCTACTCCGTCCTATAGGGTCACTATGAGTTGGAATTGACTCGATGGCAACAGGTTTGGTTTTCTGGTTTATTGATAAAGAGGAGTCCCGGAGTGGTGCAAACAGTTAACACGCTCAGCTGCTAAGCTAAAGGTTGGAGGTTTGAGTTCACCCAGAGGTGCCTTGGAAGAAAGGCCAGGTGATCTATGAAAAATCAGCTATTGAAAACCCTATGGAGCACAGTTCTACTCTGAGACACATGGGGTTGGCATGAATCAGAGTTGGAATTGACTAGAAGGCAAATGGTTACTGGACTATATCCACACGATGGAGTATTATTTAACCGTAAAAAGGAATGAAGTACTGATAACATGCTACAACGTGAAGGAGTCGTGAAAACATTATGATAAGCTAAAGCAGCCAGGCACCAAAGACCACATATTATACAATTCCATTTATATGAAATGTTCAGACTAAGGGAAATCAATAGAGATGGAAAGCAGATTGGTGGTTGCCTAGGAGTGAGGGGTGGGGTGCAGATGGAAGAATGAGGGAGTGATAGCTGGAGGGTATGTGGTTTCTTTTAGGGTGATAAAAATGTCCTAAAATTGATAGTGAGGATGGTTGCCTAACTCAGCATATACTAAAACCCATTGAATTACACGCTTTAAATTGGCAAATTGAATGGTATGTGAATTATATCCCAATAAAGCTGTTTAAAAAATTTTGGTGGGCCACACTCCTGAGTGTTGACTATGGCCTGGACTAGACCCTTGTTATTGCTGATAGTTGCCTTGGCTCCAACTCATGGCCACCTTATGTAAACAGAACAAAACATTGCCCAGTCCTGTGCCATCTTCATGATTGTTGCTATGTTTGAGTCCATTGTTGCACCCTACCCAAAAAAAAAACTAATCCCATTGCTATCAAGTTGATTCTGACTCACGGTACCAACTCATGGAAACCCCACATGTTACAGAGTAGAACTGCTGTGTCTTGTTTTGTTTTTTAGTGAAAATATATACAATCATACACCATTTCAACCATCTGTACGTGTACAACTCAATTATATTAATTACATTCTTCAAGTTGTACAAACATTCTTGCCATTCTTCTCCAAATTGTTCCACCATCATTCTCATCTAAACTTTTGAGTTGCTGTTATCAATTTGGAGCCCTGGTGACAGAGTGGTTAAGAGCTTGGCTGTTAACCAGAAAGTCAGCAGTTCAAATCCACCAGGTGCTCCTTGGAAATGGAGTTCTACTCAGTCCTATAGGGTCACTATGAGTTGGGATCAACTCTGTGGCAACGAATTTGGTTTGATTTTTTGGGTTATCAATTTGATCTCATATAGGCAATTCTTTAAAAGAGCACAATGCTCAAGGCAGGCATAACTTATTATTAAGCTCAACTATTTGTTGGTTCAAAGACTTCAGGGGATAGTTTTAGTTTAAGGCTTAAAGTTTAAAAAGTTCAAAGTTTATCACAAGGAATATTTTCAGAGGTTCATCCCGGCTCAATGGCTCCAGTCGGGATTCCATGAGAATTTGAAATCTTTTCCACTTTCTACCTCCTTTTGATCAGGATTCTTCTACAGAATCTTTTATTAAAATGATCAGTACTGGTGGCTGGGCATCATCTTGTCCTGGTCTCATGGCAAAGGGGGCAGGTGTTCATGAAGGTAACCAGACATGAAATCTGTTTCCTCCTCCAATTCATGACTCTCCTTCTTCCTCTGCTGCTCCAGTTGAATGAAGACTTATTGTTGTACCTTGGACAGCTGCTTGCTAGCTTCTAGGACACCAGGCACTAGGCTAACAACTAGGAGGTAGAACAGAAGTGCTGAGAAACAATGTTAGGCCAGTTGATTAGGTCAAAACTATGACCTAAACCTCCAAACCCAGGACACAAATCCTACAAGGTGTTTGGCTGTAGCTAAATGGCCTCAACAAAACTGATGTAATCTTTACAGAAACATATCACCAGGTTGCCAGGCCTTTCTTCCACAGTGCCACTGGGTGGGTTAGTAGTTGAGCACAAACCATTTGCACCACTCAGGGGCCCTGGACTAGACCCTAAACCAATCCTAAACCCATTGACTTTCAGTCATTTCCCACTCATGCTGTCCTCATGTGTGCAGAGTAGAACTGTGCTGCATAGGGTTTTCAAAGTCTGATTTTTCAGAAGTAGATTGCCAGGCCTTTATTCTGAGGTGCCTCTGGGTGGACTCAAACAGCCAACCTTTTGATTAGCAGGCAAGTGCGTTGACTGTACTACCCAGGGACACCAAAGTGGATACTGCTCATGATAAATTATGAGTGCAGTTTACACAGGAAAGTCTACACAAAACTCCAATCAGCAGATCCACACTCAGAGAGAAAGCTTTGGCCTCACCTTAAGAGATTCGCAAAACACTGAGCATTTGTGTGTTTTAGGTTAAAATGTTTGACATGGATCTTTTCTTTTTAATTTCCCACTTAACTGACTTTTTAAAATTAACTCACCAACTACTGATCCTCCTTGCATTGGAGAGGAGGACTTCTATTATAGTTATATTTACTATAAAAGATAATTAGCTGGCTCTGTGTTTTTTTGTTTTTCTTAAATTCACCTGCCTGAAGAAGGCCTCTCTGAAGCACTTCACCATAGTTAAAAGGCATCAGCATTCACTTCAGGCAAGTGTGGAGCTGAAAATGAGCCTTTGCATGACTGGCTTTCAAGATTTCCAAATTAATTCTGTAGTGAAAAAGAAACTCACTTGGAAAATGTACTACCAACTTAAGCCCACCATATACTGACCAGCTCACGGTCCCTCGAAACTCAGCTGTCTCTAGGGCCCACAGTTATAACAATGTTAAAATTATGTTGGTGGTATTATAATTTCCCTGAAATGAATATGAACACAAGATGGCTAACAACAGAATGGCCAAACATGACTCTGCAATGGGGCCTACAAGGAAGGTGGCAGAACAAAATAGGAACAGTAGCGATAGTATAATTTATCATTGAGTTTAGACGGCAGAATATGTAGAATCAGGAATATTTATAACTGGAAATGGCTCCAATATTTCTTTTACAAATGAAAAATCAAAGACCCATGGGGGGAATTATAAAATCCTGAAAGGCTTAAAAGAAATAAGTAAGTAAATGAAGAGAGATACCATGTTCACAGACTAGATTTAATATTGTAAGAGTGTCAATTCTCCACGATTTATCTGTGGTCTTAAAATAGTTACAACCAAAATACCAACAGGCTTTTTCATGGAAATTAATAACCATTGCCGTCAAGTCAATTCTGACTCACAGCGACCCTACAGGACAAAGTAGAACTGCCCCATAAGGTTTCCAAGGCTGTAAACCTTTACACAAGCAGACTGCCACAGCTTTCTCCCAAGAGGCTGCTGGTGGGTTCCAACCACTCACCTTTCAGTTAGCAGCCAAGTGCTTAACCACTGCACCACCAGGACTCCTTGGAAGTTAATAAGCTGGTTCTAAAATTTATACAGATAATTAAAAGGCCAAGAGTAGTCAAGACACCTCTGGGGTGAGGAATTTCCCTCACCAGATATCATGATTTATTATGTATCTATTTATTGAGACAGTGTGGTTTAGTGCAGTGATAGACCAAGTGACCAGGGAAATAGAATAGAGAGCCAGCTAATTATCTCCTTTATAGTAAATAAAAGTCAGGAAATCAACCACAATCACACAGAACTTCAGTACCTGATAGAGGTAGGGTGGCAGGTTAGCAGGGAAAGGAGTCTCTAGTCAATAGATGGAGCTGGGAAAAAATGAGTACTCACACACTCAGAAATGAAATTAGAGCCCTACCCTCCACGTGCAAAAATAAACTCCAGGGGCACCAAGGGCTTAAGCATGAACAATGTTAGGTGAATATATTTTGGACCTTGAGGTAGGGACAAATTTCTTAAACAAGATGCAAATGGTAAAAACAAAACAAAACCCATTGTTATCGAGTTGATTTGGACTCATGGTGACTCCATGTGTTACAAAGTAGAACTGAGCTCCATAGAGTTTTCCTAGCTGTTATCTTTACGGAAGATTATCACCAGGACTTTCTTCTGCAGCGCTGCTGGGGAAGTTCAAACCACCAATCTTTAGGTAAGTAGTCACGTGCAAACCATTTGTGCCACCAGGGACCTTCACAGCATTAAAAAAATAATTAAAAGTTTGATAAATGTGACTATATTAAAATTTAAAATGTCTATTCACCAAAAGACATCTTAAGGAAATTGAAAAAAACTAGTTGCAAGCTAGGAGAAGATATTTGCAACAAATTAGTACAAATAATTGGTATAAAACATATGTGAAGAGCTCCAACAAATCAACAAACAACAACAAAAAAAAAGGGGAAGGGGGACAAATAACCCAGTAGAAAAAAAAAATGGGAAAAAGATATGAGCAGACATTTCAAAGAGGAAACACATATGGCTAATAAATATGTGAAGAGATGTTCAATCTCATTAGCAATCAGGGAAATACTTATCAAAACCACACTGTGATAACATCTTATCCACATTCAAAGGACACAAATTATGGCTGACAATGCTAAATGTTAGAGAGGATGTGGATCAAAGGCTCTCTTACACACTGCTAGCAGGAGCATGTATTGGTAGACACACTCTGGTAAATAATTTAAAATAATCTTGTAAAGTTAAACATTTATATACTGTATGACCCAGCAATTCCACTTTTAGATATATACCCAAGGACACTCTTGCGCTTGTACACCAAGGGATATGTACAAAAATGTTCATAATAGCATTGCTGATAATAAATAGCAAAACCCTGGAAACAACCCAAAAACCCACTGACGGGAAAATACATAAATAACTTGTGCTGTACTCACACAATGGAATAGTATTGTCTTAGTTACCTAGGGCTGCTGAAACAAAAATACCGTAAGTGGGTGGCTTTAAAGAATAGAAATTTATTTCCTCGCCGTCGAGGAGGCTAGAAGTCTGAAATCTGGGTGCCAGCTATAGGGAAGTCTCTCTCTGTTGGCTCTGAAGGAAGATTCTTGTCTCCTTCAGTTTTTGCCGCCCCAGCTTTCCTCAGTTCGTTGGCAATCTTCACACGGCATGTATCTTCCCCCGTTTGTGCTTCCTTGTCTTTGTGTCTATGCTGTTCCTATAACTAAAAATTGATTAGGTTTAGGACACACCCTACGCTGATAAGGCCTCATTAACATAATGAAGAAAGCCTTATTTCCAGACAGGATTATATCCGCAGATATAGAGGTGAAGATTCCAATCTGTATTTTGGGGAGATACAATTAAATCCATAACAAATATACATCAACTTCATGCAACGATGTTTCCCAGTTCTCTTTTGCTGTGTAACAACCACACCAAAACTTAACTGGCTTAAAATTTAATGGCTTAAAACAACTGTTTTGTTACCCTTCCTGATTTTGTGGATCAGGAATTCAGGCAGGACTCAGCTCTTCCCCGTCTATTATGTGAGCAAATACATTCCGTGTTTTTTGCTTAAGCTAGTTTGGGTTAGGCTCCCGTCATTTGCAACTAAGAGATCTTACTATTATAGCAAGGACATTATCAGAGATGTATACAAAGAATGCTCATGATAGTGGTATATACAATAACAAAAAAAAATTATACAACCCGAGTATCTGGTCAGAGGAAGGCTGAATAAATTATGGTTTAACCACTGATGGAATGTTATACAACCTTTATAAACAGTGTTTTTGAAAAATACTTAATGACACGGAAATGCTTACAATATAATGTGAAGAAAAAACAAAGGTACAAAACTATAAATACATCCTGATTCTAACTCAAATGTATGGATATGTGTGCGTGTGTGCGTGTCTGTATACTAAATGTATGAAAAATGTACGTAAAAATACACTAAATGCTTATGGGTGGTGGGCTATCTCTGGTCATTTTCCATGTTATTCTGTATACTTTTCTGCCATGCCATAATTTTCAAATAGTAGCATGTATTATCTTTATAATAGATTTAAAAAAATAATAAACAAGCTTCATTTCAAAGCAACAATAAATGCTTATGGTTCATTATCACATTCTCCAGAATGTATATTGTCTTTGAACCCTAGGAGAGGCATATGTAACTTCACATAATCTGAAACAACTCAGCAGAAACCATGGCTACGTCTAAAATTTATATGATCTCTAAGACATTACTGATTCACTAACAATTAATTCAAGTGGGAAAGTCAGAGCAAAACATGATGTCATTTGCCCGTGGTGTTCCAGCAGCAAGAAAGAGACCTGAAGAATCAAGTCAGAAACTGGAGTGCCAACTGACCATCTCATTTCTTGTGACAGGCCACTTTCAAAGTCAGATTTAATTCTGAGGTAGCAACAGCCAGAGTCGTTGGGCATAAAATAGCCTTAGAGGCAAACGGTGTGACAGTCTTCTCCCCTTCTCTCCTATTTCCCAACTCAATCCACTCACTCCCAACCCCACAGGAACCAGCAAGATAGGAAGCGCAGATTAAGAATATGAACACTCTTCAGTCAGCCTTCGCTGGCACGTCTGCCTTTGCCTGACTCTGGGTCAGCCGCATCCTGATCCCTTCTCAGAAAGTGCCTCTTTTCATTTACCCTCCCATCCAGCCCACTGACCTCAGGTGCTTCCCTACATCTGCCCACATATCTCCATCTCTTCTATGACAGCAACTTCTTGTATCCTGTGGTGGACACCATGATGACCCAACCCAGATCCCCATCTTCAAGGAAGGATTTATTGCCTTGACTGCTCGATTGCTGCTCCCTGACAGACAGCTTCCTAGTCTGAGGTCATGTCCTGTTCTGGGTGGCCCACATCCAAGGCTGATATTTGCCAAGTATAAAGACCCAGCCATCTCGGCCCAACTCAAGATGACTCTGAAGAGCCACTCTAGATCCAAACCTCCCCGTGGGCTCGGTCACTGCTATCACTGGACCTACATCACCGCTTGTTCTGCCTACTCCTGCTCTGTCCCCTTCTTCCACAGGTGTGGACCTCAAGTGGTCTCCTTAAGGAAAATTCTACACACTAAGCTTTTCTCAGAGCCTAATTTCCGGGAAACCCAACCTATAGCAGAGCCTTTACGATCATTTTGGTACTTGTTCACAAGCTGCCTTTTATACTTTGTTTCCACAGGTGTATTTTTATCTCCATGGGCAGATGGTAAGTTTCTTGACAGTAGAAACTGCCTTGTATTTCTTTAGTATCATGCCACACTTCCCCCAACCTCCATCTCAGGACTCTGTAATACTTAGTAACCAACTCCAATAATAAGTTACCCAAAAGCAATTTTTAAAGGGCATTAATTAATTTTATATGCATGCAAAAGCTGAACAATAAAGAAGGAAGACCGAGAAGACTTAATGCATTTGAATTACAGTATTGGCGAAGAATCTTGAATATACAATGGACTGCCGGAAGACCAAACAAATCTATGCTCCTTAGAAGCAAGGATGGCGAGACTTCATCTCATATACTTTGGACATGCTATCAGGAGGGGGCCAGTCCCTGGAAAAGGATATCATGCTTGGTAAAGTAGTGGGTCAGCCAAAAAGAGGAAGAGCCTCAATGAGATAGATTGACACAGTGGCTGCAACAATGGGCTCAAAATAGCAATGACTGTGAGGATGGCTCAGGACTGGGCAGAGTTTCATTCTGTTGTACATGAGGTCGCTATGAGTTGTTACCAACTTGACCACACCTAACAACAACAACAATTAATTTTATATCTACATCATTTTAAAACCACAATAAGGAAATATTATGGACTCTGTGCAAGTATCTGCCTTCCTGTTAACATGTAAAATCATCTGCAAAATGGGAAAAAAATCTCCTTTCCCCTGGTTCCTATTTCGTTGATCTTCTCACAACATCACCCTCTTCACCTCTTCAATCTTCATCATGCTCTTTGGGTTGTTTTGAGTTGCATGATACACTTATTTAGAATTAGCTGAAATAGCATTTCTTGGAGGAATTAGTAAAAAGGAATTCACCAATGGAAGAAACACTTGCAAGTGTACTATGGCGACATCTGGTGGTAAGATATGCAATAGCACCACGAGTCTCATAATGGCCGATTCCTGGTTTATTCTGGAATGAAAGTAAGTAATATAAAAAATTTAAGAAGCATTCCGTAAGGTTAGCGGCAAGAAAAGGTTGTACGTGGTAATGTGTGTGTCTCCTTGTGCATTAAGGATAAAAATTATCCAAGACACAGTCAGTGAAGGTGAGGACTTGGTCAAGGGCTTTATTCTGCTTCTTACTGTTCTTCTGACCTCATACAAGACACTTAAAATAGGAATTTAATAACCCCTACTTAGTGGCACAAACAATTAAGCTCTCAGCTGCTAATCAAATGATTGGCAGTTCGAACCCACTCAGAGGCTCCACAGGAGGAAAGACCTGGAGATCTGCTTCCATAAAGATTATAGCCAAGAAAACTCTATGTGGCAGTTCTACTCTGTCACATGGGATCACTATGAGTTGAAATCAACCCCATAGCACTCAACAACAACAAAAGTTCACTTAATAGTGTAAGTGAAGTGTTTTGTGAGTTGTATGAATATTATGCGATACAGATATTAGCTATTATTATTGTGGTGATAATTATTACAAAGTTAACTCTCCGTCACTTGGCACAAATTTTAATTTCAAAGAATTTTAATGTTGTTTAAAGATGAGCTAGCATCAGTCCGGACTTTGTACCCTACAATAAGTCCCTTTTGCTGAGTGTTTTGTTGTTAGCACCATCAAGTTGGCGGCCCCCGACTCATGATGACCCCGTGCACAACGGGATCGGACCATTGTGACCCATAGGGTTTTCATAGGCTGATTTTTGGAAGTAGATTGCCAGGCCTTTCTTCCTAGATCATCTTAGTCTGGAAGCTCCACTGAAACCTATTCAGCATCATAGCCACCCGCTAGCCTCCACTGACAGACTGATGGTGGCTACCCAGGAGGTGCACTGGCCAGGGAACTCTAACCCACGCCTCCTGCATGAACAATGAGAATTCTACCACTGAGCCATTCCCTTTTGCCCACTTTACTCAGTGGTTAACTGCTTAAAGTTACAGTGTGCCCCATCCATGGGGAAGGGGTGCTACTGGTCCCTGGTGGGCAGAGGACAAGGATGCTGCCAAACATTCTGCAAGGCAGAGGACAACCCCCCACAGCAAAGAGTTAGCCTGTCTAAAGAGTCAGTATTGCTGAGGTGGGAAAACCCTGGTCTAGGTTAACGGAAGGGAGAAAGTGGCCTTCTCTTTCCCTCTCACTGTCTTCACCACCACCACCAACTACAACCACAAGACTGAGTAAGGAATTAAAAACGAGAAATTCTCCAGCGCTTATGTGTAAGAGCACAGAATTTGAGGCTGGATTTTATTTAGTAGGCACTATGAAATGTTACCTGCTATTTGTAAACCACCTGCACATGGACGCAAAGAAAAACATTGCTCATGTTTTTCCTCCTCTGTTTACAGAGAAAATGAACCTGGCATGAGCAGGGCTTTTGCTGGCAAGACATCAAAACAGAGACTAGTGGTAACCATGAAATGGAGAGTTACGTGTGGGATTCAGACTAAATGAAGGTTAAAAGGAAGAAAGTATCCTCTGTAATGGCCATGTGCTCTGAAATTGTAGCTATGGTACAGCTGGTTTCAAAAACTGGGCAAGAATGGGAGGAGCATATGTGAAAAAAAGATTTTCTTTAACTATTTTTAGGAAGTGTATTGGTGGTAGTAGTATTAAGATTGTTACTCTGAGAGCGGTGTGTGGGTAATACGGGATAAAGCAAATGAGTAAGGACGGGATATTCTAGTATGCTTTTTTTTTTTTAGGAATTATATTCTCAATTTGAAAGAAAGAGCATACAGGTGTAAGATAGAAGAGGTTAAATAAAAACTTATAGTACTGAATTTAAATTTGAGTATCTATATGAACTCCTGAGGTATTTCTATTCTAAACACAGTCTCCACAGAAAAGGCCCAGAAACAAAAAAAAAAAAAATACCAACACAGCTTCTTAAAGAAATGGCTGGCTTCTGGATTGGTGTAAGAAGTGTACAAATTGAGCCTTGTCATATAATTCTGTCATATTAGGTAGCAACGAAGCTATGCAAGACCACTAGGGTTATGTAAAAAGCATTCAGGAGCCAATCTGAAAAGGCATCCACTTGCCAAAAAAAGGACAATTTATGCTTCAATAATTCCAAGGCATTGAAATTGATAAAATACGTTTAAATCCATTAGTTCATAATTATATTTCAGTATAAAGAGCAAATCATCACATTTGCAGGATGTTAGGCAACAAATTCTTTTTTTAAAATTTTTTTTATTGTACTTTAGGTGAAGGTTTACAGAACAAATAGTTTCTCATTAAACAGTCAGTACACATATTGTTTCATGACATTGGTTAACAACCCCACGACACATCAACACTACTCTCCCTTCTCGACCTCGAGGATCTTTTTTTTGGTGAAAACATACATAGCCAAAGTCACACCATTTCAAAAGTTTCTACATGTACAATTCAGTGACATCGATCACATTCTTCCGGTTGTGCTGCTATTCTCACTATCCTTTTCCAAATTATTCCACTACCATTATCTTCAACTCACTCCCCCCTAGGCTTCCCATCAAACCTTTTGAGTTGCTGTTGTCAGTTTGATCTCACATAGATAATTCTTTTTTTTTGTACCTTAGATGAAGGTTTGCATAACAAATAGTTTCTCATTAAACAGTTAGTACACATATTGCCCTATGACAATGGTTAACAACCCCATGACATGTCAACACTGTCCCTTCTCAACCTTGGGTTCCCTATCACCAGCTTTCCTGTCCCCTCCTGCCTGCTAGTCCTTGTCCCTGGACTGCTGTGCCTTATTAGTCCTGTTTTGTTTTATGAGGCTGTCCAATCCCCGGCTGAACAGTGAACTTCGGGAGGAGCCTCGCCACTGAGCTAAAAGGGTGGCCGGGGGCCGTACTCTCAGGGTTTCTCCAGTCTGTCAGGCCAGTATATCTGTTCTTTTTGTGTGTGAGTTAGAATTCTGTTCTACATCCTTTTCCAGCTCTGTCCAGGACCTTCTATTGTGATCCCAGTCAGAGCAATCAGTGGTGGTAGCCGGGCATGCAACAAATTCTTTACATTGAAAAACTGGTAAATAATGGGAAAGAATCAAGCATTCTTCCTGCCTTTCCTATATGAATTTTACCATTAGGTAACTAAATGGTAGCTGAGAGGAAACACCTCCTTTTGAAAGTATTCCAACTAATAAATGAAAAAGAAATGATAGAATTAGGTTATTACCATTTTTGCTACTCCCAATGAGCTAATGGGTTTAGGTATTAAGTATCCATGGCCAGTAACATAACAAAAAAGAGTCAACCGGACCTTGAGCCTCCTGATTCAAGATCACATCACCACCTATGGTCTTAACAGAAGGATTTAACCTGAGCCTGATCAAGCCTCTGGATCCAGCTGCGAACTTGTAGAAAATTCAGAACATGTTGAACTGCAAGAAAAGGATCAAGGGGGAACTTGTAAATTTAAACAAACTTAAAAGTCATATTATATTTTAAAAATGGATGAGACTAAACTATAGAGCTCAGAGGTATTCACTAGGGCAATAGAACTATAAAGGAACATAGCACGTGATTACCTTAGATACGACTAGGACAGAGCATATGGAGGGTCTTCTTGGTGGCTGGCAAAATTCTATTTCTTGACCTGAGTAGGTAGTAGTTACAAGGGTGTGTTCACCTTATAATGATTTGTTTTATGGCTTTCTGTATCTGTGTTTTATTTTCCAACAAAAAGTTTTAAAAATATATAAACAAAGTGAGTGGCAGAATTTGTGGCATCTTCTCACAGCAACACAAAAACACAGTGGGTTTTGTATCTTTGTTTTTACACTTCCCTTTAAAGTTAACATTGTAGTGAGAATTACTCGGGTTGGCCACTAGGGTGTGCAATTCGTTACCTGCAGCATCTGTGCTTGCACTGGTGAAGGGAGATTTTCAATGTTTATGCAAAACCACGAGTATCAGGATAAAGCAAGTCATTATTCATTGTCCTTTGATGACAATCGACATAAGTAAATGCCAGTGCTGGATGAAACAACTCCCAATTTTATTTGGAAAGTTAGGTTCAACATGTAAGTACAGTGTAGATACTGAAAATACTGTAGCTTTCTCCTCCTTTAAAATAAATTTAAGTCATTATAACAAAGTCTCAGGGCCCTGTGTGTGGAGGATGGAAGTTGGAAAGTTTCAGAGTGATCTTCTAATAAGAGATGATACACCTTGGTGGAGGGGGAGAAACACTCGAGGGCTAATCAGAATCTCCTCTAACATGTCACTCAGCTCTGTGAGGATTGAGAATAACACAGGCTGACCCAGACCAGCCACCCTTGGAGTGCCAATGAGGAGTGAGAGAAGTTCTTTGAAGGGCCAAGACTTTGGAGCAACAGAGAGGCTAGGAGACAGAATTGTGACTAAGAACTGTCTTTAGTTAACATGCTCACTACTAACCAGAAGGTTGATAGTTCAAGTCTACCCAGAGGCACCTCAGAAGAAAGGCCTGGCCATCACCAGAAAACCAGCCATTCAAAACCCTATGGAGCACAGTTCTACTCTGACACACAGGGGGGTCGCCCTGAGTCAGGGTTAACTCAACGGCGACTGGACTGGAGTGTGGAAAGGGCTGCTGTTCATGGGATTTTATTGATACGAGCTTAGGCTAAACTGTGGAGCCCTGGTGGCCCAGTGGTTAAGTGCTACGGCTGCTAACCAAAACGTTGGCAATTCAAATCCACCAGCTGCTCCTTGGAAACCCTATGGAGCAGTTCTACTCTGTCCTGTAGGGTTGCTATGAGTCAGAATCAGGTTTTTGTTTCGTTTTGTTTTTAGGCTAAACTTGGCACGTCTGCATCTTAAGTGAGAAAGAGTCGATCTCCTATAATAGTTGCTTATCTTTTCTCAAAGGGGAAGAACAGGTTATACACACTTTGTTAATAAATCATGGACCTCAGAGGCTTTATGTTGCTAAGAAAATAAAAAGCTGGTGAATTTTTCACAGGCTGAGAAAAAAGATGCTTCAAGGTTTAGAATGTTTCTACAAGGCTGCAGTAGCTAATACAACAGTAAATCTTAACCTTGAACTCTAATTGTTATTTCATTTTTCCATACCTCTCCAGCCATCCCCAAAAGTATGATATGGTGTCCATGTGTTTTTATGCGCATACGGGTAGTCCTCAACATACTCAGGGTTCCGTTCTGATAACTCCATTTTAAGTAGGTTCTGACTGAAGTCGAATATCCCTTTTTTTAAATTTTCATTATTATTGCCTTTTATTATCAGTTATAAATCCAATCTTTGAACATCTGTGAGTGAACATCTGAGAAGGATAACATCAATAAATTACGTGCTGCAGCACTGTATGTAGTACATATTACTAACAATAAGTTGTAAGAAAAAAAAAGACAGTCCTAAGTGCAGAATAAGGAAGACTGAAGAAGAACTGATGCCTTTGAATTGTGGTGTTGGAGAAGGATATTGACTATACCATGAACTACCAGAAGAACAAACAAATCTGTCTTGGAAGAAGTACAGCCAGAATGCTCATTGAAAGCAAGGATGGCGAGACTTTGTCTCACGTACTTTCGACATGTTATTAGGAGGAGATCGTGTGCGGTAAAGTAGAAGGTCAATGAAAAAGAGGAAGTCCCTCAACAAGATGGACTGGCGTGGTGGCTGCAACAATGGGCTCAAGCATAGCAATGATTGTGAGGATGATGCGGGGCCGGGCAGCGTTTAGTTCTGTTGTACATAGGTGCACTATGAGTTGGAATCAATTGGAAAGCACCTAACAACAACGAATGCAGTTTGTCATAACCCAAATACGTCGTAAGTCAGGGACTACTGGTACATTTGTTAAAGTGAATTAGAATTACATACCTGGTTATTTTTTGAGATTTCACATATTGATGCATTACAGATACCTGGAGTCACATGTCCTTCACGCTGTAATTATAGCATCTTGAGGACAAAGGGGTGGAATGCTGATTGACTGTGAAGAAAGGAAAGAGAAAAGGAGAAACTGGCAGGACCATCCATGTTGGGAAGGTCACAGCTAAAGAATTCCACTCAGGTGGATACCACGGCTTTTCCGTGAGCCCGAGTGTTCTTTAGGGACCCCGTGTCTCACCCCCAGAGCCAAAATCCAGTCTCTCTTTGTCTTAGTTTCTTAGTTCTGCTATAACAGAAATACCACAAGTGAGTGGCTTTAATGAACAGAAATTTATTTTCTCAGTTTAGGAAGCTAGAAGTCCGAATTCAGTGTGCCAGCTCTAGGGGAAGCCTGTCTCTCTGTGTTGACTCTGGAGGAAGGTCCTTGCCTCTTTTCAGCTTCTGTTCCTCGGTTCCTCGGAGATCTTCATGTGGCGTGGCATCGATCTTCCATCATCTGTGCTTCCTTGCTTCTGTGTACAATCTGCTCTTTTTACACAGTAAAACCTGTGAAAGCCGGAACCTGTGTAAGGCATAAATCTGTCAGAGAGGGAAAATTAAAATATTTTCCACTAAAATGAGCAATAGGAAAGTGGTAAGGCTGCACCCTGTCAAAGGTGGAAAACTTTTGAGACCCAGAAAAACAGTCTCTTTGAGTTCTGGCTCTCACAGGTTTCACTGTATCTCAAGTGACTGGTTTAAGACACACCCTACACTGATGTGGCCTTGCTAACATCACAAAGAAAACTCTATTCCCAAATGGGATTACACCCACAGGTATTGTTGTTCTGTGCCCTCAAGTTGATTCTGACTCATAGAGACCCTACAGGACAGAGTAGAACTACCCCATAGGGTTTCCTAGGCTGTAATTTTTACAGGAGCGGATTGCCAATTCTTTTCTCCCATGGAGCATTTGTTGGCTTTGAACCATTGACCTTTCAGTTAGCAGCTGAGTGCTTAACCACTGCACCACCAGGGTTCTCCCAATACTAGACCCACTGAAAAAAAAACAAGGCTCTTTGAAGAAATAGTTGATTCCAGGTCTGGGGCAGAAAATGTACAAGATGTTCCAGGAACATCTTTTGTGTCCTGGCCAAAGATGGGACAATTTGAGCATCAAAAAGAATAATGATTGCAATGGATTATAAAACAACAAAATAATAAAAATCCAACAGTTTACAATGATTTCAGCGCCCCCCCTCCAAAAAAAAAAAAAAAAAAACTTCCTTATTGGTTATCTTTCAAGGCTGCTAAGTGTCTTAGTTTCCTAGGGCTGCCATAACAAAATACCACAAAGTGGGAGGTTTTAAATAACAACAATTTGCTTTCTCAAGCTCTGGAGACTGGAAATCTGAATTTAGAGCATCAGCGGGGCTATGCTCTCTCTCTTTCTCTCTCTCTGTGAGCTCTAGGGGCTCCTTCAGCTTCTGGTAGCTCCAGGCATTTCTTGGTGTTTCTTGGCTTATAGATGTATCTTCACATGGCGTCTTCCCCTGTGTATGACTTTCTGTCTGTTCTCCCCCTTTTATAAAACACCACGGAAGGGATTAGGATTAGGACCCATACAACTCTGGTATGACCTGGTTTAATTTAACAGGTAACAAAAGAAAAACAAGGTCACATTCACAGGTATAGGGATTTGGACTTCAAGTTATCTTTTAGGGGGCACAACACATTATGCTGATAATTGTTAGATGAAAGGAAAGAAGCAAGCATTTATCCTGCTTTCCTATACAGCCTGCATTTCAAGGTAGCCAAATAGTTGATGAAGGAAAGTTCTTCTTTATAGAAGTAAGTTAATAAACCCAGAAGGAATGGCGGCCACTAATGAAATAATGGATTTAGGAAACAATCATCAATGGCCACTAAAACCATCAGGTGAAAGGCTGGTAAGGAACTTTAAAATGGAAGGGTCGGGTGATGCCACCTCAACCAACTAACCAATTTCAAAAGTAAGAAACAGGAAGTACATGACACCACTATGAAATAGTGTTTTTTATTATTATTATTGTAAAAATATAGATAACACGACATTTGCCAATTCAACTTCTTTCACCAAATTCTGTCTTAGTTATCTAGTGCTGCTATAACAGAAATACCACAAGCGGATGGCTTTAACAAACAGAATTTTATTCTCTGACAGTTTAGAGGGCTAAAAGTCCAAATTCAGGACGTCAGCTCCAGGGGAAGGCTTTTTCTGTCCGTCGGTTCTGAGGGAAAGTCCTTGTCATCAATCTTCTCTGGTCAAGGAGCTTCTCAGCACAGGGACCCCGGGTCCAAAGGATGTCCTATTCTCCTGGCTCTTGTTTCTTGCTGGTATGAGGCTGTCCTGTCTCTCTGCTCACTTCTCTCTTTTATATCTCAAAAGAGATTGATTTAAGACACAACCTAATCTTGTAGATTGAGTCCTGCCTCATTAACATAACTGCCGCTAATTCCTTCTCATTAACTTCATAGAGGTGGGATTTACAACACATAGGAAAATCACATCAGATGACAAAATAATGGACAGTCACACAATACTGGGAATCATGAACTAGCCAAGTTGACACATATTTTCTGGGGGGACACATTTCACTTCATAACATTCCACCCTTTGGTCCCCTAAAATTCATGTCCTTGCCACATGTAAAACACATTCACCCCATAATATCATTGCAAAATTCTTAAATCAACTCCAAGTCCAAAATCCAAAAATTCCCTTTCATCTATGAAATCTAGAATACAAGTTATCTGCTTCCAAAGTACAATGATGGAACAGCCACAAGCTAGACATTTCCATTACAAATGGGAGAAATTGGAGGGAACTGGTCTCCTCGTTCTGCTGTTGCCATTTCTCTGCTACTGCTTCTCATCATCTGCACCATCTCCAGTGTAACAGCTCTCACTTCCTTCTGAGTTCTCACAGAATTGTCTTTGATGTCCATAATTCCACCAATAGTCTCTTCAAGGCAATCTAGGCTTTTACTATTAGGCACTTTAAAACTCTTCCAGCCTCTATCCATTCACAGTTTCAAAACTACTTCCACATTTAGGTATTTGTTAGAGCAGCACCCCACTCTCAGTACCAAATTCTGTGTTATCTAGTGCTACTATAACAGAAATACCGCGAGTGGATGGCTTTAACAAAGAGAAATTTATTCTCTCACAGTTTAAGACACTTAGCATGTCTCACAGTCTCACAACAACAAAATGAATAAAATTTAAAAAAGAAAAAAAGTCTTACTAATTTGGATTAACAGAAACGAAGGCCATACTAAATTATTTTAAATTGTATTTCTAATTATAAAATAATTATTTTTCATTTTAACAGGCTGTATTTTTATTGCTTGTAAGTTCATGCAATAACTTAGTTTGGGAAATTTTTAAGGAATTTACAAATAAAATATCAATTGTTGAATCCAGATGTTAAATGTAACTCTTTTCATTGTCAGAGTTTCAACAAAGGCCAAATATTAAACAACAGGTGCCAAGTCACTCCACTTGGTCAAGTGAGCTACTGGCTAAACTAGACCATCTACGCAGGCCTTGTGAAGGGGGGGTTCCCAGTCAGTTCCACCAGCATTAGATTACCCTCTTCTAACCTTCTGAACACTTTCATTGGAATTGTGCCCTGTGTCCCCTCTCTCCATTCCACCACAGAGGAAGGGATGAGGGTCCTTCCTCTTCACCTCAGGGCTATCAACAGGGGTTGCCAAAGGCCCTTAAGAGAACTTCATACATATCCCTTAGAGTTGGGGGGACATGAAGGTGAGCATTTTAAAAGTGAGAGGTCATGGCAGAACTGCCCTTGTCTGCGGGCAGAGTGAGGAGAATCGCTTGGGAATGAGCTGTGCCTCCACTAATGGCGGGGCAGAGGGAAATGTTTCTCAGGGACCAGATATGGACTCCATGACAAGGTGTTTCCTGGAGTCATCTAAGGATTTCATCTAAGAGCTCCACCTAGAGAGACAAAGAGACTCATTTGAGGCTGAGGGGTGAGGAGCAGTTGGAAGTGCCCACTTGTGTCCACCACCTATACAGACCCTCATCGCCAGATTGCATCTCTGCCAGCTCCGTACAAGTGTGCCCTTTTCCCCACTCCCCCTCTCCCCTGGACCCACCCCACAGTGGTCAGAAACTACTGCTAAAAAACTACTGCTAAACTACTGCCTAAAGCAGGCCCAAGCTTAAGGAAGGAGTGAATTTAAATAAATTTGGAGTTTTAATATAACTCTTTGCAGTGCAAAGGATTTCTTTATGTATATGGTCTTTCTGGCCTGGGGTATATAATTCTGCCAAAAGTGATTGATTGGCCTGCAGTCTACCCTGTGACTGGTCTATTTTATGCACCTTGCAAGGATTGGTCAATTTGCTATGCAAACAGTGGCTTGAAAATCCACCCAATAGGATTGAGTGACTTGTGGGATTGGTTAGTTTATGGTCCTGCTGGGAGAGCCATGCCTTGAAATTGACAAGGAGTTTGCTTACATAAGGGCCAACCCCACAGAGGAGGGTGGGCCTCACTACCATCAAGAAGAGTCTGGAGAAAAACAAAAGATCCTTTGGACCCAGGGTATCTGCACTGAGAATCAACTAGACCCAGAAGAGAGAGCTGCGACACTGAAGAAGCACAAGGCACCAGACGGTGAGAAACGGTGGCAAGCACAGCAAAGCCCAGTGGCAGAGAAACAGAGGCAGCAGTACAAGCAGTGGGAACCAGAAGACCAGCCAATGACAGTGCAGTGGGGCTTGCCAGCCCATGCAGACGCGGCTACAGTGGGCTTGCTGGCCCACACAGAGAGAGCTGTTTGCCTTCAGACAGGAGGCGAGTAGGGTGCCTCCAGGCACTTGTAGGCAGAGCTAAAAGAGCTGTAACACTTGCCCGAGCAGGGCAGAGGCCTAGAAGGGCCTGGTGGCAGAACCGGTAGTGATGCCAGGAAGCTGCTGCTAGGAGGGCAGCAGCTGAGCGGGCTGCTTCACTGGCCATGAACTGGGCCAGTTAACCGTGGAGAAGCTGACAGCGGGGAGGCTGAAGACTGAGAACAGCAGCTTGCCTGCAGGCATGGCCAAGAAGGGCCGGCTGGAACTGCTGAGACTCGTCATCAGCTAGCACAGATGGGAAGGGTCATTGGCTACCACAGCTGAGAAGGGTAGCCTGCCTGTGGGCACAGCCAAGAGCAGCCAAGAGAGCTGTCCTGGTTAGAAGCTGTCCTGACTGACAAACTGTATCCTGTCTCCTGAGTTGTATCCTGTTGTTTCCAAGTTGATCCTGACCCCAAGTTGTAGCCTGTTACTTCCCTAATAAACCACATAACTGTGAGTATGCTCTGTGAGTTCTGTGTGACCACTGCAACGAATTATTGAACCCAGCAGAGAAGCAGAGAGTGCTGTGGGGCTGGGGAGCCAGCTGGTGTCAGAAAAACCTAGACAAGGGAGGTATGTCTGACCTCCACCTTATAGAAACTAGCTTTGTGCTGATCCTGGTGCTTATACCTTGTGGATGTAGACAAGTTCAGATGCTGCTTTACATTCTTAATGAGACTTTTTTAAATTTCTGAAATGAGACTATATGACAGGCAGAAACTGAAAAATCTATGGGACGTATTCATAATTTTATCCAAGAGAGAGGCAGAATGGATTCACAGAGTGAGTTTAACAGATAAAGTTTCTTTTATACATATACCTACCAAGTCCAGCTTTTTCAATAAACCACTTAAAATGCTTCTAAAATCTTGGAAATAGTTTAGACAGCTAGGAGGGAAATGGCAGTGAATGAGACTGAGAATTATGTAGGGCCTGGTAATGGAAAGATTTTAGGCAGTGGAATTACATGATAGGATTTTAGTTGTTTACTCTGCAGTGGGGAAAATGGTTGAGGGTGGAGTAGGAGAGTGGGGGTGGGCAGGGCTGGAAGGGAGGAGAGAAACCAGTTAGGAAACTATTGCTGTAACCCAGTTAAGTGGTGATGGAAATTCTGATGGTAGTAGTGAAGACAGAAAGACGTGAGTGGATGTATGATTTATTTAGATGATAAAATCGATGGCTTGCTGGTGATTGGCTATAGGGTTAGGGTGAGGTGAGATAAAGAGAAAAAAAGAGATGGCTTTTATGAATTGAACACCTCAGTGGGTGAGTGTAGTGCCTTTTAATAAGAGGAGAACACAACAGAGGAGTTTGGTGGGGATGGTGGTGAGCTTGATGTTATTGTTAGCTACCATTGAATCAACCCAGACTCAGCACAACAGGATTGTTATTGGCTGATTTTCAGAAGTACATCGCCAAGCATTTCTTCCTAGTCTGTTTCAATCTGGAAGCTCTGCTGAAACCTGTTCAGCATCATAGCAACACGCAAGTCAACTGACAGACAGGTGGTGGCTGTGCATGAAGTCCATTAGCTAGAAATCAAACCCGGGTCTCAGGCATGGAGGACGAGAGTTCTACCACTGAACCACCACTGCTCCCCAATGGTTGAGCTTAGTTTTAACCATTTCATGGGCCAATTAGTTTCTGCTTTGAATTTTTTGTTGATATCATGTGTTTTCATTAATGGAGGCATGCTGAATCATTGAGTGTGTCTGAATTTTTGGTGGGTAGCATGGAGTTTTTTTTACCTGCCCCCTTCCACAAGCCTACTCTAATTGTTTAGTGGTACATATGAAGTATCACTAATTATACCCTAGAGTCCCCACTGGGGTCTATTGGTACATATGTGTAACAAATAAAATTTTTCAAAATTTCTATTTTTCCTACCAAAAATTCAGACACCTCATACAATACCTGTGAAAACAGTAATTTGCGATACATGCCCATTTCTTCAGGTTCAAAAAGTCATAAAGGTTCCTGTCTTGTGGTAGCATGCACTGTCAGTAGTATAGCAGCTTGCCAATAAACCTTCAGAGGCAGATAAAGTACTTGGTCCCTAGAAGTACCTATGAGTACGAAAGGGTTAAATATGTCAAGTTAAAGTACCTGTGAGACATCTAGGGAGAGATGTCAGGCAGGGAATTAAAGAGCTGAGTCTGGGGTTCCGAATAAAGGATGAGACACCAGCTGACATTTGGAAGTCACTGACCTATGGATGGTGACTGGAGCCATGGGAGTGATTGAGCTTGCTAGGTGGTGTGCACAGTGAGATTAGGGCCTAGGGAAAAGCCCTCAGAAAAATGGAGGGATAGTAGAGGAGGACAAGCCAACAAAGGAAATTTAAAAGTAGAGCCTGCAGAGCAGCCAAGAATGATGTCATCAAAGTTTAGGAAGGTAAATGTTTCAAGGAAGGAATAAATCCCAGTGTTAAATACTGCTGAATAGTCAAAATGGCCTTTGAGAGTTCTTGCATTTTTGAAATACACATTGACCTTTTTTGATAAATGGTATGATATCTGGCATTTGCTTCAAAATAATTCTGGGGTGGGGGGTTGGGGGAGCAGGTGAAGAATGCCTGAAACAAGATTGGGCATGAGTTGTTAGTGGTGAAGCTGGGTATTGAGTACTTGCACTGTTCTTTCTACTTATATATATGTTTGAACATTCTCATAATAAAAAAATTTTTTATTATTTCCCCATAACAAAAAGTAGCCTCTAGACTTACCATCATGGAGATCATAAAAAAAACCTCTGTGTAAGTAGTTTTGGTGGACTGTGAAGCCAAGGCAGAAGCCAGACTAAATGGACTAGGGAGTAGCTGGAGGTTAGGCAAGGTTCCTGGCTGGCACAAGTGGTTCGCACTCCACCACTAAGGCCAAAGATGAAGACGCTGAAGATTTTTACCAACTTCAGCAGTTTGAAATTCATCAAACATGCAATCAGGATGCATTGATAATTACTGGTGATTGGAATGCAAAAGTTGAAAACGAAGAAGAATCAGTAGTGAGAAAATATGGCCTTGGTGACAGAAACGACGCCAGAGATCACATGATAGAATTTTGCAAGACCAACGACTTCTTCACTGCAAATACCTTTTTTTAAGCAACATAAACGGTGACTATACATGTGGACTTCACCAGATGGAATATACAGGAATCAAATTGACTACATCTGTGGAAAGAGACAATGGAAAAGCTCAACATCATCAGTCAGAACATCAGACTGCAGAACACACCATCAATTGCTCATATGCAAGTTCAAGTTGAACCTGAAGAAAATCAGAACAAGCCACAAGAGCCAAAGTACCCACTTGAGTATATGCTACCTGAATTTAGAGACCACTCAAGAATAGATTTGACGCATTTCACACTAATGACCGAAGACCAGATGAGTTGTGGAATGACATCAAGGACATCATACATGAAGAAAGCAAGAGGTCATTAAAAAGACAGGAAAGAAAGAATAAAGAAAAAGAATGTCAGAAGAGACTCTAAAACTTGCTCTTGAACTTCAAGTAGCTAAAGTGAATGGAAGAAATTATGAAGTAAAAGAGCTGAGAAGAAGATTTCAAAGGGTGGCTCGAGAAGACTAAGTTTTATAACGAAATGTGCAAAGACCTGGAGTTAGAAAACCAAAAGGGAAGAATATTTCTCAAGCTGAAAGAACTGATGAAAAAATTCAAGCCTCAAGTTGCAATATTGAATGATTCTATGGACAAAATACTGAACGACACAGGAAGCATAAAAAGAAGATGGAAGGAATACACAGAGTCACTGTACCAAAAAGAATTGGTCGATGTTCAGACATTTCAGGAGGTAGCATATGATCAGGAACTGATGGTATTGAAGGAAGAAGCCCAAGCTGCACTGAAGACACTGGTGGGAAAAAAAAGGCTCCAGGAATTGACGGAATACTAATTGAGATATTTCAACAAAAATATGCAGTGCTGGAAGCGCTCACTCATCTATGCCGAGAAATTTGGAAGACAGCTACCTGGCCAACCGAGTGGAAGAGATCCATGTTTATGCCAATTCCAAAGAAAGGTGATCCAACTGAATGCGGAAATTATTGAACAATATATCATGAATATCACACGCAAGTAAAATGTTGCTGAAGATCACTCAAAAGTGGCTGCAGCAGTACATCGACAGGTAACTGCCAGAAATTCAAGCCAGCCAGATTCAGAAGAGGATGCGGAATGAGGGATATAATTGCTGATGTCAGATGGATCCTGACTGAAAGCAGAGAAGACCAGAAAAATATTTACCTGTGTTTTATTGACTATGCAAAGGCATTCGACTGTGTGGATCATAACAAATTACGGATAACATTGTGAAGAATAGGAATTCCAGAACACTTTATTGTGCTCATGAGAAACCTGTTCATAGATCAAGAGGCAGTCGTTCGAACAGAACAAGGGGATACTGTGTGGTTTAAAATCAGGAAAGGTGAGTCAGAATTGTATCCTTTCACCATACCTATTCAATCTGTGTGCTGAGCAAACAATCCAAGAAGCTGGACTATATAAAGAAGAACACGGCATCAGGACTGGTGGAAGACTCATTAATAACCTGGGATATGCAGATGACATGACCTTGCTTGTTGAAAGTGAAGAAGACTTGAAGCACAATCCTCACAACTGGACCAATAAGCAACATCGTGATAAACAGAAAAAGGACTGAAGTTGTCAAAGATTTCATTTTACTTGGATCCATAACCAACACCCATGGAAATGGCAGACAAGAAATCAAACGACACATAGCACTGGGCAAATTTGCTGCAAAACACCTCTTTAAAGTGTTAAAAAGCAAAGATGTCACCTTAAGGACTAAGGTACACCTGACCCAAGCCATGGTGTTTTCAGTCACCTCATCTGCATGTGAAAGCTGGGCAATAAAAAGGAAGACAGAAGAAGAATTGACGCCTTTGAATTATGGTGCTGGCGAAGAATATTGACTATGCCATGGACTGCCAAAAGAGCAAATCTGTCTTGGAAGAAGTACAACCAGAATGCTCCTTAGAGGCAAGGATGGCAAGACTTCATCTCACATACTTTGGACATGTTATCAGGAGGGATCAGTCCCTGGAGATGGACATCATGCTTGGTAAAGTAGAGGGTCAGGGAAAAAGAGGAAGACCCTCAACGAGATGGACTGACATAGTGGCTGCACAATGTGCTCAAGCGTAAAAGTGGTCGTGATGATGGTGCAGGACCAGGCAGCGTTTCATTCTGCCGTACGTAGGGTCGCTATGAGTAGGAATTGACTCGACAGCACCTAACAACAACAACTAACCTAAAGGTTGGTGGTTTGAACTCACCCAGTGGTGCCGTGGAAGGAAGGACTAGCAATCTGCTTCTGTAAAAATTACAGCCAAAAAACCCTATGGAGTAATTCTATTCTGTAACACCTGAGGTTGCCATCAGTCGGAATCAACTCGATGGCTATGAGGGTTTAGTTTTTGGTTTGGAGGTTAGGCTATAAAGACAGTAAATGTTGACAATAGACAAGTTGTTCAAGAAATATAGCCGTGGAGAGGAGAAAAGAGGTAGGGGACTATTGTATTTTTATGCAAATAACTCAAGCCTCTACATTTGTTTGCCAACCATGCCCTCCCCTACAAATTATTTTCATAAGCCGCCACTATGTCAATTTTTTTTACATGTTGCTGCAAAAAAAAATTAGCATAGTGTGCTTCTGAAAATACCTGGGGGGGCAGAGTACGGTTGGCAAACAAACGTAAATGGCTGCGTTATTTGCATAAAAATATGGTAGATACAGAAGGAGGGCTGAAAGAGGATTTTTCTCCTTTTAAGATGGGAGAGGCTGGAGCTTGGTTATATACTGATGAGACTGAGCCAGGAGGCAAGGAAAAGTTGTTGAATAAGGAAGGAGCCTGAGCAGTCAGGAGGAGACGAATGAAGATCCCAGATGAAGAGATTGGCCTTAGGTATAAGAGGTAACAGTTCTTCCTCTGGTACACAGAAAAGGAGAAGTGGTGAGGGTGCAGGCATATGCACCTGGCACATAGCCTCTTCCCTCTCAAGTAGGCAGTGAGGACATCTACTGAGAGTGGGAGTGGAGGTGAAGGGGTATGAGGTTTAAAAACAGTGGAGAATGTTTCAAAATGAGCGAAGTCACTAGGAAAACAATGGAGGGCAGTGTTAGGGGATCAGATGACATTGGTAGTATGAAAACTATCTGCACCATTTTGTGAGTTTTTTAGCCACACTTAGCAGCCTGGTTCTGAGCTCACAAAAGAATGTTCAGGTTCAACTAGTTGTTTGGACTTTGCCAAGGATGTAAATAGAACAATTGGACAAGAGAGTTTAGAACTGTAATCGTCATTTATTGTTAAGTAACAAATTAGTCTAAAACTTAGCACCTTAAAACAACAAGCATTTATTATCCTATGCAGTTTCTGAGGGTCAGGAATCCTGGAGCAGATAAGAGGGTGGTTCTGGTTCAAGATGGTTCTGGCTCTCATGAGGTTGCAGACAAGCTGTTGGACAGGGTCGTCTGAAGACTTGACTGAGGCCAGAGAATCTGCTTCCAAACTTACTCACATGATTGTTGGTGGGCTTCAGTTTATTGCTGGTAATTAGCTGGAGGCTACAACTTCTCACCACTTGGGCCTCTCCATAGGGCAGCTAATAACATAGCACCTTACTTCCCCAGAGTGAAAGATGAGAGAGAGTGAGAAAGATTCATTAAAAGCAAGTCAGTTCTACAAAACATTCAGAGAAGAGTTAACACCAATACTATTCAAACAATTCCAGAACATAGAAAAGGAAGGAATACTCCTGAATTCATTCTACATAGCCAGCATAACTCTGATACCAATGCCAGGCAAAGACACCACTAAAAAAGAAAATTATAGATCAATATCCCTCAAGAATACAGACACAAAAATTCTCAACAAAATTCTAGCCAATATAATTCAACAGCATATCAAAAAAATAATATATCATGACCAAATGGGATTTGTACAAGGTATACAAGGATGGTTCAACATTAGAAAATCAATCAGTGTACTCCACCACATATATAAAACAAAGAACAAGAATCACATGATCATCTCAATCGATGCAGAAAAGGCATTTGATAAAGTCCAACACCCATTCTTGATAAAAACTCTCAGCAAAATGAGAATAGGAGAGAAATTCTTCAGCATAATTAAGGGCATACATACAAAACCAACAGCCAACATTATTCTCAACAATGAGAGACTGAAAGCATTCCCCTTGAGAAAGGAAACCAGACAAGGATGCCCTTTATCACTACTCTTATTCAATACTGTACTGGAAGTTCTAGCTAGAGCAATAAGGCAAGAAAAGGAAATAAAGCGCATATAGATTGGTAAGGAAGAAGTAAAACTATCCCTATTTGCAGATGTTATGATTATATACATAGAAAATCCCAGAGACTCCACAAGAAAGCTACTGGAACTCATAGAAGAATTCAGCAAAACAGCAGGGTACAAGATCAACATACAAAAATCAGTTGGATTCCTCTACACCAAAAAAGAGAACTCTGAAAGGGAAATCAGGAAAATAATACCATTTATAATAGCCCTCAAAAAGATAAAATACTTAGGAATAAATCTAACTAGAGACATAAAAGACTCATACACAAAAAAAACTACAAAACACTACTGCAAGAAACCAAAAGAGACCTACATAAATGGAAAAACATAACATGCTCATGGATATGAAGACTTAACATTGTGAAAATGTCAACAGTACCCAAAGCAATCTACAAATATAATGCAACCCTGATCCAAATTCCAACAACATTCTTTAATGAGATGGAAAAACTAATCACCAACTTTATATGGAAAGGAAAGAGGTCCCAGATAAGCAAAGCATTATTGAAGAAAAAGAACAAAGAAGGAGGCCTCACACTCCTCAGTCTCATAACTTACTATACAACCACTGTAGTCAAAACAGTACTGGTACAACAACAGACGCATAGACTAACGGAACAGAACTGAGAACTCAGAAGTAAATCCATCCATCTATGGACAGCTAATTTTCGACGAAGGGTCAAAGTTCATTAAATGGGGAAGAGAAAGTCTCAACAAACGGTGCTGGCAAAACTGGATATCCATTTGCAGAAAAATGAAACAAGATCCATAACTCACACTATACACAAAACTTACTCAAAATGGGTCAAAGACCTAAATGTAAAGCATAAAACTATAAAGATCATGGAAGAAAACATAGGGACAATGCTAGGGGACCTAATATATGGCAGAAATAGAATATCAAACATAACTAAAAATGCACAAACAGTAGAAGATAAACTAGATAAGTGGGATCTCCTAAAAATTAAACACTTACGCTCATCAAAAGACTTCACCAAAAGAGTAAAAAGATAATCTACTGACGGGGAAATTTTTTTTGACTATGTCATATCCGACAAGGGTTTAATCTATAAAATTTATAGAAAACTTCAACACCTCAACAACAAAAGAAACAAACCAATTAAAAAATGGGCAAAGGACATGACCAAATACTTCACCAAAGAAGACATTCTGGTGGCTAAAAAATACATGAAGAGATGCTCACGATCATTAGCCATTAACCAAAAAACCAAACCCGTTGCTGTCGAGTTGATTCCCACTCATAGCAACCCTACAGCACAGAGCAGAACTGCCCTATAGGGTTTCCATGGATAGGCTGGTGGATTCAAACTGCCAACTTTTTTTTTTTTTTGGTTAGCAGCCAAGCTCTTAACCAGTGCCACGAGGGTTCCCATTAGCCATTAGAGAGAGGCAAATCAAAACTACAATGAGATACAATCTCACCCTGGAAATAATGGCACTGATCCAAAAAACAGAAAATAGCAAACGCTGGCAAGGTTGTGGGGAGATTGGAATTCTTAAACGCTGCTGGTGGGAATGTAAAATGGTACAACCACTATGGAAAACAGTATGACACTTGCTTAAAAAGCTAGAAACAGAAATACCATATAATCCAGCAATCGCATTCCTAGGTATATATCCTAGGGAAATAAGAGCTGTGACAAGAATAGACACATGCACACCCATGTTCATTGCAACATCATTCACAATAGCAAAAAGATGGAAAACAACCTAAATGCCCATCAATGGATGAATGGATAAATAAACTGTAGTACATACACACAATGGAATATTATGCAATGATTAAGAATAATGATGAATCCATGAAACATCTCACAACATGGATGAATATGGAGGACATTATGCTGAGTAAAATAAGTCAATCACAAAAGGATAAATATTGTATGAGACCATTATTGTGAATAGTCAAAAGGTTTACACACAGAAAGAAATTTTTTTTAATGGTTATCAGGGATGAAAGGGGGAGACAGGGAAAATCACTAACTAGAGAGTGACACATGTTAACTTTGGTGAAGGGAAGGACAGTACACAATATGGGGGAAGTCAGCACAACACAACCAAAGCAACGGAAGACTTTGAGAGGTGTGCAACAATAAAAGACAATGATGGTAAATACTATAACATATACAATCCTGCAACAACAGTAATAACAAACAATAACTTATGAGTTAATACATAGGTAGATATGTATGCTGAATAGGTGTGGGAGGGCGTATGGGAATACACTCACATGCATATATAGGTTTGGCTGTGGATATTTCTACATACATATTTGTATGTGCAGCATGTATATTCATATATGTAATAGAGTACACAGGGAGCACAGTTATGGAAACATCCTAGCCATAACCAAATACCTCATGGGAATGAGTTAGTGGGCTTGAAGGCTAAGGACCATAGTCTCGGGGGTCATCTAGGTCAACTGCATAACATAGTTCATAAAGACAACATTCTATATCCTACTTTGGTGAGTAGTGTCTGGGGTCTTAAAAGCTTGCAAGTGGCCATCTAAGATACAACTATTTGTCTCTTTCCAACCAGAGCAAAGGAGAGTGAAGAAAACCAAAGATTCAAGGAAACAATTAGTCCAAAGTACTGATGGACCACAGGAGCTACAGCCTGCCCTAGCCTGAGACCAGAAGAACTAGATGGTGCCTGGCTACCACTACCGACCACTCTAACCAGGATCACAATAGAAGGTTCCCATTAGAGTGGGAGAAAAAATAGAACAAAATTCAAATTCGTAAAAACACCAAACTTTACCTACCTATATCCAGCTGCTAACCAAAAGGCCAGCAGTTCAAATCCACCAGCCACTCCTTGGAAACCTTATGGGGCAGTTCTATTCTGTCCTATAGGGTCACTATGAGTTGGAATCAACTCGACAGCAACAGGTTTGGTTTTTTGTTTTTTATATAATAATCAGCCATTAAAAACCCTATGGACACAGTTCTCCTCTGACACACATGGGGTTACCATAAGACAGGATTGACTTGCCAGCAACTAGTTTGATTTTTTTAATATATTGGACTGGATCCTGTTACCTTACCCAGTTGTCAATCCCTACCAGACTTTTAATTCTCCCAGTTTTCTTCAATATCTGGCTGCGATCCTCCAAACTAACTTTTCCAATTTTTCTCCCTCCCACCTGAATTAGTGTCACTGAGAACTAACACCTGACTGTCCAGATCCCTATCTGAACTCTAGGTTGTCTTGCAGCTGGTCCTTTTCTTCAGAATCTGAAGAAGCCCTGTGAGCTGAAGCTGGACAAATTAATATAAACCTTGAAGGACTCACCAGCATAGCTGAACATGTATAGACCAGAACTCTCCCTGGATCAGCTGCTATCTAGACCACTAAGGATGTCTAGTGAAATGTTTGAGTTATCCATGCCCTTTACAAGAGGTAACCAACACTGTGGACAACATTATCAAGAACACTGGCATCCTAGCTCAAGAGCTTCAAGAACCCAGCGAGTCATGCTGAATAACTGAGTTTCTTCTATTGATCTCCTGGAATTCACTGGACTGGGTGCTTAGATTTCAACTCTGGCTCTTTATTTTAATACAATCTTTAATATTAATATTTCTCTTTTTCATTTTAGGCATCTATCTTTTAAGATGCCTAATCTCCAGACAACTGATCTTTGCCACCCACCACCTCTCTAATGATGGTTCGGCTGGTTGTAAAGGAACAACTTCAACAAGAGTCCTCAGGAGACTGTTGATTAGACCTCGCATCATGCTTCTCAGGAGGATTATGATGGCCTCTGAGTTGTTTAGCCATGAATGATATTCATCTTGAAAAAAAGGGGGGACTGGCAATGTTGAACTTTATCTGAACCCCGTGCTCTTCAAGAGCGATGATGGTTAAGAAATCCCCCACATTTTATCTTCTGGGAGCAGCTAACCACAAAGGACCACCCTGCCTTGCGTATTGCCACAGACCCATCTCCATCCTTCCTCATGACTCCCGATGACTCCCTCGTTTACCGGCCTCTATAAAATGTCAGGCACCATTCCTTTTCTTTGAGATGTTCCATACTAATGAATGCTCTCCCTATTGCAATATCCTGAATAAAATCATCTCCTTTAAAAAAAAAAAATCAGGTTTACTGGTCTGAGAGAGACTGGAGCAACTTCCGAGACTATGGCCCTCAGATACCCTTCTAAGCTGGAACTGAAGCCATTCCCAGAGATCACCTTTCAGCGAAATAATAGACAGGCCTATAAAATAATAACACTTGTGAGGAAAGTGCTTCTTAGAACAATCACCTATATGAGACAAATAGGGCAACATCTGCCCGAAAGCAAAGATGAGAAGGCAGGAAGGGGCAGGAAAATCAGACAAATGGAAATTGGGGACTCAGTGTGGTAATGGGGAGAGTGCTGACACATTGTGGGGATTACAACCAATGTCATGGAACAATCTGTGTATAAACTACTGAATGGGAAACCAG
The DNA here is from genome assembly GCA_030035585.1 of Dugong dugon. Taxonomy (NCBI): domain Eukaryota; kingdom Metazoa; phylum Chordata; class Mammalia; order Sirenia; family Dugongidae; genus Dugong; species Dugong dugon. The sequence goes on along the minus strand of CM057469.1, from coordinate 19,071,426 downwards.
TGTGGTCTGTAAACTTTTACCTAAAGCAACAACAACAACAAAAATTCAAGTCAGGAAATCCAGTTTATGATCAAGAGAAGAGGAATTAAGCTCTAATTTTTGAAGGGAGAAGTACCAAAGAATTTGTGAAAGTATTTTTTTAAACCACCACAAGGATATGGTCTAAAGAGAGACTGTACTGATAGACTCTAACCTGGATGGAGACGAAAGTAAAGACTGGAAGGATTGATGGGTAGAAGAGCATAGAGGGGGTCCTAATGAATGGTGAGAATAACTTAGTGAGAAAGCAAGAAAGCCAGAAGCATTAGAGTCTTGAATATGTGATTTCCAGGATGCAAACAAAAAATAAATAAAGGAATTTAGAGGAAACAGACAATGCAGGAAACAAAAGAAAACTTCAATTAATATCATCAGTGAGAAAAAGGCAAGATATGGCATCAAAGTAAAAATAACATGATGATAGTTTAGACAGGAATACAGTACAAGAAAGATGTCTCAAATATTAAAAATATGATAAAGAAAAATTTAATAGAAGGACTGGTTGACAAAATCAGGAAGCAGACAAGACAAAGAGATGAAAATTGGAGATAAAATATAATGAAATTATAGCTCAAATCAGGAGGTCTAGTATCCAAATAATAGGAGTTTCAGAGAGGATAGAGAAATAGAGTGGAAGAAATTATCAAATAATTAATACAAGAAAAAAATCCTAACTGCAGGATATGAGTTTCTAAATTGAAAGAGATAACTAAGCCCTGAGCACAATGAAAGAAAAACTACCCACACCAAGGCACACCATCTTAAAAATTCAGAACACTGGGGATAGAGGGAAATCCTAAAAACTTCTAGAATTAAAAAAAAAAAGTCACACAGAAAAGATCAGGAATTTTAACAGCAGCACTATAAACTAAAAGATAATGGGAGGAAAAAGATATCCAACCTGCAATTCTTTACCCAGACGAAATCTCTATCAAGTACAAGATTAGAATAAAGACATTTTTGGAAATGAAAAAATTTTCTTCCAATCCAATCTTTCTCAGGGAGATATCAGAGAATGTGCTTCAGCAAAATGACAAGGTAAACAAACAATAAAAGAGGAAACACATGATCCAACACAAGAGAAAGATGAACAGAAGGCCCAGGTCGATAGCCCTCAGAGCCATTTTGCCTTAAAGTTCTAGGAAGGATGGCTCTATGGGAAAAAAAGGAACTGATCCAGGAGGCAGAGCAAGATGGCAAAGTGAGTGGACACTCCTATTTACTCCCCAACTAACCCACTGAAAAACAAACAAAAACAAACACAGACTGAGATCTCAGCACTCTGGATGGCAGCTGAGTTGTTGGAAGGTTATGGTGAGTGCAGAAGCAGAGAAGAGGAGCAGGGACAGTACAGAAGCTGGGAGAACCTACACGCTAACATTGCAAGCACTCGCTCATCACAGCCATTTTGGGAAGGGGCTGGGCAGCACCCCAAACGGAAAATGGAAAGGGAGCTAATCTGAGGAGGCTGTAGCCTGATTTTTTAAGGTGGTGCAGACTGGTCATGGGAATTCGTGGGCCATGCATTTGGGAGGGGGTGAAGGGAGACCTTGACGCTGCAAGAGAGTGCTGTTGAATCTCGCTGAGACAGACGGGCAGTAGGACTGGAAGGAACGGCAACGGCAGCAGGGCGAGAGGAATACTTTGGACAGACAGCAACACAGAGGGAAATGGCCCACAATGGGACACCATGAGAGAGCCTGTGCAGCAGTGTCCATGATGGAAAGACATACAGAGCCCCCCCCACCCCCTCACGTATGCGACAGGAAAGTCAAGCCCCACCGTTTACGTCAGCATCTACGACCAGCTAAACTCCCCATCCCCCCACCATGCACGCGTATTGAATTCCAGAGATCACGCATCCAGAACTCCTGAATCAGCACTAAAAAAAACCGTAAGAATAAGAGTGTGTTCTAGTGATTCTCAGGAGAATATACCAAGCCCACTGCCATTGGGTCAATTCTGACTCATAGCAACCCTGTGGGGCGGAGTGGAGCTGCCCCGTGGAGTTCCCAGAGCTGTGAGTCTTTGCAGAGACAGGCTGCTGCATCTTTCTCCTGCAGAGTGGCTGATGGGTGCTTACCTTGGCTTTTCGACTGGCTGCAACGTGACTGGCCACTGCACCACTAGGGCACCGAATCAGACAAATTTCCCACAAAAACCAGAATACAAAATTTAAAGTAAAAAAAAAAAAGATAATAAAATGGCCCAAGTTCAACAAAAAATAGTAAAACACACAAAATCACAAGAGAAGCAGGACTAATCAGAAGCAGAAGATGAAGAAGAGAACATTTCTCCTACGGAGGCCAGACTAATGGAAAGAGCTGATAATTTTCAGACTATGGTGCTAAATATGTTTAAAGAAAGCAAAAAGCACACAGAAAACAAACTAGCGGAGATCAGGAGACAAATGGAGGAACAAAATGAGAAACTCAACAAGGAAATTGAAAACATTAAATAAAAAAAAAAGAGAGAGATCTACTGGAACTGAAGAATAAAGCAAGTGAATTAGATAAAGCAAGTGAAACACTCAACAACAAGAGTTGAACAGACAGAAAATAGGATATATGAACTAGAAGACAAAATAACTGAATTTATCAAGTCTCAAGAGAAATGTGAAAAAAGAACAAAGATAAGTGAACAAACCAAAATGGAAATATGGGATCCATTTAAAAAATCTAACATTAGAATTACTGGAATCCCAGAGCACCATCACAACAATAAAGGCATAGAAACGATTTTCCAAGAGATAATCAGAATTTCCCAGATTTCAAGATAGAACCAAGCCTGCAAACACAGGAAGCTACACAAACCCCAATTACAGGAGACACAAAAAGATCAACTCCATGCCATATCCTAATAAGAGTCTTAAAAACCAAAGACAAGGAGAAAACTCTGAAAGCAGCAAAAGAAAAACAATATAACATACCAAGGGGCTTTCATAAGAATCAGTGAGGATTTCTCCTCAGAAACTCTAGAGGCCAGAAGACAATGGAGAGACATATATAAAATACTGAATGAAAACAATTGCCAACCAAGAATTCTTTATCCAGCAAACTTGTCATTCAAAAATGAGGAGGAAATGAAGACATTGCCAAACAAACAGAAGCTCTGGGAATTGGCCACTACCGGACCAGCTCTGCAAGTGTTACTCAAGGGAGTACTACATTAGAGAGATGCAAATCAAAACTACAATGAGGACTAATTGACCACAGCTACCAAGGCCTCCACCAGACTGAATCCACTACAGCTAGATGGTGCCCGGCTACCACCACTCACTGCTCTGACCGGGATCACAACAGAGGGTTCTGGACAGAGCTGGAGAAGGATGCAGAACAAAAATCTAACACACACAAAAAAGACCAGATTTACTGGCCTAAAGGAGACTGGAGAAACCCTGAGAGTATGGCCCCAAGACACCCTTTTAGCTCAGTGGTGAAGTCACTTCTGAGGTTCACCGTTCAGCTGGGGATTGGACAGCCCCATAAAACAAAACAGGACTAATGAGGCACAGCAGTCCAGGGCAAGGACTAGAAGGCAGAAGGGTACAGGAAAGCTGGTGATAGGGAACCCAAGGTTGAGTAAGGACAGTGTTGACATGTAGTGAGGTTGTTAACCATTGTCATAGGGTAACGTGTACTGTTTAATGAGAAACTATTTTGTTCTGTATCTAAAGTGAGAATAGCAGCACAATTGGAAGAGCATAGTCGATGTCACTGAACTGTGCATGTAGAAAGGTTTGAAATGGTGTATATCTTTGGCTACGTATATTTTCACCAAAAAAAAAAAAAAAAAAGATCGAGAAGGGAGAGGGTTGGCATGTTGTTGCGGGGTTGTTAACCAATGTCATAAAACAATATGTGTACTACTGTTTAATGAGAAACTATTTGTTCTGTAAACCTTCACCTGAAGTACCATTAAAAAAGAAACTACAATGAGATACCATCTTACCCTGGCTAAAATGGCACTGATTTAAAAAAAAAAAAACACAGATAACAACAACTGTTGGCGAGGATGTGAGGAGATTGGAATGGTTATCCATTGCTGATGAAACTGTGAAATGGTACAATCACTATGGAAAACAGTATGATGCTTTCTCAAAAAACTAGAAACAGAACTACCCTATGATCCAGCAATCCCACTCCTAGGAATATATATACCCTAAATCAACCAAACAAACAAACCCGTTGCCGTTGAGTCGATTTCAACTCATACCCTAAAGACCTAAAAATAATGCCACAAATAGACATATGCGCGCCTGTGTTCATTGCTTCTTTGTTCACAATAGCAAATAAATGCAAACAACTGAAGTGCCCATCAGCGGATGAATGGATAAGCAAATTGTGGTACATACATACAATCGAATACTACACAACTATAAAGAACAATGAGGAGTCCACGAAACATCTTATAACTTGGATGAAATAAGTCAATCATAAAAGGACAAATATTGTATGGTCCCACTATTATAAAAAGTCAAGAACAGATATACATACAGAAGGCAACATTCTTTGATCTTTGCCAGGGATGAGAGAGAGAGGGAGGGGGAATCACTTTCTAGTTAGTAGATACTTGTTATTTCTGGTGATGGGAAAGGCAATACCAAATATGGGTGAGTTAGCACAACTTGACCAAGGTAAATAAAGACAGTAAGGAGTACATAAGAAAAAGGTACAATTTCGGTAAACACTATAACATATACAACTTTGCAACAACAATTAACAACACCACAACCAAAGAATACGTGTGTGACTATGCAGGTAGATGTTGTTTGTTGTTGTTAGGTGCTGTCAAGCGGGTTCTGACTCTTAGCAACTCTATGTACAACAGAACAAAACATTGCCCACTCCCACTCCATCCTCATGATTGTTATTATGGTTGAGCTGTGTCAGTCCATCTCTTTGAGGGTTTTCCTGTTTTTCCTTGGCCCTCTACTTTACCAACCATAATGTCCTTCTCCAGGGACTGATTCCTCCTGATAACATGTCCAAAATACATGAGATGAAGTCTCATCATCCTTGTTTCTGAGGAGCATTCTGGCTGTACTTCTTCCAATACAGATTTGTTCGTTCTTTTCGCAGCCCATGGTATATTAAATATTCTTTGCCAACACCATAATTTAAAGGCGTAAATTCTTTTTCTGTCTTCCTTATTTATTGCCCAGCTTTCACATGCATAGGAGGAGACTGAAAACACCATGGCTTGGGTCAGGCGCACCTTAGTCTTCAAAGTGACATCTTTGCTTTTTAACACGTTTAAAGAGGTCTTTTTGCAGCAGACCATATTTACTTAGGTAGATATGTATGCACATATGTGTATAGGAAAACATGTGCAAGTAAATGCATGTTCACATATAGGTGTATCTGTAGGCGTATGTATATACATATACGTTTGTGTGTGCTGCATATATATCCATATACATAAAGAAGTACATAGGGGCACAGTTACAGAGGCTTCCTAGACATATCCAAACCACTCGCAAGACTGGTTTACTGGGTTAAAAGGCTCAGGATCATAGTCTCGGGGGAAAATTTAGTCAATTGGCATAACATAGTCCATAAAGATAATGTTCTACATCCTAGTTTTGGTGAATAATGTCTGGGATCTTAAAAGCTTGCCCTCTGAGATACAACCATTGGTCTCTACTCATATGGAGCAAAACAGATTGAGGGAAATCGAAGGCTCAAGGAAGAAACTAGTCCACAGGACTAATAACCCACACGAACCGTGGCCTCTTCTAACCCTAGACCAGAAGAACTAGATGGTGCCCAGCTATCACTACCAACCGTTCTGACCAGGGACACAATGGAAGGTCCTGGATAGAATGGGAGAAAAATGTAGAACAAATTTCAAATTCCTAAAAATGGCTAGGCCTACTGGACTAATAGAGACTAGAAGAACCCCTGAGACTGTCTCCCTTTGAACGTGGAACTGAAGCTATATCTGGAGGTCAGCTGTCAGCCAAATAATAGATTGGCTTATAAAATAAACAATATCACCTGTGAGTAATGTGCTCCCTTAAACAACCAACTATATGAGACCAAAAGGTCAACATTTACCCAAAAGCAAAGATGAGAAGGCAAGGATGGGAAGGGAAGCTAGATCAATGGAAACAGAACAAACAGAATAGAAATAATGAGAATGCTGACACATTATGAAAACTGTAACCAATAGCACAGAACACTTTGTATAAAAATTGTTTAATGGGACCCTAATCTGCTGTGTAAATTTTCACCTAAAACACAATAAAATATTATTAAAAGAGAATGATTTAGAAGCAGATAAAAGAAGCATAGGGGGTAAAGACCTCATATCAGATTATCTTATATTTTTCTGTTACCCTTGAATTTCCTCAGTCCTCCCTGGGCCTCTCTTGCTCAGATTTTCTGATGCAAATAGGCACCAGTGCCCCTTTGCCATCCTTTGGAGCACTCCTTTCCCAAGGGCTGACTTACTAAGAACTGGTACTAAGGAGCCCTGGTAGCGCAGTGGTTAAGCGCTTGGCTGCTAACTGAAAGGCTGGCAGTTCAAACCCACCAGCTGCTCCACGGGAGAAAGATACAGCAACCTACTTCTGTAGAAATTTCAGCCTTGGAAACCCTATGGGACAATTCTACGCTGTCCTACAGGGTCACTGTGGGTTGGAATTGACTAGACAGCAGTGAGTTTTTGAGTTTGACTGATTACCACAGCCTTCATCCTGGCACCATCCTCATGCCCCAGCACATTCTGGAACATCCTGGAAACCAAAGATGTGGTCTGGGAACACCCCAGTTGATTTAGGGCCTCCCCATACAACAGATTTAAAAAAAAAAAACAACCTGCAGATGAAGCTTTGGTGTTTATAAAAGATGTTGATAAGCATATATAATGGGTTACATATAAAGAATATTTGATTAATGAAAATGCTTTAAAAAAAAAAAAAAGGAAGAGAAAGAAAAAAGAAACAGCTTCTCCCTCCATAAGTCATGTATGTCCATAGTCCCAATGTCTGCCAGTCATTGGTAAGTGTCTGTCAAGTCCAACTCCAAAACGTACCCCAAATCCAATTAGTTTCTAATCTCCACTGCTATGATCCCGGTCTAAACCCCAGGCAGGACATCTCTCCTGGATGCCTGCCACAGCCTCCTCACTGGCCTTCTTGCTTCCACTCTTCCCTCATAGCTATCCTCCACACAGCCGCCAACAAGACATTTAAATACATAAGTCAGATCTTGTCACTCCTCTGTTTAAAGCTCTAAAACAGCTTCCCACTGCCTTTAGAATAAATCCAAACTCAGAACTGCTTGATCATGACCTGGAAGGTCTTAAGTAATTGCATATGCCATTCCACCCCCCTCCCCAGGTTCACTCCACTCCAACCACACTGGCTTTTCCATTCCCCAAACAAGATGTGCCCTGTTGGCAGGAATGTTCTTCCTCAGATTAGTGCATAGCTATCTCTAGATCTCTGCTCAACGCCCCCTCCAGGCCCTTCCCTGAACTCTCCCTTTAAGGCAGCACTTCAAGCACCCTCTAAACACCCCTTCTACCATCTTTAGAGCACTCACCACCATCTGAAGTTATCTTGTTTACTTGCTTTTACCTGTCTCCCCTCACTAACCATAAGCTTCCTGAGCAGAAGGTCTCGGTGGTCTTCTCCATTGCTGTATCCTCTGGGCCTGGAGGAGTAGCTGGCACATACCGGATAACCAAAAACTATTTTTAAATGAATGGAATGAGTGAGTGAGTGAGTGAACCCACTGGAGAAAATTTTAGGTTCAACTGAGTGGCAATTATTTTTTAAGGGTGGAGGGGTAGTTTCTAAGGGCTGGTTTATTAGTTTGCACAGAAGTTCAATAGTTTCCTAATTGTATGCTGCTATTTTTTACCTCTTCTCCTTTTTTTCCCCAAATGTAATTAGTTTATATTACTGCCAGTGAAACAGCTTTCAGAGTTATGTCTTACATCCTGTGCCTTTGAAAATCACCCTCAAACACAAACACAAATATACCCTTCTAAAGGCAAAACATAAGCTCCAGGAAGGATTGCTGTAAAGAAAACATCCATTTAAAATCCTCTTTTTCAATTCACTTTCAGTTTAAAATTAAAAATGAGTCTTGACCAAAAAAAAAAAAAAAGTTGGTCCCTGGATGAATAAAAGCATACTTCATGATTCCAACAAAATGCACACTTCATGATTCCAACAAAATGTTAACTCTAATAAAAAACAGCAATAACTTCTGTTTTATTAGGTTCAGGTTTATAGACCTGTGGAGTCCCTAGGTGGTGAAAACGGTTAATGCACTCGGCTGCTAACTGAAAGGTTCAAGTCCACCCAGAGGCACGTCAGAAGAAAAGCCTGGCAATCTACTTCCAAAAACTCAGCCATTGAAACCCTAAGGAGCACAGTTCTACTTGGACACACACATGGGGTCGCCATAAGTTGGAATCAACCTGACAGCAACTGGTGCCACCCCCACACTATTGTTCTAAGATGCAGCATGATGAGGGCCACTGAGGGACCGTGGGCCATGGTTAAGAGCAGAAACTCTTTCTTTGTTTTTGTTAATTGTACTTTAGGTGAAGGTTTACAGAACAAATCGTTTCTCATTAAACAGTCAGTACACATATTGTTTTATGGCATTGGTTAACAATCCCACAACATGTCAACCCTCTCCCTTCTCAATCTTTTTTTTTTGGTGAAAATACACATAGCCGAAGATACACCGTTTCAAAAATTTCTACATGCGCAATTCAGTGACATCAATTATGTTCTTCCAGTTGTGCTGCTATTCTCACTTTAGATGAAGGTGTACAGAACAAAATAGTTTCTCATTAAACAGTACACATGTTGCCCTACGACAATGGTTAACAACCTCACTACATGTCAACACTGTCCTTACTCAACCTTGGGTTCCCTATCACCAACTTTCCTATCCCCTTCTGCCTTCTAGTCCTTGCCCTGGACTGCTGTGCCTCATTAGTCCTGTTTTGTTTTATGGGGCTGTCCAATCCCCAGCTGAACGGTGAACCTCAGAAGTGACTTCACCACTGAGCTAAAAGGGTGTCTGTGGGCCATGCTCTCGGGTTTTCTCCAGTCTCTTTCAGGCCAGTAAATCTGGTCTTTTTTATGTGTGTTAGGATTTTGTTCTACATCCGTCTCCAGCTCTGTCCAGGACCCTCTGTTGTGATCCCAGTCAGAGCAGTCAGTGGCAGTACTGGGCACCATCTAGCTGTGCTGAACTCAGTCTGGTGGAGGCCTTGGTAGCTGTGGTCCATTAGTCCTTTGGACTAATCTTTTCCTTGTATCCTGTTCTCTTCATTCTCCCTTGCTCCCAAAGGGGTGAGACCAGTGGAGTATCTTAGATGGCTGCTCACAGGCTTTTAAGACCCCAGATGCTACTCACCAAGGTAAAGAGCAGAAGCTCTGGTTGGTACCTTTGGCTCACAATCCCAGCTCTTCTCTCTCCAGCTGTGTGACCTTGTGCTGGTCACTTAACCTCACTGAGCCCCCGTTTCCTCCCTGTAAAATGGGGTAATCGTGTCTCCCTCATACAACTGTTGTGAGGATTAAATGTAAACCCTTAGAACAGCACCCAACACATGGTGTTAGCTAAAATTGGCTATTGTCTCCATTTTTATAGATTAGAAAACTGAGTCAGAGCCGTTAAGAGATTTGCTTAAGGTTACACAAGCAGTAGGTATCAGAGTTGTCACTCATCCCCAGATTTTCTGACTCTGAACAGAGCGCTCTCCCCATCGTACTACAATTATCACCCATTTTAACAATGAGAGTGAACTGCTGCACTTAGAAAAGGTCACAAAGTAAGAACACTGAAATTACAGCATACATTCAGACACTGACAGTGTTCCCATTCTGGAGAGAGCAATCGCTGAAGCTTTAGAGACGTGTGTGCAGGAAAGCAATTTTATTGCTATCTCTTCTTGAGCAGGGGAGATATCTTTTTTTTAATTGTGCTAAATATAGAACAAAACATTTGCCATTTCAACTATCTTCACACGTTCATCATGTACAGTCATCATCACTGTTGTCCATTCTAAATCTTTAGAGATCTGACTGAGGTTTTACCAGCAACAAATGCTAAAATATTAATACTTTCAAATTTATATCTAAGCACCTCTCTTACGGATTGGGTTTTGCTTCATTTTTTTCAAAACATCCCTCCCTCATGCTGGCCTTTGTAACCAGGTGTGACTCTACACAGTGCTACACATATGCACACTTGGGACAGAAAGGGAGGCAGTGCGAAGGGATGCAGAGCTTTGAGACTGGCTCTCCTATTAAGGAGGTGAGTGGACAAGTATCCTGGTCAATGTGGATCTTAGTTCTCCTTCCTGTGAAATGAGAAGGCTGGATTCAATGATGTCTAATTTCCTCCCAGTGCTACCATTCAATGATAAATGCAATGACCTTCATATAGGCACGGAACAGAATCCTTGGGTGGTGCAAACGGTTAATGTACTCAGCTGCTAATCGAAAGGTTGGAGGTTCGATTGAACCCTATGGAGCACGGCTCTGCTCTGACACAGATGGGGCTGCCACGAGTCAGAACTGACTAGACGGCAGCCAGTTTTGTTTTTTTATAGGCAGGGAACATACAACTTTATGTTGACTGTAAGACTGCATGAATTCTACAACCTGTTCTATGACTTTAGGCAAATGTTTAACTTCTCTGAACCTCAGACTGTCTCTTTATAAAATGAAAACATCTGTCTTAGAGTTGCTGGGAAAAAATGGAAGGAAAAATGAAATCATACTACATGCCAAGTGCCTAGAACATAGTGAGCAAGAAAATATTCTTCTTTCCCAAAAATGTATAAACCCTACTTATTAATACAAACTTGTTTCATTTCATGCTGGGAAATGGGGCAGTTTAATAACTTTAAAATGTCCAAAAATGATCACTAACCAATATGTTTAATCAAATATCTGGTAATAAAATATGTCAGGATTGCTCCCATCTACTAATTAGTAAATTATATGTGTGCCCAGCCAGCCCAACCACAAGCTCACTCATTCACGAATTCACTCATCAATTTATTCCACAAATGTTTATGGGGTACCTACTGCTCTCCCAAAGCTTCTGGTCAAGCCTATGTAGACAATAAACCAATATCTAATGCAGTGTCTGGTGACAATCAGGTGGGGAAGAAAAATAATGTGAGGTAAGGAGATAGTAACGGAAAGAGGAGTGCTTCCTTAGACAGGGTGGTCAGAGACAGCCTCTTTTATGTTTGAGCAAAGACCTGAATGATGGGAAGGGGAAAACCAAGAGAAGACTGGGGCAAGGGAAGGGTATTCCAGGCCGTCAGATAAGAGTGAGCTTGGTGTGTGGGATAAACAGTGTGGAGATGGACTTGACAGCAAGGGGATTGGTTTGGGGGCGGCTGGGGGAGGGTTATCACTATCATTTTACAGACAGAAGCATTGAGAGACTAAGAACTCGTTCAAAGTAAAAAAGCTGGTAACTCACGGTTAACACAGGGCCCAGTCTTTACCACAAGTCAGGAAGGGATCGGATCCCTTCAAGCTAAGGTGGTCTGGGCAGCTTCACAGAGGAGTGGGGATTTAGCATCTTGCCTTTGAAAGTGGAGGAGGATTTAGATAGTCAAGAAGGAGATGGGAACTGGGGAAGAGTATGATGGTGGTGGGAGTGGAGGCTCGCACAGCACAGCGCTCCAGAGAAAGTAGAGTTCCTAGAGCCCAGCAATGAAAATGAGCTCAGAACTCTCCATATATTCTTTCTTGTTCTCATTTTCAGACAGGTATAATGATGTCTTTGAATTATGGTGCTGGTGAAGAATATTGAGTATACCATGGACTGCCAGAAGAACGAACAAATCTGTCTTGGAAGAAGTACAGCCAGAATGCTCCTTGGAAGCAAGGATGGCGAGACTTGTCTCACGTACTTTGGACATGTTATCAGGAGGGACCAGTCCCTGGGGAAGGACGTCGTGCTTGGTAAAATAGAGGGTCAGTGAAAAAGAGGAAGACCCTCAGTGAGATGGATTGACACAGTGGTTGCAACAATGGGCTCGAAACACAGCAATGACTGTAAGGATGGCGTAGCACCAGGTAGTGTTTCATTCTGTTGTATACAGTGTCGCTGAGTCAGAATTGACTCAATGGCGCCTGACAACAACAACAATATAATCTTAACTTTGCAAGCATGAAACCTAAAGCTATCTGAAATTTAGTTTTAACATACACTGAAGAAAAGGACTTGCTTGGGTGCAATGCTTTAATTTTATGATCAGCAATATAGATGAAAGGAGCCCTGGCGGTGCAACAATTAAGCACACTGCTACTGCTAATCGCACGCAAGGCTGGCAATTCAAACTCACCCAGAGGCTCAGTGGAAGAAAGACCTGGTTATCTGCTTACAGCCTAGAAAATTCTATGAGGCAGTTCTACTCTGTCATATAGATCCCTATGAGTCCAAATCGACTCCATGGCTCACAACAACAACAATATAGATGGAATTAACACACATCCACAAAACATTAGTAACTGTCTTGAATAAAATAGTATCAGTGATTTTCTATACTTTAAAAATTTTCATCTCAAGTGACTTTAAGAAGCAATTTAATCCCCACTAATAGGAACAAGACTTCTTGAAGAAACGATTGATTAAAAGTCTGAGGCAGGGAATGTGGGAGGAGGTATGCGAAGACTAATGGGGAAGAAGCTCGCTTGAAGGAACTGGAGCAATCTGAACATCAAAAAGAATGACTGTGATCGTAGCACATTAAAAAAGTAAAAATTCATTACACACACACAGACACGTGGGAGCTGAGACAATAATTCATTAGTAAGAATAAATTATTTGTTCCATATTATTACAATAATTTATTAATAACTGTATTGTTTTATACTCTATGTATGTGTATATATAGAAAGAGAGAGAATGAAAGAAAGGGAAAAAATTGGGGGGAGGAGCTCTCCTGTAAAGAAGAATGGCAGCTAATAAGTGTGTATGGATAGACAGAACAAGAAAATCATCATTTGGCAACCCTAACATAATAATTAAGGAGCCCTGGTTGAGCAGGGGTTAAAGTGTTTGGCTGCTAACCCAAAGGTCAGAGATTCGAACCCACCAGCTGCTGCGTGGGAGAAAGATGTGGCAGTCAGCATCCCTAATGAGTTACAGCCTCGGAAACTCTATGGGGGGCAGTTCTACTCTGTCCTATAGGGTCGCTATGAGTCGGAATCACCTCAATGGCAGTGGGTAATGTAATAATTTATTCAGGCAAGGACCATCAAAGGATATTAAAACCACTAGGTGACCAGTTTTGTGATAACAGAATATCTGCAAGGATTTGTAATTGTAAAGAGAGGAGTATATCTTTACAATGGAGAGTTCCGACAGGCTCCGTCTTAACCACGTGATCAAAGTTAGCATCACTAATAGTGGGATAATCTGACATTACGTGCCTCCAATTGTGATGCAATTTGAAATATACAACATCATCTAGAAGCCTTCTTGCCAAAAATGTGTATCCGAAATTTAATCAAGCCACTAGATAAGCACATGTCAACAGAAATATAATGTGAAACACATGTAATTTTAAAATTTCTGGTAAAATTTTATTTTTTTTAATTAAAAAACAGAAATAACCCACAGGTAAAATTAATTTAGTAATATATTTTATTTAACCCAATATACCCAAAATATTAGCATTTCAACATGTAATGAATATAAAAAATTAATATTACACATTCATTTTTGTACTGAGTCTTCAAATTACCATGTGTATTTTTACACTTAAAGCATTTTCACTCAGATGTCAAATTTTTATTGGAAATACTGGATTTGAATTTATATTTCATAAAATGAAATTTTATGACAGAGTTGAAAAAATAGATTCATATATCCAAGATGTTCCAGACATACTTAAATTTTTTCCAATAACTAAATTCTATATCAGCTTTTAACTTTAAATTAATTGAAATTACATAAAATTAAAAATTCAGAATTTGACAATCGATTCTTAGATACAACACCAAAAGCATGAGCAACAAAAGACAAAATTGATAAATGGAACTTCATCAAAATTAAAAACTTTTGTGCATTAAAGGACTTCAGTAACAAAGTGAAAAAACAATCTACAGAATGGGAGAAAATATTCACAAATCATGCATCTGGTAAAAGTTTAATATCCAGAATACGTAAAGAACTCGAAAACTCAACAACAAAAAGACAAATAACCCAATTTTAAAATGTGCAAAGAACTTGAGCAGACATTAAAAAAACGTGCAAAGAACCTGAGCAGACATTTCACCAAAGAAGATATACAAATGGCAAATAAATACATAAAAATGCTCAAGGTCATTAGGTCGTAAGGAAATACAAATCAAAATCACAATGAATACAACTCCACAGCCACTAGCATGGCTATTATAAAAAAAGAAACCCTGAAAATAGCAAGTGTTGACAAGGATATGGAGAAATTGGGACCTCCACCACTGATTTGTTATTAGGTGCTGTCAAGTTGGTTCCGACTCATAGTGACCCTACGCACCACAGAACGAAACACTGCCCAGTCCTGCGCCATGCTCACGATCCTTATTATGCTTGAGCCCACTGTTGCAGCCACTGTGTCAATCCATCTCATTGAGGGTTTCCTCTTTTTCGCTGACCTGGTACTTTACCAAACATGATGTCCTTCTCCAGGGATTGATCCCTCCTGACAGCATGTCCGAAGTATGTAAGACAAAGTCTTGCCATCCTTCCTTCTAAGGAGCATTCTGGTTGCACTTCTTCCAAGACAAATTTGTTCGTTCTTTTGGCAGTCCACGGTATGTTCAATATTCTTCACCAACACCACAATTCGAAGGCGTCAATTCTTCTTCGGTCTTCCTTATTCATTGTCCCGCTTTCGCATGCATATGATGCGACTGAAAATACCATGGTTTGGGTCAGGCGCACCTTAGTCTTCAAGGTGACAGCTTTGCTTTTCAACACTTTAAAGAGGTCTTTTGCAGCAGATTTGCCCAGTGCAATGCATCTTTTGATTTCCTGACTGCTGCTTCCATGGGTGTTGATTGTGGATCCAAGTAAAATGAAATCCTTAACAACTTCAGTCTTTTCTCTGTTTATTGTGATGTTGCTTATTGGTCCAGTTGTGAGGATTTTTGTTTTACGCTGAGGTGTAATCCATACTGAAGGCTGTGGTCTTTGATCTTCACCAGTAAGTGCTTCAACAAGCAAGGTTGTGTCAACCGCATATCGCAGGTTGTTAATGAGTCTTCCTCCAATCCTGATGCCCCTTTCTTTTTCATATAGTCTGGCTTCTTAGATTATCTGCTCAGCAAACAGATTGAATAAATACAGTGAAAGGATGCAACCTGACGCACACCTTTCTTGACTTTAAACCACACAGTATCCCCTTGTTCCGTCCGAACAACTGCCACGATCTGCGTACAGGTTCCTCATGAGTACAACTAAGTGTTCTGGAATTCCGATTCTTTGCAATGTTATCCATAATTTCTTATGATCCACACAATCAAACGCCTTTGCATAGTCAATAAAACACAGGTAAACATCTTTCAGGTATTCTCTGCTTTCATCCAGGATCCATCTGACATCAGCAATGATAGCCCTGGTTCCACGTCCTCTTCTGAATCCGGCCTGAATTTCTGGCAGTTCCCTGTCAACATACTGCTGCAACCGCTTCTCAATGATCTTTAGCAAAATTTTACTTGCGTCTGATATTAAGGATATTGTTTGATAATTTCCACATTCAGCTGGATCAACTTTCTTGGGAACAGGCATAAATATGGACCTCTTCCAGTCGGTTGGCCAGGTAGCTGTCTTCCAAATTTCTTAGCATAGACGAGTGAGCACTTACAGCACTGCATCCGTTCGTTGAAAAATCTTAGTTGGTATTCTGTCAATTCCTGGAGCCTTGTTTTTCGCCAATACCTTCAGTACAGCTCGGATTTCTTCCTTCAGTACCCTCGGTTCCTGATCATATGCTACCCCTTGAAACAGTTGAACATCGACCAATTCTTTTTGGTATAATGACTCTGTGTATTCTTTCCATCTTCTTTTGATGTTTCCTGCACATTTAATATTTTCCCCATAGAATCCTTCACTATTGCAACTCAAGGCTTGAATTTTTTCTTCAGTTCTGTCAGCTTGAGGAATGCTGAGCATGTTCTTCCCTTTTGGTTTTCTATCTCCAGCTCTTTGCACATGTCATTATAATACTTTACTTTGTCTTCTTGAGCCGCCTTTTGAAATCTTCTGTTTAGTTATTTTACTTCATCATTTCTTCCTTTTGCTTTAGCTACTCGACATTCAAGAGCAAGTTTGAGAGTCTCTTCTGACATCCATTTTGGTCTTTCTTTCTTTCCTGTCTTTTTAATGACCTCTTGCTTTCTTATTATATGATGTCCTTGATGTCATTACACAACTTGTCTGGTCTTAGGTCATTAGTGTTCAATGTGTCAAATCTATTCTTGAGATGGTCTCTAAGTTCAGGTGTGATATACTCAAGGTTGTACTTTGGCTCACGTGGACTTGTTCTAATTTTCTTCAGTTTCAACTTGAACATGAATATGAGCAATTGATGGTGTGTTCTGCAGTCAGCCCCTGGCCTTGTTCTGACTGATGATATGGAGCTTTTCCATCATCTCTTTCCACAGATGTAGTCGATTTGATCCCTGTGTATTCCACCTGGCGAGGTCCATGTGTGTAGTTGCTGTTTATATTGGTGAAAAAAGGTTTTGGCAATGAAGAAGTCACTGGTCTTGCAAAATTCTGTCATGAGATCTCCGGCATCATTTCTATCACCAAGGTCGTATTTTCCAACTATCGATCCTTCTTCTTTGCTTCCAACTTTCGCATTCCAATCACCAGTAATTATCAGTGCATCCTGACTGCAAGGTTCAATCAATTTCAGACTGAAGAAGTTGGTAAAAATCTTCAATTTCTTCATCTTTGGCCTTAGTGGTTCGTGCGTAAATTTGAATAACAGTCATATTAACTGGTCTTTTTGTAGGCGTATGGATATTATCCTATCACTGACAGTGTTGTACTTCAGGATAGATCTTGAAATGTTCTTTTTGATGATGAATGCAACGCCATTCCTCTTCAAGTTGTCATTCCCAGCATAGTAGACCAGACGGGTGTCCGATTCAAAACGACCAATACCAGCCCACTTCAGCTCACTAATGCCTAGGATATCAATGTTTATGCGTTCCATTTCATTTTTGATGATTTCCAATTTTCCTAGGTTCATACTTTGTACATTCCACGTTCTTATTATTAATGGAAGTTTGCAGCTGTTTCTTCTCATTTTGAGTCATGCCACATCAGCAAATGAAGGTCCCAAAAGCTTGATTCCATCCATGTCATTAAGGTCGATTCTACTCTGAGGAGGCAGCTCTTCCCCAGTTGTCTTCTGAGTGCCTTCCAACCTTGGGGGCTCATCTTTTGGCACAGTATCAGACAATGTTCCACTGCTATTCATAAGGTTTTCACTGGCTAATTCCTTTCAGAAGTAGACTGCCGGCTCCTTCTTCCTAGTCTGTCTTAGTCTAGAAGCTCAGCTGAAACCTGTCCACCATGGGTGACCCTGCTGGTATCTGAGTACTGGTGGCATTGCTTCCAGCATCACAGCAACATGCAAACTCCCACAGTACAACAAACTGACAGACATGTGGAGGTCACCATTGACGGTGGGATGTTAAAAAAAAAAAAAAAGTACAGCTGCTGTGGAAAACAGTTTGGCAGTTCCTCAAAAAGTTAAACATAGAATTATCATATGACTTAGCAATTGCACTTCTATTTATATACTCAAAAGAACTGAAAGTCGAGACTTAAACAGATACTTGTACACTAATATTCATAGCAGCATTATTCACAATAGCCAAAAGGTGGAAACAGTCCAAGTGTCCATCAACTGATAAATGGATAACAAAATGTGGTATATACATATTATACAATGGAATATCATGCAGCCATAAAAAGGAACGAATTTCTAATACATGCTACAGCATGGATGAACCTCGAAAACCTTATGCTAAGTGAAATAAGTCAGACACAAGAGGACAAATACTGTATGACTTCACTTATATGAAATATCCAGAATAGACAAATTCATACAGACAGAAAGTAGATTAGAGGTACCAGGGTTTGAGGGGGGAATGGGGAGTTATTGCTTAATGGGTTCAGAGTTTCCATTGGGGTGATGAAAAACGTTTGGGAAATAGATAATGGTAATGGTCGCACAACATTGTGAATATAATTAACATCACTGAATTTCATACTTATCGATAGTTAAAATGGCAAATTTTATCTTATATATATTTTACTACAATAAAAAAAAACTTATTCAAAAAATCTGTATTTTGAACATAGCCTTTTGAAAGTTAGGAACAGACTACTTTGGACTCTATTGTAAAGAATAAGAAAATGACTAAATAGTCATCATATTTTCTCTACATGTTGGATAAAAGATAGTGAAAGAAAAAAGTAAATTCAATTCTTCAGTTGCATTAGTTACATTTCAAATGTTCGACAGCCACATGTGACTAGCAGCTACCATACCGGAAAGTGCAGCCCTAAACCTGACTTCCAGTTTATAGGAAATAAAAGGGATAGTAGATAGACAAGTTAAATGACACCAAGAGACAACTCAGAATGTGAGACATTTTACAAAGCAACTGTCATTTAAAAAAAAAAGAAAGATGAGATGGGGAGACAAATCATCTTAGACTAAGAAACTAAAGAGATGTAACAACCAAATTCAGTGCTGGATCCTTGTTTGTAGACAAAAACAAAAGCTTGTACAACTGGGGAAATGTCTTTGAATAATTGGAGAACTTTGAATATGGACTACATCATAGATTATATTATGGAATTATTGTTAATTTTCTTAGGTGTTATAATGGCATTATGGTTACGTAAGAGATAGCTTTATTTCTCTGAGGAATTATTCTAGTGGGAGACCAATTCTAGAAATGCAATTTTAACTAAGTATTAATCAAAGTTGAAAGGAGAAAAAATATTTATGGACATGCAAGATCTCAAAATATTTATCATCTATGCCCCTTTTCCAGGAAACCACTGGAGGATACACTCCTCCAACGTAAGAAAGTAAGCCAAGAAAGAGGAAGATGTGGAATTAAGGAAACATGTGGAATTCAGCACAGGAATGAGGTTACAGGAATTCCCAGGGAAATGGCTGGGAATCAGTCTTAGAAAGCAACCATTATAGACTAGAGCAAAAGGAGAAGACTTCCAAGAGAAATACCTCCAAGGGAAAAACACACATGTTGACTACAGGACGTGTTTCACTAGATTGAGAAGAGTTCTATCACTCTGTAGGAGAGTTTTGAGATATGAAGTAATGATAGGTACACAGAGTGGTCCACCACCTGTTGTCCGTTTGTCATACTGTGGTGGCTTGTGTGTTGCTATGACGCTGGAAGCTATGCCACAAGAATTTCAAATACCAGCAGGGTCACTCATGGTGGACAGGCTTCAGTGGAGCTTGCAGACTAAGACAGACTACGAGGAAAGGCCTGGGATCAACTTCCAAAAATTAGCCAATGAAAGCCTTATGGATCACAACAACACTGTCTGACTCACTTGCTCTGAACATTCATTAGGAGGGACCCGTCTCTAGAGGAGGACATCATGTTTGGTGAAGCAGAGGGCCAGCAAGGGCAAGGTAAAACTTCAGCCAGATGGACTGGCACAACATCTGCAATGATGGATTCAAACATGCTGGCAATCGTGAGGATGATGCAGGACCAGACGATATTTCATTCTGTGATACATAAGGTCACCGTGAGTCAGAGCTGACTGGACAGCAACTAACAACAACAACATACAGTGGTGTGTTGATAAACCACCTCTCTGAAGAAAAAAGAATTCTGTAGCATAAATACTTCCACTCTAGCCAATTTCAAGCTACCAATGTGAAATCACTGAACACAGAGTCAACAGGAGATGCCCACAATCGGCTCTCAAGAACCAGTCAGAGCTGGCTGCAACGCACCGACATAGACAATCAAGCAAATAAACAAATAAGAAAATTATTAACTCCAGGAAAAAGTTATAAAAGAAATGTGATCATAGCACTCTGCTTGGCTCAGCTATAAACAATATTTACATTGTCTCAGCAATGCACACTGACACCGGTTTAACTTTAAAAATGTAATGCAACTGTACCGAGAGGATGAGGGGAGGGGAATGAGCAGGAAAAAATTTTTTTGATTTAGAAATATGAGGGTAAGTGACCAGAAGAAAGAGCTAAAAAAAGATGTTTAAAAAATCTTAAAGACAGACAAAATAGATACCAAGTAAATATAAAAACAGTTTAAAAGAAAAAGAAAGAAGTAGAAAAAGCATATTTAAGCAGTAAAACCAAAAACCGGTCTTGTAAGAGACCAATAATCAAAAGTTCTATTAATGAGAAAGGGAACATACTATTATATTATTGAAGATTATTTTCAAGTTATAAAAGAGTACTTTTTATTATGGGTGCCAAGGAAGCTTTCTTAAGACACAAGAGAAAAATCCATAAAAGAAAACATTGACAGATTTGATGCCATAAAAAAAAAAGTTAAAATGTTTGAAAAATGAGACTTTGTTTATAAGTTAACAAACAGGTGATGAACTAGAAAATATTTGTTGCATATGTATAATTATAAAGACCTGCTATAAACTAGTAAGAAAATTATTTTACACATAAGCCTGTTGCTGTTGAGTCGATTCCGACTCATAGCAACCCTACAGTACAGAGTAGAACTGCCCCACAGGATTTCCAAGGAGCCACTGGTGGATTTGAACTGCCAACAGCTGAGCTCTTAACCACTGCACCACCAGTGCTCCCATTTTACGTATACACAGCCAAATTTTTAAATGCACAAAAGCTATACAACGTTAATTCTTAGAAAAAGAATGGTTAATGAACATTTGAAAGAATGCTCAATCATACTATTATCAGGAAAATTTAAAACAATATGATACCATTTTCACCCATCAGGTCAGCAAACTTTTAAAACATGAGAATCTGCAGTGTTAAAAAGGGAAACAAGGAAACATGCACTCTCATAGACTTGGTGAAGAATGTAAATTGGTAGTATTTTTGGAGCACAATTTAGCAGTACGTATTAAATGTTTAAATGTGTATACTCCTTCGAATCAGTTATTCCACTTCCAAAAATCTAGTCTATAGAAATAAGTGAACGTGTTTACAAGATATACGCATAAAGATGCTCACTGAAGCATTTTCTTGGATTAGTGCAAAAACTGAAATTTTCTGTATGTCAGTCAGAAGGAAAATCCTTAAAAGTTTACAAAGCAGTCATTAAAATGAATGAGTAAATCTATAGGTACTTACATGAAAAAAAAGTCCAAGATATAATGTTAAACGGTAAAAAGTACTCAATGCAAATTAGATAGTGCAATGCCATTAGGATATGTGTGCATCATATACACACGTATGTATGGGGGCAGGTGTGGAATAGAGAGGCTTTTACTATTTACTCTATATAGCCCAGTGTTGTTTTAATGATTACAACAAATGTGCTCATGTAATACTTTTTAATTAATTAAAAGAAGGGGGAAAAAGAAAACAGTTTGGAAAGAGACCTGTGAAACTGCTGTGTTTACCTCACAGGAGAAAAAAGGAGAGGGAGAGATTGTTACTTTTTACTCCACAAACTGTTAAACAAAAAAATCGATTACGAGTATCATGCAATATTTTGTGAAATTAAAAAGAAATTTAAATGTAAACAAATAACTTATAAAAATACTTCTCAAAGACAAATGAAATGGACCCCAAACTAAGCCCACTCTAGCAATTTTTCAAAGTCACATTAAAAAAATAACATAGTATGGCTTAATAATGTTCTACCTGGTACTTTTCCAGTTTTCCCTCCTTTAAAATATAATTAAGAATTACATCAAAAGCATTTTTCATTCTTTTATTGACTATTACCACCTAAAATTTACCTTCCAGCCCAAGCGTTCAAAACATAAGAATTTCAGCTGAGAACTCAAAACTGGCAGGATATCACCACTGGGGTTACTTTTGTCCTTTTCTCTAAAAAATATTAGATCAGTATGTAATTTGTTTCTAACTGTCCGATTCCCCCAAAAGATATTGATTAAAACAACAACTCACACATAATTAAGTCAAAAATTGTGTATTTTGTTTGGATTGTAGGAAGGGCTAAATGAACATGAAAGTAAGAGCATTCCAGAGTGTAAGAAAACGCTCGAAGTAATGGTCGTTAATATTAACTCGTTGTCGCTAACATTACTGCGCATGATTAGAAGCAGCATAACTTTGCACAATGACACGCTCTACAATTAAACACTTCCCCAGATGTACACTTTGAAATATATAACGTCTAAACGTGAAATACGAGAAACACAAATGAAGGAGGTATAAAGCAACGATCGGGACCTTTGGTTGGATAGAAAAATTTAAATCCTGACAAAGGAGTTGTTGCATTGTAGCTATTTTGACTGCTGGAAAACTGGCTCCACCCTATTTTATACCAGACCAGCATGCACGCACTCTAGGCTGACCTCGCCCCATTTCAATGTTTATGCTTCAAGTTATATCGCAGTCGTGGCTATTTAAATACTTACTTTTTAGGGGGTCTTTAACGTGGTACACTACCTAACATTAAAAATGCATGTCGTGGGCATTTTCCTATGTAAACGCCAAAGTCCTTCTCTCCACCCCCACTTCCCCATCTAGCCCTATACAGTGGACACAAACGTCCTGACGCATGTTCATTAATGAGTGGCTCCCTCCATTTTGTCCTTAGTCTCCTTTAGGTGAAACGAGCAGTGCTATTTTAAAGCCACCAAATAAACTGAAAAAAGGAGGAGGTGGTGTGGGCGTGGGACCACAATTTGTTGGAAGCAGGGGCTTGAGACTAAATGGGGGACTGTTCTGGGTGGAGCTGCCGGTGGCACCTAGAGCTCGTCCTCGGGCCGGAAGGACAAAGGACACGCAGGGGACGAGGGCCGCTGAGGAGATGCGGGACGACTTCCGGCAGGGCGGACGAGCTGAGATGGTGTAGGCCAACGCCGACCCCGGCTGCGGAACCTGCCCCGCAGGACAAAGCAACGGCCCCGCCCCTCTGCGCGCGCCGGACGTGGTGCACGCGGGCGCGAGAGCGCGCGGACGACGGTTAGAAATGGCGGTTGGGACGGGGGGGAGTGGGCTGGGGCGGGAAGAAGAGCAATCTAGATGTGCCTCAAGGCTCTGTTCCTTCCCCGCTGAAGATCTGGGTGTCGGGGTTGTTTCATGAACCCTCCTCCTACGCTCCTGGCCCTGCTGGCCGGGAGCAGGGCTGGGAAGAGCCCCTGATGGAGAAAGTGTTCGGCTGAACAAAGGATATGGCAGCAGCACAGGAGACGCCACTACTCACTGGCGCAGTCACTGCGGAGAATTAGAAACGTTCCCTAAAATGGCGGACGCCGCGCAGGGGCGGGGCGGAGGCGAGGTGGGCACCGCCCCTGCCGATTGTACGAGCAGTGCGCTGAGATGGGGGACAGGAGCAGCTCGAATGGTCAGGCGGGTATTTCCGCTCTGGGCGGTCCTTGGTGGTAGCCGGGCGGGACCCGCGGCGCGACTCGTCCCATGGCCGCCGAGCGGGAACCTGACGAGCCCGGGAAGGGGAAGGTAACCTGACGGGCAGCGGGTGTCCGGGGGCGGCGGGGCGAGGGGAGCCCAGGGCCCCAGCACCTCGCCTTGGGCGCGCGGGCCGATGGCGGGTGAAGAGCAGGGACGAGCTAGGCGACTTGCAAGGAAACAGCCTCTCGCGAGCTAGGAGCACGTGTCATTTGCTTCTCTGGTACCATCCTTGGGTTTGAAGTTGCCCCCCCTCCCTTTTTTTTTATCTAAATTCCCATGACAAAATTGACCAGATTTTGAGGAGGGACCAGTACTACACGCAGACGTACTGCAGGTCATCCTTTGGCAAGAAAATTTTGCTGAGAAGGGCACTGCACTGTAACTTACTAGTAGAGGTTAATGAAACCCCCCAAAAACAAACCCGTTGCCGTGGAGTGGATTCCGACTCATAGCAACCCTACAGAACAAGGGTAGAACTGCCCCATAGGGTTTCCAAGGAGAGGCTGGTGGATTCAAACGGCCAACCTATTGGTTAGCAGCCGCAGCTCTTAACTACTGTGCCACCAGGGCTCCGTAAAGGTTAATAGTAAAGGTAAAAGGAGTAAAAACCTCCCTGAGGACAGGTGCCTTGTCTATAATGTGTTCTTCTCAACTTTAAAGGGACTCAATAACTGGGTAATGAAAACTTGAAGATATCCAGAGCAGGAGTGTCAGATGAAAGGATTTTTTCCATTAACCTTGTTTTCTCTTCACCAAGTAGAGTATGCAATATTATATATGATTCACCAGTATCCCTGACTTAGTGCGCTCTCCTCGGTCCACCATCCACAGCTGTCAGCGTGTTCTTTGCAACCTGTAAACTGGATTTCACCCCCCTGCTTAAAATCCAGTAGTAGCAATTCCTGGGTCTGTTACATAAAGCCCTGCATCTAGCCAGTGTCTGGCTCTCACATTTTCCTCTGCGGGACACTAAACCTAAACCAGGTTCATTTAAGGGTTCGGAGTGTGATTTAATCGACTGAGAATCAAAAATATATAATCCAATTATATATATATATATATATAATCCAGTGGGAAAAAAAATCATTACTTATTTGAGCCATTAGTAACAAAATATTATAGTAACATAACAGCTGTACAAGCCCTAAAACTGGGCACTGACAGATTTGTGGGGCAAGATTAAAAAAAAAGATAAGTTGCTGATGAGATAACAGTACCTATCGAAGTTAACCAAAGAGATAAAAAAATTAATGTAAATAAACTGTCACTGAATTAACAGTCCAAGGAGATGTCAGAAAAGGAAGACTGCGGTTTTTTTTAAATAAACAATTTGTCAATGATTCTTCCCAATACCATTCAGGGAAAATGATTATTTGATTCTTAGCAATCAGCAAACCTAAGTTAAAATGGGGAAGTTATCAAACTAGCATACCCTGTAAAACTTGCCCTTAGAAACAGTTGTCCTTCTGCCCTCATTCTGTGCTCTTCAAGAAACTTAAAAATATGCAATTCAGTACATACCTACCAGATTCAAAGCCCTAGTTAAGACCCTGAGGCAATAACTCCATAGGCATTAGAGGAATGGTGAGGCCAATGTTCCTAGAGAACAAGAGAAAAAAATTGAGACAAAATGAAGTGAAAGGAAGGCAGGTGTAGGGCCTTCACAGCATGGTAAGTAGCACCTATATTACAGAGTATAACGGGAGACCACAGGGGGTTTAAAAAGAATTGATGATATCATCGGAGGCATTTTTAAATATTAAAATCAACATCATTTAAAGAGACTGGCAGATGGTGGCTTGGTAGTATTAGTAGAAAGAGTCTAGCAGTGGAGTTGACAAGAAGTGGTTTGGTTCAGGATGTATTTTGAGGGTAGACTCTTCCAGACATGGGTTTGATGAAGGAAAAAAAGAAATCAAGGACGACTCCTAGGTTTTTGGCTTGAAAATTGGTTGAGGCCATCAAGAGGCAAATTTGGAGGTGAAAAGTAATTCTAATTTGGAACTACTACGTTTGAAATGCTTGTTATCTACGTAAGAAGTAGTGTCAAGAGGCAGATTAATGTATGAGACAGAAGCCTGGGGAAGATCAGGACTTGATATATAAATATCAGTCATCTTAGAAATGAAATTTAATTGAAAGACTTGAAACACCTAGGAAGACTGTAGATCCCATGGGGGGGAAAGAACCAGGGTAGCATGTCAACATTTAGATAGAGCTGCAGAGACAGCAACACAAGAGCCAGAAATGGCCAGGGGGAAGAGCTGCAGAGACAGCAACACAAGAGCCAGAAATGGTCAGGGGGATAAAAGGAAATCAGGAGGCCTTGTTGTGTTGGAAGCCAAGTAAAGAAAGTATTTCAAAAAATAAGTGATCTGTGTCAAATGTGCTGAGATGTAGAGTAAAATGAGTTCTGCAAAATGGGTGTCTTTTTAGACACCTTGATGGAGCAGTTTCAGTGGAGTGCAGGAAATAAATGCCTCATTGAAGTGAGTTAAAGGGAGAACAGGAGGTGTGTAAGTGGAGCAGCACACATAGGTAATTTAAGTAGTTCTGCTGTGAAAGGGAGCAGTTGGAGGAGTTGTAGTTGTGGTAGTTGTAGGGTGGGTGGGGTCAAGAGGATTTTTGATAGTACACTGAAGGTGGTTATAACGGAAGAAAAACATGCACACAAAAGGGATAACTGTAAAGTCCTTGAGTAGGCAAGGGGGGGCAGGCAGCATCCAGTGCACAGGTGGTGGGATTTTTAGATAGGTTCAGCCAGTTCATCCTTTTCAACAAGAGGAAAGACGGAACATGGGCACGATGCAGATAGATTTGACAGTGGAAAATGAGGTGGTTCTAGTTTGAGCTGATCTATTTCCTATAAATTATTAAATTGGCATTCTGGCTTTGAAATCTGAATTTGGTTAACATGAACCTGCTTCCCAGAGCTTTGTACTATCAAGGTGAGCTGATAAAACTGCTTTTCGAAACCTAGGTTTAAAAATCATAATTAAAAAAAAAAAAGCCTCCAGGACAGATTTCCTAGTTTAAGGGCTTAAATCTGTTAATGGCACAAGTAAATTCTATGGTTTTAAAAACTTTGCAGGCCACTTAGGGGAATATTAGAAAAATGTTAAATGCATAAACATCATAAATAGAACTACTTACGTACTGGAATCCTTATTTCAATTTCTCATAGTTTTATGGTTCAGAGTGCTTTCTAAAAAGCACGTGCTAAAGACTTGTTCTTCATTAAAGTATTCCACACTTGCTTTTAAGTTATCAGTGTCTAAAATCCAACCGAAATGTCCCAGGAGGCTGAGAATTCTAAAGGGAAAATCGTGGTCTTAAAACACCTACAAATACTGCAAATGTGTATTTATATACTGACAATCTTAGTACTCTCTAGAGTACTAAGTACTGAGTAAGGAGCCCTGGTTAAGCACGCTCGGCTGCTAACCAAAAGGTCGGTGGTTTGAACCCACCAGCTGCTCTGCAGGAGAAAAGATCTGGCAACCTGCCCCTGTGGAGATTACAGCCTAGAAACCCTTTGGGGCAGTTCTACTGTCATATAGGGTCACTCTGAGTCCAAATCTACTTGACAGCACACAACCACCACCTCTATGAGGCTTGGTTTTTCATCTGTAAATGCTGCAGTTTGGTATAGTGGAAACAAGGCCTTTAGGAGTCAAACTGACTTCCATTTGCATCACAGCTCTGCCACAACTTTATTAGAGCGAAACCTGTGAGAGCCAAAACTAGACATGACTGTCTTGTTTATCCATCTTGAAAGTTTTCTGCCTTCGAGAGGGTGCAAGTCTTACCATTTTTCTATCATTTTAGTGGAAAATATTTCCACCTTACATCGGTTCTGGCTTTCATCAGTTTTACTTTACTAGTCTTTTGCTTAAACTCCCATAACTTGGCCTGTTTTAGAGATAATCTGTCAGAGGTGAGAATTTAAAATAAGGGATATAGTAAGAGCCTGGGACACAACCCCCCACTGAATGAAAACCCTAGAGTATTTAAATCTCCCACACCCTCTTGTATGTGATTTTTATTGCTGAGCTTTTAAGATTCAATCTGTAAATTTAATCCCATGTTAGGGCTGTGTGTGTAGGGGGAGGGTTTAGGGGAAAAAAAATTAAAAAAGAATCCAAGATCATATATACTTTGTGTTTATTATAACCAGGTCACATCTTTTCCAGCAAATGCTTTACCCAAAACAAATACAGAAAATACAATTAAGAGTATCTCCCCATCCTTAAATCTTAATCTGACTTGCTTTTCACTGCCCTTTCCCTATTCCTTGGGTCTTCCCCCCTCCCCCGATTCATTTAAAAAGTACTTTTAAAATACCCATTGCCATCAAGTCGATTCCGACTCATAGTGACCCTACAGGACAGAGTAGAACTGCCCTCTATAGGGTTTCCAAGGAGCAGCTGGTGAATTGGAACTGCTGACCTTTTAGTTAGCAGGTGAGCCTTAACCACTGCGCCACCAGTGGCTTACTTTTAACAAACTAAAATCTGTGAATAGACAAGTGGGCTGCCTTTTACAAGCAATATGGGCTGCCTTTTAAAAGCAGTATTACTGAAAATGTAACTTATTTATAGGAATGCTACAGTGAAACAAGTGTGGTCCTTGAGCACAGGGCTAGGGTGACAGACATCACAGTTTAATCTGTTAGGCTTAAAGGTGACATTTTTTTTCCTGGAAAACAAGTCAAAACATCCAATGAACTGAACGTTACAAAAGTAAGGCGGAACAAAATCTGTTCATAAAAACAATCACTTTAGCACTTGAAGGAATTCAGTAGTCTAGCTCAGCCCCTTCGTTTTAGAGCTTGAGGCCAGAGATGAAAAAAATGATCTACAGGATATAGAAGTTACTGATTAGTGGCAGAACGGTAAGAAAATCGAGCTCTTTGGATTCTGTTTTCTTCTATACCTGGGGTTACCATGTAGTATGAACAAAGAATCAAATACAACCACATTATCACAGGCAAGGAAACTCAGACCAGAATACATGCCCATGTTTATCTTAATTATGAAATATTTCTTCTTAAAACCACAACTGAAGCTCACCGAAGCTAACACCAATAAAACCTGAAAATAAAATTCATTGCTATTCAAATAGCACTACATTAAACAGCTGGATAAATTTGAATGTTATAACATGGTTAGACTTATCACTTCCCAATTATGCTTCCAATATTGGAGTGATGCTGCCTTCTAATTTCCCAAATAAACTACAGATGTTTAAAGAGCTCATAAAATATAACGTGTATTATTCCTATGCCCAAATCAGTGGATTAGTAAATCACTGCATAATACAAGTTTAAGTTACCTCTTACACTAGCCTTTTTAGAGATTTCAGATTGTTTACTGAAACGATGACCACAAAGTGCAAGAAATGGGGCTTGTATTGTTATCTTTGCCCAACTACGCTGAAATGTCATCTTGTTCAATCTAGGTTTTTTATTTTCTTAGCCCTTTAAGCTCCTAGGAATTTTAGATGTCGAAAACATTCCCTGTGCACGGGATTCGGTATTATATGGTTCATTAGGATCTGTTGTGGCTGGCCTTGGACATTTCCTATTAACTAGTGAGTACACGTTTTATTTTTGTGTTAACATTTTTTTCTAGATGGAGCAATTATAATTATGATAGTTACCATTATTTGACAGGTAGAATTAGAAGATCATGTGATGTTGGAGTAGGAGGGTTTATTTTGGTGACTTTAGGATGCTGGTATGTATACTAATTATTCAGGTAAACCCCATGATTATAATACGTTTATCTAATTCCAAACCACAAGGTCTTTTCAGAACAGTCTCTTATTGGTGCGTTTCCACCCCCAGTGAATATTGATTTTTATTGTTTATTTTTAAAAAAACACACAGGATATCTTAATGTAAATACATATATTATTTTTTTCCTATCACTTATGGAATGTTTGAATAGATGAGTGGATAGCATGTTCATTTGAAAGGGTTAACCTTTTACCTTACCCTAATGCTTATTCACTCTTGCAGTCTCTCACATGCCACACCTGGAAACGCTCCTTTCTAAAGAATGCTTTCAGAACTGATACAACACCACAGATGAGTCAATTTTCTTGAGCAAAATAAGCCAGATCCAAAGAGCACATACTATATGATTCCAGGTTAAAAACTAAGCCAAGGTGATTAAGAATTATAGTGGCTACTTGGGGGGGTGGTATAGGGAGGAGAGAGTGACTAAAAAGGATCAGAAGGAACCCTTCTGGAGTGAAGGATGTAGTCCCTATCTTGATTTTATATCTCAGTTACATTATGTGTACACAGGTATCAAAACTCACACTGAATTACACACTTAAATCCTCATTTTACATAAAATGGGATCATAGGTATTATGCTATCAAACCACCCAAATACAGCACTCTAAACTAGAACGTTTGTATTTTCAGTCTCAGGATAGTCGTGTATAAGCATTCTGAAATTTTAACTATAAGAAGCAATTAAATTCCGTACACTGATTTCTATGGGGATTTTCTATCTGTAATTTATTCATATTCTTTTCTTAAAGGCTCCATTGTAGGTATAATTATGCAAAGCTAAGAATCCAGGAAAGAATCGCCAGAGAAGGAATTAAGAATAAGATTTTGTATGAAAGCACCCACCTTGATCCTCAAAGAAAACAGACAGACCGCAACAGCAGCAACTGAGCAGTCTTGGGCAGAGCAAACCAAAATACAACTCACTGAAATCAGCATGCACAAAGCTGCGATCAACTACACAAAACGCTTTATGTACAATAAGAAAGCTTTTCAATCAAGTAAATAAAGCATGTGTAAGTTGTCTTTTTATACACACGTAACAGGAATAAACTTGCAAACTAACACTTGCCCTGTGTCTACTGCCAGTCTACCATTCGTCTGTGCTACATACAGTGGACTTTTCACACTCTTATTACTATACCCTTTTCAAAATGAGTAAACACTCCCCTGCATTTCTAAAATCAGTGCTATTTTAACACTTAAAATGGATTTTATGACTTAGATCTCCCTTACCAAGGCAACAGAGTTAGTTTTATTTTCATTTTTAGTTTTAATGTCAATATTACTTTCCAAGATCTTTTTATTAAGAACAAGCTAGATGCCTTCCTGAAAAGTTAATAAAATCTAAATATTAAAAAAACAAAAGACACCAGTCGACAAGATTATGGCCTTTATTATTGGTCCTATTACTTTGAAATATCAAGGTGAACCAAAGTAGTGGAACAGGGAAGAGATTAACTAAAGGAAACGTGGGGCTGGTTCCAGTTCAGTGCAGAAGAGGGGTGGCATTTCCCCTCCCACACCCTCCTCTTGGGGCTGTCATTTGGAGGGTTAGGGGGTATAACGCTGCGTGCGATTTACAAAATGCTATGACTACTAAGGAATGACACTGAAACACGGACTTTGTAAGAGATAAAATCGTGATTGATTTTAACAGTCACCGAAGGAGGGGCTTGGACATTAATTAGGAAAAGTATTAGAAAGGAAAAATGGGCAAAATCATCTGCCCTAACTGGTACAAACCAAAGTTCAGTGAGGTCTACCTTATTCAAGTTGATCACTGCCCAAATATATTAAAATCCTTATACAACACTCATCCCTGTTTTAAGAGGCAGCATTGCAGGGGTAGGAAAAATCAATGAGTACTAATAATCTGCTATTTAACAAGCTGTGTGGGCAGGCCACTTATTCTCTTAGCTTCAGTTTAGTAACATTCACCATGTAAAATCGGGCAGGTGGCTTTTAAGGACCCTTCTAGCTCTAGCATGTGATGATCGTATCTTACCCTGAATGAAAGAAACCTCTTAGCTGGTAAAATCTCCAAGGCCTTCACCAACAAGTTTAGTTCAGTTTCCCAGAAGAATGACTGTATAAACCGGAGACCTAAATAAAAATAAAGTTTGAATGTTTAATTGCTTCGATTACTTTTAAAACATAAGTTTATATTAATACTTCAGATTTTCTAACAATTATAAAAGCCTTTAAATTGGTCTTCATGCTTCCACCTCCAGTCTCTTCAATGTATCTCCACTCTGCCAGCCAAGTTCAAGTCCAAACTTTGTGAGATTTTGCCAGGCTTATCTCTGAAGCACACCTCTGGCCACCATGACTTTTACACCTTAACCCATGCCTCTGCCAAAAATTTTTCATCACTCCATTTGGAATGCCCTTTCTACCTTCTCTCTCTAAGCCTTCCGTTCTCTTGGTCACTAACCTCTGGGTTAATCACTCTCTCATTTAAGATGCTCATACCACTTTGTATTCTATGTGTTGGCACTTTTTACTGGCTACTGATGTGTTTTACAAGTAGAGCCCAAGTTTCTTGTGGCAGGGACTTTGTCCACATTTTTACCTTTGCATTCCCAACCAAGTGTCTGAGACTAAAGTGTTTAACTGAATTATTAAATGTTCTTTAATGAGTTGACAAAGTCCAAGTTTCCCTGTAATCCAAATTTTTGTACTTTTCAAATCTAAAGCTGAAAGAATAACCTACCTTCCATGCTCACTTGGGAGCCTCCAGCTGCACTGCACTTCCTTCACTGTTCCGTTAATTCCGAAATTTCACACTAGGTGATATAGCAGTAGGTACCAGCTAAATAGCTGATTAAAATAGAATTGTGGTCATTAGTAGTTTTAAAAACTCTTTGATTTATCTATCATATCTACTTTATGTTCAATTCTTTCTAGTGCTTTATACATTCCCCCCCCACCCCTCCCCCTCTTCCTTGGTTTCCTGACTACTTGCTTTTAAATCTCAGTAAAAAGGACCTCAGGGAATTTAAAATTAACTAGGATCTTTTCTCTGGACTTGTGATTTATATTGACTGAGTTTGGCAACAAGAAATTGTGACTATCCCTGGTACCATTATTTGATTTGCAAGCATCTCTTTAGTCTACGTACCTCCACTCCATCGCTGGTTTCCCTTTGCTTCGATTACATAATGCGAGGAGGTCTATATAATATATTCAGGATTCCTGTTTATGCACTTTTCAGCAAAGAGCTAGGGATCAAATAGGGTTTGAATCCTTCTATTCCTAGATAAAAATCTGTAACGGGGGGGAGGGGGTCAAGATACCCCTTTAAAAGTCACGTTAGGAACACTATTCTTTGGGTAAGCAGAAGATCTTAACAAGGAAAGTAGAATTAAAACGATCACTACGTTTTCTGATTTCTAATTGTCCTCTGGAATAAAAAAGGTCTTGGAAGCATCTTAAAATATAGTCCAGTGGTCATCAGTTACGTATAATATACCAATATCATCCTACCACCCAAATACTGTTATTTTAGACAGCTTATTTTGTACATGAGTTTCACTTTGAAAAGTTTAAGACTTCTTTTAAAAGGGAATTAAAGCGGTTGAGGACAAAATTTTCTTATCATGAAGTGTTTTTCAAAGTATTACACTTTAAAGTTTGCAAGGTGAGCACTGCAGATAAATGTTGTGTTGCAAATGTTTATGCTTTTCAACCACTGCATTCTCCTTACTCTCCGATTTTCTAAAATAAGGATATTTTCCCTCCTCAAGTATTATCTTGAGAAGGCTACCACTGACTACAATAGGCAAACACTAACTCAGAGGTTTCTACTGTTCATTTTCAAGTTTAGGTCAACTTAACAGTCTTTCCCACCTTTTTCCTAGGAATTTAAGTAGTGCCCTTAAGTCCTAGATGCTATAAAGCCACTTAAGCATATGCCCTACCCCTGGGTATCACGGTAAACAATCACTGTATATACACTTGTTTCTTAAAGGATGCAGTTTCCATAATCTTTTTTCCTCTATACATGGATATATCCTTTTCTGTGGTTTTTTCCCTCAAATGAACAGAAATGGTTATAATTTACTCTGAGACCACAACAGTTATCTGCTACTTAAAGCCATTATATTGGACAAAAAATACAGCCATATTTTGTTAAATAGGCCGATAGCTACATCTGGCATCAGTACAGCAACCAAATCCTCATTTCACCAGAATATAATATTCTGTAGAAGTAGTAGAAAAATTAGAAACTTCAAGGTTCTCATCAAGTCTTTAAATAATCTCAGGGTAACAGGAAATTATATGCTCTGGCCTGGCACAATTAGAGCTCACAAGCCTTCCCATTTCCTCAGTCCTTGGGGCAAATACTACAAACTGTGAGCAACCAGTAGTTCTGCTTCTTGGAAGGTATTATCCCTTGGGCTTTAATTCCACTTTACCATCTCAAAAACTTTGCTTAGTTTGAAATACGAATTCCCATCACTTCTCTATCCAAACGGACCTTAATCTATTTTCCAAATTTCTGTAAGCTAATTAAAAATACTATGTTTAGTATAGATGCACAAAATTTTGGGAAACCAAGGACAAAAAGACATCCTAGACTCACTTCTCCGTTTTCCCCATCTTTTAAAAATAAAGGGAATTCTAATTAACATTAGATTCTGGAAGCCTAATAAAACTATTAAATGTACAAGCAGCAATTAATTCAGAATACCTATTGGAATCACTGGAACACATTTAGTTGGGCCCTTTTACTCTTCCACACAGCACATTCACATGGACAGACTAAGGAAAAGGAGATGAAATTTAAATCAGCACATTTTTTGCTTTATTACTTTTCAGAAAATTTAGTACGCTGGAACCACCTTTTATTCTTGTACTTGACCATGACTCTCCTCCCATCTCCCTTAACTACAAATGCTGTAAGGGTACCTTTTTTAATAGTTAACCTTAAAAATCTATTCTGTTGGTTGCCACTCAAGTAAGCCCCATTCTTCAGGAATATGAATTCTACCTCATATTCTCTGTATTTTAATACTTTCGGATTTTTTGGCTGATACTAATTTGTGGCAATGCTTGCCAAGTATTTTTTTTTTTTTTTTAGACAAAATTACTGTTTTTACTTCCTGTAAGATCATGTAATGGCACTGTTAAAAGGTGTTTATCAGTTAGATGCTACATTAGCTTGCCCACCTGTAATCCCTGCATAACCTCCAAAAGTATTCATTGGTATGGTACTGCAGCATCCAGAGAACTGAACCTTTAAAAGGCATTTCTCAATTTGCCTACACTGTTATTGCACTACTTTAAACTACAGTATAGCTTATCCTTCCCAGATCCAACTTTGTTTAAAAACTAAACTCTGTCAAGATGCACTATGGGCTGAATCCTAGCATGAAAACGGAAATGAAGTATTCCTACCTAAGCAAATAAAATCTGGTAACTACAAATTAAACACATGGTTAAATTCCTTATGTCCTGGCCTATCAGTAACATGTTTCATCAACACTGTGTTCACAACCTGAAAGCAATAATTACGTGTACACCAAAAAATTATAAAATTTGGCTTCCACATGGACAGCACATTCCCAATTCCACAAGATACACCGATCATTATTTTCTGAATTCTGGATTTACATTATAAAACGTAATACTTCCACTGATTTTCAACCTACTGTCCCTCATGGCCTAAATGAAATTCCTACCCGTTGCCATGGAGTTGACTCCGACTCAGCACAGTTCCTAGGGCTACTAACTGAACTTATCCCATCAGTTACAATCAACTGATTAGATACGAAAGTATACCCTTGAAGTGTGTAATCCTCATCAGCCTTTCGTATCTAAAGCTAGGTATGACTACGGTTGACAAAAGCCTCCCAAGTAAACTGGCACAGGTATTTAGCAAAACACAATAAAAATTGCTTAATACAGCAGATTGTTTAACTGTTAAATTTCACTAACAAACTCTGGAACGTCAAGATACTGGCGTGGGCAGGCGGTGTTTAAAAATAATCAGGGATCACTTTTTTTAACCCAAACATACTCAAGCGATACCCACATTACATCAATCAATACTCGAACTCACTTCTGAAGTAATCCTCAAGGGAGTAGGTTTATTTTAAATAGCATCAAGGTTGGTAAAGAGGGTTAACAAGACAAAGGTCACTCCACCAAAAGCTAGATGGACGAAGTATCCTTAATGCTTATCTCTCTCACAAATTATGTGTGGCTGTAGTAGTACTAAACTGGAGATGATTAAAGAGCAGCGTAACTAAAACCTGAAATACATTACGTCCTCGGTTTAAGAACGTTGGACTTACAGCCAACTCATACTTAAGAATGGACTGCCATGAAGTCTATTAAAATTTTTAAATACCATGGTTCCTAACAATGCACACACTTTGACATTCACAAGAACACTGAAGTGTTTGTTTTATACGCATACAAAAGTAAAATATATACTATATATTAAGAAAAATGTTTGATGCTCAATAATTTACCAGTTCTGACTTACCGACAAATTAGGAACGGATCATAACCTGGGAACTGCCTGTACCACCTTCTAAATGTTACTGACAGCTATGCCCACCCCCTAAAAAGTCATCCAAAAGCTCTCCAAATCCTGTTGAGGGGTTATAGTAGTTTATAACTGGGCAGTTTATTTCAGCTTATACCCAGTTCGTCACAAACTCAACATACCTCAACCTCAGGGACCCAGAAATCTGAACTTCAGGCTCAAACCTTTTCACTAATTTTAGGAGGGGAAATGGCTTTAAACAGAGTATTATGTTCATCTTTTGAGGGGAATGTCTCAGTATTTGAAGGCTGAGGAACAGATTATTATTTTCTGCTACAAATTCCATCCACTAAAAAACAAGACATGTTATGGTTGTGTAGGAAGGGACCTACAGAAACTATATTTTTAAGATATACCTTTTATATGTCCAACTAATGATAAACCAGGACTTGGACTACAAAACATCTAAAGACAGCTTACACCTTTCTCACCAGTACAGTAGCATTATATTCTGTTTATTCTGGTTTTGGCTTTTTTGATAAAATATATTCTTACTGACCTATGATCACGTCTTGTATCTGAGATACCTACACACAATACCTGAAAACTTACTAAAAAGTGTCATTTTTATTTGTACAATTCAACGCATTATTGAAATGATCCTAGGTCAATTTATATTAATGAGCAAAACTTAGAAAATGTCACTCAATTCCCACAATTACATTCTGAATACAGAGCATAATCTATCGATGAATGTAAAATCCCCACATGGTAAGGTACACTGTTAGCTGCCTTTCCTACTTTTTCAGAGAAAACTGCTTTTAAGCTTTAATACCATGTTGCTAGTGTTTATACCCCTTATTTTCAGACAGAATCTAACCTAGGCAAATTTGATTTATTTTTATAGATGTAACACTGCTTCCCTTTGTCATTTTAATGCTGATATGACTCACGCTTCATTATAAGATTTCTTCTTGCTGTCTCTGGATATCAGGGCCAAAAACGCTCATCATGACCTTCTAGGTCAGAGCCAGTCCTTCATCAATCCAAATTCTCCTTGATCTCAGCAAAGGCTAGAAGATGTAAGTTAACATGGCGTAACCTCTTGGCAACCAAGACAACCTCCTACATGCTAATTTGAGTTACCATATTCATTTCTGTCTTAAAGCATTTTAAGTTGTTTTCTCTCCTGATTAACTCCTTTACGCAGTTTTCATACTACTGCACCTGACCATCAATCCGAGTCAGGATGATGGTTACACACTACCTGCCCAACTTCCTAGCAGCTTCACAGGTGACGTTTCTCTGAACATTAAAGTCAGCACATTTATTCAGAACTATATCTGGTTTTTGTTTGCTTGCTTTGCCAAAGAGAAGAGCAGGTATGTGTCACGGTAAACAATCACCCAAGTTTCTCATTCAAGTTCTTAATCTGCCAGAAACAGCACTATTTTTCTCCCTTTTATTATTTGATGCATCCCTTCATCTAAATTTCTTTCAACTTTTCTAAGATTGTTTCTTTCTGTACCCATGTAGACAATATTGAGACCTTTCCTCAAAAAATTTTGAACATTTTTCTGGAGAGCATTTCCATTTATCCACTCTCTCCTCCCAAAGTTTTCCAGGCTGTACATGCATGATAGTCTACCTACATTAATCACTTGGCCATTACTTTCGTTAAAAAGTATGAACTCCTTAACAAGAGATCTTAGACAAGAACGTACAGCAAATGAAAACTTTAGGACACCTGAAGTTAGTGTCGAAGTTTAGTTTGTTTTCTTCTTCCTCGGTCAGTTTATGCAATCCTAATAATAATGCACAATGACAAAAGCACCCCATGCCAGTGGCGGCTAGCATTAAATTGCTAAAAATGGAGACAAAAACTCTTGAAACACTACCTTATGCTGTTTACGTACGTCTGTGTTAATTACAGAACTAGCCTTCGCTTCAGAACTTTTCAACTGAACCCATCACCCATTGCCATCTAAAACTTAACTCCAGCTTATAGCAAGAAAATTCCTAGGAGTATGAATTCAAGTTTAAAAAAAAAAAATCTGATTTAAAATGGTTAAAACAAAAATCCTAAGCAATCAGAAACATAGCAAACCTAAACTTACCAAAAACAACCTAAAAGCACAAACAGAAACTAGACTGAAGTCAAATTTTAGTTCTACAGTTTGACTCCTGATTCCTCACTTCAGTGAGGGGCCTTTAGAAGATTTAAGTGTTCTGTGCAAACCCAATAAAATTACAATTAGGGGATCTAATGTTATTACATAGCTACAGTTAAGTTAGCAGTGTTGTGTAGTAGTGAAATCAATGACTGGCTTGCATGATGGCTTCTAAAAGCATCTATTCCCAGAGTTTCATGTATTTTTATATATATATATATATATATGTATGTACATAATCAGTTGAGGACAGCCATTATTAGCATTTGGTAAAGACGATAAACTGAGTGTTAACTTCTCCCAGCCAGTACCTTTTTCCCCTCGTTAAATGTTAAGTCATCTGGGGGGGAGGGGAAGAGAAGAATTCAACTTTACTTCATAATTAAAATCAGTTGTCACTATACATTTAAGTTTTTAAAACCTAAATGTTCCAAGTACAGAGTAAAGAATAAGCTGTCCAGAATGCACACACTTATATAATTTCTCCTCTTGGGAGTTTTAAAGGGATTTTGAACCTTGATGGCGAGAATCCCAAAACAAGAGTAAAATGAATTCATTTTATTGCAAACAAACGTCTAAATTAATTTCTCCACCCACTTTCTTTAGAAAGAAAAAGAAATCAGCAGGCTAAGGAGATACCCATTCAAGAACTGACATGATTAAAAATTAAGATATAAATGGGTGACTCACAATTTCATTAGCTTACAAAGATGGTGGAGTTAACTACTACAAGCACACTAGTTATACAATATTTTGTGGGAGAAGGGCATACAGACATAGCTAACTTCATATAGATCCCATTAGACAACTGGATTTACAACAAGTTTTTTTAATAAGAAATGGGCAAAGCCAGCTTTCTTTTCAGAATCAAAATGCAGAACAAATGGAAAAATTATGGTATTTAACCTTCACAAGTTTGAGCCTCCACAAGTAATGCAACCAAGTTTTACATTTTTTAACAGCCCCTCTACATACACTCCATCTTCTCTATCTTGGTTCCAAGTTTTTATCTTCAGTCCCAACTATGCCAATTCCATTGTTATTTGGAAAAAAAAGTCTTCCCAGTTATTGTCAGTAACTAATTGTTTAGCTTACCCCCTTTCCAAACTACCCACCAAACTACAGAGAGGATGGAGTGTAATATGAGCAGTACAGAGTCTTGTGCAATTCATGCGGACCACTTAGTCCATACATGAATCTGGTTGCTAACATTTCTATTATATTGTGACAATGACTCCCGACTGTTATTCTCTGTGAGAAATGGGGGGAGTAAATTCTTAATAAAAGACACCAGGTACAAAGCAACATTTTACTTTTGTTGTGATAAAAAAAAAAGTCACATTTTACAGATAAAATGTAGAACCCTGAAATACTGACACATTCTCTTATCGTGCACAATGCTGAGGTTCTCTTACGATTCACTTTAAAACTGCAATTAAAAATGTACAAAAAAGAAAAGGGAAAAAAAAAAAAAATCAACCCACAAAGCTTCTAAAAAAGGAACCCGCAGGCACTTCCTCTTGTGGAATGTTTAAAAAGTTAGCCTACTAAAGAAAACAGTCGACTTCTTGTGAAGGTTTTGGAGAAATATGTATCAGTTCGTTTTATTTGGGTATTCAATAATATCCTTGGTGATAATGCTGACTCCATGGCTTCTGACCCCAGAATTGCTGTAAAAGAAAATTTGTTTTTTTTAAAGAAAAAACATCAATAAGCCACTCAAACTGCTTTTAGGAAATGACAATGAATCTAATTCAGAGTAACTGCTGCAAACAAATTTATAACTGTCATACCTCTGATTTCTATCAAACCAGGTTTAGTTAGTATTAATTCCCAACGTTATCAATAAACATATTACAAAAGAAAACACATCATGACTTGGTTAGTTTATGCAATTAAAGCTAGTAGTAACAAAAACCATACATATTAAATATACTTTTTAAAAGTCTTAAAATTACAGCAAACTCCAACCTATTTTGCCTTCAAAAGGTAAGATTATGGCTACAGCAGCAATACAAGTCACACCTTATCCCATTTAACACTTACGAAACACTTCATTCACTGAACAAGATCAAAATACAACTAATGTACATTAGTACGTAAGAAACTACTTACACCCTGCTGCCACTGGTTGTAGCCCTGAGATTGATTTTTGTAGCCACGATTGTTTCCTCGTCCTCTGAAGTTCTACCAAAAAAAAAAAAGAAAGAAAGAAATTCTTGAACTCTGAGGCCAATAGCTTGTTAGGTTTGGAGGGGGGTACTGCTAGAAACGGAAAAGTTGCTAGTCACTAATTTTAGGGTGATGCACAAACTGGGGGGCCTGTGCTGGGTTGCTGAACTTCTTATTCTCTATGAGAAATCCACCTGATTTGCTGCTACTCAGTGCACCTGAAAGCAAAATTACAAAGTGGACTCATTTTACCAACATGCTTTTCTTCTGTCAACGGATACACACCACGTTCCTTAGAATTCTTACTGTGACTCCACAACATATGCCTACAGCACTCCAGGCTAAACTATACATTATTGCCCTCAAGAATCTTAAAAAGCATTACCTGGTTGTAGTTCCCTCTGTTGGGCATTCCACCTCTGTTGTAGTTCCCTCTGTTTGAAAAACCACCTCGGCTGGGGAAAACAGGGCCCCGCGGGTATGGATAGCCGATTCCACCACTTCCGCCACCGCCACCACCTCGCTGTGGCATATTGCCCCTCCTATTATAGCCACCACGATTCCCAGGAGCTAAAAACAAGAGATGTTTAGTTTAACAGTGTATTGTATCTACTTCCACAGAAGATTTCTGGTTTTTCTTAGTCAATCATTTCAGGAAAAAAAAATTATTTAAAGACAAAGTAATGTTAAATTTTAACCATTTCACATAATTTATGATGCTGATAACCCAGTAATCAAGTCAGTGTTTAATATCACAAGATTTTAAACAAATCTACCACATAAGAACACTACCAGGATTAACTTCCTGTATTAAATTTAGCTAATTAACATCTAAATCAAAACAATAAGATTATCATGTTTCCATCTAGAACCAGATAAACAGAGTACTCAAAATTAACTTGCCTCCGCCTCTGAAATTTCCACCTCTCATATTGAATCCTCCACGTCCTCTATGGCCACCACCTCTGTTAAACTGGTTCTTGCCACTCTTATTTTTATTGCTCTTCTTTGAGCCAGTATTTTGTTTCTTTTCTGGGGGAAGAGCCTTTTTGCTTTCTTCCTTATATTGTTCCAAAAGTTTCTGGGCTTCCTCTTTCTGAAGTTCAACATAGGTTATTTCATCAAAACACTCAGCTACTTCCGGCAGTGTAAAGTTTCCTAGAGAGAATAAAGAGAGATTATTAATTTAAAAAAAAAACCACCACACACATCTACAATCCTAAAGCTACAATTCTTGAAAGCCTTTATTTCTTTCAAAACAGACTGCTGTGTCTGCTCATGGCTTAACATTTTTTTTACCTAATAAAAGCCATCCCTATCATTTCATGACAAGAAATGATTAAATTCACAACTATAAAATATAAACCACATAAAGAGATTTAACATAACAGCAAAATTAAATTTCATGCCTTTCATTTTGAGAACCGCATGTTCTGGAAGGTCTTTTCCTTCTACTTCTGCTTTCTTCTGTGTTCTTTGCTTATAGTCTTCATCTTTTGGGCAAACTACAACAGCTTTTCGTTGAAAGCCTGCAAACAGGCACATTTTTCTCCTCTGGGCAGCAGCAGACACGTTTGTCTTTTAAAAAAAAAAAAAATCCATTTGACTTAAAAAATAAGCTTGATGTTACATTAAACTGCAAACCTAAAAAAACTATGTTAAATCTTAAAAAAGTGTATGACTTCTGACTTCCATCTTGTTTGTAACTCTAAGCATTAATTCAAAGTTAACAGGTATATAAAAATTGATTCTTAAAATAAACCTACACTAAGTCCAAGTTTTTGAACTTCAAAGCCACAGCCTACCTGATCCAGAATGAAATTTCGCTTCTTACGGGCGGCGATCTCAATAAACTTCCCAAGACACTGTGGGGCTCTCTGCAACAGTGTGTTCAGTTTTCCAGTATCTGCCATTTGCTTCTTAAAACCTGCCACCTATTTCAGAAAGTTAAAAATTTCCTATGAACTTGTGATAGATGGATTACATTAATTATGCTATCCCAAACCAAGCTTTAATTACTAGCTTACACCTACACGGACAACAAGAACAAATCAAAATTTAAATAACCGTATTGCCTTTTCTCACTTTATCACTTAATAAGGCTCTACGTTATTCTCAATTGTTTGTAGCTGTTACACGTTAAGAATTCAAAAAATCTACTGAAAAGATAATTAAGCCCAGCCATTAGAAGGCAGTTCCTTAGTTATACTCACATAACCAACTCAACTTTGTCCAGACTCCCATTTCAAAGATATTAACAAGTGGATAAAGACAACAGACAAAAAGACTTCTACAATGCCTTCTGGTCCATTTAAAACACTGAAATAAGGCCCTAATGTTTTACTTACCATCATTTTATCCATAATGGTGTTCGTCCCAAGAATGTTGTATTTACCAGGATTTTCTGCTGCGTGTTTAGTAACCCAGGTAGTTTTTCCGGCTCCTGGCAAGCCTATCATCATTACAACCTAAAAGAACAAGAAATGTTATTTCACTAACTATTAAGGGCCACCTAACAATCATTTTAAGATTTAACATATAATATCTTCAATTTAAATATCTCAATTTTCATACCCTGACACCAAGAGAATTCATACGCTAAATTTAACAATGCACATAAAAGGAAAAAACAGTTACTAAAAGACAGTTCTCTGCTAAGACCAACAGGTATGGTGGAAAACAAATGAAGAGATTAAATCATCCAATTCTTCCAGAAGTATTTTTTGCCAAGCAAAGACAATCTACAGATGCCACAATTAACAACAAAAAACCACCTACTTCACAATCTTTCTTCTCTTCAGGCCCCTTTGGTCCTCTGACTCGATCCTCTAAGGGGACGTTCTGGATA
Source organism: Dugong dugon (assembly GCA_030035585.1). Lineage (NCBI taxonomy): Eukaryota > Metazoa > Chordata > Mammalia > Sirenia > Dugongidae > Dugong > Dugong dugon. Next base: position 19,028,276 of record CM057469.1, on the reverse strand, counting down.
AAAGTATAGTCTTCAGGTATTGGGAAATATGGCTTTTCCTTCTGACCAAAATTAAATTCAACTGCACAGTTGTGGCAGAGAACATGCGGGAAGAGTGGTCGTCCAGCAAGAACTTCCTTACTGATCTTGAAGGCAACACCAAGATCTTGTCCATTCTTAGCATAGGAGAGTTCCACTTCGTCACTTTCAAAGTTCTGTTAAATAGAAAAGACTGTCAATTTTAATGTTTCCTATAAGTTTTCTACAACTTCGAAATTCAAACTAAAACAGAGGCTTACCCTGTGGGAGATATATTTAGATTAACTGTTAACAACCTTCTGATACTCATAAACAATGAAATACATCAAATACTATTATTGAGAACCAGAAACAAAATACTGCCCTAGAGGATGAACTAAAATTTTTCATTCAATAATAGTAATAGTTTTGACTGAAAATGAGTGATTTCTTCCCTAGAATTCCCTAGTTTTTTTTCCAGTTGAACTGTCATTTTTTACTATAAGACAAGATTAATACATGTATTTATATTGATAGTACAGAGAGCACATGCTGATAGCATTAAAGAAAAAAAAAAGGCCTAATTCCAATAGCTAATAAATCATTTATACAAAGTCTACACCTTTAACCACGTGTGACTTACAGCAAAACATGTAATCACATCATTTTCATCAAACTTCTCTCCATAATCTTCAGTCTCACAGTTGCATGTTTTTATTCCCTTTAAAGAATACCCATAAGAAAATTCTTCTTCACCTAGAAAAAAAAAATTAACTTTCACGAAGTCTGTTTTTCAAAACAGTCCAATTACAGCCAACTATTTTCATCTTTTAAGATGTACGGCACAAGAACAACAATGAGTATATAACCTAATATCCTGTCACTGACTTTTTTGCTTATAATCTACCTGTTATCTATTCCCTGAAACTATATAAAGAACTGATGGGAGCTAGGTGGGTATACACACCTAGTTCACAATTCAAACTGCATGCAATGGTTAAGAATGTATTTTAACCATTGGTAATAAAACGCAAGCAACCATAAGGGGAAAACAATTAATATTTAGCCTGTCTACTAAACGCTAGTATCATTCATCTCCAAAACAGTATCAGACTGGATAAAGACAACAGACAAAAAGTTAAACTGCCTTCTAGTACAATTAAAACACTTAAATCAGACCCATTCACATGCCCATAGTACCCAAATGGAAGGAAACTTTACCAAGTAACATTCCACTTGTGGTTAGTGACCAGCCAATCCGAACTTCATGTATGTCAATATCTTTTGTATATAAATGCCTTACTGGGATTTTCTCTGTAACCTGAAAAATCAAATGATAAATTATTCAACTATAAACCAAGACAGGCAAGCCCTTGGATCCTGGCTTATTTCTTTTCAGCCAAACAAGGGCTGATACCCCTCTGGCTACCACCACAAAAACAAGATACCCACTCGTCCCTGACTCCTCCACCACTTCTAACTTAAGAACTTCAGATTGAACCCTAAGGGCTTGTAACTTGAAATTTAAAAAAGTGATATAAATACTTGATCAACTCACACTCAAAAGGAGTTAATACTAAAAAATAAAATGTTCTCAATTATCAACTTAAAGTAGTGTATGTTCAACGTGTTTTTCTTTCCAACAAAAAACCAGAAACCTAACCAAATTTACTTAACCCCTTAGTGACCTGATAAAAAGAAGCACCCCAAATGAATGTGCTGGCTCTATACTGAAATTCTACTTACATTTCTAATATAACAAACTTTGACAGTTACAAAACACAGGCTCCAAGATTCTAATTCATAAACACGCCAAAAAGTTCCTTTGACACACAACTGTCAGGCAAATGAGAACTCACAAAGGTTCTTTTAAACATTACAAAATTAGCATTTACCTTCATCTCAAAACAGACTTTGCCTTTTGAAACACCGTAAGATGCCCTTCCTCCAGCCCAGAGAAAAGCAAAACTCTCCATAGTAAGGGAAGAAGCACTGAGGCGATCTCTTGATATTTTAAAATGCAGATCACAATTATCTGTAATTATATCAAATACCACATTATATTCCTTTGACATCAAAGTAAACTTTATCTGCTACACACAAAAAACCTCGTTATTAAATTTTTACATTTCTTGATGCTGCATAAAACTTACTGTTTTATATATCATGCTTTTGTTCTAATTTTCAATTCAAACCCCACTCCCTCCAAAGTCACTCTTATTACACCAAATTACGAGCTAAAGTGTAAACAGCCTATAAAGCTAATACCGAGTTTTTACGTGTTTTAAGCACGTAGTGAAGACAATGTGACATTAATACATACCTGCTCTGCTCTTTACCTTGATACAGAGGCAAGCAGTAGAGGATAGCAGGAAATCAAAGTGAAGCATGCCAGAACCAGGTTGAATTTACCAGTGCCACACAATAAACTAAAGGGAGGCCATGGCCAAATATTTTAAAATAGAATTATGAGCTGTTGAGCTTGTCCTTTGTCACTTAACAACAGCAGTCTAGGCCCCAAACTCTGTTCTAAAACTTGGTAAGGCAGGCTCGATCTACATAGTGTAACTCTGATCTAAAGCTGTTAATATTACAGTCCGTTTCTGAAGACTTGCCTGTTTATCAGTAGGGATGGGATTACCTACTTCCTGGATCATCCAAATCCAAAGCTTCTTTAACTAGCTTTGTGGGTCACTGGCTCATTAGCATGCATCTTCTCAGAGTTCACACTTGACAGCTAACACTGAGTTAAAAAGCCTTTTTTTCTTTGCTTTTGACTGGAGGAAAACAATACTACAGTTTGTAATTCTCCTTAACTAGCTTTGCTCTGAAAATTCCTTACATCACAGATAAAACCTGCATCATATACAACCTGTTTGAACCTAATACTGCACTTAAATTCTTCTAATGGATCCGCTGAAGACCTATTTGTAACAGTGATATTACCTTCTTCTAACGTTATTTCAGTATCTTCAACAACTCCTAGCAATTTTATACCTAAACAATGGAATTTAACCTAAAACTTCCAAATCCAGGAATAACTTATCCAGGTGTGATGTTTTAAAAAATCTCAATGAATATCTCAGCTACTTATAAACGGTGTTTAGTAAGAAATGAAGAGTTTTACGTATACTCTTACAAATCGTAATTCATGACAGCCTACACTTCAATATTCTACCGGGCCATCTTCAATCTACAGGGCAGGTTGACACCTTACCTGCTTGTACCTCGAGCCATTATTTTTACCCCCATTCTACTTCTCTGAAAAAGCTTTACGTTCTATCAAATACTAAACAAACATAGTTTTTATATTAAAAAAATTACAAGTCTGACAGCCAAGGCCCGTTTAGAGGTTTGCAATACTTCCTCATACTCAATTGCAACCCAACTGGGAAAAGTAGCAGTATTTACAGCGCTGCCATTGATACCATTCGCTGCTGAAGAAACTAGTGGCCCAGTGGTAGCCCACTGCTGCTGCCCCAGGTCTTTGGAAGAAATCAACTTATGTTAAAGCAGCAGCTACTGAACTGGAATTGAGAACAAAGAGCAGTTATTGAAAAAGTATTATTACAATCTTTTGTTAGAATAGGGAAATACACTTGTGTGCTAATGGAAAAACTCATAAGTACTTAACTAGTCCAAATAGCTCACTTTACATAATCCTACAAAAAAATGAAATAACTTCATCGTAAAAGCCTATTAGGACAAAGTATGGGTAGTGTTACAAGTTTCCATTAGCTAATTAGGCAAAAACGGCATTAATTTTATATTCCTAATGAGCTTTCAAGTTATATAAAAATTATCAAATCGCTAAAGCCTATGAAATTATCAATACAACTGATGCTCTACTAAATATTTAGTTACTAGAATCTGAATATAGACCTCATCTTCCTTATCTTTAACAAACTGCTTAATCTTACTAAGTTTTATGCATTCAACATACAACATTGTTTTCTAACAGAACCAAAAATCACCACCACATCAAATAGTTGAAGGGAGGGAGAAACAGCTTCACTTACAAGTATCAAGACAAACCACTGTATCATCAAAGTGTTCATCTTCTTCTTCAACAGGGGGCTGAGGAGATTTAGCTCTGAAAGAGAGAAGTGTCTCCTGATACAGCTCTTCCCATCAACAAATGATAAATGGGTGACAAGTCAAATTGGGTTAGCATCTCTACCTGCTGTATTTGTTCTCTTCAATGTACTCAAAATATCCACGACCATGATCTTCTCGAGGTCTTTTAACACCTCTCTTTTTATCTCCGCCTTTCTGTTCTGTTTTGCCGTCTCCTATAATACACAACACCTTGTAAGAGGCCAAGGCGCAGAACAAAAAAACACCTCTTTCCACCTTTTGTTTTGAAGCGCAAAAAGGCCCGACTTTCCTTTTCTTTAAAAAAACTAAATCGGCGAACCAACTGTGAATCCTAAGATCAATCGGCCTGCAATAGGATTAGAGCTAGTGACGCAGTCTAGAGATTGCTAATTCTCTAGTCTACTCCATGATTCGAGAAACGCAAGAAAAATAGCGCGGCGAAAAGCAAGAGCCCACGTGTATCCCAAAGAGAGTTCAGGAAAGGAGGAGGGGCCAAGCCTCCGCTCCCGCGGCCCTCCCCTCCCCCACCAGGGCCCGCGCTCCTCCGCTGCATTGTACAGATCTTCCGCCCAACTCGGCCCGCCCGGCTCCTCCCGCCGGAAGTGACGTCACGTCAAGACCCTGCGCTCCTTGCACAATACAGCAGCAAAGAGCCGCCAAAGCGCGCCCGCCCCGGGACCTCGGGCCTCTCCCCTCCCCCCCCCCGAGACATGTGCCCGCACCGTGCGCACGCAGCGCAGCGGCGCCACCGAGGGCCGACGGGGCTCCCTCCCGCCGCCAGCCTGCGGCTCCTCCCCCCCAGCGGCAGCTGCAGCTCCCGTGTCTCTCGAGCCACATAATGGAGGCGCTGCCGCCACCGTCACACACACACACACCGAGCCTGAGGCCTCACGGCTAATCCGGGATTCCCCGCACCCCCTCCCCCACCAAGGCAACCAGTCGCAGGCTCCGCGCCTTCCCTGGCTCGACGCCCCCACAGGGCACCCGCCCGAGGCTCCCTCCCCCTGGCGGGGCTCCGGCAGGCCAGGGGCACGGTCCCCACCCGCGCGGGCCTCCCGCCGCGCGCAACGTACAACGCAGCACTCACCCGCCGCCGGAGCCCCGGGGCGACCGCCGCCTCCGCCGCCTTCCGCCTTCTTCTTACCTCCCGCCTGTTGCTGGCCCTGCCTCGACCCGGGCGGCGCCACCGTCACCGCGAACAGCGAGGTGGGGCCGCTGCTCTTCCCCGCGGCCTCCTTGGCGGCCCCGCGCTGCTGTTGGGGCTGTTGCTGCGGCGTCGCCGGCGGTTGAGGCTGCTGCTCCCCGTGCCCGTTTTCGTCGCCCGCGGCTTCCTCCTCGTCTCCGAGCTCATCCTCCCCTTCCTGGAAACCCTGATCGTCGCCGTTCTCGTCTTCCGAGGCGGCCTCCTCCTCCTCCATCGGGCCCGAGTCGGCCGCCCCCGCGGCCCCATTCTCCTCCCCTAGCTCCATCTGGTCGCCATCCAGGGCGGCGATCCCTTCCTCCTCCTCTTCCTCCTCCTCCTCCTCTTCGTCGCCGGCGGTGGCGGCCTCTTGCTCGAGGCCTGCTCCGGAGCGCCCGGCGGAATCCCCGCCCAGGTCTAGGCTGCCGTTCCCGGGCTCCACGGCGGGGCGGCCCCCAGCCTCCTCGTCGTCCAGCGCGGCCTGGAGCCGCTCCATGAGTTCGGCCTTGAGGCCCTTGTCGGAAAGGCGCCGCTTCTTGAGCTCCTCTTTCAACTCCGACACCTTCAGCTTTTTTACATTAACAGGCGAGGAACTCATCGTGAGGACCCCGATTCACCGCTAGGTGCTGGCTCAAACTCGGCTCCGCTCACACGGCCACTGGTGGCGGCTGCTGCGGCTGCTTCTCGACCCGGGCGGCGGCTGCGGCTGGAGGTGGGTTCGTGCTGCAGAGCGGACCCGCCTGATGTCGAACGGCGCCAATTCCTTTCACCGAGTTCGCGAGGGAGACGCGGACACTCGCCTGGCGCGAGCGAGCACGCAACGTCCTCTCGCAGGGGCGGCGCCGCGCACGTAATATAGCCCCCCATCCCCCCACCCCCTCCCGCTTACGGTAGCGCTGCGCAGTAGGAAAGCCGGAGCGCGCCCGCGCTTTGGCCCAGCCCCATTACCGTACTTACCTCCCCGCCCCCACGCCGAACCCCGGGCTGTGAGCGCGGCACAGGCCGCGCTCTGTGCTTCCAATCGGGACTGAGCAAATGGAGGAGAAGGAAACCGCCTTTCGGTTAAACCGACCTACTGCAAAACCTATTGGCTTTTCTAGTTCTTTAGCAGCAATTCTCGTTTTGCTTTTTCCCTTTCCAGGCCGGAGGCTGCTTTTATCCAAGTGTTTTTAATCCTCATCTTGGCATTTTCAACTCAAATCCCTGTTTACTTCCATCTTAGATTTGCCTTGTTAGGTATTTCAACTGCTATTTGCTTACAACTCCATCAAATTTTATTTCTATTTTGATTTGTACAACGCAAATGGGCAATTGCTATATGCAGAGGTTTTTTTTTTTTTTTTGTCCTTCGTCTAATTTTTTGCCTCGCGAATTGAATTTTAAGTTCGAAGGGCGAGGGCAGAGCCTTTCTTTTGTCTCTTCACCAACCCTGGTGCAGGCTTGGGAATTAGAAACTTGATTTAAGAGCGTGATCCTCTATACTGCAAAATATGCTTTACACGCCTTTCCATGGGAGCTATTGTCGTGGTTTTAATAGCCAAAGAAGTTTAACAAGCCCCGGAATTGCATTTCTAAGTTTTCTCCACCTACCAAAAACACGCATCTTCTACAATATTTATTCTGTCCAATTTAGGACCTGGTCATCAGTTATGAAGTCCCAGTAGCTAACAATGAGGATGAGACCCAACCAGATCATACACTTTTATTCCTATTCGTGTAAAACTAGTCTTGATCAAATCATGCTGAAGCTATAAAAGCTTATGAAAAATAAAGGGCTAAGATTCTAGTAAAAAAAAAAGACTTTTTTTACTCTCGAAAAGAAATTTGTTATTCTGTTGTATTTTAGAAGTTAAATTTTCCTCTAAAAATTAAAGGTGTTACATGTTTTTGAAGTCTTAGATAGGGGTACCAGAATTTAGATTTGTGATACAGGTGAACATCTAAAACCCCAGAAATCTGCACAGTGACTAGCCAGTGTTCCAGTATCTGATTAATGAGATCAGTTATACCAACTGTTAGGTGCTCTAGCTGGCATAAAAATGCCTCAATGTTAATTTGAAATTTGGAAGTATCGAAATAGTTAACTTTCTCCTATAGGCTAGTATGATTTAACTGATTAATACATTTTATTTTAAAAGTTTCTGTTTGGCAGGTCTTAAGAAGTATGTACCTCACCATGCATGCATGTCTAAAAATAAAATACTAACATTTGTGAAATGATTTGAGTTGAAATAAATAATGTACAGCACTGGTTATTCTCATTTCAAGTTAACTAACACGGTGGGCATAGCCCCTCAAAAGACTTCCAAATAGTGCCAAAAACTCATTTTAGCCTTTGGTTATAATATCCTCAAAGCTTATAAACAAGGTACAAAATGGAATTTGAACCTCTTTGTTATTGTTCAAAAATGAGAAGAGAGCTACAGGTGACTTACACATTCACACACTAGATAGCCCCTTAATGAGTCGGGTAAATACAATTATTCTGATGGTCCTTAAATTTACAACTACCCTTAGATATCATTTGCGTTTTTAGATGTTAGTGACATGAAAACAATTTCCGTTTAACTGGAAAAAACTAAATTACAAAAATAAAGTTTATATATCTAAATATAATCAACTTACAATAGCCATTCTTGGTACATTAAATCAGTTGTAATAATAAACATGAACTATAACTTTAGGTGCACACTAAAAGGTTCCCTGGCTTTATCTCCAAGAGGTTTGTAGACTTCTAAAGCTGGATGGAGCCAGGAGATCATCTTTGCTCTGCTTATTTTACAGGCAAGGAAACTGTGGTCCCCACTGCCACACCAATACTCTTTCATTTCATTGGGCAGCCTTAGACAACATTTGAAAGGATAATTGTTTTCCTGAATGCTCAAAGAACCATCATCTTGCTGTTACTTCTTTACAAAAGGAAGAAATCTGCCATGAGATATTTTATTTTTCCACTGAAAGTACAAATAATGACTTAATTTTACTAATTGTTTTTGCTTCTTATGCTTTTAATACTGTCATGATAAGCCTGTTCTACAGAGACTAATAAAAGGATAGGGCACTTCTCTAAATTTCTGAGGGACCTATAGGGAACTCAAAATTCCCTCATTTTAAAGTCCCAGAGCCTACCAAGAATACAGAGTGGAAGAGGGCACAAATTAATTCTCAATAGCAAAAAGTGATCAGTGAATTATCCATGGATAATAGTTCTATGAGATGTAATTTCAAAGTTTTGGTGCTCAGCATATATAGCTTATATTTTGAGGTTGAATGAAAGAAATACAGGTTTTCCCCGCTATCCAAACGTAGAACATTCCTATGAAAACCTTTTGTAAGCCAAAATGGCATAAAACAAAGACACAGTTACCATCAGTTTATACAGGAAAAATTTTTGAGCGTTCTCAGACCCAAAAAATAACCTACCAAATCATACCACATACCACATAAAACCTAAAACAACACTAACATATACTAAAAGCAGGAATGATATAAATACACAGTCTATATGAAGTAGAAATAATGTATGTAGAGTGTAGTAAAACATCCAGTTTTATGCTAAGTCTAACACCCTTACGTGCTAATTTAGGCTTTTCTGATACTTTAGGACACATCTTGCTAATGGACGCACAAAATAAATCGAGATAACACACAGATGCTCATAGACACAGTTTAAAGTTACGACTGCTTGATGCTGAGATGCTGAGTGTAGTTCTGGGGGAAGGAGCTTGGCAATGCCACTCTGACCGCTCTGGGTTTGAACTGCCTCTTTAATGGCTGCTGCAAAACAAACGCTGAATGCTATTGCCACTTTTCACCTTTTTTGGTAAAAGCAAAAATCCTCTTGGGATTTCTTTCGGTTAGTGAAAACAGGTACTAATGTAGGTCTTTCGTGAAAGCGAAGTGGTGTAAAGCGAACTTTCAAAAAGCAGGGTATACCGGTATACCTAAATGCTATACTTTGTCACAAAATTCATTCAGCAAGTATTTTTTTGAGCATCTTCTCTAATGTAGGCACTAGTCGACTAGGGATGCAGCAATGAACCGTGCAAATACGCCTTCACTCTCTCAGGAAAAGTTAGTCGATAAATAAAATAATAGAGATGGTGACCAAAAAAAAAAACCAAACCTGTTGCCATCGAATCAGTTCCGACTCACAGTGGCCTATAGGACAGCATAGAACTGCCCCATAGTTTCCAAGGAGTGCCTGGTGGATTTGAACTGCTGACCTTTTGGTTAGCAGCCATAGCTCTTAACCACCAGGGTTTCCATAAGATGGTGACAGTACCCGTCGAAATCCATTGCCATCGAGTTGATTCCGACTCATAGTGAGAGGGGCAGGGCATGCTGAGATGGGGGTGAGTTTTCAGTTATAAATGGGCATGTTAGGGAAATACCTAGAGGAGGTAGAGCCAGAGGGAAGATCAAATGCAGAGGCCTGAGGGGAATGATAGAAAGTGTGATCAGGGGTAAGGGGATGGGGTGGTGCTGGGGAGATGCAGATTGCAGGTAGTTTTGTACGGACTTTGTCTTTGGCCTCCAGTGACAGGGAAGACATGGAAGGGTTGTTACCAGAGGAGTGACATGAACAGACAGAAATGCTAAATTAAATAGACTCAGCATGGGCTTTACTAATGATGACACTATTCCATTTAACTCTTTTTAATAGTATACCCAAAACCAAACCAAACTCATTGTCATCGAGTTGATTCTCACTCATAGTGACCCTGTAGGTAAGAGCAGAACTGCCCTATAGGGTTTCCAAGGCTGTTACCTTTACAGGAGCAGATCGCCACATCTTTCTCCCACAGAGCTGCGGGAGGGTTCAAGTCCTTGACCTTTTGATTAGCAGCCAAGCTCTTAACCGCTGTGCTACTAGGGCTCCTTTTTGCAAGTCCAGTTTAACTTGGATTGGTAGGTTTGAACCACCAACCTTACCAGCTGACCTTTCATTTAGCAGCTGAGCACTTTAACCACTGTGCCACCAGGGCTCCTTAATTTAAATAAGTGAAAGAAGCAGTTAAATATGCTGAGATGCATTTTCCGATGTAGTTTACAAAAGATATAAGAAGTTAAAAGTACCTCCAAATTACTATATACTAAAAGTACACATTTTTCCTACAACTTAACAAAAAGACAAACAACCCAATTTAAAAATAGGCAAAGGACTTGAATAGACATTTCTCTAATGAAGATGTGTTGTTGTTGCTAGGTGCCATCCAGTCAGTTTTGACTCATAGCACCCTATGTACAACAGAAGGAAACACTGCCCGGTCCTGCACTATCCTCACAATCATTGTTATGTTTGAGCCCATTGTTGCAGCCACTGTGTCAGTCCATCTCCTTGAGGGTCTTCCTCTTTTTCAGTGACCTCCACTTTACCAAGTGTGATGTCCTTCTCCAGGGACTGGTCCTATCCCCCAAAGTATGTGAGAGAAAGTCTCGCCATCCTCACTTCTAAGGAGCATTTTGGCTGTACTTCTTCCAAAACAGATATGTTTGTTCTTCTGGCATATTTAATATTCTTTGCTAACACCATAATTCAAAGGCATCAATTCTTCAGTCTTCCATATTCGTTGTCCAGCTTTTGTATGTATATGAAGCTATAGAAAATACTGTGGCTTGGGTTAGGCACACCTTAGTCCTCAAAGTGACATCTTCGCTTTTTAACACTTTAAAGAGGTCTTTTGCAGCAGATTTTTGCCCAATGCAACTCATTGTTTGATTTCTTGACTTCCTGCTTCCATGGGTGTTGATTGTGGATTCAAGTAAAATGAAATCCTTGACAACTTTAATCTTTTCTGTTTATCATGAAACATCATGGTCCAGTTGTGAGGATTTTTGTTTTCTCCATGTTGCGGCATAATGAAGATACACAAATGGTCAAGAAATACGTGAAAAGATGTCCAACATCATTAGCCATTAAAAGAAAATCCATTGCTGTCAAGTCGATTCTAACTCATAGCAACTCTATAGGAAAGTAGAACTGCCCCATAAGGTTTCCAAGGAGCAGCTAGTGGATTCAAACTGCTAACCTTTCAGTTAGCAGCCCTGCTTTTAATCACTGTACCACCACGGCTCCCATTAGCCTTTACGGAGATGCAAATCAAAACCACAGTGAGATTACCACTTCACACCCACTAGGATGTCTATTATCAGAAAAACAGAAAATAACAAGTATTGGCAAAGATGTAGAAAAATTGGAACTCTTGTGTATTGCCAATGGAAATGTAAAATGGTGCTGCCATTGAGGAAGACAGTTTGGCAGTTTCTCAAAATGTTAAATGTACAACTAGAGTATGACTCAGTAATTCCACTCCTAAGTATATACCCAAAAGAACTGAAATCAGAGACTCAAACAGATGCTTGTACACCAGTATTCATTGCAGCATTATTCACAATAGCCAAAAGGTAGAAAAAAACCCAAGTGTCCATCAATAGGTGAAGGGATAGACAAATGTGTTATACACGTACAATGGAATATTATACAGCTATAAAGAAAAATGAAATTCAGATGCATGCTACAACATGGAAGAACCTTGAAATCATTATGCTGAGTAAAACAAGTCAGACACAAAAGAACCAATAGTGTATGATTCCACTTATATGAAATATCTAGAATAGACAAACACATAGAGACAAAAGTTTATTAGTTATTTCCACGGACTGGGGATGGGAGAGAGGAATAGGGAGTTATTCCTAAGGGGCACCGAGTATCTGTTTGGAGTGATGAGAAGCTTTCAGAGCTAGACAGTGGTGGTTGTTGTACAACATGGTGAATGTAATTAAAGTCACTGAATTGTACACTTAAAAAATTATTAAAATGATGATTTTATGTTATATATATTTTAGGACAATAATATTTTTTAAAAAAGAACACATTTTCCAATATAAAAACAGAAAAGTCCAGTTGAAAGGGGTGAATGTACCAAGCAGGCAGTAAAACTACAAACTTTAAAATCAAGAGACCTGGTATCATAGTTTGAATTATGTCCCCCCAAAAACGTGTGTATCAATTTGGCTGGGCCATGATTCCCAGAAATGTGTGGTTGGCCTCCATTTTGTGATTATAATTTTATGTTAAAGAGGATTAGGGTAGGACTGTAACACCACCTTTACCCAGGTCACATCCCTGATCCAATGTAAAGGGAGTTTCCCTGGGATGGGCCTGCACCACCTTTTATCTCTCAAGAGATAAAAGGAAAGGAAAGCAAGCAGAGAGTTGGGGACCTCATGCCATCAAGAAAGCAATGCCGAGAGCAGAGCACATCCTTTGGACTGGGGGTCCCTGTGCAGAGAAGCTCCTAGTCTGGGGGAACACTGAAGAGAAGAAGGCCAACAGAGAGAAAAAGCCTTCCCCTGGAGCTGACGCCCTGAGTTTGGACTTTTAGCCTCCTTTGACTGTGAGGAAATAAACTTCTCTTGGTTAAAATCATCCACTTGTGGTATTCTGTTATAGCAGCACTAGATGACTAAGACACCTGGGTTCCAGTTCCAGCTAGGCCCCTGAGTAGCTGTGTGATCTTGGGCAACCTACTTATCTTTTCATGCTTGAGTTTCCTCGTATATAAAATGATACATGCTTCACAGGGTTGTTGAGAAGATTTGATGAGGTAATGAATAAACAAAGGGTACAGTGCTTGGCACATAGTAAGAGCTCAGTAAATATTAGTCTTCATTAGATACACCAGCAATTTAATGAACTTAAGCAAGTCTATGACTGGATTGCTAAATAATAAATATTATTCAGGGAACTATGACTATACATATTTTGTAAATTGTCAATGATTTGTTCATGGTAAGATGTCAATCTGGAAACCAAGTGAAACAATGGGAACAGCCTGAACAGGAGTGTGCATACTCTACCTAGCCCCAGCACTGTCACTATAACCAGCTGCGTGGTCTCTCTGGACGTCAGTTCCCTCATTTATAAACCAAGCAAAGCAGACTGGAAGATTTAAAAGATGCCCCAGGGACAAACTTCTATGAGTGTCTTCTTTGCTGACTCCAAGACTGCAAATGGGAGACATTGATAAAATTTGAAATAATTGTTATTTATATTCACCTTTTATACTTAAAACTTTGCATTAGAGTCTCAAAGCATTGTACAATCATCACAAACTTGAAATTTGAGCTGGTATACTAAACCAAAAATACCAAACCAGTTGCCATCAAGTCAATTCCAACTCATGGCGACCTCATGTGTGTCAGAGTAGAGCTGTGCTCCGAAGAACTTTCAAAAGTTGATTTTTCAGAAATAGATGGACAAGACTTTCTTCCCAGATGCCTCTGGGTGGACTTGAACCACCAAACATTACAATTAGCAGCCGAGTGAGTGAAACATTAGCACCATTCATGGACTACAGTATATTAAAGGTTTTAAAATTTAAATGGTACAAAGTATTCTCTTTACGTAAGATTTAGATACCACAACATGCTAAAAGTTTTCAAGTAAACGGTATCTATTTGAGTCATCTGGTCCTAGACTTTATGAGTGTCTGACTTCACATGAATTATGTAACTGCTGTAGAATAAGATGGCCAACTAGAAAGTTGCAAGAAAACCAGAATCATGCGGCTAATAGCAAGATATCAGGGCTATCCTGATAACTAAAATATTTTCCAGATGAAGATTGGTAACACTAAAACTTACCTTACACAAAAGAAATAACTGTCATATCCATGTAATGTCAAATCTACAGGAGCCCAGTACATTCACTATTAACCATATATGACAAACTGTTGACCTATTTGTACCAAATGCTTCCATTCTATTCTAGAACTAAGTACTCTGTGATAGAACTAATTTTTAATGCACTGTTTTCATAATTGTCTATTTATATTTCTGTCTCCCCCATTAGATTACACCAGTTAAAAAACAAGTTGCTGTGGAGTCAACTCCAACTTGTGGCAACTCCATGTGTGTCAGAGGAGAACTGTGCTCCATGGGGTTTTCAATGGCTGATTTTTCAGAAGTAGATTACCAGGCCTTTCTTCCAAGGTGTCTATGGGTGGACTCAAACCTCCAACCCTTTGGTTAGCAGCTGAATGCGTTAACCATTTGCACCACCCAGGGGCTCCAACCTAGATTATAAACTCCTTGAAAAGAGGATCTCACACGTTACTCAACTTACGTTGCTTAAGCCCAGATGAAACACTTCCTTTTCCTGACTTCGATCTTACCTGCCCTCCAACTCCAGTAATGCAAACATGGAGTGATGTTTGCCCCAAAGCGAACAAGCAGAAAAATTCCATAAAGCATCAGTCATTGAGGAAAAAGTTCTACCTATTTGCAGGAAGCTTAGGTTCAGAAATACTATGAGGAAGCATTTAAATTCCTGAAGGAAACAGCCCATTTGCAACTTGATAAGGTAGGCTTCACTAAAGTAAACTGCTTCAAAAATAATTTTATTGTGTTAAAAATAGTGAATTTATCAGCTATTAATGGGACTTGAGAAGAATCCCCATCAAGCAGAAGAAACAAGTTGAGAAATGAGGAGTTTATAAACTCTACATGATCATGCATTGTAAGTGTCTGGCCAGTATCGCAGCACCTGATAGGAAAAAATGATGACAATATTTACACCATTCTGAATTACCACAGCCAAGACTGATATGAAAAACTAAACTGATAATGACCTCGTAAATTTTCCCCTGCTACTTGTGCCATGATCATCTCTCTCAGAGCTGAACTGAATTCCTTGAGGGCAAGGACCAAGACATACTCGACTATTCCAGGACCTGTGTACTGTCTTCCATCAACATTCACTGAGGCTCCAGCACTGCTGAGGAACAAGACAAATGCTCAGTAATGAAACTTACCGCACAACCAGGCACTCACTGAATAATTCTTGATTTTGAGAGCAAGAGCTCAAAATCAAGCAGAGACTGTGATAATAGGTTTTATTCTGCCTTCTTGGCAGACCAGTTGCCGTCAGGTGGATTCAGACTCACAGAGTAGAACTGTGTTTCACGGGGTTTTCAATGGGTGATTTTTTTTTTTTTTTTTGCAAGTAGATCACCAGGCTTTTCTTCTGAGGCACCTCTGGGTGGACTCAAACCTCCAACCTTTCGGTTAGAGGGCAAGTACATTAACCATTTGTACCACCCAGGGATTCCTCTTCTTGGTGTAACACCCAAAAACAAAAATTTTTTTAGGGAGTAAATTAATTTGCAAGGCTCTGTTTTCTACATGACTGTCACTATTGCGGGCACTGTTAGTAAACACTATCAAGATTCATCAATGATCTAAACTAAGATCCTAAACTGATTTTAGAGCCACTGAGCAAGTTTCTATGTTTCTAAGTTTTCTATGGCCTGTAGATTTAATTTTGTGTTCAGGTACTTTTCACCCTAACTCAACAGTATATTGTACAATTGCTTCTGTTTAGTGAATCAGGAGTATGTCAAAAACAGATTTCATACCATGTTTACAGTTGCCAAGCCTAAGGCTGCGTAGTCTATTTCTCTATTTTAATATTTCATGTTTCCTAATCCATTTCCTGATTAGTTAGGCCTCGCACAAAGGTCAGAACTTCATATTCTCCATAACTCCTAGCAATATCGAAAAGTACCAGATGCTTAATAAATATTTTTTACTTTATTTAGAAGGTGGTATTAGGCTACTAGCAAAATCTTCCAAGTCCAAGTATAAGCACCATCAAAAAGTGTCCTCTAGGACTTACCAAATGACTATGATCCGGAAAAGCACATAGAGATACAAGAGATCATAGGCCTGTGCTGGCCAACACGGTTGTCACATGTAACTATTTAAATTATTTAAAATTAAATAAAATTAAAAATCCAATTCCTCAGTCACATTAACTACATTTTAACTGCTCCATAACCACATGTGGCTATTGACTCACATATTGGACAATACAGAACTGAACATTTCCATCATTGCAGAAAGTTCTTTGGGGCAGCATCGTTAAAGACTATTTTGAGGGGACAACTTACACCAAGGAAGAAACCGTAGTCTATATACGGCTCAATAGCCAGACTAAATGGAAAGCCGAGCACAGTAACAGGAGTAAAAGTGTGCGTGCATGTACGTATTTATATCATTTATTTATAGACATACAGACACACAGTTAACTCCCAATTCATCCATTTATCTACTCAACAAATATTTATTGAACATCTGGTATGTATCAAGTATTGTACTATGTACAGGGAATATGAAAATGAATAACACGTCCCAGGACTCCAGGAGTTTGCAGTTTGGAGAGAAAGATAAGCTATAACCAGTTGCAAAGGACACTTAGGGACACCAACATAGTTACATGGGGAGTCAGCCATCTTGATCAACTGCCGATCCATTGTCTTCAGGGTTGCTGTGGTGTAGGTTATACACATGCTTGCCTACACACAAACATTCACACATGCAGCCCACACACACATGCACACACGAAGCCAGCTGTATGACATTTGCAAGTAAACAGTAATTAGCTAAGATTATCTTATATCATATTCATTATTCTATATAGAGAGCTGTCTAGCATTTGCAGACTTCTGCCAGCTAATAATTAAGCAAGTCCTTCATTAAAAGCCGTCAGACAGTTAGGGAAAAAATATCAAACTGAAAGTGCCCACTGTACTTAATTGCCAAGGCACTGTGTAGACTCTCTTGTCTGTATAACCTCTCCTTTTTCCTCCTTTCTCTTTGCTCCACCCAAGCACACTTTCTGTGGGCTGTCTTTTAAGTCTAGCATGTTTCATCCTGATTCATTTATTTGTGATATTAACTGCCAGTCATTGAATGCCTGCAATGGATAAAACACCACTGTGCTAGCTGTTTTGTACAAAATATCTCTAACATTCATAGCGATCTCACAGGTAAGAATTACTTACAGACAATGGAAACTGAAAATGAGACTCATTAAGGAACTTAACCAAAGTTAGTAAGCGGTAAAGCAAAGATACAAAATCAGGGCTGCCTGGCACGATTCACAATAGCCAAAAGGTGGAAATAACTGAAATGTCCATCAGTAGATGAATGGATTAAAAAAAAAAATGTAGCACATACATACAATGGAATATTACTCAGTCATAAAGAGAAATGAAGTCCTGATACATACTACAACATGGATGAAATTTTAAAACATTATGCTGAATGGAATTAGTCACAAAAGGATAAATATTGCATGATCACACTCATACTAAGTAGCTAAAACAAAGTTTATTAGTGATTGCTAGGGGCAGGAGGGAGAGGGAAAGGGGGAGTCATTGTTTAGGTAGCATTGAGTTTCTGTTTATGGTGGTGGAAGTTTGGCAACAGATATTGGTGACGATTGCACAATATGATTAATATAATTGATGTGGTTAAATTGTACAAGAGAAAAATGTTAAATTGGCAATTGTTGTGTGTCTTGGACTGAATTGTGTCCCCCCAAAATATGTGTCAGCTTGATTAGGCCATGATTCTCAGTATTGTGTGGTTGTCTACCATTTTGTCATCTGATGGGATTTTCCCATGTGTTGTAAATCCTACCTCTATGATGTTAATGAGGCAGGATTAGAGGCAGTTATGTTAGTGCGGCAGGGCTCAATCTACAAGATTAGGTTGTGTCTTAAGCCAATCTCTTTTGAGATATAAAAGAGAGATTCGAGCAGAGAGACACGGGGACTTCATACCACAAAAAAAGCAACACCGGCAGCAAAGCACGTCCTTTGGACCTGAGGTTCCCGTGCTGAGAAGTTCCTAGATGAGGGGAAGATTTATGACAAAGACCTTCCTCCAGAGCTGAAAGAGAAAACCCTCCCCTGGAGCTGACACCCTGAATTTGGACTTCTAGCCTACTAGACTATGAGAGAATAAAGTTCTCTTTGTTAAAGCTATCCATTTGTGGTATTTCAGTTACAGCAGCACTAGACAACTAAAACAGTATGTTATATATATTTTCACAACAGTTAAAAAAAAAAAAAATCAGGGCTACCTGACTCCTATGCCCAAGCTCTTTCCTCTGCACCGCAAAGCTCAAGTCATTAGAGTTTCAAAATAAAAAATGACATGCTCTATTCCAGCAAGATTTTATAGTATATATTACAGGAGAAAGAGCCAGGCAAATCAACAATTATATTACAAGAGTAATATGTGCTATGATAGAGGTACATATTCAGTATGATAGAGGAAAATGGGACAAGGGAAACCTTGGAGGTAAAGCACTTGAGCTGAGTCTTAAAAGAGGGAGCAAGGCTGGGAGAGGGGGATGTGTATTCCAGGCAGTAGGAATAGCCACTGCAAATGTACAGAGGTGAGAATCACTCCTATGGTTGGAATTTAGTATGACGGGAATGTAAGGGTGTCCAGGAGGAGATTATAGCAGAAGATAGAGGCAGGTTAGGAAGAACCAGCCAAGCTGATAATGAGGTGTGAAACTGAGGGCACTAAAGAATTCTAAGCTAAGTAACATGATCAGATCTGAATTTTAGGAAGATCATGTAGGGATCAGTGTGGTGAAAACTCATATACCTAAAGTTCTAGAGAGGAAATGAATGAAGAGGATGACACCTAAGAAAAACAGCTGCGGTCATAATGATACATAGCAAGTGACTTCAAGTAAGGGACACCATAGGAGTAATAGGAACTGTGAAGAATTGGCATGAAGGTCCCACACCATGTGGGAATGAGCCCAGGATGTCCAGGTTTTCCCATTTTCAAGGGAAGTGGGGCAATCTCTATTTTTATATGACTTCTCCTGAGTTTTAGATGTGCCCAACACTATATAGGTTGTCATTGATTGAATTATGTCCCCCCAAAAATGTGTGTATCAGTTTGGCTGGGCCATGATTCCCAGGGTTGTGTGATTGTCCTCCATTTTGTGATTGTAATTTTATGTTGAAGAGGATTAGGGTAGAATTGTAACACCCTTACTAAGGTCACATCTCTAATCCAATGTAAAGGGAGTTTCCCTGGGGTGTGGCCTGCACCACCTTTTAGCTTATAAGCGATAAAGGAAAGGGAAGCAAGCAGAGAGTTGGGGACCTCATACCACCAAGAAAGCAGTGCCACGAGCAGAATGCATCCTTTGGATCCGGGGTCCCTGCGCAGGGAAGCTCTTAGTCTGGGGGAAGACTGATGAGAAGGCCAACAGAGAGAGAAAGCCTTCCTCTGGAGCTGACACCCTGAATTTGGACTTCTAGCCTACTAGACTGTGAGAAAATAAATTTCTCTCTGTTAAAGTCATCCACTTGTGGTATCTCTGTTACAGCAGCACTAGATGACCAAGACACAGGTCAAAGTAACATGTCTTTGGCCTTCTATTTGTAACCCTTGAGTCAGATGGTCTGAAGCGGGCTGGACAGGAAGATCAATTGGGAAGCTGTTGAAGTAAAACAGGTGAGAAGTGATGAAGGCAACTCTGACCCAGGTCAAATGAGTCAGTTTAGTCTTGAGAAGAGTAAAGGGCTTGTGAAGATGACTTAAGTTTCCTAGGGTTTTCTTAACTCCAGTGATGTTTGTTTGCCGCCCAGTCTTGGCAAATGCAACCATTAGGTTAATTTGCTAAACGGTGCTACCCATTAGAATGGAGATGGACCATTTTGTGGGAGTGGTAACATTCTTTACTAATAGGAAAAAAGTTGTGCAATGCCCATGGCACTTAGACATGTGTATACGAAGGCATTCAACCTTTAATCAGTTCCTTTCATTCCTTCACCCAAAAAACGGCCACATACACATTAAGAGGCACATGAACTGAGTCATGAAACCCAAGCAAATCTTAGCAGCATGTAGGGCCTGGGAACTTACTCCTATTCCTGTCTGTATTTTCATACTGTTGAAATATGGTTACACTGAATACTAAGGAAAGCTGTGAAGTGAAAAGAAAGTGTGTAATCTGAGGAGGGATGATGTGAGGAAGGAAGGCAGAGTCTCCTTAGATTGATCTTAACTGTCAAGAGATGGGCCCAGTTAGAGGACCACATTGAGAGAGAAAATGTATGTGTGAAAATCTTACAACTTTTTTGTTTTTTAGCAACAAATAATAATGCCATATTCTCTACAAACTACCTCCCTGAGTCACCATACAGTTATATCATCTATTAGTTATTTATCATATATTACACATATATGCTCCACATGCCTTCAATTTGTCGTACTGTGGTGGCTTGTGTGTTGCTTTGATGCTGGAAGCTATGCCACCAGTATTTCAAATAAAATCAGGGTCACTCGTGGTGGACAGGTTTCAGCAGAGCTTCCAGACTAAGACAGACTAGGAAGAAAGATCTGGTGGTCTACTTCTGGAAAAACTGGCCAGTGAAAATCTTACAAATAGCAGCAGAACATTGTCTGGATATAGTGCTGGAAGATGAGCCCCTCAGGTTGGAAAGCATTCATAGTACGACTGGGGAAGAGTTGTCACCTCATGTTATAGTTGACCTTAATGACATGGATGGAATCAAGCTTTCGAGACCTTCATTTGCTAATGTGGCATGACTCAAAATGAGAAGAAACAGCTGCAAATATCCATTAATAATCAGAACGTGGAATGTACAAAGTTTGAATCTGGGAAAATTAGAAGTCGTCAAAAATTAAATGGAACACATAAAGACCGATATCCTAGGCATTAGTGAGCTGAAATGGAGTGGTATTGGCCATTTTGAATCGGACAGTCACATGGTCTACTATGCCGGGAATGACAAACTGAAGAGTAATGGAGTCGAATTCATTATCAAAAAGAACATTTCAAGATCTATCCTGAAGTACAACACTGTCAGCGAAAGGATAACAGCCTACCAGGAAGAACAGTTAATACGACTATTATTCAAATTTACACACCAACCATTAAGGCCAAAGATGAGGAAATTGAAGATTTTTACCAACTTCTGCAGTCTGAAATTGATCAAACATGCAATCAAGATGCTTTGATAATCACTGGTGATTGGAATGCTAAAGTTGGAAACAAAGAAGAAGGATCTGTAGTTGGAAAATATGGCCTTGGTGATAGAAACAATGCCGCAGATCAAATGATAGAATTTTGCAAGACCAATGACTCCTTCATTGCAAATACCTTTTTTCAACAACATAAGCAGTGACTATACATGTGGACCTCACAGGAAAGAAAACACAGGAATCAAATCGACTACTTCTATGGAAAGAAACATGGAGAAGCTCAACATCATCAGTCAGAACAAGGCCAGGGGCCAACTCTGGAACAGACCATCAATTGCTTATATGCAAGTTTCAGTTGAAACTGAAGAAAATTAGAACAAGTCCATGAGAACCAAAAACAACCTGGAGTATATCCCACCTGAATTTGAAGACCACCTCAAGACTAGATTTGATGCATTGAACACTAATGACCAAAGACCAGACGAGTTGGGGGATGACATCAAGGACATTGTACATGAAGAAAGCAAAAGGTCATTAAAAAGACAGGAAAGAAAGAAAAGACCAAAATGGATGTCAGAAGAGACTCTGAAACTTGCTCTTGAACATAGAGTAGCTAAAGCAAATGGAAGAAATGATGAAGTAAAAGAGCTAAACAGATTTCAAAGGGTGGCTCAAGAAGACAAAGTAAAGTATTACAACGAAATGTGCAAAGATCTGGAGTTAGAAAACAAAAAGAGAAGAACACA
The DNA here is from genome assembly GCA_030035585.1 of Dugong dugon. Lineage (NCBI taxonomy): Eukaryota > Metazoa > Chordata > Mammalia > Sirenia > Dugongidae > Dugong > Dugong dugon. Next base: position 19,006,424 of record CM057469.1, on the reverse strand, counting down.
CTCAGCATTTCTCAAGCTGAAAGAACCGAAGAAAAAATTTAAGCCTCAAATTGCAATATTGAATGATTCCATGGCAAAATATTAAAGGATGCAGGAAACATCAAAAGAAGATGAAGGAATACACAGAGTCACTACACCTAAAAGAATTGGTCAATGTTCAACCATGTCAGGAGGCAGCAAGAACCAATGGTATTGAAGGAAGATGTTCAAGCTGCACTGAAGGCATTGGCGAAAAACAAGATTCCAGAAATTGACAGAATATCAAGTGAGATGTTTCAACAAACAGAAGCAGCACTGGAGGTGCTCATTCGTCTATGCCAAGAAATTTGGGAGACAGCTGCCTAGCCAACTGATTGAAAGAGATCCATATTTATGCCCATTCCAAAGAAAGGTGATCCAACAGAACAGCAGAAATTATCAAACAATATCATTAATACCACACACAAGTAAAATTTTGCTGGAGATAATTCAAAAATGGTTGCATCAGTACGTCAACAGGGAACTGTCACAAATTCAAGCCGAATTCAGAAGAGGATGTGGAACGAGGGATATTATTGCTAATGTCAGATGGATCTTTGCTGAAAGCAGAGAATACCAGAAAGATGTTTACCTGTGCTTTATTGACTATGCAAAGGTATTCAAAGGTATTTGCATAGTCAATAAAACACAGCTAGAGGTGCTGTTGTTAGCTGAATGAAATGTTGCCCGGCCTTGTGCCATCCCCATGATCAGTTGGGAATCATACCATTGTGATCAAGAGGCTTCTCACTGGCTGATCTTCAGGACTTCTTCCTAGTTTGTCTTTGTCTGGAAGCTCTGCTGAAACCTGTTCAGTATAATAGCAACACACAGGTCTTCACTGACAGACGGTGGTGGCTGCTCATGAGGTGCATTGGCCAGGAATCAACCCAGGTCTCCGGCATGGAAGGCGAGAATTCTACCACTGAACCACCACTGCCTTCCCTGTAAGTGTTGTTGTAAATGTTATGTGCCGTCAAGTCAATTCTAACTCATAGCGACCCTATAGGACAGAATAGAACTGCCGTATAGGGTTTTCTAGGCTTAAATCTTTATGGAAGAAGATTGATAGGTCCTTTCTTCTATGGAGCCACTGGCAGGTTCAAATCATCAACCTTCTGGTTACCAGCTGAGTGCTTAGCCATTGCGCCACCAGGGCTCCCTGTATGAGTGCTAGGCCTTGCTTTTCTACTTTGTTTTAAGAATCAGTTTAGATGTCACCTCCTCCAGGAAGATATTCCTGATTACTTGCACCCCATCCTCCTTTGCCTTAATTGGATCAGGTGTATCTCCTCTGAGTTTCCAAAATCTCTTGTACTGTTTTTGCCCCACAGTTTAGATAATGATCTATTTCTGTGTCTGTCTCTCCCACTGCTGACCTTCTCAATGGGGGACTGCTGTGTGTCTAGTTCATTTTGTATTGTAACCTAGCCTGGGAGGTAAGCATTTAGGACATGTGCATGGAATGAACAAGCTGGTGTAGATAGGATATAACTCAGCAAACAGCTACATCCTTTAACAGCCAACTAACCTTAGGCAGTTATGTCTCTCTTTGAACCTCAGCCTCTTAATCTATAAAATGATGATAATTACAGCTGTCCTCTCTATCCCTGTGGGATAAGAATCATTCAAGGTAACATGTGAAAAAACTAAACTATTCAATACTGTATAAATGAATAGTATTTGTATAATTATTGCCTACTTAGCAAAAATAAATTTGGGGGGGAAAAGGAAGGGGAAAGTTTTATCTGCCTATCTCAGTCTGAAATTAAGTGGTGGTAGCATGTGTTTATTGAAAGATTTGACACTTTAAGTTTAATAGCTCTAAGAATAAGATAAGGTCCCTGCGTGGTGCAAATGGTTTGTGTTTGACTACTAACCAAATTGTTGGTGGTTCAAATCCAGCCAGTGGTGCCATGAAAGAAAGGCCTAGCGATCTACTTCAGAAAAATCAGCCACTGAAAACCCTACGGAGCCCAGTTCTACTATGACACACATGGGGCCACCATTAGTTGGAATAGACTCAATGGCAACTGGCTTTTGGTTTAGGAACAAGATAGCAAAACTGGCTGTTTTAATAAGCTACAGCTCTTCTGATTGGCAGGTGAGATCACTCTCAGTTCATCTTTCTCCCGGAGTATTAAAGCCATATCTAAACAAATGGTCTTGGGAGGTTCTTGACTCTTGAATGCTTATCTTTGCACAGGGTTCACAAACACCCCTCCCACTAAAGGAGAAAGGTAATCGGATGTCTTATCCACGTACTGAGGTCCCTTGGTGGAGCAAAAAGTTTATACTCGACTATTAGCTGAAAGGTGGGCTAGCAGTTTGAACCCACTGAGTTGCGTCATGAAAGAAAGACAGGCGATCTGCTTCTGTAAAGATTGCAGTCAATAAACCAAAGCTAAGAAGTTTCCCGAATACAATTAAACACTTTGAGAGACAGAGTAGCAGGGGTAGGGGCCTGGGGACCATGCTTTCAGGGGACATCTCCGTCAATTGGTATAACAAAGCTTGTTAAGAAAATGTTCTGCATCCTACTTTGGTGAGTGGCATCTGGGGTCTTAAAAGTTTGCAAGCGACCATCTAAGATGCATCAGTTGGTCCCAACCACCTGGAGTAAAGGAGAATGAAGAACACCAAACACACAAGGAAAGTATTAGCCCAAGAGACAGAAAGGGCCACATAAACCAGAGACTTCATCAGCCTGAGACCAGAAGAACTAGATGGTGCCCAGCTACCACCAATGACTTCCCTGACAGGGAACACAACAGACAGTCCCGGATGGAGCAGGAGAAAGGTGGGGTGCAGAACTCAAATTCTAGGAAGAAGACCAGACTTAATGGTCTGACTGAGACTGGACGTACCCAGGGAAGCATGGCCCCTGAATTCTCTATCAGTCCAGAACTAAAACAATTTCCAAGGCTACTCTTCAGACAGGGATTGGACTGGACTGTGGAACATAAAGTGATACCCGTGAGGAGTGTGCCTCTTAGCTCAAGTAGATACAAGAGACTAAATGGGCAGCTTCTGTCCGGAGGTGAGATGGGAAGGCAGACAACGGTTAGGAGCTGGTTGAATGGACATGGGGAATCAGGGGTGGAAAGGAGGGGTGTGCTGTCACAGTATGGGGGGAGCAATTAGAGTCACATAACAATGTATGTATAAAATTTTTGTCTTGGAAAAAATAAAAAAATGAAGAAGATCACAGTCAAGAAATTCCATGAAGCTCAGTTCTACACTATAACACATGGTGTCGCCACAAATCACAATCGGCTTGCCAGTGACAGGTTTTATTCGTGTTACTTCTGCAGAAGCATTGCTATTATCAAGGATAATAAATTATTAAAACTGGTAAAGCACTAAAAAGGAGTGTAGTGCTTTACAATATGAAGATAAGGTCAATGTCTTCCCCTCCAGTGGGACAGGTGTCTTTCCAAAATGGTGATGAAGTTGTGCTGTCAGCCATTCTCACCTGGGGTTGCTCAGTTTGAAGTTAAGGCACTATTGGACGAGTCTTGGAAGAAGTACAGCCAGAATTCTCCTTAGAAAAAGGACGGAGAGACTTCATCTCACATACTTTGGACAGGTTACCAGGAAGGACCAGTCCCTGGAGAAGGACATCATGCTTGGTAAACTAGCGGGTCAGTGAAAAAGAAGAAGACTTTCAACGAGATGAACTGACACAGTGGCTGAAGCAATGGGCGGTGTTTCCTTCTATTGTACACAGAGTCTCTATGAACCGGAATCAACTGCACAACACCTGACAACAACAACATTGGCTGAAAGCAGCACAGTTGAGGGGTGTCCAGTGGAGTTTCACTTTGGTGGTGCTCACTGATCCATGTCTTCCTCTCCAGAAACTGAGCTTCCGAACCCGGCCCTTATCACAAACTACTTAGCAGCCCAGCAGTCCTACAACAGAAGAGTTTGCCGCAACTTCCCGCTCTAAAGATCACAGAGAATATTGCCTAGGCAAGCTAATTAAGCACTTTGTAAACAGAATCTTAATTTACTTTTGTCCAGAAGCAACTGAGGGAATTTACCACCCTGCTCCCAGGGAAGAGATGAATCAGCAAGTTGAGAGAGGAAAGCCAGCAATGTTTCAGGCGCCTACTGGTATCTATCTGAGAGGTGATAGGATTTCTTCCCAAAGTGCGAGAGGTTTGACTGGGCTGCAAAATGGGACTGATTTCCAGTTTTTCCTTTGTCAGATCTTCAGAGCTGGGTTATACCATTTACTTGAAGAATATACGGTCCCAGAACAGGAACTTCAAGCAAAAATACAGAAAGATTTTACAATGTAAATACCAGTGATTTTACATCATAGGTGGTTTGAAGTCAGCCTTGCCAGGGTACTTTGCCATCGCCATGGAAAGTAAAGCACCAGTAGAGAAATGAATCATTTCTCATTAACAAGATGCCAGAGTGATTGGATTTTTTTAAGGCTCAGCTTGAAGCTCTTCAGTGGCTTCCCACTGCCCTGCAGATAAAGCTCCAAGCCCTCCCCTGTGCCCTCCAGGAGGTGGTTCCTGCTACCTCTCCAGTCTTATCTCGGGTTCTCCCTGGATTGACAATGGGGGACCCATCTGTTCCCAGAGTCTGCCCCTGTGTCATTTTCTGTGCCTGAAATAGTCTTGATCCGGCTAACCCACACTCATCCTTCATGTCTCAATGTAACCTCGTTCCTCAAAGAGACCTTGCTGGCTTCCCTGACCAAGTTGAGTTCTCCAGGCTGTTCACTCTCTCATAGCAAGCTGCACCTTGCTCTTCCTAACACTTAACCAGTACTTATAATTGTTGTTGAAGTGGACCTACCTCAAAAGAGTGTTGTCAGTGTCCAGTGTTTGCTACCTGGCTGAACATTCAGCAAATGTTAGCTCTTAACCTATTGTATTTGGTGCTGTAACCTATTGTATTTGGTGCTGTTTGTTTTCCTCCCGGGACTTGTATTCTCAGGACAGCAGAGAGCAGATCTGTCTTGTTCATCTTATATCCCAAACCTCCCCATGAAGAGATTTGGGCAGAATCGGGGTTTGAACCTACCAGCCACTTTGTGAGAGAAAAAATCAGGCAATCTACTCCCAAAGATTACCCCCAAAAACCAAACCTATTGCCGTCGAGTCAATTCTGACTCATAGTGACCCTATAGGACAAACCCTATAGGACCACAGGGTTTCCAAAGAGGGCTGTTGGATTCAAATTGCCAGCGTTTTCGGTTAGCCGCCAAGCTCTTAACCACTGCACCACCAGAGCTCCCCCGTAAGGATTACAGCCTAGAAAACCCTATAGAGACGATCTACTCTGTCATATATGGTCACTATGAGTCAGAATCACCTTCAGGACAAACAACAACAGCATAGGCACTCAATACATGTTTGTTGAATGAAGGAATATATAAAATTTGAGGAGTGAATGTATAGATATGTATTAAGTATTATGAACCAAGTCCTAGCCAACTCTGATATTTCAATTCAATAAATATTCATAGACTACTTACTATGTTGTTGTTAGGTGCCGTCAAGTCGGCTCTCATAGCGACACCATGTACCACAGAATGAAACACCGCCCAGTCCTGTGCCATGCTCATAATCTTTGCTATGCTTGAGCCCATTGTTGCAGCTACTGTGTCAATCCATCTCGTCGAGGGTCTTCCCGTTTTTCACTGACCCTCTACTTTACCAAGCATGATGTCCTTCTCCAGGGACCGATCCCTCCTGGCAACATGTCCAAAGTATGTAAGATGTAGTCTCGCCACCCTTGCTTCTAAGGAGCATTCTAGTTGTACTTCTTCCAAGACAGATTTGATTGTTCTTTTGGCAGTCCATGGTATATTCAATATTCTTCGCCAACACCACAGTTCAAAGGCATTAGTTCTTCTTTCCCCTTCCTTATTCATTGTCCAGCTTTCACATGCCTGTGATACAACTGAAAATGCTACGGCTTGGGTCAGGCGCACCTTAGTCTTCAATGTGACATCTTTGCTTTTCAATACCCTAAAGAGGTTTTATGCAGCAGATTTGCCCAGTGCAATGCATCTTTTGATTTCTTGACTGCTGCTTCCATGGGTGTTGATTGTGGATCCAAGTAAAATGAAATTTTTAACAACTTCAATCTTTTCTCCATTTATCATAATGTTGCTTATTGGTCCAGTTGTGAGGATTTTTACTATGGCAAGACATAAAGGCACGTTGTTGAACTTATTTAATAGCCTATAAAATACACTCAAAATCCAATTATCCTTTGTATGCAAAAACTAAAAAGTTTTAACTAGATAGACAGGTCTTACTTATGTCTCATCCCAAGCAGCTAGCATGTAATATGTGCTCAATTAATGTTTGCTAAATGGAAAATAAGGAGCCCTGGTGGCACAGTGGTTGAAGTGCTTAACTGCTAACCGAAAGTTCAGCAGTTGGAAGCCACCAGTGGAACTACAGGAGGAAAATGTGCCAGTCTGCTTCCATAAAGATTTGTAGCCTTGAAAACCCTATGGGCGCTATGAGTCAGAATCCACTGGACTGCAGTAGGTTTTTTTTGGAAATGGAAGATAAGGAGCCCTGGTGGTACAGTGGTTAATTGCTTGATTGCTAACCAGAGGAGTTGGTGATTCGAACCCACCAGCCGCTCCGTGGGAGGAACATGTGGCAGTCTGCTTCTGTAAAGATTCACAGCCTCGCAAACCCTATGGGACAGTTCTACTTTGTCATACAGTGTCGCTATGCTTTGGAATTGACTCATCCGCAACAGGGTTGTTGTTTTTTGGTTTTTGGTTTAAATAGAAAATAGGTCACTAACAATAATGCAGTGTTTGTTTGGGGCTTTCTTTATTACAAAATGCTTCCACATACAATATCGCATGTATTATATAGTCTCTTTTACTCTTACCCTTTCTTCTCTTTTCCCTTTCCTTCATGTTAACAGTCATCCCTTCCTGACTTTCTGTTGCTAGAATCAACACAACTTCCTCAATTTCTTTATCCTCGTCTCACCAACTGTTTTCAACTGTTCATTTCTAACTCTCATTTTCACATCTCTAAGCAAACTTTGGAGTCCCTGGGTGGTGCAAACAGTATTGGCTGCTAACTGAAAGGTTGGTGGTTAAAGTCCACCCAGGCATGCCTCAAAAGAAAGACCTCGTGATCTTTCTTTCTGAAAAATCAGCCACTGAAAACCCTATGGAGCACAGTCCTACCCTGACATACATGGGGTCACCATGAGTTGGAGTCAACTCGATAGCAGCTGGTTTTAAGCAAACTTTGCGACTTTACACCTTTCCACTCAACAAAGTCCAAGTCCCTGAAGAGTCACACTGGACTCTGAGGTGGAAGGCGCATTACTGGGGATAAGGCCAGTTTAGCAGAGATAGATCAGACTAGACGCCCAAGAATCCTGAGAGTCCAACTGTCACAAAGCCTTCTGGACAGCAAATATTACACATCTTATTTTAAAAAAGAATCACAGACCATTTCTCCACTACCTACAATTTGAACGGTAGTATGTTTCTGGTTTCTTTTTTATTTTCTGCTGAATAAATTTCAGTCTTTATAAAGTAAGGAAGCAGATAAAAAGAATACTGTACAATAAAATTTTGGGAGGCATTATAAAGAGAAAGGAACATAAAGGTTTATGAGGCTAATCAGGGACAAAGAATATCCCCTACTTTCAAGGCCTAATGTTGGATGGTGTTTCTACCAGGAGGACAGTCTTCCATAAACCTTGGCTTTTAATGATAGACAAAATGGAAAGAAGTGGAGAGGTGAAAATACTTAGACGAGAAGCTGAAGATCTCATTTAGCTTCCATATGCCTGATGCCTTTGACATCTAGGCAGAGTTCTTATCCTAATGTTCCTAATAGATGCAATATACGTAGTGCAGTGGTTAAGGACACAGACACTGGAGCCAGATCGCTAGAGGTAGACTCATTTTTCCTTTACTTACTAGGTCTGTGACCTTAAGCAAGTTTTCTAACCTCTCATTTTAAATATTGTATCAATGCTCGATAAATAAAATTACAAATATAGTCAATTCACATCTTAGTACTCCATAGTTATCAAACCAATTTTCATGTCCATCACCTCACCAAATTCTCACAACTATGAGGTAGTTATTATTACCTCATTTTATGAATCAAGAAATAAAGCTTCCTAAGTGTTTTTGTGGAGTCCTAGTTAGCACCAACAGTTAATGAACTCCACTTGCAATGTAGAAGTAAGACCTGGATATCTACTTCCCCCCACAAAAAAAAAGCCATAGAAAACCCTATGGATGAAAGAAGAGACTCTAAAAGAGACTTGTACACCAATGTTCATTGCAGCACTATTCATAATAGCCAAAAGGTGGAAACAAATGTCCATCAACAGACGAATGGATAAACAAAATGTGGTGCATACATACAATGGAATACCACTTAGACAGTAGGAAAAATGAAGTCTTAATACATACCGCAGTATGGATGGAGCTTGAAGAAATTATGCTGAACGAAATAAGCCAATCACAAAAGGACAAATATTGCATGACTTTACTCATATAAAAAGACAAGAAAAGGCAAATGTATAGCGATCAAAGTTTATCAGTGGTTACCAAGGGTGAAGAGACGGGGAGGAGGGGGGTTAATGGTGATGGAAAAATTGCATCAAGGGTAGGGTTGCACAGCCAATTATTGTAATTGCTGTCAATAAGTTATATACTTGTAAAAAGTTGAATTGGCAAACGATGTGTGATAGAGATATTTACAATACTGACAAAAAAAAAAAAAAAAGAGTAGCTGCTGAGGCTGCTTATATACAACCAAACACCTTATGGGATTTAGTACCTTGGTTTGGAGATTTAGGGTCACTGTTTCATGGGACATCTCAATTAATTGGCCTAATAATTTATTTAGTGCTTCCATTCTACCTCCTAGTTCGTTGCGTAGTGCCTGGGGTCTTAAAAGCTTGCAAGCAGCCATCCAAGGCACAACAATTAGTCTCTATTCACCTGGAACAACAAAGGAAAAAGGAGTTAGGAATAGGAGGAGGATATGGAACGTGTGATTAATTGCCTCTATGAACAACTGCCTCCTTTGCCATGAGACCGGAAGAACTGGATGGTGCCCAGCTATGTTACTGAGCATTTTGGTCAAAGATTCCATAGAGGAATCCTGATCAAAAGGGGGAACATGCAAAACAGAATTTCATATTCTGGTAGAGTCTAGACTTTCTGGAGCCATGGACGGTGGATGGATGAACCCCTGAAACTATTGCCCTGAGGTAATCTTTGAAACTTGAACCAAAAATATCCCCTGACGTCTTCTTAAAACCCAACAACAGTTTAGCTTAACTAGTAAAAAAGGTCTGCCTTGAGCATTATGCTATTTTAAGAACAAGCTGTATGGAACGGAGCCCTGGTGGCACAGTGCTTAAACATTTGACTGCTAACCGAAAGGTCAGCGGTTCAAATCTACCAGCTGCTCCTTGGAAACCCTATGGAGCAGTTCTACTCTGTCCTATAGGGTCACTATAAGTCGGAATCAACTGGACAGCAATGGGTTTTTTTAATCTATATGGGATCAAATTGACAACAGCAACTTGGAAGATTAGATAGGAACCTTAGGGGGAAGTGAGCTTATGTTAATGAGGGAGGAACAACTCAGATAAGGAGGGTGAGAATGGTTGCCCAACTTGAAGAATGTAATCAATGTCACTAAATGGTACATGAAAAAACTGTTGAATTGGTGTATATTTTGCTATGTATATTCTCAACAACAATAAAATAATATTTAAAGAAAAAATAGAAAACTCTATGGAGCAGAATTCTACTGTGACACTCATGGGGTTGCCGTGAGTCAGAATCCACTTGATGGCAACTGATAAGTGTTTTGGTCGGGGCAGTGATGGCTAATGATAGAATTCTCCATGACAGAGACCTGGGTTCAATTCCTGACCACCACTCGTCTGTCAGTAGAGCCTTGTGTGTTGCTATGATGCTTAACGGGTTTCAGCAGAGCTTCCAGACTAAGATGACTATGAAGAAAGGCCTGATGATCTATTTCCAAAAAAAGGCAATGAAAACCCTAGAGTAAGTTAATAAAATTTAGAGAAAGTTGATCAGAAAGAAAGATGAGCATTTTATATTTTTTATTTCTTTCCCTTCTCCAAGGGGAAGGATCAGCTCTCTTCGTTTTATTTATATAGCAAAGAGAATGGTGGCTAATCACTTAATTATTATTTAATTATTATGATAATAAGCCCAATAACTTCCATTACAATAAAATATAGTTTGTATATATGCATTTATAATATTTGGCATATTGCATGTCTCTCCTCTAAGAACATTTACCTATTGGTGAGTCCTTTATTGCTAAGAAACTTCAGGGAACAATATTAATTTCATACATATTAGTCTCTAAGGTGAATGATGCATTTACGCTGGGGCTCCCAGGTTGAAGTTCTGGCTGTCAGCCAATAGAGGGACACTCACTGTAGACTTTATATTGGAAGAATCTTCCCTTTCTTCCCCCAATACACACTCACACCTGGAGTTATGTAAGAAGTTCATTTTCTGCTCTGCAGCTATTGGTATTTCCTATTTTAAATAGGATACTATGCATGAGCACACATTCTCAGGGTAGCCTGATGAACCAGAGAGGTAGGATTGCCTTCCTCCTGAGACTCTGGGCACTCCTAGACTCTGCAGAGTGGTGTTAAGTTTACAGGCTTGGGAGCTAAGAGCTGGACTGTCTGGGTTTGAATCCCAGCTATACCGTCTTCTAGCTATGTGTCATTAGGCAAGACACTCTATCTCTGCCAGTTTCCTTATTCACAAAATGAAGATAATGATAGCATCTACCTTATTGGGTTGTTGGGAAGATTACATAGGTTAATGCATGTAAAGCACTTAGAACAGGTGTGGCTCATAGCAGGGTCTCAGTAAATGTTCGCTATCATCATTATGTTCTATTTTGCTTAACACTCTCATCATCCTCCCGTCATCAGTGGCTTTTAAACATTTTTGCACATGATCTGCAGTAATAAATCCATCTTATATCACAATCCAGTGTAAACACAGACACACACAAAGCTAAATCAAAGTTTCACAAAGTTTTAATACTCTTACTTTGCACAATATATTTTATTCCCTTTAAAAAATATACTGGTGGTGCCCTATTAAAATGATTTCACAACCTACTAATGGATCAAGTTGGAAAACTCTGCTCTTTGATACCTGCGATAGGCAGAATAACGTCTTCCTAAGATCTCCATATCCTAAGCCCCCTAGAACCTATGAATATGTTGCCTTACACAGCAAAAGAGACTTTGCGGATGTGATTAGGTTACAGACTTTAAAATGGGGAGATTATCCTGGATAATGCAGGAGGGGTCACTTTAATCACGAGTCGTTAAAAGCAGAGAGCCTTTCCTGGCTGTGATCAGAGAAAGATAGGTGATAATTGAAGAAGGGTCAGAAACGCAAAGTGAGAATGACTCGATCTGCCATTGCTGGCTTTGACGATGGAGAAATGGGGCCATAAGCCAAAGAATGCAGGCAGCCTATGGTAGCTGGAAAAGGCGGGGAAACAAATTCTCCCCTAGAGCCTCCAGAAAGGAGCACAGTCCTGCCAAGACTGACTTTTGCCTACTGAGTCCCATGTCAGATTCTGACCTCCAGAACAGTAAGATAATAAATTTATTTTACATTATTTAAACAACTAGATTTGTGATAATTTGTTACAGCAGCAATAGAAAACTAATACACTATGGAGCACGGTTCTATCCTGGGGTAGACCACACATGGGGCCACCATGAGGTCAAGTCAACTCTACGGCAACTGGTTTACCTTAGCCAGAAACTTTGGCTTCACCTTTGACAATTCTTTCTTCCTAGTCACACACATTCAGTAAGTCACCTAATCCTACCACTTCTACCTTTGAGTATCTCTGGAATAAACTATATGATCTCCCAATTTTCACGGCATTGCCCTCATTCAGGCCTGATTCATCTCTCTTGGACAATAAAAATCTCTTAACTGCTTTCCCTGTTTCTGGGTCCCATACCTGTCCCACACCCCTTCCCTCTGACCTTCAGAGATAACTTTCTAAACTATCATTATGATTACCTCTTGGTGCTGTTGATGGCTCATCTTACCTACAGAATAAAATTCTGTCTTTAGAGTGATACTTAAGCTCTTCAGATGACCCATCTCAAATCTATGAGGACGCATTCCCTGTGTGATTTTCCCTGTTCTGGCCCCTCAGAATGTTATGTCTATAAAGTTATTTTATCATCTCACTTTATCATAGTTGGTTTTTGATTTTTTTTCTTTTATGTTAAAAAATTGTTTCTTAGAAACCAAAGAAGGCACAAAGAAAAAGCCCTTGCCGGCAAGCTTCCTCTCATGTGTCCTCAAAGGCTTATATTATGGCTCTCTGTTATGGATTAAATTGTGTCACCCAAAATATGTGTTAGAATTCTAACTCCTATACCTGCGGATGTAATGTAATGTAATTACTTTACATCTAATATAATGTAACATAATCACTTTCCATAATGTAAATTAATGAAATCATCTTGCATAATGTAATCTAATGTAATACAATCAATCAGTTGAGGTCATGCCAGTGTAGGATGGGTCCTAAAACTAATCACTTCTGAGTTATGTTAAGAGCAGCATAGACACAGAGACACATACACAGACACAAAGGGAAGACAGATGCCATCTGACTGCAGAGGCAGATGAATCTACAAGTCCATTAATTCCAAGGATTACCATCAGCTACTAGAAGCCAAAATAGACAAAGAAGGACCTCCCCCTGGAGCTACATCCTGAATTCATACTTCTAGCTTCCTAAATTTTGAGAAAATAAATTTCTGTTCTTTAAAGCCACCCACTTGTGATATTTCTGTTAGGGCAGCCCTAGGAACTAAGGCACTCTCCAATCATAACATATTTGATTTTTTTAAAAAACTAGGTCATTGGTGGCATAGAGACTTCTCTTTTCCATGCTTTGGCAAAATAAATAGATTCACCAGGCAGTATATTCTTTATTTACATCTTTTATTTTAACAAGCCTTATTAAAAATTTGTGTCAACCTATGTGTTTGGAGGTCCTGCTAGACCTAATATCAAGATGTGAATGATTGGTGAATGTAATTAATGTCACTGAATTGTACACATAAAAATGATTGAAATGGCAAATGTTTTATTACATATACTTTACTATAGTTTAAAAAAAAAGTGAGTGATAAAGATATGCTTGATATTGCCCCTCTCCTGCTCCTGCTGGAGTCTGAGGTGTTTTTTTTTTTTTTTAGCAGAGTTATCCCACTAGAATGTCAGCTTTATTGCACTAATCACATCACATAAGTAGACAAGGAACAAGCAGTGTCACCCGTATTTTCTATCTGGTGTTAAGTATTTTATATATATATATATTATATTCTTGTTTTTGTTGTTGAAAATATACACAGCAGAACATACACCAACTCAACAATTTTTACATCTACATTGATTATCTGAGGTACTTTTTTGCAGTCACCACCTGCAATGGTTACGGTTATGGGTCAGCTTGGCTGGGCTATGATTCTCAGTGGTTTGGCAGTCGTATGACGTTGTGATCACTTCCATGATGAGATTTGATATAATGTGATCACCTCAGTGACGGGATCTGCTGTGAGTAGCCAATCAGTTGAAAGAGAGTTTCCTTGAGCTTGTGGCCTGCATCAAATATAAGTGGACATTCTGGCAAGGTTCATGAGCTTTTGCTCACTCTGGATCCTCCAACTGGCTCCTATTCATCTGACCCACAGTTCTTGGGACTGGAGTTAGCAGCTTACCTGTGCTCTTGCCTGCCAATCTTAGGATTCGTTGATCTTTGCAGCCTGTGAGCAAAAGCCCTACTCTCTGACCTGCTGATCTTGGGTTTGTCAGACCCTGTGGTTTCATGAATCAGGAAACACTTCTATCTTGACTCAAGGACTGGGGACGTTCCAGCTCTTCAACCACATGAGCCATTTCCTTGATATAAATCTCTCTTCATATATATTTATATGCTTTAGTAGTTTTGCTTCTCTAGAGAACCCAGCCTAAGACACCATCAATAGGTGAGAAAGAAGGCCATTTCTCACTGAAAACCCAAATCTTCAGTCTTGACCTTGCCACTGCAAAGTCTCTGGTACCGTGCTTGTCCCCCGTGGTTTAGCCAACAAAGTCAGATCAGGTACACAATTAAATTTCACCACAGGCATAGGAAATTTCAGATCACAAACTACATACTGTTGCAGGACAGTGAGGATAATATCTCCTGATGCTCAGCTTCTAGGTGCACCTCAAAGCCCCTTTTGTAGTTGCTGTTAGTTGTCATCTAGTTGCCTCCAACTGATGGTGACATCATGTATAGCAGAATGAAACATTGCCCAGGCCTGTGCCATTGTCATGATTATTGGTATGTGTGAGTCTATTGTTACAGCTATTGTGTCAAACCACCTCATTGAGGGTTTCCTTCATTTTTGTTGACCCTCCACTTTACCAAACATGATATTCTTTTCTAGTGATCGGTCTTTCCTGATGATGTGTCCAAAGTAAACAAGATGATCCGTGCTTCTAAAGAACATTCTGGATGTATTTTTTCTAAGAACTGATTTGCTCCTTCTTCTGGCAGTCCAAGGTATTTTCAATATTCTACTCCAACACCACAGTTCAAATGCATCAATTCTTCTATCTTCCTTTTTCACTGTCCAGCTTTCACTTGCATATGAGGCAATTGAAAATACCATGACCTAGGTCAGATGCACCTTAGTCATCAAAATGACATTTTTGCTTTTAAAATCTTTAAAAAGGTCTTTTGCAGCAGATTTGCCCAATGCAATATGTCATTTGATTTCTTAAACTGCTGCTTCCATGGGCATCGATTGTTGATCCAAGCAGAATAAAATCCTTGACTACTTCAATTTATCTTGATATTGTTTATTGGACCAGTTATGAAGATTTTCATTTTCTTCACATTCAAAGCCCCTGTTATGGTTCCTCTAATCTGGGTACTAGGTTTCCATTTTCTGGTCTCCAGGCAGGGCTCTACACTGCAGCCCTAATTTGGTCCCTAGAAGAATCATATCTTTTTTTTTTTTTTTTTTTTTGTGGAGTCTTGTGTACTCATGTTCTTTGGCTATAACTGCCTCACTTCTCACAGCTACCCCATCACCAACTTGGCTTACCTAGCACTGCCGTAAGAACCGTTTTATTCCCCTTCTTTCTGACTTTTTTGACTTAGACTCTTTTGAAGACTATGTCCAACCTGTTATATTTGTGTTATGTATTGAATTGTGCCACTGAAAAAGAAATGTGAAAGCCCTAACCCCTGTACCTATAAATATGACCTGTTTGGAAATAGAGGTTTTGTTATGTTAATGAGGTCATACAATTTAGGGTGGGTCCTAAACCTAATCACTTCTGAGTTGTGTCTTATAAAATGAGCAGAATAGACACAGACCACACAGAGAGAGACACCATGAAAGATGGGGGCAAACGAATTTACAAGCCCAGGAGCCCCAAAGATTATTAGAAGGAGCTATGTCCTAGTCCTTGGCTGTGGTCTAGTAATTGTGGTAGCTCCTCTGAAGGAGTAAGTCAGTGGTAGAGTGATGACGCAACGTGCTGGCATTGGGAACGAATTTGGAGACTGGTAGGTCATGCCTGAGCCATCACAGGCCTGAGTTCAGTGTTCTCTGCTGGGAAAGTTGGTGGTTTGTACAGGTAGATACTTAGAAAATGGGCAACGGTAGCATTTCTGATCTAGGTGGAGCCTTACTTAAAAAGCTTTCTGCTTTGTTTTTTTCAGTTTGGCAGTTGCATGTGTGTTCTAAGTGGGCCTGGACCAGAATCACCCTGAAGAACACTGTGACTACAATTCCAGGCTGTACCACCACATTCAATTATTAGGCACCTGAAGTATCACGTTAGATAGCATCAATGTCTTTGCTTTGATCTTGATTAGTTGAGAGTTGATAATTTACATTTCAACTTAATGCTAATATTCAGCCTAACAGTGAAGTCTCCGAATGCTGAGGTTAGAGATCCAGCCCACTTGTTAAATATTGTAATTGAGATAGGTTATCCTCATTAACATGAATGACAAGACTCTTCTTGGTCATCTGGTGAGCAGTAAAGTTAAGAGCTCTGAACTAAGATCAAAAGATCTGGCTCAAATGCTAAACCTATTGCAAGCATCATGCTATGAGTCAGAATCTATTGGATGGCACACAACATCTCAAGCATGTCTCTTAACTTCTCTGAGAACATTTTCCAAAGGATAATAAGAATATCCTCCCCTGAGAGTATGGCCCCCAAACACCCTTTTAACTCAGTACTGAAGTCACTCCTGAAGTTCACCCTTTTGGCAAAGATTAGACAGGCCAAGCCCTGGTGGCACAGTGGTTAAAAGTTTGACTGCTAAAAGGTTAGCAGTTTGAATCCACCAGCTGCTCCTTGGAAACCCTATGGGGCAGTTCTACTCTATCCTTCAGGGTCGCTGTGAGTCCGAGTTGACTCCATGGCACTGGGTTTGGTTTTTTTGGTTTGGTATAAAACAAACAGTAACACATGTGAGGGATGTACTTTGTAGTTCAACCATGTATCTGAGACTAAATGGGCACACCAGCCGAAAAGCAAAGATGAGAAGGCTGGAAGGGACGGGAAAACTGGACAAATGGAAATGAGAAACCCGGGGTGGAGAAGGGGAGAGTGTTGACACATCAAAGATTTGGTAACCGATGTCACAAAACAATTTGTGTATTAATTGTTTAATGAGAAACTAATTTGCTCTGTAAACTTTCACCTAAAGAACAATAAAAAACAGACAAAAAGATTAATCAAATATTTTCATACCTAGAAAAAAAAAAGAATATCCTCTACATCTAGTCTGTATTTTTATAAAATAATGCACACACATTGTTTAAATAGTCAAATAGTACTACAAGGCTTAGTACAAAACACAGCAATTTCCTACCTAAGGCAGACGGTATTTTACAAAGATGGCCACAATGATATCTGCCATTCTACTTGCTATTCTTACAACAAGACCTTGAAACTCCGCCATGTAGTGGTGGGGTCTATGTTTCCTCCCTTCTAACTTGGGTGGGCCTTTGTGACTGCTTTGATTGATAGAGCATGGCAGAAATGACACTATGTGACATCTTGTTCTCTTGGGGCACTCACCTTTGGAGCCCTGAGCTGCCGTGTTAGCAGTCCAACTGTCTTGAGGTCGCCATTCTGTGAAAAAGCCAAAATTAGCTCACCTGGAGAGATCACAAAGAGCCCTGGCGGTACAGTGGTTAAAGTGCTTGGCTGCTAACTGAAAGGTCAGCTGTTCAAACCTACCAACTGCTCTGCGAGAGAAAAATGCGGCAGTTGGCTTCCATAAAGATTACAGCCTTGGAAAACCCTATGGGGCAGTTCTACTCTGTCCTGTAGGGTCACTGTGAGTAGGAATCTACTCCACGGCAACAGGTTTTGGTTTTGGAGAGATCCCATAAAGAAGTCCTGAGATGGGAAGAGATGCCTGACCAGGCTCCAGCTGCCCCCATCCCCCACTGTCCTAGCTCCAGCCACCAACTGATAGTAACAGCATGAAAGACCTTGATCCAGAACTGCCCAGCAGATCTTCCTGAGATCCTGACCTACAGAAACCAAAAGAGATAGTAAATAAAATGACTGTTATTGTTTAAAGCTGCCAAGTTTGGGGTGATTTGTTATACAGCAACAGTAAACACAACACTTTCCAACTCTTCTCATTTCTCACTATTATTCTCTTGAGGATAACCTCTTTCTACTCTTTTAGCTGTCTTCTCCATATTTATAATACCATATTTATAAGGAATATGCTTATTCTGTTATACATTTTGGACATTTCATAATTTGACTCCCTGTTTTGGGAGATAAAGGTTTCATACTCATATTATCCCACACTCCTACTTCCTCAATCCCCCAAATATAGTAATCACAATTTTGATTAAGCCGATATTTATTTTTCACCTTATTATTATTATGGAAGTTTTGTCCACTGTTGAGCCAAGTAATGCATTACCATTACATTCCCTTTCTCATACTACTTAATTTCTAATTTGCTCAGCTTCTCATTTATTTCCACACTCTCCAACTGAATTGCAAAACTCCCTGAATAAGATTTTCTACATGGTCAAACACATGAAGGAGTTTATCAGTTCTCTATTTTCGATGCACCCACCCTACTGGAGGCTTCTGCCCTTCTACTCCTTTTTGGACCAGTGCTTTCTCAGTACAGCTGCTACCTTCAGGCTTCCACTTGCCTCTCTCCAGTGTTAGAACACTTTTCTCTGAATCAGACGTCTTACTCTTCCTTAGGTTCCTCCCTCATTTTGGTGAAGCACATCCTCTAGTGACTTTCTGAGAAAGGAGGCACAGGAAGTGAAAATGTTGAGATCTTGTGTGTCTGAAAATGTCTGTATTCTATTTTATTTGATTAGTAGCTTGGTGAGGTACAGAATTCTAGGTTGAAAAATCATTTGCCCTCAAAATTTTGAAGGCATTCCTCCACTGTTTTTCAGTTTCTAATGTTTCCGTGAGAATGTCACTGCCATACTGGTTCCAGATTCTTTATGTGTAAGATTTTTTTCCTCCTATGGAATTGTTAAGTATTTTTTCTTGATCTTTGGTGTTCTGAAATATGAAGATATGCCTTAGCGTTGTTGTTGTTGTTGGCTGCTGTTGAGTCAATTCCAATTCATAGCAACCCCATGTGAAAGAGTAGAACTGCCCCATAGGGTTTTCTTGGCTGTAATCTTTACGGAGGCAGATATCCAGGTCTTTCTCCTGCAAAGCCTCTGGGTGGGTTCGAACTGACAACCTGTTGTTTAGCAGCCAAGTGCTTAGCCCTTGTGCTGCCAGGGCTTTTTTTACGTCTTAGCATAGATTTTTTTTTTTTTCCTGTTCATTTTCCTGGATAGGCTTTTTAAATATACAATCCTCTCCTACTGTTCTGGAAAATCTTTCTCTATTATTTCTTTAATAATTTTCTCCTCTCTAGGTTCTATGTCTTGAATTCCTATTAATTGGCTATTGGACTAACTGAATAAATCCTTTAATTAAAAAAAATCTTTTCTTTCTCACTATCCATCTTTTTATATCACAGAAAATTTCCTCAATTTTTAAAATTTGCTGTCTTTTTTTTATTGTGCTTAAAGCAAAAGTTTACAGTTCAAGTCAGTTTCTCATACAAAGATTTATACACACATTGTTATGTGACCCTTGTTGCTCTCCCTACAATGTGACAGCACACTCCTGCTTTCCACCCCAGATTTCCTGTGTCCATTCAACCAACTCCTTTCCCTTTCTGCCTTCTCATCTCAATTCTGGACAGGAGCTGCCTGTTTAGTCTCATGTATCTACTTGAGCTAAGAAGCATACTCCTCACGAGTATCATTTTATGTCTTATAGTCCAGCCTAATCTTTGTTCGAAGAGTTGGCTTCGGGAATGGTTTTAGTTTTGGGTTAACAGAGAGTCCAGGGACCATGTCTTCTGGGGTCCCTTCAGTTTCAGTCAAACCATTAAGTCTGATCTTTTTACTAGAATTTGAGTTCTGCATCTTACTTTTCTCCTGCTCTGTCAGGGACTTTCTGTTGTATTCCCTGTCAGGGCAGTCATTGGTGGTAGCTGGGCACCATCTAGTTCTTCTGATCTCAGGCTGATGGAGTCTCTGGTTTATGTGGCCCTTTCTATCTTTTGGGCTATTACTTCCCTTGTGTCTTTGGTGTTGTTCATTCTCCTTTGCTCTCCAGGTGGGTTGGGACCAACTGATGCATCTTAGATGCTTGCTAACTAGCTTTTAAGACCCCAGATGCCACTCACCATAAAATTTGCTATCATTTTATCTTATCTCTTTGAGGATACAAACCAGTTTATCTCTGAAGGCTTTCTTCTGTTTCTTGTATTGCCTTTATTTTCTTCAATTTTCTGTTTTGTTTTGTTGTTGTTTGTTTTCCTATTTGCTTGTTTTTTTGACTGTTTTAGTTCCTATCTTTCATATTGGGAACCTCAGTCAAATGTCCAGCAACCCTTGTATGACGATTCAAATTAAACAGTGACCACTAAAATCTGAAAGACAACATGGATGGGACTTAGTAATGTTATGCTTCACTCTGGAGTGATATAGGTCACTGTCATGGATTGAATTATGTCCCCCCAAAAATGTGTGTATCAATTTGGTTGGGCCATGATTTCCAGTAATGTGTGGTTGTCCTTCGTTTTGTGACTGTAATTTTATGTTAAAGACGATTAGGGTGGGATTGTAACACCCTTACTAAGGTCACATCCCTGATCCAACGTAAAGGGAGTTTCCTGGGTGTGTGGCCTGTGCCACCTTTTATTTTACAAGAGATGAAAGGAAAAGGAAGCAAGCAGAGAGTTGGGGGCCTCATACCATCAAGAAAGCAGGGCCGGGAGCAGAGCGTGTCCTGTGGACCCGGGGTCCCCGTGCAGAGAAGCTCCTAGTCTGGGGGAAGATTAATGAGAAGGCCGACAGAGAGAGAAAGCCTTCCCCTGAAGCTGAGGCTCTGAATTTGGACTTCTAGCATACTAGACTATGAGAGAATAAATTTATCTTTGTTGAAGCCATCCACTTGTGGTATTTCTGTTAGAGCAGCACTAGATGACTAAGACAGTTATGGATCTAGCTTTTACATAGGAAACCATCCCCCCCAACCCCTCTCTGGCCAGCAATACCAGTATTTTAGCTGAATAGTTATCCAAGGAAGAATCTTTCCTTCTTCTACCCAAGGATGAGAGTGGGGGTTATGCTCTTCTGAAGACAGCTCTCTGGAAGCAGGGTGGGATGCGGCCTGGGTGCACTTTCACATAACTCTCTTTTGCTTCCCATCTCTGGCCTTCCTCCTACCTTCCCACGCGTCAGCTATCCTTGACATACAGTTCAACTTCTCCAGAAGTCAATCTGGGTTACAAATATCCAACTTACCTACAACCTGTAATTGTGAACCAACCCCTGTGAAACCTATTATATTAAAAATTCAAGGTACATACAAGGGTTCATAATAACAAACAGGCGCTACTTTGCAATGCACTTCAAAACAGTGGTTAGGAGCTACACCTACTAATCGAAAAGGTGACAGTTCGAATCCACCAGCCACTTCTTGGAAATCCTATGGGGCAGCTCTACCCTGTCCTACAGGTCGCTATGAGTCAGAATTAACCTGACAGTGACAGGTTTATTATTATGTTACAGATGTTTTAGTGTATCTTTAATGATTCTTACATATAGAAAGGTACACTATATGCTATATACTAAGACAAACATTTGACGTACCTAACTGTTCTGACTTACATACGAATTTGACTTAAAGACAGATTTAGGAATGGAACTCGTTCATAATCCAAGAACTCCTTGTATTCGTTTCCATTCTCTTTGACCGTATAGGTTTAGGCCATTTTCATCTCTTTCCTGTCCTTTTCGCAGAGCTTCAAGAGAAAGTGGAAATACACATATGTGTTGACTCTGCCATACTTAATCAGCAATCTCCCTACCTACTTCACAAGATTATTGTCAGTACCAAATAGGACAATATATGCAAAAGTGCTTTGCCATCTCTAAAATGTCATACAAATGTTATTCATTATTATTAGATTCCTGAGATACCTTGGTAGATTTTTGTTATGACTTTCCTTTTGCTATTTTTAACAAAATGAGCTATTCGGTAATGTCAGCCATCCACCTGGCAATAATCCTTAAACTCTTGATCAAGATGAAAATAAATAACATGCTCCCAATTATATGTGTCATCCAAAACAAGTTGAAAATACTAACTAGCGACTTGAATGATGGCGCAAATTGTTTGCACTAGGCTACTAACATAAAGGTTGGCAGTTTGAACCCACCCAGCAGTACTGTGGAAGAAAGGCCTGGGGATCTGCTTCTGTAAAGATTACAGCCAAGAAAACCGTATGGAGCAGTTCTGCTCTGTAACACATGGGGTTGTCATGAGTCAGAATCCACTCAACAGCAATGGGTAACCTGAATGAATGTATTATGCTGGGAGTTCTGGTAAATAGATAGCTCAGTGCATCTTTTTCCCAAGGTCACCCAAAGCCCCCAAGCAGGGGTAGGGGCCTGCTTCTGCCTGTGTGTATGAGCCTCTATGAGGAGAACTCTCACAGAACTTCCCACTCTACTGAAATTGCTTGTTTACTTGTGTGTTTCACACTCCACGACATGGATTGTCTCTTATTCATCTCTTTATTCCAAGACCTAACGAAGTGCCAGATATAGTAGTTCCTAAATGTTTGATGACATGAAACACTGCAGACAATCACATTCAAACATTATTTAGTCTTTTGGGGAAATATTTCAAAGGGGATGACTGACCGGATACTCCACTTTAAATATGAAGAAAACAAAGATTGGAAATTCTCCCTCCCTTATAAAGACAAAGAAAAATTTGTGGATCTGTCTGACAGATTGCTTCATCTTTTCATGCCATGGGAATAGAAGGATAGAGAAACAAAACCACAGTTCTGGCAGCACCAGGCAGCCCAGACACAAGTGTTGAGCACAAAGAGGGAGGCAGCGTGGATCCTGGCAGCTCTCGTGTTCCATGAAAAACACCTGCTCTGCTGGCAGCTGGGAAAGAAAGACCCAGAATAGCACAGGCGCACCCACTCACAAAAACACAGGAACTCCCTGGTACTGTAGGCAGGGGGAGATATCAAGAGAGAGGCCTAGTGAAGCTTAGTTGGAAAATGTACCCAACACCATTAAAAAAGACTTAAATGTTCTCTAGAATGGAAAGAGAATGAAATTCAACACCTCTCTCTCTGTCTTAGAGGCAGCCAGGCATGCTCAGGGCTCCCAGGTAGATATGACAGGCCTGCAGGAAGCATGGAAGCTGGCAAGTTACTCAGATAGGACCAGCCATACTAAAGCAAGGTGCCTAGAAACCCTGAGGGAGGCCCACAACGATGAAATCTCTGAGAGCAGGCTGTCGCCTCTGTTGGGGATACCTCAGGGAATTATGCTCAGAGTTCTAGGTGAAGGGGGTGAGGTTTGGAGATGATAGTATCGGAGGCCAAAACAAGCAAGAGAAGACACCCACAAATAAGGAAACAAGGGGACAGAGGTAAAACCTGAACCATGAAGAACACCCGTTACTAACCAACCTGAATGATTCTCATATATCTTCTACGTTTGAGTTTGCAAAATAGTCCCATAAGCTGTTTATTAAGAAAAGAGTTCTGTGGTCACAGAAGTTTAGGAAATGCTGCCTGCGGTAGTAAACTCCCTTAGGGATTCACACTGTATATTACCGTCTTGAAGGCCCTGAGGCATTCCTCATGAAAGGAAAAGAAAAACAAAAATTCAAAAAACTTGCTTTGCTTTGTTTACCATGTTGTTGTGTGCCATCAAATCAATTCCAACTCATAGCACCCCTATCGGACAGAGTAAAACTGCCCAACAGGGTTTCTAGGCTGAAATCTTTATCGGAACAGATTGCTAGGTCTTTTCTACCACACAGTGGTTAGTGGGTTCAAACCACTGACCTTGAGGTTAGCAGCTGAGTGGTTAACCATTGCACTACCAGAGCTCCTTTTTATTTACCACAGGGTTTCCCAAACACTTTCAGTCCAGTAAGGCCTATTAACATCCTGCAGAACTAGTGTTCCATGAACAGCAAAATGGAAAATACTGTTGTAACCAGGACTTAACATTTGAATCTTGCCTTTAGTGATGACACATTTTTCAGAATTTTATAGTGAAAGATAAGTTTAGTTATAAACATTAGTTATGAATATATATATACATATATATATATTTTTATTGTGGTAAGTATATAGGTAACAAAACATTTGCCATTTGAACAATTTTCATGTACAGTTATGTGACATTAAATATGTTCGTCATGTTATTCAACCATTACCATCGACTCTTCCTAAATTTTTTCGTCTGTTTTTGAATTTTTAAATCCTCTTTTCTCAAATAACATACCAGAGTAGAAGATTCACCAAATTTCTTGTAAATTTTTGTTGTTGGCACCTTATGGTGTTTCTGTGTAAAGACATGTCAAAAAACAAAACAAAGCAAAAACAAGAGAGAACTAGCATT
Organism: Dugong dugon; assembly: GCA_030035585.1. Taxonomy (NCBI): domain Eukaryota; kingdom Metazoa; phylum Chordata; class Mammalia; order Sirenia; family Dugongidae; genus Dugong; species Dugong dugon. The sequence goes on along the minus strand of CM057469.1, from coordinate 18,982,289 downwards.
ACTTCCACTGCTGGAAAGCATTGGCTCACTCTTATAAGAGGATTTCTCAACCTCAGCACATTGACATTTTGGGCTGCATAACTCTTTGTTATAGGGGCTGTTCTATGCATTGTACGATGTTAAGCAATATCCCTGAACTCTACTATTAGATGCTGGTAGCATCTCCCTCCCACCTCACCCTGTGTTGTTGTTGTTAGGTGCTTTTGAGTTGGTTCCAACTCATAGTGACCCTCTGTACAGCAGAACAAGACATTGCCTGGTCCTGCGCCATCCTCACGATCGTTATGCGTGTGCCCATTGTTGTAGCCACTGTGTCAGTCCATCTTGTTGAGGGTCTTCCTCTTTCTCCCTGACCCTCTACTTTAACAAGCATGATGTCCTTCTCTAGGGACTGATCCCTCCTGATAACATGTCCAAAGTATGTGAGATGTAATGTCGCCATCCTTGCTCTTAAGGAGCATTCTGGCTGTACTTCTTTCAAGATGAATTTGTTCATTCTTTTGGCAGTCTATGGTGTATTCAATATTCACCAGCATCATAACTGAAAGGCATCGATTCTTCTTTGGTCATCCTTATTCATCGTCCAGTTTTTGCATGCATATGAGGCAATTGAAAACACCATGGCTTGGGTCAGGCACATCTTAGTCTTCAAGGTGACGTTTTTGCTTTTTAACACTTTAAAGAGGTTTTTTGCAGCAGATTTGTCCAGTGCAATAGGTCTTTTGATTTCTTGACTGCTGCTTCCGTGGGTGTTGATTGTGGATCCAAGTAAGATGAAATCCTTGACAACTTCAGTCTTTTCTCTGTTTATCATGATGTTGCTTACTGGTCCAGCTGTGAGGATTTTTGTTTTCTTTATGTTGAGGTGTAATCCATACTGAAGGCTGTAGTCTTTGCCAGTAGGGATACTCAGAAATGTCTCCAGAAATTGCCAAATGTCTCCTGGAGAGTAAAATCACACCCAGTTGAAAACTACTGGTCTGAAGGGGCCACCCAAACTTCATCAGGAAATTTCAAAAATATTTTATGTCTCAAAAATATTTTATATCTCATCATTTACCTCTGGTAAGCATTTGGTCACCTAAAACGTTTGGTAAGGAGAAGCAAGATGAGGTATAAAGGCCAAGGAGTTGACACAGAAACCTTCAGCATGGCCAAGAGCATGGGCTTTTTGGCTCACCCGACAAACTGCATTACCCTTTGGATGGAACAGTATTAGTAAGTTAGATTATTAGGTCAAAAGAAAAAGAAGAGGTTGTTTTCTCAGTTAAAGCCTGAACCCTTGTTTTTGGATTGTTTATGTGTCTTCTCTCTATCTGAAACCGTTTGGTTCAGTTCAAATGTTTTTAAATGTTCCTAGAGGGGTCACTGGAGCCCTGGTGGCACAGTGGTTAAGAGCTATGGCTGCTAACCAAAAGGTTGGCAGTTTGACTCCACCAGCTGCTCCGTGGAAACCCTATGGGACAGTTCTACCCTGTCCTATTTGGTTGCTATGAGTTGGAATCGACTCAACTGCAGTGGTTTTTTTTGTTTGTTTTAGAGGGGTCACTATAAGCCAAATCGACTTAACAGCAACGGGACAGAGGGGAAATATTTTCTCTCTTCAAGAATTAAAAGCTAATATTTGGGATAATCTTCTTAGACTGTAGAATCAGTCTGATAAAAGTCTTACATTAAACAAAACAAAACAAAAAACCCTATTAGAAATCTAGAGAGAGGTACCTCTGGTCCAATAAACTATGGTCAAAAGGGTGAAACCACATACTAAAAGCTGTACAACCTTCTGGAAAGGTACCTTAGAAAAAGAGGAGCTCTCCCCATGTTACTCTTCAGGAAGACAAAAAAAAAAAAAAATTTTTTTTAAAGACATTCTCTTGCTGTTAGAATAGAATAGAACATGTTGTACTAGGCCCTGCAGGATCTGATCCCTGCCTAACTCTTTTCACATCACTCCATCCCTCACCCCTTATTTTCAGTCAGATTGGATTTACTGCCACCTCAGGGCTTTTGCATATGCTAGTCCCCTCCTCTTGGAATAAACTTTCCTCCTCTCATTCCTATCCTTTTCCTATTGCCTTAATAATCTCTGAAGCTACTTTAGGTCTCCATTTAAATGTTGCCACCACCCCCAACATAATTTCTCATCACAGCACTGCTTACTAGTAATTAACACATGACTAATGATAATTTGTTTGATCTTTGTCTCTCTCACTCAACTTTACCTCTCTGTATTTGTTGTAATATGTCCCCAGCACCTACTAGTACCTGGCATGTAATGTTGTTGTTGGGTGCTGTTGATTAGATTCTTATAGTGACCCTAATGAGAGAGTAGAACTTCCCCATAGGGTTTCCTTAGCTGTAATCTTTACAGAAGCAGATCACCAGGTCTTTCTCCCAAAGAGCCGCTGGGTGGATTCGAACGGCCAATCTTTCGGTTAGTAGCTGAGTGCTTAACCGTTGCATCACCAGGGATCCTTTGGCATGTAATAGGTGTTCACAAACCATTTGACAGATTGATGGAAGAGTAAAGTCATTCTTGTTTGGGCTTCCTGTTTGGATTTTGGCTGAAAATTCTGCAAAAATAGACACTTTCCTCACTAACTCAGCTTGTGTCCGTGTAGCTGCTGACTACAGAACCCTATTTTTTCTCTATTTCCTTGCTTTCAGTTTCTCAAGGACCTTTCTTCAGACCAAAAGCTGTGTCCCTGGCCCCAGTCCTTTACAATTTTTTTCAATCATTGCATCTGATCATTCTATTTCCTGTTTTCTTTCTTTCCAAGAGTATTTTTAGCAAACTCTGACCCATGTGACTAAATATCCTCATTGGTAATGGCAGCTTAGCATTGCATACATGAGGTGTCATGGTGGGTTTATGTAACCATTCCTTATTAAGGAGCATTTATGTTTCCAACTTTCTAACAGTGTGAAAAATGCCGTAATAAAGAGCCTCGTATATACATTTTATCCATATCTCTGATTATTTTCTTACGGTAAATTCCTAAAAATAGAACTACCAAGTTAAAGGGTATGAACATTTTTAAGACTAAAACTCGTTGCTGTCAAGTCGATTCAGACTCAGGGATCTTAGAGGACAGAGTACAACGGCCACACCAAGGTTGTAATCTTTACAGAGGCAGACTGCCACATCTTTTTCCCGCAGAGCAGCCAGTGGGTTTACACCACCAAACTTTTAGTTAGCAGTGGAGTGCTTAACCACTGTGTCACCAGGGCTCTTTTTTTTTTTTTTTTAAGACAAAGGTATATTTTATCCAATTTTCTCCATCAGATTAAGCCTACTTCCCACATTCAACTCAGTGTTTATGAGACTTACGCTGCTGATTCTATTGTCACCCTTTACTTTCTCTGTGTCAGTTTCTTATGTAAAGAGACTAGGAAGAAATGACTGGTGATCAACTTCCAAAAATTAACCAATGAAAACCCTATGGGTCACAATGGCCCAATCCCACTGTGCATGGGGTCACTGCGAGTTGGGAGTGACTTGAGGGCAGTTAACAACAACAACAGAGGAGAAAAGCTGCACATCTTAGTTATCTAGTGCTGCTATAAAAGAAATACCACAAATAGATGGCTTTAACAAACAAATGTATTTTCTCATAGTTTAGGAGGCTAGAAGTTCAAATTCAGGGCACTGGCTCTAGGGGAAGGTTTTCTATCTCTGTCAGCTCTGGGGGAAGGTCCTTGTCTCTTTTCAGCTTCTGTTTCTTGGTTCCTTGGAGATCTCATGTGGCATGGCATCTACCTTCCCCATCTCCGCTTGCTTGCTCACTCAGTCTGCTCTTTTTCTATCTCAAAAAAGACTGACTTAAGACATGCTGTACGCTAATACTGCCCATTAACATAACAAAGAAAACCCATTTCCAAATGAGATCATAACTGCAGGTATGGGGTTAGGATTTACAATATATATTTTGGGGGGACACAGTTCACACCATAACACTACATATGAGCTTGAGAAGGAGTAGCCCCAGAAAAGTGGAGGGTTAGGAAAGCTTAGAGAAGAGGATTTTAAGAAAAGTGTGGTTTACCTTGTGGAAAACTGCTGAGAGATCAAGTAAGATGGAGACAGAAGAGAATGTACTGACTTGACTTGGCAAGTTAAAGTGAGGGCATTGACTGGGAAGGAATGGGCTTGGTAACCTTGACAAGAGCAGCTTCAGAGGAACAGATTGAAGAGTCAATGGGAGGTGAGAAAGTAGAGACTTCTTTTGAGAAGTTTTGGTACAAAGAGAAGACAAATGGGTTGTACTGGAGGGTGAGATAGGAGGGTGTGATGGTTAATGTTATGTGTCAACTTAGCTAGGTTATAATTCTCAGTGGTTTGGCAGACACTATGTAATCACCTTGCATTTTGTGACCTGATGTGAGCAGCCAATCAGTTGAAAGGGATGTTTCCTTGGGGGTGTGGCCTGCCTGCAGTATATAAATGGATGTTCTGGCCAAGTTGTCTTTCTCAACCCTGCACTTTTCTCAACTCCTAACCTCCAGTTATCAGGATGTAAGCCTGCAGAAGTCTCTGGCCTGCAGCCTTACCTGCAGATTTTGGATTCAACAACCCCCTCTGCCCCCAAAACCCCGTGAGCCAGCAGAGGCCTCCAGCCTGCCTCCTGACCTGTAGATTTTTGGTTGATCAGCCTCTGAACCATGAGAGCCAGCAAAGATCTTCAGCCTGTCACCCAACCCACAGATTTGGGACTTGCCAGCCCCCACATCGTGTGATCCATTTCCTTGAAGTAAATTTCTCTATATTGCTATTTCTATATGCTTCACTGGTTTTGCTCCTCTAGAGAACCCAGACTAAGACAGAGGGTTTTTTTTTTTTTTAATTTGGAAAATATTAGAATGTATTTGCCTGCTGATGGGTACAGTCCAACAGAGAGGAAAGAATAGATGATGCCAGCGAGAGGGAATTCCTGAGGAAGATAAGAATAGCTGGATGTGGAACACAAGAGGAAAAGAGGGACCTTTGAGGGAAAAGGGATCACCTTTTCCCTTGGAACCAGGGGGGAAGGAGAGACATGTGTGCAGAGGCAGGTGGATTTAAGTTCCTATTTTGTCAATAAAGCATGAGGTGATCTCATCAACTGAGAATCAGGAAGCACGGGTGAGTGTATACAGGGACTTTGAAGAGAGGAGAAGATATGGAGTAATGAAACAGTAGTTCCCGAGAATAAGAAATCCCTCACTAGGGCTCATAGCCTCACCCCTTGGCATAGCACTAGTTTCATATAACATTTCTGGGAACTGATTTTACTGGGGCTCACTAGGTGGCCACACTCCATCTCTTCTATATTCTGTCCTCAAGAAGACCTAGTTCTGCACAAAGCTTGAAAACTTAGCTTAAAAAGCCTGAAAAAAGTAGACAGAATGTAGGCATAGATTAGAGAAAAAGATGAATTTCAGATTAAGGGAGAAATTAAGATAGGGAATTGGGGTGGGGTTGTAATTTTTCAGGTGAATAAATAAGCATTCATCAAAAAGAAATTTAATGCGTACTATCAGAGTCCATGGGTGGTGCAAACCGTTAAGCTCTCGGCTACTGAAAGGTTGGCAGTTCAAACTCACCCAGGGATATCTCAGAAGAAAGGCCTGGCAATCTGCTTCCAAAAGATCACAGCCATGAAAACTCTAACTCAGTTCTACTCTGTAACAAATGGGTTGCCATGAGTCAGAATCGACTCAATAGCAACTGGTTTTTTGTTTGTTATCAGAATGGTTACAAATAAAAATAGTGATAACACCAAATACTGGTGAGGAGGCAGAGATACTGGATCACTCATACTTTGCTGGTGGGAATTTAAAATGATCAGCCAGTCTGGAAAACAGTATGGCAGTGTGATGGTTAAGATTGTGTGTCAAGCTGGCTGGGCAATGATTCTCCGTGTTTTAATGTAATCACTCCCATGATTGAATATACTGTGAGTAACCAATCAGATGAAAGGGAGTCTCCTTGGCGGTACGGCCCGCATCTGTATATAAGCAGATGTTCTGGCTTTTTGCTCTCTCTGGATCCTGCGGCTGCTTCCTGTCATCTCATCTCCCGTTCCTGGGACTTGAGCGGTCAGTTTATCTGCCGAACCTGGGATTCGTCGATCTGCATAGCCTGCCAGTGGGAGCCTTCCGATCTCGGGCTTGCCAGCTTCTGCAGCTGTGTGACTTGGGAGAGACCTCTACTCTGATCCACGGACTTGGGACGTTCTAGCCTCTACAATCGTGTGAGCTGTTTCCTTGATATAATCTCTCTCTATATATATATTTATACACTTTACTGGTTTTGCTTCTCTAGAGAACCCAGCCTAAGACAGGCAGTTTCTTATAAAAATTAATATATGTGTACCATGAAACCCAGCAATTGCATGCTTGGAGAAATGAAAACTTATGTTCACACAAAAATTCTGCACATGAATGCTCCTAGAAGCTTTATTTGTAATAGCCAAAAATTGGAAACAACTCAGGTGTCCTTCAGCAGGTGAATGAAATACTACTCAGCAATAAAAAGGAAACAACTGTTGATACACACAACAACTTGGATGGATCTAAAGGGAATTGTACTGAGTGAAAAAAGCCAATCTCAAAAAGTTATTTACTATATGATTCCATATATATAATATTCTTGAAATGTCAAAATTACAGCGATGGAGAACAGATTAGTGATTGACAGGGGTTAGGGAGAGAGACAGATGTGGCTCTGGCTATAAAAGAGTAGCACAAGAGATCTGCATGATAGAGTGTGGTGGTTGTTATACAAATCTACACGTGATAAAAGTACATAAAACTAAATACATGCACACACACACACGAGTCAGTTGATGGAATCTGAATAAGATCAGTGGATTGTGGATTGTATCAATGTCAGTATCTTGGTTGTGATGTGATATTGTATTATAATTATACAAGATGTCACCATTGGGGGAAACTGAGTGAAGGACATATGGGCTCTCTCTGTATTCTTTCTTACAACTGCATGTGAATCTATAAAATCTCAAAAGAAAAAGTTTTGTTTTTTAAAAAGGAACCTAAATGGTGGAATAATTTGGGAAAAGAGAACAGTGATGGTTGCATAACATGATGAACATAACCAATGTCACTGATCTGTACATGTAAAAAAGTGTGAAACTGGCAAATGTTTTGCTATATATATTTTTACCACAATAAAGTGATTTTTAAAAAGGCTATCTAAGAGTTCCGGCAAAATGGCGCTCTAGGCAGATGCACCACGCCGTCCCTCCACAGCAAAGAGCCAAAAAACTAAGCCGAACAGAGAATACAACAATCCTGAAACCCTAAAACATCAAATGAAGAGATAAAGAACTCAGCCAAGCACCAAATGGAGTGAGAAAACTGACAAAGAATGGAGAGCAAGGAGAGATTCATGCAGAGGTTCCCTACCAGCTAACACAGCGTGGATCCACCATCTAGGACTCCTATTGGAGACCAGCAAACAGGGGGTACAAGAAAGCAGCCTCAAGGAGCTTCCAGCAGGAGACAAAACAACCGGTAATTGGTGATATACGCTTTTCCACCCCCCACCCTTCTTCACCCTGACTCGGCCTCCTCTGCTTCCCGTGGCCACGGTCTTCTTGTCCAGGAAACACCAGCTGCTTGGATTCCACACACCCGAACGGGCGGCTCTCTGAATGCCATTTGTTGGCTGCTGGTGTTGCTTTTTTCCTCTTCTTTTGATTTCTTCCTTGCCTCTTTCCACCTCCCCCTCCTTTCGCTCAAGTACCTCGCTCCGTGTGCCATCTTTGCTTCTTCCTGAGGGGCTGCAGAGCTCCAGTAATTTGTGATACACACTTTCCCACTCCCTACCCTTCTTCACCCACACTTGGCCCCCTCTGCTTCCCACTGACACAGTCTCTTGTCCAGAAACACCAGCCCACACTAGCTGGCTCTCTGACTGCCATTTGTTGGCTGCTAGTGTTGCTTTTTTTTTTTTCTGCTTCTTTTGATTTCTTACTTGCCTCTCACCACCTCCCCCTCCTTTCACTTGAGTACCTGGCCACGTGCGCCATCTTTGCTTCTTCCTGAGGGGCTGTGGAGCTCCGTTCAAGTGTAGAGCTGCTTCCCGGTCTGGGCTGCCGTGCTGGTGGGATCCCGGGGCTTTTGTTCATTTGTTTGTTTTGAATTGTTTGTTTTCTTTCCCTTTTCTTGAGTTGGGAGGCTTTTCTGGCCAGGAGGAGCTGCGTGGCAACCCCTCGGCTTCCACAGATGTGCAGAGGGATCCCTGAGGGCATTTCTTTTTTGTTGGGTTTTTTTTTTTTTTTTCCTGCTTTTTTGGGGGCCTTTCTTGTTCTTTTCTTTTTTCTTTTTTTTATTTGTTTTGTTTTCTTTTCCCTCTTTTTCCCTTTTTGTCTTTCTACATTGCTCATTTTCTTGTCTCTCTATATCTTCCTTCTCTTTCTGTTCCTGAATACATGGCATTGTATACTGCTACACCTTCTAGCCAGGCTGTACTGCAACACCTGAGAGCAACTTCCCCAGAACTCATAGCTGCACCGGTGGGATCCCTGGGAACTTTGTGGTTCTTTAACCTTTCTGATTTTTATTTCTTCATTCTTTTCTTTTCTTCCTCTTCCCCTTTCTGTTTTTCTCCATTTCATAGTCTCTCATCTCTCCCCTCCAACGGCAAGCTCCCCTAGCATTCTTTTTTGTTTGTTTGTATGTTTTTGGCTCCTGTTCCTCTCGCCTCTCTCCCATATCCATCTTAGCTCCACACATAACAATCTCCCCACTGCATCCTGCCTACCTGCACCGTGCGCTTGACATCACACCACCAAGCAGCACAGGCACGGCCTACAGGAACCTGCCCTGCACTGATTACCAACCCGCTCTGGTGGCTGTAGTAAGTGCCACAAACAACCCGTCCCAGTAACTCCTCTTCAGCTAGACCTACCCTGCCGTACCATATCTGAGAGACTGACCCTGCCAGTTGGAGAAGGAGGCAAAAAGCATTGTGCCCACAGACGAGCAAACTACGAAGAACACACAGTCTACCTGCTCAGACATACTCAACTTTTTTTTAAAAAAAGGGACGAAACAAACAAATGTACAATCGATAAACGAGAAAAATAACTACTGAATGCCCCGAAGACAGCAGACAATATCAAAACATTTACAAAAACAGGACAGGATGGTTCCAGTAAGCATCCAAAATAAAACACCAGATGACTCTCCTCTGGAAGAAAATGCACCTGAACTACCTGATAGGGAATTCAAATCTCTAATACTCAGAATTCTCCAAGAACTGAGGCAAAAAGCTGACAAACATGAGTGAAAAATAGACAAATTCATCGAAAATACAGACAAAAAATTGGAAGAATTCAGGAAAATAATGCAGGAACAAAATGCCAAAATAAATTCACAACTAGAAATTACACAAAGACAACAATTAGAAATCCAAAAGATAAACAACAAGATTTCAGAAATGGACAGTGTCATAGAAGGGCTAAGAATCAGATTTGAAATGGTGGAAGACAGGATCAGTGGAATTGAAGACAAACACTTGGATACAACTCTGTTTGAGGAAAACTCAGAAAAGAGAACAAATAAAAATGAAGAGACCCTGAGAGTTATGTGGGACACAATCAAAAGCAAAAATTTACGAGTGATTGGAATTCCAGAACAGGGGGAGAAAACAGAAAACACAGAGAGGATCATTGAGGAACTGCTGACAGAAAACTTCCCCAATATCATGAAAGATGAAAAGCTGGCCATCCAAGAAGCTCAACAAACCCCATATAGGATAGACGCCAAAAGAAAATCACCAAGGCGTATCATATTCACACTCGCCAAAACCAAAGACAAAGAATCCTGAGATCAGCTTGTGAAAAACAAGAAATCACATACAGAGGGGAAACAATAAGACTAAGCTCAGATTATTCGGCAGAAACCATGCAGGCAAGAAGGCAATGGGATGACATATATAAAATCTTGAAAGAAAAAATTGTCAGCCAAGAATAATATATCCTGCAAAACTCTCGTTCAGATTTGACGGTGAAATTAGGTCATTTCCAGATAAACAGAAATTAAGGGAATAACCAAACTGACAAGAATTATTAAAGGGAGTTCTTCAATCTGAGGACAAACAGCTTCAGCTCACAGGCAGAACCTAGGATGCAGGATCGTACGAGCCAGATACCAATCTAGGAAATGAACTCTCGAGGACTATCCAAAACCAAAAGAAATACAACAGGGAATCAGAGCAGTCAATCGATGGATGACAACAACATCAAAACAATGAAAGAGGGAATAAACGGCATAGGTATAGAACCTTCTAATGGAGAGGAAGGCAAGGTGATACCAAGTAATGGTAGACGGCTTCAAACTTAGAAAGATGAGGGTAAAATTCATGGTAACCATAAAGAAAGTTAACAAACATACTCATAAAAAAAAGAGGAAAAACATAAAGTCTCAGCAAAAACAAAACCTACAAAAATAAAAGAAATAAAAAAAAAAATCCACAAACAAAAGTAACTCAGCACAAGAGAGTAAGAAGAACAAAGAAAATGTCAGCACCACAAAAAAAAAGCACTACAAAATGACAGCAACAAACTCACATCTATCAATAATTACACTGAATGTAAATGGACTCAATGCACCCATAGACGGACAGTGACAGAATGGATAAGAAAACAGGATCCATCAATATGCTGTCTACCAGAGACACACCTTAGAAACAAAGATGCGAATTTATTGAAAGTCAAAGGTTGGAAACAAATATATCAGGCTAACAACTACCAAAAAAGAGCAGGAGTGGCAATTCTAATCTCAGATAAAATAGACTTTAAAACAAAATCTACCATAAAAGACACAGAAGGACACTATATAATGATTAAGGGGACGTTCCATCATGAAGACATAACCATAATGAACATCTATGCACCCAATGACAGGGATCCAAAATACATAAAACAAACTCTAACAACACTGAAAAGAGAAATTGACAGTTCCACAATAATAGTAGGAGACTTCAACACACCACTCTCAGTAAAGGACAGAACAACTAAGAAGAAACTCAGCAAAGATACAGAAGACCTAAAGGGCACAATCTGCCAACTGGACCTCATAGACATATATAGAACACTCCATCCAACTGCTGCAAAGTACACATTCTTTTCCAATGCACATTGAAAGTTCTCCAGAATAGACCACATCTTAGGCCACAGAGCACTCCTCAACAAGATCTAGAACGCTGAGAGAATTCAAAGTATCTTCTCTGACCACAATGTCATCAAGGTAGAAATTAACAATAGAAAGAGCAAGGAAAAAAAATCACCTACATGGAAACGGAATAATACCCTGCTTACACATCACTGGCTAATAGAAGAAATCAGAGATGGAATCAAAAAATTTCTAGAATCAAATGAGAATGAAAACACATCATACCAAAACCTTTGGGACACAGCAAAGGCAGTCCTCAGAGGACAATTTATAGCAATAGATGCACATATCAAAAAAGAAGAAAGGGACAAAATCAAAACATTAACTACAGAACTCAAACAAATAGAAAGAGAAGAGCAAAAAAAGCCCACAACCACCAGAAGAAAGAAAATAGTAAAGGTCAGACAAGAAACAAATGAAATAGAGAACAGAAAAACAATAGAAAGAATCAACAAAACCAAAAGTTGGTTCTTTGACAGAATCAATAAAATCGACAAACCACTGGCCAGACTGACAAAAGAAAAACAGGAGAGGACACAAACAACCCAAATAAGAAATGAAATGGGGGACATTACCACAGACCCAACTGAAATAAAAAGGATTATAACAGAATATTATGAAAAACCATACTCCAACAAATTTGAAAACCTAGAGGAAATGGATAAATTTCTAGAAACACATGGCCTACCCAAACTACAACAAAGTGATGTTGAAAATCTGAACAGACCCATAACAAGAGAAGAGATTGAAAAGGTAATAAAAAAAACTCCCAACCAAAAAAAGCCCTGGCCCAGATGGCTTCACTGGAGAATTCTACAAAACATTTACAGAAGAGCTTGTACCAGTACTACTCAAGCTATTTCAGAGCATAGAAGAGGAAGCAACACTTCCAAATTCATTCTATGAAGCCAGCATAACGCTGATACCAAAACCAGGCAAAGACGTCACAATAAAAGATAATTACAGACCAATATCTCTCATGAATATAGATGCAGAAATTCTCAACAAAATTCTAGCCAATAGAATTCAGCATCCTATCAAAAAAATAATACACCACAACCAAGTAGGATTCATACCAGGTATGCAAGTATGGTTCAACATTAGAAAATCAATCAACATAATCCACCACATAAGTAAAAGGAAAGAAAAGAATCACATGATCATCTCAATTGACACAGAAAAGGCATTTGACAAAGTCCAACACCCATTCCTGTTAAAAACTCTCAATCAAATAGGTATAGAAGGGAAATTTCTCAACATAATAAAGGGCATCTATGCAAAACCAATGGCCAACATCATTCTTAATGGAGAGAGGCTGAAAACATTCCCCTTGAAAACAGGAACAAGACAATGATGCCCTTTATCACCACTCCTATTTAACATTGTGCTGGAAGTTCTAGCTAGAACAATAAGGCAAGAAAAAGAAAGAAAGGGCATCCAAATTGGTAATGAAGAAGTTAAACTCTCCCTGTTTGCAGATGATATGATCCTATACACAGAAAACCTTAAAGACTCCACAAGAAATCTCCTGGAACTAATAGAAAGATTCAGCAGAGTAGCAGGATACAAGATAAACATTCAAAAATCAGTTGGATTCCTATACACCAATAAGGAGAACGATGAAAAGGAAATCAGGAAAACAATACCATTTTCAATAGCTCCTAAAAAGATAAAATATTTAGGAATAAATCTGACCAGGGATGTAAAAGACCTATACAAAGAAAACTACAATACACTACTGCAAGAAACCCAAAGGGATCTACATAAATGGAAAAACATACTATGCTCATGGATAGGCAGACTCAACATTGTGAAAATGACAATTCTACCCAAAACAATTTACAAATACAACGCAATCCCCATCCAAATACCAACAACATCTTCAAAGAGATGGAAAAACTAATCATTAACTTTATATGGAAAGGGAAGAAGCCCCAAATAAGTAAAGCACTACTGAAGAAGAAGAACAAAGTTAGAGGACTCACACTGCCTGACTTCAGAACCTACTATACAGTTACAGTAGTCAAAACAGCCTGGTACTGGTACAAAGACAGATACATTGACCAATGGAACAGAATTGAGAACCCAGATGTAAATCCATCTACCTACGGTCACCTGATCTTCGACAAGGGCCCAAAGTCCATCAAATGGGGAAAAGACAGTCTTTTTAACAAATGGTGCTGGCGAAACTGGATATCCATCTGCAAAAAAAATGAAACAGGACCCATACATCACACTGTATACAAAAACTACTTCAAAATGGATCAAAGACCTGAATATAAAGCCTAAAACTATAAAGTTCATTGACGAAAAAATAGGACCAACACTTCAGGCCTTAATACATGGCATTAACAGGATACAAACCATAACTATCAACACACAAACCCCAAAAGATAAGCTAGATAACTGGGATCTTCTAAAAATCAAACACCTATGCCCTTCAAAAGATGTCACCAAAGAGTCAAAAGAGAACCTACAGACTGGGAAAAAATTTTTGGACAGTACAAGTCAGACAAAGGTCTAATATCCATAGTCTACAAGAAAATCCAACACCTCTACAACAAAAAGACAAATAATCCTATTAAAAAACGGGCAAAGGAAATGAACAGACACTTCACCAAAGAAGACATTCAAACGTCCAACAGACACATGAGGAAATGCTCACGACCACTAGCCATTAGAGAAATGCAAATTAAAACCACAATGAGATACCATCTCACCCCGGCATTACTGGCACGAATCAAAAACACTGGAAATAACAAATGTTGGAGGGACTGCGGGGAGATGTGAACTCTTATGCACTGCTGGTGGGAATGCAAAATTATACAACCATTTTGGAAAATGATATGGTGCTTCCTCAGAAAGCTAGAAATAGACATACCATTCAATCCAGCAATCCCACTCCTAGGAATAGATCCCAGAGAAATAAGAGTCGTCACTCGAATAGCAATATGCACACCTATGTTCATGGCAGCATTGTTCACAATAGCAAAATGATGGAAACAACCTAGATGCCCATCAACAGATGAATGGATAAACAAACTATGGTACATACACACAATGGAGTACTATGCAACGAGAAAGAACAACAATGAATCTGTGAAGCATCTCATAATATGGATGAAAGTGGAGGACATTATGCTGAGTGAAATAAGTCAATCACAAAAGGACAAATATTGTATGAGACCTCTATTGTAAAAACCGATGAAAAAGTTCACACACAAAATGTAACTATCTTTGTTGGTTACCAGGGATGGGAGGGGTGGGGGGGAATATTAAATAGGCAATAGATAAGTGGTATCTTGGGTGAAGGGTGAGACAGTACACAGTACAGGGGAAACTAGCACAACTTGTACAAGGAAAGGTCATGGAAGCCCCATAGACACATCCAAACTCCCTGAGGAACTGAATTGCTGGGCGGAGGGCTCTGGGGACCATGGTCCCGGGGAACATCTAGCTCAATTGGCATGACACAGCTTATAAAGACAATGCTCTACATTCTACCTTGGTGAGTAGTGTCTGGAGTCTTAAAAGCCTGTGAGCGGCCATCTAAGATACTCCACTGGTCTCATCCCTTCGGGAGCAAGGGAGAATGAAGAGAACAGGATACAAGGAAAAGATTAGTCTGAAGGACTAATGGTCCACAGCTACCAAGGCCTCCACCGGACTGAGTCCGTACATCTAGATGGTGCCTGGCTACCACCACTGACTGCTCTGACAGGGATCACAACAGAGGGTTCTGGACAGAGCTGGAGAAGGATGTAGAGCATAATTCTAACTCACCAAAAAAAAAAAAAAAAAAAAAAAAAGACCAGATTTACTGGTCTAAAGGAGACTGGAGAAACCCCAAGAGTATGGCCCCCAGACACCCTTTTAGCTCAGTGGTGAAGTTACCTCCGAGGTTCACTGTTCAGCCTGGGAGTGGACAGCCCTGTAAAACCAAAGGAGACTAACGAGGTACAGGAGTCCAGTGACAAGGGCCAGAAGGCAGAAGGGGATGAGGAAGCTGGTGATAGAGAACCCAAGTTTGAGTAAGGATATTGTTGATGTGTTGTGAGATTGTCAACTGTTGTCATAGGGCAACATTTGTAGTAACTGCTAAATGAGAAACTATTTTGTTCTGTAAGCCTTCATCTTAAGTGAGAGTCACAGCACAACTGGAAGAGCGTAGTCAATGTCACTGAAGTGTGCATGTGGAAATTTTTGAAATGGTGTATCTTTGGCTATGTGTATTTTCACCAAAAAAAAAAAAAAAAGGTTGAGAAGTTAGAGGGTTGATATGTTGTGGAGTTGTTAACCAATGTCATAAAATAACATGTGTACTACTGTTTCATGAGAAACTATTTGTTCTGTAAGCCTTCACCTGAAGTACAATAAAAAAATAAATAAATAAAAAAGGCTGTCTTACAAAAAGGCAATTTGAAATTGAATGAAGCAAAAAAATTCAAATGAGCTGATTGAGAAATTTGATAACATACATTTGTATCATTGTTATTAACTTCTTTAATGTGTAAGTCATTAGAGGGTGGAATTCCATATCTTCTATATATTGCATCAACCACAGCACCACATACATTGTGGTTTCTCAGTGAATTTTCAGCGATGATGTTGCTGATACCTTGCAGTGTCTAGTTTGCCTAAGAGTTTGGGGTTTTTTTCCTCCCAACTACCATGCATGAAGCATTTTTATTTTCTTTTGCAACAGAAATTCAATTTGGTTTTTGTGGGTACAGATTTTGAATCAGTTCTTTTTCTTTTTCTGAAGCCCTCTAGATTCAGAAACACTTATTTGGATTAGCTTCTAGCCAGGGAAGACTACATTTATATGTAATGTGTGGACAGGATGTCAGTCTTCCACTTGACATTATATGCACTTTAAAAAAAAAAAAACTTCAGATGAAAGATATTAAGAAAGATTACTGCCAGAATCTTCATTTTGCTTACATGAGGCAAAAACTGTGAAGTCCTAATTTTAGTCTATTTGGAGTTATTTTATGCTGTTATGAATTAAATGACCTTTTAGATACCAAATGTGAGGGAGTGGGGGTTGTCAACAATCAGAAGCAGCACATTAAGTCCAGAGGGACAAGAGTCTCATCACCAAGTGACCACAGCTGAGCTGAGAATGGGTGATCCAGGAGCAAGGAAAATAAAATACAAGAATTCAAGAGTGCACATACTGCCTTTTACTTCTTTTTTTCTTAGTATGTTCAACATTTCCAACATTACGTTTTTTATCATGGTTTCCTCACTAAATCAGTGTTATGGATTGAATTGTGTCCCCCTAAAATATGTGTTAGAATCCTAACCCCTACACCCATGGATGTACTGTAATGTAATTACTTTACAGGTAACATAATGTAATGCAATCACCTACCACAATGTAATATAATAATCTTCTATAATGCCATCTAGTGTAATGTAATCAATCAATCAGTTGAGGTCATATCTGTGTGGAGTGGATCCTAAATCAAATCACTTCTGAGTTATAGAAAGAGCAGCATATCCTGGACAGAGTGGGAGAAAAACGTAGAACAAAATTCAAATTCACACAAAAAAAGACCAGACTTACTGGTCTGACAGAAACAGGAGGAACTCCCGAGACTATGGCTCCCAGAAACCCTTTCAACTCAGAGCTAAGGCACTCCCAAAGTTCACCCTTCAGCCAAAGACTAGACAGGTCTATAAAACAAATAATAACACACGTGAGGAATGTGCTTCTTAGTTCAACCATGTATACAAGACCAAATGGGCAACATCCGCCCAAAAGCAAAGACGGGAAGGCAGGAACGGACAGGAAAAATGGACAAATAGAAACAGGGAGCCTGGGGTAGAGAAGGGGAGAGTGTTGACACATTGTGAGGATTGCAACCAACGTCACAAAACAATCTGTGTATAACTTGTTGAATGAGAAACTAATTTGTTCTGTAAACTTTCACCTAAAGCATAATAAAAAAAATCTAAAAAAAAGAGCAGCATAGACACAGACACACGCACACGCACACACACGGAGGAAGACAGAGGCCATGTGAGGATGGTCTACAAGCCAAGGAACCAAGGAACGCCCAGGACTACATATAAGGAAGAAATCAATATGGCCAAGACCCTGATTTGGACTTTTAACCTACAGAACTATGAAAAAATAAATTTCTGTTCTTTAAAGCCACCCAATTGTGGTATTTCTGTTACAGCAGCACCAGGAAACTAAGACAGCTAGCTTCTTTGTACCTGGAGACCACTCCCCTTGCATATTCTGATGACCAACACTCTGCTCAAATCAGAGGAGAACAATGAATAATGAGGTCGTTTATTAACGCGTCCATCCTTCCAACCATCCATACAGGTGTTGCTGAACCCCGGAGGGTGAGTTCTTGTCCATTGCGCTCAGACTTACTAATGATCAGGACATTGGTCTTTGAGAAAGAGAAAGTAGCTTTATTGCAATGCGCAGAGCAAGGAGCTGGGAGGAAGTTCCTCAGCTCCAACTTCCCAAGCTATGGGGAAGCAGGGCTTATGTGTGATTTGGATAGCAAGATGGCAGCTGTGCAGGTGTACTGGGGAGGGAAAATTCTAGAAGGAACACGTAGGGAAGACGCTGTAGGCCAGGAAACAGGACATGATGTGGTCTTGTAGGATCTCTCATTCAGAATGGGGTCCAGGTGATGATTTTCCTTCTGATTTCTTCCACCTGCTGCTGTGTCCGCTGTTGAGGTCAATTAACGGTCACAGGGCCCTTCTGCGCGTGTGGGGCGGGCCAAATCTGGCTTGGGCTAGTTTAAGGACTAATGGAAATTTACTGGCATTCATAGGGTCAGGTTACACAGGACAATATTGTTGAGCAACAACTAAATATGAGGCACGGAGTAGTATTTGAATAAATGAAAACACTGCTAGGTTGAGTGCTAGGTTGAATAGTCGCAGTGGCAGCATCTGTGTGGAAACTCAATACCACGGCCAGACAGAAAGACTTCAAAAATGATCACTGGAATGCGCTTGGAACAGAGCCCTCCACTATTAATTATTTGGAAAGGTCCTTCTCTAGGGGAGAATTTTAAAAAAAACCCTGACAAGCTTTTTGAATTTGTGTCAAGCTCTTCTAATGCTTGATGGGTGATTTGGGGGGAATTTGCATACTCTTGGGTAGGTGACCTCTGTCCCACACAATACACAGATATATTTTTGAAATCAAATAGGATCTTAATTTCTAATTATGGGTTTTTAAATGCAAAATTAGTACAGTACTTTGGGTGAGTAACAGGTCTGAAAAAACTATGCAATCTGCATATTCCCATATTAAAAGTGTGCTATAGTTGCTATTAATTGTCCCAGTTATAACCTGGATAGAAAGATAAAAATATATCCCAGCTCAGTTGTTTAGTGATGTTTTGTTTTTGTTTGGTTTTGCTTTTTACTATAAGAAAGTTGTTTTTACCTCTCTGTTCCTCAGCTTCTGCCTCTGTAATATAGGAATGATAAATATAACTGAGTAATAGGGTTGTTGAGATTACATAAGTTAATGCCTGTAAGTGCTTAGAGAGCAATTCCTGGCACACAGTGAGCACTTAACAAACGTTTATTATTACTATTACCATTAGCAGCAGCAGCAGCATTAAAATAGACAGCTGCTAACCAAAAAGTTGGGTGTTCAAGTCCCCCTGGAGGCAACTTGAAAGAAAGATTATGACCTACTTCTTAAAAATCAGCCGTTGAAAACTCTAGGGAACACAGTTCCACTCTGACACACATGAGGTCGCCATGATTTGGAATCAACTCAGCAGCAACTTGTTTGGTATTTTGGTTCACCAAAAATATTCAGTGTTTTTTGTAATACAATATTATTTTTAAAAATCGACTAGTGAAGATACACCATTTTTCTTGGTGATTGCCAAATTCTTCGGGGACAAAGAGAATTTGAATACTTCAGTGAGTTAGATTTTCAGGGCCAATACTGGAACAGGTGAGAGGATTGAGGTGACTAAATACAGGTAAAGTACACAGAATCCTTATGAGAAAAACGTCCAGCAGGAGAGCTGTATTTTACTCTACACCAAGGAGAACTTGAAAGGAGGGTAAAAACGGGTGTATCTGCAGAGGACTATAAAATTAGGTTGCTAGTTGAGCCACGTAGAAATAACAGTAACTGGGATATATAAAACTACTGTCAAAGAAATAGATGAGAATCTGGGTATAATCATAACAGATACCAGCAGTGACGTATGAGTGGGGTTTTATTATTTCCATGGAAGATTCAGGTATTGAACCAAAAGTCTGATGAAATAAAAAGAAAAAAAAAATAATGAGGAAAATCTATTATCACTGGAGACAGCACAGGTCTAGTGACGAAAGCACAGTGTTCACAGGAGGAGGGTTCAGGTGAAGGCTAGCCATCTGTGCCTCAGTTTCCCAACTATAAAATGAAAATTAAATGGAGACGATCTTACTGTACTTCATGAAGTTATAAAGAAAAGGAATAAATGTTGAAGTTCCTTAAAACAGACATTTGCTAAATTTTACCATCACATTTGGATATAGTTATGTATTTTTTATTCCAGATTAACTTTAGAATCACGTTCTTAATTTCTAATAAAATTGTTTGAGGTTTTTATTGAAACTGAGTTAAAAATGTAGATTAATTTGGGGAGAAATGACAGCCTTTTAATAGTAAATTATTCCTACTGGGGACAGGACATGCCTCTTCACTTATTCAAGTCTTCTTCCGTGTGTTTTAGGAGAGATTTTTAGTTTTCTTCTTAAAGTTCCTTACATTTCTTATGCCGTTTATACCTAAGCATTTTACACACTTTAGCTGCTATTTTGAATTAGAATTTTTCCCACTATATTTTGTAACTGGTTTATAGGAAAGCTATTTTTTAATATTGATTTTATAACCAGCCACTTTACCGAGTTCTCTTACTTTTTCCAACAGTATTTCAGTTGATTCTCTTGGGGTTTCTGTCCACACAAATATGACAACTGCAAGAAAAAAAGGATAATTTAATCTCTTCTTTTCCAAGAATTAAGCTTTTTTTCTCATTTTTTTGCATTTGCTAAAATTATCAGAACAACATCAAATAGTTGTGGTGATAGGGTGTATACTTTACACTTCAGTCTTTTTCAGATTTTTAAATGACTATCTTAGTGTTTTACCATTAGCTATGTTAGTTGCTGATTTCAGACAGAAAAACTGTATCACATTAAAGAAGATTCCTTCTATTTTTGATTTACTAATAGTTTTTCTATTTGTTGCTTGTTAGTGTTCCAGCTTACTCAAAGGCCCCACATATACGGTCAAAAGCCTATAGACCTATCTCAATTTAATATACATTATTGGATTAGTACTATCATAATTTGTATAATCATTAGGACTTGAAAATGTCCAGCCCCTCTTTAGTTACTATGGTGAAAACAAAATTAAATTCAGGAAATAAGTATTATACCTAAGTGTCATGTGTAAGGCACTTTACTAGATGCACCAGAGAAGTGTTTCTCAAAGAGGGTTCCACAATTCACTTGAAGTACTTGTTAGAAGTGCAGATTGATGGGCTGTACCTCAGACTTACTGAAAGAGAATTTTGGGGGATGGTGTCTGGGAAGCTGTATTTTTTTTTTTTTTTAATTGTACTTTAGATGAAGGTTTACAGAACAAACAGTTTCTCATTAAACAGTTAGTACACGTATTGTTTTATGACGTTGGTTAACAACCCCACGACATGTCAACACTCTCCCTTCTTGACCTTGGGTTCCCTATTACCAGCTTTCCTGTCCCATCCTGTCTTCTAGTCCTTGTCCCTGGGCTGTTGTGCCCCTTTAGTCTCGTTTTGTTTTATGGGGCTGTCTAATCTTTGGCTGAAGGGTGAACCTCAGGAGTGACTTCATTCCTGAGCTAAAAGGGTATCCAGGGGCCACACTCTCAAGGTTTCTCCAGTCTCTGTCAGGCCAGTAAGTCTGATCTTTTTTGTGAGTTAGAATTTTGTTCTACATTTTTGTCCAGCTCTGTCCAGGACCCTCTGTTGTGATCCCTGTCAGAGCAGTCAGTGGTGGTAGCCGGGCACTATCCAGTTGTACTGGATTCAGTCTGGTGGAGGCCATGGTAGTTGTGGTCCATTAGTCCTCTGGACGAATCTTTCCCTTATATCTTGTTTTCTTCATTCTCCCTTGCTCCCGAAGGGGTGAGACCAGTGGAGTATCTTAGATGGCTGCTCACAGACTTTTAAGACTCCAGACTGGGAAGCTGTATTTTTAATGAGCTCCCCAAAGAGCTTACAGTTTGAAAACCTTGCCATAATAAAAGGAAAAAAAGAACAAATGAAACGTACAGAGCTTAAAAAGAGAGATAACGGGTATATTTGAACTCATCACAGAGTGGAATAGCTGTAAATAGCTATAAATTTGTCCTTGCTAGAGGGAGTAACCTCATTCTGAACATGATGAAATGGTCAGGTCAGCCAGCACTCACTCCAGTCATTGTCTAGACTTAGTTCCGGTCATTTCTAGAAATTCGTTTAAATCCATGGAGGCCTCCAGATGGAGGATAGAGGAGGCTGAGCTCTTGGAACGCTCTTCTTCAGTTTCAAGCAGAACAGCTCCACTTTTACATGTTATCTGTTTTAGAGTTCCGAGCAATATTTTAAGAACAAAAGTTAGAAGATCATTGATTTACACTTGTTAGCATCATTCCTGGTGGTATAGTGGTTAAGAATTTGGCTGTTAACCAAAAGGTCGGTGGTTCAAATCCACCAGTCGCTCCTTGGAAACTGTATGGAGCAGTTCTACTCTGTCCTCTAGGGTTGCTATGACTCTATAGCAACGGATTTATAGAATCTGGTCTTCATATGTTGGTGCACATGATTAAAACACAAAAAAAGCTTGATTTGAGCAAATTTGACAAAATCCTTTTTATGTTTTTCTTGCTTTGTATTTGTCTCTAAGAATGAATCTCTTCTATATCAAGGACTATGACTTTGCATATCATATGTAATGCTTCTAAGAATACGAGGGCATTCATAGCTGCTTATTATTATTAGTCATAAATTCTCAAACAATTATATTTTAAAAGTTTTGGAAAGGGAGAAAAAACCCAAATAAGACAGTTCAGGGATAATTAATATAGATTCTGCTCCACAGAAGAGAGGCACAATGAACTGGGCTCAGGACTAGGGCAGGAGATGGAGTCTCTGGCCCAGAACGCCTCATCACCTTCTGTTTGTTCTGGTGCATGTCCTTGCACCCTGCTGGGTCTGAATTCTTTCTTCTATAAATTAGAGTTGGAGTATGTGATTTCCAGGATTCCTTCTAGCTCTAAAAGTTGATGATTTTGCATGTCAAAGAATTCAACATAGACTTAGATTAGTGCACACTGAAGCACTTTGGGCTCCTGTCATAACCAAGAAAAATTTTTGGCAAATTACCAGGTATAGAATAATACCCTGTATTGGTATGCATTAATATTAATTTATTCTAAAAGTAAGTGATTCAACGTAATAAGTACCTACTTATGTGTAATTAAAAGCAAATTATTTTAAGAGAGCCCAAGTTAAATACTGTTTTTTTAAACCTAAGCACAATAAACTACCTTCTTATGTTCCATTAAGATAACCAGTTCATTGTGGACAAGGATGATACATTCAATCAGGCCTAGCATCTCATTTCTCCCCTTTAGGCTTTAGCTTCACATACATTTATTTTTCAAGACAAGTTTTCTTTTTGCAGATAGGACTTCTCCTCTCCTCCCACAGTCCCTGCAGAGCTGAAATTTAAATGTTTTCCTTTTAGTTGTGCTCCATGATTTCTTACCAGTGCCCACTGCTTATAACAGAAGTGAAGTCAGCTGAATCCTAAGTCTTTCATCTGTTTATCAAATACCCTCTGAGCACACTCTGTAGTCCCAGCAGTGTACTAGAACATTGGGAGCAAAAGAAGGGGATGGCCGTGACCTTGAGAAACACATACCCCTCCTTCTTCATTGGAGAAAGAGGAAACCATATTCAGCATATTAATGTCCCGATAAGGGTGATCCTTAACAAATGATCATTTTTGTCTTTTAAACAAAAATTTCTTAGCAACAGCTGCTAGTAAAATATACATTTGAAATTTTAACAATTGTGCTATTGGTCTGAAGCAGAGCACTGGTAATAAATATCCCTTTGTGGTTGTCAAAACAAAATAATTGACATAATAATAATATTTTGGAATAAGCATCAATAACAAAGCAATAAAGACAAGAGCTTGGAAGTGACAGGTGCTACACACGAGAATCATATATTCTTCCTTCCCCCCCAAAATTTGATTATGCTGTCTTAGAAAAGAGAGCTATTGGGTTAAAGCATCGTCAAGGAAGAAAAAATATGTAGATACAGCATACAAAACAGAATTTTGTCTTACCTTTCCCTTCATTCCAGTCTATTATTTGCCTAGAGATTGCAGTGCAGACATTATTCCTATGAGGTCGGGTCCCACTGGGTCGAGTAAACAATGTTATCTTAAACAATTCTTCACAACCAGACTCTCAAACGTTGCATTTGGATGTTCCATGCACTATGTAAGCTCATGCTTGTTTTATATGTATGGTTCTCCTTGCTTAGCTGTTCTTTCTCTTGTATAAAAGAGACAATTGATAGTGTCTTGCACTTGCAGTAGGTATGCTTCCCTCACAGTTCCCTCACTTTTATGAGTTAAACTTAGACACTATGTAAGGTTCTTTGGTTCCTGCTTTGTTGGGAAAGCTTTCAGTGGCAATATCTGTGATCACTAATGTATTAAATGTCAGGCCTTGAATAATTATTCTGCCCAGAGCTGAGGGTAAAGTAGGAGACTAATACTTTACCTTTTAATCCCGCATAAGGAAACTTCCCTTTGGGTTCAACACAAGGGAACAAGTCGAAAAAGCCCAAACTCAACTCCAGTGTGTGTCGGTCCCACTCTACTTCCAAGAAAAACAATTGAATTCACAGAACCTAGGCTAAATACTAGCATTAAGAGAAAATCGCTTTCTCACGGTTCCATGAAAATGGCAAAGAGAACCAAGATAAATGCCAGGATACATCTTGCATCTTTGCTTATTGATTTGTCAGGCTGTGGCAGAAATTAAGAGAGCGGGAAAAGTGAATTCCACTCCTTGTCAGCAAATGATTTTTTTTAATTGATTTTTTAAATATTATTTGGTTATTTCTTGTGCATTTGAAAACAAAAGTAAATAGAAGAATCCAGTTGACTTTGAAATCTTTCTGTTTGTTAAAAATTGTTACAGTCTGCCTAAGGTAAGAATCTAGGAATGATTTTTGTAATACAATTCCTTGTAATTCATGGTCTTTTTATGTGATCTCTGAAATTAAAAGAAATAAGTATCTGTGTTCTTAAGTAGAAAGCGTATTACTAAACGACTCCAATTAGATGTGCAATATGTTAGGCATTGACTGCCAGCTGCTAATCTTTAAGCGTTGTGGTTTTCAAAATATATGTAATTAAGTTACTTGTCAAAATGATATCCAAATCTGCATGCCTTTATTCAGCAATACAGAATGTGATATTGGGGAATAGGAGAAAGCCTAGGGTGCTTGGGTTTTCGGTGGTAGGATTACAAATACGAACAGGTTTAAGGAAATAATGAGGCAATCAGGAGACCGGCCCTGCCCTCTCCGCTCTCCGGGAACAGCACAGCAAGGTTCAGCAGACGCAGCCGGGGACAGGCAGAAACGCGCTTGACAACAGCTCTCCACAGAGGCCCCGCCTGCAGTTCCCTGGCGCGCACACCCACACTGGCGTCACGCGTGCGTGGAGGCTGCAGAGCTGGTCCGGACGGTATTGGATTATCAGAGTCACAGCCACATTTCTGCTTTCACTCTGAAAGGGATTTTTTATGGTCTGCTGTCAGATGCCAGATTGCCTACGCAACATCATTTTCTTGAGCACAGAATATATCTGAAAGCCATGTCAGGTGTGAAAACAAGTTCATTTTATTGATTAGGACAAAAAGAGATACCCCACGCACATTCGGAAGTCTAAAGCCCTGTCTGCTCTGCAATTTTTCCTTGTCATGTACAGAACTATTCTAAGTTCGGGAATGTAATGGTTTTGTAACTATGGGTGCCTGTATTTGCTTACTAAAACTATTCTACAGCACCCATCAATAGGCGGAGCCCAGACTGACTTGTGCCTAATGAGTTCTCTTGGCCTTTCATTTAGTATTTGCTTATTATGAAAAAAAGAATAAATATGAAAAGTACAGACCACCTTCAAACGATCAGATTCTGATTTTTTTTTTTTTAGCATGAATACCTCACAGGTGGAGCTGTATACTTTCACTGTGTCTCATCAACAGGAACATCGTATCTGGTGTTCTCTTTTTGGGGTGTTAAGATTGATCAGCAGGTTCAGAGGTTGTCAACCCAAAATATCCGTCATAAACTCTCATCGACTTTTCACCTATGGTTTTAGCAGTCATTGACAACCATTGCTTAGAGACCATTGTTTCATTAGAGACTGCAAAATGGTAATATTTTAATTTTATCATTCCTTCATTTATTTGCTGATCTCTTCTGGTCAATTATTTGGTTACTCTAAGATACAGTTTGTACAGGATACATGCTTGATTCTTTCTCTTTATTTACCCATTTTGGGAATAAAGAATTGTTTCCTTAACATCTTCCAAAGGTGACCAATGAATCTATTTTTGGAACATTACTGTAGACCCAAGGATATTACCATACTTGATGTGTCTCAGTATAGTTATTTATTTGCTCCTCAAAATACCCCACTTTCAGCCATTGCTCCTGTGTCCTGACACGCCCCCAGAAGTCTTTGACAGCTTCCTTGCTTCTGGCACAACAAGATGTTCCAGGGGTCAGGGGAACATATTAAATTAAATCATGGGCATACTATCAGCAAAATCTAGAATGTGAGAAACTCTACATGACAAACTGCTTAGTTTCTTCAACAGTAAATTGCAAGGGTAAAAGAAGGAGGGCTGGGGAACCTGCGGATTAGAAGAGATGTCAAACAAATGCCATGTCTGGACCTTGTTTGGATCCTGATTCAAACCAACCAACTGTAAAAAAT
The DNA here is from genome assembly GCA_030035585.1 of Dugong dugon. NCBI lineage: Eukaryota > Metazoa > Chordata > Mammalia > Sirenia > Dugongidae > Dugong > Dugong dugon. The sequence continues at coordinate 18,956,054 of CM057469.1, read as the reverse complement.
AATTTATGAGAAAAATTGGGGAAATTTGAACCCTGGCTGGGTTTTTGATGATATTAAGAAATTATTGTACAGAGATTTAGGTGTGATAATCTTATGTGGCTATGTTTTAAAAGACTCCTGTTTTAGAGATGTATACTGAAGTACTTACAGATGGGAAACCCTGGTGGTGTAGTGTTTAAGAGCTACAGCTGCTAACCAAAAAGTTGGCAGTTCAAATCTACCAGCGCCCCTTGGAAACTCTATGGGGTAGTTCTACTCTGCCCTATAGGGTTGCTATGAGTCAGAACTGACTCAACAGCAATGGGTTTGTTTGTTTGTTTTATTGGTTATTTATGGATGAAATTATCTGATATCAGAAATTTGTTTCAAGGTAATCTAGTAGGTGTAGGGAGAGAAAAAAGTAGGTGTGGTGTGGATGGAATAGGATTGGTTATGTGTTGACGATTGGTCAAGCTGGGTGATAGGTACATGGGGGTTCACTATGTTAATTTCTCTGGTTTTAGATGTGTCTGAAAATTTCCATAATGGAAAGTTTCTAATTTATTTAAAAAATACAGACTGCTCCAGAAGGAAGCTGAAGAGGGATTGATTACAGTAGAATTATATCAATTCTATAAATAAGTTCTTGCCTAGTTTAGAAATGTGCTAGTCACCTGCCACCTAGTAGCAGAGTAAGAGGAAAGGCCTGGTGAATAAGCAAGGAGAATAATACTATCTAATATTTATCGAGGTCTGTCTGTTACAGGGCCTGTGCTAGGTGCTTTGCACGCATTTAACTCATTTAATCCTCACAATAACCTTGTAAGATTGATACTATTATTATAATACCCATTTTACAAATGGAAAAATGGAGGTTCAGAGAAGCCACTCACTTGATAAGCAGCAGAGATAGGCTTTAACCCATTTAATCGGTCTCTGGAGCCCATACAAATAATAAGAGCAACTTGAATATCTCTTAACAGATGCCAGCCCTGTTATAAGTGATTTCCATCTATTAATTCATTTCCTGTTCAAATTAACCTATGAGGAAGGTAGTCTCATTAGACTCATTTTACAGATGATGAGAAAATTAAAATATAAACAGGTTAAGTAACTGCAAGGTCACACACTAAGTGGTAGGGCCAGAATTCAAGCTCAGGGGCTCTGGCTCCACCCAGCTCTGCAGGGTCGTTCGTCTTTATTCAGTGAACATTTATTGAGCACATACAAGGGTCAGAACTTGTCAGAGGTGCTGGGATGTGGTGATAAACAAGACACATTTTTTGTCTTCTGGTAGCTTACAGTCTGTTGTTAGCTACCATTGAGCTGACTCCTACTTGAGGCAACCTTATGTACAGCAGAACAAAACGTTGCCTCACAATCATCAGCATATTTGAGTCCATTGTTGTGGCTATTGTGCCAGCCCATCTCACCGAGAGTCTCTGTTGACCTCACCGGCCCTCTACGTCACCAAACATGATGTCCTTCTCTAGTGATAGATCCCTCCTAATGACACGTCTAAAGCGACGGAGTCAGTGTTCTGTTGTGATTCCTAAGGTTTTCACTGGCTAATTTTCGGAAGTAGATTGCCAGACCTTTCCTCCTAGTCTACCTTAGTCTCAAAGCTCCACTTAAACCTGCTTGGTAAGCGTTATTTAGATGGCTATGGAGGCTATGGGGTAGAACAGAACAACAATGAGCATTAAAGCTGGATCAGAATTCAGATCTCAGTTCTGACACTGGCTGTGAAGCCTTGACTTTCATAAGCCTCAGTTTGTTTGTCTTCAGAATGATCATAGGGCTGTTACATGGTTCGGAGATGATGAATATAAAACATCTAGCGCTGAGCTTAGCATAAAATAGAGCTCTGATAAATCATTCTCTTAATATCATCAAGCCCCTGGTGGCCCTCTCTATAAAGAGACTATGTTTGCTTAGCAGATAAGACATTTGTGGTTGTTCATTGACCTGTCTTTCCTAGAAAGTTCTAGTCCTCTAGACTCACTATCATACCTCTGTCCCTCTGAATTCTTGGCATTTACCTATATTACCTTCTGATATATGCCCCCAGGATAATATACACAAGGCACATGGTAAGCACTTAATGAATTTATGTTGAATGACTCAGTAACTTACTTTTTTCATAGATATGCATGGACCATCTGTTAATCCATTCTTTTTCAGTTTATAAAATTCTTGATCTACTTACTGATAACTGATGTTACCCAGTACATTTTGGTGCTTGTTAATGCTATTCTCAGAGGAAAGCCTTCATTTTAGTACCCGTTTGTTCATCCATTGGTAGAATTTTGGATCAGATAGGAGAGAGAACATTCCAGGCTCAGTGAATAATATTTTTTAAGGGATTGAGGAAGGACAAATGAATAGTGCTGGACTGGAACCAAGAGTACAAGATGGGACAGAAAACTCAGAGAGAAGATAGGGAGGGTGGAGACAGTTTGTGGAGCGACTTGATAGCCAGGCTAAAGAATTTGACTTGACATATTAGGTAACTGGAAAGCCAAGGGGATTATTTACAACATTTATAATGATTTTTAAATTTAAATTTTACACATTGTTTTAAAGAGTCAAAAGTGCTATTAGACTTACAATAAAAAACAAGTCTCCTGACCTACCTTTCCCAGCCCCCATCCCCACTCCCCATTCAACCTCATTCCGACCCTTTTAACTGTTTCTTCTGGTTATTTGTTGCTTTTATTGAGGATGATTTCCCACTCTTGCTCTATCACTTCCTTCCGTCTTCCCAATATAGTCATATCATAATTTTTGTTAAATTGATATTTAGCATCTACATTATTTTGACTATGTAAATATAGTTCACAGATAACTATATATATATTTTTTTTACAGTTTTTTGTTTTTCCCCCTTGGACACATCCCTACTGGAACCTTCCTCCTGCTATTCTAACTGCGCTGGTTGCTCTTTTGAGCTCACTGCACAGCTGTGTCCTGGGACTTCCCCTTCACCAGCAACCTGGAAATTCTGTTGACCTCTCCTTGTGTTGGATTTCCTGTTTCCTAGGTCTTACATCTTTATCTTTCTTGGTTTACCCTGATTTTGTCATTGATTTTTTTTTTTTTTTGTGGTATACATCTTCCAGTAACTTCTTGAGAAAAGCATAGAAAAAATAAAATTTTTGAAGTCTTGCACAGCAGAAAATGTCTTTATTTTACTTTCTTCTAAAAGCTAGGAATGTAATTTTAGTTTGAAGATAATATTTCCTTTGAATTTTGAAGGCATCTCTCCATTTATTTTACTGAGAAAGCTAATGCTACTTTTATGTTGTCACAGAGCAATACGATGTCATTCCAATTCTTGATCCTTTGTGCATGACCTGTTTTTTATCTCTGTAGAAAATTTTAGAATTTTCTCCATCAAATGAGGATATTAGTACCTTCTCATTGGATTAGTACTTTAATTGTGAGGATTAAATCAGTTAACATATCAAGAACCTTTAAAATAGTACATACCACATAGTTAATGGTATGTGTGTTTGCTCTCAGTTTTTCTCATTTTAGTGGGATTTTGGGAGAAATAGGATTAAGGCCCATGTTCAGTTTGCCCTGTGTAACTAGAATCACAAAAGTAATATTTTGACCTTTTTTTCTCATAGTAATTTTGTGGAGGTTTTCTTCCCAAACTGAAAAAATAAACAAAAAGGAAATGATTTAACGAATCATCACTAACGGATGTTGACTAGGGCAATGGCCCAGCTAATTAAAGTTGCTAAACAAGCTAGAATGGTGAGTGCAGGAGCATGTAGAAGGAAAGTGGGGTATTGGCTGCTGAGATTTAATGTTAACATTAAATTATATCCCCCAAATAACGCTAACATTAAATTATATCCCCCAAATATAGTGGATTCATTTCTAGAATATACCTGATCTTATTCATCTTTGTGTTCCCAACACATAGGTAACTGTTTGATTCCTGGAAGACAAGGGATATAAAGCTCTTGGCAATATGCCTAGCATGAAATAACTAACAAATATTAGCTCTGTATATGAGTAACACACATCGTCTACTCAGAAATTTTATTTTTGTTCTAGCTTTCTAGTGATCTTTGTTAAGAATTTACATACAATTGTTATTGTTTCCATTTTGCGGATGAACAAACTGAGGCTTATAAATTCAAGGCTTCTGTAAAAATGGTGTGGCGGTGGCAGTTGATCTCCTCTAACTTCACAAGGGGGAAAGAGAATCAAGATCAACAGTCCAAGGCTGATTCCCATGAGGTGGAGGTCAGACATGCCTCCTCCCTCTCCCCTTTTTACCAATTCTGACACCAACCGTCACTCCCATGGCACTCTGCCTCTCTGTTGGGTTCGATAATTCATTGCAATGGCCACACAGAACTCACAGACAATACAATTATGGATTTTATTAGGGAAGTAACTGGTACAATTCAGGTTCAGAAACACGCAAGACACAGTTCCTTGATCAGGACAGCCTCTTCTCAGCTGTGCCCACAGGCACACCTCTCTCTGACACCTTGTCCTCTTGGCCCCTCAGCCCGGCCTCTGCCCTGCTTGGGCAAGTGTTACAAAGCTCTTTTAGCTCTGCTAATAAGTACCCAGAGGCACCGCACTCCCCAGAAGGCACTCAGCTTTCTCGCTCTGAGGGCTGGGAAGCCCCACTGCAGCCGTCTCAAGTCGATCTCCTGATTCCTGCTGTCTCGCTTCGCCATCTCACTGTCTTCCGTGTTACAGCTCCTCTCTCTGTCTCCTGGGTCTAGGAGGTTCTCAGCCCAGAGATCCCAAGTACAAATGATGTACTCTACTCCTAGCTCTTCATTCTTGGTAGCGTTGAGATCCTTTCTTCCTGCCTCTGGGATGGCTCATTTTAAGCCTAGCGGGATGGCAAAACTTACCAATCCTTTTGTTAGGGTTCCATAGACCTTATTTGCATGGTCCCACCCTCACAAGGATGCGACAAACCTTATTTACATTATTAGCAAGCTATCCAATCCCCTTGGTGGCCACACGCACCTCATTTCCATAGCCTCACCCAGTCCTTTGGTGGGAGTTACAAAAACAATGGCTCAAGGGGCCATATTAAGTAATTCACTGCACCGCAGCTTCACAGCCAATGTCAAAACTGACATTTGAATTCTGATCCAGCTTTATGTTTGTTCTTGTTCTGCTCTACCCCGTAGCCTCCGCAGCCAACTAAATAATGCTTACCAAGCAGCCTTCACAGGCCTTCACAAATGCTATGATTAGTCAACATGACCTTCAGACTAAGTAATGCATTTGAAATTAATTTGTATGTCTTTTTGACTGTTGCCTTTTGTGAGGGCAGACACCCACATATAACAGTTCTTGGATGGCAACTTAAGGACTTCTCAAAATGTATGAGGTATTCATTCCTGTATAACTTACTTGAGCAAGGCTTTGTAAAACAGACTGAATGACAGCATGACAAGACACAGCTTCTCTCCCCAGGTGATGAGGAATAGATTCCATTAGGTATTATTAAAGGAGTCAATGGGTGGCACAAACAGTTAAGTGCTCAACTACTAGCCGAAACGTTGGCAGTTCAAACTCATCCAGAGGCACCTCAGAAGACAGGCCTAGAGATCTACTTCCAAAAAGTCACAGTCTTGAAAACCCTATGGAGCACAGTTCTACTCTGCACACATGGGGTCACTATGAGTTGGAATCAACTTGATGGAAACTAACAACAACAGCAACAGGTATTATTAACTTGGACATAATTAACTTCTCGGTGATGGAGTGAATGGCCTTCAGTACAGACAAATTCACATTGGTTATATACTTTAGATGGCAAGAAACAGAGTAAGGCTTAGATGATCTCAAGTGGGAGTGAAACAATTTAGCACCATCCATTGAAACTCTAAGGACACATTCTCCTTGAATCTCCAAATTCTACTTACAGGAATTAAGTGTACAGAAATATTTGCATACATACATAAATATGTGTGGGAAAAGGTGTGCCCTTGCTTGTTACTTTGAAAATTTGAAATAGCTTCCACATCCACCAGTATAAGATTGGTTAAGTAAAATACAGTAAAGTCATACAATGATATATTCATACTATGCAGCTGTTGCAAAGAATAAGCCAAATATATTTGAGGCCTGGTTGCACAGTAGTTAAAGCATTCAGTTTGAACCTACCAGCCACTCCACAGGAGAAAGATGTAACAGTCTGCTTCCCTAAAAATTTACAGCCTTGAAAACCCTATGGGGCAGTTCTAGTCTGTCCTATAGGGTCACTATGATTCGGAATTGACTCAACAGCAAGGGGTTTGGTATATATATATATATGTGTATATATATATGTATATACATACATACGCACACACATAGATACATACACACACACAGTGTATTTTTACGCAAATAACGCACACGTTCTGCATTTGTTTGCCTGCCGGCCCTCCCCCCTGTGAAATACTTTCATAAGCACGCTATGCTAATCTTTTTTTGACAGTAACATGTAGAAGAGGATTGGTATAGCGGCACTGATAATAAGATGAGCAGGTCAGTAGAGCTGCTATTGTTTCCTACACGCTGCTCTACTGACATGGCCATACTACTAACTCATTTTCTCAGATTCAGTGTCTAATGCCTCCCTCTGTCTGGTTCACATTCAAAACTGTCTCAGGATAATCGCCATTTAATCCTGTTGGGTAGGGTCCTTATATCAGGCCACCTCATGGGCCTATATTCTCCCTTTATAGCTTCCTGGCTTTGGCTAGAGCTGCTTCACAAAGCAGTCAGTTGTGGCCCAGGTTATGGCATTATATGATACAAAGCAGGGTGACATGCACAAAGAACACCCACATCTTAGAAGGAGAATATGGGCAAGGTACACTCCCAGTATTACGTGGCCCATCCACTATACTCTGCCTTTGGTTTTATGTAACCAAAGAGAGGGAGAGGGAAAACAATTAACATCCTTCTAACAGTTTTGTTATATCTCTAAGAAACCCAGCAAAGAACCCCTTTGTAGAGATGTCCTTGTCAGCGGAAAGGATGCCCAGCTTCATAATAGTTTCCAGGTGGGTCAATTTGTATTCCCTGGACCGCCAGTTTGCACCCCACATGTTGAGATCAACAGAGTAGATTCCAGAAGCAATCTTTTTGCATTACTTGAAGTTTTCTTTTCATTCAAATATTGATTGATGAAAGGTAAGAAAAAAAATCAGTGCTATTGCTTTTGAAGTGATGAGAAAAGTCACAGTGTTCGTCGGGATTAAAATGAAGCTAAAATTTTTATAGACTCTGGGATTCCTGTGATGCTGCAGTCTTGAAATATTTCAAAGCCCATTCTGGGCACCTATTTTTAAACCTTAAAAGGCAGTTCATTCAAAGCCTCCAGAATGAGAGGAAGAAAGCAAAGGAACTGGAGGAATGAGCACTTCCTTCTTTACATTTAAAAGTAGGCATTTCAAGGCCACTAGGAATATTGTTCACCTTTTCTTCCAGTCAAAATGGTCATCTGTCTTTGAAATCCTATGCAAGATGCATATATACGTATTTGCAATATTTCCAAGCAAGATAAGATTTCTATTTCCCATGGGATGTGGTGTCAATATGGAAGATAATCTATGACATCATTCAAAGCAAAGCAGGAAGACCAGTTTGCCAAGGCATATCTGGTGGAGCTGTTGGGTCAATGAAGTTTTATTATTATGCAAAATCTGTCTCAAATTTTTCATTCTCAACACACCCTTCGCAGTGTCTAATATAATACTAAGTACTGGGATTCTAATTTATACTGAGCAAACAGGTATTGAGCATCTGATTGTGCCAAGCACAGTTTAGGCACTGGGATATTTCCTACCCTAACATTACTCATATCTAGTAGAGAAAACAGCCCCATTTACAAACAACTATAATGCAGTACAATACATGCTTATCATTAGCCACTACCTGCCACTGGGCCCAGTTAAGGGAAGAATTATCACATTTCATCATTTTAAGATGCACATTTTAACATCTCTGAAATCAGGATGCACCTTACAATTGATAGTGTCTGCTAGGCCAGTTATTTAATCAAACACCAATATGGGTGTTGCTGTGAAGGTATTTTGTAGATGTGGTTAATATTTATCATCAGTTCACTTTTTAAGTAAAGATTACCCTTGATAATGTGGGTGGGCCTCATTCAATAGTTGGAAGGCCTTAAGGGCAAAAACTGAAGTTTCCTGGAGAAGAAGTAACTTTACTTCAAGACTGCAGCATTGGCCTGTCCTATAGCTTTCCAATTCAAGACTACAACATCAACTCCTGCCCAAGTTTCCAGGCTGCTGGTCTATCCTAGGGATTTCAAACTTGTTAGCCTCCACAATTGCATGAGCCAATTCCATAGACACACACACACACACACACACACACACACACACACACACACGCACGCACGCAGAGGTTCCCCTGCTACCTGAAAGTAGAGCATTCCTATGAAACATTTAGTAAGGTGAAATGACGTAAAGTGAAGAAGCAGTTACAATTAATTTATATGGGAAATTTTTTTTCACTTTTTTTTTTAAATTGTTGTGCTTTAAGTGAAAGTTTACAATTCAAGTTAGTCTCTCATACAAAAATTTTTACATACATTGTTATATGACCCTAGTTGTTCTCCCTATACTGTGACAGCACACTCTTAACTTTCTACCCCGGATTTCCCATGTCCATTCAACCAGCTCCTGACCCTCTCTGCCTTCTCATCTCGCCTCCAGACAGGAGCTGCCCATTTAGTCTCATGTATCTACTTGAGCTAAGAAGCACACTGTTCACAAGTATTTTATGCCCCATAGTCCGGTCTAATCTTTGTCTGTAGAGTTGGCCTCGGGAATGGTTTTAGTTTTGGGCTAACAGAGTCCAGGGACCATGTCTTCTGGGGTCCCTCCAGTCTCAATCAAACCATTAAGTCTGGTCTTTTTACTAGAATTTGAGTTCTGCCACCCACTTTTCTCCTGCTCCGTCAGGGACTTTCTGTTCTGTTCTCTGTCAGGGCGGTCATTGGTGGTAGCTGGGCACCATCTAGTTCTTCTGGTCTCAGGCTGATTGAGTCTCTGGTTTATGTGGCCCTTTCTGTCTCTTGGGCTAATGTTTTCCTTGTGTCTTTGGTGTTCTTCATTCTCCTTTGCTCCAGGTTCGTTGGGACCAGTTGATGCATTTTAGATGGCCACTCGCTAGCTTTTAAGACCCCAGACTCCACTCACCAAAGTGGGATGCAGAACATTTTCTTAATAAACTTTGTTATGCCAACTGACCTAGATGTCCTCTGAAACCATGGTCCCCAGACCCCCGCCCCTGCTACTCCGTCTCTTGAAGTGTTTGGTTGTGTTCAGGAAATTTCTTAGCTTTCGTTTAGTCCAGTTGTGTTTAGTCCAGGGTGTTTCCAGACTGAAAAAATAATCTACCAAAACATACCAAATAACACACAAAACCCTCACAAGCTCTCTTAGGCTTTTCCGATATTTTGCTAACAGATGCACAAAATAAATCAAGATAAAGCATAGATACTCACAGACACCGTTCAAAGCTATGGCGGCTTGATGCTGAGATATTGAGTGTAGTTGCCGGGATAGGAGCTTGTCGACGCCATTCTCGCTGCTCAGGGTGCGCACTGCCTCTTTAATGACTCGCTGCTAAACAAACACTGAACGCTATTTGCACCTTTTTTCGTTAAAAAAAAAAAAAATCCTCTTCGGATTTCTTTGGGTTAGCGAAAACAGGTTCTTTAATAAAAGGGAAGTGGCATAAAGGGAACTTTTGAAAAGCGGGGGATACCTGTATATTTATAAAGGTCCCTGGATGACGCAAGCAGTTTGTGATCGGCTGCTAACCTAAAGACTGGCAGTTCGAACCCACCCAGTGGCAACACTGGAGAAAGACCTGGCGATCTGCTTCCGTAAAGATTATAGCCAAGAAAATCCTATGGAGCAGTTCTACGCTGGAACACATGGGGTCGCCATGGGTCAGAAGCAACTAGACAACAACGGCTTTTTTTAGTTCTTTTATATATACCTCCTATTGGCTCTGTTACTCTGGAGAAGCCTAACTGATACAGTCTAGTTATTATTATAACAATTATTATTGGCACTTTATTTTTCCTTAATGACACACAAAACAATGGTGCATCTTACAATCAATGGAATCTTACTTCAGGGAAATACATCGGTTGTGTCTCAGAGTTGGAGCCATAGTGGTGCAGTGGTTAAAGCGCTCAACTGCCAACCAAAAGGTCCACGGTTCAAACCCACCAGCTGCTGCTCCTTAGGAGAAAGATGTGACAGTCTGCTTCCAAAAAGATTACAGCCTTGGAAACCCTATGAAACAGTTCTAATCTGTCCTATGAGGCTGCTATGAGTCAGAATCAACTGGACTGCAAAAGGTTTGGTTTTTGTTTTTTGATCTCAGAGTCACATGGAGATGAGGGGAGATTCACAGAAAAGGAGATTCCTGAGCTGGGTCTCGAAGAACAAGTAGGATTTTTCTAGGTGGAAAAGCAATGTGCAATGGTGAAATTGCCCACTACAAGCTTTGTAGTCAGAAGACCTAAGTCCTAACTTCAGATGCTTTGGGCTTTTTGTTGCTTAATAGCAGAGGTGTTGTGAGGACAATAAAGAGCAGCTAACCCTTCCTTAGCGTGTACTGCATGTCAGGCGGAACCCTGGTGGTGCAATTGTTACAAGCTCAGCTGCTAACCAAAAAGTGGGCAGTTTGAATCCACCAGCCGCTCATTGGAAACCCTATGTGGCAGTTCTACTCTGTCCTATAGGGTTGCTATGAGCCGGAATTGGCTTGACAGCAACGGGTTTGGGTTTTTTGTTTTTTTTGTTTTTGTTTTTGTTTTTGGTGTGTCAGGCAATGCTCTAACTATTTCCAGTGTATTAACTCATTTAATCCTCAAAACCATCCTAGGAGATATGATAATATTATTACCCCCAATTTACAGATGAGGAGCCTATAGAGGTTAAATAAATCATCCACGGTTACACGGCAAATAAGGAGTGAATTCAAACCCAGCTCTTAACCAGTCATGAAGCCTCTCAAATGAGTGTTTATGAGAAAGCTGTCCTTTGTGAACTGCAAAGCGTTGCACAAACGTTAGCTATTATTAAATGCAAGAAAGAGGTCTTTTCAGGTTAAGGGGACAGTAGGAGAAAAAGTCACAAGATTTCAAAGCATTCAAGAGTTTTTTTTGGCTAAAGTTTTTGGGGGCAGGAAGGGTTGGAGGAGGGTAGGGTGGGGGCTGGATAAAACTAGGCAGGATGCTAGAAAGTTAATACTGATGTCAGATTATAAAATGCATTATAGAGCATTTTGGACTTCAGACTTTATCTATAAGCTATAGTGGACTGTTAAATATTTTTGAGCTGAGAAGTGACCTCATCATATCTGTGATTTAGAAAGATTACAGGCAGCAGCAGGGAAGATGGATTCAAGTGGAGCAAGACCAAAGGCAGAGAGACCAGTTAGGAGGCTGACTCTAGTCCACAGCAGACAACAGAGGCCAGAACTGGGGCTGCCATAGTGAGAAGAGTAGGGGGTCGGATTTGAAAGACATTTTAGATGAAGAGCTAAGCCGATGAGTTGACTCTCACTCATGGCTACCCCATGTGTTTTAGAGAACTGTGGAAGCAGATTTCCAGGCCTTTCTTCCAAGGCACCTCTGAGTAGAGTCAAATCACCAACGTTTCTGTTAGTAGCTGAGTGGTTAACCATTTGCACCACCCAGGGGGGATAGGTGGTATTAAAAAAAAAAAAAAACTATTGTCATCGAGTCAATTCTGACTCATAGTGACCCTATAGGACAGAGTAGAATTGCCCCAAGGAGGAGCTGGTGGATTTGAACTACCGACCTTTTGGTTAGCAGCTGAGATCTTAACCACTGCACCACCGGGTCTCCACAGGTAGTACAGTCATTGGTAATTTGATAGAACTCCCTACAAAAAAAAATTCTATTCTAAAAATAAATTAGGAACATAAAATGCAAGCAATGTTGGATTATTCCAGGAAGCATTTGGGAATGCTCCCAAAGATTCACAGCAATAGGGTGGAAAAATGACCCCAGAGTTCAGACACTAGCTTCAACCTTTTTTTCTGCTTCTTGCTAATGTTGACCAGCATTGATTACCTATTTTTGTCCCTGTCTAAAGCAGCAATAGTAAGCTGTGGGCCCAACTGAATACGGATGGTGCACTAAAGAATGAGTAGGTATGTATTTTTCTGGTTCTTGGTTGTTAGCAACAGAAATGGATTCTGCCTAACTTATTAAAAGGATACAGAGTAGATTGTAGAGGTTGTATATAAGCTGGAGAGCCAGACTCAGAAAAGGACAGGAACCCCAGGAAGCTGGGCAGCAGCACCCATAGCCAATGTCACCTCACTGGACAGGCAGCTGCTGTTCTGCTTCCTACACAAGCATCAGACTCTCCTACTGTTTGCCCCTAGACCCTGCTCCATGAATGAATTCTGAACCATCCCTTTGTCTTTATGTCACTTGTTCAAGATTCAGAGTTTCAGGTAGGAGTAATTAATCTGCCAGCCTAGCTCACATGCCTGCCCACACCCCTGCTCTTAGAGGTTTGGAAGAGGGAGTATCTGGACCCTTTGGCTTCCATAGTAGGACACTTGGCTTCCCATTAAGACTCACAAAATGAGGGGGATCAACTCCAATGGGAAGGGGTTTAGGTGCTGTGTAGCCAAAAACCTGGACAAATATCCATTGTACAGGATAAATCAGATTATTGGTTGGACTTGTTCAAAAGATAGCTGAATAGAAATCACTGAGGAAAGGCTAGGTTTTCAAACATATGCTGCAATTAAGATTCTAGGGTAAACACCTACATCTGATGATCTGTAATGATTCTCAGATTTTAGCATGCATCAGAATCGCCTGGAGGGCGTGTTACAATACAGATAGCTGAGCCCCACTCCCAGAGTTTCTGATTAGGTAGGTCTGGGGTGAGTGGTCCAATAATTTGCATCTCTAACAAGTTCCCAGGCAATGCTGATACTGCTGGTCTGGGGACCACATTATGAGAACCACTAATCTAGGTTCTAGACCAACAACCACTTATTTTATGTCATGTTCTCTTTGAGATACGTGTAAAAAGTGATAATTAGTGATTCAAGTACCAGATGGACAGGTAGGTGAAATGACCTCCAAGGATCCTTCAAACCCTGTAAGTCAATGGTTCAGTTATATCCTATAAATGCAATTTCTTTTCTATATACCACTCAAATTCTTAAAGATCATACTTCCCCAAATTATTTTCTCTAGACTAAAATCCCTGGTTCCATCAACTATTCTTCATATGTCACAGATTTAACTCCATTCATCATTCTACTCACTTTCCTATGGATTCTCCATAGATTGTTATTGTTCCTGTCAACATGTGGGACTCAGAGTTTGAAACATACTCTAGATAGCATCTGATTATTGTAGAGCAAACACGAAGAATATCCTCCCTTTTTCTGTTCCCTAATTGTCTATTAATTTTGTTCAACAGCTATATCATATTACTCACCTCATTTTGAGGTTCTTATCCACTAAAATCCAAAGTTTTCTTTTCCTTCCTGAATATGGATGGTATACTAAGGAACGAGTAGGTATGTATTCTTCTAGTTCTTGGTTGCTAGCAATAGAAATGGATTCTGCCTAACTAACTTCCTTCCTTCCTCTCTCTTTTTTCCACACTTTATACCTTAATGACCATATCTTGTCATTGTACAATTGATTGTGGAGGTCTAAGTTTAGGATTCAGGTGGCTGGGTGGCACAAACGGTTAAGAGCTCGACTACTAACTTAAAGGTTGGCAGTTCAAAACCACCCAGAGGAACTTGGGTAATCTCCTTCCAAAAGGTCAGAGCCTTGAAAACCCTATGGAGCACAGTTTTAATCTGCACATACGGGATCTCCATAAGTTGGAATCCACTCGACGGCAACTAATAACAATGAGTTTAGGATTTAACATTTATCCTTGTTAAATTTCATTGTTTTAGTCTTATCACATGTGCGTATGATTTTTTAATCTTAAATTTGTCGCTTAATATAATTATCATGACTGGAGACTTTGTGACAGCTAAAGATATGATCAGCACAATACAAATATCCTTATTCATTCATTTATTCAATAGGTTATTTGTAAGTCCTACTATATTATAGTCACTGCTCTGGTCCAAAGCATTAATAAAATGTTGATCAGAACAAGGCCTGAGATAGGGCCCTATTGCACCCACTCCCAGGAATACAGTGGCTGATAATCAACACTTTGGAGGATTTATCCATTACCTCATCACCTAAATTTATTTTCACCTAGTTTTCCTGACTCCGTTTTGTTTACAAATGTCTTCAAGCTTTTGGCATATGCCTTGATGAAATGAGATACATACACACTGTCAAACATCACACCTTTTTCTTGACGAGTAGATTCTGTGTTTTGAACAATATAGTGGACCACGACTTGGGTCATCAGAGATAGGTGTCCATCCCAGCTTTGCCCTTCTTGCTGTGAACCTGTGGCAGGTTTCTTCAATTCTCACAGCCTCAGTTTCCTCATCTCCAAAAGAGCAGTAACAAACTTGATCTGGCAGGCAGCCAATTAATGTAATTGCTGTCAATAAGTTGTACAACTGTAAATTTTGAATTGGCAAAAGTTGTGTGATAGGTATATTTACAACACCAACCAAAAAAAAAAAAAAAAGAGTAGCTGCTGAGGCTGCTTATGTACAACCAAATACTTCATGGGATCTGGTTCCTTGGTTTGGAGGTTTAGGGACATGGTTTCAAGGGACATCCCAGTTAATTGACCTAATATCATAATTAGTGCTTCTGTTCTACCTCCTAGTTCATTGCACAGTGCCTGGGGTCTTAAAATAGTGAGGCAGCCATCCAAGGTATAACAATTGGTTTCTATTTGCCTGGAGCAACAGAGGAAGAAGGAGAGTCAGGAACAGGAGGAGAATGTGGAATGTGTCGCTAATTGCCTCCAGGAACAACTGCCTCCTTTGCCATGAGACCAGAAGAACTGCACGGTGGCTGGTTACCATTACTGAACATTTTGATCAAAGATTCTATAGAAGAATCCTGAACAAAAGGGGGGAAATGCAGAAAAGAATTTAAAATTCTCACGGAATCCAGATTTTCTGGAGCCATGAAAGCTGGATGAACCCCTGAAACTATTGCCTTGAGATAATCTTTAAACATTAAATCAAAAATATCCCCTGAAGTCTTCTTAAAATCAAACAATACAGTTTAGCTTAAAAAATAGTTGTAGCTAAAACTTGTAAAGAATGTCTGCCTTGAGCATTGTGCTTTTTAAGATCTATTTATATGGGATCAAAATTGACAACAGCAACTTGAAAGATTTAGATAGGAAACTTAGGGGGCAGTGAGTTTGTGTTAATGGGGGAGGAACAACTAAGAAAAGGAGGTGAGAAAGGTTGCACAACTCAAAGAATGTAATCAATGTCACTGAAGTGTACATATAGAAATTGTTGAATTGGTATATGCTCTGTTACATATATTTTCAACAGCAACAAAAATAAATTGTGTATATATATATATATATATATATATATATATATATATATATATAAACTCTATCTTGCAGAGTTATTGTGAGGATTAGACATAATATATGTAAAATGTCCATTGCATACTACTTTTTTGAACTTGGCATATGAAAAAACATCAGCAACAGAAGGATTTCTAGTTATGACAAATTAGATTTCTTCAAATATCATGTAAGTTCATGAAAATCTTTGATTCAGGAATTTACAAATCAGAGAATTAAACAGTACATACATAAATGATTTTTAAGTAATTAAAAAACATTTTATTATGATCTTTAATGAAACCAGTTTTCTCCTTAGTTAAAATATGCGATATGCTCATTTTGGTTATTTCCTTCATAATCTGTAGCAGAGTTTATTTTACCATCATTATTATATTAATATGCAATAGAAGACTTTCCCAAGGCTCAGAAAAAAAAAAAATCAGCAGATTTTATTTTCTCTGGGCTTCATACATAAAATAAGGACTTTGTATAGGATTCTGGAAGGACTATATGCTATGTCATTTTTCTGATTATCCTAAAAGGAAGGTTAACAGGGCATTAATCAAAGATTTAAATATTTGCATCTGCTTTTTAAAAAGTAGAAAGAAACAAAAAACCTGGTAAGTGATTGTATCTAGGGAGGAATGTTAGGTGGCTGAGGGACAGGGCAGGGAGGGAGAATGCCTTTTCACTATATAGCCCTTGTATCTTTTGAATTTTGTACCATGGGCATATATTACTCATTCAAAAAAGAGTTAATCCTTTTTAAGTAGTAGAAAAAGGATTTTAAATAATACTATGCTTTTTTCTGAGAACTTTTTATAAAATCTCAAAGCTCTGAATACAAAGAAGCCAAAGTAAATTCCCTGAAAAGTCCCATCCAAGTCTGATAACATATATGAGTTAAACCAGTTAAGTGAACCACATTAAAATAGATTTAATTTATAACAACTTCTAACTCTGCCTGTAGGGCAGTCAAAGGAAAACTATATTGCTTCTACAAAGATGTCCAATCCATTGCAAAAATTTTACTGAGAATACAGAATTTTTAAATGGGGACACTTTTAAAATACAATGAGCAGGATAGTAAACTCAATTTAGATATATAAAAGTTATTAAAAGTATTTTGGACAACTGTATAAATTTTTTATGCATATATATTTGATTTCTGCTGAATTTATCATGTGAATAATCAACAACTTATATAAATCCTAACTGCCTATTTAACGCAAATAAAATGAGTTTTCCAAATAGTGTTGTGCACAAGAAAAGAGATTAACCAATAAATTACCTCCAGAAACTACTTAGATCATTTAGTTTTCTAATACAAAATGAGAGTCCTTCACTTCATAAAAATTTAATGCAAATACTTACTTTAGAATATGTTTAAGTCTTGAGGAATTAGGCAATATCCTTGCAATTTTCATTGCCCCTGCAACTGGATGGAGCAGACACCATGGCATAGAACTGTATTAGATAATTTGGGAAATACCATAAACATAAAAGCCCAAATCCTTGCACTTGAGGAGTGGATAAATACCTGAGAATACAATAACTGCTTGAGAAAGTTCATAAGAACCTGCAAAGCACCAGAACAGTAATTCAAAATTATATTCTGCAAATATTTATTATAGTATATTGTACAATAGAAATCATGGATTATCAGTGGACATGTAGTGGAAGATGACTTAAAATTTCTTTTGGTTTGTTCAAATAACCAGAAGAGAATGACTTATTTCTTGTAATAGTCATATAAAACAGCTACATATGATATCTAATGCTAGGCAAACATAGTTGGGGAATAAACTCCCCCTAAGTTACTTGATTAAATGGCATTGGTCTCAATGTGAGACTTCTTGCCTCCCTCACTAACTTCAACAGCCCAGGACTCCCAACCTCTGCCCAGAAACTAAAGAAACTATATTAATGTCTCCCAATAGAACAGTCCAATAACAGTAGAGAAGACCATACTTAAGGAGCCACTTGAGCAGGAACCGGTGGACCAAATCTGCTATCTCTACTGGCATTCAGGGGAAACCTGAAGTCATGAGACATCACCTCAGAGCACCCAGAAAAGTTCATGAATCCTTTATCCAGAAAGCATTCAGTAGGCCTCCCGGAGAACACTGCAGGGACTCTGAAATCATCACCAAGTGGTTTTAATCCAGACTCAGTTGGATGTAGACATAATTCCTCCATAGATGTGTACAGAGCTGCTGCTTCTACATAAGCTATGTCCACACTGAGCAAGCAAAGACATATCTGCTCAAAGCTAATACTTGGTTAAACAATTACCAGGACTCACTCAAGAGGCTCTAGCAGATGTTTGCGGACTCCCGGGGGCAAAAGGCCCCAACCGAAAGGCCTTGGCATTTGTTCAAATCCCACATTGGGTTACTGCAGCGCTTTTGAGCTGCTCAGATCTAAACAGCCCAGGTCAAAGAGTAGAGCAGCGCGGTGACCCTTTAACTAACATGTGTCTTCCAATCTCTCTGATCTTTTCTTTTCCAAGACATGAAGAAACTCAGAATAATAAAAAATAACAATAACTACCATTTACTGTGTGGCTGCTTTGTGTCACACATTGTAGAAGTGCCCAGTAAGCTACATCAGCTCACTGAATATGTCTTCATAACAACCCGCAAGGAAGTATTGTTGTTAATTCACATTTCACAAATGAAAAAAACTGAGACTCAGAGAAACTAGGTAATTTGCCCACATTCATATAGCCGACAAGTGGCAAAAACAGGATTTGAACTCAGGACTGACTGGCATTAATATCCACACTCTTTCCACTCAGTACACAGCTTTATAATTATAGAGAATTAACAATGTCCTTGGTAAGGCAAGAAGTCTCTACTAACACAGGTGTTTTTTGTGGTGTAAATGAAAAACATGAAAACACACAGCTGGTTGCCTGACATACAGTAGGAACACAGTAAATATTTTTGAAAAAATCATTATCTTACATCTTGGAACATGTACAGTGGAGTGGGACAGACTCACAATGGCCTTCTATAGAGTTTTAAGTGGGTTCTAGGGACAACTATTACATATTTAAAAATAGCAACACTCACATGGTACCATAGTAAGTCAGTTGGCCAAGTTAAAAATAGATTCTAAACATAGCAAGAGCAGAAATTCAATCTAAGATACCAAGTCATGGAAAGCAGAGACAATGGTTGCAACTGAAAAAGAGCATGCATAAATTGATTATACATTTATATAAAATTATCCATCTCCATTTCAGATTTGGTCTATTCCTTCTCTACAGCAGAAAACACAAATATACATGCATAAGTATATATATATGCAAATAAATAAACTAAGATGACATCTTCCTATTTACCTGCAATAGCATCATTTACATACATACATCATTAATTTTGAGGCTTTGTTACTTATTAATACATGCTAGATACATCACAACAGTATGCATTTCCTGAAAATCTTCTGGTGGTGGAGGGAGGATAGTTAATGTTCAAAATATTGGGGGTTCAGATGCACACATGGCTATACTGGTGGACAACTAGAAAAGATATGGGACAGAAGTTACATTCCAAACTATTCTCTCTGTGCTCAGTAAATTTACCATGACAGACTTCAAAAGGCGCGTTAACACTGTCATTCTGTCATTTGAATCCCTGGGAGCTGGTATGCCAGATAAAAACTCCAATCACTGTGCCAACGACTCATTCCCCAGAACCACAAGTGGTTCTCAGGAGAAGAGTTGGGCTTAGGCTCTCCTTTAGTCTCTTCCTTTAAAATGCTTGGAGCACACACTTAGTTTTCTCCCAGTTGCTAGAGTACCCCAGCTGTGGGAGTGATTATTTAGGGAGAAAGCCATGAAGCGTGTATCCTTAAGTCACATAATCTTATTATGCTTATATGAACATCAAAAAGAGAATGACAGATGGGTTTGTATTGCAATTTGAAGCAATGGCACATCACATCAAGCAAACCTCTTTTGTAAAAACATACATTTGAGGAATTTTTTTTGGTGTTATATAAAGGATTCAAAAAAAAAAAAAAACCTACCAAAAAAAAAAAAAAAAACCTCACCATAAAATTGATTTATAAATTTGGGAACATTTCTTCTTAAAAAAAAGTTTAGAAGAAGTGGTTTATTTGTCAAACACGATGCAGAGTAGGAGACATGTAGATAAAACATAGGATAGTGATGAAGAGTTCAGGCTTTAGAGTCAGGCTACCTGGGTATATATCCCAGTTCGATCAATATAAACTATTGGTCTTCAACAAGGCATTGTTTCTCCAGGCCACAATTTCCTGAAATGTCAGGTGGAACTAATCATAGCATATTCCTCATAGGGTTCTTGTGAGTGTTAAAGTGCTATATGCTAGCTATGGCCTGGCACATAGAATTCTAACAATTAGCTATTACCGTCTTCTGAAAGTAACAGAAACCATTGGTATTCTAGTACCTGGGATAAGCTGATGACTATTATGGAGGACTGATTTTTACCAAAAGCCAAGGGGGAGGAAAAATATTTTATTTATTGTGCTTTAAGTGAAAGTTGACAATTCAAGTCAGTTTCTCACACAAAAATCTATACACATATTAGGTGACCCTAGTTGCTCTCCCTGTACCATGACAGCACACTCCTCCTTTCCACCTAAGATTTCCCATGGCCATTCAACCATCTCCTGACCCTCTCTGCCTTTTCATCTCGCCTCTGGACAGGAGCTGCCCATTTAGTCTCATGTATCTACTTAGCCAAGAAGCACATTCCTCAGGAGTATCATTTAATGTCCCACAGTCCAGTCCAATCTTTGTCTGAAGAATTTGGCTTCGGGAATGGTTTTAGTTTTGGGCTAGCAGAGAGTCTGGGGGCCATGTCTTCTGGGGTCCCTCCAGTCTCAGTCAAACCATTAAGTCTGGTCTTTTTACTAGAATTTGAGTTCTGCAACCCATTTTTCTTCTGCTCTATCAGGGACTCTCTGTTGTATTCCCTGTCAGGGCAGTCACTGGTGGTAGCTAGGCACCATCTAGTTCTTCTGGTCTCAGGCTGATGGAGTCTCTGGTTTATGTGGCCCTTTCTGTCTCTTGGGCTAATATTTTCCTCATGTCTTTGGTGTTCTTCATTCTCCTTTGCTCCAAGTGGGTTGGGACCAATTGATGCATCTTAGATGGCCGCTTGCTAGCTTTTAAGACCCCAGACACCACTCACCAAAGTGGATGCAGAACATTCTCTTAATAAACTTTGTTATGCCAGTTGACCTAGGTATTCCCTGAAACCATGGTCCCCAGACCTCCACTCCTGCTACTCTGTCCCTCAAAGTGTTTGGTTGTATTCAGGAAACTTCTTAGCTTTTGGTTTAGTAAAGTTGTGCTGACTTCCCCTGTAGTATGTTGTCCTTCCCTTCACCTAAGATAATTCTTAACTACTATCTAGTTAGTGAATAGTCCTCTCCCTCCCTACCATTAAAGAATGTTTTCTTCTGTGTTTAAACCTTTTCTTGAGTTCTTATAATAGTGGTCTTGTACAATATTTGTCCTTTGGTGACTGACTAAATTCACTCAGCATAATGCCTTCCAGATTCCTCCATATTATGTTTTACGGATTCATCGTTGTTCTTTATCGTTGTGTAGTATTCCATTGTATGAATATACCATAATTTGTTTATCCATTTCTCTGTTAATGGGCATCTAGGTTGTTTCCATCTTTTTGCTATTGTGAACAGTGCTGCAATGAACATGGGTGTGCATGTATCTATTCGTGTGATGGCTCATTTCTCTAGCATATATATTCCAAGGAGTGGGATCGCTGGATCGTATAGTACTTCTAATTTCTAGCTTTTTAAGGAAGCACCAAATCGATTTCCAAAGTGGTTGTACCATTTTACATTCCCACCAACAGTGTATAAGTGCCTCCTGGTATATTTGCCCTTTAATCATTATATAGTGTCCTTCCTTTTACTTTAGAGTCTGTTTTATCAGAGATTAGAATTGCCACTCCTGCTCTTTTTTTTATTGTTGTTTGCTTGATATATTTTTTTCCATCCTTTGAATTTTAGTTTGTTTGTGTCTTTATGTCTAAGGTGTGTCTCTTTTAGGCAGCATATGGAAGGAGTGTGTTTTTTAATCCATTCTGCCACTCTCTTTATTGGTGCATTGAGTCCATTTACGTTCAGCATAATTATTGATAGGTATGAGTTTCGTGCTGTCATTTTGATGTCTTTCTTTTGTGTTGTTGTTAGTTTCTTTTTTCCACTTCATTTTCCGTGTTGAGTCATTTTTCTTTTTGTATTTTCTTTTCATCTTTTTCATTGTTGTTGATTTTGTATTTCCTGAGTGTTTCTGTTTTTTATTTTGATGTGTAGGCTTGTTAGTTTCCTTTGTGGTTACCTTAATATTTACCCCTATTTTTCTAAGTTTAAACCAATCTTTTACTTCTTTATGTTGCCTTGACTTCATCTCCACATGAAAGATCTATGTCTACATTTTTTAGTCCCTCTTTTTTGTTTTAGTGTTGTCATCTTTTACATATTGACATCTCTGTTTCCCTATTTTCAGTGTTTTAGCTTTGATTTATTTTTGTGACTTCCCTGTATAGGTTGATATCTGGTTGCTCTGTCCTGTAGTCTAGTCTTGGGTTGTTATCTGATGTTACTGATTTTCTAAGTGGAGGACTCCCTTTAGTATTTCTTGTAATTTTGGTTTGATTTTTGCAAATTCCCTAAACTTCTGTTTATCTGGAAATGCCCTAATTTTGCCATCATATTTGAGAGATACTTTTGCTGGATATATAATTCTTGGCTGGCAATTTTTTTCCTTCAAGGCTTTATATATGTCATCCCATTGCCTTCTTGCCTGCATGGTTTCTGCTGAGCAGTCCGAGCTTAGTCTTATTGACTCTCCTTTGTAGATGACTTTTCGTTTATCCCTAGCCACTCTTAAAATTGTCTCTTTATCTTTGGTTTTGGTAAGTTTAATTATGTCTTGGTGCCTGTCTTCTGGGATCTACCTTATGTGGGGTTCGATGAGCATCTTGGATAGATATCTGTCATCTTTCACGATATAAGGGAAATTTTCTGCCAACAAATCTTCAACAATTCTGTCTGTATTTTCTGTTATCCACTCCCTGTTCTGGTACTCCAGTCACTCATAGGTTATTCTCTTGATAGAGTCCCACATAATTCTTAGGGTTTCTTCATTTTTTTAAATTCTTTTATTTGATTTTTCCTGAAATAAGTCGGTGTCAAGTGCTTTATCTTCAACCTCACTAATTCTGACTTCCATTGCCTCAAAATATTTTATTTTATGACAGAAAACAACTAGCACAACAAAATTTCATCAATGAAGATTATCCAGACTTAAATAGGAAGTTGTTAAATGAATCTTTGAATACAGGATATCGCATGGGATATCAGGTATCTTCAGTGGCAGTTTTGCACACCACAGACATAATGGTTCAAATGAGGCTCCTTTTGTCCACTCACTAGAAGGGCTAAGGGCATAGAGCACTATCTTGGAACTTGCGGCAGGGAACTGAGACATATGCTCCAAATTCTTTGTCTTCTGGCTTATATGGGTAAGACGTGGAAAATCCAGAAGAATGAATAGATGAAAAACTTTCAAATGACTCACATTTTAAAGTGCATCTTTAGCAGAACTGGACCATGGTTTATTCATAATCAAATTCTCCAAATCTTTGCTTCCACAAGTTTTTGTTTCAGGCATTGGGCAAAGGTATATGGGTTACAAAAACAGACAAGGTCCATTACTCTTTTGGGTCTTACATGTTCCACATATGTATTAAAGAAAGAGCAACATGCATCAGATACCCGAGGTGAGGGAAACAAACCTCATGTAAAAATGAGGGTCAAATTTATACTTTCTATCCAGGTGGAAGGCCAGTTTACGTTGGTGCCGTGGAAAACAGGGTTAGCTGCTGATAGAATCACGATGTCATGGATTGAATTGTGTCCCCCAAAAAATGTGTGTAGCATCTTGGCTGGGTCATGATTCCCAGTATTGTATGACTGTGTTATCTGATGTGATGTAAACTCTATCACTATGATGAGATTATATGTGATCTCCTTATGTGTTGCAAATTCTATCACTGTGATGAGGTTATACTGATGAGGTTGACAAGATTAGTGTCTTAATGCAATCTCTTTTGAGATGTAAAAGAGAGAAGTGAGCAGAGACACACAGGAACCTTGTACCAACAACAAAGCAGTGCCGGGAGCAGAGCATGTCCTTTGGACCTGAGGTTCCTGCGCAGAGAAGCTCCTAGACCAAGAGAAGACTGATGACATGGACCTTCCTCCAGAGCCGATGGCGAAAGCGTTCCCCTGGAGCTGAAGCCCTGAATTTGGACTTGTAGCCTACTGGCCTGTGAGAGAATAAACGTCTCTTTGCTAAATCCATCCACTTGTGGTATTCCTGTTAGAGCATCACCAGATGACTGAGACACATGACAACATTTTTACTTAGGAAAGAGCTATGAATTACAGTAACTCAAACACTGGGATAAATTATGGCTAATATGTCAAATTACATGCCATATGAGGAAATTGTTACAACCTGAAAAACTTTAAGACAGGTATAATTAGCCTGTCTCTTTATTCACAAATTGGCCCGGTAGACTTGGTCTAATTTTCAGAAATGTTGAAAGTATTTTGGAATCAGATTTAATTGCTCTTGTTCTGTGGTCCCTAACCTCTGGGCATTTATCTAACATAGTACTTTTATTATTGTATTTTCTCCCTCCTGTAATTGTTCATTAATTGAGCCAAATAATTTAGAGAGTATAGATTAAAAAGAAGGGTTCTGGGACATAGGCCCATTTTACACTACTTCTTTAATGAATTAATACATTAATTAATCCAGTGTTTCCCAAAGTTTATTTAGTTACCCTTACTTCTGATTTTTGTCATATCCATGCTACTTATACTGTTAGATATGCAACATTTTCTTTAATTTGACATAGATTGACTAATCTTGTTTTTTCAGTCTCATCTTAACTAAGCAATGATATTTGTGAAATAATGGGTTTGAAATACTAGAGTTTCAAACACACACTAAAATGAAAAACAGAACTATTTTTTAAAAAAATTATCAACCACCTAAAATGGTCTCCCACTCACTTTGGGAAACAAGGGATTAATTATTGAAATTTTGAACTAGAAAGCACTTAGGTTTTCTAATCCAACCCAGAGTTTCACAGAGGTTAAGATACTCAGCCAAAGTCACCAGTCAAGGGAAGAGTTAGAAGCAAATATGGATCTTATTTTCTGTTCAATTCTTTATTTTTTTTCCTTTTCTAAAATTTTTATTTTTCTTTCTTGTTTTGCTCAGTTTTAAGAGTACAAATGGAATTGTCTGTAATACAAAGTAATAGCACAAAATTACTTTTTAGTATCTGTTTGCTGATTATCTACAGCAATAAAAAAAATCCATACATCTATATACTATATAAGGAGCCCTGGTAGTATAGTGGTTAAAACAGTGTAAACAGATGAATAAGCACAATGTGATATATATATATATACATATATATATATATACACATATACATACATACACACACACACACACACACACACACATATATATATATACAGAGCCCTGGTGGCACAGTGGTTAAGAACTTGGCTGCTAAGCAAAAGGTTGATGGTTTACCCACCAGGCACTCCATAGGAGAAAGATGTGGCAGTCTCCTTCCAGATTTACAGCCTTGGCCCGAGAGTATGGCCCCTGGACACACTTTTAACTCAGCACTGAAGTCACTCCTGAAGTTCACCCTTTAGCCAAAGATTAGACAGGCCTATAAAACAAACAATAACACACATAGTTCAGCCATGTATATGAGACTAACCAGGCACACCAGTCCAAAAATCAAAGATGAGAAGGCAGGAAGGGACAGGAAAGTTGGACAAATTGAAATGGGGAACCCAAGGTCGAGACGGGGAGAGTGTTGACACATCATGGGGTTGGCAACCAATGTCACAAAACAATATGTGTATTGTTTAATGAGAAACTAATTTGCTCTAGGAACTTTCACCTAAAGCACAATAAAAATTAAAAAAGAAAAAGAATCTAGCTTAAAAAAAATTTTTACAGCCTTGGAAACCCTATGTAGCAGTTCTGTTCTGTTCTATCGGGTAGCTAAGAGCCAGAGACGACTCAACAGCAGCAGGTTTGTTTGTTTGTTTTATATACCATATCTATTTATTTATCCCCCAGGCTACTTTTCCTTTCCCATGTAAGAGCCTCATGAACCACCATTAATATGTATGAATTCTGGGAAGGAAAACTGATCTTTGGTACTGGCAGCAGGGTGGCATGGTAGGGTGGCAAAGGAGCCACGCGTGCCAGGCATATCCTCTTACCATCTCAGAGAGTCAAGACCTTTATGAATCAGGGATCATATCTGTAGGAATTCTGTTAAGATCCTAGAACCTTTACAACATTCCCATTTGTTAATTTCATTATCCTATCTCTTTCTCCATAGATCAGCAATAAAATCCTTAAAATTAAAAAAAAATGCCTATGTGTTTATATTCAAGGGCAGCAAGGAAGGCGGAAGCTAGAAAGACTGAGATGTCCCACACTCCTTCATAGCCCTCCTCCTCTCTCAGTGGACGAATAATGCCAGGCCTCAAGAGGCAGGACAGTAGGCCGAGTCCTGGGGCTTACCACACGAAAAATCCAGGCAGGACCTCAGAGGAGGCCTTGAGGCTCAGCAGTAGAAAAGCCATTTTTCCTTTCAGAGAAGCAATTTTGAGAGTTTAACTCTTGACTTCCTCATTTTTAAAATGGGAATCACATTAGTATCTTTCTTACAGGATTACAGTGATGATTAAATAAGATATACATGTAAAATGCTTGTCATATTTCCTAGAACATAGTAAATGCTCCAAATATTATTACTATTGGCCCTAGAGGCATTAGAGGGTCACATGATCATAGTACAAGGAACTTAAACCAGGCCAGAAGTCAAGGGAGAACTATAGGTTGTTTCCATGTCTGAACTAGTCGATCCTTGTTGGACAATATCCTGGCAGGATTCTCCTTATCTTCATTTTTACAGATGACGAAACTGAGGTTCTAGAGAAGAAGTAACATGCCCAAAGTCATAGATCTAATGAGTAACGGACCGGTTCAATCCTGGGCCCATTTACCTCCTAAGAACATTTATACGTTCTTGTATACAGCATTATCTCCCAAAATAAATGTTAACATAAATGAAATATAATTATCAAAGATATTTCTGGAGCTGGAACCAATAAAACATTCCTACGTCAATTACTAGCATAATTCCACATTTTCCCCTATTTTCACATTTGACAGGGAGGAGGTTACGTGAACAGTCATAAACATTTATTGACTCTCTGGATCAGGGAGGGACCACCCTGCACATTTAAGGTCTTATCTTCAATGAATGAAGAGCAGAGACTCACCAAAAGTTGCTTAGCAATGAGTGTCCCTGAAAAGTGCTGCCTAGGACAGGAAATGTTTAAGTAATGAAGTAAACACTGACTTGGTGTGTCAACGTGTGTATTTAAGAGAAACGGGGTTGGGAGTGTGATTTTTCCAAATGCATTAAAAGTTGTGGTTAAACATAAGATTTACTTCTAAGCAGCCCCCGAGTGCTGCAGTCCCAGCTCCCTGCTCTGGGTATCTCTGAAAAGCCCAATGATCTCTGGAACTTCAAAAGCTCTTGTCCAGGGTCAGGAATTTAACACAATTCTCCCGCATTACTGGCATTACTGACAGGCTGCAGGAAGGCAGGAACAAAAGAGAAGTAAGAAGGTGAGCAGACCACTGGATCAAGATAGAAGGGTGTTTCACCTCCTCTCCTGTGATCCAAAAGCCAGTATCCACGCCTTTTATATAACTCTTTGTCTGACCAGATAAAGACAAAGTAGATGTCATTATTTCTTTCCCTAAAAGTCACTAAGAGGCTTTGTCAATTGCTTTGCTTGAGCTTTGAAGCAATAAAAACAAAAAAAAGGGGGGTGGGGGTGGGTAGGGAGATGGCAAATAATTCCTGTGGAGAAGTTTTGCCCTTGTATTCTTCTCTAAATACTCGGGTTACTAAATTGGATATTAACAATGATATCTCACATTTATAAAGAAGCAGTATAAATGACAGACATACAGACCAACGGATAGAACTGAATAAACCTATACGTCTATGGTCAATTGATTTTCAGCAAGGGTGCTAAGTCCATTCAATGGGTAAAGAAGAATTTTTTCAGTAAATGGTTCTGGGACAACTGGATTTCCGCAAGCAAATGAATGACATTGGACCCATACATCATGCTATATATAAAAATTAACTCAAAATAGATCAATAACTTAATTACAAGATGCAAAACTCCTAGAAAAAAAACATAGGGGTAATGCTTTGGGACTTAGCTTTTGACCATGGATTCTTAGATATGATGCCAAAAGCATGAGCATCAAAAGACAAAATGGATGAATTAAACTTCATCGAAATGAAAAACTTTTGTGCATCAAAGGGCTTTATGAACAAAGTGAAGAGACAACCTACAGAATGGGATAAAATAAGGGTTTTATATCCAGAATATATAAAGGACTCCTACAGCTCGACAACAAAGACAAACAACCCAATTTAAAAACGGGCAAAGGTAAAAGCTTGTGAGCAGCCTTCTAAGATGTAACTATTGGTCTCTTCCCACTGGAGCAAGGGAGAGTAAGAAAATCAAAGACTCAAGGAAGCAATTAATCCAACGGACTAATTTTGCCCTCATGAACTACAGCCTCCTCTAGCCTGAGACCAAAAGAACTACATGGTGCCTGGCTACCACCACCGATCGCTCTGACCAGGAGCTCAGTACAAGGTCCCGGTTAGAATGGGTGAAAAACGTAGGACAAATTTTCATTAAAAAAGACCAGACTTACTGGTTTGATAGATACTGGAGGAATCCCTGAGATTATTGCCCTAAGACACCCTTCAGACTTGGAACTGAAACCACTCCCAAGGGCCACCCTTCAATCAAATAAATAACTGGCCTATAAAATAAACAATAACACCCTTGAGGAATGTGCTCCATAAAACAATCAGCTATATGAGAGCAAAAGGGCAACATATGCCCAACAGCAAAGATGAGAAGGTAGGGAGAGGCAGGGAAACAGGATGAAGGGAAATGGGGAACCCAGAGTAGAATTGGGGAAGAGTGCTGACACATTGTGGGGACTGCAACCACTGTCCCGGAACAATTTGTGTATAAATTATGGAATGGAAAACTAATTTGCTGTGTAAACTTTCACCTAAAGCACAATAAAATGTTAAAAACAAAACAAAACTAAAAAAAAGGGCAAAGGACTTGAACAGACATTTCACCAGAGAACATATACAAATGGCCAATAAGCACATGAAAAGATGCTCCATGTCATTAGTCATTGTTGTTGTTGTTAGGTGTCATGGAGTTGGTTCCGACTCATAGTGACCCTCTATGTACAACAGAATGAAACATTACCTGGTCCTGCACCATCCTCACAATCTTTGCTATGCTTTAGCCCACTGTTGCAGCCACTGTGTCAATCCATCTCGTTGAGAGTCTTCCTCTCTTTCCCTGACCCTCTACTTTACCAAGTATAATATCCTTCTTCAGGGACTGTTCCCTCCTGATAACATGTCCAAAGTACATCATTACGGTAATATTAATCAAAACCATAATACCACTTCACATCCACTAGGATGGCTATTATCAGAAAAATGGGAAAACAAGTGCTGATGAGGATGTGGAGAAATTGAAACCCTCATCCATCGCTGGTGAGAACGTAAAATGATGCAGCCACTGTGGAAAACAGTTTCTCAAAAAGTTAAACATAGAATTAACCATATGACCTATCAATTCCACTCCTGGGTATATGCTTAAAAGACTTAAAAGCAGGGACTCAGATACTTGTACATTTATTGTAGTACTATTCACAACAGCCAAAAGGTAGCAACAATCCAAGTGTAAACAGATGAATAAATGCAATGTGAGACATATGTCTGGTAGCACAGTGGTTAAGAGCTGGTAGCACAGTGGTTAAGAGCTCGGCCACTAACCAAAAAGTTAGCAGTTCGAATCCATCAGCCATTCCTTGGAAACCTATGGAGCAGTTCTACTCTGTTCTATAAGGTCACTATGGAATCAACTTGATGGTAACAGTTTGGTTTATACATATATAATTCATTCATGAAGGGAAATGAAATTCTGATATACACTACCACATGGATGCACCTTGAAAACATTATGCTGAGTGAAATGTCAGACACAAAAGGACAAAGATTGTATGATCCCACTTATATGAAATTATCAAGAACAGGCAAATGTATAGAGACCAGAATCAGAACTCTATTCCTAGCCAGCTCTCATAGTTACATAGCTTTGTGACCTTAAGTAGACTCTTTATGTGAAGATTTAGTTTTTTCAACTGTAAATTGGGGATACTAGTTCATCAGCCTTATAAGGATTAAGTGATACAACGTATATATTTATATAGCTTAATAAGAAACAGTGACTTTCATTATTGTAATGCTGTAAGGAAACCGTACCCTTATGCTGTTGTAGTCTGATGTTTGCCTTTTGAGATCCCAGAATAAGGGGTGGTGTCTTCCTTAAAGGGGTGCACATTTTTGATGTTGATGATCTAGAAAAGGGATGTATCCTGTTAGGAAACTAGAATTGGACAGATCAGAGCGGGAACTCCCTCCTTCCAGTTTTCCTGGGTCTAGAGCTCAAGGAATGTATGCTTAAGACATTCCTGCTTGTTAGGTTTAAAGAAACCAGGAAAAGGTCACAAATTAAAGATGAGTAAACTAGATCACATGGCATGTAGCCAGTAGATTAGTTACGAGTGTAACCCTGGAGTCAAACCACCTCCAGTTGTGTTAGCTGAAGCATTGGAAAAGCAAAGCTTTCCCAGTGGAAGCTGAATCTCAAGACAGAAGTTGGAGTTCTGACTTGTAAGAGCTCTTTCCTATGGGGAGCTGGGGGATTATTTCACTGAAAGATAGATTTCCTTGCAAATTCCTTAAACTTTCGAAGATTTCAGTTATTATCTACTGAGTCTCATGAAAACGCTAAGATAGGGAGTTTGGGCATTTTTTTTTTTTGAATTTTTCTGAATTAACTAAGTTTTAAGGAGATGACATGACTTGCCCAGGATCATGAGGTCAGTACATGACAATGCCCAAGGAAAAGCCAGTGTTTGTTTTTTTAATCATTCCTAGTCCAAGGAAATTTCTATTATCCCCATACTATGAAAGTCAATAAAGTGTGAAGATGTTCTGGACTATCATTTTGCATTAGTTACATCAATTTACCCTTTCTACTTCACCCACATCTTAGATAACTGCGTCAATTTTATTCAGAATAAATATTTTCTGGGCCCTTCGGTACTGAAGCTTATCTGAATAGATTTAATTCACTATAAATTCAGGCATGCAAAAGGACATAATCTGTGCAGACCCACCTGGTCCCACAGAATTATCAATCAAATAAGTGTCATCATCTAAAATTATACTCGTTTTTCTCATTTAGCCCTAAGGTTACGTAATACCCACAAGTGGAATTAAAAATATTTGTCTGATTCTGAATTTCTGCAAATTACTTTGAGATTCTTAAATGAAAAAATGCGTTAGCAGTGTACAATATTACAGTTATTCAAGCTATAGCTCAGAAACAAAATATATTCAAAGGAAAAAAAAAACCACAGCTGTAGATTGCCACTGTCCAAAACAAGGTAATAATATTTAAAAACAGTTAAAAGCATAATATAGTCAGGGATCAGGTGGAAAGAAAGGTGGAAGTCAAGTATCAGCAAAATGCAAATAACTACTCATTGCACAGTGGGCTTTAGGTATTTGGATAATCATTTTCACCTTGTGGAAAAGTTTTCCAGAATAATTATACAGTTTTATGTCTCATCAGCCAGTTGAAAACTCTTTATTAAGCACCTGACACGTGTCCCAAATTAGGCTAGGTGCTGAGGGTTTATGTAAGACTTGGCTCCTGACTTCAAACTTTATGAGAAGGGGTTAATTAACATCCTTTTTTTCTTTTTTTTCAGTCATTCAAACTTAGTGTTCTCTTAAATGTGCTTTAGGAGTTCAGAGTAGAGATTAATGCGGTTTGAAATGATTTAAATAACAAAAAGCTTTGCTAAATAGTTAAATGTAGTCAAAATATAAAAATACTGGGGGGAGAAACTTTGCAGAGAATCTATTCCATTCTTAATAATTTAGTTTTTATTTATAAATGTTTATATAAGGATTCCATTTTATTAACGTGCACTGCCGACACTTTCACTGGTAGAAGAATATAATGCAAAAGGAAAACCTGTCTTATTTGAAATAACTTTGCTGAATCTGAGTCTTTTTAAAAAAGTCATTGAGAAGACTGACTCCTGTCTTAATTTTAACAATATATACTATTTCAGATACAAAAATTGAAAAATTGTTCTAAGCACTGGGGATACATGAATGAATAAAGCAGGTCCTATCTTCAAGAGTTTACAGTTTGATAGGAGAAAACAAGTAACTAAACAAAGTCATTGCAAATTAATGTGGGAGGCTGTGTAACAGAAGTACAGGGGCCACAGAGGAAGGGGCTGAGAAGGAAAGCTTCAAGGAGAAGGTGACCTTCAAGGAGGTCATCCTGCGGACACACCAAAAAAAAAAAAAAAAATCAAACCCGCTGAAGTCCAGTAGATTCCAACTCATAGGTAGGGACAAACAATGTGTCTGGGCAGGTCAATGTTGAATCAGGGAGAGAAAAGGGAAAGGCATTGCAAAAAAGGAAAACTGCAAACAGCATATGAAAAGGCACAGTGAGTGAGTAGAGAATTTGAGACCAAAGTTGGGGTTTCCTACATTTACTACTAAGCTTTTCATTACCTACATGAAAAGGGAGTCTTTACAAACAAGTCACTAGCCCATGATGACTCTAAAATTTAAATAATAAATGAATGCTAATGATTAATTTTCCATACCTGGGTGTTAATAATTCACTTACACAACTGTATTCATTTCATACAAATATCTTCCAATGTGATAAAGTTTGTGATGATGCAATCATTCACATTCAATTTCAAATAGAATGTTGATCACAGGACCATATGAATTATCTCCTATTGAGAAAATTACTTCTTTCAATAAGGAAGAATATAGTCAGTTTGCTTTAGGGTTTAGTGAAAGATCACAGAAACAATTAATAAAAGGAGCATAAAAATCTGTTAATTAAATCGTTAAGTATTAATATTGTGCAATTTCAAGGCCTTTTAAAATTTACATACACGCTTTTACATACATCTCGTCATTTAAATTAGTACATCACATGCACAAATCATTTAAGGTTAGATGTGTTATTCAAAGATCATTAAAAAATATTCTAGTCTAGTGAATTTACCCTTAGAATAAAACATTCAACAACTGTAATACCATGCTACAGCTGCAAAGTTTCACAAAAGGATTTACAACTTTTCCGTAGTAACTTTATTTCCCACACAAAAATTTACACATAGTTATGTGAATCTAACTGTTCTCCCGATACTGTGACAGCACACTCCTCCTTTCCACCCGATTCCTCCTGTCCATTCAACCAGCTCCTAACCCTCTCCGCCTTCTCATCTCACCTCCGGACAGAAGCTGCCCGTTTAGTCTCTTGTGTCTACTGGAGCTAAAAGGCACACTCCTCACGAGTATCACTGCATGTCCCACTTCCATAGTAACTTTAACTGGAAGTCATGCCAAATTTCACTAGGAACATTTAAATGTAAGACCGAACACAACATGAGCATGTTTTTGTTGCTATGAGAACCTTCTATTTTGTATCAGAAATTGCAGCCTTGACGACGCAATGTTTGCGCCTTTTTTACACGTTTTTCTACAGCTGTTCCTCTCCTGTAGTAATAATAGTCTAATGGCTCTAGTTTCCTCTTGCACTCGGCCCAGTTTTCCGTTTTAGCTCTAGTTCTCATAGGCTGTGCGGTGGCCTTTTCTGGGAGGGCGGTGAAGACTGGCCGGGAGAAAACGCGGAGGGCAGTAGCCTGTGAATGGGAAGGGGGAGGAGGCTTGATTGCAGGTTGGCAATTACTCCCTTGGGAGCGGGCCCTTTCACCCAGCTCTCCCGGCTGCGTTTTCAAATCTGCAGTAAAAATTCGAGCAACGCCACGTCGTACAAACAGTAGAGGAGGGGGGAGAGTAGTGTGTCTGAGATGTCCCCACATGGGTAAGAATTATTTAATACTAAGGGGCTCGGAACCTTAGTATTAAATAATTCCCCGAGGCCTGAGGGATCAGGGTTCAGGCCTTGGCACTGGAGGGCAAAGGCTGAAAGGGCCCGGATGCGTGGCCAGTGGGTCTTGGGCGACAGAAGCACACTCAGGTCGCCCGGGCGCTGCAGCTGCACGTGGCGGGAAGTGGGGCAGGGCGCACGTTCGCAGCACTCCCCGCTCCCGGCACTCCCTCTCCAGGGTCTCCCTCCCAGGGGATTCGGAGCGGCCTATCCTCCCAGCGGGGCTTGGAGGGGGGGAAAGTGCGCCGCGACCCACGTTAACGATAGGCATCTCCCAGGCGACGGGCTCCGCAACAAGATGGCGGAGGACAGAGAATGGGAAAGCACAGGTAAGAGCCTCCGAGGGAGCGGCTGACCTCGCTGTTCACCGCGACCCGGGGCTGCACAGGGAAGTTCCTGGTGGGCCTAGTTCGCCCTCCATCTTGAGCCCCTACTCGTAAGGAGAGTGGACATTGAGGAAGGCAGGCCGCCCTCCTCACCTTCTGAGGCTTCCTAGGGCCGACGCCTCGGCCCCGCCTCCCCTCTTTCTTCCCGCTCCCCGCCCCCCGCCCCTCCCGTCTCATCCTCCAGCCCTCCTTTCCCCGTCTCTCTCTCTGGGCGGGCCAAGCCTCGGTTCAGGGGCGGGTTGCGGCCCAGGCGCCCGCAAGGGAAGGTAGTAATGGCGTCCGTGTTCACGGTCGCTGGGATGCTGCCTCCGACCCTGGCCGGGGGTTCCTTCTGCTGCGAACGCCACGCCACCAGCTGCCCACGTTGTGAACACCGCCGGGCGGGGTGGCTGAGGACAGGTTCTGGGCAGTCGGAATCTCGCGGGATCTTCTTCCGCCGCGTCGAAACCCCGCCCGAGCCCTGCCTGGTGGTGGTTTGCGTCCACCATTTTACCTCCCTAGTGAGGACGTGGGAGGAGAGGTCATAGCCGTTCCATTGGCGCCTCTGCTTGTCGGAAATGCGTGCCCTGCGGCCATTCTTGTGCCCCCTCCCCCCGGTCATGTGTCTTAAAACGCAAAAAACCTAAAACAATTTTACTAAAGACTAAGTTGCAAAATCGAGTGGCAACGCGTGGGAAGTCCCGTGCACTGGCCGGGCTTCGCGCGGTTACGCAGCCGCCGTCTACACTGGAGGGCCTGGACCGAGAGGTTCGCTCATGGTGGGTCAGATGCGCAGGATTGATGTGTTTCATGTTTAGAGAAGCGGAAAACCGATTATCCACGCTTATTTGCAAGACTTAAATTGTTTTCATTGAGCAGTGTGGTTTAACACCCAAACCTTGGTCACCACCCTCTCTTAGTTACTCATTTTATTAAGTGTCTAGTAACTGGAAAAGTCACCGCGAGAACAATATTTAAAAGGCCATAAAACCAGTAGAGGTAAACATTTTAGACATGGAAATAATAGTCCACCTTTGTTTACTTTCTTGAGCGCTCAAAACACCATATCAACATACCATTTTTCTCAGCATGAAACAAAGTGAACTCAGGTTAATAACCAATATTTACAAGTGAGAAAACCAGTCCCGAGATGTTTTTAGTCATTCGTCGTGGTGATCACAGAAAATCAGTGGAGAAACTATGAAACTGCCGAAGATCTATCTTTTGATACCAGTAATACTATTTGATCTTTACGTGAATCTTAGAAGCCAGAATTATTTTATAGATGTTCCTTATTTTAAGATGTCCTTATAATTGTATGGTGCTGTTTAAAAAGTGTTGAAGTAAATTGTAAGAAAAATGATTACTGACATTTTTAAAATAATTTTAGGTAATGTGAAAGCTTCCTTAGAAACCAGAATGATACAGTCAAATTTTTAAAAATTGTGTTAAGTGTATATTGTGGAAAGAAAAATCTGACAAATACGTCAATTAGAGTTAAAAGGTTTTATTGGGAGAGTGAAGGAAATCAAAGACCCAAGGAAGAAATTAGTCCACAGGACTAATGGCTCACACAGCCACAGACTAGCTTGTCTAGTCTAGTCTAGCTTGAGACTAGAACTAGATGGTGCTACCACTACCAACAGTTCCCACCAGGATCACAATAGAAGGTCCCGGTTAGAATGGGAAAAAAAGGAAAATAAAACTCAAAATCATAAAAAAATAAATAAATAACAGACTTGCTGGACTGATAAAGACTAGAAGAACTCCTGAGACTATCACCTTAAGATATCCTTTTAATATGAAACTGAAGTCACTCCCAGAGATCACCTTTCAGCCAAATAATAGATTGGCCTATAAAATAAACAATAACACTTGTGAGGAATGTGCGCCTTTAAACAGTCAGCCATATAATAACAAACGGTCAACATTTACCCAAAAGCAAAGATGAGAAGGCAAGGAGGGGCAGGGAGACTGGATGGATGGAAACAGGGCAGGCCAGATGGAAATAATGAGTGCTGACACATTGTGGGGACTCTCAATTCTATTCCACTGGTTTATTTTTATTTATTAGATTCTTTTTAAAAATAGAAAAACTGTTGGGAGATAAACTGTCTAATTAACAAGTTATGGATTTAAATAAAAAGATTTGGTTAGGTCAGTGCAGTGCAGTGCAGTGCAGTGAATTAGTTAGTATGGCCCTTCTAGCCATAGTCTTTGTAACTCCCACCAAACTGTTGAGTGAGGACTATGCAAATGAAGTGCTTGTGGCCCACCAAGGAGATTGGATAGCTTGCTAATAATATAAGGTGCACGGCACCCTTGTGGGGGTCAAACCCTTTAAGTCCAAACTAGAGGTATTTCTGCAACTATAATTCTCTTAAAACCGTTGTGAGTCTTCTATGAATGTTATTGTCTGTTAGACAAAAGCCACATACACAAACGAGGTAAATCATTATTTACCTTGGGCTTCTGCTGAGACAGATGAGGGATAATACATTTGGCTTCTTTTGAAGCCACCAGGAGCTGTTGTGGTGCACTGGTTAAGTGTTTGGCTACTAACTGAAAGGTAGGCAGTTCGAACCCACGAGCCGCTCTGCAGGAGAAAGATATGGCAGTCTGCTCCCATAAAGATTTACAGCCTTGGAAACTCTATGGGACAGTTCTACTCTGTCTTATAGGGTCACTGTGAGTCGGAATCAACTTGACAGCAACGAGTTTTTTGTTTTTTATTTGTTTTTGTGTTGTTTGATTGAGAGGATCTGTGAGATACACCCTTACACTGCTTGTTTATCTGGTGCTCTGAGGCATTGCATTTGACTGTTCTGAGGTCTTAACAAACGATGTTGCAGCCATATACTCTGCTTCATGTTTAGACTATGTTTTCCTAGCAGTGCCTTAAAGTTAAACTCTGCCCGGAAGCCATTTTTTATTTTGCCATCTGAAGAGGCTGGGAATTTTCAAAACTAGCAATTTCTGATTCTTTTTAAATTTAACTTTCCTTCCTTTGGAGCCCTGGTTGCCCAGTGGTTAGGAGCTCGGCTGCTAACCTGGAGGTTGGCAGTTCGAATCCACCAGCCGCTCCTTGAGAACCCTATGGGGCAGTTCTACTCTGTCCTGTAGGGTCACTATGAGTCGGAATCGACTCAACAACATTTGTTTTTTCTCCTCACTTTCCTTTAAGCTGTAACCCGGAGCCAACAAGACCACACTACTTGGTTCCAAAGCCTCTCCTATATTTTTAGGCATTTGTTACAGCAGCACCTTAATCCCAGTTACTAAAATCTGTGTTAATTATCTTTATCATTTTGGGGTAATAAATTATTCCAAAACTTAGTGGTTTAAAACAACACTTACTCTCTCCTACAGTTTCTGAGGGTCAATAATCTGAGAGCAGTTTAGCTGCTCAGTATCTGTCAGGAAGTTGTGTTCAAGATGTTGACTTGGGCTGTAGTAATCTGAAGGCTTGACTGGGCTAGAGGATCTGTTTCCAGTTTTAACTCATTTGGCTGTTGGCAGGAGGCCCCAGTTCTTCCCTGGCTGTTGACTGGAGGCCTCAGTTCCTCACTTTATACGCTATGCATTCTCCCATGTCTTTTTGTGTTTAACCCAGTAAACTGAATTAATGGGCTTCTAATTTCAAATCATTGTTCTTCTGTTCTCATGTGAAAATTCTCTTTCCTTTGAAACTCGGAATCTTAATCACTTTCTGTCTCCGTTATTTAGTGCTGCTACAACAGAAATACTACAAGTGCATGGTTTTAACAAACAGAAGTTTATATTCTCTCACAGTTTAGGAAGCTAGAAGTCTGAATTCAGCTCCAGGGGAAGGCTTTCTCTCTCTTTTGGCTCTGAGGGAAGGTCCTTGTCATCAATCTTCCCTTGAGTGGGCCTAGGAGTTTTTCTGGTCCTTTGGACCTGGACATACTCCCTTCCTGGTTCTTCATTCTTGGTAGTAAGAGGTCCCTCTCCTCTCTGCTCGCTCCTCTCTTTTATATCTCAAAGGAGATTGACTCAAGATAGAACCTAATCCTGTGGATTGAATCTTACCCCATTAACATAACTACCTCTAATCCTGCCTCATTAACATCATTAAACAAAAAAACAAAAAAACACCAAACCTGTTGCCATTGAGTTGATTCTGACACATAGCGACATTAATACCATAGAGGTTAGGATTTACAGCATAGGATAATCACATCAGATTACAAAATGGTAGACAACCACACAATACTGGGAATCATGGCCTAGCCAAGTTGACACACATTTTTGGGGGACACAATTAAATCCATAACACGTTCTATCCTTCTTTGTTACTGTCATTTGTCAGTCTCCCTCTAGCTTATTTCCTCTTATTGATCAAAGACTTTGGTAGTTTATCAGTTTTATGTCTATCCGAAATTCTACCATTGTTCTGGATAACTTCATTGACCAGGTGGACCACCCATCCAACACACTGGTTTTATAGATCCTTGTTCTTTTTCAACTCTAGTGACCTTCACTTCCATTTCTTTTCAACACCCTATTCTTGTGATCCTGTAAGGCCCTCTGATGTCTTTATTCCTTCATTCTATTGACTGACCCCAATCTCCTAAACTTCCATTGGTGCTCTCCTCCATTACTTCTCGATTACGTGTGTAATACCTGGCTGTTGATCTTACCAAGGCTATTCGTTTCCTTATCCCTTTCCCCCTGCCCCCCCCACCCCAAACCCTGAGTCTATCCATCAAACAAAACTGATCTGGGCTGTTAAAAGTAAAATTTTTACAATATTAAATTTGTATATGAGCTCATAAGCTTTATTTTTCAGTTCATGAACCAGGGAATGTCTCTTCTGGAAGTCAGGTAAGAGTTCTTGAGTGCAGTACAAAGCAAAAGAGTTTTATAAACAGGAAGCTTATACTGGACATGTTTCAGATTGTCTGGTGAGCATCTTCTTTCCTTATTTGGGATTAAGGGGAAATTTTGAACCAGGTTAAACTCAGCAGGCAAGTCCTGATTGGTTAACTTAGATTTCCATTTCCAGAAGAGTCAACTGATTCATTTGTATTTTAGCTCCTGGGAAGGTTAGGCATTTACAAGAAATAGAAACGTAGGTTTTGGTTTGTTGACATGCGGCTCAGCACAAGCAACTCCTTTTTGGGCCTAGTTTAGTCAGGTTAACAGGACTAACAAAGTAGAAAAGGAATTTGTCAGAAGACAGTAGGAAGCTCACAGAATCAACAGGAAAGCTGGAGAACCAGCTTGGAATATAGGAAAGAACCAAGAAGGCTCAGCAGCATGTATCACAGCTATGCTACAAGGACAACCTGGTTAATGTGCCACTGCTGGTACCACTGCCACTGGATCCCTGCTACTGAATTCCTGCTGCTATTTCTTCTGTCATCCTGATAATTTAAAAACTGTCCCTGCATTCTTGTATTACCTCCTTAAGTTT
The DNA here is from genome assembly GCA_030035585.1 of Dugong dugon. Taxonomy (NCBI): domain Eukaryota; kingdom Metazoa; phylum Chordata; class Mammalia; order Sirenia; family Dugongidae; genus Dugong; species Dugong dugon. The sequence goes on along the minus strand of CM057469.1, from coordinate 18,916,428 downwards.
CGTGGACAGAAGCATCTGATTGACTGCACCTAGGTCACATGCCTGTTTACTCACCACCAGCTGGCTGGGGTGGGGGCAGGGGATACTCTCTTTGGCTTATTTAGTGAAAGGAAGGACACTGTATCCTGTCAATATTATACACAACAGGGATTTTCTCCAAATAGGAAGAGTATTTAGATGTTGGGTGCCTCCCCCCACCAAAAAAAAAAAAAAGAAAATGATGACGACAAATGTCTAGTTTAGATTCTCTGCTGGTTGGGCTGCACAATCTGTTTTTTAACTTTCTTTTTTCTAGGTGGGCAGGGTGGTGTCTTCTCTGAAGTCTCCCAATCCACCCTCAACCTTCTTATTCTCAGTAGATGGTCGTGCTTTGTAGTACGAGAATGGTAGCCCTAGGACTTTAACTCCCTTAACTTGGAACCTCAACCTTCAAACATACCTTCATCAGCATTCTCCTTTCTTACCTTCCTTTAGTTATTTTAGTGGAACAGCTGTTCCTTCTCTTGTTCAAGGCAGCTTTTTTCATCTGTATTCATAATACATCCACTCTCATCTCCCCCAGGACTTTCCTTCAACAATTAGGCCTTATTCTCTTAGATGAGGTCCCTAGGAGGCACACAGTTTGGGTTCGACTACTAAACTAAAGGTTGGCAGTTTGAACTCACCCAGTGGCGCCATGGAAGAAAGGGCTGGCTCTCTACTACTTCTGTAAAGATTACAGCCAAGAAAACTCTATGGAGCAGTTCTACTCTGTATCACATAGCATCACTGTGATTCAGAATCAACTTGATAGCAATAGGTTTTTTTTAGGGAGGGCCTCTTTAGTTAAGATTATTTATTAATACTGCCTTTATGCCAGACACTGCTAGATGCAGGAGATGCAAAGATGAATGTGATATACTTTTGAAAAGCTTAGTTATTAGTGGCAAAAAGATAGATACAAGTGATTTTTTTTAATAATTTATTTTGTTGAGAATATACACAGCAGAACATACACCAATTCAACAATTTCTACAAGTACAATTCAGTGACATTGGTTACATTCTTCACGTTGTGCAACCATTCTCACCTTTTCCTAAATGTCCCCCCCATTAACATAAACTCACTGCCCTCTAAGTTTCTTATCTAATCTTTTGCTGTTGTCAGTTTGATCCTATATAGATAGTTCCTAAAAGAGCACAATGCTTAAGGCAGACATTCTTTTTTTTTTTTTTTTGTAATTGTGCTTTAGGCGAAAGTTTACAGAGCAGATTAGTTCCTCATTAAACAATTAATACACACGTTGTCTTGTGACATTGGTTGCCAGCCCCTGTGATGTGTCAACACTCTTCTCTTTACCCCAGGTTACCTGTTTTCATTCATCCAGTTTTCCTGTCCTTTCCTGCCTTCTCGTCTTTGCTTTTAGGCTGGTGTGCCCATTTAGTCTCATATACATGATTGAACTACTAAGCGTGTTCCTCGTGTGTTATTGTTTGCCCTATAGACCTGTCTAATCTTTGGCTGAAGTGACTTCAGTACTGAGTTAAAAGGGTGTCTGGGGGCCATAGTCTTAGAGTTTCTCCAGTCTCTGTCAGACCAGCAAGTCTGGTCTTTTTTTTGTGAATTTGCATTTTGTTCTACATTTTTCTCCTGCTCTATCTGAGACCCTCTGTTGTGATCCCTGTCAGAGCAGTTGGTGGTGGTAGCTAGGCACCATCTAGTGTTCTGGGCTCAGTCTGGCAGAGGTTGTGGTAGTTGTGGTCCATTAGTTCTTTGGACTAATCTTTTCCTTATGTCTTTGGTTTTCTTCATTCTTCTTTGCTGCAGCAGAGATGGGACCAGTAGATGTATCTTAGATGGCTGCTTACAGGCTTTTAAGTCAAGGCAGACATTCTTTATTAGTTAAGCTAAACTATTATTTGGTTTTAAGGAGACTTCAGTAGATATTTTGGGTTTAAAATTTAATGATTAAAGATTATCTCATGCAATTGTTTCAGGGGTTCATCCAACCTCCATGGCTCTAGAAAGTCTGAAGTCCATGAGAATTTGAAATTCTGTTCTGCATTTTCCTCCTTTTGATCAGCATTTTTTCTATATACTCTTTGATCAAAACGTTCAGTAATGGTAGCTGAGTACCACCCAGCTCTTCTGGTTTCAGGGTAAACGATTAGCCCCATGTTCCATTTCTTCCTCCTATCCTGACTCTCCTTCTTCTGTTGCTCCAGGCAAATAGAGACCAATTGTTGTACCCTGGATGACTGCTTACAAGCTTTTAAGACCCCAGGCACTATGCAGTGAACTAGGAGATAGAACAAAAGTACTCAACATGGTATTAGGCAAAATAACTGGGATGTCCCATGAAACCATGACCCTAAACCTTCAAACTAAGGAACCGAATCCCATGAGGTGTTTGGTTGTACATAAGCAGCTTCAGCAGCTGCTCTTTTTTTTTCGTTGTTATTAAAATATATCTATCACACAACTTTTGCCAATTCGACATTTTTACAGGTATACAACTTATTGACAGCAGTTCCATCAGATACAAATGATTGATTGCGGTGTGATAATTTAATTGCAATCGTTATTTGTGTAATTTGTTTAATATCTGATTCTCAGAACATCAGCACATGTCTGTTTTGTTATTCATTGTGTCTTCAGTGCCTAGTATATAGTAGCTGCTCCATAAATATTATTGAATGAATGAAGAGAGGTAAGCTCAGGGGACCTTTGGATCACAGAGAAAAGATGCTTGGCCCAGCCTAGAAAATGAAGGAAGAAAGACTGGGATGGGGAAAGGGGTGGGATGAGTGTGAAGGCTTGATGGGAGAGATGGCAGGAGCAGGATCTTAAAGGCTTAGAAGTCTGCCAGGACCAAAAAAGAAGGAAGTACCAGGCAGAGAGAGGAGCATGAACAAAGGTAGGGAATGGGGGGTAGGTGGAGATGGTTTGAGCAGTTAGGTGTTAAATTGTTATTAATAATTAACATCTATTAGGTTTTGCATACGTACTTAGAATATGTTTATATAAATATGCTTAAGTATTTTACACAGTATTATCTAATTTAATACCTACAATGTTCTGTGAGTGAGATATTACCATTTTAGAAAAGAAAAAACTTTGAAACCCTTAGACTAAGTAACTTGCTTAAGGCCATTTAGCCTGTAGAACAGGGATTTGTTTTGGGTCTTTCTGGCTGCAAAGCCATGTTATACTAATGTGGTAGTTCCTAAACTTGACTGCTCATCAGAATCCCTTGACCCCAGGTTCCTGGCCCAACCCAGGACCTACTGAACCAGAATTTCCAGGTGCAGAGCTCATAGATACATGTTTATTACAAGATCTTGGATGATGATCATACAACTGGCCTGGTACTGCTTTCCTCAGCCTTAGAATTCACTACATATGGTGTCAACAGCAAGGCTGGAATAGACGAATAGGTAGTAGAGGCTTTGTATGTATTGCTAAGAGTCTTAGACTCTATCTGTAGGTAATGGGGAGTTTCTAAATTATTTTAAGCTGGGAAGTGATGTAGTCAGATAGGTATTTTGTGTAAGTCACTTTGGCAACAATGTGGAAGATAAAGTGAAGTTACAATATTGCAGGCAATAAGAAATTGTATCTTCACATTTCGGTGATAGATTTTTTCCTTTTTGCACACAAGCATTCTCAAATCTCCTAAATATTTTCTCTTGGTCCTGTCATCCCTTCAGGAGTGTGAATTTCATCTTTTTGCTAGCTAAATTCTTGAAAGAAACAACCATACTTAATGCCACGTTTCAATCAGTTCAAGAAATATTTATGTCTCCTTTTCTTCATTGGAAACCCTGGTGGTGTAGTGGTTAAGAGCTACAGCTGCTAACCAAAAGGTCGGCAATTCAGATCCACCAGGCACTCCTTGGATACCCGATGGGGCAGTTCTACTCCATCCTATAGGGTCTCTATGAGTCGGAATCGACTCAACGGCAATGGGTTTGTTTGTGTGTTTTCATTATTGCCTCCTTCTTACACAGCTTCCACCCCCATTACCCTATGTCTTTTCCAAGGTCATCTTTCATTCAGTAAATATTAATTGAATGTTATTTACAAGGATGGTTCTTTCTCAGATTAAAAAAAAATATTGTGATAAATATATATAACAGATCATTTGCCATTTCAGCCATTTTTAAGTGTACAATTCAGTGACATTAATTGCTTGCTTTTACGGTATTATGCAACCATCATCACTATCCATTTCCAAATGTTTTTCATCACCTTACACAGAAACTTAGTACCTCTTAAGCAGGAACTCCTCATTCCCCTCCACCCTGCCCCTGGTAACCACTAATAAGCTTTTGTCTCTATTGATTTTCCTATTCTAGATATTTTGTAAACACAGGATCATACAATATTTGTACTTTGGCATCTGATGTATTTCACTCAGTATAATGTTTTCAGGGTTCATCCATGTGAGAGCATGTATCAGAATTTCATTTCTTTTTATGGCTGAATAATTTTCCATCGTATGTGTATACCACATTTTGTTTACCCAGTCATCTGTTGATGGACTCTTGGGTTGTTTCAACCTTTTGGCTGTTGTGAATAATGCGTTGACAAACATTGTACAAATGCCTTTTTGAGTCCTTGCTTTCAAGTCTTTTGGGCATATACCTAGGAGTGGAATTGCTGGACTATATGGTGATTCTATGTTTAACTTTCTGAGGAACTGCCAAACTCTTATCCACAGTGCCTGCACCTTTTACATTCCCACCAGCAGTGGATAACAGTTCCAATTTCTCCACATCCTCAACACTTTACCAAAAAATGTCCTTTTTTCTTGTACACTTCTTAGTGATGTCATTTACCTTGGTCAAACCGTGTGCACTTCACCCACATCTGATGCTACCTTCCCTATCACCAGAAATAACAGTGAGGAGCCCTGATGGTACAGTGGTTAAGAGCTCAGCTGCTAACCGAAAAGGTCGGCATTTCGAATCCACCAGCCGCTCTTTGGAAACCCTACAGGGCAGTTCTACTCTGTCCTATAGGGTCACTATGAGTCAGAATTGACTGGACGGCAACGAGTTTGGTTTACTATCTTGAGAGTGCTTCCCCCTCTTCCCACTCCTCACCCATACGTGGTAACCACCAATGAGCGTTGGTCTCTATCTATCTATATATATATATGTATATATATGTATATATATATTCTTGTCCTATAAAAGTGAGACCATACAATATTTGTCCTCTTGTGATTGACTTATTTCAGTCAGTAATAATGTCCTCCAGATTCATCTATGTTAGAAGATATTTCAGGGACTCATCATTATTCTTTCTGGCTGCATAGTACACCATTGTGTGTATATACTACATTTTGTTTATTCATTCATCCATTGATGAGCGCTTAGGTTGTTTCCATCTTTTTGCTGTTGTGATGAATAATGCTGCAATGAACGTGGGTGTGTATATGTCTGTCTGTGTCCCTTTTGTTAGATCTCTAGGGTGTCCCTAGAGATCTAGTAAAAGAGACATGAGCAGACATATACACACCTATGGTGATGGGAGAGGTAGAATGGAATCAATGGCAGTAGGTTTGGTTTTTGGTTTTTTGGGTATATACCTAGGAGTAGTATTGCTGGATCACCAGGTATTTCTATTTCTAGCTTTTTGAGGAAGCACTATACCGTTTTCCATAGTGGTTGTGCCATTTTACAATCCCACCAGCAGTAGATAAGTGTTCCAGTCTCCACACATCTTCACCAGCATTTGTTGTTTTCTGTTTTTTTAATCAGTGCTGTTTTTGCAGGGGTGAGATGGTATCTCATTGTAGTTTTGATTTACATCTCTCTAATGGCTAATTATCGCGAGCATCTTTTCATGTTTGTTGGCCGCTTAAATGTCTTCTTTGGTGAAATGTCTGTTCATGTCATTGTGGTTTTGATTTGCATTTCTCTAATAGCTAATGACTTTGAGCATCTTTTCATGTGCTTATTGGCCATTTGTATATCTTCTTTGAAGAAATGTCTATTCAAGCCCTTTGCCCATTTTTCAATTGGGTTATCTTTTTGCTGTTGCATTGTAGGAGTTCTTTATATATTCTGTATATCAAACCCTTACCAGATATATGATTCCCAGATATGTTCTCCCATTCTGTAGGTTGTGTCTTCATTTTCTTGTTCAAATCTTTTGATGCACAACAGTTTTTAATTGTGATGAAATCCAGTTTTTCTAGTTTGTATTTTGTTGCTTATGCTTCTTAGTGTCATATCTAAGAATCCATTGTCAGTTACTAGATCTTGAAGTTTTACCCTATGTTTCTTCTAAGAGTTTTATGTTTTTGTCCTTATGTTGATCCATTTTGAGTTAATTTTTATATATGGTATAAGACATGCTTCATTAGATTTTGATATAAAATAAAAATACCTGGGATTTAAGGATGGGAGATAAAGGAATAGAAAATTGGAGTCATGGAGCAATCAGTCAACAAAATATTGTTAGTGGATGTTATGGATTGAACTGTGTCCCCCAAAAAGATATGTTGAAGTTCTAACCCCCAGTACTTATGAACATGACCTTGTTTGGGAATAGGGTCTTTGAATATGTTATCAGTTAACATGAGATCAAACAGGGTAGAATGGTCGCTGATCCAGTCTAAGTGGTGTCCTTATAAAAGAGAAGAGACACAGAGAGACAGTCAGAGGAAAGACATCCATGTGGAGATGTATCTGCATACCAAGCAACGCCTGGGATTACCAGAAGCCTGGAGAGACAAGAAAGGCTCTTTCCCTACAGCCTTCAGAGAGAGCATGGCCCTGCTAACACCCTGAATTTGGGCTACTAGTCTTTAGAACTGTGAGAGAATAAATTTCCATTCTTATAAGCCACTCTATTTGTTGTATTTTGTTACCACAGCTCTGGGAAACTAATACAATGGATTTGCCTGTTTTAGGACTGGTGGTTTGAGCAGCTGGCCCACATACAATTCAAAAAATACCTCCATCTGAAGGTGAATGAAGGATCTGATGAAAAATTAGTTTGATTTTTGGATAGGTTGAGTTTGAGGAAATGAGATATGTAGTAGAAAAATAGGACTGGCCTTGAGTGAGAAAGCATTTAAAGCTAAACAAATTGGGTAAGTCTATAACATGAAGTTAAAATATTAAGACTTTGAGAGTAGATGGTTAATGCATTAAATTCATAAAATGTTTTTGTAATAATTTATATATTTGTAGTTGTTTATATCTTGAAAATAAATTATACTGAGGGAATGATTAATATATCATGGGGAATTTAGTTTATCATGACATATTAGAATTTAAAGTTATGCAAGGATTCAAGCTGACTTTTGGATTTGATTATTGTCGTATAAGAATCTCCCAAATGGTTTTATTTTACTAGAATAAAAAAGTGCTAACTCTCTTTTATATATTTTATGTATCCCCCTCCCTCCATTTTCTGTGTTTTTTATTCAAGCTGTGTGCCCCCCATTTTATCTTTCTTTTCACTTTTTTTTTTTTTTTTTTTTAACTGCTTTATTACTCTCTAATTCATTTCTCTAAGTTGCCTCTATGAAGAATGAAGATCAACCTAATTCTGTTCTTTAAAATTTTGGGTCAGGTTTCTACTGTTTTTGTTGTTATTATGTAATGTTTCCTGAAGCTGGATAAGCAGAAACATAAGACTTATAAACCTCCATGTCTGGTTAGAATTCCTACTTTAGTATAATTGCATGACCTATATATTTTAAGATCCTATGGTGGGAACATATTAAAAATATGCTGTAAAACTGGAGCAAGTATCTTCAGTAGGAAACAAAAAAGTAGGACCCCTGAGTCTTGTTTCATTGTGTGCCATATACATAATGTAAAATTAGTAATTGGTTTGTGCCTTGCTTTTACTAGTATGCATAAATATTATTAAACTTGTGAATGTAAACATTTTGAAGATTCAAAGCTTACTATTACCAAGAATTGCAGATATATCAATCTGAAATACCAACTGTATCATATGGTATTATTTATTTATAATAGTGATTTTAGAAAAGCAATAAGAGAAGCAGTATAATGTGGGTAAAATAAATATTATCTTTAAATCCATATAGATTTGGGCTTGAATCTTCAATTTGCTGTTTATTAGATATTTGTCCTCAAGTCATTTGTTTAACTTTCTGAGCCTTAACAACCTGACCTTAGATAAGGATATCAGTGCCTAATCCTGATGAGTTTTGTGAGAAGTAATCATAGCAGCTAACATCTAATGAGCACTTCTGTGTGCCAAAGTCTCTGTATACATTGTTCCCTTTAATTCTCACAGCAGCCCTTTAAGACAGCTATTATTATTACCCCTACTTTATACCTGGGGAAACCGAGTCATAGTGAGGTTGGTAATTTGTTGAGGCTAGTACGTGCTTGGGGGATTAAAATCACTTTTATCTGACTCCAGAATACTAGTTTTAAAATAGAATCATTGTATCAAACACCTAATCTTGTGTCTAGTATATGTTACATATGTATTTATTTATTCAAACCTATTCCCTACGTCTTTCCTAGAAATGAACCTAATGTGCCCTTTCTCACATTTTAAGATATAAAGTAAAGGCAATCCCCAAGGTTACAAATTCTCAATATAGGATTATAATGATAGTTTATGTTTTTAGATGCTTTCAATGTGCCAGGCACTTTACGTATATTATTTAATGCCCACAGCGACCCTATGAGATAAGTAACTATAGTTAGCTTCATTTTACAGACGGGATACCAGGGCACAAAGAGGCTAAGTAATTTGCCCAAGGTCACATATGATCCCAATTGTTAAATGGGGATCTGAACTCAAACAGTGAGTCTAAAGCATATGGACCATATTATTTATAAATGTCTTGAAGAGCACAGTGCCTGGCATATAATGGGTGCTCAATAAATATTTGTTAATTTTGTGAGTAAATGAATGATTGAAACAAACATGGCCTCTCCTTTACTCTGCTCACTCCGTCTCCAGATAGCAACTAACTTATTCTGGTAACACCATCTGAAATTATTTGAGCTACTGTTTCTTCCCTACCACCTTCTTCATTCTTTCTGCTCAAGAATTATGTAATTGCTGTGTTTATTTATGTTCTCACATGTGACTAGATAGGTTGGTGTTTGTCTGTAGTTACAGGTGCTTGGGAGAATGAAGCTAGAAGCTTGTCTGAGCTTTAATGGGCAGTGTTTATTGGGTGTATGCATTAACTTTAACATCTATGTAGTTTCTTAATTCATTTTTTCATTATTTAATCATTCATATAACAAATTTTATTGAACATTAAGTACTGCTATGTAGTTGGCTTTGTGCTAGGGCCTGAGGATAGAGAGTGATGAGAACAGATAAGGCCTCTGACTTTACTGATCTTACACTCTAATGGAGGAGACAGTCAAGCAATTACAGTCTTATGGGGAAGCATAGGCTGCAGTGAGCATGCATTTATCATTTCTTCTCTGGATCATTGTATCAGTCTCCTAATGGTCTCTTTGTGTTCAGCCTTGCTGTCCTCCAACTGAGTTAACCTCATAGTAGCAAGAGTGATCTTCCTTGATTATAAATCTCGCCAGATACCCCTTACTTTATAAATCATCAATTGCTATCTACTGCCCTTAGGATAAAATCCAAACTCCTTTAACGTGTCTTACAAAAAAAATATATACCCTTAATGATCTGGAGCCTGTCCCACCTTGCAGTCTCTTTTTTAGCTACATGTCACATAGCTAGATGTATAGGAGCGAACGCTTGAATTTTTCCTCATGCTTTTTAGTTTCTTTTCTGAAACTGCAGTGTAGTACAATTTGGCTTTATATTATTTTTAACTATTTCTTAAGGAAATGAAAAAAAATTGACCAAGTTGACACTGGATGTCATTTTAAAAAGCACACCTAAGAATTAGTATCTAATAAACACCCATAAGAATGTACAAGGAATGGAGGATATGCAATAAATGAAAAATGTTCCTGCTTGTTAACAATCTTAAAAAATGCTGATAAAATCCGTAATTTATCAATATAAGTAAACCTTCAGTCTGTGTGTGGTTGTTGTTAACTTCCACTGAGTTGATTCTGACTCATGGCGACCCCATGCGTGCAGAGTAGAACTGCTCCATAGGGTTTTCAAGGCTGTGACCTTCCAGAAGCAGAGCACCAGACCTGTCTTCAGGCTCTTCTGGATGGGCTCAAACTACCAATCTTTTGGCTAGTAGTTGAGCACTTAACCATTTACACCACCCAGGGACGCCTTCGGCCAGTACACAATATATTTAAAAACATACAAGACAGTCTGAAATGAGGCATATATTGCAGTGGGTGACTGGGTGGCACAAGAGTTTTGCGCTCGGCTACTAACCGAAAGGTTGGCAGTTTGAACCCACCCAGGAGTGCCATGGAAGAAAGGCCTGGCGATCTGCTTCTGTAAAGTTTACAGCGGAGAAAACTCTATAGAACACAGTTCTGCTCTGTAACACATGAGGTCACCATGAATTGGAATCAACTCAATGGCAATGGGTATGGATTTTTTATTTTTTATTTTTTTTGGTTTTCTGTTATAAAAATGTGCTTGTAACTAGTATTTCTGGTATCCTCTCACCACCTGACCAAATCAGTAAAAGTGCTTATTTCCACATATTTTTCCTTAAATGGACACTCTATAAAAAGTAACATTTTCTAGAACACCTGCTGAACATACCATTTCTTTCTTTCTTTTTTATTGTGCTTTAAATAAAGTTTATAGCTTGATTTAGTTTCTCATACAAAAATTTATACACACATTGTTATGTGCCCCTAGTTGCTATCCCTATAATGTGACAGCACACTCCTCCTTTTCTCCCTGAATTCCCTGTGTCCACTCAACCAGCTCCTGTCCCTTTCTGCCTTCTCATCTTGCCTCTGGACAGGTGCTGCCCATTTAGTCTCGTCTGTCTGATTGGACTAAGAAGCACACTCTTTACGAGTATCATTTTGTGTCTCATAGTCCAGTCTAATCTTTGTCTAAAGAGTTGGCTTCGGGAATGGTTTTAGTTCTGGGTTAACAGAGAGTCTGGGGGCCATATCTTCTGCCGTTCCGGCAGTCTCAGTCGGACCATTAAGTCTCGTCTTTTTGCTAGAATTTGAGTTCTACACCCCACTTTTCTCCTTTTCCATCAGGGATTGAACATACCATTTCTGAGAAATTAAAAATATAATTGCTGTTATTTTTCCTAAAGCTTGACTGACTCATAGCGATCCTATAGGAGAGAGTACAACAGCCCCATAGGGTTTCCAAAGAGCAGCTGGTGGATTTGAACTGCCAATCTTTTGGTTTGAGCTCTTAACCACTGTCCCACCAGGGATCCCACATATTACCTAGGAGAGTATAAATTGATAGTTCTTTCTGGAAAGCGGTTTGCAGTATATGTCAAGAGCCTTAACACTTACATATGTATGGACTCAGTAATTTCATTTCTAGGAATCCATTCAAACAAATCATGCGAAAATGGAAAAAGCTTTATTTACAAAAATGTCAGTGGAATATTATTCAGACATTAAAATTATGTTTATGTCGTAATATTAAATGTTAAAGAGTAGAAAAATGTTATGTGCAGTTTTTTCTTACCTATCTTGAGAAAAGGAAGAAACTGTTAAGAGTAACTATCTTAGGATGGTAAGATTATGATTTTTTATTCTTTTTTTTCTTCACTATTTCTCAGATCTGTTACAAAGAATGGTTACTACTTTTAAAATGAAAAAAATACACTATATATATTTTTAATGTCCATGAGTTTATCTGTAAAAGTACAGATTCTGATAGGAATTTATGCATTTCTCCTGCCTTCTACTTCACCATTCCCCCAAGGTTTCACTGACCATTCTAATTCTTGGCCATATTGGTATTTTGCAGTTAAATGTCTGCAAAGACGTTATTACTACCTTTTGTAGTAATAATTACTGATACTAACTTGACACTTGGTATGCAGTATTCTAAATGCTTTATATTCCTTAACATGTTTAATCCTCACAATAATCTATGAGGTGTGTTCTGTTAATATGTACACCCTACAGATGAGGCAGCTGAAGAACAGAGATAAGAAGTAATTTGCTAAAGTTCACACATCTATGTAGTAGCAGAGCTGGAACCTGAACGCAAGCAATCTGGTTCCAGAGGCTGTATTCTTAACTGCTGCATTTTATTGCCTCTCATTGTTATACTGCCTGAATCGTTTCCTTGGTGATTTCTTACTGAACAGATAATTTTCTGTCTTTTTTTTTTTTTTTTAAGAGAGACCAAAGTTTATTAGTGGTGGTTACCAGGGGCAGGAGGGAAGGGGCAAAGGGGGGTTAATGGTGATGGAAAAATTGCATTGATTAAGGGTAGGGTTGCAGAGCCGATTATTGCAAATACTGTCAATAAACTGTACACGTGTAAAAAGTTGAACTGGCAAAAATTGTGTGATAGATATATTCACAACAATGACCAAAAAAGAAAAGAGTTGCTGCTGAGGCTGCTTGTGTACAATCAAACACCTCACGGTATTTGGTTCCTTGGTCTGGAGGTTTGGGGTGGTGGTTTCATGGAACATCCCAGTTAACTGGCCTAGTAACATGTTTAGTGCTTCTTGAACAGATAATTTTCTTGTTATACGAATTGTTCTACAACATTTAAAAAAAGAATACCCATTTTCATAATAGGAAGAAAACATAACCTTGATAGTAATACCCAACAAAACACTTAAAAGGGAAATTATGCATTAGTCCCATATTCAATCACTAACTATTCAGCAAGCATTTATTGAGCTTCTAGTGTGTTCCAGGCACTGTCCAAGTTATTCTCAATGTATTCACACTATGGAAGGGGAGACAAATAAGTAAACTACTAATTACAATATAGTCTGACAAGATATTGTGATAGGAATGTCCATGGGTGTTCTGTGAGTACATAAGATGGTATTTAACTCAAAAAGAGGATGAGGGCAGCCTTCCCAAGGTTAGTTACTGATGAGTAGGAGTTAGCCAGGAAAGAGGAGAGGATTATTCCAGGCAGGAGTGTCAGTCATAAAGCCACTGTGAAAAGGCATAATAATTGGGAAACTACAAATATTTCCAGGTTGGAGGATCTGTATGGGTGAATGTTAAGAGATGACATTACTGAGGTAGGTAGGGGCCCAGTTTATAAAGGGCTTTGTGTGCCTTGCTAAGGAGTCTGAATTTTATTCTGAAAGACATGGGGAATCATTGAAGGATTTTAAGCTGGAGAGTCATAAGATCAAATTTGCATTTTAGAAGAATCAACTTAGCGGAGTGTGGACTATGGCTTGAGGGGTGGAATGGGAAAGGAGGGAAGGGGGACTAAAGGCAAAAAGACAGGAGGTGACTACATTAATTTGGGCCATAAGTGACAAAGGTCTAAACTTAAGCAGTGGCACTGGAAAGGACAGATTTCAGAGGTGTTTAATTAGTGAAACTGAAAAGTGTTGGTGATCCTTGATGGGTTGTTGGAAACTCAATTAGTTGGGATGATGAATTTATAGGACTGTGATTAGGGAATCAGTAGAGAGAAATAAGTAAGTAGTGGGTGATATCTTCTGATGGGATGAACCTTGATGGAGTAGTAATTTTTAATATGAGGTTGAAACAAGAAAACTACCAGACAAGTCCAGAATGTGGGGCATTCTATAAGAAATTGCATCGCCTGGTCTCATCAACAAGTTAATGTCATAAGAGGGTGAGAGAGGAGAGCATGGGGATGGAGGACTGTTTTAGTTCAAAACAGACCAAAGAAATACAACAACCAAATGCAGTATACAAACTGATTAGATTTTTGTTTGACAAAATAGCTATAAAAGATATTTGGAGACAGTTGGAAAAATTTGAATATGGAATGGATTATCTTAGTGAATTTTTCTTAACTTCTTAAAGATGCCAGTGATACTGGGATTATGTAGGAGAATGTCCTTATTTTTAAGAGATGCATTTTTAAATTTCACTTAGAAGAATAAAAGTGAGAATATTGATGGAAATTCTTAAAAACAAGACTAATAAAGTGGCATTAAATAAAATAGTATGGTAACAGCACAAGGCTGGAAACACAAATCATAATAGAATCAATAGAACTAGTCTCAATCACATAAAAGACTAATTAAACACATTATAAATTAGGAGGAAACAAAATCAAGTGCTTTTAGTAAGTTAGAAAAAGTCAATTTAATCTTTGACTTTTAATCACATGCCAAACAAAGGTTATATATAAATATTTTAAATTGTAGAAGAAAACAGAATTGAATATTCACCACACCTCTAGGAAAAGGATTTTCTCCCTTCCTTTTGTCCTTTTAAAGGATATTCCTAAACTTTACAGGATGAGAAGAAATCTTAACAAGTTTGACTACCTAAAAATAAATTAAAATGTACTTTAAAAATGATCTTAAATTGGAAAAGCAAACATCAGCTTTGTGCAGTAGCAGTATCACGACCAATGAGAGTTTTCCAAGGTACTGTTATGGCTAATAAGAACTTCCCAGTACTCCACAAGTTCAACTGTATTCAACTTGTATTTCAATGAGTTAATAAGGCAAATGCACAAAGATGAATTGACCAAGATTGTTCACTAAAAAATTGATTAAAATAATGAAAAACTGGAAACAACCTAAATGTCTGTAGTTATGGAATTGATTAAATAAATTATGCTATAGCTCTACAACAGAATACCAGTCACTAAAAATGATAATGTAATATTTTTTGAGAGTGAAAGATGCTCACAACTTATTGTTGAGGAAAAACTAAGAGAACAATATTAGGAGTAGTTAACTTTGGGTGCTATAATTTGATTTTTACTTAAACTTTTGTGTATATCCCCCCTTTTTTTCAATAACCATCTATGATTTTAACGATCAAAAGGAAAAGGAGCTGCTTTCATTTTAGAAAAACAAATGCAAACAACTGATAGGAAAATTGTTTGCAGTAATTGTGCCATAGGGTTAAGTTAAAGAAAAAAGCTCATACAAATCTAAGAAGAAAATCTTGAAGATCCCAATAGGGATGAGTATAGAACATGAACAGACAATTCATAACATAGACAATACAGGTGATAAACATATTGTAAAAATGGCGTGGTGGTGGCATCTGACCTCCTCTAACTGCACGAGGGGAAAGGAGAATCAAGATCAATAGCCCAAGGCCAATTCCTACGAGTCAGAGGTCAGACATGCCTCTATCCTCCAACCTTTTTACCAGTTCTGATACCAACTGTCCCTCCTGCAGCACTCTCTACTTCTCTGCTGAGTTCAGTAATGCACTGCAATGGCCACTTGGAACTCACAGACCATACTCGCAGTTACAAGGTTTACTAGGGAAGTAACAGGTTACAGTTCAGGTTCAGGAATACTCAGGATTCAGTTCTTCAATCAGGACAGCCCCTTCTCAGCTGTGCCCGCAGGCAGGTCTCTCTGTCTCTGGTCCTTCGTCTCTTAACCTGGTCTCTGCCCTGCTTGGGCAAGTGTTACAAAGCTCTTTTAGCTCTCCTGCCAAGTGCTCAGAGACACCACCCTTCACCAGGAAGCCTCCTGCCCAAAGGCACTAAGCTCTCTTCCTCTGTGGGTTGGCACACCCACTGTAACCATCTTGCTCTGTGGGCCAGGAAGCCCACCACGCCATCTGCTGCTGGTCTCCTTGTTCTGCTGCCTCTGCTGCCACCATTTCTCTGCCGCTGCTTCTCACTATCTCTCGCTGTCTCTGGTGTTACAGCTTTATCTCTCTGTCTCCTGGGTCTAGGAGGTCTCAGTGCAGAGATCGCAGGTCCAATGGGCCTGCTCCACTCCTAGCTCTTTGTTCTTGATGGTAGTAGGTCCCTTTCTGCTCTGGGATTGACTGCTCTTTTATGCCTAGCAGGATAGCAAAACTGACTAATCCCCTCGTTAGGGTTCCATATGCCTTATTTGCATAGTTCACACCCAGTCATTTGGTGGGAGTTACAAAGACAATGGCTAGAAGGGCCATATTAAGTAATTCACTGCACTGCACATATGGATCATTATTCAGATTCACTTATAATCAAAGAAGTATAAATTTAAATAATGAGGTAACTTTTTTATTGAACTAACAAAAGCTGTTCACTGTCATTTATAATAAATAAAAATTAATAGTATGAATAATGGTAAATTCATTTGGTACTATTAAAAATTGAAAGGTATGTAGATTATGTTGTAACCTGGAAAAATAAAACATTTGATTGAAGTAATTGGGAGTTATGGTTTTTATACTGTGAGTATGAACAGTCAGTTAGGTGTAGGGGGAAGAGCAAGATCTTCAAGTGAGAAAGATCTGGGTTCAGTCCAACTGTGCCATTTAATAACTGTGTCATTCTTGGGCAAATTGCTTAACTTCTCTTAGCTTTGGTTTCTTTTTCTCTAGGAATGAGATACTTAACCTCTCTGGTTGTAGATAGTTTTAAATGTATATAAAGCATCTGACAGAAACTAATACATAATGTCTATTCAGTAAGTATTTGTTGAATGAATGAATGGTAGTTGTGGAATGCTATTTATAGGATGTATATGAAAACAGTTTGGAGGATAATACAGCAAAATGATTAGTGGTTATGTTAGGATAAAGGAAATGTGAGCGATTAAAGTTTTTTTCCCCCATTTTCTACAATTTGGTAACATTACATTTATAATTTTAAAAATTATCTAAACTCACATTTAACCTCTTTCTTCCTTTCTGGATGCTTTATTGTGCTCACTCTTTGAAACACAAAATTTGAGACTTGATTACATTTTTTCTTTCATTCTTCCACTCATCTAAACACCTTGGAGTCAACCTTGACTCATTTCTTTCTCTGTGCACCAAACATCAAATCTGTCTGCAAATCTTGCTGGCTCTGCCCTTTAGAATATATCCAGAATCCTACCATTCCTCACCACCTCCACTGTTACCATTCTGGTCCAAGCCACCATCAGTCTCTCACCTAGAATATTGCGTTAGCCTCCTAATGGTCTCTCTGCTTCCACCCTTGTCCCTTTCCAGTGTATTCTCAAAATAGTAACCAAAGTGAATACAAGCCAGACCATGTTACTTTGCTGCTTAAAACCCTCCAGTTGTTTTTCATTTCATTCAGAGTAAAAAACAAAATACTTAAATTAGCCTACAGACGCCTGTAGATCTGTCCCAACTCCAAACTCACACCTTTCTAACCTTATTTCCTACTGCTTTGCACTTGCTGTTCTCTCTGCCTAAAAACTCTTCCTGCAGATATTCACACATCTGGCTTTTCCTCTTCCAGGTCTCGGCCCAGTGTCACCCTAGCAGTGAGACAGGTCTTCCTTAACCACGATACCACCCCACTCTCTCCCACCCACAGCCCAGGACTCCCAGGTCTCTTCTCTGCTTTATTTTTTCCTTTATTATTTAGTACTGTTTGACATACTGTGTATTTTGCCAAATATGTACAAGCATGTCTGTCTTCCCTAATAAAAATAGCTCCATGAAGGCAGGGATTTTTGCCTGTTTTCTTCCTTTTTATATCCTTTGAACCTAGAAGAGTGTCTGGCACATAGTAGTTATTCAATAAATACTTATTGAATGAATGACCTTTTAATTGTTTTATAGAATTAAGTCCTATTACTAAAACTAATTTGAAAGGTCTTTGAGGGAGAGTCACATGTCACTTTTATATGCCCCTTGTCCCCCAAGTTTCCTCATATTCAAGCATAGAATACAGCAAGGCAGGTAGGGCACACTATTGATATGTAATCAGTATCTGTTACATCAGATTCCCTTTGCCTCTCAGGCTAGAATTCTACCCAAACTACGTGAAACAGAAGGTAGGCTGCTCTACAGGCAAAATGAATCGATGATTACAGAATCAAAACAGCACTTAACTTTGGTGGGGAGGTGGAAGATATTGACTGTGAAGGGGCACAAGAGGACTCCTGTTAAGGGATGCTGGAAATGTTCTCTATCTTCATCTGGGTGGTGGTTCCATGAGTGTATACACGTGTAAAAACCCATTAAGCTGTATAATTAAGATTAGTGTACCTTCAATATTTATTGTACATGGTTATGCATCAGTAAAAAAGATTAAAAAAAGTCTGTTCTATGAGATGTCCAGAGGAATTTAAATACGTTAAATGATAAATTAAGACAATTGGGAAAGAGTTCTTCATGTTCCCCCTTATTAAGAATTTCGGTTTTGTTATTGAAATTTTTGTTTAGAATTCAAAATTAAGTGAAAGAATTTGTATTTGCTTCGTCTTTTGCAGAGACAGCAGTAGCAGAATTACACAAAAAAATCAAAGAAGCTTTTGAAGTGTTTGACCATGAGTCGAATAATACAGTGGATGTGAGGTTTGGAAATGTTTTCTTTGTTAGAATTCTGAATTCCTGATTTAAAAAAAAAAAAATCCATTGCTGTTGAATCAATTCCGACTCATAGTGACCCTATAACTGCTAAAATAG
Source organism: Dugong dugon (assembly GCA_030035585.1). Classification (NCBI taxonomy): domain Eukaryota; kingdom Metazoa; phylum Chordata; class Mammalia; order Sirenia; family Dugongidae; genus Dugong; species Dugong dugon. The sequence goes on along the minus strand of CM057469.1, from coordinate 18,898,024 downwards.
AATGTTCTTTTCTCTTCTTTTTACATTGTACCTTGGATTTATTATGCCATTTGCAGTATGTTTTTTCTTGTGCCTTGTAAAAACTCTTTGCTAACTATTGGTTCTTACTCTTCATAATCTAGTGGAAAGAGTAGGCCTGCATTTCCCACTCCAATCTATAGGCTATAAAATCTACAAGGAAAATGAATTGAACTGTAGCATTTTTAGTGCTTGGCGCATAGTTGACACTCAATAAATATTTTGTAAATGAATAGCACTTGCATTTAAAATACATAAATATATATCATCAAGCCACGAGTGGCATATTACAAAGATTAATGTTGCTTAAGCAATGGTATTGTATACTCCCCAATTAAAATACCCAAAAGAACCCAAAGAGAATAAGATAAAAAGAGAAAGACAAGAATACAGGTATTTCTGCTGTGGAGGACTAGGAGACAAAGAATAGCTTGAGACTGAAAAACAAAACAAAACAAAAAACCAACACCAAAAAAATAGAGGGGACTATTACATGAGTCTGACAGAAACTGTAGGATCCACGTCATCTATGTCAAAGAAAGACGAGGCCAGGCTAAATGAGGGTTATTTGATGGGATCATAACCCCAAGACTGAAAACCTAGTTCTTTAGGTTTTTACATTGGCATTATTTTTTAGATTTTTTAGAGACCAGCAAAGCAGTGGGAAGTGATTTTAAAATGGTACTGGAAAGAAACTATTTAATGCTTATCAACCAGTGCCATCACTACCAGTACTAGTCGTGTGACTAAGTGCTTTAAACTGAAGCTAAACTGAATGAACAATATCAGACTTTATTTATGACAGATTGTAACTAAATATATTCTTTACTTATATATGAAGGTACAAGATGTGGCTGCTGGTAGGGAGTGCAGTCAGTTTCATTACCTGATAGTAACACCTTATAGAATTTTGTTTTATACCTCAACTGTGTTTATGGGTCCTACTGCAGTGGATAAGGTGGAGGATAGAGTTCAGTGTGCCTCTCCAGCACCTTAACTGTAGCAGACATTGTGTGAACCTTGGGCTCAGCTATTGCCAAGGGAGTGTGAGAGTTATACGTGGGGCTGCAGCATTGTACAGCTCCGAGTGGCTCTGTTCACTTCACATTCTATGTGAATGACACCCAGTGGAGCACAGTATCCTTACTGTGAGTATCCTGGCGGGAAAATGAGTGATTGGGGGATAGTGGTGATAGGATTCAGGAGTGAGTGGAGAGCATGCCGCTCTTGCCTCCAATTTGACTAAATATATGAATGGCATATGCGTTGATCTTAGAACTCTCACTGAAGCTGGAGGGTTCTTTTCCTGGGGGCAAAGGAGCGAGATATTGGTAGAGAAATTAGGCAAAGTAAAAGGAAGACCAATACCAAAACCAAAACAACAACAAACTGATTGCAGTTGAGTCAGTTCCAACTCATGGAGACTGCATGTATTACAGAATAGAACTGAGTTCCATAGGGCTTTCTTGGCTGTAAACTTTACAGAAGCAGGTCGCCAGGGCTTTCTTCCACAATGCCACTGGGTGGGTGTTTTAGGTTGGGTTCTACAGAGAAGCAAAACCAGTGAAGTGTGTTTATATATGCATATATATATAGAGAGAGATTTATCTCAAGGAAATGGCTTATGCAGTTGTAGAGGCTGGCAAGTTCCAAGTCTGTGGGTCAGGTGTCAGGTGGAGGCTTTTCCTGACTCAGGTAGCTTCAGGGGCTGACAATCCAAGATCAGTAGGTCAGATGGCAGGCTGCTGGCACACAGGCTGCGGAGGCTAACAAATCTCAAGAACCGGAGGTCAAATGGTGACGAGCTAGATGTAGGATCCAGAGCAAGCAAGTGAGCTTTGCCAGAATGTCCATATATATGTTGGATGCAGGCCACATCCCTGAGGAAACTCCCTTGACAACTGACCAGCTGATCACATTAGATCAGATCATGGAGGATGATGACATCATTACATAACTGCCAAACTACATTATTACATAACTGCCAAACGACTGAGAATCATGGCCCAGCCAAGCTGACACACAACCTTAACCATCACAGTGTGTTCAAACCATCAACCTTTCCATTAGCAGCCGAGTGCAAACTATTTATACCACCCAGGGATCTAAGAGAAAGACCAGTATGGCTTTATGAGAAAGAAGGGGATGAGAGAAAAGAAACCAACCTTTACTTAAGGCTTGCTGTCTGACAAACTTGCGGTAGCTGTTGGGTACTAGGGGCTTCATGAATTATACCTTATTTTAATCAATGTATTTGTGTGGTAAGAGTTGGCATCTTCATTTTTGGAGATAAGGAGAAGGTAAATAGTTTTGCTCAATGTCACATCAGGTTTTTTTTTTTTTTTTTTTTTTCTCTCTTTTCAAAGGACAATGAATCCATGAGTTTATTATTCGTATCTAGGAGGAAAACTTCTTTAACTCCCATTTTTAACTGGGAAATGAGGAAATGTTTTTACTTCTTGAAACTCATAGTTTTGTTCCTCCTACTCTTCTATTTATTTATTTTATTGTACATTAGGTGAAGGTTTACAGAACAAATCGTTTCTCATTAAACAGTCAGTACACATATTGTTTTATGATATTGGTTAACAACTATATGTCAACCCTCTCCCTTCTTGACCTTTTTTTCTTTTTTGGAGAGTATAGAGAATATACATAGCCAAAGATACACCATTTCAAAAATTTCTACATGCACAATTCAGTGGCATTGATTACGTTCTTCCAGTTGTGCTGCTATTCTCACTTTAGATGAAGGTTTACAGAACAAAATAGTTTCTTATTAAACAGTTAGTACACATGTTGCCCTATGACAATGGTTAACAACCCCACTACATGTTAACACTGTCCTTACTCAACCTTGGGTTCCCTATCACCAGCTTTCCTGTCCCCTTCTGCCTTCTAGTTCTTGTCCCTGGACTGCTGTGCCTCATTAGTCACATCAGGGTTTTTTTAATTGCAAAACTTTTGCTGTGTCACATTGCCCCCGTTGTACTTCATGGCTTATCTCCTCCCTGTGGGCCCCTTGGCCATGGCAGTGAAAAAGAGTATCTTTTCAGTGGCTTAGAGAAGTGATACAAGGCCTTTTTTGGTTGAAGGCCAATTCAGGAAAAATAACGTGTTTATGGGCTACACCTTTTTCCATTCAAAATGAAAATAATTTTACTGAGGCCCTGACTTAAAGTGCATATTCCTACAGCTGACATTGTCTACTCTGTTGAGTGAAGAAGTTCCCTAAGAACATCAGTATTGTTTTTAACATTAAAATATTAATGGTAAGCATATTTGAGTAATAGCAACATCGATGAATGTAATCTTTATTCCTTATGTTAACTTGTATAGCATTGTGAAGTTTATAATGAGTGTTTGCATGCTGCTGGACTCATTACCATCCACTGTTTATAAATGGGAAATTGAAGACAGAGAAGTAAAATGACTTGCTCAAGATCACACAATGAGTTAGCAGCAGATTGGAACTCAAATTAGTTTCTTCTGTTCTGGGCAGCATTTTCCAAGTCTGTTTGTACCAGCCCTGGGCTAGGCTCTGGGTGTGTGATGATGAATACAGCCTGCTCCTGCCTTCTTTAGACTCAACTCTCTCTCTATTTGTAAAAACAGTCAATCTATTTAGAATTTATTTTGGTATGTGATTAAAAGTGAAGGTCTAAATAGACTTTTCTTTTTCAAATTACTAAACAGTTTATTTTGTTTATTTCTTGAATTGTTAAGCCTACTTTAAAATATGCTAAATTGAGTTTATTTGGGCCTGAATTATTCTTAAAACCAAACAGTGGTTTACCTTTAACTACTAAAAAATGTCTGCCTTGAGCATTATGCTCTTTTAAGAACTGTCTATATGGGATCAAATTAACAACAGCAACTCTAAAGGTTAGATAGGAAGCTTAGGGGGCAGTGAGTTTATCTTAATGGGGGAGGAACAGCTCAGAAAAGAAGGGTGTGAATGGTTGTACAACTCGAAGAATGTAATCAATGACACTAAATTGTTCATGTAAAAACTGTTGAATTGGTGTGTGTTTTCCTCTGTATAGTCTCAACAACAACAACAAAACAAAACAAAAAATGAGGGTTTATTCATTCGATGATATGTCACACAGCAGGGAAAATGAATGAACTAAGTCTACACGTATAACTTGGATAAATCTGAAAAATAATGTTGAGTTAAAAAATTACAAAAGGAAGTAAATATTATGATGCCATATATGTACATCTTAAACACACAAAAGTAGTATATCTTGTTTATGAATACATAAATTAAACATATGTAGTAAAATTACAAAGACATGCTTGGGAATTATAAACGTCCTCAGGATAGTGGTTACATCTGAAGACGTAGGGAGAAGAGATGGGGAGTGGGACTTTAGCTTTTTCTACAGTGCTTTCTTGTTAGGAAATGTAGCAAAATATTAACATCTGTTGAATCTTGGTATTGGATATATAGGTGTCTATTTTATTTCTTTCTGCTTTTCTCTGAGATATTTCATTATTAGACAGAAAAATAAATGTTTTTTAAAGAGTGGTTTACACCTTGTCACCTCACCATCTTACTTTGCACTTCCTTTGTAAAAAAATTGATTGGCTTGTCATAGCCCTTGTGATGAGCTGTGATAAAGAAGAGTCACTTAATAGTTTTAGTAAAGTAGTACGTGCTCATTGTAAATTAGTAAAACAATGCAATAAAGGACAGAGAGTTTTAAAAAATTATTCCAAATTCTACTCCCTGAAATAGTAATTATTAATGTTAGATAGGAGTCCCTGGGTGGTACAAATGGTTAATGTGCTTCGCTGCTAACCAAAAGGTTGGAGGTTTGAGTCCGCCTAGAGACACCTCAGAGGAAAGGCCTGGCAATCTACTTCCCAAAAATCAGCCATGGAAAACCCTGTGGAGCACAATTCTACTCTGACACACATGGGGTAACTATGAGTCAGACAGAGTCAAGTTGTCGACAGCTGTTCTTTTTTTTAAACATTAGATAACTATCATTCTAGACCTCTTTCTATCCCTGTATAAATAGGATAGACGGATGGAAGTGTGGGGAGGTAATAAGAAAGGAAAAAGGAGTGAAAGGAAGGAAGAAAAAGATTGTGGAAGAAAAAAAAATCTAGAGTATAGTCTATACTAGGGTACAAATTTCCGTCTGTTTTGTTCGCTGCTGATGTCAGCATCTGGAACTGTGTTTGGCACATACTGATGCCCAATAAGTATTTGTTAAATGAGTGAAGAAAGAGTCTACTTCTATAAAAATGAGATCACAATTATCATGCTTTTTAAATATATAAAGTTTTAGTTTAATTTTATTTGACTGTAACAAAAGAAAAGGAAATTAATGTATTTTATTTTTGGTGAAAATAGACACAGAAAAACCCACTCCTATTTAACAGTTTCTAGACATAATGATTAGTAACACTGGTTACAGTCTTCACATTTTGTCAAAATTCTCATTATTTCTGTTCTAGTTGTTTTTGCTACCATTGACTTAAACTCCCTGCCCAACAATCTTCTTGTCTATGATTTAAGACAGCTGTTATCCATTTGGTCTCATATAGATAATTGTTTAAGAGAACACAATACTCAGGGGTGACAATCTTTACTTTTTGAGCTAAACTGTCAGTTTAAATGTGGCTTCAGGGGATAGTTTCGACTTGAGGTTTGAAGAATAACTCAGGGCCATAGTCTTGGGGGCCCCTCCAGTGTCAATAGGTCCAGTAATTCTGGATTCTTTAAGAATTTGAAGTTCTGTTTCACATTTTTCTTCCTTTCTATCAAGATCCATCTATTGTGTCCCTGATCAGAATGCTCAGTAGTGGTAGCCAGGCACCATCTAGTTCTGGTTCAAGATAGAGCAGGCAGTGGTTCATGGAGACAATTAGCCCTCTAGTTCAGTTTCTTCTCTGATTCTTGAGTTTCCTTCTCTCTCTTTTGTTCCAGACCGATAGTTGTATCTTAGATGGCCCCTCATAAGCTTTTAAGACCCCAGACACTACACACCATGTTGCGAGGTGGAATATAAACTTTAATAACTATATTAGGACAATTGACTGGATTGCCCCCGGATACCATGACCCTAAGCCTTCAAATCTAAAGAACTAATTTCGTGAGGTGATTGGTTATGTCTAACTAGTATCGTTATCTGTAGCCCATTTTTTCTTTTTCTTTTTGTTATTATTGTTGCAAAATTGTGTATAACATAAACCTGTAAACCAAACCTATTGCCGTTGAGTCAATTCCGACTCATAACGACCCTATAGGACAGAGTAGAACTTGCCCCGTAGGATTTCCAAGGAGCGGCTGGTAGATTCAAACTGCTTACCTTTTGGTTAGCAGCCAAGCTCTTAACCACTGTGCTACCAGGGCTCCGTATGTAACATAGCATTTGCAAATTCATCCTTTTTTCTTGTGTACAGCTTATTGACATCAGTTGCATTAGTCAAGCTGTGCAGGCCTTACCCACATTCAGTGCCACCCTTCCCCATCACTGTAAACAAAAAGTAACTACTACCCAGGGAATGCTTCCCCTCCCACCCCAGGTAACTGCCAGTGAACATTTGTCTCTGTGTATTTACCTATTCTTGTTATTTCATAAAAGTAAGAATGTACAATATTTGTCTTTTTGTGATTGACTTATTTCGTTCAACATAATGTCCTCCAGATTCATCCATGTTCCAGGATATTTTGGGAATTCATTTTTGTTTATGGCTGAGTAGTATTCGATTATATGGATATATGTACCACGTTTTGCTTATCCATTCATTCATTGATGTGCACAAAAGAAATGAATTTAGGTTGAAGAAATTATAGAATCCTAATATTTCTTGGCCACAAGAGACATTATTTAAGTTCAGAAAAGATGTTGAGAAAAACATTGAGAGGTTGTAGTCATTATGTATTTTTTTATACTACCTGGTTCAAATATGAAACATGAGGACATTACCAGAATTCTTTCTGCTTTTTCTCCCCCTAATTCCCGATTTATCTGAGGTATATTATTATTTTCACACTGATAAGGTAAGATATTCATACTTTGTTTAGTATTCACACAATTTTCTAGTATATTTTTTCTATATTTGAATGGAATTACTGCTAACCACCATTTTCCCTGTATTTTCTCTGTCCTTGAATTCTTTATTTTGATTTATTTCTGCTCTCTGGATTCTTTGTCAAATTTCTTTTTTTTTCTCCCATGAGGTGCTCATGAGTGTTTTTTCTGAGTTCGTTCATGTTTGAAATGTTTGCTTGATGCTTGAATACTTAGTAGTTGAATTACATCCTATAAATTTACACCCTCATTTTTAATGGCTGCAAAGTGTTCCAACTGTATGATTATACCATAGTTTAATCCATGTCCTAATTCTGTAAATTTGGGTTGTTCTAATATACTGCTGCTATAATTGTGTTAGGGCTAAATTATTAATGTGGGATTGTTCAAAGACCTTACCCCTTTCCCAGATTGCCAAAAACTAAATTTTGTAATCCCTATTTCTTTTCTCCTACACTTTCCTAAAGGGGATGATCTGATTTTCTTGTTGGGAGATGGGTTTTGTCAATCTACATAATTGAGTCCTGAGAGTAGGATTGTGGGAGGATAGCTATGAAACTCACCCTGACCAGGATTGGAAAAGGAGTTTGTTGAAGATGGGGCAAGTAAGATTTGACAGAGTAGTAGAGTTTAAGCAGTTACAGGGTATGAAGGGAGTAAGCAGGAAAGGGGGTTACAACTTAAAAAAATATTTTTGAGTAGATTATATATTCACGTGGTTAAAATTCAAAGAGAACAAAGTATAGAGAAAAGTCCCTATTACTTATTTCCACCAGCCACCCAGTTCCCCTCCTTAGAGGCAACCAAAGTACTAGTTCCTAGAGATCACTCCAGAAATATCCTATACATATACAAAGAAATGCATTTCTTACCCCTTTTTTACTCAAATGGTTGTATACTTTCATAGGTTGGTACTTTTCCCACAGAGTGGCATTGGACTGATGATGAAGTTCATTTTTATGGCTTCTCAGCATTCAGGGGTCTAAAATGGATGTAGCATTCCAGTGCAAGCTTAGGCCCAAGTGCGTAAATGTCCTAAAGTTAGTATATTGGAGGGCATCATGAAGGGTGTGGGGACCCTAGATATGGGCAATGTCCCCTACTTAATAGGATGACATTGTGACAGAAAAGTAACACTTGGATCCAAGCTGCCATGTTCAGGGCACTTAATTAGCTATTTTGATAAGAAGACCCTTTCGTCGTTCCGTATTTTTTGGAGGCCACCTTTGGTAGACTCTGGATTATAGGTATCTGTCTGTTGTACTAGATCAGGTGTAATTTTTACTGTATGGCTACAAAAATTGGGAGCCAAAGACTCTGAGAATTGGGTGGTGTCAGGGAGTGTACTTCTTGTGGCCTCAGGGTGTGTACCCTCTGTAGCTTCCAAGTTTGTACTTCCTAGCAGTCTCGTTCTATTCTCTTTAGCATACTAAATGAAATATTTGGATTCACTTGAAAAGTGTTAACCCTATTAAATGTGGAAGATAGTGAAAATACATAATAGAGAATAGTTCATGGTAGTATCTTTAAGGAATAATATTGCAACAAGTTAGAAGCAGAAAGTTTTTGGAATCAATTTTAGCAGTGGAAAAATGACCCTTGATCATAGGGGCCTTTGGGGAAAAGAATGGCTTTTTTTTTTCATCATAGTTCTGCTGATAGAGATTTAGCCATTATTACGGCTTATTTCATGCCCTTGCCAAAATGAAAATATAATGAATATATAATAATATATATATAATAAATAATACCTATAATATAATATGAATATATAAATTCTGATGAAATATAATTAAAATATAAAAATAATCTATGAAAAATACCCTTCAGTAGGGCAAGAATTTTGTTTTGTTTCTGCTGCACTTTGAATGGTACTGGGTTAAATGAGTTGGAATCGACTTCACGGCAACGGGTTTGGTGTGGGGTTAAATGAATGAAAATCATTTTCCTGCCCTGCTTTGTTCTTTCTTAGAAATTTTTGAATTGCTTTAAAAGGCCTCTCATACTTGGTATACCATCAGCTCTTTCCTAGAGGAAGTAGAACGTTCTGCCTATTCTTTTCTCCCTTAATATTGCATCATTTGTCCTGAATCAGGTCGTAAGTCTGCCATGTTTATGACCTTAACTGTAGACTCACAAGCTAGCTCAATGGCACTGGCTCCACCTTGTGTCCAGAACATGATACTACACCCACTGAATGCCAGCCTGCCCAGAACCTGTCTTCAGAGGTCAAACATTTCAAGTGGCAGGAATGATATATATAATTAAGCGTTGATGCCACTACTGAGCAGCCTTATTGTGACTCATTTGTTCTGAAGTGACTTTTACCCGCCTGTCTACCACTGTATATACAGTGCAGGAGCAGAAACCAGTTCTTAAGACTTAATCATGCAACGATAAAGGCTTTTAGAGTTAGTTTGTATTCTGACAAAAGAAATGAAATGCCTCTGCATATTTTAAGGATTTTATATGAAACAATTGGTTTCCTTTTTGTCTGAAAACCCTAATAAAATTGAGATGTTGGCAATAATAGTTAAAAAAAAAAAACTATGAAATTGATTGCAAAGGAAGAAAAATTTTCCAAAGGGAAAAAGTTTTTTTTTTTTAAAATAAGAATTGTATTTGACTTGTGTTGGGATATGGTAGAACACTGAGTGAGTTGATCCTAATCACAGTGCTGATCAGCAGATGACTCTGTGTAGGGACAGCTTTGGAAGAGACCGTTTTAACTGTGTCTGAATGAAATGATTGTGACTCACAGTATACAGTGGTGTGCTGGTTCCAAATTGTGCTGACTTGTACCAGCTCACAAGGGACAATTGTTAAATTTTCAGGAATTTTGCAAGCCATTATTAAAAACTAATTTATATAAGAATAAATTCTATAAACTTACAATTAACTTATATTAAAAACAAAGGAAATAAATGCTAAACTCTTACTACTACCTAATTAATACATTTATTCCTATTTATGATCTTGAGGTTATTTAGGTATAGTATATGTTTGGTGGAAATACCATATACCCATTGCTGTCGAGTTGATGCCGACTCACAGCAACGCTATAGGACCGAATAGCAGCCTAGCACTTAACCACTGGGCCATCAGGGCTCCTTGGAAATACCATATAATGGTGTGCTATTGTACTTCACTTTCTTATTCCATGTTGAGTGACTTCATGTTGGTAGTTGGTAGTTTGAAAGTGGCCATAAAAACCAAAAACCAAACCCACTGCCGTCAAGTCAATTCTGACTCATAGCGACCCAATAGGGCAGAGTGGAACTGCTCCATAGGATTTCCAAAGCTGTAATCTTTACGGAAGCAGACTTCCACATCTTTCTCCTGAAGAGCTGCTGGTGGGTTTGAACTGCCAACCTTTCAGTTAGCAGTCCAGCACTTTAACCACTGTGCCACCAGGGATCCTTTGAAAATGGCCATAGTGGGAGTATTTACACAATGAAAATTGACAAATACTATAAACTTTTTTTCCTGAAGAGGCATTTGATAACTGGTATACTACTGTATGCAAATGAGTTTATTTATTCATTGACTTTTCTCACTACTCTCTTCCAAAACCAGGCAAAAAACCTTTAGGAGATGATGGGAAGCCTAGGGGACAGTGAGTTGAAGATGATGGTGATGGAATAATTTGGAAAAGGATAGTGAGAATAGCAGCACAACTGGAAGAATGTAATTGATGTCACTGAATTGTACATGTAAAAATAGAAACTTTTGAAATGGTGTAACTTTGGCTATGTGTATTTTCACCAAAAAAAGTCCTCAAGGTCGAGAAGGGAGAGTGTTGACATGTCGTGGGGTTGTTAACCAATGTCATAAAACAATATGTGTACTGACTGTTTAATTAGAAACTATTTGTTCTGTAAACCTTCATCTAAAGTACAATGAAAAAATAAAAAAAATAAAAGACTTTAGGAGAAATTATTAAATTAAAAAAACACTTACTTTTACTCTACTGTATTGGCTAGCAAGTTCTTTTAATAGTTGTTTTGAAAGATTACTTTAATAATTTTTAAAGTTACTTTACTTTAGTGGTTAAGAGCTATGGCTGCTAACCAAAAGGTCAGCAGTTCAAATTCACCAGCTGCTCCTTGGAAACCCTATGGGGCAGTTCTACTCTGTCCTGTAGGGTTGCTATGAGTCAGAATCGACTGGACGGCAACAGGTTTGGTTTACTTCAATAATTTTGATAGTATTAAATAGTTTTAAAAGGTTACTGTAAAATAATTTTTAATCAATTCATTTGATTCAAAGTCTCATTTAGTAGACAGAAAATAGGTTGTTGTTGTTAGGTGCCATTGAGTCGATTCCAACTCATAGCGACCTTACATACAACAGAACAAAACCCTGCGCGGTCCTGTACCACCCTCACAGTCATTGCTATGTTTGAGCCCATTGTTGCAGCCACTGTGTCAGTCCATCTCATTGAGGGTCTTCCTCTTTTTGGCTAAACTAGGTTAATCAACCTTAATATTATATATATAATTCTATCAATTACTTTTTTATTTCATATTTCTGTTTCACTTTCTAGTTCCTATCCAATACCTTGTTTTTTTCTTTTTGTTTCAGAATTTCTTTTTGTTATTTTCATCATTAAGCTATGAAGCTTCTATTCCCTGTCTCCTGAAACTATATTTTCATCCTTTTTTTGGTTTACTTACATATTCTTTTTTAGTTCTCTCTCTTTCTAGGCCTCTATCTCTTTCTCAAAATTAATGGCCTGATTTTTTTCTGGCCTTCATTCTTTCTTGCCTTTCTCTTTTTTTTCTTAGCTTTCCTTTATGAGCTTTACTACTGTTAAGGCTGGACTGTTAGCCATGTAGTGTCCTCCAGAATGGCCAGGATCCCAACTCCATCCAGTTACCATCTGGAGTTCTTCAGGACCCACCTGTCCCCTTCTGCTGCTTTCTCATGTTCTTGGCACCAGAAGTATAATGTGAAAGTAGCTCATAGGATCGTTTGGTCTTCTGTGCCTCTAGACTAGTATTTTAGGACATGGGAGAACAAGAGAAACTCTAAGTCATCTTTGCTTCTGCTGTAATTTCCCTTTACTCTTACTTCAAGGACTATATGTAGAAACTGAGGAGCCCTGGTGGTGCAGTGGTTAAGTGCTTGGCTGCTAACCAAAAGGTGGGCTGTTCCAATCCATCTGCTGCTCCATGGGAGAAAGATGTGGCAGTCTGCTTTTATAAAGATTACAGCCTTGGAAACCTTGTGGGGCAGTTCTACTCTGTCCTATAGGGTCACTGTGAGTTGGAATCCACTCAACAGCAATGGGTTTTGGTTTTCTTCTGTTTGTGGAGGAACTTGGGATGCCTCTTGAAATAAAGTCATCTCACTCCATTATTCTTTGAAGAAACATTTGAGAAGGTGATATTCGTATGTAAACATCACCTCCTCTGCTGTACCCCATTTGCCCTTGCACTTTTTCTTCTCAGTCACCCTCTGCATAACTGCCTTCACTGGGCAATGCAGTCAACTGACTGCCACTGGGATGGCACCTGCCTGGGTGAGCTGCCCGCTTGGACCACTGGCCAGTCTGGCCATTGAGCTCGGAAGTGTTTCTCTCATCTTCAGAGAACTAGCCATTACTGCTGCTGATGGCTTGAGCCCAGTGTGCAACAAGATTCAGAAACAAAAATCAGCTCTTACTAATCCTGTAGCACAGTGCTGCTGTCTTCATTGTTCAGCTTCATCTTTTCCCTACCTTTTCTTTTACCTGCAAGGGATGGTAGACTGATATCCAGCCTCATCTCAACTTTTACTTGATGAAACAGAACACTTTAGGTCTATCTACTGTTGTCAAATTTTCAGTTTTAAACTCTAATCAAGACGTTCTCATTTAAGTCTAAATTCTCGAGTGAGATGTATGAGAGGCAGCAGAGTGCAGTAGTTAAAAGCACGGATTCTAGGCTACGTGTGTTTGAATCCCATTTCCACTATTTGCTAGTGCTGTGATCTTGGGAAAATTACTTTACCTGTATCTTTATTCTCACAGAGCTGGTGTAAATAAGAATATTTAAAAGCACTTTTACAACAGAGCGTGGCACACATAATGAACACTGTATAACTGTATCCCTTTATTACTAACCTGGCAGCCTGAAGATATTTTTTCTCATATCCATACAGATCATGGTATGAGGGAGATGAGGGAAATGTGGGAACTGTTCTTCCTAGAAGTCTTTGAGGAGATGTCCATTCCTAAGCCAGGAAACCAATTTGTCTACCTTTCTCACACTGGGAGAGGCTTTGTTTCTGTTCTCATCCCCATTTTCTACATATCCCTCTTGTCAGATTTCTCCATAGCTGTTACCAAGATGCCCCTAGTCCTAAGGAAGCCATCACTTGAATATTTGACTGTATGTGACCTTGGGCAAGTTATTTAACTTCTTTGGGCTTTAGTTTCATCTTCTAAATGGAGATGGAGATAATAATAGCACCTCCCCCATAGGGTTGTTGTGAGAATTGAATGAGTTAATATATGTGCTATGCTGGAATGGTGTATGGTGTATAGTAGGTGATGATGTCTAACTGTTAGCTGTTAGTTATGATGTGTGATCTCTTTAGTGGCTATATTCCTCAATTGTGTATTCTATCCTTGTGTTCTAAATTCTCTTACCACCAGACTTTTTTTGTTTTTCCCCTCTCCTCTGCAAGTGCCCTTATTAAGATCACCAGTGATCTTTTTCTCCAAATCCAAGATATTGCTTATTCTCTTACCCTTCTGTAATACTTTTAACAGTAGAGATCATCTTGCAACCAGGGATAAGGGGTAGGGAGCAGTTAAGGGGGTGGTGGGAAGAAGAGATTGAGACTGAGAAAAGAAGGGAGGGAGGAGCGAGAGACATGGATTGATTAATCAATTTCTGTAAGAGCTAGCAATGGCAGGATTTTGCAATAGGGTTAAGTATGGAGTGGATGAATTGAAAGTGGAACGGTCAGTTACAAGGTAAGTAGAGGAAATATTGTGATAGTGAAATGAAGCAGAAAAATAGAATAGTTGGAAGTGATAAAGTACATATCAAAAAATTTTTTAATTAAGATTACCTGAATATTTTAAGGCAGAAGGGGAAGCAACTAATAAAGGAAAGAATGAGGATGCTGAGAGGGAGAGGAAAGTGTGTCAAGAAGAAGAGCCAAGACTGAAACCAAGAAAAACTAAGAGGGGTTAGCTTCATTAAGGAAGAGCACATTTTTACCCCCAAGGCTGGAGAGCATAAGGAAGGAGGACTAGCAATATAAAGATGGTGACTGTAAAGGTGGTTTGAGGGTAAATGATGGTGTCCAACCTAAGCGGTGCTCATCTGTTCCGTAAAGTAGATGGTAAGTCTTCTGCTAAGATTAAGGGAGTCAGTGCATTGGAGCTTGAGGCAACAGATTGTCCAGAACAGCTGTTTTGGAGCATTTGCTAGGGAATCAAAAGGAGATGCATGAAAGGATTGTTAGGCAATATCAAGACACATTTTATCTTGGATGACTTGAATTTGTAGTGGGTAGTGTTTTTTTCTGTTCTTTGTTTTCCTCCAGCAGAGCTTTGCAAGAACAAAGAAAGTGAAAATTAAGAGATGCACAGGGTTATGGATTAACAGAGCAGGCCTGATAGAAGGTTAAGGGGCCAAGAGTTCAGCATGGTGATAATGGCAATTTTGATAAGCTGACCGTGGAATATAGAGCAGCCATGTGTAGATTCATTAACTGTTAACATAGCTGCAGAAGTGACCCTAGGCAAAACCAGTGGAGGAACAGTCCAGCCAACCCACAGAGTCAGGAAAAAGAAGAAATTATTGTTGATAAAACCACTAAATTTTGGGCTCCTTATTATGCAGCAACAGAAAACTGCAACTGCTATGCCTCACATTGACCAAACTCAAGAGGAAGCCTGAGGGCAAGGGAGCCTGATGCAATTAGTAGAGATCAGTCTCTGGGGGAAATGGAGCAGGGTAGAGAAGAAAGGAGAGGAGATCTGGAGGGCCACACAGAAAACATCCAGCACAGCAGGTTAAGTGCAGGTTTTAGAATGCGAGGACAAGGACAGGACTTGCTGTTTTGAAGTATAGGTGCCTAGAGAGGCAAGTACAACCTTATCATGTTGCTGAGATTTGGAGGGATAGAACTTATCTTTGGAACATAGCGATGGAAATGTAGACCTTCCTAAAGAAATTAGCTGTAAGGGAAGGGGAACAGGGAAGCCCTGTATGTCACGAAAATAAAAAGCTTTGTAGGAGTTAATAAACCCAAAGGA
Organism: Dugong dugon; assembly: GCA_030035585.1. NCBI lineage: Eukaryota > Metazoa > Chordata > Mammalia > Sirenia > Dugongidae > Dugong > Dugong dugon. The sequence continues at coordinate 18,882,697 of CM057469.1, read as the reverse complement.
GATGTTTGCGTGAAAAACAAAACAAAACAGAGGAATGAAAATGATATGTCATGGGAACACAGCACCTGAGGACAGAGGGAGGAAATGGATGATGCATTCCCAAAGCAAGCCACAAAAGTTGGACCAAAGTAAGATAGAGTACTCTTAGGGGATTTGACTCTTCCAGCATATGTTGGGAATCTCATTTAACTAAAAGCAAAATGTTTGCAAAATTCTTGCCTTGCCTTGCCTTGGAGATACAGCAGTCTTTCAGGAAGTATAGGAAATAATGGGAAATTAGTCAGCAAAGTGATAAGACTCCTGGAGAAAGAACTCTTTTCATGAAAGAACTCTTTTCTTTTCAAAAAGAAATAGGCAAGACATATCAGATGTGTATCACAGACTACTGGGAGGTAGTTTTCAAAAAGATCAGAGAATAAATAAGGGGGTTCAGTGGCTTGAAATCAAGAAACAAAGATCAAGAGCATAGAAGATCATGAATCAAATTCCTAAATCAAGGTTGGGCATAGAGAAAAATCAGAGTCAGATAGTCAAAGATGTGAACATGGGAGAGAAGAGCCAGGAGCTACACCAAGTCCAGAAACACTTCTGTTCCATAGGTTAGAACAAGAAGAGAAGAGCCATGTTCTGGCTCAAAGGCTAGGCTAGAGCAGGGCCAAAGAAGCAGAGAGCAACAGAGGAATTGCACACAAGCCTTAAGAACTTTGCATGACCCCTACTGCAAGATCCTAAAGAAGGTTTGATTTTTTAAAATGTGATTAAATTTGAAATATGACAAACGAATATTATGACAAACAAAATATGGCCTTGGTGATAGAAACAGTGCCAGAGATTGCATAATAGAATTTTGCAAGACCAATGACTTATTCATTGCAAATACCTTTTTTCATCAACATAAATGGCAACTATACGCATGGACCTCACTGGATGGAAAACACAGGTGTCAAATCAACTACATCTGTGGAAAGAGATGATGGAAAAGCTCAGTGTCATCAGTCAGAACAAGGCCAGAGGCTGAGTGCAAAACAGACCATCAGTTGCTCACATGCAAGTTTAAGTTGAAGCTGAAGAAAATTAAAACAAGTCCACAAGAACCAAAATATAACTTTGAGTATATCCCACCTGAATTTGCAGACCATCTCAGGAATAGATTTGATGCATTGAACACTAATGACTGAAGACCAGATGAGTTGTGGGATGATGTCAAGGACATCATACATGAAGAAAGCAAAAGGTAATTAAAAAGAGAGGAAAGACCAAAATGGATGTCAGAAGAGACTCTGAAACTTGCTCTTGAATGCAGATAAGCTAAAGCGAAGGGAAGGAACGATGAAGTAAAAGAGCTGAACGGAAGATTTCAAAGGGCAGCTCGAGAAGATGAAGTAAAGTATTATAATGAAATGTGCAAAGACCTGGAGTTGGAAAGCCAAAAGGGAAGAACACATTCAGCACTTTTCAAGCTGAAAGAACTGAAGAAAAAAATTCAGTCTTCAAGTTGCCATATTGAAGGGTTCTATGGGCAAAATATTGAAGGATGCAGGAAGCATCAAAAGAAGATGAAAGAAATACCACTGTACCAAAAGGAATTGGTTGACCTTCAGCCATTTCAGGTTGATCAAGAACCAATGGTATTGATGGAAGAAGTCCAAGCTGCACTGAAAGCATTGGTGAAAAACAAGGAAGGCTCCAGGAATTGATGGAATACCAATTGAGATGTTTCAACAAGTAGATGCAGCACTGGAGGTGCTCACTCATCTATGCCAAGACATTTGGAAGACAGCTTCCTGGCCAACTGACTGGAAGAGACCCATATTTGTGCCTACTCCAAAGAAAGGTGATCCAACAGAATGCAAAAATTATTAAAAATATTATTAATACCGCATGCGAGTACAATTTTTGCTGAAGATAACTAAAAAACAGTTGCAGCAGTACATTGACAGGGAACTTCCAGAAATTCAAGCCAGACTCAGAAGAGGATGTAGAATGGGGGGTATCATTGCTGATGTCAGATGGATCTTGTCTGAAAGCAGAGGATACCAGAAATATGTTTACCTGTGTTTTATTGACTATGCAAAGGAATTCAACTGTGTGGATCATAACAAATTATGGATAGCATTGCAAAGAATGGGAATTCTAGAACACTTAGTTTTGCTCTTGAGGAACTATACATAGACCAAAAAGCAGTTTTTGAAACAGAACAAGGGGATACTGCATGGTTTAAAATCAGGAAAGCTGTGTGTCATGGCTGTATGTTTTCACCATATCCATTCAATCCGTATCTGAGCAAATAATCCAAGAAGCTGGACTATATGAAGAACATGGCATCAGGACTGGTGAAAGACTCATTTACAACCTGCAATATGCAGATGACACAACTTTGCTTGCTGAAAGTGAAGAGGACTTGAAGCACTTACTGATGAACATCAAATACTACAGCTTTCAGTATGGATTACACCTTCCATAAAGAAAACAAAAATCCTCACAACTGGACCAATAAGCAACATCATGATAAATGGAGAAAATATTGAAGTTGTTAGGAATTTCATTTTACTTGGATCCACAGTCAACACCCGTGGAAGCAGCAGTCGGAAATCAAAGAATGTATTGCATTGGGCAAATCTGCTGCAGGAGACCTCTTCAATGTGTTGGAAAGCAAAGATGTCACTTTGAAGACTAAGGTGCACCTGACCCAAGCCATGATATTTTCAGTTGCCTCATATGCATGTGAAAGCTGGACAGTGAATAAGGAAGATGGAAGAAGAATTGATGCCTTTGAACTATAGTGTTGGTGAAGAATATTGAATATACCGTGCACTGCCAGTAGAATGAACAAGTTTGTCTTGGAAGAAGTACAGCCCAAGTGCTCCTTGGAAGTGAGGATGAGAAGACTTCATCTCACATACTTTGGGCATGTTATCTGGAGGGACCAGTCTCTGGAGAAGGACATCTTGCTTGGTAAGGTAGAGGGTCAGTGAAAAAGAGGAGACCCTCAATGAGATGGATTTACACAGTGGCTGCAATAATGGGTTCAAACAAAGCAACAATTGTGAAGATGGCTCAGGACCGGGCAGTGTTTCCTTCTGTTGCACATGGGGTTGCTATCAGTCAGAACTGACTTGATGGCACCTAACAACAACAGTTCCGAGGAGTGGTAGATGTAACCCAGACAGTTAAGATTTTCTCTATTCTTCCTTCCCATTCACCTTCAATAGACAACCTAGCCTTATATGACACAGAAGAAGGAAGAGTCTTTATATGGGAACCCCTTCATCATCCCATTCCCAAACCACAAACCAGGGTTGCAGATGTGAATTGTACTGTAAATCTTGAGGTATAAGGAACATCATATTTCTTTTTCTAAATCCATTCAAATTGTTTCCACTCCCTTACTTGCCAACACCAGTAAAAAGTTCAATATTAACAGTTTTTGTGGCTCCTTTCTACCTCTCTCATAGTGTACTGAGACCCCAAGGTTAATGCAGTCTTTAGGAAAAATGGGAGAGGGAAAATTGTAGGCAGAGGCAGCATCTACTTCCTCTATGCCAAGTTCAGCCACAGAAGTCCTTACCACAGCTTCCAGGGCCCCAGAGCATGTGTGAAGAGATTATCTCCTTCAGAGTAATTAGTGGACAAGAGAAAAAGAAGGGCGAGCCAGCAGCAGGGTGAGTTCTTGAGAGAGTTATTATGTATATTTTTTTTTACGCTAATGTGGACTCATCATCAAAATAACATTTGCCCTTCTTCTTTATAGCAGTCAGGCCTTTGTGTTTGAGGACTAGCAGGAAGGAAGTTGCTCGATTCCTGGAAGACTTCAGATTGGCTTTGTTTTCTGTGGTCTCCTAGGCAAAGTGAGACAGTCCAGCTGGATTAGCTCAGAAGAGAGGAGGAAGGTGATAGGTTCTTCAAAGAGAAGTGGAAAGAAGAAGACAGTGAAATTTCCTAAAACTGCAAAGAAGAACCTGCCACCCTGTCACATATAGAAAATTGTAGAAAACAAGATCTGAGGTAGAAGTGGCTGTGAAGACCCTGGGTACTAAGCACTGTGGTCCAGCCTTTTCTGCCTTATCAGGAACCCCACCCATGCAATAAATGATGCCCTCATCAGCCTTTTGTTTCCCCACTGGTTCATTTCCATTAGTATTATGACATACATATTTTTGGCCATAATTTAAAAATGAAACGAATGAATTTTTTTTAAAGAGGGGAAAAAAAACGTCTCCTTTGACATCATATCTTCTTTCCTCCCCTTCACTTCTCTGATCTATCCTTTTGACCCACTCCTCAACCCACTGTAATCTAGTTTCTCTCACCCTCCCTTGCCAAATCATAGCTGGTCTCCTTTTTACTAAATCCAGTGGACATTCCTCAGAATTTTTCTTACTTGACCTCTCAGCAGCATTTGATACCAAGGAGGACTCCACTTTTTTCAGTCTCATTCCTTAGCTTCCACGACACCACACTCCCCTGGATTTTCACTTACCTCTCTGGCTGTTCTTCTCTGCCTCTAGTGCAGGTTCCTCTTTCTTGGACCGTTCCTAAAAGCTGGTACTCTCAGAGTTCTTCCTGGGGTGTCTTTTCCAGCCAGTACCATCTTCTTAGAGGAGCTCTTCTACTCCCATGGCTTCATGACCAGATCTGTGTCTCCAGACCAGGTCTTTCTCCTGTACTTCACATCCTTATAAATGTCAGGTCTGGGGTTTGATTTTACCCTACTGTGAGCACAGGAGTTAGCCTGTTACTGGTTCATAGATGTTGGTAACGAGACTTCTGGGTCAGTGACAACAGACTTTATTATCTCGACACAGCAGGCAGCGTGAGCATCGGCCTGTTGTATCGGTTCCCCTTGCCCTCAGAGTTCCATGTGGATGATATAATGGGCCCAGACGTATGCCTGCACGGACAGTGGGTGACGATACAGGAAAGGAACACTGAGCTTAGAGAATCTACCTTTTTTACAGTAAGCAGTAAGCAAGCCTGCTCTTTGTCCTGGAGGGAGATGTTACCTCATCCCTCAAGGTTGCTCACTGCAGACAGAACCCTGAGAAATGACCAGAGCCTTTCATTCCTGGCATAACCAGCAAGAACAAGCAGGGACACTCAGGGCCTGTGGCAGATTGCCTCTCCCAAAAACAAGCAGTTGGCTAACTGGCATATTCACTTGGATGACGCTGGTACCTCCAATTCAACGTGTCTAAAACTGAACTCTTTATCTCCCTCTCCCCTCAACTTGTTTCTTCTTCCTCTTCCTAACTCAGTGGTTGGTAACACGTAGATTTTATCCTTGGCTTTTTTCTGGCCCTCCTCCCTCACATTCAGTTGCTCATAAAGTCTGATTGATCCTTCTAAATATCTTTTGGATTTATTTACTCTTCTTCATCCTCACTACCCATCCCTTGTTCAGACCGTTGCATCTCTCTTGACTGGCTTAAGGCAATAGCCTTTCTATCCTGCAGTCAAAATATTCACTTAATTTTATTAAGTTATTTAATTTAATATTTGTTTGTTCAAAATTCAATGGTTTGAAAGGTACATGGTGAAAGACCCTCCAGCCTTTGTTCCTGCCGGTCTCTCCAGGGCATTCCCCACCCCCCAGTTAATGTTGCCAGCTCCTTGTGATATTGAGGAGTGATATATCTGTTTGTTCTTAACACAAATTGTTACAAACTATATGTATTTTTTTTACCTTACTTTTTTCACATAATAATGTATCTTGGACATCATTGCAGATAAGAATATAAAGAACCTCATTTTTGTTTCCAGAATAGTATTTCATTGTATGGATAAACGATAACTTACTTCATCAGTCTCCTATTGTTGGACATGTAGTTTATTTTTAATCTGTTACTATTAAAATAATGCTGCGTTGAATAACTTTGAACATATACTACTTTCCACATCTGTGAGTACAGAGCCATCACTTAAAATACAAGTCTGATCGTGTCACTCTCCTGCTTCAGTGTCACCCTATAGTTCTTAGAAAAAACTTTTTAAACTCCTTAGCACAGTTTTGAAGGTCTTATGTAATCTGGCCACTCTTCAGGACTTCAGTTTCCTTTCTTATTCTTCCCTCTCTTAAACCTTATGTTCCAGCCACACTGAACTTCTGATTCCATGAATGTCTCATGATCTTGCTCACCCTAGGGCCTTTGCATATACTGTTTTCTTTGCTCGTAACATTTCTCTTCCTATTTAAGCTTTAAGTAGCTTAGATGTTACTTCTGATGGAAGCTTTTCCTAGCCCCATAATCTCAGTCTAGCTTAGTTTCTATGTGTTCATGATACCCCTTGCCAGCGCCTTGCCCCCAATTTACCGCCTTTACTCTAATTACTTCTTTCATTGTCATTCTTCTCTGTTAGAAGAATGAGAGTAAGGACAATTTTGTCTTTTCATTACTATGTCCTCAGCACCTAGTATAGTCCTTGGCACATAGTAGGTACTCAGTAAATATTTGATGAATGAATGAATGACATTGGGAATCATTAAAAATGCATTTTAATTCTAGTGCTGCCACTTACTAGCTGGGCCTTTCCAAATTTCAGTTAGCTTATCTGTGAACCATTACAGGGCTTTTGTGAAGATCAAGTAAGATGATGTATATGAAATTACTTTGCAAATATTATGCAAACAAAGCACTCTGCAAACGTTAATCAGTCATTATTAGGGTATGGAAATTTGCATCTCATTTACTTAAGTAATCTGAATATAAAAGGGCTACCTTGTGTCCAGTATTATATTAGAAAGAAACTGCAGTCTAATATCCCAAAGTTTCATAGTTTTTCTCATATAGATTTATATGTATTTTATTAGATTTATACCTAAGCTTTTTTTTTTTTGATGCTGATGTAAATGGTGTTATGTTTTAAATTTCAAATTCCAATTGTTTGTTGCTGATATATGGGAAAGCAGTTGACTTTTGTATTTTAACTTTGTGTCCTGCAATCTTGCTATAAGCGCTTATTAGTTCCAGGATTTTTTTGTTGATATTTTGGGGTTTTCTGCATAGAGAATCATGTCATCTATGAGCACAGACAGTTTTCTTTCCTCCTTTACCATCCGTATAGCTTTTATCTTCTTTTCTTGTCTTACTGCATTAGGTAGGACTTCCAGTATAATGTTAAATAGGAGTGGTAAGAAGGGACATCCTTACCTTGTTCTTGGTCTTAGGGGGAAGGCATCTAGTTTCTCACCATTAAATGTTAGCTTCCCAGTTATTGCCATAATACTGTTTCGTGCTTCTGTTCTATCTACTAGTTCATTGCATAGTGCCTGGGGTCTTAAAAGCTTGCAAGTGGCCATCCAAGGTACAACAATTGGTCTCTGTTCGCCTGGAGAAACTAAGGAAGAAGGAGAGTCAAGAATAGGGGGAGAATATAGAATATGTGGCTAATTGCCTCCATGAACAACTGCATTCTTTGCCATGAGACCAGAACTGGATGGTGTCTGGCTACCATTACTGAACATTTTGATCAAAGAGTCTATAGAAGAATTCTTATCAAAAGGGGGAACAATGTGGAAGAGAATTTCAGGTTCTCATGGAATCCAGATTTTCTGTAGCCAGGGAGACTAGATGAACCCCTGAAACCATTGCCCTGAGATAATCTTTAAACCTTAAACCAAAAATATCCCCTGAAGTCTTTTTGAAGCCAAATAATAGTTTAGCTTAACTTAAGAATGTCTGCCTTGAGCATTGTATTCTTTTAAAGAACTGTCTATATGGAATCAAATTGACAACAGCAAAGCGAAAGATTAGACGGGAAACTCGGAGCAGTGAGTTTATCTTAATGGGGGAGGAACAATTCAGAAAAGGAGGGTGAGAATGGTTGCACAATTTGAAGAATGTAATCAATGCCACTGAATTGTACATGTAGAAATTGTTGAATTGGTATATGTTCTGCTGTGTAAATTCTCAACAACAAAAAAAAAAATGGTCTTTAAAAATATGTTAGCTGTATGTTTTTTGTGGATATTCTTTATCAAGTTGAGGAAGTTCCCCCTTGATTTCCTAGTTTGCTGAGAGTTTTTATCATAAAAGGGTGTTGGATTTTTGTCAAATGTTTTTTCTCTATCTATCGATATGATCATATGAATTTTCTTCTTCAGCCTGTTGATGTGATGGGGTTCATTAATTGATTTTTGAATATTGAAATAATACAACTTTAACTTCGCTTGTTTTAAGTGGAAACGTTCCCTGCGTTAGTAACCAGAGAGTACTAAGTATAATTTATACTTTTCTTAGATTATTTGTTGAATTTAATTACATTACTATGGTAGAAGGAGCCCTGGTGGTGCAGTAGTTAAGAGCTCGGCTGCGAACCAAAAGGTCAGCAGTTGGAATCCACCAGCTGCTCCTTGGAAACCGTGTGGGGCAGTTCTACTCTGTCCTATAGGGTTGCTATGAGTCAAAATCAACTCGCCCGCAACAGATTTGGTTTTTTTGGTTTTATTATGGGGGAGGATGAGGTGGGTAACTAATATTTATTGAGTGGCTACTCTGCCAGGAGCTGTGCTTTACTTTCATGATAGCTTGTATTTTTTAACCCATATTCTGTCCCTAGCCCAGTTCTAAGTGTTCTGAGGTAGATACCGTTTTACAGACCAGGCGTCTTATCCACACAGAGATTAGGTAGGTAGCCTGCCCAGCTAGCACCTTGCAGAGCTTGAATTTGAATCCTTACAGTCTGGTGCTTGAGGCCATGCTTCTAAGTACTCTGCCACAAATGTCAGCTTCACCAGGAGCCTCTGGGGTAGACATTATCACCCCCTCCTCCCTTAACAGAAATAGCAACTGAGGTTCAAAGGAGTTAAGTAACAATTAAAATCCATTAGTAAATGGTTGGCATTTCTTTTTCTTTCTTTCTTCTTCTTCTTTTTTTTTTTTTTTCTTCCCTCTATTTCCTTCTCTAGAACTTTTTTATTTTGGCCTAGGCAGAGCTTGACATTTCTTTTTCTTTCTTCATTTTTGTTTTCTTCCCTCTCTCTATTTCCTTTTCTAGAACTTTTGAATTTTGACCCAGGTGGGGCTTGAATTTGCCAGTTAATGAAAACATTTCTTTCTTCTCACTTTGGTTCATTTGTCTGCCTCTTTTTTCCCTGGAATGTGTCTTTTATCATCATCAAACTATTTACTGAGTGACTTTGTTTGCTAAGTGACATATGCTCTGAAATAATTGAGAGAGACCTATCAGTTGCCTTTTCTGAGTTTATGTTCTAATCTACTGACAACTTTTTTTTTTTCCCAGAGAGATTGGAACAATTATCAGGTCATTAGGATGCTGCCCTAGTGAAGGAGAGCTACATGACCTGATTGCAGAGGTAAGTAGAGCTAAGAAAGTTTCATTTATCAGATTCTCTGGGCATTGATCCAAAGGACCCCGTGCAACTACTTGTAATTAAACATTCTTACCTGAAACTAAAAATGCCCTAAACTGCTGAATGTGCTCAGTGAAAATATTAGGGTAACTATGCAAGTTAGCCAGCCAACAAGATCTGAAAGAATTAAGACCAGATCTTGAAGAAATGACTATGAACAAGTAACACAATGATCAAGTAAAGACCCCACTTTAGATATTACCCTGCCTTTAAAATTAGTTGAAGAAAGGTCAGTAGACATAAAGGATTGATCATATATAGAAAGAATATTGACAGATGAAAGGAAAAGAGTCAACAATGTGAGGTCAGAGGATAGAAAAAGAAATAAGACCACGGGAATTTATATTTATTTAGAGAAATAAAATTGACACTCAGAACAAGTAGTAAACAGCATAAAATAGTAAGAATTACCTTGACGTTGACCAGACATTCAAAGAATATTTTAAATGATTATTTGTAATAGTGTAGAAGGAAGGAATTGCCCCATAAAGAAGCGATGAGCAGTTTAAGAGAGACTGCGTGCCCTGCCCAGCTTCTCAGAAAGGCCTCTGTTCTAATTTAGGTGCAGCTTTCAGTTCAACAAAATGGAGGTCTTAAGGGGAAAAAGCTACCTGGGCAACCACCAGAAGAAGAGTCATTTCAGAATTACTTACCCCTAGGAATGTGGGTTCTGGTCAAGGCAGGGATTAAAAAGAGAATAAGGGAAGAAAGTGGATTTTTTTTTCTCTCCTTGTTCCTGTCATCTAGCTTGATCAGCCAGTGTGACATTGAAGAGAAGGAATTGTCAATGTGGGCAAGTCATTTAACCTCTGCGAGCATTTGTGTCTCCGTAGTAAAACCTACTGCAAAGTTTGCTTCAAAGATTAAAGAAATAATGTATAGGAAGACACTTTTTGAATTCTAAAGCACTGCTTAAAGATAAGGAATGGAAGACTGGAAAGATGATTCTGTTGCCCAGATGTTAGCACCTTGGTAACTAAAAAGCAGTACCAGTTTTTCATTAACATTTTAAAATACTTGATCAAGCAGGGAATCTAAATTGTAAGAATATGTTGTTTTCCCATTTGGGGATTAAATAAAGCTATTTTTATTAAGACTAGGGCAAAATCTTATTTTTTCAGAATTGGTCCTCACATAACGAAAGGCTGCTGACCACTGCCTTAAAGTGTTTACCAATAAAGCTGAAACTGGTATTAGGGAGAGGAAGACTAGCACTGTGAAAGAGTAGGAACTGGAAGGTAAACTTACAGTGAGATAGTAATTATTGCATATAATTTACTAGAGTAGGTGGAGCAGTGATTAACAATACCTCTGAAGGACATCAAAGGAAAATCTTTAGAGCCTAGTGCTTCTATGGTAAAGTAGTCTGAAGTTTTCTGTTTGTATGTTTTAATCTCTAGCAGGGGTCAGCAAATTACAGCCCTCAGACCAAACCTAGCCCACTATTTGTTTTTGTAAATACCCCAAAACCAAAGCAAACCTGTTGCCATCGATAGCAACCCTATAGGACAGAGTAGAACTGCCCCATAGGGTTTCCAGGAGCAGCTGGTGGATTCCAACTGCCTTTAGGTTAGCAGCCAAGTGCTTAACTACTGTGCCGCCAGGGTTCCTTTGTAAATATAGTAAAAGCATTATTGAAACACAGTTAAACTCATTTATCTACATATTGTCTCTGGTTGCTTTCATTCTACAGTGGCAGACTGAGTAGTTATGACAGAGGCCATGTGACTTGCAGAGTTTAAAGTATTTACTATCTGGCCCTTTACAAAGTTTGCCAACTTTTGATCTATAGAACAGTCTCCACATCTAGGGTTAGGAGATCTGGGTTCACATCCCACGGCTACCACTTACAGCTATGTGGTCTTTGGTGAGCCACTTAATCTTTCAAAGCTTGGTTTCACAGCTCAAAAGGGATCTAATAATATCAAAGTATTGTTATGAGGATTACGTTTAATTACTATGAGGAACCCACTGTCGCTTGGTAGGCGCTCAGTGCATATTTGGTTTTGCTTACTCTGCAGGTTCCTCTCCACTAAACATGCCCCCACTGAGGTAGGTAATTAACCACAGTGGATGCTCAGGTCCCAAAGTTTTATTTTGTCTTTATTCTTTTCTTGGGTACCTTTGCTTAACTTTTGAAAGTTACAAATATTTAGAACAGTTATGGATCACAGAGCCATCTAAGCTCTATACATGTTTTTCTGTACTTGTACACTAACACAAAGAATGTATTCAAATAAAATTCTGGCAATATGCTTACAAAGCTCTGGAAATGACTACCCTTTTCAGATTTCCCAAATAAATGAGAGAGAAAAAGCACACAAATACTTAAAGTTATCACATTTAGAAAACCAAAGCTCCATAATAATAAAGACCTAGGGCTAAATGTCATATTGCTAAGTGCTCTCTAACGTGTTTCAGAAATCAAACTTTTTAAATGTATATGTGCTTTCCCCCACGTTTCTGTCAGTTTGTCATACTGTGGGGGCTTGCATGTTCCATCGCCAGATGGAATACACAGGAATCAAACCAACTACATCTGTGGACAGAGATGATGGACAAGCTCAGTATCATCAGTCAGGACAAGGCCAGAGGCTGACAGCGGAACAGACCATCAATTGCTCATATGCAAGTTCAAGTTGAAGCTGAAGAAAATTAGAGCAAGTCCACGAGAGCTGAAGTACGACCTTGAGTATATCTCACCTGAATTTAGAGACTATCTCAAGGATAGATTTGACGTGTTGAACGCTAATGACCAAAGACCAGACAAGTTGTGGAATGATGTCAAGGACATCATACGTGAAGAAAGCAAGAGGTCATTAAAAAGACGGGAAAGAAAGAAAGCACCAAAACGGATGTCAGAAGAGGCTCTGAAACTTGCTCTTGAAAGTCAAGTAGCTAAAGCAAAAGGAAGAAATGATGAAGTAAAAGAGCTGAGCAGAAGATTTCAAAGGGTGGCTCAAGAAGACAAAGTAAAGTATTATAATGACATGTGCAAAGACCTGGAGATAGAAAACCAAAAGGGAAGAACACGCTAGGCATTTCTCAAGCTGAAAGAACTGAAGTTCAAGCCTTGAGTTGCAATACTGAAGGATTCCCCAGGGAAAATATTAAACAACACAGGAAGCATCAAAAGAAGATGGAAGGAATACACAGAGTCACTATACCAAAAAGAATTGGTCGACATTCAACCATTTCAGGAGGTAGCTTATGATCAGGAACCAATGGTACTGAAGAAAGAAGTCTAGGCTGTACTGAAGGCACTGGTGAAAAACAAGGCTCCAGGAATTGACAGAATGCCAACTGAGACGTTTTGACAAACGGATGCAGTGCTGGAAGTGGCCACTCGTTTATGCCAAGAAATTTGGAAGATGGCTACCTGGCCTAACTGACTGGAAGAGATCCATATTTATACCTATTCCCAAGAGAAGTGAACCGAATTTGGAAATTATTGAACAATATCATTAATATCACACACAAGTAAAATTTTGCTGAAGATCATTCAAAAGTGGCTATAGCAGTATATTGACAGGGAACTGCCAGAAATTCAAGCCGGATTCAGAAGAGGACATGGAACCAGAGATATCATTGCTGATGTCAGATGGATCCTAGATGAAAGCAGAGAATACCAGAAAGATGTTTACCTGTGTTTTATTGACTATGCAAAGGCATTTGACTATGTGGATCATAACAGATTATGGATAACATTGCAAAGAATGGGACTCCCAGAACACTTAATTGTGCTCATGAGGAACTTGTATGTAGATCAAGAGGCAGTCATTCGAACAGAACAAGGGGATACCGCATGGTTTAATGTCAGGAAAAGTGTGCGTCAGGGTTGTATCCTTTCACCATACTTATTCAATATGTGTGCTGAGCAAATAATCTGAGAAGCTGGACTATATGAAGAAGAACAGGGCATCAGGATTGGAGGAAGATTCATTAACAACCTACAATATGCAGATGTAAAAACCTTGCTTGCTGAAAGTGAAGAGGACTTGAAGCACTTACTGAAGAAGATCAAAGACTACAGCCTTCAGTTTGGATTATACCTAAACATAAAGAAAACAAAAGTCTTCACAACTAGACCAATAAGCAACATCATGATAAATGGAGAAAAGATTGAATTTGTTGAGGATTTCATTTTACTTAGATCCACAATCAGCGCCCAAGAAAGTAGCAGTCAAGAAATCAAACAACATATTGCACTGGGCAAATCTGCTGCAAAAAACCTTCTTAAAGCAAAAATGTATTCTTGAGGACTAAGGTGTGCCTGACCCAAGCCATGGTGTTTTCAATTGCCTCATATGCATGCAAAAGCTGAACAATGTATAAGGAAGACCGAAGAAGAATTGATGTCTTTGAATTATGGTGTTAGTGAAGAATATTGAATATACCATGAATTACCAGAAGAACGAACAAATCTGTCTTGGAAGAAGTACAACCAGAATGCTCCTTAGAAGCAAGAATGGCGAGACTTTGTCTCAAGTACTTTAGACATGTTATCAGGAGGGTCCCAGTCCCTGAAGAAGGACATCATGCCTGATGTCTTAGTCATCTAGTGCTGCTACAACAGAAATACCACAAGTGGCTGGTTTTAACAAAGAGAAATTTATTTCTCCACAGTAAAGTAGGCTAAAAGTCCAAATTCAGGGCGTCAGCTCCAGGGGAAGGCTTTCTCTCTCTGTCAGCCGCCTTCTCATCAGTGTTCCCCCAGACTAGGAGCTTCTTTGCGCAGGGACCCTGGGTCCAAAGGACACGCTCTGCTCCTGGCACTGCTTTCTCGGTGGTATGAGGTCCCCCTGTCTCTCTGCTCGCTTCTCTCTTTTATATCTGAAGAGATTGCCTCAGGACACAATCCAGTCTTGTAGACTGAGTCCTGCCTTACTAACACAACTGTCACCCATCCTCCCTCATTAACATCATAGAGGAAGTATTTACAACATTTAAGAAAATCACACAATACCAGGAATCATGGCCCACCCAAATTGATACACACATTTTTGGGGGGACATAATTCAATCCATAACACTTGGTAATGTACAGAGTTAGTGAAAAAGAGGAAGACCCTTGACGAGATGGATTGACACAGTGGCTGCAACAATGCGCTGAAGCATAACACGACTGAGGGTGGCGCAGGACCAGGCAGTGTTTTGTTCTGTTGTACGTAGGGTTACTATGAGCCGGAACTGACTCAATGGCACCTAACAACAACAACATATGTTAAGTCTGGGCCTGGGTGAGTCCTAATTTGGCAAAAGAGGACCTGGGAGATGGTATTGTCACCCCAAACTTCTCCACGTTTCACCTGTGTGTTGTGATTACCTAAATACTTGAATTATTAATAAAGTTTGATACTAGGTAAGATCTCAGATTCTGATGAGTCTGATTTGACAATTCAACCCTTTGTGTTATTTCAGTAGTACTTTACCACAGTCTGAAATTATCTTGTTTATTTATGTATCTGTCTCTTACCTCTAGAATATAAGCTTCTTGAAGGCAGAAAGTTTATGTTTTGTATACCATTGTATCCTTAGTATCTGGAACCAAACCTGACATACACTGGTTCAAGGACCTACTATACTCTTTCTTATATGCCTGAGCCATATTCTGGTTGTAGTTACGTTTCTTTCACTCTCTCTGCTGCCCCTAATACTTAACATGGTTTAACCAATTATTAAGCTCTACTTGCAAGACCTTGTACTAGAATAGCAGCAAGTGTGGAATTTTAGACTTTGCAAAGCGCTGAACAAGCTATTTGAGTGAAGGGTTTAGTGTATGTCTGTCTCATACACTGAAAAATTCAAAATTTACAGGAAGTAAAAGTTATTGAAAATGATTACAAATTAGTATTCGTTCTTCAACAAATACTTATTGAGCACTTACCATGTGTCAGGTACCAGGAATACAGAAGCATGCAAAATGAACACAGTCACTTACTAATTTGGATGAAGATAGTTTTGAACATTTAAAAAAAATATTTTATTTTTGTTGTTGCTGTTGAGAATATACACAGCAGAACATACACCAGTTCCACAATTTCTACAAGTACAATTCAGTGACATTGATTACATTCTTCGAGTTGTGCAACCATTCTTACCCTCCTTTTCCAAGTTGTTCCTCCCTAATTAATAGAAACTCACTGTCCCCTAAGTTTTTTTATCTAATCTTTAGAGTTGCTGGTGTCAGTTTGATCCCATAGAGGTAGATCTTAAAAGAGCACAATACTCAAGGCAGACATTCTTTACTGGTTAAGCAAAACTATTGTTTGGTTTTGAGAAGACTTCAGGGGATATTTTTGGTTTAAGATTTAAAGATTATCTTAGGGCAGTATTTCAGGAGCTCATCCAGCCTCCATGGCTCCATAAAATCTTGATTCCGTGCGAATTTGAAATTCTGTTCTGAGTACCCCCCTTTTGATCAGGATTCTTTTTTGGAATCTTTGATCAAAACATCCAGTAATGGTTGTAGATAAGCAACCTCTGCAGCTACTCTGTTTTTTTTTTTTGTTGTTGTTGTTATTGTAAGTATACCTCTCTTAGTTATCTAGTGCTGCTATAACAGAAATACCCTAAGTGGATGGTTTTAAAAAAGAGAAATTTATTCTCTCATAGTCTAGGAGGCTAGAAGTCTGAATTCAGGGTGCCAGCTCTAGGGGAAGTCTTTCTCTGTCAGCTGTGTCATCAGTTTTCCCCCTGTCAAGGAGCTTCTCAGTGCAGGGATCCCAGGTCCAAAGGGCACACTATTCTCCTGGCTCTTGTTTCTTGGTGGTATGAGGTCCCCATGTCTCTGCTCAGTTCTCTCTTTTATATATCAAAAGAGACTGGCTTAAAACATAACCTAATCTTGTAGATTGAGTCCTGCCTCATTAACATAACTGCCTCTAATCCTGCCTCATTAACATCATAGAGGTAGGATTTACAACGCATAGGAAACTTACATCAGATGACAAAATGGTGGAAAGTCACACAATACTGGGAATCATGGCCTAGCCAAGTTGACACACATTTTGGGGGGACACAGTTCAATCCATGACAGTATCTATCACATAACTTTTGCCAATTCAACTTTTTACAGGTGTACAACTTATTGACAATTGTAATAATTGGCTGTGCAACCCTACCCTTAAATCAATGCGATTTTTCTATCACTGTTAACCCCCGTATTCCTCTCCCTCCCACCCCTGGTAACTACTAATAAACTTTGGTCTCTATACATTTGTCTTTTTATAGAAGTCAGGTCATACAATGTCTGCCGTTTTGTGATTGACTTATTTCACTCAGCATGATGTCTTCAAGCTCCATCCATATTGTAGCACGTATCAAGACTTCATTTTTCTTACAGACTTAGTATCATTCCATTGTATGTATGTACCACATTTTGTTTATCCATTCATCTGTTGATGGCCATTTAGGTTTTTTATTTTTTGACTATTGTGAATAGTTCTCCAATGAACATTGACATACAAGTATCTGTTTGAAACTCTGTTTTTACATATTTTCGGTGTATATCTGGGAGTGGAATTGCTGTGTCATATGTTGTTGTTGTCAGGTGCTGTTGAGCCAGTTCTGACTCATAGCGACCCTATATACAACAGAACAAAACACTGCCCAGTCCTGTGCCATCCTCACAATCGTTGTTAGGCGTCAGCCCATTGTTGCAGCCACTGTGTCAGTCTATCTCATTGAGGGTCTGCCTCTTTTCCACTGACCCTCTACTTTACCAAGCATGATGTCCTTCTCCAGGGACTGATCCTTTCTGATAACACGACTGTCATGGATTGAACTATGTCCCCCAAAAGTATGTGTCAACTTGGTTAAGCCATGGTTCCCAGTACTGTGTGGTTGTCCTCCGTTTTGTGATTTTCCTACATGTTACAAATCATAGTCTCTGCCTGTGGTTAAAGAGGAGTAGGGTGGATGTAACACCTTTCTTTGGTCAGGTCACATCCCTGATCCAATGTAAAGGGAGTTTCCCTGGGGTGTGTCCTGCACCACCTTTTATCTTACAAGGGATAAAAGGAAAGGGAATCAAGCAGAGAGTTGGGGACCTCATACCACCAAGAAAGCAGTGCCAGGATCAGAGGATGTCCTTTGGACCCAGGGTTCCTGTGCAGAGAAGCTCCTAGTCTAGGGGAAGATTCATGACAAGGGCCTTCCTCCAGAATCAACAGAGAAAAAGTCCTCCCCTGGAGCTGATGCCCTGAATTTGGACTTCTAGCCTACTAGACTGTGAGAGAAAAAATTGAAGCTATCCACTTATGATATTTCTGTTATAGCAGCACTAGATGACTAAGACAATGACCAAAGTATGGGAGACGGAGTCTTGCCATCTTTGCTTCTAAGGAGCATTCTGGCTGTACATCTCCCAAGGCAGATTTGTTCGTTCTTTTGGCAGTCCTTGGTAAAGTCAATATTCTTCACCAACACCATAATTCAAAGGCATCAATTCTTTGGTCTTCCTTATTCATTGTCCAGCTTTCGCATGAATATGAGGTGATTGAAAACACTATGGCTTGGGTCAGGCACATCTTAGTCTTCAAAGTGACATCTTTGCTTTTCAGCACTTTAAAGAGGTCTTTTGCAGCAGATTTACCCAGTGCAGTGCATCGTTTGCTTTATTGACTGCTACTTCCATGGGTGTTGATTGTGGATTCAAGTAAAATGAAATCCTTGACAACTTCAGTCTTTTCTCCGTTTATCATGATGTTGCTTATCAGTCCAGTTGTGAGGATTTTTGTTTTCTTTATGTTGAGGTATGTCATGGATTGAATTGTGTCCCCCAAAAATATCTGTTGACTTGGCTAGTCCATGATTGCCAATATTGTGTGATTATCCACCATTTTGTTATTTGATGTGATTTTCCTAAGTGTTGTAAATCCTGTCTCTATAATGTTGATGAGATGGAATTAGCGGTAGTTATGTTGATGAGGCAGGACTCAGTCTACAGGGTTGGGTTGTGTCTTGAGCCAATCTCTTTTGAGATATAAAAGCGAGAAGTGAGCAAAGAGACAGGAGGACCTCATATCACCAAGAAAGCAGTGTGGGGAGCAGAGCACGTCCTTTGGACCCAGGGTTCCTGTGTGGAGAAGCTTCTAGACCAGGGAAAGATTGATGACAACTGACAGAGAGAGAAAGCCTTCCCCTGGAGCTCAATGCCCTGAATTTGGACTTCTAGCCTACTAGACTGTGAGAGAATAAACTTCTGTTTGTTAAAGCTATCCACTTGTGGTATTTCTATAATAGCAGCACTGGATAACCAAGACAAGGTGTAATCCATACTGAAGGATATGTCATATGGTAGTTCTATTTTTAGTTTTTTGAAGAACCACCACACTGTTTTCCACAATTGCTGTACCATGTTGCATTCCCATCAGCAATGGATAAGGCTTCCAATTCCCCCATCCTTGTCAATATTTGTTATTTTCTGTTTGTTTTATCTTAGCCATCCTAGTGGAAGTGAAATGGTATCTCATTGTGGCTTTTATTTTCATCTCTCTGATGGCTAATGATGCTCAGCATCTTTTTTTTTTATTGTTGTAGTTTAAATGAAGTTTACATTTCAAGTTAGTCTCCCATACAAAAGTTTATACATACATTGGTATGTGACCCTAACTGCTCACCCCATTCTGCGACAGCACACTCCTCCTTTCCGACCCTGATTCCCCATGTCCATTCAACCAGCTCCTAACCCTCTCTGCCTTCATCTCACCTCCAGACAGAAGCTGCCCCTTTGGTCTCTTGTATCTGCTTGACTAAGAGGCACACTCTTCACAAGTATCACTTTATGTCCCACAGTCCAGTCCAATCCCTGTCTGAAGAGTTGGCCTCGGAAATTGTTTTAGTTCTGGGCTGATAGAAAATCCAGGGGCCATGCTTTCCGGGGTACCTCCAGTCTCAGTCAGACCATGAGGTCTGGTCTTCTTACTAGAATTTGAGTTCTGCACCCCACCTTTCTACTGCTCCATCAGGGACTCTCTGTTGTGTTCCTTGTCAGTGCGGTCATTGGTGGTAGCCGGGCACCATCTAGTTCTTCTGGTCTCAGGCTGATGAAGTCTCTGGTTTATGTGGCCCTTTCTGTCTCTTGGGCTACTACTTTCCTTGTGTCTTTGGTGTTCTGCATTCTCCTTTACTCCAGGTGGTTGGGACCAATTGATGCATCTTAGATGGCTGCTTGCAAGCTTTCAAGACCCCAGACGCCACTCACCAAAGTAGGATGCAGAACATTTTCTTAATAAGCTTTGTTATGCCAGTTGACCTAGATGTCCCCTGAAAGCATGGTCCCCAGACCCCTACCCCTGCTACTCTGTCCCTCAAAGTGTTTGATTGTATTCAGGAAACTTAGCTTTGGTTTAGTCCCGTTGTGCTGACTTCCCCTGTAGTGTGTGCTGTCCTTCCCTTCACCTAAGATGATTCTTATCTACTATCTAGTGAATAGCCCTCACCCTCCCTCCCCACCTCTGTAACCATCAAAGAATGTTTTCTTCGGTGTTTAAACTTTTTCTTGAGTTCTTATAATAGTGCTCTTACACATTATTTGTCCTTCTATGACTGACTAAATTCACTCAGCATAATAAGTTCCAGCTTCCACCATGTTATACGATGTTTCATGGCTTCATCGTTGTTCTTTATCGTTGCGTAGTATTCCATTGTGTGGATATACCACAATTTGTTTATCCATTCGTCAGTCGATGGGCAACTAGGTTGTTTCCATCTTTTTGCTATTGTGAACAGTGCTGCAGTGAACATGGGTGTGCATGTATCTATTCGTGTAATGGCTCTTATTTCTCTAGGATATATTCCAAGGAGCAGGATACCTGGATTGTATGGTACTTCTATTTCTAGCTTTTTAAGGAAGCACCAAATCGATTTCCAAAGTGGTTGTACCATTTTACATTCCCACCAACAGTGTATAAGTGTTCCAGTCTCTCCACAACCTCTCCAGCATTTATTATTTTGTGTTTTTGGGATTAATGCTAGCCTTGTTGGGGTGAGCTGATATCTCATTGTAGTTTTGATCTGCATTTCTCTAATGGCTAATGATTGTGAGCAGTTCATCATGTGTCTGTTAGCCGCCTGAATATCTTCTTTGGTGAAGTGCCTGTTCATATCCTTTGCCCATTTTTTAATTGGGTTATTTGTCTTTTGGTTGTTGAGGTTTTGCAGTATCTTGTAGCTTTTAGAGATTAGATGCGGATCAGATTTGTCGTAGCCAAAAATTTTTTCCCAGTCTGTATGTTCTCTTTTTACTCTTTTGGTGAAGTCTTTTGAAGAGCATAAGTGTCTGATTTTTAGGAGCTCCCATTTATCTAATCTCTCTTCTGGTGCTTGTACATTGTTACATGCTGAGCATCTTTTCATATGTTTGGTGACCATTTGAATGTCCCTCTTTGGTGAAATGTCTATTCAAGTCCTTTGCCCATTTTATGATTGTTTGTCTTTTTGTTGTTAAGTTGTCAAAGTTTTAAGTATATTTTGGTTATTAGATTGTTATCAGATTTATGGTTTCCAAAGATATTCTCCTAGTCGGTAGCTTGTCTTTTCACTTTTTTGGTAAAATCTTTTGATGAGCAGAAGTTTTTAATTTTTATGAAGTCCAATTTATTTATTTTGTCTTTTGCTGTTTCTGCTTTTGTTATTGTATTAGATAATCCATTGTTAAGATCTAGGCCCAACAACTTTGCCCCTGCATTTTCTTCTAAGAATTTTATGGGTTTTGTTTGCACATTTAGGTCTTTAATTCATTTTGAATCTATTTTTGTGTATGGTGTAAGGCATGTATCCTATTTATTTTTCTGCATGTGGAAACCCAATTTTCGCAGCACCGTATATTGAAGAGACTCTTCTTTCCCCATGGGATGGACTTAGCACCCTGATAAAAATCAGTTGATTATAGATGTGTGGGTTTATTGCTGGACTCTCAATTTTATTCCATTGTTCTATGTGTCTATTTTTATACCAGTACCAGGCTGTTTTGATTACTGTAGCTGTGTAATATGTTTTAAAATCAGGAAGTGTGAGTCCTCCTACTTTGTTCTTCTCTTTCAACATTGCTTTAGCTATTCAGGGCCTCTTGCCAGTCAATACAAAGTTAAGGTTTGGTTTTTTCCATGTCTGTAATGAAGGGTGTTGGAATTTTGATTGGGATTGTGTTGAATCTATAGACCATTTTGGGTAGTATTGAGCTGTTAACAATATTAAGTTTTCCAGTCTACAAATATGGAACATGTTTCCATTTGTTTAAGCTTTTTTCATCTACTTCAGCAGTGTTTTTTAATTTTCATTGTATAAGTTCTTCATATCCCTGGTTACATTTATCCCTAGGTATTTTACCCTCTTAGATGCTATCGTAAATGAATTGTTTCCCTAATCTGCCTTTCAAATTTCTCATTTCTGGTGTATAGAAACCCAACTGATTTTTGTTTGTTAACCTTGTACCCTGCAACTTTGCTAAATTCCTCTATTAACTCTAGAACTTTCTTGCAGATTCTTTGAGATTTTCTATATATAGCGTTAAGCCATCTGCAAATGTCGACAGTTTTGCTTCTTTTCCAATGTATACATCTTTTATTGCTTTTTCTTGTCTTACTGCTCTGGCTAGGACTTCAATATAATATCGAATAGAAGGCGTTAGAGTGGGCACCCTTGTCTTGTTCCTTATTTCAAGGAAAGCTCTCAATATTTCTCTATTAAGTATAATGTTCACTGTTGGTTTTTCATATAAGCCCTGAATAATATTGAGAAATTTCCCTTTGATTCCAGTCTTCTTGAGGGTTCTCATCAAGAAAGGGTGTTAGATTTTATCAAATGCTTTTTCTGCATTTGTAGAAATGATCATGTGTTTCTTTTTCTTTGTTCTATTGATGCAGTGTATTATGTTGATTTATTTTTCTAATGTTGAACCATCCTTGCGTTCCTGGCATAAATTCCACTTGGTCATGGTGTATTATTCTTAATATGCTCTTGGGTTCTGCTTGTTAGTATTTTGTTGGGGATTTTTGCATCTATATTCATAAAGGATATTGGTATGTGTAGTTTTGTTTTATTGTGATGTCTTTGGTTTTGGTATCAGGGCTATGTTTACTTCATAGAATGAATTGGGGAGTATTCCTTCCTTCTGTATCTTTTGGAAGAGTTTAAGCAGGATTGGTGTCAGTCGGTCTGTAAATGGTTTGGTAGAATTCTCTAGGGAAGCCAGCTGGTCTAGGACTTTTTTTGTTGTTGTTGGGAGGTTTTTTGATCACTGATTCAATCTCTTTATTTGTTATGGATTTGTTGAGATTTTCTGTTTCCTCTTAAGTTGGTTTGGGTAGGTTGTGTGCTTCTAAGAGTTTGTCCATTTCATCTAGGTTATCCAGTTTTGAACATTTTAACAATTATAAACATCAAAATTTTAAATATATGTACATTTAAATATTTGAGATTGTATTCAGTTCCACTCACTCAGCTAAGTGAAGAAACTTACCCACAAATAAATGTGCAGTGGAGTTTTGTATATTTGTGGTCAATGACTTAGTGTTAAATTAATAGTGTTGAGAAAATTTTATAATGTCAAAGTGTGATAGATACTTCCCAGTAACCAGTCAAAACAATGCAATATCTCTACTGAATCATTCCCTAAACTCTTCCATCTTGGATGTTATAATACATTCCCAGACATACCACAAGCCTCAAAGGTCCTAAATCATATTTTCTCATCATTTTTAATTGATTAAGTATCCTCAGGTTTTCTTTTCCCCTTGAATCTTCAGAAATGGCCTTTTAGATAACAGAATGAGATCTACATGATCCACATCTTCGTAAAGTGGGAATTTCCACCAATCTGCACCTTAACTGTATCATTCTGGTTCAGGATACGCCCTGAGATTTCACATTATTCAGAATTTGACTGTACCAGGTTTCTCAGAGTATGAGAAAGGATGGGAGTAATTGTTTTCTTATTTTAAAGTAGTTGGTGATATGAAATATTTTTACCTGTTTTTTCCTACATACCCTGCCACTAGGGGAGATGGAGAATGGAATAGATTTGATCTAATTTTTATTAATGTTAGATGATGGTGTCACAGAATTGTAGACCTGGAGGTACTTTGGCAATTACATGGCTACCAGCCATTAACCTCTGAATTGAAATTGGTAAATTTGGGGAGGAAGGAGGAATGTGTTGTAAAACGAGTGCTCAAGAGTATTGATTATTTGTAGTTGGAAGAAAAAGAGTAAATGATGCTAAAGCAGTGACCATTAACAGGAAAACAGGACTCAGGGAAATCTGCAAAAATGGATTTTCCCCCTTTTAAATAAATGAGTTGTATTTTTATATAGAATATAACCATCACAATAGACTAGTACATTTTTTTTCAAAACTTTTATTGTATTAGTGATACTGACATTACAGAAAAATTTTAAATATATAGAAAAATCCTTTCCGACAATCTCGCCACCTTAATATAATTGTTGTTAGTATTTTCATGCACTTCCTTCTGTATTATTTTCCTATATATGTTTTAAACATGACTATAATCTTACGATATATGAAATTCTGAGTCTTGCTTTTTTTCACCTAGTTATATCACAATAATTTTCTATGTTATAATAAAATCTTCAAATGTTTTTATTATTTAAAATATACATGTTGGTTAATTCAGTTTAAACAAGAAAAAAGTAGGGGAATGATCTCTCTTGCATCCATTACTCAGACACAACCAGAATATTCTACTTTTTTCACTGAATATTACATCACAACAATTCTTCCATGCTGTTATCTAGTTTTTAAAAACTAACTTTTTTGGAGGGGTTGGTAATTACAGAAGGAATATAGTTTCTAAACACAAAGAACACAGACATCAGAGACAAAACAAAACACCTTATAATCCTACCACCTTAAGATAAACTTTTGCAGTATTTTTTTATTAACTTGTGTGTACATACATATTTTTCAAAAATGGGATCATATCATACGTACTGTTTCATAGCCTAATATGTTTTACTTAGTAGTATCTCATTAATATTTCCATGTCAGTATTCTTTTATAACAAGATTTTAATGGCTTCCTAATATTTAACTCTATGGTAATTATCATATTAATAAACAGAAGTAAAATATTTACATATCCATTAATCTATTGTTAGACATTCAGGTTGCTAGCAATTTTTAGTATTATGGATACTTCTGTGATAAACATTATTTGAATAAAATATAGACCTTTTTTGAAGAAAAACAATTCTCACTGCTCTCCCTTATTTCAAGTTGACAAATTATTAGGCATGCTCTTTCACAATTATGTGAAAAAAAAAGCCTGAGAGTGAGGAAAGGGCCAGATTACAGAGGGCCGTGTAGGGCATGCTCAAGTAGTGGTGGGCCACTGAAGGATTTTAGATGGGAATGACATCATCAGATGTACATTTTAGACAAATCAGTCTGAAGGCAGTAAGAGTTTAGATTGGAATAATTTATAGTGACCCTTTCTGTCTTAGGCTGGGTTCTCTACAGAGGCAAAATCAACGAAGTATGTGTATATGGATATGTATACATAGAGAGAGAGAGATATTTATATCAAGGAAATGGCTCAAGCACTTGTAGAGGTTGCAAAGTCCCAAGTCTGTGGGTCAGGCTGGAGGCGTCTCCTGACTCACATAGCTGCAGGGGCTGACAAACCTAAGTTTGGCAGGTAAGCTGGCAGGCCACTGGCTCACAGGCTGTGGATGCTGATGAATCCCAAGATCAGCAGGTGAGCTGCTAGCTCGAGTCCCAAGAACCAGAGGTCAGATGAACAGGAGCCAGCTGCAGGATCCAGAGCCAGGAAAAGCCCACAAGTTTTGTCAGAAAGTCCACATATATTGGATGCAGGCCACACCCCCAAGGAAATTCTCTTTCAACTGATTGGCTGTTCATAGCTAATCTCATCATAGAGGTGATTATATCAGCTCTCATATGGAGGTGATTATATCATTACATAGCTGCCAAACTATATCATAACTGCCATACCACTGAGAATCATGGCCCAGCCAAGCTGACATACAGCCTTATCTATGACACTTGCCCTGGGTCATACCTGACAGCTTGGGGTCCTTTTTATGTTTGGATGATTTTTTCCTAAATGTTTTATTTGATCCTTTTATTTAGGAAACCTTAATTGCCATATTTCCATCAAGTCACAATGTTGTGAAATGAGCAAAAGCCCCTGAGCCCTGCCACAACATCTGCCCACACTCGATGCAGACCACCCACCCAAGGAAACTCCCCTTCAACGAGTTGGCTACTCACAGCAGATGCCATCATGGGGGGATCACATATCAAATCTCGACAGGGAAGTGACCACAACATCACACGACTGCCAGAACACTGAGAATCATGGCCCAGCCAAGCTGACACACAATCTTAACCATCACAGATGTTAATTACAGTACTGTTTATAACAACAACTGGCAACAGCCTGAATGTCTATTAATAGGAAAATGGTTAAATGAATCTTGGTTTATCTACATAATAAAATGCTGTGCAGTCATTAAAAGTATGTTTTAAAAGACTGATGACCTGGTAAGATGTTCATAATGTGTTAAGTAAAAAAGCCGATAAACTAGAATTTCATTTTTGTTAAAATATATACATGTATTTATATACATACACACATAATGTCACTATAACCAACCAAAACCAGTTGCTGTCAAGTCAATTCCAACTCATGGTGACCCAGTGTGTGCCAGAGTAGTACTGTGCTCCATATAATTTTCATGGCTGTGACCTTTCAGAAGCAGATTGTCAGGCCTTTCTTCCAAGGTGCCTCTGGGTGGGTTTGAACTGCCAACCTTTTGGTTAGTAGCTAAGTGCTTAGCCATTTATGCTACCCACAGACTCATATATGTAGATATAGATATATGTAAATAAATGCAAAAAAAATCCCAGCTTCATATGCAGAGAGGTAATCTTTAGATGATGGGATCACAGGATGATTTGTATTCTTCATTTGTTTCTATATTTTTTAGTTTTCCTGCAAAGAAACATATATTACCTCTGTAATAAGGAAAAAAAGAAAAGAAAACTGTATTGAATGATCCAAAAAGTTGTCTAGTGGTGACAAAGACACTGATGTTGAAGATGCATGTTGAGAGTTTGAACAGAATAGCTTTATAAAATATGAAAATGAATAGTGATACTTTAAAACTAACATATTATTGTATATGTGATTTAAAATATACCTGTGGACCTAATACAGTTTATATATTCAACCTGACCACATTTCTTTACGGGATTTTCTCATTAGGAAAAAGGAGGATCACTTCTTATCGTGATCATGATAACCGTATTCGAACATTTATTGTGTTAACCGCTTTTCCTTTGTTTAAGCTAAATGTCAATCCAGGTGAAAGCTTTTCTTCCAATCTCACTGCAACACAATTTTTAAAAATTGCTTTTGGTATAAAGAGGGTAGAAGAGTACCTTAGTGGGAACAATTGGTTTAACACTTGCTCTTTGTCAAATATGAGCAGTCTCTACAGGGGTAGGGTAGGGGCGCTCAAGCCTTGGTGGAGAGAAACACACTTTGAAAAGGATGAGACAATGAGTGTAGCTGTAACCTTGAGTCCCACCCTCAGAGGAGAAACCAGGGAAATTAATGGCCTGACAGCCACATCACTTCAAATTACAGAAACTCACCATTGGAAGGGACCTTACAGATTACCTGGTTTAGCTACCTATTGATTCTTGGAATCTCTAATGGCCCAACCAAGAGATGGTTCAATCTATCTTTGATACTTTCAGTAATAAGAAAGGAACTTATAACCCTACCTTTTGCACAACAACTTCTGGAATCTTTACAGTAAATAATTTTTCCAAAGTAGGTGGCTTTAAAAATTTTCATTTGTAAAGATAATATTTTTGGTAAAGGCTAAATGTTTTTTTTCTTGTTAACAGGAGACAGCTGTTAATTATTCAGGTGCTACTCATAGAAGCTTTCTCTTTTGGGCAGTGTCGCTTTTTATCTTTCACAATGTTTCTGAAATTTGTCTGATAAGAATCATTGGGGTGCTTGCTAAAAAAAAAAAATCCTGGTCACTACTGTAGCCCTGATCAGACTTTTGGGGGGGTGGGGGGGAGAAGCTGGGAATCTGCATTTTAAAACAAATAACAGGTAACACTGATCCACTGTATCCATTCTTTTTTTTTCCCCAATCCTCATTAGTGTTTGTATTGTTGAGCTAACTGAATTTTTGTTATTATTTTATTCTGTCCAAGGTAGAGAATTATTTTCTAAATTGTATTTGTATTCTGGTTTTGAAGCATGATTTATATCAAAATCTGTATATGTAGTATTTGGAGCCTAACTTGAAATATCTCATGGCTTTTATAATTTTTGCTACAAATAGTTAAAAAAAAACTTTTTATGTATATCTCATTTGGTGACCTGGAACTAGTTGAAATGTAGGCACTTTATAAACCATCTTAACTACTGATATGATCTTGTTTTTTGTGAAGCATGAAATAATTCAATTTATTGACTGATTGCCATGTCACTGGTGAGAAATGAATTTTCTCTGTGTCTTATTGTGCCTGTTCAGTGGGCTCAGCATTAAAATAAATACTGCTGTAATGAGAAAAGGGATGGCCTAACGATTTTCTATAGGAATTAAAGTAAAGAACTCTGGGCTGTGATCCCATCAAAACGCCTGACTTTGAGCAGCTAAAATCAGCACTTAACCTCTCTGTGCCCATATTTCCTCACATGTAAAATAGATGAAGAGAATTGACTTATGCCAAGATAAAATGAGAAACAGTATTAGCCTCATACTTGGAGCCATAAATAAATTTGATATTTTCAAAAAATCCCACAGTATTTACGTATTTAGTGAGAATTCTCCATATTGGGCAAGGTAAGTCAAAGAGTCTGTGGAATGCCTGAAGGCACTGTGGTAGCTAGCATAGGCCGGGCCTCTTTGTTTGGTAATGAAAGCAGTATGTTTTCTTCAGGTCACATTAAAAAAAAAACCAACCTATTGCCGTGGAGTCGATTCTGACTCATAGCCCCCCAATAAGACAGAGGAGAACTGCCCCATAGGATTTCCAAGGCTAGAATTTTTACGGAAGCTGACTGCTACGTCTTTCTACCGTGGAGCGGCTGGTGGGTTTGAACCACCGACCTTTCAGTTAGCAGCCAAGCACTTAACCACTATGCCACCAGGCCACATTAATAACCATAATTCTTCGGAGGAGAAAAAGAAAGCCAGATCAGGGCCTTGGTCTTCTCGGCGAACCTGTGCTGGCACACTATTAAGATGAATTCAGTATAAATGGTACTTGAGGGCTAAGCTGAGGAATCTCTCCCCAGAATGGTTTTGTTACCTTTACATTTATAAACAATGCCTTCGTTACTTTTGAATTATCATCTCCTTTCCAGCACATTAGCCCTCCTCTTAGAAGAAACAAACTAGATTGTAACTTTATTGCCTCATTCATGTTTGCTGTAAGAGGATATATTTGTTTTGTTTGTTTTTGTCTTTTGAAGAGAAGGGATGTTTGTCACTCTCCTCCTTTCCACCCAGAGAGGCTTGCCAGGAACAGCAGAGGTGAAGGCATGACTGCTAATCACATACCCTCTCCTCTAGGCAGGGATCCAGGGAGAAGGACAGGTATCACATCCGCCAGCCAATTTAATACATTATCTTATTCAATCACCACATTCCATTCAGCATTTTACAGGTGGGGAGGCAGGGCCAAACTTCTCTATAAACAATTATTAGATCCATGTGGTGGGATGAGGTGGGTCAATGAGGACATGCCTGAAATTTCAGCAGCAGAGACTGATTCTTTTAGGAGGAGCTGTCATTCCATGTCGTAGAACTGGAAGTGTGTACATTACTGATAGAGATAATAATAATAACCATAATAGACTCTTGTAGTTCACAAAGCACCTGCATGTCATATCTCATAATCTTTACAACCCCGTGAGGTAAATATTACTGTTCTCCCTCTATTACAAGTGAGGACACTGAGGTTAGGGGATGAATTTTAATAAGAATATTTTTAACTTTCCTTGGTCTAATACAGAGTCCTGGTAGCACAGTGGTGAAGAGCTACAGCTGCTAACCAAAAGGTCGGCAGTTCGAGTCCACCAGCTGCTCCTTGGAAACTCTATGGGGCAGTTCTACCCTGTCCTATAGGGTCGCTATGATTTGGGATCGACTCAACAGCAACGGGTTTGGTTGGATTTGGTGTCTGGTATAGTGAATATACTGTGAGATGTTTCTATGAGGAAGGCAATTTGCATTTTTTAAAGACCCTAATCAATACAGAAGTCAAGGGGATTTTTCCATTATGACTTTGCCATTAGTGAAGACATGGCAGTGAATTCCTAGTCTTTTCAAACGTGTCTGCTGTAATTCAGGGAATCTTTCTTGAGTTCATTTCATCGTAAGTTGGTTAGTTGAGTTTTCCCTTGAAGAAAATTGGTCTAGACTGTACCATTTTGTCTATATCAGTTCTGTAGAATACAGCTCTGAATTTTGAATATCTGCTTTGCTAATCTTCAACCGATAAGTTGTAAGGACTTCAGCCTGGTGACAGTGATTCAGTCTTTGGATAAAAATATACCATACACATTTAGAATATTAATATGTTTTATGTGTACATATACCTATACACACATATATACTATATATACACACAATAGATACTATAGAGTATGGTTCAATATTTGGTATATTTTTAATCTATGGATTTAAATAATCATTGAGTCATCATTTTATAACATTTCTAGAAAGTGGTGTTCTTGTGCTGTCTTACTGATGGCTTCATAAAGTTAACTAGCTTATCCTGCATCAGAAATGATAGAGCCACCCTCCCCCTTTTTTGGATTCCCAGAAATGGTTTTCTGCCCTATGCTTCTTGTTTCTCTTCTGTGATGGAGGAATATACCATATTTTAAAAATACCGTTTAGAAAAACAAATGAAATATGAATGAAGTATGGAGTTTAGTTAATATTATGTGTCAATATTGGTTCATTCCTTGAAACAAATGCACCGTAGTAATCTAAGAGCTAACAATAGGGAACTGAGTGAGGGTATACAGCAACTCTCTGTACCATATTTGCACCTAAAATTATTCCAAAGTAAAAAGTTCATTTAAATATTCAAATCCATTTTTATAATATAAAATCGTGTCTAGTCCATATTAAGCCTCCCATAAATGCTGTGTTTAGAACTGTCCTATAATTATATTGTTTTTATGCCATTGCTTGTGAATTTTTTTGTAAGAAAGAATGGATTAGATGTGGCCTCTAGAGGACAGTGTTGGGTCACAGAAAAATTTGACAATTTCTGCCCAAGTTGCAGATAGGCTTACCATTTTTCTTCTTACTTTTAACCATAAGGCCTCTGTTTATTCATTATCCCTCTTTAAAAAAAAAAAAAAAAAAGAAGTCAAAGAAAATGTATGGTGCTTCTGCTGTCCTGATGAGTTGGAGATAGTCTGTTTTAACTTTTATTTTTTGTGTACTTTCGGCTTTACAAACATCTATTGGGCAATAATGATGCTGCGGAGTTTTCAGTACAGTGTTGACGCCTTGTGAGAGGTGCGAGGGAGCCCAGGGGAGCGCCGTGAGGCACTGCATGGTGTGTCATTTGTGAGTTCTGACATGATGGAGAGAGAATCATAGAGTTGAACTTCATTTGGAAAGACTAAAAACAGCTTGTAGATTAATGAAGATGCTCATAAAATAAAGAGGAGTTTTGATCTTTTAAAGGTTGAGGCTATTTGTTGAGGGTGGGGAAACAGGCCAGCAAACCATTGCTCCGGCTTCTACAGCAAATTTCTGGGGCAATCAGAATCTAAACTCAACATTTTGATTTTAAGATTATTGTTCCTTAAGTAATCTCATGAGATTGACATTTTATTTTTCAGAGGCTCCTGAGGGTTGAGAGTTACAGAGTGCTACTCAAGCACATCAGAGCCATATGAACATTAATTTGCAAAATGCTCAGCTTGGATCAAGAGGCAACTGAAAACAATTTTTCATGTATTGATGGGCTTAGAAATTCTAAAACACATCATTCTGTCATCCTGGAGTCTGAGAGCTCCAAGATTTTAATGGTGTGAATGTAGTATAAACATATTAAAAAATAGTTGTCATTTGGATGACAGTATGTTCCATTTAGCAGCAACATATATATTTCTTATTTTTTGCTAAAAAAATAAATCAGTTAAAAGCTCATCTGTTGAATTGGGATCTATGAGCCTTTTAATAGGATTTTTGAAAGGGAGTGGAAAATTGACAGCACTTCATAAATAGCCTGACATGAAAGTTAAGATCAATTGTGTTTTGTTCAGTCACTCCATCAAAGTTGAGCCAGTGGGCAGAGATCTGTTTCTATTGCATGATACCAAAAATTCTCTTTCTCAGCTGTAGTGTTCTCTTAATTTAATGGTGGTATAGCCAAGTTCCATATGCCATCTAGGTATTTAGTAAGTGCTAAAGTGATTTGAGTTGTACTTCGGTCCTTGAGATAATGATTGGTTCCCCAACCTGGTCCCTCATCCAGTGTTCCTTACTTATCTCCGGGAAAAGCACTACTCCATCCAGTTGTGTAACTTGTCCTTGACTTCACACTTCTCCTCATCCCTATCCACAATGGATGCATCACCAGGTCTGTTGCTTTTACTTCTCAAATATTTCTTGTAGCCATCCACTTCTTTCTCCACGGCCACCTCCCAAATCCTAGCTATCATTGTAACTGGTTAGACTATTGCCTCCCCACCCACAACCAGTATGATCTTTCAGAACACACATCCATTGAGACCTTCACCTTTCTCATTGTTCTTAGGATAACAACCAAAATCTCTTTTATGGACAGTGAGGCCCAGCAAAAGGCTCTGTGCCTCTCTCAGTCTCCTCTTGAAACAACCTCCTCCCTGTGTTCTGTGCTCTAGCTTCATGGCCTCCAAAGCATCTGCTTCCTCCTGCCACACATGTAATTCTCTACTTCGGAGTCTCCTCATACTGCCTGCGTAGTTACCTTCTACTGATCCTTTATAAATCAGCTCAAGTGTTATTTCCCCAGGAATGCTTTCCCTGATCTCCTGGTCTAGAAAAGTTTTCTTTGTTATATGCCCTTATGGACCTGTGTTCCTTTACTTCATTGTGCTTATATAAATTTGTAACTAGATACTTAGTTATTATTTTTAGGAGTAATATATGCCTTCCCTACCAGAATATAAACGCTGTGTGCAGCAATCATGACCAAGTGTGCTCATCATCGAATCCCCAGCATTTGGCTCAGTGCTGGGAAAACATAGTTAGTTGCTCAATACATTTGTTGAATAGATGAATGACTATTTCTTTGTTGATTGTTTAGGTAGAAGAAGAAGAACCCACTGGATACATTCGATTAGAAAAATTTCTTCCAGTGATGACCGAAGTATTACTAGAAAGAAGGTAAGTAAGTTAATGCAATTGTTAAGGCAAAATAATGATTCGAATTATGTAAATTTCAAAACATGGAGTTTTCATTTTATGTATTCAACCAATATTTATCTTAAGGTAGCTTCCTTCTAACCTTTCACTATACTTCTGAACTTCCAATTGTTATGTGTGTGCTTAGAAATATCAACCACTTTAGAATTAATCTAAGCAAAGCATAATTACAGGGCAAATAAGCTGTAAAACTCATAAATCAACATTTTTGTTATCTCCTATTTTGAATTACCAGTGATAAATAAGAATTGATCCTAATTATTTTCTGGCAAAAGTAGCATTAGCTTGCCATAATTGTTTTATAGAAGAAGTTTTGTTCTCAGGTAAAATGATTTCCATAATGATGAAAAAAGCTAATAGATAACGTGAGATATGCCAGTGATTTTGAACTAAGTATTTCCTGTGGGATTGGGGTTCCTTCAACTTCCCTATCCAGAAATCCAAAAAGATTTCAGTGAGGGAAGTTTAATTAAGCCAGTCTGTTAACAGCTTTTATTTTGCTTTATGTAGTCATTTATTATGAAGAGACTGAAGATAAATACTATGACACTTATTTCTTTATTGTGTAATTATAGATACAGGCCAATTCCAGAAGATGTCCTTCTTCGTGCATTTGAGGTGTGTAAACCCCAGATTTTATGTATTAATGTATATTTATATGAAAAATTGATAATGTAGAATTTACTCATTAAACAAAAATTACCATATTTATCTCTTTTTCTCCCCTAGGTATTAGATCCAACTAAACGTGGGTTTCTCACTAAGGAAGAACTGATCAAGTATATGACTGAAGAAGGTAAGAGTGATTTTTTACTCAGCTTGTAATAGTGACTTATATAAGGATTAATAAGTTTAACAATAATTATGTACAGCAAAAACTATATGTTAGATAAAGGAATACTTTAAAATCAATCCTTATGGTTAAAAGGATTTATTTACTGTTCCTCCTATTTTGGTTTTTGGGGTGGTTTCTCTTTTATGGGGGTGAGAGGACAAAGGGTAGGGCAAAGAGAAATGGATTCTTGCCTCATAGGACTTTGTAAAGTGTAACGATTGCTTCTGTAAATTGCAGTCCTTCCACTGACTTAGAGTATTTCCAGAATAAGACATATGCCACCTGGAAAACATGAGCTATCAATCACTATAAATCAATGCCAGTTACTAGACTAAAGATTTGGAGTATATAATAATTCCTTTTAAAAGAGCTTTTCAGTTGGTGAAGTTACAGATAATATAGCCTCAGTTGAATATGAATTCACACAAAAAATTTTCAGTGTTCTATGCAAATGGTACCATATATATTTACTTTGAACATGATCTATACACACACATGCATACACATTTATGACTAATACCTACACATCTATATGTGCCAGCATGTTACCTTTAGGAATTATCTCTTGTTAGGCATATATGTAAATTTGTTTTCCTTGAATGTCAATAGCCTGATGGACATTCTCTCAATACCATTCTTATATTGGTCTCCTCCCCTCTTTCCATGCAAAGTTAAGAGTTCTGTCTCTTTTGCTCAGTTCACTCGTTCACAGATTGAGTCTTGAATGAGTCAGAGTCCCTAATCATTTGAATCAGAATCAAAACTGCAAGTAGTTAGTCTTGGGGGACAACTTAGTCAATTGGCATAATATAGTTCACAAAGATAATGTTCTACATCTGAGTTTGGTGAGTAGTGTCGGGATCTTAAAAGCTGGTGAGTGGCCGTCTAAGATACAACTATTGGTCTCTGCTTATATGGAGCAAAAGAGAATGAAGCAAATCAAAGCCTCAAAGAAGAAACTAGTCCATTGGACTAAGAGCTCACACAAACCACAGCCTGTTCTAACCTGAGACCAGAAGAACTAGATGGTACCTGGCTACCACTACCAACCATTTCGACCAGGAACACAATAGAATAGGAGAAAATGTAGAGCAAAACTCAAATTCCTAAAGAAGTCCAGACCTACTGCACCGATAGAGTCTAGAGGAACCCCCAAGACTATCGCCCTATGACACCTTTTGAACTTGGAATTGAAGCTATCTCTGCAGGTCACCTTCCAGCCAAATAATGGATTGGCTTATAAAATAAACAGTATCACCTGTGAGTAATGTGCTGCCTTCAACAATCAGCTATATGAGACCAAACAGTCAAATTTAGCCAAAAGTAAAATGAGAAAGCAAGGAAGGGAAGCTAGATCAATGGAAACAGAACAAACAAAATGGAAATAATGAGAACACTGACACATTGTAAAAATTGTAACCAATAACATGGAACAATTTGTATAAAAATTGTTACAGAGGAACCTAATTTGCTGTGTAAACTTTTACCTAAAACACAATAAAATATTATTTTTTAAAAAGTGCAAGTAATTATTGGTAGGAAATTACTGTGTCTACATGCACAACTGGTTTGACCATTTTGACTTGATCCACCATCAGGTGGGAATACAGGGAATGAGAGTAAGCAAAGAATGACATGATAGTCATAGCTGCCATCCAAGAACTCTTATGACATTATTAAAATTATCCTAGTGATTAACTTTGATGGGAATGTTACGACTTTCAAAGCATCAACCTCTTAATCCTAAGGATTTAATTTAAGGAAAGTAAATCCTAGCTTATATTAGGCAATATGAATTTAACCAAAATGGCCAAGACAGTTCAATTTTATTAGTATTGTGTGCCTACTGTGTGTTTAATATTTAGTAAGTGCAGTGAGAGGTAACGACACTAAAATCTGCTCCCTATCTTAAGGATATTCCAATCTTATTGGGGAAATAAAACTAATTTTAAAATAATTCACACTACAATAGAAAAATAAGTATTGGAAGACTGATGTGGGCTGGACCAGTCTGAAAAACTTGGTAAGATTTATTTGGGTGAGTCGTTGAGGGCAGGGGGAATATCTTATACATTATGGTATTTCCAGCACTTAATACAACACTGCACACATATTCAGTCTTATCAAATGTTTGTTGAATGAATGAATGAGTAGATGAATGAAGAATGGGTGAGGGAAACATTATAGATGAATAAAACAGTATGAACACAAACAAGAAGATAGGAATGAGCATGGTATTTCAGGAGTCTGTGAGAAGATAGGCCTGGCTGGCTCAGAGAGTCTTGATGGCAAACAGTAGGAAATGAATTTAGATAGATTTACTGGGAATAGATCGTGGAGGCGTAGGCCCAGGAGTTGGGAATCCATCCTATGGGCAATAGAAAAACATTTCTGTGCTTTAAGTGAATGACTCACATGGTGCAGAAAGAATCGTAGAAAGGTTAATCTGGCGCTGATAGGTGGG
Source organism: Dugong dugon (assembly GCA_030035585.1). NCBI lineage: Eukaryota > Metazoa > Chordata > Mammalia > Sirenia > Dugongidae > Dugong > Dugong dugon. The sequence continues at coordinate 18,846,570 of CM057469.1, read as the reverse complement.
TTAGATGAGTGAGAAAGAAATCAGACAAGGGAGACCAGTTAGAAGGCTATTTCGGCATTCTGATGGTACTCTAATAAAGGGCTGACCTGGGTCATGGCAATGGGAATGGAAAGAAGAGATTGATAGAATAGGACTGTATTTATAGTAGGATCATGTATTTATAGAGGTCATGATGAGTAATGTAGTATAGGGGACAAAGATGGAAGCTGAGTGAAAAGTAACAACCAGGCTTTGACCTCAATGATGGGTCAAATGCTGCTGACTGAAATAGGGAAGTCAGGAATGGACTGAAATGTATATAGAGACAATCAATTGTGTGGTTTACTTGGAAGTGCTGTGGTATATTTAGAGACAGTTAAAAAAAAAACAAAAAACTAGTTGCCATCAAGTCGATTCTGACTCACGGCAACCCCATGAGTAGAACTGCTCCATAGGGTTTTCTTGGCTGTGATCTTTGCTGAAGTAGATCGCCAGACTTTTCTTCTGAAGCTCCTGAGTGGGTTTGAACTACCAAGCTTTAGGTTAGTAGATGAACTCAAACCGTTTGTGTCATCCCGAGACCTTAAACCAGTTGCTGTCAAGTTGATTCCAACTCATGGACACCGCATGTGTTGCAGTTTAGAACTGTGCTCTATAGGGTTTTCAAGGCTGTGACCTTTGGGAAGCAGATCACCAGGCCTTTCTTCTGAGGCTCCTCTGGGTGAGTTTGAACTGCCAGCCTTTCAGTTAATAGGCCAGCACTTAACCATTTGTGCCACCCAGGGACTCCTGCTGGTGCTTAAAGGTCAGTTATTGGGTATCTCAGTGGACTAAGCATAGAATGATTATTTTCAGATAATATTTTTAGAATATATGTGGTTTCAGTGATTTATTCAACAAATATTAAATAACTTCTACATTATATGAGCTAATATGTTTGATAGTGATTTATCAGATATAAAGTACTGTACAGATCTAACTTAATGTCATTGTACGTAACAGACCCATCAGCCAACTGTGATAGCAGTTTATTAGCCAGGTAAAATAGTTGCTTAACAATTGGTACTTAGAGATTTTCAAAATTCTATAAATTGTTTTTAAGTACATCTATGCTTTAAAGGAGCCCTGGTGGCACAGTGGTTAAGAGTTCTGCTGCTAACCAAAAGGTCAGCAGTTCGAATCCACAAGCCACTCCTTGGAAACCCCGTGGGGCAGTTCTACGCTGTCCTGTAGGGTCACAATGAGTTGGATTCAACTCAGCGGAAACGGGTTTGGGTTTTGGTATGCTTTAAAGCAATAGGGATTAAAGTTACTTGCGTAATGTCCACAGAGCATCGAACACGCTCATTAGTTTGAGAATGTATACTCTAAATGCCCAGAATGTCATAATGATGAACATCATAAATCACATGGAATCAAGTTCCTAAGAGAAAGAACACAGGATAGAAGTCCACATGTGTCCAGGCATGCATATTGTGTCGGGCAGTATCTAGCAGCAGAGAAAATGTAAAAAAAAAAAAAGAAGTTTTTACACATGTTGCATATTATGCACCAGCTACTGTTCTAAGTGCTTTTCAAATAACAACACATTTAATCTTCATAGCAACCCTGTGAGATAGGTAGTATTATTATCATCTCCAGTTTTACACACAGAAAAACTGAGGCACGGAGAGGTTAAGTGACTTTCCCAAGATCTTCAAGCTAGTAAGGCACAGGCAGCATTTGAACCCATAGGCATTTGAGCAGTCTGGCTCCCAAGCCTCTGCTTTTAGCCATTTAAGCTGTTCTCCTCCCATCTTTGATCCAATACTGTGTACCTGTTTCCTTGCCCTAAAGAACAGTGTGACTACCTTCTGTGTTTTACTGGGACCAACGCCTTGTTCTAAGTTATACAGTGTGGTGGTCAGATTCCAGTTCTGCCACTCACTAACTGGGGATGGCTGCCTATTCCTTTGTGCTCTGGTGTCCTCAACTGTAAATGGGGATTAAAAACAGCTCTTACCTCTCATGAGGTGGTTGGGAGATTAACTTAGTTAATATATGTGAAGCACTTAGATCAGAGTCTGGCACACAGTAGTACTGAGTAAACTTTTGTTGTTAGTATTCTTTTAAGTTCCTCAGGACTTAGGTAGTACCTATCAAAGTCCATTTGGCAGTGGATTTAGTATTTAACAATCAGGTGTAACAAAGATTCAAAATTTCTCTTTTGGGCATTTTTTATTTTCTTAAGCTATAAGCATGATTTCAAACTTCCTCTTGTTTAATAGTACTATCATCATGATCATCAAAATGTTCATTTGGATAATTTCAGTATTGTTAACTGAATTCTGGAGTCCCTGGGTGGCAAAAACAGTTAAGCACTCAACTACGATAGCGGAAATGTTGGTGATTCGAACCCACCCAGAAGTGCCTCAGAAGACAGTCCTAGTGATCTGCTTCTGTGAAGGGTCACAGCCTTGAAAACCCTGTGGAACAGTTCTACTCAACACACATGGGGTTGCCATAAGTCAGAATCAACTTGACGGCAACTAACAACAGCAACTGAATTCCAACTTAGAAAGCATTGCTTTTAGTGTCAGGTGACTTAGGCTCAGAATGTAGGTAAGCCTCAGGCCTTGGTAGCTCACCTATGCAGATAAGACTCTTTAGGGATTAGGTAGTGATTCGAATGTTCCTGTATTTTTAATTCAGGACAAAGATCTATCTTAAATAGTCTGCAGCCTTCCCAGAATTCTTCCTGAGTTTGTGTCTCATTTTGGTGAAAACAATATCCAGATGGCCCTCAGCTATTATCTGAATCCAACTAAAGCCCACAGATTTTCTACCCAACTTTTGGTCTCATTTGACACCAGCACTGGGCCAAACCATAAGAGGACTGTCTTGAAACAGTTGATGAATGCCATCTCTCCCAGGGTTCAGCTGGCGTGACTCAGTCGACAAGACCTGATTAAGGAATATTGAGAGAGAGATACTTGTTACAGTTTCAAGTCTCTGTTATCTGCCCTTCAGCAATTTTTCGTGTTGTTGTTGTTGTGCCAACAAGTGGATTCTGATTCATAGTGACCCTACAGGACAGAGTAGAACTGCCCCATAGGGTTACCTATGCTGTAATCTTTACGGGAGCAGATCGCCAGGTCTTTTCTCCTGCAGAGAGGCTGGTGGGTTCAAACCACCAACCTTTCAGTTAGCAGCTGAGTGCTCAACCACTGTGCCACTAGGGATGCTTGCACAAGGTCTTTATGGGGATCACATTCACCATTAATGGGGTTGCTGCACTGCTAAAATTTTGCATAGCAACCATATAATCTTTTCTTCATACCTTTGCTAAACATAATTGTTAGATTCCTTATCAGACTGAGCCTTCACGTTAATCTTTTGGCAATCTCCATAGTTTTATTTAAATAAATAAACAACTTTATTCACTATGCCTTTATGACTTCCTGCTGTTTTGGGTGAAATGATCAATTCTATAGGTTGCTCAATCTGTGATATCTGCAAGGTAAGATAAGTCCAAAACAGCATGCTCTTTGAACTCCTGGATTGTCATGATGTGCTGGCTCAGAAGCCCATGGGGAGAGAAACTAGTGACACAGTGGGGGCTTGTGGGGCTCCATGGCAATTAAGCTTGCTAGTGGAAATGGAAAGAGAAAGAAAAAAATCACAAGATCATAAATGATGCATTTTCTTTCTTGTCCTTCTCAGGTGAGCCTTTTTCTCAAGAAGAAATGGAAGAAATGCTGTCTGCTGCAATTGACCCAGAATCAAATTCAATTCATTATAAGGACTACATAACAATGATGGTGGTAGATGATAATTAAACACGCTAAAGACTTAATTTCTAATTCAAAGGACAATTAAAAAATTGCTTTGTCCTTGTTAATTTCACATTTTATCTTGTAATTCCTACATCCGATAATTAATACCTCTTGACACAGCTATTTCAAGATATTTTGTTTTTTAAGATGATTATAACAATTGAAATATAAATATACTTAGTATGTTTAGCCTGTAGAATAACAAATTGCTAATTATTTAAATACTATTCTTACAACATTTTAACTTTGTCCATGGATTGTTGTTTATTTTCTATAATAACACCCATGTTGCCTTCAAATTAATTAAACTGACAGAATGAAGAATGACTGGAATGGCCCAAGGTTTGGCACATAAACATCTTGGGAAGGGGCAGGAGGACCACAAATTGAAAATAGTAGCAATATGATTAAGTCTTCTTTTTTAAACAACAACTACCTCAGCAATCTGAATGTGGAAAGAGAGTAATTGAAATGAATATTAATAATTGATTCCTTATGAGTACCAACTATAAATTTATTTTTGAGATAATAGTAAGTTAGTACGAAAATTTTAATTTGCTGACCCAGCATGTTACCGTTTATGGAACAGCTAAAGAGGTTGAGATAACTGAATCTAGAGAAAAGAAGACTGAGTGGAAATTGAACACGTAAAGTAGAGAGAATTCTCTCCTGGTCTTTAGAACTCTCGCCTATTCAGAATATCGCTCTTGGGAATATTGTCCTGAATATTGACTAAGAATATTGAAAAATTTTATGGAGTGCAGGAGGTACAGCTGTTCAAAGAGCAGAATAAAGTTACCTGAGCACAAGAAGTGACAATGGAAGAATGCCCAGGGACTTACAAGCAAAGAGGAGTGTAAGGTAAAGGAAAGTGTTCAATTACCTATTTATTATTTCATAAAACACAACACACACGCTGCGATCTCTAGTTAAAGATGGCTTCCCCAGTATATGTGTACATATACATACAAACATTTATTGTTGCTTGTAGTTATTCCTCTTAGGCATGCAGTCTTGCTTACCAACAGAGGAGACTGCTACCCAAGAAACTGTCACTGTTCATTCATTCATGAAACACTTAATGAGTATCATTAGGTAATGTGCTAGGAACTAGAGATGCAAGATGAATAAATCCCTAACTAATCAAGCTCAAGGTTAGTGAGGAAGACCTGCAAGTCAGCCAGCAATCCCATTTCAAATAGGGGAATATTCAGGGTACTATGGAAGTACATAGAGGGGCAGCTAACTTAGCCTGGTAGGGAGGGAGGTTGATGGGAGAGATGGGATGTTGAGTAGAGAAGGCTTCCCAGGATAGGTAACATCTGACTTAAGAGCGAGTAGTTTACTAAATGGGCGACAGGGCACAGGGTATTCCAACAGGAGAGCAGCAAGTACAAAAAACCCAGAGGTGGCATGAAATGTGGAACAATCTGGGATTTGAAAGTTCAGTATGACTGGTGTGTAGGAGATTTGGGGGACGTGACGAGAAATGAAATTGGAATGGTAGAAAGAAGCTGTGGCATTAAGGATATTGGGCTAGGAATTTGGACTTTATTCTGAATACCATAGAAAGTCATTTAAAGATGTTAAGTAGGGGTGGATGTTCTCAGAAAGCAAGATCATTGTAAATAAATTTGAAGAATCAAGACTAGAGATGAGGAGACAAGCTGATAGGCTGTTAGGTTGATGGAAGGATTGGGAAAAGTCAAGCATGAGTCCCAGATTTCTCGCTTGGACAATGGGTGAATGATAGTGCTATTCATTCAAGTAAGAAATCCAAGGAGCAAGTGCAGGGAATGGTAGGCAAAACGATGAGTTTGGCTGTGAACATCTTGGGATTGAGGAGCTGGTGGGACACCCCGGGGGAGACATCCAATAATCAATTAGATAAATAGGAGGGAGATTTGGCTAGAGATGTGGATTTCGGAGTTCTCAACATTGAAGTAGTGGTTACTGCCTTGGAAAGAAAAGAGAAGAGAGTCAAGTACAGACCCATGGGGAAACATCAGGGTTTAAGGGAGGGCAGAGGAAGAGAAGCCTACGAAAGAGACTAAGAAAGAGCAGTCTGAGAGGAGGGAAAGCATAAGAGAGATGCATCTTGAAGCCAAGGTAGGAGACAATCAGATGTTGTAGAGAGGTGAGGCAAATTAAAGATTGGAAAAAATGTCCATTGATTTTAAATAACAAAATTAATGACCTCTGCCAGAGCAGATTTGGAGAATGACAGGGTACAGAATTCAGTGAGTTGAGAAATGAATGTGAGAAAATGGAGCATGGAGGACAGGTTGCTTGGCAGTGAAAAGAAGGAGAGAGACAGCTGGAGAGAGACAAAGGTTGAGGGAGTGATTTTTGGAATATGGGAGACATGCAAGGATGTTTATATGCTAAGGGCTGAGAGCCAGCAGAGAACCTTCCAGAGGTGGGAGGAGATAGGTTCCAGAACCAAAAGAGAAGGCCAAAAGGTTCCATTAGGTAGGAACAATGAACCAATGTAGGTAGTCCCTACCTAATGGCCTCTATTCTCTTTTTCAGTGAGGAGGATGGAACTAGGTTATAGAGCTTGAGGGGAATGGTAAAATTTTGAAATATTTCTTGGGAATGGAAGAAAGAGCACATGCAAGAGTTTTCTAGAAACCCTGGAGTGGCCCAGGTTCAGGAACAAAAATGATAGATTGTTAGAAGAAATGATGGATTGTTGGATGGACTTAGGGCTAAGGTTTTGTCTTGTGGGTAAGATGGAAGAAACAAAAGGCCAAGGGCATTGAGGAATCAGCAAGAAAATAGTTATAATGATGATGAGTGGGGCTGAAACACTGGGAAAGATATGGGTAGGAGAGGCTAATAGATCGAAAGAAAGGGGTCAGGGAAGTCAACTGGATCTCTAAGAAGTCAAGCAGTTTGTGTGGTGGGAGCAAGAAATTACTGCATTCCCTGCCATCCCTGAGTATAATATGCTTTGCTTGAAAGGCTACTTCATTGTGTTTCGATGGTGTTTCTTTTATTCTTCTATATTATTATTATATTAATATCTAACATTAATTGACTGTTCACTGTATGCCAGGCACTGTTCTAAGTGCTTCACATATGTTAACTCTTTTAATCCTCACTACCACCCAATGGTATGGGTACTGTTATTGTGGTGAGATGAGTTTCTGTTTTTTGGCCTTTTGCCTTGGTTCTTCAGAAAAACAGCTTCAGAGATTTCCCCTGTAACCCCTGAGGAGTTACCTTTGCCCTAGTTTTCTACCCCAGAGGTTTTGTTACTTTTGTCCAAGTTGATTGACATTTCCTGGGTAAACTGTAAACAACTTGGTGTGATACTTTTTGTCTGGTCCTGGGCTTCAGCCTGCCCTGTGATTGGTATGCACCTTGCAGAGATTAGTCAATAGACTATGCAAATGAAGTGTCTGTGGTCTACCGAGAGGGGATTGGTGAGAGTGCCATGCCCTGAAATTAACAAGGAGTTTGCGGATTTAAGCAGCCAGTGCCACAAAGGTTTTTTCAGACAGAAAAAAGCAGGAGGCCTGCACGGATGAGAGAGCTGAGAGCTGTCCTGCAATGAAGAAGAGAGACTTTGCCTATGTGCTTCCTCATCCTCATCCTGATCCTGATCCTGATCCTGAGTTGTAGCCTGTTGATCCTGATCCCGAGTGGTACCCTGTTACTTTCTTAATAAACCACTCAACTGTAAGTATGGTCTGTGAGTTCTGTGTGGCCTTTGCAATGGATTATTGAACCCAGCAGAGAAGTAGAGAGTGCTGTGGGATGGACGGCTGGTGTCAGAGTTGGTAAAAAGGTTGGAGGGTGGAGATATGTCTGACCTCTACCTCATGGGGTTCAGCCTTGGGCTGATCAAGATTTGCATTATCCCTCCCGAAGTTAGACAGCTTCTGGCACTACCACTACTCCGCCATTTTACAATTGTATTACCTCCGTTTTACAGAGATAGTGACAAAGTTACACCGCTGTAAAAGGTTGTATTATTCAGCCTTTGCTATGTTATGGTGTTATAACAAACAACCCCAAAATCTCATTGTCTTAAAATAAAAGTTAGTTTTTTTTCATGGTTTATGTCAGCTGGGGATCTGCTTCATGTTTCTTCTTCATTCTACTCATCTCCTTCATAAATAGGGTGACTATAAATCCCAGTTCGCCCAGGATAGTCCCAGCCCACACTGGTTGTATCAGCATAATTATTAATGGAGCTCCCTTGAATAAAAATGATGGTGAGGAATCATCACTTATGAAAGGTTTTCTGAAAAGTAACTATAGTAATGGTAGTAATAGAAGGCATCACTTCACTAGTTTCCCAAGATAATGCCAGGGTAAAATCCAAGTGGAAAACTGGTGTTCCACTAACTCAGTCGTGCATGTTTAGAGTCACCACACAGAGACGAGGATGAGCCACATGCCTTCAGGCCGGGGTGGAGAAGTATGAAGAAGTGGGTGTGGTGACCCTCAGAACATTAGCAGACAGCCTGTTTATGAAAGGCGACACACTGCATTTGAGAAGGAGGGTGGCAGAGACATGAAATACTCTTCAAGGTGGAAGTATACCCAGGGGCATATTATTCGGTAGCGGTGGCCAGCATCAACATGTAGAGTTAAAGTGTGTACTAGTGCCTAATTCATAAACCCCGGTATGGACTTGTTTGGAGCATATAAAACAGCTCTGAATTATCTTCTATAAGCTCATTACCCTGCATAATCCTGGTTACGCCAAAGAAATAGTCTGGTGAATTAACCCCAAGCTCTTGGTAATCAACGGGTGATGTCATAGTCCCTTTCCAAGGGGAGGTGCCCATACCCAGAAGACAGTTCAGGAAGGAAGCCTCAGGATTGAGTACTCCCAGTTCCACTTTCCAGAGTTTTTTCAATAGCTCTGACTAATGTCAAACCTTACACCCTGTCTCAAGGAAATCCTATCTTTTTAGTAGTCATGGAGTTGGCTTTATGGAATGTAATTAATTTTTATCTCTAGCACAGATGATTTGTCTTTTGTTTGTTTTTTAAGGTTACTGAAAAGTACAACACAGGCTTTCCATAGAAATCTCATTTCCATAGAAATCTCCAAGTTACAGAATAAAACCAGAACCAGTTGCCATCGAGTTGATTCCCACTCATGGCAACCCCATGTGTGTCAGAGTAGAACTGTGCTTACATGTAGCATTTTTGCAAAGGAAACAATTTTTCTTTATACTCAGATTTGTTTATAACAAATGTCTTTATACTCAAACAGTTTCAGTTTGTATTTTACCTTTTTCACTCACCTGCTTTGCCCTCAACATCCAAATTAAACATATGCATTTTCCTGGCAAGAAGAGTACTAGGTATCTTATGCAGCAAGTTTGTTTATCCTCATGACTCCTCGCTTCTGTAGAGCCTGCCATGCCCACCAGCTCTGCCAGGCCTGTGGAAAGCCCTCTCTGTTCTCGCACTCCAGGGATGGGGAAGCTGCATTCCTTGGGGCCGACGCATGGGCCTGGAGGCCTGAAGATCTTGAGCTCCATCCCTGATTTGCCTCTGACTTATTCTGTGTCAGGCACTTCACTTCTGTGTGCCTCTGTCTGTAGAATAAAGAGCCCAACTCTGGTCCTTCTCCCATCTTCCAGAAGCAGTGTGGAGATTTAGTCCCCTTTGCATGAACCAAATGTCCAGTGCCAGATGATAACACATACAAAAAAGAATGTTCAAGATAGCAGGCTAGTTGGGATTATAACTAGTGGTTAAGGGAAGGATTATTTCTATGGAATGGAATGTGTTTAGATCTTTCTCTCCTTCCTTCCTGCTTTCATCCCTTTCTCTTTTCTATCTGCTTCCAGATAAGAAAATACCTTGTTTATATGGGCAATTCTTGAAGAAGTTCAGTGCCACTACATTACCTCTTCTGGGCAGCTTCAATAAAGAGAAAGCCTCATGGTCACAGATCTCCCACCTTGTGCCAGGCATGGTGACTGTCTCCTAGGCCTGTGTGTTTCTGAAAGTATGAGTTATCATCCACTTGCTTCAGAAACACCTGGGAGGGGATGCTTGTCAGAAATTCAGACTCCTGGGCCCCATTCCAGACCCCCTAAAACAGAATCTCTGGACGTAGGGCCTAGGAAGACACATTTTTTAAAAAGTCTTTTATTTGTTTATTTATTTTATTGTACTTTAGATGAAGGTTTACAGAACAAACTAGCTTCTCATTAAACAGTACACATGTTGTTTTATGACATTGGTTAACAACCCCATGACATGTCAACACTCTCTTTTCTCGACCTTGGGTTCCTGATTACCAGCTTTCCTGTCCCCTCCTACCTTCTAGTCCTTGCCCCTGGACTGGTGTGCCCCTTTAGTCTCGTTTTGTGTTATGGGCCTGTCTAATCTTTGGCTGAAGGCTGAACCTCAGGAGTGACTTCATTACTGAGCTAAAAGGGTTTCTGGGGGCCATAGTCTCGGGTTTTTCCTATCTCTGTCTGGCCAGTAAGTCTGGTCTTTTTTTGAGTTAGAATTTTGTTCTACATTTTTCTCCAGCTCTGTTCGGGACCCTCTATTGTGATCCCTGTCAGAGCAGTCAGTGGTGGTAGCTGGGCACCATCTAGCTGTACTGGACTCAGTCTGGTGGAGGCCGTGGTAGTTGTGGTCCATTAGTCCTTTGGACTAATCTTTAGGAAGCCACGTTTTTAACAAACACTTTCAGGGAAGTCTTATGCACACTAAAGTGTAAGAACCACTATATTGGATGGTATTATATTGTGAAAGTGTAGGATTTGGAATTGGCCTCTGCTATTTACTGGTTAGTGATTTGGAGCAGGTTTAATCTTCTGAGCCTCCTCATTTTAATTTGTAAAATGGAAAGAGCACCTACCTTACAGGTTACTATGGAGACTAAATGAGATAAGTGAAAGTTCTTTAAACGCTGTTGTTTTTGTTAGGTGCCATAGAGTCGGTTCCGACTCATAGCGACCCTATGTACAACAGAACGAAACACTGCCCAGTCCTGTGCCATCCTCACAATCGTTGTTATGCTTTAACCCATTGTTGCAGCCATTGTGTCAGTCTATCTCGTTGAGGGTCTTCCTCTTTTTTGCTGACCCTCTCCTTTAGCAAGCGTGATGTCCTTCTCTAGGGACAGATCCCTCCTGATAAGATGTCCAAAGTATGTGAGATGTAGTCTCGCCATCCTTGCTTCTAAGGAGAATTCTGGTCGTACTTCTTCCAAGATAGATTTATTCGTTCTTTTGGCAGTCCATGGTATATTCAATATTCTTCTCTAACACCACAATTAAAAGGCGTCAATTCTTCTTCGTCTTCCTTATTCATCGTCCAGCTTTCACATGCATATGAGGTGATTGAAAGCACCATGGCTTGGGTCAGATGCACCTTAGTCTTCAAGGTGACGTCTTTGCTTTTCAGCACTTTAAAAAGATCTTTTGCAGCAGATTTGCCCAATGCAATACGTCATTTGATTTCTTGGACTGCTGCTTCTGTGGGTGTTGATTGTGGGTCCAAGTAAAATGAAATCTTTGACAACTTCAGTCTTTTCTCCGTTTATCGTGATGTTGCTTATTGAGGATTTTTGTTTTCTTTACGTTGAGATGTAATCCATATTAAAAGCTATAAGACATGACAATTATTTATAAGAAACCAGCTAGGGAGGGGGGAATGGAAAGATAGAGATCTGCTGCCTGGATATGGACAATCAGAGTGTGGGAAAGTAGTAAGTGTTAGGAAATTACCTGTATAAAGAAGAACACAGAGGAGTGGAGAAAGACTCATTAACCACCTGTCATATGCAGATGACACAAGCTTGCTTGCTGAAAACAAAGAAGCACTTACTGATGAAGATCAAAGACTCAGCCTTCTGTATGGATTACACCTCAACATAAAGAAAACAAAAATCCTCACAACTGGAACAATAAGCAACATCATGATAAATGGAGAAAACATCGACGTTGTCAAGGATTTCATTTTACTTGGATCCACAATCAACACCCATGGAAGCAGCAGTCAGGAAATCAAACGACGCATTGCAGCGGGAAAATCTGCTGTAAAAGACCCCTTTAAAATGTTGAAAAGTAAAGATGTCACTGTGAGGACTAAGTTGTACCTGATCCAAGCCATGGTATTTTCAATCAACCTCAAATGCATGCAAAAGCTAGACAATGAATAAGGAAGACCAAATAAGGATTGACACCTTTGAATTATGGTGTTGGCGAAAAATATTGAATATACATGGACTGACAGAAGAATGAACAAGTTTGTCTTGGAAGAAAGTACAGCCAGACTGCTTCTTGGAAGCAAGGATGGCGAGACTTTGTCTCACATAGTTTGGACATGTTAACAGGAGGGACCAGTCATGCATGGTAGAGAGTCAGCAGAAAAGAAGAAGCCCCTCAACAAGATGGATTAACACAGTGGCTGCAACAATGGGTTCAAACATAGCAACAGTTGTGAGGATGGCACAGGATATACATAGGGTCGCTATGAGTCGTAACCAACTCAACGGCACGTGACACCAACAACAATAGAAAATTAATCTAGGAAGTGAGGGTGATGAACCAAGTGGGGAGCTGGAGAGATACCAGAATATCTGCTGTTGCAGTGCAGTGAATTACTTAATATGGCCTTTCTAGCCATAGTCTTTGTGGCTCCCACAGAATAGGTGCGTGGGACTATGCAAATAAGGGTGCTTGTGGCTCACCAAGGAGATTGGACTGCCTGCTAATAATGCAAATAAGACGCATGGAACCTTTGCAGAGGTGGAACCAGGCAAATAAGGCATATGAAACCCTAACAAGAGGATTGGTCAGTTTTGCCATCCCACTAGGCTTAAAGGCAACCAATTCCAGAAGCAGAGAGAGAGGATCTCACTACCAACAACAAGAAGAAGAGCCAGGAGCAGAGCATGTCCTTTGGACCTGGCGTCTCTGCACTGAGAACCTCCTAGAGCCAGGAGACAGAGAGAGCTGTAACACTGGAGACAGCACAAGATGGAGAGAAGCGGTGACAGAGAAACAGTGGCAGCAGAACCAGGAGACCAGCACGAGATGGTGTGTGGACTTACTGGCCCATGGAGCGAGGTGGCTACAGTGGGCATGCTGACTCATGGAGTGAGAGAACTGAATCCATTTGGGCAGGAGGCTTGCTAGTGGAGTGGGGTGCCTCTGGACACTTATTGGTGGAGCTAAAAAGCTGTAACACTTGCCTGAGCAGGGCAGAGGCCAGAGTAAGGGGCTGAGGGACTGAGGGGCCAAGTGCCGGGTAGAGGCCTGCCTGTGGGCATGGCTGAGGAGAAGCTGTGCTGATTGAAGAACTGTATCCAGAGTCATTCCTGATCCTGAATTGTAACCTGTTATTTCCCTAAAAAACCCCATAACTGTGAGTATGGTCTGTGAGTTTTATGTGGCTACTGCAACAAATTATCAAACCCCGCAGAGAAGTAGAGAGTGCTGTGGGACGGACAGCTGGTGTCAGAATTGGTAAAAAGGAAGGAGAGAGGAGGTATGTCTGACCTCCATCTCATAGGGATCAGCCTTGGGCTGATGTTGATGATGATTCTCCCTGCTTGTGAAGGTAAAGGAAGTCTGATGCCACTCCGCCATTTTTATAGCTGTCATGGTACTATTAATTATAAACTGTTAAGTTTATTTCTAGAATGTGAAATTAGGAGGTTTTAAGGGGTAGTTTTTTCTTTTTCTTTTTTTTTTGCTGTGTTGTCAGTTCTAATACTTTTAGAGAAGCATAAATTATTAACATAACCTAGTGGAGAAAACACTGTTACTCATTTGAGGAAACTGTTTTATTTTTCTAAAAAAAAATTCACAAAGTTGAAAAATTGGGACCAACTCTCATTGTTTGGAAAAGGAAGTAAGATCAAATTCTCACAGTCTGAAAATCAGGACATGGTTTTATTCAAGTAACTGTACAAAATGCCAACTACATCTTGCTATTTCGCTATTACGTCTTTAGCTGTTCAGTGAGAAATCTCAAAAAAGGTTTCATTTATCACTAAGTTTATGAAATTTATTAAGGTATGGACTGAATATCACATAACTTTAAATATAGCTGGAAAAAATGTCAAGGTTTGTTTGATGTTCTCGAACGCTTAGTTATTAAATATCTTGCTAGAGATGATGGCTCCATCGTAACCCTGGTTACCAGCTCAAGGCTCAGTATTCACTTAGGTAAAGTTCATTGTTCATGATAGTAGAGGTAAATCTATTTTTCTACTAGTCTTCTTGATAATTTCTGATCTGTTTTAGTTCCTTCTCATTAAGTCTGAATAGACTGTGATTGTTTTTACATGACCGAGATGTTAGGGCTGACAAAGTCCTCGTAAGAGACGCAGTGTCAGCATTGCCATTTTCTTGAGGCTTGCCTGTGCTTACAGTATTAGTATTACCTTCAATTCAAGGTTACTTTGCAGGAAACTTTTTAAGCCTCTTATCAATGTGTGAGGGCTAGTTTAGTTAAAACTAGATAACATCTGTAAATCCTCCGCTTAACAGAACACCCAAAAATTCTAGCTGCAACAAGCAAGGTAAATTAGGAAGTATGTACATGAGTGCAGGTCCACCCATGCTTCCCCTAGGACACCTGTCTCTGGCACACGGAGTCTCTGACACAAGCATCTAGTGAAGATATCCATATCCATCCATGCTGCGTACTAGAAAAGCCTAATTTGAAATTAAAACAGAAATTCTGATTTTCTTCCTGTACCCTAATCTTATGCATGTGCACACATCTCAGTTTCAAGATGACTATTTTAAAGAATCTCCAGAGGAAAGGAGCTTTTAGTAAAACAATGTAAAATGTAAAATATTCCAAAAATTATTACAGTATTTTTAAAATATTTATTTTTTTGTTGAGAATATACGCAGCAAAACATACACCAGTTCAACAGTTTCTACATGTACAGTTCAGTGACATCGATTACATTCTTTTTTTAAGACCTCAGATGCTACTCACCAAAGTAGGATGTAGAACATTTTCTTTATGAACTGTGTTAAGCCAGTTGACCTAGATGTCCCTCCAAGACCATGGTCTCTAGCCCTCAGCCCCAGTAACTCAGTCCCTCAAGGTGTTTTGGTGTGTCTAGGAAGCTTCTATGACTTTGCCTTGGTCAAGTTGTGCTGACTTTCCCTATATTGTGTGTTGTCGTACCCTTCACCAAAGTTGGCACTTGTCTACTATCTAGTCAGTGATTTCCCCTCTTGACCCCCTCCCTTACCCTGTAACCATCAAAGATTGGTTTTTTCTGTGTGCAGACATTTTCTTGGGTTTTTATAATAGTGGTCTCATGCAATATTTGTCCTTTTGTGATTGACTTATTTCACTCAGCATAATGCCCTCCAGATTCATCCATGTTGTGAGAAGTTTTGCGGATTCATCATCGTTCTTTATCATTGTGTAGTATTCCATTCTGTGTATGTACCATAGTTTGTTTATCCATTCATCTGTTGTTAGATACTTACATTGTTTCCATCTTTTTGCTGTTGTGAATAACGCTGCAATGACATGGGTGTGCATATGCCAATTTGTGTGATGGCTCTTATTTCTCTAGGATATATTCCTAGTAGTGGGATTGCTGGATCATATAGTATTTCTATTTCTGTATTTATTTTTTAGGGGGCGCTGATGGCACAGTGGTTAAGTGTTTGGCTGCTAACCATAAGATCGGCAGTTCAAATCCACTAGCTGCTCCTTGGAAACCCTATGGGGCAGTTCTCCTCTGTCCTATAGGGTCACTATGGGTCAGAATCGACTCGTCGGCAATGGCTTTTTGTTTTTTTTTTTTAAAGTGGGATTGCTGGATTGTATGGTATTTCTATTTCTAGCTTTTTAAGAAGGTGCCATATCATTTTCCATAGTGGTTATACCATTTTACATTCCCACTAGCAGTGCATGAGATTTCCAATCTCTCTGCCCTGCCCAGCTAAAATTCTTGTTGGTGAGAACAGAAACCAACCTTGCCTCACTGAAGCAAAAGGGGATACATTCGCTGAGGGAAAGGGGCTCACAGAGTCCGCAAGAGCCTGGGGGGGGCCAGGCTTAGGGCAGACGGGAGCCAAGGGAACTTCCAAGGGCAAAGAAGCAGGGAGCAAGAGCATCCAACCATCTCGTAGCTGAAGCAGTGTTATGAAACACTGCTGCTACAGTGGGTGTCCTTGGCCTGACTCAGGCCAAATTCCTAGGGTCATTGCCCAGTGAGCTGAGCTAAGCCTGTCCTGGGCAGGCAGAGGGAGGACCCTGCTCCTAGGCATCTGTCGGTAGAAAGTAGGAATCATCATGGGAATCATCCAGCCACCAATGGGGAGAAAAAATATACCCCAGTGAGAAATTAGGGCAGCACTGGGGAGGAGAAATAAATAAATGAATACAATAAATATTTACTACAGGATCATACCACACATACTATTATATAGCCTTTAATTTTTAATTAATATATCATCAACCATCTTTCCATGTTTCTATATAGTCACCTAAAACATACAATGACTGAATCAAATCTAATTATTTGGATATACCTTGATTTATTTAATTAGTATCCTATTCTTGGTCATGTAAATAATTTCGAATTTTTCGCTCTTATAATAAATTGTGATGAACATCCAGGTAGTTAAGCCTCTGTCCCCAGTCTTAATTGAATTACTTGCTTAGGATACATTCATAGGAGCTGTTGGGTCAACTTTAAAGTGCTGCGGGCTTATTTTTAGTATTTTTATACATGATTTCAAGCTGTCCTGGAGAATAATTGTTTCCACATGCAAACCCTCACCAACACATTTTTGTTTTGAACTTTGCCAATTAGAAAGGTAAAAAATAGTATCTCATTGGTTTTTTATATTTGCATTCCTTTGACTATGTGAGCATTGTAAAGACCCACGACCATATGTACTGAGGGATTCAACTGGATTAGCTCCAGTAGGCACCAAACTTGAGCCTCACAGATTGTTTCCTGTCTGACAGAAACAAGAAGCCCCTCTGGCTGCTGTGAAGTGGAGAACTACAAAGCACAGTATCACAGGCAGCCTGAGTTCAAGAGAGACATTTTCATTCCGAACAATTATCATTCAGAGGAAGTGGTTAGTGAGAATGAGTCACTGTTGCACAGAGCAGTTAGCAGGAGATGTCACAAATATTCAAGCAAGAAAATACGACTGGGGAAATCAACATGCAAATAAGAAGTGAAGATGATCTCCAAGGCCGAATGCGGGGGCCAACTGGCCATCTGCTCCACCACCAGCTCCTCAGGATGTGAAAATGTTTCCTAACGCAATTCACTTGCTCATGCCGTCAGCATTTACTGAATTCTCACTATGTGCCAGACATTGTTCTAGGCACTGGGGATACCAAAATGAATATAACACACAGTCCTTGTCCTTGAGACAGTTCAGTCTGATGGGAGGACAAATAACTAAGCTATAGTTGTTCAGCGGCATTAGCAAAGTGCTTTGGGATCTGAGCAGATAGCTGTCAGCTCTGCCTGTGGGACTCACAGAGGATTCCATAAAGGAACTGATAGGATGAACCACAAATACTTTTTGTGCTCACACTGACAATATTGCTGGGTGAGGAGGGGGGAACATTTCAGAATGAGATGGTTTGAGGCTTCTACTAAAATAGCTTTATAGCATGATTTAGGGGAAAGAATGGACTGGCTTTTGAATTCCAACTGTGCCAGGTACATAATAGGTGACCTGGGAAAGTCACTTAATTTGTCTGTGCCTCTGTTGCCCAGCTATAAAACGGCAATAATTCTATCTACCTCATAGAGTTTCTCTGAGCATTAAGGAGCTATCTGCACATAGGGCTTGGTAAATGGTATGTTTCATTACAAAGTGTTTAGTATCTGTTGAATGAGGAATATAAGTATTTTCTCTATATAGTAAATCTTTTTCAATTACATAATGAACTTGGGTCCAGCTACTTATAGGATTGCTGGAAATAAGGAAAACTGTTTCCCTAAAGTAATAGCCTTAAGAATTTCATGGAAAGGGTGTACATTTTTAAAAATTTTATTGTGGTGAAGTATATAACACAAAAGCTTGCCATTTTAACCATTTTTAAGTGTACAATTCAGGGACATTAACTGCAGTCACCATGTTGTGCAACCATCACCACTATCCATTTCCAAAGGTTTTTCATCACCCCAAACAGAAACTCAATATTGTTCCCCATTCCCCTGTCCTCCTGGTAACCACTGATGAACTTTTGTCTCTATTCATTTGCTTATTCTAGATATTTCATGTATGTGGGATCATGCAATGTTTGTCTTTTGTGTCTGACTTATTTCATTCAGCATAATGTTTTCAAGGTTCATCCAGGTTGTAGTATGTATCAAGATTTCATTTCTCTTTATGGCTGAGTAATAGTCCATTGTATGTATGTACCACATTTTCTTTATCCATTCATCTACTGATGGACACTTGAGTTGTTTCCAACTTTTGTCTATTGTAAAAAGTGCTGCTATGAACTAGTGTACAAGTATCTGTATGAGATTACTTTATGGGTGGTGTGTTTTTTCATCAGGAAGTATATGATGTCTGATTGTCTCTGTTGGTGACCTCAGTACCATTGTTGATTAATGCTAGACCTATTAATGCATTAAAAAAAAACCAGTTGCTGTCGAGTCAATTCCAACTCATGACGACTGCACCTGTGTCAGGGCAGAACTGTGCTCCACAGGATTTTCAGTGGCTGATTTTCCAGAAGTAGATCTCCAGGCCTTTCTTTTGAGATGCCTCTGGGTGAACTGGAAGCTTCAGCCTTTTGATTAGCGGCTGAGCATGTTAATGAGCGGTGGCAAAATGGTGGTGATAATCTAATTCTATCATGCCTTCTTCATTTATTAGCAGAAATACTTCTTTAAAGGGAAACAGTTCTCTTCTGCTATTTGGTTACCCAGTGGCACATTTCTGTAAGAAAGACAAATAAATGTGTGAGTCTTTAACTTTACTTGCCAGTTCTCAAAATAGTAATTTGGTTTCTAAGCATTCTCTAACAGTGACCAATTAGTTTCTTGTTTGTTTGCTTAGTTGCATCATTATAAACTTACGGATATTTGGTATTGTAATTACTGATGCCAAAAATACCCCATATTTGATTAGTGCAAGCCTCTTCAAGCTGACTTCTGAGAGCTTTCTTGGGGAAGTGGTATTTCAAGATGTTTCAGGTTCATCTTGTACAATATTTAATTTTTAATGGCATGTTGTCAATCTTTTTGTTACCTGAAATCCGGGCCAACAGTGGGTCTTTTCTGGTGATGTGAAGTTAGGTAATAGGTAGAGGAAGAAAAGCTTGGTTTGTGTTAGAGATTTGCAGATCCTGTTTTCTGCTTTTCCATCAGAGTTCTACATGATTGTGCACAGACACAAAACTCACTGTTTAAGTGGGGAATCAAAGAATTCTCCAGGATGGTTTATGAGCAGCCTAATATCTCCCAGCTCTGTAAACCAGATTGGAGAATACAGCCTGAACCTGAGGCCAAAGCAAGGGCATCCTATCTCTCAAATCAAGACTTTGGGATCTATCTTTGGTGAAAGCAGTGTATATATAACCTCCCAATCCATTTACCTCCCAGTGGCAGGAGGATTTATATTTATAGGTTTGCCTCAAATTCCCATTTGTTAGTAGAACAAACAAATGCAAAACCGAATAGGAAGCAAGATTTTTCAGTGAAGTGACCATGTGGTTGTTGTTGTTAGGTGCTGTTCCGACTCATAGCGACCCTATGCACAACAGAATGAAACGTTGCCCGGTACCGTGCCATCCTCATGATTGGTGTTATGCCTGTTGCAGTCCATTGTTGCAACCACTGTTTCAGTCCATCTCATTGAGGGTCTTCCTCTTTTTCGATGACCCTTTACCAAGCATAATGTCCTTCACCAGGGACTGATCCCTCCTGATAACATGTCCAAAGTATGTGAGACAAAGCCTTGCCATTCTTGCTTCTGTGAAGCATTCTGGCTGTACTTCTTCCAAGACAGATTTGTTCATTCTTTTGGCAGTCCATCGTATATTCAATATTCTTTGCCAACACCATAATTCAAAGGCATCAGTTCTTTGGTCTTCCTTATTCGTTGCCCAGCTTTCACATGCAGATGAGGCAATTGAAAATACCATGGCTTGGATCAGGCACACCTTAGCCCTTAAAGTGACATCTTTGCTTTTTAACACTTTAAAGAGGTCTTTTGCAGCAGATTTACCCAATGCAATGCATTGTTTGATTTCTTGACTGCTGCTTCCATGGGTGTTGATTGTGTGTCCAAGTAAAATGAAATCCTTGACAACTTCAGTATTTTCTCCATTTATCATGATGTTGCTAGTTGGTCCAGTTGTGAGGATTTTTGTTTTCTTTATGATGAGGTGTAATTCATAGTGAAGGCTGTAGTCTTTGATCTTCGTCAGTAATTACTTCATGTCCTCTTCGCTTTCAGCAAGCAAAGTTGTCGTCTGCGTAACGCAGCTTGTTAATGAGTTTTCCTGAAATCCTGATACAAAGATAAACACTTATCCTTGTCTCTGACCAAATTAGTCAGTCTGTCTCATAAGGGAAGGGGCAAGTAAGCAGTTGGAGAGAGCAAGAATTGTTCGTTCTAATACTCTACCCCTAGAAGACAGATAGGTCCCTGGGTGGTGCAGATAGTTTGTGCTCGATTACTAACCTAAAGGTTGGCAGCTTGAACCTACCCAGAGGTGCTGCAGAAGAAAGGCCTAGCAATCTGCTTCTGTAAAAATTACAACCAAGAAAACCCTGTGGAGTACTTTTACTCTGTAACACATGGGGTCACCATGAGTCTGAATTGACTTGATGACAATGGGTTTGGTTTTTTTCTTCTTCTTGTTGTTGTTTATAACATAGATGGAAGGAATACAAAGTCACTGAACCAAAAAGAATTGGTCAATGTTCAACCATTTCAGGAGACAGCATATTGTCAAGAACTAATGGTACTGAAGGAAGAAGTTCAAGCTGCACTGAAGGCATTGATGAAAAACAAGGCTTCAGGAATTGACAGAGTACCAACTGAGATGCTTCAACAAATGGATACAGTGCTGGAAGCATTCACACTTTTATGTCAAGAAATTTGGAAGACAGCTACCTGGCCAACTGACTGGAAGAGATCCATATTCATGTCCATTCCAAAGAAAGGCAATCAAATGAATGTGAAAATTATCAAACAATATCATATTCTAGCAAAATATTGCTGAAGATAATTTAAAAACATCTACAGCCGTACATCGACAGGGAAGTTCGAGTTGGATTCAGAAGAGGATGTGGAATGAGGGACATCATTGCTGATGTCAGATGGATCTTGGCTGAAAGCAGAGAATACCAGAAAGATGTTTACCTGTGTTTTATCGACTACATGAAGGTATTTGACTGTGTAGATCATAACAAATTATGGATAACATTATGAAGAATGGGCGTTCTAGAGCACTTAATTGTACTCTTGCAGAATCTGTGCATCAATCAAGAGGTAATTGTTCAGACAGAACAAGAGATACTGTGTGGTTTAAAATTGGCAAAGGTGTGTGGCAGGGTTGTATCCTTTCACCTTACTTACTCACTCTGTATGCTGAACAAGTAATCCAAGAAGCCAGAGCATATGAAGAAGAACACGGCATCAGGATTGAAGGAAGACTCATTAATAACCTTCAATATGCAGATGACACAACCTTGCTTGCTGAAAATGAAGACAATTTGAAGCACTTACTGATGCAGGTCAAAGACCACAGCCTTCAGTATGGATTACACCTGAATAAAGAAAATGAAAATCCTCACAACTGCACCAATAAGCAATATCACGATAAATGGAGAGAATATTGAAGTTGTCAAGGATTCCATTCTACTATTATCAACAGTCAACATCCATGGAAACAGTAGTCAAGAAATCAAACTAAGTATTGCACTAGGCAAATCTGCTGCAAAAAGACCTCTTTAAGGTTCTGAAAAGCAAAGATGTCACTTTGATGAGTAAGATGTGACTGACTTAAGCCATGGTGTTTTCATTTGCCTCATATGCATGTGAAAGCTGGACAATGAAAAAAGAAGACAGAAGAAGAACTGATGCATTTAAACTGCGGTTGTTGTTAGGTGCCATCAAGTCGGTTCCGACTCATAGTGACCCTCTGTACAACAGAACGAAACAGTGCCTGGTCCTGTGCCATTCTCACAATTGTTGCGGTGTTTGAGTCCATTGTTGTAGCCACTGTTTTAATCCATCTTGTTGAGTGTCTTCCTCTTTTCGGTGACCCCACCGTTTACCAACATGATGTCCTTCTCCAGGGACTGATCCCCCCGGATAACATGTCCAAAGTATGTGAGACAAAGTCTCGCCATCTTTGCTTCTAAGGAGCATTCTGGCTGTATTTCTTCCAAGACAGATTTGTTCATTTTTCTGGCAGTCCATGGTATATTCAATATTCTTCAACAACACCATAATTCAATGGTGTCAGTTCTTCTTCCGTCTTCCTTATTCGTTGTACAGCTTTCAGATGCATATAAGGTGGTTGAAAACATCATGGTTTGGGTCAGGCACACCTTAGTCCTCAAAGTGACGTCTTTGCTTTTTAACACTTTAAAGAGATCTTTTGCAGCAGATTTGCCCAATGCAATGCATCATCTGATTTCTTGACTGTTGCTTCCACGGGTGTTGATTGTGGATCCAAGCAAAATGAAATCCTTGACAATGTCAATCTTTTCTCCATTTATCATGATGTTGCTTATTGATCCAGTTGTGAGAATTTTTATTTTCTTTATGTTGAGGTGTAATCCATACTGAAGGCTGTGGTTTTTGATCTTCATCAGTAAGTCCTTCAACTCCTATTATCTTTCAGCAAACAAGGTTGTGTCATCTGCATATCACAGGTTGTTAATGAGTCTTTCTTCAATTCTGATGCCCTGGTCTTCTTCATATACTCCAGTTTCTCAGATTATTTGCTCAGTATATAGATTGAATAAATATGGTGAAAAGATGCAATCCTGACGCACACCTTTCCTGACTTTAAACTTCACAGTAATACCTTGTTCTGTTCAAACAACTGCCTCTTGGTCTAAGTACAGGTTCCTCATGAGCACAGTTAACTGTTCTGGAATTCCCATTCTTTGCAATGTTATCCATAATTTGTTATGATCCACACAGTCGAACGCCTTTGCATAGTCAATAAAGCACAGGTAAACATCTTTTTGGTCTGCTATTCATAAGGTTTTCACTAGTAGTCTGCCAGGTCCTTCTTCCTAGTCTGTCTTAGTGTGGAAGCTCAGCTGAAACCTCTCCACCAAGGGTAATCCTGCAGGTATTTGAAATACCAGTGGCAAAACTTCCAGTATCATAGCAACATGCAAGCTGCCACGGTACAACAAACTGACAGACACGTGGTGGGTTTTTTTGCTTTTTTTTTTTTTCTTTTATGGATGCAGACTGTCACATCTTCCCCCCACGGAGTGGCTGGTGGGCTCAAACTACCAACCTTTAAGTTTGGAGCTGAGCGCTTAACCACTGTGCCACCAGGGCTCCTTTTTTAATCAATAAGTTTCCCCTTTTTCTTTTTTTCTCTTGAAATTTACTTGAGAAGAAACGGAATTATTTGTCCTGTAGAGTTTCCCACAATCTGGATTTAGCTGACTGCACCCCCTAATGGAGTCTAATGTTTCTCTCTCGTCTGTATTCTTCCGTAAATTGGTGGTTGGATCTAGAAACATGATCAGTTCAGGGCAGTTTTCTGTGTTTGTGTTTGGCATACCTGACTGCCAGTTTGATCTCATTGAAAGCTACACCAAAGCCAGGTTTCCTGCGGGCAGCTGCAGGTGAAGTTGGAAGAACTCACTGAGGAGAGAGGTCTACAGAGCTCTGCCGTCACCCGTACATCCCTCCTGAGCATGCTGTGTTGATTTGTGGGATGTATTGCCAGGGTCCATGGAGGCCAGTCTTTGTGGGAGAAGAGAGCAGTCAGAGTGGGCATGTGGCTCATTCCAAACAGACCATTCCCCTTCCACGAGCCCTTCCACAGAGCCAAAAGTCAGTCAGTGGATGCTGACATTTAAAGAGCCACAGCTCCCAAAACACTTAGGGATGTTGCTTCCAGCAGCTGCTGAGCAGGGAAGTTTGCAAACCAAGCTGATCTTTGCAAGACTTCTCCCTCTTTATAAATGCCATCACCTCTGTTGGCCTGATTTTCAGCTTTAGAAGAACTCACTGCTGCTCTTGTGTTCCTGGTTGGTTATGGCTGCATCTCTTGAGAACACTAGAGAAGGACGTCTATATTCTGATCTCCAAAGTCCCTCAGCTATTTCAGAGGCCAGTGAACTTGCTTGTAGGAGGCTCAGTGAGAAACAGTCCCGGTTCTGGTGTTTGAATCCTTTATGCTTGTTAGGTGCTGTCAGGTTGGTTCCGACTCATAGTGACCCTATGTACAACAGAATGAAACACTGCCCAGTCCTGCGCCATCCTCACAATCACTGCTATGCTTGAGCCCATTGTTGCAGCCACTGTGTCAACCCATCTGATTGAGGATCTTCCTCTTTTTCACTGACCCTTTACCAAGCATGCTGTCCCTCTCCAGGGACGGATCCCTTCTGATAACATGTCCAAAGTATGTGAGATGTAATCTCACCATCCTTGCCTCTAAGGAGTATTCTGGCTGTACTTCTTCCAAGACAGATTTGTTCATTCTTCTGTGGTATTGGTAAAGAATATTGAATATACCAGAAGAACGAACAAATTAGTTTTAGAAGAAATAAAACCAGAATACTCTTTAGAAGTGAGGGTGGTGAAACTTCATCTTTCTTACTTTAGACACATCATCAGGAAAGACCAATCACTAGAAAAGGACATCATGTTTGGTAAAGTAGAAGAGGGCCAGCAAAAATGAGGGAAACCCTCAATGGGATGGATTGACACAATAGCCACAACAATGGGCTCACATATATCCACCTTTGGGGTAGTAGCTGAGTGCTTAACCATTTGCACCACCCAGAGACTCCAATCTCTGTTTTTATTTGGGTGTTATTTGTCTATTTCCACACCTCAAAGTTTCTTTTTTTGGACATTAGAAATAAGAAGGGGTGCTTTGATGGAGAAAGCTGAAGTTATTTTGGAGCTAGCTTTGCAATACTCTGGTTAATCAATTAATTAAAAAAGACAAAAGAAGACTTTCTATTAAGAAATTTCACCACAGAAAGAATAGCATTAGTGAACCCCCAGGTATTTATCACCCATTAACACATGATCAATCTTGCTTCAGCTATTCCCCCTCCACAAACAGTTCCCCTCACGTCCATCCTCACCTCTGCTGGATTATTTCAAATCAAATTCCAGACATCACATCATTTCATCTGTAAGTACTTTGGTATCGTTAACAGTTAAGCACCTCCTTCTATTTTTTTCTATACAACCATAAAACCATTATCATACCTTAAAAAGTTAACACTTTTTTAATTGCATCTGATACACAATCATTCAAATTTCCACCATTGTCTTATAAATGTTTTTTTACTGTTGATTTGTTCCAATCGTGAGCCAAACAAGATCCATACCTGGCGTGTGGTTGATATGTCTCTTAAGTGTCTTTGAATCTGTAACACTCCCTTCTCCTTTAGTTCTTGACATTTGTTTGGTGAAAAACCTACTCTTTAGTCCTATAGAATTTTCCACATTTTTTATTTGCCTGATTGTATTTCTGTGGTGGTGTTTAATATGTCCCGCTTTTCCCTGTGTTTCCTGTAGACCAATTGTTATAGCTAGAGGTTTGATCAAATTCATGGTCAGGTTTTTTTGTTATGCTGTTTGGAAGTAACTTCATTGGAGATGGTGTATTTTTATTACCTTCCCTTAGGAGGCACGTAATGTCTAGATTTTCTCTCTTTTTGTCACAGTTTGGATTCAGTTGCTGTCTGCCTGACCCAGCCAATATGAAGTTCCCCGTCAACCTTTCACCTAATGTTTGCCTATAAACATTATTTTATTTTGTTGTTGTTGTTAGGTGCTGTCAAGTTGGTTCCAATTCATTGTGACCCTATGTACAACAGAACGAAACACTGCACGGTCCTGTGTCATCCTCACAATCATTGTTACGTTTGAGCCCATTGTTGCAGCCACTGTGTCAATCCATCTCGTTGAGGGTCTTGCTCTTTTTTGCTGACTCTCTACTTTACCAAGCATGATGTCCTTTTCCAGGGACTGGTCCCTCCTGATAACATGTCCAAAGTATGTGAGAGTAAGTCTCACCATCCTTGCTTCTAATGAGTATTCTGGCTGTATTTCTTCTAAGACAGACTTGTTCATTCTTCTAGCAGTCCATGGTATATTCAGTATTCTTTACCAATACCACGGTTCAAATGCATCAATTCTTCTCCTGTCTTCTTTTTTCATTGTCTAGCTTTCGCATTCATATGAGACGAATAAAAAGACCATGGCTTGCGTCAGTCACACCTTAGTCATCAAAGTAACATCTTTGCTTTTTAGAATTTTAAAGAGGTCTTTTTGCAGCAGATTCTCCCAGTGCAATACTTAGTTTGATTTCTTGACTACTGTTTCCATGGGCATTGATTGTTGATCGAAGTAGAGGGAAATTCTTGACAACTTCAATATTCTCTCCGTTTATCACGACGTGGCTTATTGGTTTGGTTGTGAGGATTTTCATTTTCTTTACGTTCAGGTGTAATCCATACTGAAGGCTGTGGTCTTTGATCTTCATCCTAATTATTTTATTAGGAGTTACAAAATGATGATTTTTAAATTATATCAGTCTTTCTGCATTCATGCACGGGAATTCTTCTCTTAAGGATAATTTTCCATCATCTATTTGGTTTCTTTGAAACATAGTTTGTACAGTAAAGTACAGCAGTTTGCTTGATTTTTCCTTTAACTTTTCAAAAATAAATATTTATTTTAAAAACATACATTTTAGTTTTGTAATTATGTATGTCACAGATTAAGCTTGAAATTTACCATATCCCTTATCAGAGGTGTTAGCCCCCATTTGACATGTGCTAGCCAAAGCTCATTGAGTAACTTTCTTACCTTGTTATTTTCTCATAATTTACAGGGTTTGCATTAGCAGCTACACTGCTATTTCTGTCACCGCAAATCTCTTTTTTTATGTGGGTGGAAGTGAAGTGTTTGTACTTGACTTAATAAAGCTGCCACAAATTGATAAAACAGATTTCAAACATCAGGGTTATAAGGGAAAAAATGATTTAGAATAACTATATATGATAACAGTACAGCAAGAATTCCTAATAATTCTGAATACAATTCTTCCCCAACTAAACACTTTTAATTAATTAATACACGCATATATATTTTTTTTGTTCGTTGTTGTAGTTTAAGTGAAAGATTACATTTCAAGTGAGTCTCTTATACAAAAATTTATACATACATTGTTATGTGACCCTAATTGCTCTCCCTATACTATGACAGCACACCCTTCCTTTCCACCCGTGATTCCCCACATCCATTCAACCAGCTCCTAATCTTCTCTCCCTTCTCATTTCACCTCCGGACAGAAGCCGCCCATTTAGTCTCATGTATCTACTTGAGCTAAGAAGTACACTCTTCACAAGTATCATTTTATATCCCACAGTTCAGTCCAATCTTTGTATGAAGAGTTGGCCTCAGAAATTGTTTTAGTTCTGGGCTGATAGAAAATCCGGGGGCCGTGCTTTCTGGGGTTCCTCCAGTCTCATTCAGACCATTAAGTCTGGTCTTTTTACTAGAATTTGAGTTCAGCACCCCACTTTTCTCCTGCTCCATCAAGGACTCTGTTATGTTCCCTGTCAGGGCAGTCAATGGTGTAGCCAGGCACCATCTAGTCTCAGGCTGATGAAGTCTCTGGTTTATGTGCCCCTTTCTGTCTCTTGGGCTAATTCTTTCCTTGTGTCTTTGGTGTTCTTCATTCTCCTTTATTCCAGGTGGCTGGGACCAGTTGATGCATCTTAGATGGCCACTTGCAAGCTTTTAAGACCCCAGATGCCACTCACCAAAGTAGAAAATACAGGCATATATTTTAATATATTTAATTATATATTAAAAACATCTACTCCTTACTTATTGACTATCTCGTCTGACATTTCACATTTATGACAATAGTAAAAAAATCTACTATCTGACTATTTTGCACATTAACAACATACATCTGGCACTAACGAACACCAAGGTGCAAGAAGAGAGTAACGCTGGCTGTGATGGTTAAGTTTTATGTCAACTTGGCTGGCATGATTCTCAGTGGTTTGGCAGTTATGTAATGATGTGTTCTTTTTTTTTTTTTTTTTTTAGTTATGCAATGATGTGGTTACCTCCATTTTGTGATCTGATGTAGTCATCCTCTATTTCATATAATACCTATTTTTCACATAATGACCTGGTGTTTGGAACCTAACCATGTCGATAAGTGAGGAGTGGGTGTATATGTATATTTAAGGTAATGTATATTTAAAAATAGAAGTCCTGATGGTGCAATGGTTAAGCACTTGGCTGCTAACCTAAAGGTTGGTGGTTTGAACCCACCAATGGCTCCATGGGAAAAAAGACCTGGCGACATGCTCCTGTAAATATCACAGCCTAGGAAACCCTATGGAACAGTTCTTCTCTGTCCTTTAGCTTTGGTATGAGTTGGAATCGACTTGATGGCAAACCACAACAACATATTTAAAAATAAGAAAATCACACACAACTCAGATTTGCAATTTATTATCTCTATATTTCTCCATTTTAAATTTGGTCATTCAACAGCACACATTAGTTACCACTGAATTTAGAATTCTAAGCCAGACAGAATTTTGAGTTAATTTCCATATAATTTAACCAAATAATTTCAAAATTATCTTAATCTAGGAATTAAGAATTCAGATAAGATGTGAAATAGAACTATTCCCAAACAGTTGTAATCTAACCCTAAAGAAAGGTTGCATTTCTAAATCCCTGATGGACATTATCCAAATACACGGATAACATCATTGTCCTGAGAGCAATGAGGCAATAGCAAGATGGAGTTGGCGGGCATCAGAGCTAACTACAGAGATAGAAGTGGAAACTATGGACCCAAAAAGTAGAAACTAGACACGATCGATAATGGTTGAAAACCACTCTGGGAGGAAGGTGATCAGGGAGTTATTTTATGGAATTACTTGATACTGAAACCATGAAACCTACATAGTATCATGATGACCAAAAACACAGAGTTTTATAGGCTTTACATGCATGTGTATTGCAAAAATGGAGGTGGAGCCAAGTGTCAAGTGTGGAAGATAAATGTGTGTGCCTTTATGCAATGGACTTTAAAGTGCCAGTTAGGGGTCAAGCTGTCCACTGACCCAGTACTATGAGACTCTGCACACCAAACGCCATCACCGACTTCCTTGATGGCTGTGCCAAACCTTTACAACTCTTCTTCAAGCCCTTATCCCATCCCTGGGCCTTTCCTTCTTTTCCTGACAGAGAACATCAAATCCTCTAGGCTTTAAACTCTCAAGTCTCTCTTGTCAAAGACCAAATGGCACCCTTAGGAACTCCGGGGCAAGAGGTGCCACTGCAGGGTATTGACGGGGCAGTGGAATGTCCACGAGCGTGGGCTCCTGGTTTTGGTGTCTGATACTTGCGTCACCCCTTGGGTTTGGCACCAGCTTCTGCCTCCACACTGCCCTCTCCTGGTGCTCAGTTCTCTGTAGTTTCTCAGGCTTTGACATTCTCAACGCACCACCTCAGGCTTGGGGCTGGTAATGCTTTCAGAGTTACCCTCTAATTCATGACACTTCCCATTACCAACCCCACCCCAGCCCCCAGTTCCATGCATGTGCAATTGTGCAATACTCTTCATCTCTAAATTTACCTGTGTTTTTTACCAGTTCTTACTTCCTAACTTCTCTCAGAAGTCCCCATTCCCTTTTCACAGCTAACCTTCCACTTAGGCTGTTGTTCATTCTAGGTTGAGTCATTACTGACCTTCCTCCATCAACTATTCCTTTTGTCTTTTTATGTTTACTCTTTATTCATGTGCTTATTTCTCTTTAGTCACAGTCTTATACTGGTCTGCCCCATCTTTTAAAAAACAGCTTCCCTTCCGTTCCACTTCTCTCCCCTTTATCTACATTCTCTCTCTCCCTCTCCCTTCACTACCAAACATTTTGAAAGTGTATTCTATACGTTCTGGGTTCACATCTTCAATTCCCCCTGCATTTCTCAGGCTCCTGCAGTCTGACTTCTGTCTTCATTGTTCTACTGAAACTGCTAGCAAGATCTCTAGTGACATACTAATTGCCAATCCCAACAGCTTCTTTCCAATCCTTAACCTACTTGAATTCACTGCAGCATTTGACACTTGGTCACCCTTCCCTGCTGAAATTCTTCCTTGAATTCAAAGGCACCACTCTTACCACAACTACCATGGCCTCCACCAGACTGAGTCCAGTACAACTAGATGGTGCCCAGTGACAGAGCTGGAGAAAAATGTAGAACAAAATTCTAACTCACAAAAAAAGAACAGACTTACTGGCCTGACAGAGACTGGAGAAACCCCAAGAGTATGGTCCCCGGACACCCTTTTAGCTCAGTAATGAACTCACTCCCGAGGTTCACAGTTCAGCCAAAGATTAGACAGCCCCATAAAACAAACTGAGACCAGTGGGGCACAATAGTCCAGGGACAAGGACTAGAAGGCAGGCAGGGACAGGAAAGCTGGTAATAGGGAATCCAAGGTTGAGAAGGGACAGTGTTGACATGTCGTGGGGTTGTTAACCATTGTCATAAAACAATATGTGAACTAACTGTTTAATGAGAAACTATTTGTTCTGTAAACCTTCATCTAAAGTACAATAATTAAAAAAATAAAGATAAAGACACCACTCTCTCCAGATTCCTTTCTCTTTGGCTATTGCTGCTTCTCTCTTACTGATTCTTTTTCTGTTCTCACTCTTAAATATTAGTGTCACTGGGATCCTAGCCTTCCCTTCCTTCAACCGTTTCTCTAAGTGGTCTTGTTTATTCCCATGGTCCCATCTACCACTGACAAGCAAGGACTCCCAGATCTAAACCTCAGGATCTCTGCTTGTTTCCTAAGGCTACCATAACAAACAGCCACAAACTGGGTGGCTCAAAACAGGGGAAATTTAGTCTGTCATAGTTCTGGAGGCTAGAAATCCAAATTCAAGGTGTCAGGAGGGCCATTCTCTCTCTGAAGGCTCTAGGGGAAGATCCTGTCTCTTCCAGCTTCTGGTTTTGGTAGCATAACTCCAATGTCTGCTTCTGTCTTCACATGACCATCTTCCTTCTGTATCTGTCCCTCTGTGTCTCTTCTCCTCTTATAAGGACACCAGTCATATTGGATTAGGGCCCACCCTACTCCAGTATGACCTCATATTAACTAATTGTTGTTATGTGCTGTTGAGTCAATTCCAACTCATAGCAACCCTCTAGGGCAGTTAACTGATTATATCTTCAAAAATGCTATTTCCAAACAAGGTCATATTCACAGATACCAGAGGTTATGACTTGAACATATCTTTTGGGGGGACATAAATCAATCCGTAAAGGATCTAACCTCTCTCCAAAGCCCAAACTACCTCCAAGTGAATGTCCTGCATGTCCCTTATATGCAGTAAAACCTATTCCTCCTCTCCCCCCACTATCTTTTTTCCCAACCTAGACCACTTTGACCAGTCACTGAGGACCTGCCTTAGTGTCTCTGGGATCCCTCCCTCCCATTCTGCTCTTACTCATGTGGCATAGTTCCAGCCCTCATCACTTCTTTCCTTGATAATTGCAGTAGCATCCCAATTCTCTGTCTCTAGGCTCTGCCCAGTCCAGTCCATTCTTCATCTGCCTCCGAAAGCGTCCTTCTGAATAGGTATCTCATGGCAGTTGTCTTAGTATGGTCTTTGCCAAAAGCAGACCCTGAGACAAGGATTCTGGTGTAGGTGGTTTATCTGGGAGGCGATCCCAGGCAGCAGCAGTATGGGAGTAAGGGGAGTG
This sequence comes from Dugong dugon, assembly GCA_030035585.1. NCBI lineage: Eukaryota > Metazoa > Chordata > Mammalia > Sirenia > Dugongidae > Dugong > Dugong dugon. The sequence continues at coordinate 18,814,823 of CM057469.1, read as the reverse complement.
ATATCGAGAAGGGAAGCCAGTCAGTAAGGGGTGTGTTGTCAAGCCTGTAACCTCTGTGGGTAACTGGAGCTGACTGGATCCTGCTGGGGAACTTGTGGAGTCATTGTAGAATATATGCCTCAATATCATCCTGCTCAAGGGGTCAGGGAGCTGGGATATTTGTACTCCAAATATCAGGCATTGGTTGGGATGGGGAGAGAAGGAAATTCTATAGCTGTTTGTGCCCCCAATCCTGCAGTGTGAGGGCAGCTAGCCCTTGAGGCCCTCAGGCTGGTGGAATGAGGCCAGCTTGTATTAAAGTGGTAAGGCCCAGGGGCTATGAGAGGGGCACAGATAACGTCTGCCTCTTCACTCTCTTGCTTAAACCTCCCACAGGTCCCTGCTGCTACAGCCTGCCTTTCCCACCTCGTCTCTTGCACCCTCCCTGCAAACCTACCCCTCCACTCACACATGGCTCAGTTTTTTCCTGAAAAAGACCAGCATTCTCATGCTTCCATGCCTTTGTACATGTTGTTCTTGTTGACTCCACGTCACCCTTCTCTTTGTGGGTTAAATGATAATAACCATTCCCTATAGTGGACACGTGCTGCAAACAGGGCAATTTGTGTTAGCTTACTTTACATGCTCCTGGCTGTAGCCATGTTGTTGTTAGCTGCCTTCAAGCAGCCCTGGACTCATGGCAACCCCATGGACAAGGGAATAAAACACTGCCAGGTCCTGCACTATCCCCATGATGTCTTGTGGATCAGACCACAGTGACCTCATTATGTTTTCATTGACTGATTTTTGGAAGTAGATCACCAGGCCTCTCTTTCTAGTCTATCTTAGTGGGGAAGCTCTACTGAAACCTGTTCAGCAACATAGCAATACTGTAGTCCTAGGAGTTGAAAATTTTAAAAAGTTACTAAGTGCATTTTACATGTGATTTAATTGAGGCTCAGAGAAGTTAATTAGTATGCCTCGGGCACAAAGTCAGCAAGTGGTAGGGCCATGCTTTGACACCAGGTCTGTCAGCTCCAAAGCCTGTGCGTGGGGTAACCACTAAGACGAACCTCCTCCTGCTTCAGGAATCAGCGTGGAGGCGACCTGCCCTCACGCCTTCTGACCCATCTAGAGAGTCTCTCCTCTGTCTTCCCATAGCATGCGTACCTGCCTTTTTATAGCATGTACCTGCTTGTAGCATGATTAGTTATCCATGCATTTGTCTCCCTTTAAAATGATAAGCCCTTCATTTTCCATCTTCAGTGCCTGGACAATTGCCTAACTTGTAGTGGGGCCATCATTAGCATTTAAAATTAAAATGAAATTGAATTAATATTAAAAATGAACATTTTTTAATACTTAAATAAGACAGAGCCCCGATTTGACTTTACCTGGCATACTGCGCTGGGCAGGAAAGAAACAGGAACATGACCTCTAAGGAAGCAGGGTCTGGGTCCTATTGAAAGCCCCCCTAATCCTGAGTGGTTTTCGATCCAGACAGTACTTCCCCAAAAGACAGGAGCAAAACCCTTACCAAAATCAAAGTACAGTCTACTGCCTCCTCCCAGTTTATGCATAGAAGACAAAACCAAAAAAATTTCCTCGAAAGCCTTTCAGGCTCTGTGATGTGGTGCATGTTTAGAGAGCTTTTTTGAGCCCTGCTTTTTAGTGTTCTGCAGCCACAGGATGGCAGGAAGGGGAAGTGTCAGTGGATGACTCGCTCTAGGGAAACCCAATTTTCCTTCCTTAAAAGGTTGTTGAACTGACACTAACAGCCAAAGAGTTTTGCTAGGATTTACTGTGAACCTATCCACCCCAAAGAAATCCCTTGTGGTGCAAATGGTTAACTCGCTTGGCTGCTAACCAAAAGATTGGAGGTCGAGTCCACCCAGAAGCACTTCAGAAGAAAGGCTTGGTGATCTGCTTCCAAAAAATCAGCCATTGAAAACCCTTTGGAGCACAATTCTACTGTGACACACATGGGGCCGCCATGAGTCAGGATCACCTCATGGCAACTGTTTTTTTATCCACCATTAAATGCGAAAGAAGAAAGCTTCTTACTGGGAAGAAACTTCCACCCAGGTCAGCTGTGACAGACCAGCTCAAGAGTGCTGAGAAAAGCATCATCTCAATTGATGCAGAAAAGACATTTGACAAAGTCTGACACCAATTCTGGATAAAAACTCTCAAAAAATTAGGTATAGAAGGGAAATTTCTCAACATAATAAAGGGCATCTATGCAAAACAAATGACCAACATCATTCTTAATGGAGAGAGGCTGAAAACATTACCCCTGAGAACAGGAACAAGACAAGGATGCCCTTTATCTCCACTCCTATTTAACATTGTGCTGGAAGTCCTAGCTAGAGCAATAAGGCAAGAAAAAGAAAAAGCATCCAAATTGGTAATGAAGTGAAACTGTCCCTGTTTGCAGATGATATGATACTATACACAGAAAACCCTAAAGACTCCACAAGAAACTACTGGAACTAATAGAAAGATTCATCAGAGTAGCAAGATACATACAAAAATCAGCTGAAGTCCTACACACCAATAAAGAGAACAATGAAAAGGAAATCAGGAAAGCAATACCATTTATAATAGTCCCTAAAAAAATAAAATACTTAGGAATAAATCTAACCAGGGAAGTAAAAGACCTATACAAAGAAAACTACAAAACACTACTGCAAGAAACCCAAAGGGATCTACATAAATGGAAAAACATCCCATGCTCATGGATAGGTAGACTCAACATTGTGAAAACGACAATTCTACCCAAAGCAATTTACAAACACAATGCAATCCCAATCCAAATACCAACAACATTTTTCAAAGAGATGGGAAAACTAATAATTAACTTCATACAGAAAGGGAAGAAGCCCCAGGTAGGTAAAGCACTGTTGAAGAAGAATAAAGTAGGAAGACTCACACTACCTGACCTCAGAACCTGCTATACAGCTACGGTAGTCAAAACAGCCTGGTACTTGTACAACGACAGACCCATTGACCAATGGAACAGAATTGAGAACCCAGAGGTAAATCCATCCACCTACAGTCGCCTGATCTTCGACAAGGGCTCAAAGTCCATCAAATGGGGAAAAGACAGTCTTTTTAACAAATGGTGCTGGCAAAACTGGATATCCATCTGCAAAAAAAAAAAAAGAAACAGGACTCATACCTCACACCATACACAAAAACTAATTCAAAATGGATCAAAGACCAAAATATAAAGCCAAAAACTATAAAGTTCATAGAAGAAAAAATACGATCAATGCTAGAGGTCCTAATACACGGCAGTAACAGGATACAAGCCATAACCAACAACACACAAACTCCAGAAGATAAGGTAGATAATTGGGATCTTCTAAAAATTAAACACTTATGCTCATCAACAGACTTCACCAAAAGAGTAAAAAGAGAACATACAGACTGGGAAAAATTTTTTGGACATTACAAGTCAAAGGTCTAAGCTCTAAAAACTACAGGAAAATCTGACATCTCTACAACAAAAAGACAATAATCCAATTAAAAAATGGGCAAAGGAAATGAACAGACACTTCACCAAAGAAGACATTCAAGCAGCCAATAGACACATGAGGAAATGTTTGCAATCACTAGCCGTTAGAGAAATGCAAATTAAAACCACAGTGAGATACCATCTCACCCTGGCATTACTGGCACGAATCAAAAACACTGGAAATAACAAATGTTGGAGAGGCTGCGGGGAGATTGGAACTCTTAAGCACTGCTGGTGGGAATGCATAATGATACAACCATTTTGGAAAATGATATGGCTCTTCCCTGAGAAAGCTAGAAATAGAAATACCATACGATCCAGCAATCCCACTCACAGGAATATATCCTAGAGAAATAAGAGCTGTCACACGAATAGACATACACACATCCATGTTCACTGCAGCACTGTTCACAATAGCAAAATGATGGAAACAACCTAGATGCCCATCAACAGATGAATGGATAAACAAACTATGGTACATACACACAATGGAGTATCATGCAATGATAAAGAACAATGATGAATCTGTGAAGCATCTCATAACATGGATCAAACTGGACGACATTATGCTGAGTGAAATAAAAGTCAATCACAAAAGGACAAATATTGTATGAGACCTCTATTGTAAAAACCATGGAAAAGTTTACACACAAAAAGCAACAATCTTTGTTGGTTATGAGGGGTGGGAGGGGCAGGGGGACACTAAACAGACAATAGATAAGTGGTAACTTTGGTGAAAGGTAAGACAGTACACAATACTAGGGAAGCCAGCACAACTTGTACAAGGAAAGGTCATGGAAGCTCCATAGACATATCCAAACTCCCTGAGGGACTGAATTGCTGGGTGGAGGGCTGTGGGGACCATGGTCTCAGGGAACATCTAGCTCAATTGGCATAACACAGTTTATAAAGACAATATTCTACATTCTACCTTGGTGAGTAGCATCTGGGGTCTTAAAAGCCTGTGAGCGGCCATCTAAGATTCTTCACTGGTCTCACCCCTTCAGGAGCAAGGGAGAATGAAGAGAACAGGATACAAGGGAAAGATTAGTCCAAAGGACTAATGGACCACAGCTACCAAGGCTGAGTCTAGTACTGCTAGATGGTGCCTGGCTACCATCACTGACTGCTCTGACCAGGATCATAACAAAGGGTCCTGGACAGAGCTGGATAAGGATGTAGAACAAAATTCTAACTCACACAAAAAAGACCAGATTTACCGGCCTGAAAGAGACTGGAGAAACCCCTAGAGCATGGTCCTCGGACACCCTTTTAGCCCAGTAGTGAAGTCACTCCCAAGGTTCACCGTTCAGCTGGGGATTGGACAGCCCCATAAAACAAAACTGGACTAATGAGGCACAGCAGTCCAGAGACAAAGACTAGAAGGCAGGAGGGAACAGGAAAGCTGGTGATACAGAACCCAAGGTTGAGAAGGGACAGTGTTGACATGTCGTGGGGTTGTTAACCATTGTCATAGGGCAATATGTGTACCAACTGTTTAATGAGAAACTATTTGTTCTGTAAACCTTCATCTAAAGTACAAAAAAAAAGAATTATCTATGTGAGATCAAATTGACAACAGCAACTCAGAAGTTTTGATGGGAAGATAATGGTGATGGAATAATTTGGAAAAGGATGGTGAGAATAGCAGCATAACTGGAAGAATGTAAATGATGTTACTGAATTGTACATGTAGAAATTTTTGAAATGGTGTATCTTTGGCTATGTATATTTTCACCAAAAAGAAAAAGGTCCCCCAAGGTTGAGAATGGAGAGTGTTGACATGTCATGGGGTTGTTTACCAGTGTTATGAAACAATATGCGTACTGACTGTTTAATGAGAAACTATTCTGTAAACCTTCATCTAAAGTACAATTAAAAAAAAAAAAAAACTATACAGAGCAGGAGAAAAATGTAGAACAGAATTCAAGTTCACATAAAAAGACCAGAGTTAATAGTCTGACAAAGATTGGAGGAACCCCTGAAACTATGGCCCCCAGACACTCTGTTAACCCTCAACTGAAACCATTCCCGAAGCCCACTCTTTGGACAAAGATTAGACAGGACTGTAAGACAAGGAATGATACACGTGAGGAACGTGCTTCTTGGTTCAGTCGGATATATGAGACCAAATGGGTGGCTCATGTCTGGAGGCAGGATGAGAAGGCAGGAAAGGACAGGAACTGGTCGAATGGACACAGGGGACCCAGAGTGGAAGTGGGGAGTGTTCTGTCACATTGTGGGGATTGCAACCAATGTCACAAAACAATATGTGTATAAATTTTTGAATGAGAAATTAACTTGAGTTGTGAACTTTCACGCTAAAGCACAATGAGAAAGAAATTGAGAGAAAAAAACTTTATACTTTTCTGAGTGTTATTTTTATTATAAAATCTTATTTTGAAAAACAATATACATATACTTTGAATCTTAAAGAATATGTTGGCTCATTCTGCTGTGCTTCTAAGATTATTTTTTTGGTGAAGTTTTTTCCACTGAAAAGCTAATCACAGTGTCTTACAGTTGAGTCAGTCAAATAAGACACAGTTGAAATAACAGTTTTATGAGATTTCCAGGTACTCCTTCATAAAGATTCTGAGAAAAATTATTAGGAATTTATCTAAGAGTTACTTTCAGTGATCTTAGCCCAGTTCATATGGAGGTTGTTGACTGTGGAGTATGTCTACTTTGCATTACTCTGTTGTCTTTTTATTTTCTGATGTTCGATTCGGCAACAGTTTATAAGGTCCACTGTTTGCACAGTGGCATTACCATGGGAAATATAAAAGTTGGAGACGTTACTATTGCCTGAACCAGCAGTTCCTGTGGGAAAATGCAATAGAAGGAGGACATTCCTGTCCTCCATTTAGTGTTGGCTACAGAAAACATGGGAAGAAATTGTCAATCTAAAATTAATGTGCCACTGTTTGAGTATGAAAACAGGTCCAAATGCTGGAAGTTATTAGAGTAATTAATAATAATAATACTAATGTTTAACAATTAAGTATTTACCATGTGCCAAATACCACACTGTGCACTTTACTCACATTATCTTTAATCCTCCCCAAAACCCTACAATTAGTTACTGTTATTATTCCCATTTTACAGTTGAAAAAGCTGACACACAAAGAGATTAAGAGCACTGTGCTAGAAAGTGATGCAGTGGGGATTCCAACCAAGTCTGCCTGACTCCACAGTCCAAGCTGACATTCATCATCGTTGTTAGGACAATTGTTGGGTATGTCATTCAGGAAGTCTGGTCTGGAAACAAAAGAGAGTTGATTCTGTGATGTTAAATTTTATTTTCCATTGAAGGAAAGTGAAAGGACAATTTATTAAAAGAGCATCCAAAAGAGGAATTCAGGATTTTTGGTGTCCTTGCTTGATCTCTCCTACCAAGCCCCTCATTGGCTGGCACACATGCCAAGGTCCTTTTGAAAAAATTGTCTCCTAGGCCATCCCTGTTGTTGTTGTTGTTAGATGCCATTGAGTCGATTTCAACTCATAGTGACCCCATATGGCAGACTAAACTGCCCCATCGGGTTTTCTAGGCTGAAATCTTTATGGGAACAGATTTCTCCTGTGCAACTGCTGGGTGGGTTCTAATTGCCAACCTGTTGGTTAACAGCCAAGCACTTAACCGTTGCACCACCAGGGCTCTTTAGGCCATCCCTAGCTCCCTTCATGTATGACTTCTCTGTGGAAACTACCATGGAAAGCTGAGTGGTTGACTAGCAGCCTTTTCCTGCCATTCTTCATAGCCAGGCTGAGGACTTGAATAAGAGGAAATTTGGTTAGCTTGAACAAGTTTCCTGATTGTTTAATGGAATAGGGAGATTTTATTTCTTAAAAATTATTTTAAAGGGAGATGCTATTGATCTAGGGATTTAATTTTTTTTTTTTTTTTTTTTTTTTTTTTTTTTTTAGTTATTGCTAACTTTTTAGTGATGGAGAGGGAGAAGTGTTACTTTGTGGATTATCAAGAGTGGCTGTTGTGCCTGGAAAGGCTCTCCTCACAAGAGATACCAGGGCATGATCTTCAGTCAAGCAGTGCATTTTGGGGGACCGGGTAACAACTGATTCATCGTTCCCTGAATCAGTTGCTTGCCACCTTTGACACATATGCCTCGTTCATTCATTTATTCAATCACTCATTCATTCATTTGTTTATTCATCAGTAAGTTCCTTCCTTGAGCTAGGTACACTCAACTATGTAGCAGGGCCCCAAACATGAATCAACAGTCTATGCTCTTACAGGGCTTTCTGTCTAGTGAGGGAGATAGACATTGAAAGCCTAAATTACAATAGCTAGTGGGTAGTGCCTTGATGAAGTGATGAACAATGAGCTTCTGGAGCACAGAAGACAAATTTAGATATCTAAACTTAGAGATGATATCTGAACTGTGCCTTAAAGGAAGAAAAGGAAGTTTCTAAGCAAGTGGTGGAGGAGGGAGGTCATTTCAGGTACAGAGAAAGTCTGCAAAGGCATTGTTACAGATTGAATTGTATCTCCCAGAATATGTCTTGGAATTCTAGCCCCTATATGCTATGAGTTGGAACCAACTTGACGACACCTAACAACAACAACAACAAACACCTGTGGATATCATCTAATGTAATATAATGACTTTACAGCTAATGTAATGTAATCACTTTCCATAATGCAATGTAATGTAATCAGTCATTCAGTTAAGGTTATACTGATATAGGGTGGATCCTAAACCTAATCACTTCTGAGTTATAAAAATGCCAGAATAGACCCAGAGGCACACAAACAGGGGAAGACAGATGCAATGTGAGGATCACATACAAGCCAAGGAACCAAGGAATGCCTAGGACAACCTACAAGGAAGGAATTAACATGGCCAAGACCCTGATTTGGACTTTTAGACTACATAACTGTGAAAACATAGATTTCTGTTCTTTAAAGCCACCCACTTGTGGTATTTCTATAACGGCAGCACTAGGTAACTAAGACAGGCACAAAACCTCAAGAAGCATCTGGCTTAGACCTCATCAAACAGATCCAGGTATCAAAAACAAGAAATCTTCAGGGAACAAGAGGAAAGTCCTGGGTTTCTTTTTTCTATTTTGTACTATAAACGAGAAGTCTTTATTTATATTTTTCTAAGGGTTTCAGCCACCTTGAGTATATGGCTAAAACCATTCTTTGCCTTAAACTAAAGACACAAAGCTTAATGTTGTCAAAGTGGCATAAAAGCTGGTCATGTAGAAATATTTTATAAACTAAATATAAGGAAGCACTGTGTAATAAAATCCTGGCTCTTCAGCCCTTTGTTGTGTACTGTGTGGTACAAAGTATTTTGTTTTTAATCTCCTTTCTTATGGCTAATACTTATAAAGCCAGCAATGATTTTATCTGACATTGAGAAATATCAGTGTAAAAGCCTCTAAGCCCTGTAAAGAAAATTACTGTTTTTCTTCATTCTTTTCATCAATATTGAGAAGCTCCTAAAGATATCCAGTGTTAAACAATTTGCATTCAGCTTGTTGTTACTAAATCTGTCTTCCTTCCATCAGTAACTGATAACAGTCAAATTAAAACCCATCCACTTAGTTTTAAAATGCCCCAAATGGGAAATAACTACTGCCTGGCCTGGAGGATGGTTACTCAAAAGAAAAATCTCAGTTTTGATACCTAAGAAATACCAAAATTTGAATAATTTATGGCACAATGGGAAGTGATTGTCCTGTCTGCCCTCTTTCATACTTAAATTATATTGACAACTGGAAGAACCAGGAGAGACAAATATCCAAGATTTGCCATGAGAAATAGATAAAGGGGGGATTGGAATGAACCACAGCATTTATAATGCATTTTATTGAAGTAAAAAGTATATAACAAACGATTTTAACCATTTTTACGTGTACAGTTCAGTGACATTAATTACGGTCACCATCCTGTGCAACCATCACCCTCTTTCCAATTTTTTTTATCACCTTTAACAGATATTCAGTGCCCTCTAAGCAATGACTCTCCCTTTTCCCAGTCCCTGGTAACCACTAATGAACTTTAGTCACGATGCATTTGCTTATTCTGGATTTTTCATATAAGTGGGGTCATACAATATTTGTGCTTCTGTATCTGACATTTCATTCATCATAATGTTTTCAAGGTTCTTCCATGTGGTAGCATGTATCAGAACTTCATTTTTCTTTATGGCTGAATAATATTCCATTGTATATATGTACCACATTTTGCTTATCCATTCATCTGTTGATGGACGTGGGTTTTTTCCACCTTTTGGCTATTGTGAGTAATGCATTGATGAACACTGGTGTACAAGTATCTGTTTTTGTCCCTGTTTTCCAGTCTTTCAGGTATATGCCTAGCAGTGGAATTGCAGGGTCATATGATAATTCTGTGTTTAACTTTCTGAGGAACTGCACAACTGTTTTCCACAGCAGCTGCACCATTTTACAATCCCACCAACAATGCATGAGGGTTCCAATTTCTCCACATCCTCACCAACACAGGTTATTTTCCATTTTTCTGACAATAGTCAGAAGTGGGAGCTAAGTAGTATCTCATTGTGGTTTTGATTTGCATTTCCCTAATTAATGATGTTGAGCATCTTTTCATGTACTTATTGGCCATTTGTATATCTCTTGGAGAATTGTCTATTCAAGTCCTTTGCCTATTTTTCACTGAATTTTTTGTCTTTTTGTTGTTGAGTTGGAATGCATTTTTGAGATTGAAATTGCAGACTAGTCTCTTCCAGGAAGCCGTTAGAAAATCTTGAAGGAGAGAAAAAGGGCCAAGACAATGTGTGGCCAGGTAGAAAGGGCTTGGCTGGTGAGGAGGCCAGGTGAAGTCAGAAACACATCACTAGTTTCTGGAATGCCTCTCAATTTGTCGCTGAAGCTTCGTTTAGAGAACTGGGAGGTCCCCACTGATCACCTTCTAGGGCTTTTTAGGACAGAATGAGAAACCCTTGGCTGGGAGATGCTTCGTGTTATAAGGCAATATAATAGTTGGTGGAGTGCTTTGATTTCTAGTGGACATCTAAAAAGAAAACATCGCCTGTATGGGGAGAGCTGACAAGCTCCTCAGCTAGTTGAGAGGGATATGATTCACTTACTCAGTAAGGACCTGGGCCTGGCGGGTAGAGAATTGGGTATTGTTATTGATGCCCAGGAGATGTTGGTAGAGCATACTGTGGGGAATGGTTCCATTTGCTAGAACCAATGATATTCCAGTGACCTATAGGGAACAAGAATAGAAATTATGAATAGGTTTACAGTTTATTACAGTTGTTGTTAGGTGCCACTGAGTCATTCTGACTCATAGCGACCACATGTAGAACAGAATGAAACACTGTCCGGTCCTGTGACATCCTCGTAATTGTTATTATGCTTGAGCACATTGTTGCAGCCACTGTGACAATCCATTTCGTTGAAGGTCTTCCTCTTTTTCGCTGTTCCTCTACTTTACCAAGCTTGATGTCCTTTTCCAGGGACTGATCCCTCCTGATAGCATGTCCTAAGTATGTGAGTTGAAGTCTTGCCATCCTTGTTTCTAAGGAACATTCTGGCTATACTTCTTCCAAGACAGATTTGTTTGTTCTTCTGGCAGTCCATGGTATATTCCATATTCTTCGCCAACACCATAATTCAAAGGCATCAACTCTACTTCCGTTTTCTTTATTCATTGTCCAGCTTTCTTAGCATAATGTTGTCAAGGTTCATCCATGTTGTAGCATGTATCAGTACTTCATTCCTTTTTATGGCTGAATAATATTCCATTGTATGCATATGCCATGTTTTGTTTATTCTTTCATCAGTTGATGGAAATCTGGGTTGTTTTTGCTTTTTGGCTATTGTGAATAATGCTGCTATGAACATTCACGATATTAGCCGTTTTAAAAAAGTGCATTCAGCATACCTGCTGTGGAAGATTTCTCTCTGGCTCTGTTTTCTCTTTGCTCCTGGCCTCCCCTAGGTTTTGGCTTCTCTCTCTTCTGACTCCAGGCCAGCTCTTTCCCTTACCTCCTAGTGCGGATCGACTGTCCCACCTCTTACCTTGGCATTTCTAAAATTCCCTTGAAGTACTCTGCTTAACAACTGGCCACCCATTCTGCACATCTCCCCTTAGAAATGCAAACTTTGCAGTTATAATATTCTTTAACTCAATCAAATTCTCAGGCAGGCATTTTATAATCACCAATCTCTTTAAGTCAAAGGAAGGTAAAGATTTAGTCTTCATATCATATGAATCATGAAACCTACCTTAGAAGGCAGAAGCAACTACAATTACAAATAGCAATTTTTTTTTTTTTTGTTTGCAGCATATGAAACAATATCAAGACTCCTATACTGCATCCTTTGAATATGGTTTGAAGGTAGAACCAAAAGGACGTCTTGATGGATTAGGTGTGGAATGTGAGAGAAAAGAAGAACCAAGGATGACTCTGTATATTTTGGCCTGTGCAACTGGAAGGATAGAACTGCCATGGGTAGAGGTGAGGGGGACTGCAGGTGGGGCAAATTTTGGGAGACAATCAGTCAGAGTTTGGCATGGGATGTGTTAAGTTTGAGATGTCAATTAGATATCAAATGAAGATGTCAAGAAGAGAGTTCAATATAGGGGCCTGGGGCCATGGGAGAGGTCAATGCTGGCAATATGACAATATGGATGATACGTGGAGCCTAAGGACTGGGAGAGATCACCAAGCGATGGAGTGTGGATGGAGAATAGAAGAGGATCAAGGACTTAGCCCATAAGAAGGTGGAAGAAGGGGGACTAAGAGGAGTGTGGGGTCCTAGAAGCCAAGCGAAGAAAGTGTGTCCTGGAGGAAAGGCACTCAACGGTGTCAAAATATAATAGTGTCTGGGCCTAGTGAGAGCCCCATAAGTATTAGCCCATTGTTTTACTTATTAATATAATTACTGGGAGGATGGAATGAGCAGGGAATATGGTGAAAAGGGGCTAAATCTTCATGCACTACAACACATAGTCAAGAGCTAATGTCTAAAATTGATAAATCAAGAAATAGAAGAAATAGTGGGATATGTACAGTTAGAAAAGTGGAGGTAAGTACCTTAAAAAAGTTCAAAATGGGTTCTCAATGAAGAGGGGCATGGGCTGGGAGGGCATGAGTGGGACAAAGGATTTTTCTTTTTTTTGATTGTGGCACCAAAAAAAAAAGGAACAATATCAATACAAAAATGGAACAATATAACAAAACATTTGCCAACACAACAATTCTTTCATGTACAATTCAGTGACATTGATTGTGTTCATCATGTTGTGCAACATTACCACTATCCATTTCCAGATTATTTCACTACCATTAACAGAAACTCAGTACCCCCTAAGCTAAGACTTCTTCCCTAGCCCCTTGTTGTAACCACTAATAAACTTTGGTTTCTATACATTTACCAATTTCATATAAGTGGGGTCATACACTATTTGTCCTGTTGTGACTGATTTATTTCACTCAGCATATTTTCAAGGTTTAGCCATGTGGTAGCATGTATCAGGACTCTATTTCTCTTTATGGCAGAGTAATATTCGATTGTATGCATATGCTACATTCTGTTTATCCATTCATTTGTTGATGGACATTTTGGCTAGTTCCACCTTTTGGCTATTGTGAATAGTGCTGCAACAAACATTGGACTACAGGTTTCTGTTTGTGTTCCTGCCTTCACTTCTGAGTATATACTCTAGGAATAGGATTCCTGGGTCATATGATAGTTCTATGTTCAACTTTTTGAGGAACCCAAACTGTTCCCCACATGGCTTCACTATTTTGCACTGGGACAAGAATTTTTAAAATTAGCCTTTTGATATTATTTGATTTTTAAATTATTGTGCATGCATTTCTTTGATAAAGAAAATTTTAGAGGACACAGCAAGAGAATGTTTACGTGTGCCCACACGCACACACACACACACACACACACACACACACACACACACACACACACACACAAGTCACCTGTCCAATGTGATTTATGAAAGCAGTTTTGTGGGGGTGGTTGCAGAATGCCCACGGTGGCTGTGGGGTGGCATGGGCACAATCTGCCTCTCACCCCAAGCAGTCATGAAAAGAGATCCTACACGCATTGCTATCATGTTTCACTCTTTATTCACAAAGCTCTTTTCCGGCTCAGTGAGAGAAAGCCCAGAGGCCCAGGAAGGGTAGGAAAACCCAGGCTATAGGAAAAGAGAAGAGACGGGAGGAAGTAATTAAAGACGCAGCCTTTCTACTCTGGGACCTGCGAATTCGCATAAGAGCAACAGAAACGCAGGTGGAAACTGACTTAAATGACTAGATTTCAGTGGAGGTGGGTGACCTGGGAGAAAAAGAGGATGGAGGTGGGGTGGATAGGGTGGGAATAGGCTGATTCCGCAATGATATGATGCGTAGCTGTTAGTTTGTTTTCTGTGGCTTTTGCTCCAAATAAGAGGCTTTGGCCCTCACAGGAAAAGTGTAAAGTATAAACCCAGCATTCATCACAGGGGACTTCCAGAGTTTCCACTGGCAGGACGAAGGAAGATTGAGAAAAAGAAAGAGAAAACAGGAGATTGAAAGGACATGGGAGAGAGGAAAACAAAGTAAGATGAGGAAAAAGAAAACTATTTAAAAAAAAGGGTGGGAGGTTACGGGCCAAGATGGCGGAGTAGTCAGACACTTCCAGTGGTCCCTGTTACAACAAAAGAGCAGAAAAAACAAGTGAATCAATTATATATGACAATCTAGGAGCCCTGAACATCAAAGGCAAAGTTGAGGAATCGGACTGAATGGCAGGGGAAGGGAGAGATTGTTCGGAAGTGGCAAGGAGTTGCCAGACCTGACCTGGCAAAAGCCTGATCCCTTCAGGCTGGATCAGCTTGGGGGTGAGCAGTGAGGCACGCAAGCAGCGGTGCTGAGGAGGCATTTTCCACATCAAGACAGACTCAGTGGCAGACAGTCTGCTCGGCCATCCAGAACCAGTGAGAAGCAGCCCTTGATCAGCAAAAGATAAATACTTGCATCTGGCCGACCACATGGATCAAAAACACGCCCCTTAGGGAAAAACCTCTCTCCCATTTACCTCACCGCTCCCTGATCTGCACTGGGTCCAGGACCAGCTTCAACAACTGCCGAGTTCCCTGGGTCGGAAGTAGGACCTGTCATGTGCCCTGAGCCATTCTCCCAGCCTTGGAGACTGAACAAATCAACATACGGGGAAAAAATAATCTGCTGGATTCCCTAAGCCAGGAATTCAGGGTAGACACAGCTCCTTTGCCTAGTCACAGGCATAAGGGATCCATGGACTTTGAGTGCCTTTCCCCCTGCATAGACTTGTGTGGGCCCATTTCAACAGTGTAGGTCCTCATTACCACAGTACAACAGGGTATATACTTGAAGTCTAACTTCAACTGTTTCAGCTGTGAAGTGGCAGGTTTGTGACATTTGACACTGCTCTGCCTGTTAAGCAGGATCTTCACCTACACACATCAGGGGCCTGAGGACTGGTTGCTCCACCCATACCACCTAGGCACCTGTGACAGGGGCCCAAGAATAAGAGGTGCCCCCTAGTCCTTACTGCCAACAGCATTGGGTGCTCATAGTCCGGCTGCAAAACCCACCCATCTATGTGCTCTAGGGAACAGGAACACGCCTTCCTCCTGGACACTCAGGGCCCCCTGCCTTGCTCAGCCTTTGTCCCCCTGCTTCAGCTGGATGCCTGTACCTACGCCAATCACCCATGCCTTTCTAGAACTGTAGGTGAGAGCTTGCATCATACACTTGGTGGCCAACTACCTGAACACCTGAGCTGAATCCATACAGGAGGAGTGGACAGACTCCTGGGCTCACATACTTAGTGGCAGGTCTTGCCACCTGGGGGCAGGACATTGGAGCTTCAGGGGTGCTGGTGACTGGGCTAGCTCACATCAGCAGCATATTTGGGCATATCAAAACAAAATAAGAAGCTAGGACACAGTAAGCAAACATAAAATAAATAAATACAATAACTTAGTGATGGCTAGGAGACAACAGTCAATATAAAATCACATAAAGAGGGCGACCCTGATGGCTTCAGCAAGCTCCCAAAATAAAGAATCTAGAAATTTTTCAGAAGAAGAAAATTTCTTGGAATTACCAGAGGCAGAACACAAAAGATTAATATACAGAACTCTTTAAGAGATTAGGAAGGAAATTAATAAAAATGTAGAAAACGCAATAGAGGAACTTAAGAAGATTAGAGAAGAGTATAATGACAAATTTAACAGGCTGCAAGAATCCGTAGAGAGACAGCAATCAGAAATCCAGAAGATTAACAATAAAATTTCAGAATCAGACAACTCAGTAGAAAGTGATAGGAGCAGAATTGAGGCAATGGAAGTCAGAATTGGTGAGATCAAAGATAAAGCACTTGACACCAACTTATTTGAGGAAAAATTATATAAAAGGATTAAAAAAAATGAAGAAACCCTAAGAATTATGTGGGATTCTATCAAGAGGAATAACCTATGAGTGACTGGAGTACCAGAATTGGTGGGATAAGAGAAAATACAGAGAGAATTGTTGAAGATTTGTTGACAGAAAACTTCCCTGAGACCATGAAAGATGAGAAGATAACTACCCAAGATACTCATCAAACCCCAGATAAGGTAGATCCCAGAAGAAAGTCACCAAGACATATTATAATCAAACTTGCTGTCATGGTTTGAATTATGTCCCCCCAAAAATTGTGTATCAATTTGGCTAGGCCATGATTCCTGGTACTGTGTGATTTTCCTGTGTGTTGTAAACCTGCCTCTGTGATGTTAATGAGGGAGGATGGGTGGCAGTTGTGTTAGTAAGGCAGGGCCTTATCTACAAGACTGGATTGTGTCCTGAGGCAATCTCTTGAGATATAAAAGACAGAAGTGAGCTGTGAGACAGGGGGACCTCATACTATCAAGAAAGCAGTGCCAGGAGCAGAGCACGTCCTTTGGACCAGGGTCCCTGCACAGAGAAGCTCCTAGTCCAGGGGAACACTGATGAGAAGTCTGACAGAGAGAGAAAGGCTTCCTCTGGAGCTGATGTCCTGAATTTGGACTTCTAGCCTACTTTAACTGTGAGGAAATAAGCTTCTCTTCATTAAAACCATCCACTTGTGGTATTTCTGTTATAGCAGCACTAGATGACTAAGACACTTGCCAAAACCAAAAATAGAGAATTTTAAGAGCAGCCAGGGATAAATGAAAAGTCATCTACAAAGGAGAGCCAATAAGAATAATCTCAGACTACTCAGCAGAAACCATGCAGGCAAGAAGGCAATGGGATGACATATATAAAGCCTTGAAGGAAAAAAATTGCCAGCCAAGAATTATATACCCAGCAAAACTGTCTCTCAAATATGACGGCAAAATTAGGGCATTTCCAGATAAACAGAAGTTTAGGGAATTTGCAAACACCAAACCAAAATTACAAGAAATACTAAAGGGAGTCCTCCACTTAGAAAATCAGTAACATCAGATAACAACCCAAGACTAGACTACAGGACAGAGCAACCAGATATCAACCCATATAGGGAAGTCACAAAAATAAATCAAAGCTAAAACACTGAAAATAGGGAAACAGAGATGTCAATATGTAAAAGATGAAAACATTAAAACAAAAAAGAGAGACTAAAAAATGTAGTCACAGATCTTTCATATGGAGAGGAAGTCAAGGTGATATAAAGAAATAAAAGACTGGTATAAACTCAGAAAAATAAGGATAAATATTAAGGTAACCACAAAGGAACTAACAATCCTACAAGTCAAAATAACAAACAAGAAAAATATAAAGACTCAGCAAACACAAAATTAACAATGACGAAAAAGATGAAAAGAAAATACATAAAGAAAAACGACTCAGCACAGAAAGTTCAGTGGAACAAATAAACTGTGAACAGCACACAAAAAAAGACATCAAAATGACAGCACTAAACCCATACCTATCAATAATTTTGCTGAACGTAAATGGACTAAATGCACCAATAAAGAGATAGAGAGTAGCAGACTGGATAAAAAAACACAATCCATCTATATGCTGCCTACAGGAGACACACCTTAGACTTAAAGACACAAACAAACTAAAACTCAAAGGATGGAAAAAAATATGTCAAGCAAACAACACTCAAAAAAGAGCAGGAGTGGCAATACTAATCTCTGATAAAATAGACTTTAAAGTAAAAGAAAGGATACTATATAATGATTAAAGGGTCAATACACCAGGAGGACATAACTATAATAAATATTTATGCACCCAACAACAGGGCTCCAAAATATATAAAACAAACTCTAACAGCTCTGAAGAGAGAGATAGACAGTTCCACAATAGTAGTAGGAGACTTCAACACACCACTTTCAGTGAAGGACAGAACATCCAGAAAGAAGCTCAACAAAGACACGGAAGAGCTAAATGCTACAATCAACCAACTTGATCTCGTAGACATATACCGAACACTCCACCCAGCAGCAGCCAAGTGTACTTTCTTTTCCAACGCACATGGAACATTCTCCAGAATAGACCACATATTAGGCCATAAAGCAAGCCTTAACAAAATCCAAAACACCGAAATATTACAAAGCATCTTTTCTGACCATAAAGCCATAAAAGTGGAAATCAACAACACAAAAAGGAAGGGAAAAAAATCAAACACATGGAAACTGAACAACACCTTGCTCAAAAACTACTGGGTTATAGAAGAAATCAAGGATGGAATAAAGAAATTCATAGACTCAAACGAGAATGAAAACACATCCTACCAGCACCTTTGGGACACAGAAAAAGTCGTGCTCAGAGGTCAGTTTATAGCAATAAATGCACACATCCAAAAAGAATAAAGGCTCATAATCAAAGCATTAACCGTAAAACTGGAAAAGTAGAAAGAGAGCAGCAAAAGAAGCCCACAGGTGCCAGAAGAAAGGCAATAATAAGAATTAGAGCAGAATTAAATGAAATAGAGAATAGAAAAACAACTGAAAGAGTTAAGAAGACCAAAATCTGGTTCTTTGAAAAGATCCACAAAATTGATAAACCATTGGCCAAACTGACAAAAGAAAAACAGGAAAGGAAGCAAATAACCCGTATAAGAAATGAGATGGGTGATATCACAACAGACCCAACTGAAATTAAAAGACTCATAATAGAATACTATGAAAAATTGTACTCTAACAGATTTGAAAACCTAGAGGAAATAGGCAAATTTCTAGAAACTCACTACCTATCTAAACTAACACAAACAGAGGTACAACAACTAAATAAACCCATGACAAAAGAAGAGAATGGAAAGGTAGTTAAAAAAACTCCCAACAAAAAATGCCCCGGCCCAGATGGCTTCACTGGAGAATTCTACAAACTTTCAGAGAAGAGTTAACACAACTACTACTAATGGTATTTCAGAGCATAGAAAATGATGGAATACCCCAAACTCATTCTATGAAGCCAGCATAACCCTGATACCAAAACCAGGTAAAGACACCACAAAAAAAGAAAAGTGCAGACCAATATCCCTCATGAACATTGACATAAAAATCCTCAACAAAATTCTAGCCAATAGAATTCAGCAACATATCAAAAAAGATAATTCATCACGATCAAATGGGATTTATACCAGGTACGCAGGGATGGCTCAAAATTAGAAAAACAATCAATGTAATCCATCACATTAATAAAACAAAAGACAAGAACCACATGATCTTATCAATCAATGCAGAAAAGGCATTTGACAAAGTCCAACATCCATTCATGATAAAAACTCTCAACAAAATAGGAAGAGAAGGGAAATTCTGCAGCATAATAAAGGGCATTTATACAAAGCCAACAGCCAACATCATCCTAAATGGAGAGACTTTGAAAACATTCCCCTTGGGAACAGGAACCAGACAAGGATGACCTTTATCACCACTCTTATTCAACATTGTGCTGGGGGTCCTAGCCAGAGCAATTAGGCTAGAGAAAGAAATAAAGTGCATCCAGATCGGTAAGGAAGAAGTCTAAGTATCTCTATTTGCAGATGATATGATCATATACACAGAAAAGCCCAAAGAATCCACAAGAAAACTACTGGAACTAATAGAAGATTTTAGCAAAGTTTCAGGATACAAGATAAACATACAAAAATCAGTTGGATTCCTTTACACCAACAAAGAGAACCTCGAAGAGGAAAGCACCAAATCAATACCATTTACAATAACCCCCAAGAAGATAAAATACTTAGGAATAAATCTAACCATAGACGTAAAAGACCTATACGATGAAAACTACAAGACACTACTGCGGGAAACCAACAGAGACCTGCATAAGTGGAAAAACTTACCTTGCTCATGGATAGGAAGACTCAACATTGTGAAAATGTCAATCCTACCCAAAGCGATCTACAGATACAATGCAATCCTGATCCAAATTCCACTGGCATTTTTTAATGAGACAAAGAAGCAAATCACCAACTTCATATAGAAAGGGAAGAGACCTCAGATAAATAAAGCATTCCTGAAGAAGAAGAACAAAGTGGGAGGCCCCACACTACGTGATTTTAGAACTTATTATATTGCCACGGTAGTCATAACAGCCTGGTACTGGTACAACAACAGATACATAGACCAGTGGAACACAATTGAGAATCCAGACATAAATTCATCTACCTATGAGAAGCTGATATTTGACAAAGGCCCAAAGTCCGTTCATTGGGGAAAAGACAGTCTCTTTAACAAATGGTGCTGGCATAACTGGATATGCTTCTGCAAAAAACTGAAACAAGACCCATACCTCACACCATGCAGGAAAACTAACTCAAAATGGATCAAAGACCTAAATATTAAATCGAAAATGGTAAAGATCGTGGAAGAAAAAATAGGGACAATGTTAGGAGCCCTAATACATGGCACAAACAGAATACAAACTATAAATAACAATGCACAAGCACCAGAAGAGAATCTAGACAACTGGGAGCTCCTAAAAAATCAAACATTATGCTCATCAAAAGACTTCACCAGAAGAGTCAAAAGACAACCTACAGACTGGGAAAAAAGTTTCTGCTACAACAAATTCGATCAGCATCTAATCTCTAAAATCTATAAGATACTGCAAAACCTCAACAACAAAAGACAAATAACACACTTAAAAAATAGGCAAATGATATGAACAGGCACTTCGCCAAAGAAGACATTCAGGTGGCTAACAGACATATGAAGAAATGCTCAAGATCATCAGCGATTAGAGAAATGCAAATCAAAACTACAATGAGATACCATCTCACCCCAGCAAAGCTAGCATTAATCCAAAAAACACAAAATAATAAATGCTGGAGATGTTGTAGAGAGACTGTTGGTGGGAATGTAGAATAGCACAACCACTTTGGAAATAGATTGGGCACTTCCTTAAAAAGCTAGAAATAGAAGCAATCCCGCTCCTTGGAATATATCCTAGAAAAATAAGAGCCGTCACACGAATGGATATAGGCAGACCCATGTTCATTGCAGCACTGTTCACAATAGCAAAAAGATGGTAACAACCCACTTGCCCATCAATGGACGAATGTATAAACAAATTATGGTATATTCACACAATGGAATACTATGCAACAATAAAGAACAGCAATGAATGCGTGAAACATAACATGGAGGTATCTGTAGGGCATTATGCTGAGTGAATTTAGTCAGTCACCGAAGGACAAATATTGTATAAGACCACTATTATAAGAACTCAAGAAAAGGTTTAAACACAGAAGAAAACATTCTTTGATGGTTACGGGGGTGGAGAGGGATGGTGAGGGCTATTCACTAGATAGTAGATAAGAATCATCTTAGGTGAAGGGAAGGACAGCACACACTACAGGGGAAGTCAGCACAGTGGGACTAAACCAAAGCTAAGAAGTTTCCTGAATACAATCAAACACTTTGAGGGACAGAGTAGCAGGGGTAGGGGTCTGGGGACCACGCTTTCAGGGGACATCTAGATCAACTAGCATAACAAAGTTTATTAAGAAAATGTTCTGCATCCTACTTTGGTGAGTGGCGTCTGGGGTCTTAAAAGCTTGCAAGCAGCCATCTAAGATGCATCAATTGGTCCCAACCACCTGGAGTAAAGGAAAATGAAAAACACCAAAGACAGGAAAGTATTAGCCCAGGAGACAGAAAGGGCCACATAAACCAGAGACTTCATCAGCCTGAGATCAGAAGAACTAGATGGTGCTCGGCTACCACCAATGACTGCCCTGACAGGGAACACAACAGAGAGTCCCAGATAGAGCAGGAGAAAGGTGGGATGCAGAACTCAAATTCTAGTAAAAAAACCAGACTTGATGGTCTGACTGAGACTGGAGGAAGCCCAGAAAGCATGGCCCCCGGATTCTCTATCAGCCCAGAATCAAAACAACTTCTGAGGCCAACTCTTCAGACAAAGATTGGATTGGACTGTGGGATATAAAATGATACTTGTGAAGAGTGTGCTTCCTAGCTCAAGTAGATATAAATTTGTAGCTTCTGTCTGGAGGTGAGATGAGACGGCAGAGAGGGTTAGGCGCTGGTTGAACGGACACCGGAAATCAGGGGTGGAAAGAGGAGTGTGCTTCATAGTATAGGGGGAGCAATTAGGGTCACATAACAATGTATGTATAAATTTTTGTATAAGAGACTAACTTGAAAAGTAAACTTTCACTTAAACTACAACAATAAACAAAGAAAAAAAAGGTGGGTGGTTGGGGAGGGCATAATAGGCAGAGAGGAGGCAAGTGAAGAGGGCTAGCCAAAGAAATGGGTTGGGTGCTATTTTGCAGACTGATACATGGGTCATTATAGTAGTTTCATAGGGCTGCTGTAAAACATGACCACAAACTGGGTGACTTAAAAAAGTCCCTGGGTGGTGCAAATGGTTAACAAGCTAGGCTGCTAACAGAAAGGTGGGAGGTTTGAGTCCACCCAGAGGCATCTTGAAAGAAAGTCCTGGCCATCTACTGAAGAAGTCAGCCATTGAAAGCTCTGTGGAGCACAGTTCTACCTTGACACACATGGTGCCGCCATGAGTCCAAGTCAGTTCAACAGAAACTGGCTCGGGGTGGCTTTAAACAGCAGAAATTTATTCTCTCACAGTTCCGGAGACCCGAGGTCTGAAATCAAGGTGTCAGCAGGCTGTGCTCCCTCCAAAGACTCCTTCCTTGCCCCTTCCAGTTTCTGGTGGCTCCTGGCTTTTCTTGACCTGTGGCAGCATCATTCCTGTCTCTGCCTTCATCTTCACATGGTCTTGTCCTCTGTGCTCTCCTCTACTTCTGTGTGTCTCAGCTCTCCCTAAGATTAGGGAGACCACCTAAATCCAGGATGATCTCATCTGCAAAGACTCTATTTCCAAATAAGCCCACATTCACAGGTTACCAGGGGTCCAGACTTGGACATATCTTCTGGGGGCTACTTTTCAACCCACTTCAGTTACTTACCCTTGTTTTGACTTAAGTGGCATTCTCTAGAGGGAGAATTTCTTAGAGGCATTGGACAAAATTTAAAAGTTTTTTTGTTTCGCTTTGTTTACAAAGAATAGGTCAATAGAAACATGTTTAAAAATCTGCAGTATAACTGAGAAAAAGTAGGGCAATTGGGAACCTGAAAGTTAATACAAACTTATGATAGAAATGAAGATTTTTTTGTGTTATTATCTCATTGGATTTTGTATGTGATAATACAGATGATACACAGCAGGCGTATAGCAAGGAAACAGCTAGAACACTGACATTTTCAGGAATTCCTGAGCTGAGTGATTTTCTAGTTGTATGCTTGACTAAAATAGATTAGCTGTTCATTGATTTAGCAGACACTCAACCTTAAAAGATACATGTTAGGCCCTGTGAGGGGAACCAAGAGGAAGGTGACCAAATTCTACCTTTGGAGAGAAAGGACCTTTTCACAGGAAACCATGGTTATGAGAAAGGACGTCTGTGGGAATTCAGGAAAGAAACTGGTGCATTTGGTTGGAGGATCGGAGAAGGCATCCTGGAGGAGGTGGCATTGGAGCAGGGCATTGTAGGATGGAAGATCGGAATATGTGATGATAGGAGGAAGGACATTCTAGATAAAGGCAAAAACAGAAGCATGGGTAAGAGATCGTGTGTGGGCGTGTGCACATGTGCATATAGAATAATGAGTGGTTAAGCTTGGTTGGTGACATGGGTTGATTTATGTCCCTCCAAAAGATATACTGAAGTCCTAACTCCAGGTACCTGTGAAGATGACCTTAATTGGAAAGAGTCTTTGCAGATATAATTACATGAGGTGATACTGGAGTAAGGCGGGCCCTATTCCAGTATGACTGGTGTACTTATAAGAAGAGAAAAAACACAGCCACACAAGGAGAATGCCATGTGAAGATGGAGGCAGAGATTGGAGTGATGAATCTACAACCCAAGGAACACCTGGGGCTACCAGAGCTGGAAGAGACAAGGAAGGGGCCATGGCCCTGCTACCACCTTGATTTGGGCCCACTGATACTGATTTCAGACTTCTAGCCTCCAGAACCACGAGAGAATAAATTTCTGTTGTTTTAAGCCACCCAGTTCAGTTGTTGTACTTTGTTACAACAACCCTAAGAAAGGAATACAGTTGGATTTTAGGTTCTGTGGAGGAATTTGTGAGAATCAGGCATGGAGAGGTTGAGTGGGGCCAGCTCATGGAGGGCCTTGACTGCCACACAATGGAATCGATTCCACAGACCCATGATTCTCAGAAAGGGAGAGAAGTCACAACCCCAAGAATGGTTTGAGAATCTTCAGAGGTGGATGTGTTGGAAAGAGCTCCTCCAAAGGGTCCAGCGTTCCCCTTGGGGCATCCCTCCTACCTGGGGACAGAGAATAGAACTACCATCCTAGGCAGTGGGAGCCTATAATGCTCTGAGCAGGGGATGGCACAATGGCACAGCCAAGCTGGGCTCCATGGCAGAATCATCTGCAACTACGTGTAAGACTTGGGGTGGGGCAAGCCCAGAGGTCGAGTCCTGTGAGGATATGACTCACAGGAAGCCCCAGTTGTGAGGAAATAATGGCTGATCGAAGAGAGTGGCCTGGGGAAGAGAAGAGAAAAGCAGCTGGCTTGGAGATCATCTTTGTGAAGCTTGGACTGAATTGTCTGGCGCCTATGGGACTGGATGAAATGGGAAAGCTTTCCTTGCTAGATGTTCAGGCATCATCTAGACTAAGACAACGTGTGCACAATGATTCTCTCACTCTCAGCCCCTTATCCCAGAGGGTTTCGGTTGATGCCTAGCTGATTAAACCAGTGACTGAGACCTTCATTTGTTCTCTGATAATATTCTTCCCTCTAGCTGTTTTCTATTTCACCTACACTGGGAGAGGGGAGGGTGAATATTCAAATCCCGCTTGTTTCTTTCATTGGGATGATGGAAAAGATTTAAAATTGTTGACTTGTGAGCTGTGTAAGGCCCAAACAAGTGCTGGGGCAGGGGTGGAGGGTATGGAGGGGAAAGCAGAACAGATAGGAAGTAAGACACCCCTGTGGACGGATGTCCTAGATCAACTTTCTACTCAGCTTTCTACGCATCCCAAACCAGTTGCTGTGGAGTGGATTCCCACTCCTGGTGACCTCATGTATGTCAAAGTAAAACTGTGATCCATATGTTTTCAATAGCTGGTTTTTTGGAATTAGATTGCCAGGACTTCCTTCTGAGGTTCCTCTGGGGGGACTCAAACTTCCAATCTTTCAGTTAGCAGCCAAGCTTGTTAATCGTTTGCATCAAGCATTATTACTCATCCTCATTTTACAGATAGGAAAGAGGAAATAGGGGCCAAGTAACTTGCCAAGGCACATAGCTAGAAATTCTGGGACCAGTTTGAAGCCATGTCATGTGACTTCGGAGCCCAAGTTCTTAAACATCAGATTCTATTCTCCTGCAAAAAGTGGAAACACGAGTTCTAGGGATCTCAGCTATATGAAGATGCACAAGAGGGGTTTTATAACTCTATGAAATTTGTCAGTAACATAAAAATAATGATGACCTGAATGTCATGTTTGGGACTGCGAAATATAAGCCAAGAGTAGGTTGTATTAGTAAGCAAGTCTGTCTGGGTTAGGGAATCCTGGAATGGCAATGTCACCCCCTCACTGTAGCAAAGGGGGAGGTAAGTACAGAGAAGAACGGTTTGTAGTTTGGAACTGTAATCCTTTCCTGGCCATTTTAACTTCTTTTTTGATGTTGGGCATATCATTTGGCTTTTTTTGTGTTTTCAGGTTACTCATCAGCATAAGTGAAATAATTACGCTAACCTTACCCATAGAAGAATAAGGAGGGCGGGAAATCTTGCTCACTTAGTATAAATATTCTGAAAACCCAATTGCTAAAGAGTAATGTTCTGTGCTGGAACAGAATTGAATTTTGCACTAGAGGATCATCTAGGTATCATTTAAAATTCAGCAGGGATGAGTTTGCTACCAGTAGCTAAAGGAAAACGATTACACAGTCTGCTAGATTCTGCAGTCATTGTTTTTACCTTGAAAGCTTGTCTACATTTCCTTAATTTAAATCCATCACTTGTAATTTTAATCTTCTAGAACTAGATGGTTTCCTTTCTTTGTTCTCACCCCCATAAATGGATCATGTTTTACCATAGTTATCTTTTAGACTTTATACATATTCAAGTTGCTTCAATCTTCACTCTTAAGCAACAATCTTCACTCTTAAGCAATACCTTCTAGGTTCTTTAATTACTTTTGATCATACACTAAGTTTATCTTTTGGCTGTCATGGTTTGAATTATGTCCCCCAAAAAACGTGTGTATCAATTTGCCTGGGCCATGATTCCCAGAATTGTGTGGTTGTCCTCCGTTTTGTGATTGTAATTTTATGTTAAAGAGGATTAGGGTGGGATTGTAACACCACCCTTACAGAGGTCACATCCCTGATCCAATGTAAAGGTTGTTTCCCTGGGGTGTGGCCTGCACCACCTTTTATCTCTCAAGAGATAAAAGAAAAACGAAGCAAGCAGAGAGTGGGGGAACCTCATACTACCAAGAAAGCAGTGCTAGGAGTAGTGCGTGTCCTTTGGACCTGAGTTTCCTGCACTGAGATGCTCCCAGACCAAGCGAAGACTGATGCATCACAAGGACCTTCCAGACCAAGGGAAGATTGATGACACAGACCTTCCTCCAGAGCTGACAGAGAAAGGCTTCCCCTGGAGCTGACGCCTTGAATTTGGACTTCTAACCTACTGGACTGAGAGAGTAAACTTCTCTTTGTCAAAGCCATCCACTTGTGTTATTTTTGTTATAGCAGCAGTAGATGACTAAGACAGGCTCTAAGATGTTCAAGAACAGAATTCAGTATTTTAGATTAAGTTTCAATTGAACTATTTCACGCAAAAAGCAAAACACACGAGGAATGACACATTCCATATACATGTCAAAAGAGCCACACCCAGCACTGTGTTGGGTGTTAGGGATACAAAGAAAAGGACTCAGCTTCTGTCCTCACTGAGCCCGCAGTCTAATGGGCATCATGCACATAATTTTTAACCATTAAGTGGACATCTCAAGTCATAAGTCAGAGCTCTGGATTTAACAGTCATTTTCCACCTTAACATTAAACAGTGGCTCTAGAACTCTTTAGGAGTAATTAATTTAACAGGGAGAAGAAGTCAAATGAAAATGGTAGCACAGACAGCTCAAGTATAGCTAGAACGTTACATAGCTATATGCCTTAATGTGCAGTGCATAGGGATTTTGGGGAGATAAGACTGAAGTCACAGAGGGATTGTGCACTAAGAGGAATTAGTTGGGAAAAACTTCCTGCAGGAAGTGGGCTTACTTTAATGTAGCAAAAGTTTATATTAATTTTTGGCCTATTATTGCTCACTTGTGTTTTAAGGCATTGTTGAGCTGACTCTGACTCCCGGTGATCCTCTGTACAACGGAACAAACACTGCCTGGTCCTCCGTCATCTTCACAATCGTCAGCATATTTGAGTCCGTTGTTGCAGCTACTGTGCCCATCCATCTCACTTAGAGTCTGCTTTGCCCTTGCTGGCCCTCTGCTTCCCCAAACATGATGTCCTCCTCCAGCTGCTGATCCCTCCTGATGACATGTCCAAAGCAAGCGAGTCAGACAATGTTCTGTTGTGATCCATAAGATTTTCATTGGCTAATGATCAGAAGTAGATCGCCAGGCCTTTCTCCTTAGTCTGGAAGCTCTGCTGAAATCTTTCCACCATGGGTGACCCGGTTGGTATTTAAAATAGTGCTGGCATAACTTCCAGCATCATAGCAGCATGCAAGCCACCACAGCAGGGCAAACTGACAGATGGGGGGTGATTTTAGGGAGTACTCTTTCTTAATATCTACCATTCAGAGTCTGGGGTTCAAAATTTAGTTATCCAATATAGGAAGTTTGATGTTTTGGGCTTGACTTTGCGTTTTTTATTTTCTCATACTTTTGAGACTATGCATTTTCAGACATTATTTCACTTTCTTTAGCAGCGCTGGCAACACCTCTCGATGTAGCTCATTTCTGCATTTCATTTGTTGCTGTTTGCTGTGTCTTAAAGGTCATTCACTAAGATTGCAAGGAAGGCCAGAGCCAACACTGGTGTCAGGCCTCCCTGCCCCAGGACTGCGGGTCTCATATCACAGTTTGTGGCTTGGTGTAATGGTTAATTCTACGTGTCAGCTTGGCTAGGCTGCGGTGCCTAGTTGTTTGGTCAAGCACTAGTCCAGACGTTATTATAAAGTATTTACATGTGACTAAATCAGTTGGCCATAAGTAAAGCAGGTTATCCTCCATAATGTGGGTGGGCTCATCTACTCATGTGAAGGCCTTAAGAGCAAAAATGGAGGTTCTTTGAGGGATTATTCTGCCTTCAGACTAAAAATAAACATCAGCATTCCACCCGGCCCCCCCCTTGCCTGACCTACTGATTCTGGGATACCAGTTCTTGTCAGCAGCCGTCAGGTCACTCCCTACTCATGGTGACCTCATGCACAGTAGAACGAAACATGCCCGGTTCTTTACCAACCCCATGATGGGTTGTCGATCAGACTATTGTGATCCATAGGGTTTTCACTGACTGATTTTTGGAAGTAGATCTCTAGGCCTTTCTTCCTAGTCTGTCTTAGTCTGGATGCTCCACTGAAACCTGTTCAGCATCATAGCAACACTCAAACCTCCACTGACAGACCTTATGGTGGCTCTGCATAAGGGCGTTGGCTGGGAGTCGAACTCTGGTCTCCTGCTCAGAAGGTGAGAATTCTACCATTGAACCACCACTGCCCCCGCTGGGCCACAAGACTGCCTGAAATTCCAGCCTGTTGCCTGACTTACAGATTTTGGACTTGCCAACACCAACAACTGCATGAGCCGATTCCTTAAAATAAATCTCTGTATGCATGTATAGCTTACTGATTCTACTTCTCTAGAGACCCTAACACACTGGGTTGTGGTTTCAATTCACACACCTGTGTTCATCTGAGAGCTGAGATTTGCAAAGATTTGCTACAGTAAAAGCTTCACCTGCAGTGGGGTCTCCATCTGTCGGTGAGTGAAACGATCAAAAGGTAATCTGGTATGCAAGGCATGACTGCTTTCTGTAGAGGAGATATATGCTCCTCATTATTCTGAACCGTCAGAGGCAGTTTCTTTCTCTCTCAGTGTATGTGCCACAGTTCTGTGCAAGTACTGAAGTTGGTTGTATGAGAGATTATTGAATTTAAGCCACATGGCATTTCTTCTCATCCTCTCTTCACCTCTTCTTTCCCACTTGGAACATGGAGGCCTCTAGTTTCTATCATTGCTATTTTAGTTGCCTGTGACCCAAACTTAATTGGGAGCGATTTGGAAAAAAGCTTATTAGGCAGGACTACCCAGGGTGATGCAAGAGGTTAACAAGCTTGGCTGCTAACTGAAATTCTGGCAATCTGAGTTCACGCAGAGGTGCCTTGGAAGAAAGGCCTGGCGATCTAATTCCAAAATATCAGCCTTGAAAACCCTACAGAGTACCATTCTACTCTGACACACATGGGGTTGCCATGAGTCAGAGTTGACCGGACGGTAACTGGTTGAGGCAGGACCTGTGCACTAAAAAAAAACCAAAACCAAACCCATTGCTGTCTAGTCAATTCCGACTCATAGTGACCCTATAGGACAGAAGAGAACTGCCCCATAGGGTTTCCAAGGAGCGCCTGCTGGATTTGAACTGCTGAACTTTTGGTTAGCAGCCGAGCTCTTAACCACTGCGCCCCCAGGGTTTCCACCTGTGCATAGTAGGCATTTAATAATGAGTGTCTTCTCTGTGCATCCTGGGCAGCCCTCTGACTTCCATCCCACCCTGCTGCACGCTGCTGCATGGAGAGCGAGATTAATCGGCTGTTTACAAAGCCAGGCTTCTCGGAGCATGTGGTATTCTGGGGCTTGGTTTCTTCATCCTTAATGTGGGAGTGAGAAGACTGGCTCCCTCACAGGTGGCTGCGAGGGATTATAAACCCATGAAGTGATTGCTTAGCATATGGCTGAATGTCAAGGGTAATATAAATGCTTAATTTCATTTATTTAACAGTAGTTGGGTGGCCATGTGAATGTTGCTGTGGAAACCATAACTCCTGAATTCCCTGAAACTTATCTATGTTCTTGTTTTTAAATGAGGCTTTAAATGTAAATCCTGTGATTTTTTTTCAATGTTAGAAAAATAACAAGAATGATGACAGCTTGATCTCAATCTTAGCCTTTTTGTAAGAAACAGGGTGAGCTGCCACTGCTCCCCCACCAGGAGCACGCATCATCCAGTTACTCTCACCTGACCCCTCTTTTTTTTCAAGGTCATATGTTATCCATCTATCCATCCATCCATCCACACTGCATTTCTAACTCATAAGGTAAATGGGTGATATCTGTGTAGATACAACTGTTGATTTCACAGTGCAGGTTTAGCACTGAGAGGACTCCCTTGGGTGATGGAGACATGTGATGGCAGAGCTTGCGTAGCTGGTGAGATCAAGGGGGACTAAGGAAGGATGGCTTGCTGCAGCGACAGTGGTGGACGTTGTTAGTTGCTGTCGAGTCGATTGCGAGTTTTACAACAGAACCAAACGTTGCCTGGCCCTGCATCATCCTCATGATCACCGGAATATTCGAGTCCATCATTATGACTCCTGTGCCCATCCATCTCACTTAGAGTCTCCCCTGCCCTTGCTGGCCCTCTGCTTCCCCAAATGTGATGTCCTCCTCCAGCAATTGATTCCTCTTGATGACGTGTCCAAAGCAAGTGAGGCGGATAATGTTCTGCTGTGATCCGTAGGGTTTTCATTGGCTAATTTTTGGAACTAGATAGCCATGCCTTTTTCCTAGTCTGTTTTAGTTTGGTAGCTCCGCTGAAACCTGTTCACCATGGTTGACCATGGGTGACCCTGCTGATATTTGAAATTCTGGTGGCATAGCTTCCAGCGTCATAACAATATGCAAGCCACCCCAGTGTAACGAACTGACAGATGGGTGGTGGAGTGACAGTGGAGGATTTAGTAAATCAAAGGAGTATCCGAGGCTCCTCAAGCCGCTATCCAGGCCTCAGCTGGCACAGAGCTGGGAGAGGACACTTAAGGGGTGTGGGCAACAACAGCACTGGATAGAAAAGTCGGTCTTCAGTCTAAGGCCTCATTATAGTAATTCCTGGACCCCTCACCTCCTGCAAGTCCCTCCTACCTCCTAGCAGGGTTCTTGCTGGCTCACCTATCCTCCACCATGGCCTTTGGCGTTCTCTGGGCTGCGTCTGCCTCTGCCCATCACCTCGCTGTGGCCTGATGAGGGTGACAGCTGACTGCTGCAGTCACTCCAGGTCACTTCTGCAGCTGCTGACTCTCATCCCCCTTAGAAGAAGACCATGACTCCCTTCTCCTCACTATGGCGACCTTGCTCCAGCAGTTCCTAATAGAGATCCCAATGTCACAACTTTTAATAAGTACACTTTCTCAGTTTCTTTATGGCTCCTCTGTTCCCAACAGCAAATACCTAG
Organism: Dugong dugon; assembly: GCA_030035585.1. Classification (NCBI taxonomy): domain Eukaryota; kingdom Metazoa; phylum Chordata; class Mammalia; order Sirenia; family Dugongidae; genus Dugong; species Dugong dugon. Next base: position 18,783,347 of record CM057469.1, on the reverse strand, counting down.
TGTTTTTGTTTGTTTCTTTTTCTTCAAATTTCATTGTGCTTTAGCTGAAAGTCCACAGCTCAAATTAGTTTCCCATTCAAAAACTTTACACAGAAATTGTTCTGTGACATTAGCCACAATCCCTGCAATGTGTCAGCACTCTCCCCCTTTCTGTCCCTACCCCGGTTCCCCACGTCCACTCATCCAGCCTTCCTGTCCCTTCTTGCCTTCACATCCCTGCCCCTGGGCAGCTGTTGCTCATTGGTCTCCCACACCTGAATGAATCAAGAAGCACATTCCTCACGTGCCCCATTGTCCGTTTTATAGGCCTGCCTAATGTTTGGCTGAAAGGCAGACCTCGGTAATGGCCTCAGTTCTGAATCAGCAGGATTGTCCAGGGGCCATAGTCTCGGGGGCTCCTCCAGTCTTTGTCAGACCAGTAAGTCTAGTCCTCCTTTGTGAATGTGAATTTTGCCCCACACCTCTCTCCCACCCTGTCTGGGACTCTCCACTGTGATCCCTGTCAGAGCAGTCGGAGGTAGCAGCTGGGCAACATCCGGTTCCTCTGGGCTCAGGCTGGCGGAGGCTGTGGCCCACGTGGTCCATTAGTACTTTGGACCAACATTTTCCCCGTGTCTTTGGCTTTCCTCATCCTCCCCTGCTCCAAACATGATGGCACCAACAGATGTAACACAGATGGCCTCTTGAAAGCTTTTAAGACCTCAGACGCCACTCACCAAAGTAGGATGTAGAACATCCTTCTTATGAACTATGTTATGCCAACTGACCTAGATGTCCCCTGAGACCATGGTCCCTGACCCTCAGCCCCAGCAACTCAGTCCCTCAAGGTGTCTGGATGTGTCTAGGAAGCTTCCACAGTCCTGCCTTGGTTAAGCAGTGCTCATCTCTCCCACTAGGTGGTGTTTTTTTAACACTCCTTCCAGTGTTGGGATTTATTCTCTCAAGATGTTTGGTCAACATGAAGACAGACCCTATGGGATCCCATTAGAATATTCTAGAATTCCTGAAGTGGGCAACCAGATTAACCCTCCCTCTCAGACTTTTGTTTCAGAAATACAGTCTGAAAATACAGTCAGATTAATGTTGCTGTAGTTTTTCTAAATCAAACCCATCCTCCTCCTTCCATTTTCTTTTTTGCTAAAAAGGCAGTTTTCATCTGTCTTGCCTAGCTTACATGCCTGAAAAACATCCACACACGATGCCTCTAGTTCTGTCCTCACACTGGTTGTCTCCAAGCCTAGCTGTTCTCGTGCTGACATGGCTGAAGTTGATCCCTCATTTCCATCCTCACTGTTACCTGTCCCATCACATTTTTTAAAAAGCTTTATTGAGATATATTTTACATATAATAAAATTCACCCTATTCAAGTGTACAGTTTAACATTTTTGGAAAATTTATCAAGTGATGCAGTCATCACTACGATCTGTTTCAGAACATTTTCATCAGCCCAATAAGAGCACGCATGCTTATCTGGAGTTAATTCTCATTCCTACTCCCAGCCTTCGGCAACTGCTAGCCTACTTTCTGTCTCTATAGATTTGCTTTTCATGGACATTTCATATATACGGAATCATATGCTACATGACCTCTTGTGTGTGGCTTCTCTCATTTAGCATAATGTTTTTGAGGTTTGTTGACATTGTAGCATATATCAGTAATTCATTCCTTTTTATTGTCAAATAATATTCCATTGTATGGATAGATCACATTTTGCCTATCCATTCACCAGCTGATGGACATTTGGGTTATTTCTACTTTCTGGTTATTATGAACAATGTTGCTATGAACGTTTGCCCATCGTTGTGTAGACATATATTTTCATTTCTCTTGGGTAGATACCTAGGAGCAGAATTACTGAGTGGTCCAGTAATTTGATGTTTAACTTTTTGAGGAAGCACCAAACTGTTTTATAAAGTGGCTGCACCATTTTCATTCCCATCAGCAATGTAGGAGGTTTCTTGACATTCCCACCAACAGCTTTTATTGTCTGACTTTTTGATTACAGTAATTCTAGTAGATATAAAGTGGTATTTGACTGTGTTCTTAACTTGAATTTCCTTGATGGCCAATGATGTTGAGCATCTTTTCATGTGCTTATCAGCCATTCATATACCTTCTTTGGTGAAATATATGTTCATATCTTTGCCCATTTTTTGATTAGGTTGTTTGTTTTCTAATTATTGAGTTGTAAGTTCCCCCGTCATTTGTTACCTCTTAACTGGTATCCTTGCTTCCATGTCCTACTGCTTCAACCTTTCTTACAAACTGCTATCAGATCAATGTATTGTGTGGCCTTGGCGCTGTCCCTTACTTACTCAAACCCCTTTGGTATTCTCCATTTCTCAAGTTCAAACTCCTAAACTAGACATTCAAAATATTATGTGATGTGGTTCCATCCTGCCATACTCCCATGCTGTTGTTGTTGTTTGCTGCTCTCGAACTGATCCCTGACTCATGATGACTCCCTGCACAACAGAACAGAATGAAATACTGCTTGCTCTTGCACCATCTCCATAATCAGTTGGGGATGGGACCATTGTGATCCATAGGGTTTTCACTGAGTGATTCTGGAAGTAGATCGCCAGGCCTCTCTTCCTAGTCTGTCTTAGTCTAGAAGCTCTGCTGAAATCTGTTTAATCTCAAAGTAACATGCAAGCCCCCACTGATAGACAGGTGGTGGCTGCACATGAGGTGCATTGTCCGGGAACTGAAACTGGGTCTCTTACATGAGAGGCGACAGTTCTATCACTGAGCCATCACTGCCTCTCACAGGCACTCTCAAATCTGGAAAAATGACTCACTTGACCTTCCTATTCTTTTCTTCTGGGCTTCTCTCTCTTGTCTGATGTCTTTCCTGCCCTTTCCTCTACCTCTTGTCTATCATGCAAGGCCCAGCTCAAAGCCCCTTTCCTCAAGGGCACTTCACTGACCCCTGCAGCTGGAATATCTTCTCCTCATCTGCTCTCCCCTGACTCTTTGTCATTTTCCTTTGTTCTGCTGCCTTGTAAGCTAGGTGTTGTTTAACAAATGTTAAATAAAAGTTGTGCATGCACCCCTCCACAGGATGATATTCTGGTCTACTTCTGTCATAAGTTCATCAGCACAATCATTAACAAGATATGTAGTGGTTTTGTTTTATTCTATGTCCTGGACTTTCACAGCCTTCTTATGTCCCACCTGCTGCCAAAATGTGCTGCGCTTCTGACCTTTAGACTGTGTGTAATCCCAGGAAACGGGGTTCCTCGTTGGAGACGAGGAAGGGTCTGTGTTTTTCTTCCTGGCACTCTCTTTGACTGGATTTGTGTCTTTGGGCAAGCTATCTCATGTCTATAGAGTCCTGGGGTCCCTCCATTATATTCCTGACTCCAAATTTGTTGTTGTTGTTAGCTGCTGTAAAGTCGACTCCTACTACCAGGGACATAAAAGACCTATACAAGCAAAACTACAAAACACTACCATAAGAAACCAAGAGACCTACATAAATGGAAAAACATACCATGCTCATGGATAGGAAGACTCAACATTGTAAAAATGTCAATTCTACCCAAAATGATCTACAGATATAATGCAATCCCAATCCAAATACCAACGGCATTCTTTAATGAGATGGAAAAACTAATCACTAACTTTATATGGAAAGAAAAGAGGGCCTGGATAAGTAATGCATTATTGAAGAAGAATAAAGTAGGAGGCCTCACACTACCTGATCTTAGAACCTACTACACAGCCATGGTAGTCAAAACAGCTTGGTACTGGTACAACAACAGACACATAGACCAATGGAACAGAACGAAGAACCCAGATGTATATCCGTCCACCTATGGTCAGCTGACCTTTGACAAAGGCCGAAAGTCCATTAAATGGGGAAATGACAGTCTTTTTAACAAGTGGTGCTGGCAAAACTGGATGTCCATTCGTAAAAAAATGAAACAGGACCCATACCTCACACCATACACAAAAACTAATTCAAAACGGATCAAAGACCTAAATATAAAACCTAAAACTAAAAAGATCATGGAAGAAAAAATAGGGACAATCCTAGGGGCCCTAATATATGGTATAAATAGGATACAAACCATAACTAACAATGCACAAACACCAGAAGATAAACTAGATAACTGGGATCTCCTAAAAATTAAACACTTATGTTCATCAAAAGACATCACCAAAAGAGTAAAAAGAGAACCGACAAACAGGGAAAATATTTTAGGCTACAACATATCTAACAAAGGTCTAATCTCTAAAGTCTATAAGATACTGCAACACCTCAATGACAAAAAGACAAATAATCCAGTTAAAAAATGGGTGAAGGATATGAACCAACACTTCACCAAAGAAGACGTCCAGGCATCTAACAGATACGTAAGGAAATGCTCAAGATCATTAGCAATTAGAGAAATGCAAATCAAAACTACAATGAGAGACCATCTCACCTCAACAATACTAGTACTAATAAAGAAAATAACAAATCTTGGAGAGGTTGTAGGGAGATTGGAACTCTTATGCACTGCTGGTAGGAATGTATAATGGTACAACCACTGTGGAAAATGATATGGTGCTTCCTTAAAAAGCTAGAAATAGAGATACCATATGATCCAGCAATCCCATACCTAGGAATATATCCCAGAGAAATAACAGCCGTCCACCAATAGACATATGCATACTCATGTTCATTGCAGCACTATTCACAATAGCAAAAAGATGGAAACAACCTAAGCGCCCATCAACAGATGAATGGATAAACAAATTATGGTACATATACACAAGGAACTACTACCCAGCAATAAAGAACAATGATAAATCTGAAAACATCTCACAACATGGACTGAATCTGGAGGGCATTATGCTGAGTGTAATAAATCAATCCCAAAAGAAAATACTGTATGAGACCGCTATTATAAAAACTCAAGAAAAGGTTTTCACATAGAAAGAAACAATCTTTGATGGTTACCAGGGAGGTGAGGGCCGGGGAGGGGAAATCACTAACTAGATAGTAGCTAAATGTTAACCTCGGTGAAGGGAAAGACAGTACACAATAGGGGAAGTCAGACAACCTGACCAAGCCAAAGTCATAGAAGCTTCATAGACACATCGAAACACCTTGAGGGACTGAGCTACTCGGGCTGAGGGCTGTGGACTGTGGTCTCAGGGAACATCTAGGTCAATTGGCATAACCTAGTTCATAAAGAAAATGTTCTACATCTGACATTGGCGAGTAGTGTCTGGGGTCTTAAAACTTGGAAGCGGCCATCTAAGACACATCTACTGGTCCTATCTTGTCCAGAGCAAAGAAGAATGAAGAAAACCAAAGACACAAGGGAAATATTAGTCCAAAGGACCAATGGACCACATGAACCACAGCCTCCACCAGCCTGAGCTTGGAACAACTAGATGGTGCCTGGCTACCACCACTGACCGCTCTGACAGGGTTCACAATAGAGGGTCCTGGACAGAGCAGGAGAAAAATGTAGAACAAATTCAAATTCACAGAAAAAGACCAGATTTACCGTCTGCCAGAGACTGGAGGAACCCCTGAGACTATGGCCCCAGATACCCTTTTAACTCAAAACTAAAGTCACTCCCTAAGTTCACCCTTTAGCCAGAGATTAGGCAGGTCTACAAAACAAACAATAACACATTTGAGGAGCGTGCTTCTTAGTTCAATCATGTATATGAGACCAAATGGGCAACACCTGCCCAAAAGCAAAGACAAGAAGGCAGGATGGGACAGGAAAACAGGATAAATCGACACGAGGAACCCAGGGTGAAACAGGGATGAGTGCTGACACATTGCGGGGATTGCAACCAGCGTCACAAAACAATTTGTGTATCGATGGTTGAAAGAGATACTAATTCGCTCTGTAAGCTTTCACCTAAAGCACAATTAAAAACAAAAAAAAAAGTCAACTCCTACTAATGGCAACCTCATATACAACAGAATGAAATTGTGCCCGGTCCTGTGTCATCTTTATGATCACCAGCATGTCAGAGTTCACTGCTGTGGTACTGTGCCAATCCATCTCACGGAGGGTCTCCCACGCCCTCACAGGTCCTCTACTTCATCAGACAAGATATCCTCCTCCAGCAATTGATCTCTCCTGTTAACATGACGAAAACAAGCAAGTCAAACAGTGTTATTCTGTGATCCATGAGGTTTCCATAGGCTAATTTTTGGAAGCAGATCACCAGGCCTCTCATCCTAGTCTGTCTTAGCCTGGAAGCTCTGCTGAAACCTGTCCACCATGGGTGACCCTGCTGGTATTTGAAATACTGGTGGCATAGCTCCCAGCATCACAGCAACACACAAGCCACCACAGTACAACAACCTGACAAATGAGTGGCGTAAATTCTAAATTTAGAAAGCTATAAACAAAGTATATTAGTGTTTTTTTTTGTAAAGTGCTTTGAAATTTTACTTTAAAATATTTATTTTTAATCACCAACATACTCTACTCATCTTTATCACTGTCGCTCTCAAGACCTGTTTCTTTTTTCCTGGCTTTAACTAGGCATACAGGCCTGTGTGTGTGTGTGTATGTGTGTGTGCGTGTGTCCAGACACTCATGGACATGGATGCTTCATGGGGTGTCCCCACATACATTGTGCCCTTCCTTTACATGCTAGGTTCTTGTGACCCCTTTCCTAAAAACTGAAACTCACTTTGTCATTTTATTTTAGTAACTTTTTTTTTATGATGATAATAATAATATTAAAATGTTTTAGAAAACATAGAACTGGCAATCCTACCTCCTAAAGAGTTGTTATATTCAATATTTTGGTGTTTCACACTAGTTTTTTAAAATTTCTGATATGCGTATGATTTTTTAAATTTATTCAATTATCATACTGTATGTACTTTTTATTGTTTTTTTTTTCCTTCACTTAATACTAATATATTGTCAGTATCCATTCCATTGTTCTTCAATTAAAACATTTTTAATGTCTGCATGGGAGTCTCAGGGTGGTACAAACCATTAAGCACTTGGCTGCTAACTCAAAAGTTGGAAGTTTGAGTCCACCAAGACACAACTTGGAAGAAAGGCCTGGTGATCTGCTTCCAAAAAATCAGCCATTGAAAATGCTATGGAGCACATTTCTCCTCTGACACACATGGGGTCGTCATGATTCAGAATTGACTTGATTTGGTTGAAATGAATTGGTTTGGTTGGTTAATGTCCATGTGGTATTCCATTGTCTGACTCTACCAGAAGTTATTAGGCCAATCCCCTACTGATGCACATGCAGGTTGTTTTCCCTCTTTCACTTTCATAAATGGTGAGGCAGAGAGTGTTGTGATCCTTTTTCCTAGCAGGCTACTCCCTGTGGTAAGTGGTAGCACAGCCCACAGTTGTCAGCATTTGGTGTCAGCACTGGGAGCTGCGCGTCATCTGCCCAATCCTGCTGCACGCAATGCTTTTAATACCTAGTCTTTTTTCCTTCTCTACACCCAAAACAAACTAAAAATGGAAACCAAAAAAAAATTATCACTCTGGCCACACAAATTTGGCCCACACCCTTTCTCTTTCTACACCTTTATCTTCTGAACTGTCAACTTTGGACTGAGATCAAGATTTGCAATTTAGCATGAAAGGAATTTATAAGGACAAAACGATTAATGATTGAAATGATAGTTCAAGAGTGGAAAACCTTCCTCAGCTTACAAGATAACAACCCTCCTCTTACACTACAGTCATGATCAAGCACACAAACTGAAGTTATTAGTTTGCTGATCGCTCGTTGGCAGACCACACATGATCATACGGTTCCCAGAACATAAGCAGATCATATGCAAATATTGTCTATGTATTCATCAAGATCCCACGTGGACAGTGTATGCTGCTGTAATTATCTTTCAAGGAGAAACACAGCCGCCTCTGGCACACACACTCAATTGGCTCTGTCGGCATGTTGGTGCCTGAGCTGATGCAGAAATTATTTCAAAAGAAAAATATTAAAGAGGTATGGAATGTTATATTCTGCATTCTGCTTGGCAATTAGAAGTTGCCAGTCTGATTTAGATTTTTTAAAACATTTCTGGCTTATACTTTTAGATTTTCAAAAACACAGTATATTTTAGCTATAACATTTATGAGTTACCCCTGAGGTATAAATAATAGGAAAGCAAAATTGCATTTTCTGAAAATATTGAAGGTCCCATGAAACATTCCCAAAGAAGTAATGTCCACTTAATAATTAAGCAACAAAGAATATGGAATAAGAATTTCATTCTTAGCCAGGCAATGGGCCTTAACTGTTTTGCACTTTGTAGTTATGGAAGTAAAGCTGTTAGCATCGTGGAATGTAAAGAGGTGAGAAATATCTATTTATGTAGCTAGCTACGTATCACTGAAAGATTTGGCTACATCATTAAAATCCTTTCAGTCTAATAAAACCCATTGCCATTGAGTTGATTCCAACTCACAGGGTCCCTGTTGTTGTTGTTAGGTGGCATCGAGTCGGTTCCAACTCATAGTGACTCTATATACAACAGAACAAAACACTGTTCAGTCCTGTGCCATCCTCACAATTGTTGTTATGCTTGAGCCTAGAAAATAAAATTATGGCTAGTCTCTAAAGGCTGCTAACTTGAAGAATAAAAACTCCTAAAAGTATACGAATTCTAAAAGCCCAAGGTGGACTCGAAGAAGCCACCATTAGAACTAAAATTAGGGAGTAACTTGTACTGAAACTTGAACTTCCCAAAGAAAACAGTTATAAACTAGACAACAACAAACCTGTTTGAAGACACTGGAGAGTGACAAAAGCAAGCAGAAAGTGGAGAGCATGAAAGGATTCAATCCTTAAAAGAAAGGTTATGTGGTTTTTCCCCTAGTCTTCTGTGTATGGATGACTAGAACTCAAGAAGAAAACCAGTCTTACTGGTTTCAGGTATTACACGGTGGAGTTTAGGGCTGTTAGAGTAGCTGGAAATGTAGGAGGAAAATTTGGGAAAGGAGAGAGCCACAGTGAGGTAGTCCTAAAATCTGCATTAAATTACCCTCAAATTTTTGGCTGATAATTTGAACTTTGCATACATGGAAGAGCTACAAAAAGAGCAAGATAAAGCAGCAACTAGAAGCCGAAAGAGTCAAGCAGAGATTTCAGCTGTTGCCTCTGCACGGGGGCAGAGCATGGAGTTTGAGTCCCAAGTTAAAGGGCTTTCTACTGAAATCTCAGAACGGCCGTATCTTAGGGGTAAAGACTAAGTTCCAGTGCCATGGGATTTTTTCTTGGACACAAGGGAAAAGCCTAAATAGAACTACCCTAAAAAATCATAAAACCAAGCCTCCACAAGTTGAAGGTGATAGGCCAGTAATTTAACAGCCTGCTAGAACAAAATTCAACACTCTTCAAAGGAAGATAATAGAATCTAGAGTCTCTATAATATTCAGCATACAACTAAAATATATGAGATACGTGAAGAAACAGGAAATTTTGACTCAGAGTCAAGAGAAAAATCATTCAATAGAAATTGACCCCCAAATAAACCAGATGTTGAAATTAACACACAAGGATTTTAAAGCTGCTGCAGGTCCCTGGTGGTGCAGTGGTTAGGTGTTTGGCTGCTAACCAAAAGGTCAGCCGGTTGAATCCACCAGCTGCTCCTTGGAAGCCCCATGGGGCAATTCTACTCTGTCCTATAGGGTCGCTATTAGTCGGAATTGACTCAACAGCAATGGCTTTATAGGTGCCTGGGTGGCGCAAGAGGTTTGTGCTTGTTTACTAACCTAAAGTTGGCAAGTTGAACCCACTCAGTGGCTCTGCACAAGATAGGCCTGACGATCTGCTTCCATAAAGATTACAGCCTAGAAAACCCTATGGAGCAGTTCTACTCTGTAACACATTGGATTGCGATGAGTCAGAATTGACTCAATGGTAACAGGGTTTTTAAATTTTATTATTATAACTGTTCTAGAGGATTTAATGGAAAAGAAGCAGAAAAATGAAAACTATGTATGCATGTATATATGTATGTATGTATGTATATATCTATAAATTATGTATAGAACTGAAAACTACAGTATCTTAAATGAAAAATTCACTGGTTAGGCTTAACAACATACTGGAGTCAGGAGAAGAAAGGGTCAGTGAACCCAACAGACCTGTAGAAGTTTTCCAGTCTGAAGAATAGAGGGGTAAAGATTGAAATAATGAAAAGAGCCTTAATAACCTATGAGACAAGATCAAGCAGCCTAACATACATGTAACTGGAGTCCCAGAAGAAGAGGAAAACGAGAGAATGGGGCAGGAAAAAAAAAAAGGATTGAATAAATAATGACTAAAAATTCCCCAAGTTGATCTGAAGAACTTACAGATCAACTTACAGATACTAGAAATTCAGCAACCCCTAAGTAGGATAAAAATGAAGAAACCCATACTCAGGCATATCATAGTCAAATTGTTGACCTCTCACAGAAACAAGGGAAGAAGGAAGACAATGAATAACATCTTTAAAGGGCTGAAAGAAAATAACTGTCAGTCAAGAATTCTACATCCAGTTAAACTATTCTTCAAACATGAAAGTGAAACAAAGAATTCTCAGATACATATAAGCCGAGAGAATTTGTTGACAAGTGTGATGCTACTTAAGGGGCAAGGTGAGCAAACTGCATTTATCACTAACTGTGTGGTAAGAATCAACATGAATCCAATTCCCATCTTGGAAATAGATCTAGGCTTCACTTTCCCCCATTTCCATTCTTTGTTGCAACTTACTTCCACGGCATTTCCTCTCTGACACTAACTACCCAGAGATAGGTCAGACTTCATGCATGGCCACCTGGAACCAGGTCATCAGTGACCAAGCCATAGGCTCAGGAGTCTGCACAACTCCCTGCACTTCAGACCAGCTGCCCTCCCCCGACTAGTCAACTACATGGCAATGTTTTTGTTTTTAATAACTGTATTAGTTATCTAGTGCTGTGTCTTAGTCATCTAGTGCTGCTATAACAGAAATACTACAAGAGAATACTAAAGAGAAATTTATTTCTTCACAGTAAAGTAGGCTAAAAGTCCAAATTCAGGGCATCCGCTCCAGGGGAAGGCTTTCTCTGTCAACCTTCTCATCAATGTTCCGCTGGACTAGGAGCTTCTTTGCGCAGGGACCCCAGGTCCAAAGGACACGCTCTGCTCCTGGCACTGCTTTCTCGGTGGTATGAGGTCCCCCTGTCTCTCTGCTCACTTCTCTCTTTTATATCTCAAGAGACTGCCTCAGGACACAATCCAATCTTTTAGACTGAGTCCTGCCTCACTAACACAACTGCCACCCATCCTCCATCATTAACATCATAGACGCAGGATTTACAACATACAGGAAAATCACACAATACCAGGAATCATGGCCCAGCCAAATTGATACACACATATTTGGGGGGACATAATTCGATCCATGACATGCTGCTATAACAGAAATATCACAAGTGGATGGCTTTAACAAAGAGAAATTTATTTTCTCACAGTCTAGGAGGCTAGAAGTCTGAATTCAGGGTGCCAGCTCCAGGGGAAGGCTCTCTCTCTCTGTTGGCTCCGGAGGATGGTCTGTCATCAATCTTCCCCAGTTGAGGAGTTTCTCAGCACAGGGACCCCGGGTCCAAAGGACACGCTATTCTCCTGGCTCTTGTTTCTTGGTGGTATGAAGTTTCCTGGGTCTCTGCTTGCTTCTCTCTTTTATATCTCAAAAGAGATTGGTTTAAATTGTAGATTAATCTTGTAGATTGAGTCTATGTAACTGCCGCTAATCCCATCTCATTAACATCATAGAGATAGGATTTACAAAACATAGGAAAATCACATCAAATGACAAAATGGTGAACACTCACACAATACTGAGAATCATGACCTCACCAAGCTGACAGATATTTTTAGGGGATACAATTCAATCCATGACAATAACTATGTTAGAAGATTTAAAAGAAAAGAAGTAGAGAAATAACTAAGTCACAAGCTAGAAAAGACTAGGTCACAGCTAGAAGGACTTTATCCTTCTTCATCAGCTGCCCATGTAGCCTGTCACCTAACCATCCAAAGCTGGGTCTTCACAGGCTAGGACTTTGTCCTTACAACTGCCCTCCTCTGAATTAGCCACTCCAAACTAAGTCAGAGTCTTGTTGCCCTCCGTGGGTTCGTTAATTCTCTGTAATGATTCACAAAATTCATGGAGACTATTACGTATAATTACAGTTACCCATTTATCATAACCAGAAAGGAAACAAGTGAAGAGATACATCAGGCAAAGTCTGGGAGAGGTCCAGGCAGCACAAGGCTCCATTGTCCTCAGGGATGTGCCACACCCTCTCTTGGATCTTCTCACCAATCCAGGAAATCCCAAAGAGAGAAAGCTCCAAGGTCCAGGGCCCCTTATAAGTCATTGGGAACCTCAATGTATGCATGACTGCAGCCTCAATACATATGCATGAACAATGAATATGTATGAATGACTCCATCATGCCCCCTCCCTTTCTGAGGCCTGTTGCCAGGATGGGGGCCTGTGTAGTAGTCCCTATCATTTACATATATTTAAGTGTTGCCTGGCTAGTTTATAAAGCAAAGACCGCTTGATTGCTTTGTCCCACACCAGGAGACCCTCACTATAAGAATACTAAAGGAAGTTCTTCGAGCTGAAGGGAAACGACCGAGTTGGAAATCTAGGCTGTAGAGGAAAAAAATGAAAAGCCCCAGAAATGATAAAAGTGGGTAAATATAAAAAAAGTAATCTTTTTTTAATTTTCTAATTTCACTAAAAGGCAACACATTCTTTAAAGTAAAAATTATAGGATCTTATTGTGGGTTTTAGATATATGCAGATATACAACAGATAACAAATAGTACAAAGGAGGGCGGGAAAATGGAATTACACTGTTGTAAATTTCTTACATTTTAGGGGAAGTGGTACAATGTTAACTCTAAGTAGGCTATGATAAGTTAAAGATGCATATTGCAATCCTTAGAGCTAAAAAGAGGAACTAAAGTGAAATACTAAAAAATTGTTAATTAATAAAAAAGGCAGGAAAGGGGTGACCGAAAAGACAAACAATACAACTAGAAAACAAATAGACTAGCAACAACGTGAATCTCAAAAACGTTATGTTAAAGGAAAAGAGCCAAACAAAAGAGTAGATACTTCATGGATTCTAGTAGTAAAAAAGGCTCAAGATCAGGGTACCGTAATAGAAATCAGAACAGTGGTTGCTTACTAAGGGTGGGTGCCTGGGAAGAGGCAAAAGAGAACTTTCTGGATTGATGGAAATTTGTATCTTGATTGAGGTGGTGACTTACACTGTAGTATACATTTATTAAAATTCATAGACCGTACACTTAAGATCTGTGCACTTCACTGTATGTAAATTTTACATCAAGTAAAAATAACTCTCGAATCAAATTCTGGAGGAGCCTCCGGTTATAAAGTTTCACCAACAGAGGGCGCTCGGAGCCCACCAAACACGCTTTTGGGGGTGAGCTACTTTGGGATGCAAATCAGACCACCTCTGGTCTCAAGTCTCCAAGGTGGATCTCGCAGCTCCCCAATAGCTCCCCCTCGATACCCGACCTTCCCCACCCGAGGCTTCACGGGTTCGTCCATTTCACCTGGCCATGCGCTGCTTTTCGGCTGATAAGCAGCGCGTGGTTAAAGGCAATGATCTTTTCCGCTGCACCTCCGAGGAATACAGATAGGAGGTTGGGAGTGGGCGTGTGCAGCCTGGAGGCATACCTGCCCCCCTAAGGTCCTCTCTTGATTTGATCGCTTTTAAATTGGAAGTAGGAACGTAATGGAAACTTCCACACTGTTCTCGACATCTTCATTTTTACCTTCTTACCTCGCTTTGGTTGCTGTGAAATATTCCCACGCAAGGGCTGCGGGGGAGGAAGATGACAGCGGGGGAGGCACAGAAGGAATTTCCCTCAGGGAGGTAGGGTGCGGGGCATTGTCCCGGGACCCCGGAATATTATCTTCCTGCCTCATTCTTGTCTCAGAAAGAAGCCAGAGGATGGAAAGCCCCAAGTGTCCTTTGCGCCCTCGCCTCCCTCCAGCCCCAGCTCTCTCAGGGCGCAGAGATGCCATTACACCTCACGTGATCCCCGCGCTGGGCCGGTCCTTCAAGAGGCGTCTCGCGGGGTGTTAATTAAAGGTCACAACAAAACCGACCTGCCGGCTCACGAAAAGAAATGTCCTCCCGGGAAATGAAAACTGATACCCCGGAGCAGCCACGTGTGGAGCCTGGCATTTGCCGGCTTCCTGCGCTCCTGGGCGCTGCGCAGGGATGGGGTGGTGGGGTGTCGAAGGGGGACGATGACCGGGCCCTCCCGAGACTCTGGAGGCCCCAGGCGCGGGAGGAAAAGAGCGTAGGCACGGGCTAGGCGACGCGCCCCCAGCAAGGCCAAGCCAAGGCCAGCTCGCACCACACCCCCTTTCCAGGCCCGGGCAGTCCGCGTGCAGCGCTGCGAATCCCTCAGTTTCCACAGACTGACGGACTATCCGTATTCTGCTGGGTCCCCGGGCTCACCTGTCCCAGCCCTCAGCAGCTCAGCAAACCGCCGACGGGCCTCCCGCGGGCGTGGGGCGAAGGCCCCCAGACCTCCGGCTGGTGTCGGGGAGGGTGGCCCACAGGCCGGCCCGCGGTTGGTAGAACAATTCTAGAAAAGGTTTGCAGGGCAGGTCTCCGAGAACAAAGGGCGGAGGGAGGACCCGGCATGTTTGTGGACTTGTTTGTGACTCAATCCCTTTTACACGGCGTTTCAAAAGCAGAATTGAAAGCCTTGCCAGGAAGAGAAAGAACTTGGGGGCGGGGGAGGCTCGGGCGCAGCTTTTCTGTCCAGCCACGCTCCTCCCGCTGCACCTCAACTCCAGGCTCGCGCAGTGGTGTTTCATTAGTGCCCTGGACACGGGCCACTCACCAGTAACTTCCCTGCGAGGCACGAGATTTACGACCTCCCTCCACCGCCCCCCTCGGCTCGCAATGTCAGGCAGGAGCGCCGCAACATAAAATGGAGCCGGGCCGGCGCGTCGGCTGCAGCCAGGCGGCGGGCACTGCGAAGGCACTCGCAGGCTCCCGGGCCGCGGGGCCGCTTTTCTCTAGGCTCGGCGCTGCGCCCCGGCTCACACGCGCGCCCTGACCGCGGACTGCTCGCGGGCGAGACGGAGCCGCCCCCTCTCCCTGCCCTCGCGGAACTGTCAGGCAAAACGGGCAGACGGATATTGGCTCCGCGAGACGCCGAGGCTCCTCCCCGAGTCTGGATCTTTATATTTTTGAAGAATTTCTTTTAACTCAGTTACAAACCTCGGTTAAAGAGACAAGTTCCCACACCCGGCTGTGGTGACGGAGTCCGCGCGACGGGCGAGGCGAGGCGAGGGCTCGCCCACCTTTCCTGCAGCTGCCGTGCGTGGTGATTTTATCCCTATTTTCAATCGTGAAGGAAAAGGGACTTAACTTGGCTGAGGAAAATGCTAATTATCTGGATGTGACCGTGGAGAGAGAACGTGTGACTGGAGGAAGCAGAAGATGAGGAAAAGCATTATTTGAAGAGGAGAATAAACGACCCCAGCCTTCTCTGAAAATTGGTGCTGTTCAGCGGTCAATTTGTTTTCTTCCCTCCAAATTTAGAAACCTTGATTTGAGGGCACAGAGACATCCCCCTACCCCTAGGGAACCTTTCGGGCTTTGAAGACCCTTTGGATGTAGCTTTGGTGGAACATTTAGGCACTCTCCTCTGGACAAATCACCATGAATTCTGTAGCTGCGAATAAAGAGAGGCTTGCAATCTCCACCAGGGGCAAGAAATACGGGGTAAGTTGGGACGGGGACAATGCAGAGACGCTTTCGTAGGCCGTCTCGGCGGGATGCCGTACCCCGCCGGCCTTCGGGAGGGTAGCGGGCAGTCCACAGGTCAGCGCCGCGCAGCCAGCAGCCCGGCTGGGCGCCTGCAGCCCCACTCCCACTGCAGAGGCGCCGCTGCGGGTGCCGACGCGGTGTGTGCGTGCGCGCAGACGGGTCTGCTGTGAACACGCCGGCCCACTCGCCCTGGTCTCGCAATTTTCTCAGTCCCTTATTCCCTTCCCTGCCCTACACCCATAACTTTTGCAGCATTCCTGTACTTTTCAGCAGAGTTATACTGAATTTGAGAGCTTCCTCTGAATTCCCTGCCGTTCCTCGGATCGTTTCCCCGCAGCCAAGAGATCCTTTAATTTACCTTTATGATCCGGAGGGCTGTATCCTGAATGAATATAAATTCACAAGACACAGTCCCCACGGATGGGATCTCCCAGGATATTGTACCTGGCCCTTGCTAGGGTGGGTGCAGGGTTCAAAAGCTCGGGGCGCTGAACCTATGGATTCCCCCTCCAGAAACCGTTTAAAATCCCTGAGCGAGCCCTTCTCTTCCTGACCCGGCGAGGGGTCGGCCGGAGCCCGGGAACCGGCGCAGGGTGCGCCCGGGCGGGAGGATTCACTTAAGGACAATTAACAAGACAGATGGAGGCCGATTTGGCCGCGGAACTTGAAGGGGCCTGGAATGGGCGCCCCTTCGCGCTCGACCGGGCGCTGGGTGGCGGGCAGACCCTCATGCAGGCGTCCCCAGCCCGGCCCCCGGGCGGGGAAACCCGCTGCCCCTGCGGCCACTGCAACTGGCATGTCTCCCCTGACAGGTGAATGAAGTCGGCTCGCCCACCAAGCCCGCGGCGCCCTTCTCCCCTGAGAGCTGGTACAGGAAAGCATATGACGAGTCGCGCGCCGGCAGCCGGCCCACCCCCGAGGGCGCGGGCTCGGCGCTCGGCTCGTCCGGGACCCCGTCCCCTGGCTCAGGCACCTCGTCTCCGAGCTCCTTCACGGGCTCCCCAGGCCCCGCCTCCCCAGGCATCGGCACCAGCTCGCCGGGGTCCCTGGGCGGCTCCCCAGGCTTCGGCACGGGCTCCCCGGGCTCTGGCAGCGGCGGCGGCTCCTCCCCCGGCTCAGACCGCGGCGTCTGGTGTGAGAACTGCAACGCCCGCCTGGTGGAGCTGAAGAGGCAGGCTCTGAAGCTGCTTCTCCCGGGGCCCTTCCCGGGCAAGGTGAGCGCCGCACCGGGGTGGGCCCGGCGGGGGCGGGGGTGAAGCACGGGCGGGCCGCAGCCCAGGGCTCCCGCGGCTCTGGAGCCCGCAGCAGCTGCCCGAGCGTCCGCGAATACGCGCCTCGCCGCCGCTCGAGGGGCCCTGGCGGCGCTGGGGCTGCTCTGCACCCGAGGAGGCGCTGGCACGCCGCGGCCAGTAGCCGGCCCCGAGGGCCACCCCGCGCGTGCCTCTCGGCCAGGCCGCCCAGGGGCAGCGAGCTGCCTCAGAGCATGGATGGAGCACCCGCTGTCTCAGGCCTCAGCGCCCACCGAAGATACCCCCAGGTTGATTGTCCTGCTAGCCCACACATTGGAGTCCCTTTCTGTGCTCCCTGCACCCGCACGCCCACTCTGTTCTCCCTGTGCTGTGCTGCCATCCCTGAAAACTCTCTTCCTGCGCGTTCCCAGACCTTTGCGGCGTGGCAGGCTCGGGAACATGCTGACACCAGCTCTGGGGGCGCTTCTCTTTCTCTGCTTCCCCGCTCCCCAGGACTGCATGACTCTTACTTGGTTTTTCTCCCCACCCCCACCTGTGACCTTTATGAAAATGTCGATGGAAGCAGTGGAAGCAAGCTGAGATTTAGGAGTTTTCCCGTTGCCTGTTTGTGGTCGTTTCTTCCCAGGATTACAGAAACACATATTTGAAAGCCAGCATTTTTTCCCCCTTAACATTCTGTGTGTCTATATGAGGAAAATTAAGTGGCGGGTAGCTCCGAGGAACAGGGCTACCGCCTGGCCTGCTGGTGCACTAAGCACATTGGTTCCTGCATAGCAACCCTGCAGGCGTTGTGCGACTCGCCCAGGAGCTTCCAGAGTGTAACACAATGCAATTGTATTTGCACTGTTGGGTCCAAGTACTATCAAATGATAATATTTACTCTTTCACTTCAAAGAGTTTTATCAGTGGTTGAGAGAGAAATATCAAGAAAACAGAGTGAATTGCTGTGGCAGTTTCTGACACTGTTTGCTCAGTGGGATTTTCTGGTTTATGTTTCTAGGACTTTTGAAATAAAATATTGTGATTTCGAGTAGCGGAGTTTAGGAATAATTGCATCTGCTTGCCTCATCTGCTTATCCAAATACACACACATTGATGTTTCACATGCAAGGGTTAAGTTAAACAAATACCCACAGACATTGTAAAATGTGGAAAATTGCCACCAAGAGAACTGGTTTTATGAATCCAGAACTTATCTAAAGAATAATTAACCTGTGGATTGTTGTCAGCATGCCATTTTTGTAGTTCAATAATAAATTCATCAGGGCACTCTAAGAATAAATCACAGTGAATCTAAATGCTTATTTCACTCTTTTGCGTGCTGGACCCTCCAAATTAACATCGTTTCTTCATTCACAGATTTACTTGCTCTGTCTAGCATTCATTCACTATTTATTTTCTACCACATTCAAGGTACTGTGCAGGCACAGCAATGGAAATAACAGTCTTTGTCCACATGGAGCTTATATTTTAATGGAGGATACAGACATTAATCACAAAACGCACAATTCATAATAATATTCATGTTTGTGGTAAGTACTACAAAGGAAGAATGTAGGGTGCTTTGAAATTATATAAGGAGGACTGTACCATCTTATAGAGATTTGAAAAGCCTTGGTTCTTAAGGATATAAAATCTGTTGTTTGGCAATCCTAATAAGTTTCATTACCCCTTGTTACAATGACATGTGCAAAGACCTGGAGTTAGAAAAGCAAAAGGGAAGAACATGCTCAGCATTTCTCAAGCTGAAAGTACTGAAGAAAAAACACAAGCCTTGAGTTGCAATATTGAAGGATTCTATGGGCAAAATATTGAACAACACAGGAAGCATCAAAAGAAAATGAAAGAAATACAGAGAGTTACTGTACCAAAAAGAATTGGTCAGTGTTCAACCATTTCAGGAGGTAGCATATGATCAAGAAGTGATGGTACTGAAGAAAAAAGTTCCAGCTGCACTGAAGGCATTGACAAAAATCAAGGCTTGAGGAATTGACAGCATACCAATAGAGATGTTTCAACAAATGGATGCAATACTGGAAGTGCTCGCTCTTGTGTGCCAACAAATTTGGAGGACCTGGTGAACTGACTGGAAGAGATCCATATTTATGCCCATTCCAAAGAAAGGTGATCCAACAGAATGTGGAAATTATTGAACAAGATCACTAATATCACATACGAGGACTGGAGATAATAGTCCTTGTCCACATTTTGCAGAAGATAATTCAAAAACTGTTGCAGAGGTGCATCGACAGGATTCTGCCAGGAATTCAAGCCTGATTCAGAAGAGGACGTGGAATGCAGGATATTGCTAATGTCAGATGGATCTTGGCTGAAAGCCGAGAATACCAGAAAGATGTTTACCTGTGTTTTATTGACTATGCAAAGACATTCGACTGTATGAATCATAACAAATTA
The DNA here is from genome assembly GCA_030035585.1 of Dugong dugon. Taxonomy (NCBI): domain Eukaryota; kingdom Metazoa; phylum Chordata; class Mammalia; order Sirenia; family Dugongidae; genus Dugong; species Dugong dugon. The sequence goes on along the minus strand of CM057469.1, from coordinate 18,763,854 downwards.
TGGATAACATTGCAAAAAATGGGAATTCCAAAACAATCATGCTCATGAGGAACCTCTACATTGACCAAGAGGTAGTCATTCGAACAGAACAGGGGGATACTGCATGGTTTAAAATCAGAAAAGATGTATGTCATGGTTGTATCCTTTCCCCATACTTATTCAGTCTGTATGTTGAGTAAATACTCCAAGAATCTAGATTATATGAAGAAGAGCACAGCATCAGGATTGGAGGAAGATTTGTTAACAACCTGCGATATGCAGATGACACAATCTTGCTTGCTGAAAGTGAAGAGGACTTGAAGCATTTACTGATGAAGATCAAAAACTACAGCCTTCAGTATGGATTACACCTCAACACAAAACAAAAATCCTCACAACTGGACGAATAAGCAGCATCATGATAAAGGGAGAAAATACTGAAGTTGTCAAGGATTTCATTTTACTTGGATCCACAGTCACTGCCTGTGGAAGCAGCAGTCAAGAAATCAAAAGACGCATTGCATCGGGCAGATCTCCTGCAAAAGACCTCTTTAAAGTGTTGAAAAGCAAAACTGTGATTTTGGGGACTAAGGTGCACCTGACCCAAGCCATGGTATTTTCATATGCCTCATATGCATGCAAAAGCTGGACAATGAATAAGGAAGACCAAAGAATTGATGCCTTTGAATTATGGTGTTGGTGAGGAATATTGAATATACCATGGACTGCCAGAAGAATGAACAAATCTGTCTTGGTAGAACTAGAACCAGAATGCTGTTTAGAAGCAAGGATGGTGAGACTTCATCTCACATAGTTTGGACGTTTTATCAAGAGGGACCAGTCCCTGGAGAAGCACATCGTGCTAGGTAAAGTAGAGGGTCAATGAAAAGAAGAAGACCCTCAACAAGATGGATTGACATAGTGGCTGCAACAGTGGGCTCAAACACAGCTACCCGTGTGAAGATGGTGCAGGACCGAGCAGTGTTGTTCTGTTGTACATCGGGTCTCTATGAATCGGAACCGACTCGACGGCCCTTAACAACAACAACAATTAGTTTCAGTCTACCAGATTATTTTAGAACATTTTCGAGACCCCATTCTTATAATTGGTTTTTTCTTTCCCCATTTGAGTGCCCTTTTGTGTGCAAAGGTAAATCAAAATATACTCTTTTCCCAAAAAGGGAGGGTGGGAGAAAATTATCTACAGGAAAAAGAAACAAATGTTGAAACTTAAATGCCTCCATCATGTTTTATGGAGTCATTTGACAAACTGGATTTTTTGTTTCTGTTGAAGCAGCCTGGAAAATTCATTAACGGTGCTGTAGGAGGCAGCTCAATGGATTTGCCAATTTTATTTATGTAATGAAATACAAGTGATGCTGGGAAACTGATGATCGTGCCAGAGTGAGGTGAAGGCTCCAGAAGAAACTCAGTCCTCCCCATCGTCCTACAGTGACCCATGTACACCTAGAGAAGAGCTGTCAGTCATGGGGTCAGTCCCACGGGATCACTCTAAGTGCACACATGGTTATCACACAGTCCCGCAGTTGCCTGAGTTTTATATGTGAAGCAGGACAGTGAAGCATGACATTTGGTGCAGGCGAATATGTAAGAACCAGGAACCCCAGGGTGCTTTGGACTAGCTCATCTCAACTATAAATTGCCCTTCTGCTTGTCATTGGGAATAATGATTTTAGCTGTTTTTTTTTTACTTTTTTAAGTATTTATATCCTCAGATTAGGTACAATTTCCATTACACCTTTAAAATATGCAGCATTTTAACCAAACGAATTCCATGTTTTCTGGTGCACCATGGAGGGAGGTGTAACTCGGAGACAAGGCCTTTCGTCTTTCCAGAGCTGGATTTATGAGCAAATTGTAGACCTCTGTAGCCCTCAGGCACAGAAGGAGTTAATTTTCATTAGAACAAGAGATGTCATTGTGACTCCAACATGTAAGTCGCCCTGTAGAGTAAGAGACTGGAAGATAGACATGTTTTTGAGGGGAGAATTAGCAAAAATCATCTTTGTAATTCACTTAGGATGCTTAACTGTATTTGGGGGATATTTCCTTAAGTAGAGTATTAAATTCTCCTAGGTGGTATTAAAAATCTCATAGGTAAGCATTTAAAAGTCAAGCAGAACAACACATTCAGGAGCCTTATTATTTTAGGATAGATTTGGGTTTTAGTCCTTTTTCCATCACTAATTTACTTTGTGACATTGAGTAAATCAGTTTTCCTCTCTATTTTATAACTTTTCCATTCATCTGATAAGAGGAAAAAAATGATTAAACTCTTACAATGTGGTAAAAATTATTTACGATGAGGATTTGAAAAATAGTTCCATTCTTAAGACAACAATTTAAGAATCGATTATTAATTAGACAAGATTCTGTTAGATTTTGTGTTTTACAGAATTTAGAGTTTTTGTTATAAAACATTATCCACTTTCTGTTTCCAGTTTCATCTGTACATTTCGCAAATATTATACTGCCTCAAGAGTTCTCACACTATCTCCACTGTTCGGTAGCATACCCTATTGAATTGCCCCATTTCTGTCTTTGGGATAGTTGGTGAAGGAGGGCGGTGAAATGCTGGAGAGCCCATGCTTAGCGTCTGGTTGCTCCCAGGAGTCAGTGAGTGGCTCTGGTGGGTGCCTTTGGAGTGACCACTCTGTTCTGAGTACTCTTAAGTAGTCGTGTGGCCACTGGATGGCAGGGCTTCATGGCAGAAGGCAACATAGCTTGAAGTTTCTATCTTGGGCAGCTGGTCAACTGGGTGGGCAGTGATGGTGCTAATTGAGGCAGGCAACGGGGGAGACAGATTTGGATGGAGCTCAGAGGGAAGGACAGTAATGGATTTAGGTTCTGATGCATTGAATGTGAAGGTTCTAGAAAGGGATGCATAGTGGGGGCAGATTTAGGAACAAAATGCAGTATGTTGTTGGTTCTCTCAAGACTCTGGAATGTAAAAGTGACAACTGTAGAGTTAATGATGCTCTGAGTTCATCCTTTCAAATAGCAGCTTACCTGGTGAGTAGAGATTTGTGCCTGTTGGCAGGTTATAAACATTCTGATTGACTTTTATTACCTAGGTCGGTAAAAAAGTGCTTATTGGGTTTATAGCATTCCTTTTCCAGTGCTGGTAAGTGGAAGTGGTCAGATAAAACAAAAGAGTGTGGACTTGTAAAATGTTGGGATTTAAGTGAAAGCAGTCCTTTTATACATTGCGGTGTTCCAATGTATAAATATAGGACTATTTCATTTCCAGTGGCAAGAACATCTTTCCCATTTTGTAGACAGACGAGGCACCAGGCCAGAAGTACCTCATTAGAGGCCAAGGAATGAATTCTTCATCTTGGGGCTACTCTAGATCAGTCTGATATCTGTGACAGAACTTTTGGATTGACAGTGTAAATTTTACAAAATGTCAGCCTGAAGGAATTCCCTGGAGTAAGTAGATAATGTTCCACGCTGGCAAAAGGTTTATCAGACATCTGGTCATTTTCATATCAATAAAAGTAAATCTTCCTTCATGTCAAAAAAGGTCCAGAACTATGTTCCTTTCTGATTTTTTCTCAGTCCCATTTTCTGGGTCCATTTATAAAGCCCCAGAAATATCAGGAAGATTAGCCAGACATAGGGTAGCCTGGAATTACAGAGATGAAAGAAAGGAATGCATTACAGGGGTTAAAAAACACCAAACATGGACTCTAAATAGCCGAGTCCAAGTAAGTTGACTTGGGGAGATTTTGTATGTATACATATATATATATATATGTTTTCACCCCCTAGCTCCAAAACAGGAGCATGAAAAAATAACTCTATTTGAAAGGTCCCTTGTAAGCCATCAGAAGATGCTTTATAAATAGATAAAATAGACATTGCATTTTAAGTACTTACTAATTATGAGAGAATTCTAGCTAAAATCTTCCAAGAACGTGTGGCTATTTTCAAAAAGCTTCGTTTCAGGTCTGAAATGCTGCTTGCTCTTTCTTTGAGATACTTGTGACTTAGTCTTTCCCATTTCGGAAGCATTTCGAAGGATTGGCTAATAGATAGTATCAATAATAGAAAAGTCCTGCAATGTTTATCATTTAAAAATTTCTGAGACAATTTAAGAGGCAATGAAAGCATTCCCAGTAGAGACATTTGAGCAGTGATATCTTCCTGTAGGCTTAGGCAGCTATGAACTATTGGCATTTCATTTTACCAGACATTTAATTGTGAACAAACATGGTCAGTTTTTATAGTAACTTAATTCACTTTGCAAAAATCCCTGGCCTATAATAATTTCTTCTACACTCATTGCAGATAGGATTATTGCATTAGAAATGTGATTTTTAAATGGTTGAGGCTAGTAATTTGTCAGCTTTGGAAGGATTAAGTCAATTAAAATTTAAACCATGTCAATTGCTCTTTGGCATTACATCACAGATAATACTGTTCATCAACTAATAATAATAATGATAATGATGATAATAAATGGCTAACAATTATTGTCAGGCACTATACTAAGATACACACATCCACACATACATAATCCCATATAGCAAAATGAAAATGAATGTGATTTCTTTTCTTTACCCTGAAATTCTAGGTGGTGGTTGTAAATGGTTAAGGTCACAAAAGGAAGCATGAGAAAAGATGCAAGGAACAGAGAAATCCAAGCACATTTTCCCCCAGAAGCCACTAAAGGTCATTCTTGGTAGACCCACGTGAGTGGGAGACCTCTGCTTGGGAGAGAATGTTATGATTATCTTTCCTGGGCTTACAGATGGCAACTTAGCTTTGTGGGAGGAGTGGGAAAAAATAGGTGAGGTTGTTAAGATTCTGAGCTGAGTAATTTTCTTGACTGGATGTACTAGGGGGAAAAAGGAACTTCCTCATATTTATATTCACCCAGTTGAGACTCTTATCAGCTCTTTCTGAACGGAAGCCTTGCCCGAGGGCTTGTCCTGACCTTCAGAGAGGGTGAAGGTTTCTGTGCCGAGTCAGCGGGCTGGCAGGCTTCTGCTCTGCTCTGTCCTCGCAAAGATTACAAATTGGCTGGTGTCTGTCAGGGTTCACTGTCTCTTTTCAGGAATACCAAGCTGATTTTCTTTTTACTGCTGTCTTGAGTCACAGGGCTGTTCATAAGCATCTTTTTAACTATTATTTTTAACCTATGTGGTCTCATGTGGCCATGGAGGATTGTTTAGAATGGACTTCCGTTAATCTTTCATACTATAGTCATCCATCAGAAATATAGTATGTTTGTATAGGTGCAAGAGGAATGGGAGTATACCTGTATTCATAAATTACTTTTGAAACATTAATCAAAATAACAAACAAGTTGGTATCTACCATTCTGTTTACTGTTGCCTTTGAGATGGCTCTTGAACCCATCTAAGAAGCCCTTCTTCCCTTGCTGCCTCTGCCAGTGGGTTTTCAGCACTTACATTCGGTTCACAAGTTTATCTTCGTGCATGTTATTGTTGTTGTTAGCTGCCATTGAGTCAGCCCCTGACTCATGGTGACTCCATGCACAATGCAACAAAACCTGCCCGGTCCTGTGCCATCCCCATGATTGGTTGTAGATCGGACCATTGTGAGCTATAGGGTTTTCACTGGCTCATTTTCAGAAGTAGATCTCCAGGCCTTTTTTTCTCATCTGTCTTAGTCTGGAAGCTCTGCTGAAACCTGTTTAGTATCATAGCAACATGCAAGCCTCCAGAGACAGGTGGGTGGGCTGCGCATGAGTTCATTGGCTGGGAATTGAGCTTGATCTCCCATATAAAAAAACAAAAACCAAACCCTTTGCCATCAAGTCAGTTCCAACTCATAGTGGCCCTATAGGACAGAGTAGAACTGCCCCATATCTTCCAAGGAGTGCCTGGTGGATTTGAACTGCTGACCTGTTGGTTAGCAGCTGTAGCACTAAACCACTATGCCATCAGGGTTTCCAAGTCTCCCATGTGAAGGGTGAGAATTCTATCACTGAACTATGGTTTATTTTCATGTATATTCCCTCATTTTTTCATTTAGATACATCTTATCTGCTCAGGAGCTGTTAACCCCTTGAGGACAAAGTCCACGTCTCCATATTGTAACGATTGTGTTACAGTCTCCAGTTAGCTTCCTATCCCACTGCCGTCGAGTTGATTCGGACTCATAGTGACCCTGTAGGACAGAGTAGAAATGCCCTATAGAATTTATAAGGCTGTGAATTTTTTTTTGTTTGTTTGTTTATTGTTGTAGTTTAAGTGAAAATTTACATTTCAAGTTAGTCTCTCATACAAAAATTTATACATGCATTGTTATGTCACCCTAATTGCTCTTCCTATACTATGACCGTGTATTCCTCCTTTCCACCCCTGATTTCCCATGTGCATTCAACCAGCTCCTAACCCTTTCTGCCTTCTCATCTCACCTCCGGACAGGAGCTGCCCCTTTAGTCTCATGTATTTACTTGAGCTAAGAAGCACACTCTTCACGAGTATCATTTTACGTCCCACAGTCCAGTCCAATCTTTGTCTGAAGAGTTGGCCTCGGAAATTGTTTTAGTTCTGGGCTGATAGAAAATCCGGGGGCCGTGCTTTCTGGGGTTCCTCCAGTCTCAGTCAGACCATTAAGTCTGGCCTTTTTACTAGAATTTGAGTTCTGCACCCCACCTTTCTCCTCCATCAGGGACTCTCTGTTGTGTTCCCTGTCAGGGCAGTCACTGGTGGTAGCTGGTCAGTATCTAGTTCTTCTGGTCTCAGGCCGATGAAGTCTCTGGTTTTTGTGGCCCTTTCTGTCTCTTGGGCGAATACTTTCCTTGTGTCTTTGGTGTTCTTCATTCTCCTTTACTCCAGGTGGTTGGGACAAATTGATGCATCTTAGATGGCTGCTTGCAAGCTTTCAAGACCACTCACCAAAGCAGGATGCAGAACATTTTCTTAATAAGCTTTGTTATGCCAGTTGACCTAGATGTCCCCTGAAAGCATGGTCCCCAGACCCCCACCCCTGCTCTTATGTTCCTCGAAGTGTTTGGTTGTATTCAGGAAACTTCTTAGCTTTGGTTTAGTCCCGTTGTGCTGACTTCCCCTGTAGTGTGTGCTGTCCTTCCCTTCACCTAAGATAATTCTTGTCTACTATCTAGTTAATGAATAATCTTCACCCTCCCTCCCACCCTCATAACCATCAAAGAATGTTTTCTTCTGTGTTTAAACCTTTTCTTGAGTTCTTATAATAGTGGTCTTATACAATACGTTTCCTTCTGTGACTGATTAAATTCACTCAGCATAATGCCTTCCAGATTCCTCCATGTTGTAAAATGTTTCACGGCTTCATCGTTGTTCTTTATCCTTGTGTAGTATTCCATTGTGTGGATATACCATAATTTGTTTATCTATTCTTCTGTTGATGGGCACCTAAGTTGTTTCCATCTTTTTGCTATTGTGAACAGTGCTGCAATGAACATGGTTGTGCATATATCTATTTGTGTGATGGCTCTTATTTCTCTAGGGTATATTGCAAGGAGCGGGATTGCTGTATCATATGGTACTTCTATTTCTAGCTTTTTAAGGAAGCACCAGATCGATTTCCAAAGTGGTTGTACCATTTTACATTCCCACCCACACTGTATAAGTGTTCCAGTCTCTCCACAACCTCTCCAGCATTTATTATTTTGTGTTTTTTGGATTAATGCTATCCTTTTTGGGGTGAGATGATATCTCATTGTAGTTTTGATTTGCATTTCTCTAATGGCTAATGATCGTGAACATTTCTTCATGTGTCTGTTAGCTGCCTGAATATCTTCTTTGGAGAAGTGCCCTGTTCATATCCTTTCAAGGCTGTAAATCTTTACAGAAGCAGACTGCCACATCTTTCTCCTGTGGAGGGGTGGTAGGTTTGAACCGCTGACCTTTGGGTTAGCATCTGAGTGATTTAACCACTGTGCAGCCAGGGCTCCTTTGGCCTCCTATAGTGGAGGCCAGTCTAGTAGGTGCTTAGGAGGTGTTTATGAAATATGGAATAAAACTGACCAAAAGATCTGTCTCATCCACACTCTTGACATGGTTTTGAATGTCATACTTACTTTTTACAGAGGGGGATCTGGGAAGGGAGTCCAGGGTAGCTTTTTTCTTTTCTTTTTTTTTTTTTTTAACCAAACAGGAACCAACAGAGTGGCCGAGAGTTAAACTCTCTGGAGAACCAGGTGTACCTCTGCACACTTCATCCCAGCTCATGCTTGTGGGTGTGATTATGTTACCAATTGGATATACAGTTACACGTCATTTTTTACAGTTTGTTTTCAATTTTAGGGTTTGCTTATTAAAACATCTATTTTTGATTAATTTTCGTATTTTGAAATTGTAAACATTTACATATTTCAAAAGTCAAAACTTCTTTAAAAGGTATGCTCAGAGAAGTCTTGTTTTGACATTATTATTTCCTCTAGTTTATCATTCTAGCATTTCTTTTTGAAAAGACAATAATGTGGATGTGTAGATGTATACGTGTACATACATATATTCTTAATTCTCCTTTCTTACACTCAAGGAAGCATGCATAATATATAAACTCCTCTGAATATTGCTTTTTTTCATTTGAAACTATTTCCTGGAGATTACTTCATGCAGCACATAGAACTCATCCTCATTCTTAACATCTTTATAATGTGAAATCTTTCCCAAGAACATGAAATATCTTTCCATTTGAAAAAGTCAACGTTTCAGTTTTTAAGATTTTTCTCATATAAGCTTTGTACATTTCTTGTTAAATTTATTCTTAGGTATTATATCTTTTGTTGCTGTTATATATAGGGTCTTCTCTTCCATGATCTCTTCTAATTGATAGTGTTTGTTATATGAAAGATAGTTTATATGTTATCTTACTGCCTAATAAAATTCATTAGTATATTCATTGATTTTTTTAATGAATAAATTCTAAAGAATTTACCTTCTACAAATAGAGATATTATTACTCTTTTCTTTTGCTATTTTTATGCCACTAATTGTTTTTTCTTGTTTATTACATTGGTTAATACTTCCAGTACAATATTAAATAGTAGTGATGCAGTGGGAATGTTTTCCCATTAAATAAGATGTTGGCTTTTGGATGGAGGTCTATATATATTTTTAAAAATATTAAGGAAGTATCCATCAATTTCTAATTTATTTAGTGTTTTTTATCGGGAATGGGTATTATATTTTGCCAAATATCTTTTCAGTATTTAGGGAGATGATTATGTGATTCTTCTTCTTAAATCTATTAATATTGTAAATTATTACAGTTGATTTCCTAATAATGAACCATCCTTGTATAATAAACTCCGCTTGGTCATGACATATATTTTTTTTATTATATGTTGCTGGATTCAGTTTGCTTATGAGTGTGGTTTGCTAATATTTTATTTAATTTTTTGCTTTGATATTAATAAGCCAAAAAGCATTTTTTTGTCTCCTCTCATGTACCGGCTGCAGTGCTATGCCACATTATAACCAAGATGTGAAAAGGGTAAAAATTCCTTCCCTGGAGTGACCCACCGTCTAGCATTAGAGACAGACAAGGAAACTAAGAGAACACTGTTTATTAAGTGCTGGACCAGAGCCCATGTAGGCTGCTTGGGAGCATAGGGAGGTGATGCTCGCGCTGACTTTGGAAGGGTGAGTTGGTGCTCAGCACATGAACATGGCGAAGCCTAGACAGTCCAGGCAGAGGGAATGTCAGGCATAAGGCACAAAGATGTTATACATACTCAGTACACTTGGGGAGCTCTCACCATAGCACAGTGTCACCATAGCACTGTGTATATGAATGGGTGAGTGACAGGTTGGGAAGTTGGAAGGGAGAGGGTGAAGGGCCTTTTAGGCTAAGGAGTCTGGATTTTATCCAGTAGGCCACATGTAGCCATTGAAGGGCTTTTAGAAAGGGAATGAAATGATCAGATGTGTGTTTAAGAAAGATTGCTCTAATAGTGAGATAGAGGATGGGTTGGAAGAGGGTGCCACTGAGACCAGTTAGGAGGCCAGTCATCTTGGCTTAGGTGTAAGAAGATGCAGACTTGAACTCATGCAGTAGTGGTGGGAATGAAGAGACAGCTGTAGACCTGATAGATATTGTAAGTAGAAAACCCATGGTAGGTGGCAGCTGAGATATGGGTGGAGAGGGAGAGGAGGAAAATGAGCCATTCTTCCAGATTTCTAGCTAGGCTAAGTGTGTAGATGGTGCTGCCGTTTATTGAGATGGCGAATACAGGCAAAGAGAGGGTTTTTGTTATTATGGGTTTTGTTTTTGAGGATAACTGTGGATAATAAAATTGGGTCGGGCTCAGTGGAGCTGGGTGGAATGGTCCAGTGAGGTCCAGTTGGGGCTGTAGACCCAGAGCTGGAGACACAGTTCTGGAAGCTGTCAGATGAAGGAGGTGGTGGCATCCACCGATGGGGTGTCCTCCCTATGGAGGATGTCTGAGACAACAGAGGAGGGTGGAGCTGTGGGGCCCACTGACATCAAGGGGACCAGCAGCCCCAGGAGCCAAGGAGATAAACCATGGAGGAGATGTCAGAAAAGGGAGAGGAAAATAGGAGAAATGGTGTCATGGAAACTCAAGGCAGAGAAAGCATCAGAAGGGAGGAGTGATCAAGGAGGTAAGGACTGAAGTTTCCACTGAATTGGCAAATAGGAGGTCATTGGGGATCTTTGTTAGAAGAGTTTCTGACATCATGGAGAAAGGCTGTGTGTCCAGGATTAGATGGAGAGGTGAAGACAACTGAGGCACCATTTGAGTTGTTGAGGACACTAAGAGGTTAAGAGATGTCGAGCCTTCTTCCATTTTTGGAGGCTTTTATTACCATAGAAGATCCCTTCAACAGACTTGGGTGTAAAACTAGGCTTTATCACTTAATATGTGACCTTGGGCAAGTCTCTTAACCCTGAACCTGGCTATTCTCATCTAGACAATGATAGGGCCCCTCCCCCCACAAGGATTTGTGGTGAGGATTCAGTGAAATCGTGAGATGATATTCAACCATCACTTTCTATTATTACTCCAATAACTTTTCATAGGAAGTTGAGTACAGCACATGCTAAATTTTGTGAAAGGTTTCCCTTTCTATCTCTCTTTTCGTCAGTGGTCTCACATCCGAATGGAAAAGCAGCAGTCAGAGGAAATGGAACGTTCAGCCCATCTCTTGTCCTGTTTCTTCAACTATTTATTCATTCGTAGGGTGGCACCACAGAAAATTTAGGAGAGCTCAGTTGATGAAAATAGCTACTCCTGCTAGTTGAGATGCCATGAATATGGATTGAGATTCTTTGTCACAGATGGAAATTCCTTCTTTAAGCCGTGCCCTCTCAGAGCCGCTCCAGGGAGTGTTGCAGACGCCGCCGCTTTTGGTGTTGGGGCTCTGAGTTTGCTGGTGAATGAAAGAAAGCAGAGACTCTCCACCCCCTACCCCCATGACTGTGCATTTGATGTGCCCAACTGAGGAGCACCAGGAATTTGGGCTTATCTGCCTGCCAGTCCAGTTTTATCTTTCCCAGACAGTTTTCTTTGCAGTTGTACTTTGCTGATCTTATCACATGGATTCCAACCAGACTCTGGAGAACTCTGGACATAAAGACACCCTCCCTTACCACATCCTGAACATACCTTAGCTCCCAGAGCTAGAGTTGACCTGGGTGGAGAGGGTTCTTATAAACTTATTAAAAAAAGAGTAGATATTCTGAATAGTGCTATATAAGTTAAAATACCAGAAGGCTCTGGTGTAGAGTAAGTTCTTTTGAAATAGAGAAATATATCTAAATATATCGTAAGTATTATAAACTAGGCTACAGCTGAGGGGCTATTTTTATTCATCTCTTCTACTTGATGAAGTTTAAGTTCAATACTGTTGACAACCACAAAAAATTCTTGGAAAAAATTTTAGCTCTTCACACAGGTTCGTTTTAAAATTTTTGATAATTCTTACACACAAAATTTTTTCCCCTTTAAAAAAATTTTTTTTTGAAAGTGTGAACTGCAAATAATGTTAAGTTACAATCTACTTTACCACCCCAGTGGTGACATATGTAAACTTTCATATTAATAATTCCTTTAATCTGAGTAATATCTGAGATTTGTAATTGCTAATTCAGGGATTTTTGTAAGATAAAATAGGAGCTTATAGAGCTTGAGATTTTTCTTTGGTATAATTCCATCTTCTAGTTAGCAATGATGACCACTTATACTCTCTCACGGAACACTATTATCTTATTCGTAGTGGTTGCTTTCTTTAGAGTTAGAATCACTACTTCCCTACTCCATCTAACTGGTGGTTTCCTGTAGCAGTAGGAAACTTGTATATTAACTGGTTAGAAAGCAACAATAACAACAACACCCAAAAGCTGTTGAACTACCAAACCCAATGATTATACAGAAAATAAACATTTAAATTCAGGCAAACAACTAACAGCCGCCATCATTTAAAAAAAAAGAAAAAAAAAGTGACTGGCTCGTTACGTGTCTTTCCCTCTGAGGTAATTTGTGTGTGTCACACCTGTAGGATGGTGGCTGAAGAGGCAGCCCTGAATGTCTTCTCCACGTTCCCGTGGCTGTGAATTGGAGCACGACTTGTCCTCAGCCAAGCCAGGCAGTGTGGCTGTAGGGGCTGAGGGATGGATGGGAGAAGGATAGGAAGGAGAGGAATAAGGTAGAGGAGGAGGAGGAAGAAGGACAGAGAGGGTGAGAGAAATGGAAAGCACAGAGATGGATAGTTGGTAGTCATGGTCTCCCCCTCCTTACCTACAATCTCGTACATTAGGTGAAGAAGGACTGCCTTTATCAGGAGAAAACCAGTTGCTGTGGAGTTGATTCTGACTCATGATGACCCCATGTGTGTCAGAGTAGAACTGTGCTCCATAGGTTTTTAATGGCCTAGTTTTCAGAAGTGGACCACCAGACCTTTCTTCTGAGGTGACTTGAACCACCAACCTTTTGGTTAGCAGCCAGGTGCATTAACTGTTTGCACCCTGCACCACCCAGGGGCTCTCTTAACACGAGAGTCAGGGGTTCAGTCCTGCCTCCAGCACTAATTAGCATTGTGATCTTGGGCAAGTCACCTAGCTGGCTTATGTTTAACTCCTAATGGGGGGAGTCAGTGGTCTCTAAACTCCTCGCAAATCTTTGAATCTCTGAAGCTGAAGAGAAGTCCCAAGAGGTTATGGAGCTCAGTCCTCGCTCCACAATTCCAGAGGGGTATGCTTGACAAAATCCTATATGGATTTCTGGCTGAACCAAGAGCCTGGATCATTCTTGAAGCTGCCACATTTGTGGGACTTCACGCCCCTGGCCAGTGTGTGGCTTCCTTGTGTGCCAAGCCAAGGTACTGGCAGTGCCGCTATGACTGACATTTCTGCCTTTGGAATTCAGATCATAAATTGACTGAGAAGATTTTTAATGAAGCCATTTTCTCTATTGTCTCTTGTGTTTGTCAGCAAGAATAAACTTAAACAAACAAAGGAAGGATTGATTTTATAGGAGCAGTTTGGTAAGAAATGTCTGAGGAATGTGTATTGCCTTAGATACAGACTGCTTAGTTTGTTTTACATTAAAAATATCTGCCATATTGGTTAGGATTTACGAATGACTTGTGGGGAGATCATCTTGGGTAAGATGGATTGACACAATGGCTGCAACAATGGACTCAAGTATAACAGTGATTGTGAGGGTGGCGCAGGACCAGGCAGTGTTTCGTTCTGTTGTACATAGGGTTGCTATGAGTTGGAACCAACTCGACGGCTGCTAACAACATCAGCATCCTGGGTAGCAATATAGGAACACCAGATCTCCATTTTATTCATCCTTCTTAAATTCTCCATTTAACTTAAAAATAAAAATTAAAAAAAACCTTTGGCGCCCTTTGATTTCTCTTTCTTTTTTCTGCTCCTTCAAATATCTAGATAAGGCCATATTATTTAGACCAATACTTACATATCACAAGTACCATGCACATGATTCGGGTTTAATAATCTGTGTTCTTTGATGCTGTGGTCTAGGGAAGGGATGTAGCAGGTAGCTGACTGCTGAGTTAACAAAGTCTACTCACTGTCTTCGTTATCTGGTGCTGCTATGGCAGAAATACCAGAAGTGGATAGCTTTAACAAACAGAAGTTTATTCTCTCACAGTTTAGGAGGCTAGAAGTCCAAATTCAGGGTGCCAGCTCCAGTGGAAGGCTTTCTCTCTCTGACGGTTCTGGGGGAAGATCCTCATCATCAATCTTCTTCTGGTCTAGGAGTTTCTTAGCATAGGGACCCCAGGGCCAAAGGACACGTCCTGCTCCTGGCACTTCTTTCTTGGTGGCATGAGGTCCCTCTCCTTTCTACTCACTTCTCTCTTTTATATCTCAAAAGAGATTGACTTAAGATACAGCCTAATCCTGTAGATTGTGTCCTGCTTTGTGAACATAACTGCCTCTAATCCTGCCTCATTAACTTGATAGAGGTTAGGATTTACAACACATAGGATAATCACATCAGATCACAAAATGGTGGACAGGCACACAATACTGGAAATCGTGGCCTAGCCAAGTTGACGCACATTTTGGGGGGATACAATTCAATCCATAACACATATTATAGATTTATTTTTCTCCTTTAACACTACCCTGGGCTGCCTTTTTAAAATATCTACTTGCTGTGCAATGTTTCTCTAACTTTTATTTCAACTACTATACTCTATGCTTAACACAACCCAGTGAGTACAGATATTAAATGCAGGATTTCATTTTGCCAGCCCAGAGCTCACTAGGATAGAACTCCGGAGCAAATATAGTTGAAAAGAGGCACAGAGCAGCAGGAGTGCCACCTGTTACTCCTTTTTCTTCTGTTAAATCCTCAGCACATTCATTAAAAAAAAAAAAACGAACAAAGCCAGACCACTTGCCATTTAGTCGACTCTGATTCATGGTGACTCCATGTGTGTCAGAGTAGAGCTGTGTTGCATAGGGTTTTAATGGCTACTTTTTTGGAAGCAGATCGCCAAGCCTTTCTTCCAAGGTGCCTCTGCGTGGGTTCCAACTGCTAACCTTTTGGTTAGTAGCCAACTGCTTAACCATTTTTGCTTCCCAGGGACTCCTGTACATACATTGATGGAGCATTGATGCGAGTATTCTGGGGCCAAACACACCCAACTGAAGAGCTTTGGTTTATGTACAACAAACCCTCTGCACAAATTTTTGTTCATTATGTCCTTTGTTTATCCTCTTGTTCTTCCCCCCTAAATTTGTTCATGTAATAATTTCTGAAGTTTCTAAGAAGTCATTATGACAGGCTGTGTGTGTATGGGTGTATGTGTCCTCAGTACTTGCAGGCTGGTGGGAGCCCTTAAGGAAGCATACAAGTTGCTAACACGGTAGACATCCTGTCTCAGGTTTCAGACATTGTTAGGCTGGAGCTTTTATTGGAGGTCAAGGCAGCTAATAAAGTCTGGTGTGCAATTAAACGGGCATTCAGCAGGGAACGACGGCTAACTGTCTCGGTCGGCTGGGAGAGGAGGCAGGGTGGCAGCTGCAAGTCTGCTAATGATGGCTTTACGAGCATTTTTTGCAGCCAGGGCGGTAAATGTGATACAAAGGCCCGGTTTTAATATGCCTAATCAGACTCCCTGCTTCCTGTGCGAGGCATCCACTGGGGGAAGGAAGTTACTGGGCTGTGGGCCTTTTTGTGGTGGTAGTTTGTGCTAATTTACCTTTTTTTATAGCATGCTCGTCGTGACTGGTGATTCTCTATAATGCCCCTTTATGGTGGTCAGGAAGGAGATAGCGGAATGATGGAGAGGTTTAGGAGGCTTGCCCAGGGTCACCCTGAAAGCCTCTGGCCTCTGAATCTCCATGCATGTTTTAATACAATGTATTTATGCAGTTATTTTGCCCATGTGTTCTCCTTCTGGACACTGAACACTGTGAGCAGAGTGATCGTATCTTATTAATTTTGTGTTCTGTTTGGTGCCTGTACACCCAGTAGATAGCAATTGTTTTTTGAATAAATGAATTCTCCAAGGATTTATGGCCTTTTGTGGGGGAAAAAAAAACTCCTTTCTAATGCTGTGTCATAAACATCACTGGGGATAAAGGGGGAGGATGAGGAGGGAGGGCAGGGATGCTGGCAGGGCGGGAGGTGGGAGGTGATGCCAGAGTAAGTCCTGGGAATGGCATGACGCCATCCCACTTGTACGGCCTCCTATTCTCTAGAAAAGAGAGATTAAATAGTGAGAGCAGCCGTTTCCCTTGGGTGGATTTTGGTCTAGTCATTTATGGGTTGGCTAGTTGTGAGGGGGGCAGTTTTTGCATTTTTTGTTAGTCGATAGGTCCTTGATTTTGCTCAGTGTAATGCTGTTATAAGGAGTGCCTGGATGGTGCTGTTGGTTAACACATTTGGCTGCTAACCATAAGGTTGGAGGTTTGAGTCTACCTAGAGGCACCTTGGAAGAAAGGCCTGGCTATCTACTTCTGAAAAATTAGCCATTGAAAACCCTGTGGAGCACAGCTCTACTCTGACACACATGGAGTCGCCACGAGTCGGAATTGACTTGACAGGAACTGGAAAAAAAAACTGCTGTTATATTTTCTACTCTTGCAGAATGAAGGATGCTCACTGGATGACTAGAATGAGCCCTAGGTATTCCAGGGAGGAAACTTAATGTCATTGGCTGGAACTCAACTGGAAGGGCAAGCAGAAGGCGACTTACCCAATGACATTGGCTCCCAGGCGGTGTTCACATTTGATTTAATTTTCTGTATCCGTTAATTGATGATGGTAACACATGATAATATCTGGATGGATAAGGGTCTAGAATTATAGGGGGATCGCTTTCCCTTTAAAGACTTAGGACTACCTGAGAGATTGAAGCGAGAGGAGAAATGCTGTGAGTTGGTTCTGAGTGTTGTAATGCAGAGTAACAACGAAGCAGGATGGTGTTTTCCACAGATATTAATGGGGTAGTCTTAGTTCTTCTGAAAAGAAATGGAATAGTGTTCATTGCTGTATTTGAGAGCATCATTAGTATCTTTTTAGAAGGATCATGAACTTTTCTAAACCCTCTTTATAATTCTTAACATAGGGCAAAATTCAATATTAATATGTCATTTTAAATAAATGCCATTAATTTTTAACATTGTACATCACCATTACTCCTGGGGGCCTCAGAATATTCTTTTTAGTCATTAAACATTTTTTAATCACAGAACAATATAGAAGGAACCTGAGAGGTTATCCAGCATTGCGTTACAATTTTGTGGTTAAGAGCATGGTTCCTGGAGCCAGACCGACTGGATTTGAATCTTTGCTCTGCCACTTACCAGCTCAGGGAACTCAGAGAAGGACTTACACACTTTCTGCCTCAGTTTCCTCCTTTGTGAAATGTTGTTAATAATAATTACTTCATAGGCATTTCTTGTCTGGCACATAGTAGGTGTTGATGAAATGTTAGTACCCAAACTCCATTACCATTTTATAGAAGAGAAAACTGAAACCCGCATATCTAGACGTGACCCCCTGAGTCCAGGGTTTATTCCATCCAGTTAACGTTTGGTCTTTTCATTGTCATTCTCTCACCCCTCCATCTACCCATCCATCCACCTGTTTAACATTTCTCTGGCCTTTGCCATATATGTATGTGGTCATTGGATTTGGTGCTAGGTGTATAAAGAAGACCAAGACATGACCCCTGTCCTTAAATTCCTCATTCTAGTGGGTCGGGTGGGCACAGAAACAATGGGGGTAAGTGTAGAGTTTAGAAACACAGGGGAGCAGCCTCCCCAGCTTTGGGATGGTGAAAAGGGAAGGTTTCCTTGAAAAGGTGACAGTTGAGTTGAGGCTGAAAAGATGGGTAGGAATTGGTGAGGGAAGGCTGAGGAAGGCAAGGCCTTCCAGGAAACCACATGAACAGAGACCAGACACAGCCTAGAGGCTCAGCAGGAAAAATAAGAAATACAGAATTGCTGGACATGAAGAGGGTGCCCCACCACACTGCCTTCATAGAAAGTTAAATGACAGTGTAAGATTTATCAGCTTTCGCAAATGATGATACCATGTAATACATCAAGATAGCGGTACAAGGTATGTCATAAAATAATATTTGGGGAAGCGTTATCCCTGTGGACTCCCTGATCAGGGAAGATTTCGTTCAGGAATGGCCCTTGAAGGATAGTATTGGTAACATCGATTGATCTAACCACCAGACACTTCTAAGCACATTCTGTGCAATGTCACATTTAATCTCATAACAACCTGAAGAGAGAAGTAATTGTCTTAGTCATCTAGCGCTGCTGTAACAAATACCACAAGTGGGTGGCTTTAACAAACAAATTTATTTTCTCACAGTTTAGGAGGCTAGAAGTCCAAACTCAGGGCACCAGCTCTAGGGGAAGGCTTTCTCTTTGTCTGCTGTGGGGAAAGTCCTTCCCTTAGCTTCTCTAGCCTCAGTGTTCCTTGGTTCCTTGTCAGTTTCCATGTGGCATCTGTCTCTACTCCATTTGTGCTTGCTTGCTTGCTTCTCTCTGTGTCTGATCTGCTCTTTTTATATCTCAAAAGTCATTAAGTTTAAGACTACACTGATGTGGCCTCCTTAACATAACAAAGAAAACCCTATTCCCAAATGGGATTACTTCTGCAGGTATGGAGATTAGGATTGCAACACGTATTTTTGGGGAACACAGTTTAATCCATAATAGTACCGTTACTGCCCCCACTTCACAAATGAGGTAACTCAGCAAGGTTAGATGCCTGGACCAGGGTCCTGCAGCTGAGACGTCGGGAGGCAGCATTTGATCCCTGCAGTGACTGCTGCACCCCCTTCCCCTTGGGCTGTGCTGTCTCCCTATGAGCCTCACTGCAGTCCCTCAGGAGGTCCAGGGGAAGATATTCCAGAATGGGGCCAGGTGAATGGCCTGTGGAGGAAAGCAGGGAATTTCCCATACCCTTTCTTTTTTCTTAGTTCCACTTACCTTCTGAGAAGAGGCCAGCCAGGAGCCCATCAGCTCCTGCTCTGCATTTTCCATGGATGGTTTGTGCCATGTTATTCTGCTCTGCAGGACCCAGTGCAAACGACTGTTTTATTTGTGCCTATAATAGTTTGAAAGTTTTACACAGGCAGTTATTATCACTGAGTAAACACATTAAGCTAGCAAATAAATCTTTATAAGGGCAGTACATTAAATGATTCCCTGCATAATAGTTATTAATACTATTAATACATAACTGTAATTACATTGCACATTTCGCAATAAACAACAAAAAAAAAGATTTATTAGCTCTTGGGTACTTGACAGCAGTATGTACAATGGCAGCATAACTTTTCCAAATTTGCCACACACATTTTGTGTGTGTTACTTTTTTTGAATTGGGCTAAATGGGTTCTTTTAAAGATCAGATTAGTTAATACTACCTTGTGTTTGGATAGTTCCCTTCTGCAGGTCACTGTAGCGGGTTGTTGCTGCTGCTTTCCCCTTTCTCACAACACCCCTTTTTAAGGAACGTCATGGCTGGATATGGGGTGGTCTTAACTTTAGAGTCCCTGGGTGGTACTTAGAGTCCCTGGGTGGTACCCTGGGTGGGTAGTTAATGCACTAGACTGCTAACTGAAATGTTGGAGGTTCAAGTCAACTCAGAGGCACCTCAGAAAAAAAGGCCTGGCAATCTAGTTCCGAAAAATCAGCCTTTGAAAACCCTACGGAGCACAATTCTACTCTGACACATGTGGGTCACCATGAGTCAGAATCGACTGGAGGTTAGTAAGTGGTTTAGGGCTTCACTTCATTTAATCGACAAAAGAAAGAGAAGGATAGAGAGGGCAGCAAAGTTTTGGTTTTTTTTTCATTCAGCAAATATTTATAAAGCATCTGCTCTGTGCCAGCCACTGTTGTAGGCACTGGACCCTTGATCAGTTATCACCAGCAAGTTCAAGTCAGAGTCTAGGATCCTGAAGAGAGTGGCCCAAGGCATTGCTTTCACAAGAAGTTAAATAAAAATGAAAGGTTTGTACGTCAGTTTTCACAAATGATACCCGGTAACACATCAAAATAGCAGTACAAGCTTCATTTTTGGCTTCATTCCTACTGTCCCTTTCCTGGAGCAGTGCTCCACTGAGCCTGAGGGGCTTCAGGGTTTATTGTGATAACTGCTTTTTTATAGGTGCCTGACATTCCCCACATCAAAGTAAAGGGATTTTGCTGTAGTGTGACATGTCTGGGGTCTGCCATGGTCATCAGACTATAAAACTCCCAAGCTTTTCTTGCAAAGGGTTCCTTCAAACCATTCTTATGGATGATTGTTGATGGTTATTTTTTTTGGGGGGGGGGCCCATTGCTCGTTTTTTCCACCTTTCCTGGTAGAGACTTCCCACAACGGTGAAAAGCTAGAGCAGTGGCTTTCGTCTTAGGCAAGGCCATTAGATGGTACAGTAACTGCTTTCAGATGCTGCTGATGTGGCCCAGATTCAGTATTGCGACCCAGAGGTGAAAGGCTGCATATTCCATTACAGCCCTGAGCCAGTCAGCCTCCAGACTCCAGTGCATTTTGGTGGAGAAAAGTATAGGGTGACATACCCACTAGATAGCAGCTAGGAGTAGGTATGGGAAAATCTAAGAATGGAGCCTCAATTTCTAGAGATGTTTTTGTGAAAAGTATTACCTATGTCAATGTTAATACAAAAACATCAATTGATGTAGTCATATATTCCTGGAACAGAGACTGCATATAGCTAAAATCTGTGTGCATATTATATAAGAACATATAGACTGAAAAAATATATATATGAATCACAAAGCACTCGGTTCAGAGTCAGGTTTTTTTTTCTTCTTTTCTGCTATAATTTTGAGAAAGGGTGAAACCTCAGTTACTCAATTTAGCTCCACAAAAAATGTGTGCAGGTCTAAAACAAGAATCTTAGAAGGTTAAAATTCATATTCTTTTAGGTTTCAGGGCCGAGTGTTCGGCCTCATTCACTTTGGTTGGCTAATGGGGGCACCTGTGCTGTGAGCATGATTATGTTTAGTTACTCAGCTGAGGTTGTGACATGAACACAGAGGCCCAGAGCAGGGTATGTGGAAGAGGGAAGGTAAATAGGAGCAGAGCTGCCTTATTATTTTGAGATACTGGACGTCTCTCCCAACAATTGCTAACTAAGGACAAATTTCCATTAGCTGAGATCCTGCCAGTTTAAGATCTGGAAAAAAAGATAAGGTACAAAAAATTAAGAGAGATAATTTTGTGGCAAGGAATAGAAAGTCACCAAGTCCAGCAATGAAGGGGCAAGGGTGGATTAAAAAATAACAAAAGAGGCCATGATAAGAGCTCTGAGTTCTTTTTTATTGTATTGCTATTTTACTCAAAGACTTCTTTTTGCTTGTTCCATTTCTAATTTTTTTTCTTTTCCTATCTAGAGTAGAGTGAGAAGGGAAGAACCACATATATGGAAACATTGCTTTATTTAAAGATGGTGAAATTTTATTCTGAAAAGTTCTACCCTAGCATTTAATCCCTATGTGATGTTGGCACCATCTTTAAAAAAAAAAAAAAAAATGTTTCTGGGGAGAAATAGTTTCAGATTTATGAAGACTGACACCAGAATTTACAACTACAGGTCTGGGCAATATTTTATTCTGTTGTATATGGGGTTGCCGTGAGTCAAAAGCCACTCAACGGCAGCTAACAACAATAACAACAGAGAATAGTATTCAATGGAAGGTGACCAGAGAAGTTCAGGAAAGATGCATCTTTTAGGTCTGTCCTGGGGTTTTATTTCCTTCTCTTGCTGCATTCCAGATGCCACTTGGCTGCATACCCTTAATAGCAAGCCTGCAATTGAAGCAATAGAAGGTGTGACGGTCCTGACAGGTGTTGTATAATAGGCCTTATGTTAGCTGCTCCAACTGAGACACCAGATAGGCATGGGGATCTAGTTCAGCTCTTTCACACCCAATATAAGGTCTCCAAGGATATCTGGTGAGTCAACTTTTCAGATTAACTGTGCCTCCTGCTTCAGTGGAAGGAATATGGCTGAGAAAATGAACTAACAGGTGATGGCTCATCTGAATGTCAGATTATTCTTTCTGTGACTTTTACAGGTAATGATTACTTCTGAATATAACCTGATATGAGGCATTTAACATCCTCTGGTACTTTTGTGAATAGGTGGTTTACAGAGAGCTATGTGATAGCCTCTGCTGTCCATTTGCATAGATATATAGGGGTTTGGCCATCCCCCTTATTTTTAAAGAAAGACAACCTTGTTTTTGTTGATCCCTAATTCCCACCACCCGTCTATCGGTTTGTCCTACTATGGTGATTTGGTGTTGCTATGATGTTAGAAATTATGCCACTAGTCTTTCAAATACCAGCAGGTTCACCCATGGTAGACAGATTTCAGTGGAACTTCCAGACTAAGAAAGACTAGGAAGAAAGGCCTAGTGATCTACTTTTAAAAATTAACCAATGAAAACCTCATGGGTCACAGAATATTGTCTGATATAGTACAGGAAGATGAACTTCCTAGTTTGGAAGGCAGCCAAAATAACAATGGACTCGCATATACTAACAATCATGAGGATGGCTCAGGACTGGGCAACGTTTCTTTCTGTTGTACATGGGGTCACCATGAGTTGGACTCAACAGCAATTAACAGCAGTAATTCCCACTAAGATAACACTATCTTTCAGTGTAAATGTAGTGCCAGGTAACCCCACTGAGAGTATATTTTGGGGAATGGATTGTGGAATGTCAAACTTATGAAGAACTGGGGCTATTGTGGGGATTTTACCATGACAATGCAGATGGCTGACACCATGATGAATGACTCATCTAGAGCAACTGTAAAGCAAATTGCAGAGAAGGAGGTGAATTCCCAGCATCCTTGGCTCTCTGTGAATGAAATCTATGGAGCCATTATTTACCTCACTATACATGAAATGAAAGGGGTAGGATTCCTTGCCTTTTGGTTTTGATTTTACTTGTCTTGGGGGTGTGTGTGTGTGTTTTTCCCCTTGCCTTCTGGTGATGGATAGTGGTAATGGCAGTTTAGGCCTGTTTCTTATTAGTAAAATGACCCTTCAAATGGGACTAAGAGAAAAATGCTGTCCTTAAACTCCGGAACCCTGCTTTTTCCCATTGCAAGTTTCATGGCCTCAGGCCTTATGTTTTTAGCTTAATACATAAAAGTCTTGGTCTGGGGAATGACAGCTTTTGTTTAGAGAGAAGGTAAAGGGGTTATTATATTAAGAGTTGGTATGAGGATGGACTAGAATTGGCTTCCATTTAGGAAAGAGAAACCTAAGGGTAGAAGACGAGGCTGGGTTGTGCAGAAAGCAGAGTTATCTTTGGCAATGAGATACAGATGCCAAGCACTTTCTAATGATTCTGAGCAGAGACTATTTTGTCCATTAGGAGAGCATCACGCTGAGGTCAAATCTCAGTATCGCAACTGTATTACAAGAAGACCTGTATATCAAAATGATTCTTAAGCCTTAAGTGACTTATTCAAGTGATTCTGGACACATTCAGGAAATACTTTGAGCACCTACTATATGATGGGCACTGCGCTAGGAGCTCAGAACTTTTAAATACAGCCAAATAACTGAGTTTGACCTTGGAGTTGTTATCATGGGCTTGGGGCTGCATTTTTAAATAAGGGGAGCAGTATCCTTAAGACTTTGGTGTTTGCTCGTGTGCTTTTTCTTAGTCCTTTCAGCGATCAGATTCTTGGACTGTCCCTTTAGTTAGCAGTTTCTGGGTGGTCTTTATTCTAAGTTATTTCTAGTGTTTGAAACACTCCAGAGAATGTTCTAAAGAGAAAGACCCAAATGACCTCATTAAGTCACTCATTCATCAAATGTCTGTTGAGCTCCTAATGTGTGCCATGCTCTGTGTTACATGCTACAGATTAAAAAAAAAAAAGAGAGAGAGATACAGACTTAAGTTTCAAGAAGTTTACCAACTAGTGGTGGGCATTGGTGGTTCAATGATGGAGTTCTCGTTTCTCATGTGGGCGACCTTGGTTTGACTCCTGGCCTCACGCGCAGCCACCAACCATCTGTCATTGGAGGCTTGCGTGTTCCTATGATGCTGAACAGGTTTCAGCAGAGCTTCTAGACTAAGATGAATTGGGAAGAAAGGCCTGGTGATCAGAAATTTAAAATCAGCCAGTGGAAACCCTGTGGATCACAGTGATCTGTTCCACAGCTGATCATAGGGATGGTGCAGGACTGGGAAGTGTTTTGTTCTGTTGTGCGTGGGATCACCATGAGTCAAGGGTCAATGGGCAGCAGCTAACAACAACAACAACAGAGGAGACAATCATGTAAACAAACAAGTATTATGTGTTGCAAAGGCTGCAGTCGAAGTGTGGGCAGGGTAGAGTGGGGGCATAAAAGAGTGTGGTCACTTACCTGGGCCGTTGAGTTGGTGTCAGAAAGAACAGGGGTAGGCCCTTCATCTGAGCCATGAAGGACAAGCAGGTGTTTGCTTTGATTGGAGAGGGCAGGGAGGGCATTGCAGAGAGCTGGAGCTCCAGCAGCAAAAGCAGCAAGGTCCGGAACACCTGGAGCATGGTGTGTATGGGGTGTGTGGTGAGGGTGAAAATGGAGAGCGAGCAGGTGATGGAGGGAGGGCCCTGTGAGCCTGGGCTGCATTCTGATGAAGAATTTAAAGCAGGGACCAGATTATGCTTTAGCATAGTCACTGGCAGCAGCCCGGAAGAGAATTGGAGGGAGGCAAGACCTCAGATGGTGGTGACAGGCAAGAGACAGTTGTGATACTCTTAAAGGAATATCTTGCTTTTTAAACATTTGGTTTCATCGGAACTTTTGATTTCCTATGAAATATTTTGAAGATTTCAGATTTTCCCCATTTCTAAGTGTGGGAGGCACTCATGCCTCTCTCTACCCTCCCTCAGCCCTTGATTTGAATAATCAGCTTTAGATAGTGAATGTGGTAAGAAGTAGTGGCTAAGAGTAATGGGCTTTGGAGTCTGTTGTATCCCGACTCTCCACTTAAACAGTGATGCTGCTTGGGCAATTTACCTAACTCTGTTCTTGTTTCAGCTTTCATATCTGTAAAATGGGGATAACATCTACCTTTCAGGGTTATTGACAAGATTATATAAGGTAATCTCCATGAAAATGCTTAGCATGAGTAAATGATCAGTACCTGGTAAACCAGTTGCTGTCAAGTCAGTTCTGACTCATGGTGACCCTAGTATCAGAGTAGAACTGTGATCCATAATGTTTTCACTGGCTGGTTTTTCAGAAGTGGATGCAGTCCAGAGTACAGAGTACTGTGTGCGTTTTCTGCCCACTGTAGGCGTGCCGTTCCTCCGCCAGCGCTCACCTAGGGAAAGGTAAGAGAGGAGAAATGGAAGCAAGCCAGGCCACAGAGACAGTCTCACACGGCATGACCAGAGCAGGACCTGGGTCCTTCTGAAGTCATTGCTGCAGGATTCTTTTTCTCTATTGTGGGTAAGATGGGGGTGGGGACAGTATCCCCTGTCTCTCCTTCCCCATCCCAGCCTTGACAGACCCTGTCAGACACTGAGAGGCCCCAGAGAGCTGCAACAATTATTGTGCCAGAGCGGAATTTGCCAAAGCTCTCAGCGGTCTTTCTACATTAAAATTTCTTCTCTTTATCTCTTTCACACACAAATTTAAACCTTTATTTCCTTGAAATCACTTTTGTGCTGTTTAACCTCTTTACCCTGATTTTCCCCCCTCCTTTCTTGCTCCTTTTATAGTAGTTTCCAGCTAATGGATTACCTGGATAAGATTGCCCCTGGCTTTGTGAAAGTAGCAATTAACTCTCACCCTGAGAAGGCCGAGTGCTCTGTTGCTTGGCAGCCTTGGTGTGGAGGATGGATTGGGCCTGACTCTTTTCATTTGAAAGAAGGTTATCGATTAGCATGGATGCCAATTTACTGCTCAGGCTCTTGCCAACCCTTCTTGATCTCATTATGGTGTAAATTTTCAAGATTGTATCACATTAGGTCAGGAGAATTTAGGAGAGAGAAAAGTAGTCAAGTAAAAGAACCTATAAGAAAATAAATATATCTTCCATTATATTCTAACCCAGGTAAAAATATACATGGTTCCACCTGTCTATGTTCTGAAAGAAATTGTGGTGTGTGTGTTGGGGCTGGAGGTGGATAGTTATAACGTATGGTAAAACTGAGCAACAGGTTTTGAAGTACTTTACATTTTGGTTTATTTCTTTGATTGCTCTTAGGATTGATTTTCTTGGGAAATCGTATTTTAGGGGAAAGATCAGACTCTTGGGTATACTTGCTATGGCAAGACCTTTCTAGCGTCAGCTTTGTGAGATGGACAAAGGATGACGAGAAACTAACATGGCAGAGGAGGAGGTGCTGGTCCATGTGGGCTAATGCTAATCTTATCGGCCATTTAGTTTGTGTGCAGGCCTAACCATTGGACAACTAGGAATCTGAGATCCGTTTTTCTTTTTCTTTTTTGTTAAAGCCTTATTGAGATATAATTTACACACCATAAAATTCACCTATTTTAAGTGGACGATTCAGTGGTGTTTAGTATATTTGCAGAATTTTGCAGTCATCACCACCGTTTAATTTTAGAACATTTTCATCACTCCAGAGAAAAACCTCATGCCCATTATCATTCACTCTCTGATGCCTGCAGCCCTAGGCAACCACTAATCTACTTTCTGTCTCTATAGATCTGCCCAATCTGGACATTTCATATAAATGGAATCATGCAATATGTGGTCTTTTGTCTCTGACTGCTTTCACTTAGCATAATGTTTTTGAAGCTCATCCATGTGGTTGTGTGTATCAACCCTTCATTCTTTTTTTTGTCTTTGTAATTGCTGGATATTATTCCGTGTGTGGGTGTACCACATGTTGTTTATTCATCAGTTGATGGGTGTGTGGGTTGTTTCCAGGTTTTGGCTGTTAGGAATAACGCTACTATGAACATTTGTGAACAAATATTTATGTGAACATCTGTTTTCATTTCTCATGGATAGATACCTAGGAGTGGAATTGCTCGGTCATATGGTAACTCTGTGTTTAACATTTTGAGAAACTTCCAAACTATTTTTCAAAGTGGTTGCATCATTTTACATTCCCACCAACTATATATGAAGATTCCTATTTTTCTACATTATTGCCAACACTTGTTATTGTCTGTCTTTTTGTTTATAGCTATCCTAAAGGGAGTGAAGTATCCTATTGTGGTTTTGATTTGCATTTACTGAATAAATAATGATACTGAGTATTTTTTCACGTGCTTTTGACCATTTACATATTTTCTTTGGAGAAATGTCTATTTAAGTCTTTTGTCCATTTTTAAATTGGGCTATTATTGTCTTTTTGTTAGTTATGAGAGTTTTTATGTATATATATACACACACACACACGTGTATGTACATATATACATATACATATATACATACTGGATATAAATTTCTTATTAGATGTATGACTCACCAATATTTTCTCCCCATCTGTGGTTTATCTTTTTATTTGATGGTGTCATTTGAGGCACAAATGTTTTTAATTTTGGTGAAATTCATTTTATGAATTTTTCTTTCTATTGCTTGTGCTTTTGGTGTTGTATCTAAGAAATCATTGCCAAATTCACTGTCATGAAAATTTGCTCCTATATTCTCTTCTAAATGTTTTATAGTTTTAGGTCCTGCATTTAAGTCTGTGATTCATTTTGGGTTAAGATCACTCACTTTTCCTGCAATAAGAAATTTCCCCAGACTCATTCCATTTTCAATTGGTTAGATTTAGAATAACCATTATGGATTTTTTTTTCTGTTGTTTGTTTTTTGATAAAACATATATAACAGCCATTACATGCTGAGTAGAGTCAAGATTGCAAAGATTGACGTGAGAGTTGGCATTTGAACAGGCAGGAGTAGCAGATCCTGTCAAAATCTCTAACACATCTTCTGAGGGGCAGGAGAACTATCACACAGCAACTTGCAGGCAGGAAATGGACTCCAGGACCTTGGCACTCGTCTGAAGAAAGCGTGACCTCTTCACCAGCCTCAGAGGTGACAAAGCAAACAGGCCATCAGAGAGAGGCCTGGTGGCATGGACAATTAAGTCATTATGTCACTAGGGCAGGCTGCCAAGCAAGCTGTCAGAGGGCAGACAGAGTGATTAAGTTTTGGCTGGGGTACTGTCATGTAGTCATTGATAAAGCTGTCTCTCGTGTTTGAATCCATTCTTGCTTTCTGTGGATTCGTTTTATACACTACCCCCCCCCCAGCCTCCTGCAGAAGCACAGGAGCTCCCTTGAGTATACCTCTGGTTTTCCTCCAGAGAGCCCAAGGAATCACATCTAACTTTCAGGGAAGTAGGGGAGAGGTGAGATGTTGGGCTTATTTTTACCAAAATTGAAGACTAGTGGCACAAGATAGAAGTCACTAGATGGAATGACATCATCGGATGTTCCTTCTTGAGGCAGTAATCACAAAAGCAAATTGAGTGGTAGAGTGTCAAGATGAACTTTAATACTTCGTAACTTGAGCTCCAGGCCAGGTCTCAAAACATGTTAGGCATATTGCCAGAAACAGCTCAGCCCTAGAACAAATTGAGTGATAATAGAAAGTAGATTCTGAGTGGGTTTTAGGCTCTGATCTTGCCACTTGTGCACAAATGCACATCATCTGTCTGTACATACTGGTACACTCTCTACATATTCTCAGGGGGAACTGGTTCACATTTAATGTTCTTCCATCTGCCATTTGATTTTAAAATCTTGGGAGGAAAGAATTGAAAATCAAACGTACACATGTGACCTGCATAAATACAAGAAAAATAGATAATACAACAAATTAAATATGAAGCATTAGTTCTCATCACAAAACAGTTTTCCATGGTTTTACATTTAGAGAGCAGTTTCTACTTGGTGCAATTGAAATGAACTTTTTAGGAATTCTTTTATTGTCTATGGAGGTGCACTGGCACCTTCTGTCTCCCAGGGAGCAGAGTACGGGATTGTGTAATGAGTGGTGGATGTGGCTGACTGGCTGTCTACTTCTAAACCTGAGATGGCTGATAGAAGTTTATTACTCCTGCAGGAGATGGAGATGTGTTACTGAACTTGTCTCTTGTTTACTCTGAAAAAGTCTGTTCAGAGCACTCATTTAGACGTTTCCCCTGGGTGTTTATAGCCCGGTACAATGATCATGTGATTCCAGATTGCAATCCAAGACTATCATATCCATAGTTAATTTTCAGAGCCAAACTTTTTTTTTATTGCTTCTGTGGGATTATGCTAATTGCCCAATTCAAATTCAATTCAATCCACGTTTTTGAGAGCCTGCTGTGTGCTAAGGCGATGGAGATACTTAATAAGACATGGTTCCAGCTGTCAGAGTAAAACGAGGGGAGACTCTGGACGAAATCCAAAGATACACGTTGGGTTGGGACTGAGTGAGGCTCAACGCCCTTTCTTGAGTTGTTTGCTTACTCTGAAAGTCAGCTTTGTTCTCAGTCAGCAAACACTGTTGTCTCTTTTTCCTCATTGCAGAGCTTGAAGGGGTAGCAAGTTGCAAGCCTGTGTCACAGGAATGAGCAGTCATCTAGTACTTTAATGACCAAGTCAAGAATTCCATTTGCTAATTTAAAAACCAAAACAAAATCCAGTTGCCATCAAGATGACCCCAACTCATGGCAACCCCATGTGTGTCAGAGTAGAAGGGTGCTCTGTGAGGTTTCCAATGGCTGATTTTTTGGAAGCAGATCATCAGGCCTTTCTTCCGAGGAGCCTCTGAGTGGACTTGAACCTCCAACCTTTCTGTTAGCAGCCAAGTGTATTAACTGTTTGTACCACCCAGGGACTCCCTGCCACCAGTTTACTTATTTGTATTTCTAACATTTATAATGGGTCCCTTCTCCTAAGGGTGCTAATTTTTCTAAATAACAGGAGCAACAACAACATTATTTCCCCATCAGTATGCCACAGACTGAGTTGGGTTCTAGAGATGCTGGCAACATCTCCTGTGAGTTGTGGGAAAGCTGCTCTAGCAAAGAATGGACTTGCCTCCTTAACCTCAGGTTAAATGTCATCCCCTTAGCACCTACTGAGTTGCTTCACTTTCTGCTTTATTTGGGTGCAACTAAAACTAGTTAAACAGCCTTAAAAAGTTATTCACTGGAATAAAACAACCTATGTCTCTGAGGTAAAAGGAATCTCAGTAGCTTCCTTGTTGACAGATGTAATTTTGAGAGAGTGAGTCTGAGGGGGGCAGGAGTGGAGGGCAGGAGGCCATGATGTCAGGAGTTACAACACTGGGAGTTCGAGCCCCACTTTCTCCACTGAGACCCGTGTGGTATTTGGTAAGCAGCTGACCTTCAATCTGGCCTTCTGTAAAGTGTGATTCTTAATATCTGTCCTGCTTATCGTTCAGACAAGAAGCGGATGAAATAGGGAGAGTTCTTAGGAAAGTAAATAGACATCAAGTGTTAGGGTATCATCATCAAAGAAACTATAGTAGAGTTGTACAGCAGTTCTAGTGCTTTTCTAAACAATTTAGTTCTTGAAAATAAAAGATAAGAAGAGCTTTGAGATAACTGGTAGTTTGGTTAATATAGAGGACTGCCTGTATGATCAGCTCCTTTTGACCAGGCTGAGAAATAATAGAAGAGATGATTTTGAGTCTTTGTCTTGACAGAGGACGTCTACTCATGCTTTAAGGAACATGTGGATTGGAAGGCTCTTAGACTTTCAGTTTTGTGAGTCAGAATGGGTATTTATGTTGGGGGTGATGAGGTGGTTACTTGGTTTTTATGGCTATGAGAGATAATATTAAAGAGTTATTAGAAAATTTATTAGTCATATGACGCTGTAAGTTAAGGGCCTTGAACAGGGAAAGGATGTGGAACTAATTTTTGGTAGTGAGGAGCTAATTCTTGTTCTTGAGCTCTAGACTGATAATGGTGAAAATATAAGGTTGAGGATTGCTTTTCTGATCTTGGATAAATTCAAGTTTGAATGATAAGAATCTGAAACAGAGTGGTAAATATCGAATTAGGAATCGAGGGACAGATTCAAGACCCTGAACAACATAGACATGGCTGGTGAAGCTGGATGGGTAGGTGGAAGTACAGTCAGTGCACCAGTAATCCAAACCAGTTGCCTTCAAGTGTGTTTTAGAGTAGAACTGTGCTCCATACTGTTTTCAATGGCTGATTGTTTTGGAAGTAGATTGCCAGGCCTTTCTTCCAAGGTGCCTCTGGTTGGGCTTCAGCTTCCACCCTTTTGGATAGCAGCTGAGTATGTTATCCTCTCTCTTGCTAGCCTCTGTCTGTTCCAGGATCTTGCTTTCATGCTGTCACGTTTGGGTTTGATTTAATAGCTCAACTTCAGAGAGACATTTTAACTTTCCTGTTATGCTTTGAAAACTAATGACAAGATATGTTTTGAGAAACTAGCTCTTCATTAAATTCTACTTACAAAAATGTTCAAACTTTAAAATTGTGAACTGTTACTATTTTTCATAGGTGAGTTTTTCTTTCAGATCCTGAAAAATATGAATTTTAAAGCTCTCTTCTTATGTTAATCTACTTTTGGAAACTTTATTGTTCTTTTCTTTCCAGTGTCATTTGCTCGAAGGAAACAAAAGATAATGATGATTCCTAGTCTAAACACACCTTGCTAACATTTCCCTAACAAAAATAGCAAACTGTAATTTAAAGTTTATCTCACTCTGTTATTGTTAGGCCACTAAGAAGTGATATTTACAGAAAATTTTGTACTAACAATTGAACTTTCTTTAAATGTATATTTGGGCTACAGTCAGGGCTTTGTGGCCCTGAGGCCGTGGAGGTATTTTTGTTCTGGATCTCTACTGAGAGTTCTCTTTCTCAAGTAACCCCTAAGTTAAAGGTAAACCTCAGAGCTGCCCTTTGATGCTTGAGAAGTCAAAACTTTCTGCCTTCTCTTTGTGGCCTGAGGGAGTCCCTGGGTGGTGCAAATGGCTAACGTGCTTAGCTGCTAACTGAAAGATTGAAGGTTTAAGTCTACTTAGAGGTGCCTCAGAAGAAAGGCCTGGCAATCTACTTCAGAACAATCAGTCGCTGAAAACCCTATGGAACACAGTTCTACTCTGACAAACATGGAGTCGTCATGAGTCGGACTCAACTCCATGGCAACTAGTTATTTTTTGGGGCAGGGAAGAGAATCATCTTTCCTAGAGTTGCAAGAGTGTTAAATGAATCTAAGGGACACCCATTTAAAAGGATTCCACAGCTGAAGGTCACATTGCTAGGACTTGCTTTTTCAGGGACCCATCTTCTTTTGCCAGGTAGTCTCAGAACCAGGCCACTTTGTAATCTTTACATTTAAGACTCTCTTCTGGATATTTTACCTGGAATTACTTGGCATGTATATGGATTCCGGATTGGAGGATGCAGGGCAGCAGCCTTACAGGTGCCCATTATCATACCTCATAAACAGGCATGGGCACCGTTGCTAAATTGGAAGCAGCTTCTCATTTCCTCAAGGAGCCCTGGTGGTACAGTGTTTAAGTCCTTGGCTGCTAACTGAAAGGTTGGCCGTTCAAACTCACCAGCTGCTCCAAGGGAGAAAGATGTGGCAGTCTGCTTCTGTAAAGATTTACAGCCTTGGAAACCATATGGAGCTGTTCTGCCCTGTCCTGTAGGGTTTCTGTGAGTTGAAATCGACTTGACAGCAGTGGGTTTTTTGGGGTTCTCATTTCCACAGGAGCAACTTGTACTGATTTTGGGAACACCAGTTCATTAATTCCTGTACCAGTATCCATTTTGCTTTAATACGATTTTTTTCCCTATAAGTTTCCCCTATTTTCTTACATTCTTCCAGACATCTACTAAAATCTCAGTACCTATGTAAAGCTTTTCTTAATTTGAAGGAAGTGGTCCTTTTCCTTTAGTTGTATGATGCCTCAGTCTCCCTGTGAAAGATAAGTCCGCTATAGTGTAGATACAAACACTTCTTTATTTATGATCTTGGATTTTCCTCTGACAGATGTGTTAGAAGATGCCCACATGATTTGAGAAGAAAGTTGGGAAGAAACTACCTTCCAAAATAGGATCTAAAATCAACACATAATAGATATTATCCATATGTAGAAAATCTCCAAACGAAACCTATTGTAACAAATGATTCATCATTAATGATTTTGTGGAGCCAGAGTATACTCTTTGGAAGATATGACTATATTATTACTATGACTAGAAACTCATAATTAAGTCAGTTGTATTGTGATATGTGACCATGAATTGATGGTGCTGTGGCTGACCATAGAAAAGCAGAATTAGATGGCATTTGTCTCAGTGTGCCTTAAAAACTTCGAAGGGCGAGACTTGAAAGCAGTGACATAACAGGCAGATATACCAATGTTCATTGCAGCACTGTCCACAATAGCCAAGGGTAGAAACAACCTAAATTGTCCACCAATAGATGAATGTATAAACAAAATATGGTATATACATACGGTGCATACAATGGAGTGTTACTCAGCCATAAAGAGAAATGAAATCCTGATACACGCGACAACATAGATGAACCTTTAAAACATTGTGCTTAGTGAAATGAGTCAATCACGAAAGGACAAATATTGTATGATCTCACTTAGTGTGAAATAGCTAGTATAGGCAGATGTATAGAGGCCAGTTTATTAGCGGTTACCTGGTGGGAGGGACAGAGAAAGGGGAGTGCTTGTTCAGGAAGCAGTGAGTTTCTGTTTGTGGTGATGGAAAATTTGGCAACAGTTATTGGTGATTGTAAATTATACTTCCTTCCTTCTGGGGAGGAGGAGGCAAAAGATACACCACCAGGCAATAGTTTGTGAGCTATTTATTACCTCTAGTATATTTAACTTCTTACTGCCTGTGTGTTCACTAAGCTCACAATCAAATATGATACAATCTATTTCAGTTGGTTTTGTACAGGAGAAAGCTTATACTTTATTTTTTAAATAACTTTTTTTCCCTAAGTTCCATATGTCTTCTCTTATTTTAAGAATGCAATAATAGTCAGCATATAATAAGAGTTAGTTAATAGCCAGGTGCTGTTCTATTAATACAAGTTTTCAACAAAACATTTATTTTTGTTCAAGCTCATTGGCTTTATTTAGCAATTCACAAATTGGGAAGCATCTAGTTTGAAAGTCAGGCTAGAGTTCCAAAGAGCAGTGCAAAGTAGAAGGGTTTCATAGGCAACAGACACACAGGAAGAAGATAGCTATACTGGGCAGTTTCAGATTGACTGACGGACATTTTCTACTGGGCAATTGTGGATTGACTGGTGGGAATTTTATTTCCTTATTTGGGATAAAAAGGGAAATTCTGAATTAGGTTAAGCTGTACAGGCAAGTCCTAATTGGTTAGCTTAGGTTTCTGTTTCTGGGAGAGTTGAGCACTTACAAGAAATAGAAACTTACTTTAGTTAGCTGACATAGGACTTAGCATGAGTGACTCTTCTTTGGGTGTAACAAGATTTTCTTAACAACTCCCCCCTTTTGATCATACTTTCATTTGTATGAGAGATGTGATGAGAATTTTAAGGCAGAAGTGCTACTCTTGGTCACCACTGTCTTGTCCAGTCTGAGTCTGCATAGTATTCACATGTCATGATGTCAAGCTCATATTCTTGCAGACAGTTTTTCCCTTTATTTTTCTTTTGATGATCAATGAGATCATCTTTTGATTTTTTAGCAGCTGTGAACACACATTTAAGACTCTCGAGAGGATACAGGGCACAAGGGAGACTATAATTATAAGGAGAACAATGTTCTGTGTTTGGAATGCACTCTGAAGCCAAGGTCTCCATGACCCAAACCAGTTCACGTCAAATAGGTAAAAAAATGACCTGTGTAAGAGTTTACTTCCTTGAGCCAGGCAGTTTGGTTTACTATTTCATGTAATTGAGTCTTGACTTCCCCAGAAGCGTTAATTCAAGTACAACAGGTAGTATTAGCCACTTCACAGACTCCTCCCTGCTCAGCAAGGAGATAGTCGAGAGATATCCTATTATCTAGGAAAACTTGCTAAGGAGTCTAAATACTTTTCTTGGGCTGCTAGTGCCTTAGCAGAAGACTCTGCAATATTTCCTAATGTAATTGACAAATTTCTCATCATGTGTTCATTAGTGCTGACTAGCCATGGTAGGAGGGATCTACTGAAAGAAGCAAATCATGAATCATGAGCACGTCCTGGTAATTCTCATTTAGCTCTACAAAGATTAAGAGGTGCAGCCCAGTGGGCCATTTCTGATTGATTAATTATGGACGGATAAATGGATCATCAGCACTGCAAGAGCGCATTGTCCCCTCAAAGCCAGCCATTAAGGCATGTTAATATCCATGTATATTCCTTGTCAGGATTTTGAGCTGCACAATGGGTTCCTCCACAGATAAAGATGTACCCGGGTGGAGCACATAATGACCCTCCTAGGTTCTGGTTATTAACAGATTCACCTTCTGGAATACTTTGATTTGCACTTCCAAGCCATGATTTTGTAAAGCTGTTAATTGCATATAGAAAGGCATCCAAGTGAGATTGTCTCTTTTCTGAATATTTGGCATAGTCGTGGAACTAGGTGTGAGTTTTTTTAGTATACGTTTGACTGGGGCAAATGGTGTCCCAGTAAGTATAAGACCAGAGAAGATCATGAGTAGTAGTATTTATAAAAATGTCTTTTGGGGGTGCCCAATTGTTTTGGTGCTAACTGTGCCATTAGAACAACAGCAGCCCAAAGATTGAAGCCAGGCACAGGCTGATTAGGGTGTAAGAGTTGAACCCCAGTGACCATTGAAGCATAGTGGTCCTGTTGGTAACTATAGTGGCATTAGGAACTCTGGAAAAACCAGTTATGAGAAAGGCCAGTGGATCTCAGGAGTCATGAACAGAACGGGGTTTGTGCTGGCAAATCCAGCAGTTAGTGAGATTCCCCCTTTGTGAAGGCCTGGGAGATGAGAATCATAGAGCTGTTCTTCCAGGCTAGTGCAAAGGAGAAGCACAGGATAAGGAGCGGTGAGTCTTTTGTTTTACTTGATCTGTTGTCTTGGGAAGATGCAGTCTACCTCGTGACATCATCTGCTTTTATTTCTGGTCAATTTGATTTAACATCCCTGCCAGTAGAACAGGGCCAAGTAGAGCCCTTCTTGACTGGGAAATACATACCCAAGTTTGGATGCCTTGTAATTTGACTGCAGTGTCATTGGTCAGGACTACATGGTAGGGTCCCGTCCACTGTGGCTCAAAGGCTGTTTCCTCTGATGTCGTCTCCAAAATATACAGTCACCAGGTTTAGCTTTGGAGAAGGCCTAGTTCCTCATCATTGTCGCAATTGCATTTTAAAAACTTGTCCCTTGGTTTGGGATTGGTTTGGAGTTTCATTTTGCGTAGATTGCTTGATGCAGGAGAAGGTTACGGAATGGGAGACCTTCGCTGAGCATGTTGTACAGGATTAGAGTTGCAAAGACTTTGGTGAAATAGCAACACTACTTTGCAAACTCAGTGTATGGAGACAAAAGAGTACTGTGTTTTTCACTTTTGAAATTGACTTTTAGCTTGAGAGTATTGTTAAAAATATCATGTATTAATTTAAAGGGATAACACAGTATTTGATTGCTTTATAATTTAATAAACAATTTGCAAATTGGAGAAATGTATGATTTTTATGGCAGAATTTTTTGCAATTTCCAGCTGGGCCACCTGGGCTTCCAGGAGACAGGAAAGTAGGAGAGGATCACCTGAAGTTATATTTCAAAGAGGTAGCTGTGAGGAGATATCTTATATTTACATACTTCTCAAAGAGACAGTTTACAATTACAAGTTATCTAAAGCGAATTCTGAAAGAACAGAGGAGGGGAGTCTCTTCCCTTATTTTCAACAAGGAGAATTAAAACCTCTTATTTCAATTGTATTTTTCCTTATAGCGTGTGTGTGTGTTGGGAGAGGATTGTAGATTTTAACAATTGTTTGACTAAGGTTGCTGTATTCATGTAGTCCACATATAATATAGAAGGCTCCAGGGCATTTCACATATGGAGAAAAATTAAAAATGGGCCAGATTATAAAGATAACTGCTTGGGAGGCCTCAATAATTGCTGTTTTTTATTGGCTCTGCAAGGATTTTATGTAAGAACTACTGTGATCTGTGAGAGATGATTTTCCAGACTGCCTTTTAGTAACCACTGTTGTATCCCTGAATAGCTCCATTTGAGCTGTCCCAATTGTTAACATATTACTTTTACTCAAGTGAACAAAACTTGCAACAACAACAACAAAAAACACCCAAACCTGTTTTCGTCGAATTGATTCCGACTCATGGCAACCCTATAGGACAGAGGAGAACTGCCCCATAGGGTTTCCAAGGAGTGGCTGGTGGATTCAAACTGCCGACCTTTTGGTTAGCAGCCAAGCTCTTAATCACTGTGCCACACCAGGGCACCAACAGTACCTTCAAATTATGCTGTTACTTTTCTACTGCTTCTTTGGCATAGTTTGGGGATTCTGTTCCTCTTTCTGAGATGGGAATAACATTATTCTTTTGCTGTGCCCCAGTTTCAGCATCGTTTAAAGAGGGGAGTTACTGGTGGTGAGCATCCTCCCTGATTTTGTGAAGTATACTAGATGGATTACAAAGATTTTGATCTGCAAATTTCCTGAATTCCTTAGGAGAAATGAGTAACATAAACGTGAACCTGTGATTTTTTTAGGATGAGGTGGGAGGTGGAGGAGTGTCTGCATTTCCACTTCTTAAATCCTTGCCTTTGATCTTCTCAGGCCAGGATACTTAAAGGATCATTGCACCTTTGGGCTCTTCTTTAGAGCTGGGAGGAAGAAGACAGCCTGTCTCATGTCCTCAGTGAGAGGTTTTCACTTGTTGTGCTCCTCACTGGGCGACAGAGGGACTGGAGCCTTTGCCTGGGATCTGAGGTTATTTTCTAGGTCCCTCAGGATGTCTTTCTGAGGAAGGAAGAACCCAGGACTGCTTACTGCTAGTGTTCTTTTGTCTGGTGTTAGGACCTGATATATTGTGGTTCCCGGTACAATGACATAATAATTAGATGCTGTCCCTACAGTACCCAGTTGCCGTTGAGTTGACTCCGACTCTTGGCAATCCTATGTGTACCAGAGTAGAACTGTGCTGTATAGGGCTTTCAGTGGCTGATTTTTCAGAAGTAGATCACCAGGCCTTTCTTTCAAGGTGCCTCTGGGTGGACTCCAACCTCTAACCTTTCAGTTAGCCCTGTCTTTTGTTACCAACACAACATTCTTCTGGTCAGCAAGAATAAAATATAGTAGTTTTTGTGTCTCCTCCCCGGACTCTGCTCCATGGTTGAGCCCTGTAAACTTCCCCTTTGCATTGGTCTGGTTGTCTATACTTGTCTCTCAGCCTCCAACCTGTGTCTTCCTAAATCCGTTTTCTTCCCATTCGTGATGTCCCTAAACACAACTTTCATTGT
This sequence comes from Dugong dugon, assembly GCA_030035585.1. NCBI lineage: Eukaryota > Metazoa > Chordata > Mammalia > Sirenia > Dugongidae > Dugong > Dugong dugon. The sequence continues at coordinate 18,725,441 of CM057469.1, read as the reverse complement.
ATTTTCCAAGTACATATTCAAGTTTATTTTCAAGTGCCACTCTTATCACTGATCTGTTCAAAACACCTTCATGGTCTCTCTGTTGAATGGCGAACTTAGCGTAAATTCTTTTGACCTCCGTTTAAGACCTGCTGGCCTCCTACCCATCTTTCCAAGGTGTATCGCCTATATGAGTCCTGTGCTCCAGCCCAGTTCTTAAACTTTAGCATGCTTCAGAATCCCTCGGAGGGCTTGTGAGAACACAGGTTGCTGCATCCCACTCTCAGAATAGGATGGGCCTGAGAATTGTGTTTCTAGCATGTTCCCAGGTGATGCTTTGAGGATCGCTGTTCTAACCAACTCAGACTGTTGCAATTTAATAAACCTCAGAATTCTCCCTTGAATTTTTTTTAAAATCTTCTTTCACTTTGAATACTACCCTTGGCTCATTCTACGCATCAAAGCCCTACTCATCCATCAGCTTTTCCAAATGCCACCTTTTTAGAAAGTGATTGCCAGTCCTTCCAAATGGCTCTGAGCACATCCTCCTCTCACTGGCTGTGGTCTTCTTACCTCTTTCATTGGCACCTACATGTGCTATAGTTGTTTATATTCCATCTCCTTTTCCCCCTCTGGATGGTAAGCTCCTCAAGAGGAACAAAATATAACTCCCTCAGTGCTTGGTAGAAAAAGAATCTTGAAATAAGAAGCCCTACTTTTGGTTGACTCCATTCTGCATCTAAAGATTCTGGCAAGTGCTTTGAGACCCTCAAAGGGCAGGGATTATATCTTACTCATATTTGAATCTTCTGCAGCACCTAATTCCTTGCCTATAGTTGGACTCTAATAAATAAATATTTGTTGAATGAATAACAAGCTTAAACGTGCAGAATGTTGAAGGCCTGGAAAATAAGGAAAAAGCTCTGTCTAGCCATCTTGCTTCTATTCCTGTAATCCTCTTATAAGCTGTGGGCCTCTAGGATAACATTTATTATTTTTAATGAACTGGTGTGTTGCATAATTTAAACCTATTTATTATCCTTCAACACTTAGCCTTGAAGAGTTTCCATCAGCCAGGAAGATCTGAGGAGAGGTGGGGCATGCCTTTGTCCCAGGTTATTACTTTTCCAGAGAAGAGCACTTTGAAGAGGGCAGTGGAGGCTGATCTTTTATTTTAGCGCAGTGTAATTATGATAATCTTGTTCTTTAACCAAGGAGCCCTGGTGACACAGTAGTTACGTGCTCAGCTGCTAACCAAGAGGTTGGCGATTCAAACCTACCGGCCGCTCTGTGGGAGAAAGATGTGGCAGTCTGCTTTCATAAAGATTACAGCCTTGGAAACCCTATGGGACATTTCTGCTCTGTCCTGTAGGGTTGCTATGAGTCAGAATCGACTCGACAGCAACAGGTTTTGGATTTTTTGTTGTTGTTCTTTTTGTTGTTGTTATACTTTAGATGAAGATTTGTAGAACAAATAGTTTCTCATTAACAGTACACGTACTGTTCTATGACAATGGTTAACAACCCCATGACATGTCAACACTGTCCCTTCTCAGCCATGGGTTCCCTATGACCAGCTTTGCTGTCCCCTCCTGCCTTCTATTCCTTGTCCCTGGACTGCTGTGCCCCATGTGTCTCATTTTGTTTTATGGGGCTGTCTGATCTTTGTCTGAATGATGAACCTCGGGAGTGACATCATTACTGAACTAAAAGGGTGTCCGGAGGCCATACTCTCAGTGTTTCTCCAGTCTCTGTCAGGCCAGTAAATCTGGTCTTTTTTTGTGAGTTACAGTTTTGTTCTACATTTTTTTCCAGCTGTCCGGGACCCTCTATTGTGACCCCAGTCAGAGCAGTCAGTGGTGGTAGCCAGGCACCATCTAATTGTATTGGATTCAGTCTGGTGGAGGCCGTGGTAGTTGCTGTCCATTAGTCCTGTTGTTGTTCTTTAAAACACGTACACACACAATCTCACACATATACACACGCACACGTACACACTTCAGAAGTCTCTAATGGCTGATAATGGTGACCCATTGGGAAGCAGGGACAAGCAAGAGAGAGAAAGTATATTTTTTAAGGATTTATTTTCAATATTTTATATAAAAAATTTATAATAGTAATACATGCTCATTGTAAACCATGGAAACAATACAGAAGTAGATAGAGCCAAAAGTTATATTTACTCCCAGGGAAGTATATTTTTATAATTTAAAGCGATTTATAGAGATGCTTTGCCATGGTAATGCCCCAGCAGTAAAGTAAATGACATTCACAATATAGACAACAATCAGCTACAGTTTTGGTATCCAGGATAATCAGTGTGTGATTTTCCTGGTGTCCCCAAAATTATTAACACTGCTATACAAATGACAGAGCCCTTGAACTTCACAGGTAGGTTTCATCTTCACATTTGAGCATTTTCAGTAACGTCTCAGCCTCAGCCCGCACTCCTTTCTTACTTAGAGGCCCTTGTTCAGGCTACAGGGCAGAGAAAGCTAAGAAACGAGATTGGTTTTGTGATTCCTTTCATTCATTCACTCAGCAGATACTCAGTGATTACTCCCTCCATGCCGCCTCACTCGGACACTGAGCCAGGCATCGGAGATACAGCAGTGAGCAAAACACACCCAGTGCCTGCCTTTAGGGAGGTTCAGATCAGGATGGCAGAGTCATTGCAGGCTCTGGAGCTGGACAGCCTGAATTCAAATCCCAGAACAGACACTTAATAAACTGTGTGCCCTCAGACAAGTTACTTGAGTCTCTGGGCCTCAATTTCCTCATCTGTAAAGTGGGGATGATAAAAATACCTACCTCAAAGGTTATTGTAAGTATAAAAATAAATAATGTATGTAAAGGGATTAGAACAGAATCTAATATTTGGTAAGTGCTCTATAAATACTAGTTATTATTTACAGTTGGGGTAGGTGTAGACATTAAACCATAAATATGAAGTTATAAACTGAGATAAGAAGGGTGCTATGAGAAAGTATAACAAGGGGTTCTAACTTAGACTGGGAGGTCAAAGAAGCATAGTGGCCAGCTGGTGGTGGGAAGGTGGCCCAGATAGCAGGGGTGGAGGAAGCAAGGAGGGGAGAGGTGACAATGTGGCTGGAATTCCAAGCAGGGGCCAGACCATGTGGGGCCTAAGGGCATTTAATTCCCCTCATTCATTTTAGAGATCAGGAAATTAAGGCCCAGAAGTATTATTGCTTTATTCAGGTCATATTGTTGGTGACAGAGCTAAGGCAGACACAGGTCTCCTTATTCCTGATGCACTGGCTAGAAAACCCATTACCCTGGGACTTTGAACACTTTTAATCCCTATTAGATGCAAATCTAAACATCCTTAGACTTGTGCCTGGTAGAATGACAAGTCCTCATTACAAAAGAGGGCAAAATGGTAGTGAATATAACACATCTTCCCTCCCCCATTCGTGCACATATATACTTCCCTCTCTCCCTCCCTCTTTTTCTTTCTCCTTCCTTCCTTCCTCCTTGGGGTGATCTGGCTCAGAAGTATGCGTTAGATGGTAGTAGGTATCTGAATAGGGGAGAATTCAGGCTGCTCCTTTGTTTCCAGATTTATATTATCTGACTCATTTATCTCTTTATGAGTCCATCCCTCCATTCATTCACTTGTTCATTCATTTATGCATGCAATTCACAAGTATTTATTGAAGGCCAACTGTGAGTAAAGCATTTGTGCTTGATGGTCAACCAGACAAACCCAGTCACTGCCATCATGCAGTTACAATCTATCAGCAATGACCCAACAGGAACTTATCACGTGTCTACAGTTGATATGTGCTATCAATGTGTTATGGGATTCAAAAAGTATGCGAGATAGTCTAACCCCCACAAAGAATTTCCAGTCCTACTGATCCCACAAAGCTATTTCCTTACTGTCTTATTTATTTTTAATTTCCTAGATAGGGGCAGTGATACTCCCCAATCTCATTTCTCTCCTAAATCTCATTTTCACAGTTGTTCAGTGAAGGATAGGGAAACTATTGCAGCAGCACCCGGTATTCAACGAGCAACAGAATTTCATGAACCATTTTTTATATTCCTTGTGGTCTCTTGAGTCTGGTTGATCTTGACCAGAGCCTTGATAATCTCCCAGACAAAATATTTACATCTTCTGCAGCTCTAGGGACTTGGAGGAAGGAATATTGTGGCTGAAATCCTAAATATTTTGGACTGTCATTAATGCAAGTGTTACATAGCAGATGCTATGCAGCATAAGCTCTGTCCCAAGAAAATAGGTCAGTACCTTTGTCTATGGAAAGGTACATGTATTCTCATAAATTTTTCCAGCTTTCCAATTGTGTATCCTTTTTCCTTTTGGGATAACCCCTACTTTCCTCCTTCAGCCCTTGGCTACCTTCTCTTAATTTTCAGGAAAGAATGAAAAAATTTCACAGTAAATGATAGCAGTTCGAATTATTATTTTATTTCTTCCAGGGAGACTTGCCATTTCATGGAAATCAAAGCTTTGATCCAAAGGAATGAATCTTTAATTGTTGAATTTCAGATGTGGGCAGGACTCATCTTGGGTAATAGGATTTTCCAAGTATTCTTGAAATCACAATGTGTAGGTCGTTGTGTGCTATTGAGTCTACTTACTGCATTGGTGAGACTGTAGTGCTGGCAATTTCCAAATAAGGTGAAGTCTATTGTGCTACTCCTGTTTATACCTCTTTATTCTTGTTTTGTGGAAAAGAGGGTTTGTAAAAAAAAAAAAAAAATTATTGAGTCCACACCATATGCCCAGTGTCAACCCTGCAACGACTCTGAGGAGGAGGCATTATCTTCATGTTATATATGAGATGACTGAAAGGTAACAGCAGGTGAGGGACTTGTTCAAGATCACACAGCTTAGAATTGGAGTTGGGTTGTGAAGAAAAATAATGGAAGACAACAGGTGTTAGTGAGGATATAGAGATATTGGAACCCTCACTTACTGCTGCTGGGGTTGTAACATGATACAGCCACTGTGGAAAACAGTTTGGCAGTTCCTCAAAAAGTTAAACATAAAATTACCATATGGCCCAGCAATTCCACTCCTAGGTATATACCCAAAAGAATTAAAGGAGGAACTCAAACGGATACTTGTACATCCATGTTCGTTGCAGCACTATTCACAATAGCCAAAACATGGAAAAAGCCTAGATGTCCATCAACAGATGAATGGATAAACAAAATGTATAGGTAGTCCTCAGGTTACGAACATCTGACTCATGGACAACTCGTGCTTCAGAACGGACTGCCATAAAGCCTATTATGTTAAAATTTTCAGTTAAATACTTACAATGATTTCTAATAATGAATGCACACACTACTTTGTGAGGCTCATGAAAACATTGCATGGTTTGGAAGTGTTTCTTAAGTGTTTTATGTGCATAGAAAGATAAAATATATACTATATACTAAGACAGACATTTGACTGACATAGGCTAAATAAGAACCTCTTTCGACTTACTTACAAATTCAGCGTAAAGACAGACTGAGGAATGGATCTTGTTCAAAACCCGAGGACTGCCTTTACAGACATACAATGGAATACTACTCAGCCAGTAGGAGAACTGAAGTCCTGATACATGGATGAACCTTGAAAATATCATGCTGAATGAAATAAGTCAGTCACAGGACATTAGAGGTTTAAAGGTGCCAATAATCAAACTAGCTCATATGAGCAGCCTATTTAGGCATATCAAAACAAAACAAGAAGCTAGGACACAGTAAGCAAACATAAAATAAATAAATATAATAGCTTATTGATGACTCAGAGACAACAGTCAATATCAAATCACATAAAGAGGCAATCCATGATGGCTTCAGTAAGCTCCCAAAATAAAGAATATAGAAATTTTTCAGGGGAAGAAGATTTATTGGAATTACTGGAGGTAGAATACAAAAGATCAATATACAGAACTTTTCAAGAAATTAGGAAGGAAATTAAGCAAAATGCAGAACACGCAATAGAGGAAATTAAAAAGATAGAGAAGACAAACCCCATATAAGGTAGATCCCAGAAGAAAGTCACCAAGACATATTATAATCAAACTCGCCAAAACCAAAGATAAAGAGAGACTTTTAAGAGCGGCTATGGATAAACAAAAAACCAACTTATTTGAGTAAAAATCAGATAAAAGGATTTAAAAAAATGAAGAAACCCTGAGAATTCTGTGGGACTCCATCAAGAGGAATAACCTACGAGTGATAGGAGTACCAGAACGGGGGAATAACAGAAAATACAGAGAGAATTGTTAAAGATTTGTTGGCAGAAAACATCCCTGATATTGTGAAAGATGACAAGATATCTATCCAAGATGCTCATCAAACCCCACATAAGGTAGATCCCAAAAGAAAGTCACCAACACATATTATAATCAAACTTGCCAAAACCAAAGATAAAGGAGAATTTTAAGAGCAGCTAGGGGTAAACGAAAAGTCATCTACAAAGGAGAGTCAGTAAGAATAAACTCGGACTACTCAGCAGAAACCATGCAGGCAAGAAGGCAATGGGATGACATATATAAATCCTTGAAGGAAAAAGACTGCCAGCCAAGAATTATATATCTAGCAAAACTGCCTCTCAAATATGATGGCAAAATTAGGGCATTTCCAGATAAACAGAAGTTTAGGGCATTTGCAAAAACCAAACCAAAATTACAAGAAATACTGAAGGGAACCCTCCAGTTAGAAAATCAGTAACATCAGATAACAACCCAAGACTAGAACACAGGACAGAGCAACCAGATACCAATCCAGATAGGGAAGTCACAAAAATAAATCAAAGCTAAACCACTGAAAACAGGGAAACAGATGTCAATATGTAAAAGATGACAACATTAGAACAAAAAAGAGGGACTTAAAAAATGTAGACATAGATTTTTTCATATGGAGAGGAAGTCAAGGCAATATAAAATAAAAGACTGGTATAAACTTAGAAAAATAGGGGTAAATATTAAGGTAACCACAAAGGAAACTAACAATCCTACAAGTCAAAATTAAAAAAATAGAAAAATATAAAGACTCAGCAAACACAAAATCAACAACAATGAAAAAGATGAAAAGAAAATACATAAAGAAGAACGACTCAGCACAGAAAATTTAAGTGGAACAAAGAAACTGTGAACAACACACAGAAAAAGACATCAAAATGACAGCACTAAACTCATACCTATTAATAATTCACTGAATGTAAATGGACTAAATGCACCAGTAAAGAGACAGAGAGTGGTAGATTGGATAAAAAAACATGATCCGTCTATATGCTGCCTACAAGAGACATACCTTAGACTTAAAGACACAAACTAAAACTCAACGGATGGAAAAATATATATCAAACAAACAGCACTCAGAAGAGAGTAGGAGTGACAATATTAACCTCTGACAAAATAGACTTTAAAGTAAAATTCACCACAAAGGACAAGGAAGGACATTATCTAATGAGTAAAGTGTCAATACACCAGGAGGACATAACTATAATAAATATTTACACACCCAAAGGCTGGGCTCCAAAATACATAAAACAAACTCTGACGGCATTGAGAAGAGAGATAAACAGTTCCACAATAGTAGTAGGAGACTTCAATACACTACATTTGGTGAAGGGCAGAACATCCAGAAAGAAGCTCAACAAAGACATGGAAGAGCCAAATGCTACAATCAACCAGCTTGATCTCATAGACCTATAGCGAACACTCCACCCAACAGCAGCCAAGTATACTTTCTTTTCCAGCGCACATGGAACATTCTCCAGAATAGACCATGTATTAGGCCATAAAGCAAGCCTTAACAAAATCCAAAGCATCAAAATATTACAAAGCATCTTTTCTGACCATAAAACCATAAAAGTAGAAATAAACAACAGAAAAAGAAAGGGAAAAAAAATCAAACACATGGAGACTGAACAACACCTTGTTCAAAAACTACTGGATTATACAAACGAGAATGAAAACACATCCTACTAGAATCTTTGGGACACAGCAAAAGCAGTGCTCAGAGGTCAGTTTATAACAATTAATGCACACATCCAAAAAGAAGAAAGGGCCATAATCAAAACATTAACCCTGCAAGTGGAACAAATAGAAAGAGGGCAGCAAAAGAAGCCCTCAGGCGCCAGAAGAAAGGAAATAATAAGAATTAGAGCAGAATTAAATGAAACAGAAAATAGAAAAACAATTGAAAGAGTTAACAAGTCCAAAAGCTGGTTCTTTGAAAAGATCAACAAAATCAATAAACCATTGGCCAAACTGACAAAAGAAAAACAGGAGAGGAAGCAGATAACCCGTATAAGAAATGAGATAGATGATATCACAACAGACACAACTGAAATTAAAAGAATCATAACAGAATAGTATGAAAAATTGTACTCTCACAAATTTGAAAACCTAGAGGAAATGGACAAATTTTTAGAAACTCACTACCTACCTAAACTAACAGAGAGCTAGAACAACTAAATAAACCCATAACAAAAGAAGAAATTGAAAAGGTAATTAAAAAACTCCTGACCAAAAAAAGCCCTGGCCTAGATGGCTTCACTGGAGAATTCTACAAACTTTCAGAGAAGAGTTAACACCACTACTACTAAAGGTATTTCAGAGCATAGAAAAGGATGGAATACTCCCAAACTCATTCTATGAAGCCAGCATAACCCTGATACCAAAACCAGGTAAAGACACTACAAAAAAAGAAAATTACAGACCAGTATCCCTCATGAACATTGACACAAAGATCCTCAACAAAATTCTAGCCAGTAGAATTCAGCAACATATCAAAGAAAGAATTCACCATGATCAAGTGGGATTTATACCAGGTATTCAGGGTTGGTTCAACATTAGAAAAACAATCAGTGTAATCCATCGCATAAATAAAACAAAAGACAAGAACCACATGATCTTATCAATTGATGCAGAAAAGGCATTTGACAAAGTCTGACACCCATTCATGATAAAAACTCACAACAAAATAGGAAGAGAAGGGAAATTCTCCAACATAATAAAAGGCATTTATACAAAGCCAACAGCCAACATCATCCTGAATGGAGAGACTTTGAAAGCATTCCCCTTGAGAACAGGAACCAGACAAGGATGCCCTTTATCACCACTCTTATTCCACATCGTGCTGGAGGTCCTAGCCAGAGCAGTTAGGCTAGAAAAAGAAATAAAGGGCATCCGAGTTGGTAAAGAAGAAATCAGAGTATCTCTATTTTCAGGATATGATCTTATACACAGAAAACCCCAAAGAATCCACAAGAAAACTACTGGAACTAATAGATCTCAGCGAAGTTTCAAGATACAAGATAAACATACAAAAATCAGTTGGCTTCCTTTATACCAACAAAGAGAACTTCGAAGAGGAAATCACCAAATCAATACCATTTACGACAGCCCCCAAGAAGATAAAATACTTAGGAATAAATCTAACCAGAGATGTAAAAGATATATTTGATGAAAACCACAAGACACTACAAGAAACCAAAAGAGACCTGAATAAGTGGAAAAACTTACCTTGCTCATGGATAGGTAGACTCAACATTGTGAAAATGTCAATTCTACCCAAAGGGATCTACAGATACAATGCAGTCCCAATCCAAATTCCACCGGCATTTTTTAATGAGATGGAGAAACAAATCACCAGCTTCATATGGAAAAGGGAAGAGGCCCCGAATAAGTAAAGCGTTACTCAAGAAGAACAAAGTGGGAGGCCTCACACTACCTGATTTTAGAACGTATTATACTGCCACAGTAGTCAGAACAGCCTGGTACTGGTACAACAACAGATACATAGACCAATGGAACACAATTGAGAATCCAGACATAAATTCATCCACCTATGAGCAGCTGATATTTGACAAAGGCCCGAAGTCCGTTAATTGGGGAAAAGACAGTCTCTTTAACAAATGGTGCTGGCATAACTGGATATTCATCTGCAAAAAACTCAAACAAGACCCATACCTCACACCATGCACAAAAACTAACTCAAAATGGATTAAAGACTTAAATACAAAATCAAAAATGATAAAGATCATGGAAGAAAAAATAGGGACAATGCTTGGAGCCCTAATAAATGGCATAAACACAATATGAACCATAAGTAACAATGCACAAGCACCAGAAGAGAGACTAGATAAATGGGAGCTCCTAAAAATCAAACACTTGTGCTCATCGAAAGGTTTCACCAAAAGAGTAAAAACAACCTACAGACTGGAAAAAAATTTTTGGCTACAACAAATCCGATCAGCATGTCATCTCTAAAATCTATAAGATACTGCAAAACCTCAACAACAAAAAGACAAATAACCCAATTAAAAAATGGGCAAAGGATATGAACAAGCACTTCATCCAAGAGGGTATTCAGGCGGCTAACAGACACATGAAGAAATGCTCACGATCATTAGCCACTAGAGAAATGCAGCTCAAAACTACAATGAGATATCATCTTACCCCAACAAGGTGAGTATTAATCCAAAAAACACAAAATAATAAATGCTGAAGAGGTTGTGGAGAGACTGGAACACTTATTTCCTGCTGGTGGGAATGTAAAATGGTACAACCATTTTGGAAATCGATTTGGCGCGCTCCCTTAAAAAGCTAGAAATAGAAGTACCATATGATCCAGCAATCCCCCTCCTTGGAATATATCCTAGAGAAATAAGAGCCGTCACACAGATAGATATATGCACGACCATGTCATTGCCGCACTGTTCACAATAGCAAAAAGATGGAAGAAACTTAGGTGCCCATCAACGGATGAATGGATAAACAGATTATAGTATATCCACGCTATGGAATACTACACAACGATGAAGCCGGGAAACATAACATGGAGGAATCTGGAGGTCATTATGCTGAGTGAATTTAGTCAGTTTAACCAAAGGACAAATATTGTGTAAGACCACTATTATAAGAACTCAAGAAAAGGTTTAAACACGGAAGAAAACATTCTTTGATGGTTATGAGGGTGGGGAGGGAGGGTGAGGGTTATTTACTAACTAGGTAGTAGATAAGAATTACCTTAGGTGAAGGGAACAACAGCACACACTACAGGGGAAGTCAGCACAACGGGACTAAACCAAAGCTAAGCAGTTACCTGAATACAATCATACACTTCGAGGGACAGTAGCAGGGATAGAGGTCTGGGGACCATGCTTTCACAGGACATCTAGGTCTATTGGCATAACAAAGCTTATTAAGAAAATGTTCTCTATCCTACTTTGGTGAGTGCCGTCTGGGGTCTTAGAAGTTTTCAAGTGGCCATCTAAGATGCATCAGTTGATCCCAACCACCTGGAGTAAAGGAGAATGAAGACCACCAAAGACACAAGAAAGTATTAGCCCAAGAGACAAAAAGGGCCATGTAAACCAGAGACTTCATCAGCCTGAGACCAGAAGAACTAGATGGTGCCCGGCTACCACCAATGACCGCCCTGACAGGGAACACAACAGAGAGTCCCAGATAGAGCAGGAGAAAGGTGGGATGCAGAACTCAAATTCTAGTAAAAAAACCAGACTTGATGGTCTGACTGAGAGTGGAGGAGGCCCGGAAAGCATGGCCCCTGGATTCTCTATCAGCCCAGAACTGAAACAGTTTCCGAGGCCAACTCTTCAGACAGGGATTGGACTGGACTGTGGGACATAAAGTGATACTTATGAGGAGTGTGCCTCTGAGTTCAAGTAGATACTCATGAGGAGTGTGCCTCTGAGTTCAAGTAGATACAAGAGACTAAACAGGCAGCTTCTGTCTGGAGGTGAGACGAGAAGGCAGAGAGGGTTAGGAGCTGGTTGAATGGACATGGGGAATCGGGTGGAAAGGAGGAGTGTGCTGTCATAGTATGGGAGAGCAATTAGTGTCACATAACAATGCGTGTGTAAATTTTTGTATGGGAAAAAATTAAAATAAGTCACAAAAGGACAAATATTGTATGATACCACGTATATGAAATATCTGGAAGACTAGTGTATGGAACCCAAAGTTTATTGGTGGTTACCAGGGATAGGAGGGAGAGGGAAAGAGGAAATCATTACTTGGAGACACTGAATTTCTGTTAAGGGTGATGGAAAAATTTGGAGACAGATAGCAGTGGTGGTTGAACAACAAGATGAACGTGATTAATGTCACTGAATTGTACATGTGAGAAATGTTGAAATGGCAAATACTTATTTACTACAATTAAAAATAAATGGAGTTGGGCTTAAAGCCTGGGTTCCTGGGTCTGGATCACTTTGCCTGTGTAAAATAGTCTCCATACCACCACTGCCTCACCTCCTGATTTTTAAGTTCATACAACTTAAAAATATAAATAGGCCAAGCTAGTTCTGTTTTGAAATAACATAGCAGTTTTAATATAGATGATTTTATGTTCTAAATAAAACAGTCCTGGTAATAAGGCAGGTACAGCTAACTGCCTTAAGACTTATTTATTAGTGAAGAGGATGCAGAGATTGTTTTAATGCCAGTGAGGGCTGTTACTGGGTTCTGAAATCTTAGGATTTTCACATTTGTCCCAGGCTTGCCCATGATTTCTTCCATGGCCACCGGAATTCTGAATTCAGAAAAGGATATTAGCCACCTGGATAATTGCACCTTTATAACTTTTAAGACAACCACCTAGAGGCAAAGGATAACTATAGTAAATGACCTGTAATTCTAGGCCTTAGATCTTTGCTTTAACATAAAACCAGCTTTCTACTTCCTTAGATTCACAACCTGAAGAAATCAAAGCTAAACATTACTGGAAGTCATTATCCACTATTTAAAGCATGTTCTAAAATGGAAACAAGGCTCCTTTTTAGGGGTGGGTGGGGTAAGGGGATCCAGTTCTAATTTTGCCATGCTTCTGTAGGAATTTTTTTAATAGGGATAATTTTTTACCCCCAGCTATTCTGCTCCACAGGGGTATGATTGTATCTGAGGAGGCAGCTCAGCTTTATGCTTAAGGGAGAAGCCTTTTATTTCCGGTGGGGGTTTTAAAGTTGCTCTTGTTTAGGTTGTTGCTGTTTTATAAGTCAGCCTGAATATTTAAAGGCAGGAGGCCTGTTGGTCTATGTTATGTTGGCCTTGGGGCATTAGAATTACAGAGCAGCTTTATTTAGGATCTCTAGGCAAGCCATACGCACTCAATTATCCCATTTTGAACGACTTGGCCCTTTGTGCCAGATCTCCTTCAACCGATTTTGCACAGGCCACTAACTGTTATTACCCACATTCAGTAAGACCTGGGCAATATTGTCAGTAAGGAAAATTTCAGTTCATATCATCGGTCCTTCTCAAGGCTACCCACTGCTCTTGCTGCAGAGTGCTCCTTCTTGAGGACCCTGTGCCTTAACTAAATTTACTCCAAACATGATTGTTTGGAGTTCCATCTAAACAATGTAAGTTGATTTATATTGGCGTACATAGCCTACTAAGGTTTAGCGGAAGAGCATGGGCTTTGAAGTCAGACAGATCTAGGTCAGAATCACAGTCTAGCTGTTTGAGCTTGGAAAATTTACTTAGCTTTTCTGAACCTCAGTGTCTCCATTTGGAAATGATTGAAGCTACAAGGAGGCTGGCTTTGGTGCCCATAAGAAAAATGGGATAATGATGGTTGGTGGGTTGCTGTGAGGATGTTTCTGACATAGCAGATGTTGATTACATACACATTATTTTCCCCTTCCCCTACTGTTCCCATAATTATTCACTCAGAAAACACTTATTGATCTTCTTACGGTGTTGTAAGATGTGTACATTTGAATCTTTCTTTTTTTTTTTTTGCGTAAAAGCCTTTTTATTTATTTATTTTTATTTTATTTTATTTATTTTTTATTGTACTTCAGGTGAAGGCTTACAGAACAAATAGTTTCTCATGAAACAGAAGTACATATGTTGTTCTGTGGCATTGGTTAACAACCCCACAACATATCGACCCTCTAACTTTTCAACCTCTTTTTTTTTTTTGGTGAAAATACACATAGCCAAACATACACCATTTCAAAAATTTCTACATGCACACACAGTTCAGTGACATTGACTGTGCTGTTTGAATTGTGCTGTTATTCTCACTTAAGATGAAGGCTTACAGAACAAAATAGTTTCTCATTTAGCAGTTACTACACATGTTGCCCTATGACAATGGTTAACAATCTCACAACACATCAACAATATCCTCACTCAACCTTGGGTTCCCTATCACCAGCTTCCTTGTCCCCTTCTGCTTTCTGGGCCTTGTCACTGGACTCCTGTACCTCATTACTCTCCTTTGGTTTTATGGGGCTGTCCACTCCCAGGCTGAACAGTGAACCACGGAGGTAACTTCACCACTGAGCTAAAAGGGTATCTGGGGGCCATATTCTCGGGGTTTCTCCAGTCTCCTTTAGGCCAGTAAATCTGGTCTTTTTTTTTGTGGGTTAGAATTATGCTCTACATCCTTCTCCAGCTCTGTCCAGAAGCCTCTGTTGTGATCCTGGTCAGAGCAGTCAGTGGTGGTAGCCGGGCACCATCTAACTGTACTGGACTCAGTCTGGTGGAGGCCTTGGTAGCTGTGGACAATTAGTCCTTCGGACTAATCTTTTCCTTCTATCCTGTTCTCTTCATTCTCCCTTGCTCCCGAAGGGATGAGACCAGTGGAGTATCTTAGATGGCCGCTCATAGGCTTTTAAGACCCCAGACACTACTCACCAAGGTAGAATGTAGAGCATTGTCTTTATAAGCTGTGTCATGCCAGTTGAGCTAGATGTTCCTCGAGACCCTGGTCCCCACAGCCCTCCGCCCAGCAATTCAGTCCCTCAGGGAGTTTGGATGTGTCTATGGGGCTTCCATGACCTTTCCTTGTACAGGTTGTGCTAGTTTCCCCTGTATTGTGTACTGTCTCACCCTCCACCCAAGGTACCACTTATCTATCGCCTATTTAGTATTTCCTCCCCCCCACCCCTCCCATTCCTGGTAACCAACAAAGATTGTTACATTTTGTGTGTGAACTTTTTCATGGGTTTTTACAATAGAGGTCTCATACAATATTTGTCCTTTTGTGATTGACTTATTTCACTCAGCATAATGTCCTCCAGTTTCATCCATGTTATGAGATACTTTACAGATTCATTGTTGTTCTTTCTCGTTGCACAGTACTCCATTGTGCGTATGTACCGTAGTTTGTTTATCCATTCATCTGTTGATGGGCATCTAAGTTGTTTCCATTGTTTTGCTATTGTGAACAATGCTGCCATGAACATAGGTGTGCATATGTCTATTCGAGTGACGACTCTTATTTCTCTAGGATATATTCCTAGGAGTGGGATTGCTGGATCAAATGGTATGTCTATTTCTAGCTTCCTGAGGAAGCGCCATATCATTTTCCAAAATGGTTGTATCATTTTGCATTCCCACCAGCAGTACATAAGAGTTCTCATCTCCCCGCAGCCCCTCCAACATTTGTTATTTCCAGTGTTTTTGATTCGTGTCAGTAACGCCGGGGTGAGATGGTATCTCATTGTGGTTTTAATTTGCATTTCTCTAATGGCTAGTGATCCGAGCATTTCCTCATGTGTCTGTTGGCCATTTGAATGTCTTCTTTGGTGAAGTGTCTGTTCATTTCCTTTGCCCATTTTTTAATAGGATTATTTGTCTTTTTTGTTGTAGAGGTGTTGGATTTTCTTGTAGATTATGGAGATTAGACCTTTGTCTGACTTGTACTGTCCAAAAATTTTTTCCCAGTCTGTAGGTTCTCTTTTTACTCTTTGGTGGAGTCTTTTGAAGAGCATGGGTGTTGGATTTTTAGAAGATCCCAGTTATCTAGCTTATCTATTGGGGTTTGTGTGTTGATGGTTATGGTTTGTATCCTGTTAATGCTAGGTATTAAGGCCTGAAGTGTTGGTCCTATTTTTTCTTCTATGAAGTTTATAGTTTGAGGCTTTATATTCAGGTCTTTGATCCATTTTGGAGTAGTTTTTGTATACAGTGTGAGGTATGGGTCCTGTTTCATTTTTTTGCAGATGGACATACAGTTTTGCCAGCACCATTTGTTAAAAAGACTGTCTTCTCCCCATTTGATGGACTTTGGGCCCTTGTCGAAGATCAGGTGACCGTAGGTGGATGGATTTACATCTGGGTTCTCAATTCTGTTCCATTGGTCAATGTATCTGTCGTTGTACCAGTACCAGGCTGTTTTGACTACTGTAGCTGTATAGTAGGTTCTGAAGTCAGGTAGTGTGAGTCCTCCAACTTTCTTCTTCTTCTTCAGTAGTGCTTTACTTATTTGGGGCTTCTTCCCTTTCCATATAAAGTTAATGATTAGTTTTTCCATCTCTTTGAAGAATGTTGTTGGTATTTGGATCGGGATTGCGTTGTATTTGTAAATTGCTTTGGGTAGAATTGACATTTTCACAATGTTGAGTCTGCCTATCCATGAGCATGGTATGTTTTTCCATTTATGTAGATCCCTTTGGGTTTCATGCAGTAGTGTTTTGTAGTTTTCTTTGTATAGGTCTTTTACATCCCTGGTCAGATTTATTCCTAAGTATTTTATCTTTTTAGGGGCTATTGAAGATGGTATTGTTTTCCTGATTTCCTTTTCATTGTTCTCCTTATTGGTGTATAGGAATCCAACTGATTTTTGAATGTTTATCTTGTATCCTGCTACTCTGCTGAATCTTTCTATTAGTTACAGTAGATTTCTTGTGGAGTCTTTAGGGTTTTCTTGGTATAGTATCACATCATCTGCAAACAGGGACAGTTGAACTTCTTCATTACCAATTTGGATGCCCTTTATTTCTTTTTCTTGCCTTATTGCTCTAGCTAGAACTTCCAGCACAATGTTAAATAGGAGTGGTGATAAAGGGCATCGTTGTCTTGTTCCTGTTTTCAAGGGGAATGTTTTCAGCCTCTCTCCATTAAGAATGATGTTGGCCGTTGGTTTTGCATAGATGCCCTGTATTATGTTGAGAAATTTCCCTTCTATACCTATTTTATTAAGAGTTTTTTATCAGGAATGGGTGTTGGACTTTGTCAAATGCCTTTTCTTTGTCAATTGAGATGATCATGTGATTCTTTTCTTTCCTTTTATTTATGTGGTGGATTACGTTGATTGATTTTCTAATGTTGAACCATCCTTGCATACCTGGTATGAATCCTGCTTGGTCATGGTGTATTATTTTTTTGATATGATGCTGAATTCTATTGGCTAGAATTTTGTTGAGAATTGTTGCATCTATATTCATGAGAGATATTGGTCTTTAATTATCTTTTTTTTGTGACGTCTTTTCCTGGTTTTGGTATCAGCGTTATGCTGGCTTCATAGAATGAATTTGGAAGTGTTGCTTCTTCTTCTGTACATTTGAATCTTAAGTGGGAAAATGCCATGACACCAACAATTTCAAGTTGTAGCAACACACTATGGGGCAAATATTTATGGTCGAGTGTGGATTGCATTACTAGTACCCCCAATTATCACACAGGTAGTATTTGTTCACTTGTAAAGATTTTCTTAAGGAGCCCTGGTGGCTCAACAGTAAAGTGCTTGGCTGTTAACTGAAAGGTTGGAGGTTCAAACCCACCCATTGGCTCCTTGGGAGAAAGACCTGGTGATCTACTCCGATAAAGAGTACAGCCTAGAAAACCCTATGGGGCAGTTCTACTCTGTCACATGGGGTCGCTGTGAGTCGGAATCAGTTTGATGGCAAACAACAGCAACAAAGATTTTCTTACTGGTATTTTGTGTTACCACCACGCATCTATCAGTTTGCCACGTTGTGGTGGCTTGTGTGTTGCTCTGATACTGGAAGCTATGCCACCAATATTTCAAATACCAGCAGGGTCGCCCATGGTGGACAGGTTTCAGGGGAGCTTCCAGACTAAGACAGACTAGTAAGAAAGGGCTGACAATCTGCCTTTGAAAATTAGCCAATGAAAACCTTATGGATCACAGCAGAATATTGTCTCATGGAGTACTGGAGGAGTCTCTGGGTGGTATAAATGGTTAAACATGCTTGGCTGCTAAACAAAATGTTGGAGATTGAAGCCCAGCCAGGGGCACTTTGGAAGAAAGGCCTGAGATCAGCTTCCCAAAAACCAACGACTGAAAACTCTGTGGAGGAGTTCTACCCTGACACGCATGGGATTGCCATGAGTCGGAATCGACTTGACGGCAACTGGTTGATAGTGCTCCCTAGTGGCCACAACAAAGGACTCACACATACTAATGATCATGAAGATGGCTCAGGACTGGGCAACGTTTCGTTCTCTTAAACACAAGGTCGTCATCAGTCGGAGCCTACTCCATGGCAGCTAACAACAGTATTTCATGTTGAATCAGAGAGTGGACTTTTTATATTATGTGCTCAGTTTACCTGATGCACTTCCTCCTGTCTGCTCTCTTGAGGGACAGGCAGCAGCACGTGAGCAATTCCCCGGGAGTCTAGTCTCCCTCTCTCTACCCTGACTGCTGTCTTGCCATCTTCACTTGTGGCATTTATTCCTGTGAATCTGAAAACTTTCTGAATGTTTTTTGGCACATTCATACTTAGTGGTAGAGCCAAAGAGTGGCCAAGGGGGTGGGTGCCGCCACATGAACTTAGGTGGTAAAAGAGCTTCAGGATAAAGAGCTCACGGGAATCTCTGTCAACCAGAGCTTCTTAACCTGGGTCCAGTTGCCCTGGGTAGTATACACCCCAAACTGTTCGTGCCAGTGCACAAACAATTTATAAGGAATCAGCAATCAACTTCCATCTTTACACAGAGATATTTCAGCTTATTTCTTATATCTTCCTGCAGCCGTTGTTATACCAGGCTCAGATGACAGTGAAATAGGGAAATAATGAGGGAACAGGGAGGGGGTCTCCTAAGGGGTCTCTAAAATACATCAGGCCTAGGCGGGAACTGGTGAGGGAGGAACAAACCAAAATAACACTGTGGCTTCATGGCTGATAATAATTCACGTATGAACTATTCCAGCTAGAGCACTAAGTATAAATGCTATTTGGAGCATCACCCTAGAAACTGTACTAATTTGGAACCATAGTGAAATGTATCTCTTAAATTCCTCTTATAGCTCTGTCTCAACCCCAGAGCAAATAATCCCCTTTAAGACCTCAAGTTTTTAGCTTTTCCTCCTATGGGGCTTTTATCTGTGTGATAGTTCTTAATTGTTTATTTTACAGCCCTGATTTCGGCTGTAAAAGGAAGTTGATGTGTTTACTTAGCATCATGTGTAAATTTAGGCCACTAGAGTGTCTTCTAGCACACACTCTCCCCAATATACCGGAGTTGGCACACATCAGGGTACCAGATTCTATTAAAAGGACCATTACTGTAGTTTACTGTGTTTGTAAATGCAGTTTATTCTAACCACAGTATACGAGGATTATTTGTATAATTCACAGTGGTATTATCATTAAAGTATATGGAAAGTATGCTAATTCCTGTTCTGTAGGATAAAGCAACTAAGACACAGAAATAATACTGCCTGAGTTAAGAACTGACTGAATGAACATGGGGAATCAGGGGTGGAAAGGAGTGTGCTGTCACAGTATGGGGAGAGCAAGTAGGGTCACGTAACAATGTATGTATAAATGTTTGTATGGAGACTAACTTGAAATGTAAACTTCATTTAAACTACAACAATAAACAACAACAAAAAAAGATTACAGCCAGAAAAAAATAAAATAAAAGATTTACAGCCAGAAGAACTAGATGGTGCCTGGCTACCACTACCGACCTTTCTGACCAGGGGCACAGTAGAAGATCCCAGATAGAATGGGAGAAAAATGTAGAACAAAATTCAAATTCCTAAAAAAGGCCAGACCTACTGGACCGATAGAGAGTAGAGGAACCCCTGAGACCATCACCCTAAGAAAACCTTTGAACTGAATTGAAGCTATTTATGCAGGTCACCTTTCAGTCAAATAATAGATTGGCTTATAAAAGAAACTCTATCACCCATGAGTAATGTGCTCCCTTAAACAGTGAACTATATGAGACCAAAATGGTCAACATTTACCCAGAAGCAAAGATGAGAAGGCAAGGAGGAGAAGGTAAGCTAGATCCATGGAAACAGAACAAATAGAATGGAAATAATGAGAATGCTGACACATTATAAAAGCTGTAATCAATGGCGTGGAACAATTTGTATAAAAATTGTTAAAGAGGAACCTAATTTGCTTTGTAAACTTTCACCTAACTCACAAAAAAAAATTTAAGAAAAGAAAAATAATACTGCCTTATTGAATCTTCTTATAAGAATCTAGGGGAAATAGTGTTTGAAGTGCACAGTAATAATCCCAATAATGTGCTCAACCAGCAACACCAATTACCGTAAGAAAGATGTGGATACAAACTACATTTCCACAATAATTACATTCCATTGGTACATTCCATTGGAAAAGCAAACAACTGTGGTACATTGCTCATGGTTGTGTTGTTAGGTGCCCAAGAAGTTGGCTCTGGCTCATGGTGACCTTACAGATAACAGAATGAAACATTGCCTGGTACTGAGCCATCTTTATGACCGTTGGTATGTTTGAGTCCATTGTTTTGGCTATGGGGTCAGTCCAACTCTTTCAGGCTTTTCCTCATTTTCACTGACCCTTTACCAGCCCTGATGTCCTTTTCTAGTGAGTCATCTTTCCTGATGACATGTCCAAAGTAAGCAAAGTCTTGCTATCCTTGCTTCTAAGGAGCATTCTGGTTGTATTTCTTCTAAGACTGATTTATTTGTTCTTTTTGGCAGTCAATGGTATATTCATTGTTCTTTGCCAACACCATAGTTCAAATGCATCAGTTCTTTTTCTGTCTTCTGTACCAGCCACTAAATCTCCTGGGGTAAATTATATCCAAGGTGGAACCACCACCATATCTCATTCTGGGCTACCGGAACAGAGCAGCCTTCCCAAGGAAACCTGTCTTTGCCGTGCTCAGAGAACAAGGAGAGGTGCCCAGAGTTCTTTTTTGTTTACTCAGACCTTGGGCTCTCACATATTTATTAAAACTCTTCAGTGTCCTGAAGTATCAGGAATCACTTCTTACTCTCCAGTTCCCCGTAAAGGCTGAAGGTGTAACTCTGGGAAAATCTGAGGGTGGTAATGGGGTATAGATATTGGATTTGAGGCCTGGGGCCTTCATCATCATATGGGGCAGTTTTACCCTGTCCTATAGGGTCACTATAAGTTGGAATCAAATTTGACAGCAGCATGCTTTTTTTGGTTTACATCGGATGTGAGGCCTGGGACCTTCATCATTGTACCTGCACCCAGGGTGGCCCCAACTTCTTCCACTGTTTGCGTCGGTCCTGGGCACCCCACTGTCCTTCCACAAAGGGTGATGTATTTCATGCAATATTTCTTAAATTGATTTTCTTCGTGAGTGAGGAGTGGGGACAGAAAACAATTGTTTTTTTAATTTTTTTTTATTGTACTTCAGGTGAAGGCTTATAGAACAAATAGTTTCTCATGAAACAGAAGTACACATGTTGTTTTATGACATTGGTTAACAACCCCACAAAATATCAACCCTCTAACTTCTCAACCTTTTTTTTTTTTTTGGTGAAAATACACATAGCCAAAGGTAAACCATTTCAAAAATTTCTACATGCACAGTTCAGTGACATTGACTACGCTCTTCCAGTTGTGCTGTTATTCTCACTGAAGATGAAAGCTTACAGAACAAAATAGTTTCTCATTTAACAGTTACTACAAATGTTGCCCTGTGACAATGGTTAACAATCTCACAACACATCAACAATATCCTTACTCAACCTTGGGTTCCCCATCACCAGCTTCCTTGTCCCCTTCTGCTTTCTGGCCCTTGTCACTGGACTCCTGTACCTCATTAGTCTCCTTTGGTTTTATGGGGCTGTCCACTCCCAGGCTGAGCAGTGAACCTCGGAGGTAACTTCACCACTGAGCTAAAAGGGTGTCTGGGGGCCACACTCTCGGGGCTTCTCCAGTTTCCTTTAGGCCAGTAAATCTGGTCTTTTTTTGTGAGTTAGAATTATGCTCTACATCCTTCTCCAGCTCTGTCCAGAACCCTCTGTTGTGATCCTGGTCAGAGCAGTCAGTGGTGGTAAGAAGACAATTTTTGAATCATATAATATGTTTTCTTCATGCAATAATGTGTTCTTAACATTAGAAGAACAACTTCAGGCAGTGGAATAGCCTGAGGCTATGTAGGCAGTTATTGATCTGAAGAATTAACCTCAGTGGCTGCTTGAGGAATAAGATGCAGCTCTATTAAAGGAGGCCAAGAGAATCCTGAAGAGTGACCTGGACACATGAGCTCTGACCCTGGATCACTTGCTGCTGTTTACTGTGCTGTGCAAACCTGTTGTGCTGTAGGTCAGACCTTTCCAAGGTAGGACCAGCAAATTCCCACAAACCCTCTGATCTGCAGGCCACTTCTGCTCTCTCTTACTTTGATCTTTTCAAAGTAAATATTTTAAATAAATTTATAAAAATTTATATTTTAAATAAAAAATTAAAATATATTTCTATTTATAAACATAATATATGCCCATTATAGAAAGTTTGGAAAGTATAGAAAGAAACCAAGAATATATTGTACTTTAAGTGAAAGTTTACAATTCAAGTTAGTCTCTCATACAAAAATTTATACAAACATTGTTGTGTGATCCTAGTTGCTCTCCCTATACTGTGATGGCACATTCCTCCTTTCCACCCCAATTTCCCGTGACCATTCAGCCAGCTCCTGACCCTCTCTGCCTTCTCTCTTCTCGCCTCTGGACAGGAGCTGCCCATTTAGTCTCATGTATCTACTTGAGCTAAGAGGCACACTCTTCACGAGTATCATTTTATGTCCTATAGTCCAATCTAATCTTCGTCTGAAGAGTTGGCCTTGGGAATGGTTTAGTTTTGGGATAACAGAGAGTCCAGGAGCCATGACTTCCGGAGTCCCTCCAGTCTCAATCAAACCATTAAGTCTGGTCTTTTTACTAGAATTTGAGTTCTGCAGCCCACTTTTCTCCTGCTCCATCAGGGACTCTCTGTTGTGTTCCTTGTCAGGGCGGTCATTGGTGGTGGCTGGGCACCATCTAGTTCTTCAGATCTCAGACTGATGGAGTCTCTGGTTTATGTGGCCCTTTCTGTCTTTTGGGCTAATATTTTCCTCGTGTCTTTGCTGTTCTTCATTCTCCTTTGCTCCAGGTGGGTTGGGATCAATTCATGCATCTTAGATGGCCGCTCACTAGCTTTTAAGACCCCAGACACCACTCACTAAAGTGGGATGCAGAATACTGATAAACTTTGTTATGCCAGTTGACCTAGATGTCCCCTGAAACCGTGGTCCCCAGACCCCCACCCCTGCTACTCTGTCCCTCAAAGTGTTCGGTTGTATTTAGTTATTTAGGAAATGTCTTAGCTTTTGATTTAGTCCAGTTGTGCTGACTTCCCCTGTATTGTGTGTTGTCCTTCTTCTCTACTAACTAGTTAGTGAATACCCCTTTCCCTCCCTGCCCACCCCTGTAACCATCAAAGAATGGTTTCTTCTGTGTTTAAACCTTTTCTTGAGTTCGTATAACATTGGTCTTATACAATATTTGTTCTTTTGCAACTGACTAAATTCACTCAGCATAATGCCTTCCAGATTCCTCCATGTTATAGGATGTTTCACGGACTCGTTGTTCTTTATCATTGCATAGTATTCCAGCATGTAACTATACCATAATTTGTTTATCCATTCGTACACTGATAGGCACCTAGGTTGTTTCGATCTTTTTGCTATTGTGAACAGTGCTGCAGTGAACATGGCTGTGCATATATCTGTTTGTGTGATGGCTCTTATTCCTCTAGGATATATTCCAAGGATTGGGATTGCTGGATCATATGGTACTTCTATTTCTAGCTTTTTAAAGAAGCGCCAAATCAATTTCCAAAGTGATTGTACCATTTTACATTCCCACCAACACTGTATAAGTGTTCCAGTCTCTCCACAACCTCTCCAGCATTTATTATTTTGTGTTTTTTTGGATTAATGCTAGCCTTGTTGGGGTAAGATGGTATCTCGTTGTAATTTTGATTTGCATGTCTCTGATGGCTAATGATCGTGAGCATTTCCTCAGGTGTCTGTTAGCTGCCTGAATGTCTTCTTCAGTGAAGTGCCTGTTCATATCCTTTGCCCATTTTTTAATTGGGTTATTTGTCTTTTGGTTGTTGAGGTTTTGCAGTATCTTGTAGATTTTAGAGATGAGATGCTGATCGGATTTGTCACAGCCAAAATTCTTTTCCCAGTCTGTAGGTTGTCTTTTTGCTCTTTTGGTGAAGTCTTTTGATGAGCGTAAGTGTTTGATTTAGGAGCTCACAGTTATCTAATTTCTCTTCTGGTGAGAAACCAAGGATGTAAAATCGTCTATAATACAGTCATACAGAAACTACAGAACTAAGATTCTGAATGATTTTGACCAGCTGGAATGATCAAGTCTGAATCAGCATGGTGACATTTAAACGGGATGTATTTTGCTTCGAAGGGCTCAGCCCAGCTCCATGGATAGAGAAGCCTGTAGCCCTGAAGCCATCATGGTGTCTGGCATAGAGAAGGGTAGAGTAGAGCGTTGCTGAATGAACGAATGAATGAAGCAGGTAGGAAGGAATGCATGGAATTAAGGCAGGACTCAACCACAGGACACATGATAGAATTTCTGGGGCATTCATTTTAGATGAAAATGTAAAATGATCTACTTTCTAAAGACTTTGGGAGCCTTTTTTGTGTCTGTTCTAGGTTGTCAGTTTCCACCCTCTCCTGCCCTGCTTCCCACCGGTCCTCCCAAACACACATATACATCCAGTTTTTACAGCATCAACCTTTTTGGTAAGGAAATGTATATGTTTCTGACATGCATTAGTCAGTTCCTCACTGGATGGAGAAACCTTTCTTTCAGTCTGTTGTTAGCTGAAGTCTGGTTGGCCCCTGACTCATGGAGACCCCAAACCCAAAGGAATGAAATGCTACTTGGTCCTGCACCATCCCCACGACTGGTTGTGGATAGGACCATTGTGATCTATAGGGTTTTCATTGTCCGAGTTTCAGAAGTAGATCGCTAGGTCTTTTGTCCTAGTCTGTCTTAGTTTGGAAGCTCCACTGAAACCTGTTCAGCACCATAGCAACATGCAAGCCTCCACTGGCAGACAAGTGGTGGCTGCACATGAGGTGCCTTGGCTGGGAATTGAGCTTTGGTCTCCCTCATGGAAGGTGAGAATTCTACCATTAAACCACCAATGCTTTCATACCTTTTGTTTTATCTTCTGAAAAATATAAAGTAAAAAGAACCAGCAGCGTGAGAGAGTAGCAGAGGAGAGAGTAGCCCTTGCATTTACTTCCTGGCTTCCAGAAAGTTTGAAGCTGAGCACAGAGGTTGGCTGTGCAGCCCAAGCATTACCTTGGAGAGACACACATTGGTTTCCTTTTTTAGCAGATTTCTTTTCTCAACAGATACGTTCCTGTGAGCTAATCAACTGGCTTGTCCAATCAGAGCTCACTCTTCTATCCTCACCTCTGTGCCAGGGAAATTTTCTTGGCAATTTAAACCAACACGATAGATTGGCAGTGGGATTCTACTTGGCTAGGAGTAAAATAACCAATGATTGCACTTAATTGCAGAAAACAATTTTGAATTTTATTAATGAGGTGCTCTAAACAACATCTTTTAGCCCATTGTCCCACTTAACAGCCGATTCACTGAAGTTCAGCGTGCTGTGATTTACATTTGTCTTCCCCCTTTGATAGCATCGGGCCCTTGTGTTCTGTAATTGACACAGTTGGTCATTTTCAGGGGTGTTTGTCTCTCTAAGGATATAAAATAAACAGACTTGTTGGGGAGTGGCATTGATTTAGCCTCATTCAGAGAGCCAATTGGCTGCTTCTGCTTGAAGCTATTTTCTCTCCTGAGAAGAGTTGACACAGGCATGGCTAAAGCCCCCAGGTTAGAGATATTGAGGTAGAGGCCTTGGGAGGTAAGGAAATGTCTATCTTTAGAAAATCAGATTTTTTTTTTTCATTTGCTTCCTCCAAACTTGGATCTGACATCTCCAGGTTGAGCTAATTTTTAGGGTATGCAGCAAGGTTTCTGGGGTGGGGCTAGAGATGAGGTGGGGAGAGAGTGTACTGGAGTGGTTATAGACTAACTAACAACTCATAGTATTACATGTCTGGATCACCAGCATACATCACCATGAGCTGGCTAGCCCAACTCCTGTCTCCTCTAGTATGCTTACTATGGCTTCTTTCATTTATTTAACATCGTTGTGGCAATCTGCCTTGTGCTGGGCACTCAAGCAATGTGAAGATGAAACTACTTGCTGACCTTTGGTTATTTATGAAATACTTCTATTGTGACTTGTTTCCCTACCAGACTGTGAGTGTCTTGAGGTCAAGGAACTTGTCCTCTGTGTCTTTGTGCACGTTATAGAACCTAAAAACAAACAAACAAAAAAGCAAGATGGCAGGTCAAGTCTATTCCAGCTCCTGGCGACCTCATGTGTTAGAGTAGAGCTGAGCTCCACAGGGTTTTCTTGGCTGTAATCTTCATGGAAACAGATTGCCAGGCCTTTCTCCTTCAGTGCTGCTGAGTGAGTTCTAACTGCCAACCTTTTGATTCATAGTCTAGCGTAAACCATTTGCATCACCCAGGGACCTCTCATAGGACCTAGACCTCAGTAAAAACAACAACAAATCAGTTGCTGTTGAGTCGACTCTGACGTGTGGCGACCCCACGTGTGTCAGAATAGGGCTGTGTACCACAGGGTTTTCAATGGCTGATTTTTAGGAAAGTAGACCACCAGACCTTTCTTCTGAGGCACCTCTGGGTGTATTCTAACCTCCACTGTTTCAGTTAACAGCTGAATGTGTTAACTGTTTGCACCCCAGGGACTCCACAGAACACAGTAGACACTTAGAAAATGTTAGCAGTGGATTAATCTAATGGAGAGAGAGAGAAGACAAGTACAGACATACATGTAGAACTGAGAAAGAAAAAGATAAACAATGAGAGCTCTAAGGGGTTACAAAAAAGAGGTGCAGCACTTAGACAAAGAAGGTGCCATTTCTATCTGGGGTGGACCAGGAAACCTTCATGGAGAGGCTGGCTCTGGAGGATGGATAAGATTCTGATAGGTGGAGGTTGGGGCTTCAGGGGTGAATTCAAAGAATAGGTGTGCACCTGGGAAAGAATGCAAGGTGCAGTTGCCTTTGACTTGAGCAGGGGAATAGTTGGAGCTCGAAACCGATATGCAGGTTGGAGACTGGTCACAGGTGTCTTGAATGCCAGGCTCCGGAGTGGAATTTGATTTACTGGCAATGAGCTTTATTTAGAGCTTTTGAATGTCAGGTAATATGATCATTCATATAGTGATGCTAAGCGGGTGGCTTTGTGGAGGATGGCCTGGAGAGAGGCTCTTGTCATGATGTAAGCTAATGTCTTGACCTAGGATGGAAAGAGAGTGCAGAAGTGATTGCTCCGTCTGACCCTTGAACCGTTTCCAGTATATTATAGGAGCCGCAGGAAGGAGGGTAATCCTTCGGCAGGGCTGTAGGAAAGGACTCTTACGGCAGTATCTTGAATGAAGATCCAATTTTCTGTTTGGGTAATTGTATTTTCTTCCTCCACAGAGTTCAGCGTGATCTCATTTCAGTTCTTGTGGGCCCTGAATCTGTATTATTACTAGTCAGGTCAGAATTGAAGGTAGAGGTTGAAAGCATTTCCAAAGATGGGTATCACAAAGGATGAGAAAATGGACTCCTAAAGCAGGGAACCCCAGAGGTGGGGAGCCCCTGAGGCTGCACCGCAGACTCCTCCCCGGGGGCAGTACACTTTGGACGGATGGTCCTTCCTGAATGGGGACCTCAGCAGGTTGCAAGAGCAGGGAATCAAGGGTATTCCCAAACCCTTCTCGGACGCTGTTCCTGAAGAGGTGTCTGGAGCATCCAGGTCTACTGCAACTTTTTTCTTCCCCAGAGAAGCTTCCCAGACATAGGAAATCTTTTCATAAGGCACACTTGCCTCCACACAGACCCACCGAATATGCTTCACCACCAGTGATGTTCTGTTCTGCTTAGGATGCCACAGCCTTATTTGTTTTTTGAGACCAAAAATACATCCCAAGAAGTATGACAGTTTTTAAGCTCTCACATGGGCCTTTGTGTTTTCTTGTTGTGAGGTTTCCCTGCGATGAGCTTGAAAGAGAAAGACCAGCCAACTGCTGCTAAATGCAGTGTTCCCATGTGAATAAAAAGGCCCAGTTTCCAGCCAAACAGGGATCTGGCTGGGCTGGGCATGGGCTGGGAGCAGTCACCACAGGATCCCCAGATATCTATCTGAGCCCCTGGGTGGCCCCAGGCTCTCCCAGTTAGTAATGGCAATAGAAAGGCTCTCCCAGCTGGAGATGCAAAAGGTCAGTCCTCCAAAGAGTTGGGGTCACCTGTCCTCACCACAGCTGCCTGCCTCCTGACAAAACCAGAAATGATCTGGTTTTGGAAGCCAGCTTTGAAAACCTAAGCCAGTGGGGTCTAACTAAAGAGAGTGACCTACATGTAGTGCTTATATTGGGGACAGCTTGGGTGTTTTCACGGCCGTATGATCTCACTTTAGGCTTGTAGTTGGGGTCTCGGTGCACCTGCGTGGGGGCCTGCTCAGGGGCTGGCCCTCTGGAGAGAGGCTTCAAACATGAGGGTGAGGTTTTCTCTCTTGGGCCAGATTGTGGCTGCATGGCTGCTCATTATATTACTCTTGACGCTCTTTCAAAATTCTGGAAGTGTTTGTGATAATTTTTTATAAAGAAAAGAATTAAATCTTCTTTCTGTTCTCCTCAGCTTCCCTTTCTATAACCACAGGGAAAGAACTTTCTAGAAGAGCAGTTAGTTCTCTCTTGGGAGCATTCTTTTCCTTCTCAGTTTCATAGAAAATGCAGTCTGACTTGTTGTTGGCATCAAACTACGTTAAACACTTTTGTCTTCCATTCAGCATGAGCCCAGGAAGTGGGATAAGCAGATTGTTCCTCATGGGGAGACCTGGGAGAGAGCAGCAAGGCCGGGGTTCCAGGGAGGTGATGCTCCGCACAGCACCGCAGCATGGAGCCTAGAGGAGGGGGCACACCTTAGTCCACCTTCGTGCACACTGCTCCTCCCTGCCCCCTTCCCCCACTGCCTCTGGGACAAAACAGTCTATCTGGAATGCTCCCGGTGAAAGTGGGAGGTGGGGAGGGGTCTCCATTTCAATGCTTGATAGTTTATTATGTATTTGTTTTTCACTTTTTATATTTTTAATATTTTAAAGAAGGTAATATACGCACATGGTTTAAAAAATATCCAAACAGTAGAAAACAGTAAACAATGAAAATAAGGCTCTCTCCTGCAGTGGATCCCCAAAGTCCCATTTCTCCTTCACAGAGGCAACTACCCAGAATTGGTTTCTTGATTATTCTTCCAAAGATACTCTTCACACTCAGTCATACATGTGTGAATATGTCCTCACTCTACCCTTTTTGGAGTCCTGGTGGCGCAGTGGTTAAGAACTCGGCTGCTAATCCAAAGGTTGGCAGTTTGAATCCACCAGCTTCTCCTTGGAAACCCTATGGGGCAGTTCTACTCGGTCCTGTAGGGTCACTATGAGTCAGAATCAACTCAACAGCAATGCATTTGGTTTTTCGGTTTTCTACCGTTTTTAAATACAGATGAAAACATACTGTGAATTCTGCAATGCTTGGTAATTTTCTGACTGAAATCTTCCATTTTAGAAGCACTTTCTCATAATCCCATTTGGGACCAAGTCTGCAAGTATAGAGTCACAACCGACCACGAGGATGGACCAGGACCGCGCAGCTTCATTCTGTTGTGCGTCGGGTCTGCATGATTTGGGGCTGACTCTGTGGGAGCTGGCAACAAAATACTGATCATCCCCATTTTAAAGCTTGGGAACTGGAGGCCTACAGAGATTAAGTGGTTTGCTCATGATAAAATAGAAAGTGGAGGAGCTGGGATTTGAAATTCCAAATTCTTGCAGGACACCCTGCCTCCTCTCTAACCCTGTTCTTTCAGTTGTGATAGATGCAGACCCTTGAGGGGTTCCTTTTGGTCTTCTGCTCCACTGTCAACAATTAGGTTTCCTTCTGCATCTTCCCTATATTAACCAGTAGGTTGTGATGCCTGCAGTGAGTCCAGAGTGAAAAACAAATGCAGTTTTTTCCTTCCCTCTACCTCCCGGGACACAGCATCACCCCAAACTCTACTGGGTGAACTGGGTTTGTTTCTGTCTTTTGATTCTGTTGAAGAGTAGCAGCCCCATCGGCTAAATCCAGCTTTACTGATGGTGCGAATTCAGCAAGTTTTCTCTTGGTTTTAGAACCATACTAAGCCTGCACACTTGGGCTAGCTTTGCATGTTTGCATGGAGTCAGCAATGAGGTATCACCGTAGCAGGACCTGGTCTGCTTTGTGCTGCAGAGTCCTACTTTATCCCTGCTGCTGCCCCTGGTAGGTCTCTCTTTAGTGGAGTACCATCCACTTAATGAATACTTAATACCCACGAACTGAATAAAATTATTCTACAGCTGGCATTTTCCATGACTATAATTGCAAAAGGTTTCCAGTCATCATTTATGGATGTTCTCCCTGGAGCTAACACTTGCATGAGAGGTTGACCCAGTTTGTTTAAAGCTCAAGTTAATGAACAACATTAACACATTTTTAGATCTATTGACCAATATCCTTTAAATCGGCGTGTTTTTCCAAGGGAAAAAAATAAAGCCCTAATGTAGCCAGAGCATTGTTTTTTTCAATTAACCTAGTTCATTTTAATTTCCTTTTGGTTCTGAACAATTTAGGTCAGTCTTAGGTTTTTAAGAATGAACCTCTGGAGGAAAAGGGAATTAAATAGGCCCTAGAGCCTCAGTTGCCTCAATTAGCCCCAGAAGAGAGACTCTAGGCTGGTGGGGGGCCAGGCGGGGACCACATGACCACTTCAGGCCATCATCTCAGATTGAGGCCCTGGTGTGAACATCCTCTTTTCTTACATGCTGTCTGGTTAAATAAACATTGCATGCTACTCCTACTGAGAATTTTCCCATTTCTCATGCTCCCTCTGTCTTTTAGAATAGACTGTTTTCTCTCTTTTGCTGAGAGGACCAAAACCAAACCAAACCATTTGCTTTCAAGTTGCATCCATCTCATGACAATCTCATATATGTCAGAGTGGAACTGTGCACCATAGGATTTTCAATGGCTAATTTTTTAGAAGTAGATCACCAGGCATTTCTTCCAGGGTGTCTCTGGGTGGACTTGAACTGCCAGCCATTTGGTTAGCAGTTGAGCATTTATCTGTTTGTACCACCCAGGGACTACTTCCTTAGAGGAGGGGTCGGTGAACTCTTTCCTCCCCAAGATCATTGGTGGGGCTCAGGGATGGAAGAGATTGCCTCAGGAGGACCTAAAGTAGGTGCAGAGCAGAAGGGATGGGAGAAGTAGGAGTAAAGAAAAGGCACTGGACAGGAAGAGGGGGCCAGGCTACCTTCTGTTAAGAGCAGAGCTGTCACTCATTGGACCCCAGACCATAAATCATCTTCAGAGTCCTCATAGCCTTTCATCATCATTAAAAAGCATTGATGCAGTGCTGAGGTACACGTGGCCCTATGCTGCACCTTTTCATCCACCTTATTCTTCACTCCTTTATATAATGAAAGATGTGGTGCCTCAATTGTAAGTTCCACTTGACTGCTGAAGTTACTGATTGAGGATGGAGCCTGGAGCTACCTTGAGGTAATTAACGGTAAAGTCATTTTACGTGGAGTGTGAATTTTTCTAAAATTTGAAGTTTAAAATGCAGTTTACTTATTTCCATGTAGTAAGAGTCCAAAAACTCTGTCCATCCCCCTTTCCATAACAATTTTTCTTCAAGGAGACAAAGAAACGGAAATTTCGTTAGCAAAGAATTGCTATTTCATAGGAAGGAAGAACATGGAGATGGGATCTAAAAATCTGAGTTTATAATTTGGTGGAATCCTGATAAATGGGAGGACCTGCTGAAACAGATATTTCAATGGTTGGAGGTCCCCAGGTACACCTGTACTTCACACTGCATGGTGCATGCAGCACGTCACCCATACTTAGTTAAATCCTGATGTTCTCAATATACATAGGGTCCAGACCACAGGTACCACAGAAATGCCCACACCCAGAAGACTATTCTCTTTGCAGTTGATTTATAGTTTCCAGATGGTCTGGGTATTTTTCTTTTTGGAGATTGGTACATTTTCTGCCTACATTGCTGACAGGTTTCCAAAAGGTAAGGCTACATCAGAAGCCAAGCTTCCTACTGAGGAGTACAATTTCCGTTTCACGGTCTCAGTTTACAGGGGTGGACATACTATTGTCCAGGCATCATATGGCAGCTAATGTCCTGTATTAAGGGAAGAGAATGCCCCATCAAAGGCTGACTCTTTAACCTTCTCTGTCAAATGAAGTAGCTCAAAGAATATAAAATGTAAGTGGTCATAAAGCCTTTGCATTCACATCAGTGGTTTTCTGTCATTCAGTTCTAAGCAAAGCATAACATGCTTTTCCTGCCTGGTAGAACTCCAAAAACAAGTTATATTTGACCATAGTTGAGTGGCAACTAAAAAGGAATTTTAAGAGAGAAGCCTTTTCCCCACTCAAGAATATATTTTGCTCTTGTGGTACCAATCAAAATGACACCATTTACTGAATTGACAAATGCTGCTCTGCTTCCTGTTGTCAGTTGTTATTTTAAGTCTTTCTTCTCTAGCCTCTAAGCACATGTGAAATAGACATCTTGGATATTTGTGTTTATGGGTTTGCTGTGGTATTATGACATGAAAATTCATAAAGAACATTAACATTTTTATTCCCTCCAATTCCTGGTTTGAATTTTCCTCTTCTTTTGGTGTATCTTACCTTGATGTTTTGTTTTGTTTTTGTTATTCCATCTTCCTTCTTTTCTCAAATTTTGACATATGGCTTTAACCCAATTTTCTAGTATTTTACAGATTCCCTAAGAGTTTCTAATTTACTTCTGTCCTTTGTTCACTCTCAATTTCAACTTAATTTAAATCAGCAAATATTTAATAAGTGCTGGGGGCACAGTGGCTAAGCATTTGGCTGCAACCAAAAAGTTGGCAGTTCAAATCCACCAGCCACTCCTTGGAAATCCTATAGGATTTCTACTCTGTCCTATAGGGTCACTATGAATTGGAATCAACTTAACGGCAGTGGGTTTGGT
Source organism: Dugong dugon (assembly GCA_030035585.1). Lineage (NCBI taxonomy): Eukaryota > Metazoa > Chordata > Mammalia > Sirenia > Dugongidae > Dugong > Dugong dugon. The sequence continues at coordinate 18,692,253 of CM057469.1, read as the reverse complement.
TATTTTAATCAAGTACCCACACTCAGGCTTTGAAATCTAAAGAGTATGAATAAGACATATCCTATGTCTAGAAAGCTTATGGTTTATTGGGGAAGTAGGAGAGGTCAAGCAAGTAAATAAATAATAATAATTTAAAAAACTGTGTAATATAAGACAGAATGTGGTAGGTACTAAAGGAGAAATGCTGAACGAGAAAATGATGGCACATGGGGGTTAAGAGAGAGATATCACGTCTGATAGATAAAGAAAAGTCTTCACAAAGGTGGTAACATATAAGTTGGACTACTTAGAATTGGTAGGATTGCCTGTTCTTTTCTGCTTAAATCTTTTTCTTTCCTTCCTTAAGTTCCTCTTCCTTTTCCTAGATTAAAACTTGTCATCTGCTACTTATACTCTCACTTGTTTCAGGCTGTGATGAAATATGTCCTCAGGCCTGGTTTCACTCATGGTGCTGTGGAAGGAATGGCGGCCACGTACTTCAAGGGCTTGGGTCCATGGTGACCAGCAAGATGCCCCAACATGACATGGTCCAAGTAACCTCACCCGCCAGAGATAGTGTGAGGGTATTTGGAAAAATATGTGTGAAGTAGGTTCAGTTACTGAGGCTGATTCAGTTACTAAATGGAGCTACATGATTATTGAACATATGTCTCTGAGACTAGGGAGGTGGTGGTGTTAAGTCACAAATGAGATACGGACAATTCTCATTATTCACTGAATGAGCTAATACTGAACCATTGTTCCTAGGCAAATACAGTGTTAGGTTCCTGCGAGCCTCTGTTCACAACATTTTCATCAACTGATCAATATATAACCTTGTTTTATGTGTGTTTCTGTTTAAAGACACCTTTTTAAATATGTATTGTTGATTTATTAGCATTGAACTCATGGCCAACAGCATTGTGACTCATGCCTGAACAAAGTTTATCTAACATATGTATTTTCTCAGTAAGGAGCATCACAGCCTTCTTGTGCTCAGGAACAACAGGGGACTATTTTGAACAGCAACATCACTGACAAAAAAGCACAAAATGCCAAAAACGTAGCACTAAATAGACTGCAAAAAGGACGCTTGTTTACAGTATGAGTGCTGAAACAAGAAAGCGGAGAATCACCTTGCTGAACCTCAGGTTGCACCCAGTGCATCTGGTGATTTACATTTTTTGCCACTCTGCTCATGTCCACGAATGACCATAAGAGCACCACAAGTACTAGTTTTCGGGTTACAATGAAATTTTAGCAAGCAGGTGAATTCATAGATGTGGAATCCATGAATAATAAGAAGCAATCGTACTTCCTCAGGGCCTGCGGAAATAGAACTTTGGCTCCCTTCCATTTCTGAAAGCCAGTAGAGGCTCTTCCTCTTTTGGGAGATTTATTTCAATCATTAGTTCACTTCCTCCCTCAATCCTTCTCTCTATCCTTTATACAGTTATTTGACATAGATCCATTCAAGTTTCTGCTCTGTACCAGGTATTATGCTAGGCTTGGCAGATCCAAGAGGAATTGAACCTGAGAGTCTTAGAGTCCTTTAAGGATGTATTTTGGATCTGGGAAGCTGAGATAGTAGAAATTGGGCTGCTGCTTTTTAGGACAAAAATACCTGCTGGGTATCATCTTTGTATTTTTGTGTTGCTTAAGACACTTTTATAATCAGTGTCTTTTTTGGATGGATAATATTAATTCCTTAGATAATTTGAAAATTTACTCTCTACTTTTATCATTTAAAATGGTTTAATTTTGGCATGAGCTAATCTTTATTTTGTGATTTCCTTTTTTATTAAATGGAGTCAGACCCCAGTGTCATAGCTAAATGGCCCATTATTAAGAGAAATTCCTTAGCCTTGAGTTCCATTTTTATTGGAATGACGTCCTTAAAAACATAAATAAAAACAATAAAACTCCAAAACTACTCAACATTGCTTTCATATCTTATGAAGATAAACAGCCAGTTCCTTTAATAAAACACCATGCAAAAGCAGATGTATCTGTAACAAAAAGAGCGGGAGAAAGATCTGGCCCTTATGTTCATGAACATGGGTGAACTCAGAAAGAGACTGACAACCTGTTTACCCTACCCTACCCCCGTCCTACCCTCAAGAGGTCCTGAAGAACAAAGGGCAATTCGGACAGCAGAATATTACTTCTGTCACCATAGCACCAAACTATTAAAAATAAAACTGTCCCTCAAGGCAAAACATTTCATTTATTTTCCTTTGAATGAGTAACTTGTTTATTAAGATGAACTAAATGACTAAATGTAGATTGTGCTCAGGCAAGAAAAATTGGTTGATTGTAGCCTTTTGGAAATCGTGCTTTATGTTCTCTGGAATTATCTGTGGCTTTTAAATGAGAAGAATTAATTTAGTCAGAGAGCTGCTTCCCTGGAAATATGCGTAATCTGGCTCTGCAATGTGTAATGCTGTATTTGACCTTTGTTCTTTTGCAGATTGGTTCTTTTGGACTAAATCAGGGTGTTGAAAGAGGTAGTGAGGCTTAGTGATCTTCAAGGAAGACTCTATCACTGCCTAAACTGTAGTTTTTTAACTGATTAATGTGAAATGTTTTACTTTTGCTTTATTTCATATTTGGGACCATTTCACTGCATCTGTGGAAGAGGGAAACCAAAGTGCAGGGAATCAACTGCATGTCCATCCTCCATGTCTGCCAGACCCGGCTCTTTGTTGTTCCGTGATCCAGCTGTGGAGGCATTCCTGCTGATGGCCGGATGCTTGTCTCAGCAGGGACGTCCCCATTCTGCCTGCTCATCTGGGGACAGAGATGTCATGTCTAATTCCCCTCTGATTGATGCCCCATTTGCTCTAACCTTGAAAGGAGAAAAAGGTGTAAATGCTTAAAAAAACCAACAAAACAATAAAAAGCTGCATCCAGTTAGCAGTGAAACAGAGGAAACCTTGTGTTTAGGAGGTTCACCCTCCTTCTTTGTTGTAATTGTTTTATTTTAACTTTACTGCACACATTTTATTTCTGGTATGAAGAATTTTGAGTAGTTAGCTGGAAAGGATCATTCCCTCCATTTTTCAGATGAGGAAACGTAAGCTCACTGAGGGTTAGTGACTTGCCCAAGGACACACAATTAATAGTAATAATCGTAATTAAAAAAACCTGTTGCCCTTAAGTCGAGTCCAACTCATAGTGACCCTGTAGGACAGGGTAGAACTGCCCCATATGGTTTCCAAGGAGCGACTGGTGTATTTGAACTGCCAACCTTTTTGTTAGCAGCTGTAGCTCTTAACCACTGTGCCCCCAGGGCTCCAATAAATTAATAATAGTAATACCTACAGGTAATTTCATACCTACTGCATGCCAGACACTTTTGGGTGTGTTAAATACGCTATCTCATTCAGTCATCACCACCCTGCCAAGTAGGTATTAATATCACCCTCATTTTACAAAAGGAGCCCTGGTGGCACAATGGTTAAGTCCTCAGCTGCTAATTGAAAGGTTGGCGGTTCAAACTCACCCAGTGGCTCTATGGGAGAAAGACTTGGTGATCTGCTTTGATAAGGATTGTTGTTGTTAGGTGTCATCGAGTAGATTCCGACTCATAGCAACCCTATGTACTGCAGAACAAAACACTGCCCCGTCCTGTGCCATGCTCACAATCGTTGTTCATGCTTGAGCCCGTTGTTGGAGCCACTGTGTCAGTCCATCTCGTTGATGGTCTTCCTCTTTTTCGCTGACCCTGTACTTTACCAAGCACTATATCTTTCTCTGAGGACTGATCCCTCCTCACAACATGTCCAAAGTATGTAAGATGTAGTCTTGCCATCCTTGCTTCTAAGGAGCATTCTGGTTGTCCATAAAGATTACAGCCCAGGAAAACCTATGGGGCAGTTTTGCTCTCTCACACGGGGTCGCTATGAGTTGGAACCTACTCAGTGGCACCTCACAACACCAACGATTTTATAAATGGGGGCAGTGGTGGGGCAGTAGTAGAATTCTTGCCTTCCAAGCGAGAGGTTCAGATTTGGTTCCTGGCCAATGCACCTCATGTGCAGCCACCACTCATCTGTCAGTGGAGGCTTGTGTGTTTCTATGATGCTACATAGGTTTCAGTGGTGCTTTCAGACTAAGACGTAATAGGAAGAAAGGCATGTGTCTTATTTCCAAAAATCAGCCAACGAAAACCCTATGGATCAAAACAGTTCAACCTGCAATCCATCATGGGGATGGTGCAGGACCAGGCAATGTTTCATTTGGCTGTGCATGGGATCACCATGAGTGTGAGTCCAAATCAACTGAGCTAACAACAACAATGAAAGATTTTGCCCTCTGCCTCATTTCCAGCCTAGGGTGACCCCAGGAGGTCTACATTGTGCTGTATGAAATTTTCTGAGATGGGGATACCTAGAAATGGACGGTTTCATTGTGTATTTTACATGTACTGTCTAGCTAAGAATTTTTTAAAATTTTATTGTGGTAAAATATGTATACCAAAATTTGCCATTTTAACCATTTTTAAGTGTACAATTCAGTGGTATTCATTACATTCAAACGTCGTGCAACCTTGACCATTATTTATTTCCAGAACTTTTCATCACCCTGAACAGAAGCTCTGTACCCATTAAACAATAACTCTCCATTGCCTGTACTACCCTCCTCCCATGCCTAGTGTATTCTCTAATCTACTTTCTGTGTCTACAGATTTGCCTATTCTAGATATTTTACATAAGTAGAGTTATACAATATTTGCCTTTTTGTGTCTGGCTTATGCCACTTAGCGTGTTTTCCCGGTTCATCTATGTTGCAGCATGTATCAGGCCTTCATTCCTTTTATGGCTGAGTAATATTCCCTGGTATGTATATACCACATTTTGTTTATCCATTCATCTGTTGATGGACACTTGAGTAGTTTCCATCTTTTGGCTATTGTGAATAATGCTCCTATGAATGCTGGTGTACAAGTATCTGTTTTGAGTTCCTGTTTTCAATTTTTTTGAGTATATAGTAGAAGTGGAATTACTGGGTCATATGGTAATTGTATGTTTAACTTTTTGAGGAACTGTCAAACTTTTCCACAAAAATTTGCACCATTTTACATTCCTACCAGCAGTGGATGATTGTTCTACTTTCTCTACATCCTTGCCAACACTTGTTACTTTCCTTTTTTTTTTTTAAAACTTTTTATAATACCATCCTAGTGGGTATGAAGTGATATCGCCTGGTGGTTTTGATTTGCAGTTCCCTAATGGCGAATGATGTTGAGCATCTTTTCATGTGCTTATTGGCTGTTTGTATTATCTTCTTTGGAAAAATGTCTGTTTAAGTCCTTTGCCCATTTTTTAATTGGGTTGTTTGTCTTTTGTTGTTGAGTTAAAGGAGTTCTTTGTTTTCTAGATATTAAACCCTTATCTGATATATGGTTTGCAAATATTTTCTCTGATTCCGTAGGTTGTCTTTTCACTTTTTTTTATAATATCCTTTGATGTACAAAGGTTTTTTTATTTTGATGCAGTCCAGTTTATCTTTTTTTGGTATCATCTCTAAGAATCCATGGCCAAATCCAAGGTCATAAAGGTTTATTCCTATGTTTTCTACTAAGAGTTTTATGGTTTTTCCAGCTAAGAATTTTAATAAACAAATAGAGGGACTTTATATTTCCAAACTATGAATTAATAAACAGGATGAGCCTTTTTATAGGGAGCTTGGGGCAGAATGGCTACTGAAAAGTTCTTGGCTCTTAACTCCTGCTTTTTGTACATCCTGACAAGCTCCATGTATCTCCTCTGATACCTGCTGATGGGAGCCTGGTCATTGGGCTTAGAGAGGTTAAATGACCAAAGGATTGGAGCTGGTGTTGGAATTTGTGTCCACTGTCTTCACGTCCTCTGCTCCTTTCATTTCACCTCTTGTTTTGGGTTTGGGAAGCCTCACCCTGCAGCTTGACAGGTATATCCATTGTTTTGGAGTGGAGAGTGGTGGGTGGTAAGGGAACGCGGTGTAAGATTTCAGACAATTGGTCATGTGTGATGACAGCAGGAGGATGAGGATTCCCAGTGACCAGCAGGCCAAGATGGAGGGTCAGGCATCCTGAAGGAATAAGGCATGTGAGTGTGTGGTGTTCCAGTAATGTGTGTGTGTGGTGGGGGCTGAGGCTGAGATACGTTCTTCGGGGCATGAAATACTGTCTCTTTCAAAAGGAGGTGGAATTTTTTTTGCAGCTGGTTTTCTTTAACTATCAGCAACACCAGCATTGTTTCAGAAAGCCACAGTATTTCCAAACACAATGGAAATTCCAAGAGTGTGGGTTTTTTGGGGGGTGGGCATGGACAAGCGTGGGGAGGGAGGACCACAACCTGAGCTGTTTGTTCTTCCTCAGTAACGAATTTCACATGGCTTCACTGCTGTCAGTTTTGTTTGCAGGATGCTCAAGGGTAAATCTGGGCAAGACAGGGGTCAGGAAGGAGCAGGCAGCACGGATTAGCAGTGGCCATAAAAAGCAAACCTAAGCCCAGCACAGCCCCATTTGGTGTGACCTCTCCTACTGCCTTTCCATCAGCTGGTGCCAGAGGAGCACATGGCTTCAATTATGCTCCACAGTGAAATTTGTAGCGATGAGTCTGTTAATAAGAAATTAATTTTCCCCCTAATCTTAAAAAATGTGCAGTCTGTTTCCAAATATTTTCAAAATAGCAGCAACAGTAACGGTAAACAGGGGATCCAGTGTCACCAGCAAGACTTGTGGGGTCAAACCAAAGAAAGAAAATAAACAAGCAAGACTAACAACAGTATCTTTGGAGACTGTTTTTTTCACATGTTGGAAAACACTCAGCAATATTTAGAAGAAGCCTGTTGGCCCATAGGTCAGAGGTGGCCTGGCTTACTCTGAAGTTTCAAGGGAAGTAATAAATTTTTTTCCTTGCTCTGCTACTACTCTTACTATTCCTACTTTAAGCTTTGCTTTTGTATTCAACTTTTCACTTGACCAACTCATGGCCTTACCAAGAGCTCTCACTGTTTGTGAGATTCAGTTTTGGTTTTTGAAGTAAAATCTTAAAACTGCCTTTTGTTTGGGGCTTTGAAGCGCCAGAAAGTCAGGAACTGTGGGTGCTTAAGTCTGACTGTTCTAGGAGCTAATTAGAATTTTAATATATCAGAATAGAGGTACATGAGGAGGAGTCCCTGGGTGGTGCAAACAGTTTATGCACTTGGCTGCTAACCAAAAGGTTGGAGGTTTGAGTCCACCCAAAGTTTCATTGGAAGAAAGGCCTGGTGATCTACTTCTGAAAAATCAGCCATTGAAATCCTGTGAAGCAGAATTTCACTCTGGCACACATGAGATTGCCATGAGTTGGTGTCAACTGGACAGTAACTGGTTTACTGCTACACGAAGAGCTTTAGTGCAAGGAAGAAAGTGTCAAATAGTGATTCTTCCAAGTTGTGAATAGTGTATTTCTGGAGAATATTCTCAATTCTTTCCGCTGTGGAGGAAGAAGTATTTTGTAGTGGGTAAGAAATAGTACATGCAACATCATGATAAATGGATAAAAGATTGATGTTGTCAAGGATTTCATTTTGCTTGGCACCAGAATCAACGCCCATGGAAGCAGCAGTCAAGAAATCAGACCACACATTGCATCGGGCAAATCCGCTACAAGAGATCTCTTTAAAGTGTTACAAAGCAAAGATGTCACTCTAAGAACTAAGGTGCACCTGACCCAAGCCATGGTGTTTTCAATCACCTTATATGCATGTGAAAGCTGAACAATGAATAAGGAAGACCGAAGAAGAATTCATGCCTTTGGATTATGGTGTTGGCAAAGAATATTGAATATACTATGCACCGCCAGAAGAACGAACAAATCTGTCCTGGAGGAGGTACAGCCAGAATGTTCATTAGAAGCAAGGATGGTGAGACTTCGTCTCACATAGTTTGGAGATGTTATCGGGAGGGACTAGTCCCTGGAGAAGGACATCATACTTGGTAAAGTAGAGGGTCAGCGAAAAAGAGGAAGACTGTAAACAAGATGGGTTGACACAGTGGTTGCAACAATGGGCTCAAAAATAGCAATGATTGTGAAGATGGCGCAAGACCAGGCAGTGTTTCATTCTGTTATACATAGGATCACAGTGAGTCGGCAGTGACTTGATGGCACCTAACAGCAATAACAACTTATTGAGGAAAGAAAGAACCACTTAATGATGGTTCTGGAATGAACAACAAACACTAGATACCAACAGGTACTCCAGAGGGATTAAATAATTAATTGTAGAAAATGAAAATCTGAATCGACTGCAAGAAAATATAGGTGAATCTTTATCTGATCTCCGGGTAGAGAAGCCTTATCTAAATACGACTGCAAGGGAAGAAAAATCAATGAACAAAATGGCAGATCAAGTTACAAATTACATGTACTAGACTATTCGTAGCAGCGCAACAGCAAATCCTGGAAACAGCCCAAATGCCAATTGAGAGAAAAGTGGATAAACTGTAGAATTTTTTATATTGTGGAATTTTTTAAAACAGCCAAAATGAATAAACTACGGTGACATACGATAACATGGATAAATCTTAGCAATATAATGTTAAGTGCAAAAAAAGATTACTTAAAACATAATAGCCTTTATAACCCAACATTTTAATAAGAAAGTTTTCAAACATTAAAGTTGAAAGAATTTTGCAGTGTAAATCTGTACAGCTGTTACCTGGGTTTTATCGTTAACATTTTACTATATTTTCTTTATCATAGGTCTAGCCCATCTTCCCTTCAACCCAGTGGTTCCTAACAGGCGATTTTGCCAGCCAGGAGATATCTGGCAATGTATGGAGACAGTTTCGTTGTCACCGCTGAGTGGAAGTGTGCTGCTAGCATCCAGTGAGTTGAGGCCAGGAATACTGCCAAACATCCAACAATGCACAGGACAGCACTCATGGCACAGATTATGGCACAAAATGCCGGTAGTGCCAAGGTTGAGAAAACTTGCTTTAATCCATCTTAGTTTTTGATGCATTTCGAAGAAAGTTGGAAATATCAGTATACCAAACAAAAAACAAACCGGCCGCTGTTGAGTTGATTCTGACTCATAGTGACCTATAGGACAGAGTCGAGCTGCCCCATAGGGTTTCCTAAGCTGAAATCTTTACGTGAGCAGATCGCTAGGTCTCTTCTTCCGCAAAGTGGCTGGGTGAGTTCGAACTGCTGATGTTTTGGTTAGCAGCCTAGCACTTAACCATTGCTTTACCAGGGGTCATTAGTATTAACTAGAATTCAGTATTTGTTAATAGTGTTTTTCTTTCTATGTGAAATTTACATGCAATGAAATGCACAAATCTTAAGGGTATATTCCTTAAGTTCTGGCCAGTGCATATACCTGTATAACCCAAACCCCTATCAGCGCACTGGCATTACCATTGCCTCAGAGAGTTCCCTATGGCCCTTTCCCACTCAGCCTCTGCAGCCATTGCCCAGAAGCAACCACTGTTCTGTTTCTTTTTCCCCTACCATAGATTAGTTTTGCCTATTCTGTAGTTGCGTATAAATGGTATCATAAAATATCTGCTCTTTTGTGTGAAGCTTTTTTCATGTAGTGCAGCAGGACCTCTGGGAGTATCCAAGACCCTTTCAGGAGGTCCCCCATTTCAAAATTATTTTCATAATAATACCGAGACCTTTTTGTCTTTTGTCGTATGGACATTGATGGTGCAAAGGCTTCATGGTAGGAGAAACTTCTGCTTCCTCAGCAGGAAATGAGGCAGGAGAACCAAACCACATAGTCATTGTATTCTTCAGTGCTAGGCAGAGGAGCGAGTGTCACTTAGAATGCCCAAAGCAGTAAAAATGACTAATTTTATTACATCTCTGCCCCTGAGTGCATATCTTCTTAATATTCTGTGTAACAAAATGGGAAGTAGGTACACAGTTCTTTCTGCAACATGCTGCAGCACCATGATTGTCTCCAGGAAAAGCACAAATGGGCTGGAGTTGCAAGCTGAAGTAGCTGCTTTGTTCCTGGAACGGCATTTTTACCAGAAAGAACAAATGATGAACTATGGTTATTTAGACTTGAATATGTGGCAGACAGAGGGAACCTGTCACTTCCAAGGGAAATAACAGCATTTGTTGCTATTGATGAAATTTGAACTTTGAGGTGAAAATCAGAATTATTGGAAAACTTGTATTCGCCATCATGAGGTTGATAGCTTTCCAATACCTAATGACTTTTCTGATGAGATTGGTGGTAATATTAACAAGCAGGATTTAAAAATATATACATATCGTATAATGAAATGTGTCAACATTTGGAAGATCTGTATAACTCAGTGAACCAGAGTTTTCCAAAGGACCTAAGCATGATGTTACAAAATCATACATGGCTAAAAGTCCCATTCCAAGTGTAACAGTGGCTTTTCATGTAACAGAGTACAAAACATTTATTGATATGGTTTCAGGTTCCATGCTGCAACTTAACCTTTAAGAAGTCACCACTAGCAACAACAACAAAATAAATATAAAAAAAGAAACTACTGCTTGTGGAATTTTGGTTTGTATCAAAGATAAATAGTTACCTGAATTATCTGAAAAGTCTGTTGAAGTACTCCTCTCTTTTCTGATTGCATATCTGTGGAAGGTTCAGCTTTCTCCATAGACTTCAACCACAAAAACTTACCACAGCAGATTGAATGCAGAAGCACATATGAGAAGCTAGCTGTATTCTATTATGGCAGACAGTAAAGAGATTTGCAAAAATGAAAAAAAAAAAGAAAGCAAGCCCACTCTTCTTTTTTTATCCCCTTGGGAAAATATACTTACTTTTCTAAAAAAAAAATGTTCATTTGTAATGAGTTTATTTATTTTTAAATGAATTAATACACATTTAAAGTTTTTCTCATTTTAATGTCTGCTACTATAAATATTAATGTAAACCACATAAACAAAAGCTTTTGGGGTCCTCAATAATTTGGAGTGTAAAGTGGTCCTGAGACCAAATTTTGAGAACTGCTGGTTACCCTGATGAATTTGAGATCTATCCATGTTGAGTATGAATCGTTTGTTCCTTTTTATTGTGAGTTTTATTCCATTATATGAATATACAGCAGTTTGCTTCTGCACTCTCCTATTGATAGACAACTGGGCTGTTTCCAGATTTTGGCTATTATGAATAAAGCTGTGATGTACATTCTTGTACAGATCTTTCTGTAAACATGTTTTTATTTCTGTGGGACAAATACTTTGGAGTTGAATTGCTGGGTCATAGGGTAGTTAAGTTTCTGGGAAGCTTTCAGACTGTTTTCCAGAGTTGTTTACTATTTCACAGTACCACCAACAGTGAGAGCATTATAGCCTTTTTATAAGATTAAAACAACAAAAATGCACGCATATAATTTCATAATTCATATAGACGAGTTGTTGTTAGCTGCTGCAGGGTCAGCCCCCAATCATGGTGACCACAGGCACAGTGGGACCGTTGTGATCCACATTCATAGGGTTTTCGTTAGCTGACTTTTCAGAAGTAAATAGCCAGGCCTTTTTTCATAGTCTGTTTTAGTATGGAAGCTCTGCTGAAATGTGTTCAGCATCATAGCAACACGCAAGCCTCCACTCACAGATGGGTGGTGGCAGTGCATTAGGTGCATTGGCTGGGAATCGAACTCAGCAAGGGAGTGATGAATACAGGATTCCAGATGACAGCTGACCTTGGGTGGGGTGAAGCAGGGGGATGGAATGGGAGGACTGCATAGAGAGATGTAAGGTGTTGTAAAAGTCAGTTAAAGCATGGCTTTATAAAAGGAGGATAGGGATACTGGGGGTGGCTCTTCCATTTGGAAACCATTTCCCAGAATCAGTATCTGTGGCAAACAACATGGACACAGGCTTTATTTTACTGTCCATTCTCTGTGCATCTAAGTCTTCTGCAGCTCCACATTTCTAAAAAGAGCAGTCTCTGACCTTCTCCAAGAAGGCTAATGGATAAAACGTACTTCTTATGCGTATGTTGTCTGCATTGGAGAAGAGGAATGAGCCTATTGCTCTTGCTATTTAATAATTCCTACTGGAGATCAAAAACTACTCTTCTGTTGGGCTACCCTTACCCATCTAAATTTCTGGCTTTCCTTGCAGTGGATTCTCCCCATAGCTTCCAGGTCCTGTCCAGGTGGCCTGAAGCCAGAGAGAAGAGGCAGTCAGCTATGATCAGAGGCAACCCTCTTTCCCCAGTCCAGGGGGATAAAAGGATTTAAGCCTGAGTTTATTTACCCTTAGCAAAACTCAACTAGCTTTTATTATTATTTTAGGACTTGAGATAAAAAGACCCATAAAAACAAGAGTATGAAACAGCTTTTACTGAGCAAACATTATGCTGATTTATTTGTGAGTGAAATCTGAACCACATGGACTAGTTTCCCTTAAGATGCACAAGGGGTTGAGGATTAAGGGAACAGACACTTGGCAAATTCGTTTTGTGTTTCACTAAACACATTGTGTTAAAAAAAAAATAGAACAAGGTGCTTAATATATTGTCCCTCTGGACAGGCAGGCACGCCAGTTGCTGTCATGTTGACACCCACTCATGGCAGCCTCGTGTGTCAGAGTAGAACTTTGCTCCATAGGGTTCTCAATGGCAGTTTTTTCTGAAGTAGATTGCCAGGCCTTTCTTCCGAGGCACCTCTAGGGGGACTTGAACCTCAGCCTTTCAGTTAGCAGCTGAATGAGTTAACGGTTTGCATCATTTGGTCAAAAGTTTGTAAGATCTGAAATCCAAACTTTGTCCAATGGTCACAGCTTTTCTTCCTGAAATCCTCTCACAGTAGAAGAGTTGAAAGTGAAAACGGGGATATGAATTTGGGGCCTGTAGATTAGCTGGTCTTCTCAGGTTGTAGAGCACCGACTTCACATTCTTTTTAACATGCTTGTCACAGCAGAGGCAGAAGGCAAGGTCTTCCTAACCATCAGGGGGCGAGTTTTCTCTTTTGGCCACACTTGTCTGGGAATCTCAGCCCTCAGTCTGTATTCATATGGAGTTGCAATTCTTTGAGTTTTGGAAATAAGAGGGTATTGGAGAGTCACATACTGCCAGTAAATATCATGCTGGTGTGATTTTCTCATTTATGGTTTAAACTTCTAATTTCTCATAAAAGCACTCAGAGCACCTGCCCTCTGCCCATAAAGGTGGCCGAACTGAAACCGGGTTGTTTCTACTCTCCTTCAGGCACACTCATACACAGCAGCTCCATGTCATGACTTTGCCAGGTGACAGTTTTTAGATTGTTGAAATACAGGCAGCTTGTTCTGAATGAACTTACAGGGAACGGCAGACTATGAACTCAACCCATTTCTAGAACGGGCTAGTCCTTTGTCACTTTCTCATGTATTCTAGGAAGACTGCCTTTTTAGTACTGTTGTTAGCTGCTGTCGAGTCAGCTCTGACTCATGGTGCCCCCTTGCCCAGTCCTGCACCATTGTCATGATCGTTGGTATGCTCAAGTCCATTGTTGTGGTCGTTGTGTTTTGGAGTGCCTTCCAGCCTAGGGGGCTCATCTCCCAGCACTATATTGGACCATGTTCTGTTGTGATCCATAGGGTTTTCAATTAGCTGATTTTCTGGAAGTAGATTGGTAGACCTTTCTTCCTAGTCTGTCTTAGTCTGGAAGCTCCATTAAAACTTGTCCACCATGGGTGACCCTGCTGGTATTTGAAATACCGATGGCATATCTTCCAGCACCATAGCAACACGCAAGCCACCACCGACAACAGACTGACAGACAGGTGGTGGTTTCAGTATTAGATCAGAAAGGAGGGAAGGATGTCCCTCTGATAAAATGTCGCCATTTGCTTACCTGGATGGTAAAGAGAAAGAATCCCTATTGAAAGCCAGAGGATTTCACATCTTCTGAAAACTGTAATGTTGCTAAAAGCAACAGCATAACAAAGCCCTCCACGTGACAATGGCATGCAGCAGTAGGTTAGCCAGTATGACGGGGAAACTCAGTTGTGTCTTTGCCCAGGGACCTAAGGCCGTGGCCTTCTCTCCTCCATCATTTCCTTCTCTGTCCTTTTCACCCCTCTCACACGGCCCTTTGATGACAGTTTTCTGCTGCTTGGATTCCTCAGACATAAAGCCACTGCCCTCCAAACTTGATCCCGGCTTTGTTACACTGCGTGGAATTTTAAAGTCTGTAATAACAGGAGAGGGGAAGGGCACAGTTAAAATTTAGACCTATTGTTTCCTGCACCACCAAATGTAGCAGACTTTGTTATAGTTGGGTTATTTTCCAAAAATCCTTGTACAAGCTTTTTTTTTTTAAACTCTAGTTATGTTTATCCATGGAAACAATGACCTAAAATTCTTAGATTTACCCTTAAAAGCAGTATGTAGTAATAGGGTTATATAACCTGCACCTGCTACTTATAACAGATTCTACAGTGAATTGAGACACCAGGAAGACATCTCTTTCCACTCCCCCTTGCTCCTTCCAGCTTTCCAGCAACTCCTTAGTGGGCCCTCAATCAGGAGCCTTGTTAATTCTCTACACATGAACATTTCTGTAATAGAAGTCACCTTTCTCTGTAGATGTTTGCAGTTTCCCCAGTTAGGGCTAGAGGAAAGAGTAATAATAATATTAATGATAATGACAAAACACCAACAATTGTTGAATGCTTACTGTGTGCAGGAAATTGTGCTTAGTGATATATAGCCATTATCTCACTTAAACCTCACAACAATCCTAGGAGATGATATGACTCTCATTTTACAGATGAGATTTAGCAAGGTTGCTTCACCCCGGAGGTCACACACCTAGTAGTGGTGGAACAGGGACAGGAGCCGAGGTCTGTCTGACTCCAGAGCTCCTTCTCTAAACACTGTGTAATACTGCCTCCTAATAGTGGTCTGAAAGCTTAACAAGTGAAAATAAAGTTGCATTCTAGCTGTATACGCATACTTCTTAGTATATATTGTCAAATTTTCAAACGTATTTTTAGAGTATTTGCAAATTCTCTTTCCAAATGGTCTTATAAGAGCAGGGTACTCTCTACCTAGAGTAATATAGGTACAGTTCCTAAAGAAGGTACATTATAATCCATAACTGCTGTTAGTAAGCAGCTCCACTACTTAATAATTTCAACTTGCGAACTTTCCTAGTATGAACAGAGCAATGCACTAGAACAAAATCCATTGTGCCTATCACCAACAGATGTTGTTAGATGCCATTGAGTTGGTTTTGACTCATAGTGACCCCATGTACAGCAGAACGAAACACTACCTTACAATCGTTGCTATGTTTAAACCCATTGTTGCAGCCACTGTGTCAACCTATCTTGTTGAGGGTCTTCCTATTTTTCACTGACCCTCTACTAAGCATGATGTGTGATAACATGTCCAAAGTAAACAAGACAAAGTCTCACAATCATCACTTCTAAGGAACATTCTGACTGTACTTCTTCCAAGACAGATTTGTTCATTCTTTTGGCAGTCCATGGTTTATTCAGTATTCTTCACCAACGCCATTATTCAAAGGCATCAATTCCTCTTCAGCCTTTCTTATTCATTGTCCAGCTTTTGCATGCATATGAGGCGATTGAAAATATCATGGCTTGGGTCAGCTGTACCTTAGTCCTCAAAGTGACAGCTTTTATTTTTAATACTTTAACACTGACAGATAGGTCACAGTAAACTTGGTCTTGGCCGTTGTTTATTAGTATGATGTATGCTTATTGTGCTTTTGTATATTTTACTAACATTTTAGCCCCATCATATTCTATAAGTTATGGGGTGCTATGACTGTTGAAAGTACTAGTAAGAAGTAAAACAAACAAAAACAAAATAAACAACTTTTGATTATTCTTTAAGCAAAGGGTTAGCTTGGATTAAAAATAATGCTGAATTTCTATGCATATTTTCAAATCTCTCTATTCATTCTCATGTTGGTCTGTATAAACTTCTACAAGGGCAGCAAATAAAGCCATCTATAACTCATACCTACAATATAACTAGGAAACAGAATAATAGAAACTTCAGATACGCATAAGTAGGGAAATAAGCATCCAAAACCAGAAGAGCCAACTCTGTAGCCCGTTCTAAAGCAGAGAGTCGGATAGAGACTGCATGGCTAGGAAGAGAGTGCAAAGGGGTCCTAACTGGGCAGAACCCAAATAACATCACCCAGAGAAAAAAATTATTCTAACTGCTGGAGAACCAAAAGAAAGAGACTTGAAAGTACATGGGACCAGAGGTAGCAGTCCTATGAAGGCATTGCTTCTGAGGGAGAGAGAGGTAACTTGAAAGGAGGAGGTATCTTTTGGAGGCTTGGATAAAAGGAAAGAATTAAGTAAGCAGTAGAAATTAAAAGTGCTTCAGGGGAAAAAGAAAGATATCACAGAATGAGAAGACACACCAACTTCCCAGCCCCCACCAAGAAAGGTACCATTTATTAAAGATATTGCACTTTACTATAACAACAGAAGAGGGAACTTTTAAATTAAGCAACTTAGTAAGACATCCAAAAGTTATTTAAGATATTTAAGAT
The DNA here is from genome assembly GCA_030035585.1 of Dugong dugon. Taxonomy (NCBI): domain Eukaryota; kingdom Metazoa; phylum Chordata; class Mammalia; order Sirenia; family Dugongidae; genus Dugong; species Dugong dugon. The sequence goes on along the minus strand of CM057469.1, from coordinate 18,675,767 downwards.
GGAACAGAAAATGTCAGGCAGCATCTATAAAAAATTTACTATAAAAAGGAAACAGAAAATGAGAATCAAAATTTCTCAGTTGAAGAAAATACTAATACTTCCCCTTAAAACCACCACAAGGCAAATGAAACTCTTAAAACTATTCCAGCATGAACTAAATATCATTGAACAAAGATTTGAAGAAATGAAAGAAAACCTCAAATCAAAAAATTTTTTAAATCTCAGAATAGAAACAAAAAACTGGAAGGTATGAAATGAGAGATGATGACATGCAAGAAAGAAATTGAAGAAAAAGACAAAGTCATCTTAGAAATGATGACTAAATTATAACGTTTCCCAAAGATAATGGAAATGGATATTGAAAAGAGGATAGAAAGACAACAAAAATGAGATAAGTGAAAAGGATAGGAGAGAAAGTGGTAAATATAGAAGATAGTCAAAGAAGATCCAATACAGGCAGAATTAAATAGGAAAAGCAGATCAGTGGAATAGAATAACATTTAAAACTATAATCCAAGAAAATTTTACAGAATAAAAAAAGATGTGAATCTACATGGTGAAAATTTCTACATGTATCTGGGAAAATTGACCCAGAATGAGTAACTTTTAGATATATCCTGATAAACTTAGAGGTGGAAGATGAAGAACAAGTAGGAGGAAGAGGAAAAAGAAAGAGGAGAGGGGAAGGAGGAGAAGAAAACTACCCTCTGGGTCTCCCAAAAGACCAAATCACTTAAAAAAGAAAGAAAATTAGGTTGATATCAGACTTCTCAATAGCTCCATGCAAAACAAGATAACAATGGAACAGCAACGTGGATTTGTCCATGGAACTTCTATGACCTTACCCTGAACAAGTTGTGCTGGCTTCCCCAGTATTGTATACTGTCCTAACCTTCACCAAAGTTGCCACTTATCTATTGTCTATTTAGTGTTTTTCCATTCCCACCCCTCCCCTCCCTCGTAACCATCAAAGATTGTTTCTTGTTGTGTGTAAACCTTTTCATGAGTTTTTATAGTAGTGGTCTCATAAAATATTTGTCCTTTTGTGATTGACTTATTTCACTCAGCATGATGCCCTCCAGATTCATCCATATTGTGAGATGCTTTGCAGATTCATCATTGTTCTTTATCGTTGGGTAGTACTCCATTGTGTGTATGCACCATAGTTTGTTTATCCATTCATCTGTTGATAGGCATCTAGATTGTTTCCATCTTTTTGCTATTGTGAACAATGCTGCAGTGAACATGGGTGTGCATATGTCTATTCGTGTGATGACTCTTATTTCTCTAGGATATATTCCTAGGAGTGGGATTGCTGGATCATATGGTATTTCTATTTCTGGCTTTCTAAGGAAGAGCCGTATCATTTTCCAAAATGGTTGTATCATTTTGCATTCCCACCAGCAGTGCCTAATCCCTCCCGCAGCCTCTCCAACATTTGTTATTTTCTGTTTTTTTGATTCATGCCAGTAATGCCAGGGTGAGATGGTTTCTCATTGTGGTTTTGATTTGCATTTCTCTAATGGCTAGGGATCGAGAGCATTTCCTCATGTATCTGTTAGCTGTGTTAATGTCTTCTTTGGTGAAGTGTCTGTTCATTTCCTTTGCTCATTTTTAATTGGATTATTTGTTTTTTTGTTGTAGAGGTGTTGGATTTACCTGTAGATTTTAGAGATTAGACTTTGTCTGACTTGTACTGTCCGAAAATCTTTTCCCAGTCTGTAGGTTCTCTTTTTACTCTTTCAGTGAAGTCTTTTGATGAGCCTAAGTGTTTAATTTTAGGAAGATCCCAGTTATCTAGCTTATTTTCTGGAGTTTGTGTGTTGTTAGTTATGGTTTGTATCCTGTTAATGCCATGTATTAGGGCCTCTAGCATTGATCCTATTTTTTTTCCATGAACTATAGTTTTTGGCTTTATATTTAGGTCTTTGATCTGTTTTGAATTAGTTTTTGTGTATGTTATGAGGTATGGGTCCTATTTCTTTTTTTTGCCGATGGACATCCAGTTTTGCCAGCACCATTTGTTAAAAAGACTGTCTTTTCCCCATTTGATGGACTTAGGGCCCTTGTTGAAGATCAGGTGACTGTAAGTGGATGAATTTACATCTGGGTTCTCAATTCTTTTCCACTGGTCAATGTATCTGTTGTTGTACCAGTACCAGGCTGTTTTGACTACCACAGCTGTATAGTAGCTTCTGAAGTCAGGTAGCGCAAGTCCTCCTACTTTATTCTTCTTTTTCAATAGTGCTTTACTTATCCGGGGCTTCTTCCCTTTCCATATAAAGTTAGTGATTAGTTTTTCCATCTGTTTAAAGAATGTTGTTGGTATTTGGATCAGGATTGCATTGTATTTGTAAATTGCTTTACTACTCATACTTTTTTAAAAAACCTGCTCCTAGTTACTCCAAATATCATTTTCTTTTGTTGACATAGTTTTCTTATTTTTTAAATGAAGATACTCTTGTAAAGTCGTGGTCTACTAGTGCCTGCCTCATGGGATGGCTGGGAGGATTTGCTGAGATGATGTGCATATGGTGTTTAGTATAGTGCCTGGCTCAGTAAATATTAGTTTATGAATGATATAAATAATATTATTAACTTACAGAAAGCTAGGGAATTAAAAATAGTCTTTCAGCACTCTAGCCTGTTCCTCAGTGAAGGAACTTTGGAACATTCTAGCTGTTGGACTCTTGTTTGGCGCTTTTAAGTAACACCCAATAATATGGTACCTAAAGCACCCCTGCGGGGGCTGGATGATATATTGTACTCACTCACATATACACACACTCCTGCACACATGCACGCACACACATGCACACAGTTATACAAACACACACACACACTAGGGTGACAGCCCTGGTTAAGCACTCTGCAGGGATCTCCCAGGTCCCAGTGCTACGTGGCTGCACCCACGTGTTCCTGTGAAATGTGAGGGAGCACGAGAGGACTGGGCAGGGAAGCTTTACCTGAGTGGGGTGGGTTGCTGGTGAGACAGCAATGTTTCCTGGGCTATGTGTGGGCAGGCCTGGGTTGGGGGCAGCCCAGCACTTGGCTTTGGGTGCCTCCTGGCTTTGGGTGCTCAGTCTGCAGGTGGGAAGGCCCTCCAAGGGGCTTGCAAAGAGGGCAAGTGAGGAGGGGGCACTGCTTTATTTAGCTGTGATTTCCCTTGGTTTGACTGAAAGCTTTTCACTTGCATGAGCTCAGCAGGGGAGCGCTTTTTCCAGGCCTTGGAACACCAGCCTGCTATTAAGTGTTTTCAAGAGAATAAAAGGCTGTTGTATTAAAACGTGCCCTCCACCAGCAGAGGGTTAGCCAGTCTGTCCCAAACACCCAGTACACAGGCCACCTTGGCAGGAGGTCGCTGTGGCCTCCTGTGACTTTCAGAAGGCTGATCTGGTTCACCACCCTCCTGCCTGGGGAAGTAGCTGAGAAATGTCAACTGGCACCGTCTCTTTGGTCTCCCTCCTCTTCTCTGCCCAGCTGTGCTTAGTTGTCTGTGGAGGGGCACCTCTGGACCTTTCTTTGTCTAGTTGATGTGCTGAGGAAAATATTTGTATATGTTGGATTTTTGTAAATTAGATCATTACTCTTTTACTTTAAGGTTGTAGTTGAACAAGGCCACAGTTACTTAGAAGTAGGTGTCCTTTGCTATCCAAAGTGAAAATTTATGACAGTTTGATTAGATTAGCTTTTTTAATTTCTATTAAGTGGGACTTAGAAAGGTAAAGTCCACACAGTATTGAGTGGTTTTTAAAGTCCACACAGTATTGAGTGGCTTTGTGTTTTGCTATTTTAAATAGTGCAACTGGAGTACAATATAAAAGTCCTCAGATATTCACTGAGCTGAATGTGGACCATGTGTGCAATTTTAAGACATGTGAGTGATACACAGGGCTTGTCATTTGGATGGGTATTTGAGGAGTTAGAATAAGAAAATGCTTATCACCCTTTCAAAACACGACCACTCCTACAAACTGTCCTGACACATTGTCTGATTTATGCTTTGATGAAGCAGCTATGTGTAGGTAAGGAAGAGTTAAGTGCTGAGTTCATATCTTGGTTCTGTCACTTACCAGGTGTGGGACTTGGGACAAGTTAGTCTTAGCCTCACTCAAGCTCAGTGTTTTCACCTTTAAAACGAGAAGAAAATGTCACCTACTTCACAGGCTTGTTGTGATAATTAAAATATATTGTATACAAAATAGCTTACCATAGTGCCTGGTACAAAAGTCACACGCAGTACATGTAATTGTTAACATGTCAGCTATAGGGTTTTTTAATTTAAAAGAGCCTTGAAATGATTTCCCATATAAGTCTATAATGTCAGTAGTCAGCTCTGAATTTAATTAGTTTTATAAATTAGAGGTTTGCTGTAGTCAGTTTTTTTACAGAGTATCTATCTTGGTTAGCATTACGCATGATGCTTGATTTTTTCCTTGTACTTTTTTTTACCTTTGGTAAGAAAATATAAACCTAGAAACACTGGAGGGTATAAATAAAGATACTCGATAGAGTCCTAGAATGCTAGAGCTAAAGAGAAGGAATAGTGAGTCCACCTGACTGTAAGCTCCATGAGGGCAGGGACTGTGTCTTTGTTGATCACTATTATGTACCCAGTGCAGAGCCCAATGATTGGCACATGGTTGTTGTTGTTGTTCTTGTCAGCTGTCATCCAGTTGGTCCCCGACTCATGGCACCCTCATGCACAATGGAAGAAACGCTGCCCAGTCTGGTACCATCCCTGTGATCAGTTGCTGATCAGATCATTGTGATCCATAGGGTTTTCGTTGGATGGTTTTCAGAAGTAGATCACCAGGCCTTTCTTCCAAGTCTGTCTTAGTCTGGAAGCTCTGCTGAAACCTGTTCAGCATCATAGCAACACACAAGCCTCCATTGACATATGGGTGGTGGCTGTGCATGAGGTGTACTGGCCTGGAATTGAACCCAGGTCTCCTGCATGGAAGATGAGAATTCTACCACTGAATGACCAATGCCTTACTGGTACGTGGTAGCATATTTCAATACCTGCATTTTTCAGGTAGAAAAATGGGATACAGAGAAGTAAAGTGACTTGCCCAGTGTTACTTAAGGCAGAGCTGGGAACTGAAGCCTCTGGTCAGTGCTAATGATCACAAATGCTTCTGAGACCCACCAAAAAAACCAAACCAAACCCATTGGTTGTTGAGTCAATTCCAACTCATAGTGACCCTGTAGGATTTCCAAGGCTGTAAATCTTTACGAAAGCAGACTGCCACATGTTTCTCCTGTGGAGTAGCTGGTGGGTTCAAACCTCTGACCTTTTGGTTAGCAGCCGACCATTTTAAATGCTGCACCACCAGGGCTCCTGAGGCCCACAGAACAGCAGAATTCCTCCAAAATGAAGATTGCCATGTCTTAAATAACACAATGGCTGGCTGCATCTATTTCCCTCCCTCCTTTTCTCTCTCCTTCCCTCCTTCCTTTCTTGCTTCCTTCCATGCTACTGCCCTGGTGATGTGTCCTTTGCCAACACCAGGACTTGGACGAGACAGATGTGACCTACACATCTGACCTACAGGTCTGTCTCTTACAATGCGCCACCAAAGTCCATCCTTACACTTAAACCTGGAGCAGATGTGAGCAGCTAACCTCCCTTCTTTTTGAACATATGGCACATTCTTATTTCTCTGATAGCAAGTCTGCACTCCTGCTACCCATTTCAAGGGACTTCTGGATCCTGGAGGCCATCTGGATGGAGTTTTAGTAACAAGGGAAGGTGCTTCTCCAGCACCCAGGAAACCCTGGGTGGGTAATGGTGCCAGCGAGCATTTAGCCATGGTCAAGCATGTTTCACTGGTTTAGTACAACCTTACTCCGGTAAATTGTGATGCTGAAGCTAGGGGCCCAGGAGGACCATAAACATCCTGGCAAAAACAGGCTTCATGGGACGTCCCTGTTTATTTCTTACAGCTTTTTGGAAACAAACACATTTCACCTATGCTTTGCTAGCAGAGCTGCCTTTAGTATACAGTGCTTTACTTTGGATTATTCCAAGAGATCTTCAGATTTCTGTGCAAACAGAAAGGTCATTATCTGAGAATCACAAAATGCTGGTCTTTTTTTTTTTTTTTTTTTTTATATATTTTATTGTACTTCAGGTGAAGGCTTACAGAACAAATAGTTTCTCATGAAACAGTAGTACACATGTTGTTTTATGACATTGGTTAACAACCCCACAACATATTAAGCCTCTAAATTCTCAACCTTTTTTTTTTTTTTTGATGAAAATACAGATAGCCAAAGATACACCGTTTCAAAAATTTCTACATACACAGTTCAGTGACATTGACTACGCTCTTCCAACTGTGCTGTTTTTCTCACTTAAGATGAAGGCTTACAGAACAAAATAGTTTCTCATTTAACAGTTACTACACATGTTGCCGTATGACAATGGTTAACAATCTCACAACACATCAAGAATATCCTTACTCCACCTTGTGTTCCCTATCACCAGGGGACTTCCTTGTCCCCTTCTGTCTTCTGGCCCTTGTCACTGGACTACTGTACCTCATTAGTCTCATTTTTTTTTTTTTTTAACACCATTTCAAAACTTTTTTCTTACACATTTAAGTGATATTGACTATGCTCTTCCAATTGTGCTGCCATTCTCGCCCAAGATGAAGGCTTACAGGACAAAACAGCCTCCCATTTAATAGTTACTACAAATGTTGCCCTGTAACAGTGGTCAACAATCTCACAACACATCGACAGTGTTCTTACTCAATTTGTGTTCCTTATCATCAGTTTCCTACTCCCCCTCTGCCTTCTGGCCTTTGTCACTGGACTCCTGTACCTTGTTAGTCCCATTTAGTTTTACTGGGCTGTCCACTCCCAGGCTTAGCATCGAACCTCGAAGGTAACTTCACCTCTGAGCTGAAAGGGTGTCTGGGGGCCACACTCTTGAGGTTTCTCCAATATTCTTTAGGCCAGTAAATCTGGTCTTTTTTTTGGGAGTTAAAATTATGCTCTACATCCTTCTCCAGCTCTGTCCAGAACCCTCTGTTGTGATCCTGGTCAGAGCAGTCAGTGGTGGTAGCCGGGCACCATCTAGCTGTACTGGACTCAGTCCGGTGGAGGCCTTGGTAGCTGTGGACAATTAGTCCTTTGGACTAATCTTTTCGTTGTATCCTGTTCTCTTCATTCTCCCTTGCTCCCGAAGGGATGAGACCAGTGGAGTATCTTAGATGGCTGCTCATAGGCTTTTAAGACCCCAGACACTACTCACCAAGGTAGAATGTAGAGCATTATCTTTATAAGTAGTGTCATGCCAATTGAGCTAGATGTTCCCCGAGACCATGGTCCCCAGAGCCCTCCACCCAGCAATTCAGTCCCTCAGGGAGTTTGGATGTGTCTATAGGGCCTCCATGACCTTTCCTTGTACAGGTTGTGTTAGTTTCCCCTGTACTGTATACTATCTCACCTCTCACCCAAGGTACCACTTATCTATTGCCTATTTAGTATTTCCCCCCATCCCCTCCCATCCCTGGTAACCAACAAGGATTGTTACATTTTGCATGTGAATTTTTTCATGGGTTTTTACAATAGAGGTCTCATACAATATTTGTCCTTTTGTGATTGACTTATTTCACTCAGCATAACGTCCTCCAGTTTCATCCATGTTATGAGAGGGTTCACAGATTCATTGTTGTTCTTTCTCGTTGCATAGTACTCCATTGTGTGTATGTACCATAGTTTGTGTATCCATTCATCTGTTGATGGACATCGAGGTTGTTTCCATCGTTTTGCTATTGTGAATAATGCTGCCATGAACATAGGTGTGCATATGTCTATTCGAGTGATGACTCTTACTTCTCTAGGATATATTCCTAGATTGCTGGATCGAATGGTATGTCTATTTCTAGCTTTCTGAGACGCCATATCATTTTCCAAAATGGTTGTATCATTTTGCATTCCCACCAGCAGTGTATAAGAGTTCCCATCTCCCCGCAGCCCCTCCAACATTTGTTATTTTCAGTATTTTTGATTCGTGCCAGTAATGCCGGGGTGAGATGGTATCTCATTGTGGTTTTAATTTGCATTTCTCTAATGGCTAGTGATCGCGAGCATTTCCTCATGTGTCTGTTGGCCATTTGAATGTCTTCCTTGGTGAAGTGTCTGTTCATTTCCTTTGCCCATTTTTTGATAGGATTGTTTGTCTTTTTGTTGTAGAGGTGTTGGATTTTCTTGTAGATTATGGAGATTAGACCTTTGTCTGACTTGTACTGTCCAAAAATTTTTTCCCAATCTGTAGGTTCTCTTTTGACTCTTTTGGTTAAGTCTTTTGAAGAGCATAGATGTTTGAATTTAGAAGATCCCAGTTATCTAGTTCATCTGTTGGGTTTTTTGTGTTGATGTTTATGGGTTGTATCCTGTTAATGCCATGTATTAAGGCCTGAAGTGTTGGTCCTATTTTTTCTTCTATGAATTTTATAGTTTGAGGCTTTATATTAACGTCTTTGATCCATTTTGAAGTAGTTTTTGTATATGGTGTGAGGTATGGGTCCTGTTTCATTTTTCTACAAATGGATATCCAGTTTTGCCAGCACCATTTGTTAAAAAGACTGTCTTTTCCCCATTTGGTGTATTTTGGGCCCTTGTTGAAGATCAGGTGACCGTAGTTGGATGGATTTACATCTGGGTTCTCAATTCTGTTCCACTGGTCAATGTCTCTGTTGTTGTACCAGTACCAGGCTGTTTTGAGTACTGTAGCTGTATAGTAGGTTCTGAAGTCAGGTAGTGTGAGTCCTCCAACTTTATTCTTATTCTTCAGTAGTGCTTTACTTATTCGGGGTTTCTTCCCTTTCCATATAAAGTTAATAATTAGTTTTTCCATCTCTTTGAAGAATGTTGTTGGTATTTGTATCGGGATTGCATTGTATTTGTAAATTGCTTTAGGTAGAATTGCCGTTTTCACAATGTTGAGTCTGCCTATCCATGAGCATGGTATGTTTTTCCATTTATGTAGATCCCTTTGGGTTTCATGCAGCAGTGTTTTGTAGTTTTCTTTGTATAGGTCTTTTACATTCCTGGTCAGATTTATTCCTAAGTATTTTATCTTTTTAGGGGCTATTGAAGATGGTATTGTTTTCCTGATTTCCTTTTCATCATTCTCCTTATTGGTGTATAGGAATCCAACTGATTTTTGAATGTTTATCTTGTATCCTGCTACTCTGCTGAATCTTTCTATTAGTTCCAGTAGATTTCTCGTGGAGTCTTTAGCGTTTTCTATGTATAGTATCATATCATCTGCAAACAGGGAGAGTTTAACTTCTTCATTACCAATTTGGATGCCCTTTATTTCTTTCTCTTGCCTTATTGCTCTAGCTAGAACTTCCAGCACAATGTTAAATAGGAGTGGTGATAAAGGGCATCGTTGTCTTGTTCCTGTTTTCAAGGGGAATGTTTTCAGCCTCTCTCCATTAAGAATGATGTTGGCTGTTGGTTTTGCATAGATGCCCTTTATTATGTTGAGAAATTTCCCTTCTATACCTATTTTATTGAGAGCTTTCATCAGGAATGCGTGTTGGACTTTGTCAAATGCCTTTTCTGCGTCAATTGAGATGATCATGTGTTTTTTTTCTTTCCTTTTATTTGTGTGGTGGATTACGTTGATGGATTTTCTAATGTTAAACCATCTTTGCATACCTGGTATGAATCCTACTTGGTCGTGGTGTGTTATTTTTTTGATATGATGCTGAATTCTATTGGCTAGAATTTTGTTGAGAATTGTTGCATCTATATTCATGAGAGATATTGGTCTGTAATTTTCTTTTTTTGTGATGTCTTTGCCTGGTTTTAGTATCAGCGTTATCCTGGCTTCATAGAATGAATTTGGTAGTGTTGCTTCCTCTTCTATGCTCTGAAATAGCTTGAGTAGAACTGATACAAGCTCTTCTGTAAATGTTTTGTAGAATTCTCCAGTGAAGCCGTCTGGGCCAGGGCTTTTTTTGGTTGGGAGTTTTTTTATTACCTTTTCAATCTCTTCTCCTGTTATGGGTCTGTTCAGATTTTCAATATCACTTTGTTGTAGTTTGGGTAGGCTGTATGTTTCTAGAAATTTATCCATTTCCTCTAGGTTTTCAAATTTGTTGGAATATAGTTTTTCATAATATTCTGTTATAATCCTTTTTATTTCAGTTGGGTCTGTTGTAATGTCCCCCATTTCATTTCTTATTTGGGTTATTTGTGCCCTCTGCTGTTTTTCTTTTGTCAGTCTGGCCAGTGGTTTGTCAATTTTGTTGATTCTTTCAAAGAACCAACTTTTGGTTTTGTTGATTCTTTCTATTGTTTTTCTGTTCTCTATTTCATTTATTTCTGCTCTGATCTTTACTATTTCCTTTCTTCTGGTGGTTGTAGGCTTTTTTTGTTGTTCTCTTTCTATTTGTTTGAGTTCTGTAGTTAATGTTTTGATTTTGTCCCTTTCTTCTTTTTTGATATGTGCATCTATTGCTATAAATTGTCCTCTGAGGACTGCCTTTGCTGTGTCCCAAACGTTTTGGTATGATGTGTTTTCATCTTCATTTGATTCTAGGAATTTTTTAATTCCATCTCTGATTTCTTCTATTACCCATTGATGTGTAAGCAGATTATTATTCAGTTTCCATGTGTTTGATTTTTTTTCCTTGCTCTTTCTATTGTTAATTTCTACCTTGATGGCATTGTGGTCAGAGAAGATACTGTGAATTATCTCAGCGTTTTGGATCTTGTTGAGGATTGCTCTGTGGCCTAAGATGTGGTCTATTCTGGAGAACGTTCCATGTGCATTGGAGAAGAATGTGTACTTTGCAGCGGTTGGATGGATTGTTCTATATATGTCTATGAGGTCCAGTTGGCTGATTGTGTCCTTTAGGTCTTCTGTATCTTTGCTGAGTTTCTTTTTAGTTGTTCTGTCCTTTACTGAGAGTGGTGTGTTGAAGTCTCCTACTATTATTGTGGAACTGTCAATTTCTCTTTTCAGTGTTGTTAGAGTTTTTTTTATGTATTTTGGAGCCCTGTCATTGGGTGCATAGATATTTATTATGGTTATGTCTTCATGATGGATCATCCCCTTAATCATTATATAGTGTCCTTCTTTGTCTTTTATGGTAGATTTTGTTTTAAAGTCTATTTTATCTGAGATTAGAATTGCCACTCCTGCTCTTTTTTGATAGTTGTTAGCTTGATATATTTTTTTCCAACCTTTGATTTTTAATAAATTCACATCTTTGTTTCTAAGGTGTGTCTCTTGTAGACAGCAGATTGATGGATCCTGTTTTCTTATCCATTCTGCCACTCTCCATCTCTTTATGGGTGCATTGAGTCCATTTACATTCAGTGTAATTGTTGATAGATGGAAGTTTGTTGCTGTCATTTTGTAGTGCTTTTTTTTGTGGTGCTGAAGTTTTCTTTGTTCTTCTTACTCTCTTGTGCTGAGTTACTTTTGTTTATGGATTTTGTGTTCATTTCTTTTGTTTTTGTAGGTTTTGTTTTTGTTGAGACTTTATGTTTTTCGTCTTTATTTGTATTAATTGGTTTGTTAACTTTCTTTGTGGTTACCTTGAATTTTACCCTTATCTTTATAATTTTGAAGCAGTCTACCCTTACTTGGTATCGCCTTGCCTTCCTCTCCTTTAGAAGGTTCTATACCTATGCCGTTTGTTCCCTCTTTCATTGTTTTGATGTTGTTGTCATCCTTTGATTGATTTCTCTGATTCCCTGTTGTATTTCTTTTGTTTTTGGAAAGTCCTCTGTAGTTCAGTTCCTAGAATGGTATCTGGTTCATGTGAACCTGCGTCCTAGGCCCTAGGTCCTGCCTGAGGGCTGAAGCTGTTTGTCCTCAGATCGAAGAACTCCCTTTAATAATTCTTGTAAGTTTGGTTTGACTTTTGCATATTCCTTTAGTTTCTGTTTATCTGGAAATGACCTAATTTCACCATCAAATTTGAATGAGAGTTTTGCAGGATATATTATTCTTGGCTGACAATTTTTTTCTTTCAAGATTTTATATATGTCATCCCATTGCCTTCTTGCCTGCATGGTTTCTGCTGAATAATCTGAGCTTAGTCTTATTGTTTCTCCTCTGTATGTGACTTCTTGTTTTTCACGAGCTGCTCTCAGGATTCTTTGTTTGTCTTTAGTTTTAGCGAGTGTGAATATGATATGTCTTGGTGATTTTCTTTTGGGAATGCTGGTCTTTTTTAATAGCAAAGAGCCAGGTAGAACAGTCTTCTCAAACAGTCTAAAAAAGGATCATTTTTTGAAATTTCCAGTACATTGTGGACTGATACATTTGTGTCCCTGGATGGCAAACAGTTAATGTACTTAGCTGTTAAGGAAAGGGTTGCAGGTTTGAATCCACCCAGAGACACCTTGGAAGAAAGACCTAGTGATCTGAAAAATCAGCCATTGAAAAGCCTGTGGAGCACAGTTCTACTCTGACACACATGGGGTTGCCATGAGTTGGAATTGACTTGACAGCAACTGATTTTACTGGATACTTTTGTAAAATGCAATAAAAATGAATTACTAGAAAATTTAAATTTAAAAAGATGGAAGACATATAAAATGCAAGTTCCAATTTTTTGTTATTAGGAACAACAAATATATTATCACTCAAATTGATGCCAAAGATTCTAAATGCTTACCCTCAATATCTATACTTATCTCTGGGATTGGTAGCAAACTGTCCATAGATCCAATTTTGATAGCCCTTGTTATGGAGACATGGCTTCTTACCTCAAATTTTGTTCTCTGCCATATACTGAAAGAGTTTTATTTTTCTGTGACATTTCCAGGCCACTTCTTCTCCCTTCCCAACTCATTTATTTTATATCCTAAGTCTTAGAATGGCCTGTGTAACCGGGAGGCTTAAGACACTTGGTGGAAGGTAGAAGTGGGGCAGGAGGAAATGCTGCTGCTTTCTGGTGCGGTTGGGTTGTTCCCACTGAGAATAATTCCATGCTTTCTTCGTCTAGGCGGATATGTGGAATCAACTCAACAGCAATGGGTTTGGTTTGGCTTTTCATGCAGATATTAAGCTGAAATACCACAGAAAATACTGGTATTTCATATGGCAAAAAAGCAGATATCAACATGAGACCAAATAAAAAAAGATTATGAGCTAATAAAAATAATCATCTGATTCACTTTCCAGAAGAATTACATTTTAGTGATTTACTAGAAAGTATATTGACTCCCATCAGAACTTAGCGAAAATGCCACAGTAGCTGACTGGAACACGCTTCTGATTCACTGCTGGATTATGGTTCATACAGTGGTTTTCTGAGTGCTTTAGGATTTTTCCTTCCAAAAACTCTCTTTCCCAAATGATTGGGTATTTTTCCTTTGCCAGGTAAGGAGTCACTTCCTGTGAAAACCATATTGTCCTCTTCTATCCCGAGGAATTTTTCTGATGGCAAGAGACTTACTGAGTCCACTTTTACAGCTTCTAGTACCATGTTTTTTTTTATTTTTCTATTCTTGGGGGAGGAGGAAGACATGGGATAGTAACTTGCAGAATTGGGTTGCAAAGTCACACTTTGTAAAGACCAGACTTACTGTCTGACAGAGACTAGAGGAACCCCTGACACTATGGCTCCCAGACACCCTGATAACTCAGAACTGAAGCCACTCCCAAAGTCCGCTTTTCAGTCAAAGATGAGACAGACGTGTAAAACAAACAGTAACACATGTGAGGAACGTACTTCTTAGTTCCATTGAATATACGAGACCAACTGGGTAAAACCTGCCCAAAAGCAAAGACGATAAGGCAGAAAGGGACAGGAAAAGTGGACAAATGGACACAGGGAACCCCGGGTGGAAAGGGGGAGAGTGCTGACACATTGTGAGGATTGCAGCCAATGTCACAAAACAATTTGTGTATAAGTTTTTGAATGATAAACTAATTTGTACTGTAAACTTTCACCTAAGCACAATAAAATTAAAAAAATAAAAAACACTTTGTTAGTACGTGCCTTAATATGGAAATTTCTGAAAATTGTAACTTTGGGTTAGTAGAATTAGTTTCCTACTTCATATATCCTAGCATTTTGAAATCTCCATTTTGGGTTGGTTTAGAAATATTCAAATATGTTTACATGTATCTATAATATGTGTATGTTATACACACACACACACATCCCATTAGGGCTGGAAATGAGTGGGGAGAGAGCAAAGAAGAACAAAAGGGAAGTTTTAGTGAGATAGTAATATCAGAAAGGTAGGTATATGAAAAGTAATAATGCATTTAGAGAAACTAGGAAGAGGCCGAAAACACGATTGGTGGAGGAAGCCTCAAGCTACAGAGAGCTGCCAGGGGAGGGGACTGAGGATGTGGGCCAGCAGCCCAGGGAGGCTGGGGGCAGGTCAGCTGTCTGGGAGAGAGCCTGACTGGACTTGGAGAACCAGAGGAAAGTAACTTGCCTCCTCCATGCCCTCCAAGAAGGAGGATCCTGGCCTGGCTCAGGGTCCCACCACCCATTGCCATCGAGTCGATTCTGACTCATAGTGACCCTGTAGGACAGAGGGGAACTGCCCCATAGGGTTTCCAAGGCTGTAAATCTTACTGCCACATCTTGCCTGCCCTCAAACTCACCTTCTATGGTTCCAAGATCTTTACCTTTTCCTGTTAGTGGGTGTTCCAGATTGGGAAGTAGAATATTGCTGAAACTTATTAAGTAAGGTTGGAATACTACTGTTAGGAAAAGAATAATCATCAATAAAGAATTTATTCCCTTGTTATCGGTTAAGATCAGTATTTCCTGAGTGTGGCTCTGAAGGATTGGGAGTATCATTGGGAGGTGGCCTGGGGAGGGACCAGAGGAAGACAACATACACTGAGGATGCCCAGGCTGAGAAAAGGCAGCTGGCTGGATTTAGATACTCTCTTGGCCAAAGGGAGCCAGAGACTGCACTGATCTGGAGGTCTGCAATCCAGGGGAGTAGAGGTAGGCCAGGTAGACCAGGGAGTCAGGCTGGTGCTACCCCAGCCAACATTCATGAGACATAGGAGCCCAGGAGCGGCTGAATCCCAGGCCCGTTAGGTGGTATAACGGCTCTCCAGGTCCCTTATGGGTCAGTCTAGAGCCTCCATAAGAACTGACTCAACCACTCCTTTACCTCGCAGCCCAATGGCTCAGGAGACAGTGACTCACTGTGTCTTCTGCACACCTGCTGCAAGTCCACAGGAAACAGCAGCTGTGGCAGTAGACACAGCAGTACCTGGGGCCCAGGGGCAGCTCTGGGCTGCTCTCCCTTCTGGAGGGCAGGCACATCGCAGCAGCAGGAGCAACATCTGGATGGGCACTTGCTGTGGGGAATTGGCCTTGGTGGCTCCCTTACGCCCATGGCACGAGGGCCACAGTCATCAGCTGGCCTTCAACTCTTATTCCCGACTTGTCCAACCTCATCTCCAGCCACTCTACATGCAGGGGTTGATGGCTGTTCTTTGAATATCCCATGTACACTAGAACCTCTGTGCTTTTGCTGATGCCATTTCTTCTTCTTGGAATGCCTTTCCTTACCCTAGAAACAAAAGACAAAAATGCTTGTTAGATTTAAAACAGCATCTTTAAGCTCCCGGTTATTTTTAAATACTTCAAGCACACAGATACGAATAGAGACTAATATAATGAATGCCCATCATCTAGCTTTATCAGAGCTTCAAACGATTTTATATTGTTTTCAGATCTCTATTTTAAAGAATTAAAGCAATGTAAAGATTCAGTTCTCTGTATACTCCTTTCTGATCCCATTCTCCTTCCTTACAAGTGGTAACATGTGAAGTAACTTGTGTTTACCATTCCCATGCCTGGTGTTCATGTTTTTGCTACATGTTTGCAAGACAAATATAAACATATTATCTTGAAACATTACCAGGTTGTCTATAAATGGTATCATATTGTGCATGACATTCTGAAACTTTGCTTTTCACTCAATATTATGTTTCTTAGATTTATCCAAGTTGATACATGTATGGTATCAGCTGCTAATAGTATTCCATTGTATAAATACATGATTTATTTACTTCTGGTAATGGACATTACTTTTTTTTTTAAATTCCTGTTACCTACAATACTGCTGCGTGTGTGCTTGTGTATCTTCGTTTGCACTATGTGGAAGTTTCTTTATGATATATGAGAGAGAGAGGAGAGGAGATGAACAGATGGAATTGTCAAGTAATAGATTGTGTGTCTTCACCTTTACTAGTTATTGCCAAATTGCTCTCCAAAAGTGGTTGTTCCAGTTGACTCTCATCCTGTTTCTCTCTTGTCAACACTAGTTTTTATCAAACTTGAAATTTTTTACCTATCAAATGGGTGAGAAGTGGAATCTCTGTGTGTTAATTAACATTTCTCTAGTTCCTAGTGAGATTGATCATCTTTGCATATGTTTATTAGCCATTGGGGGTTTCTTCTTCTATAAACTCCGTATTCATATCCTTTGCTTATTTTCCTATTGGATGTTTGTCTTGTCCTTATTCTTTATATCTTCTAAATAATAATAAGCTTTTGTTGGTTATGTGTGTGGCGTGTATCCCCTGTCAGTCTGTGGCTGATCTTTTCAATGTGCTTATGGAGTCTTGGTATGCAGAAGTTTTTCAGTGTAGTCAGGTTGACCCATCTTCTCCTATATGATTGGTTCTTTTTTTGTGTCACAGCTAAAAAATAACTTTCTTAAATATCATCTTATATTTTCTTCTAAGAAACCATTTGTTTATATTTTAAAATGTTTTGGAATCTCTTCTTGAGAAACATAGAATAACATCTTGCATATTGTCAGGATTGCCTAGCTCTGCTGCAGCAGAATCAGCAAAATCCACGAGAGGACGAGCATTTTACTTTTAAAGCTCTGTGACTATGGAAATGGCACCATAAGCTTCAGCCACAGTTGGGAAAGACTTTTGCTATCTGGCCTAGTCCAGATCCATCCTGTTGTGCTTTGCAGAGTCATAGAATGAGGCAGGCACCCAGAAGGAGGTGACACCTACGTAATAGAACACAAGGCAAGGGGCCCTCCCCTACCCTGACTGCCACTATAATTCTTGACTTCTCTGTCCTTTCTTCTCACGCTGCTGTCTTAAGTTGTCATTATGACTAGAGTCTAGTCTGCATAAAAATGTTCATGAGAGGGGAGACACACACAGAGTGTTTACCTTGGAATTGAATGCTTTTTTAAGTCTGTGACACTGATGTAAAACATAGGTGCTATCGGTGAGTAAAGGACACACCAGTCTGCTCCAGAGTAAACTAACCCCGATTTCTTTCAGTGTTTCTTACAATGCCTGCCACCATAGCTTGCATTAGTAGGATTTTAGTAAATATTTTAAAATTAATTGTTTGGGGGAATATACAGTGAGTGACTTTATGGCAGGAGGGGTTGATGGAAAGAGAAGAGAGGCAGGCTTTCTGGATGAGGAGAATGGCATGAACAGGGGTATCAGTGGCATCAGCGTACCTCTGGGGGCTGTCACAAGGGAGTTAGACTAGGGAGGTGAGTAGTTTGTAGAGTAAAGGACACTGGGGCTGAGGGATTTAGAGGGAGCTGGCTGGACCCTGAAGGCTGACCACTGGATTTTGGACTTGGTATGAAAATCAGTAAGGAATGACCCAGTGAAGACACAGGAGTTATCCTTTTAGAGGGCAGGCTTCTTACTTTAGGACAGTTAACTTGCTTCTTTGGAGAAGAAAGATGGGGAAGAAAGAGGAACCCCTGCTTGGATCACGTATTTCATTACCGCATCCTGCGGGGTCCCTTGCTCGCTCTTCTTCTGCACTGTGCACCTTTCTGAACTTCTCTGCACTGAGATGTCGCAGCAGACATCCACAGCTCACCAGGGCCCACGTTAGCCCTGGTTGCAGTCCTCAGTCACACTGGGGGAGAGAGGGGGAAGCTGCTTGTCTCAGTCACACCACCAACAGTGCAAACACTGCCGTTCTCGTTCAAATGGCTTCATTATTCTCTTAACGTTGTGGGTGGGTCTGAGGCTTACAGCTAAGATACGTTGCTTTTTTTTCTCTCTGATGAAAATGCTGGTACTCTGCTTTTACACCCAAAATAATTGAGCACATTGACGGGGATGCCGTGACCTGCTTGGGAAGCTCAGCAGCAGTAGCTGGAGTGCTGTCTTGGCAGTGGGAGAACCCTTTCCAGGGAGCTCCTTCAGAGGTCTGAGAGCCAGTGGTCATCACCGAAGGCTTTCAGTACTCTTCCACCTGCCTGTGAGAGGGCAAGATTATCTTCCAGGCTTCTCAGATTCCTCTAGGCTCTCCTTGTGTTTCCATGACTGCCTTAGAACAGCTTTTCACATACAACTATTCATGTTTGGCCAGAGACTGAACTCTGGAAGTTTCCTGAACTTGAGAACAATACTTACTACCAGATACACTAATTATTAATGAATATCAAGGAAAGTCACTTGGCTTTTGCATGTGCCACCAGGGTGAAGGTTGTTAGTGCCAAGAGCTGAATGGTAATGAGCTGGAAATGCTCACATACATACACACCCCCGCAGGGATCTAGGTGTAAAGAACATTTCATCATTTGAAATGCTCATGTGCCGTCCACAGCAGGGACCTAGACTTAGATGACACTTTATCATTTTTTATGGCTAAACCCCTCATAAAATCTCTGTCTAAACTAACACATGATTATCTATGAGACTAGTTTAAACTGAACTTGATTTGTGAATTTGCTCATTTTCTCATTTCTGTTTGAGATGTTTGTCATTATCTCCGGTATATACTCTGCTATCCAGTAGGCACTCAATGACGCGTCAAGGAAATCAAGTGTCAATCAGTCTGTACACCAAATGAAAACCAGTTGTTGGAACATGAAGAAATTTACTGTATTTTCTTATTGAAAAAGTCTTTGTGGAAGTCATATCTCTGGAATCCCTCAGTGGTGCAAAAAGTTAACATACTCAGCTGCTAACTGAAAGGTTGTAGGTTCCAGTTCACTCAGAAGCACCTTGGAAGAAAGCCCTGGTGATCTTCTTCTGAAAAATCAGTCTTTGAAAACACTACAGAGCACATGGGGTCTTATACACATGGGGTTTCCATGAGTCAGAATTAACTCTAGGACAACTTGTATGATGGTGGTATGATATGCTTTCATGGTACCTACATATCTTTGTATGTATGGCAGTGTTACATAATAGTTAAGTACGATACTGTACGTTTTGTGTGTTGGGAAGTTATTCTCAGTTGGGCACCTGTTTCACTCAATTTTAGTCTCAAGATTTATCTATTTATTTACTTTAACTGCTGTATAAATTTTCTAATGAATGAATATAACATGATTTATTTAACCATTCCTCTCTCGGTGGACACTGCGGTTGTTTTCAGTTTTACAAATAATGCTACAAAAAACATTCTTGTACGTGATTTGTGCATATAATGCCTCGTATGTCTTGCCCTCCTAATGTGCTGGTTCACAGGAGACACACAACTTCAGCTTTAGATGTTGCCAGCTAGAGTGCTCTCCAAAGTGGTTTGTCTACAATCTCACCAACACTCTGTACTTTCAGACTCTAAAATTTTCCAATTAGGTGAGGATGAAATGGTTATCTTGTTTTAATCTGCATTTCCCTGATTACTAGTGAGATTGAGCATCTTTCCAGAGTTTCATTGGCCATGGGATTTTTCCCTTCTGAGAATTGCCTGTTCATTTCTTTTGCCTATTTTTCTCATTGTATTGCTTGTCTTTCTCATATCCATTATTGCAACTGAATTTTAGGAGGTGTGAATGTAAATTTTTTGTTGGTTATACTCATTTCAAATTTCTTCTCCTGCTCTGTGTTTATATTCGCTTTTTATTATACAGAGTAACATGTATTTTTTCTTCAGTGCTTCATAATTTCAATGTGTTGCCTAAACAGTTCCTTGCCTACCCTGCTCAGAAAGGTAGTTCCTTATATCTTTCTGTAATTGTTTTAACAAATTGCTTTTATACTTAATACTGTCATCCAACTGGAAATTATCTTTATGAATGGTAAAACGTAGGGATCTAATTTCATTTTATTGTACAAGAGTAGCCAGTTGTTTTAGCACTATTGAATAGTCCATCCTGCCCTCACTGATTTTTAATACTTCCTCTGTCATACAAATTCTCATAACGTATGTATTGTATTAGTCTATTTGTCTATCCTGATGCCAGAGTTCCACACTGTTCTATTATAGCTTTATGTCTTGTTTGATAGTATATATACCTCCTTTTGTCTTGGTTATTCTTGACTCTTAGGATTAGCTTGTCAAGTTCTGCCAAAAAAAAAATCATTTCTGTTGGTAATTGTTTATAGATTGAGGAATATTAGTATCATTAAAAATATTCATTCATACCCTCCATGAACATGTTAGAGCTCTTCATTTATTTAGGTCTTCTTTACTGCCTTTCAGTAAATGTTTATAATTATCTCAATAATTGTTTTGAGGGTGGCACAGGACTGGGTAGTGTTTCGTTCTGTTGTACGTAGGGTCACTATGAGTCGGAATCGACTCAATGGAACTTAACAACAACAATCTCCATAAAGACTTTAATATATTTCATTAGAATTCTTCCTAAGTACCTTAGAGTTATTTTTAATTATTGTGAATATACTGTTTTTTAAAAAAATTGCATTTATTAGATTGATGATTATTGGTCTATAGGCACAACATCAATTGTTACGTATTAATGAGCTATGTAACAAACTAGTTGAATTCTTCTATTAATTCTAAGTTTTTTCAGTATAGGATTATATTGTCTGCAGTTATGACCATTATTTTCTTTCTTTTCAATCCTTATTCCTTTTATTGTTTTTTCTTATATTCTTCTAGCAGGTTCTCTGGTCCAGGTTGAACAGGAATAATGATGGAGGACATCCTTGTAAATTCTAGATTTTTTAAGAGAACTCCTTTATCAAAGTAAGGAAATTTTTTCCCTAGTTGCTAATATTTTTAAAATTTTATGAATTTGTATTGAATTTTATCAAATACTTTTTCTACAGCTACTGAGGTGATAATTTTTTAATATATATATTATTATATATATTAATGGGGAAGCTACATTAAGAGATTTTTCTAATGTTAAATTATCCTTACATTATTTGCGTTAAAGACATTTTGGTCATTATTAATATTTTTAAATACATTTCTGCATTTGAATTGATAAAATTCTGTTTAAAAGTTTCACATCTATGTTCATGAGTGTGCTCTATACTTTTTTTTTCTTGTCTTTCTCTGGTTGGTTTCAAAGTTATAGCTTCATTGAATAATTTGGAGTTTTTCCTCTTTTTCTATTTTCTGGAAGAGATTGTATAAGATTGGATTGATAAAATTTGATAGAACTTGTCTGTAAAACCATTTGGACATGGGTATTGGTATCCTTGGTGTGTCAATTTTTAACCACTGATTAAAAATTTTAAAATGATTATATATTGTTCAATTTTTCTATTTATTCTTGAGCCACACACAGATTTTTGAAAAAATTAATTTTACTGTATATAGAATTTTAAGTCCTGCTTTTTTTCTCTAACATTATGAGCATTTTCAACATCAGTAAATGTTTATTGAGAAGATAGCTTTTAAAGAATTTACCTTAAAAATGATGTTTATTTGTAATTAACTTTATTTCTGTAGTTACATAAGGTAATATAGTAGACACACAATAATTTCTGCTGGACATTGGTATCCAGAGCTAACCATGTATTGTAACTTCCCAGGGCAAATAATTGGAATTTCCTCATGTTTTACAGGGAAAGAGTAAAGGCAATTCAGTGAAAAATTAACGACGTGTGTGTGTGTGTGTGTGTGTGTGTTAGCTTTCCTCTTTGCTAAAGGAAAAACAACACATTCTTTTTGAATGATGACTTATTTTTGAAACACATCCTGCCTGAACTGATGAACTCAGATTTCTAGACCTGAGCAATTTCTGTTGAAAGACATTTATAGAGATTTCCTAAAGCGCATATGAAGATGGCAGGTTCTTAATTCGGGGAGAAGAGTAACATGGGGAGGAAATATTTTCCCCCTTCAGCTCATATGGCATAACATACTTTTTCACGGAACTGTCCTTGCTGCCCTACAGGGGGCCAGCACCTTTGCTGCAAATGCGTTTTAGGAAATGCTGTCTCCTGGGAGCTGCTAAGGCAGCTGCCCTTTCATGGGTTTACACCATGTGTGTTTTAGGCTTACAGCTGTGGAACCTTTGGGTGCTTAAGCCGATCTAGTTTATGACATAACAACTACATTTCCTTGACAAAACCGAAACGCTGTTCCAATTCTCCAAAGTCTAAGAACGTGCCTTTCACCCTGTCCCCAACCTGCCAGAATCAGCTAGGTGTCCCAGCTTCACTGCAGCCTCTGCCCTTTGGAGTGAAGTCTCAGAAAACTCATGTTAAACGTCCTGATTGCAGCTGTGTGAAACCCATTCAGACTGAAATCAGAAACATGGGCAGGCTGCAAGTCTCCTTTTAAAGGACCCTCGCTAATCCTCACACATTCTTTCTCAGAAGCACTTTTGTATCAGGGCTTCCAACCAGTTCCTTGGAACTTCTGAGAATTTGCATTTCTAACAAGTTCCCAGGTGATGCTAATGCTGCTGGTTAGGGACCAATTCTGAGAAACACTAGTAGAGCAGTGGTTCTCAAAATTTATTATACATAAGAATCATCTTGGGATCTTGTTAAATTGTAGATTCTGATTCAGTATGTCTGGGGTGGAAATGCAAATTCTAAGCAGGGGTTCCAACGGGGTGGGGGGCGGCAAGTTCGAAGCTCTGCTAAATTTATACACCCATGTCCTATGTTTTCTGCTTGGTGCAATTAACACTGCCTTTTATAACCCACTGCCCACGTGTCAGCTGACCCAGTGACTTCATGCTGTAAAAGGAGGCACAGAAGGCCATGCTGCCAAACTCGCCCATGGAAAGCAATTTGTCTTCTTTTGAAACATTCCTGTTTTGGCAGTTTTTTAGAACAAAATATCTTTTTTAAGGCAGCTGCAGAATATATGGAGCTCTGGTGGTGCAGTGCTTAAGAGCTGGGCTGCTAACAAAAAAGTCAGCAGTTCGAATCCACCAGCTGCTCCTTGGAAACCGTATGGGACAGTTCTACTCTGTCCTACAGGGTCACTATGAGCTGGAATCGACTGGACGGCAAACAGGTTTGCTTGTTTGTTTGCAGAATATATATGTAAAATCTCATGCAGTGATTTTCTTTTTAAACCTGGGACATGGAAAAAAATCCTTTCTTCTTTTTAACAGGATGGTGCCGCTAATGTTTTTATGTATTTATTTTGCCGACAGAGTAACAATTTCTAAATTGTTAGACGTGGTGCTTCTTTGATTTCATGTAATGCATTTTTTCATGGTACCCAAAGTTAATGAATAGTTGAAATATTTTCTTGAGAGGCAGAAATGGGAAGCATAAGATTTGACTCAGTGAAACCTGGGTCCGTAAGTATATTGCATGACATCTATTAACTGCAGACATGAAACTGATGTGCACATTGTCTCATGACACTTCAAGGTAGCTGTTGAATGTTACATTTGGAAAGAAACTTAGTTTTCACCCAGTCCAGCAGACCCATTTTACAGATGAGGAAGCTGAGGCCCAGGGTTAGCCATTGAGGGCTGCAATGCTAATTTTAGTGATCATTGCTCCTGATCAGTGCTTTTCAGCCAGCCTCTCCCACTCTATGAATCTTTGGTGTGGCTGCTTGATTTTTTTATAGGGCTCATGTGGAATCCGTAAATTATCTCTCCCCCACCCCCCATCTAGTGAGTGCATGAGTCAGTCTGAAATATTGTTTCAGCTGATTTCTTAACTAGTGCCAAGACAGAAGAATTTTTGTCCCCAAATGCTTGCCCTTATCAAGTTGCTCTTCAGGGCCCCATTGTCTGCAAGGCCTTGCTTCACAGCAGGTTGGAGGAAGGCTTGAAATGAGAAACATGCTTCCCACTGAAGCCTTCCAATGCCTGCTGAGATTCACAGGGCGAGAGGATACAAATGGCAGGAAGAAGGCAGCTCTTCTGACAAAGCTGTTACCTTCTGCCAAGTGTAAATGTCATGCTGGCATCTGTGTCTTGTGGTCATCTTGGTGTCCCCTTGAACTGGGCTGGGCAGGGTAGGCGCTCAACCTAAACAAACAGACCCAAGTAGCTGACTGTGGATGGCCATCATTTAGTTCATGGACTTTAGATGCAACATCTTTGTTATTAGATTATTCGCTTGGTGGCCATCTTGTCTCCTACTTTCCTTTCTTACGTCCGTCATCGCACCTAGACAAGAACTGTGAGCGTACCTGTCTATAGATGGTTACTGATGACTGACTGACTCACTGAAGTAGTCTGAGCTGTCAACCCTTTTATTTTTTTAATAATATTTTATTGTGTTTTTGCTAAAAGTTGACACAGCAAGTTAGATTCTCATTTGACAGCTTCCACACAAATTGTTCAGCAACATTAGTTTCATTTTCACGAGGTGTGAATATTCTCTTTAATTGCATTCTGCTTGTTTCATTTTCAGTATTTTAGTTTTCCTGCCCTCTTTTTTTTTTCTTTTTTTTTTAATATTATATTGTACTTCAGGTGAAGGCTTACAGAACAAATAGTTTCTCCTGAAACAATAGTACACATGTTGTCTTATGACATTGGTTAACAACCCCACAACATATTAACCCTCTAACTTCTCAACCATTTTTTTTTTTTTTTGGTGGAAATACACATAGCCAAAGATACACCATTTCAAAAATTTCTACATGCACAGTTCAGTGACATTGACTACGCTCTTCGAATTGTGCTGTTATTCTCACTTAAGATGAAGGCTTACAGAACAAAATAGTTTCTCATTTAACAGTTACTACAAATGTTGCCCTATGATAATGGTTAACAATCTCACAACACATCAACAATATCCTTACTCAACCTTGGGTTCCCTATCACCAGCTTCCTTGTCCCCTTCTGCCTTCTGGCCCTTGTCACTGGACTCCTGTACCTCGTTAGTCACCTTTGGTTTTATGGGGCTGTCCACTCCCAGGCTGAACAGTGAACCTCGGAGATAACTTCACCACTGAGCTAAAGGGTGTCTGGGGGCCATACTCTCGAGGTTTCTCCAGTCTCCTTTAGGCCAGTAAATCTGGTCTTTTTTTTGTGAGTTAGAATTATGCTCTACATCCTTCTCCAGCTCTGTCCAGAACCCTCTGGCGTGATCTTGGTCAGAGCAGTCGGTGGTAGCTGGACACCATCTAGCTGTACTGGACTCAGTCTGGTGGAGGCCTTGGTAGCAGTGGACAATTAGTCCTTTGGACTAATCTTTTCCTTGTATCCTGTTCTCTTCATTCTCCCTTGCTCCCGAAGGGATAAGACCAGTGGAGTATCTTAGATGGCCTCTCACAGGCTTTTAAGACCCCAGACACTACTCACCAAGGTAGAATGTAGCGCATTGTCTTTATAAGCTGTGTCATGCCAATTGAGCTAGATGTTCCCCGAGACCATGGTCCCTAGAGCACTCCACCTAGCAATTCAGTCCCTCAGGGAGTTTGGATGTGTCTATGGGGTTTCCATGACCTTTCCTTGTACAAGTTGTGCTAGTTTCCCCTGTATTGTGTACTGTCTCACCCTTCACCCAAGGTACCACTTACTGTTGCCTGTTTAGTATTTCCCCCCACCCCTCCCATCCCTGGTAACCAACAAAGATTGTTACATTTTGTGTGTGAACTTTTTCATGGGTTTTTACAATAGAGGTCTCATACAATATTTGTCCTTTTGTGATTGACTTATTTCACTCAGCATAATGTCCTCCAGTTTCATCCATGTTATGAGAGGGTTCACAGATTCATTGTTGTTCTTTCTCGTTACACAGTACTCCATTGTGTGTATGTACCATAGTTTGTTTATCCATTCATCTGTTGATGGGTATCTAGGTTGTTTCCATCATTTTGCTATTGTGAACAATGCTGCCATGAACATAGGTGTGCGTATGTCTATTCGAGTGACGACTCTTATTTCTCTAGGATATATTTCTAGGAGTGGGATTGCTGGATCGAAT
Organism: Dugong dugon; assembly: GCA_030035585.1. Lineage (NCBI taxonomy): Eukaryota > Metazoa > Chordata > Mammalia > Sirenia > Dugongidae > Dugong > Dugong dugon. The sequence goes on along the minus strand of CM057469.1, from coordinate 18,649,726 downwards.
GGTATGTCTATTTCTAGCTTTCTGAGGAAGCGCCATGTCATTTTCCAAAATGGTTGTATCATTTTGCATTCCCACCAGCAGTGCATAAGTGTGCCGATCTCCCCGCAGCCCCTCCAACATTTGTTATTTCCAGTGTTTTTGATTCGTGCCAGTAATGCCGGGGTGAGATGGTATCTCATTGTGGTTTTAATTTGCATTTCTCTAATGGCTAGTGATCGCGAGCATTTCCTCATGTGTCTGTTGGCCATTTGAATGTCTTCTTTGGTGAAGTGTCTGTTCATTTCCTTTGCCCATTTTTTAATAGGATTATTTGTCTTTTTGTTGTAGAGGTGTTGGATTTTCTTGTAGATAATGGAGATTAGACTTTTGTCTGACTTGTACTGTCCAAAAATTTTTTCCCAGTCTGTAGGTTCTCTTTTGACTCTTTTGGTGAAGTCTTTTGAAGAGCATAGGTGTTTGATTTTTAGAAGATCCCAGTTATCTAGCTTATCTGTTGGGGTTTGTGCGTTGATGGTTATGCTTTGTATCCTGTTAATGCTAGGTATTAAGGCCTGAAGTGTTGGTCCTATTTTTTCTTCTATGAAGTTTATAGTTTGAGGCTTTATATTCAGGTCTTTGATCCATTTTGAAGTAGTTTTTGTATACGGTGTGAGGTACGGGTCCTGTTTCATTTTTTTGCTGATGGATATCCAGTTTTGCCAGCATCATTTGTTAAAAAGACTGTCTTTTCCCCATTTCATGGACTTTGGGCCCTTGTCGAAGATCAGGTGACCGTAGGTGGATGGATTTACATCTGGGTTCTCAATTCTGTTCCATTGGTCAGTGTCTCTGTTGTTGTACCAGTACCAGGCTGTTTTGACTACTGTAGCTGTATAGTAGGTTCTGAAGTCAGGTAGTGTGAGTCCTCCAACTTTCTTCTTCTTCTTCAGTAGTGCTTTACTTATTTGGGGCTTCTTCCCTTTCCATATAAAGTTAATGATTAGTTTTTCCATCTCTTTGAAGAATGTTGTTGGTATTTGGATTGGGATTGCGTTGTATTTGTAAATTGTTGAGTCTGCCTATCCATGAGCATGGTATGTTTTTCCATTTATGTAGATCCCTTTGGGTTTCATGCAGTAGTGTTTTGTAGTTTTCTTGGTATAGGTCTTTTACATCCCTGGTCAGATTTATTCCTAAGTATTTTATCTTTTTAGGGGCTATTATAAATGGTATTGTTTTCCTGATTTCCTTTTGCATTGTTCTCCTTACTAGGAATCCAACTGATTTTTGAATGTTTATCTTGTATCCTGCTACTCTGCTGAATCTTTCTGTTAGTTCCAGTAGATTTATTGTGGAGTCTTTAGGGTTTTCTATGTATAGTATCATATCATCTGCGAACAGGGACAGTTGAACTTCTTCATTACCAATTTGGATGCCCTTTATTTCTTTTTCTTGCCTTATTGTTTTAGCTAGAACTTCCAGCACAATGTTAAATAGGAGTGGTGATAAAGGGCATTTGTTGTCTTGTTCCTGTTTTCAAGGGGGATGTTTTTAGCCTCTCTCCATTAAGAATGATGTTGGCCATTGGTTTTGCATAGATGCCCTTTACTATGTTGAGAAATTTCCCTTCTATACCTATTTGATTGAGAGTTTTTATCAGGAATGGGTGTTGGACTTTGTCAAATGCCTTTTCTGTGTCAATTGAGATGATCATGTGATTCTTTTCTTTCCTTTTATTTATGTGGTGGATTACGTTGATTGATTTTCTAATGTTGAACCATCCTTGCATACCTGGTATGAATCCTACTTGGTCGTGGTGTATTATTTTTTTGATATGATGCTGAATTCTATTGGCGAGAATTTTGTTCAGAATTGTTGCATCTATATTCATGAGAGATATTGGTCTGTAATTTTCTTTTTTTGTGACGTCTTTGCCTGGTTTTGGTATCAGCGTTATGGTGGCTTTATAGAATGAATTTGGAAGTGTTACTTCCTCTTCTATGCTCTGAAATAGCTTGAGTAGTACTGGTACAAGCTCTTCTGTAAATGTTTTGTAGAATTCTCCAGTGAAGCCATCTGGGCCAGGGCTTTTTTTGGTTGGGAGTTTTTTGATTACCTTTTCAATGTCTTCTCTTGTTATGGGTCTGTTCAGATTTTCAACATCACTTTGTTGTAGTTTGGGTAGGCCGTGTGTTTATAGAAATGTATCCATTTCCTGTAGGTTTTCAAATTTGTTGGAGTATAGTTTTTCATAATATTCTGTTATAATCCTTTTTATTTCAGTTGGGTCTGTTGTAATGTCCCCCCTTTCATTTTTTATTTGGGTTATTTGTGCCCTCTGCTGTTTTTCTTTTGTCAGTCTGGCCAGTGGTTTGTCAATTTTGTTGATTCTTTCAAGGAACCAACTTTTGGTTTTGTTGATTCTTTCTATTGTTTTTCTGTTCTCTATTTCATTTATTTCTGTTCTGATCTTTACTATCTCCTTTCTTCTGGTGGTTGTAGGCTTTTTTTGCTGTTATCTTTCTATTTGTTTGAGTTCTGTAGTTAATGTTTTGATTTTGTCCCTTCTTTTTTGATATGTGCATCTATTGCTATAAATTGTCCTCTGAGGACTGCCTTTGCTGTGTCCCAAACGTTTTGGTATGATGTGTTTTCATTCTCATTTGATTCTAGGAATTTTTTGATTCCATATCTGATTTCTTCTATTAGCCAGTGATGTGTAAGCAGGGTATTATTCAGTTTCCATGTAGTTGATTTTTTTCCCTTGCTCTTTCTATTGTTAATTTCTACCTTGATGGCATTGTGGTCAGAGAAGATACTTTGAATTATCTCAGCATTTTGGATCTTGTTGAGGATTGCTCTGTGGCCTAAGATGTGGTCTATTCTGGAGAACGCTCCATGTGCATTGGAGAAGAATGTGTACTTTGCAGCAGTTGGATGGAGTGTTCTATATATGTCTGTGAAGTCAAGGTGGCTGATTGTGCCCTTTAGGTCTTCTGTATCTTTGCTGAGTTTCTTCTTAGTTGTTCTGTCCTTTACTGAGAGGGGTGTGTTGAAGCCTCCTACTATTATTGTGAAACTGTCAATTTCTCTTTTCAGTGTTGTTAGAGTTTGTTTTATGTATTTTGGAGCCCTGTCATTGGGTGTGTAGATGTTTATATGGTTATGCCTTCATGATGTATCATCCCCTTAATCATTATATAGTGTCCTTCTTTGTCTTTTATGGTAGATTTTGTTTTAAAGTCTATTTTATCTGAGATTAGAATTGCCACTCCTGCTCTTTTTTGGTAGTTGTTAGCTTGATATATTTTTTTCCAACCTTTGACTTTTAATAAATTCACATCTTTGTTTCTAAGGTGTGTCTCTTGTAGACAAGATATTGATGGTTCCTGTTTTCTTATCTGTTCTGTCACTCTCCGTCTCTTTATGGGTGCATTGAGTCCATTTACATTCAGTGTAATTATTGATAGTTGTGAGTTTGTTGCTGTCATTTTGTAGTGATTTTTTTTTGTGGTGCTGAAGTTTTCTTTGTTGTTCTTACTCTCTTGTGCTGAGTTACTTTTGTTGTGGATTTTTTTTTTCATTTCTTTTGTTGGTGTATGTTTTGTTTTTGCTGAGACTTTATGTTTTTCATCTTTATTTTTATGAGTTGGTTTGTTAACTTTCTTTGTAGTTACCATGAATTTTACCCTTATGTGTCTAAGTTTGAAGCAGTCTACCATTACATGGTATCGCCTTGCCTTCCTCTCCTTTCGAAGGTTCTATACCTATGCCGTTTATTCCCTCTTTTATTGTTTTGATGTTGTTGTCATTTATTGATTAACTGCTCTGATACCCTGTTGTATTTCTTTTGGTTTTGGATAGTCCTCGAGAGTTCATTTCCTAGATTTGTATCTGGCTTGTACGATCCTGCATCCTAGGTTCTGCCTGTGAGCTGAACTTGTTTGTCCTCAGATCGAAGAACTCCCTTTAATAATTCTTGTGAGTTTGGTTTGAATTTTACATATTCCCTTAATTCCTGTTTATCTGGAATGACCTAATTTCACCATCAAATTTGAATGAGAGTTTTGGAGGATATATTATTCTTGGCTGACAGTTTGTTTCTTTCAAGATTTTATATGTCATCCCATTGCCTTCTTGCCTGCATGGTTTCTGCCAAATAATCTGAGCTTAGTCTTATTGTTTCTCCTCTGTATGTGACTTCTTGTTTTTCATGAGCTGCTCTCAGGATTCTTTGTTTGTCTTTGGTTTTGGCGAGTGTGAATATGATATGCCTTGGTGATTTTCTTTTGGGGTCTCTTCTATATGGGGTTCGTTGAGCTTCTTGGATGGCCAGCTTTTCATCTTTCATGATATTGGGGAAGTTTTCTGTCAGGAGTTCCTCAATGATCCTCTCTGTGTTTTCTGTTTTCTCCCCCTGTTCTGGAATTCCAATCACTCATAAATTTTTCTTTTTAATTGTGTCCCACATAACTCTCTCTCAGGGTCTCTTCATTTTTCTTTGTTCTTTTTTCTGAGTTTTCCTGAAACAGAGTTGTATCCAAGTGTTTGTCTTCAATTCCATTGATCCTGTCTTCCACCGTTTTAAATCTGCTTCTCAGCCCTTGTATGACGTCATCCATTTCTGAAATCTTGTTGTTTATCTTTTTGATTTCCAATTGTTGTTTTTGTATAATTTCTAGTGAATTTATTTTGGCATTTTGTTCCTGCATCATCTTCCTGAATTCTTCCAATTTTTTTTCTCTATTTTCCATGAATTTGTCTATTTTTTCCTCATGATTGTCAGCTTTTTGCCTCAGTTCTTGGAGAATTCCAAGTATTAGAGATTTGAATTCCGTATCAGGTAGTTCTAGTGCCTTTTCTTCTACTGGAAAATCATCTGATGTTTTATTTTGGACACCTACTGGAACCATCCTGTCCTGTTTTTGTAAATGTTTAGATATTGTCTGCTGTTTTCAGGGCATTCAGTAGTTGGTTTTCTTGTGTATTGATTGTAGATTTGTTTGTTTCGTCCCCTTTTTTAAAAAAAGTATTGACTGTCTGAGGAGGCGGACTGTATGTTCTTTGTTGTTTGCTCATCTGTGCGCTCAATACTTTTCGCCTCCTTCTCCAACTGGCAGGGTCAGTCACTCAGATATGGTACAGCAGGGCAGGTCTAGCTGAAGAGGAGTTACTGGGACGGGTTGTTTGTGCCACTTACTACAGCCACCAGAGAGGGTCGGTAATCAGCGCAGGGCAGGTTCCGGTAGGTCGTGCCCGTGCTGCTTGGTGGTGTGATGTCAAGCGCATTGTGCCGGTAGGCAGGATGCAGCGGGGAGATTGTTATGTGTGGAGCTAAGATGGATATGGGAGAGAGGAGAGAGGAACAGGAGCCAAAAACATACAAACAAACAAAAAAGAATGCTAGGGGATCTTGCCGTTGGAATGGAGAGATGAGAGACTATGAAATGGAGAGAAACAGAAAGGGGAAGAGGGAGAAAAGAAAACAATGAATAATAAAAATCAGAAAGGCTAAAGAAGTGCAAAGTTTCTAGGGATCCCACTGATGTAGCTACGAGGTCTAGGGAAGTCAGTCTCAGGTGTTGCAGTACATACTGGCTAGAAGGCGTAGAGGTATACAATGCCTGGTGTTCAGGGATCTGAAAGAGAAGGAAGATATTGAGAGATTAGAAACTGAGAAATGAAGAAAGACAAAAAGGGAAAAAGAGGGAAAAGAAAAAAAAAGTTAAAAAAAAAAAAGAACAAGAAAGGCTCCCCAAAAAGACAGGAAAAAAAAAAACCAACGAAGAAAGAAATGCTCTCAGGGATCCCTTGCACGTCTTTGGAAGCTGAAGGGGAGTTGCTTGCCACGCAGCTCCACCTGGCCAGAAAGGGCTCCGAAATCAAGAAAAGGAAAAGAAGACAAACAAATAATTCAAAATGAACAAACGAACAAAAGCCCCAGGATCCCACCAGCTCGGTAGCCCAGACCGGGAAGCAGCTCCACACTCAAATGGAGCTCCGCACCCCTTCAGGAAGAAGCAAAGATGGCTCACAGAGCCAGGCACTCGAGCGAAAGGAGGGGGAGGTGGCGAGAGGCAAGCAAGAAGTCAAAAGAAGCAGGAAAAAAAAAAAAAAGCAACACCAGCAGCCAACAAATGGCATCCAGAGAGCCGCCCGCTTTGGTGTGTGGAATCCAAGCAGCCGGCGCTTCCCGGTCAAGAGACCGTGGCCCCAGGAAGCAGAGGAGGCCGAGCCGGAGCGAAGAGGGGTGGGAAAGCGCACACCGCAAATTACCAGTTGTTTTGTCTCCCGCTGGACACTCCGTGAGGCTGCTTTCTTGTACCCCTGTTTGCTGGTCTCCGATAGGAGTCCAAGATGGTGACTCCGTGCTGCGTTAGCTGGTAGGGGACCTCTGCATGAGTCTCTCCTTGCTCTCTCTTCTCTGTCAGTTTTCTCACTCCATTTGGTGCTTGTCTGAGTTCTTTATCTCTTCATTTGATGTTTTAGGGTTTCAGGATTGTTGTATTCTCTGTTCGGCTTAGTTTTTTGGATCTTTGCTGTGGATGGACAGCGTGGTGCTTCTGCCTAGAGCACGATTTTGCCGGAACTCTCTTCCCTGCCATCTTATCATCTCATCTTTGCCTTACAGTAATTGTTGACTATTTGGTCTCATATAGATGTTTTTTTAAATAGAGCACCATACTCACAGATAATATTCTTTATTTTGTGAGCCAATCTGTTATTTTGCTAAAAGGGGACCTTGGGATAGTTTTAGTTCAAGGTTTAAAGAGTATCTCAGGACAATAGTCTGAGGGAGTCCTCTAGTCTTAACTGGTCTAGTAAGTCTGGACTTTTTAAGAATTTGAGTTCCGTTTCATGTTTTTCTCATGTTCTGTCAGGGTCCATCTGTTGTATCCCTCATCAGAATGATTGGTAGTGGTAGCTGGGCACCATCTACTTCTTCTGGTCTCAGGGTAGATGAGGCCATGGCTCATGTAGTCTGTTAGCTCTGTGGACTAGTTTCTTCTCTGGTACTTTGGTTTTATTATTTCTCTTTTGCTCCTAATGAGCAGAGACCAATAGTTGTGTCTTAGATGGGTGCTCGGAAGCTTTTAAGATCCTGGACACTACTCACCTCACCAGGATGCAGAACATGAACTTTGATGCCAGTTGACTGAGTTGTCTCGTGAGACTAAGGTCCTAAGCCTTCAAACCCAGAAAACCATTCTCACAAGGCATTTAGTTATCTCTGAGAAGTATCTGTAATTGTGGCCTCTGTGATTATATATGTGCGCACATATGTATCTATACATACACGTACATATTGATACTTCTATCCGTGCACACATATGGACTCACCTGTACCTACCTATACATATATAGGCCTATACACCTACATATGTGACCATACACTTCTTTTTGGTTATTTTTGGTGTTGTTGCCAAATTATATATGTCATATTCTTTAGCAGGAAACCCTGGTGGTGTAGTGGTTAAGAGCTACAGCTGAGAACCAAAAGGTCAGCAGTTCAAATCCACCAGGCGCTCCTTGGAAACCCTATGGGGCAATTCTACTTTGTCCTTTAGGGTCACTATGAGTTGGAATTGACTCGACGGCAACATGTTTGGTTTAGTTTTAGTCTTTAGCATAAACATCCTTTTCTCTTATGCAGTTTTTAGTGGCATTGTTTACTTTGGTCAAAAGGTACTCGTTACACCCACATTCTGTGATACTTTTCCTGGCACCGAAAATAACAAGTGTCTACACTCTAGAGACTGATCCCTCCTGCCAACCCATCGCTGGTAACCACCAAGGAATATATATCTCTATAGTGAGTGAAATAAGTCAATCACATAAGGACAAATACTGTATGATCCCACCTTTATAAGACCGCTTGTATTTCTTGATGCCTCTTTACATCAAGACTGGGTCAGAGGGTTTTCAATCTTTACACATTCTCTAGAGGTAAGTTTAGAGCTGCGCAGGACTAGGGTCCTGGGTAACTTGATGGGGCTGTTGCTCTAGAATGTGCTGAGTTTTTCGCCATCCTTGTCACCATTTTCATTTCCTCATCATTATCATCACCAAGTGTTTAGACCAACCAGTTGATACTGAGTTAGCTCCATCTCATGGTGACCCCATGTGTGTCAGAGTAGAATGGTGCCTCTTAGGATTTTCAGTGGCTGATTTTTCAGAAGTAGGTCACCAGACTTTCCTTCTGAAGGGCCTTTGGATGGACTTGAACCTCCAAACTTTTGGTTAGCAGCAAAGCATTTGTGTTAACCTGACCTTGTGTATTAACTATGCAAGAAGCCCTGACGGCACATAAAGCTGTATGCAGATCCCTGTCATCCAGGAGATTACAGTCAGTCCCCTGGAGAGGCAGGACCCACACATACACGATAAACAGCCTCACTGGGCCACCTGGGCCAAGGGAAATGCAGACTTCAGGTGCCAAATTACATGGGGAAGAGTTTCTGGGTCCCCTTGGGAACTCAAGCAGGGGGCTCATTCCTGACCTGCGACGCTCGCCATGCTTCCTTTGCTGAACGCCGTGGGCAAACAGTGCTGTTGGTATTGGAGCAGGATCAAAGCTCATCCCTCACCAACCTGCAGAAGTGAGCAGGTAAACAAAGGGGAACCATAAAATATAGACACTAAAATGAAAGTTTGTCTCACTGTGATTAGCAACTGGCCCCTTTCCAAATTCCACCTGCTCTATGTGGAGCTGTAACGTCTCATTCCAAGTGTCTTCTTACAGTGCCTGATCCAGGACCTTGGGTAACAGTACACCAGTGTTTGCCAAGGATAACAATCACAATACAGCTACAGGAGCACGGCATTAGTGGCTGTAGGAAATCATAACAAGAAGGACCCTCAGGTGGGGGTGAGAATGAGGCTGTGGGGCAGAGGCTGCTGGTGACTGCTGCTGACTCACCATGTCTAGGAGGTTGATTAACCCGTCTCTGCTTCAGTGTCACTGTGGGTGAACCCTCTTTATTATTTGGCACGTTGATCTGACCTCTTGGCATCAAAGGTAAAAGCAAGGCTACACTGAAATTACAGGTGCCCCTCATTTTACCAACAGCTATGTGCCAATCACATTTCTATAACAGATCCCTAGTTGCAAAGCTAATTAGCCCCAAGAGGGGGGCATGGAAACAGCAATAAATTGGGAGATATTAAACACCTTAAGCTCTGCCATGAGCTGGGTGGGTTTGGGGAAGTTTCGTGGCTCTCCTGGGCCTCACTCTGCTCATCGCTGAAATAAGAGGAGTTGGATTAGATGGCTTTTAAAGGTCTTTCTAGATCAAGTCTTTTGTTTGTGTCTCCTAACTTGTTGGTATGGGGCAGTGGTTGTTCAGTGGTAGAGTTCTTACCATCCATGTAGGTGACCCAGGTTTGATTCCTGGACAGTGCACCTCAAGCCACCACTCGTCTGTCACTGGAGGCTTGCGATAGCGGTGATGCTGGACAGGTATCAGAGGAGCTGAAGATGGACTAGGAAGAAAGACCTGGCTATCTACTTCAGAAACTCAGCCAGTGAAAACCCTATGGATCACAACAGTCCAATCTGCATTGGATCATTTGGATGGTGCAGGACATGGCAGCATTTTGTTCTGTTGTACACAAGGTCGCCATGAGTCAGAGGCCAACTTGACAGCAGCTAACAACAACTTCTTGTTGGTGTGTAGACCTTATCAGTGCCTACTTAGGACATGTGACTTAAGTAGAGAAAGATTATATTTATTCTTAAACATCTTCTTTTCCAAGCCCCACTGGGCTGCCACCGAAGCCTCTTCTTGTTGGACAGCAAGGCCTGGGTACCTTTCACTAGAATGCACAAATGTTACCTGTCAGGGAAGTGAGGGCCAGTTCCTCTGAGCACAAATAACCTTCTCAGATTAGCAGTCTTGATTCTAGAGAATAAGGCCCAAGGAAGTGAAAACATTGAGACTAAAGAATGGGGCAAGAAAGCCCCTGGACTGTGGTTGTGCCTGGTTGCTGATTGCAAACGTCACCCCCTGGGAACCTAGTAATAAACTTTCAAAAGCATTTTGCAATGTTGATAATAACTGAAAAAGATCTGTTTAAAAAGGGTGAGATGTTCTCTATAGAGTTTTCTTGGAGAGTGGCACAGCTGGGGTACCATGTGTGGGAATAGGATGTTGTTTGTTATCTGAAAGGTAAGGGGGCAATACCTCCTGCTGCTTTTTTTGGACATGGGAGAGTGGGGATGAAGACAGTGGGCTGGGGAGGGGAGGGCCTAATGAACGAGGCAAGAAGATAACGAAAGAGTGCTGATCGAGTTGACTTGAGAGTTGGACTGTCCCAGTGGGCTGTTTGCCTGCCCCTCCCTGTGTTCCCGTGAGCTCAGTAGAAGCTGGCATTGGAAGCAGGAAACCATGCTAGTTGGTCTATAAGTATGCAGCATTCTTGGTTCGTCCTGTCATTGAAGGATGTAATATAATTCAGGCCAATTCAGTGATGAGATGTGGTGTGTGGCCAGAGGCCACCACAGGTGTGGGATGTTTATCTTAGCTTTTCTGCTGACTTACTGTGTGGCCCAGGGCAAGTTGCTTAGCTTCTCTGGGATTCAGATACGTTTCGGAAGGGAAACGAGTGTTGGATTTCTAAGGGACCCGGTAGGAATAACTGACATGAATGTTCTGACACTTTATAAACATAGTGTGTCTTATGTATGACTTTCAATGAGTTTGTAGGATTAATAATTTTTCAGGCTTGTGTACTGGTTTGCTGACATAATTTCTGCCAGTCTTCACACTACATAGTGGAATTTCCTTCACCTGAATGACAGGAAGAGGGAAGCTTCTCTGAGAAACTTGTTACCGTCTGCCTAGCGTAAATGTCATGCTGGCATCTGTGTCTTGTAGTCATCCTGGTGTCCCTTTGTACTGGGCTGGGTGGGCTAAGTACTCAACCTAAACAAACACAGACCTAAGCTGCTGACTGCTCACGATCATCATTTTGTTCATGGGCTTTATTTAAATGCGACATCTTTATTACTAGATTATTCGCTCAGTGGCCGTTTGGTCTCCTACTTTTTTTCTTACACCTTCCACAGCACCTAGACAAGAACTGTGAGTGTAGCTCTCCATAGATACTTCCTGATGACTGATTGGCTAACTGAGTCAGTCTGAGCTGTCAACCCTTTTATTTCTTGATGGCTCTTTACATGCGGAGTATGAAATCTGGGAGCCTCTGGATCTAACATTAAAATAACCTCTCTCCACATCAGATTGCCTTAGGCTTCTCTGGTCACTGATAAGGACAGTCCACATTTTTCAAATATCCTGTCTGCACTGGGGCATGAAATACAGCAGGTGGGGTACATGATTACTATTGATTCTGATGCCAAAGGACAGATTAGTCATGTCTTTGTATTTGTCTTTGGAGAATCTTATTTTCTTCATATGTAATAACCAGTTGCTGTTGAGTGGATTCTGACTCATGGTGACTCCATGTGTGTCAGAGTAGAACTGCGGTCCTTAGGGTTTTTATGCCTGTGAGCTTTCAGAAGCAGATTGCCAGGCTTTTCTTCTGAGGCACCTCTGGGTGGATTTGAACCACTATCCTTTCTGTTAGTAACTGAGTGCTTAACCATTTGCACCACCCAGGGATCCTTCATATGTAACCAAAAAAAACCAAATCAAACCCATTGCCTTGAGTTGATTCCGACTCATAGTGACCCTATAGGACAGAGTAGAACTGCTCCATAGGGTTTCCAAGGAGCAGCTGGTGGATTTGAACCGTTGACCTTCTGATTAGCAGCCATAGCTCTTAACCACTACACCACCAGGGCTCTCATAGGTAACATATGTACCTAAATGCACAGGAATCAGTATTGCAAAGAGCAAAGGAGACAGCTGTAGGAGACAGAGATAGTAATTGACTGCTGGAAGAAAATACCAGGGGCTGCTAAGTTTGGCTATGTGGAATCAAATTTATATTAAAAATAGATATTTTAATTTTGTTTCAAGAGAGCTTTTCTTATCCAGGAACGTAAAAATTCCTGACCCAAAATTAATCTGTCACCTTTTTTTTTCTCTCTCTCACCCAAAATGGCTGTTCCAAAGAGCAGACCACAACAAAACCATTAACCTTAATGATTAAATGAGAAAGACTCTTGCTTCTTTAATTCGAATTTCTAGAGGTCTAGGGACTGTAGGTGGGTAGAGGGGCGAATCTTCCATTCAGTTACCTTTTTAGTGTTAACTCAGTATCCATTACATACTTCATCACCATGGAAACCTGTATTCTTTAAGGAAAATTATTTTAATTAAAAAATTAAAATATCATTTACATTTCTGTGAATTCTCCATTCTTTAGAAGTATCTTCCTCTTGTATGAGGGAACATTTCTCCAATTTATGAATTGTGTATTAAATCATAGAGCAGTCAAATAATTGTGTTATTCTTTTAAATGAATACAGGATTATTTTTAACAGTTACTTGTAATTTTACTTTGTATAGAATTTTATTTCCTTGGTTAGAGCTACTTCTGTACTTTCTTGTTGACTCTTAAAAGACATAGGAGGATCTTCCCAAACATCTGCCTATGCTTTATTTTTTAATTTGTTTTCCAGGTAGTCTCCAGTGATGGGATGATTTCCTAGTGGGACCTCTCCTTGGAAGTACAGTGGAATTTTTAGAAGGATGGAAGGCAGATGTTCACTTCATAGAGCAGGATGCCGTATACACGTGCAGTGTCAACAGCAGTGACGTTTCATGCAGCGTTTAAGGTTTAGTCAGGAAGAGGAAATTCATCCTTATTAATAAATTAGTTCCTATATCTGTTAAAGCACTTAGAACCCTATCTGGCACATAATAGTGTCAGAACAAACTGAAGCTTCCGTTAAAGTTAAAGTAATGAGATTTATGGAAAGAACTGAACGATCTGGATCAGGCAGCACTTTGTGAGGATTCACCAGAGTACTCTGGTGAAAGGAATTTTTCACAGAATTTAAGTACAGAAAATCCAGAAACTTCAAGGAAAAAAATCCTGTTTGGTTGACATTTACAAAATTATGATTTAATAGACACTAGACAATTGCAAGCTCTCTTAAGCATTGTTTTGTTAATCATAGAGTTTGAGTCAGTTAACTTCATGTTAATCTATGGATACTTTGGGTGACAGCCTGAGTGAATACACTTCCTGGGAGCATACTGTGAGAGGAAGGGAGGGGAGGAGATCTCAAAAGTTTCCTGAGGCATTCTGGCCAGCTGACTTTTGAAAGTCAGTAAAGAATGAGCAGTAAACAGCAAAAATGGAGTCCAGCCTACTTCTTTTGGCAGAAATCTCTCCTCATGCCAAGTACCTGGGTTTTTTGGACTCTCACAACTCGCTCTTCTGCTCAAGAATTTCTATAGAGATTCACTGATCACTATTGTAAGATTGTCTTCTTCTGAATGGACTTATTTTCCTTGTGTTTATTAGATAGCTGCCTACTTAAAATAGGCTATTAAGACCCCAGACATACAATCAGGCACCATCTGATTATTGGTAGCCACTTACTTTGATAAGCCTTTAAGACCCTAGTCGCTATCATGCACATTTCTGGGCGCCACCTCTGATGTCTTCACCATGCCATAGCTTGGTCCTCTGCTTCTGTGATCTTTTAAGAAGAGATGTGTAAGAGCAGGGCTGAATTAATAAATACTTGGCTGAGAGAGGCATCAGCCATGGTGAAGAGGCAAACTGTTTTCTAAGGAGTTGCTGTTTCTTCAGAATACATGAGCTTTTGCATATCAAATAGTGTTGCATTGTGAGTACAAGCATTTGAAAAACATTTCATAAAAAACATTTGATTAATCCTGTAACACTTACGATACTGATTAAGAGAATTAATCCACTTTGCAAAATTGAACGTAGCCAGGAACCAATTTCAGTAGGTAACCAGCTAAAAATATCAAGAAGAGGGAAGCTGGATATAGGGGGTGGTTGAAGCCATGTAGCATTCTGGTGGACTTGTTTAAGATCTTGTTTTACTTCTGATGTATTTATCCAAGTACAACAAGTGGTATTAGCAATTGCTCAAACTCTTCCTTGTTATGCTAGAAGAAAATCAAAAGGGCAATTATCCATCCAACACAACTTTAGCAAGAGAGTTTAAAGATTTTTGTTGGGCTTCTATGCTATTAGCTAGTTAATTTGTTATTTGGAGCATTTGTTGTTGTTGTTAGGTGCTGTCAAGTCAGTTCTGACTCATAGTGACATTATGTACAACTAAAACACTAAACTAAAGAACTAAACACTGCCCAGTTGGTTCTGCACCATCTTCAGAATCGTTATGCTTGAGCCCATTGTTGTAGCCACTGTGTCAATCTGTCTCGTTGGAGGTCTTCCTTTTTTTTGCTGACCCTCTACTTTACAAAGCATGATGTCCTTCTCCAGGGACTGATCCCTCCTGATAACATGTCCAAAGTATGTGAGACAAAGTCTCGCCATTCATGCTTCTAATGAGCATTCTGGCTATACTTCTTCCAAGACAGATTTGTTTGTTCTTTGGGCAGGCCGTGGTATATTCCCTACTCTTCACCAACACCATAGTTCAAAGGCGTCAATTCTTCGGTCTTCCTTATTTATTGTCCAGTTTTCACATGCATATGAGACGATCGAAAACACGATGGCTTGGGTCAGGTGCACCTTAGTCCTTAAAGTGCCATGTTTGCTTTTTAACACTTTAAAGAGGTCTTTTGCAGTAGATTTTCCCAATGCGGTGCATTGTTTGATTTCTTGACTGCTGCTTCAATTGGCGTTGATTGTGGATCCAAGTAAAATGAAGTCTTTGACAACTTCAGTATTTCCTCCATTTATCACGATGTTGCTTATTGGTCCAGCTGTGAGGATTTTTATTTTCTTTATGTTGAGATATAATCCATACTGAAGGCTGTAGTCTTTGATCTTCATCAGTAAGTACTTCAAGTCCTCTTCACTTTCAGTAAGAAAGGTTGTGTCATCTGCATATTGCTGATTGTTAATGAACCTTTCTCCAATCCTAATGCCTGTTCTTCTTCATAAAGTCCAACTTCTCAAATAATTGGCTCAGCATACTGATTTAAAAAGTATGATGAAAGGCTACAACCTTGACACACACCTTTCTTCACTTTAACTCACGCAGTATCCCCTTGTTCTGTTTGAATGACTGCCTCTGGTCTATGTATAGATTCCTCATGAGCATAGTTAAGTGTTCTGGAATTCCCATTCTCAATGCTATCCATAATTTGTTATGATTCACACAGTCGAATGTGTTTGCATAGTCAATAAAACACAGGTAAACATCTTTCTAGTATTCTCTGCTTTCAGCCATGATCCATCTGACATCAGCAATGATATCCCTTGTTCCATGTCCTCTCCTGAATCTGGCTTGAATTTCTGGCAATTCCCTGTCAATTTGGAGCATAATAGCCAATAAATTGCAAATAGATTTTTAAAGTTTATGGCTATCCAAAACTGGAAAAAGTCCCTGGAGAAATGCTCATCTGCCCCCAGATCTGTCCATTGTAGAATTTTCATAATTTCTTTTGTATCAGGAATAGAGTTTGAGATCATTGGTCCAGTGTATAGTCTTATTATAAGAATGGAGACTCAGGGGAACTCCTAAAAAGCCAAGTGTACATTGACCTGTCATTTTTAAACCATCTAGGCATGATGATGCCCAAACATATTTTGGATTTGGGCTTTTCTTAGTGGGTTGTTTTGATACTCCACATGAAAATATTTATCCATGGAGAGCACAGATCATATTATTGCCAGTATCATTTTGTGCAGAAGGGCTGGTTTGGTTGACATTTTCAAGCCATTCTTCAGTCAAAGAGTTATTACAAATAGATAATAGTCCCCAGTATGTAGGGTGGTAAATTTTATGACAAAGTGTGGCTTTTTTTTCTGTTACTGTTGCAAGGTCCTTGTATAAGAATTTGTAGATACCTGGGATTCCTTGGGTCTGTGAATACTTGGGTGAAGCTTCTCTGTATTTTTGGTACAGTTTTTCAAACTTTCCTGTGTATGATTGACTTGAGTTAAATTGAAACACAGACCCTGGGGACTTGTTAATAATTCTGGAGGGTGCCACAACCTGACACGTATAGCTCATTTAAAGGAAATATTAGGATTTACAATAGAATCAGGTACAGAGCTGTAGTTAAAAACAGGCATAGCTAAAGCATTTGAATTAGTAAGTCCAGATTTTGGGATTTGATGGCAAGTCCAACAGTCATTCAGATTATTGGCACTAGCTACTGATTGATTTAACCTAACAAAGACATTATCATGCCAGGCATCAGCAATACTTAAGAAAAGTTTCATAGTGTAAGAATACTAACTAAAAAGTAATACAATAAGGCATATATCACAAAAATAATAGTTATGATAAAGCAGACTTCTCCTTCAGTTACTTGTATAAAGGAGAATATTAAAACAAGGGATAATACCACAAGTGTGTAATAAAGCAGCTACCATAAAAATACCAGTAATCAGGAAACAAAGCGTAAAAACTCCAGCAGGTTGCATGAAATCTTGTTCTGTGATCTTCGGAGGAGCCATCTGCTTTGATGTTGTCTGCTTCTTGGCACAAGGACGTTTTAACTTCTGTTTAAATTTTTCAGTAGGTTTAATAGACCAGGCAGGGGCTTTAGCCTTCTTTAACTAAAACAGATGGATCCAAGTTTTAATTCCCTATATTTAGTGGCACAAGGGTTAGTGAGAAAGACCAAATACGGTCCTTTCCAACGAGACTACAGGTAATCTTTTAATTGGTGCCTCTTCCAATATACATAGTCACCTGATTTAATAGTAGGTTATTTTTGTATTTCTGACTTATGGCTGTTAAAAGCTTCTTTGACTTGTGAAAAGTGCTCTTTACAGTACTGAATCAAAGACTGACAATATTGCAATAATTCTGGTTGAACTATATTAAAATCATTATAGGTTGAGAAGTAAAGAGTTGGAATCAACTTCATGGCAATGGGTTTTTTTTAAATTGGTATTCCACTAATAATTTCATGTGGAGTTAATTTATGTGACCCAGATGGGGCAGACAGACCTCATATTTAGAAGGACTAAGGAAAGTACCTTAGACCAGCATAAACTTAAGGACTCAGAAAGCTTGGCTAATTGGGTTTTTATTATACATTAGTCCTCCCACTAGCCTGGAAGATTAAGGATGGAAAGGACAATGAAGTCTTTGATAAATAGGAAAAATTTTACATAGCTCTTTAATTATTTGTCCAGTAAAACAGGTTCCCCATCACTGCAAAGAATTGTTGGTGCTCCCCAAGTGGGGATTATGTTTTTAAGAAATTTTTTAGCTAAATGTTGCAGTGGCACAAAGGCTAGGAAAAGTTCTACCCAATGTGAAAATCTGCAAACCATCACTAATACGTGTTTGTAACCATTTGAAGGTGGGAGCTGGATAAGATTTAATTACCATTCAAGCACAGGTGCTGAAGGTAATGGGTATTTTCCAGGTGAAACTTTGAAACATTTGCCTGGGTTATAATGCGAACAAATAGAGCAATGAGAGACAACATGCTTGGCAGCCTCAAAAAATTGTTCCCACCAGTATTTCTTTAAAATTGCAATCATTTTGTCTCATCCCAAATGGGAACTTTCCTGGAGAGCTTTTAAAATAGGGGTATGAAATGATTTAGGTAAAACAATCTTCTGATTAGGCCCGAACCATAATTTGGTTATGGGATCCTGAGAACAATCTACTTACTTACGTTTTTCAGTTTCCTCAGTTTTAGCAGTTGTTGATTTTTTTAAATTAATTTTTCTAACAATTCATTATGGTTATGATTATTTATGGACAAATCAGGGTAATCTCCTTTTTCTGATTTCATTAGGGCTAAGGTAATTTGAGAGGTGGCTTGTTTCACTGCTTTATCACCAAGTTTACTCCCTCTGATCTCTGCAGTCTGAGGGACTCCTTTAGGTTGATGAGCTTACGCTCCTTTAGTTTGATGAGCCCCTATTTTTATTACAGCAGTTTCAGAGGGCAGTAATAAAGCATCTGATAGGCCTGCCACTAAAGCTCCATTTTTGTAATAGCAGTTCCAGAAGAGGTTAGAAATCCTCTCTGTTTCTATAACATGCCAAAATCGTGTGTAACCTCGAAGGCATAATTAGAATCCGTGTAAACAATCACGGACCTCCCTTTAGTAAGTTTGCAGGCTCTAGTAAGAGCAACTAATTCAACTTGTTGGGCTGAAGTGTCTTCAAAAGGGGCTTGACTTTGAAGAACCTCAGTAGAGGTTGTGATGGTATACCCAGCCTGATAGTGAGAGCTAGCAGAATAGGAGCCATCAAAAATAGAACTAAATGAAGATTAGCCAAAGGAGTTTCTCTTAAATCTTTTCAGGGAACTAAAAGCTGTTCAGTTAAATTTAAGCAATCATGCTTTGGGTGGAGCTCTGGTTAAGAGCTCGGCTGCTAACCAAAAGGTCAGCAGTTTGAATCTACCAGCCTCTCCTTGGAAACCCTATGGGGCCTTTCTACTCTGTCCTATAGAGTTGCTATGAGTTGGAATCAACTTGACAGCAACAGGTTTGGTTTTCGTATGCATTGGGTAATCCTTATTGTTAGTTTCTGGAAGAAGAGTGGTGGGATTTAAACAAGCCATAGAATGGAGTCTAATATTAGGTGCAACGAGGCGGAGCACTTCATTGGAAGTGAGTCAACTGGTGGAAAGATGTTGGGTCAAAGCAGAGTTAAGTATGCAGATACAGCATGGGAAACATAAACATTTAGAAAATTTCCTAGCACTATATCTGCAGTACTTTCAACTTGTTTGGCTGTGGCAGCAACAGCTCTGAGGGAGGGCAGGTACCCTTTAGCTACAGGGTTAAGCTACAGACTGTAGTACTCTGTTGGCCTGTGATGTTCTCCATGCTTTTGGGTTAAAACGCCTAAAACATTTCCAGAGGCTTCATGTACAAACGGAAAAATCTAAGAGTTAGGAAAGCCTAGTGCATGTGTGTTTGCTAAAGCTCCTTTCAGTTTAGTTATAGTTTCCAGATCCTCCGGTGTAGTTTGGAAGAACTCTGGCTTAGAGGTTCTCAAATATTTATATAAGGGCTGGGTTAACAAGGAGAAAATAAGAATCCAAGTTCTACAGTATCTGCAAAGCCCTAGAAACTCACATAATTTTTTCTTAGTTTTAGGGATAGGAAAAGTGAAAGTAGCCTCTTTTGCTTAGGATCAATAGAAATGCCTTCTGCAGAAATCAAATGACTTAAATACTTGACAGAAGGCTGGGCCAGTTGTAGTTTTTCTCTAGAAACTTTACACCCTCCAGTGGTCAGATGTTTTAATAAGATTATGCTATCATCAGTGCAAGCTTGCTGGGAGTTTGAGCATATTAATAAATCATCAACATATTGCAATGATTTAGATCCATTTTTGAATTGTAAGGGCTGTAAATCAGCATCAAGTATTTGAGAAAAGTTTAAGTGGAACATTCTGTGAAACCCTGAGGCATTACAGTCCAGGTAAATTGTTGGTTGTCCTAGGTGAAACCAAACAATTATTGGCTCTCAGGGTGGACAGATATACTGAAAAAGGCACTACAAAGATCAATAACAGTAAAGTGTGTAGTGTCCCGAGGGACATTAGAAAGCAATAAGTGAGGATTTGGGGCTACTGGAAATCTAGGAATAACAACGTGGTTAATAGCCCTTAAATTCTATACAACCTTGAGCCTCAATTTCCAGATTTCTTAACAGGGAGTACAGGGATGTTACAAAGGCTGGTGCAGGGAACAATTAATCCTTTTGAAAGGAAGTCATGATTAATAGGGGCTAATCCCTCTTTGGAGCCCTGGTGGCTCAGTGGCTAAGAGCTCAGTTCCTAACCAGAAGGTTGGCAGTTTGAATCTACCAGGTGCTCCTTGGAAACCTTATGGGGCAGTTCTACCCTGTTCTGTAGGGTCGCTATCAGTTGGAATTGACTTGACAGCAACGGGTTGGGTTTTTTTTGGTTTAATCCTTCTTTAGCTTCTCATTTAAGTGAGTATTGAGAGTCTTGGTAAAGGCTTAGAGGTGTCTACCTGAACTTTAATGTGTTCTGCTGATAAAACTAATACCACACCGGTAGGTGTGGTGGCCCATAAAGTTTTGGGAATTAATGAAAAAAGGTCAGAGGAAATGGGTAAGAGGGAGTTAAATTATTTTTGTGCATGACTGATGACCGTAAACAGCAAACATCTTCTTCCCTTTGAATTGATTCTGATTCACATTCCTCATTAGAGGTTTTTGGGGGTTCTGGCAGGCTTAATGGAACCATGGTAGCACAGTGTTTAAGAGATTGGCTGCTAACCAAAAGGTTAGCAGTTTGAATCCACCAGCCACTCCTTGGATACCCTATAGGGCAGTTCTCCTTTGTCCTGTAGGGTCGCTATGAGTTGAAATCAGCTCAATGGGAATGGTTTTTTTTTTGGAAGACAATAATATTTCTCCTTTTTCTAATAATTGTAAATGGCAGGCCCATTTAGACAAAAGGTCTTGGCACAACTAATTAATAGGAGTGTCAGGACTAAGCAGAAAAGGATGTAAATCTTCAGTAGGGCCGAGAGAAATAGGAACAGGTTTTGAATGAATTAAAGTCTGCTCCCGATTTGTAGCCCCCAAATCTTTTGAAGTTTTTGTACTCTGGGTCAGGGCCTTTTGTAAACATGTAGGGTTAATGACAGAGAGCGTAACACCAGTGTCACTTAGAGATTTGTACATTTCTCCATTAATATACATGGTAGATTCTCCTTGTAGGTTAAGTACCACCATAGGAAAAGCCCTCGTTGTGTACCCAGAGCCCCTTCACACCATATCTTGTTGAAGGGTCTCTGGCTTAAGCTGTTGCTTTTGATTGTTTTTTAACTTACAGCAATCGTTTTTCCAGTGCCTGAGTTTCTTGCAATAATTGCAGGGACTGAGGTTAGTGCCTCCAAAGTGCCTAGATTTACTTTGCTGGTTAGGAGATTGCAGTTATTGTAATTGTAGGGCCATTATCTTATTTGTCTTGGAGGTTTGCTTAGTTTCCAAGCTCTGAGAGAGTTTGTGAGCTAAACTGGCCAGCTTGACAATGGGAGTTGCTTTCCAGTCTAGTGGATGCCTTCACTAGGGCTGAGAGTTCAGGTTTGAGGCCAGATGTGCATACTACATTAAAAGCTCTGGCAGCCCTGGGGGATGATGGATCAATCCTGCAATGTTCAGCAAACCTCTGAAATAATCTGGTCTGGTAATCATAAACATTTTTGTCTTTGTTTTATATACAAGAGTGCCTTTTTTTCCAATCTATTACTGGGGGAAAACCCTTTGGAATGGCCTCTAGCAGTCCTTCACTGATAGGCGAGACTCTTGTAACAGTTGGACAGCTGTTTTAGCTAGGTCTAGAGCTAAACTGTGTTTGGGATTTCTCCATTCAGCCCATTCTACCCACAATTGGGCCTCCCCTGGCTTGGTTTTCATGTGAACTAGCTGATACAAATCAGGGAGTCCTGGCTGGTAAGCCTCAATAAGGATTCTTAATTCCTCAGCAGTGTTGTAAGGATCCTCCCACAGTTTTGAGAAACTTTTAGCAATTTTATGTAATTCCGAATGCATCCAAGGATTAAAAGTAATGTGGGGAGGATCTTTAATATCCACACTGGGACAGATTTTAATAGGCATTTTGGGGATAGATTTTTTTGTCCTTAGTAGGTTCTTTAGGGAAAAAGGGAAGTTAAGACAAAGTGTTTGTAGAGGAATCTTTAGAAGCATCAGAGGGGTAAGAAGGCAAAAGAGGATACAAAGGAGAAGTGGCCAGCAAAGGAATAGCTGGTCCTGGGACAGCTTGGGCAGTTGGAACAGAAATCTGGAATTGCAATCCTTATTTCGTTTAGTCATTTTGGAAACATTATCTTGTAAGGAAGTGATTTTACTCTCATCACATCTTCCAGAGGCTTCAAAATACCAATTAAAAAAAGTGTCCCATTGTTTCTGCTTAATTTGGGATTGTTTCTTTTCTAATTTACTGCATAGAAAACTCAATTTAGATAATTCAAAAGAACCAAAAAGTATCCACATATTTTCCAGACTGTTCTTAGTGAGATGATGTCAAGCAGATAGGTAGCAGAGCCATAGTGCTTGTCCATATATCAGGCAGGAGTCCCAGAAGGGAATTCCACACTGCCCCTAGATATGGCATTTCCCATTTTCAAAGAAGGTTCAAGTTCGTTCCAAGTTTAGCACTCTCAGACTCAACAAAATCCTGATGCAGGTTGCTGCAGGGCTTGCACAGTGTATTGCTTGAGCCAATATGTTACTTTCATTGTGTGGGCTTTTGTTTGTGGCTGGCAGGCAGCCTAATGCTCTGGCCTGTCCCGTGACCCAGCTTATCCTGTCATGGGAGACTTTAACTGCCTTTGTGGAAGGTGGCCACCCTATCAGCTTTTACTGGCTGTCCCATGCCCTTGGTTTTCTTTGTGGTTTATGGAGCCCGAGATTCCACAAACTCGAAAACTTTTAGGACAGTAAATTGCCCTCATGCTGTTGCCACTAGCGGAGGCAAAGTTTGGCAAAAATTCTTGCAAGACCAGAATGAAAATAGACAAAACAAAACAAAACAGACAAGGACAAAATAAAACTGGAATCCTTCAGTAGGTCTTGAAGAGCTCAGTACAAGAAAGCAGAGTTTGAAATTCAAGGTTATTTACCTGGCAATGACTCCCAACAAGTTCGCAGAGTGGTGAGCTCAAACAGCCCTGCTTTGGTACTGAAACCCAGTCTTTGAGTCCTCGGGGCATGGGGAGGGGTCGCTACAGGCTTGCACCTTTGAAATCCCACTTCTGACATCAGGAAATGTCAAAGCAAATTGGAGTGTATGTTAAAGTTAAAGCAAAGAGATTTATTGAAGGAACAGAATGATCCAGATTGGGCAGCACTTTGTGAAGATTCACCAAAGTACTCTGGCAAAAGAAATTTTTCACAAAATTAAGTACAGAAAATTCAGGAACTTACAGGAAAAAAATTGATTGGTTGACATTTACGAAATTATGATTTAACAGGCACTATATGATTGCAAGCTCCCTTAAGCATTGTTTTATTAATCCTAGCGTTTGAGTCAGTTATCTTCTTGTTAATCTATGGATATTTTGGGGTGACAGCCTGAGTGAATATACTTCCTGGGAGTATGCTGTGAGAGAAAGGGAGAGATGGAGTGGAGAGCTCAAAAGTTTCCTGAGGCATTCTGGCTAGCTGACTTTTTAAAGTCAGTAAAGAATGAGCAGTAAACAGCAAAAATGGAGTTCAGCCTACACCTTTGGCAGAAATTTCTCCTCATGCCAAGAACCTAGGTTTTTTGGACTCCTTCACAATAGAAACTTTGTAAGTATTAATTGTTCTTGTTATTATTATTCTTCTATACTTGTAGTCCCTGGGTGGTGTAAACAGTTAGTGGGCTCAGCTGCTAACCAAAAATTTGTAGGTTCTAGTCCACTCAGAGGTGCTTTGGAGGAAAGGCCTGGTGATCCACTTCCAAAAAATAAGCCATTGAAAACCCTATGGAGCATAGTTCTACTCTGACACACATGGGATTGTCACGCATCAGGATCCACTTGACAGCAACTGGTTTTATACTTGTAGTTTGTGTTTCATGGCAGGTTGCAAACAAGGAGTTTCATGACAAAGGAACTTTAAAAGCCTGCCTCAGATGTATAGGCCGGCCACTGCTTTTGAATCCCCAGTGCCATAAGAGAGGCATTCATGGGGAGGAGCACCTCTCATTGGTAGTGGTGAGTGCAGTGTCTTTTCTGTCTGTATGTGCTATTTCTCCTGACCTGTTAATTCTCCCTGAACCATCATGACACTTTACCCAAGGGTTAACATCCCCTGTTGTTTGCTCCCATTTGGACAGAAGGTGGAGAGGCTTGTATCTCAAGTTAAACCTCTGTAATATATTCTGTACCAAACTCTAGGTTTGGGTTCTTGGCATGTTATTGCTTTCTCCTTATACTTTATAAGATATAATGTTCGCAAGTTTTATGAATTGACATGCTCTAGCAGGCATTTCCTAGAGCATAAATCATGAACTTTTCTAAGAGATCTGCAGATAAATTTCCCAAACATTGATTGAATGTCTAGTATGTGCTAGGCACTGAGGTAGACACTGGGGATAGAAAGAAGAAAGGCAGCTCCTGCTGTTGATACCATTTGCATCCTACTCTCAGGAACTTAGGTTAATTGGTGTAGGAGTTTCCTAGACCTCTTGGGAGTCATGTGGTTTGTAAGGCCCATTTCCTTAAAAATGTAAGAATTGCAACAGAGGATTCTGTTTCTAGAGTCAAACATTAGTCATTTAACC
The DNA here is from genome assembly GCA_030035585.1 of Dugong dugon. Classification (NCBI taxonomy): domain Eukaryota; kingdom Metazoa; phylum Chordata; class Mammalia; order Sirenia; family Dugongidae; genus Dugong; species Dugong dugon. The sequence continues at coordinate 18,625,411 of CM057469.1, read as the reverse complement.
AGTCTGGATGATACCAAAAAATTCATTTAGGAAAATAGAGAAGCACAATTAGTTAATAGAAATCACAATGCCAAATAACTGGTTTGGCTGACTTGCCATCTTGTAGACACAGTCTGTGTGTGTCTGCTTAACTTTTGTATGCTGTGCTTTTCCCACAGGACCATCATCAGTTTTTACCAGGGTTTACATGATTAAACTTACAGATGGCAGCTTCTAAGTTATTATGCCACTGATTAAAGAATTGTTAAGGCAGATTTCTTTCTCTAAATACAAACACATACAAAACTGAGATTTTGGCCAAAACTTCTCTAGACACAATAGTGTATTGTTTCTGTCTTCAAAATGCATTCCATTATATTCTTGTATTATAAAACAGCAATGCCTAGCATTTATATATATGGTGTCTATCTCTAAAGAACTCTGAGCTCTTTTTTTTGTAATTTTTTTGTTGTACTTTAAGTGAAAGTTTACAATTCAAGTTAGTCTCTCATACCAAAATTTATACATACATTGTTATGTGACCCTAATTGCTCTCCCTGTGTTGTGACCTCACACTCCTCCTTTCCACCCCTGATTTCCTGTGTCCATTCAACCGGCTCTTGACCCTCTCTGCCTTCTTATCTCACCTCTGGACAGGAGCTGCTCATTTAGTCTCATGTATTTACTTGAGCTAAGAAGCACACTCTTCACGAATATCATTTTATGTCCCACAGTCCAGTCTAATCTTTGTCTGAAGAGTTGACCTTAGGAATGGTTTTAGTTCTGGGTTGACAGAGAGTCCAGGGGCCATGCTTTCTGGGGTTCCTCCAGTCTTTGTCAGACCATTAAGTCTGGTCTTCTTACTAGAATTTGAGTTCTGCACCCCACTTTTCTCCTGCTCCATCAAGGACTCTCTGTTGTGTTCCCTGTCAGGGCAGTCATTGGTGATAGCTGGGCACCATCTAGCTCTTCGAGAACTCTGAGCTCTTGACCACATTTTAAAGAAGATACTCAGTCCTTCCAGTGTTTTTTTTTCTTTTTCCGTTCTTCCATCATCACCAATATCCTTAGGTGTGATACTATATGTAAAGCACTGCATTGCATACAGTGAATGCTCACTGTTGTTGTTAGATGCCACGACTCCTAGTAACCCCATATGACAGAGTAGAACTGCTCCATAGGGTTTTCTAAGTTGTAATCTTTACAGTAGCAAATCACCAGGTATTTCTCTCATGGAGCTGCTGAGTGGGTTTGAGTCACTAACCTTTTGGTTTGCAGCCAGGCGCTTAATTGTTGCACCACCAAGACTGCTTGAATGTTCACTAAATCTTAGTATTGTCTTTATCAGTCACTCTGACAAATGTACCTGTTACCTGTTGCTGTCGAGTCGATTCCGACTCACAGCAACTCTATAGGAGGGAGTAGAACTGCCTCACAGGGTTTCCAAGGAGTGGCTGGTGGATTTGAACTGCTGACCTTTTGGTTAGCAGCCAAGCTCTTAACCACTGCACCACCAGGGCTCCCTTACAAATGTATTAATGGTTAAACCAAGGATGATCCTCGCCTCACTTTGCTGCATCTTTGTTTTCTTTTTTAAGCAAGTAGAGAACTGGAGTTTATGTGATCTTTTCACTGGTAAAATGTTATTCAAATAAAATGGAAACTGCTGGTCTTGGTCTCATGCCAACTGGTTCTAGAGTACTGTTCCACCAGGGCTCCATCCTGGATTAGGGTGCACCCTAAATCCTATGAAGAGTGCCCTTATAAGAGACAGGATAGAAGATGAAGAGACACAGAAGAAGGACATGTGAAGACAGAGGCAGAGATTGGAGTGATGCGTCTACAAGTCAAAGAATGCCAAGGATTGCCTACAGTTACCAAAAGCTAGGAGAAGGGCATGGAATGAATTTTCCCTGAGAGCCTCCAGAAGAAACCAACCCTGCCAACACCTTGATTTCAGACTTCTGGTCTCCAGAACTATGAGAGAACAAATTTCTGTTGTTTTAAGCCACCAAGTTTGTGGTAATTTGTTATGGCTGCCCTAGGAAATTAATACAACATGTGAGTTTGGGAGTTTTACTACAAAAATTTGGCAGGAGAATTTTAGACCTTTTTGCAGTCGGTAGCCCAACCTACCTCTTTGCTCAAAGTGGCTGTAGTTCAGATTGGTGGTTTGGCTGTGGGTTTCTGTTCAGTCGTGCCCAAACTGCATTCCTTAGTGTCCTAGGGCTCCCTGGACACTCCCTGGCCACCTGGAGGTGCCTCAGAGGCTGTGTTTTGGGGAGTGTGCCAGGTGGAGGCTGAGCTCTTGGGCTCTAGATCCTTGACCCGTCTAAGCCAAAACAATGCCATTGTTTTGGGGCAATTTAATACAGGATTTTGTTTTGGGGGAGGGGAGGCCAAACAGCACTCTGACACTTAAAAAAGAAAATACAGTACAAGAAAAAGAAAGGTTGGTAAAATCTCTAAGGTTGCTTTCTGTCTCTCCTTTCTTGTCTAATGCCATTCCCTGTCCTGCCATTGTCTGCCCTTTTTCCTGCCAATACCCTTTAGGGTGCAGCAGCTTCTGCATTTGCAGCAGTCCCTGCAGCAGTGATTCAGAAATGGGGAGGAGGCTTGGCGCTGGATCTCAGGGAGGATGGGGGTTGGGTTAACCCCCAGTGCTTCAGATAAAACCCCAAGGACGTGTGGCTACCCTCACCCCTGCCCATGAATCTTTATTTTGGACTCTTGTCCACTCTTGGGACCAATATACTGCAGATAATCTCATCCTAGGCTGGTGTCTCCTGTTTACTGATGGCCCATGCCAAAGCAAGGAGGGAAAAAAACGTAGGAAGGAGGTGGGGTGAAATTATTAAATACTGAGGGTGGGTAAAAGTGGGCAGGCAGGAAAATTATTTTAGAAGGGGTAGGGGAAAAAGGAGGTGAGGTAGTAACAAAAGGAAAAACTGTACCTACATTAGAGTGCTACAGTTTTCCTCAAGTATTGCCACAGAAATTGCACTTTAGACTCTTTGCCATGCATAAATTTGAGGAGAACAATTTACCTGTATTGTTCACTCTATGTCATCAGCATCCTCTTTCTCATGTATCAGTCAGCAGGACTCATTTCATACATTATCATCTGGTACTGTTGAGTATTCATTTCTTTGCATTGATTTTGCTGCCAAATGTCCTCTTTTCAAGTCATGGACATCATTAAGTATACTTTTTATTTTACATCGCTTATCATTTTCAGAGCTCCTTTATTTCATTACTTTGCATTCAGAATTTCAGGCTGAAATCAACAGCCTTGACATAAAGGCAGGCTCCTGCTTTCTCTGTTTGGCGTTAGCAATTCCTTTTCTGAATAAGAAATTTCTTTTTCTTTCCAGAAGTCCAGTGTGGGGAGTAGTTAGCATGCTTACTAAGTCTTAATTTGTTCGAGGGAAAGATGAAGATAAAAATTGGTGATGGAAATTCCCTAGAAAAGATACTCTATCTGTTCCTACCTTCAGCCTTTTATACTCTGTTCTCAATGCCTTTCTTACATTCTGTTCTTCTGCTCTGTTATGGATTGAATTGTGTCCTCCAGAAAGATATGTTCAAGTCCTAACTCCTGTACCTATGAATGTGATCTTGTTTGGAAACAGTCTTTGAGATGTTATCAGTTAGGTCAAAATGAAATCATACTGGATCTGAGTGGTGTCTTATAAAAGAGGAGAACAGACATGGAGACACATAAGGGAAGATGCCAAGTGGAGATGCATCCAAGGAACACCAAGGATTGCTGGGAGCCACCAGAAGCTAGGAGAGAGACATGGAATAGTTCCTCCCTCAGAGCCTTCAGAAGGAATCAACATGGCCGATAGCCTGATTTGGACTTCTAGCCTCCCAAACTATGAGACAATAGATATCTGTTCTTTAAAGCCACCTAGTTTATGGTATTGTGTTAGTATTTTATTATAGAAGCCTTAGGAAACTAAGACACCCTCCACAGAAGGGAAGCTTGTGTGTGGTAGACTAGTGAGCCAGCCTGGTGAGTTCCAGCCCCAACTCTGTGGCACACTTGCTGTTCAGCCGTTAGAAAGTTAACTAATCTTTTTATTTTCTCTGCTATAAAATAGAGACTCATAGATCTCTTTGGGGAGTGTTTTGTTTGATGAAGTACCAAATAACCATCATGAGAAGCACCCCCATGCAGGGATAATGAATGAAATCTACTCAGACCAGTTGAACACCAAACCCATAGCTCAGGCTTGCACCTGATTCATTCTGTTTAGACTCTTGCTGTAGGTCAACATGTTTGACAGTCTGTTCCACATGAGGCCTCTGCCATGCTCACGGAGTGGGTGGTCATCTTTAAGGAGACGGGAAATAATGTTGAATATTACCACTGAGTCCCATTAATGGAATAGTACTGGGAAACAGGAGTCCCTGGGAGTGCAGATGGATAACACAGTTGGTTGCTAACTGAAAAGTTGGTGGTTCAAATCTACCCAGAGGTGCCTAGGAAGGAAGTCCTGGTGCTCTACTTCTGAAAAATCAGCCATTGAAAACCCTACGAAGCACAGTTCTACTCTGACACATATGGGGTCACCATGTGTTGCTGGGAAACAAGAAGTCCCAGCTAGTGTCTGAGCTCTGTGTGTCTGAAAAGAACTCATGATTTCCTGAAGGCAAGGGAAGAAGAGAAGAGGTCTTCTTACCTCTTTTTTTTTTCAATTGTCACAGGCACGCACACTCATCAAAGGACAGAGCAAGTGTGCTTTCTTGATTACACATCGAGGCTAAGGCGTTTAGGGATTAATGCCTAATGCTTTTCTTCTATCTGTAGGAAACAGTGGCAGCATGGATCTCCGTCGAAAGCTGACTGTCCTAATTTCTCCCCAAACAATCAGTTCTAACATCCCATATACTGAGTGTTGGTCTCAAAACTATTGACAGCAAGTCCTTAGACCATCTGTTTTTCTTTTACTCCCTTGGAAAGAGGAAAGTCACTTTAAGGCCCTTTGAAAAAGCTTGCTGGCTGTCTCGAGTTACTCTTCTGTGTGACTGCATAGATTTGGGCTGTAGACAGTCTGGTGCCTGTGCAGCCTCTCTCTCACTCTGTCTCTCTACTTCTATTTTTTATTGTAAAATATGTATGCAAAAGTATGTTGTAATTGTTAGCTGCCGTCGAGTTGGCCTCTGACTCCTGGGGACCCCAAGCACAACAGAACCAAATGCTGCCCAGCCCTGAGCCATTCCCATGATGGGTTGTGGATCAGACCATTGTGATCCATAGGGTTTTCGTTGCCTGATTTTTGGAAACACATCACCAGGCCTTTCTTCCTAGTTCATCTTAGTCTGGAAGCTCTACTGAAACCTGTTCAATATCATAACAACACACAAGCCTCCACTGACAGATGGCATCTGCACATGGGGTGCATTTGTTGGGAATCAAACCTGGGTCTTCTGCATGGAAGGTGAGAATTCTACCACTGAACCACTGCTGCCCCCACACAACTGAGTGTACATAATATAAATGTAGTGAATAGTAGTGAAAAGAATACCCAGGTGTCCTCCACCAAGCTTAAGAAATAGAACATGAAGTACTTGCAAAGTCCAGAGATGATGATCCCTGTTTGTGCTCTCTCTTTCCCCTTGGAGGTAACATTTGTCCTGAGTTTTGTGTTAAGCAACCCTTTGATATTCATAGAGTTGTACTACATATTTAATATCTAAATAATATATTTTTTAGTTTTGCCTTCTTTTGAACTTCATAAATGGAATCATACAGCATGTATTTTTCTGCAGCTTGCTCATTTTTCTAAATTTTTGTTAAAGATTTATTTGTGTTCATTTAGCTATAATAATTTTTGATTGGGATTCATGTTCCTTTTGATTTTATCCACAGGGTATTTTTTATGCTTGGGTTTAAAGAACATTCCTTCAGAAAGGATTTGGGTGTTATTTCTCTTGGTACGTGTGGTATTACCAGCCCAGGGCCTCTTTAAGGTAAATTGTTTTGGGGTTTTTTTTTGGAACACGCAGGTGGTGTAAATTATAACTCCATCTCTAGACTGAGGTGCAACATTCTTTGTTTCATCCATTCCACTCAGAGCCAAGTCTGAGAGAGAGGCATGTGTCTCCATAGTTTTCTTCTGTGGGGCAGGCTTTTGTTCTAACTCACCCACTCAGAGTGTCGACCTCACTTGTTGTTTTGTTTTTTACTTGTGGGGTTGTCTCATTTAGATTTGTACGTTTCTAAAAGTGTTGGGCAGGAGGACTAGTATACAACAAAAAAGATATTGTTTATCTGTTGCCACAATCATGCTGTTTAACAAGCCCCCCCAAACTTAGTGGCTTAAAATAATGAGCATTTATTATTGTTCCTGTGTTTGGGAGTCAACCCAACTTGGTGCCCAGGTGTGGATGGGCTCAGTCTGCTCCATATGTCTCATCCTCCTTGGACTCATAGAACAGTTCTTCTCATGTCAATGGCAAAAGTACTAGAGTGCTGAGCTGAAGCGTGCGATGCCTCTTAAGGCCTAGGCTCAAAACTTGCACACTTCATTTTTGCCCATATTCCATTAGCCAGAGCAAGTCACACAGACCCCAGTGGGATAGGAAATACATTCTGCCTCTAGTGGAAGAGAGGCCCTGGTTGTCCAGTGGTTAAGAGCTACCGTGTGCTACAGCTGCTAACTGAAAGGTCAGCAGTTCCACCCCTCCTTGGAAACCCTATGGAGTAGTTCTGCTCTGTCCTGTAGGGTCGCTATGAGTTGGAATTGACTTGACGGCAATGGGTTTGGGTTTTGGCTAGTGGAAAATACTGCAGAGTCACATGGCAGAGGGTGTGGACACAGTAAAGAATTTAGAACAATAATTCAGTTTACCACAGAGATTGTGCTCTTCTTTACTTATGCTTGTCAATGTTTATGATTTGGTGGGTAGTGAGTTTCATTCTCCAAAGTTTAAATTTCTTGAGGGTTGGATTTATTATTCAAGTATGCTCATTTCTATCCCTGAGGTCTATCAAATGGAATATTCCAGATGGGATATTTCCTAAAATTAAAAAAAATAAATGAACATCAAAGAAATACTAGCTTAAATGCACCACTGTTTCTTCCAGCTTTACTTGTTCCTTGAGAACAGGAATTCATGTGGTCTCCTCATCCCTTACAACCACCTCATCCACAGCTCATTGATGTTACCTGGTCTGTGGAGTAGTAACTGTGGCTTCCTAGGCTGATGGGTAGGGGAAGGTAAAACAAAACTCAAACTCATAAATTTTGGATATTGATTCTTAAGCCACAGAAAAATTACAGGAATATAAATTTGCTCCATTTTTAAGATAGCTAGATATTTGGCATATTTACAAAAAAAAGGTAAATTAGTTGGTGGTTATTCATAAATTAAGGATTCTTCACTTTGTAAAAGGAGCCAGTGCAAGATAAATTTAAGTAGCAAACTTTTCCAAATTTTCTCCTAATTTTTCACAAATCTGTTTATCAGATATAACAGGAAAATGTTTGCAGGTCTGGAAGTATTTCTTTTTTTGTGATGATCACTATACATTTTTAAGTATTTCATTTTATTTTTTTAATTTTTAAGGATTCATATATGGTTCATTTTACATACTTATTAATTTCTATACTTTAAATCATTTAATTTTCACATTAAGCCGAATTTAAATGTCTTAAAATTGGCCTGTTTGCATATTATTTTAGTTATCTCTGTTTTTTTGTAATTGATATAGAAGTGATTTTTTTTTTCTCTCAAATTACTGGGATTTGGTTTTATTTCCAAGGCTGATTAGATCAGTGTAACCTGCTCTTGGTGGTCTGATGCTCACTTTGAGCACATTGCAGAGATCACATTATTATTAAGAGCCTCTGATCTGAGGATCTCCCATGGCCTTGTCTCTTTACTGGTCCATGCCAAGGAAGAGGAAGGAATCTCTCATTTCAGTGGTAACTTGGGAATTTCATTGAAAAGTGGCTACTCCTTCTCACCTTTATTTTTCCTACCAGCTTCTGAGTTTCAATAATTATATTTTGAGTATCCCAACCATACCATTATGAATCTTTTTAAAAATGAAAAGAGCAGAGAGGGAAATAGCTAGAAAATCCATTAATAAGTTAATTTTAATGTCCCAGATTGTTTTCTTTCACTGCACCATTTCTCTACCCCACTATTTTTTAGTACTGAGCATTATTCCTGGGAAGAACTTTTGTATTTCCCAGGAGTCCATCTGCTCCTACTACTTATCTTCCACCTGAAGCTATAATGTTCCATTCCAAGCATCATAATCATTTTCACAGCAACTAAATGTGATTTCACACACAGCAGATTATGACTTCTGTGGGGAGTGAACAGTGTAAAATGATTAACCCCTTAGGACAGGGACCCTATTTCACACTAATCTTTTTAGAAACGGACGTAAAACAGGAAAATGGACAGTATAAGTGGATTGAGGATAATACAGCATCCCATTTAATGATCTGTTTTAAATGCCTCCAGAACATATTCTCAAGCAGAAATTATAGCTGACACCATACAGTACTGAGCAAATTTCCCTGGAAAAGGTGGCAATCGTGTAGAAGAAGAACACAGGAATGTATACCATAGGAAATGGAGATTGGATCCATTGAAGACAGTCCTGACCTTAAGTGGTGGACCATTGGGCCAGCAGGATGCCTGGAGAGACAGTACCACAAGATGGATGACACGGTTCTCAATAGATTAAGTCTAAATGAGTTGACTTTTAATTTATGACTAGTTTTCTTGTTTTTGGAGGAGGAAGAGAGAACTAAATAGAATTAACACATATTTTTTAAAAAACAAAGAATCCCGTTGCAACCGAGTTGATTCTGACTCATGGTGACCCCATGCATTACAGATTAAAACTGAACTCCTTAGGTTTTCTTGGCTGTAATATTTCTGGAAGAAGATCTCCAGGCCTTTCTCCCACAGCACTACTGGGTGAATTTGAACCACCAACCTTTTGGTTAATAGTCAAGAGCAAACCATTTGCACCAATTAAAGTGGGAGCATCTTTATTATTATTATTTAGATGAAGGTTTACAGAACATAGCTTCTCATTAAACTATTAGTACACATATTGTTTTGTGACATCGATTACCAACCCCACAACATGTCAACACTCTCCCTTCTTGACCTGGGGTTCCCTATTACCAGCTTTCCTATGCCCTCCTGCTTTCTAGTCCTTGCTCCTGGGCTAGTGTGCCCCTTTAGTCTCATTTTGTTTTATGGGCCTGTCTGATCTTTAGCTGAAGGGTTAACCTCAGGAGAGACTTCATTACTGAGCTAAAAGAGTGTCTAGGGGCCATACTCTTGGGGTTTCTCCTGTCTTTCAGGCCAGTAAGTCTGAGTTAGAACTTTGGTCTACATTTTTCTCCAGCTCTGTCTGGGACCCTCTATTGTGATCCCTGTCAGAGCAGTCAGTAGTGGTAGCTGGGCACCATCTAGTTGTGCTGGACTCAGTGTGGTGTAGGCTGTGGTAGTTGTGGTCCATTATTCCTTTAGACTAATCTTTCCCTTGTGTCTTTAGTTTTCTTCATTCTCCCTTGCTCCTAGTGGGATGAAACCAGTGGAGTATCTTAGATGGCTGCTCACAAGCTTTTAAGATCTCAGATGCTACTCACCAAAGTAGAATATAGAACATTTTCTTTATAAACTATGATATGGCGGTTGAGCTAGATATTCCCTGAGACCATGGTCCCCACAGCCCTCAGCCCAGTAATTCAGTCCCTAAGGGTGATTGGATATGTCTATGGAGCTTCCATGACTTTGTCTTGGACAATTTGTGCTGGCTTTCTGAGTATTGTGTACTGTCTTACTCTTCACCATAAAGTGGGTGCATCTTAACAGCAATAAGAATAACCCAAAGGTCTTGATTCCTTGCCAAAAGGCCTGTAACCTCCATGGCAATTCAATACCCTGTTTGCAGTTTACTATCGCTATTTCAGGAAGAGAGTTCTTGTTGGGAAGAGGAGAGTCAATCTAAATAGTTTAATAATTTTTTCATACCTACTGTGTGAATGACACAGGCAGTAAACATAATGGGCTCCAGTGTATTTGATTGGAGTACCGGGGTGGTGCAAATGGTTAAGGGCTCAATTACTAAATGAAACTTTGGCAGTTTGAACCCATCCAGAGACAGCTCGGATGAAGGCCTGGCCATCAGCTTCTGAAAGGTCACAGCCTTGAAAAACCTATGGAGCAATTCTACTCAACAACATACAGGGTCACCATGAGTCCAAATCGACTTGACAGCAACTGGCTTGGTTTTTTTTGGTTTGGTATTTGATTACTTCTGAGATTTGTCCTCCTTTTTATACATATTTTATGTATAGAAGAGATCTGGTTCATTTACAGCCAATAGCTGTTAGGAGTTGGTGGCCAAAAGAAGCTCAGAAATAAAATGTTTTCTTTTGAATCACCAGTAATTTTGGAATCCTCACAGAACTAATTCCAAGTCGGGCAACCTTCTTCATGAAGTATAATGAAATTGAATTTTAGTTTAATCATAGATGTGTTTATAGGCTGGAATTTGCAAGCATCTTCTGTCCCTTGAATAGAAGACTATCACTGAAGAGATTACTGACAAATTATAGGAATCCAGACATTGTAGTGTCCTTCTGTTACCCCACAGAATTATTATTACTGTGATTTTCTACTCAGCAAGTGTATGGACTTGAAAAATCATCTAATAAAACAGTGCTTCAAACCAGTCCATTCTATTTCGAACCCCTACTGAGAATTTTTAGTTCGAACAAGTTCCCAGGTGATGCTAATGCTGCGTTAGGGACCAGTTCTCAAAACTGATTATACATAAGAATCGTCTGGGGATCTTGTTAAAAGGTCGATTCTGATTCAGTATATCTGAGGTGGCAGTGTAAAGTCTCAGCAGGGATTCAAACTGAAATGAAGCAGTTTGAAGCCCTGTAATAAACATTTATCAGTAGCTTCTCTGTGCCTGATTGCAGAACATTAGAAGGAACCAGATGCACCCACTTTAATTAATTGGTGTAATCAGGAGTGCTATGCAACATCAAGGGTGAAAATTGCTAACTTAAATTGTGGCTCTGTGGCTTAAATGAGTTTTTGCAGTTTCAAAGTCTTTTTTTCCCCCTTGAATAACTAAACAGAGCTTCTGTGTTTTCCTTTCCCATCTATCTGAATTTCTTTCTTGTTTTGGGGTGGGGCGAGGTCGTTCAATTCAAACTCTTTTTATGGAGTGATAGGTTCCAAATTGACAATTATTCTGCAGAAGAGTTTATTCCCTGACTTTTCTCAGTGCATCCAAAAGACCAACAAAGAGAGGAACAACATCGGGAGATGTGATGGCAACAGTACAATAAAGGCTGTCCTCCTTTTGACAACAGAAACTGTAAGCAGTAACCTCTGCCTAGAAAAACATTGTCTGTTTTTCCTGGCTAATTCTTCTCATCCTTTGTGACCTTTGGGTCTCAGCATAGACATAACTTTCTGTGGTAAGACTCCCCAGACTGCCCTCACTCCCCTCTCAATCCTACCTCCAACTCTTAGTTTTCCTTAGCCCTGTCTTAGTACTTGATAAGAAGATTATTGGAATTGCCTACTTATTGTCTGTATCCTTTTTTTACTGTGGTCAGGGACTGTGTCTTTTCACCTTTATATCTCCATTCCTGCATCTAATACAGAGCCTGGCATTCAGTAGGTGCTCCATAAGACCTTTATTGAGTGAATGAATGAATGAACTAATGGATGAATGAAAGTAGTGTCTATCTCACCTGTCGGTGGGTTTCTCCATTCAGTTATTCATTATTGCTGCATAACAGACTACCTCAAAACTTAGTGATTTAAAACAATAGCTATTTATTTAGCCATGATTCTGTAGGTTGGCAGTTTAGGCTGGGCTCAGCTGAGCAGTTCTTCTGGTTTCAGTGGTGCTCCCTGATACATCTGTGATAAGCTTACAGGCCAGTTGAGGGCTGGCTGATCTAAATTGGCCTCATCTAGGAGTTCTCATCTCTTTTCCACATGGTGTTTTATCTTCTAGAAGGCTAGCGTGGGCTTGTTCAAGTGGCAGCTGGGCAGGAGAGTGAGCAGAAGCATGTGTGGTCTCTTGAGGCCTAAACTCAGAACTGGCACAGTGTCACTTCTGTTGTATTTTATTGGTTACAGAAATCACAAGACCAGTCCAGATTAAGGGCAGGGAAATAGACTCCACCTCTTAATGGGAGGAGCTGCAAGGTCATATTGCAAAGGGGCACAGATACAGGGAAGAGAGTAGTAATTGAAGATATTTTGGCAAACAGTCTACCACACTTGGCATATAGTAAGTGTTCAAAAAATGCTTGAATTGAATTGACTATGAAAAGTATTAGATTTAGCCAAAAGCTGGAAAAATCTTTGAAAGAAGATAAACTTTCTTTTTGATTCCATTCTATATTATCTTCTCCTGCTTCCTGAACACTCCACTTCCTTGTTACCCAAGTACTCGGGCCTTTGTGTGACCTGTGAGTGACCAAGTCCTTCCTATTCAACCCACAAATATTTATTGAGCACCTACTAGCCTACTGGGCACCTCATATAAGCCAGACTCTATACTAGGTGGGCATATAGTGATATACTAGGTGGGCATATAGTGATGAGCAAGTGAAACATGACTCTTGTTCTCAGTGATAAAGAGAGCTATTTCCCTAAAAATTATAAATGTTTAGTGTTACAAAGTGTTATGTGCAGGGTACGTGACCTGCTGAAGACATGAAGTTTAAGCTGAGACTTAAGGGATGAGTAGGAGATGTGGTGGTGATGGAGGCAGAGGAGTGCTGATGTGGAGCGCTGTCCAGGAGGGAGAACATGAGGAAGGCACTGGGGAAGGAAGAACAAGAGGCTTTAGTGACCGAGAGGACAGAGGGGCTGCAGCTCGAGAGTGAGGCAGGGGAGGGGGTGCCTAAATCAGGTCTCCCAGTGTTTGTGGGTCTTGTTAGTGATGCAAAGCTATTGAAGGGTATGATTTATTTAAATGATTTTTGCGTGTGTGAGATTTTTACTTGTAGCATATGTGTGTGTGTATGTACATAAACCAGTTGCCGTGGAGTTGGCTTCAACTCATGGCAACCCCACGTGTGTCAGAGTAGAACTGTGCTCCACAGGGTTTCCAATAACTGATTTCTTGGAAGTAAATCACCAGACGTATCTTCTGAGGCACTGCTGGGTGGACTCAAACCACCAACCTTTCGGTTAGCAGCTAAGCAAGTTAAAAGTTTTCACCACCCAGGGGCTCTGTTGAAGGATTTTTAACAGGGAGAGATTTGACCAAATTCACTTTTGTATCTTTCTGTGCTGCATAGAGAATAGATTAGAGGTGTGAAAGAATGAATGTGAAATCCATTCCATTCTCCACCATCAAAACACCACCCTCCAGCAAGGTGTTAGGAGGAAAACAATCCTACTAAAGCTGAATTCACACTAAAGTTACTGATAACCTTGTCAGTGGTGTTTATTCAAATAAATCTTTCATGTGCAATTTTAGATTCCTTCTGAACCCAGCCTTTGACAGTGACTGAGCCTGTGAGTGCTTAACTTCTCCCCCACCGCTCAGGATTGACCACTTTTCTGCTCTTTCACTTGGTCTTATTTTTAAAAGTTTGTAATTTGTCAAACCTTTTACTGCCTTCGGTGCCTGGCTTTCAGGTAACCATTGCTGTGGAGTCGTTCTGACTCGTGTGTCAGAGTAGGACTGTGCTGCGTGGGGTTTTCAATGACTGATTTTTTGGAAATAGATTGCCAGGCCTTAATTTCAAGGCACTTCTGGGTAGACTTGAACCTCCAACCTTTTGGCTAGCCCCCAAACGTGTTCACCATTTGCACCACCCAGGGACTCCTTTGGGGTGAAGCAGAGGTCTTTCTTATGGCTTTGCTTCGCAGGAGCATCTTTAAGCACTAACTCTCAAGCTTCACTCCACTGTTTTGGGAATAAATAACAGATCATTGTCATGGAGCAAACCAAAACAAATGTGTATCCGCAAGCAGGTTTCCCTTTCTGCTTTTCCACAGTTCTCAGCAGGTCACAGAAGCAATACTGTAACTGCTCAGCTTCCTCCTCATGAAACATTTACAGCCTTCTCTGCCTAATAGTTCATTGACCGATGCCCTGAGAGATGGTCCTGCATTGCCCCCTGCTTCCTCCTCATGAAACATTTACAGCCTTCTCTGCCTAATAGTTCATTGACCGATGCCCTGAGAGGTGGTCCTGCATTGCCCCCTATCCTGAATTTCAACACTCCCAGTCTTCTTTAAAGCCCAGGTCTTGTTTTTCAGTCACATTCAATATTAGGTTACTTGCAGAATGCGGTAATTATCTTTAATGTTTAATAACTGTGCCACAAAGATAATATAATAAAATTCAAGAAATGTAATTTAGAGAGGATTTCAACCCAAGCCTTAGGTGTGTGTATGCGTTTAGTCTTTCAGAATCCTATCCCCAAGGCTAAGAAACACCTTGTTTTCTCTCTGTCTTCTACTTGGTTTGCCCCTTTTATTTTGATTTTGTTTTGAAATGTCCTGATTGATCTGTTTCAGGTGTTGAAAAGCTTGTAGAGCTGAGTTCTATTGTGACACACATGGGGTCACCACAAGTGGGAGTTGATCACAACTGGTATTTCACAATGTCCTGAGCCAGTCTGTACTGCAGGAGTGGGTGGTGGGTGGCAGTGGTGGGGTGTTGTGGGGTTGGAGCTGTGCCCAGCATGGACTTGGTCAAGTGTGGAGAGCAAATGACCTGCTTGGATTCTATGCTCTTGACACAGATAAACAATGTGCCCAGATCTTGTGGGCGATTTTACCGATTCTCCCAAAGCCTGGCAGCTTCACAGTCTTTCCAAATAGAATTTAGCCTGACCCCAGATGGCTCTTAGCAGTGAAAAGATTCTTTGGGTAAACTCTGGCAATAGAGAAAGAAGATTTCTTTCTTCTGATTTTTCTGTTTAGGAACTAGCATAACATTGAATTTAGTCATTCTGATTTATGTCCTTGGAAGACACATCAATATGAATAGTCTTTAAATTTGCAAGTTGAAGTTCTGGTTTCCCAAGAGCACAGTTCCCTTGAATAACAAAGCCATTAGATTGTGTTGAGTTCTTCTTTTAAGAAATATGGACCATAATACTAGCCCTATTTTGTATCCTGGCTGTGGGGTGGGTATGGACAGGAAGTCTATGGAAAGCTTCATAAAGCTCTTAGAGCTTTTTTGGAGAAAGGAGCCATAGAAATGTAAGGCATTGTAACTGTGTTGGAAACCTCCCAGAGTCTCCAGGCTCCCATTTCACTCCAAGTCATAAAGGGAGAGATCTGTTACAGACCTCCCCTCTCCTCTCCCTGGGGTGGGAGGGTACTCTGCTCTTGAGAAAAGAGTCAAGGGATCAGACTCTAACTATACATGAGAATCCTTTAAACAGTTAATCTGCATAGTCTCCATCTTATCTTTGAAGGAGTAGGGTAGCTTCTCTCTCAAAATCTTACACGCTCTTTTTCTTTTTCCTGTTTCTGAATTGCTTTATAAATAATGAGCTGACTTGTCTTCTTAAGGAGGCATGGTTAACAATACTACCCTTGAACAGCATATAACTGAATCAGGCACATAGCAGACATTTGCTTTTTCATTTAAACGATTGAATTTCTCTTTGGGGACTACTTAGAGTGGGGATAGAATCTGTGGGTGGTGCAAACCGTTAACATGCTCAGCTGCTGACTGGAAGATTGGAGGGTTGAGTCCACCCAGAGGTGCCTCTGAAGATAGTCCTGGTGATCTCCTTCCAAAAAATCAGCCATTGAAAACCCTAAGGAGCACAGTTCTACTCTGATACACAGGGGGTCACCATGCGTCGACATTGACTTGAAGGCAACTGGTAGAGTGGATATAGGGAGAGGGGAAGAGCTGGTGGTGGAGGTAAGGAAAAGGGGATGAGACCAGTTCTTGAAGGAAGTGTTCATGAGAAAGCTAGTTTGGAGTTCCATGGATACTCCAGTTTTGACTGCTCTGATATTTTCCTAAATATATTCAAGTCTCCTTCAACTCATGGGGAAAGATTGCAGAGGGATAGAACCCAAAGTAATATGTCACATCAATCCAGACATAAACAATAAGATATAGACATGCTAAAGAGCCCTGGTGGCACAGTAGTTAAGAGCTCAGGCTGCTAACCAAAAGGTCGGCAGTTCAAATCCACTAGCCACTCCTTGGAAATCCTATGGGGCAATTCTACTCTGTCCTGTGGGGTTGCTATGAGTCAGAATCGACTCAACAGCAACAGGGTTTAGACATGTTAAAAACCTTCATTTGGAATGGAAAGAAATGATCCTTATTCAAACATTAGGTACAACTTCACACATTCTAGGGAAATGTTAATACACATCACTGGCTTAACATTTTAACTGAATTAATTACAGTTCAGCTCAACAAATGGTCAATTCAGTCAGCTTCTTAACTGATTTTTAACAAAACCAAGCCAGTCAACTGGTCAGTTGTGTGATACAGACACAGTTCAGAGGTAATGAGGTTAAACTGACCAGCGATAAATGGTCAAGCTTAAGGTAGATATGGAGAACACTATCCATGGTTCTCTATCTGAATTTCCTAAAATAGTAAAATAGAATCATAATCCCTGTCCCTCTAAGGTCTCATCTGGTTTCCCATTCAATGACATTTTCAGTCCATATGGGAAATCACATGAAAAGATGCTGATACATTTGGAAAGCTATAGGACCATAAAGAGGTGATGAGGAGGAACTTTCTGGAGGTGATTTGAACATTAGAGATAATGATTTTATTTAGTGCTTTAACTCCTTTTCAGAAACATTACTTTTTAGGGCCTTGAACTAACTGAAAGGAAGATATCCTTTAAGTATATTTAGAAAACTTCTTCCGTCTGGTTTTGAGTGCCCGGGATTTGGCTGAGACACTTTTGGTTTTTAATCTCATTCTAAGAGTGGCATGGGTGGGTTTGCTTTGACCTGGATGGTGTTGGGGTATAAAGAAGCCTGAATAAGTGTGAAGCTGTTTGGAGAATTTGGGTGTGCCTAAGAGAGCTCTGGTTCAGATTTGAACTTATATGGAGACTTCTCTGTCTCCCCATTATTTGTCTTTGTAACCCCTGCATCAAGCATAATGTTGGTCACAAGGTAGATGCTCAACAAATTTACAGAGTTCAGTGGTTTGCCAGCCTAAGGCCTCTGGGTTTATTCATTGAATTGGACACTGTATGCTACTAGGACCTGTGACTTTGGGGAAAGAAGCTCTAGGGTCCTGGAAGTTGTGATGTTTAGTCTTTTTTTTTTTCTTATGGGTTGGGAATTACGCTAAGGTCAGAGAACAAGGATGGATATGGTGTTAGACACAGTGTTCCCCATTTAGGAGCAAGTGACTGGTATTCATATAGCTAACTGAAGTCTCTCCACATCGCCTCCCTCAGGTTCTGTGCTGGAGAACCATCTTTGTAGATGACCCCCTTATTAAAAAGTTCTTTGGGTACTTAGGTATCAGCAACTCATAATTAGAAGATAGAGCCATTTTATACCAGAGCAAGCTGAACAGTTCAGCGGCGTGGATAGTAACCTGAGTGGAGTGATAAGGGCCCAGACAAAGGTGCGGTCAGGCGGCAGCTGGAGGTGGGTTCTGATCTGTGCAGTGTGTACCAGGGCCACTTCTGCCTGAAGGACCTCATTGTGGCATTTGTACTCAGAGTCCTCTGCTCTCAGCCCAAGTCTTGATGGGATGCCCAAAATGTTTGGCAAAGCTCATCTTACTTCCCCCTGCCTACCTACTCGTTTTCACTTCCACATCTTTGTTAAGTTTATGTCGCTTGCCTAGTCTTTGATCCCCATGGCCATTGCTTTCCTAAAGAGCCCCGTCAAAAATCTCTCTTTTTACGACCTCTCCTCTACCGGTTCAAAAATAAATAAATAAAAGTTGCCATCTACTCAGTTTCAATTCATGGCAACCCCATGTGTGTCAGAGTAGAGCTGTGCTCTGTTGGGTTTTCAGTGGCTGATTTTTTGGAAGTAGATTGCCAGGCCTTTCTTCCAAGGAGCCTATGAGTGGGTTTGAACCATGGTTAGGAGCCGAACACTTCATCATTTGCACCACTCAGGGCGGGTCTCACCTTAGCACTAAATAATTTTGTACTTATTCCACACATAGCTTATAAGTGCTGTTAACTAATTTCATTTATACTTCTCAGATAGCAATTTAAGAGCAATAAATGCCCTTTTTAAAAAATCTGTGTGCTGAAGAAAGTAGTACTGATCTGCACAAATGAAATTATTTGAACCACACTGCATAAATTTTTAATTTTGGGGATTTTATTGATTCTCAGAATAGCTGTGTGAGGGCAATTATTATTTCCATTTTACAGATGATGAAACTGAGATTCAAAAAGGCCAAGTCAGTTAGCTAAGGTCATACAGCTGGGTGAGAGACAGAGACAGGATTTAAATCCATATCTTCTGACTCCATGCCCAATAGTCTTTCCACTACCGTGCATTGTCGCTTATCTTGGCTGATTAAATAAATTCTGCCTTCAAAAAAATTAGAGCCACAATAAAAAAACACCAACAAAACAGAAGCCTTCCTTGGCAGGAAATAACTTTCTGAACAGCTATGATATTTCTAGAAAATAATTTGACTCAGAGAAAAAGTATTAGGCTTTTTTACGCATGTATGCATCGATCAAATATTTGTCAAATGCCGACCCTGTGCCAAGCACTGTGCTGGTTGATGGCAATGGGAAACTGTCAAATTAGGAGTTAGTTCCTGCCCTTCCTGAGTTTACAGCCTAGTGGCTGAGATATGGGACAGGATGGTGGCAGATTTCATGTGTGCTTGTGAATCTTGTGGAAGAGCGACACTTCTTTGTTCCAACTGACAGGCAAATTCTACCTTCATTCACTGTGAGTAAACTTACACTACACAAAAATTAGCTCCCAGAATATTGTCAGCTTTACTTACAACGTCTTTCAAGCAAGGGGAAGATGGAAATGGTGTCATAGTAAGCCATCCTTGACAGAAGAGAGCACTCATGTCACCCGCTGATTTTCAGAATCCAGAAAGTGTCCAGGGATGAACAGCCTTGCCATGATACATGAGCTGTTTGCACTGGTGTTCAGAAAATTCTGGCGAGGGTGGAAAAACACTTCTGGCGAAGGGCGAAAAATCTGGGTAACTCTTTCACAGTTGATTGGGTAATGAGAAGAGCTTTTCTCAGAGAAATGAGAACATGTGTATTGGAAGGCTGCCTTTGCTTAATGTTCCACAAGATCCAGGAGGCCAGATGGCATTTTATGTGGTTTTCACAACTGTGATCTTGGATTGATTACTAAACCTGTTTGTGTTCCTAACCCAGCTCCCTGCCTCTCCACCTGCCTTTTAGCTTAGCCCTCATTCTCAGAGTTTGATTTGAACAATCACATTGTTTCTCTTTTTTCCCTTATTACTATGCATCAGCACCAGCCTCTGCTACCTTCAGACCTCGCACTCATTTGCCTGCCCAGAGTCTAGTAAAGAAAGAAAATTACAGCCAGGTCTGATCAAATGAAGGACTTCACTTTGCACTTATATTCAGTTTTGGGTTTTTTTTTTCCAGTTTGGACCACTTGCTTTATGGGTTTTCAGAGGACAAGTCCTGATTCCAGCTGACCTTCCATCATCAGAATGTGTTGTCATAGGCAAGGCAAATTAGTTTTATATATAACAAATAAAAATATCAGGAAGGTTATAATAAGAACTAATCTTTGCAAAACATTTTAGAATTTTCAAAACATTTTACACATAAATAATCTCTTTTGATATTTACAGCAGTTTGAGGAGTTGAGCAGATGATAATTAGTTGAGAATTCCCATTCCATATGAGGAAACTGAGGCACAGAGAAGTGATATGCCCAGAGTTGCCCAGCTAACAGTGGGTGGAGCTGGGTCTGGAGATTATATCCTTTGGGTCAATATCCAGAATTCTTTCCTCCATCCCACAGTACTTACTGGAAAAGAACATCCAATTTAGTGTAAATAATTTCAGCATTATCCACTGTTTTGAGCTACTTACCAGGCCACTGTTGTCTTTTATTAAATAGGTCATAACCAGTACCCGTTGTTGTCAATTTGACTCTGATTCATGGAGACCCTCATATGTTTTGGAGTAGAAATGTGCTCCCTAGGGTTTTCCATGGCTGGTTTTTCTGGAAGTAGATCGCTGGGCCTTTCTTCTGAGGCATCTCTGGGTGGACTTGAACCACCAAACTTTTAGTAAGCAGCTGAGCATTTAACTGCTTCCGACATCCAGGGACATCAGCATAAGTCATAGCGACTCTTTTTATTTTTGTAAAGTCCATTAATACTCTTTTCTTTGGTAACGCTTGTGATGAGGGTCTGCACTCGACCCATTTTAATCAGCTGACAAGTGCATCAGCGGGTAAGCAGTGTATGAGGAGAGACACTGAGGTAGATGATTTGTGCTCAGCAACACCTGCTTTTGTCTCTTGGCCTGGGCTCCCGCTGTCTTGTAGGATGTCAGATGCTGCAAAACCCAATTCTTTGAAGCCTCCCAGAGACTCCTAGTAGCTTTTGGTTAAGATACAGTGTCTTGGAGCCAGCTGAAATTCTGGTATGGCTAGAGGAGCAAGCATATCTTATTCATCTTTCTATTTCTGGTCCTTTGCCCAGTGCTTGACGTAATAGGAACTCACTGACTATTTGCTGAGTGGAACTTCTGGAAACATCAGTTTCTTCCTGTGGGGAATCACGATATATTGATTTGCTCAATAGAAAGTTTATCTTATTTAGACTTCAGACATCGCATTTCTTCTTCTACCATTACTTTTTTAAAAGGTTTTTAATGCCTTTAGTTCAAGTTCCTTTTAAAAAACAGTCTTTATCCTTTCATTGGTAGAGGAACAAAGAAATTAAAATGAAAACAAACTTCAATGCCTACAGTGCCTGTGGTCCCTCTACATGGCTGTGGCGTCTCTGATCCGTTCCCTTCTCCTTCCTTCCTGCAGTACGCAAGAGTTGGGGCCATAGCTCCCTGGCCGCACAGCTCTGGGTTATTACAGTGATATATCTTGGAACTGAGCTTGATCAGGGATCATCCTGTTTCCTGTTGGAATTGATTTTCTGTCCAACTTTCATTTCCTATTGTACGTTCCTTTGGGGTCAGAGTAGCTTTGTAAGACAAAAGCAGGGCTTTCTCCTTTGGAGATAGTCCCGGATTCTCTTCAGCCATGTGTTTATATAAATGAACAGTCAAGAGTGCAGTAAAGTGCCTGCCTGGCCAAACTCTGGCTGCACTGGCTTGGTTATACTCAGGAGGCTGGACGGAATAACGTTCTAGGGCTTGGGTTGGAGTCCATGTCTTCTGTCACTTGCCCCATATCTTGTAGTGCTTCTTCATATGTCAGTTGAGTTTATTTTATGATGCCTGCATTAGAGAGCTCTTCAAAAGAGAGGAAACATTATATTGCTGTTGTTATTTTAAATGTTTACTGGTCAAATGAATCTAGTTGAAAGCTTAACAGCCTGTTGGTGAACCACAAAGCTGGATAGAATCTCCAAAGAAATCCCTTGATCATGCCCTCTGTCTTCTAGTTCCTGATTATTTCTAATAAACATCAAGATTACAACCTCCAGATTATAAACAGTTGTTGAGATATATGAAAGTGAATCCTTAGCACCTTAGGGTCTAAGCAGAATTAACCCAATTATTTTTCACTTTATCCTCCGCATCCACTTGGATTTTAGTTGCTCAGTCTCATTTCCAAGTTCTTTGTGAGGATTGTAGGACACTTTAATCAAATGGAATGGTAATATCAATAAATGCCACCATTTTATTCAGTTTATCAAAGATGAGGAATTTTGTTTGATGTGTTATGACATGTCGCACATCTTTAAGCAACAATTTTCCATCATATTCTTGGATTTATGTGTAATATGCCACATCAATCCATTTACTGCTTCACCACTGAGGTCCTGTTTGTAGATGTGTAATCATAGCAACAGGATTAAGTCTATCAGCATGTTATTATCAGTAGTAGTCAGAAAAATCTAATATAAATTTACTATGATGCCATAAAGGTTGCCAGCTCTTTTGACTTAAATAATCTCTCATTGGGAGAGAAAGTTGGTGATGTGGTGAAGGTATTGAAGGACTTCTTTTGGGATTATTTCTAAAACATGATGGCTGTATAGTACACAAGCATGTGCAAGTGAGTTGAGTTATGTGAAAGCATCCAGTTTTGTTCAGCCATAAATTAGACAGAATATTGATTGGATATAGTGTTAAAGGAAAGTGAGTCCGTAAATTGAGCAGCAAGGGAGGTAATAGCTTGCTTATCTCTTTAGTCCCCACACATCCCTTTTATGTATCATGGAAGCAGTAGAAACATTGAAGTATTTTCCCATTGTAACAGGGAATTGTGGTTATTCCTTCCAGAGCATGAGGAAGTATGTGATGATAGAGATGAAGAATAGCCATCTATGTGGTGATTAAGAAAAATATTAGAATCAACCAGGAGACCTGGGCTCTGTTCTCATTTCTGCTTCTAACATGTTAGGTGACCTTGAGCAAGTTTTTTATTTTTATTTTTTTAACCTTTCTAGACCTGAATTTCCTTATCTGTAAAGAGAAATTGACTAAATGATCTCGAAGATCCTTCCCAGCTTTGACGTTGAACTCAATACATTAACTTACAAGATTCATTTACACAATCTTAGTAAAATTAATTTGGCTTTCTTGATTTTTTTTGCAACTGGGTAATTGTTGCTTGCACATCCAAAGAATATCTGACAGCAGTGGTTTCTTATATTAACTAAATGTGCTGTCAAGGAAACGGAGAATCCCCAAAGAACCAAAATTAGGAAAAAAACTTCTCTTTTAGAGCAGGTACTGATAAAACATCCACAAAGGCACTCTAACCATGCTGGCCCCTTTGGCTGCCTTTATCAAGTCATGAGGGGTGCAGAACTCTTGCTGGTTTTTTGTAGTTTGAAGTTACATCTGGTTAGGCTGTGTGACCCCAGGTCTGGAGGGGAGGAAGTGTGAGACTGTGAAGACACTCACACAAGTGCAGACTTCACCATGGAGCAAATGTGATGCTTCTCAAGTTAATGACTTTGTTGGAAAGTTTTCCAACTCTGTAGTCTTCCCTGTTTCAAATGAAGCACCCAGGGGAAAGTTCAGAGTAGCAGATCACCTTACACTAAAGAAAATTAAAAAAACATTCCAGTTCTTGGAGTATAAACCAGCCACGTACTCAGGGGGCAAATTTTCCAGTTGTCTTTGGAGAAAGGAAGAGTACTAATAACAAAGAATCCTCATGGGATTGTAGACGAACTTCAGACTCATTCCTTTGTGATAGTAGAGAGCTAAGTTTTGATACATTCCCTCTAGAGATGGTTCTAAACGTGGAGGCCTGTAGATACCGCAGTATGTTTACTGTCCTCTCTGATCAATCCAGTTGCTAAGTAAGACCGGAAAAAGGCTGAATTGTTGATGGCGAAAGTCTCTGTGAATTGCCTTATGACTGGGAAATGAGGATATTTTTATACAGGAAGGAATGTCTGCCTACTGATAGAAAATGGAGTTGCTGTCCTTCTAGATTTTGCTATGAAACGCTCAGAAGTATTTGCCTTCACTGACTCTGAGGAAGAAGTATCCCTTCTCTTCTTCGCTCTTCCCCCT
This sequence comes from Dugong dugon, assembly GCA_030035585.1. Classification (NCBI taxonomy): domain Eukaryota; kingdom Metazoa; phylum Chordata; class Mammalia; order Sirenia; family Dugongidae; genus Dugong; species Dugong dugon. The sequence continues at coordinate 18,601,730 of CM057469.1, read as the reverse complement.
TTCAGTTCTGGATCCTTTTCCCTCCTGCTTTCTCCAGAAATTTGCTACACCTAGTTCTTCATCAGTTTACAGACAAGCCCAAGTCTAAATAAAAATCAAATGCCCCCAATCCTGTAAGCCTCCTTTATTGTCATGCTAACTCTCCTTTTACTGCCCAACTTCTTTAAAGAAAAATCTATACTTGCCACATGCACTGTCTCAGGACTAGCTCACTCTAATCTTTTACACTTGGTCTGAAGTTCTTTATACCATCCTGAAACTGACCTATCAAATGTGGTCAACAACTTTCTGGTTTACCAAATCTTATAAATTCCTGAAGTATTTTGTGAGCCCTCATCATTTTTTACTTTTCTGCAATATTTGCCACTGTTGACAATGCTTCCATTCTGGAAAAATTTTTTTCCTTCTTTGGCTTCCTCTCATAGGTTTATTTTGAGGATTAAATCAGGTGATCTATGTAAAGTACTCCACCACCTGTCAGTTTGTCATACTGTGGTGGCTTGTGTGTTGCTATGATGTTGGAAGCTGTTTCAAATACTAGCAGGGTCACCCATGACAGATGGGGTTCACACTAAGACTAGGAAGAAAGGCCTCGTGATCTACTTTCTGAAAATTAGCCAATGAAAATCCTATGGGTCACAAGAGAGTATGGTCTGATACAGTGCTGGAAGTTGAGCCCCTAGGTTGGAAGGCACTCAAAGCACACAGTGGCCGTAACAATGGACTCAAGATATATCAGAGACCATGAAGATGGCACAGGACTGGGCAGCGTTTCATTCTGTGGTACATGGGGTCATCATGAGTAGGCGCTAACTCAACAGTTACTAACAACATCAACAATTTAAAGCACTTAGAAATGGTGCTGACGTGGAATTACTCAATGAATATTAGCTGTTGTTGTTGTTATACTGTACTTTCTAATTTATATGCTACCTGCAGTGGTTAAGTGTTTAGCTGCTAACCAGAAGGTCAGCAGTTCGTAATCCACCAGCCGCTCCTTGGAAACCCTATGGGGCCGTTCTGCTCTGTCCTGTAGGGTCGCTATGAGTTGGAATTGACTCGATGGCAATGGGTTTTTTGGGCTGTCTCTTTCTTGCTGATTTTATTTATTGTTTCTGCTCCTTAAATACAGACATCTCCCTGGGCTTCTGTCTTTGGCCGTCTTCTCTCTTACTATGTGTCAAGCATGGATTTACAGTGTAGCTCATGAAGCTTAAGCTTCAGGGCCTCTTACTTGCATAGGCCCTTTTCAAGGTGTATGGAACCCTTGCTATGTGTTCCCAGGGCCATATGTTTTTGTCAGATTTTCTAAAGTAAGATATTTAACTGTAGTGGGTTAAGATAACCCCTCTGTACCCTCCATCCTGGCCTCCCTCACATGTCCCCTTCTGTCAGGTGGGATTGGAGTAGCTATGGGCATTTCTGAGAACTTGTTAAGCATAAGTTGTGAAAATTAGTTTTGGTTTTGTGGGTTATCTTTATGTGGTTCTCATCACTTCTGTGCTTAGTTTAATTATTGCTATGGGTCTTTGTGCATAACTTTGTAGATAAGAATCAGCTTGAATCTAATTCCCCAAATCTGAGATTGATCCAGTCCCCATCTCCCACTTCTCAATCATTTCTGATACCAGCTGCCAGATGACACACTTTCTCTCTGACCTAGCCACCTGGAGCTAGGGCAGATCTCACAGGTTAAAATGACACCATCCTTCAGACTGCCAAATAGGCAGGTCCCAGGTGCAAGTTTGGGAGTCCACACAGTACCTTCATTTTCACCTGCTGGCTCCCCCTTCTCCCTTTGGTTTGATACTGCACCAGAACGACTCATAGAATTCATGGAAAGTACTATACTTACGGAAACCCTGGGGCATAGAGGTAAGAGCTATGGCTGCTAACCAAAACGTTGGCAGTTTGAATCCACCAAGCACTCCTTGGAAACCCTATGGGGTAGTTCTACTCTGTCCCATAGGGTCGCTATGAGTTGAAATCGACTCGATGGCCACTGGGCTTTTAAATTATTTTTACTAATGATTATAGATTTATTATAGTAAAAGGAAAAAGGATACAAATCAGGATTGTCATAAAGAAGAGATGCACGGGCAAGGTCTGGGAGGGTCCCCGATGCAAAGCTTCATTGTCTCAAAGAGGGTGCATCACCCTCCCTTTGATGACAGGAAGCTCTTTGAGCCTTAGTGTTCTGGGCTTTTATTGGCCAGTCCTACATGATGGCTAAATCATGCCTCCTGAGGCAAACTGATATAGGCCTCCCAGGGGAGACTTTTTCAGTCTAGCTGGCCCCTACTCAGCAGTGCAAATCCTCAAGTGTGGCCTGAAAGTGCCAGACCAAAACACTCAATTACTCCAAGAGTTATTTCTCCAGAGCCAAGGACAAAGGCCACTTTACTTTGGGTAAAGGTAAATTCTTTATCCCACAGGGTTCCAGTGTAGCAATGGCTTCTTTTGTTCATTGTGCCAGCTCACCAGGGACAGAGGGTGCATCACCATGTGAATGTCATGTGGTGTCTGGCACCAGAAATATGGGGATGCTGGGGAGAAAGGTACAGGGTCAGAAGCTAGACTGCTTCTTAACTGCCAATTAAAAATGATCAACCATACTAGAAGAAGCACTGAGTTATGTTTCTATTCTCTCAATAAAAATATTCCAAAATTGTTGTAAAGAGAATATAAAAGAGTATACAGATAAAATATGTAGGAAAACGTAAACACAAAAGAAAAAATAGATAAATTAAAAACTTTTGTGCTACAAATGGTATCATCAAGAAAGACAACCCATAGAGTGGGAGGAAATATTTCCAAATTGTATATCTGATAAGGGACTTATATCCAGAATATACAAAGAATTCTTCAAACTCAGTAATAGACAAATAATCCAATTAAAACATGGGTAAAGGATTTGAAAAGACATTTCTCCAAAGAAGATATACAAATGGATAATAAGCACGTGAAAAATGTTCAACATCATTAGTCATTTGAGAAATGCCAATCAAAACTAGATTGATATACCACTTCATACCCAGTAGAATGACTATGATAAAAAAGATGGACACTAAGGTGTTGGTGAAGATGCAGAGAAATTGGAACCCTCAAATATAGTTGGTAGAGATGAAAAATGGTGCAGCCACTTTGGAACATACTGGCAGTTCCTCAAATGGCTGACCATAGAGTTACTGTGTGACTCAGCCATTCTACACCCGGGCATGTACTCAAGTGAATGTACGTGAATGTTCGTAGCAACGTTATTCACAATAGCCAAAATATGGAAACAACCCAAATGTCCATCAGCTAATGAATTGGACTACATCAAAATTAAAAATAAAATTGGTATATCCATACAACGGACTATTATTTGACAATAAAAAGAAATGAAGTATTGATACATGCTACAACATAGATGAACCTTGAAAACACTATACTAAGCGGTAGAAGTCAGTCACAAAGGGCCACATCTTTTATGGTTCTGTTTATACGAAATGCCCAAGATAGGCAAATCTATAGAGACAGTAAATAAATCAGTGGTTACTTACGATGGGGCAGAGCCTGGTTAAGAGCTAGGCTGCCAGCCAAAAGTCGGCAGTTCGAATCCACCAGCCACTCCTTGGAAGCCCTATGGGGCAGTTCTGCTCTGTCCTGTAGGGTCGCCATGAGTCAGAATTGACTTGATGGCAATGGGTTTGGTTTTTTTGTTTATGGTGCGTCTAGGGGAATGGAGAGTGACAGTTCATAGATACAGGATTTCTTTTGGGAGGACGAAAATGTCCGAATTTTGGCGATGGAGCACAACCCTTTTTTATAATAAAAACATTGAATTGTGTGCTCTAAATGGGTGAATTGTATGGTATATGAATTATGTATCAGTGTTGTTGTTAGTTGCTATTGAGCCATCTCCAACTGAAGTGACCTTACGTATAATAGAATAAAGTGTTGCCCTGTCCTGCACCATCTTCATGATTGTTGGCATGTTTGAGTTCATTGTTTCCCAGCCACTGAGTCAATCCATCACACCGAGGGCCTCCTTCGCCTTCACAGACCCTCCGCTGGTAATCATGATCTCATTTTCAAGTGATTGGTCTTTCTTGATGACGTATCCAAAGTAAGCTAGTTGAAGTCTCACCATCCTCACTTCTAAGGAACATTCTGACCATATTTTGAAGTAAGACCAGAATATATATATCGATAAGCTGTTTTTTTAAAAAGGTAGGAAAAAGAGTAGAGAAGCGGCAGCCAAGGGAGACAGAGGTTTCGATGAGGAGACTGAGGACCAGAATGGGAAAGTGACCTCCCCAGAGTCACAGAGCAAGTAAATGGTAGAGCTAGACAAGAACCCAGGCGTGTAACTGCAGAATCCAGAGGTCTTTCCATTATACCCTTGGAAAGCAGACCCTAAGATCTTTGCAGATTATTTTGTGAACTAAAATGCCTAAAGCCAAAAGAAGCCAGAAATCTCCCCCAGATGGCTGGGAGTTGATTGACCCAACACTGGATGAATTGGATCAAAAGACGAGAGAACCTGAAACAGAGGGAAAGATGGAGTAGAATTTCTGTGGCCCATCTTTGGTATCTACCACCAGAAAACTCAGTACATTTTCTACCACTTTTATAAGTGGAAAATCATAAGCAGAGAACTGTACGAATACAGTATTAAAGAAAGCTACGCCAGAAAAAACTGACGACCAAATGGAAGAAGCAAGGCTATGAGAACCTTTGCTGTCTGCACTGCATCCAGACTTGGGACAACAACTTTGGGACCAGGTCCCCAAAAGCAAGCTATAAGTGTGCCAGGTCACTGAGTGTACTCCAACTGAGGCCCTCCAGCCTCACCCCCACTCCACCCTGAACTATGGGCTTCCGCAGGCTGTATCTCTGCGCTGCTTCCCCTTCCTCGGAGCCCCTCGTCTCTGCCCAGCACTACCCCAGGCTTGTGCTACAATGTGGACTTCCCCGGGGAAGACTTTGGTGTCCATCAGCTGTGATTTGTAAAACTAAAACCTAAGCCTCAAAAAAAAGGTAGGAAAATTATATTATAGATGTATGTTTATATTCTAAAATTTGTCCACTGTCTTCTAAATAAAGTCCAACTCCATGGCTTGGTTTTTAAGACCTTTTATTAATATGGTGGCACAGTAGTTAAGAGCTTGGCTGCTAACCAAAAGGTTGGCAGTTCGAATCCACTAGCCACTTCTTGGAAACCCTTTGGGGCAGTTCTGCACTGTCCTATAGAGTTGTTATAAGTTGGAATCGACTCGATAGCAATGGATTTTATTAATGTGAAACTTTTTTTTCCTTCATATGTACACTTGTAAAGTTTATGCATTATTCAAATACCACAATTCATCAAACTTGATATGGCTTCTTTCTCCAGATAGATATTCCTTTGATCCCGCACCTCCAGCTCTCGTCATCGTCTGCTTTGTGTTGTATTTATTTATCTGTCCTATTCTCTTCATCTGATTGAGAGCTCCTCAAGGCCAGGAGGAGTGGTTGCTCCTGGTAGCATCCCTCAGGGCACCTAGTCTTGTCCAGCTGGTACCTGATAAATTTTTACCACTTGATAGGATGAATGGATTGTGAAATTATTAGAAGTGATACAGATAACAACTCTGTCTTTACCTATCTCTTTCACAGGGGTCTTTCAAGAAAAATGCAAGATCAGATGTCTAAAGACATTTTTGGAAACTCATAACACTCTAACTATGCAGGGTATTATTATCCTCTGTAACCCTGGTAACTGTTCAAATTAGTGTCAATTAACTTTTGGCAGCATTCTTAAGATTTCTTATCGTCTATATTAGTTTGTCAGATGAGGTAATGCGCTTTTTCTGGGTACAGTTGTCTTTGAAGAGATTGGCAGTGTTTCATAGTTGTAAACAAAACTGTCTCATGTGTGGGACCATGACAAAGAGGGAATAGGGTGCCAGAAGCTCTGTGAAAACACTCAAATCCATTTCAGCAAGGAGGAATTGTGATCTGCAAAATAAATTAGTGTTTGGCTTTGTTCCTCAGATCCTCTGTTAATGAATGGGCCCCGGGGACTCCTTGTCCCGGGTGGTGAGCCCCTGCTATCCACTCAAGTTCAATTTAAAGCTCATTTGTTCTAGGAATCTTTGTTTAAAAGTGTAATTCTTTGAGTAAATGTATTTATCAAATGAAAAATCTTTCGAATACGCAGAAATGCATAGAGAATGATGTTGAACCAACCTATCACCCATATTTAATGGATGCTAGCTTTTAGCAATATCTGCTTTGGATCTTTTTTTATTTTTATTTTTTTAATGAAAAACATTTCAGATACAGTTAGCTGAATTTTTCCTTCCTCTCCCAAATCTCATTTTCCTCCCCCTTTCCTCAGAAGTAACTGTTAGCTCTCTCTGGAAATCTTTTGACTGGTTAATCTTTTCAGACCAACTTTCATCTCAGTTGTTAACTCTGGAGGCAGTTTTCTGCTTGAAAGCTGTCAATCTGTCTTGTTGCCATTATTCAGAGTCCATCTTTAAGGCCATTAAATTGGGAGTTTTTTCCTGAGTCAGTTTGACCCTGAGGGGAGTTAGAAGGCAACACGTATCACCTCATTCCTGGAATTTTGGGCAAGAGGGAGGAAGAAGGCTGTGTGTGGTCAAAAGCTTGGTGAACACCTAGGACATTTTTTATATGGCAGATATGGTAGAGTTTAACAGACTATCAGTTCAGATCAATCAATTCAGTTCAATCATAGTTTTTGGAAAATTGACAGCGTGCTGGGAACTAGAGAGAGGAAGATTAAATAACCCCTCAGGGTACATGTGTGGGTACACACATACTCAGATGTCTTATTTACATAAACACCCTGCCTCATTCAAAAGTAAGTTTGAGACGTCTTTTTAAAATACATGCAGTTGAACAAGGAAAAGAATGACTACATGAGAATGAAGATTCAGGGAAAGTGAGGGTTGGAATAATAGGTTCAAATCTAAGGGAAGATGAGCACATGGAATCTTCGCCATTCAGTCAGAAGCTCTGGCTAGAGGTAGCCCAATGATTTGGTCATGAGCTTCCCAGTAGATAGTGAAGAAAGGTAAAGTGTTCAGTAACACAATTTAGGGTCCTTAAGATAACCTAATAGCAACAACATTGTAAGAGCAAACCAGTTACCCAAGGAAGGATAACTGTTTCAGGCATGGATTCTGAGAGAGATTTCCCCTAGGAGACCCAGTCTTTGGGTGGGGAAGGGGGCCAACAGGACATTCCAGCAAATGTGCTCTGTGCTCTGGAGCGGTGTGTAAGACGTGCAGAGGAGCACAGCTGAGGGACAAGGGGTTAACGTACATCAGGGATGCCTGGAATACCAAGGGTTACCTGTGCTAACAATGCTGTCAGTGACATTCTACATGCAGGTAAAGATAGCATGGGGCTCAGCTACTAGTGGTTAAGTCATTTTGTATTTGGAGAAGTAAATCTTTGCGTTCCTAGGCTTTCTAACTGGTGACATTGAATGGCAGGAGGATTTCCTGCTCTCTTATCCATTTAACCTTTCTTCTCCCAAATTCCATTTTTTATGATAATAATACCAGTAATAAGAGCCCTGGCACACTTCTAAGTGCTTTACATATTTTAGCTCTCTTAAGCCTCTTAACAATATTCTAAGGAAATCAAGACATTTAGAGGTTAGGTAACTTGTTCAGGGTCACATAGCTAGGAAGTGATGTAATGTTTTCTGGGTCCTAATTTAAATAAGGGGGGGAGTGGGGAGGGGGAAAGAGGGGCAATGGTGGTTCAGTGGTAGAATTCTTACCTTTCGTTCCAGAGACCTGGGGTCAATTCCCAGCCAGTACACCTCATGTGCAGCCACCACCCGTCTATGAGTGGAGGCTTGTGTGTTGCTATAATGCTGAACAGATTCCTGTGGAACTTCCAGACTAAGATGGACTAGGAAGAAAGGCCTGGTGATCTACTTCCAAAAATCAGCCAGTGAAAACCCTATGCATCTCAATGGTCTGATCCTGCTGTGCATGGGATCGCCCAGAGTCAGGGGTCCATAGGATGGCAGCTAACAACAACAAGAACAATTTGAGCTGAGCTCAGTGGTGGAAGTAGTTTGAGATAAGTCAGATGTTGCCTTCTATTGGCCTCTAAGGCTCTCTCTCTGGAGGGAAGGAGGTGATGTGCATGTGTACAGTACAGGCTGTCTGTGGTTGTGGTATGTTGGGGAGCAGTGGTAGCCTGGAGATAATGGTGAGAGCACTCCTTAAAAGGCATATACCTGCAGGAGCTGTTGGGATGCGGAGGGAGCCACACAGGGCTGGCTTGTAGAAAGGTGTACTGCAGAGCAGCTGCAAATGAAAAGCAGTCACAACTTCCACTAATTTTGCCATAAAACCGGTTGCCATCAAGTCGATTCTGATTAATAGTGACCCTATAGGACAGAGTAGAACTGCCCCATAGGGTTTCTAAGGAGCAGCTGGTAGATTTGAACTGCTGACCTTTTTGCTTAGCAGCTGAGCTGTTAACCAGGGCTCCAATTCTACCATAGGTATTTGCAATTTACAAAGCACTTTCCTGGTGTCATTCATAGTTCTGAAGTATCAGAGCAGGGATTGAACATTCATTGTTTGACCCTAAATTCTACACCTCACTTCCTCTCTAGATCTGTACCTCAGGCATTTCTGTTGAGAGCTCTGTCTGGATAACAGCATGAAGCTGAAAAAGGAGAAAGTAAATGGGGAGATAGATCACACTTGGAGATTCTTGAAAAGCAAAAAAGGAAGAGAGAAGCTAGATTAGCTTCTCCGTTTGGGAGTTGTTCTCACCACTTGATTTTTCTTTTAGGCTACCCAATTCCCTCGATCCTAACCTCAGCTCAGAAAGAGGATATGGAGCAATGTTCTGTGCAGGGCCCGAGTATCTCAGCATCACAGGAGGGTGGACCTCATTGGTCCTGGCAGGTAGTTCTCACCAGAAATGAATGTATAAGTGCTTAAAAATGCAGTTGCTGAAGCTTAATTTGGCCACCTTTGTATCATCGTTTCCTCCTATTCAACAGTGTTCAGTCTGCTCTTTTGAGTCCCTAGGTAGTGACAACAGCTAATGTACTTGGCTGCTAAGCAAAAGATTGGAAGTTCAAGTCCACTCAGAGGTGCCTCGGAAGAAAGACCTGGTAATCTACTTCCAAAAAAAGCAGTCATTGAAAACCCTATGGAGCACAGTTCTACTCTGACACACATGGGGTCACTATGAGTATGAGTTGACTCAGTGGCAGCTGGGACCAGGAGTCTGCTCTTTGGGGAAGTTAGCCTTCCCTACTATATCTGCAAATCACCCCCTAACTCAGAACCAGCCAAGCTAGATTGGGGTGGCGTTATCGGTATAGCAGATTGAGGGCTTCCTGGAGTGGTGGGCCAGGGTGGGTAAAGGAAGCAACTTATTAGGAATATGCTTCAAGCTATGAAATAGTCCAGCCTCTGATGGCACAAGTAGGTCTACCTTCAGTGTGGCTGTCTGGTAAGAAAGGGCACTGGAATGGCAGATCCTGATGAACCACTTCCTGGCCTGTTACCAGCCACTTTTGCGGCCTCCCTTCCCTCCAGGTAAATATTGCTTAGACACCCACCTTCTGATTAAAGCTACGTGATGGAACTTGTACTAAGGATGCAACTGATGGCGCGTGTCAGCTTGTTGGAGTTAAAAAAATATATTTTAATTTGTTTAGCTCTCTGGGGAAATTATCTGAGCCTGCATGTGATAATCAACTTTCACATGAGCTTTCAAAAAACCTGAAATTATTCAAGCAACAAAATGAGATTTTTAATCTACATAAATATAGAAATCTTTTGCCCCCCCCTTTTTTCCAAGAGGAGGGGTGATTAAAACAATTCTAATTCATTTCCTCCCCCTTGCCCCCAGGACACTATCATTAGCAGTTGTAGGAAAATGATGTACTAGTAGTACTTTGCCTAACATTTTCACACACATTTTCTCTTTTTATTTGAAACTTTGCACCTACTCTAAGGTCAGGGTGGAGCTGGTAGCAAGTGTTGCTCCCCCCTTTTTCTAGAGGAAAGTGGTCCTCAGATTATGTGGTTTGTCTAAGTTCATATGGTTGATAAGTTGGGGAGTCAGGACTAGAACTCCGTTCTCTAGGCAACTAGCTCAGTGCTGCTGGCTGCCTTGTAGTAATAATAGTGCAAATGTTGCCAACCAACTAGTTGCCATCAAGTCGACTCTGACTCATGATGACCCCATGTGTGTCAGAGTAGAACTGTGCTCCATAGGGTTTTCATGGCTGTGACCTTTCAGAAGTAGATTATCAAAACTTTCTTCCAAGGTGCCTGTGGTGGACTTGAACCTCTAACCTTTCAGTTAGCAGTCAGGAATGTTAATTGTTTCCACTGTCTAGGGACTCTAAAATGCAAACATTGCTATAACAGTATTTACATTAAAATGTAGTTCAGAGTAAGATTGATCTATATTGCTCCTTATCAGTGTCATTCGGGATAGTCTAGGTCAAGTTGTGGTAACACCAAAATTTCAGTGGCTTAACATTAAAAAAAAGTATGTATTTCTTCTTTCTGCAAAGTTCACTGTGAGTCCAAGTGACGCTGTAGGGCAGTTGTCCTCCATGTTTTCAAGCTACTTTGATCCTGTGGCCTCTCTATCTCAGTATAGACTTCAGGGTGCACTGAGGCAGGAAAGGGGGGCTCAAGAACTACACATTGACTTTTAACTGCACATCAACCAGAAGTGATAACATTGACTATCAGTCACAGCCCATTGGCTAGGAGCAGTCATGTGGCCCTGCCCGACTGCAAAGGGGACTGTGAAACCTTATTTTCTGTGTGTCCAGGAAGGGGAGGAGAACCACAAATACTGATGAGCACTGGCTATGTCTGCTGCACTATCCACAGGCCAAAAGGTCTGTACTGTGGAGCAGGCTTCCCTGTGGACAAATACCCATGTCACAAATCCCAAGGAAAGCATTCATACTCCCATAAATCCAACTATTGCTTTGGAGGAACATCTGAGTATTTAACAGATGTTTAACAGATATAAACCATGCATCTTCTCTTAAACGTCTGTGCATTCAAAGATTGTGATTTCTCTTTTACAGATACCATTTTCCCGAGTAAAACCTTCAGTGATTTCCCCCTTGTACTGAGAAAACAGTTAAAACTCCTCAACATGACTTACAAGACACGTCATGATTTGACTTCTGACAACTTTCCCAGCCTATTCTTCTACCACTCCCACCGTACCTGTCCCCACTCCTCATACTCATGGTATAACCCAGATGTATGGATCTCCTTTCTATTCCCCCAAGTGAACATACTGTCTGACCTCCTGGCCTTTATTCAAGCTGTCCCCTTTACCTTGAAGTATTTTCCTCCCCACCCACTTTCTTCTGCCTAACTCTTACTCTTTACTCAAGTCTCAGCTAATACAGTATTTTCTCAAGGAAGACCTTTCCTGCCTACATTGAAACTCTTGCTTTGTCCTCTGGCAAAAACCAATTGCTGTTGAGTTGACTCCAACTCATGGCAACCTCAAACGTGTCAGGGTAGAACTGTACTCTATAGGGTTTTCAATGACTGGTTTTTCAGAAGTGGATTGCTGGGCCTTTCTTCCGAGGCACCTCTGGGTGGACTCAAAACTCTAACCTTTCAGTTTGCAGCAGAGCTTCTTTGTACTGCCCAGGGACTCCCTTGTGTTCTGTAAGCACCCTCTGTTCACCCTTTTCAGGCATTGGCTCACTGTATTGTAGTAGCCTGTTATCTGAATCTCCAACTAGATGCAAACTCCATGGGGGTCAGGAACAAGGGACTAATCAGAGCACTTGTTAAGCACTTGTTAAGAACTTGCACACTCAGCACAGGGCTTAGCTAGTCTACAGAAGCAGTTGAATATGTATTTGTAAAATAAACAAATAAATGTATGTATGAATAGATAAATGAGGCCCATAGAGTTTAATGCTCAGTCAGTGTGAGATGACAGGTTTCTTGGGTCTTACAGTCTTCCCACTGGCTGTGTTATAAGCCATAATCAAGGTTTTCTTTTTTTTGGAGCCATAGGCTTTGACCACAATTTCTCTTGTTTTCGGTTGTATGATACCCTTGTTTTGTGAGTTGCCTCATATCCCACCACCTTTCCTTAAAAGTGTTATAAATGTATTATATTTTAGTATTAAATCATTTTCTATTTTTCTGGCAAGGTTTAAATTCATGTGATAACACAAATAATGGTAAAATGTCATTTAGTACCTAAATCACTTGACTACAAAACAGATCTCCATTATTATGTATATCATTAATTCTACAAATTCAAACAGCATTCCAATGAAAGTAAGTCCTCAGAACATGACTATAGACTATATGGTATAGTGTCACCCAGCTAGACTATGGCCTGTTTCATGTAAGCAGGCTACTGTGTGATCGTGCTTTGAAAGAAAACTGCTGAGATTGAGCGTGGTACCTTTTGGTTTCCTGGCTTCTTTTTATTTAAGAAAATTATTCCCCAAGTGAGATTATATAATTTTTGCGTCATAGAAAAATTCTCCCACCTCTTTTCCAAAGATGAAAATCCAGCTCAGTCGTTTCCAAATTGTTTTTTTTTTTTTAAACCATCATCAACCTGTTTTCTTATTTTTTCTCTGATAGAATCTGCTTTAAAAAAAACAGTTTAGAACTATTCCCTATGGCTATATTTATGAAGTAACAATTCATTTACTCACCTCTACTTCCCTTGCAAAGAATCAGACCTATAAACACTCAGCAGTGTTCTTGATTGGCTTGGATAGCCACTTTTCCCACATTAATTTGACACATTGTTGTACAACAGAACAAAACGTTGCCCAGTCCTGTGACATCTTCATGATCATCGGTATGCTCAAGTTCATTGTTGTGGCCATTGTGTATTTTGAGTGCTTCCAACCTAGGGGGCTCATCTTCCAGCACAATATCAGATAATATTCTGTTGTAACTCATCTTCTCATTGGCTAGTTTTTGGAAGTAAACTGGCAGTCCTTTTTTCCTAGTCTGTCTCAGTCTATAAACTCTGCTGAAATCTGTCCACCATGGGTGACGCTGCTGGTATTTGAAATACTGGTGGGATAGTGTCTTATTTATCTAGTGCTGCTATAACAGAAATACCACAAGTGAACGGCTTTAACAAACAGAAATTTATTCTCTCACAGTTTCAGAGGCGCCAGCTCCAGGGAAGGGCTCTCTCTCTGTCAGCTCTGGGGGAGGGTCCTTGTAATCAGTTTTCCCCTGGGTCTTGGAGTTTCTCAGCGCACGGACCCTGAATCCAAAGGGCACGCTCTGCCTCTGGCTCTTCTTTTTTGATGGTGTGAGATCCCTCTCCTCTTTTGTATCTCAAAAGAGATTGACTTAAGATACAACCTAATCCTGTAGGTTGTGTCCTGCTTTATTAACATAACTGCCTCTAATCCTGCCTTATTAACATCATAGAGGTTAGGATTTACAACACATAGGATAATTACATCAGATCACAAAATGGAGGGCAGCCACACAATACTGGGAATCATGGCCTAACCAAGTTGAGACACATTTTTAGAGGACACAATTCAGCCCGTAACATATAGTCTACAACATCACAGCAACATACAAGGCCACCACAGTACAACACACTGACAGATGGGTAATGGTTGATTTGATATACTTGCTGCTAAAGGAATAATGATTAAGAATGAATAAAAGTGTGATTTCCATGGGGCTCTTTGATATACCACAAATAGCTCACGGACCCCACTCTGTGAAACATGGTGATCCTCATTTCACTTGTTTCCTGTGCTTTCCCTTTAAGAGTCTTGCTGCCCTGTTGTCCAGCCCTTTGGTGGCAGGCTCCCTAGTGCCTGGTGATGGATGCCTTAGTCAGGAGTGCATATTGGATCTGTTACACTGTGGTGATACATGATTTTAACATTTCAGGGTTGATTTGGATTTTCTGTACGCCCTGACAGGAATTTTGCTGCCATGTTGTTTTGTACTTTACTGTTCAACAAGAGAAAAATAAACCCAGAAACCTGCTTAAAAATGGACATGCTGTATTCCATTCTATATTATTAAAAGATCTTAGAGTCTAGGCCTTAATTTTCTTAAGGAAGAAGTTGAGCTAAAGTCCCTTCCAGCTCTAGAAATTCTAAAATTTTAACTAAGTAACAGTATTAATGGCACCTACTCTGCCTTAAATTTTTTCTCACCAGACAAGCCCAGAGGGGTCATTGTCTGTGGGTTTTCACTGGTTGTTGCTGTCCCCGAGGGCTGATTGATCTGTTTATTCTAAGTTTGAGGCCAGAGCTGGAAGGGAGGCCATTTGTTTTGGGCAGTGCTGAGAAAAGCAGAGTGATCACTTTGATACCACCTTGGGGAATGAAGTAACTAAAAGAAACTGAATTGGACCTGTGCTTTTCTGTGGAATGAGGAGGAAGAGGGAGTAGAGGAGGCTGAGGAAAACCTGTAAAGCCGTAAACGCAGTGGCTCAGTGATGAAGAAAAGGACAAAGCTCCTAGGTGCCTCAGGCTTGGCAGTCAGCAAAATTTGGTTCCCTTAACTGTCTTTAAGAGTGGGACCCTATACCAGAGGCAGATCCCTCTGCAGGTGTTTCTGGGTCACTTTCCTTGGGCTCCCCCAGACACTGGTGCTCAGTCTAGGGTCCTGTGAGCTCCTTTGAGCCCCTGCAGGTATGCTGGGCAGAAGATGGCTGTCTTGGTTTCCTAGGGTTGCTGTAACAAAGTACCTCAAACTGGGTGGCTTATAAAACCAGAAATTTATTGTTTCACAGTTCAGGAGGCTAGTTGTTCGAATTCAGGGTGTCAGCAGGGCCATTGTTCTCTCTGAAGGCTCCAGGGAAAGTGTCTTTCTTGTCTCTGTCAGCTCTGGTAGCCCTAGGCACTCCTTGGCTTGTAGCTGCAGCATAACCGCTTAGTCACAGGCTTGTTTCTCCTCTGTGTGTCTGTCTGTCTCTTCTCTATGATAAGGACAGCACTGTGATTGGTTTTGGAGTCCCTGGGCGGTGCAGATTGTCAGTGCATTCGCTGCTAACTGAAAGGTTGTAGGTACCTTGGAAGAAAGGCCTGGTGATCTACTTCCAAAAAATCAGCCATTGAAAACCCTATGGAGCACAGTTTACTCTAACACGTATGGGGTCACCATAAGTCAGAATTGACTAAACAGCAACTGGTAATGATTGCTTAGAACCACTCTCCTCCAATATAACATCATATAAATGTAACTGATAACATTTCAAAGACCCTACTTCCAAACAAGGTTTCCTTCACAGGTACCAGGGCTTAAGAGTTCAACATAAATTTGGGGGGATGGGGGTGGGCTTAATTCAGTAACATGCTTTGGGGTGTTACCTTTCTTAACAGCACTTTGAAGATTTTCAGATGAGTAGAGTTAAGGACTAAAAGAAGAAAACTTTGCTAAAGTAGAA
Organism: Dugong dugon; assembly: GCA_030035585.1. Classification (NCBI taxonomy): domain Eukaryota; kingdom Metazoa; phylum Chordata; class Mammalia; order Sirenia; family Dugongidae; genus Dugong; species Dugong dugon. The sequence goes on along the minus strand of CM057469.1, from coordinate 18,586,289 downwards.
TGGCTACCACATTACCTTTTTGTCTTCCGTGTCCCTGAACTATATACAACATGCCTGAAACTTAACACTTTTAAACAAGCTAAGGTCTGTAAGGTTACAGGTTATACTCCCCCTGATTTCCAGGTGAGAACAGCACCAAGTCCCCATCCGCAGGCAGACTCATTTAGAAATATAGACTAGGCTAATCTGTTGTTTCTCTTTTTCATTCAGCTCTTCTCTGTAGTGAGGACTAAGAACTCTCAGAAGAGATCTAGGAGACCCCTAAGTATATTTAGTACTTAACTCTGGGCCGAATCAGCAAATATTTATTAAGCACACACAAAAGACAAGGCACAGTAGGGAAAAAAACTTAATTAATCAACATCAACACCAACACTTGTCATTGGTTGGGGAAAAAGCGATACAACAAATGGATGACTAATACAGATGTAAATTCCATCTAACTTCAGCAAGATGAAGGAAGACGAAAATGTTAGAAAAGGAGAACTCTGCCAGCACCACCCTGAATGCCCCTTAGGGGCTTGGCCAATCACCCCCATTGCTTCACCAAGGAGCTCTGTTTACCCTGAAAATTATAGAACCTGGTGGAACTACTTGCCCTTCTTTTCCATTAGAACCTCCTTGACTCCTGACCTGCAGGTTATAGACCAGTGCTGGGTTATTCCAAAGCTGAGTGTTGTGGTGATTTCCAGATGCTGGCCTTCTGCAGAGGGGACTTTGCTGTGACTCCTTAAGGTCAAAAAGCCACAACAACTAGTTTGGGAGCCTCTGGCATATGTATTACTGTTCCCAGGGTAAAAGGTGGTTCTAAAAACTCAGTACATAATTTAATTCCCCTGCCTGCTATATGTCTGTCATCCCTGAGGTTTAAGTGGCCACATTAGGTCAACAGAAACTAGTGAGACAAGATCTGACAAAACAAGGCAAAGATTAAAGGTTTCTCAATAACAAGGAAAACTTGTACTATTGTGAGAAAATTCTATTGCATTTTTACTCCTGGAAAGATAGAAAACTTTTGTAAATAAAAGAACACAAGAATAGTCTAATAATGGTTCTTTGGGGAAATTTATTTGAAACATTATACATTTTTCTTCCTCAGTTAAGAAGCATCATTAGCTTAGAAGAAAATTCAAGATTTCATGAAGTATCATGCACTGGAAGAAAAAGCTTGGGGATGTGGGCAGGGGTTGAGGAGACATAGTATAAAACTGAGCCTACAGTAATTCCTTTATAGGAACAATGGATTTTGAGGCACCAGGAAATTCAAGGAGAGGATGAAGCTCTAAGTTTGAATAGTATGGAATTTGAAGTTGCAAGCTACACTCTTCTCTGTGAGAAGGCCTAGGTAGCGGTTTAGAGACAGGATGGTGAGCAGAGGTGGGGGATGGCAAGGGAAGTAACCAGCAGGAGATAAAGGTAGGGTTTGGCTCTATAGACTTCAAGCGTTCTGAACTAGATGAGACACACTAGGAAAAGTTAGTGATGTTTAGGGTTTTGAGTTTGAGGTGACTGGTGTGCAATTAAGAAGTAGACCCAAGTGGACAAAACTCAGTATGGCCGTGGGCATTGTTTCTCTTTAAGTTAGAACTCCCAGGATGTAAGCAACAGAAAGCAAAACAAGCTGAATAAATATCACAAAAACTATATAATAACCTGTTCAGGTCCAATTCACTTATTTACTTAGACTTCTGGAACCTCTGTCCTAGTGCATTCATCTGCTGGGCATTTCGACTTTCCGTTCATCTGCTGGACATTTCGACTTTCCGTACTTGTCATTTAATATAAAGAACAGTCTGCTGAAGAGTGGGTGACAGTATGGCATTTTGCTGGACCTATGCTTTCCCAGCATTCCTCATGAAGTCCCCTGGCATGGGCCATGTGCCAGGCCTGACAAACAGCCATGAAAACAACTTGGCGGAAAGTGGTTTTTAAAAATGATTTTTGAGATTACTTCATTATTACATGTTTCATGCCTGGCAAAATAATTACTACACTCAGTGTGTGTATGTGTGTGTGTTTTGAATCAAAAGAAAACATTGATAAGAGTTTTTGCCTATATCTGGATTACAGAATATTCAGTGATCTCTGAACTTTGTCTTCTTGTGTGTGTGCATCTCACACGATTTCTGTCCTTCTTGGAAAAACATACCCACAATTACTGGAGATATACCCCAGTTGGGGGAGTGGCAGTGGTGGTTCGGTGGTAGAATACTTGCCTTCCACGTGGGAGATTTGAGTTTGATTCCTGGCCAGTGCACATCTGTCAGTGGAGACTTGCATGGTGCTATGATGTTAAACAGGTTTCAGCAGAACTACTAGACTAAGACAATCAGGAAGAAAGACCAGGTGATCTACTTCTGAAAGTCATCCAGTGAAAACCCTGTGGATCATAATGGTCTGATCCACAACTGATCATGAAGATGGCGTAGAACCGGGCAGGATTTTGTTCTGTTGTGCATGGGGTCACCATGAGTCAGGGGCCAACTCAATGGCAGCTAACAACAGCAACCCCAATTAGAGTTGCAGGTCATTTCTCAGTGACTTTTTTGTGAATAACTTTAGCACTGTGACTCACTACTTATGGGGTCCCTGATCCATTGTTAGTAGAGTTGGAGAAGAAAAGATTTTACATGAAAATGCATCCCTATGGCTTTGAGTATATGTGAATGGAAACATTCTGAGGCTTATACTTAGGATTTAGTGCTATTTTTCTGTTGCAGCTTAGATGTGGATTCCTCAACTGGGAATAATAGAGGAACATGAGAGGACAGGCTCAGTGTTATCATTTTGTTTGTTGTTAACTTTCTCTTTCGAGTTCCTACCAATTTATAAGAATGTTTCATAGTAATTAAATGACATTTTTTTAGAAGTAACAGTAATTTAAATTTATTTAAGATGTTACTGTTCACAGATTGCTTTTATACATATTATTTTACCTGACATAATGGTCAACCCTCTGAGATAAACCAGGAAGCGATTGTGATTCTATATTTGTTTCACGTGAGAGACTGGAGACTCAGAGCAGTAATATGTCGTGCACACCGCCACACAATTAGTACTTAGGGGCAGAGGCAGGCTAAAACTGAGGACTTCTGATTCTTGGTCCAGAGCTGTTTTCCCCGAATCCCTCTGTCACCTTTTTAAACCCCAATATTTTTTTTCTTCATAGTGTATATCAACTACAAAGATATTCGCTAAGTTTCTTTCCATTTGAGTTAAAATTTTTTCATGAAGATGTGTACAGAAAGATACCTTCTCAGTTCACTACCATCTCCTATGTTTATTCTTACGGTTGGTTAGAATGCAGTCTATAGATTTACCTCTTGATTAAGATGTCCTTGCTTAAGATAACAAAACCAACTATTTTGTTCTCTGAGGAAAAGTAGCAAATATCTTTATAGTTCTAGTGTAGCTCACTTTGCTCTGTTGTTGTTGTTAGTTGTTGTTGATTCCAACTCATGTAAATCTATGAATAGAAAATTTTACCTGTTTCAGTTGAGAAAATGGAAGCTTTGAAAGAGGAAACAGCTCGCCCCATAAAGACTAGTAGGAGAACAGGAAATAACACTTGAGGCTTCCTTGTTCCCATCTGAGATGCTGCTGAGTTTAGCCATGACTGGCCAGTGCCCCAAAAGAAAAACCAAACCAAACCCATTGCTGACAAATCAATTCCAACTTATAGCAACCCTGTAGGAGAGAGTAGAACCGCCCCATAGGGTGTCCAAGGCTGTAATCTTTACGGAAGCAGACTGCCACATCTCTCCTGAGAAGCAGCTGGTGGATTTGAACGGCTGACATTTTGGTTAGCAGCTGAGTGCTTAACCACTATGCCACCAGGGCCTCAAAAGAGAGCCTTTAAAAGGCCAGATCATGCCAGTTAGCTCAGCCATTCAACACAGAGCCCTGACAATGTGGCCAAGGCCATGGGTCTGATCCCCACATAAACCAGCATTACCTTGGACCTCATCTTTAACTTCTGAGAGCTGTGGGGGCCTATGTGGGCACCACTGGATTATAAAGGGAACCAGGAGAGCAAGTTTAGATCTCATTGCCTGCTCACCCCAAATCCACTCAAAACATCTGTTAGAGGTGGATGAAGCGCACAGTTTTTTTTTGTTTTTTGTTTTGCCCTTGAAGGAATTGAATACAGGCAGTCCCTGGATTATGAATGAATTCCATTCCTAAATCTGTCTTGAAGTTGAATTTGTACGTAAATCAGAACAGTTAGGTACGGTTCATATCTAACGTCAGTCAAATGTTTGTCTTAGTATATAGTGTACCTTTCTATGCATAAAAAATATTAAAGAAACACTTCCAGATACACTGAAACATCTTTAATATAGTAATACAGTAATAATTATAATACTGTTTTGATGTGTATTGCAAAGTAGCACCTGTTTGTTATTACGAACCAGTGTATATACCTCGAATTTTTAATACGAGGGTTGATTTATGAGAGTTGATTTGTAACTGTGAGGTGTACGTGAGTTGAACATGTATAACCTGGGGACTGCCTGTAGTATTACTGGATGATGGAACAGACTGCATTCTGAAGTCAGTATTATGGTGAACAGAAGAACAAAGAATGAGTATAGTGACTGATGTTATTTAACAAGTGATTACCCATGTGCCTGGCATACTTAATTCTTGTCTTTTCTGTTACTTTGGTGGTGGTGGTTTACAGTTATTAGAGATGCCCAGAGTGACAAAAAGATGTCACTGTGAGCATAAACATTTCAAAAACCCTCTTGCTTTTTAACAATGGCCAGAGTGTCCTCAGATAACCAAGGACTCATTGATTGATGAATGGTTGCTATTTTAGTGCTTGTGTGATACATATGGGTGTTTTTAACCTTGTCAGTTAGGTGGCAGCATAGTCTAGTAGAAAACAGCTCTAGTTTCTGGGTCAAAATTGATGTAATTTGTTCCTAAGTCTTTTACTGATATCATCTTTGGGTGACCATGGGCAAGTCACTTGATTTCTTTTGATCTCCTTCCATGTCTGTAAAATAGGGACAATTATAATGATTCTTGGCACTGACTTAGGATAAATGAAGTAATACATATCGTGAATTTTGTGCTGTCAGTGTACAACTTCAAGCTATTATGTAAGCGTCCAGACTGAGAGCATCATACCACTAATGTTTATTTTGTATAGCTTATATATATATTAATGTCTTACTCTCTGTATGTCTTACCTGTTAATGGCCAATATATATGTATATGTGTGTAATATATATATATAAATAAATGAATGAATGAATGAATGAATGAATGTTTATATATAGAAGCCCTGGTGGAGCAGTTGTTAAGAACTTGGCTGATAACTGAAAGGTTGGCGGTTGGAACCCACCAGTTGCTCTGCTGCGGGAGAAAGATGTGGCAGTCTGCTTCCGTAAAGATTACATCCTTGGAAACCCCATGGGAGCAGTTCTACTGTGTCTTGTAGGGTCACTATGAGTCAGAATCGACTTGATGGCAGTGGGTTTTTGGTTTTTATATATAGATATATACATATATATATAACATATATATAATACAATATATATCTGTCTTACATATGTTTCGTGCTTTACAGTTTAACAAAGCTCTTTTGCAGATGTTACATCATTTGATCTTCCCAACAATCCGTCAGAAGGGTGGAATGTTCTTACATTCATTTTATAAATGTGATTTAGAGAGGTTATGGTTCTTGAAACTTGATACAATTACCATGTTTTTTGGGGAAGGAGGCTATGGGAAAAAGAACTTCATTGTTGACAAAGTTCTCAGTTTCCAATACCTTTGTAACCTAATTGTGAACAAGCTTAGAAAAATTGCAAGCAATTCATTGACCAAAATCAAGATCAGCCTGTTGAGAAAGGTCTCTCCTGATGAAAAGACAGAGCAGTACGTTTCACTGAACCACAAATTTACATGTTGGCTTGTATTTCTGGGGAAGCCTTTGCTCAGGAGAGTGTCCTTCAATCAGCCTGAAAATGCTGCTTAAATTTGTTAGTTCAGAAAGACTCTAAAAGAGCCCCCTCTCTAAGCTAGTACTTCTCTGTGCAATCATGATTTGTTAATTAATGAATCTGTTCATCCATTTGCTCATTCATTTTCTCAAAAGCATTTACTAAGATCCTACTGTATGCCCTCAAGTAGTTTCCAGCTGGAGTGTGGTTTGGGTTCTGCACAGTCAGGGCTGCGCAGGAAGGACATTTCCAGACCTGGGATAGGATGAACCACATATGGTGGACAGAGTTACTGGAAAAAAGAATATATATATGATCCTCAACACGTAGACTCCACTTCTTAGAAAACTTTGAGATATGCTAGCTGGGGGAAAGGGATTCTTTCAGTAGAAGCAATAAGCAATGATAGTGCTTCATACAAGAGTTACAAGGTCATAGAAAATCCCTCTGCACGGGACCTGTAAATCTCTGCAGGGAGAGGTTCTCTGTTCTGCAGGATTACAGAGGCTCTGGATGGTGAAATGAAGCTGGGTGCATTTGGTTATAATTTATTCTTCTCCTTCTTTTATCATTTCTCCTTAGCTTAGTGCCCAAGCTGTGGTGAGGAAATTGAGGTCACTTGTGTATCTCCCTTTCCTTGAGATATCTCCTACTTTGTGCACTGCACACTGCCTTTGGAGGGTGCAGTAGCTCCTTAGATACATGTGCTAGACCACAGGACCAGGCATGAAACTTGCCATCCCCGAGGCACATCATTGCTGTGATGTTGCAGCCTTGTTAACCTACAAGCAGGATCCGAGATATCATGTTCTTGAAGAAAATTTGAAATCTATTGTCCACCTCCCCCCATATACACCCAAGGTGGAATTAATCATTTCCTCGTCTTTGTACCTATAGCACTTTTTACATATATTAAGTCGAACCATAACAAGTTGCCAGTATTCAAAATGGAAGTTTCCTTTGGCTTCAACCTACTATGCATGGCATTTAGGTTGTTTATGTTTCTGTTTACAATGGAATGAGAATGATTCATCATTTCTCTTTAAATCTACATCACAGCACAGTGCCTGCCACATAATAAATGTTTATTGATATTTAATAAAAATATATTAAAAGCTGAAAAAAGGCTGAAAGTTCTCCCATGTATTCTGTTGACTGAATGACACAATGTTTGATTGAGGCGATTATGCAGGTAACTGCATGGTGTGGTTGGTTGGTTTGTTTTTTAATACTTTAGATGAAGGTTTACCGAGCAAATTCATTTCTCATTAAACAATTAATGCACATACTGTTTTGTGACATTGGTTGCCAACCGCATGACATGTCGACAGTTTCCCCTTCTCATCCTTGGGTTACCCATTACCAGCTTTCCTGTCCCTGCTGCCTTCTTGTCCTTGCCCCTGGGCTGGTGTGCCCATTTAGTCTCTTTTGTCTTATGGGCTTGTCTAATCTTTGGCTAAAGGGTGAACCTCAGGAGTGACTTAAGTACTGAGTTAAAAGGGTGTCCGGGGGTCATACTCTCAGGGTTTCTCCACTTGCTGTCAGACTAGTAAGTCTACTCTTCTTTTGTGAGTTGGAATTTTGTTTTACATTTTTCTCCAGCTCTGTCTGGGACCCTCTATTGTGATCCCTGTCAGAGCAGTTGGTGGTGGTAGCCAGGCACCATCTAGTTGTGCTGGACTCATTGTGGTAGAGTCTGTGGTAGTTGTGGTCCATTAGTCCTTTGGATTAATCTTTTCCTTATGTCTTTGGTTTTCTTCATTCTCCTGTGCTCCAGACGGGGTAACACCAGTGGAATATCTTAGATGGCCACTCACAAACTTTTAAGACCCTGGATGCTACTCACCAAAGGAGGATGTATAACATTTTCTTTATAAACTACGTTATGCCAGTTGAGCTAGATGTCTCCTGAAACCATGGTCCCCAGCCCTCAGCCCAGTAATTCTATCCCTCAGGGAGTTTGGATGTGTCTATGGAGCTTCCATGACCTTGCCTTGGTCAAGTTGTGCTGACTTCCTCAGTACTGTGTACTATCTTACCCTTCACCAAAGTTACCACTTATCTATTGTCTGTTTAGTGTTTTTCCATCCCCACCCCTCCCTTCCCTAGTAACCATCAAAGATTGTTTCTGTGTGTAAAGCTTTTCATGAATTTTTTATAATAGTGGTCTAATACAGTATTTGCCCTTTTGTGATTTACTTATTTTACTCAGCATAATGCCCTCCAGATTCATCCATGTTGTGAGATGTTTCACAGATTCATCATTGTTCTTTATTGTTGCATAGTATTCCATTGTGTTTATGTATCATAGTTTGTTTATCCATTCATCTGTTATAGTTTTTTTCATCAGAATTATATGTGTTAATCATATTCATCTGCCAGTTTATACATCTCTGTACTTTATAGATACAGCCATGATATGTGTAGATTTCTGAGGCATTATATTTTTAAATGCTTGCTAGAGGTCCTTCCTTATGACAAAATCATGAATTTTGCTGGGAGTCATTACAATTTTGGGGAAAGAATGTGAAGTCCAGTGGAAGATATCGTTTTTACTACAAGCAGACTCATTTTTTAATGTGAGCTATTCTGTTGAATGTCCCTTTGCCTTCAGCCCAGGGATTCATAAAGACAAGCTTAACAGTCCATTTCATCCAAACTTCTGATTCCAGGAAGATAAATTTCAGTTTAGTCCAAGGAATATTAGAATAGCTTCCTTTGTGTCAGGTACAGTGCCAGCTGTTGAATATGGATCTGATGGAAATTTTCCAGCCAGAATTTCTATTACAGGCTTGACCATTACCTCCCACCCTGAGGGCTGCTTGGAAACCAGTGTCCCTGTTGCCATGCCCTCTTTTATTGTTAAATGGGGAGAAAAATGAGGATTATGGAGCATGCTGATTTCTTACTTGACTTTTAGTGTCAAAGAGGAAGAGGATGGTGAAAATGAAAGGAAAGAGCATTGTAAACTTGGTTTGGTACAGAGATAGGCAGGAACACAGACCATCTCTTTCCCCAGGTAGAAGGGCAGTCATCTCACAGTGAGCATGAGAAATATCTTAGGAGATTTGAGTGAGTATGATCTCCCTAGAAGTAACCAGTGACGGTGGAGTCAACTCATGGCCACTCCATGTATGTCAGAGAACTGTGCTTCATAGGATTTTTCAGTGGCTGAGTTTTCAGAAATAGATCTCCAGGCCTTTCTCCTGAGGTGCCTCTGGGTGGACTTGAACCTCCAGCCTTTCAGTTAGAAGCCGAGAGTGTTACCATTTGCACCACCCAGGGACTCCCCTTATAGGTAAGGTGTGTTCTTTTTTAAGGTGCATATTTAGAGCAGTTGCTGTAAATCTGATTTTTTTTTCCAAATGTGAGCAACAACAACAAAAATCGTTAAGCAGCAGCAGCTTATCTCCTGTTTCCATTTTATTGTCACAGAGGTGTTCTGTTTAGAAAGAACACAAGCTGTTAGAATATTCCAACAGAAATGATTTAGTAATGATTTAACATGATTTAGTTACCATGATTTAGGTTGTTTGGGGTTACTTAGCAAAGAAACAGAAACAGCATTTTTGGACAGTGGGAAATTTGTTCAGCTCCTCACAAATTCAGTGAAGTGGCCTTTATTTCTTCCCACCCAGGTATTTACCCTGTCCTCAGCCCAGAGACTCGAATTCCAGTGGCTTTAGGATTTATTCCAGAGAAACCAACTACAAATTCTGGGCCATTTTCTTTTTCAATTTCTGTGGCCTCATAGTGCTCAGAAATGTTGACTTTTATGAAGAGGCCAAGAAAAGTTTGAGTGTGTGCCAAGATTTTGGTTATGGGCTTGGCACTTCAAGAGGCAGCTGGTGAGGACGGCAAGCCGCCTGGGCTTTCGTGGCACACATTTCTCACAGAAACTAGTTCAGAAGGATGATCCTTTGGTTTACGTGGATTTAGTGGTGCAAATGGTTAATGCTCTCAGCTGCTAATTGAAAGGTTGGCAGTTCAAGTCCTCCAGAGGTGCTTTGGAAGAAAGGCCTGGTGATATACTGAAAAAATCAGCCATGGAAAACCCTGTGGAGCACAGTTCTACTCTGGCACACATGGGATCACCGTGAGCTGAAGTCAACTCAACAGCAATTTTTTTACTCTGTAAGAATTATTCTTGTGATTTGAAAAATTCAAATCACTTATCAATGATTGGGAAATATCGTAAAATTGGAATGTGACTCTGAGATCATCTTTTGTCCAGATTCCAGTCCACTTTCACCTTTTGCAGATCAAGGATCAGGCCTTAAGAGGCCAAATGAGAATCTTTATCCTTGACTTCACAGTCATCTCTCATTCTTTGTTCCTTCTTATATCTAACTATTTCTCTGTTTTCCTTCCTTTCTCTTCTTTTCCTGCTCTACACAGTCTGAGGAAGCAAAAAAAAAAAAAATTGTATGGTCACAGTGATGCTAGGACCTTGGGCAGATCCACGTTTTGTGAAATCTGAAGCATTATACAATTTGGGGAACTTTGTTAAGAAAAAGAAAGTGGATGACTATGTGTGCTCATTACTAGGGCCTCGCCTAGGGCTTTGGAAGGGACTCATGCAAGTGAGGGGCCCTGAAGATCAACCTTCATTAGCTTTATGCTGAATCCGTCTCTATTTAGGACTGTTACAATTTCTTCCTTTATTTTTTCCCCAACTCATGCTTTTTGGCAAATTGAGAAGTTTTGAGGTTTGCATCAAAAAGCATATCAAAATATTTGCACACGATGAACGTAATCAATGCCACTGAACCGTACATGTAAAAATTGTTGAATGGGCAAATATTTTGTTACATGTATTTCTACCACAATTTAAAAAAAGTCTTCCTTTATATAGTGATATATTTTAGATCCCAGAGCGCGCAGAGTAGATGTAAGCAGGCCTTAATGATTCCATTTGTCTATCACGTCAGTTGTTTCTCTTTTCTCATTTGTTTTCCTCCCCTGCGTTTTGGTCTCTGTCCTTCCTCTGACGTTTAGCTGTGAGATATCTCCTGAAGTCAACATTTGCCAGATGAAGCAGCGGGGGCTCTTGACCTAGGGTCCACAAATCATGAGTCCCCTGATGGTGTGTGCTGAGAAAAGGCCTCAGTGTCCTCATAATTATGACCATTCCCACATATGGAATGCTTCCTCTACAGCAGGCACTGCCTGATTCTGCCCCTCAGGGGCTCCCAGGGGTCTGTGCCCCTGCCAGAGTCCAGAACCACTGTCTCACAGCATTGACTGTGAATGATTCTAGCCGCCAACGTCCTTTCTTCTATGGTGATTTCAAACCATCCACATGTTTTTAGCTATATATATTTTTTTCTATTCAATATCTTAAGACCTGCCTTAAGATATTAAACAAATTAAAAAAATAAAACGAGCATTTATATTTTTATGAAGGTATTATTCCAGTAGCAAAGTGGAGTTGATCAGACCCTAAGAATTTGTGAGTTCCAGAAAACAATAATGGTCTAACCCAGGGCTGAAGGAATGTCTTTGTCCTCAGTATGCTGGTAGGTTGAAAACAAGAGTGGCAGTGAGCAGAACTGTCTGGGTCCTGTCAGAGGCATCAGGAGAGTGGCAGGTGAGGATGGGCAGGGCGTCTGTGATGGAGTGGTTCTGCTGACAGGGCTATGTTTAGCTGAGAGGGCGCAAAGAGATGGGACCCAGACTGGGAGGCAGGAGACCTGGGTTTACTCACGCCTGTGCCACTCAGAACATGTCACAGTGGGGGAGTCGCTTATTCCTTTTGGGTGGCCTCAGGCTTATTGTTTGCAAAAATAAAGGATTATAAAAAACCAAAAACCCGTTGCCATTGGGTCGATTCTAACTCATAGTGACCCTGTAGGACAGACTAGAACTGTCCCATAGGATTTCCAAGGAGTCGCTGGTAGATTCAAACTGCCGACCTTTTGGTTAGCAGCCAAACACTTAACCACTGCACCTCTCCACCGTCTGTCTGTCAGCTTGTTATACTGTGGTGGCTTGTATGTTGCTCTGATGCTGGAAGCTATGCCACCAGTATTTCAAACATCAGCAGGGTCACCCATGGTGGACAGGTTTTAGTGAAGCTTCCAGACTAAGACAGCCTCGGAAGAAAGGCCTGGCAATCTAGTTGCAGAAATTTTCCAATGAAAACCTTATGGATCACAACAGAATATTGTCTGATGTGGTTGCTTTGGACATGTCATCAGGAGGGATCAATCGCTGGAGAAGGGCATCGTGTTTGATGAAGTGGAGGGTCAGTGAGGGCAAGGGAGACCCTTGGCCAAGATAGAGTGGCCCAACAGCTGCAATGATGGACTCGGACATGCTGGAGGTTGTGAAGATGACCCAGGACAGGGCAACATTTCATTCTATTGTACATAAGGTTGCCATGAATAAGGTTGCCATGAGTTGGAGTCAACTCGGTGACAGCTATGAATAACAATAGCAAAGTCTCTTCTAGCCCACAGTTTGTTTGCTAGTTTTTTTTTTTTCTTTCTTTCTTTCTTTTTATTCTGATTCGTATATCTGTATTTCTAAACTAGGTCAAAGGAGCCCTGGTGGTGCAGTGGTTAGGCCCACGGCCGCAAGGTCAGCGGTTCAAACCCACCAGTCACTCTGCGGGAGAAAGATGTGGCAGTCTGCTCCTGTAAAGATTTACAGCCTTGGAAACCCTGTGGGGCAGTTCAACTCTGTCCTCTAGGGTCACTTTGGATCAGAATTGAATCGATGGCAATGGGTTTAAAGTAGGCCAAGTATGGCCCCTGGACACGCTTTTAGCTCAGTAATGAAGTCACTCCCGGGGTTCACCCTTCAGCCAAAGATTAGCCAGTCCCATAAAACAGAATGAGACTAATGGGGCACAACAGCCCAGGGACAAGGACTAGAAGGCAGGAGGGGACAGGAAAGCTAGAAATAGGGAACCCAAGGTCGAGAAGGGAGAGTGTTGACATGTCGTGGGCTTGTTAACCAATGCCACAAAACAATATGTGTACTAACTGTTTAATGAGAAGCGATTTGTTCTGTAAACCTTCATGTAAAGTACAATAAAAAAAAAATTAATAAAATAGGCGAAGACAAAGAAAGAGTTAGTAGTTGCAATTTTATTTTGTAAAACTTTCTCTTTTGGGTATAGTATGTTAATTTTGTTTGTTACTAACCTGGGGTATGTTAGTTTGTAGGTAGATTTAAGGCCTGTGTATAAGCTGTGAGTGTCCTGCCTTAATTCATGTTGTGTCTGCTGTGTAGTTCATAAAATCCCTAGAGTGGCCAGCTGCACAGGGTCTGCCACGGGACACTGCCCTCCCTTAGTGAAGACCTGAGGATATGATAGTGCCTTTAGTTGGTTTATGAAGGTAGATCCATGACAGTGACAAGACATGCCACTCCTTGTGGCATGATGACCACTGTCTTCCCCATCACAATGCCCAGCCTTCCCATAGTAGGGCCTTTCCTGTTTCAGGGTTGGACACCAGGATTTTACACAACTCTAGTTGTCTGTTGCTGGGAACTTGGGAACAGGCAGGAAAGCATTGATACTACTGAATTAACTAGGATATTTCATTCATCCTCATACTGAGAGTTGTGTCCCTAACATAGATCTTTATGGCCATGCACATTCTGTGATGCATTGTGTGTTGTTGGTAATGTATTATAATCTATTAGAGGGTGATTTTCTCTAATTTTCTGTCATTTTGTGGTTCTGTGCAAAAGGCATTAAAATGCAGATTAAAATGAGGGCATCTGGATATCACTTGGAAACACCAGCTGAATTCACAGGCTTGCAGAGTGGCACTATGTTTGAAAAGCTTGAGCCGTTTCTGCAATTTTTCCTTTTTTTGGGAAGGGGGTAGGATAGGAGGTGGCCCCTAATTCCTAGAGAATATTTCCAAGGATGTGTTAATCGGTGGAGACTGAATGTCCCCATTGACTTGTCTCTGGGCTGGGCTTCATTTTGACTCCAGTATTGCCCAGCCTCAGGGAAGCAGCAGGCATCTGGTCCTCAGGCCTGTCAGTCTACCACCTGTCACTAACACAAGTCAGAGAGGGAGACAGTCACTGTCAGTGCTGTGAGTTAGAAGGGCAGAGTCAATTTGCATAAATACCCAATCTTTCTGAGTGTGTTTTTAAAGCTTCACATTCACTGTATCTCTTGGGATTTGAACCACACATAGTTGAAGGGCCCAAATGAGCACCAGGGGAGACTCTACAAGTCCAGCCAGACCACTGATATGTGGAATGCCGTTGCTCCATCCTCCCCTCCGTCTTTCCAATGCTGAATGATTGGGCAAGGACTGCTCTTCCTTTCCCAATGTCTTTCCACACGTTCCCTTACTCACCACTCATTTCACTTACCCTGTCACTGCCCATCCCCAGCCTCCCCACTGTCTCTCTCATGTGTGACTTGAAGGCTCATTAGATGATATCTATGTTGTTGTTGTTAGTTGCTGTCAAGTCAGCTCCCACTCATGACACCTCCGTGCACAACCGCACTAAACTCTGCCTGGTCCTGTACCATTTTCACCGTCACTGGTACGCTCGAGTTCATTGTTGTGGCCACTGTGTATTTTGAGTGCCTTCCAACCTGGGGGGCTCATCTTCCAGCTCTGTATTGGACAATATTTTCTTGTGATCAATAGGGTTTTCACTGGCTAATTTTTGGAACTAGATTGCCACACCTTTTTTCCTACTCTGTCTTAGTCTGGAAGTTCTGCTGAAACCTGTCCACCTGGAATGATCCTGCTGATATTTGATATATGGTGGCATAGCTTCCAGCATCACAGCAACATGCAAGCCACCACACTACAACAAACTGACAGATGAGTAGTGAAGAGTTTATTGTAGTAGACACTAAATAAATATTTGTTAAATAAACGTAGAGGGATATGTATAAAACTAGCAAAGCCAAAAGAAGATTTCTATATTAGGAGCCTGAGTTTTCTGAGAGGACACAGTCCGCTCTCTGGTCCTAAGGCTCTGTGTGTGGCCAGCTGTCCCTACTCTGAGCACAGACCCCACCTGGCTGGCCGGAGGAACAAAGTCAGGAGAGAGGTTTGCAGTCTTCTCATGGCAGAGACGAGCTGCCAAGGCATGTGGGCTGAGACCTCTCAGGTAGGGTGGGTGATTGGCAGTAGCCTAGCTCCATGTGAAATTCCCCACCAAGAATCCCAGGCAGAATGGTTTGGACAGGCAAGCTGGCACGCTGCAGACGGCAGGCTGCCTCACCAGCACATGTGAGGATGAGAAGGCAGAAAGACTGGGAGGTGGGCAGGGGGAAGGTGTCAGATGAGGTCTGATTTTATTCATTCATTCTCTTGATGATTTCAGATTAAATGAAGAAAAGATATGCCCATAATGAGGTGGAGGAACCCTAACAAAGACAGAGAACACCTGTGTAAGGGACAGGAGGGATTAGAGATTCAGGAGAAGCCGGCTGGGAAAATGTACACTGAGGTGACTTGAAACCGTGTGCTGAAACGCTATAATATCCAGGAGGAAGAAGCCTCAGAGCAGGACTGCAGAAGTGAATCAGGGGTGGTGGAAATCTGCCATCTGATATAGAGGTGGAAGAGCCTGGGCAATTTGGGATGACAGAAGCAGAGCTTGCCACTCGGAAGCGCAAGCTTCTTATTGTGAGGTGACACACTGCCTAGGATCCTGCTCTTGCCAGAGAAATCAGAGCCTGGAAGAGTAAAAGTAAACAAAAAAAGGCTTCTGAGAAGCAGTGTGCCAAATTGATGGTGTCCAAAGATGAGTTCTATAAGGATCTTACAAGCCAGCTTTGAGGAGTGGCAGGGCAGAAGTTGAGAAAAGTTATAGCTGTTAGCAATTTTTCTTTATGTTTGAAAGAACAAGCAATTGGAGGCACTCTTATGAGTGGCTCTCTAATCCAAGACTTTAACTGAAAATACGTATTTGAAATTTGAGGTCCCTGGGTGGTGCAAGCAGATAACGTGTTCAGCTGCTAACTAAAAGGCTGGAGGTCTGAGTTCACCCAGAGGTGCCTCAGAAGAAAGGCCTGGTGATCTGCTTCTGAAAAAACAGCCATTGAAGACTCTATGGAGCACAGTTCTACTCTGACACACGAGGTCACCAGGAGTTGGTATTGACTTGACGTCAGCTGATTTTTATGTTTGCCAAAGTATTGGATTCACCTGGAAATAACATTCTGTCAGTTGCTGACACCTATATTACACTTCATCTGTAAGTGAGACAGGATTTCCTCTAAGCCTGAGGCTGTGCCTGGGAGCTGTCCCTTGACTGGGAAATGCAGGCCTTATTTCCATGGAAGTCTGGTTGGTTTTGAAGTTTTTAGATAGATAACTGGATGTAGACAATAGATACATGGATATTTACTGTATAATATTCACTGTATATTATCATTATATCATGTATAGTAATAAGATAATGCATAGAATATGATATTGTATACTTTTACATATATAGGAAATGCAGAGTTTTTTTTAATGAGTTTTTTGTCGTTGACTAAGGTTCACATTAGTAAATGCAGTAAGTATATGATTATGAGCTACATTAAACCTCTGGGGAATCTTTTTCCAAAGATATTTGGGCATTGGTGGCTGGAAGAGTATCTGTATAAACCTTTGAGCTGTTGTAAATTCATTCAGGCAGATGACTAGAAATGATACAACCCCCACCAATCTCCCAAGGATCTGCTGAGAGGTGAGTATAGCATTTCAGGAAGGAACAGGGGTTCTCACTACTAATGAATTTTCACTGCCCAAATCTGGATTTGCAATGTGAAATATGGTCTTTCTTAGCCTGTGAATGTTAGAAGTAAGCACTTCCTTTTTGTTTTTCTTTTCCCTGAGCAAGTTCTGTACTGAAGGAGCTTTGGTCTGGTTTGCTTCAGCCCCTCCACCTTTCTTCTTGCCTTTCCCCCGGCACACCTACCCCCACCCACATGCTGCGTTAGTCCCTCCTGGAAGCCACGACTCCGCTGGATTTCACACAGGGTGGTGGGGAGCTCCCACCAGTCCTTTATGAGTGTCCAGAGACCAGTGTTTAGGTATTGCCCGAGACCGCAGGGAGTCCTGCCTAGTCTGCCCGTTTCCAGCACTGTGTGTTGGTGTCTGCTTGTGGCTCATCGTCTTGCTGTTCCTGGGAGGGGTGTCTGTGGCTTTTATTTCATCATACTGCCTCTCCTGAAGGAGCGGCCAGCTGTGTGGTTGGTGGCAGGGGTGAAAGGCAAGTTCAGAAGTGGAGTGGGCTCCTCAGGAACATCCCCTACAGAGATTGTATTTTCAATGTGGGTCAATCCAAACCAAGTTCAGCAGAGGAAGGGCAACATGAAGGATAGGGGTGCCAACATGAAGCCATCATGGTGGTATGAAAGGGCATACTGGACAGCCATAATCAGAGGACTAGTTGGAAATAAGAAACAGTGTCAACACACAAGAGAAAAGCAGGACAGAGACACTATGGCTGAATTAATGTTAAGATCGGAACTCTCCCACTTACTAGCCTTACACCTTTAACTTTTAACCTCTCCAGATTTTTAACTTAAATATTTATCTCCCCTGTGAGAGGGTTGCCAAAAAATTAAAAATCCCCCAAACCAAAAACCGAAACAAACCCATTGCTGCTGAGTCAATTCCAACTCATGATGACCCCATGTGTGCAGAGTAGAACAGCACCCCATAGGGTCTTCTTGACTAGTCTTTATGGAAGCAGATGGCCAAGCTTTCTTCCGTGGACCACTGGGTATGTTCGAATTGCCAACCTTTAGCTTAGTAGTTGCACACAATTTGTACCACCCAGGGACCATGTGAGGGGAATAGTGGGAATTTATTTGGGATTTATAAGGAAGCAGGAGAAGAAACTTCTATGGAATACCTGGGTGGTGCAAATGATTAATGCCCTCTACTACGAACCAAAAGGTTGTCAGGGCAAGTCCACCCAGAGGCACTTTAGAAGAAAGGCCTGGTGATCTACTTCTGAAAAATTGTCCATTGAAAATCCTATGAAGCACAGTTCTATTCTGACACACATGGGGTCGCCATGACTCTGAATCGACTCCATGGCAACTGGTTTTTTATGGTCTTCTGTTAACCCATACAATAAGTACAGGAAGCAGCGTGTGTGGGAGTCTGTGATGGCCTCTGTCTGTTTTCATTTTGCAGAGAAAGGGATGGTATCTCTCTTTAAATACACCTTGCATTCTACAAGGCATGCTGACATACTTCAGGCAATCTGGTATCTGCCTACTAACTTAATTTGTGGGTTTCTTATTCTTAATACCCAGGAATGCTATTAAAATGTTTTTTCCTGGTCCTTGTAGCCTGGTTGATTAATGGCAGGGTAATTGCCTTTCATTTCTTTGCCTTCAAAACAGTGCCGCTTGGGTCTTTACTGTGCTCAAAGCAGATGTCTTCTTCAAAGAGTGACATTCCTGATAGTTCAGCCCCTCCTCAATCAACACGTAGGTGAGAAGCCACTGGGGTGCACAGGAAGGCCACCAAAGCAAGCAGCCCTACAGGAGCCCTCTGAAGAACCACCCCAGGTCTTTCCCAGATTGATTATCATGGACAAAAGTTAGGCTAGTGCTCCTGAGAGGGTCAGTAGAGGAGAAAGGGCCTCTTCAGAGATCACTGTGGATGCTAGGTGGGAGGAAGGGGCAGAAACAACGCCTAAGAATGAGGTACTAGTTTATGATACAGTTTGTTGTGTGTAACAAACTGTATTATGAACTAGTCTGTTTCTACTAACAGTCTGAGCATTCACTATGTGTCTACCTCTGCCAGCCACTTTCCATAATTACTCTTATGTCAGTCTCTCACTAAGCCTGTGAGGTAGATATCACTTTCATTCCATTTTTATAGATGAGGAAACCGAAGTGCAAAGAGGGTAAGTAACTGAGCCAATGCTGCACATGTATTAGGTGTCAGAGCTGGGTTTGAACTCAGGTCTGTTTGATTCCAAGGCTCATGCCCTTCAACAGGGTGAGAGCTGGATCTAATCTGGAGTCACTCAGCACCTATTGTTTCAGTTATCCTTACAGAATAGGGCACAGATAAAAGCAAATAGACCTAGGTGTCAAGGAGTATCTGTACCCTGCTTTTGCCCTGCTTGCTTATGGTGACTTCTGACTGTCCACCCGACGTCTGCCTTCTGGCTCTTCTAGGCTAAATGTCATGGCATAATTGAGGTTTCCCAGCCCCCAGATTGGCCTTACTACCCAGGGCAAGGTTTGGTTTGTCTCCCCGGTATTTCTCTCAATCCAATCTCAGTCCCGATCACCACTTTCCCTTTATGGCTTTGCCGCGACCTCCCAGACTCCTGCATCTGGTATACCTGTCACCCAGGGCACTGCGCGCGCGCGCGCGCACGCGCGCGCACACACACACACACACACACACACACACACACACACACACACACACACACACACACACACACACACACACACACACACACACACACACACACACACACACACACACACTCCAGCACCAAATGTGTCAAACCAGAAGTGTGAGTTTTCTTAGCCTGAGGAATTTGGAATCTTTGCTAGATGGGCTGGGCAGTGAGGCCTGGGAAGTGAGTCAGACCTGGACTTCCCTGCACAGCATTTCCTGAAAGGAAAGAAAAATCATACACAGTGATGGCTGCTCCACTCTGTAACTCTTGGACTTTATGCTACAGGGCTGCTCTCTAGAAGAAGCACCGTTTACTGTTCCCAGAAAGAAGAGAGAACAAGTGGACAAGAGTGGGCCATACACAGAAGTAGGACTGGACAAGGAACCAAACAGATCAGCGTGTAATATTTAGTGGGGAGTTCCTGGGTGGTGTGAACCGTTAACATGCTCGATTGCTAACCGAAAGGTCAGGGGTTGAAGTCCACCAACAGGCACCTCAGAAGTAAGGTCTGGAGATCTAATTCTGAAAAACCAGCCATTGAAAACCCTGTGGAGCACAGTTCTACTCTGACACTGGGGCTGCCATGAGTTGGAGTCACCTGGTTTAGTTGCACGTGGCAGCGGAGGGAGTTGCAGTGATTTGTATGTGCTTTTGACCTTGCTACTGAGCAGTTGATCCGATCACTTCATGGTGGCTTTGGTGACCTTGATCTACCCTGTAGAGGGATACCATTTTTGCCTTTCTCCACAACTGTGGAATTGCTGATCAGATGGACTGGCAGGGAAGTGTCCTCACTGTGAGAATGTTTTGCTCCTCTGTAGGTGTGTGCGGCTGCTGCTGCCTGCCCACTAGTGCCAAGGACCACTCCTGAAGAGTCCTTGGAGTTTAGTCATTCCCATTGTTTTCTATTCACTTTCCTGATCACCATGTTTTTTGGCCTTACTCACCTGAATGCAATTTATACCCTGTGAGTTCCTAACCTTCCTTTTCCCAGAATGCTCAGGGACCGAAAATCCAACTTCATTTAACCAGAAGTCTGGTACTTGGCTAATAAGTCTATTTTAAATGAAACTGAAATCCAGGCTAGGATTTTTGGTTCACCTCTTAGATCACAGGAATTTATTGCCTCATTAACAGTTGAATAAGCAGTTTTAAATGATCCCAGAATAGGCTGACCACTGGAATTTCACCAGTGTGGTAGGGCTCCTTTCTCAGCTGGCTTGTGACTTGCCTTTGCTCCCAAGGGAGCCCATCATGGGAAGAAAGGAAGCAAGAAATGAGATGCAAAGAAAGTTTCAGTGAGTGGGCATTCTAGTTTATCAAGTAGCAGTAACTTTAACTGTGTGTGTGTGTTGGAGGCATTTAGAAGTTTTGTGCTTGTTAGTCATTTAACCTGAGGACCTAGAAGTACTTCGGAAGTGGGACTGCGTGTGTGTGTGTGTGTGTGTGTGTGTGTGTGTGTGTGTGCATGTGTTTAACTGAGCTTTATTAAGAACCATCTATTTTTAGTGATTTATTTAGAGTTATTTCTACTTCAGAGTGAAAATACCATGTAGATTTGTTTGTTTTAGCTCTGCTGCTAGAATGTAAGCTCCTTGACAGCTTTTTTGTTTGTGTGTTTATTTTGGTTTTCTAATCTTTTGTTCACTAATGTATTCCAGCACTTAGAACAGTGACTGTTTATGTTAGTTGCCATTGAGTTGATTCTGACTCATGATAGCCACCCCATGTGTCACAGTAGAACTGCTCCATGGGGTTTCCAAGGCTGTGACCTTTTGGAAGCAGATCACCAGGCCTGTCCTCCAAGGTGCCTCTGGGTGGGTTTGAACCGCTGACCTTTCAGCTGGTTGTCAAGCACTTACCTTTTCAGGCCACACAAGGACTCCAGAACAGTGACTGGCACACAGGAATTAAATAAAAATTTGTTGAATGAGTAAATAAATGATTATGGATGTGGTTTGTGTGTGTGCACCTGCACACCCAGATGACAGTAACATCTCACCCATAAGTCATTTCTCTAACAACCGTGAGTATTTGGAATAAGAATTAGATGCAGTCCACAAGGCCCTGGAATAACCACATAGATGTGACAAAGCTCATTCTCATATTTTTTGTTCATAAGAGAGACCTTTCTTCCTTCACATCCAGGTTTACTTTAGATACTGTTCTTGGTCTGAAGCAGATCAAAATTGGCAAATAACAGAGACAATCACAAAGCAAAACCAACAAAGTGACAGCTAATAGCTTGACAGGAAGAGAGAGGACAAAAAGCAGACATGAGTACTCTAAGCACAGGCACTGGAATCATTTGGTTTAGGGGTACACAGAGAGCCCTTTACACTTCGTTATAACCTTTGGACACTATATCATGTGGCGTGGTGTCTTAGGCTGGGTTCTCTAGAGAAGCAAAACCAGGAAATGTGTGTATATATAGTGAGAGAGAAGGAGGGAGGATAGGAGGGAGGGAGAGAGAGAAATTGATTTATCTCAAGGAAATGGCTCAGGTGGTGATAGAGGCTGGCAAGTTTCAAGTCAATGGGTCAAGCATCAGGCTGGAGGCTGCTCCTGACTCACATAGCTGCAAGGGCTGATGAACCAAGATCGGCAGGTCAGACGTCAGGCTGCTAGCTCACAGGCTGTAGAGGCTGACAAATCCCAAAATTGGCAGGCGGTATGGCAGGCCACTGGCTCAAGTCCCAAGAACCAGAGGCCAAATAACGATGAGCCAGATGCAGGGTCCTGAGTAAGCAAGCAAGCTTTGCCAGAACATCCATATATATACTGGATGCAGGCCACACCCTCAAGGAAACTCTCCGTACAACTGATTGGCTATTCACATCAGATCACATCATGGAGGTTGACTACATCATTACATAACTGCCAGACTACGTCATTACGTAACTGCCAAACCACTGAGAATTAGTGGCCTAGCCAAGTTGACACACAACCTTAACCAACACACAGGGTATGAAATTAATTAATATTATAATGGATACTGATACTGAATCATCAAAAACTTAAATTATGTCTCATAACTTTATAAGATGGCAAGATGCCGTTTAATTCTTTCGGAAGAGTCTTTGGGAATGGTTTAAATGACTGTTTCTTAAAAAATATATGCTTCCTTTACCTAGGTCAGGTATCAGCTAAGCTATAGTCTGTGGGCCAAATCCAGCCCACTGCCTGTTTTTATAAATAAAGTTTTATTGGAAACAGCCAAATTCATTTGTTTACATACTGTCTGACTGCTTTTACACTACAAGGGCAAAATTAAGTAGTTGCAATGGCCCATTCTGCAATGGTGGGAGTAGTAGCATCAGTGTCAGAACCTGTCTAACTTCAAGGGGGATAATGAGAATCAAAATCAGCCCAAGGCTGATCCCTGTGAGGTGGAGGTCAGACATACCTCCACTCTTCAACCTTTTACCAATTCTGACACCAGCCATCCCTCCTATGGCACCCTCTACTTCTCTTCTGGCTTCAATAATCCATTGCAATGGCCACATAGAACTCACAGACCATACTTACAGTTAAGTGGTTTATTAAGGAAGTGTCTTAGGCTGGGTTCTCTAGAGAAGCAAAACCAGTGAATCGTGTATGTATATGTCTGTATGTATGTATAAAGAGAGAGAGAGAGATTTATATCAAGGAAATGGCTCACACAGTTGTAGAGGCTGGAAAGTCCCAAGTCCGTGGGTCAAGCATCAGGCTGCAGGCTTCTCCTGACTCATGTAGCTGCAGGGGCTGATAAATCCAAGATCAGCATGTAAAATGGAAGGCCGCTGGCTCAAGTCCCAAGAATTGGAGTTCAAATGATGACAAGCCAAATGCAGGATCCAGAGTACAGCAAAAACCAGTGAGTTTTGCCAGAAAGTCCATATATATGGGATGCAGGCCATACCCCCAAGTACATTCCCTTTCAACTGATGGGCTGCTTGTAGCAGATCTCATTATGGAGGAGATTACATTATAACAGATCTCATTATGGAGGTGATTACATCATTACATAATTGCCAAACTACATCATAACTGCCAAACCACTAAGAATCACAGCCCAGCCAAGTTGACACGCAGCCTTAACCATCACAGAAAGTAACATGGTACAACCCCAGGATCAGGATCAGCAGGCTACCACTCAGGATCAGGATCAGGAAGCATGTAGGCAAAGTCTTCTTCAGTGCAAACCAGCACTCTCAGCTCCTCTTGGCCATGCAGACCTTCTCTCAACCTCCTCTCGGGCCCTTGAGGACAGGCCTCCTCTCGACTCCCTCAGGATAGTCTCCTCTTGGCCCTGCCATCTGTCACCACTGACTCTGCCCCAGGGTCCCTTCTGGGTCTGTCACTGCTGGTTCTGGGGGCCTCTCACTGTCTTCAGTGTTATAGCCCTTGGCCTGTGTTACAGCTGTTTTAGGAGTTTTCTTGCCTCCTCTCTCTCTGCTTCTTCTCCTTTTTTCCTTCCTTCTGCTGCTTCTCTTCCTGCTTCTTTATTTCTGAAAAACTTCTGTGGGGTTGGCAGCTTATGTGCACAAACTCCTCATCAATTTCAAGGCTTGACCTCTCCCAGTGGGGGCTACAAACTGACCAATTCCCTCTTGGTAGGCCACAGATACTTCGTTTGCATAGTAGGCTATTGTCACCTCATTTGCATAGTCTGTTGACCAAGCCCTGCCAGGTGCATACCAATCACAGGGCAGGCTGCATCCCAGGAGCAGACAAAAAGTATCAAACCACAAGTTGTTTACAGTTTACCAAGGAAATGCCAATCAACCCAGACAAAAGTAATAAACCCTGTAGGGTAGAAAACTAGGACAAAGGTAAGGGTTTAGGGGAAAAAAATCTTTCAAGCTTTCTTTCCAAAGAACCAAAGCAAGAGGCCACATAAAGGAACTCATTTCGCCAGAGGCGGTGTGCAATTAATTGCTTCTGAGCCTTTGGTTGATGTGCTCCTTTATATGGATTTTGCCAAAATGTCCATCAACAAACAGATGAACAGATAAGCAAAATGTGTTTAGATATACAATGGTATATTACTCAGCTGTAAAGAGAAATGAAGTCCTGGTGCATGCCACAACATGGATGAACCTTGAAAACATTATGCTGAGCTAAATAAGTCAGCTGCAAAGCGACAAATACTCTATTATCTTACTTATATGAATAAGCAAATATACAGAAACCAAAGATCATTACTGGTTACCAGGGATGGGAAGGAGGGAGAAAGCAGGAGTTTTTGCTGGGGGGGAGGGCACTGAGTTTATGTTGATGGTAGTGGAATAGTTTGGAAAAGGATAGTCATAATGGTCACCCAACATGAAGAATGTAATCAACGTTATTGAACTGTAAATGTAGAAGTTGTTGTACTGGTGAATGTTTTGGTGTGTATATTTTCAGCACAGTAAAAAAAATTATCAGTTTTGCATGCATTAGTAGTAGAATATAGCCCTGGCTCTTTAAGATCTTTCACATATTTAAGCAAGTAAATGACTTCTTGCCTTCAGTGGGTTTTTATTTACGATCAGTCACTATTACACCAAGATGTGAAATTAAAAAGATTTAAAGACAGTGGTGTCAGATCTTTTCCTGCATCCAAGGGATGTAGGAAAAAAAAAAAAGTGCAGAGACAGCTTTCAGTGTTCTTATATAAAAATTGCTTTTAAAAAATATATTGTCATGTAATTAAGAATATTGATGATGTGGATTTAAGCAGAAAAGGGACAGTGTAGATGAGGAATGACTAGGATTCTAATCCTATTCCTAATCCAAAGACAGCTCCTCAGCTAATGGTCTGTAGTCATTTTGCTTCCTACCTTCGCTCTTAAACCAATACTTTTTTTTTTTTTTCCTGTAAGGTCTTGAGGCCTAAGAGGTCTAAAGGGATCACTCTTCTACTTTTTAGTTCTCCAGGCTAGTTTATCAGAATTAGAACTCAGTGTCTGGAGCCCTAGGAGGCCATGTTCCAGGTGAATATAGGCCTTTGCATGAGGAAAAGGGGAGAGAAGGGAAGGGAGAGAGGAAGGCAGCATCAACGTTAAGTAGGATTCGGAGAAGAAGAGAGATTAAGAGTTTAGAGTAATGTTTATTTTGGAAAGAACCATCAGTATATATTTCAGGTGTATGCGTTCACTATAGGTTTATTGCCTGGCTGAATTTTAAATATAAATCCCTTTGTCATCCTCAGTATATTAGCTGCTTGGTTGTGATGCACTGGAAGAAGATATTTACTACATTGTAGATGGAGATCATTTGGGATTTAAGACTGCAATGGGCTAACACCTTTAATATATAAAAACTGTTTAACGCATAAAAAAGTTCCATGAAATCTGTTTTTTTCCCTACCATGATACGTGTATTCATGAGAAGTAATCTCCATTTTGCCTCTGCTCTGTTAGAGTAGTTTATTATCCCACACACATTAAGGTTTGTGTCTAAATCAGCATGTTGAAGGCTGTTGTGAAAGTAAATATATAATTCTTCATAAAGTTTTGGTTAAGTTCTTAAAGTTACACATTAACTTTTAGCAGTGTAGGTTATAGGTAGGATTTAAAAGTCATCTTTGTAATTGACACTTAAACTCAAAATCTTTTCTCATAATTGTTAAGGCCTTCATTCATGCCAGCCCCAAGGTATCACTTATTCTTGTCAGTGCTTGATGGTGTGACAGGCCACAAAATTTCAAGTAACGTAGATGTAATTGGGCACGAGACACTGACTTATAATTCATGAAACTGCAGCCTTCCACCTATAATGGAGAGGCATTTGCAAAGATGTGGTTTTGATTTACCTGGTGAAAGCCAGAAAACAAACAGGAAAACTTTGTTCCGCCATCACAACTGCTGAAGGTGACAGTGTAAAAAAAAAAAAAATCCAGACTGCTTCATACACAGCCATTCATCTGTAGCAGCATTATAGGGAACTCCAGGGGTTTCTTTGGCAGAATCTCTGGGCTCTTGGGGTACAGGCAGGCCTCCAGCCTTGCCCTCGTTTAGCCAGAATGGCTGTGCCCCTCCCTCTCTCCAAACCTTTCTCCCTCCCTCCTATCCTCCATCTTTCCTCTCTTTCTTCACATTGGGCTTCTGTGTAAAATTTCGTTTGAAAAACGGGTTCCATTGCCTTTCAAAAAAGAGTTCATAAAAATTTATCATTTATAAGGATGTTGATACTGAGCTTGAATGCTCCCAAAGTCTTTTTCTGGTTCAGCAATTTCATAGTAAATTGCCACACCCCTGGGTCCCAACCGTTCTCCTCTATTTCCTGGTTTTTCTTTCAACACACTGGACAGCATACAGGCAATTTAGATGCACAGATAATCTCCACCAGCATGTGAGAAACTTCAGGATACAGACAGACTGAATACCTTGGCCATATTTTTTCATGTAAGTGGTAGCACTTAGCCTTTTACAACTCAAATTTTTAGCTCAAAATTATATTTTTCGGTTCTATCCATGTTGATACATGCAAAAAGCAGGCAATTCTGTTCCTTTCTATTCTTCTTCCAAGTCTGGGTTGACTGCCTCCACCTTCCATCACTCCCATCCCCACCTTGGGTCTCCACTCACACAGTTAGCTAACTGTGAAGGAGATAGGTTGTTCCATTGTATCATCATACATTAAAATGGCACTAAAAATATATTTTGAGCTATTGCCAGCAGCAATGGTATGTTTTTGTTCTCTTGGGCTCTCTTGCTCAGTCAGCCTTGTGACCATGGACGTATATGTGAATGCCATCTGAGGTCATAGACTCAAGTGAAAAGAGGTTTAAGGTAATTACCTTGGCTTTGTTATTTTCATAATAAAGACAGGCCTCAGAGCCTCAGAAGCCCTCTGCCTACCATGGACTTGCAGAAAGTTGGGGCCCCAGTGTCCTTTGTGCTCCTCGCACCTAAGCCACCTATTTCTACATCTATACCCTGCATCTTGTTACTGATAATAATAACTGATCACACTGTCATTATCAGTAACTGTCCCGGTTTCATAATCTCATTTTCGAGTATCCCATTCTTTGACCACCACCTCTTTCTTGCTCACTCCTTCTCAGCCTATGAAGTTGTTGTTGTTAGTTGCCATTGAGTCGATTTCAACTCATGGCGACCCCATGTATGCAGAGTAGAACTGCTCCATAGGGTTTTCAAAGCTATGACCTTTTGGAAACAGATCACCAAGCCTGTCTTCTGATGCACCTCTGGGTGGGTTTGAACTGCTAACCTTTTTGGCTAGTAGTCAAGCACTTAATTGTTTGTGCCCCTCTAGACTCCGATGCCTATGAGGTAGGTACCATTGTTCCCATTTTATGGATGAGGAAACTGAGAAACAGGGAGGTTAAAGAATTTACCCTATATCCCATAAATAGTATCTAGTGATCAATTCTGTCTTCATTTCCCTTGACCTATTTGCAGGGTTTACCAATTGATTGGAGCCCTGGTGACACAGTGGTTAAAAGTTATAACTGCTAACCAAAAAAGGTTGGCAGACTGAATCTACCAGCTCTCCTGTGGGGTAGTTCTTACTCTGTCCTATAGGGTCACTATGAGTCAGAATCGACTCAGTGGAAACAGGTTTGGTTTTTGGTACTAATTGATCACTTCCTCCTTCTTGAAACATGTTCTTCACCTCATTTCCAGAACATCAATATCTTTGATTTCTCATTTTTCCTCATTAGTTGCTCCTCGTCAGTATCTTTTTCTGGTTCCTTCTTATCTTCCCTAAATAAATCCCAGAGAGCTCAGTCATCAACCCTTTTCTCTATGTATACTTACTCCCTGTGTGATCTCTTCCAGTCTTATGACCTGAAATACTATCCATATTACTATGTACTGTTGACTTCCAAAATTATATCACTAGCCTGGACCTCATCCCTGATGCCATGTTTAACCATTTCCCTACCTCACCCATTCCACTACAGCCACACTGGCCTCCTTGCGCTTCCTAGTTATGCTCCTGGTGCCCCCACCTCAGGGCCTTCATGTGGACCTGCTCCCCAGCCTGGGATGCTTCTTTGCAGATGCCTGGGTGGCTCACTCCCTCACCTCCTTTAGATCTCTGCTCAAGTGTCCCTTTCTGGAGGCCATGTCTGCCTCCAGAGTAGTATGAAAAAGAGTAGTCCCTCTCCCCAACCCCCAAAATCCTGTTCCCCCACCCTGCTTTATTGTTCTTCATGGATCACCACATAACATATCAGGTGTTTGCACATTTACTCCGTTTTCTCTTGTCTCCTCAGCTAAATGAAAGATCCAAGACAGCAGAGACTTGATTTTGTTCACTGTTCTCTCTCTAGTGCTGGCATATAATTGTTGTTGTTGTTAGTTGCTGTTGAGTTGGCTCCAACTCATGGTGATTTTATGTACAACAGAATGAAACGTTGCCCAGTCCTGCTCCATCTTCGTGATCATTGGTATGCTCCTACGTTGTTGCAGTCATTGTGTGTCTTGAGTGCCTTCCAACTTAATATTCTGTTGTGATCCATGAGGTTTTCACTGGCTAATTTTCAGCAGTAAATCATCAGGCCTTTCTTCTTAAATGTTTCTTCCTAGTCTGTCTTAGCCTGGAAGCTCTGCTGAAACTTGTCCACCGTGGGTGACCCTGCTGCTATTTGAAATACTGGTGGCATAGCTTTCAGCATCATAGCAACACACAAGCCACCACAGTATGACCAACTGACAGATGGGTGGTGGGAGCGTATAATAGGTGCTCCATAAATATCTGTTGAATGAATGAATGAAGTTGTCACAGGGAATGCTTAGACAGATGCCTTTTAAAATACCATGTTTTCATTTTTTTAAAAAGTAAATTTCTTTGTCACATTTACAGTGTGAATAAAATGACCATATAAGTGAGTCTTCTTCTTCCTTTAAGTTTTAAGACATTTATAAATGCATTTTAAATTGTAATAAAAGATTCCAGAAGGTTTTACAGCGTGTTTTCAGTTGATGGTGATAAATGGAAATAATTTAATAACAAAATTAACAGGTTATGGTTTTGCTAAAGCACCACAGTATTTTTAAGAGGGAAACTTCAATAATCCCATTTTACTACTTCTCTAAACCTTTGAAATACACAGTACTCATTAGTGTTGAATTATTTAGTAGAAATAAACCCAAAAAACCCCACCCTGGTATTAACTGCCTAGGGTCCTAAGGTTTCTTTATAATGCCTCCATAATATTGGCTTAGTGAATTAGGTACTAAGAAAAATGGCCATGCTTAGTTAACAATAAATCAGGTTATACAATTTGCAGAGAGAGCAACTAAAACTCTGCTTGTAAATAATAATGTGGGAAGATCTGGTATTAATCAAACCATGGTCCATAGCCAGACTCTACTTTCAGCTCCCAAACACAGTGTAGTTAATATTGAACATATCTATATATGAGTCTTAAAGAACACAATTATGCAGTCCTTTGGGAACAAGCTTTTGTGAAAAATTGATGGGGAATTGTACTTGAAACATATTTGCAGAATCAGACCCCTGAAAGGCATTGTCTTAGAACTTTTTTGAAATCTTGTGAATAGCCTCCTGACTGTGTAATTGGTAGCAGAGTAGAGCATTGAGAGTGTTTTCTTCAAAATAATTACCCTTCACATTTCACCTAAGGGTATAATCTGATTGAACCAGTGGCTATGAATACAGCTGGCCTGCTGCTGTCCGGGGTTGGAGGACCCACCTGATGACTAGGTCTGGTGCCAGAGCCAGCTTGTCCAGAGGTGTGCACAGATCGCCCAGAACATTCTGGGCATAGCAGAAAATCATTCATCTGGGCAGTGAACATGAAGACGCAAGTACTGCCAATTCAGAGTCTCCTTCTTTTTGAAAGCGTTTTCTTGAGATTTTTCTACCTGTTTCAGTTCAGCCACCTCTGGATATTCAGGGGTTCACCCAAAAGTAGGTCCTTTGTGTGGTTTCATAGGCCACTGTGATACCCCTCACGTTCTCTGAAGCCTGCCTTTTGTTTTCGGCCACAGAGATTTTTGTCAGTCTCTCTGAAGGTGGTTTATTGAAACTTCATCCTGGTCCAAAGTGTCCTTCATTCCCTGAATGGGTGTCCTGCATAGGAATGCCTGCCCCATTGCTCACCTTTTGACCCATGCATGCTCTGGAGGTGTGCTCCTCGCTTCTCTGGCCATGGAGTGCCCAGGCCTTGCTCTAGGATCCCAAGTCTGGACTCTGAGGACAACCTCGGTTGTGCAGAGAGGCCCACCAGGCCTGCCTGATGGGGGACATGTCTCGTGTCTGGCCCACTGCTTTGAGGTGACTCCAAGATCCCAGGGAACATGTGCATGGGGCCTTTAGTAGATAAGCTTCATGGGTAGAGAGGCTCTCAGTTATTATCTCCGAAGCACTTAATGGTTACCTTTGCCTGACTTATAAGTGAGCATATAACAGGAGTAGAGATGGTGCAGGACTCTGTTGGTTTGTCCTTCTGGAAAATGTCTCACACAGCCATGAGGAGAGGAGGGTAGGGAAGTGACAAGTGTTTTAACAGGCCTGAGACAGTGCCCACAGGAAGTTGAATTTTCTATAGGCCTGGGAAGAAACTGAGACACTTCTGGCTTTATCTTTTCTGACCTATCCATTGTGATAAATTTAGCTGAGAGCATTTCTCTATCCATGGAGATAATCTGGAAAAAGAGCTGGACATTAAACTGAGCTTGGTACTTTGATCTTGGCCTTTCTCTGGAGCCAGAAGGCTTATCTGGGGGGGCTCTCTTTGGTCCTTTATTATCCCTTTTTCTTGCTTGGATCCCGAGGTGTCCAGCTAAAAACTGGTAAGTGCGTTGAATAGGATATGACTTATGCCCTGGCTGTTCTTCTTCATGTGTTAGACATAGGACAGGCCCATTGTTTGTAATACTAACATGTTATGTTTATAGAGCTCTTTACAAAGTGCTTTTATAGCTATTACTCTATTGATCCATACATCAATACCAAGGAATAAATATTATCCCTATTTTACTAATGATGGAACTAAGGCTCAAGAAGATTGAGTCATGTGGCCAAGGTTATACAACTAAAAATGGCAAAGCTTAGACTAAAACCCAGGTCTTCTGAATTCACATCCAGAACTCTGTTCCTTCTGTTAACGCCTTCATCAGCCTCCCAAATGAAGAGGAAGAACTTTTTTCTGTTTTGCATCTGTGATTATAGTGTATTTTGTATTCCATAAGGGCTGGGACCATGTTTGTTCTCCAGCACCTATCACAGGACCTATCACATGTTAGGTACTTCATACATGTTTGATAAATGAACGAAATTGGTGAATGAAAAGGTGAATGAGTGAATAGATTTTTGTTGCTGTTCTGTGCTATTGAGTCAAATCCGACTCATAGTAACCCTATAGGACAGAGTAGAACTACCCCATAGGGTTTTCTAGGCTATAATCCTTATGGGAGCAGATCACCAGGTCTTTTCTCCCCAGGAGCCACTGGTGGGTTCAAACAGCCTACTTTTCGTTAACAGTTGAGCACTTAACCATTGTGCAACCAGGGCTCCTTAATGAATAGATTAAGGCAAAAATCTATTTGTCTGCATTTATATTGGAAAGTACTACAGGTAATGTATTCTAAAGAGTTTTAAAACGTGTCTGTGTGGTGGGGATTTGCCCTAGATCTTTCACCTGTTTCTGATTGCCTGTCAGTGTGGAAGGTCCAAATCCAGTCCACACCATGTTTCTCAAATTGTATTGGAATCTGTAACCAAAATCAATATTAAAATCTATTTCTAAATGTCTCTCTGCTGTATTTCTCCCATCCCTACCTCCCCTTTGAAGTTACCCAGCAAATACTTGGGGCACAGTTTGTAATCTTATCCGCCGCTGGACCACTCAAATCACTTTATGAACATTTTTACAGTTAATTTTTTTTCAGAATAGATCCTAAGGAGAACTGGTAGAGGCAGATAATTGAAAATCTCAATTACGAGCCTGTTTTACCTGTACTGTTTCTCCAGGACTCCACCACCAGGGCCATCTTACTGGTTTCCTCCAAGAGAGATTTGCATTTGTATGTGCGTGTGTGTGTGCGTGCGTGCATGTGTGTGTGTGTAGAGTGGGAAAAAGGGAAGTGTGGTCCCCTTGCTACTCTGAATGCATTCTTATAATCTTTGCTCTATACTCTTTCCTGTTGAAGGTTTTCATATTCTCCGTAAGGTTAACAGATCAGAGATTTTGGTGGTATAGTTGCTGTTGTTTTAAGTTTCTTACACAATTGATTTTCATAGGTGGACAATGTGCATGGATTGACTGATTCAAACTGATTCCTTGTAAGGTCTGTTAAAGATAGTCAGAAATCCTTCTTTGAAAATAGGAACAGAAATCCAGAATTTAATGGTATAGCAGAGAAGTACAACTGTGCTTTGTCAGATCCTAGGCTCACATAAGTTAGAATGGCTAGAGGCGGCCGGAGAGCAGTCTTGGTTTGCTCACTCTCTCCCTCTTTTAAATAATAACTTGGGCTTGGTGTGGTTTAGCCTGTGTAGGAGCATCTCGAAGGGATCATTCAAAACAGATGGCTTCAGCTTTTGCGCAGATCCTCAAGATGCTCTGCCAGCAGTTTCTACCATGAGAATACTCTGGGAAGCCAGGAAAGATTAGAGCCCTTAACGAGGTTCAACTTGTGTTGGTGGAGGGTTGGTAGGGGTGACACTCAAAATACACCGTGGCCACAACAATGGACTTGAGCAGACCAATGATGGTGAAGATGGCAAAGGACTGGGCAGTGTTTCATTCCGTTGTACATGGGGTCACCATGAGTCAGAGATGACGTGGTGACAGCTAACAACAACAAATAGCTTATAGCAACTGATCTTCAGGAATGATATTGGCTGAAGCTGATAGGAAGATATGGTCAAATCCCTGGATAAAGGCTTCTAGCTCCTCCTATCCCTTCTCCCTAAATACGCCATATCAGAGCTGTTTCAGTAATGCTTTGCTCATCTCATTGAATTTTCATTCAGACTTTTTCCCTAAAGATTATTCTAGAAGCAAGGAGTATAAGAAGTATTGCTGACTGTGTCATGATTAGTCCATCTCTCCCCAAATAAACAAACAAGAAATCTAATGATCACTGGTTAAATTTGGAGCCTACAAGCCAGTGTCTCTTAGCTAGATCTTAGAGTTGTTAGTCGTGGATATACAGACCCTCTGTTGGATGTTGTAGGATACTATTGCCTCTGCCCTAGGATACATTAAGGCATTTTTAATGAATCATGAATGAGAACACATGGTACAGCTCAGGTCCTCATCATCTAAGGTCTACTCCAGCCTGGGGCATTTATGACCAAAGCATTTGTGACTTCCCTCACCAAACCTAACCCAGCCCAGAGCCTGTTACAGAGTCTGTGGTTTTTTTGCAGGAACAAAGAACTCTTTGGTTTTCTCTATAATTGTACCAAATTACCTCTTAAAGATGTCTTGTTTTTATCGTCGCATTGGTTTTCCTTCTCTAAGAGGGAAACTGCAGAGTTACCATGATGTGAAATCTGGCCAGAGGCTTGAAGTGATTTCTTAGTAATAGCAACCTCAGCTGTCCCCTCTCAAACCCAGGCCAAGAGACAGAGATGGAAATGACAGTCTCCGCAAGCAGCTACCTAAACCACAAAGCAGATGAATGGTTTTATGTAGACAGGACCATGGGTTCCACATCAGCCTTTTCCACCACGCTCTTGTAAACAGCTAGCAGCACTGTCAGCAGTGCCTCTGTCACTAGGAAGGCCAATGGCATGAGTATCCAGAAAGAGAGGAGGCTGCCAGCTGGGAACATGGTCCACCAGCATGTGGTATTGTAATAATAAAGGGACCGTGCCTCCCACAGCATGCTCATACACACTCATACACACCCACCACACCCACCTGATTATCAGCTACCCCTGAGGAGGCAAATATTAAGAGGTTGTGCTTTTTCGAGTTTAGTATCTCCACAGTTAAGTAAAACTGAGACAGATAAGGGCCAGAATTTGCATCTGGAATCAGAACACCCACTCTTCACCCTGCATAGATTCTTCTCTAATGAGAGTGGATGAGAAGGAATCAGGTGTGAGGAGTTAGGGCAGGGTTTCAATCTCAGCACTATTGACATTTGGGGCTGGGTAATTCTTTGTTGAGGGAGTTTGTCCTATGAATTTTAAGACGTTTAGCAGTTAAGTACCCTTGGCCTCTCCCCAGTGCGTGTCATAGCCCCTTCCCCATTATGATACCCAAAAATGTCTCCAGATATTTCCGAATGTCACCAGGGGGGCAAAACCACCCCTGGTTGAAAACCACTGGAGTAGAGAGAGAATTTGGTGAAAAGACATTTGCATTATTCCTTTAGTCTCTGGCTATATCCCAATAGCCATTTATCATTGTCTTGAATTATTGCCTACAAAAAGCAGCAGTCCCCATTGCTGAGGTCTTCAGAGATGTCGCACATGAAATGGTCAAGTCCTCTCTGAAGATCTCAGGGTTGAGTGTTTGAAAGGGAGACACAAGTGTCCCTCTCCACTTCTTCCTTCTTCTCTTTCCCCATCTTTTCCTCCATGACAATGTACTGAGGTGCTTGTTAAAATGGCAGATTCCAGAGCCCCAACCCCAGAGAAGGCCTGAGAGAGGCCCCGGCATCTGACTTGGTACGAGCTTCCCCAAGGATGGTACTGCAGGTGGTCCCCTGGAGACAACATCTCAGAAACAGCTACAGGGATGTCAAAATAAATCCACTCTCCCCGTCCTCTCAAGGACATTAAAGTCTTGATAGCTTTACTGCAAAGCAGAAAGTGATCAAATCCATAGGAAAGATGGAGCTAATAGACTTGGGAACCATTTGTACTGAAACTGATTCATTCATCCAACAAATACTTTCTGAGTGCCTGCTATACTTCAGGCACGTTCTCACTAGTGCCTAGGGATTCAGCAGTGAACAGAACAGACAAAACTCCTTGCTGCCAGCCAGTTTCCATTTGCAGGGGGAGAAGGACGATGAAGAAGGGCTGTGATTAGTGACAGTGCTCTACAGAGAAATAAAGCAGAGAAGGAGGTGAGGAAGTGCAGGGGAAGTTTTCCGTCAGAATAGGGTGGTCAGGGAAAGCTTCATTTTGAAGGTGATCTTGGAGCAAAGATGACGGTGGTGAGAGATAGAGCCAGGAAGATTTCTGGGGGGGACAATTTTCCATGCAGAAGGAACAACAAGCACAAAGCCACTGAGGTGGGGATGAACATTCCTGGCGTGTTGGAGGAACAGCCAGAAGGGTCTTATGGCTGGAGCAGAGTGAGTAAGGGACCGAGTAATAGGAGATGAAGTGAGAGAGGGAACAGGGGGCCAGATTCTGCAGGGTCTGGTGGGCCAGTGGGAGGACTTTGACTCTGACTCTGAGAGCAATGTGATCAGAGCCAGTGGAAGATTTTAACCTGAGGAATGACAGAATCAGATTTAAGATTGAAAAGGATCACCTTGGCTGCTGTCTTAAGAGTAGACTCCAGGGAGGCAAGAGTAGGAGTTATCATTACTATTAAAATTGTGGCATGGTTTCTGCGCCCTAGGAATTTACCGTGATTGGGGAGATAGAGCATGTAACTCTAACTAACCAGGAGATGTATGCTAAGTGATATGAATGACTCAGACCAGAGAAGGACTATGGAAGTCCAGCTCTGGGAGTCCCAGCTCTGGGAGTCAGACTTCTGGAGGAGCTGGGCCTTAGTATGAACACCCTTTTGTTTTGTAAGCTTTAATGAAGTATAATTGATGTACAATAAACTGTACATATTTAAAGTGTACAATTTGATACACTTTGACGTATGTATACACTCATAATAGCAAATATATCCATCAACTGTGAAAGTCTTCTTGTGCCTTAGGAGGGAGGGTGGGAATTACCATCAGGGCAGGAACCTAAGTAAAGACACAGAGGCAGGGAGGTCGCGGGGGCTTCCGTGAGACCACGGGAAGCCCCTTGGACTGTACTGGAGTGTCACAGGAGGAACTATGAGGGGGCTATCTCAAAAGACAGCTTGAGCAATGCAATGTTACTCAGCCATAAAGAGGCACAAAGTCCGGATACACACTACCATGTGGACGACCCCGGAAAACATGATGCTGAGTGAAAGACGTCGTCACCAAAGGACAGATGTGTAATCTTCTTTGTATGAAGTATCTAGAATAGGCAAATGCATAGAGACTAAAGTTTATTAGCGATTACCAAGGGCTGGGGATGGAGGCCGGGGGTGGAGAGGGAATGGGAGTTACTGCTGAAGGAGCACGGAGTTTCTCTTTGGGGTTTTGATGAAGAACGGTTGGAGATGGATAGTGGTGATGGTTGCTCAACGTGGTGAAGGTAACTAATGTCACTGAATTGTACACTTCAAATAGTTGAAATGGCAAACATTTGTTACATATATTTTCCACAATAAAATTAAAAAGAAAAGACAGCTTCAGGAAAATGATGTGGGGCCTGGAATACTGGATCACAAAGGCTAGTGGGAGTACTTAAGTTTTTTGTAGGACATGGTGGTCAGTACAGGGTTATCTGTTAAAGTTTTCTCATCGGTTTTAAAAACAAAAACATCCAATCTGAGGTATTTCTTTTTTCCTAATAAGTCTAAGAAACATAGCCAGGTACATTTATGTAGTATTGCATGCCTACAAAATAAAGGAAAAAGAAACATTAGACAATTTCATAACTGGATAATTAAGAAAACCTTTAATAGCTTTATCCTGATGCAACTACTACTTACAGATTGAAAATAAAGCCATTTGCCTCCTAATGCATTAAAACCTATACTTAAAAAAATACATCTAATCTAAAACAAGGTTGCCATTAAGTCAAGTCTAACTCATGGTGACCCCATGAGTGTCAGATTGGAACTGTGCTCCATATAATTTTCAGTGGCTGATTTTTTTAAAGTAGATTGCCAGGCCTTTCTTCTGAGGTACCTCTGGGCAGACTTAACCCTCCAAACTTTTGGTTAGCAGCTGAGCATAGTAACCATTTGTACCACTCAGGGACTCCTACATCTAATCCAGATGGTCTTTAGTAATTAAAAGATAAAATTTTGGTGTACCATACCAGAATTTTGATTAGCGCTTCATATTTATAAAGTCTAGGACTTTTTTTTGTGTCATGTTGAACATGTACTTTAAAGTTAAGGGAAACATTTTCAGTAGGTAGTAGGAGTCTACTCTCTCATCCTAAGCTCTTAATCTATTTGTGAATGGATTCTGTTTCCCCGGGGTTAAGAGATAGACTGGAGAATGAGATTTTCTGGTTTGAAGACAGTTATTCTAGTGTGAAATCATCTGTTTTCTACTGCGTCTCCCCGGGTAGAGGTGGCAGCTCCTTGGAGACACTGACCAGTTGATGCTCTGTGATTCTGACTAAACATCTGGCAAAGCCTCTTTGGAGCATTGCCTGCTCCCGTGGGCTAAATAAGGTCTACTTCTCAGATGGCCTCATGTTCTCAGTTCCATGGGAATGAATGACTGTTGGATTATTTCACCTCTTAAAATAGAGGAAGAAGGCTGGTAGCCATCCAGTCAATGCTCAGTTTAGTAATTCCAGGGACCCTTTCTTACCTTGGTTTCTTTTAAGAAGCCTTTCACTTGCCCAGATACAAAGATGAACTGAGGATCAGGTGTTCTCTTCGTTACCATCTGTCTTAGTCATCTAGTGCCGCTATAACAGAAATACCACAAGTGGATGGCTTTAACAAACAGAAATTTACTCTCTCACAGTTTAGAGGCCAGAATCCAAATTCAGGGTACCAACTCCAAGGGAAGACTCTCTCTGTTAGCTCTGGGGGAAGGTCCTTGTCATCAATCTTCCCCTGGTCTAGGAGTGTCTCAATGCAGGGACCCTGGGTCTAAACAATGTGCTCTGCTCCAGGTTCTGCCTTATTGGTGGTAGGAGGTCCCTCTGTCTCTCTGCTTGCTTCTGTCTTTTATATCTCAAAAGAGATTGACTAATGATACAACCTAATCTTGTAGGTGGAGTCCTGCCACATTAACATAACTGCCTCTAATCCTGCCTCATTAACATCATAGAGTTAGCATTTACAACACATAGGAAAATCACATCAGATGAAAAAATAGTGGATAATCACATAATACTGGAAATCATGGCCTAGCAAAGTTGATACACATTTTTGAGGGACACAATTCAATCCATAACACCATTCTCTCCCTTATTAATTCTAAAACCAAAAAAATATCTCAAACCCATTGCTGCTGAGTGGATTCTGACTCCTGGATAAAAGTAAGTCCTAAGATCATCATTGCCATCATCACCATCACCATCATCATCAGAACAATATGAGACAGTAAATTTGCACAAGTACTATATTAGATACCGAGAATAGTAGCTTTGATAATAATTACTGTTATTGTCTAGGATTTACCCCAAGTACCAAGCACTGTAATAAACATGTTACACATATCACATTTAATCCTTACTTAATAAAATAGCTTATTGTTGTTGTTGTTAGGGGCCATCGAGTTCTTTCCAACTCATAGCAACCCTATGTGCAACAGAATGAAACACTGCCTGGTCCTGCACCATCCTCATAGTCGTTTTTATGCTTGAGCTCATTGTTGCAGCCACTGTGTCATTCCATCTTGTTGAGCGTCTTCCTCTTTTTCACTGACCCTCTACTTTGCCAAGCATGATGTCCTTCTCCAGGGACTGATCTCTCCTGATAACATGTCCAAAGTATGTGAGACATAGTCTCGCCACCCTTGCTTCTAAGGAGCATTCTGGCTGTACTTCTTCTAAGACAGATTTATTTGTTCTTTTGGCAGTCCATAGTATATTCAATATTCTTCACCAACACCACAATTCAAAGGCGTCAATTCTTCTCCAGTCTTTCTTATTCATTGCCCAGCTTTCGCATACATATGAAGCGATTGAAAACACCATGGCTTGGGTCAGGCGCACCTTAGTCTTCAGGATGACCTCTTTGCTTTTCAGCACTTTAAAGAGGTCTTTTGCAGCAGATTTGCACAGTGCAATGTCTTTTGATTTTTTGACTGCTGCTTCTGTGGGTGTTGATCGTGGATCCAAGCAAAATGAAATCCTTGACAACTTCAGTCTTTCTCCATTTATCATGCTCACGTTTATCATAAAATAGGTACTATTACCAAATCCCATTTTTACATTTAAGGAGACTGACGCTTGGATTGGTTTTTAAAAATGGTTCACAGTCATATAGCTACTAAGTGATAGAGCTGGGACTCAAACCCCCATATACTTAACTGAAAGTTTTTGAAAGAAGCAAGAGACATTGTCCATGCCATCTGGTTGAAAAAGATGAGACGTAGGCTTAAAAAAAAAAAAAACTTCTGTGGTCATGATGAGAATACTTCCCCTAATTTTCTGAGAAATCCATGGACTGATTTTAATAATTTGATGTTCTAATTAAAAATCTCCCTTTTCTTTGGAAGTAGAAATGTCTTATCCTCTGCGGCACTTTTTCACATGTTTCAGCAAGCAGCCCTGTTAAGTCCATTCCTGCCTGCCTTTGGCACTGGAAACAGCCTCCCGTGTGGAATACAGTCATTCAAACTGAAGCTGCCTATGTCATCTTTTAATAGGACCAAATCTCTGCTGTAATCTGGAGCAGATTTGCGTTGGTTGGGCACTGCCACTACATTCCAGGTTAATTTAGTTGCTCATGTAGAACAACTTTGGTCTGACATTTAACATTTCTTCCATGGGAGGTGTTTTTTGTCTCTTTGGGCTCATTACCTAGCATGCCTTTACAGTCATTCCTTTTCGCACGCTAGGATCCATGTCCGGGTGCACACCAGTGTGTGTGAGTGCCATTGCTGAGTGCAGTGCTGTTGGCTCACAAGTAGACTCATGATAATGATAACACACCTTGGGTTCAGATGCTGCCTGGTGGGCAAGAAGGAAGTTCACATTGAAGTTTTACGCTAATGAAGTAGGAATGTCAGCCGCCTGGGATTTCAGGGTATGGCCTAGTTGTTGTCACTGCTGTGGTAGTTATTTTGGCTGTCTTAGGCTGCACCGGGAGCAGACATGCTGTATCCTTGCAAACATCACTCCCCTCCTTCTCCCTCTCACAACCACCTAACTGCAGAATGAGCCATGCTGGTCTCCTCTTTGCTAATCAGAGTGAAACACTCAGGGACTTTCTTCAGTTCACACATTGTGTGGTGAGAATGGCAGAAGCTGTGAAGGTGGTAGCTCTTTCCCACAAAGAGCAATGATCATCATTACTTTGTCAAACATCTGATTTGTTCCTGGGCATCCCTCCGAGGTAGTCATATGCCTGTTTTGTGACTCTGGGAACTCTATGAAAAACAAAAATAAAGGATGTTGTTGTTAGGTGCCATTGAGTCGGTTCTGACTCATAGCGACCTCATGTATAACAGAACGAAACACTGCCCAGTCTTGTGCCATCCTTACAGTGGTTGCTATGTTTGAGTCCATTGTTGCAGCCACTGTGTCAGTCCATCTCGTTGAGGGTTTTCCTCTTTTTCACTGACCCTCTACTTTACCAAGCATGATGTCCTTCTCTAGGGACTGATCCCTCCTGGTAATATGTCCGTAGTATGTGAAACGAAGTCTCGCTATCCTAGTTTTTGCTGATCCTCCACTTTATCAAACATGATATTAGTAAATTCCTACTGGGTAGACTGAATACACTTGGAGTTGCCAAGAGTCAGAATCGCCTCAATGGCAATTGGTTAGGTAGTTTTGGGGATAGGACTGCTATAAAGAACATAGAGATTCTTGAGAAAGAAAGGACCCTGATGGGGAATGTGGTGGTGGTGGACAGTGGGCAAACATGCAAACCTGGGCAATGGAAGGACGACAAGGCATGTGAAGGTAAATTCCATTGATCATCTGGGAAGCTGCCAGCTGTGGGGAACAAAACATTGCATTCTCAGGGTACTACCCTCTGTTCAGGGCTTCATGGGACTGCATTTATGGAGGAAGAAAGTTTAGGAACAAAGTGGAAAGAAACTGCCTTTGGAAGAACAGCTTAAATCTTGTTGAGCTTGTCATGAGAGGCCTCTAGAATAATAAACAAGACACAAGCATCAACAGGGATTTGTATAACACATGCTGGACTCTGACTCCAGCTGCTGCCTTCATCACAGTCCAGAGGCTTTAGAGGAACAGACTGCAAGTACTCTTCTGGCCAAAATAATGTGGAAAATCACTGTGTTCTCAAGAGTGGTGTTATCATATATTGCTGAGCAACCTGTCCCTCAGAGGAGCAAATGGAACAAAAAGTAATGAGGAGCATTAGTAAGTGGCTTTGTTTGCCTGGGCGGTAGTTCTTGTGTTTTTGCTTGAGTTCCGCAGACTCTATGGCTTGTATTACCAGTCCAGCCTTGTGCATTGAGAGCTGGCTGCTAGCTCCTGGGAAAAATCATGCTACCTGCTTCCTGTGGACCTAACCTTGCCGGGTCAAGTGTATGGTACCAGTCTGGAGTTTTCCTTTAGGTAGGTTTTGTTTTTCTCCACACTGATGAGCTGGTCTGATGGTTAAAAAAAAAAAAAATAATCGTGTTATATAAACATTACTTTCTTTGGAACTTAGAGAAAAAGATTAATAGAGATTTTGATATAGGGCTTAGTGTACTGAAGAGAATTTGTTCCAGCAGTTCAAGGAAGAGTCAGTAAAAAGAGGATAACTAGACTCTGGTTGACCCACATGAAACTCTTCAGTCAGGAAGAACAAATATGGTTGGAAAAACTATGTTAACCTTAGATTTGAAGGAGTTTGTTTCATGACAATTGTATTATCGGTGACTAAATCACCTGTACGAAATGAATGGAAGATGAACCCAGGCCAACTTTGTCATTCGACTCTTTTGGTCTTGATTGGATTCTTTTATTTACTTATTTTACAAATATTTGTTGAGTCCCTACTGTGTAGCAGGTACAGTACTTTACACTGGGGAATTAAAAATGGAAAGAGTATTTGCCCTTAACAAGCTGAGAATCTAGCAGAGAAATAGTTTACAAATAAAAATTACATGAAGCTAACTCTTAGAATGGAGGTATAGGAAAGCAGGGTAATCAGATTGGCATTTTAGTAAAATAGTTCTGTTCTCCCCCTCCCCTCCCCCTGCCCCCACCCTGGGGAGTGAAGTCAAAGCTGGAATCAAGGACACCTTGGTGATGGGAGAAACACTAAAAGCATTAACATGGCAGGGGGCATGGAGAGGAGGTTCAGTTTAAGAGTTTTTAGAACATAGCCTCTATCTAATTTGGTGATTAGAAGTGAAGGAGAAGGAACGGGCAAGGAAGGTTCTAGATTTCTAGCCTTGGCCTCTGGGTGAATAATGATACTATTTACTTAGTGACTATTGGAATAAGAGTAGGTATAAGGGCAAAGAAAACCTGTTGCCAAGGAGTTGATTCCAACTTACAGGGACCCTATAGGACAGAGTAGAACTGCATAGGGTTTCCAAGGAGCAGCTGGTAGATTCAAACTGCTGACCTTTTTGGTTAGCAGCTGAGCTCTTAACCACTGTACTACCAGGGCTCCAAGGGCAAAGAAAAGTAATTTTGAAATGTCAGTTTGAAGGGTATTGGGATATCCAGATCATTCTGTCTAGTGGGCCTTTGGCTATAAGGCTTGGAGCTCAGGAGAGAGGCCAAGCAGGAGTGGAGATAGAGAATTCCAAGTCACCAGGATATGGATGGCTGTTGAAGCCATGGGCTTGTATGTGATTGCCTGAGGAATGAATGTCAGTGAACAGGAAGAGAGATTTAGTCATAATCATGTAGTTAAGTCTGCCAGAAGATACGTGAGGCAACTGACTGAGAGTCAGTAGACTATGAGAGGCCCTTTGGGGTTATGACAGGAGATTCCATTTTCCTGAAATGCCCCCAGGAGATGTAGGAGAACTGTAAAGGGATTGGATAACAATTTATGGGTTGTTCTTTTTTTTTTGTGATCACTGATTGGGAGATTTAGGTTTCTGAACATTAACTTCCTTCTGAGGATCTTTACCAATCCCCCTAAGTGTTTTCTTGAATCCCTCTTCATGGTAGAGGTGGGGCAAAAATAATTCTGTGTATTTTCCTGAAAGAGGAGAATGTTTTGAGGACAGAACTCCTAAATGTGAGAACTTAGGAAGAAAAAGTTGCCCCAGTGCCAACAGCACATTTTCCAGTGCACCGAAATAAAACTTGGGACTTGAAAAAGAGATGTTGGGCTTGCCCATGAGTTCAATGCTACTCCCATTGGATTAATTCCAGAGGCACACGAAGAATCAGGACTAGATCCAGGGGGATGATACGAATGTCTTTGGAGCCCGTAAGCTAGGTGGCATGCCAGACGGGGTACGAAATTCATTCCTTCTGTGGTTCCACGTTTCTTTTGGTGCCAGCTGAGCCAGAAGAGGCTCCCCTAGTGCACCTCCTGGGGCTGCTATAGTCCTTATTGCGTCCATGCCAGGAAAGCGCATTATACGTGAGCCATCCAGGTTCTGAGGACTCCTTTTCTCTTTTCCTCCTGTTTATCGCTATTCTTCCTAGAAACAATCTCCTCTTTATTCAGCATTTACAGATAGCTAGGTCTGTTAACCATTCCTCTTTGAAGTTTTGAGTTGTACTCAAATATTTATAACTTGTGGACAAGCACTTGAAAGGGATTTTAGTTTTCATAGGACACATTTCTCAACTTATGGAGGCCTTTTGATGATAACCAGCATAGGGTTACAGAGCAAGTGTTCTTAATTTAGGGAACACTTCTTTGATATCAGTCAGCGTTATTATACTCATTAAAGAATCAACCTCATCTTTCCTCTGGATGAAACAAAAAGGTACTATATGCTGCTTCCTGGTTGTCTGTGGCCACCATGTACATCATGGTGGCAGTGGTCACAGCTGTGGCCCTCGTGTGACAGTTCGGTCGCCTCTTGCAGGCTCTGGTAGGCTCTTCTGCAGGGCTTACTTTGGTTGAGCATAGTTCTGAGTGGA
The DNA here is from genome assembly GCA_030035585.1 of Dugong dugon. NCBI lineage: Eukaryota > Metazoa > Chordata > Mammalia > Sirenia > Dugongidae > Dugong > Dugong dugon. Next base: position 18,542,049 of record CM057469.1, on the reverse strand, counting down.
GGAGAGAAGTGGAGAGCCGGAGTTCTCCTTGCTGAGGCCTTGTGAACCAGGAGGGGAGCGCAGAGCTCGGTATGCCTGAGTGTGTGTTGAGTGCTCCTGTGAGTCGTTACAGACTGGACTAGACAGCAGTAGAACCACCAGTTGCCACTGAATTGATTCCTACTCATGGCAACCCCATGTGTGTCATAGTAGAACTGTGCTCCATAGGGTTTTCAATGGCTCATCTCTCAGAAGTAATTGCTAGGCCTTTCTTCCGAGGTGCCTCTGGATGGACCAAATTTCCAAGCTTTCAGTTAGCAGCCAAGCATGTTAACCACCCAGGGACTCCAGGCAGCAGCAGAGGGAGGTGGCTTTTGGCAGTCCAGGAGCAAAGAAGGCCCCTGGACAGTGAACTCACAGAGCATAGGGATCATTTGCATGTATCCTCATGTCCCCAGCTTGGCGCAGCTCTTGGCACATTGGAGGCCAACGTAAGTATTTGTTACATGTTAGAAGCTGAGCAGCAAATAGTAATAGGCTGAGCAGTGAAGATTCTGCTTCTGGGAAGAGTACTATAAACCAGGAGGAAAGGGGGAAAGGAATGCTTAGACCATGGATGGCTCACGGGATTCCATAGAACGAATGCATCTCTTTAGCTCTGGCTACAAATACAGATGTCAGTGCTGAATCCAGAGTTTACGGGCTAGATCTAAAATAAACTGTAATGTGTGGATGCGGCTTATCTTAGATCTGCCACCTTACTGTGGCACTTGATTGGGCTAACCAAAGTGTTATAAATAAGCAATTAATTTGAAGCTTCTTGAAACCAAGTAATTTGGTGACGTAAAAGCACAAATGGGTTGTGTGTTGTTTTTCTTTGCCAGTTCCCTGATTTCTCATAGTTTCCAATTATCTGGTAGAATGTAGAAATAAATAAATGAATTATGGAACAACGGAAGGATAAAATACTAAGTGGTCATTAAAAATCATATTTTCAAATGGCATTTATTGATAAGAGAAAATTCTCATTATATAATAAGTGAAAAAGCAAGAGAATATATGTATATAGAACATATTTTTCTTAATGTGCATAGAAGAAAGCAGAAGGAAATACACCAGACGTTAACAGGTGGTGATTTTTTTCCATTTCTCTACATTTCTGCATTTCTGGAAAATCTCTCCATTTTTTTAGGAAGAAAAATATAATTTAACAAAGAAAATACTGCAGGCTGTGAGAGCTTTTGCTAATAAGTCTACAGCAGAATTCTTTCTCAGGAAATAGATATTCTCTCTGAGTCTTTTCATAGAAATTGCGTACATACACTAATAATATTCCCTCCCCACAAGGTTAAATTAACTCAATTTTTGATTTGGCAACTGTGTTTTACCTTTTATCATCTTCCAAGAAATAGTAGGGGTCTGAGAACTCTCAGGGGTCCTCTAAGTGGAAGTGGGAAGATGATTGTAAAGGCCCTGCTAGTATTTGATCCCCTGAACTGGGCAATGCACCCTGAACATTGTACCACAACATGCATTTACTCAGGAGCTGTTGCTGCTTCATAGTGAACATACTAAGCACTGTCCAGCAGGTCAGGAGAGAAGCCTTTCCTCATGGTGTCCATTGGATGTGCCTATTCTGGGCCATGAACAGGTAGAGGTCAGCCACTGGGGCTGGTAGAGGACTCACCAGAGCACCATGTGTGAGTGAATGCTGAATAAGAACTTGGTGATGAGAAAGAGAAAGAGAAAATGGGGACATGAGGCGGGCTGGGTCAATGGGGCCCCTGTCCTCTCTGCCTCCACCCCCCATCCCAGATCTTATCATGACAGTCTCTAAGTCTCCCCTGCTCCAGGACTGAGAGTTGCTGTCTTTCATCTCTGTATCTCCAACATTCAATATGGCAGTTGTCACAGACGGGAACCCAGAGAAATTCATTGAGAATAAATGAACATTTCCCAAGTGAATGAGGTGAAAACCTTATGTGTCTGTGCAAAAAAATATGAGTCTATTGATGGAGATGGAGCTTTGGCTCTTGAAGTGAAACATCATGGACTAGGGGTCAAGAGGTCTGGATGTAGTCAAGCTTTTAACCTTTTTGGAGCTCAGTTTCCTCACCTGTAAACTGAAGTGTTGGTCTACTGTAGAATGATCCCTAGGGGCCCCTTTGGGTCCAACACTGTCTGATTTGTGATGAGAGACGCTCTGAACCAAGCAGCTTGCGAGGGAGAAGGACACCACAAGGCAGGTCTCATACGGTTCGCGTCACTTTGTCAACCTGAGCCTCGGTCAGCCTTGACCTCCTATTGCTTCCCATCATTTTATGTGACTGTCTTGAGTTTCCACCTCCTGAGCCACTCCTTGCCGCTGCTGTGTAAAGAGGCCTCTTGATTAATCAGTTAGTCAGTGCCTGCTAAGGAGCTAGTCACGGTAGTTAAACAGGGAAAACAAGATGCTGGAGCCCATAATCAAGATGGATCATAATTAAGAACAACCCTCCCACCAACGATCTTCCTGCCACCCTGGGTCCCCCACACATCCACTCACCCACAGCTCGTCAAACTCCGTTCAGCCCTGATGGGGCTTCCGCCCGTAAAAGCTGAGAGCAAATTTCAGAAGGGCAGATTTCCTCCTGATGTCCTAGAGGAAAATAAGCCTTAAGATGAGCCTCATAAATTACTCCAAAAGTTCAAAATGGCATGGTGGTCTGTCCCTATTTAGAGATACTGGACTCTCCTGCCCTTATTTCCTACGAACACAGTCATGGAGCTAGATGGACCTTACAACTCATAGAGGCCACGGCCTTGTGTTACAAATGAGAGGTTCAGTGAGATTAATTGTCCAGGTCATAATGTTAATTAGTAGCAGAACTGGAACTAGAACCCAGCTATTTTAAGATCCAGTGAACACTCCTAGTGCTTTTTTTCTTTGTGTAATTCTGCTGTTTTATAAAAAGCAAAGCAGAGTAAATGAGAGGTCAGTCTCATTAGATTCATTATCTGATTTCTTTTAAACATGGGCCTTTGAGCTAAAGAATCTTTCTTACAGTAGTTTCAGATGATGTTTGTGGGGAAAAGTATCTTGGGTTTTACCAGGGATACCGCCAGGGGGATATTTTTCTTTCAATCAGGACATCAACTACATGGGTACAGAAATGATGAGCCTGCCATGGCCCGATGGTAAACGTGAGTTAATCTAAAGTTTGCTGGGCGGCTGGAGCAGGCTGGATTGCTAGTTCAGAATCTGTTTAGTTTGGTTTTCTTTCAATGGCACTTAGTTAATGAGGCCAGGATTTTCTTAGAACAGACTCTCTGTTCCAGGTCACCTCCATCCTTTACCAACTTCCCATGGGTAACTGGGGGCCTCGGGGCTGCGATGGAGTCAGCCCAGAATGACTGCACTCACTTCCCATCACACCCGAACAAATGATTTTTGTCTTCTTAATGCACACCTTGGGAGACTCCACTGGGGCTATAATTCTTAAGTGGACACAAGAAGAACGTGGTATCTTCTCATTTGACTGGCCAGGAGAGAAATATACTAAGATATATATGTATATATATTTAATTCCTTAAATTCTTCACTGTAAAATTCTTATATTTGTCAAATGTGTTTGTCAACTATAGAGGCTTTTCTACCTATATGGCATCTCATTTGCGTTGGCTGTCAATCAGTCAGTCAAACTCTTTGGCTATATCTAGGGCATAACTCATAAACCAGATATGCAAATTACATGTGAGTTATAACCTCTCCTTTTTTTTTGCTTGTGTGTTCTCTAGGACCCTGCTTTCTCGGCTGTGATTCACGACAAACTCCAGGTCCCCAACACCATCCGGAAGGCATGGAATGACCGGGACAACCGCTGTGACATTTGTGCTACGCACCTGAACCAGTTGAAGCAGGAGGCCATCCAGATGGTGCTGACCTTGGAGCAGGCAGCAGGCAGTGAGCACTACGATGCGTCCCCTGGTTCGCCCCCACCCCTCTCCAACAACCCCACTCTGGTGGGGGCCCGGCATGTGGGGGGTCTCCAGCAGCCCAGGGATTGGGCCTTTGTGCCCGCCCCCTGTGCAACCTCCAACTACACAGGCTTCGTCACCAACAAGCATAGCAGCAAACCCAACAGTCTTGGGGTCACCAATGGGGCAGAGAAGAAGAGTGGGTCCCCAACCCACCAGGCCAAGATCAGCCTCCAGATGGCCACCAGTCCCAGCAATGGGAACATCCTCAACTCAGTGGCCATCCAGGCTCACCAGTACCTAGATGGCACCTGGTCGCTGTCAAGAACCAATGGGGTTACCCTGTACCCCTACCAGGTAAGTAGCTTGTCTAAGCAAGGAAGAGCAGGTTGGCTAGAGTCAAAAAAAAGTGGGTAGCCCTCCCTTTTTCCACTCTCCTCTCTGGGAATGCCCCGACCCAGAACCTAATGCCTCCACATATCTCCCACAGGTCCTCATCCAGGTGCTCCATCCAAGCCTGCCTGCTTTGAGAGTATGCCAGCTGTATCTGCCAAACCTTTCACTCCTGCCCTTTCTCTGCTTGTTCAGGATCCCCTTTGAGAGACCCTGCTGGGCCAGGCAATGCAAAAGGCTTCACAAGTTTTTTTATTGCATGGTGCAGTGATTAAAGAGTGTGGGCTCTGGGAACATGTGGCCTGGAGTTCAAGCCTCGACTTGCCCACTTACTAGAACTGTGACCTTGCACAGGGGCTTGTCCTCTCTCAGGCTCACATTCCTCATTTATAAATGCATATAATGGTAGTGAGAATTAAATAAGATAATAAATGCAAGACATTTATCCCAATTCTGGCATAGAGTCAGGGATCAATGTACTAGTTATCATTTTGTTGTTGTTGTTATTGTGGCTGTTAAGAGAAATTAAGACAAATGAGTGAGAGATTTTTTTTAATCAAAAGATATTCTGGGTCCCTGAAATCATGGTTTTAAAGCAGCCCATGGGTAGGGATGAACATTACTAAGAATAAAGTAAGTGAGGAACCAGTGTTAGCGTTCCTCCTCCATTGTCAGCACCTCTGAAAGAGACAAAGACTCACACCCTAACCTCTCCCACTGAGATGGACCTTATCCCTTTTCTATTTGCATCTCACCTTTAATACTGCTGGGATTGGCTTGCCAAAAGCATTTTTCTCTTTTCAGTTATTGAAATTAGCACATACCCTGAAGTTTCTCTATGGTAATAAGAGAACAGGCTGTATACAAATCTGTCAGAGAATCTGAAAGATTTATTTTAAAGTTTCCTTGGGTGAGTTTCCCATTGGATGAGGGTTGGGTTTAACATATCTGTTCCCCACGCCCCCTGCAACAGAGTCATGTGGGAAGCAGCAGAGAAGGCTGACCATCTCTCTGGAATGGAGAGGGGGCCATGGTCCTGGGTATATTAGTCAGGGAGGATAATTGGTGTAACAAATGATCCTGACATCTCAGGCCATTTCTCACTCATATCCCTTATGTCAGATGTTTGCAACCTTCCCTGTGATGTGGAGACTAGGGCTCCTTCCATCTAATGGTATCACCATTTCCCAGGGGCCTCAGAGTCCTCCACCAGCCAGGAAATTTCCACAACCAGCCCAGAAATGAGAGAAGAGGGTGTGTGAAGGATCTCACGGGGATTTTGGGCCTAGCCTGGAAGGGTCCTATATCACTTCTGTCCATATTCCAGTGGCAAAACCCAGTCATCATGGGAAAATCCAATTTATTCATGTGCCTGCGAGGAAAAAAAAACCAAAACAACGTGAATGAACACATGTCTTTGCTACATGGGTAAAGATATGGGGAAACTTAAAATGAGTTAAATGTGGCTGATAAAACTCCTTGTGACTTTCCTAGAGTGTTTGAGAGGTGACTATATCTTGTATCTGTTGATATCTTGAAAGAAAAGAAAGTGGGGAACATTGATTGCTACTCTAAGAAGTTAGTTTTTAGGATTGCCAAACTTTTTGTCTACTGGGTGCTTTGTTTACAAAACACAGCACACACATTGTTTTATTTAACCCCAAAAAGGCTTGTGAGGAAGGAAGGGCAGATGTTTGATCTTCCTTATACGGATGGGGAACGCAATGCCTAGAGATATTAAATGGCCTGTGGCCACACAGCCAGTGACAGAACCAGAGCCAGCTCTCCCCTCTCCAGGGGAATGGGTTTGCCTACACCCCAGCTGCTTCCAGCTTTCCCGGCTGACTCCATAGCAGTCTCCCTGCCAACATCACTGTATATAGCTTTCTTTTCAGAGCCTGGCTCACCAAAGGAAAGGACTCCTATTTTGATTTGCAGGTGCCTCACTGCCACTTTACCTTCTGGGTTTTGTATGGGTGAGGCATCTATTCTAATGCTAGAAAATAATCCCATAGGGCAGGAACAGGATAGGGCTTCTTTTCATTGTTAAATGATACACTTTTTTTTCACAATTCAGAATTGTTCCCAATTTTAAAATATACTATTTTTAAACTTCTAAAAATCAATGCATGTTTTTTTGTAAAATAAAATAGAAATATGTGAGAGAGTTTAAATAAGGCTTTAAAAATCAACATCATCCAGAAATAAACTATGCAACATTTGGACATATTTTCTCCCAGTGTTTTATACACTTACAATTTGTAAAATTGTGATTATGTGCAATTCTGGGACCAGTTTTTCACTTAATATATTGGGTACATTTTCCCATGCCATATATATTTTTCTCAAATATTATCTTTAATAGTAACATAATATTCCATTGTATGAATATGTCCTAATTTATATAACTAAGCCTCAATTACTAGAGTTTAGATTCCACCTACCCCACCTACTTTTTTACTACTATAAATAAAACGCTCCGGTGAACATCCTTTTACCCAGATCCTATTTTCAGCACATCCCGGTTGTGCTAGCCACATACTCATGTTACACAGAAAATTCACATTTCACCTTCCACAGCCCCAAAGCACTTGCAACATGTATCAGGTGCTGGGTAGCTGACTCAGCTGCTGCACCAGCTCAGTGAGCAAGGACGGAAGAACTTGAACTGGTACTTTTGTATAAAATATTCCAAGTGTGAGGAAAAGTTTATGTGAGAGGGGAAAAAGCTGAAAGCACTGCTTAAAAGGAAGATTAGGGATTATTGGTACATTTCTTTGATGTGTGCAATCATTCTTTCTACTCTTCCTCTTCCTGTCTTCCTCAGATGAAAGAGAATTTCCTGTACAATAGCAAATATTCATTAAGCTCTAACCAAGTGCCAGGGGGCCAGTGGTGGTTCAGTGGTAAAATTCTCACCTTCTTGCGGAAGATCTGGGTTCGATGATTCTTGGCCAGTGCACCTCAAGCACAGTCACCACCTGTCAGTCAGTGGGGTCTTGCATGTTGTTTCGGTGCTAAACAGGATTTAGTGGAGCATCCAAACTAAGACAAACGATGAAGAAGGGCCTGGCAATCTACTTATGAAAAATCAGCCATTAAAAACCCTGTGGATCACAGCAGTCTGATCTTGTGCATGGGGTCACTGTGAGATGGGGGCCAACTTGATGGCCAGGCACTGTGCTAGGTGCTGAGTTAGGGCTGCTGCATTGGGTTGAAGACCCAGTCTCCTGTCCTGTGGTCCTCACAGTGGGGGAGGAGGCAGGTGAAGTGACCCTTCATTAGGGGTAGGAGTGTGACGGTAGGAAGATGCACAGGGTGCTTTGAGAGCACTCAGAAGGGCTCCTAATCCAACCTGTGGGGCAAGGGTGGGTTGAGGAAGGATTTGTAGCTTAAAGCAGATGCAAATATGATTCATGCAAACCACTAACCTGAGATTGTCCTGGGTAAATCTTATTGCTTCTTTCTACCTCCAGACCGATTCATGCATTTTCCCTGAGTAACAGTTAAAGGGACCAGAGGGAATCTCTCCAGGATAAAGAGATTTGGTGCCTGGCTGTAGAGCACTGTCCCCTGTGTCATGACTTTGTCATCCTGATGCCCAGATAGGGAGACTCTGGGTCTGGCCAGACTGGGTGTCTCCTGTTGTGGACATCTCCCAGCAGTAAATATTCTCTAGTTCATAGTCTCGCCAACTTGCCAGAGATGGTTGACTGCTCTGAAAGCTGACCTCACTCTTCCTGCTCACCCACACTCCCACTTCCTTCTCCACAGAGCAAATGGCCCCTGGATTATTGCCAGAGCTGTTCTCTGGGCAGGGAAGCATCTAGATTTTGTCACTGCCAAGGGTGCTGCTCTGCATCTGCGGAGCTAGAAGCTGTAGAAAGAAAGGATATGAAGACAACACGGCCCTTCTGCCACTTAGGAGCAGTGAAGATGAAAGGTTGAGGATGGGCTGCCCAACAGTGAGCCTGGGAAACTGTATGGGTAATAAGATTAAAAAAAAAAAAAAAACTCAAGAAAACCAAACCAGTTGCTGTTGAGTCGACTCTGACTCATGGTGACCCCATGCATATCAGAGTGGAACTGTGCTCCATAGGGTTTTTAACAGCTGATCTCTCAGAAGCAGATTGCCAGGCCTTCTTTCTGAGGCGCCTCTGGCTGGATTCAAACTGTCAACCTTTCAGTTAGTAGCTGAGTGCTTAACCGTTTGTGCCACCCAGGGACTCCGTGGCTAATAGGAAGGCCCCCTCAAATCCCTCAAAGCCCCTCTATTATCCACGCCAGTGGGTACTACTCTTCCAGAGTTGCAGCAGGAAGATTTCTTGATTCTCTTTTCCTGTATCTTCATGTTCCAAAACTCTCTCCAGAAAGAGTGGGAACCCATAAGCATCACAGATAGATAAGAACCTCTCTAGAGGGAGAAGAAAAACGGCAATTTAGGAGATACTGAAATTACATCAAGAAGTGTTGAACAAACCACAAAGTAATTTCTCACTGAGTATCTTCAAAAATTGATTTCTTAGAAGATGTTAAGATGGACCCTTTCAAAGCAAGTGTCCTCTATTAACTTGCAGACATTTAGCACAATCTGTACATGCACAAGAAGCATAAAGGGCTCTCTAGAACCTTCATTCGACCACAAGTTTTGACTTTGAAAATATGTATCTAGATTGTTGCTGTTAGCTGCTGTTGAGTCAGCCCCCGACTCACGGTGACCCCATGCACAGTGGAACACAGCCCTGCCAGTCCTGCATCATCCCCATGACTATTGTGATCCATAGAGTTTTTACTGGCTGATTTTTGGGACTAGATTGCTAGGTCTTTCTTCCTAGTCATCTTAGTCTGGAAGCTCTGCTGAAACCTGTTCAGCATCATAGCAACACACATGCCAACACTGACAAACGGGCAGTGGCTGCACATGAGATACATTGGCTGGGAATCAAACCCAGGTCTCCCACATGGAAGGTGAGAATTCTGCCACTGAATCACCAGTGCCCTCATATGTAGATTAGTTCCTTCTAATCAGCCATAGATTAATTACCTCCTTCTGAATGGCATCTGCTTTTGCCTGATTTTCACTCATTATAATAAATAATTGTAGGAGAGTCTGTAAGTATAAACATACAGCTAGAATCCACTTCTGTAGAATGGCAACTGGCTTTTGTGTTATGAGGGGAGATTGGAAGATAAGTACTTGAATCCACCAACTGTTGAACCTCACTTCAGTAACTTAACATCTTAGTCTATTTCCTTACCTATGGATTTCCTACCTCACAAGATCTTTGTAGGGAACAATTAAGAAAAAAGTGACAAACAGCTTCAGGTTTGCTAAACTGTAGTACCTCTGCAGTACCTAATAACACTTGCTCTTTGGAGGTCCAAAGCCTTGGAAGGACTTGGTGCTGACACATTTTATGGAAGACTTCAGAGTGCCCCTCTAAGAGGAAGGGGAAGCCTGCTGGTGTAGTATTTGGAGGCTTTGTCTATGGTGGGTTTATGAAAACCAGAAGCACATGGTCTACAATAGCTGGTCCGGGAAGATGAGGGACACGTGTGTTCCTTCCTGGCTGAGCTACTTTTCAAGAAGGAGCAGGTGTTCATAGTAGGTCAGTAGTAGAGGATTCCTGTTCACATTCTTGGCAGTTCCCCAGGGCTCAGCCACCTGTTCCCTGAAATACGCAACCTGCCCCTTCTTGGGCCAACTCCTGTTTTCAGTTTGCTCCCACTTGCTGCTGCTTCTACAGAGTCATGGAAATAGAATAAGATATAACATAATTTGACAATTTATGATGTGAAAAAGATTATTTGAGACCATTGGTTTTTTTTTTTTTCCTCCTGTTTATAGATGGTCAAAAGGGTATTAGATTGTTTTGATGCCTTTTGAAAAACCATGAATACAGGGAAAGGAATCAGGCTGTATATTCAGTCATGGACAGAACATTTCTCAAGGATATGGTTGTTGTTAGTTGCTGTGGAGTTAGCGCTGACTCATGGTGACCCCATGTATAGCAGAACGGAACGTTGCCCAATCCTGCACCATCCCTATGATCGTTGGTATGTTTAACTCCATTGTTGTGGCCACTGTGTGTTTGAGTGCCATCCTAGGGGCTCATTTTCCAGCACTATATCAGACAGTGTTCTGTGGTGACCCATAAGGTTTTCATTGGCTAATTTTCAGAAGTAGATCACCAGGCCTTTCTTCCTAGTCTTAGTCTGGTAGCTCTACTGAAACCTGTCTACCATGAGTGAACCTGCTGGTATTTGAAATACTGGTGGCGTAGCTTCCAGCATCATAGCAACATGCAAACCACCACAGTACAACAAACTGACAGATGGGTGGTGGAAGGATATGGTGCTTGTTATAGATTGAATTGTGTCCCCCAGAAATGTCTGTCAACTTGGCTAGGCCATGATTCCAAGTGTTGTGTGATTGTCTACCATTTTGTCATCTGATGTGATTTTCCTATGTGTTGTAAATCTTACCTCTATGATGTTAATGAGTCAGGATTAGAGGTAGTTATACTAATGAGGCAGGACTCAATCTACAAGATTAGGCTGTGTCTTAAGTCAATCTCTTTTGAGCTATAAAAGAGAGAAGCCAACAGAGAGACATGGGGACCTCATACCGCCAAGAAACAAAATCCAGGAGAGTAGCACGTCCTTTGGACCTGGGGCCCGTGTGCTGAGAAGCTGAGAAGCTCCTTGACCGGGGAAGATTGATGACAGGGTCCTTCCCCCAGAGCCGACAGAGACAGAAAGCTTTTTCCTAGAGCTGAGACCCGGAATTTGGATTTCTAGCCTCCTAGACTATGAGAGAATAAATTTCTGTTTATTAAAGCCATCCATTTGTGGTATTTCTGTTATAGCAGCACTAGATAACTAAGACAGTGCTCAAGTTGAAATTCTAACCAAATGGACAGTCATATTTTATAGCAAAGACCATCTCCCTAAAACAAATTAGTAGAGCCATGGTCTGAAGGAAACACCCGAACTTCATCAGGAAATTTAAAAAAATGTATTTTTTAATCTGGTCATTTACTTGGTATGGTAGGTTGAATAATGACTCCCTAGGATGTCCAGGGACCCTGGTGGCGCAGTGGTTAAGAGCTCAGCTGCTAACCAAAAGGTAAGCAGTTCGAATCTACCAGCTGCTGCTTGGAAACCCTATGGGGTAGTTCTACTTTGTCCTGTAGGGTCTCTATGAGTCGGAATTGACTTGACGGCAGAGGGATTGGTTTGGGTTTAAAGATGTCCATGCCCTAATCTCTGGAACCTGTGATTATGTTACCTTACATGGCAAAAGAGACATTGTAGATATGATTAGGGTAAGGATTTTGAGATAGGGAGATTATTCTGTATTACTCAGGACAGCCCAGTGTCATCACAAGGTTTCTTATAAGAGGGACACTGGTAGTCAGAGTCAGAGGGGAGAGAAAATGCTGTGCTGCCAGATTTGAAGATGGAGGAAGGGGCCACGAGACAGGGAATGAAGGCAGCCTTAGAAGCTGGAAAAGGCAAGGAAATGGATTCTCCCCTAGAACCTCCAGGAGGAGCCAGCCCTGCTGACCTATTTTAGACTTCTGACCTCCAGAACTGTAAGAGAATAAATTTGTGTTGTTTTAAGATGCTAAGTTTGTAGTAATTCATTTCAGTAGTAATAGGAAACTAAATTACCTGGTAAGCATTTGGTCCCTGAAAGGTTTGGTAAGGAGAAGCAAGACAAGGTATAGACTGAAGAGTTGCTGCAGAAACCTGCAGTAGGTATAGCCAAGAGCACAGGCTTTTCATCACATGCAACAAACTGCATTACCCTTTGGATGAGATTATTTCATTGTGGTACCTCCACAGAATGAGGTTACTCATACTGCTGGGTTGGTTTTCGGTTGTCTCAAATTTCCCCATTGTTCTAGCATCATAATAACAAGCACACCACAGCCACACTCCACTGGTAGGTAGCAATTACCATTATGTAAGTATTCATACTGTTGGAACTGCAGAAAACATTCCAAGCTGGGAGGTGGGAGATGGAAGAGGTGGAAGGAAGATGGAGAGTCTTGACTGAAATACGTGTAGAAGGGACCTCATCTTGTCTATAAGTCCTTTTGACCTCATAGGGTCAAAACCTAATAGGGTTTCACAGAACTTCCCCAGTAGTAATTCTTACCTCATATGTATGTTTTGAGGGTAAAATGCATTTGAAAGCACTTTGTAAATTGTACAGCAGAATACAAGTGTTAGTTGGTAGGCAGAAGACAGCCATTGGAGATTCTACAGCAGAGGAGTAGAAAAATATCCTTGCTCTAACTTTGGCTGCACATTATAATGACTTCAAAAAAACCCAAACCCATTGCCATCGAGTCAATTTCGACTCATAGCGACCCTATAGGACAGAGTAGAACTGCCCCATAGGGTTTCCGAGGAGTGACTGGTGGATTGAAACTGCCAACCTTTTGGTTAGCAGCTATAGCTTGTAACCACTGCGCCACCTTAGAATGACTTGGGAGCTTTAAAAAAATCCCAAAGCCCAACCCATACTGCAGACCAATTAAATCAGAATATCTAAGGGTGGGACCCAGACCTTAGTTTGAACTGTAAAGTTAAGAGCCACAGCTTTAAAGAACATTTTATCTGGCATTGTTGTAAGAAATGCAGGCCACAGTGAAGATAGTTAGACAGGTAGGTAGGTAGATTTATTGGTTTTCTAGGGCTACCTTAACAAATTACCATAAACTTGGTTGCTTAACACAAGAGAAAATTATTCTCTCAGTTCTGGAGTCTAGAAGTCTGAAATCAAGATGTCAGCAGGGCCATGCTCCCTCTGAAGGCTTGAGAGGAGAATCCTTCCTTATCTCAGCTTCTGGTAGCCCTAGGCATTCCTGGGCTTGTGGCAGCATCACTTCAGTCTCTGTCTTTGGCTTCACCATGGCCTTCTTCTGTGTGTCTCTCTTTGTCCTCTCCTCTCTTAGAAGGACATCAGTCATTGGATTTAGGGACCATTCTAATCTAGTATGTTCTTACCTTGATCCTTAATTTATGACATCTGCAAAGACCCTATTTCCAAATAAGGTCCCATTCTGAGGTTCTGGGTGGATATTAATTTTGGGGGATTACTATTCAGTGCACTATAGACAGACTCAATAGCAACCTTATTGGACAGAGTGGAACTGCCCCATAGGGTTTCCAAGGCTGTAAATCTTTATGGAAGCAGACTGCCACATCTTTCTCCCATGGAGCAGCTGTTGGGTTCAAACCACTGACCTTTTGGTTAGCAGCCAAGTGCTTAACCACTTTGTCACCAGGGCTCCCTACAGAGCCAGAGTCACTATGAGTCGGAATTGACTGGATGACAATGGATGTTTTTTATTTTTTGGTTTTATAGACAGATGAAAAATGAAGTTTCCACAAAGAAACAGGTGTGGGTGTTCACAGCAGGTCAGTAGGGTAGAATTCTTATTCATGTTCTTTGGCTGGAGAGAAACGACCAAAGAGAACAAATGGAAGATATCAAAGGGATAAAGCAAAGAGGGCTAGGGTGGTGTCTCATCCACCGACACCCTTAGACAGATGGAAGAAAGCACATCGAGAGCCAGAGAAAATGAAAAAGACTCACGAGGCAATAGTTAACTCAGAAATGAGGTGTTTGCAGAATAGCAGCCTCATCTTCTGAACTTATAAAATACCCTCTAAATCAATTTGTACTTTCACAACCATAATTATAAATGTAAATAGTACTTCTTGAAATGTCGTCTGGCGGTAGGTAGATTTAAGTTGAGTGCCTCATCTGACCAGGGCAGAGGGGACCCATTCCTTTTCTGCTGACTAAGCTGATAGTTTGGGTTAAATTGGTAGAATGATCTGTACTTTTGTTTTTGTTCTTTAGGATTATTTCTAGGCTCCAGCAACAGTGTACAAACAGTGGGGAAGATGCTGTGCCCGATGCTGGGCCCTGTGAAAGAGTATTTCTTAGTACCCCTACCCGCAGCTTGGGGCAGCAGGGGTGGTGGTAGCAGGTGATTAGAGGGGGTGGGAATGTGGCTTTTATCTCCCAAGCGCAGGAGTTGCTTTATCTCCTCCATCTCCAGCTCTCTGACTATGCTTGAATGAAAAACAGCTGAGAATTACTGCACTAGCCGACTCCAAACCAAACCCGTTGGCTATCAAGTCGATTCCGACTCGTAGCGACCCTACGTTGCAGAGCGGCTGGTGGGTTCCAACCACTGCGCCGCCAGGGCTCCTTATGCGCTAGCAGACTAGGGAGGCGAAGTCATGGTCAGAGAGAAGATTCTCTAGATACAGACTCTTTCTCACAGTTGTCTTTTGTTTTAGATAGCTTCCCACTTCCTCTTTTGTTGCAGCCATCCTCCCCAGTCCTAGTTTCCTCAGGCAAAATAATCACTTTCTTTCTATGGTTGAGGAAAAGAATTAAGGAGTGTCCACAATCTTGGCCTCACCAGCCTCCTGAACTACTGCGCAGGCTTAGTGAGCTGCCTGAGGGAGGAAGAACAAGTACACTCCCCCCACCCCCTTTTTTTTAGTATGCCACGACATAGACCATTAAGTGCATTACTGCTGTACCCGTGGAGCCCTGGTGGTGCAGTGGTTAAGAGCTATAGCTGCTAACCAAAAGGTTGGCAGTTCAAGTCCAACAGCTGTTCCTTGGAAACCCTAGAGGGCAGTTCTACAGTCCTGTAAGGTCACTGTGAGTTGGAATCAACTCAACTACAATGGGGTGTAGTGTGGTTGCGCCAGTGACCTCAAAGTCTGAGGCTGGTACTTATCAATAATTTTATCCAAGTCTCAAACAATAAGGGACTAGAGGTAGGGGTCATGCTAGATTTGCTGCTTGTGTGCCAGAAATACTGGTGACCTCAAGCAGGCTTCTTAACTGCTCTGTTGCCTGTATTTTCTCCTCAGCAAAAGAGGAAAGTCTCAGATTTGTTATGGGAATTATATGAGATAAAGTATGCTGAATATTTAGCACCATGCCATTTTCTTTTAGTCAAGGCAAGCTCACATGACTCAAGATTGAATGAAATCAAGGCCCTCTTTTCCAGTACAAATGCCAGTGGTAGATGAAAGAAATACCAAAACTATAGAGTGACTATCAAGCACGTGAAACAAAAGTTATCCAGTAACTTAGAAAACACCAGCCACTTCCATATATTACCAGAAATCAATTTTCTGTATGTATATTACTTTTTACATGAGAATGTCATATTATAAGAAGTATGTATCTCATTCCACCATTAGTGAGTAAGCTGAGAAAATATTGAAAGGCCCATGGATCAGTATTCCGCCATATTTGGAGATAGGCCTCCCTCAGAACCTTTTTCAGGGGGGAAAGGAGACAATGTACAGATTTGAATCATTTAAAATTCTACAGAATAATGGAGAGGTGGAGTTTAAAATAATCCAAAAGAGCAAAACCTCATTATTTTGGAATTAATTTGAAATACCAACCAAGTCAGGCATAGTTCAAGTTTCTTTTTGAATAAACCTTTTGAAACAGATTATTCAAATCTTTCATTCTTGCTTTCCTTAGTTATATGCTTATGGTAAAACAATTTGCTTTCTTTTTTTTCACTTAAATCTTTATTTGTAATATTTAAATCTCTTTAAAATTATTATATAATTTAAAGTCCTCAATAAATTGGAAAGTTGAAAAGTCTCCTACTTACGTACTCCACCCCAGGCATGCACCTAATTAATTTCAAATTGAAGTTCTATTGTGCTAACAGTATTTAGTGTGACAAATTAGCGTGCCTCTATCTTATAGAGGTATTCGCCAGGATTAGTTAATGAGTTATGTATTTCATATGCCTAGACATTCCCAGGGAGTAATTTAAGTGTTTAGGAAACATATTAGTCAGCATTTTTAGGACTCTGGAGACCATTTAGTGCGTTTCTGCTGTACCAGTGGCCTCAAAGAGTTAACATATCCCCTCAGTAGCTTATCGGAGTGCCTGGGAATGACTGAGACACTGAGAAAAAGGGTGTCAGATGAAAAGCAAATATAGCAGCTGCCACGTCTATATTAAAGGCTGTGACCAGGAGTGTTTTAATTATATGACTAACCTGAGCCAGTCTGACAGTTTCCAACACCTTAGCAAGGTTGGCTCACCCCTGTCGATTAGGGTATGAGGAGCAGGATCAGTGGGAGGATGGCTGAACACAGCCTGCTTATGCCATGCTCCATTCTGTTAAAACAAACGGATCTCAGAGACACCAATCGAAGCAACAAAGGAAGGCTGACCTCATAAATTACAAATGGCAGAACTGAGGCCCAGGAGTGTCAAGTAACGTGTTTCAGGTCACACAGCTAGGAAATGACGCAGCTTTTCTGTGTGCTTGCCCCTGCCCCACACTGCTTTCTTGAGGAGAGGAGGCCAGTTGCTCAGGCTGGTCACACATGCAGGCCTCTGGGGCCAGACCACAGCACACATGACCAACATTATTTATTCTGGAAGTTTCTGTGTAACTGGGATTTCCAAGTTAGTTTTCCACATTTTATTGCTGTACACAGCAGTGTAGAAATAATTGTCCTGTCTTATATCTCCTCACTGGGGGTAAGGATAAAGACTTGAGGCAAAGATGGACCAAAACTACAACAGAAAAGGGCTGTGTAAGCAATGCTGCCATCTAGTGAGACGCACTTTAGCTTACCTGAGGGGTAGACTTGCAACAGGCCTAATATTTGGAATTCCATCATAGATTATGTTAAATTCTTAAGTTTAATAAAAGAAAACAGAGCCATTTCATCATCAGTAATCTGGTCTTAATTTAACAGTGTTACATGTTTAAGTTTAGTGTGCCAAAACATATCCTTTAGAAAGGACCCTGTTGCCTGAACAGATCTTCAGTGAAAAATGGAGCTCAGTTTTGGCATAGTGGAAAGAGCACACAGATCTGCAAGGAATCCTGGATCACCTACTTATTAGATGAATAATATTTTATAAATTACATGACCACTCAAAACTTCAGTTTCCTCTTCTATAGAGTGGCAGTAATATCTCCTAAGATTGTTGTGAGGATTAAGTTCAATCATTCTAAAAATATTTTTTTGAGTTCTATGCATCTGATATTGTTCTAAGCATTGGATTTAAATGAGATTATGTGTGTATGTTTGTGTGTGTGTATTCGTGTATGTAGGGGGGAAGGGAGGGAGATGCAAAGTAAGATCCCACAAGGAAAAATTCCTTCCAAGTAGAAGTGACAGCTGAAAAATAGTGGTTTAAAAAAAAAAAAAAATTGCCATCAACTCAACTCTAACTCTTGGTGACCCCATGTGTATCAGAATAGAAATGTGCTCCACAGGGATTTCAATGGCTGATTTTTCAGATGTAGATTGCCAGGTCTTTCTTCCGAGGCACCTCTGGGTCCACTAGAACATCTGATCTTTCAGTTAGTGTGCTAACCTTTTGCACCACCCCAGGATTCCTGGCTGTATTCAGAAGACTGAGGCATCTCTTATATCTGAGTAAGTTACAGCTCAATCTTTATCAGTGATCTCATGATGAATATTTTGAACATAGCTTTCTGCAGGTCTCACTCTGTAGCTTAGAGATTCATTTAAAGACAACTGAGATTGAGTGTTGGAGTTTTTGTTGAAGACAACAGTTTTTGGTTTTCCTCTAAGGACAGATTGTACTTTCTTATTTAAATATCCTTCTGCTAGAATGCAGGTGCTTAAAGGGATTAAGTACTACTATTAGGCTAGGTAGCCCACTCCCTCCAAACACTCTGTTCAGAAGCCTAGAGCTTAGCTCTATTTTATGAAACTGATTGTTTAGAAGCAGCAGCCACCTTGTTGAGTCATTAGGAGGTAAGAGACGGATGAGTAGCAGAGAAATGAAAATTCGTGTCAACAAATAATGAGTAGAAAAAGATAGTGATAGCCCATGCTTTCTGGAAAAAATGAGAGGCAAGAGGTTCTGTCCTCTAGTAAATGTAGTTTAGAAGCTTTACTATTTTAGAAAAGGACTGCAGACCACCTGCTACTGAGGCAGTGATATGCTGGCAGATCCTGAACATGTACCTGGGTGGCTAAAACTCACAGAAAGTGTTTCAGCCATTGAAATGGCCTTTCTTTTGGGAAGACTGTGGCAACTTATAAAGAGAGTGCCAAGCACTAAAATCTTAATTCCATTTCCACTTCTACCACTTACATTATGACCTTTCTGCATCTGCAAAGATTAAAACTGAAGTCACATTCTGCTCTTGGCTTTGTCAGTCTGGTGAGTGGGACACCTTTAGGCATTTAACATTTTATACTCCCCTACTTCCGAAAAACCAGCCACTGAAAACCCTACAGAGCACAGTTCTACTCTAACACCCACGGGCTTTGCTTGAGTTGGAGTCCATTCAACAGCAATTTTTTTTTTTTTTAAATCAGTGAGCTCATCCTTATCAGGTTTTGTTTCTCTCCAAAGTTACCACGTTTACTGCCTTTCAACTTTGGGAGCAATGTGCGAATATCATTAATTTAGTCTCATAGTAATCAAAATAATAATTATAGTGACATTTATTGAGTACTCACTATACGCCAGGCACTGTGCTCAGTGCTTTTACATGTATAAACTCAATGAAGCTTCATAACAACCCATTAGGTAGGTAGACTGTGATTCTCATTTTAAAGGTGAGGAAACAGGTATAAGTTAATCTAAATAGACACACCCTCTGTAGAAGAATTTCACATTTCTGGATTCTTTTAAAAATTGAATCAACCAACCTTTTATTGAGCATTGACTTAGTTATTTGTTGGAATTAAGAGTGGTAGTTAGCATTTCTACAAGTTGATAACAATACTTTATGTTAATAGTAAACTTGGCTAGGAGGTTCTGGTTTTACCTGATTTTAAATATTAAGGAAGTCCTATCCTTATGATTGTTCATATCTTGTCTCATGGTCTCCAGTCTTTATTCTCCTCACCTTTCCCCTCACATAACTTCTTTCTTCTTTTTTTTTGTTTTAAATTACATAACCAGCTCTTGATAGTTCTAAGACTTAATTGTCTAGCTTGTAAATTGTTCATATCTTTTCCATCACTCCACCCCGTCTTTGGAATTCTATCACAGTTTATTTGCATCTCTGAGAATGGATGGGCAAGGGAAATAAAAGGTCTTGCTATGAAAACCAGTTAATTCTATCTTTATTAGCAGTTCATATAAAAAATCTGATAAAAAAGGAAATTGCAACTAAAATAGAGTAATTAAAAAGACACTTATTTAAATCTTCCAAACCTTTCCACCTCTTTTAAGTAGGTGCTAACTTTTAACTATGTAGTAGGCTAGGTGGAAAATTTGTGTGGATCGTAACAAGTTTATGGTGGAATATTTTGATTGTGTGGATCATAACAAATTATGGATAACATTTCAAAGAATAGGATTTCCAAAACACTTAATTGTGCTCATGTGGAATCTCTACATAGACCAAGAGGTAGTTGTTTGAACAGAACAAGGGGATATTACGTGGTTTAAAATCAGGAAAAGCGTGTACCAGGGTTGTATCCTTTCACCATACTTATTCAATCTGTATGCTGAAGAAATAATCCAAGAAGCTGCACTATATGAAGAAGAACTCAGTGTCAGGATTGGAGGAAGACTCATTAACAATCAGAAATATGCAAATGACAGAACCTTGCTTGCTGAAAGTGAAGAGGACTGGAGGCATTTACTGATGAAAATCAAAGACTACAGTCTTCAGTATGGATTACATCTCAACATAAAGAAAACAAAAATCCTTACAACTGGACCAATAAGCAACATCATGATAAATGGGGAAAAAGTTGAAATTGTCAAGGATTTCATTTTACTTGGATCCACAATCAGTGCCCATGGAAGCAGCGGTCGAGAAATCAAACAATGGAAATCATTGGGCAAATTTACTGCAAAAGACCTCTTTCAAGTGTTAAAAAGCAAACATGTCATCTTGAGGACTAAGGTGCACCTGACCCTCATGCATATGCAAAATCTGGACGTACACACGTGAAGTTGTCTCATATGCATGCAAAAGCTGGACAATGAATAAGGAAGACTGAAAAAGAATTGATGCCTTTGCATTATGGTGCTGGCAAAGAATATTGAATATGCCATGGACTGCCAGAAGAACGAACAAATCTGTCTTGGAAGAAGTACAGCCAGAATACTCCTTAGAAGCAAGGATGGCGAGACTTCGTCTCACGTACTTTGGACATGTTATCAGGAGGGGCCAGTCCCTGGAGAAGGACATCATGCTTGGTGAAGTATAGGGTCGGCGAAAAAGAGGAAGACCGTCAACAAGATGGATTGACATAGTGGCTGCAACAATGGGCTGAAACATAGCAATGATTGTGATGATGGTGCAGGACGGGACAGTGTTTCCTTCTGTTGTACATAGGGTCGATCTGAGTCAGAATTGATTCAACAGCACCTAACAACAAGTGGATAATGAACCAATGCAGCATTTGGAAGCAATTAGTGTAAATGTATTAATTACAATAACTATTCATTAAATGTTTTATAAACTACTGCAAGCATACAATACTTAAAACCAAACATTTAAACTCTCTCTAGAGTGTTTTTGCATCATAGTACACTGAATCTACACATTTACTTGTAATCATTAGGAAAGCAAGCCTAGAGAAAGGATTACAAGAAGTCGATAAAAAGAGCAGATATGTAAAGGTACAGAGATGTCACAAGCATGATGTACTGGGGAGCTGGTGAAGAGGCAGGGGATGAAGATGGAGCATTAAAAAGGGGCAAAGCATGGGCTACATACAAGGCTCTTGGCAATTAGGTGATGGGGAACCATGTATAGATATGAGTCAGTTGGGCAGTGGAGGCACATGTTACTACTAGTAGAGGGAGAGAGGGAAAGTGGGCAGACTGCTAGTTTTGGAGATGTTGAGGTCTGGAGGACACACAGCAGAGTGCTTGGGTAAGGGAAGACAGATCTGACAGATACTTAGACCTTGAGGATTGGTTGGAAATGTGGGATAAAGGAGAAGAATGGCTGAGGATGACACCTAGGTTTCTGTATTGGGTGCCGCATGAGTAGTGACCTTTAACTAGTACAGGGAAGACTGAAGGAGAAAAACAGGAGAGACATGGAAAGAATTCAGTTTTGAACACAGGACTATGGGATATCTGTGGGGATCTCCGGTCCATACAGATGTGAATGAGAGTCTGGAGGGTGAGAGGCGAGGCTGTGTTGTATATAGGAGATGGGTATCGATGAGGCCAGGTGGGTAATAGAAATGGTAGAAGGTTATTCAGCTAGTTCTTCTGGAACCTAGGTCTTCCAACTCTGGTTCAGCGTATTCTTCATTGTACCATTCTGTCCCATCAATGTCTACACAACAAAAACCACACTGTATAAGGTCATCAGTTTATTCATTCATTCAGCAAACATTTTAGAGCCAGGCACTGTGCTAGTTCCTGGGATTTCAAAACACAGAGCTTTAGAGTCTCAGGGTATGGCTTTGTGTGTGTGTGTGTGTGTGTGTGTGTGTGTGTGTGTGTGTGTGTGTAGCCAGTGGTGTTCTTTAAGGAATACCACCATGACTCCTGTGCCCTTCATGGTGGTCAGGAGCTATGACCCAGCCTCAGTTGGTTGATGGGGACCATGCTACTTCTGGATCAGGGCTCAGAGGGCTTCTGCTGGCCTGCTGGGTTGCAGCTATAGAGGAGAACTAGATTCTGACCACCAACAGTGCAGAATGTGCTTGCCCTCCCCTCTCCTTTTCCACCATGGTCTTGGTGTCCATAAACTGTGCAAGAGATTCCACTCACCTGGCTTTCAGAGTAGCAAACATCAACAGGACCCCATTAGCATCGTTTCCCCCTTTAAACAATCTCCTTTTTAAAGCCATCTATTGATAAGATGGCTTAAAAGTTCATCAGCTTAAACTAAGGCAGATGTCCCCACTTATTTTGTTACTCTCTGATCCTGGGAGGGGAAAAACAATTAAGTTGAATATTTAATTCAGTATTTGAGTCCATTCATGTTTCGGTGTACCCACAATATGCCCAGTGGTAGGTGCTGTGGGAGTACAGATGGCTCAGGCATTGTCTGTCTCTTCAGGGATCTCCCTGAGCACAGCTCTCTGTGATGTGGGTCACACTGACATCATGGTGTGAGAGGAGATATGAATTGCACCCAGGAATCTGGAAAAATGCAGCGTAGTACTGGCTATTCACATGTCTGTGAATTACATGAACTGGTAATATGAGCAGTAACCCAGAAATATGTAGTAATGTTGTATTATCGGATGAAATAGAGGCTATATTATCCAGTCTAGCTCTTGATTCCACCTTTAACAATATCTTTTTGAGTCCCTTGTATGCATGATGTTAGCTGAGGCAGAGCTGCCCTGATACCTGCCCTTTGTGTAACTTGTCATTTGTGGGCTCTTGGGGGTTGGACAGATGGGAAGGCACCAGGGACCAAGTACAAGTTCCATCTTTCTCCATCATCCACTTCACTCAACCTCTGGTTATTCACCCAGGAACGTTAAGGGTCCTGGGCTGCAGTGACCAACTTTGGTCTAATGTGTCCTTATATTATTGAGGCCAGAACAGGACGTTTAGAAACCTCGAGTTAAAAGGTCCTCTAGTCTCATGCCTTCCCCTTGAGACCCTGAACAGCAGATCTGTCGCCTCTCTTCCTGATAGTTCTTTGGTGCTTGTCTCTATGAGACCGACTCGCTCTGTGTATTAGGAGAATTTCTCAAATTAGCATGAGAAGAAGAGAGAAGACTGGGCATGTTTCTAGTAGTGACATGGAAATTATTGCAACTGAAATATTCTGGCGCATAAAGTTCACGTTTAGCATTTGGTAAGAATCTCACAGAAGGGCCCATGATATGACCATTTTAGTGTTTTTGTTGTAACATAAAAACAACACTTTCTAAGGAGAAGACTTACATGATAACTTTCTTTTGGATTGATACTTTTTGAAGGAGCAAAAAAGTATGTAAAGTAATTCCTGTGGAAACTATTTCTTTGATAAAAAGTGAGACTACGGGGAACATCTAGCTCAGCTGGCATAACACAGTTTATAAAGACAATGTTCTACATTCTACCTTGGTGAGTAGTAGCGTCTGGGGTCTTAAAAGCCTGTGAGCGGCCATCTAAGATACTCCACTGGTCTCATCACTTCAGGAGCAAGGGCAAATGAAGAGAACAGGATACAAGGAAAAGATTAGTCCAAGGGACTAATGGACCACAGCTACCAAGGCCTCCACCGGACTGAGTCCAGTACAGCTAGATGGTGCCCGGCTACCACCACTGATTGATCTGACCAGGATCACAACAGAGGGTTCTGGACAGAGCTGGAGAAGGATGTGGAACATAATTCTAACTCACAAAAAAAAAGACCAGATTTACTGGCCTAAAGGAGACTGGAGAAACCTCGAGAGTATGGCCCCCAGACACCCTTTTAGCTCAGTGGTGAAGTTATCTCCAAGGTTCACCATTCAGCCTGGGAGTGGACAGCCCCGTAAAACCAAATGGGACTAATGAGTTACAGTAGTCCAGTGACAAGGGCCAGAAGGCAGAAGGGGACAAGGAAGCTGGTGATAGGGAACCCAAGGTTGAGTAAGGATATTGTTGATGTGTTGTGAGATTGTTAACCATTGTCATAGGGCAACATGTGTAGTAACTGTTAAATGAGAAACTATTTTGTTCTTTAAGCCTTCATCTTAAGTGAGAATAGCAGCACAATTGGAAGAGCATAGTCAATGTCACTGAACTGTGCATGTAGAAATTTTTGAAATGGTGTATCTTTGGCTATGTGTATTTTCACCAAAAAAAAAAAGTTGAGAAGTTAGAGGGTTGACATGTTGTGGGGTTGTTAACCAATGTCATAAAACAATATGTGTACTACTATTGCATGAGAAACTATTTGTTCTGTAAGCCTTCACCTGAAGTACAATTAAAAAAAAAAAGTGAGACTAAAGTGACCATTAGAATTATGTACTTTTAATTACTGAAGAAAAACTGGCTACTTTAAATGCTTAGTCACATAAATGTCAGTCTTGATTTGCCCAGATTTTCTCTTGTCTTGCACATATGATGCTGTTAGCATTTATGGGCACGTTTGAAAACTTCCAGGATAATGACTATGTTAATTAATCTGGTGCGATGTTATTTCATCATAAACAGGAAAATGACTGAGTAGGTCCCTCATTCCTTCTACATCTGTTTCCCACCTTCCCTAGAGGGAAGTGAATCTAAATCACCGCAGAAAGGTGGTGCCTACACTGTACTTCTGAGGCATTGGTGGTTCAGTGGTGACCCGGGTTCGATTCCCAGCCAGTGCACCTCATGCACAGCTACCACCTGTCTGTTCGTGTAGGCTTGTGTGTTGCTATGATGTTGAACAGGTTTCAGTGGCGCTTCCAGGCTAAGATAGACTAGGAAGAAAGGCCTGGCGATCTATTTCCAAAAATCAGCCAGTGAAAACCCTATGGAGCACAACCAATCATGGGAATAGCACAGGACAGGGCAGCATTCCATTCTGTTGTGCATGAGGTTGCCATGAATCGGGCCAACTCAATGGTAGCCAACAACAGTGACCTACTGTGCCTCATGGGAAAAATGATATCAGCCCTCCTCTCATATCCCTTTTTAACTGTTATAAATACGACCTTTAAATTCCATTTGTGTAGAATTGTGTTTCTATTAGGAATGCTGCTCTAAGTCTGTATATATTCTAGGAGGACAAGTATTCAATCGATGGGTATTGTTTCTGAACCTTGGCCTGCCCAAGGTATATTTCAGGAAAACCCAGTATGGGGTTTGAAGTGTGCTCACCTCCATCTGTACGCCTGTCTCCCCTAATTGACTTGGAAACTGTAAGCACTTGAGAAGAGAAGCAGTGGCACTGGCAGGGTCACCCTCTTAAGGCAGGCTTGCAGTTTGCAGGAAAGTTAACTCCAGATAAATGTCAGTCTCTTCCTATTGAGTAGGGGAGAAAAGTTCAGTTTTTGTTTGATCTTTTTTTTTTTTTTAAAACCAGTTGCCATTGAGTCGATTCTGACTCATAGCAACCTCATGTGTGTCAGAGTAAAAGTATGCTCCATACAGTTTTCAATGGCTGATTTTTCAGAAGTTGATCACCAGGCCTTTCTTCCAAGGTGCCTCTGGGTGAACTTGAACCACCAACTTTCGGTTAGCAGCCGAATACATTAACCTTTTGTACCACCCAGGGACTGTTAGATCTAGTGCTTAATAATTCGAGGGTTCACTTTTGTATCCACTCCTGAAAAAGCACCTCTTCATATACACACATTCAGTGTGCACACAAGTACAAACAACTATCCTGGCAGAACTGGAATAAGTTAACATTTATCTACCTTTATTACTAGACTTGGCTGACAGACAGCTATAGCTTATATTAGATCAACATTACAAATGAAATTATATTTCAACTTCATTGCTCGTAACCATGCTTACCCTTTTTGAAGAAGTATTCTAATCCCTTGAATATTTGAGGCAGTAAATTGTGTTTTGGAGGAATATTTTAAGTTACTTAGAAAGTTTAAATGAAAAAAAAATGCTTTCCTATTAGTTTTTTAAAATCAAAGATATACATGCACAGAGTTTGAAGAGTTAAATCATTTGGCAAGGCTTGATAGGAAAAACACCAGTCCAACACTGGGCACGTGGTGGGCATTTCCTGCTTTCCAGAGGTTCATTAATATTTACCTCCATACCTCATAACATTCTTCTACTTCTACTTCTTGATTCATTTAGTTTTAGGTTACTTATTGCAGCAATTCTCCAAGTGTATTCTATGGAATGCTTGAGTCCCCAAGACTCTTCCAGTGGGTGCATGAGATTAAAACTCTTTTCATGTAACATCGAGACATTATTTGCATTTTTTTACTGTGTTGTCATTTGCTCTGATGAAGCAAAGGCAAAGGGGGTAAAACTGCTGGCACCTTAACACCAATGAAGGCAGTGGCACCAAGCTACCCTGGTCATGGTATTCATCATCATCATATGCTTTTTTTTAAAAAGTACATTTCCACTTTAGAATGTCCTTGGTAATGTAATAAAAACTATTACTGTTACTAAATTTTGAGATGTATGTTGAGATGTGAAGTTTCTGTGCAGCACACTGAAGTGCAGTGGCTGTCTCGAGGTAAAGCACTTGTGCACTTTTTTGAGTTGCAGGCCCAACTAAACCTACTGTTCTTGAGTAGGTTCTGACTCACAGCGACCCCATAGGGCTTCCAAGGCTGTCAGTCTCTACAGAAGCAGACTGCTACATCTTTCTCCCGTGGAGCCACTGGTGGTTTCGAACCACTGACATTTCAGTTATGTGCTTTAACCACTGTGCCACCAGAGCTCCTTCTGCAAGCTCCACTAGCCTTTTTTAATTTATGGAACACATTTTTTATTTGAAAGAATGATGACAGACCTTCATTGTTCAGAGCTGAGTATTTGGCATACATTTTCTCAAAAATGAATGAAAGAGCCTGCCACTTAAAGGAAAACAGCTAACAGTGTTGGTTTACTAATGATGACATTTGAGCAATCATAATGTAATTTTATCAAGTAGATCTGGGGAAGTGTACTGTATTTTACACAAATAACGCATGTGTTCTTGGCCGTGTTTTCCACATGTTAGTTTCTATTTCATTAATTTTATTGTGTTTTCCCTGTTTTTTTTTTTTTGTTTGTTTTTTTGTTTTTTTTTTTTTTAAAAAACTACTTCAAATTCCTTTTGGAAGTAAATAAAGGACAGTTAGTTTTAAAACTTACCATGAGGCATGGTTATAGGAACTGGTGGTTTTTACGCTGGATAAGAGAAGTCAGGAGGGGAACACGAAAGTATCTTCAAATGTTTGGAATCCTGTAATTTAGAAGAGAGTGTAGGCATGATTTTAATTGCTCCGAGGATAGAATAAGGGCGGATGCATAGACTGTCAGTCCATTGATTCATTCCCCCTTCTCGTATGCCTGCTCTGTGCGAGGCACTGCAGAGGGGACGCAGATGAAGAAGACGAGTTCCCTGCTTTCAAACTGCTTCCTTTTTAGGGGAGCAGTGGTGACGCAGTGGTTAAGCGTTTGGCTGCTAACCAAAAGGTCGGCAGTTTGAATCTACCAGCTGCTTCTAGGAAACCCTATGGGGCAGTTCTACTCTGTCCTGTAGGGTCACTATGAGTTGGAATCGACTCCACGGCAGCTGTTTTTTTTGTTTGTTTGTTTGTTTGTTTTCTTTTTTGTGTTTGGCTGACTGCAAAGGAGAACTTTATAATAATCACTACCAGTTGCTGTCCAGTAGATTCTGACTCATGGCAACCCCATGAGTATCAGAGTAGAACTGTGCCCCATTGGGTTTTCAGTGGCAGATTTTTCAGAAGTAGATCACCAGGCCTTTCTTCGGAGGCGCCTCTGGGCTTATTCAAACAGCCAACCTTTCAGCTAGCAGCTGAGCTAGTTAACCCTTTGCACCTCCCAGGGGCTCCACTTCCTCCGTGGAAGTTGTTGATCTTTGGTCTGCTGCTCGCTAGGAGGGAGTGAATGACTGAATACCCTGAAAAATATTCCTGCATCAGGAGAGGGGGAGGATTCGCTGACCTCTAAGGTTTGGCTTTGCTCTGCTTCCACAATTCTTTTATTTGGAGGTTTTGATGGTAAACTAAAGGATTAGGTTGTTTCAACCTAAGTGGGAGTTCTAGGGGTGGGGTAGGGGGGAGGCAGTAAAAATGCCTTCACAAACCAGTTCCTTTACTGTGTGACCCAGGTGATTCCCACAGGTACCTTTACCCTTGATAATCCTGGCTGCTGACAGCAATGTTGGCAGCCAGGGCTTCATAGAGCCTCTGCTTATCTCCTTAAGGAGAGTCTTATCAGTGTTTGGAGCCACTGAAGGATTGCTTTAAACATTGACAGAGACTCCTCCTGTGTCTCTTTCCCCTGAAACGAGAGCCAGAGGCAGACATCTGGGCTGATACCGTAACCCGCCACCCAGAGACCAAGCTTCTTTCTATGGAGAAGTCAGAAGGAGGGGCTCAAGCTCGTAGCTGGTGGGAGGGGTGGCTTGATTAGAGTTCAGCCCTGACCAGATGTGAACCAAATCGTCACTTTATATCTTCTACATTAAAATTGAGAGGCTTGCTGTGGAAATTAGGTAGAGAAGATAAGAGACCTCCCAGTGCAGATTCCTAAAAGAAAAATTCAACTCAGAAGAAGTATTTTTTTCCCACCAGATTTACTAATTATTCCAATTTTTTTTTTAATTTGGAAATAGTTTCTAACTTACAGAAAAGGTACAAGAATAAAAATAGGACACCCATATTCCCATTACCCAGATTTACCTATTGTTAACCTATTTGTTTCTGAGCTGTTGGAAAGCAAGTTGCATGCACCATGGTCCTGTATCCCTATATACTTCAGTTTGTATTTCCTAAGAAATGGGATCGTCTCTTGTGTAGCTAGAATACAGTTATCAACTTTAGTAAAATTAGCATTGTTGTTAGGTGCCATCAAATCGGTTCCGACTCATAGTGACCCTATATATAACAGAATGAGACACTGGCCAGTCGTGTGCCATCCTCACAATTGTTGCTATGTTTGAGCCCATTGTTGCAGCCGGTGTGTCAGTCCATCTTATTGAGGGTCTTCCTCTTTTTTGTTGACCCTCTACTTTACCAAGCATGATGTCCTTCTCCAGTAACTGGTCCCTCCTGACATGTCCAAAATATGTGAGATGAAGTCTCACCATCCTTGCTTCTAAGGAGCGTTCTGGCTTTACTTCTTCCAAGACAGATTTGTTTGTTCTTCTGGCAGTCCACGGTATATTCAAGATTCTTCACCAATACAGTAATTCAAAGGTATCAGTTTTTTTCCTTATTCATCGTTGAGCTTTTGCATGCATATGAGGTGATTGAAAATACCGTGGCTTGGGTCAGCCGCACCTTAGTCCTCAAGGTAACATCTTTGCTTTTTAACACTTTGAAGAGGTCTTTTGCAGGAGATTTGCCCAATGCAATACAATACATTGTTTGATTTCTTGACTGCTTCTTGCATGGGCGTTGATTGTGGATCCAAGTAAAATGAAATCCTTTACAACTTCAATATTTCTCCATTTATCATGATGTTGCTTATTGGTCCAGTTGTGAGGATTTTTGTTTATGTTGAGGTGTAATCCATACTGAAGGCTGTAGTCTTTGATCTGCCATCCATGTAACAATTTTTTTTTCAATTGACCTAATGTGTCCTTTGTAGCATTTTTCTCTCCGGTAAAGGGTAGAGCCTAGGATCAGATTGCATTTAGCTCTCATGTCCCCTTTTGGAGATCTTGAACAGTACCATTACAATTAATTGGTCATCTTAGTGGCTTATTCTAAATCTTTCCATAAAAGTACTTTTCATCTTAGGATATATTTCACTTACAACCATCCTTTCCTTCACTTGGAAATCACGGCTATGTTCTCTGGAGTCCAAACCAATTCCCATTCTATGGAAAGTCGTTTCATATATGGGGTGGCAGAGATTAAAACAAACAAAACAAAACAAAAAAAAAAAAACATTGCCATCAAGTCAGTTCCAACTCATAGTGACCCTATAGGAGAGAATAGAACTGCGTCATATTGTTTCCATGGAGCAGCTGGTGGATTCAAACTGCCAAGCCTTTGGTTGGCAGCTGAGTTCTTTTTATTTTACATATATATATATATATATATATAAAATAGAACTTCAGATGAAGGTTTACAGAACAAACTAGCTTCTTATTAAACAGTTAGTACATATATTGTTTTATGGCATTTGTTAACAACCCCACGACATGCCAGTACTCTCCCTTCTCGACCTTGGGTTCCCTATTACCAGCTTTCCTGTCCCCTCTTGCCTTCTAGTCCTTGCCCCTGAGCTGGTGTGCCCCTTTAGTCTCATTTTGACCTATGGGTCTGTCTGATTTTTGGCTAAAAGGCAAACCTCCAGAGTGACTTCATTATTGGGCTAAAAGGATGTCCGGGGGCCATACTCTCAGGGTTTCTTCAGGCTTTGTCAGGCCAGTAAGTCTGGTCTTTTTATTTTTTTTTTGAGTTAGAATTTTGTTCTACATTTTTCTCCACCTCTGTCCAGGATCCTCTATCACGATCCCTGTCAGAGCAGTCAGTGGTGGTAGCTGGATTCAGTCTGGTGGAGGCTGTGATAGTTGTGGTCTGTTAGTCCTTTGGACTAATATTTCCCTTGTGTCTTTAGTTTTCTTCATTTTCCCTTGCTCCTGAAGGGGTGAGACCAGTGAAGTATCTTAGATGACCGCTTACAGGCTTTTAAGACCCCAGAAGCTACTCACCAAGTAGAATTTGGAACATTTTCTTTATAAACTATGTTATGGCAATTTAGCTAGATGTTCCCTGAGACCATGGTCCCCACAACCCTCAGGCAGCTGAGTTCTTAACCACTGCACCACCAGGGGTCCATGGTAGATAGGGGGTGAGAAATTTTGGGTATATATTTTATACATGGTTGACTTATTTGATTTAAATCACCCAAAAACAGATGAGATCTTTTGCGATTATTCTCAAATTACTCTCCTGCCAATTCCACTTACTGCCAAGGTCTTCCTTTCATCCTTGAGGGGGAAAAATCATTCTGACATTCTTTTCTTTATGTTGAGGCAACACACTCTTAAGAATCTAGAAACAGATTTAAAAAAATACCTTTACATTGGCTTAGAGCCCTTATCTCAACACTTTCATGCATTTTATGAGTCAGTGGCAGTAACACACATGATAATTAAGCATTTCTATGTAGGCAGTTCTTTGGTTAGCTCAGTAAAGGCTATATTCTGCAGTTCTGGTTCCTGCCCTCCAGAACAACTTGCTTAACATGCATCAATGTGCATAATTAAATATAATAACACATCAAATAAAAAATATGCCTAACAGTTAAAAGACATAACACAGATTTAGGAGTATTGGAATAGGTTTTCAGATGGCAAAATTTGATCACAGAGACGCTGAATAATTGGCCAAAGGTTGCCAAAAGAAACAGAGCTACAGTATCGACTTATTGGTTTAATTCCTCAGTTAAAAAACGCCCTTTAAGAATATCCTCTTTTGAGTGTGCTGTCACAGTATAGGGAGAGCAACTAGGGTCACATAACAATGTATGTATAAATTTTTATATGAGAGGCTAACTTGAGTTGTAAACTCATTTAAAGCACAATTAAAAAAATGAAATAAAACCCACATTCTAGACCACCAAGAATAAACATATAACCTAAAGCAAATGCAGGCTTCAGTGCTGACTTACCCCATTAAATTTGCTTTTCTCCAAAAAAAAAAAAAAAAAAAAAAAGTCCTCTTTAGGGATAAGGAAACTAGATTAATGGAAATGGAACAACCAGAACAGAAATAATGAGAATACTGAGAATACTCACGCATTGTGAAGAGTGTTAACCAATGTCACTGAACAATTTGTGTAGAAATTGTTGAATGGAAGCCTAAACGCTTGTGTAAACCTTCGCTGAAACACAATAAAATCTTATAGGTAAAAAAAAAAAAGAAAGAATGTCCTCTTTAGTATCCACTCCGAGGTGCAGGGGGATGATGCAAGAATGAAGGAAGATGCCATTTTTTAAAAAAGGTTACAGAAATGGGTACATAGTTTCTTTGGAAAGAAAATAAAGTTAATAGAAAAGTAATTGGCTTCTCATTTTCTAAGGGTGCAGTTTTACATGGAAGAGACCTTATTGTGGTCTGTATTTAAGAAGTTGTAGAGGCTCTGAAGGCTGGTAAGGGGTCACATTGGTTAACACTTTGTAACTTACCTCTATACCTGTTGACAGATATTTTTTTGGCTGCCCTAAGAGTTTCTCCTTTTCACCTGTTTTACTTTAACTTTGCCTATTTTTCTATGAGTTATAGACAGAAGGTGGAGTCCCTGGGTGGTCTACTCAGAGGTGCCTTGGGGGAAAGGCCTGGCAGTCTACTTCCAATCTAACAACAACTGATTGAGTAGACAGAAAAATTTGGACTGTAAAAACCTAATTTTAATATTTTATGGGTTATACTATTCAAGATTCATAATTATAACTTGGGAGAGGTGTTCCCATAGAGTATAAAACGATCACATAGATAATGAAATTACTTTGAAATTATCTTTTCTGTGGCTATTCAAGGATTCTCTAGACCTGCGGTATCCAGTATGGTAGCCTCTGGCCATATGTGGCTATTGAGCGTTTGAGATGTGGCTAGTCTGAATGAAATTATGCATAAATGTAAAATGCACATCAGATTTCAAAGATTTAGTACATGAAACAGAATGTAAAATATCCCATTAACCGATTTTTTTATATATTGATTATGTGCTGAAATAATATTTTGGATATATTGAGTTAAAATATATTAATAAGTTAATTTCACCTGTTTCTTTTTATTTTTTTTATGTGGCTACTAGAAAATTCAAAATTACACATGTGCTTGCGTTTGTGGCTCCCATTATATTTCTATTGGACAGCACTGCTTTAGAAGGAAAGAAAATACAGAGCGAAAAATGACCCATTCACTGTATTTTAGAGTGTATTAACTGAAGGGAAAGCAGAATCTCAAGTGATCTCACTTTTTTGTTAGGTTTGGATTTCATTAAAGCTTCTTTAATTAAATCTATTGTAAATCTGCCCCAAGGTCTCAGTTGGGAAGAGAATTCAATCTTTCTGCTCGCTTAAAAAAATTATAAGAAAATTCCAAACTGATTTAAAAAGCGATTTATTTTTAAAAGCTTTGTAAAAAGCTTTCCATTTACTTGGATTGGAGGTCTGATGAATACTGAGTTTTTAAGAAGCTAGAGAAATTTGAAAATTGTCCAGAAACTTCAGAGAGGACCCTTCTGGTCTCGGAGAGACATCCAGGGGACTTAAGGGCCCTTAGAAGCCACAGAAGAGCCATAAGCTTCTCTGTTCACACCTTCCTCCCAGTAAATGAAAACATTGGGAAAGATAAATTATTTATTCCTAAATGTCTATAACTGAATTTATGAATATAACTTGCATGATATTATTGCCTGTGTGAACCCATGTAAATGCTCACACAAAGCATGTTTTTATTAGTTCCTACATAAAAATTTATGATAATGGCAAACAAAGGACCAATTTAGTTTAGCTGAGTTTGTTCTTATTACTCCAGCTCCAAACAGATAAGCAACAGTGCAAACAACAGCAGTCAGCTGGGAAGAGGGCAGGGTCTCTCAGGGCTGGGACTCCTGGTGTGGAGGGTGGGGAGGTTAAACAGGGCTGCCTGTTGGGAAGCCCCCAGAAGGCCAGGAGAGGGAACCCAGTAGGGTGAGGCTGGTGAGGCTGCCATTAGCTTTCAAAGCCTTTGTTGAGCAGTTATACTCCCAACTGGTAACTGCAGAGTATTCAAATTTAGTCTCTGAAAAGGCCTGCATAACTGCAATTGAAAGAACTCCCACATACTGTATTTCAACTGGAGGCTTACAGAGAAAAAAGGTTCAAGTGGCTTATTGTGGGTCATCTCCCACTCTGGGATTTAAACAAAGCACAAACAGAACAAAGTTCCTTTAAACAGAGTACCTTCATCTGAGTCCCTCCTGTCTGTGGGGTTTTGGCAGGCTTGCGGGGAGAGAGAGAGCCCACGCCTCTCATTCCCATTACTCACTTTTTATGTTTGACCCTTAAATGGGGCAAATGATTCCCTTGGTAACCTGGATTGGAGGGAAGTGTTTCTAGAACTGAAAGAAAAGCATCTTTCATCAATACTGCCTTTTCCTTCCCAGTGACTAGTTAAAAATTGATAGCAAGTCTGTAATCTAGAGTGTGATTCCTGAATCGAAATTCAGGAAGCAGGATTTGACAAGTATGACTGTACTTAGGGGAACAATAGCAAGAAATGTTTTAAATTGAATGAGCCTGGGAAATGAAAGACATATGATTGTCATAGATACATAACACTCAAGACTATCTTAAGACAGAATACAACTGAGAAAATGGGCAAGCAGGGTATGCGTCAGATTCACTTTGAGTTAAGATGTGTCTGGGACATTAATGAAATTACAACTCAGTGATCAGAGGGCTGCAGTGGTTTAGATAATAGATACTAGAAGTATTTGCACATCAAAAAGCTCAAGGTTTAGAAGAGGTTTCCTTTAAGCATTTGGTATATCTGGTTCTTTTGTAGGTCTACAATGGAATCATTAGGCAGCTGGCTATTTGCATTGTTCTTAAAGGTCTCTAAGGAAGGAGCTTCCTTAACCTCCAACAACCCGCAATTTTTGGATGTGTTCTTTTTAGGACTAATCTAATTTGAGGTTCTTTATTCTACTTATTTCCTCAGTGGAGATATTTGCTGATTCCCAAATGTGTCTTCACATATTTCCTAAGTTGTTTCTTAGTATCCTTTCCCCAAGAGGAGTAGTTTTCATTCTTTCTCAAAGACATTGCTTGAGCCTCTTCCTTCTTGGAAGAGGAGTTCTCCTGGGGTGTGTATGTTGGGGTGTATGTGTGTGTGCATGTGTGCGTGCACGTGTGTGTGCACATCTGTGCGTACATGCATGTGTGTTTCTTTGCTTTGGCTCATCTCAGGCCCCAGAGAAAGGTATCTACAGAATCTTAAGCTAACTACAAAGTGTGTACATGTTTTTCTCTTGCCAGCATTTTAAGTATCTGCTGCTGGTGAGCCCTACAGAAATTCAAATAGCATAGTTTTTTAATAATTCCAACAGGATTTTTCATGGCAGTAAAGGTTACTACAAGGCAAGATTTATCTCTTGGCTACATGGAACTGACTTTCCAAAATGGATCTGCTGTTCTCTGTGCTAGTAGGATCTTACTACAAGTTCTCAATTTGTGTTGAAAATTGTACTTTGGGGCCACCAGCTTCTTCCAGAGATGACCTGGTTGATTCCAGACTCTGGATCTGACAACCTGGATCTGTCTGTATGGTGTCCCCACATATGTGGAGGCACTGCAGCCTTTAACATTCCTTTATGTTAAGGCAGAATCATAGTTTAGGAGGTTGGGGAAAGATGACAGAACAGACTTAGCTAAGTTGTTATTCTTGCTTTCCCTTTTTGTTAAGAGAATAATTCGATTTTGGGGAATTGCAATGAGACTGATTTTTTTAAAATGCCGTTTAGAGTCTTTTAACTCAGGATTAGATGAATAGCTTTTCAAGTATGTATGAAAGATAAGAATCCCAAAAGATTAGCTCTATTTTAAATAGTAGACTCCAGGGACTCAAGGTTTGTAACAAAAGGGCAGATATGGAAGAGATGAACCCCAAGGCCCAGCTCTGTTTGAGAATAAAGCACGCTGGCCGGGATCCCTGAGGTGCTGAGCTCTGCCGATCTCACTGGCTCTGGCTTGTTAGCTAGGAGAATCTAGTTAGATATGCTCACAATAAGTTGGTTGGTATTGACTTTGCTAGGCCTGACCTGTGTTATAAAATCAGTAAGCTTCTAACAAGTGGAAAGTATAGCTGAGCTTTGGGAAAAGCCATAGCATGTACAATAGAAGAAAAAACCCAACATCTTAAATGAACAGAGGAGAAATTTGAGCAGAACTGCCAAGTGAAGAAATTAGGACACTGGATGGAATGTTACAGCCACAACTGGGGAAAAAAAAAAAAGTAGGATATTTATTCAGTGAAGACATAATGAGATTATACAAACCTCTGGGGTCAACTCACATGGAAAATCATTGTCTCTTTGGTAATTATGCTCAAAGCAGGGGGTCCTGAGAAAACTGTGTAGACTTGAAGAGATCTGAGAATGGCAAAATTAATTTTGGAATTGAGTTTTACCACTAGTGAGGTCTGGAGTTTTTGAATGTCCCTAAATTTGAAAGTTTAGGATTAAGGAAGGAGTTAAAGAATACCCCAACATTATTGATGCTCTCAAGTATTCGTAATTTTAACTAGTAAAATAAATGAAAACACATACATGTAAATAAGTGTATTTTATTAATAATCCAAGTCCACTGGGTGAATCGAGTTAGAAAACCCTCAGATACACAGGATTGTCTTGGGTCTAGGAGTTCCTAGGTGGTGCAAACAGTTAAGCACTTGGCTACTAACTGAAAGGTTGGTCGGTTAAGTCCACCGAGAGGCACCTTGGAAGAAAGGCCTGGCAGCCTACTTCCAAAATACCAGCCATTGAAAACCCTATGGAGCACTGTTCTATTCTGACACACATGGGGTCACCATGAGTCAGAATCAACTTGATGACAACTGGTTCCGTTTTGGTTTTTTATCCTAAAATCAGAAGAGAATAGACAGAAGAACAATTCCAAACATCTTTACAATTTTTTTTTTAGGTCAGCCCACAAATGTTTGCCTACTTGTATGCAGGTTTGCAGTTAGAGGCTTTAAAGCATTGGTTTTGATTCTTAAACTGTTTTTATTTGAGGAAAAGGATGCTTGAGAGTGTTCCTATGCAATATTCTTTATGATGGATCTCTGATTTTAGAAGCTAAGATGCAGAGAGGTTAAGTGACTTTCTCAAGGTCTCGTAGCCAGCCATTTGGCTAGAACTGAGCCCCTGGCTTATAGCTAACCTACAGAGACAGACTCTCTCTGCAGTCTTTGTTGGGGACTTGCAGTCTGTTTCAGGTTCTGCTGTCTGGCTACTATTGTTTTTTTTGATATGCATAAATAAGTGTTGCAATTAACTGGCTGTGACACAAACTCAGCTGTGTGATTCTGGACATTTCACCTCACCAGTCTGGGCCTCAGCCACCTCATGTGTGACATGTGTAAATTGGCCTAGATTATATTTAAGGACTTTTCCAGCTTTCCCCCTCCCCGTGATTGCTTTCTGGATTGCGTCTGATTTGGTATTTCTGAAGTTGCTAAATAGAAGATGTTGGATCAATTCAGAGTTGGAACCATCTAAGGCAGCAAGCACATTACTTTGGGAAGACCAGCTGACTCTTAAAACAAACTTGATTGTTGCTCACCGTCAAGGGTTTGGGACAATGGTGAAGAACGGTTCGTTGTTGTTGTTGTCATTGATTTATTTGTATGTTTTTGTATAAAGGCCACTAAATGTTAAATTAGGAACATATTATGAAGAAGTAACAGGAAGATTTCTAAACTGTCCTGCTTTATATTTGATTAAGGCTTTAGGGACCATAGTGCACATTCAGCTGCATTTGCTTTTTTCATCCTAAACGCAGTCTCACAAGTTCCCATCACCGGGGAGCTAAGGCTAAGAGGGGGGAAATGACTTGCTCAAAATCCCCAAAGTCGTCGACAGCCAAGCCAGGGCCAGAATTAGTTCGTATCGTTTGATGCAGTGTTTACTGAGGGCCTGTTGTGTGATACACGCTTTGCTTGGCACTGGAATTGCATCGACAGTTGCATTTGGTCCAGCCTGCCTCTGATCTGGGCGTGCCTCCTTCATGGCCGTGGTTTGGGGCTGGCCAGAGCAAAGCTGGATAAATCCTGACCATCTAGAGCCAGCCTCAAGGCTGCTGGTTTCCTGGACGGTCGGACCCCACACAAGGAAAAGACCCTTCTGTGGCTGATCGGAGCCTTACAGACCTGTGCTGTTGTGTCTCCTGGTGCCAGGACCCTAGCGAGCTGCAGACCTCTTTCCTGTGCCTTTACTATCCCTGGCATCTTGAGAGGTGTGTGCACGGGCTCGCCTTTGTTTGTTAGGTTCCTTACCATTGACTAAATAGCACCTTATGGGAAATTATGCCAGCACTTAATATTCAATTTAAGCTCAGTTACAACTTTTGCCCAGAAGGAAAGGTTGCTTTTGCAACCAGCCCACCGGCCACTCTGCAAACCTAGGTGGGCCACTTAACAGCCGAGCATTGTCTACAGGTTCCTTATGACTTTTTCTCACAAGAGCTCAAGAAAAACATGAGGAAGTGGGATGTCTACAAGGACTGCATTATAAATGTCAGGCCATGATGTACTGCTGGCTTCCGTCAAAGTTTCCCAAGCATTAGCCCAGACTTAGGTGAAGAACAGTGCCCCATACTCTGGGAAGGCACTGCTTCTGAAAGATGCCTGGTGATGACCTCTACAGACGAAAACATAGCAGATTAAACATAGATGGGAAAGGCCGTGATCTGTATTAGAATTAAGTGCTAAATCAGCTCCAGATAATTCAATGGGCAGTCTCGTAATCTTATTGTGCTAACCCTTGGCCGCATAACTAATAAACAATGCCATTCTGCGGAAGTTACATAAAGCAAGTTTTCAGATACTCAATAATTCCAAGCCCTTCTCTTCAAAGGTTAGAACTACTTTTTCAAGGAAAAAGAATAGCTCAGTTTTGTGAAATGGGTGTTGTTCAGTTTGTCCATTTTATCTTCCAGCACCTCAGGGCTCTGAGTAGAGCTTACACTCTTGGCTGGTACCTGGAAGAAACAGGACTGGGCAGTGGAACTACGACCTCTGGGCTTGATTTCTCCTCTCCTGGAGACAACACTCTACACTCATTTCCAGACCATTCCAACTCTCCACTGTGACTATCACATGCTACAGTCAAGCTGCCCCAGAGGAATAGTCTCGTCTCCTCTCCCCTTTGCTCATCTTTTTATGTAAACTTCTTTTTGTTTTTCTCTTTCTTCCCTTTTCCTCTTTGTCTTTTCTCTCTCTCAAAAGCAGAAGTCTCTTTCTCTTTGTCTCTGTTTCATGTTTTACTTTTCTCCCCCTACCCCCCTCCACCCACTCCAGCAATTTGACTTACCACTATATGGAATTAAAGTATATACTGGAATACCTGATTTTTGTTGACTAAGCTTTAGTTACCCTATTCATATTTTTAAAAATCAGATGAAAATAACCTTCTATCGCTCAAAAACAAAACCCTACCAACCCAAATCCATCTAAATTGAGTTCACTTTATTTGCATGCATTTATTAATTATTATCCACCACCCGTCTGTCAGTTTGTCTGACTGTGGTGGCTTGTATGTTGCTATGATGCTGGAAGCTATGGAACTGGCATTTCAAATACCAGCAGGGTCACCCATGGTGGACAGGTTTCAACAGAGCTTCCAGACCACGAAGAAAGGTCTGGCGATCTGCTTCTGAAAAGTAGCCAATGAAAACTCTGTGGATCACAGCAGAACGTTGTCTGACTTGCTTACTTTGGACATGTCATGAAGAGGAATAAACTGCTAGAGGAGGACATCGTATTTGGTGAAATGGAGTTCCGGTGAGGGTGAGACAGACCCTCAGTGAGATGGATTGGCACAGTAGCCTTGACAGTGGTCTCAAACATACTGGTGACCATGAGGATGATG
The DNA here is from genome assembly GCA_030035585.1 of Dugong dugon. NCBI lineage: Eukaryota > Metazoa > Chordata > Mammalia > Sirenia > Dugongidae > Dugong > Dugong dugon. The sequence goes on along the minus strand of CM057469.1, from coordinate 18,502,498 downwards.
CAGGACTGGGCAACATTTTGGTCTGTGTGCATAACGTTGCCATAAGTCAGAGTCAACTCCATTTATTAATGTGTTTATGAGGTACATTCTGGATCCAGAAATTGTGCTATACTAGTAATACTGTGGTGAGCAAGACACAGTTACTGCTGTCACAGGGCTTAGTTGGGGAGAGACACCAGTGATAGGAATTACAAAACAAAATAAATGCTCTGATATCATAAGGACAGGATCTTGGAAGCATATGGGGAGGGGGTCCCTCATCACTCTGCGTGGGGAAGAATGGTCAGGAGATGCTTCCTTGAGAAGTGGCTCTCAGTTGACTATTTGGGGGGTGGGGAGCAATGGTAACCTTCCCCCCATAGAAGAACAGCTCCTGGGTGATTCAGCACATTAGGAAGAGCTTGGTCCTCCCTGGTCTTGCAGGCTACTGCTAAGAGTAGCCTCTAGTCTGGCGCTGATGTCAGGGTGCGTCCGGTCGTGACTTCATCTTGACTACTTGATTTAGTCTGAGTTTCCTTAGTTGCAAACTGAAAGTGAAATCAATTACACCAAGATTCAGACCATTTGATTTTATTTTCATTTGATCATGCAAATCATAAAAAATGGCTAGAGAGCTTTTTGTGCATACTGATAAATTTTTCAAGCAATCTTTTGCTGTTACCACATTTTCTGAACAGGACAGCTGAAGTTGAAGAATTGTCTGTTCTCCGGATGACAGTGGATGTGATCAGTGCAGTATAAACTCAAAAATAGAAAGAAACCACACCCAGAGGTTTTTCCTTACCTGCTCCAGGGTTTTTCCATGTGGCAGACAGAGTTGAAGCTATTATTAGGTAACAGTTGTGGCTACATTGTAGAGCTATTGTCAGGATTAAGTATGGTAATACATATAACACACTTAGAACAGAATATGGCTCATGGTGAGCGCTCAAAAAATGTTAACAAACTCAAGATACTAGTCTACAGGACAAATAGTCTACATGAACCATGGCCTCATCTACCCTGAGACCAGAAGAACTAGATGGTGCCTGGTTACCACTACCAATCGTTCTAATCAGGGCCACAATAGATGGACCCTGATAGAATGGGAGAAGAATGTAGAACAGAACCTCAGATTCCAAAAAAACAAAAAAAAAACCAGACCTACTGGACTGATTGAGAATGGAAGACTCCCCGAGTCTATTGCCCTGAGATACTCTTCAGACCTTGAACTGAAACCAACCCCTGAGGTCACCTTGTAGCTAAATAACAAAGTGGCTCAGAAGCTAATGAATATCACCCATAAGTACTGTGATTCTTTAAAAAAATTATCTATATGAGACCAAACAGTCGACAATTACTTTAAAACAACGATGAGAATGTAAGGGGGCAGGGAAACCAGATTAATGGAAATGGAACAACCAGAACGAAAATAATGAGAATGTTAATGTATTGTGAAGAATGTAATGTGTAGAAATTGTTGAATGGGAACCTAAACTGATGTGTAAACCTTCACCAGAAACACAGTAAAATATTATTATTATTTTCATTGTGCTTTAACTGAAAGTTTACAATTAAGTTAGGCTGTCATACAGAAATTTATACATACGTTGTTTTGTGACCCTACTTGCTCTCCCTATACTGTGACAGCACACTCTTCCTTTCCACCCTGGATTTCCCATGTCCATTCACCCAGCTCCTGACCCTCTCTGCCTTCTCATCTCACCTCCGGACGAGAGCTGGTCATATAATCTCATGTATCTACTTGAGCTAAGAAGCACACTCTTCACGAGTATCATTTTATGTCCCATAGTCCAGTCTAATCCTTGTCTGAAGAGTTGGCCTCGGGAATAGTTTTAGTTTTGGGCTAACAGAGAGCCCAGGGACAGCGTCTTCCAGGGTCCATCCAGTCTCAAACCATTAAGCCTGGTCTTTTTACTAGAATTTGAGTTTTGCACCCTACTTTTCTGCTGCTCTATCAGGAAGTCTCTGTTGTGTTCCCTGTCAGGGCGGTCACTGTGGTAGCCTGGCACCATCTAGTTTTTCTGGTCTCAGGCTGATGAAGTCCCTGGTTTATGTGGCCCTTTCTGTCTCTTGGGCTAATACTTTCATTGTGTCCATGGTGTTCTTCATTCTCCTTTACTCCAGGTGGGTTGGGACCAATTGATGCATCTTAGATGGTCACTCGCTAGCTTTTAAGACCCCAGATGCTACTCACCAAAGTGGGGTGCAGAACATTTTCTTAAAAAACTTTATTATGCCAGTTGACCTAGATGTCCCCTGAAAGCATGGTCGCCAGCCCCCTGCCCCTGCTACTCTGTCCCTTGACATGTTTCATTGTATTCAGTAAACTTCTTAGCTTTGGTTTAGTCCAGTTGTGCTGACTTCGCCTGTAGTGTGTGCTGTTCTTCCCTTCACCTAAGATAATTCTTGTCTACTTTCTAGTTAGTGAATACCGCTCTCCCTCCCTCCCCACCCTCATAACCATCAAAGAATGTTGTCTTCTGTGTTTAAACCTTTTCTTGGGTTTTTATAATAGTGGTCTTATACAATATTTGTCCTTTTGCAACTGACTAAGTTCACTCAGCATAGTACCTTCCAGATTCCTCCATGTTATAAGATGTTTCACAGATTCATTGTTGTTCTTTAGTGTTGTGTAGTATTCCACAATATTTTTTTTAAGTGAACAATTATGATGCTTATCTGTGAGAGCTGCCTGATGTCCCTTTTTCAAAGTCTCTCAGGCTACAAGTAATTTCATCGTAATAACTAGACTAGACTCCTTGTATCATTATGCTGTTGTTGTTGTTAGCTACAATTAAGTCAGCCCCCCAACTCATAGTGACCCCAATGCACGATGGAATGAAATGCTACCCAGTCCTACACCCCCGTGATCTGTGGCAGATCGTACTATTATGATCCATAGAGTTTTCATTGGCTAATTTTCGGAAATAGATTGATAGGCGTTTCTTCCTAGTCTGTCTTAGTCTGGAAGCTCCACTGAAACCTGTTCAGCATCGTAGCTGCACGTAAGCCTCCACTGGTAGATGGATGGTGGCTGTGCATGAAGTACATTGGCTGGGATTTGAACCCAAGTCTCCTGCATGGAAGGGGAGAATCCTACCACTGAACCACCAGTGTCCCTTTGTATCATTATATTTCACATAACTGAAGGTGAAGTATTGTGATTCAGCATACCTACAAGTTGAATTAAAATGCATGTGTAGAAATAGTACGAACTGGACAGTAAGACTTTATCACTTGCTATGATATTCTTCAAAAAAATATTGGAAACATGGATGTACCTTGAAAACCTTATACTGAGTGAAATAAGTCAATCACAAAAGGACAAATATTGTATGATTTCACTTATATGAAATAGTAATGATACACAAACATATAGAGACCAAAGTTTTTTAACGGTTACCAGGGGTGGGAGGGAGAGGAAAAGGGGTGCCATTGTTTAGGAAGCACTGAATTTCTGTTTAGGGTGATGGGAAATTTGGCAACGATTATGGGTGATGATTTCACAACATGATTGATATAATTGATATCACTGAATTGTACACTTGAAAATATTGAATTGGCAAATGTTGTGCTGTATGTATGTTTTTACAACAATTCAAAAAGATTACATTAAAAAGATACTTGAGCTCTGCCTTAAGCTGCACATCTTGGAACTCAGACATCTAAGGGAGAGTCCAAAGTAGAAATGCCACTGGCCATTTCCTTTATCCTGCACCTCCAATTTTTCCCGAAGCAGTGCAGGCGGCCCGCCCCCTTTACCTTATAGCAACACAAAGGATGAAAGACAACAGTTATCAGGTGCTGAGGGGCAGATTGAAGCCCTGATAACAGATGTAATGAAACATGAGCAGCCTCTTCTGTTTGCTCAGTCTCCTCACACAGGGCAGGACCCTTGATGGAGGAAAGGCTATAAATTGAGGGTGAAGAAAAGGCAGCCCTCCTCGGCCCAGCATCTCGCCAGCTTGTGCAGTTCTCTGCTGCAGGAGGTCACTGAGTCAAATGCTATGGATGGATAATTTTATGGCCACTAATAAAATTTATAGCCAAAGCAAGCTAAGATAATAAGGGTAATCAAACGTCCAAGCTTGGGACATAAGAATCCCATCTTAGCCAATAGGTGCTGGCCTGGGGGCTGGCCAGTGCAGGAAGGAGTTGATCTGTCTGGCTCAAGGCCAGCCTCAGAGTCGCAGAGGTGATTTGTGTTCATGTCGGCTTCAAGCACTGGGCCGGCCCCCGGGTAAGCTTCAAGTTAGGCAGCCTGCTCGTGCCCCGTGGACAGCATGCCAAGCCCAGTAGGAACATTAACTGTTATGTTTAAGTGTTGAAAAATAAACAGTGAGCATAAGGAAGGATCTGATCCAACCCCGTTCTGTAATACTACTTAATGAAAAGAATGTTAACCAACTATTCAGGTGTGACTTGGCAGCTGCAAAGGAAGATAAGGAAGGATGGTGTTCTACTTAGGCAAGTGTAAAGAAATCAAATGATATTTAATCAGAGAGTAGAGTTTAGGGATGGGGGCAGTGGTGGTTCAGTTTTAGAATTCTCACCTTCCATGCAGGAGATCTGGGTTCAATTCCCAGCCAGTACACCTCAATCACAGCCACTACCTGTCTGTCAGTGGAGGCTTGTGTGTTGCTAAGATGCTGAACAGGTTTCAGCAGAGCTTTCAGACTAAGATGGGCTGGGAAGAAAGGCCTGGCCATCTACACCTACTCCTCGCTTATCAACTATCTTATTATCCAATGTTTCACATTTACGACAATATTAAAAAATCTACTGTCTGACTATTTTAATGATGTAGATCTGGCAGTAATGAATGCTGAGGTGAGAGGCAAGAGTAACACTGCCTGTGATGGTTAAGGTTATGTGTCAACTTTGCTAGGCCAGGATTCTCAGTGGTTTGGCAGTTATGTAATGATGTAATTTGGCAGTTATTAATGATGTAGTCATCCTCTGTTTTGTGACCTGATGTGGTCATTCTCTATTTTCACGTAATGCCAATTTTCGCATAACGACCTGGTCTTTGGTACCTAACCATATCAATAAGTGAGGAGTGGACCAACTTCCAAAAAATTAGCTGATGAAAACCACAATGGATCGGATCACAACAGTCTAGTCTGCAACCGATCATGGGGATGGCGCAGGACTGGGCAGCATTTAGTTCTGTTGAGTATGGTGTCACCATGAGTCAGAGGCTGACTCAATGGCAGCTAACAGCAACAACAAAAACAGAGTTTAGGTGGGGGTTTTCCTCAGCCCCATCTGCCTTCCAGCTTTACTGCTCTCCTGTTTCCTTCCCCCTCCCTGTTCCTCCCTTAGCTGAGGGCTCAGATCGACCCATCTCTGCAGGCCTCTGGCATAGGCTAGGTAGGGTCTTGTCACTGAAACTACCCACAAGACACACTGTGTGACATGCACAGAGATGCATCAGAGTCCCTGGAGGGCAGTGACCCCTGGATTCTTGGCCTGTTCTCTGACTCCACCTTACCATTGAAAGTCTTTAAGTTTTGACCACCTCTGTAGAATGGCAGGGAGTTGCTGGGTGGTGCAAATGGTTAACATATTCGAGTCCACCCAGAGGCTCCTCAGGAGAAAGCTCTGGTATCTACTTCAGAGAAATAAATAACTAAATAAAACCGCCATTGAAAGCCCTGTGAAGCACAGTTCTACTCTGACTCACATGGGGTCGACATGAGTTGGAGTCAACTGGATGGCAACTGGTTTTTTACTGGGTCTAGAATGGCAAAGCTAGGACAAATGAAAAGGAATGAACTTTTTGTGTCCCCCCGCCAAAATCAAAACTTTTGATGAGGTAGGGGAAATTTATTTTATTGCCCTAGTTTTCAGTAGCTTTTATTCACAAAGAAAAAGAGCCCAGCAGTAGTTAACTTGCTGCGGTGTCTGCTGAGACTTCTAAACAAAAGCTTATCTTGCTGATGTCAGCTTTTCCGCCATTACAAACCTTGCTTGGGAATACAGAGTGTCTGACCCTGCCTTTGAAGGGAATTACTTCAGTTCTGGGTAGCTCTGGTTTTGGTGTAGAGAAGAGACAAGCAGAGGGAGATTAAAGTCTAAATGGGATCAACAAGTTTGCACAATACCTTGGGGGCAGAAAACACCAGAAGAAAAAAATGGAGTGGAACAACTTAGTGATGACTGAAAGCAGCGAGGTCAGGGGAGATACCGATGTACACATACGCTAAAACCCAGAAAACCAAATTCCTTGCCTTGGAGTCGATTCCAACTCATAGTGACCCTATAAAACTCTGAAAAAACCAAACTCATTGCGGTAGCGTTGATTGCAACTCACAGTGACCCTATAGGACCGACTAGAACTGCCCCATAGGGTTTCCAAGGAATGGCTGGTAGATTCGAACTGCTGACCTTTTGGTTAGCAGCCAGACACTTAACACTGTACCACCAGGGCCCCGGTGACCCTACAAACCTGTTGCCGTCAAGTCGATTCTGACTCATAGCGACCCTATACAAAAAAAAAAAACAAAAACCAACCTGTTGCCATCAGGTTGATTCTGACTCACTGCGATCCTGTAGGACAGGGTAAAACTACCCTGACAGGTTTCCAAGGCTGTAAGTCTTTATGGAAGCAGACTGCCACATCTTTCTCCCACAGAGCAGCTGGTGGGTTCAAAGCTGAGTGCTTTAACCAGTGTGCCACCAGGGCTCCTAGACAGACACTACAGAGGAGGGTTAGGAAACATCCTGTTGTTTCCGTCTTAAGTAGGTCATTTCTATTGTTTCTGTGCCTGCGAGTGTAAAATAAACATAACTCATACAGTGAAACATTTGAGTCCCTTAGAGGGAGTGGTACTAAAGCTAGAGATATGCACCCATGGCTGTTAAACCAGGAGTCACCCATTGCTGCTCTCTGCCCCTGCCTAGAAGCAAGAGTCTCAGGAGGTTGCCCAGTGACAGCTGCTCCTTAGGGGTCAGCCCCAGAAATGACTCAAAGTGGAATTGATACATGTTCCTCCAGTGAATGTAAGACTCACATATAGAAAGGGACATAACTTTTCTGTTTCTCTTCCTGTCTCTCTTTGAGATAAGCAAACATTGTTGTTAGCTGCCATTGAGTTGGTCTCAGCTCATGGTGACCCCATGTACCACAGAGCAAAATGCTGCCTGGTCCTTTTCCATCCCCAAGATCGGTTGGGGATTGGACTGTTGTGATCTATAGGGTTTTCTTCGACTGATTTTTGGAAGTAGATCACCAGGCCTTTCTTCCTAGTCTATCTTAGTCTGGAAGCCCCACTGAAACCTGTTCAGCATCATAGCAACATGCAAGCCTCCACTGACAGACAGGTGGTGGCTGCACATGAGGTACATTGACCGGCTTTCTGTTATCTGGGTGACTGAAAGAGAGCATCTGCATGACCATCTGTAAATTGTTTATCTTTGTGTTTCAGATGCGTTGTTTAATCTTTTTCTTTGCAGATTTACTTTCCTATTTTATATTTTTCATAGGCTTTTGAAAGTGTAATCTGGTGTTCTAATCCTCCAAGAGCATAACATCTGACAACCTAGAAGCAATTTAAGATAACACCAAGGTTTAAAAATTAGCTGTGACCGATCTTTTTCCAGAGAATGGCGAGTTGATTTATGCTAACACTAACCAAAAATATACATCGAACACCCACAGTTTGCAAAAACACACGAACGTTAAGTAACAGCATAAGTAATAAATAGCAATAAAAGAGGTGTCCCAAGACAGGGATATATTAATTGCGTAGGAGAAGATGTTATTAACTGGTATTTTATGGAATTTGGGGGGCATAACTTCATTAACTGTAGTTAATTAAATAGCCTGAGTAAGGACACTTTTCCTGTCCGTAGATGTTTCTTCATAGGAAATGGATACTGTTTGGTGTTCCCTGCTGCCTTGGTGGAGTCAGAGGGAGGTGGCTTTTGGGTCAGTGTTGCCATCTAAGATGAACTCATGCTGACGCATGCTGGTGGCTCTCAGAGTCATTCCCATCAGTGGGAAGTCAAAGGTCATTGGCTTACAGATTGTAATTAAGCAACCTTGGTAAGAGCCAAACATCTTTTGTCTTGATCATAACCAAATTTAAGATTCACAGTTTATTTGGGGAGGAGTCCCTGGGTGGTGCAAATAGTTAATGCGCTAGGCTGCTAACCAAAGTGTTGGAGGTCCACGTCTACCCAGAGGTGCCTCAGAAGAAAGGCCTGGTGATCTACTCCCAAAAAGTCAGTCATTGAAAACCCTATAGAGCTCAGTTCTACTCTGACACACATGAGGTCACATGAGTCAGATTTGGCATGATGCCAACTAGTAACTGATGACGTGCCCCTCCAGGACCATGTCCTATCTCAGGCTGCTCTCGTGGCCCCTTCCCCCAATCCACTATGAAGGAAAATCCCCCAAACAGGAGTTCCTCTGAAACTTGAGCTGCACTGCCTAATTCTGTATCAAGAGCCTGACTTTTGAAGGACTATGGTTGACCTTTGCTTTTTAGACTGTTAGTATATTTCTTCCCTCATGATACTGTGAACAATACATGAGTCTTCCTTAGGAAACTCAGATTAAAAAAACTTCAAAGTATCTAATACATTGGAAAAACCTAAAATTCTGGTGAAAAGGATTCATTGCCTTGATGACGTGTGTGTTGTAGTCTAAACACAGCCGCTGAACACGTGCTGAGCAGTCTTAATCACAGACTTTTGGGGGACTAGATTTTCACCACAGGGTTTTGATTGGTTTAGTTCTTATTAAAACCTGCTTTTACCTCTCCATCTCGGTTACCCGGGACCATTTCACTGCTTCACAATATCTGTTACTTTCCAAACACCACATATATCCAGCTGGTGGTGGCAGGGGACAGGTGGTGACTTCAATCCAGTGTAGCAGTACAGTGCACCAGGGTGCAAGGAAAGGGTGCACATGTGTGTTTGCACAGGCACGGACATGCGTTTGTGCTTGTACACGTGGGGTGCTCAGTGAGTGTGAGAATCACATATCGTTAAGTGTATGTGTGGAGCTGCTTTTCACAGATCTCATAGATAAAGCTGCTCTGTATCTTTTAATCTTAGGTAAGATTCCTGTCTTTCAACAACATTTAAATTTGTGTGCTGATCCCTCAGTATGAGGAGGTCTGTACCTGTCCCTAAATAAATAAACTAGTCGCTGTCAAGTCGACTCCGACTCATGGCGACCCTATGTGTGTCAGGGTAGAACTGTGCTCTGTAGGGTGTTCAATGGCTGACTTTTTGGAAATTGATTTCCAGGCCTTTCTTCCGAGGAGCCTCTGGGTGGACTCAAACCTCTAACTCTTCAGTTTGCAGATGAGCATGTTAATCATTTGCACCACCTAGGGACTCCAAAGGTGAGAGTAAAGGGAGGGGAACTGAACTGAGAGAAGTAGGGTGCAGATGAAAACCGCCTCAGAGTCAGACAGATCAGGGTTCTGATCTTGTCTCCTCCACTTCCTAGTTGTTTTCCTTTGGGGAAATAGCCCGATCTTTCTGAACATCAGTTTCCTCATCTGTAAAATGGTTAAATTATCTTAGAACCCAGTTTCTGCAGGGTGACAATCTTTAGGACTGCTGTGAGGGCTCTGTTGGGATCCACGAAAGCCCTTGAGATGTCCAAAGGCCTATCTCATGTCCCACCCACCTGGCCTGGCACCCTGGGGTGGGGGATGCTGAGGTGGCTGGGAAGGGGCAAGGATCTCTCTGGGAACTCATCTTTGCATCCTTTGGAGTTATTCAAGGCTTTTGGGGCAGATTTTTACATACAAAATAGAGTCTTTATTACAGTTAGCTGCTAAGAGAAAGGCCCCTCTTACAGAGGCTTGCTTTTGAAGTGTGGGGGGTCCCAGTGCCTGGCAGGAAAGGCCACTGCCCTGCAATAAAATTTGGAAGCTGAGAGAAGGAGTGCTAGTGAGTAGGTGGCATGCCGCTAAGGATGGGGGCAAGTAGAGAGCATGGGGTGGATGAGCACTAGTTTTATCACGAGAACTATGATGGAATGAAAACTCCTCGAATCCCTTCGGGAATATGTAGGTTTGTCCCATGCCACTCCTGAGAACCAACTGCGGCATAGGGAGGTTAAGGAATGGAGGGAGTTTATTGTGAGGGCCCTGAGGTATGGGAGGTAGCTCTTGCCTTCATTCACGTGGATCTAACCTGGGGCTGAAGCCATGGGCCCAGGGTCTCTCTCCAGAAGCATGTTGGAAGTGACCCAGGTTCAGCACCTTCTCCAGTGTCACACACAGGGCTGCCCTGTGCTGCTCAGCCCATGGAAACTGAACAGGTGAATACGGACACTTCCTTCCTCCCAGTCCCCTCTGAGGTCCTCTTTGACTGAAAAGTTTGGCTAAAACCACATTACCCCGTTACCAATACCACAGAGTATTTCTACACACACATATACCCTTATTTTGGAGAGGGAGAAAGAGCACGTGTCTTTGGTTGGCTGCAAGTTTTTCTAGTTAGCTTTCTTTCAAATATTCTGAGGTCAGAGACTAAGCAAAGTTTACTTTCTATAATCTCCCAAGTCTATCTGGTTACTCAGTAAACCTCAGTAACTGAGGTGAGATGGTATAAAACCAAAGGGAAAAAAAAAAAAAAAAAAAAAAAAAACCAAACCCATTGCTGTCGAGTTGATTCCGACTCATAGCAACCCTATAGGATGAAGCGGAACTGCCCCATAGGGTTTCCAAGGAGTGGCTGATGGATTTGAACTGCCGACCTTTTGGTTAGCAGCTGAGCTCTTAACCACTGCACCACTAGGGCTCCGAGATAGTATAATAAGGAGGAAAAATAGAATGGAGTCAAAGGCCTGAGTTTCCTTCCTAACTTCTGTACTTAATGGCTGAATGGCCTTGGACAAATCCCCTAACCTCTCTGTGGCTCTGATTTCTCATCTGTGAAATGGGAATAATATCCAATTTGTCTACCTAACTTAATATCGATTGGTTCAAGTGAAGCTTGTATGACGAGGAAGAGTTATAAGCAGCAAGGACTATAAAGGAATACACAGATGTAAGGTGGTCCTTTGTTACGTGAGTGATGGTGTGATTGTCATAGATAAGGATCTTCAGCCTTCTCTGCTAGTATGTAACCAATTCAGGAACAAGCTTTCACAGTTTCAGAGAGCCAAAGAAAGGATCTGGATTGCAACAGTTCTCTCATAACTAATTCTCATCCAGCAGACCATTGTTTTGTTTCTTTTACTAGTGGAACAATTCAGCTACAAACTGTGATATTGTCTTAAGGATACTTCGCAGGGTGACAAAGTAATTCTTGGTAATAAGTACTCCATGAAAAACCCAGCACTCTGAAGCCTGCATTCCAGTGTATGTATGAGGAGCAATAGCTTATCTGATAAGGAGGCTCTCTCAGAATTGTCTAGAATTGATATGATTTTAATTATTAAATTAATACATCTATAGCTACTGAGAGCAAGCCTAGCTCCTCTGTTTTTCAGAATTATAAAGGTATAACTAAATAGAATAGAAGTTGCTTTAGGCCAGCGGTCCTGTGGAGTGTCTTTGTGTAAGATACTATCAGACGGTGAGTTGCACAAAACTTAAAAGAACAAAAAGACACAAATGTGGAAGATATCCCCACTGCCATAGAGTCAATTCTGACTCATAGCAACCCTATAAGACAGAGTAGAACTGCCTCATAGGGTTTCCAAGTCTGTACATCTTTACTGAAGCAGACTGCCACATCTTTCTCCCGCGGAGCCGTTGGTGGTTTCAAACCGCTGACCCTTTGGTTAGCAGCCAAGCATTTTAACCACTGCACCACTAGGGCTCTCTTGAAGATATAAGAGATGCCAAAAATGTTTGCACATATGCCTAGCACAGGGTCTAGCACATACTAGGCACCCAATAAATGTTTGTTCAAATGAATGAATGAACAAATGAACTAGTTGACTAAAAGGAGGCAGCTTTTGATCCTTAAACTAGCACACAGCGGAGCCAAAATACTACACTTTGGCAGGGAGCGAATAGGGGGAAAATACTGTTGTATTTCAGTTGTCAAACAAAATAGAAGAACAATAATTTTTTTTAAAAGACTCCTTACTTAAAGGACTTAAGAAAAGAAGGTTTAATTAGGTAAATGTGAGCAGAAGAAAATAAGAATAGCTCAGATTTATTCCACAAATATTTTTGAGCGTCTCTGTGTGCCAGGCATTGTCTTGACCTTTGAGAATACAGTGGTGGACAAACTAGCCCTAACCTGCTGTCCTGGTGCTTCTGTATAGTGAGAGACAATGATCTACTGTGAAATGCCTAATATGAACCAAGATAAAGATACTGAAGAAAAAGACAGAAGTTCTGTGAAAGCATCCAACAGGGATCTTTAGGCTAGAAGAAGGCTTCTCTGAGAGGTGATGCTTGAACTTGGACTTGAAGGGAGAGTAGAAGCATTCTAGATGGAAAGGGTCATGTGCAAAGGCCCTGTGGCAGGCAGAGCATGATGTGTTTAAGGAATTTTAGAGAGGTCAGAACCCCGAAGTGTAGAGAGTGAGCGGGAGGTAAATTAGCAGCTGCTGTGGCTGAATCATTGTATATTATTTCTGAAAGTTTGTAATTCCTGAAGAGACTACTGGGTGTAATACAGATGAGAACATGACCTTTTAGGGGGGTGAGAGTCTGCAAGAGGTAGGCCTTTGGGGAATAACCTCTCCCTGTTGTGGAATAACCTGGACAATGATCAGGAAATGCTGCAAAGTGAACTCAGTTGGGCTCTTAGGAGGGAATGTGGTGTGATGGAAAGTGTACCATGAAGAATAAAAACGTGGACTGACTACCCACTGATATCATCATACTAGTTGGGTCTGGAAAGGGGAGGAGAAAGGGAAATGTGACTAGGAACATGGGCCATTTAAATTGTACACGTCTCATTTCTTTTCAGCAATACCTAAGATAAATACGGAGCCCTGGTGGCACAGTGGTTAAGAAGATAAATATGCGTTAGCATGGGCAAATCACTTCTCTGGCTCTCAGCTTCCTTATGTATTAAAAAGAGTTTTGAAGAAGATGACCTGGCAGACCCTTTCTAGCTCTAAAACATTCTGTGACTCTAACTCCTGAAAGCAGTTGATTATTGAATAATTCTACCTATAGGTAGAATTCTACCTATAAGTGTGCCATGTCCATGAATCCCCAACTCTTAAAAAGAGACCCAATTTGCTTGCCGCTGGTAGCCAATTACTTTCTTTTAAGGAGTTCTAGGCGTTGAAATTCGTCTATAAAGTGACGATTTTGAAAGCCATGTGCTCACAGCATGCTCACATCCATCCTGGGCCAGACTCGGGGATCTGGACCACCTGGCCACCAAGGTAACCAAGCAAGGGCCACGTGCCTCTGTGTTAGGCCTCTTGCCATTCACCACATACATCTTAGTGGTTTTTCTGTGAGTTTGCAGGACACCTGCAAGGACAGTTGGTACATCCTGAAGCAGAACCGTTCCATTCCCTTCCCTCCAAACTCCAGATTAGAAATACAGTAATGGAAACAACACAACAGAAAACAAACACAACCAGATGATAGCTGCCGTAGTGAACTCAGCAAGGTATATAGGTTGCAACAAATTGCACAACATAATTATAGTTTTACTGACTTTATTCGCAGATGTCTTTGTGTGTCAAAATCAGTATGTGTGTCTGAGACTGTAGCTACTCAAGAAAAAGGGTGCCGTGCATTTTTTTGGGTTTCGTTTTGTTTTTTTGAACGTTGTCCGGGATGGTATCTTGCACCCTCCCAGGGCTTCATAAATGCTATTGAGTGGTGACGGCAGTGTGCCTGCCCATAGCCTCAACTCCCAGGTGTTTCAGCTGCCCCCAGCCTGCCTCCTCCCTCCATGAAAGCAGCAGCTAGTTGAGGAGAACCTGCACCCCACCAGCAGCAGAGAAGCCCAGGGAGGGGTGGCACGGGTCCTCTGCATAGTCAGCAACCCTTGCTGAGTGCAGGGAATGCCCTCCAGGCCATGGGCTGCCTTTGCTGCCTCCTCTGCAGTTTCTTTTACTTGGGTCAGGTTTCCTTACAGTGCATTGGATGAATGAGAATAAGATATGTGTTGGCAGGAGTTCAGCTGAATACTGCCAAGGCTTTCAAAGGAAGCGCATGAATTTAAGCAGGGCAAAGTTTCAAGTCAGTGGGGCTGGGAGTAATGGGTATTCTGCTAATAATGAAGAGTACAACTGTTTTTATGCTCAAAGGTTAACAAATGGGATTCTTTCACTGGCCTATTGGCCTGCTGAGTTATACAGTGGAAACTGTTCCTGATCTTTGCTTTATTGTACTTGTATTTTCTAGGTAATTAGAAACATTTTCCACTCAGCATTTGAGAGGTTTGAGCTGGCCTGAGGGTTTTTTTTTTTTTTTTAAACTTAACTTCCTTTTTTTTAACTAATAGTTTTTTTCCCTTTTGTAAGCAGACTGAAACTGTAAAGTAACAAGCTCTTCCAAATAGCACATAGGCTTTGCCCACACAGTTCACTACATTTGTTGTGGGATTAGCACTTTCCAAAAATATATTTCTACACAAGAGTCTCATTTTTCCCAAAAGTGTGATTCTTCATTATGTATTGTACAGATTTGGGCAAGAAGGGACCCAGCCCCATCCATTAAAACTTCAGTTGTAAAGGCAGTCATTGCAAATAAAATGGAAACTTTATCTTAATGAACCAGCAGGAAAATGAAGTCTGTTGAGACTCCTAAAAAAAATTGGTACTTTATAGTGGCTTTAGCTATTTTTATTAGCTTCTTTAAGTCACCTGTTTGCTGACTTCCTCCAGCAAACAAAACAAATATTGTTTTGTTTAATTCCTGATGTTCATCATCAGGTTCACTGTTCCCTTAATAAAATTACACCTTTGCCCCAGACCTCCATTTGAGAGTGCTCAGGGCATTCCTCGTAAGAAGGGCTGGTCTCGGGCTGTGAACGGTGTCTGGATAATGGTTCATGCTTTCCCCTCCAAATGGTGGGGAGACAGACATAATTGAAACTTACAATGTCAGGGGGTAATTTTATTCCATTATTTTAAATGAAAACGAGGAGGTATCCTAGCTGGAAAATAGCCTTATAGAAGCCCTAAGCACCCACATGTAGCTGAATGCACGTAGGGGGCGTAAATTCTGTTCCTTCCCAGCCTTTACCCCTCCCCTGCCTCAGTCCCCCTGCTTCTGGCCCCCTCACCCAAACAGCACATGCTGTCAGTGGGCGGGAAATGCAGTAAGCCACAGGTAATGAGCTCAGTATCCATTTTCCCTGTCAGATCTCCCAGCTGATGACAGAGACTGGCCGAGAGGGACTCACGGAAGCAGCGCTGAACCGCTACAATGCAGACAAGCCTGCGGCCTGCAGCGTCCCAGCCTCACAGGGCTCTTGTGTGGCCAGCGAGCCTTCCACCGGCACCTCGGTGGCCGCTTCCTTCTTCGCGAGGTAAGAAGGAGAACCTTCGGTTCTTTCAGACGTGCCCACCTGGTTCACCTCTCACGTGGACCAGTTTAACTAAAACACCAGAAACAGTTTGGAGGTGTTCTCTGACTTAACTCTTTAAGACAGAAAACCCTTTTCTCAACCTTGGCACTGCTGACGTTCACGGAGGCTGCCTTGGGCATTGCAGGACGTGTAGCAGCATTCCCGGCCTCTCCCCACTAGATGCCAGGACCACTGCCCCACATTAGGCAACAGACATGTCTCCAGACATTGCCCAATGTCTTGGGCTGAGAACCACTGCTGTAAGAATACACGGCTGAGGATGGTCCCCCAGGGGACGAAGACCTCGGTGGGCGCAGCCCAGAGACTTGCATTTCCAGTCTCTCTTCCCGTTACAGAAAGGGAAATGCTTAAAATCAACTTTTTTTCCTTCTTGATAGACTAGGTGAATAATTAGCAAATACTATCCATCTAATCTTAGAAACTTTAAAAACATGAGAAGCAACAAAGAAAGGTATTTCAACAATGTTTTCTGCATATTTTTAGCAACAGGGCACGGAGGGGCAGGAGACACAGGACAGCTGAGCAGGAAAGGACTAGAGGGCTTGTCTGATTCCATCTCCTCAACTTTAAGAAGGAGGAGACCGAGGACCAGAAAAGTTAGCCTGTGAGTTCATTTATAGCGGAGCCAGAAATAGAAACCAGATTTCTCTGTCTTTTCTCTCTGTGCCTCATTCTTCATTTGATACTCGGAACTCAGCCTTAGAAAACTTTTTCTACGTGAGATTTGAAAGTCTCCGAAGAAGCAGGACATAGGATAAATAGCACCAGATATGAAATCAGAAGACCTGCTTGGGTTCAAGTTCCTGTGCTGTCTCAGTTTCCTCATTTATAAAAGGAAAGATAACACCTACTCCGCAGTGTTGCTGTGAGGATTAAGATAAAATGATTATAAATTATAAAGTACTATAACCAAAACTGGAGGAGCCCTGATAGCGCAATGGTTAAATACTGGGCTGATAACCAAAAGGTCAGAGGTTCAAACACACCCAGTGTCTCCATGGAAGAAAGACCTGGAGATATGCTTCCATAAAGATTACAGCCTAGAAAAACCCAATGGGGCAGTTCTACTTTGTCACATTGAGTTGCTATGACTCAGAAGCTACTCGACAGCACTCAACAACAGGAATATAACCAAAACCACCAGTTCCATTGAATGGATCCTGACTCATGGCAACCCAGTGTGTGTCAGAATAGAACTGTGCTCCATGAGGTTTTCAATGGCTGATTTTTGGGAAGTAGACTGCCAGGCCTTTCTTCCAAGGTACCTCTGGGTGGACTCGAACCTCAAACCTTTCAGTTTGCAGCTGAGCGCATTAACCATTTGTACTACCTAGGAACTCCATTAAAAAAAAATCTGTTACCATCAAGTTGATTCTGACTCATAATTCAATATAGACTTAGCTAGTATGTTAGTAAGAAGGAATATTTCATAGCTTTTCTTGTTATCCTTATGAATGTCACCATCCAAAATACAAATATGAGGAAGAGGCTGAGATTAGGAAAGGAGCAAATGGAAAAGGAAGAGGGGCTAATGTCCTGAATTAAGGTAAATAAAGGCGGTACAAGGACTGGTTAGAACTCTGGGTTTGAGGTTTTGACTGTACCTTGTTGCCACGTTTATTGTCCTCTGAACACTTGAGCCAACTTGAATGTGTACAAAGTAACAGAAAATATGTACGTGCTGGCCACCCAGAGGTGGGGGCCTTTGGTCATGACCACCATTCAGTGAGGAAATGGAGAGATGGAACAATTTATGAGGAAGTGCTGCAATCACAGAGGACCGCAGGACCTAGGTAGTTTACTAGCGCATGTCCAGAGAAGAGTGACCTAGTTCCAAGAGGAATTAGGAAGTCATGTCATATATAAGGAATGGTTAAGAGACCTGCAGATTTAGATGTCTTCTGGACTATTGTATAAGAGAGATGTGGTTGGTTCTGTAGAGCACCAGAGTGTGTGGGCAAAGGCTGAATAAAATCTAGTAATGGAACGGAGATAGCTGTGAGCTCAGAATGAAGGAGAACTTGCTCACAGTTCAAACTGCCCCAGGAGAGACTGAGGTCCCTGGCACTGAGGGAGATCAAACTTGCATTGGATAATCACCTGGCCTTGATGCTGGAGAGACTATTCCGGGCTCAATGGGAGCTCATCTCGAGTGTGCTTTCCTAACCTGAAATTCTTTGAGTATGAATAGCCTTAGATTCCAAGTCCATCCAGAGAATTTTACAGAAGATCAAGTGACTCACCAAAAAATCCAGAAGGATTTGAAGCAGGAAGATATAAGAGGTTGAGGCTCCTGATGCACAGTGCTTAGGGAGAACAAGTGTTTCCTGGTGCAAGAAAATCAGCAGCTTCTTTAGAGCCAGGGAAAGCGTGTCTGAATGAGATGAGGGCTGAACAGGAGTCCCAAGGACAGATTTCATGTTAATCGGGAGGTGGACTGACAAACAGATAAAAATTAAGGAAAAGAATGTCTCCTCTGAGATTCTTGCTTACAGTCAAGGAATGGAATGGAAGCAGAGAGGTGAACCAAAAATGGATGGGCTAATGATGTTGACAGAGGGAGGCCCTGCAGATGATGCTAGTGATAAACAAAAACTCTTAGACTGGTGACTTCAGGATTGCAAAGGCTTGACGGATAAGCTTTCTAAGAGCTGGAATGGCTCCATAAAACAAACAAACCAACCCAAACCCATTGCTATTGAGTCAATTTTGACTGCTTGTGACACTATGGGTAGGACTGCTCCATAGGGTTTGTGAAGCTGTAAATCTTTATGGAAGTAGACTGCCAAGTATTTTTCCTGCTGCTCTGCTGGTGGTTTGAACCGCTGACATTTTGGTTAGCAGCAAAGCACTTTAACCACTGTGCCACCAGGGTAGCAGAAGGGATCCATAGAGCTGCCTAAATCCTTACTATTACATATTAAATGGTGAATGCTGATAGCACTTGGAGTTTAATGGTATAAGGCATTAGAAGTACATGGTTTTGTGAAGAATGTGCTCCTTGCAACAGCCAACTTTATGAGACCAAAAGGGCGGCATTTGCTCAAAACCAAAGATGAGAAGGCAGAGAGAGGAAGGGAAACAGGATGAATGGAAATGGAGAGCCCAGGGTGGAAATGGGGAGAGTGCTGACACCTTGAGAGGATTGCAGCCAGTGTCACGGAACAGTTTGTGTATGGATTATTGAATGAAAAACTAATACGCTGTGTAAACATTCACTTAAAGCACAATACTTTTTTTTTTTTAAAGTATATAGTTTGTGTTCAAAGGGTTTACAATGTTCAGTGGGGAAAAAGTACCACATGAAAAATAATAATTCTTTATCTCAATATCTATCTATCCATCCATCTATCCCCCCTCCCACCCACCCAACCATCCATCCACCCATCCATCCATCTATCCATCCATCCATCCACCCACGCGTCCATTGTGTCCCTACACTCTACCATTGCCCTGTCTTGCCCTGCTGTTCACATCACAATAGTTGGGTATTCACACTCCTCAACCATGGAGACAGCATATTAACAACCCCCTGTCACTGATGGGAATCTAATGCAGAAGACTGAATAACTTGCTAAAGGTCCACAATGTCAAGAGACAGAACCAGGGCTATATCTCATCAGTTGGGATCCACAAAGTTCCATCTGCCAAGTCAAAACAAACCCAGCTTCTGTTTCCAGACAGTAAATTGAGTTCATTGTCAAGAAACTTTAAGTTTTAGCTAAAGAAAAGTTTTGTAAGGGAATGGGAAGGACAGTTTTTGATAGGGGTGAAATCTGGATCTGTTGCTGGTGCCAAAATTAGAAATGCTTCAGTGGTTCTGGTTTTATGTTGAAGAGCAGGAGTCTCTCTCCTTATGAGGACCTTGGGGCACAGCCGGCTCCTATACCTCAAATTTATGCTCGCCCCTTTTCAACTCTTTCTGCCTGAGTGCATGATGGAAACACCACAAGGGTAGCCTGCTCTGAGAAAACTGTGCTGGGCACCATTTCATTTCGCATGGGAAGAGCACCATTTGCCAAACTTGTGGCCAACATGGCTGACGTTTATTGAGCGTTCAGTGTGCACCACTCACTGTACTAAGTTCTTAATGTGTAAAATCCCCCTTAATCCTCAGAGTAACCCCGCAAAGCAAACAGACAAAAACCAAACCAGTAGCCGTCGAGTTGACTCCAACTCATGGCGACCCAGGTTGGCACAGTAGAACTGTGCTCCATAGAGTTTTCATGGCTGTGACCTTTCAGGAGCATATTGCCAGCCTTCCTTCTGAGGTGCCTGTGGGTGTGTTCAAACTGCCAGCCTTTAGGTTAGCAGCCAAGTGCTTAACTGTTTGTGCCAGTCAGGGACTGATAAAGAGACAGGTGTCCTAAGGCTGTGTTACTGGCCAAGGCCACACAGCCGGGAAGTGGCAGAGTGGGGACTGTATTCTAATTTCCTCTCACTTGATAGCCCATGTTCCTTTTCTGTATGCTATACAGGCACAGTAAGACACTTTGCTACAGGTTTTTTTTTTAACCGTAATTATGAGTTGATCATCATTGCTTATAAAGCACATTCAAAATTAGTGGGCCCTGAAATTTATTTGAGAAGAAAACTACAACAAAAAATAATTTTTTGCGAGTTACAGGTGTCCAATTTTCTCTATCATATTAGCCTTTCTTTTTAAATGTTTACTTTTCAAGAGTTTTGGGTAGATTTCTGGGTATACTTTTTTGCGTCTCAAATTTAATATGTAAAGAATAGAACTCCAGTTCTGAATAACCAACAATGCTATTGGGCAGTACTATTCACAGTGTGGTCTGTGGACCAGAACTAGTCCATAAACTGTTTCAGATCTGTGATGAGGTAAGTATAGTAACGGAGAGTATGTATTTAGAAATTTCTGTAGCAAGTTGACAGACTAATTTTATGTCTGTTGAATCTAAGAATAAAAAATTGGGGCTCGTATTTTGTATGTCAAACAACCCAAAAAACCCATTACCATCAAGTCGATTTTGACTCCTAGTGACCCTACAGGACAGAGTGGAACTGCCCCATAGGGTTTCTAAGGCTGAAATCTTTACAGGAGCAGACTGCCACATCTTTCTCCCAAAGAGCGGCTGGTGGGTTCAAACCGCTGACCTTTCGGTTGGCAGCCAAGCACTTCAATCACTGTGCCACCAGGGCTCCTTATTTTGTATGTAATTAGAAATAAAAGAAAAAGTGGTCTTTCACCACAGAGAGTTTGAGAAGAACTACTTTAGAAAATGATGGAGCCCAAAGCACTTGTCCTTTTCTGTCTCTCTTGCCAGAATGTCTTTATTGTGTTGGGTTAAATATCAGCATCTTGGTAGACTGCCTTTGCGTTAGAATATCAGTACCCTGATTTTGGAAAAACACTGTTTTTGGAAAAAGACAGTAACTGTGGACACAAAAAGGTGATTGACACAATTGGTCATAAAGTCGACTAGCCTGTGCTGGCTTTGATCATAAAGAACAGTTCAAGAGAAAGAATCTCCTCTGCATGGTTCCCACGTTAATATGAAATGATGAAGAAGGATATGATTAGATTTTCCCATTTATTGACTATTCACTTTGAATAAGGATTTATTATGTACTTTGCCTTAAAAAAGATAAAGCAAATGAAATCCACTAAAAAACTCTTGTGTGAAACGTAGCATTGCAGGATGAGGCAGTGGAATCTTCTCTTTCTTTGAAGAGCAGTGAGCAGATTCTAGGAGCCCTGGTGGTGTGGTGGTTAAGCCCTTGGCTGCTAACTGAAAGGGCAGCTGTTGGAACCCACCAGCCACTCTTTGGGAGAAAGATGTGGCAGACTGCTCCTGTAGAGATTTCAGCCTTAGAAACCCTATGGGGCAGTTCTACTCTGTCCTATAGGGTCACTATGAGTCGGGATCGATTCCATGGCAATGAGGGTTTTTTTTTTTTTGGAGCAGGGTTATGCATAGGACTGCCCAAACCCTGGTAAATAAAATGAATCTTCTGGATGCACTCGTATCTTCTCATTGATTTTGTTTCTCAGATAACCTGAGTAACCATTAAAAATTGTGCTCTTTTTTATTGGTGGATAAAATGAGCCTCTGGAGGATTTTAATCTACATTTACAAGTATTTGAAAAATAGTGAAAATTGCCAACTATTACATGAGCTTTTCCAAGGCAATTTCAAGTTTTTACAGGGCCGATGTTGCCATCTCTGTAGAGTTGGAGATCACACATGCTTTCAGTTCTGCTTGCAGACATCACTTCTTATTGTAGAGTTTGTGTGTGTGTGTGTGTGTGTGTGTGTGTGTATAACTCTTATGTCTAGTTTACAATCTTCGTAAGCCTACTACTTTCCTTCAAATTCATATCAAATTTTGAGGTAAAATTATATAAAGGGCATTTTTGATTACTAATGATTTTATTTAAATCCCCTTGTTTCCTGAATGTACACGAATGCCTTTCAATTCTGTTTTCATAGGATCTTGATTACTTCAGATTACTCACTGCCTTCAAATCCTTCATTGTCTGTTCTTTTTCTTATTGTTGGGTCCATCACAATAGTCAGAGCTTCTTTCTCTCTCCTCCTCCTTGTTTTTCCAGAAACAGGGTTATTTTGATCTTATTGACCCTCTTCATGAAAATTCTGACCTTTACACAATAATTTTTTATTGTTGATTAAAAATATGTTTGTCTTGCTAAATGGGCATACCAGCCCAGGGATGAGGACGAGAAGGCAGGAGGGGACAGGAAAGCTGGTAATAGGGAACCCAAGGTAGAGAAGGGGAGAGTGTTGACATGTCGTGGGGTTGGCAACCAGTGTCACAAAACAATATGTGTACTAATTGTTTAATGAGAAGCTAGTTTGTTCTGTAAACCTTCATCTAAAGTACAGTAAAAAATATATGTTTGTCCTGGGTATGGAATTTTTCTGGATAAATTTTGATGTTCACCTCAACATAGTGTTGCCCTCAGATCATTTTTTGGATCCATTTGCTCTGCTTTCTCTTTCTGGCTTGCTACGCTTCTCCTTATTTCCTTCTACCAAGTCCTTCAGCTCCTTGCCCAAACTCATTCTTTTCTTAGGGATGTTATGTTATTTTTGTCTCTCTCTCTTCTTGTATGATTTCTTCAATCTTTGTCTGTAAACCACTCCTTGTCTTACCTAGGAGCTTTCCCTAAGCCCTTTGAAAATGTCACTGTTTATGACTGATTTGACCAGCGTGCTCTTAAGGCCAGAGCTTGCTGTGACATCAAAACTGAGACCAGCTCAAGAGTCCTGGGGTTAGAGGCTAACAGAGCTGGGAGGGCAGACTCCTGACTCTGAGGCCCTGCTTTTGAGGCTACATTACTCTTCTCATCAACCAGCTTGTGGAACATACTCTTGGCAGAGCATAGCCATGCTACTGTTACACAGCTATTACCGTTACAGGGAAGGTCCTGTCTAGAAAGCCATTTCCACGTTCTTGCTGACAGCCAACTTAAATAGTGCCTTGTTGAGCTGGTTACAGCAAACACTTTTCATATATAATCTTGAACAGTGGAGGCTTTCTCTAGTCCCTGGGCATGCTGATATATAACAGTAGTACTTGGTTATATATTAAGAGCTTATTAAGTCAAAGAAGGGGAGAAAGAACATGAAACTAACTGCTCACAGTTGTTTTGTTCTTCCGTCAGGATGCGCACGTCTTCCTGTTATAAATACATAAACAACTATTACCAGAAACAAACTATCCTAAACCCACCACAACTGGACTCAGGTGATCTAGGAAAAGAAAAACGGAGAAGGATGCACAAGATCCAACTCATACTTGCTGTCTAGTTATCTAGTGCTGCTATAACAGAAATACCACAAATGGGTAGCTTTAACAAACAGAAGTTTATTTTCTCACAGTTTAGGAGGCTAGAAGTCCAAATTCAGGGTGCCAGCTCTAAGGGAAGGCTTTTTCTCTGTGTAGGCTCTGGAGGAAGGTCCTTGTCTCTTTGAGTTTCTGCTGCTGGGTGATCTTCATGTAACTTGGCATCTATCTTCCCCCATCTCTGCTTCTCTCGCTTGCTTGTTTAATCTCTTTTATGTCTCAAAAGAGATTGATTTAAGACATGCCCTCCGCTATTCCTGTTCATTATCATAACAAAGACAACCCATTCCCAAATGGGATTATAACCACAGGCATAGAGATTAGGATTTATAACACATATTTTTGGGGGACACAATTCAATCCATAGTACTTGCTAATTCACTGTGGAGAGACGGCATAATTTCAGTTTCCAGTTTCACAACTGGGGACAGTTAATTTCAGATACTACGGCCATTATGATAGAATACTTCTACAAAAAAAAATTAAGAGCCTTTAGGAGCGCCTAGTTTGAGATTTCTCTATCATTATTATTTTTATGTTTCCTGTTTTGTTTTTATTGAAGCTTATTGTATGTATTCTTGCTTCCTTCTCTTGCCATGATCTCACTCTGACTTGGTGGCTATCCTCCCCCCCCCACCCCCACCCCCAGTGCTCTCCTCTTTCCCTCATTCCAGCTCTCTCTCTCTGCTTATCCCCTGGCTTCCCATGGAAGTGGGGCTGGGCTACCATTGAACTTCCTATGGGACGCTTGTGTTCAGGGCCGATGTACATATTTGCAGTTTGCTTATGGAGCAAGGGTGCCCATATGAGGGGGCCAAAAACAACAACAACAACAAAAATGAAAACCAAACCCATTGCTATCAAGTTGATTCCGACTCATTTGCAGGGAGGGGCAGTGGGGCTTAAATCCAACCAACTCTTGCTGGCCAAGCTGAGGTACCTCCTGTGGGGCTCCATCTGTCCAAATTGGGGCATCTTTTTCTCAGTTGCACAAAGGTGCTCTGTGGGGTAGTGGTACTCCAGCTCTTGCTGCCTCCTTCCCTGTAAGCAGTGTTGGGGCAGTTATTTTGAAAGTCTGAACTGGAAGCCAAACCTCTGCCCTCTGGGTTTCTGCTTTAGTTATTCCTGACAGGTCATAGCTTTACTTTTCTTAGAAAAGACTCCATGGACTTCTTGGAAAAGAAGGTACTCTTACTCATGTGTATTGATGAAGTGAATTTTTAGGAATCATAGTTTTCATGAATTTAATTTCACTTTAACTCACAACAGTTGTAGTATGAAAGGAAAATATTAAGGAACCAAATGTATATTCAGTGCCATCAGATTTCAGGGAACTGAGGAAACTGTTTCAGGTGTTTGCGAAGAGATACATCCTTGATAGCTTGTGAGAGAGGGCCAAAACACTGAGGAAAAGTGGCCATAATTCATTATCTACACTATGTTTAAAAACATCATGAAACAGGTCAAATAGATGACCCTAACATCCAATAGCCAACCACAGCAACCTCCTGGACTATTCTACTTTTGGGCGTGGGTAAGAACAGTTGATGTCCAGACCGTCACAGATACCACATTCATGGCTTGGCACATATCTTCCGAGTGGGTGATCTACACTAAAGAGAATGGCCAGTGTTTGCGGCCCCCTCCCATCTCCTACTTCAGGGGAATGTCAAATGGAGCATTTTCCAATTAAGCCAGTCAGTCCTTTGCCTGACTGGGAGTCCCTGGGGGTGCAAATGACTAATGTGCATGGCTGCTAGCCAGAGGGTTGGAGTTTCGAGTCTACCCAGAGGCACCTCGGGAAGAAAGACTTGGTAATCTGCTTTCAAAAAAGCTGTCATTAAAAACCCTATGGAACGCTGTTCTACTCTGGCACACATGGGGTCACCGTGGGTGGGAGTCAACTCAGTGACAACTGATTTTTTTTTTTTTTTTGCCTAACTGGTTGCCAGTTGGAGTTTTGGCAATCATTTCACAATATCCGGGACTCATTTGCACAGCTTTGCCTGTGTTGAAAACCGAACCTATGCCTTGGTGTGAATGTTTGAGGCCAAAGCAATTTTAGTAGGCCTGAAGGAGCCCAGTGATTGTTGTCAAATATTCTTAGGGTTGGGCATTCTAGTTCTTACTGTACATTTGAATGTCTTTTTTCAGATATATGGAGAGAGGAAAGAGAGTAGGGCATTGGATAAAGCAAAGAGAAAGATGGAATAGCCCAAGGACTTGCAGATAGAGGACATGGGTTGAATCTTTAGCCTGCCACTGGCATTCTGACTTTAGACAAGTGACCTGAGCTTTCTGAGCCTCAATTTCTTCTGTTAAATGGAGATGATCATATCTACTTCATAGGATTGTGGTGAGGATTAAATAGAAATATGACAGCACTTTGTAAACTTCTTCTAAATCTCAGAGATGGTGTTAAGATGACACTTAGAATAAAAAAGATAGAGCTCTGCCTTCAGTGGGAAATATCATGAATTCTCAATATTCTCTTTTGAGTGGGTGACTTTTGTCATGCCTGCCTTTACAGGGTGTTTACATGGCACTTGTTTCATCCTGCCTGATGATTACCTAGGAGACAGCAAACACCGCCTATCCAGGGAGTCAGAGTTAGCCCTGCAAGCCTTACCTAGCATACCCTAGACACCCTTGGTGGCTGAATACATCAGTGACCCACAGAGAGAGACCCTGCCCTCAGGGATTTCCATTCTGGTGGAGCTCCAGTGAGTAGGCTATGCACTTCTAAGTTTTTTGAAGGAGTTTCACTTTTTAGTTTTTTGTTACTAGAAAAACTGACCTTAAAATAAGAAAGAAAATGAAGGAAAGAAAGAAAGGAGCTATTAAGAATCCTGTTATCATATAACTTGGTGATGATCTAGGCTGCAGGGAGCTGGAATACTAACATGGTACTGACACTGGAAATTACCCAAGACAGTAAAAATAAGTAAAAGAGTGAAATATTTTCTCTTTCTTAACACCCTTATGGTTTGAATTGTGTGCTGAAGAGGGAGGCTAGGGTGACATGGAATAGATTCAGCAAGAGCGAAGAGAGATGTTTGTATTGACGGAGAGGACGGATAGAGAGAGGATACGGTTTTACCTACTGTACATTTTTAAAATTTGTTTCCTAGTTTACACTTCTGGTGGCGCAGTGGTTGAGAGCTCTGCTGCTAACTAAAATGTTGGCAGTTCAAATCTACCAGCCGCTCCTTGGAAACCCTATGGGGGCATTTTCTCTGTCCTGTAGAGTTGCTATGAGTTGTAATAGACTTGACGGCAATGGGTTTGGTTTGGTTAGTCTACACTTCTACCACTACTGAATTGCAATATCTCTATAACTTGTTTCCTTTGTTCAGTACTGTTATGGATTGAATTGTGTCCCCCAAAAATATGTATCAACTTGGCTAGGCCATGATTCCCAGTATTGTGTGGTTGTCCTCCATTTTGTAATCTGATGTAATTATCCTATGTGTTGTAAATCCTAACCTGTATGATGTTAATGAGGCAGGATTAGAGACAGTTATGTTAATGAGGCAGGACACAATCTATACGATTAGGTAGTATCTTGAGTTAATCTCTTTTGAGATGTAAAAGAGAGAATCAAGCAGAGAGAGAAAGAGAGACCTCATACCACCAAGAAAGAAAAGCTGAGAGCAGAGCATGTCCTTTAGACCCAGGGTCCCTGCGCTGACAAACTCCTAGATCAGGGGGAGATTGATGATAAGGACCTCCCCCCAGAGCCAACAGAGAGAGTAAGCCTTCTTCTGGAGCTGGCATACTGAATTGGACTTTATAGCCTACTAGACTGTGAGGGAATAAATTTCTGTTTGTTAAAGCCATCTACTTGTATTTTTGTTATAGCGGCACTAGAAAACTAAGACAAATACTTACTTAAAAATAATAATAAACAACAAAAAGACACATACCATTGCCATCATGTAAATTCTGACTTGTGTTGTCCCTTTGTGTTTCAGAGTAGAACTGCACTCCATAGGGTTTTTAACAGCTGTGATCTTTCACAGGTAGATCACCAGGTCTTTCTTCTCAGTGGATTCAAACCTCCATCCTTAAACAAAACAAGACCAATTGCCTTCAAGCTGATTCCAACTCATAGTGACTAGCCTACGTTTATTGAGAGCTGTCTATATACCAACACTATTTTGAGTTCTTTACTCGCATTTAATCTTCAAAAGCCACCATGAGTTGCTCCTGTTATTATCCCCAGTTTTCAGATGTGGCAAATGAAGCACAGAGAGGTGAAGGCACTTGACCATAGTCACACAGCTAGTCATATAGCCTGTAGGAGATGAGTAGGTATTTGAACCAAGCTATCTGATTCTAGAGCCCATGAAGCAGAAGGTGAGCTCTATGAATGTAAGGATGTTTGTCTCTTTGTTTTCGACTGAATCCCCAAAAGAGCCCTCGACAAATATTTATTGAATGAATAAATGAATGCTCTTAGCTACTATGCTGTCCTAGACTCAAACTGAAGATGGGTTATGATGGGGAGGCAGTTGCAAAGTAAATAGTCTCAATGCAAGGATAATAAGTAAGACCAAAGTAGAGAATGGATGCAAAACATACCACAAAAGTCATAGTGAGAAGTATTTTGACCACGTACTCTTTATTTTTCTAATTTTGTTAACTTACTAAAATATTAGCTTCCTTATCCTGCCTTCTATGTTCAATTCCCAGGCAATGCACCTCATGCACAGCTACCACCTGTCTTTTCAGTGGAGGCTTGCATGTTGCTATGATGCTGAACAGGTTTCAGTAGAGCTTCCGTATTAAGACAGAGCAGAAAGAAAGGTCCAAAAATCGACCAGTGAAAACCGTATGGATCACAATAGTCAAGTCCACCATCAATGATGGGGATGGTGTAGGACCAGGCAGTGCTTCATTCTGTTGTGCACATCGTCTTCATGAATCAGGGGCTGACTTGATGGCAGCTAACAACAACATATCACTTAGAATAAAAGCTAAAGGATTTTTAGTGACTTACCAGGCTGTCTCTACACAGTCTGTTCCCCCAACCCCCATCCTTTCCCTTTGGTTAACTCTGCTCTAGGCACGCTGACCTCTTTGTTTTTCCTCAAAATGTGCCAAGACCATTCCTTCTTTATTGACTTTGCTGTTTCTGTTTCTTCTGTTCTTTCCTCAGATATCTGCTTGGCTGGTCCTCTTTTCTTTCAGGTCTTAGTTACATAGTGCTGCTATAACAGAAATATCACAAGTAGGTGGCTTTAACAAACAAAAATTTATTTTTTCACAGTTTAGGAGGCTGGAAGTCTGAATTCAGGGTGCCAGCTCTAGGGGAGCTTGTCTCTTCGGAGCTTCTGCTCCTGGGCAATCTTCTTGTGGCTGAGCATCTCTCTTCCCCCATCTAAGCTAGCTCACTTGCTTGTTTAATCTATTTTATATCTCAGAAAAGATTAACTGAAGATACACCCTACACTAATCCTGCCTCATTAATATAACAAAGACAGCTCATTCCCAAATTGGATTATAACCATAGGCATAGAGGTTAGGATTTACAACACATATTTTTCGAGGGAAACAATTCAATCCATAACATTCCACTCTTTGGCCCTCTCAAAATTCATGTCCTTGCCACATGGAAAACACATTCATCACATCATATCATCCCCAAAGACTTAAATCAACTGGAAGTCCAAAATCTTATCTTCTGAATTATCTAAATCAAATATGGGTGAGACTAGGAGTATTCCCTCCTGGGGCAAAATTCCTTTCCATCTGTGAACCTGTGAAATCTAGATTACAAGTTATCTGTTTCCAAAGTACAATGGTGGAACAGGTACAAAGTAGACCTTTGCATTAAAATGGGAGAAATTGGAGGAAAAGAAGGGATAATGGGCACCAAGCAAGTCCAAAACCCAGTAGAACAATTTACATTAGCTCTCAAGGCTTGAAAATAATCCTCTGTTCTCTGAGACCATCTAGGCAATGGCCCTGCCCTCCAGACTCTGGGTTTTGCCATGCTTTCCAGATTCTGACTAGAGGCTTCTTAGCCCTGGGCTTCAACTCTGCCCTCTTGGCTTTGAGGGGCCCATTCTCTTAGTCCATCTGAATGGTGATCCCATCCCTGGCCCTGGTGGGCCCCATTCTCCTGCCTCTTGGGCATGGCAGCCCTGCCGCCTCAGCCTTGGGCAGTGTGGCCCCATCCTCTTGGCCAAACTGAATTGCAGTCCCACACTCCAGAACCAAGTTGGTGAAGATCTGACTCTTTGAAACCTGGGAGGCTGTGGTTTTACCCTTGGAGACCCCGGAGGTCATGGCCCCACCCTTTGAGACCTCAGAAGCCATGGCTCTACCCTTTGAGACTAAGGCAGCTCATGCTCCTTCCAGTAGTTCTGCTGATCTCTGAGCTGCTCCAGGGAGAGTTCTTTTCTTTTTTTGGAGGACAACAGATGTAGCTGTTTGGCCTCTTTCCTGCCTGTAGAATTCCAAGAGGCAAACAGTGTTCTCTCTTTTACTTATTTCTCTGTCCCCTTCAGTCTAAGCTGATGGGTTTTCTGCTGTGGCAGTTGGTTAGATCCATCAGTCACAGGTTTAATCTTTTTAACAAAAGATTGTGTAGCCACGTCCTTGGTGAATATTCTAGGACATGTCCTTAGTTTGTATAACAGAATTTTCCAAATCTTTAAGTTTTGTTTTCATTTTGCACAGTTCATTTTTAAGTACATCTCTTTCTTCTCGCATTTTACTATAAGCAGCAAGGAGAAACCATGCAACCCCTTTAAGATCTTGCTTAGAAATTTCCTCAGCCAAATATTCAAGTTCATCACTTACAAGTTCTACCTTCTACCAAACATTTGAACATAATTCAGACAAGTTTTTTGACACTGCATAAAAAGCATTGCCTTCTCCACTGTCCAATCACATGTTCATCATTTTCTTTTAAAGCCTCACCAGAAGCACATTTAACATCCACATTTCTAGCAACATTCTGCTGCTGGTGCCATATGTATTCTCTAAGACAATAGAGACTTTCTCTACAGCTCTCCTCACTGCCTTCTGAGCCCTCACCAGAACTGCCTTTGAGGTTCATAATTCTACCAACAGTCTCTTCAAGGCAATCCAGGTTTTTACTACTACCATTTTTTTTTTCTTTCTTTTTTTTTTTTTTTGCTATTCATTTTGCACAGTTCATTTTTAAGTCCATCTCTTTCTTTTTGCATTTTACTATAAGTGGCAAGGAGAAACACGGCCCATTTAAGATCTTGCTTAGAAATATCCTCAGTCCAACTTCTTCACTTACAAGTTCAGCCTTCCACCAAACATTTGAACATAATTCAGACAAGTTCTTTGCTACTGCATAAAAAGCATAACCGTTGTTCCATTGTCTAATTATATGTTCACAGTTTTCTTTTAAAGCCTCACCAGAAACACATTTCTAGCAATGTTCTGTTTTGCTGGTGCCATATGTATCCTCTAAGATGATAGAAACTTTCTCTGTCCCTTTCCTTACTTCCTAATGAGCCCCCACCAGAATTGCCTTTGACATCCATAATTCTACCAAGAATCTCTTTAATGCAATCTAGCCTTTTACTATTAGACACCTTAGAAGTCTTTCAGCCTCCACCTATTACCCAATTCCAAAACCACTTCCACATTGTAGGTATTTGTTAGAGCAGCACCCCACCCCTGGTATCAAATTCTATCTTAGCTATCTAGTGCTGCTGTAACAGAAATACCACAAATGGGCGGCTTTAACAAACAGAAATTAATGTTCTCATAGTTCAGGAGCCTAGAAGTCTAAATTCAGGGTGCTGGCTCTAGGGGAAGGCTTTCTCTCTCTGGCAGCTCTGGAGGAAGGTCCTTGTCTCTTCACAGCTTCTGGTCCTGGGTGATCTTCATGTAACTTGGTGTCTGTCTTCCCCTATCTCTGCTAGCTCACTCGCTTGTTTAATCTCTTTTATATCTCAAAAGCTATTAATTCAAGATACGCTCTACACTAATCCTGCTTCACTAACATAACAAAGACAGCCCATTCCCAAATGGGATTATAACCATAGGCACAGAGGTTAGGATTTGCAACACGTATTTTTTTGGGGAACACAATTCAATCCATAACGAGGACTTTACTCAAATGCCACTTTCTTGGTAAGGCCTTCTCTGACCTCTGTATTCAAAATTACAACCATCCCACCTCTCTATCTCCCCTGCACACACACATACTATCTATATCTGTACCTACTATATTATGAATATTTATTGAATGAATGAATGAACTAATTGGCCACAGACTAAAAGGGAGACAGGTGGCTAATTCTCCAGATTGCCTTCTACTGAAATTCTTTGAGACCTTAGCATGTATTTCCACTCAGTTCAAACTACACGCTCTGGGATTAAATTATTGTTTTAGCTTTAGGACATTTTTGGGAGATAGCATCATAACTAAGCATGAAAAAAAGGCATTGTTGGGAAGTTGAGATTCTCAGTAAAGTGTAGGTGCCTAGTTGTCTTTTCAAGAAGGGGGTTAGTAAGAGATGGAACTAGTGGTGCTGCCTGGGACAATGAACCAAAGAAAGAGTTAAAACAGGGAAAAGAGTTATGAGTTGCAGACTACCACAAATGCTCTAGGATTCTCCATCTTTTTTCTCCTGTCTCGTTAAAAGCCTGTCTTTTCCTCCCTTGAGTAAATCCCTTTGCATATTGTCCCCCTGCTTTGATTTATTATTTTAATTCTATAGCTGTCTTAGTGAAGTACATAAAGCATTTGGGGATAAAATCATGTGGAAGGCATTATAGAAACTAAAGGTGTATTATATTATGTGATATTGGGTACAAGTTCAGTTTAAGATGCTGATGAATCATATTGTTGATGAAAACACAAATCTGTCCATGGCCTTGGCTGGTGACTGAATAAGAAATTGACACCTCATTGAGGGTACCAGAAGTAGGAGTGCAAGAGATACTGGTATAATAACTTGACTGGAAATAGGTAGAACTGAAGCATAAAGAGGCCTAGTTAATTTACCTGCTTTTTATACTTAGAGATGTCCCTAAGGGTGGGATTTTTATTTTCTTGCCTCTGAAATGCAAATAATTTTTTTTTTTTTAACTTCTCTCCATTAAAACCAAAAAACCAAACCCATTGCCGTTGAGTCGATTTCTACTCATAGTGACCCTGTAGGACAGAGTAGAACTGCCCCATAGGGTTTCCAAGGAGCAGCTGGTAGATTTGAACTGCTGACCTTTTGGTTAGCAGCCGTAGCTCTTAACCACTGCACCACCAGGGCTAAATGATTACTAAGGTGTAAACTTCATGACACCAGGAATTGTGTCTAATGCCCCCATTGCACTTAGCATGCCTGGTACAGAGTAGGAGCTCAGTAACTGTCTGTGGAAAGAATGAATCAACTATTTGAAAACTTATGTCTGTCTTGCATCTCA
Source organism: Dugong dugon (assembly GCA_030035585.1). Classification (NCBI taxonomy): domain Eukaryota; kingdom Metazoa; phylum Chordata; class Mammalia; order Sirenia; family Dugongidae; genus Dugong; species Dugong dugon. Next base: position 18,469,741 of record CM057469.1, on the reverse strand, counting down.
AAAGAGTGAAATACTCAAAAGAAGCTATGGAATTGTGTCTGTAAGTGGCAGAATTTATTGTGTAGCTTTAGCACTATCATCATTCCAAGTACTAGTATTATTATAAAGGTAATTCTTATGGATAAATAAGTGGAATATTTTTCATTATTTATTTCAGCGTGGTTAGACTCAGGAGTACACTATTTCTAATAATCACCTTTTTTACTTAGTGTATGCAAAAACGATTTTAGTATTACTTTGTAACTAGATGTGTTTTTCTTGGCACCTAGTGTGCTTGTTCACGAACTATACTGAAATTCAGGAAATATAATTTCACAAGCCTGGAAATAACAGCCTATGTCATTTTCTTGGCATCCTCCAAAACCAAAGCCTTCCATAGTTTGTCCTTTTCAGCCCTAGCAAAAGAGAGAAGTGGACTTGGCAATGAGAAAGAAAGAGAAATTCTCTCAGGTCCTGTAGTGAAAAAGGATGTAATCGGTACAGACAAGCCCCTTTGAATAAAAAACTAGCAAATATAAGCCATCACTCAAAATTTATTTCCAGTCTTTCAGGAGCTTCAAAAAAAAAAAAAATGTGGTTCATTTTTCTAAAATAAATTTTCGTTTATTAGCGTATCTGTCTCTTTGTCTCTTTGGTGCTTCATCTAAAATGGCAAGGTGGCATTTGTGAGGAAAGCAGACTGTGTCTCAGCCTGGCTGTCCAGAATTTTAGAGGCATTTTCTAAGGATGAAAAAATAACTGAACAGTCTAAGTCCCTGTATATGCTCTCACTGTCTTGTTGTTAGTTGCTATCAAGTTGGCTCCAACTCATAGTGATCTTGTGTGTAATTAAGAAAAAAAACAAAAACAAACCCTAAACTCATTGCCATTGAGTCAATTCTGACTCATAGTGACCTTATAGGACAGCATAGAACTGTCCCATTGGGTTTCCAAAGCTATAAATCTTTATGGAAGCAGATTGCCACATCTTTCTCCCATGGAGTGGATGGTGGGTTTGAATCACGGACTTTTTGGTTAGCAGCCAAGCACTTTAACCTCTGTCCCACGAGGGCTTCTATTTTGTTGTGTTTTTGGTGAACGTTTACACAGCAAATTATGTTCCTATTTAACAATTACTACACAAATTGTTCAGTGACACTGATTACATTTTTCACAATGTGTCAACATTCTCAATAATTCCATTCTGGATGTTTCATTTCAAGTAATCTACTTTCCTTGTCCCCTTAGCCTATCGTCTTTGCTTTAGAGTAGTTGTTGACTCTTTGGTCTCATACAGATGATTTTTTAAAAAGTGCGCAGTACTCACGGGTAATATTCTTTATCATATGAGCCAATCTGTTATGTAGCTAATAGGTGACCTCAGGGGGTAGTTTGGTTCAAGGTTTGTGGAATATCTGAAGATGATAGTCTCAGGGAGTCCTGTAGTCTCAATGGGTCCAGTAAGTCTGGGCTTTTTAAGAATTTGAGTTCTGTTTCACATTTTTCTCCCTTTCTGTCAGGATCCATCTGGGGTAGCCCTGATCAGAACAGTTTTTAGTGGTAGCCAGGGATCATCTAGTTCTTCTGGTCTCAGGGTAGATGAGGCTGTAGTTCGTGTTGAACTCTTATAGCAGTGGACCTTGTGTATAGCAGAACAAAATTTTGCCCAGTCCTGTGCCGTCTTCATGATTGTTGATATGTTTGAATCTCTTCTTGAGACTATTGTGTAGTGCGTTCCAACTTAGGGGACTTACCTTCCAGGACTATGTTGGATGATGTTCTGTTGTGATCCATAGGACTTTCATTGGCTAATTTTCAAAAGTAGATCACCAAACCTTCTTCCTAGTCTGAACCTGGAAGCTCAGCTAAAACCGGTCTACCATGGGTGACCTGCTAGTATCTGAAATACTGGTGGCATAGCTTCCAGCATCATAGCAACATGTAAGCCACCACAGTACAACAAACTGACAGATGAATAGTGGCTCATTATCTAAAAGTGTTTAAAAAAAAAAGACATTGTTTCCAACCTTGAAGAACTTCAACTATCTGGTTAAAAATTGCGAGAGGTAGCTAAAGAGAGCCAAGGATTACCAAACCTGCTCCCCTCAAGTTGATTCCCACTCATATCAACCCTACAGGACAGAGTAGAACTGCCCCATAGGGTTTTCAATGAGCGCATGGTGGATTCGAACTGCCAGCCTTTTGGTAGGAGCTGACCAGGGCTCCCAAGGATTACCAGTGTATTGTAAAGTCTGGCCTGGCCAGTGTCGAGCCTGACTGCAAGGACCTCCTTTCCCTCTCTTCCCTCTGCAGTGCTGTCACACAGCACTCTCTCCAGATCTCTCTGGAATTTGTGAGAGGCATGTATCTGGGGTACTAGATACTGTTGGTCCCCATCCCCCTCCCATTCCCTTGATACTCATCATTCTCATGCACAAAACCTTGTAGAGCCCAAGGTCCAGCTCTGTGACTCTGCCTGGAGCCCACTGGACCGAAGGATGGACAGACCAGGCCAAAAGTGCCCAGAAGTTAATGCCTCTGGGGAGTAGCTCCCAAAGACTGACAGGAGTTGGTGGATAAATACCCCAGCTCCCTTGCCCCTTGGGTGAGATGACTCTGAGACACTATCTATCTTGTCTCCTAGATTTCCTGAGTAGGAGTGTGTCCCAGTTGTCCATACCAGTAACCTGCTTGATAATACACCCTCTACTGGCTTCCTTCCCTTCTGTCTCCCCTACTACTGATTCCTAGAATCACCTCCCAGTTAAACTACTGGCACTCACATCCTTGCCTCAAGTGTGCTTCTAGGGGAACCAAATATACAATATTGGCAGTATATTCTCTTTTATTCATTAATTAATTTAACAGACATCTGATAAGCCCATACTATATGCCAGGCATTATTTTAGACACTGGAGATAACAAGATAAATGAAACACAGCCACTGCCATCAGGGAGCTCTCAGTCTAGTGGGGAAGCCAGTCCCATTAAACCAAAAACCAAACCTGTTGCCATCGAGTTGATTCCAACTCATAGCAACCCTGTAGGACAAAGTAGAACTGCACCATAAGGTTTCCAAGGAGCCGCTGGTGGATTCAAACTGCCAATCTTTTGGTTAGCAGCTGAGCTCTTAACCACTGTGCCACCAGGGCTCCCCAGTCCCATTATTATACAATTATAAACAACATGGAGGTTCAGGATAGAGAAATATATAAGAACTTCCAGTATTACTCTCCCCAAGTCTTCAGGGTTTTTTTTTTTTTTTCTTTTTTTTTTGGAAATTAAAGGTGACTTCATAGCACTGAGTATCAGAAAGCAACTTATCGATTTATTTGCTTACTTGTTTATTGCCTATTTCCGTTTCTAGAATGTAAGATCCATGGAAGGAGGCACTTGTCTATCTTGTCCCATTGTTGCATCCTCAACTGTTAGCACAAAGCCTAGCACATGGTTGGTGCTCAGTAAGCAAGTGTTGAATGAATCTCAGAACCATTGTGGAGTCTGCCATGGAGAGTTTCTGTCGGCCTCCGTCTCTCTCTTGGGGGAAGTTCATTTGTGTTGAAGCATGACTGAGTTCCACTCTGGAAGCAGTGTTCTCCACATGTTCCATTAGAGCCTGCTTGAGGCAGGACAGAAAGAACGTCCACCTTGGCTGATACACCCTGATGGAGAAGGGCTTCTTGGGGGCTTCTATTCAGTGTTCCTTGGGAAATTCATACTTTTGCCCAACTGTGTACCTGCTATGAGTGTTTTCCTTTAACAAAGAATTCTTCGATTTTAAGGAATTTTCTTCTAATGTAGCCTCTTGAGTTCCTCTATTTATTTTCTCAGTACACTGAACACTAAATTCTTGGTTGGGAGATCCTGCCGATCAGAGCACTTTTGTGGTCTCCCACCTTTCCCACCTGAGCCTACGTGATGTCAAATGACAAGCTACTGAAGTAGCTACACAAACCTCTTTATTAGCTGTGTCAGTAGAAAGGACAGTTTGGATCCGGAATGGAGACATTTGATTCACAGGCTCAGAGAAGTAACTACCCACAGTCACTCACCTCTGTGGTATGCGTGGCTGGCTGTCTCCACACTCCAAGAATCAGTACGACATTTAAATTGAAAGCGCTTTTCTGTTCAGTGCATTTAATCGAACGCTACTGAGAACGGACTGAGGTGGCCTCTGGCACTGGTTGCTTAGAGTTCAGGCTGCTGAGGTGATGCGCCTGCTAGTTCCCAGGTGTGCTCATCCATGTCCTCCCTCTGCTGACCTCCAGGCTTCCCATCCTTGTTCCTCAGTGTCCCCGTGTGTTGACATATTTAACTTCATCCTCAGGTCTTTTGCATAAGTTGGAGAATCCTGTTATCATTTATTACTCAAGGCACTGAACATTTGGTTTTAGCTTCCACACTAAAGATAGAGAAAATAAAAATAGATATCATTAATCTTTAAGTTTATTCTGTGGTCCTGATTGCCAACCACAGCCTCAAAGACCTGTGGTGGATTTACTACTCTGCATGTTCTTTATTTCCTTTATAGCTGGGTACGTGAGGAAAATTGATTTATTGAGCCTATATCCTGCTTATATGGGGGGAAGGGAAGCAAAGTGTTGTTCAAGCTGCAGTAAATTCAGACATCACTAGTATTTCTTTATACATGCAGGGAGAAAAATTCTAACTTAAGTCTCTTGCTGCAGGAGCTCATAAATTCAAAATAACAAGAATATTTCCTATACACCTGGAAGTTCAAAATTACAATCTGTTAATTCTTTGACTTCCTCCTTCATAAAAAAGTCAATGCCTTTTAGAGAATGATGTCTCCAACAGGATCTCCCATCATAGTTTTGAAATCCAAGGAATGACTCTCCCCATGTCTGTTGACCTGTGTTTAAAAAAGTATTTCAAGAAAATGGAAGTTACTTACGTGAAGCATAGAATCTAGTCCATTGTCTTTTTCGTCTAAACTTCTTTTCTTATTACTCTGTTCTGTCTTAACCTCTCTTTCTGTCTCTGTCTTTGTTTTTTGCTTGTTTTTTGTTTTTATGTAAGTTTTAAAGCAAGTCTAATAGCATCAAAAAACAAAACACAGGAAAGCCCTTCTTGCTTTCCACTCTGTTTTGAACCATAATTCCTTCGTGTACTCAAATAATATGTCCAAAGTGGGCTGGTAGGATGAATGTGATTTGGCCTCTTAAGTGTTTTAGCACCTGTATACCATAGTGCTTCCAAAAGTGTTTCCTCCTATCCCTAAGGGGCTGCATGTCACCTGGGCCATGTAACTGCCATGTGTCACTTTACAGAGTGAAAGTTAAGCAGCCCTGATAGACAAAGAGTTCTAAAGGCATTCAGGCACAGCTTCTAAGCCCCATATATATTTATTTGCTCATTTTGGTCTTTGACGATTATGTTTACTTTCTTTGAGAAAATATATAAATAAGAGAAAAGGAGAAGATATGAGTTATTTAGATTTTCAGAACGCCTTTAAAATATGCACTTAAAAATATGCATACTATAAGCAGCAGAAATAGATTTTCACTACCATACCACCCAGCCATTCTAGTCTTAGGTATTTACTGAAGTGATATAAAGGCATTAGAAAGGATCAGACTACTATTGGTACATTCAAGGTCATGGATGAATCTCAAAATAATTATGGTGAGTGAAAGAAGCCAGACTCCCCTCCCCTCAAAAAAATGTTGTATAGTATGATTCCATTTATATAAAATTATAGACAATACAAACTAATCTATAGTAACAGAAAACATATCAGTGGTTGACTGGGAATGGGTGTGGAAGGGAGGGATGGATTACAGATGGGCACAGGGAAACTTTTTTGGGGTGGATATGTTCATTATATTGGTTATGGTAATGGTTTCATGGGTGCATGGGTGAGTATATCTGTGTGTGTGCATGACAGAACTCACTAAGTTATATACTTTAAATATGTGCAGTTTATTATGTATCAGTTATACATCAATAAAGCTAAATAAATGGATTTTTTTTGGAATTAGAGAAAATGTTTTGAGATGATGAGAAAACTGTCTTAGAGATTAAACAAAGAGTTGGGGTAAATGGTTATTTTCTCCATAAGGAAAGTGTCAATAATAGGAACCCCTAGAAAAGCATATTGAACTGGCCTTATTTAGCATTTTTTCAAGGATTGAGATAAGAACATACCATGGGAAATCTCCAGATTTGTGCATGAAACTAAGTTCTTCCAGGTAATAAAATACCATCAAGGTATAACGAACAGAGGGGCAGGGGGTAAGCAGAGGAGCTTTAGCGAGAGCAACGATAAACCTTTTGGGAAAATAATTCAAACCATTCTTAGAAGACGATAGACTCTTAGAAACTGGTTATAACTGAGGAAGGGAACCTGGGGACTTAGTTGCCTGAGGATTCAGTCTGACATTATGACCAGGGAAACAAACAATAACATTATCAGGAAGAATATTGGAAACTAAGTGAAAGGTATTATCTTACCCTTGGATAAAATAAAAAATTTGTTTGAAGCTAGAAGCTCATATGAAGGTTTGATAAGTATACCTTAAAGTATAAAAGGGAAACTGTAACAATCAAAGGGGTAGAAGAAGTTCCACTTGAGAATAGGCTGTTGGAAGAACTCCTTAGTCCAGAAGACGAAATCTAGGAGGAAATCTGAGTAGCTCATTTAACGTGTAGATAGATTATTTATTAAATCTTGGAGTTAAGACTGGAAAGAAGCAGCATTGGGGAAAAACAAAGTGCACCTAAGGCAAAGTGCAGACTGAGAATATCGATCTGCAGGTCCAGATTTTTCACAGATGGTAGGCTGATTGGAAGCTATTAGGCAAAGCGGAGGTATTTGGGAGTGAATCTCCAACTTCTGACACCATACAGGGTAACAACCTGCTTTCTTTGCACAAGAAGAGATGGCATTCTCAGCTAAATGAATCAGGACTCCAGTCCAGTATAATGACTGTTCTAATCCGTTTCTGAAATAGTCTTTTCTATGCGTTTTAACAGTGGCTACATTATCATGAGCATTTTTATCAGGTAACAAACTAGCTGACATAAATGCTTAACAGTTGGTATAAAGCAGACAAGGATTTAGAAACCCCTTCCACAAGTCCAAGGGCCCTCTCCTTTGGGAGGTCAGCTTATGGGCAGGCTGGCACAGAGTGACCTCTCGGATCCAATGTCTTGGATATGAATGTAGGATAGCAGATGAGCCACTCTGTTGCCCAGGCAGTTTTCCCTGGCACTTGGTTTGCTTCATGCCCCAGAGGAGGCAAGACAGGAAGAAATAAAAATCCAAACTGGTGCAGTCACTCAGAAAGAGGACAAGTGATGGCCTGGTGTTCTCTCCTTGGCTTCAGGTGGAATTCTAAAGTGCTGCTTTGGGATGGTGAACTCCAGCCATCTGCTTGCTTGGAACCTGGCGAGCAATACAGCTGGCATCTGCTAGCATAATTAAGAGGGGTGTGGAGCATGTAGACACGACTGTCCAGTGTAATCATCAGGAAGGAGCTGAGTGTGGGAATCTAAGAGGTTCTTGTTTGAAAGTGAAGATGCAAGGAAGCTTGATGGCGCCCCAAGGGCATGGCTGCCGGGCCTCCTGTGTAAAGTGAATGCAAGGGTGCAGTTCAGAAAATGCATTGACTTGTTTCAATATATCTGTACCTCAGCCACAACTGAATAAGAGTCTCTTTCTCTGTTGCTCGTGTCTTGTTTGCTCTAATCATACCATTTTCTTGTGATACAAGACCATCAGTGCTTTCTCATGCTTCCCTGTCCCTCCCCCAATTTCATCTGTTAGCTCCTGGGAGTGGAGATTCCAGTCCACTCCACTAATGAGTGTGTGATTCCAGTGGTAACTAGCAACACAGAGAAACCCCAGGAGAGGAACAAGAATAGGATGTTCCTATATTTTTATGTGGAGATTGATAATCAAGGCTAACAATCCCAGCAGAAGGTGAACAACATATTAAATAGAGGGGAAAAGGTAATAAAATATCACCTGCTGCTTAACAATTGTTGGGTGGAAACATTCCCTGGAACTGTACAGCTGTTTCAATTCATGGCTCATAAAGCTGGGTAAAGTCCGTCAAAGGCCTTTTTTCTTTGTGAAGGACCATTTTTTTTATGTGGTTATGATAGCATCTGGTTCCTGTCCCTGGAAGTGCAAAGAATCCACAGGCACAGGCAGGCAGCTGCTGTGGAAGAGCCCTACGACAGAGGCATTTAGCTCCTTCAATGGGCTTTGGGTCACTTCTAATCGATTTTGGGGGCATCATCATAAAAATGCAGATTAGGATTCAGTGGACAGTCATTGAGCACCTGCTGTGTGCCAAGCACTGTGCAGGGTTGTCTCTTTTAATCTGCACAACTGTGAGGCAGTTATTATCGTTAAAAAAAATAATAATATGGAAATACAGAGCCCCTGACTATTTAAGTAACATACTGAGGTCATGCTGCTGGTCAGTGGCAGAGCCGGGATTCCCAAGCCTAGTGACCTCTCTCCTGTGCATATTGCTGCAGAGAGGTGGAGGAAGAGATGAGATGCATATAACTGCAATAAGAATGCATCCTAGCTGTGCTCTGGGTGTATGTGAACTACTTCTGCATCTGCTTGTCCCACCTGGGGACCCATGCATGTGTGTGCTGAGACGAGGATGAAATTTTCCACAATACTCAAAATAAATGACAGAGGGTACCAGGTGGCATGCTCTAGGCCAGGTTCCCCAGAAGTAGATCCTGAGGTGAGGATTCCTGTGCAAGTGGTTTATTAACAATGTGTTCTCTGACTGATGACTGAGGCCGCTGTGTGCTAGAAAGCAGGCATCTTTAGTGGAGGCTACACCCGCAGTCAGCATACTACAGGGTGGGCTCTGATAGCAACAGGGCAGACCTCCCGAGGGGTTCATTTGGAGTGTGCCAACACCTTTCCCACCCAGGCACTGTTGGTTGCAAGCTCACTGTAAATTGCTACAGGAGATCCATGCAGTGGAGTCTGCTCCCATAGTCACCGCTCTACCTGCCTCCCTGCACACCCCATAGCTCTGACCTCTGAAACCTACGGGACAAACCTCCATGGTGGTCACTTAGGGTTAGTCTTCCCCACTTCCATTTGTCACTGAGGTCTGCTAGATGAGGCTTCTGTGTGCTAGGAAGCAGGAGTCTTGAGTGGAGGGTGCACTCATAGCCAACAATCTACCAGGGAGACTCTGAAAGCAAGAAGGCAGACCTCCATGGGGATCTGACCAGAGTGTGACACCCTCTCCTTCACCTGGTAATTGTTGGTTGCCAGGCTGTTGTGAACTACTAGAAAAGGCCTCTGAAGTGGAGACTGCTCCCATAGTCAGCACTCTACCTGCCTCCCTGTGTACCCCATAGCTCATGCCTCTGAAACCAACAGGACAGACTTCCCTGTGTCTGTCTGTTCCCCCTTCGAGACAGCACTGAAGACTACTGACTGAGGCTGCTGTGTGTAGGAAGCATGCAATTTTAGTGGAGGCTACACTCACAGCCAACATATTACAGGGTGGGGATCTGATAGCAACAAGGCAGATCTCTCTGAAGGTCCTTTCAGAGTGTGCCAACCCTTCCCCTAACCACTAAATGTTGGCTGCTAGAATGATATGAACTCCTAGAGAAAATTCCCTACAGTAGAGTCAGGAGGTGGGTTACCTAAGTAAAGATTGCTCGCGCAACCAACACAGGGTCATTGGAGCTCTGAAACCAGCAACACAGATCTCTCAGAGGTCCTTCTGGAGAGTGCCAGCCCCTCCTCCTCCTGAAACGAACGAAAGTCTGCCTCTGCATCCCCTGAATACAGCTCACATATAAGCAACCTCTCAGGCAACACCAGAGAGCAACACCCAACCCTAGAGGGTACTTGCTGGGTGTGCGTTTCCTGACTAAAATTGTAGTTGCAGATACAGAGGCAGGAAGGGAATAATAACCAGAGAGAAAGAGAGAGAGAGAGAGAGAGAGAGAGAGAGAGAGAGAGAGAGAGAGGGAAGTGTGCCTCCTAGTGGACAGATTGATTAGTTTACTATATCTGGCCTGAGTGGCAGTGCCGGCTGGTGGACATACTGACCACAGCATGTTCCCTGGCATGTTTGGGAAAGATTGAAAGTTGAAAACCAAGATCTGGAACTTTTGAATGCTAATTAAACCAGGAGGGAGAAGAAGCTATCAGAGAGAGAGAGAGGAAACAGTAAGCAAAGGCTGAATGCTCTGTCTGTCTAAGAGTTTTTTGCAGAAAGTAGTAAGGGCAAAAACATCAAATGCTGCAGGAAACTGAGAAGGTTAACACCCTCGAAAATTCCAATGCCCCAACAAAAAACCACAAGACACACAAAGAACAAAGAACTAATGGCCCATTCAAATGAACATGACAAAAGGAGTGAAAGTGCGTTTAGGGATGACCAAATAATAAAAAAAAATGGAAGAATACAATACAACAACATTAAATATAATTAAAGAACTAAGGAAAAACATAGACAAAGAACTAAAAGAAATAAGTAAAACAATGCATGCACAAAATGAAGATCTGAAAAAAGACATACTGCAACTGAAAGGGACAGTAACTGAAATGAGAAACACAGTAGAAGGACTTACCAACAGATTTAATTAGACAGAAGAAAGAATCAGCAAATTAGAGGATAAGATAGCTAAAATTACAGTTGCTGAAGAGCAACAAGAATGGAAGCTCAGGAATGCTGAGCACAGTTTAATGGAACTATGAGACAACAACAAGAGACCTAATATACACATCATGGGAATTCCAGAAGGAGATGAGAGAGAGAAAAGGACAGAAAGAATTTTTGAAGAAATAATGCCAGAAAATTTCCCTAATCTACTGAAGGACATAAATCTACAAATTCAAGAATATCAAAGAACCCCAAGCAGGATAAACCTAAAGAAATCTACACCAAGACACGTCATAGTTAAGCTCTCAAAAAGTAAAGATAAAGAGAGAATCCTGAAAGCAGTGAGAGAGAAGCAAACAGTCACATATAAAGGATCTCCAATAAGATTAAGCGCGAGTTTCTTCTCAGAAACATTGGAGGCCAGAAGGCAAAGGAGTTATATGTTTAAAGTGCTGAAAGAAAAAAAAACTGTAGAAAAAGAAAACCAAGAATACTATACCCAGCAAAAGTATCCTTCAAGAATGAGGGTGAAATTAAAACATTCCCAGAAAAACACAAACTGAGACAGTTCATATCCACCAAACTGGCCCTACAAAAAATACTAACGGCAGTTCTGTAGATGGAAGGGAAAAGACACTAGAAAGTAATTCAAAGCTATAGTAATAAAGGGAAATGCACAGACAAGTATAGGGCTAGTAATAAGGTATTCATGCTTCATAATTTTAAATGCTTTGTGTTTTGTGTTTTTTAACAACAAGTGTATAAAAAGCAAGGATAAAATTATGTTATAGGGCACAAGAAATATAAAGACGTAATTAGTGATAAAAACAAGGAGGGGGAGAGGAATGGTATAGATACAGAATTTCCTGTCTATTACTGAAGTTAAGTTGGTACCAACTTACCCTAAATTTTATAAATACAAGAAAATATATTAAAAACATACTATTTGTAAGTCTCTGTTCATTACATCACTATTCACAATAGCCAAAAGGTGGAAACAACCTAAATGCCCATCAACAGATGAATGGATAAACAAAATGTGGTACATATGTACAATGGAATACGACTCAGCCAGTAGGAGAAATGAAGTCTTGATACATGCTACAATATGGATGAAGCTGGAAGACATTATGCTGAGTGAAATAAGTCAATCACAAAAGAACAAATATTGTATGACTTCACTTATATAAAAAGACAAGAAAAGGCAAATGTATAGAGAACAAAATTTATTAGTTACCAGGGGCAGGAGAAAAGGGGAAATAGGGGGTTAATGGTGATGGAAATATCATGTTGATTAAGGGTAGGGTTGCATAGCCAATTATTTTAATTGTTGTCAATAAGTTGTACACCTATAAAAAGCTGAATTGGCAAAAATGTTCCCTGGGGAGACTGGTAAGGGAGTGGAGGAAGCAGGTCAGGAAAGAGGAGGAGAAAGCCAAGCAAGGGTATGATCTCAGCCAGTCCTGCAGAGGGTGGCTTTAGCTCAGCCTGATCTTGCTGGGGAACCCTGGAATGTAAATTATGCCTCCGAGTCATCCTGGCCTGAGGCAATGGAGCTGAGGCTTTCATACACTTCTTGTGGTGGTGGTTGTTAGCTGCCGTGGAGTTGGCCCATGACTCATAGTGACCCTCTGCACAATGGAATGAAATGGTGCCCGGTCCTGCACCATCCCCATTATCAGTTGTGGATCGGATCATTGGGATCCATAGGGCTTCACTGGCAGATTTTTGGAAGTAGATTGCCATACATTTTTTCCTAGTTCATCTTAGTCTGAAAGCTCAGCTGAATCCTGTCAGCATTAGCGCAACATGCTAGCCTTCACTGACAGATGGGTGTTGACTGCTCATGAGGTGGATTGGCTGGAGATCCAACCAGGTGTCCTGCATGGAAGGTGAGAATTCTACCACCGAGCAAGTACCTATTATGGTTGGGGGGTAGGGTTTGGGGGAGCAGGGTAGTAAATCCCCAGGCACTTCCAGCTAGTTCTCCACTCCTGCAGGAAAGGCAGGCTCCAGTAGCCCAAGGACAATCCTGTGAAAAAGAGCTGCGAGTGCTGACTGTTAGAAGCAAAAGCACACTGAAGGGGGCCCACAGATGTCAGAAGGAGGTCTAAGGGGATCTGGGCAGAGCATAGGCATTATCACCTACACCTGCCCTTCGACAGCACTTATCTGGCAGAAGAAGGGGCTGATGAGACAGGGAAGCAGCAGCTGTGTGATTAACCAGGTGCTTCTTATAATATCAGCTGTATTTCCATAAGAAAGGGTGTATGTATTGAATTTTAGGGGTGGTGTTTCTCATCAGTAAGTTCAGATGTCTTTGATTGGTGTACCACTTTCAAACCAAGTCAGCATGAAACAAAACATTGGGTTATGTCATGTTGGATGATATAATGGGCCAAGGCAGGCAGACATCTCTTGGGAGTGAAGGGAGGTTTTTCCTAAGTGAACTTCCATGTTCTCTTACAAAGTGGGAAAACAAAAAAGGAAAATGAAAAGTTCGGGGTTGTCCAAGGCAGGGAGCCTCCCCATCTGAAACCATGCTGTGACTTGAAGTGCCACAGATTCCAAAATCCATGTGTGTCTTTCTTCAAAACCAATAGCTTCATGTAAGAAAAATAAATTAAATAGTATGTGAACCCATAGGAACAACATGTTAAGTGAAGACAGATTTCTTCCATTTTAAAGAAATGTCAGCTCTTTGTTTTGGGGTATGGGTGTTCCTCACGTGTGTCCCGGCTGAACATGAAAACCAAATTCCTATCTAATTTATAACAGAATATGATTCTGTCCTTTGCTCACTTTGTATCTGTCAGAATAATTGACATTGAGGACTCTGGAAGCAAAGCATTTTATGGTATTAATGTTGTGACTGAGTACACCCACTTCTCACTTATTGACAGGGTTAGGTTCCAAAGAGAAGGTCATTTTGCAAAAATCGACGTTATGCAAAAATAGAGGATGATCACAGATCACAAAATGGAGGGCGACTACATGATTATATAACTGCTAAATTACATCATTACATAAATGCCAGACTTCTGAGAATCACAGCCCAGACAACTTGACACATAACCTTAACCATCACAGCCAGTGTTACTCTTACCTCGCACCTTGGTGTTCGTTACTGCCAGCCGTACATCGTTAATGTGCAAAATAGGTAGTAGATTTTTTTTACTATTGTTATAAATGCAAAATGTCAGATAATGAGATAGTTGGTAAGTGAGGAGTAGGTGTAGTCCCTCCTCCTTGGGCTATGTGAGGGAGTACAGAGTGAAATCTAAGGTGTGGTAATCATGAATTACCGTGGAACCATGCTTGTCTTCTATAGCCTTAGTCTCCCTGGCAACCCCAGCCTGGTGGGCACCATCAAAGTGGTGTGTGGGTGACAACTGAAAAAGGTAATGAATTAAAATATTTTTATGATGATAACGGATTTATTTTTGTTTTTTTGGGGGGGCGGGTTGTATCCTTATCTTTTAGAATAAGATTCTAAAATATTTACAGATTTAATATAATTATGGGATTTTCTTCACAATAATAAGAAGAGGAGAAAGTGGGAATAAGATTGGCCATGAATTAATAATTATATATTTACAGATTTAATATAATTATGGGATTTTCTTCACGATAATAAGAAGAGGAGAAAGGGGGAATAAGATTGGCCATGAATTAATAATTATTGAAGCTGTCTGGTGCATAGGCTCTCCTATTTTTGTAAGTGTTTGAAATTTTCCATATTAAAAGTAAAAAAGGTAATGAAGTTAGTCTATACTTAAAGATCTCTCCAGAAGAATCTCTGGAAGCCTAGCCCTGCTGGTCCCAGAGTGTCCTTCACACTCTCCTTCTGTGACCATAAGGCCCCTGACACAGGATGGTGAGGACACCTGATTCCCAGCCTAGTGGCCACCTTTGCTGCCACCACTCTGCTCTCCTCCCAGAATCGCACTCCTGTGGTCACAGGACTCTTATTATTATACTTGTTTTAGTCGTCCTCCATTATCTCTTACAAAATTACTCTTTATATGAATTCCAGGGAGTGAGCTAATTTGAGCGGTGCCCTCTGTTACTTACCCTCATCACCTTCCCTTTTTTTAGATAAAGACATTAAGGTACATGTGGGTTTGGTTGCTTCTCAAAAAGGAGCTTGGCTAAGTTCTATAGGACTTGTCAAAAAAAGTAAGCTGTTGGAGTAAAAGAGAATAAAGAACATCAGAGTCACAAGGAAAGTATTAGCCCAAGAGACAGAAAGGGCCACATAAACCAGAGACTTCATCAGCCTGAGACCAGAAGAACTGGATGATGCCCAGCTACCACCAACAACTGTCCTGACAGAGAACACAACAGAGAGTCCCTGATGGAACAGGAGAAAAGTAGGGTGCAGAACTCAAATTCTAGTAAAAAGACCAGACTTAATGGTCTGGCTGAGACTGGAGGAACCCAAAAAGCATGGCCCCCGGACTCTCTGTCAACCCAGAACTAAAACCATTCCTGAGGCCAACTCTTTAGTCAAAGTTCAGACTGGACTATGGGACATAAAATGATAGTCGTGAAGAGTGTCCTTCTTAGCTCAAATAGATACATGAGACTAAATGGGCAGCTCCTGTCCGGAGGTGAGATGAGAAGGTAGAGAGGGTCAGGAGCTGGTCGAATGGACATGGGAAATCAGAGGTGGAAAGGAGGAGTGTGCTGTCACAGTATGGAGAGAGCAATTACGGTCACATAACAATGTATGTATAAATTTGTATATGAGAGACTAACTTGAATTGTAAACTTTCACTTAAAGTATAACAATAAAATTTAAAAAAAAAAAAAAACAAGCTTGGCAAGCAGCCATCTAAGATACAACTATTGGTCTGTACACATCTGGAGCAAAAGAGAAAGAAGTAAAGCAAAGACTCAAAGATGAAACTATTCTACAGGACTAATAGTCTACATGAACCACGGCCTTATCTACCCTCAGACCAGAAAAAGTAAGATGGTGGTGCCTGGCTACTACTACTGATCGTTCTGATCAGGGTAACAATAGATAGATCCTGATAGAATGGGAGAAAAATGTAGAACAGAACTTAAATTCTTAAAAAGTCCAACTTACTGTATCAGTTGAGACTGTCAGCCCTGAGACAGTTACCCTGAGATACCATTTAAACTTTAAACTGAAACTACTTCTAGAGGTCACATTTCAGCTAAATAACAGATTGACTCATAAAATAAACAATATCATCCGTGAGTACTGTGCTCCTTTAAAAAATCATCTATATGAGACCAAACGGTCAACATTTACTCTAAAGCAAAGATGAGAAGGTAATAGGAGGCAGGGAAACTAGACTAATGGAAATGAAACCACCAGAATGGAAATAATGAGAATGTTGACACATTGTGAAAAAATGTAACCAATGTCACTGAACAATTTGTATAAAATTGTTAGACGGGAACCTAATTTGCTATGTACTTTCACCAAAAATACAATAAATTATATATATATATATAAAATACAATAAATTATATAATTAAATACATATACACACACACACACACATATATATATATATATATATATATATATATATATATATATATATATAAGGGTCATGGGAAAAAAAAAAAGAAAAGAAAAGTAAGCTGTGATTTAACCCTAGACATCTGTGATCTTGGAACAGAGTGGCCATGTGGATGACTAAGGCCCTGGAGCAGGCTCAGGAAAGAATCAGGTCTGGGTCTTAGTCTACTGAAAATCAACTGAGTTTTCATACTCCCCCTCCCCACCACTGGTCATCTCCTTTTGGACTGAGTCTGGGGGCTTTGGAACTTTAATCAAGAGGAGACTAAAGAGTTACCTCTAGGCTTAAGAGTCACCACAAGAAAGACCTAAAGAATCTACCATAAAGCAGTTAACTCCTGTGTGAACTATTTTTCTCATGACAGAAAAGTCTGTCTGGAGGAGGCCTAGCTGAGGTTACTGATACAATTGTAAATCTTGCTGTCTCCCAATTCTCAAGCATCAAAGTGGAATTCCAGACCCCTCCCATTTTATACAAAGTCAAGTCATTACTGCTATCATTAGCTAATAGCTGGGGAGTTTCCACATCATTTACACAGATTCTGGAGGAGAAACATTTCATTATATGAGAAGCTTTTTGTGTAGTTTAACCAATTAATCCAAAAAAGTACATTTCATTTTCTTTCACACTTGTAGATACAGTTTCTGACTATAGCCAATGATCTCTTCTATAAAGATATGTCCACCATCCATCTGTCATACTGTGGTGGCTTGCATGTTGCTATGATACCGGAAGCTATGCCACTGGTATTTCAATACAGTAGGGTCACTCATGTGGACAGGTTTCAGCAGAGCTTCCAGGCTAAGACAGACTAGGGAGATCTACTTCCAAAAATTAGCCAGTGAAAACCCTGCGGAACAGAATATTGTCCTATATAATGCTGGAAGATGAGCCCCTAGATTGGAAAACTTTACACAGTTGCCGCAGTAATGGACACAAACATACAAATGATCATGAAGATGGCACAAGACCAGGCAGCATTTCATTATGTTGTACGTAAGGTTGCCATGAGTCAGACCTGACTCAACAGAAACTAACAACATAAAGGTACATAGAACCATGAGCACAATAGAGTCTCAGGATATACCTATTGATTAAGAGATAATTTGCTGTACATTTATAACTCGGTTCTGTTTTAGCTTTGCCTTTTCACCACAGCACTCTGTGGAGGATCAGGCCACCTCTTCACTAACCAGTGCGTTGCTGGTATACGCGATGCTGCTGCTGCTGCTTCAGTTGTCCATTCAGTTTAACAGCTCAAGAAATGTTTGATGTCCTTTGCAAGTCGCTTGATACTGACAGTGCTAAGGAGCTCGTGAATAATGCTCTTGCCTTGGTGCTTTAATTCAGTTCAAGGCAACTTCTTTTCTGAGTGCCTACTAAATGAATAAGAATATGTTTAGGACTGGGAGGATAAGTCTTAATAACTCTTAATGAAGATTAATATTAACAGAAAGTAAGTAATACAGCTCTTAAGAGGTACAGTTGATGCTCAAAAGACTGGAGGAGATGCTGGAGCTCTCTCAGTATGGAGTGTTAATAGACTCACTGCCACAGCTCTCCTCAGTTTGTCTGGAGTTTCATAGCTGTAGTTTGTAATTGGCATCACAACCTACAGTCAAAGTGTTGACTCTCTTGCATACAGAGAACTGCTCTAAATGTTAATAACTTTATCATATGCATTTATTCAAAAATATATTTATTGAACACCTATGAATTCCAGATATTGGGGTCTGGTAGGTTTTGGCTGGAGTCTCTGGGTAGTGCAAACAGTTAACATGCTCCACTGCTAACCAAAATGTTGGAGGTTCGAGTTCAACCAGAGGCACCTGGGGAAAAAAGCCTTGTGAACTACTTCAGCCACTGAAAACCCTGTGGGGCACAATTCTACTCTGACACACATGGGGTCCATAAGTTGGAGTCAACTTAATGGCAACTGGCTTTTGGGCTTCGGCTAGCCTTGTGATTTTAAAAGCAGAAGCACCAGCAGATATTAAATCCTTAAAGCAATACAAAATATTCACAGCCATCACATTCTTAGAGAATCTCCAATGCCTGAAACAAGAATACTGTTAAATTGAGCTTTTGTTGCTGTTTATGGCCTGCAAATTCAGAATAGCATATGCGGATTTTGAGCCAAATTGAACACAGCAACAGATAGTCCATCACAATAATAGAAAGGGTCTGGAGCCTGCAGCCGGCATTGCCATCAAGGATCTTGCTTTCATTGATACTCTGTATTCCTGTGGATTGTAGTCATATGGAAGTCTATTCTCATAGGCCAAGAGCAGTGGGGCAAAAAGAACCAGGACATTTCCAAAAATCAGTGAGAGCAACTTGCAAACCTGAGTCAAGAAACAAGCTGGACACATCACAAAGAAATGTATTTTCTCAATAACTTTTTTTTGGAAGGGACTTTTACTTGCCTTTGAATTACGTTTGTTTACGTAGTGTGTAGTAATCACTTTCATTGTAGCTGGATCAGGAGGGGCTGTGTTTTCTTCTCAGACCTAATTCCCATGATTTAGTGTGTTGCAAGAGCTCCACTTTTATCACCCTCTCCGTGGCTGACATACATCTCCACTTTGTACTGTTAATCAGATAAGTGGCTGTGAGCTGGGAAGCGCTTTCACTAAACACCTGGCTAGCCTGAAGCTCTTTACACTTGACAAAATGGGAAGCAGAAACTATAATGACTTTTCCATTTTAGACTGGATTATGGAATTCTGTAATCAACATTACTTTGGAACTCTTAGTTGAATAAAGAGGTAAAAATATCCTTGATACTTGACTGCTGGAGGGGAATTTATGCAAAAAAAGACGAAAACATGACAACTTAAATGACAATTTTCCCAAGAACATTCATCTACCATAGATGCTTCTTACAGTCTATTTGATAACTTATGTAATTATTGCCAAGAATTTCCACTAATGGATTCACTGCAAGTAGGCTTACCATACACAGAATTGATTTTTTCTTACGTGAGCATTTTTCATTATTCTATATATGAGGTATGTCCATACATGGTGGATGTATTATTTATGAGGAGAGAAAAATGTATTAATACAGTTTTACCTATATTTTTCCTTGGGCAGCATCAACATTGTAATATAAAATGCAGTTGTATGTTCTGGGCAGAATTTGGTGAGTTTTCCTGTGTTATTGTCCCATTGATCCACTTGAAGCAATCAGCTGCCCTCTCCAGTTGGTATTTTTGGTGGCCATTTTCTCTTACTCTTCTCTGTTGACCTTGTGATTGAGTCTGGAAGTTGCTTTCCTTGTCTAGCTTGGAATCAACATGGTGGCTCCTTCGAAATCACTGAATTTACAGGGCTGCGGGAGCTTTCTTGCCACCCAGATTACAGCAGCATGTAAGAAAATTGGCATAGCAGCACTTACGAAAACACGGTGAGTGGGGAGGGCACAGTTGGCAAACAAACGTTGCAGGCTCAAGTTATCTGCATAAAAATATGGCAATTGACTGGGATTAGAGTTTGCATAAGGAGCCCTGGTTGCACAATGGTTAAGCACTCAGCTGATGACTGAAAGATTGGCTGTTCAAACCCACCCTCCAGCTTTGTGAGAGAAAAGACCTAGCAATCTACTCCCATAAAGGTTACAGCCTAGAAAACCTTATGGAGCAGTTCTACTCTGTAATACGTGGGGTCACCATGAGTTGGAATCGACACAATGGCACCTAACAACATTTTGAACATAAAGATCAAAAGGAAAGGATTGGTACCATACTTCCCTGAAGAGTTATTTTACTTTTGCATCAGGAGACATTCTCTCAGTTTTAATGCTAGAGGGAGAAAGGAATCATGTTAATTAGATGAGAAAAATAATCTAATCCTTTTCTATAAGATCCTTTCTATAAGGTTTAAGACACCATCCAGTGGGTCCGGTGGCTATTTATGAGAGCAATGGTAGATGGTGAACTATTGTTCCATCTCTGTTACTGTTTGACTTTGATACCTTTGATAGATAGTTCTACTTCACGGTACCCAATCTTCTCACTGGGAAAACGAGGAGACAAGTGATATCATACCTCATGGATAGATGTAGTCTATGATAGGATTTAGAATGAGAGAGTATTAATACTAAAGGGATCTTCTCAAACTGGGGAATCTGTACCCCCAAGGATATAGAGCAACCACACTCCAGGGGCTCTAAGAAGCTGTTGGGTATGGCACGTCTTCCTGGCACATTAGTTTTTCTTGAAGATTTGGGGGAAAAACATTTTTTAACAACAAAAAACCCAAAGGTATATTATACAATAGAATACGTAACTTGTATGAATTTTTAAGATAAGAACATAAGCTTGTAAGTAATTTCTTGTTTGATTTAAACTTCTTTGGGTTATGCCTCCCCTATGGGAACTCATTCAGTCCGTCCCTTGCCATTAGATTTACTTCAGGGAAAAGTTTTACTTGATTGTTTGTTTTTCAAAGAACCAACATTTTGATTTATTTTTATTAGTTCTACTATTCTTCCCGTCTGCTAACTCATTGATTTCTTCTTTTAATTTTACTATTTCCTTCCTCCTGTTTTCTTTTGGCTTACTTTTTTGTTCTTTTCCTAACTTTTGGAATTGGGAATAATGCATTTATTTTTATTCTTTTGTTTTTGTTGGTTACTGAGATTTTTGGCACCCCCTTAAACTGTGTACCCAAGTAGAGTGCCTCATTGCCTCACCCTAGTCCTGACTCTGTGTTAAAGGCTCCTATTAGTGTGCTTCTGTCTGTTTCTCCTTGCAGCTATGTGGTTTTGCTGTTTTGAAACTGGTTGCTATGTAGTTTGGTACAAGCATATTAATTAATATTATACTTTGGCTATGAATTGTGGCTTTTAGTAATATAGTATGATTTGTCTTGTTTAATGCTTTTTGATCCAGATTCTACTTGGTCTGATCACAAACTATGGGGGGAAATTTGAAATTCTGACAAGTCCTCAATTTGCAAATGATATAACTGAAGACCAAGTACTTTGGAAACAGTTGAAATAATTATGTTCATTAAGTTAAAAATGTTGATCACTTACAAGTACTGATATTATAACAACCTCAGTATATTTAAACATGGAAATGATACCATTCTAAAATTGTGTGAATAAAAATTGCAGTGACTAGCCTTGTCATGTCCAAGCAGAGCATGGTCCACAAACCAAGCCGAGGGCTTGGGATAAGCAGGCTTGGGTAAACCTTTAGGCTGAATGCTGTCTCCTGTTTCAGAACTGCAACTTATACCAATATGAAGGATGTGAGCTAAAGGAAGGCCAATTCATTGAAGTAGGGTGATTCAGTCCTCAAATAGTTTGAAAGTTTGGTTTTTAACAAGATACTGGCAATTTTTTTTTTTTTTTCCATCTACTAGAAGTATTATGAATGGAGCAGGGAGCTGTTTTACTGCACTTCACAGACTAGAGTCTCCATATCTTTCCCATTTGTGATTCTTGCCATAGCCACATAATCTCTTCTGGCTTCATTGTAGCAGTACAGCAGCATTCAAGACTGCCTTCTTGCTTTTCTCCTAAGTAGTTCTTGTGTCTTGTGTCTTTGAGTACCTGGGGAGGTAAACCTGAAGAAAGGTGGAAATAAAATATGGCTCAGTTTTGGCCTTACCAGCCCCTTCCAAATGCATTCATGCTTCTCCCTACACATCTTGTTACATGAATTATAAAAACAAAGTACATTTTGGTCCAGCAGGTTTTCTTCCCTTTGTCTCCCTCTGAGGTGCTCAAAGGCATCAATAACAGAGCAGGAAAGCCCTGGCTGAACAAAACTTAGTATTTTCCTTTGATACCTTCCATTGGGAGGCTTCATACAATGCATTTGAAAGCATTTTGTCAGCAAACTCCTGCTTCAGGCAAACATTGAGAAAACTATTGAGGAGGCCTCAAAGGGAAGGATCTGATCTGTCCTAGAAACTGCCCTAGTTCTCTATCAGTAGAGCCACCAGCGATAGAAGAGAAAGTTGTATGCCCCTCCACCCCCATCTTTTTTTCTTTCTCTTTTTTACTCTCCTTTCTATTGTAAGAATTGTGGGAACTCTGTTTAAATGAAAATAACTCTCAAGCTGTGCTTTGTTTTCTAACATGGATAAATGCCTAGACATCTCATATCCACTCTGCAAAACCAGAGTCTCAACTTTTGATTACAACAAACTTATGTGGGACAAACTTTTGAGTTCAAGGAGAAATTAGTGCTAGACATTGTACATATGGTTTTTTAAGGCACCTAAAAAGGACACACTGTCGATCAACTTAATGCTAGAGATCCCTTTGCAGCTTGTCCCTGATGTGTTGTTTAAGCATCTGTACAAAGCTGGGTCCATATGCTGTTTGCCTTGATATCCATTCTCACACCACCACCCCTTGTTTGGTTTTAATTAAATTTAGGTATTTCTGAACCCCTGAGCCTCTGTTGGAGCCCTGGTGGCACAGTGATTAAAAGCTCGGCTGCTAACCAGAAGGTCGGCAATTCGAATCCACCAGCCTCTCTTTGGAAACCCTATGGGGCAGTTCTACTCTGTCCTGTAAGGTCACTATGATTCGGAATCGACTCGATGGCAACAGACTTTTTTTTTTTTTATTTTGAGCATTTATCCCTTTTCTTTTAAAATTTTTATGTATTTTTTTAATAATATTTCATTGTGTTTTTGGTGAAACTTTACATAGCAAATTAGGTTCACATTTAACAATTTCTATGCATATTGTTCAGCTACGTTTGTTACATTTTTCACGATGTGTCAACGTTCTCTTTATTTCCATTCTGGTTGTTCTGTTTCCATTAATCTAGCTTTCCTGCCCAGCAGCTCCCCTTACCTTATCATTTCTTGCTTTAGGGTAAATGTTGACCATTTGGTCTCATATAGATTTTTTTTTTTTTAAAGAGCTGAGTGATATTGCTTATTTTATGATCCAATCTGTTGTTTGTCTGAAAAGTGACCTCTGGGAGTGGTTTCAGTTCCAAGTTTAAAGGGTATTTCAGGGCGACAGTTTCAGAAGTTCCTCTAGTCTCTGCTGGTCCAATAAGTCTGATTTTTTTTTTTTAAGAATTTGAGAGTGTCTATCACTTTTTAAAAGCTATATTACATTACTTGCTACTTGAAGTTGCAGTATAAGCAAATATTAAGGCAATGATGCCAAGAGAAGTAAAATAAAATTAGCTGCCTTTTCCTTACCGTTGAGATGAACCTGACTGGATATAAATGGATGAATATTCAAGAAGACAGAAAAGCAAGTGAGAGAGCGTGAACATCGACCAGAGTGCCCATGCGGTGAGCTGGGCAGTTCTAGTTGCCATGCCGTTGGGCCCAGCAGAGGCCTTGTTGCTGTTCTCTGGGTCTCCCTTGGGACAGGGCTGCCCAGTCGGAAAGGCGATTCAGCTGCTCATTAGTGATGTGACCTTCACTTAACCTCTCCCCATATGTAAAAATGAAGAAATCCTTCCTAGTTCTAAATTGCTGTACTTATTTGATAATTTATGTTTTATTCTAATTGTAAAACATGCCCACTGAAAAACTGTTGAAAAATCTATAAGAATATGAGGAAAAAAGGCACCCATGATCCCAGTAGCCAGAGATAATCACCAATGGCTTTTTAGCGGGTTTCCTTCCCACCTTTTTTGAAAGCATATATAGTTATTTTACAGAGTTGGATCCCTATGGGTATGCAGTGTTGTATTCTATTTTCTACACTTAATGTTATCCCTTAAACATTTTCCCATATCATTTACTAGAAGTTGAAAAACAAATGCATGAAGTTATATATATATGTATGTATGTGTGTATGTATAGAGTCTTTGGATGGCACCAATGGTTAAACGCTTGGCTGCTAACAGAAAGGTTGGTGGTTCGAATTCACCCAGAGGTGCCTCAGAAGAAAGGCCTGGTGATCTGCTTCCAAAAGGTCACAGCCTTGAAAAGCCTATGGAGCAGTTCTACTCTGCACACATGAGGTCACTGTGAGTTGGAATCGACTCGACAGCAACTAACCACTGTGTGTGTGTGTGTGTGTGTGTGTGTGTGTGTGTGTGTGTGTGTGTGTGTGTGTGTGTGTGTGTGTGTGTGTGTGTGTGTGTGTGTATAGAAACCAAACTCCACTATAGTCAAGTCAATTCTGACTCATAGCAACCCTATAGGATAGAGTAGAACTGCCCCATACCTATAGGGTTTCGAAGGAGCAGGTGGTGGATTCAAACTGCCAATCTTTTGGTTAACAGCTGATCTCTTAACCACTGAGCCACCAGGGCTCCATGTATATATATAGATAGATAAGTAGACAGATAGGTAGGTAGATATGGATATATATAGACCATAGATTATTGCATTGCTGCATTGTGTGGCTGATACCTTCATGAATACCTATATTGTATATTTAGGTGTTTTTTAATATTTCGCTATGATTAATGATGTTGCAGTGAATATCCTTCCACATAAATTTTTGTGCATATCTCTGGTTATTTCCTTAGAAGAGATATACAATCCTAAGAAGAGAATTATTGAGTCAAAGTGCATTGATATCTTTAACGCACTTGATGTTGTTGGTGGCCATTCTGCAAAACATTGCTGCAGTGAACATTGTTGGCCATGTCACCTTGTGCAAATACGTGAGTTTCTCTAGGGTAGGAATGGAATTGCTAAGTCATAGGTATGTGCATCTCCTCGTTTTCTAGAAAGTGCCAAATTATTTTTTATGTTTTTAAGTTGTTATATGAATACCTGACTTTTCCTGATCGACATTTACATGAATAATACCAGTTAATATTTTATGTGCACTTACTATGGGCCAAGAGCTGTTCTAAGGGTTTTACATGATTAAACATATTTAATTTCTGGGTGGCACACATGCTTAAGTGCTTGACTACTCTCTGAAAGGTTGGCGGTTCAAACCTGCCCAGAGGCAGCTTGGTAGGAAGGTCTGGTGATCTGCTTCTGAATGGTCACAGCCTTGAAAACCCTGTGGAACAGTTCTTCTCTGCACACCTGGCATCACCATGAGTTGGAATCAACTCCATGGCAACTAACAACATTCATTTTACAAATGAGGAAATTGAGGTACAAAGAATTTGTGGATCTTCCAAGAAATACCAGGCCATGAAGCAAGTGAGAGAGCCCATCCAAACCCAGGCAGTGCAGTTCTCAAGCCCTAACTCTTCACACTAGCTATGCTCTAGGTAATGTAAAGACGTCATTCATGCCACATTTACAGTGGTGTAGACACCAGCTATTTAGCCTCTAGGAAATCTCTGAGTAAGAAAGCAGCCTGACTAGAGTATTGCTGTTTTACAGATTAGGAAGAAGAACCAGATGTTTGCTGAATTTGTCCAAGGTCCACTGGTCCGTGACTGACCCAAGACTAAATCCCAGGCTGTGGATGCAGTGTTCCAGCTGCATTGTTTCTGTCCAGTCTCTTTCCTCACCTGTGTGCTCATGAAGGCACATTGCTACATCCTCACATACTTTTACTTTCTTTTAGTGCAAGGTAGACAGCTTCCAATAGAAAGGTCAACTAAACTTTTTTAGGAATGGTAATGGATATAATATTGTACATGCACATTCTCATTGCAGCGCTTCAATCCCCATTCTGACCCCTGTTACAGATTCTATTCCAAGTGCCAAACTTTCAGGATTAATTTGTTGCATCTGGTTAGTAACACTGTACTCAGTCTTCTGACCAGATTCTTTGCCCAAGGGCCCTCATTTACTAATGAGTAATCGCTGCAATTTTCAGAGAAAATGCTACTGGTACAATCATGTTTGAACATTCATCAAGTATGATGTGAACCCAGTTAGGAGAGATGTTAGTTAACGTCCTTTGCCTGCAAATAAAGGCATAGAATTGAATCTCCCCACACTGTGATTTTCCTAGGGTTAGTACTTCCATCAAGGTTTGGAACAGTGGTTGGTGAAACTATTCGTGGCCTTACAGCTCAGCTGATAGGACCATGTCATGAGTCAGGCTTACAGAATGGCTGGCTGAAGCCTTACTTCTATTTGCCTTTGATTATCCAAGTCCATTTTGGAAAGAGAAGGCAGAGGTGGAAGAGGAAGCCATTTCAGCAGGAATGCATTTCTCTTTGTACACACATCACAGACACACAGCACTGACAAACTAATTATAGCTTTAGGCTGAGAATTTTCTCTTTCTGTATTTTGTTTACAAACAACCAATTATTTCCATACTGCAGGCTGGAAAAACACAAAACTAAGTGAGCTGATCAGTAATGTTTTGGTAAGTCCAGCTGTCCACTGATCTCCTCTAGTTTGGTTTTATTGTTTTCATGTTGGGTTATCTAACTCCTCTCCCAGCCCCACCCAGTTATTTTATTTTAAGCTTTCTAACCTGCCTTTAGAAGGAGCACTGGTGGCAAAGTGGTTAAAGCACTCGGCTGCTAACCGAAAGATCAGCTGTTCGAACCCACCAGCCAATCCTCAGGAAAAAGATGTGGCCATCTGCTTCCGTAAAGATTTACAGCCTTGGGAGCCCTATGGGGCAGTTCTTCCCTGTCTTATAGGGTCACTATGAGTTGAAATTGACTCGATAGCAGTGGGTTTTTTGTTTAACCTGCCTTTGGACCAGTGGATGGAGCGCTGGTGGTACAATGGTTAAGAGTTTAGCCCCTAACCCAAAGGTCTGCAGTTCAAATCCACCAGCTCCTCCTTAGAAACCCTATGGGGTAGTTCTCTGTCCTATAGGGTCGCTGTGAGTTGGAATCGACTCAACGGCAACGGGTTTGGTTTGGATCAGTGAATGGAGCTCCATGCTTATGTTATCTTACCTGTATTCAGACTTACTTACTTTTGAATGTACTGAGAAAATGAGTCAACACAGCCAAGTAACTTATACCTTCCTTAAGGCTAATGACATCTATTATGGAATTCATATATAGCGTGCCTTCTGTGTATGTATGGCACTGCTAGTCACAAGGAGGATGGGGTGTAATAAATGGGTAAATATGACCTTGCCATAAAGGACATCAGGGTCACCTGAGTCAATGAAAGAATGAATGGATACTTTGAGGTCACCTGAACTGGAAAACAACAACAACAAAAGAAACTAAATTCTAAGGAAAGTAGCAAAAACAAAAATTGGTGCGAGACTAGGATAAAAACCTGATACTGCAGATCTGGTGCTAGATTCCTGTTCTCTGTTATGGCACATAAAAGGATGAAAATCTCTGAAATGTGGATTTGTGATTCAGGTTGTTGCTTAATGCAAAATCTATGATTGAAGTTCCCTGACCCTTATTTATTTATTTTTTTTCCCTGTGTGTAACTGATGGTAGAGTGAGGAGGTCAAGAAAGGCCCTAGATTTATCTCCAGGGTTTTCTTATAGCAGAATTAGTTTGTCATATTCTCTCTGATCTTTTTTCCTCTTTCCTCAGGGGTTGGCAGCTATGGCCTGTGGGCCAAATCCAGCCCATAGCCACCTGCTTTTGTAAATAAAGTTTCACTGAACACAGCCACACCCATTTGTTTACATGTTATCTCTGGCTGATTTGGTGGTACTGCAGTGGAGGTGAGTAGTTGGAAAGACATATAGCCCGCAAAGCCTAGATATTTACCACCTAGTCCTTCACAGGCGCTGTGACTGCTAACTAAAAGGCAGGCAGTTTGAATCCACCAGCTGCTCCTTAGAAATCCTACGGGGCAGTACTGTTCCGTCCTAAAGGGTCACTATGAGTTGGAATCGACTTGACGGCAACAGGTTTGGTTTTTGGTTCTGGTTAGTCCTTCGCAGAGGAGTCCCTGGGTAGTACAAAGGGTTGAGTGCTCAGCTACTATCTAAAAAGATTGGCAGTTTGAATTCACTCAGAAGTGCCTTGAAAGAAAGGCCCGGTGATCTTCCTAAAGGTCACAGCCATTGAAAACCCTATGTTCAGTTCTACTCTGAAACACATGGGGTTGCCATGAGTCAGAATCAACTCCAAAGCAACTGGTTTGAGTTTGGGTTTAGCCCTTTACAAAAGAAGTTTGCCAGCCCATTACCAGTTGCCATCAAGTCGATTCTGACTCATGTTGACCCCATGTGTGTCAGAGTAGAGCTATGCTCCATAGGGGTTTCAGTGGCTGACTTTTTGGAGGTCGATCACCAGGCCTTCCTTCCAAGCGCTTCTGGGTGGACTCTAACCACCAACCTTTTGGTTAGCACTCAAGTGTGTTACATTGGGGTACAGAAAAATAAAGACTTCAAGGAATTCCAGTGTGGGAAATTTCTTGAAAAATCATTTGGTAAAGCAGATTTGTGAGAAAAAGGATATATTTTGGAAAAGAGATGCAGACAATATAGCCAAGTGCCAACCTGCCTTTTCCTCTAGCTGCCGGGAGTGTTGAGCCTTGGAGTCAGTATGGGAGCATACACGCAGCTCTCAAATGCTGCCCACTTCTCTAGAGTGATTTTGGCTGTCACGGCCCAGATCAGTTCAACAGACTTTTCTTGAACACTCTGCATGAATACCATGCTCAGAACAGGAGATACAAAGATGGGGAAGACATGGCCCCTGCTCTGAGTAGTGGAGGAGACAGACCTGTAAACAGATTAGTTACCAGAAAGAAATATCACAGTCAGAACCCTTACAGAGGTAGGATCAAGGATGACCTTTTGCTAGGGAACTGGGGGAAGCATCTCACTCAGCCTGGGAGAGTTGGAGAAGACACTGCAGTTCTGGGTCATAGAGAGAAAGTGAATAGAAACAAAGAGCCTCTCCCTTCACTGAAACCATGAAGCATCTGATAGTTGTCTTCACTGTCAAGGTGAAGGAAGAAGTATTCTTCCATCAATTCTCAAACACTATTTGGGGACCCAGTTTAGAAGTGTAGATTAGTTAGGGATGATATGCTAAAATCTGCACTGCTTCTTTGGTTCTGTTTTCTCATAAAGTCAGCTCAGTGTGCCCAATCTTGTAACCAATCAGATCAGCTAATATAATATGTTCAGTAAGCATGCAGTGACAAGTCAGAGTGCTCGGCAGGCAATAGTCAGTGGTACTTTGTTGAGAGAGACCCAGGGGAGGGAAAAGAAATTAGTGTCCATCATTCATTCCAGTTACCCCCAGCTGCTTAAGCCTTGAGTAGAACTGAGCTGAGCCTCCCCAGGGACACTACCCTGTAGTCCTCAGTGAGGCTGAGATCTCCATGCTCCATCTTCCAATTGCATCCATGGTCCCTGAAATATTGGCTGCAAGAATGGCTAAGTGGTATACTCTTTCTAGACTGAAACAGTGTTTTCATTGGAAATGCAGTGCAGATATATGTTTTCACAGTTGCCTCGGGAACTTAATTTTAGGTCTCTTGAAAGCAGGAGATTTTGACTGGTGATGGTGGAAAAATTTTGCTAAACTTCATGAACATACCTTATTCCTCTGGAATACCATTGAGAATGGAGTGAATTATGACAAAATGTGATCAAACTGCATCAGGGAATGGCTTCAAGACATACAGAAAGAATACTATAACATGGACATGATTATGCTTTTCCTTAGAAAGCACTTCTTGAAAGCAAGTCTCCAAAATGTTTTAAAGTCACATTTCACAGTAACTTCTTAAAACATAAAAAAACCAACTCAGTTGCCGTGGAGTTCATTCCAACTCATGGCTACCCCATGTGTGTCAGAGTCAACTGTGTTCCATAGGGTTTTCAATGGCTGATGTTTTGGAGTAGATTGCCTGGACTTTTTTCCAAGACACATCTGGGTAGACTCAAGCCTCCCATCTTTCGGTTAGCAGCCAAGTGTGTTAACTGTTTGGACTACCCAGTGACTCCTGATATGTATTACCTTATTCAATTCTCACACTCATCCCAGCTAAGGATTTTTATTCCTATTTCATAGAGGAGATACCGGAAGATCGGAGAGGTTAAGCAACCAGTGACATCTTGCCAGATCTCATTGCTAAGAAGTGGTGGGGTCAGGATTCATGCAGCAGAGTGGCAGACAGCAAACGTCTGTGATTTTCACATGGTATCGTGTTTCTCCGATGGATATACATAAATACTATGTGTGTTTTATTTTTTTCCTGGCTAGAAAGGGAACCCGAGATCTAGAATGCTTGGAAGGGTAACAGAAACAAAGTCATGGACATGAAGTTTTTTGGAGACCCATCAGGAAGTTCACAGGTCAGTTCTTTGCAGACTTCCTGGGACTTTCCAGTCAGTAGTTACAGAAGTTACTCTAGATCAGCTCATCCCCAATACCTGAGAGTCCAGCATATTCCCTATTCCTAGTGGTGTAGCTACCATTTGACTACCTCTGGGGACCACCACTACCAGCCTATCTGGGTTGTGATTAAAAGGTGTAAAAGGAAGTGGAAATAAGAATGCTTTGTCTGCTGTGAGTACAGTGTAACCCTGTTACAGGAACCTGGAGGTGGGTGAAAGCAGGATTTCATGGTGTATAAACACCTTAGAGACTAATCCATTTTACCCACTTTCTATTTGTCATTTGGGGATATTATGCTGTGAGATTTGTTGTCTAAGGGCTTCCCTATAATGATTTCTTTCCTAATTCATTCCTCAATTAGTGATTTTTTAATTGCTTCTTTGCCACAGAGCTTTTAAAACCATTACCTTCTCCTTCTCTGAAAAACATGCACAGACTTCATCCACATTTAATAGCGTCATCCCCACCCTTTCTAGACTTTGCTCAAACTTCTATCATTTCCTGTATCTCTAAGGCGAGGGGAAAAAGCAGCACAGATGTACTGGCAGGAGCACCTAGTGACGGGTTCATTTAAAGTCTTCATTTATATTCTAGTCAAATACTAGGAAATAGACTCCCAAAAGCTTGAAATACATATTCATAAAATGTTCTGGTTTCTGAGTCCCAAGATGCTACTACTGACCCATCAAAGACAGTGTTGGGTTATGTTAACAGCAGTAAGGAATGGGTTAATGCCTTAGGAGATCATGGGCCAGACAGAAGTAAAGGGTGTCCAGGCCCCGTGACCAATGAGTGTGTGTGTGTGTGTGTGTGTGTGTGTGTGTGTGTGTGTGTGTGTGTGTGTATGCATGCATGTGCACCCAGCACAGGTGCTTCTTATTGGACTGAGATCGTGGTGCCAGTAACCAGAAGTTACAACTACGGTTGTGTCCTAGAGAGGGCACCTATATCAAATCCAGCAAATCAAGTCCAAATCAAGGGGGAGCCAGACAAGCAAAGGGCAGCCGCATGGGGCAGAGCAGAAGGACAGGGACTGAACTAACACCAGCCACAGTGAACCTGCTCACTGGTGCGCACTGTGCAAGACACTGAGTACGTGACCTGCATTACCTCATCCAATCCCCCAGCACCCTCTGAGGTGGGTACCGTTCTTGTAGCAGTTTCATAGCTGAGAGATGAGGAAACTGCTAGTGACTGGCCGTTCCTCCTTGGCCTGAGCTCATGACCAAGTGAGAGGGGGACAAAGCAGCACTGATGCTCAGGCAGGAGAACCTAGTGCCTGTGGTTCATTTAAAGGCACTGGGGTAAGAGGGACTGCGTCAACCAAAGGGAAAGGAACCACAGAGTAAATGTCTTTTGAGTTTTCTGCTCAGTTACCTTAAGAATCACTTTCTATTTTTTATTAATATTCAGTTTCCTTCTAATTTGTACAGGTTCCTTGGACGTATAAAAGTTCTTAACTCTTTAGGATCACCCAGCCCTTGAGCATTCTTGAGATCCTGGTAGAAAACAGATGGTGCACTCTGTATACTAAAGTTTAGAATGGTACTGATCACAGAGCTGGGGCAGGTGCAGGGAAACCATGAGGGACAGTCCCTGACCTAGGAACTGCACTGTGCTTGCCGCCCCTAGGCCTGAGGGCCAAAGAGAGGCACTATTACCACAACCCAGAGAGGGAGGACCGCTGACAAGAGCAGGGATCATCAGATGAGACACAGCCAGCCTTCAGTGGCCCATAGGGAGGGAACTTGGAAACAAATGTCCTGATCTGACTCTCCTCCTCCCCTCCCATCTCCTTCTGAGCTCCCCACTAGCTGAGCCCGTTCTGAAAGCCAGATGAAATCTATCGATGCAGCTTGCATCAGAGCATGGAGCAGAGTGGGGAGTGGAGCTGGAGGGGCAAATGGAAGAGCCCCAGCACTTGCATATCAGGCAAACGATAGACCTGCTCACTCAGGGAGTTTGTACACCCTTCCAGCCCTTCTCTTGGACCCCAGGGTAAGCATCCTTGATTTTGATTGATGGGAATAGATTTTTCTAGATAAAGTTTTGGGCTTGTGCTTTCCTTAAGTCTGTAACAGCTGAGTGAACAAATGGCCTGTTCACTAGTGTATAGATCAAGTGTGCAGTAAGCAGACATTGCTTTTCTTGTTTCTGTATAACAAAGGATAAATAAGCTCAGAGGAAGAAAGGATCAGGTTAAGTAGAATATGACCATAAGTTCTTCTAAGGGAGTGTTTAAAATGATGGAAAATTTGTAGCTGGGATTTACAATGGAAATAAAATCAACCGTAGGAAGAAAAGACTTTAAATCCAAAACCTTTTTTTCTGTCTGGTTTTCTGAGTGAAAGGCAAATGAGTGGGCAGAGAGTTGTGAGGATCTTGACTTAAAACACTTGATTGCATTTCCTCATAAATGCATTAAGATCTTGCAGGCTTCTTCAGTTATTGGCACTATAAGAAGAAAGCCAATCACTAATCCTTAGCTTTAGTTTTTTCTAGATTTATCTAGAAATAAAGTCACTCAGGGACTTGGGCCCAACAATGTGTCATCCTTCATAAGATGGTGAAGTGGCTGTTTTTGTTCCAAAGATGTAAGGCTGGAAGCAATGAAACTTTGGACCTTGGGTGGGTGGAATTATCTGAGAATTCACCTAGAACATTACCATTTTGAGCATTCTGTAATAAAATAAATTTTGTTAAATACTAGATATTCACACTACCTGATTAGTAGTATATCTTAGTTCTTAGCGCTGCTGTAACAGAAATAACACAAATGGCTGGTTTTGAAGAACACAAATTTATTTTCCCACAGTTTAGGAGGCTAGAAGTCCAAAGTCAGAGCACCGGCTCTAGGGAAAGGCCTTTTCTGCCTGCTCTGGGGAAAAATCCTTGTCCCAACTTCTCTAGTGTTCTTCTCATGGTTTTCTTGGAGATCACCATGTAGCATCTCTCACTCCCCCATTTCTGCTTGCTTCTCTGTATCTAATCTGCTCTTTTTATTTCTCAAAAGTGAGTTGATTTAAGGTGTACCCTACACTGATATTGTCTCATTAACAAAACAAAGAAAGCCCTATTCCCAAATGGGATTACATCCACAGGTATAGGGTTTAGGATTCCAACACGTATTTTGGTGGGGACACAAATGAAACCATAACATGGTGTAAAAGAACAAAGGAAAAAGTGGTCATCAAGATGATGAAAGTGATTTATTCTGTTTTCAGTTTAATCATTAGGATAGTACTTCTTCACTATTTAGTTTGGGCAGTGATGCCTGGTAGGCTTCATTTCTTAAATAATAACTTGTTTTGGTTGCCTTGAGAGTTCGAGAAGAAATCAAATTCTCAAAGAATTTTGAGAAATCAGAGAATTCTCTTCTATTGCTGGAGCACATAAATGTTGCAAACAAATAAGCCCTCTCTTTCCCAGTTCATTCTCTCTCTGCTGGCTCCAAGATGGAAACCACTGGATGTGAATTCCTAAGATACCTCACTAGGCTGGTATTTTAATCAGTCTGGCTCAACACCAGTGGCCCCTGCCTTTAATAGTGGCTTAAATCATCTGTTAGGTTGATTTTTGTAAAATGTAAGTGAGAACCAACTGGGTTGAACATCCCTGAACCACTTGCCCTTTGACCTGTGGAGTCACCTATACCTTTGAACTTTCCTTGGGTGTGTGTGTTGGGATGTGGGTGGGGGGTGGGAGGATACCAGCCTAGAATTCTTAAAAATCCTTTCTCATGATTTGGGATTATCAGAAACCTATGAGCCAAACAGATTTCTGCGTTTCAACCTTCCCCCTCCATCATGAGGCTAATTTTCTCTGACATGAAGACCCCCCTCTCCAACGACTCCCAGAAGTCAGAGCATTGGGGAGTTAGCATAAACCACCTTTCTGTGGTTCCTGGCAGCAAACTAAAGCAGAGGAGGTCATTGTCTGGAGAAAGAGAGGGAGGCCGAGTATCTATGCCCCCTGCCCCGTCCCCTTTGCATATCATACCCTGGGGGTGTAGTGGTTAAGAGCTATGGCTGCTAGCCAAAAGGTCAGCAGTTTGAATCCACCAGGCACTCCTTGGAAACCCTATGGGGCAGTTCTACTCTGTCCTATAGGGTCGCTGTGAGTCGGAATCAACTCGATGGCAGTGGGTTTGGTTTGGAAACCCTGGTGACTTAGTGGTTAAGAGCTACGGCTGCTAACCAAAAGGTCAGCAGTTTGAATCCACCAGGTGCTCCTTGGAAACCCTATGGGGCAGTTGTACCCTGTCCTGTAGGGTCGCTATGAGTTGGAATCAACTTGACAGCAATGGGTTTGGGTTTTTTTTTTTTTTCCCTATCCGCTTTGCAGACACCTCACTCTGAGGAGTCATTTCCCTTCACTCTCATTTCTAAAGAGGTCATTCCCTTATTTCAGGCATGCTTTTTACAGAGCAAGTGGCAGCCCATCAGGCTAGCAGTATTTCATTCTCACGAGAGGGCAACCTTGCTACAGAATATCCCAGGAGTCATAGGCCGTTTTGATGAGAAACTGAAGGGGTTGGAGAAAAGGATGGAAAAATAAGGAGGCCTTTGTGGAAAAGAACCTTGGTGACACGGGTTAAGTGCTTGGCTGTTAACTGAAAGATAAGTGGTGTGAACCCACTAGCTGCTCCACAGAAGAAAGATGTGGCAGTCAGCTTCCCTGTAAAGATTTACAGCCTTGGAAACCCTACAGAGCAGTTCTACTCTGTCCTGCAGGGTCGCTATGAGTCGAGATTGACTCGATGGCAATGAGTTTTTTTTTTTTTTTTTAATATATTTTATTGTACTTAAGGTGAAGGCTTACAGAACAAATAGTTTCTCATGAAACAGTAGTACACATATTGTTTTATGACATTGGTTAACAATCCCACAACATATTAACCCTCTAACTTCTCAACCCTTGTTTTTTTTGGGTGAAACTACACATAGCCAAAGATACACCGTTTCAAAAATTTGTATATGCACAGTTCAGTGACATTGAATATGCTCTTCCAATTGTGCTGTTATTCTCACTTAAGATGAAGACTTACAGAACAAAATAGTTTCTCATTTAACAGTTACTACAAATGTTGCCCTATGACAATCGTTAACAATCTCACAACACAACAGCAATATCCTTACTCAACCTTGGGTTCCTTGTCACCAGCTCCCTTGTCCCCTTCTACCTTCTGGCCCTTGTCACTGGACTCCTGTACCTCGTTAGTCTCATTTGGTTTTACGGGGCTGTCCACTCCCAGGCTGAACAGTGAACCTTGGAGGTAACTTCACCACTGAGCTAAAAGTGTGTCTGGGGGCCATGCTCTCGAGGTTTCTCCAGTCTCCTTTAGGCCAGTAAATCTGGTGGGGTTTTTTTTGTGTGAGTTAGAATTATGCTCTACATCCTTCTCCAGCTCTGTCCAGAACCCTCTGTTGTGATCCGGGTCAGAGCAGTCAGTGGTGGTAGCCGGGCACCATCTAGCTGTACTGGACTCAGTCCGGTGGAGGCCTTGGTAGCTGTGGACAGTGAGTCCTTCAGACTAATCTTTTCCTTGTATCCTATTCTCTTCATTCTCCCTTGCTTCCGAAGGGATGAGACCAGTGGAGTATCTTAGATGGCCGCTCACAGGCTTTTAAGACCCCAGACACTACTCACCAAGGTAGAATGTAGAGCATTGTCTTTATAAGCTGTGTCATGCCAGTTGAGCTAGATGTTCCCCGAGACCATGGTCCCCACAGCCCTCCGCCCAGCAATTAAGTCCCTCAGGGAGTTTGGATGTGTCTATGGGGCTTCCATGACCTTTCCTTGTACAGGTTGTGCTAGTTTCCCCTGTATTGTGTACTGTCTCACCCTTCACCCAAGATACCACTTATCTATTGTCTATTTAGTATTTTCCCCCCACCCCTCCCATCCCTGGTAACCAACAAAGATTGTTACATTTTGCGTGTGAACTTTTTCATGGGTTTTTACAATAGAGGTCTCATACAATATTTGTCCTTTTGTGATTGACTTATTTCACTCAGCATAATGCCCTCCAGTTTCATCCATGTTATCAGATGCTTCACAGATTCATTGTTGTTCTTTCTCCTTGCATAGTACTCCATTGTGTGTATGTACCATAGTTTGTTTATCCATTCATGTGTTGATGGGCATCTAGGTTGTTTCCATCGTTTTGCTATTGTGAACAATGCTGCCATGAACATAGTGTGCATGTGTCTATTCGAGTGATGACTCTTACTTCTCTAGGATATATTCCTTGGAGTGGGATTGCTGGATCAAATGGTATGTCTATTTCTAGCTTTCTGAGGAAGCGCCATATCATTTTCCAAAATGGTTGTATCATTTTGCATTCCCACCAGCAGTGCATAAGTGTTCCAATCTCCCCGCAGCCCCTCCAACATTTGTTATTTCCAGTGTTTTTGATTTGTGCCAGTAATGCCGGGGTGAGATGGTATCTCACTGTGGTTTTAATTTGCATTTCTCTAATGGCTAGTGATCATGATCATTTCCTCATGTGTCTGCTGGCCATTTGAATGTCTTCTTTGGTGAAGTGTCTGTTCATTTCCTTTGCCCATTTTTTAATAGGATTATTTGTCTTTTTGTTGTAGAGGTGTTGGATTTTCTCATAGATTATGGAGATTAGACCTTTGTCTGACTTGTACTGTCCAAAAATTTTTTCCCAGTCTGTAGGTTCTCTTTTTACTCTTTTGGTAAAGTCTTTTGGAGAGCATAGGTGTTTGATTTTTAGAAGATCCCAGTTATCTAGCTTATTTGTTGGGTTTTGTGCATTGATGGTTCTGGTTTGTGTCCTGTTAATGCCATGTATTAAGGCCTGAAGTGTTGGTCCTATTTTTTCTTCTATGAACTTTATAGTTTTAGGCTTTATATTCAGGTCTTTGATCCATTTTGAAGTAGTTTTTGTATACGGTGTGAGGTATGGGTCTGTGTCATTTTTTTGCAGATAGATATCCAGTTTTGCCAGCACCATTTGTTAAAAAGGCTGTATTTTCCCCATTTGATGGACTTTGGGCCCTTGTTGAAGATCAGGTGACCGTAG
Organism: Dugong dugon; assembly: GCA_030035585.1. Lineage (NCBI taxonomy): Eukaryota > Metazoa > Chordata > Mammalia > Sirenia > Dugongidae > Dugong > Dugong dugon. The sequence continues at coordinate 18,432,362 of CM057469.1, read as the reverse complement.
GTGGATGGATTTACATCTGGGTTCTCAATTCTGTTCCATTGGTCAATGGATCTGTCGTTGTACCAGTGCCAGGCTGTTTGACTACTGTAGCTGTATAGTAGGTTCTCAAGTCAGGTAGTGTGAGTCCTCCAACTTTCTTCTTCTTTCTTCTTCAGTAGTGCTTTATTTATTTGGGGCTTCTTCCCTTTCCATATAAAGTTAATGATTAGTTTTTCCATCTCCTTGAAGAATGTTGTTGGTATTTGGATCGGGATTGCACGGTATTTGTAAATTGCTTTGGGTAGAATTGTCATTTTCACAATGTTGAGTCTGCCTATCCATGAGCATGGTATGTTTTTCCATTTATGTAGATCCCTTTGGGATTCATGCAGTAGTGTTTTGTAGTTTTCTTTGTATAGGTCTTTTACATCCTTGGTCAGATTTATTCCTAAGTATTTTATCTTTTTAGGGACTATTGAAGATGGTACTGTTTTCCTGATTTCCTTTTCATCGTTCTCCTTATTGGTGTATAGGAATCCAACTGATTTTTGAATGTTTATCTTGTATCCTGCTACTCTGCTGAATCTTTCTATTAGTTCCAGTAGATTTCTCGTGGAGTCTTTAGGGTTTTCTTGGTATAGTATCATATCATCTGCAAACAGGGACAGTTTAACTTCTTCATTACCAATTTGGATGCCCTTTATTTCTTTTTCTTGCCTTATTGCTCTAGCTAGAACTCCCAGCACAATGTTAAATAGGAGTGGTGATAAAGGGCATCGTTGTCTTGTTCCTGTTTTCAAGGGGAATGTTTTCAGCCTCTCTCCATTAAGAATGATGTTGGCCGTTGGTTTTGCATAGATGCCCTTTATTATGTTGAGAAATTTCCCTTCTATACCTATTTTATTAAGAGTTTTTTATCAGGAATGGGTGTTGGACTTTGTCAAATGCCTTTTCTGTGTCCGTTGAGATGATCATGTGATTCTTTTCTTTCCTTTTATTTATGTGGTGGATTATGTTGATTGATTTTCTAATGTTGAACTATCCTTGCATACCTGGTATGAATCCTACTTGGTCGTGGTGTATTATTTTTTTGATAGGATGCTGAAGTCTGTTGGCTAGAATTTTGTTGAGAATTTTTGCATCTATATTCATGAGAGATATTGGTGTGTAATTTTCTTTTTTTGTGACATCTTTTCCTGGTTTTGGTATCAGCATTATGCTGGCTTCATAGAATGAATTTGGAAGTGTTGCTTCCTCTTCTATGCTCTGAAATAGTTTGAGTAGTACTGGTACAAGCTCTTCTGTAAATGTTTTGTAGAATTCTCCAGTGAAGCCATCTGGGCCAGGGCTTTTTTTGGTTGGGAGTTTTTTTGATTACCTTTTCAATGTCTTCTCTTGTTATGGGTCTGTTCAGATTTTCAACATCACTTTGTTGTAGTTTGGATAGGCCGTGTGTTTCTAGATATTTATCCATTTCCTCTAGGTTTTCAAATTTGTTGGAGTATAGTTTTTCATAATATTCTGTTATGATCCTTTTTATTTCAGTTGGGTCTGTTGTAATGTCCCCCATTTCATTTCTTATTTGGGTTATTTATGTCCTCTCCTGTTTTTCTTTTGTCAGTCTGGCTAGTGGTTGTCGATTTTGTTGATTCTTTCAAAGAACCAACTTTTGGTTTTGTTGATTCTTTTTATTGTTTTTCTGTTCTCTATTTCATTTATTTCTCCTCTGATCTTTACTGTTTCCTTTCTTCCAGTGGTTGTGGGCTTTTTTTTGCTGTTCTCTTTCTATTTGTTTGAGTTCAGTAGTTAATGTTTTGATTTTGTCCCTTTCTTCTTTTTTGCTATGGGCATCTATTGCTATAAATTGTCCTCTGAGGACTGCCTTTGCTGTGTCCTAAAGGTTTTCATATGATGTGTTTTCATTTTCATTTGATTCTAGGATTTTTTGGATTCCATCTCTGATTTCTTCTATTAGCCAGTGATGTGTAAGCAGGGTATTATTCAGTTTCCATGTAGTTGATTTTTTTTCCTTGCTCTTTCTATTGTTAATTTCTACCTTGATGGCATTGTGGTCAGAGAACATACTTTGAATTATCTCAACGTTTTGGATCTGGTTGAGGATTGCTCTGTGGCCTAAGATGTGGTCTATTCTGGAGAACGTTCCATGTGCATTGGAAAAGAACGTGTACTTTGCAGCGGTTGGATGGAGTGTTCTGTATATGTCTATGAGGTCCAGTTGGCTGATTGTGCCCTTTATGTCTTCTGTATCTTTGCTGAGTTTCTTCTTAGTTGTTCTGTCCTTTACTGAGAGTGGTGTGTTGAAGTCTCCTACTATTATTGTGGAACTGTCAATTTCTCTTTTCAGTGTTGTTAGAGTTTGTTTTATGTATTTTGGAGCCCTGTCATTGGGTGCGTAGATGTTTATTATGGTTATGTCTTCATGATGTATCGTCCCCTTAATGATTATATAGTGTCCTTCTTTGTCTTTTATGGTAGGTTTTGTTTTAAAGTCTATTTTATCTGAGATTAGAATTGCCACTCCTGCTCTTTTTTGGTAGTTGTTAGCTTGATATATTTTTTTCCAACCTTTGACTTTAATAAATTCACATCTTTGTTTCTAAGGTGTGTCTCCTGTAGACAGCATATTGATGGATCCTGTTTTCTTATCCATTCTGTCACTCTCCATCTCTTTATGGGTGCATTGAGTCCATTTACATTCAGTGTAACTATTGATAGATGTGAGTTTGTTGCTCTCATTTTGTAGTGCTTTTTTTTTGTGGTGCTGAAGATTTCTTTGTTATTTTTACTCTCTTGTGCTGAGTTACTTTTGTTTGTGGATTTTTTTTTCATTTCTTTTGTTTTTGTAGGTTTTGTGTTTGCCGAGACTTTATGTTTTTCATCTTTGTTTTTATGAGTTGGTTTGTTTACTTTCTTTGTGGTTACCATGAATTTTACCCTTATGTTTCTAAGTTTGAAGCAGTCTACCATTACTTGGTATCATTTTGCCTTCCTTTTCATTAGAAGGTTCTATACCTATGCCGTTTATTCTCTCTCTTATTGTTTTGATGTTGTTGTCATTTATTGATTAACTGCTCTGATTGCCTGTTGTATTTCTTTTGGTTTTGGATAGTCCTCGAGAGTTCATTTCCTAGATTGGTATCTGGCTCGTACTATCCTGCATGCTAGATTCTGCCTGTGAGCTGAACTTGTTTGTCCTCAGATGGAAGAACTCCCTTTAATAATTCTTGTAAGTTTGGTTTGACTTTTACATATTCCCTTAATTTCTGTTTATCTGGAAATGACCTAATTTCACCATCAAATTTGAACGAGAGTTTTGCAGGATGTATTATTCTTGGCTGACGATTTTTTTCTTTCAAGATTTTATATATGTCATCCCATTGCCTTCCTGCCTGCATGGTTTCTGCCGAATAATCTGAGCTTAGTCTTATTGTTTCTCCTCTGTATGTGACTTCTTGTTTTTCACAAGCTGCTCTCAGGATTCTTTGTTTGTCTTTGGTTTTGGCGAGTGTGAATATGATATGCCTTGGTGATTTTCTTTTGGGCTGTCTTCTATATGGTGTTTGTTGAGCTTTTTTAATGGCCAGCTTTTCATCTTTCATGATATTGGGGAAGTTTTCTGTCAGTAGCTCCTCAATGATCCTCTCTGTGTTTTCTGTTTTCTCCCCTGTTCTGGAATTCCAATCACTCGTAAATTTTTGCTTTTAATTGTGTCCCACATAACTGTCAGGGTCTCTTCAGTTTTCTTTGTTCTTTTTTCTGAGTTTTCCTCAAACAGAGTTGTATCCAAGTATTTGTCTTCAATTCCACTGATCCTGTCTTCCACCATTTCAAATCTGCTTCTCGGCCCTTCTATGACATCATCCATTTCTGAAATTTTCTTGTTTATCTTTTGGATTTCTAATTGTTGTCTTTGTATAATTTCTATTTGTGAATTTATTTTGGCATTTTGTTCCTGCATCATCTTCCTGAATTCTTCCAATTTTTCGTCTGTATTTTCCATGAATTTGTCTGTTTTTTCCTCATATTTGTCAGCTTTTTGTCTCAGTTCTTGGAGAATTCCAAGTATTAGAGATTTGAATTCCCTATGAGGTAGTTCTAGTGTATTTTCTTCCACAAGAGAGTCATCTGGTGTTTTATTTTGGACCCCTACTGGAACCATCCTGTTCTGTTTTTGTAAATGTTTAGATATTGTCTGCTGTTTTCAGGGCATTCAGTAGTTGGTTTTCTTGTGTATTGATTGTAGATTTGTTTGTTTCGTCCCCTTTTTTAAAAAAAGTATTGACTATGTCTGAGGAGGCGGACTGTATGTTCTTTGTTGTTTGCTCGTCTGTGCGCTCAATACTTTTCGCCTCCTTCTCCAACTGGCAGGGTCAGTCACTCAGATATGGTACAGCAGGGCAGGTCTAGCTGAAGAGGAGTTACTGGGACGGGTTGTTTGTGCCACTTACTACAGCCACCAGAGAGGGTCGGTAATCAGCGCAGGGCAGGTTCCGGTAGGTCGTGCCCGTGCTGCTTGGTGGTGTGATGTCAAGCGCATTGTGCCGGTAGGCAGGATGCAGCGGGGAGATTGTTATGTGTGGAGCTAAGATGGATATGGGAGAGAGGAGAGAGGAACAGGAGCCAAAAACATACAAACAAACAAAAAAGAATGCTAGGGGAGCTTGCCATTGGAATGGAGAGATGAGAGACTATGAAATGGAGAGAAACAGAAAGGGAAAGAGGAAGAAAATAAAAGAATGAATAAGTATAAATCAGAAAGGTTAAAGAACCACAAATTTCCCAGGGATCCCACCGGTGCAGCTATGGGGTCTGGGGAAGTTGCTCTCAGGTGTTGCAATACAGCCTGGCAGAAGGCGTAGAGGTAAACAACGCCTGGTATTCAGGGATCAGAAAGAGAAGGAAGATATAGAGGGACAAGAAACTGAGCAATGAAGAAAGACAAAAAGGGAAAAAGAGGGAAAAGAAAACAAAACAAGTTAAAAAAAAAAAAAGGAACAAGAAAGGCCCCCCCCAAAAAAAAAACAGAAAAAAAAAAAAAAAAAAAAACAACAAGAAAGAAATGCTCTCAGGGATTCCTTTGCACTTCTGTGGAAGCTGAAGGGGAGTTCCGTGCCACGCAGCTCCACCTGGCCAGAAAGGGCTCCCAACTCAAGAAAAGGAAAATAAAACAAAGAAACAATTCAAAACGAACAAACGAACAAAAGCCCCGGGATCCCACCATCGCGGTAGCCCAGACCGGGAAGCAGCTCCACACTCGAATGGAGCTCCGCAGCCCCTCAGGAAGAAGCAAAGATGGCGCATGGAGCCAGGCACTCGAGTGAAAGGAGGCGGAGGTGGCGAGAGGCAAGTGAGAAATCAAAAGAAGCAGGGGAAAAAAAAAAGCAACACCAGCAGCCAACAAATGGCACTCAGAGAGCCAGCCAGTGCGGGCTGGTGTTTCTGGACAAGAGACTGTGTCCGTGGGAAGCAGAGGAGGCTGAGTGTGGGTGATGAAGGGTAGAGAGTGGGAAAGCGTATATCACAAATTGCCGGCGCTCTGCAGCCCCTCAGGAAGAAGCAAAGATGGCACACGTAGCCAGACATTCGAGTGAAAGGAGGGGGAGTTGGTGAGAGGCAAGTGAGAAATCAAAAGAAGCAGAAAAAAAAAGCCACACCAGCAGCCAACAAATGGCACCCAGAAAGCCGCCCGCTTGGGTGTGTGGAATCCAAGCAGCTGGTGCTTCCCGGTCAAGAGACCGTGGCTGCGGGAAGCAGAGAAGGCTGAGCTGGGGTGAAGAGGGGTGTGGGATGAGAAAGCGCACACCACAAATTACTGGTTTTGTCTCCCACTGGAAGCTCCGTGAGGCTGCTTTCTCGTACCCCTATTTGCTGGTCTCCGATAGGAGTCCAAGATGGTGGATCCGCGCTGCGTTAGCTGGTAGGGGACCTCTGCATGAATCTCTCCTTGCTCTCCATTCTCTGTCAGTTTTCTCACTCCATTTGGTGCTTGGCTGAGTTCTTTATCTCTTCATTTGATGTTTTAGGGTTTCAGGATTGTTGTATTCTCTGCTTGGCTTAGTTTTTCATATCTTTGCTGTGGATGGATGGCGTGGTGCTTCTGCCTAGAGCACCATTTTGCCAGAACTGGGCAATGAGGTTTTTTTTTTTTTTTATTTGCTGGAAAGAAGGGAACTGTTTGCCAAAAGAGAGGTTTCGGGCTTAGAAAGTTACTGTTTGAAATACTTATATCTTAAAGAAAGAGAGAAACCCTTGTCATTGAGTTGAGTGACATTTCTCTTTATTAAAAAGTTATAAAGTCTGGCAGCAGAACTGCCAATAAAAGCTCAGTTATACACTTTGTTTTTTTGCTAGCCATGCTGTTTTAGCCGTTTCCATGTGGACTGTTAAATTAAGGGATGTTTCAAGGCAAAGACTTCGTACTGCTTTAGCAAGTGACACTACTTGCAAGAGTACTTCCCGTAGCTACTACTGTTATCGTGTGCTGTTGAGTCAATTCTGACTCATAGCAACCTTATAGGACAGAGTAGAACTGCCCATGGGGTTTCCTAGGCTGTAGTCTTTATGGGAGCAGATCACCAGGTCTTTTCTCCTGCAGAGCCCCTTCAAACCGTCGACCTTTTGGTTAGCAGTGGAGTACTTAACCATTGTGCCACAAGGCCTCATTTAACTGCTACTACTTGCTAGAGTATGTATGAAACCAAACCCGTTACCATCGAGTTGATTCTGACTCATGCTGACCCCACATGTTACAGAGTAGAATTGCTCCATGGGGTTTTCTTGGCTGTAACCTTTGTGGAAGCAGATTTCCAGGCCTTTCTTCCATGGTGCCACTGTGTAGGTTCAAACCATATAGACACACACACATGTATACATATACTATATATACATTTGTTTTGTTTTTTAACATCAGCTGGGGTAGAAAGAGAAGGGTGCCTATAAGAGTCTTTCCCCAGCTGTGTGTCTTCCTTCCCCTGCCCCAACCAGCATTGCCCTGTAGTTTAGCATCAACTCCAAATTCTAATGCAGAAATATTACCTTTAGTCTTTCTGTGTTGCTCCAGTGTTGTGCCATACAGAGAAACAATGTTACTCAGGGGAGAATGTCAGGAAGGGATAATCTGTCTTGACTTGAAATTGCCTTGCCTCTCATCTCAATTAAAATCAAGCCATTAACTTGGCTTTAATGTGGAGTATTTGTGGTTCAGTTTTCTTTGGTGGTATCCATTAAAGAAAAGAGGGAGGGTGGGTAGCAGAATTGATTGGCATGGTCCTCAGGCATTTCGTATGTATTATTAATATTTGGTATGTATTATTTGTATTCCCTGCCTGTAGCAAGAGCTATTAAAGCTTAATGAGAGTTAGATTTGCTCCAGAATTAAACCATGTTTTTGTGGTTACCTGAATTCTAGGTGGGGTTAGGCAAAGCTAACAGTATCTGGTAGCATCTTCAAATGACTTTTGTGTTAGCCAAACCTTAAAACTAATACACAAACTTGTAAAAACTTAGTATACTTTGGTCTATCCTTGATTTAATGGAATTTTCACCAGGCATTGTTTATTTTAATGAAATGGATAACCCATAGCCCTATTACAAAACATCCCAAACCCAGTTTACTTAATCAATTAATCAACACTTTCTTATTGCCTACCTATAATGTGTATGAGGGCAGTGAAGGTTTAGTGGTACAATTCTCATCTTCCATGTGTGAGACCAGGGTTCAGTTCCCAGCCAATACAGCTTATGCTCAGCCACAACCCTTCTGTCATTGGAGGCTTGATTGTTGCTAGGATGCTTAACAGGTTTCAGTGGAGCTTCCAGACTAAGACAGACAAGGAAGAAATACCTGGAGATCTAGTGGGTTCAGCAGAAGAGAGATGAACTAGCCTATTGTAGTAATCAAGGTGGGAGTTACTGAGAATCTGGATCAGGGTGGACATGAAAAGAAAGCATTAGATTCAAATTACAAAGGAAGAATTGGCAAGAGTTGGCAAAACAGTTATTGCTTGGAAAACCGCTGTGGTCTGCAGCATAATGCCATCTCGATGCCACAGTCTTCTTTCTTAACCTCCTAAAGGACAAAGTGGCCTGCTGTTCTCTTTTATCATTTCCTGCCTATTGATGCATGTCCAGCATTCATCCAATTGAACTATGTCCCCCAAAAATGTGTGTATCAGTTTGGCTGGGCCATGATTCCTGGTATTGTGTGATTTTCCTATATGTTGTAAATCCTGCCTCTATTATGTTAATGAGGGAGGAAGGGTGGCAGTTGTGTTAGTAAGGCAGGGCTCAATCTACAAGATTGGATTGTGTTCTGAGGCGATCTCTTGAGATAGAAAAGACAGAAGTGAGCAGAGAGACAGGGGGACCTCATACCACCAAGAAAACAGTGCCAGGAGCAGAGCGTGTCCTTTGGACCCAGGGTCCCTGTGCGGAGAAGCTCCTAGTCCAGGGGAACATTGATGAGAAGGCTGACAGAGAGACAAAGCGTTCCCCTGGAGCTGATGCCCTGAATTTGGACGTGACTGTACTGTGAAGAAATAAATTTCTCTTTGTTAAAGCCATCCACTTGTGGTATTTCTGTTGTAGCAGCACTAGATGACTAAGACAATGCATAATTTGAAATCATCTCTAAGGAACTTTCAGATGTCGTTTCCTTCTGGATCCCCCAGCACAATTTCATTCTCTCTCTCTGTAATATAAACATATAATATATATTTGATTTAATAACTGGCTCAAGAATTTCAAATTAGATTCTGTTCCTGTTTCACTGGAAGCATTTTCAAAAGAGCTGAAGCCGATTCTTGTATTAGCTCCTAAGTTTATTGGTACATTCTCAATCAGGACAGTGCAAAAATGATTACTAAAGTTGAGCCTATTATTCAGCTTTTGATAGTTATATTTTTAACTCTTGATGACCAAAAGGCACTTATATAGAAGTTAAGACAAAAGTCACTATTATGTTGACAAACACCACTACGATGTTATCGTATCTATTTACTTAACAGAACATTTTATTTTACTGCAGAAAAATATGTTATCTCTGTTAATAAAGGCACATACTCACGAGTGACATATGAATTTGTCATACAAAGCTCTGTACCTCTTAGGGCTGTGTGTAGGCATTTTCTATCTAGATACATAATATCCATATTTACAAATCAATCAGTTAGTTCATTAATTAGACGGAGATGTACTGTGCGCTGACTGTGTGCCTCGCGTGGTTTTAGATGCAGTAGTACAAGGAAGCAATAAAGATGAGCTGCCTGCTCTCACAGATCTTATATTCTGTTAGAGGGAGACAGACAATAAATAAACCAGAAAATATATGACAATGAAATAACTCTGACAAAATTAACCAAACAAAGATCTAGAGGGAGAGCATTCCTAGCACATCTACACGTGTAATGTGCATCATGCACGGTGCCCTGCACATGGGAGACACTCACGATGCATTTGTTGAGAGAATAAATGAATGAACGGAAGGATGCATCTACTTCCCTGCTTGTAAAGTCTTCACTAGTAGACTGTTGGCTCATAGAACTTTATTATACTAATAAAGGTGATCTTGTGTAGGATTTTCTCTCTAGAGAGACTTGATAGAGAAGCAATTGGCTGTCTTACTTGGCTCTGCTTCCTTGGGCTCACTTTATCCTCGTACCCTTAGATAATTCAAACAAGTCAACTTCCCCCTTATGTTTCAAGACTTAGCTGAGGCTATAGCTCCACCAGGGAACCCTCCTGACATAGGAACTGAGTCCCTTGGACTGGGTCACAAGAGTTCCCAAGGCCTTATGTGCACCTGCAGTTATGCTATTGAAATTATTGTGTCTGTCTCCTCTAAACGGCAGGCACACAGCCACATTTATCTAACGCAGCAAAGAGGCAGGTGCCCAGGAACTGATACCTACTGAGATGAAGTCGCCAAGCTTACATAACACTGTTTGTTCCCTTAGGACCCTGGTTCCTGCCGTCATGCAGCTTACCCTTTTTTTAGGGAGGACAAGTAAACCATAAACAGTAAGAGAACATTTGCAAACCAGTAGGGTACAAACCCATGGAGAAATATGAAGGAGATGAGAGAAAGAGAATAAGCTGGGTGAACAAATCACAGGGGTCTTCAACTTGCTCTGTAAAAACCATCTAACCAGAGGGGACATATATAATCCAGTCGTTATCCAGACTTCATTGTTAGATGCAAATTCATTTGTTTTGGAGGGCTGCTTGCAATGGCTTTACGATGTGTCTTTTATATGATAGCTCTTGTTATGTTCAATTTTTAAATTGATGTTTATGATTGGCCCGAAAGCTTTAAATATTTTATGATCTTGGAATCACACCCATAGAGCTTTAGGATTTATAACCGATGCCTGTCATTGCCATTTGAATGAGCTGGGGACAAGTTAGACTATTGCAGTAATTCAGGTGAGAGATGATGATGGCTCAGATGAGGCTAGGAGCAGGGAAAGTGTTGAGAAGTGATCGGATTCTAGATGTATTTTAAATGTTGTTAGCTACAGTCGATTCTGTCCTTGACTCATAATGACCCTGTGCACAATGGAGCAAAACGCTGCGCAGTCCTGCACCATCTCCATAATCAGTTGTGGATCAGACCATTGTGATCCATCGGGTTTTCATTATCTGCTTTTTAGAAGTAGATTGACAGGCCTTTCTTCCTAGTCTGTCTTAGGCTGGAAGCTCTACTGACACCTGTTCAGCAGCATAGCAACACACAAGCCTCCACTGACAGACAGGTGGTAGCTGTGCATGAGGTGCACTGGCCGGGAATCGAACCTGGGTTTCCTGCATGGAAGGAGAGAATTCTACCTTTGAACCACCACTGCCCCTGTTTTGAAGGTAGTTGATAGAATTTTTGCTTGATGAGAGAAAGAGAGGATATAAGGATAACTTCAAAGATTTTGGCTTGATCAACTAGAAGGTTGGCACTGCCATTAATTGAGATGGGAAAGGCACCAGAAAGATCAGGAGTTCAGTCTGGATATATAGTGGTTGAGATACCTATTAGACATTTAAGAGATGATGTCAAGCAGGCAGTCGGATAAATGAGTCTGGAGTTCAGCAAGTGGTCTGGGCTAGAGATATAAATTTGGGAGTCATTGGCATATAGATGGTATTTAGAACCATGAGACTGAACCAGATCACCAAAGTTCCCATTTATCTTAAGAACAAAATAACATAAATGTGGATAGAGTGGTAATATTTCCTATTTATTGAGTTTAAACAATGAGCTCATGTTAAAACTGAAAATACACATCATAGATAAGCTTCTCTAGAGATGCATATTTCAATGTAGTTGAGCTATAGATATCTAGGATATATATACAGAAGCCATTCATTAATATCTTAGGGGCATATGCAGCCACACTGTGTGAAGTCTCTTTCATTATCTGTGTTTCATATTTATGCTTTCTGAGTTTTGTTACTTTTTTGTTCTTCCACGTACACCTCAACTTGTGATCAGTATGTAAAGGGGGAGGAGGAATAGTCGTTTGGTTGAGATATTTGCAAAAAGTGAGTGGTAAGCTTATCTAACTTGACTAATTTGCGTTGTTTCCATGTAGAGAAAATAATTTTACAGTAGATGGCAGAGGATGATGGGAAGTAATCCTTTACGTTAAAACACTGACGAACTATTGAATGCATCCAGAAGAGGCAAATGGGATGCTGACTGGTCCAGAAACCATGGCAGAGAGGAATAATTGCAGATTTGAGATGGTTAGTTTAGAGTAGACAAAGGGGAGTAATGGAAGGTATATGCAAAAATTTGAAAGGGCCCCAAATGTCATGGAGTCAACTCCAACTCATGGCAACCCCATGTGTGTCAGAGTAGAACGGTGCTCCGTAGAGTTTTCAGTGGTTGATTTTTCAGAAGTAGGTTGCCAGGTCTTTCTTTCGAGGTACCTCTGACCAGAACTACCAATAACTTGGTTAGCAGCCAAGCATGTTAATCATCTGTGCCACCTCAGGGACTCCTTGAAAGGGCACAGACTTCCCAGGGCGGCATAAACGGTTAGTGCACTTGGCTGCTAATCAAAAGTTTGGCAGTTGGAGGTTTGCATCCACTCAGAGGACTTCTGAGCTAGACTAGGCTCTGCCAATTTATGGACTCCATGATTCTCAGTTAGCATGTCTTTAAAAAGATGGGACAGGTTTCCAGAGGGCATTTGAGGGTTTCTGCATTTCTACGATACAAACTGTCCCTCATTCTTCAAAGGGTCATAGTCCAGGTTAGCATCATTTAACCAGCAGATTTATGGTTGAGGTTTTGAACAGTTGGGTTCCAACGATGCATTACGAAGAGTTAGAGCTGGGAGAGTGGTGGGGAATACAGAGTGAGTTTGTGCTGGATTTTAAAGGTACACACAGCACTTCCATACCTGAATTGTCCTTCATTCTGTAGAGACCTTGGCATTCTTTATGTACCTTATAGTGTATTACAAGTGCTAGAGCAGCTTAATCATAGCACTTCCGTTGTTATTGTTGTTAGCTGCCATCCAGCTGGACCCAACTCATAATGACCCCACGACAACAGAACTAAATGCCGCCTGGTCCTACGCCATTTCCATGATCGGTTACAGATCAGACTGTTATGATCTATGGGGTTTTCATTGACTGATTTTCAGAAGCAGATTGACAGGCCTTTTTTTTTTTTTTTTTTTTTAAGTGTGTCTTAGTCTGAAAGCTCTGCTGAAACTTGTTCAGCATCATAGCAGCACACAAGCGTCCATTGACAGATGGGTGGTGGCTACATATGAGGTGCATTGGCTGGAAATCGAACCCTGGTCTTCCTCATGGAAGGCAAGAATTCTACCATTGAACCATCACTGCCCCCGTGTAGCACTTAAGAGGGCTGAAAACAAAATGTTTCAAGTTTGGATACAAACCCTTGGAATCATTTAATATTCCCGATGAAAGAGACTGCAGAGATCTTCCGGTCCAGTTTCCTTATTTTGTAGAGAAGAAGACTGCAGGACCCAGGCTTTGGTTTACCCAATATCAGTTAGTTCATTCAAACCTTCTCTCTCTCTTTTTTTAAAAATATTTTATAGTGTTTTAGGTGAAAGTTTTCATAGCAAATTAGGTTCTCATTTAACAATTTTTATGCACCTTGTTCTATGATGTTGGTTACATTTTCCACAATGTGTCAATATTCTCATTATTTCCATTCTTTTTGTTCTGTTTCCATTAATCTAGCTTCCCTACCCCTCCTTATCTTCTCATCTTTGTTTTAGGGTAAATGTTGACCAGTTGTATATAGTTGATTATTGAAGGGAGCACAGTATTCACAGATGATGTTGTTTATTTAAAAGCCAATCTATTATTTGCGTAAGAGATAACCCCTGGGAGTGGCTTCAGTTCCAAGTTCAAAGGGTATCTTAGGGCAATAGTCCCAGGGGTTCCTCTACTCTCCATCAGTCCAGTAAGTCTGGCTTTTTTAAGAATTTGAGTTTTGTCCTACATTTTTCTCACTTTCTATCTGGGATCCCCTCTATAGTGTTTTATCCATAGTTATATTACCTTTAATATTTCATAAAACTAACATATGAGAAGTACTTAAAATGTTCCAGACATTGTTCTAGCCATGCATTGCACATGCATTTTTTTTTAAATCTAAAATATCACCTATAAGTGCTGTCTTTGGAATATTTATGCTTTGGAAGGAAGCATCTGCTTAGAACCAATGATGCACCAAATGGCTTTTCTCGTCTTTACAACCGTGTGGGTTGTATGATAACTGGCAAAGGCCCTCTTAACGGCTCTGTGGCCCTCCCTGGGCTCAGAGAATGCCCGCAGCCACCCGCCCAGCTTGCACACAGATTGTTTCAGGTCCAGGTCCCATGTTTCAATCAATCTGTCTAGAAAACAATACAGCTCCTGAAACGTTCTAATGCCCAAATGTAATGTAAAAAGGACAATCTAAAATTTCAGGCTTCTATGTTTGAACTACTCCCGTGGGAAAATGAGTACAGTGGTTAGGAACTCATCATTAAACAAGGAAACTGAATGTGTACTCCAGCGTTACTGAGCGCTCTGGTGTACACGCTGTGGAGAGAGCAATGCTTATTCCTATTCCCAGACCTTTGATCTTTGTACATGAAGCTAATATCGAGAATTCTTCCTTTCTCTAGAGTGTCAGACCCCCTGTCAACTCACCGTAAAAACAAGGGAAGAGAGTTCCCTTTTCAACAAGTGAGGACATGTGGCCAAGTGTTGATTGCTATTGTAAGAGATAAATACAAATGTTATCATTACTGAGCGCTAAGCTTTGTTTATTTCTTCAGAATTCCCCTGGAGTCCCTAGGCTGGGAGTCTTGCCCACAGACCTCGATAAACGTCCTCCGCCACTTGGAGCGGCCTCTGGTTTGATGTGACAGCATGCTGTAGTCTTCTGGCCAGCACACAGCAGCGTCTAACCGAATTGTACTCTTCTCAAAATGGTGTGTATTGTTACTGTCCTCGCTAATGAGGCCCGTAGCTAAGGAAGAGAGAAATAACAAATAGGGCAGCTGTACTGGATTCTAGGAGTAGGTGAAAGCCAAGGGCAGAGATTGTCAATTAAGCAGTTCAATGGGGAGAGACATTTATTTTTAAGTAAGACCTTCCATGAATGATCCTACATAACCAGCAGTAGACCTCAATGCCTAACCGGGTGGATGTGTATTGGGGTGCATGTTGTTTTATATGAAAATATAGGGGGATGAATACAAACATCATTAACCAAGCTCTTCTGAGGACTTGGGAAGAAAATGCCCAAGGGCTCCCTGCTTTCCATGCACATGACATCTTCCATGTGCCTGAAATCTTCCTTTGGCATAAGAAGAGCAGGCACTACTCTGTGAGAGAGGGATGGAAAAGCTCCCATGGAGAACTCACTTACTGACGTGCTCTGGAGCCTCAGTGAAGATATGCCTCATGTGCCTCCCACCTGGGAGGGATGATGCTTCTTACTAGTGTTCCCACGAAATGAGTGGTTCACCCAGAGGCACCTGTGCTCCCTAACGTGGATTGAGGGCCTCCAGATGTCAGAGGAGGGGTGTGCTGTGAGCGGCCAATTCTAAAGACTAAGAGACTTGCAGGCGTAGTCTCTGTTGTTGGGACCTCGTAGTCTGGAAGTGTAGTGTGATGAGTCATGGAGAATGAGTGCATAGTTTCTGGGACTATGCTTTGTTGTTAGTTGCCATGTAGTTGGCTCTGACTCATGATGATCTTATGTTTAACAGAAGGAAACATTGCCTGATCCTGAATCATCTTCATGACCGTTGGTATGTGTGAGTCCATTGTTATGGCTGTTGTGTCAGTCCATCTCATGGAAGGTTTCCCTCGTTTTCGCTGACCCTCCACTTTACCAAACATGCTGTCATTTTCAAGCGATTGATCTTTCCTGATGACATGTCCAAAGTAAGCGAATAGAAGTCTCTCCATCTTCGCTTCTAAGGAACATTCTGGTTGTCTTTCTTCTAAGACTGATTTGTTCATTCTTCTGGCAGTCCACATATATTTAATGTGTTCATCGCCACCACAGTTTGAATGCAGCAATTCTTCTTCTGTCTTCCATTTTCATTATCCAATTTTCACATGCATTTCAATTCATCAGTTCAAGCAAGTCTAAGTCGTTGGAAAAAACTTCACCTCCAGATGAGGTCTTCCTGAGTCGGAATTGACTCAACGGCAACTAACAACGTCAATATCAGGTGTGAGAAGGCACAAGCAGTATATTCTAGGGCTGAGTTTCCTTTGAAAGGTGGAGAAGGAGGTGGTGGCCAAAGCCCTGGCTCATGTTCTTTTGTGTCCTCTTCAGATCTCAGGGATTCCATGAGTGCCCAGGGTCTAACATTCAGTGTAGGATCCAAGAGCCTGGTGAGGGGAACGGTTTCAGGACCAATCATAGTAATCGTCATAATAATAATTAACATGTATCGAGCATTTATTTTGTCTGTATCAGTATGCTTAAGTGCATCATATCTTTTCATCCTCACAGGTTCAATCAGTGTCCTCATTTATAGATGAGAAAACTGAAGCTTAGAGAGGTTAAAAAGTTGTCAAAGGCCACCCAGCTGGGACTGAAGTCCAGCCTGCCCAACCCCAGAGCCCAAGCTCTGAGCTACTCTATTTCCTCTAGACCTGGCTTAAGTGCCTGTGAATGTCACAGTCTCACCCACATTGATTTTACCATAGCTACTGATATCTACAAGGAGCCCTGGAGGTGCGGTGGTTAAGCACTCAGCTGCTAACTGAAAGGTCGGCTGTTCAAACTCACCAGCTGCTGTGTAAGAGAATGATGTGGCAGTCTGCTTCCATAAAGATTACAGCCTTGGAAACCCAATGGGGCAATTTTACTCTGTCCTCTAGGGTTGCTATGAGTCAGAATCAACTCAACGGCAATGGGTTTAATGGGGTTACTTATACCTGCCTTGGGAGAAGTGGGCAGGAGAGGTTCAGGAATAAGTTTTAAATTATTAAGAAGAAATATAGCAGAGGGCAGTGGTGGTTCAGTGGTGGGATTCTCATCTTCTATGCAGAGGATCCAGGTTTGATTCCCAGCCAATTCACCTCATGTGCAGCCACCATCCATCAGTGGGGGCTTGTGCATTGCTATGATGCTAAACAGTTTTCAGCAGAGCTTCCAGACTAAGAGAGACTAGGAAGAAAGTCCTGGCGATCTACTTCTGAAAATCAGCCAGTGAGGGGAAAAGAAGAAGAAATTCAGTTAATTAGTTTTGGGAGGATGTGTTGAGCAAGGCTGACCAAGTGCCTTTTGCCACAGTTACCTTACATTGCAGATGAGCAGATGCGCCTGTGCACTGGAAGAAGGACTGTGTAGAGATAGTAATAGCTGGAACTATTAGAAAGTTAGAGCAGAAGGTAAATCTCTGCGCTGTCACATTCCTTTTGCTAACTTTGTCAGGATTAGTGTATGTGATGGGTTGAATAGTGTCCCCCCTCCAATTCCTGTCTACTCAGAACCTCAGAATGTGACCTATTTTGGAAATAGGGTCTTTACAAATGTAATTAGTTAGGGACTGAGATGAGATCATACTGAATTAGGGTGGGACCTAAATCCAATGACTGGTGTTCCTATAAGAAGAGGGGAAAACACAGAGACACACAGAGAAGGCCATTCACCAGCCAACGGAAGCTGGAAGAGACAAGGAACGATGTTCCCTAGAGCCTTCAGAGGAAGCACAGCCCTGCTGATACCTGGATTTTGGACTTCTAGAAGGCCTCTGTGAAAACATGTCTATTGTTTTAAGCCAACAAATTTGTGATAGTTTGTTGTGGCAGCCCTAGGAAACTAGTACAATATGGAAACCCCAAATTCCAATCTTTCAAGGCAAGTTACTTGGAATTCAAGCAGAAAGAATTTTTTTTTAATCTTAGTATATCAAATGTTAACCATTTTTATAAAAATCTGTACATTAGTTTCCTCATTCCACCTTTATATTTTTCCTTGTACCTTTTCTGCATTCTGTTACCCTTTGCTGAACCAATAGCTCTTCACTTAGTGATGCTTTTTTAGGAATGACTTTATACCAAGCTGTTTTTTATTTCTCCCAATTTTATTTCTGTTTCCACCCCAAAGATTTTCACCTTCTTATCTTTTCTCTTTCCCTTCACCCCCTACCCTACCTACCGCCCACCCCTCTTATTAGGCGTTCATAATTCTTGGTTATGTGTTTACTCATTCTGGCCAGTGTTCTGAATCTTATCTCACTAAACACTGGAACAGTGCTAATGAAGTGTTCCACATTATGCATCTGTGATCTCTTACCAATGAAGAAAAGATCCAGACTAGGAATGGAGGGACATAACTGCCCTTCACATGAGGCCCATAAACAGTAAATGAAGGGACATGATTGTCATGAGTCAGATCCGCCATCTTGGTCGCCCATCAGATAAATCTCATAACCTGTAACTAGACACCGTGTGGCCTCCCTGCTATCCATGTAGTTTCTAGAATATTTGGAATCACAAATTAGACTGATGGAAAATAAATTTTGTGGCACAATCAAACAGATTTAGCAGTTTCCTAAAAATAAAAATTGATGTTGATCAGTAACTTTTTTTTCTTCCAAAGGAGAAGTGTAGGACAGAGTAGATTTGTGTGGGAGGACCTGGGAAGAAGGGTGGCGGGTGGCCCTAATAGTTGCTTTTCCTGTCTGGATTAAGTGGATGACAAAAGACAAGCAGAGACCTTGGCATTTTGAAGCCCATTTTCCCAATGAAAATTAAGAAGTAAAAACAATGCTGGGGGCAGGTGGGATGGAGGGGGAAGGAGGAGTCATTGCCTAGGGGACACTGAACTTCTGTTAAGGTTGATGGGAAAACTTGGAAACAGATAATGGGGGTGGTTGCACAGCATGATGAACATAGTTAATATCACCGAATTGTACATGTGGAGAATGTTGAAAATGGCAAATGTTTTGTTGCATGTGTATTTACTACAATAAAACAAAACAAGAAACAAACAAACAAAAAGAAAACACTTCAGCTTCTTCTAAACCGGCGACCCTGTATAGCCCTTTCCTGGGATCACAGCTCCTTCAGGGCAGGACTTTGAGATGGCAAGTGGCAGCTCTTTCACATCAGCGGTGCTGACATTTCCCCCAGAGCTGTAATGAATAAATGAAGGAAGGAGTTAAGATTCCATGCTACTTTGCATCTTGATCAATGGTCATTCTATTCTCCGGTTAAATATGAGAGTTTTTCTTTGTGACCATCTCCTTCCAGCTGCTCTTCTTAAATATACTGACTGGCATTTACTTAAGTGAGCCTTCCTCACAGATAAGAGCAGACCTTCCCTAAAGGATTTATTTTAAATCAATATATCCTGATTAAAAATAGCAAATTGTATGCTTTCTCAAGGGTTAATGTGGGCAAAGCAAAGATGTTGGTTCTAATTTAAATACATATATTTAAGTAATTAAATTTGGCAACACATTCCTGTTTTGTCTTCTACATCCATTAGGGCTACAATCACTTTATT
The DNA here is from genome assembly GCA_030035585.1 of Dugong dugon. Classification (NCBI taxonomy): domain Eukaryota; kingdom Metazoa; phylum Chordata; class Mammalia; order Sirenia; family Dugongidae; genus Dugong; species Dugong dugon. The sequence goes on along the minus strand of CM057469.1, from coordinate 18,413,359 downwards.
GGGCATTTTATTATATCAGCAAGGAATTCCAGAAAAACTTTCTTGACTTTTTTAATGAGGGTTATATTAGGAGCAAAAGTGGGAAGAAAAACATCTGCTTGTTTGGTAAATTATTTTCGGGAAAGAAGAAGTTACAACAAAGTTTAAGATTGAGCAGACAATTCAAGAAAGAAAAAGTAGGAAAACTACATTGAAAAAAAGACAAAACTCATTGCCATTGAGCCAATTCCGACTCATAGGGACCCTATAGGACAGAATAGAACTGTCCCATAGGGTTTCCAAGGAGCAGCTGTTAGATTCGTACTGCTGCCCTTTGGTTAGCAGCTGAACACTTAACCGCTGCACCACCAGGGCTCCATATAAATGATTTTTATAGCACTTTTTTATGCATAAAGTTATTTCATGCATAGTATCTCATTAAATGTTAACAACAACCCAGCAAAGTAGTTCATGTTATTTTCCAGTTGAAGAAATGAAGGTTCAGATTTAATAAGTGGCTGGCCCAAGGTCACATAGCAAATAGGAAGAAGAACCAAATGCTAGTGGAACCCCATTCCTGTCCACAACATCATGTTGTCCCAGAGTTCCAGGTCCTGGGCCTGAGGATTGGGTTTGTTGCTTGGGGCTGGCTCCCCATCGTTAAATTTCCATTTATCAATGGAGTGAATCTCTAACTGTGGGAAATTGAAATAGAGGTGTTTAGATTCCCTTGCGGTAATTTACCCATGTAGCTCATAGTGTACCACCTCTTTGTCTCTTTTAGTTGTAAATATGGTCACACCTGTTATCTTTCTGAAATGCTCTTTTACATCTGCTTTGTAGTGGCTACAAACAACATCAACATTAGATACCTAAGAGAACCGTGCCACCCTAGGACCAGCTACGTAGTTTATGGAGCTCAGTGCAAGATGAAATGCAGGACGTTATGCTCAAAATTTATTAAGGATTTCAAAATGGTGACAGGAGAGCCTTAAACCAAGTGTGAGACCCTTCTAAGCGTGGGGCCCTGTAGCTGATGGCCGCTTAGCATGGAAAAACTGCACGCCACTTTTGGAGCTTGACTTCTTCTCAGGGCCCACCCGACCCCGGGGTTGGCTTTGGTCCTTTTGTTTTGGTTACTCTGTTTTTTAGATAGTGTGGTAAATACGTTACTCCCTGGCATAATAAAAGGTGAAGAGTTAAAGGAAAAGTAGTCAATTGTCCTGAGGTCTGGCCTCTCTCCTCTAACCCATATTTTTTCATTGGAGGGCTGTTGGGTTTTTTGCTTTGTCTTGTTTTTCTTTCTCCTCCTCAAAGGATAAAAACTTTGCAGTAGTACAGTGCTTTTTTCTCTCCTTACTTTGGTGGCAACTTCGAGGTTCACTTAGCTTTAAAAAAAAAAAAAAAAGAACTTCTAACTGTATATAAAAAAAGAGAGCAAATAAGACTTTGCACCCAGCTGATATTTGACTAAAATTTGACCAGCAGATCCTGAACAACAAATACGCTCCCTGAAAACACTCACCGTGTAGGACTGTGTCGGAGGATCTGAGCGGGGAGCCTGGCCGCGGCGTCTATCACGTCTCAGTCTGAGCAGTACCACACAGCCCAGTTGCTGAAGGAACAGCCTCTAGGGAATAAGTCACCCTCGCAGCCTGGGAGGACCGGCGCCTCCTGGTCTGTGTCCATCCCTGGGATTAGATCTGAACACAGATCATGTCATCCCTCTGCTTGGACTCATCCTCCTCTGTCTGCCTTTTGATGAACTAAAGACTTGGGTCTGAGCTGTAATGGAGACTTACAGGAAAGTGAAGCATTTTAGCTTTCATAAGATTATTATAAGTATCCCAAGGCACTGAAGTGCCGCTCCATTTGCATTTCAGACACTAAAATCAGCGGGCAGACCTATGAGAGATTAATTCTGTGAGTCCTTAATAACAGAGGAACCAAGACTAGATTCTGTATGCCACAGGCTGGGTTTGCAGTTGGAAGATGCAAAATATGCTGATAAGATTAAAGCTCCTCTAGTGACTCACAAGCAAGCTTCGTGCCCTTTTGTTTGCAAATGACCTCTACCTTCCATCCCAGAGGACTCCCTGGGCTCCAGCACCCTAGAATCCTTTGCAGTGGATCCTGTGGGTTTGTATGGACAGGAAGATATTCTTGTCTCCTACAAGTCACTGCAGGACATGATAGAGATAGTCTGGCTCCCACCTTGTGGCAGTTAGACCTCTTCACTGAGAATCTAGGTAAAGGTCAGTTATTGATAATCATAAATACATCCATCATCAACCAACCATTCCTTTACTGAAACACAGTCTAAGGAGGACAAATGCATCCTTTTCAGCCCTCAGCAGTAGATATAGGGTTGCTGCATCATTTGTTAAATTGCAGTTGCGTGCCAATTATGAATAAACATGAATTCATGATGCAAATACAGGAAAGATATTTATACCTCGTGAAAGTAAATCCCATGGTTCATTTTCTTTTAAAATTATACAATCCATGATCTCACCCTGGGTTAGAAATCTGAGAGGTGTCAGACCATAGAACAGGCTGAAATGGCTTTGGGATAGCCTACAAGTATTATCTTAGTCTGTTATTTTCCAAGACAGTCAAATTTAATATATTTTAAATACATCACTGTATTATCCTTCTTGGAATATTTAATTTTAGTGTTTGCTAAGTTTGCCATTTTTTTAAAGCAAGAAAACGGATTTATTTTCAATTTCTTTTTCCTCTTTGGGATGTGCATATGCATTGCCCAGGCGATCGGGAGGAAGAAGGAAGCTTGCTGGACAGAAGGTGTCATGGTATAACACGATGCAGCTTTGTGTAATGTAGACCAGAACTCTCTGTATCTTTAGATACTGCTAATGACATTAATTGGAGCCCTGCCTGGTGGTGTAGTGGTTAAGAGCTTGGCTGCTAACTAAAAGGCTGGCAGTTCAAATCCACCAGCCTCTTCTTGGAAATCCTGTGGGGCAGCTCTGCTCTGTCCTGTAGGGTTGCTGAGTCAGAACCAACCTGACAGTACCTAACAACAACAATAACAATGACATTCAGGAGTCTCTGGGTGGCACAGATAGTTAAGTTCTTGACTACTACTCAGAAGGTTGGTGGTTTGAACTCACCCAGAGGTGCCTTGGAAGAAAGGGCTGGTGATCTGCTTCTGAAAGATCACAGTCTTGAAAACTGTATGGAGCAGTCCTACTCTACACACACGTAGTCACTGTAAGTCAGGATTGACTCAACAGTAACTGGTTTGGTTTTCTTTTTAAATGATGTTCATATAATTTCCACTACTAATAATAACTCACATTTATCCAGTGCTTACAGTATACCTAGCACTTCGCTAACAACGTTATACAAATTATCTCATTTCATATTTACAGAAACACTTTGAGGCAGATACTGTTAATATGCCTATTTTACAGAAGGAAGAAACTGAGTCTCAAGGAGGTCAAGTAACATGCCCAAGGTCAGCTCACTAGTAAATGATTGAGCTGTGTGCAAACCTATCTGTGTCCAAAGCCCATCTTTTAACCACTGTCCTGCTGTATGTAGATCTGGTTGACTACCTGGAATAGTAAATCAATTTTAGCTCGTTTGTCCACTACAATCAAATCTTGGCCCCTACCTTGAATTATTGCCAAGAAACAGTGCTGTTATTGATTTGTGATATCTGCAGTGAGTAGATCCAGTACAGAGGAATGATGAAACCATAATTGCCATGCGCATATTAGATTATTCTCAAACTATCGGAGGGACTTCTCAGTGGGCCACATGCCATGGAGGCATCTATGGAACACGTTTTTATTACACATCCCTGTTTTTTTCTAGCTTGTCAGTAGGCTGTTGTTAGCCACTGTCAAGTCCACTCCGATTCATGGCGACCTTATGTACAACAGAATAAAATGTTGCCTGATCCTGTGTCACCCTCGCGATCGTGGGCATGTTTGAGTCCATCATTTTGGCTACATTGTGCCAGTCCGTCTCACCAAGAGTCTCCCATGCCCTTGCTGGCCCTCTAGTTTATCAGCTATAATGTCTTCCTCTAGTGACTGATCCCTCCAAAGCAAGTGAGTTGGACAGTGTTCTGGTGTGATCCATAAGGTTTTCACTGACTAATCTTCAGAAGTAGATGGCCAGGCCTTTCTTCCTAGCCTGTCTTAGTCTGGAAGCTCTGCTGAAACCTGTCCACCATGGGTCACCCTGCTGGTATTTGAAATGCTGGTGACATACTTTTCAGCATCATAGCTACACAAAAGTCATCACAGTATGACAAACTGACAGATGGTGGGTCAGTAGGCTACGTGTTAATTAAAAGTAGGCAGTTTCATATTAGCGTTTTATCAAAAACAATACATACTTCCATTAATTATTTTTTTTGTGTCTGTGTTTTCGTCCTCAATACTGAATACTTGGAAAATGGTCTGTACATTGAAAAATATTTAAGAATATCTAGGAATGATTTTCTGTTGCATTTATTGCTCGGTCTGAACCTTTCTATCAATAATCCCAAGTTCTTTGGGATTTCCTTGTCTGTGAAATACATTTGTAACTCTAATTGTAGTTGGAGAAATCAACACAGAGCAAGCAACTGGTGTTTTGAAGTATCTGTAATATTAACAAGTAAGTCAGATCCTCGTAATTCTTCATTTTTCACAGAAAACTCAAACGTATATCTACTTCTTCCATAAGGAAGAACTTTTTCCTCTTTTCTTTTGTTGCTTAGATTGGAGTCAGCCCCACGAGAAATCACTGAACAGATTTAATTTTGTTTATTCTTTTTTCTAAGGCAGCATATTTATTTTCTACCAAAATTATCCAAAGAATGAAATGAATTTCAATCCAGGATGAAGAACCTGAAAAATTTAGGTCAAAGCTAACATATAAGTGGCTTTTTCTTGCTGACATCAGTATTTTCATATTTCTCTTCTGGAAAGAAAATAACCGTATACTGACATTTCAGAATTAAAAGTAGTCCGTGTTACTGCCTGCTGGTCTTTCCTGTTACTCTGTTATACAAAACTTCTATTCTTTGCCTGAGGCATCCTGCTGTTATCCAAGACAGCTGGCTAGACACAGGTAACCTAAAAGCCCTGGGCCAGATTCAGTGTTATCCTGACCTGACTTGGGCTAGCTCCTAAGAACAAACCCGGGAAATGTTACCATAGCTTGAGCAAGAGCCACTGGCTTCCAGGAGCTCCTTATGGAGGAGAGAAAACAGGGGGCCCTAGACAGGACAATGGATTGAACCTCTCGTAAACTGAATGATGGGCCAGGCCTTACCTCCTCTGTGAGCTTGGCTAAGTTACCAAGTTTCTCTTGACCTCAGTTTCCCTGATTGTAAAATGGAGATGTTGGACAAGACCAGCCTCTAAGTTCTTGCCAAGCTTGAGAGTCTAGGATTCTGACACTGTGTGACCAGGGCCTTGCTGATGTCTGCTTTCTGAGCAGGGCAAGCAGCTCTGCTGTTTTATTGCTTGCATCTTGGTGGTGTCTTTCATGCCATTCCCACTGAGCCTTCTGAAGACAAGTGCTGATCACAGTTCTCCTCCAGGAAGTAGTTTAGCCCTTCAGAATCATCAGAAATGCCATTTTGGTAGCTCCTCTAGGTTCCTGATGTTCTTCACTGAAGCAGCTTCCGGGTTCCCTAATGTTCTCTCTGTTTAAGATGATATCTAGAAGCTTCAGAAGCTTTCTTCTGATGGGGAGAGGGAAGAGTTCAGTTCTCTTGCCCTACGTAGCTTCATATTTGGCAACTGCCTCAAAGGGGAATACTACTGGAGTATCCAGCTCACTTTTCTATGTCTTCCTTCTTTTCAGGATCTTTACCTTTCAAATCCTGCCTGCATCAGCAGTCCTGAAATCAAATATTTGCCTCTTTGGCCCCATGAGATTGCCAGAAGATCTGCTGCACTCTCAGCTTCTTATCCCACACCAATAATCAGCAAATGGTCTGAGAGAGGCACTTTCTCAACTCTCTGTGGTTCCCTTCTCTTTCAGGTCTTAGTTACTCAAATCCTAGTTGCTTTGGCAGCTGAGACTTTCAAATACTTTTGTTTTTAAATTTTTTACTTTTTCTGGCTTTTCTGCTTATAAGAGACACACATTAAATATAAGGGCACAGAGAAGATGGAAATAAAAGAATGGAAAAAGACACCTTTGAAATGCCAACTGAAATAAGCTAGTGTAGCTCTACTACTGTCAGGGAAAGTAGACTTTAAGGCAAGAAGTATCACTAAAGATAAATAGGGTCATTTCATAATACTAAAAGGGTCAGTCACCAGGGAGATGTAACAATTCTAAATTCGTACACATCTAATGACATAGCTCCAAATATAGAAAGCAAAAATTGACAGCATTAAAAAGAGCAATAAATCCACAATCATAGTGGGAGGCTTTAACACACCTTTCTCAACAACTTGTAGAAAAACAGACAAAACAATCAATAGGAACATAGATGATCTCAACAACACTGTAAATTATTTTTACCTAATTGACAAATATAGACCACTGTACTCAACAGTGATACAGTAGTATTCATTCCAACACCTGGGACATTCACCCAAATTGCCCAGGTGCTAGGTTCATAAAGCAAGTTTCAAAGGACTAAAATAATTCAGAGTGTGTTTTTGACCTGAGACAAATTAAGCTAAAAATCAGTGATGGCAGATAGATAGGCAGATAGAGAATTCCCAACTGTTTAGAAATTAAGCAGTCCACTTATAAATAACCCATGGGTTAAAGAAGGCATTTCAGTGGAAATTAGACAATATTTTCAAATAAAATGATAGTAAAATTTGGTATATCAAGTGCTAACTAGCGAAGCACACCTGCAGTGTGTACTCCTGATTAAGGCACTTCAAATGTTAACTAACTACCCTAGAGGATAAGTTAATACTTGTTGTTATTGCTGTTAGGTGCCGTTAAGTCAGTGCCAACTCACAGGGACCCTATGTACAACAGAACGAAACACTGCCCAGTCGTGTGCCATCCTCACAATGGTTACTATGTTTAAGCCTATTGTTGTAGCCACTTTGTCAATCCCTCTGATTGAGGTTCTTCCTTTTTTTTTTTTTTTTTTGCTGACTCTCTACTTTACCAAGCATGATGTCCTTCTCCAGGCACTGGTCCCTCCTGATACCATGTCCAAACTTTGTGAGACGAAGTCTTGACATCTTCGATTCCGAGGAGCATTCTGGCTGTGCTTTGTTCATTGTTCTGGCAATCCATGGTATATTCAGTATTCTTTGCCAACACCATAATTCAAGTGCATCAATTCTTCTTTCGTTTTTCTTATTCATGGTCCAGCTTTCACATGCACTTGAGGTGATTGAAAATACCATGGCTTGGGTCAGGTTCACCTTAGTCCTCAAAGTGACATCTTTGCTTTTGAACACTTTTAAGAGGTATTTTGCAGCAGATTTGCCCAATACAATATGTCGTTTGATTTTTTGACTGCTGCTTCCATGGGTGTTTGTGGATCCAAGTAAAATGAAATCCTTGACAATTTCAATATTTTCTCTGTTTATCATAATGTTGCAAAAATCCAATAGTGAGGATTTTTGTTTTCTTTATGTTGAGGTGTAATCCATACTGAAGGCGAAAGTTCTGATCTTCATCAGTGAGTGCTTCAAGTTCCCTTCACTTTCGGCAAGCAAAGTTGTCTCATCTACATATCCCAGATTGTTAATGAGTTTTCCTGCAATCCTAATGCCACATTCTTCTTTATATAGTCCTGCTTCTCAGATTATTTGCTCAGCGTACAGATTGAATAAGTATGGTGGAAGGATATAACCCTGATGCACCCCTTTCTGATTTTAAACCACTCAGTATCATCTTGTTCTGTTCCAATGACTGCCTCTTGGTCTATGTACGGGTTCGGCATGAGCACAATTAAGTGTTCTGGAATGCCCATTCTTTACAATGTTATCCATAATTTGTTATGATCACACAGTCAAATATCTTTGCATAGTCAATAAAACACAGGTGAACATCTTTCTGGTATTCTCTGCTTTCTGCCAAGATCCATCTGACATCAGCAGTGATACCCCTTGTTCCACGTCCTCTTCTGAATCCAACTTGAATTTATGGCAGTTTCCTGTTGATATACTGCTGCAATTGTTTTTGAATTATCTTCAGCAAAATTTTACTTTTGTGTGATACTAGTGCTATTGTTTGGTAATTTCTGCATTCTATTGGATCACCTTTCTTTAGAATGGTCACAGATATGGATCTCTTCCAGTTGTTTGGCCAGGTAGCTGTCTTCCAGAATTTCTTGGCATAGACAAGAGAATGCTTCCAAAGTTGCATCAGTTTGTTGAAATATCTCAATTGATGTTCCATCAATTCACAGAACCCTGTTCTTGACCAATGCCTTCATTGCAGCTTGGACTTCTTCCTTCAATATCATCAGTTCTTGATTATATGCTACCTACAGAAATGGTTAAATGCCGGCCAATTCTTTTTGGTACAGTGTTAACGGCTGGAATCCCCAGGGTCTTGCTGGGCATGACTCCTATTGGCCAATAAAAGAGAGTCCGAGGTGGGAAAGCAGAAAAGCACCTGTATTTCGTTGAGCAAGGAAAGGAGTCAGTGGAAGCTGCTGCCACCAAGACTGCTCTGTGAGGTCGAGGGAGAAGATTACTTTTAAGGGGTTTACAAGAAGGAAGTTCATACAAGTTAACATCAGCAACATTCTTAATCATACTACAAAGATGCAATGGGGTTTACATATAACATCATACATCATAAGGCCAAGCAAAGGAAACAGGATTCTAATGCAAAGCTGCAGGGCAAGCAAAGAAAACAGGATTCTGATGCAAAGCTGCTTCAGGTAGTGGCCTGGGGATCTCTGTCTTGACAGTGACTCTGTGTATACCTTCCGTCTTCTTTTGATGCTTCCTGTGTTGTTCAGTATTTTACCTATAGAATCCTTCAATATTGCAACTCGAGGCTTAAATTTTTTCTTCAGTTCTTTCAGCTTGAGAAATGCCAAGCATGTTCTTCCCTTTTGGTTTTCTAACTCTAGGTCTTTGCACATTTCATTATGATACTTTACTTTGTCTTCTCAAGCTGCCGTTTGAAATCTTGTGTTCAGCTCCTCTACTTGATCATTTCTTCCTTTCACTTTAGCTAGTCGACATTCAAGAGCAAATTTCAGAGTCTCTTCTGACACCCATTTTGGCCTTTTCTTTCTTTCCTGTCTTTTTAATGACCTTTTGCTTTCTTCGTGTATGATGTCCTTGATGTCATTCTACAACTCATCTGGTCTTTGGTCATTAGTGTTCAGTGCATTAAATCTATTCTTGAGATGGTCTCCAAATTCAGGTGGATATACTCAAGGCTGTATTTTGGTTCCTGTGGACTTGTTTTAGTTTTCTTCACCTTCAGCTTGAACTTGCACATGAGCAATTGATGGTTTGTTCCAAAGTCGGCCCCTGGCCTTGTTCTGACTATGATATTGAGCTTCTCCATCATTTCTTTCCAAAGATGTAGTCAATTTGACTCTGTGTATTCCATCCATCCACGTGTATAGTCACCATTTATATTATTGCAAAAGGGTATTTGCAAGAATAAGTTGTTGGTCTTGCAAACTACTGTCATGCGACGTCCGGTGTTGTTCTGTCACTAAGGCCATATTTGGCAACTACCAATCCTTTCCTTTGTTTCCAGTTTTCGAATTCTAATCACCAGTAATTATCAGCACATCCTGATTGTGTGTTTGATTGATTTTGGACTGCAAAAGTTGGTAAAAATCTTCAGTTTTTTCATCTTTGGCCTTAGTAGTTGGTGTGTAGATTTAAATAACATATTAACTGGTCTTCCTCATAGGTATATGGATATTATCCTATCACTGACAGCGCTGTACTTCAGGACAGATCTTGAAATGTTCTTTTTGATGATGAATGCAATGCCATTCCCCTTCTATTTGTCATTCCTGGAATAGTAGTCCATATGATTGTCAAATTCAGAATGGCCAGTACCACTCCATTTCAGCTCATTAATGTCTAGGATATTGATCTTTATGTACTCCATTTCATTTTTGACGATTTCCTATTTTCCTAGATTCATACTTTGCATGCTCCACATTCCTATTATTAATGGATGTTTGCAGCTGATGCTTCTCATTTTGAAGTCATGCCAACTCAGCAAATGAAGGTCCCAAAAGTTTTACTCCATCCACGTCATTAAGGTTGACTCTACTTTGAGGAGGCTGCCCTTTCCCAGTTATATTTTGAGTGCCTTCCAACCTGAGGGACTCATCTTCCAGCATTATACCAGACAATGTTCTGCTGCTATTCATAAGGTTTTCACTGGCCAGTTTTTTTTCTTAGAAGTAGACCGCCAGGTCCTCCTTCCTAGTCTTTCTTAGTCTGGAAGATCTGCTGAAACCTGTCCACCACTGGTGACCCTGCTGATATTTGAAATACCAGTGGCATAGCTTCCAGCATCACAGTAACATGCAGGCCACCACAGTACAACTAACTGACAGAGAAGTGGTAGAAATTATACTAACCCACATAAATTACACTATGTATGCTGAAGGACTGTATTTTTAAGTAAATCAAAGAAAGTATAACAAGAATGGAGATAATTACACTAATGTCAGCTTTTTAGATGAGATTTCCAATTATTTAATAAAAAGCAACAGTTAAGTGAAGCTATTTTTAAAAACATATTTATTCTATCAAATCAATCTCAAAAATGATGCAATTGCATGGCTAATTCCCAGATGATTTTTCAACATCCAGACTTCATTTATTATCCATCAAATTCCCATCTTCCACTTCACCATGTATCTCTTTCCAATGCAGAAGTCTTCCTGGAAGCAGAGAAGGATGAGAACCTGGCCTGCCACATTTTATATTCTAATATTTTCAACCCAATTGCTTTAGCATGATCAGAAAAGCTGGAAATTGAATCAGAGACCTCAGGGGAACCCAAATGATGAGTCAGCCCCGATGCGAAGGTTATCACTGTTGGCTCCATGTGCTTAATTAGAAGCCAGTGGAATGTTATCATTTACTCTACCAGCAAAAATCTTCACTTGAGAGGCAACTGGGTTAAGAAAGAACATGCTGAAGACAGACTTTGTGAACCATAACTGAAAACTGTTTATCCACTGCAACCACCAGAAAAAGTTGAGAGTGGGAGGAAGTGCAGCAGTTGGCAATCTTCTCGCAGAGCTTGTGCGTAGGCAAGGGGACAATTTCTTTGCAGCTGTATCTGATGGCACTTCTTCTTGTATACTGAACTTTCTTCCTGAAAAGATAGCTTAAATCAGTGTGGATTGTCAGGTTTTCTTCCTCTCATAGTACAGTCTTTAATATTGTACTTTCTTTTACCCTTAGTGGTGCAGTGATTAAGAGCTATGGCTTCTAACCAAAAGGTCAGCAGTTCCAATCCACCAGCCGCTCTTTGGAAACCCTATGGGGCAGTTCTACTCTGTCTTATAGGGTTGCTGTGAGTGGGAATCGACTCAATGGCAATGGGGTTTTTTTTTTTCTTTTCTTTTAGCCTGGAACTTTCTAATAATTTAATAGCTGCCTGTGAGAAAAGCCAGTCTCGACTCACTGCCTTTGGTTCTGTCCTTTCATGGTGCGGTATCTGAGGCACGCTGGACAGAGAAGATGTGAGTGGGGTTAGTTCTGTTTCCCCTCATTCCTCTTCCATTCCTACTTGCGTTTTTTTTTTTTTTTTTTTTTGGTTCATATTCTTTCCCTCGCATCAGCTATTAAATGCGCTTGAAGAACTGGTGAAAGTAGAAGGAAGTGCGAGGTTTTGTTTGTGTGTGTGAGGAGGGAGGAGGAAAATTAGCAGGTGTTCTTTGAGAAAAGCAGAGGCAATTAGACGTTCATGAGGCAGTAGTTTGCCAAATTAGTATGACTGCTGCAAGAGAACTGGTTCCCTGACTTTCCGGTGCACACTTTGTTTGGGGCTGGTTAGCTGCATGTCATCCGTTAGAATGTAGATGCTCCCAACACTTGCGAAAAACAATGGGTGTTTTTCACACTATTATGTCTTAGACAGCCATTCTCTAAGCCCTGGAGCAGAGCATTCAAAGGCATTCCTTCCAGTTCTGAATTTCCTTTGGATGAAAGTTGTTGACTTATCTTGGAGAACTGAAAAAGTAGGGCATTTCCCCAGGGCACCGACCTCACTCCTGGGAACTTGACCTTGAGCCCTGGGAGTAACATCTGACCTCTTCTTCAGCTTTAGAAAGGGATTATTTGATTTGAACAAATATTGGTTATTTAGCCCACATCATGATTCCTAAATAGGACTCAGTTGCAAGAAGTATTTCTCACACTGGAGGACAGAGTTCTTCCACACAGTCTAAGTTTTCCAAATTAGAAAATAGTATGCTACTTTGTTATAAAGCACGAAACCCCATAACAATATATAACGCAAACAATAGGGTGAAAACTGGGTTTGTTGTAAGCAATATATTAGTAACACCTGGTGTAATACCTGTTAACATGCTGAGTGCCTGAAGCAAATTGGCAGGCGCTGCTTCTACTTTTGCCAATAACTTGTCAAAAACTGACTTGGAGCTCCTTCCCAACTCTCAAAAGAACATCCAAGACTAGGTAGCTTCTGTAGCCCTCAGACTTCACCAGGGCAAGGGCTGGCTCCTGGCCAACTTGAGAAGTCATGCTGGATTAGAGGAGGGATCCCAAAGGGTTGGAAAGGAACCCAGTGATGGCAAGATGCTGAATAAGAATGTGGTGAATTAACTGATTTCCATCTTACACAATAGTCAGGTGAGGGTAAAGGTGAAGTTCGTTTCCTTCACCAGGTCTTGCTCCTTTCTTAGTAAGTCAGCAGCATTTATCTGGAGCTGTCTAAAATGCTGCCTCCATTCCTTGACAACTAAAGAGGAATCTGAATGTTCATCATAGGAATCAGGGATGTCACACACCCAGAGACCTGAAAGGAAGGCAGGCAATCCAGTGTAGTTTACAGATATTCCTAGAGGAAGAATGGACTACTTAGCACCACAGAGACAAAGTTATTGTTGTTAGGTGCTTCCAGTTGGCTCTGACTCGTAGCAACCTCATATATAACAGAACGAAACATTGCCGGTCCTGTGCCATCCTCACAATCATTGCTATGTTTGAGCCCATTGTTGCAACCACGGTGGCAATCTATCTTACTGAGGGTCTCCCTCTTTTTTTACTGACCCTCTAGTTTATCAAGTCTTTCTCCAGCAATTGGTCCTTCTGATGATGTGTCCAAACTGAGACAAAGGCTCACCATACCTGCTTCTAAGGAGATTTTGGTGGCACTTCCTCCAAGACAGATATGTTAATTCTTCTGGCAGTCCATGGTATATTCAGTTATCCTTCTCTGACACCACAATTCGAATGTGTCAGTTCTTCTTCAGTCTTCCGTTTTCATTGTCCAGCTTTCGCAGGCATATGAGGCGATTGAAAATACCATGGCTTCAGTCAAGTGCACCTTAGTCCTCAAAGTGACATCTTTGCTTTTTGACACTTTAAAGAGGTCTTTTGCAGCTGATTTGCCCAATGCAATACGTTGTTTGATTTCTTGACTGCTGCTTCCATGGGCGTTGATTGTTGATCCAAGAAGAATGAAATCGTTGGCAACTTCAGTTTTTCACCATGTATTGTGATGTTGTTTATTGGTCCAGTTGTAAGGATTTTCGTCTTCTTCCTGTTCAGGTGTAAGAGGCAAAGTATTCCCTCATAATTAAAATTGTTTCTGGTGTGTCTGCTGGTGATCCTTGACATTCCTTTGCTTGTAGGTGGGTCCTCACATGGTATCTGTCTTCCCCTGTATGTCTGTTCTGTCTTTTACAACTCACAAGTGATTAGGTTTAGGAGCCACCCTACTCAGGTATGATTCATTAACATAAACAGCACCGTATTTACAGGTACAGGGGTTAGGATTTCAACACATAATTTGGGAGGGGCCACAATTCCACCTCTAACATTTAGAGAACTGTAGTAGTTTGCATGAGGTGTACAGTGTACTGTTTGAGGAAAGGGACTCCAGAACCAGACTGCCTGGGTCCACATCTTGGCTTTGCCACTTTTCTAACTGTGTGGCTTCGGGAAACTTACTTAAAACCTTTGAGCTTCAGTTTTCTCATCTGTATGTTCAGCACAATAATGTTGCCCACTTCACAGAGTTGTAATGAGGATTTGATAGACTGACATATGTAAAGCCCTTAAAACTGGAGCCGGCATATGGTCAGTAATATTAGGTATTTGTTGCAGGTATTGTTTTCAAAAGTGCAGAGTTTTGAACCTGGATTAGTTTGATGCTAGGGTCAGAGTTCTTTGCCACTTGTTATATGACTTTATAAAAGCAAGTAAGAGTAAACTTTCTTTTTCTTGGATTTAAAAAGAGATTGGAGATTGCAGAGATATGGAGATTAGTTGTTATCTACAGAGCACTTTTTAAATGGAGGACAATTGCTGTATGGGGCTAGTAAAATTCACATACAAGTTTATAATTTGCTGTAAAAATTCACATCAAAATTCAGCTTTGTGACCTGAAGTAGAAACAGTTGCGTTTCTGCTATGACTAACCACATGGTTAGAGACATATCACAGCCTGAAATAATTCCATTCCATTATCAGTATGCAGACGGAGAATTGTTGAGCCTTTTACTAAATTTGGCTCCACTACACTTCTGTCTTTAGAACTAGGCAATTGCTTCATCATGCACTCTTTGTGCAGCCCTGATATTTTGGTAACTACTGCACTGCACACACTCATAGGGTGCCAGCTGTACATCTATATACTTCTCTGAGAAGCTGGCCGTTGACTACACAAAGTCGACATACAAACCAGCTGAGGTAGGGTGCACTTCAGATGACACAAGCACCAGATCCACTGGGTAGGTGGACAGGTAACTAGATGCTGCTTTTCCAGTGAGGAGGGAGTCTTGTCTGTTGTTTTATAACTGTTTGGTATAAAATGTCATCGTAGCATGATTTCTGCCAACTAGAGTTTTAAAAAATTTAATGAGAAACGAGATAAAGCATAGATACTTATATCTTTTTAAGAACAAGGTGGAGTGAGGGGGTGTTGTGTTTAAAAAGAAGAACCAATGCTTACACTGGAAAGCCATGCCCAGTTCACTTTAGACTGAAGCTCAATGAAAGTCAAGACTAGGTTGGTCTTGTGCCCAGCACTCACAGGCAATCCATTTGTATTTGTTGAATGTATGAATGAAAATAATAGTTATGATTGTAGACATTATCTGGGTATGAATAAAATACCTCTAGATAAGGGACCAAAACACCAGTTGCTGTCAAGTCGATTCTGACTCATGGTGACCCCGTGTGTGTCAGAGTAGAACTGTGCTCCATAGGGTTTTCAATGGATGATTTTTTGGAAGCAGATCACCAGGCTTTTCTTCTGAGGTGCCTCTGGATGGACTCAAACTGCCAAACTTTCAGTTAGCAGCTGAGCCCTTAACCATTTGTATCACCCAGAGACACCCTGGGTATGGGAAGAGAACTATAATTGCAGGGGGATTAAAGCTCCAAAAACATCAGTGGGAACCAACACAAGAACTCCTTCCTTGTCATGAGAGGCACCTCCCTGAACAGTGATTATATATTAATTGGAGAAGAACTTTATGGAACTCTTTTAAATGGCACATACATTTTCCTAATTTGTCTTTTAAAAAATAAATCTAGATTTTCATGTATCATTTTTCCTCAACTGAATATACCTAATTAACATGTAGGTTTCATGTTTATTTTGCTCTATATAATGTGAATTTAAATTCTGATATTTATATAAAGTGCCAAGATTTTCATGCTCCTTTTGGGTGGTGCCAGCCACACTGTATATGCCATATGTCAAGTGAGTTTTTAATATATCGGCATTCCCCAAATTCAGCATTTATATTCTTGAAAGCACTTCCTTTTTCCCACACAGATCTAACCTTAGAGGTATTTGACCTTTTATTTTAAAGAAAAAGGTTTGATGTTCTGACTATTTTCAACAAAAGATCTCTGTTCTCAAATTCATTCTATGGAGAGAATTCTTCAGTTCTTTTGAGAGGGATAAAAATCCTCTCAAGTCTGCCAGACTGAAGATCAAGGACATCACAGCACCCCAGAGTCTGAAGAGTTCAGAGTGATCATTATCCATGAAAGAGCTGGATGGGGATGGGGTATGTTTAAAACACTGGATGGACCCCTGGATTTGGAGTTAGAACTTTGGAGTTGTACTCTTGGCTTTGCCTCAGGGTGGCTGTATTGTCTTATAAAGGTTTGAATCTCTGTCTCTTCTCCCGTAAGGATCTGGTAGCTTTTCTATGACCAATCCAGCTACGCTGCGGGATGTGATATAGCATAGCTCCATGTAGGTCCTTCCAGGACGTTGGCCAGAGGCATTATCCAAAGGTGCACTAGAAGGTGGTGCTCCTCTCCTGGCTGGGTGGCCTGTTGCAGCCAGTGCTAGGGCTTTCTGAGGAACCGTATCCTGCTTCGGTCTTTTTCTTACACCAGTAGATAGATGGATAGATGGATGGATGGATAGATGGATTGATGGGTGGATGGATGGATAGATAGATGATAGATAACTAGCTGCTGTTGAGTCGATTCCAAGTCTTGGCAAGCTTATGTGCAACAGAATGAAATGTTGCCCGTTCCTGCATCATTCTCATGATCGCCAGCATGCTTGAGTCCACCATTGTGGCTGTTGTGTCAATCCATCTCACTGAGGGTCTCCCTTGCCCTTGTTGGCCCTCTGCTTTACCAAACATGATATCTTCCTCGAGTGATTGATCCTTCCTGATGATGTGTCCAAAGCAAATGAGCCAGACAATGTTCTGTTTCCTGCGTGGCACAAATGGTTTGGACTCGCCTACTAACCTAAAGGTTGGCAGTTCAGACCCACCCAATGGCTCTACAGAAGAAAGGCCTGGCTTCTTAAAACAAGATAATAGCTTAGCTAGTAAAAAAAAAAGTCTGCCTTGAGCATTGTGCTCTTTTAAGAGCTATCTATATAGGATCAAACTGACAAGAGCAACTGAAAAGATTAGATAGGAATCTTGGGGGCCAGTGAGTTTATGTTAATGGGGGAGGAACAACTCAGAAAGGGAGGGTGAGGATGGTTGCACAACTCAAAGAATGTAATCAATGTCAGTAAATTGTACATGTAGAAAGTGTTGAATTGGTGTATGTTTTGCTGTGTATATTCTCAACAACACAAAATAAATAAAATTTAGAAGGAAGAAAAAAAAGAACTCATGTCACAACCAGAATGGAATTAATAATGTTAACACATTGTGAATAATGTAATCAATGTTACTGAGTATTTGTATAAAAATTGTTAAATGAGAACCTAACTTGCTGGGTAAACTCTCACCAAAAACACAATAAAATATTATTTAGAAGGAAAGGACTGGCAGTCTGCTTCCATAAAGACTATAACCAAGAAAACCTACAGAGCTCAGTTCTACTTTGTAATACATGAGGTCACCATGAGTGCGAATCGACTTGATGACAACAAGTTTGGTTTGGTTTTAATTTTCAGAAGTAGATCACCAGACCTTTCTTCCTAGTCTGTTCTTAATTTGGAGGCTCCACTGAAACCTGTCTACCATGAGTGACCTTCCTTGTATTTGAAATACCAGTGGCATAGCTTCCAGCATCACAGCAACACATAAGCCACCACAGTATGACAAACTTAGAGACAGATGTTGGCTTTACCCTTACACCAAAAATAAAAACCAGTTGCTGTTGAGTTGATTCTAACTCATGGCAACCCCATGTGTGTCTGAGTGAAACTATGCTCTAACTGGAGGGACCCCCGAATCTATTGCCTGGTGACAACTTTTGAACCTTGAGCTGAAACTATCCTGTGAAGTCATCTTTAAACAACAATTTACCTCAATGAATAAAAAACGTCTGCCTTGAGCATTGCACCCTATTGAAGAAATGCTTCTACGAGATTGAAATGACAACAGTAACTCTAAAGCAGATGAGAACTTTAAGGGGTAGAGAGTGTAAGTTAAGGGTGGTGAAACAATAGGGGCAAAGATAGTGCAAACGGTGACACAGTGTGAAGAATGTAAGCATTCTCAGTGAACTGTACATTTAAAGTTGTTGAATGGATATATGTTTTGTTGTGTATATTTTCACCAAAAACAAAACAAAACAAAAACTGTGCTCTGTAAGGTTTTCAATGGGTGATGTTTTTCATAAGTAGATCACCAGGTCTTTCTTCCAAGGCACCTTACTGAGTAGACTCAAACCACCAACCTTTTGGTTGTTGTTGTTAGGTGCTGTCGAGTTGGTTCTGAGTCACAGAGACCCTATGTACAACAGAACGAAACACTGCCCAGTCCTGTGCCATCCTCATAATTGTTGTTTCGCTTGAGCGCATTGTTGCAGCCAGTGTGACAGTCCATCTTGTTGAGAGTCTTCCTCTTTTTTGCTGACCCTCTACTTTACCAAGTATGATGTCCTTCTCCAGGGACTGGTCCCTGCTAACAACATGTCCAAAGTACGTGAGACGAAGTCTCCCCATCCTCGCTTCTAAGGAGCGTTCTGGCTATACTTCTTCCAAGACAGATTTATTCGTTCTTCTGGCAGTCCATGGTATATTCAATATTTTTCACCAACATCACAATTCAAAGGCATCCTTCAATATTGCAACTCAGGTCTTGAATTCTCTTTTCAGTTCTTTCAGCTTGAGAAATGTCAAGCATGTTCTTCCCTGTTGGTTTTCTAACTCCAAGTCTGCACATTTCATTATAATACTTTACTTTGTCTTCTCGAGGTACACTTTGAAATCTTCTGTTCACCTCTTTTACGTCGTCATTTCTTCCATTTGCTTTAGCTACTGTATGTTCAAGAATAAGTTTCAGAGCCTCTTTAGACTTCTCGGCACAACACATTAAGGAACACAAATTACTTTTTAACCATCTCTGTGTTATGTTTTCATAATACACATTATTCATTTTAGTATTGGTACCTTTAGCAGATTAAAGATATCCATACTTTTGGTATTTCCCGTAGGGAGATTCACAGGTAGTTTAGGAATGATTCTTTAGAATTTTTTTCAACCATTACTTCTTCCTTGCATATGAATATATATATATTTTTTTACATAAAATGTATCACCACAGCTTTAGCTGCAAGTTTGGTTTTTTTTTTGTTTTTTTTTTAACCATTCATTGGAATGATATTTTCCTATAGAGAGGAATAAGGAAATTACCCTCTTATGGACATACTAACAGAGACAGTCTCTTTTGTCCCCCAAGATAGCCTTAGTAACACACCCTGGTTTGGGGCTAGGCGGGAGGAGACAACTGCAGACCACAGCAAAGGGATTTGGTTCATTTAACTGAAAGCTCTTTCTTCTACTTTACCCATCGTAAATCTTTCTAATCACCTGTAAACTAATAAATTGTCCAGATTCCTCCAGGAAACTACTCTTAATTCCATCATCATTTATATAGTTCCTGATCTGTCTTATAAACCAGAATATACCCTGAAAGTCATGTCTCTCTTAATCTGTACTATGCGGTTGTCTTTATATTTGGATTGATTTGTTTTTTCAAGTCAGTGGGCAAATCTTAGGTACCATGTTGTTATTCTACTTATTTCGTGTCTTCTAAGGACATTTGTGGAGCTCTGGTGGCTCAGTGGTTAAGAGCTATGGCCGCCAAGCAAAAGGTCAGCAGTTTGAATCTACCAGCTGCTCCTTAGAAACCCTCTGGGGCAGTTCTGCTCTGTCCTGTGGGGTCGCTATGAGTTGGAATCGACTTGATGGCAATGGGATTTTTTTATTTTATTTTTTATTAAGGACAGTTGTAGCATCATAGAATGTTAGAAATGGGAGGTGTTTATGGGATCGTCTGGATCAATGTTTTTCAAAAAATGTTAAACAGCAAAACCCGCATACAGTGAAATCTTAAAAGATCCCCAAAATATAAAACAGATGAAATCAGTGCTATTCTGCGTAGGTAGGGCAGAGCTCTACTCACTCTGATTTCTTCTACCAGTTTAACCAGTTGCCATTGAGTTGATTCTGATTCAAGGCAACACCATGTATGTCAGAGTAAACTGTGCTCCACAGGGTATTCAATGGCTGATTTTTCAGAAGTAGATCACCAGGACTTTCTTCTAAGGCACCTCTGGGTGACTTGAACCTCCAATCTTCCACTTACTACCCAAGCGCGTTAACTGTTTACACCACAGAACCTAGTTAAAAGCCTCTAATTTCTCCAAGGAGCCCTGGTGGCACAGTGGTTAAGCACTCAGCTGCAAACCGAAAGGTCAGCAGTTCAAATCCACCAGCAGCTCCATAGGAGAAAGATGTGGCAGTCTGTTTCCATAAAGATGTATAGCCTTTGAAACCCTATGGGGCAGTTTTACTGTGTCCTGTAGGGTCACTAGAAGTTGGAATTCTACTTGATGGTAATGGGCAATGGGACTTTTCTCCAGATGAGAGAGAGAACTGAGACCTCTAGAGAGAAGACCACTTGGTAAGCCCAGCACTTTGATGATGGAACACGAATCCATTTTTGTTGCCTCAAAGCTTTGGCATCACTAGAGACACATGTGTGGGGAGTGCTTGTAATTCTCCAGCCGATCAGGAGAAGCACCCCACTGCTTCACCCCCACTCTCACAGGATGGGCTCTTTGAAAGCAGACACTGAGATGGAGTTGTGTATGTAGGGTATCAGTACCTGTAGAAGGGAGGAGGAGGGCACTGGACTGTGCAGAGGAAAAAGACAAACTGTAGTAACACAGGTCCAACAAAGCCAAAGCCAACCTCGTGGGGAAGCTCTGGAGCATTCGTGGCCCATTTCAGTGTCTTACGTTGGACTTTAATGGCCAGGCCTTTCTATCCCACCTCCATCAGTCACTGGACGTGGGCTACCCTGGGAAGGGCATGCTCTTGGGAAAAGCAGCTTTCTGTAGTTGGAGCAAATCCTGGAGGAGCTGCCTGCTAGAAGCTGATTGCCCATAGCTGGGGCAACAAGTCCTCCTTTGAAGGACAATCTAGAAAACACATCTCCATGTCCTCATGGCCACTAGTTCTGGTGAACTCGAGAGATCGTGGAGAGGAGGGTGGTGGTGGCAGCTTTCCCAGAGATCTACCAGGCCATCTCTGTCTTGGTTGGGAATGATAACATATTAAACAGTGTGTTGACAAATAGACCAGTCCTTCAGATGGAGTCTCCTCTGTGTTTCAAGATGGAATCCTTATGGGCATCTTTCATTTCCACCGTTGTCTCGTCAACTTTAATGACCATGTGGAAGCATGTGGGGCTTACTTTGGCGTAGTAGGAAAAGTAGCCAATTAGTATGTGGGAGATTTGGGTTCTAGATCTGCCTTTGGCAGCTGTGTGGCCAAGAGGGAGTCATTTAACTTTTCTGAGCTGAGATTCCTCAGTTGTGTATGAGGGAATTACTACAAAATGAAACACTTTGAAAACTGTAAAACAGTAGTTTAAATGCTCCTTAAATGCTGGGGTTCTCTGGGGTTGGTCCAGGTCCTCTTCCCTTATCATTCCATTCTTTCTCTCCTTTTTTTTCCTTTCTCTTCTTTTCTTTCTTTCTCTCTTTCCTTCCTTTTCTCTTTCTTTCAGTTGTTAGTGTGAGTGATTCCTAACTTTTAATCTAGAATTCCTCCAAATTTTTTGAAACCAAGGAAGATTTTTTTCCTGCTAATCATCTTGATAATCCTTCTCTAGGACAGCTAGTGCAAGCTTGCTCCCACCTGGAGCAGCCCGTCTCTTTTTAGGTCATCTCTTTGCCACAGTTAATTGCAAATGTTATGCCTTTCTGAGGTCCAAACACTTCAGTTTCTCAAAAACCACCTCTGCAATACTGCACGTGCCACTGGGCTTACCTCACTCTGGTGCTTTCTTGCTCTTTGTTGTGTTAGCCTCCAGTAATATAGAGCAAGCATCCATGTACCAACCACCCAGGTTAAGAAAGACTTCTGTGATATATTTAGCCATTTAGTTAATGCACATTTACTGAGTGCCTACTTTGTATCCAGAACGTGGGGACATATAATGAAAACTGAGAAATCACGTTGTTGTTAGCTGCTGTTGAGTCAGCCCCCAACCCATGGTGACCCCATGTACCATGAAACAAATCCTCCCTGATCCTGCATCATCCCCGTGATCAGTTGCAGATTGAATCATGGTGATCCACAGGGTTTTCATTGGCTGATTTTTGGAAATAGATTGCCAGGCCTTTCTTCCTAGTCTTAGTCTGGAAGCTCTGCTGAAACATGTTCAGCATCATAGCAACTCTCAAACTACCACTGACAGATGGGTGGTGGCTGTGCATGAAGTTCAGTGGCTAGGAATCAAATGCAGGTCTCCTGCACGGAAGGTGAAAATTCTAGCACTGAACTACCAATATCCCCCAACAGCAATATCCTATAGAGATCATCTAGTCTTCGAAAATAGCTCATCATCATCTAATAGAAGAGCGAGAGACCAGCCAATAAGTAATTGCAATATCTAAAGGTACTTGCAGTGAGAAGAACAAACAAGATGTGATGGGACCATTACCTTTATCTGGGAGAGTTAGAAAGGCTTCCAGAGGCTGAGATTTTCGAACTGGGTTTTGTAGGGTCATTTGCCTGGGGAAGAAGAGCATTCCTGGCATGTGCAGAGTCTGGCATTTTTGGAAACTGGCAGTCATTCTGTCTCATAGCGCTCTCTCATTTTGTTTCTTGAGTCTGTGATACTCTTGTCTCCTGGCTCCCCTCTGACCACTGTGGCCATTCAGTCTCAGTTTTTTTTTTTTTTTTGGTCTCCATCCTCCCCCCTATAAATATTGGTGTCCCTGCGGGTGTTTTGTTAGGACCTTTTCTCGCTTCATTCCATGTATCATTCATTTATTCACTTGACACAGATGAAGAAATGAGTAAGCAGAGTCCCTGTTTTCCATGGCACTGGTCTTCAGAAACGTCACCCTGCCTCAGAACCACCGTGGAGCCTGTACCATTCAGCTTCTGGGCTCCTCCGGCTCCATCAGAATCTTGGGGTCAGGTCTTGGAACGGTATGTTCTGGTTCGAACCCCTGCTGAGAGTTTGCCTTTCCACCCCAGAGAGATAAATCAGAATCTACATTTTAACAAGATCCCCAGATGATTCATATGTATAATACATTTTGAGAATGGCTGCTCTACTAATGGTTCTCAGAGTTGGTCCCTAACCAGCAACATTAAAGTTACCTGGGAACTTGTTAGAAATGCAGATTCTCAGCAGGGGTTTGAACCAGAATGAATCTGGTAGAGGCCATGAATCTGCAGTTTTAGCATGTCCCCAGGTATTTCTGATGCAGGTAATTGAGCTGCATTTGGAGATAATTGAGCCGTACAGGTGACAGGCTTCCTCATAAAGTGAGGGGACGGCTGTAGAACATTCAGGGATCCTCAGGAGATGAACTTGTGTTGTTTACCGCCCTGGGCTGCCCTTTTGGCTTGCCTTGCATACGTCTGCATTGTGCCTCTAGCTCTTCCGCTGTTACTTCTTCCTCTTTATATGCTTCCCCTTGTCCCTGTGCTATCGCCAAGTCCCATTTGTGCATCTCATGTCTCTGCTCCACGCCACTCCCTGCCTTGGGCACAATCTGTGCCTTGGCTCAGTCTGTGGAGTGTCCTAGGCTGCTGCTCGACAGACATTGGGGGTGACACGCGGAGTCCACAGTCACTCGGAAAGCCTCAGCCTCACCTCTCTACTCTGTTTTTTCTGGGGACTCCTTTGCCGAGGCTGGGGAAAAGAATGAGGAGCCCAGATCAAGCCAGGGAAGGCATGATCAGAGGTGGTATCAGAGGCAAGAGACGCTGTTTGTCTGATTCGCACTTTCATTACCAAGAGCATTTGAATGGTTTTAAGACATGTAAACCGTAAGACTAGACATTTTCATGCAGAAAATGAAATGCATGCATGTTTACATTATCCTTGTAGGGACTGATGCTTGCATCTGTTTGTCTACACGTGTTTACTTGTAGAGACACACACATGCACAGAACCTTGGTTCCATCAACTTGTCTGCACACACATGACAAAATGTGTGTATGGATGTATAATTAAAAGACTTAAAATACTTGATTTTTGATAGCCTGTCTTGCAGCTGCTGTGCTCAGAAAATTCCTAAGCTACTGTGTGTTAATGGGAGTTCTAGCAAGTGTTTCTCTCTCTGCTGGTCTCTTACAGTGAAGCTCCCTTTCTCTCTCTCTCTCCTCCCTGCCTGCCTGCCTCTGCCTGCCTCCCTCCTCTCTCCCTCCCTCCCTCTGTCTCTCAGATAGCAGACAAGAGAGAGGAACTGGTGCGGCTTCCTCGGAGAGGCGTGCCTGCAAGTGCGAACTGGCAGCAGCCCGCAAGCTCCTCTTCCATCCATGCAGTGTTTTTGGAGGGAAATGCAATGTGGGAGCAGAGGCTGAGCTGGGCTGGGAAGGTGGCTGGGAGCTCAGTGAGGCCAGGATCATGGTCTAGCCCAAGGCTGGAATCTCAGGAATGTTTCACCAGGATCTGCTCTGAGAATTCCCAGACCCCCATGGATTTTAGAATTTCCATGCCTTTTCTCCTCCACCTTAGCACTATCTTGCTTCCTCCTGAGATGGCCCCAGATCTGCAAGAGATATTTGAGAGAAGCTATTTATTAACAGACGTGAAGAAATGGATTCTGCACTTGATTATTTAGCCATGATGTATCAATGATGATGGATTGGAAAGCAGTGTAAGTAACACAATTATATATGTTCCTATAGTTGGATGGTCTATCTTACTTGCTTCTTTGTACTTTAACTTCTTCAGTGAATTTCCTTTTGAGAAAAGTGAAAATGAAATGTATAAAGTATTCCAAAGAAGTTAAGAGAGTCCAGATTATATGGGTTTTTCCCCTTGTTCAGTTGACTGGCAGGATACATAACAGCTGTATCAGACGAGACGCACAAACAGTTGACATAGACTCTGCAAACCTCCCCAGGAGGATAAGACTGAAACTGGAAACAAATGAACTACATTTTTGAACTGACAGTCATTGCTATCAGCAGACTATTCAGAGGTGGCTAAAATATTTGACACTGGCCTGTTTAGAATCACACGTGGAATTTAAAGTGTGTTCTCTTCACAGGGTGGTAAAAATTAAGTTAGCCTAGGACTTTCAGGTCAGGTTTTTTTCTGGCTACAGAAATGTGAGATTGATTTTTCTACTACTGTTAAATGCCGACTATGTTTATCCTTTTTGCTTCAGCTTTTCTGGAAACAGGGCACCTCCCCATTCTAGAGTATAATGTCTGGTCAACCCAGGGTTGCAGGGTGTTGGAGAGTTGAAAGCTAGTCATTGTGAGTCTCTTCTAGTCACCTGTCTGTGTAGGGCTTGATTCAAGCACTAAAATTCCCAAAATATTCAGGGAGGAAAAAAAGAAAAAGAGTAAGTTGAAGACCAAAATCAGTTTATGTTTCACAGGAGAAAGAAACATCTATCTGAAAGATTAAAAAATGAAATTGAAAATATGACTTGCCTTTCTTTGAAATTAGAAATGAGGTTAATTTTTTAGAGAAAGAGTAACTTATGCTTGCTTGCTTAAAAAGCAGTGTTTTAAAGGAGACTTTTAAGATCATAAATCACTTAGGAAAGGACATCAAAATAGATTGCTGATATTTTTTATGGCGAACTGCAACTTTTTCTGGAATCTATATAATAGTGTTAACAGAAGTATGCCTGGCTTCTTAAAACTTACTTAGATTTGGAAGTGGGATTTCTGATGGTAACATTGTAATGAGCTTTTCTTAGCTATCTTTGCCTTTTCTCTACCACATCTATACCCCAGACAGGGTTATGCCCCTCCCACCTGCCCACCCCGCTTGCTGCCCCCAGCCCCCATCCTTCCATCTGAGTCCTGGAAGATCATGAAAGACCCTTCTAAAGATTCCCTTTAACATGCCCTGCCCAGCCTTGGACAGAGAGAGTACTGTAATGCAGCACACAGGGCTGCCAATTTTGGAACTGAATGAGCTCAGTTGATTCCTGAATATTAAATCAGTTCTGCGAGCAATTGAATGAGATCATCTCTTTCAAATCTGACCCAAAGTGCTTCTAACTTTATTGATTGGCATTTATCATCAGGAGCTGTAGTACTGAGCACCTGAGAGGGCCAACCTAAGACCAAACTGAACCCCCAAACTCCTGCCTGATTCCCGCTAGTCAAATCCACCTAGAGCCGCGCCTTTTAAAATATTTCCTTTGTTATCAAGGGGAATCTGAGACAGAAAACACATGTTGGCCAGGTCACGTGAGTGTTCTCTGCACATGAAGTGATTGTATCACAAGGGGAAATCCTTTAAATCTTGTGCTGTTTTGGTATGGTTTCTTATTTATATGGCTGCTGCCAGACTCATCTGGAAGAGGTCTGGAGGGGAGTGAAAAACCTGGAGCAAAGCATGCAGGGAAAAGGAAAATCATTCAAAGCAAAGTCGGGCCTGAATCATTTTCTTATCTAAATCCCAGTTCCCATCCTTGTTTTTGGTTCTGGGATTGTAGCCTTCCTGGGTTAGAGAAGAGTGATTCTTTTCATACTGTTTTTAGGTTTTGAGCAAAGGAAGGAGATCTCTCCAGAAAAATATAGGGCATGGGGAGAAACAATTTTTTGACTTCTTGCTCACTCTTAACAGAGCAATCAGCTCCCCCGCTCCTACCCTCCCCATGCCCTCCCTTCTACCCTCCCCCTCCTACCCTTCCCCAGTCCATGCCTCTCTTTGCCTCTGAAGTGTCCTCCTGTGAATAGCTCCACGCCTCCAGGAATCTCACGTGTGTCCTCTTAAGGCAAAACGATGAGTCACCAAGGGCAGGGTTTTCATTGAGGGTAGAGAGTGCTTTTCAGTGGTGAATGAGGAAGGGGGCCAGATATGCTGATAGCTGCACACAGTCTTTGAGAGAGCCAGCTGATTGGTATCAGTAAAACTGCTGAGCAATAATAATAATAATATAAAAAAAAATGCTGGAGTCAATAAAATACTGGAGTCAAGGTGAGAAAAAGGAGAGAGAGGGAGGTGGGTAGTCTCTGAGGAGTTTCAAGCAAAGTTCTATTAAATGCCCAGAAAGTCAAAACTGATATCGCCAGGTGGTTAAGATAAGTGTTAAACTGATCAATACCTTACAGATAGAAGGGAGTTTTCATTTTGGCCTGATGTTCTGCTGAAAAGCTTTGCTCAAGATCCACTGCCAGAGTCTCTCACTTCGGTCAGCAAGCCTTTATGTTACTATCATCTCTCTCTCTGGATGTCCATCTTCCTTAACCAGAATTTGTGGGTGCTGAGTCATCTCTGACTTATGGTGACCCCATGTGTGTCAGAGCAGAACTGTGCTCCATAGGGTTTTTTTTGTTGTTGTTGTGGTTTAAATGAAGTTCACATTTCAAGTTGGTCTCCCATACAAAAATTTGTATATACATTGTTATGCAACCCTAACTGCTCTCCCCATAGTATGACAGCACACTCCTCCTTTCCACCCGTGATTCCCCATGTCCATTCAACCAGCTCCTAACCCTCTCTACCTTCCCATCTCACCTCCGGACAGAAGCTTCCTGTTTAGTCTCTTTTATCTACTTGAGCCAAGAGGCACACTCCTCAGGGGTATCAATTTATGTCCCACAGTCCAGTCCAATACCTGTCTGAAGAGTTGGCCTCGGAAATTGTTTTGATTCTGGGCTGATAGAGAATCCAGGGGCCATGCTTTCCGAGGTTCCTCCAGTCTCAGTCAGACCATCAAGTCTGGTCTTCTTACTAGAATTTGAGTTCTGCACCCCATCTTTCTCCTGCTCCATCAGGGACTCTCTGTTGTGTTCCCTGTCACGGCGGTCATTGGTGGTAGCCGGGCACCATCTAGTTCTTCTGGTCTCAGGCTGATGAAGTCTCTGGTTTATGTGGCCCTTTCTGTCTCTTGGGCTAATACTTTCCTTGTGTCTTTGGTGTTCTTCATTCTCCTTTACCCCAGGTCATTGGGACCAATTGATGCATCTTAGATGACTGCTTGCAAGCTTTTAGACCCCAGATACCACTCACCAAAGTAGGATGCAGAATGTTTTCTTAATAAGCTTTGTTATGCCAATTGACCTAGATGTCCCCTGAAATCATGGTCCCCAGACCCCTATCCCTGCTACTCTGTCCCTCAAAGTGTTTGATTGCATTCAGGAAACTTCTTAGCTTTGGTTTAGTCCAGTTGTGCTGACTTCCCCTGTAGTATGTGCTGTCCTTCTCTTCACCTAAGACAATTCTTATCTAGTTAGTAAATAAGACTCACCCTCCCTCCCTCATAACCATCAAAGAATATTTTCTTCTGTGTTTAAACCTTTTCTTGAGTTCTTATAATAGTTCTTATAATAGTCCTATACAATATTTGTCCTCCTGTGACTGACTAAATTCACTCAGCATAATACCCCCTAGATTCCTCCATGTTATAAGATGTTTCACAGCTTCATCGTTGTTCTTTATCATTGCGTAGTATTCCATTGTGTGGATATACCATAATTTGTTTATCCATTTGTCCGTTGATGGGCACCTAGGTTGTTTCCATCTTTTTGCTATTGTGAACAGTGCTTCGGTGAACATGGGTGTGCATGTATCTATTTGGGTGAAGGCTCTTATTTCTCTAGGATATATTCCAAGGAGCAGGATAGCTGGATTGTGTGGTACTTCTATTCCTAGATTTTTAAGGAAGCGCCAAATCGATTTCCAAAGTGGTTGTACCATTCCATAGGGTTTTTAATGGCTGATTTTTCAGAAGTAGGTCACCAGGTCTTTCTTCCAACTTGCCTCTGGGTGGACTCGAACATCCAGCCTTCTGGTTAGCAGCTGAGCACATTAACCTTTTACACTACTCAGGGATTCCTCATCTTCCTTAGTGACTGGTTATGTTCTGAAAAGTTGGGAGCTTGAGAAATGTTCCAAACCAAGTGTGGTCTTCAGACCCTTAACTCTGAGGAAGAGTGCCTCCATTAGCATTATCTCACCTTTCTTGTTAGACATGTTGTCTGAGTTCTAGGTTTTGCCCTTTATCTGAATTAATCGACCTCAGTTTTACATCTGTCAGGATTCTCCTCCCATGAACTCCATTCCTCCCTAGTTTCATCTGTACTGCAGAGAACTTCCACATTCCTGGTGAGTTTTGCTGTCGAATCATGACATGCTGACACAATGCACCCATTCTTAACCTCATCTCCTGTCTATTCCCTTGGAGAGACTGCAGGGCAGAAAAACACCATCCATAAATTTGGAGGAGAAAGACGACCTG
Organism: Dugong dugon; assembly: GCA_030035585.1. NCBI lineage: Eukaryota > Metazoa > Chordata > Mammalia > Sirenia > Dugongidae > Dugong > Dugong dugon. The sequence goes on along the minus strand of CM057469.1, from coordinate 18,384,104 downwards.
TAGAAAATGACTCTGCAAGTTTTTCTGACCAGAGAAAGAACTTGCCTTCTCCCCTAGACACACATTTTCTCTTTATCTTTCTCTGGGAGTCAATGGAAGAAAAGCAATGAGGTAATGATCTAACTTCAGCGGAACCAGTAGTTATGACCTGTATTTGGTTACTGACCAGAAAACTACTTAGCTTCCCTAAGCTTGTATTTTTGCATCAATAAAATGGGTATAAAGTTTACCTTATCAGGTTGTGTGAGAATGAAATGAGATAATGTACACTGCTTAACACAGTGCTTGGGCATGTCCTTGCTGTTGATGCTGTCCGTGTGTTCTCCTGCCCACACTTTGAACAGAAGATCCAGATCCTAAATGGTGGGGGAACCTGAGGAAGACAGGGGGACAGTGGGATAGGATGGAAAGAGTACTAGAGCAGGAGTCAGGACCTGGGCGATTTAGTCCCAGCTCTGTTAGTAGCCACTTGTATGACCTTGAGAAAACGACCACCCTTCTCTCTTGGTGGAAAATACTTCCCTTTCCCTAAACGTGCTACTCCATCATTCTTCTCCGCATTGGCTCATGCTGGGTCCTCTGCATGGCATGACCTCCTTGCTTACTCCTCACGGCTAGCTCCTTTCTTCTCTTTTATGAAACCTTCCTTGGTTCCCTTAGCCTGGATCAGAGGACTTCTGTGATTCAGTAGCACCTGCATCTCTCAGTTGTAGGACTCACCAGCAAAGATGTCATTGTGTGCTTGTCTGCCTTTGTTATTTGACTGGAGTCACCTTGAGAATGACACTTCTGTCTTTAAGCTCTGTATTTTGTGTCCAGACCAGGTCCCTGCTCAGTAATATTTGCTGATGGATGAGTGATGATTGAGTGAATGAATGAATGAATAGATGAAGAATCTCTGCCTCTGTCATAGGTCCTGAGTGAAGATAGAATGAAATAATGTGTGCGAAAGACTCGGATGAGTAGAGGGCGCTATGCAGTTGTCTTCACTTTTAAGTTAGTATGCGGCACGGTGTGCTTTTAGTACCAATGTTTTTTGTTGTTTCCTCAGGATACTAAGATTCGTAATTTCGAGTGAAATAAAACATTCTCTTTTGTACTGACCTTGAGTGCAGGCTCATTCTTTGTCATAGAAGCAGGGCAGGCTTTATGTGGGACAGAGCCTCTGATGTTTGAAACTTTTGTGAGCAACAAAACATCTCATTCCAAAATTAGAGATAAGACTCTGAAAGCCTGTGCCCCTGGGAAGGATCACTCTGAAATTTAACTTCACCTGAGGTACGAGGGACTGATTTCCAATCTCCACCTGAGAATATAGAGAAATGAAATGGATTTTTAGAAAGAAGACTTGGGTGAGAGAGAAGTAGCGCTGGTGGTGCAGTGGTTAAGTGCTCGGCTGCTAATTGAAAGGTCAGCGCTTTAGACTCCCTAGCTGCTGGAGAAAGATGTGGCAGTATGCTTCTGTAAAAGATTACAGCCATGGAGACACTGTGAGGCAGTCCTACTCTGTTTTATAGGGTCGCTATGAGTCAGAATCAACTAGATGGCAACAGGTTTGGTTTTTCAGGGAGAAAGAAGATGAACAGGGGGCCTGGGCCACAAAATATATGTTATGCATGTCACTGCCTTCATAATGGAGGCAGCATGGTCAAAGAAGGACAAGGACTTTTGTGTATCACAAATGTGGGTTTGGATTCCAGCCTCATACTTGGGTCTTTGCTACATTTCACAAGCCCTCTCACTGGAGAGGAGTCCCTGGGTGGCGCAAATGGTTAAGCACTCAGCTGCTAACCAAAAGGAAAAAAAAAGGCCTGGTGATCTACTTCTGAAAAATCAGCCATTGAAAACCCTATGGAGCACAGTTCTACTCTGACACACATCGGGTCTCCAGGAGTCAGAATCGACTCCGTGGCAGCTAGTTTTGGTTTTCTCACTGGAGGAATGTTTGGGTTCTCTTCTGCTTCTCTTAGCAGTTTATTTTTATCGTGGGACCGTTCAAAACTCAGGAGAATGAATGAATGGTTTCTCCTCTCTGAGCCCAGCCCTGGAAGCCAGATCTGGGATTCCCTTTTTTCAGCAGAATGGCTCATGGTTTTCCATAGCAGTGCTTGAACTCTGTCCGTGATGAAATAAGCTGTCTCCCTTGACATTAGGTCTGTGGGATGTTTTTCCTTTAGAAGATGTTCTTTACAAAAAAAAAAAAAAAAAAAAATCTTAAATAGTGATGGTCAGTGTCAATGGCCAGTCCTAATGCAGATCCATCAGATGGCCCAGAGGATGACATAAGATCATGTATGTGAATGGGCTTTGTTAATAGAAAACTCTGTAGGGATTTATATATTAATAATGTGTGTGTGTGTGTGTGCATGTGTGTGTGTGTAAAAGCCCCACTGCAGCTGCTTCTGCCATTAGAATGACAACACTATGTGTCTGCTATTCACCTCTTCAGGTCCAGCCCAGGGGTTTGCGTAGGCTCATTTTTCACTTTCCTTTGACCCTCAGTTGTCTCCACAAATGAGCCACCTGCTGTAACTCTGTGTGGGGGTAGAGCTGTGGGGTGAAGTAATGAGCCTGCAAGGCCTTTCTATGCCTATTGGCTGCTCTAGAGGGAAATTGAGGAATACTGCCGAGCCACAAATCTGAGATGTCAGCTCATAAATATGTAAGCTCCTGGCTTAGGTAATAAGCTCCTTGACAGCCAAAACTGTCATTTGCACGTTCTCTTCAGCTGAACACAAAAGTTCCAGTTGCCAGAGTGTCCCTGGATACTGGGGACTAAAAGCTGGAGAAAGGGGGTAGGGAGGAGGAGCTGGGCTATTGGCTCTTTACGGCGGCTCTCTGGTAGTTCTCCACTGCTGCTGCCTCCCTCACCGCCCATCACTGGGGGCTTCTCCCTTGGTATTTCATTAGTAAATGTAAGCAGAGATTTTGCACTGTAGTATTTGGGATAGGAAAAGATTGGAATAAAGAGGGCACATATAAATTAGAGATGGGAGAAATAGTTGCCAGCATTTAGCTTTTGGCAGCAGTGACTAAATCTGTGCAAATTTCAATCTCTGTTGCATCATGTTTAAAACTCTGTCAGGAGCTTAATAAAAACCCATTCAACAGTTTACTCTTCTTACATACTGTTGAGTCCATTTCAACTCATAGCAGCCCCATGTGATACAGAATAGAACTGCCCCATATGGTTTTCTAGGCTATAATCTTTATGGGAACAGATCTCCAGGTCTCTTCTTCTATAAAGCCACTGATGGGTTTGAACCACCAACCTTTTTGGGTAACAGCTGAGTGCTTAACCATTGCACCACCAGGTCCTTCAGACCAAATTTAGGTCAGGAAGCAGATATTTGGTACACAAATATTATTGAATACCTAATATAGGTACTTTGTAAGGTTTGGGAGATTTAAAAGTGATTCATGGAGAGGAGTGGTTAAGAGACAAATTAATTCTACTGTAATATGCTATGATAAGCCACAGAGTATCTCTGTTAACAAAATGATGCGAGAACATATGGAAGAGAAGAATAAATTCTGCTTTGGGTTGTGAGGGAGTCACAAGTATTAGAGCTGGGACTGGAAGGATGAGTAGGAGGTGGCTGGGAAGGGAGGGTATTTTAGGTAAAAGAATTGGCATGAGTCTCTTTTTATGCACAGAGGCATGGCTGTCATGTAATTATATTCATATTGCATAACAATTAAGACTAAATATTTTTCAGGTTCTCAAAATAGGCAGGTATTCATAATTGTTGTTGCTGTTAGGTGTTGTTGAATTGGCTCCAACTCATGGCGACCCCATGTACAACAGAACTCCTGTGCCAGCTTCTTGATCGTTGGTATGTCCATTGTTGCAGCCACTGTGTGTTTTGATTGCCTTCCAATCTAGGGGGCTCATCTTCCAATACTATATCAGACAGTAGTCTGTTGTGATCCACTGGGTTTTCTTTGGCTAATTTTCAGAAGTCAATCACCAGGCCTTGCTTCCTAGTCTTTCTTAATCTGGAAGCTCTCCTGAAACCTTTCCATCATGGGTGACCCTGCTGGTATGTGAAATAGTGGTGGCATAGCTTCCAGCATCATAGCAATAGGTAAGCCACCACAGTAGGCAAACTGACAGATGGTAGAATTATTGGATCATCTAAAGTAAGATGTTGTAATCCTAATAAATAAACTAACAGTATCAGATAGGATTCAAAATCATGTCACATTTTTCCAGCTGATTGGCAACAGTAGATTATGGGTCAAGTCCAAGGAAAAGGATGTAGGAACTGACCCACAAACATTGTTGAGAATCTTGGCTCTTTGACCTAGTGCGTGGTTAGTCTTCAGACTACTTGTTAACTCATTATAACTGTTTATTGTAAGATGGGATCAGTCTATCCATTTCTAAAAATCACTGCTTGAAAAGGAGTAGTTATTCATGACAGAACAGTGGATTGAGTTCAAACAACTTGGCTTCACTTGAAAAGCCGAAAGTCACTGGAAACTAATAAAAGTATAGGATTTTATAGCACTTTTCCTTTCAGGTAAATCAAGGTCTCTTTCTAGTTGTAGTAGACACTCTGCCTGCCAGCATTCTGTTAACTGGTTCTTTTATTAAGGTGTACTCCAAAAATTAGGGCATTGGTGGTTCAGTGGTAGAATTCTCACCTTCTAAGCTGGAGACTGGAGTTTGGTCCCTGGCCGATGCACCTCCTGCACAGTCACCACCCATTTGTCAGTCGTGGCTTGACTGTTGCCGTGTTGGTGAACAGGTTTCAGCAGAGTTTCTTGACTAAGATGGATTAGGAAGAAAGGCCTGGTGTTCTGCTTTTGAAAATCAGCCAATGAAAGTTCTATGCAAAACCAGCCAGTGAAAACCCTATGGATCACAGTGCTTCATGCTACGTGCATGGCATTGCCATGAGTCAGGAGCTGACTTAAGAGCAGCTAACAACAACCAAAACCAAACCAAACCCATTGCCACTGGGTCAATTCTGACTCATAGCGACCCTATAGGATGGAGTAGAACTACCCCATAGGATTTCCGAGGAGCGGCTCGTGGATTTGAACTGCTGACCTTTGGTTAGCAGCCAAGCTCTTAACTACTGTGCCGCCAGGGCTCCTAACAACAACAATCCCCAAAATACATAATAGTGGGAGAAGATACTAATGAGCCTTCTAAAACACCAGAGAAGGGTTGATTAATGTTTTGGAGAGTCAAAAGTGTCATAATGGTTGTAGAAGCAATCTTATTTTTGAGTGAGGAGAGACCTTAGAGACCATGTTTTTGTTGACTTTCTAATCTTTGAAGAATGTCACTCTAGGTAAGGAGACCATGATAAGATTCCGTAAAGAGTTAGTGAGAACTGCCACACTGTTAACCACTCATTCTTGGATTCATTTATACATTCATCCTTTTGTTCAATAAAGGTTCGAAAAGCCCTTACAACAGGTAGGATAAATATTTGAATAAGATAACTGCTGTGCCCTCCAGGGAAACCCTGGTGGCATAGTGGGTAAGAGCTGCAGCTGCTAACCAAAAGGTCAATGGTTCAAATCCACCAGGCACTCCTTGGAACCTCTATGGGGCAGTTCTACTCTGTCCTGTAGGGTCACTATGAGTCAGAATTCACTTGATGGCAGTGGGTTTGGTTTTTTGGTTTTGGTGCCCTCCGGTTCCTTATAACTTCGTAAGGAGTTATTATGGATTGAATTGTGTTCCCCAGAAATATGTGTTGTAAATCCTAACCTCTATGCTTGTGGTTATAATTCCATTTGGAAATGGGTTGTCTTTGTTATGTTAATGAGACAGGATTAGTGTAGGGTGTATTTTGAGTTAGTATCTTTTTTGAGATGCAGGAGATATAAATCAAGCTCATTAGGGAGAGAGAAGTAAGCAGAGATGGAGGAAGATAGATGCCAAGCCACATGAAGATCGCCCAGGAGCAGAAGCTCAAAAGACAGGGACCTTCCTCCAGAGCTGACAGAGAGAAGGCTTTCCCCTAGAGCCAGCACCCTGAATTGGGTCTTCTAGTCTCCCAAACCGCGAGAAAATAAATTTCTGTTAGAGGCCACTCACTTGTGGTATTTCTGTTATAGCAGCACTAGATAACTAAGACAGAAGGTAAAATATATATGCAAAGCATATAAATGGAAAGTTATTTTTTAAATGCAATGAAAGAGAGCTATTAAGAGTCCAGAGAGGGAAAATTATTTCTAAGTGAAATTGATGACTATGCTCTGTAATAGGGAATTTGCTGTGTAACTTGTACTCATGTATTCACATTTGTTTTATATAAGAAGTTTTAAGCATTCAACAAGAGCAAAAAAGGCAAAATTAAGTGTTGGCTTAACCTATGTCTTTATTCTGGGGAAATGCAGAGCAGGATTGGAATTGAATTGTTGAATTGTTATTTGCCATTTGTTGATAGTCTAAAGAGAACAGATTATTCAAGTACAAGATCGTTAGTGATGTAATTACCTTAAAAATGCAATTTTGGAATATATCTATATATTTATAAAATCAGACTCATCAGTTATTAGTAGATGTGAGCAGTATCTAAAGGCATCTCTCTTATGATAAGAGCTACCCCAGAAAACACCAAGGAAACGTGGACTTTGAGCCTCCTCTGAGGAAAGAAAGAGCCCTCCCCTATTAGGCTGGTGGTAAATGGTTTCTTTTCTAAAGGTCAGAGATGGGGGGAAAGAAGTAATCTAATCAAATTGACTTTTGGAATTAACCTTATGAAGCAGAAGTCTACAGCCTTTTAACTCATGGAGAATCTAGTGAGGATATTTATTTCCATTGGCAACTTCCAAATCACTCCTCCCCTAAAGACCTGGTAAAACAAACATTGGACGCAGACTAATAATGACGTAGAGAAATAATGATCATAACAACAATTTTGTTTGTTTTATGAGTATAATAGCCTATAAAATCCCATGCCATTAAATATTTTGTAATTATCACTTAAGAAGCCAGCAAACCTTAAAAATAAAATTGTATTCAGACATTCGTTCATCTATTCATCCTAGAAGTGTTTGTTGAGTGCCTACTATGTACCAGTCACCATTCTTGGCAATAAAAAAAACAAACAAAAGCTCGCACCCTCTTGGAACTTACTATAAGAGCCAGAAAACAAAAACCAAACGGGTTTCTGTTGAGTCAGTTGCAACTTATGGTGACCCCACGTGTGTCAGAATAGAACTGTGCTCTTAAACGTCAGTTCTGAACATATGCCTTGGAGATACGCTGCCTTAGGGAAAGCAGTAGGCTGACTGAAGCTGTGCATGGAGTCAGAGAAGCAAAGATGTGACTTTGGGCAAGTGTGAGAAGCTTAGACTGTGCTGCACCCTTCAAAGAGCAATAAACAGAATTTTATTTCAGTCCCTTACGAAATAAAAATAATCACCTTCCCCACAAATGATGAAAAACCTATTAATATAATATGACAGGCTTGGTTTTGAAGCTATAGAAACTTAAGTATACCAAATATAGCCCAAAGCATAGTCTTATAGAACCCCTGGGCTAGAGAGATTCTTAAATAAAAGTCACCTTGCCCTAGTTCAGTGTTTCTAAACTCTTCTATTGATAGGAAGCATGTGGGGATCATAGGGCTGGTCCTATCAGGAAGACATGCAGCCAAACTTATTTCCTCGGTAGGGTCAGCAGTTTTGGGCCAACTTGTCCCTCCATCTGTCCAAGCATCCATCATCCATCTGTTTGTCCACCCATGCATTCATCCATGTTTGTTTAGTGCTCACTGTGGACCAGGCGGAGTTCCTGGGTGATGTGAATGGTTAACCAAGAGGTTGGAGGTTTGAGTCCACCAAGAGGCACCTTGGAAGAAAGTCCTGGTGATCTACTTCTGAAAAATTAGCCATTTAAAACCTTATGGAGCACATGGGGTCGCCATGAGTTGGAATCAACTTGATGGCATTTTTTTTTTTTTTTTTAATGGAGAGGGAATGCAGTTGTAGGAAAGATAGACATGGCCTCTGACCTTACAGAGCTTTTAGTCCTGTGAGGAATTCCTAAGTAATTACAGTAAAATGTAAGCAGTTGAATGAGTCACACTTTTGGCACATTCCTCATCTTGACCAGGGGCCATACTGGTAGATACTTGTCTGGTGTGACAGACATAGTAGTCAGGTTCTATCAGTCTTTGGGCCAGTGCGTTAAGGAAAGATAATGTGTCTACCTAACTGAAATTGGTGGTAGTTTAACACAAGCATTTTGGTTTTGCATATGTATTGATTTTGCACACACGCTCCCTGAGTGCCCCAGGACTGCCTAAAGGTTCCTGATGAGGGTGATGTAGGTTTTTCTGCACCTGGTCATTATGTCATGAAGACACACTGTCAGAGGTCCAACTACCAAGTAAGTAATTGCCTCCAGCACTCAAAGGCTCCAGGCACCTGAGAATCTAGTTGCAGCTGGAGATTTTCAGGGTAAAGCATTTGTGCTGATGGACATTTTCCTGACATCTGATTTAAGGCTGTAGAAGACCCCAATTTATCAGCTCAAATTGAGAGTGTCCTCTGTTCTGACCTTTCTTACCTATAAATAAGATCCTCCCTGCCAACAGCACAACCAAGCTCATATTCAAGTTGCCCAGGACCTACAGTTGACATCAGAGTCAATATCACAAAGTCAATTATAATATTGACAAGCCCAGGTTGGTAATGTTCAGAGTTGACTCAGAATGCTGCAGTGCTTAAAAAGCAGGTCTTTCCCTTTAGGATTCATACTTTTAAAAGCTGCAGTTAGAATGTTTTATGGGGAAGAGTCTCTAAAAGGAAATGTTTAGGATAAAGCTTTCATATTAATATTTAATCATAACAGTAATATTTACTGGGTGTTTGCTTGTTAACTATAGGCCAGGAACTAACTGTTCTAAGAATGTGTGTGTGTGTGTGTGTGTGTGTGTGTATGACTTACAAAATTAAATATTTGTAAAATAAAACAAATCTAAAGCATATATTGGAAACCAGTTAGAAGGAAAGAAGAGAGAGATACCTGGACCAAGTTCAGTTGCAGCTGAACATTAATTAGACTGAATTTTATGGAAGCTAATGCAAATGGATCAGAAACAGTGAAAGAAAGAAGAAAAGAACAACAATATTTATTGAATTCCTACTGTTTGAATATTAGGATGGCCACTTTTCCATACATTATGCCCTTTATCTTCACAATAGACCCTTGAGGTAGTTATTTCCATACACTTTCAAGTAAGTGGCAGAGCCAGGATTTGAAACAACTCTATCTGATCTGAAGCCTGTGTGTATGTGTTTTTTTTTGTATTGGGTTATATTATTCTCACCCCACAAAGTGACACATATGATTTAGCTGCAGATACCAAGTTTTTCCTGGAGGACTTTTTTTTAATGGATCCCTACGTTAGGAACATTGGGTAATAGCATAGTAACCTATAAGTAGTAGGTGCTCAATCAGTATTTATAGAATAAAATGAATAAATAAATGCATGAAAAATCAGATAAAATATATCTTAAATTTGCATAGGATATGGTAATTTTTTTAATGGATGCTTTTACATCAACCTCTGTAAAAATCAAAGCCGTAACATAGCATCATGATTCAGTACAAGGCATTTAGGTAGAAGCCTAATAATATTTTGTCTTTACTTTCATAGTCTAACTTCTTGAAAGAATAGCCTAGATCCCGTTACTTTATTAGTCCCCGTTGACTTCTCATCCTGCTGAAATGTGTTCCACCTCTCCAATTCTGTTCAAGGTCAACAGTGAACCCCTTAATTCTAATCCAATGGACACGTCTCCTCTTGTCTTTCTTGACCTCTTAGAAACATTTAACCTTGTTGACCACTCGGTACATCTTTCCTGTTACCTCTTTGGCTGCTCCTTTTCAGTCTCCTTTGCTAGCTCCTCTTTTTCTGTTTGCCCATTAAATGTAAAGTTTCTCATGGTTCTATCATGGGCCACTTTCTCCTCCCATTCTACCCCACACTCTCATCCATTCTCATAACTCCAATTGCCATCTTCATGCTGAAGACTTCCAAATCCAAAAACCTAAACCAAATAGTTTTGATATCCAAATACTATCAGTGAAGATCCAAACCAAGACTGTATCTTAAAAATAGGTAGTTTCTGCTTATGGAGTCAAAGGTTTGTAAAAATTAAAAATCTTAGATATCATTCTTAACCATTTCTTGGTAATTATTCATGAGTTAGAAGTTGGTTCTGTGTATCTTTAAATTCATTTTAGTCTGATAAATTTCTCCATTGCCTGCAGTTTATTTCAAAATAATTTCATTTCTTTATAGCCATGCTTATTCATCTGATAATTTTTTCAAAAATACTTATTAACTAACTCTCTACAAAATCAAAAAGTAACTACAAAGACTCTAATAAAGACTTTTGTTGAGAGAGATGCATTACTTGAGAAGAACCCGCTGAGTTATCTTCTTATTTTTAATTTCTTTATTATTTTTCCTTTTGTCTCTCTTCCTACCCATACTCCACTCTTGACACGCACACACTCAGTCCCCAACAATTTTAGGCACAGCCTTGGAGGATAGAATGCAGTATATGGAGTGAGGGGTGGAGGGAGCCCATTCTCAGTACTCAGGTCCATGTCCTGTCAATGAAAATGTGCACCCTTTCTTTTCATCTCTGGGGCACTGCATCCTGTTCGCTTACCACGATACTGTTACCACCCTGAACCCACAGAAATAATCAAATAAACAGCAAACAGTTGATGGAGGTAATAAAGAAGCCCAAAACTATGATGTTGTTAACTGCCGACAATTTGGCTCTGACTCATGGCAACCCTGTGCACAGCCGAAACATTGCTGAGTCCTATGCTGTCTCCATGACTGTTGGGATGCCTGAGTCCACTGTTGTGGCCACTGTGTATTCTGAGTGTCTTCTAACCTAAGGGGCCTCATCTGCCAGCACTGTTTTGAACAATATTTTGTTGTGATCTATAGAGTTTTCATTGGCTAATTTTGGAGAGCAGATTGCCAGGCCTTTCTTCCTACTCTGTCTTAGTCTGAAAGCTTTGTTGAAACCTGTCCACCATAGGTGATCCTGCTGGTACTTGAGATACTAGTGGTATAGCTTTAAGCATCATTACAACATGCAGCCACCACAATATGTCAAACTGACAGATGGGTGGTAGAAAAACTATGGTGTTACAAGCTGAAGTGTGTGTCACATGGCACCAAAGGCAGTTTATAAACTGGTAATATATTCCTGTAGACTTTTCAGTTATACATGAATTATGAATATGTTCTGGTTAATTCCACCTTGCAATGTCCTTGAAAAAGGAGGGTGTGTTCTCTTAAAATATGAAAGATTTCTGAGGCTCAAAGCACATTGCAACTTTCCTGAGGCCGTTCAGCCTCGGAAACAGAACTTCCTGTTTCCAATGACTGTTTCCCTCTAGGTCTTGACCTGGAACTTGCTTCGTCAGCAGTACTTGGGTCTGGCTTGCCGGGTTTACTAGACATGCAGAAAAAGAAAAGTGTAATATGAAAGTCAACATGTCCTTAGTCTTCTGGTATTGTCACGCCAACTCGTCAAGTTCTGGATGAAGTTAAGTTCATTAGAGCAGAGGTTCCCAACCTTCTCTTGGGCTCTGCGGAGCAGCCTCCCGCTGATGACGTCTTAGCTATTAGTGAGCTATTAGGCAGTTCCTATCATATGAAATATTAAAGGACGCTGAAAGAGGAGCAGCAATGTCTGGTATCCCGCTACCATGCAGCTTGGAGGTGAGCAGAGGTTGGAGGGCAACAGGGTGCTGAGCGGCTGCTGTATAATGAGCTGAGAGGGGTTCATCCCTGGCAAGACAAGCGGAAGAGTCATTCTTAAAATGCTCCATATCACTGTAGCAGTTTAACTGAGCCCTGAGCAATCACATCAGATAGACCAACAGCACATTCACCTATCAGAAACGGAGGCAGAGGACACTCCTTTTGAGCTTCTGAGGCAAAAGGCCTTGGAAAAGCCTAGATTCTCCCACCAACAGTGTTTATTTGGAGTTTCTAAAATCCAAATTTCCACAGCCAGGAAGTTTGCACTTTGTTCTTCTGTTTAGCCTTCTGTGCCAACGACCGGTTGTTTTAGTAAACACCTGCTATATTCGGGTGTGTGGAAGTCCCTGATTACACACAAGAAGCTTCGCTCAGCAAACACTTTCATAGGTACTTGTCTTTAAGCAAAAAAGGTTTTACTTTGAGTAGCTGTCGTAAAAAGTTAGCTTACCAATGGACTCCTTTTTCCTCCATTATTTTTGCCTTCAGTCATTTTTCTCTTACTCATAATATTCTCATTCTGGGAAAGTCCAGACAGAAACAGGTTGGCAACATCCAACAATAGTCTAGTTTTTGACGAGACCAGATCAGTTGTCGGTGGAGTCAGTTTCAGCTCATGGTGACCCCGTGTGTGTCAGAGTAGAATTGTGCTCCAAGGGATTCCAGTGGCAGATGTTTCAGAAGTAGATCACCAGGCCTTTCTTCTGAGATGCCTCTGGGTGGACTCAAACTGCCAAGCTTTTGGCTAGCAGCCAAGCACATTAACTGTTTGCACCACCCAGGGACTTCTTTCTACCCTTTTAAAGTACTACTTTTTACCCTTTTTGAACCTCCAGGCGTGAGGGAATGGTATGCTGTCCAGATAACACAGTTCAGGAAAAGCTTCCAGTTCCAGCTTGTTGGCAAAGCTCGTAGCCGTGTGGTGAGTGCACTTGCTGTGTGTCTTCACTTCGGCCTTCTCCAGCTACTCTTTATCTCTGCTGCTGTGGGGCCGATATAACGTTATCCATACCCTTTGGTGGGATGTATTCTTCTCCTCTGTGCAGTTTAGGAGTAGACTTTTAACACGGAGCAGCTGCTGGATGATTCAAAAATGACTTTAGTGATATTCGTAGCCGATTGATTGCATAGTTCTTTTGTGCAGAGTTGTCATTCAGTAAATATATATTGATTGATTGATTTTCTCCAAGCACTGAGATGCATTCTAAGCAGCCTGCAGCCTTCATTTCTGTATGTAGAGGGAGAAGCATGAGGCGGTGGAGAATGGTACAGTTATGTTACTTGTGGAGATGGTCATCGTCATTATTGTTGTTGTTATTATGCAAGAACTCACTTCTGGTTATAGGAATAAAGAAGCCATTTTTGTATAATTTGCCTCTCACATCCTAATTCTGGGTATGACCTAACTCACTCAGCTGAGACATTTTCCCCTGTCATATGGAGGTATGTTGCTAAGCAACTAGATCAGTAATTGGTAAATACTTATATGTGATTTGATTTGAGTTACACATAAAAATATGTAGCTGTTTTTTTCCTCTTCATTATTAGACAAATGATTATCATTTGATCTTATTTTGCCCAAGTAAAATAAAATAACTGCTTTCTTCATTTGTTAAATTGCATAATAATGTGATGTAGTGGGAAGACTCTGGGTCTAGAAGACAGAAAACTCAAATCCTAGTTCCAGGTATGAGAATCACTAGCCCTGTGACTGTGGATAAAGTAAGGTAGCTTGTGAGCCTTCCTTTTTTTTCCCCCAGTCTGTAAGTTAAGGTACTGATACCTTTTCTGCTCGCCTCACGGGGCTGGGTGAAGGATGGATGTGATGATATGTGGAAAATGCTTTAGAAAGAGTAAAACATGCCAAGGTTTAAGCACGATCTAGAACTCTAGCCTATTGAATCCTGGGACTCTGTGTATGTTGGTATAACTCCGAAGGCTGGCTTGATTAAAAAGTATGGAGCGAGCACACACTGTCCTTTTAGCATGGCGCTAAGCTATGAGGCAGGTCTGGGAGCTACAGAGAAATTAAAGATGTGGTCTCAACTCTCAGTGAGTTAATAATGCAGTGATGGAGGTAACACTGATAACATGCAGAAGCAGAAGGTAACCCCTCAAAGCTGCCTCTCATTAAATGTTAAAGCATAAGATATGTATTCTCAAGACCGATTGTTAAAAGAGTTCAGGGGACTAACGGTCCACACAAACTACAGCCTCATCTACTCTAAGACCATAACTAGATGATACCCGGCTACCACTGAAGACTGTTCTGATCAGGGCCACACTGGATGGATCCCGACAGAAAGAGAGAAAAATGTGAACAGAACTCAGATTCTTAAAAAGTCCGGACTTACTGGACCTGTTGAGACTAGAGGACTCCCTGAAACAGTCTCCCTGAGATAATTCCATAAACCTTGAACCAAAACTACCTCCTGAGGTTACCTTTTAGCTAAAGAACAGATTGGCCCATATAATAAAGAATATTACCCGTGAGTACTTTGCACGTTTAAAAAATCATCTCTATGAGACAAAAGGCTCGACAGTTACTCTGAAGCAAAGATGAAAGGGTTAGGGGACAGGGAAACTAGATTACTGGAATGAAACATCCAGAATGGAATTAATGAGAATGTTGACTCATTGTGAAAAATGTAATCAATGTCACTGAACAATTTGTATAGTAATTGTTAAATGGAAACATAATTTGCTGTGTAAAATTTCAACGAGAACACAATAAAATATTATTAAAACAACAACAACAACAACAAAGAAGAATTCAAGGGAAAGAATGAGGATCTGCAAAGACTGAAGTCATCCGTGAGGGCAACTTGCAAAAGCCCTTGAAGAATGGGTAGATTTGTAAGAGGAGAATAAGGGTAAGTGTATAGCAATGATTACTAGGGGTTATGGTGGTGCATTAAATTGCAAAAATCCATCCATTTCCAAATTAGAACTGTCTAGCTGTAGCATTTTAACATAGTCTTATTTGAGGTTAGTGGTCAGCCATGTTTTGCTTCCTAGCAGTAAACATTTTATTTGAAGTCATGTCATGAACTACCTTCCTACACTAATGAAATGGATCATTTACATAAAAATTACAAACCCCCAAGACCCATATGCTTCTCCTCCTCTGGAGACATGGAAATGACCTCCCTGACAGCCAATTAGAAAAATGGAAAGGTGAGAGAGAATCCTTGTATTCCCTGTTTGGAAAGTTTCCAAAATGACTAACGAAAGCTTCGTGGTGATGATGCCAGAATATGTTTAAATAGGCGTTATTTCAGAATGAAGCGTAATGGGTATTCGTACATGTGAATGAACATCTTAATTGTTTTCAGAAGCTCTGCCTCAGACCATGGGTTCTTGTCACATATCCCTGCGATTCTTAATCTGTTTTATTATCTTCTACCCCTGTGTCATTGATCCCATGGATTTCCTAGGAGCTGCTGTGATCTGTCATGTCATTGCTCATTATCAGATAGTCTTAATCCTCAGAGCATTGAAATATTTTATAATGGCATATGAGCCATTGTAGCCCGTGGCAGCACTGGCCATTTTCATGGTTAAATTGCAGCTTGGCTCGTCCTTTACATGCTGACAGTGGAGATTTTGCCACTCTCGTCCCCTCCTGGGTTGGGGCCCTTTCTGTACAGCAGGTACAGCTTTCTGAGGGCCTCACCTTGCCCTTCTCCTGAGTAGGTTTTCGGTTGTTACCTCACCAATCAGTTGCTTGGGTCAGATTTAATTGAGCTTGAGTGGCCTCTTAATTTTTAGATACTTTTAATCCAATATCTGAGCATCCTACATTGAACACTTTCTCAGACAAGATGAAATGTTCTCAGGGCCTGGTAAGGAACATATAGTACATAGAATTTTAAAAAAGGATAGAGAATCTGTAGACTGTACTACCTGATTTTTCTTTCTGCCCCCTAAGGAAAGTTCTATACTTCGTGAAGCTAGTAATTCTTAAAAAATTGTTAGGTCAATATTTTAGTAGTCTATAGACACTAAGGGAAAGCCCTGGTGGCACAGTGGTTAAGAGCTCAGCTGCTAACCAAAAGGTTGGCAGTTCGAATCCACCAGCTGCTCCTTGGAAATCCTGTGGGGCAGTTCTACTCTGTCCAGTAGGGTCGCTATGAGTCGGAATCAACTGGATAGCAATTCTTTTTTTTTTTTTAAATCTATATGGGATCAAATGGACAACAGCAACTTGAAAGATTAGATGGGCACCTTAGGGGGAAGTGAGTTTATGTTAATAAGGGAGGAACAACTCAAATAAGGAGGGTGAGAATGGTTGCCCAACTTGAAGAATGTAATCAGTGTCACTGAATTCAGATGTTAGGATAGTTGTCTTGTGCTTATGAAATGAGTAAGGATTGTGGAAAGAAAGGGGTAGAACCCAAAGGCAAGCACTCAGCTCCATAGGTATAAATTCTTGCCAAGTACAGACTACCGCTCTTCCCCTCGCAGGCTGATAATGCTTAGCATGGCGCCATTTTCTTTATAGGTGTTCAGTAAATATTAATTTCATCCTGCAGAAGAGACTATCTTTCTCCTTGAAATAAGGCACAGAGAATTAAATGAAGCTAATGGATATTTAAAGATGTATTCTGGGATGAATAACTTTAGGAAATATGTGATAATAGCCTTGGTAAGAATGAGACAAATAAATATTGCTTATAGTAGCTTCCTAGTTTTTTTTTCCTGATTGAAATCTTACAAAACAACCCACTCATCTGGTTTTCTTCCTTTGAAAAAATAACTTGTAAAAACAATAATTACACAAAATACACTTCGAGCCAAAATGTCTTCATCTTTCTGATTCTTTTGTGACTACCTCTCCTTTATGTCACTGAATAATACAATTATACGTGAATGATTTCTGTACCTTAACCTTCTCCTATCTGTGTGTCATTGAAGTGCTATGTAGAAAGAGCTGACTTCCAAGAAACTGGAGTATATAAAATAGAGATCAAGCAGCTGGTTATAATGATGTCAAAATTAAAAGAAAATGTTATTATAGAATCCATGGCCATAGAATGTGATTTCTATTAATTTTAGCAGTCTGAGAGTCTCGATATATTTATTTTATCTACATATTTTAAGGAGAAAATGATTTTAAACTGTATTCTCAAAATAATTCCTTTGTTTCTGTTTTTCTGCATAGAAGCCAAAAGAGGCTTCTCTAAATGGAATAGAGATTCCAGGAATCATTGCAGACTCTTTGCACTAGAAGGGAGCTTGGAAATCATCTTGTTTTTATAATGCATGCTGCCCTCTCTCTAATATTCTCTGTAAGAGTCTTCCAGCCACTGCTTGAACACTTCCAATAACAGAAAGCTCACTATTTTATAAAGTAGACCCTATCATGAATGTGTTACTCCAATTTTTAGAAAAATATCCCTTATAAAGCTACAACATACCTTTAAATTTCACCTACTTGTTTTGCCGTTTCTGTTTATATAAGTCTCATCCTTACTCAGAGGCAATACGATGCAATGTAGGACACGTAGACGTCGGTTCAGTCTCAGTTCCACTACTTACTGTCATTTTCCTGCAAAGTGCCTTTTATTAAGTACGTCCTGTGTGTTAGGCATTATGCTAAACCCTTTACGTGTCTATTTCACAAAAAGTCTATTAAGTAGGTACCATTTTTGCTGTATTTTACTATCCAGAAACTGAAGCTTGATAATAATAATGGGTGGTACAAATGGTTAACACACTTGACTGATAACTGAAAAGCTGGAGGTACAAGTCCACCAAGAGATGCCTCAGAAGAAAGGCCTGGCAATCTACTTCTGAAAAATCAGACATTGAAAACCCTATGGAGCACAGTCCTACTCTTGACACACTTGAAGTTGCTGTGTGTCAGAATCAACTCAACGGCAACTTGTTGGTTGGTTGCATTGTTGAGTGCCAACTACGTGCCAGGCACTATGCTAAGTCCCCTATATACACGTTATCAGAAGTTAAGTAACTTGCCTAAGCTTATCTACCTAGTGTCTGCAGAAGCTGCATGTTCAAACTCAGGTCAGATACTCAAAGGCCTCTGAATTGAACCTCTTTAAGGCTCATTTCTTTGTTTCTGAGATGAGGGTAATATGATCTTCCTCACAGCTTTTATGAGATTCAAAAAGATGGCCTCTGAAAGCATCTAGCATCCTTGCTTGAAAAATACTTTCTTCCACCTTCCACTTATTTATTTTTTTAAAGATCCTTTTCCTTCCACTTTCTCCAGACATAAGTTCTGTGGGCCAAATATCCCTATTCCTTCAGACTTCATTCATTCATCCAACAAATATTTATTGGCATTTCTGCCCTGGCAGAACTTATATCCTACAGGAGAAATAGATAATAAGCTATAAACATGATAACTAAGTAAATCATAGCATCATGGCAGGGAGAGGAGGTAAGGGAAATAGTAGTCTGGGTGGTATTTCATTTACTGTGTATAATATATTATTCAAAATGGCTGTGTAACCCCAAAAATTGCCCCAAAACTTAGTGACTTAAAGCAAAAAACAATTGTGTGTTATCTCTCATGGATTCCGAGGGTCAGGAATTTGGACAAAATACAGTGGAGATGGCTTGTCTCTGCTCCGTGATGTCTGGAGCTTTAGAAGACTTGAAGGATGGCAGCTAGAATCATCCAAAGCCTCATTTACTCACATGTTTGGCAGTTGATGTTGGCTATTGACTGGGGTCCTTACAGTGTGGAGGCTGAGCTCAAAGGGTGAGTGTCCCTAGAGAGAGAGCCAGGTGGAAGCCATATTGCCTTTTATGACCTAACCTTGGAAGTCATGCAGCATCACTTCCGCCATATTCTCTTGGTCAAGGCAATTTCAAAGTTCCTTCAGGTTCAAGAGGAAGGAACATATACCCACTTCTCAATGGAAGAGTGTCAATGTCATGTTGTAAGAAGAGCATGTGGGATAGGATATATATTGGTGCAGCTATCTTTGGAAAATAAGTCCTCCATGATGGGCAAGGTAGGTTCACTGACATTTGAGCAAAGATTTAAAGGAGGTGAAGGAATGAGCCATATGCCCATCTCTGTCTGGGGCAGAGCATTCCAGGCTAAGGCAAGAGCCTGTGCAAAGACCCTGAGGTGGGAATGTACCAGGAGTATCTGGAGGCTAGTATGGCTGGAGTAAAGTGATAAAGGAAGGGGATAGTAAGAAAGGAGGTCTGAAAGATACAGGGGAGTGGGATCAGGTCATGTAAGGCCTTAAAGGCCATAATAAGTACTTTGGCTTTTACAGTGAGTGAGATGGGGAGCCAAATAGGTCTTGAGCAGAGAGAGATTTTAAAATAATTACTGTGACTGCTTCGTGGAGAACAGCCTGTAGAGGGGAAGTAGGTGGCAAAGGAGAAGAAAGACAAGTTAGGAAAAGATTGCAGGAATCTAGGCAAGAGAAGATAGTGGCTCCGACTAAGATGGTAGCAGTACAGGTGGTGAGAGATGGTTGGGTGTCTTGAAGGTAGAGACAACAAGATTTCCTGATGGGTTGGATGGGTGGTATGAGAAAAAGAGGACTCAGAGATGACTGAGCCATTGGAAGGATGGAATTGCCATTTTCTCAAATAGGGAAGGCTGAGGGCATAACAGTTTTGCAGGAAAAGATCAGTAACTCAGTTTTGGAAATGGCAAGTTTAAGATGCCTACTGGATACCCATTTTGAATTATTGACGAGGTAGCTGGATAAATAAATATGGCATTCCAGGGAGGGGTCTAAGCTAGAAATAAAAAATCTAGGAGCCATAGGTGTAAAGATGCTATTTAAATTGTGTTCCTGGAAGACAGTGTTAAAGGATCGAGTATAGATACAGAACATCAAGTTTCCTTTGCTGGTTCCTTCTCTTCTCCCCAACCGCTTAATGTCAGGGTACCCCAGGGCTCAGTCCTTGGTCGTCTTCACTTGTATATCTATACTATGCTCTCTCTCTTTCCCTCTCTATATGTGTACACTTTTATATGTATATACATATACATATACTCATATACTCAGTATATATATACATAATCTCTCCTCTCTTTATACACACACACACACACACACACACACACACACACGTATATATATACATATGTGTATATATTGAGCCCTGGTGGTGCAATGGTTAAGCACTTGGCTGCTAACCAAAAGGTTGGTGGTTGGAACTCACCAGCTGCTCCGCGGGAGAAAAGACTTGGCGATCTGTTCCCGTAAAGATTTCAGCCTAGGAGACCCTATGGTGCAGTTTTACTCTGTCCTTTAGGGTCACTATGAGCTGGAATTGACTCAACAGCACACAACAATATAGATAGATAGATAGAATGTATATGTGCGTGTATATATGTATATGTACTTACTGTGGTATAGATACACAAGTGAAGAGGACCAAGGACTGAGCCCTGGGATTCTCTGCCATTAAGAGGCTGGGGAGAAGACAAGGAACTAGCAAAGGAAACTGGTGGGAAAAAAAGTATATCAAGAATGAAGGATATACACACTGCTTCTGATACATTAAGTAAGATGGGGACTGAGAACCACTCAATTTATTGGAAGTGATTGTTAACCTTGACAAGAGCTGTTTCAATGGAGTAGTGGGACAGAAGTCTGCTGGGCGTGTCTTTATGGAGAACAAAAAGAGAGGAATTGGAGAACGTGAGTATAGACAACACTTCTCGTGAGTTTTGCTGCAAAGATGAGCAAGGAAATAGAAATAGTAGCTGGCTGGGGAAGTACAATCAAGAGAAGGATTTTTTTTGAGATGAGAGGAATACCAGCATGTCTATATGCTGTTGGAAATGATCCAGTATAGAGTGAAAATGTGATGTTGTAGGAGAGAGAGGGAAGTGAGTTGCTGGAGTGATGTCCTTGGGTATGTCCTTCATATGCTTTAATTTCAAGGACTCTCGCTTTCTTCGTCTGCTCAGTATGTGTGTGGGTATGTGGACATAGGTGGCAGAAATAGGTAAAAGGAAAAGGAGAAAGTCAGTCAACAGGCCACTACCTCTTCTGAGCTGCCTTTCAGAACCACCCTCTGCTCCTCCCGGTCTCCCCATTTTGGACTGGGAGCCCCACCTGGTAGGGGAGTGGGAGCCGTGGCAGCAGTCTAGTCCTTTTTCTGCTGCACAAAAGAATCCTAAATGCAAATGGATAAACACCACCTTCCAGTGACTAGCAGATAGTCTTCTTCCCCCTCCTTTCTAACTCTCTAAGACAGAGGCAGCCTGGCTTAACACCAGTGAGGGATCACCGAGCCAGAGGAGCAAGTGTCAGGAGAACTCAATGCTCATGCCTGGTGCCACCGCCTGACACATAGCTCTGGATGAGTCACTGTTCTTTTAGAGGGAGAATCTTAAAGATTAATGAAAACTGCCAAGAGAAGCGACAGACTAGTAACGGAAGTGTTCCATTTCACCCATAATTTTAGAAGGAAAGCTTCAGGAAGAATGGCAATGAAATCATGACAAAAATACATATATAATCCTGCTTTTTTCTTTTCACTCATTGGCAAAAGGAAGCATTTTGGAAATCTACTTTTGGTGCCCTTGATCTTTCATCAATCTACAACAGAGTGACTATATAGTTCCTGAAGTTTGGCACACGGTATTGGGACATTTGCAGTATGTTTCCATCAAACTGTTTCTCGTGCATTCCATCCCTCTGTATTTCACTCTTGTGAAGTAGATTTTCAGTTTTATGACTGAGAAAAATTAAGCTTTGAAATGGTAATGCTATTTGCTATATTTGTGCCATGGCAATTTTGTAGCTCGGGATTTGTCAAAAGCATGATAATTACTGATACAAAATTAAAACCAACTACTGGTATTCCATATCATTAAGAGCGACAGGGAGGAAGGTGCGAGCAATGCTGATTTTGTCTTTCTGACCTGCCACTCTGTAACCTGTTAAGTAATTGACAAGAACATTGGATGGACTGTAAGGTTTTGCTCCATAGAATAAAGTCATGGCAGTCTATTTGTTTTAAGCGGCATCTCAGATGTTTAATAGCATTCGATAAGGAAAAATTGGAATTCGTAAAACAAGACTATAGTGTGAAAACACCAAGAATTAATCCAGAAATAAGTATGTTGTTGTTGCTGTTAGTTGCCATCAAGTCAGCTCTGACACACGGTGACCCCGCATACAACAGAACGAAACATTGCCCCATCCTGTACCATCTTCAAGATCGTTGGTATGTTGAAGTCCACTGTTGCAACCACTGTATATTTTGAGTGCCTTCCAACCTAGGGAGCTCATCTTCCAGCACTATACTGGACCATATTCTGTTGTGATCTGTAGGGTTTTCATTAGCTGAATTTTTGGAAGTAGATTGCTAGGACTTTCTTCCTAGTTTGTCTTAGTCTGGAAGCTCCACCAAAACCTGTTCACCGTGGGTGACCTTGCTGGTATTTGAAATACCAGTGGCATAGCTTCCAGCATCATAGCAACATGCAAGCCACCACAGCACAACAAACTGACAGACGAGTGGTGGAGAAATAAGTATATTGTCTATGAAATATGGTTTTTACTTATTGGCTATGAAGCCACGCTTATTTTCTCGTCTTACTCCTGCTTGGAACATTCCCATTAAATCTTCCAATGGCAGACCTCAAACATAGGTCCTGGCTGGGCTGCTTTTTTAGAAAGCCACTTTTACTCACATCATCTCTTGCCTTGTTTTCTACCTCTACTCTGTGATAAAGTTGTATTTTAAACATTACAGGGCACTTGAGTGATGGACGATGTGATGTGAACATCCAGTATTATTAATGATACTGGCCACCTCCACTCCTCCGTTTCTCCATTTACACCTCTCACTCCTGGCGCTTGCCTGTGAATTGCAGTTTGTATTTAAACACTGTCCCGCAGAAAAGCCGGCTTTCCCCTGGGCTCAGCACTCTGCACCCTATTTGGTGTTGTGTTTCTAAAGCCAGTTTCATTTATATTTCCCCTATCGACCTGGGCTTGTGTTTTCCTTCCACAGCTGTGTGCATAACATGCCTTGATTGCTTGCCACATGGCTCTTCATCAGACTGGTGTGGATTTTACAAGGTGTTAGAATTTTTAAATAGCTCATAAGGCCTCTCACAGTTGAGTTTATACCAGAGAAGTTATGGAATGATTAACCTAATTGGTGTTGTTTATCCACAGAGATGACCAGCTATATTCATGCTAAAGCTGAGTGTTTGTGGATAAGTAATAAACAATTCTTTGTAAATGCTGATTGCAGAACTGTGCATCTTTATGGCTTTTTTTCTGATGCATAAGTGATTGGGTCTCTCATTAAGTTCACTTTTGTAGTGAGGGGCTATTACAGAGTACACTGAAGGTAAGGAGAGAAAGTACTGTGAAGCTCTTCAGTAAAAGCTCTTAAGAGAAAGAAAATAAAGTAAGCCTACCGTATCTGATTGATTATACAGTAATTTTCCCTTTGTTGTCCCTTTTCTTCATTTTTTCCTCCAGAGCTGCCCAGAAGTTAAATCTGTCTTCTAAAAAGAAGAAACATCGGCCTTCTACTTCTTCTGTGGCTGAGCTGCCTCTCTTTGCCACCAGCTTCAGTGGGATTCTGCAGACCTCCCCTCCCCCCGCCCCACCCTGTCTGCTGAGAGCCGTCAACAAGGTGAAGGACACCCCCGGCCTGGGCAAGGTAGGCATGTCTGCTGTCGCAACCACTACCTTAGAGTGTCGGGTTCTGGACCCAGGGGAGAGAAGACGGTGAGGGCTCCAATTTGTTAAAGTAAGGTAACAGGATAAAAAGGAGATAAGACAAAATTCAACTGGGGGAAAAAAAAATGCTGTGGAGTAGCTTCTGACTCACGGTGACCCCGTGTGCCACAGAGTAGAACTGCTCCATCGGGTTTTCTTGGCTGTAATAATAACAGGAGCAGATCCCCAGACCTTTCTCCCGTGGTGGGTTCCAACTGCCAACCTGTAGGTTAGCTGTAGAGTACAAACTGCGCCACCTAGGGACTGCGTATTGCAAAATTTTCTTTGTTTAGGTAGACCAGTACCGTTGAGGTGAAGTCGACTCTGACTCACGGCAACCTCACATGTCTGAGAGTAGAAATGTGCTCCACAGGGTTTTTAATGGCTGATTTGCAGAAGTAGATCACCAAGCCTTTTTTCCAAGGTGCCTCTGGATGGGCTGGAACTTCCAAACTTTAGGTTAGCAGCCAAGTGCATTAACCATTTGTACCAAATTACAACATTTAAGTTATTGGAGATCTGATTTGATTTTGTGGAAAATAGCTTTGCGTTGTTTGACAGAACTGTAGCCATTTGGAGAAAAGATAAAAGGCCACAAAAGAGGGAAGGCAGAGGCAGGAGACACAGTACAGGAATAAGGCAAAGTTTATTCCCAATTTCCCCGTGACACTTTCACTGTTTTTCCCCTTCAAAGAAATCATAATTTCTATTTTTGAACCAGACTATTGATGGGATTTCTGGGGAGCATTTTAAGTTGTGCTTTTCTGGCCAAGAAATGCAATTTTGAATTTTTACAAATACTTAGAAAGAGATGTGGGAATATTTATTACAAGATGGTGCTCAGCTCTGTTTGGAATACCTTTATTTTTAAATGCCATCTCTGAATTCTTTCTCTCTTCTAAGATAAACATCTGGGTGAAGTAACTTATGGTTACGCTTCAGTTGCTAAATAAGCTGGGACTTCTAAAAAGGTTTATGTAAAGAGGTGGCTGCTTTATTTCTTTAAGTTTCGTCAGAAGCTGAATGGTGTATACAACCTTGCCAGTCCTTTGCCGACTTAACCTGAATCCGCTCTGAGCTTCATTTTGAGAAGTTGCTAGTCTTGCTGAAGGGAGCATCTACTAAACTACATGGATTGACATTTTATTTATTTAGATCACTGACTACCTATCGCTTTGCCCCAAACATAATAGTCATACCCAGGGTTCATGGTCTTCGGTAGCCTCAGCCTAACTCCGTAGTCCTTCCAGAATTTATCCTCACACCCTCTGCCCCCTTCCTTCTGCTTCTCTCCTCTTTCAGTTTATACTGTCTCCTTCCCTGCTACCCCACCCCAAATTTCACCATCGTGTTAGGAAGGTATTAACTTGATTTGTTATTCTTTCCAAAAGCATATAAATTTTAAAAGATTATACTGACTAGGCAATGCTTACTCTAATGGAAAGCATCCAGTCCTGGAATTTTCCAAGGTTTTGGAGTAGAGATGAGAATTTTCAGCTGAGGCTTTTCAGGACCAGAGGTAAAGTAAGACACGAAGCAGCAGGTCAGGGACCTGGGCTCAGTCTGTGAGGGTGGCTCTCGTGTCACCGGACATGTAAAGAGATGAGAAAACAGTACCACCAGGTCTCCTCACATGGAGAGGACTCGATGTAGATGGAGGCTTCCTAGGAAGGGCAGTGGTAGCCCCAAGGGGCCACTGGAATAGTAATGGACGGTTATTAAGCTTCTTTTTAAGCAGGGTAGGTCCAAGTACAGGCAGCCCCTGGGTTACGAATTAGATCCATTCCTAAGTGTGTCTTTAAGTAGAATTTATAGGTAAGTCAGAACAGGTGCGTAAAGTTCTTATTTAGCCTTACTTTAGTGCAAGGCTTTGAACTAGTTTGTCTGGTTCGAACCCTTGCTGAGAATTTGCATTTCTAACAAGCTCCCTGCTGAGAATTAGCATTTCCACCCCAGACATACTGAATCAGAATCTACATGTTAACAAGATCCCCAGGTGATTCTTATGTATAACTTCCTGGAAACTTGTTAGAAATGCAAATTCTCATCAGGGAACTTCTAAGAAATGCAAATTTTCAGCAGGGATTCAAACCAGAATGAACTGCGGTTGGAAGCCCTGCTTTAGTGCAAGAAAAGGCTCAAAACCTTTTTAAAATTTAAAAGCTGCATATGCAGCAAGTGAAGGTGATTGTGATAAAGAATCTGTTGTGAGTAGGGGTTGCAGGGTAGAGGGCCAGTGAAAAAGAGGAAGACCCTCAATGAGATGGATTGATACAGTGGCTCCAACAATGGGCTCAAGCATAACAATGATTGTGAGGATGGCTCAGCACAGGGCAGTGTTTCCTTCTGTTGTACATTGGGTCCCTATGAGTCAGAACGGACTCAATGGCACCTAACAACAAGGGGTTGGAGTAGGGGTTGGGTCTGTGTCTTAGTTATATAGTGTTGCTATAACAGAAATACTACAAGTAGAAGGCTTTAACAAAGAGAAATGTATTCTCTCACAGTCTAGGAGGCTAGAAATCCAAATTCAGGGCGTTGGCTCCAGGGGAAGGCTTTCTCTTCCTGTCAGTTCTGGGGGAAAGTGCTTGTCATCAGTATTCCCCTGCTTTAGGAGCTTCTCAGCACAGGGACCCTGAGTCCATAGGACACATGCTCCTGGCTTTACTTTCTTGGTGGTGTGAGGTCCCACTGTCTCTTTGCTCACTTCTCTTTTTTTTATCTCGAGAGAGATTCACTTAAGATACAACCTAGTTTTATAGATTGAGTCCTCCCTCTATAACATAACTGCCTCTAATCCTGCCTCATTAACATCATAGAGGAAGGATTTACAACACAGAGGAAAATCACATCAGATGACAAAATGGTGGACAACTACACAATATTGGGAGCCATGGCCTAGCCAACTTCACATATATTTTGGGGAACAATTCAATCCATGACATTCTTATTGTGATGAACAACTTATTTCGAGTAGGGGTTGGAGTGGAGGTTGGTCCAGTCCTCAAAGTGAGGGCAAATTTACATAACATTAACGGGCAAGTACAAGTTGTCTGTAAGTCAAGGTTCGTAACCTGGGGAATGACGGTAACTGCAGGACTTGTGTTTTGCTAAGAGAGTTTGCAGCTTCCGTGTCAGAGCTGAGCTGTTCTGGAGACAGTGAACTTGAGGGCTGTTGCAGACTCCTTCTCCTCTCGTCTTTTAAGCGACGTTCGCCTTCTCTTCTGAATCAATGGGAACAGATATTTAAATGATACCATTTTGAAGAGGCACTAGGTTATTAGCCAACCTGACGTGCTCATATACCCCAGTATGACCCCTGTCCAGGACACCTCAGATGAACCACATGAGAAACTGTCTTTCTGCATCTATAACACTGGCCCTGTCCATGGAACCTAAAAGGGTGGATGTAGATACATCTTGAGGTGGGGCCATGGCCTGAGCCCCAAACCCAGGGCCTCTGTCTTTCCATCCTCATCCCTAACCCTCTCCCTGGACTTCTGAGACAAGGGATCAGGGTGCCAAGGTCGGGGACCCAATCAGCAGAAAGTCTGTAAACAGCCAGGAAGATGACTCAGCACTTTCACCAACATAGTGTGGAGGGGTAAAGGTCTTTATTTCAATACTGATTTCATGACATACCAGGTATAAGGTGCCTTACAGTTAATAGTTATAATAGTTAATAAACTGTTGTTATTAGTTGCTGCTGAGTCAATTCTGAGTCATGGTGACCCCATGTGTCAGAGTAGAACTGCTCCATGTGGTTTTCAAGGCTGTGACCTTTTGGAAGCAGGCCTTTCTTCCGAGATGCCTCTGAGTGGGTTCGAACTGCCAACCTTTCAGCTAGTAGTCAAGCACTTATCCGTTTGTGCCACCCGGGGACTCCTGTTAATAAACTAAATCTTGTGAATCAGGCACTTAATTAATGATAACGAGATATTATCCCTCTCACTGATTTGCAGCCCAACATACTTTTTTGAATGGCAGAGAAAAGGGTGAAGTTAACCAGCTGCAAATGGCAGGAAGTCCTGAGTTTATCCATGGAAGGTCGTCATGAATGGAGTCATCAGCCTGTGTGTCACAGCAGGTGACAGAAGTGTGACATCTGGGTGACCAGTGGCACATGGCAGCTGATCCTCATTTCTGCCCTACTGGGGATCTGGGGGCAGTGGTGGAGCAAGTGACAGTTGGAGGGTATGTGCTTTCTGGAAGATAGTTGAAATCATCCACTTGTTACTTTAGAGCACGTGCAGTGATTGAAACAAGAGGTCATTAAGCACACATCCCACCCTGCCTCTTCCTGCCCGGGAGGGTCTGATTCCATAGTACCAGAAGATTTGCACTCTGCCATATAGGTGCCCGACTGCATATAGGTGCCTTGACTACCTGACCTTCAGCTGAGCCCCATTCTTCCCAGACTCCTGCTTTTTCCACCCGCTGATATCTCGCTATAATTAGGACCTGCAGTTCCTTTTACCTGTATGGGAAAATTCCCATCAATTTACCTCTGTTGCATAATTTACATTTTAATATCTCAAAGAAATACAGTGGAGCTTAATATAGAACATAAAGAATTGGCCCTGTGTATAAATAGGCACATTTGAAATAGACAAGATTGATCAAATTGCCAAAAGCAACTCAATTATTTAAACCTGAGCTGGGGCCTCCTGGGGTGGGGAGCAGGGAAGCTGGGACCCTTGAGGTAGCCCTGAGGGTGAGAGCCTTATTACCCAGTCCAAGCTCCACCTCTCGTGCCTGAACCATCCAAGAACCTCCTCAGGAAGCTGGGAGGTTTTCTCCGATACGGGAGGGATCTTACGGGTTTATTTAGAGCATCCTGCCTGCATGGTAAATAAGACACTTACGCCCAGTAAGAGTAAGAGATTTTCCAGTGGTCCAGAGTCAGGGCTAGAGGTCAAGACATTTAGGCCATTTTATTTTTTTACTGTTTCACTGGATTGACACTAGATATACATGGCCCTCTAAAACTGTGGGTTTTTTATGACAATGGAATATTATTCCATCATAAAGAGAAATGGAGTCCTGATACATGGTATGAAATGGATGAACTGTGAAAACATTTCGCTGAGTGAAATAAGTCAAACACAAAAGGACAAATATTACATGATCCCACTTAAATGAAATATCTGGAATAGGCAAATGTATAGAGAAAGAAAGTAGATTAGTAGTTACCAGGGGTGAGAAGGAGGGGAAACGAAGAGTTATTACTTAAGGGGTACTGAGTTCCCATTTGAGGTGATGTAAAACTTTTGGAAATGGATGATGGTGATGGTAGCACAATGTGGTGAAAGTAATTAATGTCACTGAATTGTACATTTAAAAGATGTTAAAATGGCAAACTTTTTGTTATATATATCATTTTTACCACAGCTAAAAATATTGGTGGTGGAGAGAAGAGTGTAATGGGGCCGTGGTGGTAGTGAAATAACATCTGGAACCAGTTACCTTCACCCAGTGGAGAAGGACATGCTTCCCTTTTTAGAGTCACGGTTGGGAGGTTGGGAGAGAAAGGGTAGTAACAGCCAAGAGCAGGCACATAGGGAGATCAGGAGCTCTCCATTTCACACCACCCCTCGTTCCTGCTGGCTGCTTTTTCAGCAGCAAACCCTGCAGAGAGTCCTTGCTGGCCATTGAACATGTGTTGAGATAAACACTTTCTGGAGGCCACGGTGAGGAAGAGAGAGAGATGGAAGAAACTGAGGGAACTTCCAGTAGACTTGGAGCTGAAGCACAGCACAAACACACAGGAAACATCTCAAGATCCTCCACGCTTAGAGCAGTTGCTGGCACACAGCAGCTTTTTATTGAGCACCTACTATGTGTCAAGGAGTGCTGGTGGCACAGTGGTTAAGAGCTATGGCTGCTAACCAAAAGATGGGCAGTTCAAATCCACCATCCGCTCCTTGGAAACCCTATGGGGCAGTTCTACTCGGTCCTATGGGGTCGCTGTGAGTCAGAATCGACTCGATGGCAACAGGTTTGGTGGTTTTTTTTTTTTTTCTTTTTTCTTTTTTTGGTTTACTATGTGTCAAACACTGTGCTGGGCATTAGGTTTGCAATGATAGATGAAGCAGAGGGGAATCTTCTTATAGCACTAATAATCTAGCGCATTATTCCAAAGCTTTTTATCAATCAATCTTAGAAATCTCACCAATTTGGACTAATTTGAAGGACAATCTGATTTAAGAAAAAGTCAGAGTTACTGACTTAAAAAATTCTTTCATGTTGTATAAAGTAGTCTACTAAGTGGTCTTGTAGAGACACTCTTAATGAATAGATAAAGATGATTTGTGATTATTCGATCAAAGCAGCTTAGTTTATATTTCATTGACTTGGCTTATGTGCAAATGATACCTCAAATCTGTTTTGAAAAGGGCTCCTTCTCCTAAATCAGTAAACACTTTTCATGACATTTGTTTGCGCAGTTAATTAACATCACGTTTAAGGTTCGTTGGTTAGTGTGTTAGAGCTTAATGTCAGAGCTCTTTGTCTTGGATTACAAGCTTCTAGAGCAAAGCGTGTTATCTGTTTAACTCCCTAAGTATCTGGGTCTGCAGCCACATCAGGAGTGGATAACGCTTTCAGAGGTGAGCATGATCATGGCAACGGTCACGCTGGTGATGAATCCATATCTGGGTTGATTCTCCTCTTCCCAGAAGAATACATGAAGTATGAAGGGAAAGGAACTTTCGTTTTCCTTCCTCATCTCCAAGAATGCTGCAAAACTATGGCAGTGATCAGCATTCAGCCTATTTCCCCAAACATGTTTTGAGAATATAAGAAAACTGTCCTAGGTGTGTGCTAGCAGCAAGAAAACAGATTCTCTAGAATTTGGAAGGATCATAACGGATGGAGCAAACAGAAGAGGAACTGTGGAAAATGAAGTTAGGTACAGGTTAAGGAGCGGCTGTCATGCTTAATTCATCCTGCAAATACAGTGAAACCTGTGAGAGCCAGAACTCGCCAGGGCCGCCTGGTGTTTCCGGGTCTCACAAGTTTTCCGCCTTTGATAGGGTGCAGTCTTACACTTTTCTATTGCTCGTTTTAGTGGAAAATATTTGAGTTTTCCTTCTCTGACACGTTTTCACCTTACACGGGTTCCGGCTTTCATAGGTTTTACTCTAGCTATAAAGACCTGTTGTGTGCCAGGTAGGTGCCACTATAGGGGACAGTACCCAGGAGTTGGTTGGCCACATCCCTAGGTAGGAAAGGGGGAGGGTTTATCCTGGTCTCCATAAACTCTAAGCTCCCATGAAAATGCTTGACTGGCATTCAGCCTCACCAACTGCCCCTGTGCTATAAATGCCAGGGCCTTCTCCTTGGGATCCCCACTTGGCCTAATCTGAAGGGCTGTACAGTATCTGTTACAGTGTATCCATGTAATAACCACCCATGCTGATCCACCTGTGCTTTTCTGAAATGCTTAACTGAGACTTCTCTGTGGGCAGTGCAACCCAAGGTCAGTGATTTGGTGGCGTCCTCAGAGTTATTATTTAGAAGTAGACTCGTTTGTCTGTCCGGATCACTTTTCCTTCTGACATGCAGCGGCTATAGCCATTATCCTCTGTTCTCCTCAGCCCTCAGCATTAATTCCTCTGTCTCCTATTCAGTATATTTTGACCTCTATTAAAACTTATATTAAATATACACCAGTGTGCACATGCGTACACACACACACACACACACACACACACATATATATATTTTACTTGGCTTATATAACACTCACCCAATCCTGCCCAGTTTGATTTTAAACTTTCTTTTATTTGATGTGTAAACTAATAGAATAGAAAAATTAAAAGAACCAGATGTGCTTTTTACTAGAAACTTTTTCCTTTATAGATTTATTGGTATTTTTAGGGTAGAGATCATTCAATTACTAAACCTTTGTAACACTGTATGGAAGAGAAGGAACCCTGGTGACGCAGTGGTTAAGAGCTTAGCTGCTAACCAAAAGGTCAGCATTTCGAATCCACCAACCACTCCTTGAGAACCCTTTGGTGCAGTTCTACTCTGTCCTGTAGGATCACAATGAGTCTGAAATCCACTCAATGGCAACGGGGTATGCAAGAGAAAGACAAGATTTCCTGGTCAGCTTAAGTTCTGATTACAGAAAGAGGGGGAAAATAAAAGAAATATTAAAGAAGAATGAATACATCCATTTTTCATTTATGCAACAAGTAGAAATGTTTAGTTACAGTTTTCCTTTATTCAGGAAGTGATGCCGGGTTATATGGAGGAGAAAATGTCATGCCTTCCAGCCCAACAAGGTACAGATTATTTAAACAATGTGCCAATTGGCCAGTTCCTTATATCATTCCTGCTTTTCCTCATCCTAAAGCTTTATCAAAGAGAAAGTCATTTCGAGTTTATATGAAATAAAGAACTCAAATGTGGTGAAAACCTCGGGATGCCGGTACCCATTCACGGTTCACTACTCCATCCTTAAACACTATAGACAGGAATTGTGAATTCTGTCTTGGTGTACTGTTGGGGGGAAAAAGGGCTACGTAAATAATACATGGACATTCATCACTATAGCTAGCCTGATAGCTTTGTAAATTAAATTGTTAGCTCTTCTGGGAAATAAGCTCGTGTGACCTTCCACTCCCCAATTAGAGTTGTTCTTTTCTCTGCTCAGCTGGTTTTGGTTGAGTCCGCTAACTGCGTGTAGTTAGAGACTTTTTCTCTTTCTTTCTTTTCGACCCCTCCGCCAACTCGTAGCAAAAGGAGAAGGGAGACTTGGGAAAAGCGTTCCGACTCATTAGTCTTCTAGATTTCTTTTTTCCTGTGGATTCACAGATTTCCGCGGCACAGTCCTCCAAGCATGCGGCAGCCCATGGGCTGCACATGCACGCTAGTCTCTGCATGTCCCAGAACCCGGGAACTCGGGCAGTGCAGAAACCGGTGTGGAACGTTCCGGCTACGGAAATAACAGCGCTGCTTCTGGGATGAACTCAACTGACTTAACTCATGGGGACTTTTTTCCACCACCCCCACCCCCACCCCCTGCCTTCCTGCCACACACCCTTGAATTTAGCAGTCTTATTCTTGCAAGAGTGCTTAGGCGGTGCGATCGATTAGCACACTTGCTACTAACAGAAAGGTTGGAAGTTCCAGTCCAGCCATATGCACCACTGAAAAAAGTGTAAAATACTACTTCTGAAAGATCACAGCCGTTGAAAACCCTGTGGAGCTCAGTTCTACTCTGACAGACATGGGATCGCCATGAGTCAAAATGAACTCCACAGCAATTGGTTTTTTCATTCTTGCAAAGGAAAGGAAACAATTAGGAGGAGGCTCTCTATTAAAGGCCACTGGATGGAAAGTCACAGTGAAAACATGGAAAGTGCATGTCATTTTTTGTCCTTCATTATTGGTATGGCTATGTTTATTCTGATCAAACTGGCTGAATATAATTTTCTGTTGTCCTCATTATCGGATGGGGAACTAGAAGGGCAGGCAGCACATTCCAGTTTAATTAGGTCAGATTTTTGGTAGGTGGCACATTACTGCATATAAAATACTCATTTTCTGGCTTTCTTTGCCTGAGATAGCTGTAAGCAGCAAACTGCATGAAAGGACTCCCCAGGTGAGCAGGGAGGAATGGTTTGGTCCTGCAGCCCAGAGTTACCCAGCTTATATCCCAGATCCATTATAGTAACTTGCAGGGCACAGGAAGAAGAAAATTTTATGTCTGTTCTTTTCATGGAGATTCTACATGTTCCAATTCTCCGAACTTTCCCTGCCTGCTTCAGCTGAGGAGCTGGGATCTTCTGAAAACCTTCTGGTTTAAGTTTCAGGGACATGAAGCCCTCCAGACGCTGATATCTATAGATATAAACCAGTTGCTGTGGGGTCACCTCCAACTTGTGGTGACCCCATGTGTGTCGGGGTAGAACTGTGCTCCAGGCCTTTCTTACAAGGAGCTTCTGGGTGGACTCAAACCTGCAACCTTCTGGTTAGTAGCCAAGCATGTTAACCGTTTGTACCACCCAAGAACTCCTATCAATAGATATAGTCCATAAGAAATCTCCATGGGCAAGCTAGAATTCAGTCACTTACATTCCTAGTGAAAGGTCCTTTTCAGTTTCCCTCACCAGGTTGTAAACTTCTTGGGAGAAGGAGTCATGTTCTTTTCATCTTTGTACACTTTCAGTGCCAGCTTACACAGAGGACACTCAGTGAATGTTGTTGGGTGCAGTATTTTTAAATAATTCTGTTTAGTCCTTGTGAAGTTCTGATTAGGCAGTGAGCAATGTGTAGGAGCCATCCTGAAAGAGGCAGCTGGGGTAATGGGACAGAAACACCGAGAACATCTAAATGACAAGACCCTGCTGGTCGTCGCCCCCCTTACTCCTCCTCAGCACCAGAGTGGCCCTGGGAGACTGACAGCAGCATCAGGGAGAAGGACGATGCCTCCTGCTGGCATGTGGATGAATGCTAACGTTGTCACATCCCTCCCTAAGGACTTTTCTTAAAGGCTGACTTGTCCAATCCCTCGTTTTTCATATGAGGAAACTGAGGCCCGGCAAGATGAAGTAACTTGCCAACCTATTTATGTAGGAGAAGACAAAAGTTTAGCATTTTGAGCATTAAAGATGAACAATCATGAAGATTTAAAGGCAGATTTTGAATAAGAGATTCTTAATCTTTTTCCCTCCATTTTGAAACTTTTGTCTCAATCCTACCTGCTCTATTTTTTAGGTATTAAATGGAGATGGTAGGTTTGTATATGTGCGTGCACGCACACATGTGTTTGTACAAGGAGGAGGGAAGTGATTTTTAGAGGGAGACTTTTTCAAGGCTGGAAATCTTTACCGTAGTTGGAGCATAGGCTTGAGGCCTCTTATAATAACTGTGAGTCCTTGGGTGGTGCAAACAGTTAACATGCTCAGCTGCTAACTGAAAGGTTGGAGGTTCCAGTTCACCCAGAGGTGCATCAGAAGAGAGGTCTGGTGATCTATTTCTGAAAAATCAGCCATTGAAAACCGTATGCAGCACAGTTCTACTCTGATACACATGGGGTCGCCATGAGCTGGAATCGACTTGGTGGCAACTTTGTTTTTTTAGAACACCTGTAATCCCTAATCGGCATCCTGACTTATGGAATGAGAATGTAAAATAAAATTAGGAATTCTTTTGGGAGTAATGCCACTTTCTCAATTAAACAAAGGGCAATAAGATTGATTATAATACCAGAATAGGGCTTTGTTGTTCACTCTTTGTCCAAAAATCACATTTTAGTCAAGCTCCGCATAATTAGACAATTAGTGATATCAAGAGAATGGAAAGAGTAGGTATATTTAAAGCTAACATTTCCAGTGTCTTTCTACGTCTTTCTTTTGCTAATGGCTGAAGGGAAAGTTAATCATGATTTGCTATAGTTATCTCATTAAAATGGGATTGATAGCAACGTTTTATAAAAAAAGGGGGGAGGTGTCCAGACTACTGAGTTAATTGGAGTTTTCCTTTGTGCCTCAGACAGCGTAAAAAATCCAAACCAAACCCATTGCCATCAAGTCAATTCTGACTCATAGCGACCCTGTAGGACAGAGCAGAACTGTTCCATAGAGTTTCCAAGGAGCACCTGGTGAATTCAAACTGCTGACCTTTTGTTTACCAGCCTCAGTATTTAACCACTATGCCACTAGGGTTAGGAAATGCTCTTCTTGTCTACTGAATGATTTGTATCACATAGAAAACATTGGAATCCCTTTCTAAGACTTCAGTGAATTGAAATGTATCATGGTGGGGATTGGGGGGAGGATCTTTCTGATATGTTCCTAAAAGCAAAGCATATTTTTTTTTTTAAGTGTTAAATAGTTTCTAAAATAAAAATCTTCTGGCTACTCAGAACCACAACATGAGACCCTCTGTGTTTGCTCGTAATGCTTTATAAGTCCATCTTAGCCCTGCTCTGCAATGCTGACCTCTGCATTCCGGTGCTGAGTTTGAGTGTTTGATTTTGCAGATGAAACAATTACAAATAGAATGATTACGGTAGTATTTAGTGCTAGGGACAAAATTCCTCCTAAGTTCCTGTTTGTTTCCTTGGTCTGCCTCTGTGTTACATTGCCACAGCCAGCTACTCACATAGAAATTTTGTCTACTTGTACCTCAGTTGAGATCTCTCCACCAACAACAGTGAATAAATTTAGTGGATGTACTAAATATTCGTGGAGCATTGGTGGTGCAAACGGTTAAGCACTCAGCTGCTAAATGAAACGGCAGTTTGAATCCACCCAGAGGCACCTTGGAAGAAAGGCTTGGCAGTCTGCTTCCAAAAGGTCACAGCCACGAAAATCCTGTGGAGCACAGTTCTACTCTGAAACACATGGGGTCACCATGAGTTGGAATTGACCCACAGCAACTGGTTCTGGTACCACTGTAGCTAACTAGAAGTTTTTTTCCTTTCTGAAACCAGTGATGGTAAAATAAAATAGTCTCTGCTTGCCATGCTAGCATCTCAGGTCTGTAAGTTCAGTTTTCTTCTTTGGGAGAACAGATCACAACAGGATGCCGTGGGAAGGAACTCTCTGGCCTTGTCCCTCCCAGATGTTCCCGGGGCCCCGCTGAACCACCAAGGGCCCTGCCATAAATGCTCAGCCACCCCACAGAGCAGCACCACCTGCACTGCTTTTAAAAGCTTTTCTGTTCCCTGAAAACCCACAGGCCCATCTGTTAGGCTGGAGCAGCTCAGGCCAGCTTTGGCCGCGTAGTGAGTTTAGTTGAGTTCAGTTCACTCGTCACTGATCGTGGAACTGCTGTGGACTGGACATAGCCCCAGAAAAGTGACATATGACCATGGGGTGTGCAGTGAGAATGGGATCAGGCAGACTGGAGTCAGTTTGTAAACTCTTAATACTCTTACTGTGATTATCGTTAAATAAGTTGCTTCCAGGCTCTTTCTCTTGGCGCCTTACACCAGTTGCCATTGAGTCGACTCCTACTCATGGCGACTCCATGTGGGTCAGAGTAGAACTGTGCTCCATAGGGTTCTCATTGCTGATTTTTTGGACATAGATTGCCAGGCCCTTCTTCTGAGGCACCTCCGAGTGGACTTCAACCTCCAGCCTTTCGGTTTGCAGCTAAGCACATTTGCACCCCCCAGGGTCTTTTTCCGAGGCTTGTTGTTGTTGTTAGGTGCTTTCGAATCGATTTTCTACTCATAGTGAACCCATGTGGCAGAGGAGAACTGCCCCCCTAGGGTTTTCTAAGCTGTAATCTTTACGGGAGCAGGTCACCAGGTCTTTCTCCAGTGGAGCAGCTGGGTGGATTTGAACCACTAACTTTCGATTAGCAGCCAAGCCCTTAACCGTTGCTCTACCCGCTGTGCAGTCTTTTGTATTTTTACATGAAAAAGGAAACTCTTTTTTCCAAGGTCTGTTTCCTTCAGCAGTTTGACCGCATGGCCCCATCTTGAGTTTGGGAAGGAGGACAAAGGGCCCTTTTTGAATGTCGTACCTAGATGGATGAGTTCTGTGGCAGATTCAGTGTACATTTTTTGTGTACTTGACCTGTTCCTTGCTTTAAATATTTTGAGAAAATACTTCACCATGTTTGCACCAGAAGGTTTTCAGTGAAGAGTAAAGTTTTAAAAATCCAGTCAGTAAAATACTTCTTTGTTTGTGTTTTCGTATAAATCAGCGGGAAGACAATCAGAGGAAATGGGAAGAACAGAGAGCAGAGTTTGTCTGTCTGCCCTCCCCCACTCCAGCCCCTAGTCCATAAAAAGTGAAAATATGTCACACTCTACAGGAGCCTTAAAGGTGCTGGAGGACTAATAAAACACCATTCACACTTTCTCCCCCTGCACATCCCTGTAGTCAGGCTGTTTGCTCTGGTTACAAGTGCAGGTGGGGAAAGTGTTGGTGTGAATGGTGGCAGAAAGCCTTGCACTTTGCCCAGAAAACTTGCTCTGGTTCAGAGGTTCCCAGTGCATCTCTGCTCAGCCTTTGCTTGGCTGGTTCCTGCCCATCCTGTATATACCCACAGAAATGCCACTTCTTCAGCCAAGCTTTCCCTGCCAAACCCCCCACCAAGGTTGTTGTTAGCTACCATTGAGTCAGCTCCCGACTCATGGCGACCCCATGCACAACAGAACAAAACTCTGCCTGGTCCTGCACCGTACCCATCATTGGTCTCAGATCTGACCATTGTAATCCATAGGGTTTTCATTGGCTGATTTTCAGAAGTGGCTTGCCAGGCCTCTCTTCCTAGTCTGAGTCCAGAAGCTCAGCTGAAACCTGTTCAGCATCATAGCAAAACACAAGCCTCCAATGACAGATGGGTGGTAGCTGCGCATGAGGTTCATTGGCTGGGAATTGAACCCAGGTCTCCTGCATAGAAGGCAAGAATTCTACCACTGAACCACCACTGCCCCCCCCAGGTTAGGTGCCCCATTGTGTGCTTTCATAAGCACCCTAAGTTCCTCTTTGTTGCATTCGTCACCCTTTAGATGACTGACACATAATTCCATGTTTAATGGATCTCTTTGTTGACTGCAAGCTCCCTGAGACAGGGCCCTATCTCGTCTACTCTGCCTGCAGAGGACTACCCAGTGTCTGGTCATCATGGATGCTCAGTAAATGCTCATTGAATGACTGGATGGATGGGGTCCTGACCACACTCTCTGTTCTGTATGATATTCCTTCATAACTGTGTAAGGCCTTATGACTCGCAAGCCCTTCCCCTTTTATCATCTCCCTTGATCCTTAATACAGCCTTAAGAGGTGGGCGTGGGAGGGGGAGTGAGATTAGGCCCTGCTGATAGATGAGGACACTGAACACTGAGGTCCAGAAAGGGCAGGTGACTTCCCAGAGGTGATCCAGCTCCTAATAGTGGACTTGGGTGAGACCTTGCATCTGTGTTCTCGTACAGAGTTTTTTCTTAATAATATAACTTATATTGGCCATTTTCTCTGTGCTGGGCATTGTTCCGAGTGTTTCACATGTATTAACTGATTAAATCCCCTACAACCCTGTAAAAAGCTTCTCTTATAATCACTGGCATTTTATACCTGAGGAAGATGAACCACCAGATCTGAGGAATCACCCACCTGTATGTAGTGGAACTGGGATGTGAACCTTGGTGCTGCAACCTGTTCTCTGTGCATACATCCTGGTTTGCAGAAAAGGCACAGGAAGCAGAGGTTCCAGGCTGGCATGCCGCAGCTTCATTTGTAGGGGGAGCTGAGGGTGAGGCTGAGCCGCCTTCCTCTGCTGCCAGTCATTCCACCGCTCTCTTCTACCGCCCCGCTATCTCAGGAAATCCTCCAACCACTGAGATGACTGTAATCGCGACCATGTTGTCTTATCCCTTGTATTAAAAGGCTGTAATGATATGGATTGTCTTTTGTGGCTCATGTCTCCAGGCATTAAGCAAACCAGTGAAACTAAAGTAATATTTTAAATGATTTTTTTTAAAAGAAAAAAAAAAAGTCCCCAAATGCCATGAGCAAAACTGCCATTGTACTTTAACCCTACTCCAGAGAAGGGAAAATTCAGGGTCAAGCCTGGGGGGGACGGGACTTCTGGAGCTGATGTGATATTTAATCCCTTCCTAGACTGTATGGAGTCATCTGGGTGGTCCAGTTCCACTGTGAATTCTGTGTCTAGGACGCCAGGTCAGTGCCAATACAAATGTTCGCATTGCAACTTTTGTTT
This sequence comes from Dugong dugon, assembly GCA_030035585.1. Taxonomy (NCBI): domain Eukaryota; kingdom Metazoa; phylum Chordata; class Mammalia; order Sirenia; family Dugongidae; genus Dugong; species Dugong dugon. The sequence continues at coordinate 18,344,944 of CM057469.1, read as the reverse complement.
AAAGAAATTTGTTGTATTTATGTGCAGACAGTGCTGGGAGAGGCAGCTTCCCCGAGCCCCTCCTGCCTTCCCTCCACACCGGCCTCTGCTCTTGTTTGCCTTTCATCATGGACCACTCTAGCTCCTCTGTCCAAACCCGCCCCTTCTTCCACATCTGGCTAAGTGCCCCCTTTCTTCAACATCACATATCTATCCCCAGCCCTGTCCCTGTTTTCTCTAATGTCTTGTACCATGTACTATCCCTAGCACAGATTTTTCTCATTCACCGTTTATTACTTTATATTGCTCTAATTGTTTTATGGGTATAATTTATCTCTTCCAGTGTTCTTTAGGTTGCTTGAGGATGGGGATCTTGGCTTATAATGCTTTCATATCCCAAAAATGCTTAGCAGTGTGCCAGGCAAATAGAACTCTGAATCGGAAGACATTAAAATATAGTCATTATATGATTACTCCCCCTGCTTTTGCCCACTCCATTGCTCATTCATTTATCCATCATCCATCTGTACATCTGTCTTTCTATCTATCATAAAGTATATATTATATATCTGCTCTGCTCTCATAAAGAGTACAGCCTAGGAAACCCTATGGAGCAGTTCTGCGCTGTCCTATAGGGTCTCTGTGAGTAGGGAGCAACTCCACGGCACACAGCAACAACATATGCTAGTTACTTTGGGGATACACAGACATATTAACACATGGTCTCTGCCCTTAAGGAGCCCAGAAATTGCAACAGAAACAGTTAAAAATCATTCTTTAGGTAGACATCTCAAACTAAAAATACCTATTATTATTATTGTTCCAGCTTATCATGGCTGATAAGGCTGAAATTTGTGCGAGATAATTGGCTTCCTGGCGAGCTTTCTTCCTGCTCTTTTTTACTGGAGTGCACGCTGATATTCCTACAGTATTTGTATCGCATTGTGATGACAACTGAAAGTGCACCAGTCAGGGAAGGATATACTTTTGTTTCATTTTTAACACTTCGATGTGATACATGCAATTCCCCTGCAATTAGCTCGTATGAATGAATCACGGTGGCAAGCAAAACATTGGTATTCATACAGAATATTCCTCAAGAAAACTCTCACATCCTTGGGTTATGGATAGAATTCCCCTGAAAGTGTGTGATAAGGAAATTGCACTTTTCCTGTCTCTGGCAGGGTGGGGCTCTGTTCCAAGGTCACGTCGAAAGCTTCCTACTGTTCAGCATTATACTGTTCCAGCCCGAGCAGCACCTGTGCATTCTCCATCCTTTTCTAACCACCAAGGGAGAAACTTCATAGCTTTCAGAATTCCAGTGTTTCCTCATTTCCCTGAGAATACCTCTGTTAGAATACGCGAGTGGCATTAATGATAGGTGAAATTCCTAAGTTATCTTGAATAATATTGTACTGGAAGATTGTTGAGTCTGGCAAGATGATGAGAGGAGTGGGGAGTAAAGGAGGATGAAGGAGGTTTTTTATTAATTAGGAGTCTTTTTGGTTTCAGACAATAGGAACTCAGCTCAAACTGTCAGGTAGTGGAACTACTTGGAGGGATACTAGTGTCTCATGGAACCAGACCTTGGAAATGTCAGGGATCCCTGCAACTAGGATCCACTGAGTGCTCCAGGGCTCACTTTTTCTCTTTGTGTCTTATTTGCGCTTCTTCCCACATTTTGGCTTCATTCTTTTTCAGTTCAGACCAGCCTTTCCCCCTCACACAGCTGCTGACAGCTTCAAAGTGTCATGTCTTACAGCTTCCACCACCAGAACGGAGAGACTCCGTTTTGGCCCTGAGCTCAGAAATTCCAGGCCAGGCTTGCATTAGCCTGCATTGGGCAAGGGCTGTAAGTAAATGGCTGCTCCCATTTGAACCATGGGATTGGAGTGGGGGAGAAGTATTTCCAAGTAGAAGAAGATGCTGCCCTCTGAGAAGGGTGGGCAGACAAACAAAAGCTGTCTGTAGCATGTTTAGGTGATTTGTAGGAAGCATTTAGAGAGCATTTGGGAGGGAAGACCAAGAAGGCATGCAGAGGATGGGATACCTCAGATTTAGACCATGACCCATGTCAAGCACGACGCCAGAGAGAAGTGGGGTCATTTATTCAGTCAGCATTTACTGACTTGTTTTCATTGCTGCAAAGAGGACATACTTTTACTTCCAGCCCTTTGAATATGCTCCTGTCATCCTCCTCCTCTGCTCCTAACTCATTCTTACCTTTCAGGCTTCAGTATGGGTCCCGTTTCCCCCAGGAAGTTTCCCTAGAGCTCCTAAGAGCTTCCAGCTGTCCCCACAGCCCGCTGTGCTGAGCTGGCTCCAACTCAGTACTTCCTTCGCGGCTTTGAGGTTGTCATTCCTCCTCGTCTCTAGACCTCACGCTCTCTGGGGGCAGAGGTTGATTCCCGCCGTGTTATGTCCCCAGTTCCTGGCTCATGGTTGGCACTAGGTAGATGCTAGTTTACTTAGAGTCCCTGCCCCAGAGATCAGGATTTACAGGGACCGGGAGCCCACCGAGACATTATCCTGCCTGCCCTCTCAGGACACTCAGTTTGAATAATTTCAGCCATTATTTACTTGAATAATAACATAATGCTTGGGAAAGACACATTTATTTGCATGGCAAAATGCTACATGGCATTGTCACTTAGAAGACCCTCAGTCCCAGTGTCTCATCTGCCCTGGGTTTGAGAAGTGGCTGGAAGAGGAGAGGTCTAGTTAATACATTTTCTGTCTAGGCAATTGACTATTACAGAAGATACTTGCAAATCTTTGACAGGAGTCAAGGCAGAGTTCTTGTCAGATCACGTCAGAAAAACAATTCGTCATTACACTGTGTTGAAAGCCAGTATGCATTTTCTCAAAGTTTCTGTGAATGTCAGCTCATGGTGTTTACATTCGCATTAAGGAATACCACTTTTACTACCAAATGCCCAGTGAGTAACAAGGGTGTTTTTATTTGTTTTGGGGTTGGGCTGTTTTTTCAATCAACATTTTCAATATTTTGGCTTCAGACAGGAGGGTTTTTTTGTTTTTTCTTTTGTTGTGATTGTGCTTTAAGTGAAAGTTTACAATTCACTTACAGTCTCTCATGTAAAAATTTCTACATACATTGTTATGTGACCCTAGTTGCTCTCCCTATACTGTGACAGCACACTCCTCCTTTCCGCCCCGGATTTCCCATGGCCATTCAACCAGCTCCTGACCCTCTCTGCTTCCCATCTCTCCTCCGGACAGGAGCTGCCCATTTAGTCTCATGTATCTACTTGAGCTAAGAAGCACACTCTTCACGAGTATCATTTTATGGAGACAGGAGGTTTCAATGCCATGGCATATGCCCTTTTGTGTCTCCCTGCTATTCCTCTGCCCACCACTCTGCCAGTGATGCCCCTCTCCCTGTCACTCACTGGCCTGCAGAAGTGCTGCTGTTTCCCCTAGGGCCAGCTCCTGTGTCATTTACCCCATGCAGCCTCTACCCTGGTCCCAACTCGGTGCCCTTACCCACCACCCCCCAGCTGATGAGTCTGACTCCACAGACCATGAATTGTTGGGAAAGGGGCCGTATAGTATTCACCTCTTCCTTTATGTATTCATTTGGATACACTGGTGCTCATTCAGTTCAGTTTGTTGAGCACCTGTGCCGTAATATTTGTAGCAGTTGCTTTACAATTCAGAGACCATCAGATGTTAATCCTTTCATTATACTCTGCTTCTGATTAGTTCATGTTGGAAAAAGAGCAAAGAGCAAACTTGGATGTTGCATTGCTTTCACAGAGTATAGAGGTTAAAACATCTCACCTCACTTCATGGAGGTTCTCGGGGACCCCATAAGTTTCCGGGGAAGAGGGAGAGGCAAGCCTGTCAGTCTGTCAGTCTTTCCCATCCCTATTAGCTCCTCCCTGCAGACATTCTTCCTCCCAGCTCCAGGTTCCCTCTCACCACCACCCCTCCATTGCCCATCTCCACCAGGACTTTTATATGTTGCTGTTGCTAGTCGCCGTTGAGTTGGCTCTGACTCATAGTGACCTTACGTATAACAGAACAAAACATTGCCAGTCCTGCGCCATCTTCATGATCAGTGGTATGTTTGAGTCCGTTGTTGTGGCTAGTGTGCCAGTCTATCTCCCTGATGGTTTCCTTCATTTGTGCTGACGCTCTACTGTACCAAACATGGTGTCCTTTTCTAGCGATTGGTCTTTCCTGATGACAAGTCCCAAGTAAGCGAGCCAGAGTCTCACCATCTTTGCTTCTAAGGAGCATTCTGGTTGTATTCTAAGATTTTTATATATAAATATATGTGTGTGTGTATGTATGTATATACAAATACATATATAAAATCTCCAGAATGTATTCTGGCCTTTTGAGTCTCCCCTTCGAAATCACAGTCCCCATGTGGAACCATGCTCAGGTGTGATACTGGCCATACCCCTTCTTATCACAGGGAAGATCTAGTTGAAAGCAGCCTGTGCAGATTCGATGAATAGGGTGGTGGGAGCCTCGCTGGGAGAAACCAGAGGACCTCAGAGGTGAGCGAAGCGCTGCACCGGGAGGCTGTGAATCTCTCCAGCTTGTGGGCGGCTGTTTATCATGAGGGCCATTAGGCAGATAAGAGGCAGTGCTGAAACCCAACAGCACAAAGCTATTTCCAACTTGGTCTTGGCTTATTAATAATAAAAAAGCAATAGCGCAGGCATAAATTAGCAATAAGTAGGTGGATGGATGAGAAGAGTTGGACATTTGGGGAACAGCCTGGGCAGCCACAGATACAGAGAGAAGCCCTTTGGTGTTTGTGGCACTCCACTTCCCAGGAGAGAGCAAAGCCCAAAATGAGAAATGCAGGTTTTCTACACTTGGGAACCAGGTTCACTGCACCAACTGTTTTTGTAACTAAGGTGCAGGTAAGTTCACTCTTTATTGAGAGAACCACTTGAACTATTATCTGTAATTCTGACTCAGCATTAATATCTGAGGCCCAGTTAAAAAGGGAAGAACTTTCCTATTTCTGAGGCAATAATAACAGTAGCTAATACTTACCAGGTGCTTACTATGTGCTGATTGCTATTCTAAGTGCTTTACATACCTTAACTCATTTAACTCAACCTCATTAAGGGAAGACAGTCATTATCCCTATTTTACTGATGAGGAAACTGAGGTTCAAATAGTGACAAAGTAGCAGAGGGTGGTCTGGCTCCAGAGTCTGAGCTCCTAACTGCTCCGCATACTGCTCATGCTGACTCTGATGGTTTGTGCACATTTTAATAATAACTCCTACATTTGTAGGATACCTTATGGTTTACTAGTAGTATCACCAGCCTGCCCGACCCTCACAAAAGACCGACAGAGCGTTTTACAAGGGAGACGGAAACTGAGATCTCTTAGTCAGGGAAGAATTCACCTGCTCCAGGAGGGCTTACCTCCGGTCATCTGAGTCTGACTCCAGGGTCCTCCCAACCTCTCTGTGTCCTAAGCCTCCGGCTGCGATGCGATGTGACGCGCTCTCTAGCTGTTTTCCCTCAGGGGCAGCTACAGATCACTGTTTCATGCCTAGGTGACAAATGTGGCAACATCAGACTCACAGCTTGGACTTCCAGACCCACTTCAGTGTCCTCGGCTGGACTTGGCTGTGGTCAGTATTCAAGCACCTCTCAGTTGTGCTAATGTCCGCATCCATGCACAAAGCCAGAGAGTGTTTTTAAAATGGCCTGGAGCTGGCATACCCTTACCACCCATCTGTCAGTTTGTCCTACTGTGGTGGCTTGTGTGTTGTTGTGATGCTGGAAGCTATGCCACCACTATTTCAAATACCAGTAGGCTTTCCCATGTGGACAGGTGTCAGTGGAGCTTCCAGACTAAGATAGACTAGGAAGAAAGGTCTGGTGAGCTACTTCTGAAAATTAGCCAATGAAAACTCTTTGGATCACAACAGAATGTTGTCTGATATAGCGCTGGCAGATGAGCCCCCTAGGATGGAAGGCACTCCAATTACATCATGGCTGCAGCGGTGGACTCAAACATATCAGTGACTGTGAAGTTGGCACAGGACTGGGCAACTTTTCATTCTGTTATACATGAGGTTGTCAGGAGTCTGAGCCACCTCCAAGGCAACAAACAACAACAACAGTCTGTATACCCAGAGGCAGAGAGAGACTTAGGAAGAGTGGGGAAAGTCAGGAATCATACTCAGGATTAGAGGTGAGGAGGTCATTTGGTTTGTGACTTTTAGACTTCAGGCAGACTCTTAAAAACATAACCTGGTGGCAAAAATGGCATTCCTTAGGTTATACTGTTAAAATGGCAATGCTCCCACAGTGCTTAAGATGGGTGTTCAGGGAAAACGTACCAGACATCTCACCGTTGGCTCTGCTGTGTCTGTCCATTCTCACTGTGGGAGCCAGGGCCAGGCCTCAGGATTCCACGTTCTGTTTCCAATGCTTATGCCACCAGTTCCCCGGGTATCTGTCCTGACCGATCAGCTGCCCATCTGTAAAAGCAGTTACTGACTCTCCATGTTAGTACGTGGCCAGATTTGCACCTGCACTCATGCTCTTCCCTGTGCCTGGCCGATTGCTTGTTCTTAGAGTCCTCAGGTACAGTGAGTCACCCTTGTCTGTGCTCCCTGGGCCCTTTGCATATAAAACAGAAAACCAAGCCAGAACTGTTGAGTCAACCCCGATTCACAGTGATCCCACGTGTGTCAGAGAAGACTTGTCCACTCCACGGGGTTGTCAGTGGCTGATTTTGCAGTAGATTTCCAGGACTTTCTTCCAAGGTGCCTCTGGGTAGACTCAAACCTCCAACCTTTTGGTTAGCAGATGAGCATATTAACCGTTTACACTACCCAGGGACTCCCTTTGTATGTATCATTATTTGCCTGAGCCCCCCTCCCCATTAGACAGCAAATTCCTCCTGTGAGTTTGAAAAATCATCACCTTTTTATCTTTGCATCCCGCCCTCTTCTTTCCCCACCCAACACAGAAACTGACACTTAACACATGTTTAGAACAAATGTGAGGTCATCAGTGAACAGTTCTGAAATGAGGCTGTTGAAGGTAGAAATCAGAAAAGCTAAAATGCTTTGCGTTAAATGCCGAAGTTTCTTCCTGAAGACACCCACTGAGTCAAATACGGAGCCTGTCCCTGCTGCCTCCCCCCAGTTGAGGCCCACAGCGTCTGCCAGGCCTGTGCTCCATCAGCTTCCTATCTTCTCTCCCGGTCAGTACATCTCCTATTTCTCTTCCCTCTTCAGCATGTTCTCCGAACAGCCAGAATTAATACTCCTAAAGATCAAATTTGACCATTTCACTGAACAGCTGGTTACATTTAAACACCTAAGCAGGTGAGGCAGTCTCTGGGCAATCCAATCCCAAGTGCCAATCACGTTCTTACAGCCTCACCTGTCCCCAGTGCCGCCTCCCTGTATTGCAGCCCTCACATAAGCCTCAGTGTTCCCTAAACATGCCAGACCTTTTATGTCTCTAAGTCTTTACACCTGTTCCTTGTGGACCAGTTCTGCCCAGCAGAATGCATTAGCACTTTGTTCGTCTCTCTGCTAGAATTTGTCTCTTGTCTTGACTCTCATCTACTATGCTGAGGCATTCTCCTGAGCAGAAACTGTCCCTGCTCGTATTTGCATAATGCCCAATGTGATGCCAGAGTTGCTTCCTCTCCCCTTTTAAATGTCGCTGGCTGGTGAGGAGAGGAGAACATCAGCGATTTGAAAGCTTTGGGTTCCATGCTGTCTGTAGTAACTCAGAAATGTAGAGAAGGCACCTAACTCAACTGTGCACCTTTATTTATTTATTTTTTCTTTCTCTAGTTTTACTTTATGGTTTACAAAGTTGGTGAAACTTTACCCTTTCTACCTACCTACCTACTTACCTTCTTTTTTTTTTTTTGGTTTGTTTGTTTGTTTTGAATGCTTCAACTGTGTACCTTTAGATTAAGCAGCAACAAAGACTTTTTCATTGAAACCCCAATCTCAGGATGCACACAGGTCCACCTCCATCACAGCAAACTTCACAGACTCCAGGTGATGCTCTCCTTTCCAGAATAACATTATGGAGAACAAAATATGAATTCCTGCCATTCTTTGGAGTTTATTGTGGTGAAATTTTTTACTAATCACTATCACTGGCAGGCACGCTTTAGCTGTTGATGGCACCTAACACCAGGAACCAAACTAGTTGCCCTGGAGCCAACTCATGGTGACCCCATGTGTGTCAGAGGAGAACTGCTCTCCATAGGGTTTTCAGCAGCTGTGATTGTTAGCAAGTAGATCACCAGGACTTTCTTCCAAGGTGCCTTTGGGTGGATTCGAACTGCCAGCCTTTCATTTAGTAGCTGAGTGCTTAACTGTTTGTGCCATCCAGGGACTGATGGGCCCCTAGAGCACACTTAATTCTAGGGCTTTAATATATTCTTGCTAGTCATTTGTACAGTATTTTCCTTATATGTGTTTTCTTGTTCAGGTCAGAAATTAAGGGCAAAGTAGTATTACTTCTCTCCTAAAGCAAAGACTTTCAGGTGCTACATGCTTAATTCTAAAACTTCCTTCTGTAGCCACATGCTAGTCAAGAGCACAGGGTTAAACGTACAATTGCAATGCATACACATATCCTGGGTTCCCAGAGTGGATAGCCCTGCCTCCCAACCAGGGCTAAGGGTCAGAAGTAGCAACTGGTGATTAATCAGGTGGCTCTTGTCTAAGACACAGTCAATGCTTATTGTCTCTGCAGCGCAGACAGTAGAAATAAGCAGACATGTAAAGGCCAGCATTTAATATTTCCCCAGAGATATTCCAGATACTGCTGGGCAGACGGTGACATGGCAGTGCTCTTCCTGCTCCGTGATTTATTCCATCTGGGGAAGAGCTTTCCTTAGATGGGGCATTTCTACAGAAAGTGACCTCTTTTGGTTTTTCAGGAGCTGTTTCAAAGCTCCTTATTTGGACCCTATCTTAGTTATTTGGTGGCCCCGTAACAAAAAAAAAAATGCCACAAGTTTATTTTCTCACAGTTCAGGAAGCTGGAAATCTGAATTCAGGGCGTGACTCCTGGGTAGGGCGTTCTTCTTTGTCTATTTCAGCTCCAGTAGCCAGTGATCCTTGGTGTTTCTGGGCTTATAGATACATCTGCCAAGTGTGTCTGTTTTCATATGTTGTCTTCCCTCTGTGTGTCTCTGTGTCTTTTCTCCTCTTTTTTATAACCCAGGAGGGATTAGATTTATGATCCAACCTACAATGGTATGACCTCATTAATATACAAAATAAAATCTATTTCCAGACATCCGCAGGTATAGGGTCCAGGACTTCAATACAGACTTTAGGGGGACACAATTCTATTCATAACAAATCAGGTGGTGAACAACGCTGTGTCCCAGAGTCAGTTCCTTCCCAAATGATGAAGTGGCAGATATACCTTCTTCGGGAACCATTTCCCATTCTGAGCACCCTTCTCCCTTCCCGTTCCCAGGGGCTGTTGGGTTGGTCCAGTGGGAGCGAGATTATGGCTTGAAGTGTGACCCATCCCACCTCCAGTGAAATGTTTACATGTTATTGTAACTTCCAGTGGCATAATCCAAAGGAATAACCAGTGGCAGGAATACTGGCATTATGTGAAGGGCTGTCAGAGATCTTTTGGATAGGAAGGCTTTTTCACACTCTTCAAATCAAACAGTGCTGATAATTCAGTGGTCCACCATAAAAAACTCAGAAAACCCTGCTCATTTGATGAATGGTTCCCATTAGCTGACCCCCGCAAAATTTCAGAGTGTTGTGTAGCTGGATCTCAAGAAAAAACTCCTCTTCCTTTGCCTCAATACTAAGAATGCAAGTAGGATACCGAGTTATGGGGGAACATGCCACTATCTCTGTTCTTTGTCATCACTCCCAGTCCTAAATTAAAATCTAAATTAAGAGACTTGGGTTAGAATTAAAGGAAAAAGAAAAGACTTTCGAAGTCTTGTTTAAAAGGCTTGAAAGGCATGTGAAACATCATACAACCCAAGGGCATTTTCCTTGCTGTACACAAAGGCTTTTATGGGTCCCTGGGTCAAGCAGCCCGTTAAGCACTTGAGCACTAGCTGAAAGGTTGGTGGTTCCAACCTACCGAGAGGCACTTTTGAAGACAGGCCTGGGGATCTGCTTCTGAAAGGTCACAGCCATGATAACCCTACGGAGCAGTTCTACTCTGCACCCACGGGGTCGCCCTGAGTCAGAATCGACTGGATGGCACCTAACAACAGCAATGCAAAGGTCTGAAAAGAGACAGTGAGCTAGAGTGGGTGTTTATTGACTAGCTGTTGGTCTGGACCAGTCACATTGCCCTTGGAGTCACAAGCGTAATTGGGGCAAGGGGGTTGTTAAAAGAAACTGAAGTCATGAAGATTTCATTTATTTTGTGTCTTGCGTGTTCTGACTCTTCCCTCAGTGTCATCACAAGGGTTACGTAGATGAGGCATTAAAAAAAAATTCCCAAGAGCTTTATAATCCCCCAGAGAGTTAAAGCCATTCATCTAACCTGTGCTTTTGATTAGAACTGGAGAGAATACAAGAGAATACAGTACAAACGATTTTAAAACTAGAGAACAAGTTCTGTGACTTCCCTGTATGAACAAGAGGAGGTCATGATTGCCAGGCTTAAGATGATGAAGAGGGTTGGTTTTGTTCCATGTGCACAGGATGAGATGAGATATAGGCTTAAGTTGCATCGAGCGAGTTTGGTTGGATGTGAAGAAGAATATTCCAGGTAATCAGTGAATAAATATCGTAACAGGCCACGAGGGGAGGATGCAGAGCCTCATCACTGGAAATTGAATTTGAGTGTTGGAGCCAGAGGATTAGACAAATGACCCCTTAAGTTCTCTTTATTGTTTTCGTGTAATCTACTCCACTGTAGACTGACTGTCTTCCCAAAGTATCTTACTGGGCTCCGAGAAACCAGTTGCCCTGGAGATGATTCCAACTCATGGCAACCCCATGTGTATCAGAGTAGAACTGTGCTCCACAGGGTTTTCAATGGCTGTAATCATTTGGCAGCACACTTCCAGGCCTTTCTTCTGAGGCACCTCTAGGTGGATTCAAACCCCCAACCTTTCAGTTAGTAGCGGAGCGCTTAACGAGTGCTTAACCGTTTGTGCCATCCGGGGACTCCAGGGGGCCATAGGGAAAACTTTCTCTTAAAGATAACAGAAGTGAAGAATTCAGCTAGAGGGTTTGTGAATAGCCAAGAGGGCTTTAATGGTGCAATGTATGAATAGTTCTTTTTGTTTTTTTCAGAGCACATCCATATGATTGTTTATCTGTCTTTTGAGGCAAACCTATGGTTTAGACAGGGATAGATGTTTTCGATTTTCACTCTGCAGATGAGAAAACTGAAATTCAGAGGAGTCAAGTGATGATTCTGCGCAGGTTTGAAACTTAGGCATCATTTTTGTGTTTCTTCTACTCACCTTACATTTCATCCATCTCCTGATTCTATGAATTTTTTTCCTTGCAGTGCTACCCGCATCTGTTTGTTTCTCTCCACGTGTACTCTCACCAGTTGGGAAACTATTTGATTGGTTTCCTACACTATCTTCCAGCTGCCAGTCTTGCCTCTTCTGTGATGCCTTCCTTCCCTGAGTGCTCTGATATTGGAAATAGGAATCCATGTCTGCTCCGTTCATTTGGCAGCTCACCTGCTTGTGGGCATAGTAGAGTGGGGAAAAACAGGGATGCTTGTGACAAGGAAAGGCTGAGATTTCTTACTATACTTGTGCCACCTGCATCTCTACTCCAACCCACACCATCTCTGGATGTTTGCTTTTGAACTGTGGACCCCTGTTTATGGTTTATAAACAGTTTTTATGAATCATATATCCTCCCTCAGTGTTACACAGTCACTAAATGTCAGATCTCAAAATTGGTTAAAGCCCCAACTGAGATTGCGCCCCCTACCAAATGAAGATTTACTGGTCTAGCTGCAAACTGGGCACCGGGATAACATATTCATGTTTGCAATCCACATTCACATTACCTTCTGGTGTCGTGAAATTTTATTACAAGTAAATGTTAGCCTCTCTTAGTTATATCTAAAATTTTAATACCTGTCATAATAAGTTAAAATATATCAGTTAGAAAAATAATACTGCCTACTTTATGATCCACATTTTCATTGGGTGAAATAACAAGATTGTCTTATACCGTATCTTGTTTTTATCATGCCCTCTTCTCCAGCTGGATTCTAAGTCCCTCAAGGACAAAGAAGCATATTTGTTCATTTATTCAGTTATTCAATAAAACATCTATTTAAATACCCATTATGTGGAAAGCCCTGTGCTCACCTCTCTGGTCCTTTCGGAGTTGCGTTGCTTGATATGAGCAGCGTACCCAAGGATGAGAGATAATGGTGTTGGGACTGGTTGGGGCTCCAGCTCCCAATTCCCATCCATGCTTTTACCACAACACCACACTGCTTCCAAATAAATGCTGTTGACTGACAAGAGAGCCACCCAAATTGTGAAAAGTTATAGAATCCATAGACTGAAGAGCAAATAAATCAGATTTCCAGATACATATAACTTTTTATGAATGGATATTGGCAGTTCAGTGGGAGAATTCTCAGCTTCCATGCGGGAGACTCGGGTTTGAGTCTCAGCCAATGCACCTCATGCACAACCAACACCTGTCTGTCACTGGAGGCTTACATGTTGCTGTGATGCTGAACAGGTTTCAGGGGAGTTTCCAGATTAAGACAGACTAGGTAGAAAGACCTGGCAATCTACTGAAAATCAGCCAGTGAAACCCCTATGGATCACAACGGTCCGATCAGCATCTGATCATGGAGATGGTGTAGGACCAGGTAGTATTTCATTCCATTGTGCATGGGGTCACACATGAGTTGGGGACCAACTCAGTAGCTGCTAACAACAACAGCCCCTTAAAACCAACTCCACTATAAAAAAGTGGTCAGTGGCGATAGAGTAACCAGTAGTGTAAACCATTCAGTAATTCTCTAACATTTGGCTTTTTTTTTTTTTTTTTTTTTTTGAGAGGTGTCTGTCCATTAGCTTTTGCTTTCCTTTTGTTAGGTTCTCTAAGTCCTTTATTTACGAAATAGAATTAATCAAGCCTTTCTCTTGATTTTAGAAAACTAAGCAGTAGCTTAGGAAAGGAATCATCCTGAGGAGCTTTCCATACATACAAGGGATTCTATATTGTGGCCTCTTTTGTGTCTCAAGGACTTGAGTTCTGTGTTTGGTCATAGGTTGCCAGGGTGTTTTCAGCATATTTACACAGATTATTTTGTGAGTCTTTAGATCATGCCTTGTGAGGATATTTATCCTTCCATGCCCTTATTAGACATAGGAAAATTATTTCCTGGTGAGAAATTAGGTGATTCTAAGAGCCTGCCTTTCAAAGAAGTATCTACAGTCAAAAGGGCTAATTGTCCAAATAACAGACATGCGTGGCTGGCTGTCCTCTTTATGCTGCCTTGATTGAGACAAGATGAGCATGCTGCTGGCTGTAGCAATGGATAATTCTGTTAGAACAGTGTCCTCAGGGAATAGCTTTTATCTGCTAAGTATGACAAGTGTGGCAAATGCTTACAAAACCCAGATCTCGTGGCTTCTCTTTCAAAGGCTATAAGACCAAGGGCCTGTGTACCTGCTCCAACAGAGACAGGGCTGATGCTTGCTTTGTTCCTATGGGAGTGGTTTGCCCAGTCACAGGATTTCTTTACCTTTCATTATTTGGTCTGAATGTTCCATATTGCCATTTCACACTGGGTTGTGGCTCCATGGCAGTAATCACACTTGGAGACGGAAGAGTTGGGTGACTGTCTCAGTTTCTTTGTGCTGCTGTAACAGAAAAGCCACAAGTCGGTGGTTTTAAAGAACAGAAATTTGTTTCCTCACAATCAGAAGGCTAGAAATTGAATTCAGGATACTAGCTGTATGGAGAGGTCCTTTCTTGTCTATTTCAGCTTCTAGTAGCCAGCAATCCTCGGAGTTCCTGGACTTGTAGACTTGTCTGCCTCTGTCATCATCAGATAGTGTCTGTCTTCCCCCTGGGTTGGCTTGCTGGCCTCTGCGTCTGTGCTGCTCAGCGGTGATTAGGTTTAGGGTACTGCCTACACTGATAGGACCTCATTAACATAACAAAGAAAACTCTTTTCCAAATAGGATCACATCCACAAGTATAGGACACTGAGGATGCTGAGGTTCTAGGGAATTCCTCACTTGGCTCCTGAGTCTTCATGGGAGTAGAGGTAGCCTTGTACCAGGTGAGGTTGGTTTGAGGGTGTCGCCATAAAGAAGGCTGGTCATACTTCTCTTGTTTCCCCAACTGTTTTCAGCCATGGACTTTTAAGTTGCTGGCATTAGGCTTACTCTAACCACGTGGAGGACTCTCCCACTGGCCCTAAACCTCTAGAACAGTCCTGCCACCCTACCTCTTCTGTGCCCGTCACTTTTTCCAGGACACACGGGAATGTTGCTGTGGAAGCTGTTTGGAAGTCCCTCAAAATATTCTTACATCCAAGAAGGGATCGACCCAGCAATGCTGCTATTGTTAGCTGCCACCAAGTCACCCTTGACTCATGGCAACCCCACGCACAACAGCACGAAACCCCCTACCTGGTCCTGCGACATCCCCATGATCAGTTGCAGATCGGATTATTGTGATCCGTAGGGTTTCATTGACTGGTTTTTGGAAGTAGATCTCCAGGCCTTTCTTCTAGTCCATCTTAGTCTCAAAGCTCCCCTCAAACCTGTTCAACCTCATAGCAACACACAAGCCTCCACTGACAGACGGGTGGCGACTATACATGAAGTGCATCGGCCAGGAGTTGAACTCGGGTCTCCTTATAGAAGGTGAGAATTCTGAACACCAATCAACCCAGCATTATTGTTTCTTAATGCTCACATTCATCCATTCTGATCCCCAAGTTTATTTTAAGATAGACTACATACATGTATAATATATGCTTGTTTTCATTTAACATGGCCCTATAAAATGTGCATCCTTCCATAAACCTCATTATAAGGCCCTTTTGTGGCTCAGATGTGTTGCTGTGGGGAAGTGACTCAGCCTGCTCCTGTTGGAAAGGGTGCCTGTCTAATAGAGACATGGAAAAACACATTCTCACCTCTTCCTGCTGCCAGCTCTGAACACTTTGATTCTGTAGTGTAAAATTCGTTATAAATATAATATTGATAGAGTTCTTGACATTTTGCCCAGAGCCTGAGGAGGAATAAAACCTTTCTAACTCAACTGAAACACATGCAGAATAAAATGCAAAAGCAAAAAGAAATCCTAAGAACATAGATGAAAAACGAAAGGTTATGTTCTCTCATGGTTCCTGAGATAGTTATCATATTTTTCTCAGGTAACACACCCACATATAACTTGCAGAAATGATGAAATTAAGTTGCCCAAAAAATGTGTAACTCGCATTTTATTTGTGAAGAAATACCGTACAGGCAGAACTCATAGATGTAAATTTTATCTAAACTAAAATACTTATTTTTCACATTAAAGACCCAGGTTTGCCTTGGCCACAAGGCTTGTAAAATTAACTAATGAAGATTAGTTTTCTTCTGAAATCCATTCCTTTTTTATTATCTTATTTTTTTCTCTCTTAAATTATCTGATGTCTTACTCACTTCTTTATATTCAGAGGTTTACTCGTCCTTATTGAAAATTAGCTAAGGGGAAAAAAACGGTCAACTTCTATAAATTCTGAGAATAAAGATCAGCATGCTTTAGTATTGGATAAATTTTTGATCATACCTCAATAGTTCTTAGAGGTCAGTTCACCTGAATAAGTACCCAAACAGCTACCAACAACCAATTGCCATCAAGTCCATTCTGACTCAAGTTGACCCGTGTGTGTTAGAGTAGAGCTGTGCTCCACAGGGGTTTCAAATGACTGATTTTTCAGAAGTAGATCACTAGGACTTTCTTCCAGGGCACCTCTGGATGGACTCTAACCTCCAGTCTTTCAGTTAGCAGTCAAGAGTGTTGACTGTTTGCACTACCCAGAGACTCCCCCAAACAGCCAGGGCCTGAGGAAGTTGAGATGTTCCTGGAGCAGCTGGAGAAGGAGCCTGTGGTCAGAGGACAGCAGACTGTGGCCAGGGAGGCTTGGTAGGACTCAGACAAGCTCAGTCCAGCCGCTTGCCGTCTGGGTGCTAACCCTGTCTTCTGTTAGGGCCCAGTATTTTCCCTCTAAGGTTCTGTAGGTGAGGCTGCCTTGTGGCCACTGTGGTTTTGTGGTGAAGCCACTGACTGCTCTTGTCTTGGTCTCATTGACTGCAAAGGTCAGATGGGGTGCTGTCTACCCCTAGCATCATGGGTGTGAGATCAAGCATGGGGCTCTTCTGTTGCCCCAAGTATGCCTTTCCCTCCTCCTTGCACACACACACACATTTCAAAGAATAGTTAAAATAGGAATTGTGATGTTTTGGGGTATAGAGGGGGATTTCAGTGGTTGAATTCTTACCTTCCATGCTGAAGACCTGGGTTTGATTCCTGGCTAATGCACCTTAGGTTTAACTCCCACCCGTCTATCAGTGGAGGCTTGCATGCAGCTGTGATGCTGAGAAGGTTTCAGCGGAGCTTCCAGTCTAAGACAGACTAGGAAGAAAGGCTGAGCAGTCTACTTCCAAAAATCAGCCAGTGAAAACCCCATGGATCACAACAGTCCACTCTGCATCCAATCATGGGGATGGCGCAGGACCACCGGGCAGCCTTTTGTTCTGTCGTGCATGGGGTTACTGTGACTCGACAGCAGCTAACAACAACAGCCTTTCTTCTATCCTTTTCAAAGAAGATGACAGAAAAAAACAATTGTCTACTTACGGCTAGGTGGAAATCAGATTTAACTCACTGACATGTGTTTGGATTCTCTCTCCAAACTCCAGTTCCTCAATATGTCGGGTCACTAGAGTTGGTGACTGCACTGGCTGGTGCATGCTCTAACTATCCCCTCGCATTGTGGCTTTGTTCACCTTTCAAGGGACCTGGTCGTGTGGGTGAGGATGCTGGAGCAATGAAGATGTAAAATCCATAACATTATTAGTGCTGTCAATATGATAATTTAATAAATATTCCTAGGAGGAAACCAGGCATTGACGGAGGCTACCTTTTCTATCAATTTTCTTTGTGTCTGACATTTTCTCTGAATGACTTACATTGAACTGTGGAATTGAGACAATTGTCACTGGAGAGTCTATGGTCTGAATGCTGTTGCTTGCCTCCTCCTGCCTGTGCTACTTCCTTAGGCTTGCCTGGTGTGCTTCATGTCGGGGTCTCAGTGCCTTCCGCAGAAACCAGCCCTACTCTGACATGCTCTTGAGGCTTGCTGCAGATGACAGGACAGCAGGCAGCAAAAGCACAGACGTGGAGTTGCAGGGCCATCCCTGCACTGCCTTCCTTCCACCTGCACATGATTTGGGGAGTCAGGATCACCATTACCTTCTAAAGAGAGTCAGCTCCTGACATTTCAAAAGGCCACCTGGCTGTTGTGTCCCCCATTTCTCCCCAATCTGAAAGTGACGAGAAGTAAAAACTATAACTCAGAAACTCATAGACACAGGATCTCGCTTATGAGGCCAGGCAGGCATTTGTAGGTGACCTAGACCTTCCTTGAACATGGGTTCTGAGTTACCAGCACAGAACTTCTCTGTTCTACAGGCCACCCATCTGTAAGTAGACTTTCATTATTGCTGTTTTTGTTGTTTCTTCTGTCATAATACTTTTCCTTTTTCCTTAGTTCTGTCCCCCTAAAAAAGCAAACCAACCCAGTTGCTGTCATCTATGACTCATGGTGACCCCGTCTGTGTCAGAGTAAAATTGTGCTCCAGAGGGTTTTCAGTGGCTGATTTTTCAGAAGTAGATCTCCAGGCCTTTCTTCTGAGGTGTCTCTGGGTGAACGTGTATTCCTAACCTTTTGGTTAGCAGCTGTGCAAGTCAACCACTTGCACCATCCAGGGACTCCTTTAGGTCCCCCAGACTCCCACTAAGCAATCATATTTGCCATCAGCTGTCTTTGTGGGAAGTTCGTGCCTTTTTAGGGAAGAATGCCAACTCTGAGCCCCTATAAGAAGACCTATGATGTCAGCCTTTGTCTGTGTGACCCCTGGTAGGAGAAGCACCCTGAGCTAAGACGTGTGTGTGCTGACTGCCATGAGTTGTAGTCAGAAAACCTCTGACTGCCTCTGCACCTGCACGCCTGTGTCTGGACATCAGAGTGGTTTCCTGGTGCCTTACCCAGGCCTTTCCTGCCTTGCTATGTTGATTATACAGCTAACCTTTCTTTAGGGCTTGAGAGAGGAGGTACTTCGTTGCAGCTCCTCCAGAAACCCATTTCCACATGAATCACCTCTGGCCTTTTTCTGTTTGGCATGTTGTTTAGACAAAGAGGAGCTTGTGTGTATCACTTCCCACCAGACTCTCCTAAGTGGAGGCCTGGGATTTGAAATTTGGGATTTTTTTTTCTTCCTTCTAAATGAATGCCTTGTTGGATACCTTGTTGATGCAGTGTTGTTTCTCACGTCTGTATAGCATAAGGGACCGCTGTATCCACCAGGACACCCTCCCTCATTATTGATATGAGCTGTTGTAATTCCACTTGTATTCTTTTGGGGAATCCGTTTTTGCCTCTTGGCATTATTTATGCTTTATATCTAAGTTTAATATGAAGAAATCCTATACTTCCCACAATACTTTATTTGCATTTAACAATTCTGTCTCTGAAAATGATTTTTTTAATGGTCTAATCCAAACCTCTCATTTTGCAGATGAGAAAACGAGATCCAGAGCAGGTTTTCTCAACAGCGGCACTGTTGGCATTTGGAGCCAGATAATTCCGGGTTGTGGGTGACTGTCTTGTGCTTTGTAGGATGTTCAGCAGTATCCCTGCCAGTAGCATCCCTCAAGTTGTGACACCCAAAAATGTCTCCACATACTGCCAGATGTCCTCTAGTTGAGGACCACTGGTCTAAGATGACACAGCCAGGTGCTGACCAACTCAGGAATGGAACCCAGATGTCCTGACTCCTGGATCTGCCCTCTCCAGGTTCAGGCAACAGAATTACCCTTTTTAACCTGTGCAGATCTCAAAGTAATGTCTGGGAGTGCTTTCACAGCTCTCAGGAGGAACAGAAGTACTCGAGGTCAAGGAACCAAGAGCAAGGGAGAGCTTGTGCACTCCCCCTCTCCCCGGCCCAGCTGTAGAATTCCCTTTGTTGGGTTTCTGACACACTGACTCGGCTTCCATGGGTAAATGTTTTCCAGGTAATATGTTTTGAAATTTGTAAGACGTGTGTCCAGAGTGACCAGATTTGGGGGAGAGGATACAAGAGGCAGAGGAATATCTCTCCATGGGCCCTGACATCCACACACCCAGGCCCTGGGACTGGCCCATTGCGGAGGCTCTGTGAGCCTTGTACAGCGAGAAACTGCTCATTCTCTGCCAGTGGAGATGAGCTTGGCCTTGCTCTGCATCCTCTCGTGGAAGTCTTGATTAACAGTTTTTTGCGGCACTTTTCCCAAGGTATCACAAACACTCAATGTGTATGGGGCTCCATTCTGTCCTTTGCTTTAAAGCTGCTTCATTTTTCTATCCTGACCACTGGTGTGGAGGACGTGTGCAGCACTAAATGTGAGGAGTGTGGCAGGTAGTGAATGTCCCCAGGGTACTGCCACTGTCTGATGAGCAAGGACAGATCTAATTGTAGGGATTTTATAGGTGAGAGACAGAAGTTTTCATACTGGGCCTGATTCTCAGGTCTAGTATGAAGCTGTGCTTCCCATTGTATAAAGGTAAGAAAATTCACCATTGAGGCTCTGGATGGAGATCACTCAAACATTCACTTCCTGAGCTCTGCCTTTGGCTCGCAGGGCTCCACGGAACTGGTTTGAGGCATCTTTCCTCTAAAGGGAGGATTTCATTTAGTGGCTGTGCCTACGTGTAAAGCAGACATTTCAGTCAACTCTCTGAGTCTTTTGTCCAAATGATGCCAGAAATACAGAAACAGAACTTTTGCATGAAATTGTTTTCAGGTAGTTAAATAAACTCTAAGAACAGAGCTATGAGGCATTGATGGGTCAGTGGTAGAATTCTCACCTCCCATGCAGGAGACCCATGTTCAATTCCTGGCCAGTACATCTCATATACAGCCACCATTCATGTGTCAGTGGAGATTTGTTTTGTTGCTGTGATGCTGAAAAGGTTTTAGATGAGCTTACAGATTAAGACAGACTAGGAAGAAAGGCCTGGTGATCTGCTTTTGAAAATCAATCAGTGAAAATCTTATGGATCACAGTGGTCCAGTCCCTAGCTGATCATGGGGATGACTCAGGACCAAGCAGTGTCTCATGACGTTGTACATGGGGTCACTATGAGTCGAGGGCTGACTCAACGGCAGATAACAACAAGAACAGAACTAGTGAGCTGAGGGAAAATAGGGTCTGGTTATGCCACTAGAAATTGTGGTTTCATTCTAGTTAATCAGTCATTGCTTTAGAGAAAAGTCCTTTTTAAACTTTTCCTGCCCTAGTTCTTTTTTTATTCTTTGAATGAACAGCAGGGTATTCTCTGTGTTTCTGAGTTATTTCCTTCCCAGCCACCTGGTCATGATCCAAAGGGAGAAACCAATTAGATTGATTCTGTGAGCTATATTTCACTGCATTCACATGTAGATCACAATGCTCCATTTTCCACCAAGTAAAGGAAGAACTTGCTGGAAACTTTGCACAAAGAAAAGTTAGTGTTTATCTCTGTAGTTGAAATTTCCTAGAAAAAAAAAATAGCAGCACATCAAGTCCAAAGGAGCCTGAATTTTCACTAATACCAGTCTGTATTTCTGAACATGTCTCCTTCCAGGAGCAACTGTGTTGCCTCACTCTGCTCAGTGAGCAGACTGTGTAATTGGGGGAAGGAGTGGTGAGTGTTCAATGAGAAAACAGCGTTCCTCATTTGGTCTGCCCCTGAGGTAACTGAGACTCTGGATTTGTCCCTTCTCCCTGCCGGTTTCCTCGGCTGTAAAATGGAGATCACAGCTGTGTCTGCCATCCTCATGGTGACGCTGTGAGTACAACTGCTGTAACCACTGGGAAAGAACTCTGCCTTCTTCAGAAGATGTCCGATCATAATGGGCCCAAAATGCCAGCAGGCCCACCCAGTCTTTAATATTAAAAGGCACCTTCTCACTCTACCACTTGCTTTCTTCCCTTTGCCTTTGTCAACGGGGTATTGAACCTAGAGTCTCCTCTCTCCTTCTCCCCCCAAAACACCCACTGACTGCAAATGGAGGGAAACGAAAGAGAAAAGATAACTACTTGGGTAGGCCAGGCGTGTCAGGGTCCTGAAAGGAAAGTAGATGTCACATTCAAACTGGGTATTTTGAGAAGAGTTTGATACAAGGAGTATTTACAAAAGTGTGGACAGGGTGTAGAAAACCAAAAAGGCTGGTACCAGTACCCAGGGCTAGTCATAGCAGAGCACCGGTATCAGCCTGTTGTGGATTGAATTGTGTCCTCCAAAATATGTGTTGGGATCCTAACCCCTATACCTGTGGATGTAATCCCGTTTGGGAATACAGTTTTCTTTGTTATATTAATGGAGCCATATCAGTGTAGGGTATGTCCTAAACCTAATAACTTATGAGTGATATAAAGAGCAGATTGGACACAGAAGCGAGCACAAACGGGATGCCACATGTGGATCACCAAGGAATGCCAGGGCTATAGAACCAGAAAGAGACTTCTCCCAGACTCAACAGAGAGAGCCTTCCTCTAGAGCTAGTGCCCTGAATTCGGATTTCTAGCCTCCTGAAATGTGAGAAAATAAATTTCTGTTCTTTAAAACCATCTACTTGTGGTGCTTCTGTTACAGAAGTACTAAGAAGCTAAGACACACCCCTAGGTATGAATGGTGAAGGGAGGGAGCAGTTTTCTGAGCCAGAGAAAAGGAAGGTGTGGAGAGCCCACCTGACTTGCCTTCCTCCCTCCAGAGTGCAAGGGAGCCTGTTGCTGTGGCCCAGACAGGCCCACTTCCCTGGTACCGAGCAGGGTGGAGGAGTGTGGAGAGCAGA
The DNA here is from genome assembly GCA_030035585.1 of Dugong dugon. Classification (NCBI taxonomy): domain Eukaryota; kingdom Metazoa; phylum Chordata; class Mammalia; order Sirenia; family Dugongidae; genus Dugong; species Dugong dugon. The sequence goes on along the minus strand of CM057469.1, from coordinate 18,322,882 downwards.
TCTTGAGGAAAATTGCTCTGTGGGCCATCCTTGCTTTCAGCTTTTGCCACTTCTCCTAGTCCTTGGATGGATACAGCTTTCACCTTCCACCCCTCACCTCAACCATCATCTTCCATCCTGTGTGTTGCCTTCTTTTCTTGTTCTGCCAATACTATAATAATGGGTAGAAACCTAAAAGCTATTTCAAATCATTTCTTTGGCTGCTGACAGCAACGAGGTGGGTTCTGCTATTAGAGTGACAACAGACCCAGGATGAGGATTATGCCCTGAGCTCATTCCATCTACTGTTCTTAGTATAGCCCATCTTTCTCAGCAAGTTATGGCTATATGGGACACAGTGGCACAGCGAGCTTGGCCCACTCACCACCCAGGGTTGCTGAAATGCTGATTTTACAGATGAGGAGAAACCAAACCGCACACCCATTGGATGTCAACTCTCGTGTGGTTCTCTTGAGTAACATTTAGAAAACTGTTTCTTCAAATGCATTGCCAGTAACCTCTGAGGGTTGATGCTACGTGAAAGGGTGTATTTGTCAGGCCCCCTACACTCAGTTTTTCCCAAGTTCAGACCAAGAACTATTGATGAGACTTTGCCTTTGATCAGAATAGCATTGGGTTTTGTTGCACATACAACATTCTTGTCCATTATAGTGATGAAAACAAATAAATAGATGGATAGTTCATGTATATTTGATTGTTGCTTTGTTTTAAAGAATGGTGACTAAGTTTACTTAGAACCATCTATTATTCTCTTGTCTTGACCTACATTCAGTAAATGGCTTCTGTTTGCAAGATAGCTAACTGAGATTTCAGTCCTACGGGTCTTCAATCCCTGTGAGAGTCCACAACCACAGCCTCATTAACACCTTGCTGCCCGGTGGAGAGACATTAAATGGGGAGGCAGGAAGCATGGATTATACACCCAGCTTCACCATGTCAAAATGTTGAACTTGTGAACACCACTTTACCTCTTTGGGACTCAGGTAGCTTATCTGTAAATATAATAAGCATGAATTGACAATTATTCCCCAAGTGAACGATGTGGAGAAATTTAGCCATTTTGCTAGTATAAGCTATAACCATTACATCTAAGCAACTATAGAGACTTGACCAAAGACCACACTTGACCAAAGACCTTTATGGTCTTTGGAAGTCGGATCTATTTAACATGCGAGGAAAAGGATGGCAAACTTTATCCCTCTTCCTGTCTGGCCGGTCGGCTGGATGATTAGCAGGTCCTCTTACTGGAGCACAGCGCAAGCTGTGAATTTACTGTGCACCCACCAAGCAGGTCATTGTATTCCTCCACCTGTCAATAAACTGCCCAGTAAAGATTTGAATAATAGAGCAGAACAATTTCAAAGGGCTTGTTACAATTCATCAAGTCAATAATGTACAATGTTAGAAAATCCCTGAATACAAATTTACACAATTTTCAGTTGTTTTACAACTTATCAGGCCATTAATCCAAGTTTTAAATGTCCCTTAATATACTTAATCATAGCCTGTGCTTTTTTTTTTTTTTTCCTTTTTTAAGTGCTGAGCTATGTTTCAGCATTCTAAACCACAGTAGAACAAGGGAAAAATGACTTCAGGAAGTTCCATAAAAGTTGCCGAAGCAACCATAAATAGATTCAGTGTGAGGTCTGTTTTGTGTACAATATCTGCAGTAGTTTGGGCTTGACTTAAAGAGTTTCTACATATTTGTCTTCTTGACTTTTCTCCCCGGGTAGACAACTGTAGTAGAGAAGAAAATACAAACGGCTTAGAGTCAAAGCTGGGTTTGAATCTTGTTTCTGCTGCTCAACTACCTATGAGACTTAGGCAATCCATTTTGCTTCTTTGAGCCTATCTCTTACATGACAAGAATACGCTACCTTATAGGGTAGTTGTGAGGATCGGCACAGAGCAAGGCAGAGGGAAGCCATCAATAGATGGCTTGTTGAATTGGAAGCACACACAGCATCAGTATCAGCTGAGCGTGAGATTTGACAGCCTTCTTCCCACCACTCCCAGAACAATACACACACTTTCTCCCCCCGCCCCAGAAGCCAACTGTCAGAATATGCTTACCGCCATCTCTTTTGTAAATTCAGACCCACCCCTAGTTAGCATAACTACCACCTTCCAGTCACCCCGTAAAAATATAAGAAGAAAGAATTTAGAATCTGGGCAGGTTGCTTTTTAAAATATTTCCAGCCCCTAATCTAAGTTGTCATTATTATTTATAAAGCACTCTCCCCTTTTCCTTCAGATCTCCCTTCTTTTCCTTTTGTGCCCTCATCCAGAACCTTCCCGGGAAAGAACCAATCTTTGAATATTTCCCTCTCTACTTTCTAATGCCCAAATTAAAAACCTGCTGGACCAGTTCTGTGAAAGGCATTATCAGCGATCCTGGGGATGTGACAATAAATAAGACACTGGCCCTCCTTCAAGGCACTAACAATCTTACAAATTTGAAAATTTTTGCCTGGAGTATAACTGTCACATGTAACTGCCAAATATGTATACCAGATCCTGGGGAACCCTGCTGTAATGTCTTAGCGTGAACTGCCTGCCACCATCTTGTCCCCACATGGACACCTGTGCCCTAAACTTGACCTTCTAGGGAAGATTTATTAAGGTCCTGGTAAATCCATTTTTATAGATGAATATTTCTTATCACGCATGAGAGTTTATTAAATCAGTTCCTTGTGAGTGTAGTTCACTAGAGCCCTCTCCAACGCTACTGGAAGGCTCTCTGCCATCTGGACTATCTAGGTGGATGGTATCATAATAAGATTTTCTGATACCTGAATGGGCTTCAAGATGGATCTGGGTTACATCATAATCCTCACTTTTACTGCATCAAAGCTGGATTGGAAGGTTGCCAATTTTCACCTATCCGATAAAGCATAACTTTGTATCTCCTCTGACTCATCCACTGGATATTACATGTTTTTAGTGAATGGTTTATTCTGGAAACTTCCATTGAAACTGAACATCATTCTGGTTGAACTGTGACCTAGAAGCAAAGGATTCTTCCCTGGTGAAATTGTCCTAAGTCTTCTAATTTTCATAATTATTTTCAAAGTGAAATAAATATTGACCATTCTACCCAACCATGCGTGCTTATTGATTCCAGAAATTGTTAAATGAAAGCATTAAACATTAGCCTTAAACATACTCACTGTCACGCACATACATACATCATTCAGTGCCAATGCTGTGTTCTGTGGGAGAAAAAATGTCTTGGGACAATTGGGTGTTTTTGTATCTTTAATGTTGATTTCCTGATGAATGTAATTTTAATAAGATTCCAAATAATTGTTTATTAGAGGAAAGAGGAAAAAAAAATAACCTATAGGAAGTGTTGGTTTGGGTTCCATTGTGGGATGTTTACACTTCCATGATAGCAATAAAAGCAATGGGGGAAAAGAATCAGCAACAGAGCCAAATAGGTATTGATCCAAAAATTTGCGCTACTATTTACAAGAAAAACTCTTTAATCCCTTGAGCCTTCCTTAGGTTAACACTTACCTTATTTCATTTTTGAACTCAAGAGTTTTCCTAAGATAAAACTACAGAATAGAGACAGAAACCACCTTTATTTTTTGTAGCACAATAACATACTTTCCTTAGTTACTAGAAACTTTGAAGTCTTTAAAATTGACAAGATTGATTTTCCCAGGTTATAATATTTACATCCCTTTTGTTTTTGATTCACAGTGGAGTTTTAGGGAATGTTTCCATTAGGCTTAAGCCCAAGTGGTTGCCCAAGTGTGCTCTACAGTCTAGCATAATCAGCATCAGCTGAAACTTTTAAGAAATGTAAATTATCAGGCCCCACCCCAAACCTACTGAATCAGAAACTCTGAGTCTCAGCAATCTGGGTTTCAACAATCAGTTAAACTTTGAGAACCCTTGTTCTTGAGTAAAACCCATGCTTTCCCTTGTGTGCATATGTGAAATCAATTCCCAGTAACCTGTACTGTAGTTACCTAGAAGTCCCTGTATGGTGCAAAATGTTAAGGCACTGGGCTGGAGGTTCAAATCCATCCAGAGGCACCTCGGAAGAAAAGCCTGGCAGTCTTCTTCCAAAAAGTCAGCCATTGAAAACCCTATGGAGTACAGTTCTACTCTGACACACATGGGTTCACTCAGTGGCAACTGGTTCTTATGGTTACCTGAACAAAAATGGTGGCCCTGGTGGCGCAGTGGTCAAGAGCTCAGCTGCTACCCAAAAGGTTGGCAGTTCGAATCCACCAGCCACTCCTTGGAAACCCTATGGGGCAGTTCTACTCTGTCCTGTAGGTTGCTAGAGAGTCAGAATCTACTTGAGGCAACAAGTTAAACAAAAACGTGCCTAAGGAGTTCGTATTAAATGACCTGCTTGCTTTATAAAAGTCACAAAGTAAAGAATCTGTGCTTTTCCTCTTACGTGATAAAAGTACTACCACTAACTGAGAGTATGGATCAGGCGCAGGGCAGGGTAATGTCCATAGGACTAAAGAGCCGAAGCTGCTGTTCCTCATCCGCTAGGGGACAAAAAGTGTGTCTCTCCATCAAACAGATGCCTAGCTGCTGCCAATATATTCTGTTCCATGGCTAGAACAGAACAGTTTCCATCTTGTGGATTTCTGTACCTTATTGTGATAGAAATGAGCCCTGGTGGTGCAGTGGTTAAGTGCTCAGCTGCTAACTGAAAGGTCAGCAGTTCGAACCCCCCAGCCACTCCACGGGAGAAAGATGTGCCAGCCTGCTTCCATAAAGATTACAGCTTTGGAAACTCTGTGGGGCAGGTCTACTGTCATATAGGGTCTCTATGAAAAGGAATCAACTCAGTAGGAATGGGTTTGTTTCTTTTTTTTCTTTTTGGTACTGTAATAGAATCATTCTTGAGAGTACTGAAGCAGATCTGTCACTGATTCATTCCTTGAATTCAAATATTTTGGCATACTTTGTTTTCCTAGGTAAGGAGAATGCCTTGCTCATCAGCATTTAATAAATAATTGTTAGCTGACTAATTCATTATCCTTCATGTCAAGTCACATGGCTGCCATTAGTGCCAAGTATACATAACATACCCGTTGCTGTGGAGTCAATTTTGACTCATGGTGACCCTATAGGACAGAACAGAACTGCCCCAGAGGGTTTCCAAGGCTGTAATCTTTACAGAAGCAGACGACCATATCTTTCTCCTGTGGAGCAGTGGAGCAGCTGGTGGGTTCTAACTGCTGACCTTCTGGTTAGTAGCTGAGCACTTAACCACTATGCCACAAGGACTCCTCATATACACATAGCAGTGCCTAAATCTGCACAATCCCTGCAGAAGAGCCATTTAAAAATGCTGCTGTGCTGTGAAAGTGTGAGTTGCACGAACATTTTCTTTCTTAACTTCCTAACACCCCAAATTGGAAGAAAGTCGGTGGTGTAGTTAGCCTTGTTTTACAGATGCAGAATTTGTGTACCTGGGGTTATATTCTATTGCAGAGCAATGGACCCTCCCAATGATTTCCTTTTCTGTCCTCTCAGTGGCTCCCCCTTGTCCAGGTAAAGTACGAACTTTCTAGTTTGGAAAAGAACTCTCTCTACAGTCTGGCACCCACCTATTTTTCCAGCTGAATTTCTTTCCCCTTCTCCACCCTGCTCACTGTAAACTACAGTCAGAGTGAAATCATAAAAACGACACTTACCAAGCCCTTATCATGTGTCAGGCTCTTAGCTGAGAGCTGCATGTGCATTAGCTCATTTAATCCTCATGACGACTTCTGTCAGGTGTAGGTACAATTACCACCTCCGTTTTGCAGATGAGGAAACTCAGCTTCAGAGAAGCTAACCTGACCCAAGGTTCATAGCTACCTGCAGGTTCCAGCATACTAGTCAGTCTCAAACTTGTGTGCCTTTGCCCACCTGCTCACTCTGCCAGGGGAGCCCTTCCCCTGCCTGGGGTGCTGAGCTGACATTTACTCCTCTTCCAAGTCTCAGTGATCATCATCTTCATGAAGCGTTTTCTGATCCCTGCTTCCCAAGTGGACATGCCCTCATTTGGGCTCTCATTGAACCCCAGTACAGAACTCTTTTGGCCCACTGTATTACATTTTCTTTGGTCTCACTTGATGAACTCTAAACCCCCTGAAGACAGCAACTGGTTTAAAGTCTTTGTAACCCCAGAGCGTTGTGTGGCACCCAGCCCAGATGGAGAGGCATTCAATAGATGCTGAGTGACTGAATGGATGGAGAGAGGCTTCCTGATTCCTCATCTGGATGTCCATCCACACCACTAGTTTGGGGTGTGGCCAGGAGCCTGGAAGCGCCACTGGCCATTGCTGGCTGCCTAGTCTGTGCCCTTGGGCCAGTTTCTAAGTCCAGCCAAGATGAACTGTGCACTGTGCTCCAGTGAGGGAAGAGCAGCTCAGGCTCTTTAGAAATGCAAAAAGGGCAGCTTGAGGGTTCACCTAGAAGGCAAGATAAAACAGCCCTATGTGAGCCACAGCCCAGGAACAAAGCTCCATTATAGAACATCTCGCAGTAATAGCTGAGGTGGCGGTGTCCATTCTACAGAGCCATGATAACGCCTCCGCCTGCACTCTGATCTTTGAGGAAAGCTGATTACACATGATACAAAAGGGCCTGTTGAGGGTATTTGCAGGGCCTGAGCAAAGTTAGCTTCTGTAGTTTGGCAGGCTGCAGCTGCAGACCATCCATCTCAGCGCATGATAAATGCTTCTGACATTTCCTTCAGACACAGCCTGCTAGGAAGCCTTTTAAATTCTCAAATGCAGGAGTCTGCCTTATTGATCAGGTGCCTTTCATTAAAGGTTGCCACAGCCCCTCAGGCACAGAGGGAATGATCACCTTCCAGGCAAAGAGGATTATCCTTGTTGGAACACGAGTGTATACCTTAATTTGTGTGTGTTTTATCCTTACCAATTGCACACTGCAGAAAACCATGATTAGGTACCAAGTACAGTGTATTTACTTGGTACTTCCCTCCCTAAACTCCATCTGACTCTATACACATCGCCCATTCACACACACGTTTTAAGAAGAAAATGAAAAAAACATGCCCTCTGAACAATCCTCCATATTAGAACTTACCATTCTGCATTGAATATGTGTCCTGGCTGCCAGCAGAGGTGCCTCTGCTGAGGAGGGAATTAAAGGGGCAGTCAGTTGCTTGCCTCTGACTGGAGGTGACAGGAGATTCTCAATCAGCATGAGCTCCTGTTCCCCCAGCTTCACTCATCTCTTTGATGCCTTCCCCAGGACACACAGGTTTATCAGATCTCCTCCAAACCAAACGAAACTCACTGCCAGTTGAGTCCATTCTGACCCATACTGACCCTATAGGACAGAGTAGAACTAACTCATAGGGTTTCCAAGGCTGTAAATCTTTACGGAAGCAAACTGCCACATCTTTCTCCCCCCGAGCAGCTGGTGAATTCGAACTGCCGACCTTTCAGTTAGCAGCCTAACACTTTAACCACTGCACCACCAGGGCTCCTAGATCTCCTCCAGTTCTTCCAAAAAGATGGTGACATCAAGCTTGGGTCTCATGGGAGCTAAGCCTAGAATTAAAGCTGCTTTTGTTGCAAGCCTAAAGCTTGAAAATAAAGGAACTCTTAAATAGAAATGCCACCATCTCTCTTTTGTTTTATACGTAGATCTGACTTTTGCCACCCTTTCACCCTCCTTCCTGTCCCTTTCTCCCTCACAGCCTGGCTTAGGGCTTGGTGCACAGTGTGTCCATTATATGTTTAGTGGAGTTGAGCTGATGCACTCATTAGGTACGGGGCCTTTTGGAGGAACTGACAAAGAGGGAATTGGAGTAGTTGTGGCTGGTGTGGGCATTATTGAATATAGATAGATGGGTGGATGGGTGGGTGAGTGGATGGAGAGATGGATGAATAGATGCATGGATAGATGGATAACTGCCTTTGAGTAAACTCTGACTCATGGCAGCCTTACGTATAACACATCAAAACATTGCCCAGTCCTGCATCATCCTCACCATCTCCAGTATGCTCAAGTCCATCGTTGCAGCTATTATGTGAATCTATCTCACTAAGGGTCTTCCTTGCCCTCCTGACTGTACTGTACCTCACCAAACGTGTTCTTCTCCAGCATTTAACTGTTCCTGTTGACGTGACCAAAGCAAGTGAGTCAGATAATGTTCTTTTGTGATCCATAGGGTATTCGTTGTCTAATTTTTGGAGCTAGAATGAAAGGGTTTTCTTCCTAGTCTCTCTTAATCTGAAAGCTCCAGTGAAACCTGTCCACCATGGATGACCCTGCTGGTATTTGAAATGTCAATTGCATAACTTCCAGCATCATAGCAACCTGAAAGCTACCATAGTACAACGAACGGACAGACAGATGGTAGATTTAACTTTTTTACCCTTCCTTATTTAATGACTGAATAAGAATGAAAATCTCTAAAATTCACCAAGGGTCCAGGGCTTTAGGAACAAGAGAGTGGCATAATTTCTTTCCTCCTCCTACTTCCTCCCTCTTCTCTTTCAGTCCAGGGAGGTTGTAGAAATATAGAGACTTCAGGGTAGGATGTACTAAGTACATGTCAGACTTTATATATGTATTTTATTTATTTGTTGTTATTGAGAATATACACAGCAAAACTTAGAACCAATTCAACTGTTTCTCCATGTACCATTTAGTGACATTAATTACATTCTTTGAGTTGTGTAACCATCCTCACCCTCCTTTTCTGAGTTGTTCCTCCCCTGTTAACATAAACTCACCGCCCCCTAAGGCTCCTATCTAATCTTTGGAGCTGCTGTTGTCAATATGATCCCATATAGATAGATCTTAAAAGAACATAATGGTCAAGGCAGACCTTTTTTTACTAGTTAAGCTAAATGATTATTTGGTTTTGAGAAGACTTCAGGGGATTATTTTTGTTCTAAAGTTTAAAGGTTATCTCAGGGCAGTAGTTTCAGGGGTTCATCCAACCTTCATGGCTGCAGGATGTCTGGAGTCCATGAAAATTTGAAACTCTGTTGTGCGTTTTCCCTCTTTTGATTAGGATTCTTCTATAGAATCTTTGATCAAAATGTTTAGTAATGGTATCCGAGCACCATCCAGTTCTTCCAGTCTTACGGCAAAGGAGGCAATTGTTCATGGAGGCAATTAGTCACACATTCCATAGCTACTTCCTATTCCTGATTTCTCCTTCTTCCTCTGTTGTTTTGAGTGAGTAGAGACCAATTGTGCCTTGGATGGCCACTTGTAAGCTTTTAAGGCCCTAGGCACTATGTGTCGAACTAGGGGGTAGAATAGAAACACTAAACATGTTATTAGGCCAATTAACTGGGATGTCCGATGAAACCATGACCCTAAACCTCCAAACCAATAAACAAATCCCATTAGGCTTTTGGTTGTACATAAGTAGCCTCAGCAGCTACTCTTTTTTTTTTTTTTTTTTGGTCATTGTTGTAAATACATCACACAACGTTTGTCAATTCACCTTTTTACAGGTTTACAACTTATTGGACAGCAATTATAGTAATTGGCTGTGCAACCCTACCCTTAAACAATGCGATATTTCCATCACCATTATTGCTCCCTTTCCCCCTCCCTCCTGTCCCTGGTAACCACTAATAATCTTTGTTCTCTTTATATTTACCTTTTCTTGTCTTTTTATATAAGTGAGATCATAAAATATTTGTCTTTTTATGATTGACTTATTTCACTTAGCATGTCTTCCATCCCCATCCGTATTGTAGAATGTATCAAGACTTCATTTCTCCTACTGGCTGAGTAGTATTCCATTGTATGTATGTACCACATTTTGTTTATCCGTTCATCTGTTGATGAGTATTTAGATTGTTTTCACCTTTAGGCTATTGTAAATAGTGCTGCAAACGAACATTGATATGCAAGTCTCTGTTTGAATCTCTGCTTTCAAGTCTTTTGAGTAGATACCTAGAGGTGGAATTGCTGGATCATATGGTAGTTCCATTTTTAGTTTTTTTAGGAATTGCCACACTGTTTTTCACAACAACTATACCATTTTGCATTCCCACCAGCAATGGGTAAGTGTTCCAATTTCCCCACATCCTCACCAATGTTTGTTATTTTCTGTTTTTGTTTTTTTATCTTAGCCATCCTAGTGGGAGTGAAATGATACCTCATTGTGGTTTTGATTTTCATCTCTCCGATGGCTAATAATACTGAGCATTCTTTCATGTGTTTGGTGGCCATTTGAATGTCCTTTTTGGTGAAATGTCTATTCAGTTCCTTTGCCCATTTTATGATTGGGTTATTTGTCTTTTCGTTGTTAAGTTGTCAAAGTTTTCTATATAGTTTGGTTATTAGATTTTTGTCAGATATATGGTTTCTGAAGATATTCTCTCAATTGGTAGCTTGTATTTTCACTTTTTTGGTAAAGTCTTTTGATGAGGAAAAGTTTTTGATTTTTATGATGTCCCATTTATTTATTTTGTCTTTTGCTATTTGTGCTTTTGTTATTATATTAGATAATCCATTGCTAAAAGCTAGGCCTGACAGCATTGCCCCTGCTTTTTCTTCTAAGAATTTTATGATTTTAGTGTGCAAGTTTAGGTCATTAATCCATTCTGAATTTGTTTTTTGTATGATGTGAGACATGGATCACACTGTTTATACATGTCAGGCTTTAGTAAAAGTTAAATTTGCCTAGCAACCCACATTTAGGTGAGAATGGTCCATAGTTCAACCTCCTGACCCAAAAGATCCCTCACATGCTTTTTCTAAGTAGGATAATTCCCTTCATTTCTTGTTTTCCTTCTCCTGGAACCAAGGAGTTCAGGCTGGAAAAGTAGCCCAGTCTTAGAGTATGCATGCCCATGGCTTTCCTAGGAGGGCCCCTGACCCCACATCTAACCCTGCCTCCCCAGTGGGCCTGAGAAAGATGCCTGCTTTCCCACCCACCAGGCATGCAGAGCTTCCTAGGCCTAGAAGGGCCTGAAAGATAACTGAGTGGCTATGTACTGGCTTCTGGACGTTGGGCGGAAGAATCACTGAGAATCCAAGCTTGTCCTGTCACCCCAGGTCTGTTCATAAATATGGGTCTCTTCCAGTTGGTTGGCCAAATTTCTTGGCATAGATGAGTAAGTGTCTGCAGCACTGCATCCATTTGTTGAAACATCTCAGTTGACATTCTGTCAACTCTTGGAGCCTTTTTTTTTTTTTGCCAATGCCTTCAGTGCAGCTTGGATTTTTTCCTTCAGAACCATCAGTTCTTGATCATATGTTACCTCCTGACATAATATCAACCAATTCTTTTTGGTACAGTGACTCTGTGTATTCCTTCCACCTTCTTTTGATGCTTCCTGCATCATTCAATATTTTGCCCATAAAATCCTTCAGTGTTGCAACTTGAGGCTTGAATTTTTTCTTCAGTCCTTTCAGCTTGAGAAATGCCAAGTGTTTTTCTCTTTTGGTTTTCTAACTCCAGGTCTTTGCACGTTTCATTATAATACTTTACTTTGTCTTGTTGAGCTACTAAGCTTCTGTTCAGCTCTTTTACTTCATCATTTCTTCGACATTCAAGGGCAAGTTTCAGAGTCTTTTCTGAAATCCATTTTGGTGTTTTCTTTCTTTTCTGTTTTTTTAGTGACCTTTTGCATTCTTTATGTATGATATCCTTGATGTCATCCAACAACTCATCTGGTCTTTGGTCATTAGTGTTCAATGCATTAAGTCTGTTCTTGTGATGATCTCCAAATTTAGGTGGGATATACTGACGGTTGTATTTTGGTTCTTTGTGGACTTGTTTTAGTTTTCTTCAGCTTCAACTTGAAGTTGCATATGAGCAGTCGATGATCTGTTCCACAGTTGGCCCCTGGCCTTGTTCTGGCTGATACTGTGCTTCTCCATCATCTCTTTCCACGGGTATAGTCTATCTGATTCCTGTGTTTTTCCATCCAGGGATATCCACATGTATAGTTGTTGTTTATGTTATTGAAAAAAGGTATTTGCCATGAGTAAATTGTTGGTCTTGCAAAATTCTATCATGCAATCTCCAGAGTCGTTTCTATCACCAAGGCCCTATTTTCCAACTACTGATTCTTCTTCATTTCCAATTTTCACATTCCTATCACCAGTAATTATCAGTGCATCTTGACTGAATGTTTGATGAATTTCAGGCTACAGAAGTTGGTAAAAATCTTCAATTTTTTCATCTTTGGCATTAGTGGTTGGTGTGTAAATTTGGAAAATAGTCATATTAACTCATCTTCCTTATAGGCATATGGATACTATCCTATCCCTGACAGCATTGTACTTCTTTATAAACTATGTTATACCAATTGACCTAGATGTCCCCTGAGACTATAATCCTGAGCCTTCAAAGTAACTCAGTTCCATGAAGTGTTTGGGTATGTCTAGGATGTTTCCATAACTGTGCTCCCTATGTGCTCCGTTATATACATGAATATTGTCTTAGTCATCTAGTGCTGCTGTAACAGAAATACCACAAGTGGATGGCTTTAACAAATAGAAATTTATTCTCTCACAGTCTAGTAGGCTACAAGTCCAAATTGAGGGTGTCAGCTCCAGAGGAAGGCTTTCTCTTCTCGGCTCTGGAGCATTGTCCTTGTCATCAGTCTTCCCCTGGTTGAGCAGCTTCTCAGTGCAGGGATCCTAGGTCCAAAGGATGTGTGCTCCTGCTCTTCATTCTTGGTGATATGAAGTCCCCATGTCTCTCTGCCTGCTTCTCTCTTTTATATCTTAAAAGAGATTGGCTTAAGACATTATCTAATCTTGTAGATTTCATCAATATAACTGCTGCTAATCCATCTTATCACATCATAGTGATAGGATTTACAACGCATAGGGAAATCACATCAGATTACAAAATGGTAGACAAATCATACAATACTGGGAATCATGACCCAGCCAAGTTGGCAGATATTTCTGGCGGACATAATTCAATCCATGACAAATATATGTGCAGCACATACAGATATGTATATATAAATGTCCACCAAACCAAAGTGCAGCACATACAGATATGTACATATAAATGTCCACCAAACCAAAAAACCAAACCTATTGCTTTTGGGTCGACTCTGACTCATAGCGACCCTATAGGACAGAGTAGAACTGCCCCATAGGATTTCCAGAGAGCAGCTGATAGGTTCAAACTGCTGACCTTTTTTTGGTTAGCAGCATAGCACACTGTAGCCGTTAACCACTGTGCAACCAGGGCTCCGTAAATGTCCGCAACTATACCTATGTATGCACACGCATGTACTCCCATTCACCCTCCAACACTCATGTAGCATACATTTCTAACTATGTAACCATTCACCAGTTTTTGGTTGTTATTACTATTGTTACAGAACTGTATGTTATAGCATTTACAGTAGTTGTTCTTTATTCTTGCTTTTTACCTCTTAGTGTCTTCATTTACCTTTATCACGTCCTGACTTCCCCCCTATTGTGTATTGCCTTTCCCTTCACCAGAATTAACATGTATCTACTATTTAGTAAGTGACTTTCCTTCTCTCCCCGTCCCATCCCTGGTAACCATAAAGTACTTTGCTTTCTGTGTGTAAACCTATTCTCGACTTTTTATAAAATGATAGCATGTAAGATTTGTCCTTTTGTGATTGACTTATTTCACTCAGCATAATGTCTTCCAGATTCATCCATGTTAAAAGATGTTTCACGAACTCATCATTACTCTTTATCATTGCATGGTGTTCCATTGTTATGTATGCACCACATTTTGTTTATCCATTCATCTGTTGATAGGCACTTGGGTTGTTTCTGTCTTTTTGCTATTGTAAATAATGCTGTAATGAACATGAGTGTGCATATGTCCATACAGGTTTCAGTGGCTGATTTTTTTTTAAGTAGATAGCCAGGTCTTTCTTCAGCCACGCCCCTGGGTAGACTTGAACCTTTTAGTCAGCAGTTCAGTGTGTTAATTATTTGCACCACCCAGATATGCTACACACAGACAGTGTTCCTAAAAGACAGTTTTATAAAGAAAATGGGCTTAACTGATGAGTGCCAGAAAGATATATACCTAATTACTTTATGACCACAGTTGCTGCCTTTTTGTTTTAGATAACTCTGTTATTTATTACGGTGCTTTACCAAATTCCATGGTGTAACTAGTAGCTAGTCTTTCTAGACAGACACCTAAGTGGGTTATTTGACTTATTTTCAGAGTTTTGGGTTTTATTCATCTAGGTCAAAGGCCAGGAACAGTGGGATATTAAAAATTCACAGGTGGGGCCAAGGAAAACCTGGCAATGAGGTACAGAACACACTAAGTCAAGTGTCATGTTAACAAGCTAAAGTTTTCATATTTATAATAAAGTGGACTACAAAAAAGAAAAACAACTTTCCTTTGGTCCTGTTATTTTCCAAGCCAAACAGCATCTCTTTGGTGACAGATGGATCTGAATGAGCAGATGCAGCATTTTTGAGTGTTTGCTATTTAACGACAGATCTATTATTTTGTTTTTCAATCGTAGCACATGAGTGAGCTTTTGTGATAAATCAGCCCTTTATTAACAATAAGTGCCAAAGTCCAAACTGAGCGCATCTGAAATAATTCTAATTGCAGGGGTGCCCAGTGCTGCTTTTCTCAAAAGTTCCTTCCTTTCTAGCTCATCTTTTGAGGGGGTTATTTCCAGCTTCTAACGCAATAGTACTCCTATGCAGTAGTTAGAAAAATCTCCAGTTGTCACTCACCCAGTATTTACCAAAAATCAGGCAAGAGAGAAAGAGTGGGTGGAAATTGGAAGACCTGAGTTTAACCTGAGGCCCTGCTGGCACAGTGGTTAAGCGTTTGGCTGCTAACCAAAAGGTCGGCAGTTCGTACCACCGCCGCTCCTTGGAATCCCTATGGGACAGTTCTACTCTGTCCTACAGGGTTGCTGTAAGTTGGAATCGACAAGATGGCAATGAGTAAGCTTAACCTTGTGTCTCTAAAAACTGGATAGCCTTGGGCAAGCATCAAATCTGTCTCAATTCTCTACTGTATGATGGGATGGCACTTTCTCTGGGTCTCTCATATGGTCATAGACGACTGAGAATCTAGTGACTCTAGTCTCCTGAAGTCCTAGGTCAAAGGAGGTAAAAGAGAGAGTTGGGAAAGCCATGATCATCTGTTTGATGCCTGAGGAAATGGGCTCCTATAGCACCTTCATGGACGTAGGTTCATTTCACAGAGACCTGGTGGCGCAGTGGTTAAGAGCTTGGCTGCTAACCAAAAGGTTGACAGTTCAAATCCACCAGCCGCTCCTTGGAAACTCCATGGGGCAGTTCTACTTTGTTCTGTAGGGTCGCTATGAGTTGGAATTGACTTGATGGCAACAGGTTTAGTTTTATTATTTACTGAGGACTTACTTTGTGCCAAGTGCTTAGCATGATTATTTGTTTAATAATCATGTCAGTCTTTCCAAATAGAGGTCTGTCATGGATTGAATTGTGTCCCCCAAAAATATGTGTCAACTTGGTTAGGCCATGATTTCCAGTATTGTGTGGTTGTCCTCCATTTTGTGATTGTAATTATTTGTTAAAGAGGATTAGGGTGGGATTGTAACACCCTTACCCTGGTCACATCCCTGGTCCAATGTAAAGGGGTGTGGCCTGCACCACCTTTTATCTCTGAAGAGATAAAAAGGAAAGGGAAGCGAGCAGAGAGGGGGATCCTCATTCCACCAAGAAAGCAGTGCTGGGAGCAGAGCGCATCCTTTGGACCCATGGTCCCTGCGCGGAGAAGCTCCTGGTCCTGGGGGGAGATTGATGAGAAGTCTGACAGAGAGAGAAAGCCTTCCCCTGGAGCTGACGCCCTGAGTCTGGACTTTTAGCCTACTTTACTGTGAGGGAATAAACTTCTCTTTGTTAAAGCCATCCACATGTGGTATTTCTGTTATAGCCTCACTAGATGACTAAGACAAGGTCATTATACCAATTCTACTGATGAGGAACTTACAATACTACATTCTTGATCATACAGCTAGTAAGAAGCAGAACTGTCTGACTCCAAAGTTCATGGTCTTTCCAGTAGACTCAGTAGCTTCCATAATCATCATCATCATAACAGTTAATATTTATTGAGCACTCACTATGTCCGAGGCACTGTTGTAAGGGATTTTATGTGCATTAGCTCTTTCAATTATCACAACAACCCTGCTAGGAAGGTACTGTTATTATGACCAGTTTATAGATGTGGCATGGAGGAGGGTAAATAACTCATCCATGGTCACACAGCCAGTAAATGGTCCAGCCAGGATACAAAGCCAGACAGCCTGTCTCCAGAGCCTGTGGCCCCACCCTCCAGGCTGTACTCATAAGTCACATGGAGGAGACCCTGACAGCGAGTGTCATGAACATTGGAGCAGGTCATCTAGCATGTCTCAGAATCCCATACCTGCTTCTCTTCAATCCTGAGAAAGCCTGTGTCTTAGGAAGTACCTTTTAACTAGCTCATCCATTTAAAATAAATTCCCTAATACAACAGGCTAAGAGATGAGGTCTCTTTAAAATAGGCCACTGTCAGAGTTCCAATTCGCCTGACAGACCAGCCCTGAAATGTGTCTGTCTGCCTCCTTACAGCCTGACTGGCTCTTTCCCAGGCCTGCTAATTGGTGTGAGGGACCCTGCTCCCCAAGGCTGCTGGCCATTAGCAGTGCCTCACGGGAAGGGCTTTTTCCCTTGGTTTCACACACCCTGCCCCCTCACCCAGCTCTACAGTCCCTTGCTGGGCTTTTCTGGTGACAGATGCATGCTGATGAGGAGCTGTAAGGAAATGTTCCTCCCCCTCCACTCCCTGAGCACTTCTTCACTGAGTACGTCTAATTACCGGTCTCCATTTTCTGTTCTTGCACATGCTCTCTCACACTTAGCTTTATTGTGCCACCACTTGTCACCTTTCCCAGCCTGGCTTTAATAATGTAAATCTTCCCTCTCTGTTGGCTTGCTGCTCATTATTTGCTGTCTGGCACCACAGGAGCTCACCCACTGGCACCTCTGAGAAGCCAGCCACCCACAGTGGCTCTATCACCTTATGGTTGGTTCAGCTGTGGCCCAGCCCCAGGTGGAACAGGTTCAAGCCCTGCTGGTTTGGAGAAGGGACAGAGCTCTTTCCAACCTTCAGCCCAGGGTGCTCACAGTAGGAAGAGCAGGTCAGGGGCCACTGCTGTGTCATGTTTGCCATGCAGTTGTCTTTGGGCAAGTCACTTAAGTACTCTGAACCTCAATTTCCTTAGTCTCAAAGAAGGGATTATGTTGGAGTCCCTGGGTGGTGCAAACAGTAAACATGCTCAGCTGCTAACCGAAAAGTTGGAAGTTCAAGCCCACCCAGTGGTGCCTCGGAAGAAAGGCCTGGTGATCTACTTCTAAAACATCAGCCATTGAAAACCCTATGGAGCACAGTTCTACTCTGACACACATGGGGTAACCATGAATCTGAGTCAACTCAATGGTAACTGGTAGAGATTATGATAATAATAATTACAGTAACATTTCCTTAACAAAGTTGTTGCGTGGGACCAAATGAAAATAAAACATGTGAAAGTCCTTTGTCAGATTTGTAAAACATATAAAGAAGTTATGGCATGGTGCTGATGGTTGACTGAGTGAGTGAGCGATTTTGTCCACTCAGAGCAGACACAGTCCAAAAATCGGCCTGGAGTGCACCTCAGCTTGCTGTCGTCTGCCCTCCACCCCAAATGCAGCACTAGATCACGTTACTCTGGACTTTCTCTGGGGTGATTACCGCCCATTTATTTTTCAATATATCACATATGGGTATGATTGTGTTTTTATGCAAAGAAATTCAATCCCAGTTAGTGTTGTTCTATAACTAACAACTGAACAGTGCTTACCATCTCTGGGGTCCCTTCAGGTGTTGATCTGTGATTGTTCAATGGTAACGATGGTTTGATGGAACAATGGCTTTGTAAGATATATGTAAAAGACCCCTTTGTAAATTCAGGGACTACAACCTGCTTGGTTCTCCCATGTATTTCCTGGTACTGGAGTTACTTGGGGCCCAGGTGGCACGGTGGTTAAGATCTATGACTGCTAACCATAAGGTCAGCAGTTCAAATCCACCAGCTGCTTCCTGGAAACCCTATGGGGCAGTTCTACTCTGTCCTTTTGGGTCACTATGAGTCAGAATTGACTCGACGGCAACGGGTTTGGTTTTTTTGGTTTGAGACCTCCAAGGTCATTACTGTTTGCTATATGATTCCTGTGGCCTTCTAAAAAACCTCTGAAACTTTTCAGTCTCTCGAAAGCATCAAGATATTCCTTCAAAAAAAAAAAAGTCATTTCAGATTATTTATAGAAATTTTGCAGGAAAAGTGTTTAAGCCTTCTCCTTTTATAAAAGCCAGTTTTACCTTACTTCTCTGTGGAACATCTTTGCCTATCAGTTTAGGCAGGCACACTGAGCGAATGAAAAGGGGAAAGAAATACACCAATGTCCACTGCAGCACTATTCACAATAGCCCAAAGGTGGAAACAACCCAAGTGTCCATCAACAGGTGAATGGATCAACAAAATGTAGTACGTACATACCGTAGAATATGACTCAGCTGAGAGAGAAATGAAGTTCTAATACATTCTGTGACATGGATGAACCGTGCAAACACGCTGAGTGAAACAAGTCAGACGCAAAAGGACAAACACTGAAAATTCCCATTCATATGAAATATCCAGAATACACAAATGCATAGAGACCAAAGTGCATTAGTGGTTACTTGGGGCAAGTGGGAAGAGGAAATGGCAGGGAGTGGGGTATTAAGTAGTATAGCGTTTTTGTTAAGGGTGAGGGACAAAATTTAGAAATGGATAACGGTGATTGTTGCACCACATTGTGAATGTAGTTGATGTCACTGAATTGCACACATAAAAATGGTTGAAATGATTAGTTACATATATTTCACCATAATGAAATTTTTTTAAATTAAAAAAGAAGGGGGGGAAGGAGTATCATATTTATGGAGTTTAGTGTGCCAGTGGTAGGTTAGCAATATAATCTTACATTATTTAAAGAAGAAAGGGCTCTTTAAATAATGGCTGGAAAATTGCACCCTTCATGCTTGCAGTGTGTTTTAGATATCTATCATCAGAATCTTTTACGATAGATTTGTCAGAATGTCCTAGCACAGAAGGATATGGAAGGTTGCTGAATTTCTTGGTAGATCAGAAAATCTAGGGTTTTGAAAGAATGTTTGTTGAGAAGTATGCACTACTGAAGTTTCCCATCTCTCCAGTCATCTTACGTAGAGTGGCTGGGGGATTTTCCTTAAGTGACTAATGTACCATAAGCAGACAGTGTGAGCACATGCAGCACATTGCCTCCTCAAGACAGAAGAGAAAGTGCCGTGCAGTGAATTACTTAATATGGCCCTTCTAGCCATGGTCTTTGTAGCTCCCCCAAAATGACTAGGTAGGACTATGCACATGAGCTGCTTGTGGCCCACCAAGGGGATAGGATAGCATGCTAATAATGTAAATAAGGTGTGTGGCACCCTTGTGGGGGTAGGGCCATGCAAATAAGGTGTTTGGAACCCTAACGAGGGGATTGGTCAGTTTTGCCATCCCGCTAGGCTTAAAATGAGCCATCCCAGAGGCAGAAAGGAGCGGGTGGAGATACCTACTACCAAGAATAAGAGATAAGAGCAGAGCACGTCATTCGGACTTGGGATCCCTGCGCTGAAACTCTCCTAGACCCAGGAGACCGAGAGAGAGAGAGAGAGAGAGAGAGAGAGAGAGAGCTGTTACACTGGATTCGGCAGAAGTTGGCGAGAAGCAGTGGCAGAGAAACAGTGGCAGCAGAGGCAGCAGAACCAGAAGACTGGCAGAAGACGGCATGGTGAGCTTACCAGCCCAGGGAGTGAGAAGGCTGAGTGCCTTCAGACAGGAGGCTTGCTGGCAGAGTGGGGTGCCTCCAGGCACTTGGTGGAGCTAGGTTCACCGACCAATGGAGTGAGAGAGCTTAGTGCCTTCAGTCTAAGGCTTACTGGTAGAGTAGGGTGCCGCCAGGCACTTATTGGCAGAGCTAAAGAGCTTTGTAACACTTGCCCGAGCAGGGCAAGAGGCCAAGGGCCAGAGAAAGGCCTACCTGCCAGCATGGCTGAGAAGAGGTTGTCCTGATCAAAGAAGTATATCCCAAGTTGTAACCAGTTTCTTCCCTAGTAAACCCCATAACTGTAAGTATGGTTTGTGAGTTCTGCATGGCCATTGCAACAAGTTATTGTACCCAGCAGGGAAGCAGAGTGCCATGGGAGGGACAGTTTTTGTCAGAATTGGTTAAAAGGTTGGAGAAAGGAGGTATGTCTGACGTCCGCCTCATAGGAATCAGCTCTGGACTGATGCTGATGGTGATTCTTTCTGTCTGTCGCTTGTGAAGTTAGAGGAGATTAGACGCCTCCACCACGCCATTTTTACAGAAAGGAATAAGATAAGGGAAATTCAGCTTTTAGATACTCAGATCAAAGTTTGCATGGATTACTCACCTTTCACCAAAATGTAAACAGATTATAAACCAAACCAAACCTATTGCTATGGAGTCAATTCCAACCCATAATGACCCTGCAGGACGGAGCAGAACTGCCCCATAGGGTTTTCAGGGCTGTAATATTTATGGAAGCAGGTTGCCACCTCTTTCTCCCACAGAATGGCTGGTGGGTTCGAACCGGTTAACAGTGGAGCATTTAACCACTGCACCACCCGGGCTCTTAAACAGACCATATAGTCTGCCATTTAATTTTGAGGGAGGCATCAGTCTAGGGGGAGGATAATTTGTTCTTTATCTCACTTGTCTCTGTCTACATGTGTGCTTATTAGAGAACTTTTCGCTTTAGTTTTCAAAATTAAGCCTAGAAAAAAGGCTTCTGATGTTGTTAAGTTGATGTAGAAAGCCTACTTTACACTAGCTGATTTGAGGAATATAAATTCTTTCTTCCTTCTTAAATAGCACTTTACACCTGTACACTGCTTTACAGTCTGTCTCTTTGGTTCTTCACAACTATCCTTCAAGGTAGGTAGCATGTCAGTAGGCACATTTTGATAAGAAAGCTGAGGCCCAGAGAAGTGAAGTGATTATTTTAGGTCACACAGCCACTCATTGGTGGTGATGTCTGGATTAGAACCCAGTCTCCTGGCTCCTCACTCACTGCTGTGCTCATTACACTCGGGTGCTTGTACCAGGGGCGGTACATTTGTTTTTAGATACAGTGATCACTCTTGTTATCCCGCTAACTTTTTCCCTCAAGAACTGAATCATACCCCCAACTGTTTAGAAACTAGGAAAGTTCCCTGGTCTGTACTGAGTATAGCGTGGTGCTGCTTTTACCTTTTCATGGCTGTCCTCAGGCAGGACCTGGGAAGACCAACCCAGTCTTTTGCCCACACTTTGGTTCTCGCATCTGATCAATAGTTCTGCAGATCACATTTCCCTGTGAAGAATCCTGGCCTCACCATCACTACCACTTGCCTCACTAGTACGGGAAATAAGATCCTGGCTAGAGTTGCTTTGAGAAGTGATGCAGTATGCTTGGGTGTGCTGTCTCAGTAGATGACAGCTTTGGTTTTAGAATCCCTCTGCCAGTCTTTTTCTACTTTTCCCGCCGTCCTTCCTGTTGGTGGTTTTTGATCAACTTATCTTATTTGCCACAGACCCTGAGTGGTGGAAACAGTTAATGTGCTTGGCTGCTAACTGAAAGGTTAGACGTTTGAGTCCACCCAGAGTTGCCTCAGAAGAAAGTCCTGGTGATCAACTTCCAAAAAATCAGCCATGGAAAACCGTATGGAGCCATGGAGGGTGGATGAACCCCTGAAACTATTGCCCCGAGATAATCTTTAAACCTTAAACCAAAAATATCTCCTGAAGTCATCTTAAAACCTAGCAATAGTTTAGCTTAGCTAGTAAAAAAAGTCTTCCTTGAGCATTGTGCTCTTTTAAGAACTATCTATATGGGATCAAATTGACAACAGCAACCCAAAAGATTAGATAGGAGCCTTAGGGGACAGTGAGTTTATGTTAATGAGGGAGGAAAACTCAGAAAAGGAGGATGAGAATGGTTGCATAACTCTAAGAATGTAATCAGTGTCACTGAATTGTACACGTGGAAACTGTTGAATTGGTGTATGTTTTGCTGTGTATATTCTCAACAACAACAAAATAAATTTAGAAAAAAAGAAGAAAATCCTATGCAGCACAGTTCTACTGTCATGCACATGGGATCCCCGTGAGTCGGAATTGATTCGAAGGCAACTGGTTTATCTTATCTGCCTCTGATTTACCTTGGGGAAGTATTTCCAGAAACTTATCAATAGGTGTGGAAGGTTTAAAGGTGATCCTAGTACTGCTGGGATTATTCCAAATGGTATTTCTGGATGTTGACCAGTTTCTACAGGGCTCATTCTTAAAAAATGTAACTTCGACATTGGTGTAAAGAGAGCTAAAATAGAGAAACATAAAGGAACCTAAAGATATTCTTGGTTAACCTATAACCTTGAAGCGGAGAAAACTACTTATCATTATCAGCACACTTTTATTGGATACTTCCTGTGGCCAAGACACAGATCAGGGTACAGCCCATTGTTTTATATGTGTCTGTGTGTGGTCATTAGTTGCCATTGAATCACCTTCGACTCGTGGCAACCTTGTGTTTATAGAATGAAACAGTGCCTGGTCCTGTTTCACGTTCACAGTTGTTGGTATGCTCAAGTCCATTGTTGCAGCCTATATTCTGAGTGCCTTCCAACCTAGGGGGCTCATCTTCCAGCACTATATCAAACAATATTATGTTGTGATCCATAAGGTTTTCATTGGCTAATTTTCAGAATTAGATTGCCAGGCCTTTCTTCCTAGTCTATTGTAGTCTGGAAACTTAGCTGAAACCTGTCCATCATCAGTGCACCTGCTGTGTATTTGAAATACCGATGGTATAGCTTCCGGTCTCATAGCAACGTGCAAGCCACCACAGTATGGCCAACTAAAAGATGGGTGGTGGTATGTGTCTGTAGAGGGTCTTCATTTTGGTATCCCCAGAAGGAGTTTAAATGAAGCTCATGAATGAGAATGGTTGACAGAGTTCTCTGTTTCTTCCTCCACCTTGTCATCATCTGTGCTGTCTATCTGCTTGGCGAAGGATTCTTTGAATAGTCGAATTTGCCTGAAGTCCTTGTAAGCCTTACAGTCTGGAGAAAGCCTCCAGCCACAAAGCTTCTGGGTAGAGAAATAGGCAGAAGACAGCCTTCTCAGTCTGCACCATATGTCTGTGCTCTGTAACTAGGGACAAACAGGAATCTGTGTCTGCTGTGATCCCATGTGGCTAACGGTGAGCCATTACGGGGCCCACTCCTCATTAGCCTCCACTCGGGCTATGGTGGCCGTCAGTGATTGCCTCTGCATTGATGGAGTCTTTGTACAATTCAGGAGCTCTCAGCGAGTCTCTCTCAATTCCTTTCTCCCTCCATCCCATAATGCAGTCCAGACGGAGGTGCGGAAATGATTAACGAGCAGCACATAGAGACAACCGCTGCCGAGAGCAACAGCGGTCTCACACCGTCCTCTGACTAGTTAGATAAACGAGGCCAAAGCGGGGTCTCACCCAGTGGGGACTTCGGTGCAGGAAGTGCTCATCTCCTTTCGGCTGGATCAGGGCTTCAGGCCCTCCTTCCCTTCATCTGACTGTTCCTTCAGCTTTGCACACTCCATTCCCAATAGGTCTGCCATTGGGAGTGAAGCGGTAACTGTCGCCCTTTGCCCTGAGAGCTCTGGAGAAGGCTGTGTGTGCTGACTACTACCTGGACCCTCTACCCAGAGCAGCAGGGAGAGGAGGGGTAGAGTAGATGTTGCCAAGAACCTGGACAGGATTTGTAACAAAAGCTAGAACTTCTGGCAAAACGTCTGAGGGGCTTCTTGATCACAAGTGGTATCTCCTAAGCACTTTAATTACAGGGGATTAAACAGGAAGTTGCTTGCTGGACCAAAGGAATAATGACACAAAGGAAGTGAAGCAGAAAAACCTAATTTCCTCCCTTTAAGAGGAAAAAAAAATCTCCATTTATTTAAATGAATTGCAAAGAAAAGAAAATAGTGTGGCATTTCCCTCTAGCCAGAGTCCAGTGGGTTTTTAAAGAGCTGTGTATCTCCTTGGCCAGGCCAGCGGCCGGGAGCTGCAGCCTGTCTACAGAAAATGAGCCGCAGGCCTTGCAGCTTCATTAGGATGCAGGAGTGTTCCTCCTGGACAAATGACTCACTAATTCAGCCCCTTTTGCCTTCTTCTCATTGTAGGCCCTTGACTGGCTTAGCTCATATTTTAAATTCAGCATCTCTAGGTACCCAAAGATTGCATACGCAATCGGGAAATAGAAATGCAGTGGACCATGTGACTCCATCAGTTCTGCCTGGCGTTGCAGCATCCTTGACTTAAAATGTTCAGAGGCTCAGAGGCCGGGCTAGGAAACTTGTGTACAGGAAGCCGAAGGCCCCAGGCCTGTACCAAAAGCTGCAGTTTGAATATGTGCTCTTAGCACACCTGCTGTGTTACTGGGCCAAACCTGTAGAAATGAATGGAACTGCAACAAGACTGTGGAAATTCACAGTGAACAAGAAAATGGCCAGAATGGAAGGCAGACTAACGTGGGAGTTACAGCCATCTATGCAGTGACTGTGGGATTTCATGGTGTTTTACTAATACGAGTCTTGTTGGGCCCAGCGCTTAGTAACTGGCTCTGTCTATAGTGCTCCCCCGTGGTATCCTGTTTGTGATTCATGGCACCCAGAGTCCAGGGCAAGGAGTTCTAAAGCCTTGTCATTAACAACGGGCATGGAAAATGGTCGGATATCATGATGTAAT
The DNA here is from genome assembly GCA_030035585.1 of Dugong dugon. NCBI lineage: Eukaryota > Metazoa > Chordata > Mammalia > Sirenia > Dugongidae > Dugong > Dugong dugon. The sequence continues at coordinate 18,298,059 of CM057469.1, read as the reverse complement.
GAAGCAATTAAAGGGTGGAGGGAGGAAGAAAAGTAGGAATCGAGCCCTCACCGTGTGCTCAGTACCACAGTCAGCAGGTCACACATCAGCATATTGAATCCTTACAACAGTCCCAAGAGACAGGCATTGTTTTCCTGTTATATAGGTGAGAGAACTAATGCTCAGAGTTTGACTGTTATGGGAGGTGGTAGTTGTCTTAGTGGAAAAATCTGGTCTTTGGAATCTTACAGAAGTGGGTTCAGATCCCAGCCTTTCCACCCACAAGCTCAGTGTTGTGGGGCAATCATTTAACATCTGTGAACTGGTTTTCTCATCGGTAAAATATGGACAAATATGCCTACTCACTGAAGATTGTTGTGAGGATGAAATAACGTAATGTAGGTAATATCACAGCCCTGGCACATAACAGACCCTCAGAATATGGCAGGTATCGTTAAGTGCCATCACAGTGGGAAAACCACGATTAGAAGCCAGAGAGGGCTGCCTCATCCCAACCTTATGTTCCTTCTGTCACAGCATTCAGCCTCGGATCCACCACTCAAAAAACCAGTTGCCATCAAGTGGACTCCGATTCATGGTCACCTCATGTGTGTCTGTGTAGAATGGTGCTCCATGGGGTTTTCAGTCGCTGATTTTTCAGAAGTACATTGCCAGGCCTTTCTTCTGTGGTGACTCTGGGTAGACTTGAACCTCCAGCCTTTTGATTAGAAGCCAAGCATGTAACTACTTGCATCACCCAGGGACTCCTCTGGATCCACACTTGGGTATTATTCCTAAGTTATGAGAACAAGCACAGAGGGGCACAGGGCAGTGCGTCTGAGGCACTCCGTGCCCTGGCAATCAGCTTCATTTCAGCTTTGTATGCTGCAAATTAGTTCCCATGTCTTAGCAGACAGAGCTCAGAAATGCAGGACAGCGACCTCACTTCATTATGCACAATATATATTATTCTCTGAACATTTCTTTATGTTTAAAATATTTTACTTAAAAATTTACAACCCCGTCCCCCCTAAAAAACAAGTTGCATGACTGAGATCTCATTAAACCTAATAAAAGATTAGATGAAGACAGCAAAAGAGGGAAATTTTTTTTTAAATTTTTTTTTATTGTACTTTAGATGAAGGTTTACAGAACAAATAGTTTCTCATTAAACAGTCAGTACACATACTGTTTTATGACATTGGTTAACAACCCCACGACACGTCAACACTCTCCCTTCTCGACCATGGAAGACCTTTTTTTGTTTGTTTTTGGTGAAAATATACGTAGCCAAAGTTATACCATCTCAAAAATTTCTGCATGTACAATTCAGTGGCATTGATTACATTCTTCCAGTTACGCTGCTTTTCTCACTATCCTTTTCCAAATTATTGAGAGGGAAATTTTTTTAAAATCCTGTATATACATGCAGAATTTACCACATTACGTTACTAAAATTATGTTTCTATGTCTGTCTACCCTGCCATTGCATGTATTATGTGTGTTTGTATCCCCAATGCTTAGCCCATAGTAGATGCTTAACTGACGTATGTTGACATGTGATGCATGTTGAACTGAACTAGCGACGTAGTAGCAAAGAGCTGGTGAAAGAGCAAATGTCCTCCTTGCAGAGGACATTAGCCTCCAGACCTGTATGTGAGGCTTTAGCTGGATTTCCACCCGCCATAGGCCTGCAGGGCAGGCGGCCCATTTCTATAAGAACCTCGCTCAGTCAGGGGAGTGAGGCTGGACTGGCTGTCAGCGCCGGTGATGCTCGTGGTAAATTATTCAGAAGGTGGGTTAAAGGTTCACTGCCTCCTGTTACCCACAGAGACGCACTTTCATTCCCTGAGATGACAACTTCTGTGTACTCACTTAATGGGATCCCAAATAACACATTTCCAACAAATCTTTTACCATGGTTGCCCCCTTGGAACACATTTCAAATGCTGACCATTAAAAACAGGCCATTTCACAGCCCTCTAAAGATGACAGTAATAACTGTGGGTTTTGTCTCCAAGAGTCCTGATGAGCACGGACGGGTGAGGAGTAAATTACGGAGCTAACTTTTATGTGTGGGGTTTGTTGATTTCTGAGCTTCAAGGGAACTGCACCAGCACCTATAACTTGGCAGTCCAGAATACCTTTTCATCTATGTAATTGGGCCACCAGGGCACAGTTAATTTTCAATTTACATTAATAGGAAGACAAAGAACATGGTGTGCCATCTCTGTATCAAAGTAGGGGACATATCGAAATACTCTTATAAACATATCAGTTCTCTGTGACCCGGCAAGGATTATGCTGCAGTTCATCATAGTTTATCACGAGAAGGCTCAATGCTGCCATCCATGTTTGTGTCTCTAGAGGACATAATATGGAGCCCTGGTGGCACAGTGGTTAAGAGCTTGCTTGCTAACTAATAGGTCAACAGTTCGAATCCACCAGCCGCTCCTTAAAAATCCTATGGGACAGTTCTACTCTGTCCTGTAGGGTTGCTGTGAGTCGGAATCGACTTGATGGCAATGGGTTTCGGGTTTTTTCTAGAGTACATAAAGACATTCCATCATAAATTGCCCAGCTGTCTTAACCGATGTTTTCTCTCATCTTTGATTCTTAACAGGTGAAAGTCATGCTTCGCATCTGTTCCACACTGGCTCGTGATACCTCAGAATCCAGCTCCTTCTTAAAGGTGGACCCGCGGAAGAAGCAAATCACCTTGTATGACCCCCTGACTTGTGGGGGTCAAAATGCCTTCCAAAAGAGAGGCAACCAGGTCCCTCCTAAAATGTTCGCTTTTGATGCAGTTTTTCCACAAGATGCTTCTCAGGTGGGTGTAAGACCCTCTCTCAGGCTCAGGCAATTTTGGTGAGTTTGAAGTAGTTTTTACTCATTCACTAGTACCTGTGAGCTGGGAGGGCATCTTCTGGGGCACTGTGATGAACCGGCCCCTCATCTACACAACAGCTTTTAGGAGGCAATTTGAGCTCCATTGTAATAGTTTAGCCCTTTTGAATTACTGGTGTCATACCCTGGGCGGGATCAGTGTGCTGGGATTTCAACAGATACAGATACTAAGAAGCAGGAAGACAGCAGGGAGAAGCAGAAGTTATGGGAATAACCGTGTCAGCATGCTGGGTGGTCCGTTAGTGAATGCACCCCACTCCTGCCTGGGCTTCTGGGTGTGGGCAAATAAGGGGAAGCAACTTTCAGGGTTAGAGTTAGGCAGGGTCTTAGGGCCCTTTATAAGCACACTGAGGTTGAGGGCAGGTCTCTAGTCCTAGCGAGGAACTGGAGTGCTAGGCAGGGTAACTGAGGCTGAAATGGCATCCTATGGCTTGGATCAACAGGGTGGAGGTAAAGAAGAGAGGCTGGGGAATAGCTGTTGTATCAGTTAGCTCTTGCTGCATTACAAACCACCCTAAAACTCAGTGGCCTAAAACAAACATTTATTATTGCTCATGAGTCTATGGGTCAACCAAATAGTTCTTCTGGTCCTAGATCAGCTCACATACATGATCAGTTGTGGGGTGGGTAGGTAGCTTTGCTGGTCTTAGCTGGGTGCTGTCACATGTTTGGGGATTAGCTGGCTTTAGGTTGGTCTAGAATACCCTTGGCCATTCTAGTCTCTCTTCCACATTGTCTCTTATCATCAGCAGGCTAGCTTGGGCTTGTTCTCATGACAGTAGCAAGAAGCCAAGCATGCAAAGACTGCTTGAGGCCTAGTCTCAGAATTCATACCACATTACACTGTTGACCAAAGCAAGTCGCAGGCCCTGATTCTTGAGTCTGTCTCTTGACGGGAGAAGCTGCAAAGTCATATAGAAAAGAGTGTGCATACAGGCAGGGATGAAGAATTATGGCTGTTTTTGTTAGTCAAGAGTGACTATAATTTGTAAGCTACATGGGGGCCCCAGGTACCAAGATTCCTGGGCCATGGGCAGATAATTAATTGCATACTCTACCAGATGTTGCAACTGAATCCTCTACTAGACATCCCCTCTTACTGGGATTGGCTCTGGGAGATTCAGTGAACGTGGGTGGTACCAAACAGTGCCTGCTTCTGCAAGGGGCTAGGGATTGGAGAGGGACATGAGTCTAGGGCTGACTGAGTGCAGAAATAAATAAGTCAGGTTACAGGTGTACAGGTTACAGGCCTACTTTGCCTGAATTTTGGCATCAGGCAGCTTAACCTTTCTAATTAATTTCTAATTAATACCATGTTCAGTATGGTAACTAATAGCCGATAGCAGAGCCTGAGGACACTGGTGCTAATAGATGCCATTGCAGCTTCTGTTAATTTCCTCCATGTTGCATCTGAGTATAGAAAGTAATGATGTTCACATAGACTCTTATATTATACCATAGGCACATTTTATAGGCTTCATTCATTAGGAAACTGAGCATGTGGTTTCTCCCAGAGAGTTTTACCCAGAGAAGACAAAGTACTTTATGAATAAGTTTAATGGTTTCTCTCTTCATTATGTTTTTTTGTGTGTGGTATCACCCAATGAGCTCAGTAATCTAAACCTGACATTGGGTCTAATAAATGGCCTACAGGTAATTTAATTAACACAGTTAAAACTTTTCAGAAACAAATCTCCATAAACTGAAAGCATTCCAAAGCAAACCCTAAATTAAATAGACTATTAATGAGCTTTAGATTTATTCCAGAAAAAGGAGCCATTTTTATTGTTAACCTTTGCTTACATTTCATAAGTGGTTCCAATGCTCAATATGCTCAGTACCCATCTGATGGCAGTTTCACTTACTTTAGAATGTTTTACTTTTTAAAAAAATTCCATTATTAAAATAAACTGCATAAATTTGCAGTTTTCAGACAGTTTTGTATACAGTAACCCCTTTGACTCTTGCGTAGTGGTTAAGCACTATGGCTGCTAACCAAAAGGTTGGCAGTTCAAATCCACCAGCCACTTCGTTGAAATCCTATCGGACAGTTCTACTCTGTCTTACTGGGTATCATGAGTCAGAATTAACTCAACAGTAATGGGTTTTATATAAAGTAATATAACTGGATTTCTTATAGGAGCCCTGGTGGTACAGTGGTTAAGAGCTCAGCTGCTAACCAAAAGGTCGCAGTTTGAGTCCACCAACCGCTCCTTGCAAACCCTATGGGGCAGTTCTACTCTGTCCTGTCAGGTTGCTATCAGTTGGAATCGGCTCGACCACACACAACACCAACAGAATTCTGTGGTGTAGAAAAGAGGGGCACTACTATTTTCACATGACAGACAAGGAAACAGAGACTCAAAATTAAGTCATTTGTTCCTAGTCCCTTTCCTGAGCAGACATCTTTCCTGTAGTCTTCCAATTAACCTCTGTGTATCCTGCTTGGTTTGCTGGTTAATTTTACCTCCACCATTCTTACTAGCAGTGTGTCCTTGACAAAGTCACTTAACCTCTCTGGGCCTCAGTATCCTCATCTGTAAAAGGAGGGAATGACTAGAACATACCTCATCAGTTGCTGTGATTCATTGAGTTAATATACATGATGTATTTAGAACAGAGCCAGGATATACTAAATGCCCAAGAAATGTTAGCTGTTATTACTATCAGATCATCATTGTTGTTAGTGCTTGTTGAGTTGGCCCCCAGACTCATGGCATCCCCCATGCTCAACTGGATTAGACCATTATGATCCATAGGGTTTTCATCAGCTGATTTTTAGAAGTAGATCTCCAGGCCTTTCTTCCTAGTGCATCTTAGTTTGGAAGCTCCACTGACACTCCACATCATCATAGCAACATGCAAGACTCCACTGACAGATCAGTGGTAGCTGTGTATGAGATACACAGGAATTGAACCTGGGTCTCCACTGTGGAAGGCGAGAATTCTACCACTGAACCTCCAGTGCTCCCATATCATCATTAGTGATATAGTATCTTGTGCTGGGCATGACCAGCCTCAGCCCCCTTGGAGTGGGCACCCTTTGAGCTTCTGAAGCACAGAAGCAGGAAAGTGTGCAGAGTGGAGCTCTGCTCTCATGTCCTTGCTGTTGGTCTGTGAAGCTGCAGCCGCCATGGTGGGCTGGGGTCATTATGAGTTATGCCTTCCCTCAGTTTCTAGGGACATTAGCTTCCTGAAGCTAAGCAATGATCAGAGCATTCCTTGTTATTCATTGCCCTTCTGAGTGATCCTCATTCCTTGTAAGTTGTCTTGGTGGTAATCAGCTGCCCACTGCGAGGGAAAACCTCTGCTTAGAGGAGGATTAGTAGGGAGACCTCAGACCTGCAGTTGAGCAGAAGCTTCCTGCAGACTTGGCCTTGCCCACGGGTTGTGCTTGGGAAGGCCGCATGCTTCTCCGGGCCGAGATGGGAGAGGCAGTCAGGGCCCTGTTACGGATTGAATTGTGCTTCCAAAAAAAGATGTGTTGTAGTCCTAACCTCTGGTACCTGTGAACATCACCTTGTTTGGAAATGAGGTCTTTGAAGATGTTATCAGTTAACATGAGGTCATACCTGAGGCGGGTGTGTTCTAATTCCATCTGAGTGGTATCTTGTGAAAGAGAAGACACAGGGAGTTAGCCAGGGGAAGGATGGTCATGTGACTTCCGAGGCAGATGAAAGCCAGGAAACACCAAGGACTGCTGAGAGCCACCAGAAAACAGGAGAGAGGCGTGGACAGTTTCCCTCAGAGCCCTCAGAAGGAATCACCACGGCCGATACCCTGATTTGCACTCCTAGCCCCCAGAACTGTGAGACAATCAATTTCTCTTCTTTAAAGCCCCTGCTTTGGTGTTTTGTTATACAGCAGCCCTAGGAAGTAAGACAGGCCCCTAAGGGGTCAGGGGTAGCTTGTCCACAAACACCAGATGGACAGGTAGCTCACCACTCTCTTCTCAGTGGAGCACCGGGCCGGACCTCTGCAAGGTGATGCTGGCCCCACCCTGTGCTGTTGGAGGCCACTTCTGTGTCTGCGCCCCCCACAAGTTGACCTATGAAGGCAGTTTGGTCCACACACAGCCATCATTCTCCCCACTGACTCTTGAATCTAATAGTTTGTTTTAAATATGTCTCAAGGCTCTCAGCTTCCCAACCCCCATCTCACTTTATGTCCAAAGAAGGCAGAGTTCATTCTGCAATAACTTCTCCCAGCTCTGGAGAGGTGCCTCTGGCATATTCCGTGAAGATTGTACGGCCTCAGTCCCTGGGTTTAGCTCCAGCCTCTCATTGCGTGGGTCCTGGGGATGTAAAAGACCCCGTGGTCCTCACGGCAGCACTGTCCTGCCGACCCCTTCACCCAGGAGAAGCCCCCAGCAGAGCTGCTGCGGTGATCACCAGAACAATTGACAATTGTTAGGAGTGTGGTTTTTCAATTTCGGTTTGGGAGAGGAAATTGATTTCCGAATACTTAGGTTCATTGTGCTGCTGAAACCTGGAGCTGAATAGCCACATTCATTGCTGCGGCTGCTGGTTTTCAGATTCCCACTGGGAGGCACATTGCTCTGATTCCTGCGAGCAGCAATGTTTGCACAGCCTGAATGCTTCAGTGAGGTCTGACTCCAAAGCCGAGACCAAAATGAAGGCAACAAGACACAGCACGTAACTCTGTCCTGCTGCTGCACAAGTTTCAGATGCTAATCAGAGAAAGAGATTTCTCACATCTCTGAGTTTGTCCATAAAATCTGTGGAATGCCTATTGTTTCCTATGTTATTGGGCCACCACTCATCTGTCAGTTTATCGTACTCTGATGGCTTGGGTGTTACTGTGATGCTGGAAGCTATGCCACCAGCCTTTCAAATACCAGCAGGGTCACCCATGGTGGATGGGTTTCAGCAGATCTTCCAGACTAAGACAGACTAGGAAGAAAGGCTGGTGGTCTAATTCTGAAAAGTAGCCAATGAAAACCTTATGAATCACAACAGAAGATTGTTCAGCTCGCTTGCTTTGACATATCATCAAGAGGCATCAATCGCTAGAGGAGGACATCATGAAGCAGAGGACCAGCAAGGCCGAGGGAGACCCATGGAGAGATGGATTGGCACAATGACCACGACAAAGGACTTGAACATGCTGATGATCATGAGGATGACGCAGGACTGAGCAGCATTTGGTTCTGTTGTACATAAGGTCACCATGAGTCAGATCCAACTTGATGGCAGCTATCTATCTCCATTATCAGGAGTTTTAGAGAAATAACAAAGTCTGAAGACCCTGACCCCTGTCTAAGGAGTTAATAATCAAGTTGGAGGTGGGACGTACACAATAGCTCAGGAACACACGTTATAACATACTGAAGAATGGCAATTGATACTGTATAAGTTGGATACATCAGTAGAGAAAGAAAGAGCAGGCTGGTTTTGAAAAGAGGAGGCCGTGGATTGAGAAGCAGGAAGGAGCTCAGGAGAAAAGGCAGGCATGTATCACACACTTCTTCCTACTTATATTAGAACTACATTGTTTCTCAGGGTGTCTCCTAAGATGGCACATCACCTTTCCCACCCTAATAAGCCTGGCCCATTTCGTAAGGACCTAGTTTGCAGAGGGTAAATGTCGTTGTTAGCTGCCATCCAGTTGGCTGCTGAGTCCTGAGCCAACCCCAGTCAGTTGCAGATCAGACCCATTGTGATCCATAGGGTTTTCATTGGCTGATTTTCAGAAGTAGATCTCTAGGCCTGCCTTCATAGTCTGTCTTAGTCTGGAAGCTCCGCTGAAATCTGTTCAGCATCAAAGCAACATGAAAGCCTCCACTGACAGATGAGGTGCAATGCCCAGGAATCAAACCTGGGTCTCCTGCAGGCAAGGCGAGAGTTCTACCGCTGAACCACCAATGCCTCATAGAGGGTGAAAGGAATGTTTAAATGCCTTGCCCAGGAGGCTAGAGTGGCAGATCAGGAGAGAGAAGTGAGGTTCGTGGTTGCCCTGGGTTCCCATTTCAGCCTATTCCTATGTGGTTTACAGGTACAGCAGCTGAAACGTACCACCACTTAGCAGAAGGATGTTTGCAGTTAACGTGTGATACTTGGGCTTGCAGGGGGTGGAAGGTACCAAAAGGTTCTGAGCACCTCTGGAACCCCATGATACAGGCTGACCCGCCTGGGAATGGGATGACTCTGGGACCATCAGGCCAAGGAAGGGGTGACTCACCTTTACATGGTTAGCAGTGCCTCGTCCTGTTTGGTCCTCACTGCGGTGTTTCCTCTGTGTCTGACAGGCTGAAGTGTGTGCTGGAACTGTGGCAGAGGTGATCCAGTCTGTGGTCAACGGGGCAGATGGCTGCGTGTTCTGTTTCGGCCATGCCAAGCTGGGTTAGTAAGAGCTTTACTTTTTCTGCTGCTCAGTGGGTTCCCTGTGGGCTCCATCCATTCTTCTGTCTTGGTCCCAGAGTCCTCAGATGAAATGAAGGATTAAATGTTTTTTAGGTACTGAATTAAATAATCATGTTCACCGTAAGTGGAAATGTAGGTGTTCACCGTAAGTGGATACCCATTCATCTAGGAGAGTCTTCAAGTCCAAGAGATGAACAAAACAGTCACAGGTGGTCCCTAGTTGGTGCAGGTCAGAGTTAAGCCCAGAAGCAAGCAGGGACATGTCGATATCCTGAGTAAGGGCTGTTTGAGGGGCGGATAGGGTCTCCTGCCTCCCCAAGAGGACAGGGGTTGCTAGATGGAGCCAGCACAAAAGCCATAGGAGCAGCCTCCAAGCAAAGCGCAGACCCGAGTTAGGACCCGTCTGGGTAAGTAGTGACAGCGTCCCTGCATCCCATCCTCCAAATGCTGTAGGAAGCACCCCGGTGCTGAGTCGTCTGTGAAAGGAGGCAGTGGAACACCCCAACAACGGTTTGATGATTCAGTCCCCTCACAGTGCCTTCTTGCTCTTGACCTGTGGCCTTCTGCCCATCAGGTCCTACTTTACCTGCATGATAAATTAGTAATCTGGGGAGCTCCAAAAAGTGTCCCTTGCAGAGGAGATAGAGGCCATTTCAAGGCTGGGACAGAAAGCCCATTTCATCTCACTGCCACATCTGTCTCCCCCAGCCCTTCCTTCTCCTCTTGATCTCTGATCAAAGCAATGATCCAGATTTTAATGGAAATTGCTCATGCTATAAAAATATACACAGCATTTAACTTGAGAAAGGATGTAAAGCGTGAGTATGTGAAGTTAATCTGTGGGACGTCTAGCAAAAGAACCGTAATTGGGATGAAAGGTCCCTGCCTTTCCACTATATGCAAAACAGTGCAGGAACTGTAGAGCTTCTGATGTCTGGGATCTTCCTAAAGGTAAAATGGGATTTAATTTTGTCACTTGTCTAGGCACTTGCTTTCTTTATTATAGCCATTTAATCCGTAGTACTAGGAAATGTCCTTTTTTGTTGTTGCTGTTGTCAATGCTTTTTGTTTCTCTCACATTTTCACTTCTTTTCCTCCCCCTTCGCCACTTCCCCACGCGTTTCTTCTGCATTCTTTGCATCTTTTTTTGTAAAAATATGTATAGCACAATATTTGCCAATTTAACATTTTTCACGTGCACAATTTTGTGACATCAATTACATCAATCATGTACAACCATCACCAATATCCACTGCCAGATTTTCCATCACCATAAACAGAAACTCAGTGCTTCCTAAATAATGATCACCTTCCTCCATCCCTCCTGCCCCTGGCAGAGGGAGACAACTGATAAGCTTTGGTCTCTATATATTTGCCTGTTGTGGATATTTCGTATGAGTGAGATCTTACAGCATTTGTCCTTTTGCACCTGACTTATATCACTCAGCATAACGTTTTCAGGATTCATCCATGTTGTAACATATATCAGGATTTCATTTCTCTTTATGACTGAGTAGTATTCCGTGGTATGTATATACCACATTTTGTTTATCCATTCATCTGTTGATGGACATTTAGGTTGTCTCTACCCTTTGCCTTGCATCCATTTTTGAGACTCTGTGGAATGATGCCTGAGCACTCACCCTACTTCCCTTCCTCCTCTTGCTCTCCCAGGAAAGTCTTACACCATGATTGGAAAGGACGATTCCATGCAGAACCTTGGCATCATCCCCTGTGCTATCTCTTGGCTCTTCAAGCTGATAAATGAACGTAAAGAAAAGACTGGAGCCCGTTTCTCAGTCCGCATCTCAGCCGTGGAAGTGTCGGGGAAAGAGGAGAACCTCCGGGACCTACTGTCTGAGGTGGCCACGGGCAGTCTGCAGGATGGCCAGTCTCCAGGGGTGTACCTCTGTGAGGACCCCATCTGTGGCATGCAGGTGATTGATCCCAGAGCTCAGCTTACCCGAGGGGGCTCTTCCCTACCTCGGAGCCTGTGGCAGTTCAGCCCGTGAATCACTCAACATGTAAACTGGGAGGCTTACGAGTGTTTACTTTAAAGTGGACTGGAACTTTATGACCTGCAGCTGCAGGGCCATCTGCTCACCCAGCCTAAATATTTGTAGCTTGAATCTAATTGACAATGAGCAGGAACCACAATTGTAGTATTTGGAGGGAAATTGAATTCACTTTCCTTACACCCCTTCAAAAAAAAAAAGTACAATCTTTCTTTTGTTTAACAACAAACCGAAATATTTACTGCTCTGCACAAATAGCTGCAGCCATTCCTGTGGCTGTTTATGGCTCTGTAAACTGTGTTTCTGGCACTGGGTTACAGCCGGATTAGTAGTGCTGTAGGAAAAACTAATAACCACTTTCTAATTAGAACCAGGCTATAGCTGCTGCAAGTATGGAAGCCAAGAGAAGCTCCAGTTCACCTTTACAAGAAGCCATGCCCAAAGAGGGTCTCACCCATGCTGTTTGAGGATAGATGTAGGAATGGCTTGGGTGCTCCCTAGTTCATATCTAGACATCAGCCCTTTCAGTCTCTAGCACTAGGCTTTATTTTCGAGTGTTATCAGAAGCCTCCTTTTTTAGACAAGTGTTCAGTTTGACAGGACAGGAGTCCCTGGGTGCTGCAAATGGTTAGTGCACTCAACTGCTAACTGAAAGATGGAGGTTCGTGTCCACCCAGAGGTGCCTAGGAAGTAAGGCCTGGTGATCTACTTCCAAAAAATCAGCCATTTGAAAACCCGATGGAGCACAGTACTGTTCTGACACACATGGGGTCAACAAGAGTGGGAGATGACTCAATGGCAACGGTTTTTTAGGTTTTGTTTTCTTTTTTAATAGTTCAGTTTGATAAGTACCTGCCTCATCCCAAGTGGGATTGCTTTCAGGTGAGGATACCCCAGTGGCCTCTGTTATACCCATCTGTTTGAAACCTGACCATGCCATTCCGCTACTTGAGGTACCTCAGATCCTTCCATTTCCCTTATGCATCCCTCATTTCAAAGTTCCTTACAATTTTCAAGGCCCTATATGATCTGGCCCCTGGCCTACTTTTCCAGCATCATCTCTAACCACTCCCCTCCTTGCCTCTTCTCTTTAATTATATTTAAGTCCTTTAAAAGTCTGTGCTTCTGAAACATCAATGTGCATATAGATTGCCTGGAGAGCTTGTTAAAATGCAGATTCTGATTCAGTAGGCATGGGGTGGGGCCCCTGATTCTGCATTTCTAAGAAGCTCTCCATAGGTAATCACACCTTCAGTAGCAAGGCTCTGAAGCACCAACCTCTGTGCCTTTGCAGATTCTGTTCCCTGTGCATGGAATACTCCTCCTCCCCCTCACTCTTCATCTGGCTAGCTTCTTATCCTTTGGGTCTCAGCTAGGTGTCACTTCTTCCAGGAAGCCTGCTTAGGTGTTTCTCCTAGGGTTACCAGAACACTCTACACTTCCTCACTCATTTTGTAATTGCCTAATTAGTTCTCTGCAACTGCTGGAGACAAAAACTACAGTAGGGTGGGTACCCTGTCTAACTAAAATTGGCTGTTCATAATTTTAACAGCTGCTTCAGTTACCATTTGTATGTGGGATCTAATTAGAATGCAAACTAATTGGTCATGCAAACCTTAATTCACTTAGGAATGACACTTTCTGGAGCAGTGATTGTCAAACTTTAGTTGGATCCACTCAGAGGACTTGTTAAAATACAAATTGCTGGGCCCTGCGCCCAGATTTTCTGATTCAATCAGTCAAGGGTAGAGCCCCCAAATTTGCATTTCTAGCAAGTTCCCAGGTGATGCTGATGCTGCTGGTCCAGAGACATGCTCAGACCGTATCTACACAGCACGTGTGATGGAATCAGCATTACCCTACCCACTGCTCCTATTCCAAGTTTTACCTAGACATGGAAATACACTATAACCTCCATCATTGGGCAATAGTGAAGTTCCATTTAGGTGAAAGTTCTGGTTAGCCAAAGGCTAAGAAATAGCGAAAGAAGAAACCAACTTCCTCATTATTTTAATTCTTCTTGTTTAAAACTTAAAAATTCTTTGGTTTACATTTCTGCCATAGTGAGTACAAAACAGTGAACACAACAGTCTCTCTTTGAAGTCTGAGGAGTTTGATCATCTCAGGTTCTAAATATCGACTCTCACAGTTCTGAATTCTAGATAGAGTCAGTGTAGAAAACTGTCAGAATTTGTGCTGACCCTAAAGCATATATATCCTGTGAATCATTTGAATAAATCCAAAATATGAGTTTACTTTTCTCCCAAAAGAAGAGTACTGGGCAAATTCTAGTGATGTGATTGTTCTGATTAAGGTTTACTGTCATTGCCAAGGGATCTCAAAGGATTGAGAGAAGTTACCTCCTCTGCCTTCTTTAATCACTTAATGAGTGTGCCAGGAGCACGAATTTAGGAACTGAAGATAAAAATAAACCAAAACCAAACCCATTGTCGTCAAGTCAATTCCAACTCATAGCAACCCTATAGGGGAGAGTAGAACTTCCCCACAGGGCTTCCAAGGCTGCAGTCTTTACAGAAACAGACTGCAACATCTTTCTCCTCTGGAGCCGCTGGAGGGTTCAAACCGCTGACTTTTTGGTTAGCAGCTAAGCACTTAACAACTGCACCACCAGAGCTCCTCAAGATAAAGATACCAGAAAACCAAACCGTTGCTGTTGAGTTGATTCTGACTAATAACGACCCTATAGGACCAAGTAGAACTGCCCCATAGGGTTTCTAAGGAGTGACTGGTGGATTTGAACTGCCAACCTTTTAGTTAGCAGTCGAGCTCTTATATACCTTAAATGATATGGGTAAGGCTTTCAAGTATCTTGGGCTTCTTATGTGCCTTTTATACTTATTTCTTACTGATTATTCTAGTAAATGTGGTCTAAAATTGGCTTCAGTTAAATAGGTGGAAAAATTAGGAGTCAAGTTAAAACTCACCAAGTTTTTACTTCTGTGGGATACTGGTGCTGTCAAGTCTAATATTAACGTTTTGCAACCTACCTAGAGCCTGTACAACCAACTCTTTGAAACCAAGATACAGTGACACCCCTTCTGTTTTCTTAGGTAAACGGTTGGCCCAAGATGTTGCTTTGCTGTTCTCTGCAGTGATGAGCGTGGGTCATCTGCTCCCACTGATCACTCAGATACAACCATTTGCTTTTCACACCTGCTATTTACAGATTCTATTGCAGTAAAATGAGTAAAAATTTGTTTTACCCAGTAAGTGTGCTCCATATTAATTTTCAAAACATAATTAATTAAGCTGAGCATTGCTCATGGGTATAGGACCTTGATCTACAGGATTACCGGGCTGAGAGAGGCATGCAGCTTTACTATGCAGAAAGGACAGCCAGCTGAATTGAGCCATTAAAACATGGGCTTGAGTGACAGGCAAGCCCTCTCCAGCCTGCAGCTTTAGCTCTCAGCTTCTGTCTTCCAGCTGCAGAACCAGAGCGAGCTGCGGGCCCCCACAGCAGAGAAGGCTGCCTTTTTCCTGGACGCCGCGATCGCCTCCCGCCGGAGCAACCAGCAGGACTGTGACGAGGACGACCACCGCAACTCCCACATGCTCTTCACCTTGCACATCTACCAGTACCGGATGGAGAAGAGTGGGAAGGGGGGAAGTAAGTTGGCCAGCCTCTATCCTTGCTCCTCCTTATCAGCTCTCAAACCAGTGGAAAAAAGTTCTCATCTAGGGCAATTATGACCATTATTTATTTATTTGTTGTTTTAAAGCCATTGTCTTTTATTTTATTTTTGTCAGTACACATATTGTTTTATGACATTGGTTAACAACCCACGACATGTCAACACTTTCCCTTCTTGACCTTGGGGGACCTTTTTTTTTTTTTTTTTGGTGAAAATATACGTAGCCGAAGATACACCATTTCAAAAATTTCTACGTGTACAATTCAGTGACATCGATCACATTCTTCCAGTTGTGCTACTATTCTCACTGTCCTTTTCCAAATTATTCCATCACCACTATCTTCAATTCACTGTCCCCTAGGCTTCCCATCAAACCTTTTGAGTTGCTGTTGCCAGTTTGATCTCACATAATTCTTTTTTTTTTTTTAATTGTACTTCAGATGAAGGTTTACAGAACAAACAGATTCTCATTAAACAGTGCACGTGTTGTTTTATGACAATGGTTAACAACCCTACAACATGTCAACACTGTCCCTTCTCAAACTTGGGTTTCCTATTACCAGCTTTCCTGTCCCCTCCTGCCTTCTACTTCTTGTCCCTGACTGCTGTGCCCCATTAGTCTTGTTTTGTTTTATGGAGCTGTCTAATCTTTGACTGAAGGTGAACCTGGGGAGTGACTTCATTACTGAGCTAAAAGGGTGTCCGGGGGCCATACTCTCAGGATTTCTCCAGTCTCCGTCAGGCTCATTACCATTTTTTATTAGAACTCGTCTATAGTGTTCGCTAATTTGTAATTTGGAATCCCTGAGTGGTGCAAATAGGTAGTGCACTCAGGTGCTAACCAAAAGATTGGAGGTTCAAGTCCACCCAGAAATGCCTCAGAAGAAAGGCCCTGTGATCTCCTTCTAAAAATTAGCCATTGAAAACACTATGGAGCAGAGTTCTACTCTGAAACACACGGGGTTGCCATGAGTTGGAGTCAACTTGATGGTAACTGGTAATTTATAATTCAAGACAATTGTACAGAGCGTGGGCTTTAGGTTACTCTTGAACTGTGTAAGGGAAAAGGGTTTGCTTTGTAAAGATAAGTTATAAATGTGATAGACTCTGGATCTTGAGAAAACAAAAAAAAAAGTGCTTAATACTATCTTTTTGTTCACAAACCCTAAAAGTATTCACTACAAAAGACCCACATTTATCCACCAAAGAACCCTGGCAATGTGTTATTAACCATTAGCTTGAGTCACTCTATGGGCCTGAAAGAAACACGTGTTATTTTAAAAGATTGTATACATCAGACTTTTGGATAACTAGCCAGACTGGCTGTCTCCTCAGTAGTGCCAGTCCGTGAAGGTTCACTGTGAAAACCCAGGCACAGTACCTGCTCTGTGAGCAAGTTGCATTGCCAGGAACCCAATGTTATGGTTTAGAGTCCCTTCCTGACTACTTTTTAAAATCCTGCACTGACCTTGATATAGTGCTCTAATCTTTGTCTATCAGGTAATGTACTCTCAGCTCAGCAGAATCAACTGCCAGCTCACAGCTGAATATCTCAGGTGGGGCTCTAGAACCATGGGCAAAGTGGCCCATTGACCTCACCAGGCTTTCTAATTATGATAGGGCTGTGCTAGCCAGGCAAAGGCTTCCATGGTCTCTCAATGTATACCTCTGTACAGCTTTTAAAACGTAGGCAACTGGCCCCCAGCACTTTCTGAATGATTGTTTCATGGACATTGGATGCAAAAAAAAAAAAAAAAAAAAAAAACTGAGTTATGATACCAGTCCTAGTGTCTGGAGGTTATGATGCCAATTGAGTGAAGCAGAGACAATCAACAAACCTTATTCTAGCTGGGGCTTGGGCTTGAGCCATCCAACTGGAATCTGTGGACAGGCTCCCTAGTTTCTTCCCAAGTCTCCTTGTTGTCAGAAAGACTTGAAAACCAGTACTACTAGAGACAGTTCTTGAAGAGTTCCGTTGCCCCAAATGGGAGCTCTCCCTTTCTTCCATTTCCATGACTCTGTTGACACAATCTTCTGCCATTTTTCCTACCCTTTTTTTTTTGTTGTTGTTTAATTCTGGTTTATTGAGATATAATTTACATTCAGTAAAATTTACCTTTTTTTATGTGTGGTTAGATGAGTTTTTGCAAATCTAGACAATTGTATAACCACCACTACCATCAAGATAAAGAGCAATGCTGTCACCACATAAAGTTCCCTCTTGCCCTTTGTAGGTAATCCCTTCCCCCACCTCTATCCCCTGGCAACCACTCATCGGATTTCTGTCTTACAGTTTTGCCTTTATCCAGAGTGTCATATAAATGGAATCATATAGCATGTAGCTTTCTGTGTCTGGCATCTTTCATTTAGCAGAGTACACTTGAGGTTAATCCATGTTGTTGCATATATCAGCCATTCACTTATTCTTCTTGCTGCCTACTTCTTTAGTTTTGACTGGGCCAGGTGACTCCCCCAGCCCCCCAGGACTGTACTCTCACCCTCTACCCTGGCCTGGGGCTGGAGTCCCGTTATCTAAGGCAAACCTTTATGGCTTGATCTACCTGCAGTGGCTGCTGCCTAAGGAATCCAGAGATACTGGCCCTCCCTTGCAGTGCAAGGGGTGTTCCAGGGAGTGTACCACCAGCAGAAGACCTACTCCTTTGACAGCCAGTGATAGTGAGAAAGTTCTGACACGATGCACAGGATATTTGGAATGGGAATCCTTCAGAGTAGATTGACTCTCAATAAAGGACTCACACCATGTATGTATCTTCCCTTTAGAATAACATTCTTAAAGAAGGAAACAAGGGATTAGAATAGGGATGAGAAGATCCAGACCTTTAAAAACCATAACAGAATTTATCTGCATTTCTCCTGAAGATCTGAGAGCTAGCTTTAAATCCTGCCCTCACTGTTTTTTCTGGGTAATGTCTTAGCAATGTGAATGTGGAAGTCTGAAAAATGTTTACTTTATTCTTTTAGGCAGCTGTCAATAATAACAATAATCAGAGCCTGCAGTGGGTTCTTGGACTTTCAGCAAAGGGTGACTCACGAAAGATCTGAATCTTGAGCCAAATGGCTTCCAAATGGCACTGAGCAGAAAAACTCAGGAGATGGGTAATCTTCACCTCCTCTTGGATTTCACATCAAACTCTGCTTTTCATTTTTCTTCATGGATCTGCTTTCAGTTTGGAGTCAAAGAGTAGAGAGCAACCTTGAAAACAAAGAAACAAATGACTTCAGCTGTAAGAGCTCGAAATTCAGCTTCTACAAATTGAGGCTAGGAGAACTTCCACCCACCCCCAACCCAACTGTCCACCCCAAATCAGTATTTAGTGAATCTTGGGCACTTGGGCATCTTCTTCCTATTTTTAAATTGTGAAAGAGAATTGCTTTTAAATAATAAATTCAGGTTAAAGAAAAAGGCAAATCTTCATTAATGACTTTCACGACCTCTTTTAGGTAATTTCTAATCTATCAGTAGATGACAACAAAGAAGGGGAAAAAGTCCAGCCTAATGGGGATACTAAAACTAAACTCGTTGCCATCGAGTCAATTCCAACTCCTAGTGACGCTGTAGGACAGAGTAGAACTGCCCCATAGGGTTTCCAAGGCTTTACAGAAGCAGACTGCCACATCTTTCTCCCACAGAGCGGCTGGTGGGTTCAAACTGCCCACCTTTCAGTTAGCAGCCGAGCACTTCACCACTGCGCCACCAGAAATCATGGACACCACCTGCCTGTCCTAGCACTGCTGCTTCTAGGTGGGAAAGGGGTTGGAGCCAGAATGTGCACAGCTTTCCAACCCTTGGCCTCCTCCAGTGAATTTACATCTGTTTAAAATATAATCAGAAGATTTGGAGTGTTGTTTAAAATGGAAATTTTATTTACTTATATATAAGTAATAATCCCTGTGGATCTGGCAGCCAGAACTCAATTAAAAGGAAGTTTATTAATTAGTCATCCCGCAGGGAAGCAGGAAGCAGAGCACATTGCTGTTAGCTGGCCATTTGAAGCTTAGATGATGGATTCCAAGAGCCCTCTGCTGCAAGAACTAAATACTCGGGGTGTATATATGCACCTGGATCTTATATACATGTGTGCATTTTACACAAACAGACACACACATGTATACACACAGATAAATTTTTATACAGACAGATAATTTTTTTAAACATTTCCAGCCAACATAGAAAATAGTCAAAATAGAAAAAGAAAAGTGTGAGATTAAAGTATTTCCCTGGACACCCTTCTGAACTGAAACTGAAGCCATTCCCGGAGACCACCTTTCAGCCAAACAATAGACAGTCCATAAAATAAACAATAACACCCAAGAGGAGCTTGTTCCTTGGAATGATCAATTATATGAGATCAAAGGACATTTGCCCAAAAGCAAAGATGAGAAGGCAGGGAGGGGTAGAAAATCCAGACGAAGAGAAAGAGGGAACCCAGGGCTGAAATGGGGAGAGTGCTGACACATTGAAGGAAATGCAGCCGATGTCATGGAACACTTTATATACAAACTATTGAATGGGAAACTAATTTGTTCTGTAAACTTTCACCTAAAGCACAATAAAAATTTAAAAAAAAAAATTTTCCCTGGTTTAAAGGGCTTTTGGAATATTACCAGTTGCCATCAAGTTGATTCCAGCTCATGGTGATCCCATGTGTGTCAGAGTAGAACTGTGCTCCATAGGGTTTTCAGTGGCTGATTTTCTGGAAGTAGATCACCGGCCCTTTGAAGGCACTTCTGGGTAGATTCGAACCTCCAGCTTTTTGATTAGCAGCCAAGCACGTTAATTGTTTTTACCACCTAGGTGCTTCTTTGGAGTATTAGTGGGATTGATTCTTCACCACTCATGGAGGCCTTCCTCTGATTTACTAAGCTAAATCTGTAATGGTTTAAGAACTCCAAGTGTTGGGGAAGACATCTGAAAGCCCTAATAATCAGAGAGCTGCTTCTTATAATGATGGGTATATTAGGTGTCTAAAACGAGACAGTACTTGTTTGAAGTAATTTGTTTCTGCCCAAGTCTGCTAGGTCTTGGATTTGTTCATTCACTTTATTACCTCTGGGAAAAGACTAGAGGCCAGGCTGGTGCTGGACTTGCTGTGTGTACACAAGTGCATTCATCTCTGCTGTGCTCATTTGTTCACAAGTCTGATCAGATTGTCTCCTTAATCTCGGTTTTCTTTTGGACAACAGATCACTTTCTCACTGTGTATTATGGAATGGCTTAAAGAAGCTAATGTCCCCTCCAGGACTGTGTGATCGATATGACTATTGTTGTGTGCTGTTGAGTTGATACTGACTCATAGCAACTCTGTATGACTGGGCAGAACTGCCCCATGGAGTTTTCTAGGCTGTAATCTTTACGAGAGCAGATCATGAGGTCTTTTCTGCCATGGAGCTGCTGGTGGGTTTGAACCACCTATCTTTTGGTTAGTAGCCAAGCACTTGACCGCTGTACCACCAGGGCTCCTGATATGACTATAACCAAAAAAAACCAAACCCATTGCCATTGAGTCGATTCCAACCCATAGTGACCCCATAGGACAGAGTAGAACTGCCCCATAGGGTTTCCAAGGAGTGGCTGGTGGATTCAAACTGCTGGACTTTTGGTTAGCAGCTGAGCTGTTAACCACTGTGCCACCAGGGTTCTGATATAACTATTTAAAAAAAAGTTGCTGTTGAGTCGATTCCAATTCATAGCAACCCTATAGTACAGATTAGAACTTCCCCATAGGGTTTTGAAGGAGCAGCTGGTAGATTCGAACTGCCCGCCTTTTGGTTAGCAGCCGAACTCTTAACCACTGTGCCACCAGGGCTTCTGATCATATGACTATAGCAATCCATTATTTGGTTGGTGAACATGACAAACAGGTCTAGGAAAGAGCACTACTTCTAGTGGAGACAGAGCCAGGCGTCTGCTGTGCTTCAGAGCAAAGCCCTGTGCAGCAAGTATGTCCACAGGCAAGGGCTGCTGCTGGACTCTCACCTCCCCTTCATCAGTAATGAAGGGAGAGCTCTGCATTTAAAAAAAAAAATTTCTCCATGAATATTTATTGAAATAGCACATTTAATACAAAGCCATTTGAAAAGTGAACCTGTAAGGAAAATGCATTTTGTGTAGACATTGATCTTAAAATATTTACTATGAATATGCTTATCCTAGAAATCTTACATACTGCTTTTTATTATTTGTTCTGCATGAAATCATAGGGATTTTGCCTAAATGGATTTTACAAGCTGAACTATATTGGCAAGATGATTTTCTGGACTTCATTCAGCTTTCTTTCTTTCCAGCCCTTGATTTGTTAGTTTCTGGCATTTTTTGAGAGATGTCACTGTGAACAGTTAACGCACGCAGCCGCTAACCGAAAGGTTGGAGGTTCGTGACCCCCCAGAGGTGCCTCAGAATAAAGGCCTGGTAATCTGCCTCAAAAAGGTCACAGCCATGAAAACCCTATGGAGGACAGTTCTACTCTGATGTACATGGGTTCCCCATGAGTGCAGATCGATTTGACAGCAACTTCGTTATTATTATTATTATTTAACATTTTATTGTGCTTTAGGTGAAGGTTTACAGAGCAAATTAGTTTCCCATTCAATAATTTATATACAAATTGTTCCGTGACATTGGTTGCAATCCCCTTGATGTGTCAGCACACTCCCCGTTACCACCCTGAGTTCCCCATTTTCATTCATCCGGTTTTCCTGTTCCTTCCTGCTTCTCATCTTTGCTTTTGGCCAGATGTTGCCCTTTTGGTCTCATATGGATGATTGTGCTGAAGAGCACTTTCTTCACAGGTGTTATTGTTTATTTTGTAAGCCTGTCTATTATTTGGGTGAAAGGTTATTTCCAGGAATGGCTTCAGTTCCAAGTTAGAAGAGTATCTAAGGGCCATAGTCTTGGGGATTCCTCCAGTCTCTATCAGACCAGTAAGTCTGGTCTTTTTAATGAATCTGAATTTTGTTCTACAGTATTTTCCCACTCTAACTGGGACCTTCTGTTGTGATTCCAGTCCGAGTCGGTAGTGGTAACCCGGGACCACGCAGTCTTCTGGTCTTAGGCTAGAAGAGGCTGCAGTTCATGTGGGCCATTAGTCCTTTGGACTAACTTCTTCCTTGAGTCTTTGGTTTTCTTCGTATGCTTCCGACAGAAATAAACCAAGTTGTATCTTAGATGTCTGCTCGCAAGCGTTTAAGACCCCAGACACTACTCACCAAAGTAGGATGTAGATTAGAACACTGTCTGTATGAACTATGTTATGCCAATTGACCTAGATCTCCCCCAAGACTATGGCCTTTAGCCTTCAAGCCCGATAACTCAGACCCATGAGGTATTTGGTTGTGTCTAGGAAGTTTCCATGACTGTGCCCCCTGTGTGCTCTATCATGTATATGAATATACATGCAGTACATACGAATATATATGTAGAAATATCCATAGCCAAACCTTTATATGCATGTGGATGTACTTCCACATGTCCTCCCACACCTTGCAGGATTCTATCTGTAATAGTGTTTACCGTAGTTGGCTTTTATTCTTACGACCTCTCAGTGTCTTCCCTTGCCTTGGTCATGTTGTGCTGACTTCCCCCGTATTGTTTATTGCCTTTTGCTTCACCGAAGTTAACACGTGTCTACTGTCTAGTTGGTGATTTTCCCTTCCTCACCCTCCCATCCCTGGTAACCATCAAAAAATGTTTCTTTCTGTGTGTAAACCTTTTCTTGACTTTTTATAATAGTGGTCTCATGCAGTATTTGTCCTTTTGTGACTGATTTATTTCATTCAGCATAATGTCCTCCAGGTTCATCCATGTTGTGAGATATTTTGTGGATTCATCATTATTCTTTATGTTGCATAGCATTCCATGGTGTGTATGTACCACTGTTTGTTTATCCATTCATCTGTTGATTGGCATCTAGGTTGTTTCCATCTTTTTGCTGTGGTGAATAATGCTGCAATGAACATGAGTGGCATATGTTTGTTCATGTCACGAGTCTTATTTCTCAATGATTTTCCCATTACTAGGAATGGGATTGCTGGATCATATGGTATTTCTATTTCTAGCTTTTTAAGGAAGTGCCGTATTTTCCATAGTGGTTGTACCATTTTGCGTTCCCACCAGCAGTGCATAAGAGTTTCAATTGCCCCACTGCCTTGCCAGCATTTGTTGTTTTCTTTTTTTCTTTTTTTGATCAGTGCCATTCATGCAGCTTTGAGGTGGTATCTCCTTGTTTTTAATTTGTGTCTCTAATGGCTAATGATTGCGAGCGTCTCTTCATGTGTTTGTTAGCCACCAGAATGTCTTCTTTGGTAAAGTGTCTGTTCATGTCCTTTGCCCTTTTTCTTTTTTTAATTTTTTCTTTTACATATTTTGAGGTTTTTTTTTTTTAATTTTTTATTGTGGTTTAGGTGAAAGTTCACAGAGCAAATTAGTTTTTCATTCAAAAATTTATACACAGCTTGTTTTGTGACATTGGTTGCAACCCTCACAATGTATCAGCACTCTCTCCTCTTCCTCCATGGGTTCCGCATTTCCATTCACCCAGCTTTCTTGTCCCTTCCTGCCTTCTAAAGTTTGCTTTGGGGCAAATGCTGTCCTTTTGGTCTTCTGTGGTTGATTGTTCTGAGGTATACCGTCCTCACATATGATACTGTTCATTTTATTGGCCTGTCTATTGTTTGGATGAAAGGTGATCTTTAAGAGTGGATTCAGTTCCAAGTTTGAAGGGTGTCTTAAGGGCCATAGTGTCGGGGGTTCCACCAGCCTCTTTCATACCAGGAAGTCTGGTCTTTTTTATGAATTTGAATTTTGTTCTGCTTTTTTCTCCCACTCTGTCCAAGACCTTCTATTTTGATGTCGGTCTGAGCTGTCTGTAGTGGTAGTCAGGCACCATCTAGCTCTTCTGGTCTCAGGTTAGTGGAGGCTGTGGGTCATGTGGTCCATTAGTCCTTTGGACTAATTGATTGCTGAGTCTTTGATTTTCTTTACTCTTCTTTGCTCCAGACAGGAAGAGACCAACAGTTGTACCTTAGATGTCCACTGGCGAGCTTTTAAACCCCCTAGTCATGACTCACCAAAGTAGGATGTAGAACATTGTCTTTATGAACTATGCTATACCAATTGACCTAGATGTCCCCTGACACTATGGTCCTACCCCCTCAAGTCTAGTAATTCAGTCCTGTGAGGTGTTTAGTTTTAGCTAAGAAGTTTTCATGACTATGCCCCCTGTGTGCTCTATTATATACATAGATGTATTTGCAGTGTATAAAAATATGTATGTAAATATATGTCCACCCCCAAACCTATATATATGCTCTTGGGTATACCCCCATACACCATCCCACACCAGTTCAGTGTACATATCTGCATATGTATCCACTCATAAATTGTTGTCTCTTATTATTGTTGTTCCAGGATTGTATATGTAAGTTTACTGTTGTTGCCTATTACTCGTGGGTCCCCCCCAGTGTCTTCTCTTGCCTTGGTCATGTTGTGCTGTCTTCTCCCTTATTGTGTATTGCCTTTCCCATCATCAAAATTGATACATGTCTACTATCTAGTTAGTGATTTTCCCTCTCTCCCCCTCCTTTCCCTGGTAACCATCAAAGAATGTTTCTGTGTGTAAATCTTTTCTAGACTTTTTATAATAGTGGTCTCATGCAATATTTGTCCTTTTGTGATTGACTTATTTAACTAAGATGAATGCCCTCCAGATTCATCCATGTTGTGAGATGTTTTGCAGATTCATCATTATTCTTTATCACTGCATAATATTCTATTGTGTGTATGTACCATAATTTATCATTTCATCTGTTGATGGGTATTTAGGTTGTTTCCATCTTTTTGTTACTGTGAATAATACTGCAATGAACATGAGTGTGCCTATGTTTTTTTGTGTCACAGCTCTTATTTCTCTGGGATATATTACTAGGAGTGGGATTGCTGGATCATATGGTATTCTATTTCTAGCTTTTTAAGGAAGCTCCATGTTGTTTTCCATAGTGGTTATACCGTTTTACATTCCCATCAGCAGTGTATGAGAGTTCCAATCTCCCCACAACCTCACCAGCATTTGTTATTTTCTGTGGGTTTTTTTTTTTTTTAATCAGTACCATTCTTGAAGCTTTGAGATGGTATCTCACTGTGGTTTTGATTTGTATCTCTCTAGTTGCTAATGATTGTGAGCATCTTTTCATTTATTTGTTAACTGCCTGAATGTCCTCTTTGGTGAAGTGTCTGTTCATGTCCTTTGCCCATTTTGTGATTGGGTTGCTTGGATTTTTATTGTTGAGTTATTTAAGGTTTCTGTATATTTTAGAGATTAAATGTTTATCAGATATGTAGTTGCCAAAGATTTTTTTCCCTGTCTGTAGGTTCTGTTTTTATTCTCTTGGAAAAGTCTTTTGATGGGCATAAATATATAATTTTTAGGAGGACCCAGTTATTTAGTTTATCTTCGGGAGTTTGTGCATTTTTAGTTATGCTTGACATTCTATTTATGGCATAATTTAGTGCCCCTAGCGTTGTCCCTACATTTTCTTTCATGAACTTCATAGTTTTATGTTTTACATTTAGGTCTTTGATCCATTTTGAGTTAGTTTTTGTGTATGGAGTGAGGTATGGATCCTGTTTCATTTTTCTGCGAATGGATATCCAGTTTTGCCAGCACCATTTGTTGAAGAGGCTATCTCTTCCCCATTTATTGGACTTTGACTCTTTGTCAAAGATCAGCTGTCCATAGGTGGATGGATTTACTTCTGGTTTCTCAATTCTGTTCCATTGGTCTATGTGTCTGTTGTTGTACCAGTAGTTGGCTGTTTTGACTACAATAGCTGTATAGCAGGTTCTGAGATCTAGTAGTGTGAGGTCTCTTGTTTTGTTCTTCTTCCTCTTCACTGATGTTTTGCTTATCTGGGGGCTCTTTCCTTTCCATATAAAGTTGGCAATTTTTCCATCTCGTTAAAGAATGATGTTGGAATTTGGATCAAGATTGCTTAGTATCTATAGATTGCTTTGAGTATTATTGACATTTTCACAATGTTAAATCTTCCTATCCATGAGCATGGCACATTTTTCCATTTATGTAGGTCTCTTGGTTTCTTGCAGTAGTGTTTTGTAGTTTTCTTTGTAGAAGTCTTTTACGTCTCTTGTTAGGTTTATTCCTAAGTATTTTATCTTTTGGGGAGATATTGTAAATGCTGTTGTTTTCTTGATTTCCTTTTCAGAGTTCTCTTTGTTAGTGTAGAGTAATCAGACTGATTTTTTATGTTGATCTTGTAGTCTGCCACTTTGCTGAATCCTTCTATTAGTTCCAGTAGCTTTCTTGTGGAATCTCTGGGATTTTCTATGTATATGATCATATCTTCTGCAGAAAGGAATAGTTTTACTTCTTCCTTACCTGTTTGTATGCCCTTTATTTCTCTTTCTTGCCTTATTGCTCTAGCTAGAATTTCCAGTACAATATTGAATAAGAGTGGGGATATAGGGCATCCTTGTCTGGTTCTCGTTCTCAAAGAGAATGCTTTCAGTCTCTTTCTAGTGAGAATAATGTTGGCTATTGGTTTTGTACAAATGTCCTTAATTCCCTTCTATACCTATTTTGCTGAGTTTTTTTTTTTTTTATCAAGAATGGGTGTTGGACTTTATCAAATGACCTTTCTGTGATTCTTGTCCTTTGTTTTATTTATGTGGTTGATTACGTTGATTGATTTTTTAATGAGCCCTTCGTTTTTAAATCTTTGTCTGGGAGAGAATAGTCCGACAGTGCAGTCTGGTATTCCCATAGTAATCTCTTGTGTCCTTCCCATCACAGGAGCTATCCCAAACCTTCTCAATCCTCATACCGCTGCTCCACCACTCTTGGCAGATAACCAGACTCCTACTTAGTGAGATGATAGAGGTAACCTAGTGTATTTGCTTAGCTTCTCTCCTTTTAGCTTTAATATCTCCTTGTCCCTCTAGCTCTGTTCCTCCCCCACTCCTTTATCGTAGGCTGGCTTCCTCCTTTCCTTCTTTATCCTATCCCCTTCTGCCTCCTCTGGGACCTCACCCCATCAACTGTCTTCTCTTGCTTATGTTTTCAAGGTTTCCTACCGCCAAAGTCAGGGCTGCCTCATCTTAAAAGAGAAGGGAGGAAGGGAATGAGGGAAAAGGAAAGGAAAGAGACAATAACAACAATAAAAAAACTTGTCTTCCTCACTTGCGCAGCCATCTGGATGTAGACATTTTCTAGATTCTTAGAATTTCATCCATTCTGTAATTTCTCATTAACATCTAATTCAACAGCTTTTTTTTTTTTTTTAAATAACTCATTTTTATCATATCTTTCCAAGGTGCTGAGTCTAGGTTTTTTTTTTATAGAAACATAACTCTCTTTACACAATCGTATGTTATTGGTTTATGTAGTATTTGATTATATTTTTACTTATAATAACAAGTGCAAGTAGCATAAACAGGTTTGGGAAAAACACAGTTGCCTACTGACAAATAATCCGGTGCAGTTTTGGGGAGCAAAAGTGTATAAATTAACCAGAGTGCAGCCACCACCAGTAAGAGCGTTATGCCTGTTGTGGGCATTAGTCAGTGAGTCTTATGCAGGTGGTAGAGAGCATGGATCTGGCCAGCTGGTAAGGCAGTGGTTCCCAACTTTGCTGCACATTTGAATCTCCTGGCGAGCCTTGAAAATAATCCCAACTCCCATGTCACACCACAGACCAGTTAAATTAGAAAGCCTAGGAGTGACAGCAAAGTGTTAGTATGTTTTTTGTTTTTTTTTTTTTAAGATTCCAAGGTAATTCCAAAGTACATCAAAGTTTGGGAACCACTAAGTTAAGGGAAGAATCCCTGGGTGATGCAAATGGTTAACATGCTTAGCTGCTAACTGAAAGATTGGAGGTTCCAGTCCACCTAGAGTCATCTCAGAAGAAAGACCTGGCGATCTACTTCAGAAAACTCAGCCATTGAAAACCCTATGGAGCACAGTTCTACTCTGACACACATGGGGTTGCCATAAGTCAGAGCTGACATAACAGTTTAAGTGGTGAGTTAAGGAAAGGTGAGTGAAGAGCTTCTATGTGCTTTATTGCTAGCATCAGATTTTCATCTTAGATTCAGTGTTAATTTTCTATGAGATCTTGGACAGTTTATTTAATATCTATGAACCTCAGTTTCCTCAGGTATAAAATGGGGCCAATTCCTATATTACAGGATTGTTGTAGGAATGAAATGAGATTAGGAGAATTTAGGGAGTCCCTGGATGGCACAAATGGTTACTAAACAAAAGGCTAGTGGTTCAAACCCACCCAGAGGCACCTTGGAAGTAAGGCCTGGTGAACTGCTTCTGAAAGGTCACAGCTTTGGAAATCTGTGGTGCAGTTTTACTCTGCATGCATGGGGTCGCCATGAGTCAGTAACAATATCAACAGGAGGATTTAGCATTTCCTGACATCTACCCGACTCAATAGATATTAGCTGGCAGAGTGACTCAGGAGTAGGGTAAAATTAGTCTATCACTTCTTGTGGGAGAATGAAGCATGTGAGTAATTTGGTTTGGTCAAAGTCTAGACTTAAAATATACCAATTAGAATATAAATAAAAGATTATGCAAGGCAAATTGGGTTATGTTTGTTTAACCCTGCGGCCTTGACCTCAGAAAGCTGAAAATAGTTGATGAGGAACCAGCTTTTTACCTGCTATTAATTATCACCTGTTTTGTTCATTTGTTATAGAGTTGCTTTCTCTCCAGCTGCCTGTAGTAATGTAAATTCTTGATAATAGCACATGACCTGTGCACATTCACCTTGTACAAATCTAGATTAAGTACCATGTGTGAAATTCAGAATTCTGTGACTGCTGAAATTCCAGTATAGAGCAGAGAGTAGATTTTCCATTGTCTAAATGTGACTCTCATTTTGAGTCATGCAGGTATAATTATAGGTGTTTTATAATATTATTCTTCAGCACAGTATAAACTGTGCCTTTTGTTCTCTGTGTTCCTTTTTACTACTCGCGCATTATGCATTTTATTCCATTACATCAAATGGACTGTTACAGTCTGAAGGGCCAAACTGGTCCCTGTCTTTGCCCTTTAATCTGTAGTGCACGTGGATATCTGGGCTTCTCCTGTCTATATAATTAGGTTGCAAAACAGATGATATTTTGCTTTAAAAACAACTGTTTCCCTAGCATGCTACCATGACCCGATCTTGCATGATACAAAATGGGATAAAAGAGGAGTAAAGTTTTATATGCTCCCTTTTAAGGAGTTTTATTGGGGATGGTTAAGTATAAACAAAATATAAAGACTTCAGTGTGAGAAGTTCTTTGTCGCAGAAGTACCAGAGGAATGGGAGAGCCTGACTGAAGTGCTGTGCTTTCCGTAAATGTTCACCATCTTTATTCTCAGCACTGGAACTGGGAATTGAGGGTAGGATGGGATAGAGGAAATCAGAGTGAAGACTGAAAAAAATCAAAACAAAAAGCCAAACCAGTTGCCATCGAGTTGATTCTGATTCATGGCAACCCCATGTGTTACAGAGTAGAACTGCTCTATAGGGTTTTCTTGGCTGTAATCTTTAAAGAAGCAAATCAGCAGATCTTTCTTCCATGGCATGGCTGGGTAAGCTCGAACTGCCAACCTTTAGGTTAGTAGTCAAGGAAAAACCATTTCTGCCTCACCTTAGAGTGAGGACCCAAACCAACCAAACCCATTGCTGTCGAGTCAATTTGGACTCATAGGACAGAGTAGAACTGCCCCATAGGGTTTCCAAGGCTGTAAATCTAAAGAAGCCCACTGCCACATCTTTCTCTCGTGGAGCAGCTGGTGGGTTCAGACCACCAACCTTTTGGTTAGCAGACAAGTTCTTTAACCACTGTGCCACCAGAACTCAAAGTAAACCAAACTGTTGCCATTGAGTCGGTTCCAACTCATACTGACCCTATAGGACAGAGTAGAACTGCCCCAAAGGGTTTCCAAGGAGCGGCTGGTGGATTTGAACTGCCAATCTTTTGGTTAGTAGCCAAGCTCTTAACCACTGAGCCACCAGGGCTCCAGAGTGAAGACAGTGGTTCCCAAATGTTTTCATCCTACAGCCTGAGCAGCACCTGGCGCTCCTGCATCAGCACCGTTGTTTAGGCTCTTCCTGCAGATACTGCACACACACTGCTACCCACTGCCCACATCTTCCTTACCCGTACCTCTACCCGGGCACACCCACATCAACTGCTCCATTAGCTTTTTCAACCATCACCTTTCTACTTGCCCCAAATTACCAGGCCCCCAAAACAGCTTTGGGAAAATTCTCTTTCTGCATTTGCTGTTTTCCTTCCACACAGAGTAGGGAAAGGCAAAGAGAATAGCTGCTGTCCTAGAAGCGATGGGAGGCCAGCTGGGAAAACACTCTTCTGCTTTCCGTCTCTCTACCTTAGTTTGCATTTCCTAGAACTTTATATACAGTGAAGCCTGTGAGACCCAGAACTTGATGGGACTCCTGCCTTGTTTTTCCAGCTCTTGCAAGTTTTCTGCCTTTGGCAGGGTGAAGTCTTACCACTTTTCTATCACTCCCTATTGGTGGAAAAAACTTGAATTTTCCTTCTCTGACAGGTTTCCGCCTTACATAGGTTCTGGCTTTCCCAGGTTTTACTGTAAATGGAATCACAGTCTGTATACTTTTTTGTGTGACCTCTTTCACTTAATATAATTATTTGGAGATTCATTTTGTTGTGTGTCAGTAGTTCACTTATTTATATTTCCAAGTAGTAGTCCGTTGTCTGGATATATCACAGTTTGTCTATCCATTCATCTGTTGATGGACATTTGTGTTGTTTCTAGTTTTTGACTATTGTAAATAAAAATACTGTGAACATTTGTATCCAAGTCTCTATATGGACATACATTTCCTTTTCCCTTGGGTAAATACCTAGAACTGGGATGGCTGGACCATGTGGTAGATGTATGTATGACTTTTTAGGGAACTTCCAAATTGTTTTCCCAAAGTGGCTGTACCATCTTAAATTCCCACCAGCAGTGCACGAGAATTCCAGTTTCTCCATATCCTTACCAACACTTGATTTGGTCAGTCTTTTTAATTTTAGATATTCTAATCGGTGTGTAGTAGCATCTCATTGTAGTTTTAATTTGCATTTCACAGATGATCAGTGATGTTGTATATCTTTTCATGTGCTCATTTGCCATCTGTGCTCCTTCTTTGGTGAAGTGTCCATTCAAACCTCTTGCCTATTTTTAACTGTTTTCTTTTTCTTATAATTAAGAATCATGTAACTCATTTAGTTACATGACTATAAGTTATGAGAGTTCTTTATATATTCTGGATACAGGATTTGCAAATATTTTCTCCCAGTCTGTGACTTATCTTTTCATTCTCTTCACAGTTTCTTTTGAAAAATTCAATTTTGATGAAATCCTATTTATCTATGTATTTTTTATGAATGATATTTTGGTGTCATATCTCAGAAATCTTTGACTAACCCAAGGTCAGAACTCTTTTATCCTATGTTTTCTTCTAGAAATTTTATAAGTTTAGGGTTTTTTTCTTTTTTCTTTTTTAATCTTTATATAGCAGAAAACTGTGAACATACGGAAAATGTAAAGGAGAATTAAAACTAAGTCACAATTCCATCAGCCAAATATTTCAGTATATGACTTTTAAAATATATTTTGACACAGTTTTGTTTCAATCTTTAACTTTCATGACTATTATAATTATATAATTGATGACAGATTTTTAACATACATTGTCATTTTGCCATACTTACTGTTTTGAATAAATATGATTTTGTTTTTATACTACTTCAGTATTAATTTACTTTCTGCTTCCTTTTTATACTTTTTTTATTAACCACTAAGTCGGGGGTGTGTATGTGTGAATTTGAATTTTGTTCTACATTTTTCTCCTGCTCTGTCCAGGATCCTCTGTTCTCTATTGTGATCCGTGTCAGAGAGGTTGGTGGTGGTAGCTGGGCACCATCTAGTTTTCTGGGCTCAGGCTGGTGGAGGCTGTGGTTCAGGTGGTTCATTAGTCCTTTGGACTAATTCCTTGTGTCTTTGGTTTTCTTCATTCTCCTTTTCTCCAGATGGAATGGGACCAATAGCTATAGCTTAGATGGCCACTTAACAAGTTTTTAAGACCTGATGCTACTCACCAAAGTAGTTCTTTTGGTCTCAGGTAGATGAGGCTGTGGCTTGTGTAGGCTGTTAGCCCTATAGACTAGTTTCTTCTCTGAAACTTTGGTTTCCTTCTTTCTCTTTTGCTCCTAAGGAGTAAACATGGCTGCTTGAAAGCATTTAAGATGCCATGCGCTACTCACCTCACTAGGTTGCAGAACATGAACTTGTGAACTATACTGTGCCAGTTGACTGAGTTGTCCCGTGAGACTAAGGTCCTAAGCCTTCAGACTCAGAAAACCAATCTCACAAGTTGTTTGGTTATGTCTGAGAAGTAACTGTGTCCTCTATGAATACGTATGCACACACACACATGTCTGTACATACACGTACATATAAATACTTCTATCTACACACGCATATGTATTTACATCTGTACCTACCCATACACATATATGCCTGTATACCTACATAGGTGCCTGGGCACTCATTTTTTGGTTATTGTTGGTGTTGTTGCCAAATGTCATGTTCTTTAGCACAAACATCCTTTTCTCTTGTGTGCTTCTTAGTGGTATCATTTCCTTTTGTCAAGCTGTGCTCATGACACCCATATTTGATGCTACTTTTTCCATCACCCAAAAAAAAACAAATATCTGTGATCTCTGGAGAGTGATTCCCCTTCCCCTCTCACCTGTTTCTGGTAGCCGCCAATGAACATTGGTCTCTGTATATGTATCTTTCTTATCTTTTTATAAAAGTGGGATCATACAATATTTGCCCTTATGTGATTGACTGTTTTCACTTAGTATTATGTCCTCCAGATCCATCCATGTTATAATATGTGCTGTGGGCTTGTCAGTGTTCTTTATGGTTGCGTAGTGTTCCATTGTATGTATGTACCACATTTTTCTTATCCATTTATCTGTGAAAGGCACTTAGGCTGCTTCCACTTTTTTATTACTGTGAATAATGCAGCAAGGAACATAGGTGTGCATATGCCTGTCCATGTCTCTTTTAGTAGCTCTCTAGTGTATATACCTAGGAGTGGGAGTGCTGGATCATAAGGTGTTTCCATTTCTAGTTTTTTGAGGAAGCGCTATACCATTTTCCATAGTGGTTGCACCATTTTACAGTCCCACTGGCAATGGATAAGTGTTCCAATCTCCCTACATCTTCACCAACATTTGTTGTCTGTTTTGTTTTTTTTAATCAGTGCCATTTTAGCTGGGGTGTGATGGTATCTCATCATAGTTTTGATTTACATCTCTCTAATGGCTAATGATCATGAGCATCATGTTTGTTGGCCACTTGAATGTCCTCTTTGGTGAAGTGTCTGTTCATGTCCTTTGCCCATTTTTAAATTGGGTTGTTTGTCTTTTTGTTGTTGAGTTGTTGAAGTTTTCTATATGTTTTAGAGATTAGACTCTTATCAGATATGTCATTTCCAAAGATTTTTTTTCCCAGTCTGTAGGTTGTCTTTTACTCTGGATAAAGTGTTTTGATGAGCACATGTGTTTAATTTTTTTGAGGTCCCGATTATCTAATTTGTCTTCTGCTAGTCATGCATCTGTCGTTGTGTTTATTAAACTGTTTTTAAAATAGGTCCCATAGTTTTCTCCCTGGAACTTTATAGTTTTGAGTGCATGTCTGGTTATTTTGATCAGATACCAGACATTGGAATTTACCTTGTTGGTGCTGAATATTTTTGTATTCCTATAAATATTCTTAAACTTCATTTTGAGATGCAGTTAAGTTACTTGAAAACAGTTTGAATCTTTCTGGTCTTACTTTTAAGATTTGTTAGGTGAGACCAGGCTAGTGCTCAGTCTAAGACTTATTTTTCCCCAGTACTGAAGCAAGACCCTTCACTGTACTCTACCCAGTGCCCCGTGAATCTTGAGGTTTTCTAGTCTGGCTAGTGGGAACAAGCACTATTCCTGATCTTGTTTGAGTGCTGTGTATTATTACCACTAAATTTTTCAGGTGATTACTTCTCCAGCCTCAAGTTGTTTCCCCACATACATGTGCTTATCAGTACTCAGCTCAACACTTGAGGACAACCTGCTGCAGATTTGCAGGTTTCTCTCCTCTCCAGTACTCTGTCCTGTGAACTGTTGCTGCCTTGGTCTCCCTGGACTTATAGCTCTAACTCCACAATTCAGCGAGTTCCACCTGTGGGCTCCCTCTTTCTGAGCCACAGGCTGGAAACTCTCTCAAGGCAGTAAGCTGGGGCAATTAAAGTGCTCGCCTGAATTGTTGCCCAACTCTCAGGAATCGCTCTCCATTGTTGCCTGATATTTAGTGTGTTGCAAACTATTGTTTCATACATTTCATTCCTTTTTTGATTGTTTCAGGTAATAGGGTCAGTCTGGTCCCTGTTATTCCATCTAGGCCAGAAGGAGACACACTCATGGGCAAGTTTCTTAACTTCTATTTCCTCATCTATAAAACGAAGACACAATATTTAGCTCATGATTTCTCCAGGGGAATTGAATGAGACTAATGTTTGAGTGGCACCTGGCACTTGGCAGGTAATCAGCAAATGTTTGGGTCTTTCCCTTTCACTGCACTATGTTGCTACTTCCTCCTGAATTTACCCTGAGTTATCAGCTTAATTCCTGGCTGAGCTATAGGTCAGGCTCTCTAAGAATGATCAATCAAAGCAGATAATCACTCATGAGCCATTGAGGTTTTAACCTGAGCAATTTCAGGATTCTGTTATCCCAAGGACATTTAGGGAACAAACCTTATCCTCCTTGAATTAGACATTTACCTTCCTTGGAATCTCACCCAATTCAAACTACAGGAATTATTCGTTTATTTATAGTAGGATTGTCACTAGTTTTTTAGCAGATGGTAGATAGGACTTAAGAGGACCAATGCTATTTGAAACCCCAACATAATTTTGGGGTTTCCTATTAGGTCATGAACTTTATCCTTTTACTACCCCTTTTCTTTTTCCCTCAGATTTCCCAAGGAGCTACACAGAGAACAGACGAGTACTTGCCAGAACTTAACCACTTCTCTCTTCTCTTGTCTTCTCTCCCTGTGGTAGTGTCTGGAGGCCGCAGCCGTCTGCACCTCATTGATCTTGGCAGCTGTGTGAAAGCTCTTAGCAAGAATCGGGAAGGGGGCTCAGGGCTGTGCCTCTCACTGTCTGCTCTGGGCAATGTCATCCTGGCGCTCGTCAATGGCAGCAAACACATCCCATACAAGTAAGTGGCTCTACATGAAAATAGGTTGGGGTAAGCATAATGCCACGGCTGGGTATGGGACTCTTGGCTAAGTGACATCTGTGGAGAGGGGTGTCTACAGAGGGACAGTCTGGACCCCATTGTCTGTGCTGTGCCAGCAACTAGCCTTATCTAACAATTGGGTAATGCATGATCTTCCAAATGCAAAAGATGGGGAAATACTTAAATCTACCCTAGTCCTAACTTTAGGCTGCTCAGGTCAGAGAAGAGACTTTAGGATGAAATAGGAAATTATTTCTGTTGAGGTTAGTCTCCAGTCAAAATTGCCATTGCTGTGTTATAGTCACCATTATATGAATGTATGTGTTTCATAGTAATGAGGGCAATGGGCAGAAAATTGGCTTACCCCTGCTCTTAAGAGTAGGTTTGCCAGATTTAGCCAATAAAAACACAGGACACCCAGTGAAATCTGAATTTCAGATAAACAACAAATAATTTTTTAGTATAAGTATGTCCTCAATGCTACGTGGGACATATGGGCATCCTGTATTTTATCTGGCAACCCTACTTAGGGAGTTTTGAAGCTTGGGGAATTACCACCCACCATCCTATGCAAATGTCTATTCCACTTCCAGGGTCCTTCCCCTCTTTCCATTACTGCTCCAAAACAGCTGCTGCTATGTGGTATAGCCACAGACATGACATATCATCTGTGCCCATGAATGACCCAGCCCTGGAGCTACCTCTTGCCACCATGACCCCAACTCAGCTTTGCCATTGGACAGTGTGGCAGCAGGGGAGGAAGTATTCCACTGGCTGTCCAGGCCCCTGCCAAGGCCCAGCTGTGCCACTTACCAGCTTTATGAACCACCACTCATAGAATGGGGATTATAGCTATATATTTATCTACATCATAGAGCTATTACAAGACTCAGAATGATATAATGTGTGTAAGAGTTTTCTTCAGGGCTTGGAACTGGTTCATTCCTGTTTGAACCCCTGCTGAGAATTTGCATTTCTAATAAGTTCCCTGCTGAGAATTTGCATTTCCACCCCAGATATACTGAATCTCAGTCTACATTTTAACAAGCTCCCCAGGTGATTCTTATGTATAACTTCCTAGGAGCTTGTTAGAAATGCAAATTCTCAGCACGGGTTCAAACTGGGTTTTTTTGTAGAATGTAGAACACTATGGCTGGTAATCAATAATGATAATCTAGTTGAGCCTATTCCCTCATTTATTTAAATGGAAATAATACCTACCTTACAGAGTTGCTATAAACATTAAGCAAATATACATGGCATCATTTCTTAATCTGTAAAGCCCTGTAAAATGTAAGTTACTATTATGTAGGAGGAAAAAGGTAAGTCGGGCAGTTGGTTCTATGATAACTAAATTCAGGATAACTCCTTGAGTTCTCCTTCCCCTCTGCCTTAAGTTGATGCCACGCTCCCAGAAGACGCTATAATTTTACTCTCCACCAGGTGGACCATTGCTAGACTGACTTCAAGAACTTAAACGGTGGTTATCATCCTGTTTCAATTCCTGAAATTAGGAATCGAAGTTGGATAAACCCAGAAATGGTTTTTCCAGCCCTTTGGTGGCCCCTTTTCTATAAGAAAAAAAAATTTCAAGTTGAATGTTTATGATTTTATTCGGTGTCATTTCTGCAGTTGAATATAGTCATCTTGTGATTACAAAGAGAAAAAGGTCTGCAGTGCCACTGTGAGGGTTGGAGACCTTAGAAAGAAAGAGTTATTGGCCATGGTTGGATTTTCTGCCCATAAAAAGAGAATTTTGTCTATTAATGTGATAACTTATTAGATGATATGTAGATACAATTCAAAATACCACCTTATTATGAGGTCATTCATTATTTCACTTACATATCTCTTACATTGTTGCTGTACTGAGACATGCTTTTATAATTTCAATAAATATTTGTTGAATTGATGATGGGAAGGATTGATGAGTGTAAACATATAAAATTATTTTTACTTTAAATGAGTGATTACAGTTGGGTTTAATTATAAACAAATAGAGAAACAGTAATGAAAACATTAAGAATTGCCTTGATTAATAGGTCAGGGTCTCTTGTTAAATTAAGCATAAGTACCAGCACCAGTGAGCTTGAACGACCAGCATCTGCCCCTTGGGAGGGCTAATAGGGTGTGAAACCTCCTA
Organism: Dugong dugon; assembly: GCA_030035585.1. Lineage (NCBI taxonomy): Eukaryota > Metazoa > Chordata > Mammalia > Sirenia > Dugongidae > Dugong > Dugong dugon. Next base: position 18,260,605 of record CM057469.1, on the reverse strand, counting down.
TCTTAGGGTTCTCTAGAGACACAAAACCAGTAAGAGATATGTGTGTGTTGTTGTTAGCTGCCGTGCAATTGGCCCCTGACACATGGCAACCCCATGCACAAGGGAACAGTACAGTGCCAGGTCATCTTGCGCCATCCCCAAGATGGGCTGTGGGACAGACCATTGTGACCCTTAGGGTTTTCATCAGCTGATTTTCAGAAGTGGACCACCATGCTTTTCATCTTAGTCTGGAAGCTCAGCTGAAACCTATTTGGCATCATAGCAACATGCAAGCCTCCACTGACAGATGGGTGGTGACTGTGCAGAGAAGAGAGATTTTGAGGAATTGGCTCACATAGTTGTGGGGGCTGACAAGTGCAAATTCTTAGGTCAGGAAACAGCCTGGAGATTTCAACAGTCGTGGGTCCAAAATCAGTAGGTCAGGCAGTGGGAGAGAGAGAGGAATTGTGGGATAATGTCTATTTAGAGTCTAGAGGCAGAATCCTCCTGGGGGAGAACTCCAGTTTTGCTCTTAAGGCCTTCAACTAATTGGATGAGGTCTACCCACATTATGGAGGATAATCTGTTTTATTAAGGCCAACTGATTTAAGTGGTAATCCCATGTAAATACTTCATGGCAACATCTAGACTAGTGTTTGACCACCTTACTGGGCACTGTAGCCTAACCATTTGGACACATAAAAATTAAACATCCACTCACTTTTCTCTGCAAACATCTGTCTGCTTCAGTTTGGGAGTTGTCTTCCTTCCATTCTGGCACCAATAGAGTGATGACTGAAGTTTTTCTAGGTCTTAGGTAGGCACAAGGAGTCCCGGTGGTGCAGTGGTTAAGTGCTTGACTGCTAACTGAAAGGTCGATGGTTCGAATCCCCCAGGCGTTCTACGGGAGACAGATGTGGCAGTCTGCTTCCATAAAGATTTACAGCCTTGGAAACCCTGTGGGGCAGTTCTGTGCTGCGCTATACGGTTGCTATGAGTTGGAATCGACCCAGATGGCAATGGGTTTGGTTTGGTTTTGGAGGTAGGCACACAGACTTAACATAAATGCTGTGTCAGCACAACATACCCTCAGGAAGTTGTTCTCTACCATCCTGATCTGTATCTTGTTGAGCCCTTGGACCCTTGGGGAACAGCCTTCCATCAGCTGCCCTATCCCTGCCTGAATTTCTCATCGAGATCCTGCTGGGTTGCCCATTGCTTGGTGCCAGGAAACATGGTGGCCTGACAGTCCAGCCCTCTCGGTCCTCCCCAAAATATTTATTTGCCACTGCATTTGTACAACCCAATTGTGTCATCCCTCAGTCCTTAGTGCCCATCATTGTGTATAAGCTTTCTCAGATCCTTGCTGTAATATCTTCTCAGATTCTCAACTTCCGCATACATTCAGTATTTGGTATCTGGAGTTTAACATCTGCAAAGTGATGAATCAATTACAAACTAGCAGGAAGAGAAGGCAAAAATTAACTCAAATTGTCCAGCCAGTTGGTGGAAGGAGCAGAACTGCATCACTTTTCACAGCTTCGGAGACCTTGATTGTTCTGATGCCAGTCCAGTCCCCCATCCTCATCAGACTCTGTGAAGTATTAGCCGCCTGTGCTCTGCACCACAGGGGTGTTCTGCACAGCAGGATGGCCCAGATTTCTTTATCAATTCAGTCCTCCCTCTAAAGCCACATTATGCAGCATTTTGTTCGCATACTAAACACCTTTCACAGTGTCGGACCTCCTCGTCTTTGCAATGCATGTCTCAGAGAGGGGAGTCTTCTGCCCTTGCAGCTTCCTCTTCTTCCTGCTTGCTTACAGGAAAAAAAACAAAACAAAAACAGCAGAAAATCAAACTCCACATTCTCTACTCTCCCTCACCCCTCCAAAACACACAAAAACCACTGCCTCTTCATCTGTCACCTCAGACACCTTCGTGCTTGAAACCTGCATTACTTGTGCTTGCTTCTGGGAAATTAACTGGAATGTGCACAGAGGGGATGTAGCTGATACTCATTTCTCTTCATCATTGTACCAGGCGATTTGTCATGTGAGCAAGCCAGAAGTGAGTTTGGATTTATTACCCATCCCAGGCGCTCCCCTGGGCACCCTGAATGTGCCCTGAATGGTTCTAGCTTTGCAGATGATATTGCCTTCGTAGATGACATGTACAGCCACAGAACGGGTTCCCAACCTCAGCCATTACATGACACAGGCTTGCTGGCCGACCCAAGTGCCATAAATCAGTCCTAAGGTGACGCCATTCAGAAGAGCATGCAGGGATGTCAGAGACCACCAAGGGCTTCAACCCCCTTGTCAGTGTTGCACTGATAGGCTGCACAGATTACTCTCTAACTTTGGGGAACTCTTGTCTGCAGAAAGCTGTCAGAGTCCTGAGCATTTTGACAGTGCGTTTGCAAATCTTCCATTGCTCATTACAGTCGTTTGCTAACCCTCACCACTTCTTGAGTGGCAGGGTGATGGGAATCTTCCCATTTGATAGATAAGGAAGAATAGACAGGGGCATTGAAATGAGTTCTTACGCCCGAAACCAGTGTTCCAGACAGACAGAACTGGGATTGGCCCCCCAAAGGAGCCACCACAAGAGCTGTCAGTGTGAACTTAGCTTTGGCTAAAGTGCTGTTAGGTCCCAGCTGGACAAAAGGACTATAGTCCTTCTAGAAACTCAGAAATTGTAATCACAACCCAATTCTCTAAAAACAGGATGTTTGGTCCCTTTTAGATATCACATTCTCAGGAGTTCAAACCCTCTGGAGGCACACTCTTCATGCAGTCGTACTCCAAGCCCTGAGGCCTTCACTTTCCTTTGTAATTGCTATTCCATTTGATCATGTGATCTATTTGCTTGTTTGCCAACAGGATGCTTACACGCTGGCTACCGTGAGTCCCTGGGTGGTGCAAACAGTTCATGTGCTTAGCTGATAACTGTAATGTTAGAGGTTCCAGTCTACCCAGAGGTGACTCAGAAGAAAGCCTGGTGATTTCCTTCAAAAAAATTAGCCATTGAAAACTCTGTGGAGCACAGTTCTATTCTGACACACATGCGGTCGCCATGAGTCGGGTTGGAGTCGACAGCAAGCAGCTTTGACTGCCATGTAACAAGGGGTCGTTATAATTCTGTGATGTTCTCAGGCTGTGTCTGTCTGAGCTCATCCCCGTCAATTTGAAAAATGGCTCTTCATCATGATCCCATGACGTAAATGGTGCCTTATGCCTCTCTTCTACAGGTTTGGTCTGTGGTTCAGACCAAGACCTAATCCTAGTTTGTTTAAATCAGTCACTGATGTGCTCTGGGGCTCAGGCAGCTGTGCTGACTTCACTGTGCCCTCCCCACTGCCCGTGGTAAAATAACTGTAAGAAAACTGGGGGGTCCCAAGGCAGTCATTATCACCAGTGAGCTTCAGACTGCAAGCAAACACCATGTGCAGGGCCCATTTAGAGACTCTTCTGTTCCAAAAAAGTAATCAGGACACCCACACCTGGCGTCTGTAACAGGAGCACTAGTGAGGGGTGAGGAATGAAGGTCATTGCTAAGAACTTAGCAGCATCAGAGCCCAGCAATCTTTTTAACACCAGCAGGCAGTACCAGAAACGCAAACTCAAGTCCGTTACTTGTGAGGAAATGACATTTTATAAATAGAGGCAGCTTTTTTAAAGTGTTAACACCTCTTTTCATCCAAGAGGGGGTGTGGGGCTAGGGACCTGCAGGCAGCACCTGCAGCAGCAGGCCTGCAATGCCTAAGGACCGTTCAGTGCCTGCATCTCTGAAGTGCACACACTCATCTACATTGCCTTGGGAAGTGTTTTCTTCTGGAATGTAGGGTCTCTATGAGTCGAAATCGACTCAATGGCAACGGGTTTTATTTTGGTATCCATTTAGGTATTGGGGTAAAAAACCAGTTGCTGTCAAGTCGATTCTGACTCACGGTGACCCCATGTGTATCAGAGTAGAACTGTGCTCCATAGGGTGGTCAGTGGCTAATTTTTTGGAATTAGATCACCAGGTCTTTCTTCTGAGGTGCCTCTAAGTGTCCTTGAACCTCCAACCCCTCTGTTAGCAGCCAAGCATGTTACCAGTTCACACCATCAGGTATTGGGTTAGTTTCTGCTTTCTCGGAAGGGGAAATCTATCTGGGAAGTTGAAGAAAAGAGCTCAAAATTGATATTAGCTATAACACTGAACTTCCCAGGTGAAGACCTGAAGTTCACACAGCAGATAAAAGGATTGTTCCTCTGGACTTGAATTACTATTATTTACATTTAAATTGAAATTAAATAGATATTTGCTAGGAAAAAATGCAAAAGGAATATCAATTCTCCAGATTTACCAAAGATAGCATGTAATAGGGAGAAGCCCTGTATAAGAACCTTCAAGAGTATGTGTGTGTGTGTGGGGGGGATACAGGGAGAGAGAATGGGAGAGAGAGACATATACATATTTAGCATCCTTTGAATGTACATTAATGCTGTAGTATCTCCTCCTTATTCACAGGAAGAACATCAATTTAGAACTATTTGCACAAACTCCAGATACCAGTTTATAGCATTCCCTGTTTAGAAATAAAATAACTAAAGTCTCAGGTTGCCAGGCAACTGCATCAAGGATAATTCTTGTTATTGCTGCTTCAAAAATATTCATTTTTATACATTTTAATGATTGTTAGGATGCAGAGAAAGTGAGTTCAGAAAATCACCAGGACATATAACTCCCCTTTTTTTGCGAGATGGTAGCATTCTTCACTGCCTTTTATTCTTGCCTCCTAACTCTGTTTGTTTCCCTGGCCAGTGGCATCCTCATATTTAATTATGGAAATGTCCAGGGATTGCTATTATTTTCTTAAGAGCCGAGGCAGCAACTGCCAGTAAATTAACTCTGCTAGGCTGAGTGCACAAGTCATTCAGTGAGAGATGACACCGTCTGGGAATCAGTTGAGAATTCCAAGCCCTGGGTTCAAACACTGGTTGTTCTGCCACTGAGCTGACACATGAACTTCGGCACGTCACCCTTCTTGTTCTTGAGGGGACCACTTTCTGCCCCCTGCCTTCCTCCTCCCACCCACAAAGCCTTGCTGAATTGGGAACAGAGCATTAGGCCCCCAGTTTAATCATAATCTCTTGGAATTAAAGCCACACTTGTATTTTAGTTTGTCCACCACAGCTAGTCCCTGTTTGATAATGGGCTGTAATGGTTTCAGGACTGGGTAGAGATTAGGAGACCTCTTCATTTCCCTTTTAACTTTTCAAAAGGTTTTCTTCCTTTATGTTCCACTTCCTAATTTACTAATCACACTCTCTTCTCTCTAGATTCTAATGAATTGACAAATAGATACAAGGGTAAGATTGGGAATTAGAACCGTCTATCTGTTTAAGCAATGGAGCCCTGGTGGTACAGTGGTTAAGAGCTCAGCTGCTAAACAAACGGTTGGCAGTTCGAATCCACCAGCTGCTCCTTGGAAACCCCATGCGGCAGTTCTACACTGGCCTATAGGGTTGCTATGAGGAATCCTTTAGGAATCTACTCAGTGGCAATGGGTTTGGTTTGGTTTATCTGTTTAATCCTGGAGTCCCTGGGTGGTGCCAATGGTTAATGTGCTTGGCTGCTAACCAAAAGGTTAGAGGTTCAAGTCCACCCAGAGCTACCTCAGAAGAAAAGCCTGGTGATCTACTTCCAAAAAATCAGCCATTGAAAACCCTATGGAGCACAGTTCTACTCTGACACACACAGGGTCACCATGAGTCTACTCAACTCAACAGCAACTGGTTTTTATCTGCTTAATCCTAGCAGGGTAGAAGGAGATCTCCTCCTACCCTCCACCCCCCTGAAACGTAGACCTGGGTGTGGACAGGGTCAGCTCAGCAGGTCAGTCACTTACACAGACAGCCACGTGGCTCAAGTGGAAGGGAGAAGGTGTGTGGCCCCAGGAAGGCAGGGAGAGAGAAGACACTGAGAGAGGCAGAGAAGCTGGACTGTAGGTGCCCAGAGTCATTTACTAGCCTTACCAGGCAGACCTTTCCTGTAGGAAGAAGTAAATAAAGGCGGAGAAAGAAGGGTAGGAAGTTTTTTCTCAATTTTCCGAAGGTGATGGAGGTTCCAGTTTTATAGGCTTGTAGGAACATAAACCAAAACCAAACCAAACCCAAACCCATTGCCGTCAAGTTGATTCCAACTCATGGCGACTCTATAGGACAAAGTATAACTGCCCCATAGAATTTCCAAGGAACACCTGGTAGATTTGAACTGCCGACCTTTTTTGGTTAGCAGATGTAGCTCTTAACCACTGTGCCACCAGGGTTTCCCTGTAGGAACGTAGGAAGAAGAAAAAAATAATTCTTAATACTTTTTTTTGGATTTTTCAGCTACATTCCATGTACTTAGCATAGTGCATAAATGAACTCCAGATAAGGGTTATTTCACAACATGGACCTAATATTAATAGCTCATAGTCACCGTTCTGAATGCTTTATGGGTATTTAATTCTGACAACTACCTTATGGCATAGGAACTATTATGCTAATGTACATTTTTCAGATGAGTAAACTGAGACACACAGAGGTTAAGGAACTTGGACAACTTTACAGAGATAGTAGGTAGCAGAGGTACCTTACCGCCTCCCAGTATATTAACCACTGCCTAACACAGTGGCTCGAATTTTGATGGCACTCAATCAGTATGTTTTGAAAGAACAAATGAGATAAGACAATAGATTAAATGTATCTGCAAGGCTCATTATACATACTTGATATATATAAGTGAAAGCATAAATCCAACAGATGGGATCAACACTGGCCAACTTGTATGGTCAGGCTCAGTCTCCTGGTCTCATCTTTTCTGATTGCTAAACTGGAGCCAGCTGCCTGATACTTGCAGCGGTGAGGAGAGTGAATAGGATAAGATAAAGAAGGGAAAGAAATCTCCATTTCAGAACCCAAATCAGTCATCAGGCCTGAAAGAGAAATACCAGGAAACTCTCCTGACTTAGAACTTGTGTGAAGGGCCTGAGATAGAAGGTTTAAAAAGAGGATCTCAGAATCTACCTCATTAAATGGGTCTCAGTAGAGCCCAGCAGTCTGAGTTCCATATTCCGGGGACCACCAGGGCATGATCTCAGCAAATCTCAGCCTATTTCATGGGCCTTTTGGTTTTCTGGTTTGTTTGTTTTTTAATTTCTATAATCTTTCTCATGTAAGAGCCTGAAAGTTCATAGAGCCATTTCACATACCCTATTAATGGGAGGAACTGCAGGATTCTGGGAAGCTCTCTGGGGATCTGGTAAACCTGCGTGGGCTCCAGAATGAAAGTTTTGACCATTTCCGACACTGGCAAACGAGGAGCTCAGCACACCCTACTGATAAGACAGAGTTCACATTACTGTCCCCCTTCAGCAGTTTCCATCAGGTGCACTGAGGCATTTCTGAGTAAATAGATTGCCGTCAGAATAGGAAAGGTTATCACTCAGCTTGTGTTGTGAAGTTTTACTGAGTACAAGAAAGGTAACAAAGGGACAGGCAAGAGGTGAGAGTCATGGCAGCACTGTCAGAGCTTGAGATAATGAGCTTTCTCAAACATCTGACTAATAATAGAAGCTTTGGAGATTTCCACAATTGGCAGATAAGATAGTAAACCTATCAACTGGAATTTGTGAAGTTTCCTCAGACTAGGTTCCCAAAGAAGGATGTGCAGTCAAATGTTTGTGGCTCCTAAAAGAGATGGGTTGCAACATGGGCCGGTGGAAGTGATGCAGAGCTGAAACCAGGGAGACGTGGTTCTAGCACCTATGTCACTGCTGACCTCAGGACGCTCAGAGACTCTTCTGGCCCTTTAATGCCTCTATCAGCTAAACCAGAATAATCATTCTTCTCCTCCACCTCAGACACATATTGTACATACCATTGTAGAAACACCTGTGGTAACCCCTTCAAAGAGATGTGTTTTACAGGTAAAAATAAAATTGTTTTAACATATTTCAAAATTGTATAACTTAGATTAATATGACATTCTCATATCTTTTCATCTGTTCCTTGACTTAAAAATATGCATCTCTTTAAGGAGCCCTGGTGTCACAGTGGTTGAAGTGATTGACTGCTAACCAAAAGGTCAGAGGTTCGAAACCACCAGCAGCCCCTCGGGAGAAAGATGTGGCAGTCTGCTTCTGTAGAGATTTACAGCCTTGGAAACCCTATGGGTTTGCTATGATTCAGAACTGACTAGATGGCAGTGGGTTTTTGGCCAAGAAGATCATAACCAGCTGTTGTGTTGGCTGTAACTCATGGCAACCCCATGTGTGTCAGAGTAGAACGGTGCTCCGTAGGGTTTTCAATGGCTGATTCTTTGGAAGCAGATCACCAGGTCTTTCTTCTGAGGTGCTTCAGAGTGGAGTCAAACCTCCAACCTTTCAGTTAGCAGCTGAGCACATTAACCGATTATACCACCCAGGGACTCTGAGTAGATTATATTTACCTTTTATTAAAATGGAACCTGCATGTGTTTATTCAACAAGTTTGTTTGCCTAACGTATGGGGACGCTGCCTGATGCAGATGTTTAATTTAAGAGAATTCGTCTTGGAGGCGGGGCCAAGATGGCAGAGTAGTCAGACGCTTCCTGTGGTCCCTCTTACAACAAAGACCTGAAACAAACAAGTGAATCGATTATATATGACAATCTAGGAGTCCTGAACATCAAAGCAAAGTTGAGGAATTGGACTGAGTGGCAGGGGGAGGAAGAGATGGTTTGGAAGCAGTGAGTTGTCAGACCTGACCCGGGGGGAACCGACACCCTGCAGGCCAGATCTGCTGGCATGTGCGGTGAGGCAAACAGTGGTGCTCTGGGTGCTTTTTCCACATCGGGAGAGACCGAGTGGCAGAGAGTCTACTCAAGCCTCCAGAACCAGTGAAAAGTGACACTCAGTCGGCAAAAGATAAGTACATGAGTCTAACCCACCATGTGGATCAAAAAACACCTAGTTTGGGAAGAAACTCCCTCCCATTTACCTGCCTCCTCATGGTTCTGCACCGGGTCCCAGGCCAGCTTCAGCAATTGCCTCGTCCCCTGGGCTGGAAGTAGGACCCATCACGTACCCTGAGCCATTCTCACAGCCTTGGAGAAGGAACAAATTAACGAACAGGGAAAAAATAATCTGCCAGCTCCCCTCAGCCAGGAACTCAGGGCAGGCACAGCTTCTTTGCCTAGGCACAGGCATAAGGGGTCCATGGACTTTGAATGCCTTTCACCTTTGCGTAGACTTGTGTGGGCCCATTTCAACAGTGTAGGCCCTCATTAGCACAATACAACAAGTATATACCTGAAGCCCAACTGTAACTGTATAAGCTATATGGTGGAGTGGCAGGTTCATGACCTTTGACACCACACTGCCCATTAAGTAGGGTCCTCACCTACCCACATCAGGGGCCTGAGGACTGATGGCTCCACCCACGCCACCTAGCTACCTGTGACAGGGTTCCAAGAGTAAGTGGTGCCTCCCAGTCTTTACAGCCAACAGCATTGGGTGCGCATAGTCTGGCTGCAAAACCCACCTACCTATGCACTCTAGGGAACAGGGACACGCTTTCCTCCCAGACACTCAGGGGCAGCCATCAGCCCCCTGCCTTGCTCAGTGCAATCCCACTCCTTAGAATATATCCTAGAGAAATAAGAGCTGCCACACAAATAGATATATGCACACCCATGTTCATTGCAGCACTGTTCACAATAGCAAAAAGATGGAAACAACCTAGGTGCCCCTCAACAGACGAATGGATAAACAAACTATGGTGTATTCACCCAGTAGAATACTACACAACGATAAAGAACAACGATGAATCTGCAAAACATTTCATAACATGGATGAATCTGGAAGGCATTATGCTGAAGGAAATTAGTCACAAAAGGACTAATATTGTAGGAGACCACTATTATAAGAACTCAAGAAAAGGTTTAAACACAGAAGAAAACATTCTTTTATGGTTACGAGGGTGGGGAGGGAGGGAGAGGGATATTCACTAACTAGATAGTAGATAAGAATTATCTTAGGTGGAGGGAAGTTAGCACAACTGGACTAAACCAAAATCTAAGAAGTTTCTTGAATACAACCAAACACCTCAAAGGACAGAGTAGCAGGGGTAGGGGTCTGGGGACCATGGTTTCAAGGGACATCTAGGTCAATTGGCATAACAAAGTTTATTAATAAAATGTTCAGCATCCCACTTTGGCGAGTGGCATCTGGGGTCTTAAAAGCTAGCCAGTGGCCATCTAAGCTGCATCAGTTTGTCCCGATCCACCTGGAGCAAAGAAGAATGAAGAACAACAAAGGCACAAGGAAAATATTGGTCCAAGAGATGAAAAAGGCCACATAAACCAGAGGCTGCATCAGCCTGAGACCAAAAGAACTACATGGTGCCCGACTACCACCAATGACCTCCCTGACAAGGAACGCAAAAGAGAGTCCCTGACAGAACAGGAGAAAAGTGGGGTGCAGAACTCAAATTCTAGTAAAAAGACCAGACTTAATGGTCTGACTGAGACTAGAGGGGCCCTGGAAGACATGGCCCGCAGACTGTCTGTTAGCCCAGAACTGAAAACATTCCCAAAGCCAACTCTTCAGACAAAGATTAGTCTGGACTATGGGACATAAAATGATACTTGTGAAGAGTGTGCGTCTCAGCTCAAGTAGAAACATGAGACTAAATGGGCAGCTCCTGTCCAGAGGCAAGATGAGAAGGCAGAGAGGGATGGGAGCTGGTTGAATGGACATGGAAAATCTAGGGTGGAAGAGAGGAGTGTGCTGTCACGTGATAGGGAGAGCAACTAGGGTCACATAACAATGTGTGTATAAATTTTTGTATGAGAAACTAACCTGAACTGTAAGTTTTCACTTAAAGCACAATTAAAAAAAAAAAAAAAAAGAATTCAACTCTAAGTACACAAAGTAACAATTTAAGGAGGCAGGTGATTCCACCTACCCCTTCAGTCAGTGGGTCCATGTGCCCAAGTGTGAGTCTGAGATTGGGGTCACATGCTGCTGTGCCCTCTGTTGTATCTGGGTATTCCAGTGACTCAGGTGTGATTCAAATATTTTAAAACATGGCCTTTAAACTCAAGCCAAATACTTCTTATGGTGCTTAGCCAAAAAGACAGTGATGTGTTTCAATGCTGAAGTAAAACTTGTCTGTGTTGGGCTTAGTGAGAGGATTTTCTTCCAAAGAGATTTTCAAGGCTAACCTTGATGATAATAATTTCACCTTATAGTATAAATCCGAACCACCACATAAGATTTAACTCTAATTTCAGAACACATAACTGTGCTCATGAGGAACCTGTACATAGGCCAAGAGGCAGTCATTCGAACAGAATGAGGGGATACTGCATGGTTTACAGTCAGGAAAAGTGTGTGTCAGGGTTGTATCCTTTCACCATACCTATTCAGTCTGTATGCTGAGCAAATAATCTGAGAAGCTGGACTATATGAAGAAGGATGGGGCATCAGGATTGGAGGAAGACTCATTAACAACCTGCATTATGCAGATGACACAACCTTGCTTGCTGAAAGTAAAGGGACTTAAAGCACTTACTGATGAAGATCAAAGACCACAGCCTTCAGTATGGATTACACCTCAACAGAAAGAAGACATAGATCCTCATAACTGGACCAATAAGCAACATCATGATGAACAGAGAAAAGATTGAAGTTGTCAAAGATTTCATTTTATTTGGATCCACAATCAATGTCCATGGAAGCAGCAGCCAAGAAATCAAAAGACGCATTGTCTTGGGCAGTTTTGCTGCAAAAGTCCTCTTTAAAGTGTTGAAAAGCAAAGATGTCACCTTGAAGACTAAGGTACGCCTGACCCATGCCATGGTGTTTTCAGTCGCCTCATATGCATGGGAAAGCTGGACAATGAATAAGACCGAAGAAGAATTAATGCCTTTGAATTATGATGTTGGTGAAGAATATTGAATATACCATGGACTGCCAAAAGAAGGAACAAATCTGTCTTGGAAGAAGTACAACCAGAATGCTCCTTAGAAGCATCTCACATGCTTTGGACATGTTATCAGGAGGGATCAGTCCCTGGAGAAGGACATCATGCTTGGTAAAGTAGAAGGTCAGCAAAAAAGAGGAGGACCCTCAATGAGATGGATTGACACAGTGGCTACAACAAAGGGCTCAAGCACAACAAAGATTGTGAGGATGGTGCAGGGCCAGGCAGTGTTTTGTCCTGTTATACATAGGGTCGCTATGAGTCGGAACTGACTCGACAGCACCTAACAACAACAACCATCTTCAAGATGACTCAATAGAAGAAAAAGACACTGGCTGTGAGTTGCTCGAGTTCTGGTGGACTCTTGGACGAGTTGCTGTGCAACCTTGAACAATCAGCAATGCCCTTGGGGATTTCCATTTCTTCTTCTGTAAATAAGATTCTTCCAGCTCATAAGAAACTTAATATTTCTAATTTTAAAGAAAAGAATAAGGTTTTGCTATTCTGACTTCTCAGATTTTGAAAAATAATATACATACCGGAAAGGGTTATCTTGCCTCGTTGAAGGCTCAGATGCTATGGTGATCAGACCATATTAAAAGCATTCATAAAAGTACATGGTAAAGAGTTCATTATGGTTCATTAAATCCCCTCATGCTTTTCTCTACTTTTGTTACTGTATTTCCTGAAATGAGATTATGCTGGGGCCACGTTAACACCATTTCACGTTCCGCTGTGCTATTACCCATTGAGCTTGAATCAATTGAATAAAAGAGACCTTTTCGAGTGTAAAAAAAGATTTAACTCTATTATTCACAGAGCTCAGTGCTGTTCTGATCAGTAAGGCATATTCTGCTCCAAAGGAACTGGTTGGGGAGTTTAAAGGACTGATTCCGTTACAAGTTCAGTTGAGGTTACCAAACATATAGGAAATGATTTGAGACATATATAGCAGAGTATCTATAAGTTCTTTTATTCATTCATTAATTCATTTACTTATTCAAAAATATTTATTGGACTCCTACAATCTACAGGGCACTGTACTGAGCGCTGGGGGCATAACAGAAAATAACATATAATCTCCACTCTTCAGCAACTTACAGTCTAGTGTGGATACAAATATTCAGCAACTAAATGTAATACCTGATAATACATGCAAACCGATGCTAAACCTCTTCAGAGGAAAGAAGGGCCCAGGTGAGGGTAGGGGAATCAGGACGGTTGTTGTAAAGGCTACCTGGCAGAAGTGATTCTGAAGCTCTCCCCTCTTCTCCATTCCCTCATTCTCTGTTCTCACCGACTTTTATTTTCCAAAGCTTCCCAGAGTCCAGCCCTTTAACGCCTGAGCCATTCACAGCTGTCCCTCCATTCTCTGCAATGATGTAGATATTATCTGACACAAATCGTGATAAACTACTGAGCCGAATGCAAGACTCTGAGTCCACAGCTAATCGTTATCTTTAATGATAACTAATCATCATATCACAAGTCCTCTCCTACCAGAAGAAAACAGCAAAAGGAGGAGGGCTTTGGGCTGGTCCAGGGCGAGTGCACAGAGAGCCCGAGATGCCCTTGGGCGCCACAGGGTTCCTGATTACTCAAGGATAGCTTGATTTAAGCACAATTAGGCATCAGAAAGGATTGAGCATACAAATGAGTTGGGGCTTAATTCATTAAAAAACTGTCTTGAATGTTAATAGAACTTCAATCAGAGTATCCAACCATAAATTCTCACCTGTTTCACAACTGGTTCAGGCTCAGTTGAACATTAATAGATTTTTTGGTCCATGCAAATGAGGTAATAATTCATTTTGTGTGTAATTGAACAATTTTCAAATAGTTGTATTCATGGAGCAGTTAAGTTGTACCAAATTGTCTAATGTACTTGTCTAATGTAATTCTTTAAGCAAAACAGCTGAATTTCATTTTGATACAGTAAAGAGAACAAATGGAGATGGTTATAGTAAATTCGTTATTAGTTTGGGAAATAGTACGCATACTCTAAGAGGCTTTATGATATTCAGTCCTTTAGGGCAACAACCACAATTGCTATTTATCTTTGTTTATTCTTACCACCCTTTCTTACACTACTCCCAACCGGTGAAATCATTGATAGAATTCTCACTTTCCATGCGGGAGACCCAGGTTCTATTCCTGTCCAATGTACCTCATGCACAGCCACCACTCACCTTTCAGCGGAGGCTTGGGTATTGTTATGACGCTGAACAGATTTCAGTGGAGCTTCCAGATAAGACAGACTAGGAAGAAAGACCTGGCAATCTACTTCTGAAAATCAGCCAGTGAAAACCCTATGGATCACAATGGTTTGCTCTGTAACCCATCATTTAATTCTATTATATGTGGGGTTGCCATGACTCAGAGCCAACTTGGTGGCAGCTAACAACAACTATCAGTGAGATGAATAAAAAAATGATTTGGACTTTTGAGGGTAAAAGGAGAAGTTTTCAGGGAGATACTGTTCAAGGCCCCTGGTTTATAAGAATGGCATGCCAGTTTTTCTGAGGGATAAATGTGTCTGTCTTTAAAACAACATGTCAGTGCTTTGCTTCAAACCACTTAGACCAAAACCAAACTCGTTGCCATCAAGTCGATTCCGACTCATAGCGACCCTGTAGGACAGAGTAGACCTGTCCCATAGGGTTTCCAAGGAGCAGCTGGGGGATTCGAACTGCCTACCTTTTGATTAGCAGCCGAGCTGTTAACCACTGTGCCACCAGGACTCCTTCAAACCACTTATCGAGGCTTAATTTCTTCCATGAGACTTTGCCAGCCTGGCCACAAACACAGCGGACAGCCCTGAACCAGGAATTCCAGACTGAGAATCAATTGCAGTTGTTGTTTGTATTGAGGGTATTTTATGTATTTTCCTGAACAAAGTTCACTGCTCCCTTCCCTAAGCTCAGGTGCCATTTCCGCTGTTTCCTTCCGAGGATTCTTTCTGGTGAAGGTTGAGAAGATTTTAGCTTCATCCTTTTTCCATCTTCCTTCTGCACAGCTGCCAGAATGCCCTTCCTAAAATTCAAATCTGATGTCACCCCTTCTTTAAAGGCTTCAATAACTTACTGTCGACTACTGAAGAAAGCTCAAACCCTTTTATGGCATGTAAAGCTCTTTATAATTGGCCACACCCACCATTTTAGCCTCATCCTTTGCTGAATCGTGTGTTCTGATCATACGAGCTGTGTACAATCTCCCAAGCATTGCCTGTGTTCTCATACTCCCATGCTTTGTAGATGCTATTTCTTTTGTTTGTTGTTAGTTACTTTCGAGCTGGCTCCGACTCCTGGCAACCTTAATTATATCAGATCAAAATTTTGCCCCATCTGGCATCATTTTCTTGATCATTAGTATGTTTGAGTCCATGGCTTGGTATGTTTGAGTCTATTCTGCTTATTATGACCTTTTTCATTCATTCGTTCATTCATTCATTTAGTAAATAGTAACTGAGTGCATACTATTTTCCAGTACTGTCCTGGACCTCCTTTTCAATTTAGTGTATTTCTGCCTTTTTTTTTTTTTAAACAAATTTTAATTGTGAAATGTGTCATATATACAGATGTAGAAATACATCTGCACTGTTTATAGAATAAACCAATCAAAGTACATGTGCACCCACCACCCAGGTTAGGATATAGAACATTTCAATGCCATAGGAGGCCCCTGTGCACTCTTCCATGATCAGCTCACCCTCTGCTCTTCCCAGAGGTGACCCCATGCTGAATCTGGTGTTAGCAATCCTTTTGCTTGTCTTTCGCAACCAAAGTATGCATCCCTAAAAAATTAGTTGTTTAATTTTGTCTGGTTTTGAGCTCTACCTAAATAGAATTGTACTCTATTCTCAGCCCTTCTGTACCTTGCTTCTTTCAAACATTATTTCATTCTTGAGATTCATCCATGTTGATGTGCATGTTGTTGTTGTTAGCTGCTGTCGAGTCAATTTTGACTCACAGCAATGCCATGTGACAGAGTGAACTGCCCCATAGGGTTTTCTAGGCTGTAATCTTTACAGGAGCAGATGGCCAGGTCTTTTCTATGGAGCCGCTGAGTGGGTTCTAATTGCCATCTACTGTTGCACCACCAAGGCTCCTTGCACAGGTGCATAACTATACTTTATTTGTGTTCTTTGCTGTATGATATTCCATTGTAGGAGGATAACACCAAGTATTTGTTATTCTGATGATGGATTTCTAGGAGATTTTTAGAAGTTGATTGTTGAATTTTGTCTAATACTTTTCTGCACCTAGGTGGATGATCACATTTAATCTTTTAATATGGTAAACTACACTAATCAATTTCCTAATACTAAAAAGCCTTGCATTCCTTCTTGGTGATTCTTTAAGACTTATCTCAGATATTATCTCCTCTTTGAAGCCTTCACTGACCTCCTTTCCCCCTCCCAATTCTTAGCTCCAGTAAAGTTGTTTTCATCTTCTAACCACACATGATGCTTAGTAAGTATTTTATTATAAGCACTTATGTTGCATTTTGGAGTCCTGGTGGTGTAGTAGTTAAGAGCTCGGCTGCTAACCAAAAGGTCAGCAGTTCAAATGCACCAGCAACTCCTTGGAAGCTCTATGGGGCAATTCTACTCTGTCCTGTAGGGTCACTATGAGTCGGAATCTACTAGACAGCAACAGATTTGGTTTTTTTTTGTTTTTTGTTTTTTTTTGGTTTATGTTGCATTTTAATTATTTGTTGACTTATCTTTTGTATCATTTGAACTCACTAAGGTAATAATGCAGAGTCTATTTATTCAGGTTGCTTGTTATTTTTTTTTGCACTATTTTGAATCAGACCAACCTGCTATAAACCCCCTGTCTTTAATATCAGATACAAGTCAGACACTTGCCTTCAACTTTTTGGTGGCCTGCCCAATTCACTACCTGGAGTGTACCTTTGGGTCATCATACTTGCTTGGTGATCATCAGACCCCCCTTCTAAACTAGTGTTAAATTTTTATTTTTGCAATAATGCCAGCTGTTTAGCATGTGGAAAGGCATTGAAGCTATAACCCTACTTTCTGAATAGGATCTATAGCAAAAATATATCACTGTACCAAGCTATTTGACAAACTTATCAAACATCCATGATGTAAACAGTACTATTCTAAGCATTAGAGCTGATACAGGAAGCTTACAGACCAGTAGGACAAATGAGACCAGTATATAAATTAGAGTATAAGGCAGAATGTGTTTAAAAGCCACATTATAAGATACATTCAAGGAAGAAGAAAGAGGCCCAAGTAAGTCATCTGTGAATATGTTTTCCACGGCAATAATAATAATAACTACAGGATACAGATAGAGATTTTTATTTAGCTACCAATTGCCATTGAGTCGATTCTGATTCCTGGTGACCCCCTGTGTGTCAGAGTAAAACTGCACTCCACAGGATTTTCAATGGCTGGTTGTTTTTTTTTTTTTTTTCCCCAGAAGCAGATCTCCAGGCCTTTCTTTTGACATACCTCTGGGTGGACTCAAATTTACTACTACTATTTATTTACTGCTACAAATCTCTAAATATTTAGAATCTGGGAGAAGCAAATACATCCTAGAGTTCACCCAAGATGTTTCATTACTCAGACTATTTCTTTGTAATAATCATTTATTGCATGGCTTTGGAGTAGATGCCCCAAGGATATAATTGTAGTTCTAGGAGTGCATTAGAACTCTAAGAAAAGGCTGGTACTGTGACTAGGTAATGCCCTGGATTTGGGAAGGACAGCCCATCATTTTACAATAATATATATTTTGAGCTACATCTAGAAGACCATGTGCCCTGGTGCCCAGAAAGAGTATCAGGCTCTGTATGGATGGCACTTCCTCAGCTCTTGTGATTAACTTTTTGCAAGACTGTTTAAATAAAGGAGAGTGGAGCCTCTCTTGTTTAAAGCCAGTGGAGTGATGAGTTGGGGTCTCTGGGGAGCCCTGCAGGCCCTTCCCACTTCTGGTGAATTCAACCTTGACCCACTCTGAGGACATGGACAAATCCACAGTCCAAAGCCCTCCCATGGCCGCCTTCATGACTGAAATCTAAAAAAGCAGACTTCCCCGCTTGATTCCTTGCTGGAATAATGAAACTCATCTTGGCCACTGCTTGACAATTTCCTTTGGAAAAAGCATAGCTACCTTTAAAAACCTTTCCAAAAGCCAACAGCTTTTCCTTACCAAAGTCATTCCCTTGAACCTGTAATTTATAAATGAAAAGAGCCTAGTGATTATTACTTTAAACATGTTTTGGATGGAGTCAGAATTGCCCTTTTGGCATTAAGTCCCCTGTTTAAGGACCTATTCAAGAACCCATTTCACACAGTCTTGGAATCATGGGTGTTGTGAAAGAGCAATAAATGTAATAAAGTGACCACTTTTTGAGTGTTTATATGTGCAAGCCCAGTCTGTACAATGGAAATATTCTCTTTTAATCTTCACATCAACCCTATGAGGTATGTGCTATTTTTATTTCCATTTTATAGATGAAGAAACTGAGCCACAGCAAGATCAAGTAAATTGCCCCCATCATCTGTACAGTAACTGGTAAGCTAGGATTGAAACTCAGGTAGTCAGTCTCCAGAGCTCTTTTAATAACCATGTTATCTACTAGGAAGTGGTGTGGTGAAAAGCATACAGAATCAGACGAGGAAGACCTTGGTTCAAGCCCCAGCCCTCAGTTGCCACCTGTGTGACTTGAGGATCCTTAGGCTCCAGCTGTAAAATGCAGAGAAGGTTGTAGCTTTGTCATAAGGATTAAACGAGATAATTCATGTGAAAATGATTGGTACACAGTGAAGTGCTTCGAGAACGATGGTGATGATAATGATCTCTCAAGTCACTTTTAGAACCTTCCACATGCCTTTGGTAGTCCAGTATAGACCCTAACACATAAGGAGTTCAGACTTGAATTTCATTGTGACCACACAACTCAGTTGCTTAAAATATGGTACCAGTGAATCCAAGTTTGTGAGCCAGTAATTTGGCCTCTTAATTCTTGAGTTCTCATGACCATAACCTACATCCTCTGATATAATGAGAATATATTTTATGTGTATACTATCCAAAGGTATCCAGGTTTTTTTCTCAGGCCATCCCCACATTAAATTTTCAGGAACTAAGAGTAGAAATCAATGAGTTCAAATGCATTGCCTACGAGATAGATCTTGGTGTGCCAAGCCTAGTCCAGACAGGGCCGGGTATATCATGCAGAGGACACCACATGTGATTACCTGTGTGTCCAGCCCCACGGTCCACCATAAGAAAGGGGCTGCTGATGCATTTCAAGCTATTCTCTAACGTTTGAAGTAAATATAGCAGAATCCCATCATACCAAGACTTCTTGCTTCATAGATTGGAGTAGAAAATGAGTCGAGCGTAAGATCCAGAGTGTGAACTCCTTATATAATAACGTAGCTTGGCCAAGAGGGCTGGAGGCATCGCTATCCCAACCAGTATTCCAAGGACATCTATTATTTTGAGATTTTACTCACTGGGATGACAATTTGGAAGCCCCCGTAGCTATGCTGGTACAATTTGTTCTTATTTCCTCCGCACCCAGCTGTGCAGGGCAATGAGAATGAGCCTTTTGTGACAACGAAGCCACCTTGTTAATGGTGTTAATTCAACTCCCAGGAAGTCAGCTTCTCATCCTTTGAAGATGTGTTGTCATCGTTGTCTTTTATTTTGAGGGTTTTTTCCCTTTTTCCCTTGTGCTTCCTAGCCATGTTCCTTCCTAGTGCCAGACTATGCCCAGCAATCATTTATTGCATCGATTTCATTATTATTAACGTCGAGAACAACCATATCATCATCATCATCTTCCTTGCTAATATTAAACTTAGATGGTACTTACAGTGTGCCAAACCCTATACGCAGTACTTTACATGTACTAACTCATTTCATCTTCAAGACAACCCCATGGGGCCAGTACTAGAAATTGGCCAGAGGAGAACATTTATTCCAAATTTCTTTTGTTCCAGCAGCCTTGAGCATGCGGAAGCAGGTAACAAATATCTGTAGCCACACTTGACTGACCACTGTTAGTGGAGCTTGCAAGGGGCAAAACTGTAAACAGAGTTGGACTCCTGTGTGTCACCACCGCTTTTCTGCTCAATGCTGGTGCCTCTTCCTCCTGACAGGTGACACACCCCCGCCCCCCACAGGTATACTGCACCTTCATGCTCTCCTAGAAATGCCCCATGCCTGCCAGTCTTCACCCCTGTCCTTTGATGAGAGACCCCAGTGCCCTAGGCTTTATTTAACCCTATACCTACATCAGGAGCCCTGGTGGTGCAGTGCCTAAGCGCTTGGCTGCTAACCAAAAGGTTGATGATTTGAACCCATCAACCGACTTGCAGGACAAAGATGTGGCAGTCGGCTTCCATAAAGATTTACAGCCTTGGATTATGGGGCAGTTCTACTCTGTCCTGCAGGGTCACTCTGAGTCAGAATTGCCTCGACGGCAGTAGGCTATACCTACATCAAAATGTATCTGTCCTGTGGGATATCCCTTCACATCTTGCTTTGTGATAAGACAATGTGCTGTCTTAGTCAAATGAAGACAGTAATAGCTCATCATGGTCTAACAGTATGTGAGAGTCTCCATTGTTCCACAACCTTGTCGAGATTTGATTGTCTGATTTTTAAAGTTGTTGGCAATCAGGTGGGTATTTAATAATATATCATTGTAATCTTAATTTGCATTTCTCTGATTAGTAATAAGGATGAGTCTCTTTTCATCTGTTTGTTGGTCTCTTCTTATAAAGTTTTTGTAAATGTCTTTTGCCTGTTTATTGAGTTATCTTTTTTTTTTTAATTGATTTATAGGAATTCTTTGTAAATTCTGAATACTACTAGCTTGTAAACATTTTTTCCTAGCATAATGTGTTCAATCCCCCTGATCTCCAGTGCCCCTCTGTCACATAGCATACGTCCAAACGTGTGTGTGTCTGTCTCTGGTCCCTCTAATAGTACACTATATAATTACTTTTGGCTTTAATTTTCTTTGTGGTATGCTTGTTCTCCATTTTATTAATTTCTACTCTTCATTATTTCCTTCCTTCTACCTTCTTTAGGCTTACTTGCTATTCTTTATCTCCCATTTTAAGATGGCTACTTAGTCCCCTTGTTGTTTAAGCATTTAATGGTATGTATTACCCTCTAAATACCGCTCTGCCTGTATCCCCAAGTTTTGATAATGACAAGTATTTTCATTAGCATTAGTTCAAGATATCTTCTATTTTCCATTATAATTACTTTTTAAATCAATGGGTCACATAGAAATGTATTTATTAATTACTACAGTAATGCTACTTAGAATAAATTTGTCCCTTTTGAAGCTTGCTTTTAAGCTTTGCTGTATGGGCAGAGAGCAGTCCCTGGGTGGTACAGTTAACACACTCGGCTGCTAACTGAAAAGTGGAGGTTTGAGTCCACCCAGAGGCACCTTTGAAGAAAATCCTGGCAATCTACTGTGCTATGGATTACAGTTCTACTCTGACACACATGGGGTTACCATGAGTCAGAGTTGATTTAATGGCAACTAATTTTATTAGAGGGAGCTCTGGTGGCAGTGGTTAAGAGCCTAGCTGCTAACCAAAAGGTCAGCTGTTCGAATCTACCAGCCACTCCTTGGAAACCCTATAGGGCAGTTCTGTTCTGTCTTATAGGGTTGCTATGAGTTGGAATTGACTCTATGGCAGTGGGTTTATTTATTTATTTATTTTTTTAAGTTTTATTAGAGCAATACCCTTTTGAGGAAGCTAGGATATTAGCCCCATGTATTAGCAGGTCTTTCCACTCTGTCTAGTTGAACACAAATTATTCCTGGTTCCTTGTGAGCCGGTGGTTCCTTCTGTGGCCTTGGTGGTTTTTTCACAAAGATCTCCAGAGCACTCTCCATTTTGCTGTTTTGCCCTTCAAATTTTAGCTGATTTGGCCTCCCCCAGTTCCTAACATCCTGGCTCTATGTGGGCTGCCCTTCTCTGCTGGTGGTGCAGTGGTTAAGTGTTGGGCTGCTAACCAAAAGGTCGGGAATTGGAATCCACCAGCCACTCCCTGGAAGCCCTATGGGGCAGTTCTCCTGTGTCCAATAGGTCGCTGTGAGTCAGAATCCATTCGATGGCAATGGGTTTGGGTTTTTTTTATCTTTTTCTCTGTTGTGTAGCCTAGAAACTCTCTCTAGGCAATGAGCAGGGGCACTTCTAGGGTTCATCTCATTTGTTTCCCTTCTTTCCGGGATTAATTCCCTCTTCTGCCTGTTACCCAGTGTCTGAAAACCATTTTTCTTATATTTTGTTTGGTTTTCTGGTTGTTTAAGGTTGAAGGGTAAATTCAATTCCTGCTTTTCCAACATGGCCAGAAGCAGAAATTGGTCATTCCTGATCATTTTTTTTGTTTTGTTTATTTTATTTCTTTAAGCATCTTAATTTCCTTATACATATTAAGAAACTTTTTGTTGTCTATTTGTAATCTCTGTTCAAAAATCTCACTCTGCCATCTGCTGTTTCTGCTGGCTCTTTCTCATGGTGCCTTGTTTCTTTGTGTGTTTATTTTTGTCTGAGGGCTACTCATTTTCATGGGCATTTTATTTGTGAGAAATCTTTGAGACCTGGGTTAAAGATGGTTTACTGTAGACAGCATTTATATTTGCTTCTATTAGATGCCTGGGATAACTACCAGTTGAGGCTATTACATTTTCAGCTTGAAATATTTGGGACCACACAGATATTGAGAATTAAAACTGCAAACCTACATGTAGTCTAGCCTGTGATACCAAATTCTCAGGACAATTTCTTTCTCTTCTGCTCAGTGCTACCTTTCAGGAAAATCATGTCTTGTATACATGAGAGGGGGCAGTTGTTGGAGAGGGAGATTTTTCTATTGAAATTCCCATTTTGAGCGGGCTTTGGGCTTTGTCTCCTGTTTTCCCTGCCCATTGAGGCTACATAAAACTAAGCTGAATATTACCTGGTTTGGCAAATGCCTTCCGTGTGACAGCAGACTTCAGTATCCTGCTTACTTGTCTTGGCTTCCCAACTTCACTCACTTTTTTGACCTGAGAATTCTGTACAAGCTTCACAATGCATTTAATACTATTTCTTAAAATATCCACAGTGTTTCATTCTACTCGACAGGAAGTTCTTTCTAGGTACCTAGGCATCTACCATATCGCTCTTTTGCTGCTTTTCTGTTACACATCTTTCCCTCTTCTAAATTATAAGAAGGCCATATAATTTATTATCCAACCCACAACACTTTTGAGAGTGAAAAGGGGCACTTAATATTATTTAATCTGTTGAAATATTTTCTGACTGACAAATCCACTTAATTATATTGGTAGACCTATAAAATAGTTCTTCTCAAAATTTACTTTCAAACATAGAATATTTTCTTACAAAAGAAAAATATCCATGTATATCAAAATTAAAAAAAAATTGAAGCTTCCTTACATTGGTTATCTAAGCATTAAGAAAATAAGAGCAGAATAATTATTCCTGGTATACCTTCGTGTATTTTAATCATTGCCTTAGCCATGTCTGACCCTAATACCATGTTAATGGTATTTTTCTTAAGAATGCATTTTTTCTAGTATTACAGCCACAGCATTTTTGTTCTTCAGTCACTCTTAACTACTTACCTATATATTTATATACGTGTGTGTGCATGTGTATTAACAGATAAAAATATGTATATTTCAATAACCACAGCTTCTATTTTTCTTGGTAAAATATCCTATTTTGGTTGAAAACATTTATGAATTTACGTGTACCACAACTGATTACAAGCTCATTTCAGCACAATAAGTGTCTCAATTCAGGATATTTAGTGTTGAAGTTTAAGAGGATTCTTCTCACAAGTTAATTTCCAGTTCAACAGAAAACAAAACTTGAACCCAAACCCATTGCCATTTAGTTGATTTCAACTCATAGCGACCCTGTAGGACAGAGCAGAACTGCTCCATAGGGTTTCCAAGGCTGTAAATCTTCATGGAA
Organism: Dugong dugon; assembly: GCA_030035585.1. NCBI lineage: Eukaryota > Metazoa > Chordata > Mammalia > Sirenia > Dugongidae > Dugong > Dugong dugon. The sequence continues at coordinate 18,236,622 of CM057469.1, read as the reverse complement.
GCAGACCACCACATCTTTCTCTAGTGGAGCAGCTGGTGGATTCGAACTGCAGACCTTTCAGTTAGCAGCCGAGCGCTTAACCACTGTGCAATCACAGAATTTCAAATTTTAATCTTTTATATGGTTTGAAATCTCATCACCTAATATTCATTTAGTTGCTTCCTTGCTTTTGGAAGTTTTGTTTTTAATGATTGCAATTGATGAAAAGCTGCAAGACTGAGGTTTTTGTGTTTCATTTGTTGCGACTTGATTAAGGATTTACAATGCAGTTTGAACAAAATGCAAATCAAAATTTAAAGGACTTGTTTCCAAAACCTCAAGACTTTTTTGTAGGACACTTAGGTTGATTTATAAAGTATATTTTTGTGTGTGTGTGTGTTTGTTTTCGAGGTCACGGACCCTGTACCAATCAATGTATGTGCCTGGGCGTCTGTTTTAGTGCCCCCCCAATAATCAATAATATATATATTTTTTTTTAATTGTGCTTGAGGTGAAAGTTTGGAGCCCTGGTCGTGCAGTGGTTTAGAGCTCGGCTGCTAAACAAAAGGTCGGCAGTTTGAATCCACCAGCCGCTTCTTGGAAACTCTGTGGGGCAGTTCCACTCTGTCTTACAGGGTCAGTATGAGTTGGAATTGACTTGATGGCAAGGGGTTTGGTTTTTTGTTTTTTTAGGTGAAAGTTTACATCACAAATTAGTTTCTCATTCAAAAATTTATGCACAAATTGTTTTGTGACATTGGTTGCAATCCCTTCAATATGTCAGCACTCTCCCCCTTTCCCTTTCCCCCCTAGATTCCCCATGTCCATTCATCCAGTTTTCCTGTCCCTTCCTCACTTCTCGCATTTGCTTTTGGGCAGCTGTTGCCCCTTTGGTCTCATATACTTGCTTGAACTAAGAAGGGTGTTCCTCACGTGTGTTATTGTTTATAGCCCTATCTATTCTTTACCTGAAAGGTAGACTCTAGGAGTGGCTTCAGTTCTGAGTTAGCAGGATGTCCGGCGGCCATAGTCTTGGGATTCCTCCAGTCTCTCAGACCAGTAAGTCTGGTCTTTTTTTGTGAATTTGAATTTTGTTCTACATTTTTCTCGTGCTCTGTCCAGGACCCTCTATTGTGATCCCAGGCACCGTCTAGTTCTTCTGGGCTCAGGCTGGTGGAGGCTGTGGTTCATGTGGTCCATTAGTCCTTTGTTCTAATATTTTCCTTGCGTCTTTGGTTTTCTTCATTCTCCTTTACTCTGGACAGGATGAGACCAATAGATGTAGCTTAGACGGCCAGTCACAAGCTTTTAAGACCCTAGACACTACTCACCAAAGTAGGATGTAGAGCATTTTCTTTATGAACTATGTTATGCCAATTAACTTAGATGTCCCCCGAGACCAGCCCTCAGCCCCAGTAGTCCCTCAAGGTGTTTGGATGTGTCTAAGAAGCTTCTATGACTTTGCCTTGATCAAGTTGTGCTTATTTCCCCTGTTTTGTGTTATCTTTTCTTTCACCAAAATTAACACTTATCTATATCTACTTAGTGATTTCCTCTCCATACCCCTCTTCTCTCTCATAACCATCAAAGATTGTTTTTTTCTGTGTGTAAACCTTTTCTTGGTTTTTTTATGATAGTGGTCTGATGCAATATTTGTCCTCTTGTGATTGACTTAACTCACTCAGCGTAATGCCCTCTAGATTTATCCATGTTGTTAGATATTTCATGGATTCATCATTATTCTTTATTGTTGCATAGTATTTCATTATGTGTATGTGCCATAATTTGTTTATCTGTTCATCTGTTGATATGCAGTTAGGTTATTTCCATCTTTTTGCTATTGTGAATAATGCTGGGATGAACATGAGTGTGCATATGTCTATTAGTGTGATGGCTCTTATTTCTCCAGGATATATTCCTAGGAGTGGGATTGCTGGATCATATAGTATTTCTATTTCTAGCTTTTTAAGGAGGCACCATATCATTTTCCATAGTGTTTGTACCATTTTACATTCCTACGAGCAGTGTATAGGAGTTCCACTTTCCCTGCAACCTCTCCAACATTTGTTATTTTCTGTTTTTTGATTTGTGCCAGTAATGTCATGGTGAGACTGTATCTCGTGATGTTTTTGATTTACATTTCTCTAATGGCTAATGATGGCAAGCATTTTCTCATGTGTTTGTTAGCTGCCTGAATATCTTCTTTGATGAAGTGTCTGTTCATATCCTTTGCCCATTTTTTAATTGGATTATTTGTCTTTTTGTTGTCGAAGTGTTGAAGTGTTCTATAGATTTGAGATTAGACCTTGTCGAATGTGTCATAGCCAGAAGTTTTTTCCCAGTCTGTAGGTTTTCTTTTTACTCTTTTGGTGAAATCTTTTGATAAGCATAAGTGTTTAATTCTTAGGAGCTCTCAGTTATCTACTTTATCTTATGGCGTTTGTGCATTGTTAGTTATGGTTTGTATTGTATTTATGCCATGTATTAGCGTCTCTAGCATTGTCCCTATTTTTTCTTCCATAATCTTTATCGTTTTAGGTTTTATATTTACATATTTGATCCATTTTGAATTAGTTTTTGTGTATGGTGTGAAGTATCTGTCCTGTTTCATTTTTTTACAGATGGACACGCAGTTTTGTTAGCACTATTTGTTAAAAATACCATCTTTTCCTATTTAATGGATTTTGGTCCTTTGTCAAAGACAAACTGTCCATAGTTGGATAGATTTACTTCTGGGTTCTTGATTTTGTTCCATTGGACTATGTGTCTGTCGTTGTATCAGTACCCAGCTGTTTTGACTACCATGACTGTACAGTAGGTTCTGAGATCAGGCAATGTGAGGCCTCCACTTTGTTCTTTGTCTTCAATAATGCTCTGCTTGTCTGGGGCCTCTTTCCTTTCCATGTAAAGTTGGTGATTGGTTTTTCCATCTCATTAAAGAATGCTGTTGATATTTGGATCAGGGTTGCATTATATTTGTAGATTGCTTTCGGTAGAATTGATATTTTCACAATGTTGAATCTTCTAGTACATGAGCTCTTTTGGTTTTTTGCAGTAGTGTTATGTAGTTTTCTTTGTATAGGTCTTTTAGGTCCCTGGTTAGATTTATTCCTAAGTATTCTATCTTTTTAGGGGCTATTTTAAATGGTATTGTTTTCCTGATTTCCTTTTTGAAGTTAGTTATCTTTGTTGATGTATAGGAATCTGACTGATTTTTGTATACTGACCTTGTATCATGCTACTCTGCTGAATCTTTCTATTAGTTCCAGTAGTTTTCTTGTGGAATCTTTGGGGTTTTCCATGTGTAAGATGATAATCATCTGTTTCTTCCTTTCCAATTTGGAAGCCCTTTGTATCTTTTTCTTGCCTTGTTGCTCTAGCTGGGACTTCCAGTACAATGTTAAATAAGAGTGGTGATAAAGTATAAAATATGTTTTGAAGCTAAAAACTGTCTAGTATCAGCAGTTTCATATCGTTCAAGCTGTCTCTTTTAAGTCTCAAACATTTCTCAAATCCAATTGATGATAAGCAGAAGTGGTCTTTTTATTCAACATCAACTTCATCAAAAAAATTTTACAGTTCAGCCTCAAATATGTATGTGTGTTTGTGTGTCTATACATATGTAGATGCACACAAACACACATACATATGTATATATTTATATATGTACATTTGCATATATACATACAGATAAAAATATCCATAAATTTTGACAGCTTCAGCTTCTCCTTCTCTGGGAAGAAACAGAAATGTGTTTGAGCACAGTCATGAATTATGTGTGTACCACAACCAATTATAAGTGCATTTCAGCATAAGTTTCTCAATTTAGTAAAAACATTGTGTCTTAAAGCATGAACTCTGTTTCCTGCACATACCTCACACATTCCTAGACGAGACAGTGGAAGTAGAAAGTAAAGGCTTACCCATCTCTTCCTAGCTCATTTTAATAAAAGTCTTAATAATAGTTTTTTCTTTAAAAAGCAGTGAAAAATCCAGCACAAAATACACCAGATATGATACAGGACAATAGGTATAAACTGAGACAGTTCTGGGAAAACCAGGACATGTGGTCAGCCTAATTAAAAGGCCTATAGAGCATATAGGTCTATATAGAGATGTAGGTCAAATACCATTGATCTTTGTAATCCCAGGGCTAGCAAAGGGCCTACTTAGATTCTAGGCTGTTAATACATGCTTGTTGAATGAAATAATCTCAAACAACATGTTTGTTTGAATTAAACTTTCTGTGTATAACTGCAAAGAAATGAGAAGTTGAGCAGTTCCAGGCTTTGTCACAAGATGCTTCGAAATCCAACCATTCAGGTGGCTTTTCCTCTTCTTAGGCTTACCTGCAAGCAGTCATGATCACTTGTTGCCTTATTTGAGACATCTTTTCTGCATGCCAAAGGTATTTGACTTGACCGCACAAACTGAAAGAAGCCCTGGTGGTACCGTAGTTAAGTGCTTGGCTGCTAACCAAAAGGTCAGTGGTTCGAGTCCACCCAGCCGTTCCGTGGGAGAAAGATGTGGCAGTCTGCTTCCGTAAAGATTACAACCTTGGAAACTCTATGGGGCAGTTCTACCCTGTCTTGTAGGGTCACTGTGAGTCCGAATTGACTCAGTGGCAGTGGGTTTGGTCTGGTTTGGATACAGATTGACTTTATTAGCCCTCTTAACGTGGGCATCCTGCTGGGGCCGACCACGTTTGGTCTTGAGACCTTCCAACAGGTGCAATATCAATAAAAGGGAAGCCCTGGGGTAGGAACACACGCACAGTTTACACACTGACCTGTCTTGATGTGGCCATACTGTTGACCTCAACTAGACTGCACATTCTGACTGTTCCTCTTTGGGACCATTGTTGTACATTTGCTCAAGAGGGGCCTGATGGTAACCTCAGTGTAAGCATCTCTCTTATGGCCTACTCTTGGAGACTGTGAGCTATGCAAAGTGTCCTCTGTAACACTTTGGGAAGCTGGAAGAGTCTCTCTGTCATTACATAGGAAAAGCTGGGCAACTTGGACAGGGCATTTGTTCTAGCCCCAGACAGTGGCATCTGCCCTGGTATTATTCTGACGATAGCTCCTATGAGGAAAAAGAAAAGGTAATGCTTTAGAAATTGTAGAGTTAAGAAGCTGGGGGTAGACTTCTTTTGGTGGAGACGTTGTTGTTAGTTGCTGTTGAGTCAGCTCCAACTCATGATGACTCCATGTACAACAGAAGGAGACATTGCCTGGTCCTGCACCATCTTCATGATTTATTGGTATCCTTAAATCCATTGTTGTGCTCACTGTGTAATTTGAGTATCTTCCAACCTTGGGAGCTTATCCTCCAGCACTACATTGACAATATTCTGTTGTGCTTCATAGGATTTTCATTGGCTAACTTTCAAAAGTAGATCACCAGGCCTTTCTTCCTAATTTGTCTTAGTCTGGAAGCTCCAGTAAAACCTGTCCACCGTAGGTGACCCTGCTGGTATTTGAAATACCGGTGACATAGCTTCCAACATCATAGCAACACACAAACCACCACAGTACAACAAACTGACAAATGTGTAATGGCATAGAGAGATACCCATTATTTATTTAAATACTTACAGAAAATAAACTCTATGCTGGACACTGTGTTAGGTCCTGGATATTCAGAGAGAAAAGAAATGATCCCTGCCTGTGATATATATTTTTTCCAAGAAGTAGACATGGTTGGAACCCCAGTGGCACAGTGGTTAAGAGCTTGGCTGCTAACCAAAAGGTTGGCAGTTCAAATCCACCAGCTGCTCCTTGGAAACCCTATGGGGCAGTTCTACTCTGTCCTATAGGGTCGCTATGAGTCAGAATTGACTTGACGGCAATGGTTTTTTTTTGGTTTTTAAGACATCATTAGTGGTATTTGTGCCATCTGTCCAGCCCATTCAGTGCCTTTCACAGCACTTTGGAAAAGCACTGACATGTTTTGAAATTAAAAAAAAGAAAAAGAAAAGTACAGAAGAAATGGCATAAGGAAGATGTGATTAATTTTTAGTTTTCAAGCCTCACATCCATGACAGGACTTTGAGAAACAGTCCAGTTAAGGATCTTCCAGGGTTAACAGTGATTAGTCTCTGAACTCAAACCACATTTATCTCATGTGAGAAATGGATTGCTATTTGTTATAAAACTATTTTGTGAACTTAAAATGTACAAAAGTTGTGCAACAATAGCCTATCTTTTTTTTTTCTCGTGCAAAGTAAATATCCCTGGAAAACTCTAATATTTCTTAATTCTTTTTCAAGAAATATATAATTCTTGCACGTCAGTCCCCATTAAAATTTCATGGACTATCCTTTAAGTTATTAAATGTATGAATTGTGGCCTCTATGTAACATCTTTTCTGAGACTTGTACCTGTAACGGAAACCATTCTTAAACGTAATTCCCTTTTAATTCTTGCCAATTACCAAGTACTATTCTTTCTGCCAAGAGCCAGTCCAATTGGTACACTCGTGAAGACTGTAATATTTCTTTAAATCACACATGATACCCGGAAGGCATTCTAACAGAGTTGCCCTCATTACCCTGCTTAGAGTTGGTTCTACTTGATTTCAAAAGAAATTTATCCTTGGGCAGTCCATGGCACATGTGCTTGACAAGAGTCTTTCAAGTCTTCCCCAGCTGGTGATGGGCTAGTGGGCTACTGTAATAAAAACCATATTGGATGAGTGTCTTCAGCACAAATGGCACAGGCAATCTTTGGTCACTCTTATTGGCAAGCGTATCAGAGGAAAACCAAATCTTGGAAGGCTTTTGAACCACAGATGCCAAAAAATATTAGTTAAAAACAAAGACTGAGGGAGTCATTGCTTAGGGGGCACTGGCTTTCTGTTGATGCTGGTGGAGTAATTTGAAAGAAGATAGTAGTCATGGTTGCACATGACGAATGTAACCAATGTCACTGAATTTACATGTAATGATGGTTGAATTGGCAGATTTTTGTTATGTGTATATATTTTACCACCAAAAAAAAAAAAAAAAAAAAAAATCCTAAAAAACAACAACAACTAAGACTAAAAAAATTTTACCCAAAAGTGAAAAGGAAGGTGATCCCGAAGGCTGCAAGTCATAGGGTATTGCTAGTACTGCTAGGATTTCCCACTATTTTTCCCCCGCTCTGAATAATTAGTGGATTGGTAGATTTGAATTGGGCCTGGAAGAATTTCCATAGAGATTAAAGTGAAGGAAATTCCAGGTTGAAAGTCTGGGATAAACATGGGTACAAGAGAGGTGTAAAAATCCACAGCTTGTTCAAGGAGTCTTGAGTAATATTGTTGCCCAGACACCACAGTGCAGGGAGGTACATGCAGGGGGGCAGACAACGATATTCTGCAGTTGCCTTCTCACTGGGCTATCCAGCTCCTGGTCCCAAACCACCGACTCATCTTTATTGTCGTACTTTATGTAATATGCAGGAGTCCTAACAGACTGTCAGTCAATGAAGTAACAAGTGGATTGGAACCATGGTCATGCCAGTCTGCAGCCCATCGCACAAACACTAAGGCTGCCATCTTAGTGAAGATCGGACTTGTGGCAGGGCCTCCTGGAATCATTTTCATTACCCTCAGCAAGTCTGGAGAAGGCCGTTGGTTAGGAGCAGGGTGTAGGGGTGGAAGGAGAGGGGGCAAGTAGGTTATCCTAACTTGGACGATCAGAGTCCAGTTTTGAGCTTCAAACTGCTGACTTCAGAGGCCTTTCCAAAAAGAGAGATGTGAGCATGAGTTTACAGGAAAGAAGCATGTTTAATCATCCAGTCTATCCTCCCCAGAACTGGCCTGATGCGTTCCCAACAAGGTGATACTGTTGTACCATTCTTGTTGTTGTTAAGTGCCATCAAGTCCTTTCTGAGTCATAGGAACCCTACGTACAACAGAATGAAACACTGCCCGATCCTGCACCATTCTCACACTTGTTGCTATGCTTGAGCCCATTGTTGCAGCCACTGTGTCAGTCCATCTCATTGAGGGTGTTCCTCTTCTTTGCTGACCCTGTACTTTACCAAGCATGATGTCCTTCTCCAGAGACTGATCCCTTCTGATAACATGTACAAAGTATGTGAGACGTAGTCTCACCATCTTTGCTTCTGAGGAGCATTCTTGTTGTACTTCTTCCAAGACAGATTTGTTGATTGTTTTGGCAGACCATGGTATATTCAGTATTCTTCACCAACACCACAATTCAAAGACATCAATTCTTCAGTCTTCCTTATTCATCATCCAGCTTCCACGTGCATATGAGGCAATTGAAAGCACCATGGCTTGGATCAGGTGCACCTTAGTCTTCAAGGTGACGTCTTTGCTTTGCAACACTTCAAAGGGGTCTTTTGCAGTAGATTTACCCAGTGCGATGCCTCTTTTGATTTCTTGGCTGCTGCTTCCATAGGTGTTGATAGTGGATGCAAGTAAAATGAAATCCTTGACAACTTCAGTCTTTTCTCCTTTTATCATGATGTTGCTTTTTGGTCCAGTTGTGAGGATTTTTGTTTTCTTTATGATGAGGTGTAATCCATACTGAAGTCTGTGTTCTTTGATCTTCATTAGTAAGTGCTTCAAGTCCTCTTCACTTTCAGCAGTCAAGGTTGTGTCATCTGCATTTCACAGGTTGTTAATGAATCTTCCTCCAATCCTGATTCTGCATTCTCCTTCTTATAGTCCAGCTTCTTGGATTATTTGCTGAACATACAGATTAAATAGGTATGGTGAAAAGATACAACCCTGACACACACCTTTCCTGACTTTAAACCACACAGTATCCCCTTGTTCTGTTCCAGTGGCTGCCTTTTAATCTGTCTACAGGTTCCTCATGAACACAATTAAATGTTCTGGAATTCCCATTCTTTGAAATGTTATCCATAATTTCTTATGATCCACACAGTCGAATTTTTTTGCATAGTCAGTTATACACAGGTAAACATCTTTCTGGTATTCTCTGCTTTCAGCCAGGATCCATCTGACATCAGCAGTGATATCCCTGGTTCTACATCCTCTTCTGAATCTAAGTTGAATTTCTGGCAGTTCCCTGTCGATATCCTGCTGCAGCTGCGTTTGAATGATCTTAGCAAAATTTTGCTTACATGTGATATCAATGATATTGTTTGATAATTTCCACATTTGGTTGGATCACCTGTCTTGGAAATAGGTATAAATATGGATCTCTTCCAATTGGTTGGCCAGGTAGCTGTCTTCCAAATTTCTTGGCATAGACAAATGAGCACTTCCAGTGCTGCATCCGCTTGTTGAAGCATCTCAGTTGGTATTCCATCAGTTCCTGGAGCCTTGTTTTTCACCAATGCATTCAGTGCAACTTGGACTTCTTCCTTCAGTACCGCAGTTCCTGATCATATGCTACCTACTGAAATGATTGAATGTCGACCAATTCTTTTTGTTATAGTGACTCTGTGTATTCCTTCCATCTTCTTATGATGCTTCCTGCATTGTTTAATATTTCCCTGGTAGAATCCTTCAGTATTGCAACTCGAGGCTTGAATTTTTTCTTCAGTTCTTTCAGCTTGAGAAATGCCAAGCATGTTCTTCCCTTTTGGTTTTCTAACTCCAGCTCCTTGTACATGTAATTATAATACTTCACTTTGGCTTCTAGAGTTTCCCTTTGAAATCTTCTGTTCAGCTCTTTCACTCATCATTTCTTCCTTTCACTTTAGCTACTCGACGTTCAAGGGCAAGTTTCAGGGTCTTTTCTGACATCCATTTTGGTCTTTTCTTTCTTTCCTGTCTTTTTAATGACCTCTTCCTTTCTTCATGTATGATGTCCTTGATGTCATTCCACAACTTGTCTGGTCTTCAGTCATTAGTGTTCAACACGTCAAATCTATTCTTTCGATGGTCTCTAAATTCAGGTGGGATATACCCAAGGTCATACTTGTTGGTTCTTGTGGACTTGTTCTAATTTTCTTCAGTTTCAACTTGAATTTGAATATGAGCAATTGATGGTCTGTTCTGCAGTCAGCCCCGGCCTTGTTCTGACTTATGATATTGAGCTTTTCCATCATTTCCTTCCACAGATGTAGTTGATTTGATTCCTGTGTAGTCCATCTGGCGAGGTCCACATGTATAGTTGTCATTTATGTTGTTGAAAAAGATATTTGCAGTGAAGAAGTCGTTGGTCTTGAAAAATTCTATCATGTGATCTCCATAATCATTTCTATCACCAAGGCCATATTTTCCAACTACCAATCCTTCTTTGTCTCCAACTTTCAAATTCCAATCACTGGTAATTATCAGTGCATCTTGATGGTATGTTTGATCAATTTCAGACTGCAGAAGTTGGTAAAAATCTTCAGTTTCTTCATCTTTGGTCTCAGTAGTTGGTATGTAAATTTGAATAATGGTCGTATAAACTGGTCTTCCTTGTAGGCGTATGGATATTATCCTATCACTAACAGCGTTGTACTTCAGGGTAGATCTTGAAATATTCTTTTTGAAGATGAATGCAACGCCCTTCCTCTTCAAGTTGTCACTCCTGGCATAGTACACCGTATGATTATCTGATTCAGAATGGCCAATACCAGTCCATTTTAGCTCACTAATATGTAGCATATTGATGCTCATGCATTTCACTTCATTTTTGATGATTTCTAATTTTCCTAGATTCATACTTTGTACATCCCACGTTCCGATTATTAATGGATATTTGCAGCTGTTTCTTCTCCTTTTGAGTCGTGTCACATCAGCAAATGAAAGTCCTAAAGCTTGACTCCATCCACATCATTAAGGTCAACTCTACTTTGAGGAGACAGGCCATCCCCAGTGGGCTTTTGAGTGCCTTCCAGCCTGAGGGGCTCATCTTCCAGCACTATATCAGACAACGTTCCACTGCTATTCATAAGGTTTTCACTGGCTAATTCTTTTCAGAAGTAGACTACCCACATCTTTGTCATTCTAGGGGTTTTGCTTAGAGATTGAGTGAAAAAAGTAGATGAAACCCTTCCCTGCCTTTTTTTTCTTTTTTGTAAACACATTTCTTTTGAAAGAACTCTGAATACACTTGCAGGTTTTCAAAGGCCGATTTCTACACAGTTCTAATGTAAACCCTGAAGGGGAGATCACAGACTCAGCTCTACAAAGAAGTCCCCATCAAAATGCCACGTCAGACATAAGCTTCATGTATGTTTCTACCTGAAACAAACATTAAAACTCATGGAAACACACAGGAATGTTCTCAAAATGTAAGGTTATCACTAAGAAGACACAAGAGGTTGGGGGATGGTATAGTGGGAAGGCAGTGGGGAGGACTTGAGAGAAGACACTAGGCAAGAACAGGACTAATATAAAAGGAAATAATATAATGTTATAATTAATATTATAATTAATTATATATTAATCATATAATTATAAATAGTTATATATAATTATATAATTAATTATAATATAATTAATATTATAATCATTATATTAGTAATTCTTTTTGTGACCTTTATTTTCTTTCTTTTTGAAAAATCTTTAAAAATTCATAGTGGAGGATTGCAGAAATCAGGGGAGGGTCTCTGGGTGACTGTGTCAGCATGACTGTAGACTCTGTCTCTATGACCCATCAGTCCCTAACCCCCTCCTGGATTACTACAGATATCTCCAACAATGGGACTGACACATGTTCCTAAACCTGGAGATGATTTAAAGTTGAAGAATAGCAAAGTTTCTAAATGGTACAGGGAGCTCATCTCTACTCAAAAGATGTGTAATGGTTATAAGGCAACATAATTGAGATGTTTCCTTATCCCTCCCCCAATAAAGCTGTCATAAACAACTGTGAGGATTCTATGAAAAGTGACAAGGCTATAGAAATGTCTATTGCAAAGCATCAGTAATTAATGATAATGGCTTGGGCCAAATAAATTTTCAAAAGTAAGTAAAACCTCAGGTAATATGAAAAATGTCAGAGTAGCATTTATATTCAAAATTATAGTAATGATGTAAGCATAATTATTACTCCTAATCTGGTCCTGCAGGTGGATTAAATAATGAGTATGTATCTGTTACAGACCAGCCTGCATGTTAGTGCAGAGGGCCTTGTTACTGAATCATTAAGCACCCCTTTATATCATCTTAACTTCATTAGCATTAGCAATTTTTGCCAGTGTATTGATTCAGGGGAAATCTGTGGACCCGTTATTTTCTACTTGCCTACAAAGTGTGCTGAGTTGTCTTCTAAGTTATTGTTTATGTTTCATTTTTCATCAGAGGGATGACATTCCTTGCTCCTGATGAATCTAAACTAAATACAAATAAATGTAGGAAATATTTGCAAATCATATGTCTGATAAGGGTCTAGTAGCCAAAATATATAAAGAGCTCTTACAACTCAACAATAAAAAGATAAACAACCCAATTTAAAAATGGGCAAAGGACTTGACTAGACATTTCTCCAAAGAAGATATACAGATGGCCGTTAAGCACCTGAAAAGAAGCTCAGCATCATTAGTCATTAACCCCACCCCACTGCTGTCCAGTCGATTCTGACTCATACTATAGGACAGAGTAGAACTGCCCCATAGGGTTTCCTAAGCTGTAATCTTTACCGAAGGAGATCTTTCTCCCATGGAGCGACTGGTGGGTTTGAACCCACCAGGTCAGTAGCCAAGCACTTAACCACTGCACCACCAGGGTTCCTTTCATTAGTCATGAGGGAAATGCAAATCAAAACCACAGTGAGGTAACACTTCACACCCACGAGGATGGCTATAATAATAATTTTTCAAAAACAGAAAGTAACAAGTATTGGCAAGAATGTGGAAAAATTGGAACCCTTATACACCTGTTAGTGGGGATGTAAAATGATTCACCCACCGTGGAAAACAGTTTGGCAGTTCCTCAAAAAGTTAAACATAGAATTAACCATGTGTCCCTACAATTCCATTCCTAGGTATATACCCAAAAGAATTGAAAACAGGACTCAATCTGATACTTGCACATCAGTGTTTATCACCATATTATTCACAATAGCCAAAAGGTGAAAACAGCCCAAATGTCTATCAATGGATGAATGAATATATTGTGCTATATACATATGATGAAGTATTATTCAGCCATAAAAAGAATGAAGTATTAATACATGCTACAACATGAATGAACTTCCAAAACAGTATGCTAAGGGAAAGAAGCCAGACACAAAAAGACAAATATTGTATCATCCCATTTATATGAAATGTCCAGAACAGATAAATCCATAAAGATAGAATGCAGATTGGGGTTTGCCAGGGGCTGAGGGGGAAGGGGAATGGGGAGAAACTGCTCAGTGGGTAAGGATTTTATTTGGAGTGATGGAGATGTTTTGGAAGTAGATAGAGGTGATGGTTGCGCAACATTGTGAAAGTACTAAATGCCACTGAATTGTTCACTTTAAAATGGTTAATTTTAGGTTAAGTGAATTTCACCTCAGTAAATTATTATTTGTTTAATGTAGGACCTTTTCCCTCTGTCCTAGAGCTATTAAGTCATAAACATTGACTGAATGCCATAAAGAAAGATCAAAACAAAAGCGGAGCTCCTGCCCTCAAGGTTCTTGAGTTTGTTTTTGTTTGTTTGTTTTAATTGTGCTTTAGGTGAAAGTTTACAGGTCAAGTTGATTTCTCAGACAAAAATTTATGCAGATTGTTTTGTGATATTAGTTGCAACCTGCACAATGTGACAGCACGCTCCCCCTTTCCACCCCAGGTTTCCTGTGTCCGTTCAATCAGTTCCTGTCCGTTCCTGCCTTCTCATCCTGCCTCCGGACAGGAACCACCCATTTGGTCTCATGTATCTGATTGAATTAAGATGCACGCTCCTCACGTGTATTAGTTTTTGTTTTATAGTCCTATGTAATCTTTGTCTGAGAGTGGGCTTCGGGAGTGGTTTCAGTTCTGGGTTAGCAGAGCATCCAGGGGCCGTAGTTTCCAGGGTTCCTTCAGTCTCTGTTAGACAATTCAAGTCTGGTGTTTTTACGTTTACTTTTGAGTTCTGCTGCACACTTTTCTCCTGCTCCGTCAGGGACTCTCTGTTGTGTTAGGTTCTTGGGATCTTGATGAGAAGAATCAAGACAAGTCTGAGCAGAGAGGAAGTGCTAAGTTGTGTAGTAGGAGGGAGCTTAGTGTGAGCTTGGCTGATCAACCATATTTGAAGAGCAATAGAAGAAACACAGAATGATCCTAGGCAAGAGAACCCTTACAGAGGACATGATATGTTGTTGTTGCTAGCTGCCATCAAGTATACCCCCAACTCATGTCAACCGCATGAACAATAGAACAAAATGCTGCGGAGTCCTGCGCTATCCCCATGTTGGGGTTGCCATTGGCTGATTTTCAAGAGTAGATTGCCAGGCCTTTCTTCCTAGTCTATCTTAGTCTGGAAGCTCCACTGAAACATGTTCAGCATCATGGCAACACATAGCCCTCCACTGACAGATGGGTGGTGGCTGTACATGAGGTACATTGGCTGGGAATCAAACCCCCATGGAAGGCGAGAATTCTACCACTGAATACCACTGCCTCTTGAAAAGGACACAAGTGTCTTTAAGAATGCGAAGGTCCAATGCCCATGGGCTAGAAAGTATAAGGAAGATTTAAGTTCAGTATAAGGAAGAGCTTTCTAATAATTGAGTCTGTTCAAAAATATTACACAATCTGCACTGGGAGATAGTAAGTTCTTAGTCCTTAAAAATATTCAGGCAGAAAGCAGATCACCTGTTACAATGGCAATTCTTTTATTAGGAAATGCAGTGACCCCTGAGAATCCTTTCAACCCTGATATTCTATGGTTCTAAAATAGTTTTCAACCTTCACTCAGAATCATATCCTGGAATTAGTGGCTCTTCTATACTGTGATTCTTATTATGTGAATTACCTTTAAAATTTATGATGCTAGGTGCTAGGTGCTTCAGTCTTGGAATGAATGTACATTTTCCTGAGCAGACTTTAGATTTAAATTATCTAGAGTAATTCAGATTCTACTAATTCTGAGTGTTCGATCATTTAGACAGGGCTGATGTTTTTCCTTGCTCTAGATAAGAAGGAATGAGTTGTTAAGCAACTGAATAATGTAAAGACGTTTTCATGGAACACGTTTAATGTATGTAAGTGAACCCATATTTTATAACCACCTTCAAGTTACATCATATGCTTCTTAAAATAGTCTATGGAGACTCTTCACTGTTTACAGCTGGTCTTTCCCACAGAGTAGGCTGAATCAATGTGAATTTTATCTTATTCAGATGAATGGAACACTGATATTCAGGATCAGATGGATTTCATGTAGCCCAAATTTCCTTAGACCTCACCTTCCTCTGTGTACAGTGGTAAAGTATTACAATCAGAACTCAGATTTCGTTGGCTCTAGCTCATACCTGTGATGCAATAGCTCTAGCTTGTGTTAGCTGTCTTTCCCTCCAGCTATTTTCTGATATTCCTCAGGGAGCTCCCATGAATGCTCGTAACAGCCTGGTCCTGCTGGGAGTGATTCCTGCTTCACCAAGAATCACAGGCTCCCATTGGGGACCATCACTTCCCCCTGCCTCACGTGAGCACTGCCACCAAATCAAGGGTGGATTAACCAGTAAGCAAGGTACACACGCATGGGCTTACAGTAAGCAAGGTACACACGCATGGGCTTACAGTAAGCAAGGTACACACGGGCTTAATTGTGTTTACTTACTAATCTGTAGTGCACAGTTTCACATGGGTTTCGCCATATCTTTGATGTGGTGAAAAACAGGTAAAATTGTGCACTACAGATTAGTAAGTATGCCCATGCATACCTTATGTACTGGGTAATCCATCCCTGCACCAAAAGCCATCACAGTGCCAGTCCCAGATGACCAAGATGATGTGGGGAAGAATACAAGTCTCTAGTGTACTACCTTGCACCAGAAAAACCAAAACCAGTTATCATCAAGTTGACTCTGACTCATGACCACCCCATGTGTGTCAGAGTAGAACTGTGCTCCATAGGGTTTTCAGTGGCTGATTTTTCAGTGGTAGATCACCAGGGCTTTCTTCCAAGGTGCCTCTGGGTGGACTTGAACCATCAACCTTGCAGTTAGCAGCCAAGCTTTTTACTGTTTGCGCCACCCAGGGACCCTGCATCAGAGGTTTCCCAAAACTGTGCTGTTTGTAACCATAGATTTCTACAGTGTTTAATAAAAGAGCTCTTCAATAGACCAACTAGATTAACCTCGTCCACTCTTTTAACGGTTAAAGTTTCAGGATATCCACCAACAGGTGGTCTTAGGATAAGCAATGCATAAATTCATTTACAGGTGGCATATTGGTTGGATTACAGAGACAGGCCCTTCAGCTGGGAGTGAGTGGTCTCTACAGAGTCCTCTTCTAAGCCCTTCCCTGAAGAGAGAACTCATCATCTTCAACACTGCTAAATGACAGTGCTTGCAGAGGTACTAACGCGAACACACCTGCTGGACACCAGAAGTTACTGTTGCCAATGCTTCATTATACAAGCCAGGGTCACCCTCACTGGAAGACCTGAAAGCAGGCTTCTCTATCAAGGTTGCCAGTATTATGCAGTCACCTTCTGGCATTTCACAGAAGAGACCTGCTTATGCCATTTGCAGGGCAGATGGAATAATATCTGAAACTGAGCAGCAAGCACTTTAATTTCCTGTACCTCTCCCTTTGAAAATGCCGTTAGGATAGCTTGGCCCATTTCTCAGTACCAGAGACCGGTTCCTATCGACTCTGACTCGTGGCAGCCCCATGCGTGTCAGAGTAGGACTGTGCTCCGTAGGATTTTAAATGGCTGATTTTTCTGAAGGAGATCACCAGGCCTTTCTTCCAAGGTGCCCTGGGTGGACATTCTTTCTTTCTTCTCACTCTGCTGCCTCCTCTGGGGAGTAGGTGGGTGGATGCAGGGGCCAGGGGTCTTGTTCCAGGGCTGGCAGATCAAAACCCTTGAAGCCAGCTTGATAACCTGGCAGCTCTGGCCCAGCATTTCAAGCTCTTTATTGGGGGGTGCACAACCTGCTCTGGCAGTTTACAAGTGAAGTGAATAGAAAATAGGAATGTAATGTAGTCCCAGGGTCGTATCCTTAAGAACGTGAGTGATACCAGTATTTACTTGGTATTTGAATATTAGCTGTTCTCTTGAACAGAATATCTGGCTCATATAAGAATTCTGTGTGTGTGATTCCATTCTTGAATACCAGTGGTGTATTGCTTTGAAACACACAGGCACTCACACACACACTAATATTTCTCCCCTTTCTGAAAAAAGATCATGGCTATGTGTGCCAGGTGGGGGCGTATGTATGCGTGTGCATGATTTATATGCCTGCTTCAGTTCTTGCTGCCCACGGGAATCTTTCTCTTGCAGATTGTTCTGGAGCTTAATTAGTTTTCTGGATTAACTAAGATCCTTTCTTTCAACACATTATTATTAAGAATTGACATATGTAAAGAGGTCCAACCTCATCATGCTTTATTCTGCGACCTCATTGTGTTTATATTGAAGGAGGCAGATTTTTAAAAATAGACTCATGTCTGTTATAGGTGAACATTCGTTATCTCTTCACAAGAAGCAGAGTTTGAAAGAAGGGCAGTCCTGTGGTGCCATGGTTGGGTTTCTCAACTTGGAGATTCAGAACGCACCTCTTTTTCTTCCTTCAGAAAGACATGGTCAATAGGTGCCCTACTTTCTGCCTCCAGAGTCCTTTCACTCTCCTCTTCTGGAGAAGTTTATTTTAACTCTGCCTATGAAAGGCATAGGAGCCCTGGTGGCACAGTGGTTAAGAGCTCAGGTGCTAACCAAAAGGTCGGCGGTTCGAATCTACTGGCCGCTCCTTGGAAACCCTATGGGGCAGTTCTGCTCTGTCCTGTAGGGTCGCTATGAGTCAGAAGTAACTCGACAGCAACAGGTATGAAAGGCATAGGAGCCCTGGATGGTGTAAACGGTTAAGCACTCAGCTACTAACCGAAAGGTTGGTGGTTCAGATCTACCCAGAGAAAGGCTCGGTAATCCGCTTCCAAAAGATCACAGTCATTGAAAACTCCGTGGAGCACAGTTCTCTGAAACACATGGGGTCTCCATGAGTTAGAATTGATTCAGTGTCAACTGGTTTGAGGATTTTTTGGTTTCTGAAAGGCATGGTCTTTTTTTCTTGCGGAATTATCTGGCCCACATTGTAGTGACTCTGAACATTACATTTCATGGGGCAGTCCTGTACCATTTTACCTGTTGGGTTTGCTTTTCTGAGGGTCAGCAATCACTGTGCTTCGGGTTCCACAGTGACCTTTCAGAAAGGGGCTGGGCCATCAGAGTTTTGCTGGGTCTTTGAGGGATGTAAAGCAAATAGGGTTCTTTTTATATCCACATGTGCTTCCCGTAGAGGAGAACCACAGCCAAGGAGACAGAATGGCACTATAATGGTAGAATGCTGGCTGTTCTCTAGAAGTCGGGGAGTTACAGCGACGCTGGAGATGCCCCTCAGCCTTCAGGGGGTCTTTCTTATCACGTGCTGTTGTAGGTTTGTTCTGTCATTAGCTTTTATCAAATGATATCCTAATGTGTGTCTACACATTTACCTCCATCATGGAGAACAGCGCTCCTTGAGTACAGAGACTAGTCTCTCTTACTTGCACCTTCTCAGCACCAGCCCAGTGCCTCGCTTAGAGACGCCACTCAGTAAATGCTCGGAGAATGAGCAGCTGCATACATTAAGGAGCTAATTAATTGAGTGAATGTGAACAGCCTTACAGCCCCCTTGGAAGGATAAGCTCTGCTTCTGCATGAAATAGGAAATGATTTGGGCAATTGCTGAGAACTGTGGCCTGGTGCTCCCAGTGATTTCTAAAGCTGAACATTTGTTCCTCTTTGCCTGTTTCCATGGCAGTGACTTTAGCTCTCCCTCCACGAAAGAGCTGAACTTAAAGAGAGACAACACAGACAACAGCTCTCAAATTAGAGAATGTTGAGTAGAAAGGAAACCAAGACACATCTCGATTCTCTGGTTGATTCTTTGGCACTGTGCCTCGGATGACACCACATTATGCCATTACTCTAGAGCCTTACCCATTGCCATTGAATCGATTCTGAATCAAAGCGACCTATAGGACAGAGTAGAACTACCCTATAGGGTTTCTAGGGAGCAGATGGTGGATTTGAACTGCCGACCTTTTGGTTAGCAGCCAAGCTCTTAACCACTGTGCCACCAGGGCTCCTACTCTAGAGCAGGGGCCATCAGACTTATTCTGCAGTAATTATTTTTGGCTTTGCAGGTCATACGGCCTCTGTTGCAACTACTGAACTCTGCTGTTGTAATGGAAAAGCAGCCACAGATGATATGTAAACAAATAGGTGTGGCTGTGTTCCAATAAAACTTTATTTACAAAAACAGGCAGTAGACCGGATTTGGCCTGCAGGCTGTAGTTTTTTGACTCCTGTTCTAGAGTAGTACATGTGCTTTCATATATGTTTTAAATTATTAAAATTTGTTCATTATCCTGTTCTTTTTCTGTCTTCTTGCTGTATCTGATAAAAGAATTGACTTATTTTAAAGAGCAAGACTTTTTTACAAAAATCATTTTAAAAGATGTGTGTGGTCAGGGTAGAGGGGAGGGGAATATATGTACATGAAACATGACTCCGTGGAGTGTGAACGGTCCACCCCAAGACCCCAGTCAGCTCTACTCTGTCACCAGTGTCTTCCTGCTCCACCTGCCCTCCACATCCAGGGCTCTTCCCACACAGCCCCGGGTCTCTAACTCTCTGTCCAGCCTGGTACAGTGGCCAGGGCCAGGCTAGCAGCTCTGCACTGGGCCCTTCTCTTCCTCTTGCTTCAGCCTTGATACAAGGGTCAGGGCTGAGTTTGTGCTGACTGTTACCCCAGAAACCCTTTGAACCTTTTTATTTTCTTACCAAAGATCCTGGGTTAAATCTACAGTTTTTAGGTCTTCATTCCGAGTTAAAGGATCATCATGAGGCTGGAAAAGCCAAAGCTTTATGTCTGCCTTTTTGACTTCCACGAGGGCATGTGGTAGAGTCCAGGGGGCCTCATGTGAGCCTTGCAGCAGTTCTGCCGGCTTTCTATCAGGAGAGCTACAACACTGGTTGCTAAGCAGCACACACGCCATGACTCCTTCCAACAGTGTGACCATTTTTTTTTTTTTTTTTTTGGAAACATTTGTCCACATGATTGACTCATGAATGGGGAATCATGTGGAAACACTCAGGGCAAACAGTTCGATATAACAGTGTTTATCCTTTTACTCTGTCTTCGGCGTCTTTTCCTGAAGACTTATTCAGGGCCACGTGGAGAAGTGGTGCATGCCACTAGCCAGTGCAATTAACAAGCCATATCATTAGGAACTCCTTAGTATATAATAGCAACATAACCCTCAAAAGAATCTATCTTCTGCTTCCCTGTTGAAGTCCCAGACACATCAGTTACGGTGCCTCCTCAGGGAATGTCTGCTCGGAATGGAACCTAACTCCCACTGTCTGGTTGTCAGCTTTGCTGGTGTCTGTGCCACGCTGCCATCTACATTGTGAAGGGAGCTCAGTGTTTACAGCCAGGCCTCGCTCCTGCTCCACACCCGCTTACCTCTCCCTCCCACTGCTTTCATCACTGACTATTTTGCTTGAAGGGAAGCCCTGATGTATTTTTAAACTGCCCTGGAACTGAGCCATAGTGAGCCCATTTTTCCCAGACTAACATGTTATTGGTCCCGGATGGAAAGGAAAAACCATTGCTCTTCCACCACAGCCTTTTCTCCTACAGGCCTAAAGCAGGTCATGTGTGAAATGGCTCCTCCCGTCTCCACAGCCTAATCTCTGCTGACAGTGGCTAGCATCTCACACAGTCCGCTGAACTGTGCACTCCCTCTGTGGGGAGCTGTGAGGAGGGAGTGGCTGACTCGAGGGGCTCATAGCTGAATGGGGGACAGGGACACAAATGTGAAGACAAACGTTTCTTACTTGGCATCATAAATACAACATACACAAACACAGGGCACAGAAAGCAAAGAGGGCGTCTCAGCCTTGAGGGTCAGGGAAGAACTCAGACAGGAAATGATATTTGGCAGCAGTCAAGAGGATGCAGGTTGAAGAAGTAAGCAGAGACCTTTAAAAAGCAAGGCAGGAAGAACTTAGGGGCAAATATGTTGTTAGCTGTTGTCAAGTCAGCTGTGACTCATAATGGCATTATGTATAACAGAACAAAATGTTGCCTAGCTCCGTGCCATCTTTATGATCATTGGTATGTTTGAGCCCATTGCTGCCGTCCAATCTAGGGGACACATCTTCCAGCACCATCATATCAGACAATATTCTGTTGTGATTCATAGAGTTTTAATTGGCTGTTTTTCGGAGGTAGATTGCTAGGGTTTTCTTTCTGGTCTGTCTTAGCCTGGAAGCTCTGCTGAAACCTGTCTACCTTGGGTGGGCACCACAGTGCAACAGACTGACAGATGGGAGGTGGTGGGGCAAGTATAAAGATGGAAAAACATCATCCATTCCTCCGGGTCAAATTCTTAAAAAGCCTAAAACACCGTTCATAGACCCTGGGGTCTCATCATCACCACTCACGGCACCGGCCCCACACGGCTCCTGCGAAGTCCCCAGAGGAGGCCTTTCTAGAAAGTTCTGCTTTCTGTTGCTGACTGAGTGAGTGCTTGGGCCTCTGTCTGTGTTTCTCCACTTATAATCAGAGAACGCATGTCTGTTCCTTCCTCACCACTACTGAAAGTATGAGAGTTAAGAGACAGTGACAATAAAGGGATTGCAGCTCCTTGACAAAAGAAACTTTGCATGGACTATAAACATATAGATCATCAATATAAGCTTTTGGTTGGGTGACCACTTTTTGTTGCAGGGACTGCATGTGGGCAAAACTCACAGAGAAAGACCATGTGTGCAGCTAGCAGGCCGAACCCCTGGTCGCGAAGGCGTTTTCTCTTGATCCCTTCCCCTCGTTTCGATTCTCAGGCCTCATTATGTACCATATCATATGCACATGCACAGACACAGGAATACCCGCCACAGGCGGGACAGAGCTGCCAAGGGAGGTGTTTTGCATGAACTCCATCCTTGGGGTTAGAAGCACTTGCTCAGCTGCCAACTACAAATAGCCCCATGCTGGAAAAATGATGCTAATTAGTATGCCATTAAAAAATGGAGGGAAAAAATGCCCACAACAACAACAACAAAAAAAAGCCACATGGAGACCTGAAGCCATACCCTGACAGCCAACATGAAGCATGGCCCGCTAATGCAGCCTTAATTCACTTTGCTATGCAGGGACAGCAAGCTCACCATGTTGCTGCGGGAATCCCTGGGGAACATGAACTGCCGCACAACCATGATCGCTCATATCTCGGCAGCGGCGGGGAACTACGCAGAAACCCTGTCCACCATCCAGATCGCATCGAGAGTCTTGAGGATGAAGAAGAAGAAGACGAAGGTAAGGAGTTTGCAGGGGGCAAGGTGGATAAAGGCGCTGTAGGAGCCCTGCCCTGGTACAGCGTCAGAAAGAGCCAATCAGCATTTCCAATCTCCCTGTGCCAGGGGGCATGTGTAAGTGGCTCCTTGTGTACCTTGGGGACTGAAAACCTACTGGCTGACCCAGAGGCATCACTCCTGGTCTGTCCCGTGCACAGAGCTGGTGCTTTCCATGGTCATGCCACCTGCTATGGGAAGCATGTGGTCCACTTTAAATGTTACAAATGTATTACCACTTTAAGGTGACAATTTTGGGGGGGATGGGCAATAGCCACAGTTTTCCTCTTGCCTGTCTTGGTCTAATGTAGACATTGTGTCCTTCAGCTGGTTGACTCCAAAGAGGATTACTAACCCCTTGCCCACTTGGCCCTAATTCCGCCTTCATTTCCGGGAATCATTTCCATTCTGCTGGGTTTTGCCGGGTTAATTCAGTGGTTTCAGGTTGATACTAAGAGACTGCTCAGAATCGCAGGGCTCATTTCTTAGGCAGCAAAACCAGGGCAGTGGTGGCATGACAAGAGTGTTTGAAGCAATCAAGATTGTGGTCACTCAGGTCCAGGATCAGCTGGTGACATGTGGGACTTTTTTTCTTCTTCTTCTTTTTGTATCTCCGTTGTATAAAGCAGCCCCTGAGTGGCACAAATGGTTAAGCACTGTACTACTAACTGAAAGGTTGGTATTTTGCACCCACTCAGACGTGCACTGGAGGAAAGGCTTGGTGATCTGCTTCCGAAAAGTCACAGCCTTGAAAACCCTGTGGAGCACAGGTCTACTCAGCACACACGGGGTCGCCATGAGTCAGAACTGACTCAGTGACAACTGGTCTGGTTTTTTGCATAAAGCAGAACTTTCTAACCAGTGCTGTGTGGCACAGGATGCCCCAAATGGCTTGGGGTGTGCCATATTGGAGATGCCCTCAGCCTTTGGGTGGCCAGGTGGGGCCTGGGCTGGTTGCCTCACTTTATGAGCATCCTCTCTGCTCTCCCAGTGTACCACACCGGGGTTACATTTTAGGTGTAGCTGTGGTATGGAGAAAGTGGGCACACTGGCATGGACACCCCGAATAATGGCCCATACCCAGGGGGCCAACGTGGCCTTCAGTAGTCTATGTCCAGTCAGCTGCCTTCACCCCTCACTGCATGCTGCTGGCTCACCCACTCTAACTACCCTCCTCTCACCCACAGTACACGTCGAGCTCCTCTGGGGGAGAAAGCTCCTGTGAAGAAGGCAGAATGCGCCGGCCCACCCAGCTGAGACCGTTCCACACCAGGAATGCAGTGGACCCTGACTTCCCAATCTCTCACTTGTCCAGTGACCCCGACTACTCCTCCAGCAGCGAGCAGTCCTGCGACACGGTCATCTACATTGGGCCTAACGGCACCGCCCTCTCTGACAAGGAGCTCACCGACAATGAGGGGCCCCCTGACTTTGTCCCCATTGTGCCGGCCCTGCAGAAGACCGGGAGTGACAGCCGGTCCACGGAGGCAGGAGAGGCCACTGCCAGCAAGTCAGAAAGGGATTGCCTGAAGTGCAACACATTTGCCGAGCTGCAAGAGAGGCTGGATTGCATCGACGGCAGCGAAGAGCCCAGTAAGTTTCCTTTCGAAGAGCTGCCTGTCCAGTTTGGGGCAGAACAAGTGAACAAATGCCCCTCGCTAAGCCAGGCAGCTGGGGCCAACTTACTCTCTGAGTCTGATAAGGAAGAGAATGAGTCGGATGACCAGCTGACCGAGAGGGAAGGCGCTGACTCCCCAGCCTCCAGGATGCAGCGGAATCACTCGCCCGTCCCAGCCGCGGCGCTCATCAGCAGCCCCAGCCCTGCTTCTCCCAGGAGCATCCCGGGCAGCAGCAGCCAGCATGGCTCCTCCCAGCTGGTGCACAGCCCCAGCCTCCAGAGCAGCCGTGAAAGCCTGAACTCCTGTGGCTTCGTGGAAGGCAAGCCCAGGCCAATGGGCTCCCCCCGGCTGGGCATCGCCAGCCTGTCCAAGACTGCGGAGTACAAGCCCCCCAGCTCTCCCTCCCAGAGATGCAAAGTCTACACCCAGAAGGGGGTCCTGCCCTCTCCTGCTCCCCTGCCTCCCTCGAGCAAGGATTCCGGCATGGTGTCAAGTGAGTCCTTGCTGCAGCCTGAGGTCCGAACCCCACCAGTTGGAATGAGCCCCCAGATTTTGAAGAAATCCATGTCTGCTGGGAGTGAAGGGTTCCCTGAAGCCCCTTTTGATGACGACCATCCAGCAGCAATTTCTTCTGAGTCCAAGAAGGAGATCCTGAGCACCACGACGGTGACGGTTCAGCAGCCCCTGGAGCTGAATGGTGAGGATGAGCTGGTGTTTACGCTAGTGGAGGAGCTGACCATCAGCGGGGTTCTGGACAGTGGCCGCCCCACGAGCATCATCAGCTTCAACAGCGACTGCTCCGTGCAGGCCTTGGCATCGGGCTCCCGGCCTGTCAGCATCATCAGCAGCATCAGTGAGGACCTGGAGTGCTACTCAAACATGGCTTCTGTCTCCGAGGTCAGCATCACTCAGTTTCTGCCCCTCCCAAAGCTGGCGCTGGACGAGAAGGCCCGGGACTCCGGGAGCCGGCGCTCCTCCATCAGCTCCTGGCTGAGCGAGATGAGCACGGGCAGTGATGGCGAGCAGTCATGCCACAGCTTCATAGCCCAGACGTGCTTCGGGCACGGGGAAGCCATGGCAGAGCCTCCAACCTCGGAGTTTGTCAACAGCATCCAGAACACCGCCGTGGTGTGCAGAGAGAAGCCCAAGGCAGGCCCTGACAATGTGCTCATCTTGTCTGAAATGGGGGAAGATGCTTTCAACAAAGCCACTCCCATCAAAGCCTGTAAGATATCGACCCTGGGCAAAGCCATGGTCACAATCTCCAATACGGCCAACCTCGGCCGCTGTGAAGGTTACATACCCATGAAGACCAACATCACCGTCTACCCCTGCATTGCCATGGGCCCCCTGAATGTCCAGGAGACTGAGGTATCTGCTGTCTCTGTCACCACAGCCCCCAAAGCAGCTGAGAACCAGGACACCAGAGCAAGGAAAGAGATGAAATTTGAAGACCCCTGGCTAAAGCGAGAAGAGGAGGTGAAAAAAGAGACTGCTTATCCTAGCGAAGGGATTACGTATGAGACCAGGTGCGGCCCCACAAAGCCCGAGGCCGGGCCTGAGCAGGAGCAGGAGAGGAAGCCCAGCGCGGGCGACAGGCTCAGTGGCAGCAGTGGCGAGGTGTCTGCCTCCCCCATGGCTGACAACAGCCAGAGGATCGTGGACGGCTGTGAGATGGCCTTGCCCCATTTGGCTGCCCAGAGCCCTGTGCATTCCAGCAAAAGCCTGAAATCCAGCAGCCTCCCTAGGGCTTTTCAGAAAGCCAGCAGACAGGAGGAGCTGGACAGCCTCTTCTACCACTGTGCTGCCGAGACCAATGGCATTGGCAGCACCTTGGGTGCCCAGCCCTCAAAGGCAACTCTGGAGAGGAAGGTGGCTTCACCCAAGCATTGCGTCTTGGCTCGGCCCAAAGGGACCCCCCCTCTGCCCCCTGTCCGAAAGTCCAGCTTGGACCAGAAGAACCGGGCCAGCCCCCAGCACGGCGCCTGCAGCAGCAGTACCAGCAGCCCCTTGAACCAACCAGCGACTTTCTTGGCCAGCTTCCCGGATGAGCCCAGCAGCAAAATGAAGGACGCTAGTAGCAGCAGCAAGCTCTTCAGTGCCAAACTGGAGCAGCTGGCCAGCCGGACCAACTCTCTGGGCAGGACGACAGTCAGCCACTATGAATGCCTCTCACTGGAGAGGGCCGAGAGCTTGTCCTCTATGAGCTCCCGGATACATGCGGGCAAGGACAGCACCATGCCCCGCGCAGGAAGGAGCCTGGGCCGCAGCACAGGGGCCTCGCCAACCAACTCGGGCACCACCCAGTCTGCCGGAGCCTCGCCCAAGGCCAGCCAGTCCAAGATCTCCGCTGTGAGCAAGCTCCTCCTGGCCAGCCCCAAAGCACGGAGCCTGTCCACCTCTACCACCAAAACCCTCAGCTTCTCCACCAAATCCCTGCCGCAGTCCGTGGGCCAGAGCTCCAACCTGCCCCCTAGCGGGAAGCACATGTCCTGGTCCACCCAGTCCCTCAGCAGGAACCGGGGCTCTGGCTCAGGACTGGCATCAAAGCTGCCCCTGCGAGCAGTCAACGGCCGCATCTCCGAACTGCTGCAAGGCAGCGCGGGCCCCCGAGCGCTGCAGCTGCACACTGGGCCGGAGGCGGAGGAGCGCGGTGGCCACGCGGAGGAGAAGGCCGCGGCGCCGCTGCACGTGCTGCCCTCGCCCTACAGCAAAATCACCCCTCCACGCAAGCCCCACCGCTGCAGCAGTGGGCACGGCAGCGATAACAGCAGCGTGCTGAGCGGGGAGCTCCCGCCGGCCATGGGGAAGACGGCCCTGTTCTACCACAGCGGTGGGAGCAGCGGCTACGAGAGCATGATGCGCGACAGCGAGGCCACAGGCAGTGCCTCCTCCACCCAGGACTCCATGAGCGAGAACAGTAGCTCTGTCAGCGGGAGGTGCCGGAGCCTCAAAACTCCAAAGAAACGGTCTAATTCAGGTAGGCTTCCCTCGGCCCACGGGCAGGAAGGGCTTTTCATACCCCACTGCCCCCTGGGCTGTGCAGGTGATGGGATTGGCCCGGGTCCTGAATGTGGTCTGGGCTTTCGTTTCCCATAGCCTGCCACACGTCAGCTGGGGACAGGGGGTTTTACTGCAAAATACTGACTGGTGGTTTTGTCATCATTCCCCTAAAGCTGTTCATGCCCTTTGGTCATCAGCATTGTAAAAGGGCGCCGCACTGAAACAGGGGTGCTGGCTCTGCTCTCAGGAGCTGTGAAAGGAAGCTGGCTTTGTCTGGTTCTGTCCTGGGTTTTAAACTGTTCAAGGACCAAGAATGCTACTGTCTAGTGCTTTCTATGCGGTCAGGTTAACGTCGCCACCCTAGTGACCTAGTGGCTGTAGAAGCCTATACGTGGGGCTGGTAGCCTCCCAGACCCACCAGTCTCCCTCTCGAACTCGAACATGGAGGGAAGAACACTTTATCTCACTGACAGAGCAATGGGAGGGGCCCTCCCTCCACTCCCCACCCCAAACCTTCACAGTCATGTATGCATGCCTGCCACAGGGCCTGGAACGTGTTTACACACACACACACACACACACACACACACACACACACACACACACACACACACACACACACACACACACACACACACACACACACACACACACACACACACAGTGTACACCACACAAACTGCACGTATCTACCACAGTGTCTGGAAATGCCTACACATGCACACATGCACACGTATCCCCCCTACACACACGCGCGTGCACTCACACATTCAGTGCACTCCGGCACAAACTGTACACATCCACCACAGTGTCTAAAATGCATGTTTTTGGGGGATGTTTGCCATCTCCAATCAAAAGGTAAATACTCCAGAAGGACTAATGTATAAAGCCCAAAAAACCAAAACCAGACCGGTTACCATCGAGTCGATTCCAACTCATAGTGATCCTATAGGACAAAGTAGAATGTCCTGTAGGGTTCCCAAGACTATAAATCTTTACTGAAGCAGACTGCCACATCTGTCTCCTACGGAACAGCTGGTGGGTTTGAACCAGTAACCTGTCGGTTAGCAGCCAAGCACTTAACCACTGCACCACCAGGGCTCCTTGTGTAAAGCCCACTGACTTGTTAATGAGTTTGGGGGAAAGTGACAGTAAGTTATGATGGGCAAAGAAAAAGAGGCCCAGGTCAGAGGTGGTGGCCCTGGTAGCCATGGAGCAGATGAGGTGAAAGGAAGGTAAGGAGAAAAGGGGACAGAGAGAAAGAAGGCAAAAGGAACCAAGGACAACTTGTGCTAACTTTAGAATTTTGCCTGGAATCATCTCTGCTCTTAAATAGCCTCCGAAGAGTTGCCCCAACTTATTCATAAGCATAACAACACCAACGAACAGAACAAAACCTCTTGCAGAGCCCCACATGTACTTCTGTGCTTTGGTTGAAGAGAGGGTGGCATGGCGTCCTGCCTTCTGGACTTGTCCTTTGCCATTCTGCGGCCCCAGGGTACTTTGTGTAACCCTAGGCTCTCTGAGAACACTCAAAAACCATTGCCCCCTGCAGAATATTGGTGCCCTCAGCTTATTTTGGAATTAAAAGATGGAGTGAGATCCAGAGGTGGGGCCTCCCCTCTCCTGCTCCAACTGTTGCTCCAGCAACTGCCCCACAGGCCTTTCCTCTCAACCACAGGGCTTTTTCCTCTTCTCCCATTGTAGGCAAGCACAAGCTATGGAATGTTCCAACCCAAACATAAGGGCTGCGGTCCATGCACATCATAAACCACTTGTCTTCCTCAAATAAAGAAATCAAATGCAAGGGACTGTGCAGTCACACAGGTTTACATACACACACGGTATGATTTAGATAGCCCATCTGCCCACCCCCATCATAGATCATAAAATGTTGTTGTGATGATGTTACACTTGAAGCATGGCAAGGAATCCTCATGGCTGTCAGACTCTGACGTCTTTATATCCCAGATGGTGTGTGTTTCATTCTTTGATGCACTTTGACAGTGCCCCACAGTGCCCTCACCCCTTAGAGTCTAAGCAACAGACCTCGGAGCAGAGCCCCAGATAAGACAAGTTGAAAATGAAAAGCCATTCAGTGTAGTGTACCAGCTGCTTGTTTCCTATTTCCAGGGCCAAGGGCACTGAAATGTATTGAACTAAATGCATTGTACTAAAAACAACGAGAAAGTTCATCTAAGCCAGAGTCTTCATGGAAAACAAAAATCTACTGGCCTTCCTGATTCTTGGTTGATAAGCTTTCTTATTACAATCTATTCAGTCTTGGTCTTCAAAGTCCAGATTTTTCCATAACATTTGCTACGCAGTCATCTGAGTTTTAGTGTAACAACGTGCTTTCCTAGACTCTAATTTGGCGCCTTCAGTCTACCAACCCATTTCGTGATTTCAATGTCTTTTACTCTTTTTTGCAAGGCTTTCTTGTTTTGGTTTAGCAGTTACACTGGAGCAAAGAGGAAGAATAATTGCAAAAAAATGCGTGTAAATAACTGCTTGGAAGTGGACAGCAGGCTCTGCACGTGTCCTTGCTTCAGTGCTACCTCCTTTCATAAATGTTGTCATCTGAGGGTCATGTGTTAGGTAGGGCTATTGGAGGGAACCGGTGTAAAACAAAGGCACCAGGGCTGGCGTTAGAGATGGGATTTAATATAGTGTGCCAAGAGCATTAGACCCCTGTGACCAGCTGCTGTAGATCCAGGAGTCTATAATGGATATGGCAGTGGAGATATGCTTATTTCAGGTTAGGTGACCTTGTCTCAATTATTTATGATTATTATTAAGAGAAATGCTGGCTGTCAGACAAGATCAACATAAATCAAAAGCAACTTCTTTAAGAGAACCCATAAAACTCCTTAAAGGAAATTCCTAGCTGGATGACTAGATTCTACAATTACTGAAGAAGTTTAGGACTTCAGAGAAGACAGGTAGTTATCTTTTATCTGAGATTGTTTTTGAATTTGGAAAATGTTAATGCTTTGGTTATATCCTTAGTAAAAATGAACTAGAATTGTATTGCTGGGAAGATGACCTTGAGCTCTTTGAGTGCTCTGTAGTGCATGTAACAATAGAAACAACCAGACGTGACTACAGTTCATGCTTCCAGAACCATTTCTGGAGCCCCATGGTGATGGGTGGTGCACGAAACTGGACTCATTCCATTGCCCATAGCATGGTGCAGGGAGAGATTATGCAAGAAAGCAGGAGTCTTGGGTCTTGAGCTGTGTGACCTTTAGGGAATAACTATGCTCCTGGGCTTCCATTTTCTCATGTCAAAATAAAGGAAGGGAGTTACTAGATAACCACCATGGTCCCTCTGCTGCTCACATCGTATAAAAGTATGAAAATAATGTAAAGAAGATTGGTGGTGATGTGACATCCTTTCCATAAGATGATCCATAGTCAGTGGGATATATTCTCAGTTGTTCAGCATTTTTCAGGCATCTTCTGTGCTCCTAGAGCTGGGTGATAGGGAAGTTTCAAGAGGTGTGTGTGTGTGTGTGTATGGGTGGAGGGGGAAGTATAGAAGACAAGGTCACTGTAAGAAGTTTGTAATCTAATTGGTGAGAAAAGACAGAAAACATGGAACCAAGTGCTGAGTAGTGTGGGGCAGACAGAAATGAAGGAAGCATTTAACAGAGGGAGGATCCCTGGGAGTCAGAAGAGTTGAAGAAGGCTTCAGGGAACACTGGGAGTGAGGCAAACCTTGCAGGATGCTTCATTGGGACAGGCCAAAGGAGTGAAGGGCATTGTAGACACAGCTCAGAGGCAGCAATGAGCCAGGCCTCTGGACCAAATGGTGAGACCAGCTCAAGAAAGTGAATATTCTTAATGGATATCATGAGAGATGAGAGAATATAAACCCAGATTAAGTTATAGTTTGAACATGTAGCAGCTATAATAAGAATTATTATAGTTACCAATGGGGAGTCATTGTAGGTCCTTGATCGAGAGAGTTGATAAGGTGAGAAAAGCTTGGGGATGCTTTTATTGATGGATTTTCATTGATCCCCCCACAGTTCCTTGCCAGCCTCTCTATGGTCAGTGACACTAAATCACATATAGTGTACAGCCACGAATTAGTGATGACAGCCAGCCCCAGAGGGAGCAGCTGTCTGTCCTGGCCCGTGTGCATGCAAGTTGCTGAGAAGATGTTAATCAGTGATTGACAGTTTCATCCCGTGTGGCATCAGCCTAGCCCCCGCCCTGAGCCCCCGGTTCTTACACTAGAGCATCCCTCTTGTTTCATATATTTGAAGTCTCCCCAGCTAGTCTTAATCTTCTTCCTGTGGTCCCTCAAATTTCATTCTCAACTCTGTGTGTTACCACCTTGGCTTCTTTCTCTCTCTCGGGCTGGCTGGGAGAATCTGAACATTAGATCAGCACCTTGGCCTGAAGGAAGTTCATTCCCACTGGCCAGGTCTAGTGTAACCCAGCACCCAGGTACCCCCAGGAGAGAGGGAGCGTCTGCCCACAGAGAACTACCTCAGGGAGCGTGTTGGTTCTGGGGTGGACCCAGGGTTTGAGCTGCCTGGACACACACTCCCACAAGGTCTGTTCTGCCTGATTCAGTCAGCCTGGCACCCAGCCCCATGCCAGGTGCAGGTTAGCATGGAATGTTCTAGACTGATTCACGGATTGGTTAGTTGATTGGTTGGCAGCGTGATCCGAAATATTAGCTCGTACTTCTTCTCTATCTATTCTTCATATCTTGTCCTCTGGGTGACGAGTGCCTTAAATGTTGAACCCAGTCTTCTGTTCCCTTTGTCATTCTAAGCACCAGATCCAGTGCCTTCCCTTCCCTTTGTGCCAAGCCACCATCACTGTCTGATGGCCTAGGCTTTAGGGCTGTCTTAGTATGGGCAGCACTTCCACCCTCCTCTATGGCTAGGACTGCAGAAGGCCCAGGGTCTGGAGAGAGAAGCCTGAGGTCTTTCTGTACAGACAGATGCCCCCATCAGACCCACACCTCCAAGGCTGACCCAGGGTCACGGATGGAGGCAGAGTCCACTGAGCACCTTAGGTTCCAGCCTCCCAGCTACATCCTTCACTGCACCTTCTGCCCTCAACCAGATTTCATCACTATAAAAAGAAAACCAAATGCATTGCCGTTGAGTCGATTCTGACTTATGGTGACCCCATGTGCTACAGAGCAGAACTACTCCATAGGATTTTCTTGGCTGTAATCTTTTCAGATGCAGATCCCCAGGCCTTTCCTCTGTGGTCTCGCCTGGTGGGTTCAAACCACAAACCTTTGGGTTAGTAGTGAAGTGTAAACGGTTTGCTCTACCCAGGGACCTTCACTGCTATAATTATACATAAACACCAAGATTACATAGTTAAGTGAGATAAAAAAATACCCTTGAAAGACACATTAGAGAGTATCCAGAGAAGAGACGTACGATGACAAGTTTTCTAAGATAAGGCCGACAGGAAAAGGAGAAAGAGGCATCGAGATTCTTGAACCTAAAGACAAGACAGCTAAGGAGTCTGATTGTCCTTAATTACTTGAAGCATTCTTATAAAGAAGAACAAAACATCTACAAGTTTTAAAAAATAAATCTAGGTGACTTTTAACCCCTAGGAGGTATATATAATATAAAATAAATGTGAATAAATTGTTACTATTACTTCAGATTTGGCATAGAGTATTACTCTGCATAGTAGAATATTGCCGTGGGTGATAGAGTGTTACTAGGGGTTGAGCAACATTTTGAAAAGGAAGGTTGGGGGAGGGAGACGGTAAGAGAAAATGCATTTAAGTGACTACAGAAAAGATTTGCTTCAATACAAGGGTATCTGATTATAAAAGTACCAGGAGGCGTTATGAATGAGTTAATAGATTTCTCCCTGTAGTGACCTCTAAGAGTGAAACAGATACTATCATACGTAGAAAATCTTAATGCACGCTTGTTGAATGGATGGATGAATGGGTGCAAGGACAAGAGATAGGACAGGAAGTTGGAAACTGCAGAAGGGGGTGGTGGTGGGACAGATATAAATAAACTACGCTTCTGTAACTATTGAATTACTAGTGAGAATTGGGAAGAATAAATATTAAAGATCCCAATTGACCAGAATTTTATCTGTTCAGTCATTTTCCGTCTTTCTGTCATTCCTAATAAACACATTGTTGTTAGTTGCCATTGAGTCGACTCCAACTCACAGTGACCTTTGTATAACAGAATGAAAAGTTGCCTGATCCTCCAGGATCTCACGATGTTGGAATCCATTTTTCGCAACTATCGTGTAATGCCTTTCAACCTAGGGGGCCCATCTTCCAGCACTATATTAGACAGTACTCTGTTGTGATCCATTGGGTTTTCATTGACTAGTTTTCAAAAGTAGATCACCAGACCTTTCTTCCTAGTCTGTTTTAGTCTGGAAGCTCTGCTGAAAGCTGCTCCTGGGCAACCTTGCTGAAATACCACTGGCATAGCTTCTGGTATCATAGCAACATGCAAGCCACCACAGTACAACGAACCGACAGACGGGTGGTAGAATAAATACATTAAATTATTGCTAATACAACTGGATTTACATAACATCCCCTCAAATTGCAGTGTTTATTATAGATGCCCAGGAGGTACCTGGAAGGAGCTGTGTTTTTTTCTTACTTTGAAGAGATAAAAGAAATATCTTCTGAGAAGTCTCCCGTATCCAAACCTATATAGCTGTTTGTTAGAAAACACCCCAGGAAAGAGATTCGAATCACACAAGCTAATGATGAAAATGAGCAGTGGCCACTGAGCCTTAATTCCACCGTGATCTCTTTGCTGAGTTTGAAAATCATTAGATACTAGTCAACTAAACGCTGGGAATTTTCCAACATCACGTGCTAGCAGAGTACCTTGTGTGTTTAACTATCCACCAAGCACCCCCCAGGCCCTACATAGGCATAGACGGGACGGGACTTCATATCTGACTGCTCAAACACCCTTTGGTGACCAGTCTGGGGAGAATCTCCCTACCTTGCCTTGAGGTTAGAAGTCTCCTGGGGCTGCCTCACATGACACAGCTTCAGGTTGCTAAGACATGGTCTCTGTGAGAAAGAAGGAAAGAGAGAAAGAGATTTCGCAGGGAAGGTTCTTCGTGGGCAGGCCTCTCTTGCAGGTTGTCATTTGCCGGGCACACTAGGTTAAGTGCCTAGAATGCCAGGCTCGGTTCACAGAACCCTGCATAAATATCTGCGACTAATTACTCCGCACAAGGGCTGAATGCACCATGTTTGCCTTACCGTGCATTTGATTCTCCGGTACGTTCTCATTTCATTTTAATGAATTCGAGAAACCCAGTGGTCACTGGCTTAATGAAAACGAGGAGGAAGGCAGGCTGCTTGCTAGCGGGTTTAAGATTTCCAGAGTGTTTCCAAGAGAATCAACCTAGAGACAGATGGGAAAGGTTCAGAATGAGAGAACCTTGTTGAATGTACAGATGGGAAAAAATGGAAAAGTAATTGACTCCCTAAGACAAGCTCCTTAGAGTAGAGCCCAGAGGGAACGGGCTGGCTGGGCTCCTGGGGGAAGGCTGAGAGCCTCAGAGAGGCACAGAGGAAGCTCAAGTTCTGACTGGAGGAGACCTGGGTGGCCCTGGGGCATCTGCTCCTTTCTCATCTCCTGTTTGAGGAAAATTTTACTTGATCAATTAAAGCACTACAACAGGCAGTAATACCAACATCCTCATTCATCTGGGGGACCATGGAGCATGCTTCTTTTTGAAAAGGTCATTAAAATCACACACATACATGATATCTCTCTCTCTCCTTAAATCTGCCAGCAAGCACTTCCTTCCAGTTTTCATGAAACCAGTGGCCACTGTGTTTCTTAAATTGCTTCCTTCCCTCTCTCTTTCTCACACACATCTCTGATGTATAAGGTTCCTTTCAACATTAATACTTTATGCTTTTTGATTCACCGTCTTCCTAGGGCCCAAATCTTGAGTCAGAATAAGACAGTGTGGGGGGCGGGGGCAGGGGGAGGTGTGAGAAGAAAGCTGAAGATGGTGGCGTCTTAGGGGCAGGAGATGGAATAGACGGAAGCATATTTCCCAGGAGCCTGGTGAGGCCCAGCATTCAGAGAGCCAGCCCAGGTTTCCTGACATTTGACCTTCAGACTTGGTGTGCACACTTGCGTCTGAGCTTATGGCATTAAAAATGGACGTCCCGGTGTCAGACTTCTCACCGCGGCCCTCGGTGCTGCCAGAAACAGAGTGAGATGAACTGCAATGCGTTGGTCCCCTCTTAATGCCTGGAATGAGAAGGGGGAGAGTGGACTCAGCTATGTGTAGGGGGAGGGGGCCTGGTTAGAAGTTTCATTACAATACCAGCTTGCTTTTTTCAGGTCAGATCTGGGCCGTTTCACGCAGGAAAGCTATGCGGGCAGTCATCAGCACCAGTGTTTTTTTTTTCACACTTGACTTTTTCACATGTCTGGACTGAGCGTGGGCTGTTGAGCAGGCAGTGATTTAGAATGAGTGCCGACCTGCTGGCCACAGAAGGAGGCTGGTTCAGGATGTGTAATCCCAGCCAGACGGCCGTGTCGGACAGGCCACCACAAAGCTTCTGCCAGGCTGGGTGCTTCCACCAGGGCTTCTTCCCAGCTAATGCTGGCAGGCAGTGGTCACCAGCAGAGACTGGCTCAGCAGAGAGCTGGCAGCTTCAGGCACGTGGAGTGGCATCTGCTTACCAAGTAGCGATAGTGAAGCATGCAGAAGATCCGGGAAGCTTGATTTATGCAGGAGCCTCGCTCCGAGACCTGTGTTCATGATGGACGGCATGTTGGCACTACTGCTCCCTATGCCCTTTGGAGCAACGTGAAGGCACCAGAAACTCGTTCAGGTCATTCATTATACTTGGTTTCCACTAGCCTTGGCCACATTCCCCTGCACCAAGCTCAGCTTTCCTCATCAGCACATGAATAAGGCTCACAGTGTGCTGCTGGTGGGAGCTGGCAGGTGAGGGAGGGCTCCTTGGTTTTAGACTCAAGAACTAAAGGATGTCAGTTCATTCATGGAATTTCTTTACTGGAAACCAAATTCAAGAAACTGACCAAAAATTCAAAGTAATTGTCGTTAATATGCACTAGAAGCTATGCCTCATCCGTAAAACACAACTAATTCTACATTAGGCACTCACTTCCCAACTTGGGAGAGATTGATCTGGTGAGGAATTTCAGAATAGCATGGAGAAAAGGCATTGGGAATTAGGTAGCCTTTGGGATATTCCCATCAAGTTCTTATACCCAATGAAATGTCATTCTCCAGCCAGGCTTGTTTAATTTTCTCTCTCCCCATTTAAGGTGATCCCCACTCCTATCCAGGATGCCCTGGAGTGGGTATTGTAGGGAACTAGAGGGTGACCCTTGCTCCGGATGTTTTCCCATCTGATCACGTCCCATCTGTACTAGCCAGGCTCCAGGATGGACCCAGTGGTCGCTGCCTTTTGGTATCCACACCCTTGTATAGTCCTTCCCATATTGTACCAGTGGTGGTCTATGTGTCCAGTAGAATAAGGCAGAAGTGGCGGTACATCACTTTCAGTATCGGGCTATAAAAGAACCGTGGTTTCTGTCTTGGGTGCCCTTTCTTACTCCCTGTCTCAGGTGACTCACTGTGGGGGAAGCCTGCTACCTTGTCATGAGTAGGTCCACATGGTGGTGAACTGAAGCCTCCTCCAACAGCCATGAGCTTGGAAGTAGATCTGTCAGCCCCAGTCAAGCCTTCAGATGACTGCAGCCCTACCTGACATCTTAATTGCAATCTTCTGTGAGAGCCCAAACCAGAACCACCGCTTAGCTACTTCCCAGATTCCTGATGCTCAGAAACATGTGAGAGAATAGATGTTTGCTGTTTTATGCTGCTAGGTTTTGGAGTAATTTGTCATATAGCAATGGATCATTAGTACACCATCCCATGCCATGAGTCTCCTCAGTTGCTCCCCTATTTCTCATATAAACAGATCCTTGGAAGTCCCAGAAAGGCTGGAACAGGTCTGAATTGCTAAAGGGCACCTAGCTCGGGGCCAAACCCTGAGATACCCCCATTACATTACTGATTTCAGTCTTAGCGGGACTATTTCAGGACCATGTCCCCAGAGTCAGGGTAGGTGAGGTAGAGGCCTGTCACCTTCTCTATCATCTAAATATACATTTATCAAACCCAGAGAAGGGCTATGACAGGAACCACTTCAAGATTATTTGTAGCCTGGATAAAGGGTCTCCAAGGCCATAGTCTTCACCTGAGATATGATCACCTGCCTCACTGCTTCTTTGTCAGCTGGAAGAACTGAACATTCTCCCTCACCCATGCTCATCCTTACTGTGCTTCTGGAGACATTTTGCAGATAATCTCAATTTACAGAGGCTGGAACTGAAGCACACAGAGGCCAAGTGGTTTGCTTTAAAGTCAACTAGCTTGATCAGACTGATTAAAAAAAACAAACCAACTATTATTGTTTATTTCCATTGTAAATGTCTTAGACACTAAGGAGACAACATTTGCTTTTCTCCCGTAATTGATGTTTCTTAGTTTTATAAATCAGTGTCTGCACTTTTTGAAGAATAAACATGGTTTTGTGTGTTTCTGTGTGTTTGTGAGCATGAGTGTGGATACAAGATGAAGATCTGGTCTCTAAAAAGTGAGATTTGATGTGAAACCAAGGGAATTTAGAACGCGTGGTATCTTGGTAGAAGAGATTAACTCTGCACTTAGAATTCCTCCTTGTCTCCTAGAAGACCATGAGTGAGAGACCTGTTCCAGCTGCCACTGCCCAGGGCAGGCAGTGGCTTTGCACTTTTCCTAACTCCCTAGAATAGTTAGTGAGAAAGTAGCACTGGATGTCAGTCCCCTCATTCTATACCTAAGAAGTCTGATTCTTTTTCTGTCTGAAGTTGTGGTGCTTTCAGCTTTCCTTAGTAACTGGATCTCTCAAAGTTGGATAAGGATACAATGTCTTTTTTTCTAGAAAGGTCAGCAGGCCAAGCATGTCCTGCTCCCTCAGTACTCAACCTGCTGGAATAGAGGGAAGAGCGGGAAAGGAGGACGGAGGGAAGACTGGAGATGAGAGGGTATTAACTCCTCCAAGGTTCTCACCAGTACGCCTCTAACCACTGCTCCTAAGGGTCAAGCAGTACCATTATGAATGGTGCTGTAAAGGTGTAAAGGGTGGCTTCCGGCCACATGAAGCCCATAATAAACGCAGGGGTCCGTCAGGTCCTGCAGAGGAACTGCAGAGGCTGTTGCAATCTTCAGCTTCTCAGGGCTGCCTTGTCACGGAGGTGCAAGCTCTCTCTTGCTCTCTGCTCTTCTTTCTTAAATCCTACTTTGGTTGGGGCTCTTTATCCATGCTATTTAAAAGCAGAATTAGATAAAGCCCAAACAGTAAGTGCTCCTAGGGAAGGATTCAGGCAGACTCCACCTTCTTCAGTTAAACTAAAGAGGGAACCATCTATCATTCAGCGTTAGATTAGATTCCGTTCGACTTCAGGACAAACCTGGTGGAGTTATATCATGTTCCCCACCATCTCCCTTCCCAAAAGAAAGCAAACCTCCTCAATGCCCCTTCCCTCAAAAGGAAACTCCTAGGTGGGGTGTCTCAGGAGGCAGCACCAAGACCTAGTCTAGCATCTGTTTAAGGTGGCCTCAAGACCTAGCCTTTTAACAGGCCCTGCTGCCCTTCCTGAGGTACCTGGGTGGTGCAGACACTTTGCTCTTGCCTACTAACCTAAAGATTGGTGGTTCGAACCCATTCAACAGCACCATGGAAGGAAGGACTGACAATTGAGTTCCATAAAGATTATAGCCAAGAAAACCTATGGGCAGTTCTACTGACACACAGGCTAACCATGAGTCAGAATCGACTTGCCGGCAACGGGTTTGGTTGTTTTTGGTTTGGCTGCCCTTCCAAGGAGCCAGGTGCTGAGAGATGCGGCAACCTCCCACTGGGATCAGTGCCAGAACAAGTGGAACAAACACTTGATGGTTTCCCAAAGCAAAAGACAAGTTCCCTTTCAGACATGGATGACATAAAGCCCTGTGCTCAGAAAGCCAGAGCCATGGCTCCACTGAGCACCGCCAGACACCAGAATGGTAGTGCTTCAGTCAATGGGCTCCTGCCATTGCCAGTCCTGTAGGTGATGGTTGGTTACAGTCCCCTTCAGAGACCTGCCCCGAGGCCAGAAACCAGCATGTTATCTCCACATACAGTTCCCAGGTTACCTCCCCAAAGAGGTTATAAGCTTCTTGAAGACAGGCAATCAAACATCATTCTGTTTAGTGGGCGCCTACTATGTGTCAGGTTCTGTGGTTTTTAGTAACACGTTCTTTGGGAAAATCATTATTATCTGATTTTAATAAGAAAATACGGAGATCTTTGACAAGTTACTTACATTCTTTGTACCCTAGTTTTCTTTTCTGTGAGAATTAAATGAGATACTATGTGTGTATTAGTAAGGCTTAGGTTTTTCTGTGAGTGAGAGAAAACCCCAAATAACAATATAGATATTTCTCATGTGAGTCTCTGGGTAGTACAAACAGTTAACGCTCTCAGCTGCTACTCAAAAAGGTTGACAGTTGGAGTCCACTCACTGGCACCTCAGAAAAAAGGCTTGGCAATCTTCTTCCAAAAAATCAGCCATTGAAAACACTATGGAGCACAGTTCTACTCTGACACACATGGGGTCACCATGAGTCCGAGTCAACTCGACAGCCACTGTTTTGGGTGTGTGTGTGTGTGTGTGTGTGTGTGTGTGTGTGTGTGTGTGTGTGTGTCAGGTGAAAACTGGGAGGTGGTTCTAAAGGTACAGGCAGGGATTTTCCTGAGCTCCTGGTGGCAAAGATTAAGTGCCAGTTCAAGGGATTAAACTTGAAAGAGGGTAGCCAGAGATTGGTGGCTTTCAAACCCAACTCAGCCACAGGTCCTGGGGTGCTTGTCACAGGCCTATCACTTATATCAAAGGTTGAAATTCAAGAAATTAACCCTGGGCTTAACCCCCGCTTAGGTTCTCAGAGACGGAGACTCATCCCAGCATTGTCCCTCGACATGTCCTCGCCTGTGAGAAAGCCCGCCAACAGCTCAGGGGTCCGCTGGGTGGACGGCCCCCTGCGGAGCACCCAGAGGGGCCTGGGAGAACCTTTTGAGATTAAAGTCTATGAAATTGATGACGTGGAGCGGCTGCAGCGGCGACGAGGGGGCAACAGCAAGGTGAGGCCATCTCAGTCCCCACACTGTGGACGTCCCCCAGCAGCCCCCCAAGGCAGATGCTGGGCAGTGAGCTGAGGAAGGTGGTTCAGACCCAGAGAGACATCCCCACTGGGCTTCTCAGGTGGGTGGGAGGCAGTAGCTCCCTCCAGCAGAAGGGTCTCGTAGAGATTTCGGAGAGGACCATGTCTCTCTGTATAGAACATCATAAAGGCTCAAAGGCCGGGGAGCTCGTGGTTTCGGACATTTTCTGGCTGTGTGTCTTGAGGCCTCATACCCAGGGCAGAGGAGCATTTGTCCAGGTTGGAACACTTCCTGCTTTTACTATTGAAGGCAAGCCTATAATATTCCCACCCTGTGGCTGAGTCGTCTAAGGCAGAAATTTGTCTGAGATCCTCAGGTCCCATCCAAACTTCCCCCGATCTGCTCCTTTTCCACCTACCATACTCATAAGTTTCTTACTCTCTTTTTTATTTTTTGTTGTACTTTAGATGAAGGTTTACAGAACAAACTAGCTTCTCATTAAACAGTTAATACACATACTGTTTTATGACGTTGGTTGACAACCCCATGACACATCAACTCTCCCTTCTTGACCTTGGGTTCTCTTTTACCAGCTTTTCTGTCCCCTCCTTCCTTCTAGTCCTTGCCCCTGGGCTGGTGTGCCCCTTTAGTCTCATTTTGTTTTATGGGCCTGTCTAATCTTTGGATGAACGGTGGACCTCAGGAGTGACTTCATTACTGAGCTAAAAGGGTGTCCAGGGGCCATACTCTCGGGGTTTCTCCAGTCCCTGTTAGGCCAGTAAGTCTGGTCGTTTTTTTTTTGTGAGTTAGAATTTTGTTGTACATTTTTCTCCAGCTCTGCCGGGACCCTCTACTGTGATCCTTGTCAGAGCAGTCAGTGGTGGTAACCGGGCACCATCTGGTTGTATTGGACTCAGTCTGGTGGAGACCATGGTAGTTGTGGTCCATCTAAGTTTCTTTCTAGAAGAGGTTGTGTTGGCTTCATTTGAGCTGATGGTCATTTTCGTCTTCTCTCCCCATCCCATCTCCTCTTCTGTCTGTGCCCTAGGAGGTCATGTGCTTCAACGCAAAACTGAAAATCCTGGAGCATCGCCAGCAGAGGATCGCCGAAGTCCGGGCCAAGTATGAGTGGCTGATGAAGGAGCTGGAGATGACCAAGCAGTATCTGATGCTGGACCCCAACAAATGGCTGAGTGAATGTAAGGCCTGGGGCTCGTTCCCATCGTGTGACTAATGTGGTCCCCAGCTGAACAGATCTGGCCCGTAACCAGGATTAGAGCATTTCTGAATCTGAGGGTATGCCATGCCCATCTAAAGGAGACAGTGGCACTGAGTGAGCAATCCTGCTTACCGGGGGCTGCACAGTGGAGGGTGGGGACAGCTGAGGGCTGGTGAATATTGCACTTGCAAGATTATTTCTTATGTGTCTCAGAAAGCATCTGAAAATGAGATTTTTTCCCCCCTGCATGTGGCAGAAGATCATCCAGACATAAAGGCTGTATTACAGATCAGCTCCTAGGCCACAAAATCACACTGCATAGCTAGCCTGAAATAGACAAGAATTTATAGAGCTCTTAATAAGGTAAAATGTGCAGTCCTAGAAAAGCCTCACAAAGA
Organism: Dugong dugon; assembly: GCA_030035585.1. NCBI lineage: Eukaryota > Metazoa > Chordata > Mammalia > Sirenia > Dugongidae > Dugong > Dugong dugon. The sequence continues at coordinate 18,194,709 of CM057469.1, read as the reverse complement.
ACCCAGAGAGCAAGAAAAACATTTCTGAGTGAAAAAATAATGTGCACAGTGTTATTTCCATTTAATAGCAAGCTCGGGATGACAGTAACCATCTAATAACAATTCAGGACAATTTTGCTGTCTTTGAAAGACGGATTCAATTGTCTCTTATTTATTTGTTCCTAGCCATTCCATTTACCACAAGATAAGGCTCGGATCTTGCCCAGAATATTACATTGGTATGAGGCCCAATGCTGGAAGACTTGGTCTGTGGAATAAAATACATTACTTTCATTAAACTTACCCTCTCCTCCCTTTCCCATCCTGCATGACCCATGACCCACTTGTTCTCTCCAGCCCCTTCCTGCCTCTCCTTCCTCACGGCCCCTCCCCGGCACATCCCGTAGGCCTCTCACTGTAACCTGGCCAGGCAGCAGTCAGGGAGGGCCTGGAAGCTGAGGTTTGAGTTCCACAGATGCTGGTTTGTTTGTTTTTTCTTTTAATTAACTTTATTGAGGTATACTATACATCCAGTAAAATGCATTCATTTTAAATGTACAGCCTGATGCATTTTGACAAATGTTTATACCCATTTAACCATAAAACATTCGAAATGAAGAATGTTTTTATCACCCCAGAAAGTTTCCTTGTGAAGTGCCATCTGTTTTAATTTAAACCAAAAAAGCTGGTTTGAAAAATACTGAGTTTGCGTTTGAGGTGATGAAAAACTTTTGGAAAGGGATAGTGGTGATGGCTGCGTAATGTGGGGAACGCAACTGGTGTCACTGAATCGTGCACTTAAAAGTGGTGAAAATGCTTTGCTCTCTCTATATACATATATCTTGTTTTTATTGTGCTTTAGGTGAAGGTTTACAGAGTAAATTAGTTATATATATATATATATATATATATATATATATATGAAACCAACATATAATTTTTACATTTTATTTTATATATATATATATAGAAAGTTTATTTTTATATATACATAATGCAATAAAATTTTAAAAAAATACGGAGTGAAATCATACCAGCTGAAGAAGAAAGTGACAGAATTTGTCAGCCTCCTGGCTGTGCCCTGCCTCTTATACCAGTCTGTTTTCTAGCGGATTCTTTTCTATACAAGTGAGGCAGTAACATCTTCCCCGGGTGCTTCACTGGGGTTTTGTGAGGATCCAGTGCACTAACCGGAGCTGTCACGAAGCTATGGTCACCCTAGGTTTTGAGTCCTCGCGTTTTGTGCTTATGACCACAGTCGCACACTCCTGTTTGGACCCTGGCTTTCCTTCTTACTACTGGCTTTGGCACCTTGGATGAGAAGCTTAACCTCTCTGAGCTTTAATTCCCTTAAACGTAAAATGGAAAAATAACAGAGCCTCCTTGTGAAGATTCAGTGACATACGATTGGTCACGTGCATGTTACACTGCCTGGCACGTGATGCAAGCATAATGTCTGGCTGTGGTTATCATTGCTATTGCCCCAGAGTTCACCTACATAGATGGTCTCAACAGGAAGCATTCCTTTGTGTCTGCTTGCACCGTGCACGAAGTTCAGTCCTGTGTTAGAAATTCAGACAAAGACAGGAACTCTTCCTCTGCAGGGTGTTTCCGTCTGAGCACTGACGCACTGACGAGACACAAGGAGCGCATGAACACTACCTGACCACGTGGAGTCCCTGGGTGGTGCAGAGGGCTAACAGGCTCAGCTACTAACAGAATGGTTGGCGGTTCAGATCTACCCAGAGGCATCTCGGGAGAAAGGCCTGGTGATCTACCTCTTAAAACTCAGCCATTGAAAACCCTACAGAGCACAGTTCTACCCTCAACACACATGGGGTCGCTGTGAGTCAGGGTCAATTCAACAGCAACTCGTTTATTTGTTGTTTTTACCTGACCTCCTGCAAACACAGGCATGATGCTTATTTCTTTCCTACCCAAGGACATCCCTTTCCTTTTTCATGAATCTCCAGACACTCCAGGATCCTGGGGGCTGTCCCTTCGGTCAGTTCCCCTTCATTTTTACCATTTCCATTAGAATTTTGGTTTTTGAGAGCTATTTATGCCCAAGGCAGGCTTGAAAATTGTCTTTATCTTACAAAGTCATGTGTTTTCCTAGGATTGGAACAAGCTTAAACACCAGTACATATGTGTTTAGAAGCTTCCAGGAAACAATCAGTCCTTCTTCTCTTTGTACATGTCAGAAATCAGTGATGTTTTGATCCAGAGAAAGGGAAGGAACAGAAGGCTAGATGAAAGGGAGAGACAGATTGTTTCTTTAAGATGAATTGAAAACAAGAGTGAAAAAATCAGTGCGGCTACGTACTGGCTGTTCCCTGAGGAGGGGCAGCAGGCAGGGATTCAGCATAGAAATGCATGTGCTGTGTCCTTTTTATTTTTAGTTTTTAATTCTGATGTACCGCTTTGGAGGTCGCATAGTAATATAGACTGATGTGGTTTTGATGTAGCATTCTGTTTGTTTTGTTCTGGTTTTTGCTTTTAAATCTTAGACGGGTACGTGGGAACCCTGGGTTTCATGCTCAGCTCTAGTCCTTATTAACTATGTCACCGAGGGCAAAGCACCTCCCTTCTCCAGATCTCTGTTAAGTCGTCTGGAAAAAGAAGTCAGGTTCGATTACACTCCCTCATGTTTCTACAGAATGTTAAGATTTCAAACCACGTTCACATTCGTTAGCTTGTTTTTACCTTATTCTTCACAGCAGCTCTGCCAGGTGGGCAGGGTAGGGAATATTGCTCTTGTTTTACCGATAAGGAAACTGCCAAGGTGGGAGTCAAGGGCAAGGCTCCTGTTGTGGCCCCTAGGGCATGCCCACCACCCTTGGTAGCCCTCCTTGGACTGGGCCCCACGCTGCTCCTGTCTGCCCAGCCACCACTGGACAACATCAGGGAATTGGGGCCAGGATGGGCTGACCCCAGGTACCTGCTCTTCAGGAACTGAAAGAAGCAGACTTTTCACTCTGGGTAGGCTGAAATGTACGGAAGGAGATCCCGGTCCTAAATCTCAACTTTCCTTCTGAGTTAAAAAAGAAAAAACCAGTTGCCATCGAGTCCATTCCAACTCATGGTGACCCCATGTATATCACAACAGAACTGTGCTCCGTCGGGATTTCAATGACTGAATATTTGGAAGTGGATCACCAGGCCTGTCTTCGGAGGTGCCTCTGGGTGGACTCCAGCCTTTCAGTTAGCAGCCAAGTGCTTAGCCATTTGGACCACCTAAGGCAAGCATCAGTCTAAACACTGAGGGCATCTGGGTCCTAAATATCTTAGTTTGTTTTCTGAGTTTAAGAAACTCTAATTATTAGTTTAGATTTACTTATCACTATCACATTTCCCATATGGCCAGTGAGTATGTGAAAGTGCATTAGGAAGTGCCAAGAGACAGGGTCGAGTTTCTCAACCTGCTCAGAGAGGCAGATGCTTAAGCTGTGGAAAGAATACCCAAAGAGGGATGTAATTAATGCACGTAGACAAAGGTACAAATGTCACTGAAGTCAGATCCCAAAAAGAAAGGGATTTCCCCCCACCTCAGCTGGACATTTGTTTCTTTTATAGTTAATGAATAATGGTGCTGGTGGAGTCTTTCTCAAATCCTCTGGGGGCGATGGGCGGAGTTCGGTGGAGCTGGAATGTCACCTTGTCCTTCAGTGTGAACCAAAAACACCCGTTGCCATGGAGTCGATTCCGACTCATAGCAACCCTGTAGGACAGAGTAGAACTGCCCTAGAGGGTTTCCAAGGCTGTAATCTTTACGGAAGCAGACTGCCACATCTTTCTCCCAGGAAGCTGCTGGTGGGTTTGAACTGTGGACTTTTCAGTTAGCAGCCAAGGGTGGTAACCATTTGTACCAGCCTGGGACTCCATCCCTCAGTATAGTCTCAATAAAACTTTAAGGATCTAAAATTGTAATTAGAACAAAGGGCCCACCAGCATAATTAAAACTATTCTCAGCCTGAGCCAGGCAGGATTTCAGGCAGGAGGAAGCATCAGTACTATATAAGGTAGACCTTCCAGGAAAGGGGTAGCATGGTCTGGAGTGAGCATTTGGAGACCATTCTTTCCCAATTTGCTCCATCAGGCTTCTCCTCTCTTGCAGTTGACTTGGAGCAGGTTTTGGAGCTGGATTCCCTGGAGTACCTGGAAGCACTCGAGGGCGTGACGGAGCGCCTGGAGAACCGTGTCAACTTCTGCAAGGCCCACCTCATGATGATCACCTGCTTTGACATCACTTCCAGGCGCCGATAAGGAGAGTTGGACCCCTGCCCCACCAGCCCCCCTCACGCCCCAGGACCTCAAAGAGACAGTCACAGTCACCCAGGCCCTCTGGGTTGGAAGCACTCAAAGACACTAGAATGAGGATGAAGGTTGGTGGCAAGTCTGGAGTGAGCGTTGAGCGGAAGGCGATTTTTCTTTTGTTTTCTGTAGGAATGGTGCAAACACCAAACACACATGGAAGGAGAAAATGATGGGAAGCCCAAGGGATGTGGAAGCCCCATGAGACTGAAAAAGCACTTTGAGGAACTTTAAAGAACTTGCTTGTATATAAGAACTGTTAGCAAAAGACACCTCACCCTTCTCTTGCTTTATGAGAAAGGGGGAGGGTGGGCATAGGATTGCCATTGGAAGCTAAAACAAAACAACAAAAAATTATCCAGAATGACTGATTAAGTGCCTTGCAAATCTGTATTATTATCCAAACGTTTATGTTGATACTTTCTTGTGTACAGATGGTGCTAGTCAAGATTAAAACAACAACAACGAAACAAAAAAAATCAAACACATTTTTTTGCAATGTATTTGCAGCTCGTTTTGGTGTTTTATCCTATTTCTGATTTGCTGTTTCTAAGTACCTTGTGTTTGTAGAGATATTTCCTAATCAGTATTGCATATGAATAAATGGTAACCGTCTTTTATGGTTCTTCTGGTAAGGCCACTCAAACAGAACCTGGAGACTTCATCACACAAACCAGGGTGTTCCCAAAAGGTTTTGGGCAGCAGGTGATGCTTGATGCCACCTCCACAGACAGCACGGCCAGAGACAGATTAAGAGCGCTGATGAAGGAGCAGGTGTACTTGAACTCTAGAGAGTGGAAGAGGAGAAAGGGGCTGTGTCTTTAAGGGAAACGGTATCCCTTATGATCTGGGCCCTACATGATCCTCATAGGTGGGATGTTCTGTTCCTAGTTCCACCTCCAAGTCTTGACACATGTACTGGTTCCTTTCCCCCACTAATCCAGGGCTCCATGGCCCTCAAAACATTCTTCATATTCATTTTTATTCCAAATACTCTTGATTGAAAGCTTGAACCAATCCAACAGAGCCATACTTTTTCATTTTCTAGTTTTGTGCATTGATTAAAGCGGGGAGTTTTCCCCAGCTTAGAGACCATCTCAGGCTTACATATATATGCTCAGAGCCTCCAACAGTATTGATTTAGTACAAGATCGGCTCTTGGGATTGCAAATGGAGTACAATTTTCAGTTCTTGCCCTCCATACCAAGAAGGCACAAGGCTGTGACCCTCAACTTTGGCCCCCCCAAAAGGAAGAGCAAGCTTACATCTTCATACACTCCATAGCCCTGGAGAGGCACGGTGGCTTGGAGCAGAGCACAGGGTTTAATGAATGTGGATATGCAGTTCTTGTTGTTACTTTCTAGCCAGTCGTCTCCAACTCATGGCGACCTTACGTGTAACAGAACAAAACATCTTCCGGTCCTGCGCCATCGCCATGACCGTTGGTATATTTAAGCCTGTTGTTGTGGTTACAGTGTCAGTCCATCTCGTCGAGTGTTTCCTTTGTTTTTGCTGACCCTCTACCAGACATGATGTGGTTCTTAGCTCCCCAAGACTTAGAACCTTGTTCTCAAATTTAGATTAATCCACCCATTCAACAATTCCCTAAGGGATTATTGGACCCGTATTAGTGATAGAAACCCAAGGTACAGAGTGATCAAGGGACTTGCCTGATAACAGTTACAGAGTAGCAGTGGAGCTCAGAGTCAGGAGTGCCCCCATCTTCCAGGTCAGGGCCCTCTCCCAGAGCCTCTGCCAGCCTTCCCATTGAGGAGGTGGCCAGGGGTTTGTACATAAGTACGTTTCATTTTTCTCTCTCAAATGTAGCAGATCTTCATGAGCCTCTTAAGGAGAGGCAGCCCGTGCTAACCAACTCCCCAGCATCAGCTGCTCGCCGAGGAAGGTACTCTGCCAATATACACCTGAACACACGGATCCCAGCCCATCCATCCCAACAATGAGCAGCACTCAGGCGAACGCAGTAACCAGGAGCTGACATCTTGTGAGCATTGCAGTACCCGTCCCTTAGTAGGCAGGACTGGGCAAAGATTGCCTGTTAGCTAACTGGTTTTGGAGGTCAGCCCATAGACTGGACACCAGCTCCAAGGATCACAAGTCCTGATAGGCACATCCAGGTTACTCTGGAATGAACCATTTCCCCCTCAATTGGATCACTCAAGTTTAACAAGTGTGTCATCCCAGCTGCTCACCCTTAGCCCCGTTCTGCGGGACATTCCTATGGTCCCGGGCTCAGTCTGTGGTCTCCCAGCACTTGTGTGAATAGGCTTGCTTCAGCAACATCCGTGTAAAGCTTCTGGACCCCAAAGAATGCCAATCTTTGAGTTTCGGCTTGCTATTTGGGACCGTTTCTGGTTGCTAGTTTGAAATGGGTTGCTTCATGAAAAGCCTTTGATTTGGGGATTTTTCTGGTATTTTCAAAGGTGAGTATTCTGATTTTTGTTGGCAGTTGATTCATTTGATTAGTACTCAGTGTGCTTAACTTCTGCCCTTGCCACTTGCTTCCCTGGCCCTGGGGTCACCTGGCTTCATTTACTTCCTTAGGAGGCCGGCTTCAGAGCCCTATGCCTCCCTGGAGTCAGAACAAGTTGGAAAACCTACAAGATTTCAAACTTGAATCCGTGGGATCTTTCCTAGGCGAGTGGCCTTCTGCTTGCCCCCTGCCTAAGCCTACTTTTACACATTTACAGCAACTTTGTGAGGTACCAAAAGGGTTGCATGAAACCAAGAGTTATTTTACCAAGTCAGATTGCCTGGCCGAGCTGCTAATGCCACATCACAGAACAAATGCACGGGACTCTGTGGTCCACGGTTTAGGGAGCAATTTTGCATGCGTGTTGCCCATTCTGCCTTTTTCTTTTTTTTCTTTTGACCTAAGTAAGCTGCAAACATATTAATTTACCAAATATTGATAAACCATGGATTCTGTGCAACTATGTGCTTGTTCCTGGCTCTGCCTGTAAGTTGGCCATATAGATGGTCGTCAATGAACAGCACAATGTACAGCAATGTACTGGCCAACCCCCTGAAGAAGTCTCATTAACTGAGTAATGCTCCATACAACGACTGGCAGTGAGATAGTTCCCGATCTTGCTTTGGTTTTGGTGACAGGTAGCCCACACAGGCAAAGGGGATGGCAAGGAGCCAATTTCTAGTGCATTACTCACAAATGAAAGGATCAGGGAAATATTTATTTGCAATTACTATTTAGATATGGAAGCCCTAATTACCTTGTTTGAAATGCCCCCCCTCCCCCGATACTAAATAGTTCAGTTTGAGGTGGGCGCATTAACGGTAGAGCAAAACTAAGATCCAAAAATAAATAAGCAAGCAAATGGTGATATTGTCTCCCCAGGAGTAAATCCAGATTGCATTCCACGATGGTGTTTCATGCTGCGAGGTGGCAGTAGTTTGCTTTATCCTGGACGTCCAGTTCCCACCTGATAGTGCAACTTTTGATCTGCTTGTCCTTGAATTCCCCTCTGCGTCCTGGGGAAGCTGTCTCTAACTTTCATCTCTTCCTGATTTGAAATCGGAATGCTCCGCCTGTCGTTTTATCTCCAATTGCTATTCTGAACATGGGGAACTTGGAACGCAAATGCAGGGGTCGGTCCCGTACTGACACCGGTGGGACTTATACATGGAACCCCACAAGGGGATCGGGGGCAGGTTTCCTAACGTTAGAAGCAGGGATGAAAGGCCACGCGGTTCAGCTTGGGGAATTTAGCAGGCGGGAGCGAGGCCCAGTTTGTCATAAATTAGCCACAAGCCTACTGTGTCCCTCTAAGGTGGTAGTGACTCAATTACAGTCACACATATCATACATGGCAATGGTTCACAAAGTATTACACACACAAGTCTTGTGCTTGCTGCCCGGGCTTCTGGTCAAGTGTGGAGCAGGAACTGTCTTGTGCCCACTTGGGGCGGTAGCTTATGTCCTTGTAAGCCTTCTTTGGGCTTCAAATTCTAATGCTCATCATTAATTTGGCTACTCGATCAGCCTTCCTCACAGGTGTTACTGTTTGGGATAAAATAGTATTTTAAAACTGGATGTCATTCTTGGGATAAAAGGCAAGGCTTACAAGAGCCCACTTTGTGTTAAATGTAAACACAGTTGCCTGTGTCCTTGCGGCATTAATTGGTAATCGAGGCGACTAAAATCACGTTGCATTGACTGTATTTAGGCTCCATATTCCAAAAAAGATTGTAGACTGAAAACAAGTGATTAAAGATGAGTTCATTTCAAAATTGAAAAACAGAAGAATTCATGAATTTACACGTTGTTCTTTCCTGCTGGATTCTTAGCCCCACTCCTTGAGCATACACGCGAGGATTTCCTAACTTGTAAAGGCAACGTTATCTTAGACCCTGAAACCACGCCAGTAAGAGGACAGATTTGCAGCCCTGTTCGATGCTAGTTGATGATGAGTACACTGTTTGTCCCATTGTTCCAGGGGCCTCTGCTGCTGCTTCACCCCCCAGGTGAGGGGCACCTTTGTCCTATCACACACGAGACTCATGCAGGGGGAAAAGCCCGCACAGTCCCTGTACTCTGGATCAAATGAACAAAGCCAGAGATTCAGTTTCACGAACACTGCCAGCCACACATTTCCTTTGGAGGGTGGGGGACAGGTAGCAGAAATACCCTGTTCCTTTTAATTATAGGGTCTCTTTCTCTTCTTCCAGCAAATATCTGTCAACATTTGTGGGTAAAAACTCATAAATTGTGTCACGAAGCAATCTCCCTGACAAAATACGTATGTTTTATTACAAACAGTTCATTATTTCCTAATTTAAAAAATAATAATAATAAGTAGAATCCAGGAAAAGCTCTTGTCAGTTAAATTCATCTCCTCAGAAACAAAGTTTTTTTTGGACAATTCTCAGAAGCTAATTTATCCCTAAACAAACATAGTCTGCCTTTGGGTGGTCCTACTCAGAAGTGGAGGTGATGTCATCATGTTGGACACAGAGTGGTGGGTGTGATTGCTGTCCTTTAAACATAGTTGTTCCCAATGTCCACGTGTGTAGGGGATGAGTTCTGAAACAGGCACTCCCACATCCAATTCACATATGTATAGAAATTACCTTCAAAAACAAAAAAGGCTCAGTGCTTCTGTCCACGTACTGCTAACACCCCACACGGGCATATTCAATTCTTAAAGAAGTTAATCACTTATTTGTAATCTCAGGATGTTGTTTTATAGTGTTGTTTGCATTTTATAATTTGACATTACGGTTGGAAATGCTTTCCAAGTGCTATGCATTGTTGTGGACGCTAGGTAGGTCTGTCTGTGGCTTTTTTTTTCCCCCTGCTATAGCAAAGTCTGTTGGCGGAGACATGGGCTTGGGGCAGGAAAGATAAATAAATCAAGAGAACAGGGATTAGGGTCCAATCTTCAAAGTACAGAGTGTAGTTCAAAATCTAAGCTGTTTCTAGAGTAAGTACCTGAAGGGGCGAAGATCCCTTCCTTTTGAATTTGATGATAACGGGCTTGGAAATGAGCCTCCACAGACCTGGGTGGAAGAGTGTCCAGCCTCTTCCTACCGGTTGCACACTAAATTTCTGGGGGAAAAGATGATAGTCTTAGGTTTCTGCATTTCCCTAAGACCCCCACCCCACCCCTGGTGCTACTGAAGGGGCTGAGGAAAGCAGCTAGTGTTTCTGACCTTGAATTTCTATAGTACCTGTTTTTTCTGGGGAAACCAAAGCACTTTAGGGAGTCTTACAACCCATAATACTTAAGTCATCTTGTCCCGTCACTGCATCCCTGAGAGGCAGGGAGACGCTGGGGTCAGTAGTCTCATTTGAGAGGCAGCTAAACCCAGGAGAAAAAGCCTTGCGCTAGGAGTAAGGGCACTGGGGTGCCAGGCCTGGTTTTGCCACTAGCTATGCAACTTTGGGCAAGTCACTTAACTTTGCTGGGCCTCAGGTTCCCCAGAGGAAAACTGGGGTTAATGATAGCTGCCCTTGGGGATGGTTTGAAGAGAAAATGGGATAACTGATGAGAAGTGCTTTGAAGAAATTAAAGCTCTATGAGAGCAGAGGGTAATCATTTATAGATGAAGAGACTGAAGTCAATAGTTAATGATTGGCCCAAGTTCACAGGATAGCAGAACTGGGACTTGAGTCCAGCATGGTGGACTCCTAGAGTTTGCTCTTCCCATTAGATAGCAACGCTCCAGGTGTGTGTAGATGAGAACCCCCCCCCCCCCACACACACACCTCTCCTATGTTCCTATGTGTGTGGGGTGGGGGGGTGAGGTGCATATGTGAATAGACACGTTGTACAGAGGACGTGTGGCATGTTGGAAGAGTATAGGTAAGAAAACCTGCTTCCTAGTTCCAGTTCTGACAAAAGTCCTCTGTCCTTGGGCACATTTTCTATCTTTTCTGGAACTCAGTTTTCTAATCTGTAAAATGAGGACATGTGCTAAATGGTCTGTCTGGGTCCTTCGGCTCTAGCTCTTGATTCCATGATGAGTAATGTATGTATGTATATAGAAATATGCTTATCTGTAGAAATGAGCCCATTTGACAGTTGGAGACAAGGCCTGCCCAAGTGCTTTTATTGTGACAAAAACAGTGAATTCACGAATTCAAGTTCATAAAACCTTGTTTTAAACTTCCGTGGTAGTACTTAATGACATTGCTTTCAAGTCACTGTTTAACTGGATGGAAAATGGTGCAGTTTTAAAAATTAAGGTCTTAGCTCACAAGTGTTTGCTGTCAAAATTGTTTTAATAAAGTTCATCTGTTAAAGTTAGACATTCAACCATTCTGTGCTTGGGCAGGTCCCAACAGCCTATTTGCAAACAGGCTGGTTTTGTGTATGGGCCCTTTGCATATAGCTATGTAAAAGTTAGCTGTTGGCTTGATCATGATAAATATAAGCAGGCTACCTGGAGAACAGTCCAGAAAAGAAAGTTCTAGTTCTTACAAACTGGTGACATGAATCCATTAAGCTGTGTGCCATTTCCAGTGTGAAGACATTGTTTGCTGGCTAAGGTCTCTGACTTTTTGTGGCATATGAGGTGTAAAATGTTGTCAAAAAAGAATCTGGTGTTTAAAAGAATCAAACTATGGTGGCATTAAATGTTCACTTTTATTCTACCCAGAGTCATGAATTCCTCTCTATCCAATTTATCCTTCTGTACCGAGGGAGAAAGCAATTCAAGGCCTGTTGGCAGGTGGAATTCTTCTCACCTGAGCAACAACTTGGCCTTGGCCTGCCTCCCGGGCCCCCAAAGGACCTCCTGGGATGAGGTCTATCTAGTCTGCTGTGGCTCTGGCCTCCAACAAGTTCAGAAGCTAAGCCAGGAGTGGGTAGAGGTGGGGGCGGAGCCACAGAGCACCTGACATTGTCCCACATCTGTGAGTCAGCTGGCGGGCTGGCATTCACACATGAAAAGTATGGCCTGGTAATTTCTCCCTCATTCGAACGTCTCCAGGCTTGCACACAATAGGCATTCTCAATCCTTGCACATTGCTTAGGCCTGAACACACAGGCCCCTTGTTAAAACAGTGCTTGTCTCAACTGTAACTGTGTGCATTCAGTCAAGAAAGCAAAACATTAGAAACTGGAAAAAGTTCTCCTAGGGAGTATCCCCTGCAAAGACAATCTCTTCCCCGCCTCTGAAGATACTTTCCCCCTGAGTAGCACTGAGGCTCAGTTGGAAGTTGGTAGGCATTTCCTAGATGTAGGTACCATCTATCCAATCAACTGAGTGCTCCATAGTCCCAAGAACTATGGCAGAGGGACCATGGGAAGCAAATAGACACTCTTTACTCCTGGCAAGGCTCTAAGTCCCTGTCCCCCACTCCGCTGAGCTCCCTGGACATGCAAGCTCCAGCCTCCCTGTTCTCCTCCCTAAATCCTAGACCAGACCTCCTTTGGGGTCCTTTAGTCCACCCTAGCAGAAGCCATACTCCATACAGGATTTCTAGAAATAATGCCTTCAACTAGAAGAGCAAGTATAAGTGCTACCTAATGCTGACCATTCTCTTGGGAGAGAAAAAGAACATGCAAGGAGCATCTGGAATTGTCTCTAATGGCTTCACTCTAACTGAAGACTCTACCTCACAGTTCTTCAGTGTGGTCTATCATACGATCATGCCTTCAATCCGTATCAGAGCCTACGTGAAGAAGTGAGAAGGACATGTGGGGTCATCAGAAGCAACTTCTCACGGGGCAGGGGACTATGCCAAGTATAGAATCTTAGCTGTATTTGTCTGTCTCTTAAATCACTCAACTCTCAAATTTGTGACAGTAAAACCTGTTAAAGCTGGAACCTGCGTAAGGCGGAAACCTGTCAGAAGGAGGAAAACTTAAATATTTTCCACTAATAGAGATCAATAGAAAACTGGTAAGACCGCACCCTGTCAAAGGCAGAAAACTTGCGAGATCCGGAAAAACAAGGCAGTCCTGTCACGTTCCAGCTCTCACAGGTTTCACTGTATTAATATTATTTTAATTATTTTCACCCTTTTCAGTCCTGTCTTTGAGTCTCAGGGAGGACTTTAAGCAGGCTCTCCATGGCCGTTTTACTACAGCACCACAATGTACTCTGCCAGGTGCCACTGGAGACAGGAAGGATGGAATCAACAAAGCAAGGTGACACCTTTCCAGCAACTGCAGGTAGGGCCATCCCAGAACGTGGATGGAGAAAATGCCTCCTTGTCCCATGTAGGGCCTGCTGCAGTGTCTGACACTCCCCGAGAAGAACATCTAGTTGAAGGCATAATTTCTAGAAAACCCTTATAGACATACAGAGCCCTTGGAGTTAAACACACTGACCCATCAGCGGCAGGCATGCTCCTAGCACTCATGGGTGTCTCTCGTTCTTCTATACCCTCATATCTAGGACAGAGCCTGAAACAGAGTGGGTGCCCAGTCAGTATTTGTTGGTGGAATGACTGAATGAGTGCAAGGATCTCCTTTAGGAGAAGAAGAGAGCATGAAAAGAAGCTGGGCAGGAGCCTGAAGACGATTCGGTCACTCCACCCTCCCCTGACAAAAGGACCTGGTGACCAGGGGTATGCATCTGCAAATCCCCAGCTGAGATTAAGTACCTAATTCACAGCAGAGAAGGGGCAAGAGGCCACACAGGGTCAAACCTGGGCTGAATCTACCCATGGCCTTAACCTTCCAACCACTCACCAGCTTGGCCTCCTACACCATTTCTCTCTCCAAGGGATAAACTCGTTGCCATCGAGTGAATTCTGACTCATAGCGACCCAATAGGACAGAGTAGAACTATCCCACAGGGTTTCCAAGGCTGGAATCTTTGCGGAAACAGATCGCCCTCAGAGGGGCTGGTGGGTTCAAACCATCGACCTTTGGGTTAGCGGCAACTGAGTGCTTAACCATTGCGCCACCAGGGCTCCCTCCCACGAGATGTAAAAGAGTAACATTCAAGCTCTTAGATCCCCACTCTACATGTATAAAGCGATTACATTTGCTTTGGCCCAGACACCGCGCTGGTTGCTGATGAATAAACAGATTCCGAGCCTCAAGAATCTCAGCTGACAAGACCGGCTGACAACTGAAGCCCCACTGCAAACAGGCGAAAAAACCTCCTGCTCAAAGTGGCGTGGAGGTTACGCCGCCGATCTCTCGCACCTGCGGCTCTTCCTCTAACCAAGCCCGCGCTGCTTCTTCGCACGTGGCTGCGAGCAGAGAAAGGGGCGTGGCGGCGAGCCCCGCGGGGTGGATCCTGCTAAGCGTGGGTCCATCTACAAGCCGCTTACGCCACGGTGGAGACTCCGTGCGGGCTTGCTAGCACCGAGGCCGCAGGCAGGCTCGGCCCTCCGGCTCCTGCTGCCACCGGGTAAAGGGAGAGGCCGCCTGCCCGGGACCGCCCGCCCGCGCCCTCACTCGACCCGTCCAGCAATTCCCTTGGAGGCCGCCTCCCTCCACACCCGCAAGTCCATTTGCAAAGAGGGGAAGAAGAGCAAACTGCAGAAATGCAGGCGGCTGTGGCGCTCAGGGAGGAGCGGGTGGCCTGCCCCCTCGGGCGGCGACTTCGAGGCTGGTTCACAATGAGCCGGCAGCCTTGTCTCTGCAGCCGAGGGAGGTGACCCGGAGGCCACCTGCCACCCCAAGGAAGCTGCTGCCGTGACAGGGCCCACCTGCAGGCTGGGTAAGTGCTGTGTTGCTTTTGTTTTTCGTTTTTAAATGATTACGTAATTGCCCTCGCTCTGGTCCAAAGGTATAAATTACACCAACTTGACTGTGCTCAGAAAAAACCCTCAAAATAAAGGCCTTTAGCCACCAGACCACGAGATTCCACGGCATCTCCAAGGCCCGCGAAGGCCCAGTGAAAGAAAAGCCTTTTGTTTCTTTAACTTAACTTTTGAGAAATTGGAAAAAGAAACACAAAATTACCTTTAATCCCACCTCAGAGAGAACTGCTGTTGTTGTTTGTAGACAAACACAGGTACTTCTACAAATATTGGGATCATTCTGGACACAGCCCTTTAGGAATCTGCTTTTTTCCCTTTAATAATTCCACCATGAACACTTATTTCCCCAGACATTACATGTGCTCCTACAATGTGATTTTTGGTGGCTGTGGAATATTCCATCAGGTAGATTGACCCTCATTTATGTACCACCATTTCCTGTTATTGAACCTTGAGATTGTTTCCACTTTTTTTGCTATTATAAATTACACTGTAGTAGACATGCTTTAATAAAAGTCTCTTTTTTATATCTCTGGCAAGTCTTATTAGGATAAATTCCTAAAGTGGGATAGCTGTAATGGGAGTAATAAAACATTATAAGGCGTTGTGTTTTATACACATGGAGAGTGGCCGTGTTTGAAGTTGTCAAACCTGAAGCCGTCCCTGAGAACCGCACACAGTCATCTCCTCGTCCCTAAACTTCTCTCTCACCGATTCAGTTATGTGTTCTTTCCACAAATACATACTGAGGAGTCCCATAGTGGGTCAGCATGCCCTGTTGTAAGATTCGCCAAGTTCTTGGAGTACATACCCTTTGCATTTTAACGTGAGGCATACGTTGTTGGTAGCTGTCGAAGAGTTGCCTGGACTCATGGCGACCCCATGCACACCTGAATGAACCCTGCCTGGTCCTGCACCATACCGATGATCGGCTGCAGGTTGGTTAATGTTCTGTTGTGATCCATAAGGTTTTCATTGGCTGATTTTTGGTCATAGATTGCCAGGCCTTTCTTCCTAGTCCATCTTATTCTGGAAGCTCCACTGAGACCTGTTCAGCATCACAACAACACACAAGCCTCCAATGACAGACGAGTGGTGGATGCTTATGAGAGGCATTGGCCAAAAATCGAACCTGGGTCTCCCACTGAACCACCAGTGCCCCCACGGAATGTGTATCTGTCTCTAAATATTAGGCTTCTGGAGGATAGAGAATTCCCTTGGGTAGCGCAAACAGTTAAGTGCTTAATTATTAACTGAAAAATTGGTGGTTTGAACCCACCCAGAGGCACCTCGGAAGAAAGGCCTGGCAATCTGCTTCTGAAAGGTCATAGCCTTGAAAACCCCGTGGAGTGCAGTTCTACTCTGCAAAACGTGGGGTCGCCATGAGTCACAATAGTCTCAGCAACAGCTGGTTTGGTTTGGTAGAAGCTATTTCTATGGCCCCTGGTGCTAGCACAGTGCTGGGCATAACATGTTAAAATATAGAGGGTTTGGGGCAATTGCTCTCAAAGGGAAAGGGATTTTTGTATACATTATAAATATGTATTTTGGGGAAGCTTCCCTGTGGATTCTAATATGCATCTCAGAGCTTGTTGAGAACTCTTGGATAAGGAGACCCCGAGCCTGAGTGCTGGTTTGTGAACTGCAACTTGCAGATGACTTCGAGGGTGGCCCGGGGCATCTCTGGGCCTCAGGGTCCTCATCTGTGTAAGAGAAGTGAAGCTTTGCCTGTCTTAACTAGTTAGTCCTGGACTTGTTCTGAGGCTGAGAGAAGACACTGTATGTAGTAGTATCTTATGATATGGTAAAACGCTCAACAGATGTGAAGTGGAGTGACAGAAGCTTGTTTCAGTCATTAGAACAAAGACTCCTAAGGTGGACCTTCACTCCTTCACAGACTGTACCTGTTACCTGGTGACCTAGGCCAATTTATCCACTCAACACCTGTCCCATTCTTTTGTAAATAGTGGCCTCCATCTGTTGACATTACGTGGGGCTATCTGTCCCCATTCCCAACCTTGTTCTCAGGTGGTATGATGTAATGAAAATAAGTCTCAGGGGGCATTCCGCAACGTGTATAAACATTTATTCGCAAACAAGCTCAACAGTGGTCATGGGGACTGTTCCTGTTAGCTCTGTCCTGGCTCTCTGTCCTCAGGCACTCTGAGGAGAGAGTGCCTTATATCAAAGGCTCACAGGGAGCCGATGACAGGAGAAGCCGGTCCCTCATTAAGTGGAGAGGACACACCACCAAATGGGGCTCTATGACTCGAGCCTTACTCCCAGGTCATAGGTCCTGGCTTACTGGATTCTTCTTCCCACCTCTTGCAAGGACGGTGGAGTTTGTGATATTTTCCAAGTCAACCACATCGTGAGCGCCTCTTGTTTTACGAAGAAAAACTATTTCTAATGCTATGTGTTAACTGATGTGCCTCCTGGTTAGATGTAGGTAATAATGTTTAGAGTGCTGATTGTAGGGACTTGTAGAGTATGGCTTCCTGATAAGAGCCCTTCAGTGCTAACTAACCACCCCTGCATTGTGAGTCCTACATTAGTACTTTAGAAGCGAGCTAACCGTTCCTAAACCAAAAAAAATACACCAAACTCGTTGCCGTCGAGTCGATTCCAACTCATGGTGACCCTGTAGGACAGAGTAGAACTGCCCCATAGGGTTTCCAAGGAGC
This sequence comes from Dugong dugon, assembly GCA_030035585.1. Classification (NCBI taxonomy): domain Eukaryota; kingdom Metazoa; phylum Chordata; class Mammalia; order Sirenia; family Dugongidae; genus Dugong; species Dugong dugon. Next base: position 18,177,528 of record CM057469.1, on the reverse strand, counting down.
GCCTGGTGGATTTGAACTGCCGACCTTTTGGTTAGCAGCCGTAGCACTTAACCATTCCTAAGGTATACATTAAATTCTCTCTCTCTTTCATGCTGACACGCACACACGTGCGCATGCATACATGCATGTGATTTCTTGCTCTTTCAGCTTCTTACAGGGTCTCTGGAAATGGCTGTATCTCATTGCTAGATCAGAATTAGCCACGATGCCCCCGCTTCCATAGGCCTACCATCTCTTGTGCTGCTCTATCATTGGTGGACCTAGCACCCCAAGCTGGGCAGAAGCAACTTGTGGGTTCTGGCAACAACAGAATGAAACACTGCCTGGTCCTACATCATCCTCACAATCTTTGTGATGCTTGAGCCCATGTTGCAGCCATGTGTGAGTCCATCTTGTTGAGGGTCTTCCTCTTTTTTGCTGACCCTTTACTTTATCAAGCGTGATGTCTTTCTCCAGGGACTAGTCCCTCCTGATAACATGTCCAAAGTATGTGGGATGAAGTCTCGCCATCCTCACTTCTAAGGAGCATTCTACTGTACTTCTTCCAAGACCGATTTTTTTGTCCTTCTGGCAGTCCATGGTATATTCAGTATTCTTTACCAACACCGTAATTCAAAGACATCAATTTTTCATCTTCCTGATCCATTTCCTTCTTTGGTGGTAAACAGGATATTGCTAATCTGTGGAATGCGGTAGCATCATGATTACTTGTTATCACCTGTGCTTACGTGGGATAAAGTCACTTTTGAAGAAAGGTTTTAGGAGGGTAAGTTGCTATGCACTTGACTGTTACTGCAGTAATGGTAACTATAAAGAGTATGGAGTGGGGTGAGTATTCTTAACTGTGCTGGAGACACCACAGGGGAAAAGTGACAAAGTCTCTGCTCAAGATTCAGGCAGGGAAGCAGAAAACTTCCAGAGTATTCCTAAAAGGATTATCTCTTGTAGTTGTGAGTATCATTACAATAAAAGCTGAGTTCAGAGCCCCACCAACTCTCTTAACAAAAAATGAATGTCACTGATAGGGAAGGAGCACATTTAAAAGAGGCATACTTGTGTGTAATTGGACACATCTGTCAGAACTTGAACTCCCAAATATTCCTGAGCCTCTCTTGCCAAAAAAAGTATTCCTCCTCCTTATCTGAAGACCCTTGTTTCCCCTCGATTGTAGACTCTGCACTGATGTCACTGGAAGCAGTTGCCCTGCAAGGGATGTTCTGAATCTTCTCCAGACCCATCCCTACCACCCTTCACTGCCTCCACACCCATGACTGGAAACACATCTCAAACACCACATGAGGACTACCCGAGGAGGAGATGGCTGAGTATGTGTGGGAATTGAGTTATTAGATACTAGAGAAAAAAGATAGAATATACTGCTGGATCAGGCTGAATTTATCAGTGTGGCTGCACATAGCAGTGATTATGGATTTAATATTTTAGCTTGAGAGCTGGGAGTGGTTATAACAGTTTGTTAGCTTAGTTGACTGAAATCCAGACTCAGTTGTCACATTTCATGAGGTTGAAATGACATAACTTCCGTGGTATAATAAAAAGGAAAAAATCGAAAGACTTAAAAAGTTAAAAATGTTGAAGTGTATTTATCATGTGCAGTTGTATCCCTGGGTGGCTCAGACGGTTTGCACTTGACTACTAACCTAAAAATTAGTAGTACGAACCCACCCAGTAGCACTGTGGAAGAAAGGCCTGGCAATCTGCTTCCATAAAGATTACAGCCAAGGGAATTCAGGCAAAATGGCGCTCTAGGCAGAAGCACCATGCCGTCCCTCCACAGCAAAGATCTGAAAAACTAAGCCAAACAGAGAAAACAGCAATCCTGAAACCTTAAAACATCAAATGAAGAGATAAAGAACTCAGCCAAGCACCAATGGAGTGAGAAAACTGACAGAAAACGGAGAGCGAGGAGATATTGATGCAGAGGTCCCCTATCAGCTAATGCAGTGTGGATCTGCCATCTTGGACCCCTATCAAAGACCAGAAAATAGGGGGTATGAGAAAGCAGCTTCACGGAGCTTCCAGCAGGAAACAGAACAACTGGAAATTTGCAATATACGCTTTCCCACCCCTCACCCTTCTTCACCCCCAGTCGGCCTTCTCTGCTTCCTGCGGCCACAGTCTCTTGTCCAGGAAGCACCGGCCACTTGGATGCCGCCCGCCCTCACTGGCTGGCTCTCTGGGTGCCATTTGGTGTTGCTTTTTTTCGGCTTCTTTTGATTTCTTCCTTACCTCTCACCACCTCCCCCTCCTTTCACTCAAATACCTGGCTCCGTGCGCCATCTTTGCTTCTTCCTGAGGGGTTGCAGAGCTCCGTTCAAGTGTGGAGCTGCTTCCTGGTCTGGGCTGCCATGCTGGTGGTATCCTGGGGCTTTTGTTTGTTTGTTTGTTTTGAATTTGTGCATATTCTTTTCCTTTTCTTGAATCGGGAGCCCGTTCTGGCCGGGTGGTGCTGCGGGCCTTGGAGCCTACCCCTTAGCTTGTGCAGACGCCCAGAGGGATCCCTGAGGGCATTTCTTTTCTCGTGGTATTTTTTTCTCTTTCTGTTTTTTGGGGGGCTTTTCTTCTTCGTCTACTTTTTTTTTTTAATTTGTTTTGTTTTCTTTTCCCTTTTTGTCTTTCTTCATTACTCAGTTTCTTGTCTCTCTATACCTTCCTTCTCTTTCTGTTCCCTGAATACCTGGCACTGAATACCTCTACGCCTTCTAGCTAGGCTGTACTGCAACACCTGAGAACAACTTCCCCAGACCTCATAGCTGCACCCATGGGATCCCTGGGAACTTTGCTGTTCTTTTTCCTTTCTGATTTTTATTTATTCATTCTTTTTTTTTCTTCTTCCCCTTTTTGTTTTTCTCCATTTCATAGTCTCTCATCTCTCCACTCCAACAGCAAGCTCCCCCCTCGCACTGTTTTTTGTCTGTTTGTATTTTTTGGCTCCTGTTCCTCTCTCCTCTCTCCCATATCCATCTTAGCTCCACACATAACAATCTCCCCACTACGTCCTGCCTACCTGCACCGTGTGCTGAACATCACACCACCAAGCAGCACAGGCAGAGTCTACTGGAACCTGCCCTGCACTGATTACCGACCCGCTCTGGTGACTGTAGTAAGTGCCACAAACAACCCGTCCCAGTAACTCCTCTTGAGCTAGACCTGCCCTGCTGTACCATATCTGAGCGACTGACCCTGCCAATTGGAGAAGGAGGCGAAAAGTATCGTGCCGACAGATGAACAAAGAACACACAGCCCGCCTGCTCAGACATAGCCAAATAAAAAAAAAAAGAACAAAACAAATAAACCTACAATCAACATATGAGAAAAATAACTACCGAATCACCCAAAGACAACAGACAATATCAAAACATTTACAAAATCAGGACAGGATGGTCCTAGTAGGCGTCCAAAATACAACACCAGATGACTTTCCCGTGGAAGAAAAGGCACTAGAACTATCTGATAGGGAATTCAAATCTCTAATACTCAGAATTCTCCAAGAGTTGAAAGCAAAAAGCAGACAAAAATGAGGAAAAAATAGACAAATTCATGGAAAATACAGACAAAAAATTGGAAGAATTCAGGAAAATAATGCAGGAACAAAAATGCCAAAATAACTTCACAAAGACAACAGTTAGAAATCCAAAAGATAAACAACGAGATTTCAGAAATGGACGGTGTCATAGAAGGGCTGAGAAGCAGATTTGAAATAGTGGAAGACAGGATCAGTGGAATTGAAGACAAACACTTGGATACAACTCTGTTTGAGGAAAACTCAGAAAAAAGAACAAAGAAAAATGAAGAGACCCTGAGAGTTATGTGGGATACAATCAAAAGCAAAAATTTGCGAGTGATTGGAGTTCCAGAACAGGGGGAGAAAACAGAAAACACGAGAGGATCATTGAAGAACTGCTGACAGAAAACTTCCCCAATATCATGAAACATGAAAAGTTGGCCATCCAAGAAGCTCAATGAACCCCATAAAGGATAGACCACAAAAGGAAATCACCAAGGCATATCATAATCACACTCACTAAAACCAAAAACAAAGAATTCTGAGAGCAGCTCATGAAAAATAAGAAGTCACATACAGAGGATAAACAGTAAGACTAAGCTCAGATTATTCAACAGAAACCATGCAGGCAAGAAGGCAATGGGATGACATATATAAAACCTTGAAAGAAAAAAAATTTCCAGCCAAGAATAATATATCCTGCAAAACTCTCGTTCAAATATGATGGTGAAATTAGGACATTTCCAGATAAACAGAAATTAAGGGACTATGTAAAAACCAAACCAAACTTACAAGAATTGTTAAAGGGAGTTCTTCAATCTGAGAACAAACAACTTCAGCTCACAGGCAGAATCTAGGATGCAGGATCATACCAGCCAGATACCAATCTAGGAAATCAACTCTCAAGGACTATCCAAAACCAAAAGAAATACAACAGGGAATCAGAGCAGTTAATCAGTAAATGACAACAACATCAGAACAATAAAAGAGGGAATAAATGGTATAGGTATAAAACCTTCTAATGGAGAGGAAGGCAAGGTGATACCAAGTAATAACTTCAAACTTAGAAAGATAAGGGTAAATTTCATGGTAGCCAAAAATAAAATTAATAAACATACTCATAAAAATAAAGAGGAAAAACATTAAGTCTCAGCAAAAACAAAACCTACAAAAACAAAAGAAATGAAAAAAAAAAATCCACAAACAAAAGTAACTCAGCACAGGAGAATAAGAACAAAGAAAACGTCAGCACCACAAAAAAAAAGCACGACAAAATGACAGCAACAAACTCAATGTCTATCAGTAATTACACTGAATGTAAATGGACTCAATGCACCCATTAAGAGATGGAGAGTGACAGAATGGATAAGAAAACAGGATCCATCAATATACAGTCTACAAGAGACACACCTTGGAAACAAAGATGTGAATTTATTAAAAGTCAAAGGTTGGAAAAAAATATATCAAGCTAACAACTACCAAAAAAGAGCAGAAGTGGCAGTTCTAATCTCAGATAAAATAGACTTTAAAACAAAATCTACCATAAAAGACAAAGAAGGACACTATATAATCATTAAGGGGATGTTCCATCATGAAGACGTAACCATAATAAACATCTACACACCCAATGACAGGGCTCCAAAATACATAAAACAAACTCTAACAAAACACTGAAAAGAGAAATTGATAGTTCCACAATAATAGTAGGATACTTCAACACACCACTCTCAGTAAAGGACAGAACAACTAAAAAGAAACTCAGCAAAGATACAGAAGACCTAAAGGGCACAATCAGCCAACTTGACCTCATAGACATATATAGAACACTCCATCCAACCGCTGCAAAGTACACATTCTTTTCCAATGCACATGGAACATTCTCCAGAAGAGACCACATCTTAGGCCACAGAGCAATCATAAACAAGATCCAAAACGTTGAGATAATTCAAAGTATCTCCTCTGACCACAATGCGATCAAGGTAGAAATAACAACAGAAAGAGCAAGGAAAAAAAAAATCAGTTACATGGAAACTGAATAATACCCTGCTTACACATCACTCAGTAACAGAAGAAATCAGAGATGGAATCAAAAAATTCCTAGAATCAAATGAGAATGAAAACACATCATACCAAAACCTTTGGGACACAGCAAAGGCAGTCCTCAGAGGACAATTTATGGCAATAGATGCAAACATCAAAAAAGAAGAAAGGTACAAAATCAAAACATTAACCACAAAACTCAAACAAATAGAAAGAGAACAGCAAAAAAAGGCCCACAGCCACCAGAAGAAAGGAAATAGTAAAGATCAGAGCAGAAATAAGTGAAATAGAGAACAGAAAAACAATAGAAAGAATCAACAAAACCAAAAGTTGGTTCTTTGAAAGAACCAACAAAATCGACAAACCACTGGCCAGACTGACAAAAGAAAAACTGCATTGGGCACAAATAACCCAAATAAGAAATAAAATGGGGGACATTACAACAGACCCAACCGAAATAAAAAGGATCATAACAGAATATTATGAAAAATTATACTCCAACAAATTTGAAAACCTAGAAGAAATGGATAAATTTCTAGAATCACACTACCTACCCAAACTACAACAAAGTGATGTTGAAAATCTGAACAGACCCATAACAAGAGAAGAGATTAAAACGGTAATAAAAAAAACTTCTAACAAAAAAAAAGCCCTGGCCCAGATGGCTTCACTGAGGAATTCTACAAAACATTTACAGAAGAGCTTGTACCAGTACTACTCAAGCTGTTTCAGAGCATAGAAAAGTCAGCAACGCTTCCAAATTCATTCTATGAAGCCAGCATAATGCTGATACCAAAACCAGGCAAAGACGCCACAAAGAAAGAAGATTACACACCAATATCTCTCATGAATATAGATGCAAAAATTCTGAACAAAATTCTAGCCAATAGAATTCAGCATCATATCAAAAAAATAATACACCACGACCAAGTAGGATTCATACCAGGTATGCAAGGATGGTTCAACATTAGAAAATCAATCAACGTAATCCACCACATAAATAAAAGGAAAGCAAAGAATCACATGATCATCTCAATTGATGCAGAAAAGGCATTTGACAAAGCCCAACACCCCTTCCTGATAAAAACTCTCAATAAAATAGGTATAGAAGGGAAATTTCTCATCATAACAAAGGGCATCTATGCAAAACCAATGGCCAACATCATTCTTAATGGAGAGAGGCTGAAACCATTCCCCTTGAGAACAGGAACAAGACAAGGATGCCCCTTATCACCACTCCTATTTAACATTGTGCTGGGAGTTCTAGCTAGAGCAATAAGGCAAGAAAAATAAATAAAGGGCATCCAAATTGGTAATGAAGAAGTTAAACTGTCCCTGTTTGCAGATGATATGATACTATACCAAGAAAACCCTAAAGACTCCATGAGAAATCTGCTGGAACTACTAGAAAAATTCAGCAGAGTAGCAGGATACAAGATAAACATACAAAAATCAGTTGGATTCCTATACACCAATAAGGAGAACGATGAAAAGGAAATCAGGAAAACAATACCATTTATAATAGCCCCTAAAAAGATAAAAATACTTAGGAATAAATCTGGCCAAGGATGTAAAAGACCTACACAAAGAAAACTACAAAGCACTACTGCAAGAAACCCAAAGGGATCTACATAAATGGAAAAGCATACCATGCTCATGGATAGGTAGACTCAACATTGTGAAAATGACAATTCTACCCAAAGCAATTTACAAATACAACTCACTCCCAATCCAAATACCAACAACATTCTTCAAAGAGATGGAAAAACTAATCATTAACTTTATATGGAAAGGGAAGAAGCCGTGAATAAGTAAAGCACTACTGAGGAAGAAGAAGAAAGTTGGAGGACTCACACTACCTGACTTCAGAACCTACTATACAGCTACAGTAGTCAAACAGCCTGGTACTGCTATGTCAACAGATACATTGACCAGTGGAACAGAATTGAGAACCCAGATGTAAATCCATCCACCTACGGTCACCTGATCTTTGACAAGGGCCCAAAGTCCATCAAATGGGGAAAAGACAGTCTTTTTAACAAATGGTGCTGGCAGAACTGGATATCCATCTGCAAAAAAATGAAACAGAACCCATACCTCACACTGTATACAAAAACTACTTCAAAATGGATCACAGACCTGTATATAAAGCCTAAAACTATAAAGTTCATAGAAGAAAAAATAGGACCAACACTTCAGGCCTTAATACATGGCATTAACAGGATACAAACCATAACCATCAATGCACAAACCCCAGAAGATAAGCTAGATAACTGGGATCTTCTAAAAATCAAACACCTATGTTCTTCAAAAGACTTCACCAAAAGAGTAAAAAGATAGCCTACAGACTGGAAGAAAACTTAGGACAGTACAAGTCAGACAAAGGTCTAATCTCTGTAATCTACAAGAAAATCCAACACCTGTACAACAAAAAACAAATAATCCTATTAAAAAATGGGCAAAGGAAATGAACAGACACTTCACCAAAGAAGACATTCAAGCGGCCAACAGACACATGAGGAAATGCTCGCGATCACTAGCCATTAGAGAAATGCAAATTAAAACCACAATGAGATACCATCTCACCCTGGCATTACTGGCATGAATCAAAAACACTGGAAATAGCAAATGTTGGAGGGGCTGCGGGGAGATCGGAACTCTTAATGCACTGCTGGTGGGATTGCAAAATGATACAACTGTTTTGGAAAATGATATGGGGCTTCCTCACAAAGCTAGAAATAGACATACCATTCGATCCAGCAATCCCACTCCTAGGAATATATCCTAGAGAAATTAAGAGTCGTCACTCCAATAGACATATACACACCTATGTTCATGGCAGCATTGTTCACAATAGCAAAACGATGGAAACAACCTAGATGCCCATCAACACATGAATGGATAAACAAACTATGGTACATACACACAATGGAGTACTATGCAACGAGAAAGAACAACGATGAATATGTGAAGCATCTCATAACATGGATGAAACTGGAGGACATTATGCTGAATGAAATAAGTCAATCACAAAAGGACAAATATTGTATGAGACCTCTATTGTAAAAACCCATGAAAAAGTTCACACACAAAAAGTAACAGTCTTTGTTGGTTACCAGGGATGGGAGGGGGTGTGGGGCAGAAAATACTAAATAGGCAATAGATAAGTGGTATCTTGGGTGAAGGGTGAGACAGTACACAATACTGGGGAATCCAGCACAACTTGTACAAGGAAAGGTCATGGAAGCCCCACAGACACATCCAAACTCCCTGAGGGACTGAACTGCTGGCGGAGGGCTGTGGGGACCATGGTCTCGGGGGACATCTAGCTCAATTGGCATAACAGTTTATAAAGGCAATGTTCTACATTCTACCTTGGTGAGTAGTGTCTGAGGTCTTAAAAGCCTGTGAGCAGCCATCTAAGATACTCCACTGGTCTCATCCCTTCAGGAGCAAGGGAGAATGAAGAGAACAGGATACCAGGGAAAGATTAGTCCGAAGGACTAATGGACCACAGCTACCATGGCCTCCACCAGACTGAGTCCAGTACAGCTAGATGGTGCCCGGCTACCACCACTGACTGCTCTGACCGTGATCACAACAGAGGGTTCTGGACAGAGCTGGAGAAGGATGTAGAACAAAATTCTAACTCACACACAAAAAAAGACTAGATTTACTGGCCTAAAGGAGACTGGAGAAACCCTGAGAATATGGCTCCCAGACACCCTTTTAGCTCAGTGGTGAAGTCACTTCCGAGGTTTACTGTTCAGCCGGGGAGTGGACAGCCCCATAAAACCAAATGGGACTAATGAGGCACAGCAGCCCAGGGACAAGGACTAGAAGGCGGAAGGGGACAGGAAAGCTGGTGATAGGGAACCCAAGGTTGAGTAGGGATAGTGTTGATGTGTTGTAAGGTTGTTAGCCATTGTCATAGGGCAACGTGTGTACTAACTGTTAAATGAGAAACTGTTTTGTTCTGTAAACCTTCATCTAAAGTGAGAATAGCAGCACAGTTGGAAGAGTGTAGTCGATGTCACTGAACTGTGCATGTAGAAATTTTTGGAATTGTGTACCTTTGGCTATGTCTATTTTCACCAAAAAAAAATGTCGAGAAGGGAGAGGGTTGACATGTCGTGGCATTGTTAACCAATGTCATAAAACAATATGTGTACTACTGTCTTACGAGAAACCATTTGTTCTGTAAACCTTCACCTGAAGAACAATCAAAAATAAAAATAAAAAAGTGACAAATGAATCCCAAAAAAAAGGATTACAGCCAAGAAAACCCTATGGAGCTCAGTTCTACTCTGTGACACGTGGGGTAGTCATGAGTTTGAATCTACTTGGAAGTGATTTTCTTTTTTTTTTTTTGGCTACATCCCTGGACCCACCCCAACCCCTTTAATATCTCCCAGAGAACACTCCCTTTACTAAGGCATTGAAAAGTGCTTTAGTGAGGGGAATACCAACATCCGTAAAAATCTCTGGTGGCTGTGCTGTTCAGACCCAAGGATGAGTAAGAGATGCCAGCATTGGAATGGGTTCTCCAGTTTCATTGAGAATGATGAGATTCCAGAGGGGTAGAGCTTACCCTCCAGAGACAAGGTGGAAACAATAATTGTAATGAGTAGTACAGACAACATGGCAACTGGAACGTTTTGACAACAGGCAATTATTTTCTCTATATAAATTCGCAAGAACACCAGAGGCATTTTACTTTCACCTGAAATGACCAGCAGTACACCTTTGCCATTTTGCCGCAGGGCTATGTCAGTTCTCCTGCCAAATCTAGTCGTCACAGATCTTGATCATTTGACATCCCATAGAAGATCACATTGGTCAGTTACATTGATGACATCATGATGAATTGACTTGGTGAACAGTAAGTAGCAAATAACCTTTACTAATTTAGTAAGACCATACTTGTCGTAGGGTGGGAGATAAGCTCCACAAAAATTCAGAGGCCTACCACAGAACTGTAGTCTAGAGACTGTTGGGTTATCTTCTTCAAAATGAAAGATGAGTTGTGGCACCTTGTGGAACCTGCCACTAAGCATATGGCACCACACTTGGTGGACTTCTTTGGGCTTTGGGTGTATTTTCCACGTCTGATTATACTATTCTGATCCATTTACCAAGTAACCTGTAAGGCTGTAAGTTTTAAGTGGGGCCCAGAGCAAGAGAAGGCTCTGAAGCAGGCCTAAGCTGCTCTGCCACATGGGTCTTTTGACATCAAAGCTGATGGTATTTGAGGTGTCTTTGAACAATAGGAATACATTCACTAATGGGAACTTCATTAATGGGAACTTCACAGTGAAGATCCCTAGAGTTATGAAGCAAAATTGCTCCCTCTTCTGCAGATAATTACACTTTCGAGAAACCGCACCTGGCTTGCTACAGAGCTGCCTGACATGAACTGGGTATTATCCGCATCACTGAGACATCGGGTTTGGTATATGAAGAATCAGTCTATCATGTACAGCGATTGGGTTCAAGTAAGTCATTAAGGAACAAGCAAGTGGTATGAGCAGGTGGCTCATACTCCCATGACTCCCATGACACCCATTCCTGCTGCACTGCTGCCTCTCCGTCAAGCCACACTTCTGGCCTCGTGGGGAATTCTCTCTGATCAGTTGACAAAGGAAGAAAAAAGTGAGTCTGGTTCACAGATTGCTCTTCATGATATGCTATCCTTTGCCAGAGTGAACTAAGGCAGTATTATACGCTGTATCAGGAGTGTTCTTGAAAGACAGTAGTGAAAGTATATCTTCCCAATGAACAGAACTTCAAGAAGTACATCTGGTTTTCACCTCATCTGGATTTAAAAAATGTCCCAAGGTACTGATCTACACTAATGTGTGGGAATGGCTAATGGTTAGGCCATATGGCTAGGCACTTGATAAGAATGCATTAAGGATATGGGGAAGAGGTATGTGGATGTACCTCTTGAAATAGGCAGGATGTGAAGATATCTGTGTCCCTGTTTGCTCTATAAAAGACTTGGGCAAAGGTAGCTCTCAGGCGGGCAACATGATATATTTTACGAATGTCAATCAGTCTCTTTTCCTAGTCATCCTGGAGTGTGATCAGTGAACTTATAATGAAGTGGCCAGGGAGGCAGAGATGGGGACTATTTATGGATTTAATAAAGTGGAATTCCTCTCACCAAGGATGATCTGGCTACTACCACTGGTGAATCCCCAACTTGACAACAGCAGAGACCAAGCCCAGAAGTCCACCATTCCCTAGTGTGACCAGCCAGCATCTGGTGGCAGGTGGAGGTTGATTATACTAGATCCTTTTCATTATGGAGGGGGAAGTGATTTGTCTTTACTGGAATAGATTATACACACACAAACACATCCCATCTGTATTCATTTTCCTAATTTTTATTTATATATAAATATATTTGCATATATGTGTATTAGATAAAGTGTGTGTGCACGTATGTATATATGATTTGTCTTCCTTTCCCATGATGTTTCTGCAAGAACCACCATCCATGTACTTACAAAATGCCTCACTTATTTCCTAATATCCTCCTCAACATTACCTTTAACTAAGGAACTTATTTCACAGCAAAAGAAATGCAGCAATGTGTGCAAGCCCATGGAGTTCACTGGCCTTATCATGTCCCCCATCATCCAGAAGTAACTAAGCTGAGAGAATAGTGGTAGGGTCTTACGAAGTTTCAGTTACACCACCAGCTTGGAAGGAAGCATGGCATGTTGGGTACTGGCCTATGATAGATGTCATTTGTGCTTTGAATCAGTGACCAGTATTTTATTCTCTTGTAGAAAATAAGACTTGTTGTCAAAACATACTTTAAAAATGTAAAGACAAGCCACATAGTGACAAGACTAGTATCCAGAATGTTTAATAAACTTCCAGAAATAAGTAATGTTTTAGTTATCTAGTGCTGCTGTAACAGAAATACCAAGAGTGGATGGCTTTAACACATGGGAATTTATTCTCTCACAGTTTAGGAGGCTAGAAGTCTGAAATCAGCGTGCTGGCTCTAGGGAAAGGCTTTCTGTCTCTGTCAACTCTGGAGGAAGGTCCTTGTCTCTTTGAGCTTTTGCTCCTGGGCATCTCTCTTCCCCATCTCTGCTTGCTCACTTGCTTGCTTAGTCTCTTTTTATGTCTCAAAAGAGATTGATTTAAAACACACCATACACTAATACTGTCTCATTAACATATCTGTGAAAACCCATTCCCAAATGGCATTATAACCACTACAGGGGTTAGGATTTACAACACATAAATTATTGAGGAACACAGTTCAATCCGTAACAAGAAAAAGGCAAGTAAGTCAATTTTTAAATAGCCAGAAATTTAAACAGGCAAAAGAAGACATTCAAATGGCCAATAAACATGAAAATGTACTTAACTACATTAATAATTGAGGTAATTGCTCATTTAAACCAAAATGATATTATTATACATTCAACAGACTGGAAAATTTTTTTAAATCTGACCCTACAAGTGTTGAGCAGGCTTTAGGGTAACAAAAACTTCCTGTACAAGAGGGCAGAATTTATCCAACCACTTTGATAAGCAACTTGTCATTATCTAGTATAAAGTTAAAGTTATCTTTATCCAGCCTTTTAATTTCTAACTTTTAGTATCTTAAACAACATAGAATGGATGGCATTTTTAAAAATTCAGTCTCATACCTGTTTTTTAATTGAAGTATTTAGTTTCTTTGATATAATTACTGATTTATTTAGGTTTAAATCTATCATTTTACTGTTTGTATCAGCTAGTCTATGTTCCTTTCTTGGTTTCTTTTAGATGTTTTTCCCACACACCCCCCCCCCCCCCACCATTAGCTAGAAGCTGTACTCTCATACAATTATTTAGTGGTTGCTCAAAAATTCCAACATGCATCTTTGACTTACAGAGTCTAATGTTCTAATAAGTACTTTTACTCTCCTCCTACACATTGCAGAAATCGTAGAAGACATCGATTTCATTTCTCCAGATTTGCATGTGCATTTCTAATCTATATATACTTTAAATCCCGTAAGATTATTGTTTTATAGAGTTAATATTCATTTAGATTTACCCACACATTTACCCTTTTTGTTGCTTATTTCTTCCTGCATTTCTGAACTTCTGTCTGAGATCACTTTCCTTTTGCCTAAAGAACTCACTTCAGCATTTTCTTTATTGTCAGTCTGCTGATGAATGATCTCAGTTCTTGTTTGTCTGAAAATAGCTTCATTTCACCTTCTTTCTTGAAAGAGATTTTCATTGGACTTCTCAGATGGCAAATACTTTTTCAGCATTTTGGAGATTTCATTCTATTGTCTTATGACAATATTTTTTGCTAAGAAGCCATTGTTACTCCTTTGATGGTAATCTGTTTGATTTCCCCCATGGCTGTTTATTTTTGTTTTCAACGGTTTGACTATGATGCATCTCATTTTTTGTTTCTCTTTAACTTATCCTAATAGGAGTTCGTAGAACTTCTTAAATCAGTGATTTGATGTCTTTCATCTTTTATGGAAAATTCTCAGCAAATACCTCTTCAAACATTGCTTCAGAATCATTCTCTCTTTAGAGACTCCAATTCCACATACTTCTGTGTTACCTGTGTCTATTATCCTCTTTTCTATTTTTCCATTTTTTTTCTCTCACTTTACACTGAATATTTTCTTCTAGTTTATTAGTTCTCTCTTCAGTTGAGTCTGTTAGACCTAACCATTTAGTTCTTAATTTCAGTTACTTTATTTTTCAATTATAGACGTTTTTAGTTTAGTTTTTTTTTTTTTTTTTAAATATATATTTTATTGTACTTCAGGTGAAAGCTTACAGAGCAAATAGTTTCTCATGAAATAGTAGTACACATGTTGTTTTTTTTGACATTGGTTAACAACCCCACAACGTATTAAGCCTCTAAATTCTCAACCTTTTTTTTTGATGAAAATTACAGATGGCCAAAGATACACCATTTCAAAATTTTCTACATTCACAGTTCAGTGACACTGACTACGCTCTTCCAACTGTGCTGTTATTCTCACTTAAGATGAAGGCTTACAGAACAAAATAGTTTTTCATTTAACAGTTACTACACATGTTGCCCTATGACAATGGTTAACAATCTCACAGCACATCAAGAATATCCTTACTCCACCTTGTGTTCCCTATCACCAGGGGGCTTCCTTGTCCCCTTCTGTCTTCTGGACCTTGTCAGTGGACTATTGCACCTCTTTAGTCTCATTTGTTTATTTATTTATTTATTTATTTTTATTTTATTTAAACACCATTTCAAAACTTTTTACTTACACATTTAAGTGATATTGACTATGCTCTTCCAATTGTGCTGCCATTCTCGCCCAAGATGAAGGCTTACAGGACAAAACAGCCTCCCATTTAATAGTTACTACAAATGTTGCCCTATAGCAGTGGTCAACAATCTCACAATACATCGACAGTGTCCTTATTCAATTTGTGTTCCTTATCATCAGTTTCCTACTCTCCCTCTGCCTTCTGGCCCTTGTCACCGGACTCCTGTACATCGTTAGTCCCATTTAGTTTTACTGGGGTGTCCATTCCCAGGCTTAACATCGAACCTTGAAGGTAACTTCCCCTCTGAGCTGAAAGGGTGTCTGGGGGCCACACTCTCGAGGTTTCTCTAGTATTCTTTAGGCCAGTATATCTGGTCTTCTTTTTTTTTTTTTTTTTTTTTTTTGGGAGTTAAAATTATGCTCTACATCCTACTCCAGCTCTGCCCAGAACCCTCTGTTGTGATCCTGGTCAGAGGAGTCATTGGTGGTAGCCGGGCACCATCCAGCTGTACTGGGCTCAGTCCCGTGGAGGCCTTGGTAGCTGTGGACCATTAGTCCTTCAGACTAATCTTTTCCTTGTATCCTGTTCTCTTCGTTCTCCCTTGTTCCCGAAGGGATGAGATCAGTGGAGTATCTTAGATGGCCGCTCATAGGCTTTTAAGACCCCAGACACTACTCACCAAGGTAGAATGTAGAGCATTATCTTTATAAGTAGTGTCATTCCAATTGAGCTAGATGTTCCCCGAGATCATGGTCCCCAGAGCCCTCCGTCCAACAACTCAGTCCCTCGGGGGGGTTTGGATGTGTCTATAGGGCCTTCATGACCTTTCCTTGTGTAGGTTGTGTTAGTTTCCGCTGTACTATGTACTATCTCATCTCTCACCCAAGTAATAGTCTAGTTTCTGTGGAAATTTCTCAGTTTTCTCTTTTGTCTTTAAAATAGCTATGCCTAATCTTTTTAAAAAGTCTGTGTTTAATAATTCCATTACCTGGGCCTCTGTGTAACTGTTTGAAGTATATGCTGTTTCCCTTGGTTTCCATTAATATAGTTTTGTCTTTTTGTATGCCTGATTATTTTTTGGTTGCGTATTGGACATTGCACATGAAAAGATATAGAACTAATTAAGACCTGGGAAATGTTGTCTTCACCCAGAGGATTTGTGTTTGTTTCTGACACGTGGCTAAGCAAACTAGCAATCTGGGATCACCTTACTCCAGTTGATTGAGATGATTGGTAGCTTAAGCTTCACTTCACCCTTATTCCTAGGGTGTAACCCTTTGCAGTCTCAACCCAAAGTAAAGGAGATTATCAGGCCCCCTTTGTTGCGCCCCAGACTCCAGTTTTTGCCCATGGAAGCAGCAATCAAGAAATCAAATGATGTATTGCATTGAGCAGACCTGCTGCAAAAGACTTCTTTAAAGTATTAAAAAGCAAAGATGTCGGTTTAAGGACTAAGGTGCACTTGACCCAAGCCATGGTATTTTCAATAGCCTCATATGCATGGGAAAGTTGGACAATGAATAAGTAAGACCAGAGAAGAATTGACGCCTTTGAATTATGATGTTGGTGAAGAATATTGACTATACCATGGACTGCCAGAAGAAGGATCAAATATGTCTTGGAAGAAATACAACCAGAACACTTCTTGGAAGCCAGGATGGCAAGACTTTGTCTCACGTACTTTGCACATGTTATCGGGAGGGACCAGTCCCTGGAGAAGGGCATCATGCTTAGTAAAGTGGAAGGTCAGCGAAAAAGAGGAAGACCGTCAACGAGATGGATTGACACAGTGGATGCAACAATGGCTCAAACATACCTGTAATTTGGAACTCAATTTGCCATAAAATTGTCCTGCATGTCACCTTAGTAATCAGAGATCATGTGGCCCGTGAAACACATTGAACTGAAAGACGGCACTAAGTGCTGCTCATCTTTTCAGCCTCTTACAACCCCTTTTGAAATAGGCAGAGTAGTGAGAGTCAATGCTAAAGTATAAAATGACTTCAATAATGTGATAAAGAACTGTGACTTAATCTTCTGCCAGGATTTTGCTTCATTAAAGGCAGTCTGTGCAGGCATGCTCTCATGTTTGTAAAGAATATCATTATCATACTGTATCTGGTCCCTCCATGATATGTAATGGGATTTTTTTTTTTTTTTGAAGTAGCAGTAGAATAATCCAGAAGTGCCTCATATTCTGTAGCTTATATTACTGTAAGTAAAGGTGGATCAGCCTTGTCCTCTGCTATAGAAAATATGAAGGGATGTTGCTGCCATGACCTGTAACTGGGGTGAGGGGTGAGAAAGACCTGCATCAGAGTGAGGGCAAGCTGTAGCGGCCCCTTTGTGGGCCATCTCACTCTACTTGGCTGAGTTCAGAATCAAGAGTCACCAGGATCAGGAGGAAGAACGAAAATAGCTGCCGTAGAATAAGGCAACAAAGCAGCCGATTTGACTGAAGTTGCCGAAAGAGCCTCTGGAGCAGATGAAGGTGCGAGTGCCGGCTTCCTCTGTGGCTGGAGCCATCAGGCTGGCGGTGACCTGGCTGCCACTGCACAGCTCTGCTGGTGGACAGAGGCAGACATCTCCCTTCCCACCCTCCTACGTCTCTGCCTTCTTCTCCCAGAGCTTCCTGATCTTGAGCCATCTTACATAAGTTACAAGGCAGGAGCCCAAACGCCTAGATTTTTCCAGGGTATTCCCAGATTTCACACCTTTTTTTTTTTTTTTTTTTTTTTTTTGGTATATAAACAAGATGACCCAGAAATTCTAAAATTTTGACAACCAAACTACCTTTTGCTTTGCCAGACTTGACATCTGCACTGCCTTTTGTATCTTGAATCAGCATAAAAATCCTTTGCTAGACCATGAATTGATTTCTGGTTGAAAAGAAATACCATCAGAATCAATGGGAAGGACCGCTTGGCTGACCAGGTTTCAGTATGTTTATTGTGTGAAAGTTTTGCTCTGAGGCCCCGTAGGTTCAGCTTAAGGAAGGTGGGTGAGGCACCCTCATCTTGACCCTTCAACATCTCTGAGAAACAGTGAAATTCTCTTCAGACACAATGGCTAGTGCCTTTTTACTGTTGGGGAAAATTTGACATTAATTTCCAAGAAGTGCCATCTTTCAGTTCAATGTGTTTCACGGGCCACATGATCTCTGATTACTAAGGTGACATGTAGGACAATTTTATGGCAAATTGAGTTCCAAATTATAGCCCCTAGAGGCGTCTGCATTAATAATGGCCTATAAGCGCCTCTGGGCGGGGGAGGGGGGGCAGAGCCAGGTTGTGTTGCAGTCAAATGTGGTTACAAATGTAACATTTCAGTAAGACCAAGAGGAATGTATTATTAAGACATATGCACTGATCTTCTTTCTCCTTTCAAGAAAGGAGAGTTAAAATTACCATAGACACCCACTGGATTATGGAATAATGAAGACAGAATTATTTTTGCATGAATTGGGATTTCCTTATGGCTGAGTTAAGAAGCATGACCCACTATGAGTGAATTGGAATTACTTTTTTTTTTTTAACGGATCAACCAATCTGATCGTTTTATTTCTCCTTTAGGCATTTTACTTCTTAGACGTGAGAAAGCAATGCCTCTGGCACATAGGAGTGTGAGGGAGCCTAGCTGGGTGGTTAATAAGCAAAACCTGTGAAAATAACAGGCACTGTCATGGACTCAATTGTGTCCCCCAAAAATATGTGTATCAATTTGGCTAGTCCATGATTCCCAGTATTGTGTGATTGTCCACCATTTTGTCGGCTGAAGTGATTTTCCTATGTGTTGTAAATCTTGCCTCTATAATGTTAATGAGGTGGGATAGGCAGCAGTTATGTTAATGAGACAGGACTCAATCTACAAGATTGGATTGTGTCTTGAGGCAATCTCTTTTGAGATATAAAAGATAGAAGCAAGCAGAGAGACCCAGACATCATACCACCAAGAAAGCAGTGATGGGAGAACAGCACGTCCTTTGGATCCAGGGTTCCTGCTCGGAGAAGCTCCTAGTCCAGAGGAAGATTGATGAGAAGGACCTTCCTCCAGAGCCTCCAGAGAGAGAAAGCCTTCCCCTGGAGCTGGCGCCCTGAATTTGGACTTCTAGCCTACTTTACTGTAGGGAAATATATTTCTCTTTGTTAAAGCCATCCACTTGTGGTATTTCTGTTATAGCAGCACTAGATAACCAAGACGCCCACAGAATACTTCTCTGTCTGAGATTTCGGGATGTGAATCATCTGTGCATAGCAACGTGCTGAGTTTTGTAAAATGTTGTTAAGGCGCATAAATGTCCCACATTTTGAGAGTTTACTGTAGAACACCAGGTATTGAAAGTGATGTTCATGTGTCTGCATATGCATTTACAACCATGAAAGTGAAATAAACACAAGAGTTAGCTAAGAAAGTGGATTGTGCCCTATCAAGAAACATTATCCTGGAATTTAGTAGCTTTTGTATATATCTAATATTGGACTCGTACTGGATTCTTAGGAGGTTTGACCCATCACACATCAAGCACAGGTAAAAACCATGCCCTGGGACTCTACTGTGTGGGTTTGTACTTCCCTTTATATAGAATAAGCATTTCTGTCTAGCAAAAAAGATAAAGTATTATCCAGTCCCTTTGCTATTCTGGTTTTCTTTCAAGAATTCAGATTCCTTGCCATGTGACTATTGAATTCATTCATCCATTGATAATACATTGAATACCTTATGCAGCCATTGAAAACCCTATGGAGCACAGTTCTACTCTGACACACACGGGGTCACCATGATTTGGAATCGACTCCGAGGCAACTGGTACTGAAGGCTATTCCTGAGAAGATGAAGTACAGGCGTTACCTGGGATGTGTGATGGAGTGAAATAGACTGAGAGAGTGCTTAGGTCCCATATCCACCACCAGCTTTGTGACCTTGGATAGTCACTTCCATATCCAGTGACAACTGTACTAAATAGCTAACTACTGAGGTCTCTTCCAACGCAAATATTTTGTGATTTTATGTCTGAGGGGCATAATACCACAAGGGCTAAGGGCTCCAAGGACAAAGACTGTTCTGCCCTCAAGTGCTGATAGCCTTCACCGAGCAGTTAGCACCCAGGACTTGGCCAGCCCAAGCTCTTTACATGGCAGCCACCTCATCCCTGATAGCTACCTCTCACACTCCAGCCGGAGTTCTGCTCCCTCATCCTCTGGGCTGAGAGCACTTTCTCTCTTCAGAATACCCTTCTCTCTTTCCCCCATATTCCTCTGGAAACATTGTGCTCATTCTTCCCAGACCTCTCCAAGCATTTCCTCCTATGGGCTGCTTGAGTACTCGCTCATTCCTCAAAATGCTTATCACGTTGAAATAACGGCTACTTTTTTTTTCTAAATTTTATTTATTTTGTTGTTGTTTTTGAGATTATACACAGCAAAACATACACCAATTCAACAGTTTCTGCATGTACAATTAAGTGACATTGATTACATTCTTTAAGTTGTGCAGCCATTCTCACCCTCCTCTTCTGGGTTATTCCTCCCTCATGAACATAAACTTTCACTGCCGCCTGAAGTTTCTATCTAATCTTTGGAGTTGCTGTTGTCAGTTTGATTCCATATAAATAGTTCTTAAAACAGCAGGATGCTCAAGGCAGATCTTTTTTACTAGTTAAGCTAAAGTATTGTTCAGTTTTAAGATGACTTCAGGGGGTATTTTTGGTTTAAGGTTTAAAGATTATCCAGGGCAATAGTTCCAGTGGTTCATACAGCCTTCATGGCTCTAGAAAGTGTGGAGTCAATGAGAATTTGAAATCCTGTTCTGCATTTCCCCCCTTTTGATCAAACAGTTGCATCTTTATTTACCTTTCTTCCCACTTTATCTTTTCCCCCCACTAGACTCAGAATCTCTGGAGGAAAGAGAGTCCTTTCTACAGCCTCAGCTACCAACATGATGGCACATTAAAAAAACAAAAACAAAAACCCAAGCTACCTGCCGTGGAGCCAGTTCTGATGAGGGCAGCTCCATATGTGTAAGAGTAGAACTGTGCACCATTGAGTTTTCAAGGTTGTGACCTTTTAAAAGCAGATCACCAGGCCTTTCCTCTGGGGCATCTCTGGGTGGACTTGAACCTCTAACCTTTCAGTTAGTATTTAAGCCCTTAACTGTTTTCGCCACCCAGGCACTGTCTTGCTTGGCACATAGTAGGTGATTATTTGATAGATATATCTTAAGAACAATGTGCCAGACTCTGTATTGGGCTGAGGAGAGAATGTCTCTACCCTTGAGGAGCTCTCAGGCCAATAGGGGGAGAAAGGAGAGAAAATAGTTACCATTGTGAATTCTTACAAGTGTCAAAGAGAAAAAATAATAAAAGACATCTTAGTTTGATTTTGTGATTTTTTTCTTACCCAGGAAACCAGATATTAACTGTAAAAATTCCTGACCCCAAATTAATCCTGCCTGCGGTTTTGCTGGCCTGTTTTTTTCCACCCAAAGTTGCTGATTGACTTTTCTTTCCTGTTCGAAGATCTTTACCTTGTGATTTAATAAAAAATGGCATTGGGTGTACTTAATTTAAATTTCAAAAGATCTCATGGCAGCAGTTGTGTGGAGGGCCAGATTTTTTTAGCAGCCAGGCTGGAGACCACCTTGTGACCTGGTATCATTTGATCTCAGTAAAGGGAGAGGGCAGGGTTCAATCAGTCATGTTAAGATTAGCCAGTGGTTGATTTTCTGTTCTTCTCCCTCCTCTTCTCTTTATAAACTTCATTGTAACTAGCCTACTTAGAGCCATTTACTCTTCTTTGGAATCAGAATGGTCTCCCTATATGCATACAGAATAACTGCCCAGAATAAAATTTATGCTTCAGTTTCTTTGAGTTTTGATTACTTTTAACACAGGAAAGCCTGGCTTGGCCCCAAGTACTTGTCCAAACTTTAGTTCAGACTTCCGCTAATGCCAGACCACATCCCTAGGCAGACACTGACACCATGGTGGGCTGTTAACCAAGATGGCACAACACTGTCAACTGCACAGTGTACTGTTACAGTAAAGACTGCACAATTACACAGCCCACATCTGTGAACGCATTGCCAGACCTTCCTCAGTAATTCTCCATTCCCCTTCTCTCGTCCCCCTAGTAATTTTTCACTTTCCCACTCCACTTCCCTCTTGTGCCCTTTAACATTCTTAGCTATCTTTGGGCTGACTGGAGTTGAGACAGCTGTTGTTGGTTTCTCTCCCATGCCACCAGCCTGATCAAAGTGTCTTTCTTTGACACCGTGGAAAGGGAGCATGGTAATTACTTTGGGAGCAGTAAGCTTGAGGTGACAGGGGAGCTCACAGAAGGAGGAACTCTGGACATTGGAAAGCCTTCCATTAAGCTGGAGTTGATGTGCACTTGGGTTTCGCCAGCAGTGTCTTGCTAGGGGCGGGCAGTCGAGAAACATTTGCTAGACTGTAAGCTCCATAAAGTCTGGACCAGGTCTGTCTTGTTTACTGTTGTCTCCCAGCTTCGAACACCACATCTGACACATTGTGGTAACCAATAAATACTTGTGGAATGAATGCATGAACGGCCACGCCGTCCTTCCTGTTTTTTTTTTTTTAAAAACGCCTTTCCCACCTTCCCTCTCACACACTGACTTGTTCCTTTCCAAAGGTGTGAGGTAATGGTTACCTCAGCAGGGCGGTGCTGAAGATCAAAGGCAGGAATAAATGAGAAACACTGGGTATACTGTAAAGTGCTCTATAAACACAGCAGCGAGCTGCCGTTCACTGCTTCTCCCTTCCAAGGGGTGTGCTGGGTGAAGGTGCTGGGCTGACCTTGCTGGGGTTCAGATGCCCTCAGGACCTATTTATATTCCTGTCACTGCAAAAAAGACTCAGAGATTCACATTTCTCCATTCTTCAGAAGTTTCATAGGTTTTAATAAGGACCTCAAAGATTCCTTCCTTTGCAGCTAGAAAAGAATAATTCAGGGCCAGGAATTAGGGTTCACGTAGTCACTGTTCCTGGGGAAGGCCCTAATGAGGGCTTTTCTGTTTTGTTATTGGCCTCTCCCAAGGGAGCTCTTATTAGAGGAAAAGGAGGGCCACAGCCATTGTGGGGAGATGGCCCTGCCATCCTGAGGACTCCGGGATTCAGTTTAAGTGGCGGGCGGGGAGAGGGGCTGAGCCAGAGCTAGGTGGGCTCCGGAGGCAACTCCTGGAACAGGTCCCCTCCCCTCGTCTTTGCTGGAGGGACTGAAAATGTGCCTTCAGGGAAAGAGAGCAGCTTCCGTCCCCCAGAGAACGCCCAGGCTGAAAAGTTCTCAGTCATTGTCAGGTTTAGGAGCACAGCTGCCTGAAGATGAGGGAGCCCAGATGACCCCATGGGACTGCGGAACCCTGAACGGGCCTACACGGCTCCCTTCTCCACGGGCTTGGGCGTTTTGCTGCACACCTGCCACCTGCCCCTAAAAATCACTAGGTGCTGAACAAATTGGGAGGAGAGGATGGTGGGGGGAGAGAAATGAGAATATCCTCTATCCTTGGCCCCACAAACACATCCGCAGGAGAAAAGAGACCAGTTGAGAATGTGGAGCTTGGGGGTGTGGTGAAGTCAGTTCAGGGTGGCAGGCTGCCAGGGGCAGGGGCCACGCAAGCTGGCGAAGGGGGGAATCCGTCTCCTCTCAGCCTTTGAAGCCGGCCTGCCTCCAGCCTCCTTTCTACTTACAAAGCCCTGCCCTCCACTTGTCTGCTACCCACTCAAAGCAGGTCGGCCTCCCAAAGCTAATAAATTGTTCTTTCTCAGCACAAGTTAAAATACCTATTCTCAGAAAAACCAGCCACCTCAGGCTAGTGTCTTCTGATCAGCCAGTCATTGCAGTAATTCATACAAGGGCAGCGAGGGAGAGCTAATTCTCCCAGGTGGCGTTTGCATTTTGAAAGGGGCCTGCTACCCTCTCGATGGCGGGTATATTCCAGTAGGCGGAGCTGGGCTCTGGGAGCACTTTGCTCTTCTTGGTGAACCCAGCCTGCCTGCACCACACTCTTGTGCCTGGTTTGGACAGGAGCCATGTCCTTACCTGGAGCATCTTCACTGCCCAGAGAGACAGGGGGACCTCATACCACCAAGAAAGCAGGGCTGAGAGCACAGCGAGTCCTTTGGACTTAGGTCTCTGCATGGTGAAGCTCCTAGTCTGGGGGAAGATTGATGAGAAAGCCAGCCAGAGAGAGAGCCTTCCCGTGGAGCTGACGCCCCGAATTTGGATTGTTAGCTTACTTGACTGTGAGGAAATAAACTTCTCTTTGTTAAAGCCATCCACTTTTGGTATTTCTGTTCTAGCAGCACTAGATAACTAAGACGGATGCACAGAAGTTTTTATTTTTGATGAAGTCCAATTTATCTATTTCATTTCTCATGCTTTTGGTGTCATATCTGAGAATCCACTGCCAAACTGAAGTCATGAAGTTTTACTCCTATTTTTTTCCCCTAAGAGTTTTATAGTTTTAGCTCTCATAGTTGGGCCATTGATTCATTTTAGTATTTGTATATTGTGTAAAGTAGAAGGGCCCAACTTCATTATTTTACATGTGGATATCCAGTTGTCCTAGCACCACTTTTTGAAGAGACTGTTCTCTTTTCATTAAATTGGAAGCAATTAGCCGTAGATGTATGGATTTATTTCTGAACTCTCAGTTTTATTCCATTGGTCTACATTATCTATTCTTATGCCTGTACCACACTGTTTTGAGTACTGTAACTTTGTAGTAGGTTTTGAAATCAGGATGTGTTGAGTCCTCCAACTCTTTTCTTCTTTTTCAGTATTCTCTTGGCTATTTTTTGCAAAAAAGGCCATTGGAATTTAATAGGAATTTCAATGAATCTGTAGATCACTTTGGGTAGTTTTGTCATCTTAGCAATATTAAGTCTTTCAATCCATGGACACAAGATGGCTTCCCATTTATTTAGGTCTTCTTTAATGTCTTTCACCAATGTTTTGTAGTTTTATCACCTCCTTGGTTAACTTCATTCCTCAGAATTTTAGTCTCTTGGATGCTATTATAAATGAAGTTGTCTTCTTGATTCCTTTTCAGATTATTCGCTGCTGGTGTATACAAACACAATTGATTTTTGTGTGTTGGTCTTGTATCCTACAACTTTGCTGAATTAATTAATTAATTATATATATATTTTATATATATATATATATATATATATATATACCTGTTTTTGTCACTTCTATTTATATATATATATTTCTTCTTTAAATGTTTGGTAGAATTCACCAGTAAAGCCATCTGGTCCTGAATTTATTTATTTATTTATCTTTACCAATTGAATCTCTTTATTTTTTACAGATCTGTTCAGATTTTCTATTTCTTCTAGAGTCAGTTTTGTGTTCTATGAATTTGTTCATTTCATCTAGATTACCTGATTATTGGCTTACAAATGTTCATAGTATCCTCTTATAATGTTTTTCTTTTGGTAAGGTCAGTAATAATGCTTCCACTTTCATACCTGATTTTAGTTATGTGCATATTTTCTCTCTCCCTCTCTCTTTGTCCTCAGTCTAGCTAAATGCTTGTCAATTTTGTTGATCTTTCCAAAGAACCAGCTTCTTGTTTCACTGATCCTCTTTATTTTTTCTATTTTGTCTTTTGTTTATTTCCATTCTAATCTTTGTTATTTCCTTCCTCTGGTAGCTTTGGGTTTAGGTTGCTCTTCTTTCTCTAGTTCCAAGGTGTAAAGTTAGGTTATTGACTTAAGATTTTTCTTAGTTTTTAGTGTACACATTTGTTTTTGTCATTGTTAGTTGCCATCAGGTCAACTCAAACTCATGGCAACCCCATGCATGCAGAGTAGAACTTCCCCCCATAGAGTTTTCAGTGAATGTGACCTTTCAGAAGTAGATTGCCAGGCCTGTCTTCCGAGGTGTCTCTGGGTGGGTTTGAACCACCAACCTTTCTGCTAGTAGTTGAGTGCTTTACCATTTGCATCACCCAGGGACTCCATGTAGTCACTTATACCTATAAATTTCCTGTAGAGCACTGCTTTTGTTGTATCTCATACATTTTGGTATACTGTGTTTTTGTCTTCATTCATCTCAAAGTATTGTCTAATTTCTCTTGTGATTTCTTCTCTGACCCGATGGTTGTTTAAGAATATGTTGTTTAATTAATATGTGGATATTTGTGAATTTTACAGTTTCCTTTCTGTTATTTTTGTCAGAGAAAGTACTTCATATGATTTTAATCTTTTTAAATTTATTCAGACTTGTTTTGTGGCCTAGTACGCTATCTACCCTGGAGACTCTTCCACGTACAATTGAGAAGAATGTGTATGCTGCTGTTGTTGGTTAAAGTGCTCTGTATATGTCTCTTTATAGTGTCGTTCAAGCCCTCTATTTTCTGACTAATCTTCTGTCTAGATATTCTGTTATTGAAAGTGGAATGTTGAAGTCTCCAACTATTATTGTAGAATTGTCTATTTCTTCCTTCAATTCTGGCAATGTTTGCTTTGCATATTTTGAGCTCTGTTATTTGGTGTGCATATGTTTTTAATCGCTGTATCTCCTGGATAAATTGAAGCTTTTATTAATATATAACGTCCGTCTTTGTCTCTTGCAACAATTTCTGAGTTACAAGTCTATTTTGTCTGATACTAGTATAGCTACCCCAGCTCTCTTTGTTACTGTTGACTTGGAATATCTTTTTCCACCCTTTCACTTTGAACCTTTTTCTTTTTTTTTTAATTTGCTTGTGCTTTAGGTGGAAGTGTACAGCACAAATTCATTTCTCATTCAAAAAATTTATATACAAATTGTTTTGGGACATTGATTGCTATCCCTACATTGTGTCAGCACTTTCCCCCTTTCCCTTTCCACCCCCAGTTCCTGTGTCCATTTGCCAATTTTCCTGTCCCTTTCTGCCTTCTTGCCGCTTTTGGGCAGGTGTTGCCCATTTGGTCTCATATACTTGGTTGAACTAAGAAGCATTTTCCTCACATGTGTTATTGTTTTATAGGCCTGTCTAATCTTTGACTGAAAGGTGGACTTTAGGAGTGGCTTCACGTCTGAGTTAGCAGTATCTGGGGTCCATAGTCTCAGGGGTTCCTCTAGTCTCTGGTAAGGCAGAAAGTAAGTCTGGTCTTTTTTTTTTTTTTTTTTTGTAAATTTGAATTTTGTTCTGCATTTTTCTCCTGCTCTGTCCAGGTTTGAAGCTATTTTTGTGTTTGGATCTAAAGTGAGTCTTTTGTAGATAGCACATGGCCATTGTTGTTGCTAGGCGCTGTTGAGTCGGTTCCGACTTATAGCAACCCTATGTACAACAGAATGAAACACTTCCCGGTCCTGCACCATCGTCACAATCATTGTTATGCTTGAGCCCATGGTTGGCAGCCACTGTGTTGATCCATCTCGTTGAAGGTTTTCCGCTTTTCACTGGCCCTCCGACTTACCAAGCATGATGTCCTTCTCCAGGGACTGATCCCTCTTGATAACATGTCCAAAGTATGTGAGACGTAGTCTCCCCATACTTGCTTCTGAGGAGTGTTCTGGTTGTACTACTTCCAAGACAGATTTGTTTGTTCTTTTGGCAGTCCATGGTATATTCAATATTTTCGCCAACACCACAGTTCAGTAACATCAGTTCTTCTTCGGTCTTCCTTATTCATCGTCCAGCTTTCGCATGCATATATGAGGCGATTGAAAACACCATGGCTTGGGTCAGGCACACCTTGGTCTTCCATGTAACATTTTGCTTTTTAACACTTTAAAGAGATCTTTTGCTGCAGATTTACCCCATGCAATGCATCTTTTGATTTCTTGACTGCTGCTCCCATAGGTGTTGATTGTGGATCCAGGTACAATGAAATCCTTGATAACTTCAATCTTTTCTCTGTTTATCATGATGTTGTTTATTGGTCCAGTTGTGAGATTTTGTTTTCTTTATGTTGAGGTGTAATCCATACTGAAGGCTGTGGTCTTTGATCTTCATCAGTAAGTGCTTCAAGTCCTCTTCACTTTCAGCAAGCAAGGTTGTATCATCTGCATATCGCAGGTTATTAGCATATAGCTAATAGCCAGCATATAGCTAGGTCATTTTAATTATTGTTCTTTTGCCAGTCTCTGTCTTTCAATTGGTAAGTTTAATTCATTTACACTTAAAGTGGTTGCTGATAAGTACTTCTGCCACTTTAGTACTGGTTTTCTATATGTCTTACATGTTTTTTGTTCCTCATTTCCTCCAATACTGCCTTCTTTTGTGTTTGATTGAATTTCCCTAGTGCATCATTTTGATTCCCTCATTTCTTTTTCTGTGTATTTCTTATTTTTCTTAGTAGCTACCATGGGGATTACAATTAACATTCTAAATTTACAGCAATCTAGTTTAAACTGAAACTTGACCTCAATGGCATACAAAAATTGTGCTCCTTTATTTCTCTGTCCCCTCTGTAACATCTTTATACGTTGTGTGTCCATTAGCATGTATCTATAATTATTGTTTTATTCATTTGTCTTTTAAATCATATAGGAAACAAAAAGACCTACAAACCAAAATTACAGTTCTACTGGATTTTAAAATTATCTATGTAGTTACCTTTTCTGGAGTTCTTTCTTTGTATGGCTTTAGGTTACTTTCTGGTGTCATTTCATTTCAGCCTGAAGGACATCCTTTAGCATATCAGTAGGGCAAGTGTACTAGCAATGAACTCGCTCAGATTTTGTTTATCTGGGAATGTCTTAATTTCTCCTTCACTTTTGAAGGATATTTTGCTGGATATAGAATTCTTGGTTGACATTTTTTGCCTTTTAGCACTTTAAATATGTCATCCCACTGCTTTTTGGTGTCCATAGTTTTGGATGGAGAAAATCTTATTGTGTATACCTGGTATATACAATGTGTCACTGCTCTCTTGCTGCTTGCAAGACTCTCTTTGTCTTTTGAAAGTTTAATATGTTGGCATGGATCTCTTTGTATTTATCCTACTTGGGATTTATCAAGCTTCTTGGATGTGTAGATGAATATCTTTCATGGATAGTTTAGAAATCAAAGATCATATGAGGAAGCTTGGTGCTGCTTCACATTACAGTTGGACCCTGGTTTGTCATGGAGTAGGATTCTAAAGGAATGTCTTTGAAAGTGCTATGTAAAGAACCACCACCTGTCTGTCAGTTTGTTGTACTGTGGTAGCTTGCGTGTTTGTTGCTGTGATGCTAGAAGCTATGCCACCAGTATTTCAAATACCATCAGGGTCACCCATGGTGGACAGGTTTCAGGGGAGATTCTAGAGCAAGGTGGACTAGGAAAAAGGACCTGGTGATCTGGGGGGAAAAAAGCAGCCAGTGAAAACCTTATGGATAGCAGAGGAACATTGTCTGATATGGGGGAAGATGAGCCCCTCAGGTTGGAAGGCACTCAAAATATGATTGGGGAAGAGCTGCCGCCTCAAAGTAGAGTTGACCTTAGTGATGCGGATGGAGTAAAACTTTTGAGACTTTCATTTGCTGATGTGACATAACTCAAAATGAGAAGAAACAGCTGCCAATATCCATTAGTAATTGGAATGTGGAATTTACGAAGTTTGAATTGAGGATGGATTGACGCAGTGGCTGCAACAATGGGCTCAAACATAGTAACAGTTGTTGAGGATGGCCCAGGACTAGGCAACCATTTTGTTACGTTATACATAAGGTCACCAAGAGTTGAAACTGACTCGACAGCACCTAACAACAACAGCATCCAAAGAAACTTTGGGCAAAACAATGAAGCAAAGTTAAAAAACAAATGTCAAACTGGGAGAATATATATCACAAATAAAGGGGAAAGTTCCCTAATATATAAAGAATGTAAAAGATTAAGGAAAATAAAACAAGATAAAAAAAAAACAAAGAGAAACAGATAAAGGACATATACAGGTATTTTATAAAAAGATAGACAAAAGGCTTTTAAATATTTGAAAAGACATTCAACTTCACTCATAATAAGAAAATTGCAAAATAAAACTGTATTGAGGTACCATTTATGACCTGTCAGTTTAGCAAAAAATTCAGAAGTTAGACTATGTGCTCTGTTGGCAAGGCTGAAGTAAAACAGGCTGGTTTTTTTTTTTTTTTTTGCGGTTTTTCCTGTTGATTATATAGTTATCCTACAGCAGTATGACAAAGTTAACTTCAGCAGGAATGACGCGGTTCAGCGTGAAACACAAGGCGCAACATTTTACAATGAACAGCACAATGTGATGGAACTTTCAAAACTGGGTAGTTCAATGAAACATTTCATCAGCCTTTAGCTCTGTAAAACTCTTCTGATGGCCCAGGTTGTGGATTTTAAAATGTATTGCGAAAACAGGCAAGATGAATTTGACAATACCTGATAAAATCATATGCATTTACTCTTTGACTTAGAAATTCCTCTTCTAAGTAATTACTCTGAAGATACACCTGCTGCAATACAAACAAAACAACAACAACAAAACGTGTGCCTAAGACGGGCATTGGTCCTAAGTGGTGCAGACGGTTTGCACATGATTGCTAACCTAAAGGTTGGAGGGGTGAACCCACCCAGCACTACCAAAGAAGATAGACTGGTGATCTGTTCCCATTAAGACTTCAGCCCAGAAAACTCTATGGAGTGGTTCTACTCTGTAACACATGGGGTTGCCAGGAGTTGGAATCAACTTGATGGCAACAACAACAGGGTATTATTCATTGTGGCATTATTTATAGCAGCAAAATGTTAGAAACAACCTAATAACCCGATGTATAAGAATAAATCATAACCTAATTTATTATTTATAGGAAGGTGGGAATAGTGTATAAGGAGTTGGGAAAGGAGTGAGACTTAAATGTACCTTTTAATATAGTTTTGACTCGTAAACGCTGTTAATGTTTTACATGTTGCAAAATATATAATTAAATCAACAATTACAGGGAAAACCCTAAAATTGAAGACAAATAGAAACAAATAAACCTATCAAATGATTACATAACCACACAGAAAAGAGTAATTTAAGTAATTTTTACACATAGTATGGTAACTGAACAAACTCAGTGGGATATATTCTTGGGACAAAAAGAACTATAAAGAAATCTTAGTTAAGTTTGCTGTTGTTAATAGTTATTGGTGTAGTAATTTCAAAACTGTTTTGTGTGCATGAGGGAGATACAGATACGGAAGGAGGAAGATGAAGAACCCTGGGTGCTGGATGTGAATTGGCAGTATCAGTGTGAACTCATGATTTTTGAAAAGGTCTAGAAAACAATAATACCCAGGTAGCAATCAGCCAATAGTTCCTGGATCATGGTTTCTAAATACCATTCCTTAATAAAGAAAACGGGTCTCCTTGGAGAAATGGCTGATTCCAGGTCTAGAGCAGGAAAGTATACATAAGGTCAGCCTGGAACATGTTGCTGTGCTCCAAAGTAAAAAAAAAAAAAAAAAAAAAAAAAAATGTGTCTCAAAAGAGGACATAGTGGGAGGGGTGTGGGGAAAATGCTAAACAGATAACTGGTAACTTTGGTGAAGGGTAAGACAGTACACAATACTGGGGAAGCCAGCACAACTTGTACAAGGAAAGGTTATGGAAGCTCCATAGACACATCCAAACTCCTGGAGGGACTGAATTGCTGGGTAGAGGGCTGTGGGGACCATGGTCTCAGGCAACATCTAGGTCAATTGGCATAACACACTTTATAAAGAAAATGTTCTACATTCCACCTTGGTGAGTAGCGTCTGGGGTCTTAAAAGCCTGTGAGCAGCCATCTAAGATACTCCACTGGTTTCACCCCTTTGGCAGCAAGGGAGAATGAAGAAAACAAGATACAAGGGAAAGATTAGTCCAAAGGACTAATGGACCACAACTACCATGGCCTCCACCAGACTGAGTCCAGTACAACTAGATGGTGCCCGGCTACCACCAATGACTGCTCTGACTGGGATCACAACAGAGGGTCCTGGACAGAGCCGGAGAAAAATGTAGAACAAAATTCTAACTCACAAAAAAGACTAGACTTACTGGCCTGACAGAGACTGGAAAAACCCTCAGAATATGGCCCCCAGACACCCTTTTTTTTTTTTTTTTAAATTAATTTATTTTTTTATTGTACTTCAGGTGAAGGCTTACAGAACAAATAGTTTCTCATGAAACAGAAGTACACATGTTGTTTTATGACATTGGTTAACAACCCCACAACATATCAACACTCTAACTTCTCAAGCTTTTTTTTTTTTTTTTTTTTTTTTGGTGAAAATACACATAGCCAAAGATACACCATTTCAAAAATGTCTGCATGCACAGTTCAGTGACATTGACTGTGCTCTTCCAGTTGTGCTGTTATTCTCACTTAAGATGAAGGCTTACAGAACAAAATAGTTTCTCATTTAACAGTTACTACAAATGTTGCCCTATGACAATGGTTAACAATCTCACAACACATCAACAATATCCTTAACTCAACCTTGGGTTCCCTATCACCAGCTTCCTTGTCCGCTTCTGCTTTCTGGCCCTTGTCAGTGGACTCCTGTACGTCGTTAGTCTCATTTGGTTTTACGGGGCTGTCCACTCCCAGGCTGAACAGTGAAGCTCGGAGCTAACTTCACCACTGAGCTAAAAGGGTGTCTAGGGGCCACACTCTCGGGGCTTCTCCAGTCTCCTTTAGGCCAGTAAATCTGGTCTTTTTTTGTGGGTTAGAATTATGCTCTACATCCTTCTCCAGCTCTATCCAGAACCCTCTGCTGTGATCCCGTTCAGAGCAGTCAGTGGTGGTAGCCGGGCAGCATCTAGCTGTACTGGACTCAGTCCCCGGACACCCTTTTAACTCAGTAATGAAGTCACTCCCGAGGTTCACCATCCAGCCAGAGATTAGACAGCCCCATAAAACAAAACGAGACTAATGGAGCACAACAGTCCAGGGACAAGGACTAGAAGGCAGGAAGGGACAGGAAAGATGGTAATAGGGAACCCGATGTTGAGAAGGGACAGTGTTGACATGTTGTGGGGTTGTTAACCATTGTCATAAAACAACATGTATACTGTTTAATGAGAAACTATTTGTTCTGTAAACCCTCATCTAAACTACAATTAAAAAAAAAAAAAAAAGAGGACATAGGACCAATTTGAAGGAGATGCCAGGAGCCACAGTCAACATAACTTGAGCATCAAAAGAATAATTATGGTTACAGACTATAACACAGTTAAACTTAAAAAAGACGAAGAAGAAGAGGAAAGCTTGGGCTAGACCCTTAAGGATGGATAGGATTTAGACAGATGGAGGAGAAAGGGAATTTAGTCAGTATGAACAAAAATAAGGAGCTGATAAGGAAGAGGGCATAGTTGAGATCAGAGGAGGTTGTCGCTATTCTAGCTGGAATGGCAGGTTCATGTGGGGAACAGGAAGTATAAGATTCAGTAGTTTGAGACCTTGACTGGTAGTCTAAAGACTGGACTTTCAGTCTAGTGACAACAGAGAGCCACTGTAAGTTTTTGAGTTAAGGAGTTACAAAAGGAAATGATGAAATGGGCATTTCTGGAGGATTACTCTGCCAGCTATGATGTAGGACATGGAAGGGAGGGACTGCAGGCAAGGAGATCAGTGTAGAGTTGATCAAGGTGTTGCAGTGGTTGAGGGATAAGGTGCTGGGGGGCTGTAAAAGGGGCAGGGGGATGGATAAGAAATAAAAATGGGTAAAATTAAAAAAGCATTTCAGAGAATGAATAAAGCCAAAATCAAACCAGTTGCCTTCAAGTCAGTTTTGACTCATGGTGACCCCATGTGTGTCAGATAGAACTGTGCTCCATAGGGTTTTCAATGGCTGACTTTTCAGAAGTATATCACCTGGACTTTCTTCCGATGCGCCTCTGGGTGGACTCAAACCTCCAACCTTTCTTTTAGCAGCTGAGCGTGTTTAACTGTTTGCACCACCCAGGGACTTCTTGATAAAGAAGAAGGGGAGGCAATGACTCTGAGTTTCTGTGCTGAAGAGCGTTCCTGCTGCTGAGGGGGGTGACTACAATATGAAAGGCAGTGAATTGGTTTTTGAATATGTTTTGAATTATGGATTAGTCACCATATTCATATATATTTTTTAAGCTGATAAATCAAAAAGGTTACGGGAGTATCCCAGTTTGGGGGGGGCGGGGTGTTGGTGTTGGTCTTCCTCCTCAACCAGTTTGATCTCAGTCCGTCTACAGATATCAGGGAAAAGGAGGCCCCAGTGTTTTCCTGGCCCTTCCACCAATAATTGCTTGTCATAAGGATTTCATGATGCTTCTCAGACAATGCCCAGACTCTTCTCCCGGTGGAATCTCAGTGGGTTCTTCTGAGTGGAACATCACTTTGTGATTGGGCTAGAAAGAACATTTCAAGGGCCTAACTTGGGGAAGGGCTCCACATATAGAATTTCTCTCTCATGCCTGCAGTGCAGCGTGAGTGAGGGGCCTCTGGGGTTTATGGCTGTCTGGCCTGATCAGGGTTCGGCCGCCCTCTCTGCCCACCCAGCACTCTTGCTTGGCTACAGGAAGCATGTCCCGAGCTCCCATAGTGAGCAGGCTTCCTGGGCAGCCCACCTCCCCCGCACTCTTGGCACTCATATGGCATCGCCATAAATTATGCCCAGCATGTTCATTTGCAGTTTGAATGTGTTCTCATCCCAGAGGAGCAACTAATGGCATCAAGTTACTGATGGGAAAAAGCCTGCCGTTATGTGACTATGGATTAATGAATGAACAGTCATGGAGGCTGGGGCAGCAATAAATTGTCAGTGACTGGTGACATGGATTTTAAATCATGGTCTCCCTGCCCTTCCCCCTTCTCCAAAATTATTTTGCTGTGAAATTGTTGGTAAATGTTTACCTTTGCTTAAATATTTGCTTTCTATTAAAATTTGGCATAAGCAGGGCCTTCTTAAAAATCTGGAGGCAGGCCGAGAGGGATTTAAAAGCCTCTCATGCTTTCTCTAGGAGGCGTGAAAGTAAATCTCTTAATCCAGGATCTTTGCTGACTGATAAATTCCATTCAGAAAATTGTCAAATATGGGGTTCTTTCCGTGAACTCTGTTCATTTGGCATTTAAGTTACTGCCCCTACACTCTGTTATGTTTTTTTCCCTTTAATTAATTTAAAATGAAGAGTTGATAAATGAAGAATTTCCACCCAGTATTTTTGAAAGGTAGCAAGTCTCTTTTTCATTAAACAAAAGACCTCAAGGAGTCCAAGAATCCCTGACCCTAAAATCAAATTGTTTATATGTGTATGTTTTTCTAGAAAGATTTATGGCTTTTATTAAATTCCTTAAGTGTTCTGTAATCCCCCAAAAGTTGACTGCTATGGTGAATTCCATAAATGGTCACAATTTCACCCCCTCCCTGTATCTGTACTCCTGCAATGGGACTTTGTAGCTCCTCCTATCAAAAAGCTACCACCCGTCTGTCAGTGTGTTGTGACTTGCATGTTGCGGTGATGCTGGAAGCTATGCCACTGATATTTTAAATACCAGCAGGGTCACCCTGGGTGGACAAGTTTCAGACAAGTTTCAGTGAAGCTTCCAGACTAAGACAGACTAGGGAGAAAGACCTGGTATTCTACTTCTGAAAATCAGCCAACCCTATGGATCACAAGAGAGTATTGCCCAATACAGAGCTGGAAGATGAGCCCCCTAGGTTGGAAGGCACTCAGAATACACAGTGGCCACAACAATGAACTTGAGTGTACCAGTGATCGTGAAGATGTCACAGGACCCAGCAACATTTTGTTCTTTTGTACATGGCGTCGTCATAGTCAGAGCCAACCTGAGGCAACTAACGGTAACATCATATCAGGAAGTGCAATCTGTCTCCATCCCTTGAGTCTGGGCTGGTCTTGTGACACAACAGAGGCATCAAAGGCATGAAAAGTGCTTGCACTTTGGGGCATGTGTACTTACTGTTCCTAGGGTCCTGTCACGTGAACAAGCCTGGACTAGCCAGATGAGCTCCGCGGCCCAGTTGCCTCTATTTCCCCAGCTGCCCTACCAGCAGACTGCAGACAGTGAGTGACCCCAGCTGAGATCAGTAAGCCTGGGCCAAACCAGGAGCATTGCCCAGCCCAAACTGCTGACCTACAAAATCATGAGCTAAATAAATGGCTATTTTGGAGCCATTGAGCTTTGGGGTATTTTGTTATGGACTAAAAGCTAACATATACAAATACTGTACTAGAGAGTGTGCATTCTGAGAGCAGGGAGCATGTCTTATTCACTCCGTATATCCTTTTCATAAAAACAGTAATCATTCAACATAAGAAGCCTTGTTGGCCCAGTGGTTAAGTGCTCGGCTACTAACCGAAATGTCAGTGGTTTGAACCAACCAGCTACTCTGTGGGAGAAAAGCCCTGGCAATCTGTTCTGTAAAGATTACAACCTGGGAAACCCTATGGGGCAGCTCTACTCTGTCACATTGGGTCACTATGAGTCGGAATCGACTCGATGGCAAACAAACAACAACCACTATTCAATACGTATTTGTTGAATTGGATAGAACTTGTCTCTCAAAAACACTGAGCTCAAGCCCCTTGCTCAAAGGTCATTTAGTGAATCAGGAGGGATTCCAGAGTACGTGACCTAATACCCCAAGCTCAGTTTTCTCACTTATAAAATGGGCTTTATAATATCTACCTTGTTATGCTGTTGTGATCATTAGAGAGTCTGTGTGCTTTGAGTTGTGCTTGATACTTGATAGGTGTTGCTTGAGCAGAGGCAAGTTGATGAAAAGTCTGCAGACCTCACCACCCTACAGGATACGGTGCAAGTTTAAGGATCAAAGTGATTACCATGTTTTTGAAAACAAGCAGTCTCTAGCTTTCTCTGCTGCCAAAGAAGGTTGGTTCCTTCGGGCTCAATCAGACTTCCATGTGTCATTCTGCTGGCGGCTGCTGCCACGGTGCAACCCAGTGGTTGGAGGATGCACCACCTTGCAAGGGGTGGGGGCAGGGCTCCCGAAAGGAGTGAGGGGATGGGGTTGCTCCCTGGATTCCAAGTCACTCCCTGCCCCTGTTTCCTTAGCTGTAAAATGAGGATGCCTGGATGCTCTCTAGGAACCTTTCAGCTTGAGGGCTCCAAGGGCCTCGGTTATAACCTAAGTCTGTGCAGGAGGGTATATGCTGCCCCCAGGGTCACGGAGTCATACAGTCTACTGCTTTTTGGCAGACGAAGAGAAAAGGTTTTCTTTATTTTGCCTAAAACACAGAGGTGGGAAAGCAGACCACAATATTGGGAAATAATAGTAAAGAGGAAAGGAAAGCAAGGCTGATTTGAGCTGGGATACTAGAAATCTCAGGAAAAAAATATTTTAGGAATGAAAAAGAATGACATACGCCAAGGGTTATAAAATGCTCATAATGAAACATTTACACAAAGAGCTGTAAGACATTTGAAAAACTTTTTTGTTTGTTTTAAGCCTTCCCATCCTAGTCTACCACCACCCATCTGTCAGTTTGTGGAACTGTGGGGGCTTGCGTGTTGCTGTGATGCTGGAAGCTATGCCACCAGTAATTCAAATACCAGTAGGGTCACCATGGTGGACAGGTTTCAGTGGAGCTTCCAGACTAAGACAGACTAGGAAGAAAGGCCTGGTGATCTACTTCCGAAAATTAGCCAGTGAAAATCCTCTGAATCACCACAGAACATTGTCCAATACAGTGCTGAAAGTGAGCCCCCTATGTTGGAAGGCACTCAGAATACACAGTGGCCTCGAGCATCCCAGTGATCGTGATGATCGTGAAGGTGGCAGAGGACTGGGCAACATCTCGTTCTGTTGTACCTGGGTTGTCACAAGTCAGAGCCGACTCAACGGAAACTAACAACAAGAAGCCCAGTAACATGTTAAATGACCTCTTTCTAGGATTTAGGGTAAAACTTGTCTTGGAGATGTATTTGGAGGCAAAAAATGCACACACGCATCATTTCCCACAAACAGCAGGCAAAGTCTGAAAATTCTGCTTCTTGCCAAAATGGACATTAAGATTTGCTTGGAAGCAAATGTGAAAATACTGATTTTTACCCAGTTATCCCTACATGTATCTGAAGAGAAGGTTATAAATTATACTAGCATGCTTTTAATAGGGTTTTCTGTCTTGCACATTGAGATCTTAAATGTTAAAAACCACTAATGAATAACAAAGAAAACAATTACCAGATAGCATTTTCAATCAGTTTTTTTTTGTGTTTATTATAATTGTGCTTCCCTACAACTAATGATTCTTGTGGTTCGCAAACCACGTGTCTGCCTTTAGATACCTCCACAGATGCAGAATGACATTTCCGACAGGGGAGGCTCACACAGCAAACGAAGTCTGAGGTGTGTGCCCCAGAAGGCATTCAGTACAAGGGAAAGCCGACTTGCCCCTCTGACTGGGCTCCCCTAGGATGCTCTGATGTTGGCATCACATTCTTCTAAGAGAAGAATCAAATCTTCCATCAGGCTGTGCTCTCTACCATGTGTCACTCTCATAATATCAAAAGCCTAAATGAAAAGGAAAGAAGACAGATTAGATCCCAAGGTAGATGGGCCCCTGCCTGCTCCCATCTTTTCACTGTGATGCTAATGGCCTGGCGAACCCTACAGGTCTCTAACTGGGCTCCCAGCTCTGTGGGTCTCTGAGCCAGATTTGGAGTGAGAAGGATGATTTTGGAATGTGGTGTAGGAAAGCAGTCTCACTACATACTGGAGTCACGCTGGGGCCCAGTGACCAGCAATGGTCTGCAGGGATGTTAGTACACGGGCTTGGGTAGTTACCGAGGTTTAACAAGAGTTGTTGAAGTTATTAAGCAATCCACAGTATTAAGAAATAGCATGTTGTACCATCTCAAAAATGTTCATTTTTGCATGCTGCATTCACTTGTCATTTATATGCATTGTGATTATCATGTACATATAGTTCTTATTCTATTAGTATCATATGGCATTATAGCTTCAGCATTTTACAATCCCCTCCTTCACTCCCCATGTCTAATCTATCACTAAATCTTGTCAATTCTATCACTAAACTATTTCTGAATCTGGGTGGGCTTGTGACTAGTTCAACAATAGAGTGCAACGGAAGTGATGCTATTGACTTCCAGGATTAGGTCCAAAGGGCCACACAGCCTCTGCCTTGTTTACTAGTACATTTGTTCCTGGAACCATAAGCCTCCATGCTGTGAGGAAGCCCAGGCTACATGGAGAGGCCACGTGTGGTGCTCTGGTCGATAGCCTTAGCTGAGCCTATCTTTTAAGTCATCCTAGCCCAGGCACCAGATACGTGTGTAAAGAAATCTCCAGATAATTCCAGCCCCAAGTCAGAAGACAGCTGGATTCTAGTGTTGCCAGCTGAAATCCCAGACACTGTGGAAGAGAGGCAAGGCGTCACTATGGCGGTCTGCTAGAATTCTGAATCACAGAATCTGTGCACATAATAAAATGGTGGTTGTTTACTAAGTTTTGGGATAGTTTATTATGCAGCAACAAATAAGCAGAATGCCCTAAAAACAGTTTTGCAGTAAACAGGGATAAACAGTGTCATCCTACACTACCTAACTGGAGGTGGGGGGTTATTGATGGGGCACCAGATCCCGTGGTCAGTGTGCCTGTGCCCTCAGGAGATGTGTACAGATGGTGCTGTGATGCCTGTTAGCACCCAGCAACCTATCTAGCACCCAGTACAGTGCTCCTCAGCTCTGGCTGTATGTATCAACTAGGAAGCTTCAAAAGAAACAGCAATGCCCAGACCCCACACCCATCAGTTGAAACCTACTCTCTGGAAGTGAGGCCTAGGCTCCAGGAAGCGCTCATCAAATAACAGCAGCTATTCGTAATTCATTGTTAATGTATAGCTAGATTAATTAGCATTTAATGATACAATTAATTCCACCATGCTTATATACTATTATTTACTAAACTGGAGTCTCTGGGTGGTACAAATGGTTAATGCACTCAGCTGCTAACTGAAAGGCTGGAGGTTCAAGTCCACCAACAGGCACCTTGGAAGAAAGGCCTGGTGATCCACTTCCAAAAAATCAGTCATTGAAAACCCTGCAGAGCACAGTTCTACTCTGACACTCATGGGGTTCTAGGAATTGGAATACACTCAGTGGCAAAGGGTTTGATTTTCTTTACTAAACTACTCTTGGAAATTTAGATCACTTCCATTTTTTTTGTTATGATGTAATATAGATCTTCTAGCCTGTCACTTTTTGCCTTTGCTGAATATCTGCTTAAGATAAATTCTTAGAGGTAGGATTCTTGGGTATGAACATCTGTAAAGCCACAGAGATTTTAGAGACTGCATAAGAGCAGGACTGGAAAGAGAGGGTGTGTCTGGGCTCAGAGGGACGCTTCACGTCCTTCATGAGGTATTCTCTTATCTGAAAGCAGTCTTAGATGTTCTCTTCCCTTCTGCTCATCAGAGGGGCAGACTGGCTTGTGACCTGGCAAAGGAAGATGGATCAGCCAGAAGCACTTACTGAAGAGCTCCTTGAGGAAAGAGAAACAACCCTCCGCTGCCCATTAACAAGTAGTTAGTCCAGGAACAGGTCAGGCCTGACCTGTAAGGTTACAGAGACCGTCTGGAACTGGCCTGGGCCTGTTTCTCAGGAGCACTCCCCGACCAGCTGCTGTTTGTCCTCCTGGCTGTCTTTCTCCAGGTCCCTCATGTGGAGAATGATCTGTGCTTCTCTGTGATCTCACTCACAGGAGACTTCCTAGTTAGAATGCTGCTGGCCGTGTACTGAGTTCTCTTATTTGTTGCAGAAGGAAAGACAGTGACAGGGCGACCTCCAGGTGTATGTGTATGGGATTTGAGATACTAAGATTAGAGGATCTTGGCCACAAGGGTGGCTAGAAGCAGAGAGGAAATGGGTATGGCCAGGAGCAGAGGACCGATTTAAAGAGACTGACCAAAAAAACCCCAAAAAAACCCACATCATTTGTCCAGAAGGTAAAAATAAATACAAACCCAAAACTAAACCCCCTGCCATCGAGTAGGTTCCGACTCATAGCAACCCTGTAAGACAGAGTAGAACTGCCCCATAGGGTTTCCAAGGCTATAAATCTTTACGGAAGCAGATTGCCATACCTGTCTCCCGTGGAGCGGCTGGTGGGTTCAAACCACCGACCTTTCAGTTAGCAGCCAAGTACTTTAACCACTATGCCATCAGGGCTCCTTTAAAAATAAATACAGATACGATAAATTAACAAATATAATTTTCTCTGAGTGATAGGACGGGATAGAAGAGAAAAGGACAGAAAGAAGGAAGAAGGAAGAGTCAGTATTGTGCCAAATATGCATCCTGGGGGCCACAGATGGTTTGTGCTCAGCTGCTAACTGAAAGGTTGGCAGTTTGAATCCACCCAGCCTCAGAAGAGGCCCTGATGATGTACTTCCGTAAGATGACAGCCACTGAAAACCTTATGGAGCACAGTTCTGTTCTGAAACATGTGGGATCACCATGAGGTGGAATCCACGCAATGGCACTGGTCCCCCCCTCCAACCCCATGGCAAGTGATTATTGTGTTTGTGTGTGTGATGTGACATAGTGGGTGTACAGGAAGCTGGAACTTAGGCCTTGTGATGGACATCCTTGCCCTGGCCGTCACCTGTGTCTACAGGTGAGCTGAGGCAACAAGTTCCCAGAGATGCAAGGAGAGCCCTGTGTGGTCCCGGCCCCAGGCTTGGTCTCCATGGAAGCCATAACCCTTCCGCCCCATGGAAAGAGGAGGAGGGCTTTTTCCCCCTAAAATAAAGTTACAGTAAATCTCTGACAAACTAGAGAAACTGTTTTCTGTAGCTCTGTCTCTCCCTTCTCGCTGCCCCTCCCAACTGCCCCACATGCACCCGTCAGAGAAGACAATTTTGGTTTAATTTCCTGTGGCAGCATATAAACTAGATTAAGGAAATATAAAATCGGAGTAGGCTTGTATTGAGAAAAGCTTATCTCTTTCCATTAAATTTTATTTTTTTAATGGTAGCATTTAAAAAGAGCCTGCACAGAATCTTTCACAGAGGA
The DNA here is from genome assembly GCA_030035585.1 of Dugong dugon. Classification (NCBI taxonomy): domain Eukaryota; kingdom Metazoa; phylum Chordata; class Mammalia; order Sirenia; family Dugongidae; genus Dugong; species Dugong dugon. The sequence continues at coordinate 18,135,681 of CM057469.1, read as the reverse complement.
CTCATTTGAAGCCTCCAAGGGGGGTGCTGCGCCCGCGTATAGACGCTAAATGTCACCCAGAAAATGGCAGCATAGATTGTCTGCCACATGGCAGGCATGTGGTTCACGCAGGAATGAAAGGGTCCCAGAACTGATTTCAATCTCATCAGAGATTTTTATTTTTAAAGTAACTTTAGAATTATGGTCATATAGTAAATAAAATGAATTAAATCAAATTATGATTTAACTTTGAAAACAATAGAGCTTTCGTATTTTTAATGCAAATATATTAAGCTTATCAATCACTCAGCATAATTCTCTGGAGATTCATCCAAGTTGTTGCTTAAATCAAGCTTGTTCCTTTTCATTGCTGAGTAGTAGTCCAGGATATGGATGTTTGTTTAACCAATACCTGTTAAGAGGATATCTGGGTTGTTTCCAGTTTTTGACCATTACTCATAAAGCTGCTATAAATATTTGTGTAAAGGTTTTTGTGAGAACATAAGTTTTTATTTTTCTGGGACAAATACCCATTATTGCAGTTGCTGGGTTGTATGGGTAGTTGTGTGTTTAGTTTTTTAAGAAACTGCTCAGCTGTTTTCCAGAATGGTCTTACCATTTTACATGCCTATTAGCAGTGCCTCAGTGATTCAATTTCTCCTCATCCTGACAAGTGTTTGGTGTTTCACTGTTTTTTATTTTACCTATTCTGACAATTGTATGGTAGTATCTCACTGTGGTTTTAATGTGCATTTCCTGAATGGTTAATGATGTTAAGCATCTTTTCATGTGCTTATCTGCCATCTGTATATATTCTTTGGTAAAATTTCTCTTCATGTCTTTTGCCCATTTTCTAATAGGACTGTTTGCTTCTTTACTATTGAGTTTTGAGAGTTCTTTATATAGTCCTTTGTCAGATATGTGATTTGCAGATATTTTCTCCCATTCTGTGGCTTGTCTTTCATCCTCTTAAGAGTCTTTGGCACAGTTTTGATGAAGTCCAGTTTATCAAGGTTTCCTTTTATGGATCATGCTTTCAGTGTCAAGTCTAAGAGCTCTTTGCCTAGCAGCATGATCTCCAAGATTTTCTCCTATGTTTTCTTTAAAGTTTTTAGTTTTACATTTTGCATTTAGGTTCATGATCCATTTTGAGTTACTTAAGGTGTAAGGTTTAGGTTGAGGTTCATTTTTTGCCTATGGATGTCCAATTACTCCAGCACAATTTGTTGAAAAGGCTATCCTTCCTCCACTGAATTGCCTTTACAAATTGCCTTTTCAAAAATCAGTTGTTTATAGTTGTGTGGTCTATTTCTTGGTTTGCTGTTCTGTTCCACTGATCGATGTGTCTGTCTCTGCTCCAACACCACATTGTCTTGATTACTGCAGCTGTATATAGTAAGTTTTAATATTGAGTAGAATGCTTTCCCTTTATTCGTCTTTTTAAAAAATGTTATAATCTTGTCTGTAGCTACAAAAAACTTGCTGAGGTTTTGCTAAACCTGTGTATCAATTTGGGAAGAACTGACATCTTTATTATATTGAGTCTTTCATGAACACAGTAGGTATAATCTCTGTATTTATTTAGATCTTCTTTGATTTATCAGTGTTTATAATTTTCAGTATACAAGTCCTGTACAGGTTTTGTTATATTTACATCTAAATGTTTCATTTTTTTAAAGCTATCATACATTGTATTGTATTTTTGATTTTGGCGTCCACGTGTTCATTGCTAAGATGCAGAAATACAGCCTTTTTTTGTATGTTGATTTTGTATCCTATAACCTTGCTGAATTCATTTATTCTAGAAATTTTTTGATAGATTCTTTGACATCTTCTACATAAATATCATCTGCAAACAGGGACAGCTTGACTTTTTCCCTTACATACAATCTATCTGTATGTGTTTTATTTCCTTTTTTTTAATTGTTGCAGTTTAAATGAAGTTTACATTTCAAGTTAGTCTCCCATAAAAAAATTTATACATACACTGCTATGTGACCCTAATTGCTCTGCCAATACTGTGACAGCACACTCCTCTTTTCCACCTCTGATTCTCCATGTCCATTCAACCAGCTCCTAACCCTCTCTGCCTTCCTTCTCACCTCCAGACAGAAGCTTCCCTTTTAGTCTCTTGTATCTACTTGAGCTACGAGGCACACTCCTCACGAGTATCACTTTATGTCCCACAGTCCAGTCCAATCCCTGTCTCAAGAGTTGGCCTCTGAAACTGTTTTAGTTCTGGGCTGATACAGAATCGAGGGACCATGCTTTCCGGGGTTCCTCCAGCCTCAGTCAGACCACTAAGTCTGGTCTTACTAGAATTTGAGTTCTGCACCCCACCTTTCTCCTGCTCCTGTCAGGGCGGTCGTTGGTGGTAGCCGGGCACCATCTAGTTCTTCTGGTCTCAGGTTGATGAAGTCTCTGGTTTATGTGGGCCTTTCTGTCTCTTGGGCTAATATTTTCCTCTGTCTTTGGTGTTCTTCATTCTCCTTTACTCCAGGTGGTTAGGACCAATTGATGCATCTTAGATTAGATGGCTGCTTGCAAGCTTTTAAGACCCCAGATGCCACTCACCAAAGAAGGATGCAGAACATTTTCTTAATAAGCTTTGTTATGCCAGTTGACCTAGATGTCCCCTGAAAGCATGGTCCCCAGACCCCCACCCCTGCTACTCTGTCCCACAAAGTGTTTGATTGTATTCAGGAAACTTCTTAGCTTTGGTTTAGTCCAGTTGTGCTGACTTCCCCTGTAGTGTGTGCTGTCCTTCCCTTCACCTAAAAAAAATACTTGTCTACTAGCTAGTGAATAACGCTCCTCCTCCCTCCCCATCCTCATAACCATCAAAGAATGTTGTCTTCTGTGTTTAAGCCTTTTCTTGAGTTCTTATAATAGTGGTCTTATACAATATTTGCCCTTCTGTGACTGACTAAATTCACTCAGCATAATGCCCTCCAGATTCCTCCATGTTATAAGATGTTTACGGCTTCATCTTTGTTCTTTATCGTTGCATAGTATCCCACTGTGTGGATAAACCATAATTTGTTTATCCATTCTTCCGCTGATGGGCACCTAGGTTGTTTCTATCTTTTTGCTACTGTGAACAGTGCTACAGTGAACATGGGTGTGCATTTATCTATTCATGTGACAACTCTTATTTCTCTAGGATATATTCCAAGGAGTGGGATAGCTACATCGTATGGTACTTCTATTTCTAGCTTTTTAAGGAAGTGCCAAATCGATTTCCAAAGTGGCTGTACCATTTTACACTCCCACCAACAGTATATAAGTGTTCCAGTCTCTCCACAACCTCTCCAACATTTATTATTTTGTGTTTTTTGGATTAATGCTAGCCTTGTTGGAGTGAGATGATATCTCATTGTAGTTTTGAAATGCATTTCTCTAATGGCCAATGATCGTGAGCATTTCTTCATGTGTCTGTTAGCCGCCTGAATATCTTCCTTGGCAAAGTGCCTGTTCATATCCTTTACCCATTTTTTAATTGGGTTATCTGTATTTTTGTTGTTGAAGTTTTGCAGTATCTTATAGATTTTAGAGATTAGATGTCGTCAGATTTGTCATAGCCAGAAATTTTTCCCAGTATATAGGTTGTATTTTTACTGTAGGTGAAGGCTTTTGATGAGCCTAAGTGTATGATTTTTAGGAGCTCCCAGTTATCTAGTTCTCTTCTGGTGCTCGTGCACTGTTACTTATGGTTCGTATTGTTTTTATGCCATGTATTAGGGCTCCTAGCGTTGTCCCTATTTTTTCTTCCATGATCTTTATCGTTTTCAATTTTATATTTAAGTCTTTGATCCATTTGTAGTTTTTGTGCATGGTGTGAGGTATGGGTCTTCTTTCACTTTTTTGCAACTGGATATCCAGTTATGCCAGCACCATTTGTTAAAGAGACTGTCTTTTCCCCAGTTAATGGACTTTGGGCCTTTGTCAAATATCAGCTGCTCATAGGTGGATGAATTTATGTTTAGATTCTCAACTCTGTTCCATTGGTCTATGTATCTGTTGTTGTACCAGGCTGTTTTGACTACCATGGCAGTATAATAGGTTCTAAAATCAGGTAGTGTGAGGCATTCCACTTTGTCCTCTTGAGTAATGCTTTACTTATTCTGGGCCTCTTCCCTTTCCATACGAAGTCACTGATTTGTTTCTCCATCTCATTAAAAAATGCTGGTGGAATTTGGATTGGGATTGTATTGTATCTGTAGATCGCTTTGGGTAGAACTGACATTTTCACAATGTTGAGTCTTCCTATCCATGAGCAAGGTATGTTTTTCCACTTATGAAGGTCTCTTTTGGTTTCTTACGGCAGTGTCTTATAGTTTTCATTGTATAAGTCTTTTACATCTCTGGTTAGATTTATTCCTAACTATTTTATCTTCTTGGGGGCTATTATAAATGGTATTGATTTGGTGATTTCCTCTTTGAGGTTCTCTTTGTTGGTGTAAAGGAATCCACCTGATTTTTATATGTTTATCTTGTATCCTGAAACTGTGCTGAAATCTTCTGTTAGTTCCAGTACTCTTCTTGTGGATTCTTTGGGGTTTTCTGTGGATAAGATCATATCATCTGCAAATAGAGATACTTTGACTTCTTCCCCACCAATTTGGATGCCCTTCATTTCTTTTTCTAGCCTAATTGCTCTGGCTAGGACTTCCAGCACAATGTTGAGTAAGAGTGGAGATAAAGGGCATCCTTGTCTGGTTCCCGTTCTCAAGGGGAATGCTTTCAAAGTCTCTCCATTTAGGATGATCTTGGCTGTTGGCTTTGTATAAATGCCCTTAATTATACTGAGGAATTTCCCTTCTACTCCTATTTTGTTGAGAGTTTTTATCATGAATGGATGTTGGACTTTGTCAAATGCCTTTTCTGCATTGATTGATAAGATCATGTGGTTCTTGTCTTTTGTTTTATTTATGTGATGGATTACACTTATTGTTTTTCTAATGTTGAACTATTGCTGCATACCCGGTATAAATCCCACTTGATCATGGTAAATTAATTTTTTGATATGCTGCTGAATTCTATTGGCTAGAATTTTGTTGAGGATTTTTGCATCAATGTTCATAAGGGATAAGGGATATTGGTCTGTAATTTTCTTTTGTGGTGTTTTTACTTGGTTTTGGTATCAGGGTTATGCTGACTTCATAGAATGAGTTTGGGAGTATGCCATCCTTTTCTATGTTCTGAAATACCTTTAGTAGTAGTGGTGTTAACTCTTCTCTGAAAGTTTGGTAGAATTTCCCAGTGAAGCCATCTGGGCCAGGGCTTTTTTTTGTTGTTGTTGGGAGTTTTTTTAATTACTTTTTCAATATCTTCTTTTATTATGGGTCTATTTAGTTGTTCTACCTCTGGTTTGTGTTAGTTTAGGTAGGTAGTGACTTTCTAGAAATCTGTCCATTTCCTCTAGGTTTTCAAATTTGTTAGAGTACAGTTCTTCATAGTATTCTGTTTCTTTTAATTTCATTTGGGTCTGTTGTGATATCACCCATCTCCTTTCTTATAGGGGTTATCTGCTTCCTCTCCTGATTTTCTTTTGTCAGTTTGGCCAAGGGTTTATCCATTTTGTTGATCTTTTCAAAGAACTAGCTTTTGGTCTTGTTAACTCTTTCAATTGTTTTTCTATTCTCTATTTCATTTAATTCTGCTCTAATTCTTATGATTTCCTTTCTTCTGGTGCCTGAGGGCTAATTTTGCTGCTCTCTTTCTGCTTGTTCCAGTTGTAGGGTTAATGTTTTGATTATGGCCCTATCTTCTTTTTGGATATGTGCATTTATTGCTATAAACTGACCTCTGAGCACTGCTTTTGCTGTGTCCCAAAGGTTCTCGTGGGATGTGTTTTCATTCTCATTGGATTCTATCGTTTTCTTTATTCCATCCTTAATTTCTTCCTTAACCCAGTAGTTTTTGAGCAAGGTGTTGTTCAGTTTGCATATGTTTGATTTTTTTCCCTTGCTTTTTTCTGTTGTTGATTTCTACTTTTATGGGTTTATGTTCAGAAAAGATGCTTTGTAATATTTCAGTGCCTGGATTTTGTTAAGGCTTGCTTTATGGCCTAATATGTGATCTATTCTGGAGAATGTTCCATGTGTGTTGCAAAAGAAAGTATACTTGGCTGCTGTTGGGTAGAGTGTTTGGTATATGTCTTTCAAATCAGGTTGGTTGATTGTAGCATTTAGATCTTCTGTGTCTTTGTTGAGCTTCTTCCTGGATGTTCTGTCCCCTGGATGTTCTGTCCTTCAGCAAAAGTGGTGTGCTGAAGTCTCCTACAACTATTGTGGAGCTGTCTCTCTTTTCAGTGCTGTTAGAGTTTGCTTTATGTATTTTGGAGCCCTGTCGTTGGGTGCGTAAATATTTATTATACTTCTGTCCTCCTGGCATATTGACCCTTTAATCATTATATAGTGTCCTTCCTTATCCTTTGTGGTGGATTTTACTTTAAAGTCTATTTTGTCAGAGCTTAGTATTGCTACTCCTGCTCTTTTCTGAGTGTCGTTCACTTGATATATTATTTTCCATGCTTTGAGTTTTAGTTTGTGTCTTTAAGTCTAAGGTGTGTCTCTTGTAAGGAGCATATAGACAGAGCATGTTTTTTTTAATCCAGTCTGCCACTCTCTGTCTCTTTATTGGCGCATTTAGTCCATTTACATTCAGCGTAATTATTGATAGGTATGAGTTTAGTGCTGTCATTTTGATGGGGTTTTTTGTGTGTTGTTCACAGTTTCTTTGTTTCACTTAATTTTCTGTGCTGTGTTGTCTTTCTTTATGTATTTTCTTTTCATCTTCTTCACTGTCATTGATTTTGTGTTTGCTGAGTCTTTATATTTTTCTTGTTTCTTATTTTGACTGGTAGGATTGTCAGTTTCCTTTGTGGTTACCCTAATATTTACCCCTATTTTTCTAAGTTTATACCAGCCTTCTATTTCTTTATATCACCTTGACTTCCTCTCCGTATGCAAAATCTATGTCTGCATTTTTTAAGTCCCTCTTTTTTGTTTTAGTGTTGTCATCTTTTACATATTGACATCTGTTTCCCTATTTTCAGTGTTTTAGCTTTGATTTATTTTTGTGACTTCCCTGTGTTGATATCTGGTTGCTCCATCCTGTGTTCTAGTCTTGGTTTGTTATCTGATGTTACTGATTCTCTAACTGGCAGACTCCCTTTAGTATTTCTTGTAATTTTGGTTTGGTTTTTGCAAATCCCCTAAATTTCTGTTTATCTGGAAATGCCCTAATCTTGTGATCATATTTGAGAGACAGTTTTGCTGGATATATAATTCTTGGCTGGCCTTTTTTTTTTTTTTCTTCCTTCAAGGCTTTATATATGTCATCCATTGCCTTCTTGCCTCCATGGTTACTGCTGAGTAGTCCACGCTTATTCTTACTGACTCTCCTTTGTAGATGACTTTTCGTTTACCCCTAGCGGCTCTTAAAATTCTCTCTTTATCTTTGGTTTTGGCAAGTTTGATTATAATATGTCTTGGTGACTTTCTTTTTGGATCTACTTTACGTGGGGTTCAATGAACATCTTCGATAGATACCTAGTCATCTTTCACGACATCAGGGAAGTTTACTGCCAACAAATCTTCAACAATTCTCTCTGTATTTTCTGTTATCCTCCCACCCCCCCGTTCTGGTACTCCAGTTACTCGTAGGTTATTCCTCTTGATAGAATCCCACATAATTCTTAGGGTTTCTTCATTTTTTTTTAATCCTTTTATCTGATTTTTCCTCAAATAAGTTGGTGTCAAGTGCTTTATCTTCAATCTCACTAATTCTGACTTCCATTGCCTCAGTTCTGCTCCTATGACTTTCTACTGAGTTATCTAATTCTGAAATTTTATTGTTCGTCTTCTAGATTTCTGATTGCTGTCTCTCTATAGATTCTTGCAGCCTGTTAAATTTGTCATTATGCTCTTCTCTAATCTTTTTAATTCCCTCTATTGTGTGGTCTGCCTTTTGTGTAATTTCCTTCCGAATCTTTTGAAGAGTTCTGTATTAATCTTTTGTATTCTGCCTCCAGTAATTCCATGAAATTTCCCTCCTCTGGAAAATTTATTTTGGGAGCTTGCTGAAGCCATCATGGATTGCTCTTTATGTGATTTGATATTGACTGTTGTCTCTGAGCCATCAACAAGTTATTATATTTATTTACTTTGTTTACTGTGTCCTAGTTTCTTGTTTTGTTTTGATATGCCCAAACAGTCTGCTCGTATGAGTTAGTTTGATTATTGGCAACTTTGAAGGTGTAATGTCCTGTCACCAGATGGTTAGATCTGTTTCTAGGTATGTAAGCTCAGGAGTCCACCCACTCCTCCTGTATGGATTCAGCTCAGGTGCCCAGGTAGATGGCCACCAAGTGTGTGGTGCAGGCTCTCACCTACAGTCCTAGACAGGCATGGGTGATTGGTTTAGGCACAGACATCTGGCTGTAGCAGGAGGACACACACTGAGAAAGGTAGGGGCTGGCGGCCACCCCTGAGTGTCCAGGAGGAAGGTGTGTCCCTGTGGGTGGGCTTTACAGCCAGAGTATGAGCACCCAGTGCTGTTAGGTGTAAGGACTGGGGGGCATCTCTTATTCTGGGGCTCTTATCGCAAGTGGCTAGGTGGCGTGGGAGGAGCCACCAGTCCTCAGGCCCCTGATGTGGGTAAGTGAAGACCCTGCTTAATAAGCAGAGCAGTGTCAAATGTCGTGAATCTGCCACTTGACAGCTGAAACAGTTGAAGTTAGACTTCAGGTATATACCCTGTTGTACTGCAGTAATGAGGGCCTACGCTGTTGAAATGGGCCCACACAAGTCTCTGCTGGGGGAAAGGCACTGAAAGTCTGTGGATCCCTTATGCCTGTACCTAGGTAAAGGAGCTGTGCTTACCTTGGGTTCCTGGCTTAGGGGAGCCAGCAATTTATTTTTTCCCGTTTGTTAATTTGTTCACTCTTGAAGGCCAGGAGAATGGCTCAGGGTATATAATGGATCTTACTTCTGGCCCAGGGGACTTGGCAGTTGCTGAAGTCAGTCCAGGACCCAGTGCAGAGTAGGGAGTGGGGAGGTAAATGAGAGAGAGGTTTTTCCTAAGGGGGGTGTTTTTGACCCGCGCGGTAGGCCGTACACAAGTATGTAGCTTTCGCCGATCGAGGGCTGCTTTTCACTGGCTCTGGGTGGCCGAGTAGACTGTCTGGCACTGGATCTCTCCCGGTGCGGAAAATGCACTTCCTGAGCACCGCTGCTTGCCTGTCTCACTGCTCACCCATGAGCTGATCAGGCCTGAAGGGCTCAGGCTCTTGCCGGGTCAGGTCTGGCAACTCCTCACTGCTTAATAACCATGTCTCCCTCCCCCTGCCACTCAGTCTGGTTCCTCAGCTTTGCCTCAGATGTTCAGGGCTCCTAGATTGTCATATATAATTGATTCACCTGTTTTGTCAGGTGTTTCTTCTGAGAGGGTCCACTGGAAGCATCTGACTACTCCACCATCTTGGCCCCGCCTCTTATTTCTTTTTCTTGCCTTATTGCACTGGCTAGGATTGCCAGTATTATGTTGACAGAGTGGTGAGAGTAGACTTCCTTTCCTTGGTTCCTGAGCTTAGGGGGAAAGTATTCTGTCTTTCACCATTTCATGTTAGCAGTGTTTTGTAGATGCTCTTGATCAAGTTGAGGAAAGTTCCCCTCTAGTTTTTCTAAGAGTTTTTATGATGAATTCTGTCAAATGCTTTTTCTATATCAATTGATATAATCATATGAATTTTCTCCTTTAGCCTGTTAATATGGCAGATGACAATGAGGTTTTTTTTTTCCTAGCATTTTTCTTTTTATTGTACTTCAGATGAAGTTTTACAGGAGAAATAGTTTCTCATTAAACAGTATACATATTGTTTTATGACAATGGTTAACAACCCCATAACATGTCAACACTCTCCCTTCTCAAACTTGGGTTCCCTATTACTAGCCTTCCTGTCCCCTCCTGCCTTCTAGTCCTTGTCCCTGGACTGTTGTGCCCCATTAGTCTCATTTTGTTTTATGGGTCTGTCTAATCTTTGGCTGAATGGTGAAGCTCAGGAGTGACTTCATTATGTCCAGGGGTCATACTCTCAGGGTTTCTCCTTTCTCTGTCAGGCCAGTAAGTCTGGTCTTTTTTTGTGAGTTAGAATTTTGTTCTACATTTTTCTCCAGCTCTTTCTGGGACCCTCTGTTGTGATCCTGGTCAGAGCAGTCAGTGGTGGTAGCCGGGCACCATCTAGTACTGGACTCAGTATGCTGGAGGCTGTGGTAGTTGTGGTCCATTAGTCCTGTGGACTAATCTTTTCCTTGTATCCCGTTCTCTTCATTCTCCCTTGCTCCCGAAGGGGTGAGACCAGTGGAGTATCTTAGATGGCTTTTCACAGGCTTTAAGACCCCAGATGCTACTCACCAAGGTGGAATGTAGAACATTGTCTTTATAAACTGTGTTATGCCAGTTGAGCTAGATGTTCCCTAATTGAGCTAGATGTTCCCTGAGACCATGGTCCCCACAGCCCTCTACCCAGCAATTCAGTCCCTCAGGGAGTTTGGATGGGTCTATATAGCTTCCATGACTTTTCCTTGTACAAGTTATGCTGGCTTCCCCCATATTGTGTACTGTCTTACTCTTCACCAAAATTACCACTTATCTATTGTCTATTTAGTTCCCCCCCCACCTTGTAACCCAACAGACTGTTTCTTTTTATGTGTAAACTTTTTCATGAGTTTTTACAGTAGTAAACTTTTTCATGAGTTTTTACAGTAGAGGTCTCATACAATTATTTGTCCTTTTGTGATTGATTTATTTCACTCAGCATAATGTCCTCCGGTTTCATCCATGTTATGAGATGCTTCACAGATTCATCAGACAATGATTAATTTTTGAACACTGAACCAGACTTGCATCCCTGGAATAAACTCCATCTGTCACGGTGCATAATTCTTTTTTATATATTGCCGAATACTATTTGCAAATATTTTATTAAGGAATTTTTCATCTATATTCATAAGGGATATTCATCTGTAAAAATTTTTCACTGTTTTTGCTTGGTTTTGGTACCAGGATAATACTAGTTTCATAAAATTAATTGGGATGTGTTCCCTCCTCTTTTATTTTCTGTAAGACTTTGTATAGAACTGATGTTAATTCTCCTTTAAACCTTTGGTAGAATTTGCCAATGAATCCAATGACCTGGAGATTCCTTTTTGGGGAGTTTTAAAACTAGTACTTAAATTTCCTTGATAGTTATATAGAGTTGTTGAAATTATCTATTTCATATTCGATGAGTTGTTGTAATGTGTGTTTTTTGAAGAATCAAAGCCATTTCGTCTGAGTTGTCAAATGTATGTGTATCGTTTTGTTTGTAATCCCCTTCTTATCTTTTGGATGTCTGCAGGGTCCGTAGTGATAGCTTCTATTTCATTCCTGATATTGGTGCTTTGTGTCTTCTCTCTTTTTTTCTCAGTCTTGATAGAGGTCTGTCAGTTTTATTGATCTTTTTGAAAAACTATCTCTTTGTTTCATCGATTTTCTCTCTTGTTTCTGTTTTCTACATTGATTTGTGTTGATTATTTCCTTTCTTCTGCTTGCTTTAGGTTTATTTTGCTCTTTTCTAGGTTCTTGGGGGGGGGTTAGGTTATCAATTTGAGATTTTCCCTTTTTGAATATTTGTATTTATTGCTATAAATATCCCTCTCAGAACTAATTTTGCTGTGTCCTAGAAACTGTGATGTGTTGTATTCTCATTTTCATTCAATTCTATGCATATTTTAATTTTCCTTGAGATTTCGTCTTTGACTCATGGATTATTTTACAAGTAAATTGGTTGGTTGTTTTCCATTGATTGGAGATTTTCCTGTTATCTTTCTGTTCTTGATTTCTACTTTAATTCCATACTGATTAGAGAATATACTTTGTATGATTTCAGTTCTTTTAAATTTGTTGAGGTTTGTTTTATGCCTCAGGATATATATGCTCTAAATTCTGTGGGCACTTGAAAAGAATGTTTATTCTGCTGTTGTTAGGTGGAATGTGCTATGAATATCCATTAGATCTTGTTGGTTGATGGTGCTGTTAAGTTCTTCTATATCCTTGTTGTTCTATCAAATATTGAGGGAGGTACACTGATATCCCCAGCTATACATATAGACTTATCTATCTCCTTTCAGTTCTATCAGTTTTTGCTTCACATGTTTTGCAACTGTGTTGTTTGGTGGATACATATTTGGATTACTGTGTCTTCTTGACAGACTGACCAATTTATCATTATGTAATGTCCTTCTGTCTCTAGTAATTTTCACTGCTCTGAAGTCTAATTTATCTGATATTAGTATAGCCATTCGTGCTTTTTTTGATTAATAATTTTTGCATGATATACATTTTTCTGTCCTTTTACTTCCAGCCTACTTGTATATCATTATATTTGAAGTGAATTTCTTATAGACAGCATGTAGTTGGGTCATGTTCTTTAATCCACTCTGCCAATCTCTTTTAGTTGGCGAATTTAGACCATTTACATTCAATGTAATTATTAATATATTAGGAATTAAGTCTATTTTGTTTCTTGTTTTCTTTTTGCTTTCTGTTTTTCCTTCTGTAAGTTACTTGAATTTTTTTTATCTTTACTTTTAACATTCTATGGTGCTTTTTCAGTGGTTGCTATAAGTATTACACTATATATGCATAATTTATCAGTCTACTAGTATCATTATTTTACCAGATCAAATGAAGCGTAGAAGCCTTATCACCGTTTACATCCTTTTGTCCTCCCCCATTTATATAATTGTCATAAATATTTCCTCTACATACATTTAGGAGCACAACAGTGTTGTAATTTTTGCTTCAATCATTAAACATAATTTTGAAACCTAAAGAGAAAAAGGAAAATATTTTATAATACCCGTATTTTTGCTTCCATATTCTTACTTCCTTCTGGTGTTCCAAGATTCCTTCTTTTATCATTTCCTTTCTGTTTAGGGTAGATCTGTTGGTGAAAAATTCTCTTAGTTTTCCTTCATCTGAGAATGTTTTGATTTCCCCTTCATGGACTGAAGGATATTTTTGAATACAGGTTTCTAGGTTAGTAGTTCTTTTAGTTTTTGAAAAATCTTGTGCCATTTTCCTTTGGCCTCCATGGTTTCTGATGAGAAAACCACTGTCATTTAAATTGTTTTGCCCTCATTGGTAAGGTGGCATTGTTATCTTGATGCTTTTAAGATATTTTCTTTGTCTTGAGTCTTCAGAAGTTTGACTATGATGTGGATTTCTTTGGGTTTATCCTATTTTGGGTTTGCTAAGCATCTTGAATCTGTAGGTTTATGTCTTTTGCCAAGTTTGGGAAGCTTTCAGCCATTATTTCTTCAAGCAATTTTTCCACCCCATCTCTTTATCCTATCCTGGGACTTCAGTGACACAAATGTTAGATCTTTGGTTATTGCTTCCACAGATTCCTGAGGCACTATTTAGTGTTTTTGCTCTATTTTCAGATTGAGTAATTTCTGTTGTTCTATCTTCAAGTTCACTAATTAATTCCTATGCCCTTTCCATTCTGTTTATTTTGGTTATTGTATTTTTCAGTTTTTGCCAAGATTTTCTGTTTCTTTCATTTATTTTGAGTGTGTTCATAATTGCTTGTGAAAGCATTTTTGTTATTGTTCTTTTATACGTATTTTTTCTTTTTATTGTGGTATAAATGTACACACCGAAACATTCACCAACACAACGTCCACATTTACCGTTTAATGACACTGATTACATTTTTCACGTTGTGCCACCATTATCGCTATCCTTTTCCAAAATATTCCACCACCAATTAACATAAACTCAGTGCCCCTCCTCAAACAAAAAAACTCCCATTTTCCTCCTCTCTCCCACGCCTGGTAACCTTTAATAATCTTTGCATTCTATATATCTGCTTCTTTCATGTAAGTGAGATCATACAGTATTTGTTCTTTTGTGACTGAGCTGTTTTGCTCAGCATAATGTTTTCAGGGTACGCCATGTTGTGGCATGTGTCAGAACTTCATTTCTTTTTATGGCTGCATAATATTCCATTGTATGTATATACTCTATTTTGTTTATCCATTCATATGGTGATGGATATTTCCGTTATTTCCACCTTTTGGCTATTATGAAAAGTGCTGTAATGAACACTGGTGTACAGGTTTCTGTTTGCATTCCTGTCTTCACTTCTGGGTATATATCTAGTTTGGGATTCCTGGCTCATATGGTAATTCTATGTTCAACTTTTTGAGGAACTGCCAAAGTGTTTTCCACTGTAGCTACACCATTTTGCATTCCCCCCCAGCAATGGATGAAGGTTCCAGTTTTTCCCGAACCTCACCAACACCTGTCGTTTTCCACATTTTTTTATCATTGCCATTCTAATGTGGGTGAGGTGATATCTCATTGGTTTTGATTTGCATCTCCTTAATGGGTAATAATCTTGAGCATCCCTTCATATGCTTGTTAGTCATTTGAATATTCTCTTTCGTGAACTGTCTGTTCAAGTCATTTAGCCATTTTTTGATTGGATTGCTTGTCTTTTTTTGTTAGGTTGTAGAAGTTTTATATATATATTGCATATTAGGCCCTTATCTGATATATAGGTTTGGTTTTCATATCCCTAATGGTTAATAACATTCAGCATCTTTTCATGTGCTTGTTGGCCATTTCTATGTGCTAGCCTCATATGCATGCAAAAGCTGGACAATGAAAGAGGAAAACCAAAGAATTGACACATTTCAATTACGGTGTTGGTGAAGATACTGACTATACCAGGGATTGCGAGAAGAATGAATGAATCTGTCCTGGAGGAAGGACAGCCAAAATTCTCCTTAGAATCAATGATGGCAAGACTCTGGACATATTATCAGGAGGGACCAATCCCTAGAGAAGGACAGCATTCTTGGTAAAGTAGAAGGTCAGTGAAAAAGAAGAAGATCCTCAATAAGATGGACTGACATAGTGGCTACAACAATGGGCTCAAAGATAGCAACAATTGTGAGGATGGCGCAGGACGGGGCAATGTTTCATAAGGTCGCTATGAATTGGAACCGACTAGGCAGCACCTAACAACAACAACAAAAAGCAAACTGATTTTTGTGTGTTGACCTTGTACCCTGCCGCTTTGCTGAATTTATTTATTATTTATAATAGCTTTCTTGTAGCATCTTTAAGGTTTTTTATGTATAAGATCATGTCATCTGCAAAAAGGGATAGATTGACTTCCTCATTCCCGATTTGGGTACTTTTTTTTTCCTACCCTAACTGCTCTGCTAGGACTTCAAGAACAATATTGAATAGCAGTGGTGAGAGTAGGCATGCATCCTTGTCTTGTTGCTGATTTCAGTGAGAACACTCTCTGTCTTTCTCCATTGAGTATGTTAGCTGTTAGTTTTGTTTATAAATGTCCTTTATAATACTGAGGAATTCCCTTTCTAATCCTATCTTGTTGAGTGTTTTTATCATGAAAGGATGCTGAATTTTGTCAAATGCCTTTTCTGCACTGATTGAGATGATTATGTTCTTTTCCCTTATTCTATTAATGTGGTGTATTACACTGATTAATTTTCTAATATTAAACCATCCTTGCATTCCTGGAATAAATCCCACTTCATCATGGTGTATAATCCTTTTAATATGTTTTTGGATTCAGTTTGCTAGTATTTTGTTAAATATTTTTGCACCTACGTTCATTAGGAATAATGGTCTATAGTTTTCTCGTGATGTCTTTGTGTGGCTTTGGTATCAAGATAATGCTTGCCTCACAGAATGAGTTCAGAAGTGTTCCCGCCTCTTCTATTTTTTTTTTTTTTTTGAAAAGTTTAAGTAGTATTGTGGCCACTTCTTCTATAAATTCTCAGTGAAGCCTTCTGGTCCAGGACTTTTTTTTTTTTCTTGCTGGGAGGTTTTTAATTACTGATACAATCTCTTCACTTGTTACGGTCTGTTGATATCGATTATTTCTTCTTGAGTCAGTGTAGGAAGTTCATGTGTTTCAATAAATTTGTCCATTTTTTCCAAGTTACCTAATTTGTTGGTGTACAACTGTTCATAGTATTTCCTTACAATCCTTTTTATTTCTATGGGGTCAGTTTTAATGTCCTCACTTTCATTTCTAATTTTTAGATATTTACATCATCTTTCTCTTTTTGTCATTCTAGCCAAAGGTTTATCTATTTTATTGATCTTAAAAAAAAATCATGGTTTCGTTGATTCTATTGTTTTTCTATATTTCATTTATTTCTTCTCTGATCTTATTATTTACTTTCTTCTGGTAGCCTTAGGTTTAGTTTACTCTTCTCTAGTTCTTCAAGTTGTAGAGTCAGGCTATTGATTTGGGATCTTTGCTCTTCTTTAATATAGGTGTTTATTGCTATAAATTTCCTTTTGAGCACTGCTTTGGCTGCATCCCATAAGTTTTGGTATGTTACATTTCATTCTTGTTCGACTTTAAGTATTTTTCGATTTCTCATTTTTCCCAACGGTTGTTCAGTACTGTGTTATTTAGTTTCCATGTATTTTCCAGTTTCCTTTATGTTATTAATTTTTAGCTTCATTCCAATTGTGATTGGAGGAGATGCTTTGTATGATTTCCGTCTTTTTTAATTTATTGAGACTTGCTTTGTGTCCTAACATATGGTCTATCCTGGAGAATGTTCCATGTGCCCTGGAGAAGAATGTATAATTTGCTGTTGTTGGATGGAGTGTTCTATATATGTCTGTTAGGACTAGTTGGTTAATAGTGTTGTTTAAGTCTTCTTTTTGTTTATTAATCTTCTTTCTAGTTCTATGCATTATCAAAAGTGGTGTATTAAAGTCTCCAACTACTGTTGTACAGCTGGCTATTTTTCCCTTCAATTCTGTCAGTGCTTGCTTTATAAATCTGGGGCCTCTGAGGTTAGGTGCATAAATACTTAAAACAGTTATTTCTTCCTGATGAATTTTCTTCTTAATGAATTGTCTCTTTTATCATTATATAGTGCCCTTCTTTTGCCTCTTATAATAGATTTTGACTTAAAGTTTATTTTGCCTAATATTAAAATTGCTGTGCCTGCTCTCTTTTGGCTACTGTTTGCATGGAATGTTTTCTTCCATTCTCTCACTTTCATTTTATAATGTCTTTGTGCCTAAGGTGTATCTCTTGTAGACAGCATACAGATGGGTTTGTTTTTTTTAATATACATTCTGCCACTCTGTTGACTGGAGCATTTAATCCATTTACATTCACAGTGATTACCAATAAAGGGGGACTTGAAGCATTTTTATGATGGCTGCTTTAAAATTTTTGTGAAATAATTCTAACATCTCTGTTATCTTGTTACATCTCTGTTATCTTCTTGTTGGCATCTATTGATTGTCCTTTTTTCATTCTGTTTGAGATCTCCTGGTTCTTGGTATGATGAGTGATTTTTTATTGAAATGACTAATTTTTATTTAAACCTTTTGTTTTAGCTGGCTTCCTCTGACACCGCTCTAGCAGAGGATCATGGGGAGGCCACCTCGTTACTGCCTGGTGGAGGTATAAGTCCATGTTCCCCACTCAGCTTCTTGTTAATATTGGGCTTACACTTTCTGGCAGGTAAATGTCTGCTTGTTGTAATATGGCTTAATCACTATGATTGCATTTTACCCACCATTCTTCTCTATGGTTCAGAAACATATTCCTGAAACTAACATTTTGTATTTGGAGGTCAGTAGGGGACGTTCATAAATATAACAGTCAGGGATTTCCAAGCAGCTCTTTAAGGATATTAGTGATGATTACAGCACATCACCTCTACATGCCCTCCCACTTGCCCATATGTTAAGGTTTGTTGTTACACATTTAGAGGAGAGCTTTTTAACATAGTGTGGACACTTAGAAAGTCCATGGAGAAGTTTCAAGAGGTCCCTAAAGCCCCCTCTCCCAGAAAATATACAAATGCTATGTGTATGCAGGAGTAGGTGGTTATCATCAGATTCCTAAGAAAGAACATGACCCTAACGAGGTTAAGAATCACTGTAATAGATAAAGAAATGGGAGTAATAGAATTTTCACATTCTAAATCAGCCATTTTAATGGGCTGGAAATCAGAGTGCAAGCTGGAGTAGACAGAGGCAAGTGTGGTTGGGCTTTGAGCTCCCCCTCGATGTGCTAAAGTAGCTAATAACTCTCTGAGAGGAGCAAAGTCCAGGACTTGTTGTATCCAGAAGCTGCTTGACCTGCACTCCAAGTTCAGGCCCAGGAAAAGCTACAAAGATCCCCCAAATGTAAAATCCTTCAACAAAATGAAATGGGAATTTAATGCAAGAAATTTAAATCTGGATTAAAAAATGGCTATAGAGGAGGAAAATGTCTGGCTTTCTATAATCTGACTTCAGCTAACAAAGTAGCAACTCTGGGGCAGGATGAGGGAGGCTGGAAAATGTAGAGTTCATGGAAAATAAACAGGCTCATTGACAAGACAGCCCAGATGGGATTAGTTGCCCTTGAGGTCCAAGAAGTCAAATTAGTACCAAACAAAATCCTTCCAAGAAATAAATGGAAAGAAATGAAAGTAGATTAAAGATAGGAGAAAGCAAGAGGGAGCACCGTGAAGGGACCCCAGGACTGTCCTGTGGCAGCAATCATAACAATTTCCATGGAGCCTAGTGGAAATGGAAGCCTAAACCAAATCACAGCTGGGCTAAGTGGATTCCTTTCCTGGGGGAGGCTAGGGTCTAATTGGATCTATAATAAATTCTGTTCCTGAAGCTTTTCTGATTTTTGTTCCAAACTCAGCCTTTGCAACCCTGATTCAAGCTATTTCATTCCATTATTTCAACAGTTTCTAAGGCAAGAGCAAGAAAGAATATCCAGGGTTGCCAGTCTAAAGAACACATCCATTTCGAAGGGCAAAGAGTATATATATATCCTCCCTTTCCCCTCTCTGGGTTACCTGAGTCTTGAGAAAGCTCAGGAAGAGGCACTGTCTGCAGGAGGAAGCTGACCTGATTCTAGACTCACAGGTCGTATGAGTTTGTAAAGAGATGGACGTGTTCAGGCAGTCCCTCGGCTAGCAAATACTCAACAGAGGTCATGAGAAGATCTGGTCCATTAGTCATATACAGCTGAAAGAACAGGGTGAAGGTGGGGCTTTAAAAGTCCTCTATTTGTTAAAAAAAAAATCCCTTCATTCAAGCATATGTTTAACAGAATCTGTGGCACTGGAGGCACAACAGGCACATAAGTCAGGGTCCCTGGAGGAATTCCCACTCACCTTGGGGAGACAAACACAGATGGGAACTTCTGGGGAGCAAGCATAATGCATAATTTGCTCAACAAGGGAACAGCGTATAATCCCAAACTACAAGCACAAGTGCTAAAGAGACTGGGTAGTGGGGGCATGATCAAGATGAGGACTCCTATAACAATTACAATCTCATTTAATTCTCAAAACAGCTCTATGGGGGGGCAGGTATTATGCTCATTTAAAAAGTAAGAAAATTATATTCAGGGGGATTAAGTGACTTGCTGAAAACCCTATGAGTGCAGTTCAACTCTGGAACACAAGAGGTCGCCGTGAGTTAGAATCAACAGCAACTGGTTTGGTGTTTTTTGTTTTCAAGTCTTAAAATTAGTAAGTTGTGAGACTGGAACTTGAGCCTAAAGTAAAACAAACAAACAAAAACCCGTTGCTGTCGATTCCTACTCATAGTGACCCTATAGGACAGAATAGAACTGCCCCATAGGGTTTCCAAGGAGCAGCTGGTAGATTTGAACTGCTGGCATTTTGGTTAGCAGCCGAGTTCTTGACCACTGTGCCACCAGGGCTCCAGCACTTGAACCTACAGACTCTAAATCTAAATGTTCTTTCCACTACACCACACTGCCTTGGATGAACATTTGCTCCTTAGTGGATAATCAGAACCTGGCAAGAGATTCAGTGACTTTCTCTAGTGTCAAAGAAGAGAACTGGGGTGAGGCCACAACTTAACTCCAAGTCTCATCACAGGCATTCCAACGCTGCTCCCAGAATGTCTTTCATTTGGTGGCTATCAGGGGCAATGCTTGGCCTGATCTTTGGTATCAGGAGCAGGAGATGCTAAAATGATTATCAGAGAAACCTCCTGAAGGAGGTGAGGCAACCTCACAAGAGGCATGAGGATGACAGACAATGGAAGTGGGCACTACAGGGAATCAGAGACTGATTAGAAGGGCCCGCTACAGCCAGCACCATCAGCCCCGCCCATGTTATCTCCTAAAGTTGTACATACCTACATGTCTATCTGGGTTCAGAAAGGATTGTCTTTGCAGCTGAGGGTATTAGATGTTTCCTTCAAGAGTTCTTCATGCAATGGCCAAAGCCTCACATGAAGAAAAGAAAAGCCCCAAATCTCCTCTGATTTCTCCTCCACACTTTCCTCTGATTTGGCATCAGGAACCCAGACAGATCTGAAAGGATGTCTACACACTGAGTCCTACTAGAAAACCTCATCTATTTTGCTGAGCCAGCCCAAAGGGAAAGAACAGAGCCTTGGATTCTAGCCTGGATTTAATGACTTGTTCACAGGTCTGTCTCCTCCACTAAATTGTAAGGACAACACTGGGTCTTGCTCTGATTAATAGAAGCATTTAGTGAACATGTGCTGAATTAAACTGAACAAACTAGACCTTGCTCTGCCTCAGTGTGACTTTGGAGAAGCTCTTGTGTGTCTCCAAGCCTTAGCCCCTTCATTTTTCAAATGGGAATGAAAATGCCTGTCCCGCTGACTTCATATGGCTATCATCTGTCATGAGGACCAGGTAAAATCATGCAGGTACAAGCAGTGTTACATTCCCAGTCCTATATAAATGTAAGGGATTAACCTGATCACTTACGAAATACCTATCTGCAGGTGATCTTGCGTTGGTTACATCATAATGTGGAAATTTCCTCCACATTATTTTTCCGTCCAAAATTTCAGACAGTAGATCCTCAATAAATATTTGTTATCTGATTTGACTGGCTAACAATTATCAGACAGACCAGAAAGGGAAAGCTCTCCCTGTGACTACAAGAGACTGGTAGGTGTTCTTCTGTAGGTCTGGGTAAAGACGTCTGTCAAGGTAAAAAGAGCAGGAAGAGTTGTGTGCCTCCAGTAATCCCCAGTGTCCTTCCTTTTGACTAGTGGCTGTTTTCAATTAGAGATCAGGAAATGGCAACATGGTTAACATGTAACAAACACTAGCATCAGGGGAAGCCAATTTTTAAGACTCTGTTAACAAAAAAGAGGGAGTAAAAAATGTAGTCATAGACCTTTCATGTGGAGAGGAAGTCAAGGTGGTATAAAGAAATAAAAGATTGGTTTAAACTTAGGGGTAAATTTTAAGGTAGCCACAAGGAAACTAACAATCCTACACATCAAAATAAAAAACAAAAGAAACATAGACTCAGCAAATATAAAATCAACAACGATAAAAAGAAAATACATAAAGAATCCCTTAAGCGTCAGTCAGTTTTCTCCTCTAAATGTAGGTAGCTGCCACGTGAGATCAGCTAGTCCCTGAATCCTCCCTGAACAACCCTGAGACAGGGCCCTGGATGCCTGCACGGAAGCTCTTCTGTAGACAAGGACATCGTGGCTCAGAGGATTCCACTAAAGTGTCAAGTGCTCCCCACGTGTGGGGTCTCCACAGGACCCACAGTGTCAGGGGCAGATAACATGTGAGCGCTCATTCTGGAAGGCCATGGGAGAGGAAGCTTTACCATGGTGGGAAGCCAGGATGAAGTGCTGGCCTGAGGGCAGTCGAGGACAGCAGAGAGCCCTGGCCCCCTAGGGCAGAGGAGACTCACTGAGAGGGCGAAAATAAACACCACTCTTTAACAATGTATCCCAGCACTGAACTGGTTATGAAGATAACCACAAACACAAGGACTCCACAGTGTCCCGGGTATGGGGCTGGTGTGTGTGTATGTGTGGTGAAGCAACTGCCTACTACAATGTGGTATGTGCTCCACTGATACGAGCAAAGGGTTGTGGGAGAACATGGAGGAAATGGTGTGTGAGCTGAGCCTTAAAGCGTCAGGTGACTTCTGCTGGGGGGTAAGGCAGAGGAAATAGCTTTGTAAAGACCTAAGCATGAGCACTTCAGGGGTGCTGGGGCGACAGTGAGTGGCACAGCGTGTACTGGGTGTGTGGAGAGGGAGGAGGAGTGTACAGAGTCTGCAAAGGAGAACTATATAGAAAGATTGTCAGGAGTTTTGATTGACCTGCAAGGAATTTGGACTGTGTTCTGTGGGCAACAGGTGGGGCAGGGAGAAGGGGGAGCTGTTCACTATGGAGTAGAGTACAGGTGCAGTAGTGTTTGGAGGCTGGTTTGTACCAGCTTAGTGGAGCGGACTGTTAAATTTTTATGATTTTTGCAAACTGGTTGATTTCACATTGGTAGCTTGAAACCAACCACAGTAGGCATATTTACACCACAGAAATTGGCATATATTATAAAGCAAGACCTTTTTTTGGGTGAGCGCGGGTGGCTGGTAAACACCAGGATTGTATGTGTATGTGCCTGTGTGCTAAACATCACACAGAAGAGGGCCAGAAACAGCCATGGACAGGTATGCCAGGCAGAACTGTACAAGATCTTGGGGAACTCACCAGTCTTAGATTCTTCATTGCTTGGGGAAACATGCCTTGATGTAACTGCAGTTTGCCAACTTTCATTACCTGCACGCCTCTGACAGGATGGTTTCCTGGGTAGAAAATCCTGGAAGACACCAAAAGGCAAACAGTGTGAGTAGCTTTCATCTTTGCAGTAAGCATTTCGTCAGGAGACTATGGAATTGAAAGCAAACTCTGGCTGTGAATGTTAATGAGCTAGTGAAAGAAATTAGCTCTGCAATCCAAGAGAATGCAACACTGAGGGGATAAGCACATTATTAGTCTCTTACTCCCCAGAATGCCTTCTGCATTAGAAAAATGACAGACTGTTACAGCTCTCTAATAAACAGTAGATGAGAGAAGCAAAAAATTCGATCTTGTTTTTATATTAGGGAAGGAAGACTAGGTGCTAATCCTATCCTCTTCCATGAAGCCAAGCACCTAGCACAGGCCTAGTACAGAAGGCCCCTTAGTATATATTTGTTGAGTAAATGAATAAAGGCTTTCTGTACCCCTCCCTCCCCTTTAACTGCAAAGCCCTTCGATTGACTCTCAGTTCTAGAGTTCATCATGACCCACCTTTCTTACAGACATTGGTATATTTATTTTATCATCTCACAGCTCCATGACATCCTGTAGGTGGGAGGCACTCTACTCATACTTGACTTCTTTCACATAACAACAGAATAGAATGGGGCGCTGAAGTGGACCAAAGAATAAAGATCCAGGGTTGTTTTGGGCCCTGCGAAGAGCTCTATGACTTCAGTGCAACAAGAATTTATTACACAGGATTCAACAAAACGTGTGGTTTTGGGCCTTCCTGCCCCCATGCTTGGAGTTGTCTGAGCTTCTGCTGTATGTGCAGGATTGCTCCTGGGGCTAGGGGAAATACCACACTTTGTATGTTATGTACTTTTCCCTCAAGACCCAACAATCCCATTAGACGCAAGACAAACACTCATACAATAGTTAAATATTACAGGATGGGACATGACTTTGTACCCCAATGAGGCCTGCCGTAGTTGAATTATGCGATTCAACATTTGTTGAATTGAACTGAGAAAATGATAAAGGAGTTACGAAGAGTAAGAAGTGAATGACGGTTAGACCTGAGAAGGTTTCCTGAAGGAGGGAAATTGGACTTAAACTGGTTCCCAAAGATTTGGGAAGTACAGTCCCGGCTGTTGAACAGCACAAGCAAAGACACGCTCCGAATGCTGCTTTTCCAGAGACTGTAGATGCTACCTGTAGACATCAATAAGATAATTATAAAAGCCAGAATTATATGGGCTTGCTATGTGCCAGGAACTGTTCTAATTATCTAGTCTTTTTATGCATAAACTCATGGAGCGCACATTTAAAGCTTTACTGTATAATAGTGATAGGAGTCTCTGAGTGGTCCAAATGGTCAAACACACAACTACTAATCAAAAGGTTGGTAGTTCAAACCCACCCAGAGATGCTCGGAAGAAAGGCCTGAAGAAGTGCCTCTGAAAGGTCACAGTCTTGAAAACCCTATGGAGCAGTTCTACTCTGCACACATTGGGTCGCCATGAATCAGAATTGACTCGACAGCAACTGGTTTTTGTGTGTGTGATAGAGATGAGGTAGATTTACCAGGAGAGGCATGTACATTCCCTGATATGTGTACATGTATATGCAAACCATTCCCTCACCCTGAATCTCAACTCTTCCCCCGTGAAATGCGATATACTTTCTTTTCTTTCATGCTGTTAAAAAAAAGAGAGGTATTTAAATCAGCAGAAGGTTGGCCATGCTTCTTTT
Source organism: Dugong dugon (assembly GCA_030035585.1). NCBI lineage: Eukaryota > Metazoa > Chordata > Mammalia > Sirenia > Dugongidae > Dugong > Dugong dugon. The sequence goes on along the minus strand of CM057469.1, from coordinate 18,111,303 downwards.
AAAGAACTGAAAAGCGAAGGGGAGGGGAAAAAAAACAAAGGCAACACCTGGATTTTGGACATTTTTTCATATCCTGAGTATGCCAAGAGGTCAATCACTTCACCTCTCACCCCTAACAAAATGAATATCATTATCTACTTGTGTGGAAGAGATTTTAAGATCCGAGACAAAAGGCTCAAGTGCACGCTGCCATTATCAGAAGGTAATTGCTGTGGACACTTTTCCCTGAAAAGCACACCTGGATTTGGAATTTTATTTTATTGTTATGAATGTGGCATAATTAAATTTAAAGGCCAAAAAGTAATTTTATACTAATAATCACTCCATTAAGTGGATGTCTGCCATGTCAGTTTGCAGGAGGAAAGAAAATCTTCAGTTCATGACAGCAGAGAAACTGGTGCATAATTATGCCATGACAGGTACCTGCCCTGGTCACTTAAAGATATTAAAAAGCGGAGCAGAGTTTAATAAGGAAAGGATGAGGAGGACGTATCTGTGAGAGGGACTTTGTAGGTAAATATTTACGGAGCAGTTTCATAGCTTTGGCAGGGGTGCTGATCTTGTGCCTGGTTTGTTTCTGGGGCCTCCCATGATTACCTGTTGGAATAACACACCGAAAAAAAAATGGTGAAGCTCACTTCTGCTGGAAGAAGTTCTCCACCAAGGGCACAGGCTTTCATCAGCTTTGCCATGTGAGACAAGAGAGAAAAAAGCTTGCAAGTAGTCTTCAATCACAGAACTGTCAAAAATCAAGGCCAGGCTGAAAGCCTGAGCCAGAGGAGGAATCAGGCATGCCCGAGGAGTGCCAAGGACTAACATGGGACTTTGAGTGAGAAGGTGAGAGCAAGTGCACCTACTAGATGCCAGCACTGTGCCATTGATGGAAGAGATCCAGAGAATCCAGGGTGAGTCTTTGACCTTAGTTAGCATAAGCTTAGTTGAAGAACGGAGGTAAATTTAATCATTTACCTCAGGTGTGTGAGACCTGCCAGTCCATGGGCACACAGTGGGTACTCTAGGAACACTGGGGACTGTGATGATCAGGGATGGTCTCTTGGACTGGCAGAGCTTGAGCATGGACGGGAGGAGAGGACCAGATCCTGGAACAAGCATGTGGGGCATGGGAAGGCAGGGGAGCTCTGCCAATGGTATTGGAGGCAGAATGCAAAGGACCAGTGAGCACACTGGTCTGGCTGGCCTAGAAGAGTGGGAGATGAGATGTGCATGAGGCCAAGCAGTGCAGAGGTGTGAATGCAAAGCTATGAAGTTCAGACTTCAGCTTGTAGGCAGTGGGGCACTACTTAAGGTGACTCAGAGTATTTAATCCAAATAGGAGGCAGCTGGAAGAGACAGACCCTGGTGACTGAGAGACTTGAGGTTGGATGGTGGGGATGAGAATGGAAAAGAAGGATCTGACACAAAAGAGGTTATACAGCAGATGCAACAGGACCTGGGGATGCACTGGGGTACAGTGGAGTCAGAGCTGACTCCAAGGTTCAGAAATGGAAACGCCTCTACTAGAAATATAAGCAAACCATATAAGAACAAAATATTTGACAAGGCATTGTGCTTGTTTTGGTGTTAATAAGTTTTCTTTTCATGAATACAGTGCTAGCAAGCACATGCTTCAGAATGCTGGGCCTACAATGGAAAAGCTGACTAGCGTATGTGGTGAATAAGCGATAGGAAGAAATGTGTTTAAACAAGCAGAGAAAAGAGAAGAAGACATACTAGCTTTAACTCATAACCCATAAGCACTTTAACCCATAAGCACCAAGATATTGCTGCCATGTTTTACAGGAGGTTATCTGAGAGTCTGGAACTGGAATACCTACAGTCAGCTTCCATGGGTGTTGATTGTGGATCTAAGTAAAATGAAATCCTTGACAACTTCAGTCTTTTCTCCATTTATCATGATGTTGCTTATTAGTCCAGTTCTGAGGAATTTTGTTTTCTTTATGTTGAGGTGTAATCCATACTAACAGCTGTGGTCTTTGATCTTCATCAGTAAGCGCTTCAAGGCCTCTTCACTTTCAGCAAGCAAGGTTGTGTCATCTGCATATTGCAGGTTGTTAATGAGTCTTCCTCCAATCCTGATGCCCCATTCTTCTTCATATAGTCCAGCTTCTCGGATTGTTTGCTCCTCATACAGATTGAATACGTATGGTGAAAGGATACAACCCTGACACACACCTTTTCTGACTTTAAACCATGCAGTCAGTAGCCCCTTGTTCTGTTTGAACAATTGCCTCTTGAACTATGTACAGGTCCCTCATGAGCACAATTAAGTGTTCTGGAATTCCCATTCTTTACAATATTATCTATAATTTGTTATGATCCACACAGTCGAATGCCTTTGCATAGTCAATAAAACACAGGTAAACATCTTTCTGGTATTCTCTGCTTCCAGCCAGGATCCATCTGACATCAGCAATGATATGCTTGTTGTACGTCCTCTTCTGAATCCAGCTTGAATTTCCGGCAGTTTCCTGTCGATATACTGCTGCAGCCACTTTCGAATGATCTTCAGCAAAATTTTACTTGCGTGTGACATTGCATATGATGCATCTGTCAGTATGTCATACCGTGGGGGCTTGCATGTTGCTGTGATGCTGGAAGCTATGCCACCAGTATTTAAATACCAGCAGGGTCACCTGTGGCAGACAGGTTTCAACTGAGCTTCCGGACTAAGACAGACTAGGAAGAAGGACCCGGTGGTCTACTTCTGAAAAGAATTATCCAGTGAAAACGTTATGAATAGCAGTGGAACACTGTCTGATATAGTGCCGGAAGATGAGCCTCTCGGGTTGGAAAGCACCCAGATATGACTGGGGAAGAGCTGCCGCCTCAAAGTAGAATCGACATAGATGGAGTCAAGCTTTTGGGACCTTCATTTGCTGATGTGACACGACTCAAAATGAGAAGAAACAGCTGCAAACATCAGTTAATAATCGGAACGTGGAATGTACGAAGTATGAAGCTAGGAAAATTGGAAGTCGTCAAAAATGAAAAGGAATGCATAAACATCATACCCACTAGGATGGCTATAATAAAAAAAGACAGATAATAGCAAGTATTGGCAAAGATGCAGAGAAACTGGAACTCTCATACAAGTGCTGGTGGGAATGTAAAATGGTGTAGCTGCTTTGGCAAACAGTTTGTCAGTTCCTCAGACTGTTAAACATAGAGTTACCATAAGACCCAGCAATTCTACTCCTAGGTATCTACCCCAAAGAATTAAAAACATATGTCCACATAAAAATTTGTACAGTTTATGTTCACAGCAGGATCATTCATAATAGCCCAAAAGTGGAAACAGCCCAAATGTCCATTAGTTAATGAATGAATAAGCAAAAATATGGAATATCCCTACAATGGAATAATATTCAGCCATAAAAATGAATGTATCAGGAAGTACTGATATATGTTACAACACAGATAAGCCCTGAAAACATGCTAAGTGAGAAAAGCCAGATACAAAAGGCCACATATTTTATGATTCCATTTAACAAAATGCCCAGAATAGGCAAATCCATAGAGAGAGAAAGTAGATTAGTGGTTGCCAGAGGCTGGGAGTAGGGAGGAATGGGGAGTGACTGCTAATTGTCTGAGGTTTCTTTTTGGGTGATGAAAATGTCCTGGAATTAGTTAGTGGTGATGGTTGCACAACACTGTGAATGTACTGAAAAGCATTAAATTACACACTTTAAAAGAGTGGATTTTATGGTTGTAAATGTTATCTCCCCTTTTTCAAAAAAAAAGGTAAACAGATACTTCACATATGCCCCTGAATTCCATTACTAGGAATCTAATTAAGAGAAATGAAAACACATGTCCAAACATGGACTTATATATAGATGTTCATAGCAGTATCGTTCATAATAGCCAAAAAGTGGAAATAGTCCCAATAATCAAACTTGTAGTTAGGGTCGCTCAGTCAGAACTGACTTGACAGCACCTGTGTTCAACAGAACGGAACACTGCCTGGTCCTGCGCCATCCTCACGATTGCTATGTTTGAGCTCACTGTTGCAGCCACTACATCAGTCCATCTCAGTGAGGGTCTTCCTCTTTTTCACTGACTCTCAGCTTTAATCAAACTAATGTATGGATAAATAAAATATAGTACATCCATACAACATAATAGTATTCAGCAGTAAACAGGAATGAAGTACTGATACATGCTGTAACATGGATGAACCTCAAAAAAACACTATGCTGAGTAAAAGAAACCAGACAAATAAGACTACATATTATATGAGTCCCTTTATGTGAAATTTCTAGAAAAAACAAAACAATAGAGACATGAAACAGATAGGAGGTTTCCCTGGGCTGGGTGTGGGACTAGGAATTGGCTGCAGATAGGTACAAGAGAACTTTTGGTGGTGACAGAAATAGTCTAAAAATGGGCTGTGGTGCTCATTGTACAACTGCAAACATTTCTAAAAGTCATACCACAGTATACATCAACATGGTCAAATTTCGTATTTTGTAAATTATACTTCCATAAACTGTTTAAAAGGAAACAATCTTATGAAGCAGGTACTATTATTATCACCATTTTACAGATGAGGCTCCTATACACCTTTTAGCGAGTCACTGGGTGGTGCAAATTGTTAAGCGTTGGACTGCTAACCAAAAGGTTGGCAGTTCAAACCCACCCAGAGGTGTCTTGGAAGTAAGTCCTTGCGATCTGCTTCCGAAAGGTCACAGCCTTGAAAACCCTGTGGAACACAGTTCTACTCTGCACGTGTGGGGTCGCCACGAGTCAGAATCGACTTGATGTCAACTAACAACATACTTTTTTTTATATCTCAGGTCAAATGTTTCCGCCTCTGTGAAGTCTTCCCTGAGTGAGTAGGGAGATTTTTCCTCCTATCCTCCCACGGCATTTCAAACAGGCTTCCAGTAAAAGTTATTATCTCACTGAATTGTAACTCTGTGTTTGGGTGTCTGTCTCCACACCAGAATGGAAGCCATTTGCAGGAAGGGGCTATCTTTTCATCTTAAGCTTCCCGTTGTCGGCAGATGTCAAGGCTCACCTCGATAATTTGAGGATGGAAGATGGAAAATAAGGAGAGGAGAGAGGGAAAGATTCAAGCAGGTTTTCTGAAAGACTGGAGGTGAAAATGATAATTATGGATGAGTAAATAAGCAAAAAACAAAAGACTTAAGTCTACTTAAGTTCTAAGTTCCAAGCAATAAAAGAAGCCTTATTTCCAGAGGGTTAATGCTCATGCAAGGAGCCCTGGTGGCCTGGTGGTTAAGTGCTCAGCTGATAACTGAAAGGTAGGCAGTTAGAACCCACTAGCCACTCTGCAGGAGAAAGATGTGGCAGTCTGCTTCTGTAAAGATTTACAGCCTTGGAAACCCTATGCGGCAGTCTTACTCTGTCTTGTAGGGTCGCTGTGAGCTGGAATCAACTCAGCAAGGATGGGGTTATTTTGTTTTGTGTTTTATCGTTAGTAATTGTTGCAGTGTGTAATTTGCTGATGTTATCATTCTCAGATGTTCACTACGATACGTTCAGTTTTATGATGTACTGTTAAAAACACTGCCGGATTAATAAAGATACTGAAAATAAAAGGCAATAGTAATGAAAACTTAAAAAAAATGAGGTCCTCTGAATGGACCCTGACATTTGGAAACTACCTGTATAGAAGTAGCAATCTGTGTGGTGTATTTGGATTTAATTTGATGGCTCTGAGAAACCTCTGGCAATCTTATTTATGAGGGCATAATAATGGCCTGTTTGCTATCTTGGCAATTTAAAGCAGGGGATATGATTGTCTGTGACAAAATCAGTAATCACGGTCCTCATAGTTAAAATGTCATCTGACAAGTTACTCCAGTGCAGCACTCCCAATTTATTATTAAAATACCAATGAACCCATAATTTTTTTTTCTGTAAACATAAAACTGCTCTAAAAAAGAATCTATTTTAAAAATCTGGTGAAATATTAATAAGTCCTGTTGTCTGTTTAACAGTATGGTATCAATGTCTATTTCCTAATTTTAATATTGTATCACAGTTATGGACAATGTTACCATTTGGGTAAACAGGGTAAAGGGTACATGACTGTATATTTTTGCAACTTCCTGTGAGACCATAGTTATTTCACAGTAAAAAGAAATGTGTTGGATGCAGTTAAAGTAGTGCTTCAAGGAAAATGTATAGCTTTAAATGCTTACATTGGAAAAGAGGCAAAATCTCAAAGTAATAATCTACACTTCCATCTTGAGAAAGTAGAAAAAGAAGAGCAAATTAAATCCAAAATAAGTAAAAGAAGGAAAAAAAAATGATCAGAGGGATAAAACAACAAATAGAAAACAGAAAAACTGGCACAATCAGCCAGTTTGACCTCACAGACATATACAGAACACTACATCCAACAGCTGAGAAGAAAACCTTCTTTTCCAATGCACATGGAACCTTCTCCAGAATAGATCACATCTTATGCCACAAAGCAATCCTCAACAAGATCCAAAACGTTGAGATAATATAAAGTATCTTCTCTGACCACAATGCCATCAAGGTAGAAATTAACAACAGGAAGAGCAAGGAAAAAAAAAATTACATGGAAACTGAATAACACCCTGCTTACACATCCCTGAGTAATAGAAGAAATCAGAGAATTCCTAGAATCAAACGAGAATGAAAACACATCCTACCAAAACCTTTGGAGCACAGCAAAGGCAGTCCTCAGAGGACAACTGATAGCATTAGATACACACATGAAAAAAGAAGGGACAAATTCAAAACATTAACTACAGAATTTGAACAAATAGAAAGAGAACAGCAAAAAGAAAAAAAAAAAAAAAGCCCACAGTCACTAGAAGAAAGGAGGTAATAAAAATCAGAGCAGAAATAAATGAAATAGAGAACAGAAAAACAATAGAATGAATAAAAAAAACCAAAAGTTGGTTCTTTGAAAGGATCAACAAAATCGACAAACCACTGGCCAGACTGACAAAAGTAAAACAGGAGAGGATGCAAATAACCCAAATAAGAAACAAAATGGGGGACATTACAACAGACTCAACTGAAATAAAAAGGGTAACAACAGAATATTATGAAAAACTATACACCAACAAATTTGAAAACCTAGAGGAAATGGATAAATTTCTAGAAACACACCACCTACCCAAACTACCACAGTACACAATCTGAACAGACCCATAACAAGAGAAGAGACTGAAAAGGTAATTAAAAAAAAAAAACTCCCAACAAAAAAAAAGCCCTGGCCCAGATGGCTTCACTGGAGAATTCTACCAAACGTTCAGAGAAGAGCTTATACCAGTACTACTCAAACTATTTCAGAACACAGAAAAAGAACGGGTACTTCCGAATTCATTTTATGAAGCCATTGTAACCCTGATAATGAAACCAGGCAAAGATGCCACAAAAAAAAGAAAATTACAGACCAATATCTCTCACGAATATAGATGCAAAAATTCTCAACAAAATTCTAGCCAGTAGAATTCAGCATCATATCAAAAAAATAATACACCACGACCAAGTGGGATTCATACCAGGTATGCAAGGATGGTTCAACATTAGAAAATCAATCAACATAATCCACCACATAAGTAAAAGGAAAGAAAAGAGTCACATGATCATCTCAATTGATGCATAAAAGGCATTTGACAAAGTCCAACACTCGTTTCTGATAAAAACTCTCAATAAAATAGGTATAGAAGGGAAGTTTCTCAACATAATAAAGGGCATCTATGCAAAACCAACAGCCAGCATCATTCTTAATGGAGAGAGGCTGAAAACATTCCCCTTGAGAACAAGAACAAGACAAGGATGCCCTTTACCTCCACTCCTATTTAACATTGTGCTGGAAGTCCTAGCTAGAGAAATAAAGCAAGAAAAAGAAATGGCATCCAAATTTGTAATGAAAAAGTTAAACTGTCCCTGTTTGCGGATGATATGATACTATACACAGAAAACTCTAAAGACTCCACAAGAAAACTACTGGAACTAATGGAAAGATTCAGCAGAGTAGCAGGGTACAAGATAAACATACAAAAATCGGTTGGATTCCTATACACTGATGAAGAGAACAATGAAAAGGAAATTAGGAAAACAATACCATTTATAATATCCCCTAAAAAAAATAAAATACTTAGGAATAACTCTAACCAGGGATGTAAAAGACCTATACAAAGAAAACTACAAAACACTACTGCAAGAAACCCAAAGGGATCTACACAAATGGCAAAACATACCATGCTCATGGATAGGTAGACACAACATTGTGAAAATGACAATTCTACCCAAAGCAATTTACAAATACAACGCAATCCCGATCCAAATACCAACAACATTCTTCAAAGAGATGGAAAAACTAATCATTAACTTTATATGGAAAGGGAAGAAGCCCCAGATAAGTAAAGCTCTACCGAAGAAGAAGAATAAAGTAGAAGGACTTGCACTACCTGACCTCAGAACCTACTATACTGCTACAGTGGTCAAAACAGCCTGGTACCGGTACAACAACAGCTACATTGACCAGTGGAACAGAATTGAGAACCCAGATGTAAATCCATCCACCTATGGTCACCTGATCTTCGACAAGGGCCCAAACTCCATCAAATGGGGAAAAGACAGTCTTTTTAACAAATGGTGCTGGCAAAACTGGATGTCCATCTGCAAAAAAATGAAACAGGACCCATACCTCATACCATATACAAAAACTACTTCAAAATGGATCAAAGACCTAAATATAAAGCCAAAAACTATAAAGTTCATGGAAGAAAAAGTAGGATCAATGCTAGAGGCCCTAATGCATGGCATTACCAGGATACAAACCATAACCAACAACATACAAACACCAGAAGATAAGCTAGACTACTGAGATCTTCTAAAAATTAAGCACTGATGCTCATCAAAAGACTTCACCAAAAGAGTAAAAAGAGAACCTACAGACTGGGAAAAAATTTTTGGACAGTACAAGTCAGACAAAGGTCTAATCTCTAAAATCTACAAGAAAATCCAACACCTCTACAACAACAACAAAAATAATCCAATTAAAAAATGGGCAAAGGAAATGAACAGACACTTCACCAAAGAAGACATTCAAGCGGCCAACAGACACATGAAGAAATGCTCGTGATCACTAGCCATTAGAGAAATGCAAATTAAAACCACAGTGAGATACCATCTCACTCCAGCATTACTGGCACAAATAAAAACACTGGAAATAACAAATGTTGGAGAGGCTGCGGGGAGATGGGAACTCTTATGCACTGCTGGTGGGAATGCATAATGATACAACCATTTTGGAAAATGATATGGCACTTCCTTGGAAAGCTAGAAATAGAAATACCATACGATCCAGCAATCTCACTCCTAGGAATATATCCTAGAGAAATATGAACCGTCACACAAATAGACATATACACACCCATATTCATTGCAGCACTGTTCACAACAGTAAAAAGATGGAAACAACCTAGATGCCCATCAACAGATGAATGGATAAACAAACTATGGTACATACACAGAATGGAGTATTTATTATGCAACGATAAAGAACAATGATGAATCTATGAAGCATCTCATAACATGGATCAAAGTGGAGGACATTATGCCGAGTGAAATAAGTCAATCACAAAAGGACTCATTTAAAGTTTACACACAAAAAGAAACAATCTTTTTTGGTTATGAGGGATGGAGAGGGGGAACTAAATAGACAATAGATAAGTGATGGTGAAGGGTAAGACAGTACACAGTACTGGGGAAGCCAGCACAACTTGTACAAGGAAAGGTCACAGAAGCTCGATAGACACATCCAAACTCCCTGAGGGACTGAATTGCTGGGTGGAGGGCTGTGGGGACCATGGTCTCAGGGAACATCTAGCTCAACTGGCATAACACAGTTTATAAAGACAATGTTCTACATTCTACCTTGGTAAGTAGCGTCTGGGGTCTTAAAAGTCTGTGAGCAGCCATCTAAGGTACTCCACTGGTCTCGCCCCTTTGGGAGCAAGGGAGAATGAAGAGAACAAGATACAAGGAAAAGATTAGTCCAAAGGACTAATGGACCACAGCTACCAAGGCCTCCACCAGACTGAGTCCCATACAGCTAGATGGTGCCCTGCTACCACCACTGACTGCTCTGACCGGGATCACAACAGAGGGTCCTGGACAGAGCTGGAGAAGGATGTAGAACAAAATTCTGACTCACAAAAAAAGACCAGATTTACTGGCCTGACAGACTGGAGAAGCCCTGAGAGTATGGCGCCCAGACACCCTTTTAGCTCAGAGGTGAAGTCACTCCAGAAGTTTACCGTTCAGCCGGGGATTGGACAGCCCCATAAAACAAAACAGGACTAATGAGGCACAGCAGTCCAGGGACAAGGACTAGAAGGGGACAAGAAAGCTGGTGATAGGGAGCCCAAGGTTGAGAAGGGACAGCGTTGACATGTCGTGGGGTTGTTAACCATTGTCATAAGGCAATACGTGTACTAACTGTTTAATGAGAAACTATATGTTCTGTAAACCTTCATCTAAGGTACAAAAGAAAAAAAGAATTATCTGTGTGAGATCAAATTGACAATAGCAACTCAAAAGTTTTGATGGGACGCCTAGGGGGCAGTGAGTTGAAAATAATGGTGATGGAATAATTTGGAAAAGGATAGTGAGAATAGCAGCACAACTGGTAGAATGTAATCAACGTCACTGTATTGTACATGTAGAAATTTCTGAAATGGTGTATCTTTGGCTATGTATATTTTCACCAAAAAAAAAAAAAAAAAAAGGTCCTCCAAGGTTGAAAACAGAGAGTGTTAACATGTTGTGGGTATGTTAACCAATGTCATAAAACAATATGTGTATTGACTGTTTAATGAGAAACTCTTCCGTAAACTTTCATCTAAAGTACAATTAAAAAAAAAAACAGAAAAACTATAGAAAAAAATCAATGAAACCAAAAGCTGTTTCTTCAAAAGATCAATAAAAGTGATAACCTCTTAGCTAGACTAATCAAGAAAAAAAGAGTGAAGACACAAATTACTAATATCAGGAAAAAATGGTATTGCTAAAGATCTTACAGACAGTAAAAGATAATAATCTTATGAGCAACTTTTTATTCCAATATATTCGACAACTCAGATAAAATTCATAAATTCTTTGAAAGACAAAACTACCAAAATTGAACATAAGGAGAAATAGGAAATATGAATAATCTTGTATCTTTAGAGAAATTAAATTTGTAGTCACAAACTTCCCAGAAAACAAACAAACCTCTGGACCCACATGGCGTCCTTGGTGAAGTCTGTCAAAGTTTAAGGAAAAAAAACACACAGTACTTCACAAGCTCTTTTAGGAAATAATGAAGGGAAGAACACTTCTCAAGTTTTTTTATGATGCCAGCATTACCTTAATACTAAAACCAGTAAAAAGTAATGCCAGTAAAGAAGACTATAGACCAATATTTTTAGTGAACATAGATATGAAAGTTCATAATGAAACATTTGGACAATCAAATCCAGCAATATATAAGAAGGATAATACTTTATGATTAAGTGGGGTTTATCACAAGAATATAAAGTTAACACTTGAAAATCAATCACTGTAATTCACCAATTGACAGAATAAAGAGAAAAAACCTTATGATTGTCTTAAGGAATGTAGAAAAAGCATCTGATAAAATTAAACAAACACCCATCTATTGTTGTTGTTGTTAGGTGCCATCAAGTCAGTGCTGACTTATAGCGACCCTGTGTACAACAGAATGAAACACTGCCTGGTCCTGTGCCATGCTCACAATTTTTATGCTTGAGCCCATTGTTGCAGCCACCGTGTCAATCCATCTTGTTAAGGGGCTTCCTCTTTTTCGCTGACCCTCTACTTTACCAAGCATGATGTCCTTCTTCAGGGACTAATCCCTCCTGATGACATGCCCAAAGTATGTAAGACATACTCTCGCCATCTTTGGTTCTAAGAAGCATTCTGGTTGTGCTTCTTCCAAGACAGATTTGTTCGTTCTTTTGGCGGTCCAGCACAGTTCGAAGGTGTCAATTCTTCTTAGGTTTTCCTTATTCATTGTCTAGCTTTTGCATGCATATGATGTGATTGAAAATACCATGGCTTGGGTCAGACACACCTTAGTCTTCAAGGTGACCTCTTTGTTTTTCAACACTTTAAAGAGGTCTTTTGCAGCAGACTTGCCCAATGCAACGCATCTTTTGATTTCTTGACTGCTGTTTCCATTGGCGTTGATTGTGTATCCAACTAAAATGAAATCCTTGACAACTTCAATCTTGACCACAGCCTTCAATATGGATTATACCTCAACATAAAAACAAAAATCCTCCCAACTGGACCAATAAGCAACATCATGATAAATGGAGAAAAGACTGAAGTTGTCATGCGAAGCACCCATTACTGATTAAAAAAGACGACCAGCCGTCTCCGAAGAGAAGGAAATTTATTCAACCTACAGCTAACATTATACATAATGCTTTCTTTCTAAACTAGAAACAAGATAAGGATATCTGCTTTCACTACTTCTATTCAACATCATACTGGAGGTCTGAGCCAGTGCAATACGGCAAGGAAAAGACATAAAAGTTCTGCTGATTGGAAAGAAAGAAGAAAAACTGCCATTATCTGCAGATGACATGATTGTATATATAGAAAATACCAAGGAATCTACAAAAAAGCTAATAGAATAACCAAATTTTAACAGCGTTGTAGAATACAGAATCAGTATACAAGTCAATTGTATTTCTATATGCTAGCAATAAACACTTTAAAAATAAAATAAATACCATTTACAATACTACCAAAAAAACATGAAATACTTAAGAATAAATTTAAAGAAGTATGTACAGCACCTATACCCTGGAACTACAAAGATGAATTCAAAACCAACTAAATAAAGAGATATGCCTCCAATTACAAAGAATAGGAAATCACAATATCATCAAGATGTCAATCTATTTAAGTTGCTCTACAGAGTCAACTCATTCCCAATTAAGATCCAACAAGTTTGTTTTTTTTTTTTGGGGGGGGGGGCAGGGGCAGGGGCAGACATAAATAAGCTCATTTATATGGAAATGCAAATGACCTAGAATAACTGAAATAATTTTGAAAAAGAATTGGAGGATTCACACGAGCTGATTTCACATCTTTCTATAGTAATCAAGACCGGAAGCAGCAAGTCCTAGTTCTCTTGTTAGCTCTGGGCTTGTTCAATTACTGCATCTCCCACTTGTTCCCAGATTTTGACTGTACCCTAGCAAAGTCAGTGTGGACGAAACTCAGAGAGACTATCTAAGCATCTGTGGATGGCAAATGGTTGTTCCAGGTATCTCCTGCTGGGTAACAAACCACTCAAATGTAGTAGTATAAAATAAGCATTTTCTGAGGCTCATATATTTTGTGGGCCAGGAATTTGAAAATAATGCAGAAGGGACATCTCTGCTCTGTTCTACAATATCTAGGACCTCATCTGGGATGACCTGAATGGCTAGAGGTGGCTCAAAACAGCTGGAACCTGGAGGACCTACTTCCAAGATGGCTTCTTCACTCATATGTCTGACACCCGGGTTGGGATGCCTGAAGAATGGGCTCAAGCAGGGACTGTCAACCAGAATACTTATGTTGCCTCTCCATGTAGTTTTGGCTTCTTAAACATGGCAGCTGGGTTCTGAGAGGTAATGTCCCAAGAATGAGCATCTGGAGACCGAATGTTTCAAGAGGCCAAGACAGAGGCTGCAAGTGTTCATCTGCCCTAGTCTTGCAAGTCACAATGCTTCACTTCTGCCACATTCTATTGGTGAATGAGTCACTAGGGGTAACCCAGATTCAAGGGGAGGGACATGAGACTCCACCTCTTGATGGGAAGATGGCAGTGATATTACTCAAAACATGTGGAGACAGGAGATATTGTGGTGGCCACAATGGTGACAGCCAAAAAATAAAGGAGCATCTTTTGATCCTCCAATAAAGTAATTTCCACTTTATCCAGGCATTATGTTACAATCCCACAGGTGCTCTAAGTCCCTTCATTCAACAGACTGTAAGCTTCAGTTATCTCAGGGAGGTTTCTACCTGCACACACGATTTTTTAATGTTCCTTTCGCATGCTTCCTCCTAGGCAGTCAAAAGGCTAACTTAACAAGTATTTTATATTCACTACTCTATCCCTACACCACCTGGATTGGTGGTTCCTCACCTGGGGATTCCCTTTGTGCCCCCTCAATATTTCTACAGAGCCTTTTAGAATACATATAAATACTGTTATATGTATTTAAATTTGTAGGGATTTTTGCTTTTTTAATTTTTAATTCTAAGAGGTATTAGACACTGAATCTATTACCTAAATCCTTATCTTCATGGTTAATTAAAAACAATAAGCATTAAGTTGGGATTGGTGGGGTGGCGATGATGGCAACAGAGCGTTAAGGGAAAGAAGGTACAAAAAGCTGGGCAAGGTAACAAGACAACAAAGACAATAGCATCATACCAACTGCTGTTTTCCACCACTCCTCTGTCAGATTGTTGTGTGGTGGCTTGTGATGCTGGAAGCTATGCCACTGGTATTTCAAATACCAGCAGGGTCACCCATGGTGGACAGGTTTCAGCAGAGCTTCTAGACTAAGACAGACTAGGAAGAAGGGCCTGACAGTGCACTTCTAAGATATTGGCCAGTGAAAACCATATGAATAGCAGCAGAAGACTGTCTGATAATAGTGCTGGAAGATGAGTCCCTCAGGTTGGAAGGCACTCAAAATACTACTGGGGAAGAGCTGCCTCCTCAAAGTAGAGTCAACCTTAATGACATGAATGGAGTCAAGCTTTTGAGACCTTCTTTTGCTGAGGGGGCCTGACTCAAAATGAGAAGAAACAACTGCAAACATCCATTAATAATCAGAACATGAAATGTACGCAGTATGAATCTAGGGAAATTTAGAAGTTACCAAAAATGAAATGGAAAACTGGAAGATATCCTAGGCATTAGTGAGCTGAAATGGACTGGTATTGGCCATTTTGAATTGGACAGTCATATAGTCTACTATGCTGGAAGTGACAAATTGAAGAGGAATGGCGTCACATTCATTGTCAAAAAGAACATTTCAAGATCTATCCTAAAGCACAATGCTGTCAGTGATAGAATAATATCCATATGCCTAAAAGGAATACAATTTAATATGATTATTCAAATTTATGCACCAACCACTAAGGCCAAAGATGAAGAAATTGAAGTTTTACCAACTTCTGTAGTCTGAAATTGATCAGACAGGCCATCGAGATGCATTGATAATTACTGATGATTGGCATGTGAAAGTTGAAAACAAAGTGCTTGCTTCAGCAGCACGTATACTAACACTGGAACAACACAGAGAAGATTAGCATGGCCCCTGTGCAAGGATGACACACAAATCCGAGAAGCATTCCATATTTTTCTGTTCATGAGATCTACCCAAGTGCATATATGAAGGTCTTTGATTTGCGCCAGCGTCAGATGCCGTAGCCGCTGCCCAGGCAACAGCAGTGGCGGGAAACATCCCTAGCCCGGGATCAGTATGTGGAATAGCTCCAGCTATCAGTTTATCAGCTGCTGCCGGAATTGGTGTGGATGACCTTCGTCACCTGTGCATACTCAGGATTAGTTTTGTCAAAGGCTGGGGACCGTATTACTCAAGGCAGAACATCAAGGAAATGCCGTGCTGGACTGAGATCCACCTACACTGGGCCCTGCAGCTCCTAGTGAAGTCCTTCACACCATGCCTGCTGCAGACCACAACTTTTAGACTATGGTCTTTACTCTGGGGGCCCTTAACATTATCAGGATGGTGGACTATAAAATACAATCCTATTTATAATCTAAAGATATATTTCACTTTTGTTCTCTTTGTCTTTTCATAAAGGGTTGAAAAAATGTGTTTCCTGCCTTGCTCCTACCAGACAGAAACTGGATTTTTTCTATTTAGAACTTTTCAGATGTGGCTCAGAGCTTGAAGATTAGGAAAAACACATTCTTAGCAAATCTTCACCAGTTATGTATGAAGGAATCATTCCAATGCTGGAAATTTTAGCCCTTTACGATGTCTTAGAGCCTTTTATATGCAGATCATAGATATGTGTGTTATTCTACAAAATAATTCAATACTGCTGATTTTAAAGGCAGAGAAGTTCTCAAAGTTAATTAACCTATGTTAATCTGTGTGCAAGTTGTTATCGTTGAACATACTTTACTCAAAAAACATACTTTACTCCAAAATATTGTGCCATATGGGTGAGTTAAATTTACCAAAAGCAACCTTATTCTGTGTTTTAAAAAATAAGATAGCAATGTATTATAACCTTTTATCTAAAATATGTATTATTTTTGCAAGTTAAACTAGAGAAGATGATTTCAACTTAGGTTGTCTTGCAACTTCAGTTTTATTTTTCCCAAGACAAAACACTAACCTGTGTGTGTACTGAGAATTCCTTAAAGTTACCAAAGAAACGTCATTTGAAATTACATGTGTTATCCCTATATGGTAACCGTTTATCAAGAAGAATACTTCTGCCCTGTTACACAGTTGATATATTCTTCTGTTTATTTTAAGCCTGAAGTTAGTTACTAAGAACCCTAGAAGAGGATTCTTTCCTTCATTAATTCATAGGGAAAGGTTTTGTATTTTTAAAAACACTAAAAGCAGTGTCACTCCACTTATTATCTCACTGTTCTGGAAAGGTGGCAGTGCTTAAACTAAATAATGAATATTTTGGAAACTGATAAATTCTCTGTTAAACTGTGCAGAATAATGGAAACATTGCAGTTCATAAAAGGTACTTAGGATATTTTTGTACTTGATTTGATGTGTGATTTTTTTCATATACTGTTTAAATCATGTATGTTATGACATTGTTTAAAATTCAGTGTTTCTATCTTGAGGCAAGACTGCAAACTTTTTTATACCTCTTGGTTATTCTAAGCCCTGTGCCATCAATGACCGTATCAATTAGCAGTGACTTTGTATAGAGAATTTAAGTAGAAAAGTTGCATATGACTGTACCACAGACACAATATATGTGCTTTTTATCTAGCTAGTAGCATAAATAAAACTGAATCTCAACATAAAAAAAAGAAGGTTGGCAACAAAGAAGGAGGATCAGTAGTTGGAAAATATGGCCTTGGTGACAGGAACAACACTGGATATCGCATGACTGAATTTTGCAAGACCAATGACTTATTCATTGGAAATACCTTTTCTCAATAACATAAATGGTGACTATACATGTGGACTTCACAGGATGGAATACAGAGAAATCATATCTACTACATCTTTGGAGAGACACAATGGAGAAGCTCAATATCATCAGTCAGAACAAGGCCAGGGGCCAACTGTGGAACACCATCAATTGCTCCTGTGCAAGTTCAAGTTGAAGCTGAAGAAAATGAAAACAAGTCCATGAGAGCCAAAGCATGGCCTTAAGCATATCTTTCATGAATTTTGAGACTATATCAAAAATAAATTCACTGAACACTAATGACCAAAGACCAGATGAATTATGGGATGACATCAAGGACATCATACGTGAAGAAAGCAAAAGGTCATTAAAAAGACAAGAAAGAACGAAATGACCAAAATGGATGTCAGAAGAGATTCTGAAACTTGCTCTTGAATGTACAGTAGGTAAAGCAAAAGGAAGAAACAATGAAGTAAAAGAGCTGAACAGAAGATTTCAAAGGGTGGCTCGAGAAGACAAAGTAAAGTATTATAATGACATGTGCAAAGACCTGGAGTTAGAAAACCAAAAGGGAAGTACACATTTGGCATTTCTCAAACTGAAAGAACTGAAGAAAAAACTCAAGCCTTGAGTTGCAATATTAAAGAATTTTATGAACAAAATATTGAATACAAGAAGCATCAAAAGAAGATGGAAAGAATACACAGAGTCACTGTATCAAAAAGAGTTGGTCAGCGTTCATCCATTTCAGGAGATAGCAAATGATCAACAGCTGATGGTACTGAAGAAAGAAGTCCAAGATGCCCTGAAGGCACTGGTGAAAAACAGACTCCGGGAACTGATGGAATACCAACTGAGATATTTCAACAAATGGATGTTTAACGCTGGAGGTGCTCACTTGTCTATGCCAAGAAATTTGGAAGACAGCTACCTGGACAACTGACTGGAAGAGATCCATATTGTGCCTATTCCAAAGAAAGGTGATCCAACAGAAAGCAGAAATTATTGAATATTATTAATATCACACGACAATAAAACATTGCTGAAGATAATTCAAAAACGGTTGCAGCAGTACATTGATAGGGAACTGCCAGAAACTCAAGCTGATTCAGAAGAGGACACGGAATGAGGGCTATAACTGCTGATGTCAGATGGATCTTAGCTGAAAGCAGAGAAGACCGTAAAGATGTTTACCTGAAGGATGTCTACCTGTGTTTTATTGACTATACAAAGGCATTGGACTGTGTGGATCATAACAAATTATTGATAACATTGCAAAGAATGGGAATTCCAGAACACTTAACTGTGCTCATACGGAACCTGGACATAGACCAAGAGGCAGTTGTTGGAACAGAACAAGGGGATACTGCATAGTTTAAAATCAGGAAAGGTGTGCGTCAGGGTTGTATCCTTTCACCATACTGCATCAATTTGTATGCTGAAAATATAATCTGAGAAACTGGACTACATATGAAGAAGAATGAAGCATCAGGATTGAAGGAGGACTCATTAACAAACTGTGATATGCAGATGACACAACTCTGCTTGCTGAAACTGAAGAGGACCTGAAGCATTTACTGATGAAGATCAATGACTACAGTCTTCTCTATGGATTACACCTCAACATAAAGAAAACAGAAATCCTCACAACTAAGTTGGACCAATAAGCAGCATCATGATAAACAGAGAAAATACTGAAGTTGTCAAGGATTTCATTTTACATGTATCCACAATCAACACTCATGGAAGCAGCAGTCAAGAAATCAAACGACACATTACATTGGGCAAATCTGCAAAATACCTCTTTAAAGTGTTAAAAAGCAAAGATGTCACTCTGAGGACTAAAGCATGCCTGACCCAAGCCATGCTATCTTCAATTGCCATATATAATTGTGAAAGCTGGACAATGAATAAGGAAGACTGAAGAAGAATTGATGCCTTTGAATTATGACGTTGGCGAAGAATATTGAATATACCATGGACTGCCAGAAAAATGAACAAATTTGCCTTGGAAGAGATAACAGCTAGAATGCTCCTTAGAAGTGAGGATGGTGAGACTTTGTCTCTTGTACTTTGGACATGTTATCAGGGGAGACAAGTCCCTGGAGAAGGACATCATGCCTAGTAAAGTAGAGGGTCAGTGAAAAAGAGGGAGGCCCTCAACGAGATGGATTGACAAAGTGGCTGCAACACTGGGCTCAAACATAGCAATGATTGTGAGGGTGGTGCAGAACTGGGCATGTTTATTTCTGCTGTACACAGGGTCACTATGAATTACAACTGACTCAATGGCAGCTAACAACAACTTCTTTTTATAACACAAAAGAATTTCATATCCATAATTTCATTGATAAGGAGCCCTGCTGTTGCAATGGTTAAGTGCTCAGATACTAATCAAAAGATTGACAGTTCAAACTCAACCAGTGGCTCCGAGAGAGAAAGACTTGATGATCTGCTCCTGTAAAGGTCACCGTGTAGAAAACCCTATGGGGTAGTTCTACTCTGTCACATGGGGTTGCTGTGAGTCAGAATCACCTTGACAGCACCTAACAATTTCATTGACTAGTAATTATAACTCAGGGCCGTTTATTATCTTGATTATACAGATATAGACCATAAGGTTCCAGATTATGTAATTTACCCAAAGTGGCAGTACCAGTAAACTGAGTTGAGACCAGAACTCAGCGTCTGATTCCTGAATCTAAGCTCTTTCCAGTTCACCTCACTGCTTGGTAAGCCCCACCTACCTAATAGTTTTGCCTTAAATTAGATCTGCCCACTTTGTTAACTTTCTGGAGTACAACTAAAATATTTCTAATCAATTTCAACAGCAGCTAATGTACAACTTTGAGTCCACTGAGGACAGACACGCCAGCAGCCTGACATTACTGCCCATGGCCAGGAGCCTACTGAGTAAACCAAATTCATTATTTAACTGAAAAAAAAACAAGTGTTGGAAAAATGTGAAACCTATGAATCTGCCAGCATGTTTGCTTCACACAGAAAACCTGGAATCCAACATCCAAATAAATGGCAGAATATGGCTGCTACCAGCTGTGTTTCCATTTAAGACACCATTGGTGGAAAATATTTATTACAGTCTTCCATTTTCTCTGCACAAAAATCAAAGAAAATTGAGAAATGCCAAATTACATTGTCTTCAAAAATCCTGTCATAGAGTAACTCAGCCCTCAGAAGTTATTCTCTGAAGACGGTATTGATGTTCTACCAAGTTGATGGAATAATATAATTTGCCAGCAGGAAAAAAGGCTGGCAAACAGAATTGTGTTCATTAGAGCAATATTTTTACAATGCCTTATTCCATTTTCATTACTTTTCAGGATCACACATCACGTCACAAGGCGGAATGGCTGCCTTGCTACACCCTGGGTATTTCAGTATTTTTACAGTTGATTTACAGTTGAAAGTAGATTTTTAACACTTCTGCAAATTATAGCTATTCTTGCTAGAATGGGCTCATTTATGCTTCTGGGGAAAAGATCTCTGTCTCCCTCTCTCTGAAGATCTACATGGCCTTTATTTACATGCAGATGCCATTACTTCAGACTCTTAAGTTCTTGTGGGGGCACTCTGTTCGACAGTCAATCCCCCATCAAGCCCAGTTCACATCATAATTATGAAATAAGCACCACTTGTCTTCATCCCCTTTTCATCTCTATTTCCTGGCAACTTTTTCACCCAAACTGAAGGACTAGCCAGTGGCCCTCTCATTGGTGCCTGAAAATGTATCTCCCCACAATGTATGTCCCCTCAAACGTTCTCTGTTCACTCAATCACAACTTCTAAACTTCCCTTAGAAAAGACCCATCTCATCAGGGTGTTAAAGCAATTTTATTAGAGTCTATTACAGCTGTTAATGATTGATAATTTCATAGATGCATTTGCATTTTGAAGAAATTCTTATTAACTCTAAAGAATTTCTAATGCATAAAATTTGGAACAATGCAATTAAGTGATGAATTTTCATCAGTGGGAAGGAAATAGATTTTGGGGCATGAGTTCCTCCCAGATTTTCTGAAGCAATCCATGGAGAGTTGAGGTTCACATACTAGGTATGGGATAGTCAGTCTATTTGTGAAGTGACCAATGTGGTGGGCACACTCTCAGCCCTGCTGCTGAAATGAAATGCCCATTATATTGCTTAGTCCTGTGCGGCATCAAAGAGCTTGAATCCAACTGAACAGATTCCACCACAGTGAAAAGGAGAGGAGACGGCACCGTTTAGGCATTTTTTCTACCTTCTAAGCTCTTGGTGTTTGGGAAGATTTGCACTCTGAGCTCTGTAGTCTGTATTCCTCTCCTTCTTCTAATCTTTCACCATGATGGGGAATCAGCAGTTATTTGTGGCACATGTCTACTAGAGTAAAGGGGTAACGGTATGTTCTTACAGTTGCTGGAATGAGTCACAGACTGTTGAGAGCTGGAAGAAACAAGAGATCACCTACTTCAACCCCTTCACTTTACAGATGAGAAACAGCCTAGAGAAGATGCCCTAGGTCCAGTGCCTTCCTCTCGGCCACACAGCAAACACTGAGCCCCTTGAACGCGGACGCTTCCATCCCTCAGACTGACCACTGTGGTTAGCACATAAAAGTTGCTTTGCTAAACTAGTGCTGGATTCCTGACTTCCTCCTGTTTTCATTAAAACTCACCCTAACACACAGACGCACACGCAGATACACACTTCTTAGTTCCAGACGCTAGTGGGAAATGATTATGGGTCGTACCAGAGCGAGGAATAAGATACAACAGGAATTATGGGACAGTCTGATTTATTCAGGTTGTGACCCTAATTATGACACATAAGTGTGGTAAATGGTGTATCAGACTTCAGAAACTAGGCCAATTCTTTCATCTTTATGGGAAGATGTTTAGCCTAGGGGACTGAGAGGCTGACGCTAAGAGAAATTCCATCATGGTTGTTGTTGTTAGGTGCCGTCGAGTTGGTTCCGACTCACAGCGACCCCATGTACAACAGAACGAAACACTGCCCAGTCCTGCACCATCCTCACAATTGTTGCTATGTTGGAGCCCACTGTTGCAACCACTGTGTCAATCCATCTCATTGAGGGTCTTCCTCTTTTTTGCTGACCCTTTACATGACCTTCTATCATGAGTGTCCCTTAAAGATGAGGTCAAGAGTTCCTCTTTATGTACGGCACCAGGGGTTACTGGAGTCCAGAACACTTGCAGATGATTCCCCCTTAATGAAATATAAGGATGACAAGGTGTCCTGTGGCACTAGGTCCAGTCCATCATAATGTGCCATCATCATTGGCACCTGAATGTCTGTTACAATATAAGCCCCTTTTAGAGAGATTTTCATAGGCAGCTTCCTAATGAGGCAAACGTCACCATCTCCCTCACCTAGAAGTAGGAAGCTGATGCACAAAGGAGTTGAGGATCTTTCCAAACCAAACCAGCAGAGGCAGGAATGGCACTAGAACCCAGTGTATGTTAGCAGAGACCAGTGATTATCAGTAGTCTGGAACACTGCAAGCTGTGGCCAAGCAAGGATTTCAATAAAAAAAATAAGACCCAATAAAAGAGCCACAGTCAATATTTGATTATTGAAGTCAGTGGACAGAGAACCAGTGATTGGGTGTACTACAAAACATGACATGACCCTTAATCCTTTATGTTGTCTTCAGAACATTGTTTTTTATTATTTGGCAGAATTGTATGTTCTATATTCTGGAAATTTCCTTCAAATTAAATACTGGTGCCAAACAAGTGAGGTCTGAAGAGAATTCGTAGGCTCTCCATTTTACCATTTCCACCCTTTTCCAAATCCACTCACATTGATAGCTGACTTTTCTAAGCTGCTCTCAAAACGTTGCTAGTAAAAGGATGGTTTATGGGTTAATGAATTTCCACGTTCAAGGGTTTGTACTTACCAGCTGAAAAGTATAGCTCCTTACATACTTTTGATAAAAAAATCTTTGATATGTCATACACCTTTGGGAAAGACACACCAGGAGAATCTGTTCACCCATGTGTTCGTTTGTTCCTTCATTCACTCACATATACAGTCAGCATCTACTCAGCACCCACTGTGTGCCAGGAACTATGGAGGTAAGGTGGGACCCAACACTGAAAAATATTAACAAGCCTGATGAGTACTGGGTTGGTTTCTGCAAGGGTCTGTAGCAGGAAGGCCTATTTGAAACTGCAGGGTCAGGAAAAACTTCCTAGAAAAAAAAGATTTTTTTTTTGTTGGGGGCTGGTAGATAAGTCAAAATTGGGCTGGTGAAGAAGAACATTCTGAGCAGAAGGAAGAGTAGGTGCAAAGATCCTGGGGCACAAAACAACACTAAAATCTCAAGGAACTGATAAAAAGCCCAGAGTGTCCCGTATACAGAATGGGAGTTATTTGGACATTATTGATTTGCAGGAAGGAAGGAAGGGTGACACTGTAATCGCCAGATCAGCTGACTCAAGTGTGGCGATAAGTGGACAGCACAAGCTGGAGCCCACTCTCATTCCCCCACTCACTCCTCAGGCTCAAGCAAGTTCTCTATATTCAGGGTCAGCAGAGCTCTTCAAGGACAGGGCCTGGGTCTTGTGGGCAGGTGCACCCACCACACGTAGCTCGAAACCAGGCACTGAACAAATACGAATGCTTTCAAAACAGCACACAACTGAAGTCCCTTTTTGGCTGGAATTGCCACAGACAGGCTGCAGTGAGAGTAGCATGCCTGACGGATGACAGCACGCTGACCCCATGGCATCATCACTTGAACCACCTGCACTAACTGCTAACTTGGGGAAGGACAGTTGGACATTTTTATGGATCAAATAAAATTTGAAACCCAGGTGCAGTGCTGATTTGGGGAAGGGCAGTTGGGCATTTTTACGGATGAAATAAAATTTGACACTTAGGTGCAGGCCCAAATTTGAATCCAAGATGCTCGATTGCTCTCTGTTCCATCTAACCCCTAGGCACAATAGTTTCTACTACGAAACAAAATTTCTGTTTAATTTACTCTATATTCCTGAGCAAACTGTGTTTTTCAGTTGAGAAAATATTACATCTACCTCAAAAACCCAGAGACAATAAAGACAGCTGATAGGAATCAATCCTTTCCGTAAGGAAGCCTGTGAAGAAAGGAGGGGCTGCTGTGGAGCCTGTGGAACAGGCTGTGTGTTTAATAAACTGTGTCATTAAAAAGCAACGTCCCTACCAGACAAGCAATTCCTCCTCACTGCCTAGGAATTCAGTCATTTTGTTAGACTGGCCAGTGTCTTTGTCATCCACAAGGGATGTCTTCACTAAACTGTTCTGGGCTTTTTGCGGGAAATGAAATCAGTAGGGAAAACGAGAGCCTGTTATTTCACCTAGGAAAAGAAGTCTAGCAAGCTCAGCAAGAGCCTCTCCAAATCCCGCTGGGCACCAAAGTACTACTTGCAACACTTATTGATACAGTGGATCCGTTTATCCTGCTAACTCCACGATACTGCAAAATAGCATATGGAAATGGGAGGAGTTCCCAACTTGGGCCTTGGTGACGCTGTGACTGTCAGTAACCAAGGTTTATGTGCTCACTGTCTGTGTTTTTCTTGAGTAAGGCTGTGGAGCAGGGCCCTGTCAGCCAGAATATCATTTTCTGTAGTTAATGAGTTTATCTGTCTCTTAGGAAGGAAAGGGAGAGAGGAGGAGATAGAAGGAGAGAGGGAGAAAGAGGGGGAGTGCTCACATGAGCAGCAGTGGACATGTGTTCAGTGGAAATTCAATTTATTAGACAGAAATTCTGGTCTTTTCTAAGCCTTCAGCCAAATTGCTTCTGATACCCAGAGGTCACATGTGCTTGGGAGCCAGTGAAGAAGTTCCAGCTGAGCAGGTTTTTTGCAGGACAGACAGCTTCCTACCCCACCCTCTGGGAACATCTCCCTCCCCTCCCCTCTCCTCCCCCTTACTTCCCTCTCCAGAATTACTGCTTGCCTCCCTTTTCTCCAAGCTACCCCTTCCCCCATCACCAGCTCTCCTCACCTTCTTTCTGGTTAGTTCTCATTGTCAAGCCCAATGCTCAACACAGAACCACCTGATTAATACAGTTTTTAAAAAGTATATGCGTGCGAGCGTGCGTATCAGCGGCATATGTAAATTTCTTCCCCAAAGGCTGATCTGTGGAATTGTTTATATCATCTTTCTTGGTGTGTTCTCAAATAGAAACAAACAAACAAAAAAAATTGCTGACTATGTGCCTATGACTGCTCATTCGTTCATTCATTCATTTCTTCAAGGACTATGTATTGAGTACCTACAATTAGCCAAGCACTGTTCTAGGTGCTAGGTACTGCTCTGGACAAGTGTTCCCTCAATTAATCCTCACAACAATGTGATGTAAACATTATTATTCCTGTTTTACAAATGAGATCAGAGCTCACAGAGGTTAAATAATTTGCCTATGTCACATAGCTAGTATATTGCAAAACTGGTTTGTCTCTGACTCGTATTGTCTTCAAGATGCTATAAGGTGCTAGCAGACAGAGACTCTCTTAGTAATCAGATCTGGTAATATGCCTAATTCTTCATGCCACAGTGGACCCTAAAACTATTATTATTGATGATGACAGGCAATGGGCAAGATCCTGGTCACTTTGGGAACAAGTTAAGAGGATGGATTTCTGCCCTCTTCACTTCTCAGTAAGCATGGAATTTTGACACTTCATTTGTTTTTCCTTTCTTCGGTGCCAGGCTAATGAGCATAATAAGTCTATCAAAATATCTGCAAGCCAGGATCTCACCAGTATCTGTCTTAATGAACAGAAAACATTGCAGTTAACACATAGCTTCTTTACAGACAGCAGCCCCAAGAACAGTTAAGAATACAGAACCTGTGGTGGGGCCAAAAGGGCGCAGTAGTCAGATGCTTCTGGTGGACCCTCTTACAACAAAGACCCAAAAAAACAACTGATTCGATTATATATGGCAATCTGGGGGCCCTGAACATCAAATGCAGAGTTGGTGAACCAGACTGAGTGGCGGGGGAGGGAGAGACGGTTTGGAAGCAGTGAGGAGTTGCCAGACCTGACCCAGTGAGATCCTAAGCCCTTCAGGGCTGAAGAGCTCATGGGTGAGTGGTGAGGCAGGCAAGCAGCGGTGCTCGGGAGGTGCATTTTCTGCACCGGGACAGACCCAGTGCCAGAGGGTCTGCACGGCCACCCAGAACCAGTGAGAAGCAGCTCTCATTGGCAAAAGATAAGTACTTGCGTACGGCTTACTACGTGGATCAAAAACACCCCTCTAAGGGAAAAACCTCTCTCCCATTTACCTCCCTGCTCCCTGCTCTGCACTGGGTCCCAGACCGGCTTAAGCAATTGCTGGGTCCCCTGGGCCAGAAGTAGGATCCGTCACACACCCAGAGCCATTCTCCCTGCCTTGGAGAGTGAACCAATTAACAAACAGGAAAAAATAAACTGCCGGCTCCCCTAAGCCAGGAACCCAGTGTAAGCACAGCTCCTTTGCCTACGCACAGACATAAGGGAACCACAGACTTTGAGTGCCTTTCCCCCACTGCAGAGACTTGTGTGGGCCCATCTCAACAGCGTAGTCCCTCATTACCACAGTACAACAGGGTATATACCAGAACTCTAACTTAAACTGTTTCAGCTGTGAAGTGGCAGGTTCTTGACATTTGACACTACTCTGCCCATTAAGCAGGGTCTTCACTTACCCACATCAGGGGCCTGAGGACTGGTGGCTCCACCCACACCACTTAGACACCTGGGATAGGGGCCCATGAATAAGAGGTGCCCCCCAGTTCTTCCAGTCAACAGCATAAGGTGCTCATAGTCTACCTGCAAAACCCACCCACCTATGCACTCTAGGGAACAGGGACACGCCTTCCTCCTGGACACTCGGGTGGCCGTCAGCACCCTGCCTTGCTCAGAGTGTGTCCCCCTGCTGCAGCCAGATACCTGTGCTTACACCAATCACCCATGCCTGTCTAGGACTGTAGGTGAGAGCCTACACCACACACTTGGTGGCGATCTACCTGGGCGCCTGAGCCGAATCCATACAGGAGGAGTGGGCGGACTCCTGAGCTCATATACCTAGTAACAGATCTAACCACCTTGTGACAGAACATTAGAGATTCAAAGGTGCCAATAATCAAACTAGCTCATAGGAGCAGCCTATTTGGGCATATGAAAACAAAACAAGAAGCTAGGACACAGTAAGCAAACATAAAATAAATAAAATAACTTATTGATGGCTCAGAGACAACAGTCAATATCAAATCACATAAGAGGCAACCCATGATGACCTCAGCAAACTCCCAAAATAAAGAATCTAGAAATTTTCCAGAAGAGGGAAATTTCTTGGAATTACTGGAGGCAGAATCAAAAGATTAATATACAGAACTCTTCAAGAAATTAGGAAGGAAATTAAGCAAAATGCAGAAAACACAACAGGGGAAATTAAAAAGATTAGAGAAGATGAACCCCACGTAAGGTAGATCCCAAAAGAAAGTCACCAAGACATACTATAATCAAACTTGCCAAAACCAAAGATAAAGAGAGAATTTTAAGAGCAGCTAGGGATAAACGAAAAGTCATCTACAAAGGAGAATCAGTAAGAATAAGCTTGGACTACTAAGCAGAAACCATGCAGGCAATAAGGCAATGGGATTACATATATAAAGCCTTGAAGGAAAAAAACTGCCAGCCAAGAATTATATATCCAGTGAAATTGTCTCTCAAATATGATGGCAAAATTAGGGCATTTCCAGATGAACACAAGTTTACGGGATTTGCAAAAACCAAACCAGAATTACAAGAAATACTAAAGGGAGTCCACTCGTCAGAAAATCAGTAACATCAGATAACAACCCAAGACTAGAACACAGTATAGTGCAACCAGATACCAACACAGATAGGGAAGCCACAAAAGTAAATCAAAGCTAAAACACTGAAAATAGGGAAACAGATGTCAATATGTAAAAGATGACAACATTAGAACAAAAAAGAGGGACTTAAAAAACGCAGACAGATTTTTTCATATGGAGAGGAAGTCAAGGCGATATAAAGAAATAAAAGACTGGTATAAACTTAGAAAAATGGGTAGATATTAAGGTAACCACGAAGGAAACAATACTATAAGTCAAAATAAAAAACTAGAAAAGTATAAAGACTCAGCAAATACAAAATCAACAACAATGAAAAAGATGAAAACAAAACACATTAAAAAAAGACAGCACAGGAAAGTAAGTGGAACAAAGAAACTGTGAACAACACACACACAAAGACATCAAAATGACAGCACTAAACTCATACCTATCAATAATTAAGCTGAATGTAAATGGACTAAATACACCAATAAAGAGACAGAGAAAGAGGGGCAGATTGGATAAAAAAACACGTTCCGTCTATATGCTGCCTACAAGAGACACATCTCAGACTTAAAGATACAAACAAACAAAAACTCAAAGGATTGAAAAAAAATATATCAAGCAAACAATGCTCAAAAACAGCAGGAGTGGCAATATTAACCTCTGACAAAACAGACTTTAAAATCCACCACAAAGGATAAGGAAGGACACTATATAATGATTAAAGGGTCAGTACACCAGGAGGACATAACTATAATAAATATTTACACACCCAACAACAGGGCTCCAAAATACTTAAAGCAAACTCTAACAGCACTGAAAGGAGAGATAGACAGCTCCACAAAAGTAGTAGGAGACTTCAACACATCACCTTCAATGAAGGACAGAACACCCAGAAAGAAGCTCAACAAAGACACGGAAGAGCTAAATGCTACAATCAACCAACTTGATCTCATAGACATATACGGAACACTCCACCCAACAGCAGCCAAGTATACTTTCTTTTCCAATGCACATGGAACATTCTCCAGAACAGACCACATATTAGGCCATAAAGCAAGCCTTAACAAAATCCAAAGCATCAAAATATTACAAAGCATCTTTCTGACCATAAAGCCATAAAAGTAGAAATCAACAATAGAAAAAGCAAGGAAAAAAAAATCAAACACATGGAAACTGAACAACACCTTGCTCAAAAACTACTGGGTTATAGGAGAGATTAAGGATGGAATAAAGGAATTCATAGAATCAAACAAGAATGAAAACACATCCTACAGGAACCTTTGGGACACAGCAAAAGCAGTGCTCAGAGATCAGTTTATAGCAATAAATGCACATATCCAAAAAGAAGATAGGGCCATAATCAAAACATTAACCCTACAACTGGAACAAGCAGAAAGAGAGCAGCAAAATCAGCTCTCAGGCACCAGAAGAAAGGAAATCATAAGAATTAGAGCAGAATTAAATGAAATAGGGAAGAGAAAAACAATTGAAAGAGTTAACAAGACCAAAAGCTAGTTCTTTGAAAAGATCAACAAAATGGATAAACCATTGGCCAAACTGACAAAAGAAAAACAGGAGAGGAAGCAGATAACCCGTATAAGAAAGGAGATGGGTGATATCACAACAGACCCAAATGAAATTAAAAGAAACAGAACACTTTTATAAAAAACTGTACTCTAACAAATTTGAAAACCTAGAGAAAATGGACAAAATTTCTAGAAACTCACTACCTACCTAAACTAACACAAACAGAGGTAGAACAACTAAATAAACCCATAACAAAAGAAGATATTGAAAAGGTAATTTAAAAACTCCCAACAAAAAAAAGGCCCTGGCTCCAACGGCTTCACTGGAGAATTCTACCAAACTTTCTGAGAAGAGTTAACACCACTACTACTAAAGGCATTTCAGAGCATAGGAAAGGATGGAATACTCCCAAACTCATTCTATGAAGCCAGCATAACCCTGATACCAAAACCAGGTAAAGATACCACAAAAAAGAAAATTACAGGCCAATACCTCTCATGAACATTAATGCAAAAATCCTCAACAAAATTCTAGCCAATAGAATTCAGCAACATATCAAAAAATTAATTAACCATGATCAAGTGGTATTTATACCAGGTATGCAAGGATGGTTCAACATTAGAAAAACAATCAGTGCAATCCATCACATAAATAAAACAAAAGACAAGAACCACATGATTTTATCAATCGATGCAGAAAAGGCATTTGACAAAGTCCAACATCCATTCATGATAAAAACTCTCAACAAAATAGGAGTATAAGGGAAATTCCTCAGTATAATTAAGGGCATTTATACAAAGCCAACAGCCAACATCATTCTAAATGGAGAGACTTTGAAAGCATTTCTCTTGAGAACGGGAACCAGACAAGGATGCCCTTTATCACTACTCTTATTCAACATTGTGCTGGAAGTCCTAGACAGAGAAATTAGATGAGAAATAGAAAGCGCATCCAAATTGTAGGGAAGAAGTCAAAGAATCTCTATTTTCAGATGATATGATCTTATACACAGAAAACCCCAAAGAATCCATAAGAAAACTACTGGAACTAATAGATTTCAGCAAAGTTTCAGGATACAAGATAAACATACAAAAATCAATTGGATTCCTTTACACCAACAAAGAGAGCCTCAAAGTGGAAATCACCAAATCAATACTATTTACAATAGCCCCCAAGAAGATAAAATACTTAGGAATAAACCTAACCAGAGACGTAAAAGACCTATACAATGAAAACTACAAGACACTACTGCAAAAAACCAAAAGAGACCTGCATAAGTGGGAAAAGATACCTTGCTCATGGATAGGAAGACTCAACGTTGTGAAAATGTGAATTCTACCCAAAGTGATCTACAGATACAATGCAATCCCAATCCAAATTCCACTGGCATTTTTTAATGAGATGGAAAAATAAATCACCAACTTCATATGGAAAGGGAAGAGGCCCTGAATAAGTAAAGCATTTTTCAAGAAAAAGAACAAGGTGGGATGCCTCATACTACCTGATTTTAGAACCTATTATACCGCTACGGTAGTCAAAACAGCCTGGTACAACAACAGATACATAGACCAATGGAAAAGAATTGAGAATCTAGACATAAATTCATCCACCTGTGAGCAGCTGATATTTGACAAAGGCCCAAAGTCCGTTAATTGGGGAAAAGACAGTCTCTTTAATAAATGGTGCTGGTCATTGAACTGTGTATGTAGAAATTTTTGAAACGGTGTATCTTTGGCTATCTGTATTTTCATCAAAAAAAAAAAAAAAAATAAAGGTTGAGAATTTAGAGGCTTAATATGTTGTGGGGTTGTTAATCAATGTCATAAAACAACATGTGTACTACTGTTACATGAGAAACTATTTGTTCTGTAAGCCTTCACCTGAAGTACAATAAAATATAAAAAAAAAAAAGAAAGAAAAAAAAAATAAATGGTGCTGGCATAACTGGATATCCATCTGCAAAAAGCTGAAAGAAGACCCATACCTCACACCATGCACAAAAACTAACGCAAAATGGATCAAAGACTTAAATATAAAATCGAAAATGATAACGATCATGGAAGAAAAAACTGGGACAACGCTAGGAGCCCTAATACATGCCATAAACACAACACGAACCATAATAACAATGCACAAGCACCAGAAGAGAGACTAGATAATTGGGAGCTCCTAAAAATGAAAGACTTATGCTCATCAAGACTTCACCAAAAGAGTCAAAAGACAACCGACAGACAGGGAAAAAAATTTTGGCTATGACAAATCCGATCAGTGTCTAATCTCTAAAATCTACAAGATACTGTAAAACCTCAACAAGAAAAAGACAAATAACCCAGTTAAAAAATGGACAAAGGATATGAACAGGCACTTTGCCAAAGAAGGTATTCAGGCAGCTAACAGACACATGAAGAAATGCTCACAATCATTAGCCATGAAAGAAGTGCAGATCAAAACTACAGTGAGATATTATCTCACCCCAACAAGGCTAGCATTAATCCAAAAAATACCAATTAATAAATGCTGCAGAGGTTGTGGAAAGACTGGAACACTTATACACTGTTGATGGGAATGTAAAATGGTACAACCATTTTGGAAATCGATTTGGCACTTCCTTAAAAAGCTAGAAATAGAAGTACCATACGATCTAGCTCCTTGGAATATATCCTAGAGAAATATGAGCCATCAGAGGAATAGATATATGCACACCCATGTTCACTGCAGCACTGTTCACAAAAGCAAAAAGATGGAAACAACCTAGATGCCCGTCAACAGACGAATGGATAAATAAATTATGGTATAGCCACACAATGGAATGCTATGCAACCATAAAGAACAACGATGAAGCCGTGAAACATCTTGTAACTTGGAGGAAGCTGGAGGTCATTATGCTGAGTGAATTTAGTCAATCACAGAAGGACAAATATTATATAAGACCACTATTATAAGAACTCAAAAGGTAAACAAAGAAGAAAACATTCTTTGATGGTTACAATTGTGGGGAGGGAGGGTGAGGGTTATTTACTAACTAGATAGTAGATAAGGATTATCTTAGGTGAAGGGAAGGACAGCACACACTACAGGGGAAGTCAGCACAATTGGACTAAACCAAAGCTAAGAAGTTTCCTGAATATAATCAAACACTTTGAGGGACAGAGTAGCAGGGGTAGGGTGTGGGGACCATGCTTTCAGGGGACATTTAGGTCAATTGGCGTAACAAAGCTTATTAAGAAAACGTTCTGCATCCTGCTTTGGTGAGTTGCATCTGTGGTCTTAAAAGCTTGAAAGTGGCCATCTAAGATGCATCAATTGGTCCCAACCACCTGTAGTAAAGGAGAATGAAGAACTCCAAAGACACAAGGAAAGTAGTAGCCCAAGAGACAGAAAGGGCCACATAAATCAGAGACTTCATCAGCCTGAGACCAGAAGAAGTAGACTGTACTGGGTACCACCAATGACCACCCTGACAGGGAACACAACAGAGAGTCTCGGATGGAGCCAGAGAAAGGTGGGGTGCAGAAATCAAATTCTAGTAAGAAGACCAGACTTAATGGTCTGAGACTGCAGGAACCCGGGAAAGCATGGCCCCTGGATTCTCTATTGGCCCAGAACTAAAACAATTTCTGAGGCCAACTCTTCAGACAGGGATTGGACTGGACTGTGGGACATAAAGTGATACTCGTGAGGAGTGTGCCTCTTAGCTCAAGTAGATAGATACAAGGCAGCTTCTGTCCAGAGGTGAGATGGGAAGGCAGAGAGGGTTAGGAGCTGGTTGATTGGACATGGGCAATCAGGGTGGAGGGGAGGACTGTGCTGTCACAGTATCAGGGGAGAAATTAGAGTCACATAACAAGGTATGTATCAATTTTTGTATGGGAAAAGATGAAAAAAAAAAAAAAGTACAGGAGCTATCTGCAAGTTTGGGGTAGAGGTCGGGGGTCACAAGGGGAAGAGCCAGAAGTCAAAGTTCAAAGACAGTTAAGTCCTTGCAGGCTCAGCTCCTTCATCTCAGGGGCTGCCCAGTGGCTGCAGCATCCAGTCCCATAATGACAAAATATGTTCCCTTAAGTTATAAAAAAGACTGTGTTAAATATAATATTCTCTGATAAGGGCTTCAGTCTGAGAGGAGTTAGCTCATGTCCTTCACTGTATTTCTAGTCAGGATATGTCTTCCATCTAGATTCTCACTCACGCATTTTTCGAGGTGGCGGACACAGTGCAGCACTAATGCCTTGCTTTCCAGAAAAGACTGGGTGGGAATGAAGAGTAGTCAAGTTTCTCCTTGGTGGCAAGGTTTCGGCTTGCCTGCTGTCCCTACTAAATTGCCACACTGCCACACTGCAGTGAGGGGCACCCATAGATCTCCATCTCACTTCACCCTGAGCAACATTCACTACAGTTTACCCTCCCTCTTTCTCTCTTGGTTTCCATAACACCACACGTTTCCAACCTCTCTGCCCTGCTCAGTGGCCCTCTCCATACAGCTCTTTCTTGCAGTGACTGCCAATGCAAACTCCTAACCATGGCCAACAAGTCGCATGTAATCTGGTTCATGCCTACTTCTCTCTTTTATAACAGGGAACTTAAAACACAACCTTGCTTGCTGAAAATGAAGATGACTTGAAGCACTTACTGATGAAGGTCTGAACATGAAGGAAACAAAAATCCTCACAACTGGACTAATAAACATCATTATAAATGGAGAAAAAATTAAAGTCATCAACAATTTCATTCTACTTGGATCAACAATCAACGTTCTTGAAAACAGCAGTCAAAAAAATCAAACAATGTCTTGCTCCTGACCCAAGCCATGGTATTTTCAGTCACCTCATATGCATGTGAAAGCTGGACAACGACAAAGGAAGACAGAAGAACTGATGCATTCAAACTGTGGTGTTGGTTAAGAATATTAAATATACTGTAGACTGCCAGAAAAATGAACAAATCAGTCTTAGAAAAAAAAAAGGTAAAAAGTAATACAACCAGAATGCTCCCTGAAGTACGGATGGCGAGACTTCATTTTGCTTACTTTGGATGTGTCACCAGGAAAGGCCAATTGCTAGAGGAAGGATATCATGTTTGGTAAAGTAGAGAGTCAGCAAAAATGAGGGAAACTCTTAATGAGATGGACTGATATAGTAACCGCAACAATGGACTCAACATACCAACGATCATAAAGATGGCCCAGGCAACGTTTCCTTTTGTTATATATAAGGTCACCATGACCTAACGGCAACTAACAACAATAGCAACATCACTGCTAAAGTTTATTTGTCCTAAGTTGTATATTGTCTGATGATATTATTATTAATGTTGTCTTGGTATAACTGTTTCCATCTTATTATTTTTAACCCTGTGGTGTGGTTTTCTCCATAAGCAGTATATAATTATTTTTCTCCCCTTAACCTATCTGATAGTCTGTCTTCTAATATTTAAGTTTAATCTTTATATATTTACATTTATGGTGATATATGTGGGTCGCCAGGAAACCCTGGTGGTGTAGTAGTTAAGAAGTTGGCTGCTAACCAAAGGTCAGCAGTTCGAATCCACCAGCTGCTCCTTGCAAACTCTATGGGGCAGTTCTACTCTGTCCTATAGGGTCGCTATGAGTCGGAATCGACTCGATGGCAACGGGATGTGGGTCACCATGAGCCAGAATAGATTTGATAGCATCAAACAACAAACAACACACTCTCCTTATTTCACTGTTATCTGCAATTTTAGTTTCTTCTCTTGCTCTAAAAACAGGGAAAAAATATTTTTGCCGTCATTGGTTATTTGTTGTTGTTGTTGTTAGGTGCCGTTGAGTCGATTCTGACTCATAGCAACCCTGTCTATGTACAACAGAAACACTGCCCAGTCCTGCGCCATCCTTACAATTGTTGTTATGCTTAAGCCCACTGTTGCAGCCAGACATTTCAATACTTTTATACTCTCCATTGTTCCATGCATCCTACTACCTCCCTCTGTGTTTACTTCTCTTGTAATATATATTCTTTAACAATTCTTTTGGCAAGAATCTTTGTACTTAAAAAAAAGATATCTATTTCATTCTCTTATAAGATATAAACAGAATTCTTTCTTGACAATTATTTTCTTCAGCATATTGAACATATTATTCCACGTGTTCTGGCATTGATGGCTGCTGACGAGAGATGTTCTGTCAATCTAATTGATATCAGACTTTAAGAATTTCTCCTTGTCCTTGATGTTCTGAAGTTTCACTACAGTGTGTCCAAGTTTGGATTTCTCTTTATTGATCCTACTCAGTATTTAGAGTATGTTTTGAATTTGAGGACTTGTGTCTTTTCTCAATTCTGGAAAATTAAAAATTTGCTGGTCATTTCTTCTATTCTTTTCTTTAGGATCTCTTATTAGAAGCTTATTGGGAAGTCTCAAAGTAGCCTTCATGTCTCTTAGCTGTTTTTTCTTTTCTCTCTTTTTTCAATTTCTTTGTCTCTCTGAGCTGCATTCTAGGTGAATTTCTTAGTACTATCTTTTAATTCAATATATTTTTATTGTTTTTTTTTATTTCAATAACGATAGTTTTCCTTTCTAAGATGTCTAATTGTTTCTTTTCTTACCTATTCTCTTCATGTTTCATTTTTATCTGCCTTGCCACCCCTGTGGATATTAGTCCTTCATTTTTCTCTTTAAGGACATGAATTATATTTAAAACTTTTGTTCTGTAATTTTATTTAACATATGGAATGAATTTATCTTGTGATTGTTCATACGTCGGTTCTCTTTTTTGATGTTGTATTTTCTCATGTGTTTGGGAATTTTGGTGTGCAAGCTCATTTTCAGTGGGAGATTCTCTCTCATCTGTCTTTGTCTTTGGCTCTATCTCTACCTCCCCCAACTCCAAGCACCTGGGCCCCTATCTTGAACTAGATCTTAAATGGTACCCCAGGGATCCTACCCTCAGTGATGGATTTCAAATCCACTCACTGGCCAGCAGGTGGCTTGGCTCAGGTCCTGTGAGAATCCTGTGCCTAGGATCCTATACCTTCATAGACACGCAAGGTTCATATAAGCCACTGTCCCAGGTACTCGTCAGCAGCCCCTTTCATCAGCCTCCTGTCAAAGTGAGGGAGCCTTCTCTCACTTATAAGCAGCCCTGGTTTTAAGCAATGAATCTAACTTTACCTCTCACTTCATAGAGTAGGTAATTAGTTCCTTTTACATCTCAGGAACTAAATTATCACGCATTCTACCTGCACCATCCCAGATCCAGCCAGTCAGTGGCTTCAGCTTTGTCTCTGCTTTGCATTTCCCTTCTTTCTCTGGTCCACAGAGATGTTTATCTTTCTTTGAACCTGGCTATGTCTTTTTAATATTTTGTCTCTCGTGCTCTCTTACCAAGAAGTTCCCTTACCATCTCTTTTATTTCATCTCACGTCATTGGCCTATATGCTTCAGTCACCTTCTTTAGCCTGTCTTCAGTTCTCTGGCCAACCAAAATTTTTCTCCCTCAGGACTATACATTCCCAGAGAGCAGTAACCAAGCACTGAACCCTCTGTTGCCATCCTCCTCCCCAAATACCATTCACAGCCTTCACATTTCAGCTTGAAAATCATCTCAGAAAGACTCTTTCTGACCATTCTATCTTAGTTATGTGCCCCCTGGAAAGTATTTATTACTGTATCCAATTAATCTTCTTCAGAGCAAAATTGGAAACTGCCACACAAACTCCTAACCAACAGTAATAGGCCATACTGCCCTTTTCTTTTTTTGGCAAAACCCACCTACACAACTCAAACTGAGAGGAGTGCTATCTACAGATATAAAAGTCAAGAGCATACACAGGCATGCTCAAGGTGAAAGAAAACATCTTGGCTTGAGAATTCCGGTTTTCTTTTTAGGACTTATGTGGTGGAATTATCTAGAACTCAGTATTATGTCCAGTAATCAAAGATTCTGTTGTTTCAGTATTTTATCAAAAAGAAAATATAGTAAAACATCATTAGGATTAATTGGGATGGTGGAACATCTAAATTAACAGACATTTGAAACTGTAAGTTCTTTTACTAAAATGGAAATTGATTTCTTATGAGCCTGTACAATAACAGAGTAATGGCTTACAGAACACTGTCAAATAGAGACCCTCCTGGGACCGACTTTAATGAACAGTGAGGAATTGTCTATGATTGTTGTTGTTAAGTGCCGTTGAGTCAGTTCTGACTCATAGTGACCCTACGTACAACAGAACAGAAGACTACCCAGTCCCGTGCCATCCTCACAATCATTGCTATGTTTGAGCCCATTGTTGCAGCCACTGTATCAATCCATCTCGTTGAGGGTCTTCCTCTTTTCTGCTGACCCTCTACCTTATCATGTCTATGATTAACAATGTTTATTTGGGATAGCATGCTGTAAATGTGGCATGGATGAGCTATGTCCCTATAATTTCCTATGTATCCATCATTTGCTTAGAAAACGTTTTTTCCTTCTACAGACACTAGAAATGTGAACATCAGCCCAAACCTTCTCTAAATTACGATAAATTCAAAATGGTTTAAGACCAGATCACTGGAATGTGATATGCACAGAGCTCCTGCATACTCCAATCTGAACTGGAAGATAGTATAGTGTAGTCACACTCCACCTCACTGCCATCATCTCTGCCTCTGCTGTGAGCTTCTCACTGCCGACAGATCATTGCTCCATGTTGTCATTTTCAAACATGCAGCAAATACCTAGTAAGGTGGGGAGCCTTGGTACTTCTCTTTTTCACTCTCACTGCAGAAGGCATCACTATTCTGATCAGTCTGTTAAAAATGAAAGGCCATGATTTCAGGTATAAAGCCCCTAAGAAATAACAATGAATTTGGAAGGATAAGATGAAACATATCTGTACCAGCTAGTGCGTTCAGGAATCAGATGATGGAGAAAATTGCTTTTGTGGTAGGTATGAGTGAAAGGTTTTCAAAATAGTCACTACAAGGAACTTTCTATTAAAGTAACAAATTGCAGGACACACAATATAAAGGGATTTGGCCTACATTTTCCTTTGAACAGGGCTTTACTTCAAATGGTTGTTACTGTCAGTATAGGAAATGGCCAACTCTAAAGAGATTTCAGGTCCACTGCAAATGCCCCCTACTGGCAGGTTTTCAGAACTGTGCCAAGACCTTTCCCTCAAGTGCTTCTGGGTCCCAAAAGAGGACAGGACCAAGGGAGTGTAAAGGTTCATTACTTGTGATCTGTTTCCTGTGCGTTTTAGGCAATTCCGTTTTCAAAAGCTGTAAGGCTTTTCATTATGTGGGTTCAAAGATGCTCAGTATCTGATATTTTTAGCTTGAGACACAGAAACCGGATAAAGGCTTGTTTATTAGGTATAAATGTCCCATGCTTCTGTTGGACAAACTAAATAAGCAGCCCCACTTACAGAATTTGATCTTAAAGAAGTTTATTTTTGCCTGGGTATGCTACATATTATACAAGATGTGTTTGATGCTTTTATATGTAAAAGCATTTTCAAAACAACAGTGATGTCAATAAACGAGAGTATCATATTGGACAAGCTGGATTAGTAAGTGGTTGAAAAACTGTTCCCAGAGGATGTTGATTAATGTATCCCTCTGGCCTGGAGGACACTAGATAAAGGCCATCCTTGGCCTGGTTATATTCAACATTTTGAGCCATGATTTGGTTGAAGATATTTAAGACATGTTTATCAAACCTGCAGCTGCTATGAAGCTCAGAGAAAGGGATAATAGTTCTATAATCTCAGCCATGTTACTTAATCCCCTGGACGCTCCATTTCCTCATCTATAAAATGGAGATAATAATACCTATCTCCAAGAGTTATTGGGAAGAGTTAATGGGTCAAATGGATGTAAAGTGAACAAATAAATGTTTTCTCCATCACACAAAGAATGATGGAATCAGGAATACATAAAAAAAAAATCTGAAGTTGGAAAAAATGGGCTGAAACAATTAAAAGGTAGATCCTGCATTAAGTTTCAAAAGCTCAACTGTATATAAGGATCTTCACGAAAGCAGTGACCCATAAAGAAAACCAATGAGTGGCCAAAAAAAAAAAAAAGTTTGAATAATGTCACCAGATCATGTTCTTCTAAAATGTAACAATATCATTTGCAGAATCCTGATTAAGGCTTTTCTACATGAGTCAATCAATCCTATTTGTTAAAGGAAAGTTGTATGTTTTACAACTTTAGTATGAAGATTCCTGGTGAATTGACTTTAACAATATATAAACATGGCTGCAAATTGAGTCTACTATGTTGTAAGATATTTTATAATCATTCAATTTATTTAAAATAATTTGAGTGACTTCCAGAGTAAGCCTGTATATGAGCAAAAAATTACTGAAGACCCACAGAATGGGAGAGCTCTGAGTTGACAGTGTTCTTGAGATAGAGTTCTAGAAGTTTCCATTGACCACAGGCTCAGCAGAAGCCATCTGCTACAAGGCCACTACAACTTGTAGTTAGCACTAGTCCTGGAGTCAGACAGCCAATCTGTATCTTCAGCCTGACTTCTCCCCAAATCATGGAGTGACTATTCTTTTTTTAATTGCAAATTATGACAACAGCTACTTGATATTAATATCAAAACTTATTTTCTTCACTCAATCACTTGCAAAGAACATCACAAATGATTTACTGTTTTTTAAAAGATGATACTCTAACTTCACTCACCTTCCAAAAGCAGAAGTATTGCTTCACTAGAGATGTAATTCAGTCATGCTTCCGATACCCCTGGTCATAGTCTCAGGCTATATAGCCTGGGCTCTGGCCTCCGAAGATTTCTGTCTACTAAGGTGGTTCCAGTTTCAAAATCCTCTCATAAGACCTTTGATGACCAAAACCTCTTTGGTGTCTTTCTTTTTTAAATTTTATTGTGGTGAAATACATACAAGAAAAAATTTGCCATTTTAACCGTTTTTAAGTGACATTAATTACATTCACCATGTGCAATCACTACCACTATTTATTTCCAAAAGTGTTTCAACACCCCAAACAGAAACTCAGTATCCATTAAGCAATTATTCCCCATGCTCCTCCTCCATCCCCTAGTAACCTCTAAAAAACTCTTCAT
The DNA here is from genome assembly GCA_030035585.1 of Dugong dugon. NCBI lineage: Eukaryota > Metazoa > Chordata > Mammalia > Sirenia > Dugongidae > Dugong > Dugong dugon. Next base: position 18,070,659 of record CM057469.1, on the reverse strand, counting down.
CTCTATGCCTTTGCCTATTCTAGATATTTCTATATTAGAACTACTGTCTATACTTTTATAGAAAATACTATACTTTCTATAAGTGGGACCATACAATATTTGTCGTTTATGTCTGACTTACTTCACTCAGCACGATGTTTTCAAGGTTCCTCCATGTTGTGGCATGTATTAGAACTTCATTTCTCTTTAGAGCTGAATAATATTCCATTGTATGTATATACCACATTTTCTTTATCCATTCATCTTTTAATGGACACTTGGGTCATTTCTACCTTTTGGCTATTGTGAATAATGCTGCAGTGAACACTGGTGTACAAGTATCTGTTTCAGTCCCTGCTTTCAAGTCTTTTGGGTATATACCTAGGAGTAGAACTGCTGGGTCATATGGTAATTAGATATTTAACTTTCTGAGGAACCGCCAAACTGTTTTCCACGGCTGCTTACCATTTTACATCCCACCAGCAACACACAAGGATACCAAATTTCTCCACATCTTCACTTTCTGTTTTTTCTCATAGTAACTATCCCAGTGAGTGTGAGTGAAGTGATAACGCCTTGTGGTTTTGTCGGTGATTTCGTTTTAAAGAACAAGAGTCAAGCTATGAAGAGGGTGGGAGTGAGCCTGACTTCCTCTTCTGGAAGACCAACAGGGCTCCCCGAGAGAAGGTAGACGAAGAAGACAGTACCAGGAACCAGGGGCCTTGGGCATCGCCCTAGCTCTGACCTTGGGCAGATTACTTAGCTCATTGAGACTTGCTATTTTCATCTGTACAAGGAGAGACTGTAGCTACATCATCTTTAAATCCTCTCTAGCCTTACAATTCTCTAATTCTGTTATCTGTCTGGGCACACAGGCAGATCTGCTTTTCGGGGATTTGTGTCTTCCCTCCCAGTAATGCCAGCATTTCAGAGTTGAGGTAAAAAGCAAGAATGTTCAAGACGCACAGGGCTGGCAGAAAATCTCTACAGCTTCTAAAAATCTCTCCTATCTTTCCTCATTATCGAATTCACAGAACCTAATTTAATGGTGAAATTCCAGAACGGCGTGCCCAAACCTCCGACTGTGACATGAAAGATGGTCATCTTGGGCATGGGACTCAGTTATGAATGACTTGCCATATGCTCAAGCACTCTGTCATTTGCCTCCAGCTGTTTATTCATCACAGCAAGGCACATGAGAGGCGCCAGGGATAAACCATCAATAATAACAAACAAAACACACCAATTTATGCAAGGTTTTAGAGACACTGCCGCTGCCAGGAAACATTTACCTTTCCAAACCTGAGATTGTAGGTTGAACCATATGAACCTGTCAATTCTGTATGTCAAAAATGGTTGGCTATCAACAATTTCATAGGGTTAAACCTACACAAATACCCCTGCTGGCAGGGGGAAAGTGGCATTCTATAGGTCTTCCTGTAGGTGTGGTGACAGTAAAGAGAAAATAGGTGGCAATTCAAATGCAAAGTCTTGGAAGCTAAATGGTTCCTGTATAACAAAAGGATAATCATCAAAGTGCCTTCTGGAAGTACTAAAATTAGGGGTAATCCTTAGGGAAAAGAATAAATTCATTATTTCTAGAGTTTCAAAGGTTGGAAGAAAAATGACAAACTTATGAAAACCTACTAGTTTAAAAAAAGAAAGAAAAAACATTAAAAAAATTTGATGTGCCTGATTATGAGACTAATACAAGGGGAAACAGAACAGAGAGATGGAGAGACAGTGCCCTCTTTTTTTTTTTTTTCCTGAGCCCTGGATCCAGCTATGCCTGAAAGCAGCTAGCCCGAGACTTTGCAGTTACATGGGCCAATACAATCCTTCTTACTAAAACACATGCACACACACAGAGAATAACACCTGTGATATACACAGAAGATTATGGTGCTGGACCAGTCTTAAAATGAACTGAGTCACAAAGGGCACGATCCATTTCATATCAAAAGTTCAAAAAAGCTCTCTAGTCTGATTCACAGATGCATGGGGTCAAGGCCCAGATGACTGAAAACCTGCAGAAATGAACTGCTTACATAAGATTCTAGATGAGAAAGGAGAATATGCTCCTTGTCAAAATAGGAGAAATGAAAGAGAAGTCCCTCACATCTGTAGATTCAAAGGGTATGTTAATATCTAATGTAGAGCTGAGAAGGGAAGGATCAGGCTAGTTCATAATCAAATCTACAGAACGTAAGACAGAGGCAGCTCATTATGCACTCATTAACAGGCAAGAAGCTGTGGTCAGGTGAACTGTGCAAAACTGCACAAACCAAGGCCTCAGTCTGGATTAAAATTATCAAATTGTTATTAGATTAAAACTATTAGAATATCCTCATATTATTATAATAATAAAAAATATTAGAAGAGTACTCAGCGCTGCACATCAGTTTTATCTCTGGTCTGCGCTAGTTAAACATTTGCTGATGTGCAGCGCGTAACATAGTAGCCGTCTGTTCGTTTCTATCCTAACTCCTCCTGCATGCATTCTGTTCTTTTAATTTATTTGTTTTGGGCAAATAAAGGTTGATTTTCATTTACAGCCAAGATGTGTGGCATGGACAAGGAATACGTTGGGACCAAAAATTATTCTGCTTTTTACCATCTATTAGTCACTATTTGGAAATCCATATTCAGTGTTCACCCCATCTGTGGCTCCAGACAACCAAAAGAAAATTGTGTTCTGTTCCCATTCAGACTGATGATGCATTGTGCCATTATCCTGTAAGCTAATATGAGATCCAGTGTCTGCTGTCTTACGTGACAAATATGCCTTCAGAACCTAAGCTGGGGCACATTACTTGAAGAATCTGCAGCTAGGACTTTAACATAATTTATACTCATAACTCCCTCACAACCACTTCTGTATATGCAGCATATGACTTGAGACAGAAAGATAAAGAAACAAATAATTCCTTTCCTTCCCACCCCATCACCTAATCAGCTCCAGGCATTCCTTCCAGCCCTGCATCTACGTCTTACATATTGAGCATGTACTGTGTGCTATGGAACATGCTAACTACTGGGAAGACAGTGATGACTAAGACAGAGTCTTTCATTTCATTTGACTTCTTTACAACACATAGGATAAATCTTAGCAAAATGCTGGAACAAAATGGCACTCAAAATTTGCTATTATTATTTTTATTACTGATGTATGGGTTAGAGCATCAGGACTTCCACCCATCCCCTTTCTTAGTAGGTTTTAATTCTGCATCTTCACTTGTAGTGATTTCTACTTCCTAGCACCTTCCGGATGTGAATTCTTCCTATTTTTTCCCTTCTTTGGAAACCCTACAGGGCAACTCTACCATGTCCGATGAGTTCTAGGTCGCTATGAGTCAGAATCGACTTGACAGCAATGTGTTTGGTTTTTAAAAAACTCTTTATGGAAGCAGACTGCCACATCTTTCTCCCACGGAGTGGCTGGTGGGTTCGAACCACCAATCTTTTGGTTAGCAGCCGAGAGCACAACCACTGCACCACCAGGGCTCACTGAGGCACAGGGAAGTTCAATCCCATGCCCAAAACAACAGACTTCAAAACAATGGAGTCGCAGCATAGATATGCCTGACTCCAGTATCTAAGCTCTTAGCTGCTATGTGATATTGTACTAATTTAGCTCCAAACTTACACCTTGCCCATTTGGGACATGGGGTATTTCCCAAGGTGAACTTTCAAAGTGAGTTAAAAAAGGTAAGATATATCTTCTAAAAATTAGAAATAAAAAGAAATGAATCAGGATTGAGGACAAGGCCTGATGGTGGGCTTCTGCCCTCAGTTGAGGTATGCAATCTAGCTGCTGCTATCCCAGTGGGTCCCTGTACCTGAATGCTGCTGGGCACAGGCCGTGGGGTTTCTGGGGACTAGAAGCTTCCCTGCAGGGGGCAGCACTCACCCTCTCGGGCCAAACTGACCAGGCTCGCTCTCCTCAGCAGAGTCCCAGGAGCTGACTAGGTCCATCTGTGGGGCCACGGGCCTCAGGTGAGTACAAAGTTTTACAAAAGTCAAGAAATTACTCATTAGCACAGCCCTGCAATGCAAATGCATTCTTACCACAGAAAAAGAAGAAGAAAAAAAAAAAAGGTAGGCGAGCAAAGAAGAAAGGGAGAGAGAGAATAAACATTTGGCCAAGGCCAGAAGGGTCAACCAATTAAGCTCCCAACTTCTGGCCAAATGCTGATACCTTGTTCACTGGTGACAATTCAGGAATGTCTGCTAAATTGCACAAAGCTACTTGAGGGAAGCAAACATGGCAGCAGAGATATAATTACTGACACACATTAGTGAGTAAGAACAGCCAACTCAAAACCGCACTCAAAAACGGCCTTTTGTTCATGGACTGGTAGTTATTTTCTGGTCTCTAAGAAACCAAATAAAATTAAAATGCACCATTAATAACAAATCAGTACTTTCCACCCCCTCTTCCCTTTCAGAGACCCATCAGCGACTGCATCTGATCAAAGCTGAATTATTAAATGTCTATAGATTAATCCCATAACTCTCAAGGGCCCAGAGTTTGTAATTTCCCTGAAAAAACAGACACAATCTACACCGTGAAAAATGTAATTGCACTTTAATTACCAGTTAAGCTGAACAGCATGAAATATGGGTGCCTTCAATTTTTAATAGTCATTATGATTCCAAGAGAATTTTGAAGGGAAATAATTGAATCTCTTGGGAGTGCCACTGCCAAAATCAAAATGAGAACAGAAAAAAATGTAAAGGGTGATTCAAATTCTTCCAGATCATAACCCAGGACGGCCCCCAGCAATAATAAACTGGCCACTCCCAGGCAGCTGCACTGCACATTTTCATGATATGCTAATACAGGAACGGGTTTGCTGCAGTTGAGTTCTGGTACATTAAACAGATAAAGGCTCTTGGCTGGGTATTTGTTCTTTTTAAAAATCAGATCCAAAGATGCTATACTTCTTTGTTTCTCAGAGCCAGGCACCCAGTGTGTACATCCTTCCCCTGCCTGCTCCCCTCCGCATGCACATATATACACAGCGCATATGTACACACACACCTGCTTCCATGATGTTTCAGAAACATCTTTTCAAGGGGAAAATGGAGAACAGTAACACAATCATGCAAGTCTCCAACAAAAATGGAAATTGTAAGGTCTTGCTAAGAATTCAGAAGGATACAACAGGCTTAGCCGTCAGACACTTTCACTGTAACACATAACCTACTGACCCTGAGGAGAGAGCAGGTCTCCTCAGATCTGGTGCAGGGAGCGGGTGGAGAGGGTGGGAGTACCCTGGAAGCAGGTGGGGAGTGGTGAGGAGTGCCCTGGATGGTGCAAATGGTTAAGTGTTGGGCTACTAGCCAAAAGGCTGGTGGTTTGAATCCACCCAGAGGCGCCTCGGAAGAAAGGCCTGGTGATCTCCTTCCAAAAAATCAGCCACTGAAAACCCTGTGGAGCCCAGGTCTACTCTGACACACATGGGGTTGCCAGGAGTCAAAACTGACTCGACAGCAACTGGTTTGGTTTTGGTTTTGGAAGGCGGTGAAGATGACCACTTCTCCCCCTTCTTCAAGTACATGTTTACCTTCTAGACTTGTCAGAGTTCTTTAGTTTGTCACGCGTATGGGTCTTCATTGAGACTGCAGTACACCTCAGCCTCTTCTTGGGGATGCTGTCCTACCCCAGCACAGGACTGTCTATATGGAAACAAATTGGGCTGTGCTTTTAAAAAGTCAGACCAGAGTCAGACTAAGGCTTTTCATAAGGTCTGGAAACGACTCAGAGCTCTGCACTGCCTCTGGTTCCTGGGGCTTACCACCACCAGATTCCTCACAAGGGTGGACCCTGTTATTAGTGATCATTTGGTAAATGGATTAAAATTTCATCTCCCAGGCAAATAAGAAACAAACAAACAAACAAAAAAAAAAATGTGCAGAACCATCTGCTACTTTCTCTTTTCCAGCTGTGCACCCATTTCCTCTCTCCAGTCCTCTTTATCAAACCTGCAGTAGACACACGGTGCTGTACTGGGCTTTTGGGGGAAATGTATGTTTATCTCTCTCAAGGACAGCAACAGTGGGGTTGAACTGCTCCCACCCCAGCCACGTGGTTCCTAACCTACGGAGAAAGCAGAGCCAAGGGGTTCAACAGGAGGAAGGAGTTCTAACTCTGTGCACCAATACTTAGAGGTAGCCTTCTTGGGTGCCTACTGTTGACTTCTTGGGGCTCTGGTTAATCAGGACGCCATTCGTCAGATTACCAAGTAAAGACTGCAAGCTTACAGTGGTTAGAAGGTGAGATGCAGTCATCCTAGCTCAGGCCAAACTGTGTCTGACCAGAACAACAAGGGGACGCTGAGAAGATCCTGGATAGACCAGCATGGAGGCTGTTCCCAGAGCCACACTGCTCAGGGATAATTCCTTAGGGAGAACAACTGGGGACTGGTATCAGAAGCTCCTCTGTATCTTCAACTGCTTTGTACTTATAAGCACTGGAGTAAACTGTATAAAGTCTTCATCATACATGATGAGTTCTCTCATTCTCACAATGCCCCGATATAAAGAGCTTCCAGCAGCTGAAATGGGAGAACCCAATATGACCAATGGAGCCAAGGTTTTGGTCTCTGAGGGAGCAAACCTAAGTACGCAACCCTCCTTGGTGCTACACATTTCACCACCAGAAACCAATTCACCAAGTTTAACAGTTCACCCTGCCAGGGAGATGGAGGCCTGGCCTCCCTTGGTTAAGACTCTGGGTTTATCCCTGGATTGCCTAAGCCCTGAGTTAGAGCAGCTCTTTGATGTGAACACCACTTCCCTGGTGGGCACCAAGCTGAGGCCTCTCACCCAACAAGCTGGGAAAGGCTGTTGCTAATTTTTGTTCTCATACACAGAACTGAGGGTCACCCCTTCCGGAGCTCCTCGGGTATGACGTGCTCACTGCCTATCAACCTGTACTGATGGTCCCTCCCCTGAGGAGTGACAACCTCTGACTATGGTGCCCTAAGTTGGGGCAAACAATTCTGAGCACCCCCACCCACGTTTCCCTTATTCTTTTTCCAAAAGTGTCGAGTCCTTGTAGAAACAGGATTAGAACTGAGAAGACTGTAATCTGTTAATAGACAGGAAGCCAGTCTAAAGCACTGTCTCCCCAAAAGCTATTCCGCAAAACTTCTATCTCCATATCAGACACTCCTTGCAGGCCAGGTGTGTTGGTTCAGGACCTGATCAACCCTCTGAGCTGTGCTGCTGATGGCCCACTGTCCTCAGAAGCATTTAGGTGGTGCACGTCCATGGACCTGACCAGCAGTTTTAGGTTTGGGGAGCTTGGAAAGGGAACGCCCACTATTGCTTACATGCCTAGCCATAAAACTATAAACTCTATATAAACTCTGGGACCAGCATCAAAATGCTGTAACTTGAATGATGGAATTGAACTGAGAACTGTGGAGAAAGGACCAGTTTCCAAAGAATTCTTCAGTGGAAAACTGAAATATCATGGCAGCATGATACTGCAAAGGGATTAGACTGCTAAAGCCATGTGGCCTAGGAGACGGGGACAACTAGGGAAGACTTTTTTCGTAGCAATTGAGGTTATCAGATATGCTGGCCAAAGTCCCTAGTGTTCATTACCCTTTAGATATGATTTTCTCAACTCTCTTCAGGCTCACTGTGTGTCTTTCAAGTCAACAGGGCCTCCTGTCTCTGAAAGGAGAACGAGTTCCTCTCGACTCAGAAGTGTAAAGGCTGCATTTCAGCTGTCACATTCTGGCATATCACTGATGCGTGCTCCTACGGCCTTTCCAATTTCCTGGTGTGATGCAAATGAACACTGTGCAGCAGGTAAGCAGAGCGCTCAAGTGCAGAGTACACACTCTTATTTATAGATCAAACACCTGCCATCAATTTAAACAGTGGTTATCTAACCTGAAAGTTTAGCAAGATACTGAATGTCCCCTTGAAGCAAGTAATTTTGAAGCAGCAATTCATATATACAGATGTGTTTAAGCCTACTTCAGAATGCTATAATTATCATCAAAAAGACAGATTCCATTCAATATCTGTTATGCTTTTAGTATCTGTACTCCTGGACAGATTGGAAATGCTGAAAGTCTTGAGTTTCTTAACAGTGTACTTTTAACATTATTTCTTTAAAGGACTGGGGCTTAGGATGTTCAGAATTTGGAAAACCAACTAATCAGAGATTTTCAGAACAGTTAATGATACAATTTGGCTGTTCCTGTCACTTTGGCTCTTCAAGCACAGTTCTATTTCCAGCCTCTCTCTATACCAGATACATAACAAACTTAATATTTGGAGAAAGCTATCCTCCTAAACACAACTCAGTGAAGAGTGAATATATCTCTAATCATAAGCAATTAATAACCATCATTTTTTGAACATTAAAAATCAGGTGATGTGCTGTACAGGTGCTCTATGGATACTATTCCATTAATACTTGTGATGAACTCTTGAAGGCAGTCATTATCTTCATTTCACAAATGCGGGAAACTGAGGTTCTTAAAGGTTAAGGACACTGCCTGCGGTCACCCAGACAGCAAATGAGCATTTAGATTTGAACATGGGCCTGCCTGGCTCCGTGTTCTTCGCACTACTTCACATGAGGTTGGAAAACGCCCCTTCATCTTTGTTTAGGTTGTTTAAAAATCACTTTTCAATTTACAGAGATATGAAATGTCATTCTGGAAGCAGGTGATAATTATTTTCAATGGCTTGAGGTTGGCTTGACCCTGGGGACGTGCATCAGCCACTGGCAGGATTCAGCTGCAGGTCACATCAGATGGTCACAAGTGTGGGCAAATGACTTGGTCTCACTGGACCTTTTGTCTCATTCAGAAAATCTCGGGATGGATTAGAGGCCTTTTACAGTTCCTTTAGTTCTAAAATTTTGTGGCCCTCTGAGTCTGTGAATTGCTTCACCCTCTCCAGTGATGACAACAGGCTGTGCTCAGAAGGGCCTGTCCTATATGCAGCTCCCTGAGTGTGCCAGCCCTCCCCAAGCAGGAGCTCTTCCTGAGGTTTGCAATACTCTCTTCCTACTGGCAGGTACTTACAATTGCTGTTTGATGAATAGATGAGGGAAGGAGTAAATAAATTCACGAATACATTTTTAAAAAGTTGTAAAATATATATAACATAAAATTTTCTATTTTTAACCATCCTAAGTGTGCAATTCAGTGGCATTAATTACAGTTACAATATTGTGCAAGTATCACCAAAGAGAAACTCTGTACCCATGCAGCAATAACTCCCCCTTCTTCTCTCTTCCCAGCCCCTGCTAACTACTAATCTTTCTGTGTCTATTTATTTGCCTATTCATTTCATAATGAGCATAATATTTTCACTTAGCATAATGTTTTCAAGGTTCATTCATGCTGTAGCATGTATTAGAACTTCATTCCTTTTTATTCCATTGTATGTATGTACTACATTTTGTTTATCCATTCATTGGCTATTGTGAATAATGTTACAATGAACATTGGTGTACAAGGATCTGCTTTCAAGCTTCTTGGGTATATACCCTGAAGTAGAATTGGTGGGTCATGTGTTAACTCCACGTTTAACCGTCTCAGGACATGAATATATTTTTCCTGTGCTCTAAGAGAGAGTGTATTAAACTATTGCTGTCTTCTCAGTTCCCTTCTTTGTGGTCAACGGAACAACTACAGCCTGATTCAACTCTGAGGGAGGTACATTTTCTGTGAAAACATGCTTGGGGTCTGGTCTAAGGTATCATCCCTGTTTGTCAGAGTAACCTGACAGAGAACATTCCCACTCATTTGGCATAAATGAGAAACTCACCCAGCAGTAGGAGCAGAGAAGAAATGGGGTGCTCACTGAGAGGGGTGGGGTGAGAGAGAAGCACTTCATCATGTACCAGGATATAATAATTAGTACTCTTTTTCTTTTATGGTAAAATAAAAACTACTGTAAGTGAGTGAATCTCGTCCAATGGGTAAGCCAGAGTGTGACTGGAACAAGGAATTAGAGATGCAGCTAGAGTAAGGAGGATGAGGAAGGGGCAGAGGAGAGGCAGAGACAGCCTGTCTTATTTGAAATGTTCCCTTCCAACAACAGAGGTCCCTGATGGAACAGGAGAAAGGTGGGGTGCAGAACTCAAATTCTAGTAAAAAGACCAGACTTAATGGTCCGACTGAGACTGAAGGAACCCTGGAAAGCGTGGCCCCCGGACTCTCTGTCAACCAGGAACTAAAACAATTCCCGAGGCCAACTCTTCAGACGAAGACTGGACTGGGCTGTGGGACATAAAATGATACTCGTGAAGAGTGTGCTTCTTAGCTCAAGTAGATACATGAGACTAAATGGGCAGCTTCTGTCCAGAGATGAGATGAGAAGGCGGAGATGGTTAGGAGCTAGTTGAATGGGCACGGGAAATCAGGGGTGGAAAAGAGGAGTGTGCTGTCACAGTATAGGGAGAGCAATTAGGGTCACATAACAATGTATGCATAAATTTTTGTATGAGAAACTAACTTGAAATATAAACTTTCACTTAAACTACAACAATAAACGAAAAGAATAAAGTTACAAAAAAAAAAAGAAAAGAAAACGTTCCCTTCCATAAGGGGCAACATGCTACACAAGAGGCAAAACTTCCTTCCAGGTGCAGGCTCCGCAACTGGCCTCAAAACAGCAAAGTTAAATGAATCCAGAGACCCAAACCTTGTAGATAGGCCAGAAAGGAACCAATTCCCTAGCCTGAGGGCATTTGAGAAAAGTACATGAATAGTCATTACCTAAAAAGAGGGAACCAACAAAGATTGAAAAGGGCAAACTCCTTTCTAACTAATCTGCTTGAACTTCACAGCAAGGCTAGAAAGACTAGGTGGCTAATGGACCTGCATGTCAAAGAGTTCACTGTGGTTTCAAGAAGCTCCACAGAAGGCCTCCAGAGAAGCCCAGGAAGCAGGGGAAAGGCTCATAAAGGAGGAGGAGCTGTCCTCAGGAGAAAGACAAGTGGGTTTTGATGTCAATAGTCTATTAAGAACCTAAATTGCTCTTTCGTTTGGGTTAATTAATGGAAACTTATCTATACATAGATGAGTCACTGGCAGGAAATAAGCAAAAATATTAATTGAAATTGCTTTTAGGTAATGGGACTGTGAATTTCTTCTCCCCCCCCCCCTATTTTGTATATTTAAAAAAACCATATGATAGCATTACTGTTATAATCAAGAAAAAGAAAAAAATAGAAAAGTAAGCAGAATGCCAGTTGCTGTCCTCACATACCATGGATACTCCAAAAGGAACGTAAGTCGAGGTTATTGCACTAACTACTTGGGGAGTTGTTAGGTGCCATCAAGTAAATTTTCAACTCATAGTGACCCCATGTGACAGTGTAGAATTGCCACATAGGTTTTTCTTAACTGTGATCTTTGACCCAACGGCAATGGGTTGGTTTGATTTTTTTTTTTTTTTTTTAAATATTTTATTGTACTTCAGGTGAAGGCTTACGGAACAAATAGTTTCTCATGAAACAGTAGTACACATGCTGTTTTATGTTTTTTAAAAAAATCTTTATGGAAGCAGATGGCCAGGTCTTTTTCCCACAAAGCCATTGGGTGGCTTTGAAAGGCCAACCTTTTGGTTAGCAGCCAAGCATTTAAGCATTGTACCACCAGGGCTCCTTATCTGGGGAGTAAAACATGACTATTAAGTGAACTATTAAATATGGTTTTAGCTGTAGTTCCAAGGAAAAGAGTTTGCATTTCTGGTGTCCTCCTGGAGCCCTGGTGGCATAGTGGTTAAGAGCTATAGCTGCTAATCAAAAGGTCAGCAGTTCAAATCCACCAGCTGCTCCTTGGAAACCCTGAGACAGTACTACTCTGTCCTCTAGGGTTGCTGTAAGTCGGAATCAACTGGATGGTAACGGGTTTGACTTTGTTTTGGTATCTTCCTGCTCTGAATGGAAACAATAATGTAAGTTTATAGCTAAATCCAATTATCTAAACCACTGTCTTCATAGAAATATTAGAACATTAAGGTGGAAAAATACATAGGCAGCAGCAAGAATAAGGACAGATACAGCTCGGCTTTACAAAATACGATTCTTTCTTTTTGATCTTCTCATTTCATTGGGGGCAAAAAGAGGAGAATGTTATTGCTACACCACGTACTTGTTTTAAAATCTTGTTCTTCTAGTACTGAACATGTGCAGCCTCGGGGACCTGTGAAAGAGATGCTGCTGCAGGGTTTATTTTAAACCACAGTTTGCTCTCCTGTGCTGTGTGACTGGCATTGCTGAGGAGTCAGGCTTTCTAAAGGATTTGAAGTCACTTAAGCTTGTGCTGGTTCTGCTAGGAGCTGCAAAAAGGAATAAACTTTGGGACCTTCTATTCTACCTGACAAAATTTCGGAATTGCCAGCCGGTCTGTGTTCCTCAGCTTCCAGATCCTCAGGATTGACTTCATACCCTGGGTTCCATCACATGCGTGCCCACACACACCTTCACTGAAGTCTCCCAAGACACCTTCCTCGTAAAAGGACCTCCCATGAGCGCTGGAGGTAAACGCAAGGTGAACGAAGCTCACAGAAGTCATCAGGCAGAGGAAGCCAGAGCAAGACATGGTCTGGATTCCTACTCTAAGTCTCTAGGAACATCAATCTCCAAGGAAAGAAGATGACTTGAAGGCAAGCAAGGCCACTATTGCAACCAACTAGTGGAATCTCCAGGAGGACCTGAGTGGTGCAAGTGATTTAGTGCTCAACTACTAGCTGAAAGGTTGGCAGTTCAAACCCACCCAGAGGCACCTCAGAAGACAGGCCTGGTGATCTGCTTCCAAAAGGTCACAGCTTTGTAAACCCTGTGGAGCAGTTCTTCTCCGCACATGAGGTTGCCGTGAGTCAGAAGTGACCTGACTGTAACTAACAACAACAATGAAATCTTCAGTGTAAAGAACAGGGGGAAGAAAAATCATTGCTATCAAGTCGATTCCAACTCACAGCAGCCCTAGAGGACAGAGTAGAACTGCCTGCTAGGGTTTCCAAGGCTGTAATGTTTAAGGAAGCTGACTGCAACAGCAGGAGTGGCTCGTGGGTTTGAACCACTGACCTTTTGGTTAGCAGCCAAGCCCTTTACTTACTGTGCCACAGAAGATACCCTTATATCCATGACCTCCACATACCCCAAGGCCTCCCTCCATGACATGCTGCGATGAACACTCTGCATTTGCAGCAAAGAATTCCTACTGACTTGCCAAGTGTGGAATCTTGGGTTTGGAATGCGCTCCAGCCTTCCCTTTAAAGTTGTAACTAAATTTCAAAGCCTGGCAACAGAAATCTGGGAACCCAGTGTTGCTTCCCACCTACAACTACAAAAAGCCAAACATCCTGACTTGAAAAAATCAAGGACACATATAGGAAACTATTGTTAACAAATGGGACACCATAGTGGCAGAGCCAAGAATTGCCGCTGGTTAACTCAGCATGCAATATTCCCTGCCTCCTACCCAAGGGTGCACACAGACATTAGACTATCGTGCTCTCCTTCTCCCCCGTGCAATCAATCTTCACGTTCACCCAGTCCTAACAGTGCAGTCTAATCGTTCTCAAAGTGTGGCTTATGGACAACTGCATCAGAATAGCTGGGGAGCTAATTACATATGGATCAACTGAGTAGATTTTAAAGGGGTGAGGCCTACAGGTATGTATGATGATTCTGATGCATATTAAAATTTCAGAGCCATAGGCCAGGGAGTACTCAGATCCCAGTGGTCAGTAGTAGCTGTAGCCTGGTGGATGGTGGCAGAAGCAACTCTACCTACAGCACCTCCTCACTTGTGGTTGCTGTCCTGTTCCAAGGCATAGAACACCCTTCACAGAGAAGGACAGTGACAAAAGGTAATTTCTTTGGCACTTTACAGCCTATAAAGTTCTTCCACAGCCACTGTCTCATTGCATCAACCCCTGTAGATAGGAATTAGAAACCCTATTTTCACAAATTCAGAAATTTTGTGTTCTGAAAATGCCACACAGCTAGCCTGTAAGCAGCAGAGTTCTGGCCTTGGACCTGAGTCTTGTCCAAATCCCTATCATCATCCTTCCAATTCACCAGCACTTACCTTAAGTGTCTACTGGGACAGCCTTTTAATTTTTACCTGCTCTGGGTGAGTAGGTAGGTCGTGGCACATGTAAAGAGCAGCACACCTCCATGGGAGAAGTTGGGCCGGGATACTCAAGGACATTTTGGTCAAAATCTTGGGATAGGGGGAGGAGTCAGGGTGTCCAATGAAGCTCACAGGGAACAGAATAATAGATTCAGGAGTTCTCCCCCATAGTTCGCCTCTCCCAAAGATGCTCAGAAATCAAGAATTTCTCCAACTGGATTACAATTCAGCATCTACTCAGAAGAAGAGAAAATCAAATCCATTTCAGTCCAGACCAAAACCAAAACCCACTACTGTCGAGTGATTCTGACTCATAGTGACCCTACAGGACAGAGTAAAACTGCCCCACAGAGCGGCTGGTGGATTCAAACTGCCAACCTTTATTTTTATTTTTATTTTTAATATATTTTTATTTTTTTTAATTGTACTTCAGGTGAAGGCTTACAGAACAAATAGTTTCTCATGAAACAGAAGTACACATGTTGTTTTACGACATTGGTTAACAACCCCACAACATATCAACCCTCTAACTTCTCAAACTCTTTTTTTTTTGGTGAAAATACACATAGCCAAAGATACACCATTTCAAAATTTCTACATGCACAGTTCAGTGACATTGACTACGCTCTTCCAATTGTGCTGTTATTTTGACTTAAGATGAAGGCTTACAGAACAAAATAGTTTCTCATTTAACAGTTACTACAAATGTTGCCCTATGACAATGGTTAACAATCTCACAACACATCAACAACATCCTTACTCAACCTTGGGTTCCCTATCACCAGCTTCCTTGTCCCCTTCTGCTTTCTGTCCCTTGTCGTTGGACTCCTGTACCTCGTTAGTCTCATTTGTTTTACGGGGCTGTCCACTCCCAGGCTGAACAGTGAACCTTGGAGGTAACTTCACCACTGAGCTAGAAGGGTGTCTGGGGGCCATACTCTCGGGGTTTCTCCAGTCTCCTTTAGACCAGTAAATCTGGTCTTTTTTTGTGAGTTAGAATTAAAACTGCCGACCTTTTGGTTAGCACAGACAGCAGTGGTAAATCCCCCCACAGAGAGTGCTCCTCGGTCGGGGGAGGGGGAGGACACCCAGCACCATCATTCTGTCAAGACAGGCCAAGGGGAGTGGGCCTGCACTACTGTTTGCTGTAATCAGACTCAGCTAAACAGAGTTCTCAGACACATCAGACACATTTCAGAATGGAAAGGCTGAAGCAATGCAGTATTCAGCTGAGCCACTGCGAAGACCAGACAGAACCCAATTCAACACGACCTCTACTATGAGAGGTCTTCTTCATCTAAGTAGAAAAAGCCACAGCCAGCTGCCACAGCTGCTGCCTCAGTCCCGGGAGAGTGGAGCAAACAGCTCGGCCTTCTCACTGCAGACACTGTGTGGTGATATCCTTTGCACGATGCTCACTTCCCCAGCCAAGGACAAGGACTCATCATTCCTCTGCAGGGACCCCTCTGACCTCCCACCAGCGGCCACCCATTGCATCTCCAGCCTGGCTCCCCACCCCAGCCTGCTTCGCACCTAGGTTTCTACATCTCCTCAAAACTCTTCAATCAAAAGATACTTTTATACATGTGCCATAAAGTCTATTTTCAAAAAATCTTTTTACAGAAGACTCTCTTGAAATCTCTACCAGAATAGGGCTGAGTCCAAGTGAGTGCTTAATACACAGAATTGGATAATGATGAAGACATGCTCCCGCCGCTGTGCCTGTCAGTCCAGGAGGGTGATAGCAAAGAGACTGCCACTGTCTGCCTCCCTAATTGACACATCCTCTGTCCGCCGCCCTACAGGCAGGAGAGACCAGACGAGGGAGAGCTCAGGGCTTTGGTGTGGAATACAGAGATCAAGGCCATTGGCTTCGGGAGAACGGGGCTGGACGAAAATGCACAAAAGGCAACAGTCAGTTGAAGGAATGGCATTTACGGGCCTGATTCATATCTTCTTTCTTTCCATCTACTTTCGGATAATTTTGAAATTCATTTTCTCTCTCTCTACTTCTTGCCTCTTCCTCCTCCCACTTTCACACACACTCACACACACTCCCTCTCCCTCTCTGACCCACACATACTCCCTCCCCTTTTTTCTCTGGCACACACACACTCCCTCTTTTTCTCTCTGACACACACACACTCCCTTTTTCTCTTTCTGACACACACATACTCCCTTTCTCTCTCTGACACACACTCTCCCTCTCCTCCTCTGAAACACACACACACTCCCTCTCCCTTTCTGACACACACATACTCCCTTCCTCTTTTTCTCTCTCTGACACACACACACACACAAACTCCCTCTCCCTTTCTCTCTCTCTCTCTCTCACACACACACACACACACACACAAACGTACACTTGTTTCCTCCTGAAGCTGCAGGCATCTGTGCCTGGAGCAGTGCACCACTGAAAGGCAGTGAAGTCAGGGAAAATCAGGGCGCAGAGCCTTTAAACCTCAAACATCTAAACTGAGTGCTGCACATTATTACAATTTCCTGGGCCAACTGTTTTGTCCAGGCAAAGCTCCCACTCATGTAAGATTTATCAAATTTGGCCACATGGACAATTTTCATAGATGTTCATTCAAGAAGCATTCATGGTTTCTACTCCACCTTGCTGACTCTCTCTCTCATCTGCCTTTTCCCCGTGTCACTCACTTCAGTTACTGGGCGACCTTTCAGGGAGGCAGATAAGAAAGAGATTTCTGCTCTCTTATTCCTCAGAAGAGAAGAGAGAGTGGTGCGGATGCCAAATGAGGAAAGAAAACTGGAAGAACTGCCTGGTTCAGTACCAGACTTGCTCCAGGAGAAAACTGCACTGTACCAAAAGCTCTGGCAGGGCCCCAGGTCCTGTGAGGTGGGCAGGGTTCCCAGATCTGGCTTCCCACAGCTGACTGCATGAGGGAGAGCATGTGCTGCTGGAAAGCGAGTGAGCAGTGCGCGGCATGGCTAAAGTGACAGCAACACATAAGCTCTTCACACTCTGGGACCCAAAGGACCAGGGTCACACTTTTTGTTACACATCAGCTTCCCTTCCCATTCACGATGACAAGGAGTTGTTAAGTTTCCCCCTCTTTAATCACAGCCAGCTTGTGAGTAGTGTCTGAGCGTGCCGGGCCCACGCCATCCAGCAATGGTCCTCAAGTAGGTGAAGGGAGATGGCAGTACCTCACATATGCTTGGTGCTGAGACTTTCCTCACAGTCACCTTGCACTTTACACAGTTGGCCCTTGATCAAAATATAAGTCATCATTTAGACAAATGGCATGAAAAGAAGAGATGCTTCTGAGCAAAACACCTTTTACATAGTGGGCACCCACTCAGTGTTTGTTGTATAAATGAATGGACAGATAAATGGATGAAAGGACAGAGAAGCAAGCCTAGCATTAGCTGAGTAAGCTTTGAAAGTAAAGTGATCAGCAGGGATGGGGCTATGTCACCCTCAGTGAAGACCTCATAAAAAAACACCCTAAACACATGAGAATCCAGCTTCACCTTGACATAGACAAAGGAAGAAGCCTACCATCTCTCCAGGTAACCTATGGCAGCATTTGTTAGCCACCACACTTGGGGAGCTTCTTCCTTTTCCCTCCTAGACTTGAACCCCACAGCAGCTCCCAATAACCTCCTCTAGAAGCCTTCAGACCTTCAGCCAATGGTTCGGGTCCTTCAGCTGTTCCTGCCTCTCCTGCTCCCAGATCTAGAAGAAGACCCTACCACTGGAAAGTCACTGGATGGGATTTATAAGCAGCCCTTTCATCTAGCCTGCTTCCCCTGACTCAGACCAGCGAGATCCATATGCAGCCATCACTGAACGTCTTGTCCCTCTATCCATTTTTCTTTATGCTTTTGTGGGTTTTGCTGTGGGCATGTCTTTCCCCTATTTCTCCAATAAGACTGCAAGCTCCTTTGAGGGAGGAATCAATGACAGCTAGAAATAACATTGATTGAGTAACTACTACATGCGAATTGCTCTAAATACATTTTCATTCAATTCCTGTAAGAACCTGTGAAATAGATACGTTAATTATTCCTGTCTTACATCTACAGATATCTAAAGTTTAGAAGAATTAAGTAACTTGCCACAGGTCACTGCAGCAGCAATGGTGTATCTGGGACTAGAATTCAGGTTTCTTTTCTACAAAAACTCCATGTTATTTTCTCCTAAACTACTTTCTCCTGAAGTCAGGGACTTCTTCTGTCCTATCATCTTTGTAGCTCTGCTCCTACCTCTAGCACTCAACACAGTGCTTTACATATAGTATTTACCTAAACATTTGTTAACTTAAAATTAAAGATTATGCACCCTATAGAAGCTCCATCCGGTTTTCAAAATGTCCTGTTTAATCAGGTTGTTTCCTTAGAAGCTGCATTTCCTTTAGTTCAGCTTTACTCCTGGAAGAGATCCAATATATGCCAACCACCACTGCTATCTGTGGAGCACGTACACTGAGCTGAGTCTCTCCTGCAGTCATCACTGCAGCCCTACAGGGCAGTTAGTATGATCTGCAGGTGAGAAAACAGAGGCTCAGGAAGATAAACACACTCAAGGTCACACAGCTTCAAAGTACAGCAATCGGGACTTTTGATGCTCCCTCAGGCCCCTCTGACTCTGAAGCCTCCTCCCTGTCATTCATCTTTACTCCCTTCCAGGGCTGGCTGGGCCCTTAGAGGTGATCAACTTAACGGACAGGGACACTGAGGCTCAGACGGGTGTGAGGTGACTGCACAAGGCTGCAGTGCGGAGCTGGGGCTGAGCCCCCATCTCGGACTCCTGGCTCAGGGCTCCACTGGCTCCTGCCTTCCCATGCAGTCCCCATCTGGGTGGTCTGTGTTCCCCTCTCACTCAATCCAAATTCCATGCTTTCCTCAAAGTCTGAGTCAGGACACACTTCTTCCAGGAATGCTTCCAGACTGCTCAAACACTCCCATCCACATTCCCCAGACGGTGCCTCTCCTTTGCTTGGCCAGGCTGCATTCAGGTGGACACACACTCTCCCACGGAGTGTCAGATCCTGCCATAAGATCCTCTGGGGAGGGATGTGCGCTCCCTTCCCACTACGCTACTTGTACAGCATCCTGGAGATGTGGCAGGCACTTTATAAGTGTTTTTGGACTGGATGCTCCATAGAATTATGTAATTTAAGAGCTGGACAGGCCCTTAGGGATGAGAAAGTGGGACCCAGACTTGTGAAGTGACTTGTCTGGTTACAGCACTTAAGTAATGAGTCAGGTCCAGAGCCCAGTCTCCTGTCTCCTAGTCAGTCCTCTCCCACTACTCGAGTGCTGAGCACCCACCTAACCAACAGTGCTTCTGACTTAGCCGACATCTGCATCAGAGTGGTGCCCTAGGCCCTAAGTGGGCCAAGTCAAGTAAAGAGAGTTAGATTCTATATTTAGTCTTTTGAAGGGGATATAAAAGTACTACCTCTTTCTTTCTATAGGGGGGAGAAAAAGATGAAAAGGAATATTGAACAGAAAGAAATGAATAAAGATAAGTGCAAATTCCCAGTCCTTATCTAGATATTAAACAGCTGAAAGATAAGGCCATCTCTCTGTCTCTCTCTCTCCTCCTTCTTGCCCCTCCAGGCCCAACATTGCTTGCTCTCAAGGGGGGCCAGGAAGAATGCCAATTCTCTCCAGGGTAAAGTGTGAAAATCTAGAGAGGGGCATTAACATTTTATGACCTGAAAATTCTTTAATAAATTAACTTTATTAAAGGATCACTGGTTCCTCAGTACCTTGAAAATGAAATCACACCTTCTAGAAAATATACATCCACCTCATTTGCAGGTTTGCTGTGCTGTTACAGCTCCCTGCATCTCTCTTTCCACCGAAAAGAAAGGACATCATACATTTTTTTACAGCATTTTACAGTTCACAAAACCCTTGGAAACTTTTTTTTTTTTTTAATGCTTACCCTTACAATACTCCTGGGGAATAGATAAGACCAGGTATTATTTATTTAATAAATCCACAAACGTTTATCGCAAGCCTACTGTATGCCAGGCACTGTTCTAGGCCCTAGGGCTACATGATTAAATGTGGCAGAGACAGTTCCTGCTCTTCAGGAGTGTATATTCTAACAAGCTCCCCTTTCATGGATGAGACAACTGAGCCTTAGAAAAAGGTGCTGTCGAGTTGACTCCGACTTACAGCAACCTCATGTGTGTCAGAGCAGAACTGTGCTCCATAGGGTTTTCAATGGCTGATTTTTCAGAAGTAGACTGCCAGGCCATTCTTCCAAGGCACCGCTGGATGGCCATGAACTTGAACCTTCCAGTTAGCAGCTACATGTGTTAACCATTCGCACCGCCCAGGGTCTCCCCACTGAGCCTTCCGAGCCATACCTGTTACCCTTGAGTCGATTCCGACTCATGATGAACCCATGTGCTCCATGTCAACCCCATGTGCTACAGAGGAGAACTGTTTCATAGGGTTTTTTTGGCTGTAATCTTTATGGAAGCAGATCACCAGGTCTTTCTTCCATAGCACTACAGGATGGGTTTGACCCACCAACTTTTAGACTAATAGTCAAGTACAAACCATTTGTGCCACTCAGGGACCTAACTGAGCCTTAGGCAGGGCTGGGGCTCAGACCAGGGGTTAAGGAACCAGCCAGAGTCCTCTCAGCTCCAGCATACCCTCACTCTATGGGAGCAGGCGTTTGTTTTCTCTGAAGTCTATGCCTGCAGTTTTGTAGTTCTGAATGGGATTGAGTGTGTATCTGTTATGTTCAATGGCTCAGTTGAGTGAGTCCATTTGCACACCCAAATAGTGGGTATGTCTGGTCGCTTCTGAACATGGTTAACAAATGAACTTATGCAGAGGCAGGGCAAAGTTAGGGAAGGTCTAGAGAACAGTGACAGCTACCATTTATGGACACATCATCAGTAAAGACCAATTGTAGAAAAGGACATCATGGTTGGTAACGTAGGTGGTCAGTGAAAACGGGGGAAATTCTCAATGAGATGAACTGACACAAAAGCCACAACAATGACAATGGGCTCCGACGTACCAATGATCATGAAGATGCCACACAACTGGGCAATTGTTCATTCTGTTATGCATAAGGTCGCCATCCGTCAGAGCCAACTCAGTGATAACTAGCAACCACAACAACCATTTATGGAGCACATACCCTGTGCCAGGCTCCATGCTGATGTTTACCTATATGATCTCCTTTACTCCTCACAACACCCTTGCTAGGTAGATATCACCATCTCCATTTTATAAGTGAGGAGACTGAAATTCTGAGAAGTTGAGCAACTTGCTACAGTCACTATGCTAGTAAGCAGTAAGTACCAGGTTTCATTCTCAGGTCTGTCTGACTCCAAAATTCCATTCCTTTACACCACACCAGCCTGTGCACATTGAGTTGTGCTGGGCATTGAAAGATGGGCAGATTCTGGAGGCAAATGACTGGAAGAGGGTGCTGTCTTCTCTTGGGGGTCAGGGCTCAAAGGGATCTGGGAGAATGGAGTTGATCAACAGCACACCGTCAACCTCACAAGAGCCTCTATGTTCTCCTGACACCTGCCCCTCATCTGTCCAGGGAAGGAGGTCCCTAACACAACCCAGAGTGACTGTCCAGAGAAGAGTTCTGCTTTTCTGTTTTAAAACATGCTGTATAACCTAAGATGAACACACACTGAGAGGTAGTGTAAGAGGCCCCAGCACTTACGTATGTAAATAAGCCGGCAATGGGTCTGGGCACCAACTTCTGACTTCTAGTCTATAAACCTATAGAGAATGCTCCTCAGAGGAACTTTGTGGATAAAAAAAAATCTGTGGCAAGGAGTAATCACATAATATTACCCAGACTACTGCAAAGAGTAGAAAGCTTAGGGATAGTGATTTCCCCAGCAACACCCAGCTGCTGCTAAGATTTAGAGTTTGCCACAGTGGCAAAAGCTGTATACAGATTCACTAATCTCTCCTCTGAGGTAGGTAACACTTCTGTCTAGATCAGAAGAGGCATATATTTTTTTCTTCTTCCTCTCCAAATGTACTCTCCACTCACCATGCCTGCACTGAGTTTTAGAATCGGCATTTAGAGCAACATGTAGATTCTTGGTGGGTGGCCTCTTAGCACACGCTCCTGCCCTACTCTCTTCATTGGATCACAAGAGTGTGGGCTTGGCATCTCTCACCACAAATGGTCCTGTTCAAATCCCATGTGCCTCTGATAGACCAAACCTGAGCTAATCCCAAGTAAACAGTACTTGAGCTTTGTAAGTCTGGTCTTATATGTTTGTGTGAATGACACAATATTTTAGCAAGGGCCCACCCTCAGTTATTGTTTTCCTTCAGTGATAGCTGTCTGGAAGTCACTCTGTCTTAGTGAGGCTAATAAATGTCCTTTACAGCAGAGCTACACACAGGACCTGAAATGATGAATGTGCTAAAATGTAGCTGTTGTGTGTATAGTGATGGAAACTTAGTTACCACAGATACATAGCAAGAAACTAAGTGTCCTTCTTCATCCTTACCAGTAGGAAACCAAAACCAAACCTGTTGCTGTGGAGTCAGTTTTGACTCATGGCAACCCCACGTGTTACAGAGTAGAAATGCTCCACAGGATTTTCTTGGCTATAATCTTTATGGAAGCAGATTGCCAGGCTTTTCTTCTGCAGTGCATGGGTTTGAACTGCCAGCCTTTAGGTTAGCAGTTGATCGCAAACCACTTGCTCCATCCTAGGGCCTCACCAATAGGAAGAAGATAGCATTAAGCAAAGACAATAGGATACATGTTATGGGTCCTCTCAGACCCTCTGTCTGTTGCTATTTTGGGGCAAGGCAGTAACTTTCTCTCTCATTTGATATTCTGCCATAGCAGGGGCCAGCTCTGCCCTTACAGCCTGGTCCCAGAAGAGCCATTAACAACTGGAAGTTTCCATCAGCTGGAAATGTACCTGTCTTGCAGCCTGCTTTGCTGCATCACTCACACAAAGGCTGCTGACATTTGGACTCAGTTCGACAGAGTGTTTTTCATTTGGTTGAAGTTGTTTCCAAGTGATTGAAGGTCAAGTCTGGAGCAGGGGATTATATTAATAAACCCCCTGTAAGGGCAGCTGCTGAAATGACACTTTAACCCACCACTGACCAGAGAACAGCACATGTTGCCAAGGAAGGCTCTGTGGGCAAACAACTTTCAAGTTGGCCCTCAGAAAAAGAAATGGTGCTGCTTCTGGAGAAGGACAAGGATTATAATTGCGCATGTGTGTGCGGAGGAGAATCTTGGCTCACAATTAGGAAGCTTTGAATTGGAAACCTCGTCAAATATCACTCTGAAACAATCTTAAAGGAGTAGAATTTGTTTCTTCTCTCAGTGACAGATACAAGCTTCCTAAAGCTCACTATCTTCCTTGGAGGAGGGAGAGGAGGCCTTTGCCAACTTGCCTTTCAGGCTTACTTTCTAATGGGCAGGTCTAGACATCCTTCTACGTTCAGTTTGAAAAGGATCTGTCTCATCTAACCTAATGCCTGACTCAGTAAATACACGACAGGTCAAGAGGCTGGGTCTCGCTCTTCAGGGCTCATTTATATGGGAGCACCTCTGGGTTGAGAAACTCTTGATAAAATACGTCTGGATAGTGCACTCCTTCCTAAATGTAACAGTTACCATCTTGACAGCCTTCATGCTGAAAACCCATCCTGCTTCAAACGGATAGGCAGCAAAGAGTGGAGAGCACCCTCCCCACCGCCCCCTCCCCCCAAAGTGTGCTCCATGGAACCTTAGGTTTCCACAGATGGTTAGGTTTGGGAAAACATTCTGCCTTATTTCTGGGATTCTAAGACATCATCAATTGTAAGCTCTCTGTTGATTTAATAACAGTTTGTTTCTTGTTTGTTTTAGGAGGGGGATAGTTGGGGAGAGATACTTGATTAAATGTATACAGTTTTGTTTCTCACTAAACGATAAGAGCTTTCATTTATTTTTATGAGGACTTAACATTTTCTTCTTCAAAATCTCAGTCACAGTTTTTATCTAATCATTGTTTGCTGTATGAGTCTAAAGACTTTCTGAGTCACTTTTGACTACTGAAAGTTATATTCAGTATCATAGCGACAACTTGCTTTTTATAAAATTTTCATGATCTTTGTCTCTTTTTTACCTTTAAGAAAAACAACATAATTTGGAACGCTATAAAAGAATATTAGAATAATTTCATGTTCTTTGTTTGTCGTTGTTTATGAGAAGCTTATACTTTAATTTTTTCCTTAATTGAATAACATGTCACTGGAAGGTTATCAATTTTTCTTAAGTGTCATCTGGAAGCTTTTGATAGATTGATGCTTAGAGGCTGAGTGACAGTTCTTCATAATGGAAGAATCATGATTTTAAGGACCGTCATACAACCTTCTTCTTGCTTTGAAATTTCTGTGATTCATTCCTAGAGACTTGGCAATTTATATTGCCTT
This sequence comes from Dugong dugon, assembly GCA_030035585.1. Taxonomy (NCBI): domain Eukaryota; kingdom Metazoa; phylum Chordata; class Mammalia; order Sirenia; family Dugongidae; genus Dugong; species Dugong dugon. Next base: position 18,046,120 of record CM057469.1, on the reverse strand, counting down.
TAATTATACTGTCTGATAGAAAATCTGTCTTTACAATGCTGCTTCATAATAATCTTTTTTTGTAAAATACACATAAACTTGGAATAATTTTAGATTTAAAATTGCAAAGATAGTACAAAGAGTCCCTGCATACCCCTTACCCACTTTCCCCTGTTGTTAACATCTTACATTACCAAGTGTCTTAATCATCTAATGCTGCTGTAACAGAAATACCACGAGTGGATGGCTTTAACAAAGAGAAGTTTATTCTCTCACAGTCCAGTAGGTTACAGGTCCAAATTCAGGGCATCAGCTCCAGGGGAACGCCTCTGGAGGAAGGTCCATGTCATCAACCTTCCCTTGGTCTGGGAGCTTCTCTACGCAGGAACCTCAGGTCCAAAGGACGCGCTCTGCTCCTGGCACTACTTTCTTGGTGGTATGAGGTTCCCATGTGTCTCTGTTTGCTTCTCTCTTTTATATCTCAAAAGAGATTGAATTAAGACACTATCCAATCTTGTATACCTCATCAGTATAACCGCCTCTAATCCATCTTATTACAGCATAGTGATTGAATTTACAACACATAAGGAAATCACATCAGATTACAAAATGGTACACAATTATACAATACTGGGAATCATGACCCAGCCAAGTTGACAGGTATTTTTGGGAGATACAATTCAATCCATGACACCAAGGTACGTAAGTCAAAACAAAGAAACCATGTTGTTGTTAGTTGCCGTCAAGTCGATTCTGACTCATGGCAACCCTATGTGTGCAGAGTAGAACTGCTCCATAGGTTTTCACATCTGCGACCTTTTGGAAGCAGATCACCACGCCTGTCTTCCGAAGTAACTCTGAGTGGGTCTGAACTGCCAACCTTTCAGCTAGTGGTCAAGCGCTTAGCTGTTTGTGCCACCTAGAGACTCCTAAGAAACGACAGTATCGTCGGTCCTGTATATCTGTGGTTCCACATCTGCAGATTCAACCAACCTGGGGTTGAAAATATTCAATAAAAAAGGAAGTTCCAAAAAGCAAAACTTGAATTTGCCTCGTGCCGAGCACTATGCTGACTCCATGCTAACGTGATGTGCAGGCAACGCCTGCTGTAGCCTCCCGCCCTTTCCGAGATCCTCGGTTTCTCTCCAGCACTTGTTGTTGGAGCATGGTTCACCTCCTGTCTTGTTCGTCTGCTACTTGTGCTGTGTGCACCCTTTGTTTCTGTGAAAAAACAATGGCTCCTGAAAGGCAATGGAGTGGTCAAAGCAATCCCTCAAAGCCTAAGTGTGAGGGAGTGGAAGAGAGCAAGAGAAAGGAATTTAAGGCTAGTAAGGGATGGCTGGCTAGCTCTGTAAAGTGCTCTAGCCTCCGAAACTTCAAGGTCACAGGTGAATCGGCATGAGCTGGTGCCCAGGCAGCGTCAGCGTTTTCAGAAGAGCTCGAGAAACTCAGAGAAGAGAAAGGCTATCTTTCAGAGCAAGTCTTCAATTGTGATGAAACAACTATTTACATCGCATTTACATTGTATTAGGTATGGTAAGTAATCTAGAGATGATTTAAAGTATACAAGATGATGTGCCTAGGTTATATGCAAATGCTACACCATTTTATATAAGGGATTTGCGCATCCACAGATTTGGGATCTGCAGGAGGTCTTGGAACCAATCCTCATACCAAGGGACGACTGTATATTGCTATTAACTAAACTCCAGACTTTCAGAGGTATCACATTGTATTCAAGGAGTTCTGGTGGCACAATGGATAAAGTACTCAGCCACTAACAGAAAGGTCAGTGGTTCAAACCCACCAGCCACTCCACAGGAGAAAAGACCTGGCAATCTGCTCCAATAAAGATTACAGCCTGGGAAACCCTATGGGGCAGTTCTACTCTGTCCTATAGGGTCTGTGAGTCAGAATCAACTTGATGGAGCACAACAACAACAACAACATTTCACTCAGTTGTCAGGTCTCTCCAGTCTCCTCTGGTCTGTGGCAGTTTCTCAATCTATTCTTGACAGTCTTGAAGAGTATCGGCCAAGTAAACTGTACATGTCTCCCAACCTGGCATCCTGTAAAATGTCCCCCAGTATAGGTTTGTGGGGTTTTTCTCATGATTAAACTGCAGTATGGGTTTTTGTAAAATACAGCACAGAGATGAATTCCCCTTCTCATCACATCATATCAGAGAGTACGTGATATCCACAAGGCATCACCGGTGATGCTAACCTTGATTACTTGGTTAAGGTAGTGTTTGCCAGGCTTTTCCACTACAAAGTATAACAATCCTTTGAAAGACATTAAAAAACAATTGTGGTAAAATATACACAACATAAACTTTGCCATTTTAACCATTTTAAGTGCATAATTTAGTGGCATTAATTACACTCACAATGTTGTGCAACCATCAGCACTATTAATTTCCAAAAATTTTCATCACCCCAAACAGAAATTCTGTGCCTATTAAGCAATGACTTCCCCTCTTTCCCTCCCTCCAGCCCCCGGTAGCCATGAATCTACTTTGTCTCTATTCATTTGCCTATTCTGTTTCATATATAAGTGGGATCATACAATATTTGTTCTACTGTGTCTGACTTATTTCACTCGGCATAATGTTTTCAAGGTTCATCCATGTTGTAGTATGTATAAGAACTTCATTTCTTTTTACGGCTTAATAATATCCCATTGTATGTACGCACCACATTTTGTTTATCCGTTCATCGGTTCATGGAAACTTGGGTTGTTTCCAACTTTTGACTACTGTGAATAATGCTGCAATGAACGCTGGTACACAAATATCTATCTGAGTCTGCTTTCAAGTCTTTTGGGTGTATACCTATGAGTGGAATTCTGAGTCATACAGTAATTCTATGTTTAATATTTTGAGGAATTGCCAAACTGTTTGCCACAGTGACTGCACCATTTTATATTTCCACCAGTGGTGCTTGAGGGTTCCAATTTCTCCACATTCTTACCAACAGTTGTTATTTCAGATTTTTTTGGTAATAGCCATCCTAGTGGGATTGAAGTGTATCTCATGGTGGTTGTGATTTGCATTTCCCTAGTGACTAATGAAGTTGAGCGTCTTTTCATGTGCTTATTGGCCATTTGTGTATTCAAGTTTTTTGTCCATTTTTTCAGTTGGGTTGTTTGCCTTTTTCTTGTTGAGCTGAAAGAGTTCGTAATATATTTATTCATATTAATATATACTGCATATTAAGCCTTTATCAGATAAATGATTTCCAAATATCTTCTCCCATTCTATAGGCTGTCTTTTCGCTTTCTTAATAATGTTCTTTGATCCACAAAAGCTTTCAATTTTGATCAAGTCCAATTCATCTATTTTTTCTTTTGTTGCTTGGAATTTAGGTGTCGCATCTATAATCCATTTTCAAATACAAGGTCTGGAAGATTTGCCCATACATTTTCTTCTAGGAGTCTTATGGTTTCAGCTCTTACATTTAGGTCATTGATCCATTTTGAGTTAATTTTTTTATGTGGTGAGAGGTCAGGTCAAAAGACATTTTAAGAGACAATTAAAGGATCTAAGTTAAGATTTGACTTTGGTGGGGCTCCCTGTTTTAAGAACTCACCCAAGGTGCCATCATATGAATAGGAATCTGTGAAGTCTGGCTAAGTCCTTGCATCTGGGGCAGGCAAAGACAATGTCAGCACATCTGAATCCTCAGCGTGGTGCCAAGGAAGTTCATGCTGACCAGGCCAGTAGTAGGGTGAGACAAGTGAGGTGCTGGAACATGCACTCTCAAGGTCCTACCTGCACCACCTTAGAGTAGGTGCCTGCTCAAATCTTGTACTCAATGCACCTCACTTGCCTCACCCTATTCCAGGCCCTGCTTCTGACATCAAATCTGAGACTTATTCCAACATTAAAATACACTCAAATGTACAAAGATATGTTCTTTATTTTAGAATGAAGTATACTGTAAAGGCCCTGGATGTTCTGCAGTACCTTTTATAGTCTATTGTATCCCAAATTAATGTGATCATAGAGTCCCTTCTTCACTTAATCTTATTAATATGCCATAGAATAGAGGGAAAAGCACTGGATTGGAACAGAGGGAAGAGACTGTGCTGAGTCTGCCCCAGTCCCAGCTGCCTGACCGTGGCTGTTTCCTCTGGTGCTTAGTTTCCTCATAAAGGAAACTTCAGAGTGTCTGACATCCTCAGTCGCAATTCTGACGATTCTGATGCGTTTAAATGGATTTCTTTGACCTCTTGCACAACCCAGGAAAGGCAATGCTTGCACTTCTTTGAGCTGTGGGTGGACGTGCTGACAGTCCTTTGGGATTGACTGACCCTGGTAATCAGATCTGGGAGTAAAAACAGTCTAAACAGGCAACTAAGCACTCAAACACTGACCTCAGCCAGAATCTTATCAGAACCACTCACTGCAACACTGTGAAAGAGGACGAGCTATGACCACGTCCTGCTCTTGTGCCCAGCCCCCACTAACCTTTCTGTCCATGAACTGCCAGGTCTCGCAAGCAGCTCTATTATAATGGACTTCTGTGCTCTGATACAGGATCTTTAACGTCCTCTGAAGAATACTGGACTGACAGGCTAGTAAGCTGAAAATTTAGGAACCAAATTATGATAGAAATGCTGGCCAACCTCATTTCACAGTTCTGAGTAGTCCCAGTGGAGCAATCTTCCCGCTCACAAGATCACAGCAACATCCAGAGTAATCACCATTCCACCCATCAACAGGAGACCAAAGGGGGAGATCCGAATGTCATTTGATGCAGGCTCTGCTTGGGCTACTGACAAGGTCTTTTAGGACACGGGTTATATTTTTTTCACTACTAAATGACAGGAGCATTTGGTGGGTAGCAGGGCCATTTGTCACATAAACAACTCCCATGAGGAGACTCTGGGGTGAAAATCCCACATTACAGGAATGGGGGCCTTTCCATTATATGACAAGGTGAGCTCAGAGAAAAATGAGAGCATCTATTCATTTTATTTAAAAAAATCTGTCATCGTTTGTCAGGAGAAGAGTGGTATCATAGACAATTTATGAAATTTGCAATTGGACAGACCAGGGTTCAAATCCTGGCTCCATAACTTTCTAACTCTATAACTTGGTATCTCAGTTTTCTCTTCAGTAAAGTGGGAATAATAATATCTACTAGACAAAGATATTGTAAGGATCACATGAGATTATTTATCTAAAGCTCTTTAGCCAGTGCCTGCCACAGAGAAGATGATTAGTAAACATGGAATTTTCTTTCATTGCAAGCTTCCTCTTCACTGTGGATTGTTTCGTGGTTGATACCATATGGTATAATCTGAATTCTACACAATCTTAGTACCCTAACACACTAGTTTTGGGAAAGACTCACAAACAATTTACAGTGGCAGGAGGCCTTTCAAAGCAGTCTCTGGACTGTACGGCACTAACATGAAACATACAGAAGTCAGTGCCTTGAAATGAGTAGTCCATCTGAACAATTCGGAAGACGTTATTTAGGAGACCAAGATGTCTCCTTCTCGAGACATGATCAGGATGGCCTTTCTCCCTCCTTTTCCTGTTCTCTTTCTACCCACATGGCTTCTTACAATTTACACTGCCAGGTGGTAGGAGTCAGGAGGGCAGCTAAAAGTTGCTTTGCCATTGTAGTCATGTCCAGTCTACTCTGAGAGAGAGTTTAAGAGACAAGAAAGTAAAAAATAAAAATAAAAAAACTCAAGTGGGTTTGCACAAATGGGTTGATTAACATGCAAAGATTTTAAAGTTCCAAGATGGCTCACAAATCATTGATATGGTTGATGCCTGGTGACTAGACTGTGATTATCAGAGCTTCAACCTTTCAGCTTAGGGCTTTGCCCCCTGTTAAAATACAGATGTCCTTGCGAAAGACAACTTAAAGCCTGCCAGTCAAGAGACGCCAGTGGGACAGAGGATCTGAGAGTGGGTTTTAGAAAGGGCTGTAGGGAGGGAAGAGCAAGGGGTTGAGCCCCTGAGGGACTAGAGAGACCACTGGTGGGAGGCAGGGAAGGGTGCAAGAGCCATGGCACAGAATAAGAGATGGGGACGCCACAGTTTGCTCCATAGCCTCGCCCAGCACCAGGAGCAATGAAATTAATTTCTAAATTAATCTTTGGGGTAGTGACAGACTTTAGTTCTTCATCTAGTTCCACTCTTCTCTCTCCCTGACCATAACTAAGGGTGGGTTCTTCTTAGGCACAGATAGCACCCCATTTTCAGTGGCTTGGATCTTCCACGTATCATCCGGAGGTACCCTGACAGCACAATGCCTGAGCCATCATGGTCAGGCTCCTTCCCGCCAACATAAGGAGCCCCAGCTCCTGCCAAACATTAGTCACTCTGTAGGGCGTGACCCATGCAGCAGTCTCTAAAGCCACTGGGGAAATCCATTTTGGCAATTTCTGGCCAATTTAATTAGTTTTAAATACTTCTGTGGCCAGGGGATAAGGACGACACCGTTTGGGTTAGATATAAACAGAAGCAGATTTAAGAGGATGAAAGGGGATGAAGTCAAAGCTATGACTCAGTCTGTGCTAGCCTGGTGGAAGCTGAGTTGAGGAGAGAGACTTCAAACAAGGCTAAAACCAGTATGCCTGGTGCTCCCTTCTCTCAGCCTTCTAATCCTTTGCCTGGCTGTGCATGCACTACAGTGTTCGAGGCCAGCCATGGGGAGCTTCCTTCTTCTTGCAGGACATCCTCTTGACAGAGAGTTTGCGTTTATGAAGGTTAATTCCAGGCTCAACCTCAGGCCACCTAAGGCGCAAATGCTGAGTCAGGCGGGTTTTACACGTTCCATCTGTTGCAGAGCACCTCACCACAGTGCGTGCTTCCAGTCTGTGCACTGTCCTGAACATTTTCTGCTGATGACAGATAAAAGCTGGCCTGGCTGCAGTGTACATTCTTTGGTTCTCACACATGCTCTTATAAGGAAGAGGAACTCAGAGAGTGCTCTCGCAGCCATGGGGCCTATTACTATGCTCACAACGATGCCCTGGCTTCGACTCAGGGGTGGCTCCTGTGCCTCATTTTGTGTCTTTACTGTCACCATTGTTGGTGAAACACTGACAAAACAAAGCCACAAGGCAAGCGTGTGCTAAAAGCTTGACTCCTGATTTGCCGAGGTCCTGGGGCATTAAACGGGCTGATTCTTCATTTCGACAGGCCAGGTGATCAGACTTCGACAGGAGGAAGGGTGATTTTTCAAAATACTTAATTACCTACAATTTGGCACAGTCACAGACCAATCAGAAGAGAGGCCAGCCGTATTAATGGGGCAGGGCCCCAGAAGCCCCAGCAGCGCCAGGCATCAACTCCTTTTGGTCCCTGGATTGTAGGGGAGTCCTAGGAGAGGAGCCTGAGTGGTTGGGGTAGAAGGGTTGGGATTGTTGCTATTTACCAACAGGAAGAAAGTATTCCAACACTTTAACAAGCAGTAGTCTGCACCAGGCTTCTGACTTTCAGATTTATCAGGAGGCAGAGGGTATGGGCAGGGAGCGAAGAAGCACAGAAGAAGCCTCCATAACCTTTGTATTTCTGATCACCCAAGAGAGTCGCTCCCCCTAAATTGCTACTTCAGGATAAGGAAGTCTTGTTAAGAACAAACCTCCCCCAGGAGCAAGTTCCACCTTAGCTTAGGGGTGGCAGGCCTTTGGACACTCAGCCCCTGAGACTCCCCAGAAATTTCTGGCCTATCTCTGGGGAATTCAGTGCAGACCTCCAACAGATTGAAACCATCTCCTCCAGGCACCACCAGCTGATATTTCTACTCAAAACACATACGCTTGTGTCTGAGGAAAGGCAAGCATGAAATATACTTCATAGGGAAGTTGAAAAGCATGGAGGGTAAGTTAATTTTCAAAGAAGAGAGAAAGTCAGCGGCACAACACGATGGAATGCATGATTCACCTCTGCAGAACCGACATTGATTTTCCCACCTGGGAGCATCACCAAATGACTCGGCAGTTGAAAATATGATCTCTGTGGGTTTTTTTTTTTCCATTCCCCTAAGATCTTACATTTTATTTTAAGACCGTGAAAAAACATAAGATTAAAAGTCTCATTTAGAAACAGAATTAAAAAAAAAAAAAAAAAGTATTCACTAGCTCTCTTGTTCAGAGAAAATACTTTGAAAGGTATTTCATAACAAAAATTGAAATGGGGCCTGGGAGGAGAAAAGATGTGTGGGCTTTCCTTGTTTGTTTCTTGTTGGACAGAGAGGTGTGCTCTGAGCTTAGTGGGGACAGCAGCCTCTTTCCTACAGTCATCACCATGGTCTCCCTGGGTCCAGCCCTTGTGAGGGACAGCTGCAGGACACCCAGGTCCCACTCTGCTCCCTGCAGCTGGTGTCCTGGGCACAGGCATCAGTCAGAAGCTGGACTTTCATCTTGGGGGCTGAAGGGAGGACAAGTAATAGAAGAACCCCCTCATGCTTGGAAAGTTCTGTGACTTACCAGGTGTGTGTGACATTGGGCAAGGCACTCAAATCTCTGAGCCACAGCTTTCTTCACTCCAAGCTGGGGCTAATACCATCTGCTAGATCTACAGAAGTGGGCCCAGGTATAAGTTTTCTAATGCCTGACACTAAAAATGTAATTCTGTAGGCCCTTTTTAAGAAAAAGAATGAAAAGCTGACAAATAAAGAATTGGGAATAGTGTTTTGAAAGGGGCTCATGCAAGTGGAGGACCGCACGGTTTAAGCCTCATTGATATACCACAAATGAGATAAGCATGTAAAAGTGCCCTGCAAAGTGTAAAGCATTATATGAATGCATGACATTGAATTATTTTAGAAAAACATAATACCTACTGTGTAGTAAACAGTATGCTAGGTGCAAGAGAGAGAGCTGTGAGTAAGACATGATCCCCCCCTTGTGAAACCTAAAGTCTAGTGGCACTGCATTATTGTCTATGATGGACTGGCCTCTGAGTCCTGAATGTAGAAGTGAAGCTGATCAACGTGGAATGGCTTGACTGGTGACCCTCAACAGTATTCCCCACCATGGCTCTCCAAAGTCCTGACCCCCATACCTGGTTTATGGAACTTAGGCTCCACTCAAGCTCAATCTCTTTTCTTCTTTCCCAACCATGGTCTTTTTACTACAAACCAGCTTTTCTAATCCCTTATTCTCAAATACAGAAGTCACTGGGTGGTGCCAAGGGTTAATGCACTTGGCTGCTAACTGAAAGGTTGGAGGTTCAAGTCCACCCAGAGGCACCTTCGAAGAAAGACCTGGCAATCTGCTTCTGAAAAATCAGCCACTGAAAACCCTATGGAGCACAGTTCTACTCTGACACACAGGGTATCACCATGAGTTGGGTCAGCCCCACGGCAACTGGTCTTCTCTAATATGAACGGACAACATAGGCCTAGAGCTAGGGGTGGGGAGAGGAACTGGGGGGGATGGCTAAGGAGTGCAGAGTTTCTTTTTGGTGGGATAATGAAAATGCTATAAAATTCATTGTGGCAATGGATTTGCAAATCTGTGAGTATACTAAAAGCCAATGAATCGTACACTTTAAATGGGTGAATTGTGTGGTATGTGAAGTACAGCTCAACAGAGCTGTTAAAAATAACAGAAAACAAAGAAGCATCTAAAATTCAGAGAAAGTTTATAGCAAGAAAATGACCAGAAAAATAAACAGAATTAAAACAAGACAAGCTTGAAAGAAATGGAGATAATTCTGGTAATTGAAAATAATTTTTGAAAGGATCAATTATCCTTACAGAGATTCAAGAAGATGTTGCATCCAAAAAGTAAGACTAGGGAGCTATGAGAAAAGAACAATCTAAGAACAAGAAAGAACTCTTGGAAATTTAAGAAACAGTAAACTTCTTGAGATATAAAAATTCAGTTAAAGGTCTGGAAGATAAAGTTAAGAATATCACCCATAACATAAAGCAAAAGGTCCAAGACACTGGAAACACAGAAGCTGAACACCTGACTACCAGGACTTTTAGAATGAAAGACTGGGAAAAACAAAGGAAAGGAAACTAAAAAGAAAAAAGAGAAAAAATCTCCAGAGCTAATGGAAGACAAGAGTCTTCAAAATGAAAAGGGTCTAGTATGAATGAAAAAACTACCCACGCCTAGATACATCAAAAAAAGCCCTGGTGGCACAGTGGTTAACGCACTTGGCTGCTAACAGAAAGGTCGATGGTTCAAACCTACAGCTGCTCTGCGGGAGAAAGATGCGGCTGTCTGCTCCCATAAAGATGACAGCCTTGGAAGCCCTATAGGGCAGTTCTATTCTGTCCTTAGGGTTGCTATGAGTCAGAATCCACTCAATGACAGTGGATTTGGTTTCTGGTTTTTAGATACATCAATATGAACTTCCAGAACATCAGAGGGAAAAGCAGAGACTAAACGCCTACAGAAAGATAAAATGGGTAATCTACAAAGGAAACAAAATTCAACTAGCTTCAGAAACAGTACATCTTAGAAGACAGTGTAATGGGCTTTTAAAATTGTCATTGAAAATGATTTTGAATTGAGAATTTTATATTCTAATTCTCCATCAAGTGCAAGGGTACTAAAGGACCACCTAATATAATGGGAAATCAAGAGAGACTGACTAAGTTGATGAAACAAGAAATAGAGGTTTGCCCTATTGTTTGAAGTTTCACAGGTAGCCAATAAAGTAATTAAACAATCATTATCATTACTATTATTTTAATGAGAAGGGAGATGATGGGTAGAGAAAAACTGGATAGCATAAACTAGGTCTTTATTTTTCATAGCTAGGAGTTAATAGATAATTGCTTAAATTGATACTTAAGAAACGTAAGTCTAAAAATACTATTTAGAGGCATAAAGGTAACAACAACTGGAGACACTGAAAAGAGAAATGGTTAACAAAAGTTGCCTCTAAGAAGAAGGTTGAGGGTGGGGTGGGATGATACACTAGCCTATTGCTTTTTATTTTAAAAATGGGATAAAAGGTAACCAGAGTAAATGACTCTAAATTATGAGACTTTTTAATATAGAGCCCAGATGCACCAAAAAGAGCCCTTGACACCAGAGTAGCTACTCCCAAAGTGTATTTTGAGAAAGTAACTACTTCATGGATCATGGGTTTTACAGTTAGCTAAGTTTTGGAAATTCTGTATTACTCTGTATACCTATCTTGGAGTTTCAAAATGTACATTAGTTTATTAAAAACTGAGAGGTTCTGCAGAAAAGACACCAGTTTAACTTCATTTGAAAGAAGCAGGTCAATTGGCTGGCAGAACAATTTAATGAATTATTAATTTTCTAAATTTAATAAATTTACCAAATGCTGGTTATTTTTTTCTTTCAGTTATAATACTTGCAATAGGAATATTTTAAAAGCTTTCACAGAAAGGTGCAAGAGGGGAGGCGGGGCCAAGACGGCAGAGTAGTCAGACGCTTCCAGTGGACCCTCTCACAACAAAGACCCGAAAAAACAAGTGAATCAATTATATATGACAATCTAGGGGCCTTGACCATCAAAGGCAAAGTTGAGGAACCAGACTGAGTGGCAGTGGGAGGGAGAGACGGTTTGGGAGCTGCGAGGAGTTGCCAGACCTGACTAGACGAAAGACTGAGTCCTTCAGGCCTGATTAGCTCATGGGTGAGTGGTGAGGCAGGCAAGCAGTGGTGCTCAGGAAGTGTATTCTGCACGTGGAGAAACTCAGTGACAGAGCATCTACTCTGCCACCCAGAACAACTGAGAAGCAGCCCGTGATGGGTGAAAGATAAGTACTTGCATCTGGCCTACCGCGAGGATCAAAAACACCCCCCTCAGGGAAAAACTTCTCTCCCATTTACATCTCCACTCCCTGCTCTGCACTGGGTCCCAGACCAGCTTCGACAGCTGCTGAGTCCCTTGGGAAGAAGTAGGATCCATCACATGCCCTGAGCCATTCTCCCAGCCTTGGAGAGTGAACAAATTAACAAACAGGGGAAAAAATAAACTGCTGGCTCCCCTAAGCCAGGAATTCAGGGTAGGCACAGCTTCTTTGTCTAGGGACAGGCATAAGAGAGCCACAGACTTTGAGTGCCTTTCCCCCTGCAGAGACTTGTGTGGGCCCATTTCCACAGTGTAGGCCCTCATTACCGCAGTACAATAAGGTATATACCTGAAGTCTTAACTTCAGCTGTTTCAGCTGTGAAGTGGCAGGTTCGTGACATTTGACACTGCTCTGCCCATTAAGCAGGGTCTTCATCTACCCACATCAGAGGCCTAAGGACTGGTGGGTCCGCCCATGCCACCTAGCCACCTGCAACAGGGGCCCAAGATAAGAGGTGCCCCCCAGTCCTTACAGCCAACAGCATTGGCTACTCATGGGCCAGATGCAAAACCCACCCACCTACATGCTCTAGGGAACAGGGACACGCCTTTCTCCTGGACACTTGGGGGTGGTCGTCAGCTCAGAGTGTGTCCTCCTGCTGCAGCCAGATATCTGTGCTTACACCAATCACCCATGCCTGTCTAGGACTGTAGGTGACAGCCAACACCACACACGTGGTGGCTATCTACCTGGGCACCTGAGCTGAATCCATACAGGAGGAGTGGGTGGACTCCTGAGCTCACATACCTAGTAACAGATCTAACCACCTGGTAACAGGACATTACACCTTCAAAGTTGCCAATAATCTAACTCATACAAGCAGACTATTCGGGCATATGAAAACAAAACAAGAAGCTAGGACACAGTAAGGAAACCTAAAATAAATAAATATAATAACTTATTGATGGCTCGGAGACAACAGTCAATATCAAATCACATAAAGAGGCAGTCCATCATGGCTTCAGTAAGCTCCCAAAATAAACAACCTATAGATTTTCCAGAGGAGAAAAATTTCTTGGAATTACTGGAGGCAGAATACAAAAGATTAATATACGGAACTCTTTAAGATATTAGGAAGGAAATTAAGCAAAATGCAGAACATGCAACAGAGGAAATTAAAAAGATTAGAGAAGAGCATAATGACAAATTTAACAGGCTGAAAGAATCCATAGAGAGACAGCAATCAGAAATCCAGAAGATGAACAATAAAATGTCAGAAATAGATAACTCAATAGAAAGTCATAGGAGCAGAACTGAGGCAACAGAAGTCAGAATTAGTGAGATTGAAGATAAAGCACTTGACACCAACTTCTTTGAGGAAAAATCAGATAAAAGGATTTAAAAAAAGGAAGAAACCCTAAGAATTATGTGGTACTCTATCAAGAGGAATAACCTACTAATGTGAGTACCAAAATGGGGGGGGTGGGGAACAGAAAATACAAAGAGAATTGTTGAAGATCTGTTGGCAGAAAAGTTCCTTGATATCATGAAAGATGAAAACATATTTACCCAAGATGCTCATCGAACCCCAAATAAGGTAGATCCCAAAAGAAAGTCACAAAGACATTACAATCAACCTTGCCAAAACCAAAGATAAACAGAGACTTTTAAGAGTGGCTAGGGATAAACGAAAAGTCATCTAAAAAGGACACTCAATAAGAATAAGCTTGGACTACTCAGCAGAAACCATGCAGGCAAGAAGGCAATGGGATGACATACATAAAGCCTTGAAGGAAAAAAACTGCCAGCCAAAAATTATATACCCAGCAAAACAGTCTCTCAAAAATGATGGCAAAATTAGGTCATTTCCAGATAAACAGAAGTTTAGGGAATTTGCAAAAAACAAACCAAAATTACAAGAAATACTTAAAGGGAGTCCTCTGGATAGAAAATCAGTAACATCAGATAACAACCCAAGGGCAGAACAACCAGATATCAGCCCAGATAGGGAAGTCACAAAAGTAAATCAAAGCTAAAACACTGAAAATAAGGAAACTGATGTCAATATGTAAAAGATGATGACATTCAAATAAAAAAATAGAGACTTAAAAAATGTAGACATAGATTTTGCATATGGAGAGGAAGTCAAGACCATATAAAGCAATGAAAGACTGGTATAAACTTAGAAAAACAGGGTAAATATTAAGGTAACCACAAAGGAAATGAACAATCCTACAAGTCAAAATAAAAAAACTAGAAAAATATAAAGACTCAGCAAACACAAAATCAACGACAATAAAAAGATGAAAAGAAAATACACAAAGAAAAATGACTCAGCACAGAAAATTAAGTGGAACAAAGAAAACTGTGAACAACACACAAAAAACCCCATCAAAATGACAGAACTAAACTCATACCTATCAATAATTACACTGAATGTAAATCGGCTAAATGCACCAATAGAGAGACAGAGAGTGACAGACTGGATAAAAAAAACACGATCCGTCTATATGCTGCCTACAAGAGACACACCTCAGACTTAAAGATACAAACAAACTAAAACTCAAAGGATGGAAAATAATATATCAAGCAAACAACACTCAAAAAAGAGCAGGAGTGGCAATATTAATCTCTGACAAAATAGACTTTGAAGTAAAATCCACAACAAAGGATGAGGAAGGACACTATATAATGATTAAAGGGTCAATACACCAGGAGGACATAAGTATAATAAATACCCACTCAATGACAGGGCTCCAAAATACATAAAACAAACTCTAACAGCACTGAAAAGATAAACAACTCCACAATAGTAGTAGGAGATTTCAACACACCACTTTTGGTGAAGGACAGAACATCTAGAAAGAAACTCAACAAAGACATGGAAGATCTAAATGCTACAATCAACCAACTTGATCTCATAGACATATACAGAACACTCTACCCACCAGCAGCCAAGTATACTTTCTTTTCCAATGCACATGGAACATTCTCCAGAATAGACCCCATATTAGCCATAAAGCAAGCCTTAACAAAATCCAAAGCATCAAAATATTACAAAGCATCTTTTCTGACCATAAAGCCATAAAAGTAGAAATCAACAACAGAAAAAGCAAGGAAAAAAAAATCAAACACATGGAAACTGAACAACACCTTGCTCAAAAACTACTGGGTTATAGGAGAGATTAAGGATGGAATAAAGGAATTCATAGAATCAAACAAGAATGAAAACACATCCTACGAGAACCTTTGGGACACAGCAAAAGCAGTGCCCAGAGATCAGTTTATAGCAATAAATGCACATATCCAAAAAGAAGATAGGGCCATAATCAAAACATTAACCCTACAACTGGAACAAGCAGAAAGAGAGCAGCAAAATCAGCTCTCAGGCACCAGAAGAAAGGAAATCATAAGAATTAGAGCAGAATTAAATGAAATAGGGAAGAGAAAAACAATTGAAAGAGTTAACAAGACCAAAAGCTAGTTCTTTGAAAAGATCAACAAAATGGATAAACCATTGGCCAAACTGACAAAAGAAAAACAGGAGAGGAAGCAGATAACCCGTATAAGAAAGGAGATGGGTGATATCACAACAGACCCAAATGAAATTAAAAGAAACAGAACACTTTTATAAAAAACTGTACTCTAACAAATTTGAAAACCTAGAGAAAATGGACAAAATTTCTAGAAACTCACTACCTACCTAAACTAACACAAACAGAGGTAGAACAACTAAATAAACCCATAACAAAAGAAGATATTGAAAAGGTAATTTAAAAACTCCCAACAAAAAAAAGGCCCTGGCTCCAACGGCTTCACTGGAGAATTCTACCAAACTTTCTGAGAAGAGTTAACACCACTACTACTAAAGGCATTTCAGAGCATAGAAAAGGATGGAATACTCCCAAACTCATTCTATGAAGCCAGCATAACCCTGATACCAAAACCAGGTAAAGATACCACAAAAAAGAAAATTACAGGCCAATACCTCTCATGAACATTAATGCAAAAATCCTCAACAAAATTCTAGCCAATAGAATTCAGCAACATATCAAAAAAATAATTTACCATGATCAAGTGGGATTTATACCAGGTATGCAAGGATGGTTCAACATTAGAAAAACAATAAGTGTAATCCATCACATAAATAAAACAAAAGACAAGAACCACATGATTTTATCAATCGATGCAGAAAAGGCATTTCACAAAGTCCAACATCCATTCATGATAAAAACTCTCAACAAAATAGGAGTAGAAGGGAAATTCCTCAGTATAATTAAGGGCATTTATACAAAGCCAACAGCCAAGATCATCCTAAATGGAGAGACTTTGAAACCATTCCCCTTGAGAACGAGAACCAGACAAGGATGCCCTTTATCACTACTCTTATTCAACATTGTGCTGGAGGACCTAGCCAGAGCGATTAGGCTAGAAAAAGAAATAAAGGGCGTCCAAATTGGTAGGGAAGAAGTCAAGTATCTCTATTTGCAGATGATATGATCTTATACACAGAAAACCCCAGAGAATCTACAAGAAAACTACTGGAACTATTAGAAGATTTCAGCAAAGTTTCAGGATACAAGATAAACATATAAAAATCAGGTGGATTCCTTTACACCAACAAAGAGAACCTCAAAGAGGAAATCATCAAATCAATACCATTTACAATAGCCCCCAAGAAGATAAAATACTTAGGAATAAATCTAACCAGAGAAATAAAAGACCTATACAATGAAAACTACAAGACACTACTGTAAGAAACCAACAGAGACCTTCATAAGTGGAAAAACATACCTTGCTCATGGATAGGAAGACTCAACGTTGTGAAAATGTCAATTCTACCCAAAGTGATCTACAGATACAGTGCAATCCCGATCCAAATTCCAATGGCATTTTTTAATGAGATAGAGAAACAAAACACCAACTTCATATGGAAAGGGAAGAGGCCCCAGATAAGTAAAGCACTACTCAAGAAGAACAAAGTGGGAGGCCTTGCACTACATGACTTTTAGAACCTATTACACCACCACAGTAGTCAAAACAGCCTGGTACTGGTACACCAACACATACCTAGACCAAAGGAACACAACTGAAAATCCAGACATAAATTCATCCACCTGTGAGAAACTGATATTTGACAAAGGCCCAAAGTCTTTAGGGAAAAGACAGTCTCTTTAACAAATGGTGTTAGCATAACTGGATATCCATCTGTAACAAACTGAAAGAAGACCCATACCTCACACCATGCACAAAAAACTAACTCCAAATGGATCAAAGAATTAACTATAAAATTGAAAATAATGAAGATCGTGGAAGAAAAAACAGGGACAACGCTAGGAGCCCTAATACATGGCATAAACACAATGCAAACCATAAGTAACAATGCACAAGCACCAGAAGAGAGACTAGATAACTGGGGGCTCCTAAAAATCAAACACTTAGGCTCACCAAAAGACTTCACCAAAAGAGTAAAAAGACAACCTACAGACAGGGAAAAAAATTTTGGCTGTGACTAATCCGATCAGTGTCTAATCTCTAAAATCTACAAGATACTGCAAAAGCTCAACAACGAAAAAACAAATAACCTGGTTAAAAAATGGGCAAAGGATATGAACAGGCACTTCACCAAAGAAGATACTCAGGCAGCTAACAGACACATGAAGAAATGCTCAGGATCATTAGCCGTAAGAGAAGTGCAGGTCAAAATTACAATGAGATATCATCTCACCCCAACAAGGCCAGCAGTAATCCAAAAAGTACCAATTAATAAATGCTAGAGAGATTGTGGAGAGACTGGAACACTTACACACTTTTGGTGGAAATGTAAAATGGTACCACCACTTTGGAAATCGATTTGGCACTTCCTTAAAAAGTGAGAAATAGAAGTACCATACGATCTAGCTATCCTGCTCCTTGGAATATACCCTAGAGAAATAAGAGCCGTCACACGAATAGATATATGTATACCCATGTTCACTGCAGCACTGGTCACGATAGCAAAAAGATGGAAACAACCTAGGTGCCCATTAATGGACGAATGGATAAACAAATTACAGTGTATCCACACAATGGAACGCAACGATAAAGAACAATGATGAAGCTGTGAAATATAACATGGAGGAATCTGGAGGACATTATGCTGAGTGAATTTAGTCAGTCACAGAAGGGCAAATATTGTATAAGACCACTATCATAAGAACTCAAGAAAAGGTTTAAACACAGAAGAAAACATTCTTTGATGGTTACGAGGGTGGGGAGGGAGGGTAAGGGTTATTTACTTACTAGATAGTAGACAAGAATTACCTTAGGTGAAGGGAAAGACATCACACACTCAGGGGAAGTCAGCACAACTGGACTAAACCAAAGCTAAGAAGTTTCCTGAATACAATCAAACACTTTGAGGGACAGAGTAGCAGGGGTAGGGGTCTGGGGACCATGCTTTCAGGGGACATCTACGTCAACTGGCATAACAAAGCTTATTAAGAAAACGTTCTGCATCCTACTTTGGTGAGTGGCGTCTGGGGTCTTAAAAGCTTGCAAGCGGCCATCTAAGATGCATCAATTGGTCCCAACCACCTGGAGTAAAGGAGAATGAAAAACACCAAACACGCAAGGAAAGTAGTAGCCCAAGAGACAGAAAGGGCCACATAAACCAGAGACTTCATCAGCCTGAGACCAGAAGAACTAGATGGTGCCTGGCTACCACCAATGACCGCCCTGACAGGGAACACAACAGAGAGTCCTGGATGGAGCAGGGGAAAGGTGGGGTGCAGAACTCTAATTCTAGTAAGAAGACCAAACTTAATGGTCTGAGACTGGAGGAACCCCGGAAAGCGTGGCCCCCGGATTCTCTATCAGCCCAGAACTAAAACAATTTCTAAGGCCAACTCTTCAGACAGGGATTGGACTGCACTGTGGGACGTAAAGTGATACTCGTGAGGAGTGTGCCTCTTAGCTCAAGTAGATACAAGAGTCTAAATGGGCAACTTCTGTCCGGAGGTGAGATGGGAAGGCAGAGAGTGTTAGGAGCTGGTTGAATGGACATGGGGAATCGGGTGGAAAGAAGGAGTGTGCTGTCACAGTAGGGGGAGAGCAATTGGAGTCACATAACAATGTATGTATAAATTTTTGTATGGGAGACTAAGTGGAAATATAAATTTCATGTAAACTACAACAATAAACAACAACAACAAAAATGAATGAGAAACCCCCAAACCATAATATATCTTTGAAAAAACACAGGCATGCGAAGGACACTAACTACAGAAATACACCGAAGATTATTAAAAATTGGCACAGATCCACTATTTCAGTATTAGTTAATAGTAGTTAAATCAACACATCCTATTACAGTATTAAGGAGCACTGGTGGCGCAATGGTTAAAGTGCTCAGCTGCTAACCAAAAGGTTGGTGGTTTGAACTCACCAGCCAGTCTGAGGGAGAAAGATGTGGCAGTCTGCTTGCGCAAAGATTGTTGTTAGGTGCTGTCAAGTCAGTTCCAACTCATAGCGACCCTACGTACAATAGAACAAAACACTGCCTGGTCCTGCACCGTCCTCATGATCGTTGTTATGCTTGAGCCCACTGTTGCAGCCACTGTGTCAAGCCATCTCATTGAGGGTCTTCCTCTGTAAATATTATAGCCTTGGACACCCTATGGGGCAGTTCTACCCTGTTCTACAGGGTCACTATAAGTCAGAATCGACTAGATGGCCATGAGTTGTTGTTGTTTTTTCTGTATTATAGTATCAAAACCTTGCCCTTCTGAAGGAGCATGAGAAAAGTCGGGTGCAGAACTCAAATTCTAGTAAAAAGACTGGACTTAATGGTTTGATTGAGACTGGAGGGACCCTGGATGACATGGGCCCCGGACTCTCTGTTAGCCCAAAACTAAAACCATTCCTGAGGCTAACTCTTCAGACATGGACTGGACTATGGGACACAGAATGATACTCGTGAAGAGTATGCTTCTTAGCTCAAGTAGATACATGAGACTAAATGGGCAGCTCCTGTCCAGAAGCGAGATGAGAAGGCAGAGAGGGTCAGGAGCTGGTTGAATGGACATGGGGGAACTGGGGTGGAAAGGAGGTGTGTGCTGTCACAGTATAGGGAGAGCAATAGGGTCACATAACAATTTATGTATAAATTTTTGTATGAGAGAGTAACTTGAATTATAAACTGTCACTTAAAGCACAACAATTAAAAAACAAGATTCAAAAAAAGAAATGTGCAAGTGGCAAAAGAATATTTTAAACATGTAAAAAGTTAGTATAATTAATATAAATGAATACTTTTCCATAAATGAGATTGCTTAGGCTGCCCCTGGTGTTTTTTTTATTTTGGACATTTCTGAATGTTGTTTATAACATTGTTAAAAATTTCAAGCATTTTAAGTTTTTCTTTTCCTCAATTCCTCCAGTAGCCTATAAACTTAATTTTGTATTTCTAATATTTAAATTAAATGTAAATTCAAAAGTAGCTCAAAGACATCAGAGTTTTAAATTAATTTAAATTCTAAATTGATAGAAACAGAAAATTAAGGCCAATAAGTCATTTAGATGTTGGTGAGAGAACATTAAAAAATGCTTTAACTAAAAAAAAAAGTAAAGTGACATTTCAAAAGTATTTATAAAAGAGATGAAGTATAGCTGAAACGATCCTGTCACATATAAAATGCCAAACCTTTGGAGAAAAAAATTGTATTTCAAATAGGAATTTTTCAAATAATGCCGATTTGTTTTGCTAGCCTACCAGCATTTTTAGGATTTTTTTTTTTTGTTTTTGTTTTTTACTGAAGTCTCAGGAAGTGTATCAGTATTAGTTCAGTTCATATTCAGGAAAGGATCTTTCAATATCAGTAGTCAAGATTGAACATTGGTGACAAAGCTGCTAAATCATTACGGGTAAATCGGGCATACCTGGCAAATCAGTCCTTCATGAAATTGCTACTAGGTGAACTGCCTTTTGATGAACTGGCTTTTAGTAACTGATTTTCAGTAAACTGACCTAAAGTCATTTTGTTTAACCTAGTTTTTCCCAAACTCATTGGATCAAGGGCCTTCTTTTCATAACAACGAGACAACTGTCCCCACTGTCATACTTTGGAAAATGCTACCACTCAAGAGGAATGAAGTGCTTGTACTGGAGGCCCTGGAAAACAGCAGACTTTGATAATGTTAATGAGAAACTGAAAAGAAGGGAAGAAATGAGAAAAGGTACTTATCTTCTACCCAGGTGTTATATTTCTATATTCTATTCATCAATCTCTAATAGTGAATTTGAAATTAATTTACGATTTTCATAGAAAATTCGTGAATGAGAAGGAAGTGTTTGCTTTCTTCTCCCTCTTGTGTTCTCCGGGTCTGAGAAAGCCTTAACCAGAATGCCTACACACACCTTAGGACTCTCTGTAGTGAATTAAAAATGATGGCCCCCCAAAAGGTAT
This sequence comes from Dugong dugon, assembly GCA_030035585.1. Lineage (NCBI taxonomy): Eukaryota > Metazoa > Chordata > Mammalia > Sirenia > Dugongidae > Dugong > Dugong dugon. Next base: position 18,024,936 of record CM057469.1, on the reverse strand, counting down.
GTCTATGTCCTAATATACTAATGGAACCCATGAATGTGAACTTATTTGGAAATCGGGTCTTTACAGATGTAATGAAGTGAAGCATCTCAAGATGAGATCATCTTGGATTAACCAAGTGGGCCCTAACTCTAATGACAAGTGTCCTTATGAGAGTCAGAATAAGAAAAGACACACAGAGGAGAAGGCAATGTGAAGACAGAAGCAGAGACTGGAGCGAGGCAGCCGCAAGCCAAGGAATGCCTAGAGCCACCAGAGGCTGGAAGAGGCAAGAATGATTCCTCCTCTAGACACCTTGATTCCAGACTTCTGGCCTGCCGAACATGAGAGAATAAATTTCTGTTGTCTTAAGCCATCAAGTTTGTGGTAATTTGTTACAGCAGCCACAGCCACAGGAAACTAATATACTATCCCACTTGCAAAGGCTCTTGTGAAAACTGCTGGCAGAGTGCTAGCGGGGGGGGGGGGGGGGGGGGGGAACACAACATTTAGGGCAGGGATCACACCCTTACAAGCCCACAGGGCAGGCAGGATGTGGATGACAGAGCTGGCCTGGTGGGGGAACGGTGAGGACCCTGGCAAACTGAGAGCGTGCACGGCAAGTTTAAAAAGGCTGCTGCTACCCAGCTCCAGCTACTGCTGCTTTGGAGATGTGGATCCTTTGTCACCAGGATTTCCTGTCAGGTAAAGCTAGTTTTACAAATATAAAATCTCCTAACTTATGGAGTCCAGCGACTATTTCAATTTAAAAAAAACACCATGCAGCTGATGAGAAATATGAATTTTCTCAACTAAGACACAGGCTGATCTCTGAACTCAGTCTCACCAGATGTGCCCCTGGCTTTCCAGTGTATGGGCAGTACATTCCATTTTGAGATATATATATATATATATATATATATATATATTACAAAAGTGATATCATTTAATATTATCTTATTCTATAAATTATAGAAAAAAGTTGGAAGCTATGAAAGCTAAATTTATTCCTCAGGCTGTGCTCTTAGAACCAAATGGAAGGAGGAAAGTGTATGTATTATACAAAACTTAAGGGTAATAGAGGCAATTGAGAATTAGAGCTAAGTTGGAGGGTTTATTTATTTATTTATTTGTACTTTATTTATGGCTGAGATTGAAGAGTTTTTGGAGGGTTTTGAAACTCAGAATCTTAAAGCTAGACAGGGTATTAAAGCTCATCTGGACAACCCTCCTAGCCAATAACGGAATTATTTTGATGAGATTCCTACGGTGGTCACCTTGTTATTGTACAAACACTTCTGAAGATGGAGAATTTGCTGCTCTTCAAAATAGAATGTTCCATTATTGAGCACTTGGATTGTTATAAGGCATTCTTCCTAATATCCTGGCATGAAATGTATCTTCCTCTAATTTCACGTCACAGGAGAAGACTACTCCCTTCACACACAATAGTCCTCTAATATTTGAAATCCTACAGTGGGTTTCCTTTTCCTTTACAAAGTCTTTATCCTGTAATGAAACATCTCCAGTTCTCACCAGCCATTTCTTATGTAACCTGGCCTCAAGATTCTTCTCATCCTGATTACCCCCAGCTAGAAACTCTCTAGACATAGTGTAGCGGATACATGTATCCAATCCCTTGATGTTGATACTACACTTAAGATAATGCAGCCCAAGGCTGTATCAGCTGTGCTACACTACTGTTCTCCCCTGGCCCCCCACCCCCCTCCTCATCCTGTACATATATATTAGTTAGGAATTTTTATGTTGTACAAACTAAGAAATCTACTTGTAACTGGCTGACAAAAACTGGAATTTATCAGCTATGTGCTTATGTAACTCAACAGCGTTGTTAATTGCTGTCAAGTCAACTCCAGCTCACAGAGACTCATAGAACAAAACGTTGCCCGGTCTTGTGCCATCTTTAACAGTACACGGGCATATTTGGTTTCAGGCAATGTTTGAACAGTGTGACTAGGACCCGGTTTCTCTCTCTCCATTTCTAACCTCTGCTTCCTTGGTTCTCATATCCATTCTCTCTCTTTGTGGTCCCAAGAGACCTAAAAGCTAGCCACATATTTCCTCAACCAAGTCTAATTAGAAAGGGAAATATGCCTGCTTAGTATCTTAAATGAAAGTCCAAGAACGGAACATCATTGGCCCTACCTCGTCTGATATAGGCCACATGGCCAGAGAAATTGTGATTCTCTTTCTTAAGCTAATCATGAACTACTCTTCTGGTCAATCACATATGAACTACCTGGCCAGGAAAGCTGAGGCTCTGTTAAGGAACAGCATGGAGAAGTGGGGCAGTCCAGCATAATCCACCACAACATACTAGAGAAACGTCTCCAGACTATTACTGAACGTTTAATCCTCAATGCAGACCTTCCCATGCATCCCTGTTTAAGTTCATTTTGTTTATATTGACCAAACGCTTTTGATCAAGGAGATAATTCTGAACTTTGGTTCAGTCTCCCAAAGTATTAGTTATTCCTCTCAGCTTTGTATCACTTACTAATTTGACAGACATAACTTCTATGTACTTATCTCATTAAGTATTTGGTAAAAATACTGACTTAGGATGAAAAATGGAGTTCTGAGGCACACCATGATATATTTTCCCAAAGGGGTCTATCAATCTGCTAATAAATATGGTTCAGAAATAGCTGTTTAAACAGACATAAGTAAACCTCACTAGCTCTTATTTTCCATCTACAGAGAATGTGCCATTATGTACCATAATGTCTCAAGGTACACTCTTTCTATAGCATTTCCAAACTGAATGCAGTCTTTTGGCTGCTTTCTTAACACCCACAGCCAGAGGTAGGTATGTACACTGGGAGAGAAGACCCTCCACAGAATGTGTCACATGCTGTCAACAGGCACACCAGGTCCTTACACAACACCTCTCTGCTTCAGGTAGGGCCTCCCAGCCTCCCGACCCACTTCTTCCTCCTACAGCTAACAGACTTCCTCCCAAGCATCTGCTTGTATTCTAGTCAGAGTGTGTCCTGCTGCTCCTTTTGAAATTCTATGAACCTGCTCTTTCAGAATTTCATTCCTAACGAACAGCTCTAATGGTGAAGAGCTGCTTCTTTCTCATGTCACACTCGATTATCATCTTTTGATTTCCCTTTACCACCTTCAAAATTTTTTTCATTCTGAATGTTAACTAGACAACTTCACAGTGGAATAGGACAGTGGACATCTGTTCTTCTGGTTTGTCCAGCACCCACCCACCCTCCAAGCTTTGGAAGATCTTCTGCCCCATTCCAGCCATGTGTTTTCAGTGGGACTGTCAGCACCTCACCCTCTTGGTCCAGTGGGCATGAGACCAAAGAAGTCCTTCCAAAATACTTTTTTTTTTTTTTTTCCATTTGGAACTGCAGGACCACAACATTTTCTTTTGAGTCACAGAGCTAGAAGATTATGAACTGGGGACTGCTGGAAGCCAGCTTCCCTGCTAGGTTGTGGAGAAGACTAGCTGTAGTGGGAAAGGATGAGGTCAACTCCAAGGAAGGAGCAGAACAGAGAGAAACAGATCCAAGGAGAGGAGAAGGGAAAGCCCAAGAGAGGCACACAGAGAGAGACAGGCATCAACTAAGACACAGGCTGATCTCTGAACTCGGTCTCACCAGATGTGCCCCTGGCTTTCCAGGGTATGTATGGGCAGTACATTCCATTTTGAGATCAGGTGGTCTAAGATGGATTTTTCTCACTTGTAACAAAAAGAAATTTTGGTAAATCCATGTAGTAGGAAGGCAGGGTGGTACAGTGTTTATAATCAAGCAAATCTGACTCAATTTTTTTAAAAACGTTAACCAAAATAAAATAAATGAAGCTGAGGTCTGATTTTGAACTCTCAGCCTCAGCCTGAGAAGCCACAGAAGATGGTGACAAGCTAACTTCCTCCTCAACGCGGCAGTGAGCATTAGAAGGAAGAGCAAGTTGCTTGGTCCACAGTAGGCTCTTAATAAATGATAGCAATTACTTTTCAGTTTAAGAGAGTTGAAAGGTAGAGGAGAGTTCTTAAAGTCCTTTCACCTATTCCTCTAGAAAGATTATGTTAACAAATAGCTGGCAGATGCTTTTATGATTGTTGAACCCAATTTATCTCACTTTGGGAGGACGGTACAGAGGTATTTCCCATTATAAGTGAGAACAGATTTGTTCCTCTTTATTTCTGAAGAACAGTATTACAGTATGATTGGTGTTCTTTGTGTGATAAGAGCCATTTCCAACATCCATTTCAATCTTTGTGGAGCAGGGTGCTCTCTCAACTCTCCCTCACTGCTCTCCCGCTCCCACCCTCTGCCAGGCTCCATGGCTGCAGCAGTCTGCTTTCTGCCCCTCCAGTTTCCTAGTGACTGGCTGAGTCGCTTCCCTTGAATATATCTAACAATAAGAATATTCCACATTTTCCTAGCCAGTATGCTCTCACAAGCTCAAGAGCTTTTTACTAACTACCGTAAAGGGTATTTTTCTTGCTCAGAATAACCTGGCTATCTCAAAAACTGTGGAACTAGTATTTGGGGAGGGGGGGCATTGGCTCCCTACCTTTCATTTCTTTCAAGGGCCTTTTACTGTCCTTTACAGAGGCGATCACCATTCTCCATGAGCTATCAAATTTATGAGGTTTGACAAATCAGTTTCATTTGTGAAGTTTAATGGAAGTTTCATTCATTTATCCTTGGATAATTTCTGAAACCTCAGTGTGAACTTCACTCAAAACACACAGATAAACAGCATGTGAATATGCTGACCTCATTAAAAAAAAAAATCACAAAACCTGTTCTTTACCTAACATTAAAATTGATTTTAATCAATCATTTTTGAGCCTTGCGAAGTTACATCCATCATTGCCCATTTCCTGGGCCTGCTTGATTTTGGCTCCCTATACGGAAAAATGGAATTTTTTTCCCTACTTTCTATTCCAAGTGCTGAGAAAAGCAAAAGAGATTGCAGTTATGTAGCTTCAGGGTCAGCCAAGCAAGAGATTGATTCAACAGGAGAATTCAATGCATCCCAAAAGATTCCCTAGGATTTCATGTCCTGCTGCATAGGGTACAATTTGTTGTAATAAAAAACTGAAGATTTTCTGTCAGGAAAGTCACAGTGCTCACTGATGGCTTATGAAAGTTAAAAAAAAAAAAAAAAGGGAACTACAATAGAAAAGTTTTTATTCTGGAAATGCTTTCACAAATAGGAAGACAAAAGACAATTTTTCAGAGCATATACGGTGCCCCCACATGGTGAACAAAGAAGGGTCAACGTTTTCCGATGGAGGTGCCCTAGCCCCAGTGGTGGAGTATGACTTTCGTCTTGCTCCATAGGGAGGTTTGTTTAGTTGGAGTCAGCCAAATGCAACTGAGAAAAAGTATTTCCTGGGTTCTGCTGGCCTGGTCTGGGGGCTCAAGAGCCAAGGTAGATGTTGGAATGGATGGGGTTGGTCCACGGCTGTTGGATTTTTGAACAAAAGGGAATTGGTATCCTCATCCCAGGTAAGGATGGGAGGCAAGAGAGGGTCTGAAATGTAAAATTCCAGTAGTGCCATGCTGTCACACACCACCTTGGCCAGAATGTACAGCTACCAATATCAGACTACAGGCTTTCTCAGCACTCCCCTCCTCCACATGGTCCTGGGGCTCTGAGCAATACCACTGTCCATAAGTGCACAGTTTTGGTTGATACTTAACCACTTGGGTCAGCTGTAGATGGGGCTGAAGAACCTGAAAGTGTTTTAGGTAGATTATCCTTCAGGACAGAGCCTCTATTTTACACATTATTTTATAATAAAAGTGTCTGAGAGTTTAAGGATTTGATTTTAAGGCTGTATCAAAACAGCTGCATGAAAAAAGCCATGTCAAAAGAGTACATTCCCCTACCGGTTTTCCCTGGAATGCTGGCTTCTGGGAGAAGGCATCCCGGGTGGCAAATTCTAACACCCACCAGACTCGTCATGGTCGGTCTCCAGATTTACCACAGTCACTCCTGGAGGCCCGGGCATGCGGGCATTGGCTGTTGGGAGCCCTTACAGCTTCTAAGCCCAAATGGAAGCCCTGAATCAAGAAATTATTTTCCCAAACAAGACAGTTGGGTCCAGTTCATGAAAAATAAGAACAAGGGAAGCAACTCCTGGGACTGTTATTGTCCAGAAACAGAATGGCCTCCCTTACCAATCAGGAGACAATAGTCTGGGCTGGCTACAGCCTTGCTAAGTCAGAGTATGACAGGGTAGATCCAAATGGGGATTTTAGTTCCAAGAACGCTACAGCAACTCCTCTACCAGAGGCTGTAAGGCAGTAGAATGGTAAATAAAATTTTGAAATCAATCAGTAAATCCCAAGGTCCACTTGATCCACTGAAGGGAATCCTATTTACAGCACTGCTAATACCTTGTCCATCACTCGTCAGACCTAATTTGGTCCAAGAATTACTCCTCAGGTTCTCAAATGCCCGTTTTTCAGGAGAGGACCACTTAGTTGGCTGTTGAGAACTGTCTATAAACTCCACCAGATCTAGGACTTTGCCTGTTTTGCTTACCACCCTCCCCAGGGCCTAGAACAGAGGAGTAGTAGTAGTAGCTGTTGTTGTTATTGGTTGCCATCGTGTCAGCTCCAACTCATGGCCACCCTATGTATAACAGAACAAAATGTTATCTGGTCCTGCACCATCGTCATGAGTGCCTTCCAGCCTAGGAGGTTCATCTTCCGGCACTATATTGGACAATGTTCTGATGTGATCCATAGGGTTTTCAATGGCTGACTTTCAGAAGTAGAATACCAGGGCTTTCTTCTTAGTCTGTCTTAATCTGGAAGTTCTGATGAAACCTATCCACAATGGTATTTGAAATACTGGTGGCATAGCTGCCAGCATCACAGCAACAGGTCTTATATGTTTTTGTTGGAAAACTGAATAAGTGCCTGTCATGGTTTGAATTATGTCCCCCCAAAAATGTATCAATTTGGCTGGGCCATGATTCCCAGAATTGTGTGGTTGGCCTCCATTTTGTGATAGTAATTTTATGTTAAAGAGGATTAGGGTGGGATTGTAGCACCACCCTTACCCAGGTCACATCCTTGATCCAACGTAAAGGGAGTTTCCCTGGGGTGTGGCCTGCACCACCTTTTATCTCTTAAGAGATAAAAGGAAAGAGAAGCAAGCAGAGAGTAGGGGACCTCATACCACCAAGAAAGCAGTGCCAGGAGCAGAGAGCATCCTTTGGATCTGGGGTCCCTGCGCAGAGAAGCTCCTAGTCCAGGGGAACACCGAAGAGAAGAAGGCCAACAGAAAGAGAAAGCCTTCCCCTGGAGCTGACACCCTGAATTTGGACTTTTAGCCTACTTTACTGTAATGAAATAAACGTCTCTGTTAAAATCATCCACCTGTGTGTGGTATTTCTGTTATAGAAGCACTAGATAACTAAGACAGTGCTTGAACCAGGAGCCTGCGATGCTCCCATCCAAATGAACCATGATCCTCTGCATTCATGAGGCCGTGTAGTAAGTGGTTCACCAAATGTGGAAGATGGGGAGGCATCTGTTAGTCCAAATGAACCCCCAGTTTGTCTTCTACTACCGAGGCATATCTAAAGGGCCATCTTCTACTTCAGGGACACAGATCAGATTGAGGTTCCTATAGATAACAGATTTCCTAAAGACCTCTACCTGCTAGCATTGCTGCAGAGACAACAAGTCCAGACTTAGGGCATCAGGACAGTTGCACAGTGGTATTCATAATGGAGAAGAGGGAGGAACAAGCAGTTTCTTAGCTTTTTTGTCCAAAGAGAATGGGACTGTGGACTATATAGTTACCTAGTACTCCTGGCACAGGACTACTTGGTGGAATAAGGCCCATCAGAGGGTTTCGGCAATACAATCCAGAATGAAGAAAAAAGTGGAGTCCTCTAAGAGACAGTTGGGCAGTGGCCCTCCAGTAGCCAGGAGAGATGAACACCATGGAGTTATGTGGCCAGGAGGCGACAGAAAGCACAGGCCTTATACATGTTCTGCCAGGAGCAGCAAGTTGGAAGTGGTCCATACATCACCTTCTTCCTCCCCAACATTATATCTAATAATCATTTTGTTTCATCCCTAAGTCAGCTGGGAAATAGCCAGGTTGGACTAAGGCTTCATCTGTGAAGCTGCCAGATGACCTAAGCCTGCTCAGATCTGTCTGCTGCTACCCAGAGCTTGGTCAGAATGTAGAGCACTTGCTGAAGTGCCAGAGGCCTGAGAGGGCAGCAATGGCAGCAGGGCTGCTGCATTCAGGAGAACGTGCAGGCCCATGTACTCCTGCCTCCTCTTTTTTAGAGGGGCTGGAGGGTCAGAGTCTTGTGCTAGTTCCATGTTTAGATTGTCCTGATTTCCAGTCTAGAACTAAGACCAGAAAACCAGTCCATTCTCATACAACTAGTGGGTTCAGGGCTGGAATCACCGAGCACAGATGGCCAATGAATCTGCCTTTACCCAAACATATAGGTGGCATCTCAAGCAAGGTGCCAGGGGTTAATGTGAAGTCAGGGTATCTTAAAGGAGTGGATCAGTGAACTGAAGCAAAGACATTTCCATTTCTCTGCTTCCCCAAGAGAAGTGCGGCCAGAGAAATTGTTGATAATGCTCTCCCCTGCCCTCCTACCAAAAACCTCATATTAGCTCTGGATTATCCATACCTATAAAACACGTGTAGTTAGGTATGAGCTTAAGTCAGTGATTCAATAAATATTTAAGCAACTGAATTGTAGGCACTGGTGATGGCAATAGTGATGGTGGCAGCAGCAGTAGCTGCTGCTGTTGGCGCTACTGCAGCTGCTTCTGAGTCTTCCTTCTTCCTTTATTGTCTTCTTTTCCACTGTTTCCTTTTGTTGTTTGTCTAGTTTCTGAGTTAAGGGAACCCTTTGGAATGAAGTGAAAAGGCCTTATATTAAAAGGGTTAAATTAAAACTGTGTGGGCTGTGATGGGCGCCCTCCCCCACTGCCATGCAGGGGTGACTGCCCCAGGGTCAGACAAACAGCTGCGGCTAAGAAATCACTCTTACAGAATTGGCAGCCAAACAGAAAGGAGTCCCGATTAGAAATGCCAGGTAACTCAGGATTTTACACACACAAATGCTCACGTACACCTCAAAACCATACACAGGGGTTGTGCCACCAAAGAGACTTTAATTGAAAATTACAATGTGGAAAAAAATGATTGAGTGGCTAAGGAATGACTGTCTACATCAGCAAGCAGGGAACAGCAGATCTGTTCACTTACGGGGTAAGAAAATTCTGTAAACCTCACCACGGACAATAAATGGTAAGCAAGCTAAGTGGACAGAAGACTGGATGAAGCACAGATACTTATATCTGCCTCTGGGTAGAGGACTGGCTCTTGTTTGCTCTCTAGATCCTACCCTGTGAGCGTGGCTGAGGAGAGTTTCAAACTAGGTACTACAGCCAAGCAAGGACCCTGAACCCTAGGAATGAACTTCCCTGACAGACACACTGACACAGGCATTCTGAGAGAGCTACCTAAGCACACCTGTGCAACACAGACAGCGGAGGGAACGGCAGAGGCAGGCACAGGTAAGTGCTGGGTGAGTGACTGCACCTACCATCCTCCCAGGTCTCCCCATCAGTGTGTGCCTGGCAAGTCCTGCTAGCTCCTGCACTGGAGTGTCATACTGACTGGTGACAAATATCCACAAAAGAACAACTGTAGGTCTTCAGAAGAAAAGCCAGCTTGAACACAGTAGTAGAAGGTACTGCTGTAATGAAACCTTGCATTTTATCAATGTGTTTGTCAAAAGTTAAAAAATTCCTATCAAAACAAAAACTGATACAGATACTGTAAAATTATTGACAGTCTCTGAGTTACAAACACGTGACTTGTAAATATGTCATGTACACCAACTACCAGCTGCATTTTACTTCCTGCTCTTTCTACCTTCCCCATCTTTTCTGAAAACCACTTAGCTGGAATCTCACCCATATCAACTTCCTTCTCCTTGAGGAAGGATTTCATATCCTCCTTCCCCTTTCTCTGATGACAAGCACAGTGAACTTAAGCCATCTCTCCATCACATATGCACGCAGTCCCTTCATCATTCTTGTTCTTCCAACTCTTTCCAGGGTACCCACAAACATGTCATTCCCATGACTACAATCATCCTATTTATGGACAACAAAATCAATACTGAGAAACCTAACCTTACATGATCAAAGAAAAGACCCTTATGTATTTTAAAGTGAATTCAGATTAGATATAATAAAAATCAATGTCATCCATTCTCATATTCTTTTGAAAAAGGGGTAATATTTTGGTGGGGAAAGGGGAGCACAATTTGGTGATCGTTATTCAAATTTAGGAGCCCTGGCAGCGCAGTGGTTTAGAGCTTGGCTGCTAACTAAAAGGTCGGCAGTTCGAATCCACCAGCCGCTCCTTGGAAACCCTATGGGGCAGTTCTACTCTGTCCTATAGTGTTGCTATGAGTTGAAATGGACTCGATGGCAATTTTTTTTTTAAATCCAAATTTAAAATGAATATAACTTGATGCAGCTAGTTAACATTTATGAATTTATCATACGGCTTTACCTTATGGATTCAGTGACACAAGTACACAAGGATACAAGTACATGGGTATTAAATATAGCACATGAGCACAATTACGTATTCTGGAATTCCCATTCTTTGCAATGTTATCCATAATTTGTTACGATTCATATAGTCAAATGCCTTTACATAGTCAATAAAACACTCGTGGGCCGGTGGCCTATAGTTTGACCTGAATCGCCAACCTTCCCAGCCTTGTGAGCCAGCAGCCTATAGTCTGATCTACCGGTTTGGGTTCTTCAGCCCCTGCAGCCACTGGATCAGGAGAACCCTATGCCTGACCCATGGATTTGGGACTTGCCAGCCTCCAGAACATGCGTGAGCCATTTCCTTGATACAGTTCATGAGTTCCGTGAGCTGTTGTAGTGTATTACAGAACCCAAAGACAAAGGGAGAGTACTGAGGGCAGGAGGAGGAGTTGATGTTAGAGATGAGGGAGTGGTACACCGATCTGGAAAAGCTGGACATCTGGGACATCTTTTACCTCTGCCTACTAGGAACCACCTTTGTGATGATCCTTATAAAAGAAATTATTCATTTAGTTGGTATTCTTTTTCTGGTATTCTCTACTTTCAGCAAAGATCTATCTGACATCAGCAATGATATCCCCTGTTTCACATCCTCTTCTGGCTCCGGCTTGAATTTCTAGCAGTTTGCTGTCAAGGTACTGCTGCAATCATTTTTGAATTATCTTCAGCAAAATATTACTTGTGTGTTTTATTAATGACTTGTTCGATAATTTCTGCATTATGTTGGGTCACCTTTCTTTCAAATGGGCACACATATGGATCTCTTCCAGTCGGTTGGCCAGGTAACTGTCTTCCAAATTTCTTGGTATAGAAGAATGAGCGTTTCCAGCATTGCATCTGTTTGTTGAAAACAGCTCAGTTGGTATTCTGTCAATTCCTGGAGGCTTGTTTTTTGCCAATGCCTTCATAGCAGCTTGGACTTCTTCCTTCAGTACGATTGGTTCTTGATCATATTCCACCTCCTGAAATGGCTGAACATCAACCAGTTATTTTTGGTACAGTGACTCTGCATTTTCCTTCCATCTTCTTTTGATGCTTCCTTCATTGTTCAATATTTTGCCCATAGAATCCTTCAGTATTGCTACATGTGGCTTGAATTTTTTCTTCAGTTCAGCTTGAGAAATGCCAAGCATGTTCTTCCCTTTTGGCTTTCTAACTCCAGGTCTTTGCACACTTCATTTTTGCACAGTTCATTTCAGCTCACTAATGCCTAGCTATCAATCTTGATGTGTTCCATTTCATTTTTGATGACTTACAATTTTCCTAAATTCATACTTCATACATTCCAAGTTCTGATTATTAATGGATGTTTGTAGCTGTTTCTTCTCATTTTGAGCTGTGTCATATCAGTATATGAAGGTCCTGAGAGCTGTACTTCATCCATGTCACTAAGGTTAACTTTACGTTGAGGAGGCAACTCTTCCTCAGTTGTATCTTGAGTGCCTTCCAACCTGAGGGGCTTATCTTCCAGCACTATATCAGACAATGTTCCACTGCCATTCATGAGGTTTTCACTGGTCAATTTTTTAAGAAGTAGATAGCCTGGTCGTTCTTCCTAGTCTGTCTTAGTCTGGAAGCTTTGCGGAAACATGTTGGCCATGGGTGACCCTGCTGGTATTTGAAATATTGGTGGCATAGATTTCAGCATCACAGCAACACACAAACCACCATAGTATGACAAGCTGACAGACAAGTGGTGGTTTTAAGAAATAGTATAGTGTATTATGAATGGAATCCCCATTTGCGCTTTTTGAGAGATACTGGTAAATGTCAGAATTACTTATTTATTTTTAGTTGTCTGTCTCTCTGACACCATCCTAAAACTTACTCATGTGGGGCTTTGGGATATATTTAGATTGGCCACTCACACACAGAAAATTCCAACAAAGAAACCTTTAGCAGTGGTTACCTTTAGGGAGTGGGATGAGAGTTGGAAAGATGGGGGTGATTTTTACCTGTCTGTTCTTTTGAAGGAGCCCTGGTGGTGCAGTGGTTAAATGCGAGGCTGCTAACCAAAAGATTGGTCGTTTGAACCCACCAACCGCTCTGTGGGAGAAAGATGTGGCAGTCTGCTTCCATAAAATTACAGCCTTGGAAACCTTACGGAACAGTTCTACTCTGTCTTATAGGGTCACTATGAGTCAGAATCCACCCAATGGCAACGGGTTTGGTGTTAGTTCTTTTGAAAAGGTCCTTTCCCTAGCATATAATATTCTTACAAACAAACATTAAGTTGACAGAACATGTGTGAATGTACTGAAAGTCCCCCTTGAAGTCTTACAAAGCTACCATATCTCGTTATCATTTTCTGGTTCCTAGCAAAAAATCAAGTTTAATTAGTATTCAATATAATTCAAAATAGTTTATATTCAATTGTGTTTTTTCATTGTTGTTTTCTCCTTTTGATTTTTTGGCAAATGTACAGATGGTCCTGGTGAAGTGACATTATGAGTTGACTCTCCTGGGCTGGTCTGGGGACCTCACCATAATCTATAACACTGCCTTAAACAGGAAAGTGAAGTCCCAGTTACAAACTACCAATAAGCAAACTAACTTTTCAAACCTGACCCATCATCTGGTTAAGATCTGACTGAATTAGAATTTCTAAGAGAATTTATGAAATATTCTTAAATTATTTTCATTCTGTCTGACATCTGTAATGCTAAGGGATGGATGACTCTGTGTCTATAATCCCTGGTCTATATACAGAGACTCTCAGAAGAAGTACTCTGAGTTAATACTAAAGATTCTACATTGTGTTGTACATGAATCATTTCCAATTTGCTTTATGAAACATAAAGAACCTGATATTGTCTTGTATTATATATAGAACTTACTTGTAATGAGTGAAATAAAATGACGGAATAGGAAGAAGGGAGCTGAAGGCAATGCAGTGACTTGGATGAAAATGAACATTTCAAATATGGACAGTTTCCCCCCTAAGTTTAGACGTTAAAATTTAGCCAAGGTCAGAAGTGACAAAATCACCACTACAAACTTGACCAGTGACCTCAATCTAGTTATTGCAAACGGTATATTATACACTGTAAAACTGTTAACGGCAGATGGCAATCCAGTCACCTCTCGGTAACTCATGCCTAGCTAACTGTCCGCGTCCTTGGCGAAAGGTAAGCACAAAGCCCACCCAGAGCGTGTGCCCGGAGACAGTGTGGATTAGCTGACAGTGCACAGTATGAGTTCCCCAGTGCACACTCGAGGGGGCAAGAACCACTGCCAGCATCCCTATTCCCACTTCACATTCTGAAATCATGAAGGGCTTACACTGCATCTGCTCCGTTTGTACATGTTTCCTTAATGACACTATCGCCTGAACTAAAGGGAAAAAAGGCAAAGTATGACAGCACCCGTCCCTTCCATTTCTCTCTGTTGTTTCTGGATTATTTATAGCCTTTGCCTCTACTACAACTTTGAAAGCAAAAGGTCCAGATCTCACTCATTTGTAGTGGATCGATACAGACTGGATTTCTTGAAATTCAGAACACTGCAGAGCAACTCCTTAACAAGCTCCAGGAAAGAGAGACTCAAGGGAGGCCTGGAGATTTGTCACCTAGCCTAAGAACAGATTGCACATTTACAGCGAGACGGTGACCTGCCAGCACCAGGAAAATATAACCAAATGTATCCCAAACATCATGGGGTGTAGTCTGGTGAACCTGACCACACTTACAAGAAAGGCCTCTTTGTTTGAAACCAAGGTTAAGTCAGTCAAACTGCCAGGTGACTAAGGAGTAAGTAATTTAGAAAAATCAGCCATTGAAAACCCTATGGAGCACAGCTCTACTCTGACACACATGGGGTTGCTGTGAGTCAGAATCAACTCGACGGCAACTGGTTTTACTGGGAATTTAGTCCTTCAGAGAAGCCTTGGAGGATTTGGGGAAAAGAGGATTCAAAAATACATGCATAATGGGCATCCTGGAAGGTGTGTGGCCTTCTGGATGGACATGATGGACCACTTTGCGTTTTACGCTTCAGAGTCGGCTGAGCAGGCTGCCTGGATGTTGGAAGGGTGGGGAGAATGGGACGAGAAGAGTCAGAGTACATCCAGGACTAGCCCACAGAGTGGGGCTGGCCGGCGGCTGAGGGGAGCCTGGAGGAAGGAGGGTTTTCTCAATCTGCACCTCCTGGCTGGAGTGCATCCATTCATCCAGCAGCCTGTGGCTTAGCTTCCTGAGACCAAGACCAGAGTTCAGAGAGGTAACAGCAACCATCCAGGACCTGCCTCTCGTTACAACACTGAGGCTCAGAGAATGAAGCCTTATCTCTTTGTATTCAATTCATATTTTCTGAGAACCCACAAGATTCATCATACTGAACAGACATCTCACTGCTCATGGGAAAGTCTACAGTCCCAGCCCTCAAGGCAACCTCTTCTAAGTTTGATTAAAGCTGACTCACAGTCTGAATTCCAAGGCTGTTCCCCACAAGGCAGTGAAGAAACCACCTACAGAAGTTCTGAAAACACCCTTGGGGTCACCATGATGCCACGGCTGGCTTGTGGACCTCTGCCATCCACCTGGGTGCTGAGGCCTTTGCCACCTTCTGGTTTCTCTCTGCCCGCACCAAGTTCCTGGCCCAGGTCTGGCTTCCTGACCAAGTTCCTCATTTCTCGTTCCCTACATTTGCCCCAAATCAGACCCTGGATTCACTTCTGCTCTTGCGTTAATTGTGCTAACTTCTCCCAGCCGTTTCCTGAGTCTCTTCCTCAAGTGGGAACAGGCATTGTCCTGGGCTCTGGCTTTCTCATTCATATAGAACCACCCCTCTGCCTGTTCTCCTATATTGCACAAGTCTAGATCTGGATTTGCCCTCTGCTGAGCCCCTTTGGGTCAGCATCATGTTGGCATGGTCTGCAGAGCTGGGAAATTCAGTATCTGTCCAGAATGGTACCCCTGTTCTCCAGGGACACCCCTCCCCCTACATAATATCAGGTGCTTTTGGAGCACCTGTCTAGCAATGGCCTTGTTCTGTGGTGGAGACTGGGCTATTCCAACCTCATCTTGTGGTATATATGTCTATGTACTTTTTCCCTTGGACTGATGTCAGTCTCTACTTCCAAACTTATGTTCTTAGCCCACTGCCAATCAGGGTCCAACACCCACCAGCACTACATTTCAACATCGCCCTCCCCTGCCAAAGCTCGTCTGAGTTACAAGAACATCTGGGGGCAAAACACCCATGGGTCTGGAGGAGCTGAGGCTGGTGAAGAAACAATTCATTACCAACAGCTCCTTCACCTGAATCAATGATAGGTGCCTTCGTGCCAAGGGCATACAGTGGTTACGAGGGCAAACGACTCACGTGAAAGCAGCGTGTGAACCATAAAGCACAGACAAATGGTAGGGACCATCATGACTCAGCTGGACTGAAGGCCCCATACTGGCCATCCCCACTGTGATCAGCACAGCCTCCCAAGCCAGGTGTGGCCTCGTGCTCCCCACCCCCCCACCAACCCCTGGCTCCCACAACACCCTGCACTTGTCTGTGTCACTGCAAGCGGCACCATATAATCATCCACTCCACATCGAGACAGCATCTAATTAGTCTCTGTACACCCAAAGTGCTTGACACATGGAAGAACTTTACAAACGATGAATGAACACATAAACAAATAAAGAAAGAAATGAATAAAGCAACGTCTGCTTTTACATGCTGATTGAGCAGCAGCTAGGAAACTTGAAATAAATGAATAATTAGAACGACTTTAGTGTCACCCTTTGGTCCAAGGTTAAGACATTCTAGCCTTTACTTGATCCCTTCTCCCTGGGACTGACCTGTATGGCTCCATGGTCCGAATGCCGTAGAACAGCGCCTCCTCCAGCAAGCCGAGGTTGATGCAAGCATCCATGGCACAGTCGAGCACCTTCAGCTGGTAGATGTTGATGTCAGGAAGCCGCTCGGAGTTGCTGCTTATGATCGCCTGGCACATTGCCAGAACCTGTTCCCACTCTGCAATTAACCTTGGTTAAGGATTCATTGTCTTCACTGAGAAAAAACTAAAGTAAAATGAGATTCTCTAAAAGGCTGAGGAGCTCCCAGGCACAGGAGGGGAGGCAGCAACATTTATTGCACAGATGAGTTGCCTGAAAACACATCTGAGGAACAAAAACACGTTAAGTGGCATCTCAGCTAAGGAAACTGTTTACATCAACAAATCATCTCCTAACCAAGCCTGTGCTTTGGGGGATTACGTTTTCCAAAGAACCATTCTCTCTTCATATGCTTATATGTATTCTCTTCAAACCTAGCCATGAAATAAGGGCAGCTGTTTATCAAACTGGCTTAAAGACTAAGTTAGTTCAATTTAAAATTATTAACTCTGCTAACTTGTTTCAAAACTGATAAGAAATTCAACAAGCTTTAGAGAGATTAATTTTTAGAAAGGAGTTCATGTTTAATTCTGTGTCATCTGAATCCTGGGCATCTCTGAAACCAAATACACACAACACACACACACACACACAGTGGGTGAAGCAATTTGAAGAAATCCATTTCCACTGAATCTCATATTTAAAGTTTTGGGTTATAAAGCAAAAGCGACCCAAGCCTATATGTAACCAAATGAAGGTTAAAATATTCTTATGTCAATCCCCTCCTCCCCCCAAAAAGAGCATGGCTTATGCAGATGAATTATGGGCAAGAGGAATGATGCTTTTAAAAGGAGGGGGAGAAGACCCAATATCCACTGACTTTCTGATTAACACCAGTCAATGACTTAATCTCACGAACCCTCTGTGAGTCCTCACTTTTTACAACTGGTATTCCCTGTCCTCTTAGAGGCAGTCAGAGGATTGGGGACATGGTCAAGGTCGGCACTTCAACCCCACCAGCTGCTCTGTGGGAGAATGATGTGGCACTCTGCTTTGTAACAAAGATTACAGCTTTGGAAACCCAATGAGGCAGTTCCACTGTGTCCTATAGGGTCCCTATGAGTCAGATTCAACTCGATGGCAACAGGTTTGGTTTTTGGTATGAGAATGCTGTGAAGCCCTAAGAGGCGAACTGCCTTTGAAGGCTAGAGTGGAGGCACACAGTGGCCTCACACAGTTCTCTCCTGTGCTGCTGTGACAGTTGAGCTGGAGGCAACTATCAGCCCTCCCCCCACCCCTACTCCACTTTCAACCAGTGTGGCTCCAAATCCATGTGCTTTCCTATGTTGTAATTCCACTGTGGGAGAGAAGAAAGGTTTGAAGAGTTCAGATATAGTGGATATAGCATAGGCTTCGAACACAGATAAAGCTGGACTTGAATCTAAACTAGTCCTGTCATTTGTTAGCTTTGAGGTTCTGAGGAACTCACCTAAGTGTTTTCGAATGGGATAGAAACAGGAATAAAACTCACTGCTGTCAAGTCGATTCCGACTCACAATGACCCTACAGGACAGAGCAGAACTGCCCCATAGGGTTTCCAAGGAGCAGCTGGTGGATTCGAACTGCCAACCTTTTGGTTAGCAGACATGGCTCTTAACTACTGCGCCACCAGGGCTCCAGAAACAGAAATGCCCAGTGTCATTATAAGAATTAACAAGACACTGCATGTAAAAATGAAGAAAATTCATTGTGTGCTCCATCACGAGCCAGGCAGAGTTCTGAGCACCAGGGACGCACTGAGGAAACACTTAGTGGCGTACACAAGGTACATGCTGCACAAATATTAGTGCCTCCTTCCTCCCTTTACTATGCTGAAGCATGACTAGGCTTAAGGAAAATGGTGCAGTGACCGTGTGTGAACTTTCCCCATCTCACACTCCTCTCCACTTTCACACGGGATCCAGTCTCTTCACATCCACTGGTCATCTGACCCCCCACCCCTCCCCAAGCCCTCTTCATCAATGTCGTAATGCAGCATGCCCCATCTGGACAGACAGCCTACTGTATACTACAACACTCCTTCCTCCCTCCAGCAAAACCTACCTCTTCCAGTGTCCAGACCCTCATGGCACTGCTTTCCAAATATTAGCAAACACATTTCATAAGTCAGTCAAGCCAACTGTGTAAGTGAGGACTAATATCTTTATTAACCCTCACAGGAAACACATTTTCCTTTCAGCAGTGGCCTCCTGGAGACATAATACCTTACTCAAAGTCATGACTTCCTTGGTGAGAATTTTAAGCACAATACACTGGTGAGCGCCCTTTATATAATATCTCCTATACATTATACCCCATCCCACCCCACCCCACCCGTCTGACAGTTTATTGTACTGTGGTGGCTTGCATGTTGCTACGATGCCAGAAACTATGCCACCAGTATTTCAAATACCAGCAGGGTCACCCATGGTGGACAGATTTCAGCAGAGATTCCAGACTAAGACACACTATGAAGAAAGGCCTGGATCTACTTCCGAAAATTAGCCAATGAAAACCTTATGGATCACAACAGAACATTGTTCGATACAGTCCTGGCAGATAAGCCCTAGGTTGGAAGGTAGTCAACAGTGGCCACAACAATGAACTCAAGCACACCGATGACTGTGAAGATAGCCCAGGTTCAGGCAGCATTTCCTTCTGTTGTACATAAGGTCACCGTGAGTCGCAGCCGACTTAAAGGCAACTAACAACAACAACATACATTAATTATACCATATAACTTTAGGACAAGTCCTGGAAGTTGTACTTTTTCTTTTAAATTTTTTTTTATTTTACTTTAGATGTAGGTTTACAGAATAGTTTCTCATTAAACAGTCAGTACACATACTGTTTTATGACATTGGTTAACAACCCCACAACATGTCAACATTCTCCCTTCTTGACCTTGGGCTCCCTATTACCAGCTTTCTGTCTCCTCCTGCCTTCTAGTCCTTGTCCTGAGCTGCTGTGCCCCATTAGCCTCATTTTGTTTTATGGGCCTGTCTAATCTTTGGCTGAAGAGTGAACCTTGGGAGTGATTTCATTACTGAGTTAAAAGAGTGTCCGGGGGCCATTCTCTTGGGGTTTCTCCAGTCTCTGTCAGGTCAGTAAGTCTTCTTTTTTGTGAGTTAGAACTTTGTTCTACACTTTTCTCCGGCTCTGTCCGGGACCCTCTGTTGTGATCCCTGTCAGAGGAGTCAGTGGTAGTAGCCAGGCACCATCTAGTTGTACTGGACTCAGTCTGGTGGAGGCCATGGTAGTTGTGGTCCATTAGTCCTTTGGACTAATCTTTCTCTTGTATCTTGTTTTCTTCATTCTCCCTTGCTCCAAAAGGGCTGAGACCAGTGGAGTATCTTAGATGGCTACTCACAGGCTTTTAAGACTCCAGACGCTGCTCACCAAAGTAGAATGTAGAACATTTTCTTTATAAACTATGTTATGCCAATTGAGCTAGATGTTCCCCGAGACCATGGTTCCCACAGCCCTCTGCCCAGCACTTCGGTCCCTCAGGGAGTTTGGATATGTCTATGGAGCTTCCATGACCTTGCCTTGGAAGTCGTATGTTTATTGAAGGTGAGTGAGTTGGTGATTTTCTTTTGCATTCATCTGCTATGCATGTTTAAAGTTAGCTCTGTCTTCAAGAGGCTGAATGTATCCCTCAGAGGCTGGGGAAAGCCATATCTTAGGTAATGCACTGATTTTGTAACAGATTGCTGGGCTAACCTCTATGGCTTTTCATTCCAGGATTAGATATTTGACAAACTGTCAGGAGGAATGACAGTCTCTTACACAATGCTAGATGTTTCTGTGGCAAGTCTTTGCACCTCATTTTAACTTCGTGTTGTTTGACCTTTACTATTATTTACCTTTTCATTTATATGTGCTCCAACTCATTTTAAAGAGGTTTGAGGTGACAAGTCTTAGAAGTAAAAACCAGATGTAATGTTCTGCAGCCACTCACAAGAATACATCTATGTTATCCCCCAGCAAGCTGGAAGGGACCACGTGCCAATTTCCCTCTGTAACACTGGCAACCATTTCCTGGCAAACAAGGTAAAACCTTTCCTGTAAAACACCCCAGTGAGCAAAAAAATTGAATAATTTTACTAAGAGGCTTTCTCCTCAAGCTAATGCTGACACTTATTTGCACAAAGATTTAGCCACTGGCATTTGCTCGTTGTTTACTACGAGCCATTCTGTTCCAGTGAGGAGTTGAGCTCTGGGCTTAGGCAGGGCTGGGTAGCCCATCCAAAGAGAATAGATTACCTATGGACAGGATACAGATACCTTTTTTCCTCCCCTCCCTGATTACTTTCAAATGACCATAAGAGGATTAGGGGAAAAGAGAAACAAAGCAAATTCACTTGGGAATTAATCAACTCCTTGAGGTGCAGAGACTGCCAAACCCCAGGCCTTTTTCTCACCTAATCATATTACTCCACTGCTAAAAATCCTTCCATGGTCCCTCCGACCTATAAAATCTAATCTCCTGTCCATGGCATTGAAGGACTTGCCACATTCCCCTCCCCTCATACTGAACAACTAGTCAAATTCCCCGATACCATGCTATTTCACACTCTGGGCTCTGCAAAGGTTATTCCCTCTGATGGACCACCCTACTTCACCTGGCTGGCCTGGTGAACACCTACTGATCCTCCAAGACACAGCTCAATTGTCACCTCCCCTGTGAAACCTTCTTTAACCTCCTAAAGTCAACAATTCTGCCTTTGATGCCCCTACAGTATATACCTTTACCAAAAGATGTATTTATTTACTTATTTACTAACCCCATTAAGTGTGAGAGTTGTGAGTGCAGGGCTGTGTCTTCTTAATCAGTAGATCCCCAGTGTCTGGCAAGGTCCCTGGTCATAGAGTCAGTTTTCAGTAAAACCCTGTCGAATCGAGACTGAACTGCAGCTGTGTCATCCATGGGCCCTAATTCTGCTTCACGGGACCACACAGAACAAGTCTGCTCCTCATCAGTGTAAAAAAGCCTTTGAGTCGATGAACATGGTCCTCTTCCTCCCAGAGTCTGCAATTTTCCCAAGATCTTCCATCCCATCTAAAGACAGAGTTTCTAATGCCTCTTTGATGCTGGTTCCACTCCTCAAAACTGATTTCAATTTTTCTATTATCTCTCTTAATATATTCTACCGCAAACTGAATAGAAAAGTCCAAATAGATCAATATCACCTCTCTCAGCCAATATTCTGTATTTCTATTAATGCAGTTCCAAATCATAGTAGTCTTTCTGGGCAGGTTATAGCATACTCAAACTTTATTATATTTTGCTCCTTACTAAAACTCTAAAATATTTCATACGTTCTGCTGCTAAGCTTTATGCATTTTATATAGTTGAACTTTTTGACCCAAATAGAAGATTTGACATATGCCCTTTTAAATTTCATCTTTTTAGGCTGAAGCGTCATCCAAACCTACAGGAATCTTTTGAGTTCTTGATTCCATCATCCTCCCTCTGCCATGCTTCTCATCTATACATCTTTGGAAACTGGATGAGCCTGTGCTCTATATCTTCATTCAAGGCACTGAATCAAAGGTTGAAGAGGACTGAGATGAGAACAGAGCCCTCCTAGGTGACAGTGGTCCAATTAGCATCACTTTTTCCAATATAGCTATTCAACTGTTTAGTAAGACACCTAAGCATCTAGATAAACTTCTTGAATTTTTTTTTGTCAAATATCTTTCTGAAATCTAAATGCAAACTTTACCCAAAAAGGCACGTGATTAGCCATGAATCTATGGATTCGCTCGCTCTTAGTGAATCCATACAGCATCCTGGTGATCACAGTTTTCTTCTTCATTCCTTTGGTAACTAATTCTAGATTCTTTACCAGGACTGCTAACAAACTCACTGTGCTACATGTTTCAGAAATTGCTACTTTACTTATAAAAATAGAAACATTTGTTTAACTACGTCTCCTGTCCTTTACAATTCTTTAAAGAACACCGTAGATTAGAAACCTCATTTGCAGGTTTTCCTAGTGCCTGGGATATAATTTACCCAAGGTATCTGAATAATCTTTTACAATCTTTTTCAATTACTTTGATCTTCTCTTTCTTCTTATCTTGTGATTTCCCTTCACCACATACTTGCCTCCATGAGCTCCTCTACTGGGAGTAACCTCCCTCCCAGCCTCTGCCTATCCAAACCCTGTCTCTGATTCAGGACAACCTCTTAAAAAATATAACATCAATGGAGCCTAACAAGATGCCCCATCATAAACAATCTCTCCTTACTCTGAACTTTGACCCATTCAAGGTCCTTATTATTTATGCCAAGAAAATTCATTGTGCAGTAATCCCTACTGCCACTGTAGTTAAGGATAATTTAATATGAAGCTTCTAGATCTGAAGGTCAATGACATTAAATTATAAGGATTCTAAGCTATACTTTCCTAGAGATGTAGGTAGTTACAGGAGAAGGGAATCCAGAATATGTTACCATTTACATATGAAGAGAATACCACTTACTGTCCTAATATTGCAGCCACAAATTTTGGGTCATTATCTAATGGTGGTGAGGTATTCATGCTGATCTTGCCACAATCTTCCTTAGCCATTACCCAAATTTTTGACTGGCATCAGGGATATAGCCTATAAGCATGAAACAGAATGAGGACCACTGGCTCATGGAGAGGTCAGTTCCTGGACTTAGCCTCATTGATATCAGGTTCAAGCCAATAAGGAAGCAATCCCAACAGTCCAACTTAACCCAGAGATAAAAGGATACTCCATTGTGCCTTTAGTTCTTCAATTTTTTTCAGGGATTCTTGAACTTCCTTCCATACTTGTTCATTACCAGTTAGCATATCAGCATCCTGCTCAGGCCCAAATGGAAAGACAGACAAATAATTAAAACATGAGCAAAAGATCTAAATAGACATTTCTCTAAAGAAGACATACAAATGGCCAATAAGCACATGCAAAGACGTTCAACTTCATTAAACATCAAGGAAATGTAAATAAAACCACAATTGTGATACCACTTCACACTCACTAGGATGGCTAGAATCAAAAACGCTTGTAAGTGCTGCAAGGATGTGGAGAAACTGGAACCTCATACACCACTGGTGGGAATGCAAAATGGTGTAAGTGCTTTGGAAAACAGTCTGGCAGTTCCTTCAAATGTTAAACACAGAGTTACCATATCACCCAACAATTCCACTCCTAGGTATATACCCAAGAGAAATGAAAATGTACATCCACATGAAAACTGTTTATAAATGTTCACAGCATTATTTATAATAGCCCAAAATGGTAACAACTACATATGTCATATGTACAACTGCAACTACGTCTACATACACGGGAGCCAGTTCTAACTTCCACAAAAACTAAAAAAAGAAAGAAAAAGCATTAAACAGCAATTCAAAACAAGATAAAATTATTAGCTACCATTTATTAAATGTCTGCTCCTCTGTTTAGAAAGCAGGTCCTTTATCTCGTCTGTTTACCACTCTATCACAGTCAGGACTTGTTAAATGAATGACTGAAAACCACGTGCCCAGCACAGTGCTGAGTGCTTTACTGATATTGTTCATTTTAACTTTATAACAGCTCTTTCAGGTATGTGTGATCACACCCTAACATGGGTGGGGAGCGGGAGTAGTGCACACTGGATTAGTCCACACTGGGTCAGGCAATAAGAGGATGCACTGTCTGCAGAGAATCTAAAAACAATAAGACCAACGGAAAGTAGGTCTGATTTTTATTATCAGCTTGCAACAAAAATTCTAAACAATGTCAGAAGTGAAATATTCTTCCCCTATAGGGCAGAGGGCTCTCACCACCCCACTTGCTGATACGTCTTTGATCACACCCAATTTGTAGATGGCAAAATTGAGACTCAGAGAGGTTAAGCCGACTTGCCTAAATTCACTAGCTTGGAGCCAAGTTTAATTCCGAAGGTGTGTTTGATTCTGAATGGTTGGGTTCTTCTGTTATACTACTCTGCCTCTCACAAATATCCCTATGGCTTTGTTAGCATGCTCATCAAGGTCCTGGCTCCTTCAAGTGGCACTGTCCAATACAGTAACCACTAGCCACATGTGGCTATTTAAATTAAATAAAATAAAAATTCAGCTCCTCAGCTGCACTAGTCACATTTCAAGGGCTCAAAAGCCACATGTGGCTGTGGCTACCATACAGGTCAGTGTACATACAGAACGCTGCTGTCATCACTGAAAGTTTTATTGGATAGCACTGCTTTCAAGAGGTTAATCAAAGTTGGGTAAGAAACTCTTTATCAGGCACTATTCAAAACCAGGTGTTCAATATCCATTTGATTCTCAATAGGTGTCAGGGAGAAAAACCATCCTAGGAAGATACATCAAATCATGGCCAGTGCGGCAGAGGGGTGATGGTAATGATGAAGGAGGGCACGCTTTTTCAAATGAGATACCACATTTATATGCAAATAACGCATAACTTCTGCGTTTGTTTGCCAGCCATGTCTCCCCCCCGCCACCCTGCCTCGAGGTATTTTCATAAGTGTACTGCACTAATTTTTTTCCATCAACATGTGGAAGAGGATTGGCATAGTCGCACTTGTGAGAGTGCCTTGCTGGGGGAGGGTGTGGCTGGCAAACACAGAAGGTGTGAGTTATTTGCGTAAAAATGCGGTACATCTCCCTGGAGATTCTTATGCGCCTAGTTTATAGAATGAACACTGTGAGAAGCACTGCCAAAGTCAGCCTGTGTTACCAGTGGGAAAATACATATTGCTCAGGTGTTCCATGGCAGAAAAAAACCTGAGGGCCACTGAAAACCACAGAAAAGAGACCCCAAGAGCAGAATGAGGCAGTGGGTGTGGGTATGAGGAGATGCGTGTGTTTGTGTGTCTCTGTGTAACAGAGCTTAAGGATCTGTATGTGTATGTGTTGTGTACATGTGTAATACTAAAAAAAAAAAAAAAAACCTGTTGACAGTGATTGACTCCTACTCACAGTGACCCTATAGGACAGAGTACAACTGTCCCATAGGGTTTCCAAGGCTGTAATCTTTATGGGATCAGACTGCCAGGTCTCTTCTTCTATGGAGCCACTGGTGGGTTTGAATCAGGGGTTCGAACCAGAATGAAACAGTTCAAAGCCCTATTCTCCAGTTAGCCTCAGAAGTCCTTAAGGGACTACAATCTAATCATATCTATATTCCCAGTGCCAGCATGGTAAATTACTCAGTAAGTATTTGTTGATAGACTGAATGAGTGAAGAGAGAGTCGTGATCTTCCACAATTCATGGGTAACAGTATGACAAGAACAAAATACCTTAAATCAACAACAACAATGAAAATCCCAACCAAGAAAAGAAAAGTGTTCTTTTCACGCCATACATCCATCCTGATTTGGTCCTAATACAACAACATCGTGATCATGTTGGAAAAGGATCTGTCCCCACTGTAGCTGTCAATATTTGCCAAATGCCCAGACTGGACATAATTTAGAACCTAAATTTGACCCCTCCCTGCAGCATAAAAAGTCCCACACTAGCTCAGGGCACATGCTCTCTGACAACACCATAAAGGGCTATTTGGGAAGTAGGCTCAGTTGACTTCCGTGGCTTCTACGTCACACATTATCCTGAACTTCTGTGGCTCCCTGCCTCCATCTATCCCTGGATGGATTCGTGAGGCCTTATATATAGCTGTTAAATCAATACCCCAGCATCATTCCCTTAACTGTAAAAATAGGTACCAGATGATATGAGGTAATCTCACCACCACATAAAAGGGCACCACTTAACACAATTACATTCAGTTGGCCATATGCTTCCTCAGGGTTTCAGATAAGGAAGCATACCTGTGGGTGCCAGTGGTTATTGTGAATTTTTAAGTTGTTTATTCAGGAGGGCAAGAATGAACTCCAACTAGACTGGCTGAGCATATCCTCGGGAAAGTGACCACTGGCTGCATGAGGCTCAAATGTCAGATGCATCCACTCAGATCCACCTTGCATCTGGAACACTGAAACAGATGTGTTCACTTGGCTCACAAGCGTTTGATGTTGAAACTCTTGCACTGGGCTAATTTCAGATGGCTCACATTAAAAAGAAAAGGAAAAGGGGAGCGGCAATGTGTTTTCCAGTACTTCCTGTTATCCAGTCCTCATGCAAACTCTAATTAGACTGGATTGGAGAGAGATGAGTATAGGATGGGAAATAAAAATAGTGAATGTTGATAAACTTTTCTGGCAATTCAACAATTCTAGTGTCTTAAAAGAAGGAAAGTCTTTTGCAGTACCTGCACTCAGGAGAGAGATTGGGAAGTCCTGAAATTCAAAATCACCAGGGAAACAAAGTTTACTTTGCAGTGCCTTTGACTGAGGTTCTCTGGTTCACGGACAATATACTGCAACTGATAGATTAATCTACAACATCATTCAAAATCTTTATGATTAACAGGAAACATCTCTGCTGGAACCAATTCTACCTTCTTTGGCCAAAACAACTGAAAGCCTTTCAGATTTAACTTGAGGGGAAGAGGGATCTTTCATAAAGTGAAAAAAAACAGTGGCTAAAAATAGGGCATTCATTATTATTCAATCAACCACAAACCAGTCAATGTTATGGGGTGGAGAAGAAGGATAAAGAAGCAATGTTCTCAACTGGAAGCATGTTCAAATTGTAGTATGTTCCAATTAGCAACAAACAAGCAAATGTACACAGTAATTTAGAGAATTTAGTGAAAAGAGCACTGGTTTTAGAGTCGTAAGATAGTGGGTATGTGACTCCCTGCTCCGTAGCTGTGTGATCCCGGCAAGTCATTTAACCTCCCTGAAGCTAGTTTTCTTCAGTGATAATAATTCTCTGAGTAGGTACAACGTCTAGCCCCTTTTTCCTTTGGGGCCTCTAGAAGCACTAATGTCATAAATGGCACAGTGGCCTCGAGTTTTCAGTTCCCATCGTAGAGGGCAGGGGGCCAACGGGGAGTTGGCTGGAGTCAGCTCTGGTAGAAGGGAGCAAAAAAGGCTGATCCTGATGGAGGAGGGAGAAAAGGACAATGCAATCGAGCACTGACTATGCCATGCACCCACATCACTGCACATCCCATTCCCTTTGCCTGGAAGGCTCTTCCTCAGCTTAGTCATCCAGGCAAACTTCTTCTAACCTATCAAGAACCAGACCGAGCAACCTTGCACGGCCTCTGACTTCCACAGGCACAATTTTCTGTGTACTTTCCACTGGGTTCCACAATGCCTGCTTTCCCATACTGTTGCAACTGGTCTAACTGTGATAGAGGTGAAAACAATGTCATCCAGGTGCTGTCGACAGTCCACAGATGAAATAAAAATTGGTTTGCAAAGGGCTTTTTTCATTTACTTCATAAAATTTTGAGACCTTGGTGCCTACAGCAGATGTCCACAGGTAGGATGCAGCAGGGCTTCGAACTCTCAGCCCAAGCAGTCACTTGTCCTCTCAAGAGCCCAAAGCTCCAGCCTCTCCCCCTCCCCAGAGCTGGCTGGCACCAGATAGGTATCTTTTTCTCAGGGTGGTGAGTCTTCTCCCATCAGCCGGTCCTGTCACAGCCTTGACTCCGGTTTAGAAACACTTGGGCAACGAGTCGCACTAAGCCCAATCTCAACAAAATGAAACATCCTGAGCCACTAGCAGCACGGTTCCACTGACTACCACTTAACTCTATGCTCCCACTGAAGCCGTCAGCATTTGCCAAATGCGCATTTAGTTTTCTCAGGCAGAAACAGGGCTCCACCACAACTATAGATATCCACAAGTGAACCCTTTCGAAAGGAGTTCTGTTGGCGCAGTGGTTAAGCGCTGAGCTGCTAACTGAAAGGTCAGTGGTTTGAACTCACCAGCTGCTCTGCGGGAGAAAGATGTGGCAATCTGCTTCCGTAAAGATTTACAGCCTTGGAAACCCTATGGGGCAGTTCTACTCTGTCCTATAGGGTCACTATGAGTGGGAATTGACTTGACAGCAACGGGTTTGTTTGTTTGTTTGGGGTACCCACTCAAACCAACTGCGGGCTCAAGGTTATATCTCCAGGTACACAGAATTGACAGAAGGAAATAAAATGTTTCCACAGCTTGTGGGAAAGTGACAACTGCCTTGAATGTGTCAAGTCAGAACTTCTAGAACCACCAAAGACCTTTACTAGCTATAACCTCAACAACTCCCTTCCCTCTGTGCTGGGCATTCTCATCTCAGTGAATGAAATACCTTCCAGAACTAAGCTCATTTGTTTATATAAAATCAGGCCCATTTAGAGAGAATAAAAAAGTTGGCATCCACGCATTCGAGGCAGTTTAAGACCTTACCTGTGTCAGTGCTGCTTGCTGAAAATCTGCCTTTCAATGCGGCATTCTGTGGAAAACTAGCATGACTGGCCAGGGGCGGATTAACCAGTCAGCAAGGTACACGTGGGTTCACATTAAGCAAGGTATGCAAAGGCTTACTTACCAATGGGTACTGAACAATTTCACATGGGTTTCACCACATTCAGGCTTACTTGTGCGTGCTTAGTAATCTGTAGTGCACGATTTCATATGGGTTTCACCTCTGAAACCTTTGATGTGGTAGAATTGTGCGCTACAGATTAGAGAGTAAGCGCAGCAAGCCCCGCACACCTTGCTTATTGGGTATTTTCCGTCCCTGTTACTGGCTGATATACAAAGGCAGCTAAAAGTCACACAAAGAAGTTTAGGAAGAAGGCACTTCCTGTCCTCCCTCCACGGTGGAAAGATACACTCCTGAGGACATATAATGGGGACTAGATGAAGCAGAAGGCTAGGAGCTCAGTTTACAAAAACACATTCAAGCAAATTATTTTCATATTTGTAGAGAGATTATCAAATGGATGGCTTGTGCAGCTATTAACCTACGCTCGCAACCCCTAGCAGAGTCCTGCCAATCTCACCGTGTAAATAACACAAGGTGGGAGGTTTGAGACTCTGGGAAAAATGCAAAGAAAACTCGTTCTAATGGCAACAGTTATGCTTAAAGTAGACCCCCAAATCTCAGGGCAGGTTTTGTTTAACGAAGACCAAAACCACATTTGTTTAAAAGAAAACCAAAACCGTAGCCCTCATTCGCTCCCTCCCTCCCAATCTGCCACACCACCATCTCTGTACTTTCTTCTTTGGGAACAGCTGCTTTCCAAATTCTCCCCTGCAAACAGAGGAAAATGCTTTCAATGGCAGCAGAGCAGATTCAAGTTAGGTTTAAGTGACAGTGGCCTAGCAGCGAAGGTCAGGATAACCTAGACAGCATGTGAAGATGGGGCACCAGACACATTTGAAAACAGGATGAACAGTGGCATGATTTGGGTTCCCTGTGCTCCTGGCATCCAGGAATGTGTGACAGGCGGCACCATGGAAGTGGAAATTAGGAGGTTGGAGCCCCAGATGCTGCTCTGCCACTGACCAGCGAAGAGACCTGGAGGGCAGCAATGCCCCCTGGCTCAGCTTCCCCAGGTGAGAATTTGATTAAGGTTACCATGGAAATGGAAGGGACTCATTCCACTCCATTAGCTATCTATGTGTATGGTGTCCTTTGCACAGGAGGAGAGGGAGGAGATTCAGACAGGAGAGACTTTGGGATTTGTGGTTTTGCCAAAAATTGCAAATCCCTTCATTCTATTTTAACATGGGTGTTCTCATGTATGAAATACACCAATCAGAGCACAAAGGGTAGCATGGCTGAAGAAAGACTACACTCAACCATACTGCATTCTGCCTGACCCAAGAATTTGACAATAATTCTTGAATTCACACATTCCCTCTAACATTTGTGTATATAATGATTATAGAGTGTAACTTTCCCGACTTAGATGAGAACAAGGTATTTGCTTATCTGCTAAAACAAGCACATCAGATCATTTAATGTGTGGTCCCAAAGCAAGTGCATAGTTTAGCTGGGCTCCACACTAACAATTTCAGATAACGAGTTCTGAGGCACCAGTCTAGACATACTTTTTAGGGAGCAATCATACGGTTAACCAAAGGAAATTATTTAATATGACATGAGAACCTATCCCTTAACATCAGTTAACACCGTTGCCAGTAACTTCCTCTACCTTTTCAGAGCCGAGTTACACAATTTCCCCAGTTCTTATACTTTGTATGAGTCCTTGGGTGGTGCGAGCAGTTGACGTGCTCGGCTGCTAACAGAAAGGTTTGAGGTTTGAGTCCACTCAGAGGTGCCTCAGAAGAAAGGCTTGGAGGTCTACTTCCAAAAACTCAGCCATTGAAAACCCTACAGAGCACAGTTCTACTCTGACACATATGGGGTCGCCATGAGTCAGAGGGCAACTGGTTTTCTTTTTTTTTTACATTTTGTAAGGCAGCACTGAAATCCACAGACCACGTGCCAAAACAAGATCTCAAAAGAAGTATGTCACAGTTTGAGGGAAAGAATTATCTTCAATATCTCAGCCTTATTTTCAAAAAGAAAGGGCCCAGAATAGTAGTACTTTGTCTCTCAATGGGGAAAAGTCAATGTTCCTCCAATTATTTTAGAAACAATTCTGTCGTCTGTGAATTAATACACGGAGAGATCTGTTCCTGGAAGCTGGGGCGGGTCACTCCAGTGTGCACGCACTCCCGGGCTGAGAGGCTGCAGGGGAGACCGCACCTTTCTCACATCTGGTGGGGGGGAGGGGTGGGGGGATGTGAGGTAACCAGCTCTTTCTTTGACCCACCTCATACCCATGAGAGATCCTGCACACAATCAGCAGGGCTCAGATGCTCTTCCTGGCATCTCTGCATCCCGTGGAAGGAAAGTGCTGGCTGACTGCAGGGCGAGCCTTCCCCTGGCGCCCCACCAACAGAAAGCACATGTCTGCATTTTATATTCCAGTAAACTCCAATCTGGCCATCGGCCAGCAGACCTCTTTATAATGTCAAAGATAAAAGCACTGGACATGTTTGGCACCCTGCCCCCACCTCCATTCACTTGTAACCATCTCATAAACCAAGCATGCATTACTGTTAACAGAGCTTTCCAGACAAAGGTCCCATAGAGCTTCATAAACATTACCAGATGATGATCAGAGGTGTCCCTACTTCACAGGAAGAGAAAGAGCACCAGGGAGGGGCAAGTGACTGCACGCTGGAATCATGGGGGCAACTGGAAATATGTACTCAGAACACTCCAGCTCCCAAAGAACTGCTCCTGAGCCACCTGAGTCATGGGCATCTTTCATTAGGACTTGGCAGGCTGGCATCTCCAATCTGCCCCAAAAGGATAGATACAGATATGATCTGTGTATTGCTGTTTGATAGGGGCCTTATCAAATTTCGGATGACTTGTAGATAACTTCATTCTCCTCATATCTCCAGTGTTCTCCCTCATGCCCGAGGGAATACTCTGATGCCATCCCCAGAAGATTTGTGAAATCATTAACTCCTGATCAGTTTTTATTTTCTTTTTGAGTCATCTGCTAAGTAAATCAAAACTACATAGCCCCAGCTGTTTTCCTTTAACATTTCTTTCTATTTTATTATTTAGTTAACTTTCTAGATTACTTTGAAACTAAAATTTTAAGATCAGTCAATGCTATCAATTAGAATACGTAAGGATTTTTTTTTTTTTGGAAGTAAATAAATACAAAAATCCCGCTTGCTCTGTGCAGGAACAAGGGGTAGACAGAACATTCAGACGGCTTAATGTATGATAATGCCTCAGTTTTTCAGCATCAGTGGGAACTGGATTATTCTGGATATGCTTATTTCTTATATATCAGAGGCTTTAATTCACTCTAGGAGGCTACCAAGTGCCTACTCCCCTTGTCCACCACCCAACCAATAATGCACACACAGATACCCACAGACATGCCCACACCCATACACTTACACACATACACATCCCAAGGGTGTGCTTTAAGGGATACCGAGGTCTCTGACTTTCCTTCAAACTGCAGACCAACTGTTCCCCCAGCTCTGGTTCTCTTCTTGGCTGTCAGAGCCTAGTGCAAAAACCAAAAAACCAAACCCACTGCCGTCGAGTTGATTCCGACTCGTAGCAACCCTACGGGACAGAGTAGAACTGCCCCATAGTGCTTCCAAGGCTGTAAATCTTTACAGAAGCAGACTGCCACATCTTTCTCTTGCAGAGTGGTTGGTGGGTTCAAACCGACAAACTTTTGGTTAGCAGCTCCGTGCTTAACCACTGCGCCACCAGAGCTCCTGAGCCTAGTCCAGTGGGTATATAGCGAGAATCACCTGGGGAGCATCAAAAAATACAGAGGCCCAGGTCTCACCTAGCCAAATGATACAGAATCTCTTAGGGCACAGACCCCGACATCTATATTTTTATAAGCTCTCCAGGTGATTCCAATGTGCAGCCATGGCCATGGACCACCAGCCTGGTCTTTGTCACTCCAGTCACCATCTCTAACCCCTGTGATCACAACTGTCACTTTTTGTGCCAACACTGCTAACATTTGCTACAAGGGCTTATGATTTTAGCTTTTCTTTTTCTTGTCTACTCAATCTGCAATTGCATCTGCCATGTTCTCTGCTTTTGCAAAAATTAGTTGACTTATCACAGACACCAAAAGTGACCAAGTTCACAGTGCTATGTGTAATATTGTGCCCTTCAGGTTGTCTTCGATTCATGCCAGCATTTCCCAATTGCACACTAGGGCCAGGTGTTGCAACCGTGAAAAGATGAGACATGGCCCTCAGCTGTGGGGCACTTACACTCTAGCGGGTGAAATAACCACATAAATATATTTCTAAACATGGCATGTAATAAAAGAAAGATAAGCCCTGGGGCTACAGGAGCACAGTGGCAGGGCCCTTTGCCCAACCAGGCTTTAGGGAAACTGTCCTAGAGAAGACAATGCCTGAGTTCAGTCTTGAAGGACATGGAAGAGTCAGTCAAGAGCAGAAAGGTCAGGGAGGCATTCCAGACAGAGGGAACAGCAGGATGAAACAGAGGGCCATCAGATGCACAGGCAGAGGAGGAGACCAAGCTGTGCAGTGATCTTAGCTCACAAATGAGATGGCAGGAGTGGTGGGGATGGTGGGCAGCACCCCTCACTCCTCTTTGCCCTACTGTGTTTGTAGCTGCTTGCTGTTCAGAGGCTGCTTTTTCATAGTTAAGAGGCTTTTTTACCCTGAACCTGGGGGCCTGTTGTCATTGTTAGTTGCTTTTGAGTCAAGTCTGACTCATGGCGACCCCACATGTGCAGGGCAGAACTGCTCCATAGGGTTTTCCTTACAGAAGCAGATCACCGGGCTTGTCTTCTGAGGCACCTCTGAGTGGGTTTGAAGTGCTAACCTTTTGATTGTACGTTGCTGTTGTTACGTGCTGTCAAGTTGATTTTTGACTCACAGGAACCCCATGGGACAGAGTAGAACTGCTTCATATGGTTTTCTTGGCTGTAATATTTTTCCCAGGTCTTTTTCCTATGGAGCTACTGGGTGGGTTCGAACTGTCAAACTTTCAGTTAGCAGCTGAGTGCTTAATTGTTGCACCACCCAGGGACTCCTTAACCTGGGGGCCTACTTCAGTGTGAATCCACAAATCTAAAAACAGAAGGCTGGACTAAAGGTTCACAGAGGGAGGGGGCAAAGGTAAAGGTCTAGAGATGAAGATGAAGAGGTGCGGCAAGGGTCGGATAAAAGAGTGAATTTGATTTTGTGTGGGAAACAGGGAGACATGGGAGGGTTTTAAGCATGATCACTATGTTTTTCAAATATCTATGTGGA
The DNA here is from genome assembly GCA_030035585.1 of Dugong dugon. Classification (NCBI taxonomy): domain Eukaryota; kingdom Metazoa; phylum Chordata; class Mammalia; order Sirenia; family Dugongidae; genus Dugong; species Dugong dugon. Next base: position 17,990,774 of record CM057469.1, on the reverse strand, counting down.
AAAAGTGCTGACAAGTGGAGGGACTGAAAGCAAGAAGGCCAGTTAGAGATCTTGCATCAACCTAAGAAGAGATGACATAGACCTGAATGAGGCATTGGCCTTAGGAAGAGAGACAGAGAGGAAGGGACCCATTTAAGAGATTAAGAAGGTGATGGCTTGGGAGTAAGTTGTCTGTGGAGAATAAAGGAGGAGGAGGACATTAGAATGATGGCTAAGCACCTGGCTTCAGCAACTAGGTGCATAATAAAGCCTTCAAGTGAGATCAGGAATGTAGAAAGGCGGCGTTTAGGGAAGAGTTTGAGTTCACTTTTGGTTACGTTGAATATGAGTTGCCTGCAGAGGATCTAAGCAGAACTGCATCAAAGGCAACTGGAAATACGAAACTAGACTCAAAAGACAAAATTAAGAAGTATTGATTTGGAAGACACTGTCATATAGCTGAAATCTTAAAATATGGGAGTAGAGGACATCACCCAAATCCTGGAGAACCTCAACATTTAACAGGTTGACCAAAGAGCAGTAGAGTAAGGTGCAGAAGCTAAGAGGGAATATGCTTATAAGGAGAAAGGAGGGGACTGACAATGTGGAATGTGACAGAGGGCCCACTTGGGAAGAGACCCAAAGTAGGCCAGCAGATTTGGAAATTAGGGGGTCACTGATGACCTGAGAGACACCAGTTTCAGTGGATGATGGTGGTGAAAGCCTATCAGTAAGGAGTTAAGAGAAAAAAATGAAGAAACAGGGACATTAAGTGCAGTTGACTCCTTCAAGGGATTTAACAAATTGAAGTGGAGAAAACAATGGCTTAGAGGCAAAAGCTGGGTTGGAAAAAGGGATTGTATTTTTATAATGGGAAAGTCGTGAGCATGTTTATGCTATAGGAAAGGAGTGAGTGGAGAGGGAGAGGCTGACCACAGGAGAGAGGGAGTGGCTGGAGGAGCCAGGCCAAGGAGGAGGCAGAGGGGTGGATGATGAGCAGAGGTGGTGGTGGAAGGGGTGGCGGGGATTCTGCTTCCTTTTCCACCGAGACAAGAGGAAGAGAGAGGAGGATGGGTGCAGATGTAGCTGCACCTAGAGGTGTGACAGGTGGGAAGTCGAGGGATATTATGCCTAATGGGCTTTATTATTTCTGTATGGACTGAAATTAAGGGAGAGCAGGGGCTTAGGAATAAGAAGGTCAGGTAGCACCATGATGGAGACCACCTGACATAGTGGGAGCCCAGCTGAGGGAAGGTGCAGAGCACCTGCAGTGTCCACTTGCAGGGTCCTGTGATTTCCCCCAGCACTCTCTGCATTACAGGTGCCAGAGCTACAGGAAAATGCTGTTGAATTCATCCATGGTCGGGCATAGGCAGAATGGCAGAAAAGAGGCAGTTGAGGTTGTTGGTGAAAGTACACATAATGTTGGACAGAAGGAGGTGAAGCCAGGTATGGTGAGATTTTTAAAACGGCAAATAACCTTTCTTTTCTCCAACTACAATTTGGCCCATGAAATCAATGTGCATTTTTTCTTTTTGTTGTTTGTTTAACCTCCGGGAATAATGGTGACATTTCCATTACAGGTAGTCCCCAACTTAACAACGTATTTGAGTTATGACGAACTAACTTATGACCGTCTTTTTTTTTTTTTTTTGTACATCTTACTGTTAGTAATATGTATTACATACAATGTGGCAGTGTGTAATTTGCTGATGTTATCATAACTCGCAGATGTTCAAAGATCAGATTTATAAAGATACTGATAATAAAAGGCAAAAATAATGAAAACTAAAAAAAAAAGAAAAAGTGTTCAACTTCTGTCAGCATTGACAAGACAGTCCTCAGAATGGAAACCCATCGTAAGTTGGGGACTACCTGTATATAGGTTTCATGGTGCTGATAATAGATTTTATAATTCCTTGGCCATCTCTCCACTCCCATTTCCAATGCTGTTTCTGTTTTGTAACGAAGAGTCTACTATCTTTATAATGAGAATACAACAGTCGTTAAACTACTGGAAAATTATCAGTATGTAAATGCTTGATAGTAGCTTCAAGTCACATTTGCTTTATCCATTTCTAGCTTGTTCAAGGTCACTAGTTCACTTTCTAGAACAAAATCAGAGAACACTGATGATAAAATAGCTGTTAAGCATTTCCTAAATAGGAAACAGCACCAGAGGCCCTACCTCATTGGGTTGATATAAGGACTAATTGAGATAATGTGTGTAAAGTGCTTAGCACAACAAATGGCTTGCAGGAACTGCTAAACAAGCATGAGCTCTCTTACTACAGAAGATGGGAAGAAGAGCAAACAACCCAACGACATTCACAATCTGTAAGAACAGTGTGAGGAAGACAATGCTGAATTGCTGAGGCTTATGAAAAATGTCACAGTGCTCTTTTAGCAAGGCAGAGAGCATGGAAGAGACCAATGTACTGCTTAGAACAAGCAGTAAAATATCAACAGAAATAGAAAGAACAGAGCTACTGACTCCTTCTCTTCTTCTTTCTCTTTTCCCAAAATATTCTCAAACAGGAGAGAATAGAATAAGGTATTTTAGAAAAGTTCTGTTTCTAATTCCAGATGAACTATATCCTGGGTTAGTGAAAGAACTTTATAAATTTACAAATTTGGTCATGAAATTATTATCTATTATCTCTGAGGAACTGAGAGAAGGGAGTGGCAGCAGAGGACCAGAGCACTGGCAAATATGGTCCCCCCAAAAAAACATACACAAAAACAAAAGTTAGCATAATGGAAGCCTCCAGTCAGATAACTTAAATGTCTATCTTTAGCTAATGCTTCCAAACGAAAACCAAACCCATTGCCATTGAGTAGATTCTGACTCACAGTGACCTCATAGGTCAGAGTAGAACTGCCCCATACGTTTTCCAAGGAGCAGCTGGTGGATTTGAACTGCCGACCTTTTGGTTAGCAGTCAATCTCTTAACCACTTCGCCACCAGGGCTTTGGCTAACACTTACTGAGACTTAAAAATATATAATAAAACAATAAAATAAAATGGTATTCACTGGAGTTGGCATGGGAGTAGTGAGACAAAAGCCCTGCCAATCTGAACTCTTTTTTTTTTTTTTTTAAATGGAGACTGTACAGGTATTAACACCATATATTTTTATTTCAACAAGGATTTGATAAAATCTTTCATAATATTCTATGGGCAAAATAACGAAGTCTGGTTGGGATGAGAACGCACGTATGGGTTCATGGTTGGCTGAGCAACCAACTATATTTCAGGATTAAATGATGCCAGCTTTGATCCCTCTTGGTAGAAATCATTTTCCTTCTTTTACAGATGAGGTTAAATTTCAGAGAGCTGACTAGCTGCAGGTCAAATGATAATAATAACAATAATAAGAAGAACAATATTTACTGAAGGTTTATTGTACTAATTACTCTAAATGCTTTATCTCATTTAATCATTTCATCTAGGTATAAGATAAAAACCACTTTAGTCCCTCATTTACCCATGACAAGATTGCAGCTGAGAGAGATGAAGTAACTTCCTCAAGTTCAAGAAGCTAGAAAACTAGAAAGTGGTGGAGATGGATTTGAACTCCCAGCTGTATAATTTGGAAGCCTGGGTGCTCTCTGCTATACCATACTACCTCAAATATTCAAGCACTTGAAGACCAGTGGGTGGAACAAGGAGCCTATTTACTCTGTATTGTTCCATGAGACAGAGCTAGGACCCTGATGTAAGTTAAAAGAGGCAGTTTTTAGTTCATGAGACCCGTTAGCTTTATAATTATACTTGCCCAAGAGTGGAATGGTCTGCTCAATGAGAGTACACTGAGATCCCCATTAAAATTTTTCACATGGACTCTGGACACCCACCAACGGGAATACTGCAGAGGTAATTCCCGCCGTGGGTGGGTGGGGCTTCAAAGGTCCCTTCCAATCCTGCGCTTAAGGACCCTAGGAAACAACTCCCTTATACTTTAATTATAAAAAGACACAGATCTCTGACAGAAGAAGGTGGATAATATTTACGCTTGTGACCAGATTAGAAAACTCACATATCTAGGTATACCACCAGACCTGTGTTACTAAAGCCTGGTTCGCAAGCCTTACAAATGACTGCTTTCTTGGAAGAGGAAAGAATGCAAGGGGCATAAACTCACATAAGACGGAATATTCTGATGATAATTGGAAATATACATCCTGTCTTTCCACTGAGTGGTTTGCAAGTCTTGGTGTGGGAAGTGGGATAGGTCACCGACAATGCTAAGAACTGTTGGAAGAAAGAAGGGTGAGAATATCCCCTCCTGATAGCCCATTATTTAAACTATCATGAAATTATTTTACGAGTAACAGTTATTTAGATGCTTCAAGTAATATCATTAACTGGCATATCCTATAGAGCTTAACATGGCGCCAGACAAGTAATAGGTATTTATTATTTATTCATTCATGCAACACAAATTTACGAAGCACAGTACTGGGCACTGAGGATGCAACAGAGAACAAGACTGATAAGGTCACTCTTACTTTCCTAACAAGTAAGCAAATACAAACAATACTAGGTAAAGTTTTTTTTGTGCTATCATGGAAATAAAGAGGTAGCAGAAAATAACAAGGAGAGAGGCACTGACTTTGATAGGATAGTCTCAAGGATGTTCTCCCTGAGCAGGTGATGTTTAAGCTGAGAGCTGAAGGATGATAAGGAGCTAGGCAAGCAGAAAGCTACTGGAAGACTGTTTCAGGCAGAAGGTACCCAAATGCAAAGGCCCTGGGGCAGGAAAGAGTTTAGCACAATCCAGCCATGAGACTGAGCTGTGATTAGAAAGGTGAACAGGGGCCTGCTGGCCTTGTTAGGGATGCTGGATCTCCCTTCCCAAGTGTATCTTTCTCTTTCCGAATCGCATGTTAAGAACCCTGAAAATATGGTTTGTTGTTGTAAAAAACCAAGATTGCAGCCACAGTGGTGCTAATGTCTGAGAGAAGGGAATGGGAAGCTGTTCAAGAGGGTCATCCAGAAAATATTCTTCTGGCTTCTGTGTGAAAAACAAATTGCAAGGTAGCAGAGAGTGGAAACAGGCAGACCAGGTAGGATGAGAGAAAGGGGCTTAAGAAATACTCATAGAATTATAGTTGTTACTGGTGAAAGAGAGGGAAAAGAAAGAAGCCACACAGTCTGGTGTCAGTCACGAAGTCTTGACTTAACTCATCCCGGCATGTGGTTGAGAAACACTGGCTTGGTTTATTAACCCAGCTCCTGTTGCTAAACTTTCCCCAGGATATCGTATGTATTCTCAACTCTCTTAGCTATCAAACCTTCCTCTCATCTAAAAAGACAGCCCATCCCATGGGTTGAAATCACTACAATAAGCAAAATTCACTTTATAATGTTGGGTATTGGCTCTAAACTTATTTTCAGTCATGGGTTGGGGAGGGAGAAAGTGTAGAGAGGAAAGAGAAAACAAAGTTTGTGAAAGTTGCAAAGGAGTCTCTGAGTCAATAATTTAATGACAAATAAATAAATAAATGTACTAGAGTACCCTTGGGTCCCAGTTCTTATTCAGTTACACATCTGTTCTGCAATAGAATGAGGGAGTTAATTACTTTTCTATGACATGTATGTATTCTGTGAGACACCACACTGCACCAGTTAATAATGATCTACCTTCTGTTGACACAAAATGTTTAAATTAATAAAAATCTAAATGATACATCTCATAGCAAAGCATACTTAATTGAAAGGCTGGTTGGCAGGAGTAGTAATTTTCCTGGGTAAAAATTATTGAGCTCAGTTTATGGTAACATGAAAAGCTCAGTCAATAAAGGGACTTATGTGGGCTAGCTATTTACAAGAGTATACGCTTTACAGAAAGGGAGGATGGGCTTCTTTACTCTCTAATGGAACAGCACCGTGAGTGTTAGAGACAGAAACTGGGACTGCCAGAAGACAACTGCCCATCACTGACAACATCAGCGATTTTACATTTAAACCCACCTGCTCAATCTTTGGGGTTCGAAATGACAAATGCAAACAAGAGTATAAACAATCCCTTGAAGTTCCCCTATTAATATTAAAAATCCTTCTGCTCTGCACTGAGTGTACTGTTGGTAACTAAATACTAAACCAATAGCATTAGAGAAACAGTTTATTTTTACCAAACTGTATAGTGGTCTTAGGTTACTCTGGAAAAATGCAGATAACATCTAAAGTAGACTGACAGCACTAAGACCAAAGGTCACACTCTAAATAAACTTGACCAGAGTGTCTTGTTCAAGACCTGGAACCACCCACAGACAAGTCTGAAACTCAAGACATCCCGTAATAATCTTGCTATTTTCCACCTGTTTTTGGTTCAGAGAACAGAACAATCTATTACCTTTCTTTCATTTTAAACTCTCCCTTCATTTCTCTTTGCCATGCCATCTTGCTTAAAATGTAGAACAGAATACAAGGCAAACAAACAAGAAATACTGGGACTGAAGTCAAGAAGTAAGGTTTATTTCCTGTATAATAATTTGTTCTTTTTGGGGTGCCAATGCTAAAGGACTGCGGAGGAGGATTACTTCTTTCTCATCATTAAACACTCCTTTCTCTTCGCTGTCCTTCACGGTTAAAAGCAGCCTCCATCCATTTAGGCCAACAGGAAATCGTGTTGTATAGATGGTAAGCCCGATACTGTAAGAATTTAGGTACAAACCTAATACGAACGCGGGGTAATCCTTTTCGCATTGTTTGCCTATTTTTTACTTGCTTTTCAGGAGGCTTCGGATAATTGGGTATTCTTTTAGACCTCTGAGTACACAGTAGGTATTCAGTAAATGCTTGTTGATTGCTTTGGGAAGTAACAGATAAAGGCAAACATGGTCCAAACCCAGAGGAGGAGATTAAAAAAAAAAACAACAAATCCAGGTTTATTGGGTAAAGTTGTTTTTTGTTTTTTGATGGCTGTTGTCATTAGTTGTCACTGAGTCGATTCTGACTCCTGGTGACCCCATGTGTGCAGAGTAAAACTGTGCTCCACAGGGCTTTCAAGGTTGTTGCCTTTCAGAAGCAGACTGTCAGGCGTGTCTTCTGAGGTGCCTCTGGATGGGTTCAAACTGCCAATCTTTTGGTTAGTAGCCACGTGCTTAACCGTTTTGCACCACCCAGGGAGCAGCCATTTTTTAACAGCAGAATGTCTGCTTTTTGTTGTTGTCGTTGTTGTTCTTCCCCAAATATCTGATTTATCCAAGGACTTGAGCCAAGTCAAAGGATTCCATAACTTGAGAAACGAGAAGCTTCTTGGGGATTGAGGGATCAGACAGATGGGAAAGACTTGCTTCTTAGAGAACTCCGCAGAGAAAATACCACAATATGTTAAGAGTCCAGACTCTAACTCAAATACCTGCCGTTTAAGTCTATTTCCCCAAGCTAAGTGAAGACTGAAAACTGCAGGTCACCCTGCCTGGATAGCCTGTCCCCCACTTTTGTTGCAGGCTGAAGAATTCCTATTCTGTTAATCTCTCCTTATGAGTCTTATTTTTCTATGGCTCTTATGCCATTAAAGGTGCTCTTTGTCCCTTTTTAAATCATACGACTACTGGACACAGTGAGCTGCAGAGAAAGCTAATGAAGGACACTGCTCTGAGTCTTTTGTTGAGTTGAAAGGCAACAATGACATGAAATCTAGGAAGTTAGTGTTCACAAACTTTACAATGATTTTAATTGACTTTATTCATAACACGAAGCAGTTGTAAGAAGTAGATGTTCATTTACATGATGTCAAACAGAGGCAATTTTCCTCATCTTCTGAGGCCATGTTTGTCACCCAGCTGGGGCATTCTTCCATGTCAAATGTAGTCTAATTGTTTCAAAATAATCAACATGTTTTTCAGTTGTAGAAAACATAATTTATTAATTGGCTGCTATTTTATGTGTTCCATTTTAAAAGGCACAATAAATAGAGAAATTAGCATAACAAGGTGTTGAAAAAATGCCAAGATTGACTAAATTCTGAGACAAGCAAGATGATTCCAAATTAAGGATGAGTAAATTTATTGCATAGAAGGGTTGAGTGACAAATGTGGAGACAACTGTTTTATGGGCCCTTAGCTGTGGTTTTCAATTTAATGTTAGAGACAGGAAAGCATTATCAATGCTTTAATAATTCCAGGATTCTAATTTACTATCAGAAGAAGACACAGAGAAAGCCCACATCTTTCTTTACTTATTAGAATTCTCAGAGTCTGAAAATGACTTGGCAGTAAAGGTTGAAAGCAGAGAAAACAGAAGATATGCTGATGTCTGCAACTGAGGCAATACAATATCTTAATTACTGGGAAGTACGGCTAGTTTAGAGAACCATTACATCCTCTTCTTAGCAATTAATACTCAGTCCAATTGGTAAGCGTTCTAATCTTTAACTGAACCACCCAGAAGCAGCCTGTAAGCAGATGAGTATTTGAAACAAACCATTTGCCATATCCCCGGGTATTAATCTGACCCAATAACATCTCATTCCTTTTGGGGAGGGAGAAAGGCTGCCATTACACATACGCAAAAGCAGCCTTCAAAAAGCCCTTCTTCTGGGTGTAATGGTGTGAGAATCACACTCATTTCCTCAACTGGTTTGTGAAGTTTTGATTCTCTTTCCTGTGCAATCATTTCTGACTTCTTGGTTCTACACCTGCCATTAGATTTTTCTGGCTGGTGGGGATCGGAAGCCAACCCTCACTACTCTTCAGTGTCTTCCTATGCCTGCACTATGAAATCCAAACTCAGCCTGGCACCCTCATTCCTCACCCCCCACCATGAGCCTTCTCAACCTTTACCCTCCAGCAATACTGAACCATTTGGAGTTCTCTCAAGCGGCTGGGACATTTCATGAAGTGTGTCCCAGTATGAAATGCTCCCTCTGAACCTAGCTCACTAACAGGCTCCTGTACATATTTTAGGGAGTCCCTGGGTGGTACAAATCATTAAGTGCTGGGCTACTAACGAAACAGTTGGCAGTTCAAACCCACCCAGAGGTGCCTTGGAAGTAAGGCCTGGCAATCTTCCTCCAAAAGGTCATGGCCTTGAAAATCCCATGAAACACAGTTCTACTTTGCAGACATGGGGTTGCCATGAGTCGGAATCAAGTCAACGGCAACTAACAACATACGTCTTTTACATCTCAGGTCAAATGTCTCCTCACCTATGAAGTCTTCCCTGACTGACAAGAGAGATTTTTCCTCCTGTCCTCCCACTGCTTTTCAAACAGGCTTCCACTAAGAGTTATTGTCTCACTGAACTGTAACTCTGTGTTTGGGTGTCTCCACACCAGAATGTAAGCCAGTTGCAGGAAGGTGCTATCTTTTTCATCTTAGGCTTCCCATTGTTGGCAGATATTAAGGCTCACCTCACTAATTTGAGGAAGATGGAAAATGAGGAAGGGCAGGGGGAGATTCAAGCAGGTTTTCTGAAAGACTGGAGGTGAAAATGATAATTATGGATCAGTAAATAAGCAAAAAAAAAAAAAAAGAGAGATTTAAGTTTACTTAAGTCCTAAGTTCCAAGCAATTACGGAAGCCTTATTTGCTGAGGGTTAATGTTCATGCAAGGAGCCTGGTGGCACAGTGGTTAAGCGCTTGGCTGCTAACTCATAGGTCTGTGGTTTGAACCCACCAGCTGCTCCGTGGGAGAAAGATGTGACAGTCTGCTTCTGTAAACACTACAGCCTTGGAAACCCTAGGGGCAGTTCTACGCTGTCCTATAGGGTCACTATGTATTGGAATCAACTTGATGACAATGGGTTTGGTTTTTTCGTTAATGTTCATGTTATGAGCAGAGAAGACTTACCCTGAATCACAGTCCTTGCTGGGGAGTGCTTCAGGGCTCCTTGGACCCCCCACAGTAGCAAATGGTTATTATACAATGGATCTGGTCTCACTCTCCCACATGGGTAGTGGAAGCATTAGCAAATGTTAGTCCAGGGTCTCGGAAGATATTATAAGTAAAATGTGCTAAATTACTCAGTGGTAAAACCGATCTAAAATACATAAATTTTCTGTTTTTACTTCTAGAGTTCTACTACCCAAATGGCTTAAAAAACTGGATAAAGATAGTATTTTCAGCCCTGTAACATGAGGAATGAACAAATGGAAGTGCTGTTCTTTTCCCTGGTTTTGCCTCCACAGCCAGGTGCAATACCCCAGCGCCTGGTCAAAGGAGAGCTGCACCGGGCTAGCATACCAGGGTTTTCTGACCCTGGTTGTCGAGTGTCACTCAACTAGAGAGTGGCAGAAGTCATTTCACCTTTCTATAAAATGACGATGTTAAACGAGGCGCCTCATATTTCTTCCAGCTATTCACACTTAACTGACTCCTTCTGACCTACCACGTACTAGATCTGTTTATGTATCTAGTAAAAAGTATGATCTCTCAAGGGAGGGGGCCCATGCACACATTTTAGGCCCAGAAAGTATGCAACTGTAAGTAGGAAGAGCCCAATCCAATGGTCATTCAGTAGGTTTTGGGGAGGGAATGTGGAGAAACCCATGTGCTCAATCTGTCATATTAAACTGGCAGCCCACTAGCTGCCTCTCAAAACCAGGAGACTATGGAAGTAGAACTGGAGTCGGTAGCTCACCATCCCCAGTTCAGAAAGCTGCATTATATATCCTCCTGAAGCTTACCCATGCCACTAATTCCCCAGCTTCATCCCTCCAACGAAGCAATGTCACTGCAGGAGGCTGTTCATAGCTAGGCAAATAGTAAGCCCCAAATGTTATCATGAAATGCACTATTAGTGGAGCCCTGGTGGTGCAGTGGTTAAGAGCTCAGCTGCTAACCAAAAGGTAAGCAGTTCAACTCCACCAGCTGCTCCTTGAAAACCCTATGGGGCAGTTCTACTCTGTCCTATAGGGTTGCTATGAGTTGGAATCAACTTGATGGCAACGGGTTTGGTTTTTTTGGTTTCTTCCCATAGTCCAGCAGTGAGGTATTAGTGGAAGTGTGTGTGGCAGAGACCTGTAGGATGCCAAGGTTTTGTAAACTCAAGCATTTCAGACTTTAAGAGCTTTGGGGGCAGGTACTGTGAACCTAACGTATCAGCCTTCAAGTTCATGGTTCAGCCCAGCAAACAGATAAGGAGAATAATGTATTCTGCAAGTAAAATAAAATTATTTTGAATGGCATGATGTGTCCTAAATTTTTGCACAGAGCAAGATAATGAAATGGATTAGAATACCCCACCCCAACTCCCTACTCCTGAGCTCGGGGATATCCTTCCTGTTATCATGAGGAGCCAGCTACAGGTTGTGGGCAGAGTCCACTGCTGTCCACTCCCATTGCAGAGTGAGCTGTTCTCCAGCCACAAGGGACCCTGAAGCTACTGAGATCACAGGCTTATGGCTAAAGAAGCGTGGGTGACCCTTGCAATGTAATGAACAAGGAATAAATGGCAAGGAAGTCTTGCCTGGTGTCTTTACTGCAGTATTTCATCATTTCTATTTCTTGCGAGCATAAGAATCCAAGTGTGGTCTCACCCAGAAAGGGAGACCAATTCCCATTCAGCAAACCCTAAAAGAGGTATTGGTCTTGTTTGGGAGCGAACTTGAGGAAAGAGAGAGTCCAGGGATGATGTCCACTTTGTCCAGGGATGTGCGGGGAAGGGGAGCAATGATCTGGCAGGTTACTCTGGGCAGTGTCACTCATGCTGTCTTCCTACTCACCCCAAGAGGCCACAGGAATCCAAGTGAAAGAACTGTAATCCTGGCTGGGCAAACACTTCAAGAGGGGAACTCTCCTCTGTTTTAAGCCTAGTAAGAACTGGTCAGTCCAGCAAGAGAACCCCCTTCCTCCTCCTCCTCTTCTCTCTATATACACACAAACCTCTCAGTGACAGCAATGTCAGGAACTGTAGGGTTTAATAGGACAGCATGAATAGTGATGAAGGACAGCGATATACCCTAAAGTCTAGAAAAAGGTCAGCTTACTTCTCAGGATGGAGAGCCAGTTCTGGGGGGAGGGAGCATGCCAAGGAGAATGAAAAGCACCAACTACCCCAACACAAGCGACCATTGGAGCCACACAGAAGGCACTGGGCACAACAAGGGAGAATGAAGCAGAAAGGAATAAATGTTGGAGCAGTAAGAATTTTTTTTTTTTTTTAAAGTAGATTCTGTAAGGAATTGAGGAACCCTGTCTAGCAAATGATGGGAACTGAGGACACTATATAAGTCCTGGAACTTTCTAACTCAAGTCTCTCCCCAGATCATTTAATAACAGTCATGGCTACCACTACTGACTGTCTATCATCTCTCAAGTGCTGTACGTACGTTATCTAATTGAACCCTCGGAGCTCTGCCAGGTATGGATTATTCTCGTTTTACAAAACAGGAAACTAAGAGTGAAATGAAGAAACTTGCCAACGTCAGTGATTAGTAAGTCTCAGAGCTGGCATTTGAATCCAGGACTATCTGACTTCAAAGCATGTGCTTTTTCCACTATACCAAGCTATACCATATATATGGTGAGGGTTTAATATCCAGAATATATAAAGAACTCTTACAACTCAACAACAACAAAAAAAATTCAATTAAAAAATGGGCAAAGGACTTGAACAGACATTTCTTCAAAGAAGATATTGTTATTGCGTGCCACTGAGTCGATTTTCAGCTCATAGTGACCCATGTAATAGAGTAGAACGGCCCCATAGGGTTTTCTAGGCTAGAATATTTATGGATGCAGATTGCCAGGTCTTCCTCTCCCAGAGCCGCTGGGTAGGTCTGAACCACCAACCTTTCAATTAGCAGCCAAGCGCTTAACCATTGCACCACCACGGGTCCTTTCAAAGATGATACACAAATAGTCAATTAAAAAAAAACAAAAGCCAAACCCGTTGTCGTCAAGTCGATTCCAACTCATAGCGACCCTAAAGGACAGAGTAGAACTGCCCCATAGGGTTTCCAAAGAGCACCTGGTGGATTCGAACTGCTGATAAGCGCATTGAAAAGAGCACATGAAATACCACTTAACGTCCACTAGGATGCTATTATCAGAAAAACAGAAACTAACAAGTGTTGGTGAGGATGTGGAGAAATTGGAAGCCTCATCCGTTGCTGGTGGGAATGTAAAATGTGCAGGCACTGTGGAAAACAGTTTGGTGGCTCCTCAAAAAATTAAACATATGATTACCATATGACCCAGCAATTCTACACCTAGGTATATATCCAAAAGATTGAAAGCAGAGACTGAGATACTTGGACACTAATGCTCACTGAAGCATTATTCACAATAGCCAAAAGGTGGAAACAACCCAAATGTCCATCAACAAATGAATGGATAAACAGATGTGATGCATACATACAGTGGAATACTATTCCATGATTAAGAGAAATAAAGTTCTGATACGTGCTACAACATGGATGAACCTTGAAAACATTATACTGAGTGAAATAAGTCATACACAAAAGGATAAATGTATGATCGCACTCATATGAAATATCTTGAGAATGGCAAAGGCATAGAGACAAACATTTATTAGTGATTAATAGCAGCCAGGAGAAGTCCCTTGGTGGCACAAACAATAAAGTGCTCAACTACTATTCAAAAGGATGGTGGTTAAAATTCACACAGAGATGCCTTAGAAGATAGACCTGGAGATCTGTTTCTGAAAGGTCACAGCTTTGAAAATCCAGTGGAGCAGTTCTACTCTGCACATATGGAGTTGACTTGAGTGAGAATCAATTAGACAGCAATTAACAATGACAACAACACTTGGTAGGAGAAGTGGGGAGTTACTGCTTAAGGAACACTGCGTTTCTGTTTGGGGGGGATAAAAAACTTTTGGAAACAGATAGTGGTGATGATTGCACAGCATGGTGAATCTAAATAATGTCACTGAACTGTACCTTTAAAAATGGTTAAAATGGCCAATCCTATGTTACATATATTTTACCACAATAATTTTTTTAATGGGCAAAAGATATACCACCAAAAAAAATATGAAGATGGGAAATATGTATATTAAAAGATAATCAGCATCATTAGTTGTTAAGGAAATTCCAATTAAAATTACAATGAGATATCACTACACATCTATTAGAATGAATAAAAACAAAAACAAAAACCTGACGAACTCAAGTGCTGACAAGGATGTGGAGCAACTAGAACTCTCTTTCAATACAGATGGAAATGCAAATAGTGCACCCAATTTTTTTTTTCTTTTGTTGTTGAGACTATACATAGTAGAACATACACCAACTCACCTGTTTCTACACATAGAATTCAGTGACACTGATTTTCATTCTTTGAGTTGTGCATCCATTCTCATCCTCCTTTTCTGAGTTGTTCCTCTCCCATTAATGTAAACTCACTGCCCCCTAAGTTTCCTATCCAATCTTTCTAGTTGCTGTTGTCAATATGATCCCATAAAGATAGCTAGTAAAAGAGCACAATGCTCAAGTCAGGCATTTTTTTTTACTAGTTAAGCTAGACTATTGTTTGGCTTTAAGAAGACTTAAGGGAATATTTTTTTGTTTACGGTTTAAAGGTTATCTCAGGGCAATAGTTTCAGGGGTTTATCCAGCCTCCAAGGCTCTAGGAAGTCTGGAGTCCATGAGAATTTGAAATTCTGTTCTGGTGCATCCACTTGGGAAAGCAGTTTGACAATTTCTTATAAAGTTAAACATATTTACTGTGTTGTTGTTGTTTGCCATCAAGTCGATTCTGACTCATAGCAACCCTACATGACAGAGTAGAACTGCCCCATAGGGTTTCCTAGGCTGTAATCTTCATGAGAGCAGATTGCCAGGTCTTTTCTCTTGTGGAGTGGCTAGTGGGTTCTAAATGGCAACCTTTCAGACAGTAGCCAAGCACTTAACAATTGCGCCACCAGGGCTCCCCACAATCCCACTCTAGGTATTTATCCAAATGAAATAAAAACTTGTATTTACAAAAAAAACCTGTAGGTAAATGTTTACAATGGATTTATTGATAATCACTCAAAACTAGAAAGGACACAAATGTGAATGGATAAACAAACTGTGCTATAGCTATACAATAGAAATGGAATATTACTTGGCAGTAAAAAGGAACCAACTTCTGATAATATATAATGATAAATACTACATATTACTTGGTTTTGTTTATATGACATTTTGAAATAGGTAACGTAGGACAGAAAGCAGATTAATGTTTAGTAAGGGCTCGAAGTGGGGTTAGGGATTGACTACAAAGGGGTTTGAGGAAATTTTGGGGGAATGCTGGAACTACTCTATATGTTGATGATAACTGGTTGAAAACCATATGTATCTCTCAAAACCCATAAAGTCATTAAAAAGGGGGGATGTTACTGGATATAAATTACAACTCAATTAAAAAAATATGATAGAGAAGGTATATCTGTTATTCATAGAACTGTAGAGATAGCATAGTGGAGTGGTTAAGAGTATAGCCTCTGAAGTCAAAAAGGCCCAATTATCTCTGTGGGAATAACAGTAACCAGCACTCTCAAAGGTGTGAAGATTAAATGAGACAAAGCATATAAAGGACTTAGAGTACCTAGCACATAGTAAGTGCCACTAAAGCTTTAGCAAGTATTCTAATTTATAATATTCTATAAGGACGTGTCATCTCATTCTACGAACACATCTTGAACACTTTGCTGCATGTCCTATGTGGAGCTAGGTCCAGTGCTTGGGACATCAAGAATACCTATACTCCCTGTGACCTCAGCTCTCATCACACTGGCTGCCATCACTGAATCTGTCCCCTGAGCAGAAGTTTCTTGCAGACTGAAAGCCAGTGGAAAATAATTTTTATGAAAGAACCAGAAAGGCTGTGACATGGAATTCATGTCACCATAAATGGTGGAGAGACCCTCCTCTTACTCCTGCAGTGGACACAGCTTAAATCTCAAAATCTCTTTTGGGCAAAACAGAGCAACATGAAAGAGCCTGGGGAGCACAGCTGCCTGTTCACTGGGGAGAAAGCTGCATTGAAGTACAACATCCTGCGATGTGGTGAACAGAATATTCCAAGGAGAACACAATAGTTATATTGTTTATTTCCCAACCAACTTTATAGTCCATTGTACCATGGCCTGAGGCCTTTCCCATTATTTCATGGTAACACTACAGACGTGATTATGTGGTTATGAACTCAACAAGCTCCTTTCTGCACTTGGCATTAATGCCACCCAGCACTGTGTTGGCTCAGGGGAAACCCACTCTTCTGACTGGAGAACCAAGACAAGACACAGGTAACACTCAGTAATGCTAGGTTTTTGGCTACTTTAAAAACTGATCCAAATGGACACACACACACACACACACACACACTTTTTCAGTCCTCTGCCAAATCTTCCTAATCTTTCTGAAGGTAATGTAATTCAGTTATGATGAAAACTTTAGAAACAGGAAACACATTCCCCTTAGATTGTTAAAACTTGAAATAAAAAACAATTCAGAGCCAGTTGGGCTCATCACCCCATCACCAAGCAGTTCTGCTTACAATGACTTTAGCAAAACAGAGGAAGGCAGCAGGAAAAATTTTTAGTTTACTAATGATCCTTAAGAAATTGCTCAGATTTCAAGTAGACTCAAGTTACCACAAAAACTCTTCTTGGGCAGAGAACTCTCATTTCCTTTGAATATAGCTTTAACTCTAATGTTCCTTTATTTCTTCTTTAGGCAATGTTTCTTCCTTTGGTTCAATCCTGCCTCCCTTCCCCCATTCAGCGAAGTAAGCAACTCCACAATAGTCTCAACATCACTGTGGTGCAGGAAATCCAAATGCCATTAAGTCCTGGTCCTGAACTGGGATCTAAAGGGCCAGATAGGGGCAAGTGCAAATCTAACAGCTGGAGGAGATGAGCACAGAAGGAAAAAAAGGAACACAACCAAAAAACTGTCTATAAAAATGAGCCTGCCATTCAAAATTCCAAAACAGTTAGTGAAATCCAAGGCTAAGGAGGATAACCAACAAATACCAATAATCAGAACATGAATTCATTCTGGTAAAATAAATTTTATGGAACTGGCTGGCCAAGATTTAAAAGAAATATGATTAGGATGCCCAGATAGATAAATAATGAAATAGCATACATTAGAAATGAGTAAGAAGTTATGAAATAAAAACAGGTGGAACTAAAACACAAAGTGGGAGATGTAAAAATGAGCAAATTTGAAATCTCGGAAATAAAAAGTCATTAAATCAACCCAGTAGCAAAGAGCATCCTTAGCACCTGATTTAAAGGAGCTTTAATTTTAGAAACACGGAATGAATACCAGAAGCTGAAAGGGTTATCTCTAGGAAGCAGGTCTTGGGCAGGAACAGGAGTAGGAAAGAGTACTAATGTTTCCAATTGTTTCAGTACTTTAACTTTTCAAACTATATACATGTATTACTTTAACAAAGTTTTTTTCTTTTTTTTTTAAAGTAAAAGCCTGTTTTCAAGAAATAACGTTCATGAAGGATTATCTGATGGAGATGCTGTCCTTGCTTTCTTCTATATAGTGTAAATTTTATTCTTGGAATGGAGCAAACCATCAGAGACATACCAAACTAGATCACATCATTTTCACCCTTCTTGTTACTTCTTTTATTAACTTATGATTTGAGATTATGCCAACTGGCTATATTGAGGAATATTATAAAAATCATCTATTTCAATCATTGTGGAAGTCTGATAAGAGTGCTGGCCATTCACTCTCATTGGGCCAAATGTGTGTCAGGCCTCAGTGCTAGGAAAAATTGTCCTTCCACTGAGGAAGGGGTGTGTGTGGTGGGGTGGGGGAGTAGGTATTGAAGGAAGAAGTCTAAGCTGCGCTGAAGGCACTGCTGAAGAACAAGGCTCCAGGAATTGACAGAATGCCAACTGAGATGTCTCAACAAATGGATGCAGTGCTGGAAGTACTCGTCTATGCCAAGAAATTTGGAAGCAGCTACCTGGCCAACCAACTAGAAGAGATCCATATTTGTTCCCATTCCAAAGAAAGGATCCAAAAAATACAGAAATTATCAAACAATATCATTAATACCATACGTAAGTAAAATTTTGCAGAGGATAACTCAAAAACTGTTACAGCAGTACGTCGACAGGAAACTGCCAGAAATTCAAGCTGGATTCAGCAGAGGATGTGGAACAAGGGATATCATTGCTGATGTCAGATGGATCTTGGCTGAAAGCAGAGAATACCAGAAAGATGTTTACCTGTGTTTTACTGACTATGCGAAGGTATTCAACTGTGTGGATCATAACAAATTATGAATAACATTGCAAAGAATGAGAATTCCAGAGCACTTAACTGTGCTCATATGGAACCTGTACATAGACCAAGAAGCACTTGTTCTAACAGAACAAGGGTATACTGCCTGGTTTAAAATCAGGAAAGGTGTGCGTCAGAGTTGTATCCTTTCACCATACTTATTCAATGTGTATGCGGAGCAAATAATAATCCAAGAAGCTGAACTATACGAAGAAGAAGAGGGCATCAGGATTGCAGCCTTGTTAACAACCTGTGATATGCAGACGACACAACCTTGCTTGCTAAAAGCAAAGAGAACTTGAAGCACTTACTGATGAGTATCAAAGACTACAGCCTTCAGTATGGATTACACCTCAACATAAAGAAAACAAAAATCCTCACAACTGATCCAATAAGAAACATCATGATAACTGGAAAGAATATTGAAGTTGTCTAGGATTTCATTTTACTAGGATTCACAATCAACGCCCAGAAGTCAGGATATCAAAAGACGTGTTGCATTGGACAAATCTGCTGCAAAGGACCTCTTTAAAGTGTTAAAAAGCAAAGATGTCACTTTGAAAACTAAGGTGTACCTGACCCAATCCATGGTATTTTCAATCACTTCACACGCATGAGAAAGCTGGACAATGAATAAAGAGAAGACCAAAAAAGAATTGATGCCCTTGAATTATGGCATTGGCAAAGAATACTGAAAATACTATGGACTGCCAGAAGAATGAACAATTCTGTCTTGGAAGAAGTGCAGCCAGAATGCTCCTAAGAAGTGAGGGATGGTGAGACTCCGTCTCACATACTTTGGACATGTTACAGGAGAGACCAGTCCCTGGAGAAGGACATCATGCTTGGTAGAGGAAGAGCAAAAAAGATGAAGACTCTCAAGAGATGGATTCACACAGCGGCTGCAAGAATGGGCTCAAACATAGCAATGATTGTGAGGATGGCGCAGGACCAGGCAATGCTTTGCTGTGTTGTACACAGGGTCGCTATGAGTCAGAACCAACTCAACGGCACCTAACAACAACATACGGCTGTGTGTATGTAAATATGCATCTGTGTGTGTCTATAACCTAACTGAAAATCTTCTGGGTGGGGGAAAGGATATAGTTAGATTAAAGGAGTTGGTAATTTTGGAAAAACAAAGATAGGTAGGTCAGACATCGGAGTCCTGATTTTGGAAGATAATGAATGCCAAGATAAGAGTTTAGAGTTTACTGTAAACACTAAAGGTAATGCTTAATGCCTGAAGAATTCTGAGCAAAGTAACGACATGGAAAGAGTGGCATTTGAGAAAACTTACTCTAAAACAGTGTGCAGGATTGAAGCAAGGGAAGAAACTGAGGGCCAGGTGACCAATTAGGGGCTATTCTAATAATCTAGGAGTGAGACAACAGGGCTTTGATTAGCTTGATAGACAAGGTGTTTAAAAAGAAGAATCAAATGTAGTAGACTTTAGGAAAGAAGATATGACACGGCAAGTAAATACAGATTTTTGCAACAAAGCATATGACATCCAAGGAAGCACGCTATGTACTACCCACAACCTTATGAAAACAATCAATTCCGTTTGGTTAGTTCTCTTTCCATTGACTTGGCTTTCTGACCTGGAGAAGCCATAGAAGAACCCAATCATTCCCAAAACCTCCCTTAGAAGGTAAGTTTCATTTCTTCCAGAAACTAAACGGCTGATGGACAACTCACACAAGCCAATTACACTTCCTATTAAAGGGCTCCTGCCTCCCTTAAACATGATACCATGCAAGTCCAGAAACATGCAGAGGGAGGCACGTAATAAATACTACTTTATGTAGAAGCCTGTTGAGATCAATTTTCTAGGTTCCAAGAAGAGCAGAAGGACAAATTAGAAGATTTTAAATCTGAGTACTGAAGCAAAATTTAATTTTAACTCAACTAATTTTGAATTTATGATCTTTTGGGAATGCACTAAGTCAAATTTACCTCCGCATTCTTTTTTCTAAGCAAATCAACAGTATAGAGATTTCAGAAGAGATGTTTATAGTACTATACAGAAGAAAACTCTCAATAGAAACTTGAGAACATAACTGATGAACTAATTGTAAATCAAGTTTATATTCTCATCAGTGTGCATACCCTGCTCACTTCCACTAGGAAACATTTCATAGAAGCATGGAATAACAGAGCTAGAAGGTGCCTTGAGATCATCCAGTCCAATTCCCTTGTATTACAGGTAAGGGAACAAATCTAGAGAGGTTGGATGATCCTCCCAAGATCACCCAGTTTGTTAGAATGCAGACCGGACTAGAATCCAGCAGAGTAATCTAGTACATTTTGGACTACACCTTCTGACCTATCTTTAACACAATATTAAATGAACTTTCAGCTCAATACAGTAAAGAACATGGTCGCAATGGGTATGATAGACTGTGGATTGGCTACCAAAAAGTTATTCACAATCCTCTTCTCCCTTGTCTTCTTTCCTCTTGTTCTCTTGATTGAAGCTTAAAAGCTAAAATAAGCATTTCCCTAGTCTCTTTTACAGCTAGGGGTGGCCGTGAGACATGTTTCTGAGCAATAAGATGTAGACGAAAATACCAAGGAGGGTTTCCCTTGGCTCTTTGCCTTTTTGTTCTGTCTTGTTTGTTTTTTATAATTTATTTTGTATTTGTTATTGTTGAGAATATACACAGCAGAACATACACCAATTCAACAATTCCTTCATGTATAATTCAGTGACACTGATTACATTCTTCAAGTTCTACAACCATTCTCACCCTCCTTTTCTGAGTTGTTCCTTTCCCATTAACATAATCCCACTGCCCCCTAAAATTCCTAGCTAATCTTTGGAATTGCTATTGTCAATTGATCCCATATAGACAGATCTTAAAAGAGCACAATGCTCAAGGCAGTCATTTTTTACTAGCTAAGTTAAACTACTGTTTGGTTTCGAGAAGACTTCAGGGGATATTTTTAAAGTTTAAAGGTTATCTGAGGGCAATAGTTTCAGGGGTTTATCCAGCCTCCATGGCTCCAGAAATTCCAGATTCCATCATAATTTGAAATTCTGTTCTACATTTTCCCCTTTTTGATCAGGATTTTTCTATGGAATGTCTGATCAAAATGTTCAGCAATGGTAGCCAGGTACCATCCAGTTCTTCTGGTCTCATGACAAAGGGGCCAGTTTTTCATGGAGGCAATTAGCCATACATTCCATTCCCTCCTCCTATTCCTGACTCTCCTTCTGCCTCTGCCCCTCTAGGCGAATAGAGATCAATTGTTGTACCTTGGATGGCTGCTTGCAAGCTTCTATAAGACCCCAGGCACTACTCAGCAAACTAGGAGGTAGAACAGAAGCACTAAACACCCTATGAAGCCAATTAACTGAGATGTCCTGTGAAACTATGACCCTAAACTTCCAAACCAAGGAACCAAATCCCGTGAAGTGTGTGGTTATACATAGGCAGCCTCAGCAGCCATGCTTTTTTTTCTTGTTGTCCTTGTTGTAAATACAGTATATCATACAACTTTTGCCAGTTCAACTTTTTACAAGTATACAACTTAGTGACAGCAATTACAATAAATGGCTGTGCAACTCTACCCTTAATCAATGCGATCTTTCTATCACCATAAACTTACATTCAGTGTCTTCTATAACCCCTTTTTTTTCCTGTCTAGAGCATGTATGGAGCTCTAGAGTTTAAGTGATACAGCTGCTAACCAAAAGGTCAGCAGTTTTAATTCACCAGCTACTCCTTGGAAACCCTATGGGGCAGTTCTACTCTGTCCTATAGGGTCACTATGAGTTGGAATTGACTTGACAGCAGTGGGTTTGGTTTTAGAGCATGTACACATTGGCCAGGGAGTGGAGGACAGCAGTTATCTTGGGACAATGAAGAAAACAGCCACATGCTAGGGATGACTAAGGGGGAAGACAAAAGGATTCTGAGTTCTTGGTGAGATCTATGAGTAGCTGTTCCACCTTGGACTACCTCTCCAGAATTCTTGAGACTAACACACCCACCTATTTAGTTGGGTTATCTGTATTTGTAGCCAAACCCTTTCCTAATAGACTATCTATCCCAGATTCCAACTATCGTAGTAAAACAAAATTATTGACCCCAATTTTAATAAAACATAATCACTAAGTCATTCAAGAATTTTTTGAGGGTCTACCATATGTATGGAGTCCCTTGGTGGCATGAACAGTTAAGTGCTCAGCTGTTAACTGAACGGTTGGTGATTCACGTCCACCCAGAGGTGCCTCAAAAGAAAGGTCTGGTGACCCACTTCTGAAAAATCAGCCACTGAAAACTCTATGGAGCATAGTTCTATTCTGACACACAAGGGTCACCATGAGTCAGAATCAACTGAGCGGCAAGTGTTTTTTTTTTTTTTTTAACCATATGCATGGCACGTCAGAGGCACTAAATTTAAGAGCCTTCCCAGTCCCAACCAAGGATGCCGGTGGAAAGCTAGCACGTGGCCATTTCAGGTTTTAGTCTGGAAAAGAATCCTTTATGAGTCTTAGCATTCTTGCCAGTGGCAAAATGCTAATACTAGGGTGTACTGAAAAGTCATACTCTGGAAATATAGGACACTATTAGCAGTGGATCCAACTTCCCCATTCATTTATTTCTAAAATTTATTTTTACTGTAAAAATAAGCATGCTCACTAACTCCTGCAGCATTAGAATGAGCTGAAGGTCCTTTCTCATGCAGTAACAGCCAATATTTCTCCCCATTAATGTTAGCGCCCGAAGTCACAGATAGTTGGGGTATAATGGAAGCAGCACTAGATTTAGTCAAAAGTTATGGGTTTGAGATTTGGCTCTGCCACTTTTTCCTTAATCCTATCACAGCTGCTTATGTCTCAACTTTGCTGAGTTCAGTTTCCTAATTTATAATTATTGAGATCAACAGGATAATGATTATGAAAGTATTCTAACAAATAGAAAACACTCTACAGAAGTAAGATCTCATCTGATAACCCAATTATGTACGAAGTAAAAGTACATAGGTTCCAAGTGAGGAGAATATATGAGTAATATGAGAAAACGTCATTCATTATCTTTATGGCATTTATTTTGGCTGTTCTTCCTTCCTCAAAGAGTAAAAATTGATAAATAAGCAATCTCTACCTGATAAAGCATTACAGTAGAAAGCCTCACAGAACAAATTTGAAAGAAATAAAAACCTAACTACTTGGTATATTTATTACTGAGCAATAACTGTTATTAATCATAGTATAATTTAACCCTCTTTTTATACACTCCCATAGTACTCTGGCCTTCAACATCCTCTTAGTTATAAGTTTAATGCCTACATTCCCACTACACTCTAAGCTCCATGGAGTCTTACCTGGAGTTAAACCTCTTATTGCTTTGTGGGTGATAAAAGTTCCAGGAAATAAAATATATGCAGCTCAATGCATTATTTTTTACCTTTGTTTCTTACCAGACACAGACAGCCATGTACTTTCAGATTAATGGAATAAAAGCAGAGCTCTTTGACAGCTAATTGGGATACTGTCTGGGAGGTGTTCCAAGCTGGCTGCACACAACATACCTTGTCCCGGGTTTGGCATCGGAAACAGTCACATTCAAAGCAGTACTGGTCCCTCAACTGCTTCTGGCGCTCTTCACTGGTCATCAGCATGTCCAGGTAGCAGATGGTGAGCTGTGGGGGCCCCGAGAGAAGAGGTCACATGGCTGTTATGCTCATTTTCTTTTTTTTTTTTTGCCTAGCCAAGTTGACATACATTTTATTTTATTTTATTTTATTTTTATTTTTTTTTTTTTTTAATATATATTTTATTGTACTTCAGGTGAAAGCTTACAGAGCAAATAGTTTCTCATGAAATAGTAGTACACATGTTGTTTTTTGACATTGGTTAACAACCCCACAATGTATTAAGCCTCTAAATTCTCAACCTTTTTTTTTGATGAAAATTACAGATGGCCAAAGATACACCGTTTCAAAAATTTCTACATTCACAGTTCAGTGACATTGACTACGCTCTTCCAACTGTGCTGTTATTCTCACTTAAGATGAAGGCTTACAGAAAAAATAGTTATTCATTTAACAGTTACTACACATGTTGCCCTATGACAATGGTTAACAATCTCACAGCACATCAAGAATATCCTTACTCCACCTTGTGTTCCCTATCACTAGCAGTGATTATTATTTTCTAATTATTAAAGTAATACCTGCTTATTATTATACACCAAAAGGTGTAAGAGAAAAGATACCATTTACAATCTTTCCTCCTCAAATAAAGATAATCACAAGAAATTTTTTTTTAAATAATATTTTATTGTGTTTTCAGTGAAAGTGTACATAGCCAATTAGGTTCCCATTTGACAATTTCTACACAAATTGTTCAGTGATGTTAGTTACATTTTTCATGATGTGTCAATGGTGTCACTTTGAGGACTAAGATGCACCTGACCCAAACCTAGTGAAGATGCACCTTCACTAGGATGCAGAACATTAACTTTGTGGTGCCAACTGATTGGGTTGTCCCATAAGAGTAAGGTCCTAAGCCTTCAAATCTCAAAAACTATTCTTGCAAGGTGTTTGGTTATGTCTGAGAAGGGTCTGTAACTGTGTCCTCTATGAATACATATGTGTGCACACACATATCTGAATATACATGTACATATAGATACTTCTGCCGATGCAGACATATGTACTCGCCCGCGCATGTAAAATTTTAATGTATTTCTTTCCAGTCTGTGTTATGTGGTATGCACATGTGTATCATATATTTATTTTAAAGACGTGGGCTCATGACCATTATACACTTTTGTACCTTACTCTTTTTTTCACTAAATAGTATATCAAGAGCTGTTGTAGGTTCAGTAATTCTATATCATTGGCAATCAGAGAAGCCAAACTAACCCTGGCAATCTAAGAGCTGGCAGATGATGCAGACAGATTGCTCTTAAATCCTAATAAACCCTATAGCTGCCTTATGCAAAGGAGGGTCATCCAAAGTTGGTATCTTTGAAATTAAGAAAGGAGGCAGTTCTCTTACTGTGCCTAGGTAAAAAATGTGGAAACGTTTCCAAATAGGGACAGTTTAATGTCAGAATGTATCACTGACAGAGGCTCTTAAACTGACTTCCTTGGACTTTAAATACGGTGACCATGCCCCACCATAGGTGGTAAAAGATCATATGGAAAGTGAGAGGATATACTTAGGGACTCAAGTTTCTTTCTAGCCCTACGAGTCTACTTAGAAAGTCATAGGTCACTAGTCAACACAGTAATGTTTAAACATTTCTCACTTGAATAGATCTCCTTTATACTGAAAGTCTAATTCAAAACATACAAAATGGAATCCTGATTTTCCCCTCAAATCTGCATCTTCGTTGGAGCCTTCCCCATCTCAGGTGAAGGTAACTCACCTTTTGTGTTACCCAAGCTGAAATCTCTCAGACATCCTTGACTTCTCTTTCTTTCACAGGCTCCATCCAATCTGCTAGGAAGTTCTGTCAGCTCTAACTTAAAAATACATCTATAACCAACCACTTTACCTTTTTTAACAGTACTATCCTGGTCCAAGCCACCCTCATCTCTTGCCTATAAAATGCATCAGTCTCCCAACTAGACTTTCTGCTTCTTCCCTTGTGCCCCGCACTCCATCTTCTAGCCAGAGTGATCCACTTAAAATGTTAAGTCAGATCAGGTCTCTCCACTGTTCAAAACCCTCCAACAGCTCCCCGTCTCTTGGAGTGAAGGCCAATGGACTCCTATCGTGCAACTCAAAGTGTGGTCCGTGGACTGGTGCTAGTCTGCAAACTGCTGGTTACTAGTTCACGACGAAATAATTTAAAAAAGAATGCAAAGTTAACATTTAGAAACTTTTATAGTAATTTGATGACAGCAATTTTATGTGACTCTAATAATAAAACAGAGTCCCTAGGTGCTGCAAAGAAAACAAAATTCCTCACAACTGGACCAATCAGTAACATTACGATAAACAGAGAAAAGATGGAAGTTGTTAAGGATTCATTTTACCTGGATCCACAATCAACACCAATGGAAGCGACTGTCAAGAAATCAAAACATGTATCGTACTGGGCAAATCTGCTGCAAAAGACCTCTTTAAAGTGTTAAAAAGCAAAGATGTCACTTTGAGGACTAAGATGCACCTGACCCAAACCATAGTGTTTTCAATCGCCTCGTAGACGTGCAAAAGCTAGATGATGAATAAGGAAGACAGAAGAAGAACTGACACCTCTGAATTGTGGTGTTGGCAAAGAATATTGAATATACCATGCACTGCCAAAAGAACAAACAAATCTGTCTTGGAAGAAGTACAACCAGAATGCTCCCTAGAAGCAAAATGGTGAGACCACCTCTCACATACTTTGGACATGTTATAAGGAGGAATCAGTCCCTGGAGAAAGACATCATGCTTGGTAAAGTACAGGGCCAGTGAAAAAGAGGAAGACCCTCAACAAGATGGATTGCGACGGTGGCTGCAACAGTGGGCTCAAGCATAACAATGACTGTGAGGATGGCACTGGACTGGGCAGTGTTTCATTCTGTTGTACACAGGGTCACTATGAGTCAGAACTGTCTCAACGGCACCTAACAACAACAGGTGGCTCAAAAAGTTAAGCACTTAGCTAGTAGCCAAAAGGCTGGTGGTTCGAACACACCCAGAGGCCCCTTGGAAGACAGGCCTGGTGATCTGCTTCCAAAAAGTCACAGCCTTGAAAACTCTATGGAGCAGTTCTACTCTGACACACATGGGGTGCCATGAGTGGAACTGACTTGAGGGCAACTAACAACAACAACAATGAAACATTTATTTTGTATGTTTTTTTAAATCATTTTTCTAGTAGTTTATTTTCATCGTATTTAACAAAAGCATTGGTCTACAATGGGTTAGGGAAAAAAAACTTTTAAAACCTGGTAGTTTCACATAATGTGGCTTCACATAATGGGCCCTGTTCCCTCTCTGAGTTCACTGCCTATTCTCCCCTGCTCTGCTCCAGCCTACCCTGCCTTCTTGCTGTTCCTCACACATAATTATCCCTGGGTTATTCCACTGCCCCTCCCCCTAGATCCACTATGGTGACCTCCCTCACCTCCTGTGAGTTTTGTTTAAACCTCACTTCCTCACTAAGATCCGACCTGACCACCCTATCTAAAATAGCGACCTGATTCCCACCCCACCCTGGCACCCCTTACTCCCTCACCCTTCTCTAGTTATTCTTCTGCTGTAACCTACATCAGCTTCTAACATACAGTATAAATGACTCATTCATTTCATTTTAAATGTAGAAAGTAATTATGGGGGCATGTGTGGTGGGGGGAAAAAGAGGTATTGTAGAAAAGGAAGAAGGCAGGAATTATCCAAAGAAGGAGATGACAAAAACTCCCTAGAGCAAAACACTCCATGTGGTTTTTCTTCAACTTAAAAGAAAGCATCTCATGTCTCCAAAACATGACCTTACTTGTTTGGAAAGGGTGGTAGGGCAAAGCAGGCCATCCTCTGACAGAACATGCAGCTTCGGGAGGGCCTCATTAAAGCAGTCAGGGAGGAAGGACGCCCGGCCCAGACAGATCTGTCAGATCAACCCTGGTGATCACCAGGTGACAAAAGCCACAGCCTGCTCTGGCTGGCTGGCTCCCTACAGATCCATCAGGTGTTAGGCAACATTAACATGCTACTCCATATGCAAAAACAAGAGGACCTGCCCTTATGAAGTAAGAAAACAATGAGTATTAAATATCTTCTAGGTGCTAGCAAAGCAGCACGGACACTGAAAATCAGCAAAGTTCTTAAAACCAGGTCCAGTTGGGGTTTGCACCCAGGTCTCTTGATTCAAGCCTGATGCTCTTTTCACAGTATCACAGCTGCTTCTCAGACTGCTGGGGGCTGTAGAAGAGGCAGCACCATCAAACCTGAAAAAGTCAAGCTCATGCCTGGATTTCTGTTTGTTCTGTAGCAACTGGGCTCCTTCAGCTGAAACCACAGCCACTTTTTAGTTCCCCAGATCTCTCTTTTGCCTAGGGATGCCTCCGAGGGGCAAAGGGCCATCACATCAGGCAAGTGCCTTTTGTTTCTAGAAAACACTATGTTTCAAATTCCAAATAGCTAATTTCTAAGTATACTTTTTGAAACAGCCTATTAGTAGGTTTGGGCCAGCATATCCATTCATTTTATATCATTAGGCTCTGGGCCCCAGTTTCTTTATATGAGGTGCAGTGGTAAAATGAGATGATCGCTATGTTCACCCCTGGGTTAAATCTAGGACCCTAATTCTCAGCCTAGCCCAGTGGCTCTTAGTTACCAGCCACAGTTATCAGATCAGGTTGATGAGCAGTAGTTATTGGGTGATTACAACGTGCCCAGTGTGAAGCCACCAAATCCAGGGCCTGTCACACTGGAGAAAAGCACTTGACTAACCCAAGTCATTATTACAAGGGCCAAAACTCACAAGTGATCATGCCACACAGTGAATGGGCAACAGGAGACTAGTTCACTTAACCCTAATAAACAGACTCTTAGAGGCTCCATCAGCATCCTGTGACTGCCTGTAACCATTACCTAGACAATCCAATGGCTTTCTAACTGGCCTCCCTGCTGCCTTCCGTCTACCTTTCATCTTCCAAACTGCTTTGAGAAAGCTCTTCCTAAAACTCAAATCCGATCATGGCATTTCTCTACATGAAGACTCTTGATGGTTTCTCATCGCCTGTGGGATGACAGTTATACTTCTTAACAAGACACACCATGCTTTCCCCAACTAATTTTCTGCCTGCCTTTCTAGCCTCAACATCTCTCCCCACACCCTACAGCCCGTCACAAATACATAACTTGCTATACCTCACATGGCATGTAAGACAAGGCATGCCACGGTGGCATGAATGTGTGATCACTGGCTCACCGGCCACGCCGTTCCCTCCACACTCAGTGTACTCAGAGCTTTCTCATCCTGCAAGCTTGGCTCAAATAGGCCTCTTCTAGTGAAGACTGCCCCACTGAAGACTGAACCATTCTTCACTTTGTGCCTCTCTTTCATGCCACTGAAGTTGGCAAAACACACTGTAGCAAATCTGAAGGACTCAATGGCAAAGATATTTTTATTCATATTTTTTGGAAAAAACAAAGCCAGATTATTAACTGGTAATGACAGCCTGGAGTCCCAGTGGGACAATGGTTAAACGTGTGGCTACTAACTGAAAGGTTGATGGTTCGAACCCACCAGCTTCTCCACAGGAGAAAAGATGTGGCAGTCTGCTTCCACAAACATTTCAGCCTTAGAAACCCTATGGGACAGTTCTACTCTATCCTATAAGACCACTACGAATCAAAATCGACTCTATGGCACGTAACAACAACAAAAAACAATGACAGCTAAATCCTTTCATCATCCAAAGACAAAAAGCATTATTAAAGATTCATCGACTCACCAGTTTTAATGGAGAATCTGTTCACTAAATGTAGGGCTTATTTAGTGGGAACATATATATATGAACCTTTGCCATTGATCAGTTGATGCTTTAATGACATAGAACAAAACAGCATTAACATATTAATGCCACTGACCATTGCTTTGTCATTTTACTGCAGCTCTATGGAAAATGCAGTAAATCATTTCCAGCATTAGAGTAACATCAAGAGAAGATGTGCTTAATCTTTAACTATGTTGCTTAAAAATTTCTGAGCACAATGAACCCTTTTTCCATGAAACCATCTTTTTATCGACTATAACTGAGTGGACAATAAGATGAAATTAAAATTAGACCTTATTTTCACTATGTAAATTACACTGTCACAAAAACAAATTTTTCTGCTAACACTGGCTCTGAACTGAAAAAAGATTTTCAAAAATTTCACTTTTTTTTTTTTTTGAATAACACTTTATTGTGATTTAGGTGAAAGTTTACAGAGCAAATTAGTTTCCCATTCAACAATTTATACACAGTTTACTTTGTGACATTGGTTGCAATCCCCTCAACGTGCCAGCACTCCCCCTCTTCTTCCCTGTGTTCCTCATTCCCATCTGCCCAGCTTTCCTGCCCCTTCCTGCCTTCTGAACTTTGTTTTTGGGTAAATGGTGCCCTGTCGGTCTTGTATAGTTGATTGTTCTGAGGTGGACTTTCCTCTCGGGTGTTACTATTCACTTCATAGACCTGTCTATTGTTTGGCTATAACGTGATCTCTGGGACTGGATTCAGTTTCCAGTTTGAAGGGTGTCTAAGGGTCACAGTCTCGAGGGTTCTCCTAGGCGCTATGAGATCAATAAGTCTAGTCTTTTATATGAATTTGAATTTTGTTCTATGTTTTTCTCCCACTCTGTCCAGGACCTACTATTGTGATCCTGGTCAGAGTGGTCGGTAGTGGTAGGCAGGCATCATCTAGTTCTTCTGGTGTCAGGCTAGTGGTCCATTAGTCTTCTGGATTGTTCCCTTGAGTCTTTGGTTTTCTTCACTCTTCTTCGCTCTGGATGGGAAGAGACCAGTTGTTGCATCTCGGATGGCTGCTCAGAAGCTTTTAAGACCCCAGGTGCTACTCACCAAGGTAAGAGGTAGAACATGGTCTTTATGGACTATGTTATGCTACAATGTCCTGGAGGACCCCTGAGGCTTTGGTCCTAAGCCCTCAAGTCCAGTGATTCAATCCTGTAAGGTATTTGGTTACAGCTAAGAAGTTTTCATGACTGTGCCACCTGTGGGCTCTGTTGTATAGATGAGTATACGTTTGCAGTACATACAGATATGTATGTAGAAATACCTACTGCCAAAATTATCTGTTTGTGAGTGTACTTCCCTATGCCACCTGTTCAGCTTACATATCTACCCATAGATACACTCAAAAATTGTTATTTCTGTTGTTGCAGGATTGTACATGTAATAGTGTTTACCCATGTTGCCTATTACTCTTGAGTATCTCTCAGTGTCTTCCTTAGCCTTGGTCATTTTGTGCTGATTTCCCCCATATGTATATTGTCTTTCCCTTCACCAAAATTAATATGCATCTACTATTTATAGTTAGTGATTTCCCTTCCCTCCCACTCCCATCTCTGATAACCATCAAAGAATGTTTCTTTCTATGCGTAAACCTTTTCTTGACTTTTTATAATCGCAGTCCCATACAATATTTGTCATTTTGTGACTGACTTATTTCACTCAGCATAATGTCCTCCAGGTTCATTCATGTTGTGAGATGTTTTGCAGATTTGTTATTCTTTAACGTTGTGTAGTATTCCAATGTGTGTATATTCCACAGATTGTTTATCCATTCATCCGCTGATGGGCATTTAGCTTGTTTCCATCTTTTCGCTATTGTGAATAATGCTGCAATGTACATGCGTGTGCATGTCTATTCACGTCACAGCTCTTGTTTCCCTAGGATATATACCTAGGCGTGGGACTGCTGGATCACATGGTATTTCTATTTCTAGCTTTTTAAGGAAGTGCTATACTGTTTTCCTAGTGGTTGCACCATTTGACATTCCCATCAGCAGTGTGTGAGAGTTCCAATCTCCTTGTACCTCACCAGCAATTGGTGTTTTCTGTTTTTTAGATCAGTGCCATTGTTGCTCGCGTGAGATGTACCTCACTGTAGTTTTGATTTATGTCTCTCTAATGGGTAAAGACAGCAGACATCTCTTCATGTGTTTGTTGCCCATCTGAATATCTTCTTTGGTGAAGTGTCTGTTCATGTCCTCTACTCATTTTTTTTTCTTTTTACTATTGTGCTTTAAGTGAAAGTTTACAATTCAAGTTATTCTCTCATACAAAAATTTATACATACATTGTTTTGTGACCCTACTTGCTCTCCCTATACTGTGACAGCACACTCTTCCTTTCCACCCTGGATTTCCTGTGCCCATTCAACCAGCTCCTGACCCTCTCTAGCTTCTCTTCTCGCCTCCAGACGAGAGCTGCTCATATAATCTCATGTATCTGCTTGAGCTAAGAAGCACACTCTTCACGAGTATCATTCTATGTCCCATAGTCCAGTTTAATCTTTGTCTAAAGAGTTGGCCTCAGGCATGGTTTTAGTTTTGGGCTAACAGCAAGCCCGGGGGCCAGGTCTTCCAGGGTCCCTCCAGTCTCAATCAAACCATTAAGTTTGGTCTTTTCACTAGAATTTGAGTACTGCACCCCACTTTTCTCCTCTCTACCCATTTTTCAATTGGATTGTTTGTCTTTTTGTTGTTGAGGTGTTGAAAGTTTCGATGACTTTTACAGATTAATCCCTTGTTGGATATGTCATTGCTGAAATTTTTTTCCTAGTCCGTAGGTTCTCTTTTTAATCTTTTGGAGGAGTCTTTTGATGCGCATAAGTGTTTAATTTTTAGGAGGTCCCCGTTGTCTAGTTCATCTTCTGCTGTTTGTGCATTTTTAGTTATGTTTGATAGTTTATTTATGCCATAAATTGGGGCCCCTAGGTTTGCCTCTATTTTTTTCTTCCATGATCTTTACAGTTGTAGGTTTTACATTTAGGTCTTTGATACATCTTGAGTTAGTTTTTGTATATGGTATTAGGTATAGATCTTGTTTCATTTTTCTACAAAGGGATATCCAGTTTTTCCAGCACCATTTCTTAAGAAACTATCTCTTCCCCATTTGATGGATTTTGATATTTTGTCAAAGATTAACTGTCCATAAATGGATGGCTTTACTTCTGGGTTCTCAATTCGGTTCCACTAGTCCTGTGTATCTGTCATTGTACCAGTACCAGGCTGCTTTGATCACCTTGGCTTTATAGTAGGTTCTGAGATTGGGAAGTATGAGGCCTACTATTTTCATCCTTCTTCTTCAATAATGCTTTGCTTATTTAGGGCCTCTCTCCTTTCCATAAAGTTGGTGATTAGCTTTTCCATCTCTTTAAAGAATGTGGCGGGAGCATGGATAGGGACTGCATTGTATCTATGGATCGTTTTGGGTAGTATTGATAGTTTTACAATGTTAAGTCTTCCTATCCATAAGGATGGTATGCTCTTCCATTTATGTAGGACTCTTGGTTTCTTGCAGTAGTGTTTTGTACTTTTCTTTGTATAGGTCTTTTAGGTCCCTAGTTAGATTTATTCCAAAGTATTCTATCTTTTTAGGGGCGATTATAAATGGTACTGTTTTCCTAATTTGCTTTTTGAAGTTCTCTTTGTTAGTGCAGAGAAATCCAACTGAAAAATCTCACTTCTTTTTGAAGTCAAACCTGCATATTATTCTTGTCATTTCTCTGTCTCACCCCACAGCCAGTCAATCATCAAATTCTGCTAATTTTAGCTTCTAAATATTTTATTTCTCAGATTTCCCCACCATAAGCCACCATCTGACTTCAGGCTGCCATCTAAACTTCTTGCCTAGATTATTGTATCACCTTGACCCACATTCTGTCAACCTTTCCTATACATAAAACCTGATAATGCAGCTTCCTTGCTCAAAACCCTTCAATGACCCCCCATTGCCTGTCCCTTTCCCTTCCACATATATTTACCAAGTCCCTACCATGTGCCAGACACTGTCATGGAACCTTCAGATGAAACAAGCTCCTTAATAAGACCCACAAGGGGCTCCTTAGTGTGGTCCTTGCGTCTTCCCTCATCTGCTAGTCACACCTCAGTTCTTCAGTCTATTGACGTGATCTGCTCAGTGTTCTGTGAACTCATCATCCTGTCTCTGGCCTCTGTGTCTTGTCTAGAATGCCTTTCCTTGCATCATCCCACCCTATGGGTCTTTAAAACTCTAGGAGTCACTTCTATGGAAGCTTTCTTTAACCCTCCACACCCCCTCCTCCACTACTTGGGTGCCCCTGCTCTGAATGTCCATAAAGCCCTCCCTCCTCCACTACTTGGGTGCCCCTGCTCTGAATGTCCATAAAGCCCTGTGCCCACTTACACCACTGCACTTCTCATACTCTATGACTATTTTCCATTCTGAGTCAGTTTCTTCAACTCAGACTTTAATCTCATTGGAGACAGGGTCTTACCCATCTTGGTATTCCCCATGCCTAACCCAGTACCTGACACCTAGTAAGCACACAGTGAACGTCTGTTAAGTGAATCACAAATAAGCAGACTGAGAGACGAAACAGACTCTTCTACTTCCAAAACATTTTAGATTAAAACTGACATTAGGTATACTGATACGCTCAGTTTATGCAAATCACATTTCTCCCATATGATACAGCTCCAGAGAATGCTGGCATCCAACGGCATTGTTTGTCATTGCTACAACCTCTTCTAACCAGGAATTCCCATGAGGATGGCCTGGACTATCCAGCTTTCTTCCTTGATCAATTCGTTTATAAGACTGTCAGACCATAAAACGTATTTCATAGCTTAACACAACCCTGAAGGAGTGGCCATTAGCAACCAGGGACATGAGCCATGACTTAAACCATAACACAAACATCTCTGTGTAGCAGTTGTGTAAGTAAGAAGACAAAAAACAAAAACACAAGAAACTCAGCATTACAATGAAAATCCTTAAAAAGAAAAGTGCTATAAATGGTGCTGGTCTGAAGGCAAATGATCCAAAGGTGGCCCAAAGGATGGCTGTATGCGGAGAAAACAACGTAAGAAATTTCCACAGCAAGCTCTGTTATTGTGGAGCTTTGTGCAATTTTCCGGCTCTCCTTGGTCTAAGACTTGAAATGTTCCCATCTCAACAGAATTCACCAGAAGAGCTAGAATAAGTGCCAAAGATATACTAATAAACACTATATGGGGGATCTCAGAGGGAGACATCTTTAATTAATTTGGAAAATCTGGAAAATCTTTATAGACGAGATGGTGTTTGAGAGGGGGTGGAAGGGCATATTACATTAAGACAGGTAGAAATAGTGGGCAGTGAGAGGGTGGACAACTGAGCGGAGAAAATTTCATTCACCAGGACAGTATAATGATAAGGAGAAATTATTTCCTTAATGTGCTGGTGTAAGAGGCCCTCTTTGTTGAGAAGATGCTTTGATATGTACCATAGGGGAAAATATCTGAGTTTTCAGGGCCTAGTGCCGAGCAGAACTACTTTGCGTTTGGCAAGAAGAAGGATTTGCTTGTTATTCCAGAGAGGAAAGAAAAGAAAGTAAAAAAAAAAGTAGAGTAAGCACTGGAAAACAAGGTGGTTTTTCAATTAAATGAAAACCAGCTGAGGAGAATAATTGGCAGCCACACCTAGAGAACAAGATATAAGAATGTTTCTTCGTTATTTCAGATAACTCCAACCATATCTCATGGTCTTTTTTGGTTTGTTTCCTTGTCAAGTTAACCTGTTTTGTATTGCTTTGTTTTTAATGTACTAAAACCTCATCACACCATCATCATCATTGTCAACAACAACAGTCATCCCTCAGCCCCCAAGTGTAATGTTGCTGAAAATGGATACTGGTCCCCTCTTACTTGCCTTGATGAATACATGGCCCTATGGAAAAAAATCTAGGTTGTCCATATTGTTGATGGATGGCCCAGTGTACTTAGAACACTGGTCCTAAAAACTGGAAATTCAGCAAGTGGCTGTGTGAGAGACTGCTTATTCAGTCGAAAATCAGTTTGAAGGAAGTCTTATCAAAGCCAAACCCTTGTCTACATAAACTATGGTGCCTCTGAGTTCAGGTTTTATAGGCTAAGTGCTGCATAAATGCAATAAAAACTTATGATACTGTTTTCCTTGCAATAAATATCCACTTTAGCAAATTGGACGGTAGAAGGAAACTGGGTTCCAGAAACTATAAATATCTATAACCCAGAACTGTGCAAACCCTCTGCAGGC
Source organism: Dugong dugon (assembly GCA_030035585.1). Lineage (NCBI taxonomy): Eukaryota > Metazoa > Chordata > Mammalia > Sirenia > Dugongidae > Dugong > Dugong dugon. Next base: position 17,954,855 of record CM057469.1, on the reverse strand, counting down.
TCAGGTTCAGCGACCCTAGACTAGCCTGTTAGCAGTTGGCTGTGAGACCCCAGGCTTCTCTGGAGGTTTTCACCAAAAGAGGCTGGCTGGGCTGTCTGCACAACAAGAAGGGCCAAAGCCAATTCACAGCTGGAGGTCCATGTCCTCCATTCCCTTTGCATCTTTGCTTAAATGATCACCCAAAACACTGATGGGTTTACAGAGGCTCAATAGAACAGCCTGGAAGAGTAAAACCTGTTTGCTTTCTTAACACAAAAATAAAATAGAGTCACCTTCAAAATGAGATTAGTGGCACTGAGAGTGAGCCCTTTGGATTCCACTCACAAGATCAGACGTCCTCCCTGACAAAGGAAGGATGACCACATGCGGGGATGGTAGAGGTGCTGAACTGTCACCACAGGGAAGGTTAATGACTCCTGTGTGTGTGTGCACAAAACACACACCCTCTGTCATACACACACACCTCTCTCGCACACATACAATAGGAATTGTCTTCATCCAGAAAGATGGTGACAAAAAATGTTAGCCTGTCTATAATTTGGGAGAAGAAGCGAAGGATGGGTAGAGGTAACTGTGCTATAATATCTTATGCTTGGCAGAAAAGCAATAAAAATCTGTTATTCAGGCATGATTGGTTTTAAAGACGGGGCGTTCCTTAAAATCACACAGGGGGTCTTTGATGGAAAAGGAAGCCAAGCAGTGGGCAGCATGGGTTCCTTACCTCCTCTCCCACCTCGATGTCCCGCACTGCACGCAGTAAGAGGTGGGGCCCGTTGAACACAATTGAACAGTTGGGGTCACAGCTGTGGTTGAGCAAGGACATACTAGGGGGAAGAAAAAAAGAAGAGGGAGACCATTATGGCTCAGCAGATAGAGCTCAAACAGCTACATTTAATGAATACTACAGGCAAAAGAAACTTGAGCTTGTGGGAAGAGTAAGGTGGACATGGCCTCAGTGATGGAGTGCTCTGCGGCATTCACAGAAAGGCGACCAGCCCACCTTACATGAAGTGAAATGCTGTCCACGATGGAGACTAATGAGGAATGTTTGTTAATAGAACATTTTCTGAGCCTTTTTCCAAGGTAGAGGTGAGAAGGCAACTGTCTCATTAGAAACCACCCACTAAGGCAACCTAACATGAAGATGGGAAAAAAACTGACCTACAATGAAATAATATCTGAGCCAATTGAATGTAGCAGTAATCACTGTATCCAAGATACCACTGACCTTTCGCACACAGGATCTCATTTGTTGAGCTCCTTTGGAGGAACTGTCACCTCTGCTGTGGATATTCTATATCTATATTCCATATTCTATAGCCACAGCTACACTGAAAAATGATTAGGACTACCTCCATAAAACAGAATGCTGAGGTTATCTTCCTAACTAGTTCCTGATGCATTCTGGGCCTTGGTCTAGTAATATGATTACCCTGGAGGTGCATTGTCACCATCTAGGAAATGGGCTGAACTTAAGCCGCCGCCATAAATAGATAATAAATTATAATAATTATAAGTGAGCACTTTGTTAGCACATAAGCATGCATTATCAAATTTGATCATCACAACAATCTTACAAGGATCATTTATAGATAAAGAATCTGATACACTGAAGTTAAATGACTTGTCCACGGGCATACAACTAGTAAGTGGTGACTGAGTTTGAATCAGGTGGTCTTAACTCAGAACTTATCTCTGAACCACTAGTTACTGCTTTTTGAGAACCACTACAAATAGCCGATGGTACTTGTGAGAAATAATAAAAGAAACTAAATTCTTAGATTCACAATTAATTATAAGGAAGAGTATGTTTATATTTGAACTCCAAAACAAACAACCAAACACGTTACCACTAAGTCGATTCTGACTCATAGTGACCCTATAGGACAGAGGAGAACTGCCCCATAGGGTTTCCAATCTTTATGGAAACAGACTGCCACATCTTTCTCCTGCAGAGCTGCTGGTGGGTTCAAACTGCTGACCTGCTGGGCGGCAGCCGAGCATGCAACCACCGCGCCATTAGTGCTCCTTCATTTGGACCGTAATGGCATAAAAACAAAATGAAAGTGGGAATGACTCTGTAGTGCTTCTGGCAGGGCAGTCTAGTAGCTCCGTCACCGAAGTTCACTTCAGCGATAGCTGGAGATGGCACTTCAGAAGGCCAAGCCCTCAAGGTTTCCTTGCCTCCTGGAGCAACGGGGCTCAGAATACACGAACCCAACAGAGATGAACCCACTGGGACAATCCAGCAAGTACGATGAAATAATCATGTGCTTCAGCCCTGGAGGTTGGGGAATAAGATCAGGGCAGTGGCGGGGGTAACTAAATCTTAGCCTGATGGTTTATTAACACCCACAATCCTTGACTTCTTACCCTAAAGTGCCCCTGAGAACTAGAATTTAGGTTTGAGGTCTGTCTCTGTTACTACCACAGCACATAATGTGGGGTTATAAAACTGCTTAAACTTAGCATTTTCTATTTTCTTGTAATTTATCATTAAGCATCAAGCTTGGACCTTGAACCAGCTGCTGCAGTAGCCGTTCTAACTACCGCCAAAAGGCTGGGGAGCTAGGTGGGAACTAAAGTGGTTCCTTCCAGTAAATGAAATACCGTTTACCATACCTAGGATATAGGCCAACACCAACTTCCTGCATCTCTGCATTACAGATGGTGAAAGAGTTACAGATCACCTGTAAAAACAAGGGAGAGACAATCAGGATTACCAGAGGCACTAAAGAAACCTCATAGGCAAGAGAATGAAAATTTTCAAAATAAAATGTAGGAGACTTTTAGTAGTTGCTTTGGAAAGATCCAAATGAAACAGGGATGCTCTTTCATTTGCAAAAAAACGTATCTGGGACACACTCTCCTTAAGAGCATCAGTTGGTTAAGTGCAGAAATACCAACATCCTATAATAAAAACACAGGATTAAACCAGTACTGGGCCTATTAATTTCAGTCTAATCCCCGACAAAAGTTACACAGTTACATGAAACGTTCAAAATGCAGAATACACATAAGCTGTTTATTGAGAACTAGACTCCTACCATATCAGATTTTTCACTCAAACTGCCTGCAGTTTCCAAATGCTGCTGTATATCTGAGGAGTAACAGCAGCTTGCCTTTTATTACTATAAAGAGTGAAGTACACCCAGAGTGGGTCTGTGATTAAAAAAATGACAGCCACAATGAGCACAGGACGGCATTCAGTCAACCTCGAGTTTACTAGGCACATGGAACCTCGCACACAGCGTGGTTCTAGCCCCCATCACTGAGTTCAAGGAACTTAAAACCTCATTTGCAGGATAAGGCAAATGTATGAGGGTGGTAAGAGCATTAGACCTGGAATCAGAAATCCTTCGTCCTGGTCACACATCACTGTCTGATACAGGTGTTGGGGAGACAGCAGTGTACCTTCATGGAGCATATGTTCTAGTGAGGAAGACTGATGAAAAACTCAATGATAGATAAATTGTCCAAAGGGATGAATAAGGAGGAAAATAAGGTGTAGTAACAGAGGGAAAGAGTGCAGGGAAAATGGTAGTCAGGAAATCCTCTAGGATGAAGTAACATTTAAGGAGAGACCTGAAGGAATTAACATGTACACATCTAGGCAATGAGAGATCATGTCAGGAAAAAGAGCAAGTGCAAAGGCCCTGAGGTAGGAAAGTGCTTGAGGTATGTGTAGAGTAACAGCAAGGAGGCTCCTGTGACTAAAACAGATTATGTAAAAAGAAGAAGGGTAGAATCTGAGATCAGAGAGGTAGCTAGATCATTCAGGGCCTTATGGCCATATGAAGGACCATGGATTTTATTCTGAATGGGACAGAACGCCATTAAGGGATTCTGAGCCAAGGAATGAAGGCATCTGGTATCTGTTTTTATACGATCACTTTGGGTGTTGTACCAAGAATGGGCTGTAAAAGGGCAAGGGTGGAAGGAGAGAAACCAAGCAGGAGGGTGCAGCAACAGCCCAGACAAAAGATGATAGTGACTGGGATGTTGGTAGCAGTAGATGGGGTGGATGGGGTTGGTACTGCCAACAGGATTTACTAATGGTTTGCTTATGGGGAATAAAAAGAGTCAAGGAGAATGCTAGAGTTTTTGGCTTGAGCAAGTGGAAGACTGTAAGTGTGACCATGAAAAGAACAGATTTGGTTGCAGAGCTGGGAAGTCCAATAGTTCTGTTGTAGTTACATTTGCAATGGCCTATTAGATACCCAAGCTAAGAGTAAGAGTGAGCAACTGGGGTTCAGCGGAGCAGTTAGGGCTAAGTATATAAATTTAGGATGAAACAGAGCAAAGGCTTGTGATGAACTAGTGACTACAAATGGATGCTGGTCATCTTACAGAGTTTCTGTAAAGCAAAAAGCAGTGACAATGAATTTCTCTAAATCAGGTTGATATGAAAATACACAGAGTATGAAAAAGCATTCAGTCCTTTGAGACTCTTCGACTGCTCCAAGAAGCTTTTATATGAAATTGAGTGCAAACTATGATTTGGCATTTTTCCTCTAAAAGTCTGATAACACTGCAGTTTCAAATCAGGAAATAAACTGATGCGCACACACACATTTTAAACACATACTAGTTAAATGGTTAAAAGGGCATCTGTTTTGCATTAAGCTGCAACAGTATATGCCTATATATATTTGAAAGTATAAAATGGATGGTAAAAATACAGGACAAAAAAGCCAGTGTTCTTTTTTTTATAAACTTCAAACATTTTTAAATGGGCATGAATTTTTTTGGGGGGATAGATATGAATTTTAATATATATTAAGGTATATTTAGGACTTTATCAGAAGTAAATAACCAACAAAAAATCAGTCCAAACAGAACTAATTTGCTAACTTTTGAATCAAACCAAAATTAAACATTAATTTTTTTCTGAACTATGAATCAAATTAAAGGTTTTTCCAAAATAGATTTATTCTGGTGGAATTTTAAAAAGGAACAGCTAACAAGAGACACGTCAACATACCTATCTCCTTCTCCAGGAAACATTCCCTGATCCCTAGACTTAAGGCAAACGAAGAAAACACTGAAGTTGTCATAGATTTCATTTTACTTGGATCCACAATCAACACCCATGGAAGCAGCAGTCAAAAAATCAAATGATGCATTGCACTGGGCGAATCTGCTGCAAAAGACCTCTTTGAGGTGTTAAAAAACACAGACATCACCTTGAAGACTAAGGTGTGCCTGACTCAAGCCATGGTGTTTTCAATCGCCTCATATACATGAGAAAGCTGGATAATGAATAAGGAAGCCTGAAGAATTCACGCCTCTGAATTATGGTGTTGGAGAAGAATGTTGACTATCCCACGGACTGCCAAAAGAATGAACAAATCTGTCTTGGAAGAAGTACAGCCAGAATGTTCCTTAAAAGAGAGGATGGCGTGACTACATCTCACATACTTTGGACATGTTATCAGGAGGGATCAGTCCCTAAACAAGGACATCATGCTTGGTAAAGTAGAAGGTCAGCAAAAAAGAGGAAGATCCTGAATGAGATGGACTGACACAGTGGCTGTGACGGTGGGCTCAAGTATAACAACGATTTTGAGGATGGCGCAGGACCGGACAGTGCTTCCTTCTATTGTACGTAGGGTCGCTACTAGTCAGAACTGACTCAACAGTACCTAACAACAACACAACAGACGTAATGCACTTGGCTGCTAACTGAAAGGTTGGAGGTTGGAGTCCACCCAGAGGTTCGTCAGAAGAAAGGCCTGGAAATCTACTTCTGAAAAATCAGCCATTTAAAACCCCATGGAGCACAGTTCTACTCTGACACATATGGGGTCGCCATGAGTTGGAATTGACTTGATGGCAACTAGTAACTAGTAAAGACTTAGCTGACTTTTATTTCTCTCTTTAGCAGCATTTCTCTCTCTTACCCTGTGCGTCCAATCTTTTTATATGAGCTTGCTCATCTCTCTTTGCCCATTCTTTCTCTCCAATCTAGCTCATCTTCCATTTCATCTTTTCATTAGTCCAATGGTTGGGATGATAGTCTCATGCATCAGATGAGTGCAAGAACTTCTTTGATTCTCTGCTTATTAATCGGGGCCTGATACATTGGGTACACAATAAATATTTGCTGAATAACAGCATGAATGACTCACCCATTGCTGATGGGAATGCAAAATGGTACAGCCACTTCAGAAAAGAATTTGGCAGTTCCTCAAAAAGCTAAAACACAGAACTAGTATATGACCCAACAATCCCACTCCTAAGTGTATATCCAAAAGAAATGAAAGCAGGATGCAAACTGATACTCGTATATCAATGTTCACTGCAGCACTTTTCACAATAGCCGAAAGATGGAAACAATCTAAATGTCCATCAACAGATGCATGGATAAACAAAATGTGGTACATATATACAATGAAATAATAGTCATAGAGGGAAATGAAATCCTGATACATGTGAGAACATGGATGAACCTTGAGAACATTTATGTTGAGTGAAATAAATCAGTTCCAAAAGGATAAATACTGTATGATCTAGTGAAATACTACTTCATTTATATGAAATAGGCAAATGTATACAAACCAAAATGCTTACCTGGGGTGGGAGAGAGGGGGAAAGAGGAAGTCATTGCTTAGAGGGCACTTAGTTTCTGTTAATAGTGGTAGAATAATTTGGAAATGGATGGTGGTGACAGTTGCAAAACATCATCAATGTAACCAATGTCAGTAAGTTATACACGTAAAAATTGTTGAATTACTGAGACCTTAAGAACTAGATGGTTCCTGGCTACCACCAATGACTCCCCTGACAGGGAACACAACAGACAGTCCCTGATGGAGCAGGAGAAAAGTGTGGTGCAGAACTCAAATTCACATAAAAAGACCAGACTTAATGGTCTGACTGAGACTACAGGAACCCCAGAAGACGTGGCCTCCAGACACTGTTAACCCAGAACTGAGACCAGTCTTGAAGCCAACTCTTCAGACAAAGATTAGACTGGACTATAAAACATAAATACTCATGAAAAGGTGCTTCTTAGTTCAAGTAGATACACGAGACTGTCCAGAGGAGAGATCGGAGGGCAGGGAGGGTCAGGAGCTGGTTGAATGGATACAGGAAACCTGGGGTGGAAAGGGGGAGCGTGCTATCACATTGTGGGGATTGCAACTAGGGTCACATAACAATATGTGTATAAATTTTTGTATGAGAAATTAACTTGAGCTGTAAACTTCCCCTAAAGCACAATTAAAACAAAACAAAACAAAGAATTAAAGAGTTGCAAAGGTCATTAAAAAAATGTTGAATTGGCAAATGTTTTGTTATATTTTTACCACAATAAAAAAACTTCCAAAAAAAGCATGAAAGAATGACAGTCCCACATTCCTCTCCTTCTCTTTTGCTTCTCTAGCACTTACTCCTTTTATTCTTTACTTTCCTCCCTTCTTCTCCTTTTCCTATTTTCACAATCTTCAGTCAATCTTGTTCCCTCGCTTCCCATTTTGCTCTCCTCCACTACAATAATAAGGATGTTTTTAAAATGTGATTTAACAAAGTCTAGTTTCCTCATTTGTATTATTCTGAGAAGTATAAACAGCTCATAAATAAAAACTTTAGCTTTTTGCCTACTCATACTTTATAAAAAATGTTGGTTCTATTCAGTACTATCTGGATTAAGAACTCTACCAGGAATATGTTTGACATATATAACAGATAGTAATGGTGAGTAAGAGGCAGCTCTCAAGTTTTCTTTTTTAAATGAAAGAATAGGTAGATAGTATGTTCATGTGTGTTTAAGTGATAATTTGAAAGGAAATGATCTTTATACCAAGAAGTGAAGAATTACAAAGCTCAGAAATAAAAGTTTAAACATTTTTCGAAGTACTTTGTTTTCTGAGGAAACACTACAGGTGAAACAATTAATGAATGAATACACCAGAGTGATAAGTATTTAGAAAACCATATTAAATAACTATTTCAATAGAGAAATTAGATTTAAAAATCTTTCTAAAAATGAAGCATGAGTATTACTTTAAAAATACTTTCCCATGATGTGAAAAAAAAGCATATATTTTAATTATTCTATAACTATTGAGTATAAAATTATGCTTATTCTTTTTTTTTTTTTTTAATTGTACTACAGGTGAAGGCTTACAGAACAAATGGTTCCTCATGAAACAGTAGTACACATACTGTTTTATGACATTGGTTAACAACCCCACAACATGTCAACCCTCTCCCTTCTCCACCTTTTTTTTTCCCCCCTTTGGTGAAAATATACACAGCCAAAGACACACCATTTCAAAAATTTCTACATGCACAGTTCAGTGACATCAACTACGCTCTTCCAATTGTGCTGCTGTTCTCACTTCAGATGAAGGCATACAGAACAAAATAGTTTCTCATTTAACAGTTAGTACACGTTACCCTATGACAATGGTTAACAACCTCACACACATCAACACTATCCTTACTCAACCTTGGGTCCCCTACTACCTTCTGGCCCTTGTCCCTGGACTGCTGTGCCTCATTAGTCCCGTTTGGTTTTATGGGGCTGTATAATCCCCAGCTCAACGGTGAACCTTGGAAATGACTTCACCACTGAGCTAAAAGGGTGTCGGGGGGCCATACTCTTGGGGTTTCTCCAGTCTTCTTTAGGCCAGTAAATCTGGTCTTCTTTTTGTGAGTTAGAACTATGCTCTACATCCTTCTCCAGCTCTGTCCAGAACCCTCTGTTGTGATCCTGGTCAGAGCAGTCAGTGGTGGTAGCCAGGCACCATCTAGCTGTACTGGACTCAGTCTGGTGGAGGCCTTGGTAGCTGTGGTCCATTAGTACTTCGGACTCATCTTTTCCTTGTACCCTGTTCTCTTCATTCTCCCTTGCTCCCGAAGGGATGAGACCAGTGGAGTATCTTAGATGGCCGCTCACAGGCTTTTAAGACCCCAGACACTACTCACCAAGGTTGAATGTAGAACACTGTCTTTATAAACTGTGTTATGCCAATTGAGCTAGATGTTCCCAGAGACCATGGTCCCCACAGCCCTCCACCCAGAAATTCAGTCCCTCAGGGAGTTTGGATGTGTCTACGGAGCTTCCATGACCTTTCCTTGTACAAGTTGTGCTGGTTTCCCCTGTATTGCATACTGCCTCACCCTTCACCCAAGATACCACTTATCTATTGCCTATTTAGTATTTCCCCCCCACCCCTCCCATCGCTGGTAACCAACAAAGATGGTTAGATTTTGTGTGTGAACTTTTTCATGGGTTTTTACAATAGAAGTCTCATGCAATATTTATCCTTTTGTGATTGACTAATTTTACTCAGCATAATGTCCTCCAGTTTCATTCATGTTATGTGATGCTTCACAGATTCATCGTTACTCTTGCTCGTTGCATAGTACTCCATTGTGTGTATGTACCATAGTTTGTTTATCCACTCATCTGTTGATAGGCATCTAAATTGTTTCCATCGTTTTGCTATTGTGAACAATACTGCCATGAACACAGGTGTGCATATGTCTATTCAAGTGATGACTCATTTCTCCAGGATATATTCCTAGGAGTGGGATTGCTGGATCAAATGGTATGTCTATTTCTAGCTTTGTGAGGAAGCGCCATATGATTTTCCAAAATGGTTGTATCATTTTGCATTCCCACCAGCAGTGCATAAGAGTTCTTATCTCCCCGCAGCCCCTCCAACATTTGTTATTTCCAGTGTTTTTGAATCGTGCCAGTAATGCCAGGGTGAGATGGTATCTCATTGTGGTTTTAATTTGCATTTCTCTAATGGCTAGTGATCGCGAGCATTTCCTCATGTGTCTGTTGGCCGCTTGAATGTCTTCTTTGGTGAAGTGTCTGTTCATTTCCTTTGTCCATTTTTTAATAGGATTATTTGTTTTTTGTTGTAGAGGTGTTGGATTTTCTTGTAGATTATAGAGATTAGACCTTTGTCTGACTTGTACTGTCCAAAGTTTTCTTCCAGTCTGTAGGCTATCATTTTACTCTTTTGGTGAAGTCTTTTGAAGAGCATAGGTGCTTGATTTTTAGAAGATCCCAGTTATCTAGCTTATCTTCTGGGGTTTGTGCATTGATGGTTATGGTTTGTATCCTGTTAATGCCATGTATTAAGGCCTGAAGTGTTGCTCCTATTTTTTCATCTATGAACTTCATACTTTTTGGCTTTATATTCAGGTCTTTGATCCATTTTGAAGTAGTTTTTGTATACGGTGTGAGGTATGGGTCCTGTTTCATTTTTTTGCAGATGGATATCCAGTTTTGCCAGCACCATTTCTTAAAAAGACTGTCTTTTCCCCATTTGATGCACTTTGGGCCCTTGTCAAAGATCAGGTGACCGTAGGTGGATGGATTTACATCTGGGTTCTCAATTCTGTTCCATTGGTCAATGGATCTGTCGGTGTACCAGTACCAGGCTGTTTTGACTACTGTAGCTGTATAGTAGGTTCTCAAGTCAGGTAGTGTGAGTCTTCCAACTTTCTCCTTCTTTTTCAGTAGTGCTTTACTTATTCGCGGCTTCTTCCATTTCCACATAAAGTTAATGATTAGTTTTTCCATCTCTTTGAAGAATGTTGTTTGTATTTGGATCGGGATTGCGTTGTATTTGTAAATTGCTTTGGGTAGAATTGTCACTTTCACAATGTTGAGTCTACCTATCCATGAGCGTGGTATGTTTTTCCATTTATGTAGATCCCTTTGGGTTTCTTGCAGTAGTGTTTTGTAGTTTTCTTCGTGTAGGTCTTTTACATCCTTGACCAGATTTATTCCTAAGTATTTTATCTTTTTAGGGGCTATTATAAATGGTATTGTTTTCCTGATTTCCTTTTCATCGTTCTCCTTACTGGTGTATAGGAATCCAACTGATTTTTGAATGTTTATCTTGTATCCTGCTACTCTGCTGAATCTTTCTATTACTTCCAGTAGATTTCTCATGGAGTCTTTAGGGTTTTCTATGTATAGTATCATATCATCAGCAAATAGGGACAGTTTCACTTCTTCATTACCAATTTGGATGCCCTTTATTTCTTTCTCTTGCCTTCTTGCTCTAGCTAGAACTTCCAGCACGATGTTAAATAGAAGTGGTGATAAAGGGCATCCTTGTCTTGTTCCTGTTTTCAAGGGGAATGTTTTCAGCCTCTCTCCATTAAGACTGATGTTGGCTGTTGGTTTTGGATAGATGCCCTTTATTATGTTGAGAAATTTCCCTTCTATACTTATTTGATTGAGAGTTTTTATCAGGAACGGGTGTTGGACTTTGTCAAATGCCTTTTCTGTGTCAATTGAGATGATCATGTGATTCTTTCCTTTCCTTTTATTTATGTGGTGGATTATGTTGATTGATTTTCTAATGTTGAACCATCCTTGCATACCTCGTATTATTTTTTTGATATGATGCTGAATTCTATTGGCTAGAATTTTGTTCAGAATTTTTGCATCTATATTCATAAGAAATATTGGTCTGTAATTTTCTTTTTTGGTGACGTCTTTGCCTGGTTTTGGTATCAGTGTTATGCTGGCTTCATAGAATGAATTTGGAAGTGTTGCTTCCTTTTCTATGCTCTGAAATAGCTTGAGTAGTACTGGTACAAGCTCTTCTGTAAATGCCTTTTAGAATTCTCCAGTGAAGCCATCTGGGCCAGGGCTTTTTTTGGTTGGGAGTTTTCTTTTATTACCTTTCAATCTCTTCTCTTGTTATGGGTCTGTTCAGATTTTCAACATCACTTTGTTGTAGTTTGGGTAGGCCGTGTGTTTCTAGAAATTTATCCATTTCCTCTAGGTTTTCAAATTTGTTGGAGTACAGTTTTTCTTAATATTCTGTTACAATCCTTTTTATTTCATTTGGGTCTGTTGTAATGTCCCCCATTTCATTTCTTATTTGGATTATTTGCGTCCTCTACTGTTCTTCTATTGTCAGTCTGGCCAGTGGTTTGTCGATTTTGTTGATTCTGTCAAAGAACCAACTTTTGGTTTTGTTGATTCTTTCTATTGTTTTTCTGTTCTCTATTTCATTTATTTTTGCTCTGATATTTACTATTTCCTTTCTTCCGGTGGCTGTGGGCTATTTTTGCTGTTCCCTATTTGTTTGAGTTCTGTAGTTAATGTTGTGATTTTGTCCCTTTCTTCTTTTTTAATATGTGCATCTATTGCTATAAATTGTCCTCTGAGGACTGCCTTTGCTGTGTCCCAAAGGTTTTGGTATGATGTGTTTGCATTCTCATTTATTCTAGGAATTTTTTGATTCCATCTCTGATTTCTTCTATTACCTAGTGATGTGTAAGCAGGGTAGTATTCAGTTTCCATGTTTAACTGATTTTTTTTCCTTGCTCTTTCTCTTGTTCTTTCTACCTTGACGGCACTGTGGTCAGAGAAGATACTTTGAATTATCTGAACATTTTGGATCTTGTTGATGATTGCTCTGTGGCCTAAGATATAGTCTATTCTGGAGAACGTTCCATGTGCATTGGAAAAGAATGTGTACTTTGCAGCAGTTGGGTGGAGTGTTCTATATATGTCTGTGAGGTCAAGGTGGCTGATTGTTCCCTTTAGCTCTTCTGTATCTTTGCTGAGTTTCTTCTTAGTTCTTCTGTCCTTTACTGAGAGTGGTGTGTTGAAGTCTCCTACTATTATTGTGGAACTGTCAATTTCTCTTTTTCGTGATGTTAGAGTTTATGTATTTTGGAGCCCTGTCATTGGGTGCATAGATGTTTATTATGGTTATTTCTTTATGATGGATCATCCCTTTAATCATTATATAGCGTCTTTCTTTGTCTTTTCTGGTGGATTTTGTTTTAAAAAGTCTATTTTATCTGAGATTAGTATTGCCACTCCTGCTCTTTTTTGTAGTTGTTAGCTTGATATATTTTTTTCCAACCTTTGACTTTTAATAAATTCACATCTTTGTTTCTAAGGTGTGTCTCTTGTAGACAGCATATTGATGGATCCTGTTTTCTTATCCATCCTGTCACTCTCCGTCTCTTTATGGGTGCATTGAGTCCATTTACATTCAGTGTAATTATTGATAAGTGTGAGTTTGTTGCTGTCATTTTGTTGTGCTTTTTTTTTTTGTGGTGCTTATGTTTTCTTTGTTCTTCTTACTCTCCTGTGCTGAGTTCCTTTTGTTTGTGGATTTTTTTTTCATTTCTTTTGTTTTTGTAGGTTTTGTTTTTGCTGAGACTATGTTTTTCCTCTTTATTTTTATGAGTATGTTTGTTAACTTTCTTTGTGGTTACCATGAATTTTACCCTTATCTTTCTAAGTTTGAAGGAGTCTACCATTAATTGGTATCGCCTTGCCTTCCTCTCCATTAGAAGGTTCTATACCTATACAGTTTATTCCCTCTTTTATTGTTTTGATGTTTTTGTCATTTACTGATTAACTGCTCTGGTTCCCGGTTATATTTCTTTTGGTTTTGGATAGTCCTTGAGAGTTCATTTCCTAGATTGGTATCTGCCTGGTATGATCCTGCGTCCTAGATTCTGCCTGTGAGCTGAAGTTGTTTGTTCTCAGATCAAAGAACTCCCTTTAATAATTCTTGTAAGTTTGGTTTGGCATTTACATATTCCCTTAATTCCTGTTTATCTGGAAATGACCTAATTTCACCATCAAATCTGAACGAGAGTTTTGCAGGATATATTGTTCTTGGCTGGCAATATTTTTCTTTCAAGATTTCATATATGTCATCCCATTGCCTTCTTGCCTGCATGGTTTCTGCAGAATAATCTGAGCTTAGTCTTATCGTTTCTCCTCTGTATGTGCCTTCTTGTTTTTCACGAGCTGCTCTCAGGATTCTTTGTTTGCCTTTGGTTTTGGCAAGTGTGATTATGATATGCTTTGGTGATTTTCTTTTGGGGTCTACCCTATATGGGGTTCGTTGAGCTTCTTGGATGGACAGCTTTTCATCTTTCATGATATTTGGGAAGTTTTCTGTCAGCAGTTCTTCAATGATCCTCTCTCTGTTTTCTGTTTTCTCCCCACTCTGGAACTCCAATCACTTGCAAATTTTTGCTTTTGATTGTATCCCACATAACGCTCAGGGTCTCTTCATTTTTCTTTGTTCTTTTTTCTCAGTTTTCCTGAGACAGAGGTGTATCCAAGTGTTTGTCTTCAATTCCACTGATCCTGTCTTCCACCATTTCAAACCTGCTTCTCAGCCCTTCTATGACATCGTCCATTTCTGAAATCTTGTTGTTTATCTTTTGGATTTCTAATTGTTGTTTTTGTCTAATTTCTAGTTGTAAATTTATTTAGGCACTTTGTCCTGCATTATTTTCCTGAATTCTTCCAATTTTTTGTCTGTATTTTCCATGAATTTGTCTATTTTTTCCTCATTTTTGCCTTTTTGGTTCAGCTCTTGGAGAATTCTGATTATTAGAGATTTGAATTCCCTATCAGGTATTTCTAGTGCCTTTTCTTCCACTGGAAAGTCATCTGGTGTTTTATTTTGGACGCCTATTGGAAGCATGCTGTCCTGTTTTTGTAAACGTTTTGATATTGTCTGCTGTCTTCGGGGCATTCAGTAGTCATTTTTCTCGTGTCTTGATTGTAGATTTGTTTGTTTCGTCCTTTTTAAAAATTTGGCTATGTCTGAGCAGGCATGGTGTGTGTTCTTTGTTGTTCGCTCATCTGTGGGCACAATACTTTTTGCCTCCTTCTCCAGTTGGCAGGGTCAGTCACTCAGTATGTTACGGCAGGGCAGGTCTAGCTGAAGGGGAGTAACTGGGACAGGTTGTTTGTGGCACTTACTACAGCCACCAGGGCGGGTCTGTAATCAGTGCAGGGCTGGTTCCAGTAGGCTGTGCCTGTGCTGCTTGGTGGTGTGAGGTTAAGTGCACGGTGCAGGTAGGCAGGATGTAGTGGGGGGATTGTTACGTGTGGAGCGAAGATGGGTATGGGAGAGAGGAGAGAGGAACAGGAGCCAAAAACATACAAACAAACAAAAAAGAATGCTAGGGGAGCTTGCCGTTGGTGTGGAGAGATGAGAGACTATGAAATGGAGAAAAACAAAAAGGGGAAGAGGAAGAAAAAAAAAAGAATGAATAAATAAAAATCAGAAAGGGAAAAGAACAGCAAAGTTCCCAGGGATCCCACGGGTGCGGCTATGATGTCTGGGGAAGTTGTTCTCAGGTGTTACAGTACAGCCTGGCTAGAAGGCGTAGAGGTATACAATGCCAGGTATTCAGGGAACAGAAAGGAAGATACAGAAAGATGAGAAACTGAGTAATTGAAGAAAGACAAAAAGGGAAAAAGAGGGAAAAGAAAACAAAACAAATTAAAAAAAAAAAAAAAGAACAAGAAAAGCCCCCCAAAAAACAGAAGGAAAAAAAAAAAACCCAATGAGAAAAGAAATGCCCTCAGGGATCCCTCTGCATGTCTGTGCAAGCCGAGGGGGTAGGTTCCAAGCCACGCAGCACCGCCTGGCCAGAACAGGCCCCCAACTCAAGAAAAGGAAAAGAAAACAAACAAACAACTCAAAACAAACAAACGAACAAAAGTCCCGGGATTCCACCAGCGCGGCAGCCCAGACCGCGAAGCAGCTCTACACTCGAACGGCGCTCCGCAGCCCCTCAGGAAGAAGCAAAGACGGTGCACGGAGCCAGGTATTTGAGCGAAAAGAGGGGGAGGTGGTGAGAGTAAGGAAGAAATCAAAAGAAGTGGGAAAATGGCAACACCAGCAGCCAACAAATGGCACTCAGAGAGCCAGCTAGTGTGGGCTGGTGAAATCCAAGCAACTGGTGTTTCCCGGACAAGAGACTGTGTCCACAGGAAGCAGAGGAGACTGAGTGTGGGTGAAGAAGGGTAGGGGATGAGAAAGCGTATATCACAAATTACTGGAGCTCCGTAGCCCCTCAGGAAGAAGCAAAGATGGCACACAGAGCTAGGTATTTGAGCAAAAAGAGGGGGAGGTGGTGAGAGTTAAGGAAGAAATCAAAAGAAGCGGAAAAAAGCAACACCAGCAGCCAAGAAATGGCACTGAGAGAGCCAGCCCCTTTGGGTGGGTGGAATCCAAGCAGCCGGTGCTTCCCGGACAAGAGATTGTGGTTGCAGGAAGCAGAGGAGGCCAAGTGGGGGTGAAGAAGGGTGGGGGGTGGGAAAGCGTATATCACAAATTACCAGTTGTTTTGTCTCCCACTGGAAGCTCCATGAAGCTGCCTTCTGGTACCTCCTGTTTGCTGGTCTCCCATAGGAGTCCAAGATGGTGGATCCACGCTGCGTTAGCTGATAGGGGACCTCTGCATGAATCTCTCCTTGCTCTCCATTCTCTGTCAGTTTTCTCATTCCATTTGGTGCTTGGCTGAGTTCTTAACTCTTCATTTGATGTTTTAGGGTTTCAAGATTGTTGCTTTCTCTGTTCGGCTTAGTTTTTCGGATCTTTGCTGTTGAGGGACGGCATGGTGCTTCTGCCTAGAGCACTGTTTTGCCCTATAATATCTATGATTATTTTTCATAATTTGTTTGTTTAAAATAATTGAAGTTCTTTGTAAGCTTACATTGGAACCTTTCTAGATGGCAAAAATCTAGTGAGATAGAACAAATGTTCACTTTGCCTCTTTAAATTGTATAAACTACAAAACTGAAATTATAAATAGTCAATGAAACAAATTCATCGGATATTTGGTTCAGGTTCTTGGCCTAGTAAATAGTCTTAGAACCTGACATTTGTGTTTGGAGGTTAAAAATTACTCTGCAGAATAGACACAAATAACAATCAATACCAAAACACAAAGTGAATACCTCAGATATGTATATATATCCATTTTATATACCATGAGTTTAAATTTCACATTGTTCTCTCAAATCTTCTGAATTAGAAGTTTGTTTGTCTTTTGGTAGCAGCAGATAATTTAAGGTATTTGAGACATAAGGGAAATTCACCAACATGCTGTTACCTTGTAAGAGCTAAGTTAAACAGTCACTTCAAAGAAAAAAAATTACAACCCATTCAGAACAGAGAAATTTTACGCCATAACAGAACACATCCACTTCCTAAGTGCGCCCCCCTTCCCCAATTACTGACTTGTACAAAGAACTTGGTCTGTGTACAAGTAACTCAAGCTGGCTTCCAGCCTATTTTGAAGAATGTTTTCAATGAAAAAATATGAATATAAAAACTCATTTAAACGGAAAGGAGCTTAGTTTCTGAACACAGATATAAAGTGCTTTCCTCAAAGACTATCTGCATCACCTTTATAATTCCTCTATTTAAAGTGTGAGTAGAATGTTGGGCACACAGGACTTTTGACAGACAGAGTTTATTAATTAGATGAACTAAGGCTAATTTTCAGAAGGCAGCTTTACTACGTTGTCTTTCTACGCTCTAGGGATAGAAGGAAAGGGAGTAGATGAATTGGCAGGTATGAAAACCAAAACCAGGGTTTTTCATACAAAATAATTGCCCCCCCCCCCCCACCCCAGAACTAATAATTCTCTAACTTTAAAAGCACACCAAGTATTTTATTCTTGGTATATATCTATTTTTTCTCCTTCCATGGTATATGACATTTATTAAACACAGAATTTTTCTTTCAGAATCTTCTTACAAACTTTAAGAGGTTTTAAAATTTACTTTCCGGTCTCTCCTATCTGCCTGGCAAATATTTATCCATCCTGCAGCACTCAATTCAAGGCTTTCCTAATGTCCTACTCCCTCCTATGGTCACACACTCACAATCTTTCCCCAGCCCTGAAGATGAAGGAGGACAGGCATCCAGTGAAATACAAAGAGAGAGAAACTGGCTTTGGGGGCTGGGAGTGGGAGAAGGTCAGCTCAGGGCAGCATTTCCCAGATGAGGGGTCATGAATCCTAGGATGCACAAAAGTGTTTCCAGGAGATTTACACCATTAAAAGTAGTTATGGCATCTGTTTCAATTTCAAATTTTTAAAAATCAGTAGATAAAACAATTACTGCGCTGTATTTTCCCATTCTCACGAAGTAGCTGGAGAGCTTCCATGTTTTATCTGTGAGCATGCTGTAAGGTGATGGGGCAGATGGCTCTGCTCATGGCTCAGTCATGCAGCTGCTTCTTTGTTCTGCGACTAGCCGTGTAGAGGTCTGACAATTACAGAGTTTTCAATTTTTCCTTAGTCATATATGGTTTCATTTGCACACGTCAGGGAACCACGCCAGAAAGCAGGGATGTTGGAAAGCAAGTTAACAAGTAACCTTGCTTACGATGTTAATCCTATAACCTTACAATGTTAAGATGCTCCATATAATGACTTTTATTGGGTTGAAATTCCTATATAGCACCTCAAGCTGTCTCTAGTATTTGAAAATATGTTAGAAAGAGAATATAAAATGAATGTATAATTTTATTTTCAGCAGATGTAATGAAGACTACTAAAGTCTCCAGTGTGTTACTTGAAACATGCTTGCACCTAGCCATCTGAAGCCTCTCTTATTATTTAGAAACATAACTTGAAAATTACAAAATATAAACTAGATGATTTCTTAAAGAGTAAATTATAAGAATGTTAAGCATCGGGTCATAAAAAGATGATGCTACATCTGAGGCCCAAACAAAAAATATTTCATTTAAAACTTTGTGTTGATAAATAATGGTTTTTTTTTTTTTTTTTGAAAAAACAATTTTAAAGCAAATTAAGCCATGTGCACCACTTGTTAAATGGTAAAGTAAAAATCTGTCTTTATATACTATGAATATTATTAAAGATTCTTAAGTACACTTTATAACACAAGCAAAAAATAAAACAATTCTCACTTAAGACAACATCTTTATCTCATCTGATATAAAAGTCTACTTGGAAATGTATCCTTTTAGACTGAGGTACATTCAAGTACTGTCTTATTTCATAACTGCAATAGTGTTTTGTCACATTTCAAGATCCAACCACAAACAGATATGCAGTACATACTAAACCCAGAAAATACTCAACTATGACTTGCCAAGGCTAAAATCAATATCATGGCCAATATCATAAGTGAGGGAATAGCAATCTCAAAATCGTGCTCTGTTTTACAGCTTTCCCAAGGTCAAACTGCCAAATGTCCACAAATGAGGATTCGAGAATGAAGCCTTTTGCAGATAACATGCTTGCTTTTGGAAATCCACCCACATTTTCATCTTCTAAGGGCTATACTCACAGCAGAACTTGTTATATCTTAAACAATTGTCCTTGATAATAGAAAGCAACACAGGAATGATATTCACAAGTTTGTCGTTTGTTCTTTCCCTGTGGATATTACCTGGCATTTCACCTCCTTGTAAGTCATCTGATGGAAAAAGCACAACAGATGTCTAACACGTACAGGCGTATAAAGCTCTGTGACATGGTTCCATCGTCTAATTTTCCACCCACATCCTGAGGCTCAGAACTACTATGCTATTCTTAAATAATTTATTACAGGAGATTGTTGTAGGTTTCTATAGCTCTGCCGTAAGAATCTTGTCTGTTAAAAATTTTATTTAGTCATGCTCCTACCCCAAAACTTTATTAATACAATATGCTCAACTTTCTCCCATAGATCCCAATTAAAGATTTTTCTGTTCAGCTTCAATTTCCAAATACATTCTCTCACATGGTAATTTAGTTTCATTATTCTCCTTCCGTGTAGTTGGTACAAAAGTCTACCCCCGGGGCAGTGCCAGTTTTCTTTGCTGTAATTTGTCTTTGTTCCAGTATTAATTCCTGAACGAAGTATGCTACGTGGAGCAAATCACCTGACAGACACTGAATTGAATATAGCAGAGTGTGGCTTGAATCATCTGTGTTTTTCCATCAAGTTAATGGAGAAAAGAAGACTACAGAAAAATGTTCCATGTGAAAAATAAAAATGAACACTAACCAACTTCATGTCATCCCCAAATGAAAGATAAATTCAAGTGCATGCTGAGGTTGTCCTCACGATGTAGAAATTAAGGCAAATATTCTCCCCAGCAGACATTTTGGCAGGCAAGGGTTTGTCATACTGATCGTGCTTGACATCTCAGGGAAGGAAACGCAGGAGCATAAATTCCACATTACTGTGTCATCTACAAGTTGCATGGGCCGGTACAAAGGTGCTTTGGGGACTAGTACTAAGGGCTGTTTCTGGCAGGCGATGGCTAGAGCAGAGGGAGCACACAGGTGTGTCAATTCCTTCTTGGTTGTCCATGTATACGCCATCCCTAGTCATGCAGTGTGCAGGAGCCAGGAGGACAGGGCGTCAGTCAGACTAGAGAGCACCACGATTTTAATTACGCGGTTCAGAGGCTGCCAGAAACCGGGCTGGAGAGGCAGACCGTTGCTCTTGCGGTCTCCCGAGGTCTGCTCCTTTATTTTCAGAAACACAGAAGGAAATAAAAGAGAAAATAACTCATGGCTTCATTCTCACCTTGTTGTCATGTGCCCTTGAGTTGATTCCGACTCATAGCGACCTCACAGGACAGAGTAGAACTGCCCCCGTGCAGTTTCCTAGGCTGTAATCTTTATGGGGGCAGATCGCCACCCTACCCCAGCCCTTTGTCTGAGGAGCAGTGGTGCTTCAGTGGTAGAATTCTTGCCTTCGATGTGGGAGACCTGGATTTGATTCTGGCAAATACACTCACATGCATCCACTACCCGCCTGTCAGTTGAGGCTTGTACATTGCTGTGATGCTGAATAGGTTTCAACAGAGCTTCCAGACTAAGGCAGACTAGGAAGAAAGGCAAGGTGATCTACAGAAATTCAGCCAGAGAAAACCCTATGGATCACAAGGGTTCACTCTCTAACTAATCATGTTGATGACGCAGGACAGGGCAGCGTTTAGTTCCATTGTGCATGGGGTCACCATGAGTCAGGAGCTGACTCAACAGCAGCTAACAAGAACAGCAACCAGCCCAACCCTTTCTCTAGAGGTAGCTCATCACCCTTTTCCCTCTTTCTCTAAACAATCTCCCAGACAGCTAGATACACAAAACAGGCTGGTGAGATTTCAATGCAAGGATACAATTTGATAAGTTGTCTTTTCTCCTGGTACCATTATAAAGTAACCATCACAATGAATACATAAACAATCCTATTCTCAGCCTCCTTCCTGACCAGACTCCTGAGTTGGCGAAACACCAACACACTGCCCCTGAGCAACTTCAGTGGTTCCCTAGAGAGATTCGCGTAAGAGGTTCCTTCACCCATCCCAAGTGCATCAGAATGTGAAAGGAGGATTTAATTTGGAAAAGCACATTAAATATGTCTTTTCTCTTGTAATAAACATTGCTGAAAGTAAAGTCTGACAAACTTTTTGCATAGTTAGTGGGGATATCCTGAGTGAGAAAGCATTACAGAAGCATGGGTTTAAAAGAGGTACACAAACCCTGGCCTAAGGCCAGAGGCCGACTGTGCAGTTTGGAAAAATGGTCCCCACCAGCAATTCCGGTCTCTTCTCTGACGCTTGCCCTCCCCTGCTGTCCTCTAAGGTTCCCAGTCTTCACACCTTCACGTCTCTTCGGGACAGGTCAGTCCCTCCCTCTGACTCCACCTTCTGAACTCCTACAGATCCCTGACAGCCCAGCTCAAAAGTCTTCTGTGGTGAGAGCCTTCAGACTTCCCAGCTGGGGAGGGAAAGTCCTCTGCTTGTGCTCCCACAGTACTCGCCCACACATCCATTCCTACCTCCAGCCCACTGTATTACAGTGGTTTCTTCACACATAAGCTTTGAGAGAGCAGAGATTCTACTTCACCCCCTTTCTTCTTGTTCGTTTCTGTCTTTTTGCTCAGACTGGTCTGACACTGAGTGTGCTCTAAAAATGTCTGCTGAATCAATGAATACGTGCTGAGTACATTTAATATCAGTGACTTTGCAACATCTCTACAGAGCTGCTAACCAGCCAAGGCCACAATCATTATGGGGGTAAAAAAAAAAGTTCTCTTAGTATCCCACTTAGGAGCATGAGTGATGTAAACAGTTTACAATCACCCGCTAACGTAAAGGTTGGTGGTTTGAACCACCCAGGGGTTCCACGGAAGAAAGGCCTGGAGAACTGCTTCTTTAAAAATTACAGCCAAGAAAACCCTACGCAGCAGTTCTACTCTGTCACATGGGGTCACCATGAATCAGAATCGACTCAATGGCAATGGGTTTGGGTTTGATTTTGGGGTTTTTTAATGTCCCTCTTTCCTTCTTTCCTTTCTCCCCTGTCCCCCACCCCCACCCCCATTCCTTCCAACAACAAATGTTCATTCCTTGACCTACACAGGCCAGATTCTGGAGCTATAAGGAGGTGTAAGGTAGGAAACCTAACCTCAAGAGCTCTCAGACAAGCAAGGGAGACAAACTTATCAGCCAATAAATCACAAGCAAACTGTCAAAGTCACCCAGACAGACCACTTTAACATTCAAAGGTTGAAACTGGTGACATCAAATAATACCAAACAGACGTGACAAAAACAAACACAGAGAAGTAAAAGGAATAGAGGCACAGAGTTTTGCCACAGCGAGTGGAACAAAATACCCACCACTTTACCTCTTTGGCTTTAAAAAAGACTTTTACAAACCTCTATGATGCATCCTCTTCACTCCATGTTGTTGATAAGGGAGAGGAGGAAAGAAAAAAAAAAGCATGGCAATATGAAAGATAACCAACCAGCTGCCATGGAGTCAGTTCTGACTCATGGTGACCCCATGTGTTTCAGAGTAGGACTCTGCTCCAGAGGGTTTTTGATGGCTGATGTTTTGGAAGTAGATCGTCAGGCCTTTCTTCTGAGACGCCTCTGGGTAGACTCAAACCTCCAGCATTCTGGTTAGCAGCCGAATGCATTAACCGTTTGCACCACCCAGGGACTCCTGTATTAAAGATACTAAAAAACCAAACGAAACTCATTGCCTTCGAGTCGATTCCAACTCATAGCGACCCTGTAAGACAGAGTAGAACTATCCCATAGGGTTTTCAAGGAGCAACTGGTAGATTTGAATTCCAGACCTTTTGGTTAGCAGCTGAGCTTTTAACCACAGCGCCACCAGGGATCCAGTATTAAAGATAGTACTGCCTAAAATACCATAATTGAAAATACTTCCCCTGAAAAACCAGAAAAGAGATACAGGAAGGGTTGGATGCAAGCAATGGCCATTCTGACTAGGGGGGCTGTCTGAGCAGGGATTTCAGGGACCTTGAGAACCTCCCTGGCCTAACACTCTCCCCCACTTGCTGAGACTACCTGGAAATGACACCACTAAATCCACTGTTTTCTGTCAAAGCAAAGGCCTTCACTAAAACCCCCAATGTGTTGGCTGAGAGAGGAACACCTGACATTTCTATGGCCCTACTCATTTTGAAGCACTTCACATTCATTATCTCTTGTAGTTTTCCAACCACCTCACAAGGGAGCTTTTGGTACAGTATTTTTATTTTAAAGATGAGGAAAGAAAAGCTAGGAGAAATCAACAGACTATTCTAAGGCCACATAGTCACATGCTCTGACACATCAACTGAATTTAGTTTCCCAAAATAACCATCTTAGCAGACAACTGAGCCCTAAAGGAATTATACATAGGACAGACTGAGGGAAGGGGTTAAGCAAAAGGCAAGGTCTGGAACCCAGTGTTGCACCCTGGGGCCATCAGAAATAGAGACTTATTCATTCATTTATTAAGGGCCTATTATGTACCATTATGTACCACTGAGCCCTGGTGGTGCGCTGGTTAAAAGCTTGCCTGCTAAACAAAAGGTCAACAGCTTGAAACCTTATGGAGCAGTTCTACTCTGTCCTATAGGGTCACTGTGAGTCAGAATTGACCTGACAGCAGCGGGTTTACTATAGACCAGGCACAGTGCTAGGAGTTAGGAAGAAAGGAGACAAAACCTCCTCTCTCACCAACCTGCCTGATGTTCCAGGTGAAATAAGAATGTGAAAAAGTCACTTGTTTCTCTCTAATTCTAACAAATTCTAGCCCTCTTCTGCCAAAGATTATTTTCCTGACTATTGGCCATATTTCTTTGTAAATCACTCCGTCAAAATCAGGGTGGCAATAACCCAGGACAGCACTCTGACGTGTCAGATCAATTGAGAAACACATGCGTCTGCCTCTCTCCCCCAGCCCTGGGCCCCTGGCCTCTGCACACCGCTTTGGTCATCCACAAAAAGGGCTGCTGGGGATTACAGGAGACTTGCTGCAAGGGGAAACGCAAATGGATGGCTGCTGAATTTCTCACTCTCATTGTCTAATCGCAACCAGCAGGGATGGATTACCCACCAAGCAAGGTACGCACAGGCTTAATTGTGCTTACTTCCTAATCTGTAGTGCAAAATTTCACCTGTTTTCACCACATCTTACTGTAAACCAGTTCGTACTGCGCTTACTGGCTAATCTGCCCCTGGCAGCCAGCCACCATTACCAAATTAGCACCACAAAGAGAGGAATCTCCTCTCCCCAGTGCCGGATGGAAAGATAAATCAGTTATAAAAGAGCAAGTGGCTAAAGGAAGAAAGCGAAAATGAAGCCTCGACAGACATTTCGTCATGTGAATGTCACAGGATTTGTAGGTGTTCGTATGTGTAACAATCAGAGACAGAATTGAAAAGACTCCTTCCCACCCACCCCGGCCCTGCTTTCTCCTCTTCCCCCAAATAAGCCAAACTGGTTTTCTCTCGTTTCATGAATGCCTTCTGCCTTCCCACCTCATCACATTTAACAACAACAGGGATTTAGTTACTTTATGTGGGATAAAACGTGCTACACTGTATATGGGCCTGCATTTCTAAACAACTGGTCCATTAGTTTTAATTAGGAAGAGCCTAAAAATAAAGTATCAGAATTTACCAGAAAGCTCTAAACTAAAGGTACTGTGATTATTAAATAATACATGTAGGACTCAGAATGGCTCCTGGCACATAGGATGCTTAGTAAACAGCAGCAAGATCATTATTATCACAGTTCATTACCAAAAAACACACTCAGCATGTTACATACTACTAAGAAAAGCCACTAACAATTAACTTATGTCACGCCATCTCTATTCACTTGGAGTAACAGAGGAAGAGGAGAGTTGGGAACTGGGAGAAGAAATGCAATGTGTGGCTAACTGCCTCCATGAACAACTGCCTCCTTTACCATGAGACCAGAACCGGATGATGCCTGGCTACCCTTACTAAATATTTTGATCAAAGATTCTACAGACGAATTCTGATCAAATGGAAAGAACGCAGAACAGAATTTCAAATTATCATTGAATCCAGATTTTCTGGAGCCAGGGAGGCTGAATAAACCTCTAAAACTACTGCCCTGAGATAATCTTTAAACCTAAAACAAAAAATATCCCCTGAAGTCTTCTTAAAACCAAACAATAGTTTAGCTTAACTAGTAAAGAATGTCTGCCTTGAACACCTTACTCTTTTAAGATTTATCTATATACATTAATTGACAATAACAACTCAAAATATTAGATAGGAACCTTAGAGAGCAGTGAGTTTATGTTAACGGGGGAGAACTACTCAGAAAAGGAGGGTGAGAAAGATTACACAACTCAAAGAATGTAATTAGTGTCACTGAATTGTACCTGTAGAAACTGTTGAATTGGTGTATGTTGTGCTGTGTGCATGCTCAACAACAAAACAACAACTATTTAAAAAAACTGTTAAAATGGCAAATTTTATGTTATATGTATTTTACCACAATAAAATGATAATTAAAAAAACAGTAAAACAATATCATGCCATCAGTTGCAAGACAGATTCCAATTTCAGGGATGTAAAATTGTGCATCTTGGAATTAATGAAATACAATCTCAGTAAGTACACCTCCGGGTTCCTGGAAGAACCTAAGTAATGATCTACATAACTGGTATCTGAGTACAGACGCTTCTGTCTCCATGGCCACATTAAACCAAAAACCCACTGCTCTCGAGTCGATTCCGACACACAGTGACCCTATAGGACAGAGCAGAACTGCCCCATAGAGTTTCCAAGGAGCACCTACCTGGAGGATTCAAACTGCCAACCTTTTCGATAGCTGCCATAGCACTTAGACACTACACCATCAGGGTTTCAATGGTCACATTAGGGTCTGAGTTTCTGACCACTCCTTGGCCTCTTGGAACCTCACTGCTAAACAGACTGGGTTGCTCGGGCCCTCTCCTTGACTCTTAGCATCACCCAAAGGCATTCCCCACCACTTTCAGCTCCACCAGTTCTTTGTTTTCACAGTTCTCTGAATCAGCCCTCATGGAACAAAATCCAAAATACACCCTGATATAAAGTTACATTGCTGGTGCCAATTCAATGGCCTTGCCAAGTTTGGCTATCCTCTGGAGGTAAACTTCATGCACACATATTCCCAGCATTTTCTTTCAACACTGAGTCAAGCAGTACAATTTCACTTGAAACAGAATTTAAATTAGTTACTTTAAATGCAAGCTCAGGTTTCTTTTCCACCTATCACACAGCTCACTCTAAATAATCCAGTGAAAGCACTTAGACGGGCAGTTTGAGTGGTAAAGCTGAGGATGGATTGCAAAGTCATTCATCATTAGCCTGACAAATCGTACAGCTAGGTATTCAGCACTCTGGAATCTTAACTGGCTGTTCGTCATAGAGAGTGCTGGCCCTCAAGACCGCAGAATATACACGGGAACCTATGAAAAATACACAAAACATACAGAGAAAACACATAAGAAATGAAGAATAACAGGGGTGCACATTGTTTATGCACCACACATTACCCACAAAGCCAGAGAACGTGTTATCTTCTAAAATACCAGCCAGAGTCCTTGGTGGTCAGGGCAAGAAACCATTGTGCAAAGTTGGTCTGGTTATATAAAGATCCGAGCATGAACTACCCAGTCAATGGTCACCTTATTATGACACATATATGCTCTTCAGATTTTTTTTAATAAATAATTTCTCATGACTATAGATAATTCCTAACTATTGAAAGTCTGATTATGATGTTCTAAAATTCACTGTGGTGATGGTTGCACATATCTGTGAATACAATTTTTTTTTTTAATATTAAGAAAAAATTTATTTTGGAAAATATCAAGCATATACTGCCAAAATGTTTTCTAATCATTTTGTATTCCCTCCAGTCAAGTATGAGATTTCTAAGTCTACATCCTTGTCAATAATAATTGGTAATGACAATCTGCTAAATTTTAGCCACTCTAGAAGATGTAGAGTGGTCTGTCATTACGGTCTTAATTTGTAATTCACTACCGGCTGATGATGTCGATAAGTTTTTTTTTTTAATTTTTTTATTATACTGCAGGTGAAGGCTTACAGAACAAATAGCTTCTCATGAAACAGTAGTACACATATTGTTTTATGACATTGGTTAACAACCCCACATGTCAACCCTCTAACTTCTAGACCTTTTTCTTTTTTTTTGTGAAAATACACATAGCCAAAGATACACCATTTCAAACATGTCTACATGCACAGTTCAGTGACATCGCCTACACTCTTCCAGTTGTGCTGTTATTCTCACTTAAGATGAAGGCTTACAGAACAAAATAGATTTTTCATTTAAAGTTAGTACACATGTTGCCCTACGACAATGGTTAAAAATCTCACAACACATCAACAATATCCTTACTCAACCTTGGGTTCCCTATCACCAGCTTCCTTGTCCCCTTCTGCCTTTTGGCCCTTGACACTGGACTAATGTACCTCAATAGTCCCATTTGGTTTTACGGGGCTGTCCACTCCCAGGCTGAATGGTGAACCTCGGAGCTAACTTCAACACTGAGCTAAAAGGGTGTCTGGGGGCCATATTCACGGGGTTTCTCCAGTATCCTTTAAGCCAGTAAATCTGGTCTTTTTTTTTGTGAGTTAGAATTTTGTTCTACATCCTTCTCCAGCTCTGTCCAGAACCCTCTGTTGTGATCCTGGTCAGATCAATCAGTGGTGGTAGCCGGGCACCATCTAGCTGTACTAGACTCAGTCCAGTGGAGGCCTTGGTAGCTATGGACCATTAGTCCTTTGGACTAATCTTTTCCTTGTATCCTGTTCTCTTCATTCTCCCTTGCTCCTGGAAGGGATGAGACCAGTGGAGTATCTTAGATGGCTGCTAAGAATCCAGATGCTACTGACCAAGGTGGAACGGAGAACATTGTCTTTATAAACTGTGTTATGCCAATTGAGCTAGATGTTCCCTGAGACCATGGTCCCCACAGCCCTCTGCCCAGCAATTCAGTCCCTCAGGGAGTTTGGATGTGTCTATGGGGCTTCCATGACCTTTCCTTGTACAAGTTGTGCTAGTTTCCCCTGGATTGTGTACTGTCTCACCCTTCACCCAAGATATCACTTAACCTATTGCCTATTTAGTATTCCCCTCCACCCCTCCCTTCCCTGGTAACCAACAAAGATTGTTACATTTTGTGTGTGAACTTTTTCGTGGGTTTTTACAATACAGGTCTCATAAAATATTTGTCCTTTTGTAACTGACTTATTTCACTCAGGATAATGTCTTCCAGTTTCATCCATGTTATGAGATGCTTCACAGATTCATCGTTGTTCTTTCTTGTTGCATAGTACTCTGTTGTGCGTATGTACCATAGTATGTTTATCCATTCATCTGTTGATGGGCATCTAGGTTGTTTCCATCAGTTTGCTATTGTGAACAATGCTGCCATGAACATAGGTGTGCATATGTCTATTCGAGTGACGACTCTTATTTCTCTAGGATATATTCCTAGGAGTGGGATTGCTGGATCGAATAGTATGTCTATTTCTAGCTTTCTGAGGAAGCACCATATCATTTTCCAAAAACGTTGTATCATTTTGCATTCGCGCCAGCAGTGCATAAGAGTTCCGATCTCCCCGCAGCCCCTCCAACATTTGTTATTTCCAGTATTTTTGATTCGTGCCAGTAATGCCGGGGTGAGATGGTATCTCATTGTGGTTTTAATTTGCATTTCTCTAATGGCTAGTGATCACGAGCATTTCCTCATGTGTCTGTTGGCCATTTGAATGTCTTCTTTGGTGAAGTGTCTGTTCATTTTCCTTACCATTTTTTAATAGGATTATTTGTCTTTTTGTTGTAGAGGTGTGGGATTTTCTTGTAGATTACAGGATTAGACCTTTGTCTGACTTGTACTGTCCAAATTTTTTTTTCCAGTCTGTAGGTTCTCTTTTTACTCCTTTGGTGAAGTCTTTTGAAGAGCATAGGTGTTGGATTTTTAGAAGATCCCAGTTATCTAGCTTATCTGTTGGGGTTGGTGCATTGATGGTTATGGTTTGTATCCTGTTAATGCCATGTATTAAGGCCTGAAGTGTTGGTCCTATTTTTTCATCTATGAATTTCATACTTTTTGGCTTTATATTCAGGTCTTTGATCCATTTTGAAGTAGTTTTTGTATACGGTGTGAGGTATGGGTCCTGTTTCATTTTTTTGCAGATGGATATCCAGTTTTGCCAGCACCATTTCTTAAAAAGACTGTCTTTTCCCCATTTGATGCACTGTGGGCCCTTGTCGAAGATCAGGTGACCGTAGGTGGATGGATTTACATCTGGATTCTCAATTCTGTTCCATTGGTCAATGTATCTGTTGGTGTACCAGTACCAGGCTGTTTTGACTACTGTAGCTGTATAGTAGGTTCTGAAGTCAGGTAGTGTGAGTCCTCCAACTTTGTTCTTCTTCTTCAGTAGTGCTTTACTTATTCGCGGCTTCTTCCCTTTCCATATAAAGTTAATGATTAGTTTTTCCATCTCTTTGAAGAATGTTGTTCGTATTTGGATCGGGATTGCGTTGTATTTGTAAATTGCTTTGGGTAGAATTGTCACTTTCACAATGTTGAGTCTACCTATCCATGAGCATGGTATGTTTTTCCATTTATGTAGATCCCTTTGGGTATCTTGCAGTAGTGTTTTGTAGTTTTCTTTGTGTAGGTCTTTTACATCCTTGGCCAGATTTATTCCTAAGTATTTTAACAATGGTATTGTTTTCCTGATTTCCTTTTCATCGTTCTCCTTATTGGTGTAGAGGAATCCAACTGATTTTTGTATGCTTATCTGGTATCATGCTACTCTGCTGAATCTTTCTATTAGTTCCAGTAGATTTCTCATGGAGTCTTTAGGGTTTTCTATGTATAGTATCATATCATCTGGAAACAGGGACAGTTTAACTTCTTCATTACCAATTTGGATGCCCTTTATTTCTTTTTCTTGCCTTACTGCTCTAGCTAGAACTTCCAGCACAATGTTAAATAGAAGTGGTGATAAAGGGCATCCTTGTCTTGTTCCTGTTTTCCAGGGAATTTTTTCAGCCTCTCTCCATTAAGAATGATGTTGGCCATTGGTTTTGGACAGATGCCCTTTATTATGTTGAGAAATTTCCCTTCTCTACCTATTTTATTGAGAGTTTTTATCAGGAATGGGTGTTGGACTTTGTCAAATGCCTTTTTTGCATCAATTGAGATAATCATGTGATTCTTTTCTTTCCTTATATTTATGTGGTGGATTACGTTGATTGATTTTCTAATGTTGAACCATCCTTGCATACCTCGTATTATTTTTTTGATATGATGCTGAATTCTATTGGCTAGAATTTTGTTCAGAATTTTTGCATCTATATTCATAAGAAATATTGGTCTGTAATTTTCTTTTTTGGTGACATCTTTGCCTGGTTTTGGTATCAGCATTATGCTGGCTTCATAGAATGAATTTGGAAGTGTTGCTTCCTTTTCTATGCTCTGAAATAGCTTGAGTAGTACTGGTACAAGCTCTTCTGTAAATGTTTTGTAGAATCTCCAGTGAAGCCATCTGGACCAGGGCTCTTTTTGGTTGGGAGTTTTTTTTTAATTACCTTTTCAATCTTTTCTCTTGTTATGGGTCTGTTCAGATTTTCAACATCACTTTGTTGTAGTTTGGGTAGGCCATGTATTTCTAGAAATTTATCCATTTCCTATAGGTTTTCAAATTTGTTGGAGTATAGTTTTTCATAATATTCTATTATAATCCTTTTTATTTCAGTTGGGTCTGTTGTAATGTCCCCCATTTCATTTCTTATTTGGGTTATTTGCATCCTCTCCTGTTTTTCTTTTATCAGTCTGGCTAGTGCTTTGTTGAATTTGTTGATTCTTTCAAAGAACCAACTTTTGGTTTTGTTGATTCTTCCTATTGTTTTTCTGTTCTCTATTTCATTTATTTTTGCTCTGATCTTTACTATTTCCTTTCTTCCGGTGGTTGTGGGCTTTTTTTTTTTTTTGCTGTTCTCCTTCTATTTGTTTGAGTTCTGTAGTTAATGTTTTGATTTTGTCCCTTTCTTCTTTTTTGATATGTGCATCTATTGCTATAAATTGTCCCCTGAGGACTGCCATTGCTGTGTCCCAAACGTTTTGGTATGATGTGTTTTCATTCTCATTTGATTCTAGGAATTTTTTGATTCCATCTCTGATTTCTTCTATTACCCTGTGATGTGTAAGCAGGGTATTATTCAGTTTCCATGTAACTGATTTTTTTTCCTTGCTCTTTCTGTTGTTCTTTCTACCTTGATGGCATTGTGGTCAGAGAAGATACTTTGAATTATCTCAACATTTTGGATCATGTTGAGGATTGCTCTGTGGCCTAAGATGTGGTCTATTCTGGAGAACGTTCCATGTGCATTGGAAAAGAATGTGTACTTTGCAGCGGTTGGATGGAATATTCTATATATGTCTATTAGGTCAAGGTGGCTGATTGTGCCCTTTAGGTCTTCTGTATCTTTGCTGAGTTTCTTCTACTATTATTGTGGAACTGTCATTTTCTCTTTTCAGTGTTGTTAGAGTTTGTTTTATGTATTTTGGAGCCCTGTCATTGGGTGTGTAGATGTTTATTATGGTTATGTGTTCATAATGTATCATCCCCTTAATCATTATATAGTGTCCTTCTTTGTCTTTTACGGTGGATTTTGTTTTGAAGTCTATTTTATCTGAGATTAGAATTGCCACTTCTGCTCTTTTTTGGTAGTTTTTAGCTTGATATATTTTTTTCCAACCTTTGACTTTTAATAAATTCACATCTTTGTTTCTAAGGTGTGCCTCTTGCAGACAGCATATTGATGGATCCTGTTTTCTTATCCATTCTGTCACTCTCCGTCTCTTCATGGGTGCATTGAGTCCATTTACATTCAGTGTAATTATTGACAGATGTGAGTTTGTTGCTGTCATTTTGTTGTGCTTTTTTTTGTGGTGCTAAAGTTTTCTTTGTTCTTCTTACTCTCTTGTGCTGAGTTACTTTTGTTTGTGGATTTTTTTTTTCATTTCTTTTGTTTTTGTAGGTTTTGTTTTTGCTGAGACTTTATCGTTTTTCTCTTTATTTTTATGAGTATGTTTGTCAACTTTCTTTGTGGTTACCATGAATTTTACCTTTATCTTTCTAAGTTTGAAGGAGTCTACCATTACTTGCTATCGCCTTGCCTTCCTCTCCATTAGAAGGTTCTATACCTATGCCGTTTATTCCCTTTTATTGTTTTGATGTTGTTGTCATTTACTGATTAACCTCTTATTCCCTGTTGTATTTCTTTTGGTTTTGGATAGTCCTCGAGAGTTCATATCCTAGATTGGTATCTGGCTGGTATGATCCTGCGTCCTAGATTCTGCCTGTGACCTGAAGTTATCTGTCCTCAGATCGAAGAACTCCCTTTAATAATTCTTGTAAGTTTGGTTTGGCATTTACATATTCCCTTAATTTCTGTTTATCTGGAAATGACCTAATTTCACCATCAAATCTGAACGAGAGTTTTGCAGGATATATTATTCTTGGCTGGCAATTTTTTTTTTCAAGGTTTCATATATGTCATCCCATTGCCTTCTTGTCTGCATGGTTTCTGCAGAATAATCTGAGCTTAGTCTTATCGTTTCTCCTCTGTATGTGACTTCTTGTTTTTCACGAGCTGCTTTCAGGATTCTTTGTCTTTGGTTTTGACGAGTGTGATTATGATATCCCTGGTGATTTTCTTTTGGGGTCTCTCCTACATGGGGTTCGTTGAGCTTCTTGGATGGACAGCTTTTCATCTTTCATGATATTGGGGAAGTTTTCTGTCAGCACTTGTTCAATGATCCTCTCTGTGTTTTCTATTTTCTCCACCTGTTCTGGAATTCCAATCACTCTCAAATTTTTGCTTCTGATTGTATTCCACATAACTCTCAGGGTCTCTTCATTTCTCTTTGTTCTTTTTTCTGAGTTTTCCTCAAACAGAGTTGTATCCAAGTGTTTGTCTTCAATTCCACTGATCCTGTCTTCCACCGTTTCAAATCTGCTTCTCAGCCCTTCTATGACATCATCCATTTCTGAAATCTTGTTTATCTTTTGGATTTCTAATTGTTGTTTTTGTATAATTTCTAGTTGTGCATTTATTTTTGCATTTTGTTCCTGCATTATTTTCCTGAATTCTTTCAATTTTTTGTCTGTATTTTCCATGAATTTGTCTATTTTTTCCTCACGTTTGTCAGCTTTTTGCCTTAGTTCTTGGAGAATTTCGATTATTAGAGATTTGAATTCCCTATCAGGCAGTTCTAGTGCCTTTTCTTCCACTGGAAAGTCATCTGGTGTTTTATTTTGGACGCCTACTGGAACCATGCTGTCCTGTTTTTGTAAATGTTTTGATATTGTCTGCTGTCTTCGGGACATTCAGTAGTTATTTTTCTCATTTCTTGATTGTAGATTTGTTTGTTTCATCCCTTTTTTAAAAAAATTTGACTATGTCTGAGCAGGCGGACTGTGTGTCCTTTGCTGTTTGCTCGTCTGTGGGCACAATACTTTTCGCCTCCTTCTCCAATTGGCAGGGTCAGTCACTCAGATATGGTACAGCAGGGCAGATCTAGCTGAAGAGGAGTTACTAGCACAGGTCATTTGTGGCACTTACTATAGCCACTAAGGCGGGTCGATAATTAGTGGCCGTGCCTGTGTTACTTGGTGGTGTGATGTTAAGCACACAGTGAAGGTAGGCGGGATGTAACGGGGAGATTGTTATGCGTGGAGCTAAGATGGATATGGGAGAGAGTAGAGAGGAACAGGAGCCAAAAACATACAAACAAACAAAAAAGAATGCTAGGCGACCTTGACATTTGAGTGGAGAGATAAGAGACTATGAAATGGAGAAAAAAAGGGGAAGAGGAAGAAAAGAAAAGAATGCATAAATAAAAATCAGAAAGATTAAAGAACCGCAAAGTTCCCAGGGATCCCACCGGTGCAGCTATGAGGTCTGGGGAAGTCGCTCTCAGGTGTTGCAGTACAGCCTGGCTAGAAGGTGTAGAGGTATAGAATGCCAGGTATTCAGGGAACATAAGGAGAAGGAAGATAGAGAGAGATGAGAAACTGAGTAATGAAGAAAGACAAAAAGGGAAAAAGAGGGAAAAGAAAACAAAACAAATTAAAAAAAAAAAAAAAAAAGAACAAGAAAAGCCCCCCAAAAAACAGAAGAAGAAAAAAAAATACCCAATGAAAAAAGAAATGCTGTCAGGGATCCCTCTGTACGTCTGTGCAAGCCAAGGGGGTAGTCTCCTTCCCACACAGCACCACCTGGCCAGAAAGGGCTCCCAACTCAAGAAAAGGAAAAGAAAACAAAGAAACAATTCAAAACTAACAAGTGAACTAAAACCCCAGGATGCCACCAGCACAGCAGCCCAGACCAGGAAGCAGCTCCACACTCCAACGGAGCTCCACAGCCCCTCAGGAAGAAGCAAAGATGGCGCACAGAGCCAGGTATATGAGCGAAAGGAGGGGGAGGTTGTGAGAGATAAGGAAGAAATCAAAAGCAGCAGAAAAAAAAGAAACACCAGCAGCCAACAAATGGCACTCAGAGAGCCAGCTAGTGTGGGCTGGTGGAATCCAAGCAACTGTTGTTTCCTGGACAAGAGATTGTGGTAGCGGGAAGCAGAGGAGGCCGAGTGGGAGTGAAGAAGGGTGGTGGGTGGTAAAGCGTGTATCACAAATTACCGGTTGTTTTGTCTCCCATTGGAAGCTCCGTGAGGCTGCTTTCTTGTACCCCGTTTGCTGGTCTCCAATAGGAGTCCAAGATGGCAGATCTGCGCTGCATTAGCTGGTAGGGGACCTCTGCATGAATCTCTCCTTGCTCTCCATTCTTTGTCAGTTTTCTCACTCCATTTGTTGCTTGTCTGAGTTCTTTATCTCTTCATTTGATGTCTTAGGGTTTCAGGATTGTTGTTTTCTCTGTTCGGCTTAGTTTTTCAGATATTTGCTGTGGAGGGACAGCGTGGTGCTTCTGCCTAGAGCGCCATTTTGCCGGAAGTCTCTGAATACACTTTTAAGATCACGAAATTTTACATTCTAAATGGGTTAATCATATGGTACATGAACTATATCTTAATGTAGCTGTTAAAATAAATAAATTTAAAAAAAAAGTCTGATTATGCTGCCTGTGGTCTGAGGGAAAATTGCCCTTTCTAATGATATCACTGCTCAGTATTGCCTCACCAAGAAAAAGCACCTGAACTTCCTAATTTGTGAGATTCAATTAATCACGCTACTGCTCAATATCCCAAATAAAAGAATCAAGTTTCAATTTGCTTGGGTTATACACAGATTTAATTAGTTCTTTTTAATTAAAAAAAAAAAAAATCCAAGTGATCTTTTCTTTCTTCTAGCATTGTTTTTACACATACGTGCTTCTCAATCCCCCCACCCAACATCTAGATACGAAACATATTCACCAAAAGAAACAGGGTTTGGTAATTACAGCAAGCATAACTGAGCTTGCGTGTATGAGGTTTCCAACTTTGAATTCAGAGATAGTGATAGCATAACAGTCTAAATGAGTATCAATATGCTGTTTCTGAATAAAATTTAGTAAGTTATCAACTGGGAAGCACTGTCAAAGGCAGGAAAAGAATGCTGGCTCAAGAAAGAAAAGAAAAAAAAAAAAAAAAACCAGAAATACCCCCAAGTAAAGATTATTATTGCAAAGCCTATTTGAAAAGGGAAGATAAGACAAATCATTATCAATAAGAGATAAGTCTAAAAAACTGAAATGCAAGGATTGCTTTCCGAAATGGAGCAAAAATAAAATAGAAGGAAAACACACATGAAAAGGAGAGGATTAAGGGAACAAATCAGTTGACAGCAAAAAAGTTACAAAGAATCAGAGAAGCTTGAGAATTACTGATTGGCAGTATGTATTTGGATCTCATGAGGAAAAATAAAAGATTGTCAAGAATAGGAAAAAAAAGATACAAAGATTCCAAACAGACAGACTTTCCATTGCTGCCTGATGACAGTCCAGCCTACTGTCAACCTAACTTGAATAATTCCAAATGATGATCCTCAGAAGCAAATGGAGAGACTATTTGGTGATGGGAGTCATTGTTACCACTGTTTTAATCTAATTAATTTGAGACTGCATGTCTTAATTATCTAGTGCTGCTATAACAGAAATACCACAAGTGGATTGCTTTAATAAACATAAGTTTATTCTCTCACAGTCTAGTAGGCTAGAAGTTCAAATTTAGGGCACCAGTTCCAGGGGAACGTTTTCTCTCTTGGTCGGCTCTGGAGGAAGACTGTTGTCATCAATCTTCCCCTGGTCTAGGAGCTTCTCAGCGCAGGGACCCTGCGTCCAAAGGATGCGCTCTGCTCCTAGCACTACTTTCTTAGTGGTGTCAGGTCCTCCAGTCTCTCTGGCTCACTTCCCTCTTTTGTATCTCAAAAGGGATAGACTCAAGACACAGCCTAACCCTACAGATTGAAGTCCTACCTCATTAACATAACTGCCTCTAATCCTGCCTCATTAACATCAGAGAGGTAGGATTTATAATACACAGGAAAATCATATCAGATGACAAAATGGTAGACAATCATACAATACTGGGAATCATGGCTTAGCCAAGTTGATACACATTTTGGGGGGGGGGGACACAATTCAATCTGTAACACTGTGCAAAAGGAACAGTGAAAGAGGACATGTACTAACAATATGTTTTATAGTGTCACAGACCAGATTTTTAGTAAGCTTAGCTGCTAACCAAAAAGGTGGAGGTTTGAGTCGACTCAGAAGCGCTTTGGAAGAAAGGCCTGGTGATCTACTTCTGAAAAAAATTCAGCCATTGAAAACTCTACAGAGCATAGCTGTACTCTGACACAAAGAGAGTTGCCATGAGTCGGAATCAACTTGATTGCAACTGGTTTGGGCTTTTTTTTTTGTTTGTTTGTTTAAAGGCAGATACAGTGCACTGGCTACACACTGCAGCAGAGAGGTGTAAATACTCTTCCTAAACTGATGAGCGGGGACTCCTCAAATGCTCTAACTGCATATAGACTGTCTTGTACCAGCAATAGCATCTGAACCTATCCAGCTACCTTTCCTTATGCAGGGATGGTACATACCTAGATGTTACATCAAGGTGAAGACCTAAATCTCTTTAGTTTTAGTAAGACACTAGATTCCTAACAGATAGGTAGTTATCAGACAGAGTAGATAGCAATTAGAGGTTCAGCAGGAGGCTGTAAGAATCTAAAACAAAGGAACTTGGTAAGCATGTAATCACGAAATCCCCAAAACATCCCAGAAAGTGATAAAAATAAACACCTTTCGGTAAAGTGTTTGAATGCCAAAGAGGAATTCAAGATAGTTAGACCTCTTTGGCCATAATATAAACTATTATCAGTGTATCAAGAGAAACAAAGTAAGATAAGATTATCTTTTTTTTCTTTTTCTTCTTTATTCTATTGCTTAAATTTCCTACATTGGAAAACTTGACTATACACTGGTAGACTTCACTCCAAGTATAAGAAATCTTTAAATTAACTAGAAAGTCTTTCCTGAACTGAGGAGATGTGGGTAAAGCAAACCTCAAGAAAACTAGCTTACAAGTAGGATTTAGTTTTTAAAAATGAACAGCAGCGACAATAAAAACCCCACTTACACTTTCCAAAGTATATTCTGTGATTAGTCCTCTGCCGGTTCTTCAACCACAGTCCTATACATCACAAATGAAGTCTGGGAGTTCAACACCAAGTAAGATTAAAGTGTGTTTAGTAAACTGAACCTACAAAAGTGCAATGGAACTTCAGAAAGATTTTCAACAATGATTCTTACTGAAATAAAAAGGATTTTGTTAACCTTTTCTTGAACCCAATAATCCTCTTTACCCTAATTTAAAAAGCAAATGGATGTAACACTTTTCAGTGAGAAGAAACTAATACATAATGAGTACTTAATAGTGTATCAGGTACTTGCATGTTAACTCACTGATGTAATGTAAATCACAGGTCAGGCTCCCGAGGGATCAACTCTGTAATGGGGAAAAAGTATGTTTCTTCTCAGTCCTTACACCCTTTGCCCTGGTATAAATACTGTTTAAAAAAAAAAAAAACCATTGCTGTTGAGTCGATTCCAACTCATAGTGACCCTACAGGACAGAGTATAACTGCCCCATAGGGTTTCCAAGGAGCGGCTGGTGGATTCGAACTGCCAACCTTTCGGTTAGCAGCCGAATGCTTAACCACTGGACCACCAGGGCTCCTAAGTCCTCAAATACTGCTAATTTTTCCCAGGCAAGTGTTTCAAAGATGCTAGCTAAAATGCAGTTGGTAACTCCTTTACTGAGCACTGCATGGCAATTATGCAAATTGAGGGTGCAGAACAAGTTGAGACAGATACAGGAACTCAGCGAGGAACAGGCTGTTATGGATTGAATTGTGTCCCCCCAAAATAGGTGTTGAAATTTAACCCATATACCTGTGGATGTAATCCTGTATGGAAACAGGATTTTCTTTGTTAAGTAGGGTGAGTTCTGAATCTCATCACTTCTGAGTTATAAAAACAGCAGATTAGATGTAGAGATACACACAGGGGAAGACAGACACCATATGAGGATCATCTACATGCCAAGGAACCCCCAGGGCTACCAACAAGGAAGGAACGAACATGGCCGCAACTCTGATTTGGACTTTTTTTTAGCCTCTAGAACTGTGAGAAAATAAATTCTGTTCTTTAAAGCTACCCATTTGTGGCGTTTGTGTGACAGTAGCACTAGGTAACTAAGACACAGGCCAAGGCAAAAAGGCAAGAAACGGGTGAGATCAAGAAAGTGGTAGTTCATTCCAACTTCAATTACCAAGCAGGTCATACTCCTGTATCATCTCTCACACTCACCCCCTTCTTTCCATTTCCACTGCTGTGTCCTGTCTTGGACCTTCAGGATCTCTTGCTTACAGCTTCCCAAGGTGATATCTCTGGCCCCTATCTGCTTCCAGTCCATCCTTTAAACTGTCAGCATATATTTTTACTTAAGAACAGATATGATTTTACAAAAGAGAAATATGAAATCTTCTCAGTGGTTGCACACGAAAGACAAAATTCTTCAGCACAACATGAAAGGCTCTCCATAATCTACCCCCACGGTACCTTCCCACTGCACGCAACTCTCACTGTTTCAGTTACACTGGCTTGTCGTTCCTCAGTCACGTGCTGTACTCTTGGGATTTTACATGTTTAGTCACACGTTCCCTATTAAGAAACATATTTTCTCACTCTCTCTCATAATTTAACTCATCCTTCATGATCCAGCTTAAATGCCATCTCCCTCCTTTATCCTATTCATTTTATTTTCTCTATACTCTTATAACATTTTATTCATACGTTAACTACAGCACTTATCACCTGCTTTGAATTAAAGCTAATTATGTAAAAATTAGACAGTAATCAATGGAACCTCAAATCACGTCTCTAAAGCAGTTTTAGCATTTATTTGCTTATATGTATTTTATTTTTCACTAAACCATAGCTCCTTGCAGTCATGATTTATAGCTACCTTTTCAACTATTTTTAAATAAAAAATTAAATATATAATTATGTTGTAGTTGGGTGCTGCAGAGTCCGTTCCGACTCATGGCAACCCTATGTGACAGAGTAGAACTTCTGCATAGCATTTTTTGGCTGTAATCTTTATAGAAGCAGATTCCAAGGTCTCTCTCTCATGGAGCTGTTTGGTGGGTTTGAGCTGCCAACCTTTCAGTTAGCAACTGAGCACT
The DNA here is from genome assembly GCA_030035585.1 of Dugong dugon. NCBI lineage: Eukaryota > Metazoa > Chordata > Mammalia > Sirenia > Dugongidae > Dugong > Dugong dugon. The sequence continues at coordinate 17,914,985 of CM057469.1, read as the reverse complement.
TAACCATTACACCACCAGGTAAATATATAATTATATATATTATAATACATATATATCTATTACATAATAGATATGTATATAATAAATATATATATTACATATATAATATCTATTATATAATAGATATGTATATAATAAATATATAATTACATAATATATAATTAGATATTATAATATTTATAATATATGTCAAAGTTCCATTGATCTGCCAGTCACTAAAGAAACAGAAATTACCATCACCTTTGAGTATTGGGAGAATATCCTTACCAAAACTACCATTTCCTTTATGCTTCCTCCCTCTCATCTTAACCACTCTCCTCTCTCCAGGGGTAACCACTATCCTAATTTGTGTCTCTTATTCCCTCGTTTTTAATAATAGTCTTATCCCATATGCATGTATCCTTAAACAACATATTGATTAGTTTTGCATGCTTCTGATTTGTATTTATTGTTTTGCAATTTGTTGGTTTTTATATTTTGGCTCAACATTATGTTCCTAAGATTCATATATGCTGCTGAATGTAGCTGCAGTTCATTCATTTTCGCTACCTAAAAGAACCTCTTACAAATGTGTTCTGGGAGGCATATGTGCATAGTAACGTTATTTGTAAATGCAAAACACTGTAAATGACCTAAATGTTTATTATCAGGAGGCTACATAAATTAATCATGTTCTTTTCTATATTAGCACCTACTAATGTGTCTGGCAAGGAGCCCTTGTAACCGAGTGGTTAAAGCACTTGGCTGCTAACCAAAAGGTCAGAGGTTCAAACCCATCAGGGGTTCCAAAGACCTGGTGCTCTGCTCCCACAAAGATTACAGCCTAGGAAAACAATGGGGCAGTTCTACTCTGTCCTACAGTGTACCTATGAGTTGGAATCGACTCAAGCAACAACATGTCTGGTGCATAGTAAAAACACACACACACAAAAAACCATTGCCACTGAGTTGATTCAGACTCATGGTGACCCCATGTGTGTCAGAGTGTAAATGTGCTCCACAGGGTTTTCAATGGCTGTGATCTTTTGGAAGTAGATTGCTAGGCCTTTCTTCCAAGGTACCTCTAGGTGGATTTGAACTACCAATCTTTATCTTAGCAGCCAAGTGCTTAACCATTTGTGCCACCCAGGGACTCCTGGTACATAGTAGGGCCTCCATAAATATTTTTTGAACAGATAGATGGACCTGAAGAAAGAAGATATGTCTGATTCTTCCTGGCTTCCACCTCCTCCTTAGAGTCCAGCACATGCTCCGATGCTCAGGAAACGTTTGAGAAATTCACTGGTTAGCCGCTGAGGCTAGCAGTGGCCAGGCACTAGACAATCTCAGTTGAGACAAGTGAGGAAACAAAAAGGAAACGGTTTTGTGTTGAGTGACTACCATGAGCTAGGCAGGCAAAATGTTGTTTTTGATGGTGTTAATTTTTTAGTCCCTACAGAACACTCAGGTTCACAAGTATCTGCCTTCACCTTACCCTGCAAGACACAAGTGTGCGCATGCACACACACACACACTTTTCACACTTTTCTTTGCTACTCCCCTCCTCCGCATGTGAGTCTGCTATGGTTCTCCTGCAAAGGATTTGGAGATGGTGGTAAGAACTGATGTTTTGATTTATTTTCTCTGCCCTGCTGGCACAGTGGTTAAGTGCTTGGCTGCTCACTGAAAGGTTGGCAGTTCAAACCCATCAGCCATTCCTCAGGAGAAAAGACCTGTTGATCTGCTCCCATAAAGATGTGCAGCCTAAGAAACTCTACGGGGCAGTTCTACTCTGTCCTATAGGGTCACTGTGAATCAGAATCAACTCTACAGCAATAGGTTGTATGCCTACCCATCTCAAGCTCTGACTTAGTCCAGTGATAAATACGCTCTGTTGGGCAATAATTCATCTCTCATTATACCATCATTTGGTCCGAATGATGCATACCCATTTTAAGGCACTTGAGTTACCCTGCTTATTACTTTTTTAAACATATTTGATGTCAGCTCTTCAGCAGAACCAATCCTCCCTAGAAAAATAATCACCATCCTAGCATATTATTAGTCTATTTCTCATTTTACTGAAGTAGAAACTAATTCTCAGGATAACACTGCTGGTGAAGATGCAGGGGAAGATAAATGGCACCAAACCAAATGAGTACGTGCTTATCTGCAGCACTAGTCAATTACCTTCAAAAGAACTGGTATGGAGAATAATGAAAACTAAATAAATCCAAAGTAAAGACAAGACTGTCAACTACAGACAAGTGTTTCCACAAAATTGAATGTTATTCACAGGAGTTCATCTCACTCTGACTTCATCATTTTAACATGATCACGATGCAGATACGACTATTTAGCCAAAAAAAAAAGTGTTTACTCTGATACAGCAGACATACATATAAAGCCTATATAGCATCCTTTCCCTCACTCCTATGCTTCCATAATTCAGTATTCCTCCTCTTCCCATCACTCCACTAGATTCACTTCCTCTTCCACATTTCTCCTCCCTCTCTTGGTAAAGATCCTTAAAGGGGATTAAAGAGCGGCCAGTTCTCACTCTTTAGCCTCACTTTTCTCTGGGCACTCCATTTGTTTTCTAATTTGAGCTATCATTTTACTGCAAATAATTCAACCCTTTCTTTTGCACTCTGGATCTATCCTAGGATTACTATATTTCTTCTACCTGCCTTGCCCAATGCATAACCTCTGCTCCAGATATACTGCTCCTATACTTGAGTAGGCTCAAAACCCTTCTTCAAACAAAATATTTCTGTCTTCTCAATATTGTCTCCACCACATACTTCAATCAAATCCAATAACTTTTCTGACCTTTTGAATCAAATTCTATTTCTTTCTCTTCCAAGGACGCATATCCTCTAACTCTCTTAGTTGACCAGCTAAAAGCAGGGTATCTGAAACAGTCATAACTTACCTTCCTAATCACTTTCTTGAGCCTCAGAAAAGTGTAAGGGAAGACTTTATTTTCAACTTGATTTTGCTTCAAAATTCAGAATTATGTGATTAGGTAAAAATGACAAGATCTTCGCAAGAAAATTCACCTAATGTTGGAGTTCATAACAGCCAGGCTAGGGATTCTGGATGCAATCATGAAATTATTATAAAGACTTTAGGAAAAGGAGGGAAACTAACATTTTTTAAGTATCTATAGTAAATCCAGCACCATATTAGGTGCATTATACACATTCTTTTATCTTCACAAAGGTTGTGAGAACTTACTATCATCCTCATTTTATAGATGAGGAGTCTAATGCTTGGAGAGGTTAAATAGTGGTGCCAGGATTTAAATCCAGGTTTTCCTAAGCCTCATGCTCTAAAGCAAGACAAGTTTAATCTAAATGTATCTTAAAAGAGATAAAACCAAACTAAACCCATTGCCATCGAGTTGATTCTGACTCATAGCAACCCTACAGGACAGAGTAGAACTGTCCCATAGAGTTTCCTAGGAGCGGCTGGTGGATTCGAGCTGCCAACCTTTTGGTTAAGAGCCAAGCTCATCGTTACTACTGTACCACCAGGGCTCCTAAGAGAGACAGAAAGCTATAAAATAATATTTTGCAATACCATCACATGTGATTCAGATAATACAGTACAGACTGCTTAGCAACCAAGGCCCTTCACAATCTAGCTCCTGCATTCTTTCATCTCCTCTCTATCTGTTGGCATATGCCGCCCTTACTTTAGCCATACAGAACATTGCACCATTCTCTAAAAGTGCCAGGTTGATTCATGCCTTTGTGCCTTTCCATAGTCTCCTTCCTTTGTCTGAAATGCCCTTTCCTCTTGCTTCATCTATCTCCAACTCTAAAATTCAGCTAAAGGGTCACATGCTTCAGTAAGCTTTTCCTCATCCTCCAGTCTGATTCAGATGCCCCTCCACACATACCACTACCGCAGCACTTATCCCACTGGACTATAATTGCTGGTTTACTTGTCTGTTTCTCCTGCTAGACTATAAGGTTACTCCTGGAGGGGAGGAACTACATTTTATTTGACTTTGTATCTTTAACATATATTACAGTAATTGACACATCAAAGGTGCTCAATGGCCCCAAAGAAGAGAGCTGGGAGCAATGAACAGAAATCATAGGGTTGTATATCTGGGTTCACCATACAGAAAATCCTTATAAGACGGAGTAGTGTTCACAATGAGATACCATCTCACCCCAGCATTACTGGCATGAATCAAAAAAAAAAAAAAAAACAGAAAATAACAAATGTAGGAGAGGCTGCAGAGAGAATGGAACTCTTATGCACTGCTGGTGGGAATACAAAATGGTACAACCATTTGGGAAAACGATATGGCACTTCCTTAGAAAGCTAGAAATAGAAACACCATATGATCCAGCATTCTCACTCCCAGGAATACATCCTAGAGAAATAAGAGCCATCACATGAATAGACATATGCACACCCATGTTCACTGCAGCATTGTTCACAACAGCAAATAGATGGAAACAACCCAGATGCCCATCAACAGATGAATGGATAAACAAACTATGGTATGTACACACAATGGACTACTACAAAACGATAAAGAACAATGATGAATCTGCGAAGCATCTCACAACAGGGATCAATCCGGAGGGCATTATGCTGACTGAAATAAATCAACCACAAAAGGGCAAATATTGTATGAGACCACTACTATAAAAACTCACAAGGAGGTTTACACACAAAAAGAAACAATCTTTGATGATTACGAGGGAAGGGAGGGATGCCAATGGAAAAACACTAAACAGACAATAGATAAGTGGTAACTTTGGTGAAGGGTAAGACAGTAACAATACTAGGGAAGCCAGCACAACTTGTCCAAGGCAAGGTCATGGAAGCTCCACAGACACATCCAAACTCACTGAGTTACTGGGCTGAGGGCTGTGGGGACTATGGTCTCAGGGAATATCTAGCTCAATTGGCATAACACCGTTTTTAAAGAAAATGTTCTACATCCTACTTTGCTGAGTAGTGTCTGGGGTCTTACAAGCTTGTGAGCGGCCATCTAAGATACTCCACTGGTCTCACCCCATCTGGAGCAAGGGAGAATGAAGAAAACCAAAGACACAAGGGAAAGATTAGTCCAAAGGACTAATGGACCACAACTACCACAGCCTCCACTAGACTGAGTCCAGCACAGCTGGATGGTGCCCAGCTACCACTACCAACTGCTCTGACAGGGATCACAATAGAGGGTCCTGGACAGAGGTGGAGAAAAATATAGAACAAAATTCAAACTCACAAAAAAATACCAGACTTACTGGCCTGACAGAGACTGGAGAAACCTCGAGAGTATGGCCCCCGGACACTCTTTTAACTCAGTAATGAAGTCACTCCTGAGGTTCACCCTTCAGCCAGTGATTAGACAGGCCCATAAAACAAAACAAGACTACAGGGCCCACCAGCCAAGGGGCAAGGAGTGGGCAGGAAAGCTGGTAATAAGGAACCCAAGGTCAAGAAAGGGAGAGTATTGACATGTTGTGGGTTTGGTAACAAATGTCGCAGAACAATATGTGTACTAATTGTTTAATGAGAAGCTAGTTTGTTCCATAAACCTTCATCTAAAGTACAATTAAAAAAAAAAAGAGAGAGGTGTTCAAAACTGGAGTGGGTTGTCTCATGAACCAGTATATAAGCAGAAGCCAGATAATAACCTCTGGGGAATGTGACAGAACTAACAGTGAGTGAGGAGCGGTGCTAGCTAAACTAAAATACCCACTCTAGCTGTGACATTCTATGGTTCCAGACTGCTCCTCATCAAAGTTTTCGGATGAAGATAAGCCAACATCTCAGAAGCTAGTGTGGTGTAATAATAAATACACAGAGATAGGAGTCTCTAAAATGACTTCCAACTCTAAGCGTAAGAAATGTTTCCTATTTGTTTTCCCATCATTCACTGTGTTCTTATATAATGCACCAACACCTAATGTAGCCTCTGAGAGTACATCTTACACTAACATGTTCTCTTCTGTCTGATGGCTCTGTTCTCTGAACAACAAGGTATAATATGCATATAAGAAAAATGAGTAAAATCCTTAAGTTTACTGGACAAAATAACTTACTGATAAAAAATTAATAAAAATAATGCAGGTAAAACTGGGTCCAAAGGGAAAACAATATTGATTTACAGAATTTAGTCACCTGAACCACAACAGACACTTAGTATTTGGGGACTTAATGCTCACATATTTGACTGTGTTTGATGCTGAAGGTCCCTGTGATAATTTGTAAGTTTTAGTAGGATAGTTGTCTCTTCTTTGTTTCATTTGTAATTGAATTAAGATAGTTGAATCCTCCTCGTTGTAAGGGTGATGTCCATAGGAAAAGCCTGTTAACTAGTGACTGATCACATTGCTTTGTTATTCTTGGCTCTTTATTATGAAAGCAGTAACTTGGGGAAAGTGACAAAAATCTTTTTTCTGTGTAAAAATGATCTTAACATGAAAACCAACTGCTAGTACTGGTGAGAGAGATGTACTAGTGTAAACAGTAGGTCAGAAACCAGGTTTATAAATTACTTTAATTCTGAATATACAGAATCTCTGAGAATCTAGAGGGATTACATAACTTTTTAAGTTATATTACAGGGAGAGGAAAAGGGAGAATTATATATTATAATGGTATTTTCACATTTGGATTTCTAACTGTCTTGGGATATATCCCATATGAACTCCAAAGCTGTCCTGTGTAGTAGTTAGCTCCTTAAAATGGAAACACTTTTTAACACCTAACTCCCCCACCCCCAAAAAAAATATCAATTCAGTTTGCTGAAATTCTACCAGATGTCTTTGAAAATTACTGAAGGAAGGCAATGTTAGATAGGGTTTATATGTTTGTGGGCATCTGAAACAGAAATCAAGATAATTACAAAATAAAACCAAAGTCAAACCAGTTGCCATCGAGCCAATCCCAACTCATGGTGACCCTCTGTGTGTCAGACTAGAACTGTGTTCCATAGGGTTTTCAATGGCTGATTTTTCGGAAGTAGATTGTCGGGCCTTTTTTCTGCAGCACCTATGGGGTGGACTCAAATCTTCAACCTTTCAGTTAGCATCCAAGTGTGTTAACTGTCCACTCAGGGACTCCAATCACAAAATAGGGCTCCCTGTCTACTCTCATTTCTCCCTTGGGCACTACAACAAAGAAGTTTCTCTTTTATCCCTCTCAGCAAAGCTGCACATGCTCATGTTTCTGATATAAACAGAGTCAACCCTGATTTCTAGGAACATAATTTTCAACCAAACAATTTTCTCAAGCTTTCCACTTTCCCCAAATCAGACTTCTGAAAGAAGGTATTGGGTTGTAATGTCATTTTTAAGGGCAATGAGCCTTTAGAGAGTGCATCTGATCTTGTCAACACTTTGGATCTAAACTTCCTTCTCACCTTTTCACCCTAAAATATCAGTTTGCATAAGACACAAACTAACACACAGCTGCAAGCGTTCAAAACGGCTAAAGAAGGAAAAGCAGACAAGTCACCAATTAGCTCTCCAAACTGGACCCCTAAACACAGAATCATCCTTCTCTCCTACCTGATGTTTCTGGAAGAGTCTATGTCAGTAATGAAAAATGCGAATGCTCTCATATATAATTCCAATTTTTTCTACCCCAGCTCTGAAGAATATCCTGGATATTAAAATGCATGGCCTAATGCAGTAGTTTTCACACTGTGCTCTTGAGCCCCTTAGGGCCAAAAGAGAAGAGGTATAATAGGAAGGGCCCCATGTCTCTTACACCCATTTCTGTATAATTAATCTTAAGTTCCATGAAAGTAGGGATTCGTGTCTTTTTTGTTCACTGCCATTACCCAGTGCTTGAAACAGGACCTAGAATACAGTCAGGTACTTGATAAAAAAAATTTTGAATGAACAAATGAAGGAATGAATGAATTGCATGCTTACTACTGCTGGTACTGCTCTAGTTAATCTTCACAGCAATCCTGTGAGGTAGGTACAACGCTTATCCTCACTTCTTATAGGTGAGGAAATGGAGACCTAGAGCACTTAAGGCAGGCTGGCTTCAGAGTGCCACTGATAAAACACTATGGCACACTACACAGCTACCCACATCGTCCAACTGCGTTCCACTGAATATTTGATGGAACAAAGGGTTGTCAGTAGCAAGAGAGGGAAAACACGTTTAAAAACCACCAACTTAATGGTGAGATCCAAAGGCTGCAAGTAACAAATCTGACTCCTTGCTCTGTTTCTACCACTACTGTTGGGACTTTAAGCAAATGGCTTAATTTCTCACTGCTTCAGCATCCTTCATCTCACTTTATCATTGATCTTGCAAGGATACAATATACAATTCCAGAACTGTGAAACAAGAAGGACTAGTTACCTTTGTACCTACCACCGTACCTACCTCACAGGTGATCACTAAGCTCCTTCTAACGTTCAATAACTCTGTGATGAAGGACCTAGTGCAGTGTGGTCCACGAGGTGATTTTATTCCTAAACGTCCTTTCCATCTGAGCAAGCCATATGGCTTTAGGTTCAGTGGCCAGGTAGTCTGCCAAGCTTCTATTAACATGTCAGCCTGAGGAGGTGGAGGGGAGGAGAAACAGACCCTGCCGTGTCGGTCATGTTGAACGGTAAAGAGAAAACAGGGACACAAAATCTTGGACCAAGGTTTAACATCAACAGCTGCAAAGTCGATCATCTCTGTGTTTTACTATGTTTCTAGAAATATCCACAAAGGAAAAAACCAAAGCAGTTCTGAATACATGAAAATGTCTCTCATGGGTTTATTTCTTGTATGATATTTTAAATAAGTGACCAAAAAAAAAAAGCTATGGTTTCAGATCTTGACAGAAATTGGGCTGTAAAAGGGTCAAGGGGAGTTTATTGGTAGACATGAAGCCCTTCTTTAGAAGCTCGTATAAAGCTAGAAACCAGTAGAGTCCATGCAGTTCCTGCTGCTGGCATTGTGTTGAGGAAAATAAAATTGTTTAAAGCCCTGTTTTCAAAAAAGATGATTTTCAGGAGCACAACTGAATGTTGATAAACTTACTTCCTTCTCTTTCTTCTTCATAGTCATTAAAAAGACATTTTTCTACATTATTCTACTATTTTCTAGCATAAAAATAATACGCACATATTAAATAAAATGTGAAAACAGAGGCAAAAAATAAATAAATCACTAATAGTTCTCCAATCTAAACTTATGGAAAATTTTCTCCCAATCTTTTTTCTAGGTATACCTTTTTTTAAAACTCTGTTTTAATCAATGAGGAGTGTTAATCTGGATGCTAAAGGTGTGGTGCTCAGGGAGACTGATTTTCATATAATGTAGTCCTTCTACTTCCTCTTCACCCCCAACCTCAGCTACGTCTGATGTCAGGGACTCTCCCTAGAAACTGTAACTCTGAAGGCCAGGGAGGACTAACCCTGGTCTAGAGAGTGGAGGGGAGCACCTGGGAGTCTCCCTTCCAGGGAGGACCCGGAAAGTTTGTTATCTTGTATTTTAATCACTCCCTCTCTTTTCAGCTTCGCACATCAACCCATCCTCCTTAGAACCTGCACCTTTACAGTTCTGTAGGAAATTTGCTTGCTTCTCATTGATGCCCATGTCTGTAGGATGTTCAGATCTCACCTAGCTCTACCCTGTTGATTCAGCCATCAGTCCTCCAGTGACGTTCTGTCTTCATTGTTGGCAGATCAATGTTATAGGTGACTCTTGGTCTCATCAAAAGTAGAATTTGTGTTTTCTGTTTGTCATTTTAGGGTTATGGGTGATTTCTGAGAGAAGAAAAAGGCTGGAAGGTCTTTATTCCACCATAATTCTTATTCTTATATGGTATTCTAGTACCATATTATCATTATTATTATTTCTTTATAATATATTTCACTCTCTGGTAGGAATATAGCCATTTCAAACGTGACTGAATATATCTGAAAGAGTCTTTTTAGTTTTTAAAGTTATGGACAAGTTAGCAGATAAATGAATTGGAAAGAAGTTCAATATTCCAAACACCAATTTTCACATGTGGATCTACTTCCTCCATCAGCTCCTAAGACAATGTTAGGCATACAGCTGGTGATCAATACCTGTTGAGCGATCATGAAAAAGCCATCTAGGAAACGGGCATTTATGGAAGCCTGGGCTTGTGGCTGAATATCTGTGGTCCTGTGAACTTGTCTAAGTCTGGGAAGCAAGAAAGTTAGCCCGTGACCACATCTGTCTGTATGCAGTGTGATGTGTGCTGGGCCGTAACCAGCGAAGCATCTGTAACACATGCTTAGTTCAACTAGAGAGCTTGTGACTGGGCTGCTTACTGCATGACACAGACTTCCTGGGGCCATCTGATCATGGGCAGGCCTAACTCAAGAATGTCTTTTTATTTAAAGTAACAGAGATCAAAGACCTAAACAGAAGGATAATGACAGACCACTAAACACAAAGTAAATGCATCATTCCTGGAAATAATTCCATTGGTGGCTAATCTACCCAGATAGCCACAGGAGACATCAAGTTTCAGTGGAATGGCTGCTATTAGGCAACAGGCAGGAGAGAAGCCTGAATTACCGTTTTCATGTCTCCATTGTTTACTCACTACTTCTAGTGAAAATGTAATTTTTGAGCATCCCTTGTGGTTTACAGGTGTTCCGTAATTTCCCCAAGCCTTGCATCTTTGACCAGTATCATGTAGTATTTATTCACAGCCCTGGGAAATATCTGTAAAAAGGTTAATGGTCTCTGAAGCAAAACAAATGAAAATCCAAATTTCTCCAGCTTCCTGACAGCTTATATGGATAATATCACCTCTCCCTTGGTGTAGCCCTACTCTACTACAACCTACACACTGCTGTCAGAAGAATCTTAGAACACAGCTCTGACCACTTTAATCCTCCACTCAAAAGCAGCTCCCCTCTGCTTACGACATCCTGCAAACTCCTTGCCTCAGCTTTCAGTCTTGCCATGATACGGCGCCCACCTACTCAGGCACTAAGATCTCAAACTGAACTACTCTTTATCCCCTAAGCATTCTACTTTCTCACCTCTGAGCCTTTGCCCATGCTGTTGCTTCTACCTGAAATGTCTTTTATCCGATTACTGGAATGTCAATCATCCTTCAAGACCTAAACTCCTTTTTAAAGAAAGAATGGTTGGAACTTTTCATTTCAACAAAATGATTCAGAATTTGCATTACATTGAAAAAGGACACCATCCGAAACAGGAGGTGAGGAAAGTTCAAGAACTAATAAATGTCATTACCAATACACATTATATAAAGCACTGTCAGGAAAAGATAGGGTATAGACTATGAAGTCAAATTCACGTAGGTTTAAACCATGGCTACGGCATCTTTTAAATGTGTGACTTTGGACAAGTTATTCAATCCTTCTGAAACTGAGTTTTCTCACCTGTAAAATAGATGTAATGATACCTATGTCACAAGTGGAAACCCTGGTGGTGCAGTGGTTAAGAGCTACAGCTGCTAACCAAAAGGTCGGCAGTTTGATCTACCAGATGCTCCTTGGAAAACGTACGCGGCAGTTCTACTCTGTCCTATATGGTCACTATGAGTCGCAATCGACTTGATGGCAACAGGTTTGGTTTGGCTTTTTATGTCACAAGTGTAAATGGTAGCTACAAAACATATATGTCCCACATTCCATTTAATAACTCTGGTATACCCAGGTCCTTCCTATGTTGTAAATTTTTGGCTTCTTAGGTCTGTCTCTTTTTCTCTTAGTATTGACAAATGAAGGCTTAGTTCCAATTGCTGGAGGAAGATGTCTCCACTAACTGTTAAGCAGGAAATATCCTCTCTTCCTATCCCTGGGACCACAAGAGAAGCACTGATAATATTCTGCAGCATAAAACTGTGAGACTTTTAGACTTTAGAGATTGTTACTATATCCTGTGAATACAACCTCTAAATTGTGTATAATTTTGATTGTTTTCTTAGTTAATAATCTGTTGCCTTGGTAATAATATTTAAACTGATCTCTCTATCTTCTCAAAATTATAAACACTTGTGAATCCTCTTTGTTAAACAAGATGGGGAGGGGCAAAATAAAATAAAAATAACTCTGCTAAATTTCTTATTTAAATTAAGGAATTGAAAGCTTTACATCAATTAAAATTAACATAAGGTTGCTGTGAGAATTAATCATGCTAATTAATTAATGACTATTCCATGGAAAGAACACAGCAACAGATAGCCAGGATTATTAACATGCTCATCATTAACAATATAATAACTGCAACCACTTCTACCAACAGCAGTACTGTTGTAGATCATGTTCTGCCCGGGCTTACAGTACTCAGGCTTCTCAGGCCTAGGCTAAGACCTCTCTGTACTGCAGGGGAAAAAAGGATCAAGCAAAACCTCACTTGTCTGAGTCAGCTGAGTCTCTTAGCCACGGTATTTGTCTGACCCTGTTTTCCATGCTGAATTTGCCATCCTGTTGTAAATCAGTCAGCACAAAACTCAGAAACATATCCTGTTCATCTCCTTAATAGCACATCCCTTCAAAGGGCAAAAGGGCTTGAGGAAATCCAAACTAACTGAGGGGAGAAAAAAGCCAGGAGTATAGACTCCCCCGGCTGAAGATAAATGGTGTCTATCTAATGTGCACAAATCCCTGAATAAATACCAACAGCATTTCTGTGTGTTGTTTTAAATACAGATTACATTAAGAGCAAGGTGCTTTACTTTTTGTCATACCAGTTAAGTCTTCACTCCGTCAGAATGCTATTAGCATTAATGAGAGATTTTATTACCTCTCAAAAGTGTGTGTAAAAACCAAGTGTCTCTAAATAGTAGTATTTGGTTGACGTTTATCGTAAGGACTATTAAAACAACATATAAAAATGTCAATGTTTCATCTGAATGCCTAGTTGCACCCAAACTGGCTATTGTGCAATTTTAGTTTACACAATCTGTAACAGAACACACACCCTAGTCTGATGAGACTGAATTATTCTTCCTGAAGGAAAAGCTGAGCATCTGTTGTTATTCTATCTAAAAACACTCCAATTAACTGAAATGTTCCTTTAAGGCAGAATCTATCTTTTATTTCTGAATCTCCAGAGTCTACCTAGGTGCCTGGCACGTAGTAGGCACTCAACTCATAGTTTCAAAAAAGGTAACAGCTATCATTTAATAAGCTGCTATTTTGTGCAACATGCTTTGTTTACATGATCACTAATACTTCAAACAATACCAGGAAGTAGGTTTAATTAACCTCACTTTACAGATGAGGAATCTAAAGCTTAGAAAGATTAAGGAACTCTTCCAAGGATATATACCTGGTAAATTACTAAAAGAAATTAAAACTCCAAAGTCCATCTGAAAGAGCATCTGAAACGAACACTGTGCTGTCTAAGTAAGTTGTTCTCATGTGCCGTTGAGTTGATTCCGACTCATAGTAACCCTATAGGACAAAGCAGAGCTGTCTGTAGGGTTTCCTAGGCTGAAATCTTTGTAGAAGCAGCTCACCAGGTCTTCTCTCCCGAAGAATCACTGGTGGGCTTGAACTATCGACTTTTCAGTTAGTAGCCGAGTGCTTAACCATTGGCCACTAGGACGCCTCTTTCTTAGTCACCTGCAATCATTGAGTCTTCCTCTCCCTAATGACTACTGGTCTTCCAACACCTTGGGGCACCACTGACCCCTCATTATGATGGCATGAAGTGGGCACGGAACACTCATCTGAATGCATTCTGACCCCAGGCCACACCCTAGAATGTTTTAATAAGTCCCTGATATCAGACTGTGTTTTTGTCATCACCTTTTCCTCCAGGAGGCAGTAGAACAGTAAAAGAAAGTGAGAGTTTGATTAATCAGGATTCTACTATATTTTCATTCCGATACTAGGTCATGAAACACCTTAACTGGCTAGGTAAGTCCAGTGGTTGGAGATCTGCTCCTGAGGCCATAAGCAAGTTAATGTCCATGAAAAATTTCCCTGTAAACTTGGAAGGGCTCTACGACAATAAAGCAGTGTTCAATGTAACATAGTGATAAAAAGTACACAGATTTCGGAATCAGACACAACAGGGTTGGAATCCATGCCTCCCACTCACAACCTGGTGAACTTGGAGAAAGTCAAGTAAATTAGCCTCTCAAAAATTCAGTTTCTTCACCTGTAAAATATACAGAATAATACCTACGTTGTGGAGTGTGGTGGAGATTGCTAGTTGCTCACCAACACCTGTTCTCCCCTTCTCCCAGAGCACATGACTGAACTACATGTCCAGGTACTTCCTCACGCCCAGAATCAGGCATGGACATGTAACTAAGTTCTCCCCAATGAAATGCACATGGGAGCAATGTGTGCTTCTTCTGGGCCTAAGCCTTAAGACTGTATACTTGCCCCTCTGTGCTCTTTTTTCCCCTTCCCATTGGATGAAGCCTATAATGACCAGTCCCTAGGGAAAGGTAGAGAAACTTGACACAGGAATCTAGGCCTGAATAACAGCATGAAGCAGAACTACCCACCACCCTGGAACATTCACATGCACCACTGGTGAGAAAGAAATAAACTTTTATTTCCTTTGAGCCATTGAATTATATTGAGTCCCTCTGTTATGGGAGCCTGGCCTTACCTTAACAAATAGAGTCTACAACCACCAATTACAGTGCTTGGCACAAAGCTGCTGTTGTTAGCTACTGTGGAGTTGGCCCCTGATTCATGGCAACCCCATGCACAACAGAACAAAATGCTACTGGGTCCCACGCCATCCCCACAACAGATTGTGGATCAGACCATTGTAATCCATAGGATTTTCATTGGCTGGTTTTCAGAAGTAGTTAACTAGGTCTTTCTTCCTAGTCTGTCTTAGTCTGGAAGCTCTGCTGAAACCTATTCAGCACCAGAGCAAGCCACAAGCCTCCACTAACAGATGGGTGGTAGCTGTGCATGAGGTGCACTGGTTGGCAAGTGAACTTGGGTCTTCCGCATGAAGTAAGCACTCAGGAAACAGATGATGATATCATTGCTGCTGCCACTACCACCACTTACACCCACTATGCAGAGCATCTAACTTCCCACAGAAGCTAATTTTTTAATGAATATAAGTCTCTCTTTAAATGATATATTTGTGTTCATAAAAGTAATATATATTTATTTTAAAGAAATCAGAAATCTCTAGGTAAGATAATAACTCATAATTCCAACCCCAAGCAATAATCACTATAAACTTTGTGTTACATTTACTTTTTTTCTGTAAGACAGTGATTAAAGATGTAGAGACCATACTATAATCAGCTTTCATCTATTAATATTATCACATAGGCATTATCCCATCTCAACACTTATTTCTCAAAACCATTATTTTAAATACTGGTTACATATGAGGTTGCTTTGAATCAGAGTCAATGACAGCAACTGGTTTGGATTTTTTGATTTTACGTTGTGTAACTAATATGATACTAGTGGAACTGATTTCCAATTTTTTGGCTGTTCATAATAATATTATTAAACCTGTTGCCACCGAGTTGATTCGACTCATAGAGGCCCTGTAGGACAAAGTAGAAGTAGAACTACCCCCATAGGGTTTCCAAGGAGCAGCTTGTGCTTTCAAACTGCTGACCTTTTGGTTAGCAGCTGAGCTCTTAACTACTGCACCACTAGGGCTCCAATAACATTACTATAATAACCTTACTATAAGTACCCTAATATATAAATATCTGTGTAAACAGCTCTTTGCAGAGTAAAGATCAATTACTAAGAAAAGAGAATCAATCGCTCAAAATACGTGAACAACTTAAAAGTTCTTAATATATACTCCCAAATTGTCTCTAGCTGTTTATTGTTCATAGCATCTCTGCCAACAAAATTATTATTATAAACTTTTAATACTTGCCAATATAGCAATGAAAACTAGTATCTTCTTTTAATTCACATATCTTTAAAATCTTGGTATCCTCTTAACTGCTATCAAGAATTCCAAACTGTTCTCTTCCTCCAGTCTCTCCACCCTCTAATACAGTAGTTTCCAAACTAGACTAATGATCAGAAACTCGTGAGGAGTATGTTGAAATTACAGAACCCCACAACTCCTCCCAAAGACTCTAATTTAAACCATAGAAACTACATTTTCCTCCCAGTAATTCTAACAAGGGCCAGAAGTCTCCCTTTTCTACTGACATATTACTGCACAGATTCATGAAAATGTACATCCAATCTAAAAGAGACATGAGAAATCACCGAATTCAACTCCCTCATTTTACAAATGAGGAAATCATGCCCATTGACAACCTGTGTTATGCAGATGCCACAACCCTGCTTGCTGACCGGGAAGAGGACTTGAAGCACTTACTGATGAAGATCAAAGACCACAGCCTTCAGTATGGACTACACCTCAACATAAAGAAAACAAAAATCATCACAACCAGACCAGTAAGCAACATCATGATAAAGGGAGAAAATACTGAAGTTGTCAAGGATTTCATTTTACTTGGATTCACAATCAACTCTCATGGAAGCAGCAGTCAAGAAGTCAAATGACGTATTGCATTGGGCAAATCTGCTGCAAAAGACCTCTTTAAAGTGTTGAAAAGCAAAGATGTCACTTGAGGCCTAAGGTGTGCCTGACCCAAGTCATGGTATTTTCAGTCGCCTCATATGCATGTGAAAGCTGGACAATGACGAAGAAGACTGAAGAAGAACTGATGCCTTTGAATTACAGTATTGGCGAAAAATATTGAATATACTGTGGAGTGCCAGAAGAACGAACAAATCTGTGTCGGAAGAAGTACAGCCAGACTGCTCCTTGGAAGCGAGGATGGTGAGACTTCATCTCATGAACTTTGGAAATATTATCAGGAGGGATCAGTCCCTGGAGAAGGACATATTCCTTAGTAAAGCAGAGGGTCAGCAAAAGAGAGGAAAACTCTCAACAAGATGGACTGACACAGTGGCTGCAATGATGGGCTCAAGCATAGCAACAACTGTGAGGATGGCACAGTACTGGGCAGGGTTTCGTCCTGTTGTACACAGGGTGGCTATGCATCGGAACTGACTCAACGGCACCTAACAACAACAAAGCCCATGGACCACAGTGCTGCTGTGATGCTGGAAACTATGTCATCAGTATTTCAAATACTAGCAGGGTCACCAATGGTGGACAGGTTTCAGGGGAGCTTCCAGACTAAGACAGACTAGGAAGAAAGACCTAGCAATCCACTTCTGAAAATTAGCCAATGAATATCCTACTGATCACAACAGAAAACTGTCTAACTCTCTTGCTTTGGACATGTCATCAGGAGGAATCAGTCGCTTAAGGAGAACATGTTTGGTGAAGTAGAGGGCCAGAAAGGGTGAGGGAGACCTTCAGTGAGATGGACTGGCACGATAGTCTCAAATATGGACTCAAACGTGCAGGCGATCCTGAGGGTGATGCAGGACCACACAATGCGTATCCTTCTGTTGCACATAAGGTTGCTGTGAGTCATAGCCGACTTGATGGCAACTATCTCTGTCTCTATTCATGTTGCTTTCTCCATCTAGAAAACCTTCCTATCTCTTATACCTGAGCCAAGCTTCCTCTAAGCAACCTTCTCCTCTCCTCACAATAAGATGTATTTCAAATTTAACATGATTGAATTCTGCCCCCAAACCTATTCCACTCTCATTCATTCCCATCTCATCAACCCAAACACCTGATCCCATCAACCCAGAAAACTGAGAGATATTTTAAAAACCTTACTTTCCTCTCTACGATCCAGTGCATCTCCTCCATCAGCATCTTGACAATTCTGCTTCCAGAATATATCTTAAATCTATTCACTTCTTTCCATTTCCCATGTCAGCCTCCTAGTTAAAGCTGACATCTATCTCCTGTGCTATTATAATAGCCTTGTATTTATCTATTTAAACTCTTGACCACTCTGATCCATTCTCTACATAATATCAGAAGCATCTTTTAAGAAACTAATTATCAGGTCACGTCCATATTTCAAGTCTTCCAATGGATTCTGACTGCTTTAGAATCAAATCCAAACTTCTTTAAAGGGCCAGCAAGGCTCTGCATGATCCAGCCTCTGTTTATTACTCAAAGGTCATCCCCACTCTTTCTCCTCTTCCCATGGCTTGCTTCCTCTGGGCACGGCATAAACACCACCTTTGAAGGGAGCCTGGTCCAGATCACACAATCTAATTAATTTTCTCTCCATTGCATGATAATCTTTTCCTTCATCTGTCTTCCACTTATCACAATTTGTAATAATACCTCCATTTCTTTGTTCACTTGTTATTAACATCTTTGAAGGTAAGCTCCAGGATGGCAGGGAGCATTTCTCCTTTGTTCATAATAATATCAATATAATCACTACTGTTAGGAATAACTGCTACTTTTATAGCACGGGTTACATGCCAGCAGATACAGATATATATCTATATATAGATATATATCGGAGCCCTGGTGGTGCAGCGGTTAAAGTGATTGACTGCTGACCGCAGGTCAGTGGCTGGAAATCACCAGTGGCTGGAAATCACTCGATGGCAGTGGAGGTTTTTTTTTTTTTTTTTTTTTTTTTTTGCTTTATCTAAATCTATATCTATCTGTCTATCTACCTACCTACCTACCTACCTATTTGTTCATTTAATCCTCACCAAAACCATATGAGGTATATATTAGCATTATCCTCATTTTACAGATGAAGAAATCTGAGGCACAAATGTTAAATACCTTCCTCAGGTCACACAGCCAATAAGAAACAGGGCCAGGATACAAGTCCAGACAGTTTCGCTCCTGAGTCCATGCTCTTCATCACCACACCATCTACAACTATCAAGAGCAGTGTGTCTGGCTCACCAGAGTTCAATAAACACCGGTTAAGTGAATAATGAAGTAAATGCTTTCAAGTCTGAACATCCAGAGAAATTTGGTACCTTCCTAGGTCTCTGTCTTAAGCTGAGTTCTCTAGAAGAGCAAAACCAGTTAGGCATATACATATACATATACATATATATATATATATATATATATATATATATATATATATATATACACACACACATATATATACACACACTACACACACACACACACACACACACACACACACACACACACACACACACACACACACACACACACACACATATAGAGAGAGAGAGAGAGAGAGATTCATTTCAAGGAAATGGCTCAACGATCGTAGAGGCTGGCAAGTCCCAAATCCATGGGTCAGGCATCAGGCTGGAGGCTTCTTCTGACTCATAAGGTTGCAGGTGCTGACAAACTCAAAATCAGCAGGTTAGGCAGAAGGCTGCTAACTCACATCCCAAGAACTGAAGGTCAGAAGATGATGACTCAGTTGCAGGATTGAGAGAAGGCGAGCTTTGCCAGAACATCCATATATATTGGATGCAGGCCACGCTCCCAAGGAAGCTCCCCTTTCAACTGATTGGCTGCTCACATCAGATCACAAAATGGAGGATGATTACATAATATCTGCCAAACCACTGAGAATCACTGCCTAGCCAAGTTGACACATAACATTAACCATCACAGTCCCCTTACCCTTTCCTAGTTCTATTATCTATGTTGCTATGCATCTTCTCTCCCCAGCTGATATATAAGCTCCTCTAGGGCAAGAATCATGTCTCATTCATCTTCACATCTTCCAAAGTACACAACACAATACTAAAAAAAAGAAAATCAGAACAGTTGCCATTGAGTTGACTCTGACTCGTGGTGACCCAAGTGTGTCAGAGTAGAACTGTTTTCCATGGCTGATTTTTCAGAAGTAGATTGCCAGGTCTTTCTTCCAAGGCACTTCTGGGTGGACTAGAATCTCAAACCTGTTGGTTGGCAGCTGAGCACGTTAACTGTTTGTACTACAAAAGGAGATGCTCAAAAAAGTTTGCTTAATGTGTACAGTCATTGAAAAGTCAGTCGAAATTAACAACAGTTGCAATAAACTGAGAGCCGACTAAACTAAGTGTTTCTGGAAAAAATAAGTACCTTAGTCACCATTTATCATTTAGTCACTTATAGAGCTAATTTGATCCTGGAGGTATTCTCTCTGTTTCCAGAATTTAAGAGCCATTTTATGGAGTGTGGCTTTCTACTCTGGGAGTGGGTAGGAATCACCTTTATTGGAAAAGAATAAGTGGGGGTCGGGGGTACTATTTCAAAAGCTTTTTTACTGTCTATCTTAAACCCTCCAGAGTAGGCAGTAAGTATCAGGCCCAGCTGTCTGCCACAGGCACAGCTGAGCTTTCACAGTGCACCTCAAGCCTCTGGGATAGAAGGGCCTCATCCTCCCAGAGTCTTTCTTGCTTCCTGTTATCAGCACGGCTCCCTGCACGACCCTCTCCCTCCTTGCTTCCCTGTCTCTCTCCTTTTCCTATTTCTGCTCCTCTTTCCTCTTGTTACCTCCACCAGCCTCTGCTGAACCAAATTTATGGGGCTAGAAGACAAATTGTCCATCTCACTTTATCAATAACTTTTTTTTTTCCTGCGAAACACTTGAGAAAGGGACTGAAGTTCAGGATAGCACTGTGAGGTATCCATCCTCTCTCAACGCGTATGGTTTTTTAAAAGCATGTGGCTACTGTAATAAACTAAGAGACTTCATGGCATGTGGCTTACTGCTCTGTGAGTGGGCAGAAATCATCTTTACTGAAAAGAGTAAGTCAGCTTCACAGTGAACGAATCTGGATGCTCACGCTTTGTCATCTAGCCCCTCCCTCTCACACCGCCACCAAACGGGAATATCTTTAAGGCAGGAACCAAAACCCAAAAAACCAAACCCACTGTCAGTTGTCGCTGAGTTGATTCTGACATGAACTCAAAAGCCCAGGAGGAGGCTGGCAGCAACAGAGATCTGCAAGTCTGGTCTAGAGTAACACCATGGAGGTAGGAATAGGGGTGAACAGAGCAGTTCTAGCCTGCCTGAAGGCATCCAAATTCAGATTTCTTAAAAACCTGTGCTGTCCGAACAACACATCTGTAGGCCGGATCCAGCCCCCTGCAGCCAGACTGCCTCTAATTTCAGCGCTCACCATCCAGGGGGTAGTCATATTTTCGCTGAAAAAGATAAACACTGTTACAAAGCTTTTTTTCTTTCTTCTGTTTTTTGGCCAAAAAACACAATCTCCCGGATGTTACACATCAGCATACATACTTAGAGAGAACAGGATATCTTCCAGGGCCTGGAGGTTAGGAGTGTGGCTCTGCAGTCTGATGCCCTGGGTTTGCATGCTCCCTCTGCCGCTCACCAGCTGTGGGGCTTTGGGCTTTCTGTGCCTCAGGCTCCTCATCTGGAAATGGGAACGATAATGCAACCTGGCTGACACATGCGTATACAGGGCACACTGGGAGCCTTCAGAACTGCACACAGGAGGGAGAACTCAGCATTCCAAGCACTGTAGTGGGGTCTCTATCTCAGGCCCCATGGCTTGATTGTAGCTTATTGGGCATTATTATTATTATTATTATTATTTTGCTTTATGGCAAACTCATCTAGGACAGGGCCTGTGTCTTGGTCATTCTTATCTTCCTTGCATATATGTGTTGTAGGGTAAAAACATCACAAAGTTTAATAAAATAGAAAGAAAGTGTTATTCGGCATATATTCAAAAAGGCAAAAGTGGGAAACAGACAAGCACGCTGCCAGAGCCACGTCTGCTCAAGTCCAAAGAAATATCACAGAACACACAAAAGTGGGAAAAGGGACAAGCATGCTGCCACAGCCATGTCTGTTCAAGTCCAAAGAATATTACAGAATAGGCAAGAATGGGAAAACGGACAGGCATGCTGCCACAGCCATGTCTGCCCGAGTCCAAGGAACTTTACAAAGCCATCGGTATATATTAACATTACAAAATGGGCAACACCATAGAAAGCTTCACCTTTCCACAGACGGGCTAGAAACTGTGACCCTACATTTTGAATTATCTTCCTTAACAATCATCAGTACAGGTTTCAGTAATGACAGTCAGGAGGGTCTTCACTGGTCCAACAAATTTTCTATTCACTAAATGCTAACAGAAAAAGATAAGAGTGGAAAAGTCTTTTGTGTTCTGTTTGAATGGTTTATGTGAAAGGTTCCCTAAAAGATATTTTCCAAGATTATCTTAGCTATTGTCTTCATACATTCAGGGCCCAGTTGAGGTGTCCTTGTGTGGGTCACATTCTCTATGCTCCAGGACAGGGAATAATAACTCCACTATTATTTCCTAAATCATATGTGATAGGTAACATAGCTGGGGGACAAAGGCAGGGACTTAGTGCATTGATTTTGGTGCTGTGATTGTGAGCTCCCTGAGGGAAGAAACCGAGTTTTGTATCATCCACAGTGCTCAGCCTCAACTAAGTGGCTACACAAAGAGCAAATGGAAGTTTTTCAGCCGCAAGCATGTCTGTGTGTATGCTGTTCTACTCTCCCAACCTGGAATGGGAACAGGAATTAAAATGCTTCATTCCAAGTTCAGTGTTTGGACCTGAGTTTGCCTGTTTCCTCTATCGCTTATCACAAACTCATGATGTGTAGAACAAACCAGGGTGATACTTCCTCAGTGGGGAGACTGGGGAAGTTATTAAACCCCAAGCTGATAAAACAATTCAAGAACATGACAAATGCAGGAATTGGTAATTTTGCAATAACCAGTAAATGCTGAGAAATACATTTATTCTCTGGCAGCCCGAGGCTGACTGTAGAGCTACTTTACGTCTGGAAAAAATGTCCTACCTTGAACTGTGTGATATGGATGCTGCCCTAGTGGACTGCTGGCATTATCTTGATCAGTGACCTACAAAACTAAGGCTCATGGCCCAGCCAGCTGCCTGTTGTTGTAAATAAATTTTTACTGGTACTCGGCCCCATTCATTTACTTACATATCATCTATGGCTGCTTTTGTGTTACAAGGGCAGAGTAGAGTAGGTGTGATAGAGACCACGTGACCTGCAAAGCCTAAAACATTTACTAACTGGTCCTTTACAGAAAAGTTTGCCAACCCCTAATCTGGATCATCTCACGTGATTATACTAAAAATTAAGCTTTAAGAGGACACAAACCTTGCCTGTCAGGTTCGGATCTGTATCACTGACACCAAAACGAATCCTTGGCCCATAGAAGATACTAAACAACCTTTGAGGAAAGAATAGACATGTGGTCAAATAAGTGTTGAAATTCTATAACAGCTCGTCTCAACAGCACATATGGTGTTAGTGGGATGTCCACTGGACCAGGCCACTGCCTTCCTCTCAGAGGCCTAACCATGAGCATCCTGGTGCCACCGCTGGATGTCCCTTGGTTAATTCACTACCTGGGAGCCCTCTGTGAGCGCCAGGTTGGACAAACAACCAGGGCATAATCATTACAAGAATTCTATAACACTGAGCTGTCAGGAGAGATTAAGCCTAACTAAGAAGAACCTTTCAAAATCCTTTTTCTATGTATATACATTTACATTAGAAATGCTTTAAGGGAATAAACACTCGCAAAGCAGTTCAGATTTAAGAGTTCCCTTATACAGTTGAACCGAAAACAGCTGTTAGAAGCCAAACACTTATAAACACAAATGCTCAAGGTACTGAGTTTAAAAAAAAAAAAAAAAAAAAAAAAAGATTTTCAGATCAGAAACAAAAAGTCCAATTTACCCTGCCATAACAAAAGCAAAGAAGAAAAAGAAAAGTCAGACATTTCTGAGAAGGATCCTTTAGTGTTAATATTAAAAGCATATGCAAGTTCTGGCTCCAATAAAGTTGCTTACAGTTACATTTAAAATGAGAAAGGGGTCCTTTAACTTGGAAAATGATCACATAACTTATTGTATAAAGGAAGAATTTGATGCTATTTTTCTCTATTTTTTCCCTTTCACTCAAAGAACTATTGCTTTCATGCACATACCTCCATACTGGGCTTCAGTGGGAGACTTTCCCAGTTCACCCTCCAGCCTGGCTCTGGGTATACCCATGGTCCCTGGGGCCTCGAGCACTGTGGTGTCTTCTCAGGAAGGTGGGAGAGCTATGACTCTCCTACATAATTTAGGCATATTCTCCCTTAACTTCTTTGGGAAATGCTAAACTACCATCTTTAAAAGCAATGGAAGCTTTAATTATATACTTATGATAAGATCACATTTAGATTTAAATAAAAGTGGTATCTTACTGTCTCAGTTTCTGATCAAATATAAAATAATCAAAATGTCAGTGTGAGGGCCAACCTATGATAACAGTATAAGGATTATTTAAAAATTGAGTACTCTATCAAAGAAATCTCAAAATAACCAAGTTTTTTCTTTTTTACACTAAGCCACTCCTAAGCCCACTTAATTTATAGCTAATTCATCATATTCCCATTTTAAAAAATCCAGTGCTACAGAAAAAGATGCAAGTCCACTGGGTAGTCACAAACTGCTTTTATAAAAAAAAATTATTTATTCCATAGGATGAGTAAAAATTCAGACAAAGATTGACTCATTGGACCAACTTTGAGGAATGTTATATTCTTTTTCATTTCACTTACATGATGAAAGTCATAACACTCACTGAGAATGTCAAAGACTACAGACAGCCTTCAGTATGGACTACACCTGAGCACAAAGAAAAAGAAAATCCTTACAACTGGACCGGTAAACATCACGATAAGTGGAGAAGAAACTGAGAATGTCAATGGTCTCAGTCTACTTGGATCAATAATCAAGGCCCATGGAAGCAGCAGCCAAGAAATCAAATGCCGTACTGCATTGTGAAAATCTGCTGCAAAAGACCCCTTTAAAGTTTTAAAAAGCAAAGATGTCACTTGGATGATTAAGGTATGCCTGACCCAAGTCATAGTCTTTTTCATTGCTTCATATGCATGCGAAAGCTGAACAATAATGAAAAAGGAAGACAGAAGTAAAATTGCTGCCTTTGAACTTTGGTGTTGGTGAAGAACAGTGAATAAAGCATGGGCTGCTAGAAGAATGAACAATCAGTCTTAGAAGAAATACAACCGGAATGTTCCTTAGAAATGAAGATGGTGAGACTTTGACTCGCTTACTTTGGACACATTATCAGGAAAGAAAAGGTCATGATGTTTGGTAGAGTGGAAGGCCAAAGGAAACCCACAATGAAATGCACTGACATAATATAGCCGCATAATAGCCGTAACAATGGACTCAAACGTATCAATGATCACGAAGATAGCACAGGATCGGGCGACGTTTTGTTCTGTTACACATAAGGGTGCCATGCATTAGAGCCTACTCAATGGCAACTAACAACACATTCTTTTTGGAAGCAGGATTTCCCTATTTCTTTTGTACAGTCATACCATTAGAGATGTGGCCAAATATTTCTCACAAGAATCTCTAAAGAGCTGGGGCTCTGTATGGAGAGTAGCTGATTTCCCAACATGCCCTTTGCTCTCCTGCTACCAGATGAGGACACCTCACGCTAAAGGTCTAACAGAAAGAAGCTATCTTGCCTTTCTTGCCTTATCTTATTGTGGTAGTCTTCGGGACATTGCTTTCAGCTGTAATTCAGATTCTCACACCCTTGGGGGAATGGAGTACCTATATTAGAATATACATTCATTTTCATCAAAAGAAAATAAAATAGGAAAAGGAAACTAGTTGCTAATTACAGCAGATTCATTATTTTCCATAAGAACTACACATGCTAAAATACTGCTTTGTATTAAAATACTTCACAATCCTGAAATCATAAAATGAAATGACAATCATCTTCTCGGGCCAGCTAAGAAATACATCTGAGGAAATTAAAAGCCCAGCTTGTGGGCCACTGGAACCCTTAACCAGATGTCTACAGCACATTTTTAAACTGCTTAACTTTTCTTCTTAAAATCTTTGTACTATTTTTCTTTTATCCATTTTCAACCTTCTGTGTGGGAGTGTTAATAAAGTCTAACATCTGTAAATCTCTCATACTGGTATGATGTATCCTGGATCAAATTTCCTTCTTTGTGCTGGTTCTCAGCGATATGATCTCAGCAATCTCAGCAGCTTCCTTAAAGTATACAGTGATTAAGACAAAGATTAAAAAGCTCTACCAAACCACAGACGAAAAACCTAAAACATCTAAAGACGTTTGTCTCCAAACACATGATATGATGGAGTAATTTTAATTTGGCAGAATCAGAGACCAGTAAATTCAATGATGCCGTTTAATAAATGTGGAAATCAAGTCTCAGTGAGGTGAGGTGACTAGTGAGTCATCCAAGGTTGTTAGTGTCAAGCTTAAACTAGAAGCCAGGTCTAATAGGCTTCTACTTTGTACCATATGCTCTGTCATTCTCTCAGAATATTCAGGAGAAATCTCAATTTTTAGTCAAACAGATGACTTCATAGTTTGAAGATTATCTATTTCCCAATCTCCTTTGCTGCCAGGCGTGGCCATGTGACTAAATAGTAGGCAATGGGAAATAAAAGGAAGAACACTGTGTGACTTTCAGGAAGTTTCCTTAAAGGAAGAGGAGCTATCTTTCTGGCTTCCTTCTTCTTTCCTGATCTCTTAAACATGGACATGATCACTGGAGGCCAAGTAGCCATCTTTGATCTTCAAGTGGAAGAATCTGTAGTAAATGAAAGAGTGAAAAGACAGAAGAAGGCTGGGTCCCTAACACTGTGGAGCATCTAACCAACCCTGGACAGATTACCTCTAGACTTTGGTTACACAGGAGGAAAATAAACTTCTACCCTGTTTAAACCAGTGTTATTTTGTGTTTTCTATCATTCATAATTGGAACTAATACTAACTGATACGAACTTGTTCTTCAATCAAAATTAAACCCTCAGTGCCAATAAAATTAAGATTAGGTAAAAACCTTTTGAATCAGAAAATATTTATCAAATATTGTAATAAAGTTTAGAATACTGACTGCTCTGAAAGATGCTGCAGAGTTCTGGAAACCAAAAAAATAAATAAATAAATAAAGCCATTGCCATCAAGTTGATTCCAACTCATGAAAACTCCACGTGTTAGAGTAGAACTGCTCCACAGAGTTTTCTTGGCTGTAATCTTTATGGAAGCTGATTGCCAGCCCTTTCTTCTGTGGTGCCACTGAGCAGGTGTGAACCACCAACCTTTCAGTTAGGAGCTGATTACAAATCAATTGGGTGACCCATTGTAGAGTTCAGAAGGGCCTCATAAATGTCGTTTGATGACAGTGAGGTGGTAAATAAACAAGTTTAAGAGAGCATTGTAGCAACATCAAGAAAAAAAGATACACAATGTTCTCTAACTATTTTGGAGACTCAAATTTTCTGAAAAAAGAATTTTTTTAAGCTATCTAGGAGAGAGGAAATTTTCAGAGAAAATATGAAACCTGTTTACAGTCATACAGTGATAATCCGTTTAAATAATGCTGTTAGGTTTATTTTGCTTCCTTGAGTTAATCACTGAATTACCTAGAAACCCTTGTTTTTGGTGTGAGCACGTACCCTGAAATATCGAACCTGCTGACACATCTGGATTCTTTGGGTGAACTGGGATACAGAGCAGTCATATGGCTGCAGGGAGTCACAGGTCACTGCCCTTGAGCAACAGATACAACAATGTGGCCCCTTATCCCTGATTACTGCTGCCAGTAAAGGAACCATTGCCGAAAACGTTGAAGCTAATTAGCAGGGTTTTCACTGAAAAGAAACAAAGTTTATTTAATGTGTTAATATGAAAGTGTGAGTAGGCTTCCCCTCTAAGTCCACTTACATCTGATATAACTGATTAACAAAGAGCATTTCTGAGTGTAGAGTCTGCTGGACATGTTACATTCTCTCCCGTACTTTCACACATCTTTGCTTCCTGGCTGCTACAGAGTTTGTTCTGGTGAGAAAGAACCAGAAGGAAGAAAGAATGGAAGGAGGGTGAGACCAAGGGTATGTTTTTGCCGAGAATTAATCATATTCTAGTTCAACTAGAAGGCAATATTTCCAAAGCCTAAATGGTAATAAATATTTTTGAACGGGCTCAATCAACCCTATTCTTATCCCAGTATCTTTCAGTGGACAAAGCTTTCTATTGCATAAAGAAAAGTTGTGTAAGCAGATGTAAACTCCATCAACTTCCCAACCATCCACCCTGAACCTGTTTGCACCCATACTCTGCATAAGTGCCTCTCTTCCTGGGCAAGATGCATCCATGCACTGGGGCTCTATGTCCCTCCTCTTCCTTAGGACAGAGGTTCTCAAACTTTAGCAAGCACAAGAATCACCTAAAAGGCTTGTTAAAACATAGATGGCTAGACCCAAACCCAGCATTTCTGATTCAGTAGATCTGAGGTGGGAGCTGATAATTTACCTTTCTAACAATTTCTAGGTGATGCTGTTACTCCTGGTCCCAGACCAGACTTTGAGAACCACTGTTCTAGCACCTGAAGTCTTGGTGGCACAGTGGTTAAGCATCTGACTGCTAACCAAAAAGTTGGCAGTATGAATCCACCAGCCGCTCCTTGGAAACCTTATGTGGCAGTTCTACTCTGTTCTATAGGGTCACTATGAGTCGGAATTGACTCAAAGGCAACGGGTTTTATTAATATTATTTTTGGTATTCTAGCACCTGCCACATTCATTATCCCTTCTCATCCCAGGATCTTGAGTCTCTCTCTCCATAATGCTCCTTTCCCTCAGCATATAAACATGTTCAAATTTCTGTCATCTTAAATACAAACAAAAACCTCTGTTGACCTCATTGGGAATGGGTACAGTGTATTTTTCTCTCCTTCTTACGCATCCAAATTCTTAAGAGAATGTTCTCCATACACCACTTTCCTCTTCCCACTTACTCCTCACTGCTTTGCAATCTGTCATATGTCTTCTCAACTCAACTGAACCTGTGCATCCCATTGTCCTTCATGAATTTCCAGTTGCCAGGTCAATGAACACGTCTTAAGTCTCTGTCTTATTTAATCTTTCTGTCATACCTGGCATTGTTCACCTGCCCAAACAGCACTCCCTCCTCCCTCGGAATTCCTAATACCTCTCTGTCCTGGGGCACCTACCGCCTCTCTCACTGACCCCTTTTGTTCTCCTTTTAGGAATGTCTGCTTTTAGCCACCCCCTTAAGTGTTGGTGATTCCTTGGCCCCTGCCCTTGACCCTCTTCATCTCACTCTATACATTACACCTGAGAATTCTCATCCATGCCTATTGTGATGGTTAAGATTATGTGTCAACTTGGCTGGGCCATGATTCTCGGTGTTTCGGCAGTTGTATAATGCTGTGATCACTTCTCTGTTGAGATTTGATAAGATGATCACCCCCATGATGGGATTTGCTGTGGTAGTGGTGGGGGCGGGCCTGTGGCGGCTCACCACCCTCCCTCAGCCTTCACCTCTCCATCCTCTGCTGCCTAGCTCTTCCTGCTTGCCTTGCCGGGACTTCTGCTTGTTCTAGATCCTGCGGCTGGCTCCTGTTCATCTAACCTTCAGTTCTTGGGACTTGAGCTAGCAGCTTAAGTGCAGTCTTGCCTGCCAATCTTGAGATTCATCAATCTTCATAGCCTGCAATAGCCTTGCTCTCAGGCCTGCTGATCGTGGATTCACTAGCCTCTGCAGCTACAGGAATCAGGAGAATCCTCTTTCCTGTCCCATGGACTTGGATATTACAGCCTCTAAAAACCACATGAGCCATTTCCTTGATATAAATCTCTCTCTCATATGTTTTACTGGTTTTGCTTCTCTAGAGAATGTAGCCAAAGATACCTGTCTTTCAACTACTGTCTATATCCTGATGACTCTCAAATTCACACCTTTTTACTGAACTTCAAATATATATAACTAGTCACCAATTAGACAATTATACTTGTCCAACAGTTACTCAAACTCATCAATGCCTACAAGTGAACCCATGACATTCTACTCCATTCCTGTTCCCGTCTTCTCTGTACAACAAAATGGATCCTCCAGTTAGTCAGTCATACAAACTGGAACCCTGAATTTATTCCAGTCTTCTATTTTCTACTTAAGTGTCATATCCAGTCATATACCAAGTACTGTCCAACTGACTTCTAAGTATCTCTCAAATCTGTGCTTTTGTCCCACTCTCCATGATCTCTTCCCCAATTTAGGTCAGTATCACCTCACTTGGGCCAATGTAATATCCATTCTTCAGGCCTCCTTCCTTTTAAGCTCCACCCCGTTGTAATCTTGACACTACTGGTACAGTGATCTCTCAATCACACATGACTAATCCTCTATGGGAAATTCTTTAATGACCCCCTATTACCTATGAACAAGTTTTCAACTCCTCTTCATGGTATTCAGAGCTTTCAATATTTGGCTCCTCCTTATCTGTCTAGCCTCATTTCTAGTCACCCCTTCCTCATATTTAAGCTCTAGCAATACTAAACTATTTCATTACGCCCTGGTGGCAAAGTGGTTATGAGCTACGGCTGCTGACCAAAAAAAAAAAAAGAGGCTGGCAGTTCGAATCCACCAACTGCTCCTTGGAAACCCTACAGAGCAGTTCTACCCTGTCCCACAGGTTTGCTATGAGTTGGAATTGACTCGACGGCAACTGGTAATGAACGTGTCATGTTCTCTCATACCCAAAAATTTCTGTGTATTCTATTCCCTCTGCCTGGAAAACCATTTGTCCGTAAAATCCCTGCACAAGTATCATCTTCTTTCCAAAGCCTTCCCCAATCCTCTTGGATTTAGGCCTCTTTCCTCCTCCCATTCCACTTGGAATCTTCCTCCATTAATGTACTCATCTGTTTCCAAGCCTGTTACAGACTGAATTGTGCCCCCACAAAATACACATTGTAAATACTAATCTCTATGCCAGTGGTTATAATCTCATTTGAGAATGGGTTGTTTTTATTATGTTAATGAGGCAGGATTAGTATAGGGTTATCTTGAGTCAATCTCTTTGGAGATATAACAGAGATTAAACAAGCAAGCTAGGAAGCAGAGATGGGGGAGAGATGCCAAGCCACATGAAGACAGCCCAGGAGCAGACGCTCAGAAGAGACAAGGACCCTCCTCCAGAGCCGACAGAAAGAAAACCTTCCCCTAGAACTGGCACTCTGAATTTGGACTTCTAGCCTCCTAAACTATGAAGAATAAATTTCTGTTTGTTAAAGCCATCCACTTTTGTATTTCTGTCATAGCAGCACTAGATAACTAAGACAAAGCCCATCACAACACTTGACTGTATGGTTCTCAAAGGTGCATTCTTAAGTCCCTGAGCTGAGAACAATACCTGGCTCAAAATAGGAGTACAACTAAAAATGTTTTTTAAATTATATATATCGATGATTCTGACCAAGAAAACACACCCCCTAGTGGGGTGGTAAAGGAGTAACCATAAATATTTCAGGATCATTTTCATATTTTAATTTCACCCTTACTAAATTTTAGAGATTCAATGTCATATATTTATTTCACCTCAACTTGAACACGCTTAATTTCTTGTTCACTTTATTTCTTTGAGGAATTGGGGAAGGGGACAGCGAAATTAGATTTGGCATGATTAAGAATCTGTTAAAGGAATTATTTTGAGAAACTTTCTCATTACAACAGTTTTTCTCCTCTAATCGTAAGAAGAATGAGGGGAGTTGAGGAAAGCTGGTGCTTGAAAATTTTTCATTTTTTGTAACCTGAATTTGTTTTCTGACATTTTAATCAGAAACAGCCAACCCAAAATATATTTCCCGCTATATCAAACTGTGCTGTTATTCCTGTAGTAGGTCCAAGTTTTATAGAGTACTTACACAGTCCCCTAGTGAGCCCCATTGCTTTTATATTATGATTTCATAAACAAAATCATATGAAATTTTAAAGGAAGACCAAAGAAGAACTGATGCATTTGAATTATGGTGTTGGCAAATAATACTGAATACACCATGGACTGCCAGAAGAACAAACAAATCTGCCTTGGAAGAAGTACATCCAGAATGCTCCTCAGAAGCAAGGATGACGAGACCTCGTCTCACTTACTTTGGACATGTTATTAGGAGGGACCAGTCCCTAGAGAAGGTCATCATGCTTGGTAAAGTAGAGGGTCAGTGAAAAAGAGGAAGACCTTCAATGAGATGGTCTGACACAGAGGCTGCAAAATGGGCTCAAGCATAACAAGGATTGTGAGGATGGCAGGATTGGGCAGTGTTTTGTTCTGCTGTACACAGGGTCGCTATGAGTTGGAACCAACTCAATAGCATCTAACAACAAGAAGTAAATGTGTCAATTAACTGACTGAAACATGGAACATTTGGGCACTTTTATGGTCTTCAGTGAAGGCTTTACTGCCCCTAAAAAGTCCACGTTGTAAACCATTAAAGAAGAACAGAAAGTCTCCATTTCTCCACTCTCCATTCTTCCTGGATAAAGGTAACCCAAAACCCAACCACATACAACAGCAAGACTGGCAGTAAGGTGTCATCATCAAAGAGACTATATTAAATGCCTCTCAACAGGCTGTGCACTACCTTTATAAAGTTTAAAATAGTTATGGTCATGCCTTACAGACATTTTAAAGAAAACTAGTACAAGTGGACACAGCAAAGGAACATGGGTTTGGGAATCAAGAGATGAAAATAAAGAGAATTAAGTGAACATACTTTTATCTTATGTAAACATCAGGGTACATGTTGTGGGGCAAGTTGACTCTCCGCTGGAAAATATACTTCATTTCAAATTAGTCATCATCTGTAGCCAACTAAGAAAATGCTGACAGATCTATACTAGATAAAACAGATCATAGCTGTCTTGGAAACAACCAACTTTTATGATGCAACCAACTTTCATATTCATGTCTCCAAAAAACAGCTTAGGCCTGAAACCAAGTTGAAGAATGTCCAAAAAATCTTTATGAATCCAGATGTTCCTGTAATCACCCACTGATAACTTTCCCAAGAGAAAAGAACTTGAATAAGATTGGGAAATTCCAAGATGTTTAACATCTTGAGAATATCTGCACCCAGAGAAGCTTCTCATTCAGACCAGAGGAAGTCCTATGGTACCTACAATGGTCAGACATCTGTAGTGTTGTGCTAACTTCTGTCCCCCACCTTTTTAAAGAGTAGAGAGGAATGACATTTTAAGAAGAAAAACTCGAGTGTACCAAAAATGACGGGTAAAAGAGAATAATCTAGAAAACACATTATAAAGAAGAGCT
This sequence comes from Dugong dugon, assembly GCA_030035585.1. Taxonomy (NCBI): domain Eukaryota; kingdom Metazoa; phylum Chordata; class Mammalia; order Sirenia; family Dugongidae; genus Dugong; species Dugong dugon. The sequence goes on along the minus strand of CM057469.1, from coordinate 17,881,965 downwards.
GAAGGACTCAGGAAACAATAACAATGACTAATTATGAATAATATTCATTGAATCTGTCCCGTGTGCCAGGCATCATGTTCAGTACTTTATATATGTTTTCTTAATTTACTCTTCATAACAACTTTTTTTGCGATTTGTTCCATTGTTACTCCCTGTTATGGATTGAATGGTGTCTCCCAAAAAATATCTGTCAACTTGGCTAGGTCATGATTCCCAGTATTGTATGATTGTCTATCATTTTGTCATCTGATGTGATTTCCCTATGTGTTGTAAATCCTATCACTATGACGTTAGTGGGATGGATTAGTGGGAGTTACGTTGATGAGATCTACAAGACTAGATAATGTCTTAAGCCAATCTCTTTTGAGATATAAAAGAGAGAAGCAAGCAGAGAGACATGGGGACCTCATAACAACAAGAAAGCAGTGCCAGGAGCAGAGTGCATCCTTTGGACCCAGGGTCTGCAGAGAGAAGCTTCTAGTCCAGGGGAAAACTGATGACAGGGACCTTCCTCCAGAGCTGACAGAGAAAGCCTTCCCCTGGAGCTGATGCCCTAAGTTTGGACTTGCAGCCTGCTAGACTGTGAGAGAATAAATTTCTCTTTGTTAAAGCCATCCATTTGCGGTATTTCTGTTATAGCAGCACTAGATGACTAAGACATTCCCTCTTGACAAATAGGGGAACTAAGACTTAAAGATATTAAGAAACTTGTAAAAGGTGCATGACTTTACTGTACCTGGAAGTGAGATTTGAACGCAGTCTCCTTGATTCTAAAGTCCCAGCAATGAAGTACCACACAAGAGCCTGAAAAGGCAAATGCCTGAGGGAGATGTGGCAGCAGTCTTAAGCAGCAAGCTCTCATCGTCCACGCGAGAAACTTAGGATCAATTCCCAGCCAATGTACTTCATGTGCAGCCACCACCAGTGAAGGTTTGTGTGTTGCTGTGATGTTGAATAGGCTTCAATAGAGCTTCCAGATTAAGATGGACTAGGATGAAAGGCCTGGCAATTTACTTCTGAAAAACAACCAATGAAAACCCTATGGATCGCACGGTCCAATCTTCAATGGATCATGGGGATGGCGCAGGACCAGGCAGTGTTTCGTTCTGCTATGCATGGGGCTGACTCAAAGGCAGCTAACACCACCAAAAACGATGAAAGAGAGTAGACAGAAGTTGTGTTCTAAAGCAGGGGCTCCCAAATCCGGTTGTGCAAGACAACCACATGGAACGTCTAAAAGACACTGTTTTCAGGGTCCCACCATGAGGTTCTAATTCAGTTGATCTGAGGTAGAGGCCAGTAAATCGGATTTTTGCAACTCTATTTTGCTCCCCTCAAGGACTCGGATGCTCTTCTAGGTTTGAGAACCATTGCTATAGATCTCAGAATTAGAAAAAATGCAGAGGAGTTATTAGAAGGCAAATTTGGCTTTATATAATTAAATAAACAAAGTCACACACACACACCAGCTCTAACAGCAGGAGCTTCTTAAATACGGTTGGGGCTACCTCCTAGAGAAGGATTCCTGATGACACAGAGTTAAGCGCTGGGCTGCTAACTGAAAGGTTGGTGGTTTTAACCTACCCTGTGGCTCCTCGGGAGAAAAAACCTGGCGATCTGCTTCCATAAGATTTCAACCTACAAAACCCTACAGGGTAGTTCTACTCTGTCATTTTGGGTCACTATGAGTCAGAATCCACTCCATGGCACCTAATAGCAACAATAACCTTGTAGAGCATCAAGATATAATGGAATCAGAGGTGCTGGCTCCATTCCTGGCTCAGCCATTTTCTAAATGGGGGGCTTTCCTGTTATTTTCACTCTTTGAGACTCAGTTTTCTCAAATGGATATTACAGAAGAATACTAACCTCACAGAAGTGTTGTTAATTAGGTAAAATCCCTAGTGCTGTGCTTGGCACTCAATAATGACATCTCATCACTACTGTGAGGAAGTGATGGGTGTCTACCTGAAATCTAACCATTCACCCAGGGTTCTGCAGCAGGGCTTTATTTAAGTGGATGGCGTGGGCTACCTCTGCAGCATCCATTCCCCTTATTCCCACCATCACCATTCCCACTGAAGTGGCCATGAGGGAATTGGCTTCAAGCTCCAGTTATAGCAATAGGGGCTGACAGTACTAATCCAATCAGCCTACTCCTGGCCTTCTTGCCATGTTGTTGTTGTTGGGTGCTGCTGAGTCAATTTTGACTCAAAGTGACCCCATGTGACAGAGAACTGCTTCATAGGGTTTTATTGGCTGTAACCTTTATGGGAGCAGATTGCCACGTCTTCCTCCTGCAGAGCCACTGGGTAGGTTCAAACCACCAACCTTTTGGTTAGCAGCCAAGCACTTAACCATTTGCACCACCAGGGTTCCTCCCCTTGCCATGGTGATAAACAATAACCAGAGCTTAAACCAACCAGCAAATGGTGATCCTCCGGCCACAGAGACTATTGGTGTGTCCTAAATTGGGTCAGTCAGAATGAACCCAAGGACTTTTGTTTGATAGTTGGGGAAAAGAAGTATATCTTCTTCTGGATTGTGTGGTATGTCAATGTGAGACCTGACACTCAGCAGCCATTTTGCCACCAAGAGCCTTTATCAAATATATCTGAAGCCTGACCTAACTTTTTTTGAGATTTGTGAACTACTAAATTCCCTTTACCTTATCATTTAAGCTGGTTTTAGATTGTTTTTATATTACCAAGACTGAAAACATTCCAACTTACCCAGAATCCACTGGATGGGAGAGGTAAGACATAACCACTTAGATCATTTCTAACTTCATGATTCCCTGACTTCTTAGCCTATATATGTAATTAGTACCTGTCTTAAAACTCACAACACTTATGACGACTGGTTCCTCTGCCTGGAACGCCCTCTCCTCCTTCTCTTAAGAACTCCCTCTCACCTTTTAGGGCTCTATTTAAACACCATCACTGCTGCAGGGCCCTTCGAGAGGAACCCAGTTCATCAATCTTCCTTCGTGCTCCTACAGCACTTTACCGATCCTCTCTTTTATCCCAAATCTCACTATGACTTTTTCTCATGCCTATCTCCTTCTAAATTTAGGTTGTGAGCACATTCATTATCCCTATACCTAGGCATTATTTCCTTATAGGCAAACTATGTAGCAAAATCGCACAAATCTAGCTTATTTTGCATGTCCAATGCCTAATATGGTGTCAGGCATGCAGTAGGTACTAATAAATGACTTCTGATTCATTAATTGCCAAATGAGAGGTTAGCTGAATCAATGGGAGGAAAATAACATAGTGAAGGCTTCTGCCTTAGCCTGCTACCTCACGCCTTGAAGGAATCAAAATATATTCTCTATCTTGTACCAATGGCTTCTAACTATACATTGTTGCTCCCCACCCCTTCAACCAATCGGAAGCTTATGGGTCAATTTAGGTGTGGCAGAATTTGTAGTGATGGAGATGGTTTATAGCCTTTCCCAACCTTACTAAACTTACTCAGAGTTTAACACCTATAATAAAGGTAGAAAACTCAAATCCTATACATACTCTGCCTTAAGGTATAAAAACTCGGTGGTGCAGTAGTTAAGTGCTTTTCTGCTAACTGAAAGGTCGCTGGTTCCAACCCACCAGTCGCTCTTCAGGAAGAAGACCTGGAAATCTGCTTCTGTAAAGATTGTTGTTGTTAATGCCGTCGTGTTGCTTCTGACTCATAGCGACCCTATGTACAACAAAACGAAACACTGCCCAGTCCTTCGCCATCCTCACAATCCTTGTTATACTTGAGCCAATTGTTGTAGCCACTGTGTCAGTCCATCTCGTTGAGGGTCTTCCTCTTTTTTGCTGATACTCTACTTTACCAAGCATGGTGTCCTTCTCCAGGGACTGATCCCTCCTGATAACATGTCCAAAGTACGTGAGACGAAGTCTTACCAGCCTGGCTTCCAATGAGCATTCTGGCTGTACTTCCTCCAAAAAGATTTTTTTGTTCTTCTGGAAGTCCATAGTACATTCAAAATTCTTTGCCAACACCATAATCAAGGGCATCGATTCTTCAGTCTTCCTTATTCATCGTCCAGCTTTCACATGCAATTGAGGCAACCGAAAACACCATGGCTTGGGTCAGGCACACCTTAGTCCTTAGAGTGACATCTTTGCTTTTTAACACTTTCAAGAGATTTTTTGCAGCAGATTTACCCAATACAATGCATTGTTTGATTTCTTGACTGCTGCTTCCATGGGCGTTGATTGTGGATCCAAGTAAAATGAAATCCTTAACAACATCAATATTTTCTCCGTTTATCATGATGTTGCTTATTGGTCCAGTTGTGAGGATTCTTGTTTTCTTTATGTTGAGATGTAATCCATACTGAAGGCCATGGTCTTTCATCTTCATCAGTAAGGGGGTGAAGGGTAAGAAAGTACACAACACTGGGGAAGTCAGCACAACTTGTACAAGGCAAAGTCATAGAAGCTTCACAGATATATCCAAACTCCCTGAGGGACCAAATTACTGGGCTGAAGGCTGGGGACCATGGCCTCGGGGGACATCTAGCTCAACTGGCATAACATAGTTTATAAAGAAAATGTTCTACATCCTACTTTGCTGAGTAGTATCTGGGGTCTTAAAAGTTTGTGAGAGGCCATCTAATATATTCCACTGGTCCCACCCCATCTGGAGCAAGGGAGAATGAAGAAAACCAAAGACATAAAGGGAAAGATTAGTCCAAAGGACTAATGGACCACAACTACCACAGCCACCACTAGACTGAGTCCAGCACAACTAGATGGTGCCCAGCTAGCACTACCAACTGCTCTGACAGGGATCACAACAGAGGGTCCTGGACAGATTTGGAAAAAAATGTAAAACAAAATTAAAACTGACAAAAAAAAACCAGACTTACTGGTCTGACAGAGACCGGAGAAACCCTGAGAGTATGCACCCCAAAGAGTATGCACTCTTTAACTGAGTACGGAGGTCACTCCTGAAGTTAACCCTTCAGCCAAAGATTAGGTCATAAACAATAATACGTGTAGCTTAATCATGTATATGAGACTAAAAGGGCGCACTATCCCAGAGGTAAGGATGAGAAGGCAGGAAGGGACAGGAAAGCTTGATGAATTGAAATGGGGAACCCAAGGTTGAGAAGGGGAGACCATTGTAAAGTTGCAGGGTTGGCAACCAATGTCAGAAAACAATATGTATATTAATTGTTTAATGAGAAACTAATTTGCTCTGTAAACCTACACCTAAAGCACAATAAAAAATAATAATAATAAAAATCAAAAAAAACTACGGGGCAGTTCCACTCTGTCCTATAGGTTCTCTATGAGTTGAAATCGGCTCAGTGGTAATGTGTAGAAACACTCTGCCTTAAGGTATAAATACTCAAGTTTTAAAAATATTATACAGGCCAAATAAAAGACATCTATTAGTTTGTGATCTCTGAAGAGATATAAGAAAAAACTCACCTCTCCTCTCATACATCGCAATGCTAAATTCTCACCTCCATCCTATGTTGCCTGATTTAGCTGAGGTGTTTCTCCAATATTTGTTATACCTAGTGATGAGAGAGAAAACTCCTCCCTAACCCTGCTTCCATTTGGTCACCAGCTATATGGACACTCAATGAAATTTCTGGATCTGACATGGTTTCAAATGAGGGTAATGAGGAAGGAAATATACAATACAAACTGGGAGCAGATTTATTATTCACATTTCATCACTAAATCACATTCTCAGTGACTAGGATCCTTCGGGCAACTCAAAATTCCTCACTGATATGGAATATTTTGACCTGGAGGAAGGCCCTGAGCCAAGGAACATGGGAAGCTTTTAGAAGCTAGAGAAGACAAGGAAACAGATTCTCCCCTAGATTCTCCAGAAAGAAATCTAGCCCTACTGACACCTTGATTTTAGCCTAGTGAGATCTGTGTCAGACGTCTGACCTACAAAACTGTAAAATACTAAATTTGTATTGTTTTAAGCCACTAAGTTTGGGTTAATTTGTTATAGCAGCAACATAAAATGAATACACTGACTCCTCTATACAGGTGACTGCTAATTCTTTGGTATCTATAGCAGCCCCTGTTCCAAACTAAGTAGTACTGCTTAAAGGAAATTGTTAAACATGAAGTATGATAGTAAGTCATGATCATAAGTCAAAGTCAAGTTAGAAAAAAGAAAATATTAGTATAGTTCATCAGGGATCCAAACCAGAGGAAAATTCAGGTAACTACTCAGATACAAGCATCAAATACTCTTCTTGTATCCACTAGACAGACTGGAATACATAGATGTTTTAACCAAAATGCCTTTTTTCTTATCTTTATGTGGATAAAATGCATTTATTTATTAATTCAACAGATAATTTATGGAGTCGATTCCACGTGTCAGGCACTGTGAAGAGTCCTAAGGGTTTCCTACCTCCAATCTTGCTTACAATCTATGTGTGCAAGGGCAAATAAGGAAATAAATTCTTCAGTGCTAAATGGAAATAGGAATAGAATCACAGCTTAAGAGTTATGTCACTGTAGATGGACATCCAGATAGAGAGCTAAGCCATGTGTATGTGTTATCTATTGTTGGCCACACATTAGCAGCTCAAATCAAGAAACATTTCACAAGTTTCTGAGGGTCAGGAATCTGGGAGTAGCTCAGCTGGTTGGTTCTGACTCAGGGTGTCTCCTGAGGTTGCAGGCAAGCTGTGAGCTAGGGCTACAGTCAACGCAGGGATGAACTAGCGCTAGAGGATGTGTTTTCCAAGCTCACTCATGTGGTCATTGGCAGACCTCAGTTCCTCACTGGCTGTTTGCAAAAAGCCTTCATTTTCTTGCCATGTGGGCCTCTCTATAGGGCTGCTACAGAAGGCAGGTGGTTTCTCTCTAAGAGAACAACCAGAGAGCCAGAGCAAGGGTGAGAGAGACAGACCGACTGACCAAAACAGAAGCCAGTGTCTTTCATAACCTAATCATGGAAGTAACATACCATCACTTTTGCCATATTCTATTGGGCACGCTGACTAACCTCGGTACATGTGAGAGGGGACTCCACAAAGGTGTGAATGAAAAAACATGTCAACAAGGGAAGCCACGTAGTATAATAAGAACAGCTGTAGAATGGTGGTCATGAGTAGTCATGGGTCTGTTAGTCTCTAGTCTGCATGATCTATCAAGGACTCAGTTTCCATAGCTCTAAGATGAGAATGGCATCCCAGTGATTTATAACATTGGGTAACAGTAGTGCTGCTGTTCTTGCTTCTTAACATTTATTGAGTACTTACCATATGCCAGACAATGTTCAAAACACTGCACCCTTATTAACTCATTTACTCTTCACTATAACCCTATGAGGCAGGTACAGTTTTCATCCCCACTTGATAACTGAGGAGGCTTAAGCACAGAGAGGTTCATCCACTTGCCCAAAGCTATATCATTAGTAAGAGGAAATCAGGGTTTGAACCTATGTGGTTCAGCACCTGAATCCATGCTCTAAGCCACTAAGCTCTCTAACACAGAGTGTCGAAATAATGCAAGTACGTAAACTATTTATAAAATCATTCACAGTATTACAATTTAAAAGAAGAAACCACACTTGAAAATTTGGTTCAAACACATATAGTAAACTACAGAATCTGATATTCCATTTGAAGTTGACTCAAACTGAAAAACCCCACATACATACTTAATCACTTCAGAGTCTCAGAAAATAGTTTAGTTCTAAGGCATGGAAAGCAATCCAAAGGGATTTGTCTGTTCTGGTTGGTCCATCATCTTTCTCTCAACTTATGCTAGCTGCTCTTTTCCTTACCAAAAAAAAAGTGTTAGAATAGTTTTCTTTATTCTTAAATCTCCCAAGTCACATAAGCAGCAATTTTAAAGTGGAAATTGCAGTCCATTCCTAAACCTGGGGAAAATCTGCCCACATGATTAAATGCCTCATAGCCTATACTTTAGTAACTACTCTGTGATTATCATTATTTACACCTTTCCCCAGATGGCTCCTGTGTGTTTCAAGAGTCGAGAACTAGCCCAACAAATAGAAAGCAGAGAAGTCAGCTGAGAGAGAACTGGGGCTTTAGGGTAAAGACACACAGCAATGAATGGCAGCTGGCAGTTGGGAGCTCTTATTAAGCCACTGCTGTGGCTGGGTTGGCTGGTGAGAGGAGATATGAGAAGGTTACCAGTCTCAAGGTCAGCCCTTTGGACTTAAAGGACTTTTCTGTAGGTCATTCCCCTGGCCTCATTTCTGGAATAGGCACTTTATCCTGGTGCACTGTGGAGCCAAGGGCTCCCAGCCCAAAGCTTTCGCCTCTTCCTTACTACCCCGCTCATCTTTCACATGTGGGGTGGAAGTTATACTTTCACGTGACCTTTCCTGCCTCATTTCAGAAACAGGGAAGACTCTAGTCATTCAACAAAGTTTCATGCACTTAGCATAGCCCATGTCGTTTAATTCACCAATCACATCCCCTTGTTATTGACCCATAAATGGATCACAGTACTAGGTGGTATGGAGTGAGACAGAGAAAGTAAAAGCACAAAGGTAAAACCTGGCTTTCAAATAAAACTTAAATTTGCATAAGTCTTTAAAGGTATGAATAAATAAATAAAAGAAAACACACCATTTTCCCAGATGTTTCTAATGGTCATTTACTAAATAGTCATGCTTGTTAATGTTACATATTAGAGGTGGCTTCATAAACTTCAGGACAACCTTTTCTGCAACCTTTCTGGGCTGCAGAAAGCTCCCTGGACCTGAGTAACAACAACTAGGTCCAAACTCTGAATTTATCCTGACAACTGCTCCTGAGGATGATCCCAGAACCTCGAGGAGGGAGAGTAAGTGTTCCACACACCAGTGGAAAGAGGGATCAGGGCCAGAAAACGGGTGGCTTCACAGAAAAAAATTCAGGTGTTATTTCTTGCACACTGAGTTTCCAGACTGAGACTTTCACCTATTACAACGTCTTGTCTCCTTAACACCTAAGATCTTCCTGGCAGTTAACAATGCTCAATGTAATGAATGTAGAATAAACTTTCTTGTTTTACTTTACAAATATGCACACATAAGCCATCTTTGTTGATTAAAAAGAGCACATACACTGTGCTGCTCTAACCAAAAGCACATGGGGGGGCATAAATTCTGAAATTATTTTCTATAAGCTGCTAGGCACATAGAGGGTGCACAAATAAAACCTGTTGGCCAATCGGTGACAAACTGTCCAGAGCAGCTCACAACTTCCCAGGGCCCATTGTGACCAATGGCGCATACCTGCCAACTAGTTGGCTGGGATTCCAGGTGTCATGTGCTGTGATGAATGGACCTTTTCTCTATGCAATGCTGACGGGCTTACGTAAGACAGGAATCATGACATGGGCATTACTGTAAGCACTGTGATCTAACAACTTGAGAATGGAATAGATACCCACAAGGGCAGGGCCTTGTCTATCTAGTTACCTACTGCATCTCCACAGCCTAGAGAATGCTGGGCGCAAAGTAGGACTTCAGTGTACAGCTGACAATGTGGACTAACAGAAAACACAGACCTCTAGCTCCAGGTATGAGACATAAAGTAGGGGCAGCGTCAACAAATACCAAACCAAACCCACTGCTGTCGAGTCGATTCTGACTCATAGGACCCTACAGGACACAGCAGAACTGCCCCACAGGGTTTCCAAGGCTGTAAATCTTCATGGAAGCAGACTGCCACATCTTTCTCCCGTGCAGTGGCTGGTGGGTTCAAACTGTTGACCTTCTAGTTAGCAGCTGAGCACTTTAACCACTGTGCCACTAGGGCCCTTTCAACAAATACAGCCAAACCGAATATTCAGTAGCCCAAACAAAACAAATACAACATGCAGAACAAGGGTTGCTGGCTTTCCTATGTTGCCATCCAACCTGGGGACACCTCCAGGGACACAGTACGCTCAACACCTGTGGGACAGAGGAAGGGTGGGGAGGAAAGGGACTAGTTATCCAGCCCAGGTTTAAACTTCCTTGTACTCCTTCCTGTCTAGCAAGATGCCCCTGTGCTTTGTATGAAGGCATCTGCCCCAGATTCTGAAACTCCAACATGACCTACATTCCAGAAAAGTTCTGACTGATGAATGGGCACTGAGGCTGCATCAGCTGGTGCAGGGCATCACAGCATCTGGTTCCAGGGGAGGTGCACGGGGGCGTTTTCCATAGGGGGCATTCCAGCTTGCTCTGGCTTGCTTAGGGCTTCGGAACTCAGTTCAGGGCATAGGCTCTAATCAATGAAATGACAAACTGGCCCTACCCAATGGGACACTCAATGAATTTATTCAATGGTGCCAAATATGGGGAGCCCCGTTTAAATGGAGAAGCAAAAGGAACAGAAGAAAGACTGATTTGTTAAAAGATGTCTCAGAGCAACTGAGTCAGCTGAATGTTAATCCAAGACAATGGGGATGACACTGCAGGATCCACGGAGAACCGACATCACTGTGAAACTGTCAGTGCAAGCACCTTTCTTTCGAGTGGGGTTTATTGAGCTTCTACTATGAGCACACTCGGCACTGTGAGACACAGAAGACTCACTCTCTCTCCTCAAGACGCTTTGATAGATAATTATTAAAAAAAACAACTAACAATTGTGGGTGGGATGTAGTTTCACCTCACATGATCTCATTTAATCTCGGCTGTGAATCAGCCATGTTATTGTTGTTGTTAGGTGCCCTCTAGTCGGTTCCAACTTACAGCGACCCTATGTACAACAGAACGAAACACTGCCTGGTCTTGCATCATCCTCAAAATTGTTGCTATGTTTGAGGCCACTGCTGCAGTCACTGTGTCAATCCATCTCACTGAAGGTCTTCCCGTGGCAGGGATTATTTTCCCTGAGAAAACCAAGACCTGGGCTGGTACAGGGGGGAGTGGGGCACGGTTGAGGGACAGGAAGGCTCTATGCGATAAGGAACTTTCTCCAGGTCACTCAGCTATGCAAATAGTGCAGGAAGAGCAAAGGCTGCGAACCATATTCACGAATCTCAGCCCTTCCCCGGAGCCTCAGCGGCCGCAAGAGCACCACGGAAATAAGATAGAACTCGAGCCAGCTGTGAGTACATGAGGACTAGGAGACGAACAAAGGGAAGCGCTGAGGGCAGGGGCCTTGCCAGTCGGGGTGCTCAGAACTGCTGGGGAGGGACCAGCCACTACCACGTGTATCTTCAAGCCCACAGTGCCCTGCAGAGAGAGCAGCTTTCTGTGGTAGCCCCTCAGACCAGAGGTCATGTGTAGGCGCTGTCCTGGCAGTGCGCAGACAAACCGGGCTCCTTCTGATTCTACCTGAAAGGTTTGACGATAACATAGTCTATAGACAAGGAAATCCGAAGCGTGGCGTTGCTCCAGGGAAAACTGGGCCCGGGCCTGGGCCAGGGCTGCCAACACCTGTGGGCAAGTGAATTCCAAAATGTACAGTCACGGATTGGCTCCTTCAGACTCGCTCCGTGTGTCATCAGAAGAGAAGTGAAGATGAGGAGGTGTATACCTGTTAACAGTCCTCACTGAGGTGATATCCCTCCCATGTCTTAACACCCTTGGGGAGGGCATGGAGATCATGGGGGTGGGGGGTACAATGACACTTCATTTTCTAAGATCCCAGGGCTTTGGAACCTGATAGCTCCTACAGAGACACGATTCTTGTTGAATAAACTAATTCTAAGTCAGTGACCTAACGGGGGACCCGTGTCTAAAATACAGTTCGATGTCTTCAATTTTTATCACATATTTGCTTCATTTTATTTAATACCTCCATTTCTCTTAAGAGTGTATGTGAAAATGGCATAAAGTCAGCCTCCGCACCCGCGGGTTCCACATCCGCGGATTCAACCAACCACGGCTGGAAAATACTCAGGAAAAAAAAGTTCCAAAAAGCAAAACTTGAATTTGCCCTAAACCGAGTACTCCGCTGAATTTACCGAATGAAGTGATGGGCAGGCATCCCCTGCTGTAGCCTCCCGCCATTTCACAGAACCTCAGTCTCTCTCCAGCACTCCTTGTTTGAGCACTGCTCACCTCCCATCTCCTTCATTCGCTACTTGTGAGCACCCTTTGTTTCTGTGAAAAAATGGCTCCTAAAAGGCAATTAAGTGGTCAAAGCAGTCGCTTAAAGGCTAAATGTGAAGGGGTTGAGGAGAGTGAGAGGAAGGAGTTTAAAGCCAGTAAGCGACGGTCGGCTAGCTATGGGAAACGCTATGGCCTCAAGAACTTCAAGATCAAGGGCCCAGGCAGCATCTGCTCCAGAAACTCAGAAAAGAAAAAGGGTACCTTCCAGAGCAAGCCTTCAATTGTGATGAAACAACTATTTACATAGCATTTACACTGTATCGTTGCTATTGTTGTGTGCCATCAAGTTGATTCTGACTCACAGCGACCCTATAGGACAGAGTAGAACTGCCCTACAGGGTTTCCAAGGAGCAGCTGGTGGATTCAAACTGCCGACCTTTTGGTAGCAGCCTGAGCTCTTAACTACTACTGTATTAGGTATTGTAAGTAATATAGAGATGACTTAAAGTATACAAGAGGATGTGTGTAGGTTATATGCAAATGTTACATCATTTTATGTAAGAGACGAGCATTCACAATTTTAGTATCCGCAGGGGTCCTAGAACCAATCTCCCTCAGATACTGAGGGACGACTGTACTCTGTTGTCATAAAATTGATTTCCAAAGGTGGAAAACACATATAGGATAATCATAATATTAACAATAGTACTATGTTAATCATATTTATATAGTACTCACTTTATACCAGGAATTATATACCAGGTATACCTGTATACCATATTTTTACGCAAACAACACGCATGTGTTAGTCATCTAGTGTTGCTATAACAGAAATACCACAAGTGGATGGCTTTAACAGAGAGAAATTTATTTTCTCACAGTCTAGTAGGCTACAAGTCCAAATTCATGGCGTCAGCTCCAGGAGATGGCTTTCTCTGTCAGCTCTGGAGGAAGTTTCATGTCATCTATCTTCCCTTGGTCTAGGAGTTTCTCTGTGCAGGAACCTCAGGTCCAAAGGACACGCTCTACTCCTGCACTGTTTTCTTGGTGGTATGAGGTTCCCAACTCTCTACTTGCTTCCCTTTCCTTTTATTTCTTGTAAGATAAAGGATGGTGCAGGCCACACCCCAGGGAAACACTGGATCAGGGATGTGACCTTAGTAAGGGTGTTATACAATCCCACCCTAGTCCTCTTTAACATGAAATTACAATCACAAAATGGAGGACAACCACACAATACTGGGAATCATGGTCCAGCCAAACTGATACACACATTTTTTGGGGGACATAATTCAATCCATGACAATGCGCCTTCTACATTTGTTTGCCAACCATGCCCTCCCCCCACCATTACGTATTTTTGTAAGTGTGCTATGCTAATTGTTTTTACAGCAACATGTAAAAAAAATTGGCATAGCAATGCTTATGAAAATACCTTGTGGGGGAAGGCACAGCTGGCAAAAAAAACATAGAAGGTGTGTGTTATTTGTGTAAAAATATAGCATACTATACCAGGAATTTAAGTACTTTACGTATATTAACTCATATAATTCTCAGTATAACCCCTTGATGCAGATTCTATTATTATGCCCATTTTAAAGTTAAGGCACAGAGAGGTTAAATAACTTGCCCAACATCACATAGCTAGTAAGTAGCAGAGCTTGGATTTAAACCCAGGAAGCTTAGCCCCAGAGTGTATATTTTTAACAACAAGGCCACTTCCCAGTATAAAGGACACAAGGGTGAGTCGGGGGTGGGGGGGTGGGGTTAAGGGTAAACCAAAAACCAAACCTGCCCGTGTTGAGTTGATTCCAACGCAAAAAGCGACCCTGAATGACAGAGTAGAACTGCCCCATAGGATTTGCAAGGAGCAGCTGGTGGATTCGAACTGCCGACCTTTTGGTCATTAGCCAAGCTCTTAACCACTGCGCCACCAGGGCCTCGAGGTGAAGGATAGGGTTGTATAAAAAATTATAGGCTAACTAACGCATAAGAGACAGATACAAACTAGTGAAACCAACGTATTTCTCTTGTCAGAATCAAATATTCATTGCTGAATAAATAGCAAAGGGTACTGCTGATCTTGTAAGCTTACCCAGGTCCCTTCTAGGGAGACAATGAAATAGAGCACTGGACTTGAGGCTATACAATCTGGTTTTAAACCCTGGTTCTATCACTTATTTTATTTATGCATTTAGCAAACACTTATCAAATATGAACTAGGTACCAGGCAATGTCTGGCTAGTTCCCTTAATGTTTTGTATCCTAGCTCCTCTATTATACGATGGGAGTAGTTACACTTGCCTCACAAGGTTGCTAATGAAAGTTAAATGAGAGAAGGTGTGACCGTTCTTGACTCCTGGTTGACACTCAGTAATAGCTGACTGAATACATTTTCTCTTGCCTAATTCCTCACAATTGAAAGAAATCCTTGATAATGATCAGATACATAAATTTTGGTGCTTGTTTTTCCAATGAATGCACTGCTCTTGCCTGGCTGTAGACAAACATACATAAACAGCCACCTCATTACTTCTCCTCCTCCCTGTTTCCTACCCTCAAGCCAGGCAGATTGACACAGGCAGGACACTGGTAAGTGTCATTCCTTTTCTATTATTCCCAGAAGAGGTGGGACAAAGAGAGAAGAGAAAGGAGAGAGATTTTAAAAAAAAAGGTGGGGGTGGGGGGGTGGGGACACTGAAGAAGAAAAGGAAATAAGATGTAAAGATAGAGATGGCATATTACTTCTTTCCCTTCCCTCCTAACAGGAATTTCCAGCTTCAATTTGTCTCTGGAATGTCCTATAGCCTCAACCATGCCCCCAAACTGAAGGTAACCAGAAACTTTCCCAGATCCCTAAAATCTTCTTTGGACCCAATTGGAAGCCTTAACTCCTTCCTGTCTTCCCCACCACTACCACCACCATGTACATACTCAAATTATGACCCTTTATTTTGCAACATGGCCAAAACAGTTACTAAGTTTCATTTCTTGAGTATTCATTAATCAAGATAACAGAGAACTCAAATACAAAGACCACGAAGTCTTACATTATTATTCACTGAGTTCATCTTGTCTAGTAAGCTGTAGGATTTCAGAAGGTAGAGAGCATGTCTAACATATCATAGTATCAGTGAGTATTTGTTAAATCCATAATCTTGGTTTATGATACATATAGTGTTAGAAAACAAAAAAGATCACATTTCTTTGAAGAAATATTCTACACAGGTCCAATGTTTAGGTAACTTAAGTAAAGACTGCTTTATTTCATTTGAGTAAGACGGCAAGGAAAAGTCTACCAATAAACAACCACTGCTTCACCACGTCTTATGAAATAAGGCCATGCTCCCACACATCTAATAGAGGAAGTGAGTGAATGATACTCCTAAGGTCACCAGACAGAGTGATATTTAGGATGATATGGGGCCAGTTACAAACGTCTCTTTCCAACCTATTCACTTCAGCTTTAACCCCATTCTCACTTCATTAGAATTTGTTAGTGTGAATTAAATGAAATCTTGGAAAGCGCTGCTTCTGACTAGTGACAAAGTTTTATTTCAACAGAAGATAAACTTCACCAAAGAGGAAAACATGCTAGGCAAGTCCAAACATGTCTGCCCGCCTAGAGTTTGATTCCCGTAAGAACCACCTTCTCTTCCCATCCCATCTTCAACCTTATAAAGTGTAGATGTTGTGAAAGTTTCTCTTTGCTCTAGATACTATGAGAGAGACAGTGTCTCACTTCATTCTACAAACTAGGGGATAAGAGGAGTTTTTGAGACAGGGCGTTTTTACATCAGGCACTCTTGCCAAATTCTAATAAATATTCCTGTTTCCCATCAAGTGATCCCTGACTTTGCAAAACTGTGGTTTGAAAATGGAAACAATAACAATCCCATACAGCAATGACTAACACTTTATGGGGACACTGAAAATATTTTAAATATTTTTCATGATCCTTTTTTGAGTTACAAATGATAGTCAGACAAAGGTCATTTCCCTGCATTGCTAAATCTTCAGAATTGCAGGTCCTGCAATAAATAACATTCACAGATGATTCCTGCCTTTGAATATCAACAGCCTCCCTCTTTGGAGCTGACAGGTACTCCGAGTAGAGCACTAAACTTGTTGGAAGGAGACCTGGGATCCTCTGGATCTTTTTTCCTCTCTTTAAAATGAAGGATTTAGACTAGAAGCTCTGGTTTCCTTCCAGTTCTGATTCTAGATCCAAGATGGTCACGGATACTTTGTTGTCGTGAAGTGCCTTCGGGTAGGCTCCTACTCAGAGCAACCCTATGTACAACAGAATGAAAACACTGCCTGGTCCTGTGCCGTCTTCACAGTCGTTGCTGTGTTTGAGCCCAATGTTGCAGTCACCGTGTCAATCCATCTCATTGAGGGTCTTCCTCTCTTTTGCTGACCCTCTACTTTACCAAGCATGATGTCCTTCTCCAGGGAGTAGACCCTCCTGATGACATGTCCAAAGAACGTGAGGCAAAGTCTTGTGATTCTTGCTTCTAAGGAGCATTTTGGCTGTACTTCTTCCAAGACAGATTTGTTCGTTCTTTTGGCAGTCCATGGTGTATTCGATATTCTTCGCCAACACCATAATTCAAAGGCGTCAGTTCTTCTTCAGTCTTCCTTATTCATCGTCCAGCTTTCCCATGCATATGAGGTGACTGAAAACACCATGGTCTGGGTCAGGTGCACCTTAGTCCTTAAAGTGACGTCTTAGCTTTAACACTTTGAATTAGAGGTCTTTTCGGCGTCGACAGGATGGCAACAGGTTTTTTTTTTTTTTGGCAGCAGATTAGACCTCCATCATTCTACACCCCCACGCTGGAGTCCCTTTTCTCCTTAATGACAGCATCTGCTAGAACCAAACCCATTATTTTTGAGAGGGCACCAAAATCATTGTAGAGAAGAACAGTAAGGTGAGCCCACTGAGGGGACCAGGCCAGGTATAAGGAAAGACTCCAGTGTGAAGTGAACGATGAGTATTTCCTTGTAAAGTAATCCTCCTTAACTGATCTCACTACATGACTCATACAGAAACATCTCAGTTTACCACTGCACATCTCTAAGTGTGTTCTACACTTGTCCCCGCCCCCCCCCCCCCAAAAAAAAAGATATGGAAGGGTAAGGGAGAGAAAAGGAAGGTTATAGGTAGCAAGGATTGGTGGGCAGGCCTTAGGAAGAGATAGGCTGCAAGAGGTAGAGGAAAAACGGTAAAAGGGAGAAGAAATACCAATTGAAGATGTAGAGACACACGGAAGCAGCACTGGAACCAGAAGCAGAAATGTGAAAAACTGTATTATACCACTACTACTACCCATTGCCACTGAGTCGACTCCTACTCATAGCGATTCTATAGGACACAGTACAACTGCCCCATAGAGTTTCCAAGGAGCGCCTAGAGGATTTGAACTGCCTACTCTTTGGTTAGCAGCCGTAGAACTTAGCCACTATGCCACCAGGGTTTCCTGTATTATACTATGGGGATCTAATTCACACTTCATTAGTATCACAACAGAACACAAAGTTGAGAAACACTGCTCTTATCCGCTTCTCACACCCCTGTGGGGCATCAGGAATATCCATGCTACCACAGTGCCACCTAGTGGAGTGGTGGGACTTGGCATGACCTAACCAGACTTGTCTAGAAGTAGGTCTATACTATAAACATTCCTGGTCATAAATACAGATAACAGAATGTATCACTGAGGAATATGTACAACTGAAGTTCACAAATTTTTATGTCATACAGATTAGTTCCTCTCAGGGCAAGTGAAGTTTAACTTTACATTCTAAAGTCTGAAAGATCCCTTCCCCCTTTGTAATCAGCTCAGTTATCAAAGAAATTCTTAACGAAAAATCCAATGCCCTTTAAGAGATGTATCTTTTCTAGCAATATAAAACTATCTCCCTTATTTTTCTAATGATGTTTATTTTAAGCATCTCTTAAAATTATAGAACTGTATCTACAGTTGCATAGATCAATGTTGTAAACCCCTAAGTTTATTATGTATGTATAATATAAACATCTCACATATAATAATTAGGTAAATTTTAAACAAATTATTAATAACATAATAATTTTTACTGCTTTTCTTTCTCCACAGTCTTTCCAGGAAATTCCCTTAAGTACAGTTACAACAATATAAATCTCAGTGATTTATTGTGCAACTGATTATACTGGTGATTTTATGATCCAGGACATGGGGATCCAGCAGTGTTATTAATTTTTCTGTAGCCTCCGGTATGAGTTTGGGGAAACAACACAAGGTGAGGACCAAAGCACATGCTTTTGTTCCGATCTCAGCTGGAGTTCAGTCACTATCACTTACTGAGTGACCCACAGCTTAATATTGAATTTCTCTGAACATGTCTCATCATTCCTATCTGTAAGATGGAAATGGTAACAGTGACTTCATGGGATTGTCGTGAGATTAAATAAAAACAGGTATGCCGAATGGCCAGCACAGTGCTGACAATTAGAAGGTACTGAGTATATATTTAATTATCCTTTCCTGAAGACACTCAGCAGAGAAATAAAAATTCTCATTAGTCCAGCTCTCCTAAGTCTCATCTCTGATTTGTTTTATAAAAACGCAAAGATAAGAGACAAGAAAGGCCCTCCAACATTTTGACACCCCCTTCCCACCCCAGTGTTCAGTTGAAAGTCAACCACTTAATGAGCATTAGAGTGAAGGTGGAATTATGCCAGCCCTGGTACCTGGGAGAGTTCATAACACACTTGACTTTAATTCATGTGTACTATAATCCTGCGGGTTAAAGGGCCATAAAGTTGTTCTGGTTTTTCTTATACTTCAAAGGAAGCAATTTAATGGCCATGAATTACAGTCTCCCGATTACACTGTAACTATGAAACACGACTGTTCTGGTATGATTTCTAGCCTGGCTCCTTCACCAAAGCAACTTCAAGGAAAGAATTCAAACAAAGTAACCTTTCCAGGCTTTCATCCAGCTTCCTCATGCAGGATACTCTATCCTTGGAAGCTCAAAGCATACATGTGCACACTAAGGGTTATGTGGGGGGCCTGGAGCAGGGTGGACTATAGAGTTGGGGTGGGGGCAACACATAAAATGAGGAACAAGCTACAAGCTAAACACTATTCTCTGGGGAAAAACACAGAATGACGATGTTACTGGAAATAAAAGACCAGGGACCCATAATAAAAAATTTAAAAGAGGGGAAGGTTACATTAAGAATGTTAATAATATCCCACAGAGACTCAGGAGGTAAAGCATACAGTACACCCTTCTCATGGAAGGAATGCAAACGCTCATGGCTGGGAAGCAATCACAAACGGTAGAAAGAACATTATACTCAGAACTAGAAGATTTGATTTCAATTGTGGTTTCTCAACTAACTGGCTGTCTGACCTTGGGCGTCTTCCCTCAACAGGAATTTTCTCAGCTAAAATGGGGACCGTCACCTAACTCTAGAAAAGGTTTCTGGGGAGGGAAAGCATGCTCTCCTATCTCCCAAGGAGTCACTTTTCACCTTGAACACAAATTTCCCCACAAGGCCAAAGACAAACTCACACCCTTCAAATGCCTTCCTTACCTTCCACAGACTGGGAAGGGCAATGTGGTCACTGGGGGTTGACAGCAGAGTTCTGCTTAGCCAACCCTGGGGGAAGATGTCCTTAAAGTTTGATCATTGCTGAGAGGCAACAGGTTAAGTCAGTGAGGTCTGTTTGCAAGATGTCCTTAAAAAATAAAAATAAAAACTAAACGGAATTCAGCTACAGCCTTTCCAGTGTCATGGATCAACAGACACTTAAAATAGGCCACAGGTGATGGAATTTGATCTCTCAGATGACAAAACACATGTCTATCAGCCCATCAAGAACATACAATATGGCCTCTGGACTTTTCTGGTGCCAGTAGCTGCCAGACCAGCGGCCCGGACGGTGGGCCAGTCGATGACCTGGTGCTCCGTGTCTAACCAGCGTTTACAGGTGGCTGCGCCAAGGCAGCAGAGGAGACTCCTGAGGACAGAGCCAGGGTGGTAGAGAAAGCATAGCTGCTGCACACTGCTGGCATCCATTAGTGGTTCAATGTGCACATGGGGTTCGGCTTCCTGTCCATGACTGCCTGCACCAGGGTTGCGCTCGCCACCGCCCTCCCCCCCCCCACCCCGCCCCAACGATGGACGTCTTTGTGCACCACAGTAAGTTGCACATGGAGGGCTTCTGGAGCCTGAAGGAGGAAGAGGCAGTGGAGTGGTGGAGTGAAGTCTGCTAAAGGCCTGGAATGGATCCGTGTCACAGGACGGGGTGAAGTGTTCTGTACTGGAAGTGAGAGATGGCCAGAGGGAAAGAACATGCAGAAGTGCAGGTCAAAAGGAGGCAGGTGCTATAACTGTGGAGGCCTAGACCATCATGCCAAGGAATGCAAGCTGCCACCCCAGTCCAAGAAGTGCCACTTCCGCCAAAGCATCAGCCATATGGTAGCCTCATGTCCACTGAAGGCCCAGCAGGCCCCCAGCTCACAGGGAAAGCCAGCCTATTTTCGGTAGGAAGAAGAGATCCACAGCCCTGCCCTGCTCCCAGAGACCCAGAATCAAGCCACGGTGGATGGGAACTATCCTTTTCCTATCAGGAAGTCTCAAGGGACAGACCTCAATCAGGAGAGTGGAGAAAGTGGGATAGGGTGGGTAGGGGGCAGCTAGCACTGCCATGTATCTCAGGCCGGAGTCCACAGCATCACCCCCTCTTCCCACTTGGTGAGGGAAGGAGTGAGGCAAAGGAACTCCAACCATGCTTTGTCCAAATGCAAGCGAGGGCTTTCAGGAGAAATCCCCCTAGAGCCTGCCAGCTTTATCTGAGGCTCCACCCCTAGAATCTCTGGCTTTTGAAAGCGGCCTGGATAGGGAAGTTTTCCTTTTAAAGAAGGATATGTAATTGCCCATGCCAGAGTACAAAAAGATTAAGCATGCAACTAGTCTGATGGACCCAACCCAAAAGCTGCTATGTTCTGGGGGAGGGAATCTCTCAGGGGTGGGGCAGAGTTCTTCCATGTCTTGTCTCCTCATAACCCACTGTTGAGACAGGGTGCTGGAACTGTCCCAAGCAATGGGTTGTGATGACAGACAAAAGGGGTGGTTGGGGAACAGCTGCAGACCTGCTGCTCCTAAACTCATCCCATCCCATACTGGGCCTATACGGTTTGTTTGTTCCCCTGGATAACTGTACCTTGGGTCCCTCTTTCTCCAGAATGCCAACTGCACCAGCTGTGTGTGAATGATGTATCTTGTGTATTTTAACTTTTTTTTTTTTATATAATATAAATATTCTGGTTTTGTATTTTTGTATATTTTAATCTAAGGCCCTCATTCCTGCACTGTGTTCTCAGGTACATGAGCAATCTCAGGGACAAGCTGGCAGCAGCTCCAGGTGTGCACAGCAGGAATACTTCTTGCTGTTGCTGTATCACCTCAAAGATCAACAATATGGAATGTACAGTCTATTCACTACCTCATTTTTGCCAATGAGAACTGGCTTTCCTGCCATATTGTCCTCTTGAAACCCGTCCACCATGAAAATGTACCACGGGAGACTAGGTTTTCATTGGGCTGCCCCATGACTTGATCTCCTACTGGGAGATTGGGAATTTGTGCCAACAGGAAGGTGGTGCACGAGACGTTAGGAGAGGCTAGGCCAGGTGAAAGGTTCAGAGAGGAAGCCAAGGCTAGGTGAGGGTTGTCTATTAATGTAATAGGGACTCCTGTTACAAACTTTTAATCCTAGGGCATGGGACTCATTTCACACACCAGATCCATCCTTCACTGGGTTGGGCTAGGCCTACCATGCACAATGGGTGTGTGTGTGTGAAAATCTGAGTTGGCAGCACAGGCTTTAAGAACGATAACTCTATACCCATCCTGTGCTGCCCAGGGATGGATATGCAAAGCAAGGACGAAAATCCTTAACCTTTTTAAAATTCTGGACCTTTCCTGCTTGGCTTCCGGAGAGGCTCGTAAGCGAGGGCTTCTCTGTGGTACCCGGAGCCAGCGTCCCGACCTGCGGGCGTAGTGTGATGGCAGCTAGAAGAGAAAGGGGGCTTCGTTTATATGCTGGGAGAGGAGCGTAAACCTGCCTTGCTGTGCTGAAACGGGGCAGATGCTACAGGACACACTGGGTGGTGTGTTTCTGATCCTGGGTTCATGTCTCTCCCAGATGTTGCTATGAGTTGGAATCGACTCTACAGCAACATACTTGGGTTTTTTTATGGCTCTGTATTTGTCTGGGTTTTGTACAACTTCACAAGTCGCTGATGTGGTGATTGTTAGGTAGACTCGTTTGTGTAAATATGTGTTAGTCTTTCTCCGTGTTCTTTTGGAGTTTTTATTGTTTACAAACTTCTTTTGTATTGAAAGAAAAACAGCCGAAGCATCTTTGACAGAAGGTTCTGCGCCAGGCAAAAGGATCTGAAACATAAGGCTGGGGACCCTTCTTCTTGAAGTGGGGGCCTTGAATCATCCTTTCTTTTGTGTTCCCCTTCCCCTATTTCTTCTTTTGAACCAGATGATCTGTCCTAAACATGACTCCTACCCAACCTCCACCCCAGCACTCCCCCCGAAACCCACACACATACACAATTTTGGGGGTGTCTCCACAACTCTTAAATATTTTGTTCAAAAAAAACCTGAAGAAGCTGGGAACAGTTCATCCCTCGTTTCCGACCTTCTGAGTCAAGACCAGTCCTTGATGTGATTCACGCCAAAACTTGTTAGTATTTGGATGGACCAAAGCTACTTAATCTCCAATCATAGGGTAGAGGGAAGCAATGGGGAGGGCGGGGCTACTACACAGAAAGTGGGAGTAGGAGACCAAGAAAGGGAAATGAATGTTATTTCCAAGTCACTCAGGAACTTTTATGGAGGTGAAAGAAACTTATGTCAAAGTGGCCAAAAGATTGTTTAATAGGAAATGGATGAATGTAACTGCTGGAAACCAAAGCTCTGTGTGAAATCTTGAATTTAAGGGGAGAGCGGGAGGGTAGAAAAGTGTATACCTGCCTCTTCTTTCCCTGATCCCTTCACCTCATTCCTGAACTGCAGGAGGCTGAGCCCCATTGGGCTTTGGTGACTCCCATCACTGGCATGTGTTTATTTGATTTCGCTGTACTGGGAACTTCCTTTTCCCTTCTATCATTTTGTAACACATCAATCCTTTTGCCTTCCCTTCTCTTTTCCCTGGGAAAATACAATGAATAAATAAAGACTTATTGGTACTGAAAAAAAAGGACATATGATATGGAAGTGAGTCGTCCATAAAGGAGCCCTCTAGCAGACCCCACAACTATATTAACTGTTCTGAAAATCAGGAACACAACAAACACGTAATGTCAGGAGTATCGATGACTTAAAGAACAAGACAAAGGCATGTAGATGCTCTAGAACATAAAAGCAATTAACATCATGCAATTCAAGAGCAGAAATAGCCAGAGTTTGAGGAAAAGAGAAAAAAGGATACTAGATTACTCTTTCCTGATCCAGAGAAAAAAATGCAAGGTCTTTCCCTTTCCCCTTCTTCCTGCTATCACTGTTATGTACTCATGTACTTCTGAAGGGGACTTTCCCTGCTGGTCCGGAACTGAAGGCCCACAGCTGAGGACAGAGGTGCTAAATTCACCATATTCTAAAGAGACTGTTGGGAAAACTGTTTCTGATTGGTGCCAGACATCTTCCCCAGGGCTTACTAAGTAGAATTCTTCTATCAGCCCCCAATGACCACACTGTCCTTCCCAATCTGTGGAAGGCAAGGTATTGAAGGGTGTGAGTTTGTCTTTGGGGAGGTTTTGTGCTCAAGATAAAAAGTGATTCCACTGGGGATAGAAGTGAGTGCCTTCTCTTGCCAAGAGGGAATGATCTGGATGCCTACAGGAAGGGGAGTCTGCTGTTAGTTCCCTGGTCAGACATCTACTTGGGCAGCCAGCTTGCTGATCTCTCTTCTGCCTACCTGAGCCAGGAATAAGAAAACAGAAGAGCTGACAGGGAGGCAGTGGCATAGCCTGTATGCCCACCATTTATTTTGCCACAAATTCATGTACATCCCATAGGACAAGTGGACACCACAGAAGGTAGCTAGGCTTGAGCCATCTTGCTGCTGCCTAACCTCAGAGGAGGCAAGTGGAGCCAAGAGCCGTATCTTCCACATCTAGCGACTCCACAATGAAGTTGGGGGACAGGAGGGAGGAGGTGGGTAACAGTGCCCACTAAATCCCCCACATATGCATGCCTTAAGGGTCAAAATTTAGACACCTGCCACAGAAAGGGTATTAGAGAATCAGTAACTACCAGTACTTGCCCTGTGGGGGAAAAAACCAAAAATGATATTTGCCCTACACCATCCCTCCTACTGGCCCATGGCATAGCCCTACAGTAGAAAGGAACATGAGGTACTCCAATTCATGGTAATCCCATGTATGTCAGAGTGGAACTGTGTGCCACAGGGCTTTCAATGTCTGATTTTTCAGAAGTAGCATATTCTTGCGCAAATAACGCATGCCCTCTGCTGTTGCTTGCTGGTGGTGCCCACCCCCGACGAGGTATCTTCACAAGCGCCGCCATGCCAATCCTCTTCCACATGTTGCTGTAAAAAAATTACCATAGCACGATTACAAAAATACTTCACGGTGGGGAGGGCATAGCTGGCAAACAAACACAGAAGGCTTGCGTTATGTGCATAAAATACGGCAGACTGCTAGTCCTTTCTTCCAAGGTGTCTCTAGGTGTACTTGAACCTCCAACCTTTCTGTTAGCAGCTGAGCATGTTAACCATTTGTACCACCTAGGGACTCAGTGGTATGGAAAAGGCAGACCCTACATCACCTACACCTAAGCTCCTTGAGTTTTAAGCCAAATCTGCGATGGGGAGAAAGAGAGATTTGAGTCAGATATAAGATTGCAGTTTTAACTGGACTGGAGTAATTTTAATAAACAAAATATGATGGGAAAACCAAGAGAGATGCCCAATATCTCATTAGGATTCAAGAATTAGGATATTATACACAGAACATCTGGTAGCAATAAATACAAAAAATCAAACCTTTCAGGTTTATACTCTAAGGGATGGAAGGATCCTTAATAAAGAAGATTCATGTGTCTAGCATTTGGATGTTATGTGGGGAAAGATGGAGGAGCTAGGGCAAGATCAGGCAATATGAAAAGGAGATAAAGGAACGGAAGAAAAGGCAGAAGGGTAAGACGAGAAATACAGTCCAGGGCAATCTGTATACAAAAGTGGGGAGCAGGGTTAAAGACATTAGAAAATAACCAAACTGAAATGCTGAAAAACAACAGTAATCAGCCCATTAAAAAGGTGGTGATTTATTTTAAAAGAAAAAAAAAAAAAGTCTAAGTTATAGTCCCTGTCCAAAGAAGCTTACAACAAAGTGATGCCACAGGAAGACAACTGTCCTGGGACAGTAGCAGTCTGGAAGAGGTACTGATGGTACCACCCAAGCTGTGTGGCAATAACAAAGTCTCCTCACTCCTCTCAGCCCTCCCTTACCTGTAAAATACAAGAAGAGAGGAAGGCCCAAGGAGTCTAGGGGTTTCAAACCCTGATGGTAATGAGGGACCACAAACTACGTTTTCTAACCCCAGTGACCTTAGATAAAAAGTGCCCTTACTCATATATGCCCAGAGTCTGTACTGGGGAGAACATCAAGAACCACTTGCCCATGTGATCTCTAAGGCCTCTTATACATTGTACAGCTCAACATAAATATAAAATAAAGGTGGGCCTCAGTGAAAGCCATAACAACCTGAGCTGAGGACTGGCTGAGCTGCAGTTTCTGGGAAGGAGGCTACCCGCTCACCTCCACTTCCCTTGGACCATTAACATTTTCTGTGCTTGGAAGCCTACTGGGATCCTGGAGGAGGGAAAGGCTGTGTGAATGCCACCACTATTTTTCAGAGTTTGGAAAGTAAATACTGGTGGCTCTGGCAACCACAGTGCTTTGGGAGTAGCTGCAGCTCTGAAGTTTCCCTTTCTTTTCTCCAGCAACACCAGGAGGGAGCCTTTAATGAGGAGCTGCAGGACAGGGAAACAAAGCAGTAGTGTCTGCACACAAAACAAGGTGCTGGCAATTTTCTAGGTTTCGTTTCTTATGAATGCCAAAGTCATTTGTTTTGGAAACAGGAGCCTCTCCTTTGCCCTCAGCATCCCTGTTAAGAAATTAAACCACAAGATTAATTCTGTTTAGGCCTGCAATGCTGGCAGATTTTCCAAGACACCATAGCACGCTCTCCAGGTGAAGCATTCAAGGACAGGGAGGACGAGTTTAGGCTCTAGGGTCAGAGAGGCCTAACTTCGATTACCAGTTAAGCCACTTGCTAGCAGCAAGACCTCGGCCAAGTTATTCAGTTTCCATTTCCTCCCCTTAGCTGGAAAATAGGGTTGCTGTGAATTGCCTGGGCCCTACATAGTAAGCCCTCAGTAAATGTTCACCATATCAGACAATGGTAAAGCTAACAAAAAATCTACAGGAGAGCTAGTGTAATCTTGGGTCATGATGTGATACCATGTTCAAAGTGATTTAAAGCAGCATTCTTGATGATGCCTCATAGTGCTTCTGACTGGAGTAGGTGAGTAATAAACACTTCATGGATCCTTGTAATGGGGAAATACTAACATACAGGAAGTTTAGATGCTTTCTCTAGGTTGTCTTGGTGCAGAAGAGCCTGGAACTAGAAGACAATTAACCTACTCTAAAAAGTCCTTCCCTTTCTGGGAAGATTTCATAACCATAACTTCAATGCATGCTCATCGAAGCTAGTTTTTTTCACATTTTTGAAGCCATGAAAATATTTATGAATACAAATTTTAGTGGAACTTTGATGAATCTGTAACATATGTATGTGTTTTTGTGTATGTATATATATGTATATATGAGACTATATATGTATATGTGCATATACACATATACATATACGTACATTTACACAGTCTCATATATACATATACACACACACACATATATATGAAAGGGTAATTTCATATACATGAAGGAGTAATAAAGCAGGAAATAATATGCTGGCTTGAATATGTAATACAGCAGAAAGAATATTAGATTCCAAGTTAAATCACCTGCTTCCAAAAGGCAAAGGTCTTCAGGTAAGTCTCAACCTCTCCAATCAGGTCTTAGTATTCTCATTATTTTAAAAAGGAGACATTAAAAATATCTTCAGAATATTGTTGTGACCCTAAAGAGGAATAACGAGAACAATGGAGAAGAAGCTATTGGGAGGTGATGTTGTCTCCGATCACGCATGTTATAAAGTTTGTTATCATAAAGCTTTCTTGGTATTGTCCCCAGTTAGAATAAGAGTTTGAAATAATATTTAAAATCATAAGAAATTTCTCTCTTTCTGGATTTCTGAGGGAAACCACAATACAGAATCACGTTTTTCTGTCTATTAGGGGCAATGATTTGATGGGACTTTTCAAAACAGACCTTTGCTCTTGTTTTCTCCTTCTGCTTCACAAGTTCACTACCAGACCTCACACCAGCAAGGAAGCTTCTCCATACAGAGAAGGATGGACCTACAATGCCAGCAGGGTAATCACAGTAAGAGGTGTGTCTAGCTTTGTCCCTGGACAGAAAGCCTGAAGCCAGATGAACATATAGCCAGAACCCAACAATGTCAGGAAAAAAGCCTAAGCGTAATTTAATAAGCTCCCTCTCTCTTTTCTTCATTTCCTATTATTTTGATTTGCTTGCAGGAGAAATCTGAGTGCATTTTCAGCAGGCACTTAAATGAATTATCTTTGCCTATTCACTGGATGAGTAGTGTGATAGAGAAAATCCAAATTGGAAAAAAAATAAGGGAGATGGGAAAAAGCTAATTTCCCATCTTAAAAATCTTTCCCTATTTTAAAATATTTCTTGGATTTAAAAAAAACAAAAAACAAAAACTCACCCAAACGTAAGGTTTGGAGGTCTAAAATCATTATTCCGAAATACAACTGTTAGAAGGTGTCATGGTTTGAATTATTTCCCCCCAAAAATGTGTGTAACACTTTGGCTGGGCCATGATTCCTGGTACAGTGTGATTTTCCTGTATGTTGTAAATCCTGCCTCTATGATGTTAATGAAGGAGGATGGGTGGCAGTTGTGTTAGTAAGGCAGGACTGGATCTACAAGACTGGATTGTGTCCTGAGGCAATTTCTTGAGATAGAAAAGTGAGCAGAGAGACAGGGGGACCTCATACCACCAAGAAAGCAGTGCTGGGAGCAGAGCACGTCCTTTGGACGGGGTCCCTGCGCAGAGAAGCTCCTAGTCCGGGGGGAACAATGAAGAGAAGAAGGCTGACAGAGAGAAAAAGCCTTCCCCTGGAGCTGACGCCCTGAATTTGGACTTTCAGCCTACTTTAACCGTGAAGAAATAAACTTCTCTTTGTTAAAACCATCCACTTGTGGTATTTCTGTTATAGCAGCACTAGATGACTAAGACAGAAGAAGGTACTAGGTATTAACTATGGTGTGTTCTTTATTGGTACAAATTTGGTGTCATCTATATAAATGTTATGTATTTAGGCTCCAAAATATGAGGCTGAAGGCAGCTAAGAGAAAATGGTGTCTCCCCAAGGAAAGCTGTATTTATGCTAATGCTAACATATCTGAGTGTTCTAGAAAGCTTTGGAGAATCCCTTTCATAGAAAGGACATCTGACATGTTCCCAGAATCGTGAGACTACATAACGACTGGAGAGGTCATCTTGTGACCACATGTGACCTGGGGAGGGAAAATGCTAATACCGTATTGTATTTAGACTAGAAATCTTCATTTTAAATAGAGAGATCTAATGTTGGGAGTTCTAATGGTATATTAGCAAGATAAATTTCAAATGCATACACAGAATTCTAGGTAAACAAACTTCAAAATCTCCTGATTTTGGGAAAACCAAGGCCTAATAGCTTAAGAACTTGTCCAGGGTTGGGAGCCAGCCCTCGATGTCTTCTGTCTCCCAATCCATCTCACTGCTCCTACACTTTCTTTCACTATTCTTCCCGAGCTTTGACTTTCTTGAATTTAAAATGTCAATATCAGCATCATTGGTTGGTGTCAATCTTGTATAAGACAATTTAAAGTTTACTAATAGTAGTTTACTATGGTCAGCCAAGTGAGCACTACAGGTTTGGCCAGCGTGCACGGGAAATTTAGAAAAGGAATGTAATGAAGGCGGAAAACTGAGAAAGCCACCTAGGCTACTGTCTATGCCGTGAGCGGGCGTTCCTAGTTGCCGAGGCCCCAGTACAAGCTCTCTAGATTTACAACACTGAGAAATGGTTTAAAAACAGCGACAGCTTCAGTGCCTTTATGTTGCCTTCTGACCCAGCTATCTGTTTTTCAACATAGAGTTCTTTAACTCTGTTAAAGCCACTGGATTGTACCATGGTAATTCTTATCGAGAGTCCCTGTCTGGGTGGTATAAACAGTTAACGTGCTTGGCTGCTAACCAGAAGGTTAGAAGTTCAAGTCCACCCAAAGTCGCCTTGGAAGAAAGGACTAGCAATCTATTTCCAAAATATCAGCCACTGAAAACCCTATGGAGCACAGTTCTACTCTGACACACATGGGGTCACCATGAGTCAGAAATCAACTCTACAGCAACTGGTGGTTGGTAACTCACGAGATTCTTTGAAACCTGCATGATCACACATCATCTGTCAGAAACTCCTCTTCCAGCATAAGCTCTACTACACAAACTGAACCCCAGCTCTTACTATTCGCAACAGTTATCCTTTTCTCATTGCAGAAGGACTGAGTCCTAGTAACAGAACAACTCAGCTGAGGCCCAAATGAAATCAAGTAAGGGCAGCAATAAAAACAACCAGTCCTGGCTATTAGGAACTGTGGGGTGAATTGCTTGCTGGATGACAGAGTGTGAACCAGTAACACTAATCCCAAGCAGTTCCCTACTTTTTCATCAGTCATTAGCAGCTATAAGGGACAGAAATTTGTTTTGTTTTGAAAAAGCATAAAAATGAAGAGCCCTGAACTCCACTATGTGTACTTATGTGTAGAAAACCACACACAATGTAAATAAGGTCCTGATGTATATTTTACATTTAAATAATTTTTTTCTACACTGTAAAAACCCACATCTGATGATCCATTTTATAACAAATATATGAGATTATAAGTAAGGAGTAGGACTTTCCAGGTGAGGAGACAAGAGAAAAGCTCTCCAATGTTTACTCCTAGCATTTGCCCCTGTATTTGTGCAACAGAGCTTCAAGCAATTCTCTGGTTTAAACAACAGGTGGCACTGCCATTTCTACATTTTCCCTGGCAACAACCCTTTGCAGTTTGCAATTTTGCCTTCCAGGAAGCATTTGCAGTTTTTGTAATCATCTCCGTTGATAGCATGTACATATGTTCCTATGTGTAAACGCAAACACAAGTAGGGAAACATCGGAATTTGTGTAAACGCAGTTTTATCAATCGCTACCTTCCCCCATACCCACGCCCCTCCTCACACATTCATCTACACACAGGCATCACTTTCCTCAAGGAAACATCACACTACGGAAAACAGATTCAGCCACATTTGTTCTGAGCTTCAATTATACGGAAACCCTGGTGGCGTAGTGGTTAAGAGCTACGGCTGCTAACCGAAAGGTCAGCAATTCAAATCCCCCCATCTCCCTGTGCACACACAAGAGAACAACTATATCCCAAGGTGCTAGGGCAAATTTTAGGCGAATAACTGAGAAACCTGGGACCTGGGAAGTCTGTCATGTTTTTCAACTCACATCAAGGAGAAAATGCTGCACTACTGTCGATTTTTAAGTATCGTCTTCACTCTTCCGCACCAAAAGCGCATGCTTAATATCTGGAAGAACGACAGGCACAGGGATTACATTTCCACAAGGAAGGCATAGAATTCAAGACTGTTTTTCAAATGTGTCAAGAAGATAGATTATATTTCATAGGCTTTTTGTGTGTGCTTTAAATACGAGAAAATAGCTATGTCAAGAATCTCTCATTCAATACCTACAGCTCATTTTTTTATTCACATACATAATTTTATTATGTACCAGAAGGTACTATCTGAAATCCAGACTATAATGTAATAGTTATTGGCTTGATATATTAAATTAATTTTGAGTTTGTGGGGTGGTTTTTTTTTTTTTAAATTAGGACAGTTTAACAATGGAAGTCTTGCCAATGCAGCAAGAACAAGATCAGACTGACTGATTGGCAAGTCACAGCCCAAAGGGAAGTGCCAGGTAGGATGCAATCTGACACATTTAGCTGGAGTAGCACTCAAAAAAAATCTGTGTAAAAGTGGATGAGTTAGTGTGGGGGAAATTACAGGAAAATCACAGGCTGAACTATGAATGGAAGATATGCTTTTCTTGTACTGTCCTTGTGTCCCTGTTATATAGTAACAAATATCCATACTCTGTTTTCTGAGAACATAGGGCTGGAAAAATTCCACTCAAGAGGCCTTTGGGTATGCACTTTACAGCAGCTTATTAATATTAGTTTACAAATAGAGACACAGAAAGAGAGAGAAGAATACAGGGAATAAAATCAAAATATATAACCCAGAATTCAAAGGCATTGGAGAAATCTGGCTTTCAATCGTAATTCTGTCCTTAGGAGAAAATATGTGTCCTAAGCAACAAATTGTGGATTGTAGCCCATGTGACTTCCTAGTGATCAGATAACATTGTGTTCGTGCTTTCTGGAGGAAGTCGGGGTTCATGAAACAGCACGAACGTAGAACCAAGAGACATGGGCTTAATCCCAACTCTACCACTTACTAGCTTGTTAACCACGGTCACATTATCAACCTGTCTGACCCTCAGTTTCCTAATTTGTTAAATGACGATATAATATACTCTTTATAAAGCTCTTTTGACCACAAAAGATTATTTGTTTATAGTAGGTGTTTACCAAATGCTAGCTTCAGGCTTCTGACTTCAGTAGATAGCTTCTTTTAATCTCTCATTAAAATACCCATGAAGATATACAGAATCTAGCCACAGTACTATCAACTCAAGATAAGAGACAATCCTACATCCAACAATCTGAGGAAAATTCCCTTTAAGTGCAGTACTGATGGGTGAGTGTTCTACTCTCTAACAACTGGATGTTGTTGTTGTTAGCTGCTGTCAAGTCAGCCCCTGACTCATGGAGACCCCATGCACAACGGAACGAAATGCTGCCTGGTCCTGTGCCACACCATAATCAGCTGTCGATTGAACCACTGTGATCCATAGGGTTTTCACTGGCTGATTTTCAGAAGTAGATTGCCAGGCCTTTCTTCCTAGTTTGTCTTAGTTTGGAAGCTCCACTAAAACCTGTTCAGCATCAGAGCAACATGTAAGCCTCCACGGACAGATAAGTGGGGGCGGCGCATGAGGCACATTGGCTGGGAATCAAATCCCAGTCTCTTGCATGGAAAACGAGAATTCTACCACTGAAGCAACTCACAAAAATTGAACAACTGGATAGCATTTTTAAATCTAAGATCCAGACGTCCACGCATTTATCCCTCCTAACATGAAAGCGGGTGTCCTGAGCTGGCCACCACCAGGCTGGTCCCGTCTGTCTACTGGCAAATGTAAACTAGAAACAGAAAAGCATGTACATCAGTGTAGAATGAGGGAAAGGGAGCATCATGCTAGTGTCACAGAAAAAGCAGCACACATTTGAAAATGTTTCAACACAGGAAACAGAAGAAATACTTATGCCTTCAGTAAGATGTGAAAGGACAGAGCCTCTATGGAAGAGGAGCAGGGCACCAGGGGGAGCGAAGGGGCAGAGATAAAGGCAGAGTAAGGAAGGCACAGGACACTTGTTGAAGTAGAGGAAAAAAGAATGCAAGGGAACTGAAATTGCATTTGTTGTTGTTGTTAGCTGCTGATGAGTCAGTTCCAACGTACAGCATCCCTTATGTACAACAGAACGAAACACTGCCTGGCCTTGTGCCATTCTCACAATTGTTGGTATGTTTGAGCCCACTGTTGTGACTATTGTGTCAATCCATCTCATTGAGGGTTTGCCTCTTTTTCACTGACCCTCTACTTTACCAAACATGAAGTCCTTTTCTAGCGATTGGTCTTTCCCGATGACTTGTCAATATACAAAGAAGAAATGATGGGGAAGCAGTATAGCCAACGTGCAGCCTTTCGGAGCCATCCTGCCTTGAGGGTCTAAGAATGGTGAAGGAAGGGGATTTCCCAGTCATTTTTCTATGATATTTTTGTACATAGTTAAAAATCCATTGTATGTACAGTTTGTTGATATTTTTCCTCTTAACACTATAACACGAGTATCTTTCCAAGGTTCTTTTTAATGTAGAATAGAAATCCAGACATCAGAAATATGAGCATTTTTAAGGCTTTTGGTGCATATCGTTAATTTACTATCCAAAGGGTATCAGAAAGGTATGAGACTATTAGCACGGGCATTATTAATTTTTATTTATTTATCTACCTATTTATTTTTATTTTGAAAGAATCTCAAAGTTAGAGGAAAGCTTCAAGAATAGTACAGATTGTTTTTTCTGAACAATTTGAGAGTTCACTGCCAACATGATTCCTATCACCTCCAAACTGAGTTATTTCCTACACACAATGACACTGTCTTATATAACCACAATACAACAGTGAAAATCAGGAAATTAACATTGATATATTATTACCATCTAATCTTTAGACTCTATTTGAGGTTGGCCAATCGTTCTAATAATGACTTTAGAAGCAGAAGGATCCAGTTCAGAATCACAGCTTACATTTCCCTGACTTTCATCACCCTGACACTTTTAAAAATTAGCAGCCAGATATTTTGAATAATATCCCTCAATTTGAGTTTGTTTGATGTTCCCTCATGATTAGATTCAGGTTATGCCTCTTTGGCAGGAACATTACAGTAATGATGCTGTGTTCTTCTCATTATGTCCTATCAGGTGGTATATAATTTCAATCAGGCTTGTTATGTTGCTGTTAACTTTGATCACTTGGTTAAGGTGATATCTGCCAGGCTTCTTCACTAAGAAGTTATTTATTTTCCCTTTATAATTAATAAGTACTTGCAGGTAGGGTACTTTGAGACTATGTAAATATCCCATTCCTTATCAAACTTAGACTTTAAGCACTGACTTATTCAAATCAGTATGAACTCATAATACCTATTTTATTCAACAGGTTATAATCCATTACTATCATTATTATTTTGATGTTCCAATTGTACCAGATTTGGCAAGGTGGAGCCCCTTAAAGCTGGCTCTTAAGTCCTTCTGATATATCTCCATCATTCTTTGAGCACTTCCTTACTTTATGGAATAAGATATTCCAGGCTTGCCTTCTACTTTCTCTGTCCCAGCTCTAGAACCAGTCATTTCTCCAAGGAACCTCGGTTCCTTTTAGGTGGAGAATAGTATTGAGAAACCAAGATCTTAGGACCAGGTGTGCACTAGGTCTCGCTGCTCCCAGGCCCTCTCAGTGGAAGAGCTAGTAAATATATGTATGCATACTACACATACACAAAGATTTACAACTATATTTCCACACATCTCTCTAATGAAAACCATGAGTTCACACCAATATCTCAATGAACAGAGTTCATCCTAGTTTCCTTCCTTTCCATATTTATAACATATTTGTTCCTTCCCTAACAGTAAGAAACCCATGATCCTTAATATTTTTACTTATTTGATCAACTGCATTGCTGTACCCCTTCCCTGTGTAGATGCCCCTGTCACAGGCTCCAAAACAATAAGCCACTTCTCTGTAGCCCCCAGCACACCCACCTGCTCTTTTCACTTCTGAACTCTTGACACATGGCCCCCTCACCCAATGTCCAAAGTCCTCCTCCTTCTTCCCTCTGTACCACATACCTACCTTGCTCTGCCCCATCTATGGCTTTTTGACTGGATTGTAGAGAAATAGTAAAAACAAGGGGCATTATCAACATTTTATTGATCTCATATTTCTTTGTGAAAATTGGGTTACATGAGCTTTCTCTATTTACCAACATTGATCTTTGTTGATTTCTTATTAGTTTTAAATCTTTGTATGGCAAACGTATTAATTAATATTTCGGTTTAAGCATTGCAAGTAATTTCTCAATTTCTTCTTTGGTTCTTAATTTCATTTATTATTTTTTAACTGGAAAAGTTTTATTTTGTTGATTTAGAAAGCCTGAACCCCTTGCTGCTTTTCTACTGCCTTCTGCGCCCCATTTTTTCTGAGCCTTTGGCATTTTTCTGTTTCTCTTTATCAGTGGTTCTCAAGCCAAGTGGTTTTACCCTCAGGGAACATTTGACAAGGTCTGAAGACATTTTCGATTGTAGTGACTGGAGGGCAAGAGGGTTGGTGGTTGTGATTGACATCTAGCAGATACAAGTCATGCTAAACATCCTATCATGCATAAGACTGCCCCCACAACAAAGAGTTCTCTGCCCCAAATGTCAAAAAGGCCAAGACTGTAAAACCCTGTTCCATATTCTATCAACTGCTTAATAGCTTCTTTTTTTTTTTTTTTTAAATTCTTTCCAAAACAAGATGTTAGAGAGAAAGGGCTAAAAAAGGAAGTATCTTTAATATAGGCAGAGGCTTTCTCCAAATCCTAGCTTTGGTTTACAAATCTTGATCATAGAACCTTAAATAATCCAAAGGCATTGGCTAAAAGGAACAACCATTGTTATTTCAACAAAGGACTGTCTTAGCTGAGTTCTCAGCATACAAACATTCACCTCCATAAAATCTTGACTCTGTATTTGTCAGTGTGTCAAGAATTCATATTGAGATTATCTGGGTAGATTTATACTATGTTAAATGCCAGTGAAAAAGTAAGGCAATAAGTTATTTACTTTTGTCAAATTCTACAATGCCAGTATCAAGGATCTTTGTACTCAAAAAGAAAAAAAAAAAAAAAAAAACCACACACACTTTTTTTTTTTTTTTTAATACAGAATGGTATTAAAAATTAAATCCTTGCCTTCTTGGATTTCTGGTCTTTAAAAGAAAATACTTACAAAGCAGAATAACGAGGAAATTTACGAAGATACATCAAAAAGAGAAATTTTTAAACATTTCCTCTTCATGCACATAGCGTGTATCTTCCTGCTTATATAATTGTTACTGGCATGCCAGAAGAGTTTACTATCATTTTCACAAGTATTCAATTCTTAGAACCAAGGGATTTCACAAGCTCTTCTACCCAATCAGAGCAGTGTCTTATGGCGTCATTGTGCTAGTTCTACCCAAACATAATCCTATCCCTACTGACAGGTTTGACATCTACTTTCTACCCCCACCGCACAGGAATATAGTTGAATGCTGAATCCAGTAAGACTTATCTAGAGGCTAACGACCAGACAAAGAATCTATGCTGGTTTCCTTTCCTTCAGCACAATATCTTTTTAAAAAGTACCATGGGTAAGATAGTATTCTCAGAAACTGTGATTTTCAGTGTGAAACAGCTAACCTCATGAGGGAGGTTTCTTGTGGTCTTGATTTCCTAATAAGCTACGGGAACTTAGATAATGAAGGGAAATCTTCCTGGCCTACTTAGGGTTCAAAAGTGTGCATATTCTGTAAATTTTGTTTCCTTTCCTACAAACACTAAACCCAGGTTTGCATTCAAAAATTCAACCACTCTACTTCAAACGCCCCTGACTCATTACAAGAAAGGAGTCTATCAGATTGACAATAATTAAATAATAACAACAACCATAGTAGTAGCTAACATTTACTGAATTGAGGGCCTACTATGTGCTGGATACTGCTGTAAATGATTTACTTGTGTTAACTCACAAAACTCACATAATTTTACATGCATAATCCTATTATAACTGACAAAGTAGATACTATTACTATAATTATTTGTCTGCTTTATAGATAAAGAAACTGAAGCTCAGGAGTTTAATTTTTTCTAGGTCAGAACCAGGACTGAAACCAGAAAGCGTGATTGTAAAACCCATGTCTTCACCACTATTCTGGAGCCCTGGTGGCACAGTGGTTAAGCATTCGGTTAATAACCAAAAGGTCGGCAGTTCGAATCCACCAGCTGCTCCTCGGAAACCCTAGGCGGTAGTTCTATTCTCTCCTATGGGGTCGCTCTGAGTCGGAATTGACTCAACAGGCAACAGTTTTTTTTGGTTAACCACTAGTCTACCTCTCAAATATTCACCCTCCTCAAAGCTATATGGTTTCTCTTTCTGGTTTCCTACATTTTATGCTAAAAAAATGTTACTTGTTAATAAGGAAAAAAAGAAAAAAATTCTCCAACTTTTATATATAACTTCACAGAATTTGAAACTCTTCCATATTCTTTACAGTACCAAACCCATAACCCCTTTTCTACAAGGCCTAACTACACAGGCATATATCTGACTCATGTTTATACAGATGCCAGTACAAATCTTTAAAGGTTGTCTAGGTCAACAGCAAATTCGACTGCAAAAATAAAAGCTAAAGAGAACATCATTTGCTTTGATAAGATAATGAGCTCAGTGCTGACAGCAGAAACATGTGACTATCACAGGACAGCTACCAACTTTTAACTAAGAAAAGAATGAAGACGGTGTCTCTCTAACCTTGGAGAAAAGCTCCTCCCTCTACCTGAGGTAAAGATCAGGAGGGCCCCTTCTGCTCCCTTGCTGCCACCAGCAGATTTCAGGGAAGAAAAAGGAACTTTGAAGTCTCATGATATGAGTACAGAATTCTACTATGTTTTTCTATTGAGGTACAAGATATAAATCTATCATAATTAGAAATGCTTAGAGATAATCTTCCTGAGATGAGGATGGTGTATTCTGATTCCTGATCCATCCACACTGTCTCACACAGCCCCTGCCATAGGAAGTCTGTGGGCAGGCAATGGGAGAGTGTGAACTGGCCCCACAAAAAAGACTGAAGTCCATGGATTTGGTCTCCTACAGCCACAAAGGTAGCTTCCCGGCCAACCAGTCGCCTGATCCAGTGTAAGTGCCTGTCGTATGGATATGAGGAAACAAAGGTCCAAGAGATGCTTCTTGGGAGGCAAGAGAGTCACTTACCAATCACTATATTACTGATCAGCCTCCATTCTCCCTGATGCAGTACTTAATCACTCTATGGATGAAAAGACATCTCAGTTTTACTATTCTCTTGCTTTCTCAGCAATACAGACAAAAATTTCAGGGACCAAGTTTCTTTTTTGCATATTTTAATTCACCTTTTTTAGTAAATCAAAACCATTCAAATTGGAAAATTAAACTCTGCTTTTCATTGTGTTATTGAGCATAAAAAATCCAGCACTTCACTTTCTGAATGCTGTATTATTTCAACATTCTGTTGGTGATTTATCTGAAGGTTTTACTCCTGAGGAATACCCAAAACTGTTGCACAATCAGGGTTTCCTCTCCTAGGCTTGAATGACGCTGCTAGGCAGAAACATGGACTCAGCAGCAACTGAGAACAAGTACTGCTGAACATATGGCCAAAGACTGGTAAGTCTTTTGTTAAATAAATAAATAAAAATCTAATCAAATGGCAAAAAACTGAAATCCACTGTCAGGATCAAGATGATACACTGCTGAGCTTAAGGTGTCGACCCCTCTCTAAAAAGGCTGTGACCTCTTTGTACAAGTCGATACGGGCTAAAATAGTTTAAAGAATAGGTTGGCTCTCAAGCATCAAAATGCATATATCATAAATAAATACTCTCACAAGTATATAAAGATCTGTGTACAAAATGTTCATTATAGAAGTAACGGCTCTGGTGAGAAAAGACAGGCCAATGTCCATCAGTAGGGGACCAGTTACCTAAAGTACAGTTAACAGAAATGGGGTTAAGAACATGGGTTCTGGTGCCATATGGCCTTGGTTTAAACCCTGGCTCTGCCACACATTGTGTGGCCTCTGGCACGTTACTTAACCTTTCTGAATCTTGGTTTCCTCATTTGTATATTAAGGGTTTAGTACAATGCCTGACACATCACCAGAACTTAATAAATGTTAGCAATTATTATGCTACATTACTATTTGCTGTGTGTGGGGCCATTAAACAAATGTGATAGATATGCATCTATTAGCAAAGGAAGATGACTTTGAGTCATCGTTAAGTAAAAAAAGTCACAAGATACAGGTGAGTATAAGTAACATAACTGTATGCAAGTACTCCAGGGTGTGCACGTGTGTAAGGTCTGCAAGGATACATACCAAATTGCTACAGTAGGTACACCTTGGGAAATTAGGAGTGACTGGGGCAGAAGGCTTTCAGTTTTACACTTTCCATGGTGCCAGAGTGACCCCACGTTACAACAGTAAATAGCAACAAGAACAGCCTTAACTCTAAGGAATAAAGGAGGACGTAAAAGAGCTGAAGAGAAGATTTCAAAGGGTGGCTCAAGAAGACAAAGTAAAGTATTATAATGACATGTGCAAAGACCCGGAGTTAGAAAACTAAAAGGGAAGAACACACTTGGCATTTCTCAAGCTGAAAGAACTGAAGAAAAAATTCAAGCCCTGAGTTACAATATAGAAGGATTCTATGGGCAAATTATTGAACAATGCAGGAAGCATCAAAAGAAGATGGAAGGAATAAATAGAGTCACTGTACTAAAAAGAAATGGTCTATGTTCAACCATTTCAGGAGGAAGCATATGATCAAGAACCAATAGTACTGAAGGAAGAGGTCCAAGCTGCACTGAAGGCACTGGTGAAAAACAAGGCTCCAAGAATTGATGGAATACCAACTGAGATGTTTCAACAAACAGATGCAAGGCTGGAAGCACTCATTTGTCTGGGCCAAGAAATTTGGAAGATAGCTACCCGGCCAATCGACTGGAAGAGATCCAAATTTTCTCATCTAAATTTTAATTCCGTGAAGAATTTCCCATTTCCCTTTTGACCATCATGATGGCAAAAGGTAGTCCAGGAGAGCAAAGTCACTTGTTAGCCTGTTAGTTTTTAAAGCAGCAATAAAGCATACTGCTTTACTTCTCTACCATCCAACCCATTCTCAACTAGGTGTGCCTCTTCATGTAGGGCAAAGGCAGGTTTTTGATTCTCTCCAACTTACTGGGTAATTGTCCTGGACTCAGTCTCCACAGTGAACGAGAACAGCTAAGAGGCACAAGCACTGTGAATAAAAGAAGCATCTACTTAAAAACAAATTTCTGTTAATCAGTGAGAAGAGTCTCAGAAAATGATATGATGGAAAGCATTGTTGGAAATATGTGTCTGTGCATAACCATAGCCCTTTAAGATTAGCAATTAGAAAATGGAAGATTAGATAATATAGCAAGCTCTAGCTGATGAATCAAATGTGTCTTGTTACTAGATTATGGAATTCAAAGATATGATAGAGAAAATTGAAATGTCTGAAAATGACCAAATGAAGCTGCTTGCAAATCATTTTCATCGCACAGTTTTCATTAGAAAAATGTCATTCGCATCATTTTCAAAGTCACTACTATTTTAGGATTGTCAAGGAAAAAGTATACATGTTTTGTTCTTTTCAGTGTACAGGACGGGTGCTGAGAATGAATGGCTGCATTCTGAGTGCGAGCCTTGTTTAGAAAATGAAACCATGGCTTTCAACTTCGGGACAAAAGGACGTAGAATATAACACACAGAGCACGCGCAGGGGCCAAGCTGCATGAGTTCAAACTCTGGCTCTCTACTCTCTAGCTACTTATCTTGGGCAAGTTACTTAACGTCTTTAAAGCTAAGGTTTGTTTGTTTTTAAATTTTATTGTGTTTTAGGTGAATGTTTACAGTGCAAATTAGTTTCTCATTCAAAAATTTATATACAAATTGTTCTGTGATGTTTGTTGCAATTCTCACAATGTGTCAGCACTCTCCCCCTTTCCATTTACACCTTGGGCTCCCCGTGTCCATTCCTCAGGTTTCCTGTCCCTTCCTGCCTTCTAGTCTTTGCTTTTAGGCAGGTGTTGCCCATTTGGTCTCATATACTTGATTGAACTAAGAAGCACATTCCTTACCTCTGTTATTATTTGTTTTATAGGCCTGTCTAATCTTTGGCTGAAAGGTGGACTTCACAAGTGGCTTCAGTTCTGAGTTAGCAGGGTGTCCCGGGCCACAGTCTTAGGGGTTCCTCCAGTCTGTCAGACCAGTAAGTCTGGTCTTTTATTGTGAAATTGAGTTTTGTTCTACATTTTTCTCCCACTGTGTATGGAACCCTCTACTGTGATCCCTGTCAGAGGGGTGGATGGTGGTAGCCTGGCACCATCTAGTTGTTCTGGGCTCAGGCTGGCGGAGGCTGTGGCTTATGTGGTCCACTAGTCCTTTGGATGAGTATTTTCCTTGTATTTTTGGTTTTCTTCATTCTCCTTTGCTCCTAATGTGATGGGACCAATAGATGTATTTTAGGTGGCCGCTCACAAGTGAAGCTAAGTTTTGACCTCTGTTAAATGAGGATACTACTAGAAATTCGTTCAGAAGACTGTTCTAAGGATAATATGAACTAATACATATAAAGTACTTAAAAACAGTGTCTCACAGTACATACTTAGTAGCTGTTAGCTGTTTTCTTAGAGACCTGTGTGGATGGTAAATACTGAGAATTTAGTGAAAATATATAGGGAATAATGGCAGATTATTTCCTTCAAATTATTATATGACTAACACTATTAGGTAGAAGGGGATGAAATAAGGAACTGCAGAAATCATCAAATTTTCAGTTGGTCAAATGTGTTGGCCAGGTCATCTAGGAGTAAAT
This sequence comes from Dugong dugon, assembly GCA_030035585.1. Lineage (NCBI taxonomy): Eukaryota > Metazoa > Chordata > Mammalia > Sirenia > Dugongidae > Dugong > Dugong dugon. The sequence continues at coordinate 17,840,223 of CM057469.1, read as the reverse complement.
AAGTGAGACTAAAATCAGGTCTCTTCTATCACGGTACAGTGTTTTTTCAAAACATATCACATTAGATTCTGCTTTCCGCACTATGATATGGAGGAGAAAAGATAGGAATTAACCTAGAATATAGTTATAGATACACGGTAATGCTTAAACTTTGTCTTTTTCCCAAAAAAAAGTAGAGCCTTAGTGCAATCTCTGACTGAACGACAAAAGGTTGAAGGGCATACCAGATGGACAGCATCTGGGAAGGAAGTTATGGAAGGTCTGATTCAGGAGAGGAAAAACAAGAAATAGAGTCCACAGATCAAACTGAACATGAGAGCGCCCAACACAGAGGGTCTATCCCCTTTGTCCAAATGTGTGCTGAACACAGACATCCAACGTCCCCTTACAAATGGAAAAGAGAGATCAGTGATTGTGAAGGTCAGATTCTGTGGAACTGACTGAATGAATCATGAAGAAAACTGTATCAGGGCAAAGAGTTTGTAACTCAGAAAAGCTGGCTAGTAATCCTGTACATTCTGCTTGGCTAAACTGCAAAGAAGACACAGACTTTCCAAGACACAGTGAGTTCAGAGAGAGAGGGAGTCGGGCCTTAACCTTGGCAATGTATCGTCTTGATAAAGACAGAGACTATAATTTCTCCCTTCTGTCATCTGAGCGGATTTATGATTAATTTATAGAGATAGAGAAAGACATTGATATAGACGTACATAGTGGTCCCAGGTGGCTCAAATGGTTTGCAATGGGCTACTAACCTAAAGGTGGGCAGTTCGAACCCACCCAGTGGTGCTGTGGAAGAAAGCTCTGGTGATCTGCTTCTGTACAGATCACAGCCAAGAAAACCCTATGGAGCAGTTCTACTCTATAACACATGGGGTCGCCTTGAGTCAAAATCAACTCATGGGAACAGGTTTGGTTAGGTTCTGGTTTACAGATATACAGATATAGATATGCTAATGTTACTGATAGGGAGCAGTAGAATTTTTGATAACCTAGAGGCTGTACGCTAAACTGCCAAGTGTTTTAAAGGCAGCTCCATCCCAGAAAGAAGGTTGCCCTTTCTTAAAACAAAAAAGCAAAAATCAAAGCTCTTCTTCTAAGCTTCCCTAAGTTCTACAGAAGAGACCATAAAGAACTCTTGGATCAAGTACTGCTATTTAAATCAGTGCCTTATACGTAATTCCCCATTTATCTACAGGATATACATGGATTAAACACAGAGCCTTTTTAAAGCATGTACTCACCTAAACAAAATTTATATATTTTTTTCTTTTTGTCTGTGGGAGAAGACAGGCAGAGATTTTTTTTAAAGGGTATCTTTACTATTCATATAGATAAAAACCATAATGCTATGAGGCACATAAAACCAAGCTGATACTCGGAGCACTCTACATAGTGTTCTGGGTAGCCAACCCACTTCAACAGTCTGAAAAGAATATTATAAAATACACTTCTTCAAATTACCATTGTTGCAACTTATCCACAGAAGATCATAAATATATGCCCACACACAAATTAGGTGTTATTTACTAGTATCATTGATGACATTCCTAAAAAGCCCTATATCTTAACTATAGTTTAGTATCATTGACGACATTCCTAAAAAGCCCTATGTCTTAACTATAGTTTTTTTTGTAGCGGAGCCCTTACATCAAACAATATGTTGCATAAACCCCCAAATATAGAAATAAAAGTGATCTGATGTGGTGGGCGCAGGACAAGTGTATGTGTATATGTTTTTAGAGGGGTGCAACAGAATGCCTGTGTTTGTGGGGAGCACATGGGCTGCTTCCCCAGAACATTATTTGAAAACCACAGATGGAGTATATACTTCTCAGTTTCAGACAAAACTAAATATTGAGTCACCTGAGAGGTGAGAGGCTTCCTTAAACATAAAATGAGGGATTTGGGTTAGATTCTTTCCTATATGCTTTTTGCATTGTTTTATAACTCTATTACCTAGTGTACTCATAGGAAATCATATATACCAAAAAAGGACAAATGATATGATAATTATAATAAGAGCTCATACTGAATAATCCTTCACTTACCAAGAAAAAAGGAAGTAAGGGCTTAGTCAGAGCAACTTTGGGAATCTTATCTATGTATTCATTTATTAAACATTGAGATGAGAAGCTGAGTGAAGTGTTAACTGGAGAAACCTATTATTACAATAAAAATAATATTGATCTCTGGAAATCACATATTATTTCAGGTTAAAAAGATGTTAAGTTATGGAAGAAGTGGACTTCAAAAGGCTTTGCTGCTATAAACATAACATTAGGTCATTTTCATTCCAGCTCCATCTAGTCTGCAGGGACTGAACTGAAATCAGCCATTGTAACTCGGAAACAATATTTAGGCTGCAGAAAGCAGGGTGATAACCATCTTGTCTATGTTTAAGATCTCTGAAACAGAAGGAATATTTCTGGTAACGGAATACATTACAGAAGCTCTAAGGTGATGTGAAAAGACCCTTTTGCTATCGCAGCAATTTGCAATTTTGTGGCTGCAATTTTCTGAAACTTCTTACCAAAACTCTCTCTCTTCTATAGAAAAAAAAGAACAAACAAAAATCAATAGTTCATAATACATGTCCAGGTAACACTGGTGTACTTATCAGGGCTTGAAGTATTAATAATTAGCTCTGTGTCAGACATACTGAGTGAGCATTCCTCTCTCACAAGACATGTTTCTGTCAAGAGGTCACCCACAAATAACCCTGCAGATTACAGGAAGGGGCTACAATTCCCCACAGTGCAACTAATAACCGTAAACTCTGTCAGAGTCTCAATAGCTACCATGATCAGATCTAGCACCTGGGGTTGTCTCTCTCTCCCCCTTGCCTGCAACCACACACCTTTCCTGTAAATACAGCAATAATTAATGGCATATGCTTTCTGAGGATCTCCACTCACCAACACTCTGCGCCAGCACTGAGGGCTGTCCAGCCTAAAGGAGAGATGGCGACCATGTGAAAGAGGACGGGGATGGAGAGTTTATACCCGAGTCCTGCCTCTGCCCAATTCACTGGGAAACCAGTTCCCAGCCCCTCAACCTCTCAGCAGTTTGTAAAACTCGCTGCCTTTGTACTGAGATGCCAGGAGTCCTAATTTGACGTCTGTCATGGACTTCGATGCCACCTCCTCAATTTTAACGATCCAATGTCAACTGAAACCGGCTTTCTCAGTTTCCACTCCACTGTGAAATACGAAAGGTTACAGACTATGGCAGAGACCTTGATTGGAAAAGGTATGAATCTAGAGGGTCAGAAAGATGTCAGTTGTAGTCTTAGCTCCAGTACTTACTAGCTAAGTAATCTAGGGCAAGTCAACTAACTATTCTGAGCTTCAGCTTCCTCATCCTTAAAAATTATAATGAAAATAATGCATACTTCAAAATATTCCTGCAATTGTGCACTAAAAAAGAAATTACCATGTCACCCAGTAATTGTTCTACTGGGTATTGATCCTAGAGAAATGAAAACCTATTTTCACACAAAAACCTGTGCATGAACGTTTATAAAACCTTTATTCTTAATAACCAAAAAAACTGGAAACAACCTACGTGTCCTTCAGTGGTGGATGGTTAAACAAACTGCGGTATCCCCTATCATGGAATACTATTTAGCAATTAAAAGGGGGGGGAAAAAAAACTATTGATACATGCAACAACGTGTACAAATCTCCAAAGTAGTACGCTGAATGAAAAAGTCCAGTCCCGAAAGGTTACATACTATCAGGTTCCATTTATATAACATTCTTAAAATGATGAAAGTTTGAGAAATAGATTAGTGGCTTCCGGGGTCAAAGCAAGAGTGGAGGCAGGAGGTGAATGGGTGTAGCTATCAAGGGTAACACAGGGATCCTTGTGGAGATGGAAATGTTCTTGGTTATATCAATGCCAATAGCCTGGTTGTGATTTGTGCTATAGTTTTGCAAGATGCCACTACTGGGAAAAACTTGGTAAAGGGTACAGGGGTTCTCTCTGTATTATTTCTTACAACTGGATATGACTCTATCTCAAAACAAAAGACTTAACTGAAAAAATAATAATGTATATTTCAGAATATCATTGCAAGGATTAATATATGGAATTAATTAAATAATCATTAAACACTAAATGGAAGAGTGTCCCGCACAGTCAGTTCTTGGCAATAACAGAGGCTCACTAAATGTTAATTTCTTTCCTCTGAGAAGTTTTAAATAGGTAGAATGTGTTCCAGTGGATTTTTGTTTGTGGATCAAATGAAAATGTAACTAGCTGCAAGAGGTCTGATCATAATACAAACATTTCCTGGCCCAGTTAGTCTTTTGTTCTGTAAATCTAGACTTTTTGGGAAATTCATATTATTTCACTCTGTTGCTGTCAGATGCCCTCAAGCAGATTCCAACAGAGTAGAGTTCTGGGTTTCTTACACCGTAATCTTTATGGAAGTAGACCACCAGGTCTTTCACCCCTGGAGCCATTGTGTAGGTTCAAACCGCCAACCTCTCGGTTAGCAGCTGAGAACTTACCTGTTGCACCTCTAAACAACATCAATCTACATTCCCATGGCAAAACTGTGCAATTCAGGTACCACCAAACTCCTTCACCAAAAAGATGAACAGTACGGCAGGCTGCAGACAATTCTGATCCAGGAGTGGCTAAGGACCACAGTTCCCTTCTCCCACTGCCGTCGAGTTGATTCCAACTCATAGCTACACCATGGGGTTTCCAAGGCTGTAAATCTTTATGGACGCAGACTGCCACGTCTTTCTTCCATGGAGCTGCTGGTGGTTTCAAGTTGCCGAACTTTAGGTTAGCAGTCAAACACTTTAACCACTGCGCCACCAGGGTTCCTTAAGGGTCACAGTTAAAAGATAAAAATCATGGCCAAAAACCAATTATTATGTTCTGCACAGACACTCAAGGTCCCTAGGTGGTACAAAGTTGGTGGTTTGAAGCCACCCAGTGGTACTACAGAAGAAAGGCCTGGCGATCTGCTGCCATTAAGGTTACAGCCACGAAAATGCTATTGAGTAGTTCTACTCTGTAACACTTGGGGTCACCATGAGTTGGAACTGACTCAAAGGCAACAAACAACCACAATAACAGACACTGAACAAAGAAAATGGAAAGGATAAAACCTAGTCTCACGTGCTCAAGAGTTCACACATATTTAGGAAGGAAACGTCTTATATATGAAAGAGAGAATAAATAAGTGGCGAACAGACCATTAGTGTATAACAAGGAAAGGGAAGGCGGGACAGCAGAGAATGGCAGGTTTAAGCAAGATGTTGCCTACACACCACACCCAGGAGAACTGCTGGCTGGTGCATGACCTTGGCTTTCTCAAGGATCCACAGCAATCTGTGACACTCTGCTGATGCTGCAAAGTAATCCCGCCTTTCCCAGAAATCTCTAGCCCCTGCTGCATAAATTATCTTGTATGAAGCTTCTAGTTACTCTACTAGTGAGGAAAGAGCAAACACACACACACACACACACACACACACACACACACACACACACACACACACACACACACACACACACACACACACACACACACACACACACACACACACACACACACACACACACACACACACACACACAGAATATGCAACATCATGGTGTTCTGGCCTCAAGAATAAAATCAGGACTGTGTCAGCATACATGTTCATCAAGTGGCCCTGCTGCAACATTGCCATTTTAAACCAGGGCCTGAAAGGGTCCACACAATGTCCAAATCTTTCTCACGTCAAATTAATATGATAAATGTATCTTTATTTCAATGATCACAACTTGGCACTTGGTTTTGCTAAGCCTCTACTCCACGGCCATGGGTTGGAGGAACACGTTTTCTCAGAATGGCACTTACTGTAGAAATGCCATCTTGCTACAAGCCTTCCAGCTAGGAGATTTCCCTGTAAGCTGCCATTCCTGAGTTGTGGTAAATGGATGGGAATGAGGGTCACAACCCCACGGCAAAGATCCAGGATGACTCCTGCACCACTCACCTAAACACGTTTTTTCTAACTGACTCCAGCATCAGAATGGTGGTGTAGTTCCATGAGGTGAGCTACTGGCAGACAGATGCATCTAAATCACAGTAATTGGAGCCTCTTGTCACAGGATACCAGCATTTCAATTTCTCTGCGGACGCTTGTGGGCTACACATGATACCTGGCAGGTGTAAGAATCTCATCTTTGATTGCCTATATTCCCAATCTACCTTCTTTGCCTAGTTTCGTACTGCAAAGCAATTATGGCTGAAAATCAGTTTGCAACATGCGCTCATCCATATTCAGTTCTTTCCACTTCAGGCAAATCTTGTCCAGAAAAAATAAAAAGAGACAGATTTGAGAAATCCGGGATTTGTTCCTATATTTTGATCTTCTGATTGTCCAAATGTTTATTTGTTGATAATCCACATTTGTTCCACATCAAAATAAATATTCAAAAGACACAGTTTCCTACAATTAAAGCACGTATCTATTTTAAGTGAAAAGGAGAAATGACACAGCCACATAATTTTCAATAAATCAGACCAATAGATGGGAACAGCCTGAATTAGTTGGAAATCTAAATGATAGCGAATTGAAAAAATACATAGTTTTATTGATTTCAAGTGTCTTGAGCAAAACAAATATTTAAGAGGCAGTACCTGGGACCAACACCAACTGACCAAGGTTTAATTATGGTTGAGAATGAGACAGGGTTTTCCTCTAGCTGTTTATGGACATGTCCCAAACCACACGAGGTTCCTTCCTCACTGAGGACATTACAGTTATTGTATCACACTGGGTCTGCCCGTCAACTTCTCAGATCATGTTTGAAAAATATTAAAAACCACAAATCAGGGACTAACTAGAATTTTGAGATTCTCCCAATTCAATTTTCAGATGAAAACTGTCTGCTTAAGACTGCAATTAACTCATCCACGAGATTATTCCTACTAATATTTTATTTTTATATAGGTAATACACTGACATGAACCAAAATTCAAAAGGTTCAGAAAGATGAAAAGGTCTCCCTCCCACCCTGACTCCAGTCTTCATCTCCAGAGACATCCAATTTTATTGTTTTGTGGATTTTCTATTTTATGCATGTACAAGAAAATATATTTACATATTCTTTTCCTTTCTATTTTTTTTCACAAATGGTCCGATACTACACATCCTGTTTTTACTTTCTCTGTTCTCTTATCGATATAACTTGAACTTAACTCCATATTGAGAATACAGAGTTTCCTGATGCTTTTGTATGGCTTCATAGTATTTCAGTGAACAGATACAGTATAATTTATATAACCAGTCCCTACTGATGGACTTATAGGTTATTTCCATCCTCTTCCTATGACAAACAAGGTTGCGGTTCACACATCACTTCATGTACATGTTACTCTGAAGGATAAATTCCTAGAAGTGCAATTGCTGAAACAAAAGATAGATGCACTTAGAATTTTGAGATACTGTCTTGAGTGGATAGGTGATGATAATGATGATGAGGAGAAATAGATAACAGATAGACAGACAGATAAACTATTTCCCTATTTCCTTGCTAACACAGAGCATTATCAAACATTCTGCTCTTTGCCAATCTGACAGATAAAAAGGGACATCTCTGTGTAGTTTCTACTCGAGTTGCTCTTATGATTCATGAGGTTGAGGATCTTTTCATCTGGGTCCTAGGAGGCTGACGCCTGAGAACAGTATTACCTGGCTCCCTTGCCTGCTGGGAGCCTGCTGGTTAGGTCAGTAACTGGGAGGCACCAGCAGGAGATGCGGAGGTGGGAGGAAAGAGGTCAGGGTACTTCTTTCCCATTCCTAAAGTGTTGCAATGCCATATATCTTGTAGTGGCTACCTCCCTCCCCGACTACAGATCTGTGGTATGACTCACCCTACTCTGCTCCAGTTCTCTCTAAGCTCTAGCAACACCATTTTTAACTCTTTATGCCTTCAATCCCAGGGTGGTGGTGGCTTACTGCTTTTGCTAGTCTGACTGCCTCACGATCCCTTGTTCATCCTCCTAATCCTGTCTCCTCCTCTGTAATTTGCCCCTTCATTTAAGTCTCTTCAATTGAACCATTTGGGGTGAAATCTGTCTGTTGCTGAGACACTACATACATATCTTTTGCCCATTTTTCGGTTGGATTGTTGCATCTTTTTTTAAAATTATTATTCCTATTATTGATCTTTAGTTGTAGGAGCTCACTATTCATTAGGGCAAGGGTTGGCAAACTTCTTCTGTAAAGGGCCAGATAGTAAATATTTTTGGCTTCACAGGCCATATGGTCTGTGTTGCAGCTACTCAACTCTGCCACCATAAGGCAAAAGCAGTCACAAACAATATGCAAATGACTGAGTGTGGCTGTGTTCTAATAAAATTTGATTTACAAAAACAAGTGGCAGGCCAGATCTGGCCTTCAGGCTGTAGACTGCTGACCCCTGGATTAGGGAAATTATCCCTTCTCTGTGATATGAGCTGCAAATATATTTTTTTCCCCCAGTTTGGCTATTTTACTTTTCTAATGGTGGTTTTGTCATGCAGAAGTTTTTTATTTTAACGAAGTAGCATTTTTCTGTTATTTATAGCTACTGGTTTTTGTGTTCTACTTAGAAAGAGGGCAAAGAGTAAGTAAACCACAAGAAACTCAAGGCAGACAAACTGCACCTTAAACCCAGTCAGCCCATACCACTAACAAGAGTCTTATTAACGAGACCACTGCAAAGCGGTTTTTCAAATCTATCTTCATTAGTGAGACCTATTTCACAAAAAACAAAAAATAACTGCCATGAAAGGCTGTAACATAAAATAGAGTGAGCTCCTGTCTGAAGCAGAAGCACCACCAACCCCCAAGGAGCCCCAGGTGTCTCCCCAGGGTACTGGATTCTAGACCTTAAAAACCACTTCTCTACACTAATATGAAGGACTCTAGAAACTGGAAGAGTTTTCTATATCATATTCATACAAAAACTCCGGAAAGTTTCCATTCTATCAAGTTTAGAGCCAAGTGACTTCCCCACCCACAACGTCTCCTTCCATCAGCAGTGACACTGTCACTCACATCCGCCATTGTTCTTATAATTAAAGTATCTGTCAGGGTTTCCATTTCAGACCCACATTTTTTTTGTTCCTGCAGGATTTTGCTCCAGGCCTAAGGGTTCTTAGCCTCAGTCTGTAGTAAATTTAGTTTTTGCCATCTACAAACTAAAAAGAAATATCTTTAGGAGAATTCTGTAAGTAGGGACAGAGGGAAAGTAAAACATTCCCAATTTAAATACCTGTGATTTGCATAAGCCAGGTTGGACTTTCCTCTTAGGGAAAAAAATACTGGACAGTCATGTCTTTTCTGGAGTTTAATATTTTAAAGTCACAACTAGTTTTGCTTACTTTCTCTGACAATGGAGAAGCAGACATATTATAGGCAAGGAACAAAACACAGACTGGGGAGGTTTAGAGACTTCAGCACGGATTTGCATCCTAAATAATAATAATGGCAATCTGAAATTTCTCAGCTGAGTTTTACAAATAATCCTTGAAACTGTAGTTGACTGCTCTGCCTGTGGAACAAATCTATTCAGATATGTGTATATGCATACATGTATTTTATTACATGTTCATCTAGGTATAAATACAGATATATGCAGGCATATACTTACCCTATCTCACTATATTGCTTACAAATTTATATGAGAAACGCATATTTACAAAAGCTAACATATAAAACCAAAGTGGCCAAGGTAAATAGAGGCTTTGGAAAGGAACACAGCTCAAAATTAAGTACAATACCTATGAGGATGTGAGGCAGCCCTTGAAATGTGACCATAATATTGCTATATTTGTCAAAGGAATACAGATACTTACACACTGGTTAGAGATCTCATGTCTCCATTCACTAATTGAGTCAATAAATTCTACAAAGCACCTAATGCGCAAGACTACCACGTGGGATTAAAAGGGTGAGGGGATCGTTGACATTTTAGCAGAGTCCAAGATGACAAACATCAGTTACATGGTAGTAAAGAGACAAGAACACTCAAAAGAAAGTTGTGGAAAAGAGTTTCCTCAATTGATTAGGTCATGTTGGAAGGAAGGCAGGGTCACATTATTGTATTTCAAAGACACAGACCAGGCCTGAGAGTTCTCAACATCTTACCAGTAGATCAAAAGAGATTTGAGGAGAAAAGTGAGTGGCTGAGCCCTAATTCATTCCAAGTACTGGAAAAATAACTTACTTCAGGGTGAATCAGCACCACTGCCTTCCAATATATTATGGTTAATGTCAACATGATGTGTGGCTATAAAGAATGAAGTAAGAAATTTCTTTTGGGTAGTTAAATTGTAAACATCTTTCTGATATTCTTCTGCTTTCAGCCAAGATCCATCAACATGAGCAATGATATCCCTCATTCCATGTCCTCTTCTGAATCCAGGTGAATTTCTGGCAGTTGCCTGTCAATATATGCTACAACTGTTTTTTAATTATCTTCAGCATAATTTTATTTGCATGTCATATTAATGATATGGTTCAATAATAATTTCTGCATTCTGTTGGGTCACCTTTCTTTGGAATAGGCACAAATATGGATCTCTTCCAGTTGGTTGGCCAGGTAGCTGTCTTCTAAATTTCTTCACATAGGCGAGTGAGCGCTACAGTGTTTTAAGTGTTTGCTGAAACATCTGAGTTGATATTCTGTCAATTCCTGGAGACTTGTTTTTTGCCAATGCCTTCAGTGCAGCTTGGACTTCTTCCTTCAGTCAGCTCTTGATTATATGCTACCTCCCAAAATGAACGTCAATCAATTCTTTTGGTACAGTGACTCTGTGTATTCCTTCCATCTTCTTTTGATGCTTTCTGCATCATTCAATATTTTGCCTGTAGAATCCTTCAATATTGCAACTCAAGGCTTGAATTTTTTCCTCAGTTCTTTCAGCTTGAGAAGTGCCGAATGTATCCTTCCCTTTTGGTTTTCTATCTCTAGGTCTTTGCACATGTCATTACAATACTTTGTCTTCTCAAGATGCCTTTCGAAATCTTCTGTTCAGCTCTCTTATGTCATCATTTCTTCCATTCGCTTTAGCTACTCTACATTCAAGAGCAGTTTGAGAGTCTCTTCTGATATCTATTTTGTTTTTTTTCTTTATTTCCTGTCTTTTTAATGACCTTCTACTTTCTTCATGTATGATATCCTTGATATCATCCCATAACTTGTCTGGTCTTCGGTCATTAATATTCAAAGTGTCAAATCTGTTCCTGAGATAGTCTCTAAATTCAGCTGGATATACTCAAGGTCATACTTTGGCTCCTGTGGACTTAATTTATTTCAGTTTCAACTTGAATTTGCATTTGAGCAATTGATGGTCTGTTCCACTCTCAGCCCCTGGCCTTTTTTCTGGCTGATGATATAGAGCTTCTCCACCAACTCTTTCCACAGATATAATCAATTTAATTCCTGTGTAACAAATTACGGGTAGCTTAAAATACTTAGTTATGCTCATGGGAACCTGTTCAAGACCAAGAGGCAGTCATTCAGACAGAAGAAGTGGATACTGTGTGGTTTAAAATCAGGAAAAGCGTGTGTCAGGGTTGTCTTTTTACCATACTTATTCAATCTGTATGATGAACAAATAATCAGAGAAGGTGGACTATACAAAGGAAAATGTGGCATCAGGGTTGGAGGAAGACTCACTAACAACCTGCGTTTTGCAGATGACACAACCTTGCTTGCTGAAAGCAAAGAGGACTTGAAGTACTTACTGACGAAGATCAAAGACCACAGCCTTCAGTATGGATTACACCTCAATATAAAGAAAACAAAAATTTTCACAACTGGACTGATCAGCAACACCATGATAAACGGAGAAAATATTGAAGTTGTCAAGGATTTCATTTCACGTCGATCCACAGTCAACACCAGTAGAAGCAGCAGTCAAGAAATCAAATGACATATTGCACCAGGCAAATCTGAGGCAAACAGACCTCTTTAAAGTGTTAAAAAGCAAAGATGACAGTTTGAGGACTAAGGTGGATTTGACCCAAGCCATGGTATTTTCAATTGACTCCTATGCATGTGAAAACTCGACAATGAATAAGGAAGACTGAAGAAAAATTGATGCCTTTGAATTATGGTGTTGGCAAAGAATACTGACTATACCATGGACTGCCAGAAGAACAAACAAATCTGTCTTGGAAGAAGTACAACCAGAATGCCCCTTAAAAGCGAGAATGGGAAGACTTCACCTCACATACTTTGGACATGTTATCAGGAGGGTCCAGTCCCTGGAGGAGGACATAAGCCTTGGTAAATCAGAGGGTCAGCTGAAAAGAGGGAGACCCTCAGCAAGATGGACTGACACAGTGGCTGCAACAATGGGCTCAAACATAGCAGCGATTGTGAGGGTGGCACAGGACGGGGCAGTGTTTTGTTCCGTTGTACATAGGGTTGCTATGAGTTGAACCAACTCGATGGCACCTAACCACAACAGTTAAACTGTATTTGTACAATGGTTAACATGATTTTCAAACAAAATTCTAAGCAGCAAATACTAAGATGTAGCAGAATCAGTGAACTGTAAACCACAAAGTTTTAGAACTCTAAAGGTGCCTCAGTGGCACAAGAAATTTGCAATTGGTTGCTAACCTAAAGATTGGTGGTTCAAACCCAGCCAGTGGCTCCTCAGAAGAAAGGCCTGGCAAAATGCTTCCGTAAAGATTACAGCTAAGGAAGTCTTATGGAGTAGTTCTACTTTGTCACATACGCAGTCGTCATGAGTCAGAACTGACTCGACAGCAATGGGCTTGGTGGGTTTTTTTTTGGTTTATAGGCATTTAGGAATCAACTAGTACACAAGATTTCAAAATATTTTAGCTGTAAAACCCCTTTTTCAAATGAAAGAAGATAAAGAAGCCCAATACAGTGTCCCATAAGGAAACTGAAAGAACCTTCATCTTTCAAACTGATGTATTCTAATGTTTCCATTTAGAATGAACTTCGGCCCTTTTTTTTTTTTTTTAAGATATTTGCTGAACCACATATATAAGTGAAAATATTATTAATATACAAAGATTAAAATGGAAGAGGATCTATTTAGCTTCAAACTGAGGGGTTAAAGAAATAGGAAAACTACAGGCATTAAAACTTCTTGGCACTGATACCTCACCATCACAGTTTATTCATAAGTCTAACTGCTTGTGCCTCATGACCACAGATCTGGGAAATGCTGCTGCTTTATCTTTTTTCTGATACAAATATGAACTTGGGCTTGGAATGGCTCTGATACAATGTTCTACCTCTCCTAGACTAAATATTCCAGTAAAGTTGACACTATCCTATAAATACTGCTTTCTGGTAGGATTTTGCCAAATAAATCCAAAATGCAGCCCCAAAGACAGAAACAATCTGAGTTCACCAGTTTGGGACAAAGCCCTCTGGGTGTCAAGGTTCTCAGCTGAGGCTTGTATTAAATCAGCAGTTACAAACTGCTCCACAGACCCTTTCTGGGGTCCAACAGGCAGGTGTGACAAGCAAGAAGGAGCAGCCAGACTCCTGGGGCTCCTTACTCTACTAGCAGTCCACCCACCAAGCATCTATAAACCTTTACCTAAATTACTTATTGGGCTCCTGAATCTTCTTTTGGAGTTCCTGGGTGGTGCAAATGGTTAACACATTTGGATATGAACCAAAATGTTGGAGGTTCAAGCCTACCCAGATGCGCCTTGAAAGAAAGATCTGGCGAAAAATCAGCCATTGAAAACCTTATGGAACACAGTTTTACTCTGACATACATGGGGTCGGCATAAGTTGGAATTAATTCAATGGCAACTGGTTTTGTGTTTATTTTTTGGTATCTTCTTTCATTTGAGAACGGTCTTTTCTTTAAATAGCTAAAACATTTTGAAAATTCACGTTCTACTGATTCCTAAATTCCTCTGCTGTTGTTAGCTGTCGAGTTGGCACCAACTCATGGCGATCCCATGTATAACAGATCGACATGTTGTCTGGTCCTTGCCATCCTCACGATTATTGGTATGCTCAAGTCCATTGTTGCAGCCATTGTGTATTTTGTGTGCCTTCCAGTATAGGGGGCTCATCTTGAAGCTCTATATCATTGTTGTTTTCATTGGCTACTTTTTGGAACACTTTGCCAGGTCTTTCTAGTCAGTCTTAGTCTGGAAATTCCACTGAAACCTTTCCACCGTGGGTGGTCCTGCTGGTATTTAAAATACTAGTGGCATAGATTCCAGCATCATAGCAACATGCAAGTCACCACAGTATGACAAACTAAAATTTGTGGTCTACACTTCACTAATTCTACCACATCTTAATATATGCTGGTTAGAATTTTATTTGAAAATCATGTTAAATATTGCACAAATGGCAAATAACTGGAAGACAGATGTTTGTGTTCTTTCCAATTCTGACAAAAACTGTTGAAGAACTACATGGTAGGAACTACCACCAATTAAGATATACTTATTATGCTGAGGGTGGGAATAAAATTTTTAGATTTTAGAGTCCTTATGCGGTGAAAAGATTTGGTGCTTCCCCCATGTGTACGCCAAATAAAAGTACTAAACATCTAAAGTCACACTTCTGCATATGCTAAAATAAAAATAGTATCTCTCTAGAGTTTCTAATAGTAAATTTCTGGTTAACTTCTTCAGAGCTGAACTGATCTCTTTTGTGAAAGTGTGTGTGTGTGTGTGTGTGTGTGTGTGTGTGTGTGTGTGTACACGCACATGTATCCCTGTGTTGCTGGGGCCTTAAGCACACGTACAATAATCCCTAAATCTGCCTACTGGGTAGTTCACTAATGATTATACTCTTTAAATAAGTAATTCTAAAGGCAGAGAAAACAAAACATTTATAGCCAATGTGGTCAAATACACTGAGAATATTAGAAAAACCATAATTTCTGGTTGTGGAAGAAAATGACAGGGGTTATAAATATTTTTCAAAGGATTCAGAAGGAGCTACACTCAGCTCATTATAGATTGATATGGAATCTTTATTAGGAAAAAAAAAGGTATCACTAAATACACATGCTTCAATCATAATTTGTATTCCTAAATGAAACTGGAACCCTGGTGGCAAAGTGGTAAAGAGCTTAGGCTGCTAACCAAAAGGTCAGCAGTTCGAATCCACCAGCCACTCCTTGGAATCCCCATGGGGCAGTTCTATTCTGTCCTATAGGGTCGCTATGAGTCAGAATCCACTTGGCACAGAACAACAACAAGATGAAACTACTAATGAGAGTTAACACTGTTTCTTGGGCTCTTATTAGGTACTTTGTAATACTTGCTCTAACTCTCCCACAAAAGGTTGGTTATATCTGTTTCCTAGCTGAAGAAACTGAAGGCCAGAAAGATGAAGGTGTTTGTCCGAAGTCATATGACTGATAAGTGACATGTTGAGAATGGGATCCCAAGCTCATCTAATTCCAAAGCTCATGCTGTTCCAACTACAGCAGACTGCTGAGGTAGATTATCTATATGCTCTGGAATGCATAGCTAAAAAGAAAATGTGTTTCCCTCCAAACTCTATCCTTACGTGGATCATCCTTTGAATTCTGACACTCTCTAATGCTAATTAATATTTATAAGATGCTCCTCTGGATTCACAGATACACATGAAATATTGTGAGAATGGGAGAAAATAAAGATTAGAAACAAATTAATACAAGAAAAAATTGGAAAGAGGTGAATCTGCAGGGAATTTACTCAGATATAATCATAACTCAAGAACCAAATTTTCAGGCTGTCTGTAAATTCCTAATTGCAAATTAAGGCATGAGGGGCATGGCAGCTTCAACTGATGCACACTTCAAGCCACAAAACATTCAATGGCAATGGTTTGCTCTTGGTGGGCAATGTTCAAATATCTACCCATAGGTAAGGATTTAGCATTATTAATGAACCAATTCTAAAACAGGCACCTAATTTGAAGTCTTAAATTCAAAATGTTTCTCTGCTACCCACCCCGCCGGCAAAAATTAAAGCTTTATTCATCAATCAAGGAGTCCTTGTGGTAAAACAGTTAAGTGTTGGGCTACTAACAAAAGGGTTGGCAGTTCGAACCCACCCAGCAGCTCTACAGGAAAAAGATCTGGTGATCTGCTCCCGTAAATATTACAGCCTAGGAAACCCTATGGAGCATTCTACTCTGTCACATGCAGTCACTATGAGTTGGAATTGACTCAATGGCCCCTAACAACAACATTCATCAATCATTCACGTATGCTACTTCCTTTGCATAGAGCCCCCTTGCTCTCTTCTCTGCAAGGTCATTTCTAATCCTCCAGATTAAGCCCAAGACTCACTTCTTCTTGAACTCATTCTAATATGGACACCATCCTTTGCTCTCTACAAAAACCCAGAACGCCACTGCCATCGAGTTGATTCTGACTCTTAATGACCCTATAAGACACAGGAGAACTGTCCGGTAGGGTTTCCAAGACTGTACATCTTTATGGAAGCAGACTACCACATCTTTTTCTTGCAGAGCCGCTGGCAGGTTCAAACTGCGGCCCTTTCTGTTAGCAGCCAAGCACTTTAACCACTGCACCACCAGGGGTCCTTTGCTCTTCGCAGGGAACCTTATATTTACTTTTATCAAAGCCTTGACCACATATTTCCCGGCTGTCTCTTCCACTAGACTAAGTTCCTTGAGGCTATCCTACAGCTCTGTATAGTGCCTGATCTTAGCAGATGCTTAATGAATGTATTCTGAGGGATAAATGAAGAATTAAACGGCCTGAATAGCCTAAAACAATTTCCAAAAGACAATGAGAAAATTTTCTGTCGTTTTTCAGTCTTTCTTGCCACTTATTCATCCTTACCCTTACCTACACACAATAAATACATGCCAACGCATGCACAAAGGTACACAGATGTACACATAAACCATCCATGCTATCTTCTCCATAGGTAACACTCGCCACCCACTACATTTAAAGTCAAAAATAGGCAAAGAAGAATCCAGAAATCAAGAACTTCTGATAACCCATACAGGATCCTATAACCTACCAGAGTCTTACCATGCATTGCTACCATTCAATTAAATACATTTTCACTGAGCACATACTAATATATATAAAACACCAAAAGCAAATCAATTAAGATACAGTCATATATTCTATATACAACACGCTTGAACCACATCACAGATATTCTGAAAGGTCCATAAAGGCAAAATTAACTACTCCATATATATTTAAAATTTATCTTGGGACAGAAATAACTACCAAAACAAAATGATTATTTTAATCTGGAGCATGGCCTGAAACACAGGGAGTAACTCAGTGGGGCACAGGTGGAGCTCTCTGCCTTTGGACAAAATACGGGACAGAAAATAAACACACATGTTCTCCTACAGAGCAGGGGTTTGTGGTAAAGAATCAGTGCTGACTTGGAGTCGAGTACCGGATGATAATTTGATAAATGCTGTTTACCTTTAAAATGAGATTAAACAGCACTTATAATGAAAATGCTTAGAAAATTGATGAATAATGGATCACATGTGCCATAAAGAATAATATAAAGTAATTGTCTCAGGGGGTAGTTTTTCCCTGGCAGCTTCTCAAAGCTATTACAATGTGTTTTTCTTTTCTCAGAAACACCGGGGTTAGAGCACTACCAGAGGCAAAATCCTGAGCACAGAGAGTAGACTGAATAATGATTCGTACCAGCGATTCCTGGGATCTCCAGGTAAAGCAAGACCTGTTACAACACTTGTACTTGGGAATCTTGATGTTCAGACCAAGTTAAACATAACTACTACGGTATCCTGAGTTGGTTCCTCGCGAGGAGGACAGAAGTTCTCGGCAAGCTTCATTTTAATTCCAGATCTCAATGAGGCCCTCCTGCTTCCTCTTTAGTCAAAGACTTGTATTCAAAAAAATGAAACAAAATTATTCCACAAAATATACACTCCAATTTTCTTCTAATGCAATAGCTTTATAAATAATTAAATGCAGCCCTAGTGGCACAGTGGTTAAGCTTTCGACTACTAACAGGAAGGTCACGAGGTTCGAACCCATCAGCTGCTCTGTGGGAGAACGATGAGGCAGTCTGTTTCTGTAAAGATTACAGCCTCGGAAACCCTATGATGCAGTTCTGCTCTGTCCTATAGGGTCACTATGAGTTGGAATCGACTCAGCGGCAATAGGCTTGGTATAACTTGAATTGATTCACAGCGTATTTTTTTAAATTAGGGGAAGTTCATTGTGCAATAAAAATTCACTACATGGGTCTGGTTTTTAGTGTACATATAATGACTTATGGTTCAATTTATAAAAAATAGCTTAAATAAGTCCATGTCCATACACACCAAAATAACATGTCTGGATGAGTAATTAAGTATTCATACTACGGTACAAATTAGAACTAGCTCTCCATTTTACCCTCAGAGATATGTACAAAAACTAGTTAATGATTATGTCAGTGTAAAGAATCTCATATAAATGGGTGATTTGGTGCAGAAATTAGGTGGGTACATAAAGACAGAACTAACTGAGAGATGACTCAGGCTCTAGCTCACGCTTGGCAAGAAACTAGAGGTCACGGGCTACTGAGGCAAAAAAAAAAAAAAAAACATGAACTAACTTCCAGGCTTCTACACCAAGCACGTAATTTTATGATGAAGAACTCTCTACTCCGATCAAGGCTGCAGAACAGAGGTAATGAGGCCCCTTACAGAGACCAATATGTAGACAACAAATTGGGTCAATGAATAAATGTATTTAAAAAACTAAAACAGGGAAGATGAAAATACTTAAACATGATAAACACAACATAGTAAAGTTGAATAGCAAATTTAATGTTAAATGGTGAAATGTTAAAGCCATTTTTACTAAAATGAGAAACCCAAATAAGATAACCATCATTACGTGTTTTATTGTTTAGAAGGTTCTGGCTGCTTTAATAAGAAATAATTGATATATATAGAGAGAAAAAAAGTAAAAAATCTTTACTTGCAGATGATAAGGTTACATACCTTAAAAACTTACTCTAATTAAAAAAAAAATTGAACTAATAAGAGAATTTGGTAAGAGGTGTAGATGCAAGATAAATATACAAATACACATAAACAATTAGATTTTCTCTATACTCAAATAAACAGCTGGAAATTCAAATGAAAAATATTCTGCACAAAGTAGCAATAAAAATCATATGATATGTAGGATAAATTTAACAACAAAAAACACATAAGACCTAAATGAAGAAAATTAAGAGCATATTATTGATATGCTAAGAACAAATAAACAATCATATGTTCCTAAATAGGAGGCCTACTACATTAAAAGATTTCATTCTATATATTCCAATTAGAATCCATTGTTGTTGTTTTTCTTTAATTGCGTAAAGTGATTTTAAGTTCATATGCAATAATACTTATACAGAAGAGCAATTAGAAAATTGTGAAAGAGAAGAACAGGAGGAATGGAACTGTTCTTGCTAGACACCAAACTCACTATAAAGCCACACACATGAAAAATAAAGAGTATGTGATGTCACAGGACTAGAAAAGTAGAACAGTTAAGTAGCAGACATAAAAGCACATTGTAATTGCCATTTTTTAATAAGCAAATCAGCCTACGAGGTTCTTCTCACAAGTACTCAGTGGCTCACCAAACCCACAGAGGAGTAACCACTGCATAATCCATCTAAATGCTTTAATAATCAATTACCATTTAAATGCTCCTTAATAAATATTGGCATCACATCAAGATAAAATACAAAAATTTTCAGATAGAAGTAGTAAATTGTAGGCAAAGCCAAACAGAAGTTGATGGTCAATATCAATAAGCAATACAAGCTAATGTTAGTCAGACTGCAAGTAGTAAATGTATTAATACAACCAATGGGCAGCCGTTCCCATAACACAGAGATTAGGGTCATGTTCTTTTCACTTCAAAATAAAAGATCAAAGGTTCACTTCTAAACTCATAGTCATGTCTAGAATTTGTATTTCTGTCTCTAAGAGGATCACCAAGAAGCTGAAGTAGTAGCCCCATAATGCTCTAGCTAGGTAGGCCCAGGTCAACACACACACACAAAATGTTACATGTAATTTTAGTCAACTTTGAATTTAAATAGCTTCAATATACAACATACTTGTTAACACACAGCTGCCAGATAAACTAAGAGGTGAGACTCATCCATAGGAGGCTGGGCAAAAGATGAGGTCTTCAAGGCTAGGCCAGACTGGTGTGCTGTTCACCTCGAACAACCAGTTTACCTGGAAGAACAATCTTAGTCACTGTTGAGGAAAGAAGCAGAAGCATGTTACTGGAGAGGTGGTTCTGAGTATCAGGTCCAAGGTGCATGATGAAGTCATAAAAGGCAAGATGAATTCCTAGGCCAGATACAAAGAAGATCAGAGGTAAAAGGGTATGGAGACAACAAATTGGGTCTTTGTAAACAGTTCAGAATGAAAACTGAACACTGAGAGACCGTTGAAGGTTTTCTGTGATGTTGTGCCAGTTGCCTGGTGCACATTTCTGTGATTATGTGGGCACATACACACATACAAACAAACTGGGAAGCAGCAAGAGATGCGCTGGCTTTGTGACTTTAAAGAAGTTGGGCAAGACCAATGCTCCAACTAAATATTAACCATCGAATTATATTCTAAGATTGTCCCTTCCTGAATAACAATTCAGGATCGCTTGGGATGGACCACCGAAACTGACAGAATAAATTACCCAAGTGGGGAAAAGCTATGAATCTCATTAGGATTACTTGATGGGAGCTGAAAGAATGGGCAAATTTAAGGCCACAGACAAACCTTGATTCAGAAAATATAAAATTATGAAGAGGAAGCAATCCCAAATGCAATTCTTTGGAAGGATGAGATTTTAGTTAAGCACAGCCATTATTAATCTCTTTACCAATATGACAAGACTAAGGAGTCACAGAGAAGCTTGTCATCATATCTAATACAAAGTATTCATCTACAGTAAAGATACTCTCAGAATCTTTACATTCAAGTTATGTAACTAAGATTAACAAGAGTCACTTTACCTTTTCAAATTATATTCTACTTTAGATACTTGTCCCTGATACTGGAAACATTTAGCAATTAAACTGAAAACCACAAAACTAATTTCCTTTATAGTTCAAAAACACATAGCAAACAACAAGAAATTTTCTCTCTCTTTGACCTACACTACGCCAATTACTTCAGATGTTTTATTTCTCCTATGTACTAGGATGTTCAAATGATACACAGTCTTCTAAGAAGACTATGCCTCTTTCCCAAATGGTATTCTCTCTGAAACAACAGACTTCTCTTATTACTCATCCTGGAAACTGTATGCTCACAAAAAAGTGAGAAAAATTTCAAGAAAGAGCTTTCTAAAAATAAATGACCAGCTAAATCAGACAGACAGATTTGAATTTTTTTTCATAAGACACTGCTGGCATGATCACAAACTTTAAAAGATCCAGATGATTCTGCATAAATTTAACTCATCATCTTTCTTATAAAGAGTCCAGCTCTAATGAAGTTCATAATGATCTGGATAAAACACATTTAATTAGATTATAAACTGCAACATAAAACAGCTGTACCGTGCCTTTAAATACTTTCCTCTCTGAAGATCAGAGAATTGAAAAGGGGTTATAAAACAGCCCATTCATTTTTCTTGTTTTTTAAAAGGAGGGGAAAGGAATCATTAGGCACAACTAAAGACCCAGACAACTTTTAACAAGTGAAATCCAAGTTGACTGTATTCTGAGACCGCACACACAGAGTATGACGACGGTGTCAGGTGACCATCACATCAAGGGCATGGCACGTGATTAGACCACTCTGAGGGAATTCATGATTTCCTATGTGATACTGATAGTATAAGACATGTTTTCTCCTTTATGGTATGTAGAGAAACATACCAGAAAAAGACTAAGGCTAATTAAAATGCATTTCAGAGATAATCTTAACATGACTTTCATAATATGTACAACAGAACGAAGCACTGCCCGGTCCTGCACCATCTTCACAACCATTGTTATGTTTGAGCCCACTGTTGCAGCCACATGACTTTCTAATGATAAGCAGTTCCACTAAGAGCTTGAGATGGTGAACTAAAGATCTATCTATCCACCCATGTGCTCATATAGTTTACATATTTGTTTTTGGCTAGGGGAGGTAGGATGTAGGAAACAGGCAAGCAACAATTGCTAAGAATTCCTTTAAATGTATCTCTGTAGTTCCCCAAGATATTATCTTGACAACTAATGGTTAAGAGCATGGCCTCTGGAGTCAGCAGACCATTTTTGAACCTCAGTTCCAACATTTAGTAGCTGTGTGACTCTGGAAAAGTGACAACCTTTCTGGGTTTCTGCTGTCCCATTTGAATATGGTGAGAACAGTACATACTTCATAGGGTAACCATGGAGATTAAGTGCAAATTAGCACTTTGTAATTTGCCTGGACTAGAAGAGGGGTTCAATACATTAAGCCACAATCAAAACAGACAAGCACATTTGAGACAAGTTAAAGACTCCTAAATAAATGAAGATAACACCATGTTCATAGATTGGAACATTCAATATTATTACGATGTCAAATTGCCTCCAAATGATTTCTATTCAATACCATCCCAATCAAAATACCAGAAGTTTTTCTTTTTTATTTTTAAAGAAAAAAACTGACAAGCTACTTCTAAAATCTGTATGAAAGGCAGATGACCTGGAAGAGCAAAATAAAATTAAAAAAAGGAGGAAAAAAAAAAGAGTGCACATACTACCTGATTTCAAGGCTTACTAAAAAAAATTACAGTAATAAAGAAGATGTGGTATTAGAGAAAGGACATACAAAACAGTGAGTCCAGAAATGGTCACATGATTTTCAATAAAGGTGTCAAGGTAATTCAATGGGGATAGGAAAGTCTCTTCAACAAATGGTGATGGTACAACTAAATATTGGCATGGAAAATAATGAACATCAATCTTTCTATCACACAATATGTAAAAATTAATTCAAAATGGGTCTTAAATTAAATCTAAAAGCTAAACCACAGAAGATCAAGAGAAAACATAGGAGAAAATCTTTGTGACCTACCAGAGACAAATACCTCTTAAATAGGACACAAAAATCATCACTCATAAAAGAAAAAAAAAAAATCGATAAATTGAACTTTATATAATTTAAAATTTTAGCTCTTCAAAAGACACCATAAAGAAAACAAAAAGCAAAATCACAAGGAGAAAACATCTGTGATGCATCTGACAAAGGACTTGTATCCACTTCATACAAGGAACTCTTATAACTCAATGATATGAAGACAACCTAACATAAAATAGCCAAAATATTTGAATAACAATTTCACAGAAGAAAATATACAAATGGCAAAAAAGCACATGAAAAGATGATCAACATCATTAGTAATCAGGGAAATGTAAATTAAAACCAAAGTGAAATACTAAACACACACATTAGAATGGCCAAAATTTATAAAATGGACAATACCAAGTGTTGGAGAGGATGTAGAACAACTGGAACTCTTATATACTGCTGGTGGGAACATAAGATCATACAACTACTTCAGAAAGCCGTTTGGCGGTTTTTTAAATGAAGTTAAACATAAATACTTTGCATATAATCCAGCCATTCTGCCCTTATGTTTTTATCTAAAAGAAATGAAAACATACGTCTACACAAAGATTTGCTATATTCATACCTGCTTTATTCACAGTAAATGTCCAGTTACAGGTGAATGAATATACAAAATGTGACATATTTATGCAATGGAACACTACTTGGCAAAAAAAAAAAAAAATCTTACTGATACATCCAACATGGATGTATCTCAAGATGAGGACACTAACTAAGCAAAATAAATCAGATGTAAGAGCACATATTGAATGATTCCACTTATATAAAATGCAAAGGAATGTATAGTGGAAAAAAAAGATGATGGTTGCCTGAGGTTGGGAATGAAGGGAAGATGGGATACACTAAAAAGAGAACAGGGAATCTTTTGGGAGTAATAAAAATGTTGTATATTTTGACTGTGATTGTAGTTTCACGGGTGTATATAACTGTCAAAACTCATCCAATTAAATAGATTCATTCTACTGCATAAAATTATTGCTCAACAAAGCTGACGAGAAAAAAAAGAGCAGCAAATTAGGAAGAATATAATTTATGTTTCTCCTTTCTGCCTTCTTCCATTTCATGCTGCCATGCCTACTCATTTTCTTTTCCATGTGAAACAGGGGGAAAAGGGAGTGAAGAGGACAAAAGCTGATTCATTCAACAATTTTTTTTTAGCTTCTCTAAGCCTTAGTTTCTTTTTTTTTTTTTAATTGTGCTTTAAATCAAAGTTTATAGTTTAAGTTAGTCTGTCATGCAAAACTATATACTCACACTGCTATGTGACCCTAGTTGCACTCCCCATACTGTGATAGCACACTCCTCCTTTCCACCCTGGACTTCCCGTGTCCATTCAACCAGCTCCTGTCCCTTTCTGCCTTCTCATCTCACCGCTGGACAGGAGCTGCCCATTTAGACTCATGTATCTACTTGAGCTAAGAAGCACACTCTTCACGAGTATCATTTTATGTCTCATAGACCAGTCTAATCTTTGTCTGAAGAATTAGCTTTGGGAATGGTTTTAGTTTTGGGCTAACAGAGCCCAGGAACCATGTCTTCCAGGGTCCCTCTAGTCTCAGTCAGACCATTAAGTCCCATCTTTTTACTAGAATTTGAGTTCTGCGCCCCACTTTCCTCCTACTCCGTCAGGGACTCTCTGTTGTGTTCCCTTGTCAGGGCAGTCATTGGTAGTAGCTGGGCACCATCTAGTTGTTCTGGTGTCAGGCTGATGTATTGACAAATATTTTTTAAAAAACCAGTTGCCGTTGCGTCAATTCTGACTCATGGCAGTTCTGTGTGTATTAGGGTAGAACTGCACCTCACAGATCGTGATCTTTTGGAAGCAGATCAACTAGGCCTTTCTTCAAGGTGCCTCCGGGTGGACTCAAATCTCTAAACTTTCAGTTAACAACCAAGTGTGTTAACTGTTTGTGCCACCCAGGGACTCCAATCAATATTTAGGGAACATCTATTGCGTTTGTTACTCCCAAACAAATTAAGGTTTGGCATGAAATAATGTATCTAAGTCACACAGGTAGTAAATGGTAGAGTTGCATTTGCACCCACTCCCTTTGGTCCAAAATCTGTGGAGATATGCATTGCAAACAATCTGTCCCCATCTGCGATCTCACCAAGTCTCCCACCACTAAGGAATAAGATCCTATGTACACGAGAGGAAATGATGACATGCAAACCCATGACAATCATGCATTGTCAGTCGAAATAAAATGTGTGAAAAGTAAGCTCTTATGTTCATATTCAAGCACTCCTTGCAAGGAATTTCCTAAACTTTTGTCTTTGGCAATTTCTCCTTACTTAACTCCATCCAAGAGTTTAGCACAGAGGTTAAGAGCAGAGGCTCCAGAGTCACACTTCTCAGGCCCAAATCTTGGCTCTGTGACCTGGTGTGATCTCTTCGTTTCTCAGTTTTCTCACTGGTAAAATAGAGATTATAGAAGTATCTAACTCAGAGGGCTTTTGTGGTGATTAAATGAAACAATCAATAGGAAGTATGTAACATAATGCTTCGGGGCATAATAAATTCTCAATAAATATTAGACTTTCTTCTTCTTCCATGAACTACACCTCTAATAGCTAGGCACAGAAAAAAAGAATTACATGCAAAAACAAAAAAGAAAAAGCTGGTTTGTTAGGCTGCAGTTTGGATTCAGTGGTGTTTTCTTTTTCTTTCCTGCCTTCCTTCCTTTCTTCCTTCATTGTATTACTGTTCTTCAGTTAGAATTTTTGCATTATAAATATATGATGAAACTATGCATGATGGAGGCAAACCCCAGTCCGTAACCATAAGCAGCACATTAGCCTATGAAAAAATAAATGATTCACTTCTCTTTGGCAGAACTGGGTCTTCTCCGTGCCTTTCTCTTTCTAGGGAAATAAAATTTTTACTCTTTTTCAAGAACTTGGAAGATTCCTTTTGAAAAACCAGCACAAGGAAGCTGGAGGAAGTCTTTTTACAGCCAAGTATAACAGCTGGGAGCCTAAAGAGCCATATAAAAACACTCTGATGTTCTACAGAGCTTCAAGTGTGGCAGCTCACAAAAGCAAAACCATTTTTCACCAAAGTAACAACAATAAAAAAATAAGACATTGTCAAAATCATATAGTATAGAGAAGAACCTTTAGTGTAACAAAAATAAATAACATATAGATAATGTTTCTTATAGTTAACAAGGGTGGTCAACTGCCTGCTGAAATCCGCATCTTTAACAGACTCCAAATTAGAGTAAAAGTAAATAAAAAAGGCAATGGACCCTTTGGGTATGATGTTTATCCCATTCATGTGGTATGTCATTGCTAGGATTTCCAAACCAGCAGGGTCAGGGAAAACAAAACTCATTCCTTTCGGGGGGAAAAAAAAGAACTAATCAAATTAAATTATCGTAATATTCCAAAATAATAGAAGAACTTCTAAATTAGAAGTAGTTAATTGATGCTTTTGAATTACGGTGTTGGCAAAGGATACTGAATATACCATGGACTGCCAGAAGAATGAACAAATCTGTCTTGGAAGAAGTACAGCCAGAATCGTCTTAGAAAGGATGATGGTGAGATTTCGTCTCACGTACTTTGGACATGTTATTAGGAAGGACCAGTCCCTGGAGAAGGACATCATGCTTGGTAAAGTAGAGGGTCAGCGAAAAAGAGATGGACTGACACAGTGGATATAGCAAGGGGCTCAAATACAGCAATGACTGTGATGATGGTGCAGTACCAGGCAGTGTTTCACTCTGTTGTAGGCAGGGTTGCTATGAGTCAGAAGTGACTCAACGGCACCTAACAACAAGTTCATTGTTCTTAACACTGAGCACAGATTCGACCAACAGGAGGTATTTTGTCTCTCGTTACTTCACTAGCATTAGGCTGCCTACTCAAATTTTGTCAACAGATATGTTGATCCAATCTTTGTAATATCAGAATGTTGCATACTCTTGAGAACCAAAATTAAAAGCAATATATCTCAGAAGTTATTAGAAGTAATCTTAGAGTGGAGGCTGAGAGAAGGATGGATAAAAGAAAAAATTATTCCTTTCCTTCTAAAACATCTTAAACTTTTGTAAGAAGTTTTGATAGAAGTGCAAATAAGATACAGTTAATTCTGTGGCATAATAATATTTCATTTTCTGGAACTCAATTAGGAAAACTAATGAAGAAGAAATGTGTTCCTTGCTTGCAGAAGCCAGCTTAAACTAGTAAGGGCCTAATTACTAGCAATATTTGTTAAGCAAAATCAGTTTATGTCAGAACAGAAGGCATTTAAGCATTAATAAGAAAGTTAACAGAGAAGACAATACAAAATATTTAAGTTCTAATTTCAAAGTAGGCAGTGTTAATAAATAGACCTACTCAAGAGATCACTAAATATATTACTATAAAAAATGATTGCTTTTTTTTTTCTAGATACTATATACGACAAGATCTGCCAATTATATTTAATTTTAGCTAGCTGATTTAAGAGAGGTATTTACATAAGAGAACATATCATAAATTATACCCAAACTCTAAACATTTCTACTTAACTACGAAAATGAGATGGCATTCCCAAAGCTGCAGAATATCTTTCTTGATTTCTGGAGATAAGAAAGAAATAAAAAAGAAAACGCAGAAAAGACACAAAATAATTCTCATTTCATTTTTAATAAGTTTTTATGGTTCCTCGGTCATTACTGTTTGAGCACAAGATAATTTCTCTTTTAAGCATCATTTACATTGACAAATTGTTAGTTTACTTTTTTCCCATCTACAGAATGGGTCCTAGATCTGAGCGCTGATATAATCATTCAGCTCACACCAAGAAAGTCACCCAGGATTCACTTTATTTTCTTGTTACTTTGCTAAATTAGGCAATTGAAAGCTTGTGGTGGTGGTCACTCTTACACATTGCTATTAGGAATGCAAATAGGCTTAGTTTTCACAACTGGTCACTTACTCAGCATCCATTCCTTCTTTTCTATTCCTAACAGAATCTTGATTTTATTCAGGTATCCACCGTCATTAGAAATAAGCATTCTAAACTTTTAAATATGCATAATGGTAAAATAACAGGGAAAGACAGTTGCAACAAGATATATGAGCAGGGATGGGTACCATATGAGTGTTTAAGCGAAAACATATTAACTGGAGAAAATATGCTGATGCATGTTTTTTTAGGATCAAATATGTGGTATGGTAATCCACATTAAAGTCAATAAGGTGGTAAAAAAATGTTAAAGTCAGTAAAAATTAAAAAACTAAACCAACGACATAAAATCTGAAAACCACTCACCCCACCCTCATCCCGGCAAGCGCATTCCCATACAGCCACTCACCTGCCACCCACCTGCCCAACACAGCCAGTGACAGGAACATGTTCCTGCTTGATCACTCACCTGCCACTCACCCTCCTGAAGCAGTGAGCCATGGTGAGTGTGGGACCACTCACCCACCTACCCCACAACTGGCAAGCAGCAGCAAGCATGCTCCCAAGCAGACACTCACCCACCACCAGCCCTGCCCCCGACCCAGCAAGTGGTGGACAGCATGGTCCCACACCCCTGCTTGCCCATCACCCAACCTTGCCTGCTGACCAGGCCAAGTGGAGGAAAGCAAGCTTCCATGCTCCAGCTCGCCAACCCTCCAACTCAGTGAGTGCCATTGCCCACTCCCACAGGTGGCAGTCAATGATGCCAGGCCTGCCATAAGCTAAGCCCCATGAGCAGCGAACAGACAGGTAGTGAGTGCTCGCATACCACCAGACTAGGGACCAGCAGAGCACGCCTGTCCCACTTGTCCAGATATATCAAAACAAAACATAACAAAAAATCAGGATGAAGCAAACAAAGTACAATCAATAAATAACACCTTAATGCCTCAGAGACAACAGACAATATCAAGTCACATAAAAGAGGATGAGATGGCTCATGTGAGTGACCAAAGGGACAAAAAAGTCTTCCTGAGGAAAAAATGGTAAGGGAACTACTTGATAAGGAATTCAGAAGATATATATATATGGGACCCACAAAGAGATCAAGAAAAACACAGACAAAACCAAGGAAAACACAGACAAAACCCTAGAAGAATTCAGGAAAACAATACAAGAACAAAATGACAAAAATAAATAGAGAATTAGAAACCATAAAAATCAGCAACTAGAAATCCAGAATATTAACAATAAATTATCAGAAATAGATAACTCAATGGAAGGACACAGAAGTAGAACTGAATCAATGGAAAAAAGAATTAGCAAAGTAGAGGACAAATCCATTGATACTAACTTATTTGAGGAATAATCAGAAAAAAGAATGAAGAAAAATGAAGAAAGCCAAAGAGCTATGTGAGACACTATCAAGAGAATAACTGACATTTGATCAGAATTCCAGAAAATGGGGAGACAAAAAAAAAAAAAAAAAAATCACAGAGGGAACTTTTGAAGATTTGGTGGCAGAAAACTTCCCTGATATCATGAAAGCTGAGAAGTTTCCATCCAAGAAGTTCAACAAATCCCATATTGGATAGATCCCAAAATAAAGTCACCAAGACATATCATAATCAAACTTCCAAAGATAAAGAAAGAATCATGAGAGCAGCTCGGGAAAAATGAAATCTCACCTACAAAGGAGAACCAATAAGACTAAACTCTGATTTCGTGGCAAAAACCATGCAGGCAAGAAGGCAATGGGATGACATATATAAAAACCTGAAAGAAATGAATTGCCAACCAAGGACATTTATCCACCAAAACTGTTCCTCAAATACGATGGTGGAACTAGGACATTCCCAGAAAAACAGAAATTAGAGGAATTTGTAAAAATCAGACCAACTTTACAAGAAATATTAAACGGAGTCCTTTGGACACAGAACCAACAACATCAGTCAATCACCTAGGATTAAGACACTCAACAGCATACCCAGGAACCAATCCAGACAAAGAATTCTCAAAAGGAAAATAAAGCTATGAAACTGAAAACAGGGAACCAGAGATGTCAGTTTGTAATTGATTACAACTTCAAAACACAAACGGAGGAATAAACGGTGTAGTTACACAACTTCCACATGGAAAAGAAGTTAAAGTGGTATCAAGAAATAACAGACTGTTTTAAACTTAGAAAGAAGCTTAAGGTAAATTTCAGAGAAATCACAAAAAAATTAATAAGCCTATTAACCAAAATAAAAAAGAAGAAAATCACAGAATCAATAAACATAAAATCAACAAGAAGGAAATAAAAAGAAATCCATAAACAAAAAGAACTCAGCACAGAAAATGAAGCAGAACAAAGAAACCGTCACACTACAAAAAAGTATACCAAAATGACAGAAGTAGGATACATACCTATTAATAATCATACTGAACGTAAATGGTTTAAATGCACCAGTCAAGAGATAGAGAATGGCAGAATGGATAAATAAAAAAAATTACCCATCAATATGCTGCATACAAGAGATGCACCTTAGACACAAAGATATAAATAGGCTAAGATTAAAGGATGGTAAACAGTATATCAACCAAACAGTAACCAAAAGAGAGCAGAAGTAACAATATTAATCTCTGATGAATTAAACTTTAAGACAAAATCCATCATAAGAGACAAGAAGGGCATTATATAATGATTAAAGGGTCAATCTACAAACAGGATATAATCATAATAAATACTTACACACCCAATGACAGAGCTCCAAAATACATAAAACAAACTCTAACAGTATTGAAAAGAGAAATAAACAGTTCCACAATAGAAACCAAACCTGCTGCCGTCAAGTCAATTCCGACTCACAGCGACCCTAAAGTAGTAGAAGACTTTATCACACCACTTTCATTGAAGGACAGGACAATTAGAAAGAAACTCAAAAAAGATACAGAAAATCTAAACAACACAATCAAGCAACTTGACCTCACAGACATACAGGTTTTCCCTGCTATCCAAAAGTAGGGCGTTCCTATGACACCTTTTGTAAGCTGAAATGGCTTAAGGTGAAGAAGCAATTACCTTTTATATGAGAAAATTTTTTTAGCATTCCCAGACAAAAAATAACTTACCAAATCATACCAAATAATACATAAAATCTAAATAAATCAAGATAAAGCACAGATGCTCACAGACACATCTGTGATGGCGAGGGTAGTTTCTGGGAAAGGAGTTTGGCAATGCCACTCTTGCTGTTTGGATGCATGTTGCCTCTTTAACGGCTCACTGTAAAACAAACACTGAATGCAATTTCTGCTTTCCGCCCTTTTTCATAAAAGCAAAAATCCTCATCAGATTTCTTTCAGTTAGTGAAAACAGGTACTAATGTAGGTCTTTCATAAAAGTGAAGTGGCATAAAGCAAAGTTTCAAAAAGCAGGGGATACCTAGACACAGAATACTCCACCGAACAGCAGCACACTACACATTCTTCTCCACCATAAATGGATCATTCTCTAGAATACACCATATTTTAGGCCACAAAGCAAGCTTCAATAAATTCAAAAACATCGAAATAATACAAAGCATCTTCTCTGATCACACTGTGAAACTAGAAATCAATTAAAGGAAGAACAAGGAAAAAATTCAAATACATGGAAACTGAATAATACCTTGCTTAAAAACCACTGGGTAATGTAAGAAATTTATAATGTAATAAAAAAATTCCTAGAATCAAATAAGAATGAAAACACAACATACCAAAACCTTTGGGACACAGCAAAAGCAGTGCTCATAGGAGAATTTATAGCAATAAATGCACACATCAAAAAATAAGAAAGGGACAAAATCAACAGCTTAGCTCCATAACACAAACATATAGGAAAATAGTAGCAAAAGAAGCCCCAGTCACCAGAAAAAAGGAAATAACCAAGATTAGAGAAAAAATACATGAAACAGAAACAGAAAAACAACAGAAACAATCAATAAGACTACAAGTTGGTTCTCTGAAAGGATGAGTAAAATTGACAAACCTCTGGGCCAAACTGACAAAGGAAAAGAATGAGAAGATGCAAATAACCAAAATACAAAATGAGATGGGTGACATTACAACAGAACCAACTGAGATAAAAAGGATCATACAGAATATTGTGAAAAATTGTACTCCAACAAATATGAAAACCTAGAAGAAATGAACGAATTTCTAGAAACACACAGTATTGAAACACAACAGTATTAAAAAGAGAAATAAACAGTTCCACAATAATAGAAACCAAAACCACTGCCATCAAGTCAATTCCGACTCAAACTAAGACAGAAATTTTGAACACACACGTAACGAAAGAAGAAATTGAAGAGATCATAAAAAAAAAAACTCCCAACCAAAAAAAAGCCCCGGCCCAACTGGAGAATTCTACCAAACATTTGGAGAAGAGTTAACACCAACTCTACTCAAACTATTCCAAAAAATAGAAAAGGAAGGAATACTCCTTAATTTATCCTATGAAGTCAGCATAACCCTCATACCAAAGTTAGGCAAAGATGCCATCAAAAAATAAAATTACAGACCAATCTTCCTCATGGATATAGACACAAAAATTCTCAACAAAATTCTAGCCAACAAAATTCAAAAGCATATCAAAAAAAATAATAATACATCATGACCAAGTGGGATTCATACCAGGTATGCAATGATGGTTCAACATTAAAAAAATCAATTAACGTAATCCACTACATAAGTAAAACAAAAGAATCACATGATCATCTCAATCAACACAGAAAAGGCATTTGATAAAGTCCAACACCCATTACTGATAAAAACTCTCCGCAAAATAGGAATAGAAGGAAAATTCCTCTCAATATAATAACAAGCATTTATACAAAACCAACAACCAACATTATTCTCAATGAAAAGGATTGAAAGCATTCCCCTTAAGAATGGGAACCAAACAATGATACCCTTTATCATCACTCATGTTCCACATTGTACTGGAAGTCCTAGCTAGAGCAATACAGCAAGAAAAGGAAATAAAACCCATTGCCATAGAGTCGATTCCAACTCATAGTGACCCTATAGGACAGAGCAGAACTGTTCCATAGGGTTTCCAAGGAACGGCTGGTAGATTTGAGATGGTGATCTTTCGATTAGCAGCCAAGCTCTTAATTACTATGCCACCAGGGAAATAAAGGGCATTCAAATTGGTAAGGAAGAACTAAAACTATCCCTATTCACAGATGATATGATCCTATACATAGAAAATCCAAAAGATTCCACAAGAAAGCTACTGGAATAAATAGAAGGATTCAGCAAAGTAGCAGGATATAAAATCGACACACAAAATTCAGTTGGATTCCTCTATTACTGACAATGAGAACTTCGAAAAGGAAATCAGGAAAACAACATCATTTACAACAGCCCCTAAAAAGATAAAATACTTAGGAATAAATCCAACCAGGGATGTAAAAGACCTATACAAAGAAAACTACAAAACACTACTGCAAGAAACCAAAAGAGACCTACATAAATAGAAAAACATACCATGCTCATGGATAGGAAGACTTAACATTATGAAAATGTCAATACTACCCAAAGCAATCTACAAATGTAATGCAATCCCAATTCAATTTGCAACAGCATCCTTTAATGATGGGAGAACTAATCACTAACTTTATATGGAAAGGAAAGAGGTCCAAATAAGTAAAGAATTACTGAAGAACAAAGGAGGAGACCTCACACTACCTGATCTCAGAACCTACCTAGTACATAGCTATGGTAGTCAAAACAGCCTGGTACTGGTACAATGACAGACACATAGACCAGCGGAACAGAATTGAGAACACAGATGTAAATCCATCCACCTACAGACAGCTAATCTTCAACAAGGGGCCCAAGTCCATTAAACAGGGAAGAGACAGTCTCTTTAAAAAATGGTGCTAGCAAAACTGGATGTCTACCTGCAGAAAAATGAATCAGGACCCATACCTCATACCATACACAAAAACTAACTCAAAATGGATCAAACACCTAAATATAAAACTTAAAACTATAAAGATCATGGAAGAAAAAATAGGGACAGCATTGGGGGCCCTAATATGTGGCATAAACAGAATATCAAACACAACTAAAAATGCCCAAACAGCAGAAGATGAACTAGAAAAATGAGACCTCCTAAAAAACATGCATGGGTAATCAAAAGACCTATCCAAAGAGAAAACAGAGAACCTGCAGACAGGGAAAAAAAATTTGGCAATAACACATCCAACAAGGGTCTGAAATTTACGGAAAACTTCAACACTTCAACAAGAAAAAGACAAATCATCCAATTAAAAAATGGGCAAAGGACACGAACAGACATTTCACCAAAGAGATTCAGGTGGCTAACAAACACATGAAGAGAGATGCTTGCAACCATTAGCCACCACCATTGCCATTGAGTCGATTATGACTCATAGCAACCCTACAGGACCGAGTAGAACTGACCCATAGGGTTTCCAAGGAGTGGCTGGTGAATTCGAACTGCCAACTTTTTGGTTAGCAGTCGAGCTCTTAACCACTGTGCCACCAGGGCTCCAAAAGAGAGATGCAAATCAAAACTACAATGAGATACCATCTCACCCCAGAAATAAAGCCACTGATCAAAAAAACAAAACAATAAATGCTGGCCAGGTTGTGAGGAGATTGGAAGTCTTACATACTGCTGGTGGGAATATAAAATGGTACAACTACTACGGAAAACAGTATGGCACTTCCTTAAAAACCTAGAAACAGAAATATCATTATGATTCGGTAATCCCACTTCTAGGTATATATCCTAGAGAAATGAGCCATGACACAAGTAGACATATGCACCCCCATGTTTATTGCAACATTATTCACAACAGCAAAAAGATAGAAACAATCTAACTGCCTATCAACGGATGAATGGATAAACCAATTGTGGTACATACACACAATGGAATACAATGATGAAGAATAATGATGAGTCCGTGAAACATCTCACAATGTGGATGAATCTGGAGGACATCATCCTGAGTGAAATAAATCAATCACAAAAGGACAAATATTGTATGAGATCACTATTATAAAAACCCAAGGAAAGGTTTACCCACACAAAAAAAACGATCTTTGATGGTTACGAGGGAAGGGAGGGGTAGGCAGGAGAAGTCATTAACTAGATAGTAAAACAAAACAAAACCAAATCCATTGCTGTTGAGAGTTGATTCTGACTCATAGTGACCCCATAGGACAGAGTAGAACTGTCTCACAGGGTTTCCAAGGGGCACCCGGTGGATTCTAACTAGCCGACATTTTGGTTAGCAGCCGAACTCTTAACCACTTCGCCACCAGGGTTTCCAACTAGGTAGTAGACAAGTATTAACTCTGGTGAAGGGAAAGGCAATACACAATTTGGGGGAAGTCAGCACAATGCAACCAAGGCAAAGGAAAACACAGAGAGGAACACAAGAATAAAAGGCAAATACGGTAAATACTATAACATATACAATCTATAACAACAGTAATAACAAACAAAAGTTTACAAGTGGATACATAGGTAGATAGGTATGCTAAATAGGTGAGGGAGGTTATACAGGAATACACATGCGTGCATATACAGGTATGATTATGGATATTTCTATACATGTATTTGTACATGCTGCATGTATATTCATATATATAATAGAGCACATAGGGGGCACAGTTATGGAAACTTCAAAACATAACCAAACACTTTGCGGGACTAAGTTACTGGGTTTGAACGCTAAGGACCATAGTCTCGGGGACATCTAGGTCAACTGGCATAACACAGTTCATAAAGATAATGTTCTACATCCCACTTTGGTGAGTAGCATCTGGGGTCTTAAAAGCTTCCGAGTGGCCATCTAAGATACAACCATTGCTGTCTTCCTGTCTACAGCAAAGGAGAGTGAAGAAAACCAAATACCCAAGGAAGCAATTAGCCCAAAGGACTAATGGCCCACATGAACTACAGTCTTCTCTAGCTGATACCAGAATATCTAGATGGTGCCCAGCTACCAATACTGACTGCTCTGACCAGGAACACAACAGAAGGTACAGGTCAGAGTGGGAGAAAAATATAGAACAAAATTCAAATTCATAAAAAAAGACCAGACTTACTGGTCTGATAGAGACAGAAGGAACCCCTGAAAATATAGCCCTGAGACACTCTTCTAACTTGGAACTGAAGCCACTCCCGGAGATCACCTTTCAGCCAGATAATATGACAGGGCTATAAAATAAACAATAATACCCGTTAGGAATATGCTCCTTAGAACAATCAACTGTATGAGACCAAAAGGGCAACATCTGCCCAAAAGTAAAGATAAGACGGCAAAGAGGGGCATGGAAACTAGAAGGGTGAAAATGGAGAATCCAGGTGGAAATGGGGAGAGTGCAGACACATTGCAGAGATTGCAACCAATGTCATGGAAAAATTCATGTATGAATTACTGAATGGGAAACTAATATGCTGTGTAAACTTTCACCTAAAGCACAATAAAATGCTCAAATAAATCTGAAAACCAGTGGTTTGAATATTATCATCTGATCCATGTGTCATGAAATGACAATGGACTTGACAGATTTGCTCTATTACAAAGAGGTGCACTACCTGAGTGAGTGGTGGTGCTCTCAGAGCTTTTAAACCCGAGGGTGAATTATTATTTCTCTTTATGGAGGGGAAAAAGATCATAATACTAGAATCTAAAAACCTGAGTGAAGAGAGTGACTTGATTTTCACCTACTTGATATACTGGCTTATTTGGCCGGTATTTCTTTAGGGCCTCAATAACTCCAAGCCAAAACTCTTCATAACAATAGAAACAAATCCTGCAAGTTAACTGAAAGGCTGCTCATTAGGTCTGTGAATCATAAGCAGCACAGACTCTTCGTTCATTTACATGTGTTTCACATCATTGACTTAGTGGTAACACAAAGACCGTCCTTACTCATTGTTTTAAGTGAAGAAAATCATCTGAACAGTATTTTCCTGAGACAGTGAAGAGGTCGACCATTAATTTGTTGCTGCTGTTGCCATTGTCGTTAGGTGCAGTCAAGTCAGTTCCGAATCACAGTGTTATATGCTCTATGTACAACAGAACAAAACACAGCCTGGTCCTGAGCCAGCCTCACAGTCGCTGCTATGTTCCAGCCCACTGTTGCAACCGCTGTGTTACTCCATCTCGTTGAGGGTCTTCCTCTTTTTTGTTGACCCTCCACTTTACCAAGCACTATGTCCTACTCCAGGGACTGGTCCCACCTGATAACATGTCCAAAGTACGTAAGACGAAGTCTCGCCGTCTTTGCTTCTAAGGAGTAATCTGGCTGTACTTCTTCCAAGACAGGTTTGTTTGTTCTTTTGGCAGTTCGTGGTCTTCTTTATTCATTGCCCAGCTTTTGCATGCATATGAGGTGACTGAAAATACCAAGGCTTGGGTCAGATGCACCATAGTCCTTAAAGTGACATCTTTGCTTCTTAACACTTTAAAGAGGTCTTTTACAAAATGCAATGTGTCATTTGTCATTTGATTTCTTGACTGCTGCTTCCATGGTTGTTGACTGTAGATCCAAGTAAGACGAAATCCTTGAAAACTTCAATCTTGTATCCATTTATCATGATGTTGCTTATTAGTCCAGTTGTAAGGATTTTTATTTTCTTTATGTTGAGGTGTAATCCATCATTGATTTAGAGGCCCTTTTAGTTCACCATCTAACTAAGTGATCTGACCTCTCTGCAGAAAAAGAAAACACACACACACACACACACACACGTATCTAGATATATAGACACAGATATATAACAGCAGTAGCATGCAAACATTGTGCTGAATCTAGGGCACCTCTCTAAAGTGACTACCATCATATAACTCCTACACCAGTGACAAGGCTTTGCATTGGTTTCCTAAGGCTGCCATGACAAAACAGCAGAAACAGGTGCAAGTTCCGAAGCGTCTTCCCCAGTGAAGTCACACAAACCCTAAAAACCAAATCTACTGCTGTTGAATTGATTCCAACTCATAGCGTCCCTATAGGAAAGAGTAGAACTGCCCCTTGGGGTTTCCAAGGAGAGGCTGGTGGATTCGAACTGACTTTCTGGTCAGCAGGCATTTCTTCTGAGGCTACTCTGGGTGAACTAGAACCTCCAACCTTTAGGTGAGCAGCCAAGCACATCAATCGTTTGCAGCAGCCAGGGAGTGTGAGGCATCAACTCCTCTAGAAACTCTTGCCTGATGCTCCCCTTCCCACATCTAGGTTAAGTGCCACAATACTCTGCTTCGGGAGGAACTTATCACACTGCAATTTCCAGTCTATTTTATTATTTCCCCACACTACACTGTGTGCTCCTTAAGGGTATGGGCTGTGGACTCCCAGTGTCCACATTGGAAACCGACAAATTGTTCCAGTTCAATAGATATTTGCTGACTGACTAAATGAATGTAATACTTTAGCAGGGTTCTCCTGACATTAGCTCCATCTCCCAGCCTTCGGGGAGAACTAAACTTAGACAACTCTGTCACAGACATCGGGAGTGGTGAGCTATTTTATGTTATCTTCTTTGCACTGACTTTGTTTAAAAACTAACAGCCAAATGTGGTCTCCCTGTTATAAATGTGTTGCTCTTCACAGCATGCAATTTGTATATAAATCCCACTTTTGATTTGACCTTATTTTTCCTAACCTCTTATTCTGATTAATTCACTTACACTTTTTTTTTAAATCTTGGGGTTGTTTTTCCAAGCTTAAATTCTTTCTGGAATGAGGCAGAATATAAATAAATACGTATATAGTCCTAGGGAGATGAAAACACCATCCTATTTTTTTCTAGAGAAGGCCCCCCCTCAATGTTTCTTGGTAATCCATTCCTGGCTGAATATTAAATACCATAAAGTGCAGCATACAAGGAGAAATATTTTCCTTCTGATTCTTCATCTCAACTTCATGCAATTAAATCAGTCTAATAAAAGGAACGCACAGGTGTGCCCATATTTTCTTTACAGGACTTAGCAACAAGGCTCAAAGAAATCAGTTCAGCTGAGCGCCTTGCTTTGTTCAGTCAATGTGCTACTGAAGAGCTATGTGTAAAATGAGCTGTGTAAGCAGAATCAAAATTTAAATTTACTAGAGATGTTCACTATTTAAAGAAACGTCATGGAAAAATCAAATTTATGAAGGGAGTAATCACCACAAAATTTATCTACTTTGCAATCCCAGATTTATATGCTGAGGCTATTTAAAAGTGTACTCTTAAAAAACCCTCCGCAAATTCTACTGTGTATGAACGCGCCATCCTCTCAATTTGTTCCATCACCAGTAAATGTAATTCAAGTCCAATACCAGTCAGAAAAACCAAATTAATATTAAATACTGAAATACTGTAATCACCAGAAATTAGCACTTCAAATGTGAGAAAGTTCTCAAAGCCCTGTTAATATTTTTCCCAATTTGACAAACATCTCTTCACAACACCACATGTAAAACACTGTGCTAGCTGTCAAAGGGATTTAATGTAACTAAGGCAAAGCTCTTGCCCTCAAGGAACTTATAGCCTGCTTATTAAGTACACTCATTCTGTTCCTTTTCCTTTTTTGTTCTTTTCTTTGTTACACATCTAGCTATTACTGATATCACACATTTTTTTTCTTTAGTAGAAGTTTTTATTTTAATTTTCCCCTTTGTATCTGTTTTTGTTTTATATACTGCTAGACAGGAGATAACTTATTAATTTGCTTTATAAAATTCCTAAAAAATCTACAAAGAGAAGGGAACATAGAGAAGTACAGCCCATGGGGAGTAGGCAATAACCTTAGAGAAGATTTAGAGCTGTTCATCATGTCAACATCTGAGATTAATACTAAATCTCACTAATCTGGACTTACTGAGTGAAAACCCTTTATGAATTAACTATAAATTTGAATTTTTAAAGAAATACAGTTTTTTTTAAAGAACTAATACGGTAATTCAAGTCGAGCTAATAAACGGTGGCTTAATGGACATGCTTAATAGACATACTAACAGATTTTAATGAACTGATAAGAGATGATTTAGAATTAAATTCTCAATAATTTGGATGTAAACAAGACATTGTAGAAAACATCTGAAAACTGTTTATCCTCTCATTAGGTCAAGAAATAGTCTTTCAGTATTTTTTACATTACTAGTTTTTTCTTCAAATCACATTTTACAAACAGTAAAAAGGGGAATTTTAGCCAATTTGTGTCCAAACTTATCACAACTTCTAAATAAGTATGATTGGATTGAAACTATCTTATAAATGAATTTGACAATGACCTAGAAGGAAAAACTGCTCACTAAAATTTGAGCTGAACTCTACATTTACCAGCAAATACTTTCCAGAACATCTGACAGCTCATGTATTAAAATCCCTGTTAATCGTTTAAAGTTTTAGTTCCTTTGTAGTCTAGCATGATGCGTGTACGTAACCCACTCCCAGGTATTCATGCAAGTTCATTAGCCGCCTGGGGGCAGGGGAGGGCAGGACAGACTTCATCATCATAAAGCACAGACGCAAGGCTCCCTGGGTCAGGGACAAATAAATCTTTTAGTGTAATTTCATGTTGCTTTATGTGCTGCTGTCTCCCTGCTGGGAAAAATGTTAAAATATTTAAGGTTTACTATCTGGTGTGATTGTGGTTTATAATTAAAGAAGTCTGGGATCAGAGGGAGGAATGGCAGAATCTAGTACTTTGTTTCAATAGGAATAATCTTAACTGAATTAGTAAACTTTTGGAGAAAGAGTCAATAAAAGTAAAAGTTCTGCTGAAGAAGGGGGGATAGAATCCTTCTGAAATCACCACACCAGCCATTCAAAGATAATCTATTTTAGTTAAGATAGAGCTAGAAGAACAAGGGGAACTGTGTATGTCACAAAGATCAT
The DNA here is from genome assembly GCA_030035585.1 of Dugong dugon. Classification (NCBI taxonomy): domain Eukaryota; kingdom Metazoa; phylum Chordata; class Mammalia; order Sirenia; family Dugongidae; genus Dugong; species Dugong dugon. The sequence goes on along the minus strand of CM057469.1, from coordinate 17,799,322 downwards.
GATTATCATCAGTGCTGAAATCAACTACACTCTAATACGACAACTGTTTTTTACATATCTCCATATTTATCCAAATACCAGACAGACAGTGGGGAAGAATGGCCTAATTTTATTAATTAGAACACTATTTTGAGCTGGAGTTATCTGATCGGCAAGTTTGCCAGGCAGTCCCTCAGCCCGTTCCTCTACCTCTCATACTCCCTCTACCGTTTGTCTCTTACCCCTATCTCCTGGCCTAAATAAGAAAAAATCTTGTCATGGGTGGGAAGTTGTGGGATGGGGTGGCGGGGGGGGGGGGGTGCAGAGAACATCTGGGTTTTATCAGCTGGTCTCAGGATTTGCAGAGTTTCTTCAAATGCTAAATCTTAATGTTGCTCTGCAGACTTGCGCCTCCTGGTACAACTAATGCAGTACTCCTCCTCCACCCCCAATGCCCCCATAGCCCATAGCCTTGGGGCTCTCCAAGGAAGTAGAGTTCAAGACCAAAAATAAGGACAACTTGCTCCTGGACATGAATCTAGCAATTGACATTATTCTTCATTAAACACATAATTGTATAAATGACTTGATTTAAATCTACTCCATTATTTTGTCTGAATGAAAAGCATATGCACAACAGCAGGCTGGAAGAGAAACTGGAGTTTGCAGATGCATATTACTGTATGTGCAACACGCCCAGCAGAGGTTCGGCTCAGTCAACATCACGTGGCAGAAAAACCGCAAAGAGTTATAAAGGCCGTACACTCCAGCGCCCACTGAGCCACTGTTGCTGCAAGAGGAGTAAATGGGCCTTAGCAAGACCCTCCTTAGGGTGAACAAGAGGATGTGTGGAGGGACATCAAGAAGGAATTTGTGGTTTGCAATTGGCCAGTCAATTCTCAACATAAGCGAATCCAATATGTGTGACTGTTTAGAAAAGCAATTAAGGGTAGTTAAATCTTTCTTGGTTAATTAAGTGATTTTTATCTAGAGGTGTGGTTGGAGGAAGGAAACTCCTGGAAAATAGGATCAGAAAGAAGTGTTTAGTGTGAGAGAATAAGTTCCAGATGATTTTGTTCATACGTCTTATGCTTAAATTCAGACTATTACGTCTAGACACTGAAAATTAAACTACAGGTCAGCAAAAAAAGAACACCCAAGTGGTAAGAGGCTGTCATTTCACTGCTGCCTTTATTAGAAGAATTTGCTTCCCTCAAATCTACGTTTTATCATTTTCTTCTTCATAATAAAACTCCTTCTGATGATACAAACCATTGAAAAAGAAAAATCAAAAGTAAGAATAACATAAAACTGAATGTTTAAGCTTAGGATGTCTGCTGACCCATGCAATGCTCAGGAGGAGGATATGGCTGGGAAGGGGGCTGAAAGGCTGTGGGAAGAGCAGGAGCCTAAGAGACCGAGCCCAGACAGTGCCTGGACCTGTGAAGTGTGCCCACAACCTGCTACCTATGTACCCTTCAGCCAGACAAATCCTAAGCCACAGGCTCCTCAACTCTACAAACAGTATAATATTTTGTCAGTAGTAATGAATATTGAATATACTATGGACTGCCAGAAGAATGAACAAATCTGTCTTAGAAGAAGTACAGCCTGAGTGCTCCTTGGAAGCGAGGATGGCTTCATCTCAAGTACTCTGGACACGTTATCAGGAGGGACCAGTCCCTGGAGAAGGACTACATGCTTGGTAACATAGAGGGTCAGTGAAAAAGAGGAAGACCTTCAACAAGATGGACTGACACAGTGGCTGCAACAATGGGGTGTAACAATGATTGTGAGGATGGTGCAGGACTGGGCAGTGTTTGGTTCTGTTGTACATACAGAGTCGCTGTGAGTTGTAAGTGACTCAATGGCACCTAGCAACAATGATGAACTACCCAAGCATTTGTTACTGTTATAGTAATAAAACCCATAATAATAAGTACCAGCCTTCTTAATAACAAATCAAAGATCTCCTGAATTTGGAATCACTATAAAATGACTCTTCTATGGCTGCTAAGCAAAAAAACGTTGGCAGTTTGAATCCACCAGCCATTCCTTAGAAACCCTATGGGGCAGTTCTACTCTGTCCTGTAGGTCGCTATGAGTTGGAAATGACTCGATGACAACAGGGTGTTTTTTTAAAAAATAAAAATAAAAATAAAACAAACATCTCTTGGGAGTGAGCCAGTTTTGCTGTCATACAGTTTGTAAAGTCATCATCCAGAATTACCACACATATAGCCACTTCAGCAGGGAAAGGGCCAACATGTAATGTGTCCAGTTGTTCCCACTGCCTCTGCCTAAAAAGCAAATGAAAAGATTTTCCCTTTCAAAAATTTTTGTTGTTAACTGTTGTCGAGTCAGCCCCTAACTCATGGTGACCCCCATGCAGAAGGGAACGAAACACTGCCTACCCTGTTGTAATCCACAGGGCCTTCACTAGCTGATTTTTTTGGAAGTAGACAACCAGGCCTTACTTCCTAGTCTGTCTTACTCTGGAAGCTCCACTAAAACCTGTTCAGCATCATAACAATACGCAAGCCTCCACTGACAGATGGTGATGGCTGCACATGAGGTGCACCGGCTGGAATCCAACTTGGGCCTCCTGCACGGAAGTTGAGAATTCTACCACTGAACCACCACGGTCCTCTCTTTCAAAAATAAAACCCACCAAAAACCAACATGGGAAGGAGAATCACTAACTAGGATCTGTTTGCACAGGAAACAAGATGGCTCCCATCTGAAAATAAAATGGTGGCAAAGACACTAACAACATTTGGATTATCATCTCCATTTTTTAGATACTAACACTGAGGCACAGAGACAATAAGTAACTTGTCCAAAGTCACATAGTTGGTCAGCCCGGCTCTGGATCCTGTATTTTTATCATGACAATGTAGCTGTCTCATCTTATTCTGCTGTTAAAAGGAAAATTTTGAAACAGAAAAATCTAAATCAAAATGCTCTCGTTTGTAATAAAAGAAAACAAACTGAGAATTTGCCAAAGGTATGAAAATTTTCTTCTGTGAAAGGAAAGCTTCATGCCAGATACCTTCGACTCAACATTAATATCTAACACATATTTACATAAAACAAAAGAATACCATCATGTTAATTATGCTCCTAAGTTAGATAATAACCTTGAAAGCAGGTCTACTGCAGATGTTAATCCACGAATCTACAATGATGCCCTGATTTGTTTTTGCAGATAAACCATGCTAAGTGTTTAAGGACAAAAACATTGCCAGAAATGAAACCTAAGCCAAGTTCCTAAATGCATGTATTATTTTTAGTAATTATTTCAATGTTAATAGCCAAACAAATACACATAATGCCAAAGCAAGAAATAAAATCAACATAAAAAAAGAGGCATTTTTATCCCAAAAGATACCACTTCAAGCTTTCCATGTTGCTTTCAAACTCATCTCTATCCAAGCACAAAAGTATGTAGGAACTCCTTTGTTGCTTCTTCTGTACAAGAATTCAACATTTTCCACAGGCTCATCCCTGAGGCGGAGGCACAGCATTCTCTGACTACTCCGGCCACGTACTAAGGTCGAATCCCACTTGGGGTTAGGTTGGCAGGAACCATTCTAATTCTTCCATGGGGATGCTCTGGGAGCAGCGGTCTATGGTACTGCCTCACAAGCCATCATTTCCCCGACATCCTCACCATGTGTAGGATGTTATAGGGAGACATGAATGACAACATCCTCTTCCCCAGTGAAGCATACCTATGGATGTGGTGGGCACTTCTTAGGCCTAAGTCTGTGCTCAGAGGGAAGACCCAGGCTTGGAGAGCTGCTCATCCTCCCCTTCCTACACTATCTTTGAGGCTGAGAGGCGTGGGGACTTAGAGAGTCACAAAGACTCCCAATGAAAGACACAGAAAACTAGCATGTTGGGAACTGGCAATTGCCACACCCATGGCAACAGCGTCTCTCTTATGTCCTCTTCTTTTCCTTTTCCCCTCCTTCCTGAAGGCTAAACTGATAGCATTCACCTCATCTCTTCATAAAATATGAGAAAAAATACCACAAATACATTTAATTCTCAAAGAAGGAGAAAGAGAAAGCAGTATCTAACATTGATCAGGTCTAATTATACTTTTTTGGTGTTTAGCCAGAAGTACATCTGGGCATTTCTGTTGTAATCTATGAGAGATTTCATAACTGAATCCACTTCAAAATAATGAGCTTTTAATTATTAGTTCTCTGACATACCTTTTATTCACACTCACTTTATTTTTATTATCTTATTGTGTTTTACGTAAAAGTTTATACAGCAAATTAGGGTTCCATTTAATAATTTTTATACAAAAGTGTTCTGTGCCATTGGTTACAATTTTTAGAATGTGTCAGCATTATTTCCATTCTGTTTGCTCTGTTTCCATTGATCTACCTTCCTTTCCCTTTCTTGCCTTCTCATCTTTGCTTCTGGGTAAATGTTGACCGTTTGGTCTCATGTAGTTAATTGTTTTAAGGGAGCACATTACTCACGGATGATATTGTTTATTTTATAAGCCAATCTGTTATTTGGCTGAAAGGTGACCTGCAGAAATAGCTTCAAATCCAAGTTCAAAAGTTATCTTGGGGCAATAGTCTCACGGGTTCCTCTAGTCTCTATCAGTCCAGTAGGTCTGGCCTTTTTTAAAAAAAATTTTAGTTTTATTCTACATTTTTCTCCCATTCTATCCAGGACCTTCTATTGTGTCCCGGTCAGAATGGTTGGTAATTGTAGCCAGGCACCATCTAGTTCTTCTGGTCTCAGGTTCGAAGAGGCTGTGGTTTGTGTGGGCTGTCCCGTGGACTAGTTTCTTCTCTGAGCCTTTGATTTCTTTCATTCTAGTTTGCTCTATATGCATAGAGATCAGCAGTTGAATCTTAGATGGCTGCTCGCAAGCTTTTAAGATGCCAGACACTACTCACCAATCTAGGATGTAGAACACTATCTATGTGAACTATGTCTCATTTTATTTTTGAAAATGACATCCAAAATGGCGACAAGCTTCAGGATGCTGAAGCAGCAGAAGAGAATGTCCCTGTATTCCCTTCCCCTAACTACTCAGGAATCAGATCCGAGGGGAGTACTCTTCACCAAGAGGCAAAGTCCTTTACCCAGGGAGCTCTCCAAACTCTAATCAGAAAGCAACAGAACAAAGCGAAACGCTGGGATAAAGTGGGAAGGGAACAATTGTGTTTAAATTCACAAAAGCAGAGTCTTAACTAGTGACAAATCTGATTATAGAACTATTTTAATGGCATGCACCTTGTACTGCTTTCAAACGCACAGAATAAGCTGAATAAGTTACTACTATGCTAGATAATGAAACAGATAAGAATTTATGTGTAATTGGTACATTTTAAGCTTGGTGTTTAAAAGCTTTTTATCTCTAATTAGAAAAAATATTCTTTTAAGTCATTAATTGGCAACCATAAATTTTAATTCTATTCTTGGCCTAATTATCATAAATTTCAAGTAAGTGGGCTGTAAAACAATAAGGCTTTACTGGCTCAATTAGGAATACTAGTTGAAGAGATTCATAAGGAGATTACAATAAGATAAATTAACTCAATATACAGAAACACTAGAATACAGAATATCAAATGTAATAGATTTGTATGTAAGGAACATGTAAAGATATCTGAGACATATTAGTAAGTAAAAATAAAGATGTTGCAGATATATATATACAATATGATGCTCTATTTTTCTTATGTGGGGTGTGTGTGTAGAGTCCTGAAGGTCACATGTCAAAATACTAGCAGTGGTTACCTTCGGGAAAGATGGGAAGAGACGGAATAGGGACTGACGGTTGTGATCAAGGGGGGATTTTAGCTTTGTATGGAATATATATATATATATAGTGTTTATGATATTTTTGCAATTAAAAATTAGTTGAAATTTTCAGATTATTTATATCCTACTGGAACTAATCTCAAGTAGTAAATGCTGAGTATTAAAGACACTAGAGGTTTAAAGATGCTAGAGGTACTAGGAAAGTACTATGCTCGATACTGTAGAGGTTTGTAAAGTATATAACTCCGTTCCTGTGCAACCTTATGAGATCCAAGCCTCGGGAGCAATTTACTAAGAAGAGATCAAGTACTGTATAATGACTGACAAATTGATCTTGGCCTAGGTCATTAATACCAGAAGGATATCTTGATAGGATCACACAAATTAAGAAGTGGCCTGCAGCTCCAAAGCATTTCCTTTGATGAAAACTTTTGAGAGTCCTTAGACTAATTCGGAGTAATACACTTTTCTTCATATAAAGACAAGAGAAAAAGTTATCTTTCTTTTTTACTGGCTTGCCAAAAAAAAAAACTGTTCTGTCATTTTTGCCATGGTTGACCCAGATAAATTATCCAATTTTCCTCCCTTTGGCTGAGGTAAAAAGCAGAAAAAAATGCTTTGTTTCACAGCAGATCAGCATTTATTGAAAATATTTATTGTAAGACAGTATTTACTGAAAGACTAATACTTGCCAGGCTTATAAGGACAGAAAGACAAGATAGTTCTTATCCTTTACAATATAAGTAAAACATGTAAGATATACATGTACACAAATGGATATAAAACAAGGCTGACTGTCATATAGAAGTAGGAAGGAAGGAGACATTTTTCCAGTTTGAGAATCAGGAGGAGCTGGCCCTTGAGGATGTGCATTTCAGGGTTGAAATGGGGGTGGGGAACCAAATAGAAATAGGAGGTAAGGAAATGTAGGGCATCTGAGGGGAAAGCTAGGCAGCCCAGTATAACTGAAGCATACAGGTTACATAAGGTGGAATTTCTGAGAGAAAATGCTGGGTATGTAAATTAGGATCAGATTCTTGGACTCTTGATGCCAAGCTGAAGAGCTTGGGCCTTATTTGATAGGCAGTGGGATTCACTGAAGATGTTTTTAAACTGTGGAGTAACATGCTTCATCGTTACCCAACAAATGTTTTTTGAGAGCCTATTATGTGCCATAAACTGTGTTAACAAGTAGGAGTACAAAAATGAGCCCAACAAAGTCCAACCTCAAGAAGACTACAGTCTAGTGGGGGAGATAAATGTGTAAACAGATAATTTCTAAAGTAGCAATATGGAAAAAGGAATGCACTGTGACTTTGTCTAGCAAATTGGAGCCCTGGTGGTGCAGTGGTTAAGTGATGTGGCTGCTAACCAAAAGGTTGGCAGTTCTAATTCACCAGCTGCTCCTTGGAAACCCCATGGGGCAGTTCTACTCTGTCCTATAGGGTCGCCATGAGTTGGAATCAGCTTAATGGCAAAGGGTTTTGTTTTTTTTTGTCTAGCAAACATGCCAAGATTGGGATTGTGTTACCAATATCGAAAGATGGCGGTTCAAACCCACCCAGAGATACCTTGGAAATAAGACCTGGCAATCTGCTTCTGAAAACCCTACGGAGCAGTTCTATGCTGCACATATAGGGTCGCTATAGGGTCGCTAGAAGTCAGAGTTGACTCGATGACAACCAACACCACCAGTCTACATGTCGTACATACACCTAAGAGTAACTAGTTTAAAATTATAATAAAAGAGAGATTGAAAGGATAAAGTCAATCAGGAATCAGTTTTTGCTGTAATCAGAATATCTGTCATCTAATAAAAAAGTCATAAACTAGTGCAAAACAATATTACTGGCCTGAGGGAAAACAGAGGTTTTTCTTGTGTGCTGCAGAAATTAATGCAGAATTTCACTTGGAAATTCTCTAGTTCAACTCTCCATTCTTGGTGGTATTCTCATTTATAGAAACAAAACAAAACAAACAACAGTTTGTCAAATGAAATGAAAACAAAAATTAGTATCTTTTCTTCTTTAAAGCTTCCACCTTAGTTCAAATTAAAATCTTATTTATTGCTGATGCTCAGTAAAGTACATCTCAGCAGTCTCTTTTAAAGTGTTCTCCCTAAACAAGAATGATATATGTATATGTATGAATATATGCATAAGTATTTACACGTATACATGTACACATTTTTTTTTTTTAACTTTGAGATGATGTAAGCCTTCTTACAGCAAAATACCTGACGCAACTTTTATCTGACACTTTCCTGCAAACAGTCTTTATTGGTCTATTGTCATCCCAATTTCACTCTTAAAAGAAAAAAGGAGGTTATTTAGTAACTCAATACACTCAGGGCCCAGATGCCCTCAATTCCCAGTGGTCCCTAGGACATAGTTCATTTCTAACAACAAAAAGAAAGCTCTTTCTTATCTTGCTCCCTTCTACACTGCATCCATGTCACTCTCTGGCTCAGTTCACTGTGGTCTTGAGTATGTGAGGTCCAACCATCTTTCAAGGTCCCATTCAAGTCCCACTGCATTATTCCTTCACTCATTCACTCACTCACATGTATACTATATGTCAGGCATATATTTGTTTCTAGAACTATATAAAATTCTTAAGACAAAGCCCCTGCCCTCAAAGAGATGACAGAATACCAGGGGAGACAGATAAGTAAACAGGCAATTTAAATATCAAGGGGTATAAGACAGAGGTCACCAGAATGCAGAAAATTCCACTGTCTCAAGCAGCTTGCCTGGCACGCCCCCATACCTTTACAGTAGAATCCTGGTTCCTTTGCTTGACACACCCTGTAGCTTCACATTAAAATCCTGGTTCCCCTCACCTTAACTGTTGCCCCAAAACTAGAGGAAATTGGTGGAAACCAGTTTAGGCACCATGCAGACATTCGGGATAACCTTTTAGACTCATACAGAGTAACCTCCCCACCTCTGGGTGGAGTTTAACCGGCATTTTCTGAACACACACTGCATGGAGTTATATGTAAACCCCACAGTGCCCGTGTAGTATGAGATTAAGAATGTTGCTGATGTAACCTGTATGAACTTCCTACATAAACTCCCTTAAAAGTAACCTTCCCCCTCACCCTCGCCGAGCAGTCTTGGTGGCAGCAGCCTTGATCATTTCCTTTTCTTACACAATGAAATAAAGGCGCCTTCCACCTCGGTCTCTTGTTTATGAGACTAGTCACACTGAGCAGAACCTGGGGTTCCCACCTGGCGACAGGTAAGTACTCCAGTTGTAGGGGGAGAGAGAGAGAATCAGGACACTATGGGAGCATAAAAGGAGTCCTGGGGGCACAGTGGTTAAGTGCTCAGCTGCTAACCAAAAGATTAACGGTTCGAACTCACCAGCCCTTCTGTGCGAGAAAGATGTGGTAGTCTGCTTTCATAAAGATTACCACCTTGGAAATCCTATGGGGCAACAGGATATGGAAGCATAAAGGAGTGAAATCTAATCAAGACTGGGAAGCCCAGGGAAAGCTTCCCAGAGAAGGTGTAGTCCTGAACGATGGGGCTGCAGAGTGGAAGGGAGGCAAATCAAGCCTAGAGCATGAGTTATAGAAATTACCTTGAGGACAGAAAACATGGCAGGATTCAGTATGGCAGAAGCACAAAATGAGGAGACAGAATCAAAAAGGTTGGAGAGGTAAGTAAAAGGGTTAGAGGAATGAGATTATGATGAGTCTTGTATTTATGCCAGGCTAAGGAGTCTGGACCTTACCAGAGGGCAATGGTGAGTCATCAGAGGGTTTAAAGAAGAGCAGTGTTTCAGTCTACTTGCTGTAATACGGAGCACTGGCTGAAGGAAGGAAGACAATACTAGAAGCATGGTAGCTAATTAGGAGGCTGATGCAATGACCCATATAATGATGGCCTAAACTAAGGTGTTGGCACTGGGAATGAAGAAAAGTACATAAATTCAAAAGAGAATAAGGAGGTAGAACAGACCAGACATACTGACTGACTGCATGTGGAAATAAGGGAGGAAGAGTCAACAACGGCTATCAGGTTTCCTCTATTCAGTCATTAAACAAATATTTACTAATCACCTAGTATGTGCTGTGGTTCTAGGTTCCAGAGATAGACCAGTGAACAAAAGAATGACTTGTCCTCATATAGCTTATATTCTAGCAGGAGAAGATAGACAACAAACAAACAAAACCCTTCAAAAAACCCTCCCTGATACTGGCCAATACTGACTTGTGCCTTCTTAGGTGTGCCAGAGTAAACCACATGTTTTGGAACTAGATGACACAGAGTAGAGCCACACCATACATACATGGATAGATGTAATAGACTTAGCTGGGAATCCTACAACACATTAATGATCAAGTCTGAAACAGGCCATTCATGTTGATGAAACCTGAATGGTCTTTAAAGATTCTTCTGGCTTCTGGTAAAGAAGCAAAACATGGTTTGTACTTTCGGGCATGTTAAGAAATTTTCAAGGGTATTTTAACTATACTCCTTTTCACTTTATGTGATAAATTTTAAACCTAATTTATTTCCTACCTCAACTCACCGAGTAGACTCTACTGTATTCTGTTTTGTTCTCTAATTGTTTCATATGGGTAAATAAGTAAAATTACTTGTGTAAGTTTCCAAGGAGTTTTAGACTCCTGAAAGGCAAAAGCTGTGTCCTGCATGTCTTCACAAAGCCCTGGTCACCAGCAGAGTTCCAGGCACATACACAGTGCTCAGTAAAGACCGCTGAGTAGAAACAGATGGGGCGCAGTATAACCTTATTGCAGATTCTGATCTCCAATTAAAAGAAGAACACAAAAAAACACTCAAAACATAAAACAAAAAAACTGGGGGATGCTAGAAATGACTGTCTCATGAAAGACTAGAATATTTACGCCCAAATGACTGCAAAAGAAAGAGAGGGGTAGAGTAAGGGGAGAAACAATCAAGTAAAGAAAAAATACAATTTGCAGGGGGAAAAAGAACTTCTAGGGGCAATTTGGAACATTAGTGCACACATGACAATTCAACTGCAAACTTATCTTTCACTTTCTTCATAAATCTTAAGTTACTACAATGTCCTAGGGGAAACTTATCTTTGCTGGGAAAGTCATTAAACAAAACTGGAGGATTTAGAAGGAAAAAGGTAAATAACTAGTGTGAAAAGAAAGATTACCAAGGACTCTTTTCTTCTTAAGACAAAAGGGAAAAGACTCTCAAAAAGCCGTAAACTTACTGTGCAAGTTCAGTGCATCATTTCACACACTCTCTTATCACACAACACACAGAAAAGCCCTAATATTTTGTTTATTTATTTTGTTTGTCTTATCTCCCCAACTAGAATGTGAGCTCCACAAGGACAGGGATTTTCTGTGTGGCTCACTGTTCTCTCCCCCAGCATCTAGAACAATGCCTGACAAATAATAGGTGCCCAACTGTAAGTGCTGAATGAATGAAAGCATCAAGGCTTAGAAAGCGAAATAGCCCACTTGTAGAGTGCACGTTTACTGTCGCAAGGGTAATCAGTATGTGAAAATCAGATGCAAGATCACCCTGAAAGAAGTCCATCACCAATGCAAGTCAGTTACCAATCTGTTCTATCAGTACAAACTAGAAAACAATGAAACCCACAGAAAAGGAACTATGAGACATTTAACTCCTGTGATCTTAGCTTTGATGAAGGAGAAATGCCATGTAAGTAGAGTCGGTTGGTTTCCATCTGGTAAGAGTGTGGTTACCTTTAAAATCTGAAGTTAAAACCTAAGACCCTGAGGGTTTTAAACGCCTCTCTGCATTTAAGCAGGGTGCCCTCCACCCCCATTCCTTTGAGTATCTGTGTATGAACTACAAAAGAAGATATTTCTTACCAACTCTAAGTGTAGTTAAATACAGGACTTTTTTCTCCTACTTCTATCTTTTAATTACTAGTGATATGTAGATGACACAACCTTATTTGCTGAAAGTGAAGATGACTTGAAGCATTTACTGGTGAAGATCAAAGACTACAGCCTTCAGTATGGATAACATCTCAAGGTTAAAAAAAAACAAAAATTCTCACAGCTGGACCAATAAGCAACATCATGATAAACAGAGCAACTTTTAAGTTATCCCGGGTTTCGTTTTACTCAGATCCATAATCAATGTCTATGGAAGCAGCAATCAAGAAATCAAACGACATATTGCATTGGGCAAATCTGCTGCAAAACCCATCTTTAAAGGATTAAAAAGCAAAGACGTAACTTTGAGGACTAAGGTGCACCTGATGAAAGCCATGGTATTTTCAATTGCCTCATATACATGCAAAAGCTGGACAATGTATAAGGAAGACCGAAGAAGAATTTATGCCTTTGAGTTATGGTGTTGGCGAAGAATACCGAATATACCATGGACTGCTATAAGAAGGAACTAATCTGTGCTGAAAGAAGCACAGCCAGAATGCTCCTTAGAAGCAAGGATGGTGAGACTTCGTCTCACTTTGGACCTATCAGGAGGGACCAGTCCCTGCAGAAGGACATCATGCTTGATAAAGTAGAGGGTCAGTGAAAAAGAGGAAGACCCTCAAGGAGATGTATTGACAAAGTGGCTGCAACAATGGGGTCAAACATAGCAATGAATGTAAATGGGGTCGCTATGAATCAGAGCCAAATCAATGGCACAAAACAACAACAGTGTGTCAGCTCCAGTGGGATACATCATCTTCCTTGCTAGAAAAAAACTGAAAACAGATGTACTTCTCAAACTGGCCTATGGGCCAAACTGAACTCCTAGGTTTCTTAACAGCTCCCTTCAAATTACACAGAACAAAATTTCCCAATCAATAACATAGCCAGTCTTGCTTATATCTCAGATAAATCAAAATTATGACCCTTCCTTTACCAAGTCCCACTCTTTGGTCCAAACAAATAAACAAGCACACAAAATTAATATGAAGTTCACAGTTTGGTATTTTTTTGGGAATCACATAATTCACTATGAACTAAAGCCAAAATGAAAACCTTTGTTACGCAAAATTATATAAACCAAAAAACCAAACCCCCTGCTGTCAAGTCAATTCCAACTGACAATGACCCTATAGGACAGAGCAGAATTGTCCAATAAGGTTTCCAAGGCTGTAAATCTTTACAGGAAGCTGACTGCCATATCTTTCTCCCTCGGGGCTCCTCACAAAATTATATAAAACATGGAAATATGTCAAAAGGATAACTGCATGTCTTTTCAGTGTCATACTGGATCACTGTATAAACAGGTCCATCCAAGGATTATTTAATAGTTTAGGATAATGTACCTTTGTTTGGTTTACTATTTATTAGCTATTAGCACCCAGACTCTGTTAAGTTTCATGTTAACTTGAAGATTTTTGTCCACAGAGAAGCCAATGATTTTTTTATGATAGAAAAGATAACCCCAAAAATTACAGTTTTATTGCCCTATAGGATATAATCAGTTTATTAATCTTACAACTTTATTCTAATATTCTGTCTGTGCCTATATATTCTTAATCTCTGAAGTTCTCTTGGATTCAGTTTTACCACCCTGCTGATTTTCTTATTTAAGCAAACAAATTTATGACACATGCTCACTTCGTATTTGTATGCGAATCACACTTTTATTGTTTGGAAAAATATACTTTGATACCTTAAAGTCTTGATATATTTTTTTCTTAGATGCCTACAGACTATAATAAGGGTAATTTGGTATATTGCTCTAACAGTGGCAACAAAAGAATGTAAATCAACTGCATTATTCATTCTTCGAAGGCTGATTATTGATCCTATAGTACTTCTGTTGAATTATTTACTAAAAAATTTAACAAATAATTACAAATTATTACTATTAGTATACTTTAGAGCACATTATTTTATCCCTAAAGATGCATATTAATACTTTATAATCACAGTAGCTAGAAAAATACATAAACGAAAGCACAAATTGTTGCTAAATGCTATATCTATCTCTGTTTTCCTTTTAAGGTAGCTTTAAGCCTGCACATCCTAAAGAACATCGCAATTTTCTCTTTAAAAACCACTGAATTTTATCTTCCAGAAAAGGCACTGCTACATTCTCTACATTAGCTTTGAAATACTCTAATAAATACATATTCACAGTGTGATTTACATGTGTTTTAGTTAGCGTCAATTCATACCCCAATGGCGTTAGTTAACATCTCAAGTGCCCTAATGAGGAATTACTCCAGGGGTGGTTAGTTATCATTTGACACACTCTAATCATATGCCACAAATCCAGAGGTCCTACAAAAAGGCTTCAACTGTCTTTACCTCTGATCAACCTTAAAGGGTTTGTTGCTTTGTATTACAGATCGTAGAAACGATTTTTCCTTGGTGAAACAAAGGGCATTTCAGATACACGGATGGTTAAAAACAATGTAGAGGTGCTTTTGCCTTTACATGAACAGGATATAAGATTCTAGCATACCTAATAGCTAGGATAACCATAGGTTCCAATTTACCTGGTACAGTCTCAGTTTATACCAGCACAATTATTTATAGTACCCCCTTTAGCTCTCAAAACTATCTTGGTTTGGGCAATAAATTACATACATACCCTACAAAAGCATACTCTTCTTAAAGGCACTTGGACTTAATATCAGGATGGATCCTATATGGATTTTTGTCAACCAGCTGCAATTAGGTTAGCTGAATCCTGCAACTAAAATACTGTTGAATCTGCTTCGAGTGGCTCTTCCAGGGCAAGGTGCTTGTACCTAAAAGGATATAGAAGTAGGGGCTTCAGCAGGTTTCAGAACAGGTTGTATGGTGTTTGCGTGCCTACTTGATAATAAATGTTTGTATTTGTGTGTGATTCAGTCTGAGATTTGCCTTCATTATAACATGCTGGCTGGAACTGTGGTTGAAGGTGAGAAGACCTACCATCCTTATTTACCTCTATGGGAGGCTGGAGTCCTCGTGGCCTAGTGGTTAAGAGCTCAGCTGCTAACCAAAAAGTCAGCAGTTTGAATCCAACAGCTGCTCCTTGGAAATCCCTATGGGGCAGTTCTACTCCGTCCTATACGGTTGCTATGAGTCAGAATCAACTCATCGGCAACAGATTTTTTTTTTCTTTTTTTAATGGGGGGCTACAGATATATTTCCAAATATTTGGTAACAAATAAATTTGCTTAAGTCAGTTTGCAACTGATACACATCTTGAGAACACCATGAAGTTTGTCACTATACACATGTATCTGAAAGCCATGGGAACCAAGTTGAATGGCAAAAAATAGTAACATGAGGGGACTGTACATTTACAAAAAAGTACAGCAAGGATGACAATAAAACACTTCAGTCCCTGAAACAACAATATGACAAAGACAAAATGAATGAAATGCCTAACAACCCCAGCTCTGGGAATCAGATCAACTTCTGACTTAGAAACCCTTTTGATGAGCTGGATAACAACAGGCTCAAATACAGCATAACTAGGAACTGCCAAGAATGTTTATAAAAGCTCTTCAAAGAAAACGTAGTTTTGTTTCATAAAAGGCACTGAGAGGTTTTACTCTCCTTCCCTCATATGGCAACAGCAGTGCTGACAGCATCATTTGTTCATTTCTCTTTACTCTCTTCTTTACTGTTATTACCTATAAACATGAAGAAGTGTGCATGGATGTGTTTTAAAGGCAAAGATAATACTTTATATCTTTGGAGCAACACACAGAGAGCCAAAATGCATCCAAATTCCTCAGTTTTGTCAACTTTTCATCATATTTTATTTTATGGCAAGTAGATTAAGCTGTATTGTGTTCTGGCACAAAGTCTAACTTTACACAAATAAATATGAACATATGTGTGTGTGTATCATCAGTAACAATGTTGTTGTTATGTGCCATCAAGTCAATTTTGACTCATAGTGACCCCATGTCACCCCCATACAGTTTTCTAGGTGGCAATCTTTATGGGAGCAAATCACCAGGTCTTCCTTCCAAGAAGCTGCTGGATGGGTTCAAACTGCCAACCTTTTTGGTTAGCAGCCACAGATTTAACTGCTGTGCCAGCAGGGCTCCTTAGTAATGATGTAGCAGAAAACAGACAGTAATAATATGAATGGAACTTAGTTTAAAAAAAAAAAAAACCCCGCATCATAGATATAGCCTACAAAGTTACCACTGGTTCCATTTTAAAGATATTTCAACCTATGGGAACAACTAAATACAACTTAAAGAGATATATTGATCTCTTGATCAGCCAACAGCCCTACAGACCACAACAGTCCAATCTGCAACTGACCATATGGATGGTGCAGAACTAGGCAGCATTTTGTTCCATTAAGCATGGGATCACCATGAGTTGGGCCCAACTTGACTGTAGCTAACAATACCAACAACAACAGAGTTGAACTCTGACTTAGTTTATGACTGGCTAGGTAATAATGACAACCTCTAACAAGGCTGACAAGCTCTCTCTGGTCAGGGCCCCAAGCAAACCCCACCAGAGCTGTTTGCCAGTCCCTGCCCCTGACTCTGGGATCAGCACCTCTGGGGATTGAGGTGAACCCAGACCAAAGTAATAAATCACTTGGAATTAAAACTAAAGGGTGATGGGGCTGGGACAGGTATAAGATTCCTCAGTTGCAAAACATTTTCTTTATGTTTTCATATTTTAAAAAGAAAAAATGAATACTTGAGAACCTTCTTAGGAATATCTGTTCAGCATGGAACAGCACAACTTATTTTACTAATATACTCCATATAAAATACCTCATCTGTTTTCCACATAATATGGGAGGGGAAGAGGGATAGAGAAAAACTAAAGGAAGAAGGAAAAATTTATTAAGTGTATGCTATTTTAAGCACTTTAAAAAATTTCTTCTTTCACTTAATCTCATTTTAAATTAGTTTACTTTCATGATTTACTTCTCAGACAGGTAAATACCATAATCCCCAGCTTCTAAAGAAGAGACCATTAGCCAATATTACATTGAAAGATGTCTTTTTCTTAACAGTACCTTCTATGCTGCACACAATGTCAATTTCAACTATTTTTGCCAACTTACTTGATGACAAAAATCTCTTGTGAGTCAAATGTTTAAACAAAGGAATAAATCCCCCACATATTTTCCAGAATAAATATAATAACTGAATAAAAATGGAGAGACCCTCAATATCAGTTCCCTTATATGGCTGAATAGTAAACATTTCTCAGAATACCTGTCTTCTCCCTGCCTACCTTAAGACTGCTGAATGGAGGTATGGCTAAGCTACACATCTGACAAGCTCAGTACCACTATACCTTTATGAACACCCATCTCAAGCTCCTAAATTTTGTCTTCAAGTCCTAGTGTCCTCTTCTCCTAATGACTACTTCATGCCTTCCTAACTCCCCTCAAATCCAAATTTCCCATTTACCCACAATTTCTAACAGATGAAATTATCCCATGTCTCACAGCAAATGGAGCTTTTGGCTGGAATTGCCCTCAAACTCTTACAATCAGATCTATAAACCCATGAGCCTGTATCTAGGTCCTTCTTGTCCTCTTGCTATAAGGGAATAAGTATCTCTTGCTACTTTTGATTATTTGTTACCCACTAAACTATAAGCTCTATGAAGTCAGTATGTGTCTTTCTCAAGCATCTGTTTATCCCTACATTTTAGCACGTCACACGTACTAGTTAGGCAACAGGAGTCTTTGGGTACTGCAAACAGTTAAGTTCTTGGCTGCTAACCGAAAGCTTGGCAGTTCAAATCCACCTAGAGGTGCCTCAGAAGAAAAGCCTAGTGATCTGCTTCAGAAAAATCAGCCGCTGAAAACACTATAGAGCACAGTTTTACTCTGACACACATGGGGTCGCTATGAGTCGGAAGTGACTTGCCGGCAGCTGGTTTGGGTTTGTTTGTTTGTTTTGTTTAGTCAGTAAATAAATATTTGTGGAATGAGGAAACGAAAGAACTGGACGTGCTTTCCTGGTTTCTTCTCTGGGCTGTAATAGTTGTTATTCTCCTTTTCAAATAGTGCGAAAGCAATGGCAAGGAAAAAAATCTCAGGAATAGAGGTTCTTATAAAAGCTGCAGCTGAAGAAAGTAGCTGTTTTCTGCAGCATCCATGACCCTTTTCTCTAAACAACAATGTGTTCTGTCCACGACACTTCTACCCACACACACAGAAACCCCACCTGCAAATATGACATGACTGTACCTACTGGTGCGTCTTGGTTCTAATTTTGAACAAGTCAAAAAAAAGCTCAATCTGGCAAACAGGGTTCCAACACCGCCATGATTACAAGTTCAGATAAAGTACCACTGATAAGGCCCACTCTGGATTCAACATGAAGATTTATACTCACTGAAGCCCATTCCTCAGTGTCCTCAAACTGTTCATCAAAACAACATCTCAATTCTGACTAAATTTACAGCAAGTCAATGTTGAACTTTAAACTTAGAAAATAAAGTATCATTTTTATGTGTGTATACTGGCTTTCTTAGGAAGCTTTTATTGGGAAAACAGGTCTCACTGCTAAACAAGAAAAAGTTGGAATAAACACTGGTTTAGAACAATGAATTCCATGCTCTTGTTCCTCTATGGACTCCTTTACACATTAGTAGATGTAATTTCTTAAACCTCCAATGTAGACTGTTTCTATCTAAGGGAGAACATGCAAATTTTCAGCAGGAAACACCCATCTGACAAAGTCTAGAACTGCCACAGAAATGTAATCCAGGTAAAGGTAGACAGAGAGATACACATACACACATACACGTGCACACTCACACACACAAACCAAGAAAACAGTTCAAGAGTTCTCTATTTCTCTTTCCATCTGATTTAAAAGTTAAAGAGGAATGAGAGAAATTTCATAAAAGTAGTGTACTTCCAAATTTGTTTTACCCGGGGGGTAAATCTGAGGAGACTGTTCATTGCTGATTTTTGTTTTCAGTAAAACATTCCAAAATGTTTTGAAAAATTAGTTTTATGTAGACCACAATAAACTTCCTAAATTGCATCCTATTTTACAAATTTCAGAAAAGCTTACAATTTCTATATGAACTCATGTGTTTATTTTATCAATGCAGATACATATATACGTGCATATATATATCCAGAGGAGTTGTAACCATACTTTTAGTTTCAGAGGCTTTGAATCATATGGCTATTTTGTGGGCAATTACTCGCCCTTATTATTTGAAATTCCAATGCATGAAGGCTACATTTCCTTAATACAGTCTTTCTCCTATAACCGAAATATTAGGCATCTCAAGTTAGTTACGTTCTCCATGTCTACAGATAACGTTTTCTGATATTACATTTCCTATCAGGGTCACTATGAGTCGGAATCAACTCGACGGTAACAGTAGTTTATTACACCTACTTTATCTATAAATTTTAGCTCTAGAATTGAATTATTTTGGAAAGCATGTATATCTAATCAATTTTAGCAAAAATCACTTAAACTACCACAAATCACTTAAACTGTTGCTTTAAGACCTCCAGAAAGAAACATTTCAAATCTTCACAAAAGCTTGATGAAGTTATCAGCTTCCAAAAACATTTCCATTTCACATAGCCATGATTTTCTTTTGTGCTCCCATGATAACTAAGGTTCCTGGTTAAAAAAAAAGCCACTTAATCTTCAAGATGTATGAATAGTACAGGAGGTGAGTAGACACAACTGAGCATAGACCTTTACCACCTGGTCCCACTGCAAATGCCAGCCACACGCATCCACAACATTTTCTCATCCTCCAACTTGCTCAGAGTCTCCATGATGCTGTATACTTAAGATATACTGTGGAATTAGTGCTTTTTTTCTTTTTCTTTTTGGCTTTGTATAGGAGAGACTGGGGAAAATGTAGGTAGAGAGAAAATTTCTTCCCCAATTTCCCAGTGGCTGACACTAGAAAAATCCAGTCAGTTTTTCTCCTGCTCTTTTTCTCCCTCGGTCTCCTTGGCACTGCAGTTGTCCTTGGAGAGTCCTTTTTTTCATTATATCATCACTGGATAAGGTATTATTTTCCCATCAAAAAAAAAGAAAAAGAGAAAAGGTGAAACAGATAAGGGTGATAGCTGAGCAATGCGATGAACAGAATTAATGTCACTGAACTGTACATGTGGAGGTTATTAAAACAGAAAATGTTTTGTTACATATATATTTACCACACAGACAAAAAAAAGGTGAAACTGTTTCAAACCCAGGTTTAAACATAAATTGACAAAATACTGAAGTAAAACAGAAAAGATGTAGGAAAGATGTATACTAATGCAAAACTGGCCAACACACAAGCCTTTGCATGAGCACGCAATGTGTCCTAAAAGAGGGAGGACTTGATTCTAGAAGAAGAAAGCCGATAGCGGCATATACAAGAGATCTCCTCCTCCAGCCTCTCAGTGACAGCGAGTTGTCACTAAATGGGCACTAGGGGAAACAGACAATGGCGTCCTCTTTCTGAACAAAACCCTGATGTCAGCCAAGATCTGAAATCAGTTCTGGACTCACACTGGGGAAATGTGCTTTAAATTTGGCTGTGGTTGTTTTCTCCAATGGTCAAGGAGAATATGCTATTGATTTGTGCCTTGGCATTTCCACTGCACACTGACAGGCAGCTCTTTTTAAACACATACTTCAGTGGTTTAGACAAAGGTCTGTGTATGACTGCAGCTTCACTAGAAATCCTGATAGTTCTTGGAAAAGTATGAGCTCACTGAGTTAAATATAGTGCCAAGAGGCATGAGTAATTAGCTTGGTGATAACTTGGCATCAGGAATATTAATTTTGTGCTTCAAATGCAACTTTCATTTTTAATCCCAAAGGATATTGATATAAACATTAATCTTCACAATACCTGTAACTTTTCTATTGGGCATGGAAGTACAAAACTGACAAGAAAGTAGGTGTCTTAACTAAGTTATCATTATTCATCATGAGCAAAGCTGGTAATAGTTACAGAAACAGAGAAATGTGGATACATCCTCAAATCATTAATTTTTTTCTTTCAAAGCTTATGTATGTAACTTTTACTTATCTATATTATACAAGATTCTGTCCTAATTGTGCATGTCATCCATTCAAATCTTACTTCAAGCATAAAAAGTCACTTAGATTAAAGGCCATGTTTGTGGTATTATGTTACTTATGATAAAATATGATTAATTAAAATGCATAACTGTGGAGTTAATCTTACTTTTTTAGGGCTGGGTCATTTTACGTGTCTATTCTTTTTCCAAAAGAGGGAGGAGAAAATGCTGAAATGGCTTCAACATCCTTACACTGTACAGTGCAAACTGAAACCACCATGTTTAAAATCATCTGACCTGTCAGAAATGAGGAAACCACTGAAGAACCGGCAATGAACTCATTTTCACTTTTTGACAAACAACCCTGTACATTAAAAACTTTAAACTTTTCTACACAAGAAAATACCTTTGAGCAATAATTTTCCAGTTTATTTTTAAAATTTCAATAGAAAGCCTATTAGCATGAGGATAAAATTCTAAAATGATATCAAAGGACCTCGAGCTTTTTAGGACACATCTAAAATGTATAATAAACCTCATTTATGACACTGCTCCTCTCTCCCAAAAGCAATTTTAAAATGAAGACACACACAGCCTATGCAAATTCCTAGTTTACTGACAGGATGTGTGGTGTGTGCTCTACCCTCCCACATACATCCCCCAATTGGACAGGTGCAGGACTGTGCCAAAGCGTCAAAACCTGTTTGTGCATTAGGGAGGTGGGTCCCAATGTGTCAGTCACAAAGGGGGAAGAGCTGTAATTTTCACCACAGGGACTTCTCTAGCCCCTCTTACAGGTGCCAGTGCCTTGGAGAGGATGCCAGGGTTATGAAGTTTTTAATATTCATGTTATTTCTAGACGCAGTAAGAACACTACAATGTTTTTACTGATAATCTTAAGCTGCAACTAACAAAGAAAAGGAAAGGTACCTCATATGCCAGGCTCTGGGCTAGGGGCTTTCCAGACCTTACATACCAGCTCCAGGAGGGAGACCCAGCTATCTAAGTACGCTTTGACAGGTTAAGTAACTTTCCTAAACTTACAGCATAAGAAATGACACAGTGAGGATTGTAATATAGGCTTGTCCTTGTGTTTTCACCCACTACACAACACTATTTCACTATATGGTTTAAAATTTGTAAAATTATAGTGTGCATTTGGATACTTGGGGCTTCCCCAGATTGATCCTCTACAGAGAATTTTCCCTCCCATAGTGGATAACTTTCAGGACTTTAAAGGCCTTTGGGCTGCATGAGTTCAAAGAACCACGCTACCTGACCCAGGCAGGGAGGGACTCAAAGGTCGGGAGCAATTGTTCTTTCTCTTCCAGAATGCCACTCAGAGGGTGATTTCTGGCTGCCTTTCAGGACTGTAAAGTCACACACCATGTAAGCCACACTTCATTTCAAGTCTAAGTATCCCTCCAGAAATTTCTAACACAAATCTAACACACACCACCAAAATCTATTGACTATATTTTGGAGCATTTCTCCAGTCTGGCTCCTCCTTGCCACATCTACCTCCCTTCCTTGGTTAGACCTTCACCTTCTTTGGCCCGGGTATTAGCAGCAAGCATTGCATCAGTGTGTCCATTTGTCTCTCTTCCCCTCCTCCCACCAATGTCTTCTCCACACTACAGTCAACGATCCTCTTCCACTCAGGCACTATCTCCTCCCAAGGCCTTCTCTGGGCTTCCAAAGCCCCCTGCACACATCACTGTACCACTGACACAGTATTGTAGCTTGTTTTCTTGTATGTCTCTCCTCATGGGCTTACTAGTCGACAGCAGAAAATCAGCACACAACTTTACACGTCTTTCCTTAACAGAAACAAATAAATAAATAAAAACATAGGGTGAAGGTGTTTAGAAAAAGGGAGAAGCATCCCCTTAATAAGTCATTTAGAATCTCTTGATTTTATTAGGCTTTAGCTACCTAATAATTCACTTAACACTTATTGAACTTATACTATATGTCATATAGTATTCACGGGCACTACAAGTACAGAGATGGTTAAGATCCAGTGAATACAATATGGCAAAGGAGTCAGGCATGCAAGCATAGTTACAAATAATGAGACAAGGACAAGGTTCTTTGGGAGCACAGATTGGGAAGACAAATCATGCTTCAGGAGTTGAGAAGACTTCAAAACAGTGTAGACATCCTAGCTGGGACTGACACATTAGGAGGAGCTCACCAGAGGAGGCACAAGGAAGTGCGTGTCCTTGACACCAAACTCACCAGTCGAAGCAACCAAACCAATAACTGTTCCTGGATGACCCAGCTGACTGTCTGTGAAGGAGGAACGGACTGAAACATCAACTTTAATCCATTACTATTTTCATATGTCAGGATCATCATTAACAGTCCCTTTAAATAAGATATTCATATAATTTTCTCAATACTTAGTGGAAATTAAATAAAATATCTTCCCCTATGAATACTGGAAAGACAATTCTGGGAGAATTAAGTAAAACTTATGTATATCAAATAGCACCTTCTCTACAGTTGAAAAGTAAGCAGAAGCATTTTGTCTTTAATAAAGAGTCCCTGGGTGGTGCAAAGGGTTAAGAGCTCAGCGGCTAACTGAAAGTGGACTACTTCCAAAAAATTAGCCATTGAAAACCCTATGGAGCACAGTTATAAGAGGAAAAAAAAAAAATGTTAAGAAAGAAGGCAGAATAGCTTGCCACTGAGTAGGTAGATGCATTTCTGCTTATTCCTACAGCTCAAGGAAGAGACTTTGTGTCTTGAGCTTGCTTTCTTCCATCAGCAAACTCAGAGCAAGCACAACGGACCATTTGAAACACTAAACCCTTAGGTTCCTTTGCCAGTGGGCAGCTGTAGGCTCAGCAGAAGCTCTGTGTAGACAGAGTCTCTTATTATCCCATTGTGCAGGCCTCTTTGCTGGCAAAAAGTATAACTGAATAAACAGAGGCGAGATCTGCAATGTCTCAGCACTCAGAAAATTATGACAGTGGGAGAATGAAGATCTGTGGTCTAAATACTTGGAAGAGCAATAATCTTTGCTCCACATGAGACATCTGGCAACCTCAGTTCACTGTACTTATGGACATTCTTTTTACATATCCTGAAGCGTACAAATACTCCGGAGCAGGAACCACAAAGACTTAATGAGAATACATTCCAATCCTGAGCCTCAGGCTCCAAATGAGCTGATGACGACAATGTATGTGAAAAGAACATCAGAACCAGCTTTTGTTGAGCAAAAGGATTCATGGCTCTTGCAAATGTTTATCATCTGAACTCTACTTCCAATCATATGACAACAAATGCAGTTTATGTAAAGAGACACTCAGAACAAATTATCTTTCCATCTGATCAAAGGCAAGGCAATGATGAGCTCTGTGCTGGTGCATGGATATTTTTATCTAAGTCTTTGATTTGTGGGTGTTTGATCCAGTTTCTCATAATCCAGGAATCTAAAGAAGTTCATAAGCATCAGACATAGACAATCAATTTACAGTTGCCTCATAGGGCCAGTTAAACGTTCTTCCATTACAAAGTCTTTATTTGTTGAGTTCTTAAATATTTGGAAAATGTGTAAATCACATTAAAAAGATACTTTTTCAAAGAAAGTTCACTCTGATCTCTTTGTATTTTCTCCCCAGGAAAAAATTTACTTCAATCCATTCCCCTTATATTTACTGTGCTCCCTAATTTGTGCAAAGCACTAGGCAGAAGTAGGGGGAGGGCGGGTTATAAAATATGTTGATTCCCCGTTCTGTTCCTCACTCTGAGTGAGCCTAACCCTCTGAAGGGACAGCAAAGACTGCATGGTAAGCGCTAGATGCCTAGATGGCTCTAAGCCAGCTCACACAGGGCCCTAAAAGAGATTGCCTCTCCACTTTTCCCAAGCCATGTTTCCCTCCATTTAATAAATGCTACTAGTAGTTGCCAACACGGACATGCAAACTACATTGACCTGATCACAGCTAGCTGGCAAAGCAACAGATCTG
This sequence comes from Dugong dugon, assembly GCA_030035585.1. Lineage (NCBI taxonomy): Eukaryota > Metazoa > Chordata > Mammalia > Sirenia > Dugongidae > Dugong > Dugong dugon. Next base: position 17,774,616 of record CM057469.1, on the reverse strand, counting down.
TAGTACTCTTTAAGTTCTCAAACAGAGATGCCCAACAACCTCTCCTTCCTTGGTTCCCACCTTTAATTCCATCCTGGTTCCCAACCAGTGCTTAAGAAACATGATTCATATATATAGTTATATCTGTATGTGTTTGTATATATACATACATACATATGTATGTACCTATATGTATACCGTCACAATCCTTTGAGCCTTACACATAAACATATGTTTGAAAAAAGAAGTTCAAACTGTGTCTAAAATGTCATTTTTCAAAACTATTTTCAGGCTGTCTCTACAAAGAAAAACAGAATTTCTGACCACCCAAGAAACAAAGGATTTCCTAATTTTATTTTCTTCCCACCCTTTTCTCAGCCAACCTTTTCCAACCCCTCTCAATACTGAAATAATGTTAAGAGAACTACACGATTTTCAACGAACGGGCTTAATCTATTTGGTTTGGGGCTTGGTGAGTTGAGAACAAAAGGTGCCAGCCAAATAGTTTGCGTGCTGTAATGTTTATGGAGACTGCTGTCAAGCTTCATTCCTCTAAAAAAGGATCTTAACCCAGCAATCCCACTCCTAGGTATATACTCCAAAGAACTGAAAGCAGGAATGCAAACAGATACTTGTACCAGTGTTCACTGCAGCACTACTCACAACAGCCAAAAGGTGGCAACAGCCTAAATCAGCAGATGAATGGATAAACGAAAAGTGGTACTACATACAATGGAATACTACTCAGCCATAAAGAGAAATGAAGTCCTAATACAAGCTACAACATGAATGAACCTTGAAAATATTATGCTTAAGTGAAACAAGTCAGTCACAAACAGACATCTGTTGTATTCTCCCATTTATATGAAATATTTAGACTAGGCAAATACAGAGGCGGAAGCTTACTGGTGGTTAGTGGGGGTGGGGGAAGAGGAGGAAAGAGGGAGTCATTGCTTAGGGGGCACTGAGTGTCTGTTAATGGTGGTGGAATAATTTGAAAACAGTAGTGACAGCTGCACAACATGATGAACGTAATCAATGACGCTGAATTGTACGTGTAAAAAATGATGAATTAGGAAATCTTTTGTTTTATATATATAATATATATATTTGTAACAAAAGAAGTATACATGTATATATATAAAAACAAGAGCTATATATCTCCACAATTTTAAAAAAGGGAGGTGTTAAAAAGGTAGACATTTCTTCATTCGGCAAACAAACTCAAATTAACCAAGGTGGCAATGAGTCTATGCTTATCAAAATGTCTGATAAACTATTTATCAAGCTGTTTATTGAATTCGAAAAAGAATTTATATTCGCCATTCATTGCTTAGTAAGATGTCATGAAAAAGTGTTGCCAGAGCCTTTGTGGTAAGAGCCTTGAACTGTGATCTAGGCCCGACAAGTACTTAAGACTCAAACACAAAATTGTTCTGACAATTCACGTCCTTGGACCTAATAGGCAAGTTATCTCCTCAGAACAAGATGCGATTTGATATTTATGTTGACACAAACGATTCTTCTGTTCTATAGCTGGCCACGAAACAAGCAGCTCTCTCTCATTTATTAGTAAAGAGACAGGGGAATTCTACCACTACCACCTCCCCTACCCATCTGCTTCTCCCTGGTAACGAACTGATTTACATGCAACCCAGGAAACAGCAAAGCTGCAAAGTAAAAGGAGCAGAAACTATCATACCTTCAACAGGCAATGGAGCAATTACTGAAACTGAGGAGGAAAAGCCATCATCAATACCCAGAATAATGATGTTTTAAACCCAAAAAGTTGTAAAGAAAATTTAAAACTGATTCAGGTTTTGTCCCAGTGGAGCTAAGAAATTCTATTGTCTATTAAACGCTGATTCACTAACAACTGGAGGAAAAAAAAATAAATCCCAACAAGTATGATGTTAATAATAATTTCATCTGCAGCAACATTCAGGAAGCTGATTAGATGATCATAATGGGTGATTTAAAGTGAAAGGAAAAAACACCCTTAGCATAATTTAATAAGATCTTCAGACTGAAGCATATTCAAGCGCTTCACGAAAGACCTTCTCATGGTCTTTTAATAGCTCTTTCCAATTCCAATTAACTTGTTAAATGCCAATTCTCATTACCTCATCAGAAATCCAAAGCCAGCCTTTTCTGATTAAATCATTAATTAAGCATTAACAGTACAATGCCTAGTAAGTATTCATGGACAGTCCAATGCAGATAAGCAGCTCTCAATTCTCCATGCCGACAGAAAAGAAAAACCAGAGTGGGTAATTACAAATAATAATAAATTCCATCCATCTTTGGGATACAACAGGTTACGTTTACCTAAAACATTTACCTTTCCTAATTGTTTCACTGGGGTTAATATTTAAATTAGCACAACCTTTTTTTAGACCCTCAATAGGCAGTGCAGAAATGTTGATTAAGAGAGTGCTCAGTTACATGGAAAGCCAGGTTAGCACTGACGAAATCAGAAAACATGTCACCTGTGACCTGCCACTGCCTGTCAGGCTGAAGAGTTAAATTATCACACTCACCAATCACTGAAAGGTCTGCCAACTTCTCTCAGGATTGTGTACCACAATGATGGGCACCCATCAACCCAGCACCAACACTCACTATTCTAAAGATCCGTCAACTATCTTTGCTTCCCCACCTCCCAGACTGCTTGCTGCCCCCAACAAGTGGACAAACCTGGCTCAAGGGACCAATCATCACATCCTGAGGTCTGGCTCAAAGTTCAAAGTTGGCCCCACCCTTCCAAGACAGAGGACACCCATCCACTGAGCTGTGAACACATCAGTTCTGCCACATCCTCTCTCCTTGGACTTTTATTTCTTACATTACTGAGTGTGCATTACTGAGTGTCCAAGGACAGTGACCCTCTGAGAAAGTCAATCTGAACCCCCCCCTACAGTGCACTGAATTGCTTTTTATGGCCTTTCTAACCATGGTAGTGTGGCAGCAAGAGAGCCTCGCTGGCCCGGGAAGCGTGGTGGTAGCCAACAGCAGAGGCTTAATTAGAAGGGCCCCGCGACAGAAACTCAGGAGATCCTGTGCAGGGGTATTCCAGCCGGCAGCAAGGGCCGGCGGCAGAGCAGAAGCCTCAGGAGCTGTGCAGGCCCCCAGACAGCATGGCGGTAGCTGGAGGCAGCAGTGATGTGAACACAGCATCCGATCTGAACCTCGGCGCACCTGCCTGCCCATCAACAGAAGAATGGACACGAGTAATCCGGGGAAGGGTGAGTGGTTCTCCTTCGGGCATCTGTTGTTACTGTTTACTGTTTTCTTTCTATGAACAGGAACAATGGCTCTCACTTTGCCCACACTGTGTAAGTGTCTCGTGTGTCTGGCTCGATCACAGAGGAATGTAGCACCTGGGGGGTGGTCGTGTGTGTCTCATTCCCAGCAGGCTAATGGCTGCCTGGAAGTTTGCGGCACAGCCTGACTGCATGTGCAGTGCAGACAAGCCAGACATGAACACACACCGCCAGAGGAAGACCCAAAACAAATCCCACATCTCCTTTGCTTACAACGTTATACAAAGGCTCACATGAATACTTGTATTCTCTTTCCATGTTTTTCTCACGCACTCTTAGAGATATTACCATGAAGGAAAACACGTTGTGAGGACAAAAAACAAAATAAAATAAAACAAGATCAACAAAAACTACCGTTTAACTTATGCTAGGCTGAGGCAAAGGAATGATTAAATTTCAGTCTCTTCCCAAAACTAAGTAAACTGTTAAAATTTATTATTTCAATGAATATACAGTTAGTAATATTTTCTTTTTTTTTAATGGAGTAAGAAGCACTGATACCTTGTCATATGCAAAATTCTGCCAAATGTTTTTTAAGATGCTAAGGTTGGTTCTGCTTAGAACTACACTTCCAATCATAGGCAGCCGATATAATATTTGACTGTGAAACAAATATCATTACAATGCTAGTATAGAGGTTACTCTATCTTCCAGTCTAGGGCTAAAGTCAGCAAACAGAAACAAATATAACAGTACAGTCATCTCTCCGTAACCCCAGGGGATTGGTTTCAGGACCTCTCTGGATACCAAAATCTGACGATGCTCAAGTCCCTTATATGAAATGTCACAGTATTTGCATATAACCTACACACATCCTCTGGTATACTTTAAATCATCTCTAGATTACTTATAGCATCTAATACCATGTAAATGATATGTAAATAGTTGTCATACAGTACTGTATTGTTTAGGGAATAATGACAAGGTGCAGGTCGAACAATGCTCAAAACGCGTGCTGGAGACTGAGAAGCTGTGAAATGGTGGGAGGCTACACCAGGACATGCCTACACATAACTTCATTCGCTTGGATTCAGCGTAGTGCTCAATGCACGCAAATTCAAGTTTTGTATTTTGGAACTTTTTTCCCCCTGAATATTTTTGATCCGTGGTTGGTTGAATCCACGGATGCAGGACCCACGGACACGGAGGGCCAGTGTGTCACATTCATCTCCATGGCTTAATGAAGATAGGGTGTTAAACTGTTTTTTTAAAAAAATCACTGATAAAAATATTGCCAGACTTGCCTATCCCTATCTCCTATGGATCACAATGGTCTGATTCACAACAGATCATGGGGATGGCGCAGGGCTGGGCAGCGTTTGGTTTCGTTGTGCACGGAGTTGCCACGAGTCAGATGTCAACTCAACTGGAGCTAGCAACAACAATCCCAGCAGAGTGTCTGGCAAAACTCTCTGCCAATCTCCATCCACCACATCCTCCAAACTGGCAGTGCATTTCCCTGATTAAATGCTATCTGCTACCTTACTCTAAATCATTACAGTACCTAAAAGCTTAGCTTATAACTGTAACTTCTTAGACTTTAAAAATACACTTTACGTAAATTTTCTAAAAATTATTGAACTGTACACTTAAAACAGGTGAATTTTATGGTATGTAAATTATGTTAAAATACAGATTAGTTTTTATTCTCAAGTTATTTCATGTTTGTTTTTTTCTTTTCTTCTTTTAATTTCTTCAAGGAAACAGTATCTCTTGAAGGAAAGAAAAGGCTTCTCTTTTTTTCTTTGGTATGCACTCTTCCCAATAGATTAACAGAAGATAAACATCTGCCAGTTACACTTAAATTGGCTTCTTTTCTCTTTGACTCAATGTCCTAAAAGCAGCCCTTTAGACAAGTTCCTGCTTTTTATAGTTGTTAGTATATTTTAACTTTTCATAGTTGTTAGTAAATTTTAGCTGAGGAATGAAACAGGACATAGACTCTTGAGATTCTCACCAGAGCTCAGCCTGCGTAAACTCCTCCATCATCAGTTTTAACTCTATTCCTGAATGCTGATGATTCCTAAAGTTCTGTCTGGTCTGGACTGCCCCACAGACCTTTGCATAAGCATATTTAATTGCCTGCTAGACATCTCCAGGCAACTCAGACTCAAGGTATCTACAGCTGAACTCACCATCTACTCCCCAACATGGTGCCACAGTCTCTTAGTGGCAGTAGTTCCACCATCCAAGTAGCTCAAGCTAGAACCTGTGTCATCTCACGCCCCTTCCTGCTCTCTTGCTTTCTGACCTGAATCTCCAAGTCCTGCCAATTTTACCTTCTATTTTAAATATTAATCCCTTTGCCTAGCTCCATATTGCTTACGTAGTTCAGATCCCAATCAACTCTCACTTGAACCACTGTACCACTTCCCAGCTGGTCTCCCTGACTCTACCTGTCTCCCTCATACCCCATTCTCTAGACAACAGCATAATCCACCTAAACCTAAACTAAGTCAGTGACTTCTCTGCGTAAACCCTTCAATGGCTGTCCCGTACCCAACCACAAATTCTCACGTGTCATACTGGGTCTTCAAGAATCTGGCCCCAGCCTACCTCTCCCTGTAACCTCTATACTCATCCCTTCTTGGAAGGTCCCTCTTCTTTTTACCTACTAATGTGTACTCATCTGGTAAGGCTATTTTCAAGTATCATCTCTTCCAGTGCCTTTCATGGTCCCCAACTCTTAGCAAGATTAGCTGCCCCTCCTGTGAGCCTACATACCCAGACACTATTGTTGGTTAATCCTGTGTCTAAGTGTCCGTCCTTTCACCCCCCTATTTAATTGTGAGCTCCTTGAGGGCAGGATTTATGTCTTGCATTTATATTCCCAGCTCATAATCTAGTGCTTCTCACATGGTAATTTCTTCAACAAATATTGAAGAATGAATGAATGAATAAGTGGAGTTTAAAAGTGCGGGCAAAAGGTCTATATCAGAAAACAAGCCAAGGATCCTAGCTGTTATATAATAAATCTTCTCATCTGAACAAGAAAAAGTTCAAACTCCTTAGCCTGAAATTCAAGGCCCTTTAGTAACTTGCCACATCCTAGCTTTCTAAACTCACTTCCCTCCCACACACTCTAGAATCACACCAATCTGTCTATCACTTCTTATCAAGCGATGGTCTGCTACAGCTCTCCAGTTTTGCTCATGCTATTCCTTTGACTTACCCCCTTATCAACCTGAAAAATCCCTATTCATCCTTCAAGAAGACCCAGTTCAAATGAGCTTCTCTTCTACAACTTTTCAACACTCCGATTATGTGTAATGACTATTTTCAATGTTTCCACAGCATTTAGTTCACACACCTGCTATGGCACACAAAATATTGGCTCTAACGCCATTATAAAACGGGAACTTGAAAGAAAAGTCTGTAAATCACACATCTTTGCATATTCACTGCTTAAGATAAAGCCTAAGGCAAAACAAATGCTAAAAAAAATGTTTGTTGAATTAAGGTGTCTTCATTACATAAAAACCATCAAAGGCAGAGAACAATATCTTCCACAACTTACACATTACCAAGTTCAAGATAATTTGTGGAAAAAAGAATGACCTAGTTGGATCAAATATGCAGAATAAATGAATTAACGTGAAATACTTTGAAAACATGTAACAATTTCCAAAATGATGTATACATATTTATCATGAAAGATTTCTGGCATACAAAGAAAAAGCAGTCTACTCAAGAGTATGCCATTGACCACAACTTTTTGCTGTGGGTCCATTGCAAGATAAAACACAAAACTGAGAATAAGCATTTAGAAACTTTTGTATCTATCTGATGTGGCTGGGACATCCAAATTCATATTCAGTGGGATTGTGTCACTGAAGAAGGTATTGGGTAGTTTTTGAGTCTTGTCCAATTCTCATGGTAAGTGGCAACTGGGGCAAGAGTTGCATAGCAGGCATGACACACTAAGAACATATATTGGTCTGTGATAGACTGGAAATGGGGAGAAAAACGTGCTTCACCAGAGATAGCTTGAAAGCACTAGGAAAAAGAATTAATATAACAAACTCCTGTATACTATAACCAATTTCTTCATATTTACTTTCCCCGTTCACTTGAGACCTTTTCTCCAACTCATAAGACATTACAGATACAGTTGAATCCACCGGTGTCCTTTCCCAATCCTTGGTCCTCCTCCCCTCTCCAGAAACAGTCTTCAATATGACTCTGAAAATAGGTTATTAAGTCCTGTTTAATACTGTGAAATTTTCTTAGTGAGGCTTAGAACAAATTTTCTTTCCACCAAAAAATACTAAATGTTAACAATGATAAATGTTCTTTTGAGAACACCATTTAATATTATGTGAAAACGTGTGCTGTGCGCTCTATCTGTGGCTCTTCAGACGTGACTAACAGACTTGAACTCCAGGTAAAGGGACACCTGTTGTCTCAACCTTCAGAGGGAGAAAGACCTTGTCGAGATTCCCAACAAGAAAGATTAAAGAACATGCTGTAAGGATGAAGAAAGAAAAGGCACAGCCCAGATAACTGATTTTTTATGAATACTGGGGTGGTGAGACTTTACTATAAAAGACGTTTATTTCAGCAGGAATATAAACAGATACATCAATGTTCACCGCAGCACTATTCACAATAGTCAAAACGTGGAAACAACATAAGTGTCCATCAATGATTAATGGGTAAACAAAATGTAGTATGTACTCCGTTATTGGAGTAATACTCTGCCATAAAGAGAAACGAGGTCCCTAGGTGTTGCAAACAGTTTGAGCTCGACTGCTAACCTAAAGGTTTGTGGTTTGAACCCACCCAGTGGTACTGTGGAAGAAAAGGCCTGGTGATCTGTTTCCATTAAGATTACAGCCAAGAAAACTCTATGGAGTAGTTCTACTCTGTAACTCATGGGATCGCCATGAGTCGGAATCAGCTTGATGGCAGCTAACAACAACAAAGAGAAACGATGTCCTGACACCTGCTACAACGTGGAAGAACTCTGAGAACATTATGCCGAGTGAAACAAGTAAGTCGCAAAAGGACAGATATTGTATGTTCTCACCATTAGTAGTTACCCGGGGTGGGGAGAGAGAAAAAGGGAGTCATTGCTTGTGGGGCACTGAGCTGCTATTGAAGGTGACGGAAAGATTTGGAAACTGATAGTGGTGACGCTTGCACAATATGGTTAACATAATTAATATCACTGAATTGTACACGTAAAAAATGTTGAAATGGTAAATGCTTTGTTATATACATATACTCACAACAATTTGTTTTTAAGGATGCTTACTTTCATGTTAGCGGGCAGCTTGGAGAAGATACAAGACAGAAGAAATGCCTGAGATGACAGGTGCAGAGTATGGGCTTTCCACAGTGAATCGAATGGGCACTGCAATATCAACATGCCTCTGGAAATTCAAATCTTCTATTTTTGCCTCACTGCCAACTCATTTCTAAAACATCCACTGCTAATCTAACTTGTTTGGCTGCCTCCTTATCAAAACTTTACAAAACTTTAATTTCAGCCTCATGAGCTCTGCAGCTGTAAATTAATTGAATAAAATTTACAAACATTACGCAGTGCAATAAAGCAGTTTCAAAGCCTTTTCCCTATTCAGTTGACTTAGCTGCCTAGCTTGCCAGTTTTGCTTGACATGAGTTCAGAGCCCCTGGAAACCTTCCTAATCCTACTCTCTAGGCCTTGTGCCTATTCAAAGAACCATGTTAACCCATATCCGGAAAATTAATAAACCTCGGATGGGTTTAAGCACTCAGAAATACTCCTGATACTTCCTGCCATTCATTAATTGTAGACCTCCTTTGCAATGGGAGAATCCTCCTCAAAAGACGGCAACAGCAGCAGATAAAATCCCTGAGGTTATCAGCATGCAACAAAATACCTCATTTAAGATTATTGTGGTCAAAGCTGAAGGCAGGAATTAAATTTACTAAAGGTGAGATCGCTTATATTTTGCCTTAATACAGGTATTCTCAAAACTCTGAACTCATCCATTTTACAGTAAGAATGCAAAACTTATCATGATTTTTAAATAGCAAGTGGAGTAACACTGATTGCTGCTGTGTCTGTTAACTGTACCAAGCAAGCCAGCTAATCAGTGGGTACATGTCCCGGTATCACACTGATGGAGAGAAGACAAAAGCCCATTAACTTTCCAAAATGAGAAGTTCTAACATACTGAGGTGCCATAATTCATTTATAATCTTCACAGTTACCCAGAAATGAAATTTCCCCACTCTGGTTGGTTTTCACTGTCACTCCCTTCCAACTGAGGTCCCGAAATTTAGCTTCTGCTTCCTTCAACAGTATTATCAGCATCTGGAGCCCTCTGGCCCACTTGGAGCCTTGGGGTCAGTGGAGGAGATTACAAACCTCTGCCTTCTGTCCGAAGACCTGGGTTTGGAACAAACTCTGATACAAATTGCTAAGGGATTCTTGTAAACTCCTTAAGCAATCCGAAACTGTTTGTTTTCAACAGCAGAGTAAGGATAACAATAGCTCTCATGCAAGGTTGGCATGAATGTTAAATAAGAGAAAATATATGTAAGAATAAGGCATAAGAAGAAACTTGACATGTAAATAATACTGTTTTTCCCTTCTTTAGGCAACTTAAACAAAATGTAGAACCAACATATTACACTGTAGATTGTTCTTTAAATACGTGACCTTACACCCAAACCAGGCAAATTCACAGTCAGAGATTCTTTTTATAATTTAATCACAGAAAAATGTCAACAGAATATCGTGTTTGAGGGCTGCAAAAGTTGTTGATCTCCGCCTCCCCTCCCATACACACACAACCCTACTCCCAGCAAGAAACAGAGTAGGTCCTGGAAGTAAATGCTCATCTCCTCCCTTAGTAATCGTGGACAGTGGGAAAATCAGCTTATTCAAACAAAGTCCATTAAATAAATAAAATCCCAACACTTGTCTCTTTAGACAAAAAGCAGATGGAAACAATACAAAAGATTGCTAATGCTTTGGCAAACTAATCATTCTTCCAAATGCCATTTACAAAAGCTCACCAGACCTCCAGCTGTGATGACGCCATGAGAACCCCCTATGGCAAGTATAAATGTATTTAACTCAAGACCAGAAACACACAAGAGTATTTTTTTTAAGTCCCAAATAAATAAATCTAAAAAGGAATTACTGCTTATACCACAGAGCCATAGTTTCTAACAACCAAAGTGAGAAAAGAAAAAGAAAAAAAAAAAAAATATATATATATATATATATATATATGTATGTATGTATATGGGTTTGATTTTGGAGCCCTGGTAGCACAGTGGTTAAGAACTACGGTTGCTAACCCAAAGCTAAGCAGTTCAAATCCACCAGCTGCTCCTTGGAAACACTGGGGCAGTTCTCCTCTGTTCTATAGGGTCGCTATGAGTCAGATTTGACTAGAAGGCAATGGGTTTTTGGTTTATATACGTCTCCACTTCATCATGTAATCTCTAAACGATAACACCTTTAGTGCTTTGTCACCAAGGAGACAGTCAAATATAAGCCTGGGTAGTTTCTGGAAAGTGGAAGCCCAGAGAAACTTGCCCATACGATGAAAAATGTAACTCAATTTCAGAGCCAGTCTTGCTTCTGACAAGAAACAGAAGTCTTTTTTGGGCAAAGGGAGCATTCAGTAGAGGAGATCCTTATAGAGATGACTGATGAATCCATCCAAACATCTAAACATTTACCAAGCACCTACTCCATAATAAACACTGTGCCATGTGCCAGAGATTAAAAAATAAAAAGAAAAGTAAAACTAGTTCTACTCTGTCTGAAAGGGTCATTACGAGTCAGAATCGACTCCACGGCAATGCGAATGGGACCTCAAGGTGTTTATAGTCCAGGGATATAACTGACAATTACAATACAAAGGCAGAACAGCTATTCCAGAGAGGGGTACTAGTCATACCATGAACACAGGTGCTCTAGAAAATAACCCTAGTTACAATCTAAGCAATCAGAAATCATGTCCTCCCATAATTAACGCTGTCCAGTATTCACCCAATCTCTCAAGCTTACCCTCTTCTAAAATTCTTGCTTTACTGAGTTCCAGGCCTATCACCAAAACTGACTGACATGACAATCACTGCCTGCTTCCTAACACTTCATCTACTTCTATTATGAATGTTTTCCAATCAGCATCCCCATTTCCAGAGTCCACACCCTTCCCTCCATTCACCATTTAGCTACTTAAATACTTTTTCTCAGACATGAATCTGATTTCACACCCTTTTCTAAAAACCTTCAATAGTTCCCGTTAAGTATAGGGTAAAGTTCAGCCCAGCCTGCAAAGCAAATATTAGCTTTATTCCCCACAAGCAACCTAAGAGACAACCACACTGAACTTGGCTTTAACAGATCATAGCATGCTCTCTCAAGCCTCTACACTTCTGCATATGCTGTTCCCTCTTCTTAGAAGGCCCTTTCCTATGGCCCTAGCCCAGCCAACCCTTTCTTCTAATGCCATGTCTGTGAAGTCTTCTTCAGTCCCAGGCAGAGCTGCCTGTATTCTTACCCCGCGCTGCTATAACACTGTGTATGTCCTAAAACTGTACTCAGTACATTGGTGTAATGCTGTCTTTTCTCTTCACATACTGAGCTCTTTTAGTTCAGGGACCATTTCTTAAATCATCTCCCAGAACCTAGCATAATGTCTGACACAAAGAATATATTTGATAAAAATCTGATGAGTAAACTAAGAGAATTACTAATCCATTGCAATGGCAAGTCTAATAAAGAAAATTACTGCCTATTAGGCTGGACTGAACCATGTTACAAAGATAATATTATGCTGGGCCTGATAAAGAAATACTGTTATAGTCTTACTAACAGTCTGAATGTAAGATTTTTTGGTAAATGGATTTCTTACCTGTGAATTCTATCAGCCTACTAAAGGGTGGCCCTACAGCAGTCATTTTGAAGCCTGCAATTCACTTGATGTTCGAAGCTAGCTCAAAGGAAAACAAGATTGGTATCTGACAAACTTATTTTTAAGCTTATGGTCAGATTTCATTAGGGGGAAAAAACCCTACAATCTGTCCTAAGAATAGGAATGATTTAAAAAAAAAAAAAAAAAATTCCCCTCTGCAGCTGAAATCTCTGTATCTACAAGAACACCTTAATTCCTTGCTGGCTTCCAGGAGAGTCATTAACCTGCATTTAAAAATTCAGGTTTCACTAACAGCCTCACACATTTAGCTCTCATCAGAAAATGAAAAGAGGTTTCTGACAGTTTTCACTCACTATCAAACTACTGATTACAGATCCCTTGATCTCCTAGTTGGTTCATACCACTAAAATGAATTCCTCTTAAGGCTGCAGGTGCATACCAGGGGGCTGCTCAGGTGGAAAGCAGAGGCCCAGCCTTATGTGAGGATGTCAATTTGCCATCTGGTGGCATGGAGGAAGAAGCAGAGACTTGGGCAAGGGCTCAGGAGTGAGTGCCCTTCTGGCAGGCTCCCAGGACTCCCCATCATTTGTTACAGGAAGGCAAAATTCTTAGTCAAAACAAGCAGTGGTGATACTGGTTAATACAGCTGGGGCTCCAGCTGCAGCAACAACAGGCAATGTCTCTTCAGCCATGTATCCAAGCTATTTCTCATCCAGCAATGTACACCTACTCCAATATAGGCAAACTCTCAGAAATGGCAGACCTTGGTAAACAAGTGATAGAAACACGCCGTTGGATTCCATGCCACTGAGTAAGAGTCCCAGGTCCAGAAATCAGAAGTCAGGTTCTTGTCTTAGCTTAGTCACTAATTAGATGCATGGCCTTGGACAAGTCAGGTAACCTTTTGGGGCCTCGGACTCTTCATCTGTAAAATCAGAGTGATCTCCCAGGTCTCTTCTAGACGTGAAGTACTATGATTCCATGTAAGGGCTCTAAACCATGAAGATTAAAATAAGTTAATATTTTAGACATTTTTCAAATTTGATTTTAAGATAGGCTTCTTCATTAAGATGTTTCCTATTTTACTGCCCATAAATGAATCACTGAAACCTCACACACACACAGATAACAAATGTAAAATACATCAGAAATGACAATTGAGTCTAACCAAAGACCCTGTCCCATGTACAGTGTCTGAACACAGCACAGCATTCATACCATAAATGCCTTGGAATTTCATTACCCTTCTCCCCTTAAGAGCCATTTAAGAAGTTTCATTTCCAAAAAAGATAACTCACATGCTTATGTTTTTCTTTCTTAAGACAATCCAGGTGCTTTCACCATTTGTGCTCTCCAAGGGATCCCATTAATTTTAACCAGTTCTACCAGTTATTCACATCTATTCTAAAGTCTACCAAATGTAATGCCCTCCTATTTGGACTCAAGAACAAATGACCTAAATGGGAATGATCACGTGCGTCAAAAGTGAATGAAAAAAGCTGCATTGAGAGCAAGTAGTGGTCCTTTCCAGCCATGCTACACAAGCAAGGAATGCCTAAGAAGGCTTTTGTTCTGCCTTAACACTCTTATCCTGGACATCCCTGCTCAAAAAGATGTTTACTCAAGGTACGTATCTATCATTTCTGTATAGGAGATCCTCTACACCAGAAGGTTTGTTTCTCTCATGTCATAATTCTCTCCACCGCTCATGACTAAACTGTTTGATTCCTCTTTCTGGGCTCCTCTTGACAAAGGTGCCTCACAGTGCCCAATATTCACCAAAATGATGGACATCCTCTTTGCATCCCACAGTATTCTGCCAGTTTACGCAACAAGAGCCATATATGTGGGGTGGACCAATGACAGTACTTTTTCCTAGACTACTTCACCATGAGCAATGAACACTGTAGTCAGAAATACGTCTGACTATAATACAAGACCTTGCTTATGATAGACCCTCAAGATCTCCTTATTAACTAGCTGTTAAACTATACACACACCACATAAATTAGTTTTGGAGGAATATGACTTGTATTTACACTATGCTTAACCTTGGAAAGGATTCTGTTGTTAACAATGCAGAGGTATTTACCTGGATGGAGTTACTTCATGCTCCCTATAAATGTAAAAATGCTTAAGGGCACCATGCAGGCTTCTCAAGTGCCACCAAGCTAGCAAACTTCAAAGCAAACTTCTTATTGCTGGAGTGTTTCATACATAGAATAACTGACTTATTTTCAATAGATTGAGGCTATACTGCATGTTATAGCTATCTCCAAGTCTACACTCGAGAGTTAATTCTTCAAAAGGTAAAATAAATTGCCATACAGAAAAAGGATCCAATCTCGATCTTCTTGGAGCTTCCAAAACTTGTGCTGTTTTCTCTAGGATTTCCACTGACTGCTGTGAAAAAATTCAATATATATCAATTTTAAAAAGAATTTAAAAGTCGCCAAATGTTCAAATGAATCTATTTTAAAATGCTAGTTGTATTTTAATTAGGTTAATAATTAGATTTTCTTCAAGAGAAGCCTATTGGTGATATACATAGATTGCTACCAGAAAAAGGAATAGGGACAAATGGGTCCAGTTTTTCTTTTTTTATGTACTACATAAGACAAGGCTACGAAAAAAGCTTACCCTATGAATTATACTGTGCTTTGAAAATTCCAGGTTAGAGAAGTAATTTTTGTTTTTGCAACAAAAACAAAACACCCCAAACAAAGCAAAATAAAAAATAGGATATACTAACATACTTTTCCAAATATACTTTGAAAAGAAAATAAACTCTTTCATTCAATGCTACCTTGAAGAATAACAATGGTCCCTGTAAACGTGTTGCGTTGCCATGGAGTCGATTCCAACCCATAGTGACCCTTTAGGACAGAGGTGAACTGCCCCATAGGGTTTCCAAGCCTGTAATCCTTACAGAAGCAGACTGCCACATCTCTCTCCCACAGAGCAACTGGTAGTTTGAACCGCCAGCCTCTTGGTTAGAAGCCACTTAACCACTGCACCACCAGGGCTCCTTTAACAGTGCACCAGTAATATATTTTTACAGAAATAATTCTGCTTCTTGAAGCACAGGTAAAAATATTAATGAAGACCAAGCTTTTTACAGTTGTTTTATTTAAAAAAATGGAATAAATTTAATAAAAAGAGACAATTCTATTTTTCCCACAAAAATTGCTGCCTTAGGGAATACACATTTTAAGGACCAAGGCTCAGAATTGCTCTCCAATTGTTAAACAAAACAAAATCCATCAGTAATCTGAAAAATTATATAAACAAACAGAAAATTCTACTTCAGAAGCTACAAACTAGATAAATTAATAAAAAATGCCACATGGAGATAAAGTCAATCTTTGTAAGAAGAAATATTTGGATTTTTTCATTTGCTTTTTGATTGCTTGTTGATAATCAAACAGAGAACTTTGTTTCCACCAAGAAATCTGTACCACAAAAAATCACCTGGATGGTATTGTTCTGCTTTTGTTAAAATAGTCCAAGGTGTTAAACAGAATGTCTCTGGCTCCTAAAAGTCATTAAATAGGAAAGTCATAGTTGATCACATTGTATTGTTTTCTATTTGCGTATTTGGTTCTTTCACAGACAGTGAGCTTCCTGTGTGGAGGGACATCTACCTCTCACTCATCCTGTATCTCCAGTACCTGCATAGTCATGACTGGCACACAGGGAGACTCTAAAAGTACAGCAACTTACAATCTCATACTTAAATCTTTTAGAGAGAGGGCATAGGAAACAATAAGCATATCTGCTTAGAAATGATCACCTTGTATCATTCTTTCTCAAACTGCTTCCTCTGTACTGAATCACCACCAACAGGCACAGATGTGGCCATCCTCTTAGCACTCCCTGTAAACCTGTTCAGGAATCCACAAAAGGAAGAGAGATCCACCACACAGAATAGCGATGGTATTTCTTAAGAGTATTATGGTGCAGTTTTTGCATGGTGGTGATCTTCAGCTTAAATTCACACCACTACTAAAAGAACCCTGTTTTCGGGAGGAGGGAAAAGCACTAAGTTCAGATGCTGTGTCAGAGGACAGTTTTAAGAATATAGGTTAAAAACACTTCAGCTACCAGCTAAGATGAAGTAATAAGAATTGGCTTACCCTTCCACATGAAACAGCTAAAAACATGGACAAAATGTCAAACAATAGTTTTCAAGACACTGAACATCAAGGAACAAAGAAGAGGAATGACTGAAAGATGAGAATCAAACTTAGCGTTTCCAGACCATGGTGAAGGGAACAGAAAGGTAGGTAGAACCTGGTAAACTCCCTAAGTCAGAGAGAGAGTTAAGAGCATACAGAAAAGACAGGGCCACATAAAGCACAGACTTCATCAGCCTGAGACCAGAAGAACTAGATGGTGCCCGGCTACCACCAATGACCGCCCTGACAAGGAACACAACAGAGAGTCCCTGATGGAGCAGGAGAAAGGTGAGGTGCAGAACTCAAATTCTAATAAGAAGACCAGACTTAATGGTCTAAGACTGGAGGAACCCCAGAAAGCATGGCTCCTGGATTCTCTATCACCCCAGAACAAAAACAACTTCCAAGGCCAACTCTTCAGAGAGGGATTGGACTGGGCTGTGGGACATAAAGTGATACTCATGAGGAGTGTGCCTCTTAGATACAAGAGACTAAACGAGCAGCTTCTGTCCAGAGGTGAGATGGGAAGGCAGAGAGGATTAGGAGCTGGTTGAATGGACACAGGGAATCAAGGGTGGAAAGGAGGTGTCTTAGTCATCTAGTGCTGCTCCAACAGAAATACCACAAGTGGATGGTTTTAATAGAGAGAAATTTATTGTCTTCACAGTCCAGTAGGCTACAAGTCCAAATTCAGGACATCAGCTCCAGGAAAAGGCTCTCTCTCTCTGTTGGCTCTGGAGAAAGGTCCTTGCGATGTCTCAGTCTTTCCTCAGTGTGGGAGCATCTCAGCACAGGAACCTCAGGTCCAAAGAATGCGCTCTGCTCCCAGCACTACTTTCTTGGTGGTGTGAGGTTCCCATGTGTCTCTGCTCGCTTCTCTCTTTTATATCTCAAAAGAAACCACATTAAGACAATGATCTTGTCAACCTCATCAGTATAACCTCATCATAGTGGTAGAGTTTACAACACACAAGGAAATCACATCAAATAACACAATCATACAATACTGGGACTCATGACCCAGCCAAGCTGCTACCCACATTTTCTGGGGGACACAATTCAATCCATGACAGGAGGAGTGTGCTGTCACAGTATGGGGAGAGCAATTAAAGTCACATAACAATGTATGTATAAATTTTCATATGGGAAAAAAGAAAAAAAAAGCATACAAAGACCAAAAAGGCTAGAGCTTACAGGTCAGAATACCAGCAAAGACAGCTGCACAGCAAGGGAACTCCAAAATTCTGCCAATGGCCACCCTTAAGTATTCAACAGAGTACTGATCAGTGAATGTACATGAGGACACTACCCAAGGCTGGGGACAGACCCAACTGAAAGAGGTAGAGGTGAAAGTATCAGGCACTCAAACAGGGCCAGGAATAGTGACTGTTCCCATCATCCACAGCAGAAAACCTCAACATTCATTGAGCGTTGAATATAGTAACCAGAAGAGTCTTGCCTCAGTAACTTGCCCTAGACTTAAACATTGCTGTGGTTCCACCTAAAAAAATCTTAAAAGCAAGATACCCCAAAATTAAATTGTTTCCAAGTACTTAACTGTGTTCCAGAACAACAACAAAAAAAATCCAAAAAGTAGTTAAAGAAATACAAAAATATTCAGCGCTAATTGTGTCCCCTGAAAAGATACATTAAAAAGTCCTACTCCCTGTACCTGTGACTGTGATCCTGTTGGGAAATAGAGTTTTTCTTTTCTTATGTTAATGAGGCCATATTGGAGTAGGGTGGGTCTAAATTTAATCACTTCTGAGCGGTGTCTTATGAAAAGAGCAGAACAGATAGAGAGACACACACAGGAGAACATGCCATGTGAAGACAAAGGCAGATGCATCTACAAGCCCAGGAATGCCAATGATTTCTGGCAGCTACCAGAAGACAAAAGAGACACATAGAAGACACCTTGAATTTGGACTTCTAGCCTCCAGAACTGTAAAACAATAAATTTCTGTCCTTTAAAGCCATCCACTTGTGTTAATGTCAACACTAGGAAACTAAGATAAGCACTCAAAAAGGTAAAATTCACAATGTCTGGCATCCAATAAAAAATTATTAGGCATAAAAAGAAGCAGAAAACTACAACCCAAAATGTAGAGAAAATTTAGTCGAAATTGACCTAGAACTGACGTTACAATGAGCAGACAAGCAAATTAAAACAGCTATTATAACTGTATTCCGTATGTTCAAAAAGTTAAGTAAAGATGTGGAAGACACAAAAGAAACTCATAATCAAATATCTAAAGATGAAAACCACAATGTCTGAGACGAAAAATACACTGAATAGAATTAATGCCAAGACAGTGCAAAAAAAAAGATCAGTGAACTTGAAGACAAACTATCCAAAATGAAACACAGAGAGAAAAAAGAATTTTTTAAAAACCGGAAAGAATATCAGTGAGCTGTGGTACAACTTCAAAAAGGGCAAATATATGTGAGAAGAAAGAGAAGTGTGGTTTCACTGGATGGCAGCAGACTTGTACTGCATAGGTGCCGAGGAATGTGGACAGGGATGTGATCTGGGGTCACGGAGGACAGCAAAGGTTAACTGTTTCTTGAAGAAATCAGATCCATCACCAAAGGTTCTCTGTACAATTAGCACTTACCAAATAACACCACACAGGGACACAATGAGAAAGCCTTGGATCAGAAGGAGATGGACTAGATGAACCACTAAGTACTTTCAGTTAGAATGAACAGTAATCTTTTGTCTACAGCAAACTTGAGACTGTGCCACGTGTATACACGCACACATACAGATTTTCTGCTAAACACTACGCCATGTTACATACCCTTACCATCAGAGTGCAGCTAACACTCAACTCCTCACTTTGTAAATCACAAGACATCATTTATTTTACAGCTTATCTTATAAAAAAGGGCTATAACGAAGAAATCAATAGATTAAATTTACCACAGTATAAAACAGCACACATAATGGATTTAGAACAGAGCTGCAGCTTTATCTTCATTGGTTCCCTTGCAGAGGAAGACACCATATAACTTTATGATTCCTCTTTTCACTTGTAAACGAGTGAAAAGAGGCACCAGTTACCTGTGAAGCCCTAAACATTTTTTTTAATATATATATCTTAAACACAGACTACATCAAAGTATCAGACTGGCTTTCAGAAAGAAACCTTCAGCTATGCTATTTTACTGTCCTAAATCACAGAAAAAGAAACATGGAATATTAATGAGAAACAGAACAGCTTTCATACAGTGAAGAAAAAAAAAACTAGTTAGCCAGACCCATCAACATGATCTAAGCCAATCTTTATAGAAAAACAATATTGTCTCAATTAGTTAGACCTTTTCAAAGGTCAAGGAAATGAAACCAATCAGTCAACCAAATCCTATTTCTTTTTACAAATAGGAAAAAAAAAAAAAAAATTTCCCCCACAGGCAATATTTTAAAACTAAAACAAACAAAAATTAGACCGCTGACTCCAAAAACAAAATTCAGTCAAAAGGCATTAACTTCCCTTTGTTTTAATAAGAAATGAAATGGTTTTCCTTAGAAACTCTAACTCCAAGGGATAAACATATTAGAATAAACCACAAAAACTCATTGGAGCATCTGCTTTTCTATAAACACACAGGATGTCTTGTGGAAAACAAGCCCCCACTGAAAGCTGTACTTCATTAAATAGTTTACTCTACATTTGCTTGTCAGAGCTTAGAACAACAACAAAACCCACAAATACTATAACCACTTTGCAACACCTAAAAAACTGCACTAAAAGTGACAAACAGAGATTCCAATTATATTATTCTAAAATTTTTTTCTTATCATTTTCAGGTTTAAATAAATAAAAGATTAATTTCAATTCTTTTTTTTTTTTTTTTTAGTATATTCATGTTGTACAATGGTTTCTATTAGAAGGAAGCAAACCAAGATGTTGGCTTTCTAACTGGTTTCTCTGCTGCCCTCTTCTGCTTAAACAGAACATAGGACACTCACTACCCTGACATCAAAATATCCTTAAACCAGGTTAACAGAATGCAAAATCCAGACTAGCACTGAGGACTGAGAAACAGAAATCATTCCATGGCAGCCTGAAATCTAACCCACATGTCAGGTATGGAAACCCAGTGATGACCCGCACTCCTTCCTTTTTCTGGTGAGAAAGAAGGAACTTAGGAATCCATTTGGTCATGCATACAGCCAGCAGCTTCACAAAAACATTACTACTTTAGAAACTGGGCTCCTTCATCCTAAAAAACAATGGAATAACATTATTTGTCACCACTGGTTATGCAGATATTCTCTCTGTGACAGGATTTCTTTCTGCTAAGAATTCATAATCTAATAGTTACAACGTCATGGTTATTGACACACCTATATATCTCACTATCACAGAATTTAGCAAACACAATTTAAGTTCCCAAACGGTAAATAACACTAACTGTGTAATTTTGATGATGAATTCTCAAAGGAAAGGGACTACAAGAACCATGAACAGTTTCTAAAATGCCTGCATATTATCAGTAACTATCATGGTTTGAATTATGTCCCCCCAAAAAATGTGTGTATCAATTTGGCTGGGCCATGATTCCCAGAATTGTGTGGTCGGCCTCCATTTCGTGATTGTTAATTTTATGTTAAAGAGGATTAGGGTGGGATTATAAGACCACTCTTACCCAGGTCACATCCCTGATCCAATGTAAAGGGAGTTTCCCTAGGGTGTGGCCTGCACCACCTTTTACCTTACAAGAGATAAAAGGAAAGGGAAGCAAGCAGAGAACTGGGGACCTCATACCACCAAGAAAGCAGTGCCAGGAGAAGAGCGTGTCCTTTGGACCCAGGGTCCCTGCGCGGAGAAGCTCCTAGTCCGCGGGAAGACTGATGAGAAGGCTGATGAGAGAGAAAGCCTTCCCCTGGAGCTGACGCCCTGAATTTGGACTTTTAGCCTACTTTACTGTGAAGAAATAAATTTCTCTTTGTTAAAACCATCCACTTGTAGTATTTCTGTTATAGCAGCACTAGATGACTAAGACAGTAACCACATCTATACAGTTGCTATCTGAAGGGCTATAAAATTTTCCAAATAATTATTTTAAACATACAATAGAGGAGTAATTTACAGGAAAAAAGCAGCTAAATACAACTCTGCCTTCTAGTTTATTTTCCCAAAGCTCAAATGTTAGGGGGGGAAAGAAAACAGACTGACGCAGACATCGTGAGTGCTACCTTGAAGGTCATTCAAAGGACTAAAATTATTTTAAAAGCAAATAGTGAGATTTATCCAAGTAGAACCCAAAATCCATTGCCGTCGAGTCGATTCCAACTCATGACATCACAGGAGATACAACTCAACTCCATCCCTCATCTCAAACGCACTGAAGACTCTTAGAGACGTCCTTCTTGTTGCTGCCACGGTTGAGTGGATTCCGACTCGTGGCAACCCCATGTGTGCAGAGTAGAACTGCCCCATAGGGTTTTCAAGGCTGTGACCTTTCAAAAGCTGATCGCCAGATCTGACTTCTAACGCACCTCTGCGCAGGTTTGAACCACCAACCTTTTGGCTAGTAGTCAAGCGCTTAACTGTTTGCACCACCCAGAATCACCCTAGAAGCCTACGTTAAATACAGACATCCCTCAAGAGTTATACATGCAGATATTATGTAGTATATAGTGCACCTTCATCTCAATGATCCAAACGAAACAAGTTAGAACTATCATCTATGCCTACCCAAGAATGTCAGTGATAGGCAGGATACAAACAAACAATTCTGTTTCTGTTAATTTCATGCCAGTTTCATATCCTGTTCAAACAAATCCTCTATCCTCTGTCTGAGAAATCCTTATAAATCCAAATCTGATGACGCTCCTTCAGATGACAGGGACTGCTAGTTGTTTCCAAACATACATTTATCCGTTCTGCCTGAGTAATAGACTCATTTTTTTTTCTTTTTTTTTTTTTTGATGTGTGGCAAGTAGAAGTGTTGAGCGAAACTTCAGCAGAGCTTGCGTAAAAGGCATGAAGCCTGTGCCCTCTTTAGCCCTTTCTCCTTCCCTCCTCCTTCCTCAAAACCGAGGTAATGGCTGACCCTCCACAGCTACCTTGAGCCATCTAGGACCCTGAAGATGAAAGCTAAGGGCAGCACAGCTAAAAGCCAAACAAAGCTTAGATTTCTGAGAACTTTTTAAAGTTGCTACTTTACCAGCCCTGAAATAGTTAACTTCAGACTTCTTTTATATCAGCATACATACTTGTACGGTTAGTCACTGTTGTCGTCTCTGTTTCTCGCAGCTAAGTACAAGTGCTAACTAACATACTCACTCCTCAACAGCTCTCCATCAAAATTCCAAACGCCGCTGCCTTGGCAGCATCATCTCCTGCCACACACTCAACTGCTTGTCCTAAGAATGCTATTTGCTATCATGCCTCACATTTTCACATATGCAGGTTCCTCTGCCTGAAACCAGACCCCAGCCCACCTCATACTGGCTTACTAAATTCCTAGTCCCTCTTCAACACTCCTAAACTCAAGGGTCACTTCCTGGATGGTCATTGCTGGCCCTGTCTTTCCCAGGCCAGCCCAAGCCAGGCTCTCCTCTCCTGTCTCTCTCCTCTCCGTCCACCAGCATTCCATTCATAGCTCTTCCTTGTTGGATTGAATCACCTGTGTACATGTCTGCCTGTCTTCTACAAATCAATGGGCTTCTTGAAAGCAGAGTGTATGTCATGCTCACCTCTATATCCCTAGCACTTGGCATAGTGCCTGACTCATAATGAAGCTGACTACAGGGCCAATAATCTGATTTATAAATAATGGTTCACAGGCCGGCCGGCCAAGCTTGAATGTGACTTGTTTTGTGAAATTATCATCCTCAACCTAATCTATCCCTCCTACGTGTCTCTAGAACACTCTGTACATTCCATCGAACACCGTAGTAGGGTTGGTTATTTACATATCTGCCTCTCCTGCTAGACTGTGAGGTACAGAAGGGCAGGGACCATGTATAATGCAAGTTTATACCCGCAGCATGGAGCACTGTGCCTGGCTTACAACACCTGCTCAATAACTGTTTATCCAGTGTTGACTAAAGATGACTAAATGCAGAACGGCTTTCTTTAATCTCATGTTCATAGCATACTGCTACAGTGGGGATACAAAAATGAATAAGACATAGTCCCTGCTCTTAGAAGGCTCGTTCTAATAATAATTAGAAATATGAAGATAGCTATTATGAAAGAACATCATGCTGGGCCTGCAATCTCTAGCTCCTATTATGTACTAGTTTTCAAATATTTTATAATACTAAAGACAAAACAAAAATAATCTTTTACTACGACCTAATCTTAAGGTATAATTTTTCTTGTTCAATGAGTATTTTAAAAACCTACCTCGCACCAAAAGCTCAACATTTACTCTAAAGCAAAAATAAGAAGGGGGCAGGGAAACTAGAGTACCGGAAATGGCACAACCAGAACGCAATTAAAGAGAATGGTGACACACTGTAAAAAAATGTAACTAATGTCACTGAACAATTTGTGTGGAAACAGTCAAATGGGAACCTAACTCGCTATGTAAACTTTCACCAAAAACACAATAGAATATTATTTAAAACAAAAACAAAAACAAAAACACACCTAGTAAACGTCTAGCAACAAACAACAGTTCGAAAGCTATTCATTTTCTTGCAAACCAGGTCAGATCATGGCTAACTGATAGCTCTCTCTCATGTTTTTCTGTTTGTTTTTTAACTTAACTTTTAAGAATTACTATGAATTTTGAAATCTCTCCCATTTTACCAAGAAAAACTAATTTCCTAATTATTAGTCATTTTAATTGTAATCTTTTAAAAATGAAAGAGCATAAAATTCATCTAGATACATCTGTTAAAATGAATAGAGTCTGACTTGAGATACAATGTACTTTTTGGTCTGGATATTTAATTTTCACAGCCTTCCTAGATAAGTCGCATTCTTACTTCTTTTTCATGTCCTAAAATCTTTAACAGCAGCTAATACCAGACCTCTTCATGGAAGGATGAAGACTTGTCCTATAGGGTTCTAACTACAAAATGACTGCTCTAGGAAGTAGGAAGAACATATTCTGGAAACTGGCCCCAAAATGAGTAATCAATGATGTCATTCTGGAAGGAAGCATACAGTGTTAATGATGGCATCTGGGCATATCACCCATGTCAGGAGCATCACAACACAGACAAGAGATTCACTAAAAGATTTCTAACTAAAATATCACAAGTTAATTAAAATTTTCCAGGTTGAGAATAAAACTCCAGTCAATATAACATTTATCTTCTGTTTTATAAGATATAACCCTCCAATGAGCTGGAATGGTATTTAAAAAAAAAAAAAAATTCCATTTTTAAGAGAAAATCCACTTCTATTCTCTCAAATTTCAAAAATAAACATACTTTATAGAATATTTAGGAAGGAAAGACTGGTATCACAGAAAGGAGGAAACAGCAAAAGAAAGGAAAGGAGGAAGGGAGAAAGGGAGACAGGGATGAAAATAAAAACACAAGAATGCCAGTACACTGGTAATCACTTCCCCAAAACTTGAACTCCAAAATGACAAAACATGATGGTTTTAAAAGAAGCTAAAGAATGTAAGCACAGTCATGAGAGACTAAATAATCGATTGTGGTCTGAACTCCTAGTGGCTCAACAACCCATCTTACACAGGAGCAACAACTTGTGTCTCTCAGTTACCTGGGGAGCCCCCAAGAGAGACCTCACATTCTCTCCTCCCCAAAGACCAGGACTCATCCATCCACCTGTCAAGCTCCTGGCAGAAGCCTCCGAGCTGCCACCAGCTGTAAGAGAAGCTCTTCAAGTGACTCATCTTCAGATTTTTAAAAAGTGCTAGGTAAGCAGGACTTGTCTCCAACTCCAACACGCACTTGCTCATCTGGGCCCCAAAGCAGTTTTCCTCCGGGTCAGATTCTCAAAAAATCCTTCTTGAAGAGGTTCATCTACTTCTGCCTCCAACCTCTACTCTTCATAAAGAGCTCAAAACCAGACTAGGAGAGCCCCACTCCACTCCACCCACCACCCATCTCCTTTTTAAGGCTTTTCTTTCCTCCTCTGCTCCTCCTCTACTCTGATCTTAGATAAGCATGTGTGGGACTTGAAGAGGAGGAGAGGGAAGTGTTGTCCATCTGCCCTAGGAGCCACCCAAACCTGCCTTGCAACGCCACCCAACACTTGGACAGTCTTTGCGGCAAGTGCTTTTCAGTTTACGTTTGAAAGCACATGAACATTTTTGTTGGTGTTTCACACTAGAATGGAAACTTTACCCCAAAGTAATCGACCGACATTTAGCTGACTGTTCCCAGTGATGCACCTTATTTCTACTTACTATTGCTAAAGAATTTGCTGAGAAATCCCAGTCCTGCTCATCACTTGTGCCATAAAGACCAGGGTCTTAGAGCAAAAGTCTTCAAATCATCTTCAGCATACAATCATGCACACATACACACACATATACATATACATACACACACACATATATATACATGCACACATATATACGTGTGTGTGTATGTTTAAATCATATAAATTTCTTGTTTGTTGTTGTTTAGTTCCACTGAGCTGACTTTTGACTCATGGTGACCCTGTGTGACAGAGTAGAACTGCCTCATAGGGGTTTCTTGGCTATAATCTTTACGAAAGCAGACCACCAGGTCTTCATCCCATGGAGCCACTGGGTGGGTTCGAACAGCCAAACTTTCAGCTAGCAGCTGAGTGCTTAACTGTTGTGCCACCGGGGCTCCTTATTATATAAATTTACTATTGTGTTAAGACAGCAAGTATAACGTAAGACATATACCAAAGTAAAAAATAAACTAAATGAGAAAAAAACAAATAACAGTTCTTATATTTTCTTTCAATATCCCAGTGGATCATCTTGACAATCCCTAAAGTATGAGTCCCACACTTTAGACCTATTGCCAAGAACAGTGCCTTTATCATCAAAAATTTATATACAGTTCAGTTCTACTTGAACCCAATGATGGCTCTCTAATATGAAACAAAAGAAAAGACACACTGACACTCCCTTAGTTAAACAAATCTTGCCACTCCACCCAGCTTTGGTTTGCCACCACTCTTCTCATACACCATACTCATTGCCGTTGAGTCAAAAATGCTTATTCCAAAATAAGGATAAAAAAAGGGCCTCTCAGATGCTGATTTTTGTAACTTGTAGTCCATTATAATAATTTAGGCAAGATAAACTCATTCTCAAATGAAACCACAATTTTTAGATTCAGTTCAGTCAAAAATTAATGTATAATGTAGAATTCCCAATTTTCTATTAAGTCAAGTTGATACAGTATCAAGAATATGTATGTGTTCATCATAAGAACACACATCCACATATCCTTCTGAAACTTTATATATGATGGTACTCGGGATTCTGAAAATAATACTTTGCTGCCAAATGATACATTACTAAGGCACCAAACATCTGCCGTGCATTTTCTAAACGATTCACTAAATATTAATCATATTAGGTGTTAATGAAATATCCCTACTTGCCAAGTAAGTTTCAAAAATGCACCAACTCATTAAAGACTAGGCCACATACTTGAATAAAGGACATGTTTTGTTGAACTTGTCGCAATTTGTGGTAGGTATTCTGGTAGGTCCAACTTCATGACATACCTGGAGTTGAATAATCAAATGCAAGATGGTAGTATGTGTGCTAACCAAGCCAAACTCGGCTGACAGTCTTACCAAGGAAACTAAGCAAACATGTCCCCTGCTCTCCGTCCTGGGACTGTCTTCATGTCGGTACTAAAAACATAATGATGAGTGTAGTCATTACTAAGTGAATCCCATGGCTCCCAAAGAAGGCTGATTTTTAAATCTACCAGAGGAAGTTTCTGTCAAAGGAAAACATACTTTGAATCTTTTTGACTTCTCCTTTGATTTCCGTTGAGCACTGTCTCTACAACACACAGTGAAGTACAGTTAAAGAGAAAGATTAAAGGGGATAAGAGACTGTCCTTTGCAAGGAATTCTCTTTTCTTACCCTACTCTCCCACTAAAAACTGAATAAATTTAGCAAAAATTAAGTTCAAAACCACAGAATTTTGAAATTTTGAAGTACCAAAATATCTGCCAAATGATAATTAGAGCTGAATCTCATTCAGAGCAATCCAGAATCAGAATTTCGTGCTGCAGGCAGTTGATAGCCCAAACAGAAGCGCCATCCGATGCAACAGCCCAAGTCTTTCTGTATTGTAAAATTTTACCTTTCCCAATGATGGCAGTCTTTTGGTTAAGTCTTTCTGTAACAGCCAGCAGTGTTTTGTTCTTTTGTACAGAGGGTCGCTGTGAGTCAGAACTGACTCAACAGCACCTAACAACGTCTCAGCAACAATGAAACCAAAGCTATTAAAATTGTATTACATGTTTGTATTGTTTGATATGAATTACTATATGAAGTTGAAAAGGCCTTGATTAAACCATCACACAGAAATGCATACTGTCAAATTTTCCTTTTTTTCTTCTGAAAAATGTGTGGTTTTATACAGGAAATATCAAAGCAATAGAAGCCCAGCATTAAAGGATGGGACTAGTTCTCCATCTGTACCATCAGCCTTTCTTCACTGCAATGCTTCATGCATGTCATCTCTGCTACTCTTTCACTATCCTCTGTTCATCTATGTATAGACCACATTTTATTTTCAAATCTCTCCATCTTAAGATCCTCTACAAAGCAAAAATTTTTGTCTTTTTATATATCTTACCCCTAATGCCCAGTACCATATTTTGTGTATAATAGTCAATAAATATTTGTTCTATTAATAATAAATTAGCCTATTAGTGTCACTGTGAAAGCAACAGTCAGTTTTAATTAGTGAAAAATAATCTCTTGAAAGCTACCTTACACTGTGTTCCAGTCTCAGCAGTGTCATTAATTAGCTATTGATTTGGGGCAAATCACTTAACCTCTCTTCGTGTCTGTTTCCCCATCTGTTAAATGTGGAGTTGGCTACCGTGACTTTTAAAATTCTTTCCAGAAATTAAAAAAAAAAAAGCCATCGAGTCGATTCCAAGTCATAGCGACCCTATAGGACAGAGTAGAACTGCCCCACTGAGTTTCCAAGGAGCGGCTGGTGGATTCAAACAGTTGACCTTTCAGTTAGCAGCCGCAGATCTTAACCACTGTGCCACCGGGGCTCCTTCCCAAAAATAACACTGTATAATTCTATGAGTTTTTAAAAAGGCTGTATCAACTGAATCACTGTCTTAAAAGTCTTTGAGATAATTAAAGAAATGGCAAAAAAATCCAAAGATGCTGTCCACAAATAAGAAGGTAAAGTTTGAGTAGAGCCAAGCTCCTAACACGTATGGATCACTATTAAGTGTAAGACACTGCATTTGGCAATGTAAATATGCACAAAAATGCAGAAGACTGTCTCTAGAGCTTTCAATCTAATGGGGAGATGGATAACTGAAAGATTATTACATAAAGCAGACGACATAAGTGCTTGAGAGAGACACAAGTAAAATAATCTAAGAAACAAAACAATCAGTGTGATTTCTAGCTCTAGAATTATTTAAGTCTTGTAATCACACACAGAGACCTGGACAGGCCTCACCCCAAGCCACCCATGACACAGCAACAGAGTGATCTTCTACCTAAAATAAAATATGACCATATTTCCTTTAATGGATTCCTGGTGGCTCAATGATTATGAAACTTTATTCTAGTTGGCAGAGGTGCAGATGACAATATATTTAAAACCTTGAGTATTTTCCTTAATATGTCAAATATTAAACAGAATCTACATCTAATTCATCTTTTAAAAAAATAACATTAACTGCATAATGAATACAATCAAGTCATTAGAATACAACTTTCATCATTTTACTCTTATCCCAAGAATATGCACCAGCTCCTTACTGCTTGTCAACCAAATTAAAATTTCTCAGCTAAGTTCCCACCTTACCTATGTGGTAACCATACAACATCAGATAGCTTTCTATGACAAAGAAACCTTGGCTTTCTAGAATCAAATCTTTCGGATACTTCTTGCTTCTGGAACAGACATGGGGAAAAAAAAGAGTAAATAATAATAATAGTAAAATATTTTTTACAAGTATTTCGTATTCAAGAAGCAACAACGGAGTATACGGCAATTTAAAACAGCTGAGGACCATGACTGACTGACGAGCTGGAAGGAAAGAAATACGCTGACTGGGTGGTGACGTATATAAAAGACACATCGGTGAAGCTCAGAAGAATAAATAAAAGAGAAAGCAGCGGAAACAGCAGTAGCGGTGGTCATCACAGTCGGGAGTGCTGACGGGGTCGGGAACAAACAGCAGGGGACAAACAGTGCTGTACACCTGTGACACTTAATGACAACAGAGAGGAAAAGCCTCCCTCCCCCACCCCCACCCCCCAAAAAAGACCCCAACAACAACAAAAAAACAATTTTGTAACCAGGAAGGTAGTAGAAAAGAGTGACAACTACTTATCTACTGAATCCCTTTTATACACATAACCTTTGAGGAATCCGAAAGATTTGTCTAAAACAAAGGGGTGAGGAATGAGAACCTACCTGAATGGCATTTCAGTATCTCCAGAAGGCATCAGCCAGCCATCAGGGAAGCGGTTCAAGCAGAATAGTTCTAGAGCACTAATGGGACTTCCTTATCTGTGGAGCAGCACCGCGTCAAGCTAAATCCTGAAGCAAGAGAGCGCTGCAGCTTGGACATGACCCATGTGGGCACAAGCAGTGCAGAAGAGATTTAGATCAGCGATTCTCAGTGGAGGTGGTACCATACCCGAAGGGCCATTTTAGGTTCTTTTAATTGTCACAATGGCATTGGGTAGGCCAGAGTCGGGGATGCTGGACAGGCCAGTCCTAGATAACAAAAGCTTATGCTACATCGTGCAAGTCTTTCAAATGTCCCACCAGACTTTCTTGTAGATTTTAAAAAAAAACCCTTGTTCATAATTCTCTGAACCTAGCGTCAAAGTCCATTTTACTTACAGACACAAAGTACTTCTTGTACAGTTTAAACACTGAATTTTCAAGGAACATAGGTTCCATGTTAATTGAGGAAGGGCTTACACTTGTTTTGCTTGGAATTTTACCAAAAATTGTTCACCAGTTTGGAAAACCATGCCACCAACTCATGTTGAAGTTACCGAGAGAACACGCCTGCATCAATCTGCATTTGGATACATTACATTTATGGTCATTCTATATGTGTTTAAATGTATACTTATTTCAAAGCTTTAAATATAAAGAAAAACTCTTGCCAGCACTCAGCTAAATGTTGTTTTACTTCTCTTTAATCCAAACGTATTTATTACAAGTAGGTTCAAACATCTGATTCCTTCATTGTATCTCCTAGAATAGTCCTGAGTAAGGATTTTAATAATAAAATGTATCAAAGGTTATTTTTTTTCTTTGTATTAAAACGATAGCATTGTTTTAATTTAAAAAAATGTGTATAGGTGGTTATATCATCTATAAATTTCATCTCAGAAATAAAGGGGGAGACACTCCAAACACGTTAATCTCTGCAACAGAACCTTAGTACAGCTAAGACATTGTCCTTCTCTGTTCAGAAGAAGAAAGGGATCTCTGGGTTAGTCAGCCCCATCGCTGATCCCATTTGTGCTCACTGGGACCCTCAAATGGAATCCATTTTTCACTGGGATGAAAAACATCTTAACATATCTGTATTTTGGAATACCTGAATAGTGGGGTCACAAAAGCTTTAACAAGTAGTTGTTAACACCTTTTAAACAAAGAAGGACTTGCACCTAAGTATTTCATGAAATAAAAGCAAATTTATTCATCATGTGCAGTAGAAATGAAAATTAAGAATAGAGAAGAGCATGGTCGGTCTCGACTTTCAAAAGTGACATTTCATGTTTTCTCATTTGATCAAATGACCTTTGAGGGACTAACCTTTTGACATTTGGTGCTATTTCCTTTCAACTCACAGCATCTTGTGCGGCATGTTCACTGTTTAAACTAGACCAGAGGGAACAAAGACAGTCTAAAGCTATTATTTTGCCATTTAATCAAACCTGAGTAAAACTCTTGCGCACGTAAGGAAAGGAAAATGTGTCAAGGGACCCACTAGGGGTTCTATAAAAGCGGCTGCCGCGGAGGGGACTCATCTGTTCATAAGAGATGAGTAACTTCTCCAGCAAGACTGAGAAGTTCTGCACAAAATGCTTTCTCTCTATTTTAAAGCAGTGAAGATGGAGACAACAATTTCACGGCACCTGTTAGCAAACAGGGCAAAGACCTTACTAACTAAATTTTTGACATATAAATAATGAGCCTATAGCAGAAAATACTCATTAGCATACCTTTCACTGAATTATCGTAAGTATTTTTAAAACTTAAAATCCTGGTAAGTTGAGCGTGCAATTGGAACTATGTCTACTCCTACTTAAAGAAGAATAGAAAAATGAGAACATTAAGAGATTCCATGCTCCCAGATGAGTTAAAAGTGTATAAGAGGAGAGAATACCCCTAGAAAATAGGTTCTTCAGAGGCAGGTGACTACAGCAAGTTGTTAGCAGACTGACTTGTGTGGTGTTCAGTTTTTCTAACCAGTAACCCGTTGTCGTGTCGAGTCAATTCTGATTCATGGCGACCCCATATGTGTCAGAGTAGAACTGTGTCCATAGGGTTTTAAATGGCAGGTTTTGGGGAAGTATATCACCAGGGCTTTTTTTTTTTTTTTTTTTTTTTTTTTTTTGAGGCGCCTCTGGGTGAACTCCAACCTTTCGATCAGTAGCAGAGCGTGTTAACTGTTTGCACTACTCGGGAACACCCGGTTTTGCTAGCACCATAGGATTTACTACAGTTAGGAATGACTGGAGCTCATCACTTTGGGAGATAACAATATATAATTAAGGCTTTAATGCTTAATATACAGACAAAATTATCACTGAAATTATTCAGGCTTGTCTGTCCTTTCGTGGTGCAGGAGAAAGATGTGGCAGTCTGCTTCCTTAAAGCTTTACAGCCTTGGAAACCCTATGGGGCAGTTCTACTTTGTCCTTTAGGTCATTACAAGTCAGAATCAACTCGATGGCAGTTGGTTTGGGTCCTTTCATGTAAGGAGTCCTGGTGGTGCAGTGGTTAAGCATTCAGCTGCTAACTGAAAAATCGGTGGTTCGAACCCACCAGCTGCTCCTCGAGAAAAAGATGTGGCAGTCTGCTTCTGTAAAGATTACAGCCTTGGAAATACTATGGGGCAGTTCTACTCTGCCCTGTAGGGTCACTAAGAGTCAGAATTCGACTCTAAGGCAGTGGGTTTTTGGTCCTTTCATGTAGTTCCCAGACATACGAATGGTCGTATAAACAGAGCTGACGTTTTCTCAACTGAGGTACTACTCAAAAGTATTGTGTCCAAACAATTTATATCCCCCAAGATCCCTCAAAATTAAAAACTGCAAAACAGATAACCCAGATAGCCTGCATCCCACAGAAAGACCAACTGATGCAAAAATGTACTCATTCTTATAGACTGACTGTCCTTTTAAAATGAAAAAACTACATTACTCAAAGAAAATTACAATATACTTAGTTAATAAGAGGCTAGGAACTTTAAGTGAAAACAGTACAGTTTTATTTTAAAAAATCTGATTTTTACTCTCATTGCTAGCAGAGAATTTCAGTCTCTTCCTAATCACAAAACGAATGCTGTTCAGATTAAAAGCAGTAGTTATGTGTCACTGAGTGCACTTCAGATGATTCTGACCTTTTTGCAAGAGACCAATTTTACATTTCCATTTCTCCTGTCTGAACTATTGCAACAGCTTGATAACTAGGTTCCTTCTTCCAGTTCCTTGACTCTCTAATCTGTCTTTCACGCTATTACCAGCATTATCTTTCCAAATCATTATAACCATGTTATTCCCCTGCTTGGAAACTTTTAACAGCTCCCTATTTACTATAAAGTCCAAACTTCATACCAGAGCATTCAAGAAACTCCACAACCAAACCTCATCTCACCCATCCAGGCCCTTACATAAGAACAGGAGTCCCCGGGTCGTGCAAATGGTTAATGTGCTCAGCTGCTAACCGAAACGTTGGAGGTTCAAGTTCACCCAGAAGCACCTGAGCAGAAAGGCCAACAATCTATTTCTAAAATACCAGCCTTGAAAACCCTATGGAGCACAGTTCTACTCTGACACACATGGGGTCGCCATGAGTCTGAGTTGAATTGACGGCAACTGGTTTTTTAACACTACGTCAAAGCCCAACACACTCTGTGCTCCAGGACTGGGAACAGAGTCTATTCTTTCCATGGGCTCTGGGCCTTTATTCATGCTACCTGCTCAGTCCCTCCACTTTTCTGCCACCAGAATTCCATCCAACCTTCCTCTGGACATGTCCCACTTTTTTTCATGAAGATGTTCCCTATCCTCACAGTCATAATCATTTGCTCCTTCCTTTGCACTGCCACCACAAACAGGTTTCATCTTTAGAATGATACTTAGTCTATCGTAATTAGTATTACACACGGTTGCCTGCATTGTTCTCTTTGCCTCTACTACATGAGATGAAATATCCTGTCTTTAGTAACTCCGTATTACCAGAAGCACCAAGCAAAGCACTATGTACATGATGGTTGCTCAGTGAATGTTTCCTGAATGAAATGAATGACTCGTGCAATCAAAAAATCAGTCCACACGGAAGAAGAGGAAAAGGTGAAGTTTTCAAAGACAGGGCTCTGAGAACCTGAACTTACCCATATCATCATCACAGCTTGTTACTCTTAAGGCTGACCATGGCTACACTACAATGAACACGGCAACTCAAAAAATTTATACATTAGGTATTTCACAGTTGTCCAAAAATAATTTGAGATATGTCATATATTCCCAACAGTGTGTGAGGCACTTTGGGAGACAGGAAGTAAATTTCAGCTATAATTCTTACTGACTGCTTTACATCTATTAAAATATAACCTTCTTGACTACAGAAATTATGTCTTAAAGAGGGTGAGTTTAAACTAGAATTTTATGGTTTATTGATTAAGGATAATGATTAAGTCTGACATAAATATCTTCCAAATTTTACAAGCGGGTAATAAACCATGGTGAACACACATAATGGAAACAATGACCAATAGGAGACAGAATAATTTCATTAAAATCAATTCAACAATTTATATGAAATTTATTTCTCTTGTTTACATGGTTTAATAAGGCTGAAAGTTAGAAGGCTGTGATGCTTCACCAAGAAACTCTTTACGTTCTTCTGAACAAAGGAAGAACGTATTATATTTGCAGTGTGCCCAAAGAGGATGGCTTGAAGAATGAGTTTCTGACTACAATTTTTAACATTATCTCTAGCAGGTTGCTATTAAGTCCTGGAATTGGTAGAATCCTATTAAATATGTCCATAAGCAATTTGGCTGAGATCATAGAAGTCATACTTATAAATTTAAAGATGACACAAAATTGAGAAAAATAGTGAATGTACTGGATTTATATATTTAGAAAAGCTTTTTAAGGAACTCATTAAATTAAAAGATGGGCCACAACAGAGAAGATTATATTCATCAGTTTTAAATTCTAGGTTCCAAATTTATATTTTAAGAAAATTAATCAGGCTGCTAGAGGACTTCAGCTTACAGGAAGACAGAGTAGATGTACTTTTCCCTATTCTTCCTGCTAAGCCCAACTGAAATTCCTGGACATTCTATATAAGACAAACATAAGAAGACTCTGAAAGGTGGAAAGAAGGCACATGGCTAGGAACCTCAGGACACAAGGAACAACACAGTGGTGAGTTCCCTGGGTTTTCTTTTTGTCTAATATATCCCAGACATGGAGGTGAAGAAGCCATTAACCCAAAAACATGAACAGAGGCTAACAAAAAAAGTCCCAACCAGGAAAGGGACAACCTAGCAAGACAGAAAATTTTTAGACAAAAATTGCTCTGCTCCAATCAAACATCACAGGAAAAACAAAACAAAACAAAACAAAACTGTGGCCCCACCCTCATCCATGCCAGCAAAGACTGAACAGGGAGTCTAGACCTCCACACACAGCAGACTATAACAGAGGTCTCAACTCTACCTCCCCTGCTGAAATGGTTTCAGAAAAGGCCAAGTGGGAAGCTAGGACTTTCTTACCTACGACTGCTAACCGGCCCCTTCCTCCCTCCATTGACAGTGGAGGAGCTGGTCTTCCATCCCTACCACACAATGAGATGTCCCTCCCCTCCTACTAAAAGGAGATCCACTGGTGAGTCAGGGCTTTCACCACCACCCAGCAGTAATAACGTTTTCTAGGCTGCAATCTTTAGGGAAGCAGATCGCCAGATCTTCCTCCCTCAGAGCCGCTGGATGGGTTGGAGCCACCAACATTTCCATTAGCAGCTGAGCAATTAATTGTTGTGCCACCAGGGCTCCTTACAGAGCAATACCCCTCATGAATATAGACACAAAAATTCTTAACAACGTATTAACAAATAGAACTCTGCAAAAATATAAAAAGAATTATACAACATGACTGCAGTATGATGGATCACTTTTGTCTCCTTTCTAGCCATGGTCTTGTAACTCCCACCCAAGTGACTGGGAAGGACTGTGTGATAGGGTAATTGTGGCCCACCAAAGGGACGGGCCCGTTTTGTAGTCCTGCTGGGCTCGAGGTGAGCCACCCGAGAAGCAAGAAGAGAAGCTACCACCACCGCCAAGGAAGAACAGCCAGGACCCAGCATGTCCCTTGGACCCAGGATCCCTGCACTGAGAAGCTCCTGGACCCAGGAGATAGAAAGCAAGCTGTAACCTTGAAGATGGCAAGAAGTGGCAGCAGAGACCCGGCAGCAGGAGACAGCGTGGTGGGCTTCCCAGCCCATGGAGCAAGAAAGCTGAGTGCCTTCGGGTAGAGGCCTAGAGCCAGAGAGAGGCATGACTGCGAGCACTCCTGGGAAGACGCTGTCCTGATAGAAGAACTGTATGCTTGAGTGTTCCTGAGCCTAAATTGTAACCTGATACTTCCCTAATAAACCCCATAAACTGAGTACGGTCTGAGTTCTGTGTGGCCATTACAATAAATTATCAAACCCAGAAGAGAAGTAGGGTGTGCTGTGGGAGGGATGGCTGGTGTCAGAACTGGCAAAGACAGCACAGAGAAGAGGCATGTCTGACCACTGTCTCACAGGAATCAGCCTTGGGCTGCTGATCTTGATTCTTCTTCCCCCTTGTGACGCTGGAGGAGGTTAGACACCACATCCACGCCATTTTCACAATGACCAAATAGATTTTATTATGGGGATGCAAGACTAGTTCAATATTTGCAAATCCAACAATATAATCTACTAGATTAACAGATTAAAGAAGAAAAAAATCACACAATCATATCAACTGATGCAGTAAAACAATTTGAAAAAAAAAAATTCAGCACCCATTCATGATTAAACCTCTCAGAAAAATAGGAATACGGAGGATCTTACTCGTATGATAAAGAGCATGTACAGAAAACCAATAGCTAACATTATACATAATTGTGAAAGACTGAATGCTTTTCCACTAAGATGGGGAACAAAGTAACAATGTCCACTCTCATCACTCTTATTCAACATAGTACTGGAAGTTTAAGCCAGTGCCATAAGGCAAGAAAAGCAAACAAAAGGCATACAGATTGTAAAGGAATAAATAAAACTGTCCCTATTAACAGATGACATGACTATGTATAGAAAATCCCGAGGAATCTACAGAAAAACTCCTAGAACTAATAAATGAACAAGGTATCGAGATGCAAGATACACATACAAAAATCAGTTATGTGTGTCCCTGTATATATATGCAATGAATAGTTGGATACCAAAATTAAAAATTCAACAGTTCATAACTGCTCAAAAAAAATATTTAGGTATAACTCTAACAAAACATGTATTGGATTGTATGCTGAAAAGTACAAAATAGCGTTGAAAGAACTTAAAGAAGACCTAAACAAATGCAGAGACCTATCATGTTCATAAACTAAAAGACAACATAATAAAGATATCAATAATCAATACTCCCCAAACTGATGAACAAGTTTAATGCAATTCCTATAAAAATACCAGAAAGAACTTTTTTTTAGATACAGACAAAAATATTCTAAAACTTATTTTAAAAGGGAAAGAAGCAAACATAGTTAAAACAATTTTGAAAAAGAAGAATAAAGCAGAAGTTGTCAGTCTACCGAATTTCAAGAGTTATTATACAATTACAATAATCCAGACAACGTGGCTTTGGCGGAAGGATAGACAGACACACAGATCAATGGAACAGAACAGAGAGTCCAGAAATATGAGACCTCTTCGGGAGCTATGGCTAGGCAAAGAATTCTTATATTTGACACCCAAAGCACAATCCAAAAAGGAAAAACAGATACTCTGGACTTCATCAGAATTAAAAAGTTTTGCTCTTCAAAAGAATGGTTATGAGTATGAAAAGAAAAATCACAGACTGAGAGAAAATATTTGCAAACTACATATTTGACAAATAACTAGTATCTAGAATTATTTTAAAAACTCTTAAAACTCAACAATAAAAACCAACCAAAAACTTGAATTAGAAAATGGGCAAACGACTTGAAGACGTATTTCACTAAAGGGGATAGACAGCAAATAAACACACAAAAAAGATGTTCAGCATCGTTAGACATCAGGGAACTGCAAATTAAATCCACAATGAGATATCACTACACACCCATCAGAAAGGCTAAAATAAAAAATAGTGACAGTCAGACTTCCGGTAAAATGGCACTCTAGGCAAAAGCACCACGCCATCCCTCCACAGCAAAGATTCGAAAAACTAAGCCGAACAGAGAATACAACAATCCTGAAACCCTAAAACATCAAATGAAGAGATAAAGAACTCAGCCAAGCACCAAATGGAGTGAGAAAACTGACAGAGAATGGAGAGTGAGGAGAGATTCACACAGAGGTCCCCCATCAGCTAATGCGGTGCAGATCCGCCATCTTGGACTCCTATCGGAGACCAGCAAACACAGGCTACGAGAAAACAGCATCACGGAGCTTCCAGTGGGAGACAAAACAACTGGTAATTTGCGATATACGCTTTCCAGCCCCCCACCCTTTTTGATCCCCACTCGGCCTCCTCTGTTTCCCACGGCCACAATCTCTTGTCCAGGAAGCACCGGCTGCTTGGATTCCACCCACCCAAACGGGCTGGCTCTCTTAGTGCCATTTCTTGGCTGCTGGTGTTGCTTCTTTCTGCTTCTTTTCATTTCTTCCTTATCTCTCACCACCTCCCCTGCCTTTTGCTCAAATACCTGTCTCCATGGCCATCTTTGCTTCTTCCTGAGGGGCTGCAGAACTCCATTCGAGTGTGGAGCTGCTTCCCCAACTGGGCTGCTGGGCTGGTGGGATCCCGGGGCTTTTATTACTTTGTTTCTTTTGAATTGTTCACTTGGTTTCTTTTCCTTTTCTTGAGTTGGGAGCCGGTTCCGGCCACGTGGTGCTGCATGGCTTGGAAACTACCACCTCAGCTTGAACAGACATGCAGAGGGATCCCTGAGGACATTTCTTTTTTTATTGTTTTTTTTTTTCCTTCTATTTTTCCTGTTTTTTGGGGGGGTGTTTCTTGGTCTTTTTTTTTTTTTTTTTTTTTTTAAATTTGTTTTGTTTTCTTTTCCCTCTTTTTCCCTTTTAGTCTTTCTTCATTACTCAGTTTCTCGTCCCTCTATATCTTCCTTCTCTTTCTGTTCCCTGAATACCTGGTGTTGTATACGTCTACGACTTCTAGCCAGGCTGTACCACAACACTTAAGAACAACTTCCCCAGGCCTCACAGATACACCAGTGGGATTCCTAGGAACTTTGCTGTTCTTTAACCTTTCCGATTTTTATTTATTCTTTTCTTTTCTTCCACTTCCCCATTTTGTTTTTCTACATTTCATAGTCTCTAATCTCTCCACTTCAATGGCAAGCTCCCCTAGCATTCTGTTTTGTTTCTCTGTATGTTTTTGGCCCCGGTTCCTCTCTCCTCTCTCCCATATCCATCTTAGCTCCACACATAACAATCTCCCCGCTACATCCTGCCTACCTGCACCGTGCCCTTAACATCACACCAAAAAGAAGCACAGGCACGGCTTACTGGAACCTTCCCTGCACTGATTACCAACCCGCACTAGTGGCTGTACTAAGTGCCACAAACAACCCATCACAGTAACTCCTGTTCAGCTAGACCTGCCCTGCCGTACCATATCTGAGTGACTGACCCTGCCAACTGGAGAAGGATGCAAAAAGTATTGTCTCCACAGACGAGCAAACAACAAAGAACACACAGCCCACCTGCTCAGACACAGCCAAATTAAAAACAAAAAAGGGACGAAATAAAAAAATCTACAATCAATAAACGAGAAAAATAACCACTGAATGTCCCGAAGACAGCAGACAATATCAAAACATTTACAAAAACAGGACAGGATGGTTGCAGTAGGCGTCCCAAATAAAACACCAGATGACTTTCCACTGGAAGAAAAGGCACTAAAACCACCTGATAGGGAATTCAAGTCTCTAATACTCAGAATTCTCTAAGAGCTGAGGCAAAAAGCTGACAAACATGAGGAAAAAATAGACAAATTCATGGAAAATATAGATAAAAAATCGGAAGAATTCAGGAAAATAATGCAGGAACAAAATGATAAAATAAATTCACAACTAGAAATTATACAAAGACAACAATTAGAAATCCAAAAGATAAACAACAAGATTTCAGAAACGAACGGTGTCATACAAGGGCTGAGAAGCAGATTTGAAATGCTGGAAGACAGGACCAGTGGAATTGAAGACAAACACTTGGATACAACTCTGTTTCAGGAAAACTCAGACAAGAGAACAAAGAAAAATGAAGAGACCCTGAGAGTTATGTGGGATAAAATCAAAAGCAAAATTGTTCGAGGGCTTGGAATTCCAGAACAGTGGGAGAAAACAGTAAACACAGAGAGGATCACTCAAGAACTGCTGACAGAAAACTTCCCAAATATCATGAATGATGAAAAGCTAGCCATCCAAGAAGCTCAACGAACCCCATATAGGACAGACCCCCAAAATAAAATCACCAAGGCATATCATATTCACACTCGCCAAAACAGAAGACAGACAAAGCATCCTGAGAGCAGCTTGTGAAAAACAAGAAGTCACATACACAGGAGAAACAATAAGACTAAGCTCAGATTATTCGGCAGAAACCATGCAGACAAGAAGGCAATGGGATGACATATATAAAATCTTGACACAAAAAAACTGACAGACAACAATAGTATATCCTGCAAAACTCTCATTCAAATATGATGGAGAAAATAGGTCATTTGCAGATAAAGAGAAATTAAGGGAATATGTAAAAGCCAAACAAAACTTACAAGAATTATTAAAGGGAGTTCTTCGATCTGAGGACAAACAACTTCAGCTCACAGGCAGAATAGAATACGCAGGATCGTACCAGCCAGATACCAATCTAGGAAATGAACTCTTGAGCAATATCCAAAACCAAAAGAAATACAACAGGGAATCAGAGCAGTTAATCAGTAAATGACAACAACATCAAAACAATAAAAGAGGGAATAAACGGCATAGGTACAGAACCCTCTAATGGAGAGGAAGGCAAGGCGATACCAAGTAATGGTAGACTCCTCCAAACTTAGAAAGATAAAGGTAAAATTCATGGTAACCACAAAGAAAGTTAACAAACATACCCATAAAAATAAAGAGGAAAAACATAAAGTCTCAGCAAAAACAAAACCTACAAAAACAAAAGAAATGAAAAAAAAATCCACAAACAAAAGTAACTCAACACAAGAGAGTAAGAAACCAAGAAAACGTCAGCACCACAAAAACAAGCACAACAAAATGACAGCAACAAACTCACATCTATCTATAATTACACTAAATGTAAATGGACTCAATGCCCCCATACAGAGATGGAGAGCGACAGAATGGATAAGAAAACAGGATCCATCAATATGGTGTCTATAAAGAGACATACGTAAGAAACAATGATGTGAATTTATTAAAAGTCAAACGTGGAAAAAAATATATCAAGCTAACAACTACCAAAAAAGAGCAGGAATGACAATTCTAATCTCAGATAAAATAGACTTTAAAAAAAAATCCACCATAAAAAATAAAGAAGGATACTACATAATGATTAAGTGGATGATCCACCATGAAGACATAACCATAATAAACATCTACGCACCCAATGACAGGGCTCCAAAATACATAAAACAAACTCTAACAACACTGAAAAGAGAAACTGACAGTTCCACAATAATAGTAGGAGACTTCAACACACCACTCTCAGTAAAGGACAGAACAACTAAAAAGAAACTCAGCGAAGATACAGAAGACCTAAAGGGCACAATCAACCAACTTGACCTCATAGACATATATAGAACACTCCATCCAACCGCTGCAAAGTATATATTCTTTTCCAATACACATGGAATGTTCTCCAGAATAGACTGCATCTTAGGCCACAGAGCAATCATCAACAAGATCCAAAACGTTCAGATAATACAAAGTAACTTCTCCGACCACAATGCCATCAAGGTAGAAATTAACAACAGAAAGAGCAAGGAAACAAAATCCTTGCATGGAAACTGAATAATACCCTGCTTACACATCACTGGGTAATAGGAGAAATCAGAGATGGAATCAAAAAATTCTTAGAATCAAATGAGAATGAAAATACATCATACCAAAACCTTTGGGACACAGCAAAGGCAGGCCTCAGGAAAAATTTATAGCAATAGATGCACACATCAAAAAAGAAGAAACGGACAAAATCAAAACATTAATTACAGAACTCAAACAAATAGAAAGAGAACCGTAAAAACGCCCACAGCCACTGGAAGAAAGGGAATAGTAAGGATCAGAGCAGAAATAAATGAAATAGAGAACAGAAAAACAATAGAAAGAATCAACAAAACCAAAAGTTGGTTCTTTGAAAGAATCAACAAAATCGACAAACCACTGGCCAGACTGACAAATGAAAAACAGGAGAGGACACAAATAACCCAAATAAGAAATGAAATGGGGGACATTACAACAGACCCAACTGAAATAAAAAGGATTGTAACAGAATATTATGAAAAACTACACTCCAACAAATTTGAAAACCTAGAGGAAATGAATAAATTTCTAGAAACACGCAGCCTACCCAAACTACAACAAACTGATGTTGAAAATCTCAACAGACCCATAACAAGAGAAGAGATTGAAAAGATAATTAAAAAAACTCCCAACAAAAAAAAGCCCTGGCCCAGATGGCTTCACTGGAGAATTCTACAAAACATTTACAGAAGAGCTTGTACCAGTACTACTCAAGCTGTTTCAGAGCATAGAAAAGTCAGCAACGCTTCCAAATTCATTCTATGAACCCAGCATAATGCTGATACCAAAACCAGGAAAAGACGTCACAAAAAAAGAAACTTACAGACCAATCTCTCTCATGAATATAGATGCAAAAATTCTTAACAAAATTCTAGCCAATAGAATTCAGCATCATATCAAAAAAATAATACACCACGACCAAGTAGGATTCATACCAGCTATGCAAGGATGGTTCAACATTAGAAAATCAATCAACATAATCACCACATAAACAAAAGAAAAGAAAAGAATCATATGATCATCTCAATTGACGCAAAAAAGGCATTCG
This sequence comes from Dugong dugon, assembly GCA_030035585.1. NCBI lineage: Eukaryota > Metazoa > Chordata > Mammalia > Sirenia > Dugongidae > Dugong > Dugong dugon. The sequence continues at coordinate 17,731,571 of CM057469.1, read as the reverse complement.
ACAAAGTCCAACACCCATTCCTGATAAAAACTCTCAATAAAATAGGTGTAGAAAGGAAATTTCTCAACATCATACAGGGCATCTATGCAAAACCAATGGCCAACATAATTCTTAGTGGAGAGAGGCTGAAAACATTCCCCTTGAACACAGGAACAAGACAAGGGTGCCCCTTATCACCACTCCTATTTAACACTGGGCTGGAAGTTCTAGCTAGAGCAATAAGGCAAGAAAAAGAAATAAAGGGCATCCAAATTGGTAATGAAGAAGTTAAACTGTCCCTGTTTGCAGATGATATGATACTATACATTGAAAATCCTAAAGACTCCACGAGAAATCCACTGGAACTAAAAGAAAGATTCAGCAGAGTAGCAGGATACAAGATAAACATTCAAAAGTCAGTTGGATTCCTACACACCAATCAGGAGAATGAAGAAAAGCCAATCAGGAAAACAATACCATTTACAATAACCCCTAAAAATAAAAAATACTTAGGAATAAATATGGCCAGGGATGTAAAAGACCTATACAAAGAAAACTACAAAACACTACTGCAAGAAACCCAGAGGGATCTACATAAATGGAAAAACATACCATGCTCATGGACAAGCAGACTCAACATTGTGAAAATGACAATTCTACCCAAAGCAATTTACAAATACAATGCAATCCCGATCCAAATACCAGCAACATTCTTCAAAGAGATGGAAAAACTAATCATTAACTTTATATGGAAAGGGAAGAAGCCCCGAATAAGTAAAGCACTACTGAAGAAGAAGAAGAAAGTTGGAGGACTCACACTACCTGTCTTCAGAACCTACTATACAGCTACAGTAGTCAAAACAGCCTGGTACTGGTACAACGACAGATACATTGACCAATGGAACAGAATTGAGAACCCAGATGTAAATCCATCCACTTACGGTCACCTGATCTTCAACACGGGCCCAAAGTGCATCAAATGGGGAAAAGACAGTCTTTTTAACAAAGACTGGTGCTGGCAAAACTGGATATGCATCTGCAAAAAAATGAAACAGGACCCATACCTCACACCGTATACAAAAACTACTTCAAAATGGAACAAAGACCTGAATATATAGCCTAAAACTATAAACTTCATAGAAGAAAAAATAGGACCAACACTACAGGCCTTAATACACGGCATTAACAGGATACACACAATAACCATCAATGCACAAAACCCAATAGATAAGCTAGATAACTGGGATCTTCTAAAAATCAAACACCTATGCTCTTCAAAAGACTTCACCAAAAGAGTCAAAGAGAACCTACAGACTGGGAAAAAATTTTTGGACAGTACAAGTCAGACAAAGGTCTAATCTCCATAATCTACAGGGAAATCCAACACCTCTACAACAAAAAGACAAATAATCCTATTAAAAAATGGGCAAAGATAATGAACAGACACTTCACCAAAGAAGACATTCAAATGGCCAACAGACACATGAGGAAATGCTCGCGATCACTAGCCATTAGAGAAATGCAAATTAAAACCACAATGAGATACCATCTCACCCCGGCATTACTGGCACGAATCAAAAACACTGGAAATAACAAATGTTGGAGGGGCTGCGGGGAGATCGGCACACTTATGCACTGCTGGTGGGAATGCAAAATGATACAACCATTTTGGAAAATGACATGGCGCTTCCTCAGAAAGCTAGAAATAGACATACCATTCGATCCAGCAATCCCACTCCTAGAAATATATCCTAGAGAAATAAGAGTCGTCACTCGAATAGACATACGCACACCTATGTTCATGGCAGCATTGTTCACAATAGCAAAATGATGGAAACAACCTAGATACCCATCAACAGATGAATGGATAAACAAACTATGGTACATACACACAATGGAGTACTATGTAACGAGAAAGAACAACAATGAATCTGTGAACCCTCTCATAACATGGATGAAACTGGAGGACATTATGCTGAGTGAAATAAGTCAATCACAAAAGGACAAATATTGTATGAGACCTCTATTGTAAAAACCCATGAAAAAGTTCACACGCAAAATGTAACAATCTTTGTTGGTTACCAGGGATGGGAGGGGTGGGGGGAAATACTAAACAGGCAATAGTAAGTGGTATCTTGGGTGAAGGGTGAGACAGTACACAATACAGAGGAAACTAGCACAACTTGTACAAGGAAAGGTCATGGAAACCCCATAGACACATCCAAACTCCCTGAGGGACTGAATTGCTAGGTGGAGTGCTCTAGGGACCATGGTCTCGGGGAACATCTAGCTCAATTGGCATGACACAGCTTATAAAGACAATGCGCTACATTCTACCTTGGTGAGTAGCGTCTGGGGTCTTAAAAGCCTGTGAGCGGCCATCTAAGATACTCCACTGGTCTTATCCCTTCGGGAGCAAGGGAGAATGAAGAGAACAGGATACAAGGAAAAGATTAGTCCAAAGGACTAATTGTCCACTGCTACCAAGGCCTCCACCAGACTGAGTCCAGTACAGCTAGATGGTGCCTGGCTACCACCACTGACTGCTCTGACCAGGATAAGACAGAGGGTTCTGGACAGAGCTGGAGAAGGATGTAGAACAAAATCCTAAGTCACAAAAGACAGACCAGATTTACTGGCCTAAAGGAGACTGGAGAAACCCCAAGAGTATGGCCCCCCAGACACCCTTTTAGCTCAGTGGTGAAGTCATCTCCGAGGTTCACCATTCAGCCTGGGAGTGGACAGCCCCATAAAACCAAATGGAACTAATGAAGTACAGCAGTCCAGGGAGAAGGGGCAGAAGGGGACAAGTAAGCTGGTGATAGGGAAACCAAGGTTGAGTAAGGACAGTGTTGATGTGTTGTGAGGTTGTTAACCATTTTCATAGGGCTGTTAAATGAGAAACTATTTTGTTCTGTAAACTTTCATCTAAAGTGAGAATAGCAGCACAATTGAGAGTGTAGTTGATGTCACTGAACTGTGCATTTAGAAATTTTTGAAATGGTGTATCTTTGGCTACGTATATTTTCACCAAAAAAAAAAAAGGTCGAGAAAGGAGAGGGTTGACATGTTGTGGGGTTGTTAACCAATGTCATAAAACAATATGTATACTTCTGTTTCACGAGAAACTATTTGTTCTGTAAGCCTTCACCTGAAGTACAATGAAAAAAAAAAAAAAGTGACAGTCAAACACTGGCAAAGAGTGAGAAGAAACTGGATCACATTCACATTTCTGGTAGGAACATAAAATGGTACAGCTACTTTGGAAGAGTTTGGTAATTTCTTTTTAAAAATGAAACATGCAACTACCATACAACCCAGCAATTGCTCTCCTGGGTATTTATCCCAGAGAAATGAAAGCTTATGTTCACAAAAAAAAAAGCTATACATAAATGTTTATAACAATTTTATTTGTAATAGTCAATAGCTGGAAATAACTCAAACGTCCTTCAGTGGGTAAAATGCCTAAACAAACTGTGGTACATCTATACCATGGAATACTGCTCAGCAATAAAAAGGGGAGGAAGCTATTGAAACAGGAAAGAACATAGGTGAACCTCCAGAGAAGTATGCTATGTGAAAAAAGACAATTATATATTGTATGATTCCATTTATATAACAGTTTTGAGATAACAATATTATAGAAATGGAGAACAGATTAGTGGTTGCCAGGAGTTAAAGATGGGGTAGAGGTGGGAAGGAAGTGGTATGGCAATAAAAGGGCAACCTGAGGGATCATTGTAGTTATGAAAGTGTTCTGTAGCTTCACTGTATCAATGTTACTATCCTGGTCGTGATATTGTATCACAGCTTTGCAAGATGCTACCACTGGGGGGAACTGGGTAAAGGGTCTCTCTGTATTATGCAGGGTCTCTATGTATTATGTTTGTGCATCTAAAATTATCTCAAAATTGAAATTCTAATCTCATTTTAAAAAATTAATTGTACATATGCACATATGTTCATGGCAGCATTGTTCACAATAGCAAAACGATGGAAACAACCTAGATGCCCAATCAACAGATGAATGGATAAACAAACTATGGTACATACACACAATGGAGTACTATGCAATGAGAAAGAACAATGATGAATCTGTGAACCATCTCATAACATGGATGAAACTGGAGGACATTATCCTGAGTGAAATAAGTCAATCACAAAAGGACAAATATTGTATGAGACCTCTATTGTAAAAACCCATGAAAAAGTTCACACGCAAAATGTAACAATCTTTGTTGGTTACCAGGGATGGGAGGGGTGGGGGGGAAATACTAAATAGGCAATAGATAAGTGGTATCTTGGGTGAAGGGTGAGACAGTACACAATACAGGGGAAACTAGCACAACCTGTACAAGGAAAGGTCATGGAAGCCCCATAGACACATCCAAACTACCTGAGGGACTTAATTGCTGGGCGGAGCGCTCTGGGGACAATGGTCTTGGGGAACATCTAGCTCAGTTGGCATGACACAGCTTATAAAGACAATGCTCTACATTCTACCTTGGTGAGTAGTGTCTGGGGTCTTAAAAGCCTGTGAGCGGCCATCTAAGATACTCCACTGGTCTCATCCCTTCGGGAGCAAGGGAGAATAAACAGAACAGGATACAAGGAAAAGATTAGTCTGAAGGACTAATTGTCCACAGCTACCAAGGCCTCCACCGGACTGAGTCCAGTACAGCTAGATGGTGCCTGGCTACCACCACTGACTGCTCTGACCAGGATCACAACAGAGGGTTCTGGACAGAGCTGGAGAAGGATGTAGACCATAATTCTAACTCACAAAGAAAAGACCAGATTTACTGGCCTAAAGGAGACTGGAGAAACCTCGAGAGTATGGCCCCCAGACACCATTTTAGCTCAGTGGTGAAGTTACCTCCGAGGTTCACTCTTCAGCCTGGGAGTGGACAGCCTGTAAAACAAATGAGACTAACGAGGTACAGGAGTCCAACGACAAGGGCCAGAAGGCAGAAGGGGACAAGGAAGCTGGTGATAGGGAACCCAAGGTTGAGTGAGGATACTGTTGATGTGTTGTGAGATTGTTAACCATTGTCATAGGGCAACATCTGTAGTAACTGTTAAATGAGAAACTATTTTCTTCTGTAAGCCTTCATCTTAAGGGAGAATAACAGCACAATTCGAAGAGCGTAGTCAATGTCACTGAACTGTGCATGTAGAAATTTCTGAAATGGTGTACCTTTGACTATGTGTATTTTCACCAAAAAAAAAAAGGTTGAGGAGTTAGAGGGTTGATATGTTGTGCGGTTGTTAACCAATGTCATAAAACAACATGTGTATCTCTGTTTCATGAGAAACTATTTGTTCTGTAAGCCTTCACCTGAAGTACAATAAAATATATATATAAAAAAAATAATTGTCCAAATTCAGAATGAGAGAGTTAGATAAAAAAAAATTTTAATTACAAACTCAATGTAAGCTCAAGCCCAAAAGAGCCAGAATTGACAAGAATGAAGGTGATATTCTCATTGTGCTCTGCACTGGTCAGGCCAGTATTTTATGTTTGGTTCTGGATATTACATCAGAAACTGTAAAAGACAATAGTAGAAGACATCCATATGAGGATAACCAGGAAAGACTGCAGGATTCATTCACATGAGGAAAATATTTAGCTTAAAGAAGGAAGATTTAAAGAGTCCATGATGAGTATCTTTAAATAGATTATTTCATCCTACAAAAATCAACAGAGAAGGAGTTCACTTCATCAGGTATTTTACCAACATGAGTGAAGGTGGTGCCATTAAAATAAAATAAAAAAAATCTACACTCTGTCAAAGCTCAAAATGCTTCCATTGATTTAATCTGACTCTCACCAGCACAAAAGCACACTAGGGCTGTGAAATAAGACCTGTCCTACAAAGTGGGATCAGGGCCAGAGCAGAGGAATTTTCACATGCCATTAAGTGAAGGTTTAAAATCAAGAGTCAGTTGGTTCATCTCGAGGGCGGGGATGTCCTCATAATGGAAAATTCACCTCTACATGTCACCCACAGGCCAACACTTGAAAATGAGACAAAGACAGTAGCTATATCTCAATTATACTACATACAGCAACACAGACACCCCGTGATGAAAAACAGAAATGGTTATATAAACTACTAGAATCATACAGTGCAGCTTCCAATAACACAAAAATAAAATCTGTCTAGGTCCAACAACAGAGTTCACTGCTTTGGTTATTCTAGTAAGTGGATCTTATACAGGCCTTTCCACGTTGTAACTATCTACCTGTCCCCTTCAAAAATCCAGGAAGAATCAAGGCCGGTGGACAAACATGCTATGTTCCAAAAGAAGCTCTTTCAATGTCCTTACCTGTCACTGAAATCAACTTACACGGTGTGAGTGAGGGAAAAGCAGAATATCATGAGCATTCCACACCCAGGCTCTTGGACTTACTGAAAATGTCAACAGGTCCAATTCCCACCAAGACAGGAATGGATGAGAATGTTTTCCATAGCAAATCTCCATATTTCACTAAATGGAGTGGCTAGAGTCAAAAAAGCAAAAGAAACACTTTTAAAAGGCCTGAATGTTATTAAACTGGCTATCTCATGATATCTCATTGTCTCTTCAGTAGTTTTCTAATTCAATTTTCCTCAGTTAAGAATTTGAGGTACCTGGGTGATGCAGTGGTTCAAAGTTCAGCTACTAACCAGAATGTCGGCAGTTCGAATCCACCAGCTGTTCCCTGGAAACCCTATGAGGCAGTTCTAATCTGTTTTCTAAGGTCTCTATGAGTTGGAATCAACTGGACAGTAACAGGTAGATAAGTATTTAAGGTACCTGAGTAGCGCAAACATTTTGCATCCTACTGCTAACCTAAAAGTTGGCAGTTTAAACCCATCCAGCAGTACCATGGAAGAAAAGGCCTGGCAATCTGTTTCTGTTAAGATTACAGCCAAGAAAACCCTAGGGGGCAGTTCTACCCTTCACTCCATAGCAACTAACAACAAGAAGTTAAGAATTTACATCACAAGAAGGGCCTAAGGGGCCCATCTGTTACAATGTGACCTCACCTAAACCCATGATTCTTTGTGTCATCACAACTGGCTGCAATTACTGGACAGAGGATTGTGGTTTTACCAGAAGCAGCAGGAAAAAAACATCCTTTTAAGGAAATTAAAACTTTCTCTCTCTTTCATAAGCATAATTTTTAAAAAGAAAGAGCAATGAGAGACAGAAAGCCATAAACTCAACTGCTTTAAAAAATTTCGCTATTTTAACAATAGCCACAGTTCAGTTAGCAATGGTATTATTACTATACTTAATTATAATTAAAATGATACCCTAAGTTTTCATTTTAAAAGCCACAATTAAAGAATTGCCATCTATAGATGAAAAATACTTCAAAAGAAACATATGATCAACTTTTTAAAAACACATTATGTTTAGACCAGAAGAGTACATTTCCATACATAAGCAAAAACAGCCCTGGGAAAATGACTAGTGAAACTTCAGATGAAATGACATTTTAACCTTCCTCCACAAACCCCATCTCCTACCTAGCTTCATAAGCATGCCAGCTCCCTTATCACTTGCTGTGTTACATTAAGAAAAATGTTTTTATTTTCCTACCTTCCCTCCCAGAATTAGCATATGACTGACATTTCAAAAGGAACAGCCTTGACTTGGAAATATTCTCTTTCAGAAAGAGTACTCCAAAAGTATACTTCAATCCAAACTCCATTAGGACATAATTTAAATTGGAACTTTTTATATAAAGCATTTAATAAACATACACGGCTCAGTTCCACCAGATCATTTATATAATTTATAAATAATCAAGATAATTTATAAATTTTGTAGATTAAATTTTTAATTCCAAATCTATAATTTCATAAAAGTAGTTAGCACATACTATTTACATGAGCCCTGGTGGCACAGTGCTAAGCGCTCATCTGCTAACTGAAAGGTCAGTGGTTTGAACCCACCTTGGAAGAGTCTGCTTCCATAAAGATTACAGCCTTGGAAACTTTATGGGGCAATTCTACTCTGTCCTATAGGGTTGCTGTAGTTGGAATCGACTTGACACCAACAGGTTTTTTTTTTTTTTTTTTTTAAGGTTTATTTACATACCTTTAGTGGGACCTTGATGTCCTTTAAAATCCATGAACCTTTTGGAATTACATGCAAATTGTATGTGTGTATGTATATGTAGTCAGCTTTTAACAGTTTCTCAAAAGAACTTGTGAACCAAAAAATGTTAAGATCCACTGGCTTACTTCCAAATGGCCAATATATTATTTAAGTATAAAGAATATCTCTCAACAGGACAAAAAACACCCTCTGATTTTACAGGGCTTAAGTAATCCATTTACATTCTATACCGATATGAAATTGAAATAGGTGTCTTAGTTATCTAGTGCTGCTATAACAGAAATACCAAAAGTTGATGGCGTCAACCAACAGAAGTTTATTCTCTCATATTCTAGTAGGCTAGAAGTCCAAATTCAGGGCGTCATCTCCAGGGGAAGGCTTTCTCTCTGTTGGCTCTGAAGGAAGGTCCCTGTGATCAATCTTCCCCTGGTCTAGGAGCTTCTCAGCGCAGGAACCTTGGGTCCGAAGAAAGCGCTATGCTCCCGGTGTTGCTTTCTTGGTAGTATGAGGTTCCCATGTCTCTCTGCTAGCTTCTCTTTTATATCTCAAAATGGATTGACTTAAAACACAATCTAATCTTATAGATTGAGGCCTGCCTCATTAACATAACTGCCTCTAATCCTGCCTCATTAACACGATAGAGGCAGGATTTACAACACATAGGATAATCACATCAGATGACAAAATGGTGGACAATCACACAACAGTGGAAACCACCACCTAGCCAAGTTGACAGATATTTTTGTTGAACACAATTCAATCCGTAACAATAGGCAGACTCTTTAAACACCCCATGGAGGGGCCACAGACAGTCATGAAGAACAAATCTACTGATGCCCCCATCCCCACTCTTAGATAGAATCTTTTGTTATTTATTGGGCACTTACAAAGAGAAAATACTGGCCCTTCGATGAGAAAGAAAAGTTTCATAGAAGAGATGGAACATTAGCAGAGGCTTGAGAATATCTAGGAGCTAAAGGAAAAGGATGTCCCTATGAAATAAGTAACTTAGGAGCATCAATCAGGCAGCAGTAGGCAAAATACAAGAAGTAGATATCTTACAACAGGTACAAGAACTATAAGCTAAGCCACTGTTTTTGACTATACAAGATACATGATATACACATGATAATTAGAAGTTTAGAATTAACAATTCTAAAATTTTGAATATTCACCAGGTGGTGTCACCATCACCACTATCTAATCCCAGAATATTTTCATTACCCCAAAAAGAAATCCCATACTCATTAGCAGTCACTGCCCATCCTCCCCTTTCCCCTCTGCCTGGAATTAATAGCTTTAATCTTAATATGGAGTTCTCTTTTCTTATATTTCCCCAAAGTGCATATACTGAGCTCTGTACACAGTAGACTCTCAGTAAAGGATAAATGGTTATCTACTAAAGAGATACTGCCAGAACTCAGGAAGTACAAAGAAAATAATTTTTTCTATCTACCTGACATGGCATTTTTACTTTCACTTGGTGAGTAATAATTTTCAAGGTTCATTAAGTTTCTTAAAGTATCACTTAGTTTCCCAGTTGCAAATTTTTTTTCTCCTCCCCTTGGGATATCGTAACAACCTAAATATAGTGGCCAGATCAAAAGATGGTGAAAGTAGATGGCACACAACTAACCACCCATTTCAGCAACCACAGCCTTGGGTCATAACTGATTTTTCCTCCAAGCTACAGAGTGAAACTGAAGTTCTATCTAAGAATTCACAAGTATTTCTCCACAAACCCCTTGATGGAAGCAGTACGTTATAAGTTCAGCTGATTTTTTTTTTTTTCATTTTAAGGTCAACTAAGAATGTATCTCCATTAAATTTTATATATAAGTCTACTCTTGGGTTTTGGGATTGCTTATTGGTATTTAACAGCACATTTTAGACGAAGTAAATCTCTAGATTTCTCTCAGAGATTATTCTTACCCTGAGTTTTAGAAGACATCACAATAGACTTTGCATGGTTTTTATCTCCCACACTTTTTGCTCTGTATTCTTCTGAAAATGCAAAATACCTTCTTAAAAAACAAAAACAAAGACATTCCTTAAGATAATGAAATAAGGCTGAACAAAAATAATGTGTGAGTCTTACTCATTTTCCCCATTCTGTGAATATGGCCCCAAGAGACCAAATTTACAAATAGGACAGACATTGTGTGTAGTTCTCATGTGTCCCACTCTATCCCTGGGTGCTATACTCTGAGAGCAAGCATCTCCCTCACACACACTCACACACCCATAAATCATGAAAACAAGACCTTTACAATGTGTACGAAAGAAAATAATTCTTTTAATGATATTCAGTTTCTGGGACAGTAGTAAAAAAAAAAAAACTAACTAAAAAATACAAAGAATGTGTTTTGGTCAGTTCACTTCTTCCTATCAACTACAGAAAAACCTATTTAACAAAATAAGTTTAAAATACTTCCTATAGTGCCTAAATCCCTTTGATTTGCCCTTCATATTTTCTATAATTTCAGTATTTTCTAAGGTATTCAGGTCCATTAAGATTGCATGGCACAACCTAATCCTTTTTGTGTCTCCTCGCAACAACTCAGGACTTGGCAGGGCTGAGGGTAGCTGAGACATCAGGGGTCCAGGGGAGGTGGGCTTCACAGTCACAGCAGCCACCAAGCCCATAGCCTGCACCATTAAGAGGAAGAGGTTTTATCTTCTTTCTTCACAATGCCTGAATATCCTGAAGAGATCTTCCATAAATAATTCATGAGCAGCAAAACAGAATATGCTCTGATCAATAAGGAGTAATGGCAAAACTCATAAGCAGGTTCAAGAGGACTGAGTGGGTGTTATATTAATATCCGATGAAAGTTCCTAAAATAATTTAGTTTTTCATAGGCCAAAGACCTAAAATTGACCTTTAACCTTATGTTTATAAAGGATCTTTCCCAAGGAACAAAAAATGTTTTAAAAACATTTAATAAAAGTAGGAGGCTAAAATGGGTATTTAATAGCTAGGAGATTTGCTCAAGGTCACAAAGGAAACAGAATTAGAACTTAGTTTACTTCACTCCTTAGCTAAAACATTCCTAATTAGATCATTTTGTCATACCTTTAATGGTAATTTTCAGGTGTGTTTTATAGCTTTAAAACACACTCCCATTTCTCAACTGCCAAATACCTGTTCTGGAGCACAGGGATTCTGCACGCTATTTCTCCTTCTTCTAGTAAATCCCACTGTTGGTTCATAACAAACTAATTAAACCACATGTCATAAACATTACAGTGGCTGAACGTGAAACTTAGTTCTTAAACAAAAATGGTAAATTCTAATTTTATGATTATCCATCTATGCATTTTAATTCAAAATTCTTGACATGTGCAGATGTTGCAGAGAAAATCCAAAATAGAGAATAATGGTAGGTTATAGAAGACCTTAAAGATAGGTTATTTCCGCAATTTTGTGTTCAAGCTGATGTCCAAAAGGCTTTGAAAATTTAAGCATACCCTGTTGGGGGAGGCAGCCAAGAATCTTGCTGGAAAGTAAAAAATAGCTGATCTAGGCTTTTAAATATGGAAGAATCATCTGTATTCACTAGTCAATGAAGTAGCTCTCCCTTTCATTAAGCCCTGGTAGTCCCTTCATTATTTATTCGTTGATCGGCAGACAAATAAAACATAACACAGGAATGGATAAATCATTCTTTAATTACAAAAGAACGATGCCTAAAGCCAAGATCTTTTCATAAAAAGGAAGAATAAAGAACACAATACATTCAAAATAAGAAGACAGGCTAACAAAGGCCAATGAGGGACAAGTACCAGGTTCTTGCGGAAATGCTTGATGATACCGAGTGAAGACTCTGGGGACAGGAGCCTTGGCTTCAAATGCCAGCTCCACTGTTTTTAAAGTATGTCATACTGGGCAGGAAACTTTTCTCTAAGCCTCAGTTTCCTCATCTGGAAAACTCGTAACAGTATTCATCTTATACAACTATTCTGTGGAACTAGAAGACATATAATTCATGCAAAGGACTTAGGACGTTTTCTAGCGAGCAACATAACTCAATAATTGTCAGCTGTTATTAATACTAGTAGACACTGGTTTAGATCTCAGAAATGTTCAGAAGAAACTTAATTTCCCAGGGTCACATGTAGCTAACACATGAGGGAATGGTGACCTGAACCCCCAAGTATTTGGCTCAGGAATCAACGGTCTTTCTAGTGTATCACACTGTACCTAGTTGTTACTGTATTCAGTCTACCAAAACCAAACTCAAACCCACTGCCATCAAGTCGATTCTGACTCATAGTGATCTTATAGGACAGAGCAGAACTGCCCCGTAGCGTTTCCAAGGCTATAAATCTTTAAGGTTGAAGGTTGCCACACCTTTCTCCCAAGGAGGAGCTGGTGGATTTGAACCACCAACCTTTTGGTTGGTAAGCAGCCAAGAGCTTTAACCACTGCACCACTATGACTCCTTATTCAGACTATAAGCACTGGAAAATCTGCAAAAGATCTATTAAGATTTGAATTCCATATGACCAAATGTTTGACAAGGTCCCAGGCCACAGCTACAAAAAAGAGTGGCCTAGTAGTAAAACAAAGACAAATAATTATTTCTCCACTTTTATCTGGTTTATGTTGATATTCAAAAGAATCTGAATTTCTTAGGCATACCTTGATAGAAGAGGCAGCCTGCAAGCTTTCTATACGTTAGTGAGAAGCTGACCCAGTAGGGTACTTCTGTAATCACTTGCTTTCTTGAAGTTTTTACTGTCCTCAGCTCTCTATTTCACAGCTGTGGTAACTAACAACAGCTTATGTTTGGTAAGTTTGTACGGTGGGCTAGAAACTAGTAAGTCCTGTACACGCAATCATGTTGTTGTTGAGTGCTGTTAAGTTGATTCCAACTCATGGCGAACCTATAGGACAGAGAAGAACTGCCCTCATAGGGTTTTCTAGACTATAATCTTCACCGGAGCAGATCGCCAGGTCTTTCTCCCGTGGAGTCACTGGGGGGTTCCATCCCAAAAGTACTCAGAATTTGCAAAGTGAGTAATTATCATATCAATGTAAACACTTGTTTTAAAATCTTCATTTAAATCTATTAAGCTGTCTGGAATTGATGAACCAATGTCAACACATTCAAAACTGACATTTACATATAGCAAATATTTCTCCTGGATTCCACAGCAAATACTACAGTACTTGTTCCTGTTTATATCCCAGTTAGACAGTTTAGCCGGAAGCAATGGGGGATTTATTAAGTGTCCTGCAAACAAGAAAAATTATACTTAGGTCTATTCTTTTTTTTCAAAGTTTTCCTACTTCCTTGCTCTCTCATTTAAGAAATTACCTTTAAACAAAAGAAATGTTCAGAAGATAACTGTCACGAATGCTATCCTCAAACCTAAGTGCAACCATATTCTTTTTCCTTCTTTTCTTTAGTACCAGAGGGACAGCTCTCTTGTCTTTTTCCCCATACTGAAGCCAAGACTACTCAGTTTTCTGTCAATGTCTTCATGCCTAGGTGATCGTGAACAATTGGTAGAAACCGACTATCAGTTGAGAGTCCTTGTAAGTATACTGCTCTTTTCTGAACATCTACAACCCAAGCTGACCAGAACATCATAAAGAATGTTGAAAGTATAGATGAAATGAAACGGGTATAATGATCGTAGTTCTCATCTCTGGGTGGCTTCTTCATGGAGATAAACACTTGGGTAAAAAGTTCTATGCAAGAGCAGTACACTGGCTGTGCAACTAGCCTTTCTTAAGCTCATAAGAGCATGAATGGAATCACTGTATAAGGAATAACTGCCACCACAGAGTACAACAAAATCTCACTAGTTTGGGTTAACAGGTAAAAAAATTGCAGTATAATTTTTAAAGGAAATATAGTTATAGTACATTCAACACAAATATTCAACAAATAAAACTATTGCTTAGTAGAGGGTGTTGGGCCCTGCTTAAAGGATGGGAATTATTTTAAGTCATATATTATTGCATGAAATATATCCTACCAAAAGGCTTAAAAATAGGTACCTTTCTTAGCAGGTTTCCACAGTTTCCTTGCTTGGTTATATGACAGCATTCCAAGTAAGTTCTCTTTATGATAACTTTTTAAAAGCCAAAGTCAAAGCAGCCCTATGTGAATAATCACAGATGTCAAATTGGTCAAGTCTAAATTCTCAAGATTTTGCTTATTCATACTTAGGACCCCATAAGAACCTCCCCCTGGTCACAGCACTTCTGCAAGTTGCCCTGGATTCCTCCATCCGGCGAGTAAGTCAACATCATTTGTCTACATGTTTGGAGGAACACCCAACTCCATAACCCCACAGGAGGTCACTGGATCAAGAGACTGAAGGTTTGATTTAATGCAGAAAAGGGAACTTTTCCAAGGACTTACACTTTCCAATCAGGCATTTTCTTTCTCACACAGCAGCAGCATGGTTAAAAACTAGCAGCTCCTCTAAAGATCTGTAACTTTAGCTGGAAGAAAAGCTGGAGATTTTCTTTTCCATTCTTTGACTCTACTTATGAGCTACTTTACTGCAGCCCAGCAAGGCTCTCCTCGCCTGCATTGACAGCCTCCCTGTAGAACTGACAAATGGTGACGGATACACCCGCCAGAGTATTACTAGAGATTTGAGATGCTGTTATTGCCGCGTCCTTGGTACTCTTCAATGCAAACCAGCGGACTAAAATGTCTCCTCGTTCAAGCAGCAACATTCTGAAATGGAAACAGCCTTAAAATTCTAACCTAGCCCTTTCTCAATTCAATTTCTCATCAGCGCAACGTTAAAGCAGCAATTTGTTTTTGGAAATTGAAGCTCATTTTTATGTTTGCAATAGTGTCAGTTTGATTGACCCATTATTATTAAACTACAGTTTTTAATGCCAACTCCATTTCACCATTACATCCTAATATATTGCAGCTGAAATTGATTAATTATATGCTAGAAGAAAGTAATAACAGACTTCCTTATTTCAAACATATAATGGAAAGCTGCTATTTCATTCTTCTAATTATACCAGAATGGACAAAGTAATATACCCTCCCTATCAACAAATTTCAAGAATCTGCTTTTATCTTTTTTCTCCCTGTTCTCCAGTCAGAATTCTTGTTAATGACAGGAGCATATCATAATTTAATTAGCTGACAGTGACTCACAATCCACTCACTTCTTTTTAATTGAAATAATTTCATATCGCTATCCATAAAGGCCCACTGTGCATAACTAATAACCTTCATAAACAAGATCTCTGGAAAATTGCTGACTTTTATAGAAAGATATAAAACATTTGAATCTAGTTTCTATGTGGGTTCCCACTTTAATGAAGACTGGGGAACACAGAATTTTCTCTGCAATGTACATAAATGGCTACTTCTAGAAGCATGAAACTCGTGCCCTGGGTAGCAAAAAAAAAAGTCAACTTCCCCACCACTTTACATAAGTATCACTTAATGATATGGACTACCTGAAAGATGAGGCTTTGTCTGTGAATGCCATGAAAAGTATTTCAGGGCACTGAGTCTTTTGTTAACCTGTCAGGTTTAATTAAAGAAGAACCAATTACTTCCGAAAAACTTGACGGGAAATATGCTGTTGTTAGGTGCCCTTGAGTCGGCTCTGACTCATGGTGACCTAATGCATAACGAACAAAACACCGCCCAGTCCTGTGTGATCTTCATGATCACGAGTATGTTTGCATCCATTGTTACTACAAACAGTTATACCCAAATGTCAATCTTCATGTCCTTAAGATAAAATATATTCTTAATTCTTATAAACTGAGTTAGGAAACTGCGGGTATATTGTATGTGTATATGAATGTGTGTGGATGTGTGACTCCTGAAAATCGTACGTGTATCACTCTCTTTCAGAAAAACAATGTTCATGGAACTAAAAGATTACCAAATAATTTTTAAGAAGGATCACTTCCTTTATAAATTGCTAGGCTTGAAGATGGCAGCTGGAGAAACCAAGTGAAACAGATAAAGATAACAATCCTGCACCCTGAACATCAAAAAGGAAGGATAAAGAATTGAATTGGATACCGACAGAGGAGTGACAAGGAGAGAAGGGGTTCTGTCAGCTGTGTGGCTCAAGGAGGCCATCGTGAGAGAAAGCCAGTAGCAACCCCCGGTGAGGTGCACAGGAAGGCAACTTCACGGCATTCCTGTAAGAGACAGAGAAAGCCTATAAACACCCAGAGAGAAGCAAGATGAGCAAGTCATGATCCGGATCTAAGGAAGGAAAACACAGAAAGGAGGGTGAGAATTCCAGGGATCCTGCAGTCCACAGAGTCAGGTATACCCATGTGCAGCGGTCCCTGACCTCCAGGCAGGTGGTGCGTATGAGGTGGTGGATCAGCCCAGTATCGGCGGAAGGTCCCCCCACCTCCTTGCACTTGGTTGGGCATAGGCCCCACTGCTGCCTGCAGCAGATGGGAAATGGCTGGGCACCCATGTCAGCTAGCAGAAGGGGGGCCCTCCTCCTCCCCTCACCCTCCTGATCAGAAGTGGTGAAGGGTCCCATACCCAGGACACCCCACTTGATTGGAAACAATAATATGAGCTGTCCTTGCTGCTCCCCTAGATCTGTCCACAGCCGCCCCCACACACACCTGAAGAGCAGGAATAAGCACGCTGCCTTGCCTCAGCTGCCCGCCACTCACTCCCTCTAGCCGGCGAGGGTCGGCCACCATGCTAACGCAAATACACGCACCCGCCACCCATCTCCCCTACCACCCAGTGGGCAGTGACTACTGTGCCCCACCCCCTCGCCACATCTGCCACCCTATCCACTCAAGTACTGACCGTTCCTGTGCCACTGGGCTAAGGGGCCACCACGAGTCCCAGGGTGATACAGTTAACACACTTGGCTGCTAATGGAAAGGCTGGCAGTTCCAGTCCACCCAGCAGCACCTCAGAAGAAAGGCCTGGCAATTTATTTCTGAAAAAATCAGCCACTGAAAACCCAGAGTTCTACTCTGACACACAAGGGGTCGCCATGAGTTAGAATCAACTCAAGGGCAACTGGTAAGGGACTACCACACAGGAGGAACAGAGAAGTGAATAAGCATTTAGCTTTTTATAAGACAAGAATCCAGGTAATAAAACTACTTATATTACATTTTGACATTTTTTAAACCAAATGTCCAGCAGCTCAGGATAGTAAAGCTTCAAGGACTCAAGCTGCAGGAGAGAAGGAAAATCCTCACGGCTTGACCTCAGGAGAGCAAATAACTGCACATGTAAGGCGCCCTCCAGAATTTTGAGAAAGAGTCCTAGGTCCAGATAAACCATTCCTCTTCCCCACCAAGTGCCAACCTTTTTAACCAGAGGCAAAACCTTCCCTTCTACAACTAAGGCAAAGCCTTTAAATGCAAATGGCATTCTCAGAACAGACAGCACACTGATCTGAGGCACAGTAAGGCAGAAATGAGTGACGTGAGCGCTTGCCCTGAGGACAAATTTTGAGAAGGGCAGAATAAAAGGGACTAGAAGGGCAGCAGAGATGTGGCGAGTCAGACTGGAAAGGAAGGAAAAAAGAAAGGAGGTAAACTGGCTGAAGAATCTAAATAATGGGGCCTATACACCTGTGTGCCCTCCTGGCGTGGTGGTTATAAGCTCAGCTGCTAACAAAAAGTTTGGCAATTCAAATCCACCAACCACTCTCTGGAAATGCTATGGGGGCAGTTCTTCTCTGTCCTACAGGGTCACTATGAGTTGGAATCGACTCGACGACAACGGGTTTGGTTTGGTTTGGACACACCTGTGCGGTCCAGAGCCACAGCAAGCTGTAACTAGCAAGACAGAAAAATGTATTCTGAGCAGGGAGGGGGAAGGATTGGAGAAGGGAGGGAAAAGAGGAAGAAACAGCTCAGAATTTCAAGTACCTTCCAAACTATTCCTAATTTAGTGAACATTGATGGTGTTTCTCCATCTAATCACTGAAGCAAGCCAACACAGGGGCCTACAGACAAGCCTTGGGTGCTTTCTGGAGTCAGACACAGGCCGCTTTCTCGTTAATTTGCACGCAGGGACGTTAGTGCTCCGAAGAGGACAATCTGTTCAAGAAAAATTAGACTCCTCCTCACTTCTTGCTTGGCAGCAGAGGCACCCAATGTATTTAAAATATCCCATTTTGCTTCCATCAGAACCCATATGTTTGCTGATGGATCTGCACGGCACATTTTTCACTATAAATAAACTTTGCCTCAGCAAACCCTAAGGGAAGGAGGGGACACTGCTCTCTTCATTTCCCAGGCCTACAAAAGGCTTGTCTTCAGGAATAGCAGCAGCTCCGATGATTTATTGCTGGAGAAACAGCCCTCATTTAGTTTGAGAGACAGAAGAGAAAAGCTGGAAATCAGCCCCAAGAAGAATATGCGTTTATTACTACACAGTGAAAGCAAATGAGAATCAGGATGTGCTCTGCGGCAATAATTCCACACTATGACTTAGAAGCCAAGACTAAAGGGTAAAGGAAAGAAGGAAGGAAGGAGAAAAGATGGTTGAAGAAAATTTACAGGCATAGAGTGCCTGCCATTTGACAAGCACTGTGCTAGGCACATCACGCAGGCCATTTCAAAGAAAAGGCTACTTAGTGATGTTTGAAATTAAAAGCACAATTCCCATTCCTAGACTCCCAACAACCTCCTGGGATCAGCCTTTACCTACATATTAACCAGCTGCCACTGAGTCGACTTTGACTCATGGCAACCCCCTGTATGTCAGAGTAGAACTGTGCTCCTTAGGGTTTTCAATGGCTGATTTTTTGGAAGTACACCATCGGGCCTTTCTTTTGAGGCATCTGTGGGTGGACATGAACCTCCAACCTTCCAGTTAGTAGCCGAACGTGTTAACCATTTGCACTACCCAGGGAGTAAGGTGATTAATGCACCTTTCAAACCCTGCTACGTGAGGGTTCCTGCGCTGTCAAACCAGCCAAGGACACTTGAAATCCTGGCCAAGTGCTCTCTGGTGGGCAGCAAGAAAATTCCTAAATCCCATGGCAGGTTCCAAGACAAATGCAGCCGATACCTAAAACAACGCCTAAGAATTGGGTTTAGCAACGTGGCTACCTTGATGGAAATAATTTGGTTAGAATGGTAGGCACCAAACTGGTGCCTAAGTGGCACAAATGGCTTGTATCTGACTACTAACTGAAAGATTGGCAGTTCGTATCCACCTAACAGCACTGCAGAAGAAACGCCTGGCAATCTGCTTCTGTAAAGATCACAGCCAAGAAAACCCTATGAAGCAGTCTATTCTGTAGCACTTGGGGTTGCCGTGAGTCGGAATCAAGTCGATGGCAATGGGTTTGGGTTTTTTGTTTGTTTGCTTGTTTGTCTGGTGGAGACCAAAGGGTGATTAAGTCAGTTTAAGAGAAAACAGGAAGAAAGGAAGTAGAGACATGAAGCAGAGCTGCAACTCCTCTGAGAAGTGTTTCTGTAAAGGAAACTGAAGACATGGAGCAGTAGCAGGAGGAGGATTTGGGATAAAAGAGGTATGACAAATAAGGAAGGTCTGTAAAAAAAAATACATCTTACTGCATTTCTGATGAAATAATAAAAATCAGCACTAAAAAGAGCCTTGGAGATATGAATCAAAGCCCTTATTTTGTAGATGAAAAAACTGAAATTTAGAGAGATTAAGTGACTACTTGTCAAGACAGTTCAAGAAGAGCAGGGCTGGATCTAGGACTCAGGAGTCCCATTCACATCACAGGACTTCAACTACATCAACCCACCAAGCGATGCCACGCCCCTCATTCTGTGGCTACAGGTAGTCAGTTTTTGTTTTGTTTTCACTGAGATGTTTCAAAAGATCCTAAACAGAAAGGTATCAGATTGACTAAAAGAAGTGATGTTTCTTTTTTTCCTTTCAGAAAGGAAATTTTAACTACCTTCACCAACAAAGGGATTAAATTTGCTCTATGACTGAACTGCATTAAAAATAATGAGGTGGATAAAGAAAAGCTTCTATTATTTTAATGAATTCAAAAGCTGGAAGCATTACTGAGATGAGCAATGCCTTCACTGCTCTAATCCAATGTAATCACATTTTTAAAATTATTCTGTTTAGGAATTTTTCTACTACATCAGATAAAATTCAAAATATGCCGAGTAGACAGAATATTAAGTTCAAATCCTCAGTGTCCTGAAAATAGAGATCTACAATAGAAAGAACTTCTTTGAATGAACCACCTGTAAAACACTGAAGCCTCCTGATACCCAAAAATGAATTTATTCCTTCAAACATTTAACCTATGTCCTAAGAAATGTATGATTCTATACATTCTTTATCAGAATCAACAATTTACTTCTATGTGTACAGGGAAATACATTTAACCTTTCTTTTCTTTTGCATCCTCAGCTGCATAAAGAGGAATCTGGATTCTAACTTACTTCACTGGGTTTTCTTCTAAAGAAGAAACATTCATCGTAAATGTAAGTTTGCTACATGAATATGATAATCTTTTAAGTCTCAGAAGGAAACATCAAAATCTTTTCTTTCCCCAACAACCTGCATGTCCAAAGAAATAAATGTCATCTAAAGAAAGTATAATATACGGGCATATATAATAATCCTCCATTCTTTTAAAAAATACATCACATTTCTTGGCCATTAAGCTGTCCCCATTCTGCCACAATCCTGACACATCAAGCTTCAGTGTTCGTACTCAGGCAGCAGGCAGGGGTGGGGTGACTTTGATTAAACAAAGTTAATTGCATTTCACTTATTTCAAGGTTTTGTACTTCTGGGTATATCTCACTCATGCTGGAAAGATTTCAACAAAAAATGTAAATCACCAACCTCTTTCAGCAAGAGCACAGCAGTAGCTATAATGAAACTTTGAAGAGTTCGGTTCATCTTCCCACAGGTTTGTGATCAAAACCACTCATTCTAAATTATTCCCAAATCTTGTCCCAGCTATCATAAAATGATTATGCCAAGTTCAGCACCCTCCAAACTCACAGCGACCCTATCGGACAGAATAGAAGTGCCCCAGAGGATTTCAAAGGCTGTAAATCTTTATTGAAGCAGACTGCCACATCTTTTTTCCACTGTTGGATTCAAACGACTGAACTTTTGGTTAGCAGCCAAGTGCTTTAATCACCGCGTCACCAAGGCTTCTTCTTAGCACCTTCCAAAACCTCACTAAAAATACAATCTAGAATACAGAACATCGATCTGGCAAAATATCCCCAAAATTTAGGACAGAATACAGTATAAATTTTAATATTAACGTTACATAAATGAGTACATTGGTGATGAAACCTTCTGTGCACGGGGTCGCCCACCCAGGTCATCACCGTCTACGTCATTTCAGTCTCACCTTTATTCATCACTAGAGCGGTTGTTCTGAGGCCCCACTGGGGTAAGGGGAACAGACCAGTCCCATCTCGGAAGCAGGCCTGGTACAAAGGTGTGATGAAGCATGTTCTACATCTATTGCTTAAAATCATTTATTACTGTTTTACTAATTCTGCATGTACTAATGTTTCTGTGTTCATGAAGCACAAGAATAACTCATATGGCCAAACGGAAAGCCAAACCAAACATTTCTCCTCTGCATTCCTGGAGGGTTTGCCCAAGAAAGGAAAGGCTTTATACAACCATGAAAGGCAGCAGAGGTGGGGTGCTGGGGAAGAGGTCACAAGGAGGTAGATGGGACCCCCAAAAAACAAACTGTGCATGTTAGCATGGATATACCCTCAATGGCTTATTTCCCCATCAAGAGCCCTGCAAAAAAACAAAGACGTTTTGAATATAATGCCTTCAGTTTACCATCCTGAAAACACATTGGAGGAAGAATGATTTTTTTCCCTTGAGGGGTTTATTGGGAACTATATATATATGTATATTCAATAAACCTCTACTTTCCATATATCATCACATCCTTCTATATGCAGATTGGAGTTCCTGTGAGGTAGTGAGTCTCAGTGAGCCTTCGAGTCTCTCTGAGATGGCAGAAAAGTTTGGGGATTAAGGCCAAGTAGTTAAAAATCATAGCTCTGCTACTTGTTAAATACAAGTAACTTCAATTTCTCTAAGCTTCAATATTCCCATCTGTGGAATGGGAACAATAAATCTACCTCAAAAGACTAGTGTATGAATGAAACTATAAAATAACATTTGAAAAGCACCTAGCCTAGTGTCTTGGTTATCTAGTGCAGCTATAACAGAAATATCACAAAGTGGATGGCTTTAACAAAGAGAAATATATTCCCTCACAGTCTAGGAGGCTAAAAGTCTGAATTCAGGGTGCTAGTTCCAGGCGAAGGCTTTCTTTGTCTGTCGGCTCTGTGGGAAGGTCTTTGTCATCAATCTTCCCCAGCTGAGGAGCTCCTTATAGCATAGGGACCCTGGGTTGCAAGGATGTGCTATTCTCCTGGATCTTGTTTCTTGGTGGTATGAGGTCCCCCCATCTCTCTGCTCGCTTCTCTCTTTTATATCTCAAAAGAGACTGATTTAAGACACAACCTAATCTTGTAGATGGAGCCCTGCCTCATTAACATAACTGCCTCTAATCCTGCCCATTAACATCATAGAGGAAGGATTCACAACATACAGGAAAATCACATCAGAAGGCAACATGGTGGACAATCACATAATACTAGGAATCATGGCCTAGCCAAGCTGACACATATTTTTTGGGAGGCACAATTCAATCCATGACACCTAGTATACACAGGGCCAGTAGACACTTTAAAAAAAAAAAGTGTTCATCTTTTTCACACAATCCCCAACCTACTAGCACACAGGTCAAAATACCAGTTCATTAAATAAGCAAACACTCAATTAGCTAAGCAAAATTGTCTTGCAAGAGCATTTCAAACATGGGAGTATATTCAATACCATATAAAGATATTTTAAGAGCCTAAACTGTGTATAGGAGTCCTGATGGCACAATGGTTGAGCGCTTGCCTGCTAACCAAAAGGCTGGTGGTTCAGACCCACCAGCCACTCTGCAGGAGAAAAGATCTGGTGATCTGCTCTAATAAAAATTACAGCCTAGGAAACTCTATGGGCCAGTTCTACTCTGTCATATGGGGTCGCTACGAGTCAGAATTAACATGACGGCACACAACAACAAGCTATGTATAGGGGATAGTAGTTCTTCAAGGGTAGAAATGTCACCTTCCATGGAGGAGACCCAAATTTTGTTCCTGGAAAATGTCCCTCAAGTGCAATTACCACTTGCTTTCAGTGGAGGCTTGCCTGTGGCTATGATGCTGAACAGGTTTTGGCTAAGCTTCCAGACTAATACATACACGGAAGAATGGTGATCTACTTCCAAAAATCAGCCACTGAAAACTCCATGGAGCACAATGGTCTGATCCCATTGTGCATGAGGCCACCAAGAGTCAGGCGTGGACTTGATGGCAGCTAACAACAACAAACTGTGTACATCCAAGTATTGATACATATTTTAGTATGTTTGGCATTCTGGTGGATCAGCCCTTCAACAATCTCCCTGTGGGAACCAAGAATCCTCCAGAGAAAGTAGTCATCTTAACAGAAGAAGTAGATATTCACAAATTTGGTCAAAGGACAATGGAAGAGTAGGGAGAAGAGAAAAATTAAAGTTGACCAACTGACCCCAAGTCCTGTGCCTTGGGGCCAAAACAACAATAAATGAAGAATTGCTTCACTAAAACCGCTGTCTCTGTAAGTACAGGACAGCACTACTTTCTGTGGAGTCTACTAAGCAAAGTATCCTCACCTGAGGGGACGGGTTCAGCCTAATGGCTGCTGGAGCAGGAACAAAGATAAGAGAGAGAACTTGGCAAAAGAATGGAAGAGGTTCCCAGCAGGCAGCCCATCTGGAATGGAGAAAGGGCAAGCTAGGACGCCTTGCACGAAGAGAGCAAGGATGCTGCTGCTAGAGAACTGGAGGATAGAGTGTCAGTGAACACCCATCTTTAGAGTAGCAGTGCACTCCACAGGACAGCCACAAGGATGTTCAGAACTGATGTGGGAGAACTTACAATTGGGTATGTGGAGACATGGCATGGGAAGTACCACTGTGTTGCTATTTTCACCCCAAATTAGTGTTATCAAGTAAGGCAAGAGTTATGTGTCTTTGGACTACTGTTACCTTAGCCTGATATTCATTAAGAGGGAAGTGGAGAGAAGAGGAATAGAACCAATCAATATTGTCTGAGCATTTACCACGTTTTAGGCACTGAGACTTTTTCTTATTCCATATAACTTCATTTTAAGAGCAGATTAATGATTTTTTTTTTTTAAATCAGATATGCTTCCTCAGTAAAGGCTTTTGAATGAAAGCAGCCAGCTATACTCTCAGAGTATTGTCACTAAAGAGATAAATAAATCTGGAATTCATAACAAGTATTTTTATTGACTTATTTTTGGAAAAGATGATAACTATATAGACACCACGGTTCTCAAAGTGTGGTCCAGGTACCTCTGGGGGTCACTAAGACCCTTTCAGGGAATCTGAGAGGTCAAAACTATTTTCATAATAATACTAAGATGTTGTTTGCTTTTTCGCTCTCATTATCTCCCAACTGGACAGAAGAGTTTTCCAGAGGCTGAATGATATGTGACATCACAAGAGACTGAACGCAGAAGTAGATATAAAAATTCAGATGTCTTCTATTAAGCCTGACATTGAAAAGATTTGCAAAAGTATAAACAATGCCACTGTTGTCATCAGTTATTTTTGTTTTTGAAGAGTTATTTTTCATAAAAATATTTGTTAATATTTAATGGTTTATTATTCTTTTGAATAAATTTATAAATATTTTTAAATTTCTCAGTATAACATGCTAAAGATTAATAGATATAACCTAAATAAAAAGATATCTTTGGGGTCCTCAATAATTTTGAGAGTATAAAGGGACCTTACAACGGAAAAGCCTGAGACCAAAAACCATTAGTGTATACCATACTTCACTTTTCTCCTCCCAGTCCATACAAAAGGATTTCAAGAAATGGTGTGACTCAATCCTTGGTTTGATTTGATGATTTGATACCTAATTTTCCACAAAGATCAAGGAACACACATCCCTTCTGTCCTTCCCAACCAAATTGTATTTTTTTGAGTTATGTAGAAAGCAACTCTTTTTTTCATTAATAAGTTGTTACAGCTGGGAGGAGGCTATATATTTTTATTATTAATTTCTAGTTTTGTTGCAGAGCCCTGGTGGCACAGTGGTTAAGGGTTTGGCTGCTAACCGAAAGGCTGGCAGTTCAAATTCACCAGCCGCTCCTTGGAAACCCTATGGGACGGTTCTACTCTGTCCTCTAGGGTCGCTGTAAGTCAGAATCAACGCAACAGCAATGGGTAGTTTTGTTGCACTGTGCTTATTGAGATTTTCCTCATGGCCTAATGCATGATCAGTCTTTTTAACAGTTTTATGATCATGTAGAAGAATGCACAAATTCCTCAATGTTCCTTATTTATAACTGTCTTCTCTTGCTTTACTGATGCAACATTCTCTTGAATCTCACTGAGAATACTAATGAAAACATTTAAAACGTTTTCTCACATTTCCTCAATTGTTCTGGAGGGAGTCTTTGACTCTGATTGTGCCAAATCCCTCCATATGCGAGGTATGGTTTTTTTGTTTGTTTTTAAATTTGGCCTGTCTTGGTCAGTACTGATATGCCCTCAAAGCCTGTATAAGCCCATTCAATCTTCCTCAGTAGGCCTTCCCTGTGTATAACAGGTGGCTGAAGAAGTCTGCCAACAAGTTTCACACTGAGGGCTCTGAAGGCCAAAAAGTATTTGGTAAACTCATCAGTCTACTATGCAACAGACTACACGAAGCAATTGTATTACTTACAGTTTGTATTTCCCAGTGGTGCAATGTTAGCGCTAGTTCATCTCCCTATCAATGCCTGTATTCTGACCTTGGCCCTTTGACTGAGTGGAATTTGAAATACCTCCAGTATTAAGTGTTTCTTCTTACAGGTAACAAAATGTGTAAAGATTGATGAGTCAAAAAATAGTGTCCAAAATAACACCTAATATAGCTAAAATTTTTAAAAGAAAATAGAATACCTTAGGAAAAGCAAACTTCCAAGCATGTATCTTGGATGAAAAACCTTGCCTCAATGCCCCAGGCCTGCTGTGACCTTGCTCCTCTCCTGCCCATTCTCCTCCTGCTCTAGTCCCATGGATCCTCTCGGTTCTCCAAGCGCACCAACTCCTAGCTACTGTCCCCTCCGCGCTCTACTTCCTTTCCTACTGACCTAGACCTTGTGGGGCATCATTCCAACCCCTCCATTATCAGCACCATCAACTCCTTTGCCCTCTGTAATTCTGTCACATCTACTCAGCAGAACTCATCACAGAGCAGTCAACCGCCCATCTTTTCTGCTCTAAAACAGGACAGCACAGCGTAGGTGCAGGCTCTGCAGCAGCACAGCCTGAACTTGAACATCAGCTCTGCTGTTACTGACTACAGAACACTGAGCAACTTATTTAACCTTTCTCGGTCACATCTGCAAAATAAGGACAGTAATAATAGGAGCTATTCCATAGGGTCATTTTGAGGACTGACTAAGTTACTACATGTAAGATGCTGGTACAAAGTAAACACTCAATAAATGTTCACTATTTTTATTTGTTACAACACCCAGGCTGCTAAGTTTCCATGGAGAAAATCACAGAGCTCTGTGGGACTGGTGCCTCTACACATGTAGGGTGTCCACTTCACCCCTGTAGCTGCATGTGGCCCTGGAGCCCTATCACATGGTCCTGAGTGGTCCACTCAGAAGCTCTCTCAAGTCTCCATCTCTCTGATCAAGTCTCAACCCTTTACATGTGTTCTCAGACAGCAAATGATCTTGCTTCCAATTTCACAAAGAAAGCAGAGGCCATAACCCTGCTATTAACTTTTTAACCAACCTCCATGAACAGCATATGGCCTATCCTTTACAGGTCCCCTCCTAAGAGGGACAGTTCTCCTCCTACTCCGATAATTGTTCTCCTGTGTTCTACACTTCACCCTTCCAGCCTCCTTTAGGTATCTTGCTCCAGCAATTGTAACTTCTACTTCCTTGTCTTCAGTCTCTCTCCCCACTGACTACTTTCCTTCAGCATAAAAACCTGCTCAAGAGTCTTCCATCTTGGACTAAATGAGCAGCTTCTGTCCAGAGGCAATATGGGAAGGCAGAGAGGGTTAGGAGCTGGTTGAAATGGACATGGGGAATCCAGGGTGGAAAGGAGGAGTGTGCTGTCACAGTATGGGGACAGCAATTAGAGCCACATAACAATGTATGTATAAATTTTTGTATGGGAGACTAACTTGAAACATAAACTTCATTTAAACTACAACAATAAACAACAACAAAAAAAAAGAATAATCACAGAGAGAAGAGAGGAAATAAAGATCACATGACTCAAAAAAAGTCTTCCATCTTAAAACAAAGCAAAACAGAACCCTCCTTTAACCCCATTCACCTCTAACTCCAACACTTTATTCTTCCTTTCACTGCTAGAAAAAAAAATCTCTATACTAGCTGTATCTATTTCCCAAATTTCCAACCTTTTATAATGTGTATTATGACATCATTAAGCACTATAAGTTTTCTTACTTTGATTCCCAATGACCTCTTAAAGGCAACGTGCATAAGACTTTCAAGTGTGATCCTTTAT
Source organism: Dugong dugon (assembly GCA_030035585.1). Classification (NCBI taxonomy): domain Eukaryota; kingdom Metazoa; phylum Chordata; class Mammalia; order Sirenia; family Dugongidae; genus Dugong; species Dugong dugon. The sequence continues at coordinate 17,703,857 of CM057469.1, read as the reverse complement.
CACCCCTCTGTGATATGTGACATCGTTGCTTACTGCCCCATCCTTGAATCACTCCCTTTTCTAGACTTCTGTTGCTTCACTACACTGCAAGTTCACTAAAGGCAAAAATGTGCATGGCTTTGTCTCTACATTCCAAGCAGATAGTACTGTGCCTTGCCTGTGTGAGTTGAATGAATCAATAAAAATAATCAGAGCCTAGATGCTTCCAAAGCTTTCAGTGTGCTATCCACTTTATCTCCACTAGCATCTTAAAAAGTTTAATTTACTCAGTACATGACGTATTTGGCAAAGTGAGTTATCAAGGGACCTACCTTCTAGCTGATGGTACTCCATGCAGTTCCAGGTGAGTAACTGGCTTCAGTGTGAAATCTGTTTACACTGGTGAAATGATTCAGGGCTTAAGTCCTCACAGTCTCTCTCTCTGATGCCTGGTACACACTACAAGGCTACATAACTTAATCGATGGTGTTACAATAATCTGAGAAGCTGAAGCCAACAGCCTCCCCTCCCCACCCCAGTTATTCTTTCTCTTAATACAGTCTCAGACCAAATGTTTTCTGCTTTCTTTTAAAACAATAGGAAAGGAATTAACATTTTATAATTTTCAAGGTAGTTATGCAGGAAGATTTCCTGAACTCTGAAAGCTCTGCAAATTTTGCAACAAGAAACACAACACAGAAGGTACTCTCGTTTTATTGTATCTAAACATAATTAACGCATTACAATAACAATGTATTAAAGAAATAAGGTTATTACCAAAATGAACATTACATTGAACCAGCAAAATGATTAATGAATTCATGTCCTTTCCTCTCACACTCCCTTGCCCTAAACAAGTCATGCACCTAAGGAAGACACTGAAAGGAACCGAACAATTTAATAACAAGCAATAATTCGAAAGGGAAAAGAGTATTGTTTGATCTTTAGCTTTTTCTCCACAGAAAAATTCGTTTTTTTGAAGGCATAACCAAGATAAAGGAGATAATGTTCATCCCTTTCATTCCATAATTTTCTTGTTTCTAAAACAGCAACCTTATAGAAAAAGTCCTCTAATATATTCTGATAAAAGAACAATATAAAATTTCAAGACCATCAACCAGATTTGCTCTACAATAATCAAAAACTACCTTCTCAATAAAGAAAGAATCAAGTTCTCAGACCAAATTGTTTGATCATCAAATAGCTTTTCATCAAAGCTGAGAAGGAAATACCATCATTCATTCACTGATTCACTACTCACCAAACACTGTGCCAGATGCTGGCAACACAGAAGTGACCCAGTTCCTGCCCTCAAGATGCCCAGAGTCAGAGACAGAGGTAAAACCAAAAACTACAACATTCAAGAATCTTAAAGGTCCTGAACTATGAGAGTTCTAAGAATAGGATTTTTAAAATTAATGTTAACATCTGGAATGCTTGCCTTGATTGTTAACTTCAAATACCTAATTTGATTATTATGTGTTTACTAATGGAAAAAGACTTTTCTTGGGCCTAGTAATCTTATCATTTCAAATAAACTAAGCTAATACCCTTTCATCACAGAGCCCTTAGTCCAAAAAGTCTGTGAAACTGGGTTACAAAAAAGTGAAAGAAAATAAAACAACAATGTGAAGACAACTTTGAAAAACCAGCCACTTCAATGTTGCTGATGAGGGCAAAAGGTAAGCAATACATCACTAAACAACCAAACCAAACCCACTGCCATCAAGTTGATTCCGACTCATAGCGAACCTATAGGACAGAGTAGAACTGCCCTATAGAGTTTCCAAGGAGCACCTGGTGGATTTGAACTGCCGAACTTTTGGTTAGCAGCTGTAGCTCCTACCACTACACCACCAGGGTTTCCAATACACCACTACATGGCATAAAAACTTTTCTTTTTTTTTTTTTAGTTTAGACTCTAAACAAAGGAAATGTTAGAATGTCATCTGCTAATACTCTACAGCTTATAACTCTTAAGTTATGTGCAAGCTGAGAACATTATTATTCCATGAAAATAAGCTCTACATCATAGTTACATTCAAAGGTTAACTTATAAAGACTCATTTCTTTGTTTCCTTTAATAAATGTTGTTGTTGTTGTTAGGTACTGTCAAGTCGTCAAGTCGGCTTTGACTCATGCAAGCCCACACACAACAGAATAAAATGTAGCCCAGACCGGTGCCACACTATTGCCATGTTCAGCTGAGGATCGGATTGTTGTGATCCACAGGGTATTCACCGGCTGATTTTCAGAAGTACATCTAATGCCAGGTCTTTCTTCCTAGTCCATCTTAGTCTGGAAGCTCCACTGAAACCTGTTCAGCATCATAGCAACACACACCATTCACTGACAGATTAGGTGCACTGGTTGGGAATTGAACCAGGTCTCCCTCATGGAAGGTGAGAATTTTACCACTGAACTACCACAGCCTCTGTAAAAACATTAAATGCCTAGTATTTGTGAGATACTTCGCCAAGTGTTAGGCAAATAATGTCAAATCTCAATCTCTGCCCAAAGGACTTTAGAGTCTGGTAGGAGAAACTAACGTTTACAGGAAAATGCTCTAAATGTTATGCTAGAATATCCACAAGGTGTTTAGTGGAGCAAAGAAAGGCGTCACCTAAATCATACTGCTTAAGGGGTGTGACACAAAGTTTACCCAAGAGAGGTCATGTTTGAGCTGAATTTGAAGAGGTAGGTTAAAAGGACAAACCAGATTTAACGGCTGATTGGATGGTGGATACAGGTGACACAAGGGAGCTTAGACTGACTTGGGTATCTGATTTGAATAACTGATTCAATGTGGGCACCGTTCATTAAGAAAGGGGTCATAGATTTGAGAGAAATAAGGGAAAGCTCATATGCAGATTATTCACGATTTAAACTTTTGCCTTACTTTTGTTTGGAATACCAGAGGATTTCTCTTTAGGTCTTGTATCAGCAAATCTGAGGAGAAATGTGGTCTGTCACAAAGAAGAAGTACTGTCCCAGGCACTACTGCACGACACAGGTGTCACCTGTTCCCACCTTCTTCTCCTCTGTTTGAGCTTGTGCTCTGGCCTTGTCAGCAAAGTGTGCACCAGGAAGCACTGGTCACTCACAGTTCACAGAGACTGAGGTAGAGAGAAAGCAAATAGCTTGCCCAAGAGCAGACAACAGGTAAGTGGCTTTTTAACCCCAGGATCCATGCTCTTAACCATAGCTCTTAACACAGCCTGGGTAAGAAACAGCAGTTCTTCTTACAAACTAATAATTTCCATAGACAGGCTCTCAGTCAGTCAAACATCATGTGTAGACCATCTAGTACAGCCTTCAGTCTCCTCTTGAAAACAGATGATAGCAGGCACCCCTTCACAAGTTTTTCCTCCTTATCATGTTTTGTTATATACAAAAGGCCTATTTTAGTCCTAGAATTCCTTTGTATCCATTCATTATAGGGTTTCCAGGGCAAACCATCCCAAAGGGAGGGAGTCTCCCCTTGACACAATAAGATTTGTTGTCTGATCATATAGCTTGCTTCCTTTCTTTTGTATTCTGCTACAATCTGTCCGTTATCTAAACATTTATAAGGCTTCCAAATTCTCAAGTGTCACAGAACCACAAGCTGGACCTGTGCTACAGATAAGAGATGACCTTTATAAAGAAATATGTTGCCAGTGAGATCCCAACAGGTTGAAGACTGCAGGAAGCCAAAATGCTTAAATTATTCTAGTTAATGGGCTGAGTCTCCCCTGGTTATGCACGGCAGATTGACTGGACAGCTGCAGGTGCAAACCAAGAGGTAAACAGACCTCTAAATAAGTGAAGAGCCAGGGAGCACTAGCCAGGGAAGCGCAGGTTTCGGAATGAATTATTAAAGCCAGCACTGGTCTGCAGTCGAGAGTATGACTGATTTCTAAGTGAAGACATCTTCTCCTGAATGCTGCTACTTCAAAGTAAAAATAGACTCATTATTCCCTCAACTCTCTTTCTCCATCACTGGTGAAAAATGAAACAGCTCTGTTGGTTTGTAACTGATGTGTCTGACACTAAAATTTCATTCTCCGTGCTGCCACCCTTTGAAATGCACAGTAAGGGAAGAAGATCGTCTTGACACGTAAAATAGCACGTTTTGACATGAAGCCAGTGAGATGTATGTGATACAGCATTTTCTACTGGTACAAAAATGCAGTTTTATTTGAAAGTTTACCACACATTTCAAATTTACTTTGTTTATCACATAAATAAACACATGACAGTTAAAAGAGGAAATTAGCTTTGCTTTTGTTTTTTTTTTTTTTGGGAACTACCCAGTAAAGGTGGAGTAAGGAATATATTCTTAAATTCTGTTTTGAAAATACAAACTATTGAAAAATATGAGAAGTTAGAAGGTGTTTAGAATTCCTGGCACATAATAAGCACTCAATTTTACTGATGTGAATCATAAATACTCACACAAGCACAGAATATATAAACACATAGATATACTATCAGATCAACGCATAAATTCCACTTTATTTTTCCTCCCCCCAAAACTACTGACTAAATCAAAAAAGTTGATCTTTCATTCTAGGCGCACATGGTTTGCAATCAGCTGCGAACATAAAGGTTGGTGGTTCGAACTCACCCAGCAGCGCCACTGGCTAAAGGCCTGGAGATCTGCTTCCATAAAGATGACAGACAAGAAAACCCTATGGGACAGTTCTACTCTGTAACATATGGGGTAGTCACCAGCTGGAATCAACTTGATGGGAAGAGGTTAATATATTTTATGTTCATTTAAGAAATATCTGGAGCCCTGGTGGCACAGTGGTTAAGAACTCGGCTACTAACCAAAAAGTCAGCAATTCAAATCCACCAGTCGCTCCTTGCAAATTCTACGTAGCAGTTCTACTCCATCCTATAGGGTCACTATGAGTTGGAATCAACTCGACAGCAAAGTGTTTTTTTTGGTTTTTGTTTTTGTTTTTGAGAGAGAGAGAACACCAAGAAGTAAGTAAATAGACAAGATTATTTCAGATAATGTGATGTCACAGGAATGTGAAAGGAAGTGCTACTTCAGCTCGGATGGCCAGGAAAGGCTCTCTGAGAAGGTCACATTCAGCTGAGTCCTGAACGATGGGGAGGAGTCAGACACAGAAAAAAAAAAGTATAATACGGTGGGGGAAAAGCATATGTAACAAAATTCAGCTGCTTACAACAGAATACCAAATAAACTAACTTATCTAACAAGGGGGTTCTTTTTCACCAGGGGCTCCACAATGCCATCAAGGACCTCAGGTCCTTAAAGTTTTCCCTTTGTCATCCTTGGCATGTGGCTTTCCTCCTTATGCTTACAAGATGGCTGCTCTACTGCTGAGCATTACATCAGCATTCTGGTGAAGAAAAATGGAGAAGGGTGAAGGGCAAAAGGCCTGAACAGCTTAGTCAGTCCCTTATATCAGAAAAATAGTAGCTTTCTGGAAGCACCGCCCAGTAGACCTCCATTACATCTGCTTCAAACTATGTCCCTGAGCTACTTTAAAGCAGCTTGGGAAATCCATGCTTGGTGGGCATGAGACTTTTGAAGCCCTGAAAAAAAAGCAGACCCTTTTAGTGTGAAGAAAGACTGAATGGTTATTGACCTGTGGCTAGCAGTGTCTACTAAAGCATCCTGGGTGGGACAATGATAGGACAACCAGCTTGGCTTGTGAAAAAGACGGGCGGGACTGGAGTGCCGGGAACTCAGGAGAGCACAGCCCAGGAATGCTCTTAAGGGAAAGGAGAGCACTCGTACTGACTGATGGCTCACTGTGCTCTAGACATAGTGGACCCTGAGAAACACTCTACATACATTACCTCGTTAACATCTCCCAACACCTCCCTGAGGATTACTTTTATTTTACAAACAGGAAAGCGAAAAACTTAACAGGTTAAGGGACTCACCTAAATTTACAAAGTTAGTAAAGAAACATAATTATAACCCAGGTTGATCTGGTTCCTAAATTCATGTTCTTAACCCCTGTCTACTGCCTTTGTTTGTAAGCTTTATCAATATGTCCCTGAATACTGAACCAACAGAATTCATTCCTTCAAATCCATTCCGGTTATTATCTACTGTCCTATTCACTCACATTTATGAGAAGTGCTTCTTTATTTGTTCTAACGCTTTCCGTCATTTCAAAGTCCTAGATAGAGGGCTTCCCATCTATGTAATTCTTCACATACCTAATATCTATTATATCAGGAGGGACCAGTCCCTGAAGAAGGACATCGTGCTTGGTAAAGTGGAGGGTCAGCAAAAAAGTGGAAGACCCTCAACAAGATGGACTGACACGGTGGCTGCAACAATGGGCTCAAGTATAACAACGATCGTGAGGGTGGTACAGGACCGGGTAGTGTCTCCTTATGTTGTGTATAGGTCGCTATGAGTAGGAACCAACTCGACAGCACCTAAAAACTAACAACAATATGTATTAGAAGAAAAAAAATTCTTAACACTGAAACTGACTGTATCTCCTTCTGATGTTGAGATTTGGGGGCATGAAATTCATACTACTGGGAAAAATAAATCTCTATCCTGCTCCTTTTCACTCTGAGATAGCTTGGGAAAGAGAAGACAAGACTGAAATTTCAAAGCTCCTGCCACTTCTACAGTGCTGTGAAACATTAATGAGCGCCTGGATTTGCAAAAGTGGGCCCAGAGCCTAAGGATGTTTGAGAGTTGAATCGCTCTGCATAATGAAGTAAAGGTAACTGAGTTTCCCGAGGAGTTCGAGAATAAAGAGGTCTAGGAAAATGGAGAAAAAGCAGAGAGCCATGAAGATAGCTGTTGTCGACCCTCACATGACATCTCTCATGATTTCAGCACTGCTAGCAACACAGTCACCAAACCCCTGACACAGAACTTGTCCTGAGCTCCAATGTGGCAGCTGAAAATAAGGATTCTGTGGGTGAGTCCTGCAGGTAGGAACTGGGAAAATGTTCAGGGATCACGCACAGGTTACTTAAAATCTTGGGAAGAGGAAAAGGAGAGTGTAAGAGAACCTCACGAAGCCAGGCAGGGCTCCTCTGGAATTCACCAGGGCAGTGGCAGAAGGAAGGTGGGGCTGTTTGCTCACTCCCTTAACATTAAAGCCAAGCACACTGAGAACACATGACAATGACATCAGACAAGCCCAGTGTTCCACCAATTGCTTTAGGTGAGCCTCGTTCCCTCCCCTCATTCCTCAGCACCCCACCTCAAAGCAATTCCTCTGCAAATGCAGCTTGTGGGCACACCTGGTGCAGCTCAACTGCATGCCGCCAAGCATGACAGATTATTTTCACTGTAGATTCCCAAGAGGCATCTTCTTCTCTGGGGTCCCATGGCTTTCAGCGTGAAGTTCAAACTCATTTAATTGCATAGTAAAGTGCTTCTGATCTGGAACCTGCCTACGCTTCAGTCTCACCTGATGCACCTCCCAACACGCCCCTGAGCATGAATAAGACTGAGCCACTCAGGGGTTCCTCTATGTGCCACACTGTTATATGTCTTCCCATCTTCACACATGCTGTTCCCTCCATTTCAAATGTCTTCTCTTCCACACTGCACCTGTTTTCATAAAGCTATCATCTGTGAGTCCTTCAAAAAGCAATTCCGGCATCATAAAGCCATTCCAGAAAGCCTTCACTGACCTCCACATCTGATTCAGATGGCTCCTTTATGCTCCTCTAGCAGCCTGTGTGTATATCTCTAACCCAGCACACCATGCTCTATTGTAATAATTCATTTTCTTCTATGTCTCCTCAAGGAGCTATATACACAGCCTTGCACTGTGTCTGCAACACAGTAGTTGTTCAATAAATTCTTGTCAAATGTATGATCTAAAAGCTTTTATCCCTAACATCTAAAAAAGATAATCAAATATACTCTGCCTAAGACAAGTATATTTCAATTGACTGTTAGACAGGAACATGTCATCTCAAATCCTGATTTTTCCATCAATGCTGTCTTGAGTGTCCACTGTTGCCATTAACACAAATACTACAAGTGGGTGGCCTTAAAGAACAAGACATTTATTGTCTCTCAGTTCTGGAGGCTAGAAATCCAAATCAGGGCATCGGCTCTAGGGGACGGTCCTTTCTTGTCAGCAGCCCCAGGTGTTCCTTGGCGTGTAGAGGGATCCTCACATGGCATCTTACTCCTGTGTGAATCTGTGTCTACTCTGCTCTTTTTGTATCACTCAGAAGGGATTAGGTTTAGGACTCATCCTACTCTGGCATGACCTCATTAACATAACAAAAGAAAAGTCTTATTTCCAAACAAGGTCATATTTACAGGTGCAGAGGTTAAGCCTTCAACATAACTTTTGGGGGGACACAATTCAATCGATAACAAATGCATAAGTATGACTCTTCTAGCCTCTCTACAGATCTTCATATTACTCTTCCCCAGTTAAAAAGCAGTCTTCAAAATAAAAATATAATCATTAATTGGTAACCACTACTATTGTTTCATTCAGCAAATTTTTATTACATGCCTACAATACACGAGGAATAATGCTAAGCCTGGGGATACACTAGTGGACAACACCAACATTGCTTCTACTATAGAGTTAAACTGATGAGTAAATATCTAAACAATTACAACTGCAATAAGTATTTTATGATGGAAATGACAAGGTGCTATGAGAGAATGTAATGATTTAATTGGGGGAGAGGGGGCTAGCCTAGTTTGGATAAAAAGAAGGTGAGTTTGCCAGTGTAAGTTTATGTGGATTAGGATGGGTTCCCTTTGGAAGTAAGAGTTTGCCAGACAACTTGGGGTGGGGGGCGGTGAGTGGGTGGGTGGAGGTGTGGGTATGTATTGGGAGGGGATGTGTGAAGATGAGTATTACAAGCAGAGACAGCCTGTGGGCAGCCTGAAGGAACTTGGAGAGTTTCAGGAACAAAGAAAAGGACACGGGCTAGAGCAACAAGCTTCAGTAGAATAAGTAAGGTTGAACCACCTGCACATCTGGCTGGCTAAGCTCAGTTAGATTTTTACTTGGTAAATCTGTCAGAGGAATAGCTGTGCAGGCTAAGTCCGTGGGTGTACTGTAAAGCGAAAAGAAGGCATTAGAGTGAAGGAATGCTAGACAGAAATGACCATCAGCTGAAGAGCCAGCACCTCCAAGGGGTTAAGTGAAGGGAGATTCTTACCACAATTACTCTGAGAAAACACTCCTGAATCTAGGTTGAGCTAATGAGAGTAATTATATGAGAGAGTGTTTCTGGGAAAAGACAACTGTCAGAGCACAGCACAAGTGACAGCTGGAATTTGCCTCAGAGACTGCCTAGGCTGAAGCCATATAGAGAAGGATTTCAGAAGACCATAGCCAAAAAAAAAAAAGACTCTCTCCTGTCACTCAAAGCTCATTAATTCTTTTTAAACTAATGGAATGGGTGTAAATATTATTAGATCATTTTAAATTCTTCTCTTCTGTTTATAAATTATATGGATCTAGGATTTCTGTGTTACCTTTAAATCCAAATTTATACAATCCCAAGGAGTCCATGGATTTCAGGCATCATTACAAACTAACAAGCACTTCCTAACAGCTGGTCTCAGTAAAATCTGAAGCATGAGACCAGATTTCTTAGTTTGACGTCAAGCCAAGAATTACTATATTTTTATGCAAATAACACACGCCTTCTATGTTTATTTGCCAATCACTCCCTCCCTCCACGACATTTTCGAAAGAGCACTATGCTTTTTTTTTTTTTTAACAGCAACATGTAAAAAAATTGACATAGTGGTACTTACAAAAATACTTTGCTGGGGGAGGCAGCAGTTGGCAAACAAATGTAGAAGGCACGCATTATTTGCATAAAAATACAGTACCTCAAACCCTCAAGAACAATGTGAGGGTTATTCCTGATGTACAGAGATTGCTAGTATGTTAGGATTCCTGTAAAAGAATATAAGTTATACCATATATCTAAATAATGAACAACTCAAACTTACTATTCAGGTGCCAGAATTACAACTTATGTTGAAGATCTTATACTATGGGGAAGAACAAGATGGCAAAGTGAGTGGAAGCTCCCATTTATTCCCCCAGCAACTAACTCACTGAACAACAAATAAAAACAAGTACATACTGAGATCTCAGAACTCCAGATGACAGCTGAAATGTTGGTAAGTCCAGAAGCAGGAGAGAGGAGGAACAGGGATGGCACAGAGGCTGGGAGAACCTACCCACTAATATCAGGAGCACTCGCTCACAGCAGCCATTCTGGGATGGGGCTAGGTAACACCCCAAACAGGGAACACAGAAAGGGAGCTAATCTGAGGACACTCTAGCTAGATTTTTTTCTGTTTTTTTTTATTTTACTTTAGATGTAGTTTTATAGAGCAAATTAGTTTCTCATTAAACAATTAATATACATACTGTTTTGTGACATCAGTTGCCAACCCCATGACATGTCAACACTCTCCCTTTCTCGACCTTGGGTTCCCCATTACCAGCTTTCCTGTCCCCTCCTGCCTTCTCTTCCTTGCCCCTGAGCTGGTGTGCCCATGTAGTCTTGTTTTGTTTTATGGGCCTGTCTAATCTTTGGCTGAAGGGTGAACCTTAGGAGTGACTTCAATACTTGGTTATTCTAGCTAGATTTTTTTCTTTCTTTTTTTTTTATTTTACTTTAGATGTAGTTTTATAGAGCAAATTAGTTTCTCATTAAACAATTAATATACATACTGTTTTGTGACATCAGTTGCCAACCCCATGACATGTCAACACTCTCCCTTTCTTGACCTTGGGTTCCCCATTACCAGCTTTCCTGTCCCCTCCTGCCTTCTTTTCCTTGCCCCTGAGCTGGTGTGCCCATGTAGTCTTGTTTTGTTTTATCGGCCTGTCTAATCTTTGGCTGAAGGGTGAACCTTAGGAGTGACTTCAATACTTGGTTAAGAGGGTGTCTGGGGGCCATACTCTCAGGGTTTCTCCAGTCTCTGTCAGCCCAGAAAGTCTGGTCTTTTTTTGTGAGTTAGAATTTTGTTCTACATTTTTCTCCAGCTCTGTCCAGGACCCTCTATAGTGATCCTTGTCAGAGCAGTTGGTAGTGGTAGCTGGGCACCATCTAGTTGTGCTGGACTCAGTCTGGTGGAGGCTGTGGTAGTTGTGGCCCATTAGTCCTTTGGACTAACCTTTCCCTTGTGTCTTTGGTTTTCTTCATTCTTCCTTGCTCCAGACAGGGTAGGACCAGTGGAGTATCTTAGATGGCCGCTCATAAGTCCTGATGCTACTCACCAAAGTAGGATGTAGAACATTTTCTTTATAAACTATGTTATGCCAGTTAAGCTAGATGTCCCCCCAAGACCATGATCCCCAGCTGAGCCCAATTTTTTTAAGGTGATGCAAATTGGGCTTGGGAGTTCGTGAGCCGTGCAATTGGGAGGGGGTGAAGGGAGACCATGGCACTGCAATAGAGTGCCGCTGAATCTCACTGAGGCCTGAGACAGACAGGCACTTGGACCAGGAGGAACTGCAAGGGTAGCAGGGTGAGGGGAATACTTCAGACTGACAGTCTACACAGAGGGAAACAGCTGGCTCCCTGCCCACAGTGGGACACTGTGGGAGAGCCTGTGGAGGGATGCTCATTAGATAAAAATAGAGAGCCCTCCACAGGAAAGTCAAATCCCACCGCTCACAACAGCATCGCAGCTAAACCTCCCTCTCGTGCATGCGTTTTGAATTCCAGAGATCAAGCACCCAGAACTCCTGAATCAGCACTGGGAAAAAAACCTAAGGATAAGAGTGCCCTCTAGCAAGCAGCCATCTAGGATGCACCAATTTGTCCCAATCCACCTGGAGCAAAAGAGAATGAAGAACACCAAAGACACTAGGAAAATGTCAGCCCAGGAGACAGAAAGGGCTACATAAACCAGAGACTTCATCAGCCTGAGACCAGAAGAACTAGATGGTGCCTGGCTACCACCAATGACTGCCCTGACAGGGAACACAAGAGACAGTCCCTGATGGGGCAGGAGAAAAGAGGGATGCAGAACTCAAATTTTAGTAAAAGGACCAGATTTAATGGTTTGACTAAGACTGGAGGGATCCCAGAAGACATAGCCTCTGGATTCTCTGTTAGCTCAAAACTATAAAACCACTCCTGAGGCCAAGTCAGATAAAGATTAGACTGGACTATGGGACATAAATTGATACTCATGAAGAGTGTGCTTCTTAGCTGAAGCAGATACATGACACTAAATGGGCAGCTCCTGTCCGGAGGTAAGATGAGAAGGCAGAGAGGGTCAGGAGCTGACTGAATGGACGTGGGAAATTCAGGATGGAAAGGAAGAGTGTGTTGTCACAGTATAGGGAAAGCAACTAGGGTCACATAACAATGTGTGTATAAATTTTGGTATGAGAAACTAACTTGAATTATAAACTTGCACTTAAAGCACATTAAAAAAAAAAAGAGTGCCCTCTAGTGGTTCTAAGGAAACAATACCAAGCCCACTGCTGCTGAGTCAATTCTGACTCATAGCAACACTACTGGGTGCAGTGTAGCTGCCCCGTGGGATTCCTAGGGCTGTGAGTCTTTGCGGAGGGGGGCTGCTGCATCTTTCTCTCCTGGACTGGCTGGTGGGTGAAAGCTGGGGCCTGTCAGTTGGCAGCCAGGCACCAGGCCACTGCACCACCAGGATGCCCAATCAGAAAATTTCCCCACAAAAATTAGAAGACAAAATTTAAAGTAAAAAATATAAAGATAACAAAATGGCCTAAGTTCAACAAAAAAATAGTAAAACACACAAAATCGAAAGAGAAGAAGGACCAATCAAAAGCAAGACATGAAGAAGAGGAAATTTCTCCTATGAAGGTCAAGGTAACACAAAGAATTGATAATTTTCAGACTATGGTGCTAAATAGGTTTAAAGAAAGCAAAAAGCACACAGAAAACAAACTAGCAGAGATCAGGAAACAATGGAGAAACAAAATGAGAGACTAATCAAGGAAACTGAAAACATTGGGGCGGGGGGGGAGGGGAACCAAAGAGAAATACTGGAACTGAGGAATAAAACAGCTGAAGTAGAGAAAGCAAGACAAAAAAATAGAGTTGAACAGACAGAAGATAGACTAAATGAACTAGAAGTCAAAACAACTGAACTTACCAAGTCTCAAGAGAAAAGAAAAAAAAGAAAAGCGAATAAACTCAAAAGAAAGTATGGATTCAATTAAGCAATCTAACATTAGAATTATTGGAATCCCAGAGCACCACGACAACAATGAAGGCACAGAAACAATTTTACAAGAGATAATCAGAATTTCCCAGACCTGAACAGAGAACCAAGCCTGCAAATACAGGAAGCTTCACAAACCCCAATCAGAAGAGACAGAAAAAGATCAATCTCACGCCATATCCTAATAAAATTCTTGAAAACCAAAGACAAGGAGAGAATTCTTAAAGCAGCAAGAGAAAAACGCAATATACCATACCAAGGGTCTTTCATAAGAATCAGTGCGAATTTCTCCCCAGAAACTCTAGAGGCCAGAAGACAATACAGTGACACATATAAAATACTGAATGGAAACAATTGCTAACCAAGAATTCTTACCCCAGAAAAGCTCATTCAAAAACGAAGGGGAAATGAAGACATTCCCAAACTAACAGAAGCTCTGGGAATTTGCCACTACCAGACCAGCTTTGCAAGTATTACTCAAAGGAGTACTCCAAATGGAAAGGCAAGAGCATTAAATAAATACTCATATCGATACATGGGAAAGAAAAATAAACAAAAAATCAGAGAGAAAGAGAGAGAAGGCTCCAAAAATTGCAACAACATGGGCAATCATAAGGACCAAGTATATGATATTTTCAAGGAATAAACTCAATATTAAATCTTGCAAACAATACAATGTCAAATTTTTAAGAAATAAGCACAAAGCACAAATACGGGTTGAATATTGATGTTAACAGAGACACACCAACAAAAATGGGAGAAGGAAGAGCATATCAGGAACAGATTTATTATGTTAAGGTTGTATGTTAACTGTTGTTCATATGTTAAACGTTGTTGCAATTGTAAGTTGTGTAATGTAATATATGTCCTGACCACTAAGACATCACCAAGAAAAAACATTCAGAACTAAGAAAGGAGAAAAGCAAAAGATTCAACACAAGAAGGCAGTCAAATACAAAAACAGAAAAATCAGAATTAAAAACAAGATACAAAACACTCAAAAAAACAAATATCAATATGAGTGAGGTAGACACTTCATTTTCAGTAATAACCTTAAATGTAAATGGTCTAAACCCCCCATGCAAAAGTCAGAGAGTGGCATAATGAATAAAAAAACATGATCCATCCTTTTGCTGTCTCCAAGAAACACATCTTAGACATAAGGACACAAACAGACTGAAAATAAAATAGAGAAAAATAGTCTACACAACCAGTAAACAAAAAAAGAGTGAGGTGGCCATGCTGATATCAGATAAAACAGACTTAAAATCTAAACCTATCACTAGAGATAAAGGACATTACATAATAACAAAAGGATCAATCCAGCAAGAAAACATAACAATTATATGCACCTAACAGCAATGCACCAAAATACATGAAACAAACATCAATTAATATGAAAGGAGAAACAGAAAATGCCACAGTAACAGTAGGAGACTTGCATACACTGCAGGGGCTGGAGAATCCAAGATCCACAGGTCAGAGAGCAGGGCTGTTGCTCACAGGCTGCGAAGATCAATGAATCCCAGCACCAGCAGGTAAGACTGCAGGTAAGCTGCTAGCTCAAGTCCCAAGAACCAGAGGTCAGACAAACAGGGGCCAGCTGCAGGATCCAGAGCAAGTAAAAGCCTACAAGCCTTGCCAGAATGTCCACTTATATTCAATGCATTGCATTCGATGCAATGTCCACACGCCCAAGGAAACTCCCTTTCAACTAACTGGCTACTCACAGCAGATCCCATCATGGGGAGTGATCACACTATATCAAATCTCAACATGGAAGTGATGACAACATCATATGACTGCCAAACCACTTAAAATCATGGGCCAGCCAAGTTGGCACACAATCTTAACCATCACACATAGTTTACAAAAATCATGGTCTGCATCCTAGTGAAGCATCATCTGAGGTCTTAAAAGCTTGCGAGTGGCCATCTAAGATATGACTACAGGTCTCTACTCACCAGGAGCAAAACAGTAAGAAAGTAACCCAAAGCTCAGAGAAGAAACAATTCAGTATGAGCCACAACCTCATCTATCCTGAGAACAGAAGAACTAAATGGTACCCGGCTACCATCACTGACTGTTCTGACCAGGGTCACAATAGATGGTCCCGGAAAGAATGCGAGAAAATGTGGAGCAGAACTCATATTCTTATTAAAAAGGAAAAAAAAAAGCCAGACAAACTAGAACAATAGAGAACAGAGAACTCCCTGAGACTGCTGCCCTGAGACACTCTTTAATCCTAGAACTGAGCCTATCTCCTGAGATAGTCTTTTAGCAAAACAGCAGAGTGGCATACAAAATAAAGGATATTACCTGTTAGATCGGTGCTCTGCTTAAAAACTGCCAGTATGAGATGAAAAGGTCAACAATTACTCAAAAGCAAAGATGAGAAGATAAGGGGGCAGGAAAACTAAGATACTGGAAATGGAACAAGCAGAACACAATTAAAGAGAATGTTGACATACTGTGATAAATGTAACTACTGTCACTGAACAATTTGTATGAACTTGTCAAATGGGAACCTAATTTGCTGTATAAACTTTCACCAAAAACTCAATAAAATACTATTAAAAAAATAAAAAAGATCTTATACAACTAGACACTTGCTTTATGTAAGGAAAAATGATTTTCAGCTAAAATGGTAAGGTGCAACCAGCTTACTTAATATATATCTTAAGTGTTAAGGCTAAGTACATAATTCCTTTGGCTGTATGCCTCAACTACATTTATCTTGTTCTAGCTACCTACTGCACAGTTAATCACTTCATCTGTATTGTTAACCTGGTGCTTTAAATATTCATACTCCCAGAACACATCGATTATTTTTTGCAATTCTTTCATTTGAAAAGATCCTTGGAACACTTATGGATAGAGAGATAATAAATGCCATGTTCTTGATACTATAAATTATTGTGACTTTTATATTCAATGACTGGTTATAACTAGGAAATTCAAAACTGCAACTATATGTGACTATAAAATGGCATTGAAAATAGGAGTTCATTCTATACTTGTAGGCTGCTTGACATTTTCCAGCTTGCCGTGATTTGATGAAAAGAAATGACCTTGAAAATAATTAAGCATATCAAGTGGTAAGTCTGGAGCTTACTGAAATATGACAATATAGTCATGTCTTCATAATGCTGCTAAGCATTCATGGGACAGAAAGAAATTGTATTGTTCTTTAACCAATTTATACTTGTCTTTCATAGGCTTATGCATATTTATAGCAAAACCATCCTACTATTCACCTACCCACGTCACTCTGAATTTAGAAATAAGGCAATCAGGTCTCTGCCTACTAGACTGGGAAACATCAGATTTTGTGAGAAGCATTGAGGGTCTGGTTGATTTTCTTTCTTTTTTTTTTTTAGCCTGTGTTTAATTAGAGCGTGCGCCATAAAAACACAAATCCAGATTAACTTCCTGTGTTCCACGTTTATTAATTTAGACTCTCTTTAAAAGGGAACATGTAAGCATCTTGATAAATACATTTAGCTGCTCTCACTTTATAAAAGGAACAAGTGCAACTAAAAAAGAAAAAGGAAACAATGAGATGGAAGGAAAATACTTCTGAGACACAGATGCTATCAGGCCTCCTGGTGTGTACAACCGAGTGTGCTCTCTGGCAGTATTAGAAAGAGCTCAGGGAAGTCACATTCCACCACGCCTTAGGACCTTAGGGCAGAGGAGGACAGATAGAGGGCACTAGGAAAATCAGAATCTCCAAGAATGGAAGACCAAATATTTAGAGGTCTGAAGAAGAGATCCTTCCAATAAAGGGAACACTCAAGCTCTCTGCTGGGTTCCCCCCTCCATTCCAAACCCTAGCAGACACAATTCCTATCACAAAGTTTAAATGTGCACAGAGCATTGACCTGGTTTCTCCTAATAAGCCCCCTTGAAAAGGGCTTGAACTGTGATCTCAGGTTAGAAGGAAGGGAGATGGTATAAAAGTAAGGCCACTCTCATGAGGTAAGTGGGTGCCTTAGAGATATGACATTACCAAACTCCATCAGGACCAGCTCCAATGAGCTAAACCCTTTATGCTTAATTCTTTCGTCTTCCTATGACCAAAACAGAAGAAGAGAGACTGAATGAGGAAGGGAGGGAGAGAGAAGCAAGATCTCTTGGAAGAAATTCTAGCTGTCTATTTAACATAGGCAGGAGTGGCACTGGCAGGTTTGGGGTGAAGAAAAAGTTCAATAATCGTAGTTCTCAGTGATGGCTGAGTCATTTCCATGAGGAACATAGGGAAAAAGTAAGGTTTCAATAAGAGGAATCCAGGCCCAAGGAGGAGCTGTTCCTAGCACCAAAATCTTCCTAGGTGTCCTACTCCTTCATTTGCTTATACTGAATGAGTTCCTACCACGTACCAGGCACACTGTCCTTGCAGTGAACAAGACTGACAATGTCTCTGTACACATGGAGCTTATATTCTTGGAAGGGTGACAAACTATAATAACGATAATAATTTTAGGGGAAAGTGATCATTGCTATTAAGAAAACATCTATCTATCCCTCCATCTACATTAAGCCCATTCATTCACTCAACAAAGACTGAATGCATGCTGTGCTTCATGCACTACGCTAGCTGCTAGGAGTATACAATGGTAGTTAAAACTCAGGATAAATTTGGAAGTCAACCACACATAGATAGTAAATGAAGCTACAGGAATTAATGATGTTACCCAGGTAGAATGTTTTGAGAACAACGTAAGATTAGACAAAGAGCTCATAAATATGGAAGGTGGTGATGCAGGAGGAAAACTAGGAGAATGTGGTATCACTGAAGACCAGGGAAGAGTGTTTCAGGAAAAGGAAAAGCGCTTCATGGAACATGCAGTTAAGAAGTCAAATACAAACAGGACCTAGTACCCACTGGATTTAGTAACTTGGAAACTGTTGGGTACTTCAACTAGACCACTTTCAACTGAGTAATGGATCTGAAAGCCAGACTGAAGTAGAAAGGTGAGCCAACAGGAAGCATAAAAGTGAAGACTAAGATGTAGACCATTTCACAAGTTTTAATTAATGGAGAGATTGATCCAAAGCTAAGTAAAGGAAGAGGTGAGACAGAGGAGTTTTTTTTTTTTTTCTTCCCTATTTCTTCCTTTCCATTTCTTTTCCTCTCTTGCTTTTTGTTTCTTTCACTCTTTCCTTATTAAGATAGAAGAGACTTAACCACATTTATAGGATAAAAAGAGACAGTGAAGACAGAATGGCTAGATGAAAATATGGAGAACACATAACTAGTGGAGTGAGGTCCCTGCAATGATGATAAAAGAATGGGGTCTAGAAAACAGGAAAAGACATCATTTCCACTGGGCATTGAGGGAGAGAAAAAGGAAAGATGCTGACATTTGGAAGGGTAAGGGCAAGAGTGGGGTGAGGGACCAGGGGGGTGGGGTGAGGAGAGGTGGAGGATTAGAAGTTGGGAGAATCTTCTGTCTAATGGCCTCAAGCCAAGAAAATTCTCAGGCAAGATTCCAAGCAAACTGAAGAAGTCTGCAGAGACTAATAATAGGCTTTTTAGGTTAGGTCAGTTAACTGGTAAAGTGAATGGAGTAGGGGTGGAGAGAAGGTAGGCTATACTTGATTATTAGAATTACTTTAGCAGAGGGATATATAAAATGTGTCCAACTAGGCTGTAAAGGGAGTCCTTGGGTGGCACAAATAGTTAAGCACTCTACTACTAGCCCAAAGGTTGGAAGTTCAAACTCACCCAGAGGCACCACAGAAGAGAGGCCTGTCAATCTGCTTTCTAAAGATCACGGCCTTGAAAACCCTATGGAGCAGTTCTACTCTGCACACATGGGGTTGCCATGAGTCAGAATCACATGACAGCAACTAACAACAACAACAAAAGCTGTAAAGGAATATTTGGGCAACACAATGTTTCACACATTTTTAAGTAAACATTTCCATTTACCACTCCCAGGGAGGGGGGCCTAGAAATGTAGATCTACTGAATCAACATCAGTGACCTAAGAGGACTGTGTAGAAGCAAACATACGTACATGTGCACATCTGAGTTGAAGAGGTAAAAAATTCAGGGCATCGAGGTGCATCCCCTGTGACTGGCACCCTACTTACATAACTTCAGGCAAACTGCTTCACTTCCCTGTGCCCCAAGTTTTCCTTTTTTAATGAAAAGTACTATCTGTTTTCTTTCAACCCCGCAGGGATACTGTGGAGATGAACGCAGTGTATATTTAATGCTTCTGGGAAACTTAAATAAGAACCTGAGCACACCAAAGCTTATACTGACCTGGATGACTCTTCTGGACAGAGGCGTTTCTGGGCTGCACCAGGCCACACACTGATGTGTTCCCTTGACATTCACGAAGAAAACAAGGTTCAGATTTGTATAAGGTTCTTTTCACAAGCATTTCTGTCACCTGAATCATTTGTTCCAGTAAGCATGACTGAAACTTACCCCTAATTAAAAGAAAGATAACGTCACGCTGCCTGAACATGCCTACAAATCCGGTAACTCCCTTCTTACTACTCACTATGGGAAAGGCATTTTATCCCTCTGCTTACCCAAAATTTAAGCCCTTTATTTACTGAGTGTCTGCTCAATGACTACAAAGCCTTCATATTTTGTCTGTCCCCCAGTTAGTTCTTGGAGGTGGTAGGTTCCTAGACTCTGGGAAGCATGTTGGTCATCATGCCCTCACAGGTTAAGTTTTCACGGTAACGTTTGCTGATGATAGTATTCGCCAAACTTGCTATTTGCCAGATAACCTGCGAGTATGTGCTTGAGAAAAGCTGCTACTGATGGCAATAACTGCAGACTAGGTGATGTGAGATATCTTTTTTTCCCTTCATTTTATTTTTTACTAAGGCGTACTTCACATAACATAAAATTAGGCATTTTAAAGTTTCATTTAAACAATTTGGTGGCATTTAGTACATTTACTTAGTCCTTAAAGATGCCACTTTAAGGACTAAGGTGTGCCTGACTCAAGCCATGGTATTTTCAGTCACCTCATACGCACGTGAAAACTGGACAATGAATAAGGAAGACCAAAGAAGAATTGATATCTTTGAATTATGGTGTTGGCAAAGAAGACTGAATATACCATGGACTGCCAGAACGAACAAATCTGTCTTGGAAGAAGTATAGCCAGAATGCTCCTTAGAAGGGAGGATGGCGAGAGTTCGTCTAACACACTTTGGACATATTATCAGGAGGGACCAGTCCCTGGAGAAGGACATCATGCTTGGTAGAGGGTCAGCAAAAAAGAGGAAGACCCTCAATGAGATGGACAGACAATGTGGCTGCAACAATGGGCTCAAGCATAACAATGACTGTGAGGATGGCACAGGACCGGGCAGTGTTTCATTTTGTTGTACTAGGGTCACTATGAGTCGGAACCAACTCAACAGCACCTAATGACAACAGTACATTTACAATTTGTGAAACCATCACCTCTAGCAAGTTCCAAAAGATTTTCATTGTCCCAAAATGTAACCCTATACTCATTAAGCAGTTGCTCCACATTCTCCTCTCTCCCCAGGCCCTGGCAACTACCAATCTGCATTCTGTTTCTATGAATTTACCTATTCTGAATATTTCATACAAATGAAATCATACAAATATGTGACCTTTTGTGTCTGGATTTTTTACGTAGCATGAAGTTTTCAAGGTTCATCAACATTGTAGCATGCATCAGTACTTCATTCCTTTTTATGCCTGAATAACATTCCATTTTAGGGATATACCACATTTTGTTTATCCACTCATCTGCTGATGGACATCTGGGCTGTTTCCACTTTTTGGCTACTGTCAACCAGGCTGCTACGTACATGTATTTGAGTACTAGTTTTCAATTCTTTGGGGCATCTACCTAGGAGTGCAATTGCTAGGTCATATGTTACTTCTATGTTTAATTTTTTGAGGAATCACAAAACTGTTTTATACAGAGGCTGAACCATGTTACATTCCCACCAGTAATGTACCAGGGTTCCAATTCTGTCTCATCTTCATCAACTTATTATTTTTCTTTCTTTCTTTTTTTATTATAGTCATCCCGGAGAGTGTAAAGTGGTACCTCACTGAGGTTTTGATTTACATTTCCCTAATGACTAATGATGCTGAGCATCTTTTTATATGCTTGTTGCTCATTTGTATATCTTCTTTGGAGAAATGTCTATTCGAGTCTTTTGCTCATTTTTAATTGAGTTGATCATCCTTTGGTCATTTTTAAGCAAGGCCTTCAAATACTCCTCTCTAAACATAGTGCTTTAAGGAGAAAAGAGGCAAAGCAGAATGTTAACAGTGGTTAAGACTTTCTGCTCTGAAATCACACTTTTTGGGTTCACTCTGCCACTTACTAGCTGTGTGACTCTGACAAAGTTACTTACCTCCCTGAGTGACAAAACCTTAATCTACAAAATGGAGATGATAGTAGTAAACTCATGGATGTGTGCTGTGTATTAAATCAATATAACATGCTTAGAACAGGGTCTGACACATAGTAGGAGGTATTAAATGTATATAAAATCAATACAAGTATGTACAGATAGCACCTACATTTAGTTACATATGTGTTCCCATAGAGATGGGGGAAACGAGCTAACCTCTGCCAGACTCAGGCCTGCAAGGTTAAGAGAAATTTAAGGGAAGAAGTCACAGTATTTTGCCTCCATGTTAAAACCAAAATGGTCTGAAAATAACACAAATCATTACATAAAACATTGTTTTTTGTATATTTTTAACAACACACAGAAAGCATTCTTGCAATGTGGCACATAGGGCACAACTAAAATGTGGGAAGAAAGTTTGGTGTTTCAGACACTAATCAGGGGCCAAACGTTCTGCCCCATCACACACTCCTGGGGACAAAAAAGAATGGATAAAGTTTGCAGGATGCTGTATTTTATAACTCTGAATTCTTTGGAATGCCTGTTTATCACCATGAGCCAGTAGAATAAATCATGGAGTATGGTTGAGAAGTTTCACGACTCTCTTCTTTCTGGACAATCAGGAACGCAAAGAGGATATGGAATGTGTGGCTATTTGCCTCCATGAACAAATGCATCCTTTGCCATGAGACCAGAAGAACTGGATGGTGCCTGGATACCATTATCAAACATTTTAATCCAAGACTCTAGAGACGAATCTTTGATCAAAAGGGGGAAAATGCAGCACAAAATTTCGAAGTCTCATGGACTCCAGACTTCTTGGAGCCATGAAGATTGGATGAACCCCTGAAACTATTGCCCTGAGATAATCTTGAAACCTTAAACCAAAAATATCCCTGAAGTCTTCTTAAAACTAAACAACAGTTTAGCTCAACTAGTAAAAACTGTCTGCCTTGAGCATTATGCTCTTTTAAGAACTATCTATATGGGATCAAAGTGACAACAGCAACTTGAAAGATTAGATAGGAACCTTAGGGGGCAGTGAATTTATGTTAATGGGGGAGAGACAACTCAGAAAAGGAAAGCGAGAATGGCTGCACAACTCGAAGAATGTAATCAATGTCACTGAATTGAACACATACAAAAGTTGAACTTATGTATGTTTTGCTGTGTATATGCTCAACAACAAAATGAATAAAATTTTTAAAATATATCGTAATATAACCCATTTTCTGTTAAAAAAAAAACTGTATGTATATGTGTGTGACATGTACATCAAACTTTTTAACTGCTAACCTCTAGTGATGAGATTTAAACTATTTTTCTAATTTTCTCCTTTACTATGAGCATGTATTCTCTATATAATCAAACATTATCAAATGTAAAGCTTTACATTTTGTTTCTAAATTGTGAGTTTTCTATAATGGATATGTATTGCTTTAGTAATAATAAAAATAAAATTGATTTTACTTTAAAAAAAAAAAAGACTCTTCTTTCTGTACACGGAATAAATTTCATTGCACCCAGAGGAATCATGTCAAGCAGTCCACCTGCTCAGGCCTAAAAGTCACAAGCGTCATTCTGCCAAGTCTACCTTGCTGCCATTATCCTTCACACAGTATTGAAAAAGGAGTGTTCATTCCCACTCAGCAAAACATGTAACACCAATCCAATGTCAACATACAAAGGCCTCTGTGCTCCAACTCTACTCTATAACTGATAAAGGCTCTTCCACGGTAGGGGTTCAATATCACCTACTATATGTTCTGGTCCAATTAAACTTTCAATTTGCAATACACAATTTCATACCTGTAATTCTTTCTGTCATCTTGCATTGCATTAATAAGGAATGAAGTCCTCTCTTCCCTTTTTATTCCTGAGAGAATTTGGGTTTTCTAAATGCTTATGTGTCCCTTCCCACGTCCCCAGTGCCCCCCACCCCAAACTGAAACCTTGACATACTAATTAACTTGGGTAGCAATCATGAGCTCCACCAAGGACACGTGCCAAGGAAATCAGTGTCAAGGGTAAGTTCATGTTTATTCCCAATACTGGAACCAATGGATAGGATGGGAGAGGTAGTCAGAAATTAGTAAATCAAAAGGAAAAATGCTAAAGTTAATTTACCAGGTAGAGAGAAGAAAATAGTGAAAGTCCATTACAGTGCAAAAGACTTTTCATTATCTGAAAAACCTCTAATAGTATGATAAGTGAAATGGGCAAGTTTAATAAGTGAATTTCCTCTTAAAAAAAAAATGTTCCTGAAGACGCAAATAAACAGAATTAAGTCCTGCATTAGTTATCAAAATGCTCTTGCTTGTCCCACATCACAGTTAAAGAAGGGCATTTTAGAAGGCAGAATGACAGAATGCACTACACTGGGAGTCCCTGGTTTGAGTTCCAGCTCTAAAAATATGGCAAGGCAAGAAAATTTAACTCTAAAATGAACCCTTAAGCTCATGTTTCACATATTATGGAAATAATTTTGGTTTTCAAGTGTAGATGACAACCAGAACTTGTTGCCATTTGATTCTGAGTATTGCATCATTTTTGTTCTCTGATCAGTATAGAAATCGTGGAATAATATAGAAGAGGAAAATGGGAATCTGATATACTACAACTTAAGAAAAGGGATATTCTGTTGTATTTCCTGATTATCCAAAGCAAAAATTAAATGCTGTGAAACCTGTGGGAACCGGAACTCAGCGGGACTGCCTTGTTTTTCTGAGTCTCACGAGTTCTCCACCTTTGACAGGGTGCCGTCTCACCACTTTTCTTTTGCTTTTTTTGTGGAAAATATTTGAGTTTTCCTTCTCTGACAGGTTTCCACCTTATGCAGATTCTGTCTTTTGTAGGTATTTCGTAGTATATTTTGCATTATCCTAAAATGAAGAATTTAACACACTATGGTTCCCTTTCCAAAAAACACATCTAATTAAAAAATATCAAGCTGATGTTATACATATATTATTCAACTAATATTGCACTATGGTTATTTTCCCATACTATTAAATATCCTTCAAATCTGTAATTTTTAATGGTTGCATGTAACTGCTTTTTATATTTACATATAATCTATTTAACCACTTCCACATTGTTGGACTCTTTTTTTTTTTTTTTTTTTTGCTATTAAAATAGGAGCCCTGGTGGTGCAGCTCAAGTATTAGTTCCACCAAACAGAGGTAACTATGAATTAGGATTTTCAGACTCCAGATAAATATTTCCAAATTTCCTCTGTTCCAACATATAAATCAATTTACACACCCAACAGTAGTAATACGAGAGTGGCTGTGTTAATAAATTCTTACTAACACTTGAGCATTAACATATGTTAATTTTGCCAACTGGTATCTCAGTATTTACTTCTTTTAACTATTAGCAAGATAAACTTTTTTCTGTATATTTATAGGCCAACTGTATTATTTATTTTATGAACTGCCTGTGTATTCTAATTTGCTATCTTGTATAATTCATTCTTCTAAGTAAACTTTAGAATTATCTAGAAAAGTTCCTCAAAATACTTAGCTTGGAAGTAACTGCTATCTTTATAATGCATAGTCTTATCACCTACAAATAAGGTCTGTCTCTCCAATTTATATTCTTCTATGTCTCTTAAAGTTTATAGATTTCTTTGAATTTTCTTTGTCGTTTTTGTGGCTGTAACTACTTTATTTAAAAAGTCTCAAAGGTATTGATATGCGAACATGCAAAATACACGGTATTTTCCAAATCATGCTTCAGTCTTTTTTGTTACTGTTTTTACCAAAAAAAAATATATTCTACAGTTTCACAGTATACTATTAAGGAATCACTATTTTAATACCATGAATTTCTGAGTACAATTTTGCCTACTTAAGTTTTATGGTTCTCTCTTCTTACTTTCTAAAATGTTTTGGTTTCCACTTTGATCCAATAGTTACATAGTTTCTTAGTTCCTAAGCAATGGGTAGGGTTGAACTGACATTGCCTATGCACAACCAAGAATGCTTCTGTAAATCTTTACAGCCTTAGAAGCCCTATGGGTAGTTCTACCCTGTCCTAAAGGATGGCTATGAGCTGGAATCAACTCGACAGCAACAGGTTGGGATGTACAACCAAGAGTCAATTTTGATAAATGTTTCAAGGATAACTGAAAAAAAAAAAGATATTTTCTTTCTGAAAGATATAAAGTTTATTCCATTCAATGCTGTTTACCTTGAGTTCTACTTACATGATATTGATATGGTGATCTCTCCTTTTTTCCTGTTTTCATCTTGTCTGATTCATCTTTGCCTAAGCTATTACTTTTAATCACTATATTTTAGATCACCTTTTTTTTAATCACATAAATAGCTTATACTTGAGAGTATTTGTCTATTAACAGTAGATCTATTCTAGGGGCTAGAATAACACCTGATACAGAGTAGAGTCTCAATAATTATTGTTAATCATAATACATCTGCCTTGCTCGATCAGACTTTTATCTGGTGAGAACATGATAAACTGAAATTAGATCTTCTCTGGTTATCTCCACTGATTTTAACTACTTCCAGAATTGCTGTTGTTAGGTGCCCTCAAGTCTATTCTGACGCACAGTGACCCCATATGACAGAGTAGAACTGCCCCCAAAGGGTTTTCTAGGCTTTAATCTTTATAGGAGCAGAGAGCCATGTCTTTCTCCCCTGGAGTCACTGGGGGGTTTGAACTACAAACCTTTCAGTTAACAGCCAAGTACTGGTACCTAAAATATTATCATACTTCCTGACGTCATGAAAATTTTTATATATTGATGGGCATCTGGGTTACATAAATACCTACTTATAAATCTATACTCAAAACTTATCAAACTATATACTTAAATATGTACATTTTATTGTTTGTAAATTACACATCAATAAACATAAAAGCCCATTAGAGAGGAAAAACTACTAGCGTGGCTCAAAGAGTAGCTTTACCTATTAATTATGTAGAACAGGTAATGGTGATGTAGACATAAACATGAATTTTTTTTAATAAAATCACATTTGAGTACAAAATATTATGTCATAGTAGAGTAGCATGATTACCATACCTTTATTGTACCAAAAATTAAAATTAGGCTTCAACATCATTTTCCATAAATTATGATAATAAACTTAGTATTTTACTATTAATGTATGAGATAAAACAACCCTCTCCCCCCAAAAAAAATATCACTAAGAGGAGTTTTATATGTGAGTAAAATAACTGATTTTGGTCTTTGAGACTTGTCCACTTACTAAAAAAAAAAAGCTACTATTTCCATAAGTTTAACATTTATACCATACAGGTACCCTAACAACCTAAGAACTAAAGCACAGAAATGTTCACAAATGGTTAAACACTCAACTACTAGCCTAAAGGTTGGCAGTTTGAACCCACCCAAAGGCACCTCTCAAGACAGACCTAGCAATCTGCTTCCGAAAGGTCACAGCCTACAGAGCAGTTCCACTGTGTGCACATGGGGTCGCCAAGAGTTGGAATCAACTTCACAGCAACTAACAAAGATGTTCATATCTAGTTGCTTAAATTTGAACCGAACTTTCCATCACAGGTCTGGAAGTACTTCAGAAACCATCAAGGAAAACAGAATGTAACACCGTGTGAGCATTCACTCAATTTGTGGAAATAAAGTATCCTCCAGTCTCTAACAATTTTGCTCAACAGCATTTGCTGGGAGAAGTTTCAAACATTTATTGAAGATACTCCTGGAAAATAAAGGGCAATTCACTGGCATGTGTGATTGTCAAGAGTGAGAATATGTCAATCACCTAATTATCAACTATTCATCTAGGAGGGCTTTTAAATACATTGTAAATGAAATGTGTAAATTAGTCATGAATTCCAAATGTATTGCACTGTATAGAACACAGAATAAAAATGTTTTTCAAAATAAGTAATTTATTCAAAGGAGTTTCCTATCTCAAACACATTCTCCATGAAAAGCAATCTGTTTTGACCCAAGTTGCCACATCTTCCACAGTCCTTTTAGAATAGCTGTTTATTCAAAAGCATCCAAGATAATGGGAACTGAGTCTTCTAGCCTAAGCTAATGTTAAACAAAATCACAAAGGGGGTATTTATTTTATTCCCTTCCATATCCTCTTTTCATTGCCTCTTCCAGGCCCCAACTCAACACCCCTCACCAGTAACCACAAAATAATTCTTAATTTTTTCAATGTGACACTTAGTTTCAGAAACAAAGTATGGAGTCACAACACTGGAGTCCAGCACCCCCTCAACTATACTGAGTTGTTGTCGGATGCCGTTGATTCCAACTCATAGCAACCTCAAGTGACAGGACAGAACTGTCCCCTTAGGGTTTCCTAGGCTGTAGTCTTTACTCTGAGTCCTGGTGGCACAGTGGTTAAGCACTTGGTTACTAACCGAAAGGTGAGCGGTTCGTACCCACCAGCCTCTCTGCAGGATAAAAACATGGCAGTTAACCTGCATAAAGATTACAGCCTTGGAAACCCTATGGGGCAGTTCTACTCTGTTCTATAGGGTCACTATGAATCGGAATCCACTCGACAGCAATGAGTTTGGTTTAACCTTTACAGAAGCAGGATACCAGGTCTTTCTCCTGTGGAGCCACTGGGTGGGTTTGAACCACCAACCTTTCAGTTAACGGCTAAGCACTTAGCCACTGCACCACCAGGGCTCCTTTTACTGATGAGTACTAGTGTGTAAAGACCATTCCTACTCCCTTCCATTGCTGTTCAGCTCTAAAAAGGGGACCAAAATTCTGGGTTATATTTGGCAGAAAGAAAAAACATTAAGAAACAAAATACCATTTTGAACTGAACTGATACCATGACCAAAAGTAGTATTTTTTTCTTTAAAACATCAGAAATGACATACACAGTCTAACCATCAGCAAGGGGAAAATATTTTCAAAGCAACGAGAATAACACTCTATTGGCCTTTTGTCAGTGATGCTGGTAAACTCTGGATCTTCCCCTTAGATAGTGAGGTTGGCCACTCTTGAGCTAAAAGAACACATGCATAGCGTACGAACATAATGAACAAATGCTCAAATTACAGACTTCAACCAAAACTGGTGGAAAGAAATAAAAATATGAAATAAAAGGAGGAAAAATTTTGATTTTCTTTCAGGCCTGCTATCTGAATGTTATGGGAACCAATGTTACTCATATTTGGCCTAAAGGTACAAAAGTCTGTGCTTATATCCATGACTTGGTCAAACCTTTTCATAACATCAGAGCCACCCATTTATGACATTAAGAGGTAAGACAATTTACACCTTTCTACACTCTGCTAATATGCCATTCGCTTCAAAAGAAAAGCATAGGGGTATATTAGGGACAACCTTTTGGTTATGAGCAAGCTGACAACTTCACTGCTGTCTTAAATTGTATCCCACTGGTCACAATCCTCACATCATTTAAGAGTTTGAAAAGTTAAAAGAAGAACAAGAGCAAAAATCGAAACAATTCATTATTATTAAAGACAGAGTAGCACCCAGAATTGCCCTGTCAATTGTCTAAATAAAATCTAGACACTGGAGTATTCTACTGAAAAAGTAAAACCAATTCATAATACCAGCTACCAATGCCAGATAAAAATGATCCTTCCAAACTTCACTGATAATCCCAATTACCAATGGCAGATTAAAATGATCTCCCACCCTTGCTGAATTTTAACTGCCTACACACAACTCGCCAAACGAGGATAAAAGTAGCTACAAACCATTTAGTACTTTTATAATATAAAAGGGTTATTCCTCCAGTACTCTTTGAGTTTAATCCAGTACTGGATTAAAATGATGATGGAGCCCTTTGTGATGTAGTGGTTAAGAACTCGGCTGCTAACCAAAAGGTCGGCAGTTTGAATCCACCAGCTGCTCCTTGGAAACTCTATGGGGCAGTTCTACTTTGTCCTATAGGGTAGCTATGAGTCAGAATTGCCTCGATGGCAAATTTTTTTTTTTAAATATATGATGATGTAAACATTATGCTAATTGAGTTAGAGAGGTATGTTCACTTTATCGAGGAGTTCAACGGTATAAACATAAAATCAAGAGATCACGAAGGAAGGAACATTATGGAGAAGAATAAACATCGTCACGGCAGAAGAACAAATGTAAGCACATTTAAATGAGCAAGGAACAGGCATGGCATTGTTAAAAGGTGGGATCAGAAAAAGTTGTGAACTACATTCCAAGGAAAAGTGTAGCCCAACAAAATGACCAAACTGAGTTCCCGTCCTACTTGAAATATGAAAGAGACAAGAAAAACATGTAGGACCATAAGGAGAGAATAAAAGATGACAAGTGCATAGAAAACTTGCTATTTACAAGACTTTAAATAAAAGTAGGGCAGTTTAAAAACCAATCTCTCCAATGACATCAATCTAATCTAGACAGACTTTCTAAACATTCAACCTGGAACTCGCCCAGATCGTCCTTATACCAGGCTTCAGGGACGGAGCACTCTCTTGCTTCCTGCTTTCTAAAGGGATGCTGCCTCCACTTAGCGGTGTTTATAAAAATGGTGGCAGTTTCCTATTTGAATGTTAATTACTGTTACGACACATAAGATAACTTAACTTGCTTCAGGAATTTATTCTTCCTTGTAGTAATTGGAAAATCTTCCAAAGTATGTAACAACAGATCTGAAGGTGAAATGACAGGGTGACGCAGCTCTCCCACAGGCTATCGACTTCTAACTCTGGGGCTGGGTGTTCAACTGGTAGTCACTTTGTTAAATCATGTCAGAAATCAGAGATGGTCCTTCTGGCATCAAGTAGGTGGCACCCATGGCCTTCAAGAGTTAGATGATTCAAGAGGAAGGCAAAGACCCAACAGAGGATTAGAACTACCCTGAGAATAATACTAAGTCTGAATCTGAATGAATCCAGGAATGACAAGACACACACCACTTTAAACACTCTAGCCTGGGAGCCATTTGCAAATAATTCAAATGCTGCAGAAAGAGTACAGGCCAAAAAGAACCCCTGGGCATGATGGGCTCTACTCCTGTTTTGTGCTTTGTGGAAGTATTTTTGTACTTTCCACATCATACGTGTTCAATAAATATTTACTAATTAAGCAAATGAATGACTGGATCGATGAGGGATGAGTACATACGTGGCTTGAACATAACAACAGCCAATATATACTCAATACAGAAAATATATCAGGTACTTTATGTTTCTTTTCCTCCTCTCCCGATTCCCTCTTCATTGTACCCAAAGCCTTACTATGTATCTAAAATTCTTTTCTAAAAAAGTGCTATTATAGATAATCTCAAACATATGCATAAAAAGAGAATACCCCATGTATTCATCTCCCAGCTTCAATAATGATGGTCAATTTTCTTCATTTACACCCTACCTACTTCCTTCCTCACACCTAGCATTCCTGTATTATCTTGAAGTAAATCCCAGATATCATATAATTTGATCAGTAAATATTTCAACATTTACAGTGCTTATTTTCCTAAACTTCAATAATGTTACAATTCCTTAATTATATTAACAATAATTCCTTACTATCACTGAATACTCAGGCAATATAGCTTTCCCCCAATTGTACTATACATTTTCAGTTTGTCTGTATAAATTGGTAACCAAAAAAGGTCCAGAAGGGTTGAGAGAATGACGGTACCAGTCACTGTAACTAGTTTCCGGCAAGAGAGGCGTCCTTTGCAAACAGCCATGAGGGAATTATACTCCCCAGAACTGATATAAACGGAACACAGATGTAAGGAGCAACAAAGAGGTATAATGGGCTTCAAAAGCAACGGGATACTACACAGGAACAAAGTGTACTATACTAGTACACCATATGGACTCTATTTGTTTCGCAGAGATAAAGTGATCACTCTAGCTATGAAAATTACTATCATCCATCTTACCACATGCATTGCTATCTCTGAGAAGCGGAAGTAACTAGGGGCCTATGTAGTGTGCAAACAAAATGCTCTTGCTGACAGAAAACTAGTTCCTAGAGGTTTTATTCCATAGAGGAAAATGGGCATGGAAAGTGCTGCTCAAGTCAGCCAGGCAGATACATGTCTGATCTGGGGTATACTAAAAAAATAATACGTAATACAAATTTCTTCAACAGAGAAAACATTTTTTCTGCAGTCTCCCCACATCCCTTCAAACAGACACCTCAGTCTCCACTCTAGTGGAAAAAAAAAAAAAAAAAAAAAAGATGTCCTTGAAATTCTATTCAATTGTGATGTAACAAATCTGTCCACTTATAAAAATAATGAAAAATATTTCAGGCTATCAACTGACATCCTTTCCATCCCCCAAGGAGAGACTGCTCAGTAATAGCAATACATCTAACATCTCGATTGTCACCTACAAGACTCAGGAAATTCAAGGAAAATATTATGAATTGTATCGTTCAATGCATCGTCCTTTGGGCAACACAAACACAAAAACAGCATTTCTGTTCCCCATGAGTATGCAAATTCACTTAATTTGTATACTTTCATTTATAAGAGACAGAATTTCAAGTTATTGAATTATGAAAAGGTTAGACTAGGAGGCTGGTTTGGATATCCATTCCCCAGTATGAGTTGAGGAGGACAGAGGACACCTATCTCCGAGGCACACTATTACTGGTGGTCCAACAACACATGACCCAGACACCCTCATACAACTTAAAGCAGAGAAGCCAAGGAGAGAGAGTTGAAAAACTGGATTCTAACACCAGTATATTGTTCCTGAATACCCTTAACCTAGTAAGTTTAACCACCTTCATTCCTCATCTATAAAGTAGAAATAATTACCTTTGCCTATTTCACAGGGACATTTTTGAGTAACAAAAAGAATTCTTTGAAATTTTCAAAGAAATAGTACTACATTAATCTAATATGAAGGAAACAGAGAAACAAGTAAACTGTTCCGAATCCTGCCCACTTAATTCGATTAAAAGACAGAGAGAGAGAACAACTTATCTCAGAGACTATGGATATTTCCTGGTGGCCACAAACACTCTTTAGCTCTCCTTTGCATTTCCCTTCCTTTCCCTTCCTCCCACCACTGTAACCTTCCTCCCATTTACGGCTTCCGTCTCTTCCTTCTCCTATCATCTTTCCCTCTCTATTTTAACCTCTCCCTTCTACAATCACCTCACTTCCACTGTCACTCACAGGATTGGGCTGAGGGAGGTTTACAGTCCTTTTCATCTAGCTTCTGCAATGTAAAAATGCAGGGCTGAGGCCTTAAGCGATAAGTCACAGACTCAGGGCCAGGCAGGTAGCGAGTTTTTAACAAAGCTGGGTTCACCCCCAGGCAGTGTGACTCCAGGTACAGTGCTCTCTCCCCATACCACGCTTCCTTCTATCTGGGACTATTCTCCACTCTTATCCAAGAAACGGATTTGAGGAACCAGTTGCAGCACCTCAGCATTCTCTTACCACGTGAACATCTTGGAGTCACAGTCAGAAAAATAAAACAAAGCTGACCACAGTAATCAGAAGCCATTTTTCCTCCCCCAGGCATTCACTGTGGTATTCAACATCACTGGAGAAATTTCTTCCATGGGTCAAACCTAAATCTTTCCTAATGTAAGAAACTAATGTAAGCCCTTGATTCCTAAAGACAATATTGAAGCACAATCACAATACAAAGTTTTCAAGGTCTGATATGAGAAGGCATGAGACAGGCCCCTAAGTATAAGAGGGGTATAATTAACTTAGAAAATACAAGGTGCATTGTAAGAATACATTCTAAATCTCTCCACAC
This sequence comes from Dugong dugon, assembly GCA_030035585.1. NCBI lineage: Eukaryota > Metazoa > Chordata > Mammalia > Sirenia > Dugongidae > Dugong > Dugong dugon. The sequence goes on along the minus strand of CM057469.1, from coordinate 17,670,610 downwards.
ATCTGCCTTTAGCAGGTTAAATAATCTCAGCTTCTTTAACTTTATCCATCTTTTAATTATAGTTTTTGGCTTTGTCTGAGACCCCTTCAAATTATTCAAGTTGTTTTTTGAGAGCTAGAGTCTAGAACCAAGGGCAGGGAGATGAAGCCTTTAAGAGAAAAGCCACCAACAAAAGAACCAGAAAATCTATATAAGGCCAGGGCAATCAATGAAACCTTTATGCAAAAGAAGGAATACTCAAGACAGCAGTATTTTTCAGACAGACCAACTTGGAAACCTGAGGAATAATTAGAAAATCAAGGAGAAAATATCAAATGAATCTCTTCAAAATATGTTCAATCACAAACCCAAATACAATACATTACAAAAAAAGAAAAAAGAAAAAACCTGTTGCCATCAAGTCGATTCCAGCTCATAGCGACCTTACAGGATAGAGTAGAACTGCCCCATAGGGTTTCCAAGGAGTGGCTGGTGGATTTAAACTGCTGACATTTTGGTTTGCAGCCAAACACCTAACCACTGTGCCATATGATACATTAGACATCATTTAATTTTGAGGCTCTATAATCATGGATCCCTGGTAGCACAGTGGTAAAGAGAGCTCTGCTGCTAACCAAAAGGTCAGCAGTTCAAATTCACCAGCAGGTCTTTGGAAACCCTATGGGGCAGTTCTACTCTGTCCTACAGGGTCACTATGGGTCGGAATCAACTCGATGCCAAAGGGTTTGGTTTTTTTGGCTTTAACCACTGAGGAGGTTGGCCTAAGAAATAAAAATCAGAAATGTCCAAGCTAAATCCCTTAAATATTAACAAAGCAAGGTTAAGAAGAAGCAAGGAGAGGGAATTAGGAAAAATGCAAATAGGAATTCCATCTCCTACAAGGTAAAAAAAAAAAAAGAAAATGAACTAAAAATTCTGACTGAGCCAGGGAAGTGCCCTAAGGAGAAAAAAAAAAAAAAAAAAGCTGGATGTGTGCTCTTGATACAAAGTCTTGAAAGTAACAAGATTACTAAATGCAAACATCAGAAAGTGGTACTGGCTCAAAAGATTATGAAAACTGAGCTTTCCAAAATGAATTTAAAAAGGAAATAGATAAAAAGAGGTCGGCTCATCATAGGCAAGGAGGAATCTTCTACTATTTGGCCGGCTGTTTTAAATTAATATCCCGGAACATTAGCAGGTTAAAGAGCCCTATAAAAACAACACACAGAGAGAAGCAAATGGGGAAGAAAGGTATTACTAGAAGGATTTACAAGGTGCTAACATGATATATATCAAAGTCACAAAATCTTGCTTTAATAAATGATGAGAAAAAGCACTTAGACACACTAGTAAAGCCAGAAGATTTGAAATAACCTCATCTATGCACATGTTAGATTATTTTAAGCCAAGTAGGCTGTGAAATCCATGAAAGATCATGATTTTTTATTCCTTAAGTGGCAGCATTCCCATTAGCATCAAACTAGTAAAGGCAGTTAGGTGGAAAAAGTAATGGTTAGGAGAATACAAAACACTGGTCCTTTCTGGAATACTGTTATATATACATGCTGGAAGAATCTGAAGGGACACCTTGACCCAAGGAAGTCCTACTCAATGGGATGCAATTCTAAGGCTTTATATCCAAAATGAAAGAAAAGCGAGTGCACTGACCTTTTTTCCTATTGGAAAATACTTGGAAGATAATAGTTCAAAAATTAGGATAGATAAGTAGCAATGGAGCAGTGCAGCTAACATCTTCTAACTCAGCACTCAAACTGGGGACATCAACCTCATCAAGGCTTAGCTGATGTCTTTGGTATTGAGCTGGCCTCCTCTGGGAAGAGCGCTTCCTGTCTTCTTCAATTTGTCCCTTAGGTGTATGATTTCTGCTTCTAAAAGGATCACACCTGCTCTATCAATGTTTAATAATGACTTCCCAAACAGGAGGAATGAGATTTTGAGTTTGTTTCTGACATTTCCTAATGTGATGCTCTGTGAAGCTCTCAGCTGCTAACTGAAAGGTCAGTAATTCGAATCCACCAGCTGCTCTGTGGGAGAAAGATGTGGCAGTCAGCTTTCACAAAGATTTACAGCCTTGGAAACCCTATGGGGTGGTTCTACTCTGTCCTATAGTCTCTCTGAGTCAGAATCAACTCGATGGCAACAAGTTTGGAATGCTATGTGAGGCTGGGTACTTCAGAAACGCGTTTTGAACAAAATAATGGTTAAGAAATACCACTGATGAGACTAAATGGGCAGCTCCTGTCCAGAGGCAAGATAAGAAAGCAGAGAGGGTCAGGAGCTGGTTGAATGGACACGGGAAATCCGGGGTGGAGAGGAGGAGTGTGCTGTCACAGTATAGGGAGAGCAGCCAGGTCACATAACAATGTATGCGTAAAATTTTTGTATGAGAGACTAACTTGGATTGTAAACTTTTACATAAACCACAACAATAAAAAAAGAAATAACACTGACTACAAGAACACCCACCATTCTCTATAAGCACCAATAGTGTTAGACGCCAAGAAGCCATTTTTACAGACAAACAAATTTTTGCCCTTATCTAAACAGTAGATTTTAAAACGCTCACCCTTTCTTCACTCACTACTGAAAACTGTCAATAGCAATTGTAGTTTTATAACTCCTTTTGGAGAAATATAAACATAAACACACATATACAAATCTCAATAATGCTAATTTCGTGTGCACACGTGTGCTAAAAAACTAAAAGCACACCTTTTGCAATTTTTATATAACTAAGATGCATAAGTTCCTTGATTCTATGCCAATTCACCTAGTTATCAACAATATTAAGGCAATGTGCTTTGGCCTTAGAGAATAGTAAATCATAGAAGCAGAGAGTTACAAAGTCATAGAATCGTAGACTATAGATCATCTAGGTCAACCTCACATTTTTAATGAGGAAACCATATCTCAGTAAAGTGAGACATTTACATCTCTTAGTCTGAGATGTTCTTCTGAGACTTGATGTTCTTCTACCACACTGTTAAAGAATGATTTTTCAAAAGGTAAAATCATGACCCTCGAAAAAATATAAAATAAACACACATTAAAATATTTAACTTATTAATGAGGTAACCGTAAGCTATTGCAACTTACTATTCAAGTTCTCTTTGAACTCTGCAAGTTCAAAGAATCCAAAGAGCAGACAAATGTATAAGCACCAGGAATACTGGAAAGATGCAAAATTGGCAAGACTGATCAATGTCCTTAGGGCAATAATTTATTCTCAGAACATAATTAGCATTTCTACTGATAAGAACAATTTGCTTTAGTATGTTTTCTGCAACTTACAAAGTTATAAAGCAGCTCAAAGACAATGAAAGGCTATAACCTAGTTGGCTGAGCACGACAGAACAGCAACTAATTTTTAATCATTCCAAAGTATTTCGTGATTTTTCCTGACAGTCTCTTACCATGTTCAAGTACTATGAAACAAGAGAACAGCATGGTGGGTGTGTCAAGAAACAGAATTCAGAATTCTTGTTAAGTTGGTACCTTTCTAAAAGGTCGCAGAAAAGGCTCAAGTTCACTTCCTAGCAGGACAAAAACATAGAGACTCTACCCATGTGGGTCCAGCACTGTCATAGCTCACAGTGCACTTGCCCCAAAATGATCCCTCTCAATACTCACAACAATCCCATGAAGGTGACAAATTCAGAACGGTGCTCCTTGCCTAAGTATGGTACAGCTTGTATTTGAAGTCAAGTCTTTTGATTCCAAGTCCTATACCCTTTCCACAACATCATAGGCTAATTTAGCTCACAAGAAAAAGTCTTTTGTGAAAGCCCCTTAAAGTCTATATAAAAGAGGTTTAAAAGGATAATTTTTCATTGTGACTAAAGGGATAAAGTGAAAATGAGGAAAGGCAAAAGAAGAAATGGTCTCTGCTACACAAACACACGAAGTTGGTATTATATGCTAAATGACTAGCTGCTATATTGATCAAGTTCAACTCTGATCCTAGTTCTAGCTCTGGTCAGAAGATCTATGTTTAAGATACTAGGAGATGGTGCTAAAGACAGGAATGATAAGTAGAAAAGCTACAAAAGGATGGCTCAAAAGCACTATGAGGAACATTTAAGGCATTGTTCTTATTATTATGTACAGATAGTCCCCAACTTATGATGTATTCGAGTTACAAGCCACACTTATGACCGTCTGTCTTTTTATTTATTTTTTTGGTACATCTTCTCATTAGTAATATGCATTACATACAATGTTGCAGCATGTAATTTGTTGATGTTATCATTCTCAGGTGTTCACTCGCAGATGTTCAAAGATCACATTTACAAAGATACTGATAATAAAGGCAATAACAATGAAAACTTTAAAAAAAAAGGTATTTGACTTACATCAGAACCGACTTACGAAAGAGTCATTGTAACGGAACCCCGTCGTAAGTCGGGGACTACCTACGTTGTGTCTAGGCAGAGAAACACAGGAAATGGAACGTGAGGAGAATGGGAAGCAATGATTTAATTTTTTTTTAATTGGCACAATTATTTTTTTCCTCAAAATGCTCAAGGAGATCCTTGCAGAAAATATTCAGAAAACACAACATTAAAGTAAGTAGCTGAAGGGATTTTTTTTCAGTAGAACTACTGTGAAAGAAAAAAAAAAACACATCCTTAAAATTACAAGCTTTGAAACTTTTAAAAGTCTTAATTAAAATGTTTCCATTTTCAATTCGTTCCTAAGTGAGACTGCAGTACTCAAGGGACCATCAAATTTCTATCCATCCTTCTTGAAACAAACATGCTTATACTCGTGGTTGAAGAGAAAACTATGAATTAAACAAAACAAACAAAGAACACAATACTAGAACTTATTCCTTAGGGATAATAACAATGCAAAATGGAAGAGACACAGATGAAAGAAAACTCAAACGTTAATTTCATGTGAGTACTTATTGATGGAAATATGCTGGTATGTGTCCTTAAGAAAAGCTTTTTTTCATGGTAGTGTTAAGAAGAAAATATATAACACAGTAATTGTAGCTCACGTTCTTCATGTCCGCTAAGAACCGTCATGATCAAACTCTTCTAGTCAAATTGTAAACCTTCAACTCATTTCAGTATTTTTAAGAATATAGGATAAATATCAATTTATTAATTTAAAATATAAAAACTAATTGCTAGAAGGATCAGACAGTCGTCCTCTAAGCAGCATATTCTCTCCCTCTATAAGAAGCCAAATTATAAACAAAATACAGCTTTGTCTGGCACCATACCAAGAGCAATAAGTCACATACATAAAATGTTGAACAACATCACGCTATTCACTCAACCCACCAGCCGTCTGTCAGTTTGTCATACTGTGGTGGCTTGCATATTGCTGTGATGCTGGAAGCTATGCCACTGATATTTCAAATACCAGCAGGGTCACCCATGGTGGACAGGTTTCAGTAGAGCTTCCAAACTAAGAAAGACTAGAAAGGAAGGACTGCTGATAAAAATATGTTCCAAAAACTAGTCAATGAAAACCCTGTGGATCACAAGAAAGTACTGTCCAATATAGTGCTGGAAGACGAGCCCCCTACATTGGAAGGAGCTCAAAACATACAGTGGCCACAATAATGGGCTCAAACTACCAACGATCGTGAAGATGAAGCAGGACCCGGCAGCATTTCATTCTGTTTTACGTAAGGTCTCCACAAGTCGGAGTCAACCCGATGGCAATTAACAACATTCATTCAATATGTTCTTGGCTAGAGCTAGAAATACAACAGTGAACAAGAGAGATCAGATTCCTGGGGACTTTACAATCTCTGGATCCGACTCCACAAAGAAGATCGATGTGCCACAGGATCACTACAGTGTGGTACTGGCTCCAGGGTTTCCCAGGCCTAGGCCTAGGTAATGCCCAAAAGAGCACAGTGAATATCATCAGTTAGATGACAGGCAGGCCTACGAATCATGCTGTTTCTCTAAGATGCATATATGTTACTTCAGCCATTAATGTTTTGATTTTAAAACTAATTTCTGAAAGGTAAACTTATTTCAAAGCTCTTAGGGAAAATGAATGAATGAATATGTATTTTTGGCATAGAGTTACCACTAATAATATTCACTAACTCATGGTCCTTAATCTGAATACTGCATTACATTTACACAAGTTCATACAGCAAGAAGAAATACTTAAGGAAAATACAGGGAAGATAAAAATATTTAAAAGACACAGGAGAAGCTAAGAAAATGATTTTAAATAAATATGCTCTGGGATATAGTCCCAACTACCACCCTACAAATGGCTCATCTTCGTCATTTAAGGAGGCTACTTTTTTCTGAAGGCTGCCAGACACGTCAAAGGGCAAAATAAAGAGAAAGAGCCTGCCGTACACCCTGCAGTTTATTGGTATCCGTATCATGGCACCACTCTGTGGTTTTAAGACAAACTGAAACTCTGTCATTTGCTGCTTTTAAAGACCAAATAACTAAAAGGAAAACTCCCAGTTACAACAAGGCAGAATGCTGTCAGTTCTATGTACTTAGAAGAGCCGTGTATCTCTGAAAACAGCATAATTCTTTCCTTCTCTTTTCAAGAAAAATTTTTAATGAACTGACAAGGTGACGACCAAGTAGAAGTATACGGAGAAGCTTAAAGTCAGGATTTTGCTTTTTTGTGGTGCCTAGTTTGTCTCAAGAAATCTAGATTATTAAATACAGCTCTCGTCTGATAATGGTCTCAAGCCAGAAAAACCAAACCCACTGCTGTTGAGTTGATCCGACTCATAGCAACCCTGTAGGACAGAGTAGAACTGCCTCATATGGTTTCCAGGGAGCAGCTGGTGGATTCAAACTGCTGACCTTTTTGGTTAGTAGCCGAGCTCTTAACCACTGTGCCACCAGGGCTCAAATGGTCTCAAAATAAAAAAAATTTTTAAAAAAACCAAACCTATTGCTGTCCAGTCGATTCTGACACATAGGAACTCCTAGGACAGAGTAGGAACGCCCCAGAGTTTCCAAGGAGCAGCTGGTAGATTTGAACTGTCAACCTTTTGGTTAGCAGCCAAGCTCTTAACCGCTGCACCACTAGGGCTCCAAATGTCTCAAAGGGTAGGGTTAATACATGATAATCTTTAAATGTGTAAACTTTGGGGTCCAAAAGACCTGAATTCAAGTCGCAGCTTCATCACTTACTAAATGTGAGACCACAGCCAAGTTACATAATCTCTCTGAGTCTGTTTCCACAAAACAATACTCACCTTATAAGGCTAAGAAGCTCTGGTGGTGCGGTGGTTAAGCACTCAGCTGCTAATCAAAAGGTCAGCGGTTCGAACCCTCTAGCTGTTGCACCAGAGAAAGATGTGGCAGTCTGCTTCCATAAAGATTACAGCTTTGGGCGGAGGGCTCTGGGGACCATGGTCTCAGGGAACATCTAGCTCAATCGGCATGACACAGCTTATAAAGATAATGCTCTACATTCTACCTTGGTGAGTAGTGTCTGGGGTCTTAAAAGCCTGTGAGCGGCCATCTAAGATACTCCACTGGTCTCACCCCTTTGGGAGCAAGAGAGAATGAAGAGAACAGGATACAAGGAAAAGATTAGTCTGAAGGACTAATTGTCCACAGCTACCAAGACCTCCACCGGACTGAGTCCAGTACAGCTAGATGGTGCCCGGCTACCACCACTGACTGCTCCAACCAGGATCACAACAGAGGGTTCTGGACAGAGCTGGAGAAGGATGTAGAGCATAATTCTAATCCACAAAAAAAAAAAAAAAGACCAGATTTACTGGCCTAAAGGAGACTGGAGAAACCTCGAGAGTATGGCCCCCAGACACCATTTTAGCTCAGTGGTGAAGTTACCTCCGAGGTTCACTCTTCAGCCTGGGAGTGGACAGCCTGTAAAACAAATGAGACTAACGAGGTACAGGAGTCCAACGACAAGGGCCAGAAGGCAGAAGGGGACAAGGAAGCTGGTGATAGGGAACCCAAGGTTGAGTGAGGATACTGTTGATGTGTTGTGAGATTGTTAACCATTGTCATAGGGCAACATCTGTAGTAACTGTTAAATGAGAAACTATTTTCTTCTGTAAGCCTTCATCTTAAGTGAGAATAACAGCACAATTCGAATAGTGTAGTCAATGTCACTGAACTGTGCATGTAGAAATTTTTGAAATGGTGTACCTTTGGCTATGTGTATTTTCACCAAAAAAAAAAAAAAGGTTGAGAAGTTAGAGGGTTGATATGTTGTGGGGTTGTTAACCAATGTCATAAAACAACATGTGTACTTCTGTTTCATGAGAAACTATTTGTTCTGTAAGCCTTCACCTGAAGTACAATTTAAAAAAAAAAGATTACAGCTTTGAAAACCCTGTGGGGCAGTTCTACCCTGTCCTATAGGGTCGTTATGAGTTGGAATCGACTCGACGGCAATGGGTTTTCTTATTAGACTGATTTGTGGGGATTAAACCAAACACTGCATGTAAAGCACCATACACAGAGCTTGGCACATATTAACAGCTTAAGGTAAGCTTTAAAAAGTGTGGGAAGAGGGAAAGAGTAGCCGAAGCACAGAACTGGTTTCCAATGTGAAGGCATATCGAATTAAACTAACATTCAACAGAACTAAGTAAAAAATATCAAGCTTTCTTTGTCCCCGCTCCCCCGCCAAAAAAAAAACAGCTATCAACAACAAAAAAATTATTAAAAATAGAAGATAGTCAAGTTATTGATTTTCAACTTGTTCTCTTATTTTTTCTGCCTATGGCTCCTTTTTTTAAAAATTTTGTTACTGTTTTAAAAATATATGTAACACATTTGCCAATTCAACATTTTTTCATTTGTACAATTTAGTTAGACCAAGTACATTAATTATGTTGTACAATGATCATCAATATTCACTGCCAGATTTCCCATCACCATAAATAGAAACGCTATGCTCCCTAAACAACTTTCCTCCTCCCTCCGTCTCTCCCACCCCTCGTAACCTCTAATAAACTTTGGTCTCTATTCATTTGCTCCTTTTTTAGGTTAAGGTATTTCTAGGGTCCAAGGTCAAAGTAGAACAGAAGGAAAGCAAGACAAAATAGAAAGCAGGAGCTAGAAAAGATAATATCAGAAAATTGCAGCAATACTTTTCTCTTATTAGCAAAGATCACCATGCAATACTCAAAAGGTAAGTTCTGAATTCTGACTGACACTGGGTTTGAGATTATCACTCCCTCCACCTTACACACTGAACATAGTGAGCAACATCAAAGAGAAGTTGTGAGGAAAGGGGAGAAAGCACACATCATTGTCCATTCTTGTATGCCACTCTTTCACAGGCAGGGTTTAAGCGGTTTGGTGCCAACTAAACAAACAAGTTCTCCATGAAAGTGGCCACAGATATTCTCCTTGAATTCAGTACGGGGATCTTCTGCTAATATCTGGTGATCTGGTTTTTAGATTCCTTGTCCTGGATCATTTATGATCCATCCTCATTTGCTGGACTCACAAACAATGGCCCTACCTAGAACCATCACCACAAGTTAGAGTGAAAAACTGCCAGAGCACTAGCCTAGTGGGCAAAAAAATCACCTTTCCTCATGATTAACCCTGGGTGACACTAGAAAGTCATATAAGCTCTTTATTTCTTTAAAAGGACATTTCCTTTTTAGAACATCTTTAGGCACAAAAATCAGTTGTATCTTAGAAAGGGAAGAAAAAACTTAAACATATATTAGGAATAAATGTCAATACTAACGGTATGTATCTAAACACTTAAATGGCTCTGAAAAAAAATGCAACAAACATATTTGAAGTCAGAGAGACAATACTGGGTACTGAACTCATGCCATGAGCAGGAGAAAACCAAAAAGGTCTTCATGGGTTCTGTTTTCCCTGTTCAACCACTGATTCATTATGTGTTGCTGGCCAAATCACTAATTTCTTTGAGCCTCAGTTTCCTTATCTGTATCTGCCCCAAATCTTATTGAGTTCTTATGAGGATCAAACGTGGTAATACAGAGTAGCAGCAACCTGGGAACTTGTTAGAAATGCAAATTCTCCAGCACCAACTCAGACCTATTAAATCAGAAACTCCAGCAATCTGTGATTCTGAGGCACCCTGAAGTTTGAGAACAACTGTGATTAACATATATAAAAGGAATCTGGAAACCCTGTAACACTAAATACAAAGTATCACTATTATGGGAAAAACTAAGAAGACATTTGTTTGAAGCTTTTAAGGCCTTTTATGTACACACAACTGAATACAGATAAGGCTGATATATTTATTTAAAGCCCAGATTCACGTTTAATCAGTTTCTTTGTAAATGTTACTATAAAAAAACCTGGAGTCTGGAATTACATCATCTATCAATGTTAAAATGTACTATTACTTAATCATAATTTCAAAAAGCCTGGTAGAAAAGAAATCAAATTAATAATCATTATGTATTCTTCAAAAGAGTAAATACTAGACTAAATTGATTTAAATCCAGTTATTAATAAATTAAAGAATGAATTTGAGATTAGCTCTCTTGGGGGAAAGAAGAAAAATAAATCTTACTGGGATCTTTGCACTTTCTCAGCAGGAGTAATACATTCAATGCTTTTAAAAAGGTAAAATGTGAAGTCAAAAAGAATGTGGTTACAAAGGATGCATTTCAACTGATAATGGAGGCTCTTAATATAATAATTACAGGAAGTCTTTGAGGAGTAAAAGACTGATAAGTAGAACCAAATTAAGAACAAAATACGATAAGAAAACTGAGAGATGCTATTAAGATTGTTTCTCAATCTACACTCTAGTTATGATTAATAAAACATGTAACAACAAACAAAAGTATCTCTTATTAGAAATATTCTTAGGTTATATTTATCTTCCTATCTCATATATTAGATCTAGTCTGGGCAACATTTCATTGTGTTATACATAAGGTCAGCACGAGTCAGAGCCCACTCAATGGCAACTACCAACAACAAACTGCCTGAACAAGGAGTAAGGAGCAGCCTCAGAAGTGGCTGTGGTTTGACTGCTGTATAGAGACAGCAAAGCCACCACATGCACCCCACCCACCACTATCATATTTGTCCCTTCCACATTCCTCTCCAGGCTTCCTTCCCACAATATAAACCAGATCCAAGTCAGCTGCTAACCACAGGCAACAAAAAGGGGTGGAGGCCTACAGTTACATTAGACATAGTCCTAGTGGCTTTCTCTTACTTTCTCAGAGATGGTCTCAGGAAGGAGCCATCCAACAGCAGGACAGTAAATTTCCTGCTAAATCCACAATCAGCTCTTTCAAGCTGCAGAAAGCTCCATATTCTCAGTGCTCCAGGTAGTTTCCCTTTCTTTTTCTCCTTGCCTAATTCTAGATTTTCTTTCTTTCCAACCTCTGTGTCCCTTTCAAATGTTCCCTTTTACTCAAAAAGGGAAAATATACACCAAAATGAAAAAGTAGCAGAGCATTCCAAATCATGTTCACTTGATCTCATGCTGGGGAGCAAAATGGACAGAAATTTGTCATCTACATTCTCTTTCATTTTGGGATATGCAAAATTCAGAAAGGTGTATATTATCTTCATGCAACTCCTCTGCATTTCCACAGCTCCAAGGGTTCCTGATTCCATCATAAAATTTAAGAGGCACATGTGCAATGGTGCTATATGAGGAGAGTTAGCAAATGATTTATTCACCTTTAGGTTGTTATTCAAATGGAAGTATCATGTGAGAAGTACATTTCTTCCCCTAAAGGAAAAAAAAATTAACCTTCTGAGCATCTATTAGACCACATCATCATTTGTCTGACAGTTTGTTGTACTATGGTAGCTTGCATGTTGCTGTGATGCTGGAAGCTATACCACTGGTATTCCAAATACCAGCAGGGTCAACCGTGACAGACAGGTTTCAGTACAGCTTCCAGACTAAGAAAGACTAGGAAGAAGGACCTGGCAATCTACTTTTAAAAAAATCAGCCAGTGAAAACCTTATGCAGAACATTGTCTGACACAGTGCCAGAAGATAAGCCTCTCAGGTTGAAGGCACTCAAAATACAACTAGGGGAGAGCTGCTTCCTCAAAGCAGTCAACCTTAATGACATGGATGGAGTAAAGCTTTTGGGACCTTCCATTTGCTGATGTGGCACGACTCAAAATGAGAAGGAACAGCTAACTGCAAAATGTATCATGTACTTCTCACAATGATACAAACATCCATTAATAATCAGAACATGGAATGTACAAAATATGAATCTAGGGAAATTAGAAGTTGTCAAAAATGAAATGGAACAAATAAAGATTGATATCCTAGGCAATAGTGAGCTGAAATGGACTGACACTGGCCATTTTGAATCTGACAATCATATGGTCGACTATGCCAGGCATGACAAATTGAAAAGGAATGGTATCATATTCTTTGTCAAAAAGAACATTTCAAGATCTATCCTGAAATACAACGCTGTCAGTGACCGGCTAATATCCATACGCCTACAAGGACAGCCTATTCAAATTTTTGCACCAATTACAAATATCAAAGATGAAGAAATTGAAGACTTTTACCAATTCTGGAGTCTGAAACTGGTCAAACACGCAATCATGATGACTGATAATTACTGGTCATTGGAGTGCAAAAGTTGGAAACAAAGATGAAGGATTGGTAGCTGGAAAATACAGCCTTGGTGACAGAAATGATGCGGGAGATTGCATTATAGAATTTTGCAAGATCAATGACTTAATCATTGAAAATACCTTTTTTCAAAAACATTAATGGCAACTATACACATGGACTTCACCGGATGGAATACACAGGGATCAAATTGACTACATCTGTGGAAAGAGACGATGGAAAAGTTCAGTATCATCAATCGGAACAAAGCCAGGGGCTGACTGCAGAACAGACCATCAATTGCTTATATGCAAGTTCAAGCCGAAGCTTAAGAGAAGAAAAGAAAAGTAAGTCCATGAAAGCCGAAGTACAACCTTGAGAATATCCCACCTGAATTCAGAGACCATCTCAAGAACAGATCTGACGCATGAACACTAATGACTGAAGACCAGGCGATTTGCAGGATGACATCAAGGACATTACACATGAAGGAAGCAAAAGGTCATTTAAAAGAAATAAAAGACCAAAATGGATGTCAGAAGAGACTCAGAAACATGTTCTTGAACGTAGAGCAGCTAAAGTAAAAGGAAGAAATGATAAAGTAAAAGAGCTGAACAGAAGATTTCAAAGGACAGCTCAAGAAGACAAAGTAAAGTATTATAATGAAGCGTGCAAATACCTGAAGTTAGAAAACCAGAACGGAAGAACACACTCAGTATTTCTCAAGCTGAAAGAACTGAAGAAAAAATTCAAGCTTCCAGTTCAAATACGAAGGATTCAATGGGCAAAATACTGAATGACGTAGGAAGCACCAAAGAAGATCTAAGGAATACACAGTCACTGCACCAAAAAGAACTGGTTGACATTCAACCATTTCAGGAGATAGCCTAAGATCAAGAATTGATGATATTGAAGGAGGAAGTCCAAGCTGCACAGCTGCACTGAGGTCATTGGGGAAAAAAAAAAAAAAAAAGCTCCAGGAATTGACGGAATACCAACTGAGATGTTTCAGCAAACGGATACAACGCTGGAAGTGCTCACTTGTCTATGCCAAGAAATTTGGAAGACAGCCACCTGGCCAATCAACTGGAAGAGATCCATATTTGTGCCCATTCCAAAGAAAGGTGATCCAACAGAATGCAGAAATTATCAAGAAATATCATTAGTATCACATGCAAGTAAAACTGGGCTGTAGACAATTCAAAAACAGTTGCAGCAGTATATTGACAGGAAACAGCCAGAAATTCAAGACAGATTCAGAAAAGGACATGGAACGAGGGATATCATTGCTGATGTCAGATGGATCTTGGCTGAAAGCAGAGAATACCAGAAAGGTGTTTACTTCTGTTTTATTGACTATGCAAAGGCATTCGACTGTGTGGATCACAACAAATTATGGATAACATTGCAAAGAACAGGAATTCCAGAACACTTAATTGTGCTCGTGCGGAACTTGTGCATAGACCAAGAGGCAGTCATTAGAACAGAATGAGGAGATACCGTGTGGTTTAAAATCAGGGAAGGTGTATGTCATGGTTGTATCCTTTCACCACACTTACTCAATCTGTATACTGAGCAAATAATCTGAGAATCTGGACTATATGAAGAACAGGGCATGTAGATCAAAGACTACAGCCTTCAGTATGGATTACACCTCAGCATAAAGAAAACAAAAATCCTCAAAACTGGACCAATAAGCAACATCATGATAAAACAGAGAAAATACTGAAGTTGTAAAGGATTTCAATTTTACTTGGACCCACAATCAATGCCCATGGAAACAGCAGTCAAGAAATCAAATGACATTTTGCGCCGGGCAAATGTGCTGCAAAAGACCTCTTTCGAGTGTTAAAAAGAAAAGATGTCACTTTGAGGACTAAGGTGCACCTGACCTAAGTCATGGTATTTTCAATTGCCTCACATGCCTGTGAAAAACTAGACAATGAATAAAGAAGACTGAAGAAGAATTGGTGCCTTTGACTTGTGGTGTTGACAAAGAATATTGAATATACCATGGACTGCCAGAAGAATGAACAAATTCGTCTTGGAAAAAGAACAGCCAGAATGCTCCTTAGAAGCGAGGAGGGTGACACTTTATCTCATGTACTTTGTACACGTTATCAGGAGGGACTAGTCCTTAGAGAAGGACATGATGCTTGGTAAAGCAGAGGGTCAGCGAAAGAGAGGAAGATCCTCAACGAGATGGACTGAAACAGTACTGCAACAATAGGCTCAAACAGCAACGATTGTGAGGATGGTGCAGAAGCAGGCAGTGTTTCGTTCTGTTGCACATAAGATTGCTCTGAGTCAGAACCGACTCAACAGCACCTATCAACAACAACATAATACCACAGACTTTCAATGACATTATCTCATAAACAGACGTGACAAACACAGCTGTCTAGAGTTGCGCTCTCCAATACAGTGGCCATAGCTACATGTGGTTATCTAAATTTAAAATGATACTGAATTTAAGATTTAGTTCCTCAGTCACATTACGCACATTTCAAGTGTTCAACAGACACATTTGGCTAGTGATACTCATACTGCACAGCACAGATATAGAACATTTCCATCATCACAGAAAGTTCTACTGGGCAACGCTGATTGAAAACCTTTGTCCTTCGTGGAGATTTCCACAAAAACGTCTGTAGGATTACATTCATTTCCTCTGGCACAATGAAGATTAATTCTCTTACACTAAACCTGCAACTAGAGTTCTGTGCCCTCTTCATGAGCTCTCTTGCAACTACCCATAGTTTTTCCACCACTGCATTATTTTCTCCACTCTACCAGGTCTGCTGAGAGCCCGAGACCTGCACTCTAACTACATCCTAACCTCTTCTGAATGTTTTGCAAACTGGATCAAAAAAGACATCAAATTATTGCACACATGAAATAATTTTATGGTTTCCTAGAAATTCATCCGCCCATAGGAAGTGTGACTTGCAGGCCAGTCACGGGCACAGCTAAGGTTATGTTACTGAGGTTTTGCTTCTGGGCCCAAGGGATAGAAAAACCTTGTGTGACTGTAAGTCACTGAATTACTTAATGGTTTCAAAAATGAAGGCAGTGTTCTGACAGGGATCACAACAGATAGTCCTGGACAGAGCTGGATAAAAATGCAGAACAAAATTCTAACTCACAAAGAAAAAGACCAGACTTACTTGCCTGACGGAGACAGGAGAAACCCCAAGAGTATGGCCCCTGGACTGAAGTCACTGCTGAGGTTCACCTGTCAGCCAAAGATTAGACAGGCCCATAAAACAAAATGAGACTAAGCGGGCACATCAACCCAGAGGCAAGGATGAGAAAGCAGGAGGGGACAGGAAAGCTGGTAATGGAGAACACAAAGTCGAGAAGGGGAGAGTGTTGACATTTTCTTGGGGTGGTAACCAGTGTCACAAAACAACATGTGTAATAACTATTTAATGAGAAACTAATTTGCTCTGTAAACTGTCATCTAAAGCACAATTTTAAAAAAATGAGTGCAATATCATTATCAAACAAAGATACATATATAAAATATATACTTAAATTAGAGCTCAATTTTGATTGGATTTCCTTTAAAGTCTGATAGTAACAATGTGGGTGCTGGCCCACATAATGTAATACAGCACTGGGCCTCTGTGACAATAAAATAGGTAAATCTTCATAAATGCCTAAGCACCTCTGGACTCTATTCCAGTCATTCCGTCAGTTACACAGTCATATTTATGTCCTACCCTCCAAAGCCCAAAATGGCCAAGGAATTACTAGACCATATGCATATTGCTGAACACACACAAACTGAGACAATTTTATAATAGTTCATCTTTCTTCTAAATTTTACCTTCTGTGGCTCAGATTTTTCCTATTCTGAAAATGAACACTTCTTATTAAGTCATTACCATGTGGCTCACTGGAATGCAGTACCACCTGCCTGGATTACTATAATGGGTAAAGGGTTCTTTGGTATATCTCCACAGCAGGTTGGGAAACACAGTGAAAATTCTGATTTTCGCTGAATTTTTCAACAAAAGAATTCAGAACCTTTGTTGATCTCAGTTGTTACAGTGGCTGACTGACTATAACAGGCTGCTTTTTACCTGAGAGAATGTAGAGAGTTTTTTGAGTGTAATACATTACCACGCAAGGAACAAACTGCTGTCGTAAAGGCTAAGTGAAGATAAATTTTAGTAATTATCTTCTCTGTATGAAAAAAATTAAAAAACAGCCCCTCTGAAGAAACAGTACTGAGATTTTATTTTTAAAACATTTTTACTTCATACTATTTATAAACCAATAGTCTAGATCTTTGGCAGTTCTGTAGGCCCAGACAGGGGTAATACTTGTCCAGAATGCATCTGACTGGCTCTCTTGGTTGTCTCTGGCTGGGCAACCCTGGTTAGTAACTATTCTGAAAACCACTCCAGGGAGCAGATACTGCAGTTTATCTTTTTTTTTCACTGTCTAATTAAAACAGTAACTATCCAGCAAATGCAACATTCCAAGGATGAAATTCAACTGCTGATCTGTTTGCATTTGTGATTCTAATCTACACTAAATAAATGTATAGTGTACTGTAAAGAAAAGCACAAAAGGCACCCTTAACAATCCTTACCCCTGTGATCACTGATTTGTGTAAAATCATTAAAAATTATTTAGAAAAATGATAAAGGCAACTTTACTGAGACAACTGTACAATTCTAACACATGAGTGCAAGTTATTATGAAGTATGTGTTCTTTTTTAATTTTATTTTTTGGCAATTTCTGACTGTAGCTATAGTAGAACGTTCTTTCTCCAAAGAAAAATGAATTAGAAACTAACACCTTTGGTCATCAACATTTAATGGAATTAGTACTGTTCAGTATAGAAGCTCAAGTGGCTTTAAAAAATTAGATACAACACTTATATAGGACCTAAAAGCAGTAACCCTCAAGTAGTAACAAGCAATGCATGGTGCAAACAGTTAAGCATTTGGCTACTAACTGAAAGTCCGGTGGTTCCAATCCACCCAGAGCCACCTCAGAAGAAAGACCTGCCAATCTACTTCTGAGAGATCACGGTCACTGAAAACACTATGGAGCACAATTCTACTCTGAAATGCATGGGGTGAGTATTCGCCATGAGTCAGAATGGATTCAGCAGCAACTGGTTTTATTTTGTTTTCAGCAACAAGCACAACTTACTCCCAGATCTTTTTTTTTTTTTTAATAATATTTTATTGTGTTTTTGATGAAAGTTGATACAGGAGTTTACATTCCCATTCAACAATCTCTACACAAATTGTTCGGTGACATTGGATACATTCTTCACAATTCGTGAACACTCTCAATATTTCCGTTCTGGTTATTCCATTTCCATTCATCTAGTTTCTCTGCCCCCATACATTTTATCTTTGTTTTAAAGTGATTGTTGACCATTTGGCTGCATCCACATCTTGGTTTCTAATCCATTCTCCAACAAAAGGAACAATGGTTCCTTGGAAAAGTAACTGATTGTAGGACTAGGGAAAGAAATATATATACAAAAAGCCTGGAGTATGTTGTTGTGCCAGAAAGTAAGGAAGTTTAAAAAACAAAAATCAGAGCAAAACAACAACAAAAAGAAAAGCCTACCTTGATGGGGTATGTCAAAGGGACAAAGGAGCCAACTGAAAGAGACTGCAATGGCCAAAGCTGGTACAATCTGAGCAACAAGATAATTAAAATGGTATTGGATTACAACCCAAAGTACAAAATAAATATACATGAGCCTATGCTGATATAAAGAAATGACTGAATAAATAAATAAATGGAGAAGAGACATATCTGCTATGCAGAATTACAGATAATTTATGTAGACAATCTGCCCTCAAGGAGGTTAAGTGTAACTCCCAACTCCTGAAGTATGGGCTGCGCTTAGTGACTTCCTTTTAAAGAGTACAGCGTGGAAAGAGGAAAAAAGTGTAATTTTGCATTGGACAAATGGGACGGACACTATCTCAGCCAGGTGACCAAGGTTCACGTCAACTGTGATAAGACATGTTGATAGTTTGGATCCCGGACACAATGTGATGAAAATGCACTTTACCTCCGCGATCTGCCTCCCCAAAACCCCTAACTCCACTCTAAACATGAGAAAAATTTCAGACAAATCTTAATTTCCTTTTATTAGAGAAATACCTGACCTGACCTCAGAACTGTCAAAGTCATCAAAAACAAAAAAAGTCTGAGAAATTATCACAACCAAGAGGAGCCTAAGGAGTTATGATGACTAAATGTAATGTGGTATCCCGGATGGGATCCTAGCACAGGAAAAGGACATTAGGTAAAAACTAAGAAAACCTGAATAAAACACGGACTTCAGTTAATAATAGTGTACCAACACTGGTTCATTAATCTAAGAAAAGTACTGTACTAAGGTAAGATGTTAATAATAGGGAAAATTGGGTATGGAAATATATGGGAACTCTATCTTTGCAATTTTACTGTAAATATAAAACTGTTCTAAATTTAAACATTTTATAGAATCTTTTCAACATTAAATCACACTGCATTCTATTTTTGATTTGTTTCTAAAGTATTTGTTTGTATAATATTGTAACAGTGGTTAAGAGCGGGAGCTGTGATCAAACTGCTTGGATTTGATTCCAGCTCCACTATCTGATTATTTTTTTAATTATGGTAAATATACACGTAACATGACATTTGCTTTGGATATGTTATCAGGAGGGATCAGTCCCTGGAGAAAGACATCATGCTTGGTAAAGTAAAGGGTCAGCAAAAAAGAGGAAGCTCCTCAACAAGATGGACTGACACAGTGTCTACAACAATGGGCTCAAGTATAATAAGCATCGTGAGGATGGTGCAGGACCGGGCAGTGTTTCATTCTGTTGTATATATGGTCGGTATGAGTCAGAATCGACTAGATGGCACCTAACAGTAACAACATGACATTTGCTATTTCAACATTCTTCACCTGTACAATTCAATGACATTGTGTTCATCACACTGTACAATCATCACCATTATTCATTTCTAAAATTTTCCAACATCCTTAACAGAAGCTCAGTGTCCCCTAAGCACAATCTCCATCTTCCCCTCCCTCCCACTCACCCATGATAAGCAGGGATCAACTTTGGTCTTCATACAGTTCCCCATTTTAGATTTTTACTACTGTGTCCTTGCCCATACATAGGTTATAGGTAACACGGGCCCAACGTGATTTCAGTTATACTCAACATAATCTTTGCATTCCCAACAAGATAAATAAGCTTCGTATCATAAGGTAGCCATGTCTAGTAATGAACAGGCCAATGTGCTGCTCTGAATAACACTGGGAGTAAGACTTTGCAACCTGGTTCCCCATTCATAGTAAATGCAGGTTCTCTGTCCCAAGAACAGATGTAACTAGCAATGTGATCAATGCCTCTGAGCAAAGTGCAGGACTGCTTTTAAGAGCTATCAGCAATTTCTCATGATATGAACACTATCTGTTTACTTTTAATATCCAGACGAGGCTAATGAAATCCTACTTTCTTTCCACAAGCAAAGCTTATTTTAAGAAAAAGCAGCAAAACGAATTTGATGGAAATATCAGAAAATATTTTAAATAACAATGGCCAAGGTTTATGTATTCTATTATTTAAAAAAAAAAAGTTTACATGCTATAAGATTTACAACTTCTTTCCTACCAATGAATGCTTCTCAAATGAATATTCATGCAGCAATTCCAGTGGCTTTTACCATCAAAGACAGTCATTAAAAGAAGGCTTGTCATCTTGGTTCAACAATGCCTCTGGCGCTTCTAAATTATTATATTTTAGTCTACAGCTGAGAATGTTATAACAGCAACATAAAACAAGAAATAAATTACTAGTATGAATAATCAAGGTCACAAATGTCCGCAAACACTCAGAATTTTCGAGTCACATATATAAATACAGTGTCAAATATATTTTTATAAATTTACAGAAAATATTTATATATTGTTATATACAACTATCAAGACTTTCTTCTCGACCAGTCTGAATAAATAAAAAGATGAAATTAAATGAAAAGGCCAAGAGTAATTAGCTATTTTTCAAAAGACTATAATTAACTAAATCTCTTGCCATCCAGTTGATTCTGACTCATAGTGACCCTATAGGACAGAGTAGAACTGCTCCATAGGGTTTCCAAGGCTGTAATCTTTGCAGAAGCAGATTGTCACATCTTTTTCCCACAGACCAGCTTGTGGGTTTGAACTGCTGATCCTTCAGTTAGCAGCCAAGTGCTTAACCATTGCACCACCATGGGTAAGTTAGGGTTTTTATTATTTTAACTTGAGAATTTTTTTTTTAGTGGTACTTTAGATGAAGGTTTACAGAACAAACTAGCTTCCATTAAACAATTAATATAATACACATATTGTTTTGTGACACTGGTTACCAACCCCAGGACATGTCAACACTCTCCAATTCTCAACCCTGGATTCCCTATTACAAGCTTTCCTGTCTCCTCCTGCCTTCTCGTCCTCGCCCCTGGGCTGGTGTGCCCCTTTAATTTCGTTTTGTTTTATGGGCCTGTCTAATCTTTGGTTGAAGGGTGAACCTCAGGAGTGACTTCACTACTGAGCTAAAACGGTGTCCAGGCCATAATCTGCCAGACTCGTGGGTTTCTCCAGTCTCTGTCAGACCAGTAAGTTTGTTTTTTGTGTGTGTGTGTATGTGTGAGTTAGAATTCTGTTCTACATTTTTCTCCAGCTCTGTCTGGGACTCTCTATTGTGATCCCTGTCACAGCAGTAGGTGGTGGTAGCCGGGCACCATCTGGTTGTGCTGGACTCAGCCTGGTGGAGGCTGTGGTAGTTGTGGTCCATCAGTCATCTGGACTAATCTTTCCCTCATGTCTTGTTTTCTTCATTCTCCCTTGCTCCAGATGGGGTGAAACCAGTGGAGTATCTTAGATGGCCATTCACCAGCTTTTAAGACTCCAGATGCTACTCACCAAAGTAGAATGTAGAACATTTTCTTCACAAACTATGTTATGTCAATTGAGCTAGATGTTCCCTGAGACCACGGTCCCCACAGCCCTAGTCCAATAATTTGTTCCCTCAGGGAGTTTGGATGTGTCTGTGGAGCTTCCATGACCTTGCCTTGGACTGTCTTACCCTTCACCAAAGTGACCACTTTTTTAGAGTTAGATTAACTGCCACAATGCCTAATAACCTGGAGTCTGTGACTGGCGCAAACGGTTCAGCACTCAACAACTAGGTGAAAGGTTGGTGGTTTGAATCTACCAAGAGGCACTCAAAAGATAGGAGATCTGATTCTGAAAGTTCACAGCCTTGAAAACCCTGTGGAGCAGTTCTACTCTGCACACTTAGGATCACCATGAGTCAGAATAGACTCAAAGGCAACTAACAACAACAACATCTCTAATACCAAGTTTAAATTGGGATTATGTCTCAGGCTCCACGTGAGCTACGGTGCTGAGACTGCATGCTTTCTGTTAAGCTACTGAGCTGAGAGCTCCCAAAAAAGAGGAACCTGATCTTTCTCTTCTTTGAATGTACTCCAGCACCAGCTAAGTTTTTTTTTTTTTTTTTTTTTAAAAAAAAAAAAAGGGTATTATTCTAAGGAACCAGAGCAGCTGCAGGGCTTCTACACAGTAGAAACGAATGGACAGTCCACTCCTTCAGGACACTGCTGATAAATCAGCTCTACCCATGTGCAGTGTCATGCAGCTCAAGATTCCAAAGGGCAACTCTGACTGGTCTGGCTTGGGTTGAATGTTCATTAGGGAATCCTGAATGACATTTATACCAAGTCTTTACCCAAAGGTGGAGGAAAAGCTACCCAAAGCACAAATGGGGGTGCTATTTCCAAAAGAGGGAGGAATGAATGCTGGGCAGGCAGTAAAACAAATGTGCATTATGATAGAAAAGGAGCAGGAGATGGGATTTACCAACTTATCACCAGGAGCTCTGACAAGTATTTTCCTTTTCATATATCTGATACAACTCTCCAAACAACTGTGTGAGGCAGATATTATCACTCCCATTTCACTAAAGTTGAAACTGAAGTTAATAGAGTTTAAGTCACTGAGCTGAAGTTACATGAATCAAATCTAGGTCTTTCCATTCTGTTCTACCTCCCAACAGAAAAAGAAGTTTATCACAGCGTCAAAATGTAAAACATTAAATCCATGCACAGTCTCAGAAAGGCAAGACTCCTCTGAAAACAACAGTTTTGACAACAAGGACTTCTGGTCCTCAAATTATCTACATATCTCTCGTAAAATATATTCCAAATCCTTTTTGATTCAATGTAAGTATTTAACGTAATTATAAGTCCCTCGGTGGTATAAACGGTTAACATGCTCCGCTGCTAACTGAAACGCTGGAGGTTCAAGTCCACCCAGAGGCACCTCAGAAGGTCTGCCAATCTACTTCTGAAAAATCAGCCACTGAAAATCCTGTGGAGCACATTTCTACTCTCACACACATGAGGTCACCATGAATTAGAGCTGATTTGATGACAAATGGTTGTTTTGTTTTTTTTACTTGCTTATATGTAAACCTAAAGTTTCCATGGCTAGTGACAGACTATGGTGATAACAAGGGTTAACAAATCCAATTCTTTAGAGATGAGTTAGTGAATTTGTTCATATCTATACCCTCCAAATATCCCTCTAATGAATTCTATCAGGCCATATATATGGTACCAGTAACACTGGAGACCAGGTGAGAACTTGGACACATACACAAAAACCGCTAAATCTCTGATGGTAACTAGTCAGCCCTACTAACAGGGAGTCAGAAGCAGATACATTTTTCTAAACCCATGCGAGCTCAGCATTTTTCCACTATGTAGAAAATGTGTGTTCATCTCTAAATCACCTTAACAACACACATGCAATTCAGTTTATTATTTGGGTCACTATATCTGTAACCTAAGCAGATGGTATATGCTTTTTATTTGAAATATTTAATTAGACCATCAGGAATGTGGCAGTACCAGCTGTTATGGCCTGCTGACCTTGGTAAAGGAGAAGATATCAGCAAAATAATGATGATAATGTTCAGCTGAAACCCATAAATGGAGCTGTTTGTGAAAATCTCAGCTGCTCAAACTTTACCACACTGCAAGTCAAGAAATGTCAGCCTAAGCAGAGTTACCTCGCTTACATCTCTCCCCCAGACCCCTCAGTTTATTAAACACCACTATTAAGTGATTTGTACTGATAAATATATAGGAAAAACTATGGAAATGTGTACTTCAAATATTAATGATTGTCATCTAGATGGTGAGCTTGTGGGTGATTTTCATTTAATTTTTGTTTATCAGTATTTTCTACTATGTACTTTTATGATTTGAAATGTTTTTAACTTAAAAAACCAATGACTTACACGTTTAAGTCCTTTTATATAGTAGCTGAGTTCCTGAAACATTGACTTATGTACCCACTTTCTTATAATTAAAAATATATATATCCCTTCATTAATATTTAATCAATTTTTCATTTTTTATATTTGACCTCCCCAATTGGCCTATGAAGCCTTCTAATACCTTAATGCTAAGTTCTTTTTCCAGCCCTACCACAGGATTTGTATTGCTGTAAATCCCAGGCTGGGCCTCAAACCTGCCTGCAAGAGTTCTACTGGAATCAGGTCACTTCCCTTCTCCTTTTCCTCAGAGGCTTATCCCAAAATTTCCTCCTCTCCTCAATTCTTCTAAGCCACCACCTCCTCAATCAAAGCATCAAGCTGTGAAGCATTAAATCTATGCACTGTCTCAGAAAGGCAAGTGCTCCTTGAAAACAGTTCTTGACAAGGACTTCTTATCCTCATATTATGTTCTTTCACAAAGTATACTCCGAATTCAATAAAAGTTTATATGCAAACCTAAAGTCTCCATAGCTAGAGACAACGTGATTTGATACCAAGGTAACAAATCCAATCCAATCTCCCCTCAGCTTCTTACTCCACACAGAAAATAAAGGCTGGAAACTAAGGGCTCCCTCAAGTTCCCTTGCCTTGTCCAAAGTGAACCCCTCTGACCTCTGGGTTTTGTTTCACTCTTAACGGTTCTCAATTAAATTTATTTAGTAAATATTCACTGAGTTTTGAGCCAGAAGTCAGCAACCAAACCTAAACCAAACCTGTTGCCATCGAGTCAATTCCAACTCATATCAACCCTACAGGACAGAGTAGAACTACCCCACAGGGTTTCCAAGGAGTGGCTGGTGGATTCAAACTGCCGACCTTTTGGTTAGCTGCCAAACGCTTAACCACTGTGCCACCAGGGCCCCAGAAGTGGGCAAGATACTAAGAATATATCCAGGAGCAATTAGACATGGCCCGTGTCCACAAGGATAGAACAGTCTCTGCTCCCTCATATTCCCCAGGCTCTCACTTGGTCCTGGCTCTTGTTCCTCAGTAAATAACATGCTCAAACCCTTTTCATATTTAAAATGCCAATAACCTGCTCCTATCCCATATCTTTCCCCTGTTATACCTGGCTGCTTTCCTTCACAGCCAAGCTGTAAAAATATCCTGAACTGGGGACCTCAAATTCAAATACCAAGAGGTCAGGAGGAGAACTAGAAAGCACAGTTCCTACCCAGAGGTGGGAACCACACCCCATTGCCAGCTAACTTTCGGCAGGTGTGAAAAGAGGTCAATGTGTCCGTTTCGTCTGACTTTCAAGAGAACCTATAAATATAGATTTTATGTGAAATTTTCCCAGTTCTACATGCTGATATAATGACTTCTGACACCAACTACCCAGTTAGGCCTAACTTCAAAGGTTAAGGGCACAGTCCGCTAGAAGACTGCCCTCACTTCAGACAACAGCTGTAAGTTCAGGGTCCCCAGACTACCCTTACTTTTTTTATTATTATTATTATTGTTGTTGTAATTAAATGAAGTTTACATTTCAAGTTAGTCTCCCATACCGAAATTTTTTTTTTACATAAACTGTTATGAGACCCCAACTGCTCACCCCATTATTCGACAGCACATTCCTCCCCTCTGCCCGATTCCCCGTAAACATTCAACCAGCTCCTAATTCTGCCTTCCCATCTCACCTCCAGACAGAAGCTGCCCGTTTAGTCTCCTGTATCTACTTGAGCTAAGAAGCACACTCCTCACGAGTATCACTTTATGTCCCACAGGCCAGTCCAATCCCTGTCTGAAGAGTTGGCCTCAGAAATTGCTTTAGTTCTGGCGCGATAGAGTCCAGGGGCCATGCTTTCTGGGGTGCCTCCAGTCTCAGTCAGACCATTAAGTCTGGTCTTCTTGCTAGAATTTGAGTTCTGCATCCCATCCTTCTACTTCTCCATCAGGGACCCTCAGTTGTGTTCCCTGTCAAGATGTTCACTGGTGGTAGCTGGGCAGCATCTAGTTCTTCTGGTCTCAGGCTGATGAAGTCTCTGGTTTATGTGGCCCGTTATGTCTCTTGGGCTAATACTTTCCTTGTGTCTTTGGTGTTCTTCGTTCTCCTTTATTCCAAGTGGTTGGGACCAATTGATGCATCTTAGATGGCCGCTTGCAAGCTTTTAAGACCCCAGACGCCACTCACCAAGGCAGGATGCAGAACATTTTCTTAATAAGCTTTGTTATGCCAATTGACATAGATGTCCCCTGAAAGCATTGTCCCCAGACCCTGCATCCCTGCTACTCTGTCTCTCCAAGTATTTGATTGTATTCAGGAAACTTCTTAGCTTTGGTTTAGTCCAGTTGTGCTGGCTTCCCCTGTAGTGTGTGCTGTCCTTCCCTTCACCTAAGATGATTCTTATCTCCTATCTACCTAGAATAACCCTCACCCTCCCTCCCCACTCCCATAACCATCAAAGAATGTTTTCTTCTGTGTTTAAACCTTCTCTTGAGTTCTTATAACAGTGGTCTTATACAGTATTTGTCCTTCTGTGACTGACTAAATTCACTCAGCCTAATAAGTTCTGGCTTCCACCATGTTATACGATGTTTCACAGCTTCATCATTGTTATCGTTGTGTAGTATTCCATTGTGTGGATATACCATAGTTTGTTTATCCATTTGTCCATTGATGGGCACCTAGGCTGCTTCCATCTTTTTGCTACTGTGAACAGTGCTGCAATGAACATGGGTATGCATATATTTGTTTGTGTGACGGCTCCTGTTTCTCTAGGATATATTCCCAGGAGCAGGATAGCTGGATCATATGGTACTTCTATTTCTAGCTTTTTAAGGAAGTGCCAAATTGATTTCCAAAGTGGTTATGCCATTTTACATTCTCACCAACAGTGTATAAGTGTTCCAGTCTCTCCACAACCTCTCCAACATTTGTTATTTTGTGGTTTTTGGATTAATGCTAGCCTTGTTGGGGTGAGATGATATCTCATTGTAGTTTTGAGCTGCATTTCTCTAATGGCCAACGATCGTGAGCATTTCTTCATGTGTCTGTTAGCTGCCTGAACATCTTCTTTGGTGAAGTACCTGTTCCTATCCTGTGCCCATTTTTTAATTGGGTTATTTGTCTTTTTGCTGTTGAGGTTTTGCAGTATCTTGTAGATTTTAGAGATTAAATGCTGATTGGATTTGTCGTAGCCAAAAATTTTTTCCCAGTCTGTAGGTTGTCTTTTGACTCTTTTGGTGAAGTCTTTTGATGAGCATAAGTGTTTGATTTTTAGGAGCTGTCAGTTATCTAGTCTCTCTTCTGGTGCTTGTGCATTGTTACTTACAGTATGTATTGTGTTTATGCCATGTATTAGGGCTCCTAGCATTGTCCCTATTTTTTCTTCTATGATCTTCATCGTTTTCGATTTTATATTTCTTTGATCCATTTTGAGTTAGTTTTTGTACATGGTGTGAGATATGGGTCTTGTTTCAGTTTTTTGCATATAGATATCAAATTATGCCAGCACCATTTGTTAAAGATACTGTCTTTTCCCCAATTAATGGACTTTGGGCCTTTGTCAAATATTAGCTGCTCATAGGTGGATGAGCTTATATCTGGATTCTCAAATCTGTTCCATTGGTCTATGTATCTATTGTTGTATCAGTACCAGGCTGCCCAGACTACCCTTACTTCTGATAACTAGCTACAAATGTGGGGCTTCCCACTACCCATCAGGTTTGATAGGTCACTAGAACAACTCACAAAATCCAAGAAAGCACTATACTTATGATTACAGTTTTATTATAGCAAAAAGATAAAACTGAAACCAACCAAAGGGCAAGGTCTGGAAAGGTCAGAAACACAGAGCTTCCATTGTCCTCAGGAACAAAATTACCCTCCTAGCACATCAAAGTGTGACAATACAGAACACTGTCAACCAGGAAGCTCACATGAGCCTCAGTGTCCAGAGTTTTTATTGAGACGTCCTTAAGTAGGCATGATTGATTGAGTCATTGGTCACTTGTCTGAACTCAATCTCTAGCCTCCCTCCCCTCCCCAGAAGTAGAGTTGATAACACCTGGCTCAAAGTCCAAACTTTCTAAGTCTTTCTGAAGTGGTCAGCCCCCATCCTGAGTCATCTTATTAGCATAAACTGTCCCAGGGTTCAATTCCTGGACAATATACCTCACACACTGCCACCACCCATCTGTCAGTGGAAGCGTGCAATGCTGCTATGATGCTGAAGAGGTTTCAGCAGAGCTTCCAGATTAGGATGGACTAGGAAGAAAGGCCTGTAGGTCTACTCCCAAAAATCAGCCAATGAAAACCATATGGATCACAAAGGTCTGTTTAGCAACCAATCATGGGGAATGGCACAGGACCACAGGACCAGCAGCATTTCATTCCCCTGGGCTTGGGGTCCCCTTGTTAACACCACCAATATCCATGGGCCTTCTATGAATAACAAAGACATTCTAACCACTCAGAAAATTCCAAGGGTTCACAGGCTATTTCTCAGGAATAGGGACAGTGGTCAGCCTTTGTTACACAGCTGGTAACAAAAATAAACAAACAGCTATAGGTGGGCCAAATAAAATAGGCCTATAATCTCTTGGAGCCCTGGTGGCACAGTACTTAAGAGCTATGGCTGCTAACCCAAAGGTCTTAAATTCATTTTCTCCATTTCCTAACCTGTCATCTATTCCTCGTCTTCCTGAAATCAGACTTCCTTCTCACCAATTCCTTTCCCCACACTCCACTGAAATAGCTATTGCTAAAGTCCCTGCTGAAGTTTACCTGCCATCCTCATCTCTCAAATGTGAGCTCCCGAAGAAAGATACTAAGTATTTTATCTCTGTTTCCAATGCACTGTGTCTAGTATGGAATGTGGGCTCAATGAATGATTACTGAATAAATGACTGGGGTATCTCTTTAAAGCAAGGAACAACTGGCGGATTCGAACTGCGGACCTTTTGGTTAGCATGCGAACGCTTAATTACTGTGCCACCAGGGTTCCAAACGCACTGAAGGAACTCTAAATCAAAGAATACTATCTTAAATAATTTTGTAAAGGCTCATCACTTATTTTAATTTACTTATTTGCTTCATTATTGTGACAAGGTTCCTGCCTAGCATGTCATGTGTATTCATTCACTCACTTGTACATAGTATAATAACTTAAAACCCTCCCTTTTTTTCCCAAATGGAAAAATGTAATTTCTTAAGACGGAAATTCTGATATAATCCTGTCTCATTTATTCAAAGGTCATGTATCTGTATGTTTTACATTTGAGAACACAGTCAAGCATCAGGAGGTAAAGAAAAATTCCATAAATTGTCAAAATAGATAGTTAATATTCATTAATTTCAAGTTTTAAGAACCCTCAGGCCTTCATTCAGAATTCACTAGCTCTTAATTTTTAAGCCATTCTAACATAACTTTATTTGTAGGGGTACTACATCTGGCTAGAACTACCTTCTGTATATTAACCTGAGAGCCAAACTTAACTTCCACGAGAGCAGCTTGTTGTGCTGTGGGAGTGTCTTCCAAGCCCACTCTGGACTAGACTGAATTTCCCTCCTCACAGCCATCTGCCTCTTCATTTGTGGATGGTCAAAGTGATCCAGGAGGGTGGGATCTACAAAGATTACAATAAAAGGTTTTGTGCACTTAAAAGGAGGCAGTGGCTAAAAATCTTGGATTTAGGAATAAAAAGAGAGAAACCTGGGGGTGGGGGGGCGGGGATGGTCCTTGCAAGGCTAGTTCAACAGTTCTAAGCTAGATTAAGGTAACTCCCATGACCAGAAAGCTCCCACTGTCCCAACCAAGTGTTCTGCCCCCTCTCATCTATCCCTATAAATGGAGCAGTATATGGTGAGAGGGTCTCTCTCCTTCAACCCTTTCCCATGACACGTCTAGCCCAGTAATGCCCAGCCTAACCACATCTCTACATAGGGTAGGGGGTACATGAGAAATAGTGTACTCTCTCATACTTCTCTGCTTCTGTTCAATTCCTAAATAAAAGGAATCATACAGAACTGGAATAAAATACCTCCAGCTCCACTATTGTGTTAAATCAAGCTACTTGACTTTTTTAAACCTCACTTTCCTCATCTGTAAAATATGGACGTTAAATTACCCATAAAAAAGAAACCTCAAATGCTAAGAAAAATTTCAGTTTAAGGTATGATGAATTACCTACCTATCATATTGTCACTTTAGTTTCCAAAGAGAAACCAAGACTCTCATATATTAGAATTGTCATCTCAGCTAAAGTTTTCACATCACACTTGGGTTGCTCTCATTTATCCTCTGTGTGGCATTCATGGTAAGGATCAAATTTTCTACTAAAAATCTTGCATGAAATAATATTCTTCATCATTCTTAGGACAATTCAATTTGATGTGGCAATAAAAGGAAAAAACAGAATACTTTCTAAATGTATTCTACAAAAACTGCAGATAATTTAAACCCAAAATGGATAGAGGAAAAAAAGTTATAAAATTGAAAAAAAAAAAAGTACTAATTTTCATTTATCTTTTTTTAAAAAAATGCTTGGCCTTCATGGAAATCTGAATTATCTATCCTCTAATATGTAGAACTAGTGCAAGAAGTTTGCAATCAGCTGCTAACCTAAAGGCTGGTGATTTAAACCTACCCAAGCAGCTCTGCAGAAGAAAGGTCTGGTGAACTGCTTCCATAAAGATTACAGCCAAGAAAACCCTACGGAGTTCAGTTCTACTCTAACACATGGGGTCGCCATGAGTTGGAATCAACTCACTGGCAACAGGTTTGGTTTTTTAGTAATGTGTACACGTTCTCAAAAAATCAGAAAACTATCGTCGATACAAATTAACATACAATAACCACCATACGTTTAAAAACAAAAAAAATTAGTCCAGATAATATATAACTAACATCAAAATGTGGGAGAAAGATGTGGCACTCTGCTTCCGTAAAGATTACAGCCTTGGAGACCCAATGGGGCAATTCTACTCCGTCTTACAGGGTGGCTATGAGTCTGAATCAACTCAACGGCAACAGGGTAACATCAAAATAGGCAAAAACCCTACATCTTAATCAATATTCCACCATTAACCAACAATATTTTCTTGTAAGAAGAAGATAAGAAGAGTTCTGAATTACCTCTTTAGTAAAAGCAACATGGATTCTGTAGATAGGTGAAGTTCTTGAAAACACTAGTCAGATATTTAGGTACACTGAATATCACAGAGGTATAAGAAATAAATTGAGTTAGTACCATAAGTTCCAGTAGTACAAAAAGCCATGCAGAACTGACAGAAGAAAATTCTGTGTAGAACTTATATGCTTGAAAGATCACAAGTATTATTTTTCTCCTGCTACAAATGCAAAACAAGCAAAATCAATAACCAATTTTATTTCTAGATTTTTATCCACTGTAGTGCATAAAGGCATTTTGGGCAATGCCTAAGTAGAACTTCTAACTCAGCATCTTCTCAGACAAGTAAATTTGCCATTCTGACTAATACATCACTAATCACACTGTGGCAAAGACAGCACTCTATATTCAATGCTTTTATAAGACTCAAAAAAGGTTGAGAAAACCTTAAGACCCTAGTCATTTTAAAACAAGTGAAATTTTAATAGTTTTAGAAACTGTATATCATTTCAGCTGATTTAACAACTATTAAAAGCCAAATTCAGAGTAATACAACCCATATTTTTAAATTCACTTTTCAGAAATAGTGATTTGCCAAAAGTGCCCGCAGGCTCACAGCCTTTCTGAAGAAACAAAGCTGAATTCCCCAGACACTTCATTACTGGGCATTAGCAGGGAATGTTATTCTATGCCACAGTACTGAAATCATGTTTTAGGACTTTAGATTGCCTTAAATGAACATAAGGAGAGGTCATGTCCACAGAGATACAAATACTGGACTTAAAAACTGTATCTGAATTATGTGCCATACACAGGCTATATGAAAAGGCTGTACATTACACGAAAAATCTGAGTTCCCAAGTATGTCATTTAAATGTTTACGCCTCTCTTTCAAATTATTCTTCCCCATTATCAACTTTTCATTACTTATTATCTGGATGTGTGCTTCTTCTTTTTAAATATACATTGCATCTTCTTCCACATTTTCTTCTTTATCCTTGGCCCATGTTACTATATTAATCTCATTTTGTAAGCCTTAAGATTTCCCAGAGCTGCAGGGTGTAACACCTAAGTATGAGTCTTACGCATTCTAAATCTAAACAATCTAAAATCTAGCATAAAAACAAACAAACAAAAAAAAAAACCCTTTACTGTCAAAGTCAATTCTGATCCATGGTGACCTCATGTGTTACTGAGTACAACTGTGCTCCGCAGGGTTTTCTTGGCTATAATTGTAATGAAAGCAGATCACCAGGCCTTTCTTCTGTGGTACTGCTGGGTAGATTCAAACCATCAACTTTTAGATTAGTAGTCAAGTGCATACCATGAGCACCACCCAGAGACCTAAAGTACAGCATAAGCAGTGGAAAAGAACAATGGTATGGGTGCTACTGAAGAAACCTGATGTGAAAAACAACCACACTATAGGAACGTGGCCTGGGGAAAGGGTTATTGACAGAAAAATTTATCAATGACATGGGTATGAAGAGTAAAAGCCAGAAGGATATCAAAGAAAGGTTGTAAAATTAAAAAAAGAAGGAAAAAAAGAGAAGCTCTAAAGTCTACCTGTTAATAACAACTAGGGGGCAGGAAATGTTTTTCACTTCTACATGGAAGAAAGAAAAATAAATTACAAGTGTCTGGTAGAGGACAGTATGATTAAGAAAGCTTTCTCATTTTAGATTTCCTTGTTAGGCAGACAGATACTTTTTAACTATATTATTCAATCTCAACTTTTCTCAGGACTGAGCCCGGGACTGAGACGCTAAAGAGCCTGGAAAGCAGTATACTTTGGGGGTTACTGGTCTGTATTAAGTGGTCTAGTAAAAAAGACATGCAAACTACCTCTGAAGATGCAGAGTAAATCTGCATTTTCAAAATTTTAAAAAAAATGTGGAGTGAAAGAAAAGAATATGCCTCATTTTAGGAAAGTCACACTAGAAGAAAAATACGCTTGGGAAAATGAGTTAGAAGTTACATGAAACAATCACTCTTGGTTTAAAATACTAGGGGAGGGACAGAAGGCAAGTCAAACATCTGCTTGCCAGTTAGTTAGCTGGTTAGTTTGTTTTATGAGAAGGACTATGCTTGAACAGATTTGTCTTTATGCAAGGATGACCATAAAGTAAAAAGATAGCATGGGTCTATGACAATTGCAAGCTTGTAAGACAAGATACACATTCCTCCAAAGGAACACAGGAAATCATTGAAAGTGACTGTCTTAGGCTGGGTTCTCTAGAGAAGCAAAACCAGTGAAGCATATATACATATATATAAATATAGAGACAGGGAGATTTATTTCAAGGAAATGGCTCACACAGTTGTGGAGGCTGGCTAGTCCCAAATCCCTGGTTCAGGCATCAGGCTGGAGGCTTCTCCTGACTCACTCAGTTGCAGCGGCTAATGAACCCAAAATTGGCAGGTCAGACAGCAGGCTGCTAGCTCACGGGGCTGTGGGAGCTGGCGAATCCCAAAATCTGTAGGTGAGATGGCAAGCTGCTGGCTCACATCCCAAAAACCAGAGGTCAGAGGATAACAAGTCGGATGCAGAATCAAGAGCAGGTGAGCTTTGCCAGAACATCCATATACATTGGATGCAGACCACAAAACCAAAGAAACTCCCTTTTCAACTGACTGCTCACATCAGATCACAAAATCCAGGACTGATTACATAGTATCTGCCCAACCACTGAGATTCAAGGCCTATCCAAATTGACGCATAACCATTACAGTGACTTACTATGATTATTTAGGAAAGTTATTCATTTTTATTCTCAATAAAATACAAAAAAACATGACTATGAAAAGAACAAAAGCAGAGGTTAAGATGAAACATTAAGATGACAGTATGAAAAATCAACAGGTTGAGATGTAAAGGAAGATAGCTAACATTTTAAAAGAATAAAAACTAAAAATTCGCATTTAAGGCAGTAAAGAGCAAGACTGAGAATATAAAAAATCACTTCTGAGTAGTAAAAGACAAATCTTAGAAATTCTCCAAAACTTCAGAGCAGGGGTCAGCAAACTACAGACTGCAGGCCAAACATGGCCCCCATCGCCTGTTTCTGTACGGCCCTTGAGCTAAGAATGGTTTTCACAGACAGATAAACATTTGTGACAGATTGATGCTAAGGAACTTTGAACACCAGTAAAGTGAAAAGTTTTCCCCTCAAAAAAAAAAATTCCATTCTTCTCATTTACCCACTGCCATCAAGTCGATTGTGACTCATAGTGACCCTGTAGGACAGAGCAGAACTACTCCATGGCTTCCCAGGCTGTAATCTTTAAGGAAGCGGACTGCCACATCTTTCTCTTGTGGAGAGGCTGGGAGGTTGAACTGCCGACCATTTGGTTAAGAGCCGAGCACTTTAACCACTTCTTCTCATTAGGAGATCTGTATTACAAAAAAATCATACTCAACTATTATTACTATCTTTTGATTTTGCCAATAAAAATTAGTGTTAATTTATTTTTTCTCTTGTTACATAAATAGCTACGTAATATCCTCAATTTTGCCTCTTGGCCCACAAAGCATAAAATATTTACTACCTAGCCCTTTACAAAGTAAGTTTTCTGACACTTGCTTTAGACAAAAGAGAGAAAGAGATCTATATGCCTGGAAAAGATAATGGTTATGGGGTCAGGGAGAAAGAAACCTAACCAATGAATAATATGTGTTTTCAAAGAAGAACCAAAGCAAATGGAATGGAAGTAGTAAATAAAGATAAAATTCAAGAACCTTTTATGATCTGAAGAAATATCAAAATCTGACATCAAAGGGAATTTCAGTATCTTGGGCAAAAATAATTAAAAGTGACTCATATCTAGATGAACACTAGTAAAATTTTTGAATTTTAAGGTTAAAGAAAAACAAATTCTATAAGCATATAAGCAGCAGGGTTGGGACAGGGGAGGGAGGGGTACAGGTTGCCTGTGAGAAACAAAATCAGGCTGGCCTCAGACCTCGCCCCTTGTAACAGTAAAATAACGGCACGAAGGAGACGGTTTCACTTTTCTCTTGGAGAAAAAAGATAGTGACAAGAATTTCATCGTAAACTAAACTGATGTTTTATATCTAAAGGTCATAAAGACATTCTTACACATGCAAAGGTTCAGAAAATCTTACCACCAACCTCAAAGTTTCTTAAATACATGAGTGTGGTTTTCTTCCCCAAGCCACCCCCGCCTCCCCGTCCCCACTGGTGATACAGAGGTGAAGCAGGAGGAATGTATGTAATGCTTCAGAGCATGGTCTATGCAGAGGAATCAGGAATTTCCCCGAGTCCTGGCTCAGGAAGCTTTGTGACGATGGACAAATTATTTCAGGTCTCACTGCCACCATTTCTTCAGTGTATACATTAATGGAATCTACTCAGAGCAATGTGGAGAAAATTAAACACGAGTTAACCCAGATAAGGTCATTGGTGGCTCACTGGTAGAATTCTCACCTTCCATGTGGGAGACCCTGGTTCAATCACTGGCCAGTGCAACTCATGTGCTGCTTACCACCTGTGTGTCAGACAAGGCTTATGTGTTGCTATGATGCTAAACAGGTTTCACCAGAGCTTCCAGACTAAGATGAACTTGGAAGAAAGCCCTGGTCATCTACTTCTGAAAATCAGTCAATGAAAACCCTATGGATCACAAGGATGCAGTCTACAACCGATTACAGGGATGGCACAGGACCAGGCAGCATTTCATTCTGTTGTGCATGGGGTCACCATGAGTCCGGGGCTGACTAGAGGCAGCTAATAACCACCTATAGAAAAGGCTTAGCACGGTGCCTACGGCACTTTGTAAATACTTAATAAGTGTTGGCTGTTACTGTTGTTGCTATTGTTACTACACAACTGATCACAAGACGAAAAGATAAGAACCAGAAAAACTGGGAATTTGAAGTATTACAATATTGATGAACAATAATGACAGTTAAGCAGTCAACTTACCGACTGTAACATGGTAAAAGTAAAAAATATTTCTTGAAGGAGAAAATGTATCAGAAAAATTAAAATTCACTAATAATATGGTTTTATAAGACTAAATTTAAAAAGTGAGGACAAGAAGAGAGTACTAAAAATTATTATTCATTATCTGACATTTAGTTCTTAAATTCTGCAATTAGAGATAACTTCCAATCACAGGAGAACATAGAAGCAAGCAAGACAAAATTCATATTGCAAAAGAGAAAGAAGCATTGAATATAGAAAACACAAAACACCTATCAGTTGCTAAAATAAATGTGAATTATTTTAACTCCCCTTAACCAGTGGAAAGCATCTATGATAGAATTAAGAAATAAAATGAAACAGAAAGATTTTTAAAATAAGAGAATGAGCAGGGCAAGATGGCGCTCTAGGCAGAAGTACCACGCCGTCCCTCCACAGCAAAGATCTGAAAAACTAAGCCAAACAGAGAATCAACAATCCTGAAACCCTAGAACATCAAATGAAGAGATAAAGAACTCAGCCAAACACCAAACGAAGTCAGAATACTGAAAGAGAGTGGAGAGCGAGGAGAGATTCATGCAGAGGTCCCCAACCAGCTAACGCAGCGCGGATCCACCATCTTGGACTCCTATCGGAGACCAGCAAACGAGAGAATGGGAGAGCAGCCTCGAGGAGCATCCAGTGGGAGACAAAACAGCCGGTGATTTCTGGTGTGCGCTTTCCCACCCCCCACCCCTCTTCGCCCCAGCTGGGGCTCCCCTGCTTCCCGTGGCCAAGGTCCCTGGGCCAGAGGGAGCCGGTTGCTTGGATTCCATGCGCCAGAGACGGCAGCTCTCTGGGTGCCGTTTGTTGGCTACTGGTGTTGGTTTTTCTGCCGCCTCCCCCTTCTTTTGCTTGGGTGCCTGGTTCCGAGCGCCGTCTTTGCTCTTTCCTGCGGGGCTGTGGGGCTCCGTTCGGGCGTGTGGCTGCTTCCAGGTCTGGGCTGCCACGCTGGTGAAATCCCAGGGCCTTTGTTCGTTTACCCCTCTGCTTCCCGTGGCCACAGTCTCCTGACCCGGGACCGCCGGCTGCTTGGATTCTGCGCGCCTGTGCAGGCGGCTCTCTGGCTGCTGGTGTTGCTTTTTCTGCTTCCTTTGGTTTCTCACTTGCCTCTCGCTGCCTCCCCCTCCTTTTGCTCGGGTGCGTGGTTCTGAGCGCCGACTCTGCTCTTTCCTACAGGGCTGTGGGACTGCGTTCGGGCGTGTGGCTGCTTCCAGGTCTGGGCTGCTGCGCTGGTGAGATCCCAGGGCCTTTGTTCGTTTGCTCTTCTGCTTCCTGCAGCCGCAGTTTCTTGAACAGGGGCCGCCAGCTGCTTGGATTGCGCGCGCCTGAGCTGGCGGCTCTCTGCGTGCCGTTTGTTGGCTGCTGGTGCTGCTTTTTTTTTTTTCCTCCTGCTTCTTTTGGTTTCTCGCTTGCCTCTCGCCACCTCCCCCTCCTTTCACTCGGGTGCCTGGCTCCGTGTACCCTCTTTGCTCCTTTCTGAGGGTCCCCAGAGTGCAGGCAATTTGTGATATACGCTTTCCCACTCTCCACCCTTCTTCACTCACACTCGGCCTCCTCTGTTTCCCACGGACACAGTCCCTAGTCCAGAAACACCAACCCGCACTGGCTGGCTCTCTGAGTGCCATTCATTGACTGCTGGTGTTGCTTTTTTTTTTTTTTTTCTTTTTTGATTAGTTTTGATTTCTTTTCTCTCTTTTTCCCTTTTGTCTTTCTTCATTGCTCAATTTCTCGTCTCTCTGTCTCTTCCTTCTCTTTCTGATCCCTGAATACCAGACGTTGTATGCCTCTGCGCCTTCTGGCCAGGCTGTGCTGTGAAACCTGAGACCGACGTCCCCAGACCTCATAGCTGCATCGGTGGGATCCCTGGGAACTTTGCAGTTCTTTAACTTTTCTGAGTTTTATTTGTTCATACTTTCCTTTTCTTTCTCTTCCCCCTTCTGGTTTTCTCAATCCCATAGTCTCTCATCTGTCCATTCCAACGGCAAGCTCCCCTAGCATTCTTTTATCTTTGTATGTTTTTTCGCTCCTACTCCTCTCTCAAATCCAGCTTAGCTTCACACATAACCATCTCCCCGCTGCATCCTGCCTACCTGCACCGTGCACTTGACGTCACACCACCAAGCTGTGCAGGCACGCCCTATTGGAACCTGCCCAGCACTGACTACCGACCGTCCTGGTGGCTGCAGTGAGTGCCACAAACAACCCGTCCCAGTGGCTCCTCTTCAGCTAGACCTGCCCAGCTGTACCACAAGGACGAAACAAAAAAATCTCCAATCAAGAAATGAGAGAAATATCTACTGAATGGCCCGAAAACAGCAAACAATATCAAAACATTTACAAAAACAAAACAAGATGGCTCCAATAGGCGTCCAAATTAAAACACCAGATAACACTCCTGTAGAAGAAAATGCACTAGAAGTACCTGATAGGGAACTCAAATCACTAATACTTGGAATTTTCCAAGAACTGAGGCAAAAAGCTGACAAACATGAGGAAAAAATAGACAAATTTATGGAAAATACAGACAAAAAACTGGAAGAATTCAGGAAGATGATGCAGGAACAAAATACCAAAATAAATTTACAAATAGAAATTGTACAAAGACAATTAGAAATCCAAAAGATAAACAACAAGATTTCAGAAATGGATGATGTCATAGAAGGGCTGACAAGGAGATTTGAAACCGTGGAAGACAGGATCAGTGCAACTGAAGACAAACACTTGGATACAACTCTGCTTCAGGAAAACTCAGAAAAAAGAACAAAGAAAAATGAAGAGACCCTGAGAGTTATGTGGGACACAATTAAAAGCAAAAATTTACGAGGGATTGGCATCCCAAAACAGGGGGAGAAAACAGAAAACACAGAGAGGATCACTGAGGAACTGCTGACACAAAACGTTCCCAATATCATGAAAGATGAAAAGTTGGCCATCCAAGAAGCTCAATAAACCCCATATAGAAGAGACCCCAAAAGAAAATCACCAAGACATATCATATTCACACTTGCCAAAACCAAAGACAAACAAAGAATCGTGAGAGCAGCTCGCGAAAAACAAGAAGTCACATACAGAGGAGAAACAATAAGACTAAGCTCAGATTATTCGGCAGAAACCATGCAGGCAAGAAGGCAGTGGGATGACATATATAAACTCTTGAAGGAAAAAAATTGTCAGCCAAAAATAATATATCCTGCAAAACTCTCGTTCAGATTTGATGGTGAAATTAGGTCATTTCCAGATAAACAGAAACTAAGGGAATATGCAAAAGTCAAACCAAACTTACAAGAATTATTAAAGGGAGTTCTTCGATCTGAGGACAAACAGCTTCAGCCCTCAGGCAGGACCTAGGACACAGGATCATATGAACCAGATACCATTCTAGGAAATGAACTCTCGAGGACTATCCAAAACCAAAAGAAATACAACAGGGAATCAGAGCAAGCAATCAAAGGATGACAACAACATCAAAACAATGAAAGAGGCAATAAACGGCATAGGTATAGAACCTTCTAACGGAGAGGAAGGCAAGGCGATACCAAGTAAGGGTAGACTGCTTCAAACTTAGAAACATAAGGGTAAAATTCATGGTAAACACAAAGAAAGTTAACAAACCAACTCATAAAAATAAAGACGAAAAACATAAAGTCTCAGCAAAAACAAAACCTACAAAAACAAAAGAAATGAAAAAAAAAATCCACAAACAAAACTAACTCACCACAGGAGAGTAAGAAGAACAAAGAAAACTTCAACACCACAAAAAAAAGCACTACAAAATGACAGCAACAAACCTCCATCTATCAATAATTACACTGAATGTAAATGGACTCAATGCACCCATAAAGAGACGGAGAGTGGCAGAATGGATAAGAAAACAGGATCCATCAATATGCTGTTTACAAGAGACACATCTTAGAAACAAAGATGTGAATTTATTAAAAATCAAAGGTTGGAAAAAAATATATCAAGCTAACAACTACCAAAAAAGAGCAGGAGTGGCAATTCTAATCTCAGATAAAATAGACTTTAAAACAAAATCTACGATAAAAGACAAAGAAGGACACTATATAATGATTAAGGGGACGATCCATCATGAAGACATAACCATAATAAACATCTACGCACCCAATGACAGGGCTCCAAAATACATTAAAAAAAACTCTAACAGCACTGAAAAGAGAAATTGACAGTTCCACAATAATAGTAGGAGACTTCAACACACCACTCTCAGTAAAGGACAGAACAACTAAGAAGAAACTCAGCAAAGATACAGAAGACCTAAAGGACACAATCAACCAACTGGACCTCCTAGACATATATAGAACAATCCATCAAACCGCAGCAAAGTACACATTCTTTTCCAATGCACATGGAACGTTCTCCAGAATAGACCACATCTTAGGCCACAGAGCAATCCTCAACAAGATCCAAAACGTTGAGATAATTCACAGTATCTTCTCTGACCACAATGCCATCAAGGTAGAAATTAACACTAGAAAGAGAAGGGAAAAAAAATCAACTACATGGAAACTGAATAATACGCTGCTTACACATAACTGGGTAATAGAAGAAATCAGAGATGGAATCAAAAAATTCCTAGAATCAAATGAGAATGAAAACACACCACAGCAAAACCTTTGGGACACAGCAAAGGCAGCCCTCAGAGGACAATTTATAGCAATAGATGCACATATCAAAAAAGAAGAAAGGAACAAAATCACAACATTAACTACAGAACGCAAACAAATAGAAAGAGAACAGCAAAAAAAAAAGCCTACAACCACCAGAAGAAAGGAAATAGTAAAGATCAAAGCAGAAATAAATGAAATAGAGAACAGAAAAACAATAGAAAGAATCAACAAAACCAAAAGTTGGTTCTTTGAAAGAATCAACAAAATCGACAAACCAATGGCCAGACTGACAAAAGAAAAACAGCAGAGGACGCAAATAACCCAAATAAGAAATGAAA
The DNA here is from genome assembly GCA_030035585.1 of Dugong dugon. Classification (NCBI taxonomy): domain Eukaryota; kingdom Metazoa; phylum Chordata; class Mammalia; order Sirenia; family Dugongidae; genus Dugong; species Dugong dugon. The sequence goes on along the minus strand of CM057469.1, from coordinate 17,629,651 downwards.
TGGGGGACATTACAACAGCCCCAACCAAAATAAAAAGGATTATAACACAGTATTATGAAAAACTATATTCCAACAAATTTGAAAACCTAGAGGAAATGGATAAATTTCTAGAAACACACGGCCTACCCAAACTACAACAAAGTGATATTAAAATCTGAACAGACCCATAACAGGAGAAGAGATTGAAAAGATAATAAAAAAAACTCCCAACCAAAAAAAGCCCTGGCCCAGATGGCTTCACTGGAGAATTCTACAAAACATTTACAGAAGAGCTTGTACCAGTACTACTCAAGCTATTTCAGAGCATAGAAGAGGAAGCAACACTTCCAAATTCATTCTATGAAGCCAGGATAATGCTGATACCAAAATGAGGCAAAGACGTCACAAAAAAAGATAATTACAGACCAATATCTCTCATGAATATAGATGCAAAAATTCTCATCAAAATTCTAGCCAATAGAATTCAGCATCATATCAAAAAAATAATACACCACGACCTAGTAGGATTCATACCAGCTATGCAAGGATGGTTCAACATTAGAAAATCAATCAACGTAATCCACCACATAAATAAAAGGAAAGAAAAGAGTCACATGATCATCTCAATTGATGCATAAAATGCATCTGACGAAGTCCAACACCCATTCCTGATAAAAGCTCTCAATAAAATAGGTATAGAAGGGAAATTTCTCAACATAACAAAGGGCATCTATGCAAAACCAACGGCCAACATCATTCTTAATGGAGAGAGGATGAAAAAATTCCCCTTGAAAACAGGAACAAGACAACGATGCCCTTTATCACCACTCCTATTTAACATTGTGCTGGAAATTCTAGCTAGAGCAAGAAGGCAAGAGAAAAAAATAAAGGGCATCCAAATTGGTAATGAAGAAGTTAAACTCTCCCTTTTTGCAGATGATATGATACTATACATAGAAAACCCTAAAGACTCCACGAGAAATCCACTGGAACTAATAGATTCAGCAGAGTAGCAGGATACAAGATAAACATTCAAAAATCGGTTGGATTCCTATACACCAGTAAAGAGAACGATGAAAAGGAGATCAGGAAATCAATACCATTTTCAATAGTCCCTAAAAAGATAAAATACTTAGGAATAAATCTGACCAGGAATCTAAAAGACCTATACAAAGAAAACTACAAAACACTGCTGCATGAAACCCAAAGGGATCTACATAAATGGAAAAACATACCATGCTCATGGACAAGCAGACTCAACATTGTGAAAATGACAATTCTACCCAAAGCAATTTACAAATACAATGCAATCCAGATCCAAATACCAGCAACATTCTTCAAAGAGATGGAAAAACTAACTATTAACTTTATATGGAAAGGGAAGAAGCCCCAAATAAGTAAAGCACTACTAAAGAAGAAGAAGAAGAAAGTTGGAGGACTCACACTACCTGACTTCAGAACCTACTATACAGCTACAGTAGTCAAAACAGCCTGGTACTGGTACAATGACAGATACATTGACCAATGGAACAGAATTGAGAACCCAGATGTAAATCCATCCACCTACGGTCACCTGATCTTCGACAAGGGCCCAAAGTCCATCAAATGGGGAAAAGACAGTCTTTTTAACAAACGGTGCTGGCAAAACTGGATATCCATTTGCAGAAAAATAAAACAGGACTCATACCTCACACCGTATACAAAAACTACCTCAAAATGAATCAAAGACCTGAATATATAGCCTAAAACTATGAAGTTCATAGAAAAAAAAATAGTACCAACACTTCAGGCCTTATACATGGCATTAACAGGATACAAACCATAACCATCAACACACAAAACCCAACAGATAAACTAGATAATTGGGATCTTCTAAAAATCAAACACCTATGCTCTTCAAAAGACTTCACCAAAAGAGTCAAAAGAGAACCTACAGACTGGGAAAAAATTTTTGGACAGTACAAGTCAGACAAAGGTCTAATCTCCATAATCTACAAGAAAATCCAACACCTCTACAACAAAAAGACAAACAATCCTATCAAAAAATGGGCAAAGGAAATGAACAGACACTTCACCAAAGAAGACATTCAAATGGCCAACAGACACATGAGGAAATGCTCGCGTTCACTAGCCATTAGAGAAATGCAAATTAAAACCACAATGAGATACCATCTCACCCCAGCATTACTGACACAAATCAAAAATACTGGAAATAACAAATGTTGGAGGGGCTGCGGGGAGATGGGAACTCTTACACACTGCTGGTGGGAATCCAAAATGATACAACCATTTTGGAAAATGATATGGCGTTTCCTCAGAAAGCTAGAAATAGACATACCATTCGATCCAGCAATCCCACTCCTAGGAATAGATCCTAGAGAAATAAGAGTCGTCACTCGAATAAACATATGCACACCTATGTTCATGGCAGCATTGTTCACAATAGCAAAATGATGGAAACAACCTAGATACCCATCAACAGATGAATGGATAAACAAACTATGGTACATACACACAATGGAGTACTATGCAACGAGAAAGAACAATGATGAATCTGTGAACCATCTCATAACATGGATGAAACTGGAGGACATTATGCTGAGTGAAATAAGTCAATCACAAAAGGACAAATATTGTATGAGACCTCTATTGTAAAAACCCATGAAAAAGTTCACATGCAAAATGTAACAATCCTTGTTGGTTACCAGGGATGGGGGGAGGGGGGGGGAATATTAAATAGGCAATAGATAAGTGGTATCTTGGGTGAAAGTTGAGACAGTACACAATACAAGGGAAACTAACACAACCTGCAGAAGGAAAGGTCATGGAGGCCCCATGGACACATCCAAACTCCCCGAGGGACTGAGTTGCTGGACGGAGGGCTGTGGGGACCACAGTCTCAGGGAACATCTAGCTCAATTGGCATGACACTACTTATAAAGACAATGCTCTACATTCTACCTTGGTGAGTAGTGTCTGGGGTCTTAAAAGCCTGTGAACAGCCATCTAAGATACTACACTGGTCTAATCCCTTCGGGAGCAAGGGAGAATGAAGAGAACAGGATACAACGGAAACATTAGTCAGAAGGACTAATCGTCCACAGCTACCAAGACCTCCACCGGACTGAGTCCAGTACAGCTAGATGGTGCCCGGCTACCACCGCTGACTGCTCTGACCAGGATCACAACAGAGGGTTCTGGACAGAGCTGGAGAAGGATGTAGAGCATAATTCTAACTCACAAAAAAAAAAAAAAAAAAAAAAGACCAGATTTACTGGCCTAAAGGAGACTGGAGAAACCTCAAGAGTATGGCCCCCAGATACCCTTTTAGCTCAGTGGTGAAGTTACCTTCGAGGTTCACTGTTCAGCCTGGGAGTGGACAGCCCAGTAAAACCAAATGAGACTAACAAGGTACAGGAGTCCAGTGACAAGGGCCAGAAGGCAGAAGGGGAGTAGGAAGCTGATGATAGGGAACACAAGGTTGAGTAAGGATACTGTTGATGTGTTGTGAGATTGTTAACCATTGTTATAGGGCAACATTTGTAGTAACTGTTAATTGGGAGGCTATTTTGTCCTGTAAGCCTTCATCTTAAGTGAGAATAACAGCACAATTAGAAGGGCGTAGTCAATGTCACTTAAATGTGTACGTAAAAAGTTTTGAAATGGTGTATCTTTGGCTATGTGTATTTTCACCAAAAAAAAAAAAAAAAAAAAAAAAAAAGCTGAGAATTTAGAGGGTTAAAATGTTGTGGGGTTGTTAACCAAAGTCATAAAACAGCATGTGTACTACTGTTACATGAGAAATTGTTTGTTCTGTAAGCCTTCACCTGAAGTACAATAAAATATTAAAAAAAAAAAAAAAGAATGAGCAAAGGTGTCAAATGTAATCATAACAAAAGCAGGGCTAACAAATTAAAATTAGATAATATAAAATTGAAGGCAAAAACCAGCACCACAGGTCAATTTATATTGATAGCAATATATACAGAAACAACTGTGAACTTTTAGTCACCTAGTAACATAACATCGAAATATGAAAATCTAAAGCTGTTAGAAATGCATAAGAACTTAACAGACACAAAAGTACAGTGGATGATTGTGCAATGTAACAATTAATATGGTTGTGGAAGATTTCACTTACAAGGTTCACTTACTATACCATCTCTGTATCCTCCAAACACTATGCAACACAAAGAGTCTGAACAACTGATCATCTATAAAACAAAAGAGTGTAAATACATTGAACATATTCTGAAAAACAGAAATTACTGTAAACACAAAATTCCAACCATCTGAAAACTCAAAAAAAAAAAAAAAAGATCTGTAATAACATATTGCTTAGAAAATAATAATTAACTTATAGTATAGGTTGCAGCCAACATTGTGTTTATAATTAAATTCATACCCTCAAAGTCTTTCTTTTTTTCTTTTTTAAAGGAAAGTAAATATAATAAACATTCAATGTATCAAGTTGGGAGGGGGACTCTTAAAATATGAGTAAAGAAAAATAAAACATACATTAAATAACTGCACAGCAGGCAAAAAAAGTTTTGTTTATTACAATGGTAATTACATTAGCAAAAATCTAGAAACTACCCAGGCAACAGAAGTATACTAACTTAGCCTTTCTTTTTCAACAAGATTTTCTTTAGACATTAAAATTCACATTTATGAAGAAAATTAAATGAAATGGGACAGTGTTTTTGATATAATGGTAAATGAAAAAGCAGCATATAAAATTTTATATACAATGTGATACCAAACAACTAAAGGAAAAAACACAGATATGCACAGAAAGACAACTGCGGTTACCTCTGTAGGTAACATTATTTTATTTACATCTCTCTATATTTTGCCCCATTTTCAAAAATGGTATGCATTTTATAATCAAATAGAAAAATCACAATATTTTTAAACTGACTGAATGCCCAGGGTTAGAATGCAGAAGCGCTTTAGCCTTTTGTCTTAACTCTTTATTCAAATTCCAACTTCTGTTTTTAGCACTATTAATTATGGTCATATATTTAGGAAAAATTTGAGGCCTTTTTAAAACTACATAATCATAATTAACAGTATTAAAAACAGAAATTTTACTTTTGCTATGCATATTTTTACAATAAAAAAGAGGGGAAAAAACCAGAAATTTGAATTTGAATGGTTTACAGAGTGAGAAATGTGTTAATTTTCCAGTTTTCCTGACACGAGTAATCAATAATTGTCCAGGACCTATTTGTTAAGTCAATTTTAGATGTCAAATCAGTGACACTTAAATCCAGTTAGACCTGTAGATTCTTCCATGACAACGGCTTTCACAAAAGGATATACAGGCAAGGCTTCCCAGGTGACTTTCCAACTCAGTTGATTCTTCCTTCAGGATGCCAAGTGTAAAAATAAGCCCAGCTATATGGCGGCTGTCATGTTATAACAGAAATACTATTTCCCTATAAAGCTGTGATTTTTAACGTCCTTAAGAGACATGAAGCATTCTTAAATGTAATATGGCCTGTATCTCAGTGTAATGGCTTTCCATCTAGATGAATATCTCTCTAGATACATAAAGAAAATATAAAGGAAAATCCACTCATGAAACAAAAATTTATGTGACAAGGAACTTTTTAGAAATGCATCTACTCTATATATTAAGATTATACATTTATATTCTGTATCTATACAATGTAAAATAATTCTAGATTGATAGTTATCTTTTTACCTCACAGGTTAATTGAGAACACAGCAAGCTCTCTGTGTGCACTTTTTGTTTCATGAACAGAGCCGCTGCAAGAACCATTATGATGCCAGCAAATTAAGCAAGGGAAGTTTGAGAGGCCTGAGCATCATGAACCAGGCTGAGACTATACCACTGACTTCCCATGGTGAAGTGCATTACCAAGAAGCTGATATGACTGTAAAACATGCATAGACACTATTAAGCTGAAACGAATCTAAACATGTGGACAGTTCCTTTCTCACTAACACTTCATTTATAATAGAGTTAAATATTCTGATAGTTTATTTACAAGGGATCACTATACTGCCCCAGTACTCAAAGTCATTTGTGCTTTTCAACTTATTTGAAAGGTTCAGTAATAACTGCTCAAACATGCGTTGCTCCTCGTATTCTAAACACTGAATTCCTGGATGCTAATATGCAGTCCGTATTAGTGCTAATGGAAGTTGCATATTTGCACCAAGGGAAAGACATACATCTAGAAACCTGTTCTCTGCTGTTCATAGGCAATCATGTTGCATCTTCTCTAGAGGGCAAAATAAAAATGCATTGCTATTTATGTGGAACCACTCAGGTGTTACAGGCACTTCTCTAACATCCAAGAATGTATTAACCAAAACTAACTAAATTCATTTTTTGGCTCATCATCACTCAAGCTGAATTAATAATACTAAACAGCATGTGGGACAGGGAAAACCAAGTGCAGAACAATATTAAAATCCCTTTCCACTCAAGCATAATTCATTTTGATCTTTACTACTTGATTCGGCTAAAGGTCAATGTATACAATGGTTTAGATTCAGAAAATATATTATTTCACTGTTGAGTATGGTCTGAAATGAGGGCAACTAATTTAAAAAATGGAAGCAATCTGGAATATATAAATGTAATGAAAAATGTCTCCATTACATAGTATATAAATTAAGTTCTACTAGTGATTACTACCTACATTTTAAACCTCCCCACTCATACTGGTAATGCCTTTAGTGCAACTCAATTTTCTTCATATTATGTCGTATACATTCAATGAGCATCACTCTGGTGAGGGACTAAGAACAAGGTCAGAGATGTTAGTGATGATAAATTACAGACCTTAATAACTTTTGAACAGTTTTAAACATATAAGTCATCTACAAGTCATTTAGCTTGATAGATGCATGGGTAAGGCTCTACGCAAACCAACAAGAATCATGTATTAGTCTACACTACTACATGGCATGAGTCCAAGATCTTAAACTTTGTCTAAGTAAGACTAAAACTGTGACTGGAGAGTATATAAATGGAGAAAGAACAAAGAAATATTCTATTTTTAAAACGTATAAGCAACAATTATGTTAATTTATGTAAATACTTCATTAGCATGCAAGGTTTTATTAAAGGACTGGCCAGATTTACAACTGACAGACTACTGAAATGCTACCGGCTTTGGGGTAAAACATAGGTGAATGGCTGGTTCAGGTTATTTGCCTGTTCGTTTGTTTTTTGTTTTCAGTGAATGACAGTTTGAGATTTCAGTCTTGGGGGGTCTCTGCTGCAGTGTACTTGGACCAGAGCTTGTACATCTTAAATGTATGTACTTCCATATCTTTTTTTTTTTTTTTTTGGATTTTATTTTCTCCCATACAAAAATTTATACATAGTGTCAGGTGACCCTAATTGCTCTCCCCATACTGTGACAGCACATTCCTCCTCTCCACCTCTGATTCCCCATGTCCATTCAACCAGCTCCTAACCCTCTCTCCTTTCCCTCTCCCCTCTGGACAGAAGCTGCCCGTTTAGTCTCTTGTATCTACTTGAGCTAAGAGGCATGCTCCTCACAAGTATCACCTTATGTCCCATAGTCCAGTCCAATCCCTGTCTGAAGAGTTGGCCTCGGAAGCTGTTTTAGTTCTGGGCTGATAGAGAATCCAGGGGCCATGCTTTCCGGGGTTCCTTCAGTCTCAGTCAGACCATTAAGTCTGGTGTTCTTACTAGAATTTGAGTTCTGCACCCCACCATTCTCCTGCTCCATCTGGGACTCTCTCTTGTGCTCCGTCAGGGCGATCACTGGTAGTAGCCAGGCACCATCCAGTTCTTCTGGTCTCAGGCTGATGAAGTCTCTGGCTTATGTAGCCCTTTCTGTCTCTTGTGTACTCCTGTATCTTGCTCCTGGGTGAGTCTCATGCAGGGATGGCTAGGCTGCCCTCTAACATCACCCTAAGGGATATTTGGGGACCAGGCTCTGGAAGGAACTCAGACTAATCTATCCCTATTGAATCATAATGCAATTTCAAGAAGGACCGACGCAGAATCAACTAGAGGGTGGCACAGACTGAATAAATAAAACCACAGCAAACACAGTCTCCCTGTTAATGAATTAAAAGCGACAAGTGGCATCTTGCCTGATAACTGATGAAATCTTCACTAATCCATCTACTTCAGTATTTCTCAAGAGTGGTCCTCCTACCACCAGCATCTGAATCATGCAGGGAGCTTGTTTAAAGCGCATATCCCTAAACTACCTTCCATACGTCTGCTAATAGGATTACTAGGAGTGGGGTGAAGAAACCTACATTTTTAACAAGCTCCCCAGGAGATTGCTATGTGCCCTAAGCTTCAGAGCCACAGTCCTAAGAGGAAGTTTGCCGGCTTTTTATTACACCACATCTGCACTGCTGTAATGGCATCTCTCATTGCCTACTATCACACCTGTCAGCAATACAAGAGATACCAAGCCCTTGAAGAGCAGCCCAGTGACAAAAATATTTACTGAAAGAATGTGTGAGCATATACATGAATGAATAAATAAATGTATGACTGGGAAAATTAATAGCATTTCTGAAATAAAAGAGAAATTTTGATTCTTTCAGAGTTAGTTCTCCAAATCCATTCACATTTCTCTAAAATCCCCCAAAAAGCTCAAAATTTCTACATTGAGCCATATGATCTTAACTCCTCAAATACTGATGACAGAAAATTGTGAGGAAAAAGCAAATGCAAGGCTCTGACTGCTTTCTCAGGAACATCGCCGCGCTGCCACGGTTGTTTCTGCGCTGCCTAGTTTCCTGGCAGACACCACTACTATCCTGTGCACATCTGCTGGGAAGGCTGTTGCTTAGCAACAGCAATCAATGTTGTATTTCCTCTTCACCATTTTCATGAAGATTGAGACACTGCTCCAAGGTATTATTTCCAAATACCTTCTGTTTCACTGACCAAACCTGTTTGCTAATTTTTCTTTCAGGGAAAAAATAATCATGAACTAAATTAGTATAAGAATTGGAGAAAGAGTGAGGGAAGGTCAGTATAACAGTATGCTTTGGGATTTGTTGGATGAAGAAAAATTCTTTGACAGCTCATTGACTTTATTTGCACTACCCTTTCATTCTGCCATTTCAGAATTGATTTCGACTACCTCATGGGAGATGAAAGCCATTAGCATGAATAATCATTCTAAATGCAGACTCACAAGGTATTGCCATAAAACACAAATGATTTTCAAAAACTGGTTCAAGGCACATCTCACATCTCTGTTAAAGCTCATGGCTTGGTTACATTCGAACTAACCAGTGGCAATGTTTTTCAATAGGTCTCACTGGTAGCACAATATACAATACTTTCAGATGGGCACTGCTTACGAGCTAAATTACTTGTTGCCTGTAATAAAAACATACAGGCAATACTGATATTTATTTTAGAAAAAAAGCAGAAATTGTGGAAGGGGGATAGCAAACTAACTGAGGGAAGTAATAAAAATTTTTATTTTAAATACCCTAAAATGTCCTACCAATAAATGAATTCTTCATGCAAAATCAAGAATGAGACCTGGGAACTTTATGTGACACTTTCCAAAAAACAGAATTGATATTTGCCTAAAGTGTATGTACAGGTATGTTAGTAAGTTGTAGAATCCATCAAGATGAGTATCATGTGATAATTATTTTTCATGTTTACTAACCACCTACTATACATAAATCCCTACAATGTAAAGATGAGTAAAATGTGACCCTGTACAATCTGATGATAGCAACAGTCACATAAACAAATGGCAATTGTTTTTAACATTAGTTACAACAAATGTCCCAGTTAACGTGGGTTATATCTGCAGCACAGGCTAGATGAATAAATCAGAGTCCAAAGCCTTTATCTTTTATGACAATACCCACTGTCAGTAAGGATGCAGTGAGATAAACATATACAAGAAACATCAGGCTTGTAAACCAAATCAACATTTCCAAAAAATACTAGCAATATGCTCCAAAACCTTTTAAAATGTACAAATTTTTAAAATTTGATACAGTAACTTTGTATCTAGAAAACTATTTTAAAGAAATAATCAGAGATGCTGGCCAAAGATATTTATTTTAACTATATTTAAAATCACAAATATTTTGAAACAACTTGAATGTCCAATATAAAAGGAATTATTAAATAAATCATGGTACAGCTATATGATGGATGAAAAACCAAACCTGTTGCCAATGATTCGATTCCGACTCATAGTGACCCTATAAGACAGAGTACAACTGCCCCACAGGGTTTGCAAGGAGCGACTGGTAGATTCGAACTGTCGACCTTTTGGTTAGCAGCCAAGTTCTTAATATGATGGATGAGTACCATTAAAACATTTTTCAAGAATATTTTATGAAAGGAATAATTCTTACAATGTTAAGAGGAAAACAAAAACTAATACATAAACGAATATAGAAATAGTGGAGGAAGATATATTAAAATGTTACTTATTATGGGTGATTTCTATTTTCTTCACTCTACTTTTTCTATGTCTTCCTAGATTTTTATGTTGACTGTGTACTACATACTTTATAACTAGAAAAATGTCTCAATAAATAAAATATCACAGTCCTTTTTAAACTTCTACTGAATTTTTTTTTATTTAAACTCACAATTTCACCTCTCACTGGTCTCCTAACTACTGACAAGCTGAGTGATGAAATACTTAAGTTTCACAAGTATTTATAGATCAATAGTCATGGATTTCCATAAAGATCTGATAAATTTTGTCAGTACTTCCACAGAGGACAGTTATAATAAAAGCACAGAATTTAATTCAATGTAAAGAAAATTATCCCTTATTTGTCAATTAAACAAACATGTACCAAGCACAGGGCATACAAAGATGGACAAGACAGTCTTGGGAACTTGGACACCGATTTACAAGGAGGAAAATGGAGTTTGGAATAGTGAAGTAACTCAGTTAATCAGCGAGAAGGCAAAACTCAAGCTTAGGTCAGTTTAGCTCCAAAGTCTATTCTCCTCCTATTACAGCACATGTGAAATTTGGGTAAATGGATATGAGAAAGGCACCCACTGAACAGGACCAACATGGACACAACATGGAGGTCGACATGAACAGGACATTGTCAGGTACTATGTTCCCCAGGCGACTAGAACAAGGGCAGTGGAACACTCAGCTTCCTGGCTTGTGCCCTGACCTGCCCTATCTACTGCACTTTCAGGCCAAGACAGTGGACCGGTTTAAAGTTCAAGATGAGTCTCACTCCCTGATGCTCCCCTCCTTGGCTCTACTGCTCACTCCAGCTTGATGACCTTCCTAAAATTTCTGGGATTATCTTAATAACTGTAATGGCCACTGGCTTTGTGTAAACCCCAACTTTAAACCTGTCTGTGAATAAAGGGAGTCCCTAGGTGGTGCAAACTGTTAACATGCTTGGGTGCCATCTGTTAGGTTGGAGATTTGAGTCTACCCAGAGGCACTTCAGAAGAAAGGCCTGGCAACCTACTTTCTAAAAATCCACCACTGAAAACCCTACAGAGCACAGCTGTGCTCGGACACAAATGGGGTCACCATGAGTCGGCACTGAATCGACAGCAACTGGTCCGATGAATAAAGGCAACTACCTGCCTGTCAGTTTGTCTTACTCTACCAGCTTAAGTGTTACTATGAAGCTGGAAGCTATGTCACCAGTATTTCAAATACCAATAGGATTACCAATAATGTACAGGTTTCAGTGGTGATTCCAGACTAAGACTAGGAAGAAAGGCCTGGTGATTTACTTCTAAAAGTTAGCTAACAAAAACACTATAGATCAAAGAATATTGTCCAAGACTTCAACTCACTTTGGACACATCATAAGGAGGGATCGATCAGTGGAATAGGACACTGTGTTTGGTAAGTGGTAGACCAGTGAAGGTGAGGGAAACTCTCCATGAGATGGATTGACATGATGGCCCCAACAACGGACTCAAACATACCAACAATCATGAAGATGGTACAGTACTGGGCAATGTTTTGTTCTGTTACACATGGGGTCACCATGAGTCAGAGCTGCCTATGGTAACAACAACAAATGAATAAAGAAATTTTTCTGCTGTCCTGATTTTTTCTCTTATTGATTACAGTACTGTCTCTTCAAGAAGGGCTTTTTCTGGGACATCCTGGGTTTCCTAGCTTATAGTCTCTTCTGAATTCTGGCTATCAAAAGGTCTGAAAAACTGTCTCCCATACATCTGCCCTGTTTTGGTCTTGGTTTAATCTCTTAGGTACCAAATTAAACACATGTACTCTCTTTTCCCCATCTTCCAGAATCATAGTTTTGTTTTTGTTTTTTTTTTTTGAGAAGGGATGGTATTAGTCCAAATGGAACATGGTCTTTATAATGCCAAATTGTGGGTAATAAGGTTAAAAAAGATTGAGGGGAGGTCTTGAAATCAAGTCAGAGATTAGATCTCACATCTTAAAATACCAGTCAGTAGAGAGGTAATGATACATTTTTTAAAAGATTATTTGGTAAAAGCATATAAGACTGACAGAAAACAAAAGAGACAAATGTCAAGTGTCACGGCAATCTAGCTACGAGGTGTCCAATCTTTGCTAGAACAGTAAATCCATCATGGCAAAATATCACAAAGGAAAAATGGGCAGAACTTTCAATGAACTGTATGTAGGGTAAAATATATACATATATCTCAAAGCGACGAGGTTTGAAACCAACATGGTCAAGTTCATAATATCAGCTTTTTTATTATAAGATGGATGAAATGCATTATTAAGGTATTTAAGATAAAAAATCGAGGACTTTAAAAATTAGTATGCTGGAGTAAGCAAATAAATATACAATAAATATGCCTACTACCTCGTCACTCCTCAGGGGTAAGGCTAAGACAGAAACTGTTTCAGACCAATGGGCTTGCCATGTAGTAGGTGGTTCCCTTCTATTGAACATTTCCTATAATGGTCACAGAGAATATTAAAAACAAAACAAAAAATCTTCCAAGGAGAGCTACTGGGATATTCAGGAACAGCTCTAAAATCTGGAACAGAACTTTGTGTTTATTAAGGATAATAATTTTTTAAAAAGAAAGATGGAGAACAGTCATTTTTCAGCTAAACTAGCTGAACACAAAAAACTATCTGCCCATGGTCGCTGTTAGCAGTATTAGCGTGTGGGTGTGTCTACATACACACACACACACACACACATATATGTATTTTTCCATGTTCTGGTAAGTTAAAACTCATAGATACACTTCATTCTTTCTTTCTTTTAAGATTTTTACCTTTCTAATGAATGCTTCTGCTGAGCTTTCTATTTTTTATTCATTCAAATTAAAATGCAATGATTCAACAGTTATTTCCACAACAGCCATACATGTGTTGAAGAGAAGCTCATGATTATAATCTGCACAATTACGAACTGCTAGATACCATGCCTAAACAGTATTTGAAAAGCAGCTTCATTTCCGATGGAGATCAGGACAGTAATAAAACAGTTTCACAATCTTCACTAAATACATCTTTGTTTGCACTGTCTATGCATATAGTCATGGGGCAGGTGCAAGAAAATATAAAACATAAATATTTAACATCCTACTGAGCTGCTGTGAAATTCACGACAAAGAAAAATAAAACATGGTGGCTTCATGTATATACTTAGATACATAAATAACTTTGATATGGTCAGAAAGAAGAAACCCATCCATATTTCTTACTTGGCGATTATTATTCAGCAGCACTTTAATTGTGCACCATCTTAAAAATATGTCAGGCAACACTAAATTATCAAGTTTTTAGCCCTCAAGAAGGTTAGCAATAATGAGCAGCAGCATTAGGTGAGCTTTGCATTTAAGAAGAAATCTTTATCCATCTGTCTTTCCCCCATAAAATAATTTGGATCACTCTTCATCATCATCATTCTGTGTCCTATCTTATTGCAGCAGGATATAGTAAGGGGTCAGAAGAATTCAGCTAAGTTCAAGGACAAAGTAGTTCTCTTCTAGAAAATCAACATGTCATGGGGGAGGGAGGAGTTGTCCTGGGGTTGAATCCTGGGTGAGGTCAGTGCACTTAAAGACAAAATTGAAAATGTATAGCTATTTGGATGAAAGTCAATGAGTTAACCACCTCTGAATCTTCCATTTCAAAGGTGTAATTCCTTAAAAAGAACGCAAAAATATTTTGGTGTGTTTTTGTTTTTTTAACTAAATTATAGTAGTTTAACTGCACACCCAAATAATCTGCAACTCACAAGCAAAGTGAATGGATAGCAAAAGATGGAGCACCGTGGGTTACTATGAAAAACAAAATCGAAAGCAGACTTAAGAAAAAGCCAAACAGCAAAGGTTATTTTCATATCTGATGGTATGCTAAACCAAATAACCCAAACAGCCTTACTGACACTGTCTTTTAAGATGCATCAATACATTGTTAGTATCCTCATTTAAGGAAAAAACAACCAACCAGCATAAAAGAGATTTGTGGACTTTTGTTCAATGAGCTCCTTTATGTTGCCTATTGCCTTGGTTCTTTGGAAAAACAGCTTGAGAGATTTTCCCCTAAACCCTCAAGAGTTACCTTTGCCCTAGTTTTCTACCCCAGAGGATTTGTTACATTTTTCCAGGTTGACTGGTATCTCCTTGGTAAGCTATAAACAAGTTGTGGTTTGATACTTTTTGTCTGGTCTGCAGCTCACTGCAACTCACTAACCTTCTTAAGCAGATCTCCATCCAATGAGCACCAACAGCGTTCCTTGAATGCATAGGAGTTTCAGGCCTATCCTTAACCTAAAATGGGTTTAAGCTACCTAATTCCATAAAACCAAACCTGTTGCCTGTTGCCAACGAGTAGATTCCGACCCACAGCAACCCTACAGAACAGAGTAGAACTTCCCCATAGGGTTTCCAAGGAGCAGCTTGTGGATTCGAACTGCCAACCTTTTTGGTTAGCAGCCGAATGCTTAACCACTGTGACACCAGGGCTCCAAGCTGCCTAATTAGTGATTTTTTTTTCTCCTACTATTTCTGTTCATTTGATTCCAATTCTAAGGGTTATCTGTAAATGTAGTTTTTATCATTTATTACGTTCCTCTAGATCCATTCTTAACTTTATATGATGAAAGTCTTAAATTTTCCCAAACTGATACCATTTTCCACATCTGTGGACTAGGCTATGACTTATGCTCTGTTATTCTGTGTCTCAATAATTCCTGTTAGAGCTGAATCTGCTATTTTGACTGCTTGTGATGTTTTGGCTAGCAACTGAACAGATGGGTAGTTTTTCTCCAATATGAATATTTGCCAACAATTGGAAGGGTATAAAACTCATTCCTGAAGAAACCCAAACATAACCACAAGGAGCCTAACAAAGAATTAAAATATCCACTGTTGCAGACAGAAGTCTCCACAGAATGTATCTGGAAGTCTAGGCATAAGATGACAGTTAATTAAAAGAACACTTTGGTAATGTTATTGATCTAATGCTATTAAAAATCATAACAGAACTTTGAGTTTATATAGGTATTGTGTTCATATTCATTTGATTCTTACACTATTATGAAACAGATATTATAGGTATTATTATGGTAGCATTATTACAGATAAGGAATAAAGCATAGAGAGATATCCATGTTATCATAAAAAAGGCACTAAACTAAGAAGTCAGACTTGGGATTTAAGCCCATTGTGGCTCTTTTTAGCTGTGTAACCTTGAGCAAATAAGGAATTTCTCAGATGTAAACATTTGCTCGTATGTAAGCAGGTACAATAATACCCAATTCACAAAGTCCCTATGAGAATTACACAAAATACATATAAAAATTCCTAACCAGAGTACCTGTCAGAGAGAAAGCCTTTAATAAATATGTTCATAATTAATGACGTCTCAGTTGACTAGAAAAAGTCAAAACTTTCACCCTTACTCCTTTCAAAGGGAGTCACAGGTAACTCAGATACGGGGGAAAAGAAAAATTTATACCTCAAACATTAATAAAAACTGGAGGTTACAAGGAACTCTCAACATTCTACACCCACACATTAATGGCTTCTCAACGAGAACCTGAAAAAATGGACAGAACCTAATGAGTGGGTGATTAAGTCATTTAGAAGGGACAGAGCTGTCCTACAGTAATGACCATGATTCATTTGATACTAAATCATATATGCTTTAATACTGTTACTTTACATTTATGTATGTCCCATATAGACAGCTCCTGATATTTCATTCATAGATTGCCCATTTCTAATACTGGTAATTTGTAGATTCCTTCCTGGAACCTCTCTGCCCAACTCCTCCAGTTCCTGGCTATACTGGTTGCCATCGAGTCGATTCCGACTCATAGCCACCCTATAGGACAGAGTAAAACTGCCCCACAGTGTTTCCAAGGAGCGTCTGGTGGATTCGAAATTGCCAACCTTTTGGTTAGCAGCTGAGGTCTTAACCACTGCCCTGGCAGGGGAGGGAAAAGAGGTCTCTTGAGGAAAAAGAGGCTCCTGTAGCCAGGGATATGGCGAAGAGTAGTTACGGGGAAACCAAAGGGCTGCAACTGTCACAACTAATTCTTCGGGCAAAAAAGGAAGAAGTGTTGCCAGGAAGTAAGGGTGGGGGTATTTTCAGATCAGCTGTGCAGCCTGAATCTCCTGTAAAACTCTCAGACACTTTCCAACCTCCATGATTTTAGTTTCTTGACCCTGTATATCCTCCTAGAGGGTGACATACAAGTACTTCACAGAAGGACGCATTCCACCATTTTGCTGAAATACTGAAAATGGAGTCACAGCCACTAGAGAGGATGTCCATTTACCCTCTTGCAGACCTAACACTATGCTATAGTATTGAAGGTGCTCAAAGATTTGACCTAATCTTTGTGCCACTTTAGTAGGACTGCCCCTTCTATGTTCCCCTTCTCCTCCATAAAGTGTCCTCGTACCTGACAAGCACCAACCAGCTGCCACTGAGTTGACACACAGCAATCCCTTGTACCTCAGAGTAGAACTATGCTCCATAGGATTTTCAATAGCTGTGACCTTTCAAAAGTAGATCACTAGGCCTTCCTTCCAAGATACCTCTGGGTGGATTCAAACCACCAACTTTTCAGTTAGCAGCCAAGTGCTTAACCATTTATGCCACCCAGGGACTCCTCCTGACAAGCACAGTTTACTGGAATTGTATATTTTGAATAGCCCTTTAAAACATGTGAAACCTCAGTAATTATAATACACTGGAATTGCTTAATTCTATAATTTCATTCACGTGAACTTAATCACATCATAACATTTAGTCTGACTTGTTTCCAAAATCCGTTTTGATTATAAACTGAAAAGAACTGAAAAATTCTTTTGGTTGTAAAGATCTCTCATATGTACAAGGACTCAAACCCTTTTATTTCTGGAGCACTCATTCAACATGTTTTTTTGTACACTGCTACTACAGTGAACAGAGCCCTGGCGGCACAGTAGTTAAGAACTCAGGTGCTAACCAAAGGGTCAGCAGTTCGAATCCACCAGCTGCTCCTTGGAAACCCTACAGGGCAGTTCTGCTCTGTCCTATAGGGTTGCTATGAATCGGAATTGACTCAACCGCACACAACAACCACCAGAGTGAACAAGACGGGCAAGGACTCTGCCTTCACAGACCAGGGAGATGATAAACAGCTAAAGAAATAAAACAACAACAACATTTTAGATAACGCTAAATGTTGTAAAGAGAATATTATATCACAGATCTAATAGGGATCTCCTTCAGATTAAGTGGTCAAGGAAGTACTCTCTGAGACCTGGAGATCTAAAGCCATTCCAGGCAGAGGAACTAGCAATTACAAGGGCCCTGTATCAAAATGAAGTTGGTATGTTAGAGGAACGGGAAGGAGTCCAAGTATGGCTGAGGTAAAATGAGGGTGGTCGTGGTGAAAAATGATGTCAGAGAGGCAAGCAGGGGACAGAATATGGTTACTACTGAAATGGCACAAGGACTTTACATTTCATTCTAATTGTAATGGGAGTCAATAAAGACATGGGGGAAGGTGCCAGTACAACCTAATTTATATTTTAGAAGATTGCTCTGGTAGAAAAAAAAGAGTATAGAGGAACAGGAGAGGGAAGAGGAAGTCCAGTGACGAGGCTCCTGAAATTGTCCAGACAAAGGATGATGCTGGCCTGGACTATAGTGATAGCAATAAAAAGAAGAAAAACAGATTCTAAATTTTGGAGGAAGTGCTGATGGATTAGATAGGGGAAGAGGTGATGGAAAGAATTAACCAAGGTTTTTTTTTTTTAAACTAGACTTTTAACCAAAATTTTTTAACCAAAAATTAACTAGATTTTTCTCCTGAGCAACTGAATGGAGGGTAATGCTAATTACTGAGGTGCGGAAGAAAGAGGAAGGGACAGGTAAGTGGGAGAGGATGTTACGAATCAAGAATACCACTCTGGCTATGCTGAGTCAGAGCTGTTTATCAGGTGAAGATGTGGAGTAGGCAGCTGGACACACAAATCTGAAGCTCAGTGTAGACATCAGGGCTGGAGATAAAAATTTTAGAGTACTTTGGCGTAAAAGAAGACATCTATAAAGCAACTAAAGGAGAATCTTCTAAAGAGAGAGTTTAAATAGAAAGAAAAGAGAAGAGCCTTGGGTAACTCCAACATTTAAAGGTTGAACAGAGAAGCAGAAGCCATCAAAAGACAGTGAAAAGAAACACCTATCTAGATGTTTCTAAGAGAAAAACTAACAGAGTGTGGTTTGCTAGAAGCCGAAGTAAACCAAACAACCAGTTGCTGTCAAGTCGATTCTGATTCATGGTGACCCCATGTGTGTCAGAGTATAACTGTACTCCACAGGGTTTTCATGCCTGTGACCTTTCAGAAGCAGATCACTAGGCCTTTCTTCCGAGATCCCTTTGTACGAGTTCCAACCACCAATCTTTTGTTGTTTAACTGTTTGTGCCACACAGGGATTCCTGAAGCAAGATAGGAGAGCCTATTAAGAAAAAGGAGTAGTCAATTATACGGAAGGCTGCTAAAAAGTCAAGCGGACAGAGATAAGACATTGATACTTAAAAAAAAAAAAAGGAGCTAGCAAGTGGCCATCTAAGATGCATCAACTCACGTCAAATAAAGGAGAATGAAGAACACCAAAGACACAAGGAAAGTATTGGCCCAAGAGACAGAAAGGGCCACATAAACCAGAGACCGCATCATCCTGAGACCAGAAGAACTAGATGGTGCCCAGCTACCACCAATGACGGCCCTGTCAGAGAACACAACAGACAGTCCCTGATGGAGTAGAAGAAAAGTGGTGTGCAGAACTCGAATTCTAGTAAAAAGACCAGACTTAATGGTCTGACTGACACTGGAGGAACCCCAGAAAGCATGGCCCCTGGACTCTGTCAACCTAGCACTAAAGACATTCCCGAGGCCAACACTTCAGACAAAGATTAGACTGGACTATGGGACATAACTCGTGAAGACTGCGCTTCTTAGCTCAAGTAGATACAGGAGACTATATGGGAAGCTCCTGTCCAGAGGTGAGTTGAGAAGGTGGAGGGGGTCAGGAGCTGGTTGAATGGACACAGGAAAACAGGGGTGGAAAGGAGGAGTGTGCTGTCACGGTATAGAAGGAGAGCAACTAGGGTCACATAACAATGAATGTATAAATTTTTGTACGAGAGACTAACCTGAACTGTAAACTTTCACTTAAAAGTACAACAATAAAAAAAAAATCAAAGGTCTAAAAAAAAGTAAAGGTGTTTGGTACTTGTAATAAGAGCAGTACCAAAGAAGTGTGGAGAGAAAAGTCCTATTAGAAGAGACTGATAAAGAGAGTGGAGGGTTAGGAAAAAGAGGTGAGAAGGAAGAATAATTACATATAACTCTTTTAAGATGTTTTGCTATACATAGAAATAGCAGTAGCTACAGGAACATGGGCCAAAGGAAGTTGTGTGAGCGAGTGTTTAAGATAGGTGACAACAGAAGTTACTGGAAGAAATGGAGCATATTTAATCCCATTTTCCTATTCAAATCAGTAATCTGGCTAAAATAAACACCTTGCCTGAATAAATTACATGGATCCACAACACGTATACCTCTCAGGCCTAACATCTCTTTTGTTCAACTTCTATATCCATACGTCCCCACCCCCCACCCCCAAATTTAATCAGGAGCTTTAGGATGGTGATAGGGTCAACTATATTTTTTTCATTTTCATAAACGTGGATACTACCAGCATTTCATAAGTATTGAAAGATTGCAAAGAGAGACATACCTTGAAGGACACAATAAAAAGATTTAAGATTCTCATCTAACTGGAAATGGGTAAACTTTCATGATGAATCTGATTTTCTAACTATTTCCAATAATGAAAACCAGTCAATCTATGATCCATGATTACTTTCACGACAAGCTAAGTATCTATAATATATTGATTTGTTCTTTTTTATACTCCCTGACTCCCATCATTTTCTAAAAAGTTTCCCCTTACCTAAAACAAACTTCCACACATCAGGTCTATTTATTCGAACTGAAACTTCAACAATCCTAGCTCCATAAATGGTTTGGACACTGTCCTGGCAGTGAAAGGAAAGGGACTAAATGATCTGTGAGAGCCCCCTGCTAGTTGCCTCAAACCGATATTGAACTCCAAAACACACCGTAAATACAACGTTCACACCCTTTCCATTAACTTGCTGGAGGACTTTCTTTTCCCTGGAGCACATCTTGTGGGAGTTAAAATTTTAAACTTCACGTGAAGACAAGTCAATGATGATGTCACGTATTACAGACTTACTGAATCTACATGGGATGTAAGATATATTTTCATTGATGATTGTTACAAACATAATTATAAATTATATGAAAATAAAATGTTCAGTGAATGGGGTATTACACTTAGATCCCATCTTCTGATGCTGATTACCCATCTCATTAAACTACTGAAAGTTTTTAACTCAAGTCATACACTGTAGCATCTGTCACCATTTGTGTTACCATTTACAAACAGGTAAACAGTCTTTCAATTATGGACTGTTTAGAGTGCAACTGGGAAGCAAAGTCATTTCTAGTCTTTTTACAGCTTCAGTATTTTGATTTTTTTATCCACATTTAGAATACACAATAATAACTCATAAGAATATCATACTAACTTCTGAACAAACTGGAGACATCAAAAAAGTACTCCAGAAAAGTAATGTTTTATATGAAAGATACTAAAACAAAGTGTCAATCAATCATCATCACTGAATTTTAAAGCTCAAGAAGACTTTATAAATAATATAGTTCACCCTCCCTCGTTCAAAAATTCATTCTTGAATATGTTTAGCATCTGATTATTATATGAGGCTATTAATTCTCCCTAATTTTCTTTAATATTAATAATTAATATTTAATAACTGATTTGATGATGCTTGGCATATTAGATTCTATATCTCAACAATTCAAATACTCTTGGGGGATATGGGCCAAGTGCAACTTCCCATATACCTCATGGCAAAACAGTAGAGCCTGAGAAAAAAATCAGTTAATACTTTCATTGGAATAAATCACAATATGAATTCATGGTTAGATGCACTGGAGAACAAAGATTCTGTTTTAGGAAATGTTGGTTATGCATTCTATCCTTCTATGCTTTCTTTCCAGCTCATGAACTCAAGAGTCCTAAGTAGGACTAAATAAAGCAACTTTGGGAGGTGAAAATTCTTTCCTAAGAGGCCAGGCTGGAGAACTGGGTCCTTTGGGCCACTTTATTAATAGTTTGAATTTGAGAAGATTTCTTAACCTCTCTGGCCCCTCTACCTTTATGTATAAAATGAAAATAATATTAGTTTACACATACTTATTCAGATAAATCTCCTGAGGTCCTGTCTAGCTTTAAAAATCTATGATAAATATATCTATAAATTAGTTTGACATCACATGCTATCTTATTTACATTTACTTAACACCATATTTTCCTTATTTCAAAGTTCACTTCAGAAGACCCTAAAGCCAAGCAATTCCACTGGCTTCCATGTTTAATTACCATTAAATAGTTTATTTTATAGGACTCTTGGGCTTGTATCATTTTTAATACAAAGTTTACAGAATATCGGGCTGTGTAGTATTCCTCCTAATCTAACCTCCAACATTTTGAGACATAAGAAAATCAAGTATCTGGGACCAATTCCCACAATTCTTTCGTGTGGTTTTTTAGCACTAGCTGGTGATATCTGACCTGCCCTCATTGCTGTCTCAGGGCCTCCCTATAGTTCTGCTCGAAGGCAGCATAAAACTAAATGGTCAAAAATCTTAATATTTGGATTACATTTTGTAAACAGTATCTCAAACAGTAGTTTAGGTTCCATTGTTGAACAAGTTCAAAAACCTCTATTCTACTGATAGCCATTTATGTATGAGTTTCTCAGATACAGGAAAGCAAGGTAAGCTTTTCCGGTAGCACAGTTACTTATCTGGTTTTTTAAACAAAATTAAAAACTTCATCATCTAGAATCAATGTTTTTTCTAAAACATGTAAGTCCCTTCTTCTACCATATGTATTACTTTGGATGCTTCCATTGCTTTTAGAAGTTCCCATCATCCTTGGGTAAATAATAACAAAACCAAACATGAATAAATGAATGACTGAGGAAGAATTTTTAAGCCAGATTCATTAAATTTTTGAAACTGCATTCATTTCATTTATACCAAGAACAGCAGTAGAATGGTCTGAAATAATGCCCACAAATGAAGTTCCAATTTTTTTTTATATTCATTAATGATGACTATTGTTCCAAGACTTCAATTAGTAGTTCATTAATTTAAAAGGTAATCTCATTATAGGAATAAATGATACTAGAATCTCCTAATTAATTATCTTGGCTCATCTACAATAATTGCACACTATCATGCTCCTGAGAAACTCTACGTTTGGTTTTCGTTCCTGAGATACCATCCTGCTACAATTCTTTGAAATCCAGTTGTCTTGCTACTTAAAAAAATTGAAGGGATTAGCAGCAATTTAACCAAAGCAATTAGTAATAATCTACCGAATAAGTTTGTGGTAACAGGTGTTATGTTGTTTCAGTCTACCTGCCACAGAACAAAGTAATATTAATAATTTACTTAATCCTAAAGAAAATTAAAAAATTTTAACTCTCCCTATAAAAGGAAAAAAAAAAAAATGTCATCGAGTCAATTCTGACACGTGGCAGCCCCACGTTTCAGAGTAGAACTGTGCTCCATAGGGTTTTCAATAGCTATGATCTTTCAGAAGCAGATCACCAGGACTTTCTTCTGAGATGCCTCTGAGAAGACTGAAAGCACCAATCTCTCAGTGGTTAGTAGCAGAGTATTTAACCATCTGCACCCACCCAGGGACTCCAAAGAAAGGTAATGATTATAATGACCCCTTATCCATCTCACAGAGATGATGCAAACTTAATAACACACTTTTCAAGTATTTTGAGTTTCCCAGAAAATGCCATGTCATTGGAACTATTTCAACATCTATGAACATCTGCAACAGACTTATATATATCTTCGGCCCTAAAAATCTGGGCCTTATAGGTTTTTCCAGGTGTTCAAACAGGTGGGCCCTAAAAGTAAGGCACTAACTTCACAGTCACTGTCCTAACACCTGACAAATTTCAGTATCATATTAAACACTAACCTGAGAAACATTTGTGGGTTATAATTCACCAAACCTTTAAGAACCATTGCTTCTCCTACATGATGTGATCTTGTCAAGAATTACACACTATTCTATATATAATGTCCTACATTTTCCCAATTGTTCTTAATGATCAATTCATTAATTCTCACACCACCTTCTATGATCGGTGAGTTGCTGTTGTTAGTGGCCAGCAAGTCTATTCCGACTCACGGCGACCCCATGTGTGCAGAGTAGAAATGTGTTCCATAGGATTTTCAATGGCTGTGACCTTTCAGAAGCAGACTGCCAGGCCCGTCTTCCGAGGCGCCTCTGGGTGGGTTTGAATCACCAACTTTTTAGCTAGTAGTTGAGCACTTAACCGTGTGCACCACCCAGGGATTCCTGTGGGTAAGTAGTATCAATCCTCCTCCTCCCTCTTTTTTTTTTTTGCAAGTAGGAAAATCAAGGGAAAAAGAATGCATCATTTCTCCCTAATCCACACCAGTCCCATAAAGATTTAAAGTAGCTTGCATAAACACATTCACTACAATGAGCTAACACAAATTTTAAAAGAGATGCATGAAGAAATCATAACCAAAGGACAATGAGAAAGGAAAGAGGGAGCCAGAAGTTAGGCTGATATGTAATGCACAGTGTCCTGTGTAATGCTAGAGGTAGGGCAAGATGTGATGAGATTCAATAATGGCTCCAAGATACCACAGAGTCATTTTACAGGAGAGCTGGGGATGGCTTCAGTGTTTATCATTCTAAGGCAATCATTATGACCCCAGGCAAAGTTAGCTGCAAAATACATCTTCACTATTATACTGTTTGACTTTTTTTAACCATTAAAGGATAGTATCCAAACTTTGTGCCTCCCTTGTTTAAGAAGAAAATCGTCCAAAGCAGGACTGTCCTATATAACTTTATACTGCAGTAATAGAAATGTTCTATATCTGCACTAGCCACATGTGGCTGTGAGACGCTTGAAATGTGGTTAGTGCAACTGAAGAATTTAATTTTTATTTTGGCTTTATTTTAACTAATTTAAATAGTCAAACACAGCTCGTGATTACTCTATTTGACAGTGCAGTTCTAATGCATAATTTTTATGTATATAGATTTCTCTCTCATGGTGGTACATTTTTCAGTTACTCACCTTCCTAACTCAAACAGAACTATTTTTTGAGGTATATATTTACCTAAATAATTTAACTTAGACAAGTTTCTAGCTGGTTTATTTTATTCGAAAGAATTTTTCTAATTACGGGCTCAGTTCCCTGGTTGTTCCTAAGCATGATATTTGATGTGCTCAGACGCTAGCCGTCATTCACTCCGGAAAACAGTCTTTCATTCCCTTAAAAGATCAATCATTCCTACTCTTCTCTCACTGCAGCTGACATACCACTTTCAGAGAGGTGTGTTTCTCTCCTGTTTCCTGCTCTTTTGACATTGCTGTGGACAAATGCAGAGTGTAATAAAGATGCTGTGCAGACAGCAGTTTTGTAGACACTGGAGAGTTGACATCAGCTTCAACAAGAGGTGCACTTAATGAAACAAGTAAAAATATATTCCCACTAGGGCAGACAGTGTGACGTACAAAACGAAGCCATAACATTCCTGCAGTGTTCAGACAAGGTTCAATATAATACTCCTAAACTCTAAAATATATAAACTCCACTTTAAAAATTAGCTTTTGGTAGTTACTACATCCACACACTTTCACATTGATATACAGGCAGTTCCGAGATTACGATCAAGTTCCGTTCCTAAGTCTGTCTTTAAGCAGAATTTGTACGTTAAGTCAGAATAGTTACACATGGTTTGTATCTAACGTCAGTCAAATGTTTGTCTTAGTATATAGCATACCTTTCTATGGATAAAAAAAATTAAAGAAACACTTCCAGATACACTAAAACATCTTTAACATAATAATACAGTAATAATGTTTTGATGAGCATTGCAAAGTAGTGCCCTTCGTTATTATGAACCATTGTATATACCTTGAATTTTTAACATAATAGGCTTTACAGGGTTGGCTCATAACTACTGGTTATACGTAAGTCAGACATTAGTAACCTGGGGGCTGCCTGTACACAAAAAAAAAAGAGAGGAACAGTTTAAACTGCAAAAGAAAAAAAACTAAATACAATTCCAAAACATTTCATAATATCTTAAAGATAACATCCCTTACATTTCAAAACCGCGTTAGTCATTTGGGGCTCCAGTTGTTCATCAGATCCAGCACTTGACATACAAAGGCACTGTATGAATGGCAATTACTGTTTGGGGTACAAATCTGTATAGATTATATGCAGATCCAATACCAGTCAACTTTCCAGAGTGAATCAATTTTTCAGAGGAAAGGTCCACCCAGTGTTTGCTTTGTGTTAAGAATGAGAAATCAAATGAAAAGAGAAAGAGTGACAATAAGTTCAGTTTTTCCTTGCAGCACTGAGCAGATTTTATTAAATTTAACCTAATTCTACTATGCCAACAGTTGTATCACTTGCGATCGTATTCTAAAAGAAACATAGCATTTACTCTTCTTCAGCACTTTGATCCTCTCAGACTTTGACTTAAAATCATAGTCTTTAATGCCAGCAAGGATATATACATTAAGGTTCAGGAGTCATAAGAACATTCACATTTATAATAAATCCCATGAACGTCTCTTGCTTTGGATGCTCTTTTGTGACATGATTTTACTCAGTGGTTAGGGGGTTAATGGACAAAATGGATCACTGGACTGAAAATAAAAATCACTATTAAAAAAAATGCTACACCGAGAGAATGAGGCACTACTACATAATACTGCAACCACTGAGAATTCTCAACAGTAAAATAAAGCCTTGTAGTCCCAACACTTTCATTAGTTTTCCAGTAGTGCTAGATGCAGCATGAATTACAATGAGGTAAAAGGCAATGGCTGCTCCCTTTAAAGAACATACACAATTCAGAGGGAAAGCACTCCTTCAATTCACACTGTGATGGTTACTGGCCTATCCATACCACAAAGTATTTTAAGTTTTAGCACCTTAAAATACTTCCTGTAACAGAAAACAGCATCTAACCTGCAAAATGACAAATGCTAAACAGCTGACACAGTCAGTCATGCTGCATTGTAAACGTTAATTTAAAAATATAGAAATGAACAACAAATCAGTTAACATTTGTGCACTAATTTATAACTACACAGTTTAGAGTTAGAATTATGTTAAATACGTTTATTTAAACAGATAGAAAAGTAACATAAAAGGTGACTAAAACCTATACAAAGGAAGAAAACTGGGTTATTACCTATGGGCTTGTTTCACTTCAAAAGGAGAAAAGAGGGGTTGGTGCTGTAGGGAGTACTGCAGAGTGAGACGTGACATAAAATCAGATGTTACGTCACAGACATATTTTACTTTGCATTAGGTTCCTACGGTCCTAGTTGCAAAGATAGTTGTACTTTTGAACTATTAACTTGGAAAGTCTTTGAAAGTCAAACATCTCATTAGCAGATCTTCCTTTAAGTATGAGGCTGAAACAGGTACATGATCAGAGAAGAAAAAACAGTAGCAAACACTGTTTTATCCACTGTAACTGTAAAGTGTCATATGCCCTACACTAGTTTCTATCCTAATCATCCTATATTTAATAGCTCCCAGTTCACCAAAACTGAAGAGTTATTCTAAATGTCTACTGGAATATGAATAACATATCCCCTTTAAACCAGATAATGATGTTCTTCCTATATATGTTACTTAAGTGTCATTCAGTGTGGAGGATGCAAAATTATAAAATACAATCCCGGTTCTTAAATTATTTATAATCCGATTAGGGATACATAACTATACATAAGCATAAAGGTAAATTAAATGCAGTATGGCCCTCAGCTGGGCAACAGCAAGGCTCTGGGGGATACAGCTATAGCTATGGTAGGCTTCTGCAGCCCATGGGCAACATCAGGCTCATGGCAGTGCCACTTCCTAGAAGAGCTTCCCTTTCCCAGAGTTTCATATGTCTTCACACTGTCAGAGAACCTCTATTTGAATTTCTAGAGCAAATTCCTTATCTCTAGGCAGGGGAATCCTGGGAAAAGAGTGCGTGGAGCTATTACAATGGGTCAGGTGCACCTTGGTCTTCAAAGTGACATCTTTGCTTCTGAACACTTTAAAGAGGACTTTTGCAGAAGATTTGTCCAATGCAACACATCATGTGATTTCCTGAGGGTTGCTTCCATGGGCATTAATTGTATATCCAAGTAAAACCTTTTCTCCGTTTATCATGATGTTGCTTATTGGTCCAATTGTGAGGATTTTTGTTTTCTTTATGTTGAGCTGTAATCCATACTGAAGGTTGTAGTCTTTGATCTTCGTCAGTAAGTGCTTCAAGTCCTCTTCACCAATAACACAGGTTGTTAATGAGTCTTCCTCCAATCCTGATACCACGTTCTTCAAATAGGCCAGCTTCTCAGACTATTTGCTCAGCATGCAGACTGAATAATTATGGTGAAACGCTACAACCCTGACGCACACCTTTCCTAATTTTAAACCATACAATATCCCCTTTTTCTGTTCTGACAACTGCCTCTTGGTCTATGTACAGGTTCTGCATGAGCACAATTAAGTGTTCTAGAATTCCCATTCTTCTCAATGTTATCCACAATTTGTTATGATCCACACAGTCAAATGCCTTTGCATAATCAATAAAACACAGGTAAATATCTTCCTGGTAATTTCTGCTAGGGATAAATAAGTATTAGATTTTTTTTATTCATCTGACTCAACACTTTCAATCTAAAGACTATATGACTATTTTATCGGCTTTTTGAAGAATTCTATCATTTCATTATTTCCTCCCCTCTGTTGTGCCTATTCTCTGCTTCTGGAAATCCTATTAGAAAGATGTTAGCTTTCCTAGATCTTAACTTACAAGTCTCTTATTTCCTAAACTGTCCATTACTAATCTTTTTTGCTTTATATTCTGGGAGTTTTCCTTCACTTTTGAAAATCAGTCTTTGGCTGTATTTATTCTATTAGGTGGTCTATATATTCATTTCTTAATTTTTGTAATCATATTGCAATTCTTCGGAAATTTTTAAACTGATTTCTACTTGGAAGGGTTGGTATAGAAAGAATTCTTAGCTCATGTACAAAGAATACAACAGAATGAAAGACAAAAAGAAACAACATTTTAGAGTTTGTTGTTTGTTTTTTTAATGTTCTTTTCTCTCATCTGGAGGTAAAAGATGATTAAAAAGTAAAAAGTATAAAAGCCAACCAACCTCCCAAGTGGATGTGAAATACGAGCTGTGATGTAGCCTATCATCAATAAACGCTTCATATCCTGCACATGTATATTTTTGGTAGTCAAATTTAGAAAATGTGTCCAGGCAACCAGATTCAACAAACCACCGTGACAGATTTTGCCAAGCCCTGTGGTTTAGGAGAAGGGTAATTATAGAAAAAAAGAAAAGGACGTAGTAAGAGAGCCTTGCTAAATGAGTTTCCACATAACAGTATTTTATTTTCATTATTACCTCTTACACTTGGGAAACATTAACACAAGCCACTTTCCTCTCTTTTTTATTGGACTCTTTAAAAATACACCATAAAAGGGGGTTAGCTATACTTCATGAATCAGCTATTTATCGCTCATTTCCCATATCTGAAATAGTCCAAGGACACTTAGATGCAAGTTCATTGCAATTTACACTTTCTTGAGTGATCTCATTTTTAAATTCATCTTGGGATTATCTACCTACGTATTAGAATGTTTAATTCTGAAATGCTGACTCACTTCATTGGAAAAAATGAGGCTTCCATTTACGAATGTGAGACAAACCTTCATTTTTCTGCATCATTTTTCCCTCATCCATTCTGGATAACATCCGCCTCATAAGTAGGATTTAATGTATGTGAAACAGCAAACTGAAAGCAGTGATGGTATACACCACAATCATTTACTTTTAGGATTTTTAAACGCCTTATTATTAATGGCAAAATTGCTTTAATGCCATCCATGACAGTACCACAGCTAACTCAACTTGACAATGAAAAATGCTATGTCATTCTGTTATGGCAGGTATAAAATATATACCAGAAGAGCAGATCTTCTGCGTGTATAATCAAACTTCTTTTTGCTTCATATTTTCCAGTACTATAAAATGGGACAGAAAATACTAATACTGCTTTCATTGGCTTTTTTTCCCCAGTGTTTTCTGTTGCCTACTATAAACATTTTAATATATTTTCTTTTGCTGTCTCATTACTACCAGTTTTCTGTACAAAAACAGAAGAAGAAAGAAATTGTTTGGTTTTAACACATACTGGGTTTATATGGACTCCATCTAAACACTGCTCATGAAATATTCTGAACACATACAGAAATGATACCTCAATGACGTTCAAAATGCTGAGGTTTCAAGTGTCTATAATTCTATTATCAGGCAGGGAATGTATTCATCTCTGTGTGGTAGGCTGCCTTTCAGGCATCATTAATGTTTCAGATTTTCATAAATTCTGCTATGACCAAACAGACCAAGAACTGGGAATATGTAAACTTCCTGAAGGAATTAAGCAGCTACTAGCTTTCAGTTTCATCTTCAAACAAAGTTGAAAATAATCAGAACTGGGGCAAAACAAGTATTTCCACATTGGAATATACTATCTTAAGGGAGTCCCAGGGTGGTGCAAATGGTTAACACGCTCAACTGCTAACTAAAAGATTAGAGGTTTGAGTCCACCTAGAGGTGACTTGGAAGAAGGCCTAGAGATCTATTTCCAAAAAACCAGTCAGTGAAAACCCCATGGAGCACAGTTCTACTGACACACATGGGGTCACCATGACTTGACAGCAATTGGTTTGTTTTTTTGCTTTCTTTCTGTTTTTACTATCTTACAACAGGAGCAGCTACTCCATACTCTGAGGATAATCCTCATCCCCTAAAAGGAAGTGCAATTAAAATTTTACAAGTAGGAACCAAAGTTAAAATATCTCATCAAATAATGGATACTATTATCTAAAAAAATTAAAACTTCAAATTTAAAGTAGGAAACGTTTGAAAAATGTTGTTTCTGAATAAGCCTTATGGCATTTTTGCGTCATTCCTGGCTAACGACCTAGTTCTGTGAATTAACATTCACTCTACACCAACAAACCATTTGAAGGCCCTTTTTAGGCTTGGCAATCTGCTTCCATGAAGATAACAGCCAAGAAAACCCAACAGTGCAGTGTCTACTTAACACATAATGTCACCGTTAGTCAGAATCTACTTGACAGCAACTGGTTTGGTTATTTTGGTTCGTCAATATTGCAAAAGCGATTCTTTCGTGTTCATACTTTACTATGAATACTTCCACCTGCATGAAAAGTTACAGCTACATTTTTTTTTTCCAACTCTGTAAATGCCAAGTTTAATAACAATGTGACCACAGACAATATGGCAGGCCAGGGTCACAGCTGGCAATTGCTAACATAGCCATGTTTTCCTGCCCAGGAAATCCCGCTGTTTGTCCTGACAGTGATGATAAAAGGATTTTTTTTACAAATTTTTTCATTTGATTCTTTAACCATTCTTGTCCTCCAATTTGTTCCATAAACTAATTGAGAACGCCTACAGCAAAGTCACATATAATGCATTAAAAATAATCAGGACAAAAAGAACTAAACAACAACAAAAAAGAGATAATCAAGGCAAGGAAAACAGAAATTTAAACAGGAAACCAAGACCAGAAGGAACCCCAAAACTCATCAACTTAGGATCTTAAGTTCAGCAGGTATTTTGTTCTTCTGAAAAAATGAGATGTTGCCTGCTACCAGACAATGATTCTACTTTTGCTTTAGTGCTAGGAAAGTCAGAACGAAGGTTTACATTAAAATATTATGGCTTTCCTTAGTCAAAAAAAAATTTAATATAATTTTTCTCTTCCCTTCCCTTTTACTACCTGGCTTTTGTCTTTCTCTTTGTGGTACAATTCCTGATCTTACTGTATCTGCAGTTTTAAGTTTGAAATTAGAAATTTAAATACAGTGTCCCCTATTCCTGGGTTACACCGTGGCGGTGAAATCTACAGAGCCGTTTCTCACCTCTCATGTATCAGCATAGTAGGAGATGCTCAGTATGTGGGGGGGGGGGGGGGGGGGGTGTGACAGGGGTGACACATGTAAAAAGGTACTAGGCCCAGGAACCCATGCTTTTACCCCATACCTCATTCCATAACTCTTCCCCTCTGTATCTTGCCCTTTTCTAGAAATAAATAATGCAAATGCCCCAGAACTGCCTGTACTCTTTGCCTGTTACAAATATCACACAGTCTTACAGCCATCTGACTGTCACCTTCTGGCTAGTATATGGACAGCCTATTTATAGCCTTTAGAGAATTCTCGTGTGCAACCAAAGTCAATAAACGACCTTTTACACCTAATCCAATTCTTGATTCAACTCTGCATTTATTGTCATCTATCCGGAGCATGGCACAACACAGGCCTAATAATAATGTAGGTTGAAGAGAAAACAAATGTATATAAGACAGAATTAAGAACAAGCTAAATAAAACATATAAATAGCGAATTCTGTAATTCTGACTCGATGGTCAGGAAAGGCATCATGGAAGAGGTAGGCTATGAACAGCACTGAGGTGGATTTCTGAATGGCAGAGGGGACAAAAAGCAGACGAAACATCATAAATAAAGAGATGAGGACCAGGCAGCCTTTGCCATGTAGAAAAGACATGTCTTGAGATAACTGCCTAGTTTAACAATTTTCTCTTCTCTAGAAATGTTTTGTTATTTCTGAGCTACATGACACCTAACCCAAACTGGTACAAACAGATTCCCACTCTAGGATACTAAGATTTGAATCAGAGACAGGGAATTAATAGAGTGAGTCACATCTAAGGTAGCATTTGGGAGAGTTAGCCGGTTCTCAAAATCAGACTACCGAGGAATTCCTTTGATCCTATAAAATACGCCAGTGTCCAGCCAACTGGTGGTTCAGTGGTGGAATTCTCACCTTCCATGGGGGAGACCCCAGGTGTTGCTATGATACTAAACAGATTTCAACAGAGCTTTCAGACTAAGACTAGGAAGAAAGGCTTGGTGTCTACTTCTGAAAAATCAGCCAATGAAAACCCTATGGATCACAAGGGTCCAATCCCATTTTGCATGGGTCACCATGAGCCAGGGGCCCACTCAAGGGCAGCTAACAACAACAGCAGCAGCAGCAGTCAGAGTTGGTCTCTTGTTGCGTTCAACACAAAATCTCTTAACTAATGTTGGAGAAATGGCAGAGAGGGAAGTCACGTGATAGGAGCTGCTGCTGAAAGGGTAATTTGAGGCCAAAGGCCTTGAATGTGGGACCAAGGTGAGCTATTACAGTTTGAAAGGCAGAACTTGGCTCTGGTTTTATGAGTTTAAAGGAAGATGGATCCATGTACACACTCAGAGGGAGGAGTTTCTGGTTTCATTAAGCCCATACCATGTATCCCGACTCCAAAGAAAAATATCTTGAATCTGTTTTCAACTAAAAAGCAAGTAAAGAAAAGCAACTCTGGGGTGATCTCAGTCACACCACACTGCAGGGTAAATATGTTCAACCTTTTCTTTTTTTATTAATTGACACAGCCTCATAGTTTCAGTATAGCTTCTGATTTAAAGGAATCGTATGCTACTTTCTTCTACATCACAAATAATTACTTCTCCAATTTATTTTATAATTCAAGGTTTTTGTGAATGAGCATTTTCTCTAGCCGAGCACATACATGGAAATCTATAGAAGTCCTGTTCTGAACCCATCACAGAGACCAGGCTGTAAAGAGGAATAATAGCCACCTCTCCCTCTGATTGTGTTTGGTTATTACAAGATCTATAATTTGTGACAAAGTTTTACTCCAGGAAGGTCTGTGGCCATGAAGCCTGGCTGACCCAGGTCACACAGGAACCAACCACTGATATGATACGCAAAAAAGCAAAAAACAAAAAAACAATTCTAGAGATTACAAAGCCTGCAAAGGTTTCCAAATAATGAAACTGGAAAGTGAGACGTATCAGTCAATTACTCTTCTTGTCTTACCAATTTACTACCCAAATGAGAAAAGAGTCAAAGGTACAACCTTATCTATGACAAGACAGCTGGTGATGAGACTTCAGTTAAATGTAAGGGACCAGGCTGAACTGAAGAGCAATCTTTTTCACTACGCAGGGAACAAATGGCTAAATAATTAGGGGATGGGAGGGTTTTTGCTTTTAATAACCTAAGGGATTTAGGGCTTTCACCTTCTTTAAGATCATGTCACCACCTATGCCCAGTATGAATTAAACAACAGTTCAGTGTTCTCATTTGATTGAAGCATTAATATTGATTAAATGTTCTGACCCAAGACAGAACTGTGATTTAAAAATCAAAGGAATTTATTTCCCCAATAGCTTTAAAAAAAAAAAAAAAGACAACAAATCAGGGTGTGATGCTCAGCTGGGATGGGAGTCAGGTAGGGGCCAGAAAAAGTAAACAGGTACTTCTGGGGTTTAGAATTTAACCTCACCCAAAGAACTTGGTCTCTGTCAGGGTTCCTGAGAGAGAAACTCGAAAATCTTAGGATTTCTCTAGTAACTGAGGTGCCTTTGTTCTCTACAGGCCTCTAGACCACACCTGAGAGTTTATGATAAGGAGATGACTCTCAGGTGGGGGCTAGCCAGTCCAGAAAGACCCACAGCTGTGCTCCACCCCACCTGAGGGGAAGGGGCACAACTCAGTCATGCCTATGCAGTGAGGCCTCAATAAAGGCTCTAGGCACAGAAGCTCCACAGACTTCCCAGTTGGTGAAAGACAGATATACGTGGAAGTGTCGTGTGCCCCTTTTTGAGAAACGGGAACTCCGAGTTCAGAACCTTCCCAGACCTTGTAAGGCGAGGGAGAAGTGCTGTATGGGCACCTGGTATGAGAACAAAAGTGGCAGAGAAGTAAAAAGTGGGAATTTTGATTTGTTTATCTATATCCTCTCAGTACTTTTCTTCCTGATAAAATTACTCCTATGATGTTGGCACCCAGGGTGGTACCAGCCTCAGAGTAGCATACCCAAAGTAATGTGCCAAGAACCAGGCAGCCACCTGCAAAGGATGAGAAAAGACCAAGACCCAGAACTCCAATTAGGAAGGAGCTGTTCAACTTGAAGGAGCCCCAATGATTTAATTAAAATGAATTCATTTCCTAATAACCATAATCCTTGGTCCAAAAATGTACACCTGCAACTCACAACTCTTGGCCTACAATTACGATTTTCAACTCAGTTTATACAAAAATAATATTGTAAAGATATTCAATACAGCCATTATACATAAAATGCAAATAAAGGAAAATTGAGGACTTTAAATATATCACACAGAATTTCTTGTTCAATGGTATTCTTTGTATTGAATAAAGCCTGTTAATCTGTAGGTAGGAGGAGCCCTGGTGGCACAGTGGTTAAAGCGCTTGGCTGCCAACCAAAAGGGCAGCAGTTTGAACTCACCAGCAGCTTCAAGGGAGAAAGACATGGCAGTTCGCTTCTGTAAAGATTTACAGTCTTGGAAACCCTACAGGGAAGTTCTAGTCTGTCTTATAGAATCACTATGAGTCAGAACTGATTCAATGGCAGTGATTTTTGGTTTGGAATGTGTAGGCAAGAACATAGAAATGTGCTTGTTATACTAAACTGGATATTGTACTTGTTATTAAAATGAGATTCTACATAGAATGTAAATATACATGTTTATATCTGGACAGTCTAATTGAGTCTATTTGAGGGCTAGGATTCCTGTCATAGTGGAAAGGGCACCAATCTCAAGAAATGAGGCTTCCTAATGAGTTCATTATCATAAGTTCAATCAAAACTTTGTATTATTTCAGAGCAAGTATAAATTATGAAAAGCAAATTGTTCATATTCTATGCATATATACATCTGTCATGATCAAAGAAGCTTGAAGCTTTATATTCATAAATGAATTATATCAAATGCAATTAAACTACAACCTATCAGGCATTTTCCTACATTCAATAGTACTATAACTATCTGATGTTACGTAACCCCCACAACAGCCTATGATGTTATTTTTAGCATCCTCATTTGACAGATGTACAAACTGAGAAACAGAGAAGATGTCCAAATGACACAATATTTCAGCAAAAATTCAAACACAATTTGCCTGATTCCAACATTTCTACTGTTGAATGATTATAGGTGTAAAAAAAAAAAAAACCTAAATTCCAGTTCTTCAGATAATTAAAATGTTTTTTTAAAGAGAAAATAACATTCAGCATGTTTCCTGGTTAGTTACATATGTTAAAATACTAAGATTACACAGAAAACTACTAAATCAATGAACAGACCAAATGTTGCTTCGTACACAACTTTCTTACCATGCCTGAAGGTTACAGAGTTGTAAACACACTTGGCACCTGATCTGAATTTGGGCTACTGGCTTTGCAGTCAGTTGTGTTGTATGACTTTGCACTGAGCCCCAGAGGAAACACACTGAAAAATCAGCTGCTCAGTACAACAAATTGCCAGATGCTGGACTCAAGCAGGTAATGGCATTTCAAGGTGTGTACAACTTGCAAGAAAAAATCTCAGGCCCCAGATCTCAAACTTTGTATGTTACAAGCACAGTGCCAAAAACTCAGATTCCATTTCTTTTGAGTAAATTCATGACCTTTTGTGTAACAAAATGCTTCTTAAGGAAAAATAATAATAAAAACAACTAACAATAACACTTTATTTTCTAGCTGTGTCATCTGTTTTCCTCACAAAAACAAATTCTCCTAGTGGATTAAAAATTTTGCTTTGAAAAACGTTAGCAGTCTTTTCCTCTTACAACGACCCAGGTAGCAATAGAATCTGAATAATATTGCCTGGATGGGTAGCTGTTATGAGTAGAACCTATCTGGGTAGTATGTTTTCATGAATAATGCAAACATACCCTTTTATGATTTTACTGTCCACTGCCATCCCCAATGTTCCCCAAAATCCTTCCCACCAACTTGCTGAAAACTATAGCTGCTAGAAGAGATTCATTCTGATGACTTAAGCTTTGGGGTTCAATTGAGAAAGTTAATGGGGGAGGGTTTCTCTCTTAAAAGAGTAGATTTTAGAGTAAAAGATAAGAACATTCAGTCATTTGATGAGGTGTTGGGACAAGGTACATTGTTTCACAGAACCGAAAAACATCCACAGAAAAATGAGTCTGGGGCCAGTAAGACAAAAATTGGTGATTTAACAATTTTGCCCAGACTGTTCCTGACCACATAATCAAATCATGCCTTCAACCAATATAATACACAGGAAAAGTCTGGTCACAAAACAGATGCTAGCTCTGACTGACTAATTTTTGGATTCAGAAAAGATTTCACAATATTTAAAATCTTCCTGTCAATCCCAAAATGCTCTTCTTTCCAACTTGAAACTTCTCCAAACACAGAGACGGTATCTTACTGGAAAGTAATTTTAGCTAAATCTGTATATATAAACTAATTCATCTAAGCTGGAAACATAACCTCAATTCAGATATAAAGATATGCTTTCAGTGGTTCACAAAGTCTCTCTCTTCTGCAGACTTTTCCTGATAAAATTTAGCCTACGTTAATTTGTTCCAACATCAATTACTGTTCAGTATTTAAATATTTCTTTTCCTGACTAAAAGCTGCTCCGGGGCTTTCTTGTGCTCATGTTCCCATCCCTACATAGTTACTTTGCAATCAGGCACAGAAAGCCTGGATTATGGACTCATATCTACCACTTCCTCTGGCAATTCGTGTAACCTCTCTGGCCTCAATTTCCTCATCTAAAGAATGAAGGAACTACCTACCTGATTCAGAGTGCTGTTCTGAGGATCAGCTGAGATCACAAGCAAGGCAGCAATATGAAAACTGCGAAGTGCAATCAAAACACAGGGTTAATACTACCACTATTATTATTTGATATTTTAACATAAAAAGATATAAAATTAACATAGAAACTATAAAATAATTACCTCAGATTTTAATTCATTAAAAAGTGTACAACTTATAGACTATATAGTTGTTTATTACTTTTTTAAAATTTCCTCACTGTAGTGGGAAAAAAAATTCTGAAAAACAGGCTCCATAAAATCTCCATTGAAATTCGTATTTGAGAATCATATTACATAAAGACAAAACAGAGGCAGGGCCAAGATGGCAGAGTAGTCAGATGCTTCCAATGCACCCTCTTACCTGAAAAAACAAGTGAATCAATTATATATGACAATCTAGGAGCCCTGAACATCTAAGGAAAAGTTGAGGAACTGGACTAAGTGGCAGGGGGAGGGAGAGATGGTTTGGAAGCAGCAAGGAGTTGCCAGACTTGATCCAGAGAGAGCCTGAGCCCTTCACACCTGATCAGCTCATGGGTGAGCAGTGAGGCAGGCAAGCAGTCGTGCTTAGGAGGTGCGTTTTCCACACCAGGAGAGACCCAGCACCAAAGAGTCTACTCATCCACTCAGAACCAGTGAGAAGCTGCCCTCGATCGGCAAAAGATAACTGGATATCCATCTGCAAAAAACTGAAAACAAGACCCATACCTCACACCATGCACAAAAACTAACTCAAAATGGATCAAAGACTTAAATATAAAATCTAAAACGATAAAGATCATGGAAGAAAAAATAGGGACAATGCTAGGAGCCCTAATACATGGCATAAACACAATACAAACCATAAGTAACAATGTACAAGCACCAGAAGAGTGACTAGATAACTGACAGCTGCTAAAAATCAAACACTTACGCTCATCAAAAGAATTCACCAAAAGAGTCAAAAGACAACCTACAGACTGGGAAAAAAATTTTGGCTATGACAAATCTGATCAGTGTCTAATCTCTAAAGTCTACAAGGCACTGCAAAACCTAAACAATAAAAAGATAAATAACCCGAATAAAAAATGGGCAATGGATATGAACAGGCACTTCACCAAAAAAGATATTCAGGCAGCTAACAGACACATGAAGAAACGCTCACGATCATTAGCCATTAGAGAAATGCAGATCAAAACTACAATGAGATATCATCTCACCCCCAACAAGGATAGCATTAATCCAAAAAACACAAAATAATAAATGCTGGAGAGGTTGTGGAGAGACTGGAACACTTATACACTGTTGGTGGGAATGTAAAATGGTACAACCACTTTGGAAATTGATTTGGCGCTTCCTTAAAAAGCTAGAAACAGAAGTACCATACGATCCAGCTATCCCACTCCTTGGAATATATCCTAGAGAAATAAGAGCCATCACACGAATAGATACCTGCACACCCATGTTTGTTGCAGCCCTGTTCACAATAGCAAAAAGATGGAAACAACCTGGGTGCCCATCAACAGACGAATGCAAATTATGGTATATCCACATAGTGGAATACTACGCAGTGGTAAAGAACAACGATGAAGCCGTGAAACATAACATGGAGGAAGCTGGAGGTCATTATGCTGAGTGAATTTAGTCAGTCACAGGACAAATAATATATAAGACCACTATTATAAGAACTCAAGAAAAGGTTTAAACACGGAAGACAATGTTCTTTGATGGTTACGAGGGTGGGGAGGGAGGGTGAGGGTTATTAACTAACTAGATAGTAGACAAGTATTATCTTAGGTGAAGGGAAGGACCGCATACACTACAGAGGAAGTCAGCACAACTGCACTAAACCAAAATCAAGAAGTTTCCTGAATATAATCAAACACTCTGAGGGACAGAGTAGCAGGGGTAGGGGTCTGGGGACCATGCTTTCAGAGGACATCTAGGTCAATTGGCATAACAAAGCTTATTAAGAAAACGTTCTGCATCCTACTTTGGTGAGTGCCATCTGGGGTCTTAAAAGCTTGCACGCAGCCATCTAAGATGCATCAATTGGTCCCAACCACCTGGAGTAAAGGAGAATGAAGAACACCAAAGACACAAGGAAAGTATTAGCCCAAGAGACAGAAAGGGCCACATAAACCAGAGACTTCATCAGCCTGAGACGAGAAGAACTAGATGGTGCCCGGCTACCACCAATGACCGCCCTGACACAGAACACAATACAGCATCCCTGATGGAGCAGGAGAAAGGTGGGGTACAGAACTCAAATTCTAGTAAGAAGTCCAGACTTAATGGTCTGAGACTGGAGGAATCCTGGAAAGCATGGCCCCTGGATTCTGTATCAGCCCAGAACTAAAACAATTTTTGAGGCCAATTCTTCAGACAGGGATTGGACTGGACTGTGGGACATAGAGTGGTACTTGTGAGGAGTATGCCTCTTAGCTCAAGTAGATACAAGAGACTAAATGGGCAGCTTCTGTCTGGAAGTGAGATGGGAAGGCAGAGAGGGTTAGGAGCTGGCTGAATGGACCTGGGGAATCGGGGGTGGAAAGGAGGAGTGTGCTGTCCCAATATGGGGAGAGCAATTAGCGTCACATAACAATGTATGTATAAATTTTTGTATGGAGACTAATTTGAAATGTAAACTTTATTTAAACTACAACAATCTAAAAAAAAAAAAGACAAAAGCAGTTTTACCTAAAGACACCAAAAACACAGCCTCTGCTCTCCTTTTTAAAAAATTATATGAATTTTAAAGAAAAACTAGTACATATTTAAAACTAACATATAATATATCTGACATATTTATAAGAAAAACTAGCTTTTCTTACCAGTTAATAAGATAAGGTCACATTATGTCTACTGTCCTCACCTTTCCTTGCCCAATAACTGCTTAGGCAACTGTTTCTTAGATAAGATGTTCTATGAACTCAGAAGTTATTTCCCCTCAGATAAGCAATCTTGTCCCTTTTTTATATTAAATTTTGTCTTTTCTGCTGAGAGCAGTTCCCTCAGACAGTCAAGTCTGTTCCATGATAACTTACTTCTAAACTGAGTTGCCTTCTGGCCTGATACCATTATACAGCCCATTAATAATTTTAAGCGCTTGCAAGGTAAATTCAAGGGCATTCCTCTCCTCCCTCCTCCTCTCCATTCCCCCCACCCCCCCACCAACTCTATGTTACTCTTTCTCATTTTCTCTGACACATACAGGCAAAACTGTCTAGAAGTGTTATTATAAAACCTGTAATTTAAAAAATGGGTTTCTCTATATTCAAGAACTTCTCCTTACTGACTCTTGGTTCTAACACTCTCCCTGCTACGAATTTGGCAACGCTATTCTCACTCTGTGAGTACCGTGACTTCTTCAAAATCTCGTTTTCATAGTTCAGTACTCTCAACTTCAACTGTTGCTTGATAAAATTTGGTTGTCATGACGTAGCTCCTTAAAAACAACTAAACTCAGAACACTATTTTCAGTGGCTGCATAACTATAGCACACAATGCAGACAATATTTCACATAAGCTAGGTGTGAAGACAGATGATGCTCACACTTCAGATGACAATATTTTATTTTGAAAATAAATCTTCACCACACCAAACACATAACTTTACAGAAAGCCTGGAAGACATCATTACACATATAGCCTGGAATACTCCAAAAGTAGCCCATGGATAACATCAGAAATAGTCAATTGGCTTATTAGTCAACAGTCAGTAGTCAACATCACCAAAATGGCAGCCGAGTATCATGTGTCTGTGGACTGAAAAATTAAACTACAATTCAAGCTCCATCTCTTAAAGCTATTTTCATGTATTTAGGACTCTACAAAACAAGAGAAAAATGAGCTTGATGTACATCTTTTAAAGATGACTATCAACAACTTTCCTAAATAAAACTTTAAAAAAGCAACCATCTTTCACTGGTAGTTAACAGCTTTAAAAGATCAATAAACTGAAATGAAAATTCTGAACACTAACTCTATAAGGCTCTTTTAAAAATTAAATACACAGCAACATTTCCACCCTATGTATAGGTCTGGAAGTTTGTTTCAGATGTGATTTTCTTAATATGAAGAAAACCGATTTTCTTCATATTAAGAACAGATGTCAGTAGGGGGAGGGGTTGGCTTGTATTGGTTGATTTGTGTTGTTGGGGCACCACAGGGGAACAATTTTTTCTGACAAAGTAATTAAACTGACTTCAAATGCCACTGTCTATCCTTGGGATACCGTATTTATAGGTAGTTGTAGATATAAAACATCTTCCACAGAATGTTACCATTGTATGATCGGGGCTCTTCTCAACTACACCAACATCCAGCCTGCATCCCTAGCAGATCCTTTGATGTGCTAATATTTCAGTTGATTCTGAATGGCACGTCCTGCTCTTGTTACTGTAGGACTAATTAAACATATCACATGATAGTAAAAGAGAACACTTACAAAATCAGTCTTAGAAGAAACACAACCAGAATGTTCCTAGAAGCAAGGATGTCGCTACTTCAATTCAGTTACTTTGGGCATGTCATCAAGAAAGACCAATCATTAGAAAAGGACATCCTGCTATGGTAAAGCAAAGGGTCAATGAAAATGAAGGAAACTTTCAATTAGATGGATTGACACAATAACCACAACGATGAACTCAGACTTACCAATGATCATGAAGATGGCACAGCACCAAGCAATATTTCATTCTTTTATACACTAGGTCACCGTGAGTCACAGCAGACTCTACAGCAACGAACAACAACAACAGTGTTTGCTAAATGCCAGGCACAAATCCAGGTATGCTATGACATTAGGTACTATTATTACACCCAATACACAGATAAAGAAACTGAAGTATAGACAGATTAAGTACTTGCTCAAGGTCACACAGATAGTGATACAAACAAT
This sequence comes from Dugong dugon, assembly GCA_030035585.1. Taxonomy (NCBI): domain Eukaryota; kingdom Metazoa; phylum Chordata; class Mammalia; order Sirenia; family Dugongidae; genus Dugong; species Dugong dugon. The sequence continues at coordinate 17,587,359 of CM057469.1, read as the reverse complement.
ATGTATAATTGCACTGACTCTAAAGTATAATGAAATATATTTACTCTCTATTAAAGATTTCTGTTTAACTCTGCTCCAAGTAGTATATGCTATTGTTTTACATTCATTCCCTTTCTTTAAAGCAGATTTCTTTTAAGATTGATTTATAGCAAGATTTTACTGTATATATTAAACTTATCACTGGATGGAAAGCATCTGATCCTGATGATGCCTGCCTTGGATACCACTAGGAATGTAGTATATGTCGTAGAGGCATCTTTTTGTAATTATTTCCTTCACAGAAGAAGCGTAAGACATGCCTCTCAAGTTACAGAATTTGTGAATTTCAGTTGTAGATGACCTCTGAAATAGTTACATTCATACATGACTTATAAATCATATTTAAGTATATGCTAGCAGAACAAAGCCTGTTAATCTACAGTAAATAAACATACACAGTTCTATTACAGAACACAGAAGTCACCAAGTAGACAATATTTTTCATTAAACACTCAACATTGTGACCTGCCAGCAGCATGAAATAAATTGTTTAATATTTAATACTGTGTGATGGCAATACTGAACCCAATGTGTATTTTACATTTTATGTTGACATTTCAATTTTAACTCAGATGCATTTCTATAAAAGGGTTCAAAATATGTACTTAAAAATAGTAGTTTTAATAATTTTTTTCTTCTTTTTAATGCCACCTGATAGTCATAGCATCTTCCCCTTTAATGATGATTCAAATCCAGTTTCATAAAATGGGCTTATTTTCTTGTATTAAAGATATAATAACCTTCAAAGACATTCAATAAACTTAAAAGGCTATCAGTCTGACCTACGGGATTTAAACAATTATATACAATATGATCAGTTTAGAGATCAAATTCAAGAAAAATGATTAACTCTGAAGATAGAGAAAGCACAAAATACATTATTAAAATATGAATTGATTTTAATAAGTAAAAACACAGCTTTGCATTTACTATACTTCACACTAGAAATTTTTCTCAAAAACAGCAACAGGGACTAAAACAAATCAGTTCACTGTTGTCTGGAAAGAGAAACAGATTATTCTTCTCTTCCTGTTAGGAAAGAGAGGAAAAACTCTTCAAAACTTAGTGGCATTCTGCACAGATGGGCACCAGCTCAGTCTGTCTCCCATGTGCATTACGCCCCTTTGGTATCACTCAGCTTTATTTCAGTCGATTCTCAATTAGACAAAAATTGCAATAACAATGTAAGAACCATACTGTGTACAGAAGCAAGTGAAAAATAAGCTCTTGAAATTTCAATGCCAACAGATCTCTTTCCGTATCCAATAATGTAATTCTGTTGCTTCTGCTTATTTCCCATGTTCTCTTGTTATTATAAAGGGCATCTAAATGTAAAAATATCTGACAATATTAAGCAGTAACTTTGTGCAGATTTTCTTTTTTACAGAACAGGAAGAGAAGAATTAAATATGGATGCAGATGTGAGAAAAAGTCAGGATGTGTGTGGGTATGTTTGTTTATGTGTGTGTTCTTCTTACAGTCCAAAAACCTCTAGATTATTAGTGAAGTTCAGACATAGAATTTTAAAACAAATGCAAGCATTAGACAACCAAAGTTCAGCTTCACAAGGCATAAGAATTTCCTGCTCTAAACCTTGGAAATCCTTTGGTATAAGGATAATGCATTATTAATTATTAATCATCTAATGTGTACCACATGGGGTTGCCATGAATTGCAATCAACTCAAAGGCAATAGGTTTGGTGTTTTTCTTAATTTTTTTAATATGTATTGGATGGCAACAGGTTTAGTGTTTTGGCTTAGACGTAATTCTGGGGACATTCCCATATGTTAACTCATTCAATCCGACAGTAATCCCTCTGAGGCGGGTTTTATCACCTTACTTTTCAGAAGAAGAAACAAACTTAGAGACATTAACTAATCTGCCATGTTTAGATAGCCCACAACTTAAACTTAAAGTCTTCCTTTCATTTAATAAACATTTTTAAGTACCTTCCGGATGTGTCAGGCGCTTAGCACAGCATCTGCCCTAACAGTCCATTTCTCTTCTACCACACAGCCACACAGCCAGTCTCCAAGACCCATCACAGTGCATGAGTACCCCATGTTAGATTCTCAGTGAAGATTTTTTTCAATTATTTGATTAATAAGTTACTTGCCTCTACAAAATAAATATTTAAATAATTATTTGGGTCCAGGTTTATATTATCTTAAACCATCTTGCTATTCAGCACTAAAACATATACTTGAAAAGTATTTTTAAAAAAGGGAAATTATTTCACTGATTATGATTATGCAGGACACTCATGTCAGGTGACAAACAGCTGTACTCCAAGCTAACATAATCACAGAGAAGAAATGGAATACAGTATATAAAATATACAGTATGATGCACATTCCCTCAGTCTAGTGTATAAATAATCACACATTATCTGTTTCAAGGATGTATGATTTGAACACCCAACTCAATTACAAACCTCACACAGCATGGTCTTCTAATGCTTTTGCATATAGTCAAGGCATAATGCATAGTATTGGTCAAAAAGCAAATGCTTAACATAAGGAAGACATGCAGCATAATGATTAGTGAGTGCATTACTTTAGACAATGGTGAGTCTGAATGCTAGCTGTGCCATTTACAAGCTACCTCACCTTGGGCAGGTTATTTCACTTCTCTGTCTCAGTTTCTGCATTGTAAAATGCAGATGAATACAGTAGCACCTATGGAGCCTGGGTGGTGCAAGTGCTTTGTAATCAGAGGCTAACCTGAAGGTTGGCAGTTCAAATTTACCCAGTGGCTCTGCAAAAGAAAGTCCTGGCAAACTGTTTCCATAAAATATTACAGTCAAGAAAACCCTATAGAACAATTCTACTCTAAAACACAGAGTCGCCATGAGTCAGGGGGCCAACTCAAGGGCAGCTGACAACAATAGTAGCATCTACCTACATTTCAGAGATTACTGTGAGAACTAAATGAAATGATGTATGTAAAATATTTAGCACATGTCGAGGTCAGAGTGAGGGCTTATTAAATGTCAGCTTTATACTGAAGTAGGGAGTTAGAAAACCAAACCTATTGCTATGCAGTCGATTCTGACTCATAGCAACCCTACAGGACAGAGTAGGACTGCCCCAAGGATTTCCAACAGTTTCCAAGGATCAGCTGGTGGATTCAAACTGCTGGCCTTCTGGTTAGCAGCTGAGCCCTTCTCCACCGCGCCACCAGGGCTCCACAGGGTGTTAGAGAGGCCAGGAAATAAATTTTCTGGTAGGCCTTGCAGTGAGCAGATTAGACATTGATCACTTTCTCTCTCCTCTAACCTTTAAAGCTTCTTGGTATGCAGGAAAAGACCTGCTCCTGAATTAGCTCATTTCCATAATGTGAAATTCCAGATAAATCACCTTATTTTTCTTATTTTCACAACACCCTGCTTAAAACACACACATATGCTTTTTCATACTAACATTCAAAATAACTGCTTATGATATAACAATAGCAAATACACAGATTTCCTTCTGTATGATTCTATATTCTACTTCCTTGTGTTAAGCACTTACTTTTGGACCAACACTGTGCATTATGCCTTGAATATATGCATTCAAAATATCCACTCAAAATAACTGCTTATGCTATAACCTAGCAGTCAATACACTATTACTGATTCCCTTCTGTTATGATTCTACAGTCCCTGAACAAATTACACATTTTCATTCTAAAAATAAAATATCAATTCCTTCCAAAGGTATGCTCAAATTCAAAGGGCAGTGATAAATTTGAACATTTAAAAAAAATAAGTCTCCAAAAGAGAAAAATTATATTAACCACATATTTATATCTTAAATGAAAAATATATAAATTGTTTCTGGCTTAAATAATTATACTGCTGTTTATCAGGTGGTATACAATTAGTCTTTTATCTCCAGCTTACTTCAAGCCAAGCTATTACTTAGACATAGGATGCCTACACAACTAATAAATCTATTAAGCTTTTAATTTCCGAATCCTAGCCAAAAGACAATATTGCCTCAGTAGAACAGAAAAAGTTACTGCTTTTTTAAATTTTATAACCTACATATAGGTATGAGGAAACTCGGGCTTGAATACAGGCTTCTGGGGAAGCCAAGTAGATAGAAACTTCCTTTTAAAAGCAAAATCTATTGTATTTTAACCAATAGATCTTGTTTTATATATCACTTGGTTATTCATCTCCTTTTTAATTAGTATATCAATCGTTCTAAATATAATAATTCAATACAGTCATCTTCCCAGGGGCCCAGAGTAAGCATCTTTTCGAGCAAGGAGTAATATAAAGAAACAAAGCATAAACTATAGCAGGTTTGAAAACTATTATCAACAATTTTAAAAATTGTCAAGATTGGCACAAGTACACTAAGTCAGCAGAAGTGATAGGTTTCAACAGCCTGGGGGATATTTAATAGATTCAGGCATCTAGGGAGTCAGCTCAACACACCAAAGTCAAGATTAGCAAACCTGAAACAACTGCTCTGAAAGAATTTGGAAGGGGCAGCAGTTTGGAAAGAATGTTCAACAGGATAATCCTTCTAGACTGGCAATTGTTCTGAGGTAGTACAGAAGGAAAACCAAGCACTTAAAAAAGAAAAATCAAACAGTCCCCTCTTCAGTCTGTCTTTCACCTGCAGAAGCACATCTCTCATCACCGTTATCCTCCTGCACAAGAAGATAGCTCCCTAACCTGCAGTACGCTGGTTTTCAAACCACCTTTCACAAAACCCAAATTGTTCCGCTGAGGTACCACAATGACATTAATGGGAGACAGGAGGTGTCTGGGACAGGTGGGAATTCAGTGTCTCTATCAATCAATGCAACTCCATTTTTATCTTTCTTAAACACTGGGGTCCTGTGTAAAAAAAAACTGAGAGGGACATTTGCTGCTACATAAAAATCGAAAATGGCTATCCTGATACAGTAGGTTTCATCATCTCTGGCTAATTTCAGAAACTTCCACAATCTGATGCTGTCTTGGTCATCTAGTGCTGCTATAAGAGAAATACCACAAGTGGATGGCTTTAACGAACTCAAGTTTATTCTCTCACAGTCTAGTAGGCTAGAAGTCCATATTCAGGGCATCAGCTCCAGGGGAAGGCTTTCTCTCTGTCAGCTTTGGAGGAAGGTCCTTGTCATCAATCTTCCCTGGACTAGGAGCTTCTCAGCACAGGGACCCTGGGTCCAAAGGATGCACTATTCTCCTTGTTCTTGCTTCCTGGTGGTAGGAGGTCCCCAACTCTCTGCTCACTTCCCTTTCCTTTGACCTCTTGTAAGATAAAAGGTGGTGTAGGTCACACCCCAGGGAAACTCCATTTACATTGGATCATGGATGTTATCTGAGCAAAAGTGATACATCCCACCCTAATCCTCTTTAACATAATCTAATCTTGCCTTCGGGAAACCCTGGCGGCATAGCAGTTAATAAGAGTCTGGCTGCTAACCAAAAGGTCGGCAGTTCGAATCCACCAGGAGCTCCTTGGAAACCCTATGGGGGCAGTTCCACTCTGTCCTATAGGGTTGCTTCGACAGCAATGGGTTTTGCCTCATTAATCACAGGCAGAGATCAGGATTTACAACACACAGGAAAATTATATCAAGCACAAAATGGAGGACAACCACACAATACTGAGAATCCTGGCCTAACCAAATTGACATATATTTTGGGGGGACACAATTCAATCCATGACAGATGCCACTCTGCCTTTCAAAACTTGTATCTCACAATTTCCCAAACACACTCACCATTCCAATCAATACAACTTTTCAGCTATCAACCCTGATGTTGAGAAGGCCTTTTTTGCTTGCCTTCATAGTATGATCTAACATGTACTAATTGACAAAGTGCTTTGTTAAATTAGACATGTCCCTACCTTCAAGTAGCTATCAGTTTAATGGAGAAGGAAATAAATGGAACAATTCACACAAATATAAATCACAGTAAAATCAATGTTAAATAGAAGGCCAGACTCCTACAGCTTCTGAGGAAAAACAGGGAGAAAAGCAATTCTTTCTAGCAGAAATCAGAAAAGGAAAGGCTATTGGATCTGGAATTTGATAGATGTGAGCAGAGAAAATATTGAGATCTGAAATCCTTACAGCATAAACATAGGAAAGCAAAAACATGTCAAAGCTTCGGCATATTCTGTGAGTGTGCAGACAGGTACGTGGCAGGAGCATAGAGTGGCACTGCAGTAAATTAATCTGGAAAGAAACTTTTAGATTTAGATCACTGAAGGCCTAGAACCCTTTAATAAAAATAATCCCTACATTGACATGGCACTTTACAGTTTACAAAGTGCTTCATATAAATTATTTTCATCAATCATCAGAGCAACCCTACCAAGTTAGCAGGGTGGAAATTATCAACCTCATTTTACAGGTGAAGAAACTGAGGTAAACAAGAATATTAATATTTACTTAACATTCACCACATACCAAGCACTTTGCAAGGTGACTGACAAATATCATGACCTTCTGAGGTTAAGAATTATCACCACTCCAAACTAGATGGTGCCTGGCTACCACCAATGACCACCCTGACCGAGAACACAACAGAGAGTCCCTGATGGAGCAGGAGACAGGTGGGGTGCAGAACTCAAATGCTAGAAAGAAGACCAGACTTAATGGTCTGTCTGAGGCTAGAGGAACCCCAGAAAGCAAGGCCCCTGGATTCTCTATCAGTCCAGAACTAAAACAATTCCCGAGGTCAACTCTTCAGACAGGGACCGGACTGAACTGTGGGACATAAAGCGATACTCGTGAGGAGTGTGCCTCTTAGCTCAAGTAGACAGACACAAGGGACTAAATGGGCAGCTTCTGTCCAGAGGTGAGATGGGAAGGCAGAGAGGGTTAGGAGCTGGTTGAATGGACATGGGGAATCAGGGGTAGAAAGGAGGAGTGTGCTGTCACAGTATGGGGAGAGCAATTAGGGTCACATAACAATGTATGTATCAATTTTTGTATGGGAAAAAATAAAAATAAAAAAAAAAGAATTATCACCACTCCAATCTTAAAATTAGGAAAACAAGTTCAGAGAGGTTGACAACCTTGTCCAGAGTTATGTGACTAATGGCAGGTTCAGGACTGGGATCACATTATGCCTCCAAACCCCATGCTCTGCCATGCCAAAACTGTGTCCATTTTATTGTGGAAACATTCTCCCCCCAAAAAAATGTCAAGGGAGAAGCAACTTTTAGCTGTTTAGAGAACAATGACAAGATCTGAACTGTTCTAAAAAGGAACATTCAGAGCACTTCAAAGGATGGATAGAGAAGGAAGACCAGTTAGCAGATGACTAAAGTCATCCAGATGAGAAACAGGGTCTGAAATGAAATAGAAGCGGTTAGGATGGTGCAGGAGATAAACGTGAACATGGGCTACATGGGGGAAGTAAGGTCACAGGGCTTGACTCCAGTTAGGTACATAAACTTTACCCATGTTCCATGACCTCCTCACAAGGTCTTGTCGTGGCTCATCTTTTTATAGACTCTCATTATCCTTTTTGTGATGTATCACATGGTTAAGCATTGATCATATTTCACCAAATCTAAAACGCCATTGATTTTAAGATGCACTATTATTTATGTCTTACTAACAGAAAAAAAAAATGTTGTCAATTAAACGATAACATGCTATTGACTTTAAGACACACGCTTATTTCCAACATAACAAAATGTGAAAAATATCTGCATCTGAGAATTGATGAAATATGTACTTTTTCTATATTTTTATATGATTTTATTCTCACACCTCAACAAGTTTCTAAGACCATGTCTTAACAGGAATAGTGTTTGTAATGCCATGGCCTCTAATACAAGGCAGTGCTTTATAACCATTCTGTGAGGATAGTACGCACTGATCCTATAGTCTAAGAGTATGCTGTCTCTGTCCAGAACTGGAAGGGCTTCTTAAATTCCACATCTCTGGCTGTCCACCCTCCTACATTACCATTTGCTGAGTGCTTACCATGTTCTAAACACTTTTCATGAAATTTGCTGTTTAAGTCTCACAATTCTGTGTGCACACAGTATCATTAATCTTTATTATTAGATGAAGAAATTCAGTTTTCAACTAATAATTCTGAAGAAATAAAAGCCTGGAGGAAAGTGATTTTTCAATCAAAGGTGCCTCTGAAGAGAAACATGTCTAGTGGCATAATCTTGCTAGCTTTTGTTTTTCTTGATTTTGTGAAATATTAACTCAACACCAGGTAATTTCTCTTGTATAACTCTTTATTGACTGTGGATCATACTGAGGCTTCTGGTCAGAATATCTTTATTTATTTTTTAGAATAAACTCTCATTTAGTGGAGTATGAGCCAGCTGTAAGTGACAAGAGGTAGACTCCAGAGAGCCTGAAGTCCTCAGTCTTAAGAACACATCTTTCAGGGATGATAGTTCCTGAGTTATTTGTATGTCAGAAGGTCTCAATACAAACATGAAACAACAGTGAAAAGCCAGCAAATCAACAAGAGGAAAAAATGTTGGAAACACTGTGGTATTCAGGGACTATCACATATCTGAATAAATGAGCTCATCGTCCAGTTTACCTAAGCCTTCTCCTATGAGGGCAGCCTCTTGATTAGCAAAAGAATCAACAGAAAATACTCCCACAGTGCTTGCATACTTACGTACAATGATGTTAAGGTAACTAAGAATTACTCACATTCCCTTACGCTGACAACCTTCAAGCTAATGAGAAAATGGACTTTTTCCAAAGCTATTGGGTTTGAGAAACATCTGTTTTGCATTAGCTAATCTTTCACAAATGTTTTTTAACACTTAGGGTCCACATATTTGCTATTCTAAAAAAACACACGCAACTGATCCTCATCCTTAGAATTTTGAGCTTGCAATCATCTGTTCCTCAAGATACGTTTTTCAGCTCTTCTGTTTGCAGAAAATGTGATTTCAAAAGGGCATCACACGACTCCTTACCAACTCTTCCATTTTAGCTTATTTTTAGTAGTTATCTAAAAGCTTTTGCTCACAAAACATCAAAGTCTATGATCCCTAAAAAGTTCGATTTTTTTTTTTTTTTTAAGATGAGGAGGGAACTCTTTTGGGAATTCCATGCTCTTCCTTTCTCACTTGATCTCTGTTTCCATCAGGTAGCTTTATATTCATCCTTCAAGTTCAAATGTCTTTCCTAAACCACTCTAAAAGAATTAACAGTTCCTTCCTCTGTGTTCTCAAACTATTTTGTTCACATTACCATTACCGTACTTAACACATTCATTACAGCAAACTGTTTATATGCCAAATCATGAAGTCTACAAAGACAGAATAAATCACTTATTCATCTTTATATGTCTAAAATGTATGTGGTACAGTGTTTGTTGAATAATTTTATTACTGTGACTCAAAATCCCTACTAATAATTTTATTTTATTTAAAGAAAATATTATAATATCAACTATTCTGTGAAATGGTTAATGAGAAAAAGAAAATACATTTTCAAGTAAAAATTCAAAATGAAGTATAATCACAAGAAAAAATACAAATTGCAGAAAACAGAATTTTCCTTTTCTCATTCATTTTCCATGGTTTTTTAATTCCCTTCTGTTAAACTTCTCTTAGGGCAATTTCATATATGAATCATTATATCTATTTTTATGAATCTGACAAATATCCTGCCCAAAGTTACAGAATATGTATTTAGTACTGGATATAACAAAATTCTCTTTGCAACTTTTTATCAGAATATTTGCCTGCCTGATTAAATACGAAATAGAGCAATATTTAAATAAATCTGCATAGCCTGAATACAAACCAGCGAAGAGAGAACTGATTATACGCTAGGCCAAAGGGAGAAACTGGATTACCATTACAATTATAGCCTAGATAATCTACAAAGCAAGTAATCTTGCATTAACATACAAAGTGAAGTATGTTAAATATGTAAGATACTTAGCACATATACTAATAACATAATAGAATACAGACACCTGCAAGTCTACTTTATGGGTCCAGTCCATAGGTAAATCCCTGAAATCTCACATGAAAAGTACTTTGAAGAAACATTTTCCAATTCTTATTTGAACATACTCTTTCTACTTCTTAAATGCCAGCAAACGGTTCCTGGTATAGAAGCAGAGAGATCTTATCAAAGAACTCACCGTACACATGAGAACGCCTCACCTGTAATTCCTCCTCCTCCGCCTGTGTCTGCCTGTTGAAATCTCCCTCATTTCTAAGGACCAGCTCCATCACAAGCTTTTGAAGCCATCCCTAATTCTCCTGACTAACCAGACATTCTGATTATATATCCTCAGACCACTTTTACTGAATCTCTTTTTTTAATTGTGGTAATATATGCACAACATAAAATTTGCCATTTCAACCATTTTCAAGCATACTATCCACTGACATTAACCACACTCACAATGTGGTGTAACCATCACCAAAACTTTTTCATCACACCAAACAGAAACTCTGTACCCATTATACAATACTAAATCTCTCTTACAGCCCTTAAGGTATTTTTCCTGGACTGTAATGCAAAGGCAGGGATTGTACCTTAGGTAGCTGAGCATACAACTGTTTACTCAGCAATACTTGAACAGAAAGCAGGCTTTATTCAACCCTAATTCCAGCTCCTCATTTCACCAGACTTCTATTTCTAGTCCAGGGCTAGGGTCTTTCATCCTGATTCCCTTAATACCTGAAGAAGCAAGGTACTTTCTGCCTTTATCTATAACAGAAGGCAGTCATCACATATTCACCGTTCCCAGGTGTAGGGATGTATAAAATGATACACACTCAGATTTCTCTTGTTTTTTGGAGGCTTCTGCTTCTCTGTCATGTCTCGTATAGTTTATCAAGGTATCTATTATCAATTGGGAATCATAACACTGTTAATAAAATGTCCCAAATTCTTGACTAACATCTCCATTAACCTGGTAACTCAGTTAAACTGAAGTAGTTGAAGAGAAATTTACAGGCTATCATTACTAATTTAGGATCAGGAAAGACCAACAATCATGTGTGAACCTTTTTAACGAACAAAATCTCCCTCTTCGTCCTTTCCACTAAATGCCAGTAATCCCACTGTACTACAACCAATCTAAAATATACCCTTTGAAGCCCAAGGTTAAGTTCTATCTCATTCATGAAGTCTCCCAGTTTACTCTACTCTCTTTAAACTGACTGATCACATCTTTTCCAGATCTATATTAACTCAATAAATAGCAAATTAAATAGCTTCTGTTATCATTTTATAAGAATTAATTCAATCCTCTTATTAGAGTAGGGCTGATAATACATTCTGAGAAGTAAAGTTACATAAGCAGTGGTAAGCCATAATCTGTGCATTCAGATCACTCTCATTTATAAATGTATACTTTTTCTCCCATCTACAGGATGACCCTTGAATTTATCCTGTCATGTATTACTCTTGAGTGATGCCGTGTGTATGAGACTTACCTTCCCAAGAACTGTGAACTTCCCTGCAGTGTATGTTCCACAATGCCAAGCAAAGTGTTTTCAAACTAAGAAGGCACTCAAATTGGTTGATTTAAACAGATTTTCTCTTTGACTATTCTCAACAAAACTTGGTTGGATTAGGACCAACAGGAATTAATTTAAGTTCAAGTTAGGGCCTTATCAGACCCTGCTCTCCTGATTCCTGGAAGAACTGGGCAACAATCCTTCCCACAGAAAGAAAGTGACTGAATTTTCTTTATAATCTAGACAAAATGTTATATAAACGAATGTACTTATTATTTAATCATGCTACCTTGCATTTGTATCAAACCATTCATTTCTCAAAGCCCAAACACATCAATAGTCCTACTAGATTGAAACTTACTAATTTTCACGTTAAATTTCTTATACAGTGGCTTAGAGTTAGACATTCCAATCATGTCATACTTCCCTCAGATTCTTAATCATTGTATCTTACCGGATGTGTTTATCTATGATATAATAACCCTGTGTGCTCAAGTCAGAAGAGACGGGGGCCCTCCTCAGCTCTCGAAGCATATTAATCATGTTTCTTTCTTTTTTCTTTTTATGGTTCCTATGAGTTATTAGACACAAAACATGGAGTTTCAAGATTACTGTTGGAGAATATACGATTCTAATAGTTAACTACTTCCATATTATCTAAGTTTGACAAACTTTTGATGTATTCTTCCTTCGGTTTTATTATGCTAAGTTTCGCATCTGGGCTTCTTACAATGCCTAACTTTTATAGAAAGAATGTAGTCATATAATAAAAAACACTGATGTGAACGCATCAACATTCTACCCAGTATTTGATTCTGGGACTCTTGCTGGAGGCTGTGAACTCCATTCTCCAAATGTGCACTTATGTTTCATGCTTTAAAACAGCTAAATTACTATATGTAACTGAAAGCAATACAGCAACTTTTTAAAAAAAAGATTTGTAACTCAGGATTTTTTACTAATTCTGCCTGAGAGCCCCTCCATCTAGTCCAATTTCATCCAAATGTTCTTGACTAGCCCGTAAATCATATGAAATAAAATGCCTCACCACAGATGCAGGCAGTCTGAGAGTCAATCAAATACCATGGAAATACAATATACAGTGTTACTCTCTGATGACTCAGAAAGCCAGTAACTAAGGTCTCAGCCTGGCTCCCTGCTTAGATCAGAATTCTACGGAATTTATCTTCCCATTCATACATTTACATGGAAAATTCAATGCCTAGTATAACTAGCACACCTGGCAGATGTTACTCCTACATTAGTTTTCATAGTTGTTTTTGTAGATAGATCTTTAGCAACTGGGAGACTGGACTTGGTGCCCTCCCTTTGGGCCTCTTTCATGTTAGTAGGGCTTATTCCTTAAAAGGAGACAAGAAGACAGACATTGTGGGGACGAAGTACAAAGGCGAAGAACAGGGGTTGGCAAACTTCCTATAAAGGGCAGGCTTTGCAGACCATATGGCCTCTGTTACAACCACTCAACTCCGCTTCTGCAGCAAGAAAAGAGATGATATGTAAATGAATGGGCACGGCTGGTTTGGGCCTCTGGTTGTAGTTTGCCAACTCCTGGACCAGAACAAGTACCTGGAGTCAGATGCCCCAGTTTGATTAGCATGTTACTTACTAGCTGTATAACTACAGGCAAGCTGCTGAATGTTGCTAGGCCTCAGTTTTCCATCTATAAAACGGAGATAATGACAGTACCAATCTCATAGGATTGTTATGAAGATTATATATAAGGCAATGTATGAAAAGCAATTAGCACACCTGTTGTGGTTGTTGTTAGCTGCCATTGAGTCAATTCCAACCCCTGGTGACTCCATGTATGTCAGAGTAGAACTGCTTATAGGGATCTGCTTCTGAAAGGTTATGGACTTTCAGAAGCAGATCACCAGGCCTGTCTCCCAAGGCACCTCTGGCTGGGTTCAAACCACCAATCAGCTAGTAGTAGAGTGCTTAACTGTTTGCGCCACCCAGGGACTGATTAGCATGTAGTAAGTGCTTAAGAGATGTTTGCTACATTAACATGTAAGCAATTACATATTAAAGAAGGTGCCATTTTGTGAACTTTTAAACAGAAAAATGTACTCAGTTTAAGTCACCTTGTTTAAAAGGAAGTACAAGATTTCACCAAAGAAGATATGCAAATGTCCAATAAGCCCATGATAAAACGCTCAACATTATTCATTACCAGGAAAATATAAATTAAAACCACAGTAAGAGGCCACCACACATCTTCTAGAATGACTATAAAAAGATGGATAACAGCAAACAATGGTGAAGCTGTGGAGCAAGTGGCACTTCATACACTGCTGGTGGGAATGTAAAATGCTATAGCTACTTTGGAAAACAGTTTAGCAGTACCTTGTAAACTGAAAAATACACTTATTATGTGATCTGGCAAATCAACTACTGGGTATTTACCCAAGATAAATAAAACATATGCCCACACAAAGATCTGTACACGAATATTCAAAATAGCTTGATTCATAATAGTTAATCAGTGGAGACAAACTGTGTTATATCCCTAGAATGGAATACTACTCAGAGTAAAAAGAAACAAGCTACTGGCACAAACAACAACATGCATTAACCTCAAAATCACTATGCTCAGTAAAAGAAGTCAGACACTAGAGTATATACGGTAAGATTCCACTTATTCGAAATTGTAGAACAAACAAAACTAACCTATAGACAGAAAGCACTTCAATGGTTACCTGAAGGCAGAGGTGTGTGAAGATTGATACCAAAGGGACACATTGCAACTTTTTGAAAGGATGGAAATATTCTATATCTTGATTGTGGTGGTGGTTGTTAACGGTGCATATATTTGCTAACACTCATCAACCTAAACAATAAAACTGACGTAAACAAAAAGGCACAAGGGAAATGAGAAAGGAAGTGGCAATGCAAACAGCTAAGTACATAAGGTGCTCAGCACAGAGACCATCAGTCTGGGATGCTTTCACTGCCTCAGGTCAGCCTGGAGGGCCCTGAACACTGAGTGCAAAATCTAGAAACCAATCCCTCCCACGCCACCTCTGTCACTGTCACGTTTATTTTGACTTCCCTTTCCAGCCCAAAAGTGGGAAGATACTTTGGTGGCCAGACTCTAACGTACCCCCCACCATGATCCCCTGCCTCCTGTTGTTCATACCTTATAGAATCCCCTCCCTGTGAGTATGGGCAGGACCTGTGACTTGCGTCTAATCAACAGAGTAGGACAAATGTTTATGCCATCCTGTGATCACTTTATGCTACAAGACTCCTCTTGATAGCAGACTTGCACTCGAGCCTCTCTTTGCTGAGCTGCCAAGTGGGGAAAGTCCACGTGGCAAGAAACTGTGGATGGCCTCTGGGAACTGTAGGCTAACTCCAGTCAACAGCCAGCAAGAAGCTGGGGCCTTCCATCCGACCCCTGTAAGGAAATGAAATTCTGCCAACCACCTGAGTGAGCGTGGAAGCAGACTCTTCCCCCAGTCCATCCTCCGGGAGAGAAGCAGCCTGGCTGACACCTTGACTGCAGCCTTGTGAGCCCCTGAGCAGAGGACCCAGCCAAGCTGTGCATACGGATACTCCTGACCCACAGAAACTGTGAGATCAAATAAACATGTGTTGTTCTAAGCCGCTATATTTGTGACAATTTCTTACCCTCATAGAAAACTAATACAGATAGAGATGGAGATATTTAAACATTAAAAAAAAAAAAATGTGCCCAATAAAACAGGCTTTTTCAGAACTCCAGGGCTAGGCAGAACTGCCTGTCTGTTCTTCAGACCATGCAGCCACTTAGTTCAATAAGCAATGCTACCCTCTGTTCCCTCCTCAACACGACAGACCACGTCAGCCCAGCATCTTCCAGACCCTAAAGTGTAACTGTACATGGCTCACAGATCTCAGAACTCTCTCTAAGAACACTACAGGGTGCACATTACCTACTGTCCCTTAAAACCAGTGTCCTACTCCCTCCTGGGGAGACATACACACTCGGCTCTAAGTGGCCCCGGCGGATATTGCTCATAACAGTCTCAAAGAGCCATGAACATCAGGATGGGAGACAGCTGTGACCAGCCTTCATGTGCATGGGGTTCTACTCTGCAGCTAAGGAGGAAGTGAAGTGTAAAAGACTGGTTCTTGACCTCTGTAATATGTTTATCACAAAACTAAAATATGCAGACTATGGAACAAGCAATCATACTGTATGGAGAGAAAAAAAAAACAGTGTGATACCATGGGAAAAGAACGATATAAGAAGTCTGAAGTACTCTGCCAGCAACAGCCCTGCCCATGATACATCACAAAATCTCCCTAAAAAATGAGGAGCTTATGTTCTTTAAAGTGTCTTCCAGGTCTAATAATCTATAATTTTACAGCCTTAATATAAGAATCTTTAGTTTGACAATTACAGTAAGCAGAAAAGAACTATTACCTTGAAAAAAATGTGTGCTAAGGCATCAGGAAAACAACAATCTGTTAAGAGTACTTACTCTAAGTAATTAAGATTAGCACGCAGTACTCCAAGTTTGGCACACACTGTATTATTAGCATTTGAGGTTCTAGTTTTATAAGTCAACCCCATACAGCTAGGCTGCAGAGAAAGGCCATTCAAATTTACTAAGATAACCTCTAGCTACTACATGTATGTCCTGTGTTATTTTACTTTAATTTTAGTGCCCAGAAGTAATCATTTCATGTCTAGTTTCTTATTATAAAGGAGCCCTTGTGGTGCAGTGTTAAAAGCGCTCAGCTGCTAACCAAAAGGTTGGTGGATAGAACCAACCAGCAGCTCCATAAGAGAAAGATGTGGCAGTCTGTGTCCATAAAGGTTACAGTCTTGAGTTTTTGGTTTTTTTTTAGTTCTTATTATAAATATAACTCTGTGAAATACTGACATTTCATATGCAAGCCATTAACTAATGCTAGTTTATCTTTATAACCACCTGGGGGGGAAACCCGTTGCTGTTAATTCCGACTCATAATGATCCACAGGAGAAAGATGTGGCAGTTTGCTTCTGTAAAGATTATAGATACCACCTGTGAGTACTGTGCTCCTCAAAATAATCATCTAAATGAAACCAAATGGTAAACACTTACCAGAGACCAAAGATGAGATGGCAAGGGAAGACAGGGAAGCTAGATTAATGGACACAGAACAACCAGAACGGAAATAATGAGAGTGCTGATAATATTGTAAAAATGTAATCAATGTCACTGAACAATATATATAGAAATTGTTAATCAGAATGTAATTTCCTCTGTAAACTTTCACCAAAAACACAATAAAAAAAAACTGCGACTTAGGAAAAAGATGGCTAGTCCCACCATTATAAGTGGAAGGATGCCTTGCTCAGCACTTTGGCTATTTTATTTGCAAACCGCCCCCTCCCCAAAAAAAAACCATTGCCACCGAGTCGATTCTGACTCATAGCGACCCTACAGGACAGAGTAGAACTTCCCCACAGGGTTTCCAAGGACTGCCTGGTGGATTCAAACTGCCGACCTTTTGGTTAATAGCCGAACTCTTAAACACTACGCCACAAGGTTACCATTTTATTTATTTTATTTGCAAAGGACCTAAAAATTAAAACCATGCTAATCTTCCATAGAAGTGTTTCCTAGAACCTACCAATTTATTTTACAAATTCATTCAACAAACATTTATAGCTTTCTAAAAGACCACAGGGATGCAAAAATATGTAGCATTACAGCCCCTGCACTCCAGGTACTCACAGATATTTATGATCCATTTAGAAAGACACATTTGAGAATTAAATTCTAGCATATGATAGGATACTACAAAGGTGAAAAGGAAGCAAGGCTACCCTAACGTCAGAGGTATAGCCTGCCTCACTGGCTTCAGGTCACTTGACATTTGTTACTGAATCAACCCAGGAAACACTAATCTCTTCCACTGTACTTCATTAATAATAACAGCTGTCGTTTACTGGCAATCTATCTTGTGCCAGGCATAGTGGCTACGTGCTTTCCACACACTATCACATTTATCCCACTGGACAACCCTGTTGTTGTTGTTAGGTGCCGTCAAGTCAATTGCAAATCATGGCGACCCATGAGACAGGTATTTTTATGCTTACGCTTATTTCATGGAGGAAAGCTCTACTGTAATAGTGAACATACTCTGCAATGATGTTTTTCTTTAAAACAGCAGGTTCTTCTCTGTAAGATAGTGAGCATTTTAAGCATAGGGCATTACATCACTGTCATCTTTGTACCCCCAGAACCTAGCATATCCCTAGTACCTGGCTCAAAAAATGCCCATGAAATATATGGGTGAAGATATTATTGAATGAATGTGGTTACTAAATACATACTACATATGCATGACTTGTGCTTAAGCATCGAGAAGTAGTGGAGTAAAAAAGAGATGAAAAGGCTTTGATTCCTGAAGTAGCAGAGTAAAAAAGAGATAAAGGCTTTGATTCCTGAACATACACATCCACACATAACTATGGCAAGAATAAAAGTCCCATTCTATGAGCAAATACAATGCTGTGGAAATACAGCTTAATACTAGTAAGTTGAAAGCCAAAGAAAAAGAACTCCTATATTGGGGAATGATGATACACACAGTCGCTGGACTTTATTGGGACCTGAAAAGTATTAAGGGGAGGGAAAAAAGGGAAGGCAGGATTTAGTTCAATTCTACTTCTGTTTTTGTAAACATTCCTACAAAACGAATTGATCTGAAAAATACTTCTACAAGATGTGAACTCTGTGAATCCAGTTTTTAAGGTCCAACTATGTAGCTGGAATTTATACAGACCATCGCACTGGAAAAGATGAAACAGAAATTCATAAAAAAAAGATGTAAAAAATGAAAAAAATACTGTTATGTTCTAAAAAGCTATTGTAGTTTTCCTTACCTACCCTTATTTTTCAACATCTGTTTTCTTGCCACTTCAGACAGATGAAGATAAACGAAGTACAGTAGTTAAACTTCTGTGTTTGGATACAAATTATCTTTTGTATCAACATTATTGTTTTGTAAACACTTTTAATATTGCCTCTAGCAGACGAGACTTCTGCTTCAACATATGTTATGGAAAAAATGGCAAAAATGTATTCATGACCAAAATAACTAAACAGTCAACAAAAACTACCTAGAAAACACTGTATTATAACTCAATCTGGTTTGCTGTTGTTAAATTCCAATCCCTTTCTTCAAATAGGAATGAATAACCTCAGATTCTCAGGACTGTTAACACTTTCTATTTCATCCTACCCTACACTAAACCAGTACTGCAAAAAATCACTTCTTAAGAGAGATTGGCATTTAATCTCTTCCTCCTGTCCCTTCCCTGGGACACGAGGCACAAAAAAGAGATAGCTCTAATGGCTCCTCTGTTCAACAACGGCCACCTTAAAAATCTAGTTTACTGAGGGAGCATGCAGCTCACATATAAAGTAAAGCAGTAGTCAAGCTCCTGGGCTCTGGATTCAGACTGCTTGGGTTCAGATCACAGATCTACAATGGAAGACTTGGCAAGTCACTTACCTTTCTAAAACAGATAATCTAAATTGTAAGACTGAGATAATCACACGCACAGAGCTTAGCATACTAACTGAAACAAAAGTACTCAATAAGCATGAGCTACTACTATCATTACTACAATCTCTATGCTAGTTGCCTCCTAAAAGTCTTGCCCTTGACTCTCAACTGAACAAACCAAAAGGACCTCAAAGTCTTTAATCTAGATAAACTGGACTACACTGTTAAATGTGTCCATCCTGCCTGCCTTCCTCCCCTTCCCCTTCCTAACAATAATCAGTACCACAGGAAAGCTTTTTTCATACATATATACTTACATGTTCGTATATATTTGTTATGTCTTATTACGTTAACTAGAGGTCTCAAATTAACCAATATGGCCCCAATTTCAAGTACTCTTCCCCACTGGTCTCGTAATGACACTTGCTTCTGTGAGACCAGAAAAAATACAAAATCGCCACACCTATAACATCAAAAGTGCAGGATCATTTGCTCGGAGAACTTATAGCACTGACAGAAATCCACTAGGATCCCTATTGCTGTATCTTTAGAATTCCTATCTTCCACTCATCATACTACACAGTCGTAAACAAAGACTGCAACACATTCTTGGTTTGATGCTCCGTGACAAAACAGCGTAGTTCAATTGTGACATACACACAACCTTCGGACACCATTCATAACAGTCCAGCTTCTAATAACCGATTTCAAAAGTAAAGGATGGCTTTACATCAGCTTAGTGTCAACTGCTTACATTTAGCACATTAATATTTAAGTAAAATAGTAAAGCAATCAGTAGAAAAATTAAGCATCATTAACCTCTCATGAAACAAAGTCTACATTAATATTGTTCTTAGAATGAAATCTTGCTACAGAACTGAATTCCATGTCACCTGCTACTTTAAATACTCTCTCAGAGCCAATATCCACAGCATTGGTGAACATGCTACAAGCTGGCATATAAAGCTGTCAGAGGCTGCATGGCAGCACTACTTTAGCTGTTAGATTAAGATCTCCCAAGAGTCAAGTGCTGCGGTTCTTCGGCATCTAGCATCTGGTACTGTGCTGCAAACGCAGAACAAAGAAAGCAGCAGATTGAGAAGTCTTTAAGTTTTCCTTTGACCATCTGCAGCAGGTAAAGAATATCTTTCAGACTTCTGGCCAACATGGCGCTATAGTCAGAAGCACCATGCCGTCCCTCCACAGCAAAGATCTGAAAAACTAAGTCAAACAGAGTCACACATCAATCCTGAAACCCTAAGCATCAAATGAAGAGATAAAGTACTCAGTCAAGCACCAAATGGAATAAGAAACTGACCGAGAACAGAGAGCGAGGAGTGTTACATGCAGATGTCCCCTATCAGCTACCATAGCATGGATCCGCCATCTTGGACTCCTATCAGAGATCAGTGAACAGAGGGTACATGAAAACACCTTCATGGAGCTTCCAGCAGGAAACAGAACAAGCAGTAACCAGCGATATACGCTTTCCCACCCCCCCCAACCTTCTTCACCCCAACTTGGCCTCCTCTGTTTCCTGCAGGCACAGTCTCTTGGCCGGGAAGAACCAGCTTCACCCCACGGTATCGCTTGGATTCCACCCGCACACACTGGCTGGCTCCCTGAGTGCCATCTGTTGGCTGCTGGTGTTGCTTTTTTCCGCTTCTTTAGATTTCTTCCTTACCTCTCATCACCTCCCCCTCCTTTCTCTCAAACATCTGGCTCCGTGTGCCATCTATGCTTCTTCCTGAAAGTCTGAGAAACACCGCTCAACTGTGAAACTGCTTCCTGGCCCGTGATGCCATGCTGGTCCACGCCCCAGGGCTTGTTTGTTTGCTCTGATTTGTTCTCTTTTGATTTGTCTGTTTGTTTTCTTTTTCTTTTCCCTGTTTGGGAGACCCTTCTAGCTGAACAGTACCACGTGGCATGGAAGCTACTCCACTCCTCTGCGCAGATGCACAGGGACAGGCCTGGGAACGTTTCTTCTTTCTTGTTTTGTTTTTTTTTTTGGGGGGGGGGTTTGGGTTTTTTTTTTTTGTTTCTTTGTTTTCTTCTCTCTCTTATTCCCATTTTGTCTTTCTTCATTTCCAGTTTCTTGATTTATTCTTTTTTTCTTTTACTCTTTTTCTTATTTTTTTCATTTTTGTTTCCCCCATTTCTGAGTCTATCTTCTCTCCACTCCAATAGCAAGCTCCCTTAGCACTTTTTTTTCTGTGTGTATGTTTTTGGCTCCTGTTCCTCTCTCCTCTCTCTCATTTTTCCCATATCCATCTTAGCTCCACACATCATAATGTACCCCCTTCTTCCTGCCTACCTGCACTATGCGCTGAACATCACACTCCCAAGCAGCACAGGTATGGCCTACTGAAACCTGCCATACACTGATTCTCGGACTGCACTGTCAGCCCTGGTACATGCCACAAACAAGCCATCCTAGCAACTCCCATTCAGCTGGACCTGTTCTGCTGGACCATACCTGAGTGACTGACCCTGTCCATTGGAAAAGGAGGGGAGAAGTATCATACCCACAAACAAACAAACAACAAAGAACACACAGCCCACCTGTTCAGCCGTAACCAAATAAAACAAAAAAGCAGGATGAAACAAACAAATCTACAATCAATAAATGAGGAAAATAACTACCGAATGCCCCAAGACAGGAGACAATATCAAAACATTTACAAAAACAGGACAGGACAGTGTCAGTAGGTGTCCAAAATAAAACACTAGATGACTTCCCAGTAGAAGAAAAGGCACTAGAACTACACAATAGGGAATTCACACCTCTGATATTCAGAATTATCCAAGAGTTGAAGCAAAGAGTGACAAAAATGAGGAAAAAATAGACAAATTCATGGAAAATACAGACAAAAAAAGGAAAGAATTCAAGAAAATAATACAGGAGCCAAATGCTAAAATAAATTCACAAGTAGAAATCATATAAAAACAATTAGAAATACAAAAGATAAACAACAAAATTTCAGAAACGGACAGTGTCATAGAAGTGCTGAGAAGCAGGTTTGAAATGATGGAAGATAGGATCAACGAAATTGAAGACAAACACTTGGCTACAACTCTGAGAAAAAAGAATGAAGAAAAATGAAGAAACCCTGGGAATTATGTGGGATACAATCAAAAGTAAAAATTTACAAGTGACCGGAGTTTCAGAATAGGGGGAGAAAACAGAAAACACAGAGATCATTGAAGAATTGCTGACAGAAAACTTCCCCAAAATCATTAAAGATGAAAAGCTGACCATCCAAGAAACTCAATGGACCCCATATAGGATAGACACCAAAAGAAAATCACCAAGGCATATCATAATCACACTCGCTAAAACCAAAGACAAAGAATCCTGAGAGCAGATCGAGAAAAACAAAAAGTCACATACAGAGGAGAAACAATAAGACTAAGCTCAGATTATTCGGCAAAAACCATGCAGGCAAGAAGGCAACAGGATGACATACATAAAACCATGTAAAAAAAAAAAAAAAACTGCCAGCCAGAAATAATATAACCTGCAAACCTCTCATTTAAATATGATGGTGAAATTAGGTCATTTCCAGATAAACAAAAATTAACGGACTATGTAAAAACCAAGCCAAACTTACAAGACCTATTAAAGGGCACATTTCAATCTGAGAACAAACAACATCAGACCACAGGCTGAATATACGACACAGGATTGTACTAGCCAGATACCAACTTAGGAAACGAACTCTTAAGGACTACTCAAAACCAAAAGAATTACAACAGGGAACCAGAGAGGTTAATCTGTAAATGACAACAGCATCAAAACAATAAAAGAGGGAATAAACAGTGTAGGGATAGAACCTTCTAATGGAGAGGAAAGCCAGGCGATACCAAGTAATAATAGACTGGTTCAAACACAGGAAGATAAGGGTAAATTTCAAAGTAATCACAAAGAACGTTAACCAACCTATTCATCAAAGTAAAGAAGAAAAACAAAGTCTCAGTAAAAACAAAACCCACAAAAACAAAAGAAATGAAAAAAAAATCCACAAACAAAAGGAACTCAGCACAGGAGAGTAACAGGAACAAAGAAAACGTCAGCACCACAAAAAAAAAAAAAAAAAAAAAAAAGAAATGACAGCAATAAACTCATATCTATCGATAACTACACTGAATGTAAATGGCCTAAATGCACCCATAAAGAGATGGAGAGTGAGAGAATGGATAAAAAAGCAGGCTCCATCTATATGCTGTCTACAAGAGACATGCCTTAGAAACAAAGATGTAAATTTATTAAAAATCAAAGGATTGAAAAAAATATATCAAGCAAACAGCTTCCCAAAAAAAGCAGGAGTGGCAATTCTAATCTCAGATAAAACAGACTTTAAAACAAAATTCTCCATAAAAGACAAAGAAGGAGACTATACAATGATTAAGGGGACAATCCATCATGAAGACATAATCATAATAAACATCTACACACCCAATGACAGGGCTCCAAAATACATAAAGCAAACTCTAATAGCTCTGAAAAGAGAAACTCACAGTTCCATAATAATAGTAGGAGACTTCAACACACCACTCTCAGTAAAGGACAGAACATCTAGAAAAAAACTCAGCAAAGATACAGAAGACCTAAAAGGCACAATCAGGCAACTTGGCCTCATAGACATATATAGAACACTACCCCCAACGGTTGCAAAGTACACATTCTTTTCCAATGCACATGGAACATTCTCCAGAATAAACCACATCTTAGGCCACAGAGCAATCCTCAACAAAATCCAAAATGCTGAGATAATACAAAGTATCTTCTCTGACCACAATGCCATCAAGGTAGAAATTAACAACAGGAAAAGTAAGGAAAAAAAATCAATTACATGGAAACTGAATAACACCCTGCTTACACATCACTGGGTAATAGAAGAAATCAGAGATGGAATCAAAAAATTCCTAGAATCAAACAAGAATTAAAACACATCATACCAAAACCTTTGGGACACAGCAAAGGCAGTCCTTAGAGAACAATTTATAGCAATAGATGCACACATCAAAAAAACAAGGGATAAAATCAAAACATTAACTACAGAACTCGAGTAAACAGAAAGAGAACAGCAAAAACAGCCCACAGCCACTAGAAGAAATGAAATAATAAAGATCAGAGGAGAAATAAATGAAATAGAGAATAGAAAAACAATAGAAAGAATCAACAAAACCAAAAGTTGGTTCTTTGAAAGGATCAACAAAATTGACAGACCACTGGCCAGACTGACAAAAGAAAAACAGGAGAGGATGCAAATAACCCAAATAAGAAATGAAACGAGGGACATTACAACAGACCCAACTGAAATAAAAAGGATTATAAGAGTATTATGAAAAACTATACTCCAACAAATTTGAAAACCTAGAGGAAATGGATAAATTTCTAGAAACATACTACCTACCCAAACTATCGCAAAGTGATGTTGAAAATCTGAACCGACCCATAACAAGAGAAGAGAATGAAAAAGTAATTAAAAAAAAAAAAAGCTCCTGACAAAAAAAAGTCCTGGCCCCGATGGCTTCACTGGAGAATTCTATCAAACATTTACAGAAGAGCTTATACCAGTACTACTCAAACTATTTGAGAACATAGAAAAAGAAGGGATACTTCTGAATTCATTTTATGAAGCCAGCATAACCCTGATACCAAAACCAGGCAAAGACGCCACAAAAAAAGAAAATTACAGATCAATATCTCTCACGAATATAGATGCAAAAATTCTGAACAAAATTCTAGCCATTAGAATTCAGCATCATATCAAAAAAATAATACACCACGACCAAGTAGGATTCATATCAGGTATGCAAGGATGGTTCAACACTAGAAAATCAATCAACATAATCCACCACATAAATAAAAGGAAAGGAAAGGAAAGAATCACATAATCATCTCGACTGACGCAGAAAAGGCATTCGACAAGTCCAACACCCATTCCTGATAAAACTCTCAATAAAATAGGTATAGAAGGGAAATTTCTCAACATAATTAACGGGCATCTATGCAAAACCGAGGGCCAGCATCATTCCTAATGGAGAGAGGCTGACCACATTCCCCTTGAGAACAGGAACAAGACAAGGATGCCCTTTATCTCCACTCTTATGTAACATTGTGCTGGAAGTCCTAGCTAGAGCAATAAGTCAAGAAAAGAAATAAAAAGCATCCAAATTGGTAATGAAGAAGTTAAACTGTCCCTGTTTGCAGACGATACGATACTATACACAGAAAACTCTAAAAAGATTCCATGAGAAAACTACTGGAATTAATAGAAAGATTCAGCAGAGTAGCAGGATACAAGATAAACATACAAACATCAGTTGGATTCCTACACACCAATAAAGAGAACGATAAAAAGGAAATCAGGAAAGCAATACCATTTACAATAGCCCCTAAAAAAATAAAATATTCAGGAATAAATCTAACCAGGGATGTAAAAGACCTATACAAAGAAAACTACAAAACACTACTGCAAGAAACCCAAAGGAATCTACATAAATGGAAAAACATCCCATGCTCATGGATAAGTAAACTCAACATTGTGAAAATGACAATTCTACCCAAAGCAATTTACAAATACAATGCAATCCCGATCCAAATAACAACAACATTCTTCAAAGAGATGGAAAAACTAATCATCAACTTTATATGGAAAGGGAAGAAGCCTTGGATAAGTAAAGCTCTACTGAAGAAGGATAAAGGAGCAGGACGCGCACTACCTGACTTCAGAACCTACTATACAGCTACAGTAGTCAAAACAGCCTGGTACTGCTAGAACGACAGATACGTTGACCAATGGAACAGAATTGAGAACCCAGATGTAAATCCATCCACCTACGGTCACCTGATCTTTGACAAGGGCCCAAAGCCCATCAAATGGGGAAAAGATAGTCTTTTCAACAAATGGTGCTGGCAAAACTGGATGCCCATCTGCAAAAAAATGAACATACCTCACACCATACACAAAAACTAATTCAATTTGGATCAACGACCTAAATTTAAAGCCAAAAACTATAAAGTTCATAGAAGAAAAAATAGGATCAACGCTACAGGCCCTAATGCACGGCATTACCAGGATACAAACCATAACCAACAACACACAAACCCAAGAAGATAAGCTAGATTACTGGGATCTTCTGAAAATTAAACACTTATGCTCATCAAAAGTCTTCACCAAACAAGTAAAAAGAGAACCTACAGATTGGGAAAAAATTTTTGGACATTACAAGTCAGACAAAGGTCTAATCTCTAAAATCTACAAGAAAATCCAACACCTCTACAACAAAAAGGCAAATATTCCAATTAAAAAATGGGCAAAGGAAATCAACAGGCATTTCACCAGAGAAGACATTCAAGTGGCCAACAGACACATGAGGAAATGCCATCACTAGCCATTAAAGAAATGCAAATTAAAACCACAATGCGATACCATCTCACTCTGGCATTACTGGCAGGAATCAAAAACACTGGAAATAACAAATGTTGGAGAGGCTGCGGGGAGATTGGAACTCATGCACTGCTGGTGGGAATGCATAATCATACAACCATTTTGGAAAATGAGACTAATGACGGTCTTCTTCCCATTGTCACGGAGAGCACAAGAAGAAGGAAAAGCAAAGGGTCAAGCCTTTACCTGAAAGAAGCTGAGCTACTCAAACTGTTTAAACTAGATAAAACAGAGGCACCATTAACTGACAAGTTTGTCCCAGGCATGCACATCCCTCACCTCAACCCTCCCCATCCTGGTTGAGGTGGCGGCTTAGGAGGAAAAGTAGCTGAGTTATAGAACATAAAGAAGTCATTGTTAATTAAAATTATCCAAAACATGAAAAGGACAACATGAGGGAGCCACGTGTGCTGTCAATGTCACACTGGGGCACCACTGAACAGGCTTGCCCAAGGATTAATTCTCTAGAAGAATGTAACTGTGTTAGACTTTATTATTTACTATTGCATTAGAGCCCAGACACTGAAACTACATGTGAATGTGTAGATTTCTGTCCAACAGAAAGAATAAACCCTAAAGGCTATGGTTTCATTGCCTACAGAACATTACCAGTTTTGTTTCCAACACAACAATGTCATTCTAATAATATTTTTTTAAATGCCTATAAATGCTCTGTCCCTTAAAGCTTCCTGGAACCAGAATTAACCCTTACTGGTTGCCTCAATAAGTTAATATATCTTTGACACATTTCAGTCTATATTTCTATGAGAGTCAGGTTTTTAACTTCTTGAAAATTATACTGTGATACTATATTTTCTTCACAGACTAACAATATATATATAGTCTACCACCCACTGACACCAATCTCAAATGGGTATTTCACGAGATAATTCATGTGCTTAACACAGCGCATAGCACATAATAAATGCTCAGTAAACATTAGCCATTATTATTCATAAAGTGTTCACACTGCTGGTGGCAACAGGATTTTTTACCTGACTGTCTTGGTGGTGCAAACAGTTAATGCACCGGGCTGCTAACCAAAAGGCAGAAGTTAGTGTTCACTCAGAGGCTCCTCCGAAGAAAGGCCTGCTGATCTACTTCTGAAACATCAGCCATTGAAAACCCTATGAAGCAGTTATACTCTGACACACGTGTGGTTGCCATGACGCAACAGCAACTGCTTAGCAGTGGCCAGGGGCAGATTATCCAACAGGTGAGGTAAGCACAGTGCTTACCTTGCTTACCAGATCATCTGTAGTGAACAATTCCACATTTTTTCACCACATCAAAAGTTCTGCTTCTACGTATGGCTGGCATCTGTGTCTCTTCCAACCCCATAGCACCGTCCTACAGAATCAAAGCCTCTTTTCAAATTTACAATCACTGACAGGGGCGGATGACCCAGTAAGCAAGGTAAGCATGGGCTTACTTGTGTTTACTTACTAATCTGCAGTAGACAATTTCACATGTGGTGAAACTCATGTGAAGTTGTTCACTACGGTTGATCTGGTAAGCAAGGTAAGAACCGTGCTTACTTTGCCTATTGGATAATCACTCCTGGCAGGGAAAGGCTCTGCTCAAAATAATTCCCAAACTATCAATACAAATGGTGAGAATCACTTGTATATTTATCATAATAAACGTGTGGGTGTGTGATGAAAAAATAATTTAGCAAACTCAACTACACTGATGTAAAAGAAGCCATCTCCTTGTTGACCCAAATTGTGCCCCTCCACACTTCAAGAGAATGTCTGGATGCTTTTCAAAAATTATGAGGTTGATCTGGGCTATAGAAGTAAAAGCAATACAGTAAAGGTATTTATATTAGCATGTGAACAGAGAGGAAAATATTCAAGTGAGGGCCTGAAAACTGTGCAGCAAAAGCTATTAAGAAAAAGAATATATGACTAATTTCTTAAATTATAAATGCCTTAGATGTGATTTCTCTACAGGAGGTTTCTTCATAAATGAAGTGCACCTTTGAAAACAATAACTTGCCCAAACTTAAACTTGGGCTTCAAGGGTTGACTTTAATTTGAAGTGTGTGTTTCAGACATATCCACACACTGCTGAGGTCCTAGCCATTTGGTGATCCTTCATTCCACTGTTCTTCTTTCAAGTGTCTGGGCTTTAGCTATCCAATATCAATATGCAATACCACAACTGGCAAGACAGAAGAAATAAAGTACCTAATGTGGTGCGACAGTTAAGCGCTCAGCTGCTAACCAAAAGGCTGGCAGTTCAAACTCACCAAGTGGCTCCATGGGAGAAAGACCTGGCAACCTGCTTCTGTAAAGATTACAGCCTCGAAAACCCTATAGGGCTATTCTACTCTGTCACACAGAGACGCGCTGAGTAGAAACTGACTCGACGGCATACAACAACAACAAAGCCTTACACAGCGAGTGAAAAAAGCCCTTTTTTCCTCATCCAATCTCTTCTCCCTTGCCCAGAAGAGAAAAGAAAGTCAGCTTTATTTTGAAGTAAATACACATAATACACACACAATATTTATAATTTATCACACTGACAATGTCATCATCAACTACTCCATTACCAGATACAAAGTAGTTGAAGAAAAAGGAATAATTAAAAAGCAAACTCCTGAGGTTATATACAACTTTTAAAAGAGGCCATTTTCCACACTAATATATATATCCCCTATTTGTTACCCTGTGATGGTACAATTAAAGAAGTCTTTAATTACAACAGAAAATATATAAATTAATAAAGGGTTTTTTTAAAAAAGAGAAGGAAGATTCAAGAATATCGGTATTTCTGTATCCTACAGAAAACTGATGACTGCATGGTCAAGATAAGCATTAGTTACAAATTATGTGTACAGCTTGCTAACAAATTAGGAAAATGCTCCCCTTTGGTTGCTTTCCTGACTACTTGTAAAATAATATTCGCAGACAAATTTGCAGTTCAAATTTGATGTCTTATGAGTACATTTTGCAGATCATGCTCTGAGAAGGGAGAGTGAGCTAAGAGTTGCATGGAAAGTATAATTTGCTGCTGGCTTTTAGCCAGAAACACTAGACCAAATGTTTAGAGACCATGAGGCATCTAAGCAAGCCCAGTGCATCTGGACTTCTCAACATTAGCTGTTACTGTTTGTTTATATGTGGACCTCCAAATAAAGGGCCAAACAGAGTAATTTCTTAAATTAAAAATTCATGCATTTAAAAATATATTTATTGTATTTACACAGGACAGAAAAGAAAGCTATTTAGGGTCCCTTGAGAGCATCTGTAACCATGCTGACAAGAAGTCCCAATGATTTAAGTAACTCTAGTAACCATATGTCTGGACCAATGTTCAGCTGTAATTTACACATTATATATAAGCTTTTATTTTCATACTTGAGAAAACATGCCAAGTATTCAGTATTTATTATCATAGTTAACTTGCAGAATGAGGAAGCTAATTACAAAAGAAAAAAGAAAATACTGGTCTTGGGAAAATAATGAATTTGCTTATCACACAGGTAAGTAACAAAGGCATCATTACCACCTCCTACAACCAATTCAATATGCCTCTATCTTACACTTACTATAACTGTCAAGTATTAAAGCAGACACAATCACTATGTGGGCAAATATATTGCTACTAAAAATCCACTCCCACATATCAGTCACTCCAGCATAGTACAATATCATTTTTGTTGGCATATGATGTTGTAAACTATGTGACACAGTAACAGGCATGACATACTACAGGTTTCCCTTAAACAAAGTACTGTGAACAGACATTTTCCAACTATTACTTGAGAGCTTTCAGGGGCAAAATGCTCATAGTGCAGGAGGAGGCTTTGCCACAGAAAGCAGCACAAGGAGCTGAGAAATGACAGAAGATTAGGCAGGGAGTGCGGGGGATAAAGAAAAAAAGTCCATATATAACCATTTTCAAAAAAATAATTTTAGTTGATATTAAATGTTAAGATTGTAAACTGAAGCATGAGCTGGGAAAATATGCAGGTGAAACCAAGAAGGACTACAAAGAACAACAATCTCAAACCCCCACTCAGTGGGTAAACACCTGTCTCACTCCAGCTGTATCATAAAGTTCTGTAGACAAATTTCATCATGTATGATACTATAGTACACATGGTGATAAGTATAAGATCAATTTGTAGTTCCTCACCAAAAAGGTATTGTGAATCCCTGACGTGTGCCGTATCATCTCCTGAAGAAGTGATGGCTCCACGACCTAGCAGACTACCTCTTCAAGAGAGCCAAGCTTGGCATGTCATTCCAGAACTGTATTTGGTTCTACAGCTTGTACAAAAAATCATTCCCTTCTTCAAAGCTCAACTATAGGTACTGTGCATTTTTTTGTGTGTGTTAAGTATATATAACAAAACACTGGCCATTTCAACACTTTTTACATGTAGAGTTCAGTGACATTAATTATGTTCATCATGTTTTCAGGTACTATGTATTTTAAACATTCAATGACATCCTACAGCACTTGGAGATTTTTGAGGGATGCTTTACTATGTAAGTGTGGTCAACATATATATTTAATTAAACTGTGATTTATTTTAAACCAACTATTATTACAGGGGCGGAGCCCTGGTGGCTCAGTGGTTAAGAGCTTGGCTGCTAACCAAAAGGTTGGTTCTATCCTGTCCCATAGGGTAACTATAAGTCAGAAACAACTCGAAGGGCAATGGGTACAGGTATTATTACAAGGAGTACAACCAGAATGCTCCTTAGAAGCAAGGATGGCAAGACTTTGTCTCACATACTTGGACATGTTATCAGGAGGAACCAGTTCCCGGAGAAGGACATCATGCTTAGTAGAGGGTCAGTGAAAAAGAGGAAGACACTCAGCGAGATGAACTGACACAGGCTGCAACAATGCGATCAAGCATAACAATTGTGGGGATGGCGCAGTTCTGTTGTACATAGGATCGTTAGGAGTTGGAACCAACTTGACGGCACCTAACATAAAACAACTATTATTATAAGGTGACTTAAAAAATAAGCAGACTGTAACCTCTAAGTGGCATAACACATACATTAGCACATGAAGACATGTCCACTTTTGAGAATATGAGGCACTCTGAGGCCCTCCTACTGGTGAGGCTACTCCAGGCAACTCAGCAGCCTGCACAGTGGAACAAACTCACAACTCTCTTATACACAGTCTGAGGAAAAGTATTTACCCTATGACTCAAGGCTAATTCCTACACTCTCACCTTCTCAGTAATCTCACTTTATCATTAATAACCTTTCTCCTTCTTATCTTCAAATTTTCATCTTTACTGGCTCTCATAATCAAATCTCTTCAAAGTAATCAAACCAAAAAAAATCTACCTTCCCCTTCCAATTACGACCCTATTCTTTTCTTCTATTCATATGCAAGAAGAAAAGTTGCTGTTGAATAGATTCCAACTCATGGGCGACCCCATGTGTGTCAGAGTGTAAATGTGTTCCACAGGGTTTTCAATGGCTAATTTTTCAGATGGTGGCACAAACGGTTTGCTAACCTAAAGGTTGGCAATTAAAACCCATCCACAAGCACTGTGGAAGATAAGCCTGGCAATTTGCTTCCATTAAGATTATAGCCAAGAAAACCCTATGGAGCAGCTCTACTCTGACACACACACGGTCACCATGAGTCAGAATAGACTCAATGGCAACTAACAACAAGACAACAATTTTTTGCAAGTAAATTACCAAGCCTTTCTTCCAAGATGCCTCTGGGTAGACTCAAACCTCCAACCTTTTAGTTAGCAGCCAAATGAGGTAACCGTTTCCACTACCCAGAGATTCCCCATTCATAGATAAGTTTCTTAAAAATATCCAGCACCCATTACTCTAACGAACATGCTCTGTAGCAAAGCTAACCAAAGGATCCCTTATTATTGAATTCAATTAATATTTTTCAGCCTCTATCTTAATTGAGCTCTCTTGAATTTTTTCTTTTCTTCCTTGGTTTCTATGACATCTTTCTCTCCAGGTTTTCCTCCTACTTCTCTCCCTCTTAATTATCTTTGCTGGCTTCTCTTTTTTAGTTTTGTCTCTTAAATATTCCTGTTTCCCAGGGTTCCATCCATGGTCCTAGTTTCTTCTTTACATCCTCTCCCTAGATTATTGCTACTTCCACAGCATCAACTATCATCTATATACCTTTGAATTCTCAATCCTCTTGCCCAAATCTCTCTCTCTTGAGATTCAGCCCCACATACCCAGCTGCCTTCTGAGTATGTCCACTTAGATGTGCCACAAGTATCTCATACTCAACATGTCCAAAACAGAGTTCATTGCCTATACATGCACCTCCCTCTCCTCCTTCCCTCTTCCTCCTATGGTCATTTAAGCCAACTCCTCTTCCTATATTTGTTGTCTCTATGAAAGACCCTACCAGTCAATTCCTAAGTTTGCCAAGTTGGAAATGTAGGCATGATCTTGACTCCTTCCTCTCTACCATCCCACAATGGGCAATCTCCAAGCATGAGTGATTCTACCTTCTTAATATTTTCTCATTCTCTTCTCCCTGTCTTCACATCTCCCACTGTTACCCTTGCCACAGTAGAGGCCTACATAGATTCCTGATTTAATCACCGCAATAGTCTTCTAGTCCCAGTTTTACTCTCCAAACTGAGGCTAAAAAGAGCTTTCTATAGTGGAAATCTAACTTGCAAAATCTCATGTCTCTCATCAAATTAAATTCCTTTAATGGTTCTCCAAAATAAGGTCCAATTCCCTGGCCCCTGCCTATCTTTAGCCTTGTCTCTTTTCAATTTCCTGCCTCCGGGCTCTGCTCGGCCATACCAAAACGCTTAGCAGTTTCCCAGAAGCAAAATATTTTATATCTGTGCCTTGACATATACTTCCTCCTCTGCCTTCTCCTGACTTCACCTAGCTGCTCCTTTGAGACCTGGCTAAGAGGTTCTGTCCTTCCCACATCTTCACAGCCTGAGTTCAATGCACTCCCCATGGGTTCTAAGAGCAGCAGCCCCCCATGAATACTAGACGGTGCTGTGACTGTACATATTTTAAGGAAACAAACCAACAGTTATTAATCTTTACATGAAGATCGTAACCAATTATAAGTGGCTAGCATAATGCATACTGAATAAGAAAGTAAAATGAATGAATAATAACTGGGCTTTAAGTTTACATCTGACATAATGCCTGTAGCACCAAACTGTGTTTATTCAGAACTCCAGAGTAACATATTTCTTGCTGTTTTTAAATAATAATAAAGGATCAAAGAATGGAGTAGTCTCTAGGCCTTAACAATAAAGTTACCTTGATGAAGTAAATGTTTAATAAAATATTATACAGGCTTGTAGGAGTTCATTTACCTTCCAAAGGACCTGACAACACAAATTGTCTACCAGGCTGTCTCCTCCTGGGAAGCAGAGACTATCTTACTCATCTTTGCATATCAAAGTCCCTAGCACACAATATGCACTCACTAATGTCCAATGAAGGTCTGATAAATGAATGATAAAAAGAAAATGAGAGGAAAAACTAGAGCCTACCCTGCTGCAGGATTAGCCACAGCAATTTCTAATTTCTTGGCTGATCCAGACTTCATTTATCTATACCTGGTCATGAAATTTTACTGACTACCTTTTACCTTTTTATGGAAGTATTCAGTTCAGTATTCAACTATTCCACAAACATCGAGTGCCTAGTATATGCCAGCCACTATGGTAGGCACAAGAATTAGTAAGAAAAGCACTGGAAATAGCAAGGGACAACTCTGGTTCCAACTCTATCCAGATATTTAATAGCTATGTAATCTGGGCAAACCAATTAAGCTCTATTCCTATAAATGTCTTCATATATAAATTGAGAATAACACATCTATTTCACAGGGTTATTATGTATTGAGATAATACATAAACCTAATATAATACATGCATATTAGTTATTCCTGTTACCCACTATGAATAAAAAGCAGTAATAAATATGTTATATATTATTTTATTAAAACAAACCCATGAGACAAATAAGACAGTGATGAATATTTCCACTTTCAATTTTTAAAACCAGTCCCAGGGAGCCGAAGTAGTTTTCCCAAGACCACTCATCCAGGTTGTTGTTGCTGATGTTAGGTGTCATCAAGCCGGTTCTGACACACGGCGACCCCATATACAACAAAACAAAACACTGCCTAGTTGGGCACCATCCTCACCATCGTCACTATGTTTGAGCCCACTGTTGCAGTCACTATGTCAATCCTTCTCACCGAGGGTCTCATGCAGGTAGTACATGGCAAAATTCTTTGGTATCAGATGCAAAACTTATTCTTTTCACTTAGTATCTCTCCTGCAAATCTCACTGGCATCTAACGGTGTAAAAGACCCACTACCAAAGAGAGTGACTATAGTTGAGAAAGGAAAAGTCTTCTTAACATAGTAGCTAAGGAGTTGCTAAACAAGCACAGTGTTTAAATTAATTGTTGTCTTACTAAAGAATAACAGTTTTCTTATTGGATACAGCAAATGCCAACTATAAGAGACAGCATAAAGTTTTCACAGTAAGGGAAAGGTCTCCAATATCATAAGTTTTGCTTTAACAAGAAAATTCCAATATTGAAAACTGTCAGGTTGCTATGGTAACAAGCTATTTGCAATCATGATGCTGGTCGTATTCTTCTATATTTCTCTCAAGGAAAGTAAACTAGATGTAGCCAAGGAATTTAATAAAAGTATCTGCTGGACCAAAAGCTAAGATCTGACTGTTTTTAGGCAATATGACAGGATTTAAATATACAGCAGGAGACTCTCAGATTACAAGGCCAGTTCCATCAATAAAATTAAAGGATTTTGACCTTGACACCAATACAAGCTATAGACATATGATCTGGAAAGCTCAATTCTCTGAGCAAGAAAAATAAATTGTTAAACAACTGAGATGACAGCGATGGAACAAGAAAGTTATAATTCATCAAAAGGAGAACAAAATCAATCCTCAAAGAGGTCTGAATTATAAAGACTAAATTTTTCACAGAAAACTCAGAGGTTTCATTTTGGTATTTTGTTTTGCTGTGTATATGTGCATCCATGTGTACGGGGGTGGCGGGGGTTGCACTCTAGGACATCGTTGGATGATTTAACCTTTCTACTTTTACCTAGAAAATATCAGAAGGACATATTTAAAATAAATTGATTCTAAACAAAAAGGTGGGAATTTCTTGATATTAATTAGGCCATTCTGAAGTCTGGACATGCAGACTGCTTAGGCAGTCAAGGACAATTTCTA
Source organism: Dugong dugon (assembly GCA_030035585.1). NCBI lineage: Eukaryota > Metazoa > Chordata > Mammalia > Sirenia > Dugongidae > Dugong > Dugong dugon. The sequence continues at coordinate 17,551,683 of CM057469.1, read as the reverse complement.
CACAGTCAGCAAAGCCTCAGTTACACCTATGAAAATCACATGGATTCTCTCCTGTTAGGATCTTGAAGTACTTGTTTTTACAACTATCCAAGAAATGATACCATTTTCCCCACAACTTTAACTGTAGCACATTTTTTTTATTTGTAGTACAGTTACAGAATAGCACATAGATGATAAATGTCCTCAAAGACAACCAGAATAAAAAATACAACTCCCTTTGCTTTACATTAAATTGACTTTGCAAGAAACTACCAACATTCATGACAACATAGATTTCTTTCCTCACCGGCCAGCTCTTTCTTTAACCTATACAGTCACTGAAGACTTATTTAAAAATAACAACTTCAGTTTATTTTCATAAATATAATCCTGAAAACTAGATGCAATAAAACTTTCTATGTAGCAAGTCAAACTTTCCTTCAACTTTCAATATAAAATTAGAGAACTGGTCCCCCTCAAAAAAGAATGAGCTAACGATATTTTTTTTTAAATCATAGTTAAGATTCCAGGAAGCCTTATAAAATTGGATATTTTAAATTTTATTAAATTCAGAGAAAATATTAACTTAAATAATATCTATACTTAGTATAGGCAAAGTATTTTTGTTTAAATATTATTATTAAATATCATGGAAGTGTTAGAAACATTAGCTCTGATTTCGAAGTTTCTAGATTTAGGAACTTACAGGATTACAACATTAAATGATAAAGGAAATACATGAGTGAGTAAAGATTGGAAGGAAAAGTGCTAAATAATCATTCAAGCCTTGGATAGTGAAGTGGAGACGTATAGTAAATAGTCAGCAGTTGGAAATACTGAGTTGAAACTCAGGAGGGTACACTGAAACAGACAAAGATAATAAGAGTCATTGGTCAATAAGCAATAGTTGAGTCTACAAAAGAAGATGCAATCACTTAGGAAAACAATGTGAGAAAGACAGCTAGAAAGAGAAACAAGGATAAATCTTGGGGGGAAAGATAAACCTTGGGGAAGAGCAACACTTAAAGGTCAGAGGGAGTTGAATGAACAAGGTAATAAAGGTTGTCTTGAAAATCTTGGGAGGACGAGTTCCAAAGAGGGGGGAGCAGTCAACAATATATGACTCAGAGAAGTCAAATTAATGGATAAGAAAAAGAATATTGGATTTGAAATTTAGGAAATAACTAGTTATATGAGTGAACTCACTTTCAGTAAATAGTGGGGGCAGAAAACTACAAAGGGTTGATGAGTGAGGAAGTGGAAACAATGCATCAAATACTATCTGTCCTATGCTTTCAATACTAAAATCAGGAATCCTCAGCAAATGAAGGTAAATGATTCTTGCTTACATAAAAATCCTTCCTAAGTGAAAGAAACAATAGCAGCTTTTGTTCTTAAAGGAAGAAAGTGCAATTACTGGCTTGCACTAGTAAGCAGCAAACCACTCTTTTTTTTTTTTTATTTTAATTTTAATCCTAGCAGTATAAACAACTTTCTTAGAAAAACAGGAATATCTTCTCATCCATCAAATGTCAAAATTGCATTTATTTTCTGATGTATAAATACCACTACCACAGATGTATTACACTGATCTGAAAAAGTTATCAATCTACCTAGGATTAATAATGTTTTTTAATTAAATTAAAAGATTTTTTTCCTTTCAAGACTTCCACTTCAGTCCTAAATACGTGTTGTCTCCATTCATCCTTGTCTCACAGGAGAGCAATCTCTGTATTTTAGAGGTAGACAGCTTTACTTTTCGGTTCCCGTTAACAGGACATCCTAGAGTTAATTGCTGATATTATTTATGAATTACAACTGTAAGAGTGTTTTCCAGTAGGATGAATATTCCATCATCTTTAATTTTCAGAGATGCTTAATATGAAGGGGGATGGGGACAGTATAGTTGCTCTCTTCCTCTCTTGCTACATCCTCTTCTGGAAAGACAATAAACAACATAATCCTTTTTCTTTGTCTATTTAAACCTGCAGGTTCAGGAAAATTTTATCAATAGCCAAAGAGAAATAGGAAAAAACTAAGAGGTAAAGTATTCATAAAAGGCAAAAATACTTAACTGAGGTTAAAAAAAATAATAATAATAATCAGTAGTTATTACAGCCGGAAAAGGGAAGGAATAAAGCATTACTACCTATTAACATCAAGCACTACAAAGGTAGTAAGTTGAAAAAGCTCTAAATATTGAATATTAATTTTTTTTTCCTAGTGGCAACTATGACCAAAAAACATAGTGAGGCTTAGAAATGGGCCAATTTAGATTCAAACTACTTGAATGAAAAAGAAATATGTGAATAGTATAAGGGGTTCTCCAGTGGCTGTGATACAATTTGAGCCATCATATAAGAGCTGTCACATTTGATTCCAACTATCCCTTCAGAAATATCATGAACAAAATTGGAGTTCTGTTCTCATAAAGTAGAAGCTATACCTCCACCAGGTTAAAACTTCCTACATCTAATGGTTTTAAAGATATGGCTGTACAAAAAGCTATCATTGTATAATGATGATGATTGGACCATCAAGAATATGCAACATTTCCAGTGTATTATTCTCCATCACATAAAGGAAGAAACACTTGCATCTCAGAAGCCAGAGAAAATGTCTAGGTCTGCTTAGAATTGTCACGGCCTCAAAAATTTCACAGCGGAAAAAAAAATTCAAAGTCTCACATTTTTATGATGTAAAATTTCAAGATTTGAAAACCCACCAAAGACTATTAACTAAAAGAATAAAAATCACGAAGAGATATTACTTATGTCATTTATAAGATTGGGAAGGATTAAAAAGAAAGAATAACATCCTTTGCTAGCAAGGTTGTAAGGAAACAGGTGCTCTCATACAATGTTAGTGGTATGTAAATTAATACAATATTCATATGTTGTTATTGTTGTTAGGTGCCGTTGAGTCAGTTCTGACTCCGAGTGACCCTATGTACAACAGAAGGAAACACTGCCCAGTCCTGCACCACCCTCACAATCATTGCTATGTTTGAACCCATTGTTGCAGCCACTGTGTCACTCCATCTCATCGAAGGTCTTCCTCTTTTTCACTGACCCTCTACTTTACCAAGCATGATATCTTTCTCCAGGGACTGGTCCATCCTGATAACATGTCCAAAGTACTTGAGATGAAGTCTGACCATCCTTGCTCCAAGTTGCACTCTGGCTGTATTTCTTTCATACAGACTTCCAAGACAATATATATATACTGGAGCACAATTTGGCAACATATTTAAAAATGCAAAATCCAGTTCAGCAAGTTCATTCCTATTAATTTGCCCTAGACAAATAACCATTTTAATATGCAAAATTTGACAGACAGATGTGTGGATGTTTTCTGGAGTTAAAAAAAAAAAAAAAGGATGAAGAAAACCAAAGACACAAGGAAAATATTAGTCCAAAGGACTAATGGACCACATGAACCTGAGCCCAGCCTGATCCCAGAAGAACTAGATGGTGCCCGGCTACCAGCACCAACCACTCTGACAAAGTTCACAATGAGGGTCCTAGACACAGCGGGAGAAAAATGCAGAACAAAATTCAAATTCACAAAAAAAGACCAGACTTACTAGTCTGACAGAGACTAGAGGAACCCCTAAGACTATGGCCCCTGAACACCCTGATATCTCAGAACTGAAGCCATTCCTGAAGCCCATTTTTCAGCCTATGATTAGACAGGCCTATAAAGCAAATGGGAGCACGTGTGAGGAACATGCTTCTTAGTTTAATCAAGTATACTAGATGAAATGGCAACACCTGCCCAAAAGCAAAGAGGAAAAGGCAAGAAGGGACAGGAAAACTGGATGAATGGACAGGGAGAACCCAGGGTGGAAAGGGAAAGAGGTAGAATGATGACACATTGCAAGGATTGCAACCAATGTCACAAAACAATCTGTGTACAAATTTTTGAATGAAAAACTAATTTGCACTGTAAACTTTCACCTAAAACACAATAAAATTTAAAAAAAAAAAAGGATTTGCTCTTAATTTTACACTATCAGAATATGTCTTTGGAGACTACAAGCTGACTCTACAGAAAAATTCATCAAGCTTGTTCTTCAAAATCTAAACAGCTGCTAAAACTAATCATAAAAAAAAAGCTGTTGCAGCTATCATTTAACTGTGCATTTTATTCTGTCCTTCCGTCACTTTTATGCTTTATTTTTTGATTCTCATCAAAACCATAGCAGTATTAAAGACTTTTTTTTTTAAAGCAACAACAACAAAAAAAAATTGGAAATAACCTAAATATCTATTAATAGGATACTGGTTAATTAAATTTTAGCATATCCATATATTAGAATAGTATAAACCATTAAAAGAAAATTATATGTGTGCGCACATAGGTGTGTGTAGACTAAGTATAGATGTAGATATAGATCCAATTAACAACAGTGGTGGTATCTAAACAGTGGGGTTATAAGGCATGTGTATTTCCATTAATTATATTTTATTTCAGTTGTTGTTGAAAAAACAGCAGAACATACACCAATTCAACAGTTTCTACACGTACCATTTAGTGACACTGATTACATTCTTCAAATTGTGCAACCATCCTCACCCTCCTTTTTCAAATTGTTCCTCCTCTATTAACATAAATTCACTGCCCCCTAAGCTTCCTATCTAACCTTTTGCATTGCTGTTGTCAGTTTGATCCCATGTATACAGTTCTTTAAAAGAGTACAATGTTCAAAGCAGACATTCTTTACTAATTAAACTAAATCACTGTTTGATTTAAAGAAGACTTCAGGGGATATTTCTGGCATAAGGATTAACGTTTAAAATTATCTCGGCAATAATTTCAGTGATTCATCCAGCTTCAGTGGCTCCAGAAAATCTGGATTCCATGTGAAATTGAAATTCTGTTCCATAAACCACCCCCCGCTTTTGATCAGGATTCTTCTATAGACTCCTTGATCAAAACATTCAGTAATGGTAGCTGAGCACCATCCAGTTCTCATTTGGTCTCATGGCAAAGGAGACAGTTGTTCATGGAGGCAATTAGGCATGCATTCCTTTTCCTCCGATTATTTTCTTTATTATTTTAATTTTTATAATAAATATCAGTTTTTAAAAGCTTACTTTTACATATTTGCGGGTATTGTAGACAATGGCTTTTGTTCGTGCTGAATGTTTAAAAATACTTAGAGATCTCGGGGGACATCTAGCTCAACTGGCATAACACAGTTTATAAAGAAAATGTTCTACATTCTACTTCAGTGAGTAGCGTCTAGGGTCTTAAAAGCTTGTGAGTAGCCATCTAAGATACGTCACTGGTCCCACCTCATCTGGAGCAAGGGAGAATGAAAGAAACCAAAGACACAAGGGAAACACTAGTCCAAAGCACCAATGGACTACAACTACCAAAGCCTCCACCGGACATAGTCGAGCACAACTAGTTGGTGCCCAGCTACCACCACTGACTGCTCTGACAGGGATCACAATAGAGCTGGAGAAAAACGTAGAACAAAATTCTAACCCAAAAAAAAAAAGACCAGACTTACTGGCCTGATACAGACTGGAGAAACCCCGAGAGTATGGCCCCCAGACATTTTTACTCAGTACTGAAGTCACTCCTGAGGTTCACTCTTCAGCCAAAGACCATACAGGCCTATAAAACAATAATAAATGTAGCTCAACAACATATACGAGACTAAATGGGCACACCAGCCCACGGGCAAGGATGAGAAGGCAAGAGGGGACAGGAAATCTGGACAAACAGAAATGGGGAACCTAAGGTCGAGTAGGGGAGACTGTTGACACGTTGTGGGGTGGGCAACCAATGTCACAGAACAATATGTATATTAATTGTTTAATGAGAAACTAAGTTGTCCTGTAAACCTTCATCTAAAGCACAAAAGATAAAAATTGAAATAAAGATACTTAGGGACATTAAAGGTAATGTAATGGCTATCCACAGCCTACTGTTATTTATATAAGAGATGAAGAGATACACAAAATTGCCTTCTGGGTAATACAAATGAAGTAGTTAGTCCGACAAACCTTTTAATGTATTACCAAGAATGAGAATGCTATCAACATTTTTTAGGGGTTATGAATTTGGGGTGTTAATTCCTCTGTGCTTTCCAGGTTCTAAAACATGGGCTCTGGAGTCAGAGACACCTGCGTTAGGGGCCCAGTTCTGCCACTGACTAGCTATGAGACCTTGGGCAAGCTTCTTCACCCTTCTACCAAGCCTCAGTTGTCTATTCTATAATACAGGAATGATAACAGTACCTACCCCATACAATGGGTGTCAAGATTTAAAAGATAATGTATTATAAGACACAATGCCTGGCACACGGCCAATACTCAATAAACGTTTGCTCATACTTCTCAAAGCACACCAAGTTTGCTTTTTCATTCACAAAGACCTCAGAAAATCAAAGCTTGAATTTCATTGAGAACAAACTAGAAACAAGGGATATTAACTTCAGACTACTTAACACCCAACCTATCAGCAGGGTTCATTTTCTTTCTATAATAATGCTACCCATCCTAAGGAAAGTGTTAGCTTCCCACAGATGTAAGTCCTCTCTGATTATCAATACCAACCCGGACTTTGTGACAAGTATTAAAGTAATACCAGTTCCAATATTTACACATGGGAAGCTGAATGAAGAACCTACCTCAATTTGCCTATTAAACATAAAATAGAACTTGAGGGAAAATCTAGAATAAACAAAATATAAAGTGATAGTAAAAAAAAAGAACTGAAACTGGTCCCCATGATCAAAGCACAGACATTCCCACCATTCAACAAATTCAAATCAACAAATATTTATTGAGCAACGAACTGCTTTCAAGAATATCCAGTTCTAGTAAAGGAGCCAAGATAAACTAACAAGCAACTGTGATACAAGACAGAATGAGATTTGTGCTGGGAAGAATTATCAAGTTCCACAGGAGTCCAAGAAAGAGATAGTATACTTCCTGTTGGGGTAAGGGAGAACAATGCAGCCATAGTGGGAATGCTTTTCATGTCTGAGTACTAACAAAATGGTCACAAGTTAACATTCACTCATCTAGCAAGTTTGAAGTAACAAAACTATTTTAATAAGCCACATGCACAAATTTTATACTATATATTGAGAGTCTATTAAAGTGAGGAATATTAGGTTACGTGCTATAGGAAAAAAATAGTATTTCTGACATGTCTTAAGCTTTATAATCCACTTGGGGAGCAAATCATACAAATTGTATTGTGAAGTCTCCAAGGGCAACTGGTATGTCTTTTTAAATAAAGCTTTGTATTCCCATTCTCTTGCACAATGCCTCAACATCACTGCCACTAAATAATGTCTGGCAAATGAATGAATAAATAAACTATAATACAAAGGAGAATATTGTATGTGCCACAGGTGGTCAGTATTAGAGAAGTCTAACATAAGGACACAGAATTTTCAATGGGGTAATCAAGGAAGGGGAGTCACTGGGTGTCCCAAACGGTTAAGCATTCAACCACTAACTGAAAGGCTGCCAGTAAGAATCCACCCAGAGGCTTCTTGTAAGAAAGGCCTGCTGATCTGCTTCCAAAAGGTCACAGCCTTGCAAATCCTATGGAGTGCAGTTCTACTCTACAACACATGGGGTCACCATGAGTCAGAAAGAATGAGATGGCAACTGGTTTCGTTTTTGGTTAATCAAGCAAGATGAAGGTACGTACTATTTTCTCCACCCAGCATTCAATCCCTGTATTCTTCTACTAACCATCCCTTCCCCAGTATGTCTCCCCACTTCCTGTGGAGCTGACATACCCCTAGCTCCAGGGATGGACATATGAGCTAGACCTAGAAAATCGAAATACTGAATTCCCTCGTTACAGTGATTACTGGTTCAAGGATGCACAACTGACCCAAGCCATGACAATCAGATCCAATCACAGCTAATTTTGAGAATTTTGGTTACGCAATCAAAAAGAAAAATGAACTGAAAGAATGAAAGCCTAGTGCCTCTGAACACTGTCTTGCCACCACGACAAGAAAGTCTGTCTGAGAATCTAGGTAACTCCTGGAAAGCAAAGCCTAATGATGGAGGGAGACCAGATCCTAATAATATCATTTGAGTCCCAGATTTAGCAATGCTAAAGGGAGGCATTTTTCAGTTCATGGCCAACAAATCTCTTTTTTGCTTCAATCAATTTGGGCTAGATTTTCTATAATTTCAAACTGTAAGAGTTTTCAGAAAGAATGGGATTTGAATTCTTCGCTGACAAATGTGGTGGGTTTTTGATAGGGAGGGCACTCTAAGTATAAAGAATTGCATAAACAATAAAATAGAGTAAGAAAGCATAAGACTACTGAGTTAGAATGATAAACAAATATACTGAAGTTTAAGTTACACTAACTTTGAAAAAAAGGGGCTAGGGTTGATTAAATGGGCTGGATATAACAAATATGGGCTGCTCAGGCCTCTCTATAAGGAGCAGCTGCTACTCAGGTCAAGCAAATTGTTACCACGTGGAAATCGGCCCAGCACAGCCACATCTCACAATTTTGCAACAAAAAGCCAAAGCTAGTTTTTAAATATGTTGACAAGAAATTAATATCGAGGTGAACTGACAGCAATGTACAGACCAAATAAAACAAGTGTATGAGCAGTCAGCTTGTGACAGAGACTACTTAAATGACCGAGAAAGTAAATTTAAGTCAATATAAAAGGCATACAGTCCCAAGTAAAGGTTTCCTAAACACAAGTGCGTGTGTCTTCTAAGGAAATCTAGATGATGAAAGAGACAGAATTACAGATACAACAGTAGTCCCCCTCTCCCTCTTATCCACAATTTCAGTTACCTGCGGTCAACCACGCTCTGAAAATGCTAGATGAGTAGCAAGATGAAATCTCTCGCCATCCCACTGTCCCACCCAGGGACTATATTCAAATAACTTTTACTATAGTATATTGTTATAATTGTTCCCTTTTATTATTAGTTATTGTTGTTAATCTCTTACTGTGTCTAATAAATTAAACTTTATCATAGGTATGTATGTATAGGACAAAACACAGTATCCATAGGGTTCAGTATTACCTGAGGTTTCAGGCATCCACAGGAGGTCTTGGAATGTATTCCCTGTGGATAAGGGGAGACTACTGTATACAGAAAGAGGGAACGAAAGAATGGCTATGGCATGGCACCACAGCAGAAAAACCAGAAATTTGCTTTAAAAAAAAAAAACAAAAAAACTCTGATTCTATTAAAATAATAATGGCACTCACTTTTTAGATGAAAATTTTTGTCTGAGTCAAAAAAAGATGAAATCCTATTTGGACAATTAACCATTCTGGGAATGGTTTTACATCATTGACTCCTTCTAAAAAAATGGTCTGAACATACATGTGGTCTGATTTATTTCTCTTCACTGGGTAAACAGAAACTACTCTGAGATGAAAAAAAGCTGACATTATCAATACAATTCCATTTGTCCAAAATACTAACCGGGAATAACTGATGACCTAAAGAACTTCTGGCTTTGGGGGGCAACAATATCAATTTAATATTAAGGAAGAAGAATAAGGATAACAGATGTATCTTTTTTTATAAATATATACATATATTTAATATATAATGTTTGAAGTATATATATATAATGTTTGAAGACGAATTAGAGTCAATTATATCCATTTTATATTTCACAAAACAGCTCAGATACTGTCTCCTAGATTTCCCCCAGACAGCTTCTCAGAACCTCTATGTTCCCATTTCATCAGGTACTAACTTCTATTACAAATCTCATCAACTAACAGTTAACTAGTGTCATTTCTGACTCATGACAACCCTATGGGTGTCAGAGTAGAACTGTGTTCCACAGGGTTTTCAATGGCTGGTTTTTCAAAGCAGATCTCCAGGCCTTTCATCTGAAGAGCCTCTGGGTGGACTCCAACCTCCAACTTTCCTGTTAGCAGCCTAGCAAGTTAACCACTTGCACCAGCCAGGGACACAAATCTCACAATGTAGTGTAAATATTTTTAATACTTGCTCCTTCCCTCACCAGTGGGTAAGTTCTCTGAGAGTAGAGACTGCATCCTCTTCTTTGTACCAAGCTCCTAGTACATAAACAGTTGTTAAGGAGATGAAAAGAAAGAGTCTATGCTCTCAGGTCAGGCTGCCAGAGCTGATATCCAGGTTCTCGTATTTCTAGCTCTGCTGATCTGTAAGATACTGCTAATAATAGTACCTACCGCATAGGGTTGTTGTGAGGAGTAAATGAGTTGATACTTATTGTGCTTGGCAGAATTCAAAGATGGTCCCCAAGATTCCTGTCCCTGGTATATATGCCCTACATAATAAACGGATGTTGTTTTAAGCTGCTATGATTGTGGTAGTTTTTTACACAGCAATAGAAAATGAAAGCACTTATAAAGCACTTAGAACACAGCCTGACACAGAGGAAATCTTCAATAAATATTAGCTATTATTATTACAGGAATCCCTGGATAGGGCAAACAGATAACGTGCTCAGCTGCTAGCCAAAAGGTTGGAGGTTTGAGTCCACTTAACGGCACCTCTGAAGAAAGGCTTAGGGATCTGCCTCTGAAACATCAGCCACTGAAAACCCTACAGAGCACGGTTCTACTCTGACAAACATGGCGTCACCATGAGTCGAAATCAACTTATCAGCAACTAGTTGCTTTAGTATTATTACATGATTCCATTAAACTGTGTGCTCTTCTGATGTATTTAAAACAGGATTCTGATTACAAAATTCAGTTAACCCGTATCATATTTACTGGCATAGAATACATACAGGTATACAGGATGAATCATTATTATAAAACAATTATGATATAAACAACCAGGGCAGATAATTTATAAAAAAACTCATTTTATTATACATGTATTGGAGTGATTTTCAAGTGGTTTTGTAGGAGGAAACTAATTATTATGTTCATATGCTACAGACTCAAATCTGGTTGGAAATAACAAGTTCAGGACATATAATGACAATCCACTAATTTAAAAATAAAACATAAAGTCACAAAGTTCTGTGGCTTTTTTTTTAAAAGCTTATTGGATCAACAAACACTTAGCAAGGAATAAAGCTGGTAAATGAAGTCTCATATCACACACATAGTATTATATGCACAAAAAATGGTATTATATTTCAGACGATATTAGTAACTAAGAATAGAAGGCATAATATAAAATAATTTGAATGAATTCCTACAGAACACATAAATGAAACTAATAAAAATCTGTATAGAGGCAGCAAAATGTAATAAATTTGAAGAAATTCTTATAGATGCAGCCATAATACATGTAGGAATGTATTGTAGCATACAGCAAAATCATAATTTTGAAAGAATCCCAACGTAATGTGCATAACCAAAAAAAAAAGCCAAACCCATTTCCGTCAAGTCGATTCCGACTCATAGCAATCCTGTAGGACAGAGTAGAACTGCCCTTCAGGGTACCCAAGGCTGTAATCTTTATGCATACATGTTATAAAAGTACACATATTTTACTGGATATTAGTGAATGGCAAGCCACTGAAAACGTAATAAAACAGACTTTGATGAATATTATTATCACAAGCAGAAAAAAGTGAGGAAAACGTATCATAAAGGTTTTTATCTTTACCTTTTAAAACCAAGTAAATCACTGCCTCACAGCCTGAAAACCCACTACCACCGCTAGAATTGGAGCATTTGTTTAATCCTTAACATTTATTACATTAGTCATACAGTCATCATTATCTTGGAAATACCCATCTGAAAACCTATCACTGTGGTCAGTAACATTAAGCTTGAACTTAATGTTCTGTCAATGTCTCTGCTGCTTTTGGCCATGGGTTACAAATTTTTTAATTTATATCTGAAATGATAGGAAAGTAGCCCTGTGATACTCTCTGTGGGCTGTGGCTCTTTGTTTATACATATATAAAACCCGCTGCTGTCAAGTTGATTCTGACTCATAGCGACCCTATAGGACAGAGCAGAACTGCCCCTTAGGGTTTCCAAGGAGTGGCTGGTGGATTCGAACTGTTGACCTTTTCGATAGCAGCCTGAGCTCTTAACCAGTGTGCCACCAGTGCCCCAATACGTGTGTGTGTGTGTGTGTGCATACATATCTGTATGTATATGTACATATGTACACACACAACTATGAGGTATGAAACTTTCATCTTTGCTGAAGTTTTATGTTCCTGAGCTCCACCAATAAGAACAGCCTTGTTGCAGCTGACTCAGGAACCACTAGCATACACCCTAAGATAAGCACATAATGATGCACTCAGCTGCTAATGAAAAGGTGGGACGTTCAAGTCCACCCAGAGGCACCTCAAAAGAAAGGCCTGGTGATCCAGTTTTGAAAAATCAGCCATTGAAAACCTTACGGAGTGTAATTCTACTCTGACACACATGGGGTTGCCATGAGTCAAAATCGATAGCAACTGATTTTTTTAAATTTTGATACAATTATATAGAGTAAGGAACACGTGTAATTTTACTGAAATATACCTATTACCTAACATCATTATTCACTTTCCATGAAAGTGCTTCAAGTTTATATGAGTGTCCTAAATTTCTCACAATAACTGCTGAATCCAAAAGGGTCCAGAGCTCACATTTTGAGGAGCACAGGCTTCACTTAGTGAAACAATAATTAAAGATTCAGTCTCACATTTGATTCTAAAATTTTAAAGAAGATATAAAATTGTCTCAAGAAAAACATTAAACAACAATTCAACAGAATTATACAAAACCTCATTTCAGCAGAAGCTTCAACATAAGAGCTTCCTTGTTATCTTCAATATAACACAAACTGTCCTTTTAACAGAATATATTAGAGGTCATAGTAATTTCATAGCTTTATTACAGTAGAAAAAAATTTTAATGGTCAAGTCAGCCTGCTTCCATTTTATAATATGCAGATAAGGGTTACTTTCTATAAATATGTTAAGAAATGAATATTAAAGAGGGAAGATAAAGGAAATAAAACATTTGAAGAAGATAATCTGAAATTAACATGTAAGCTTCCACAGCCATATAAAGAAGAAAAATTCTAACAGAAGTTTGACTTTTTATTAATTACCATAGAATTCTTAATTAGAAAATCTAATATAAAAGAATCAAAGATTTTAAGGCTATTTCTTTAAAAAGTATACAAAGTTAGCTTGTCTTATCATTTTTCAGCTATTATGCTGTCTTAATAAGTGAGCATGATATTTAACAGCACAACTCTCCTCTTTAAGGTGTTCCTGATACCTCATGGCAGCATTCAACCATGACAACACCCCATTACTAAAGTTCTCATTACCTTCAAGCTGGTAAAAAGCTACAGTTGACAGGCAAGCTAGGTACTCATACCACTGATTTGCTGAACCCTCTCAGCTGTATTTCAAAATATATTTCTGCTCTGCCTTCATAACTAATAAAAATTTAAGGCCTATACAAATGTCTAAGCTGAGTCAAAAACAATCAACAGAAAGTATCTTGAAGCTCTACTTTACCTGTATCATTACTTTCCTTTAAAAATGTTTTTAAATTAAAAAAAAAAATTTGTAAACGGATATATTTTTTCTATTTTAATGCTCATACATAAAACTATATTCCCTATGTACAAATACAATCATTTATGGCCATTTGAACAGCTCTCTATTAAAAATACCACAATTTGGTTTACATCTCCTAGCTCACCTGTTGGTAAGTGAATACTTCAACATCATGATGTAACCATTAACTGGTATGGCTTTTCATTCAGTTAGTACCTTAGTATAATATTTAAGAGATCACACAACGTAAATAAAGTTAAACCTCTAATTTACTAAGATGTTAAGTATCCCAGGTTTGGTAAAGTTAAAGGCCAATGAAAACAAAGGAATCCCTTAATAAGATGAATTGACACAAGAGCTGCAAAAATGGACTCAAGCATACCAACGATCACGAATTTGTTCCACCAATGGTCAGCACCGATTAGACAACAACTAACTGGCATTCCCAAAATTAAATGTGTGCACTTTTAAGGTGTAGTAAGAAATAACTGAAGCAAACTTTCACTAAATAAAACCATTCTGACCTCCCTTCTTCCTCATTGTTGATACTTTTACAGAACACAACACAGCCACAGTTTACCAAATCCTAAATCATGGTGACCTTGCGGGTCCTCATGAAATACTTCAAAACAGACTGGCTGAGAAGTCATGATGGTAGCTTAGTCTGACACACCATGCTGTCCTTCTACAGCAAGAACCTGAAAAACAAGATACAAATGACAATCCTAGAGACCCAAGCATCAGATGAAAGGATAAAGGATTAGATCAAACATCATTTGAAAAAAGAAACTGACTGAAAACAGCAAACGAGGAGAGCTAGAGTGCAGAGGTACCCTGCCAGCTGGACAGGCACAGTGCAGCCATCTTGAGACAAAGCCAGCAGCAATCCTGGGTGATGAATACAGGAAGACAACTTCACAGAATTCCCAACAGGAGACAGAGAAACTAGGTAGATGTACCTGAAGCAAGGTGAGCAGGACGTGAACCAGATCTAAGAAGAAAAATTACAGGAAGGAGAGTGAGGGCTCCAGGGATCCTGGTGTCCACTAAGCAGGGAGACAGTCAGAATGCAGAGACAGGGCTACTCATCAGCGGCAGTCCCTAACCACTGGGGTGAGGGGCAAACACAGAGTAATAGATCCACAGAGTGTCAGCAGGAGGTCCCCACCCAACCAGGCTATAGTCAGCAACCCCCTCCTCACACTTGGTCAGGGCCAGGTCCCAACTGCTGGCTGCAGCCAACAGGAAGTGCCCAGGCACCCTCACCCAGTGACCAGAAGCTCATGCTCCCCCTACTTACACCCTCCTGGTGATGAATGGCAAAACACCCCTGTAATAGACTGGGTTCTCTAGAGAAGCAAAACCAGTAAAGCATATAAACATATAGAGAGAGATGGATTTATACCAAGGAAATGGCTCACGCGCTTGCGTGAGTCAGGATAGAGGCCTCTCCTGATTCACGTAGCTGCAGGGGTTAGTGAACCCAATATTGGCAGGTCAGAGATTAGGGCTTCTGTTCACAGGCTGCGAAGATCAATGAATCCCAAAATCAGCAGGCAAGACTGCAGGTAAGCTGATAGCTCAAGTCCCAAGAACTGGAGGCCAGATGAGCAGGAGCCAGCTGCAGGATCCAGAATGAGCAAAAGCCCACAAGCCTTGCCAGAACATCCACTTATATTCAATGCAGGCCACACACCCAAGGAAACTCCCTTTCAACTGACTGGCCACTCACAGCAAACCACATCGTAGACGTGATCACATAATATCAAATCGCATCATGGAAATGATCACAACATCATATGACCATCAAACCACCAAGAATCATGGTCCAGCAAAGTTGACACACAACCTTAACCATCACAACCCCCATCCCTGTAGCACCGACCATCAGGGACCACAGTACAAGCCCCCCTATTTTGTCCCACCCCAGCCCCATCCACTACCCCCTGCCCACCTGGTGAGCAGCAGAGAGAGCTCCCATGCTCCCAGTTGCCCACCCTGCCCCACACCTGCAGACTCGTCAAGTGGCGTGACAGCACTCCCACACTCCAACACCTGCCTTGTCTCCTGCCCTGCCCACCCACTCACCAAGCAGCAGAAAGCATTCCTGCACTCTTGAATGATGACCATACCCCCTGCAAGCAGCCCTGCCCACCCAACGAACGGCAGAGAGTGTTCCATTCCCAGTGTTCCACCCGGTGAGTGGCTATGAGCACTACCACATCACTATACCAATAACAAGCAGCAGTCAGCCTCTGCCCAGCGCGTCCTCATCTGTCTGGCATGCCTAGTGAACTGTGACACAGACTCACCCTGCCCACCAAGAGACAGGTGGTAAGGGCTCCTGTTCCGCCAAACAAGTGACCAGTGACACATGCCTGCCCCACCCCTCTCATATGTCAAAACAAAACAAAAAACCAGTATGAAACAAACACACAATCAATCAATAAATAACATCTTAATGACTTGGAGACAACAGACAATAACAAATCATATGCAGAAACTGGAAAAGATGGCTCAAATAATTAACCAAAATAAAGGGACAGAAAACCTTCCTGAGGAACAAATGGTAATAAAAGTACCTGACAGTGAATTCAAAAGACTTATATATACAGGATCCTCAAATGGATCAAGAAATACACAGACAAAACCCTAGAAGAATTCAAGAAAACAATACAAGAACAAAATGACACAGTACATAGGCAATTACAAATCATACCAAAACAACAACTAGAAACCCAGAAAATTAATAATGCAATATCAGAAACAGATAGCTCAATGGAAGGACATAAAAGTATAACTGAACCAAGGGAAGAAAGAATCTGCAAATTAGAGGACAAATTCCTTGATACTAACTTATTTGAGGAAAAATCAGAAAAAAGAATGAAGAACACGTAAGAGTTATGTGGGACACTGTTAAGAGGTATAATTTGAGCATAACAGGAATTTCAGAACAGGAGGGGGAAAAAGTACAGAGAGACTTTCTGAAAATACACTGGCTGAAAACTTCCCAAATATCATGAAAGACCAGGAGGTTACCATTCAGGAAGCTCAATAAACCCCATACAGAATAGACACCAAAAAAAAAAATCACCAAGATATATCATAATCAAACTTTCCAAAACCAAAAACAAAACAAAACTCTGAAAGCAGCTCATGAAAAACAAAATATCACATATGAAGGAGTACCAATAAGACTAACTGCTGTTTTCTTATCAGAAATCATGCCAGCAAGAAGGCGATGGGATGACATATATAAAATCCTGACAGAAAAGAATTGCCAATCAAGAATCCTATCTTGCAAAACTATCTTTCCAAAACAATGGTGAAACTAACACATTCCAAGATAAGCTGAAAATAAGGGACTTTATAAAAACCAGACCAGCCTTACAGGAAATATTAAAGGGAGTCCTTCAGATAGAGAACCAACAACATCAGACAACAAGCTGAGATAAAGACACACGACAACATCACCCAGATACCATCCCAAATAAAGACTTTGCAAAAGGAAAATAAAACTAAAAATCTGACTACAGGGAACCAAAGGAATTAAGCTGTAAACAATGATAACTTAAAAACAGAAAACTAAAACACCCACAACTGCCATCTAGTCGATTCCAACTCATAGCGACCCTACATGACACAATGGAACTGTATTATAGGGTTTCCAACTCTATAAATCTTTACAGAAGCAGACTACCACATCTTTCTCCCACAGAGCAGCTGGTGGGTTCAAACCACCGACCTTTCAATTAGCATCCAAACACTTAACCACTGCACAACCAGCTCCCCTTCAAAACAGAAATGGAGAATAAAAGATGTAGTTATAGAACTTTCATATGGGGAGGAAGTCAACGTGATTTCAAGACATAACAAACTGTTTTAATTTTAAGAGGATTAAAGTAAATTTCAGGGTAATCACAAATAAAATAATACACCTACTCATCAAAATAAAGAAGAGGCTCATAAAGACTCAGTAAACACAAGAACAACAACAATTGATAGGAAAAGAAAATCCATATAGAAAAAGAACTCAGCACAGAAAATTAAGAGGAACAAAGAAACGGTTAACACCATCAAAAAAAAGAAAAAAAACTATAACAAAATGACAGCAATGAATCCATACCAATTGATAATCACACTGAATGTACATGGATTAAACGCACCAGTCAAGAGATAGAGAGTGGCAGAATGGATTAAAAAAACATGACCCATCAATATGTTACCTACAAGAGATACGCCTTAGACACAAAGACATAAATAAGTTAAAATTCAAAGGATGTAAAAAATATACATATATCAAGCAAACAGTATCCAAAAGAGACAGGAGTAGCAATGTTAATTTCGGATCAAATAGACTTGTAGTCAAAATCCACTGTAAGAGACAAAGAAACTCCCCGTTGCCATCGAGTTGATTCCAACTCATAGTTGACCCTATAGGACAGAGGAGAACTGCCCCATAGGGTTAAGAGACAAAGAAGGGCAATGTATTATGATTAAAGGATCAATGCACCAAGAAGAAATAACAATAATAAATACTTATACACCCAATAACAGAGCTCCAAAATACAGAAAATAAACTCTAACAGAATTAAAAAGAAAAACAGTTCTACAATAATAGTAGGAGACTTTTTAACACACCACTTTTGATGATGGGCAGAACAACTAGAAAGAAACTAAATAAAGACATGGAAGAGCTAAATAACAATCAATCAACTTGACCTCACAGACATATATAGAACACAGCACCTACCAGCACACATTCCAACACATATGGAGCATTCTCCAGAACAGACCACATTCTAGGCATCAAAGCAAGCCTCAATAAATACAAAAACACTGACATGATACAAAGCATCTTCTCTGACCATAACACTATAAAACTAGAAATCAACAGCAGAAAGAGTAAGAAAAAAATCATGAAAACTGAATAACACCCTACTTACAAACTACTGGGTCACAGAGAAAATTAAAAAATTCTTAGAAGCAAATGAAAATGAAGGACATAACATACCAAAACCTCTGGGACACAGCAAAAGCAGTGTTCAGAGTAAAATTTATAACAATAAATGCACACATCAAAAAAGAAAATCCAAAATCTATAACTTAACCCAACAATGAATAGAAAAGGAACAGCAAAAGAAGTCCGGAGTCAACACGAGAAACGAAATAATAAAGATTAGAGCAAAAATAAATGAAATAGAAAACAGAAAAATAGGAAGAATCAACAAAAGTAGAAGTTGGTTCTTTCAGAGGATCAATAAAATTGACAATCCACTGTCCAAACTGACAAACGAAAAAAAATCAGAAGACACAAATAAACAAATTAAGAAATGAAATGGATGAAATTATAACAAAACCAACGAAGATAAAGAGGATTATTAAAGAATATTATGCAAAATTGCACTCTAACAAATTTGAAAACCTAGAAGAAATGGACAAATTTCTAGGCACATACTATCTACCTAAAGCAATACAAGCAGAGGTAAAAAACTTACACAGACCCATAACAAAAGAAGAAATTGAAAACATCGTTAAAAAAAAACTTCCAACAACAACAAAAAAAAACTCGATCCAGACAGCTTCACTGGAGAGGTCTACCAAACATTCAGAGAAAACCTGACACCAACTGTACTCAAACTATTACAGAACATAGAAAAGGAAGGAATGCTCCCTTATTCATTCTACGAAGCCAGAATAACCCTGATAACAAAGCCAGGCAAAGATATCACGAAAAAAGAAAATTACAGACCAATATCCCTCATGAATATAGATGCAAAAATTCTCAACAAAATTCTAGCCAACAGAATACAACAGCATATCAAAAAAATAATACATCACAATCAGGTGGGATTTACACCAGGGATGAAAGGGTGGTTCAACATTAGAAAAACAATAAACGTAACTCACCACATAAATAAAACAAAGAAAAAGAATCACATGATCATCTCAAATGATGCAGAAAGGGCATCTGACAAAATCCAAGACGTTTTCCTGATAAAAACTGTCAGCAAAATAGAAATAAAAGGAAAATTCCTCAACATTATTAAGAGCATATACACAAAACCAACAGCCAACATCATTCTCATGGAAAGAGACTGAAATCATTCCCCTTAAGAATGGGAATTAGACAGGGATGCCCATTATCATCACTCCAATTCAATATTGCACTGGAAGTCCTAGCCAGAACAATAGGTAACAAAGGGAAATAAAGGCATCCAAATTGGTAAGGAAGAACTAAAACTATCCCTACTCCCAGATGACATAATCCTATTCGTATAGAAAATCCCAGAGACTCCACAAGAAAGTTACTGGAACTAACAGAAGGGTTCAGTAAATTGGTAGTGTACAAGGTCAACCTACAAAAATCAGTTGGATTCCCCTACACTAACAAGGTCATCTCCAAAAAGGAAATCAAGAAAACAATACCATTTACAATAGGCTCCCAGAAGATAAAATACCTAGGAATAAATCTAACTATTTACATAAAAGACTTATGCAAAGAAAACTACAAAACACTACTATAAGAAACGTGACAAAAATGGAAAAACATACCATGCTTATGGATTGGAGGACTTAACATCGTAAAAATGTCAATACTACCCAAAGCAATCTATAGATTTCATGCAATCCCAATCCAAATCCTAACACCATTCTTTAATGAAATGGAAAAACTAATTTCCAATTTTACATGGAAAGGAAGGAGTCCTTGAATAGCTAAAGTATCACTGAAGAAGAACAAAGTAGAGGGCCTCACACTTCCTGATCTCAGAACTTACTATACAGCCATGGTAGTAAAAATAGCCTCATACTGGTACAACAACAGACACACAGACCAATGAAACAGAATTGAGAACCCAGAAGTAAATCCATCCAGCTATGGACAGCTGATCTTCAACAAAGGGTCAACGTCCATTCAACGGGGAAAAATAGTCGCTTTAACAAATGGTGTTGCAAAACTGGACATCCATTTGCAGAAAAATTAAACAGGATCCCTATCTCACACTATACACAGAAACTAACTCAAAATGGATCAAAGACCTTAATGTTAAACCTAAAACTATAGAATTCCTGGAATATAACATAGGGACAAATCTAGCAGACCTAATTAATGGCATAAATACACTATCAAATGTAAATAAAAATGCACAAACAACAGAAGATAAACTAGATAACTTGAATCTCCTAAAAATTAAATATGTACACCAATCAAAAGTCTTCACCAAAAGAGTAAAAACAGAACCTACAGACTGGGAAAAAGATTTTGGCAACAACATATGTGACAAGGGTCTAATCGCTAAAATATACAGAAAACTTCAACACCTCAACAACAAAAAAGATAAACAATCCAATCAAAAAATGGGCAAAGGATATGAATAGACACTTCACCAAAAATGACAGTCAGGCAGCTAAGAATCACATGAAGAGATGTTCACAATCATTAGCCATTAGAGAGATGGAAATCTAAACTACACTGAGATAACATCTCACCCCTGCAGAAATGGCACAGATCAAAAAAACAGAAAATAACAAAAGCTGGTGAGGTTGTGGAGAGATTGGAATGCTTATAGACTTGTGACAAGATTGTAAAATGGTATTACCACTATGGAAAACTGTATGGTGCTTCCTCAGAAAGCTAGAAATTGAACAGTAATACCATATGATCTAGCAATCCCACTATTAGGTACATATTATAGAAAAATAAGAGCAGTGACACAAATAGACACATGCAAATACATGTTCATTGCAGCATTATTCACATATCAAAAAGATCAAAACAACCGAAATGTGTATCAACAGATGAATGGATAAACAATGGATATACATACAATAGAATACTATACAACAATAAAAAATGGTAAGTCTGCGAAACATCTTATAACATGGATGAATCTGGAGGCCATTATGCTGAGTGAAATAAGTCAACCACAAAAGGACAAATACTGTATGATACCATTTTTATAAAAGGTTAAGAATAGGTTTACAAACAGAAAGCTATATTCTTTGATGGTTACCTGGGATGGGAGGGGAAGGGAGGAAGAATCGCTTACTAGATAGCAGTAATTCTGTGTTAATTCTGGTGAAGGAAAAGGAAATACACAATACAGGGGATGTCAGCACGGCATGACCAAAGCCAAATGAAGATACTGAGATGCACACAAGAATTAAGTACAACTGTAATAACTACTGTACTACAACAACAGTAATAACCACCAAAAATTTCTAAGTGGTTACCTAGGTAGATACATATGCTATACATATATATGAGGGAGGGCATACGAGAGAGCATGCAAGTGCATATATGAGTATAGTTGTGGGTATTTGTATATACATATTTGTATATACTGCATGTATATTCATACATATAATAGAGCACACAGGGAGTACAGCTATGGAAATTTCTCAAACATACCCAAACATCTCGTGGGACTGAGTTACTGAGCTTGAAGGCTAAGAACCACAATCTTGGGGGACATCAAGGTCAACAGGCATAACATAGTTCATAAAGATAATGTTGTACATTTTAATGTGGTGAGTAGTGTCTGGGGTCTTAAAAGCTTGTGAGTGGCCATCTAAGGTACAACTGTTGGTCTCTTCCTATCGGGAGCAAAGCAGAGTGAAGGAAACCAGAAACTGAAGGAAGCAATTAGTCCAGAAGACTAATGGACCACAGGAACCACAGCCTCCTCTAGCCTGAGACCAGGAGAATAAGATGGTGCCCAGCTACCACTACTGACCACTCTGACCAGGGACACAATAGAAGGCCCCAGTTAGAATGGGAGAAAAATGTAGAACAAAACTTAAATTCATAAAAATAGCTCTGACTTATTGGAATGATAGAGGCTGGAAGAAGCCCCGAGACTATCGCCCTAAGACATCCTTTTACCCTGGAACTGAAGCCACTCCCAGAGGTCACCTTTCAGCCAAATAACAGATTAGCCTATAAAATAAACAATAACATCATGAGGAATGTGATCCTTAGATCAATCAACTATAGGAGACCAAATGGGCAACATTTGCCCAAAAGCAAAGGTGAGAAGGGAAAGAGGGTCAGGGAAACTAGAAGGATGGAAATGGAGAATCCTGGGTGGAAACGAGGAGACTGCTGACACATTGCAGGGACAGCAACCAATGTCACAGAAAAATCTGTGTATGACTTGTTGAATGGGAAACTAAGTTGTGTGTAAATTTTCACCTAAAGCACACTAAAATGTTAAAAAAAAAAAAAAATACTGGCTGATTTTCGGGCCAATGAACTGAGAGATAAACTAAGATATAAGTAACTTCTAGTTTCAAATACGGGGCAGGGAGGGGGTCACCCATAAGAATGAGAAAGAAGAACCCCACTTTCCATTGGAACAGTACGTTCTGAGAAACAACTTAGCATTTTGGTAAATATACCAAAAGCCTAATCACGCAACTTCTATTCAAAAATAAAAAATAAGTCTTTACATTTTTAGTTCACAAGAAAAATAAAAACAGCACCAGTGAATTTCTAATTGCTAAATTAACATGTTAATTTATCCCCCTTAACTTCTCGGTACTTTTATATGTTGGCCATCTCTTAGCATTTGAAACTCTTCTTTCATAGATCCCAAACTGAGAGCACTGTTCCTAAGACACCTGAAGCTACTACTCTCTCCGTCTGTGTCTCTAGAGATCTTTCTCAGTTTACTTTGAAAAGCAGAAAACAAACAAACAAAGTCTACAGTCAAATTCCTCACTGGAAAAAGGATGCTGTCATGAGCTAGGGAATTTCTGTTAGGATGAGGAAGACCAAGTGGCATGTTGAGGTCTCACTTAGGGAAAAGCCCCGGGCATAACTTACAAGAAAAATCTTAATTACTTGTAATTAAAAATAGCTCCATCCATTAAGCAAAAACCAGCGGCAAAAAGCATCGTAATTGCATCCTCCTTTGATACCCAGAACATAATGGCCTAATTCTTAGTTTTATTGTCCCCATTGGCCTGTTTGGAACTGTGGCTGCTAAACTCTAGGATGCTGTCAGCTTCTGTGGAGATGGCCTCGACTCATAGTGATCCCAAGTAGAAGGGAATGGGATGCTGCCCAGTTCTGTGCCATCGCCATAATGGGTTGGGGATTGGACCACTGTGATTCATAGGCTTTTCACTGGGTGATTTTCAAAAGCAGATCACCAGGCCTTTCTTTCTAGTCTGTCTTAGTCTGGAAGCTTTGCTGAAATTTGTCCAGTATCATAGAAACATACAAGCCTCCACTGACAGACATGTGGTGGCTGCTTATGAGGTACACTGGTTGGAAACTGAACCGTGGTCTCCCGCCTGGAAGACAAGAATCTACTACTGAAACACCACTGCCTCAATAAACTCTAGGGAATCAGTACTATCTCTTCTACCTAGAACACCTTTCATTTCTGTGTTAAAAGCCCAAATTAAGTTATCTCCCTACCCCAAATCTCCATCTCAGGACAGTTATCACAGTCTCCTCTAGGATATTCTGAGGACCTATGACGTACTGAGCTTGGCACACACAAGTTTAAAAAGGAAAAAAAAAAAAAAAAAGAATAAAGCAGAGCCTTGTTTCCAAGAAACTTTCAATATAATTCTATTTAAGGTACTTATATATTTCTTTTATTTCTCCTACTAGACAGTGAGTTCCGAAAGAGCAAAAACTAAGTCTTAACTCTCCTTCTTTTCTAAATAGTGCTGAGTGCTGTGCATAAAGTCAATACAAATTTGTTGAACTGAAATTTATTAAGTTGTTCCTTTCTGATCTTTGTAATAAACAAGTAAGAATTCCACTGCTTTGTGTTGATGCAACTGTTTTTTCATTTCTCAATACAGTCTAGAAATAAAAGCTAGAAATGACAAATCAAATCAATTTTTCACCAACATATAACACTAAATATTAGTGACATACAGAGTAGGGGAAGAATTTAGTCCCAGAAGAATGTCCTCCTGGCAAATTAAAACAGCAATCTCCAGAAAAACCACCTACCCAACTAACAAATTCAAGACAGCAACAGCATATGATACTTAAGAGGAAGAATGGTTCACATTTAAAATTTATGATAGCACAAAGACACTCTAGAATTTTATGTTCAATGTACTGAACAGAAAGCAGCTGTTCAGCAAAGAACGATTAACTGACTTCAATGTGAGAGAATTAATCACACTTTCTTATACATGGGATTCTGCTATGACTTAAAAATAAAGACTGAAAGGAATGTAATGTCAAAATTTTTAAAAACAGTATCAAAATAAGCATCCAAACTACCAATCATCTAGGAAAAATTACAATTATTTATTTAGCTGATTTTAAAAGCTTAATTACACTAAAATTTTTAAGATCTATCCATTCAACATTAATGACAGAACATCAAAGTTGTTTCTAAACCAATATACATTTTTTTAACTGTTCAAAAGAAATAATGTTAAGAAGTGTATTGGCCTACAGTCTTTTCATGAGCTTTCCATTTCACAGAATAAGCTCAAATTCTAGTAAAACAATGCATTTATCACATTATGACATGAATAGGAAAGCAGAAGTATCAAATATATGCAGATAAAAAATTAGGGTAGGCACTTTGATTATTACTCTCCTCCACCCAGGTACCAGTTTAGTGAATTGGCCAGTTTATTACAAAAGGGAAGAGCAAAAGCTCCAATATATCAAATACATCAGAACTGAACGGCTGCCTCAACATGAACGGCAGTGTGAAGAGTATCATCGTTTTGTCTACTTGCCAGGTAGGAAGTTAGAGGATTCTCTTTTATCTTGCATGCTCTGTGTCTACTGTGGTCAATCTAAAAACCTATTGAAGTTATGGGCTTTGAAATTACATACAGAAAAGGGCAACCTGGGCCATGGAATAGATCTTTCAAATAAAAATGCTCCCAGGGACACTAACTAGGTGTTGTAAAATAAGCCCTCCATGCTAAGACGTGGCCTTCACAGCCAAGAGGCTTTAAGAAATAATCAGATAGCACTTTTCCTATGACTTACAACTTAGTAAGGCTGACCCCATTCAATTCCAGAAGTATAAGTGTAAATGGATCCCAAGGGTTTGAAGAAATCCATTAAAGAAAGGAGTAAGCCTTGCAAATAATAATAATAACACGGATTTAACTGATCAAAAATGTACACTACTTTAGAAAAAAACAGAAACTACACGTGAAACTCCAGGTGTTTAAAACAGAGGAATGAGCTGACAAAATAATTCTACCTCCACAAAAAAATTTTTATAGAACTGGCTCAAAAATTCCTAAGCCTGCCAAAAACTTCTGCTCTAAATTTTCCTAATTCATGTAAGCTGATTGATATATTTATTGATAAAAGTTAAATTTAAAAGCCAGATTTTCAAGAACAAATATACTATATAGCACAGCATTTCTTCTCTATGTTTATCGTTTTGCTATAAAGATAATCAGAAGTAATGAGGAACCTGGTAGATTCAATGAACAAGCTCTGCTTTTTCAAAAACCACTCATCCTTTGATTCTTCACAGAGGAGCAGAGTGATCAAGGGTAAAACTCCTTGAAAACAGACGATGACATGAATGGACTGGAAGGAAAGATTTCCAAAAGTGTCTGGACGTGAGACATTGTCATTCATCCAGGCAGCCATTCAATTCTGATGGACTGGAGCTTTTGGCTATTACCTTTTGTGAAAAACTGGCCAGTTCATGATACTAGCACCTGGCTGGAGAATGAAATAATAGAAAAGCCTGCTTTTATGTTTCATCTGCTTATATTTTATACTTCTACTTTCCCACCCGTATCATAATAGGACATGTCTAAGAGAGCTGAGAAAGGTTCCCAGAAAAGGGGGCATTTGAAGTGGATGTTGCAGGGTGAAATGAAACTGACCAGGCAGAATGGACAGAACTATACATGCAAGGGTTCGGATTAGGAAAGAAATACTGAGCGTCAGAGGAAATGACAAATGGCAAGGTCTTAGCTGCAGGAGAAAGATGTGGCAGTCTACTCCTGGAAAGGTTACAGCCTTGGAAACCCTACGGGGTAGTCCTACTCTGTCCTACAGGGTCGCTATGAGTCAGAACAACTTGACGGCAACAGGTATAGAGAGTTTTTAAGCCTGCTTAACTAATGCTGATGACTATTAAATTAGTAAATATGAGACATATCAGAATAATCACACTCAGATAGCACTATACTATTTTGTAACTGAAAATAAGTTGGATTCAAAAGAACTTTCAAATACAAAAATCCTCCACGTTTAAATATTCCTTCTCATGTGGGAAATATCCTTGCCCAGAAAGCTAACAGATAATAATTGTTTAACTATATGGAGTACAATGCCTTGCTGCCACAAAATACTAAGGATTTTGAAAGCTTCTCTTTGCTCCCTCTGAGGAGGCAGAAAGGGATAAATACCATCCAAACCTCACTAATATGAGGAAAATATTTTTAGCACAAAAAAATCTTTGTAGCAATCGTCATTACTCTAAATCAGAGTTAGAAGCCTGCCTGACAACCATTAGCAAACACACATGGGTATCCTCCAGGACTAGATTTCAAAATCTGATCCCATCCTTGTAATTATCTAATTATCAAACCCAGCAGTGTTGATAAAGCAGAAGCCTACTCAACTGTTGCTGGTGATTATTATTCAAAAGTTAAACCTCCTCTACCACCTCAGAATGACTTATAAGCAGAAGCTGACTACCTTAGGAGCTAAAGGGGCACTATGATTTCCACCCTCCTCGCTAACACACACACCCAGAGCTGCCATCATCAGGCCTTGCTGACTTATCACTAGCTTTGATGGCCTCTCCTTGTACATTCTCATATACACGGGCAGCTTTACAAATTGGCTCAAAAACTCCTCAGCCTGCCAAAAATAATTCCCTATGCAAAGAATGCTCCTGCCCTGCCTACATTTATTTGCTACTATCGTAGCAACAATGTCTCAGATACTATTACATTTGGGTAGCTTGAAAAAACACATTGCAACATACTCAACAATGTGAAGGAGTAAAACTGTACATTGATCAAAACTCCGCAAAGCAGTGGTCACTATGCAAGGTGCTAGGAAAACAGCTTCAACCCTCAAGTTACCCAAGTAGATAGCCATTCCAGAAAAGCAGCACAGGATGAGGCTGGCAGGGTCCTCGAATGCCATATTTAAAGCTTAAGATTTATACACTAGGCAGTGGGGAATCAACAGACATCTTTACCCAGATGGTTCACATGATCAGACCTGTTTTTAAAATATATGTATCTCGTAGCAGTATATAAGAATGAGTTGGGATTCACAGGGAGAGGTGGAAGTAAGGGGATTAATTAGAGGCCACTTAGGTAAGATGAAAAGGGCTTTCGCTAGTGCAGTGGCAAAAAATACAAAAAGAACAGAACAGAGTTAAGAGATATTATAAAAACAGCATAAGCAGGGCATAGGAAAAGAGAGAGAGGGAAGAATCAGAGGCACCCCAAGGTTTCTGGCTTGGCTCAGGAGACAGCTATGCCAAGAGCATAGACAGAAAAGGTGGAGAAGCAGCATACTTTACGAGGTAAAGACAAAGAGTTAAGTTTTGGACATGACAAACCCGTGAGGTTAAAACAGATCATGCAGGGGAAGACTTTTATTAATAACTGGAAAATATGGAACTGGATCTCAGAAGAAATGTCAAGGCTGGAGATGAGGTCTTGGATGTTATCAGCACACAGGCAGGTACCCAAAGCCATGGTAGTGGGATACTGCCATTCAACAGGTAAAAAGAGAAAGAACCAGAAACAGTAATTAAAAAAAAAAAAAAAAAAATGGTGAGAGAGGTAGAAGGAGAATCAGGAGCAGGTCATGCCACAGAAGTCAATTAAAAGACTTCTAGAGATCGAACAATATCACACCTTAAGATCTGCACGCTTGAACTGTAAGTGAGTAGTGTGTTATGGAAAAGAAGTGCTGGTGGCACAGTCTGCTTCTGTAAAGATTTACGGCCTTGAAAACCCCGTGGGGCAGTTGTCTCTGTCCTGTAGCGTCGCTATCAGTCGGAATGAGCTTGATGGCAACAAACTGGGTTTCGTTTTGGTGTTACAGAATCTTGGACAAATGAAAAACAAGAATACCACAGTATAGTCACCTCCTGTTACTAAAAATTTCTGAGGCACCAAAACAACATACCTTACCAACTTCTGCTCTAAGCCTGAAAGACCAAGAACCCCTGAAAGACACTGAGGATGTGTAAAAACAGCTTCGGGGAGATGTCTGACCTCCTCCAACCCCATAAGGGGGAAGGAGAACCAAGATCAGCAGCACAAGGCTGACTCTCATGAGGTGGAGGCCAGACAAGCCTCCTCTGTCTGCCGTCTCTACCAATTCTGACACCAACTGTTCTTCCCACAGCGCTCTCTGCTGGGTTTGATAATTCATTTCAATGGCCACACAGAACTCACAGATCATACTCACAATTATAGGGTTTATTAGGGAATAGTTACAGTTCAGACTCAAGAACACTCAGGATACACTTCTTCCATCAGGATAACCTCTCCCCAGCTGTGCTTGCAGGCACACCTCTCCCTGGCCCTCAGTCTCTGCCCAAACGCACTCAGCTTTCTCTCTCCATGGGCCAGGGAAGCCCACCATTCCGTCACCTGTTGCTGGGTCTCTCCTTCTCTGGTGGTGGTGGGCTCCTCCTCTTTGCTCTGGAATTGGCTCTCTTTTAAGGCAAAACTGACCAGTCTCCTGGGTAGACCACAATTACCCTATCATACAATCACCTGGGTGGGAGTTACAAGACCATGGCTAGAAAGGCCACACACAAAAGTAATTAATCCACCACAGGATGAAACAGGACCCAGGACACTAACCAGCAAGTCACATGGGCATCTTTAGATGCTATGCGGGCTCTGTTATTTCAATAAAATGCTGCCACCTATAGGGGGAGGGGAAGGAGAGGAGACACTGTTGAGTATATTTTTAATCTAACGTTTTCAGGTGATCCTAATGAAACAAATCTGCATAAACAGTCCCTTGATGACCTTTTCCTATAAGCATGGAAACTGAAACCAAATGTCAATTAAAACTTGAAACAGGGCCCACAATTGTCAAGTCTGGTTACAAGCAGTTCTAATGCTTTTCTTTTACTTGACAAGAGTTTGTTCAAAAACAATATTTTAAAATTATTTGCCTATGCTTTATAAATTTTAAGGTCAAATAAACTTCCCTGAAAGAACAATAGGTGCTAATAATGCCCAAGTGTATTTCCTTCCTACGTTGCATTGTAAAATATTTTACCCTGTATGCATATAGCTATGCAATCCTAGGGAAAAAAACCACATCCAATAATGGCCTGGAAACAAAACAGAACCAAGCTGGG
Organism: Dugong dugon; assembly: GCA_030035585.1. Lineage (NCBI taxonomy): Eukaryota > Metazoa > Chordata > Mammalia > Sirenia > Dugongidae > Dugong > Dugong dugon. Next base: position 17,521,878 of record CM057469.1, on the reverse strand, counting down.
GGCTCTTAAATAATTAATGTTTTAATATGCAGTGGAATCCAGATTTCAAAAGGTAGCTTAACTCCATGCAAATTCCATTTCAATCATCTTCATTTTCACATAGAGTTGTGGCTGCATCAGTTCAGAACCATTTGATATGCAAAGCCCATCCTCCTCTCACCCACCCATAAGCACTTATTTAGATTTAAATATATGAAGGAGAGAGGGGTGTGAGACATGATGCACCACCTGTACAAAAAATGTCATAAATTCTAATTAAATAATTTAGAGCTTTGCCTATAGCAATATTTTCGTGCTAGTGATAGGCATCTTATCAAATATTCTCATTTCTGTCATTCTGAATTTTTTTTCCTAAGGCTTATACTAGTTCATAATTAGAGCCCTAACACAGAACTAACATAACACAGAATGCAGTATGGTGGAATGGAGACAATATGGAATCTGAAATCAAGACAGCCAAATTAAAGCTCTGGCTCTTTTACTTTAAAACAGTATGACCTTAAGCCATTTCCTCATCTGCAAAAGGGATGAAAACCGTAATAACTCACAGGGCTGCTGTGGGAGATAAATGTGATTCTAAATGTTACTTTGTAGAGTGAAAACACTAAAAATAAATAAATACAACTGGGGTAACTGAGCACTGGGAAACGCGCTAGACCCTTCATCCTCTGACGTAAGACAAAGTATCTAAGACTTACTGGCTTTCTAGTAAGCATGGGACAAAAAACAACCAATACAATACAAATCCACATACTGTCAAGTATATAGTAGAGCAGTTCTGTTTATAACTGTTATGTGAAGAGAGAGCATTCAGCTGGTTTGGAAAGCCACAATCATTTAAACCGAGCCACACCGGACCTCTGAGATTGAAACTCATCATTGTAAAGACAACCTAATCTAGTTTCAGATGTTGGTAAGAATAATTATATGGTGTAATTTATTCTTAATTTTCTGACTGTATACAGATAACCTTCAATATAAGGAATAGATATTGCTGAAAGTTGTCTGTAATGTTAAGTTCTGTTTGCTGTTTATCACATTTCAACTCAATTTAGCAGTTCTTGAGCACTTGGGCATCAATAGCAGAAAAAGCATTAGGCTGAGCTCGGAAGATTTATATTCTAGCTTTGGTCTTGTCACTGTATGGGTGACTACTTAACCTTCTCTGAACCTCAAATGATGCATTATGGGAGGAGAGAGATAAGAAGAAGCAAGGAGGCTATGGATCCTGATAGTTTCTATCATCTTTTTCAGCTCTAAAACTGTAAGGTTCTATACTTTAAAGGAGCCCTGGTGGCAATGGTTAAGCACTCCACTGCTAACGGAAAGGTTGGCGGTTCAAATCCACCAAGCAGCTCTGTAGGAGAAAGATCCAGGGATCTGCTCCCGTAAAAATTACAGCCTAGGAAACCTTATGTGGGCAGTTCTACTCTATCACATGTGGTCGCTATGAATCAGAATCAGCTCGACTGCACACAACAACAACTATGCTTAAGGAAGCAACTGGGTCACTTGACTCCTGTCCTCAAAAAGTTTACAATCTAAGCGAGAACCTAGGAAATAAAGACATATAACTAATAAAAACAGAGAATATTCACAGTTGCCAAATGGCTGGCATAAAAAATGCCAGTGACTACTACATTTCACAACAGGAAAAGATCAATTCTAGCCAGGTGGATTTCATCAAAGATGGAAGCTTAGGCAGCAGGACTTGGATAGAGAGAATGGGGGGAAGACATACCGCATCCTTTCACGATGCACCACGAATACCACAGACTCACAGGATCACTGCAGCACTTTATACATCACCTGGAACTACTGTGGACTCAATGAGATAGCCCACGCTGATTCTAACCTTTTCTAAGATTACCAAAGCAGGCTGACATATCGTTGGACCACTCTAGTTATGAAGCTCTTCCAGATACTAAGCCATAATCAGCTTACCTTATATGACAAGACTTTCTATAATACTTTCTTCATCATGCAATAGAAATGAGTCACTGTATTTTCCATCTCAAATAGGAATGTCTGATTTCTGCCAACAAGAGTATCACCCTTTTTCAGCCTTTATAAAATTTAACAAAGGAGTTTATTGCAATTTTTCATCACTATTAATATTAGACTTATAAAACATATTTGTTTTTTCTCCTGTGAGAGATCCTTCTCATTTGTAATAGAAATAACCAAATATAAACCATGAAGGCAATAATCCATAATCTAAGATCTGAAGAATCAAATAAAAACTTTCTGCAACTGACTTATAAAGCCAAAATATTTCTACTTGAAAACTGGCTTTATCTTAAATACATTTCATGGCAAAATTACAAAGCATAACACCTTTTGTTATATATAAAAAAAGGTAGTTTTAAGTACATAAGACATTACAAAACAAAGCATACTTTTTTCCTATTTGAAAATTTTATTTCTTCCTCATCTTTAGTGAAATGACTATCTTTTCTACAATATTATTGGATTGATACATTTCTAAAGTTATTGAATTAACCTATCTTGGAGCACCTGTATGGTGGAAACGGTTGTGTTCAACTGCTTGCCGAAAGGTTGGCGGTTTGAACCCACCCAGAGGTGTCTCAGGAGACAGGCCTGGCAATCTGCTTCCAAAAGGTCACAGGCTTGAAAACCCTATGGAGCAGTTCTACTCTATAACACATAGGGTCGTCAAGAGTCAGAATCAACTCGACAGCAACCAACAACAACTGTGCTCACAAATATGACTGGCAATGTAAAACTTTAGAATTAATTACTTGTTAAAAGGTAACAGCTAAAATATTTCCTATTCTCTCTTTTTTTTTTAAATTAAAAAGCAGATTCTGTTTTCCACGATTTGTGAAAATCTTCTAATTCAGAGGTTGGCAAACAATGCTCATGGGCCAAATCTGTCTGACCATCTGCTTTTCTGCAGCCTGTAAGCTACAGAATGTCTTTTTACATTTTTAAATGGTTGAGGGGAGGGGAATAAAAAGAATAATGTATTGTGATATGTGAAAATTATAAGAAAATCCATTTTCAGTGTACTTAAATCATGTACACTGTACACATTGGAACACAGTCGGACCCATTCTGTTACATATTTCCATGGCTGATTCTGGGATACAATGGCAGAGCAGTCACCACAGAGATCATAAGTGGCCCTCTCAACCTCCATTACAAATCGCCATGACGCAGCTATAACTCACTTTTGCCTCCTGGCCTGCAAAGTCTAAAATATTTACTACCTTGTCTGATACAGAAAAAATATTCCAGCCCCTGGAATAATTAATACAATGATTCATCATTCCCTAAAGAACTTAGGATAATGGCAGTCTCTGTAATTCTGAGCTATCAACTAGCTTACCAAATATATTAGCTTCCTAGGGGTGCCATAAAAAATTTCCACAAAATGGGAGGCTTAAAACAACAGAAATTTATTCTCTCACAGTTCTGGAGGCTAGAATCAAGGTGTTGGCAGGGCTGTGCTCCCTCTGAAAGCTCTAGGGAGGAATCCTTTCTTTCCTCTTTCCTAGCTTCTGGTGGTTGCCAGCAATCCTTGGCATTGCTTGGCTTATAGCTATCTCACCCCAATCTCTGCCTCCCTGTGTGTATGTGCCTGTGTCTTCACGTGGCCTTCTTATGAGGATACCAACCAAAAAAACCCAAACCCGTTGCCACTGAGTTGATTTCGACTCACAGCGACCCTACAGGACAGAGCAGAACTGCCCCATAAGGTTTCCAAGGAGCGGCTGTGGATTCAAACTGCCGACCTTTTGGTTACCAGCCAAGCTCTTCAACACTGCATCAACAGGGCTCCATAATGATGCCAGATATAGGATTCAGGACCCACCCTACTCCAGTATCACCTCATCTTAACTATATCTGCAAAGACCCTACTTCCAAAAATGGTCACACTCTACAGGTTCCAGGTGGACATGAATTTTGAGGAGACAATATTAAACCCAATACACTATACTTCTTGAATTTTACCATAATACTTAGAATTTCTTTTTGCCTTATAGTGATTTTTGTTTTGTTAGGTGCTGTTGAGATGGTTCCAACTCACAGCAACCCTTTGTACGACAGAATGAAACACTGCCCAGTCCTGCGCCGTCCTCACAATTGCTGCTATGCTTGAACCCATCTTTGCTGCCACTGTGTCAATCCGTCTCGTTGAGGGTCCTCCTCTCTTTTTCTGACCTTCTACTTTACCAAACATGATGTCCTTCTCTAGGAACTGGTCCCTCCTGATAACATACCAAAGTACATGAGACAAAGTCTCACCATACTTGCCTCTAAGGAGAATTCTGGTTGTGCTTCTTCCAAGACAGATTAGTGATTTATTAGTTCTTTTAGTTTTCAAAAATATTTAACGAAGTTATTCTCCATAAAGCAGAAAAGGGATACAGCTTTCATACATTCCTTCATTTAATCATTTATAAACATCTACTACATAACACACAGGGTGCTAGGAATTCAAAATAAATAAAATATAATCCCTGGCTCCAAATTCACACTCTAGCAGGGAGACAAGTAATCTAGTAGACTTTTGACATTAAAAGGGAAGGCCAAAGCAATGAAAGTAACCTTTGCCATTACACAATGACATATTGTCATTTAAAAAAAATATTATCAGCAGCTGAATTAATGGCAAGATATGCACTCAAGATAGGTAAGGCAACAAGGCTTGGCAAACACGTTTTCCATCAATAGTTTTAATCAAAGCATTAGCTCATACATATGCAACTAACCTTGACCAATACAGGTATAAATAAAAATGCTGGTTAAGAATTTACTAATTATCCTCCCAACTTCAGAAATTAGCTGGCATCAGAGTGACAAATATACACAAACTCGTTGTAGGTTATTTACAGATAAATGAAGAGAAATATTAATGGCATGGGTAAAAATGAGGAAAATGATAAATATCACCATTAAAAATTTAAACAATGACTTGCTTTCAAAGTCCAAGTGTCCTACAAATGTCACTTTACTTAAAGGTGGGAGAACATTTTTGAGAATAATCGTCTCTTGAATCAACTCAGAGTCTCAATCTGTTGTAATAAAGAAAAATCACAGAAATCATACACGCATTGGCATTTCATAGTTAGCACGCCAGATATGCATGCAGTTCAGTATCTTGGCTGTTTGCCTGTTTTACTTAAAACCAGAAAAGAGATACAATCCCAATAACTAAGTCTTATAGCAGCTGTTCTGAGCAGACAAGAGAGGCGTCTCATCTAGAAGCTACCCCCAAACGCATATGCATGCACCCCAGTGATCGGAGGTTAGCAATCCTGGTGTGTCTGCTGGCTTTTAGTATTAAATATTTAATGGCATATTTTTCCTTAATGGAACCGAAGCACATCTGATCAGTCACTGGGATCATTTAGTAATGCAGTCAAAGTTATCATACTGCCATTTCACATCAACTTTGTAATTAGATAATTCATCACTTTATTAATTCAAAAGATTGCCTTCTTTACTACTTGATAGCATGCTACAGTGGTAAAACCCAACTGAGCTCATCAACAAAAGGCTCAAAATTTGGTTGTACATGAACTTGAAACCCTCAAGTGGCAAACACACACGCATGCTCCTGACCTTTCAAAACAACAGAGGCAATACTCTTCCCACAAATTAGCCTACCAGCAACACTGAAGTAACAGAACACCAGTATGTCCAGAACGAGAGGGCTGACAGAACCGAAAATTCAACATTGAAAACTGAAGATATCAGGATCAACTTTTTCTTGCTTTTTACTAAAGTATATAGCATCCTTCAGAAAAACCAAAGGACCCAAAAAAGCCTTATTTAGTAATTGTTCCTCCATACTGGTTTATATACTTATTAAAATTATGAGGTTATAGCAGAGCATCACAGTTTATTTAATAAATTAAATCTAAAGGCACATACCAGCCAGATGCAAGTAATAGTGAATGTATCATTGTTATATTTATGTCTTATTTCTAACATATCTCAATCAAAAATATTATATCACTGTTTCTTTTCCTATAATTAATTAGCAAGACTCTTATTTTAACACATTCTCCATTGTTTCTCATGTAAAAAGGAATTCTCCCCCAATAAAAAGGAATTTACTCAGAATGAAACTGAACATAAATGTAAGTATCACAGTATAAAAAACACCTTCTGAAATCCTGTTTTAAATATATACAACCGCAGTGTGAATTGTGAAACCAACTGCCACTAATAGTATTAAAAATCAGATTTTGGAAAGGCAAGCTCTGGAGGTCACATATGTGCCCTAAAGAATACAAATAACATGCTACCAGGAGAACTATTATTTTGTTTGAAAGAAGAAAGGGAGGGTAGCATCTTCTCAAACAGATGTGGAATTCTAATCAAAAAATTCTGTGCCAGTCGCACAACATCACAAAGTTAAATAGTACTTTGCAGAGCTCTGAAAACACTGACATATATTTTACGGTCAGAAAGGTCATTTTCATTCTTGTTGCTTCCAATTTAATGTCTGTTTTTGAAATGTTTTATGTAACTAGCCTGTTTTTAACTGTATTTCTCAGATCTTATCACATTTCTAATCAGCCTGCAAATGCATTTTTTAGAAAAGGAAGTCATGAGTCCAGGAAAACAAATATATTTTTCTAAAATCTTGTACAACAATCCCTAATTAAAAAAAAAAAAAAAAGTTTTTGTGCATAGAAAATCAGCTAAAAAGCAGACCTACTGAACTTAAGTTTAGGCTATTAATAACCACTGCCAATAATTATCAATTATGATTTGAGGGACAGAATAGACTACTACACATTCCATGTCATTTCAGTGAATTAATAAGACAACTAAAGCACTCTTACAATTTTAATTTCATTCTTTTAAGATGCATGTGTAAGAGACATTTAATTCACCATACAAAGGTCATTCTTATATTTTCTACATGAAGTCTCAAGGAACTATTCTGAAATCATGGATTGTTATGAATGCAGGCAGTAGTACATGATTTCTGTCCACAACAGCTACGGGCTGAAACCAACGAGCAAGATACCACTTCCTATTTGCAAAATTTCTTTCCAACCAGAAAGGTAACCCCCAGCATCTCAAGAGACATCAGCACTGGCCGTAACTGTGAGAACCATCGGAGCCTCTGGTTTACAGTCAGTCACAGACTGCACTCTGCACTATGATAGCACAGGGAAACATAAAACACTGTGTGTATGGGGAGGGGGGCTGACCCAGCACGTGACTACACTGTAAGGTCTTTGGAAATTTTTCCAAGTAACACCAAGACTAAAACAGCAGAAGCACATTCAGCACTGAGAACCTGGTCCAACAGGAGAGAGACACTATATTTTCACTAGAAACCCCAGCACATTCATAACACGAACTGCCAACTTTTCAGGACTAATTATGGGCTTCTATTAGAAAAGGCTATCAGCTCATATCCCAGGATTAAAAACATCCTCATCCTCCACTGACCCCTTTCCTTTTTGGGTAAGTGGAAGCTTGATAAAGATATGCATATCTCCAGTAAGACTTCTGATCTTACAGAGGGATTTTGTATCTTGAAAGGTAACCTGCAGACTGAGAATTAGCTACATATTTTTATAACCCTGTATCAAGACTGCTTTGCACATAATAAGACTGCAAAAAAAAAAGTCTGACGAATAAGTGAATTTGCTAACGAACACCTCTCAAGAACCCAAGGGGCTTAATAACAAAAGACTAGTTCTAATGAATGTTTGGAAATCTGAATAGAGAAAAAGGACAGCTATATGAAATCTAAGTATTAAATATATAAGATATAAAACAAGTTTAAAAATTACTGAAACCAGGTGATAAACAAAGGTTCATTATACTTGACTCTCTACTTTTGTGTGTTTGAAAAGGTCCATAATCAAAATGTAAAAAAAAATAAGATATAAGTAAATTCTAAAAAGAGGCTCTCGGAATTCCATATAGTTCGACAATGAAATGAGCTGAAACATAAGCTTAGCATGCCTAATACTTGCACAGAATCTGAATGTGATTAGGACCAAAAGCAAAACAGAAAAAAAGGATCTTGTTTATTGAGGCCAGGTAAAGCCACCCTTCTTCAACGCATAAATTCAGAAGTTAGTTCACTGGGATGAAGAAGACAGGGTAGCATGGAGCTACACCTGAGAGTTTGTATGTACAGAAGCAGTGACTATAGGGAGTATGCCAGGGGTTGCCTGTTTCTTCTCTGTGATTAATTTTATGCCAGTAAAATGGTAATAGATAGCGATAAACCTCTCTGCCCAGTACTCTCCAACCACTTCCAATGTGCTTGACATGATCTTTATTATCTCACATTTGCAATGTCATGAGCTCAGCGGCTCATCCTTGAGATTAGCCGGATGTCAATTAGCTTACTTGAAGACCACAGTAATCTTAAAAAAAAAAAAAAAACAAAACAAAGTTTGATCTCTTTCAAGTGCTTCCCTCTGATTGTTAACCTACATTTTAAGGCAGGAATCACATCTCTGAGTCCAGTTCCCTAACAAAATCTTGAATATACATATTTTCTATTTTATAGCAATAACAAATACAAGTACAGAAGGAGGAGCAGAGCATATTATTAAAAATTTGTCAGCTTAATCAGAGAGACAGAATTTTTCCCTCTACAAAACATGGAAAGAATTTCATTGAAAGATACATAAGATTAAAACTAGCTAAAAGCAGCAAGATGAATAAAACTTCCCCATTTTACATTTAGCAAGAGAAAAGTATTTAGAAATACTTTTCTGAATATTAATAACACCAATAATAAGCACATGAACATTTTAATGGCCATACACTTAACACTAGGAATGAAGTTAAACTCATCATAAAGTAGATGTATAGTTTTAAGGTACATTTTTCTCTCAGTAGGTGTTACTTTTTATAGAGTTTAATAGCAAAGGAGCTTCTGTGCCTTGTCCACATGGTACTCATGTAGGTTGTAATTTTTGGAAGTATATGAAATAAACATATGAGAAACTTCTCAGATGCATTGTAAGTAGTTATTTTATAATCAGTTGTAGATTATACACAAACCAGAATTTAACGCTAAGACGATATGATCAGAAAATCATAAAAAACATACCTAAAAGAACAAAAATACATTTGGGGAAAATAAGGATAAACCTGTAGCAATCCTCCTAGTCACATTTAAGTTCTTAGAAAACAGGCAGATTGAAAAGTATACCTTAAAAATATTCATGGGATAAATATGTCATTAAGTGTGTGCTCAAAAATTGCAAAAGAAGTGGCAAAATCATCCTCAAATATAAAATTTAACTTATTATTAAAATGTGATCAATATTTAAACAAACCCAAACACACAGTATGAGAGCAAGGACAGCAATATACACAGCAAGGGTGCGTATTTGATCCTTCATCCCTACCCCAGGGGAAATATCAAGACTCAGTCATGGTGCTCTTTCTCCCTGGGCCCAGACAACCCTCGAAGTCATTTTCAAAAAGAGCACTTTAGGTGGCCATTACCAACAAATCACAGATGAAATACCCAAAGGAAACCTGTTTTCTATTACTGACCTAGTATTTTAGCGACCTGAATATTTAAATAGATATTTAGACCATTATTTTTAAATTAGAAACTGGTATGTTCTCATATGACTTACGGATTCAAATAAATTGTTTCCCTCAAAAACAAGCTCTATACTGAACCAACCACCACAAAACCAAATGAACGCAACGTCAAACTAAAATCCATTAGTAAGAAATAAAGGGATATGCTGCTTTCTCTTGAGAGTTCAGGAATGCACCCAGGCCAATAATACGGATACTGTTAAAACAGAAACATAATATCCTTTTCAATATGGGTAATACATTCTCTACTCATTGAGGTATGGGAGTGATACAAGACATGAAGAGTCCTGCATTTCCCAGTGAGGCTCTAGACGTCTGTGTAGCTAACAATGGAATTAGAAATAAAAGGTTGATTTACAGCACCAGCAAAGATAGAAAACTTAACACTTACTTTTGCAAAGGCTTCAAAAATGTCAAAGGAAGGTGGCAGCTGAGAAGCATCCTGTATTTCTTCTCTCATGAAATGTTGAAATGTCATTGCAAGTTGCCTGAGGCCCTCTTTCTTATCTTCAGTCAGTTTGTTAATATCTTTTTTAAAGAAAAAATAGTGTAATCACAAAGTGAACTTTCAGGGGATAATTTTCATGTGTCCAATGGCAGCTGTTAAACCAGATACTTCCTACCCTAAATTCATTCTGACAGAGAACAAGTACATGCCCTTTTATTTTTTGACAACTAGAAATCACAATAATATTGTATCACCTAAAGTCTGCCACAACTCATCTATAATACAAAATTAAGAATCAGACAAAATAAATGTACATACAGATGAAAAAAGCATTAAAATCAAAATTAGTAAAAGTACGTGTTACCAAATTTTCTACATCATCTTGTACATACAAAACATACCATGAATTCTTATTAAGTCAGTCAATTTAAGCAGAGTTTTCCATTAAACAATTTACAAGTAAGTTGTGATTAACTGACGATTAGCAGAAAGAGAAAAGTGAGAACTAAAAAGTTCAGAAAGTTTCAGTAAGGTGAAATTAGGCATACAGGTAGTACATCAAGTAGAAAACATGGATCGACCAAGGAAATCTCAACTTCAAGTTATTTCTAGGTTGAATAAACAAGATACGGTGTTGCCTCGACCCAAACAGAAGGAGAAGGCTCCAAAGCCAATATTATCCTCCTAAAAGTTCACTTTAAACTCTATCACAAATTGGTGTTAAGGCTAAGAGTGCACAATTCAATTAGTAACGTTCAAGAGCGTTTCACTTAAGGCAGAGTGTAGTGTATGACACTGCTACTGAGCAGGACTAATGTTAACAGTAAAACTCTACTATCAAAGATGTTAATTACCTAGCAGTAATATAACAAGAAAATATGACTAATTAACTCTCTAATAAAACCTGAAAAGATACATCAAGGTGAATTATAGCATCACTGTTGCCAATGTCAGGTCTACATATTTTCTTTAAATTACCTGTTCAACAGAACTATTAACCCAATGATTTCTTAAATAATAATTTATTAGCACTGGCACTTATGATCCCATAACCATAAATCTACACCAGATCATCTTCTTATTTGCCTCCATGCTGAAATATCAAACTGTATCGTGAATTTACTCTATGAGCTTTGGCTGGTTTGAGGTTGATGTCATTCACAACTTCAATGAAGACGACCTGTGCCAATATAAAAGCAGAATAAACCTACATTTGCTTAGGTGCAGAGGTTAAGCACTAGGCTGCTCGCCTCAGGAGGAAGATGTGGCAATCTGCTCCTGTAAAGATTACAGGCTTGGAAACCCTATGGGGCAGTTCTACTCTGTCCTATAGGGTCATTATGAGTCAGAATCGACTTGATGGCAATGGGTTTGCTTTTTGGGTTTTTTTTTTTTTTTTTTTTTGTGCTTAACACTCAGACTTGGAAAGCCTTCCCAAGCAGCTGGGTTGCCTGTCATGGGATTTCGGAAGAAGGACAACTCAATGCTGTCAGAGAGCCTAAGTCATCTTTATCTGCTACATCCCTCAATAAAAGACCAAACCAAAAAAAAAGCCCATTGCTGTCAAGTCAATTCCCACTCATAGCGACCCTACAGGACAGAGCAGAATTGCTCCGAGGTTGTAATCTTTACAGGGGCAGACTGGCACACCTTTCTCCTATGGAACAGCTGGTGGGTTCAAACTGCCAACCTCTGGTCAGCAGTCAAGCACTTAGCCACTGGACCACCAGGGCTACTTATCTAAAGGACCAAAAACACCCGTTGCCATCAAGTTGATTCCGATTCATAATGATCCTACAGGACAGAGTAGAACTGCCCCATAGAGTTTCCAAGGAGCACCTGGTGGATTCAAACTGTCGACCTTTTTGTTAGCAGCCATAACTCTTAACCATTACACCACCAGGGTTTCCATCTAAAGGACCAGTGAACCTAAAAGTTCGCTGGAACTCCCTGTTCACTACTTAATTCTTCCCTGACAGCAACAAGAAACCAGGAAAGAAAACTAAGAGAGGGAAAAAGGGAAAGAGGGAGAGAGAAATAGGAGGAAAAAAACCTTTTTTTTCTGTATGCAAATGTTTTATAGCAGCCTTATTCATAATCACCCTAAACTGGAAACAACACAAAAGTCTGCTGAATAGATAAATAAATTGTGGTGAGTCCATGCAATGGAATTCTGCTCAACAAAAAAAGAAACCAGCTACTAATACACACAACAACATGGATGAATCTCAAGTGCGTTATGCTAAGTGAAAGAAACCAGGTTCAAAAGGCTACAAACTGTATGATTCCATTTATATAGCATTCTAGAAAAGGCAAAACTATAAATTATTTTGTCAAATGGACTAATCTGACACCGTCATAACATTCCACAAACTCCTTCCACAACACTACCCTAGAATTAATTAAATAAGTTAATGTGTTGGCAGTATACAAAAATAAAAAATGTTTTGTTAGATTTGCCTCACATAATAAAGACCCAGAAAACAAAATTAGAGAATAAAGCAGTTCACCAGCTCATCAAATAATGGTAGGCATTTATTTTTTTAGTATTCTGACAGATGATCACTTACTGGACTCCAGATCATAGAATGAGTAAAGTTTCTCAGATTCAGAGGGTGTTTCTTCCATCTGTGAAGGGGGAAAACACCAAAAAAACAATTTCAAGTGCTCTAACATATAAATGAATATCAGTTTAAGTAACCTTTAGTTATTTAAACGGAAGTCTGCTAGAAAAACAATTTTCTATATATTCTTTATCTTCATCACTTTCTTAAGGTTGAATTACTTAATCAGTAACAACTTTAAAATAAAATCTAAGTTGCAGCTTAACCACCAGTTTAGTTTCCAAATGCAAACTTCTTTTACAAGCAATTTCATACTTCCACATTCTTAAAGCCTTCTAACTTACAAAATGTTAGACTGGCCAAAAAAAAAAAAAAAAGTCAATAAATGACAGGACAAAATGGAGCTGGGGCCTGTAATAATTTGGGTAAGACATACTCATAGCAAAGTTTGGCCAAAAAAAAAATCTGTTATGAAAGAAAGGTTCACCAGAGTAGGATATCACAGAATTCACCAGCTATTCTGGCAGTACAGGAAAAGGAGCTGAAGAAATAATTTCAATGAATTATGGCTAAGAAAAAAATATAAGCACCCTTCCATTTAAGATTAACTATATTCCTATCAAAATCTCAGTTGAAGAGGCAACCAAAAAATGATATATTTGCCCAGTGTGTTAGTTCATGGTAGAAAAGTTGTAAAGGCAATATAACAGACATTATTAATATCTCATATCCAAAACACAGGATCTTATGTTTCCATTCCCAGGAGATGAAAGGGCCTTCAGAGAGGAGCTGTGGACTTCATCACTACCACTGATGCTGGGATTAACAGGAAAACAAGTATTTTTGTCTTCAGATAGTCCCATCTTCTACCTTAACCTGGGTTTCATTTCAACTTTAAATATGAATAATAAACGCAATTTGAAGTGCTTCGTTAAATTAGGACCCAAGCATATTTCATGTGTTTTATACTCACAAGTTTGAAAACAACTCTACCAAGAAGTCGGACAGAGTCTGGAGGATATCTGGGTTTGCAGCTTTTAAGGCATTTGCACTCCCGCTTGTGGTCAGGCCAAGCTTTTTTCTGTTAAGACAAGAATGGGAGGACACATAATACATTAAAATTTAACTTTCAATTACACTGGTTCTGAATGTAGAGAGTCATCAACAGTAATTTAATTTCAACGGCCTAAATGTAACCACAAAGTAGAAAATGAAGGCAATATTCTACTACTGATAATAACTCAGGGTTCAGCCTTCACCAAGTATGCAATTACCTGGCATAGACATTAAGAGCTTCAGGTTCACCTCTGTCCTTTAATTCACCCCCTGATTATTACCTGGCTGGTAGAGTTCAAAGAAAGGACCATTACTGCTTACTTAATAATATATGATAGTCTTTTAACTAGTTAAATAGCACTCAATAATAGACAGTGATTTTGAACAACAACAACAAAAAATCTCACTCCAAATTACAAAATTAAACTCACAGTTCAGGAAAATCAGTATAGGGAAGATAGCTTTCTGAATTTCTGTGCTGCTATAGCAAGTACAGAAATATGAGGAGGGCTAATATATACCCAAAAATATAAAACCGTTTCGTTTTTGGAGGCAACACAGAAAGGGGCCATTAGTTAAAATGCCCAAATGTCCAATTTGACCAGGCCTATTTGTCTAGCAGAGCCCTGATGGTGCAGTGGTCAAGTGCTTGACTGCTAACCAAAAGGTTGGTGGTCCTCATCCATCAGCCACTCCGTGGGAGAAAGATGCGGCAGTCTGCTTCCATAAAGATTACAGCCTTGGAAACCCTATGGAGCAGATCTACTCTGTTTTATAGGGTTGCTATAAGTCGGAACTGACTTGATGACGATGTTTTTTTTTTTGTTTGTTTGTTTTAGTTTTGGTTTATTTGTCTTGCTTGCTTTGGACGTTTCATTGGAAAGACCAATTACTAGAAAAGGACCTCACATCTGGTACAGCAGAGGATCAGCCAAACAGGGGGAGACACTCAATGACACAGACTGACACAGCAGTTGCCACAATGTGCTCAAACAAGCCAACGATTGTGAGGATGGTGCAGGACTGGGCAATATTTACTTCTGTTATACATAAGCTTGTTGTAAGTGGAGCCGACCGGGCAGCAACAAACAACAAAATTCCGGTTTATGTCTGTTGCCCTGGCTTAATTATTATTAGCACTCCTTTTCACTCTCAAAAATGCTGATTTGGATGATAAATTACATGGTTCCCTAATCCATAATCCTAGCCATGTGCTGGTGTGATTGAAAAGACCAGTGAATCAGTCACCAATCTTACAGCACTAGGCAAGAGTGGACCAAAGGGAAAGGCATTCTATCCGTGTCTCAGATGAGAAACGCCATGATCCCTTGACATGGGATTGCTTCCATATGGAAATAAAATCCACAGCATCTAATATTTAGTCCTGTTAAGTAAGAGACAGCTAGACTAAATGCCTAATATGCTCTATTCCAACTGAGAGTTGGAAGTTCCATCACTGAAATGCTGGATGCCTCCTACTCATTCTTATTTTGGAAACTATAAATCTGCTTCCCAGCTTTTGAACCTGTAAAATCCTCCTAGGAGGATCTTTCTCGTTTCCACTTGCACACAAACATGCAGCACAAACAGAAATTTCAAAAGAGCTGCAGCTACTTTGAAACTGTGACTCAGATTTAAGTTCAAGCCAGAATTTTGCTCAGAAGAACTACCATTTCATGCTGTTGAGTGACAGCTTGGTCTGTCTGCTATTTCCTAGTAACTCAAACCTTGGTCATTGTTTACAAAGGGTACGTTACTTTTTCCATCAGCTCTACATACAGTTGCCTCACTTCATTATTTCACATTCACCATGTCAATGTTTTCTTTTTAATTGTTGTGAAAACATACATAACACAACATTTGCCAATTCAACATTATTCAGGTGTATAATTTAGTGATATCAATTACATGAATTATGTTGTGCAGCTAGCATCCATAATTGTTGCCAAATTTCCCATCACCATAAACTCACTGCTTCCTGAACAATAACTTCCTTTTCCCTCTCCCTCTTGCTCCTGGTAACCACTAACAAACTTTGGTCTCAATACATTTGCCTGTTCTTGTTATTTCATATAAATGAGATCATACAACATTTGTCCTTTTTTGATTGACTTATTTCACTCAGCACAAGGTTTTCAAAGTTTATACTGTAGCATGTATCAGTACTTCATTTCTCTGCACGGCTGAGTAATATTCCATTGTATGTATATACCACATTTTGTTTATCCATTCATCTGCTGATGGACACTTAGGTTGTTTCCACCTTTTGGCTGTTGTGAACAGTGCTGCAATGAACACTGGTATACATGTGCCTGTTCATGTTGCTGCCTTCAGGTTTCTTGGGTATACACGTTAGAGTGGATCAACGTTCTTCATGTGATGTTTATAATGATCTCATCTTTATTTTGAGTATTTATATTTCACTTGCTTCTATTTGGCTTCAACAGTAAAGATGTGTATGAACTGTGGATGTAAACTTAGAAACAAACAAAAAAAAAAAAAAATCACAAGAAAAAAAAGGAAAGCCCCCTAGCATTTACAAAGTGCTAGACACACTGGCTAAGCAATTAACAAAGGACATTTCATTTGATTTTCACCACAATCCAAGTAGTAGGTATTATTTTTATATTAGAGATGAAAAAAGTAAGCTTAAGAGCTGGGATCTAACTACCAAGGTCCCTAAAAATAACACAGGAGAGTAAAAATTCTTAATAGGCTAAACATGAGGGCTAAATAATTACTGAGTTTCTGCGTTACATTTATCTGAGTTGCCTTACAGGCAAGGCAAAAAGGAAAGCATAATGGGTTATATAATTCTCATCAACAGAAAAGAAAAACACACAGCTTTGCTTAGAATTAAAACATGGAAGAAATTTATTCTGGGAATGCTAACAAACATACCAGACAATGTCTTCGACAATAGTTTACAACAAATGCATATGAGTGGCTACTTATAACGTCAGTACTCACTGAAAGGTGTAATATTAAAATGGAACTCGGAAAGTATTTCTACTGTTCAGGGGGTTAGTCTTATACTACCAATTACCAACACAGTATAAGATTCCTAAAAAAAAAAAAAAAGGTTGCATAGTATGTCATGTAGACCCTTCTTAGAGATTCAAAATATTTTTAGCTTACTAAAAGTTCTAAAAAGCGTTGCAATAAAGAAACTTTCATAAATTATTTAACCCAGAGTTTTCCGTGACTGTCAGTGCTATCATTTGGGAAGTATAGGTTGATAAACACTGGCCGACACTGACTCAGATACACCTATATAATTTATTTTACGTTTTATCTCATTACTTTGAATGAAAGTGAGTTAAGCAAACAAATTCACTACCAAATAAAATCTCTCAATCGTACAAAAATATCAGACATTATCTTCCCTCAACAAACTTTAAACTTGGTCTAGACCTTGATGGCACATTAGTCTTATGTTATCTACCAGTTTCAAAATACAACCTCCTTTCCTCTTACCTCTTTTTTCCATTACTGCAAATACAGGATGTACTTAAGATTTTGCTTGCAATGTTTTCTGCTCACAGCTGAAAATTAACAATGATGTACACACCTATTGCTGTCGAGTCGATTCTGACTCATAGTGCCCCTATAAGGCAGTACAGAAGTGCCCCGTAAGGCTTCCAAGGCTGTAAATCTTTACAAGAGCAGACCGCCACATCTTTCTCCTGCAGAGTGGTTGGTGGGTTCAAACTGCTGACCTTTTAGTTAGCAGCTGAGTGCTTTAACCACTGTGCCACCAAGGCTCCTCTCAATGATGTACAATAAAAGTAAACTGAACAAGGGCAGGAAGGAGGGGAAAAGGGGGGTTAACAGTGATGAAAAAATCACATTGATTAAGGGTAGGGTTGCACAGCCAATTATTGTAATTGCTGTCAATAAAATGTATACCTGTAAAAGGCTGAACTGGCAAAAGCTGTATGATAGATATATTTACAACAATGACCAAAAAAAAAAAAACAGAGCAATTGCTAAGGCTGCTTATGCACAACCAAATCCTCATAGGAATTGGTTCCATGGTTTGGAAGTTTAGGATCATGGTTTCATGAGACATCCTAGTTAATCAGGCCTAATAATGTGTTTCGGGCTTCTGTTCTACTTCCCAGCTCACTGCATAATTCCTGGGGTCTTGAAAGCTTGCAAGCAGTCATCCAAGGCACAACAATTTGTCTCTATTTACCTGGAGCAACAAAGGAAGGAGAGTTAGGAACAGGAGGAGGCTAATGGAATGTGTGACTAACTGCCTCCATGAACAACTACCTCCTTGGCCATGAGACCAGAAGAACTGGATAGTGCCCAGTTACCACTAATGAACATTTTGATCAAGATTCTATAGCTGAATCCTGATCAAAAGGGGGAAAATGGAGAACAGAATTCTGGACTCCAGACTTTCTGGAGCCATGGAAGCTGGATAATCCCTGAACTACTGCCCTGAGATAATCTTTAAACTTTAAACCAAAAGTATTTCCTGAAGTCTTCTTAAAACCAAACAATAGCCTAACTAATAAAAAATGTGTCTTGAGCATTATGCTCATTTAAGATCTTCCATATTTTTATAACAAGTGCAAATAACAAGCACTTTCTACATTTGTTTGCCAAACACACCCATCCTCCACAAGGTATTTTTGTAAGCATGCTATGCTAATTTTTTTTACAGCAACATGTAAAAAAAAGCTGGCATAGCAGCGCTTATGAAAATATCTCACAGGGGCAGGGAGAGCGTGGTTGGCAAACCCGTAGAAGATGTGCATTATCTGCGTAAAAAGACAGTATATGGAATCAAAGTGACAAGAGCAATTCAAAAGATAGGAAACTTAGGGGGCAGTGAGTTTTTGTTAACGGAGGAGGAACAACTCAGAAAGGGAGGGTGCAAATGGTTGTACAACTCGAAGAATGTAATCAATGTCACTGAATTGTACATGTAAAAAAAATTGAATCGGTGTTATGTATATTCTCCGGAACAACAACAAATTTTTTTTTTTTTTAAAGTAAATTGGCATGGGAAACTATACCAATAGGCCATATGAAATTATTTTTAATAGGAAATTTTTTTTAAACAATAAAAAATTATTTTAATAGGAAATTAAAATATTATGTTAAAAAAGAAAGGCCGAGACGAGTTTTAGACTGGAATAAGAGGGAAATGAAATCATCTATGACACAATTACATGAGTCAGTACCTGCACTACTGAAAAAAACATCTTCAGAATCTGTAAGTTTGTGTATGTTTTACAGTATGGATAATGATTCAGAACACACACTAACTAAACCAGTGATTCTCAATAGGGGTAATACCAATCTTGTGGACTGTCTGGGAAATTTGTGAGCTGCTTTTTTCTGTCACAATGCTTGGGGATACCATTGGCATTTAGTGGGCAGGGACACCCGATATCCTATTTTAGGGAAGTTCCAAACAACGAAGAACTGTTCCACGTTCCACTTGACTTGTCCTATCGAACATTCCATGAAGGTGTTTATAATTATCTAAGTCTAGAATTAAACTTTTTACATATTAAAACAAAGTCTTGTGTTTTATATGTTTTTGTTTGTTTTGCACAGTATTAATAGTACTAAATTTTCTAAGTCAATCAAGGAAAGAGTGTATTTCAAGAACTTTACCTAAAGTCATTCAAGGTTTCATAAAATCATATCACTGAAAGCTACACCACTTATGGTATTCCAGTTACCAATACAACACATCTTCTGATCTGTATTTGTAGCTTTCCTTCTTACAGTGACTCTATGTACAGGTGCACTTATATAATTACTTATGTCCTTTAGCCTAGTCATGCCTAAGTATTTGCATACTAAAAATACGTGTTTTTGACTGTAAATTAATCTAATTTTCTTTCTCCTTTATATTCTAGTTAGGATATTATATTGACATTTTGAAAATATGTAGACTGTCATTTCAAGATTACTAGGAGAGTGAGCAATGGACATATCTTTTGCAAAAAGGTGGAGCTGGGTCTGAGAATGCTGAAAACCCAGATCTAGAACACTCCTCTACCACCTGTTTACCAGTTTCTTATACTGTGGTGGCTTGCATGTTGCTATGATGCTCAAAGCTATGCCACCAATATTTCAAATACTAGCAGGGTCACCCATGGTGGACAGGTTACAGCAGAGCTTCCACATTAAGACAGACTTAAGAAGAAAGGCCTTGTGATCTACTTCCAAAAATTAGCCAATGCAAACCCTATGGATCACAGAATATTGTCTGAGACTTCAACTTGCTTACTTTGAAGGTATCATCATGGGGAACTGATCACTAGAGAAGGACATCATGTTTGATAAAACGGAGGGCCAGCAGAGGCAAAGGGAAATCCTCAGTGAAATGGACTGACAGAACCACCACAACAACGGACTAAACTTACCAACGATCGTAACGATGGCACAGGACTGGGCAATGTTTCGTTCTATTAAACATGGGGTTGCTATGAGTCAGAGCTGACTCAACAGAAACTGACAACAGAACCATCCAAAACAGCTACACATACCACACACATACATAAATATATATTTTTAAACATATAGCCTGGGCCTCACTCCTGACATTCTGACAGTGCCTATAAGCTAGGATCAGGTGGATTGTTTTTTAATCACTGCAGGGGAGTCCATATGTAGCTAAGGCTGAAAAATCACTGGGCTAGGCTAAATTACAAAGAAGGTCATTATATATATTAGATAGATAAAACAACAAAATATTACTCTGTAATTTTCACTGAACTATCACCCTATACAAAGGGACATTTTATAATGTTGAAGCTGGAGAAATGTTTCTAAGCAGGACATAAAGCCCAGAAACCATATAGAAAAAGACGTATATATTAAATTACATTAAAAAATAAGTAACTTTTGAATATGAGGGGGAAGGAAACAACACCATAAACAAGGTTGAAAGATAAATACATGTTTTAGATTAAAAAAAAAAAAATCTAAAACATGTATTTACGCAGTGTTAAATGTCTCCAATTTACAAAGAAGTCCTACAAATAACGGAAAAGGATGACTATTCCAATACAAAAACAAAACAAGAAACATGAAGGATAAGATAGAAATTCATGCCTAAAAAATAAAAATAAAAAATTTAAGAGACATACAATATATATGTCATAATCTTTTCCTAATGAATCCCTATTTTTAAAGGCATGGTGCCTGTCTATTAATTGTAGTTTTCCCACTGTTAATAAAAAAGGCTATAGGGTTTTTTTCTCACTTACAATAATAATATCAAAATTGTATTTTTTTGTTTAATAATAAAACCTATCAATTTTCAAAAAGTTGAAAATAAATTATACTGAGACAATTGATTATCTATATGAAAAATTAAAAAAAAGAAAGAAAAAAACAAATAAACAAAAAGTGTAAACCACACCAGTGCTTAAAGAAATGTTAACAGAAACAAGATAACATGGGTATCCCATTAGCTTAGCAATGATATTTAGAGGTATCTACTGGTATAATCACAACCCCAAGTGTGTCAAAATAGCGTTGACACCATGGCAACTGATTGCGGGAAATAGGCACTCTCTAGCCTTCTTGGTAAAACTGTAAGTTGCTCCTATCTCTCTCCATGTCAGATTGGTAATAAACATTAAAATTTTAATGTACATATTGTTGGCACAGAAATAATGTTTATAATTCAGCCTAAAAAATTTGAATTACATATGTGCATACATTTGTTTTAAATACTAAAAAATTGGTAATTTTTTCCAGCTTTTCCAGATAAAATGCTGTTTTTTGTCTTCTTTCTTACACTTTCCATTACTGTTTGAATTTTCTACACAGAGCAAGTTATTATATTTATAAATAAAAACAAACAATTATCTCTAGTAACTGATTCTGGGAGAAGCATTTTTGTAAGAAAGAAGAGGCAAAAAATTACTAATAGGCATGTATGATTTTTAATATTTTTACTTTTGAAAATCTGGTTGAACTCAAAACAGTGTAAAAGCATTTTTAAATGTTAAAAAACACTTCAGTGAATCCTTTTGTAATAATGATGAAATCTTTTTAATTCAAAGGCTCATTCAGTAATTTATCAATTTAGCTTTTTATGTCTGGTTTTCTTAAATGAATGTACTACCAATTAGGTGCACCTTGCATGTAACAGATGTTCAATATATATCTATTCTAAAACCAGTACCATTTAGGAGATATAATTTACTATGTCTGCATCACTGAAGATTTGAAATTAAGGACAGCAAACTCCCTAAGAATTTTTTCTTTGACCAATCTAAGATGGTCTTGATTGCTGATTATAAAAGAAGCACACTATGAGGTATTTCAACAGAAAAGAGAAATTCAATTTTTTTCCTCTTTCTTAAATAGCTTTTGCACTATTAACACTATTATTGCAATATTTGTCTCTCCTCCTTGAACATAAAGTCACTATAGTTCAATAATCTATTTAAATACTATTAAACACTGGATTTAAACATTGCATTTGGGTTGGGATAGATATTCATTTTATGGAAGCTAATTATTATTATTTTAGATTGGAGCATGGTAAGGGTCACAGTATACTGAGCCTGGTTTGGGTAAAACACGTCTAATTCATTGCCTGGGTTCGCCAGACATTTATTCTGCAAAAAGACTGGATTCAGTGCTCTCTAAGGCAGCCTTTCAATGACAAAATTATATAGGTCTGAGATATCCACTCTTAAATATAGTATGTCAAAATAGGCTTGAAACCTGCCCAAGTAAAGTCTACATAGCACTGAAAACTTAGAACACTATTCTCCTCAGATTTGGAGTCATCTGGATGAAGAACCTGGGTTACAGTATGTAGAAAAGAAAATGAATTATTTTAAGCCAGCTTATTCAACAATTTCATGTGTGCCTAATAACCATCATTAATTGAACATCTTCTATGTGAAATATTGTCAAAATAATTTTTTTCTACATATTCATGACTTACTGTACTCACAAACTATTATCTAGAGAGGCTCCCTATGGCCAAACTTAGGATAGTTGAGTTGCTAAACAAGTTGCAGAAAAGAAAAGAGATCTGGCAGTTTTCCTTTCCAAACTGCTTGATAGCAAGTGAATACTACATCTTCTGTATGACCCAAATGTAGCCCAATATTAAATTACAAGTTTTCAGATACATGCAGATCTGAAAAGCTGGAATCTGGGAAAAGAAAACTGGAAAACTAAGTAGGTTGTCTAACAGCTACAGCTGACTGACAGGTATTGATTAAAATCTTGCATAAAATCTCCTTAGAGCATGCTAGAGGTTCAGTGATATACATAAGACTTATCACTTAAACAGCTTACTGAATGCTGTACCAAATGTAGAACAAGAGCACCTTCCCACTAGCCTTAAATCAAATTAGACAGATAAGGCCAAATTTAAAAAAAAAAGTGATGGAGAATAATGGTCATAGGGCATGAAGTTGACAGAAGAAAACAAACAAGAATAAACTATTACTTCTTAGGAAAATGGGAGTAACGGCCTCCTGGTTAACTGAGGAACCATACAATATAAGACAACAGCATTAGTCCCCCGAAGTAAGTCAATCATTATCTAGAGCAGGGTTTGGCAAACTATGGCCCACAGGTCAAATCCAACCTGCCACCTATTTTTGTAAACATTTACTGGTACAAAGCCATGCTTATTCATTTATACTCATTTGTTTCATGCTATGATGACAGAGTTGAGTAGTTCTGACAGAAACCTTATGGTCCACAAAACCTAAAATATTTATTTGGACCTTTACAGAAAAAGTTTGCCAGCCGCTGATCTACTAAGCTACCATATCAAAATTGAATGGCTTAAGTGATATATTTTAGCTGGCAGGGCAAAACAAATCATTCACCTTTATGGACTTCCAATGTATTTTAATTGCACATTTTGACATAAATAAAAATTTCAATCAACTTATCAATTTTTAGGACTTTTGAATGGGACTATTGAATCTTACTCTACACATTTATAGTTCAATATTTAAAAAATCACTTATTATGGCTGTTTACTGATTATGAACTTCTTTTCTAATAGACAGGACTTAATTTTGTGTTACAGAACAGAATGTAAGTGGCATCAACCCTGACAATATAAAAGTACAGCTACCACATTATGGGAAATAGAGTTATAAGAGATGGAATGAGTGAAAATAGTAATATCTTCACCTTACAAAGTAGGAAATCAAGAGATAATCTCTATAACTGATAAAACAAGCATGGAGGCTTACATGTTGTTTAAACTTATAGACACTTGAAGAGGAATTTAGTCGGACGGATGTGTAATAGTCATGTCAAATCTAACATGGCCAAAGTTTTTCACACCTAAAACTGGGTCTCTTACACAGTTTCCCATGTCAGTAAGTCCTAAAACCCAAAACCAGTCACTCTTGGTTCTTCTTTTTCTCCCCACCCCACATTCAATCCACTTAGGTTTACGTTTATATCTCCAGTTCCAGCCTCTCCTAAACTCTACACAAGTATATCCAGTTGTTTATTCAGCATCATCATGTGTATGTTTAATAGGAACAAACTCAAAATTTGTTAATTAGAATTCTTCTCTTTGAATCTGCTCTTCCCCCAGATTTCTTTAACTCACTAAATGGCACCACCAATCACCTAAAGTTGTTCAGGCCACTAACTTAAAAGTCATCTCTATTCTTTTTGCATTACCTCTTACAACTAATCTATTGGTAATTCTTTCAGATACATCTTCAAAGTATCTCAAATGCAATCATTTCTCACCACCTCTACCGCTACCAGTCTAATCTAAGCCATCCAGAGTTCCTGACTACATCAGTGCCTAGCACATACTGGGTACTCAACAAAATCTTGAAATAATTAATCAATGGGCAAGTATAGCCAGCTCTTCCTTCAAAAGATACCCCAATTCTGACCAACCCTATCTTTACTGCAACTACCCTAGTCCTAGCCACCATTACAGCTCAACCAGACTAGTGTAATAACCTCGTAACTGGCCTTCTCAGCCTCTATTCTTGCTCACCTGTAACCCAATTCCCCAGCAGACAGGTAGATCCTTCTAAAACCTACATCAGATCATGCTTAGAACCCTACATACAGTAAGAGCCCATCACACACAGAACAAAATGTAAATTTTTAACCATAGCATATAAGAGCCTCATAACCAGGTCCCTCCTATCTCTTTAACCTTGTATCCTACAACTCTCCTTGTTGCTCACTCTAGTCTACTATACCATACTGGCCTTTTTGTCCCCCTTTAAATACACCATATTCATTCCTGCTTTTATGCTTTTTTTTTTTGGTCACTTAGATCTTCACAGGAAGCCCTTTTCTAATCACCCATTCAAAGGTAAGCCCATGTTCACCCCAATCACTTTCAATCCTATAATCAAAAGCATTAGTTATTATCTGTCTTCCCACTCCATGATATAAACTTTATGAAAGCCAGGACTTTTTGTTTGCTTGTTCACTGCTAACCACCCACCACCTCAACCCCCAAAACTTAGAAAAGAGCCTGGCTAGTAGGTGTTCAATAAATATCTGTTTAATGAGCTGTGAACAAATGGAGGATTCTGATATAAATAAGCAAGAAGAGGGAGAGGGGGAAGGAGGGATGTTGGTGAAGGTGAGTTAAATTCTCTTATCCATCAGAATAGGAAGTCAATAGATAATCCCTGCACTGATGAGTCAAGAAATATTACTATAGGCATATTATTTACTGATACTGTCATTTTTTTTTTAGTAATTTACAAGTCAAGCCAACAGGTATCACTAATGAATTCACTCATTCACTCAACAGATTATGCTACATCTTGCGATTCAGCAGTGAACACTGCACAGTGATCCTCTAACTGCAGAAACAAGTAAACCTATAATTAAAATAATTAAATTTCTGTATGATAAAGGAAGGGACACAACCAGTCTTAGAAGTTTAGGGACAGAGGAAGTAATACTGAATCTGAATCCTAAAGAGTAAACAGGAGTTCAGTAGTTAAAGGGGGCCAACCCAAGGACTAATCCAGCCAAAGGCCCAGAAGTGAAAATACGGCAAAATCAGAGAGTTTGAATTTCATCCTGAGGACAAAGAGGGCCAAGGAAGGATTTTAAGCAAGTGACTGACTGTCTAAATTACCTACCTAGTGCTGCTATAACAGAAATATCACAAATGAGTGGCTTTAACAGGCAGAATTTATTTTCTCACTGTTTAGGAGGCTAGAAGTCCAAATTCAGGGTGCTGGCTCTAGGGGAAGGCTTTTTCTCTCTGTTTCTGGAGGAAGGAAGGTCCTTGTCTGTTTTCAGCTTCTGTTTCTTGGTTCCTTGGAGATCTCATGTAGCGTGGCATCTATGTTCCCCCATCTCCACTTGCTTGCTTGCTTGCTTGCTATATCTGTTCTTTTCATATCTCTAGAGATCAATTTAAGACATACCCTACACTAATCCTGCCTCACTAACATAACAAAGAAAACCCATTCCCAAATGGGATTATAACCACAGGTATAGGGGTTAGGATTTACAACACATATTCTGGGGTGGGGTGGGGGTAGGGAATTCAACCCATAATAGTGACATATCATGCTTACATTCTAGAATGATCCAGAAGCTGGCAAGAGTGATAGCAAAGAGTACAATTAATAATCTAGTAACGTCATCACGGTAACAAACGTCATCGTGGTTCAGAAGCTAGAGAGAAGTGAACCAAGATATTCAAGCGGTAAAATCAGCAGGACATGATGATTAACTGGATGTAGGCCAAGAGAGAACAGGAATCAGAGATGATACCCCAGTGACTTGGGCAGCTGGGTGGTTGCTGAAGTTATTCACTACAGTTGAAACATGAGAAGCAGGTCTGGAGGAAGATAATGTGGTGACGTTTAGACATGCGGCATTTGAGACACCTGTGCAATAGCCAAGTGAAGGTGCCCAGTAAGTGGCTGTACCTACGGGTCTCGTGCTGAGGAGAAAGCAGGAAGCTGGAAACAAAGTCTGGAGAATCATTCACGTGTAAGATGCCGCTTGAAGTCATGGGAGTGGATGAGATGATTCACCAGGCCAACGTAAAGAGAGAAATGTCAGGGCCCCAGATCTTTGTTAGTGTCAAAAACTTAAATGTGATCAAATAATGTTTACCTTTATACAGTATTCCCTTTTATGTTCACAGTTAGACACAAGGCAGACTTCTCTGCAGAACATTTGGCACATGCCCTATTTGGTATGTCTGAAGCCTGGCACAGAGCTTTTTATGAAATAAAAAAAGGGCTTGGCTTCCTTCATTATCACTACTTTGGGTCCAATATTCCAGAAATTAGCTTATTAAATCACCCTGTTAAGGACTTACTAATGTGGGATTAATTTTCTACCCATCAAAAATGAATCAAATTGTTCTACAACTTAAGTATAAAATGTAAACACAAAATATGATCTACATTTTTAAAAGACCTATAATTATCAAAATAAAATAGAGCCTCTTTCTGCTAATTCAGTAAAGTATATAAACTGCAATTTGATGCAGTGCCCAGCTGCTTAGTTTGCTCAGCAATTAGTTCAATCAGAAATGCACATATTATGAATTAAATTAAATCCAGCAGAAGTAAAATTTTACTTGGTGAATTTGATTCAAATTGATTTACTTGCTATCGATATTGCAACCTTTTTTAAATTATTATTTTGAGGATGTTTTTCAAGAGAAAACTCAGCTTCTTCTCTTTGATCTTAGCATCAACTGTTATGCTCTGATTGTGCCAATAAATAAATGCAAGTATCTTCCATATATAACCCCTATATTACACTATATGACACTTCATAAGAAGGTACAGAGAAATAAAAAGCCACTGATGGCTGAAACATTTTGGTATCAGCACCCGTACTGTACACAGCAGTAAATATATAGGCATATGTGTATATTATATATAAATCAGAGTAAGATGGTATGTATCCTTCACTAACAAATGGACATCCAGGATTATTTCAGGAAAATCGAAGTAGGTATACGAAGAAGCTGGAGAAAGAATTTCACTTTTTACTCCACATGATTCTATACTGTGTTAATTTTTATAATGAAAATGAATTCTTCTATTGCTTATGTTTAAAAATGAACCGTGAAAACCGATGGCACTGATACAGTCCTTATGGACACATGGGACACTAACTACACTCTGTAAAACCCCTGTAGCCTCTCTCAGACAATTCAGTTGATGTGATAGCCCCTCGCATCAAACGCAAAGCTAGTGAATCAAAATTATATCCCCCGGGCTACATGTTATAAATTTTATGCTACAAAATCATATCTTCTATATCAATTTCATTCCGAGTACTTCTGCCTCCTGTTCATAGTTCAGTTTGTCAATTTAATTTTGTGATGCTTTGTAAGAATCCACAATAATTACAATGTTTAACGCTATACCTTAAGGTTGAGCTAAACAGAGTGGTTTAAATGCATACATTCTGGGCAGTCTTTGACTCCCGGCCCACCTCTAC
Organism: Dugong dugon; assembly: GCA_030035585.1. Taxonomy (NCBI): domain Eukaryota; kingdom Metazoa; phylum Chordata; class Mammalia; order Sirenia; family Dugongidae; genus Dugong; species Dugong dugon. The sequence goes on along the minus strand of CM057469.1, from coordinate 17,493,792 downwards.
ACACCCTCACACACACGCACTAGTTGGTGTTATACAGTATATCTTTAATCTTACTAGCTATTCTCCTATTACCTTCCAGAGTATATTTGAAGATGACATTGTTATCGACGCTGCAGTAAATAGCTAATACATGTAGTAAATGTACACACACTATAATGAATTAAAATGACGTACTCATCCGCCAAACTCCTCTACTCATTCTAATGAGATAATGTTTTGTTTTGTTTTGTTTCCTTTCAGTGTATACAAAAGGAAGAAGTAGCATTGGGAGGAAAAAGATAATTCGTAAAAATTAAAAGTTTTTTTTTAATTTACTTTTTACAAACAAAAGTAAATGTTTAGGTCATTCAGACTAGAAAGGAAGTTCATCTAAAAGATTGTGTCACAAGGCATGTAATTCTAATACAGTTCCACATGTAGTCTTCTTAACTTCAAGTCTTCTGAGTCACGTAGCTCAGTTTCACAAGAATAGCTAAAACATCACCACAAACTTTCTGGAATCCGTCCTGTAGGAAAAGTACAGGTTTGTTTTGTTTTTGCTTTTTGTTATTGTTGTTACTAATGTTCCTACATAAATCTGGAATCCTTCCAACTTTGACAGAATTTTTAGTTTATAAAATGAGGTCAAAATAATTAAATTATTTTTAACATTCTCTTTTTTTTAGGGAAGTCTTATTAGTAACTTTCTATCTTTTAATTTTTTTGTTGTTTGTTCCTTGAGGACAGAGACCATCCTTATTTTAAAATAAGGAAAAAGAAGACAACAATAAATAATTAGAAAAGAGACCTAATCAGAATGTCAGAGCAAGAGTACAGTTTAGGGTTAGAAGAGAAGTTAGAAGTTTGGAGTCTGACTCCTTGTTGTTGTTAGCTGCTGTTGAGCCGGCCCCAGAGTAGAACTGCTCACAGGGTTTTTTTTGCTGCAATCTTTACAGAAGCAGTTTGCTGGACTTTTCTTCCATGGAGCCACTGGGTGGGTTCGAACCACCAACCTTTAGAGGTTAGTGCCACCCAGGCTCCTCAGAGTCTGACTACCTGCGTTCATTTCCCAAACTCCATTGCTTATTAGCTAATAGGAACTTCAGCAGGTTCCTCTCTGTAGCTCAGTTTCCTTATTAGTAAAATGAGTATAATAATGGTACCTAATCTTCACAGGATTCTTTTAAAGATTAAATGGAATAAAGCAGTGCCTAGCAGATGCCTAATAAATACTAGTTATTATTATTAACACAGATTAGGAAATTGAGTCCTAGAGAGTTTAAGTGCTTTTCGCAGGATAATTTAACTACCTAATGGTAGAATTAGCACTAGGATCTGGGGCTCCTGACTTTGGTTTCTTTTCCTTTAAGATCCTTCTATTTGTAGTCTGGAGATTACTTTCAAAGGACAAAGTCAGATGGCAGAAAATCCCTCAGATAAGCCTGGTCTAGATTTAAAAGAAAAAGAGGAACTTTGCATGCACATATCCGAGCACGTGCACACACGCACGCACACACACATACACAAACACACCAAAATAAGAAACAAAAAGGATGCAGGGGAAAGGGGGGAGGAAAAATGGCAGACACACAAAACCTCCAACTAGATTTTTTAATATGAGGCAATTCATTAGAACATAATTACATTTCTTATTAAATGATTAATCATAAGGTTAGAAGAAAAGGTCATGTTAATGTTAATTACACCTCCTTTAAAGAATTTCAAAGATGTTAAAGAAGTTACTCTCATAGACTGTTGTTAGGTATAAACTAACTCAAACTCTTGGAAGGTAATTTGGCATTATCTTTAAAAATAAAAATGTATATATCCTTTCACTAATTCGTACCAGGAGGGAGAATTTACCCTACAATTAATTTGAAGGAGTGTGCAAAAATGTGCACAAAAGGATGCTTGGTTCATTGTTGGCAATATCAAAACGTGGAAACAATTTAAGCATTCACAAATGGAGAAATTACAATTACGAAGGAATTAAGCGATATATGGAAATATATGGGAAAATATAGAAAGTTTCTCTAGCTATTATTAAAGAAAAATCAAAGTATACAAGACTTTGTGCCAGAATAACCTACATCTGTTTTATAAATAAAGGATATAGCTACATGTATGTCTTTGCACAAGAAAATGCTGCAGAGACACTCAAGAAGCTTAACAGAGATTATCTCTGAAAAATGGAATTTAGGTCAGGGGACTAGAAGACAGAGAGGAGACATTTACTTATTCCAGATTTTGTGTGTGTGTACATATATATAATTAAAATGATTATTATTATTTTAGTATGTACATTTATGCAAGGTGTGGAAGCCCCTGCAGTACACAATTTGGGCTTTCATCCTGGTTCCCGAGAGCTAGATCACACCTGAGGCCAGAGAGTGGGGGATGACTAGACCAAGACGGACCGCCTGGGGGCCCTCACTGACTAAGCCTCAGGAGGCATAATATAATCTATCATGGCCACATGGTGAGGCTGATAAAGGCCTTGGAAGACAGAGGCTCAGTGGAGCTTCCTGGGTGGACAGAGTGAACATCTGCTCTCAGGAGAGTAAGCAAGTCCCCTGGGAACATGGAAGCTTTGTACCCAGATCTCTCCCAGACCTCCCCCTATGTTGTTTGTACCCTTTTTTCAACTAGATTAAAGAGAGAGGTCTTTCCTTGGGGCTTGTATTTCCAAGGGATTATCAGACCTAAAAAACAGAGAAAGGGACAGTACCCACTGACCTAGCCCCTGGTGGAAGAGGATGAGAGACAGAAGGGCTACGTAGAGCAGCTGGGGTCTGAACTGCCCGGGGAAAGGAAGCAGAGATTCCATAGGACACACTTGGCACGTGGGGTGGAATTTATTATCCACCAGACATTTGGCATCGGAGGTGGATGATCTCAGCCTCTTTGGACTAGCACAACACAACTGGTGAGAAAAAGTGGGATTCGCTTGAGTGCCCCTGATAGCTCCATACGTTACTTTTTTAACTAAAGGGAAAATAACAAGTTAAAATAAATCAAAGATTTTAAAGAAACAGAACGAGGCTAAGAGGAATAATGTAGGACAAATTTAAGACTAGAGAATTTGAAGGTTTCATCTCTATGTAGCTGAACAGTCTTACCTGACACTTGGCACCACAGTATTTGGCAACTCGGCATTGAGAACATCGTAGCAGCTTTTCCTTCCTGATAAAAAAATAAATTCCACCTTAGGAAATGAGTGAAAATCATATATACTGGAAGAGAAAAAGCATAAATCAGCATTTCAATGCCAATATGCTCTGCTTGCTCCATATGTACAGTCCTCTAAAATTCAGAGTTGCACATTGATGAATATCCTTTCACCATCATGTGAGACATTTACATGACAGCTAATGTACTAACATAAACCTAATTAAAATACAGAGATTCCCATTTAGACAAAAAAATTTCATTCCACAGAAATGTTAATTTCTCCATATGTAATTCAGAATCCAGCCCATCAACTAGTTGAAAGAATTCTACACTCTTCAAATATAAAAATTTTATGTTTTAAATTATCATACAGTTTAATTATTAAAAAAAAACTCCTTCTGGGAAATAACTTTTAAATTCCACTAAATGCTATTACTACTTTAGACACGGTGAATTAAGACGTTCAGAAGTTTTTACTCCGTATCACCTGAGTAACAACAACAACAAAAAGAAAAACATGAACTATAAATGTAATGGTGAAACTAACGGTGACAAACATCATATAGGAATGTGGACACTTTCAAGGTGACTAAGAGCACTCAAAGTCAATTCAACATTAAAGGCAAAACAAGAACTGTTTCTAAGCATTTCTGATGTGCCAGGCACTGTTCAAAGTTCTTTACATCTAATAACTCACAGCAAACCTCAAACAGTCCTATAAACTAAGCAGTCTTATTATGTCCACTTCAGAGATACTTAAATGTATTTTTAGGAAATAAAAAGTAGATGGAATAGCGCTAACTAAGGAAGCACACCATATAGTTCAGGTGGCAGGTGATAGTGAAAGGATATGAATGGAATCCCACAGACGATCAGAACTTGAATACACCAGGTACCTGGGAGAGCTGGGGTGTTATATGGAGCATAAAACATAGGCACGGGTTAAAAAGTCTAAATAAAGCAAAGTCAAATCACCTCCCACCCTGAAGTACAGAACTCTCGTGGCCAGATAGCAAAACCCCAGGAAACAAACCAAACCTAAGCAATTGGGCCCTAAAATTCTTGCTCTTAAAATACTACTATACTACCACTCTTGGATAAAATAAAATGTACCCACAGGCTATTTATAAGACACAATTCAAACAAAAGGACATATAAAGGTGGTATGAAAAAGATATTCTAGGCAAATATTAACTAGCAAAAAAACAAAACACCTGTGTAACTATACCAATATCAGAAAAAAAAGAAACTTTTGTTGTTGTTGTTGTTGTTGTTAGGTGCCATCCAGTCACTTCTAACTCATAGCAGCCCTATAGGACAGAGTAGAACAGATCCATAGGGTTTGCAAGGAACTGCTGACCTTTTGGTTAGCAGCTGAGCTCTAAACCACTACACCACCAGGGCTCCAAATGAACTTTAGGGTTAAAAATAGTATTAGAGATAAAGAAGGTTAACATAGAATGATAAAAGACTCTAATGACCAGGTGTTATGCACCTAGTAACATAGCCTCAAAATATATAAAGCATAAGTAACAGATCTATAAGGAAAAATGACAAATACACAGTAAGTTAATACATGTAAGCCCTCAAAAAATGCCTGCAATATGATTACCACATAAATGTTAGCTATCAGTATGAAAAGATATTATAAACTCCCTCTCAGGAGTTGATAGATCAAATAGACAAGGATTAAATAGTGTTATAATGTGCTTGATCTCATGCAATACATAGACCCTGCACCTGTTACGTAAATGTGTATCCCCACATTCTCTTCAAGTACCCAGTAGGCATTTGCAAAACATGTCCACATACTAAGCCACAAAGCAAATCTCAAAAATCCTATAAGAATCAAGATTATTTTCTTCAATCAGAAAGGAATTAAATTATAAATCAATAACAAAAACAAACCAAGTAAATCTCATATTATGGGAATTTAAAAACATAAATACTTCTATGCAATTCAAGGATCAAGAAAGAACTATAATGGAAATTAGAAAATACATTAAGGCTGAATAATGAAAAAATATATCGAAACTTGTGAGGTAAAGCTAAATGTTTATGTTAAAAGAAGACTGGCTATAAATGAGCTAAGCATACAAATCAAGAATTTAAATTTAAAAATAATTTAAAAAAAAAACAAAGAAAGCATAAGGTAGGAATTTACGACAATAAGGCAAAACTAATGAAATAGAAAACAAAGATACAAGAGGATAAACAAAGTCAAAAGGTTATTCTTGCAAGATTTTTTAAAAAAAGAGAAACAGTGTACATGTAAATAATATCAGGAATAACAGGGAACAGAAACCCTAGTGGCATAGTGGTTAAGAACTATGGCTGCTAATCTAAAGGTCGGCAGGTCTAATCCACCAGGTGCTCCCTGGAAACTCTATGGGGCAGTTCTACTCTGTCCTATAGGGTTGCTGTAAGTCGACAACAGGTTTTGTTTTGTTTTGTTTTTTAACTCAAGGTTCAGTAGTGATTTAAAAAAAACGAGAGAATTCTGGGAAAATGATAGCAATGGTATAGTTTTTTTAATCTTGTTGACTCTCCCCATAAAAAGACAGAGCAAGTAGAACAGCAAAACCTAACTACCACTCCCCATCCTTGGAACACATATACAACAACCCCAAACTATGAGTAGGCAGAAAAACATTAACAGCTCTAAGACCTGTATAGGGATCTGATGGCACAGTGGTTAAGCGCTCGGCTGTTAACCAAAAGGTTGGCAGTTTGAACCCACCAGCTGATGTGGCAGTCTGCTTCCGTAAAGATTACAGTCTTGGAACCCCTATGGGGTAATTCTACTCTGTCCTATAGTGTCGCTATGAGTCGGAATCAACTCAGTGGCAACAGGTTTGGTTCTGGGTTATTTTAAAGACCTATATGAAATCAGTATTTTTGTGGGAAGAAACAAAGAAGGCAACTAGGCTTCCAGTGTACCTGGAAACAAGAGCCTCAAACTGCCAAAAGATACACAGTGGAAAGGGTGCCAAGCCAATCTAAGAACTGCAGCTAAAACTGGGAAAGGGTTCTTCATGAGGCAGCCCTTCGACAAATGAGATTACTGGGGCTTCCCTGAATCCTGCCTTCCTCAAGCCCAGCTGCTCAGATTGTCCTTCATCTCCCTTTTTCTTTTGTAAATTATCCAGAGGCTGTTTCTGTTGCTTGCGACTAAAGATCTCCAACAATACAAAGTGTTCTCAACTAAAAAAAAAAAAATAGGAGCAGAATCAAGATGTCTAAGACCAGTAATGAACACACGAGCAATTTATCAACACTTGGTTCTCCGTCTCCATTCCACAGCTACCAACCAGCAGCTTTAATGAGTTTTAACATAGAATTTCAGCAAAGTAAAAAGCAAGATGACTCAAAGTACCTGAATAATTTACTTGCCATTTGATGTATGATATAAATTCCTTAATGTAAGTTATGTAAACATTTGGGTTATTTTTATATACCAAATAACTTAACAAATTAAGTTCTCAATTTTCACAAATAAGGTCAATTGAATCCAAAAGAGAAGCTGTGTGTACTCGAGTAGACCAACCACTGAGACTTTGAAGAGTTGCTGCTTTTCTTTTTCGGGTAAGGTTCCCTTGTAAAGAAATCTTTGGGCAACAGTGAGAGAGGACAGGAAGTGGGAGAAACATAGCCACCAGGGAGTTCATGAAAACTTTCCTTTTTCTCTTAAAAAAATGAGCACATGGTTTCAAATTGAAAGAAGCAGCCAACATTCAAAGACAAAAAAGCAATGAGAAATGTTCATGACAAATCAAAAACAGAGTTAATTAGCAGTTCTATGGAAAAAAAAAAAAAGCACCACTTGCTGGGGGGTGGGGTAGCTCCAGAGAATAAAATGTGCTTTTTTCAATTTTTTATTGCTAATTAACTCTGTTTTTAACAGTTTATACTCAACTACTAACCTAAAGGTGGGCGGTTCAAATCCACCCAGTGGTACTGAGGAAGAAAAAGCCTAGGCCATGTGCTACTGTTAAGATTATAGCCAAGAAAATCCTATGGAGCAGTTCTACTCTGTAACACCCAAGGTCGCCATGAGTAAGAACTGACTCAACAGTAACCAATAAGAAGCAGAGATTGAAACAAGAAATACTGAATGGAAGTTAGAGAGGGGTAAACTGTATCTAAGCATCAGGATTTTTCTGGTAACACCAACTGGTCAAAATCAAACGAAGTGCCTTGAGGACCATGGAGTTCCCAGTCATAGGAAGTGTTCAAGGAGAGCTGGTAGGAACATTTGCTAGACCGTTGTAAAGGAAATTCCAGCACTGCAAAGGAGAATGAATATGATAAGTTTCCTTGCATTTCCAAAATTATTTGGTTCTGTTTCTCCTGTGCAACCAACAAATATAAGCTAAGTTTGAAAAGATGATAGAAGTTATACATAAAAGTATAAGCATGGTACTCTCACAGCAGTAGAGAAGTGCTGAATATACAATTTTCACATGTCGTCGAAACATCCTGCTGCCAAAATAATTACCTCAAAAGTCCATTCAGAACTGGGGCTTCTGAATGAAAAGCAATCTAAAGTAATAAGTTAGAAATACATAAGTAGCAGAAAATTGAGTAAACTCTTACCTTTTTTTCCCTCCACATAGAGGTAAATATTTTCTCTCCAAATAAGAGAAGATACTGTAATTATTTTATACCAAAATAAATAGATTCTTGAGCTCACGCCCAAAAAGAAAAAAAAAGCAAAAGGAATTCCCTATTACTTGTTCATACAAACTCTGATATGCTACAGAACAGTGTGTCAAACACAGAAAAATCTTAGGTGTTCAGTGTCCCAGATACAGTGCTTCATAAGGCATAACAAGTCCTCTCTTCCAAATAAACACTGGGCCATAATTAGTTTCTCCAACAGCCTAAGCAAGTGAAATGTGGAAAGGATATAAAAACTGAGCAAAATTAATTGTCCTTCCAGTACACAAATTAAAAAATCAGATATGAGCTTTGGGGGGAGGCATTCTAAGAAAACAAAAAGCAAAGGAGATTAATCAGGTCCCTCAAATCCCAACTATGGAGTGCTATTTAAAGGGCCATCTCTCTGTTCTTCTTGGGTGTCAGAGCAAAAAATATGCTACAGCTTAGAAAAGCGTGCCCTAAAACAATAGGGACAGTTGTCAGGCAGAAGGAAAGAAGTTTCCTGGAATAAATATAGAAGATGAAGAAATCCTAGTGATTCCCAATTTTCCCTAGCCCTGGCACTTGCAGAATACATTCTATTATTCTTATGGAGAGGAAAAAAAAAAAAAAGGCATCTACAGCACATGCATAGATAATATACTTATTATACAGGGCGCTTTCCCAGTAATGTGTCTTGCTCCCCCTAGAAGTCTCTCAGTGTACTTAACCAGGTGAATGTCTCCTTCAGCAGCCACCTTCACAATGGAAAGTAACCGGCTCACTGCTGAGGATCTGGGCCCAGGCAAAGGCTCCGACAGCACAGGGCAGCCCTGCTGGCCCTCCAGCCCTCTGATTTACATTCATACAGGCAGAGCATGGCCTCGTGCCATCAAAAGTAACCCTAGAGCTCAGTGTGTATCTTTCCAACCCTCCATTTGAAGCTCAAGATCCCTGCACAGCAGTCTTTCACACAGCAAATATTTTGAGGACAGAAATTTAGTTTGTGGCTGATCTCTGTGACCTTCAGGAAGAAATCTAAGCGGAGAAACAGACCCGAGTACATTAGGAAAAGTCTGCACCACCTAGAGATGCTAAAGATAGAGTCATGGCTGATGGGATGTCTGATCTAGTACTCTAAGCCTTAACACAAGTTTTAAGGAATATTCTCTGAGTAGAAAACTTATGAAAATGTTTTCACACAACTGAGACTAAGATGCTCTGTAGGAAAAAATGCTCATGAGGAAAACTGAATGCCGTGACAGGCAAGTTCTTAAACATAAATCCCATGGAGATGAATGAATCTTTTTAAATAGATAAATTCAAAATAACTAAGTGACTGAAGTCTAAACATGATTTTTAAAACAAAGGGACCACAGAAATAATCTTTCCTTACGTGTGTTTTATGTTTGTAAATATCTTTGAAATAGAAGAATCCTGACTCATTAGAAATGTTAATGCCATGTAACCAAGTACTTGCCTGTTTCCCCATGGAATTTTCTGAAGCAAATGAAATTCTACCCTATGAAAAGGGATTATCCCAAATAAAAGCATGCATAGCAATTACTTTTATTCTAACTAAATAAAATACATGAGAAATGCCAAAACAGAAATCTCCCTTTGGCATAAATTTCCATAATACAGAAAAGGGATCTTCCATTTTTGTTTGGTGATGGTAATTATGTTGGTTTGAGCCCTTTTTTTAAATTAAAAGAAATTCACACCTACTATTTACCTAACTATCAAACGGTTTTTAATACAAAGCAGTACACGTGGTCAAAATAATTGAGGTTCCTAACCTAGGAAAACAGAATTGGATTGGTTTCATTCTTCCATATTCCCTATCATTTTTTATTTCACGTTTCTAACAATTCAAGTACAAAACAAAAACTTTTCACAGTTAGTATTCCAGGGAATGAACTTATAATTCACTGGCACCATAACTTCCCTGGGAGAAACACAAGCAATGCAAATCAAGTTTACCACCTAGGGGAAAGAACAGCAACAGTTACAGTCAGGAAAGAAGACCACCTAGTTGGATATTTCCCTTTTGATTGTCCTCAATCTCCTACATTAAAGCTATTGGCCCTGTGAAGACTGTGCTACTCGATGAACACAAACTCCATTTGATAATTCAATAAGCGTTCCGTGATTGGCCCCCATGTTGACATGGCTGTGTAACGACCAGGTGAGTTACTCAGGAAAGGGTAATACAGCCACTACTCCTAGGAACTAACAGTCAAGGAGGACAGATCAATAGTTTCCACTGCAGAACTAGTTACAGTACAAGAGCATGTTTTAAGAAGTGGCACAGACTAAGTCCCCATACCTAGAAGGGAAAATGTTTTAGCATTTTAGAGTTCAAAATCCACAGTCTAAGCCCCACTCCTTACTAGCAGTGTAACCTTGTAAACTCTCTTGGCATCAATTTCCTCTCAACTGTAAAACGGGAATAAGTGACTACCATATCTTATGCAAATAATGCACGTTATATGTTTTTTTCCAACCGCATAATCCCTTTACAGGTTATCTTCTTAGGTGTACTATGTGAGTTACATGTGTGGGTGCATTATTCATGTGGGCATGTTATTTGTGAAAAACTGGTACTCATAAAATTGTTGTGTGGACTATATGAGATATCTATATAAAGTGTACGCTAACACAATGCCAAGCAAAGCATCTAGCACAGAGCTGAAAATGAGGCTACTAAGTATATTTCCAAAGTGCTCTACTTTTATGCCATATTTGCAGTTTTTTGTGTACCTCTAAAAGAAGCAAAATCCATATCCCCACAAATCTGGCCATTTCAACGCAGACACAAAGCCTATGTACTAGTGCCACTTTTTGAAACCCCATGTACCCATAATACTTGGCTCTAATTTAAAATTTTGACTAGCACCACAGGTGTTTCACTGTTCAGTCTGTATTCACTGAAGTTTGTATTAATATTTTTAATTTGATCAGATGATTAACTTCAAAGTTGTATGATTCAAGAATCTCTACCTTCAAAGTAGTAAAAACAAAAAAAAAAAATCTTTTTTGAAGGTTTCATCTGTGGAAATTAAAATTAGAGCAGACTGTTACATCTCCCGTAATATTAAAAGGCAATTTCAACTCCTAACATTCTGTTTGCTTTATGCAAGGTAATGTCTATTCAAGGTAAGGGGAAAATTAACATTTTACAACATAACAGACTTAAACTTCCTCCATTATATTAACAACACATTTCTCTATGAAATTGTACACTGTGTGCTATAGGTTATTCTAACAGCTAATAACTAAAAATTGGTAACTAGAGTTAGTACTAAAGTACACTTTGCTTGTTTTTCAGGCAGAGCACACACAACCAGAATGAAGAAAGCTGTGACCAGAATGAATTGCTGCAGAGGAATTTGTTCTACCGACATCTTAGTTTCTAACTAGGAAATCGGTTCAGCCTAGTCTAGTCACACAAGTCTATATAACTCTAAGAGATATATTCATTTTCCCTGAGTCATCTTCTTGAAATAAAAAATAATTAAAAATGAGAAAGACAAAAAAACCTGATTTTGTTCAAAGACTGAAATCAGATATCCTTTAAGTACGTTAAGTACTGCTAGTACAAATATCACACAGCATATACACTAAAATAAAAGTGCCACTGGCAAAATTTCAAAGAGGGTATAAGAGTATTTTACCAATATTCTCATCGATATACTATGGTCTAAGCCTTAAAAATGGCAAGAAGATGTTCTCCTTGAGTTCAGTTCCAGGAAATATTATCTGCATGCTTCCTCTAGTTAGAAAACAAAAATTTATCAACATCTTGCTTCTATTTTAGCTTTAGCTGCTAGAACCAAGAGTGAAGTTCACTATTCAACTGTAGTCATCTGCTCATTTCAGAGACCTGAAAACATCTACTCCTTCTGCTTCCTGTAAATATTTGTTCTTTTATTTTATAATTATTTTACTTCTATTTTATAAGTATTATTTTATTTTTAATTATTAACTGTCCCAAGTCTTCCTGGAGTAAGCAACAATGAAATCTCAAATAATTGATCCTCCTTTCTGGAGAACAAAATGATGCTTTTAAGCTTACAAAGAAAGATGACTCTAACAACTGCATACCAAAGTAAAGAAACCTTTAAGTAATAGGATTTAGGAGACATGGAATTAAATGTTAGACCTTTCAGTTAACAGCCAAGTGCATTAACCCTTTGCACCACCCAGGGACACCTTTGTTGTTGTTAAGTGCCATCAAGTCAGTTCCAACTCATAGCGACCCCATGTACAACAGAATGAAACACTGCCTGGTCGTGTGTCATTCTCACAATCGTTGCTATGCTTGAGCCCATTGTTGCAGTCACTGTGTCAGTCCATCTCGTTGAGGGTCTTCCTCTTTTTCGCTGACCCTCTACTTTACCAAACATGATGGCTTTCTTCAGGGATTGATCCCACCTGATAACATGTTCAAGTATGTGACACAAAGTCTTGCCATCCCTGTTTCAAAAGCACATTCTGGCTGTAGTTCCAAGACAGATCTGTTTGTTCTTCTGGCAGTCCATGGCACATTCAATATTCTTCGCCAATACCATAATTCAAAGGTGTCAATTCTTCTCTGGTCTTCCTTATCCATTGTCCAGCTTTTGCATGCATATTAGGCAACTGAAAATACCATGCCTTGGGTCAGGAGAACCTTAGTCCTCAAAGTTACATCTTTTCTTTTTAACACTTCAAAGCAGTCTTTTGCAGCAGATTTCCCCAATGCAATACGTCGTATATTTCTTGACTGCTACTTCCATGAGTGTTGACGGTGGATCCAAGTAAAATGAAATCCTCAACAACTTCAATATTTTCTCTGTTTATCATTATGTTGCTTACTGATTCACTTATAAGGATTTCTGTTTTCTTTATGTTGAGGCGCAATTCATACTGAATTACAATCACTTTATTATCTTCTTTAAATACTTCCTTTAAGAGATTATTTTTAATGGTAAACTCTCAAAAGAAGTTTTCAGATATTATTTGAAATATATCAGTGCTGGGTAAAAATACATTATTAAATATTAGACATTATAGTAATTCCAAATATTATAAACCCTTGACTGTTCATAAAACTTTGGAATATTCCCCCCAGTTATTTTCGGATCCTTCATACATTTGTCTCTGAAAAAATAACTGGACCAAAAGTATGGTAACAATACAGGAAGAAGTTATTTACTGAAATAAATATTCATGGGTATACTCCAATGATAATTACTTCTTAGCCTGAAAGCAACCAAATATGAATACATCAACAATGAAACTAGTGTTACTGGAAAAACAGTTAGCCAACGTGAGTTTTAAAAGTTCTAGAAAGTCAATACTCCTACCCAAATAAATGGAAAACTTTTATAGATTTTTTTCTTATCTCACAAGAAAAAAAAAATCAGATCTAATACAGTGGCAGTAAATACTTGTATTTTTCTACTTAGATGATAAGGCTGAAAAAATCTTAATCTTAGCAAATTCTCCTCCCCCCACCCACCCCGACATTGGGCTGCTAACGAAGTCTTTCAACACAGGAGAGAAAAGATAATTAACTCTTTTCAGGTAAAGTAACCCATTTCACTAAAAAGTAATCTCTCAGTTTATATCTCATTTACAGTAATTCTCAGAAGATGGAAATTCATAATTGATCAACCATGACTAAAGACTCCCAATCACAATGAACTATAACATCTATTTTCCCCTAGAGAAAATGAGCAAGAAAACAATTTTTGAAATGTCATTACTCAAATGGTTTTTTAAAAATTATGTAGTACGGTCTGGAGAAAATGGCGCTCTAGGCAGAAGCACCACGCCGTCCCTCCACAGCAAAGATCCAAAAAACTAAGCCGAACAGAGAATACAACAATTCTGAAATCCTAAAACATCAAATGAAGAGATAAAGAACTCAGCCAAGCACCAATGGAGTGAGAAAACTGACAGAGAACGGAGAGCAAGGAGAGATTCATGCAGAGGTCCCCTACCAGCTAACGCAGTGCGGATCCACCATCTTGGACTCCTATCAGAGACAAGCAAATGGGGGTATGAGAAAGCAGTCTCACGGAGCATCCAGCGGGAGACAAAACAATCAGTAATTTGCGGTGTGCGCTCTCCCACCCCCCACCCCTCTTCGCCCCAGCTGGCCTCCTCTGCTTCCCACGGCCATAGTCTCTTAACCAGGAAGCGCCGGCTGCTTGGACTCCACACACCCAAGCGGGTGGTTCTCTGGATGCCATTTGTTGGCTACTAGTGTTGCCTTTTTTTTTTTTTTGCCTCTTTTGATTTATCACTTGCCTCTCGCCACCTCCCCCTCCTTTCACTTGAGTGCCTGGCTCCATGCGCCATCTTTGCTTCTTCCTGAGGGGCTGCAGAGCTCCAGTAATTTCTGATATACGCTTTCCCACTCTCTACCCTTCTTCACCCACACTCGGCCTCCTCTGCTTCCCGCGGACACAGTCTTTTGTCCAGAAACACCAGCCCGCACTAGCTGGCTCTCTGAGTGCCATTTGTTGGCAGTTGGTATTGCTTTTTTTTTTCTTTTTCCTGATTCTTTTGATTTCTTGCTTGCCTCTCACCACCTCCCCCACATTTTGCTCGAGTGCCTGGCTCCGTGCGCCATCTTTGCTTCTTCCTCAGGGGTTGCGGAGCTCCATTCGAGTGTGGAGCAGCTTCCGGGTCTGGGCTACGACGCTGCTGGGATCCCGGGGCTTTTCTTCGTTTCTTTGTTTCGAGTTGTTTGTTTGTTTTCTTTTCCTTTTCTTGAGTTGGGAGTCCTTTCAGGCCAGGCGGAGCTGTGTGGCAAGGAACTCCCCTTCAGATTCCACAAACGTTCACAGGGATCCCTGAGAGCATTTCTTTTTTCGTTCTTTTTTGTTTTTTTTCCTGTTTTTTGGGGGGGGCCTTTCTTGTTCTTTTTTTTTTTAATTTGTGTTGTTTTCTTTTCCCTCTTTTTCCCTTTTAGTTTTTCTTTGTTGCTCAGTTTCTTATCTCTCTATATCTTCCTTCTCTTTCTGATCCCTGAATACCAGCCACTGCATACCTCTATGCCTTCTAGCCAGGCTGTACTGCAACACCTGAGAGCGACTTCTCCAGACCTCACAGCTGCACTGGTGGGATCCCTGGGAACTCTGCGGTTCTTTAACCTTTCTCATTTTTATTTACTCATTCTTTTCTTTGCTTCCTCTTCCCCTTTCTGTTTTTCTCCATTTCATAGTCTCTCATCTCTCCACTCCAACGGCAAGCTCCCCTAGCATTCTTTTTTGTTTGTTTGTATGTTTTTGGCTCCTGTTCCTCTCTCCTCTCTCCCATATCCATCTTAGCGCCACACATAACAATCTCCCCACTGCATCCTGCCTACCTGCACCGTACGCTTAACATCACACCCCCAAGCAGCACAGGCATGGCCTACTGGAACCTGCCCTGCACTGATTACCGAACCGCTTTGGTGGCTGTAGTAAGTGCCACAAACAACCCGTCCCAGTAACTCCTCTTCAGCTAGACCTGCCATGCCGTACCATATCTGAGTGACTAACCCTGCCAGTTGGAGAAGGAAGCGAAAGTGTTCAGCGCACAGATGAGAAAACAACAAAGAACACGCAGTCCACCTGCTCAGAAACAGTCAAATTTTTTTTACCAAAAAGGGACGAAACAAACAGATCTATAAACAATAAACGAGAAAAATAACTACTGAATGCCCTGAAAACACCAGACAATATCAAAACATTTACAAAAACAGGACAGGATGGCTCCAGCAGGCATCCAAAATAAAACATCAGATGACTCTCCTCTGGAACAAAATGCACTAGAACTACCTGACAGGGAATTCAAATCTCTAATACTCGGAGTTCACCAAGAACTGAGGCAAAAAGCTGACAAACATGAGGAAAAATAGACAAATTCATGGAAAATACAGACAAAAAATTGGAAGAATTTAGGAAGATGACGCATGAACAAAATGCCAAAATAAATTCACAACTAGAAATTATACAAAAACAACAATTAGAAATCCAAAAGATAAACAACAAGATATCAGAAATGGACGGTGTCATAGAAGGGCTGAGAAGCATATCTGAAACGGTGGAAGACAAGATCAGTGGAATTGAAGGCAAACACTTGGATACAACTCTGTTTGAGGAAAACTCAGAAAAAGAACAAAGGAAAATGAAGAGACCCTGAGAGTTATGTGGGATACAACCAAAAGCAAACACGTACGAGTGATTGGAGTTCCAGAACAGGGGGAGAAAACAGAAAACACAGAGATCATCATTGAAGAACTGCTGACAGAAAACTTCCCCAATATCATAAAAGATGAAAACCTGGCCATCCAAGAAGCTCAACGAACCCCATATAGAACAGACCCTAAAAGAAAATCACCAAGGCATATCATAATCACGCTCGCCAAAACTGAAGACAAACAAAGAATCCTGAGAGCAGCTCACGAAAAACAAGAAGTCACATACAGAAGAGAAACAATAAAACTAAGCTCAGAGTATTCAGCAGAAACCAGCAGGCAAGGAGGCAATGGGATGACATATATAAAATCTTGAAAGAAAAAAACTGACAGCCAAGAATAATATATCCTGCAAAACTCTCGTTCAAATATGATGGTGAAATTAGATCCTCTCCAGATAAACAGAAATTAAGGGACTATGTAAAAACCAAACCAAACTTAAAAGAATTATTAAAGGGAGTTCTTCGATCTGAGAACAAACAACTTCAGCTCACAGGCAGAATCTAGGATGCAGGATCATACCAGCCAGATACCAATCTAGGAAACGAACTCTTGAGGACTATCCAAAACCGAAAGGAATACAAAAGGGAATCAGAGCAGTTTATTGGTAAATGACAACAGCATCAAAACAATAAAAGAGGGAATAAACGGCATAGGTATAGAACCTTCTAATGGAGAGAAAAGGCAAGGCGATACCAAGTAATGGTAGACTACTTCAAACTTAGAAAGATAAGGGTACATGGTAACCACAAAGAAAGTTAACAAACATACTCATAAAAATAAAGACAAAAATCATAAAGTCTCAGCAAAAACAAAACCCACAAAAACAAAAGAAATGAAAAAAAAAAATCCACAAACAAAAGGAACTCAGCAGAGGAGAATAAGAACAAAGAAAACGTCAGCACCACAAAAAAAAGCACTACAAAATGACAGCAACAAACTAACATCTATCAATAATTACACTGAATGTAAATGGACTCAATGCACCCATAAAGAGATGGAGAGTGACAGAATGGATAAGAAAACAAGATCCATCAATATGCTGTCTACAAGAGACACACCTTAGAAACAAAGATGTGAATTTATTTAAAGTCAAAGGTTGGAAAAAAATATATCAAGCTAACAACTACCAAAAAAGAGCAGGAGTGGCAATACTAATATTAGATAAAATAGACTTTAAATCAAAATCCACCATAAAAGACAAAGAAGGACACTATATAATGATTAAGGGGACGATCCATCATGAAGACATAACCATAATAAACATCTACACACCCAATGACAGGGCTCAAAAATACATAAAAGAAAACTCTAACAACACTGAAAAAAGAAATTGACAGTTCCACAACAATAGTAGGAGACTTCAACACACCACTCTCAGTAAAAGACACAACAACTAAGAAGAAACTCAGCAAAGATACACAAGACCTAAAGGGCACAATCAGCCACCTTGACCTCGTGGACATACACAGAACACTCCACCCAACCACTGCAAAATACATGTTCTTTTCCAATGCACATGGAACATTCTCCAGAATAGACCACATCTTAGGCCACAGAGCAGTCATCAACAAGATCCAAAACGCTGAGATAATTCAAAGTATCTTCTCTGATCCCAGTGCTCTCAAGGTAGAAATAAACAACAGAAAGAGCAAGGAAAAAAATCAATTACATGGAAACTGAATAATACCCTGCTTACACATCACTAGGTAATAGAAGAAATCAGAGATGGAATCAAAAAATTCCTAGATTCAAATGAGAATGAAAACACATCATGCCAAAACCTTTAGGACACAGCAAAGGCAGGCCTCAGAGGACAATTTATACAAACAGATGCACACATCAAAAAAGAAGAAAGGGACAAAATGAAAACATTAACTACAGAACTCAAACAAATAGAGAACAGCAAAAAAAGCCCACAGCCACCGGAAGAAAGGAATAGTAAAGATCAGAGCAGAAATAAGTGAAATAGAGAACAGAAAAACAATAGAAAGAATCAACAAAACCAAAAGTTGGTTCTTTGGAAGAATCAACAAAATCGACAAACCACTGGCCAGACTGAGAAAAGAAAAACAGGAGAGGATGCAAATAACCCAAATAAGAAATGAAATGGGAGACATTACAACAGACCCAACTGAAATAAAAAGGATTATAACAGAATATTATGAAAAACTATACTCCAACAAATTTGAGAACCTAGAGGAAACGGATAAATGTCTAGAAGCACACTACCTACCCAAACTACAACAAAGTGATGCTAAAAATCTGAACAGACCCATAAGAAGAGAAGAGATTGAAAAGGTAATAAAAAAAAACTCCCAACCAAAAAAAGCCCTGGCCCAGGTGGCTTCACTGGAGAATTCTACAAAACATTTACAGAAGAGCTTGTACCAGTACTACTCAAACTATTTCAAAGCACAGAAAAGGAAGCAACACTTCCAAATTCATTCTATGAAACCAGAATAACACTGATACCAAAACCAGGCAAAGACATCACAAAAAAAGAAAATTACACACCAATATCTCTCATGAATACAGATACAAAAATTCTGAACAAAATTCTAGCCAACAGAATTCAGCATCATATCAAAAAAATAATACATCACGACCAAGTAGGATTCATACCAGGTATGCAAGGATGGTTCAACATTAGAAAATCAATCAATGTAATCCACCACATAAATAAAAGGAAAGGAAAGAATCACATGATCATCTCAATTGATGCAGAAAAGGCATTCGACAAAGTCCAACACCCATTCCTGATAAAAACTCTCAATAAAATAGGTACAGAAGGGAAATTTCTCAACATCATAAAGGGCATCTATCCAAAACCAACGGCCAACATCATTCTTAATGGAGAGAGGCTGAAAACATTCCCCTTGAAAACAGGAACAAGACAAGGATGCCCTTTATCACCACTCCTATTTAACATTGTGCTGGAAGTTCTAGCTACAGCAATAAGACAAGAAAAAGAAATAAAGGGCATCCAAATTGGTAATGAAGAAGTGAAACTGTCCCTGTTTGCAGATGATATGATACTATACACAGAAAACCCTAAAGACTCCATGAGAAATATACTGGAACTAATAGTAAGATTCAACAGAGTAGCACGATACAAGATAAACATTCAAAAATCAGTTGGATTTCTATACACCAATAAGGAGAATGAAGAAAAGGAAATCAGGAAAACAATACCATTTATAATAGCCCCTAAAAAGATAAAATACTTACGAATAAATCTAACTGGGATGTAAAAGACCTAAACAAAGAAAACTACAAAACACTACTGCAAGAAACCCAAAGGGATCTACATAAATGGAAAAACATACCATGCTCATGGACAGGCAGACTCAACATTGTGAAAATGACAATTCTACCCAGAGCAATTTACAAATACAACGCAATCCCGATCCAAATACCAACAACATTCTTCAAAGAGATGGAAAAACTAATCATTAACTTTATATGGAAAGGGAAGAAGCCCCGAATAAGTAAAGCACTACTGAAGAAGAAGAAGAAAGTTGGAGGACTCACACTACCTGACTTCAGAACCTACTATCCAGCTACAGTAGTCAAAACAGCCTGGTACTAGTACAACAACAGATACAACGACCAATGGAACAGAATTGAGAATCCAGATGTAAATCCATCCACCTACGGTCACCTGATCTTCCACAAGAGCCCAAAGTCCATCAAAAGGGGAAAAGACAGTCTTTTTAACAAACGGTGCTGGCAAAACTGGATAGCCATCTGCAAAAAAATGAAACAGGACCCATACCTCACACCGTACACAAAAACTACTTCAAAATGGATCAAAGACCTGAATATAAAGCCTAAAACAATAAAGTTCATTGAAGAAAAAATAGGAGCAACACTACAGGCCTTAATACACAGCATTAACAAGATACACACCATAACCATCAACACACAAACCCCAAACAATAAGCTAGGTAACTGGGATCTTCTAAAAATCAAACACCTACGCTCTCCAAAAGACTTCACCAAAAGAGTCAGAAGAGAACCTACAGACTGGGAAAAAAATTTTGGGCAGTACAAGTCAGACAAAGTTCTAATCTCCATAATCTACAAGAAAATCCAACACCTCTGCATCAAAAAGACAAATAATCCTATTAAAAAATGGGCAAAGGAAATGAACAGTCACTTCACCAAAGAAGACATTCAAATGGCCAACAGACACACGAGGAAATGCTCACGATCACTAGCCATTAGAGAAATGCAAATTAAAACCACAATGAGATACCATCTCACCCCGGCATTACTGGCACAAATCAAAAACACTGGAAATAACAAATGTTGGAGAGGCTGCGGGGAGATCGGAACTCTTATGCACTGCAGGTGGGAATGCAAAATGATACAACCATTTTGGAAAATGATATGGTGCTTCCTTAGAAAGCTAGAAATAGACGTACCATTCAATCCACCAATCCCACTCCTAGGAATATATCCTAGAGAAATAAGAGTCGTCACTCGAATAGACATATGCACACCTATGTTCACGCTAGCATTGTTCACAATAGCAAAACGATGGAAACAATCTAGATGCCCATCAACAGATGAATGGATAAACAAACTATGGTACACACACACATGGAGTACTACGCAACGAGAAAGAACAATGATGAATCTGTGAAGCATCTCATAACACGGATGAACCTGGAGGACATTATGCTGAGTAAAATAAGTCAATCACAAAAGGACAAATATTGTATGAGACCTCTATTGTAAAAACCCGTGAAAAAGTTCACACACAAAATGTAACAATCTTTGTTGGTTACCAGGGATGGGAGGGGTGGGAGGGGGGAAATACCAAATAGGCAATAGATAAGTGGTATCTTGGGTGAAGGGTGAGACAGTACACAATACAGGGAAAACCAGCACAACTTGTACAAGGAAAGGTCATGGAAGCTCCATCGACATATCCAAACTCCCTGAGGGACTGAACTGCTGGGTGGAGGGCTTTGGGGACCATGGTCTCGGGGAACATCTAGCTCAACTGGCATAACACAGTTTATAAAGCCAATGTTCTACATTCTACCTTGGTGAGTGGCGTCTGGGGTCTTAAAAGCCTGTGAGCAGCCATCTAAGATACTCCAGTGGTCTCATCCCTTCGGGAGCAAGGGAGAATGAAGAGAACAGGATTAGTCTGAAGGACTAACTGTCAACAGCTACCAAGGCCTCCACCAGACTGAGTCCAGTACAGCTAGATGGTGCCCGGCTACCACCACTGACTGCTCTGACCAGGATCACAACAGAGGGTTCTGGACAGAGCTGGAGAAGGATGTAGAACAAAATTCTAACTCACAAAAAAAAAAAAGACCAGATTTACTGGCCTAAAGGAGACTGGAGAAACCTCGAGAGTATGGCCCCCAGACACCCTTTTAGCTCAATGGTGAAGTCATTTCCGAGGTTCACCATTCAGCCGGGGAGTGGACAGCCCCATAAAACCAAATGGGACTAATGAGGCACAGCAGTCCAGGGACAAGGGCCAGAAGGCAGAAGGGGACAGGAAAGCTGGTGATAGGGAACCCAAACTTGAGTAAGGATACTGTTGATGTGTTGTGAGGTTGTTAACCATTGTCATAGGGCAACATGTGTACTAACTGTTAAATGACAAACTATTTTGTTCTGTAAGCCTTCATCTTAAGTGAGAATAGCAGCACAACTGGAAGAACATAGTTGATGTCACTGAACTGTGCATGTAGAAATTTTTGAAATGGTGTATCTTTGGCTATGTATATTTTCACCAAAAAAAAAAAAAAAAAATTGTCAAGAAGGGAGAGGGTTGACATGTTGTGGGCTTGTTAACCAATGTCATAAAACCGTATGTGTACTATTGTTTCATGAGAAACTATTTGTTCTGTAATCCTTCACCTAAAGTACAATTTAAAAAGAAAGAAATAGTACAAAGGAGGAAGAACAGACCTATAGTGCAACAAAATTTCTGTATTTTTCTAGAATAAAGTCAGAATTAAAGTGAAGTAGATTGTGATATGTTAAGATGTATGTTGCATTCCTTAAAACAGTGCCATCCAACAGATATGTAACTCACATACGTAATTTAAAATTTTCTAGTAGCCACATTTTTTTAAAGATTTTTCAAATGTGAAATTAATTTTAATAATTTATTTTATCTAACCCAATATATACAAAATATTATTCAAAATATAATCAGCATAAAGTATTAATGACATATTTAACATTCATTTCTTATTGTTGTTAGTTGCTGTTGAGTCAGCTCTGACTCACGGTACTTTATGTATAACAGAACAAGACACTACCTGGTCCCGTGCCATCTTCATACCGTATTTGAAATCATGTTTGGTAAAATAGACAATCAGTGAAAAAGAGGCATTCAATGAAACAGACTAATACAGTGGCTGCAATAATGGGCTCAAACAAAGCAACAATTGTGAAAATGGCACAGGACTGGGCAACATTTTGTTCTGTTATACATAAGGTTACTATGAGTCAGAGCCAAGTCAACTGCATTTAACAACAACTACAACTATACTAAAACTGTAGTAATAAGTATAACACTTTCCTAAGTTCTGTGGGTCATTCTAGTGAATTATCAAATCTGAGGGTGGTTTTGGGAAACCCCTGAACTTGCACTTGGTGTCTGAAGTAAGTCATATAGGTACTATTCCCTCTGTCTTTGCACCTATATTTAAGGCACTCATTGCTCTGAAATTATAATTTTCGTGTCTATATCTCCAAACATCCTGGAAGAGCAACCATGACTTTTTAAATTTTGCATTCTTAGTTTATAACACAGAATATGGCATATGATAGGTGCTAGATGAAGAAATGAACAAGTGAACAAATGAAAATATGTAAAAAAAAAAAAAAAAAAAAAAAAGAACAGGGATGGTATAATTGGGAAGATTAGGTTTATTAAGCAGAGAAATTAAAATAGACTCTTAGTACCTAAAGAAATTTTTTAAGCAATTGCCATAAGCAAACAATGATAATAACCAACATTAATGAAGAATTTACTATGTGTCACTGTTCTAAGTATATTACATATACCAATTCTTAATCATCACAATGACTTCATTAGGAAGGTACTAGATTTACTGCCATTTTAGAGATATGTCAACAGAAACAAAAAATTTGTCCCACTGTGGGCAAAGATTTGAATACATATTTCTCCAAAAAAGATACGCAAATAGCCAATAAGCACATGAATGCAGAAAAAACACAATGATATATGCACTATGATGGATATAATTAAAAATGCCAAAAATAACGAGTGTTGGTGAGGACGTGAAGAAATTAAAATCTTCACACATTGCTGGCAGGAAGTAAAATGGTGTATGCTTTGGAAAACAGTTTGGCAGTTACTCAAAAAGTTAAAGGTAGAGTTACTATATGACCCAGCATTTAAACACGCTCCTCCTTAGATATGCCCTTGGTATATCGACTCCTTGGTATATGCCCAAGAGAAAGGAAAATATACATCCACACAAACACTTGAAAATGACTGTTCATACCAGTATTCATAATAATTCGAAAGTGGAAACAGTCCAAACTTCCATCAGCTGATGAGCAGATAAACAAAGCAATGTTGTTGTTAGGTACTGTCAAGTCGGTTTCAACTCATAGTGACCCTATGTACAATAGAACGAAACACTGCCCAGCGCTGTGCCATCCTCATAATTGTTATTGTTGAGCTGATTATTGCAGTCACTGTGTCAATCCATCTCATTGAAGGTGCTCCTCTTTTTAGCTGACCCTTACTTTACCAAGTATGATATCCTTCTCCAGGGACTGGTACGTCCTGATAACATGTCCAAAGCATGTGAGTCGAAATCTCGCCACCCTTGCTTCTGAGGAGCATTTTGGCTGTACTTCTTCCAAGACAGATCTGTTCGTTCTTCTGGCAGTTGATGGCATATTCAAAATTCTTTGCTAAGACCATAATTCAAAGGCATCAATAATTCTTCGGTCTTCCTTATTCCTTGTCCAGCTTCCACACGCATTTGAGGCAATGGAAAACACCATGACTTGGGTCAGGCGCACTTTAATCCTTAAAGTGACATCTCTGCTTTTTAACACTTTGAAGAGGTCTTTTGCAGCAGATCTGCCCAATGCAATATGTCGTATGATTTCTTGACTGCTGCTTCCATGAGTGTTGATTGTGGATTCAAGTGAAATGAAATCCTTGACAACTTCAATATTTTCTCCGGTTTATCATGAAGTTACTTACTGGTCCAGTTGTGAGGAGTTTTGTTTTCTATATTTTGAGATGTAATCCATACTGAAAGCTGTAGTCTTTGATCTTCATCAGTAAGGGCTTCAAGTCCTCTTTACTTTCAGCAAGCAAGGTGGTGTCATCTGCGTAACACAGGCTGTTAACAGGTCTTCCTCCAATCCTCCAATTCTTCTTCATATAGTCCAGCTTCTCAGATTATTTGCTCAGCATACAGACTGAATGAGTATGGTGAAACAACCTGACACACACCTTCCTTGACTTTAAACCAGTCTCCCGTTGTTCTGTTCGAATGACTGCCTCTTGGTCTATATACAGGTTCCTCATAAGTACAGTTAAGTGTTCTGGAATTCTCATTCTTTGCAATGTTGCCCATAATTTTTTATGATCCACACAGTCTAATGCCTCTGCATAGTCAATAAAACACAGGTAAATATATTTCTGGTAGGAACCATCTGACATCAGCAATGATATCCTTTGTTCCACATCCTCTTTTGAATCCAGCTTGAATTTCTGGCAGTTCCCTGTCAATGCATTCCTGCAATCACTTTTGAATGATCTTCAACAAAATTTTACTTGTGTGTGATATTAATGATATTGTTCAATAATCCCCACATTTGGCTGGATCATTTTCTTTGGAATGGGTACAAATATGGGTCCATTCCAGCTGGTTGGCCAGGTAGCTGTCTTCTAAATTTCTTGATATAGATCAGTGAGCACCTCCAGCACTACATCCGTTTGTTGAAACATCTCAATTGGTATTCCATCAATTCCTGGAACCTTGTTTTTCACCACTGCCTTCAGTGCAGCTTGCACTTCTTCCTTCAGTACCATAGGTTCTTCATCATATGCTACCTCCTGAAGTGGCTGAATGTCAACCAATTCTTTTTGGTACAGCGACTCTGTGTATTCCATCTGTTTTTGATGCTTTCTGCATCATTTAATATTTTCCACGGAGACTCCTTCAGTGTTGCAACTCTAAGCTTGAAGTTTTTCTTCAGTTCTTTCAGCTTAAGAAATATTGAGTATCTTCTTCCCTTTTGGTTTTCTATCTCCAGGTCTTTGAACATTTCATCATAATATTTTACTTTGTTCTCTCAAGCCGACCTTTGAAATCTACTGTTCAGCTGTTTTACTTCATCATTTCTTCCTTTCTCTTTAGCTACTCTATGTTCCAGAGCAACCGTCAGAGTTTTTTTCTGACATCCATTTTGGTCTTTTCTTTCTTTCCTGTCTTTTTAATGACCTACTGTTTTCTTCATGTATGATGTCTTTGATGTCATTCCACAACTCCTCTGCTCTTCAGTCGTCAGTGTTCAATGCATCAAATCTATTCTTGAGATGGTTTCTAACTCAGGTATGATATACTCAAGGTCGTACTTTGGCTCTCATGGACTAGTTCTAATTTTCTTCAACTTAACTTGCTTATGAGCAATTGATGGTCTGTTCCACCATCGACGGTCCCTGGCCTTGCGCTGACTGATGATATTTAGCTTTTCCATAGTCTTTTTCCCATATGTAGTCGATCTGATACCTCTTTATTCCATCTGGAAGGTTCACGTGTGTAGTCGCCGTTTATGTTGCTGAAAAAAGGTACCTGCAATGAAGAAGGTGCTGGTCTTGCTAACTTCTATCATGCGATCTCCGGTGTCATTTCTATCACCAAGGCCTTACTTTCCAATTACCAATCCTTCCTCTTTGTTTCCAACTTTCACATTCCAATCACCAGTAATTATCAATGCATCTTGATTGCATGTTTCATCAGTTTCAGACTGCAAAAGTTGGTAAAAATCTTCAATTTCTCATCTTTGGCCTTAGTGGTTGGTGTATAAATTTGAATAATAGTCGTACTAACTACTCTTCCTCGTAGGTGTATGGATATTATCCTATCACTGACAGCGTAGTACTTCAGGATAGATCTTGAAATATTCTTTTTGATGATGAACACGATGCCATTCCTCTTTAAGCTGTCATTCCCAGCATAGTAGACCATACGATTGTCTGATTCAAAATGGCCAATACCAGTCCATTTCAGCTCACTAATCCCTAGGATTCTGATATTTATGTGATCCATTTCATTTTTGACGATTTCTAGTTTTCATAGATTCATCCTTCATACATTCCACCTTCCAATTATTAATGGATGCTCGCAACTGCTTCTTCTCACTTTGAGTCGTGCCACACCAGCAAATGAAGGTCCCAAAACCTTGACTCCATCTATGCATTAAGGTCGACTCTACTTTGAGGAGGTAGCTCTACCCTAGTTGTATTTTGAGTTTCTTCCCAACTGCGGGGCTCATCTTCCAGCACTAAATCAGACAATGTTCTGAGGCTATTTAGAAGGTTTTCACTGGCCAATTTTTTCCAAAGTAGACTGCCAGGTCTTTCTTCTTAGTCTGTCTTAGTCTAGAAGCTTTACTGAAACCTTTCCATCAAGGGTGACCCTGCTGGTATTTGAAATACCAGTGGCAAAGTTTCCAGTATCATAGCAACACAGAAGCCACCACAGTACAACAAACTGACAGACACGTGGTGGAAAACAAAATGTAGTATAGCCATATAATAGATATTATTTAGTAATAAAAATGGGTACTGATACATGCTATAAGATGAATGAACCTTGAAAACATACTAAGTAAAAGAAGTCACAAAAGATCACTTATTGTATGATTCCATTTGTATGAAATGTACAGAATAGTAGGAGCCCTAGTGGCACAGTGGCTAAAGCATTCGGCTGCAAACCAAAAGGTCAGCAGTTTGAATAAACCAGCCACTCTGTGGGAGAAAGATGTGGCAGTCTGGTTCCATGAAGATTTCAGCCTTAGAAACCCTATGGGGAAGCTCTACTCTGTCCTATAGGGTCACCATGAGTTGAAATCTAGTCGATGGCAACAGGTTTGTGTGGGTTTTGTTCTGTTTTTGTTTTGTACAGAACAGGCAGATCTATAGGGACAGAAAGGTCCCAGGTGATGCAGACAGTTTGTGTTTGACTGCTAACCTAAAAGCTGGTGGTTCAAACCCACCCAATCGTACTGTGGAAGAAAAAGCCTGGCAATCTGCTTCCGTTAAGATTACAGCCAAGAAAACTCTATAGAACAATTCTACTCTGTAATTCATGAGGTCACTATGAGCTAGAGTCGACTCCACAGCAACTGACAACAACACAGGGGCAAAGTAGATTAGTGGTTGCCAGAGGCTGGGGTCGGGGTGATGGAAAATGACTGCTAATGGGTGCTGGGTTTCTTTTTGAGGTGACAAAAATGTTCTAAAATTAGATTATGGTGATAGTTACACATCCTATGAATACACTAAATTGTATACTTTAAATAAGTCAATTGTATGAGCTGTAAATTATATCTCAATAAAGCTATTTAAAACACTAACTTAAATAGTTAAAATACAATAGTTTAAATAAAATTAAATATGTTATTGCAATGGCAGAAACCTGGTAGCCTGATTATAAGCTGCAGATTCATGAGTATTTCACAAAATTTGCTCATCTTCAAAAAGGACTTCATCTAAATATATAAACCAAAGCTGGTAATTTTTACTATAAGCATTTTTGCTGTTGACGTATTTTAAAATAGGTAGGTAGCATAAGAACAAAATTTAATATATTAAACAAAATTCTAAAGGAAACAGTTATTTTATTTCTGAACTACTTTTTGTACTTTGGTGACTTCCTATGGTAAAAACTGAAAACTGTTATTACTTGTTGAAAGCAGATGATTTTTCCATATGGATTCTCTTTCTCCTAGCTAATTTTTATTTATTTCACAGAAACAGAAAGCTAAGAACATCTAGTCAGTTATATTACTCCTCCCCATGTCACATAATATATAAATAAACAACTGTTATCCTTGTCCATTCGAGAGGGAATTACACCAATAAGCAAATGATACATGTTTTCTGATCTCTCTCGCTAGTATTTTTCTAAAACACCAGATAAAGTAATTCATAGAACACATGTGTAACACATGTATGACTGATAAAACCTAACGTATCTAACACACCTGAATCTGAGGAACTATTGAATTCCTTGAAGAATGGAATCCAAACAGCTGTTTCTGGCCAACATACCCTGTGAGAGACCTCCCATGCACCTCCTCCCCATGACGAAAGGAAGTTCAACCCACTGTCCACAAGCCTGACTAAGAAAACAAGATCCTGATGTTAGAACACCAAAAATAAGAGCTTTACAATATAAACACACAGCAAGGCAGAGGCAGGACCTTAATCATTTTCACTGTCCTTTGGAATCCTGCTTTGAATTTCACTAGATCACAGGCTTTCAGTGAAGAGATCAAAATATTTCAATACAAGAAACCACCAATATCAGATACTCAAGCCTGTCCTATTGCTGTAAAGAGACTGAACAATAAATATAACAGCAATCAATTCACAAATTCAGCTAGGCTTTATTATGTAAGACCAGCAATTTAATCACTTCTTAGGTGGAATCACGTGGAACCAGTTTAGTCACCAAAAAAGGGGTTCAAATTCCCTCCATTTTAAAACAAACAGAAGACTGCATTTCTACCATGAATCCCAAGCAACCAATCTAGCCAAGTAGCAAGGATCTTGAAATTGTTTGGGATAGGCAGACACTTAATATATACAGTTGGCACTCCATTTCCGTGGGTTCCACATCTGCAGATTCAACTAACTGCAGAGGGAAAATATTCCAGAGGAAAAAAAAAAAGTTGCGAAAAGCAAAACTTGAATTTGCCCAGTGCCAAGCAATATGCTGAATCCACACTAATGAAGTGATGTGCAGGCATCCCCTGCTGTTGTTGTTGTTAGATGCCATCAAGTCGGTTCCGACTCATAGCGACCCTATGCTCCAGAGAACAAAACACTGCCCGGTCCTGTGCCATGCTCACACAATCGTTGTTATGTTTGAGCCCACTGTTGCAGCCACTGTGTCAATCCATTTTGTTGAGGGTCTTCCTCCTTTTCACTGACCCTGTACTTTACCAAGCATGATGTCCTTCTCCAGGGACTGATCCCTCCTGACAACACGTCCGAAGTATGTAAGACATAATCTCGCCATCCTTGCTTCTAAGGAGCATTCTGGTTGTACTTCTTCCACGACAGATTTGTTTGTTCTTCTAGCAGTTCATGGTATATTCGATATTCTTCGCCAACACCACAATTCAAAGGCATCAATTCTCCTTCAGTTTTCCTTATTCATTGTCCAGCTTTCGCAAGCATATCATGCGACTGAAAATACCATGGCTTGGGTCAGGTGCATCTTAGTCTTCAAGGTGACATCCCCTGCTGTAGCCTCCCGCAATTTCACAGACCCTCAGTCTCTCTCAGGCACTCGTTGTTTGAGAATTGTTCGCCTCCTGTCTTGCCATTATTCCCTAAATAATACAGTATAACAACTATTTACATAGCACTTACATTGCATTAGGTATTATAAGTAATCTAGAGATGATTTAAAGTATACTGAGGAAGTGTGTACGTTATATGCAAATACCATGCCATTTTATATAAGGGACTTGCGCATCTGTGGATGGTTGTGGAACGAATCCCCCACGAATACTGAGGGACAACTGTTATTAACATAAAAATAATAAATACAGACAAATCCAAGTCCAGATACATGGATATTCAGACAACTATGTCAGGTACATAAAAGGTAGAAGCGGCTTTTAAAACTTGATTTAAAAAGTACAAGGTAAGTAGAATGTATGAGGTAGTCTACCAGGGAAAAGGAAAAAGTGTGCTTTCATATACTCAACAAGTATAAAAATTGTATTTAACCAAGTGAATAGACAGCAACATTATTTCCTTACCAAGTATGGCTGAATATAAGGTAATGAGTGTGTTGCTGTGATGCCAATCTTCTACAGATTATTAGCAACCCTTAGAATTTACACTGTCTTGGAAAAACTGCATGGTTTCCTGTCTGTCTTTAGGATTATGAACTTTTAGGACATAGTCCACAACATATACTAGCTCTGTGGTCTTCTCAACTACTTGACATGGTACCTTTCATGGTCTGAGTTGGAAAATTGTATTAGAAGGCTGGAGCAATTTTAACATAAGCTCTAAATCCCTCACTTATTCATCCATTCAATCAATCAATATTTATTATCGCCAGGCTCCCAAGAAGCTTACAGTCTAGTAGGAGAAATAAAGAAACCTGTTTATAACCAACTGTAATAAGGGTGATAAAAAGCTGTAAAAGAGATATGTACAAGATTCAGTGTTGACGGACTCTACTTACGAAAAGCTTCACAAATTAAATACCTGAGCTGGTTTTTAAAAGGTAAGAGCTCTCATCAAGGCTGTCAAAGAAAAGGGAGGATATTCCAGACAAAAAGAGAAACATGTGCAAAGATGCAGAAATACAAAAAACACAGTACATCCAGGCAACTGTTAAGTGGTTTAAAATTACTGAAAAATAGAGCATGAATAGGAGAACAGTGGAGCTGAGGTTAATCAGATAGGCAGGAACAAAAAGATGGGACAGAAAAATAAAAACTGAGGAAATATGCACAAGGAAAGAAGAAAAACAAATGAGAACACTCACAAGAGCCAAGGAAACACACAATTCAAGAGTTACCACAAAGTCTAAACACAGCTATGTGAAATACATTGAATCAAACTAGATCTAATACTCTGCTCTCTTTCTACCATTAGTAAGAAGACTGGTTCATAGGTGGCCAACTGCCTATAAAGGAGTAGTTCTTCAGTAATTCATTCTATAAAGGAGTAACCTTGAGATATTCATAGACTTTCTCTTGACATTTCAATCATATGCATATTTTTCTTATACTTTAAATAACTACTATTGAAAATACTACTGGGAAAGGGAAACAAAGATGAGAAAGACACATGTCGACCTTTAAGGGCCTTGTATTTTACCAAGCTATAAAGTACGCTCTATCTTTCATGGATTTTTAGCAAGATGTGGTCCTGTAAGCTATATTACAGAGACTATATACATAAGCCCTTCAATATCTATAAAAAAGATGCATTAATAGCAACTTTAAAATTATTTATGTGAATGAACATAAAATCAGATGTAGTAATTTTCATTCAAGCACAGAAATTAATTATTCATATCTACAAATCAGTAAACTGTAATTATGAATTTATGTAATGCTCTCATTCCAATCAAGTGTTCAAAACTCTCACATTAATAAGACATTCAACAAGACCACTAAGATTATGCTCATATTTTTACGCTACAATTTTCATCTTTGTCTTTGTTTTCCTTAGACTACTTTTACCAAAAAAAAAAGGGGGGGGGCAAAGAAACCCCTCTAAGATGAAAAGCTATATATTTAAAATAAAAAAAACAAAACCATTGCACATAAACCTAAAAAATGCTCAATTTCTAGGAGACTAATTTTAAGATTCTGTCATCAGTTTAAGAACTATTTCATTAATTTATTAATCTAACAAATATTTATTAATCTTTGTAGCCTCATCAGCAACCACTTGCATTTCAACAATTCTGGTCCACATCAATGGAGTATGATTGGAGCCATGTGGTGGGCTGGCTTCTTACAACAAAAATGTACAATGGGAAACAATAACTAGTAGGCAGGTCCTCTTTCCTAGCACTCAACCTCTCCACCTACCTACAACCAGCTAAGGGATTCACACTGTTAAGGGCAAAGGGTACTCTGAAGTCTGCCCAATAATATGAATGCAGTGACATCAATGTGCACTAGACACATTTAATTTTAAAATGTATCTCAAAGCAGTAGGGAAAACTTTCATTTCAAATCTCATTTTTAAAAATTACTTGAGGTATTCAAACAACTTTAAGAAAGAATATCACGATTAGCATTAATCATTAACTGTGCTATTTTTATGGCGATACACAGTAGTTTCCTGGTCATTTCCAGAAGAATAATCCTTGCCCTCTATCCACCTCAACGGCACCGAAAAATGAACTAAGACTGTCAAGAGAATGAACTGAATTGCATATAATACTTCATTAAAGAAAAAGTAGTGTCTGAATCACTTTCAGTACTGGTGGAAAACTAAATGTAGACAAGCTCCAATACCAGTAAAGCAAGGTAAGAGCATCTCTGCCTCCTCCACAACCCAGTGTGTTGCTCAAGCCATCTTCCTCTGCCCACCGTAGTCCTGGCCATAGGAAGATGGTTTTATTATGGATGTATGGGTGTGTAATCCGGGTGAAGAGTTAAACAGAAACAATAAAAAGAAAATACTAATCATAAGAAAAGAGATCAGAATTCTGTGTGATTCTAAAAATGGTTTTGGATAATTTGGGTTACTGAATCCCTTCATTTTATTAACATTGGGTGACTATGATTGAAATTTTAGGATGTATCCTAAATCAAAGTAGTTAAAAATTATCAAACAGCATATCCTGGAATATCACTCTAAGTAGTCAGAGAAAATAATTAAGAATGAATAAAAGAATCAGAGGCATTTAGATATGAGCTCTTGAGAAGTGAGTAAAGTTAAAGGCTTACAAAGTTCACATACGTAGAAGAAGGTTAATAAACATTTCATTACTTTTGAAAAGAAAATCATGTCAAGCCTAGCTTATAAAATTAACAGACTATGAACTTTATTCTACCCCCAAGAAGTATGTCCCTGGTTGTTATAAACTGAATTGTCTCCCTCAAAAATATGTCAATTTAGCTAGGCCATGATTCTCAGTATTATGGAATTATCCTCCATTGTGTGATCTGATGTCCTCCACTGTGTGATCTGATGTAATCATATCCTATGTGTTGTAAGTCCTAACTTCTATGATGTTAATGAGGCAGGATTAGAGGCAGTCATGTTAATGAGGCAGGATACAATCTACAGGATTAGGTTGTATCTTGAGTCAATCTCTTCTGACATGTAAAAGAGATTAAACAAGTGAGCAGAGACAAGGGACCTCCTACCACCAAGAAAGAAAAGCCAGGAGTGGAGCATGTGCTTTGGACCCAGGGTCCCTGCACTGAGAACTCCTAGACCCAGGGAAGACTGATGACAAGGACTTTCTCCCTGAGCTGACAAAGAGGGAAAGCCTTTCCCTGGAGTTGGCACCCTGAATTCAGACCTCTAGCCTTCTAGGCTGAGAGAATAAATTTCTGTTTGTTAAAGCCATCCACTCGTGGTATTTCTGTTACAGCAGTACTAGATAAAACTAAGACACTGGTTTAAAAAAATACATAAACATATATATGCCAAAGAAAATTTTTTCAAGGCATTACAGATGGGGAACTTGATGAGACATTTTTTAAAACAAAACACACAAAACAGTCATGGGAAACAATACTAGATATATAATAAAAGATCCTATGTACTTTATTTACTTAATTATCCTAATCACAAGAAAAGGGTCTATGAGCTACATGGTGTCAGGACATGCTTCTTTGGAAACCAATGAAAAATAAAAACAGTCACATTGAAAGAAATTGTTTTATTTCTACTTATTACTCTAAAGATTACTTTATTTCTATTTGTTTTTTTAGAAACACTTAAAATTCATAGACAGTAATAACTAAAATCTAAAGCTTATAAATCAAAAGCAACCTAATCATTCATCAACCAGTGAAAACAACATTAAGTCCTGAAAAGTGTTGGCAGCTAAATATCATCACAGTGTCTTAAATATCCTTACATTAATTCAATGATTATTTTCAAAGCAAAGCTTTGTTTGAAAGCTAAGAGAAATTTTCTAGGTAACCAAGGATAGTCATTAAGATGGAAAACACTGGTGATATTAAACTCTAAAAATAGGTCTGTAATAATCATATAAAGTTTAAAAACACCCCAGTAATATCATCTTTAAAGCCCACTAAGTCAAATGGTATTAAGATTATTTATAATGCATTCTAGCCTAGGATAACAATAGCCATGTATCTATAAACAGTACAACTTAACACCTTCATCCTCTCTCTTTCCAACAGAGTGGCAAAAGAGTAACAATACTTTTATTGAAATCTTAAGGACACTAATTCCATATATATGGGTTTAACATATGAATTTTTTGAGTAAATATCAAAATACAGATGTTGTATTCATTCTAAAGAACAAATTCAAGATTAAATTTACTGATTACCTATTTACCAAGTTTATGAAATACCATAATAAAATGTGAAGCAAAACTGTTCAAGGCCAGTTAAACTGAGTCTTGATGTGCTAGAATGATTAACAACTCCATCTTATAGACGATCCCACATCTGAACACGTGATACCTCTGTGATTTCGGGGCACAAATCCCTCTATCCATCAAACTAAATGGAAGGGTTAGAGAGGTTAATAGAGACAGAGTATCTGTAACAGACTTCTTCATTTCATTCTCCACTCAATATACTCCAATGATCATTGAGGTATTTGTAATGTTCTTATGAATCAATGTTTCCTTCACATTCAAGGTAGAGGCTAGAAGCCACTATGTGGAGCAATAAAGCTTACCTTTGCAAATTCTCATCACGCTGGTGTGATGATTAAACCTATGTGAGGCTTCGTAAACAAAGTGCAGGCACAACTTTAATAGAAGCTCAAACGGCACTACTAAGACACCTAAACAAAACATGAGCAAGCACAATAATGACCTGAAAAAAGCAAGGTCCATTTCCAGCCTCCGTTTACCATCAAGAAATTTTTGTCTATTCAGCTGCACATTCACTTGGGCTGTACAAACCCTGGGCTTGCAACAGCAGTCAATAACTTAAAATCATGGAAGTAAATTTGGAATATATACTTAGGTTCTATTATGGATTACACTAGCAGCCATCAAAAATGTTATACGTTGAAAAAATGAAGTCCTCGCATTTGCTAGGCTGGCATCCCAATCTACCCTAATTCTCTGTAAAGATTTACCCTAAAAAAATAAGGACTCACACAGCAGATTGCTGATAAGTCAGAGTCAATTTATTCTATTTGTGGCTGATTACAGGCAATCCTGGGACCAAATGACTTTAGTTCATCTCTGACTAAAGAAAAATTACTAGAATAAAGACTACAGACCTAGTTGTGTAATTCACAACCTAAGACAGAAAGTAAAATCTGAACCATTTGTGCTGGAGAGCAATACGGGAGGGCCTTAACTTGTTCCTTTTCTTTGCTTGTTTCTCTAGTGCTATTTTCACTTGCAGAACGTTTGTTTTTTAACACATCTAAGTTTTCTTTCTAATTACTGGACAGAATTCCATTGTAAGACTGCACCGCAATTGTCGCAACCTGTTTTTTTTTTAATTATATTGATGTACTTACAAAAAAAATACATTTCTTCAATTTCTAAATGTATACCACAGTAACACTGAATACATTCTACAGGCTGTGCAACATTCTTGCTATCTTTTTCCAAACTATCCCACCACCATGAACATAATACATTCAATGCACTCTAAACAAAAACCCCACTTTCCCTCTCCCTCCTGCCTCTGCTAACCACTAATTATTTATGATTTCTATACGTTTTCTTCTTTCATATAAGTGATATTATACAGTATTTGCCTTTTTGTGACTGATTTATTTTGCTTAGGTTCATTCGTGCTGTGGAATGCACCAGGACGTCATTCCTCTTTATGGCAGAGTAACATCCCATTGTATGTATATACCACATTTTGTTTATCCATTCATCTGCCGATGGACAGAGGCTGCTTTAAGTGACAAAGCCTAGCTATAACCTCTTTCCATTTACACGTTATTTCCTCCCATGGTCATATATAATCCTGACTGTGGCAGTCAGGCCAACGTAGAGAGAGCATAAAAGACTCTGGGGTCAGGAAGACTCAGGTTGAACATTTAGCTCTCCCTCTTACTAGGTGGGTGATCTTGGAAAAGTTACTTTTCCTCTCTGAATGCCCATTTCTTCACTTATTAAGCGGAGATAATCAAAGTTCTCACGACTGTTATAAGAACGAAAATGAGCTAGCATATGTGATGACTCTAAGTACACAAAAATTAATATACAATTCCTTCCCTTCTCCCCATTTTAAGTATGTTCTATATTCCTGGTCCCTTTGCTTCTTGGTCCCTCCCTTCTGTGAGATGTGAGTAAACCTGTCCTGTATCTTTGCTGCCTTCAAATAATAAAGCATTAGAAAGCAGGATCAACTGTAAGAATATTTAATTATGAAACAACCCAGAAGTCCACTGACAAGAGAATGGATAAACAAAGTATGGTACAGTCTACAGAGTGGAATATCAGAGAGCAGTGAAAATGAACCAATCGTAGGTACATGCAATAATATAGATGTATCTTTAAAAGGTAATGTTGAGTAAAATAAAAATAAATCCCAGAAGACTACATTCAGTGATGACACCATTTTATGGAGATCAAAAAGTGAAAATAAATATATATCTATGTTTAAGCACTCATATTTTTTTTTTTTATTGTACTTCAGGTGAAGGCTTACAGAACAAATAGTTTCTCATGAAACAGTAGTACACATGCTGTTTTATGACATTGGTTAACAACCCCACAACATATTAAGCCTCTAAATTCTCAACCTTTTTTTTTTTTTTGGATGAAAATACAGATAGCCAAAGATACACCGTTTCAAAAATTTCTACATACACAGTTCAGTGACATTGACTACGCTCTTCCAACTGTGCTGTTATTCTCACTTAAGATGAAGGCTTACAGAATAAGCACTCATATATTTGTGATATAACTAAGTGACAGAAACATCTCAGATACCAATTCAAAGTCAATGTTCTCACAGAAGTTTATAATTGCATATACACCTGGATTGTAATGTATACTTTATACATGTACACACCAAACACAAACTACTGTTGTTCTGATGCTACTGATTTAAAAAAAGAAAAAAACAAACAAAAAGCCAGCCACCTTTCGTTTAATCCACTGTCATTGAGTCAATTCTGACTCATAACAACCCTGTAAGACAGGGTAGAAGTGCCCCCACATGGTTTCCAAGGCTGTAAACCCTTACAGAAGCAAACTGCCACATCTTTCTCCAGGGAAGAGGCTGATGGGTTTGAACCGCCAACCTTTCAGTTAGTAGCTGGGCATTTTAACCACTATGCCACCAGGGCTCCTTACCCTTCATTTACCTACGTTGAATTCAAATCACCATGATGGCTATAAATGGAAATTCTTTGCTTTTTGTTAAACAAAAGCTTTACATATACTGTGGCAACCACAGCTGTTGAGGTCAGCAGCACCACCGCAGCTGTGAAGGGTTAGCAATTTATTTGCGTGTTGAGGCCTCAGCTCAAGATCCCATCTGTGCTGACTTCAGACTGAAGAGAATAAATTTCCTCCAGCCTGAAAACTTGAGCATATGCTGCAATAATTAAAGGTTCCTTGAACCAGTTCAGCAGCACCAGAGACGCTGAGGCTGATGGCCTGTAAGCATACCAGAGCAGTGCACACGGGGCATCCACCTGTGAAACAAAGGATGCTTCAAAAGACTCGGAAATTGGCCGCTGCATCCAAAAAGGCAGAAAAAAGTCCACTACCTGTATGTATTCTTCCAACATCTTATTGCAGTCTTGGCTCCTGTTTAAATGCACAGTGGAAGTTTTCAAGTCCAGGAGACAGAAAAGGCCACACAACTGCAGCATTTAGAACGCCCCACAAGCACTTTCTGCTTTGCATCCTCTTTACCTTATCTCACAAGTCCTGGGGTGGCACAAACGGTTAAGTACTCAACTACGAATGGAAAGGTCAGTGATTTGAAGCCACCCACTGGTGCCTCGGAAGGAAGGCCTGGCAATCTGCTTCTGAAAGGTCACAGCCTTAAAAATCCTACGGAGCAGCTCTACTCTGTAACACAAGGGATTCACCATGAGTCAGCAACTGTTTTTTTTTTTTGTTTGTTTGTCTGTTTGTTTTAACTTCATCTACATCTGTACTGTCCAATACTATAGCCACTAGCCACATGTGACTATTTATATTCAAACAACGAATTAAAATGAAATAAAATTAAAAATCCATTTCCTAGTCACATTTCAAGTGCTCCACAGCGGCTCATTACCATATTGGACAGAGCAAATAAAGAACATTTCCATCATTACAGAAAGTACTATTGGACAGTCCTGACGTAGACGTTCACTTAAAACAAAAACAAAACCTCCACCAGCGGGCTGAACATAAAAACCTGAGTCAACCAGAAATGTCAAGGATTAGGTATCTAGCTAGGTAAAGTAGGGGATCAGTGAAAAAGAGGGGACACTCCACGAAATGGATGGGCACAGTGGCTGCAACAATGGGCTCAAACATAGCATAGTTTTGAGGACGGTGCAGAACCGAGCAGTGTTTCATTCTGTTGTACATGGGGTTGCTATGAGTTGGAACCGACTTGACGGCACCTAACAAGTCATCTAGACCAATTAACCTCTTCACAGGCTTAGATGGTTGAGGCTTTTCTCTAGTGTTGTCTTTATTTGCCCAATTCACTGTTTAGTGTTGCACAGTGATTAGGAGAATGGACTCTGCAGTTAGATGGTTTGACTCTTCAAAGTGTAACATTCTGAGTTAATTACTCAATTACTCTCATTTTCCTATATGTAAAAACAGAGTAGCTACCTCATAGGTTTGTTTGAAAATTAAATGACATAATGCTCATAAACCTGTTAGTACCATGGTAAGAGTTCCGTAATTGTTAGCTATTAACCTTTATTATTCTTGCCAAAGGGAAGGAAAAGGAAAGCATGATGCTGAACGCTATCCATTAAAATGTATTTAGAGCTCTGATAAAGATTCACTATGAGAGAAAATAAAAATGCATGATTGTTTAAATTTTCTGCACTGTATATTTGTAATTTAATAATAATTTCCTTTCTTACCTTTAAAAAGCATGTGACACACAGTAGCTTATTAAATCTTTACAACAATTCTATTGAGGTAGGTACTTATAGTACCTCTCAATTTTCAGATGAAAAATTGAGACACTGAGAGGTTAACTTGTGCAAGGTCATACAGCTAGTAATTGGCAGAGCTAGATTCAAACCCAGACAGTCTGTATCCAGAGTCCCTGCTCACAGCCATTGTACAATACTGCCTCAACATCCCAGAAGTCACCCCTCCAAAACAAAAAGCCTCTCCAAGCATTTATCAGGTAATATTACTAGAAACAGACTGTCGATTTAATGGGTTTCACAAAGACAGGGAAGAGAAGTTTCTTGGGATTTAGATGTGACAGGAGCAGCTATCACTGTGTCCCGTCTTCTAATTCCTCTAG
This sequence comes from Dugong dugon, assembly GCA_030035585.1. Taxonomy (NCBI): domain Eukaryota; kingdom Metazoa; phylum Chordata; class Mammalia; order Sirenia; family Dugongidae; genus Dugong; species Dugong dugon. The sequence continues at coordinate 17,454,380 of CM057469.1, read as the reverse complement.
AGGGCATAGATGAATCAAGCTCTGCTTCTCAAAAGCGTGGACACTGGACCCTGGGAGGTGTAGTGGAAATCTGTGACGGTGGTTTGGTTTTCACAATGAGTGGGGGTTACCATGTGTATTCACTCTGAAGGAGACAGTATCTGGCATTCTACAATACACGTCACAATCCCACACAACTTTCAAATGTCCAGCTAAGCCATTTAGGTCTGGAACCTAATCCATTTTTACATATAAACAAAAGTTATCTTTGTACTGCTTTGGTGTATTTAATATACGCTGAATTTTTCAGGATGGCAACTACCTTGTAAATTGAAAGAAACTGGTACTTTTTTTGTCCAAATATTATCAAGAGTTGGTCATCATTTTAGATGACCGTGTCATGGTATCTGAATCACCAACACAACACACCTATATCAGTCTACATTATAGCTGCACATTTACAGTAATTCTTCACCATGATTTCCAGTAGTCCCTAAACATTTATGGTCATGCGTCGCTTAACATCCACAATGCGTTCTGTAAAATAGGACATTATGCAATTTGGCCGTTGTGCAAACAGCATATTACATACAGGCAGTCTCCATACATTCCACAGTTACAAACCAACCCCTGAAAAGCCTATTACATAAAAACCTTATGGGAGCCCTCCTGACACAGCCCAAGCACTGTATCCGGTGGATACAGCAGGCCGGCCTTACCGGGTGTGCGGCTGCTGGCCAGGCGGGGACTGAGCCAGCAGCCAGACTGGGACTTTGTGCACGTCCGGGCGCAGCCCTGAGCGTGCAGAGAGGAAGCCAAGTGAAACGGGCAGGCAGCAGGTGTGCGGGTGCCATGAACATGGCTGGCAGTGGCAGCCCACGGCCCTGTTGTTGTGACTGCTTCCTGATCATGTGCAGTCGCTGCCAGAGCCAGGAGTCCGCAAGGGCCTGGGCCGGGCCGGGCCAGGCCTCTGTCAGCGCCCGCAGAAGGAGCAGAGAAGCCCCGGCAGGCACTGCACTATGACAGGATGGGATAGGCGTGAATGGCTACATAGCTGCTGAGTGGGCTAGGCGGGTGGATGGAGCCAGGAGGACAGGAGGGAGGAGGAGAAGGAGAAAGCACTGCAGCGATTGGATGTGCCCTGGAGCTCTGCTCCTTGTTCACTCCAGAATTTGGAGTCTTAAAAAAATAACTGGGGGGAAATAATAAACAAAACGACAGCTGCTTTCCCTTTTAAAAAAAAAAAAACTTATGGGGCCACAGACATACATGTGGACATTGTATGGCGCATAACTGTCCATACAATGTTACATATATGTTACCATTTTTTTTATGTAAATAACTCATTTCTTCTTTATATTATCATTATGGCATACTGATATTTTGAAATTATGTGTATAAGTAGTTATATTATCTAAAAATTTATTTTCAGGATAGTAAATGTTTGTGTGTACATGTGCATTTGTATATGTGTTCCAAAATATGTGTTTATAAAAAGGGACATTGTGCCTTATAAGCTCCACATTTCTGAAAAACAACTGGTGGGCCACAGAATAAACTCATGTTATACCATCTCGCTATGTCCTATGTTATCAGGAGGAACCAATCTTTGGAAAAGGACATCATGATTGGTAAAGTAGAGGGTCAGCAAAAGAGAGGAAGACCTTCAACGAGATGTTCTGATATAGTGACTGCAACAACCCACTCAAACATAGCAACGATTTTGAGGATGGTGCAGAACTAGGCAGTGTTTCATTCTGCTGTACATGGGGTCGCTATGAGTCGGAACCAACCCAATGGCACCTAATAAAAACAACAGGAAAATCAGAGCACCATGTCCCCAACACCGGCTTTCTGACTGCCCAGAAGTATTGATAAACAGGAGGAAAAATGAAACTTGTGACCTCTGCATAGAGTCCTGGCCCCTCCCCACCCTAGTTCCAACCCCTGAAGCAAACCTTTTAAGAATAAAGCCACTATACCTCCTCTTTCCATTATCACTGCCCCTCTCCCACCCCAAGTCAATTTGGTTGAGCTAACTACCATTCTCAGTAAGCACATTCCCAAGACAGTACAGAAAAGGCCCACAATCTTGGCTTGATTATCATCAGAACATTTCAAACCTCTCAGCATCTTTACCCACTCAGTAAGTAAGAATGACTTTCACAATTCCTGGGATAGTTTCTACAGCCTCCCCAGCTTGAGTATGTTTCCTAATGTTGCTAAAAGTAGCCCCAGTGGCACAATGGTTAAGTGCTCAGCTACTAACCAAAAGGTCGGCAGTCTGAACCCTCCAGGGGCTCCATGGGACAAAAAACCTGGCAATCTGCTCCTGTAAAGATTTCAGCCTAGGAAAACCTATGGGGCAGTTCTACCCTGTCATGTAGGGTCACTATGAGCTGTAATTGACTTAAGTTTCTATCAGCAAATCAAAGACAAAATATAAAACTCCTATCTCATTTCTCTGACCTAGGTGGCATATCTTTTTTTCTTACCTCATAGCTTCTAACAAAAACGAAACTGCAGCACCTAATTATTCTTTAGAAATAGAACCTTAAGCTCTTTAATATTTGCTCACAATTCAATGTCTTCTATTTGTTTCCTATAATCCAGCGAAAAATTAGGGAAGAGATTGAAAACACAGATTCCAATAAAACTAAACAAATGTACTGAATGACAGCTACTTACAGAACAATACTACTTGGTTTTTTTTCTTCAGTGCATTATCAAGTTTTCTGAATTTGCAGCATTCTTAAACTGAACTAAGAACTAAGAAGAAAGAGAAGATTATTGTAGGATTTATAATTTTTGCTATGTACCAGATCTTCCCAATTACCTAAAAAAGAATGTTCCGTTACCTACAATGTACAGACTGAATAAAGTAACATAGAGAGGTAAAATAGTTCATTCAAGGTCAAGGTATATAGAGACACCCCTATCCTAACCCCAGTGCTGGAATTACAACTCATGTTTGACAATTCCATTACACCACACTGCCTCTCAATAATAACGACCATAATTAGTGCTAAGTAAGTACCAAGAACTGTACTAAGTATCTCATTTCATGTTCATAATAACCCTATGAGGTAAGTAGTAAATTTAGCCCCATTTTACAAATGAGAAAACTAAGTCTCAGAGAATAAGTTGTACAAAGTCACAAAGCAACTGGTGTAATCTAACTCCAGAATCCATGCTCTTAACCATTAGGCTATACTCTGCCAGGACTAACATTCAGTAGGCAAATCTGAGTAAATGGCTGATTTTCATCAGTAATGATTACTGATGAAATTACAACAGCTCTATTCCCAACAGAATGGTTTATTTATTTAACAGTCACTATCTTCATGAAGATGCATTAGCAAATCAAAATGAATTTTTTTTTAAGTCCTACAAATGATTAAAACTCTTAAAACACATGTCCATTAACCTTAAGAATTAAACACCCTCTTTTGATGTGCTAATGTAAATATTGAACATAAAGCGATTAATGAGCAATTCCTTGTAACTGCCATTTGTGGGTGGGAAGAGGGATATTTTATGGTGTGACACAGAAAGTGTCTCTCTGTATGTGCCCAGTGGGAAATCCATTTTCTCCTTGGACCCTAGACTCCTCCTACCCCAAGAATAGGCAGAGAGAAGCATCAGCCAAATATAAAACAGAAGAGCCAGTTTTTGAGAGAGCCTACACACTGCTGTTTACAGTAATAATAATCAAGGCCAGAAATGAGAAATGTGAAGGACATATTAGAGGAAAGCAAAAGATTCTAACCAAATCAACTAATAAAAATGGTATTTTAAGATTGTTCTTAGAAAATCCGTAAGGAGAAACTAAGAATATTATCTGATTAGTTAACCAAGTCCTGAAGCAAGAATCAGACATTTTAACTCAGCAACAAGAGACACACTGGAGGATCCAGACAGAACCAGAATCATGTTACTCTAATATGCCCAAAGGGCTATATAAAACTAATAGATCCTCGGAATGGTTAACAAAGATACACTCTCAGTAATTTTTAGTCAAAAACTCCCAGGTCAGCTTAAGTACTCTTTTCTTCTCTGAATTCGGCTGGCATTTATCACCTCCAGGCTTAGGACTCCACAGATGGGGAGAGAGAACGTGTTGTGGGCCCAATCCTCCTCTTCTAATATAACAGCAATATTACCAGATAGAATTTATTTAGTACTTAGAATGTACCAGATTGTTTTAAAGGCTTTACACACTCCATTACTTTAAATCCTCATAACAATCCTACTGTTGATCCCATCTGCTAATATGGAAATTGACCCAGAGTTTAGGTAACTATTGTAGTCCCACATCATACAGCTAGTAGGCAGAACTGGGTCTGGAATCCCGTCCTCTAGAGTTAAAAAAGTCTTTGCTCACTTTTATCTCCTTCATATATTTGTGTTCAGCTTAAGATTGCATTTGGAGAACAAACGAGTTCCACTATTTAAAATAAAAATACTGAACACCCATAGTCTATGTAGTTTATCTGGCTATTATTCTCAACCTTTGTTATCACTTCTGTTTAGGTCTTGAAGCACTATTTAATTCTGTGTTGTTGTTTAACTTTCTGTATGTTGCGACAAGTATGTCCACCTCTCGAACGACATCCATTTGTATATAAACTCCCCACAGATAAGCACACTGGAAGAAGTTGCTGGAAAACATATTTCTTTGTATCTCCTATGTGGCACCCAGCCCCATGTCTTCACATATAAAATTTTCAACAAATACACTTGAATTAACTGGTTGAACAGATGTACTTTTTTGTCCTAGAGAAAACAATTTTAATTTGGTATAAAACATGCTACTGATAATAATGAATAACCTTGAGAACTTCATATGAGCACAGCAGTTCTGCCCCACACCACCCCCAAGTTCAATACAGTAACACCAATCAATTTGTAGGTAGAAACAAGAAAAAAGTTCTAAGTTACAGAACTAGTAGAACATATTTTCCCTACAGAAGGACTGCTACTGTGACTTGTGTATTCTAATTAAGGTTTTTTTGAAGCTTAGCATTCAAATCTGCATTTTTACTTGATTAATATTCACCGCCATTATTTTTTATGCAGATCACATGAAAAATGAAGCTTACATGCCATGATAACTTGCAAGAAATTACTATTCATCAGCATGAATCAACAGTCTACAATTATAGCAGTATCCACTGGGAAAAGTGAAAAAAGCTGTTACTAAGGTCACATAAAATGAAAGGAAAGGGGAGAAAATACTCATTTTTTGCATTTAAAACCATACAAGTGTTTCATGAAAAAATCAGTATGGCTATCCAAGATCAAAAACCTATATAAATTATTGGAATAAAAATTTAAGCTTCTTCTTCAATGTCTGAATTACAAAAGAAAACATGACTTCACAGAGCACCAGGCCACACTGATAGCCCAGGGCATACTCTGTCCATGAGTAAGCCCTGCCTGGCACATCTCAGGGTTAAACGAGATGCTGGAGACCTGTGAGGAGGGTCAGGCAGACAGAGGAATCCAATAATGAGCAGGTTTTGAGAAGATGTAGGATAGGAGAGGAGCTGGCTGACCCAGAGTAGGAGACTGAGATAAAAACTTGCTTAAAATAATGAGAAGAGGAAAGGAAAAGAAAATGGGACAAGCAACACGAAGAAAACAACTCCAGATGTGCAGTGGGAGAGAGATGTTTGCCTGGGAAAGGTGGGCTGCTTCCTCTTCTGTGCTCTGAAAGCACCAATGGCTGTTTACTCTTTTCTTTGTCCTCTGTAAGTCTTCTTCCTCCACTCTACCCAATATAAAACCAAAACCCATTGCTGTCGCGTCAATTCTGACTCATAGCGACCCTATAGGACAGAGTAGAACTTCCCCATAGGTTTCCAAGTAGAAGCTGGTGGATTCAAACTGGCAACCTTTTGGTTAGCAGCCAAGCTCTTAACCACTGTGCCACCAGACCCTTAAAAGACAAACACTGGATCATATCCATAGCCGCATTCTGAAAGTTGGAAACATAAAAGAAGCTCAATAAATGAATGAATAAGGGTTAACTGCCCAGTGCTAAGGAAAGGTTTAGCACAGATTTCTGGTTGGCACAGATAGAATCCAGCAAGCCAAATGGCCACCGAGAGGCATTTGAAAGTGTAGTGAAAGGGTTTGCAAGAGTTTACAGTCACAGATTGCCAAGTGAATACCTGCATCTATTGCAGCTCTCTCTCAAAACCCCACTAAAATAACAAAGAAGATATCTTTTTAAGTAGGGGATGGGACTGTGCATAAACAGACAAGAACTAAGAGAACAGGCGATAACAACGTAACTGTAGAAATAGAAGCTAGCTTAAAAGACCAGAAATTGATTGAGAAGGGAAAAAAGGGTGAAATCTACACGACACTCCAGGAAGTAAGAGATGAGTGGCATCCTGAACTTACAGAAGTGAGAGCAGTCCCCAAAGACGGGACAATAAATGGAAAAACTCAAGTAGGAAAGCTATTAGCCAGTTTGAATGAATGGAGGAGGAAGGAGGAGGAAATTAAGCCAGAGAAATAGAAAGTTTCAGATCTTGTAAGATCTTATAGGCCACTGAAATCACCGCAGAAACAATGCAAAAGCCAGAAGACAATGGAATATCCTGAAAGGAAGTAAGGGAAGGAGGGAGGAAGAAAGAAAGGAAGGAAAAAGGCTGTCGAGTCAGAATTCTTTATTCAGCAAAAATATCATTAAAATGAAGGTAAAATAACAATTTGAGGCAAATACAGAGAGATCTGGTACCAGCAGACCTGAAACAAAAAAATGTTAAAGGAAGTTCTTCAGGCTGAAGGAAAAGGATACCAGATAAAAGCTCAGATACACACAAAGAAATGAAGAGCACTAGAAATGTTATATATGTGGGTAAATACAAAACATTTTTTTTTCCATTTTAAAAAATGTAGTTGAAAGATAATTTACTGTTTAAAGCAAAAATAATGACAATGTATTATGGGGTTTATAACATATTAACAAGTAAAACATATGACAAAACTAGTACCAAAAATGGGAGGAGGAAAACGGAAGCACACTATTGTAAGGTCTTTACATTATATGTTAAGTAGTACAATATTATTTGATGGTAGATTATGACAGGTTAGAGGTAAGTATTTGAAATCGTATAACAACCCAAAAATAAAACAAAGAAATATAGCTAATAAACCAAGGGATGAGATAAAGTGCAATACTAAAAATACTCAGTTTAAAAGAAGGTAGACAAAGAGAAGACAGGAACCACAACAACAAAACAGAGAAAATAAGTACACTTAATAAAACTTGGCAAGAAAAATGCCTACGAAGCAACACATTTAAGCTAGTTTGTGTTAGCGCATCCGCTGGGAATGAAGCTGAAAACCAACATCTTTACTAATGGATATAAATGTCTGCCTGAAGGTTTCACAGATGATTTACTGTAATATGGTCATTCTGCACTGCTTCCCTTTCAATCTGTCACAAAATACCTGTGCATAGTTTTCAAAATCAAGAGATATTTTTAACCCTTTCATTACTAAATTTTTATTTTTAATTTTTTTAGAAGCTATGTATTTTCACTAATTATAGCATGCTGATTCAAAGACCAATTCGGAATTTTTGATGAGTTATAGATTTTGAGATATATGATCTGATAATACAAGCCACCAATAAGGCAAGTGGCACTATGGTGCCACCAATCTGGGCTATGACAATATACCAATAAGAACTAAATAGTTTGTTGCGAACACCTTTCCATTAGGTTACATGGGGAACACCTCTGGTTTTCCAAACATGACATAGAAAAACCAAAACAAACCTATCAGGGCTCCCGAACTATCACATAGGAAAGCCAGAATCATGCTTGCAAGTCTTATCTCACAGAAATAAAGGGAAAAAAGTTAAAAGTTTATAAAATTAACACATCCAAGAAGTGTTTCCTAATAGAATGCTCAACCTACACAAAAATGAGGCTCCGATTCAGGTCTGCTGAGCTTTACCACCTTGATGCTAAATGCATTAGAACCAGAACAACTACTATACAAGGTCTCCCCCAAAAAAAAAAACCAAACCAAACCCATTGCTATGAAGCCAATTCCAACTCATGGCAACCTTACAGGACAGAGCAGAACTGCCCCACAGGGTTTCCAAGAAGCAAGTGGTAGATTCGAACTGCTGACCTTTTGGTCAGTAGCCGAGCTCTTAACCACTGTGCCACCAGGTGTACCTGGTATATACAGTTACACCAATGGTAACTAGTTTACTGATAATGTCTTCTCATTCAAATAAACTTTTTGTACTAGTCATCATCAAATAAGAATAGCAGATAAGGATTGCTAAGAAGCAAATCAAGTAAGATACTGAATTAAAACAATTATTTGTAAAATCATTTTGTCATCTTTGGTTCATAGACCCATTATGTATTATACAGTATATAGCTTCTTGATAAACATTCAAAAAGTTGTCACATCAACAAATATGTTAGCAAAAATGCAATTACGTTTTCCTCATTTCATACTGTGGTAATAGGGATCAATTACCTAATATACTGATTACATTAGCAGCGGCTAATGGAGCAAAAAAAAAATTGTTTATTTTAAATAAATAAACAATTATCTTGTCAATGTTTCAGTTTATCCTATTTCGTGAAATTTAATCAGTAAAAGCCCCAGGCTCAATGTAAAACTAGTCAAAGCAAGAATAGCTCGCTCTCCAAGAGCCAGTCCACATTTCTGAGGGAGACCGGAACTAAGCTCATGCAGACAGGCTCTAAAGGAAGAGGAGTCCCTGACTTCTTAGGACACAAGGAAATGTAAAATTCCTCCCACCACTCATTTATACTCTCATTCAGAGAAGACCATAGCTCTCCAGGTTCTGGAGATATGACATCAACATAGACCAAAAAAAAAAAAAAATCCACCGCAGTTTGATCTGAAACTGGAACATCTTCCACAGCCCAACAGCATGGCTCTCTGGAATGCTAGCGTAAGCTGTTGGTCTGTTCAGCACTCACCATTTCCTTACACGCCTATGGCTTTCTACTGCAGGCCACAGCTCTTATTTTGCCAGAATCTGTTCAAGCCAACTCTACGCAACTCAGCTTCAATCTTCATTTTTACTCAGTTCCTCTCCCCACTCCCACCCACAGTTACCAGCAAGTCAATTCTGACTCCTAATAAACTCATGGGATGTCAGGGTAGAACTGCGCCCCACAGGGTTTTCATGGGCTGGTTTTTCAGAAGCAGGTCGCCAGGAGTTTCTTTCAAGGTGCCTCTGGGTTGACTCAAATCTCCAACCTCTCAGTTAGCAGCGGAGCATGTTAATCATTTGTATCACCCAGGGATTCCCCTCTTAAGAAAGATTTAATATTTTATAATAGTAGGAGCCACTAAAAAAAAAAAACTCAAAGTTTCCTTTACTTATTGGAATTGAGATAATCATTCAATTCCTGAAAACCATCATCCCTGGCTACATTCTGGGAGAAAAGACCACAGGCAGAATTTTGTTTCTTCTAAAGAAATCAGCACATCATAAATGTATGTTTTTTGACCTCATTGCATAATTGCAGATGAGACACAAGAATAATGTGAAAGTTACATCAAACTCAGATTGGACTGTAAGTGTGAAAATACTACCTCCTCTAGCACTTTCTCCAAGGAAACTATCAGAACCATTTATTTTCAACTGCATGTCTATTGCAGGGCTGTTATGTGATGCCCTATAAAAAGGAAGACACAATTTCTAATTATATCCATTCTTTCATTTTAATTACTCTAGCGAGTGATTACATATTTAACTTGGCTATCTTTAAAAAAATTAAGTTGCTTTAATGAAAGTATTTTAGATAGCTACACCACCACACATCAATTAGAAAGGTAATCATTCTGCTTGTTCTCACGAGAAGATTTTAAAGGAGGTGGGAAGTTGGTAGTGTTTGGTGCTTTTTAAGAAGTTAATTAGAGGGCAAAAGTGAGAGAGATCATCCAGGAAATAAAGTTTATCAAAAACCCAAAATATGTAATCTTCATTGAGTCAAGGAACAGCATGAGATTTTCTTTAATGAGTTTACTTATGTTCATTCAAAAAGAAAATGTTCAGTTCACTGTATCAGGCTTATTTTTCAATAGCTGAGAGTCTTCTACGTACTAAAATGACTTACTCTAGAATGCTATTTCTGAGAGACAGAAGGCAAAGAAAATAATACTCTATGACTAACAAAGCTCAAAATTCACTCAAACATGTTACAAGTTAAACTATAAATGAGGAAAGTTTCATGAAATAGAAGGTATTACCAGTCAGTAAGCAAATCATGTGCTGCAAATGCAGCATCCATTTCCCCATCATACAGTCATTAATAATAAAGCAATTTATTTCTATAGATGAGTATTCCATCTGAAAATGTAAATTCAAATGGTTATGTGTGGGCAAAAGTGTCACTTAGTGTTAGGGACAGATGACTTTCAAAGCATACACATGACCTTATCCTCCTCAGTCTGTACGTTACATTTTATTTTGTTCTTCCACTACCTTCCATAATCCCATTAGCAACTCTTAAAAGAGTAACACTGATTTCCCAAACACCTCTTCTCTCAAAACAATTCAATACAAACAATAAAACAGTATTGTATCACAGCAATATGTCAAAACCTCACTTAAATAAAATGAGATAAGGTGTATGAAAGCGGATTGCATAAAATGTGTCACATAGGAGACATTTGATAAATACTGATGGAATCCGAATTCAGTGTAACCCCCCTGACACTAAAACATTAAAAACTAGAAGATTCACATTTAACAAAGAATTAAACCAACTTCACACCAATGGCATAGGGCAAATGGAACACATCAACAATGGAGAGTGGGAAGAAGTAAAAGAATTTGACCTCACGGTATAATTACGGATGAGACACAGAGTAATATAAAAGATTCCCCAGGCCTACCATCCTCCATTTACTCATTGCTCATTCAGCTCATGGAAAATGAGAAGGGCATTCACTAGCTTGATCTTGGCTGCCTTACTGATCGCAGACTATTTTCTAAGTCGTATTCCTGCTCTGAAAGTAGTTTTCTATTGCACGATGATCTTGCCATATGGCTTTACAGTCAGGGAACAATCAATTTAAAACTCTGATGTGAATACTGATGAATTACAAGAACAGGCTGTACACAATCTCAACCCTCTTCCAAAAAATCACTATTACAAAACATTCCACAGTATTTTTTGTAAGTTTTTATTATTTGAGTTATCATAAACATCTCCCAAAATTATTTATGTGAGAATAACTACAGCAAGCAAGACAGTGTACTTCATTTTTGCCCAAAAACAGGGTTCTGTACCTAGGATTAATAGATAAGCTTCAGTAAGACCTCCTGATTACGTGTGAAATTACTGCCAAAAACAAAAATACATACATATATATGTATTTATGTATACATATACAGATCTCGCAGACTGTTTATTTCATGAAAAGATCATGGAATAAACAAAACAAAGCAGAATTTTTTAAATGCATATTTTAAGAATAAGCAGGGAAAAAATTTAAAACAAGACTAAATGAAGGCCTTATATTTATATTCCAGATTTCCTCTGGTATGAGTAGTGTTTTAAGCAGAGGTATCCTGGGAAACTGCAATACTAGATAAGGTACAGCCAGGTCAAGGAGCTAGCTTGCCATTAGGAAAGCCATCAGCAACTATTAATAATTTCATAACCACTTGAATGGAGGACGGGGGGGGGGGGCAAAAAAAAAGAGGAGTAATAGTGTTGAGATTCTAAATGACAGAATTCCAAGCAGAAGGTACAAGGGATTTGGAGAAAACATGCTCAATGAAACCACACTAATCAGAATGTCCCACATGACACAGAACATTCCTCTATTACAGTTTTCTCCACATTCCCCAAATGACTGCAAGTTCTTCAAAAATAAAGAATTACCTTAATAGTCTTTGTATCCATGGGTCCCAGCACAGCATTTGATACACAGTTGTCATTGAACATTTCATGAATCAATAATGAAAACAAGGGTTGGGAGTAGGTGACAAGTTTTTTTAAAAATTCTTAAGAAGCTGTTGATGAACAATAGTTACATGTTCTAATTTTCTTCACATCCACTTGAAAGATAAAATGTAAAGGACCTAAAATATTTCAGGAGAAAATCTATTTATGAACTACTCCTCCTTGTTTTAATGAACCATATAACAATAAATGAAAACGAATCTAATCTTCCTAAAATGAACTAAAATTGAAAGATTTGTTGTTGTTAGGTGCCGTCCAAGTTGGTTCCAACTGACAGTGACGCTATGTACTACAAAATGAAACACTGCCCAGTCCTGTACCATGCTCAACAATCACTGCTATGCTTGAGCCCATTATTGCAGTCACTGTGTCAATCCATCTCACTGAGGGTCTTCCTCTTTTCTGCCGACCTTCTACTTTACTAAGCATGATGTCCTTCTCCAAGGACTGGTCCCTCCTGATAACACGTCCAAAGTATCCTTGCTTCTAAGGAGAATTCTGGCTGTACTTCTTCCAAGACAGATGCATTCATTCTTCTGGCAGTCCATGGTATACTCAATATTCTTCACCAACACCATAATTCAAAGGCATCAACTCTTCTTCAATCTTCCTTTTTCACTGTCCAGCTTTCACATCTACACGAGGCGACTGAAAATACCATGGCTTGGGTCAGGCACACCTTAGTCCTCAAAGTGACATATTTGCTTTCTTTGATAACTTCAACATCTTCTCCGTTTATCACAATGTTGCTTATTGGTCTAGTCGTGAGGATTTTTGTTTTCTTTATGTTGAGGTGTAATACATACTGAAGGCTATAGTCTTTGATCTTCATCAGTAAGTGCTTCAAGTCCTCTTCGCTTTTAGCAAGCAAGGTTGTGTCATCTGCATATCTCTGGCTGTTAATGGCTTTTCCTCCAATCCTAATGCCACGTTCTTCACATAGTCCAGCTTCTTCGATTATCTGCTCAGCATACATACTAACTACGGTGAAAGGATGCAATCCTGACGCACACCTTTCCTGACTTTAAACCACAGAACCCCTTGTTTTGTTAGAACGACTGCCTCTTGGTTTAAGTACAGGTTTTGCAGAGTACAATTAAGTGTTCTGGAATTTCCATTCTTCACAATGTTATCCATGATTTGTTATGATCCACACAGTTGAATGCCTTTGCAGAGTCAATAAAACACAGGTAAACACCTTTCTGGTATTCTCTCTTTTCAGCCAAGATTTATCTGACATCAGCAATGACATCCCTTGTTCCACAACCTCTTCTGAATCCAGCTTGAATTTAAATCTCCAGTGATTGGGGCAGGAACTTTGTTTATACAGCCTATCTCAGGTAGCAGTAAAAAAAAAATGACCTACAATTATTTTCTCTTTAACTTTTTACTTGGAAATAGTTTTAAACTTACAGAAAAGTTTCAATTACAGGGCAGAATTCCCATATACCCTTCAAACAGCTTTTCCTTATGTTAAAAACCAGTTGCTGCTGAGTAGACTCTGACTCATGGTGACCCAATGTGTACCACAGTACAGCTATGCTCCACAGGTTTTCAATGGCTGATTTTTGGGAAGTAGATTGCCAGGCCTTTCTTCCAAGGTACCTCTGGGTAGACTCAAACCTCCAACTCTTCAGTTAGCAGCCCAGCATGTTAATCATTTGTACCACCCAGGGACTCCTCCCCTAATATGAGCACCTTACTTAGCCATAGTGTAACTACCAAAACTAAGAAATAAAAACTGATGCAATACTACAAACTAAACTACAGACTTTATTTGGATTTTACCCAAATAAATTTTTCCACTACTGTTCAGGATTCCACAGAGCATTTAGGTGTCCTGTCTTCTTCGTGTCCTCCAATCTGTGACAGTTCCTCACTCTTTCCTTGTCTCTAATCACTTGGCACTTCTGAAGAATAACCGTCAGTTATTTGGAGTTTGTCTAATGTTTTCCCAACGTTAAGACTGAGGTTATGCATTTTTGGCAGGAAGACCACAGACGTGATGTGCTATTCTCAGTGCATCATATCGGGAGCAACAGAATGTCCTTTACTGGTGGTGACGTAAATCTTGATCACTTGGTTAAGGTGGTATCTGCCAGGTTTCTCTACTGGAAAGTTACTCCTTTTCCCTTGTAATTATGAAAGATTTTGCAGGAGATACTTTGAGACTATGCAAATAACCTTTATCTCCTATAACTTTCATCCATTAATTTTAGCATCCATTGGTGGATCTTGCCTGTAACAATGATTACTGCAGCGTTCTAACGGTGATTTTCTATTTCCCTCATTCCTTCTACATTTATTACTTCAAATTCTTCTGTAAGAAAAAGCTGTCCCCTCTCCTCATTTATTTATTCAATTATTTATTTATGACAGTATGGACTCTGAATATTTATTTTATTCTATGAGTTGTAATCCAAAGGAGCCCCTGGGCAGTAAAAACGGTTAACCCGCTCACCTGGTAACCAAAAGGTTGGAGGTTCGAGTCCACCCAGAGGCACCTCAGAAGAAAAGCCTAGCAATCTACTTTCAAAAAATTAAAGACCCTATGGAGCACAATTCTTCTCTGACATACATGTGTGTAGAACAACAACAAAAATAATCTAAAACTTTTTGAGTTATTTGGTTTCTCAAATTGTTCTAGATTTGGCCATTGAAAACTCAGGCTGGCTCCTGTGCCCTTTCAACATACCCCTATCCCTTTTGGAGCACTTCCTTACTTTCTGGCACCACACGATGCCTCAGGCTCATCTTGCATTTTCTATGTCCCAGGACTGGAATCAACCACTTCTCCAAGGAGGCCTGTTGCCTTTTACTGGTGAATATTTCAAAACCGTGATCTGATATGCTCATTGTCATGGGGGGAGGTGGGGAGTCACTGTTTCTAGGCCCTTTCAGAAGACATAGGAAATATACGTATATACACTAACCCACCCATATACACACATCTATTTTTATATCTGTATCAACCGATTTGCATACATAGTTAAAATAGTATGAATTCACACTGATATTTCCAACTGCAATCCAACACCATAGGGTTCACCAAACCTGTCACCTTTCCTTATTTGTAATTTCTTTCTCTGATAGTGAAAAATCTGGCTCTTATTATCTTCTTTATTCTTCAACCCCAGTAAACATACAAAACAGTTTCAGAATTGCTAATCCATACTTCTGTGAAAAACAAATTTACTAACTTGAGTACAGAACTGTGTGAAATTCTTTTTGTCTTTAGCCTTTACAGTACAGTCAAAATACTGTTTTCCAAAGTCACTTGGGTTACTTCTTTTCTTCTACACTCCCTTCAGTGAAGCTGTTGTTCACTTGTAACACAGGCTCAGTAAGTAATAATTTGTATTCCATTTTGATTTCCCATATTCTTTTTAATTTACATAGAGTAAAATTCACTCTTTGAGGTGTACATTTCTCTAGGTTTTGATAAATGCATAGAATCATGTACCCAACTACCCACCACCAGTCGTGATACAGAATGACTACATACCTCAGAAAACCCTCATACTGCCCCTTGGGTCAAGCCTTCCTGACCTCTAACCCGTGGCAGCCCTTGATATGTTTTCTCTATATATACTTTTACCCTTCCCAGTTTTTCATTTTTTAAGTACTTACAGTTTTCCAATTATGCTTATGTTAGACTGATATTATCCCATAGCTCTTGGATACTCTGTTCTAGTTTTTTCTATTCTTTTTTCTTTCTTAGTAATTTGTATTAGCCTATTCTAAAGTTCACTGATTCTTTTCTCGGCTATATCAGGTCTGCTGATAAGCCCATCAAAGGCATTCTTCATTTCTCTTACTTTTTTTTTAACATCTAGTATTTCTAATTAATTCTTTCTTGTAGTTTATACCTTTCTGCTAATATATCCCATCTGATCCATCATGCCTTTCATTTTTTTCACTAGTTTTTAACACAGTAATCAGTTGTTTCAAATTTCCTCAAATAATTCCAATCTATGTCATCTCTGAATTAGATTCTCTTGAATGCTTCCTCTCTTGACAGTGTGTTGTTTTTTCCGTGCCTTTTTGTATGCCTCTTAATTTTTTGTTGAAAGCTGGACATCTTATAAAGCAGAACAGAAACTGAGGTAATAGTTTTTTATGCCTGGAAATGAGCATACCTTTTCTTCTGCTATCTGTAAGGGGGTAGTTAATTTAGTCAGAAACTGGGCTAGGTTTGAGGCTTGTTACGAATATGGTTACCCTCAGTGCATCACCGGCTTAAAATTCTTCTAGTGGTAACTTGTGTCCTGAGTGAAGTCTAGTTTGCTAGAGGGTTCTCCTCAGCATCTGCTGTGCTCTTAGCCTTAGGTCTTCCCTTTGCACTGGGCCACAGAGAAGGTCTGTCTGTATATTCTTGCTACTCTCCCAGTAGTATTCCATCATTACCTATTATTCATTTTATTTCTCTGGTGGTAAGAGGCAGGAAGAAGGATTTTCTCTTCTTCTGATTAAGCATCATTTTTAGGCAGGCACTGTCTCCTAAGTCTCAGGGATGTGATCTTTTCAGTGTTCCTGCTCTTTCCCAAGCTATAGTTCTGAGTCCAACATGCTCCCCCACGGGTAGAGGATTTGTTTCTGTTCTTTTCCCCAGGTGTAATAGGTTTTCACCAGCACCATAAAGGTAATAGTATTTTTTGTCCTTCCGCCCTGCAGACTAATGCTTTCATTCAATGGGGAGATGGAAGAAGAGTCCTGGCAAAGTTTCACGCCCCATCCACAGCAGCTGCAATTCTCTTCCAAGAGGCACTATCTCAGGAATCTTATCTGTGTTTTTGTGAATACCTGGTAGAGTTCATGGAGAAAAAGCCTGTAAGTGGCTAAGAACTCCCCCTATATCTGCAGACTTCAGTAACTTCACATACTCTTAACATCCCATATTCAGCATCCATCAATTTGGTTAACTATTCTGGCTGAACTCTTACCAGTGTCCAGGTGTGTCTTCCCCAGGTAAGCAAGTGCTCATGTCTCTCCCTGCAGGCCCCTGTCTCTCCTTAGACCTCAGCTAGTAGGTTGCCCTGTAATCTCAATTCTCTGATAGGTTCAAAGAAATCAGAAACTTACAATTGTCCAAGTTTGTGTTGTTTAAAGGTAGAAGAAATGCTCTTTCCACAGCCCAATCTTCTTTTTATTAATGCCTGAATCTGCTAAAAGATTGTGAAACCGAATTTAAAGTTATTGAAAAGAAAGCTTAGAAGGAACACTACAAATGCCAAACTAAAATATTCTGATATAATTTTTCATTTTAAAACCTATTAGAGGATTTGAGCAGTTCAGTAATGTGATTTTTTTCAACTACTACACAGCATCAAGAAAAATCTCATTATTTCTCTAGCAATAATTTCAAAACTAGATTGCAATAATGCATTTATACATAAACTACACTGAGAATTCAGCCTAATAAAAAACACATAACAGCTGATAATGATTTCTTAAAAACATTTACTTCATGTTTGACAGAATGCTTTGAGAGCATCAATTACATATTCATATTCCCCATAATTTTGTTTTACAAAATATTTCTTCAAATCTCTTGGGAAATTATTACAGGGTTAAAGGCTGTCTTAAGATCAAAGATCAAATAGGGGGGCGGGGGAGCCCTGTAATTGTCTATAGCAGCTCACTGATCTTTCCCATCTGCTATGCAAAAAAAGGAATTGCATGTTAAGTTTGAAAAATGAAAAGCTTTTTAACTAGAAATGACAGTAAACTGACTCTGGCAAAAGTTCAGAGGAAATTTTTCTATAAAAGATCCAACTCCCATTTGCCAAATATAAACGATGTCAACAACAGGAAAATAAAATCTACTTAGTGAAATACTGTCGCTTATTTATATCTTTCTTCCTGCAAATATATCACATGATCAGAACTCTATTACAAAACCACACATAGTAAATGGGTTTTCAACCATCAAGAGGGCTTTATAAGCACCGTGTGTATATGGGCGAATGATGAGAGACAGCTGGGGCAAGATACTGGAAAATACAGTTAACTCAGACCCAGAAAAATTACTGTCCTAGCATAGGCTAACAACTCAAGAGTTTCCCTGGACTTTCCTTTATCTACCTGCCTAGAAGCTCTGTCTTCTATCTTAACCTTGCAAGCCATCCAGAAATTCCCAGGAGGCAAAGGATATACCACATTGTTTTAGAACAGAAGTACTTTTTGTCTCCTGAGACAAATGCTAAAAAGTGTACCTACAATTACGGCCTTTGGTGTTCAACAAAGTATTTTAGAATGGGGTCTGCCTCCTTCCTTAACTGTCTTTTCCCTCTCATTCCTCACTGAATAAAACAGGTGAATTTTATGCTATGTAAATGGTACTTCAATAAAATTGTTAATAAAATAAAAATTAGCAGACCCAATGTTACTGTATCAATGGGTAAATCTACAAATAATTCTCATTTTCCTTCCTACATACAGAAGTGTAGGTAGGTCTCAAAACTGAGGGAATGGGCAAAAAGAATGGTCTTTTCAACAAATGGTACTGGGACAACTGGATATCCACACATAAAAGAATAAATTTAGACCCCTACCTCATACCATATACAAAAATTAACTCAAAATGAACCAAAGACCTACATGTAAGAGTTAAAACTATAAAACTCTTAGAGGAAAATATAGGTATAATGCTTTTGGACATTGGATTAGGCAACAGTTTCTTAAATATGACACCAAAAGCACAAACAAAAGGAAAAATATGTAAATCAAACTTCAACAAAATTTAAAACTTGTACATCAAAGGACCTTATCAAGGTTAATGGACATCCCACAGAATGGGAGAAAATATCTGCAACTCATATATGAGTCTAGTATCCAGAATATATTAAAAAATTCTTACAACTCAACCAAAAAAAATACAAATAACCCAATTAAAAAATGGACAAAGGATGTGAATTGACATTTCTCCAAAGAAGATACACAAATGGCCAATAAGCACATGAAAAAGATGCTCAACATCTTTAGTCATTAGGAAAACGCAAATCAAAACCATAATGAGACACCACTTTATACCCACTAGGATGGATTTAATAATAAACTGATCAATCAATAAACTAAAGCATACAATGAAATATTTAGCCATAAAAAGCAATAAAGTACTGATACATGCTACAACATGGTTGAACCTTCAAAACATTATGCTAAGTGAGAGAAGCCAGTCACAAAAGACCACATATTATACCATTCAGTTATATGAAATGTCCAGAAAAGTCAAATCCACAGAAACAGAAGGTAAATTAGTGGTTGCCACGGGATGCGGGGAAGAGGAAAGTAGGGGATATAAGGTTGTTTTTGGAGTGATGGAAATGTTCTGAAATTAGATAGGAATGACAGTCATATAACATTGTGAATATACTAAAAACCACTCAATTATACAATTTAAAATGCTGAATTTTATATTATTTGAATTTTATCTCAATTTTAAAAACATGAAAAAAAAAAAAAATGATGGAGGAAATAGTGGTAGTAGCCAGACTGAGGACTCTCTGTGAGCAGAATTCCCCTGTGTGGCTTTTCCCTGGGATCACAATAAACATCCAGTCACAGGAGACTGGGTAAACCTTATACAACTGTCAAGGCTTTAAGAGACAGGAGTTAAGCAGGGTCAGAAAGTAATGGCCAGAGGATCTAAAAAAGGGGTGTGAGTTCATGCGTTTACTACTAGAGGCAGACCTGCAATTATATGGCCAACAGTGGCTTTGAGGAGGAACATCAGTCTCCCATGTAGATGGAAGAAGGCAGGGTCCGTCCATTAGCAACTGCTGAACTTTGACCTCTGTGCTGGAGATTTGTCTACAAAAGAGTTTTCATATAGCCAGCTGCAACCCATTAGTGGACTGCAGAACCAATTTATTAGAGTATTATCAGCATTTTTCTAAGCGAACTAAACCAGGAATTAGAAATCAATTGAATAGCACACACACTGGACCACATGCAGTAAAGTATTAGTTGTGGGTTTCAGTTATATGTATTTTTGTACTACTTAAAGATGTAAAATATATTTTCATGAATCCTGCTACAAATAAATCTGAAAAAATCTAGTCTACAATAGCTAGTGAAATTCTCTGCTACAGACCATTAACATTACCCAGGCACAAAACAATCCATTTATTAAATTCTTCAATAACTAGGGTAAAATATTTACATATTTACTAGCCCATATATATGCAAGAAATTATGTCTAAAGATGTTACATGAAATACCTATAAATCACTGAAATTAAAATTATTTACATGATTAACATTTTCCGTCTAACTTTCCTTTTATTTCTATTTCCTATTAAATATACCCACTCCTCACTTATTGACTATCTTGTCATCTGACATTTCACATTTACGACAATATTAAGAAATCTACTATCCAACTATTTTGCACATTAACCATGTACGTCCGGCAGTAACAAACGTCAAGGTGTCAGATATTAACACTGGCTGTGAGGGTTACGGTTATGTGTCAACTTGGCTGGACCATGATTCTCAGTGGTTTGTCAGTTATGTATTGATGTAACTCAGCAATTATGTAATGATATAGTCATCCTCCATTTTGTGATCGGATGTCATCACCCTCCATTTTCTATACTGCTGATTTTCTCATAGCAACCTGGTCTTTGGACCCTAACCATCTGAGGCCACTGGACACTTGAAAAGTGGCTAGTGTGATTCAAGTATCAATTTTTATTTTATTTAAATTAATTTAAATTTAAATAGCCACTTGGTACAGCTCTAGAAAACACCTAGCATTTTCTGCTTCACAGACATCAAATTGTGCTTCATTTCTATTAATCACAGAATATTCTGAAGGCCCTGACTCACTCCTATTTCTTCAACCACAAAAAGCAATGTTCTTTGTTTATTTTGCTCTCACATTTGAAAATCATCTTTATGTTTCATTGGTATATAAAAAGATTATAGTAAGTCTACAAATTTGAGACTAAAATAATTAAAATAATCTAGAGAAATCACTAAAAATGAATAGCTCCCACTATTAACTGATTATAAACAAATAAATAAGCTGTGGAGTGAAAACAAACAACAAAAGAACTCTTTCACAGAGGGAACTGATAGACAGTTAAGGCCTAAATATGTTGAGTCAAGCTGTAAATCATTATGTCTTTCAGTGGTAACATTTTCAGAATGGTGAAATATCCCTCTGGAATGATAACTGGGAAACATCTGTCTAAATTTTATTTATAAAAACAGTTGTGAGATAATGCTATAGTATGAAAAGTTAGGAGACCTGGTGGTGCAGTGGTTAAAAGACTGGCTGCTAATCAAAACGTCAGCAGTTTGAATCCACCAGCTGCCCCTTGGAAACTCTATGGGGCAGTTCTATCCTGTCCTATAGGGTCGCTATGAGTCGGAATCAACTCGACGGCAACAGATTTATGAGAAGTTAAATGATATGCCTCAACAAAATGTTCTTTCAATAAATTGGAAAATGCTGGGTTAAACACAGATAAAATAACTTTCCTTAGAGAAATTTTTACATAACCTTTAATAAGCTAATGTTCATTATGAACCTCCACGGGGGAGATTATAGAAGGTTTATAAAACTTATCTGACCGATAACCATGGTCTAAATTCAGCATTTCTCAAATTTTCCTGCTTTTAAGAATCACCCTGGGGTGCTTCTCAGACACACAGATTTCCAGGCTCCTACCCTGGAGATTCTGATGCAATAGGCCTGGCTGAGGCAGGTAATCTTAAACCAAAAAACCAAACCCCTTGCCACTGAGTCGATTCCAACTCATAGTGATCCTATAGGACAGAGCAGAACTGCCCCACTGGGTTTCCAAAGCTGTAATCTTTACAGAAGCAGACTGCCACATCTTTCTCCCATGGAGCTGCTGGTGGGTTCGAACTGCCGACCTCTCAGTTACCAGCAGAGCGCTTAACCACTGTACCACCAGGGCTCCTATCAGGTAATCTGACCTCTGGTAAATTCCATTAAGTTAGGAAACAATGGTCTAGGTCACTCAGGGCATCCAATAAACATCTGAAAAATGTATATACCACACAAATTTACACTGACCACACATGAGGCAGCCAGAGTGCTAGGAGGACTCTTAAAATTGATTTTGTATCACTGCCTCAATACATGTTGTCGTTGTTAGGTGCCAGTCAGTTCTGACTCACAGCAACCCTATGTACCACAGAGCAAACCACTGCCCAGTCCTGTGCCATCCTCATAATTGTTGCTATGCTTGAGCCCATTCTTGCAGCCACTGTGTCAATCCGTCTCATTGAGAGTCTTCCTCTCTTTCACTGACCCTCTACTTTACCAAGCATGATGTCCTCCAGGGACTGGTCCCTCCAAGTACATGAGACAGAGTCTCATCATCTTCGCTTCTAAGGAGCATTCTGCCTGTACTTCTTCCAAGACCAGATTTATTTGTTCTTCTGGCAGTCCATGGTATATTCAGTATTCTCCACCAACACCATAATTCAAAGGCATCAATTCTTCTTTGGTCTTCCTTATTCACTGTTCAGCTTTCGCAGGCATATGAGACAAATGAAAATGCCATGGCTTGGGTCAGGCAAACCTTAGTCCTCAAAGCGACATCTTTGCTTTTTAATACTTTAAAGAGGTCTTTTGCAGCAGATTTTCCCAATGCAATACGTAGTTTGATTTCATTACTGCTGCTCCCATCTACTGCTGATTATGGATCCAAGTAAAATGAAATCTTTGACAACTTCCATATTTTCTCCATTTATCATCATGCTGCTTACTGGACCAGTAGTGAGCATTGTTGTTTTCTTTATATTGAACAGGTCGACATGAAGAGAGTGATTACTACTTCGTATTTTCTTATATTAAAATCTGCTGGCTATTTTATCATCACTGGATCAGCCAGGATGTTACCTTCTTATTATAACCCAAAAGAGAATACATGAGAAATGAAAATTTGATTGGCAGATCATCTAACATTACCTATTGGCAGATTATCTAACAAATAGATAAAAAACCTCATTCAGAAATTTCAAAAAAAAATCAAAACGCCTTTGGTGGAGGGAGTTTGTGATGAGTAGTCACCTTGTAATTCTGCATTCTTCCACTAATATCATCAGTACCTCAAGCAACAAATGTCACCATATCCTACAAAGCAAAGGTATCATCAATTATCCTCTAAGTGAAAAAAGTTAAACATTATTTTAATTTCTTGTTTTCTACAGGCAGTTATGAAGCTTTTCAATAGCCTCCTTTAAATACAAAAACTGTCATTCAGATTAGTTATGTTTGTAGTAAAAAAAAGAAAAATAATGGGGAAAAAAACCCCGAAATAATCCCATCAACCAATCACCCAGAGACAACAACTATTAAGTCAATACCCAAAACAACCCACTGCCATTGAGTCAATTCCAACTCATGGTGACCCCACAGGGTTTCCAAGGCTGTAAATCTTCACGAAAGCAGACTGCCATATCTTTCTCCTGCAGAGCCGCTGGTGGTTTCAAACTGCCAACCCTTCTGTTAGCCGTCAAACGCTTTAACCACCGCTCCTTATTAAAACAATATGTAAAAGAAAATGTACAATTTTATTTTTCAAGACTCGAGATAGGTTCTGTAATTTGCTTTTATCACTTAATATGATTACTTACCCCATGTTCCTAAATATCATTAACACTAATAAAAGATACTCACATATTACACACTTAACCATCTGCCAAGCACTATACTAGCACTTTGCATAAGTTATGTTACCCTCACAAAAAGCCTTTTCATCATGCCCACTATACTGGTGAGTTTCCAGGCAGAATCTAGTGATGTAGGAACTCTCTCCCCAAATATATGCATATATGGCTATGAGGGGGAAAAAAGCTATTTGGGGATGCAAAAACTAAATTAAGTGTACAATTGTATTTAAGTAAAAACCTTGATCAATGTGACTAAAAAGGAAAGCCTTCTTGTTTGACTATAAAATAGAAGGAGAGAAGGGTAATTCAACAACCTGCAGCAGCATGGTGAGCTTTCACAGACAGGTAAAAGTTCATGAAATCCCTTTCATAATTACAGGATCGGAGCTTTCTCATCTGTGACCATCGTTCTAAACAAACTGGTGTACGCCTTCCTTTGTATTTTCCTGAGAGAGGAAAAAATCCCTTCCTGAATGGAACAATACCCGCAGTGCCATGTACTGTAAAACTATATGTGCCTGTTCCTCGGCCACTGGGAATTATGCACACCTGTCAATGGAGAGAAACACAGTCCTCCAAAGCTGGTCATATTATACAAATGCAAATGACAGGTAACCTTTAATCTCTGTTTTGTGCCTCTCTGCTTGGCCTGCCAGTCAAGGGCACATGCACATTCTAGATACACAAGGAGCTCTTTTTCCAAGACTCTGAAAGAGCCGACTAGGAGGCTCACTGGAGAATCTCTAAAGAGTAGTTATTATAAGTAAAATTTCATTGAGATTCTTTCATAGACCCTATGCCTGGAAGTTCACCTATTAAAGTACCAAAATACCTTTGTTTCAAGGTCACTTCACCTCTACTGCAAATTATGGTTTTGTACCAACACTGCAGAATTTGTAATTACAGTGGCTCCAAGTCACCTCATTTCACTCTCACAACAGCCCTGCGAGAAAGTACCATCATATCCACTATACCGGCCAGCAAACAAAGGCTAATTTAAAACCAGTAAACTGATACTAACCAAAAAAACCAGCTGCCATCAAGCAGATCTAACTAACATGGACATCATGTGTGTCAGAGTAGAACTGTGCTCCACAGGGTTTTCAGTGGCTGATTTTTCAGAATTAGATCACCAGGCCTTTCTTCCTAGTCACCTCTGGGTAGATTCGAACGGCCAACCTTTCCGTGAGTGGCTGAATGCTTAACTGTTTGCGCCACCCAGGGACTCCAAACTGATACTACTTGTTACTAATGATCTTTATTTAAGAACTGGTCAGGTCATTCTCTTTCTGATATCCTTACAACTCTCAAATCTCAAAAACATTGAAAAGCATTCTGATGACTCCAAAAAAGCACTGAAACAAGAACAAGAATGGCCTCTCATTTTCCCTAAATTAACAACAGTGGCATTCTAGGGTCTAAGTAACTTTTAAATCTTAACAGAGAATATACTCCCCTAAAGCCTTCCAATCTGAAAAACGAAAATACACAAAGCAAACAAAAAAGATGGCCAAACGTCTGAGATTCAAGACATTTAATTATGTGAAAGAAGAAGTGTTAAAATGGTCATTTACAAAGTAATAATAATAGTTAACATTTACTGGATGTTTACTTTTGCCAGGTACCACGTAAGTATTTCGTGTTCACAACAATCCTGTAAGACAGGTTTCATTATCACCCCCTTTTTGATGAATGAATTAAGGCACACTTGCCCAATAACTTGTATAGCTACTTAGAATCAGAGCCAGGATTTGAACCCAGGTAGCCTGGCTCCATAGTGGATCCAAGAAACTAAAAGGCTTACTTCTTTGTTGAAACATGTATTTTCACCTACCAGCAAATTAAAAGCTGAGTTTCCGAGCCACTCTGACTTGTCTTTAATCTACGAAATAAAATTTGAAAAATAACTTATGGGGTGGTTGTGGATTCCATGAGTAAGTACACACAAAGCACTTATTATGGTACATAATAAGCATGCTAAAAATGTTGCCTAATGCTGTTATTAGATTTTCCCCCCTTCTTTCTCTTTAATGTTTCTGAAATTCATATATCCATTCATTCAGTCAACAAGCATAAAATGTCTGCCATGTGCTAAGCACCATGTAAAGCGCTGAAGAATCATGATAAATACAGACATACTCTCAAGGCTTTCACAACTTAGCTGAGGAATCCAATTTATACCCACCAAACACTATATAATATGATAAGTGCTATAATATGGAAGTGCACAGTGGAGGTGTTAGTTGAATCATACTGTACAGCACCTTTTCGTCAGGTAAGGAAGGATAATGTAATAGTTCATTAGAGCTAGAACATGATACAAAAAATAATGGACCCTTGAGGAAATCTGTTCACTAAAAGGCTATTGAAGATGTAACGCTTAGTGAGGAGGAGTAAAAAGAGGAAAAGTCGTCACACAGAAAATGAGAAAAGGAAAAACATTCTTAAAATAAAGAAATGTATTGATGTGCGACTGAGACCAGTTGGATGTTAAGCTAAAAATTAATAATAATAATAAAATGAAGTAAAAACAACTTTGAACTGAGCATTGAACTAAGCCAGAAGTTCATAGCTTCAAAATGAGTATATGGTGTCACTCACTGAAGAAGCATAACCGCTAAGGTAAATTTTGGTTCTACTCCCTCAAATCTTTTGTGAGATACATCAGGACAAAAGGGTGGATGGTACTGGGAGATAAACTGAGGTAGAATCTGATGTCTTGGGAAGGATGGTTAGTTTTCCCAGCCTGTGCAGACAGTATATATCGTGTCCGTGTAACCGAAGGTTATCCTCTTTACCTCCCAGAATTCTTGCATCAACCTCCCATACAAAGTGCTCCAGGTACTAAACTTCGGACTTGAAACTACTGTGTTTGAAATTTTCTTATTTAAATGAAAACACTGTGGTAGATCTATTTTGGATTTTATGTATCCCTTGTGGTTGTTGCTGTTTTTTTACTCTTTTACCTCTTTCATGAAGTAACCTTTTGGTTCACCTGCACATATTTTGGCACAAGAAATTTTGCTCACATTTCTCTTGCCAATTAGTTCCATTAGTCTCATCAAGGAATAAGATTGTAATAAGCATTAAACTCTATTTAATATTTTTGAGTTTGATCCTCAAATTGAACTCTTCTCCATTTCCTACAAGCACACTGCAGTATTCACCAATCTCTCTAACAGAACTTGATACAAAGAAGGGTACTAACATAAATTAGTTGAATCTGAATCTTTAGGAGGCTCCAGAACATAACCCCTCAAATGACAACAGTCTCCTATACAGCCAAAGTACAAATAACATTACAAATGTTCCTCCAAAAATTAAACGTAATTCCCATATGACCCAGCAATTCTAATTCTAGGTATACACCCAAAAGAACTGAAAGTAGACTCAAACAGGTACTTGTACACCGATGTTCATGGTAGCATTATTCAGAATAGCCAAAAGGTGGAAACAATTCAACAGTCTATCAAAAGATGAATGGATAAGGAAAAGGTGGTATTACGGATTGAATTGTGTCCCCCAAAAATGTGTCACGTAGCCTAGGCCATGATTCCCAGTACTGTGTGACTGTCCAGCATTTTGTCATCTGATGTGATTTTCCTATGTGCTGTAAATCCTACCTCTATGATGTTAATGAGGCAGGATTAGAGGCAGTTATGTTAATGAGGCAGGACTCAATCTATAAAATTAGGTCATATCTTGAGTCAATCTCTTGAGATATAAAAGAGAGAAGCAAGCAGAGAGACAGGGAGACCTCCTACCACCAAGAAAGAAGAGCTGGGAGCAGAGTGCATCCTTTGGAGCTGAGGTCCCTGCACTAAGAAGCTCCTAGAGTAGTGGAAGATTGATGACAAGGACCTTCCCCCAGAACCCATAGAGAGAAAAAGACTTCCCCTGGAGCTGGCGCCCTGAATTCGGACTTCTAGCCTCCTAAACTGTGAGAGAAGAAATTCTCTTTGTTAAAGCCATTCACTTGTAGTATTTGTTATAGCAGCACAAGATAACTAAGACAGAATTTGGTACCAGGAGAGTGGGGTGCTGCTTTAACAGATACCTAAAATGTGGAAGCAGTTTTGAAACTGTGAATGGGTAGAGGCTGGAAGAGTTTTAAAGTGAAAGTAAAAGCCTAGACTGCCTTGAAGAGACTGCTGGTGGAATTATGGACATCAAAAACAATTCTGATGAAGACTCAGAAGAAGAGCTGCAATACTGGAGATAGCACAGACGAAGCAGCAGCAGAGATACAACAGCAGCAGAACCAGACGACCAAAGTGAGACAGTGCTGGAGCCAACCCATGGAGTGACAGCTGAGTATCTTTGTGCAGGATGCTTCCTGGCAGAGTAGGATGCCTCCGGCACTTACTGGTGAACGTAGACTTGCCAACCCATGGAGCAAGAAAGCTGAGAGGCTTTTGGCCAAGGTTTACTAGCAGAGTGGAGTACCTCCAGGTAGTTATCTACAGAGCTTTGGAACACTTGCCCCAGCAGGGCAGACGTAGGCAGCAAGGTCTGAGGGGCCAAGAGGCCAAGGAACCAGGAATCAGAAGGTGAAAAGACAAGGGACACAGGAAGCAAAGTTGCCTCAGTCTCAAAGAGTAGGGACACGACCTCTGGGGTCACAAAGGGTGGAGCCATGGCCTCTGGGGTTTCAAAGGATGGGGCCACAGCCTCCTAGGTTTCAAAGAGTCAGATCTTCACCAGCCTGGTTCTGGACTGTGGGGCTGCTATTCACAAGTGCCAGTGGGATGGGGCCGGATCTGCTACCCAAAGCTGAGAGGGCAGGGCTGCCATGCCCAAGGGGCAGAAGAATGGGGCCTGCTGGGGTCCAGGGGGTAGGGTCGCCACTCAGACGGACTAGGAGAATAGGGCTGCCCAAAGCCAAGGGAGGAGAGTTGCCATTTCCAGGGCCTGGAAAGAGGAGCTGAAGCCCAGGGCCAAGGAAACCCCACCCAGAATCCAGAGTGTGTGGCTGACACCCAGATTATGGAGGGCAGGGCCATTGCCTAAATGGTCTCAGAGAACACAGGATTATTTTTAAGTCTTGAGAGCTAATGTAATGTGTTCTGCTGACTTGCCTGGTGCCTGTTATTCGTTCGTTCCCTCCAATTTCTCCCGTTTGTAATGGAAATGTCTAGCTTGATTGCCTGTTCATCACTGTACTTTGGAAGCAGATAACTTACACTCTAAATTTCACAGATGAAGAATTTTGGAATTCTGGACTTGGAGTTGAATTAAGGCTTCTGCTATGATACAATGGGGTGAATGTGTTTTACATCTGGCAAAGACATGACTTTTGGGAGGCCAAAGAGTGGAATGTTATGGACTGAACTGTGTCCCCCAAAAACATGTACCCACTTGACTATGCCATGATTCCCAGTATTGTGTGGTTGTCCATCATTCTGTTACCTGACGTGATTATCCTATGTGCTATAAATCCTAACCTCTATGATGTTAATGAGGCAGGATTAGAGGCAGTTATGTTAATGAGGAAGGACAAGATCTACAGGATTGGGTTGGTATTGCCAGTCTCTCTCTTTTTAACCCTTCTAAAGTGGGTGTAAGGAGCCCTGGTGGCGCAGTGGTTAAGAGCACAGCTGCTAACCAAAAGGTAGGCAGTTCGAAACCCTATGGGACAGTTCTACTCTGTCCTATATGTTCTCTGTGAGTTGGAATCGACTCGACGGCAATAGGTTTTGTTTTTATTCATGCCTTACTGAACTGCTGAGCATTAGATAAAATAACATAAGGCATGCTGTACAAAACCTAGATTATAGTAAACATTCAATAAACACCAACAGAGCAAGAAGAATCTTAACATTACCGGAAAGAGATTCTCAGGGCCGCTGAGAGTTAACCACCACATATTTTTGCCAGCAGTTTAGACTATGAGTAAGAAGAGGTTTGGTTAAAGGCACCAAGCCAACTTAGACAAAATGGAGACATATTATTTTCAATTACAGGCCTGTCCTATGTCCCTAAAATTGTCTCCCATGAATCTAACTCAAATCAGGGCAGTCTGGGCAAAACAAAAAATTTATCCTTCTTACTAGCGACCCAAGGGATAAACAGCATTAACAAAATTTTGTTATTTTTAAGGTACTCTCAAATCTTTATCTTAATTTCAAAATGTGTTTAAGGTGCCCAGAGTCTAACAGCATAAGATACAGTTAACAACAAAGAAAATGACCTCAAGAGAGCTGAGTAAGAAAACCCTTTCAGCTGTTGAGACATAGTCTTTGGCAAACCAAGAGACTAGGAATTTAATTTGTGCAAGTATGGAGGGGACTTCCAGCCATTTGTCTGGGAGAACTTAGTACAGATAAGAACTCAATTTGCCTGAATAACTTAAAGTTAACTCCACAAACATTCTCGACTTCTGAAATGGGCCTGGAGCTTTGCCTTTGAGTGGACATCCAAAATAAATAAATAAATTCCTGGAAATGAAGAAATTAACTTAATGACACACGAAAAGTAAGACATTACTAGACATCTGTTAAGATTAAACACCATATGAATGCATAACCAATAAATTGCCCCACAGATCAAGTTCATGCAATATCATAAGCAGTTAACTCCATTTCATACTTTTAAAACTTTGCTAGAACTGATCTGTTTTTCAATCCTTACCTCCCCATTTACTAGGGTAAATCAGAGGACCTAGGATATAATTGTATCCATTGCCTCTTAAAAAAAAAAAAAAAAAAAAAAAGTAGTCCAAGTGTTGAAACAGTGAAGAAGATACTCCATGGTTTCCCAATGCTCTGATGGGAGCAGAACTCAAAATCACTGCTCATTACAACTGGAAAAACTATGAAACAGAGGAAATCACTGCATGTAGCAAACAGCAAATAAGCAGAGAATCAAGATATCACAATGCTATATCCATAAGATAATGTCTTACCATTTATCTAAAGACAACTCTAGAAATAATTCTATTTATCTAGTAAGAAAAGGTGTGACAACTTACTAAACACAGACAACATAATCCTTCAAAGACTGTCAGAAATGAAAAGATTAAATTATCCAATAAATTCTGTGAACTGTAAGAGAAAATGTACTAATCTTTTAATGCAACCTCTACCTTAGAGACATTACCTCAGAGATGCTGTTTTTCTCAAACCATTCAAGCTAGCTCTTTGAGCTTCCAACAGGATCTCTGACCATCAGAGATTTCATTTCTGAAACTTCAATTAAAATTCATCTCTGATTTAGATTGGTACCATATGGGGATAAACTTTATGAACCTCTGTAAGTTGCATCTGATGATACTGTGCTATTAACAGTAATTTTATATTACTGCAGTAACAGTAATTTAGAAATGGCATCCTAGGTAATTTCATTACACCATAACTTAGAGCAAGTTTTATTTTTGGAGCTACATAACTTTCAAGAGGCAATACTAAATTCTATAAATGAAGATTTTATTAGTGTTAAATGCACTATCATCATTATAATGTTTCTATTAGAAAACAGATTTAATTGTAGGGTAATCACTGACATTTTTGTCTTTTTTCTAAGAAATTGGGTAGGTGATTAAATAAGTAAATTAGAGTGTGTTTTTTTGTTTTTTTTTTTTGTCCCATTAACTTTCTTAATGTTGAGTAACAAAATGCAGTATGAGAAAAGAATACTTGTAAAATCGATACCATAATACAAAAACTGATTTCTTGAAGACAAAAAAATTAATTCTTGGCTATAAAATCTGCCGGAAAATTTCAAGCTTATGAAAAGATGAAAATAAACTAAAAATATTTGATATTTGAAAACTAACTTCCAGAAGTTTCTCTCACAGACCACATACCTGATTTGTTTCACTTGTCTTTTAAGATTGATTCTCTCAATACAAAGGATGATTGTCTTTCCAATATTTCTTTTTCAACCTTATATTCTACAGAAGTACCCATATAAGGAGAGCTAGGAGGACACACACACATCATCTATCACAGTGGACAAGTCAGCTCCATGCTTAGTCAATTCTTCATTCAACACCCTTTCCCAGTGCAAGGCAGCCTCATCTCCTTTAAGGAATTAATTGTCATGTAATCATCACCTGGATTATTGAGTGCTACTTTTTCACTCCCAGTACAGTATCTTAAGAGACTGTTTTTCTTGTTTTCCTCCCACTTTTTTCAAACAGAAGAGCTGAGGGGGAGGGAACATAATGATTACTGATATAGTCACCCAGATTCAACATTTGTTAACAATTCGTCAAATCTGCTTCATTTTTCGACATATACAAGTACGCATGTTCTTTTGCTTATCCATTTGAAAGTAAACTGCAGAAATCCTAACTCATTCTAAAAACTTCAACATGCAGTCATGCAATTCCTAAGAATAACATAATCTCTTATATGACAATACTATTATCTCAACTAAGAAAATCAACAATAACTCCATAATATGATCTAGTACACAATCTATATTGTTTTAACTCACCCCCCTACCCGCCGTCAACCTGGATCCAATCTAACTTCACACATCATAGTTGATAATCGTCTCTTTAGTTTTTTTTTAGTTTAGAGAACAGTCCTTCCTCCCTTCACACACACACCTTTGGTTTTTTATGACAATGATGTTTTGAAGAGTCCCAGAAACTTGTCTTATTAAATGTCCTGCATTTTGAATTTATGTGGTTGTTTTCCTCTTGGGGCCATTTACCTTGTTTCTCTATCCAATTTGTTTCATAAAATCTTGAAGTTCAGTATAGGCATGATAACATTCAAGTTTTTTGCAAGAATACTTCATGGATGAAGCAGTAAGCTTCGTACTGCATCACAACAGGAGCGAATAAAATCAGGAACACTCGATCCTTCCATAATAGAGGTAATGTTTTCCCCTACAGTTCTGGCACCATGCAAATATACCCCACTCCTCAACAACCCTTCACCCAATATTTTCATCCATTGATGATCCTTGCCTTAATCTATCATTACACTGGGTGTAATGGATGGTGATTTTCTATCATTCGTCTGTATTTATTAGAAAGCATTCTTCTGTAAAAAACTTTGATTTTTGCTTTTCTCTCTTTTCCTATCCCTCCTCCCTTTTTGAGTACCACTATGAGCCCTGGTGGCACAGTGATTAGCTTGGTGCTAACCAAAAGGTCAGGAGTTCGAATCTACCAGCCGCTCTTTGGAAACCCTATGGGGCAGCTCTACTCTGACCTATAGGGTATGTGTCAGAATCGACTTGATGGCAACAGGTTTAGTTCGGTTTTGTGGGCAAACAGGTTTTTACTTATTCAAAATGTTGCAATTAGAATTATTATTCCTTTTCGTATTCAAATTGTACCAGATTTTACTAGTAGGAGCTTCTTTAAGCAGTTGTTTTTTAAAACCTAGGTTTTAATACAATGTGATTAGAGTCATCTCTTTTTTTAAAGGTAATTTTTCTACAGAAGAAAATCATTCATTCATTCATTTAACTGAATTCAAAACTATTTACTGAGCACCTACCATGTGCCAGATACTTGTCTAGGTGTTGGGGATATATTAATGAATAACAGAGTCTCTCTATTCAAGTGGCTTACACTATAATTCATGGAGACAAACACTAGAGAGACAAAAAACTACATAATATGTCAGATGGCGGTAAGTGTTCAGAAGAAAACTAAAGCATGGTAGGAGATGGAGAATGACGAAGAGCCGGTATTTTAAATAAGGTAGAGGGAGTTAAGCACTCAACCCCTAGCCAACAAGTTGGTGGTTTGAACCCACCCATAGGCGCCTCTGAAGACAGGCCTGGCAATCTGCTTCCAGAAGGTCACAGA
The DNA here is from genome assembly GCA_030035585.1 of Dugong dugon. Lineage (NCBI taxonomy): Eukaryota > Metazoa > Chordata > Mammalia > Sirenia > Dugongidae > Dugong > Dugong dugon. Next base: position 17,420,982 of record CM057469.1, on the reverse strand, counting down.
CTTGAAAAGCCTATGGAGCAGTTCTACTCTACACACATGGGGTCACCATGGGTTGGAACTGATTCGAAGGCAACCAGCAACAACAATTCTAGATAAATACGCCTTAGATAAGGTAGAGAGAACCATTCCAAAAAGATGACATTTGAGGGAGGAGACCTTGTGGCATCTGTAGGATGAGGAACCCAGGCAATGGATACAAATTGGAAGTCGGCTTGCAGTGTTTAAGGAACAACAAGAACTCAGTGTGGATGGAGTCAAGTGAGCCATGGGGTAGTTCCAGAAAAAAAGATCAGAGTAGAATAGACCCGAACATCCTCAGCTGCTTGTTTCCGTGTGTAAACACAGTTTGTTTGCATTGTGTATTTTCACCGAATAATAATTTTTTGAGCAGAAGACTAAGCATGGTTTTTGTAATGGGTTGAATGATGGCTCTCAAAAAGATATGTCCATGTCCTAACCCCCAGAAACTGTGAATGTGGCTTTATTTGGAAAAGGGATCTTTGCAGAAGTAATTAAGGATCTCAAGTTTCACTAAAAAACTAATATAGTTGTTTTTTTTTTTTTAATTGAGGTAAAATTCACCTGAGTATTGGTTCTAGAGTCAGACTAGCCTGAGTTCCATCCTGCATCTACCACTTCCTGTATCTACCAGAGCAAGTTACTAATCTGAATCTACTGTTTCTTACCTATAAAGTGGGGATACAGTCCAACGTGACTTGTGGTTATTAGGATTTCACGACATAAAGGGGCGGTTCTCTACTGCAGCATGCATGTAGAGTCACCTGTAGAGCTTGTTAAAACATCAATTGCTGGGCCCCACCAGCACAGCTTCTGATTCAGTAGGTCTATGGTGAAGTGTGACAATTTGCATTGCTAAAAAGCTCCACTTGATGCTGAAGCTGTTGCTCCTAATACACTTTGAGAACCTACGCACAGAGATTAGGAGAAACAGATATTCAATAAATGGTCCTCTCCTCTCCCTCTAGTCTTCCCTTCCCAAAAGTCAAACTGTCATTGTCCTGTGAAAATAAAACTTTGAACATGCATTATGCAATTAATCCTTTAGCAAGAAATACTTATCTCCAATACATCTACTACGATAAAAATAAGCTAAAATTCTCCTTTTATTTTTGTGGTGTTTTTGCTCCATAACTTAAAATTCCCTCTTCTGAGCAAATTATATTATCTCTTTGAGCATTAGTTTCTTCGCTGATATCCCCAATGGAGGGAACAATAAGCACCTACTGCTTAGGGCTGCCTTCAGACGAGATGATGAATACCAAGAGACACAGTGCTGGCACACAGTAAGTGCTCAACCCAGTCGGTACTTTGATTCGCTATGTTTTCCGGCTTTGAAACATTTTAACCCTGTGATTAAACAACCTGTTGCTACCTGTTTGGGAGCTATTTTTCCTTTTGTTTGTTTTTAAATTACTAGGAGTATAGAGCCAAGTCTCTCATCCTAGAAAGTAAAGGGTGGGTATTCTACTATGAGCTCTACTGTTTTGCCTAAAAATGAAAGAAAAACACCAAAACGGTAAATGTAAAATCTCATGGACAAAATCAAAGTACACACAGGACTCACAGCGACTGAATTTGAACTGATAAAAAGTCAAGACACCAGGCTACTCTCTCGGTGAATGTTTGGTGCGATCATCTCCCCTCTTCTCTCAATCAGCTTCTATTGCTCACTCAGCCTGCATATGACCCTTTATTTAAAATGGCTACCTTAAGATGGTTATGATCTATAACTTCATAGGGATTTGGGTTACACAGGTATATGCATTTGTCAAAACTCAGCTAATGGTACACTTGAGGTTATGTGCATTTCACTGTATGTAATGTGTCTCCTTTCATGTCTGTCTCCCTCACTGGACTGTGGCATCTCAAAGACAAAGAGGGAATCACATTCAACTCTGAGTCCCCAACAACTAGCACAATGCCTAGCATGTGGCTGGATCTCAATGTTTCATTATTTAAACAAAGGAAGATAAATTCATGAACTCGAGAAATTTTATTTATTGGGATCCGTTCTAAAAGATATGTTAGAAGTTCTCATGTTGATTAATGATTACATTCTAGTGAATCAATATAAACAGATTTAAATTTTACAAAAAAGAGAACTATATTTACAAGCAAACAATTAGTGACTTAATTACTGTGCAAACTGCTCACTGTACATGACTCTACTACCACCTAGCGGAAATGTATAGATACTACCACGTTTGGAAACTGCCTCCTTAAAGACAAAGACTTGAAATGGGCAGAGGGACGATAAGCAAACAGGCCTCAACCACAAACATTCACCAGACACCTGTTGGGTTCTGGAAACTATGCCAGGTTCCATGAGGACACATAAAGGTCGTGTCTGTTTTGATCACTGCTGTATCCCCAGAGCCAAGGAGAGTGACATATTAAAGAATGTAGGCTTTTAATAAATATTTGAGTAGTTTTGGGAATTAAAAGGAGACTGAGATATGGTCTTCAGGGAAAATATCCATTCAAAATAGATTTTTTTTTTTTTACTCTGACTTTAGATATTAAAATAAGCAAGCCAACACCTCAAGAGTACATCAAAACTGTGATACTGTCTTTAAAAATGCCTAAATGCCCAATAAATGTTAGCTCCTCACCTCCACAGCAAACCTCAATCCATTACGCCTAAGTAGCTGCCACAGAACTATGAACAAGTCACTGTTTCCTCAACTATAAAATTAAGACAGCTAAGCTAAATCTCGAATTTCATTTCCTAACTTTAACATTCTTTTAAAAGTATAGATAATACAATTTAAACTTCTCTAGGGTCTAGGGAAAGAAAGAAAAATGTCAAACATGTACAGTATCACACTGACACCAAAACCTAAGAACACATTAAAAAATTACTGTCAAGTCTCATTTATGAATACTAATGCAAAAACTTAAGTAACACCAAAGACAACCCAGAAGTGCATTAGCAACGTTTCATTCTGTTGTAAGTAAGGTCTTCATGAGGTGGAGCTCACTCAAGGGCGACTAACAACAAGCTACATTACAAAGTGTTCATCCTGGTGATGAAAGTATAGTTCAATATTATGAAATCCATTTATATAAATAATCACATAAATAAGTCAAAAAAATAAGTTATATGACCAGGCTCAGTAGAAGCCAAAGAAGAACAAAATTTTAATACCATTCCTGAATTTCAGCCCTTAGGAAAACAGTAATAAATGACTATTTCCTTGACATAATTGAAAGGAATTTTTCCATCAGTCCAAAACTTTCTAATGTTTCATTGAAACATTACTTTATTGAAACACTATAACAATAAAATATTAGAAGCATTTCTGTTGAAGTCTGGAACCACTAAAGAACATCCACCATTATTATTTTTTAACGTTTATCTAAAAGTACTAATCAATGCAAGGAAAAAAATATTATTTTTAATCAAACATTTCTGTGGTGCTTACTATGTGTCAGACACTGTTCTGAGCACTTTCACAAATATTAGCTCATTTAATTCAGATAATCCTCATAACAATCCTATGAGGTAAATACTATTATTATCCCATTTTACAAAAGGAGAGCTGAGGCACAGAGAACATAAAGAACTTGTCCAAAGTCACACAGCAAGCAAATTAGTAGAGCTGGGATTAAAATCCAAGCAGTAGTGGCTCCAAAGTCCATGCACTTAACCACTATGCTATAATGAAACTCTATACTGGAAAGGAGGAAGCAGTAGTCGTCATATGTGCAGATATGACCGGATCTAAAACCTAGGGTAACAAAAACCTGAAATGATGTTGGAAACAAGAAATTTAGTGCAGTGGTTGGTAACAAAATCATGTAAAAAAAAAAATAGTGTTTCTATGTGTAAACCATCAAAAGTTAGGAAACAAATAATGTAAAAAGATGCTATTTACACTAGTGACAAAAATAGATAAAATAACCAGAAATAAATAAAAAGAAATATACATTTCCCATTTGAATAAAACTTTGCAACTCTCCTGAGGACACAAAAAAAATGTTAAATAGAAGATATCTTGTTCTTAGTATACTGGTATAAACTGGTACAGCTTTTTTTCTACAGCATCTTGGCAACATCTATCAAATTAATGTACACATTCATTAATATAGTGATTCCACTGGTCTTTGTGTAACTGCCTTTAACAGTAAAAAAGAAGTTAAGTAATCTATACTAAATTGGAGTATTTAATTGCAGTAAAACGAAATACTATGCAGCTGATAAAAGAAATTGATATGTATATGCTTACATGAAAAGTTCGCCAATATTATTAAACAGAAAAAGCTAGAGTATGATCTTACTTGTGTAATTTTTTTAAAAGAATATACATGTAGTCTGTTTTATCCTGATGAAATCATAAGAAACTGTGGGAAGAGAAAAGATTCTTTTGACTTATTTTTTATTAAACTTGGTAAAAAGAAATAATAGGAAGAGTATGCAAGATGTATGAACTGGATTATAGCTGGAATCCAATTATAAACTTGTGCATATTTACATGTGTGTTCACAGCAAGGTCTAAAAGGACATATATATTTGGGTGATGATTATTTTCTACCTAATATCTTTTTTTAGTCTAAATCTTTTATAAAAACGTAATTTATAACAAAGTCTGTTTAATTTTTTTAATCAGCAAATTATTTTGTTATTGTTGTTAGGTGCCGTCCAGTCAGTTCTGACTCATAGCGACCTTATGTACAACAGAATGAAACACTGCCCCAGTCCTGTGCCATCCTCACAATTGTTGCTATGCTTGAGCCCACTTGTTGCAGCCACTGTGTCAATCCATCTCATTGAGGGTCTTCCTCTTTTTCACTGACCGTCAACTTTACCAAGCATGATGTCCTTCTCCAGGGACTGATCCCTCCTGATAACATGCCCGAAGTATGCAAAATACAGCTGTTTCACCAGTGAACATGAACTCCAAATTTACAGGAAATGAACTATTCAAAAGGTGTGTGCTTGGCTCAAATGGCTTCTCCACTGCCACAGTAGGAAGCAAACCAACCCTCAAAATACCCATCCCTCTCCCCACCTACGCGGATCAGGTGAGCATAACGGAAGGTAGATGATGTTCTGTCAATTAACACATTTATGCTCAATCTCTTAGAACAACCCTCAGTAAATTTAATCCCTCATGTTACCAGCACAAGATCATGGACACAACAAAGAGTAGCTTTTCTGCAAAGTACTAGTAAACCTCAACTGTACTCATACAACAGTCCACATTTTAACTACTATAGAAGCACCAATTCACTGTACAAGGGGAAAAAAATCTGACAGAACAAATAAACCATTCCCATCGAGTCAATTCCAACTCACAGCAACCCTATAGGACAGAGTAGAACTGCCCCATAGCGCTTCCAGGAGCCCTGGTGGCGCAGTGGTTAAGAGCTCTGCTGCTAACCAAAAGGTCGACAGTTTAAACCCACCAGCTGCTCCTTGGAAACTCTATAGGGCAGTTCTATTCTGTCCTATAGGGTTGCTATGAGCTGGAATCGACTTGACGGCAAGACATCTGGTTTCGTTTTATAGCATTTCCAAGGCAGTTATCTTCACTGAAGCCAACTGCCATATCTTTCTCCTGCCAAGCAACTGATGGGTTCGAACAGCGGACCTTTCAGTTAGCAGAGGAGTGCTTAACCACTGCTCCACCAGGGCTCCTTGACAGAAAAAACAGATCTTCTAATTAACTCCTAACCCAGTTAAAGGTCTTGACTAAAGTTGAGTAGTTAATACCTAGATGAAAATAGCTGCTTCAGACTAGCTGGCTTAGATTAGGTCACATGTAAGGAAATTGTTCACATTGCAAAAAGAGAAATCCTGAATAATATGCAGAGAAATGCCCCCTGAAAAGTAAGGATCATTCAACTATGAAATGAGTTAACAAGCAAAGCTCAGATTCTCTCTAGGAAATATTTTTATGGGTCAGATACACATCCATAAAGAGAGTGCTATGTATTGAGATGGGGAAAAAGTGCTTTCACTATCACAGTTAACCCTGACTAATCAGTCAGCCAAGCAACCAAGCATGGAGTTCCTATGTGCACAACTGTGCATCAGTTATAATAAAATATACAATAGGGTTCCATCAAGGGAAATATTTATCTCATGGTTGGGGCGACAAAATAAACACATGAAAAGGACACAAACCAATACATGAAAATCAGTAAGGCAAAACGGGAGCTTTTCTCTCTCTGCTTTCCCATATATGCTTTAGGAGTAAGAATCCAAGAAATAGTCAATCAAAACAAAATTTTATTTCCTCTGACTTTGAAGAGCTGAAAGGACTTGACGGCTTTTAAAACGTACACAGGTAAATAATCTTTAGCAATGGTAGTAAACGATGAGAGATTATTGAAAACATTATTAAAACCTCAAAGAAAGCTCAGTAATGTTTATTCTCCTACTTCATTAAAGCATATCCACTTATTAATGTCACTAACAAATACTATACACACAAGCCACTATGCTAGGCTCTTATGAATGAGCCAAAATGAAACAAAAAATCTTAAGAGAATTTTTATATAATGCAACCGGGCTAGAAGAAATACTGAAAGCAGCTTTTTAACGATGAAAGAAGTAGGACTGAAATTCTTAAATTTGTAACTCAAAATAAACATTCACCTGTGTAGACTCCTCTATACTGTTAGCAGAAAAGCCACATACAGGGTTAAATCAATGTCCTCCCATCCCTAAGATAACCCACTACACAAAACTACAGATTTATAACTGAGGAAGTGAGGTGACATTTACATTAATTCAACAACCATTTACTGAGTTATACTGTGCTCAGTGCCTGAAATGCCAAACTGAAGCCCAGGTTGGGGGGGGGGGGGGAGAATATATATATATACACATACACACATTATTTTAAAAAGTAAGGTTCCTTGAAACAGTCATGTCCTTCCAATCATGAACTACCTAACCAAGAAGCTAAAGAGCTGGAAAACCTCTGTACTTGTAAGAACTGAATGGACTGTGAGCTGGAAATTTAAAAAATCTCAAAAATTATAATGCTGTAATGGTTCGATATAAAAACTGTGTATGACTTCCCACATCACGAAATTTTATTTACACAACTTTTAAGTAAAAACCTATTACACAAAGCAATATATAACTAGCTAATATTTCACTGAGATATTACCAAATGTTAAGAGATTTCCAAGTAAGAAACGTGCTCTATTTAAAGCTTTAGGGATACTGAGCCTCCAAATCCTGTAGAAAAGGCAGATACTGCCTTGAGGCAAAAATGCTAGGAAGTGATAGAATGCCTTCTTTACAATTTGCAGCTAGGTTATTACCCATGATAAACTGATAACCATTCATTAACTTCGAGAGCAACAGACAACTGGCAGGCTATTTCATGCCTCAAAGAATTTATAGCAAAAGTGACAGGTGACTTTGAATTCAGAAAATAAAACGGATTCTTGGAAGTTGTTATTTTCATGCATCCTTCTTTTAAATAAACTTGAAGGTAGATACGGGTATTTGGTGCTAAGAATTAAAGGTCATGATTTGCTACATCAATGATAAAAGGATTAACTTCTATCAATTCCATCAGTCTGTCAATCAGCAATATATATGTGAATCTGGCACTTAAGGTATATCCTGATATACAATCCACTTGGGGTCAGAAGAGAAAGATTACACAAACTATACATTAAAACCCTAAATGAAAACAGGATGTAATTAAGGATTATGTTTGCAGGTTCTCCTTTGCTGGCGCCTCCTTCCTGCCTACTACAATGCTGGTGTTTCCTACAGTTTTTGTCTGGTTCTACTTTCATTCTCCCTGTTCCCCAAACTGATCTGTGCTTAGGGCATCAGCTACCACCTATACTATCTCCAAGAAAACCTATCTCTTGAATTACTTTGTTTTTGTTCTGACTCATAGCAACCCTATATGACAGAGTAGAACTGCCCCATAGGATTGCCAAGGCTGTAATCCTTATGGAGCAGATCCCCAGATCTTGTCTCCCATGGAGTGGCTAGTGGGTTCGAACTGCCAACCTTTTCGTTAGCAGCTGAGTGCTTAACCATTGTGCCGCCAGGGCTCCTTCTCCTGAATTACAGTGACTGCCAAACTTGGCTGCCATTACCATCACCTTACTCATTTTTAAAACATACCAAGCAAAGTCTCATTCCAGATTAAGTAAGTCAGAATCTCTATGATTAGGACCAAGGCATAGTTTTGCTGTTTAGTTTCCCTAATAAGGATGCCTGGTGGCACAGTGGTTAAGCGCTTTGCTGCTAACTGAAAGGTTAGGGGTTCAACCCACCAGACACTCCACAGGAGAAAGATGTGACAGTCTGCTTCTGTAAAGATTACAGCCTTGGAAACCCTATGGGGCAGTTCTACTCTGTCCTATTGGGTTGCTATGAGTCACAATCGACTCGACGGCGGCGGAGGTGAGGGGGCACTCTTCTAGCTCCATTACTCCAACCATCTCCTGATCATCTCCACCTGAATATCCCATAGGCACCTCAAACTTCTGTCCTATCTGACAGATCTACTCATCCATCAGCACTAAGCTAGAGCATTTTCTCCTTCTCTGCCCCAAATGACCCCAGGAGCACTAGGCAGTCCTTCCTCCTAGCTTAACAGTACTTGGTCCATGCCTCCATTCAAACATTGATCACCATTTATTGTAACTGTGTATATGTCAGGGCTTCAAACTGGTTTGTTGCAGTTCAAACCCCTGCTGATAACTTACATTTCCACCCCAGATATACTGAATCAGAATCTACATTTTAACAAGATCCCCAGGTGATTCTTATATATAATAAATTTAAGAACCACTGCTCTAGTAGTGGTTCTCAGAATTGGTCCCTAAGCAGCAGCATTAGCATCACCTGGGAACTTGTTAGAAATGCAAATTCTCAGCAGGGGTTCCAACCCAAATAAACTGGTTCAAAGCCCTGGTAATATGTATGTATGTCTATCTCCCCATCAGCCTGGTTTTTCATTTTAGTATCTAAATGGGTGGCACCAGAGGGTGAGCAATAGCCAAAAGTCCAAGGAATAAAGTCAGATTTCTATAGTCAACTCTAAGATGTGATTGCAAAATTGGAAAACTGGAGACATGCTAAGGGATGATTAGCCGTGGACTGCAGTCAGGAAGAACAAAGGGACCAAGCTGGTTTGCCCAAGGCTTATCTTCATTAGCTCCATCCCAGTACACTGAATGGACCAGACTGATTTAAAGGCCCTGAATTGGAACAAACAGTCGTGAAATGTTTACCTCTCCAAAGTACATCAAATTTAAGCTCTCCTTTTCACTCTCACTGCTACAACCTTAAATGGAGCCTTTGTCATCTCTTGCTTAGACTTTTAAAACAGCATCTTAACTCATGTCCATGCTGCCCATCTCTTGTCCCTTCACGCTAAGCCTGACCACAGAGTTATCTTTTAAAAGAACAAATCGCTTCTCATTACTCCTCCTCTGGAAAATCTCATATAGCTCCTGTAGAATTAAATCCAAATTCTCTACCACAGCCTATAAGGCCTTCTTCAGTGTGGTGCTACATCTATCTCTTCAGCTGTTCTCCCACCAGGTAATCAATCCTACATTCACACTCAGCTGCTCCCCATCAGCTCACAACTTGGTTTCTCTACACAAACTGTTTTTATAGCAAAAATGCCTAATCCATTACCTACCTACCATCCAAACTTTACAGACCTGCAGAAATTAGCTCAAACGTTACCTCCCCAGGGCTGTCTATAACTCTACCTGATGTTACTGGTATCACTTACAGATTCTTTCAAAAAGCTTTTCTGAAGCCTCTACTATGTGACAGGCACTGGCATTCCTATAGTACTTTGTTCAAACTTGAGTTATGACAGCTCTAATGCTGTTATTAAAAATATCTGTGATTTTATCTCCCCCATCAGACTGTGAGATTACTGGAGACAGTAACCACAGTTTCTGGTTCAGCTCTCTTCTTTTTCTTGCTTGGGTACAACAGGATCCCAGGATGCCAGGCCATCCCTAGTAAAGACTCCCCTGGCAACAGCTCATAGCTGTGGAGGTCCCTGGGTCAGGCTACAAGGACTGATATCGGGGAGAAAAAGTCCAAGCCCTGAGGTAGAAAAAATAGTGAATCAAAAAGGAGAGTCAAAAGGCAAAGTACTGATCAAGCAGGTCTCCATCCAGGGTGGGAAGGATAGGGCAGAAGTGAGACACGGGACAAACACAGATGAAACTGAGACATGGAAAAACTGAAAGGTGGTTTTGAATTAGCATCATGAACACAACTCACCTGTGCATGCCTTAGTACACTTTGCTGGAACAGGGTCATAACCTTAAAGCGGCAAAACCTTTCTAAATGAATTATATTCATCTTTGTAACCATCCTCCAACCTAATGTAGTGCTGGGAACGTGTGAACAAAAGCTCGATTAATTAACATCAACAAGCAATGATTAAACACACATACAATACGAATTCATATGATCCAGATGATAAAGCTAAGCCACTGAAAACACTGAAGTTTAGAGCAGGATATCATGGGAGATCTAACCTAAAACTAGTGATCTGAGACTACCACCTAGCATACAGTACTATATATATCAAATGACTGATTTATTCTACCACATACAAGTCACATGCAATGCTAAAGGTGGGACCTGTGATATAAAATCAGGAGCTATGGGCAGAAATTGTCTGTCATGTGAACTGAGCATCAGCAGAAACCATTCTGCAGCAAGAAAAACAAAGCAGCCAAGCAGAGAGAAGCAGAGATGAAAAAAGCGCATCATCACATACCTGGGCTCCTAAAAGTTTTCCAGTCCATTTTCAATCCCTTCCCACACCCAAGATGCACCCCTGCCCTTCAGTTCTGTCAGACATCCTGAATCTTTTTAAATATATTCTTCTTGTTTCTGTTACCTGCAAACAAAAAACCTTATACCAAACACAAGTGCAAATGTCCTTGGCCTCGGGTGCTTTTCTCACATTCAGAACGTTTATTGCCAAAGAATCTACTCCTTTTTTAACTCCTCCTTCACTTCCTTACTCCTCTTTCCAATCGCCAATTCATTCAATTAACTATTGCTACCAAGGGTCGCTATATGTCAGAATCGACTTGACAGCAATGAGTTTGGTTGTTTTTTGTTGTTGTTGTTGTTGTTTTTGTTTTTTTGGGTTTTTTTTGGATCAAGCAACAGTAAGGTCCCTGGGTGGCGCAAGTGGTTTGTGATCAGCTACTAAACTAAAGTTGATGGTCTGAATCTACCCAGTGGGGCACTGTGGAAGAACAGCCTGGCAATCAGCTTCCATAAAGATTACAGCCAAGAAAACCCTATGGAATAGTCCTACACTGTAACACACAGGGTCATGGTGAGTCACAACTGATTCAATGGCAACAGGTTTGGGGATTTTTTTTGGTACTGAATAAGTACTAAGTGCCTGCTAGTAACAGAAATATGAATTAGTCATAATCTGTGAATTCAAGCTACACTGCAGTGCTTTTTTTCAAACTTTGGATCTTGATCAGTTTGTAAAGTCAATTCAGTGGGTCCCAAGCAGCATTTTTTAGAAGGTGAAATATAAAAGGAAAAAAATAGCATCCCAAGAGGCAAGGTAAAAGTATCGTTCTCTCCAACTTCTGTTTCAATTACATGTGTGTTTATACTGGACAGCAGTGTGACACATATTTCTGAGGGCCATGAGCAAAAAAGAAAAGGACTGAAAAATAACATCAGGTTCCCATTTCCTAGGAAGCCCTGGTGATGCAACGGTTAAGCGCTTGGCTGCTAACCAAAACGTCGAGAGTTTGAATCCACCAGCCGCTCCACAGGAGAAAAGACCTAACTATTTGCTCCCATAAACATTACAGTCTGGGAAACCCTATAGGGGTAGTTCTACTCTGTCAGACAGGGCCTCAGTGAGTCAGAATCGACCCGACGGCACACAGCAACAAACAACACCTATTTCCTAATAACCTCAACAAATGCAATTTTGTTCATTTAAAACATATTCAGCAATACTACAAGGAAGAGGGCAGTCAAAGTTGTGTTTTAGAGAATCCATTCGGTGCATCAGTTAATAAAAAAATAATTGGCATATCCCTAGTTTGTGCTGATTTTACAAGTGTCTGAAAAACAGTTGTTGGTTTGACTCAAGTAAATTAGACATTACTGTCTTTATAGTTTTAATTAGCTAAGCAAATTCTTTCCTCTTTGCAGTAAAACAGTACAAAGAAACTTCACATTAGTATGTCAAAATTATTATATACTCTTAATCAGTTAGGTACAAATTTAGTAAGTTTCTACCGTACTTAATGTTGACTGCCTGACTGGGCTAATCCACAATCATCTGGGTAACTATCATCTGCATGCCATGATAAGTGAACCTGGAGAAAACAAGACTCACAAGGCAGAAGACAGCTGTGTTTAAATATCATTGCAGGCATACAATGCCTCCACACTATTTAAGAAAATTTCTGAAAAACATTAAAGAGAATGCAAGAACAACACATCAAGTAAGCTCTGGGCACTGTGGCATTTCTTGTATTTTCCAAGCGTCTTGGGCCTGAGAATCTGGTTTCATTTCAAGGGAAATGAATTCAAACATTTTTACTATCTACTTTATCAGGAAGTAGAAGTCATGATACTTTTGATTAGTCAACAAAGAGTATTTATTGAACACCTAGTACATGCTACTGGCAGGCATGATACAGAATGCTATAAATAATGTGGAACACCATTAAATACTTACATGTTTGAAAGGAGCAAACACCTAAACCTAACTATAATTTAATTTGGAATGTGCAACATGGAGGAGGGGTACCTGTGATGGTAAAGGATTTGTGTTAACTTGGCTGGGCCATGATTTTCAGTGGTTAGACAGTTATGTAGTGATGTAGTTTGGCAGTTATGCAATGATGTAATTTGGCAGTTATGTAATGATGCAGTCATCCCCCATGATATGATCTGATGTGATCAGCCAATCGGTTGTAAGGGGAGTTTCCTTGGGGGTGTGGCCTGCATCCAATATATCTATTTTCATTCTGGCAAACCTTGCTTGCTCTGGATCCTGCATCTATCTCATCCTCATCTGACTTCCGATTCTTGGAACTTGAGCCAGCAGCCGGCTGTCTGACCTGCCGACCTTGGGTTTGTCAGCACCAGCAGCTATGTGAGTCAGGAGAAGCCTCCAGCCTGATGCCTGACCCACAGACTTGGGACTTGCCAGCTTCTACAATACGTCAGCCATTTCCTTGAGATAAATCTCTCTGTCTCTCTCTGTCCATATATGTGTGTATACACATATATGTATATACATGTATATACATACATATACATATATATGTATGTGTATATATATATGTGTGTGTGTGTATGCATACACATACGTACACACACACATATATATAGGAGCCCTGATGGTGTAGTGGTTAAGAGCTCAGCTGCTAACCAAAAGGTCAGCAGTTCAAATCTACCAGCCACTCCTTGGAAACCCTATGGGGCAGTTCTAACCTGTCGTACAGGTTCACTATGAGTCGGAACCAACTCAATGGCACCTAACAACAATAACGAATATATATATAAAACCAAAACCAAACTCGTTGCCGTTGAGTCGATTCCGACCCATAGTAACTCGACAGTACCTAACTACAAATACATATATGTTTATATATTAAATACATATACATAAATATATACATATAAAAACAAAAACAAACCTGTTACCGTCAAGTAAATTCCAACCCACAGTGACCCTAAAGGACAGAGTAGAACTGCCCCATAGGGTTTCCAAGGAGTGCCTGGTGGATTTAAACTGTCAGCCTTTTGGTTAGCAGCCGTAGCTCTTTAACCACTATGCCACCAGAATTTCCATATATACATACATATACATACATGCATATATACATACATACGTATATATACATACATATACATATGCACACACATATATATATACATATACATACACACACGTATATATACATACATATACATACGCACACATATATATACACATATACATATACATACACACACACACACACACACACACACACATATATATATATACACGCCCCACTGATTTTGCTTCTCTAGAGAACCCATCCTAATACAGTACTTATTCAGTCTGTTGTGGTAGGGAGAGCAAGCAAGGCTTCCAGGAAGATGTGGGTCTAAAACAAAGTATAGGAGAGGAGGTATCCAGGCAAAAGTAGGGGAAAGGTGTGGTGGCGGATATGGGGAGCCTGGCATTTTGTGTACAAGAAGGAGGGAAGACTCAACCTGCTGCCTGTGGAGAGGGCAAGAGAGAATCACCTTTAGGCAATCTGGTGTAGTGAAACAAAGTTCAAGGCAGAGACTATCAAGCGATGAGCCTGGAGTTGAGAGAAGACTCAAAACTGGAGGCCTATATGACACACTAAGGACCTTGGACTTTATACTGTGTAAACGGAAAAGTATCAAATTGGAGGCACTCATGTCAGACATAAGAATGATGGGCCAACATGTATTCCCAGGAAACAGAAGGTCAGGATGTAACTCATCTGGGAAGACTGTCTCCAGGTGTAAATTTGTTTGGGGGGGGGGAGGGGGGTGTTTATAACTACAATCATGTACAATCAACTACAATCACATATAACTGAATCAGTTGGCACCATTCACCTAGGTGGTAACTCACTCCTTCCTTAGTCAAGTAGCCAATCTTTACATTTCAAAGGACTTCAAGCTGATGCTGATTTTATCGATAATTAATCATTAACCCCTTAACTTTTCTTTGTTCTCTATGTATAGACCCCCCTCTCCGCGGAGTACTTGGTATTTTTACTTGGTGCTGACCAGCTTGAGCTGTATTGTTCCTCAATAAAACTCCTTTTCTTTCACTCCTAACATAGTACAATATTTTCTTCTTTAACAGCTGTAAGATATCAGGATCCACAGAGAGGTTTTATATGTGGGAGTGACAGGGCAGGTTTATATACTTCAGACAGATCACTCTGGTGGCTAACAGAGGATGGACAGTAACTAAAAAGTTCAGAGGTAGCAAAATCACTTTTAAGAGGCTGTGGCTGGGATGAAATCCATTATGAGAGAATGAGGGCCTGAACTGTGAAAGTAGTAATAGGCATGCAAAGAAGGAAAATACAAGAAAAACTTAGTAATATAGTATGATTAGCTGAACTTGTTGATTAACTGGAATTAAAGTAGAGGAAGGGAAAGAGTCAAGAGTATTTCAGGACAAGGCAGGAAGGGCATGCAGGCATAGTAAGGATTTTAAGTTTTATAACAGGAACAATATATGGAAGGGAAACAAGACAAGAATGGGTATCAGGTTGACTAGTTAGGAGATGATTATAGCAATTAGGCGAGAAATTATGGTGTGATGGTTCTGACTAGGGTGATGACAGTGAAGATTCAGAGACACAAACTTGAAAAAGATTCCATTGATAAAATCAGTAAAATTGGCTGATTATCACGTTGATAAGGCAGGTAAACAGAAAGAAGATGTCAAGGAAGCTGCCCAGGTTTCTCACAAGGGCAAAATGGTGGTGTCAATTACTGAAATAGGGAAAGTGGGAGAAGCAGATTTAAGAAGGATGATTAAGAAGACAGTGTTTTAGACATGTTAAATTTCCAGCATTTCTGAGATAATCAAGTAGAAATATTAAGTAGACAGTTGAATATTAGAGCTGAAATTCAAAAGAAAGGCCTATTTAGTTGTAAAATACACTAGTATTTAGTTGAGCAATCACTAGTATATAATTAACTGCAGCCATGATATGGATGAAATCACCACAGGAGAAGGAGAGTGTAGACCAAAAAGATGGCCTGGAAAAGGTACCAAAAAGATCTAAAGTCTAAACTTTAGATGATAGAAAGGGATGAGCCTACAAAGGAAACTCAGAATTGATGAAGTGAAGTCATCACATGTAAACAAAACTTTTGCGAGAGCTGACTGTAACACAGAGGAAACAGTACAGTAGCCTTAAGAGGAGATGTGAGGCTAAAGGAGAGGGTGCTTGTCATGGACTGAACTGTATCCCCAAAAAATATCTGTCAACTTGGCTAGACCATGATTCCCAGTATTGTGTGATTGTCCACCATTTTGTCATCTGATGTGATTTTCCTACGTGTTGTAAATCCTACCTCTATGATCTTAATGAGGCAGGATTACGGCAGTTATATTAATGAGGCAGGACTCAATCAACAAGATTAGATTGTGTCTTAAGTCAATCTCTTTTGAAATATAAAAGAGAGAAGCAAGCAGAGAGACAGCCGGACCTCATACCTCCAAGAAAGCAGTGCCAGGAGCAGATCATGTCCTTTGAACCTGGGGTTCCTGCACTGAGAAGCTCCTAGACCAGGGAAAGATTGATGACAAGGATCTTCCCCCAGAACCAAGAGAAAGAGAAAGCCTATCCCCTAGGGCTGGCACCCTGAATTTGGACTTCAAGCCTCCTAGACTGTGAAAGAGTAAATTTGTCTTTGTTAAAGGCCATCCACTTGTGGTATTTCTGTTATAGCAGCACTAGATAACTAACACAATGCTGTATGTTTGTTTTATTTATAACAGACAACAACAGAGTAAGTTTAAGTCCTGTTGGGAATGAATCAGTAGAGAAAGGTTAAAGATACAAGAGAGGGAGGAGATACTCAACAGCATAAGTTCCCAAGAAGGCTGAAAACAATGGGGTCCAGCAAGCACTTGGAGGGATTAGCCCTTCCTCTTCAAGATGGTGTCTGGTTAAAAAACAGTTTGTGTGAATTTGCGGTGGTAGTTGAGGAAGGGTCTTGGAACCACACAGGATTCTCTAGACTTTCACACACCTTCCAGCTCATTGTCCTAAGGCTAGTCTAGACTTATCACTAAACTGGTGGTCATGGGGTACAACTGGTCCCCTGTGGCCTTTTACTTTTTTCAAGGATCTGTGAATGTTTATTACTAGAAATATCTACTCAGTTCCATATGTATTCTTAAAGCAAAGAAAGGAAGATGGTTTTTGTTACATAAATCTTTTTTTAGCTCAATTTGAGGAACGTGAGATTGTCATTTGGCATATCCTCTTGCTTTAAGAAATAATTTTCTCAAAACTGAGGAGCACAAATTTCAGGGATAAAATAAAAACCTCTCAGCTAAGCTTCTTATTTTGTTCTCCAGATGCTAATATCCCCTTCAAAGTAGTAAGGAGAAGATGGAAAATGCTCAAGCACCAATTCATAGCTTCTTGTCAAAATCTGTTCCATCAGGCCTTACAGATACAGCAGGAGATGGCACTCTATCAAATAATTGGGATTATCCGTCTAATGAATTATTTCAGTAAAGATGGACTGATTCACAAATCTGGCATGAAGGCACTCATAGAAGGAGCTACCGGCAAAAAAACTGAAGTTATCAAGGATTTCACTCCACTTGGATCAACAACCAATGCCCATGAAAGCAGGAGTCAACAAATCAAAAGACATATTGCACTGGGAAAATCTACTGCAAAAGACCTCTTTAAATCCTTTAAATGGGTAAAAGATAGTCTCTTTACCAAATGGTGCTGGCATAACTAGATATCCATCTGCAAAAAAATGAAACAAGACCCATATCACACACCATGTACAAAAACTAACTCAAAATGGATCAAAAACCTAAATATAAAATCCAAAACGACAAAGATCATGGAAGAAAAAACAGGGACAACACTAGGAGCCCTAATACATGGCATAAACAAAATACAAAACATAACAATGCACAAACAACAGAAGAGAAACTAGATAACTGGGAGCTCCTAAAAATCAAACACTTATGCTCATCAAAACACTTCACCAAAAGAGTAAAAAAACAACCTATGGACTGGGAAAAAAAATTTGGCTACGACAAACCCAATCAGGGTCTAATCTCTAAAATCTACAAGATACCGCAAAACTTCAACAACAAAAAGACAAGTAACCCAGTCAAAAAATGGGCAAAAGATATGAACAGGCACTTCACCAAAGAAGACATTCCAGCAGCTAACAGATAAATGAGGACATGCTCACGAACATTAGCCATTAGAGAAAGGCAAATCAAAATTATAATGAGATACCATCTCACCCCAACAAGGCTAGCATTGATCCCAATCCACCTGGAGCAAGGGAGAGTGAAGAACACCAGAGACACAAGGAAAATATTAGCCCAAGAGACAAAAAGGCCACATAAACCAGAGACTCCACCAGCCTGAGACCAGAAGAACTGGATGGTGTCCGAGTACCACCAACGACCACCCTGACAGGGAAAACGACAGTCCCTGATGGAACAGGAAAAAAGTGGGGTGTAGAACTCAAATTCTAGTAAAAAGACCAGACTTGATGGTCTGAGACTGGAGGAGCCCCAGAAGACATGGCCCCCAGACTCTGTTAACCCAGAACTGAAACCATTCCCAAAGCCAACTCTTCAAAGATTAGACTGTACTATAAAACATAAAATAATACTCGTGAAGAGTGTGCTTCTTAGTTCAAGTAGATACACGAGACTAAATGGGCAGCTCCTTTCCAGAAGCGGGATGAGAAGGCAGAAAGGGATAGGAGCTGGTTGAATGGACACGGGAAGCGTGGGATGAAAAGGGGGAGTGTGCTGTAACATTATAGGGATTGCAACTAGGGTCACATAACAATATGTGTATAAATTTTTGTATGACAAATTAACTTGAGATGTAAACTTTCACCTAAAGCACAATTTAAAAAAAAAAAAAAAAGACCTCTTTGAAGTGTTAAGAAGCAAAGGTGTCACTTTGAGGACTAAGCCATGGTATTTTACAACTGCCTCATATGCATGTGAAAGTTAGACAATGAGAACGGAAAAGCAAGAAGTGACACACTTGAATTGTGGTGTTGGTGAAGAATATACCGTGGAACAAACAAATCAGTTTTGGAGGAAGTATAGCCAGAATGTTTCTTAGAAGCGAGGATGGCAAGACTTCACCTTGCTTACTTCGGACACATCATCAGGAAAGACCAATAACTAGAAAAGGACATCATGATTGGTAAAGTAGAGGGTCAGTGAAAATGAGGGAAACCCTCCATGAAATGCATCGACCTGCAACAGTGAATTCAAATATACCAACAATTGTGAGGATGGGGCAAATCTGGGGAATGTTTCACTCTGTTATACACAAGTTAGCATGAGCTGGAGCAGAACAGATGGCAACAACAACAAAAGGAGGTATAAACTGCAATCACTCAGTAGATGATCAAAATGTAACAGCAATATCTACATCTGAAGCTGTGCCAGATACACTTAATAACTCCCGCTATGGCATAGAGAATCAATGCCTATAATAACACAAATTAATGAAGAAGATTCAAAAGTTTTGAAGAAATATGAAAGAATAGCTTATCAGTAAAGCAATGGGAAGTTGCAATCATTCTACTATTTAGGACAAGGGAGATACATCATTTGGAAGAACTGGGTTTTTACAATTGGGTTTTTTAGGATAGCTCTACTTTACCTTGACTGAAACTATCCAATATGCCTTTTTTTTTTTTTTTTTTTTTTTTTTACAATTTACATATAGTAGAATTCATTTTATATAATTCTATGATTTTTGACAAATGCAGAGATACAAAACAGTTTCATCACCCTAAAAATTCCCTTTTGCTACCCTTTTATAGTCAATTCCTCCTGCATCCTCAACCTCTGCCAAATGGCCTTTTGGGACACTATGGTAGCACATATTACTGGGGACCACAGTCTCAGTGATTTGACTTCCGTTACTAAGTCTCTATACATGGCAGCCTTTTCATCCTAAACCCAGGCTACTGCCTACCCATTGGCCCAGTATCTCCATATTTCATTACTAGAGCAAAAGGGAACTTCTGGATACCCTGCATGACAAGCACATGCCATGAAGAACCAGGGGTACTGCCCTATTTCCTTAGAGACCCACTGAGAGTGGGACAAGGCCCCTCTGCTGCTGGCCACCTGCTCTTCATCATTGCCACCATTACCTAACATATTTCCCAGCAGTTGTAGGGGGAGGGAGGAACCTCACCAATTGCTTCTTCAATCCCAGTCTTCCTCCTCTTCCTACAATTTCCCTCGGTTGCAAAAAGCCCTAAATTACTATAAATCTCACTATCTAGTGATCCAGGTTTAGGTGCTAATGTATCAATAGAAGCTAAAGGAATTTAGAAAAATGGCTGATTCCAGGCTGAGGAGAAAAAATACAAGATAAGCATGAAACATTCTGTTCCATCAGAAAGTAAAAAAGTGTTCCAAAAAATGATGGAGGCAGATCAAAAGACAGAGACGTCAGCTTGAAAGGGCTCCCGCTAAACAAATCTGAGACAATTTGAACATCAAAATAAATAAGGACAATAATGGATTGTAACTCATGGAATAAAATAGGAATCTATGAGTCCATACTGATAATAAATACATAAATAAATAGGGGAGAAGGAAGGACTCTTCCTTAGAACAGAATTAAGACATATAAATGTGAAGCGAGTGTAGGAGTTGGAAAAATCATCATTTTACAGCCATCA
Organism: Dugong dugon; assembly: GCA_030035585.1. NCBI lineage: Eukaryota > Metazoa > Chordata > Mammalia > Sirenia > Dugongidae > Dugong > Dugong dugon. The sequence goes on along the minus strand of CM057469.1, from coordinate 17,400,509 downwards.
CAGTAAAGACTGGTTCAGGCAAGAACCAATCATCAATAAATACTAAATCTATGGAGGAAAGAAAATGATGAGGAGTAAGATATTTCCATGATTTCAAGTGTCTCTCCACAGATTATTAGTTGAAAGGAGAAAAGCAGTAAATATAAAGACCAGGCAGTACCTTCACCAGGTCATCAAAATTTCACCAAAGAGAAGCAGATGGACACTGTGTGCCTCCTGATGTGATACCTCAAGACAGACAAAACATGATTTCTGTAGTCATCTCTGGCTGGGAATGCATAACCCAAATCTAATCATGGGAAATCATCAGACAAACTGCAATTTAGGAATATTCAAAAAAGAGGCTGCATTCTTCAAAAATACCAATGTCATAAAAAACAAAGAAAGGCTGAGGAACTTTTCCAGATTACATCAGACTAAGACATGACAACTACATGCAATATGTGATCCTGGATTGGATCTTGGACTGGAAGGAAAAAAATGCAAGAAAGGACATTATTGTTACTATTGACAAAATTGAAAATATAGTCTATGGATTGAAGTATTATGTGAATGTAAAACTGCCTGGATTTGATAAGTATACAGTGGTTATGTAAGAGAATATTCTTAGAAAATGCACACCAAAGTATTAAAAGTAAAGAGACATTATATTTGCAGCCTTCTCTCAAATGGTTCAGAAAAATAAACTATTTATGAGTGGATGGACAGATGAATATATAGGAAGGGAGGGAGGGAAGAAGGGAGGGAAAAAGAATAAATATGATAAAGCCAATGTGGCAAAATGTTAAAACTTGCTGAATCTGGGTAAAGGGCATATGAGAGTTCCCTGTACTATTCTTCTAACTTTTCTCCAATCTTGAAATTATTCCAAAATAAAGTGTTTTTTAAGTGTTTGACCAACTTTAAGGCAAACTGTTAAAATAAGAATGAATTTACACTGCCTTTCATTTCCAACAAAATTAATAAGCTAACAAAATATACTTTCCAATGGAAAAGATCTAAACATCCATGGGATATAAAGTACAGATAAATATTTTATGAGAGGATTAAAGCTTCAGCTAGCACAGCAATTATGCACTTGTGCTCAGCTTATTGCTCCACTTGGATTTCATTTTGGGCTCATCAGGGATCCCCTGAGTAAGATTAAAACACTGTATCTCTTATCTATAAATAGATCATTACACATGAATAAAAAGAAGTTCTACAAAAATGTAGGGAGACTGCTCCTAAAGTCAACTAAGTTAAAAACTGCGCAAGTATCAAATGTGGCTCCTAATCCCATTAGCCTTTAAAAGCTAATTAGTAGGAAGCACAATTCAAATGTAGAAAATGGAGGACATTTAGACCAATCTTGGGAAACAAAAACCTAAAGAAGGTGTTACTTATGCTCTGAATGATTCTACAAGGATAGAAGCATTCAACCAAAATACTTGGCTTTAGTTTTCCTAGGATTCCCAATGATCTTTAAGTAATAAAAGTATGGGAAGAACACAAGGCAGAGGTTAATTGCCCACTACAAGCCACAAAAGGCCTCAGAAAACACACACCATCACATCCTACAAACCCACTTACATAACACCCATATAGAAAGTGCCATACTTAACTACAATCATCAGAGGCTTTCAATCTTATGTAAAAGCAGCCAGAAAACTGGCAGGTATCACTCTGAAGAAGGGTATTGCACCAGGAGAATTGCCAGGCTTTAGGGTTTTTTTAAATGACTTTCATTCTGAAGGCCGGTTCCAGTCTGCTCTGCAGGAAAGCTAAAATTAGCATACAAACTCGAAGTCTTATTGCCATGAAGAACCAGAGGACATATTTTGGGGCACCAGACTGCTGGAAAGTGAAGAGAGGAAACAAGGAAGGAGAGACCGAGAAAGAGAGAGAGCCCCAATTTTAAGTATAAACTCTGTCCAAATCTCTGGCTGACTGCCAAATGTAACAGGTATAGGGGAGACTACAAGCAGCCCAACTAAAGCTAAAAGAACAGGGATTTCAGCTAATACTCACTGCGGGGGAGACAATTTGAGCTTGAGTCCAGCTATTTTAACTATACTCAAAGATGTAAAGATTTGAGAGATACAAACGTAGTGATGGTATGTGAAGCCTTGGAACATATGAAACTTCCCACAGCCTTCACTTATATAATAAGTAGAAATAAGTTTCACATTATATTCCAACACTAATCAGCGGAATAATGGCCTGCTAGGAGGAGAAATGTGTTAGGAAGGAATCTGAGGCCAATTCCAGGCACTGTGGAAAAGAATAACACAGGAGATTACTCAAGTTTGCTCTAAGAAAAAGCAATGGTAGTATGTGTGACATGTATGTGACATTTCTGGTCTAAGAGATCAAAGTAATTGTTTCTTCACAGTCCATAAAGCTAGCACAGAACCCTGTACACAGTGAACTCACTCTTCTTTGATGACATGTCCATCCATTTTTGTTTTAATGCCCTCTGTTTTCTGCTCTAAGAGAAATTCCAAAGGTCGTTATGAGTCAGAATCGACTTGATGGTAATGTTGTTGTTTTTTTTATTTTTTGGCGGGGGGGTGGCACAGGAAAGAATATATTATTTCTTAAAACTCGAATATAGTGCATGTAGTCTTGCTGGACCATTTCTTCTTTTAAAAAGATACACATGCTGTGTGTGTGTTTGTGTGTCTCTGCACATGCATGCATGTGTATTGGCTTAGATGTGGTTGGCTGCAGTGTGGGAATAAAGAGAAATGTACAAATTCAAGATATATTTGGAACAACAGCTGATAGGACTTGGTGTTTAATTGAATGCAGAAGGTGAGACAATTCCCTTTAAAGATTTTCCATGCTTTCTACACCTTTACTACTGTTAAAGCATCATACAAGACATTTCTGGTTGATCCGGTCTCTCTGATTAATCTTTTTCACTCCCTTATTTAGTATGCATCTTAATTTTTTACATTATCTTTTTACATGGTTTAGGCTCTGGCAATAAGAAAAACTACTAAACTAAGTGGTTTAACATCTTGGAGATAAACAGTACTTCAGGAGTTTGGGTCCAGAACATACTTACAGTAAATCTGATTTATTATGTATAACATGGGGCTAGTAGTAGCCTCAGAACTTATCTAACTTTAGGGGGAATACTGCAAATCAAGATCAGTACAAGGCTGATTCTAATGAGGTGGAGGTCAGACATACCTCCACTCTCCAACCTTGTTACCAATTCTGACACCAGCCTTCCCTCCCATGGCACTCTCCACTCCTCTGCTGGGTTCGAAAATCCATTGCAAAGGCCACACAGAACTCACAGACCATACTTACAGTTAAGTGGTTTATTAAGAAAGTAACAGGATACAACTCGGGATCAGGATGTAGGCAAAGTCTCCCTTCTTCAGTGCAGTACAGCTCTCTTAGCTCCTCTCAGCCCCCTCAAGACAGACTCCTCTTGGCCTTGCTGTCTGTCACCACCAACTCTGCCACAGGGCCCCCTCCAGGCCTGTTGCTGCCAGCTCTGCTGCTGGGCCCCTCCCAGCCTGTCTTCAGTTTTATACCCCTTGACCTGTTTTACAGCCTTTGACCTGTGTTACAGCTTTTTTAGAAGGTTCCTTGCCTCCTTTCTCTCTTGCCTTTTCTCCTTTCTGCTTACTGTCTGAAAAACCTCTGTGGGGTTGGCTGGACCTATATACAAATTTCCCAACAATTTCAGGGCATGGCCCTCCCACCAGGGTCACAAACTGACCAATCCCCTCTTGGCAAGCCACAGACACTCCATTTGCATAGTATGCTACAGTAACTTCATTTGTATAGTCTATAGTCACTTCATTTACATATTATATTGACCAATCCCTGCAAGATGCATACCAGCCACAGTGTAGGCTACAGCCCAGGACCAGATAAAAACTATCAAACCACAAGTTGTTTACAGCTTACCAAGGAAATGTCAGAAGTAACCCTCTGTGGTAAAAAATGAAGACAAAGGTAACTCCCCAGGGCTTAGAGGGAAAATCTCTCAAACTGTTTTTCCAAAGAAACAAGGCAAAAGGCCATATAAAGGAGCTCGTTTCACCACATTATGGTAGTATTTAATTTTACATATATATTTTTTTTTAATTGGGAATAATGCCTCAGTTCCTTTCGACTTTTTCTGATGGGTACTCTGTTTATCTCAGAGAAAAAGTATTTTATGACTAGCTCTGTAAATTACTGCTCTAGGATTATTTCAGAACCATCTTGTTAAAAACATTGTTTTACAAATTAAGCTGCTTCCAGCTAGGAATATTACTAAGTTTCCAATAGGTCTCATAGAGTTTCAAAAACATTGTTTATGTACTAAAATTTCCCCTACGCTTAGCAGACAGACACTGTCCAATGGCAATCCAAAAGCCATTTATGACCTTGCTTGACGTTGCCTTCCTCTACTATGTCTGGGAAATTGATATATTAACTTCACAGACACGCTGCAGCCGGAAGTGGACACGAGATATAAGCTGAAATCCAGTGGTGGGGCTTCTAGAAACTAGTTTTCAAAACTATTTTTACTAATTTTATAATTTTTTAAGTTTTCAATTTTTTTTAATTTAAATGATTTTAAAAGAATCTGTTTTTAAAAAGCATAAACTGAGTATTACTCTTTAGCCTTTTTCCCATCATCTCCTCCCAACCCCTACCAACACAGATGTGATGCTGATTCGCACTAAAGCCATCTTATTTAAGGTCCTACGGTAGAGTTTTCTGTTATATGCAGCTGAAGACAATGCTGCTACATTTACTATTTGATACTTTGCTTCCATTCTTATCTGTCTTGAATTCATTCACCACCTAAGGGTCGGGGTGATTTTTTTTGTTGTTGTGGTTAGGTTCCATCAAGTCAGTTCCATCTCATAGCGACCCTATGTACAACAGAACAAAACACTGTCCCGTCCTGCATCATCTTCATGATCGTTGTTACACTTGAGCCCATTGTTACAACCACTGTGTCAATCCATGTCGTTGAGGGCCTTCCTCTCTTTCGCTGACGCTCTAGTTTACCAAACATGACGTCCTTCTCCAGGACTGATCCCTCCTGATAACAACATATCCAAAGTACATGAGACGAACTCTCATCATCCTTGCTTCTAAGAAGCATTCTGACTGTACTTCTTCCAAGACAGATTTGTTCATTCTTTTGGCAGTCCATGGTATAGTCAACATTCTTTGCCAACATCATAACTCAAAGGCATCAATTGTTCTTTGGTCTTCATTATTCACTGTCCAGTTTTTACATGAAAACACCATGGCTTGCGTTAGGCCAACCTTAGTCCTTAAAGTGACATCTCTGCTTTGAACACTTTAAAGAGGCCTTTTGCAGTGGATCTGCCCAATGCAATGCGTCTTTTGATTTCTTGACGGCTGCTTCCATAGATGTTGACTGTGGATACAAGTAAAATGAAATTTTTTTTTTTTAATTTTTTCCCATACAAAAATTTATACAGACATTATGTGACCCTAATTGCTCTCCCCATACTGTGACAGCACACTCTTCCTTTCCACCCGATTCCCCATGGCCATTCAACCAGCTGCTAATCCTCTCTGCCTTCCCATCTCATCTCGGGACAGAAGCTGCCCATTTAGTCTCTTGTATCTACTTGAGCTAAGAGGCACACTCTTCACGAATATCACTTTATGTCCCACAGTCCAGTCCAATCCGTCTGAAGAATTGGCCTTGGAAATTGTTTTACTTCTGGGCTGACAGAGAATCCAGGGGCCATGCATTCTGGGGTTCCTCCAGTCTCAGTCAGACCATTAAGTCTGGTCTTCTTACCAGAATTTGAATTCTGCACCCCACCTTTCTCTTGCTCCATCCAGGACTCTCTGTTGTGTTCCCTGTCAGGGCAATCACCAGTGATAGCTGGTCACCATCTAGTTCTTCTGGTCTCAGGCTGATGAAGTCTCTAGTTTATGTGGCCCTTTCTGTCTCTTGGGCTAATACTTTGCTTGTGTCTTTGGTGTTCTTCATTCTCCTTTACTCCAGGTGGTTGCGACCAATTGATGCATCTTAGACGGCCACTTGCAAGCTTTTAAGACCCCAGACGTCACTCACCAAAGTAGGATGCAGAATATTTTCTTAATAAGTTTTGTTATGCCAATTGACCTAGATGTCCGTTGAAATCACAGTCCCCAGATCCCTTCCCCTGCTATTCTGCCCCTCAAAGTGTTTGACTGTATTCAGGAAACTTCTTGATTTTGGCTTAGTCCAGTTGTGCTGACTTCCCCTGTAGTGTGTGCTGTCCTTCCCTTCACCTAAGACACTTCTTATCTACTAAATAACCCTCACCCACCCTCCTCACCCTCATAACCATCAACGAATGTTGTCTTCTGTGTTTAAACCTTTTCCTGAGTTCTTATAATAGTGGTCTTATATATTATTTGTCCTGTGACTGACTAAATTCACTCAGCATAATGACCTCCAGCTTCCTCCATGTTATGTTTCACGGCTTCATCGTTGTTCTTTACCATTGCGTAGTATTCCACTATGTGGATATACCATAATTTGCATTCGTCCGTTGATGGGCACCCACGTTGTTTCCATCTTTTTGCTATTGTGAACAGGGCTGCAACAAACATGGGGTGTGCAGGTATCTATTCATGTGATGGCTCTTATTTCTCTAGGATATATTCCAAGGAGCGAGACTGCTGGATTGTATGGTACTTCTATTTCTAGATTTTAAGGAAGCACCAATCGATTTCCAAAGTGGTTGTACCATTTTACATTCCCATCAACAGTGTATAAGTGTTCCAGTCTCTCCACAACCTCTCCAGCATTTATTATTTTGTGGTTTTTGGACTAATGCTAGCCTCGTTGGGGTTAGATGATATCTCACTGCAGTTTTGATCTGCATTTCTCTAATGGCTAATGATCGTGAGCATTTCTTCATGTGTCTGTTAGCCACCTGAATATCTTCTTTGGTGAAGTGCCCGTACATTTCCTTTGCCCATTTTTTATTTATTTGTCTTTTTGTTGTTGAGGTTTTGCAGTACCTTGTAGATTTTAGAGATTAGATGCTGATCGGATTTGTCATAGCCAAAAATTTTTTCCCAGTCTGTAGGTTATCTTTTGACTCTTTTGATGAAGTCTTTTCAATCTCTTCTTTTGTTATGGTTTTATTTAGTTGTTCTACCTGTTTGTGTTAGTTTAGGTGGGAGTGAGTTTCTAGAAATTTGTCCATTTACTCTTGGTTTTTGAGCATAAGTGTTTGATTTTTAGGAGCTCCCAGTTATCTAGTCTCTCTTCTGGTGCTTGTGCATTGTTACTTATGGTATGTATTGTGTTTATGCCATGTATTGGGGCTCCTAGAGTTGTCCCTAATTTTCTTCCAGGATCTTTACTGTTTTCGATTTTATATTTAAGTCTTTGATCCACTTGAGATAGTTTTTGTGCATGGTGTGAGGTATGGGTCTTGTTTCAGTTTTTTTGCAGATGGATATCCAGTTATGCTGTCACTATTTGTTAAAGACACTGTCTCTTCCCCAATTAATGGACTTTGGGCCTTTGTCAAATATCAGCTGCTCATAGGGGGATGGATTTACGTCTGGATTCTCAATTCTGTTCCATTGGTCTATGTATCTGTTGTACCAGTACCAGGCTGTTTTGACTACCATGGCGATATAATAGGTTCTAAGATCAGGTAGTGTGAGGCCTCCCACTTTGTTCTTCTTCAGTAATGCTTTACTTTTTTTGAGGCCTCTTTGCTTTCCATATAAAGTTGGTGATTTGTTTCTCCATCTTACTCAAAAATGCCAGTGGAATCTGGATCGGGATTGCACTGTATCTATAGATCACTTTGGGGAGAACTGACATTTTCACAATATCAAGTCTACCTATCCATGAGCAAGGTATGTTTTTCCACTTATGCAGGTCTCTTGGTTTCCTGCAGTAGTGTCTTGTAGTTTTCATTGAATCGGTCTCTTACGTCTCTGGTTAGACTTATTCCTAAGCATTTTATCTTTGGGGGGGGGGGGGGCTACTGTAAATGGTATTGATTTGGTGATTTCCTCTTCGAGGTTCTCTTTGTTGGTGTAAAGGAATCCAACTGATTTTTGTATGTTTATCTTGTATCCTGATACTTTGCTGAAATCTTCTATTAGTTCCAGTAGTTTTCTTGTGGATTCTTGGGGGTTTTCTGTATATAAGATCATATCATCTGCAAATAGAGATACTTTGACTTCTTCCCTACCAATCTGGATGCCCTTTATTTCTTTTTTCTAGCCTAACTGCTCTGGCTACTACCTCCCGCACAATGTTGAATAGGAGTGGTGATACAGGGCATTCTTGTCTGGTTCCCATTCTCAAGGGGACTGCTTTCAAAGTCTCTCCATTTAGGATGATGTTGGCTGTTGGCTTTGTATAAATGCCCTTAATTATACTGAGGAATTTCCCTTCTATTCCTATTTTGTTGAGAGTTTTCATCATGAATGGTTGTTGGACTTCGTCAAGTGCCGTTTCTGCATTGAATGATAAGATCATGTGGTTCTTGTCTTTTGTTTTATTTACAAGATGGATTACATTGATTGTTTTTATAATGCTGAACCATCCCTGCATACCTGGTATAAAGCCCACTTGGTCGTGGTGAATTTTTTTTTGATATGTTGCTGAATTCTGTTGGCTAGAATTTTGTTGAGGATTTTTGTGTCAATGTTCATGAGATATATTGGTTTGTAATTTTCTTTCTTTGTGGTGTATTTACCTGGTTTTGGTATCAGGGTTATGCTGGCTTCATAGAATGAGTTTGGGAGTATTCCATCCTTTTCTATGCTCTGAAATACCTTTAGTAGTAGTGGTGTTAACTCTTCTCTGAAAGTTTGGTAGAATTCTCCAGTGAAGCCATACGGGCCAGGGCTTTTTTTGGTTGTTGTTGTTGTTGGGAGTTTTTTAATTACCTTTTCAATCTCTTCTTTTGTGATGTGTTTATTTAGTTGTTCTACCTCTGTTTGTGTTAGTTCAGGTGGGAGTGAGTTTCTAGAAATTTGTCCATTTCCTCTAGGTTTTTGAATTTGTTAGAGTACAATTTTTCATAGTATTCTGTTACGATTCTTTCAATTTCAGGTGGGTCTGTTGTGATATCATCTATCTCATTTCTTACACAGGTTATTTGCTTCCTCTCCTGTTTTTCTTTTGTCAGTTTGGCCAATGGTTTATCCATTTTGTTGATCTTTTCAAAGAGCCAGCTTTTGGTCTTGTTAACTCTTTCAATTGTTTTTCTATTCTCTATTTCATTTAATTCTGCTCTAATTCTTATGACTTCCTTTCTTCTGGCGCCTGAGGGCTTCTTTTGCTGCTCTCTTTCTACTTGTTCCAGTTGTAGGGTTAATGTTTTGATTATGGCCCTTTCTTCTTTTTGGATGTGTGCATTTATTGCTATAAACTGACCTCCGAGCACTGCTTCTGCTGTGTCCCAAAGGTTCTGGTAGGATATGTTTTCATTCTCGTTTGAGTCTATGAATTTCTTTGTTCCATCCTTAATTTCTTCTATAACCCAGTAGTTTTTGAGCAAGGTTTTGTTCAGTTTCCATGTGTTTTTTTTTTCCTTGTTTTTTCTGTTGTTGATTTCTACTTTTATGGCTTTATGGTCAGAAAAGATGCTTTGTAATATTTTGATGTTTTGGATTTTGTTAAGGCTTGCTTTATGGCCTAATATGTGGTCTATTCTGGAGAATGTTCCATATGTGTTGGAAAAGAAAGTATACTTGGCTGTTGTTGGGTGGAGTGTTTGATATGTCTATGAGATCAAGTTGGCTGATTGTAACATTTAACTCTTCCATGTCTTTGTTGAGCTTCTCTCTGAAAGTTCTGTCCTTCACCAGAAGCAGTGTGTTGAAGTCTCCTAGTACTATTGTGGAGCTGTCTCTCTCTCTTTTCAGTGCTATCAGTGTTTGTTTTATGTATTTTGGAGCCCTATCATCAAATGCGTAAATATTTTTTACAGTTATGTCCTTCTGGTGTACTGACCCTTTAATCATGATATACTGTCCTTCCCTAGCCTTTGTGGTGGATTTTACTTTAAAGTCTGTTCTGTCAGAGATTCATATTGTCACTCCTGCTCTTTTTTAAGTGTTGTTTGCTTGATATATTTTTTTCTATCCTTTTAGTTTGTTTGTGTCTTTAAGTCTAAGGTGTGTCTCTTGTAGGCAGCATATAGACAGATCGTGTTTTTTTTTAATCCGATCTGCCACTCTCTCTTATTGGTGCGTTTAGTCCATTTACATTCAGCATAATTATTGACAGGTGTTAGTGCTGTCATTTTTATGTCATTTTTTGTGTGTTGTTCACAGTTTCTCTGTTCCACTTAATTTTCTGTGCCGAGTCGTTTTTCTTTATGTATTCTCTTTCAATCTCTTTCATTGTTGTTGATTTTGTGTTTGCTGAGTCTTTATATTTTTCTAGTTTTTTATTTTGACTTGTAGGATTGTTAGTTTCCTTTGCGGTTACCTTAGTATTGACCCCTATTTTTCTAAGTTTATACCAGTCTTTTATTTCTTTATATCGCCTTGACTTCCTCTCCATGTGAAAAATCTATGTCTATATTTTTAAGTCCCTCTTTTTTGTTTCAGTGTTGTCATCTTTTACATATTGATGTTGGTTTCCCTATTTTCAGGGTTTTAGTTTTGATTTACTTTTGTGACGTCCCTATCTGGGTTGATATCTGGTTGCTCTGTCCTGTGTTCTAGTCTCGGGTTGTTATCTAATGTTACTGATTTTCTAACCAGAGGACACCCGTATTTCTTGTAATTTTGGTTTTTGCAAATTCCGTAAACTTCTGTTTATCTGCAAATGCCCTAATTTTGCCATCACATTTGAGAGACATTTTAGCTGGATATATGCTTGGCTGGCAGTTTTTTTCCTTCAAGGCTTTATGTATGTCATCCCATTGCCTTCTTGCCTGCATCGTTTCTGCTGTGTAGTCTGAGCTTATTCTTATTGATACTCCTTTGTAGATGACTTTTCATTTATCCCTAGCCCCTCTTAAAATTCTCTCTTTAGCAAAGTCATGTGCAAAGGATGTGGATACAGGGATGGGTGGAGAACTTGGACCAGTTTTTAAATCAACCTACCACAAACATATGTAGCCTTTTATAGTAGTTATCTGAAAATGCCAGTATCAGGTGTCTTTGCAGGTTTGCTCCATGCAGCTAGAAAGACATGAAGCAGTGAAAGCGGAAGAAGAAGATTTATTTAGTTGGCCAAGTAAAGGAGCCCACCAGGACTTGTGTCACCAAGAATCAATGAAAGAGATGATACAGAAGTTGAAGAAACACATGAAGAGAAAATAAAACTGGAGTGTGAGCAAATCCTCCAAAAATGTAGGCACTTTGGAAACTCTGATAAAACAAAAGAGTTTGCAACACAGAAAATCAAGAAGTAAGGACTACAATGCATATAGTGATGAAAATGATGTCTGCAGTCAGGGATCAGAAGTTAATTTTGCTGAAGAGCTTAAACGATATATACAAGCTAAAGAAATGGCAAATACTGCTCAACCTTCACTGTTTCCTGTAGAATCCGTGACGAAAGAGAGGGCAAAAGGTACCCAGCAAACAGGCCACAAGAATGGTAAACAGAAAAAAATGAAGTGAAATGGGCTGGCACTGGAAACAAAGAATCAAGTGCTCTGCTGAGAAAAAATGGCTCACAGGAAGAGGATGGTAAACCTAAAGAGAAGCAGAAGTGGGTGAAAATGAGTCAGGGATTCATCAACCAGCATACAGTAGAACAAAAAAAGAAAACAAATTTGTAAATATTTTATTGAGCGGAAATATATTAAGGAACAAAATGTTATCAGGGAGAACACTGCAAGTTTTCCCATGCCCCACTGACTGCTGAAACACAAGAACTGCTAGCTAAAGTTTTGGACACTGAAAAGAAGTCATCATGTAAATAAAATAGACATAAAAAGATTATCTCACAATGATGAACAGGCCTCTCATCTATGGGCCCCAATGATACAGGCTTTTACTAAAGCTACCTACCAATCAGGTCAACAGTTGGCTCTGTCAACATCTGAACAGAGATGATGAGTCATCTCCCCACATTGTTCCAGCTGATCTGTCAACAAGGAGGACACCTCGTGGACCAACTGAATGTGCAACCTGCTATACTGAGGAGATCATGTGATAAATAAATACAGTCAACTTGACTACTCATAGAAAATATCTTTTAAAATATGAAAGCTGCCTGTAGGTGTGCTCCAACTTTAAAAGGAAATTTCTGTGTGTTAAAAATGTAAACAGCATGGGACTAGATGGTTTAACTCTGAGAATGATACTTTTAGGGCTGAGTTTGACATTACTCTGGACATGGGAGAACTTGCAGAATATGACCAAGTAGTCCAAAATACATTGATTGACTATACCAAGTCGGAACTAGCCTGGTTTGGCAATGGTTAATACCTTGTTCAGTTGTGCTGGGAAAGGGAACTTTTGTGTTGCTTGTACTGAAATGTGTACTGTTCATATAATGTGCCATGTTGGGAGAAATATGCTGTTTTTACATAAATGAATCAAGACATGCTATACATACATACGATCAGAAAAAAAAAATTATCTCTTTAGCTTTGCTTTTGGCAAGTTTGATTATAACATGTCTTGGTGAGTTTCTTTTGGGATCTACCTTACATGGGGTCTGATAAGCATCTTGGATATCCTGTCATCTTTCGTTATATCAGGGATGTTTTCTGCCGACAAATCTTCAACAGTTCTCTCTGTATTTTCTGTTATATCCCCACCCCCTTCTGGTACTCCAGTCACTCGTAAGTTATTCCTCTTGATAAGAGTCCCACATAATTATTAGGGTTTCATTTTTTTAATCCTTTCATCTGATTTTTCCTCAAATAAGTTGGTGTCAAATGCTTTATCTTCAGTCTCACTGATTCTGACTTCCATTGCCTCAATTCTGCTCGTATGACTTTCTACTGAGTTGTCTAATTCTGAAATTTTATTGTTAATCTTCTGGATTTCTGATTGCTGTCTCTCTATAGATTCTTGCAGCCTGTTAAATTTGTCATTATGCTCTTCTCTAATCTTTTTAATTTCCTCTATTGGGTGTTCTGTGTTTTGCTTAATTTCCTTCCTAATGTCTTGAAGAGTTCTGTATATTAATCTTTTGTATTCTGCCTCTGGTAATTCCAAGAAATCTTCCTCCTCTGGAAAATTTCTAGATTCTTTATTTTGGGAGCTTGCTGAAGCCATCATGGATTGCCTCTTTATGTGATTTGGTATTGCCTGTTGTCTCCGAGCCATCAATAAGGTTATTATATTTATTTTATGTTTGCTTACTGTGTTCTAGCTTCTTGTTTTGTTTTGATATGCCCAAATAGGCTGTTCGTATGAGCTAGTTTGATTATTGGCACCTTTGAAGCTCTAATGTCCTGTCACCAGGTGGTTAGATCTGTTACTAGGTACATGAGCTCAAGAGTCCGCCCACTCCTCCTGTATGGATTCAGCTCAGAGCGTGTAGGCTCTCACCTACAGTCCTAGACAGGCACAAGTGATTGGTGTAGGCAGAGGCATCTGGCTGCAGCAGGGGGACACACTCTAAGCAATGCAGGGGGCTGACAGCTACCCCCGAGTATCCAGGAGGAAGGCGTGTCCCTGTTCCCTAGAGCACCTGGGTGGGTGGGTTTTGCAGCCAGCCTATGAGCAACTAATGCTGTTAGCTGTAAGGACTGGGGGGCACCTCTTATTCTTGGGCCCCTATCACAGGTGTCTAGGTGGTGTAGGTGGAGCCACCAGTCCTCACACCCTTGATGTGAGTAGGTGAAGACCCTGCTTTATCGGCAGAGCAGTGTCAAATGTCACAAACCTGCCACTTCACAGCTGAAAGAGTTGACACTTTTTCCCTCTGTTAATTTGTTCACTCTCCAAAGCAGGGAGAATGGCTCCAGCCATGTGACAGATCCTACTTCTGGCCCACTGTACTCAGCAATTGCTGAAGTCGGCCCAGGACCAAGTGCAGAGCAGGGAGCACAAAGGTAAATGGGAGAGAAGTTTTTCCCTAAGGGGGGTGTTTTTGATCCACACAGTAGGCCATACACAATTACTTATCTTTCACCCATCGAGCGCTGCTTCTCACTGGTTCTGGGTGGCCGTGTAGACTCTCTGGTGCTGGGTCTCTTCTGGTACAGAAAACGCACCTCCCAAGCATGGCTACTTGCCTGCCTCACCACTCACCCCCAAGCTGATCAGGCCTGAAGGGCTCAGGCTCTTGCTGGGTCAGGTCTGGCAACTCCTTGTTGCTTCCAAACTGTCTCTCCCTCCCCCTGCCACTCAATCCTGTTCCTCAACTCTGCCTTTAATGTTCAGGGCTCCCAGACTGCCATATATAATAGAATCACTTGGTTTTTTTGGGTCTTTGTTGTAAGAGGGTCCACTGGAAGCATCTGACTATTCTGCCATCTTGGCCCCGCCTGTCCAAAATGAAATCCTTTTGACAACTTCAATCTTTTCTCCATTTATCATAATGTTGCTTGTTGGTCCAGTTGTGAGGATGTTTGTTTTCTTTATGTTAAGGTGTAATCCATACTGAAAGCTATAGTCTTTGATCTTCATCAGTGAGTGCTTCAAGTCCTCTTCACTTTCAGCAAGCAAGCTTGTATCATCTGCATAACACAGGTGGTTAATGAGTCTTCCTCCAATCCTGATGCCTCCCCACTTCCTCTGCATTATTTGCTTCTTAGATTATTTGCTCAGCATACAGATTGAATAAGTATGGTAAAAGGATACAACCCTGACGCACACCATTCCTGACTTTAAACCATGCAGCAACCCCGTGTTCTGTTCAAACGATTGCCTTTTGGTGTAAGTACAGGTTCTGCATGAGCACAATTAAGTGTTCTGGATCTCCTATTCTTTGCATTGTTATCCATAATTTGTTACGACCCACACAGTCGAATGCCTCTGCATAGTCAATAAAATACAGGTAAGCCTCTTTCTGGTTATTCTCTGCTTTCAGCCAGGATCCATCTGACATCAGCAAATACATCCCTCATTTCACATCCTCTTCTGAATCCGGCTTGAATTTCTGGCAGTTCCCTGTTGATGTACTGCTGCAAGCACTTTTGAATGATGATCAGCAAAATTTTACTTGTGTGTGATATTAAATGATGTTCAATAATTTCCACATTCGACTGATCAACTTTCTTTGGAATAGGGATCAATATGGATCTCTTCCAGTTGGTTGGCCAGGTAACTGTCCTATAAATGTCTTGGCATAGATGAGTGAGCACTTGCAATGCAGCATCCATTTGCTGAAACATCTCAATTGGTATTCCACCAATTCCTGGAGCCTTATTTTTCACCAGTGTCTTCAGTGCAGCTTAGACTTCTTTCTTCAGTACCATCGGTTCCTGATCATATGCTACTTCCTAAAATGGCTGAACGTTGACCAATTATTTTTGGTACAGTGACTCTGTATATTCCTTCCATCTTCTTTTGATGCTTCCTTTTAGTATTTTGCCCACAGAATCCTTCAATATTGCAATTCAAAGCTTGAATTTTTTTCTTCAGCTCTGTCAGCTTGAGAATTACTGAGTGTGTTCTTCCCTTTTGATTTTGTAACTCTAGGTCTTTGCACATGTCGTTATAATACTTTGTCTTTTCGAGCTGCCCTTTGGAATCTTCTGTTCAGCTCTTTCATCATCATTTCTTCCTTTTGCTTTAGCTACTCAGTGTTCAAGAGCAAGTTTCAGAGTCTCTTCCGACATCCATTTTGGTCTTTTCTTTCTTTCTTGTCTTTTTAAGTAAATGAAATTATGCTATCCTTCTACTTAAAACCCTGCAAGACTTCAGATTGCACTTAGAATAGACCTAAATTCCTTACCATGTCCTACAAGACAATGCATAATGTGGCTCTGCGTATTTCTGCAATACTCCCCAAGCTGACCCCACACCAGCCACACTGGCCTTCCTTCTACTGCATGAAGATGCTTAGCCTCGTCCTAACTCAAAGGTCTTTGCGTATGCTGGGCCTCAGCCTGAAATGCTCACCCCACAGCAACTGCCATAGCTCGCTCATTTCCAACCACTGGTTTCAGTTCAAATGTTACCTCTTCAGAGAGCCCCTTCCCTGACCACTGTTATCTAAAGGGGCCTCAAATCTCTGCCCCAGACATTCTCTATCACATCATCCTGCTGGTGGCACTTACCATAATCTAAAATTATCTTCATTTGTTTGTTTGTTGCTGTCTCTCCCCCAGAATGTAAGGTACATGAGGGCAGGGAAGACCTTATCAGTCTAGAAGATTTCTGCCGCAATCTCAGCACCCAGGACAGTGACTGGTTCACGTTATTGTTTGTTGTGTGCTGTGGAATCCATTCTGACTCATAGCGACCCAATGTGACATAGCAGAACTACTCTGCAGGGCTTCTTAGGCTGTAATCTTTACGGGAGCAGATCATCTGGTCTTTTCTCCCACCTAGTGGCTGGTAAGTTCGAACCACCAACCTTTTGGTGAGCAGCTGAGACTTAACCATTGGGCTACCAGGGTTCCCTGACTGACTCATAGCCACTAAAAAAGTACGTATTGAATGAATAAGCAGAGTTTGTAAGTTAAAGTTAGAGATTTACTTATTTATCTATTCTACTAATGTTTTCCATTTAAAAAATCTATATGGTGACTATAAAACTAAAACCAACTTCAAATGACAAGATCACTCACTCAGAATAGTCTTTTGGCACCCTTTCAAAAAAAGCCCATTAACTCTCCATTTACTTATTTACCCTAATTTAAATTTCCCACATTCACAGTATGTTTCTGTATTTGAATATTTTCTGTATAAAGAAAACAAGCCATTCTAGGGTAGTACTCTGGTATTCTGAATATATATAAAACCGGAAAATTAAAGTGTTCTGTTTAGCAAAGACATGAATGGAATAAACTGTTTTGTCCTTTAAATCTAAAAGGACTGTTGTCTCATTCTGAAAACAGGCTTCCTAAATCCACATCGTCATGGACTGAACTGTGTCCCCAAAAAATATCTGTCACCTTGGCTGGGTCATGATTCCCAGTATTGTATGATTGTGTACCATTCTGTAATCTGATGTGATGTCCTTATGTGTTGTAAATTCAATCACTATGATCTAATAAGATGGATTAGCGGTAGTTATACTGATGAGGTTATACAAGATTGGATAGTTTCTTAAGCCAGTCTTTTTTAAGATATAAAATAAAGAAGCGAGCAGAGACACATGGGAACCTCATACCATCAAGTGCCGGGAGCAGAGTGCATCCTTTGGACCTGAGGTTCCTGTGCAGAGAAGCTCCCAGACCAAGGGAAGACTGATGTATCACAAAGATCTTCCTCCAGAGCTGACAGAGAGGGCCTTCTCCTGGAGCTGATGCCCTGAATTTGGACTTGTAGCCTACTTGACTGTGAGAGAATAAACTTCTCTTTGTTAAAAGCCATCCACCTGTGGTGATTCTGTTGGAGCAGCACTAGATGACTAAGACACACATCAATATCTGTTATTTCTCTGTCCTCATCACCTTCTCCATTGGACCCTCAAGGAAAGAGCTAGATACATAGTGGAGTCATATCTTTGCAGGGGTTTGGTTTTGAAGTTAGTGTAGACAGCAAAAATTGTGGATAGTCAAAATTACCCTTAAAGCCCTTTAAATGTAAGTATTATAAACATGGCTTTGTGTACATAACCTATATGCAACTCTCTATCAGCTCCTCTAATTCTTGTCAATATTTCTTTTTCCTCAATTGTTAAATATGTTTCTTAAGGATGTTATAAGATGATCACCATCCACTTGCCTAGCCCCTGAGCAAAGTGTTTTTCTTCCTCATTAGTTGTTAGGAAACCCTTAAAAACGTTCATAAATTCTTTTCATTGGCTTGCCAGCAGGCTTTGGGTGTATGTCTGCTTAATACAGGAATGGAATGGTTTATTGCTGAATGTTTAAGGTTCAATTCAAACAATTAAATATTAAGCTTTATGATGTGATCTGCCTGTGCCCTGAATGCATAGAGACAGAAGCAGAGAAACAAAAAGGGATAGAGAGAAAAAGAGGAAGAGACAGAGAGGTGGAGTAAAGACAAGAGAACTAGCCTTCCCCAGCACAGGCTCCTCTACAAACACTTCAAGAATCTATTGCAACGCACTGTGCTCCTCAACTCATATTCTGAAACCATAATAGTCACCGTGCCCCACAGCTTGCACCTCCCTGCTGGGAAGAAGGACTGCAGGCTCTAACAAACAAAGGAAAATCTCCTCCACCTCACATCCCCACTCAAAACTATAGGGCCACTCAAACTTGTTTTATACCATCTATACCTACCAAAGATACTGAAGTCTTATTTTAATCATAGTTAACACCTAAGTAAATTAATTGGAACAGCAGGTCAAATAGTCTAAATTCTACATGAGGGTGTTTTCAGTTTTACCTAAACTTGTTAAATTTACAGTAGTTTTTACCTCAGGATAAGAAAGGCATTCGATTTTAGACAGTTGTTATAAAATTCAGGAGAAACGAAGCTTGACTACTCTTTTTAAAAGCTGATAGTAAACAATCATTAATAGCAAAACTTAATTCTACTTGTAGAATTATAAAACGTAGACCTTGGATTTTGTTTGTTTTTTTATCTCCAACATGTATAGACAATTCCAACATTTAGAGCAAAGGTCAGTAACTATTTCAAGTTTATAGAGGGAGAGGGGAAACAGGAGAGGTGATAAAGGGAAGTGGTGTTGCTGCAGGTCATGTCCCTCCCCACCCCCTGCTGTCCACTATCTCTTTTTTCCTGCTTTCCTGAATCTCCTTTCCAAGAAGTTGCTGTTTAGGAGGCAATTCAGTCAAGTAGCAGCAAGGGTAAGGGGTAGGATCTAAGTTTTAGGGCCAGGATTCATGAGAGAGAAGTAACAAAATCGATCCTTTCTGTACTACTCAGAATAATTAGGTGCTGCCCTTGGTACTTTTGGCAAAGATGACCAAATTCTCAACTACAACTTTACAATGATTTATCGTGTATTAAAAGTTTTTACTCTGAAGCAATAGCTTGAACTGATTTTATTCACGCTTAAAACAAAAGTCGTAAGTTATCTAGATTTCACTTTGTTATTCTGTGACAGGCAATACAGAAATACTATACAGAAAGGTAACACTAGTATATGATCCTAAAGCTATATTCAAAAAAAAAAAAAAAAAAACCCAAAAACCTTTACCAATAACCTAATAGTGAGTTTCATTCTAATGAATATGGGTATTTTATTCTGTAACTGTGTATCTACTGTACGCACCGCACTCTAAATTTTTAAAATATATTGCTAATCCTCGTAGAGCACTTCCTATGAACTAGACCCCTCTAAGCATTACAAACGTAGCCATACTTTTACACATATAAATGTAGCCATACTTTTGCACATATTATGTGTGCCTTCTGTGTTTGTTTGCCAGCAGTGCCCTCACCCCACAAGGCACCCTCACAAGCTCCACCATGCCAATCCTCTTCCACATGCTGCTGTAAAAAAAAAAAATTAGTAGAGCACACTTAAGAAAATACCGGGGGGCGGGGGGGGGGGCACGGCCTGCAAACAAACGCAGAAGGTGTGCGTTATTTGCATTTTTATTTGCATAAAATATGGTACTACCTTATCCTTGGGTCCTGGGTGGCACAAATGGTTAAGTGCTCAACTATTAGCCAGAAGGTTGGTGGTCTGAAAACACTCAGAGGCACCTTGGAAGACAGGCTGGCAATCTGCTTCTGAAAGGTCACACACAGCCTTGAAAACCCTATGGAGCAGTTCTACTCTGCACACGAGGTCGCCATGAGTCGGAATCAAGTCAATGGCAACTAACAACAACAATCTTATCCTGTTTTATAAATAAGGAAACTGAGACATGGGAAGTTAAAAAACTTGTCTAATGTCAAAAAGCTGGTAAGTATGTGATACAGGATTCAAACCCAGGTAGTCTGGTTCCATAGTTCATGCTCAACTGGTGCTTCTCAAATTTTAAAACACATGCAAACTACCTGGAGAGCTTGTTAAAATGTAAACTCTGATTCAGTCGGTCTAGCGTTGGGCCTGAGATTTTACATCTCCAAAAAGCTCCTACTTACATGGGCACTGCTGGTCCACAAGATCACACTTTGAGTTGCAAGATTCTAAACCACTTTGTTTTGCCACCTAACTAACCACTAAGAAGGTTTTACTTACCTGTGCAAACAGGCATTTAGACGCTAAATTCAAGTTCTGAACCAAAGTTCTGTTTTCAAGCAATGTGAAAAGTTTCAATGAAGTTCAAGACCTACCTAAAATACGCTGATTTGTAGAATGTCCTTTTTTCTACTCTAAGGACAAAACATATTTTTCCCTCTCCCTATGCAAATATACAGAAGAAAAAACACTTTTTTTTTTTGGCAGACAAGCTTTTCAACTTGGCATTTGACTGAACATTACATGTAAAAACAGACACATCATTAAGACACGAAATTCTTGACTATTCAACTCTCAAATATGACACAAAAAGCTGCGAAAGACAGCCTGTCTCTGGATTACTCCAGCTCAGCAACTTTTTAAAGGAGGGATTACAAAAAGAAACTGTTCCAAGTAGTCATGCTTCTCTATTAAAAACAATATGCATTAGGCCCTTATATTTAAAGACATCTCTGACATAAATTGACCTTGCTTGACTCTAGATCAACATTAAAATTTGGTTAATTCCTAATATATTTGAACCTCATTTCTCTTTTTCAGAATCAAGCTGTTTCTAAAAATTATCTTGCACAGTCCCTGTTAAGATCTATTCAGATTTTTCTTTTTTTCTGCATTCTATTTTTTCTCCTTATGGGATACCTGAACTAGTGTAATCAAAAAATTTATTAGGCTTTGGAAATTAAAATCTAGTATTACTGATAACAAATTAACTATGAAAGCTTTCTCCAACAGGTACTGTACCTTTAAAAAAAAAAAAACTCATGTTCTAAAATCACCTCTTAGAATGATATATTCCAATGCTCTTTCCTAAATCTAGAGAAACAATATAAAGAAAAGAGTAGAAGAGAACTATTATTTATGGCATACCTACAGGTACGAGGCACAGGCTTTGGAATTAGACAGACCAGGGTTTAATTCTGGCTCTGACCCTTAGTGACTCTGTGACTTAGGACAGGTTTAACTAAACTCACTGTGTCATTATTCTTTGTTTTGCATGTAGTACATACTCAGTTACATGGTAATTATTATTGCAACAGACAATACAGAATTCTTTTTATAAAAGAAAAAATTAAAGCTCATGGGATTTATGCAACTTGTTGGAGACCAAATAACTGGAAAAGACAAAATTTTAATCTAGCTTTACCTACTCACAACTCAAGAGTTTCTCCTCCGAGCCATATACTGCTTCACTGACTGCCTAACTGAGGTTAAATATACACTATATTCAGAATGGGTCTTTAAAGAAGCCTATACCTGTATACATGGGGTCACCATGTATCAAAGTCAACTTGTTTGTTTTTAATACCTATACTGCAGCACAAAAGCCACCTACATCATTAAGATATCTACACTTAGGACACTACATGGTACTAAGACAACTAATTATTAAATACCAACTAACTGAGAAAAGTTCCTGGGTGGTGCAAACAGTTAATGCACTCAGCTAACTAAAAGGTTGGAGGTTCAAGCCTACCCAGAGGCACGCTGGAAGAAAGGCCTGCCAATCTACTTCCAAAAAATCAGTCACTGAAAACACTATGGGACACAGCTCTACTCTGACACACAAATGGGGTTGCCATGAGTTGGAAATGACTTGATGGCAAAAGGTAAATGAGTAACTGGGGAAAATAAAATAAAATAAAAGTCAATCTCAGGTAATCTAAGAAATACAGATGTAGCTAATGACAAAAATGACTCAGAAGACTATCTGCTAAGGCCTTCCCAGTTTCCCAATCTCAACAACATCTGTTGAAGACCTACTATGAGAACATGGTGCTGTGCTAAGTGCTCAGTTATATTGTTCTAAACATTATGACAGGGGTGAAGACCAAACACCAAGACAATTTAAAACAAGAAAAAAAAATTAGCCTAAATCAAAATAAAAATATCTAACAACTAATGCTTTAAATGATAGGAGATTTAATTTAATTGCATCTCAAGACATTCACCTAAAAGTACAGCTAAATGCAGTATAAAAGTGTCTGTGAGTGAGAAAGGATGTGTCTACACACGCACAATCCTGGAGACAGTACAGGTTCATGGTTTGTAGCTTGGGATTGAGTGTCAGAAAGATCTGAGTTCAAGATCCAGTTCTGTCACTGGGTGATCTGGGTCAAGTTACCTCTCTTTAAGCCTCAATTACCTCAAATGTCAAAAGGGATTTAAGAAAAGAAAAAAGCACACTTATTTTATAAAGTTGCTCATTTAACACACTTTATTAAGGGTACACCTTGCCATCTGGCATTGTGCTGGGCACTGTGGTTAGGTGTAAAAATGCACGTAATGTGCTGAGCTTTGTGTCAAGAACAGAACAGGAATTTTTGTGTGTTTTGTTCCCTGCCGTATCCTCAGCACCCAGAACATGACTAGCATGCAGAAGACACACAATAAATATTTATTAAATGAATAAATTATTTAGAGTCAAGTGGACCAGAAAATACCCTCCCTGACTCTTGTTTGGATTTGGCCTTCTTGAGCATATTCATTTTTAAGCCTCACTAAAAAACGAGAAACTCAAATCTTTCTTTTATTTCTAATAACAGACATTCAGCTCCTGAGGTTCCATGTGAAATTTTCTGTTTAAAGTACACACAGATTTAAAGTACTTCTAATTAAACATTTCCTACAATAAAACATTAAAACAAAGAACTAAATTAGAATGCACTCTCTTGTATCCATCCACTAGCTTCAACAATTATCAACACATTTCTTACTTTATTAAAACGTTTCAAAAATCTTAGTAATGTGAGATTAATAAACATCTATCCAGATATACTTTTCTAAGAGAAAGCGGGTGTAATTATGTTCTCTAATACAGCTTTCTTATAAGACGGCACTGGACAGCAAAAATAATTTTGTATTTTCTATCACCAAAGTGATTCTCAGGTTGCGTGAGAGGTGACTTGCTGGGTCAGCCCAGAGCAAATCATCTTTACACTTAAGGACACTTTGTATAAAGCAATGGCACTCCTCCCAACTGATAAGATTCTCAATGCTACAGATGCCTATTAGGTACTTATCACCTCTATAAATTGACTCAACACGTATCTTTATCTTCAGCTTCTCTATACCCATCACTTACATTAGCATTCATGTGGCACAAGCTGTAGGTTTACTCTCCTAAATTTTCTGCACAGCTACAGTGGGTGATGGAAGCCACCCTATCCCCTCACCTGGCCCAGACTGGGGCCAAGCATAAACCCTCTATCTTAGATTAGCAGCCAAGGTGGATGCTACACAATCCTTACTCAGAGGTTCCAGAGGTGCCTCTCACTCATCGGGGGACAAGCAGCTACTCAATCTCAGTACAGTGCCTTTTTTCCTAAAGCAGTGACCAGTCCCTTAGCTAATACACACATAATTTTGGTCAATAAAATTAAGGTAACAAGCTCTAGAAACACGATAACTTAAGGTACAGTGAGAAATAATTATTGCCCTAATTTGGGATGCTGGGGAATCAAAGCTACATACTTCTCAGTCAGGGAGAACATCCAATAAGAGCTTGGAAAACCACCAGCTGGGAACAGAGAGAGGAAAACAGTGCACCACAGGCAAGGATGGACCAGGGAACCTCTTACTCCCAAGATTCCATGATTACAAGTAGATTTCTCTGGGATAAAACCAGTAACCCTCAAGTTTCAGGTTTCTTCTGACTTGGGGCATATGTTCTTCTACCACCAGGGTGATTTCATCCGCCCCCTCTTGAACCTAAACCAAAACCATTTGCAGACTTAGAAAGGATTTACTGTTCACAGCAACAAAACTGATTTTCTACTGCACCCAGGTGACTTTTTTTTAAATGTCTCCTTTTGAGTTACCAAAGTTAAAGTAAGCAAAGTAGAACTTCCCCCTTGATGATATGTATACCTCAGCTGATGTGCTTTAACATTAAACTAAGAATTAAGCTGTTGATAAGTCCTTGAAATCTGGTATTCCCATAAAACATTCACATTAATTCAAGCAAAACATTAAAGAGCATTACACAGTGAGTCATACTAAAATGGCAATGAAAAGAACAACCATTACGATACGCTTGGCATCATTTTATCTCAAGTTATATAATTCATAGCATGAAAGAATATTTTAAGACTAATATCAAAATGGAGCCCTGGTGGCACAGTGGTTAAGAGATCTGCTACTAAACCAAAAGGTCAGCAGTTCGAATCCACCAGCTTCTCCTTGGAAACCCTTTGAGGTTAATAATAGTAATAAAAACACCTACCTTACAGGGTTAGTGAAAGGAGTAAATGAGATAACCTATAAGTGTCCACCATCATACACAATGCCTGGCACATTGTAGGTGATTGATAAGTAAGCAGTAATGATAACCATAATCAGTAGAGAAGATGATGATAGTTAACACTTATGGAATACTTGTTATGTTTCAGGCATGAGGCCAAGTGCTTTATACGCATTATCTCATTTAATCTTGCAACTCTCATGAGGTCTCTATAGATACTCTTACTATTCTCATTTTATGGATAAGGAAAGCGAAATTTAGAGAAGTTATCAAAATATTGACTCAAGCCCCTAGAACGACAGTACTCTTCCCCTTACTACATAGCATTTAGCAAAGCACTGTTGTATGCAATACAAGACTTCTTTCTCTAAAAACGAAACTGAAGTACTTCTCTGGAAGAACAGCCATTAAACTATCTCTTTTGCTGACCTAAAGGCTTAAGAGGCTGTTTTAAGGAAAGGAGGGGAGGGTGTAACTATGTTCTCTGACACAACTGTGGCTCTCTCATCAGCTTGCTTACAAGAGTATGGAGCAATTAAGATGGCACAGCACAGCCAAAAAAATTACTAGCAAAGAGCATTCACAGAAAACATAGTAATCAATCTCTCTCTCTCTCAACCACTCCGCTATTTGAGCCTTTCTGATAAAAAGAAAACAGATCTCAGGGCAATCCAAGTAATTTTGTGGTTAATTCAAAATAATGCTTCATATTTTAATAAGTTTACCATTGCTTTTTTGTAATTTTGACAAATGCCATTCACACAGACTTTTTAAAGATACTGAGGAAAACAGAAGAACAAGTCACTTCAACCTTAATTTGTAAATTATAGGACAGCTACAAACTACCAGAGAGGATTTTATAAATTGAATCTTGTCTACACATTTTTTTCTAATCTCTAAAAGAGATACTATTTTATTACCAACTTGATAGCATCACAAAATGTATAATTACTGCTGACATCTGACAAGTTTCCCACAGGAATTGAAAAAGCTTAATTAATAATAAAGACATGGGCTCTGAATTCAGACAGTACTAGCTGTATAACTTGGCAAGTTATAACTTCTCTAAACTTCAGTTTCCTCATCCATAAAATCGGAATAAGAAGAATATCTATAGAGACCTCATGAGAGTTGCAAGATTAAATGAGATAATGCATATAAAGCACTTGGCCTCATGCCTGAAACATAACAAGTATTCCATAAGTGTTAACTATGATCATCTATAGTGATTATGGTTATCATTACCACTCACTTATCAATCACCTACAATGTGCCAGGCATTGTGCATGATGCTGGACACTTTTATCATAGCTTATCTTATTTGCTCCTTTCACTAACCCTGTAAGGTAGACGTTTTTATTATCATTACTAACCTCATTTTACCAATGAGGAAACTAAACCTCTACTAGTAGTTATCCAGGTTCATACAATTAATAAATGGCACAGCCAAAACCTGAACCAGAATCTATCTGACAACAAAGCTCCTCAACAGATACAACATAAATATTAACAGGTTCAAATTCTAGAATGGTTAGTAGTGATTCATTACCCAATAGACATCATAGGTGATATTTTTCTGTAAGTAACTACATTAACTTCTGAACATCTCAGCCTAAAAGAGAAAAATCCAATTCCATCTCTTGATTTAGTTAATTGATCTTTCATCTCTTAAAGCTTCATTTCAGGGATGAGGGTGATGATTAAGATAATACATCACATTTATACAATGCTTTAGTATATTAGCTCATTTGCTCTTCACTGCAATCCTATGATACAGGTAGGAATTATCAACTCCATTTTGTAGATGAGAAAAATGAAACTCAAAGAGATTAAGTGACTTGCCCAAGGTCACAAATCTGGCAAATAATGGAACCAGGGCTTGAACCTAAGTCTTCTTGCTCCAAGCACAGTGCTACTTTTCACCAGAGCACAAACAGATAAATAAATTTTAATTAAAAAATAATATCCCCAACACAGCGTGAAAATTGTAACCAATGTCATGGAACAATTTGTATAAAGATGGTTAAGTGGGAATCTAATATGCTGTGTAAACTTTCACCTAAAACACAATAAAATATTTTTTAAAAGGTAGTATCTCCCCCAAAAAAAGTAATCCACACATCATACTCATTCTCACTGATGATCAGAGCAAAGCAATATTGCCATTCTCCAAACTACAACATTTAAAGCAAAGAAAACAGACTTAGAGGAGCAAACACTGTTCAAAATGGCTGGCCACCGGACCTATAATGAAGGCAGAAGATCAGTCAGTCTGCAAGATAACAAATTATCTACCTGTATCAAAAGGAAAATGAAGGAAATATGGCCCAGACCTATACTTGAAGATTTAGTTTACATCAGCAAGGAAGAAGGGTCAGAATTAGTAGATACTGATGGTACTAAAAGAAACAGTTCCTGCATCCAAGAGCTTCCAGAGAAGATAGAAAATTATTTAATAAATATTTAATAAATATTGATGCAAATAAGTAAAACACAACGTGGCAACTGAAATAAAAGATATATGCTATCAGTACATGATGGAGGGAGCACCACCCCACACAAACTGGAGGCACTAGGGTAATTTTCTCATCTGTATAAAGGGAAAAATTAGGAGATGCCCCAAAATGGAAGATAAGCAGTTACACGGGGAGCCACCCTGCTGTAGAACCATACTCGGTTTCTACCTTAGGCTCCACTTATTCTTCTTTCAACATTTCCTATGCATAGTAGCCACATGACTCATTTAGCCGTTCAATAAATCGATCTTCGGCAAGTGTACTGCATATTCTGCTCATTCAAGGCTGGAACACAAATTATAACTGAATCCATTTATTTGACCTGGAATTGATAAATTAATGATTAAAAAATAGTTATTACATGGATTATTCACGCAAAATAAATCTTGGCATTTTAAAATAAACTTCCAGAGTCACCTGCCAGCTTAAGTTATCCATCTTGACCGAAGCCAACAGAAGAAAAATCTTACTACAGATCAATGATAGAAAAAGGGCAAGTTCAGGAAATTCAGTCAAAAAGCAAAACTAAGACAGAAGAAAGTGAACCTGGCTGAGAAGTCCTAGCTGAGCTCAGAAAAAGAAGAAAGACTCTAAGGAGGCTGTTACTGACAACTGCTGCAGATATTCACATTCAACTAATACTTATTTGGCTCTAATGTTCTCTAAATTTAGCGCCCATAAGATCAATAAAGTAGGCAGAGGTAATATGAAACGAACGTGTCTCTGTCCTGTAGGTAAGCAGGTCTCAAAATTTGGTGGACATCAATATCACCCAAGTAGCTTGTTGTTATTGTGTGCCATCAAGTCAGTTCCAACTCAGACAGACCCTCTAGGACAGAAATGCCCCTTAGGTTTCCTGAGCTACAGTTTTCATGGGAGCAGATTGCCATGTCTTTTCTCCCAGGGAATGGCTAGTGGGTTCAATCCATTGACCTTTCGGTTAGCAGTGAGACTTAACCACTGCATCATCAGGGCTCCAAGGGAGCTTGTTAGGAATGTAGATTTTTGTGCCTGAAGCGCTAGAGATTCTGAGGAGAGGCATGGAAAAACATATTTTTAATAAGCAATTCTGATGAAGGTGAATGGTGGGCCAGACTCTGAGAAACACTGCAATGTTCCAGGCACTATCCTACACATTCTGGTGTGTGTTCTCATTTAATCCTCATGAAGATCACAGGAGGTAAATAGATATTACCCCTATTTTATGAACAGGGAAAGAGAAGTCTAAAGTTAAGATGCCCAAGATTTAAAAACTAAAAAGAAAGAAAAAGGACAGAAGGGAAATTTGTTTTATTAGGGATTTAAGACTAACCTGGAGAAAGAAGCTGGTGTTCTAAAACTCTTCAGGAAAAAAAATAACCGTCAATCAGAGAGCTTCATTATATTGTGAAATTCAAAGATACAGCAAAGTAAAAGATGAATATTGAAAATTATGATAATTTTTAATGTTTAATAATGTTTAAATAATTACTTAAAATGCAACTCAACTGTGAATAGTCTGAGTGTGGTAGGAAGTCAAAGTACATTGGTGAGAAGTTATCTATGTTTAAAATTTGCAGTGAGTTTTAATCATTTTTTTGTTTATTTTTAAAGATAAATACTCATCTATAAATATTTACTTTGATATAACCATTTTGATGACTACTTTGAATTATAGTTTTGATACTAACAATTCAGCCTCTGGCCCAGATTATACTAACTCTCCTAACCAGTGGTACCAACTGACCAAGAATGGCAATAAAATACGGAAAGTTTCAGAGAGTATCAGAAAAATGTTACAAATGGTATCCGTAGGCACCACAGTTTTACTAGGCTCTCATAGCCCTGGAAATTTCAGACATTCAGATGCCTACTGATCGTCTCAGAGGACTCAACACTGCTCTATGGCTTTAGAAAAACACAGAAAAATAAGACAAGGTCTCTGTCCTCAAGGAAGCTAAAACTAGAGGGAAAAAATGAACAAAATCTAATAATATGAAGTATGTATAATGGAGAGCTAAATTACCTAATACTGGAGTTCTGGGTAGTGCAAACAGTTAACATGCTCAGCTGCTAACCGAAAGGCTAGAGGTTCAAGTCCCCCCAGAGGCTCCTCAGAATAAAGGCCTGGCAATCTACTTCCAAAACATCAGCCATTGAAAACCCTATGGAGCACAGTTCTACTCTGACACATACAGGGTCACCATAAGTTGGAATTGACTCCACGGCAACTGGTACTGGTATCTAATACTACCTAAATGTTACAGATCACTGAAGGAAATCAATTAGAAGTAAGTAGAGCAAGGAAAGAACATTTATTAAGTATGAGTAACTACTATATACCAAAAACACTTTTACACTTGTTATCGCTTTTAATGCTTGGAATAATTCTGAGAGGTAGGGTTCAAGATGAAGAAAACCAAGTTCAAAGCAATTAAGTAGTTGCCCCAAGTCACACAATTAATGAGTGCCGCATCTGAGAATAAATATCCAGGTCTGAACGCCTCCAGGCAGACAGAGTGCTGCAGGTCAAGAAAATAACACAAGGGAAAGTATCAAGGTAAGAATACTTGAGCAATGAGGAAAGCAGTGTGACTAAAACAAAAAGCATACTGGGAAATAAAGTTGGCCAGAGTTGAGTCAAATTAGAGAGGACCATTATTTATGCTTGATGAGCTAACAGTCATTAAAGGGATATTTAAGGAAGGCTAATCTGGCAGCACTTCAAAGAACGGACTGAAGTAGAGAGGATCTGTAGACAGATATAATCAGCTAAAAAACAGTTTACATAATCTAGAAACACAGTGAGAAAGAGAATAGCTGCCCCTGACAGTCGGAGCTGACCTGGCACTGTCAGCCTGACCCTGGTGTTGCTGGGTGCTGGCCGGGCACTCATGGTTATGCCCCAGTGTTTTCCTGTTAAATGTAATTTCATAGAACATTGACAACAGACAAGGCAACTCTGTAGTCAAGACAGAAAAAAAAATAAGACTGCTCCATAATTAGGTCTCAACAACAAACAAAACATGAACATTGTTCAAGCCACAGAAATGACCAAACTTCCCCCATTGTGAATGCTACAAATGGCTGCTACTGCTTTACTAGATAACGTTTATTAAGATGCCCAATCATAGAATTATCCCCACTTCCTCACAGCACCCAGTCCAGAACAAAGCTCTTCTTTGAATTCTCCCCACAATCCCCTAACGCAAGTCTAAATCCTGTAAGAAATCCCTTCTGATATCTTCTTACTGAGGACCCCCCCCCCCCCCCCCCAGTTCCCCATGGTGTGGGTTCCCTCATTACAATGAGTGAATAAGCCCAATTTTATTCAACTACAGGTATGTTCCTGGGTCTTTGGCTGGAGGGCACTGACAGACATGAGAACCTGTACTAGGATGGTGGCCCTTCCTCCATTCCCATGCCGTGGCTCGTGGTTTGGGAATGGAGGAAGGAAAGTGACATATCCAGGTAAGAACTAGTAATGGGCAACTTAGGAGGATAAAAAAAGTCAAAATTCATTGACCATTTGCGAGAGTATGTGGCATCTGACTAAAATATTATGAACTTAAAGTGGAACTAGTTAAATTACTTCATTGTTTATGGACTGCATAAAAGATAAAGGAAGGCAGGTAAACATTTATTAGGCAATGAGACATTTAAAAATGATGCCTGGGTCCTACCACAAAGATTCTGATTTAATTGGTCTTGAGTGCAGCCTGAGCATCAGGATTTTTAAAAGCTCCCCAGGTGGTTTCAGTGTGCTTCCAAAGTTGAGAACCACTATCTTAAAGAATATCCAAGGCTAGCGGCTAGGAGGAAAAAGGAAAAGATGGAAAAAGACCCAAGGAAGTACTGCAACACAAAGCTAAACGAGAAAAAAAAGGTTGGAAGACTGAGCAGGTGATTCCCAAATATATCAGGAATAATGAAAATGAGGAGGTCACTGTATTTAGCAAATGACAGCAACAAGACAGGTATGTTAGGATAGGTTTAGGTGGCTGGAAAGCATCGTCACCTGAAAGACAATATTCTGCATTAGCAGAATCTTCAAGCAGGAGACTTTCAACCTATGATCCTCGGAGGCTACCTGGATAACAACTACACGTACTACTACAAATGGATGTAACTGTGTACAGCCTGTTTCTAAAAATAGAAGTAAATTCCTCCAGCCATTTTTCCTACCTTGTTCTCACACTGCCATCTGGTGGTTCAGGACTGCAAGGAGCCAACTTGAACTGAAACTGACTCCTAGAGGGCTCTGTGTGAACTCGGTCGATTATAAGACAGATATGAAAGAGCCTAAATTCACGGGTTTAATTCTAATGTCTTCCTTTGTTTAATTAGGGTAGAAGATAGCCTTAAGGCACAGCTTCTTTTAGGGATGGTTAATATGTTCTTAAAAAAAAAAAAAAAAAAAAACCTGTTGCTGTCGAGTTGATTCTGACTCACAGAGACCCTACGGGACAGAGAAGAACTGTCCCATGGGGTTTCCAAGAAGCGGCTGGTGGATTTGAACTACTGACCTTTTGGTTAACAGCCAAATGCTTAACCACTCTCTGCTAACCCAGAACTAAAACCATTCCCGAGGCCAACTCTTCAGACAAAGATTAGACTGGACTATGGGACATAAAAAGATACTGTGAAGAGTGTGCTTCTTAGCTCAAGTAGATACATGAGACTAAATGGGCAGCTCCTGTCTGGAGAAGGCAGAGAGGGTCAGGAGCTGGTTGAATGGACACAGGAAATCCGGGGTGGAAAGGAGGAGTGTGCTGTCACAGTATAGGGAGAGCAACTAGGGTCACAAAACCATGTGTGTATAAATTTTTGTATGAGAAACTAACTTGAATTGTAAAGTTTCACTTGAAGCACAATTGTTAAAAAATCAAGCAAATATATCAATGAAGATAAGAAGTGGCAATATTAATCTCTGATAGGATAGACTTTAAGGCAAAAATCAGCTTAAGAGATGAGGAAGGGCATTATATAATGATTAAAGGGTCGATCCACCAAGAGAACATAACCATAATAAATATTTACATACCCAACGACAGAGCCCAAAATACATAAAACAAACTCTAACAGAACTGAAAAAAGAAATTAGCAACTCCACAATAGTAGGAGACTTTAACACACCACTTTAAATGAAGAACAGAACAACCAGAAAGTAACTCAACAAAGATACAGAAGATCTACACAACACAATCAACCAACCTGATCTCATAGACATATACAGAACAACCCACCCAACAACAGTACAATACATATTCTTTTCCAGCACACAAGGATCATTCTCCAGAATAGACCATATGCTAGGACACAAAACAAGCCTCAATTCAAGAACATTGAAATAACACAAAGCATTTTCTCTTATCATAATGCTATAAAACTAGAAATCAATAACAGGAAGAAAAGAAAAATAAATAAAATACATGGAAACTGAATAACACCCTATGGAAACTGAATAACACCCTGCTTAAAAACCACTGGGTACTAGAAGAAATAAAAAATGAAAACAAAAAATTCCTAGAATCAAATGAGAATGAAAACACAACATACCAAAACCTTTGGGACAAAGCAAGTGCAGGGCTCAGAGGTCAATTTGTAGTAACAAACGCACACATCAAAAAAAAGCCAAAATCAATACTTTAACTCTACAACGCCAACAAACAGAAAAAGATCAGCAAAAGAAGCCCAGAGTCAGCAGAAGAAAGGCAATAATAAAGATTACAGCAGAAACAAATGAAACAGAAAAACAGAAAGAATCAACAAGCCTAGAAGTCAGTTCTTTGAAAGGATCAATAAAACGACAAATCACTGGCCAAACTGACAAAGGAAAAGAAAGAGAAGATGCAAATAAAACAAATAAGAATTGAGATGGGTGATGTTACAACAGAACCAACTGAAATAAAAAGGATGTTACAATCTGTTACAAGATTATGAAGAACTGTACTCCAACAAATCTGAAAATCTAGAAGAAATGGACAAATTTCTAGAAACACACCACCTACCTAAACTAACACAAACTGAGGTAGAAGATTTGAACAGACCCACAACAAAAGAAGAAACTGAAGGGTCATAAAATATCTCCCAACCAAAAAAAAAAAAACGCTGGCCCATACAGCTTCACTGGAGAATTCTACCAAACATTTAGAGAAGAGCTAACATCAATTCTACTCAAATTATTCCAGAACACAGAAAAAGATGCAATACTCCCTAATTCACTCTATGAAGCCAGCATAACCCTGATACCAAAACTAGGCAAAGACACCACTAAAAAAGAAAATTATAGACAGATATCCCTCTTGAATACAAATACTGTCTTAGTCATCTAGTGCTGCTGTAACAGAAATATCACAAGTGGATGGCGTTAACAAAGAGAAATTTATTTCTTCATAGTAAAGTACGCTGAAGTCTAAATTCAGGGTGTCAGCTCCAGGGGAAGGCTTTCTCTCTCTGTCAATCTTTTCATCAATCTTCCCCTGGACTAGGAGCTTCTCCATGCAGAGACCCCAGGTCCAAAGGATGTGCTCTGCTCCCAGCACTGCTTTCTTGGTAGTATGAGGTCCCCAACTCTCTGCTTGCCTCCCTTTCCTTTTATCTCTTGTAAGATAAAAGGTGGTACAGGCCACACCCCAGGGAAACTCCCTTTACATTGGATTGGGGATGTGACCTGGGTAAGGGTGGTGTTAACAATCCTGCCCTAATCCTCTTTAACACAAAATAACAATCACAAAATGGAGGACAACCAGACAATACTGGGAATCATGGCCTAACCAAGTTGACACATATTTTGGGGGGACACAATTCAGTCCATGACAGACACAAAAATTCTCAACAAAAACTAGCCAACAGAATTCAACAGCATTTCAAAAAAAGAGCACATCATGACCAAGTAGGATTCATGCCAGGTATGCAAGGATGGTTCAACATTAGAAACTCAATCAACATATTCCACCACATAAATAAAACAAAGGAAAAGAACCACATGATCATATCAATCAACACAGAAAAGGCATTTGATAAAAACCAACACCCATTCCTGATACAAAGTCTCAACAAAACAGGAATAGCAGGGAAATTCCTCAACACAATTAAGGGCATACACACAAAACCAAGAGGCAACATTATTCTCAACAGACACAGACCAAAATAATTTCCCTTGTAAACTGGAACCAGACAAAGATGCCTCTTATCACCACTCTTATTCAATATTGTATTGGACATTCTAGCCACAGCAACAAGGCAAGAAAGGGAAATAAAAGGTATCCAAATTGGTTAGGAAGAAGTAAAGCTATCCTTATTTGCAGACGATATGATCCTATATGTAGAAAATCCCAGAGATTCTACAAGAAAGCTACGGAGTAATGGAAGAATTAAGCAAAGTGGCATGGTAGATCAACATACAAAAATCAGTCGGATTCCTCTACACTAACAATGAGAACTCTGACAAAGGAAATCAAGAAAACAATATCATTTACAATAGCCCCCAAAAAGATGAAATACTTAGGAATAAATCTAACCAGGGACATAAAACACTTATACAAAGAAAACTACAAAACACTACTGCAAGAAACCAAAAGAGACCAACATAAATGGAAAAACACACCATGTTCATGGACAGGAAGACTTAAGATTATAAAAATGTCAACACACCCTAAGTGATCTATAGATATAATGCAATCCCAATTAAAATTCCAACAACATTTTTTAACAAAATAGAAAAACTAATCACAAACTTTATATGGAAAGGAAAGGCAACAGATAAGCAAAGCATTATTGAAAAAGAACAAAGTAAGAGACCTCACACTTACCAATCTCAGAACCTACTATACAGCCATGGTAGTCAAAACAGCCTGGTATGGATACAATGACAGACACATAGACAATGGAACAGAACTGAGAACCAATAAGTAAATCCAGCCACTTATGGACAGTTGATCTTCAACAAAGAGTCAAAATCCATTTAATTGGGAAGAGACAAGTCTCTTTAACAAATGGTACTGGCAAAATTGGGTATGTATTTGCATAAAAATGAAAAAGGATCCTTACCGCACACCATACACAAAAACTAACTCAAGATGGACCAAAGACCTAAATGTAAAACCTAAAACTATAAAGATCATGGAAAATAAAAAGGGGTAAACCTAAGGGCTCTAATTTACAGCATAAATAGACTATCAAGCATAACTAAAAATGCACAAACAGAAAAAGATAAACTAGACAACTGAGACCTCCTAAAAATTAAATACATATGCACATCTAAAGACTTCACCAAAAGGGTAAAAAGAGAACCTACAGACTGGAAAAAAAATTTTGATAACAACATATCCAACAAGGGACTAACGTCTAAAATGTATAGAAACTTTCAACACCTCAACAAAAAGGCAATCCAATTAAAAAATGAGCAGAGGAAGCAACCCAGATACCCATCAACAGATGAATGTATAAACAAACTATGGTACATACCCACAATGGAATATTATGCAACGATAAAGAACAATGATGAATTCGTGAAGCATCTCACAACACGGATGAATCTGGAGGGCATTATGCTGCGTGAAATAAGTCAATCACAAAAGGACAAATATTATATGAGACCACTACTATAAAAACTCATCAAAAAGTTTACACATAAAAAGAAACCATCTTTGATGTTTATAAGGGAGGGGAGGGGTGGGGGGGAACACTAACAGACAACAGATAAGTGGTAACTTTGGTGAAGGCTAAGACAGTACACAATACTGGGGAAGCCAGCACAACTTGAACAAGGAAAGGAAAGGTCATGGAAGCTCCACAGACACATCCAAACTCCCTGAAGGACTGAATTGCTGGGCTTAGGGCTGTGGGGACCATGGTCTCAGGGAACATCTAGCTCAACTGGCATAACATAGTTTATAAAGAAAATGTTCTACATTCTACCTTGATGAGTAGTATCTGGGGTCTTAAAAGCCTGTGAGCAGCCATCTAAGATACTCCACTGGTCTCCCCCCTTCGGGAGCAAGGGAGAATGAAGAAAACAAGATACAAGGGAAAGATTAGTCCAAAGGACTAATAATGGACCACAACCACCACAGCCTCCACCAGACTAAGGCCAGTACAACCAGATGGTGCCCAGCGACCACAACTGACTGCTCTGACAGGGATCACAATAGAGGGTCCTGGAAAGAGCTGGAGAAAACTGTAGAACAAAATTATAACTCACAAAATAAGACCAGACTTACTGACCTGGCAGACTGGAGAAACTGAGAGTATGGCCCCCGGATACCCTTTTAGCTCAGTAATGAAATCACTCCCGAGGTTCACCCTTCAGTAAAAGATTAGACAGGCCCATAAAACAAAACAAGACCAAAATGGCACAACAGCCCAGGGACAAAACTAGAAGGCAGGAGGGGACAGGAAAGCTAATAGGGAACCCAAGGTCGAGAAGGAGAGTGCTGACACGTCATGGGGTTGTTAACCAGTGTCATAAAACAATATGCATACTGTTTAATGAGAAACTAGTTTGTTCTGTAAACCTTCATCTAAAGTAAAATTAAAAAAAGAAAACAAAATAATAATAATATAAATAAATAAATAAATAATTAGCAGAGGTCATGAGCAGACACTTCACCAAACGACATTCAGGAGGCCAACAAATATATACAAAGAGATGCTCGCGATCATTAGCCATTAGAGAGATGCAAATCAAAACTACACTGAGATAACACCTCACACCAGTAATAACAGCACTGATCAAAAAACAGAAAACAAATAATGTTGGTGAAGTTATGGAGACACTGGAACTCTCATACACTGCTGGGGGGAATGTAAAATGGTACAACCACTGTGGAAAATGGTACGGAGCTTCCTTAAAAAGCTAAAATAGAAATACGATATGATCCAGCAATCCCACTCCTGGGTATATATCCTAGAGAAAAGAGAGCCATGACATGAGTAGACATATGCACACCCATGTTCACTGCAGCATTATTCACAATAGCAAAAAGATGGAAACAACCGAAGTACCCATCAACAGATAGATGGATAAACAAACTGTGGTACATACACAATGGAATACTACGCAATGTTAAATAACAATGATGAATCCGTGAAACATCTCACAACATGAATGAACCTGGAGAACATTATGTTGAGTGAAATAAGTCAATTACAAAAGGACAAATACTGCATGAGACCACTATTATAAAAAGTCAGGAAAAGGTTTATACACAGAAAGAAACATACTTTGATGGTTACCAGGGATGGGAGGGGAAGGAAGGAAAATCACTAACTACATAGTAGACAGGTGTTAACTTTGGTAAAGGGAAACACAATACACAATATGGGAAAGTCAGCACTACATGACCAACACAAAGGAAGACACTAAGAGGTACACAAGAGTAACAGGCAACAATGGTAAACACTGTTACATACACAATCTTGCAACAACAGTAATAACAGACAATAACTGACGAGTAGATACACAGGCACATAGGTAAACTGAACAGGCGTGGCACGGTGCATGGGAGTACACCCACAAACATATACAGGTTTGGCAGTGGACATTTCTACATACATATTTTGCTATACTGCAAATATATCCAAATATACAGTAGAACACACACAAGGGGCACAGTCATGAAAACTTCTTAGCCATAACCCAACACCTTGCACAACTGAAGCACTAGACTCGAGGGCTTAGGACCATAGTCTCAGGGGACATCTAGGCCAATTGGCATAGCACAGTCCATAAAGACACTGTTCTACATCCTACCTCGGCAAGTAGCAATTGGGATCTTAAAAGCTTGCGAGTGGCCAACTAAGATACAACTATTACTCTCTTTCCATCCAGACCAAAGAAGAACGAAGAAAACCAAAGACTCAAGGAAACAATGAGTCCAAAGGACTAATGGACCACATGATCCATAATCTCCACTAGCCCAAGACCAGAAGAATTAGATGGTGCCTGGCTACCACTACTTACCGCTCTGATGATATCACAATAGAAGGTCCTGGACAGAGCTGGAGAAAAATGTTGGGCAAAATTCGAATTCATAAAAAAGACCGGATTTACTGGTCTGATAGAGACTGGTGTAACCCCTGACACTATGGTCCTTAGACATCCTTCCAACTTGGAACTGAACCCACTCCCGGAGATCACCTCTCAGCCAACAGACAGGCCTATAAAGGGATCAATAACATCCGTCAGGAAGATGCACCTCAGAACAATCAACCATAGGAGACCAAAATGGCAGCATTTGCCCAGAAGCAAAGTTTAGAAGGCAGGAAGGGGCAGGGAAGTTGGGCAAATGTAAATAAGGAACCCAGGAAGGAGTGGGTAGAGTGCTGTCACATTGAGGGGATTGCAACCAATGTCAAGAAAGAAGCTGTTTATAAATTGTTGAATGAGAAACTAATTTGCTCTGTAAACTTTCGCTTAAACAACAATAAAATGCTCCCAAAAAAATAAACCCTGAAGAGCAGTTCTAGTCTGCACACATGGGGTCGCTATGAGTTGTTTTTAAGGGGATCAACATGCACAATTTTTTCCTGAAATAGTCCCAAATCCAAACGTGACCAGTTTCAGACATAGATTTTTACTTTTATTGTGAAAAACACAGTCATTATTAATAAGGCACTGTCACCATACAAATCTGACCAGGGTTCTTTCATTATGGTGAATTTTACACAGATATTTATGACAGAAATTGACTTGTTTGCCTTTTTTTTTGGTCAAATTCAAAACAAAGTCTATGGTCAGTGTTAGAGGTTGAGACTAGTCTGGAAAGGAGGATCATGAAGGTGATCACTCAGAGATACTAAGTTTTAATAACTGAAAACTAAATCACTCTTCTGAAAGATTTTTGCGTGCTTGTCATCCCACTGTCCATGAGAGGGAGCACCCCATCTAAGTAAGACTTTATGAGGAACTCCTAGACGAAAATGAGAAATCATCCAAAAGTTGATCTGCAAAAGTTTAAGTGTTACATATACAGAGTTAAATGCAAAATCAAATTGTGAAACCCCCAAGAGAGTTTCAAAAGAAATATTTATCAAACAACTGGGCTGCTGTAACATTAAGTTTAATAAAGGTACTTACAGAAACCAGTACTGCTCAGTTTAATGTACAATTACACAGATGTCTTGTTAAATGTGTATTCTAATTCAGTAAGTGTGGTGCAGCAGAAAATTCTGCACGTCTCACAAGCTCCTAGTTGATACTGAGGCTGTTGATCCACAGACCACACTAGCAGTAGCAAAGACTGAATTATAATGCAAATTCAATTCCCAATTTCACATGTTTAACTCTTGCATAAAGTTATGGAATGGACTGCGAAGGAGTGGGACCCTAAATCTGGCACACCAATATTTGGAGATATTCCCAAGAAGATGCGTATCTTCAGCCCCTAAATTCTGAGTTGCCTCTGCCAGTAGAAGCACTCTGAGGAGGTTGGTCTCCCTTCACCCAAAGAGCCTGTAATGGCCTCCCTCACAGTAACTGCCTTGGAGAGGACTGCTGATCCTCCTCAGTAACTACTTCCACAACTTCTCACTGTTTCTAGAACTATGACCAGACTCAAGTCCCAGCAGACCCCCCAAGGATAAAGTTTAAAAGTGTGACCCATGAGGAGCTGCATGACACACCAAAAGAATTACAAGATTTTGCCAGTTTGTATCCACAGAAAGGTCCCTAGGTGACGCAAATGGTTTGCACTTGTTTGCTAACTTAAATGTTGCAGGTTCAAACTCAAACAGCAGTACTGCAGAAGAAAAGGCCTGGCAATCTGCTTCTGTTAAGATTACAGCCAAGAAAAGCCTATGGACCAATTATACTCAGCAACATGTGGGGTCGGCATGAGTTGGAATTGACTCAATGGCAACTAACAACAACAAATCAACATAAACTTGAGGAACACATATAGGAATGAATCCTAAGAGTGCTGGATTAAGGTGGAAGGAAGACAATGCTAAATCAAACTCAATTTGATATGGGTGCACTAAACTGAGATTGTGGATTCGATGGGTTAGCTGGGAATGGCTGTAACAGTTTGCTTGACTGGTTGACTGAATTTAGACTTCTAGCCTCCTAAACGGTGAGAAAATACATTTGTCTGTCAAAGCCACTCACTTGTAGTATTTGTTATAACAGCACTAGCTAACTAAGACTGAAAAAAAAACTGTTGCCGTCAAGTCAATTCCAACATAGCAACCCTACAGGATAGGAAGGGTTTCCAAGGAGTGACTGGTGGATTTGAACTCTCGACTTTCTGGTTAGCAGCCAAGCTCTTAATCACTATGCCACCAGGACTCTGATAACTAAGACAGTACCCTTTAATCTGGAAAATTCCTTAGTCTTTGTTATTCATGACCTTAACACATTTGCAGAGTAAACCCACTGACTTCGAGTTGATTCTGACTCAATTACTACCCTGTCCTATAGGGTTTCCAAGGAGCAGCTGATGGATTCAAACTGCCGACCTTTCGGTTAGCAGCCAAACGCTTAACCTCTGTGCCACCAGGGCTCTGTCTGCAGAGTACTGCCCAGTTATTTTCTACTTTCTCTTAATTTGGTGTTGCTTGATGTTTCCTCATGATTAAATTCAGGTTACGCAATTTTACAAGAATACCACAGAAGTGATGCGTCTTTCTCAGTACATATCAGGAGGCAGGGGTTATAAATTTGTCCTACTATTGTGATGTTAACTCTGATCACTCAATAACTATTATACTTAATTGATGCCAATTTTCCTATCAGCATAGACAAAGATTCAGTACTTCTCATAGAATGATTCTCCACCCGCCCATGACCGCTAGTAACCATTCAGTGTTTTTGTTTTTAATAATATTTTAATGTGTTCTTGGTGAAAGTTTACATAGAAAATTAGGTTCCCATTCGACAATTTCTATACAAATTGTTCAATGACATTAGTCACATTTTTCACACATTTTTCTCTTTAGTTGCGTTCCGGTTGTTCATTTCCAGGTACTCTAGTTTCCCTGTCCCCTTATCTTCTCACCTTTGCTTTAGAGTAACTGTTGACCTTCTGGTCTCATACAGATGATTTTTTAATGGAGCACCATACTCACAGATAATATCCTTTATTTTGTGTGCCAATCTGTTATTTCCCTAAAAGGTTACCCCAGGGGAAATAACTATTTGTTTGTGTATATTTAGCTATGCTTGTCATTTCATGGAAGTGATACGTAGGTTCTTCAATGGCTGATTTTTCAGAAGTAGATCACTACACCTTTCTTACAAGGTGCCTCTTGGATGGTGTCGAACCTCCAACCTTTTGGTTAGCAGCCAAGTGCTATTAATTGTTGGCACCATCCAGGGACCCCATTAATAGATGTAGGAATCTACAACTAGTACAAACATGATTAAAATCACATGACTACTTCCATACGTGATTAAAACGTGCTGGACAGAATTCAACACCTACTCTTAATAAAAACTCTTGAGAAAATAGAAGGGAATAGATACTTTCTTAGCATGATAAAATATATTTACCTCAATCCTAAATCCAGCATCTTTCACAATATGGAAACACTACAGGCTAAGAACAAGACAAGAATCCCTACTATTTTCACCAGTATTTAACACTGTTCTAGGAGCATTACTCAATGCAACTGAACTAGAAAAAAACATTTAGAGGCATACAAAGTGAAAAAGAAGAAATAACATTACACATTTGAAGATGACATGAGTATTCCCAGAAAATCCTAGAGAATCGATGACAAAAATAAGAAAATAATTTAACAAAGGAGCAGGATATAAAATAGGCAAAAATCAATAGGATTCTTATACACAAATAACCCATTAGAAGATATGATGAATAAGAACGCTCCATTTACAATGACCAAAAAAAAAAGGTAAAATACTTGGGAACTTAAGAAATGTTCAAAGTCTATATAAAGATGACTATAAAATATTCCCTAAAGACATATAGCTTTGAACAAACAAAAAGGCATCCCTTGTTCTTGGTTCAGACAGCTCAACATCATCAAGATGTCAGTTCTCCCTAAGTTGATTTATAAGTATAATGCCATCACAAAAAAAATTCCGAGTTTTTCTTTTTTAGACAAGAAAAAAAGTAGGTAGGAGATAGACAAGTTGACCCTAAAGTTCATTTGGAAAAACAAACACACAAGAATGGATAGAAAAACACTGCAAAGGAAGAACTAACAGCCCTATCAGATACTGAAGCATACTACAAATTATTTGTAATTAAAGCAGTATGGTACTGATGCATGAACAGACAGACTGACCAAAGGAATAGAGTACAATGTCCAGAAACAGGCCAACCAGTGTGATGATCAATGCACCCTGGTGGCACAGTGGACAAAGCGCTTGACTACTAACAAAAAGGTCAGCAGTTTGAAACCACCAGTGGCTCCGCAGGAGAAAGATGTGGCAATCTGCTTCTGTAAAGATTTACAGCCTTAGAAACCCTATGGGGTTGCTATGAGTCAGAATTCACTCAATGGCAGTGAGTTTGGTTTTTGGTTTTTTAGTGTGATGATCCAGAAGTCCTGGTGGCACACTGGTTAAAGCATTGAGCTGCTAACCAAAAGGCTGGTGATTCAAACCAAACAGCCACTCTGCAGGAGAAAGATGTAGTAGTCTGCTTCCGTAAAGACTTCCAGCCTTGGTAACCCTATAGGGCAGCTCTACTCTGTCCTATAGGGCTGCTATGAGTTGGAGTCGACTCGACGGCAGTGGATTTTGGAGTGTGATGATCAAGGAGCCCTGGTGGCACAGTGGTTAAATACTTGGCTGCTAACCGAAAGGTCGGTGGTCCAAATCCACCAGTGGTCCCATGGGAGAAAGATGTGGCAGTCTGCTTCCATACAGATTACAGTCTTGGAAACCCTGTGGAGCAGTTCTACTCTGTCCTATATGTTCACTATGAGTCAGAATCAACTCGACCCCATACAACAAAAACAGTGCATGATCAGGCCCTAGGTGATACAAACGGTTTGCACTCAACTGTTAACCTAAAGTTTGGTGGTTTGAACCTCTCAGCAGTGCTGTGAAAGAAAAGCCTAGAGAGCTGCTTCCATTAAGATTACAGCCAAAAAAACCTATGAAGCAGTTCTGCTGTGCAACACATGGGGTCATCATGAGTCAGAATCAACTCGACAGCAACTAACAACAGTGTATGATCTAGCATATGACCACTGCAGTAACTCACTGGAACAAAAATCTTTTTAATAAATGATGATGACAACTGGGTAGCCATTTCAAAAAAGATAAAATTAGATCCATTCCTTACACCATACAGAAGAATAAACTCTAAATGAATGAGAGAAACAAATGGGAAGATTTAAAGTATACAAGTCCTAGAAGAAAATATGGGTGACTTCTTCTATCATAAGTAGTCGAGACAAATGATAACCTGGGAGAAAATATCTGCAACATTTATCACAGATACAGGGCTAATATTGTTATTATACAAAAATATTTAAAATTTGAGAAGACCAGAAATCATATAGAAAAATGGGCAAAAGACATGCACAGACAATTCACAAAAAGATACAAAAATGGCCTTTAAACAAGTGGAAAGATGTTCAACTTCACTCATAATGCAATTTAAATGCAAATTAAAACTACACTGAGATCCCATTTCTTACCCATCAGACTGGCAAAAATTCGAAAGCTTGACAATGCACTCAGTCTGCAAAGCTGAGAGAGACAGGCACTTCTATACATTGCTAGCTGGAGTGCAAGACAGTACAACACCCACAAATGTATTTACACTTTGACCCAGCAATCCTATCTAAGAACTTACTCTGAAGATACACCTGCAACAACACAAAAATACATACATGAAAGGTTATTCATTAGAGCATTATTTGTAATATCAAAATACTAAAAATTAGCTAAATGTCCAAGCATAGGAAGTCAGAAACCATGGTATGTACACAAAATAGAGTACTATACCAAAAAACCCATTGCCATCAACTTGATTCCAACTCATACAGACTCTATAGGACAAAGCAGAACTGCCCGACAGGGCTTCCAAGGAGTGGCTGGTGGATTCGAACTACCAATCTTTTGGTTAGCAGCGGGGTTCTTAACCACTGCACCACCAAGCCTCCATTTTATAAAAAGAATAAGGTTGCTATGGACTGATATGGAGGGATTTCCAGGAGATATTGTTAAGCAAAGGAGCCCTGGTGGCACAATGGTTAAGTGCTAGGCTGCCAACAGAAAGGTTGGTAGTTAGAATCCACCAGCCATTCCGCAGAAGAAAAGACCTGGCAGTCTGCTCCCGTAAAGATTACAGCCTAGGAAAACCTATGGGCAGTTCTACTCTGTCCTACAGGGTCGCTATGAGTCAGAATCAACTCAATGGCACACGACAACGATTAAGTGAAGAAAGCAAAATGCAAGAGCATATACAGTATGCCACCTTTTGTATAAGAGTGAAAAATATTTACTTAACTTTACCAAAAAAAAAAGACAAGACATACTAGATAGA
Source organism: Dugong dugon (assembly GCA_030035585.1). Lineage (NCBI taxonomy): Eukaryota > Metazoa > Chordata > Mammalia > Sirenia > Dugongidae > Dugong > Dugong dugon. The sequence goes on along the minus strand of CM057469.1, from coordinate 17,356,133 downwards.
CCAGAAAACAATGAACCTGCTTACTTACAAAGGGTGGGCAGTGGGGAACAGGATGCATAAGGAAGGAAATTCCATTGTGCACAGGGTCACCATGAGTCAGGCGCCAACTCACAGTTGTAATGCCAGCTAACAACAATGCTTCTATCAGTACATCTTTTTGTACAGTTTGGAATTTTGGAAACATTTCAATGTTCTACGTATTCAAAAATTAAAATTAAATAAAAACCATGGGACGGGAAGTAACCTAAAACTGAAATCAGAGTGAAACAAATGAACTCAATTGTATTCCAAATAAATACCATAAACACACAGAAGAGAAAAAAAGAAAGACTACAAGTAATTTATAAGCACAGTACTTGACTATATACCCTCAGTCTCGGGTGGAGTGGAGGGGAGAGGGGAATTGCAAACAAATGCTGAACTGTTTTTAGTAGGCTTATTTTTTCGTAGTGATGTGGGCAAAGCAGTTCTGAAAAAAATTTAGACCACATATAGAGATAGATAAGTAGCCACCTTCGAGTCAACTCCAACTCATGGCAACCTTATGTACAACAGAATAAAACGTTGCCCAGTCCTGCGTCATCTTCAAGATCACTGGCATGCTCGAGTCTATCACCATGGTTACTGCGCCGATCCACCTTGCCAAGGGTCTCCCTCGCCCTCACTTCACCAAACATGATGTCTTCCTCCAGCAATTAATCCATCCTGATGACGTGTCCAAAGCAAGTGAGTGACGATGTTCCTTTGTGATCTATAAGGTTTTCACTGGCCAGTTTTCAAAAGTAGATCAGCAGGCCTTTCTTCTTATTCTGCTTTCGTCTGGAAGCTCCACTGAAACCTGTCCACCAGGGGTGATCCTGCTAGTATGTGAAATACTGGTGGCATAGCTTCCAGCATCACAGCAAGCCATCACAAAATTATATACTGATCAAAATTAAACAGTATGACAAACTGACAGACAGGTGGTAGAGACCACATATAGAGTTAAAATAATGAGAAAATGGACTGATGTCACTGAGGGTCTCACTGAGGAAGAAGGAACATACAAATATGGAACAGCAGACTACAAGAAAGAACCCTGAGGAGACAAACTGAAATTGGAGGTACTGGTGTGAAATCATGATATCTAAAATACGGAGACGTAGATGTGGATGCATTTTATGCATGCACATGTCTATGCTGTGTACATATCTTCACACTTACTTTCAGCTCGGGCTGCTGAAAGGATCAAGAAACAAAGACATCCCAGTAGCATATCCAGTGCTCAGATCTTCATCTCTAATACCATTCCTCACCACAAGCCAAGAATCCTCAGAGAAATACTGATTCCAGGGTTGGGGCAGGCAACCAGGATGAGCCTAGAACATTTGGTATACCAGAAAGTAAGGATGTTTAAAAGAAAAAAAAAAAGATAGGGGCATATTACAACGACATGAGAGCCAGCTTGAAGAGTCTCCTCCAGGCAAAATCTGGGACAATTTGAGCACCAGAATAATAAGGTAACACAATTAATTATAAAGCATTTAAAAAGTTAGAAATTCATGGGCTACAGAGAAAATTAAAAAATAAATAAGTAAACAGAGGAATCATCAATCATCATGCCAGGATACTATTAGGAAAGAATCATCCATGGGTGTTAAATCTAGGGGAAATTTTTGATGAGGAACACTATATTTGCATGGTCTTAAAGTGTCTCCCACAGACTACTAATTTCAAGGGGGGAAAAGAACACAGTGGAGAAATCAGACTACAGCTTGACTAGTTGATCAAAATTAACAGCATCAACAAAAAGCAGCTAGACATCCTGAACCTCTAAAGGTGATACCCTGAGAAGGGTACAACATCACCTATGTAGCATTCCAGCTGAGAATGCATGACTTGACTCTAATCATGAAGAAACATTAGATAAACCTAAAATGACGAACGTCCTTCTTTTAAAAAAAAAAAAAAAAAAAGGAGGGGATTTATACTCTTTAAAAATGTTGATGTCTGTGAGCAGCCATCTAAGATACTCCACTGGTTTCACCCCTTCCAAAGCAAGGGAGAATGAAGAGGACAGAATACAAGGAAAAGATTAGTCCAAAGGACTAATGGACCACAGCTACCAAGGCCTCCACCAGACTGAGTCCAGTACAGCTAGATGGTGCCCGGCTACCACCACTGACTTCTCTGACTGGGATCACAACAGAGAGTTCTGGACAGAGCTGGAGAAGGATGTAGAACAAAATTCTAACACACACAAAGAAGACCAGATTTACTGGCCTGAAAGAGACTGGAGAAACCCCGAGAGTATGGCCTCTGGACACCCTTTTAGCTCAGTGGTGAAATCACTTCCGAGGTTCACCGTTCAGCCAGGGATTGGACAGCCCCATAAAACAAAAGGAGACTAATGGGGCACAGCAGTCCAGGGACAAGGACTAGAAAGCAGGAGGGGACAGGGAAGCTGGTGACAGTGAACCCAAGTTTGAGTAAGGACAGTGTTGACATGTAGTGGGGTTGTTAACCATTGTCATAGGGCAACATGTGTACTGTTTAATGAGAAACTATTTTGTTCTGTAAACCTTCATTGAAAGTGAGAATAGCAGCACAACTGGAAGAAGGTAAACAATGTCACTGAATTGCGCATGTAGAAATTTTTGAAATGGTGTATCTTTGGCTGTGTATATCTTCACCAAAAAAAAGGTCAAGAAAGGAGAGTGTTGTCATGTCATAGGGTTGTTAACCAATGTCATGAAACAATGTGTACTACTGTTTAATAAGAAGCTATTTGTTCTGTAAACCTTCACCTAAAGTACAATTTAAAAAAAAAAAAATGTCCATGTTACATATGACAGAGAAAAGTTGTGGAAATGTTCCAGATTAAAGCAGGCCAAAAAGATAGGCAAGTAAATGCAATACCTGACCCTAGACTAGATCCTGTACTAGAGGGGGAAAAGACAGTATAAAGAACAACACTGGGTCAACTGACAAAATTGGAATACAGATGGTAAACGGTTATCAATGTTTTAATTTACTGAAGTCGATAACCACACTGTGGTGATGGAAGAGAATTTCCCTATTCTTTGGATATACACACACTAAAATATTTAGGGGTAAAGGGCCAGGATGTACGTGACTTATTAGCAAATGGTTCAGGAAAAAAATGAGGCATGCATGCGTGTGTGCGTGCTTGTCTGTGTGCGTGTGTGTGCGTGCATGTGTGTAGACAGAGATGGGGGTCCAAAGGAGAAGAATATGTATATGTGATAAAGCAAATGAGGTAAATGTTAATAATCAAATTTGAGTAAACGGCATAGAGTTTTTTAATACTATTCTTATTTTTGTAACTTTTCTCTATAAGTGTGAAATTATTTCCAAATAAAAAGCTTTAAATGTTTTAAAAATTATAGTAGTAAGAGTTTACATTATCTTTCCTTGAAGGTAGACAGAAGAGCATATAAGTATTTCAAACACCAAGATGATGGTAACTCTAAAGGTAAATGTGCAAATTAATCTTAAAAATAACTCCAAATCCTAATTTCATACAATTTTCTACACACTTATTACTAAAACTAAATATATTCCTTCATACATAAAAGAATAGAAAGCTCTCACCACATCTACGGTACTGCTTCATATTAAAGATGCTGACCTAGGGATAATTCAGATGTCTGATTACATGTCAATAGTCTCTAATTCCTTTTCACCATATACAGTGCAATTTCAGGGATGCTATAATATCCATTTGGTAAGTGCTTATCGAGTACTTACAGTGGGCTACATGTCATTCATTTGACCCTTTTAAGTTACTGCTACTCATGTGTGACAGTGAACCAGCAGCATTTGCACCACCTGAGAAGACTGTTAGAAATGCAAAATCTGAGACCCCACCCACCCACCCAAATCTTACTGAATCAGAATCTTTGCCTTAAACTTTAACAAGATGCTCGGGTGATTCATATGCACATTAAAGTTGGGGAAGCTCTGCTCTAAGTGACTAAACTCAATAGAGGTTTATTTTTTGCTCCCACTAAATCTGATGCTCCAGAGCAGCTCTCCTCCACACTGTGACTCATGCTTTTTATGTTTCTACATCTTAACTCATGGTTTCCACAGTCATCAAAGCAAGGCGAGAGAGAGCAGGGAAGATGGCATAGAATATCTGATGGCAGGCCGAGAATTAGCTTATTAACTTCCAACCCACCCTCCACTGGCCAAAACTCAGTCACTGGGCCCCAGGTCAACTACTAAGAGGCTAGGAGATTAGCTGTCTTGTGTGCCCAAAGTGAGAAAATAATCAAGGTCATTAAACGATACTGGAGTCTCAAGAATATCAAGAAAAAACTGAATAACCAGGCTCGAGCAAGGGCAGATCCAGGACAGTTATGAAGACCATCATCAACAGGAATTCTAGTTCCCTCAGTTCAAGTTCTGAAGCCAAAGGCTAGCCAGGGAACTGGCTCACCCGGCATCAAGTGGTTCACTCCTGGTCTAACCAGCTGGCAATTCCAAAAAAAGTGGATGTGAACTGACAAAACATTTAAAAGACATTTTGGTACTAACCAACATGATATCTTACATACTATCCCAAATGATACAAAGTCTAAGAAACACTTTCTCAAAGTTTATTTAAGTCTCTAATTAGAAAAAATGATACATGCTTGTTTAGGGAAAAAATATATAAAGTACAAAAGGATATCTTTCCCCCTCCAAAACCCACTCTCCAAAAGTAATCTATTAGAATTCTGGAGTGTTCTTCCAGATCTTTTGTATACACACAAGTACATATCCACATACAAAAAGATTTTAAATAGGTCATACATTGTTCTACAACTGAATTTATTCACCCAGCAATGTGTCATGGGCATCCATCCACATCTGTACAAACAGATCCATCTCAATTTTAACAGCTAGACAGTATTCCCTAAGATGGCTTTTAATCAGTCCCCTATTAATAGACATTAAAATTATCTCCCTCTTTTTTCAGTTACCAAAATGCTATGCTAAATATCAATGGTATTTGTATTTGTCAGAGTCCCAAACCAAAACTAAACCTATTACCATCGACTCAATTCTAACTCACAGCAACCCTATAATACGACAGAGTACAACTGCCCCATAGGATTTCCAAGGCTGTAATCTCTACAGAAGCAGACTGCCACATCTTTCTCCCGTGGAACCGTTGGTGGGTTTGAACTGCCGACCTTTTGGTTAGGAGCTGAGTGCTTTAACCACTGCACCACCAGGGCTCCTTAGAGTTCAAAATAACAGTCTTCAATTCTGACAGGTGCTATCAAATTGCCCTCCAAAGGAACAGTACCAATCTGCACTCCTACAACAGGTATATGAATGCTCTGTAGTCCATACATGTGTTTATAAGAAACATAACAGACATGCCCTTAGAGTCGTGAGAATTAAGTGAAGTAAGCACTTAAATCATGACTGGCATTGCTCAGTAAGTGATAATAAATAGTTTTTAAAAAGTAGAAGAAACCAAACCCGCTGCCGTCAGGTCAATTCAGACTCATAGCGACCCTACAGGGCAGAGTAGAACTGCCCCATAGGGTTTCCAAGGAGCACCTGGTTTCCTAATAAATACCACCAGGGTTTCCTAATAAATACTATCTATTTAATAATATTATTCAATTATCATCTATTGCAGTCACAAGTAAATGGAAAGTGGGTCTCTTAGGTCTCCTTGATAATTAGTGTCAATCACCATCCCTTATTTGGCCATAACCAATTCAGTGGAACGTCACTCCTTTAACTACTAAAAAAACAGAACCAGCCCAGAGCTGGAGGATGAAATGCAAAAACTGAGTGGGACATCATAACTGAGAGGCACTAACTCCATGCCTTGGTTCCTGGACCCAAGTATACTGGCAGCTTATAAGAAAACCTGAACCAAATATTTGTTCACTGACTAAGTATACCAGAGAACAAACCCCTAACCTCTCAAAATGAAAAAAACTTAAGTCTATTGCTCCAGAACAGTGGTTCTTAAAGTATTTTCCAGGGACCTGCGGGGATTCCTGACGCCCTTAGGATTCCTGAGGTCCACAAAGTCAAAACTATTTTCTTAACAATACTACACATTTATTTTTTTCTTTTTCATTTCCATTCTCTCATGAACATACAACAGAGTTTTCTAGCAGCTACAGGACACATGATTTTGCAACACATTGAATGCAGAAGCAGTTATGAGAATCCAAAGATTTATTAAGTCAGACATAAAAGAGATAGGCAAAAATGTAAAAAAATGCAGCTTTTCTCACTAAAATTTTCTTTTGTTTTAGAAAATATAGTTTGTCTTTAAAAAACCTATGTAAAATTGTAATAAATTTATTATTTTAAAGAAGTGTCTTTAAAATGTATCTGTTTTAACCAAAGATACAAGGAAAATATTAGCCCAAGAAACACGAAAGGCCACATAAACCAGAGATTCCACAGCCTGAGACCAGAAGAACTAGATTGTACCCAGCTACCACCAATAACCACCCTGACAGAGCAGGATAAAAGTGGGGTGCAGAACTCAAATTCTAGTAAAAAGACCAGACTTAATGGTTTGATTGAGACTGGAGGGACCCTGGAAGACGTGGCCCCCAGATTCTCTGTTAGCCCAAAACTAAAACCGTTCCCGATGCCAACTCGTCAGACAAAAATTAGACTGGACTGTGGGACATAAAATGATACTGTGAAGAATGTGCTTCTTAGCTCAAGTAGATACATGAGACTAAACGGGCAGCTCCTGTCCGGAGGCGAGATGGGAAGGCAGAGAGGGTCAGGAGCTGGTTAAATGGACGCCGGAAATCCAGGGTGCAAAGGAGGAGTGTGCTGTCACAGTATAGACAGAGCAACTAGGGTCACATAACAACGTGTGTATAAATGTTTGTATGAGAGACTAACTTGAATTGTAAACTTTCACTTAAAGCACAGAAATCATGATCCATGATTAAATCCTCCCTTACCTCAACTTCTCTTCCCCTCTCTCCTTCCATCATACTAACCTGGAAATCCTAGGCAAACCCAACTCTCACAGCCAAGCAGCTGCCCACTAGTAAAGAAAAATTCACTTTCTGCTGACTGTTCTCACTTTAAATAAATGAATATAAGTTTCAATGGACCTCAGCACTTCTAGCAATACTACTATATTTCACTAGGCAATTTGCTCCTCTCTACTAGAAAAATATTTCAAACCTTCTAAGACAAGTCACTTAGCAATCACTTCCCTAGTTGTCCTCAAACCTCTCAATCACCACTGCGGTTACCTTCTCCGGCATCTCTTCTTACCAATATACGAAGGTATTCTCCTGCCTTCTCCCCAGGTTCAGTCCTTGGCCAAGCTGGACTCATCTCACCAATGAAGTGCTCCTTTATTGCCTGGTCACATTTACTTACACTGACACTCAAATGTAGTTGCTTTATTTTCTGTAATTGATCTGTCTCTTGAACATAGGGCTGTTTTTTTCCATAATTAACCTAATCTTCTGCATGAACACTCATTCTAGTGAATAGGTAGAAAACTTAAAACTTGCCAAATAATATCTCAATCTCTTCCAGTTAATATTCAGACATTTAACTCCTTACCAAGGCTGATTTAAATAGTAGCTTTCAGGTAAATTTTTCTCCAAGTGAGGCTTATGAGATATCCTGGAAGTAATGATGGCAAGAAGACCCTGGAACTGTGGTATCCCTGTGGATCCTCAATGGTCTCTGCTACAGAAAGGTGATCAGGTCCAATGGCTGAACTGGGCCATCTCACCTTTTGGGATATCATAGTGGCTCCCATCCCTGGTGGCCATTATCCTGACCGTTAGCCTACAGTCACATAGTCCTTTGTCATGATGCCTACTGTTCCACCAGACCTCTCACCTCGTCCATACCCCTCACAGTAGTATGAGGGCATTTCAGAGTCCCCTGGTACCATAAGCTCATCTATCTAAGCCACTTCCTTCTACCACTGCTGTGCTATAGCCCCCAATGTTGGCATAGCACCAACCTGCATAGCTGTCTCCCCTCAAGATTCCCAATAAGGAGTCAAAGGCCCTCTATTTTTTACTTTCCCCTCAACCCATCTAACACTCCTCACTCTAATCCCAGAACTCTGGCCACAGAAGGCCAGAACATATATTTCTCATAAGCTATTTTTCCTACCTCTGTCTCTCTTCTTCCCACAACCCACCAGGATTGAAAGGGACTGACTTTCCACTTCCAATTCATTTTCCTCCCTCCTGGGAGGCACTAAGCTTCAAGTTCACCTTTAACGATAGAAGAGATATTCTCTTTACCGTACAGAAGAAACTATCACTAGAGTTCGTCAAGTGTAACTCTTGATATGGAAGCTAAAGGCAACTGAGAACCAGGGCTTCAAACTGGTTCTTTCCGGTTCAAAGACCGGCTGAGAATTTGCATTTTGAACAAGTTTCCAGGTGATACAAATGATGCTGGTTAGGGACGAATTCTGAGAACCACTAGTAGAGCAGTAGCTCTCAAACTTTATTATACATAAGAATCACCTGGGATACACCCAAACACCTTGAGGGACCAAGTTACTGGGCCTGAGGGCTGGAGACCATGGTCTCAGGGGACATCTAGGTCAATTGGCATAACATAGTTCATAAAGAAAATATTCTACATTCTACTTTGGTGAGTAGCAACTGGGGTCCTAAAAGCTGCAAGTGGCTATCTAAAATATGTCTACTGGTCCCATCATGTTCAGAGCAAAGAAGAATGAAGAAAACCAAAGACACAAAGAAAATATTAGTCCAAAGGACTAATGGATCAAATGAATCATAGCCTTCACCAGCCTGAGCCCTGAAGAACTAGATGATGCCCAGCTACTAACATCGAACACTCTGACCAGGATCACAATAGAAGGTTCCAGGAAAAGCGGAAGAAAAATGTAGAAAAAAATTCAAATTCACCAAAACAGAACAGACTTACTGGTCTGACAGAGACTGGAGGAACCCATGAAACTATGGTCCCCAGACACCCTCTAACTCAAAACTGAAGCCACTCTCAAAGTCTATTTTTCAGCAAAAGATTAGACAGGCCTATAAAACAAACAATAACACACATGAGGAACATGCTTCCTAGTTCAATCAAGTATACGAGACCAAATGGGCAACACCTGCTCAAAAACAAAGACAAGAAGGCAGGAAGGGACAGGAAACCTGGAGGAATGGACATGGAGAACCCAGGGTGGAAAGGGAAAGGGGGAGACTGCTGACACCTTGCAAGGACTGCAACCAATGTCACAAAACAATTTGTGTATAAATTTTTAAATGAGAAACTAATTTATGCTGTAAACTTTCACCTAAAACACAGTAAAAATTGAAGAAAAAAAAGAATCACCTGGGGATCTTGTTAAACGGTAGATACTAATTCAGTATACCTGGGGTAGAAATGCAAATTCTCAGCAGGGATTCCAACTGGTTTGTTCTGGTTCAACCCCCTGCTTGGAACTTTGGTAAACCAAAGATAAACACACAGTGACTTAAAATTTCCCAAAATATTATCCCTTCACAACTTCAACAGTTAGCATCTCCTGTATACTAGGCCCAGAGACATAAATATCTTAGACTTAAGTCATTGCCTTAGGGACTGAGGAGACCTACAAACAAATAATTACAAGGGAATTTTATGTGCTCCATCTACCAAAACAAACAGAAAATAAAATATAAGCAACCCCTTTGTCAATCAATATTTCCTAGCTCCATCAAACTAAAAATGCATGCAACAGCAAGGAAAGAAAAAAAACAGTTGCCATTCAGTGATTCCGACTCATGGTGACCCCATGTGTGTCAAGAGTAGAACTGTGTTCTACAGGGTTTTCAACAGTTGATTTTTCAGAAGTAGATTCCCAGGCTGTTCTTCCAAGGTTCCTCTGGTTGGACTCGAACTTCCAACCTTTCAGTTAGCAGCCAAGCACGTTTATACCACCCATGGACTCAAGAGCAAGAAGTATAATATAAATGACTTCAGGTCACAATTTCATTTTCATTTAATCTTTCTCCAATTTACATCACTTCCTTTTCCATTCATGAAATAACAAACTAATTCCTTAATGAGAGGAAAAAAGCAAGAGAAGCTATAAAGTGAGTTTAAGTTTCTCCATTGTAAATAAAAATGGAGAACTGAAGTACTAATTAAAATAGCCCAAGACCATCAGGGAACACTTAGCTCAATTAGCGTTAGTTTACAAAGAAAATGTTCTACGTTCTACTTTGGTGAGTAGCATCTGAGATCTTAACAGCTTCTGAGTGACCATCTAAGATACTCCACTGGTCTCACCCCATCAGGAGCAAGGGAGAATGAAGAAAACCAAAGACACAAGGGAAAGATTAGTCCAAATAACTGACGAACCACAAGTACTACAGCCTCACCAGACTGAGTCCAGCACAACTAGATGGTGCTCAGCTACCACCACCAACTGCTCTGACAGGGATCACAATAAACGGTCCCAGACAGAGCTGGAGAAAAATGTAGAACAAAATTCTAACTCACAAAAAAAAAAAGACCACATTTACTGGTCTGACAGAGACTGGAGAACCCCTGAGAGTATGGCCCCTGGACACCCTTTTAGCTCAGTAATGAAGTCACTCCTGAGGTTCACCCTTCAGCCAAAGATCAGACAGGCCCATAAAACAAAACGAGACTAAAGGGGCACATCAGCTCAAGGGCAAGGACAAGAAGGCAGGAGGGGACAGGAAATCTAAGGTCAAGACGGGGAGAGTGTTCACGTCATGGGGTTGGTAACCAATGTAACAAAGCAATATGTGTACTAATTGTTAAGTGAGAAGCTAGTTTGTTCTGTAAACCTTCATCTGAAGTACAATAAAAAAAAAAAATAATAATAATAAAGCACAATAATAAAAAATAGCCCAAGAGCAAAAGAAATCAGGTAGAACTTCATGGCAGTAAATATTTAGAGATAAATAAAGTAATTATAATAAATACCTGTTCTACTTTGACCCCCCCCCCACCACCAGGGGAACTGCTATATAATTATTACAAACGAATGTTTTCATTCCATTACTTAATTCAAATAGAAGGCTGCAATAGGGCAGGGACAGCTAGGATGGAAATTCTGTGGGACATTACTACAAACTAAGGTCTTGCTATGTACTAGACATTGGGGTTACAAAACCGAAAGATGCAATATCTATTCTCAAGGACCTTGCAATTGATATTGGATAGAGAGAGACAAATTTAACTTACAAGACAATAAGGAACTCAGAAATTGTATCCTCCAATGATAGGTCTACAATAGTGGTAAAGAACTGCATGAAACAATGGCCCAATCTTTGATTTCCTGAACATTATTTTCAGGCCGCCATGATTTCCAAATAGGCACTTCAGAAACATTACAACCACAGAAGCAGAAGTGTTCAACAGATCACTTACTACCACAGTACTAGTGGCCTATATCATGATAATCCACATTAAGTACAAATGTATTTTTTGTGTAAAGTACTAATACAATAAACCAAACCAAATCCGTTGTCATCGAGTGATTCCAAGTCATAGCAACCGTATAGGACAGAGTAGAATGGCCTCACAGGGTTTCCAAGGAGCGGCTGGTGGATTCAAACTGCTGACGTCTTGGTTAGTAGCCAAGCTCTTAACCACTGCACCACCAGGGTGCCTTCCTATGTTTATGTTTGGTGATTTCCCCGCTGTATGAATACTGGTGGGAAGCAGAGCCTGCTTCCTATCTTAAAAGTTTAAAAGACCAACAACTCACTGTCATGGATTGAACTGTGTCCCCCAAAAATATCTGTCAACTTGGCTAGGCCATGATTCCCAGTATCGTGTGACTATCCACTATTCGCTCATCTAATGTGATTTTCCTGTGTGTTGTAAATCCTGTCTCTACGATGTTAATGACACGGGATTAGCAGCAGTGATGTTAATGAGGCAAGACTCAATCTACAACATTAGGTTGTATCTTAAGCCAATCTCTTTTGAGATATAAAAGAGAGAAGTGAGCAGAGAGACAGGGGGACCTCATACTACCAAGAAACAAGAGCCAGGAGAACAGCATGTCCAAAGGACCCCGGGTCCCTATGCTGAGAACCTCCTTCACCAGGGAATATTGATGACAAGGATCTTCCCCCAGAACCGACAGAGAAAAAGCCTTCTTCTAGAGCTGGCACCCTGAATTTTGACTTCTAGCCTCTCCAACTGTGAAAGAACAAATTTCTATTTGTTAAAGCCATCCACTTGGGGTATTTCTGTTATAGCAGCACTAGATGACTAAGACACTCACCTTCTCAATTTCCCTTGCAGCAATGCTGTAGGCAATGACAGAAGCTCAGCCAACCCAAGGCACCCACTAAGGACACTGAATCAGAAGCTAACACCATAAAGAATCATGGTTGAGAGCAAACTTCCTGATAGTTGTGGCAACAGCAACAACAGTTTCCCAAGTAGCAGCAGTAACAGCCATGGCATCATCAGAGTCCAGAGTGCTGGTGGTACACACTGCAGAATCCCAGTATTACCAGGCAGCAGAAGGGGTGCACTCCCCACTCCCCGGACATCAACAAGTTCTACAGTGCAGTTCCGACTGTGGAGCTTCCCTTGGTTCCTGCCCATTTCAGAGCCTAGTTTCTCCAAACTCTACAGCAATGTCGAGAGAACTCTCCGATACTCTTTCATGAAATTCCCTTTTTTTGCTTAAATCACTACAATTCTTACAAATAAGAAAAAAGGGTGATAGACAGCAGTAATGAAACAGTATGGTAAATGAAGAGGCATTCCAGCCACAGTGGGCTGGGTTTGTGAAGTTTATCTTGGAAACTGGACAATTCGATGGGTCACGTCACTCAAATTCAGCTCTGATTAATTCAGTTACAGAATTCAGCATCATTTATTCATTCCAAAACTTTTCTGTTCCGAGTACTAAACAATTTGGTAGTAAGATTTTATCTGCAAAATGACCCATATTTTCATCATCAATTAATATTATAGGATTTAAGAAACAGTTTTCTCCTTTGGACTACATCCAAACTCTGGATACACCCCAAAGCATTTAACAGAAGCCCAGCTTTCTGTAATTTGCATGAGTGAGAATCAAAGGTCTATAATTCTAAATGCTGGGGGCATCAGGAAAAAGGCAAGTCTTGAAAGGAATGAATTGTTTTCAATCACAGTTTCCAAAAAGAATAAGGTTCTCTATCCTCAACTGGTATTTTTAAATGCTATCATTACTTCAAGAAGCAACAGATACCATTATCTAGTAAGTTTAAAACGTTAAATCAAATTAACTCCCCAATGATGAACCAAATCAAATTAATTCCTCAACTATGAACCAAATATGGATGTACTCAGATTAATGGTAAAGCTACAGATTTGAGCTTTGAATTTACTTCCCCGCCTCCACCCACCCTAATCCCAGACTAACAGGGATGGTTGTTGCTGTTGTTAGTTGCAGTTCAGTCAGCTCTGCCCGTGGCGACCACACGTACAACAGAATGAAACGTTACCCGGTCCTGTGCCATCTTCACAATAGTTGGTATGTTTGGGTCCACTGTTGTGGCCCCGGTGTATTTTTTTTTTTTTTTTAAGTGCCTTCCAACCTAGGGGTAAACCCTGGTGGCGTAGTGGTTAAGAGTTCGGCTGCTAACCAAAAGGTCTACAGTTTGAATCTACCAAGCACTCTTTGGAAACCCTATGGGGTCTCTAAGAGTCGGAATCGACTCAACGGCAACGGGTTTCCAACCTATAGGGCTCGTTTTCCAGCACTATACCCGGTAATATTCTCTTGTTATCTACAGGATTTTCATTTGCTCACTTTCAGAAGTAGACTGCTAGGCCTTTCTCCCTAGTCTGTCATTAAGTCTGGAAGCTCCACTAAAAGTTGTCCACCATGGGTGACTGGGCTGGTATTTGAAATAACGGTGGCATAGCTTCTAGCATCATAGCAACATGCAAACCACCACAGTAGGGCAAAATTATGATGGGTAGTGGAATGGGTATGGAAGAGCAGTCAAAATGATCCCACTCATCTCAAACTCAAAACAGAGCTCTTCTCTCTGGCACACAATAGGAACTCAACAATATTTGGTGACTGAATACAACGTGACACATTTACATAAATTTCTTTGGCAAAGCACTTTACACTGGCACAGTGCTTCGAGGTTTACAAAACACTTTTTCATGAAGTCTTGCATCTAGATAGGTGGTTAAGGGTTAGCCTTGCCTGCACAGCCATTAAGTGCCAAAGCACACCATCATATCCCAGTAATTTATGCACCCACACACATTTTTTGCACCTCTATTTCAGCCCTTCTGATACACTCTGTTACACTTCATTATCTCTGTCATTTGATCTGCCCTTGTCCCGTTCATCTTCCTATCCTCAGGCCAAACAGTCCGGACCATAAACAACAACAACAAAAACCCAAACCCACTGCAGTTGAGTCGATTCCAACTCATAGCGACCCTATAGGAAACCAAAAAACCCGTTGCAGAACTGCACCGTAGGGTTTCCAAGGCTATAAATCTTTATGGAAGCTGCCACATCTTCCTCCCACGCGGCGGCTGGTAGGTTCGAACAGCCGACCTTTCGGTTAGCAGCCAAGCGCTTAACCACTGCGCCACCAGGGCTCCTTGGACCATAGAAAGTGCTCCGTAAACACCAGGTTTCTTCCGCCGCCTCCAAGCCGAGTCCGTGCCCCGTGGAGCCTCAGGTGTGAGCTGATTTATACTTACTCCTGCTCTCACCTACCCTCATCCTTCCACCTGTGATTTCCACAGCAGTACCAATGAAGCTTCTCGCACAGACCACAGACTTTTTGTTTCTCTTCAAAATTACCCACGGCCCAACGCTTCCTCTGCCTGCGCCACTGGCTCCCCCAATTCCTACCCTAGTCCGGGGAAAGTGGGGGTGCGCGCGCCCAGCTCCGCCCTGCCAAGCTATAGGAGCTGCTCCTGGGACCTCAGCCCCGCCGCTGCATCCATGGGGTCGGCCGGACGGGGCTGTCAGCCGCGACGCGCCCCCAGGAGCACCGCGTCAGAGAGAGCGGGGCCGGGCACCTCGCAGCCCCAGTGCAGCCCCGCCCAGACGGGGTCCCGGGGACGTGCTGCCCGCCCGCCACCCCCAACTCCCCGGGACCTGCGCAGCTCGGGACCCAGGTGGGCGAGGACGTCCCGTACGTACCCGAGCAGGCAGCGGTCGCAGACAACGCCACGACTCCCTTTGCACACCGTGTACGCCAAGGGATCCGAGCGGAAGAGCAGCTCTCCAGGGCGCAGCGCCGTTAAGGCGCGCAGCCCGTTTCCCCGGTCCGTGGTGCTGAACTTTTCCACCTTCAGCGGCTCCATCCTCTAGCAGGTCCCGCACCTCTGAAGTCCACCTCGTCCCGCGTCTCACGGGCCGCCGGGACCGCGCGCCTGCGCCCTGCGCGTACACGTACGCCCAAGGGGCGGGGGCGGTGCTGCCGGCCTCTGAGCATGCCCAGACCGCGTGCCGAACGTCCCGCGGAGCAGGGCTGTAGAGGCGGTCCCACCTGGCCCTGAGAGCCACTTGCCCAAGGCGGCTCTGCTTAGGAAGGGTAGTGGGGTTTCTTTCTCTTCCAACTTTTTATTATGAAAATTTTAATGTTTACGGAGAAGTTGGAAGAACCCTCCTAGATCCAGCAGTTCTAAGTAGAGACAACAGTTCTAAGCATTTTGCCGTTTCTGCTCGCTCTTCTTTCCCTCTATATGTATGTAGGGGTGTGTGTGTGTGTGTGTGTGTATACAAACAAGTATGTTGTTGAACCATTTGAAAGTAAGTTGCAGACATCATAACATTTCATAATTAATACTTTCCATGGTAACATTTCATATTTAAATACTTTAGCATGCAGTTCCTCTGAGAACAATATCCTATAAAACTACACTATCATTATCACATTTACAGAATTAACAATTCTATAATATCAAGCAAACTCCATATTCACTTTAAAAATGCCTTTCCTAACTGGGTTGTTCTTTTTAAAAACCAGGATCCAATCAAAGTTTCCGCATTCGCTTTTTAATGCCGTTGATTCTTTTAAAGAGTCCAAGCTAGAAGTCTTGTAAAACCTCAGACCTGGTTCCCCAACACTCCTGACGTGTGTGTG
The DNA here is from genome assembly GCA_030035585.1 of Dugong dugon. NCBI lineage: Eukaryota > Metazoa > Chordata > Mammalia > Sirenia > Dugongidae > Dugong > Dugong dugon. The sequence continues at coordinate 17,340,042 of CM057469.1, read as the reverse complement.
CAACCCTCCAACTATTTAGTAACTTCCTTTTCTGCTTAAATCAGCTGGCGCTGGCTTTTTTGCCTGCAGGATCTGGATAATGTACAGTCCCACATTCTGTATGTCTGGTTGTTTTCTAATGTCATTTAACTTGTCCTTTCCCTGTATTTCCTGTAAACTGCAAGGCAGGTGTAGAGGCTAATCGAGGGCTTGATTTGATTGAAGTTAAACATTCTTTGGCAAGAATATACTGTACACACTGGTGCTACTGTATGCTTCATATGGCATCACATCAGGAGGTGTAAGTCAGGTTGTCTCACTATTAGTAAAACTAAGTTTAATCAGTTGGTCAAAGAGGTGATTGATAGATGTCCTCATTGAAAGGTACCTTTTCTCTTTGCGGTTAGTATATAATCTGTGAGGTGATACTTTGGCATTGTGAGAATAGCTTAATTCCCACAACCTGGGAGAGGCAGACTTTTGACTCTCCTGGAGTAGTCCAGAATTGGCTGTGGTGTAATGGAAATAGCACTGCACCAGAATTCTAAAGACATGGATTTGATTCTCAGTTCTGTGATGTGACCTTAGTAACTTCTCCAAGCCTGTTGTATTATCCTTACAATGAAGATGATACTTTACAGAGAAATCAAGATAAATCCTATGAAAATGCTTTGAAAAATTTTTAAAGCACCTTAGAAATGTTAGTGATTATTATTATGATTAAGTATGTAAATATAGGATAATGCTTGCATATTGTATTCTACCAATGCTATCAGTATAAGCATCTCATACCAGTGCTTAGCATTAAGCATAATATATAGAAGGAATAAAAAAATGGTTTACAGAACTAAATAACATGGGATAAGGAGTGCTAGACCACCAGGAACTAATTCTGATATAGACTATCCCCAATTACTAAAGACTGCAAGAAGAGTTCTTAGGGAAAACATTATACTGGACTAAGATGGCAGAATCCAGTCTTGCCCATTCTAAAATGTGATTGGAGCCACTCAGATGTGTCCAATTCCCCCCCTAATAAGTGTCTGGTTTTCCCTCCCTCTCATCAGACCCAGCAAGCCAACTGCCCCAAATCTTGGGTGAATTTCCCATTCCTTCCATTTAACTTTCTCCTGTATCCTTTTTCATTTCCCACTAGCTAGAGTTTGAATGTAGGTGTGGGGGTGAACCATCTTCCACCCTGAAGAAGAAAGCAGCATCTCAGAGAATGCTAGAATGAGAAAGGAAGAGCCCTCACCCCTGGATTGTGCCCCTGCTTGGACTTTTACATGAAAGAGACGTCTTGTATAAGCCACTTTTATTTTGGTCTGTGTTTTAAAAAGCTGAACCAATACCACCATTTCTCAGACTCTCTTGCTGTTAGAGTATGCACACAAGACCTGAGCTTTCCCTGCCAAACCACCCATTCAGAGCTGTGGGGTCCTTAAGGAGCTTTGGCAGTTCTGGTGGCTAGCAGCCAGTGTGTCCTCACTGGCTGAGGTTTGAAGTTAGCTCCTATTTAGACCATGTGAACTCAAACATGGTTCTCCAACATTCCTGGAGATTCTGTGTGCAACCCTCCAACTGTTTAGTAACCTCCTTCTCTGCTTAAACCATCCAGAGCTGGGTTGTTTTGCTTGCAAGACCCTCACTGATAACCCCATGCCACTCGCCACCCTTTCATAATGCCCAACTATGCTAGGCTTCTTTCACTTTCTGCAGAGCACCACGTCTTTCCCACCTCAGGACTGCCTCAGGCATAAAACACTTTTGCATGGGAGTGTGCACACCCACACACATCCCATCCAGTGGTTGGCTCCTGCTCATTTCTTAGTTCTTAGCTTAAATGACCCTAGTCAAAGAGGTCTTCCCTGACCACTCCATTTAAACTAGGTTCCAGCTGCCATCCTCTAGGAAGGTATCCTTTTTAATATCCTTTATTATTGTTGTTAGTTGCTGTCAAGTTGACTCCAACTCATGGCGACCCCATGTGTGCAGAGTTTAGCTGTGCTCCATAGGGTTTTCAAGGCTGTGACCTTTCAGAAGCAGGTCACTGGGCCTGTTTTCCAATTTACAATTGTTTTTTGTTGTTGTTTTACTTGTTTAGTGGGAAAGGTAACACTGAAGTTGGGGGAAGTGTGCACAGCTTGACCAAGGTAAATGGTGTCACTAAGAAGTACACATAGACAAAAAGGACATTTTCGGTAAATTCTAGGACATATATAATTTTGTAAGAACAGCAACAAAAAAAAATATTTCTGTAGTTATATATGTACGTATGTATGCACATATGTGTATAGGTATGTATATGTGTGTACATAGATACATGTATCTATACGTATATGCGGAAACCCTGGTGGCATAGTGGTTAAGAGCTACAGCTGCTAACCAAAAGGTCGGCAGTTCGAATCTACCAGGCACTTCTTGGAAACTCTATGGGGCAGTTCTACTCTGTCCTATAGGGTCACTACGAGTCAGAATCAACTCAACAGCCACAGGTTTTATATGTATATGTATATACATGTATATGCATACATATATATTCATCTGTATAATAAAGCATATATGGAGTGCTTGTCGGGTTTTTGGTTTGGTTATAGTGGCCACAGTTACAGATACTTCTTAGACATAACCAAACACCTCGTGGGATTTGGTTTTTGGGTTTGAAGCCTTAGGACCATAGTCTCACAGGACAACTCAGTGAACTGGCATAATAGAGTTCATAAAGTTTATATTCTACATCCTGGTTTGGTGAGTAGTATCTGGGGTCTTAAGAGCTTGCGAAAGGCCATCTAAGATACAACTATTGGTCTCTTCTCATCTGGAGCAAAAGAGAAAGAAGGAAACCAAAGACTGAGAGAAGAAATTCGTCTACAGGACTAACAGTCTACATGAACCACAACCTCCTCTGTTATGAGACCAGGAGAACTAGATGGTGCCTGACTACCACTAACAACAATTCTGATCATGGCCATTTATAGATTGATCCACATAGAACGGGAGAAAAATGTGGAACAGAACTTGAATTATTTAAGGGTCCAGAATTACTGGACCAGTTGAGACTAGAGGACTCCCTGAGACTATCACCCTGAGATACTCCATAAACTTTAAATCAAAACTACCCACTGAGGGCACCTTTTAGCTAAATAACAGATTAGTTCATAAAATAAAGAATATTACCAATGAATACTGCACATCTTTAAAAAATCATCTATATGAGACCAAATGATCAACAATTACTCTAAAGCAAAGATGAAAGGGCAAGGGGATATGCAACCAGAGTACTAGAAACAGAACATCCAGAATGGAATTAATGAGAATGTTGACACGTTGTGAAAAATGTAACCAATGTCACTGAACTATTTGTGTATTAGTTGTCAAACAGGAACCTAATTTCCTGTGTAAACTTTCACCAAAAACACAATAAAATATTATTTAAAAAATATGTTTACATATGTTCTAATTGTACTATATCCACATTGTCTGAGCATATAGCCGTTAAATGCCATACTCTTTCCCTTTTAACCTTCTATTAGCCTTAACTCTCTGAAAGTTATTATGTGTTCAGTTCTCACCACCAGTCCTTATGTTGTTTTTCTCTCTAGTCATTTTGGTTGTCTAAAGCTCATTCTGTAGTACATCCCTCAGGAAGGATTCATGGAAATAATATTCCCTCAGTTCTTGCGTGTTGGTATTATTTTGTGCCTGTGCAGGAAAGGATTAATTCAGCAGTCCTCGGTTGCTCAAAACCTGCACACTCCCAAGAAAGGCCTGTCTTCAGGACTGGCCCTTGGCTGGCTCCTGAGGCATGAGCCCTGAGTTCCTGGAATATTTTGCCTGGTAAGTGTTTTTTTTGTAAGCCTGAGTCTTTGGGCCATGTGGTACCAGTATGATTAGATAGTTAATGCTAACAATGTGATTTATTGTGAACATCTGTTATTGCACTGTGGGCATGCTGATATGACTGATTCCAATAAAAACCCTGGACACCAAGGCCCACGTGAGCTTCCCTGGTTGACAACCCTCTGATTGTGTTGTCACACATAATTGCTGGGGAATTAAGTGTGTCTGTGCAACTCTACTGGGAGAGGACACCTGGAAGCTTACATCTACTTTTTCCTTGACTTCACTCTGTGCACCTTTTCCCTTTGCTGATTTAAATCTGTATCCTTTCACTGTAATAAACTGTAATTATGAGTGTAACAGCTTTTCTACGTCCTATGAATCCTTCTAGTGAAACATTGAGCCTGAGTGTGGTCTTGTGGACTTCCGACACAGTGCCCTTGTATTTGAGAGTCAGTTTTGTTGGATGTAAAATCTTTGGCTCATATTTTCTTTCTTTGAGTTTCATAAATGTATTGCTCAATTTTCTCCCAGTGTAAAGTTGTTTTTAATAAATATGAGAAGAATCTTACTTTCTTAACCTTTTTAGGTGACTAGTTAAAAGTGACCCAGCTTAAGACACTGCCCAAAGGATTTTATTTTATTGGTTTCCTGTTCATTGTCATTGTTAGGGGTACAACAAGACACAGGACAGCAAGGATATACCAGAATCTGGGGTGAGATCCTTTCACCAGAGCCAAAAGAAGCTGGGAACTCTGATCCAGCTGCTTATCCTAGCAGAGGCAATCTAGGGTAGCCAGAAAAGCTTAGCACCCAAACGACTGTGGCAATAATAGGTCTTTACTTAGACTCATATTTGGCCACAGAAGCCTAAGACTCCAGATCTCAGAAGCAGGTACTGGGCATTAGGAAGGTCCAACAGCAGCAATCTACGGAACTGGGGAGGAGGTTCAGGGATGGGAACTCCCATCTTCCTGTGCTTTTAAATGACAGTGGTAGAGTAAATGGTTAAGTGCTTAACTACTAACTGAAAGGTTTGGGGGTTCAAGTCCACTCAGAGGCTCCTCAGAAGAAAGTCCTGGTGATCTGTTTCCAACAAATCAGCCACTGAAAACCCTATGGAGCACAGTTCTACTCTGACACAATGGGGTCTCCATCAGTTAGAAATGACTCCACGGCAACTGGTTTTTTGTTGTTGCTCATAATCACTACACAGAGATATGACAGATGAGTGACTGGCTGTGTCTTAGTCCCTGCTCCCTTAGGTTGTGTCTCTCATGAATCTAAGGGCGGCACTGTGTGCGGGCATGCAATGCACCAGCAAGAGAAGGCATGAGCTCCCCAACTGAAGGTTTGAGGCATAAAAAGAAGGTGGTGTTTCAGTTACTGAGATGCTATGTGAAGCCATGATAACTTGATGTTGAGTTCCAGAATGTAAGACTGGAATTACATAAATATTTCCTGATTTAGGTCTTGGGTACTGAGACTGGAATTGGGGATCTTTGAGCTCCAGCTGTGGGGAGAAAGAGCGCTGTGCAAACTGGGAAGTAGCTCACTCCATGCACAGCATTTTTCTTACCAAGCCAGGTTACTCACTGTCCTTTGCCTAGCCCAGTGGACAGAGGCTAAGGAAGCTTAAGCATCAGGACACCTCACACACAGAGGCCCTTTCCAAGGCCCAGCGTGTTCTCCTTGTAGACACAGGAAGAAAGCGGTAGCCTCAGGAGTGTGGAGCAGCACTGCCCCAACCTAGGGGTCACCCTTTATTTCCTGGTAGTAGTTCTGAGGCTACCAGCACTATTTTCACATCCACCAGTCCATTGTGGCCACCTGTTCCTGGTGGACCTTAACTGATTATCTGGAGTTTGTATTTGACCCAAAGGAGAAGGACCTAAATGAGCCCCGGCTTGGGGATCACTATGACCCAAGCTTCATGGCCACTTCACTCACCAGTCTAAGACCAACTTGGCAGAGATAGGATGTGGAGACTGTGAGGAGGACCAGGGACCTTGAGGACTTGGCTGAGTTAGACCTAATAACAATGTGGAGAGACATCAAAGGGCTGACAGTCTTTGACTTTGCCCTACCAGCACAAGATACTGCAGAGGAACTTAGAGACATGCCAATACCAATAATTAGTTGAGAAGCTGAAAGAAAATTTTCTAAACTATCAACAAAAAATATGTTTCAATCAACTATGCTACAGGAAAGACTAAATTAGCTTTATAGGAACTGATACTGTAAAATTGTTGTCCAATGAAGAAGTGATCAGAGTATGCAGCCAAAAAAATGTAAGAAAAAAAAGTATCTCAGAGGTCTATCGCAGTTAGTTATAATAATACTTCATTTTTCAGGATTTTATAGTCTTTGTGTTTGTCAGCTTTTTAAAATTCATAATTTGTTGTGATTTCTTTTCTCATGCTAAACATTCACTTTTGTACTTAAATTCGTATTCACAGTTTTGCAATCTTAAAGACCACCCTACCGCCCCCATGGTATAAGTCTTAGGCTCACAAAATCTGGATCTGTCCCTGCTAATGGAATAACAATTCCAAAATAATACAATGCTTATAACATCCTAGGATGAGAATCGCACATATGCAGTAACGGAGGGATTATTAAGTTTTATTTCTTAATAAAGAGGAACTCTTTTAACTATTGTAAAATGCACATGTTCTGCCTTGCAGATTTCTTAAATGATAAACTACAAACAGCAGATTCCAGTTTTCCTAAATGATAAAGACCATTCAGAAACTGTAAAGACAGCTGACTGTTAGCATTAAAAAAAATATGTATAGTCTGAGATCCTACCCTGCCCTCAATGAATTCTTGTGGACTCGTTTCGCTTGTTTGAAAATAGTGAAAGAGGAAGCTTAAAGAGAACTGGAAGATATTAAGAAAGGTTCATAGTCTATGCAGTAGCGATCTCTTACTATAAATAATGAGGAAATTCTGGGTATGATCCTGAAACTGTCTTTAACTTCTGGAGGAGATTTGGTGTTTCTAATGAAAATCTTTACTCATTTGCTTTATAATTAATTTTCACCAGGAATCTAAACTGAATTTTAAAAACACACAAAAATCAACGCTTTCTCACTCTGTTTCATTACTTTCTCATCCTCACTTTTATAATACGCAGATGAACACCCAGAAGAACAGAGTGTTATGCCTCAATTCCCCATAAACCTTAATGGAAAGTTTAATACACTATTTTACTAGCAAGAGGTAAATTAAGTCGTAGCTATAAATGTTTAATACAAAATTACCCAGCAGTTGTAGTAGTAGTAAGCTCGATGAACATTTAACCAAGAATTACCAAATTATTTTAAAAGTCTATTACATGTCTAATCAGGTAATTAGAATTGCTCTTTCAAGTCTTAGCCTCTGCCGTCGAATCAATTCCAACTCACAGTGACCCTGTAGGACAGAGTACAACTGCTCCACAGAGTTTCCAAAGCTGTAAATCTTTACGGAAGCAGATTGCCACATCTTCCTCCCAAGGAGTGGCTGGTGGGTTCGAACCACTGACCTTTTGGTTAGCAACCAAGGGCTTTAACTGCATCACCAGGGCTCCTTTTCAAGCCTTAGAATAGCACAAATAATATACTCAGGGCATGGAAATATAAAATTCTTCCTTTTCTATTAATTGAGGGGCTGGGTTTGTGGTTTGAAGGCCACCAACCAAAGTCGTCACTTGAGTGTGCTAATTTTCAGTAGACTCAGAAGAGTCCCTGCAGGAATGTAGGAATGTTATTAATATAATATTTATATTAGTTAGGATTCTTGCTTGAAAAATGATAGGATTCCATCCCAAACTAGTTTAAACCAAAAGGGAATTTATTGGCTTCAGGCATTTGTTTGGCTTTAGGCATGTGTATTATTTCGGATGTGGCTGGAGCCAGGGGCTCAAATGAGACAGTTAACTCTCTCTGCCTATTTCCATGTGTTGGCTCTGCTTTCTCTATGTTGGCTTCACTCTCCAGAAGACTGTTCTCATGTGGTGGACCCAGGAGAAATTTTTCTTTTCATAGGAGATATATTTTAGATAATATATTATCAGATAGTTATAAAATTTTACAAATAAGGAGGAGGCTACATAGCTAAATCTTTTTCATTTTGCATGTGGGGAAAAAAAAAAAAAAAAAAAACCAAGGTGCAGATAAGTGACCTGCTAAATGGCATTCTACAATTTAGAGACAAGAGACTAAATGATAATATTCCCCGATAACACAGAACATTTTTTTAATCCACCAATATAGAATATGCTTATGATGGTCCTAATCATTCTCTGAATTTAGATTGCATCCTTAAATGCAGCCAAGAGAAAAAAAATTGTTTCTTATTGGAAAGTTACCAATATTAAAACAAGCAAACAAAGCAAAACTCCTTAGACACCATGGAAGGAGTCTCCTGTTCTAAGAACCCAAGTCCTTAGCCCTCTGAGCCTCCTTTAGCCGCCATGGGCTCAAGTAGAGCTAACTATGGGCAGCTATTTCACTCTTTTAGTGAACAATTTTCTTCAGAGATAACAGGCCATGTTCTCAATATCCCTTCTGAATAGTCAGCTAAACTTATCAGGTCTTTTGGATTCAAACCAACCAGATGACCGTTCATTATCCTCAGCCACCAATAAAAATGGAAGGACCTTTGGTAAACTATCTTTGTAATTATTTGGTGCTGGGCCTTGTCATCACCAAGAATCATTCCACCTCTGCTATCTTAATACCAGAGTTTAAATGATCTGTCTTTCTAGCGCTTGCTTCATTATTTCAACCATTTTCTGATACTTTCAAATTCCTCCAATCCTGTGTTAGTTTAGGTCTGCAGAGAAGCAGATACCCAGATGGGATTAGAGGTTTATTAGGGGGAGAAAAGGTAGGGAGGGCCTTCAGACTGTGATTGCAGGTCAGACCATATGGAAAGAGAGAAAAGGAAGGATTGGGTAGAGAGTCTTGGACTGCAGAAAAATTCTAAGAAAGAGTCAACCAAACCAACAGGAAGTCTTTGAACCAAAATTGCCAGTGGGAGTTGTGTCTCACTGGAATGGGCCTAAGTACCTCTACCATGCTCAGTCACTGGCTGGAAGGAGTCTGTAGAAATGTCGCCTTGGCATTAACATAGCGGTATATTCAGAGGGGTAGTAGCTGGGGACATCAATTATGCTCCTGCAACAGGAAATCTGGTCTTTACGCTGCATCCATTGTATCTTGAAAGACATTGACTATCAGACTAACTTCTCACTCTGCAGTTAATGGAGATGACTCACAGAGAGACCTGAAAATGCTGACCCTTTTTAGCAAAACTTTTCTCTTATTACCTACTCATCCATATTCTTCATTGTTCCAGTCCCACTAGTGAGGAAAATGACATAATTGAAGCAGAGTGATACCACTATAAATTTGGTTTCCATCCTTACCTAGGCCCTCTGGGCTGTGTGGTATCCCTCTTTAATTCCCTTTCTGATTGCCCACAATGTTACTACAATCTTTGTTATTCTCAAGTTCTCTCTTCCACTTATCCAAAGTGACATTGCCTATTACTTCTCAGAGAACATATGGTATTAATTCATCTTCCGATCCTTGCTTGTATTTATATTAGCACTCTTAACTCACCTTCTTTTATCTAGGTTAAGAGCAAAATGTGCTTCTCTGGTTTTCTAACCCCATTCCCTTTCCTAAAACTATCAGTTAATCCCTCTATACTATATTTAAAATGTTTATCTGCTGATTCCATCCTTATAACTTTGTAACGTGCTTAAATGTCTCACTTTTGAGAAATTAAACCAAGAAACAGGACCCTCGTCCAGCTCTGCATTCTTTTTTCTTTTCATGACCAAGGTTATCAGAAGTAACGCCCGCCCACCACCAGGCTTCTGTCTCCAGTTTCTCTGAAACTGACCTGACTTCCTCATTGCTAATTACAATGGACTGTAAATTGTTAGTTAACTTAGTTCTCTCTCCAGAGGCCTTGGACACTCTCGACCTGGTTTTTACTATGTGACTAGAAGGCTAACCTTAATTCCAAATTCTTGGAGGCACCTTACTGTCACCACAAACCACCACATTTTGGTGAAAGAAAAATTGCTTATTTTCTTTTAAAAAAATTCTAGTTTGTTGTATGCAGAATGAAGAGATCACAGGCTTCTGGCTGTCTGTATAGGAGGGAATGGGGAAGGATAACGAATGACACCAACATTTATAGCTACCTCTATCAGCTTCTCTAGTAAACCCTCTCTTACATGAACTCATTTACCTCTTCCAACACTAATCCTATGAAACAGATGCCATTATTACTCATTTGGAAACCAAAGCTTAGAGGTCTCCCAAACCCTAGCAGTAATAGGTTTTGATCAAGAGTCTGTGGTGAAGTAGACTGGGGAAATGTGTTATAAAGACTGATGTGGCAATGATATAGAAGGTCGACTGAAAGACGAAAGACAGGTAGTTTAAGATGCTTTAAGAGAAAGCTAGGCTTAATGTATCAGGAGTAGGAATAGGGAAAAAAGTGAGAATGAATGACATTATGAAAATTTGAGCAGATTTGGTAATGGCAGGGTAGGAATTACAAGAGAAAGAAGAGGATTCAGAGTTTCCAGCCAGAATTAAATTGGGAACCAATGAGAATAGCAGGGAAGTTGGGAAGAACTAGTTTGGTTAAGTGTTACTTACTAAAAATATGCCTTACAAATAATTACTTACTAATAGTATGCCTGAGGTATTACAAAGTGTTATAACAGCAAAGAAATCTAACTGGGGAGATGAGATATATCTCAACTACTACATTATTTATTAATGGAACAAAAATGAAGAGATTTTCAGTATCAAAATTGAATTACTCACTGAAAGTTCACTGAGTATACATGACAGAATTAAAAGTGAATATAAGTTAGGTGTAATTTAATGTTTTGTTAAGTGTTTAGAGACAAAAAAAATTACAAAATCTTATTACTCAAAATATTTTTATTTTTAAAAAGTTTAAATCATATTAAAATTTAAATAATTTCATTGTACAGTACTTAATAATATATTTCAACAAACTGAAAAGTAAAACAAACCATTTAAATCAGTTTACTTTACTTTCTAAGCTTAATAATGCACAAACTTTTTTGCATCCCCAGGAGGATGCAAAAATCAGCAACAGTGAAAGTGGAATATTTAATATAAGATGTTTAACCAAAAGGATAAAACTAAATTACATTTTATCTGGTAGCATCTTACCAGTATGTTTTTAGTAGACAGGAGTTTAAAACAAAATAAAACGAAAAATTCAATCTCATCAAATCCACAATTAACTGAAGGTTTCATTTCACTCAGATGTGAATAAAACAGGAGTCAATGTTCTCTCCAAGATACCAGTGGTATGAAGTTCAGAAGAAATGATCTGCCCAGTCTGTGCAAAACAGTTCTCTTCTGTTGAAAGAAAGGAGCTTTTCAGGCTTACTTCTTTTTCATTTGTCTCATCGTTTCCAATAAATAAACTTCTCCAGCTAATGTCTTGGTGGTCTAGTTTCCTACATAATTCTGTCTTCCATGATGTCATCACAGAGCCACTTACAGTTATAATCTTTGGAACACTCTATAGTTTCAAAAAGAAGTTTAAAGTCCTCAGGGCATATATTAGTTATTTTCACATTTTCGTGTTTTCTTATTCGTGTTAATATATCCTTTGCGTCAACTGGACTTAATGAACTGCAAATGAAATACAAAGTAAATCTGTTAATTCTTTTCCATAAGAACATTAAATTCAGTTAACATTGATAGAGATGACTTCTAAACCCAATTTCAAATGTTCAAATGCTTAATATATAATTTAAAATATGTACTTTATCTTATTCTATGTTAAAGCTACGTATATTACATGCAAGCTCTTCACTATTTTTATTCCTAAAGTTTTTCATGGCTTTAAATATTCTAATCATAAGTCATTCACAAAATTCCAGTCTAAAATTGCTTATTAAAAAATTCTTCTGCCTACCTTATTCATCCTTTCACTCTCTTAGCAAAACAGTCTTAACTCCATACAGGTTGATTTAAAATCTTAACTTCAATAAATACAAACAGTGGAAACTGCTGTTGGGCAATTTTCAAGGAAGGGATCATTTTTCACATTTTTATGTAGCAATGACTGGTGAATAAATAATTAAGCAAATTGCCTTATGTATTAACCTGGCAAGAAACCATCAATAGGCCTCTGACAGTAAGAATAACAACTATAATAAAATATTTTGATGGAAAATATTCCAACACTTTTTTACTTTGAATGCAATCTTGGTGACAAATGTAAACATGTTTTCCATCCACAGAAATCTCCAAGGGAACCTTCAACATTTTGCACCATGGCTTACAATATTTTTTCCTAAATTTCCTATTTTCTTGATATTTTTATTCAAAGTTGCCACCATCACAAGGTGGCAAGATAAAATAGTAGACTGCTGTACTGGTGTACCATTTTAACATTTATTTTTACATAAATAATGGCCAATCAACAGCTCATTCAGATACATTAAATGATAATCTAAGAAATTAAAATGTGATTTTTAACATTTTGTCCTTCCTCTGACAATACTTTGAATGACTATGGGCTGCTGATATCAAGCTACAATGTACAACTTACAGACTTGTACACCACCAAACCAAAAACCTAACTCGTTGCCGTCGAGTCAATTTCTGACTCATAGCGACCCTACAGGATAGAGTAGAAGTGCTCCATAGGTTTCCAAGAAACAGCTGGTAGATTCAAAATGCCAACTTTTTGGTCAGCAGCCGGGCTCTCAACCACTGCACCACAAGGGCTCCCGTATACTACCATCCCTATATAAATATTAGACTTACATAGAGATAAAGTAAGTAGTAGCAGTTTTAATTTTTATAAATCCTTTGTTAGAAAGATAAAATTCGATCCAGGGCAAGAGAACCAGGGTGGTATTGTGATCTGCTGTGTATCCCCTACTTTGGTTAGGACAGGCAATGACAAGAGGTAGATAGTGGGTATGCCACCAGCAGCACTGACTTTCTTCACCCCAGCCAGTGGCAAGCAGCTAGTTCTTCCTTTAGGTTAGTCTTGGGTCTACATCCTGACAAAGATAAAACAACTTGACATCCCTAGTGGTTTTTCCCAAAGGAAGGGGGGAAAAAAAAGAAGCCAGTGGGAGATTATGTGGAAAATATAATTGTTTTTTCTCAAAATGTACATCGGGGGAATATTTTGAAGAAATACAGAAGTGAAAACATGGTACCTTACTCTGTTAATTAAGATATTAAAAAAAAACCTCTAACATCAAAGAATAATTCTTTTATTCTTTTTACTTACTGTAAATGATCTACTAGCTTGGCATTGCGCTTCCCAAAACACTGCTTTAACATGTGAAAAAATACATCATAGTTAATAGGTGTTAAGTTTTCTGTAAATAAATTTCTGCGAGGAGTCATTCGAATAAAACACAGATTTTGTTGTATTAGTTCTGATAATTCCTGGAGAAGGAAAAATAAACTGTGTTAGTCATAAAATATTGCCAGAGCAAGAGCTTATCCACTCACTCACTTACTTCTTTACTTACTCATTTAAGCTGACTGGTGGAAGAGACAACCGCCACAGACCTTTAGGGTCCCTGTATGTTCTTGCTGTGTGTGTCAAGAATGCAAGACCCTGGCCACTTTTTACCTGGGCCATTTCTCAGGGTTGCTTGCAGTGAGCAACCTTGAAGGATGAGATAAGGATACCTCCCCTTGGGACAATAAGCAAGACTGCTGAATGTGTGTTATAAAAGAGGTGGATTCCAACAGCTGTTTCTCTGCTGCAAGCCAAGCCCACTGCATGCAGAGCATTCAACTGAGCTGTATCACATCACCCCATGGGACTTGGGGGCAAAGGGAACCAACATAAATGCTCTTAGCTGCTTGCTGTGCCATGAGTATAAAGTCTCTGACAGGCTAACTTATTAGCTTGTAAGCAAGTTGAAACCAAATCCCAAACATGACACTAACACATACTGAATCCCTGCTATTATTTGAGGCACATCATCAGATCCTAAGCATAACAAAAAATTACTCACTTGTAATTTTTAATTGGATATTATTTTTTAAAAAAATCAGTAATTCTGTAGTATAGGGGTTGGCAAACTACTATCTGTTGCCTACTTTTGTATAGCCTGTAAGCTTTACATTTTTAGGACTGTTTAAAAACAAGAAGAAGAATATAAGACAGAATGTACGTGGCCCACAGGCATAAGATATTTACCATCTGACTCTTTACAGAAAAACTCTGTCAACCCCCTATTCTAGTATACAGTATTATACAGACTAAAATAAATACTGTGTATGACTGGATATAAAGTTAAAATGGTTTTTCCCAAAAATTATTCCTCAGAATGTTTGAATCCTTATGAAATCTCACATATTAGGTAGTAATCTCTTATTTACTTTATTTTGAAGCATAAAATACTGTTTTTGGAAGACATATTAGCCTGAAAAAAGAAAATCTCAATCACTTTGAGTTTTGGATGCTTACAGCTGAAGGAAAAAGGAAGGCAATACAATTCAGAAAAATTTAGTAAGTATTACTTGGCGGGGGGGGTGGTTGACCTCACAATTGCAAGTATTATATGGTGTTGTTAACAAGCCTTTTGAAGGTGACTTTAAAAAGCAACAAGGTGAGTAATTTTGGAGTCCAGGAGATACATCTACCTGATAAATGGGGAAGAAATACCAACTTTCCTGATGTTATATGAGTGACCATTTGTAACCTGGGACAAAAATTCCAGTAACAGCATAAAAACACAGCTTCAAAAAAAGTAGAATATCTCAAAAAAATTACATGGAAATAAAGATGGTAGGTTTTAAAAAACTGTTAATTGTCTCAAAGTGCTTCTATAGAAATTATGAACATACTATTATCAAAGACACATGTGAACATCTGAATAAAATTATCTCGTGAAACATAACATTTGGTTATTTGGTCTTCATCCCTATAAATTTATATATTTAAGTTGGCCAAAAACATTTTTAGTTTTTCATCTTCTCATTAAGAAAATGTGTTCCAATGACCATCCTGACAGGGAACACAACAGAGAGTCCCTCATGGAGCAGGAGAAAAGTGAGATGCAGAACTCAAATTCTAGTAAAAAGGCCAAACTTAACGGTCTGACTGAGCCTGGAGGAACCCTAAAAGACACGGCCACCAGACACTCTGTTAACCCAGAACTAAAACCATTCCTGAAACCAACTCTTCAGACGAAGAATAGACTAGACTATAAGATGTAAAATGATACTCATGAAGAGTGTGCTTTTTAGTTCACGTAGATACACAAGACTAAATGAGCAGCTCCTGCCCGGAGGCAAGATGGGAAGGCAGAAAGGGATAGGAGCTGGCTGAATAGACACAGGAAATCCAGGATGGAAAGGAGGAGGAACGTGCAGTCACATTATAGGGAGAGCAGCTAGGGTCACATAACAAAGTGTGTATAAATTTTTGTATGAGAAACTAACTTGGGCTGTAAACTTTCACCTAAAGCACAATAAAGCCAAAAAACAAAAACAACAAAAGAAAATGTGTTCTATACAGGGTTGTTCATTTTGGGGACATCTGAATAAATCACTAATGGTATCCAAGCCAAAATGTTACTATTCTTATTTTGTTTTGTAAGACTATATAAGTGATGTTTATAAATCATGAAATAGAACTAAAATCACAATGATAACTAATCACTCTAAAATTAGACAATCTCCAAATTGATCATTTTCTTTCCCCTTTAGTATCAAGAGTGAGAAAAAAACAAAGTAGTAAACAAAGGGGCTAGTCAGACTGAGCTGGTATGCTGGGATTAGGCCATCATTAGCATTTAATTCCAAAGCAGAACTTCTGAACTGAGTTAAAACTTTTTTTTTTTTTTTTAACTTCAGCTACTTTATTAGACTTTCAATACAAGCAGCTCTGAGACAAAGTTCACACAGGACCACTCTGTAACATCATCATTTTGGTTCTCTAAAAAGGGAAAAATAAAAATCCCGCCTTTTGGGTAAGAACCAAGATGTACCTGTTGGTGAATTCAGTCATATAAGTACTATAACATTATTACAAATTTCTCATTTATTAATAAGGTACAAACTTTTATTTTTAGTTTATTAAATTAGTTGAATGTTAAAATGACTATATTTTCCAAATTTGAGATGTATCTTCATTTCAAGAGATAAAAAGAAGATTCTCTGTTTAAGCCTATTACTGTATAATAGATGAAAACTACAACTCTCCTCTAAAATAATTTCAATGTATTAAAAGTAGTAAGATATATATCTTAATTGCTGTAAAAAATATATGTAACACACATCTGCCAAGACAACATTTTCACATGTGCAATTCAGTGACACCCGTCGTATTAATCATGTTGTGCAGCTATCACCAGTGTCTGAAAGTAGTTTAAGATATATTTAAAGAACATTCATTATTCTAAAATCCAAAATTTAAATGAGTACAGAATACCAGATGATCTTAAAAAAATAAAGGACATCCGACGCAGAGGAAGAAAAGGAAAGGTGTTCTTTTACTCTTACCCTGCGCTTTGTTTTTTCCAGCTGCCCATTTTGGGTGTGTAAGTCAAATGATGACCAAGGCTCCTTGAGGGGAGGAAAAAAACAAAATCAAAACATTTCTTTTACTTCTCTTTGGTCAAAGTGTCCCCAAATTATTGCTGTTGTTCTCAGCTGCCATCAAGTTGGCTCTGACTCACAGAGACCTTATATATCACAGAACGAAATGTTCAGTCCTGTGCCATCTTCATGATCATTGGCCAAATTATTCCTGACTTAAAGAAAAATCTTGCCTAAACAAAAGCAGTGAATTAAATCCACACATTCAGTCTAACTGGATTTAAGAGAAACAATGTGATGGTTAAATAATATACCTCTCTCTCTCTTTTTTTTTTTTTTGATAAAGAAAATGTGGCTCAAAGGTCTATCCTGATATTAGTAACTTTCTCTCTTATTTAGGGGTCCCTGGGTGGTGTAAACAGTTGACACACTTGGCTGCTAACAGAAAGGGTGGAGACTGGAGTCTACCCAGAGGCACCTCAAAAGAAAGGCCTGGTGATCTACTTCCAAAAATTCAGCCATGAAAACCCTATGGAGGCGCCTCTGTGTGGATGAGCACATTAACTGTTTGCACCACCCAGGGACTCCCATATTACCTATATACCTTATAAAACCACTTGATATATACTCTAATCTACTGAAATAGATAACAACAGAAGGGAATGGGCAAGTTATGATATACAAGAAATACATTCTTTTTTTTAATAATCTAGCCCTGTGCTCTCTAACATGGTATATGGTTGTCACTAGCCACACTTGCTATGTATCTAGTCTGAATTAATATGTGCTGTAATTTATGTGCTGAATTTAAAAGACTTAGTACAAACAACAAAAGAAGAATGTAAAATATGTCATAACTAATTTTTTATGATTACACATCAAAATGAAAATATTTTGGATTGACTGGGTTAAATATAATATTAAAATTAATTTTACCTGTTATTTTTTATCTTTTATAATGTGGCTACTAAAACATGTAAAACTACTTACGTGGCTTGCATTATATTTACATTACACAACTCTTATTTTGCCTAAAGAAATAAACTAGGACACGTACAAACTAACTGAATGATGTTCACATTTTTTTAAATCTATTTTTTCCCATACAGAAGTTTATACATACGTTGTTACGTGACTCTAATTGCTCTCCCCATACTGTGACAGCACACTTCTCCTTCCACCCGATTCCCCACGTCCATTCAACCAGCTCTAACCCTCTCTGCCTTCCCATCTCACCTCCAGACAGAAGCTGCACGTTTAGTCTCTTGTATCTACTTGCGCTAAGAGGCACACTCCTCATGAGTATCACTTTTATGTTCCACAGTCCAGTCCAATCCCTGTCTGAAGAGTTGGCCTCGGAAATTGCTTTAGCTCTGGGCTGATAGAGAATCCGGGGGCCACGCTTTCCAGGGTTCCTTCAGTCTCAGTCAGACCACTAAGTCTGGTCTTCTTACCAGAATTTGAGTTTTGCACCCCACCTTTCTCCTGCTCCATCCAGGATCCTCTGTTGTGTTCCTTGTCAGGGTGGTCACTGGTGGTAGCTGGGCATCATCTAGTTCTTCTGGTCTCAGGCTGTTGAAGTCTCTGGTTTATGTAACCCTTTCTGTCCCTTGGGCTAATACTTTCCTTGTGTCTTTGGCGTTCTTCACTCTCCTTTGCTCCAGGTGGTTGGGACCAATTGATGCATCTTAGATGGCTGCTTGCAAGCTTTTAAGACCCCAAATGCCACTCACCAAAGTAAGATGCAGAACATTTTCTTAATAAGCTTTGTTATGCCAATTAACCTAGATGTCCCCTGAAAGCATGGTCCCCAGACCCCTACCCCTGCTACTCTGTCCCTCAAAGTGTTTGACTGTATTCAGGAAACTTCTTAGCTTTGGTTTAGACCAGTTGTGCTGACTTCCCCTGCAGTGTGTGCTGTCCTTCCCTTCACCTAAGATAATTCTTATCTACTATCTAGTTAGTAAATAACTCTATACTTTTTTTTTAAAAAAAAAGCAATTAAAAAGAGAACTTCTCTACAGTGAAGTAGTATGTAGACATTAAAAACTTAAGAAAAGCATTGAATGACATGACAAAAAGCTTGCAACTAATTATTAGGTGAAAAAACATGATACAATCTAATATAAACCCTACTATACGAAGGGAAAAAAAGACTGAAAATATGTTCAAATGTCAACAGTTATTTCTGTAGGGTAGAAGTCTAGTGATGATTTTTTTAAATTCTTATTTCTGTTTTTCCTTTCCCTCCTTCCTCCTTCCCCTCTCACTTCCTTCCTGTTTCATATTTTACAATAAGTATATACTATCTGTGTAATCAGACAAAAAAAACTTGCTAGCACACAGTTATCTCGAAGTATCATCTAATAATTATTGTTCAAATCTAAAAATTGTTGTTCAACAGTTGGGAAAATGATAAAATTAATCTTCTATTCTTACATCTTTTTCCATTTATAGGTCACAGAAATGTAGCCAATTTGAAAAACAATGACACTCTCTAAAATTCAGGAAGATTTTACTCACCATGTGCAGAAGTTTAATGTCACAAGCTACTTGCCAGAGCACACTTAATGCTTGATACAAGTTTGGATTTTTAGGTCTTGCCTTTAGTTTCTAAAAAAAGAAAAATCAGAGTTATATATCAAATATAATTCTAACCAATCAAAACCAGATGTTGGATCTCAATAGTAATAGCTTAATACTATCCAGAAATTTAAGTAAACAAAATTAGATTTTAAGGAAAAATCTTAACCTTAACCATTTCAAGGAAGAGAAAAAATCCAATGTATTTGGGACTGACTTCCTTCAACCATATCACATATAAGCGGAAAAGCTCATCTCTTAGTTACGAAGGTGAACAAAAACAGAAACAATTCCTGCCCTTGTGGTTTTTACAACATAGCGGAGTAGAAAAGCATTAACTAATGACATGAATTAACTTGTGATATGTTCTATGGAGACGGACAGGTGTGTTAAAACATGTATCAGGTGAGCCCATTAAATTTTGAGTCAAGAGTTGCTTAGGCTGACACCTGATGGGTGAGCAGTTACCTCCATGAGTGAGAGGACACTACAGAGAAAGGAAACCCTGTGTAAAAGGGCAAAAGCAGCATGGGCCATTGGAACATTTTCCTAAAAGCAAAACGAAACCTGATGAAACATTTTTTATTTGTCTCCTTCATCCTTCTATTCATATACTGCAAGAATAGCCTCAAGGTTTTGAGTGCCCTGTGCTCCTTCCAAGGCCAGTCACAATTTCTCACTATCTAGGTGTAGGTGGGTAAGTAATTTCTTCCTTTCCTGCCCCACTATCCTAAGCCTTAGCTGTCTTAGGCAGAAATAATGATAAGCAGTTCCCGGGCAGAAAGGGAACATGACTCTCAAGGCAATATCAAGGTCTTCAAGAGGCCCTTTCATTACAGAGAATAAAAACCAAAACCAAGCTAGCTGTGGTTGAGTTGATTCCAACTCATGGTTACACCATGTGTGTCTGAATGGAACCCCGCTCCACAGGATTTTCAATGGCTGATTTTTCGGAAGTAGATTGCCAGGTCTTTCTTCCAAGGTGCCTCTGGGGGGACGCAAACTGCCAACATTTTGGTTAGAAGCTGAGCACATTAACTGTTTGCACCACCCAGGGACTACAGAAAATAAAGAGACTAAAGATTGCTCTACAGAAATTTTAAAGCAATCTTACAATCTTAGTACTCTCAAATATCATGAGTCCTAAATTAAAGTCAAATAGATTAAGACTACTCAGAGAAAAATTATAGAACTCTTTCAAAACAAAAAACTTAGCAGGTACTTGTTAATAACCTACCTGGTATTCCTTTTCACTGATAAACATATTTAGTTCTACTCGTCCATATCTATATACAGAAGTACAGGAATATAGGTCATATATAAGTTTCCAAAGGGCCTTTTTTTCACTTTTAATTGGGAGGATTCCAATTACTTTTAAAGGGATACCTGTTAGGAATACAAGCAAAAATATTTGAGTAAAGCTCTTCACCCTTTTCCTATGGCCATGTTTTATTGCATCAAACTAAGTTAACAAACTATATTAATTTTAGTTTATTTCAATTAAAACCACACCTCAGTATCTTTCCTTGAAATGGAAGTTGGCTTTTGGGGAATTGCTCTCATTATTTCTGCTGAGGGGAGGGGAATGCCACTTTTAACCTAAGAGCATCTGCTCAAAAACTGTAAGATATACACTGAACATAAAGCTCTTCAACAAACCAGGTATACTGACAAAGAAACCTGCCAACTCATAAGGAATTTGCTTTAGTGAGTAACAAAAATTACCTGCTGACCAAGGAACTGCTCGTATTCCCAAATTCTGGAAAAGCATCTGTGAAATCATAATGGGTGGTTTTACTAAACTACCATTTCTGGGATCCAATTTAAAGAAGTCACAGTGGACCACATCTAGTTGTCCATCCAGATTTTTTCCTAGGGACTAACGAGAGACAGAGATAGCATGTTATGAAGTTTAAGCACTTTGCAGGTTTACCTTTCAACAATTCAAAGATCTAGTTCAAAAACAGTTCTTATAAAAAAATTACAACCTCAATAAAGCTGTAAAGATAATTTATTAATAACATACTGTAAAATCTGAGGAAATAAAATTCAACTAACAACTGAAAAGTGATGAAAGTACAGTATCACCAAGAGAAAATCCAAACAACAACAAAACAAACTTCAACAAATTCTTACTTATCTTTTTACTTTCTTTACTTTTTCTTAATAGTGTTAGTTGTTCAAGAGCTTCCTCACACTCATTAATTGCTTACTTGCGGCTGCCTGGAGTACTGGTAAAAGATTCTACGGCCACATCTGGGCTCAAGCAGAAAGCTGTGAGTCATCGGCTATGGATCATGGGAAGAAGAAATGAAGATACTTCATAATAGACAAAAACATTAAAGTGAAAAGTAGATAGATTCAAGAGTTCCCCCTGCCCCAGGGGGGCTTACTTAGTCATCTTTCAAATGAAGTTAGCTCATTGCGTAGATCAGTCTTCATTTTTCCCTAACTTTTTCATTTGCCTTTTCTAAAGAAAGAGGGAACCATAGAAGGAAAGCACGTTGCCCACTGGAAGAGGTCGGCTATTCCTTAGTCTCCTTCTGTATCGACTTGCTTAACTTGTAGTAGCACTAGAGCTGCTTAGCGGTTGGAACAAGTATTAGCTACAGACTTCCTAAACTTAATTTGAAGTTAGAAAATCAACGAAGACAGTATGTTTTTGATGTGTATGTGGAGGTTCTCATGCACAGAAAATTCTATTTGTATTTATCTAGGTTTAAAAAAATTTACAATTTAAAGTTATCAATTAAAAAAACCTAGTTTTACTCAAACTTTTGAATTCAACCATCAATATTGTTCTATTTCTAAATCTAGTCAATTTGAGTGATCACTGTCAAGGGAACCCTTGATGAATGCTTAATGAACGCAAGTTGAACACATTTTATATATATATATATATTTTCAATTGTGCTTCAAGTGAAAGTTAACAGTTTAAGTCAGTTTCTCATACAAAAATTTATACACATATTGCTATGTGACCCTAGCTGTTCTCCCTATAATGTGAAGCACACTCCCCCTTTCCACCCGATTTCCCATGTCCACTCAACCAGCTCCTGACCCTCTCTGCCTTCCCATCTTGCCTCGGGACAGGAGCTGCCCATTTAGTCTCAAGTATCTACTTGAGCTAAGAAGTACTCTCTTCACGATTATCATTTTATGTTCCATAGTCCAGTCTAATGTTTGTCTGAAGAGTTGGCTTTGGGAATGGTTTCAGTTCTGGGCTAAAAGAGAGTATGGGGGCCATGTCTTCCAGGGTCCCTCCAGTCTCAGTCAGACTGTTAAATGTGGTCTTTTTAGTAGAATTTGAGTTCTGCACCCCACTTTTCTCCTGCTCCATCAGGGGCTCTCTGTTGTGTTCAATGTGAACACATTTTAAAAAGCCCTTAAATAAGGCAGCTCCTTCCTGTCTGGCTGGGCCACATCTCTGCTCACTATTAAAATAATACTCCATTAGATTCTGCTTCTCTTTCATGTCTTTGGCTCTGCAGTCATTGAACTAGAGTTATGTTAATGATGCAAAGGGCAAAAATACCTGTATTTCACAGGTGAAATATAAAAAAAAATACTCAGACTCTCTTTGGAAACTCCTTTTTTTTCCCATGTAAACCTCAAAACAAAACCATAACCACCCTATATAGGACAGAAGAGAACAGCCCCTTAAGGCTGTAATGTTTATAGAAGCAGAATGCCACATCTTTCTCCCGTGGAAGGGCTGGTAGGTTCGAACGACCAACATTTTGGTTAGCAGCTGAGCACTTAACCAAGGCGACAATCATTAACATTCTAATCAACTAACTTCTCTGCTCTTTAGAAGCAATTCTAAAACACTACTTCTATAAAGACTTTTATTAAACTTCAAAATACTCTGAATTACTACATCTTAACTTTCTTTTAATCTGGCAGTGTCATGGTTTGAATTATGTCCCCCAAAAAATGTGTGTATCAATTTGGCTAGGCCCTGATTCCTGGTACTGTGTGATTTCTCTGCGTGTTGTAAATCCTGCCTCTATGATGTTAATGAGGGAAGATGGGTGGCAGTTGTGTTAGTAAGGCAGGACCTGATCTACAAGACTGGATTGTGTCCTGAGGCAATCTCTTGACTTATAAAAGACAGAAGTGAGCAGTGAGACAGGGGGACCTCATACCATCAAGAAAGCACTGCCGGGAGCAGAGCGTGTCCTTTGGACTGGGGTCCCTGCACCGAGAAGCTCCTAGTCCAGGGGAACATTGATGAGAAGGCCGACAGAGAGAGAAAAAGGCTTCCCCTGGAGATGACGCCCTGAATTTGGACTTTTAGCCTACTTTGACTGTGAGGAAATAAACTTCTCTTCGTTAAAACCATCCACTTGTGGTATTTCTGTTATGGCAGCACTAGATGACTAAGACAGGCAGTATGACTGAATTGGTCTTTTAAAAAATCAGAATTCTTAGGAAAGGAACTATGTATGTGCGTGCATGCACATACATACCCATATTATTCAAATTCTGGTTAGTGGACAATTAAAACATAATTATTCTTTACAAGTTAAACCATAATATCGGGGTAAATATTACAGTTTATATTCTGAATGCCAAAAATTAAATACTATAGTGCTTAAACTTCAGGCCCCTTATTACAGAAGTATAATATTAATTTCAACCAAAAGCTTTCAAGGAAACAGAAAAGACTTGATAGTACCCCAGGCATAAACAGGAATCATAAAGCAATGGCTGGAGGCAAAGACTGTGTTATGAAACCCAGCTCTGCACAATTACCCACATGATCTTGCGCATGTCTTTAAACCTCTCCAAGTCTCATTTTTTCACAGGGGTGTTATGAAGACTAGATTAAGTATCTGCATGTGATTTCAAAACTAGACAGTACTAACAAGTACTAGATTATAGTATTTATGTTTCTGTATAACCTAGTTGATTTACATAATTCTATGGCTCTTTCATATTTATTTCTTGATTTCAAGATTCCACTCATTTGTTCAGCAAATATTTACTGAGGGCCATTCTGTACCAGATACTCTCTGGGGGATGGAGATACAGAAGTGAACAAAACAGGCAAAGCTTCTGTTCTCCGACAGTGACAAGTGCCGTGATGACCATAAACCCAGGTGACAGAATGCTTCAGATTGCAGAGTTGACCAGACTGTGTTTAGGATCCAAAAACAAGAAGCAAAAAGGAATAGAGGAAAGGAAAGAGAAATAAACCTTGAGTTTCTACTAGTCATTCTGCTGGGCACTTTACATAGTTTATCCTATTTCAACCTCATCAACATCTTATACAGGTAGGTATTAACTTCCCTATTTTACAGGTGAGAAACACCAAGACTCAGAAGGTTAAATTACTATTTGCCCAGGGTTTTAAGGCTAGTAAGTGCTAGGACTGAGATTTAAATTCAGTCTGATTTGAAAAGACTGTCCTCTATCCCTGCTGAAATATGGCATGTTCTACCATAAAAGCTGAATGTTTCTGCAACAATAACAGTCTTCACAATTCAAATGGGATTCATCACGGTTTATTAATTGTTGTTAGCTGCCGTCAAGTTGGCCCCTGACTGATGTCAACCCCATGTGTTACAGAGTAGAACTGCTCCATAGGGTTTTCTTGGCTGTAATCTTTACGAAGTATACCGCCAAGCCTATCTTCTTCGGAGTCACTGGGTAGGTGAAATCGCCACCCTTTGGGTTAGCAGTCTGTCACTAACTGCTTGAGCCATCCAGCCTCCTTGATCTATTAATATGGAACACAACTTGTTACATGCTTTGCACCTCTAAGTTTGAAAAGAAGCTTTTTGTTCCCTTGAAACATTGTTACTTAAAGTCTCAGGAATTTTATGGGTGAGATACACGATAGTTAGTTAAAAATCCAGTCAAACATCATCCTTGAAAATCCTCTCAATTTTTAGGAGGAAACTGAGTGCCATTAGGTGGCTAGAAGCATTATCTGCTGCTATGAGCCCTACTTTAAGATCCGGATGTAGGGCCAAAAAGGCACACAGATGAATTCAGAGAAGGTTAAAAGCTGGTTGAATGGACATGGGGAATCAGGGGTGGAAAGGAGGAGCATGCTGTCACAGTATGGGGAGAGCAATTACAGTCACATAACAAAGTACGTATAAATTTTTGTATGGGAAAAAATAAAAAAGAAATATTGTGTCTAAAATTCTCTAGCTCTATATTCCTCTTTTTCTCATTAAATTTTAAATTAAGACTGTTGTGACCTTGAAGAAAAGCAACTTTTGTGTTACAGGATAAACTTATTGCCGTTGATTCGATTTCAACTCATTGTGACCCTACAGGACAGAGTAGGACTGCGCCATAGGGTTTCCAAGGCTGTAAATCTTTACGGAAGCAGACTGCCACATCTTTCTCCCACGAAGCATCTGGTGGGTTTGAACCATGGATGGACCTTTAGGTTAGCAGCCAAGCGCTTAACCACTGTGTCACCAGGGCTCCTTGCGGTACAGGATAACAAACTAAATAGAAACACAGACATTTTAATACTTCCAATTCTCTTGTAAAATACAAATTAGTGATTTCTAATCTAGGCCTTTTTGTATATCAAGATAAAAGTTATCTTCTTGTTTGTAATTTCCAAGTTGAAATTTCAAATGCCTATGCTTAATTTGGATATGTAATCAGGAGGGATCAGTCCCTGGAGAAGAACATCACCCTTAGTAAAGTAGAGGGTCAGCGAAAAAGAAGACGACCCTCAATGAGATGGACTGACACAGTGGCCGCAAACATGGGCTCAAGCATAACAACGATTTTGAGGATGGCAAAGGACTAGGCAGTGTTTTGTTCTGTTGCGCACAGGGTCGCTATGAGTCGGAACCGACTTGACGGCACCTAATGGCACCTAACAACAACAACGTGCTTACTAAAAAAGGCGCCCTGGAGGCACAGTGGTTAAGGGCTTGGCTGCTAACTGAAAGATCAGCGGTTCGAACCCACCTGGCAGCTCCATGGGAGAAAAGACCTGGTGATCTACTCCCATAAAGTTTACAGCTTAGTTCTACTCTGTCATAAAGGGTTATTATGAGTCAGAATCAATTGGACGGCACTAACGACAACATGCTTGCTAAAATGAGCCCTGGTGGCACAATGGTTAAGCGTTCAACTGCTAACTGAGAGGCTGGCAGTTTGAATCCACTTGGTGGCTCCTCAGAAGAAAGACCTGGTGATCTGCTGGAAAACCCTGTGGCAGGACTACTCTGTCACATGGGGTCGCTGTGAGTTGAAAACTGACTTGACACGACTGAACAACAACATGTTTACTAAATTACATCTCATGACCTTGAATCTAAAAACAACTTTATGTATTCTTTTTCTCACGTTTTTAGAATTCTAGCAGACTTATCCTCAATTAAATTAAACCTTGAATTCTTTTCTAAGCAGTCAGCTGTGGAGTAACAATAATCTAAGACTCACAGTTACTAAAAAAAATTAAAATACTTGGATTATATTTTCACAATTTTTTGTTGTCATTCTGTATTTTTATACAGTCATTTTACGGTTTCAAGAAGTTAGCATCCAGAAGTATAATTGTTTACAAACTAAACTTAGAGATTTACAAAGGACAGAGGGAGCGAAAGAGAAAAAAAAGAGGTTGGCCAATGACGTAAGGAAGTGACACTTTTCTACTGTTCTGTAATGAGCCCTGGTGGCACAGTGGTTAAGTGCTCGGCTGCTAACCAAAAGGCTGGCAGTTCAAACTCACCAGCTGCTCTGCCGGAGAAAGATGTGGCGGTCTGCTTCCACAAAGATTACAGCCTTGGAAACCCTATAGGACAGTTCTAGTCTGTCCTATGAGTTCGAACCATAAAGTCACTTTAAGTCGGAAATGATTCAATGGCAACAGGCTTGGTTTAGTTATTTACTTTACTGTTCTGTGAACTTGTCTGCTCTATGATGTTGCTGTTCTGTGCGTTGAGTCGATTCCAACTCATAGCGTCCCTACAGGACAGAACAGAAACCCCCATAGGGTTTCCAGGAGAGACTGGTGGATTTGAACTGCCGACCTTTTGGTTAGGAGCCAAGCTCTTTACCACTTTGCAACAGTGTAACGACAGGGAACGGCCAGAAATTCAAGCTGGATTCGGAAGAGGATGTGAAACGAGGGATATCACTGCCGATGTCAGATGGATCCTGGCTGAAAACACAGAATACCAGAAAAACTTTTACCTGTGTTTGATCGACTATGCAAAGGCATTTGACTGTGTGGATCATAACAAATTATGGATAACATTTCAAAAAATGGGAGCTCTAGACACACTTAATTGTACTCATGAGGAACCTGCACACAGATCAAGAACAGAACAAGGGGATACTGCGTGGTTTAAAGTTAGGAAAAGTGTGTGTCGGGGTTGTATCCTTTTACCATACTTATTCAATCTGTATGCCGAGCAAATAATCCAAGAAGCTGGACTGTATGAAGAACACGGCATCAGGAATGGAGGAAGGTTCATTAACAACCTGCAATATGCAGACAATATAACCTTGCTTGCTGAAAGTGAAGAGGACTTGAAGCACTTACTGATAAAGAACAAAAGCCTTCAGTATGGATTACATTTCAACATAAAGAAAACAAAAATCCTTACAACTGGACCAATAAGCAACATCATGATAAATGGAGAAAAGATTGAAGTTGTCAAGGATTTCATTTTATTTGCATCCACAATTAATACCCATGGAAGCAGCAGTCAAGAAATCAAGCGATGCATTGCATTGGGGAAACCTGCTGCAAAGGATCTCTGTAAAGTGCTAAAAAGCAAAGATGTCACTTTAAGGACTAAGGTGTGCCTGACCCAAGCCATGGTGTTTTCAAGTGCCTCATATGTATGTCAAAGCTGGACAATGAGTAAGGAAGACCGAAGAAGAACTGATGCCTTTGAATTACGGTATTGGCAAAGCATATTGAACATACCATGGACTGCTAGAAGAACAAACAAATCTATCTTGGAAGAAGTACAGTCAGAATGCTCCTTACAAGCAAGGATGGGGAGACTCTGTCTCACATACGTTGGGCAGGTTATCAGGAGGGACCAGTCCCTGGAGAAGGGTAACATGCTTGGTAAAGTAGAGGATCAGCAAAAAAGAAGAAGATCCTTGATGAGACGGACTGACACAGTGGCTGCAACAATGGGCTCAAGCATAACAATGATTGTGAGGATGGTGCAGGATAGGGCAGTGTGTCGTTCTCTTGTACATAGGGTCACTATGAGTCAGAACCGACTGGATGGCACCTAACAACATTAATCTAATTTCAGCAATTAGATTCTAAGCTCACAGAAGGCAAGGGACCAGTAAAGGACACTAGAGATGAGGAAACAAGGCTAGAGATACCAGTTATACGCTTTGTTCAAAGTCACCCAACTAGGATTGCAGCAGAGCTAAAACTACAAGGCAAACCTCAGAACTCTCAATCTTTTAGTCATTCATTCAATAAGGACTGAATGTCTACTCTCTTCTAGTCCCTAGGGGTAACAAGGAAATCATCTCTAAAAGAGCATCTATAAAAATAAACCAGGTGCTTAGTTTGATTAAACCTACTAAATCCTAAACCACTCAAAGGTAGTGACTGAATAATCAATTATTCTTAGAAAACAATTATTAAAAAAAATAAAAATATACCTCCAAATGCGGAATAAAAGTTTTGTCACTTTCAAGGGCAATCACTCTGGCACCAGTTTCAAGTAATGCCTGGGTCAGGATTCCAGGACCTAGTATGTTAACAGAAAGCAAAGTATGTTTATAAGAAAAACAATTCAACCTCTCTCACCA
This sequence comes from Dugong dugon, assembly GCA_030035585.1. Classification (NCBI taxonomy): domain Eukaryota; kingdom Metazoa; phylum Chordata; class Mammalia; order Sirenia; family Dugongidae; genus Dugong; species Dugong dugon. The sequence goes on along the minus strand of CM057469.1, from coordinate 17,311,282 downwards.
ATAATACTTATATCAAACTTTTACTGGATGTTTTATGTGTGTTACCTAATTTCAAGTCTCACAATATCTCCGAAGTGTTACTCTCCTTACGGAGGTTGGATAGGATTACTAGCCTCCAACATCAAAACTGTTAAGGGGTGCAGCTTGGATTTGAATCAATTCTGCCAATGACGCCAAAACCTGTACCCTTATCACAATGTTCCACTACCTCTCTGAAGAAAAAAACAAACAAATGAGGTTCTAACCTCCCACTTACTAATGGGCTATCCGGATGCTTTAATCATCAGACACTGTCAAATCCAAACAGAACTGACAACCCATGATATGAAACGTCTCTTTAGAAAGTCATTATTCAAAAACCCCATAAATCTTGTGTTCTCAGTATCCTCTATAGGAGATGCACAGAAGAGTAAGATAAAATCCTTTTTTTTTTTTTTTCGGACTTATACCTCTTTTAGGGAGACGATGAGATCTAAGATCTTGCTTTATATCAAAATATTGTGTAAAGTTAGAATTGCTACGGAAATATTGGGGAGTCATTATTAACACAAACCATACGCCACGTGTCGTGGGCACTCTCTCCAAGTAAGCTGCTTAAAGGGCAGTGTCTTAGGCAGCGCCTCCTGGGTGATCAAGGAAAGTATACAGAAGTAACTGACTTCCAAGAAAATGCAATCCACGCTGGACTCACCTGGATTGCACTCCAGGACTAGCTGGGGAGTTTTTCGTTTCCCCTGCAAGATCTGCGCCAAGGTTTCAGCCAATCTCCGACTGATTACGTAACGTTTGTAGTCTAAACGACACTTAGAGACGCACGAGGACGATTCCCTGATATCTGGACAGGGCAACGGCTGAGGGCGGGAGTCAGAGAAGCCCCTGCGAAGGACCTCCGGCAAGTCCTTCCGCGTCGCCACTCCGGATCCCAAAATGCAAAAGCGACCAGCGCCGGTCAACACTGAGAGAGTCAGCCGCGCAGGAAGCCCCGCCACTGTAACCCACATCCTTGCCCTCTAAGGTCCGTCCCAAAGATCACCCAGGGTTGCTACTTCGGCGAACCTCGTGCAGGGCACCCCCCGTGTAACATTTCCCCTCAGCCACGCTAGGGAGGAAGTAAACACCAAAAATGCGCATGCGAAAGAACAATCTCTCTCGCCTTTTTCCCTTACTTCCGCTTCCGTCCCAACTCGGCCGCCAAAGAATTGCGAGTGGCCTGACGAGAAGAGAGGCCGACCAGCCAGGTTGTGTCCGCCCTCTGCGCTTCCTCTCTAGCCGCTCGCACTCTATGCTCCGCGGTCGCGGGCTGCCTGTAGCCGGCCAGCCGGTAAGGGTGTGCAGAGGAAGGCGGGGCGGGAAGGCAAGAGGTGTCTCCTCCACCGGAGCCCCGGGAGACCCGAGCAAGCTCTGTGACAGTTCGTCGGCCGCCATGTCAGCGAGTGGGGCAGGAAACAGACCGGGGGTACAACGGTAGCCTTCCTTTCGTCTCCGATTCTCAGGTGAGGAGAGGAGGAGAGGGATGCAGGGGACCCGCCGGCTCGCGGCCGAGGTGGATAGCCTTTCGGAAGCCCCTCGCTCCTACCCCTGCGCTTTCCTCCTCCAGCAGCGCCTCCTCTGTCCTCCTGTGCCTCTGTCCTCGGTGAGGTGTAGCCCCCGTGCCTTTCCCTCCGCCCCCTCTCCGAATCTCCTGTTTTCCTCTCTTTTCTCCAGCCACAGTGGGTCTCCTGTTCCTGCGCATCGTTCCAATTTCTCCCTCGCTAGGTGACTAGCGCCAGAAGTCGTTCTTCGCCCGCCTCCTCGAGGGGGATGCGACTTCCACTATGCCTCTACTGTATTCCTTTCTATCCCGTTGCCCCCATCTCTCCACCCTTGTGGTTGCTTTTTATTTTTCCCATACCTTTTTTTTCCCCTCTCCCCAGTTTGGTTGTCAAGAACCGCATTATGTCTCTTTTGCTTTCCTCTCTCTCTCAGCCAATATTTAGCTTCATCTGTGTGTTTAAAAGATTTCTTTCTAAGCTGAAAAAAATTAAAACCGTAGGATGCAAATTTTGTTCCTTGTATAAACTTAGTCAAACAAATTGTACTGTGGAATGCATTTTAAAAGACCAGTTCCAAAGGCTAAAAATAGGATGCTCTGGTGGAAATTCTGGCAGTCTCTTTACCTATTTGGGCAATGTAAGAAGACCCGATTCTTTAAGGTTGATTTCAGTATTTAAGGATCATACTCAGAAAGAGCTGTACCAATTAGTATCCACCAAAAAACTGCAGCTAGTCAACTCCCTGTTTTAAAATATGCACAATCCTTTCTGCTTACTCTGCTGGGAGTGTAATTGAGTCTGGCATTTAAATGCACAAGGAAAAGGCTTCTCGGGAATGTATCACCTAGCAAATAAAAGTCTGAAAATTCTTCTCAGCTGATGAACTTCAAATTGAATGAATTGATGTCCAAGTACGTACGGCCTTTCTTGGATTATAAACTTGTCAGGACACTCCAGAAAGTTTCTAATCATTTTTTGAATATTTTTGTATTATGCCAACTGTTGTGGAAGTCCTGGTGACTCATTGGTCTTAATTTCTTTTTTCCTATACAGTTTCCTCATTGACAATTTTCTAGAACTGACTTTTGCATCGTCTGAACACCCTAGAAGGCGTTTTTCCCTATCCTTTACTGAGCTGTTCCTCCCTTTGCTCTTAAAATTTTTTTAATAGATTCAATAGTATATAAAAAATATACTGGATTTCCCCCAAGAGCCCTGTGGTCCTAAATATTTTAAAATTAAATCAAGAGAATGCTGTCTTAGGGTAGATGAAGAACATGATTTACTCACAAAAGTTTGTCGTTGAATTCCCACTTTTAAAATATACTTTAATGTATGCTTTCTTATTTCATAACATCTGTGGACCAAAAGTAGCGTAGTCAGCCCTAGAGAAACTGACATAATTTTTTATTTTGCTTCTGAGTAGTAATTGTCATTTTCTTTTGGTTTTGGTAAAGAGAATTAGCTTATAATGATTGTTTTCCTCTTTATGGTGTTAATGGCTCATTTGTTTGTGGTTGAAGTTGGTTGAATAATAAAGAGACAAAACCTTACACTTTCTTTTTCTGAGGCCCCAGGTGCTGGAAATGAAATGTCCATTTCCCATTAAGGTGAACCTTACAATCAGAATTAGAAAAACTTGGTTTATGTATTTCCCACTTCATTTTCTTAAACGGTGTGGTTTTGCATCCGATGCTATTTTTGCCGTTTTGAAGTAAAATAATCTTTCTTTAAATTTGTGCCAGGACAGAATGATTCTGCTGATATTTTTACAATCTTCTTCTTAAGTTATTTCAACTAAATTGGTATTGAAGGGAAAATACTGCTTTTCCCCTTTGGCTTTCAAATGACAGCTGTAATTGGGAAATACCCAGTGATAGTTCTTGCTTGCTGATCAGAATTGGGCTGTAGGTCTGTAGCAACACCATCCAATAGAAATATAATGTAAGCCGCATTAACGAAGTAAAAAGAAACAGGTGAAATTAATGTTGATTATGTATTTTATTTAATCTAATACATATCATGTCAATATGTCATCAGTATAAAAAATGAAATATTTTACATTCTTTTTTACATACTAAGTCTTTGAAACCTGGTGTGTATTTTACACTTACAACACATCTCAATCCAAACTAGCTGTATTTCAAGTGTGCAATAGCCACATGTAGCTAATGAGTAGCTAAGGGTATCTTATTGGTCAGCATCTATCTATGGGATTGTAACGTGATGGCGTCCTACCCTGCAAGTCTGATTTGTGGGGTAAATTCAAAAATCATTTTCCTGAAGTGCTGCAGTGTTGAAACTGAAAAGTTCCTTTGCAGGAAGAGAGTTCCAAGAAGTCTCTTCCTCTTTGTGTGACTGTGTTCATGCTGAGGATGATAAACAGGTGCCCAGTGCTTGTTTAGTGACGGGTCATAAGATGAGTCCAGTGCTCAGTCATTTCCTGGGATGTCATTGTTTCAGTTATTTACATCTGCGTGTCAATAGTGCGTCAAGTCATTGTGTGAGTCTTTGTCAATTAAATCTAATGGCAAGAAGGTTGGACTTTATTGCCAACAGGTAGAGTACCTGCTGTTATATAGTTATTTTCTTAATTGGTTTCTGGTATAGCTAAGAGTTTTGTAATGTGCTTCTCTATAGCATAATGTTTTTTATAAAGGGAAAGACCAAATGTTTTAAGCAAAATTTGGAAAGTAAGAGGGCATACTTTATGGCTCTAAAACACTGGGAGTCTCAGTAGTATCAGAAGAATGATACTTGATTTTGGTGGTTTGGAGCCCTGCTGGTGCAGTGGTTAAGAGGTATGGCTGCTAACCAAAAGGTCGGCAGTTTGAATCCACCAGCGGCTCCTTGGAAACCCTGTGAGGCAGTTCTGCTGTGTCCTGTAGGGTCACTATGAGTTGGAATTGACTCGATGGCAATGGATTTGGTTTGGTTTGGTTTATGGTGATTTGGAAGCCCTGGTAGTGCAGTGGTTAAGCATTTGGCTGCTAACCAAAAGGTTGGCAGTTCAAATCCACCAGCTGCTCCTTAGAAAACCTATGGGGCAGTTCTACTCTGTCCTGTAGGATCACTGTGAGTCAGAATCCACTTGATGCCAACGGGTATGTGGTTTAGGGGATTCGACTCGATGGCACACAACAACAACAACAACAAAAGGAAATATGACAGTTTTTGTATAAAAATTCTGGCATCATGTTTAGGTATATGTTTTAGGTTTTGCAATAGAGGTGGTGATTTGTATGGAACCATCTCTTGTTCAGAGCTGATATAACTTTTCGCACCTATTGGGAAGATAACCCTTAAGCCAACTGACCTTAGTGTGGATCAGACTCACCATTGTTCTTTATCTTGATCCTTGTGATTTAATAAGTTTCCCTAAATACTACTTTGTCCCTGGGTGGTACAAACAGTTAACATGCTCAGCTGCTCACCAAGAGGTTAGAGGTTTGAGTCCATCCAGAGGTGCCTCAGAAGAAAGACTGGGCAATCTACTTCTGAAAAGTCAGCCATTGAAAACCCTATGGGGCACACTTCTGCTCTGGCGCACATGGGGTCACCATGAGTTAGGGTTGACTTGATGACACTGGTTTTTAAATACTATTTTGGCTCCAGTGTGTTATATCTACCAAAAAAAAAAAAAAAAAAAAAATCCCGTTGCTGTCAAGTTGATTCCAACTCATAGCGACCCTACAGGACAAAGTAGAACTGCCCCATAGGGTTTCTAAGGGATGGTTGGTGGATATGAACTGATGATCTTTTGGTTAGCAGTCATAGCTCTTACTGTGCCACTAGAGCTCCGTAAAAAATATCCAGTGAAATTTAATACAAAAAAACATGTCCCCTCCCCAACCTTTATGGTATAAAGAAATTTTAAATTACTCGGTTAGTAAACAAACTCACTCTGTAAAATCTGGTCACTATAATTATGGTACAGCATAAACAGTGTGTGGAGTATTAGAAGATCAAAGACAGAATGAGAGGGTAGTTAATGGATGTTGCTTGTTTCCTGAGTGATGTATGCATTTTGTATAGGAAAATACAGTATTTTCATTTGTATTTAAATGTAGATTGCTGTCCATTTGGCACCATTTTGGTTGGATAAGAAAGAAAATAAACCAGTTTCACTGAAGCCATTCCCAGAGATCACCTTTCAGCGAAGTAATAGACAGGGCTATAAATAAACAACAGCACATGTGAGAAAAATTTTTCTTAGAACAATCATCTGTATGAGGCCAAAAGGACAACATATGCCCAAAAAGAAAGATGAGAAGGCAGGAAGGAGCATTGTCTTAGGCTGGGTTCTCTAGAGAAGCAAAACCAGTAAAGCGTATAAATATGTAGAAAGAAATTTATATCAAGGAAATGGCCCACACAGTTGTAGAGGCTGGAATGTCCCAAGTCCATGGGGTCAGGATAGAGGCTCTCCTGATACACGTAGTGACAGGAGCTGGTGAACCCAAGGTCGGCAGTTCGGAGAGCAGGGTTCTAGCTCACAGGCTGTGAATATTGACAAATCCCAAAGATCAGCAGGCAGGACCGCAGGTAAGCTGCTAACTCAAGTCCCAAGAACAGGAGGTCAGGTGAACAGGAGCAAGCTGCAGGATCCAGAACGAGCAAAAGCCCACAAGCCTTGCCAGAATATCCGTGTATATTCAACGCAGGCTGCACGCCCAAGGAAACTCCCTTTCAACTGATTGGCTACTTACAGCAGATCCCATCATGGAGGTGATCACGTAATATCAAATATCATCATGGAAGTGATCACACCATCATACAACTATCAAACCACTAAGAATCATGGCTCAGCCAAATTGACATACAACCTTAACCATCACAGGCAGGAAAACCAAATGAATGGAAATGGGGGACTCGGTGGTAATGAGGAGAGTGCTGACACGTAGGGATTGAAACCAATGTCATGGAACAATTTGTGTATAAATCATTGAACGGAAAACTAATTTGTAAACCTTCATCTAAGGCACAATTTAAAAAAAAAAAAAGAAACTGGTTTCTACAAATTAGTGTTAGCAAATTTTAAGTTATTTGAACAAGAGTAATTGGTGGTCTGTTAATTTTCAGTTGTTTTTTTAAGGCCTTGTAAACTCTAATGGTCTGTGCAAGGATCATATGTTTATTGAGAAATTATACATTTGATAAATATGTATTTTGATTCTGTTTTGGACCATTCTCTCCAGTTTAGGGCCTTGAAGATTTGCATGAATACAGATTTTCTTTACTTAGGACTCATTTCCATGGGGGAAATTATATTTCCTTCCAACTTGGGAATATTTTTAGTTTTCAAGCACTTGAAATAGTTCATTTGTAATATTCTTTAAAGAAACACCATTTAAAAAACTGAAGTCATATGAAAGCTTGAGATTTCTTAAATTGTTTTAGTCTAAGTTTTGAGTTTCAGATCGTTAGCTTTTTTGGAGATGGACTATTTGCCATCATACCATTCCACCCTGCCATCTTTTAGGGCTTCCTGCTTTCATCATCATTAGCCATGTGGGAAGGAAAGATACTGTGTACCTGTCAAAATACTGACAAATCAGGATTATTTTTCCCTCAGACTCTCTAGGAAGAATTCTAAAGCAGTGAGTTATACTTTTAGCCACCTTTGTTTATTGATATTTTGGGCATTTGACCTTTTAATTGACAATTTCTAGGAGATATTAGGAATTATAATATTTTATAATTTTTATATTTATCAAATTCTCTTATGAGAATATTTAGTCTGTTTTTCCTGAAAAACTAAACCTGACCAAATAATTACATTTTCCCCCCTTATGTTAACTGCATTTTGAAAACCAGTGAATTAAGTGGACATGGCTTTCTAATTTGAACAAGGGCAAAGTAACCTTTTAATACACTTTATATTACAGATTTTGAAATAAATGATTTCCTTAAAATACATAAACTGTATAAGATATGGAATGCTGTTGTTTGTGGATATTTTGATTTTATGCATGCATTATCCTTCTTGTTTGCTGTTTCTCTTTTCTGCAGATGTTATTATCATGGTACAACTAAATCTCAAAAGGAATCTTCAGATGGACTGGAAAACATTGTTTAAGATTTTTCATTGAGGACTTTTGTGAAAATGTATTTTATTTATTGAAACCTAGTAATTTATTTTTACCTTATGAAACAACACAGATTCTTTTAGATTTTTTTCTTTTTTCACTTGTGGAGTATGAAAAAAGTTTATTTACATTGAATCGTCTAAGGATTCTTGCCAAGTGACCAACATGATTTTCTCCCTCGGATTCAGCTCAGATGCAAAGAGGATTAGAAGTTTGTAGAAACTATGCTGGTTAGAAAGTTGTGAAGTTTAGTTTACCCAAAATAATTTACTTATAACTATTTATGATAATCTAAGTTTAGTCATCAGGCTTTATTTCCTTCAATAAATTACAAGGTAATTCCTAAGCTCCTTTTGTTTTATCTGTGTTTTTTTTTGTTTTTTGTTGTAAATAATATTTTATTGTGTGTTCGTTGAGAGTTTACAGAACAGGTTAGGTTCCCATTTAACAATTTCAACACAAATTATTCAGTGACATTGTTTACATTTTTCACAATGTGTCAGCATTCTCATTAATTCCGTTCTGGTTGTTCAGTTTCCAGTAATCTAGTTTCTCTGCCCCCTTACCTTCTTCTCATCTTTGCTTTAGGGTAATTGTTGACCATTTGGTTTCATATAGATGATTTTTTAAAGGAGCACAGTACTCATGGGTTATATTCTTTATTTTATGAGCCACTCTGTTATTTAGCTGAAAGGTAACCTCAGGGACTAGCTTCAGTTCAAGGTTTGAATAATATCTCAGGGCAGTAGTCTTGGGGAATCCTCTAGTCTCTGCCAGTCCAGTAAGTCTGGACTTTTAAAGAATTTGAGTTCTGTTCCACATTTTTCTCCTGTTCTATTAGGATCCATCTATTATGGCACTGCTCAGAACAGTTGGTAGTGGTAGCTGGGCACCATCTAGTTCTTCTGATCTCAGGGTAAATGAAGCTGTGGTTCATGTAGACTATTAGTCCTGTGGACTGGTTTGTTCTCTGACTCTTTGGTTTAACTTTTCTTTTTTGTTCCAGACGAGTAGAGGCCAATAGTTGTATCTTGGATGGCTGCTTACAAGCTTTTAAGACCCTAGACATTTCTTACCAAAGTAGGATGTAGAACATAAACTTTATAAACTGTATTATACCAATTGACTGAGTTGTCCCACAACACTATGGTCCTAAGCCTTCAAACCCAGAAAACCAAACTTGTGAGGTGTTTGGTTATGTCTAAGAAGTATCTGTAACTGTGCCTCCTATGTGGTTTATTATATAGCTTCACCTGTTTTCAAAAAAATTTATGTTCAAGTTCTTTGCCATGCCAATTAGAGTCATACCTTTAGCTTTGGGTAAGCACTGTGGAGAGCCAAAATTAGAAACAAAGTCCTATTTTAATCATATAATAAATGTTTTGTGACAAAGGAGAGAATAAAATGGTTTGTCTTAGTTATTTTTGAACTCTAGTTTTAAAATTGATTTAATGGGTTTTATTTCCATCAACCCTCACATTATTAGCCAAAAAAGATCTATTTCAAATTAACCTAAAGTAAAAAATAATGTAATCCAGTAGTTTTTGTTATATTAAGTGGCCTCTTGATTGATTATAGTTATGTAGATTTAAATTATTGTTGTATATTGATTTGTATCCCCCCAAAATATGTGTTGTAAATCCTAACCCCTGTTCCTGTGGTTATAATCCTATTTGGGAATGGATTTTTCTTTTATTAATGAGGCAGAATTAGTGTAGGGTGTGTTTTAAGTCATTCTCTTGAGATATAAAAGAGCAGAGATGGGGAAAGATAGATGGATGCCAAAAAGTTCTCAAAGGAGGTGAGGAACAGAAGCTGAAAAGAGACAAGGACTTTCCCCCAGAGCCAACAGAGAGAAAGCCTTCCCCTAGCGCTGGCAGCATGAATTCGGACTTCTAGCCTTCTAAACTGTGAGAAAATAAATTTGTTTGTTAAAGCCACCCACTTATGGTATTTCTTTTATAGCAGCACTAGATAACTAAGACAACTATGATGCCTGCAGGCTTTCTATTCTCCCTTTCTCTGACGCCTGGGGAAAATCTCGGGACCTTTATGTATAAGGCTTGCCTTCTCTGAAAGCCTCGGAGAGTATACCTATATGTGCAAAAAACTTAGGAGCAAAAACTCTGGGCTTTGGTATATCTAAGCAATGGAATATTATTCAGCCATAAGAAGGAGTAAAATACTGATACATGTTACAACATGGATGAGCCTTGAAAACAGGGTACTAAGTAAAAGAAGCCAGGCACAAAAAGTCACATATTAGTTGATTCTATTTATATGAAATGCCCAGAATAGGCAAATCTGTAAAGACAGAAAGCAGATTCGTGGTTGCTAGGACCTGGGGAGAGGGGTGTTGGGAGTGCCACCTTGAAATGGTTAAAATGTCAATTTTATGTTATCAGAATAAACAACTATGGGCTTCCTTTACGCCAGAAAACTTATCTAGTCTTGAGGAAATAATGCCTGTATTAAACCAAAGCTTTTATGTGCTTGTATAATGCTTTGTATAAAATTATATACTTTGTATAACCTTTGATGGAGGGTTTCTATTTTCTTCTAGCTCTTCTGAGTATGTAAATAGTTATCCAGAGGGCCCCAGTAGCTTTTTCTGCCTTCCTTAACCCTTTGTTTTTGCTTTTTTTTCCCTGTTCTTCTAAAACATCGTAGCAGACTATGGTTTATTATACACTTGATTGTTTTAAAAAACAAATCTCCTACAAACATATTACTTTATAACTTTTATATCTTTAGAAGTTATTCTCTAGTACCTTAAAGGATACTTTATTTGATTTTTACACTTTGCCTTCCTTCTGTGCATTTTATAGGAAGGTGATAAATTCCTGTGGTAGTTGAGTTTTTCCTGGAAGCCCAAAGAGCTGTTCAGAGACTTGGGGCTGGGGTAAAGAAGACCTGCCTTTTATAACTGCCCTGTCCAGGGAGAGAAATGAGTCCATAGACAGGTTGATGATACAGTCACACTCCCTGAGGAAATAAAAGAGGATAAGAAACTAGATATGTTAGAAAGATTTACTTTGAACAGAAGGCAGAGACATTCTTCAACTGAGATAAGAGGGGAAAATACTGGTTACCAATTAACATCTGATAACCTCTGTTTACATGTGGTACTGGTGAGGCTGTCTGCTGAGCTAGGGATAAGAAGGTGACTGGAGACTGGTGAAGGTTTTGAATAGCTTTGGAGGGATGAGGCTCTGGTTATGAGGAAGGATGTCTGGGCGGCTTTGACACTCCAGCTGAGGTTGGATAGAAACTGCTTTTATAGTTATCAGTCTGTATAGTTGTGATTTTCATTTAGTAACAGATAGCAGCTAGGATGTAAGAACAGAGAAAGAGGTTAGGTTGACCAGGTTGAGAGTTTGTAAGGTGAGTGCGGAAGAAGTATAAGAGCACTAAGGAAATAGCTAGAGATGATACATGGGTTCAGTGCTAGATAAGAAAAGAAGTAAAGCAGAAGGAGGTTGACTGATGTAGTAAAAAAGGGTCAGGAGTCTGGAGTCTTCAGTGTGGTTAAAAAGCTTGAGTAATGGCAGTAAGGGTCTAAGAGTAATCAGAATAGGAGTTAGTGGGATGTTGGAGATATTGAAACTCAACTGAGTTGAACAGATTGATGCTCAAGAAAAACTTCATAAGACTGGGGTGACACTAGCTAGATTTGCAGACAGTAGGGTGCCGTTGGAGGTTTTTGAGCCATGAAGGATTATTCATTCAACAAGTATACTGAGTTCACGTTTTTATTATGTAAAACACAAAGGCAGTGTTTTCTGAAGATTAATCTGCCTCTAGTATGCAGGAGAGATTGAAAGAGATATGTGAGACAATGAGGGCTTTAATTAAACGTAAAATCAGCCCAAACCTTTTTTGGAATTTCATAACTTCTGAATTGATAGAAGTAATGAGTTTTTGCTCCTTGTTCAAAAGAAGAGTAGAAAGTAAGCTAGAGTCTCTTGGCTGAGGTTTTATAATTTAAAAGTAGTACCAAAATTATGTTTGAAGTAAAACACGAGTATTTGTTTTAAATGTGAATATGTTAAATTAGGTAAGAGTTTAGGAAGGGTAATATCCTGAGGATTTATGTGACATAGAAGAACAGAATTGAGAGTTAGGAATCTAGAGTTCATGTCAAAATGCAATCATGAGATAGCTAAATTATCTTAATTATCCTTATTTAAATAGTCTGTAAAATGGAGATTCAGGCTTAATAATCTCTGTGACTATTTTTGGGTACAAATATTAAATAAAGATTCTTTTATATCCAAAAAAAAAATTATGTTTGATGTTATATGCAGTATCATACTCTTTATGCTCCTTGAGTTCTTAAGTTAATTTACTGATAATCTTTAAGAACCTAGGCATTAAAATATACGTACGTAAGGAAGACTGCCATTTTTGGTGAATAATTTGAAATATGGTGGTTTGTGAATGACTCTGAACCTACCATTAGTTCCTGTCAGCTTACTGTCTAATGTTTGAGCCTCATACCTAGTCAGCATTATACTAAGCGCTGTGGGCAATGCAGTAGAGGTGCCCACACAGAGGACATTGTATACCATATTTTTGTGCAAAAAACATGTGCATTATGCTAGACCATTTTACTAGTTTCATCATTTCCACGTGTTATATTTGTGGGTGCGTTATTTATGTGGGTGCATTATTTGTGAAAAAATACTGTAAGCCCTTTCACGAAAACATCTGGTGAAAAATAGAAGTCCCCCAAAATATTTTTTTTCTTCTGTTTTAAATTCGTATACTTCTTAATGTCTTAGATGGCTTTATGTGGACTTGTTTTAATTTTTATTATACTGGGGAAGAAATATATACGAAAACCTTTTTGGTTAGTATAATTTATAATTATTCAGTAAATATTGTGTAGAATTTCGTTTCATTTATTTTACCAGAATTTTAAATGCTACCTTTTTACTTAGAGTTCAGTAAACATATAGGGGAAAGTTCTGGAAGGTTGGCAGTTGGAGTTCATCCAGAGGCTCCTTAGAAGAAAGGCCTTGCGATCTACTTCCGAAAACTCAGCCATTGAAAACCTCAGGGAACACAGTGCTACTCTGACACACATGGCGTCACCATGAGTTGGAGTCGACTCAGTGTCAACTGCTAGTTATGTTCTAAAATAGTTAAGGTTCTAAAGCAATGAATGCCCATAAAAATGGTGGATAAACAAACTTTCTAAAAGAAAAAAAACCATATTTATTACGTGAGGTGATGTCATAACAGAATACCACTAAGTGGATGGCTTTAAAGAACAGAGATTTATTGTCTATCAGTTCTGGAGGCTGAAAGTCTGAATTCAGGGCATAGGCTCTAGGGGAAGGTCCTTCTTTTTCTCTTTCACCTTGTAGTAACAATCCTTGGCATTCCTGGAGTTGTAGATACATCTGTCTCAGTCTTCAGTGGGTGTCTCCGCCTGTGTGTCTCTCTCAGAAAGCATTAGGTTTAGAACCTACCCTACTCTGGTATGACCTCATTAACACAACAAAAGAAAAACCCTTTCCAGACAAGATCCCCTTCACAAGTACAGGGGTTAGGACTTCAACATACATTTTGGGGAGATACAGTTTAATCCATAACAGTGCCTGTATTGAAGTTCCTGTTTCACCCCACCTGCCCTTCTTCTCCATCTGTCTAATCTTCCTTCTTCTAATGATTCAATCTCATTTCTTTTATGCCTTTTCCTACACAGGCGGCCTCCCCAGGTGAAACGGCATAGCAGAGCAGAGTGTGTTCTCACAGGAGAAAGAAGGTGGCTGAGCCAGTCAAAGCTCGGTATCACCAAGTTTACCAATCAGAGAAATCACTCTGCCTCCCCAGAGGTGAATGAGTAAAGGAGCACATCAGGAATGGGGGAGGGTTCTCCACTAACACAGCTTTCACTATATTAACTCCAAGGCAATCTTAGTGAGTTAAAAATATATATTATTGTATGTTCAGTGCTTTTAGAAAAGATTTTTTGAGTATAAAAGTAAAGTATGCTCCTCTTACAACTCAATAATAAAAAGACAATCCAATTTGAAAATGCCCAAAGGATCTGAATAGACATTTCTTCAAAGAAGATAAATGGCAAATAAACACAAGAAAAGATGTTCCACATCGTTAGCCTTCAGGAAAATGCAAATGAAAACTACAGTGAGATACCACTTCACACACACTAGAATAGGTATTAAAAACAAAAACAGAAAATAACAAGTGTTGACGAGGATGTAGAGAAATTGTAATCCTCATGCATTGCTGGCAGGAATGTAAAATGGTGCAGCTGCTGTGGAAAACAGTTTGGTGGTTCCTTAAAATGTTAAAAACAGCATTACCGTGTGACCCAGCAATTCCACTCCTGGGTATATACCCAAAAGAATTGTAAAACAGATGTTCAAACAAAAACGTACACATGAATATTTATAACAGCATTATTCATAATAGCCAGAAAGTGAAAACAACCCAAATGTTCATCTGCTGATGAATGGATAAATAAATGTGGTAAATGCTCATGGACTGTAGACTTAGCCATGGGGCTGAATGAACCCCTGAAACTATTGCACTGAGATAATCTTTAAACCTTAAACCAGAAATATCCCTTGAAGTAATCATAAAACATAAACAATAGTTTAGCTTAACTAGTAAGAAAGGTCTACCTTGAGCATTATACTCTTTTTTTTTTTTTTTTTAATATATATTTTATTGTACTTCAGGTGAAAGCTTACAGAGCAAATAGTTTCTCATGAAATAGTAGTACATATGTTGTTTTTTGACATTGGTTAACAACCCCACAACGTATTAAGCCTCTAAATTCTCAACCTTTTTTTTTGATGAAAATTACAGATGGCCAAAGATACACCGTTTCAAAAATTTCTACATTCACAGTTCAGTGACATTGACTACGCTCTTCCAACTGTGCTGTTATTCTCACTTAAGATGAAGGCTTACAGAAAAAATAGTTATTCATTTAACAGTTACTACACATGTTGCCCTATGACAATGGTTAACAATCTCACAGCACATCAAGAATATCCTTACTCCACCTTGTGTTCCCTATCACCAGGGGGCTTCCTTGTCCCCTTCTGTCTTCTGGACCTTGTCAGTGGACTATTGTACCTCTTTAGTCTCATTTGTTTATTTATTTATTTATTTATTTGTTTATTTTTATTTTATTTAAACACCATTTCAAAACTTTTTACTTACACATTTAAGTGATATTGACTATTGAGCATTATACTCTTAAGAACTATCTATATGGGATCAAATTGACAACAGCAACCTGAAAGATTAAATGGGAACCTTAGAGGGCAATGAGTTTATGTTATGAGAGAGGAACAACTCAAAAAAGGAGGGTAAGAATGGTTGCACAACTCGAAGAATGTAATCAGTGTCACTAAATTGTCCGTATAGAAACTGTTGAATTGGTGTGTGTTTTGCTGTGTATATTCTCAACAATAACAAAATAAATAAAATTTAGAAAAATGTGGTATACCCATACAGTGGAATATTATTCGGGAATAAAAATGAAGTACTGCTATATGCTACAACATGGATGAACCTTGAAAACATGTTAAGTGAAAGAAGCCAGTCACAAAAGACCACATCTTGCATGATTCCATTTATATGAATTGTCCAGAATTGGAAAATCCATAGAGACAGATAATAGTTTAGTGGTTGCCTGGGGCTGAAGAAGGGTTAGGCAGAATGGGGAGTGATCGCTAATGGGTAGGAGGGGGTTGTTTTGGGGGTGACGAAAAGTTGTAAAATTGGTTTTGGTGATATTTGCACAACTGTGAATAGACTAAAACCCGTTGAAGTGTACGCTTTAAGTGGATGACTTGTATGAGAATTATATTCTCAGTGACCCCGAACCCAAACCCATTTCTGTCGAGTCGATTCCAATTCATAGCAACCTATAAGACAGAGTAGAGCTGCCCCATAGGGTTTACAAGGCTGTAGTCTTTACGGAAACAGACTGCCATATCTTTCTCCCATGGAGCAGCTGGTGGGTTTGAACCACTGACCTTTTGGTTAGCAGCTGAGTGCTTAACCACTGCACTACCAGGGCTCCTGATATCTCAATAAAGCTGTTACTAAAAAACTCAGCAGGAAAAAAAAGCATGTTTATAATAGAGAATGTGTAAAATACAGAAAGGCGCCCTTGTGGCGCAGCGGTTAAAGTGCTCAGATGCGAACCGAAAGGTAGTTTGAAGCCACCAGCCACTTTGTGAGAGAAAGATGGCAGTCTGCTTCCATAAAGATTTACAGCCTTGGAAACCCTATGGGGAAGTTCTACTCTGTCTTATAGGGTTGCTGTGAATTGGAGTCAACTCCAGGGCAACAGATATTTTTTAAAATACAGAAAAATGCAAAAAAGAAAAAAGTCATTTATTAGAATTTTTTAAATTCCGTGTTTTCATTTTAATGATAAACTAAAAGAAAATAACAGCAGCTTATTCAAGATCATGAAGACTGACACCTTAAAAGAATATTCTGATATGGAATTTCAGTGCCCAGGTTTGCATTTCTGTTTATAATCATGGTGGTAAAATGAGTAGATTATGCCTTTGGAGCAACATCACAATATGTTATAAAAATGAAGATTTCTCAGTAGGCAGCAGAGGATAGTGATGGGAGAATTGAGTCCTCGTGTGCCCATCGTAAGCAGGGATGTAAACGCAGAAGAACCTATGCAGTCACAATTTATGCCATACTCCGTTTGTAAACAAATTTAATTTGTACAGAGGTGCATCATGCATCATATTAAATTAATATTATTTTAATTTTTATTAGTATTGTGGTATTTATTGATTTTATTAATTTGTTTAATAGTTGCATTAGGGTAATAACACAAAAATTTTGTTTTTACATCTACAAGTAAGATTATAAGTAAAAATAATATGCCAACGCCTAGGGGCTGTCATAATTATTTCTTTTAGTAGAGCCATTCTACAGCAATATGGCATCGTAATTCTAATTGAAAGGGCCTTTAAAGATATCCATCTATTCCCCTGATTTTATTGCTGAAGAAGTTGAGGCTCAGAGGAGATAAGTATCTTGCACAAGCTCTTCAAACAAGTTATTAACAGAGCTTGTGTTAGAATGCAGATTTCAATATTTGCAGTCCCAATGGTTTTTTTTTTCCTTTTATGTCTTATCCTTTCTTCTTTTCCCTTACTCTCAATCCTTACTAATAGCTTGCCTTTTTCTGTTATTGCCTATTTCTGTTTCTTTACATGTGCTTTATTTCTTCAAATAGAGTACTCTTAGGCACTAATTATACCTCTTAATTCTTTTTATCCTATTCCCCTTCCCCTCCCAACCCCGCACACATAACACTGTCCTGAGCATGGTGGTATATACATTGTAGGCACTCAGTAAATGCTTAATAAAGGACATTAACTTTGCTTTTAGGGATCCATGGAAACTTGGCTTCAAAATATAGGCAAGCACCAGAGTGGAAACATTCCAAAGTCTTGTTCTAACATGTTTCTAATTAAAAAATTTTTTTAAATATTGAATTAAGTTTTTACCTTTTTAGAAACCATCCTGCCCTCTCTTTTTTGTTTTTGATGGGACATTGCCAATTACAGCTTTTTTGATGATTGCTAAGGTAAACATTTCATTTAAGCTAGGAAAGGAACGTTTACTAAGGCAACCATTCAGGTGAAAAAAAGTTTTTTGTGGTTAAAATGTTTTCAAAATTGATCATTCTAATGAAATAAAAGTTTAAACAGGTACAACCAAGTCCTATTGTACTATTATGGCTTTGTTGTTTTTCCTTTCCCTTCCCCACTCTGTAGCCTTTTCTTTCTCTTTTACCTCCTATTCCATTTCTCTTTCTAGACCCGCTAACCATTTTCTGGGTGTCTATATACTTCTTATTGTTTTTGATGTGAACTTTGGGCTAAGGTTACCTCTGAAACTCGGTAAAATCTGAATGAAGTCCTTTATTCCATCTACTATTTCATACGCATTATTCAAATTCTTATAAGTACGTCTCGACTTTCACTTGGGCATCTGAGGTAATGCCACTATTATTTAAGTCTTTACTTTTAAAATTTTAGGAGAGTTCTATTAGCAAAACAGTATATTTTCATAATTCCAGTAAACGTGACCATAATTCTTACTGGAACCAGTTTTATTCCATTAGTCTTCATAGATGAAATTTGTTCATTTTGTCTTACAAATGGTCATGGAATTATTTTTTAATATTTGTCTACAGTGGAGAAATCTGAGAGTGTTTGTGAGAAGGAGAACCTTTCAAGAAGTAAAACTGTGGTTGGAGAAACAAAAATGGAAAGGCTAAATAAATAAATTTGACCTTGGTCTGATTCCATTTGACTCATTGCCATTGTAGAATAGACATTAGAATGTTCTTCTGTGCTTTCTTTGAATATTTAAACGTTATCCTTCAATGTGCATTGCACAAGCAGCAAGGATTTGTAATTACAGACTCAAAATTCTCCCACATTGTTAGGTCAGAAAGTAGAGCCCAATTAATATATATACCTTTTTACTAATTCATGTACCTTTTTGGGAATTGGCTCACTTGTCCGTATCATGTTTAATTTTTTACTGACAAAAATACTCTCTGCTCTGAACTTTCCCCTTTATTTCTGTTTCCTACCAGACTGTGTGTGGGTTTTTTGTTAAATAAATTTTAAAAGTCATCTTAAGTGATAATAACCTTTTCTTTCCCCCTAAATCTGCCCCTCAGGTAAAAGATAGTGAAAGAGACGCTTTAGTATTTCAGTTCATTTGAGTAAACATTTAGGAAGTACCTATTATATGCCTAGGCCTATGTTATGTGGTAAAGGTTTCATTTAAAAAAAAGAACAACAACAAAAAAGATAAAGCAGACACATTCTCTTGCTTCAGTGCTTGATTTCTAGTTGGGAAATAACATACATTCTTCATAAATATTTGGTGTCTCCTATATGGTGTCATAAATATTTGGTGGTCCATGATTTTTTCATTTGTTCCTATCTATGTTTAGCTCACATATGCTCTACTTTTTTCTGTATCTAACATCTTACAAGCTACTTGCTTCTATACTTAGTTTCATCTTCTTCATTACTTCTCTTATTTTCAGTATCAAAATCGAATATTCTTAAATATGCACACATTATACTCTTCCCACAAGTAAAAATAATTTTCCTTCCTCTAAGCTTTCCAAGAGCTTGCCTGTCATTTACCTAGGGCTTCGTACTGGTTGCATTTCTACCCTGGATATACTGAATCAGAATCTACAGTTTAACAAGATCCCCAGGTGATTCTTATGTGTAATGAAGTTTTGAGAGCCGCTGCTCTGCTAGTGGGTCTCAGAATTGGTCCCTAACTAGCAGCAGAACTTGTTAGAAATGCAAATTATCCGCAGGGGGTTCAAAGTGGAATGAATGCAGTTTGAAACCCTGCATTTACCACATTCTTTGTAACAAAGACTGGGGAGGAGGAAGGTTAGGGCAAAGGTGGGTAGACATGTCTTATAATTCATTCCGCGTTGGAGTATAAACTTTAAGGGTAGGTTGTGCCTCATCTGTCTCTCTTCCCCCACCGCGTTCGTAGTAGACTGTCACAGTTCATTATGTTGACATCCAGCTAGCTCAGTTGAAGCACTAAAAACTTCTAAGGTCAAAGTTCAGTCTCCATTTGGAGATATATTTGCTTTGTTTTGCTTCCTCATGCCACACCTGAAAAAAAAAAAAGAACCAAACCTGTTGCTGTCGAGTCGATTACGACTCATACTGACCCTATAGGACAGAACAGAACTGCCCTGTGGGGTTTCCAAGGAGAAGCTGGTGGATTCTAACTGCTGACCTTTTGATTAACAGCCAAGCTCTTTTAACCACTGTGCCACCAGGGCTCGGTACTGCACCTTTAAAGCCAACCCAAATGTGTGCTCTTGATTACAAAGAGCACTGAGTAAAAGTCAAAGAATCAGCACCTGTGTTGCATAAGCAATTCAAAACGATTGTTCTGGATGTGGAGCCAGAGCATCACATTCCCAGTCAAAGGAAAACATTGTATCAGTGTTTTTCAAGATAAAAGTAGACAATAAAGGTGGCAGAAAAAATGTTTGCTGTACTCTTACTTTTTACACAGATAACAAGTGAGTCATTTGTAGCTCACATATGTAATGAACTAGAAAGTGATATTTATTTTAGACTTGAGACAATAAATGACAAATGACAGAGAACTAAGGAACTAGTAAATAACTAGAATCATCAAATATTAAAAGGCAACTTAGATTCCAAGAGATCAGATAATACCGGAACTCAAGTTTTCTGAGTCTCTAAATCAAGATTTTGAATTTCTTCCATAGGTACAAGAATTTAGTCTTATGTTAGAAAAATCCTAAATTGCTTACAAGAAATAACTTGAGGTGAAATTTGATACTGACTTAAATAAAAAAATGGTATTTTAGAATTACTGTGTTTCTAAACCATGCAGAACCACATAAGATTAGTGGATAGCGTTTTTGAGATCTTAGTGACAGGTTAAAAGGTGGTGCCATCATTTTTTCTTTTTTTTTTTTTTAGTTCTGGCATATATTTGAGTACAACTACAACATAAGTCAGGATTTTAAAAATTCATTCTTTAAATTCCAAATATGGATTTTAGAAACTTCATTCAGTTGTCCACGTAAAAAAGTAGGAAGAAGAATGGCAGAGCTGAGAGGATAAAGAACAGGAGTCCAGATGAAATTAATGTGGAGATAGACTGAAGAAGTCTCTTTCTATGACAGTGAGAACATTCCAGCATATCTGTTGATAACTTTGTACTCACATAGGTGCTTAGGGTAAGAGATTCTCCTTTCAGCTGCTATTTTGTAGTATATCTGTATCATGCGATTGATTTGAAGACAATGTATATAACCAAGCAGGATGAAGACTGTGAATTTGTAGTGGAACTGATTTCAGTGGGCCCTCAGCAATGACCCTGCAGTCTTCCATATTTACCAAGTCAATTCTTGTTCCTATTTCCCCTGCTCCCAACATACCCTCGCCCATACTTTCAGCAGATATCTTACCCCTACTTCCCTGAGAAAGATACATGATGAAACGGGAATGCCTCCAACTTAACTTGCATCTGCCCCATTCCCCATCCTTTCTGTCACAATGAAAAACATGTCCCTTCTGTTTAAGGGTAGTCCCTCTGCCTATTCCCTGGATCCCATCCCACAATCATTTGTTTAGCCCTCTCTCTTGTTATCCTTAACTTCTCCCTCTCAACTAGCCCTTTCCTTTCCTGTCAGCATGTCGGGTCTCTCCCATTCTAGAAAAATGAAAAGAAACCTCTTATTATTAAAGATCAAGAAGAGTGATTTTTCTAATATATAAACCTGATCGTGTCACTCCTCTGCTTAAAAATCCTTCAAAGGGTCCTTACTGATGAGTTTAATAATTCTCAGGTTTTGGAGATGTGATTTTATTAAAGCCATTAGCCAACTTCTTTGTGTCTTGTTGCCTTTCCCTGCAAAAGTACAGCCCAGCATTTACTCATGTTAGAAGTTAAATGTGAAAAATTTTCAGATATTTTGAATATAATTGTACAATATTCATTACTATCATTGAATCCAGTGTTAGTTCTGTTTATTTTCTTAGTAGTAGCAAAACAAACGATGAAACTCAAGGTAGCACTTATTTAACATCTAAGAGATTTGAGATCAATAAAGAAATAAGACGTGAACACTGAACATTTTAGCAATTGATCAGTTACTCAGGACCAAAGAGAATATATGTTGATATGCTTGTGTAAAAGACGCTATAAACAAAAACACACACAAAAAGCCCCAAACCTGTCCCCATCGCGTTGATTCCAATTCATGATGACCCTGTCTGTAACAGAGTAGAACTGTGTTATGCAGAGTTTTCTTGGCTGTAATCTTTATGGAAGCAGACCACCACACCTCATTTCCGAGGTGCTGCTGGGTGAGTTTGAACCGCCAACCTTTAGGTTAGCAGTTGATCACAAACTGTTTATGACACCCGGGGACCTATTAAAAAGAGGTAATATATGATTGTAATTTTCTACTCAAACTAATTTAGGTGTAACTTAAAAGTTTGTGAATATAAGTTCTCATTCAGTCTAGTATTCTAAAACTGCCACAGAGAGAAAATATTCATAAATCAATGTGAGACAAGAAGTAGATGCTGTAAGTAAAGATTTATTCGTGATAGTAAAATGTGTTTCACCAGGCCTAATACATATCAGTGATGAATTTGAAAAATAAAAAAGTTCAGGAAAATTATTTTTTCTCCTTTTAACAAATTCATTTAAATGAAGTTTTTTTTTTAATTAGTTAAAAAGTTATACCTTTGAATGAATTAAAAAGTTATTAGACAACTGTTTCTTCATTATTTTAAAATCTTTGAGAAATTTAGTAAGTTCTACTCTTGAGTTCCATATCTGGAGTAATTTTAATGTTATTTTTAGTTGTAGAATTTCCATTTTACATTTTTTTTTTTTTTTTAATATTTCTGAAGCTCAGGTAAGTTATCTCCAGTATATGGATCTCCTATGAGTTTGTTTATGTTAACTGTTTTCCCCCTGGTTTTTGGTCAAATTTTGATCTATTGTATACCTGATTATTTGGATTCTATACTGGACATTGCAAATGCAATGTAGACATAATTTGAGTCTTCTTCCAGACAAAATTTCCTTATGCTTCTGGCAGGCAACTAGGTTGAGGGCAGATCCCCTTAAATTGGCCAGAGATGATTTTGCTGACCTTTAGTCCCTGTGAGGGCTGGTCTACTACAGACTCACCTTTTCTTCTAGGGAGTAGCCCTTTTAGGTCCCAGGTGAAAGCTGGGGCCTCCCTCTCCTTGACAGGCCCTGAACTCATTTTTTCCCCCAGCTCTGTGAGTCTGCTGAGAGCTCTGCTTAGCTTCTACTGCTGCCAAACTGTTACCTTCTGCCAGGTTTACCAGTAGTTATCAACAGGAGGTTTGTCTAAAATTAGCTAGTCTGTCTTTGCCAGGTGTAGAACTCTTTCATCCTTTTTTTTTTTTTAATTTAATTTTATTTTTTTATTATACTTCAGGTGAGGCTTACAGAACAAATAGTTTCTCATGAAACAGAAGTACATATGTTGTATTATGACATTGGTTAACAACCCCACAACATATCAACCCTCTTAACTTCTCACCTTTTTTTTTTTTTTTTTTTGGTGCAAATACACATAGCCAAAGATACACCATTTCAAAAATTTCTACATGCACAGCTCAGTGACATTAACTACGCTCTTCCAATTGTGTTGTTATTCTCACTTAAGATGAAGGCTTACAGAACAAAATAGTTTCACATTTAACAATTACTACAAACGTTGCCCTATGACAATGGTTAACAATCTCACAACACATCAACAATATCCTTACTCGACCTTTGGTTCCCTATCACCAGCTTCCTTGTCCCCTTCTGCCTTCTGGCCCTTGTCACTGGACTCCTGTACCTCGTTAGTCTCATTTGGTTTTACGGGGCTCTCCACTCCCAGGCTGAACAGTGAACCTCAGGGTAACTTCACCACTGAGCTAAAAGGGTGTCTGGGGCCATACTCTCGAGGTTTCTCCAGTCTCCTTTAGGCCAGTAAATCTGGTCTTCTTTTTGTGAGTTAGAACTATGCTCTACATCCTTCTCCAGCTCTGTCCAGAACCCTCTGTTGTGATCCTGGTCAGAGCAGTCAGTGGTGGTAGCTGGGCACCATCTAGCTGTACTGGACTTAGTCCGGTGGAGGCCTTGGTAGCTGTGGACAATTAGTCCTTTGGACTAATCTTTTCCAGGTATCCTGTTCTCTTCATTCTCCCTTGCTCCCGAAGGGATGAGACCAGTGGAGTATCTGAGATGGCCGCTCGCAGGCTTTTAAGACCCCAGACACTACTCACCAAGGTAGAATGTAGAGCATTGTCTTTATAAACCGTGTCATGCCAGTTGAGCTAGATGTTCCCCGAGACCATGGTCCCCAGAGCCCTCCGCCCAGCAATTCAGTCCCTCGGGGGGTTTGGATGTGTCTATGGGGCTTCCATGACCTTTCCTTGTACAAATTGTGCTAGTTTCTCCAGTATTGTGTACTGTATCACCCTTCACCCAAGATACCATTTATCTATTGCCTATTTAATATTTCCCCCCGACCCCTCACATCCCTGGTAACCAACAAAGATTGTTACATTTTGCGTGTGAACTTTTCCATGGGTTTTTACAATAGAGGTCTTATACAATATTTGTCCTTTTATGATTGACTTATTTCACTTAGCATAATGTTCTCCAGTTTCATCCATGTTATGAGATGCTTCACAGATTCATTGTTGTTCTTTCTTGTTACATAGTACTCCATTGTGTGTATGTACCATAGTTTGTTTATCCATTCATCTGTTGATGGGCATCTAGGTTGTTTCCATTATTTTGCTATTGTGAACAATGCTGCCATGAACATAGGTGTGCATAAGTCTATTCGAGTGACGACTCTTATTTCTCTAGGATATATTCCTAGAAGTGGGATTGGTGGATCGAATGGTATGTCTATTTCTAGCTTTCTGAGGAAGTGCCATATCATTTTCCAAAATGGTTGTATCATTTTGCATTCCCACCAGCAGTGTATAAGTGTTCTGATCTCCCCAAACCTCCTCCAACATTTGTTATTTCCAGTGTTTTTGATTCGTGCTGGTAATGCCGGGGTGAGATGGTATCTCATTGTGGTTTTAATTTGCATTTCTCTAATGGCTAGTGATCGAGAGCATTTCCTCATGTGTCTGTTGGCCATTTCCATGTCTTCTTTGGTGAAATGTCTGTTCATTTCCTTTGCCCATTTTTTAATAGGATTATTTGTCTTTTTGTTGTAGAGGAGTTGGATTTTCTTATAGATTATGGAGATAAGACCTTTGTCTGACTTGTACTGTCCAAAAATTTTTTCCCAGTCTGTAGGTTCTCTTTTGTCTCTTTTGGTGAAGTCTTTTGAAGAGCACTGGTGTTTGATTTTTGGAAGATCCCGGTTATCTAGCTTATCTATTGGGTTTTGTGCGTTGATGGTTATGGTGTGTATCCTGTTAATGCCATGTATTAAGGCCTGAAGTGTTGGTCCTATTTTTTCTTCTATGAACTTTACAGTTTTAGACTTTATATTCAGGTCTTTGATCAATTTTGAGGTAGTTTTTGTATATGGCGTGAGGTATGGGTCCTGTTTCATTTTTTTGCAGATGGCTATCCAGTTTTGCCAGCACCGTTTGTTAAAAAGACTGTCTTTTCCCCATTTGATGGACTTTGGGCCCTTGTCGAAGATCAGGTGACTGTAGGTGGCTGGATTTACATCTGGGTTCTCAATTCTGTTGCATTGGTCAATGTATCTGTCGTTGTACCAGTACCAGGCTGTTTTGACTACTGTAGCTGTATAGTAAGTTCTGAAGTCAGGTAGTGTGTGTCCTCGAACTTTCTTCTTCTTCTTCAGTAGTGCTTTACTTATTCGGGGCCTCTTCCCTTTCCATATAAAGTTAATGATTAGTTTTTCCATTTCTTTGAAGAATATTGTTGGTATTTGGATCGGGATTGCATTGTATTTGTATATTGCTTTGGGTAGAATTGACATTTTCACAATGTTGAGTCTGCCTATCCATGAGCATGGTATGTTTTTCCATTTATGTAGATCCCTTTGGTTTCTTGCAGTAGTGTTTTGTAGTTTTCTTTGTATTGGTCTTTTACATCCCTGGTCAGATTTATTCCTAAGTATTTTATCTTTTTAGGGGCTACTGAAAATGGTATTGTTTTCCTGATTTCCTTTTCATTGTTCTCCTTATTGGTGTATAGGAATCCAGCTGATTTTTCTGTTTATCTTGTATCCTGCTACTCTGCTGAATCTATTAGTTCCAGTAGATTTCTCGTGGAGTCGTTAGGGTTTTCTTGGTATAGTATCATATCATCTACAAACAGGGACAGTTTCACTTCTTCATAACCAATTTGGATGCCCTTTATTTCTTTTTTTCTTGCTTTATTGCTCTAGCTAGAACTTCCAGCACAATGTTAAATTGGAGTGGTGATAAAGGGCATCCTTGTCTTGTTCCTGTTTTCAAGGGGAATGTTTTCAGCCTCTCTCCACTAAGAATGATGTTGGCCATTGGTTTTGCATAGATGCCCTTTATTATGTTGAGAAATTTCCCTTCTGTACCTATTTATTGAGAGTTTTTATCAGGAATGGGTGTTGGACTTTGTCAAATGCCTTTTCTGTGTCAATTGAGATGATCATGTGATTCTTTTCTTTCCTTTTATTTATGTGGTGGATTACATTGATTGATTTTCTAATGTTGAACCATCCTTGCATACCTGGTATGAATCCTACTTGGTCGTGGTGTATTATTTTTTTGATATGATGCTGAAGTCTATTGGCTAGAATTTTGTTGAGAATTTTTGCATCTATATTCGTGAGAGATATTGGTCTTTAATTTTCTTTTTTTGTGACGTCTTTTCCTGGTTTTGGTATCAGCGTTATGGTGGCTTTATAGAATGAATTTGGAAGTGTTGCTTCCTCTTCTATGCTCTGAAATAGCTTGAGTAGTACTGGTACAAGCTCTTCTGTAAATGTTTTGTAGAATTCTCCAGTGAAGCCATCTGGGCCAGGGCTTTTTTTGGTTGGGAGTTTATTACCTTTTGAATCTCTTCTCTTGTAATGGGTCTGTTCAGATTTTAATATCACTTTGTTGTAGTTTGGGTAGGCCATGTGTTTCTAGAAATTTATCCATTTCCTCTAGGTTTTCAAATTTGTTGGAGTATAGTTTTTCATAATATTCTGTTATAATCCTTTTTATTTTGGTTGGGTCTGTTGTAATGTCCCCCATTTCATTTCTTATTTGGGTTATTTGTGTCCTCTCGTGTTTTTCTTTTGTCAGTCTGGCCAGTGGTTTGTCGATTTTGTTGATTCTTTCAAAGAACCGACTTTTGGTTTTGTTGATACTTTCTATTGTTTTTCTGTTCTCTATTTCATTTATTTCTGCTCTGATCTTTACTATTTCCTTTCTTCCAGTGGTTGTGGGCTTTTTTTGGTGTTCTCTTTCTATTTGTTTGAGTTCTGTAGTTAATGTTTTGATTTTGTCCCTTTCTTCTTTTTTGATATGTGCATCTATTGCTATAAATTGTCTCTGAGGACTGCCTTTGCTATGTCCCAAAGGTTTTGGTATGATGTGTTTTCATTCTCATTTGATTCTAGGAATTTTTTGATTCCATCTCTGATTTCTCCTATTACCCAGTGATGTGTAAGCAGGGTATTATTCAGTTTCCATGTAGTTGACTTTTTTTCCTTGCTCTTCCTCGTGTTAATTTCTACCTTGATGGCATTGTGGTCAGAGAAGATACTTTGAATTATCTCAACGTTTTGGATCTTGCTGAGGATTGCTCTGTGGCCTAAGATGTGGTCTATTTTGGAGAATGTTCCATGTGCATTGGAAAAGAATGAGTACTTTGCCGCTGTTGGGAGTAGAGTTCTATAGATGTCTATGAGGCCAGGTTGCCTGATTGTGCGTTTTAGGTCTTCTGTATCTTTTTTGAGTTTCTTTCTAGATGTTCTGTCCTTTACTGAGAGTGGTGTGTTGAAGTCTCCTACTATTATGGAACTGTGAGTTTCTTTTTTCAGTGCTATTAGAGTTTGTTTTATGTATTTTGGAGCCCTGCAATTGGGTGTGTAGATGTTTATTATGGTTATGTCTTCATGATGGATCATCCCCTTAATCATTATATAGTCTTCTTCTTTGTCTTTTATGGAGAATTTTGTTTTAAAGTCTTTTTTATCTGAGATTAGAATTGCCACTCCTGCTCTTTTTGGGAAGCTGTTTGCTTGATATATTTTTTTCTATCCTTTGATTTTTAATAAATTTACATCTTTGTTTCTAAGGCATGTCTCTTGTAGACAGCATATAGATGGATCCTGCTTTTTTATCCATTCTCTCAGTCTCCATCTCTTTATGGGTGCATTTAGGCCATTTACATTCAGTGTAGTTATCGATAGATATGAGTTTATTGCTGTCATTTCGTAGTGTTTTTTTTTTTTTTTTTTTTTTTTTTTTTTGTGGTGCTGATGTTTTCATTGTTCCTGTTACTCTCCTGTGCTGAGTTCCTTTTGTTTGTGGATTTTTTTTTTTTTCATTTCTTTTGTTTTTGTAGGTTTTGTTTTTGCTGAGACTTTATGTTTTTCCTCTTTTTTTTTTATGAGTATGTTTGTTAACTTTCTTTGTGGTTACCATAAATTTTACTCTTATCTTTCTAAGTTTGAAGCAGTGTAACATTACTTGGTATCGCTTTGCCTTCCTCTCCATTAGAAGGTTCTATACCTATGCTGTTTATTCCCTCTTTTATTGTTTTGATGTTGTTGTCATTTACTGATTAACTGCTCTGATTCCCTGTTGTATTTCTTTTGGTTTTGGATAGTCCTCGAGAATTCATTTCCTAGATTGGTATCTGGCTGGTACGATCCTGCATCCTAGGTTCTGCCTGTGAGCTGAAGCTGTTTGTCCTCAGACTGAAGAACTCCCTTTAATAATTCTTATAAGTTTGGTTTGACTTTTTCATATTCCCTTAATTTCTGTTTATCTGGAAATGACCTAATTTCACCATCAAATTTGAAAGAGAGTTTTGCAGGAGATATTATTCTTGGCTGACAATTTTCTTCTTTCAAGATTTTATATATGTCATCCCATTGCCTTCTTGCCTGCATGGTTTCTGCCGAATAATCTAAGCTTAGTCTTATTGTTTCTCCTCTGCAGTGACTTCTTGTTTTTCACAAGCTGCTCTCAGGATTCTTTGTTTGTCTTTGGTTTTGGCGAATGTGATTATGACATCCCTTGGTGATTTTCTTTTGGGGTCTCTCCTATATGGGGTTCGTTGAGCTTCTTGGATGGCCAGCTTTTCATCTTTCATGATATTGGGGAAGTTTTCTGTCAGCAGTTCTTCAGTGATCCTTTCTGTGTTTTCTGTTTTCTCCCCCTGTTCTGGAACTCCAACCACTCGAAAATTTTTGCTTTTGATTGTATCCCACATAACTCTCAGGGTCTCTTCATTTTTCTTTGTTCTTTTTTCTGAGTTTTCCTCAGAGTTGTATCCAAGTGTTTGTCTTCAATTCCACTGATCCTGTCTTCCACCATTTCAAATCTGCTTCTCAGCCCTGCTATGACACCGTCCATTTCTGAAATCTTGTTGTTTATCTTTTGGATTTCTAATTGTTTTCATATAATTTCTAGTTGTGAATTTATTTTGGCGTTTTGTTCCTGCATTATTTTCCTGAATTCTTCCAATTTTTTGTCTGTATTTTCCATGAATTTGTCTATTTTTTCCTCATTTTTGTCTGCTTTTTCCTCAGCTGTTGGAGAATTCTGAGTATTAGAGATTTGAATTCCCTATCAGGTAGTTCTAGTGCCTTTTCTTTCACTGGAAAGTCATCTGGTGTTTTATTTTGGACGCCTACTGGAGCCATCCTGTCCTGTTTTTGTAAATGTTTTGATATTGTCTGCTGTCTTCGGGGCATTCATAGTTATTTTTCTCGTTCATTGATTGTAGATTTGTTTGTTTTATCCCTTATTTTTTTTTTAATTTGGCTATGTCTGAGCAGGCAGGCTGTGTGTTCTTTGTTGTTTGCTCATCTGTGGGCACAATACTTTTTGCCTCCTTCTCCCAGTTGGCAGAGTCAGTCACTCAGATATGGTACGGCAGGGAAGGTCTAGCTGAAGAGGAGTTACTAGGATGGGTTGTTTGTGGCACTTACTACAGCCACCAGAGCAGGTCGGTAATCAGTGCAGGGTGGGTTCTAGTAGGCCGTGCCTGTGCTGCTTGGTGGTGTGATGTCAAGTGCACGGTGCAGGTAGGCAGGATGCAGCAGGGAGATTGTTATGTGTGGAGCTAAGATGGTTATGGGAGAGAGGAGAGAGGAACAGGAGCCAAAAACATACAAACAAACAAAAAGGAATGTTAGGGGAGCTTGCCTTTGGAGTGGAGAGATGAGAGACTAAGAAATGGAGAAGAACAGAAAGGGGAGGAGGAAGAAAAGAAAAGAATGAATAAATAAGAATCAGAAAGTTTAAAGAACCGCAGAGTTCCCAGGGATCCCACTGGTGCAGCTATGAGGTCTGGGGAAATCGCTCTCAGGTGTTGCAGTACAGCCTGGTTAGAAGGCACAGAGATAAACAACGCCAGGTATTCAGGGAACAGAAAGAGAAGGAAGATATAGACAGATGAGAGACTGAGCAATGAAGAGAGACAAAAAGGGAAAAGGAAGAAAAAGAAAACAAATTTACAAAAAACAAAACAAGAAAGGCCCCCAAAGAAACAGAAAAAAAGAAAAAACAACGTAAAAAGAAGTGTCCTCAGGGATCCCTCTGCACATCTGTAGAAGCCAAAGGGGAGTCTCCCTGCCACGCAGCTCAGCCTGGCCGGAAAGGGCTCCCAACTCAAGAAAAGAAAAAGAAAACAAATAAACAATTCAAAACAAACAAACGAACAAAAGCCCCGGGATTCCACCAGCACGGCAGCCCAGATCAGGAAGCAGCTCCACCCCCGAACGGATCTCTGCAGCCCTTCAGGAAGAAGCAAAGGTGGCGCATGGAGCCAGGTACTTGAGCTAAGGGAGGGGGAGGTGGCGAGAGGCAAGTTACAAATCAAAAGAAGCAGAAAAAAAAAAGCAACACTAGCAGCCAACAAATGACACTCAGAGAGCCAACTAGTGCGGGCTGTTGTTTCTGGACAAGAGACTGTGTCCGTGGGAAGCAGAGGGGGCCGAGTGTGGGTGAAGAAGGGTAGAGGGTGGGAAAGCATATATCACAAATTACCGGAGCTCTGCAGCCCCTCAGGAAGAAGCAAAGATGGCGCATGGAGAGAGGTACTTGAGTGAAAGGAGGGGGAGGTGGGGAGAGGCAAGGAAGAAATGAAAAGAAGCGGGAAAAAAAGCAACACCAGCAGTCAACAAATGGTACTCAGAGAGCCATCCGTTTGGGTGTGTGGAATCCAAGCAGCCGCTCTTTCCCGGTCAAGAGACTGTGGCCGTGGGAAGCAGAGGAGGCCGAGTCAGGGTGAAGAAGGGTGGGGGGTGGGAAAGCGTATATCGCCAATTACCGGTTGTTTTGTGTCCCGCTGGAAGCTCCATGAGGCTGCTTTCTCATATCCCCTGTTTGCTGGTCTCCGATAGGAGTCCAAGATGGCGGATCCGTGCTGTGTTAGCTGGTAGGGGACCTCTGTGTGAATCTCTCCTGGCTGTCCGTTCTCTGTCAGTTTTCTCATTCCATTTGGTGCTTGGCTGAACTCTTTATCTCTTCATTTGATGTTTTAGGGTTTCAGGATTGTTGTATTCTCTGTTCGGCTTAGTTTTTCAGATCATTGCTGTGGAGGGACGGCGTGGTGCTTCTGCCTAGAGCACCATTTTGCCGGAACTCCTCTTTCATCCTTTTTAATGTTTACTTTTGCATATGTTTTAAATGAAAATATGTGTTAGCATAGTAGTATGTGCACATAATTTATGAATAATTTTATATATATATAGTAGGTACATGGTGGTCAATTTCTGTACTTGTTTGGGGTACACTATCAAAGTTTGGAGTCTATTGTAATTTATTCTCATTCTCTTTAGCTGTGATGTTGGTTCAGTAAATACCTGTACCCTGCCTAGTAGAAATTATTCTGTATGTACAAGAGTACATTTCAAATACCTGAGGATGGTTTCTGATAGGGATGATGTATAGATTAATGTGTAAACCTGAAAAAAATGAGTTCATAACTTTAAGAAATACAGAAAATAGTCTTGTCGGTGGTTTTTATTTTATGTTGCTTCTTAACATATTTTTCTAAATTGTGTATCTGAAACACATTTTAAAATATTGGAAATTTTTCATATTGCTGTCTCCTTACTGGAATAGAATAGTTGATTTTTAAAATAAATATTGAAATGATGATAGTAGTTAAGGGTACACACTCTAGAGTCAAGTTATCTAAGTTTGAATCCCAACTTTGCCCATACTGGCTGTGTGACCTTGGCCTGTGTATTTAACCTTTCTGTTACTCTGTTTTCTTCTCTGTAAAATGGGGATAATTATAGAACTATCATGTAGGGCTTGTTGTAAAGATTGAATTATATAGAGAGATTAAAAAAAAAGAACCTAAAACTGCTTGATAATCAGTAAAACTTCAGTATGTAATAACTGTTGATTAATGTTAATGTTAGCATTTTATTCAGATGCAAACTGTATAGTCAAACCTCTTAAAGGAAAGTTCTAATGTATTATTTGCTTTTGCCACTGTATTATCAAGAATTATGTATATATAACTACAAACATATACAAAACAAAATGTATATAAACGTAGAATCTTATGTATGTATTTAATGATTAAAGTATAGATAGATTGCTTTATATCACTAGTTGGTAGCCAAGTGTTCATAGTTTAAAAATTATTAAGACAGTTTCCTTGAGAACACATAGTAGATGTGTAGCAGTAAACATGATTTTTGTTCTAAAAGGGGTGGTTATGGTCTGAGCCAAAAAGTATTTTCAAGTTTTTAGATTCTATTGGTTGTAGCTTCAAAATATGGTTGCGGTATGTTTTACAACAAAGAGGCATTTAAAACCAAATAAACACAACTTGTGTGTGGGCCTAGGAAAATGACTCCTTCCCCTAAACTGACTGTGATTCCCTCTGTGTGTACGTTATTAACTCTGTGAAACTAATTAAAGAAAATGCTTGTGTTGCTACTAATAACTTTATGCTGTGATTTGCCCACCCGCTGTCTTCAAATAATACACAAATTGTTGATTACCAGGAACATTTCACAGCATAAATTCAGTTATCCTAAAGTAGTGAAGTTTTAGACAAAATTTCTTATTAATAATATGTTTGTTCATTGAAAAAACAAACGTAAGATGACATGTTTCTGGAAGCCTGAAGATGCCCTTGAGCTCATATTTGTTCTATTTTCTTTCTTTAAATGAAAGTGAAACATGTACATGACCTGGTACAAGAGAGGGAGAGAGGAGAAATGACTCTATTTTTGCACTACTTGGTTATACCCAAGCTTTTAACTTGTCATTTTCCATTTATGTAATGGATTTTGAACTCAAAGGCTCTGTAGATGTGTAAGCTGTTTTGAACTGAGCCCTGTTATGAAAGGGAGGACTGAGGAAAATGAAACAAATTATGCTTTCTTTCATCCAACTTACCTGCCCCAAGGTTGTTTTAGGCTTATGAGTCACATAGTTTCAGTTTATTTCTTCATATTTGTAAGAGCACTTTCTCTGCATAAATAAAATCCATGTATGATGTTTTCTCCTTTAAGCCGTCACCTTCACATTTGACTCTAATCATTTATTTTTCTTGTTTTTTTCCTTTTATATTCTTGCAACGTTGTTACATACTTTGTCGCATTTTTATCTTCCTTGCTCTCTTATAGCATGAATTTTCTCTTCTACAACCATGTTTTTTCCTATATTAAGATCTAATTTCTTATAAAGTTGTGGATTTTTTAGTCTTAGTAAATGTTTTAAAAATCTGGTTTACTTTTGCGCTGTACAATTATGTAGAAAATAATTTTAAGTATTTAGAAAGATTATGAAAGTTTGTCTTATTAGTTATAATCACTATTCATTCAACCACTTATGAAGTACCAGGAATATTTTGAATATGGGGGAGTACCAAAATAAAGGGACAGCATGCTGGGGTTTGCATTCCGAAAATGGGAAATAAGCAAGTACAGACGAATTAAGTTTAAAACAACATACTATATATTTCTTTCAATGACTATTTACATTATTTAATTATAGTAATAATCATGTCTCTAGTTAGAAAATGCCTACAGCATAACTTGTATTAGCAAGAAAGAATCTGGAATGGAGTGATTAACCGTGAGCCATCACTTCAGCTACACTTTTGATGCAATATCATATAGAGCAGCATTATTAAGTAGAACTATAATATGAGCCACATATGTAATTTTATTTTCTAGTAGCTACATTTTTAAAGTTTTTAAAAAGGTAAAATTAATTTTAATAATCGAGTCTGTTTAACCCAACATGTCCAAAGCATTATCACTTCAACATGTAATAAATATTTAAAATTAGTAATGAGATATTTTACATTCATACCAAGTCTTCAAAATCTGGGATGTATTGTAGAAATATGGTACATCTTAGTTTGGACATTAAATTTTCATTGGGAATACTTGATCTGTATTTAGATTTCATAAAATTTACAGTTGATTTATATACTGGAATTATTCCAAACATACAAAGTTTTTTTTTTAATAACTGAATTGGATATCTGTTTTAAAATCTAAAATAATCAAAATTAAATAAAATTTAAAATTTCAGTTCCTCACTTTCACTGTTCATATTTCAAGTGCTCAGTAACCACATGTGGTGACCCATTGCCATCGAGTCGATTCCGATTCATAGTGACCCTATAGGATGGAGTAGAAATTGCCCCTTAGGGCTTCCAGGGAGTAGCTGGTGGATTTGAACTGCCGACCTTTTGGTTACCAGCCAAGCTCTTATGTATTGGACAGCATAGGGGTAGAACATAGATGACAGCCGAAGATTTCAGTGACGTGACCCCTAGTCAGGGTGATTATTTTAGCTACATTTTAAGGTGAGATAAAGGCTATAAATCAGCAAACATTATTTTAAATTACATAGACAACATTTTAAGTGAAGTTTATGTCTGAGTTTCATATGGTCTGCACCATTTTCAGAAAACAGTTTGGAGATAATTGCAAAGTAACAGACTGGTTGAGATGCTATTAATTCCTAGAAACTGCCTTCTAGCATATTGCTGTGGTCAACACATTTGTAGGGGTATGAAATCAACCTAACTTGCCTTAATTAGCACTTAAAAAATGTGAAATAGTATTGTATAGAGTGCTTCACATGTGTTAAGTTTTGTGAAACCGTTGTTTCAGAACAAAACATCTGAACATCTTTGTTACAGACATACATTTATTTTGTATATGCACGATCTCAATGAAAAATAAATTTCTTACTGTGAGTCACAATGCTTTTGAAAACTGCTTCTCTGAGGCATACTTTTCATTGCTAACACACAAGCAGTCCTTGACTTACAATGAGATTCTGTTCCAGTGGCTCCATTGTAAATCGGTTTTGACTTAAGTTGAATACCTTTTTTTTTTTTTTTTTTTTTTTAGTTTTCATTGTTATTGCCTTTCATTATCAGTATCTTTATAAATCTGATCTTTCTTTGTCTTTGGGGGTTGGAGACATGACATATAAACTTGCAGATATATTTTCATATGTACATACATTAAAAAAATACACAAATCATAAAAATTTACTCTGACAATGAAGAAGAGTTGGACAGTGTTGGCGTTTAGTCAGTTGGAAGGTTCTGGATCATCTGGATTATCTCTGGGAATGGAGATGGCATTTCTAGTCATAAAACTAGTGAGAGTTGTCTATATGGTCCTTTTCTTTTTTTCTTCATGTATTTCGTGGTAACATCTCACTGCTTACTGAATCTGCCTGTCAACTTTAGCAAAGTAATTAGTGTTTGGGTCCATGTTTTCAAGCAACTGAAGCCCCTGATTTACTTTAGGAAAAACTCCAGCTTATCCCTTCACTGTAAAATTTTTTGACAATTTCTCTCCTTCCTCTTCCTCATTCTTTCTTTCTTCTTCAGCATTTCTTTCCTCTTCAAAATCCATTAAGTCCTGATCTGTCAGTTCCCCTTCTTCGTGGTCTATGAGCTGTTCCACATTGGCAATATCAAGTTCTAAATTCAGCTTTCTTGCCATATGGATGATATTTCCACTGATCTCTTCCATCATATCATCCTGATCAAATGCTTGGAGCGTGTTCACATAACTTAGCAATTATTTCCACATCCCCTGCATGCATTTTCCCGTAACTTCCTCCCAGGAAGATGCTATGTTCCAGATACACTGATGGTTGTTAAGTCTGGGTAACTTGAATACATCGTAAGTCAGGGACTACCTGTAGTGAATATTGCCTGTAGGTACATAATGTCTCAACAAAGGTACCATTAATCACAGAAAACAATAGATTTAGCAATGAGATATAAGTGATCTTGGACCATGTCTAGTGAGTAAAATGGTGAAATGTAAAGTGGTACGTAATCACCATAATAAACAGAATAACATAAGTGTTTGTTGCCTTTCTTCCTCAATTTTGAGCTATGAATAGCCAAATTTGGACTTGAGGTATGTAGAATACTTTATTGGTTTGGTAACTGTCTTCCTTTAAATTTTGGTCTGACTGTAAGTCACCAAATTTAAACTTGGGGTTTAATTTTAATTCTTAAGAAGAATCTTGGCTTCTTTCATAAGTAAAAATATATGGATTACAAAAAAATGGCACCCAGAATCACCTTAAAATATTTAAAACTAAAATAAATAATATATTTAATCATTCCTGTGATTTTTTTAATTTTAGTAGCATCTGATGTTTACTCTCACCAGACATCCATTATGATGTATCAAAAATGAAGTAAAATCATTCCCGAGATTGAGATTATGCTTTTGGTAAAATGTAGATTTCTTTTTGTTAGTCCGTTACTCTAAATTAATTACTTGTTTATTTAAAGCCTCTTACTCAAAGTTTTGTGGTTATTCAAGCTTTGTATAAACGTCACTTGAATATGTTTGCTTGAAATTCTTCAACTGTACAGAGTCAACATGTGAGCTGAACGTATGCAAGGTACGTATGTGGAATGCTGTTTTGCCACGAGAGGCTGGTTACTTGGGCAGCACTGACTATCATGCTTTTAAAAGGCAAAATATGCTAGAATTAACTAAATATATTATATATATATACACACACACACACGCGCGCGTGCACATACACACACACACACACACACACACACACACACACACACACACACAAGACTTACCGGTCTCACAGACTGGAGAAACCCCAAGAGTATGGCCCCTGGATACCCTTTTAGCTCAGTAATGAAGTCACTCCTGAGGTTCACCCTTCAGCCAAAGATTAGACAGGTTCATAAAACAAAACAAGACTAAATGGGCACACCAGCCCAGGGGCAAGGACAAGAAGACAGGAGGGAACAGAAAGCTGATAATAGAGAACCCAGGATCAAGAAGGAGAGAGTGTTGACATGTCGTGGGGTTGGCAACCAATGTCACAAAACGGTATGTGTACTAATTATTTAATGAGAAGCTAGTTTATTCTGTAAACCTTCATCTAAAGTACAATTTAAAAAAAAAACTGGAAAAAAAATATGCCAGAATCAGTGCTTTAAGCAGCGATTGCAGTATGCCACTGTTTCTTTTGTGACAGTTGGTATAGATCTAGGGACTCTTACAGGATAGATGTATAGTTTAGATACAGCAAATAACTTTGAACGTGATCTAAATGGTACTTCTATCTCCCCCATCCCATGCAATGTTAGTATATATCTTAAAAATACCGTGTGCCAACTGGGCCTCTTTCTGCTTGTGATTTTCTCCTACCTGAGAGCCTTCCTATGGTGAGATATAGTGTGTACTGGAAAATCAACCTATTGAAATGCTGTTGGTATGGCACTGGAGGGAAGACAAGAGGAGGAAGCAACAGAAATAGTACTGTTTATTTATAACTGTTTCCAAAAGCAGTAGGGCTATGCTGATTAGACATACCATTAAGAAAATTATCCTGTTGCTTAAATTAAGGTATTCTATCCCACTGAAATATGTTAGGAATGCAGACAAAAGCCAAATATTGTATAACAGGCCCCTTTACCTGTCAGAGTAGGGACAGGGGAGTAGATGGGAATTCGTGTGCCTGATTTCTCTTCTTTCAGAGAGAAACAGTAGAAAGTTGGTTCCTCAGGATTCTGACTCATAGCGCCCCTATGTGACAGAGTAGAACTGCCCCATAGGGATTCCTAGGCTGTAAATTTTACAGGAGCAGATCGCCTTGATGACACACAACAACAATTCCTTTGTGTATCTATTAAGTACAAGACCTAGGGCTAGACAATGTGAAGAAGAATCTATGACTTGTAGGTTTTCAAAAGGCTTAAATCTAGTTAGACACGTGCAGAAATACAGAGTGCAGAGCAGAATTTGAGGAGGACTCTATGAGGGGAAACAGAGTACTTTAAGGACTACGTTATGTATGGGTCTTTGGGGACGAGGAAGTCACATTTTTAAGTGTATAAGAGGAATTTACTGACAGTTCTAAAGTACTTTACAGGATTTTTTTCAGAAATAAAAAATGTAATGAGAATATAGTATAAATATATGCTACTTGAATCCCTCCCATGCCTTTTTTCAGTTTATTAAAAAAGACTTTTTGTGTCTATATTTGCAAATATTGCTGCTGTAAGGGCACAGGACTTATACAACTAGCTTTCACTTGTCTGATAAAAGTGCCTAGGGATAACATGAATGATTAATTTTAACAGATAACCTCATTTAACCAGTAATGTCTTTCATTAAGGCAGTGGTCCTAACCTGGATGCACATCAGAATCACATTGAGAATTTAAAAATACATGTATCAGTGCCTGAGCTCAGTCCCCAGAAATTCTGATTTAATTGGTCCAGGGAAGGATTTGGGCAAGCACCTCAGGTAATTCTAATAGGCAGCCAGGGTTGAGAACCATTGTATTCAAGAGAGAACGAGGCGAGGCTGAGGTAGGGTTGTGAGTGGGAAAAAATAAATAGGAATGAGCTTCGGTCTTTTCCTTCTTTTCCCTACTTATAGTAAAACAGCCCATGAGAAGAAGGAAATCAAAGATCAGAGAATCCACAGAGTTTAGAAAATGAAGTAGCTTTTTTCTTTTTGTCATTATAGACATGGAAGGACTTTAATGAAACTTGAAGGGTTCAACAAAGGATGCTCTAATGGATGACATCGGAACTTCTACATATAACTTGCAGATAGAGCCACAAGATGAGTGTCATCCTGTTGATAGTGTGGAAAGTACAGTAACACCCTTGCCTTGTGCGTCAGATGAAAATGAAAATCAACTTGATGGGGATAGACCTGAGTGTCTGACTGGCAGTGACAGTGCAATGGGAAAACCTAAAGTGTTTGAACAAGACGGTCTCAACAATAATGAAAGCTGCACATCACACTTGGAGGTGGCTGCAAGTGAGAACTCGGAAAACACTCCTGGTGAAGACCCCAAAGATGGACAGGACTTCTTGGGAAAGGACAGAAAAATATCTGGAATAAAAAGCTCAAGAAGCAAAAAAGGCACTGCTAAGGAGATACTACCAGGTATTTTTAAGTAGTCGTTTATACTTTTTATTTTTAATTAAAAATAAATCTCCTTCTCATCCTATCCTATGTACACTGTCCTGCACCTTGCTTTTTCTTTTCTTAATATATTCTGGAGCCAGTTGCACGATAGACACTCGTAGACACAATAGACGTGCATAGATACAGTAGACTTACATAGGCACATGTAGACACACATAGACACAATAGATACAAATAGACACAATAGACTTTCATAGGCATGCACAGCTACAGTAGACACACATGTGGTGGTTTCCACGGTGTTCCATTGTATGGGTGTGCCATAATTTATTTAGCCACTTTTTTTATGGATGTTCTTAGTATTTTGCTGTAATAAATAGTGCCTCAATTGACATTTTATGTACATGATTTCACACCAAAACCCATAAAACCAAACCCATTGCCCTTGAGTTGATTCCGACTCATAGTGACCCTAAAAGGCAGAGTTTCCAAGGCTGTAATCTTTACTGAAGCAAACTGCCACATCTCTTGTGGAATGGCTGGTGGGTTCAAACTGCCTGCCTTTCAGTTAGCAGCCAAGCACTTAACCACTGCACCACCAGGGCTCCTTGTTTTTACATCAGGAACTTTGAATACGTACAGTCTCCTTTCTTTATAAATTAAACCATTTTCTACCGATAGTAGCCTTAAAATATTCTTTCTATCATTACTGTAGCTTTGATCCTAACCTATGAGTTTGTTTTAGTACAATCTTCCTCAACATTAATATATATTAATATGTATCTTATGCCAATGTTGAATAAAAAGTCTAGTTTTAAGTATATCATTTTGGTCACAAAATAACTTAGAGTATTTCTTGTTCAGTATATAGTTTGATGTTAAAGTTTGGAGCCTTGGACTTTTTTTTTTCCCTGAATCACAAGGAAATTCTGGTTGATTTTAATCAGCAACTGTGGGACTAAAGCATTCTGCTACATCCTAGACTGGGGTTCCTTAGTGTGGCACCACTTTACCCATGCCAGCAGTCTTTGCATAAGCCTTAAGTGAATGAAGGGGAGTGTTTTCTCCCATTCTGCTCTTCTTTGTATCTTTGGCTGATTAGAAATGTAATCAATGTATCCATATCCTTATTTTCATTTGTATTTGTTTATTTGGAACAAAATATGATTTCCAGTTTATACAAATTTAGTATTATTTATTCAGTGTCATGGATTGAATTTGGCACTGAGAAGTAGGGGTGCTGCTCTAACAGATACCTAAAATGTAGAAGCGGTTTTGGAATTGCATAATGGGTAGAGGCTGGAAGAGTTTTAAAGTGCCTAATAGTAAAAGCCTAGATTGCCTTGAAGAGACTGTTGGTAGAATTATGAACATCAAAGGCAATTCTGGTGAGGGCTCAGAAGGAAGTGAGGAGAGCTACAAAGAAAAGTGTCCATTGTCTTAGAGAATACTAGCAACAGAATTTTGGTAGAAATGTGGACATAAGGTGTGCATCTGGTGAGGCTTTAAAAGATGATGATGAACATGTGATTGGACAATGGAGAAAGGGCGAAGCTTTTTATGCAGTGGCAAGGAACTTGTTCGAATTGTGTTCAAATGACTGATGGAAGGTAGAACTTGTAAGTGATGAACTTGAATATTTGGCTGATGAGATTTCTAAGCAAGATCAAAAAGGGCTGCATGGTTTCTCCTTGCTGCTTATAGTAAAATGTGAGAGAAAAGAGATGCACATAAAAATGAACTGTGGAAGATGAAAACAAAACTTAAAGATTTGGAAATTCTGTTGTACAAGCTAAGGACATGTGTCCTAGAATTTTCACCAAGGACGTGGTTACACAAACTTTTGTTAAAGAAGTTAAGCCTGTGACTGATGGATTTAACCAACTACCATAGGAGAAAATTCATCAGCTTAGACTGAAGGGGACAGAGAAAGAGGGAAAGGAAAGAACATCGCCTGCCTCTTGGAATTCTACGGTCAGGAAACAGGCCAAAGGAACATCATCTGTTGTCCTCCAAGAAAAGAAAAAGACCATTCCTTGAGCAGCTCAGAGATCAGCAGAACGATTGGAAGAAGCATGGGAAGTGGAGCTGCCTTGGTCTCAAAGTCTGTAGCTATGGCCTCTGGGGTTTCAAAAGGTGGGGCCATGGTCTCCTGGATCTTAAAGAGTGGAGCCACAGCCTCCTAGGTTTCAAAGAGTCTGATCTTCATCTGCTCCATTCCAGAGTGTGGGGCTGCCATTAAGGTGTGCCGGGGGATGGGCCCAAAGCAGAGGGGGCTGGGCTACCATGCCCAAGGGGCAGAAGAATGGGGCCTGCCAGGGCTGAGGGGGTGGGGTTGCCACTTGGTAGACTAGGAGAATGAGGGTGCCCAAAGCTGAGGGAGCAGAGTTGCTGTTTCAGTGGTCCTGGAAGGCAGAGCTAAAGCCCAGGGCCAAGTGGCCTCCACCCAGAATCCAGAGAGCATGGCTAACTCCCAGAGTCTGAGGGCAGGGCCATTGCCTAGATGGTCTCTGAGAACAGAGGATTATTTTCAAGCCTTGAGAGCTAATGTAAATTGTTCTACTGGGTTTTGGACTTGCTTGGTGCCTGTTACTCCTTCTTTCTCTCCAGTTTCTCCCATTTGTAATGGAAATGTCTACCTTTTGCTGTTCTACCATTGTACTTTGGAAGCAGATAACTTGTATTCTAGATTTCACAGTTTCACAGATGAAGAGGAATTTTCCCCCAGGATGAAATATGCCTGAAGTCTCACCCATATTTGATTTCGATGCTTCAGAAGATGACATTTTGGTCTTTGAGTTGATTTAAGACTTTTGAGGTGATGTGTTGGGGTGAATGTGTTTTACATGTGGCAAGGATGTGAATTTTTGGTGGTCGAAGCGTGGAATATCATGGATTGAATTATGTCCCCACAAAATACGTGTCAGTTTGGCTAGGCCATGATTCCCAGTATTGTGTGATTGTCTTGATTTTGTGATCTGATGTAACTATCCTCCATTTTGTGATGTGTTGTAGATCCTAACCCCTATATGTTGATGCGGCAGGATTAGTATGAGGTGTATCTTGAGTCATCACCCTTGTGTCACCCTTTAGTCAAGTCACCATCCTTACTCAAGCCACACCCTAGCTTGAATCACACCTTTTATCTTATGAGAGATAAAAGAAGAAAGAAGCAAGCGGAGAAGGAGAGGAACCTCACTATCACCAAGAAAGAAGAGCTTGAAGTGGAGCCCATCTTTTGTACCTGGGATCCCTGTGCCGAGAACCTCCTAGACCCAGGGGAAAATCGATGCCAAGACACATAGAGATTTCCTAGGAACATTGGGCCCACAGATGTTGAAAGGAGACAGTGACCTTCCCCTAAAGCTGACAGAGAGAAAGCCTTCCCTTGGGGCTGGTGCCATGAATTCAGACTTCCAGCCCCCTAAACTGTGAGAGAATAAGTTTCTGTTTGTTAAAGCCATCCGCGTGTGGTATTTCTGTTATAGCAGCACTAGATAACTAAGACACTCAGTAACATAATTTGATAACTTTTTATATGTAACTCATAATTTGACTTTCCAGTTAACTGATTCCTTTGTCTTTTCTTTCCTAGTAGATTTAAAGCAAATTTAAAGTAATTTTTGACAAGGGATATGAAAGCATTTTCTTAAATGAATTAAGTGGTAAACATATGCGGTATTCAGTGGTATTTGTTTGTAAATAGATTTATTCTGTAACTATAATTTAAGGACATACCATCCTAATCTAATCTTGTGATGATTTTAAGAACTAAGACCTAATTGCTTATCTTTAAGAGTCAGTCATAGCTTCAAGATTATGGCTCTTTCTACTCCTTCCTTCCATGGCCTTATTCCAGTTTCCCTAGGTCTGACTGTGTAATTTAAAGTTATTGAGGATTGATCATCTAGTGAGCAGGTAAGTATAGAATTACTGTCCTTTAATACATTTGAAATATGTGGTTTATAAAACTTAAGAATAGTTTTCATACAACTTATTTTAAGAATTACTTTATTATATAAAGTGAGGTTAAGAGAGAAAGAAAACTGAATCAGGAGTCATAGAACCTAAATTCAAATCTTATTTCTTATTCTAGGTCACTTAGTAAGATTTAACCATTCTGTACTTCAAGTTCCTCTCCTGTACAACTATGGTGTTCATCTTCATATTTCAATACAATTCCTTTCTGAGCTGTGAATTTCTTAGATTTCTCAATAGAGATGGTACAGTCTAAATGTTATTAAGATTAGGTGAGTCACCTCTGGTGATTCTGGACAGGTTTCAGTGGAGCTCCCAGACTGCAGTGGACTAGGCAGAGGATGTCAGTCTACTTCCGAAAATCAGCCAGTGAAAACCCTATGGATCACAATGGTCTGATCCACTACTGATCATGGGGGTGGTGTAGGACCAGGCAGCATTTTGTTACATTGTGCATGGGGTCACCATGCCTCGGGCACTAACTCAACAGCAACTAGCAACAACGTATCTATATAGTATTTCATATTTAAGGGGCATATTTTAGATTGTCCTTTAAATTTTGTTGTTAAAAAAAGTGGTAAGTTTAGGTAGACAGAAGAATTTAAAACTGATTGGAAGGATGCTTTTGAAGATGAGTCTTTTCTAGACCTGGAAGGGACTAAAAAAGGGAATCTTAGGATTGCCTGGGAGCTTTCCTCAGAGTTTTCTTTGTGGGACCCCACCCCCAGGAGATCACTTAACCCTGTCCTCTCTTGGTATGTAACCAAGTCCAAGTAATTTTGATTTTACTGCTTTCTGGTCCCTATAGTTTGTCTATTTCTCTCCATCCCCATTGACACTGCCAGAGTTCAGAATCATCATCTTTAGCTGGGTTACTGGAAAGCCTCCTAAAGATGTCTCCCATATTGCTTCTCTCTAATCCATTCTCCATGTCAAAACTAACAATACAAATAGTTTATGCTTTTGGGACATATTTGCTCTTTTTTTTTTTTTTTTTTCCTGAAAATTGTGGTAAAACATTTCACATAAAATTCGCCATTTTAACCATTTTTAAGTGCACAATTTAGTGACATTATTTATATTCACAATGTTGTGTAACCATCACCACTATCTATTTTCAAAACCCTTTCATCACCCCAAACATAAATTATATCCAGTAAGCAATATCTCTCCATTCTCCCCTTCCTCCCAGCCCCTGGTAGCTTCTAATCTGCTTTCTGTCTCTGTGAATTAGCCTATACTAGATATTTTATGTAAGTGGAATCATAAAATATTTGCCCTTTTATGCCTGCCTTATTTCACTTAGCATATTTTCAGGGTTCATCCATATTGTAGTATGTTATCAGAACTTCTTTCCTTTTTATGACTGAATAATATTCCATTGTATAGATATGCCACATTTTGTTTATCCCTTCAACTGTTGATAGATATTTGGGTTGTTTCTATCTTTTGTGTCTTGTGACTAATGCTTCTATGAACATTCATGTACGAGAATCTGATTCCCGATTTCAATTCTTTTGGGTATGTATCTAGGAGAGC
This sequence comes from Dugong dugon, assembly GCA_030035585.1. Taxonomy (NCBI): domain Eukaryota; kingdom Metazoa; phylum Chordata; class Mammalia; order Sirenia; family Dugongidae; genus Dugong; species Dugong dugon. Next base: position 17,266,955 of record CM057469.1, on the reverse strand, counting down.
AATTGCTGAGTCATATTGTAATTCTATGTTTAACTTTTTAAGGAACTCCCAAGCTGTTTTCCAGAGTGGTTACACCATTTTACGTTTCTACCTGCAATGTATAAGGGTTCTAATTTCCCCACATCCTTGTCAACATTTGTTATTTCAGTTTATTATAGCCATCCTAGTGGGTGTGAAAGGGTATCTCATTGTGATTTTGATTTGCATTTCCCTAATGATTAATGATATTAAGCATCTTTTCATGTGCTTATTGGCAGTTTATGTGTCGTCTTTGGAGAATTGTCTATTCAAGTCACTTGCCCCTTTTTTTATTGAATTGTTTGTCTTTTTTTTGTTGAGTTGTAGGAATTGTTTACATATTCTGGATATTGAGCCCTTATTAGATTTCTCTTATTCTGTAGGTTGTCTTTTCACTCTTTTGATAGTCTCCTTTGATGCATAAAAGTTTTTAATTATGGATAAAGTCCAATTTATCTGTTTTTTCTTTTGTCACCTCTGTTTTTGGTGTTGTATTTAAGAAACCATTGCCAAATCCAAGGTCATAAAGATTTTCCTTTGTATTTTCTTCTGGTAGTTTTAGCTCTTAAGTTTAGGTCTTCGATCTATTTTTAATTTTTTTTTAATGTAATGTAAGGTGGTAAGGGTCCAACTTTATTCTTTTGCATGTGAATAGACAATTGTTCTGGCATGATTTGTTGAAGAGATTGTTCTTTTGCCCATTGAATGGTCTTAGCACCCTTGTTGAAATCAATTGATCATAGATGTGAAGGTTTATTTCTGGGTGATCAGTTTTATTTCATTGGTCTATACGTCTGTCTTTATGCCATTCCTGCATCTATTGTAGAGTTTATTCTTCTTTTTAGTGTTAAAGTCTAAGATCCTAAGTAAGTAAAATTTCATAGTTTTGCTTGGAGATGAGAACTTTCCTAATAATAGAATAGCTTCTCAAATATGAAATGACATACAAAACATGATATTCAATTTTAAACCACAAATAAGTTTGTAGGTAGATATTCTTTGAACACTCCGGAAACAGAAATTAAGGTAAGTTTATTTACTCTTTTACTCCCTTTCCTAGTTTAATTTGTAGTAGTTTTCCATGTGTCCGTAGGCTAACACAGGAAAAAAAATAAATTAAAAAAACCAAACCTCTTGCCATCAAGTCAATTCTCGCTCATAGTGAGCCTATTGGTCAGAGTAGAACTGCCCCATAATGTTTCTAAGACTGTAAATCTTCATGGAAGCAGAATACCACATCTTTCTCCTGCAGAGTGGCTGGTAGGTTTCAACCACCAACTTTTTGGTCTGCAGCCAAGCACTTTAACCACTATGCCACCAGGGCTCCTGGGGAAAAAAAAATAGGGCAATAGTATTTAGGAGACATAACGCTATATATAGGTTTCCTGGAGGTAGCATTTGTAACTTACTAAAAGTTTGAACTTGGCCCCAGGGAAATCCAGCTGTCATATGTTGTGGTCTTTTTTTTTTTTCTTAAGGGAATTGAAGCCCCTTCATATAGTCACCTAACTTGTGTTTCAAGCTGCATCACACCAAGTTTTCACTGTAATTAAAACCGATGTGGCTTTAGGTAAATATCCTAAAAACTCATGAAAATTAACCCATTAATTTTTAACAGTTTTATTAACATATAGTTCACATACCATGCAACGTATTCATTTAAGGTATATAGCTCAGTGATTTTTAGTGTATTCACAGTTTTGCAACCATCATCACAATCAATTTTAGAATATTTTCGTCACCCCCAAAAGAAACCTCATACATATTAACAATCATTTCCCATTTTTCCTGAGCCCCCAGTGCTAGGAAACCCTTAATTTACTTTCTTTCTCTGTGGATTTGCCTGTTCTGGACATTTCATAGAGGCGCCCTGGTGGCACAGTGGTTAAGTGCTTGGCTGCTAACTGAAAGGTCAGCAGTTTGAACCAGAAAGATGTGGCAGTTGGCTTCCATAAAGATTACAGCCTTGGAAACCCTATGGGGCAGTTCTACTCTGTCCTATAGGGTTGCTATGAGTTGGAATCGACTCAACAGCAATGAGTTTGGGTTTTGGTTTTGGACATTTCCTATCAATGGAATTATACAGTATATGGTCTTTTGTGACTGACTTCTTTCACTTAGCATAAGGGTCATCCACATTGTAGCATGTATCAATACCTTATCCCTTAGTATTGCACAATAATATTCCATTGTATGGATATACTACATTTTGTGTATCCATTCATTAGTTGATGGTTGTTTGGGTTGTTTCTACTTTTTGACTGTTATGAATAATACTGCTATGAGCATTTGTGTACAAATTTTTGTGTGGACATGTTTTCACATCTCTTGGGTATATATCTAGGAGTGGAATTGCTAGGTCATATGATAATTCTATGTTTAACTTTTTGAGGAACTGCCAAACTGTTTTCCATAGCAGCTGCACCATTTCACATTACCAGCAGCAATATATAGGGTTCCAATTTCTCTACATTCTTGTTAACACTAGTTATCTTTTTAATTGTAGCCACAACTTTTTTTGAGATAGAACTCACATACTATGATTCACCTTTTTAAGGTGTACAATTCAGTAGTTTTTAGTATATTCACAATGTTGTGCAGCCATCACCAGTATCTAATTCCAGAACATTTTAACACCCCCAGAAGAAATCCTGTACCCTTTAGCAGTCACTCCCCATTCTGCTCTTCTCTAGTCCTAGCAACCACTAGCCTATAAATTTTGTATGACTGTTAAGAAACAGGTTCAGATAAAGTGCCTAATGGTTGCCATAACAACATACTTGAGTTATTTACTCAGCACCAGTCACCATAGTATCTAAGCCTTTGACAAAAGAATTCAGCAGTTGGCAAGAAGCCAGAGATATGCAGCAGATGGAAATTCACAAAGGAAGATCTTCCAAATTGTCTGGCCCCTTTTAAGTGTCCTGACTAGTTTCCCTAGAGGCCTTCACAACTGTGGCCAGCTCGGAGATGGGAAGGATGGCATGAAAGCTAGCAGCAAACAAACCTTGGGAATGGCTAGCCAGTGCTTGGTAATTTGTGGCCTGGGGTCAGTCTTGTATAGTGGAAAGAACAGAGATTTAGGGTTTGGATCCTGAATCTGTTTCTACCAATGTGATCTTAGAAAAGTAGCTTACTTTCTTGAACCTTTTTCCGTGTCTGTAAAGCAGGGCTGATCCTACATCTCTTACAGTTGTTAGAATAAGTGATCCTATATGTAAACCACTTAATAAAGTACCCAGCATAAAATAGACGCTTCTAAATGATAACTGTTGTTTTTATGTGTGTTTGCAAGATAGTTTTTGAGTGGCATAACTAGGAGCAGGAATCAAGTTGATGACATCTGTGGAAAGAGATGACTAAAGAGCTTAATATGATCAGTCAGAACAAGGCCAGGGGGCCGACTGTAGAACAGACTGTCAATTGCTCATATGCAAGTTGAAGTTGAAGAAAATTAGAACACGTCCACGAAAGCCAAAGTATGACTTGGGGTATATCCCACCTTAATTTAGAGACAATCTCAGGAATAGATTTGACACACTGAACGCTAATGACTGAAGACCAGATGAGTTGTGGAATGACATCAAGGACATCATACATGAAGAAAGCAAGAGATCTTTAAAAGACAGGAAAGAAAGAAAAGACCAAAGTTGATGTCAGAAGGGACTCTGAAAGTTGCTCTTGAACATCAAGTAGCTGAAACAGATGGAAGAAATGATGAAGTAAAAGAACCAAACAGAAGATTTCAAAGGGCAGCTTGAGAAGACAAAGTAAAGTATTATAATTTAATGTGCAAAGACCTGGAGTTAGAAAACCAAAAGGGAAGAACACACTCGGCATTTCTCAAGCTGAAAGAACTGAAGAAAAAAATTCAAGCCTCAAGTTGCAATATTGAAGGATTCTATGGGGAAAGTATTGAACGATGCAGGAAGCATCAAAAGAAGATGGAAGAAATACAGAGTCACTATACCAAAAAGAATTGGTTGACATTCAGCCATTTCAGGAGGTAGCATATGATCAAGAACCAATGGGACTGAAGGAAGAGGTCCAACCTGCACTTAAGGTGTTGGCGAAAAACAAGGCCTCCAGAATTGACAGAATACCAATTGAAATGTTTCAACAAACAGATGCAGCTCTGGAAGTGCTCACTCATCTATGCCAGGAAATTTGGAAGACAGCTACCTGGCCAGCCGACTGGAAGAGATCCATATTTGTACCATTCCAAAGAAAGATGATCCAAAAGAATGCAGAAATTATCGAACAATATCATTAGTATCACACACAAGTAAAATTTTGCCGAAGATCATTCAAAAGCAGTTGCAGCAGCACATAGACAGGGAGCTGCCAGAAATTCTAGCCAGATTCAGAAGAGGATGTGGAACCAGGGATATCATTGCTGATGTCAGATGGATCCCCTGGCTGAGAGCAGAGACTACCAGAAAGATGTTTACCTGTGTTTTATTGACTCTGCAAAGGCATTCGACTGTGTGGATAACATTGTGAACAGTGGGAATTCTGTAATACTTAACTGTGCTCCGGAGGAACCTGTAGATAGTCCAAGAGGCAGTCGTTCGAACGGAACAAGGGGAAACTGAGTGATTTAAAAGCAGGAAAGATGTGCATCAGGGTTGTATCCTTTCACCATACTTCTTCAATCTGTATACTGAGCAAATAATCTGAGAAGCTGGACTATATGAAGAAGAACTCTGTGTCAGGATTGGAGGAAGACTCATTAACAACCTGCATTGTGCAAATGACATAACCTTGCTGAAAGCGAAGAGGACTTGAAGCACTTACTAATGACAATCAAAGATTACAGCCTTCAGTATGGATTACAACTCAACATAAAGAAAACAGAAATCTTTACAACTGGACCAATAAGCAACATCATGATAAATGGAGAAAATATTGAAGTTGTCAAGGATTTTATTTTACTTGGATCCATAATCTACACCCATGGAAGCAGGAGTCAAGAAATCAAACGATGAGTTGCATTGGGCAAATCTGCTGCAAAAGACTGCTTTAAAGTGTTAAAAAGCAAAGATGTCACTTTGAGGACTAAGGTGCACCTGACCCAAGCCATAACATTTTCAGTTGGCTCACATGCACGTGAAAGTGGGCGATGAATAAGGAAGACAAAAGAAGAATTAATGCCTTTGATTTATGGTGTTGGTGAAGAATATTGAATATACCATGGACTGCCAGAAGAACAAACAATCTGTCTTGGAAGAAGTACAGCCAGAAATCTCCTTGGAAGCATTCTTTGGACGTGTTATCTAAGGAGGGACCAGTCCCTGGATAGGACATCATGCTTGGTAAAGTAGAGGGCCAGTGAAAAAGAGGAAGACCCTCAAGGAGATAGATTGACAACAGTGACTGCAACAGTGGGCTAAAGCATAACAACGATTGTGAGGATGGCCCAGGACTGGGCAGTATTTCATTCTGTTGTACATAGAGTCACTGTGAGTTGGAACCGACTCAATGACACCTAACAACAACAACTAGGAGCAACATTCAGCAAAATTAAGAAATTGGTTTAACTTGATTTTGAGTCCATCTTACCTGCTTTGTCAGTACCTTTGTCTTATTTTCCTGGGATCTTTTTAATGTTCTCTCTTTTCAGACTTACTTATCCTTTTTCCTCTGTGTATTCCTAAAAATGTATTTGCAGTCCGATACTAGTTGAATGTCAGTTAATCCCTACTGGTGTATTAACTGATATCAAAAGTGGCAACTGGTAATGCCGTAAAGGATGAATCCTTTAAGCATATTTGCTTTTTACATGCCTGGCTTTGACCATAGTAGAACCTTTAGAGCTGGGCTGTAAGCTCGAATGCCAAGTGGAGCTGGCCTGGTAACATGAACTGGTGGTTCTGGCCAGGATTGAGATAGTAGGGATTGATGAGAACATTGGTGACCAGGAGTGTGTGTACTCTACCCAAGTGCATTCAAATAAAAAAAAAGTAAAAGTCTGGCTGAACCCCTGTAAGAGGAATGATAGACACTGGGCTTGAGATTTTAGGATTTTAACCAAAAATTGTTCATTAGGTGGCTAAATGGGCAGTTTAACTCCCTTATAGACTGTACACTAAAGTTCCATAATTCTGAAGTCCTGGTTTACCTTTTCTGTGCTCCTCGTAGATATTCCCTCTTTACAATGAAAACTTCTTTGGAGTGTGACCTACAGAAACAGTATGTTCTCTTTACTCTTCCCTCATTAAGGGACTGATCAATGAAGACAGAGCATATCTTCTCTGCAAGGTAGCTAACTATTCCCTGTGTAACAATACAGTATAATACAGGAGTTTCTGATGTATATAAATTCAAATAATTTTAGAATCAGAAGGGACTTTAAGGTCAGTAGCCAAAAATTCCTTTAAAAAAAAAAAAAAGCCCCAGTATTAAAAGTGTATTCATTTCTATTGCTGCCATAGCAAGTTACTATAAACTTAGTGGCTTAAAATAACAGAAATTTATTACCTTACAATCTATAGGTAAGAAGTCTGACAGGGATCTCACTGGACTAAAGTCAAGGTATTGACAGGGCTGCGTTCCTTTCTAGTGGCCCCAGGGGATAATTTGTTTTTCAGCCTTTTCCAGCTTCTAGAGACTGTTGTTGTTCCTTGACTTGTGGCCACTTCCTTTACCTTCAAAGTCAGCGATGTCATATCGAGTCCTTCTCACCTCACATCTGTCTGACTGGCTGACTATTCTGCTTCCCTCTTTTCCATTTTTAAGGACCCTTGTGATTACACTGGGTCCATATGGAAAATCCAGGATCATCTCCCTGTTTTGAGCAACGTGCTTTCATCTGCAACCTTAATTCTTCTTTGCCATGTGATGTAACATATTCACAGGTACAAGAGATTAGGATGTGGATATTTTTCAGGGGGCCATTATTCTGCCTAAGGAGCTCCGGTGGTACAGTGGTTAAGCGCTCAGCTGCTAACCGAAAGGTCAGTGATTTGAACCCATCATCTGCTCTGCAGAAAGATATGGCAGCCTGCTTTTATAAAGATTACAGTCTTGGAAACCTATGGTTCTACTCTGCCCCGTAAGGTTGTTAGGAGTCGGAATCGACTCATCGGCAATGGCTCGTTATTATTCTGCCTACCACAAAAAAATTTGAATTAAGATAGACTAGACAAAGAATTAAGATAGGCTTTATATTACAGAAGAAGTCTTCCCATTATAAAATTTTTCTTTCCATTATCAAAAGTGATAACTGATAATGCCATAAAGGATGAATTCTCTAGACATATTTGCAGAACCATGCAGAGTTACTTAGTCAACATATATTTATTGAGCATTGTATGCCAGGCATATGAAACTGCTGGTGAACCTGCCCTTTGAGTTTCATATGATCGAGTAAGGAAGACATTTAAGTAACTAACAAGTGCAATCTAACAAGATGAGTGTCATGACTAGGGATAAGTATGCACGTGGCTGTCAGAATACACAATCTTAGAAGAGTTATTGAAAGCTTCCAGGAGGAATTGATATCTAAGCTGAGCTAGTACAAATAAGAGCTAACCACGTAAAGGAGATAGAAATAAAGAGGAGAGGAAGGACATTAGAAGTAGCAGGCACAGCCCTGGGTTTCTGGTTTTCTGTAACACAATGGTGTTGGTGGTTTGAACCTACCCACTGGCTCCACAGGAGAAAGACCTGGTGATGTGCTTCCTTAAAGATTACAGCCAAGAAAACCCTATGGGGCAGTTCTAGTCTGTCATATGGGGTCTCTCTGAGTTGGACTTGGAATCAACTTGACAGGACCCAACAACAAATGGAAAAACAACATATTAATTATATTTGAAACTTTAGTGCTTGAGGATGTCTGTAGATCTGAATAAGAACTTTAAAATTAGCACAGCTAATTGCATGCTTAGGCAAATGCCTTGCATATATTTAGTGTTTAATAAAATGTGTTAAAGTGTAAAATGTCTGATCAAACTTATGTAAGAGGAAAATTAGGGAATCCGAACAGTGATGCTAATTGACATGTTATACGTAATTTAGAGTCTAAATCCCAGCAATATTTATGTGGACTAATTGTGCCTCAAATATGGAATGAAAACAGCCTGAAGCAAACTTTAGAAAATGGTAGAACTTGAAGTTACACTCCCCATGGGGTCACCTGCTTTTACAACCTAAGGGTCAGTGGATGTAGAGACTCTAGCCTTAAATAGCCTAAGGGAGCACTCATTGGCATGAATTTGTTAAATTATTTTTGAGTTTCCTGAAGTTCATTTCCTGAAGTGTTTTTTCAGGTCCACTATGTGTCTGTAAAATCTAAATACGGAGTTCAGGATCCTCTGTGAATCTACTAGTGTGTCTGTCTTCGTCAGTGGGCAATTTATACTAAAGAAGAAAGTAATTAATTCTCTTTGGGTTCAAGACAGTTTTGGCTGGAGGCTTAAATATTAAATATTAAGGTAGGCTAATAGCTACAGACAGTGGTTCAGTGTGGTTTATTAAAATTTCAAATAACAATTAGAGCCCTACTTCTTTAAGAGCTCAACAAAGCAAACAAGCTATAAAAAGGGCTTGCTCCCTCCACTTAAGAAAAGTTTCCTTTGCGGCATCTACCTGAGAGGGAGATAAGAATATTCTTCTGAGGGTTTATATGTTGCTGTTCTCCAGAGCCTGCTATGAGGCACATTACAGCTAAAGGACTTAAAACATAGGTTATGTAGCTGATTAAAGGGGTGTTTTTTCAGCCTTATCTGAGTCCTGACCCTCAAAACAATCTTAAAGTATTAATAGTAGTTTTCAAGATGTCACTGAAAATAAAGCCCAGCAGCTGTTTTCATATCTTTACATCCCTTTATTGACATGGAAATTACTTGCCCAACCCTCAGTCAAAAGAACAGTGCTGCCAGTTTGAGGGCCTAGTAAGTGTTAGGTGCCCTTTGTATGCTGCCTTTTTTAATCTGTAGCCATTAATTCATGAGGAAACAGGTTTAGAGGAGTCAGGTCACTTACCTTAGGTTTCTGGGCTGCTGGACACAAGGCAGAGCTCCTAAACCACAGCCTTCACTGCTTCCTCTGACAACAGAGGCCGTAGCCTGAAGGCGCTGGAGCAGAATGTGCCATGTTGAGCAACTGGTAATTATGCCATAATTATACAATCCGTCTCTTTGGCCCAGGTCAAGTCAGAAGGAAGTTGGCTCATTTTCAAATTTATCTCAATACTAGTATCTAGTTTTGAGGTAAAGGAGGGAATATTTTCTCCTTGCCACTTAAACATGTTTCGCTATGGATTGAAGATATCTAACACTGAACCCTCTCCTCTCTGTTTTCTTGGCACTAACTAGAACCTTAGAGGGATGAAATGTGGAAGACAAAAATGATCAAGACAAAGACTCTAGCATAGGAAGTATACAAACCATGTATTTAGAAATGATTTCTGATCCATCCTCCAGAATTATTGCCAAGGTATGCATCAAAGTGCATAAATGAGTAAGGGGGCTTCGTGAATTCAGTTATGAAATGTGACTCAAAGGATTGTAACATGAAATTACAAAGCCAAAGACCTTTTTAAGGTCTCCACTAGCAAGAACTGTGCCCAGATACATGGAATTAAATTGATCTGCTCTGAAATAATACTACTATTTGATAATTTTGTATAACATTGATTTAGAAACATCAACCCATTAATCTTTGGCAAGTGATATGTCTTTTACAGATGGTGAACCAAATAGGATAAACACTGAAATCCCAGAAGGAGTCAGTGGTTGTGATAAAGTTAAAATTATAGAGCTCTAAACTCAGAGTTAGGAGCATAGAGAGCTTAACTTGATTGCAGTTGGTTAGGGTTTAAAACAAGTTTCTGAACATTTATTGAGGACTCACTATATGCCAGACACTGTGGTGCATGCTTTATATGGATTATCTCATTTAATGCTCACCACAGCCTTTTTAGGTATTATTCACAATACAGTTAGCCCCAATTTATAGATGAGAAACGTGAAGCACAAAGAGATAAAGTAACCTGCCTCATCTTATGGATTAAATTGTGCCCCCCGCCCCCCAAAATATGTGTTGGAATCCTAACCCCCATACCTGTGGATGTAATCCTGTTTGGAAGTAGGTTTTTTTTGTTATGTTAATTAGATCACACCCAAGTAGGGTAGGTCTTAAATCTAATCACTTCTGAGTCATAAAAAGAGCAGATTAGATGCACACTTACACACACATACACACACACTAGGGAATACAGAAATATGTGCGGATCATCTGTAAGCTAAGAAATGCCTGGGGCTACCAACAAGACCAACAAGGAAGGAATCAACACAGCTGAGACCCTGATTTGGACTCTTAAAAGTCTCCAGAACTGTGAGAAAATAAAATTTCTGTTCTTTTTTTAAAGCCACCACTTGTGGTATTTCTGTTACAGCAGCACTGGGCTACTAAAACAGAATTTGGTACCAGAGTAGGGATGCTCTAACCAATACCTAAAATGTGAAAAGGGCTTTGGAATTAGTTAATGGGTAGAGACAGGAAGCATTTTAATGTGCTTCATAGTAAGAGCCTTGATTGCCTTGAAGATTCTGTTGGTAGAATTATGGACATTAAGGACAATTCTGACGAGGGCTCAAAATTGAGAGCTGTGGGAAAAGGTGCTATTGTCATAAACAGAATGTTGCTAAAAATATGGATGTTAAATCAGCTTTTTGTGAGTCTTTAAAAGGAAATAATGAACATGTGATTGGACACTGGAGGAAAGAAGATCCTTGTTAACAGTGGCAAAGAACTTGTCTACATTATGTTTGAATGTTTTGTGGAAAATGGAGCTTGAGGTGATCTCTAAGGAAGATCTTAAAGGGGAGATGTGGTCTCTCTGTGCCATTTATAGTAAAATGCAGGAGGAAAGAGTTTAAAAAGAATGACGCAAAATGAAACCAGAATTTAAAGATTTGCAAAATTCTTTTGTAAAAACTAAGAGAGCTTGTCCTGGAAAGGACACTAAGGGTGTGACTACACAATCTTTTGCTAAAGAGATTAGGCCTGTGCCATGAATCTGATCAGTCACTACAGCAGAAATCACATCAGCTTAGACTGAAAAGGACAGAGACAGGAGGAAATGAAGGAAGACTGTCTACCTCTTGTAATTCTACAGGCAGTAAGTGGGCCAGTGGAGCTACTTGGTTGTAAACATCTGTTGTCTTCCAAGAAAAGGAAAGCACAATCCTGGGAGCAGTTCGGAGATCAGCAGTACTGTCAGAAGGAGCACAGGGGATAGGGCTGCCACTTTCTTCATTTCAAGGTGTGGAGTCACCGCCCACTAGGTCTCAAAGTGTAGGGCATCACCCCCTAGGTTTCAAAGAGTCTAGTCACTTCCACCTCAGTTCCAGAGGGAGGGGCTACCATTCAGGTGGGTCAAGAGAATGGGATTGCTGCCCAGAGTTGAGGGAGTGGGGCTGGCATGTCAGCAGGCCAGAACAGAGCCACCACTCAACCAGGAATATGGGGCCACCCCAAGTTGACAGCAGGACTGCTATCTCAGTGCTCCTGGAAGGTGGGGCTGATTTCCAGGGCTGAGGGGCTGAGGGGGCTCTGCTCAGAATCTAGAGAATGTAACCAATGCCCATAGTCAGAAAGGTGGCGCCATTGCCCAAATGTGCCTGGAGAACAGGATTATTTTCAAGCCTTGAGAGCTAATGAAATTTGTTCTGCTGGTTTTTGGACTTGCTTGGTACTCGTGACCCTTCTTTCCCTCCAATTCCTCCCATTTGGAATGGAAACGACTACCCTGTGCCTGTTCCACCATTGTACGTTGGAAGCAGATGACTTGTATTCTAGGTTTCACAGGTACACAGATGGAAAGAAATTTTGTTCCAGGATGTAACATGCCTAGAGTCTCATCTATACTTGATTTAATGATGCAGAAGATGAGATTTTGGTTTTAGAGTTGATGCTGAAGGGCTCAACATGGGAAGGACATGAATTTGGGGGAGCCAAAAGGTGGAACATTATAGATTGAATTGTGTCCCACAAAAAATATGTATTGGAATCCTAACCCCATACCTATGGATGTAATCCTGTTTGAAAATAGGGGTTTCTTTGTTATGTTAATTAGATCATACGCAAGTAGAGTGGGTTGTAAATCTAATCACTTCTGAGTTCTAAAAAGAGCAGATTAGACACATACACAGAGAAAGACAGATGCCATGTGAGGATCATCTACAAGCCAAGTATCAAAGGAATACGTAGGGCTACCAACAAAGAAGGAATCAACATGGCCGAGACCTTTTGGACGTTTAACCTTCAGAACTGTAAGAAAATAAATTTCTGTCCTTTAAAGCCACCCACTTGTGATATTTGTGTTACAGTAGCACTTGGTAGCTAAGATACCATGTGTCATATTGTTAATAAGTGACACTCTCAGGATTTGATTCCAGGTAGTCTGACTTCAGCCTAATGGTTCAGCCATGCTCCCTCACTGTTGCTGAGTTTTACAGTATGTTTAGGAATTCTGTTTCGTAGTTGGCTTTTACCAAGACGTGCCACAGAACCAGCACACATGCCTTTTGTCTGCATGTACTGGTAGTCATATTTCTAAAGAACAATTTCTGCCTGCCAGCCTCAGCAAGAATATAACACGAACAGAGAAAGTGTGGATGGTTCATATAAAGAATTTTTTTATTTTGGTAAAATATATATTGCATAAAATTTACCATTGTAACCATTTTTTAAATAATATTTTATTGTGCTTTCGGTGAAAGTTTACACAGCAAATTAGGTTCCCATTTGACAATTTCTATACAAATTGTTCAGTGACATTAATTCCATTTTTCACAGTGTGTCATCATTCTCATTAATTGTGTTCTTGTTGTTCCATTTCCAGTGCTCCAGTTTCCCTGCCCCCTTGTCTTCTCGTCTTTACTTTAGGGTAATTGTTGACCTTTTGCTCTCATATAGATGTTTTTTAATGGAACACCATACCCATGGGTAGTATCCTTTATTTTTGTACCAATCTGTTAATTTCGCTAAAAGGTAACCTCAGGGGACAGTTTCAGTTCAGGGGTCAAAGAGTATCTCAGGACGATAATCTCAGGGAGTCCTATAGTCTCAACTGGCCAGTAAGTCTGGACTTTTTTAGAACTTGAGTTCAGTTCCATGTTTTTCTCCCATTCTATCAGGGTCCATCTATTGTGGCCCTGATCAGAATGGTCAGTAGTGGTAGCTAGGCACCATCTAGTTCTTCTGGTCTCGGGGTAGATGAGGCTGTGGCCTTTGTAGGCTGTTAGCCCTGTGGACTAGTTTCTTCTCTGAGACTTTGATTTCCTTCTTTCTCTTTTCATCCTGATGAGTAGAGACCAATAGTTGTATCTTAGATGGCTGCTCACAAGCTTTTAAGACCCTAGACGCTACTTACCTCATTAGGATGCAGAACATGAACTTTTTGAATTCTACTATGCGAGTTGACTGAGTTGTCCCATAAGAATAAGATCCTAAGCCTTCAAACCCGGAAAACCAATCTCAAAAGGTGTTTGGTTATGTCTGAGAAGTATCTGTAACTGTGTCCTCTCTGAATATATATGTGTGCATGCACATAGTCTGTACGTACACGTACATATAGATAACTTCTGTCTGTGCACACGTGTACACACCTGTACCTACCCATGCCCACATATGCCTGTACACATACATATGTGAACATACACTCGTTTTTTGGTTTTTGCTGGTGGTGTTGCCAAATTATATATGTAATATTCTTTAGCACAAATGTCCTTTTCTCTCGTGCACTTCTTAGTGGCATTGTTTACTTTGCTCAGGCTGTGCTCATTACACCTACATTAGGTGCTACTTTTCCCATCTCCAAAAATAACAAGTGTCTGCAGTCTGGAGAGTGACCCCCTGCTCCAATCCCTGGTAATCACCAATGCACATTGGTCTCTGTATATACAGAGATTGCCTTCTTTTCCGGGTCTTGCAAGTTTTCCGCCTTTGGCAGAGTGCAGTTCTGCCACTTTTCTGTGGCTGTCTATTAGAGGAAAATATTTGAGTTCTCTTTCTTTGACAGGTTTCTTCCTTACACAGGTTCTGGCTTTCACAGGTTTTACTGTATATCTATTCTTGACGTCTTACAAAAGTGGGGTTATATGATGTTTGTCCTTATATGATAGACTTACTTCATTTAGCATTATATCCTCTAGATCCATCTATGTTATGTTTTGTGGACTCATCATTGTTCTTTATGGATTCACGGTATTCCATGGTATGTATTTACCACATTTTGCGTATCCATTCATCCACTGAAGGGCAGTTAGGCTGTTTCCATTTTTTGCTATTGTGAATAATGCTGCAGTGAACATAGGTGTGCATGTGTCTGTCCATGTCTCTCTTATTAGATGTCTAGGGTATATACCTAGGAGTGGGATTGGTCATTTTAACCATTTTTAAGTGTACAGTTCAGTGACGTTAATTTAGTGTTGTGCAACCATCACCACTATTTGTTTCCAAAACTTTTTCATCACCCCAGACAGGAACTCTGTACACATTAAGCAACAACTCCCCGTTCCTACCTTTCCCCAGCTCCTAGTAACCTCTAATTTACTTTCTGTCTCTATGAATTTGCCTGTTCTAGGTATTCCATGTAAGTGGACTCATACAATATTTGTTCTTTTGTGTCTGGCTTATTTCACTTAGCATGATGGTTTCAGGGTTCATCCATGTTGTAGCATGTATCAGAACTTCATTCCTCGTTAAGGCTGAGGAATAGTCCATTGTGTTCCTGGAGACAGCCACACGTTCCATTTTCTCCTCTTATTCCTGACTCTCCTTCTTTCTTTGTTGCTCCAGTGAATAGAGACCAATTGTTGTACCTTGAATGGCCGCTTCCAAGCTTTTAAGAACCCAGGCACTATGTAACCAAGCTTAGGAGATAGAACAGAAGCACTCAACACGATATTAGGCCGGTTTGCTAGGCTATTCCATGAAACCATGGCCCTAAACCTCCAAATCAAGGAACCAAATCCTATGAGGTGTTTGGTTGTACATAAGCAGCCTCAGCATAAATTAACCCCTGTGCTGTGGGAGTTATAATCTAATAGAGATGAGACTTTTACACTAATTACTATAATGCAGCCTGGCATACTGTAAAGCCATGTATGGGGTGCCGAGGAAAGTAAGTTAACTTCAGGCTCATGTGATTGGGAAAGGCTGATTTTGGTAGGGTAAAACATAAGTAGATACTGTTGATAGCTACCATCAAGTTACCCCTAACTCATGGTGACCCCAAGAAGCACAACAGGTTCGGGCCGTTGTAGTCCATAGGGTTTTCATTTCAGACTAGGAAGAAAGGCCGGGCTAGTCTATCTTAGTCTGGAAGCTCAGCTGAAATCTGTTCAGTATCATAGCAACACGGGAAGCCTCCACTAACAGACATACATGGTAGGAAAATATTCCCCCTGTTAGAATATGTAATTGCTCAGAGAGGCCCAGAGTATTTTACTCGCAAGATAAAGAATAGACAAGAGCCTCTGGGAAGGACAGCCTTGGTTGTGGGTGCATATACCTTGAATAACTGAGAAAGACCATTTCAGAGGCAGACTAACTGAAGAGCTGAAGGTATGTGCAGATGCAGACAGACAGCCTGTTAAATTTGAACATGAAAATTAGAACTGATACTGAGATTTTATAAGTTGAACTTTATAAGAATAAATTTTTAAAATTTGGTGCATCATTTCAGGAGCTATTGGTCAAACATTTATTCACTGATGGTTTTTCAGAAGTTTGTGTTACTTAACTTTTTTACTAGGAAAAAAGTTTCAGTGGCCATTAACTGTGGCTCTGATTTCCTGCAATTCTGCTGCTCTCCTGGGATCCAAAAGCTGTTCTAAAGTTATCAGACCAGAGTTTAGACAGGCTGGCTCAACTTCTTTAGCCATTTCACGTGACAAATGCATTTACCTTCCTGTTCAGTCCTGTTTCATTTCAGGCAAGCCAGGACTTAGAATTACAGCTAATCCCTTTTTCCTCAGGGAGAATCACATTTTTGGTCAGATTTAAACTGCATACTTTTCTTTGGATCACTTTTTATCAATATTCTTAATTATAATTCTGCAAAAAATGGTTTATGTGTATGCTAATAGAAGCAATCAGATGTCAGCATGATCTTAATTTAATGACGGTAATAATTTGTGGTTTTTGACTTTCTTCATATGATTACTTTATTGGGAAGTTTTATGGTTAACAAACGTAATTGTTTTAAGGTGTTCCACAATGATGGGAATTTATCTTTAATATCGGTATTTTATTTACTTGTTAAAGGACTTTCTTTGGGGGATATTACACCTTTAATGCAAGAAGAGACAATAAGTGCAGCCACACATGCAGTTGGTGATGAAGAGGCTGCTGAAGTAAATGCTAATGAGCAACCAGAAGCTCCGAAGCTAGTTCTGCAGTCTCTGTTCTCCTTTATACGAGGCGAAGTTGAGCAGTTGGATTCAAGGGCACTTCCCCTTTGCCTTCACCAGGTACTACTGTAATCCTTCACTTTTAACCTCATCAAAATTCTGCCACTACTGTTTGGAATAATCTAAAATCCAGTTCTCCATGATTAATTCAACCCCACCTGTTATTGTGAGCCCAGAGAGAAATGGCCCTGGATCCATGGGAAATTTGGTATTTTAATGGTTTGTGGCCACACACTGGTGGCCTTGGGTAATCCATAGTTCAGACAGTGGCTGGGTTCTTTTATATAGTGATTAAGCTATGTACAAGCAAGAGTCAGTGTGGCAAGTGCTTACTAAGCACCAACCAGGTGCCAAGAACAATACTAGACACTGAGGAAAGATTACTTAACAGAGTGTATTCTTAGACAGCCACTGTGGACTAGGTGAGACAGTTCTGTAGATAAATAATTATAGAATTCTCTGTTAGGTGTTAGAGTAGGCTTATACTCAAAGTTCAGAGATAGCACAAAATGAGTGATGAACTTTGTCTTGTAGGCAAAGAAAGTGGCTCTGAGCTGGGTTTTGAAGGATGAGTAGGAGCTCAGTAGCTGAACAAAGTGAGCTGATACATGAAGAAAGATAAGTCTGTGCAAAGGAATGGCTTGATACTGTTGGAGATTAAGATGGAGAAGAGATAGGAGGTGAGACTGGATAGCTGACAATATTAAGGCCTTACTTTTAAGGGGTGGGAGTTTTTAATTATGGGAGTGCCAGAATCAATTTGAATTTCATAAAAATAACTCTTTCAATGATTGGGAGGGTAAATTAGAAGATGGAGAACCTAGAGACTGGGAGGCCTTTTAGGACAGTGGTGAGGAAGCTTATTTACACAAGAGCTAATTCAGGAAAAACTAAGGTATTTTTGAGCTGTATTTTATTTTCACATAAAATGAAAATAATTGGTCCATAAGAAGGGGAAAGTTTCCCTTTTCATTTTATTTACTTCTGTTTTATTTTAACTTTGGCAATGAGCTATGAGTAGTTGTTTATTTTTGAAAAGTAAAAAAGCTTTTGTCCCGGGGAAACATGTACATTCTTACAAATTTGTATTACCTTCATTATTAACTTGAAGAATACCTTTGAGAAAGTGTGTGCTGCTTTTTGGCCACTAAGATGTTACTGATTTGCTATAGTTGAGAAGCACCAACAGCAAGGCAGTGTTCAGCCTTCCTTACCTTTGTGCAGTGGTTTGAGTTTGCAAAGGGTATTCACACTCATTGTTATTTCATCTTCCAAACAACCTAGAGAGGTGAGTATTATCTTTGTTTATAAATGGGGAAACTGAGACTCCCTCACAAAACAAGTTCTTTATAACACTAGGGTTATCATTTTGTTTATTCTATTCACTGCTTCTGTTTTGGAACAACTTGAGGGAAATCTGAATATGGGCTGTATATTAAAGAATATTATTGTATCAAAGTCTGATTTCTTGGGGTTAATGATGGCATTGTAGGTTATAGGGAGTATCCTTGTTTTTGGGAAACACATGTGCAAACTAGTATTTAGGGGTGAAGTGTTATAATACCTGCAATTTACTTAAAGTATTTCAGTGGCAAAAATATATGAGAGAGAGGAAGAGACAGAGAAAACATTTGGCAAAATGTCAGTAATTGACAAATCAAGGTGAAAGATATATGAATAGGTATATTCTTTGATCTTTTCTATACGATTTCAACAAAAAGTTCAATAAAAAACAAGATTTAGAGTAGAAGTAGAAACAGCAAATATGAACAAACCTTTTCAAGGCATTTACATCATTGTTGCATCCTTTTTACGTTAAGAGAAGAATGCCCTTTTCCATTGGCGGGTCAGTAGAAGCAGAGCTAGTAGAAAATCATTTTTTTTAGGCAGTAAGATGATAACAATCCTAATCAGACCTGAATATTCTTTAATTTTTTTATGTTTCAAAGTCAAATGCCACTCCCACCCCTCAGGAACATATCACTTTCCTGAGTCCCGTAGATTATGCTTCTTAAATATCTCAGCAATCTGGTCTCTCCTGGGAAAGACGCTTAGAGAATACAGTGGTGGCTTAAGAGTGTGGGCTTTGGCTCTGCCACTAACAAGCTAAGTGTCTTTTAGTTTCTTCTTCTGAAAGTTGTAGAGGATTAAATGTGGTAATGGATGTGAAAGCGCTTAATAATAGTGCTTGGTACACAGTAAAAGCCAAATAAATATTAAGCATTATAACTCTATACTCACTGCCACTAATTCAAAGATTGCTTTATAGAAATGAAGGCTAGGGATCAGCAAAGAAATGCTGACACCTTCAGAAAGCTGAGACATCAGGCAACTGGAGTCAGCTGGTGGCTGCCCTGCTCACCCAAGAAGAAAAATCTTCTATAACCTCCCTGAAGGGAATGGAGCTACATTATATTCATTTTAGTAATTCCCAGCCCCTTACACCATGCCTTTCACCTAGAATCACCAGGTGTTAACATTTTGCCAAATTTGTTTCCTTCTCTGTCTCTCTCTGATACACACATTTTTTCCACTAAAATATTTTAAAGTAAGTTGCAGGCATTATGGAACTTCACCCCTAAATGCTTATACATATATCTCTCCAAAACAAGGATGCTCTTCTACATAACCTACAATGCCATTATCAACTCCAAGAAATTAGACATTGATATAATAATATTATTTAACATATAGCACATACTCACATTTCCCCCAAATTTTCCAAAACTGTCCTTTACAACCACTGGTCCTTTAATCTAGACTCTAGTCAAGGATCACATATTACATTTGGTTGTCAAGAATCTTTAACCAACCAGTTGCTGCGGAGTTGACTTCTACCCACAGTGACTCCGTTTATGCAGAGTAGAACTGTGCTCCGTAGGGTTTTCAATGACTGATTTTTCAGAAGTAGGCTTTCTTCTGAGGTGCCTCTGGGTAGACTCGAACTTTCAACCTTTCTGTTAGCAGCTGAGCATGTTAACATTTGGACCGCCCACTACTCTGCCAAAACTGCATTGTAAAGGTCATTGGTGATCTCCATGGTGTCAAATTCAGGGGCTGAGTCTCAGTTTTCATTTTACTGGAGCTATTAAAAGTGTTTGACAAGTTGGTCTCTTGTTCTATTTTTAAGTACTTTCTTTATTTGCCTTTGGGGACACCCTACTCTTGCTTTTTACCTGTCTTCTCACTGGCCATGGCTTCTTAGACTCATTTGCTGGTCTCCCAAATTTTACTAATTTTTAAACATTGCAGTGACTCAGGGTTTGGTTTTTTATCACTTCTAATCTAAACCCATTCCCTGGCTGATTTCAGCCAGTCCTGTGGTTGTCGTACTCTTCCCTGAATTTCCAAACTTAAGTATCCAGCAGCCTGAGATGTATAGTGTTCATCTCAAACTTAAAATGTCCAAGATTAAACTTTGATTTTCCTCCCAAATATGCTGCTTTCCTAGTCTTCCTCCTTTTGTTAAATGGCAGCCCCATACCTCCAGTTGCTGAGACTAAATACTTTGAATTCGTCCTTTACTCACTTTTCCCCACACTCAAATCCAGTCCATTAGCAAGTCCTGCAGCTCAACTTCAAATTATATCCATAATATCATCTCTTCTTACCACTTTTATTACTATTATCTGAGTCCTAGACACAGTCAGATCTCACCTGGATTCTTGCAGTAAACTCCTCACTGCAGAAGCCTCCCTGCTTTCACTCTTACTTCTGTTCATTTATTTTTTCCTCTACACAGCACTCACTGTGACCCAGATAAACGTGTGTCAGATCCTGTCACTCTTCTGTCTAAAACCCTCCAATGGCTTCCTTTCTCATTCAGAGTAAAAAGCAAAATCCTACCATTGCCTACATGGCCCTCCATGATCTGGCCCTGTTACCTCTCAGACCTTCATCCTAAAACTCTCCATCTTACTCACTCCTTTCCAGGTACACTGGCCTCCTAGCAGTCCCTAGATACACCAAGGATGCTCCCACCTCAGAGCCTTTGGTATCTCCTCTGTTTCCTTTCTCAGGAAGCCCCTAGAGGATGGGCTTCACCAAAACAAGGGAGTAAACCACGGAGCTAAAAGATAAGAGACAGGAAACTAGGGATCCTAGCCAGGAGAGAAGTGAAGGGAATCTCTAGGCATTGATGAGAGAAGATTCTAAGGTGACAGTTCTGTACCAAAACTAGTCTAAACCAGTCCAATTTAGTGGATCAGATAGGTCTGGGGACTTTTTCTATCATTTTACTGTTTCTGAATACTTGATTATCTGAATGTATTGGGAGAGATTTAGACAATTTGTAGAGTTTTTAAAGTTATATGAGTGATACATAGAAAACTATGCCCCCTCCTTAAAAAAACAGCTCCCTCCAGGAAAAGTAAAATAATCATAGTTTACAATATGGCTTGGCTTATGATAAGGTATTGATCTAACCATTACTATAATATACCAGTTGTAGTAATCAGTACCTTATCATGGCAGGGAACGTATGAAAGAAAAAAATTGTGTGTTTGTAGGGCTAACATCAGAAGGGAGTAAAGGATTTAATCCTCATCTTCTGAAAGTAAAAAATCAAGAAATGGCAAATACAGGCTTAATATTTAGTGATATAAATAAAGATTTTAAACAAATAGGTAAAGTAAATCTAAGTGTATTTTCTTAAGGAAGGGGAATGCAGCTAGAGGGGCAGGGGCTGCTGTTTTCCTTTACAAACCTTATAGAACTATTTGACTCCTTAAACTATGCATAATTTTGCTAAAAATCAAATAGTTCCAGCATAAGGTAAGAAAAGCATCTTGGTTAAGGTGATACCAGTGGAAATGGAGAGGGGTGAATTTGAGATCTTCAGAAGGAAGAATCACTAGGACTTGGTGATAGATTGCAAAAAGGAATGAAGGAGAAGTCAGAGATGACTCTAGGAAATCCACTTTGGGAGAATGGTAGTGCCTTTAGCAGAGATTAGGAATTACAGAGGGAAAATTAATTTTGGGAAAATTGTGATTTTTTAAGTGATATTATATGGGCCTATTGGAAATATAACTACAGTTACTTTGGTTAGATACTTGTATTTTTAGCTCTTGGAATTCTGGAAGATTCCACTTAAAAATTCTTGTTCTTGGATATGAGTAATCTTTCACACATTGACTTATTTAACATGACTGCAGGATATCTTTAAGCTACAAATCACTACTGAAGTAATTCACTTGGAAGCTTTTCATATGGGCTACTGAAGCTGTTTCAGACTCAGGCAGGAAATGAATCCACTGGGATCCTTGAAGCCGCTCTGTGAGAATATGACCAAAAGACACTTTCCCTTTTTTTGTTCCTTGTGGGTAAACGAAACCTGAAACAAGGGTGACCTTAAAGCCCTTGCCTTTCCATGATAGTTTTCAACTTAACTTCTTCACATGATTCTACTCTGCATCTTGCACTTCTGGTTCAGACTGATTCAAACCATTCTGAGCACTTACTACCATGTGTACTATGCTAGATACACGTTCTCTTACTTAATCCTTATAACAGCATTGCCTCGTACCCTTGTAGATAGTGTCCCTGTTTTCCAGATAAGAAAACTGAGGCTTCAGGAAGTGAAATGACAGATATAAGGTCACACAGCTGTAAAGTGGCAGAGCTTGGACTAGAACATAGGTCATTCATCTCTAAACCCCACATTCTTTCTGCTCTACCAGGCTGCCTCTCAGCTTAGACATATGGGACATCAAAATAATAATAATAATAATCTTCTTTTGTCCTGTTGCACTTGCTAGCGGTATGTTTTTATAGGGACATACTCTGTATATTTATTTTTCAAGCTGCCCTTTTACCTAGAAACACATTTTACTTTTAAGGTATTGGGATTTATGGTATTGGAATTGCACAAAAACCTGAATGCTAATTGAAAATTCTATTTCTGCACTGCCAGGAACTCTGGCACATAATAGGTGTAAACCCCATTAAGACGTCTTAAATGAGAGCTATTCATAAATGCGTCAGTGATGCACAGATGCAAAAAGACAAGTAAAATCACTTTGAAGAGCCAGACATTTTATTTTAATGGGCAACCTAAAATTCTTTCTTAGCCCATGTATAGAAAGGAAACTCTGTGCATGCCATAGGTTTTTTTGCTGGAAGTTCATAGATGGAAAGTTGTCATTTTCATTAAATGCAACCCAGTGATGTGCTGGAGCCTGCTTGTACTGGCTTGTGAGGAATGTATTCAGTGATGTGAAGCATGTGCGGAGCTTGAAATTGGCCCAGATGGGAGTACTGACACCACAGACATGAGCAAACACCACACGTCAGGTCTTTCTTCTTGTCCCCAGAGCTAACTGTTAAATATTTATCAGCATACCACTGGCTGAACCATATGAAATGCCTATTTTATAGGTAAAAAATGGTTGAATATCAGCAATTTGATCTGGTTCAAATTAAGACCATTATAACATACTATTAAAACAATGACCTGTTAAAAGAAAACCAGAATCTTGAAAATCAGTTCCCCCCTTGCAGAGTCCTCAGAATATAAAATAAATGTGGAACCAAATTTTAGATTAAACTGAAAATTTAAAGAGAGGTAATTGAGTCCAGTCATCTGTATTGCGTATAGAGAAATATGTTCGCTCTATAAAATGTATCTTAAGCTAGGCAGATATTTTCCTTTAAAGGTATGCTGTCTCCACCAACATTGGGGATTTGGGAAAAACCATTCGTATGATACTTTATAGTTTCCTTCTTATTGCTAGTTTATAGGTTTGACAAGTACTTTATTGTTCTTTGCATTGGCAACTACCTGGAAAATGGAAATAACTAACTACTAACGCATTGCTACTGAGTCGATTTCGACTCATAGCGACCCTATAGCACAGAGTAGAACTGCCCCATAGATAGTGATCTATCAATAGAATGTAAATATTTACTAGAGATCTAGTAAGAATAAGTGGAAACTGTTTTAAAAGTATACTTATATGAAATACTCTGAATATAACAACAGTCAGTATATACAAATATTTTTCAGTGAATACTTTTAGTTTCGCTGGCCCATTCAGAAATGTTATATATCTAAATAAAAGATCCCAAAGTATTTAGAATCGAGGAAATTTTTAAATTTGAAGGTGCTTAAGAGTTAATCTGGTAAGTGACAAGCCTCAACTGGGACCAGCTTCTGAGTCCCCAAACTCCTCATCTCATGTGCTTTAGAGTGTGTGACATTTATGGCTTTGTTCGTGTTCCACACATCATCACTAAACTGTTAGCAGCTGGCCTGACCTTTTCTTAATTATCAAAACAGAATCAAAAAGTCAGTGTCCCATAGATCTTCAGCAAGTAGTTTGTGAAATAGAAATGAAATGAATGTGGTTTTAAGCTCTCATGGGATGTAACATATTTCAACTTTTATAATAAACAAAGCCGTTTTTTTGCTCGTGTTATCCCTTTAAGCCTCTGTCTCATTTTCCTCATGTTTAGAGCTCTTACTTCTAAACTCTAATAAATCAGTGGAATTTGCCTTCACTTGAAATAGAATAGGAAGAAAAAGGTCATGTAAAGACCAAAGAATGTCTACATTTGCCTTGCTAGAAATGAGTAGCTTCAGAATTGTGTCCTGTGCTTACACTCAAATTCCTTCTTAAGTGGTAACATAGTTAAGAGTTTCCATAGTTTGATATTAAAGACTTTCAGGGTTTCAAGGTCTCGATTTCTTCCAAGTTTGTCTCTTCATCCAAATGTTAATTTAATTTCCTTTGGTTTTGTTTGTTTTTAACAGATAGCAGAGTCCTATTTCCAGGAGGAAGACTGTATCCTTTTCTTTTTCTTTTTCATTTTTATTTATTTATTTTTTTATTGTACTTTAGATGAAGGTTTACACAACAAATAGTTTCTCATTAAACAGTACACGTACTGTTTTATGACAATGGTTAACAACCCCACGACATGTCAACACTGTCCCTTCTTAACCTTGGGTTCCCTGTTACCAGCCTTCCTGTCGCCTCCTGCCTTCTAGTTCTTGTCCCTGGACTGTTGTGCCCCGTTAGTCTCATTTTGTTTTATGGGGCTGTCTAATCTTTGGGTGAACCTCAGGAGCGACTTTATTACTATGCTAAAAGGGTGTCCGGGGGCCATACTCTCAGGGTTTCTCCGGTCTCTGTCAGGCCGGTAAGTCTGGTCTTTTTTTGTGAGTTAGAATTTTGTTCTACATTTGTATCCTTTTCTTAATTACAGAATTACAAGAAGAAATTCATAGAACTCTTAGGGGACCATCTTTTTTTTTCTTTCTTTTTTTTTTTTTAACTTGAGGTATACTTTACATACAATAAAATGTACAGATTGTAAGGGTTCAGTGGATTTTGATAGTTGTATCCACCCATGTCACCACCACATAAAACAAGATGTAGGAAATTTCTGTCATTCTAGAAAATTCCCTAGAACCACCCAAACTTGACCTTCCATAAACAAGCTGTAATTTTACCCAAATCTAAATATTTGTGTGTCCTGGAAAAGGAAAAAAAAAAAAAAAGCACATGGTGCTGCAAAACATGAAAGTAAAATATCTATTACATTTTCTTTCTTTTAAACTAAATAGAAGTACAAGTCAAGTAATATGCGTATGGTAGAGCATGTAAAGTATATTACATATAGTAAATCCATGATTGTCTTATAACAGCTGTGTACCTGCAAAGGGAAGACTGACTTCTTCCCTAGAACTAAACAGTCTAAATGGTGTCAAGTGATACAGCACCTTGACGTATGTATAGGGATTTCTTCTCTTGCTTTTCTTTGTGGGAGAGGGATAGCCCAGTATATACCCTCTAGAGAAAATGTGTCATAAGCATCTCTTTTTCCCTGTTGTTGTGGTTTGCTTCGCCTTCTAACCTTGTTGACTTTCCCTATGTCTCTGACCAGACAGATGGAGGGGTAAGCCACCAGTGACTGTTCTGACCTCTGTCAAGCAAATTGTTGTATATCTTCAGACAGTAGCAGTCTGTTACTAAATATGTTGGAAATCTAATGAAGATAGAACTCTCTCGTTATTATTTTTAAACCAAATGATAAGTATGATGTAGTCCAGTGCAGACTAGCAGTATCAGCTTCCCTAGGAGATTCTTAGAAATGCGAATTCATGGGCCCCACCGCAGACCTACTGAATCAGAATTTTTAGCAATCAGACCCATGAATCTGTATATTAACAAGTTTTTCAGATAAAGTTTAAGAAATACTGGTATACTTTATGTCATGGACAAAGGAAAATGGAATCATTGCTGCTTCTTGCTGGCCTATTTCATGATCGTTGGAATATCTTTAAAACCACAAAGGAGGGAGAGAACTGAACCTGAGTGATCATGGAAAGGACAAAAAGCTAAGCAGTGAGTTTTTCTCGTCCTTCGTTCTGAATCAACTCTTAGAACATTGCCCCGCGTCCTCATAAGATGCAAATATGTGTGCTATGGATGAGAAGACAGAAGTTCACAAGCCTTTCTAGAAAAAAGTGAAATCACAAAACAATTACAAAAATTAGTGTGGTAGTTAAGTTAATTAAATTTTATCGAAAGATCCAGGTAATTTTTTGCTCTGTCATTGTTTGGGCATTTGATTCTTTGATCTTGTGGGAAATAAGGTGCTGAAACCATTCAGCAGGAAATAAGTTAAAGGATCAAGGTGATTTGAAACTGGAAATAAACACTTGACTAGAGGGTAACATAGTTGCTTGACAGAAAGTAATTTAAAGAGAGAAATAAAAAGGGAAACGTTTAGACTCCAGGTTTCCAGTTAAATTACTTTTAATTGACCCTGCTAGAACTGTATTAGAGAGGAGGCATTCCTTGAGCAGTAAAGCTTGGTTTCTACTGTTGGCTGATAATATGGAACTCAATAGCTACTGCATTAAATGCTGCATTAAAATTTCCCCACTTCAAAACCAAGAAACATTGTATATGTTTAAATTTTAAAATATTTAGATCCCTCTCATGTTTTTGTTAGAGGCAAATTTCTTAACTTTGATAGGATATTCCTCTTCATATATGGGGCTAAGTGTAAAAAGTCTGGATTTCTATTTTCCTTAAATTTCCATTCAGATGAGAAAGCAATCAAATTCATTCAGCTTGAACGATTATATCATGAGCAATTGCTTGCAAATCTTTCTGCCATTCAGGAACAGTGGGGTGAGTACAGACTTATGTAGAATGTGGAATTATCAGTAATCTAAGAAGTAGCTATCTAGAAAGTTAACATATTTGACCTGTTTTGCAAGTCAGGAAATAGATGTTTCCACACTGAAGTTAATGTTACAAAGAAAGTAACATTTTTACACAATCCTGTGTTATTGTGAGAAACTTCTTTATGTTTTGCCCTTCATGTCAATAACAAAAGAATGCTTGTGGTTATTTTCATTTTTGCTGATCAACTTGATGCCCTACTGGCTAATTTAGTCTCTGGGATATTTATGTTGAAAAGTAATCACTTAGATATTTCTGTGTTAACTTTTGGATTGTTTGAGAAGATAATTGTGTACTGATCTTTATTAGTGCTGCCTATCAACAATTTTTTCCCTTCTTAATATGTTTTGTAAGAGTCAGTGACTAATAAATATTTTAAATTTAGAAACAAAATGGAAAACTGTACAACCATATACAGTTACGTCTGAAAGGAATTCAGAAAAAGGATTTAATGGTGAAGATTTCGAACACCTTTCTAAATTTTGCACAACCCATCAAGAGTAAGTATATCAGTATTTGGTTAGAATGCAGGGAGAGTAGAATGTTGAAGAAGCATTGTAGCATTGAGTTTTTGAAATATAAGATCCATTTCTTTACTAAACAGTTAATGTTTTCAGTTGGAGTTGTAATAAAATACTAGGTTCCTCTCTCAGCTTTTATCTCAGTTTCTTACTCTTAACTCAGTAAAAGGTTGGCTTTACATAGGTTCAAAGGACCCAACTGATTAGAAATTTTAAAATATAACTCTTCTAATTTTGATCATTTTTTTTGGTTAAAAAAATGAGACGATTTATATCAACTAAATTGTGTATTAGGATAATTTATTCAGTTTGTTTGCCAGTGTTTGTAAGTTGTAGTAAAAACAGCATTTTTTAAGGGTAGTCTAATGCTGGAAAGCAAATATAATTACAATATTTATCCAGAATGCTGCAGAAGTAAAACTACATTTACCAGATAATTTTAAATTGCCTGACTTTTATAGAATTGTATTTTTAAGCTAAGTTATAGAAATAATAAAGCATTTAAATCATTTTCTAAAAATTCATTATTTGAAGATCCAGAATTTTGAAGGTGAGGGGGCATTAATTGTGATTAACCTAGTGCAGATTTATGGGATTTCAAACATGAGTGGTCAGTACAGAGACTGAAAGACTTTCCATTCTTTTGATAAATTTTTCTACTTTTGTCTCAGAATCACAAAGAGTAATAAGCTAAAGTTCTATTTGTTAATAATGTAACAGTGCCAAGTAATTATTGCTTAGCTCATGCAGCAGATACAGAACTTGCTTTTGGATCTGATTGTTCTGGAGACCAGCCTTTGAAGAATGTTTTTAGGTTCAGAGATGTCTTCTCATTCAACTTCTATGATGACAAATTTCTTGCATTAATCAGTTTGAACAGTATTGAAGCAGTATTTTCAGGAGTTCTGAATTATAAGCTAAACTTTAAACAGATTTTAAAATAATCTGTGAAAACTTGTTATTTAAAATAGCAATTTTTTACATGTTAAATAGGTTAACTTTCAATCATAAAGTTTTAAAATAATGGCATCTTTTAAAATAGGTAAATATAATTTTCTTAGTTTCAGGACACTATAGACATCATTGCCCTCATGGAACTAATAGCTTGTTAATGTGTTACAAATGTTTTAATCACTCAATAAACAAACATTTATTCAACATAATATGAACATGGCATTTTTATGCTTTAAAATTTGGATAATTCCTGCAAATTATGACTCTTAAAATTTTTTTAATATTTAAAAATATTTTTGAGGATTGCACATGTAGAAACTGTTGAATTTGGCGTATGTTCTGTTGTGTATATTTGTGACAACAACAAATATAAATAAATTATTTTTAAAAAATAAAAATATTTTTGAGTTAAAACATACATATGATAAAGTGCACAAACTTGATGAAGTTTTACATACACATCTATATATACATAACTGTGTTTATATAGATGTATACATAATCAAGATACAGAACATTTCTAACCCTTTCAAAGGCTCCTTCATTCATGTACCAAGTCAGTACCCATCTTCCAAGGTAACCACTCTGAGTTCTATAACAGTGTGTTTTCCTGTTATGTAATTTCATATAAATGGAATCACACAGCATGTAGATTTTTTTTCATCGTATGTCTCTTTTACATGTCATTGCATGTAACAGTAGTTCTGTTTTATTGCTGTGCAGATTGATTGTTTGACTGTGCATAAGTTTATTCATTCTGTTGTTAATAGATGTTTAGTTTGTTTCCAGTTTTTTAATATTATGATTAAAGTGGCTGTGAACATTTTTTTGCATGCCTTTCCACTGTCTTGGGTATTTTCTAAAATTTGATATTTAAAAATTACTTTTTTTGTTATCTGTTTCCATAGATAATTTCAATAATACTTTCTCCCACCATAGTCTATTTTAGGCTATAATGACATACACTGAAATTAAAAAATAATGATATATATGGAATATTTTAACAATACATTATTAGCAAAAGGTTCGCATTCTTTTATTCATCTGGATTTTAGTGTTTGTCGTTTCTCTGGAGGTTTTCAGTAGTCATTGGCTATCTAAGGAAATTAACACTTGATATAGCTGCACTTTGAACTGTGTAAACCAGCAGTGATGTTTCAGCAGTGGAAATGTTCTGTGCTAATATTAGAATCCAGAGAAGCTGTATATTTTTTTAAAAGCTGTTTCAGTGACATTTGTTTGGAAGAATATCGCTGCTGTAATTTTTTTTTTTTTAATTGTTTTTTCTTTTTCCTACAGCCCTCTTTTATCCAGGCATAAGGTAAGAGATTCTTTTGAAAACATTTGTAGGAAAAATGTTAGTGTTCTATGTATTGTATGGACTGTTTTTAAAAATAATTAAGCCTTTTTCAAATTATTTTTAGTTTTCTTACTTAATGCAACAGTTTGCAAAAAAAAGTTTTGGCTTTTTTTCTTGTTTGTGTTTTTGTTTTTAACTCTTTAGATAGCAGCTGTAGAAAAGTCCCTGGGAAGAAAATGCTTTACACGGTTAATAGTGTCTGAAGAGCCAAAAGAGCAAGTCAAAGAGTCAGGTATGTTTGTAAGTTAAGTTAGGGAGGATGTAGAAGATGCCAGCCTCTTGCAGTATTTTACAAGTGTTAACATCTGAATTGCTGTGAAGGAGATTTTTTTCCACTTACGGTTTTATACACACACCTCTCCTAGCAAAATAGCAAAGCAACATTTTTTATGTTGTGTAACTCCATTTTTAGATGTCTAGTAGTAGAGATTATATAATCTAAATTCTTATAAAAATATAAAATTAGTTCCATGTTTTCATCAGGTGATAATATGTACCTAACAGAATATGCGAAGACTGTATAAAAATGCTCTGAAATAGGATTGATTTTGGTGTATTCAGACATCTTTTTCTGTTTAAAACTCAACAATCATTGTATTGACTTTACCATGAATTTGTTTGTATATTTAGACATTTCAAAGCTCTATATTTTGATAATTTATCTATAGCATTTTATTCTCTTCCCTTTTTTGTTGACAAACATATGCTGTGCTTTAAGTCACGTATACACGTTTCCAACACATTTATGATATGTTTTGTACTATACTTCATGCCTTACAGCAAAAGTTAAATACTTTTAGAACCTTTTTTTTTCTTACAATAGTAATATGTGGTATGAAAACTTAAGAAAATAAAGATAAATAAACACATTTTAGGGTGTTTATTTTATTTTTCTGATTTATGGTTTTAGTACTAACGGATATTGTTGGGCTATTTATTTATGAGCCTGGGAGCCCTGATAGTGAAGAAGCAGTGTCAGGTGTTTGGGCTGAGTTTTCCTAAAGAGATATGATGATGAAATAAGATAATGATGCCTTCAATTAACTAGCCTTTTATTATTTACAACGTACATTTAAAAAAATCTTATTTTAGCCCCCTTTTCTCTGATGAGGCAAGTTAGACATACTGTCTTGGGTCAGTCCTACTATACTATGTTCTTCCGTTCTCTTTTTTTTCCCCCTAGTCATTTTTATATCAGAAATCAGAGTGAAATGAGCTTCATAAAAAACTTAAAGAGGGAAAAGTCACAAAAAAAAATCCACCTAGTGCTCACTGGGGAGTGCTAGTACGGGCTGTTTGTTTGAACTGGAGATGCAGCACTGTTGCTGCCCAACACTAGCTTGGCACCACTTCTGGCTTGGCCTCTGCTGGCAGATATGTGGCACAGATGGGAGAACTGAGACACCAAGTTGAAGCCGCTTGCTTGGTGTTTTGATTCACTGCTAGCACCTGGGCCTTCTGTTTCTAATTGAATGCAGTATACTCAGTAAGTGGTATACGGATTATCAAAAACTTCAACAGTCCAGACATCCTACTAGAAACCATTTCATGAGAGGTCTGGACTAAATTCATGAGAAGGAAGTCTTGCCTACGTCTGATAAAACAGCATTTTACAGAGAAATGTCAAATTTTCCAGAATTAGTCTCCTCAGATTTGCTATTCTGTGAGTAAATATAAGAAAATAAATACAGAGAAATGAAAGAATGAGAAAAGAGGAAATATGAAAATATTACTTTAAATGATTTGTATTTAATACTTTTTTGGGTTTTTTTTGCTTCATATTCCTCATTTCTAATAATGTCTGACATATAGTACAGTCTCGACTTTCCTTTTCCTTTTATTTCTCTCTGCATTCCTCGGTCTCAAGCTCCGTGTATAATATGTAACAGGCAGTTCTTCTCTGTCCTGTAGGGTCGCTATGAGTTAGAGTGGACTCAGCGGCAGTGGGGTTTTATTTCCTGTATAGTGGTTAGAGGCATTGTTCCTGAAGCAGACTTGTCTGTCTTGAATCTAGCCTCCGCAGCTTAAAGCTGTATGACCTCAGGCAAGTTGCCTACCTTCTCTGTGCCTCTCTTTCCTCACTTCCAAAATGGGAATGCTCATAGTGCTCACCTCATAGGATTTGTATGAGGATTAAATTTGTAATTTCATGTTAAATGTTTGGAAGACTACCTGGTATGAAGTAAGCGCTCAGTACATGTTCGCTGCTTTCATTCCTCCTCCTCCTCTGCTATCACTACCTGCTACTAAGAGTATTCTGTCACTACATAGTTCTACTTTCTAACTACTCTACCCTCATTAAAGTCTTCAAATAATTTCATAATATTTATATAGTATTTTATATTTTCAAAACACTTCCATGCACATTATTTCATCTGTTCCTCTCAATTGATGTGAGGTAGGCTGAATCGTTTTAAGAAGCTCAAGTAAGCTAAGTGACTTGTACAGGTCAGAGCTAATTAGCACTTAAAGCCAAACACTGGTTTTCTCACCCTGAAGTCCATGCATTTTTATTAACTTGTATTTTTATTATGTATTTTTACTATGTAATATTTTATGTGTAAAAATTATACGTAACATATGTTAGTCATAACAAATGATAACAAAATGAAGGTCTGTGAACCTAATGTCTAACCAAGGACTAAACGGTTGTTAATTCTGCTGCAACTACCTTTGTGTTCCTTTCCTTTCCCATCTCTGCTCACCCCACCCCCAAGGTAGCCACTATACTAAGTTTTATATATATCATTCTCTTCTCTTTTTTTATCAACTTTATTGAAGTATAATTTCCATGCAATAGAATATAACCATTGTAAATATATAATTTGATGAGTTTTGACAAATATATACACTCAGATAACCCAAACAAAGGATCAATTATATTCCTTCCTCCAAAAATTCCCCAAGCCCTTTACCGCCGTTCCCTCCCCACCTCTAGCCCCAGACAACCCAGAGCTTTCTGTCAGTGTCAATTCGTTTTTCCTGTTTTAGAATTTAATATCAAGTTGCACAGCGCGCTGTTTCTGAGAGTCACCCACATTGTCGCCTGTGTCATTAGTTCATTTGTATTGCTGAGTAGCATTCCAGTTTATGATTATACCACCTGTTGGTGACATTTGGGTTGTATCCGGTTTGGGGCTATTATGAATAAAACTGCTGTGAAATAGTTTTGTGGATATATGTTTTTATTTCACTTGAGTAAATAACTGAGGGTTGAATTGCTAGGTCATAGGGTAGGTGCATGTTTAACTTAACAAGAAACTGTGAACAGTTCTCCAGTGTGGTTGTACCCTTTTATACACCTACCAGCAATATGTGAAAATTCCTGTTGCTCCATGTCTTTACTGTTACTCCATGTCTTTTGCACTGAGAATTGTTAGTCTTTTTTATTTTAGTCATTTTAGTGGGTATGAAATTGTATCATGTTGTGATTTTAACTTGCTTTTTTCCTGATGACTGAGTATGTGCATTTTTTAATATATTTTATTGTGATAAATACAGATAAAACATTTACTATTTCAACATTTTTTACATGTACAATTATGTGTACTTATAATTTTGAATTACTCTGTCTTAGAAGCTGTGGTCATTTATACTCTAATCAACATTTTAGGCTTAGTTTAAGTATTTATTTTCAATCTGCTAAAATAAATATTTACTGTGAAAATTTCTTTTTCAAGCCTGATATTTGAATACAATATCATGTTTATGATATTTATACTTACATGTTTATACTTAATGTTAATTAATGAGATGTTCAGAAATTACAAGAAGTGTTAATTCATGAATACTTTAGTCCCATATCATGAATTATGTTGGAGATTTTTTTTTTCCCAAAAAAGAAATAAGGGTGTGTGTGGAGGGGTGGGAGAAGGACAAAAAAGAATAGTTCAAAGGCATGTGTGTTCCTGTAGAACATGTGTTAGAACGTAGGTTAAGTCTGACTCTCATTTTAGAACTACCTTTGAATCTTTAATTCAGTATTGTTTATTAAGTATCTGTCATATACTTGACTATTACTTCTATTTTTATTTCATCAGAGTAGTATAGCTTTTTTTTTAATGTGTGAACCTAATGCAGTAGGGGTAGCAAACTTGCTTCACTACATCTTTGTTTTCAGAAGAACTAATTAACAGAAGCTCATTGTAATATTAATAAAAACAATAACAATAATAAGTTTTTTACTATAATACATTCTTGTAGAAAATTGAGAAAATATTTTTGGTTAAACATAGTGGATCAAACATTTACCTCCACTTTTTCCTGGAACACCATTAAAATGTCAGAAAGGGATTTTTAAAAAGCAGAAACCCTCAAGGACAGAACTGGCAAGGAGACAGAAGCAGATGAGATGTCGAGAAACTACGAAAAACTGGAAAACAGATCCGTGGGTGGCAGCTGACTTAGCAGCCCAGCGAAAACTGAAAACTAAGTGTCTACAGGGAAAAAGTTGGTTTCTGCCTGGAAAGGTTTGAGAATCGGAAACACATGATTCCCAAGGATAAAAGATTGTACTAAAAACAGGAGATTCAGTTGAAAGGTTGTATAAAAAGCATTTAGATCTTTAGATTCCTTCCCTATATAGAAAAGGGGATTAAATTAAAGTCTTACATATCCTTAGCCCACATTGCTCATTTGTTATCCAGAATTTTGGCAGCTAGGTGACTTTCCGCCTCTCTGAGAAACTGGCTTAATCTAGGAGATGAAGCCTCCAGATACTCACATTCAAGGCCTCCTAACAAATAGCCAGGCCCCCTTTATCCCACATTGAGGACTACTCCTGGACAAGGCTTGCCTTTAACCACAGAGCTTTCATCAACTTCTTATTGCCTTATTTAGGAAAAAAAAAAAAAAACCTCAAACAGGAAAGACAGAGACCAAAACAGATAGACAAAAAAGAAATTTGAAGGAAACAAAATGCAGAGAACACATGAAAACCAAAATAAAAAAATTTAATGAGTATTATCACAGAAATTAGAGAAAATACTGCATATGTGGAAACAAGAATAAGATGCTATAAAAAGGCACATTTCAAAAATGAAGTTCTTAGAAATTAAAACTGTGATGGCCAAAATAATTACAAGAATTGAAGAATAAAATTGAGGCAAAAACCAAACTAAACCCGTTGCTGTCGAAACAAAGACAAAGAGATGAACAACGTGACAGAAAAGACATAGATGATCAGTCCATGAGGTTCAAAATCCTAATACAGCTCTTCTAAAAGGAGAAAATGGGATGTGGCAAGAAATAAATTATAAAAAAAAAAAAAAATACAGTCACCCTTCAGCCAAAGATTAGACAGGCCCATAAAACAAAATGACCCTAAAGGAGCACAACAGCCCAGGGGCAAGGACTAGAAGGCAGGAGAGGTCAGGAAAGCTGGTAATGGGGAACTCAGGGTCAAGAAGGGAGAGTGCTGACATGTCCTGGGGTTGTTAACCAATGTCTTAAAACAATATGTGTACTAACTGTTTAATGAGAAACTAGTTTGTTCTGTAAACCATCTAAAGTAGAATAATAAAAAATAATACAAGAAAATTTCCCAGAATTGAATCTCATGAGTTCCCAGATTTAAAAGTCCTACATGTGCCCAACACAATGAATGAGAAACTTCATGGAGTTATAGGGCATCAGGTAGAAGGAAAAGAGCCTAAAGCTGCCAGAGAGAAAATGTTGGTTACAAGGGATTGGTATTCAGAATGGTATGAGACTTAACAGCTATCCTGGAAGCTAGACACAATATACCAATGCCTTCAAATTTGTGAGAGAAAATTATTTGTAACCTAGAAATCTATACCCTGCCAAAGTATTAGGGGTGGAAGAGTAAAGTCTTTCAGATGTGAAAGGTCTCAAAAAGTTCACCTTCCATGCACCCTTTCTTAGGAAATGTTCCTCCAAGAGAGAATAAACAAAGAGGAAGACCTAGGATTTAGAAAACTAGGATTCTTATATAAAGCCACCACCCATTTGTCAGTTTATGGTACTGTAGTGGCTTGTTTGTTGCTATGATGCTGGAAGCTATGCCACCAGTATTTCAAATACCAGCAGAGTCACCCATGGTGGACAAGTTTCAGTGGAGCTTCCAGACTAAGACAAACTAGGAAGAAAGCCCTGGGGTGGAAAGGGGAGAGTGCCGTCACATTGCAGGCATTGCAACCAATATGACAAAACAATTTGTGTATAAATTTTTGAATGAAAAACTAACGCTGTAAACTTTCACCTAAAGTCCAATAAAATTATTTTAAAAAAATAAAAGAGAGGCCTGGAGACCTACTTCCAAAAATTTGTTGTTATTGTTATGTGCCATCGAGTCAGTTCCAACTCATAGCTACCCTATATACAACAGAACAAAACACTGCCAGTCCAGCACCATCCTCACCCTCACTGCTATGTTTGAGCCCATTGTTGCAGCCACTGTATCAGTCCATCTCGTTGAGGATCTTCCTCTTTTTCTGTGACTCTCTACTTTACCAAGCATGATGTCCTTCTCCAGGGACTGGTCCCTGCTGATAACTTGTCCAAAATAAATGAGATGAAGTCTCGCCATCCTTCCTTCTAAGGAGCATTCTGGCTGTACTTATTCCAAGACAGGTTTGTTCATTCTTCAAGCAGTCCATGGAATATTCAATATTCTTCGCTGACACCATAGTTCAAATGCATATACTCTTCTTCAGTCTTCCTTATTCATTGTCCAGCTGTCACATGCATATGAGACAATTGAAAACACTGTGGCTTAGGTCAGGCGCACCTTAGTTCTCAAAGTGACATCTTTGCTTTCTAACACTTTAAAAAGGTCTTTTGCATGTAGAAATTTTTGAAATAGTGTATCTTTGGCTATGTATACTTTCACCAAAAAAAAAAAAAAAAGGGTCGAGAAGGGAGAGGGGTGACATATCATGGGGTTGTTAATCAATGTCATAAAATAATATGTGTACTACTGTTTCATGAGAATCTATTTGTTCTGTAAACCTTCACCTGAAGTACAATAAAAATTTAAAAAAACAAAACAAAACAAAAATATTAGTACTAAGTTGTGGTCATACTATACAAAACTAATACGGAAAATGGGAGAAGGATGATTGGAATGGAAATATTATAAAGTCTTTGTTGTGGTGAAGAGAAAAACTAAAAATATGAATCAAATTGCCCGATGCAATCCGTTATTTGATTTTTTTTTTAATGTTAGATTGAAAGTTTATTGAAAGCAAAGAGACAGCTTTAGCTGGGAATAGACAGAATTCCATGCAGTGTCCAAAATGGCAACTCAACAGTAATGTTTTATAGGAGGGGAACAATGAATGTGAAACATGTTACTTGATTAGTATTTACAAACTTAGATCATCGAAAGACTTTAGTTGATTGATAATTACAGGCTTAGATCATTGAAAGACATTACTTGATTGGTAGTAGATCACTTTAAGGCAGGACTTCTGTGGTGGGAACTCATAAGGCAGGAATTCCTATGGTGGAACTCCTAAGGCAGGAATTCCTGTGGCAAGCTCTGTAAGGTGATAGGCTTAAAAGGGTATACATCTCTTAGATTGCTTATAGTGTGGCAGTTACACTGGTATGCGACAGGGAGGGCTCGCAGTGTAGTTACATCATCATTACTGGGCATTCCTCTCCTAGAAACAGTACAAAAGATGGCTGCCACTAGGGTGAAAACAGAACCAGCAAACAAGGAATCACATCCAGTCCTTAAACTGACCATTTCAGATCTTATTAGGTACCTCAAAATTTTTTTTTCTTTAATGCCGTTACACAGTTCTGTTGTATATGGAGTCACTGTGAGTTGGAGCCAACTCTAAGCACTTAACAACAATAATAACAACAACAGTAAATTAGTGAAATACATTAAATTTTTTTCTTAAACCTTGTAGTTTGATATTTTTCACAGATTGGTGATTTATTTGCATGCATATTTGACCTGCTAAAGAATTCTAACAGCCATGATTTTTAGCCTTGAAACTTTCATTGCCTTCTTCCTAGTAGGTTACAAAAGCATGTGTGTCTGGTGAACCTATAGATCGTTACATTTTACCATCTTCTCTGATAGAAAAGCATAGTGGAGTAGTCTGCCAGTTTCTTATTTATGGAATGAGTTTGGTTCCACCTCTGAGTTTGGTACCACTGCAGACACCAGGATGCTTTAATATGCAATATTTATACTCTTTACTAATGAAGGTTAAAAGAAACAAAAAAACTCCAAAAAACTAGTTGCCGTCAAGTTGAGTCCCAATTATGGTGACCTCATGTATGTCAGAGTAGAACAATTTTTTTTTTTTTTCTTTTTTTTTGTAAGTAGATCACTGGCCCTTTCTTCCGAGGTGCCTCTGGATGGACTCAAACCACCAACCTTTTAGTTAGCAGTCGAGCCTGTTAACTGTTTGTGTGACTCAGGGATTGTTCCAACGATAATTCCTAATTCTCTGCACATCATGAGAAAATGCAAGCGTTATTTGATTTCTTGACTGCTGCTTCCATGATTGTGGATCCAAGTAAAATGAAATCTGAAAATTAGCTGATGAAAACCCTATTGATCACAACAGAATATTTCCCAATATAGTGCCAGAAAAGAGGAACTCTGGTAGTGCAGTGATTAAGTGCTCAGCTGCTAACTGAAAGGTTGTCAGCTGAAACCCACCAGCCTCTCCAGGGGAGAAAGATGTAGCAGTCAGCTTCTGTAAAGATTACAGCCTTGGAAACCCCCACGAGGCAGTTCTGCTCTGTCTCGTCGTGTTGCTATGAGTCAGAATCAACTTGACAGCAGTGGGTTTTGATTTTGGTTTTATAGTGCCAGAAGGTGAGCCCCTAGGTTGGAAGGCACTACACAATAGCCACAACAGTGGACTCAAACATACCAGTGAGCATGAAGATGGCACAGGACCAGGCAAAGTTTTGTTCTGTTATACCTAAGGTCATCACGAGTTGGAGCTGACTTGATGGCAATTAACAACAACATAAAATCAAAGGAAATTCCTAGGATCACAGTGTAGGGAAATTGAAGGACAATACCTGCATAGCAGGCCTGGAGAGCAAGTAGTGCAGATTGGAACATGTCAGAGATTCGAGAGGGATATTTATTTTTTTTAAAAGTTAAAATGATAAATTATCTATTTGTACGTGTGTCATGATTGTCTATCAGTCAGTTTAGAGATATATAGATAAAGGTAAAAAAATGAAGTAATGAGGCAATTATCAACTCTGAGGAAAAGAAAGCTTAAATGAGAAAGGAAAATTTATCACAGTACACATGTAGATCATTTGTGAATAATATTACAAAGCCCTAGTAATGTAGTCATTGATTCACCCCAGAATTGTGTTGAACTATAATGAGAAGCTGGGAGTGGGAGAGTATGCATCATTAGGGGGAAAGGAATCAAAAGAACTGAGAGAACTAATTCTCTTCTTCTATAGTAAGAAGTCAGTAGGTGGTACCTAAAACCAAAAGATCAAAAAATAATATAAGTGTTATCTAGAAATGTGGAGGATAAATATGAGAGGAAACAGCTAAAGGAACTGAAAGTGGTTGCCCCTAGAGAGCAGCAATCAGACAGAGGTAGAGAGGGTAAAGCATGGGACAACTGTTTTTCATTACCTGTAAAGATAATAGCTTTTCCTCATTTAACCAAGTGATGTTCACTACTTAATTTACTGTAATAATGTAAGGAAAGTCGTAATTTGGCACACAAAAAAATTTTAATAGTATACATCATGTTTGATTTGGAGAGTCAATAAGTATTAAAAATATAACTTAAATTTTGTATGACATCAGAAATAAACTGCAGCTACTCATGAGCTAGTTTGGAACTCTTGCCCTGTGTCTTAAATTACGTTTCCTTTTTCATAATTTTTTGTATTGTTTCTAGATAATGAAATGAAAAGCACTTTCAGGCTGTTATTTTATAAATAATACATTGTAGCTATGGATAGTCTTCATCACTCACCACTTAAGTGGTATCTCAAAAAACAAAAAACCAAACGTGTTGCTGTCGAGTCGATTCCGACTCACAGTGACCCTATAGGACAGAGTAGAACTGCTGCATAAGGTTTCCAGGGAGCAGCTGGTGGATTCGAACTGCCGACCTTTTGGTTAGCAGCGATAACTCTTAACCACTGTGCCACCAGGGCTCCTCAGCTCATTAGATACTGTACTTCAAATGGTTGTTTTTTGCCCAGTTAGAGCTGGTAACTGCAGTCAACTCCCACTGATATCAGTCTTGATTGTGTAACTTTTTAGTGGCTTGTAACTAT
This sequence comes from Dugong dugon, assembly GCA_030035585.1. Taxonomy (NCBI): domain Eukaryota; kingdom Metazoa; phylum Chordata; class Mammalia; order Sirenia; family Dugongidae; genus Dugong; species Dugong dugon. Next base: position 17,227,225 of record CM057469.1, on the reverse strand, counting down.
TTAGTAGTCTAACTGATTCTTTAAGACTCAGTCGAATTCAGAACTTCATTTTAACACTTAAATCTCACTTTATTCAAAGCCCTTCCCTGCCCTCTCCCCCTCCAGGTCAGGGGGTATGGTTTGCTCACAGTTGGAGCTAGCTCGGTTAGGGCTTATGACTGAACCCAGGTTGGGTTTTATGAGGGATGTGTGGTGGCTACAGCAGGGCCAACTGAGGAAAACTTTGCTCCCAAGTAGCTCTCCTAGATACTTGCGGATCTTTAGGTAACTGACCTTCAGCTAGGAACCCAAACTTATTGAGTCGATTCCGACTCAGTGACCCTGTAGGACAGAGTAGAACTGCCCCATAGGGACAGCACACCCGTTTCCCCTGATGTGGGGCTCTCTCGGCCCTATGCTTTAATCATACAGTACCTATGAGAATGTGGACCTCAATTTCATTTACTCTGTAGCCTGTGGGACATTCTCTGAACCTTTGGTTACTGGAAATTTTTGAGGGAGAGATGCAGCCCCTTTTCACCAAGCTCAATGGCTAAGCAGACAACCTGTGAGGAGTGAAAAGTCCATTTTCTTAGTCTCCCGAACTGAGTGATTCTTTGGAGTAGGAAGAGGGAAGGAACGCTGTACTCTCCCAAAAAGTGACCTCTTCTTCTTTTTCCTGGTCCTCATCAGATAATTGAGTCATAAGTGGGGGGACATTGTACAAACTCTAGTGAACTGGTGCCCCTCAGCAGTCCTGAGTTGAGATGGCTCACCTCAGTCCCTGCTTCTCTGCAGCCAGAGGACAGGATACTTTAAATGCCTTTACTTTGATTCAGGGCTCCAGGTACAGCCCTTAGTTGTCAATTGATAATTGTAAAATTACCAGTAAATAAATGACCAAACAGAATATAATTATCACAACATTTTATCTTTGATTTTAACCCTTGGCCCGTTATTTGTATAAATTAAACAATGTATGACTACAGAAAAAGTTAAAACTTCTGTAATAGTTAGGAATGCTAACCAGATTGATAAACTGAGTCAGGAGCAAACTTCTCTGTTATCTGCCAGTCAGCTTATGCATTACCATTCAGTATATATGAAGATTTTTCACTGCTTAAAGTGAAATAAAAATATTTAAAATTGATTTTATTTAAAATAGAAATTGAAAGAGAGGCCAGAATTCTAACCTAGTTCTGTCTGGTGCTGAAGCTTTACCGCTACCCTGTGCTGCCTCCCTTTAAGAAGTTGCGAGTAATTTGCAAACACGTAAATTAAGGATATTATGTTTTTTAATTTAGTCTTGGTAGATCAGAATCAATATTACTTTGTTTTCTTAGAGTTTAAATTCTAAATGTATTACTGTTTTTCATCATGTAAAAATATTTACTTAGAATGCCATGTCTAAAATATACAGGTAGCCCGCCACTTCGATGGGGCTTTGTTCAGACAACTCCATCATAAGTCAGTTCTGATGTTAGTCAAGTAACTCTTTTTTTTTTTTTTTTCCATATTATTGCCTTTTATTATCAGTATCTTTATAAATCCAATCTTTATTTGTCTTTTGGGGTTGGAAACATTACAAATAAACTTAGAGATAAATTTTAATACATACATAAAAAATACATGAATCATAAAAATTTACTCTGACAGTGAAGAAGAATTGGACAACGTTGTCATTTTGTCAGTTGCGGTAATAAATCCACTTGTGGAGGATTCTGGATCATCTGGATTATCTCTGGGAATGGAGATGGCATTTCTAGTCATAAAACTAGTGAGAGTTGTCTGTATGGTCCTTTTCTTTTTTTCTTCATGTATTTTGTGGTAACATCTCACTGCTTACTGAATCTACCTGTCAACTTTAGCAAAGTGATCAGCGTTTGGGTCCGTGTTTTCAAGCAACTTAAGTCCCTAATTTAGTTTAGAAAAAATCCGGCTAATCCTTTCACTGTAAAATTTTTTGACAACTTCGCTCCTTCCTCTTCCTCATTGTTTTTCTTCTTCAGCATCTCTTTCCTCTTCAAAATCCATTAAGTCCTGATCTGTCAGTGCCCCTTGTTCGTGGTCTATGAGCTGTTCCGCATTGGGGATATCAAGTTCCAAATTCAGCTTTCTTGCCTTATGGACGATTTTTCCACCCATCTCTTCCATCATATTATCCTGATCAAATACTTGAAGTGTGTTCACATAACTCTGCAATTGTTTCCATATCTCTTTGTATGGATTTTCCTGTAACTTCCTCCCAGGAAATGTACTAATGATAAGATGTGCAAAAAAAAAAAAAAAAGGACATTCATAAGTGCGGTTCATCATAACTGAAATACATCGCAAGTTGGGGGTACCTGTACTGAAACAATTTTTCTAAACTTTAAAGTATTCATGTAAATCATATAAAAAACTAATAAAGTTAAAAAGTATATCTTTTAAACTTTCAAAAATGGACTTTTTCAATTACAATGACAACTTAAAATTATGTATTTGTATTTTTAGCATGTTTTTGAGTAATCTCTATTCATTTTGATATGTAATAGATTATTTACTTACTATTTAGGATATTTCCCCTACCTAAAGGCACTGTTATCCATCAGATAGAATTTCCATTTGAGAGGATTCAAATATTGTTGTGTTACAGATATTATTCATGTGTCCCCTCTCTTCCCTTCTATACATAGTCATTTTGAATCTTAAGACAACTTTTTTTCTTTGTTTTAGAGAGTGAAACTTGTCTGGGCATGGAACTCAGTGAAGAAAGCCAACATAAAGGAGAGACCCAGCAAAGCAGCCCCTGCTGTGATCAGATGGACCGGCAGGCAGATTCCTTCAGCCTCCCGGCAACTACAGGGAAGCACCACACGGAGGAGCCGCTCTGCAGCACCGAAGCCACACTGGAGTGCCACACCCAGTCCTCAGAGGCAGCCAGGAGCAGGTCTGGGCCAGACTCTTCTGCGAATCCTCATCAGGATGACAGTCGCTTACAGCTGACTGAAACAGAGGCCTGCAAAGATGTAGCCAGAATAGAGGGCGTTGCCGAAGACCCTAAGGTGTTCCTTTCCAGCGAGTCAGTGATAGAGCCGTTGATTTTACCAGGCTGTGACCGTATACCTCCTACATTGATTTCTGAGGATACATACCCACAGACTGAAAGAAAGGGACTCTTATTGCCTCTTCAGGATGCTTGTGAGGCGTTGCCCACAGACCAGCTTGAGAACAATAAATTAAATGAGCTGCAGCAACCTGACCTCACCGACAGAGATGGAAAATCACCACGGGGTCAGACTGACTCAGATGGCTCTGAGAGTGAACTTTGTGAAAATAATAAAATATCTGACTTGAGTACAGTGCTTCCAGAGGTGTATATGGCCCCAGAGGAAAAGGGAGATAAAGACGAGGAAGTCAACAAAGAAACAGAAGATTATTTGAACAGCCTTTTAGAAGGATGCTTAAAAGATACTGAAGATTCCCTTTCATATGAAGATAACCAAGAGGAAGACTCTGATCCCCTTCAAGATCTTTCTCCTGAAGAAACATCCTATAGTTTACAGGAGAACCTACCTTCTGATGATAGCTGTCTGTCCCTTGATGATCTTGCAAAAAGGATAGAGATTGCAGAGGTAAATTAAAGATCTATCTAAGTATAATGAAATTTAAGAAGGGTATGTACGCTGAATACTGCCTTGTTTTTGTAAGTTTTCTCTGGTCTCAAACACAAGGGGAAGTTTTAGTTAACATGAACTTTTAATCATTACTAGTTATATTTATTTACATGTGTTGAACAAAATAGCTTTTAACCATTATTATGTTTATACTTTAAGAAGTCATATTGCATGCCTCCGGGTACAGTAAATATTATGAACACCAGTTTTTACATTCCTATGACTTATATGGCAGTCCCAGCAATTATGGTCTGGATGAGATTAGTCACATTCTTTTAAGGAAATCTCATGTTTCTTTTCATACATCTAGAGGATAAAATACAGTAGGTGTTCACTGTTTCTTCCTTTTATTAGTGTATTTTTTTAAATTCTTTAGAACAGTCTAACAGAATGGAGGAAACATTTTAAAATACACTAAGACCAGGACATACTGTATAAAATTTTAAGATATTAAGTTGCATGCTGTAATTTTTTTCTTTCTTACAGTATTAATTTTCAGAGTCTAGGTTTGAACAAACTTAAAACTTACTACTTGACTAAGTCATATTATTATAAATAATTTAATGTTCAAGTTTCTCTAAAGAAAATAGAACAGTAATGAAACTAAATAAAAACCAAAAAAAAAAAAAAATCAAGATGACCATTCTCCTTTGTTTGATAAGACAATAAAAAAGTTCAGAAAAACAAAAGCCAAAAGCCATATCAAAACTACAGCCCCTCAGGAAGGTCACCTGGTGTGGTAGAAAGAGCATACTTGATGTAGTAGAGTAGATAGCCTTAGTTTACATACTGACTCCACCAGTTCCCAGGCTCATGGAGTTTGTTTTTACCTAAGTCTATTTTCCCTCCTTGGAAAATTAGGATACTAGCTACTTTTCTTCTTCCTTGTCTCCCCCATGCCCTCTCCAATTTGGCATTTAAGTGCTGTTATACCAATTGTTTTCTAGCTTAGCATTATCACTGAGAAAAGTGACTTCAAGAGGAAAATGGAAAAGTAACAAAGTCAAAGTAGACAACAAAATATATGTGAAAATAAAGCCTGTGAAGACCTTTTTAAGATAATTACAACCATTCTAGTCTAGCTTCCCTTATTGCCATTTATAGTCAGTTCTCCATGAACTATGATTTTTCTTCTCAATTTTTTTGTTGGCAAAATTAAGTAGAACTAATAGTAAAACATTTGGCTCAGTAGTACTCATTTTCTTGTTTTTTTTTTAATAATTTGTTTTATTTCTGTTGTTGAAAATATACACAGCAGAACATACACCATTTCAATGATTTCTGCCTGTACAATTCAGTGACATTGATTACGTTCTTCTAGTTACACAACCATTCTCACCCTCCTTTTCTGAATTGTTCCTCTCCCGTTAACATAAGCTCACTGTCCCCTAAGTTTCCTGTCTAATCTTTTGAGTTGCTGATGTCAGTTTCATCCCATGCAGGTAGTTCTGTTTATTTTAACCAGACTTCTGGTATAGGGAGTTCTCAAAACAAAGGTCCCATCTGTACACGTCTGTCTGTAATACCAAATAGGTTACCTTTATCTGACTGCTTCTTTACCAATAACCAAATTGACTCTATGGGTAAAAACCCTATGGTATAGTATTACCTTTTTAGGTGTAAATTGTGAAGAAGAATTCAAGCTCCTCTTGTGTCTTCTACGTTATAGAACATTTTAAGATGGACATTAACTGTTGAAGTAATATTGTTGTATTACAATTAACTGGAATATCCCTCCTCAACTCATGACATAATGTCAATTTTTCCTATTTAGATAACAGCTAGAGGTGGAAACTATGTATTTAAATTTTAAAGTTGTATTTACTGTGAAGTTACTTTTTATATATGATGGAGCCCTTTCCTAAAATTCTATTGGTCTGTTAAGTCAGACCCAGAAGCTATGTGATTAACAAAACTTACTTACTTTGCTTGCTAACTCTAACCAGATTGTTAAACATTTACTTTTGGAACTCGTACTCTCCCTTCTCCATTCTAAGAAATACACTTTAATAAAATCAGCCTATTTCAGGAAAAGAGTTTTTTTAATTTCAGAACTAAAAATTATAATGCTCAGAATTTCCTAAATACTTTAAGAATACAGTTTTGGGCTAACTAAAATGTCCAGATAATAGTGTTTGCTTGTAAGTGCAAACTTTTTTTTTTTTTAATCCAAACACTCGGTGTTTCTTGCTTTCAGTAAAATGCCGTTAAGGGTGTTCCACGTTATCAGGTGTTGAAGATGCAACAAGGAATCAGGTGAAGCACTTGGCCTTTTTGGGACTCTGCTGCCACAGTTGGCTGATTTTACTTGAATTATTTTTGAAATTTTTTTATGCTTCCCCACTTTTGTGAACAGGGGATACAGAACATAATTTCTTACTAACTAAATAAAGCTTATGAAGAGTATTTCTCAGGGCTGTAACACAGTCACACCCTCAGGATCTGCTGAGGCTTGTAGATTGCTTATCTCCACTGCTGGACTGCCCTAGTTAGTTTTCTCTGTTCTCTTCCTAAATCTTATCATTTCTCCCTGTTAGTGACTCTGCCTCTTAACAGGTTTCTTTACTGTTTGTAACTCTTTCTACCACTGTTCTTAGGTCTGCTACCCTCTTCTTTCTTTGTCACGTTTTCACTGTTTCTTGTCTCTCTGCTCTCATTTTCTTGCCAATTCTCTTGCATGGGTTCTGGTGGAACCTGAGTTTGATAACCATTGCCAGTCCAAGGGAAGCACTTGTTTTGTTTTTTAAACAAGTAGGTACATAACACAAAATGAAATCATTAACACAGAATCTCATAGAAAACTAGAAATGTCTATGCTAATTTAGTTCATTAATAGAGACAAATGGGTAAATGAAACCTTTCTAGGTTTGGGAGGCTTTTTTCGAACCTGAAATAATTTTGCTACATAAAGCAATAGCTTACTACCTGAGGTATTGCTGTTCTCGCTTATGCAGAAAAGAGCAGGGTACATTATCACCCAAAATGTAATCTCAGTTGTTTTTAAAAAGTATCAAAAACATTTTTGTTCATTTCATAAGTTTATAGAGAAAAAAAGTTTATCACTTGTGCAGTGTCAGACAGCAGGTTAGAGAAATTCACTCATTTATTCACTCATTGAGTAATTTTTTAATGCCTTCTATGGAAGTGCCACTGTAACACACAGTGATTAAAAATACAGATAAGGACCCTGCGTGCTTGAAGCCTGCAGTCTAACAGTTGTCTGACTCCAAGTGCATGATCTGTTTGCTGAATTTGAGTATCCCAGTTTTTTGTAAAAGATGAAATATTATTGCAATACCCAAAAGATACTGACATAATTAATTTAACATCAGAATGCTAATCCCTGTCACCCAGGAAGCTGGTGATGCAAATAAACCATTGACTTGCTTGATCCTGGAGCCTGGTAAAGTTGTATTATCTTTCCTTTAAACTGTTCAGCTGTTCCATCTTGTAACCTTGGACTCAGTGGGAAGCCCTAGCATCAAAACTTGAGAGAAAAATGTGCTGTACAAATTCAAGGTGGCATTATGATCCAACCCCATGATGCTTAGCTTAGAGATTGACTCAGAACACACCCTACACTAATCCTGCCTCACTGATATAACAAAGAAAACCCGTTCCCAAATGGGATTATAACCACAGGCATAGAGGTTAGGATTTACAACACATAGTTTAGGGGGACACAATCTGTAACACTCATGTTCGTAATGTTTGTTCCTTGTGAACTGTTCTGAACTTCAAATGAGGGAAGGGCTTGAGCATTGTTCCTCCTGAAGTCCTTTCCAGCTGTAGTGTTCTCTTGTTATTCTGGGACACACATACTCTCTTCTAGACTAAATTACAACTTCTTAAGGCCAGGGATCCTATTGAATATATCGTCTTCTCTACAAAGCCAACATAGACCACTGTAAGTAACAGACACCCATACATAGTAAGGCTTTTTTTCTTTCTAGTTCACTTAGAAAAAGGAATAATTTTTAAGAACAATTTTAGTTCTGATTATTTTCAAGGAAGAACCTATATTATTCAAAAAGTATACACTAGGTGCTGTCTATATATAAAGGAGCCCTGCTGGTACAGTGGTTATGCATTTGGCTGCTAACCAAAAGGTCAGCAGTTCAAACCCACCAGCTGCTCTACAGGAGAAAGATGTGGCAGTCTGCTTCCGTAAAGATTACAACCTTGAAAACCCTCTGGGGCAGTTCTGCTCTGTCCTGTGGGGTTGCTGTGAGTCAGAATTAAGTTGATGGTAACAGGATCTGTATATAAGTTGCTCATCTGTGTACTCATTCAGTCTTTGAGCTATTTATTGAGTGCCTACTATATTCTAGGCACTGGGAAGATACCAGTGAACACAGATCAAGTCTGCTCTCATGAAGCTTACTTTCATGAAGGAGAGACACATAATAAGCAAGTCCGCATAAAAATAATATAGTTTCAGATATTGGTAAGTGCCGTGAAGAAATTTAAACAGGGTAAGGAGATACAGAGAGACTGAACTGGTGGGTAGTGTGGAAGGGTAGGCAGTTTTAACCAGGGTGTTGGGGAAAGCATCTCTACAACTGGAGGAAAAGCAGGAGGGCCAGCACAACTGGAGCACAGTGAACGATGGGGAGCATCGTAGGAAGTTCAGGTGGAAGAGGGAAGCCAGAGCTAGGTAATATTGGGCCTTGTAGGCTAGAGTAAGGGAAAAAAGTAAATTCACACTGTGATGGAAAGCCTTAATTTTTCTTTTTGAATTGTGCTTTAGGTGAAAGTTAATTTCTCATACAAAAATTTATACACATATCATTTTGTGACATTGGTTGCAGTCCCCACAATGTGACAGCACACTTCCCCTTTCCGTCCTGGGTTCCTTGTGTCCATTCAACCAGTTCCTGTCCCTTCCTGCCTTCTCATCCTGCCTCCAGTCAGGAGCTGGGCATTTGGTCTCATGTATCAGATTAAGGAGCACATTCCTGACGTGTATTATTTTTTGTTTTATAGTCCTGTCTAATCTTTGTCTGAAGAGTAGGCTTCAGGAATGGTTTCGGTTCTGGGTTAACAGAGCATCCGGGGGCCACAGTTTCAGGGGGAAAGCCATGATTTTGATCCAGGGGAGTGATGTGACCTGGTTTGCATTCTGCCTGCTCTATGGAGACTAGAATATAGGGAGGCAGGGGCCAGAAAAGGAGACCAGTCAGAAAGTTGTCGTGGTTATTTAGATGAGAAATATTGAAGGATAGGATTCACGTAGTAGCAGTGAATCTAGTAAGATATATTTTTGATAGCTTTATTGAAATATAATTCATATACCATTCAATACAGCCATTTAAAGTGTACAATTCAGTCATTTTTAGTATATTCACTGATGTGTGCAACCATCACTACAGTAAATTGTTGAACATTTTCATCACCTCACAAAGAAACCTTATATCCTTTAGCTGTCACTCCCTTTCCCGAGCCTCCAACCCTAAGCAACCACTAATCTACTTTCTATCTCTATAGGTTTGGTATTCTGAACGTTTCATGAATAGAAACATGTAGTACGTGGTCTTTTGTGACCGGCTTCTTTCACTTATCAGTCATAATGTTTTCAAGGTTCCTCTTATGTTGTAGCATATATCAGTACTTTATTCCTTTTTATGGCCAAATAATACTCCATTGTATGGTTATATCATATTTTGTTTATTCATTCATCAGTTGACAGATGAGTTCATTTTTATTTAAGATAGAGTTTCAGTTTCATTCTTTTGCATGTGGCTATCCAGTTGTTCCAGCACCATTTGTTGAAAAGACAATCTTTCCCCATAGAATGGTCTTGGTACCCTTATTGAAAATCAGTGGACCATAAACCTATTCCATTGATCTGTATGTCTGTCCTTGTACCAGTACCGCACTGTCTTGATTATCATTGCTTTGTAAAAATTTTGAAATCAGAAAGTATAAGTATTTTGTTCTTTTTGGAGATTTTGTTCTGGCTCTTCTGGATCCTTCGTAATTCCATATGTATTTTAGAATCAGCTTGTCAGTTTCCTCAAAGAAGTCAGCTGGGATTTTGACAGGGATTGCATTGAACCTGTAGATCAATTTGGGGAGTGTTGTCATCTTATCAGTATTTAGTCTTCCAATCCATGAACATGGAATGTTTTTCCATTGATTAATTTCTTCCAACAGTTTTGTCATTCTCAGAGTATAAATTTTATACCTTTTTAGTTAAATTTATTCCTAAATTGAAGGTATATTTTTCGAGGAGAAACTGAGAAGATTAGATATGAGATATGGTGGTAAGGAGAAGTTTTGGAGGGGAAGAGAATCAAGAGTTCTGATTTGGAATCTACCTATTTGAACAATTTTCTGTGGTTAAAAAGTGAGATGATATGACATTCTTACCATTTATTCTTCCTATTTTATATTTATCAAATTGGGCCTTTAAGCAAGGAAACATCAGCAAGTGCTTAATCAAACTTTGCCAATTACTGTTGCCACAAGCTTAAGCAAGTTACTTAAGCTCTCTCTGCTTAGTTTCTTCTGTAAAATGGGGCTGATATGCCTCGATAAGAGAATTGTGAGGATTAAATATGACATATTATATAAATGTCTTTACATAAAGTGTACACATTCTCTAAATTATAGTTACTATAGAACCTAAATCTAAAGGAGACAGAGTACATCAGTTATTCCTTCAGTGAAGAATGGTAGTGGTTAATTTGACATGTGCTTCTACAGTGAAGTCTCTGGCATTAAAGGTATTTATAATATACTGATATGATTTATGAATGTCAAATCTGTAGTTGGAAATGAAGCGTGTGTTCTTGTTCAAAATTTACCTGACCTTGAGGTTGTTCCGAATTGAGTAAAGCTTACATCATTAAAAGAATATTATTTGATATGCATTTTCTCCTTTAGATTTTTTGAAGAGGCATTTCGAGCAGCAATGCCTCTAAATGTTTTCCTTATCATATTAGGATTTAATATGCCAGTAGAGTAGCAGAATAATTTTGTTTGGTTTTACAACCAATTCATTCTTAAAATGCTGTTTAAGATGGTCATTGATGTTTGAGGGGAATTACTGGAAGAACTACTTATTTGCAAATATAGAAGATTAGGCCAGATGGATTCTTTTTTTTTTTTAATTCTGTAGTTATTCATAGAGTATCACCAGTAACAATTATGTAACTATAGCTTAGACATTCTCTTTGCTCTCAGTGGAAGGGCTTGATACATTTTGTTTGGGTAAGGAAGGAATTTGGTAATTGAAGTGGGAAACTAAATTTAGTTTTAAAGCTCTATTTTTTGAGATGTTTTAAATTCTTAAGCTTTTGATACTGACAGTAGGGTTAAAAAACAATAACAACAACAAAATGTGGAGAATGGCTTTTAGAGACATTTGGAGGAGACACATTTCTGTATGCCCTAAATCAACTTTCCAACCTGTTTAGAAACACTTGGCAGTCTTTTGAGTGAGACCCCAAACCAAGACTGTGATGCATTTTGGCTCACTTGTCCTTCTACCGTAGAATTAAGACAAATTCTACCAAAGTTGTTTCTTAAGCTCTTTATGTTTGGCTGTTCTGATGTGGTAAGTAGGAGTTCCTGTGCTGTGAATAGGTGCCAAGCCCTCTGCCCAAAACCCTCCCAAAAACAGAATGCGTGAATTCTCATCCCTGCCATACCCTCCTGCCTCCTAAGAGTTTCCTCCTTGGCTTGCATCTCTTGTGCTTAAACCTGGCCCCACCACCCCCTGTCCTCCATCTATAAGCAAATGTAACCAAAGGGCAGATACAAAAGAAACCGAAAAACCTAGAGAAGAACCCTGAGGAAGACTAAAGGGAAATATTAGAAAGAACACGTTTCTTCACTGCAGTCACTGGGGCAGGCCCTGCTTAAACAAAAGGTTTTTGGTGGGAGAGAAAAGAAAAAGGAAATGTATATAGGGTGTTTTTAGATTTTTACCGAAGGATTAAGTGATGGGGAGGTCAAAGCAAAGTTTTGGCCCATCCCATCCAACTGTAATTTCTCATACTCTGCTTCTTCCCTCTTTCAAAATGTTATCAAGGTTTATTATCACCTGTAGCAAATAAGGTGGGTCCATGTGGTAAGACTTGTATCCCTTTACAGCACGGCTTCTAGAACAAGCACCCCATCTTAGTCCGAGCAGGAGCTAAGGGCCTAACAGCTATTGCATTCGGAGTACCTTCTAGGTCTTGGAAGCTCATTCTGTGCCTTTCCAGATGACCTCAGTAGTTTCTCTCAGTCTTTCAATATCCATTTGTTTGTACTGCTATGTGTCTTGATTTATGGATTGTATCTGTTTCTAGAATTTATAGATTCCTATCGCAATGGTGCACATTTAACAGTAGTGCCACTCTGGGGCTTATCCTGGAATTTCTTCTTTATAGGATTGTTTTTCTAAGTAATTAAAAGCAACTTGAAAACTTCCATGGTATGTGAATTCACTGTTGGTAAATGTGTAACTTAATTTTATGGAGAAAATAGTGAATGAATCTGTGAAAACCTCTTTTTTTTTTTTTTACATTTGTTAAAAAATAAAAAGACTGTCGGTGATATGTCTTTAGTAGTAATGTATTCATTAAAGTTAATTTCCATTTTCTGTTCCTTGCTGTTTACAAACTTATTAGAACTTCTTTCCTTCTCAGTTTCAGCCAGGTGCTTGTGAAATCATTTTTCTTTGTTGTGTAATTATATGAAGGGGCTCTTTAATCTTATTGCTGCTTTTTAAAGGAAGATTTGAAAAACTATTGCTGTGTGTATTTGTATTTATCACTTCAATGTCACTAAAGTACTTCAGTTTTCTCAGAACAAGGACATTATCTGAAATGCATATATCCTATAAAAAGAGTGAATTGCTGACTTCTTATTGATTTTTTTTGAGATAATGGTTTCTATAGACCCATGTTCATGGAAGCCCAAGCCTATATTGAGTTATTTGGCACTAAAAGCCTTGAGTTATAAAAAGAACTAATAGAATCTGTAATATTTATGCATAGCACATTATCAGAGATGGGTGGCTGAAACTGGAAATTATATGAAGTATTTTATATCATTGATCAGATAAATGACATTACAGGTAGTTCTCAGCAAGTCACTGACGTCTGCAGTGTTAGGCCCACAATGCCCACCTATGTCATCACCTACAGCTTGAGGCAAGCAGCAACTCACAAATTAACTTCTGTGAGTCAGTCTACTACTTAGGGGCCCTTCAGAAGGTCTCCAGGTTCCCAGCCTGGCTCTACCAACTGATCTTCTTCTCTTTCTCTCTGCACCTCGGAGTCTCTTAGCTCCTAAATGGCAAGGTTTTTTGCTTTTTTGTTTGTTTGTTTGTTTGTTTGTTTTTTAAATAAGAGGTGGGGCATAGGTTTGAGACAGTTGGTCCGTGTGAAAACCAGAAGGTAACATAGAAAGGGGTAAAGGTGGGAGATTGAAGAGGTATAAGATAGCAAATGTTTTCTGTAAAGAGCCAGACAGTAAATATTTTAGGCTTTATGAACCATATGGTCTGTTGCAGCTACTCAGTTCTGTCATCGTGGCCCAAAAGCAGCCATGGACAGTACATAGGTGTATGGACTTGGCTGTATTCCAGTTATGTTTTATTTACAAAAATAGGCAGTGGGCCTTTGGCTTGCCAGCCATAGTTTGCCGACCACTGTATACTACCAAGTATTTAGTCGATCCTCATTATTTGCAGACTCCATATTTGCAAATTCACCTAACCAAACCCGTTGCTGTCAAGTCGATTCCGACTCATAGCAACCCTACAGGACAGAGTAGAACTGCCCCAGAGGGTTTCCAGGGAGCGGCTGGTGGTTTCGAACTAAACTTACTGAAATTTATTTAGAAGCTCAAACTCTGTATTCACTGCACTTTCATGGTTATTCACGGATGTGTGGAGTGGCAAAAAATTTGATGCACGTGTTCCCAGCTGAGGTTGAACAAGTTGATGCTCTGCCTTCTTGTTTCACCTTTAATACTGTAAACAGATATCCTTATGGTCTGTTTAGTGCCCCATTTTTCACACTTTTGTGCATTTTCTTGGTGATTTTGCTGATTAAAATGATCCCCAAGCGTAGTGCTGAAGTGGTGTCTGATGTTTGTAAACGCAAGAAGGCTCTGATGTGCCTTACAGAGAAAATACATGTGTTAGATAAGCTTCATTCAGGCGTGAGTTACAGTGCTACTGGCTGTGAGTTCTTTGTTAATGAATCAACAATATATACTAAAGATGCACAGTATGTGTGTCTTCAAACAGAAACATACATAAACCAAGATTATATATTAATTGGTTGATGAAAATGTTAAGACCAGAGGCTCCCAGGAGCCTAACCCTTCTTAGGAGCAGTGGGGGTTCAGTATTTGCTAATTCAGTGTTCATAGAGGCTTTATAGAACATAGACCTACCACGAACAACGAGAATCCAGTGCATGTCCCTAATAAACTGGCTCTGAGAGAAGTTCTAGAAGAGAAGTCCTTAATATTTTGAGCAGTCAAGCACTGTTAAAGTAAATGCAGAGTTTCTCAGAGGAACTGAGAACAACACCCATTTTGAAGTCTCATACGTTCATTTCTTAAAAATTGCTGCTGAACAAGAAAAGCAGTGGTGGATTATAAGCCTCCATTATTAAGCAAAACCCAGCGCTAACGATTAAGCAGAGAGGGACCCTAAGTGTCATTTTACAGATGACCTAACAGGGAAGTTAAGCTACAAAGCAAGGAAGTTAGAGGAGGCCTCCTGATTCCCAGTCTCCTGCACGTGGTGTCACACTGCCTGTCCCTGCAGACGGGTCAAGGGTTTAGAAAAGCAATCAGTGTCTTAGATTTGTGTGTTTGACAGTTACCTGCATGAAAGTGAAAGTTTTATTCTTTTAGAGTTTGTTGATTGTGATTTTTTTTTCCCATAGCAGTTGGATACACCTACAGTAGAAACTCAAATACCTGTTGAACTAGTCTTTTTACACTTCCACGTACAATGTCATCGATTTGTATTAATATCATCTAACAAATGGTTCTTCTAATCTGTGACAGGTTGTTCCTGCTGAAGGACTGGTCTCTATATTAAAGAAGAGGAATGATACTGTAGGAAATCATCCTTCCCAAATGCAGCAGAAATCATCTAAGCGAAGAGTGAGATTCCAAGAAATAGATGATAACTTGGATCAAGGTAAATGGCTCAGCACTGTGTCTAGCAGAGTTGACAGTGTTTGCCGAGAGAATGAATTCATGATGATACAGTGCTTGGTAACACAATTTGTAGTTGCTTTGTCATCCATAAGAGAATCACAGAAAATCAGACTGTCATCAGCTCTTAAATTGTTTGTAAGCATTTTGTTAGCTCAAGTAAGCAAGTTGCAAAATTCAACTCATGACCTCCCTATCCCGTAGATAGTCCTTAATGTTGAAAGCTTTTCACTTTCTTGTTTAGCACTTGTTTTTTCCTTGGTGAGTCTACTATTTTTGTCTTTCTTAGTAGCCAATTAATACTTCTCTTTTATTGGTGTGGAAATATTTCTGGATTATAAATATATTCTTCTTGGTGATCTCTTCTGGACTCTGTAGGAAAAAAAGTATCTCTCAAGAGCAGCAGTTTACCACTGTTTATTGCTGTCATTTGACTTTTTCCTCCTGGGTGTATACTCAAGGTGGTTGCGTGTAGCAAATGGTGCTGCTTTGAGGTGTGGCTGCAGTAGGCTTACTGAAGGCCTCAGTGAATGGGGGTAGATGGAATATAGCCAAGAACCTGTCCATGCTGCTTCTTATATCCCAAAAAAAACCTGCATTGTTAAAATAACAGCATAAATACGTAGATACTCTTTCTAAGTGTGACATAAAGTGATAGCAGTAGAGGTTTCTAAGTTTTTACAACTCTAGAGTGGTAGGGGGCCTTGGAAATAATTTCTGACTCCTCATTTCACCTCAGCACCTTGCCTATAAATACCACAGTCTTCTCCAGATAAAGCGCCCAGGTTGTTTTTAGCACTAATTTGCACTGAAAATTTTCTTAGTGGGAGGGATCCTGCGTTTGGGACTCGTAGTCTCTCGTTTCACTGAGTAGCTGCCTCATCTTGGACCAGATCACTTCACTTGTGGAAGATTCATTTCGTTATCTTTAAAAAAGAATACTGTCTCTCCTACATATCTCATGGGGACTGAAGGCCATGTAAGATAATGTGTATGAATTCATTTTGAGAATTAGAAGACTTCATGTAAAGGGTCGGTGATGGTGAAGGTTTATTCCTATACTCTATAGCTTATGCAGCGTTTTCATAAACCTCACTCTCTACCAAAATCTCACTAAAAGACCCAGGTCTTCTTCCTCTAAGTCAAGCTGTCCAGTAGAAATAGATCATGAGCTATATGTACGATTTTAAATTTTATAGTCACCACATTGAAAAAGTAAAAAAAGGTGAAATTAATTTTTATAGTATGTTTTATTTAACCCAGTATATCAAAGATATTATTTAACATGTGACCAAAGTAAAAAAATTGCTGATAAGATATTTTACGTTCCTTTCTTTCTGTTTTGTTTTGTTTTTTTGCACTGAATCTTCAAAACCAGAGTGCGTTTTACATGTATCACACGTCTCAGTTTTGCCAAGCCGCATGTCATGTGTTCAGTGGTGTAGCTTGTGGCTTCCACGTTGGACATTGCAGCCCTAAACAGTTTCAATATATGTAGATAAAACAAACAGGTGTTCTAAAATATTTAAATTATATTTAAATGTTTGTGTGAATATATTATAATGAAAAAAATATTGAAATATGTATATATAAGCTAGGTTGTTAACATAAATTGAGGGAGTGGGAGGGAACCATGCCCCCCCCAAAAAAAGAACAGACCGTGAAAAGACTGAACTGACCAAAATAACTGGAACAAAAATAACAGCATGAATGATATGATCATATTTATTCATTGATATAAAAACTATATATACATACATAGATAAACTGTTTAAAA
Source organism: Dugong dugon (assembly GCA_030035585.1). Taxonomy (NCBI): domain Eukaryota; kingdom Metazoa; phylum Chordata; class Mammalia; order Sirenia; family Dugongidae; genus Dugong; species Dugong dugon. The sequence continues at coordinate 17,210,638 of CM057469.1, read as the reverse complement.
ACGTAAGTCACAGAATGATACAACTATATAATCTTATTTGTGTAAAAATCCCGAAGTCATGTGTGCTTGATCTGGAAGGATACACACCAAATGTAAGTGTTTACCTCTAGGGTGGAAGGGGGGCTACAACTGGGTAGGAGATAAAGGGGAAGTCCTTAGAACTCTTATATACTCCTGTGTTCAGATATTTTAAAGGGAGAATATATTCACATAATACTGTAAAATCTCCAAGTAAAGTGTATTTGGTTTATATTAAGTTTTATAAAATTTGTTTTTTATCATAAAAGTAATATATGCTAATCATGACAAAATTCAAATGAAGTGAAAGGTATAAGTCCTCAGTCCTCCCAGTTCCTTTCCCCAGAGGGTATTAATTAAAGTTTCTTATCATTCTTTCAAGACGTAGTCTGTGTATCTCTGTGAGTGTGTACACATTGACACATACACACGTATTACTCTTTTTTGTGACACAAATGAGTTTATAATATACTGTTATGTAGCTTTTTAAATTTAAACATGAATCTTGGAGATCTTTCTATGAAAGAACATGTTAAATTTACTTCATTCTTTTAAACAATTGCATACTGTTCCACTATAGGACTGTCCCATAATTATTTTAACATTATTTTAACAATTATTTAACTGGAACTGGAATAACAAGGTTATTCTCAACTTTTTGTTATAAAAAACTCTGCTGCATTGAATAGGCTTGTGTATATGATATTGTGCATTATGCAGATCTGTGAGCTAATTCCTAAACGTGGATTTGCTGGGCTAAACGTAGGGGCCATGTGTCCCCGTTTGCCTGAGACAGTCCCAGTTTATACCTGTTGTCCCAACGTTGCATTAGTTACTGCTCTCTTTTACTCTCCAAAGTGACCCAGTTTGGAGGATCAATTACTTTGAAGTGTTAACACTTATTGCCAAATTACCTCCCAAAATAGGTTCCATACCCCGTTATCATGCTGCAGATTATACAACTTTTTAGTCTTTTCCAAATATTTTTTTTTCTTTAATTATGAATGATTATTAAGCTTTTCAACCAAATGGTAGTTATTTTCTTCAATATAGAAAGACTGATGTCATAATAAACCTGCCAAAAGCATTGAGTAGAATAAAAAGAAATCACTACATTATTAGAACTTCCCTGTTGCATTAAATGATGAGAATGAAACTGAATTACTACTAAAGGTAAAAATGAAATCCCACCAAGGACGTTTTTATTGTTCCATATTAAATTGACTTTAAGGTGGCCCGATGATGTGAACTCCAAAGATGTTATGTAATAGTGGAGTTATCGTTTGTACTCTACAATAATGCTATGAACACATCAGAGAACTACTGCCCTCTATTTCTTTTTCTTTTGGTGAAGGGGATTACATTCATTATACAAAGGAGCCAGTTTTAATTTTAGCATTCACAAGCTCCACAAGTGTGTATCGTTGTGGTAACTGTTGGGTACATCTTTGTAGACTAGTTTTTCAGTCAATAGCTCCAGTGTCTAGTCATCTAATCAGTGAGAAGACAGCAAGTGCTGGGATTTCCATTTTGTTGCCCGTTTAGCCTAACTCTGTTCTTCTCTTGTTCCTTGTATGTGTTTGCAGATGAAGTGGGAGGCAGCTCCTGTATTTTACTGATCTTGCTGTGCATAGCAACTGTTATCCTTAGTGTTGGAGGAACTGCCTTGTACTGCTCTTTTGGTGACATGGAGTCACCTGTTTGCACAGACTTTGCGGACAACGTGGACTTCTATTACACTAAGTTACTGCAGGGAGTGGCACAACTTAAACACTGGATCTACCTCTCCTAGCAGCGTTCTCGAGGGACAGGCTTGCTGGCAGTGAGAATCGAAGATGCGAAACTTTTTAAACAGGTTTTATTTCAGGGGTTCTGTAACATGCCCCTTTCCCTCCCCCCTCCCCCCATGAACATCAGAAAGCGCAACTTCCCATGGCAACCTAGAGGAACTCTGTTAGAGTAATCCACACGAGGAGGCAAACGTTGACCTGAGCATCGTGGGTGGAAAGAATGACCTTTGAAAAGCATATCCATCTCCTCCTCATGGTTTCCCAGTGAATGAGGTGTGCTGAGCAGAATTAAACAAGGCAATCTTGTAGCCATACCATTTCTAGCTACCTTGTCAAGCTAATGGTTAAAGAACACTTTTGGTTTACATTTGTTGGTCCAAAGATACTGCTTCCAGCCATCATGCAATAAGTTTGTGTATAGTCAAAAGGGGTTATCCTATGGATTCATTGTCTTTTTAGTTAACCTTGGTAGCTGTGTAATTTAGGCTTTGTGCATTATTTCCCGATTCTCTTCATTTGTGAAACGGTCGTGTGTGTATATGTGTGCATGTGTGTGTTTAGTTTCAGGCAGTTATCATAAGCAAATACCCAACATAGAATAACAAAGATTATTCTTTTACCTTAACTATAGATGTGCAGGCACAAATCTTTGAAGAATGCCTAACTGTGGAATAGATGAGTTTTAGAAGTCTTTGGCCCTGAAATGAGAAATTGTGATGTATCTGTGACAATTAACATGATTGACTAGCCAGAAATTAATCACAGGCCTAGAGGTAGCATTAAGGAGCTGCCCCCTAAGTCTCAGGCAACCAGTTTCATCATGGATTTAATGATTCCTGGAATATGATGGATGCTGGACTTAATTCAGCAGGTACTGACTGAGCACCTACTACATTCTAAAAATCTAAGAATCAGGATACAAAGATAAATAAGTTCCTGCTTTAGATATTTTCATTCCAGTCTTATGTAAAATGAACTAATACTTTGGCAAGTGAAATTAAATCACCATTCATAATTCAGTATTAATAGATCATGCATTCTGATGTCTGAATGTGCATTCATATTGTGGGCTTGATTTAGACCTTTTATGGGGTCATTAAGCGAAAATTCAATCATATCTTAAATAGGCAGATGTCGGGTTTTTGTTTAAATCTGTCAGTTAGTACATCCTTTTCTAAGGTACAGTGGTCCCTTAGGAAGCCTTGCTTTGGGTTTTTATATCATAGGCAGCATTTTAAAAATATTAAGCACATGAATTATAGTTTTTCAGCAAGTGATCATTATTTTGTGTTTTTCTCTTAGGGTCATTTGAGAGAAAAAGGGAGAAATTAATTTCTAGTTGTTACTGGCTGGAACAGTCCCTCCCTTTGTATTTCTGCTTATTTATTTAGATTACATGAATTTCAGAGGGCCTTTTTATATAAGTTGAAAATGTGTTGCTGAGCATGCATTTGGTTGTCACAACGCTAGATATTTAATTACTGTGTACTTTGTGTTTTGATTTTCTATAATTTGAGTTCGGCGTGTTTTTTGGCTTGTTTATTTTTAAATTGATGTTTTATTTTCACTTATAATACTGTTGGACTTACCTGCATCATGTCACCATAAACTAATATTTTAAACGGTTATAGATCAAAGATATTTATTTAGAAGTGTATAGGATATTGAAATTCAGATTCCTTATACTTAAGACTGATTTTATTAGAAGATTATTTTAATGTTCTATTGTAAATTTTAAGAATTTGTATTCAAATTGTATGTAAAATATGTAAAATGTTGATGGTACTAATTATGTGGTTCTATACAAGACGTTCACAAGGCCTACTGTGAGGGGCATCCCCATCATAAGATAAACCTCTTCCGTTTTACCCTCATCATTTCTAGTTACAAGAATTTGGTGATGCTGATTTCTGCTGGTTTTATGTCAAGATAAATTAAAAATTCCCTCCTGCCCACTTCTTTTAGGTCACTATTAGAGTCATATATAATATAATCTGTGGTGTTATATTTGCCTGTAGGCCACCAGGGCCACTTCTGAAACTGAAGAATTTCCTGGGAAATTCTGAGATAAGAGGAAGAAGATAATACCTTGGGACAACGGGGATCCAGTTGAATCTCAGAGAAACCATATGTACTCACCGCTTCCCAGGGGAGGGTGAGGTGACCTCAGGAGCATATTAATATCTTTACTTAAAATAGGATCAAGTCTCCTCTAGAAAAATTAGGGCAGCTTTTAAAAATCTAATAAGCATTTAATGCATGAATTGGAGTAATGCCACCTGGAGATGAAAGGATTGTTATCTCAGACATAAAAAAGTCATCTGATTTTACTAAAATGTAATTTTTCCTCTCATTTGAAAGTACTGAGAACAATTTGTAACAATCTTATCTTCCTTAGGAACTGTATTTGAGGATATCAAATCTAGCTTGTAATTTAAAATCTACACCAAGAAAATGTCTTAGAGAGTTTATTTGAATGCTTGAGTGCTGAGAAAAACTGCTTGGTGAAAATAAAATAATTTCAGATGTTGGTGTGGCCCCACAAGTAGATGTTGTCTGTTCTGGGAAGTCTAATAGGAATCCCTCGGTGATACAGACCATTCACGGGCTCAGCTGCTAACCGAAAGGTTAGCAGTTTGAGTCTACCCAAAGGCACCTTGGAAGAAATCCCTAGTGATACACTTCCCAAAAATCAGCTATTAAAAATCCCATGGAGCACAATTCTACTCTCACATGCATAGGGTCATCATGAGTCATAATCAACTTGACATCTTGTCAAGAGTTCTCTAAGTAAAGGATTCTCTGCTTCTAAAATACGTCCCCCTTCTACCTGACACAGTACCCACAGTCCCTCTAAAAGTTCACTCCTTTAGATTTAAAAATCAAAATCCCCTAGGACATTTGCTTTATTGAGCTATGAATTTGTGTATTAGATGCTGAGGGGATTTCAAGTTTGAAGGTTATGTTTAGAGGACAGATGTGCATTGGGTCTTATTGGGATGGCAGGAGGGTACTTGGGGGTGTCAGGGATGGAGAAAGGTGGGAGTTCAGGACTAAAAGAAGGAAAATGGGAAAAGAACAAAGAAATCTTTTAGCTATTTACCTATTTTGCTGAAGCTGGCCGTGTAACGATCACTCCCGGTCCAGGGAGAAACTGAATTTTTGTCTTTCCATTGACATGACCTGTATAACTCTGTTTATTTCTATGGGCTCAGAGAAATAATATTCACTCACTCTTGCATATGACTGATGCAATGTATGTAGTGTTCTCACATTTATTCATTTGATGCTTAAATCAGTAAACACACATCCTTTTTGGTGGCAGAACCTACTCTCAACTCCAGGTCTTGTAACTCCCAAGTCCATTTTACTTTTCATTGTATCATGTTGCCTCCAACTTCAAAAAGAATAAGAGTAATTCTGGGCTTACTGGTACAAATTCTAGTGCCATCTTCTACTGTAAAACCTTAGAGATAAACATTTATTGAGCTCCATGTACTAACCCTGTAAAAGCTACAGTGAGACCAAAAAAGATTTCCTTAAGGAATTTTGGTAACATTGAAATCTTCCAGGATTTAGGCTACTGAGAAAAGCTATGGTAACCTATGGGTGTCTCTTCTTCCTGGTTCTAAGAAGAGTTACTCCTAAACTCTCAGATCAACGCAGAGCCATGAGCAACTGTGTTTATTGCTCTCTGTTCCATAGTTCTGAAAGTTCCACAAACATCCAAATGCCTGTGATGTGCCTAACACCAAGCTGGGTGCTAAAATCAGTTGCCGTCAAGTCAATTTTGACTCATAGTGACCCTACAGGACAGAGTAGAGCTGCCCCATAAGGTTTGCAAGGAGTGGCTGGTGGATTCATACCACCAACCAACCTTTATGGTTAGCAGTCAAGCTCTTAACCAGAAACAAGAAATGGTACCAGCTTTAAAAAGTTAGCATCTCGTGAGGGAAATGTGTTTGTGAAGGTGGAATAAAAATGAAATCAGGGAACATACTACTCATAGGGGTGTAAACTCATTCTTTTCTACCACATGTCAGGCCCTATTGGAATAAAAGTAGAATTCTATCTAGGTCAACTGCATAGCAACTTGATAGACAGGACCCTTTTCTCTCAGCCAGAGGTCTAGTAATTATTACTTTTCACTTCTAGTTAGCATTTGTGGAGTCATAACTGGTGGATTTTCCAGCAATAGAAAGCTTTGCTGCAAGAGTCTTCTTCAAAATAAGACATCTAAACAGCCCTAAATAGCACAATTAAAAATCTTCTCCAGAGAAAACCCTGGGCCCAGATGGCTTCAGTAAATTCTATCAATCATTTAAGTAAGAAATGATACCGATCCTAAAAAAAAAAAAAAACTCTTTCAGAAAGAGGGAGAGAATACTTTCCAACTCATTTATGACACCAGTGTTACTTTGAAAAATAAAACCAGACCAAGACAATATTAACAAGACTAAAGCCCCAAACCACTTATGAATATAGTCATGAAAATCCTTAGCAAAATATTAGTAGATAGAAATTAACAAAATATAAAAAAGGATAATACATCATCACAACCAAGTAGGATTTATCCTAGGAATACAGGTTTAACGTTAAAAAATCACTCAATGCAATTCACCATTTTAACAGACTAAAAAAGAAAAACCATATGATCATATCAATAAATCAGAAAAGGCTTTTCATAAAATTCAGTACCATTCATGGTAAAAATTCTCAGCAAACTGGAACTATAAGGGAACTTCCTCAACTTGACAAAGGGCATTTATGAAAAACCCACAGGTAATACCATATACTTAATGGAGAAAGACCAAATGCTTTCCTCCAAGATGGGGAGCAAGGTGAGGTTTTCTATTCAACATTGTACTGAAGGTCCTATAGCAAGATAAAGAAATAAAGGGCACCCAGATTAGAAAGGAAGAAATAAAACTGTTTGCAAATAGCATGGTTGTTTATAAAGAAAATACCATGACATTACAAAATGCTACTAGAATTGAAGTTTGCAAGGTCAATATACAAAAATCAATAGTATTTGTGTATACCAGCAATCAACAACTGGAAAATGAAATAAATTCATTCAATATACAATAGCATCAAAAACATGAAATACTTAAGGGCAAATTTAACAAAATGTGAGCAAGACCTGTATACTGAAATCTACACAACATTGTTGAAAGAAAGTAGAGAAGATCTAAATAAGTGGAGAGATGTATTCTGTTCATGGACTGGAAAACTCAATAGTAGGATGTCAGTTCTCCCTATGGATGTCAGTTAATCCATAGATTTGATACAGCCCCAGTTAAAATTCCAGCAGAAATTTCTTTTCTTTTTAAGAAATTAACAGGCTGATTTTAAAATTTGTGTGGAGATGCAAGTGATCTAGGAAATAGCCAATGAAACTTTTAGGAAAGAACAAAATTGGAGGAATTAAACTTCAGTTTTTAGACTTAATGCTACAATAATCAAACAGTGTAGCAAAAGGACAGAGTCCAGAAAGAGACCCAAGCATATTTGTTCCAATGATTTTCAACAAAGGTGCCAAGGCAGTTAAGTGGGGGAGAGCAAGATCTTTTCACCAAAAAGTGCTGCAAAATTGTGTATCCAACTGGGAAAAAATAAACAGACCCTTACCTCACACCACACATAAAAATTAACTTGAAATAAATGAATCTAAACATAAAGGCTAAAACTATAAAATTTCTTGGAGAAAATCTTTGCAAGCTTGGAGTGAGCAAAGATTTCTTAGAACGTAAAACACACAAGCTATAAAAGAAAAAATTGATAAACTGGACTTTAAAAATGTGCGCTCTTAAAATGACATGGTTAGGAAAATGAAAAGGCAAGCCAGGGACTGGAAGAAAATGCAATACATTTATCTGGTAAAGGTCTTGCATCCAGAATGTATGAAGATCTTATACGACTCAACAATATGACAAACAACTATAAACTAGGAACACACTTCACAAAAGAAAATACTCAGATGGCTAATAAGCACATGAAAAGATGCTGAATATCATTAGTTATGAAGACAATGCAAATTAAAACAATCAGTTACCACTACACATCCACCAGAATGGCTAAAATTAAAAACACTAACACTACCAAGTGTTGTTAAGGATGTGGAACAATCAGAATTCTTATTCACAGTGGGAATGTGAAATCGTACAACCGCTTTGGAAAACAGTTTGGCAGTTTCTTGTAAGGTTAAATATACATCTGCTGCATGACCCACCAGTTCCACACCTAGGTTCTTGCCTAAGCAATGAAAACATGTCCACACAAAAACTTTTACACTAATGTTCATAGCAGTTTTATGCATAACAGCCAAAAAATGGAACAACACAATGTCTATCACCAATACAACCGAATAGTATTCAGTAATAAAAAATAATGAAGTATGGATGTACAAAGACTTGGATGAATCTCAACATTATTCTGAGTGAAAGAAGCCAGAAACAAGAATACATAGTATATGTTTCCATTTATGTAAAGTTTTAGAAAATGCAAACTAATCCATAGTGGCAGAAAACTGATCAGTGGTTCCCCGGAGAGAGGGATGAAGGGACGATGGACTACAAGGAAGCACAGGGAAACTTTTGGGATTGAAGAGAACATTATGCATCTTCACTGTTTCACGGGTATATACCCTGTTAAACCTCTCACCATTGAGTAGTAATTCCAACTCATAGAGACCTAAAGGACAGAGTACAACTGCCCCATAGGATTTCCAAGGCGGTAATATTTACAGAAACAGACTACCACATCTTTCTCCTGAGGAGTGGCTGGTTGGTTCAAACTGCCAACCTTTCAGTTAGCAGCTGAGGGCTTAACCACTGAGCCACCAGGGCTTCTCACATACATCTTTCAAAACTCATTGAGTTGTAAACTTTAAATGGATGCAGTTATGTACATAAATTATACCTCAATAAAATTGTTATTTAAAAAAAAAGTTCAGTTTGCTTCATAGCTTCATAGCTTCATAGCATCTCAAGATAATATGAGGGGCAAAGGACCCCCTACTGCCCATCAGAATATCCCCTCTTTGGCTGTTGTGGCTTAATTGAACTAGAAAAAAATTTTTGATGACCTCCAAGTACCACCTCTCCTTTGTACAAGACTAACGTACTCAACTGTTGAGTCAATTATGATTCATAGGGACCCTATGTGACACAGTAGAACTGCCTCATAGGGTTTTCTTGGCCTTAATCTTTACATAAGCAGATCACTAGGTCTTTCTCCCTCTGAGTGGCTGGATGTGTTCAAACCACCAACCTTACCAGCTGAGTGCTTAACCATTAGGCCACTAGCTACTTACAAACAGGGCTTCGAACCTGTTCATTCCAGTTTGAGCCCCTGCTGAGAATTTGCATTTCTAACAAGTTCCCAGGCAATGCAAATGCTGCTGGTTAGAAGCCAGTTCTGAGAACTACTAGTAGAGCCCAAACCAAAAAACCAAACCCATTGCCATTGAGTCAATTCCAAATCAGGGACCCTATAGGACAGAGTAGAACTGCCCCAGAGGGTTTCCAAGGAGCAGCTGGTGGTGGATTCGAACTGCCGACCTTTTTGTTAGCAGCCAAGCTCTTAAGCACTACGCCACTAGTAGAGCAGTAGTTCTCAAAATTTATTATATATAAGAATCACCTGGAAATCTTGTTAAGCTGTAGATTCTGATTCTGTGTATCTGGGGTGGAAATGCAAATTCTCAGCAGGGATCAAACCGAAACGAATTGGTTCAAAGCCCTGTTATGAAGTGTTCCAATTAACTCTCAAATTTAAAATGCCTTGCTTTCAATCTGAATCCTGGTCCCAATTTTTAGATCTCTCTAGTTCCTTCTGAAATATTGATATGGTGATTTAAAACTATGGTTTTTTCTACTTGATGCAGCAATCCAAATTCCAAACCTGATCTAATTATAGTTATTCTGAAAGGACAACCAGATCTCCCTCTGGCCAGAATGCATTGATCAAAAGTGAGGTTTTGTGATTTTATTGCTGCTCTTAATTGCCTTGGATCAAAGGTCCGGAAGGAGATAGGCCCTTAGGGAGCAGAAGAGGCTCACATCATTCATCAGAATGACGACAGCCCACAAATGGCTGGCTTTCATTTTCCAAGACTGGAGATCAACAAAAGCTGCACGAACAAAACAAAGAAGAAAAAAATTCTTGTCTAACGTTCCGGTCTAGATAGAAATCTGGTCCAAAAGTGACTTTAAAAGTAGACAATCTGAATTTATTTTTCATTTCTTTTTTTTTTTTTTTTTTGGACAAATTAAATTATTGGGATAGGAACAGTAGTTTGGCCAACCCTGGAGAGAAGACTTTCAAAATATAGAATAGTTTGGTGGCAGATAAGAGCAAAAGGAGAGAGGCACCCCTAGGGGTAGAATCTTGGCGAACAGGATCATACTACCTTGGTGTTCAGCCTCCTCTGTGGGCTTTAGTCCTCATCTATAAGATTTCTAAGATAACTTGCAACTTTATAATCCTCCAATTTTTCAAATCTCTCAAAACATATTTTCCATCATTAAGAAAGGAGAATTTGGTGGATGAATGTAACAGTTGGATTACGTTGAGTGGATATTCTTTGAAGTTGTATGTGAGGAAAGAAGGGTAAGAGATGAAATGTATTGGACTTTGAAGTGCCCGCTGTTTGTCCACAGCCCCTTTCTGATGAAGAGCCTGCCTTCGCAGTAAATTGCTGTGATTTGTGTGTCATCTTGCAACCCTGGCCACAGTTGATTAGACTAGGGTATTGGTTCCCTAGCCTGATGCACTCTTTGAAACTCAAAATGTAAGGAGGGTGGTGGCCTGGACAAGAATGGGTTCTTTAGAGAGTTTTTTTGTTTCCTGAACAACATAGAGTAAGAGGTTCTAGTAGATAGTGCCTCCTAGATGGCTCTAATATATAGGTTCTCAGATAATTTGAATTTGAGGCATAGAGTCTGAATCCAGTAGTGGCAGTAGGAAGGAGTGGACGGTCCAGCAGGCATCAGGGAGACAGCCTAAGTCTGAAGAGTCTTAGAAACAGCAGAGCCACAAGAGCAGAGAGCCACAATGTCGTGCTCTTGAGAATCACCAAGACCCATATCTTAAACAACAACATTCCAGTTCCAGGAGGTCTGGTGCTGGGAAGATACCCTTTATTATAAGCACTCCTTACCTGAAATGACCTGAGAAGGAGTCTATTCTCTGCAAATCAAGAGGGACCGGTAACACAAAAGATGTTCTTGTAAGCATTGCCTGGTTCTTTAAAATCATAGTTTTATTTGGTGATGCGTAAAACAGTATGAAATACCGGGGAAGCTAGCACAACTCGTCCAAGGCAAGGTCATGGAAGCTCCATAGATACATCCAAACTCCCTGATGGTCCGAACTACTGGGCTGAGGGTTGTGGGGACTATGGTCTCAGGGAACATCTAGCTCAATTGGCATACCATAGTTTATTAAAAAAAAGTTCTACATTCTGTTTTGGTGAGTAGCATCTGGGGTCTTAAAAGCTTGTGCGAGGCCATCTAAGATACTCCACTGGTCTCACCCTGTCTAAAGCAAGGGAGAATGAAGAAAACCAAAGACACAAGGGAAAGATTCGTCCAAATGACTGATGGACCCCAAGTACTACAGCCTCCACCAGACTGAGTCTGGCACAACTAGATGGCACCCAGCTACCACCACTGACTGCTCTGACAGGGATCACAATACAGAGTCCTGGACAGAGCTGGATAAAAATGTAGAAATTCTAACTCACAAAAAAAAGACCAGACCTTACTGGTCTGACAGAGACTGGAGAAATCCAGAGAGTATGGCCCTCGGGACACCTTTTTAGTGACTTGATGAAGTCACTCCTGAGTTTCATCCTTCAGCGAAAGATCAGACAAAATGAGACTAAAGGGGGCACATCAGCCCAGGGGCAAAGACTAGAAAGCAGGAGGGTAGAGGAGAGCTGGTAATAGGGAACCCAAGGTCGAGAAGGGGAGAGTGTTGACATGTCATGGGGTTGGTAACCAATGTCACAAAACAATATGTGTACTAATTGTTTAATGAGAAGCTAGCTTGTTCTGTAAACCTTCATCTAAAGTACAATAATAAAAAATATTGTTTTAGAGTTATTAGGCAGTTCAGACACTGTCTAATTAGCTCTGTTATATCAGAAATGAAACTGAGACACAAGGAGCTTCAGTGGCTTCCTTAAGGTCAAGAGCAACAGAGCTTATGGGGGATTTTCCACTTCTAAATGAGAAGGTGGAAATACCCACAGGGCATTTCTCCTGGGGTTGCCACTGCACCATCTTCTACTGCCCTTTTGTTCCCTAGAACTTCGTACTCTTGAGTACTGTTATTCTGGGTCTTATCTGCAGGCCACAGGTACTGGGGCAGTCAAGGTCCTATGCTGGGGTGAGCTACTCTGGGGGGTCCCAGTGAGAAGGCAGAGGGCTTCTCTGGCAGACCACCTGTGTACACTCTCAGTGACAACAATTGCCAGATAAAATACAGGACGCCTAGTTATTGCAAGGGATACACTTACGCTAAAATATTAAGTTGATCTGAAATTCAAATTTAACTGAACATCCTATATTTGTATTTGCTAAATCTGGCAACCCTATCAGTGCCACAGTATAGTAGAGATGCAGAGGACCAGAGGAGGGGGGTTATCAGGGCCAGAGAAGCAGAGGAGATTAGTCATGGGGAGTTCTGCAGAGCAGCTCACAGCTCCTCTTTCTGGATTTCCTATGCACTCCAATATCTTGGGTCTGTAAAAAGCCATGGCATCAGTACACAAACTGTAAGGTCAATATACCTGCCAAAAGGGCAGAATGTGGTCAAAACCTGTTGACATTGGTAGTACTCAAAAGTCTGAGTCTGTAGAATTTAAACTTTTTAATCTTTCACAAAAGTGAGAATTTATCATAGCTTAGAATGTAATGCAAAAAAATACTTCACTTGTGGTTCTGTGTGCTGTTTGTCATACTCAGTCCAAATTCACAGCACTGTGTTTTATCTCTGGCTTTCGTTTTTCAGAGAAGATTAGAGAAAAACACAAATATAAGATAACATCCATTTTGCTTTAGCTCCCAGGTCATCTTATTTTTACTCAGGCCTTGTTCCAGATATGAGATTTCTGGCTCAACCTGGCCAACACTAAATTATTCATTTCCTCCTCTGTGAAAAAAGATGGCTTTTTAGTTTGGTTTATTCCTAGGCTTACTCTCTATTGCCACCACTTCTTGCTAACGACTCTCAGCTCCTCTGCCCTCGGTGAGGCCAGCTCCTCATGATGAGCATGTTCGTCTTCTCTGCATAAATTTCCCTTCAGGACAGCAAACTCCATTTTGTGTTAAAAACATTACACACAAATAGAGATGCAGTAGCCATAGCTGTGGCTGAAATCCATCTGATCTATTCTCTTGTGTGCAGAATGATAAATTGGCAAAAGAGCAGGAAGGGAAAGGAAGGGACGCGGGGGAGGCAGTCACTGCAGAGCTACGGCTCTGTGTACGCCAGATGTGAGGCTCCTTGCACCAAGAGACCTTCTGTGGGATCTGGAAAGGGCCTTCCCCTAGAGCTCCTGGCCACTGTGGGACACGAAAAGCAGATTCTAATATAAAACATGGTAAATGTCCTGTTTGCACATGTCTACAAAGCATCCCGAATTTTTCAGAGGAAAAAGCAAATAATGCATGGAAAAGCAATGAAAGATAATACAATTTTAGAAATCATCAGGGCTGGATTAAGGTATGTGAGGGCCCTAAACACTGATAATCTGTGGTGCCTCCCTCCTCTGTTTATGCATTTGAATGGGATATGTGAGTTATGTATACACACACACACACACATACGTGTATATGTGTGTGTGTGTTAGCTATCAATGATGTAGCTTTTTAAAAATGCAACTATAATATTGGGATTGAATGCAAAAGTGGCATATGCTATTTTAGCAGAATGAGTGAACTAGATTATAAAATTTTTAGTGGATGCAGGGTACAAACAATTTTACTATGTACCATATTTTCTACAAAAAGAATATTCCACATATTCTACAACAAATAAAATGAGTCAGTGAACTTAGTTGTTTCAACAATCAAAGTAAAATCCTGTTGCACTCCTGCAATGAAAAACTGACTTCACCAATTTTGCTTTAAGTGGCTCATACCTCAATTTTGATGTCTGTATCATAATAAATGCTGTAATTATAAATGAACAAATGAAAAGATGTCATAAAAGAAATTTAATGATTAGAAAATATTACAACAGATTACTGTATTCTATTTTTAGATAGATCTTTCATCTCTAACATAATTAAAAACACTTCTTTCTATTCTTTGTTCTTACATATTCGTCAATGATTTCATCACAGTTAAGCTGCTGAACAGTATCTACTTCCATACATAATAAAGATAATGAATCGAGTCTTTTTTTTTTTAATTGAGTTTTTCTTGAATCATCGTTGTATGCTGAGAGTTTTTGAATCTCTTTAGGGATGAAAATGAACATTCTATTGTGCAGTAAGTGATCATTAAAATTAGGAATATGCGTAAAGCAATTTCAACACTGGGAAATACGCACTGTATTTTATCTTCTATTATGGAATCATATATGCTGACATGAATAAAATTTGTCCTTCCCGGATCTGTAAACTTAGTTCTCATGTAAGAATGAAATTGTCACACTGCTCCATAAAGGTTTGTATTTAAGTCATCGGCATAAGCCTGCACTAATTTCTTGGATGCCTTCATGCACTCTTCATCAGGTAGAACCACGTTGTTTAAGAAGGCAAATCTATCTGAAAGAACTTCATACACTTTTGTCCTTCTCTTCATGCAAGATTCAAGTGTGTCAATGATGGTATAGTACGTGGTTAGGTAAAAATGATCTCTGGCACTCAACGATACTTCCGGAGCACTTCTTGTCATTTACCTGTTTTTTTCTAATGTTTTTTTAATGGTGAACTTCTTAATATCAGTGTTTGGCAGTATTCGTTTTGTTGTGCTTTCAAATTTTTCAAAATTTTCTTTTAAATTACATAAATACCCTGTTAATGACTGGTAGAGATCTGTGCATGTCTTTAAATTTACTTCTGAATCTTGGAGAGGTTGATTTGTCCAATGAAAATGCTGCAATATATTATTCCACGTAACCAACATAAATACCTACTCTAGTGTTTGCATTTTGTTGGCGATATTTTCAGCTTCTCTTCTGGTATCTCCTTTTTGTGTCTGGTCTTCAGCAATATTTTCCAAGGCATCTAGAATCAGAGTGTACGATCCAGGCTTGCACTCATTGCTACAGCATGCACTTCCCAATGTGTATTAGAAAGACATTTTAATATTGATCATTACCTAAATATGTTTTAGGAACTTCCCATCGGTAACTAGAGGCAGCAAAAACTTTGTAGAGTAACTGAACAGTAGAAAAAAAAATCAACTGCTTCCAGACAACAATCTACTGCGCTACGTCCTACAAGATTAAGTGAATGAGCAGCACAAGATATGAAAATGGCATATTCATTAGGTTCTAAAATTTTCTGTTGCATGCCTTTAAAACGCCCTGATATATTGGCAGGATTGTTATAGGACTGGCCTCTGCACTTAAAAAAAAATCAGTTCCTCAAACTTCACATAAATAGTGAAGTACCTGTTTTGCAATTTCTTCACTGGTATGACTTTCTAAGCTACTAAATGTGATAAATCACTCGACAGATTTCCATCTGTTGGAGATACGTATCTTAAAACAATACTTAGCTAATCTGTATGAGAAAGATCAGGAGTGGTATCTACAGACAAACTGAAATATCAGGCGATACTTATTTCACTGAAAATAGCTGATTGAACTTTATCCTTTATTAAGTTTATTAATTCTTCACATGTTGTTTTAGACATATACGATGGGTTGCCCTTTCCTGTGCTACCATATTTTGAGATGTGACCTGCTAAAAATGGATCAAACTAAGCAACAAGTTCAAGTAAACCCCCCAAATTTCCATTTTGAGGGGAAGCCAAACACTTCATTTCTTCCTCGAAAAGATAGTCTATATTCAGCGATTATTATAATGACAGCAATAGCGAGTTGCAAAATGGCTTTCCAATACTGATGTTCTTCATTAATTTGTGTTTCTAGTTCATGGGTTAAGCCCAAACCATGTTTTTGGTTTAAATATGACAACATAGAATCTCTGTGAATTGAACTGTTTTCATGTTTATCAATCATATTTGAGTTGCACCAATCCCTAAATCCATCCATAGCAAATCGAGAATTAAATGACTTAGGACTGAATACTTTGCAAATGAAACAATATACAGAGCTGACTGATGGAGAGTACAGTAGCCACTCCCTCTTATAATTTTCACCATTAGCTTTTCACCCTAGAAATATATTCTGGCTACAGACCGTGTTTGTTTACCATCCAGAAATTCTCACATGGTCCACTGTGATGCTGACAATTACTTGGCCCTCTTTCAATCCAATAATTTATATCATTAGAAGAAACATTATTCCACAAAGCAGGATGTGTATTCTGTTATTTATGTGGTCTGCAGGCACCAAAAAATTTCATATTCTAAAATAGCTTCACTTTCTACACCATTATTAATTTTTTATTACAGCAAGGAATGGATGCAGCAATTCTTACTACAGCAAGAATTTGTTCTAAATTCTATTATATTTCATATTGCTATTAGTGATTTCACCACTAGTGGTACTAGTACAACAATTTGCACCCATTAAACACAAGCATTCAACAGGAATCTCTTTTGATTCATCACATTTTTAAAAGGAAGTTAATTTTGGAATTGTCTTTAGGGATTCACAAATCCTCTTTTTTTTTTTTTTTTTAAATCTTCTGCAAGCTTTTGCTTTTGCACTCCACTTAGTTGTTGCCGTTTCATTTTACCTGGGTATAAAATTAGGTCACTTTTTAAATTTGGTTCTACAGTAGCAAATAAATTTGAATAATTGAAAATAAATAAAATTTATAAAACAAGTAAAATTTTATAAAATTTAAATGTATAAAATTTACATTCAAATTTGGATGTTAACACAAAAGTTTATATTTTAAAATTAGTAAAAAATTGATTTGGAACATGTAATTTTGTTTTTCAGGTCTGAGATAGTCAAAAGAAATAGTACTTACAAGGAAGTCGGAAATAATTTCAATCGTTTGTCGTACAATGTTTGTTGGTGGGCCCTTTGCAGATCTACACGAGTGTTTTTCGTCTTGAAATACTTAAAAACTTAAATATTTACTTTTCATCCTTTGATGCTACACCTTCACAGTTCATTGGACTACTGCTAATGCCTGACAGGGGCAAGAGCGATCGCAAAGAGCAAGATACAGATACAAGGGTATGCTCAATCTGAACATGGTTTTGGTTTGCTTTGCGCAGGACAGGACCAGATATGTCATGAGTCACATGATTATAGTACCACTGGCACATTCTTATTGTGGCTGACAAGAGAGAACCGAATGTGAGGTTATACAGATCTATCTGAAATGAAAAGGAAAATATAACTGTTAATCACAACAACATTTATAAAATTGTATCAATTTCATCACGTGCCCTGCCAGTTCCCTTCCACTGCGGCACTCGCTTTTCCTTGTGTCCTGTCTGGTTGGCATCTATGGGTCTTTGCTTTGGACAACTGGTGCCCCTGTTTTTTCAGTGCCCTAAGCATGTGCTTACCTTGTTTATTGGGTGATCCGTCCCTGGAAGTCATACATATTGATGACTGTGTGTGTTTGTATTTCCTGGGTGGCACAATCTCAGCTACTAACTGAAAGGTTGGGGGTTCAAATCCACCCGGGTACCTTGGAAGAAAGGCCTAGTGATCTACTGAAAGATCACCTTATAAACCACATTTCTACTCTGACACACATGAATGCTGAAACAAATGGCAACTTGTTTAAGACATATATCTATATCTATCTTTTAGCTAGTTACTACTCAGCCTAGCAGGGCATAAAAACTTAAGGGATGAATAATTTAAATAACAATGAAAATGAAACAAGGCAAATGAAAAACGTTGAAATAGTAGGAGAAAAAAAATTCCCAAAATGGAGACCCGGGAGACAGCAGGGCATGGAGGGAAATGTGCCCTACCTGTGAGCAAAAGCCTTCATACAGATGGTGCTGACAGCTGTTTCTAGACCAGTGCCCCAGCTCCCCAAATTTTCCTTCCCGACACCCAGAGGTAGCTCTCCTGGGGAACCTTCCACAACAGCCCTCCTGTGACCTCACTTACTGAGGTTGCCTCAGTGACAAAAGTGAAATGCGCAGCCAGCCTGCTTCATCACCTCTGCAGTTGCTTATGGGATGTGGGCCCTTGTCTTTCCCTATTCTTGGTCCTATTTCTACTGTAAGGAGCCCTAGTGGGGAAGTGTTTAACTGCTTGGCTGCTAATTAAAAGGTCAGCGGTTCAAACCCACCAGCCATTAGAAAGATGTGGCAGTCAGCTTCCGTAAAGATTGTTGTTGTTAGGTGTCGTTGAGTTGGTTCTGACTCACAGCGACCCTATGTACAATAGAACAAAACACTGCCCAATCCTTTGTCATCCTCACAATCATTGCTATGTTTGAGCCCATTGTTGCAGCCACTGTTGTCAATCCATCTCCTTGAGGGTCTTCCTCTTTTTTGCTGACCCTCTACTTTACCAAGCATGATGTCGCTCTCCAAGGACAGGTCCCTCCTGATAACATGTCTGAAGTACGTGAGATGAAATCTCACCATCCTTGCCTCTAAGGAGCAGTCTGGCTATACTTCTTCCAACACAGATTTGTTCATTCTTCTAGCAGTCCATGGTATATTCTATATTCTTCGCCAACACCATAATTCAAAGATGTCAATTCTTCTTTGGTCTTCTTATTCATTGTCCAGTTTTCACATGCATATGAGGCGATTGAAAATACTATGGGTCGGGTCGGGCACACCTTAATCCTCAAAGTGACATCTTTATTTTTTAACACTTTAAAGAGGTCTTTTGCAGCGGATTTGTCCAATGCAATATTTTGTTTGATTTCTTGACTGCTGCTTCCATGGGCATTGATTGTGGATCCAAGTAAAATGAGATCCTTGACAACTTCAGTATTTTCTCCGTTTATCATGGTGTTGCTTATTGGTCCAGTTGTGAGGATTTTTTGTTTTCTTAATGTTGAGGTGAAATACTGCAGATTGTAGTCTTTGATCTTCTTCTATAAGTGCTTCATATCCTTTTCATTTTCAGCAAGCAAGGTTGCTTATCACAGATTGTTAACGAGTCTTCCTCCAATCCTGATGCCAAATTCTTCATATAGTCTGGCTTCTCTTGATTATTTGCTCAGCATACACATTGAATAAGTATGGAGAAAGGATACAACCTTGACACACACCTTTTCTGATTTTAAACCACTCAGTATCACCTTGTTCTAACGACTGCCTCTTGGTCTATGTACAGGTTCCGCATGCGCACAATTAAAGTGTTCTGGAATTCCATTCTTCACAGTGTTATCCATAATTTGCGTGTTCCTGTGATGCTGGAAGCTATGCCACCAGTATTTCAAATACCAGCAGGGTCACCCATGGTGGACAGGTTTCAGTAGAGCTTCCAGACTAAGACAGAGTAGGAAGATCACAGCCTTGGAAACCCTTTGGGGCAGCTGTCTTCTGTACTATATGGCCTGTATCAACTCATTGAATCAACTCCACGGCAACTGGTTTATTTCTACTGGTTCTTTTTTTTTTCTTTCCTTACGTTATTTTTTTTCAATAGCTTTTCTAGTTCTTCTGGGTAATACTATGATAAAATTAAAAGAAACTTTAATTTTATTCCAGTAACAACAAATTGGGACAAGTCAGAAGCCTCAGAAGGCCTCATCAATCAAGAAATCTCATTTTAGACCGGTGCAGTTCTCAATTCCTGGATGCCTTTCTGAGACTTCAGTATTTGCCTCGCATAAGTATGAAAAGGAATGTTTGTCGTGGGTACATGAATCTAAGCCAAAGACCCTTTGGGAGCACATGAACCGCTGGAAAGAAGGCGCCGGAAGCTGGCGCTGGGAAGGACTTGGAGCTGTGTAACAATGCCTTCTGCATTTTCCAAAGCTCGTTGACATCATTTGGAAGTCATGCCTTGGAAAGCGGGTCATTTGCCTTTCTGGGCAATGTTTCTAAAAGCCACTCATGGTGATGAGGGGTGATGCACATTGTTTTTCATAGTTTCTAACAGATTTCCAACAGAATGATTGGCATGCCATTTTAACGCGTAGCATTTTTCCTGCGTTCACTGATGAGTTGCCTCCGGCATGCTGCGGCTGACCACCGGGGCGAGCTGGGCCCTCACCCTTGAACAAGATGCACTGCCGGTGCCCAAAGCCTGCGTTCCTCACGTTAACACGCCCTGGGAGTCTCCCGCTTTGCCCTCACCTGGGAATAGCTGAGGCCATCCACAGGCGAGGGATCGGAGAGACTGGCTCCCAGACAGTTTACAAGGTGGACCCCACGTTGGGGAGCTGGAGAAAGGAGGCTTGGCACAGGCAACAAGTGTTCTCATCCAGAGGGGCGGAGATGAACCCAGCTTGCACCCCTTCCCCCAGAACTCCCCTGCCAATCAGAGCCCGTTTCCCTCTCCTCGCCACCAATCAAGGCTCATACCCCTCCCCAGAACGCCCCCACCAGTCAGGGACAGGCTTCCCCTCTCCTATCCACCAATCAGGGATGTGGGCAAAGAAAGAACGCTCGCGTAAATCAAACCCTGCTGAGATTTACCTCATCTTGTAGCTTGGTGGTACGTGTTTTATGAAAATGTAGTTCCAGGCCTTTGTTGCTATGTTCTTATGGTTTAGTACTGAGCGAGAGAGACCGGCCGGGGTGAGGAAGAGAGGGAAGAGGAGCGAGAGAAGTGGAAGGACTGGAGGGGAGGCGGAGAAATCTTTACGGTTTTATCTAATAGGGTTTTTAGAAAAGGTCCATTACATTGAGTCTCAAAAACAGAGTACAGGGTAGAAGAGACAAAGCCAGTTACGCAGATGTGGCTTCAAGCTCGGATTCTCGCGGCTTCGCCTCCCTGGTATGGTCCTCACTCTGGGCCATATGGTCAGTGTGCTGTATTCCTTGTGTTTTCTCCTTCCAGCTCTTTGGGTTGATGTTGTTTGGGATTGTTTGGTTTGCCTCTTGATCCCACTTCTGCAGGAACATTGTCTTTCAGATTCCCCTTTGCTTCCATAAAGTCAGATTAATGGAGGACCGACCAGGCAGCCGACCCCTTCACCAATCAATAAGGGTCTAAAACATCACAGGAATAAATTGAAAACATGGTGCCAAGGGACTCCCTGCATAGTAGGTAAATGAATATTGTTCCTAGTCCTGTTGAGTGCATGGAATAAATCCCTTGAAATAAAAATCTCTAATTAAAGAAAAAAAATTGAGTTGGTGCAGTCTCCTATTCAAAGGCTCCAAGTCATTGTCTAATAAGATTCTTAGGCAAATGGAGTTTTGTTTTGGGGGAGCTTGACAGGGACAAGGTGTGGACAATGCACAAGTTGCAAATATAAAGAAGATGTGTCCCTGGGTGGCTCAAACTGTTAAGCTCTAGACTACTAGCTGAAAGGTTGGTTCAAACCCAACCAGAGGCACCTTGGAAGACAGGCCTGGGGTTGCTGTGAGTGAGTTAGAATCACTCAACTGGCAACTAACAACATTCAAAGAAAATAGGTCTTACAGCTGTGTTTGGCTTCCAGGACCTCTGTCCAGGCAGAGCCCAGGCCCCTTCTTGCCTGGAAATCTTGGCAGAAGTTTCTGTGTATGTGAAAAATAATTAAGGGGTTTAGTGGACAGTTCATTATAAGCCAATAGTGATATGTGGGACACCATAAGCTAATGCCATGACTTAGCTGTATTAATAAAAATGTAATTTATAAGATGAGGACTGTGTGGTGAACACAGAGATGCTCTGCCCAGGACCGCCTTCAAGGAAGAACTTGTTGCCTCCACTGGAGGTGCTGTCAGCATTCTTCTGTGTTGAGATTATTTGGTGGCCTAATTCCAGTTACACACATTGGCTAGAACGATTCCTGGAGATTGTTGCTCAAGATAGTTCTGTGAGATTGTTTCATAAATAAGCTCCATAACAGGCTCAAGTTGTTTTCGCCAGAAGGAGAGATCTCAAAGGCCAGGCTTTGCCTGAGACCTGCTGCTCTACATACTGGTTATAGGCTTCAGGAATTGCCTCAGCTTCAGAGAGCTGCCTCTCCAAGATCACATCACTATCCAGAGTGGCCCGTATCCCGTGTCAGATCAGTTCTGGGTTATAAAGACCTGGCCATCTCAGCCCAAATCTGCACGATTCTGAAGAGCAGTCTAGCTCCAAAGATCCCTTTGGGTTGGCTCAGGCTGGCCTTGGACCTGTACTGCAACTCAATTTCTCCCTATGCCCACGCCTGCTTGTGTCCCTTGTCTTCCACAGATACTGACATCGAGGGCTTTCGTTTATACACATCCTTCATGCTAAACTCCATCTCAGAGTCTGCTTCCCAGGGAACCCAGGCTGTGAAGAAATTGTGCCAGTTCTCTGCTCTGCACTAGTCATATCACATTTGCAGAACTGCCTTCAGAATCTGGACAAAGATTTTATTCAATCTGCAAAACTTTCTATTAGTCAAAGCTGCCTAAAATTCGCAAGCAGCCATTCAAGGTACAACAATTAGTCTCTGTTCACCTAGAGCAACAGAGGAAGCTGGAGAGTCAGGAATAGGAGGAAGAAATGGAATGTGTGACTAATTGCCTCCATGAACAACTAACTGCCTGCCTTGCCATGAGACCAGAACTGGATGGTGCCTGGCTACATTACTGAATGTTTTGACTGAAGATTCTGTAGAAGAATCCTGACCAAAAGGGGGAATACAGAACAGAATTTCAAATTTTCATGAAATCCAGTCTGTCTGGAGCCATTGAGGCTGGATGAAACCCTGAAATTATTGCCCTGAGATAATCTTTAAACCTTAAACCAAAAATATCCCCTGAAGTCTTCTTTAAACCAAACAATAGGTTAGCTTAATTTGTAAAGAATGTTTGCCTTGAGCATTGTGAGTCTTAATATGCCAAAGTTTATTGTATCCCAGGCATATGCTACCCTATCGCACACATTCTGTCTGGTGTTGCATTACATAAAAGGCCATTACATTACATAAAACGCCAAGGTGTTATTTCAGGTTAAATCAATATTTAGCCAGATAAGACAGGATTGGCTAAGGTTATATTTGAAGGAGTAGATACAGAACTTTTACTGCTAAGTAAGTAGCCACTTGGTAGCCTTTTTAAAATACTGCTACCCTCCTAAGTTCAGTAACTATAGATATCATGCTATCCACTTTGCTTAATTCAGGCGACCTTAATATTGGCCAGAAGTAGCCAGAGCACATACATACAAATTTACACCCTTGGAACCCTAGTGGCATAGTGGTTAAGAGCTCGGCTACTAACCAAATGGTGGGCAGTTCAAACCCATCAGCCGCTCCCTGGAAACCCTATAGGGCAGTTCTACTCTGTCCTGTAGGATTGCTGTGAGTTGGAACTGACTCGGTGGCACCTAACAACAACAACATGTTCACACACAAATACAGACTCCATGTCCTAAGGACAAGGTGGATTTCCAGAGCTAATAGGATAACTGGATTATCTGAGAACAGTGTCTGAGTACAGAAAGAAAAGAAGAGGCCACTACGATGGCCTTACTCCTTTCATTCACTCAATATTCATTTACTCATCCAGGCAAACGATGTGCATTAGGTTCCAATTACGTGGAAAACATCGTGCTAATTGTTTGGGGAAGGGTATAACATTGTAAAAAACGAAGTCCCCCAAAGACATATAAGCTGTATTCCAGCAATGGTGATGCTATGAAGCATGGGCTCTGTCATCACAGGACTCCCTGGGTGGCGCAAATCGCCATGCGCTGGGCTACTAACCAAAGGCTAGCAATTTGAATGCACCCAGAGGCAACTTGGAAGAAAGTCATGGTGATCTACTTCGGAAAGATTACAACCACTGAAAACCCTATAGAGCATAGTTCCACTCTGAAACATGGGATCTCCATAAGTTGGAATTGACTCAATGGCAACTGGTTGATTATCATCATAACGACTCAGGCTCAAGGCTCAGCTCCATCCTGTTCCAGCTGTGTGACCTGGGCATGTCACTCAACCTCTCTAAGCTTCAATTCACTCATATGTGAAGTGAGGATAATAAAACTCACGTTATTGGTTGACATCACTAAGTGGTGGCTTGGGGAAGATTTTGCCTCATCCTGTATAACTGCCATCAGCATCTTCCAAAGCCAACTTGAATAATTATGAAATCTAAGGGGTTATAGCGCTTGGCTGCTAACCAGAAGGTCAACAGTTCAAACTCAACAGCTGCTCCTCTGGAAAAAGATGAGGCAGTCTGCTTCCATAAAGATTTACAGCTTTGGAAACCCTGCGGTGCGGTGCTACTTTGTCCTATAGGGTTGTTATGAGTTAGAATCGACTCAGTGGCAGTGGGTTGGTTTTTTTTTTGTAAAAAAAAAAAAAAATATATATATATATATATATATATATATATATATATTCTTCAGAAGAATTGCATGACAAAATGACCATGATATGTTAAGTGGGAAATTATAATATATGCAATATGCCTCCATTTCATGAAGACTTACACACAAGTTTAGGTATTAAAATGACTGTTAACAATGCATTTAAAAGTGGTTATCTCAGGGTAGTAGAACAATAGGTAATTCTTTTTCCTTTATACCCTTTTGTATTTTCCAGCTTTCTCCAGATAAGCAAGTAATACTTGTTAAACAAAGAAAATGAAGTTTGCAGTTGAAAAGAGAGATAGGATGGTAACTGAGGGAAGTGGCAAAGGTCGAGGGAAATCAGGGGGATTTGAGAAGAGCCTGTTTGTAGGATGAAGGACGGTGTGTGAGGAGGAGGGATTGAAGAACAGGAGGGTGGGAAATGATTGAAGGAAGGAGCTCCCCAAAGGAGGAGGGAGGGACCAAGGATCCAGGGGGAGGCACTGACTTAGGCAGAGAAGAGAGGCCCTTCCTCAGAGATGAGGGTGAGAGGACAGAGGGAAAAGGTCAGTAGATGCCTGAGGTCATTTTGAGTGACCTACATATTCTCGACCCAGTAGAGGCTGAAAGGTCACTGGCAGGGAAGAGAAATAGGTGGAATGAAGGGAATTTGTGAGAGGTAGCTCAGAGAATCACCAAGAAGCCCTCACACAGCAACTCCTAAGAAATTTGCAGACCCAGTTTGCAAATTTATGGACTGAGTTTGCCCACTGGAGAAAGGTCATTTTCCCCTGTATCCCCAGGGAGTATCCTATGGTTTTGGAATCTTATCCAGGTGCTCTTACCCAAGTCTTCGGTTGGGCAAAGTCTCATTATTATTTCTGTCTAGACCACTTACAGTAGATCATCTTTTTATTCATGAGGCGTCATCTCTCATTAAGTTCTGCCTTCCGCTGAAGCTGGACATCCCAAGAGGGGGACTCTGCTCTGTCTAGCTCATCACAGAAAGAGTGATTGCTTCCTATGCCAGGAATTCAGAGTTGGAACGAAATGTGTCCTTGGCCTCAAAATCACAGCAGCCATCACTTTCCAGCTTTGTCCTGCATGGCTGTGGCTCTTCCCTGGGAGGAGCAAATTCCCAGGAGACACCTCAGAATTTCTTAGCAGCTGGGCCAGGACTCCCTTCCTGGCTCCTGATTCCTCAATTGCACAGTTGGCATGAGGATTATTTAGTTAATATTTTTGGGTTGTGAGTACATTCTTTTATTTATTCATCTACTCAAATATTATTACTATGTACCTAGAACAGAGATCTGTAAGATAGGAAGTCTCCCTAAGGCATTTATAAAATATTCTTTCTTTGGTTTCTAGACTAGAAACAAGTGTTCTGTTCTACCTCTGTTATATCTTCCCTCTCCCAAATCATAACTCCCAAAGCCACCTCTTCCAGTGCAAGCCAACAAGAGTTCATTCATCTCCAGCACCTGGGTCAGAAAGTTGGGGTGAGTACTATTTAATTTACCCTCATGTGAAAATAAATGAAGTGGGTTTGGTGAGGGCTTTTCAAGGCATTCTGGGAATTTGACCCAGTGCGCCCACCACAACTCTGATTTGTAATACCTACCATCTGTCCCAGTCAGCACTGCACTGCATACCTCCAGCACCTAACTTGGGATATCTCAGTACACATTACTTGACTGACTAAATGATTCAGCAAATATCTGCCTGCACGAACTTGGCACACACTCTCTCCTACTGTTGTTTATTTTCCTGTGTCTCCTCAACTAAATTAGAAGTTTCTTGAGGGCGGATGTTATTAATAGTTATGGCATCCCCCTGGGGGCTGAGGGACTCTAAGACAGAGACCTTTCCTGGAAACTAGGCTCCAGCTCCATTTTCCAAGGCATAACTTTCCCTTCCCCTCTTGTCCCTCACACCCCTGCTGGCAATCTCAGATGTTACTCCTCCAAGCTTGGGGCCCCCAGAGGACCCCCTCCAGGGCTGTCTGTTGCCAGGATACATGGAATGAGCCTTCCTAACCACTAGAGAGCAGACTTAACTTGAAAAACTGATATGACTAATGGGTAGGATGACAAGCATATGAATTATCATGAAAACTAGGATGCTTTTGAGTACGAATAGGGACGCTATTATAATTACACCAGGTCAGTAGGTGTAAACAGAGATTGTCCCTGGCAAACAGAGTCATACGGTCACCTTATTAATGAGTCCAAGGGTCTGGAAGGGTGACTACCAAACAAAAACCAATGCCGTTGAGTCGATTCTGACTCATAGCAACCCTACAGACAGAGTAGAACTGCCCCATAGGGTTTCCAAGGAGCAGCTGGTGGATTCGAACTGCCAACCTTTTGGTTAGCAGCCAAATGCTTAACCACTGCACCACCAGGGCTCCCAAGCGTGACTAGGGTAGTTCATTTGTCCAGGACATGTATGTAGTGTCCTCTGGGGGTCTTCCAAATAAGTCACAATTGCCTGGAGGCCTGAAATAAGAGGAATGATGTTGTCTGTAAATATTGAACTTGTGGAAGAGCTTTTCTCAGAGGAATTCACAGCACTTTATGTTTACCGTCTCATCTCTCCTCGTGTTGTCCCCAGTAGGGAAGCAGGCATTGCAGATATGGGGCTTGTAAGGCTTCAGATTGTGCAGGTATGAACCCTGGAGCTCTTTTGGGGAATGGTACAATCCAGCAGAAGGTGTCCTAGTTTCCAGACCATGGCCCAGAAGTCTGTGTAAACATACTTGCCTCCTCTTCGCCCCATGAGGGATTGACCTCTGAGTGGGTTTGGAGCTCTGGCTGCTGCATTCTGTCAGTGCTGTGACCAGCTCTGTTCCTCATCTGCTCAACGGACAGACCAGTGAATGAAATAGACCCTAGAGACCATTGCCCACCCGAGCGCCTGACTCAGGCTCAGAGAGTGGGCTGCTCACCAGCTGGGATCTGGGCTCAATGTAACTTCTCACCTGGGGGAGTATAAGACCCCTTATAAGCTCAGAGAGTGACCCCGATGCAAGAAGTGAGGCAGAGACTGAGGACTCAAACTATTTTTTTTTAACTTAAAATAATTCCATTTAAACAACTTCGGAGGAAAACATAAGCAAAAATATCTCCTTACCTTACCACAGAAATGTTTTACATATCCCTGTGGCCTCATTTAGCCTTTCTTTTTTTTAATTGGCATATAATTCACATACCATTAAATTTACCATTTTAAAGTATACAATTCAGTGGGCCTTAGTACATTCATTTCATCTTATATATACAGTTTCTTCTAGTATGTAATTATACTATGTAAATATTTTTCTGCTGTTTTCTTCATTTTGCCTCATTTTATCCTCATGTTTTTATGTTTCCACATAGTGGCCACATTTATAATTTTAAATGGAGAGAGGATAATATTCTGTCATGTCAATATTCCTTCACTTGTATAACCATTCTTCAATCATTGGACATTTGGGCTTTCTGCTTTTTTCTCTATAATAATTAATACTACCATAAATATTATTGCACAGATAGATCTTTATTTTGAATTATTTTCTTGGTGTATATTATATTCAGAGGTGTTGCTTTACTGAGTAAAGGAGTGTGGTTATGTGGTTATTTTAAGGCTCTTGCTTCATTATTTTCCCCTAGAAAGATTAAACTCAAGCAATGAATTAAAGACACCAACAACATTTTCACGTGTCTATTTCCCTAACACTTGGCCAGCACTGGGTTTCATCACCTTATTCATTGTTGCCAATAGGTGAACAAGATGCACTGAAGTCATTTTACATTTCGTTTCTTTAATTACTAGGTAGGAAGCAACTTTCCTACACAATGATTCTAAAACAAATCTTCACGTGGTAGAGCTGCTTTCATCATGTCACACAACTGCTCAAAAGCAACCTGTAGCCCCTTATTTCCTTTTGATTCAAATCTAAATGTAGCACATAGTAGGTACTAGGTAAATACCTATTAAGGAGTCCTGGTGGCAAAGTGGTTAAGTGCTAGGCAGCTAACCAAAAGGTGGGCGGTTGGAACCCACTAGGTGCTCCACAAGAGAAAAGACCTGGCAGTCTGCTGTCTTAAAGATTACAGCCTTGGAAACCCTATGGGGCAGTTCTACTATGTCCTGTAGGGTTGCTATGAATTGGAATTGATTGAATGGCACACAACAACAATAGATACCTATTGGTTGCTTGATGGCTTCTAAATTTGGACATTTTGCCAACAGAGAGTCATTATCTCATGTGTCCTGCCGCTTAAGGATCTCCTGACTGACTCTCAGCTCCAAATTCAATCTTTTGGACTACTCTGTGAAAATGGATCTGGGCCCTTTAAATATTTTCTTTTCTGTGCTAGCTGGCACTGAAATTTTGTCAATGAGGGTGGAGGAGACACACTGCAGGAGGAAAAGAACCTTTTTGCTTCCTGGTTCCACGGTACTCACTAGGCATGTGCCTGAAGTTTGTGGCTTGCTCCAGCACCAGCTCCCCAGCGCTCACAGCTTCTCCAGCGCTCAGCTCCTGCAGTGTCCAGCAGCCAGCAGCTACCATGTACCAATGGGGAACCAACTCTACGCAGTTTTATAGCACAGTGCCTTTAGCGATTGAGATATCTCTCTGTAAACAGCCTTTCCCAGCACCCCAGAGGGCAGACTTCCAACAAAGTCCATCGCATGGCACCACAGGGACTTTTTTGCCATTTAGTGAGTCATGGTTGTGCTGCCTCAGGTCCGGATCTCACCCTCAGGGTGGTGGAGAGGCTTTTCCTAGGGTATTCTCTCAGCTCTAGGGATAGTGGCTGGTCCTTATATCTGCTATTTCTACATTCATTGAAGTTCTCTTTATTGCTTCTTAGCCAATCCCTCATTACCATAATCCTGTTATACATGTTAGCTGCCGTCAGGTGGGTCTCCAACTCATGGCAACCCCATGCACAATGGAAGGAAAAGCTGCCCAGTTGTGTACCATCCTCATGATCAGTTGTGGATCAGACCCTTATGATCCATAGGGTTTTCACTGGCTGATTTTCAGAAGTAAAATAGGCCTTTCCTCCAAGTTTGTCTTAGGGTGAAAGCTCTGCTGAAATCTGTTCAGCATCATAGGAGCATGCAAGACTCCGCTGACAGATGGTTGTTGCCTGTGCAATGAGGTGCATTGGCCGGAAATCAAACCCAGGTGTCCTCCATGGAAGGCAAGAATTCTACCACAGAACCACCAATGCCCTATTCTGTTACATTTGATAATTCTCTCTTTTAAAGTTTTATAATTTTTTTTCTTTTTTCCCATACAAAAATTCGTACATACATTGTTATGTGACCCTAATTGCTCTCTCCATACTGTGACAACACACTCCTCCTTCCCACCCCAGATTCCCCATGTCCATTCAACCAGCTCCTCTCTCTGCCTTCCCATCTCACCTCTGGACAGAAGCTATCCATTTAGTCTCTTGTATCTACTTGAGCTAAGAGGCACACTCCTCACGAGTATCACTTTATGTCCCACAGTCCACTTCAATCCCTGTCTGAAGAGTTGGCCTCAGATATTTAGTTCTGGGCTGATAGAGAATCCAGGGGCCATGCTGTCCGGGGTTCCTCCAGTCTCAGTCAGACCATTAAGTCTGGTCTTCCTAGAATTTGAGTTCTGCACCCCACCTGTCTCCTGATCCATCCGGGCTCTCTGTTGTGTTCCCTGTCAGGGCAGTCATTGGTGGTAGCCAGGCACCATCTAGTTCTTCTGGTGTCAGGCTGATGAAGTCTATGGTTTATGTGGCCCTTTCTGTCTCTTGGGCCAATACTTTCCTTGTGTCTTTGGTGTTCTTCATTCCCCTTTACTCCAGGTGGTTGGGACCAATTGATGCATCTTAGATGGCTGCTAGCAAGCTTTTAAGACCGTAGACGCCACTCACCAAAGTAGGGTGCATAAACTTTGTTATGCCAATTGACCTATTTAATAATTCTTTATATTAAACTTTCTCTGTTCAAATTACTGTTTCTCTCCCCTGATTGGACCCAGACTGTTACAGGGTATCCTGCCCCAGAAGGAACAGCATATTTGTATACACACCTTAGAATTAGTTTTTTAGATTCTTTCCGATACCTGGGCTCTCTGAGAGCAAATTTCGATGAAGAAGGAGGTCAGCCTTGGGCAGAGGACTTGAGTGTGTTGGCAGTAGCCTTCCTCCCTTCACTTAGAGATGGTGGTGGGGCTGCTCAGCTTCCTCACCTCAGATCTCCAATCATCCCCCCTCACACATTACCCTTGTGGCAATTGGCCCAGGGACAGGCAACTGTTCCAAGCTTAGCCAATTGGAGCCCACCTGGGATTTTTTCATCCTAAAGCTCTTTTCTCTCCCTTGAATGGGAACAGAAAGAATATAACTTCAGAACCTCCAGTAGCCACATCCCTTGCCAAGGAGGAGACTTAGAGTGTGAGGTCTACCCACAGATGGACACCAAAACGAGAGATGACAAAACAGACTCCTAATGGCAGTTTTGAGTCCCTGAATATTTTCATGCCAGTTCCAGTTCTTCTATATAAACTAAGGAATTTCTTTTTTTGTTTTGTTTCATTTGGGGCTCGTTTGTGTTTTACCCGAGTTAGGTTGGTTCCTGCCTCTGGCAACTGAAGAAACCTAATGTAACATTTTATGGATTTAACCAAAACCAACTCTTTATGTGTTATTAGATTCTGTGTAGCTAAAAAAGAGAAACAAACATTTCTAAGCTTCTTGTTGGCTCCAACTCATAGCAATCCTATGTACAACAGAATGAAATTTTGCCTGCTCCTGTGCCATCCTCACAACCAGTTGCTGTGTTTGAGCCCATTGTTTCAGTCACTGTATCAATCCATCTTGCTGAGGATCTTCCTCTTTTCTCTAACCCTCTACTTTACCAAGCATGATGTCCTTCTCCAGGGATTGATCCTTCCTGATAATGTGTCGAAAATAAGCAAGACAAAGGCTCACCATCCTCACTTCTGAGCATTCTGGTTGTACTTCCTCCAAGACAGATTTATTTGTTCTTCTGATAGTTCATGATATATTCAATATTCTTTGCCAACACCATAATTCAAATGCTTCAACTATTCTTTGGTCTTCCTTTATCATTGTCCAGCTTTTGCATGCTTATAAGGTGATTGAAAATAACATGGCTTGGGTTAGACACACCTTAGTCATCAAAGTGACATCTTTGCTTTTTAAGATTTTAAAGAGGGAAATTTTTGAGGCCCTTTGAGACCCATCCAGGTTCAAGACAATTTCTATTTAAAAAAAAACAAACAGGTAACTGGCAAAATGGCGCTCTAGGCAGAAGCACCACGCTGTCCCTCCACAGCAAAGATCCAAAAAACTAAACCGAACAGAGAATACAACAATCCTGAAACCCTAAAACATCAAATAAAGAGATAAAGAACTCAGCCAACCACCAAACGGAGTGAGAAAACTGAGAGAGAACAGAGAGCGAGGAGAGATTCATGCAGACGTCCCCTATCAGCTAACGCAGCGCGGATCCGCCATCTTGGACTCCTATCGGAGACCAGAAAATGGGGTACGAGAAAGCAGCTTCACGGAGCTTCCAGTGGGAGACAAAACAACTGGTAATTTGCAATATTCGCTTTCCCACCCCCCACCCTTCTTCACCCCCACTCAGCCTTCTCTGCTTCCTGCGGACACAGTCTCTTGTCCAGGAAGCACCGGCTGCTTGGATTCCACCAGCCCGCAGTAGCTGGCTCTCTGAGTGCCATTTGTTGGCTGCTAGTGTTGCTTTTTTCTGCTTCTTTTGATTTCTTCCTTACCTCTCACCACCTCCCACACCTTTCGCTCAAATACCTGGCTCTGTGTGCCATCTTTGCTTCTTCCTGAGGGGCTGCAGAGCTCCGTTCGAGTGTGGAGCTGCTTCCTGATCTGGGCTGCCATGCTGGTGGGATCCCAGGGCTTTTGTTCGTTTGTTTGTTTTGAATTGTTTTTTTGTTTTCTTTTCCTTTTCTTGAGTTGG
This sequence comes from Dugong dugon, assembly GCA_030035585.1. NCBI lineage: Eukaryota > Metazoa > Chordata > Mammalia > Sirenia > Dugongidae > Dugong > Dugong dugon. The sequence goes on along the minus strand of CM057469.1, from coordinate 17,178,311 downwards.
GAGCCCGTTCTGGCCAGGTGGTGCTGCGTGGCTTGGAACCTACCCCCTTGGCTTGCACAGACATGCAGAGGGATCCCTGAGGGCATTTCTTTTTTCGTTGGTTTTTTTTCTTTTCTATTTTTTGGGGGCCTTTTCTTGTTCTTTTTTTTTTTTTAATTTTAAATTTGTTTTGTTTTCTTTTCCCTCTTTTTCTCTTTTTGTCTTCCTTCATTACTAAGTTTCTCGTCTGTCTATATCTTCCTTATCTTTCTGTTCCCTGAATACCTGGTGTTGTATACCTCTATGCCTTCCAGCCAGGCTGTAGTGCAACACCAGAGAAAAACTTCCCCAGCCCTCATTGCCACACCGGTGGGATCCCTGGGAACTTTGCTGTTCTTTTCCCTTCCCGATTTTTATTTCTTCATTCTTCTCTTTTTTTTCTTCCTCTTCGCGTTTTTGTTTTTCTCCATTTCATAGTCTGTCATCTCTCCACTCCAACGGTAAGCTCCCCTAGCGTTCTTTTTCGTTCGTATGCTTTTGGCTCCTGTTCCTCTCTCTTCTCTTCCATATCCATCTTAGCTCCACACATAACAATCTCCCCGCTACATCCTGCCTACCTGCACCATGTGCTTAACATCACACCACCAAGTAGTACAGGCATGGCCTGCTGGAAACTGCCCTGCACTGATTACCGACCCGCCCTGGTGGCTGTAGTAAGTGCCACAAACAACCCATCCTGGTAACTCCTCTTCAGCTAGACCTTCCCTGCCGTACCATATCTGAGTGACTGACCCTGCCAACTGGAGAAGGAGGCAAAAAGTATTGTGCCCACAGATGAGCAAACAACAAAGAACACACAGCCCGCCTGCTCAGACATAGCCAAATTAAAAAAAAATAAGGGATAAAACAAACAAATCTACAATCAATGAATGAGAAAAATAACTATGAATGCCCCAAAGACAGCAGACAATATCAAAACATTTACAAAAACAGGACAGGATGGCTCCAGTAGGCGTCCAAAATAAAACACCAGATGACTTTCCAGTGGAAGAAAAGGCACTAGAACTACCTGATAGGGAATTCAAATCTCTAATACTCAGAATTCTCCAAGGGCTGAAGCAAAAAGCAGACAAAAATGAGGAAAAAATAGACAAATTCATGGAAAATACAGACAAAAAACTGGAAGAATTCAGGAAAATAATGCAGGAACAAAACGCCAAAATAAATTCACAACTAGAAATTATACAAAAACAACAATTAGAAATCCAAAAGATAAACAACAAGATTTCAGAAATGGACGGTGTCATAGAAGGGCTGAGAAGTAGATTTGAAACCATGGAAGACAGGATCAGTGGAACTGAAGACAAACACTTGGATACAACTCTGAGAAAAACTCAGAAAAAAGAACAAAGAAAAATGAAGAGACCCTGAGAGTTATGTGGGATACAATCAAAAGCAAAAATTTTCGAGTGGTTGGAGTTCCAGAACAGGGGGAGAAAACAGAAAACACAGAAAGGATCACTGAAGAACTGCTGACAGAAAACTTCCCCAATATCATGAAAGATGAAAAGCTGGCCATCCAAGAAGCTCAACGAACCCCATATAGGAGAGACCCCAAAAGAAAATCACCAAGGGATGTCATAATCACACTCGCCAAAACCAAAGACAAACAAAGAATCCTGAGAGCAGCTCGTGAAAAACAAGAAGTCACTGCAGAGGAGAAACAATAAGACTAAGCTCAGATTATTTGGCAGAAACCATGCAGGCAAGAAGGCAGTGGGATGACATATATAAAATCTTGAAAGAAAAAAATTCCCAGTCAAGAATAATATATCCTGCAAAACTCTCATTTAAATATGATGGTGAAATTAAGTCATTTCCAGATAAACAAATTAAGGGAATATGTAAAAACCAAACCAAACTTACAAGAATTATTAAAGGGAGTTCTTCGATCTGAGAACAAACAACTTCAGCTCACAGGCAGAACCTAGGATGCAGGATCGTACCAGCCAGATACCAATCTAGGAAATGAACTCTCAAGGACTATCCAAAACCAAAAGAAATACAACAGGGAATCTGAGCAGTTAATCAATAAATAACAACAACATAAAAACAATAAAAGAGGGAATAAATGGCATAGGTATAGAACTTTCTAATGGAGAGGAAGGCAAGGCGATACCAAGTAATGGTAGACTGCTTCACACTTAGAAAGATAAGGGTAAAATTCATGGTAACCACAAAGAAAGTTAACAAACATACTCATAAAAATAAAGAGGAAAAACATAAAGTCTCAGCAAAAACAAAACCTACAAAAACAAAAGAAATGAAAACAATATCCACAAACAAAAGTAACTCAGCAGAGGAGAGTAAGAAGAACAAAGAAAATGTCAGCGCTGCAAAAAAAGCACTACAAAATGACAGCAACAAACTCACATCTATCAATAATTATACTGAATGTAAATGGACTCGATGCACCCATAAAGAGACAGAGAGTGACAGGATGGATAAGAAAACAGGATCCATCAATACGCTGTCTACAAGAGACACACCTTAGAAACAAAGATGTGAATTTATTAAAAGTCAAAGGTTGGAAAAAAATATGTCAAGCTAACAACTACCAAAAAAGAGCAGGAGTGGCAATACTAATCTCAGATAAAATAGACTTTAAAACAAAATCCTCCATAAAAGACAAAGAAGGACACTATATAATGATTAAGGGGACGATCCATCATGAAGACATAACCATAGTAAACATCTACACACCCAATGACAGGGCTCCAATATACATAAACTCTAACAACGCTGAAAAGAGAAATTGACAGTACCACAATAATAGTAGGAGACTTCAACACACCACTCTCAGTAAAGGACAGAACAACTAAGAAGAAGCTCAGCAAAGATACAGAAGACCTAAAGGGCACAATCAGCCAACTTGACCCCATAGACATATATAAAAGACTCCATCCAACCGCTGCAAAGTACACATTCTTTTCCAATGCACATGGAACATTCTCCAGAATAGACCTCATCTTAGACCACAGAGCAATCCTCAACAAGATCCAAAACGCTGAGATAATCCAAAGTATCTTCTCTGACCACAATGCCATCAAGGTGGAAATTAACAACAGAAAGAGCAAGGAAAAAAAATCAGTTACATGGAAACTGAATAATATGCTGTTTACACATCACTGGGTAATAGAAGAAATCAGAGATGGAATCAAAAAATTCCTAGAATCAAATGAGAATGAAAACACATCATACCAAAACCTCTGGGACACAGCAAAGGCAGTCCTCAGAGGACAATTTATAGCAATGGATGCACACATCAAAAACGAAGAAAGGGACAAAATCAAAACATTAATTACAGAACTCAAACAAATAGAGAACAGCAAAAAAAGCCCACAGCCACCAGAAGAAAGGAAATAGTAAAGATCAGAGCAGAAATAAATGAAATAGAGAACAGAAAAACAATAGAAAGAATCAACAAAACCAAAAGTTGGTTCTTTGAAAGAATCAACAAAATCAACAAACCACTGGCCAGACTGATGAAAGAAAAACAGGAGAGGACACAAATAACCCAAATAAGAAATGAAACGGGGGACATTATAACAGACCCAACTGAAATAAAAAGGAGTATAACAGAATATTATGAAAAACTATACTCCAACACATTTGAAAACCTAGAGGAAATGGATAAATGTCTAGAAGCGCACTACCTACCCAAACTACAACAAAGTGATGTTGAAAATCTGAACAGACCCACGACAAGAGAGGATTTTAAAAAGGTAATAAAAAACCTCCCAACCAAAAAAAAGCCCTGGCCCAGATGCCTTCACTGGAGAATTCTACAAAGCATTTGCAAAAGAGCTTGTACCAGTACTACTCAAGCTATTTCAGAGCATAGAAAAGGAAGCAACACTTCCAAATTCATTCTATGAAGCCAGTATAACGCTGATACCAAAACCAGGAAAAGACACCACAAAAAAAAGAAAATTACAGACCAATATCTCTCACAACTATAGATGCAAAAATTCTGAACAAAATTCTAGCCAATTCAATTCAGCATCATATCAAAAAAATAATACACCACGACCAAGTAGGATTCATACCAGGTATGCAAGGATGGTTCAACATTAGAAAATCAATCAACGTAATCCACCACATAAATAACAGGAAAGATAAGAATCACATGATCATCTCAATTGATGCAGAAAAGGCATGTGGCAAAGTCCAACACCCATTCCTGATAAAAACTCTCAATAAAATAGGTATAGAAGGGAAATTTCTCAACATAATAAAGGGCATCTATGCAAAACCAATGGCCAACATCATTCTTAATGGAGAGAGGCTGAAAACAGGAATAAGACAAGGATGCCCTTTATCACCACTCCTATTTAACATCGTGCTGGAAGTTCTAGCTAGAGCAATAAGGCAAGAGAAAGAAATAAAGGGCATCCAAATTGGTAATGAAGAAGTGAAACTGTCCCTGTTTGCAGATGATATGATACTATACATAGAAAACCCTAAAGACTCCATGAGAAATCTACTGGAACTAATAGAAAGATTCAGCAGAGTAGCAGGATACAAGATAAACATTCAAAAATCAGTTGGATTCCTATACACCAGTAAAGAGAACGATGAAAAGGAGATCAGAAAATCAATACCATTTTCAATAGCCCCTAAAAAGATAAAATACTTAGGAATAAATCTGACCAGGAATGTAAAAGACCTATACAAAGAAAACTACAAAACACTGCTGCATGAAACCCAAAGGGATCTACATAAATGGAAAAACATACCATGCTCATGGATAGGCAGACTCAACATTGTGAAAATGTCAATTCTACCCAAAGCAATTTACAAATACAACACAATCCCGATCCAAATACCAACAACATTCTTCAAAGAGATGGAAAAACTAATCATTAACTTTATATGGAAAGGGAAGAAGCTGCGAATAAGTAAAGCACTACTGAAGAAGAAGAAGAAAGTTGGAGGACTCACACTACCTGACTTCAGAACCTACTATACAGCTACAGTAGTCAAAACAGCCTGGTACTAGTACAATGACAGATACATTGACCAATGGAACAGAATTGAGAACCCAGATGTAAATCCATCCACCTACAGTCACCTGATCTTCGACAAGGGCCCAAAGTCCATCAAATGGGGAAAAGACAGTCTTTTTAACAAATGGTGCTGGCAAAACTGGATATCCATCTGCAAAAAAATGAAACAGGACCCATACCTCATACCGTATACAAAAACTACTTCAAAATGGATCAAAGACCTGAATATAAAGCCTATAACTGTAAAGTTCATAGAAAAAAAAATAGGACCAATACTACAGGCCTTAATACACAGCATTAACAGGATACAAACCATAACCATCAACGTAGAAACCCCAGAAGATGAGCTAGATAACTAGGATCTTCTAAAACTCAAACCTATGCTCTTCAAAAGACTTCACCAAAAGAGTCAAAAGAGAACCTACAGACTGGGAAAAAATTTTTGGACAGTACAAGTCAGACAAAGGTCTAAACTCCATAATCTACAAGAAAATCCAACACCTCTACAACAAAAAGACAAATAATCCTTTTAAAAAATGGACAAAGGAACAGACACTTCACCAAAGAAGACATTCAAATGGCCAACAGACACATGAGGAAATGCTCACGATCACTAGCCATTAGAGAAATGCAAATTAAAACCACAGTGAGATACCATCTCACCCCCGCATTACTGGCACAAATCAAAAACTCTGGAAATAACAAATGTTGGAGGGGCTGCGGGGAGATGGGAACTCTTATGCATTGCTGGTGGGAATGCAAAATGATACAACATTTTGGAAGATGATATGGCGCTTCCTCAGAGAGCTAGAAATAGACATACCATTCGATCCACCAATTCCACTCCTAGGAATATATCCTAGAGAAATAAGAGTCGGCACTCGAATAGACATATGCACGCCTATGTTCATGCCAGCATTGTTCACAATAGCAAAACAATGAAAACAACCTAGATGCCCATCAACAGTTGAATGGATAAACAAACTATGGTACATACACACGATGGAGTACTATGCAACGATAAGAACAATGAATCTGTGAAGCATCTCATAACATGGATGAAACTGGAGGACATTATGCTGAGTGAAATAAGTCAATCACTAAAGGACAAATATTGTATGAGACCTCTATTGTAAAAACCCATGAAAAAGTTCACACAAAAATTGTCACAATCTTTCTTGGTTACCAGGTATGGGAGGGGTGGGGGGGAAATACTAAATAGGCAATAGATAAGTGGTATCTTGGGTGAAGGGTGAGACAGTACACAATACAGGGGAAAGCAGCACAACTTGTACAAGGAAAGGTCATGGAAGCTCCATGGACACATCCAAACTCCCTGAGGGACTGAATTGCTGGGTGGAGGACTGTGGGGACCATGGTCTCGGGTACATCTAGCTCAATTGGCATAAGACAGTTTATAAAGATAATGTTCTACATTCTACTTTGGTGAGTAGCATCTGGGGTCTTAAAAGCCTGTGAGCAGCCATGTAAGATACTGCACTGGTCTCATCCCTTTAGGAGCAAGGGAGAATGAAGAGAACAGGATACAAGGAAAAGATTAGTCCGAGGGACTAATGGACCACAGCTACCATGGCCTCCACCAGACTGAGTCCAGTACAGATAGATGGTTCCTGGCTACCACCACTGACTGCTCTGGCCAGGATCACAACAGAGGGTTCTGGACAGAGCTGGAGAAGGATATAGAACAAAATTCTATCTCACATAAAAAAGACCAGATTTACTGGCCTAAAGGAGACTGGAGAAACCCCGAGAGTATGGCCCCCAGACACCCTTTTAGCTCAGTGGTGAAGTTACCTCCGAGATTCACCGTTCGGCCAGGGAGTGGACAGCACCATAAAACCAAATGGGACTAATGAGGCACAGCAGTCCAAGGACAAGGGCCAGAAGGCAGAAGGGGACAGGAAAGCTGGTGATAGGGAACCCAAGGTTGAGTAAGGATAGTGTTGATGTGTTGTGAGGTTGTTAACCATTGTTATAGGGCAACATGTGTAGTAGCTGTTAAATGAGAAACTATCTTGTTCTGTAAGCCTTCATCTAAAGTGAGAATAGCCGCACAATTGGAAGAGCGTAGTCGACGTCACAGAACTGTGCATGTAGAAATTTTTGAAATGGTGTATCTTTGGCTATGTATTTTTTCACCAAAAAAGAAAAAAAAAGAAGAAGGTCAAGAAGGGAGAGGGTTGACATGTCGTGGGGTTGTTAACCAATGTCATAAAACAATATGTGTACTACTGTTTCATGAGCAACTATTTGTTCTGTAAGCATTTACCTGAAGCACAATTAAAAAACAAAACAAAACAAAAACCTGCCATCAAAGTAACTTCAGGTTCTCTTCTCTCTGTTAGATCTAAGGTTTAAGTCCTCTGCTGGTTTCCATGACTACAGTCAGTGCTATGACAATGCCAAGGCAAGACCAAAAGACTTGGTGATTTTACCTTTATTTTGTGGCCAGATTATTGCCAATTTTAAAAGAAAATGCTTATTATTCCTAACTCCTGTCTCTCTCATGTCTTCAGTGTTCCTTGCTATTGTGGATGGGGTCACAGGAGGGTCTCCCCTTTCATCTTCTCAAGTTTGTGTTCTTCTTCTCAGACGCATTTCTTCTGACTGTGGTGAGATTACTTGGTGACTAGTTCCACTTACACAAGTTGGCTATTACGATTCCTGCAGATCATTGCTCAAAATAGCTGTGTAAGTTTGTTTCGTAAATAAGCTCTATGGCAGTCCCACAATGCTTTCCCCAAAAAGGAGAGATCCCAAAGACCGGGCCTTGACTGAGAACTCGCTCCTCTATACGTGAGTCATAGGCTGTGGGCTTCAGGGTTGGGGTAGGACACGAAAGCATCCGCCTCTCAGGAACATCAGGTTTAGCCCCCAGACCCGCGTGACTCTTCTGATTCCCCTTACCTTCCTGTATCCTCCCCTGCGGAGCAGATCTCATGAGAAGATTGTACTAGGGTGGGTGTCACCCAGTGTGGTAACTCATGGTGTCACCTGCCGCAACCCGTGGACTTCCTCTCGTAACAGGCCATACAGAATCCTTAGTAATGTTTTTTGTACTGATGTTACTCATAAATCATAATTCCCATGTATCATCCCTTCTTTTCCTTTAATTACTACTTCATTCTCAAAAAAGGTATTGATACATATTCAAAAATACCAATTACCACAATATTATAACTAAAACACTAGAAAATTTGACAAAAACACCAGCAGCAACAGAAACAACAGCATGTGCTTGTACTGCATGCAGACAAAACCATGTGATTTGAAGCCTCATTGTAACTGGGTAATAATGACAGCTCTGACAGGAGTACATTAGAAGGTTCAAAAAGAAAATTAGCATAGAGTTTTAGCCTTGTATGTATATTGATACATATAAGCTGGGCTTACGAAAAATGTTTTTGTTGTTATAGCTAACCACAGGGATATTTTTATAAAAAATAATAAATTTCTACTGAAACACTGCGCAAAAATTTTATAGACAGTCATTTTGGTGTCACCCCCTCTGACAGTGTCACCTGGTGTGGTGCGCACCCTATGCACCTCCCCCCCAGTGATGGCACTGATTGTACCTAGTGGCGACATCATTGTATAAGGCACTGCATGCTTGCATAAGGAATGGCAATGTCCCTCTTCTCACATCTTCCTGAACCACAGCCTTCTTCCAGATGCTCCCCTGGAGAATCCCCAACTGTCTGAGGCTTTTCTTAAGCACGTTAGAACTTTTGACTGGATACTGTGTCTCTTGAGGGCAGGGATAAGGCTTTATGCCCACCCTATCCACTACAGGGTCTGTTTCATCCTAGACTCAATGTATACACTTTTTTTTTTAATTGGGATGAATATATATATTGACGTTTTAACATTTGTTAATTGTACAGTTCAGCGACATTACTTAACATTCATCATGTGCAACCATCACCACTATTCATTTTCAAATTTTTCTGTCTTCCTTTACAGAAACTCAGTGTCCCCTAAGCAATAAACATATACACTTCTTGATTGAAGAGAGCTAACTTTTACTGAGTACCTAGTATGTACCAGGTGCTCTATGAGGTGTTTGCACGTATGCCAAATTACTTGGAAGGTAGTTTGGCAGAGCGGCCATGGGCAAGAACTCCAGTATCAGAAAGACCTGGTTTTACATCGAGTTCTCCCACTCACCAACTGTGCCAACCTCAGCTTGTTACTTAAACTCCAAGCATCAGGTAACAACCAAACTCGCTGCTATTGAGTCAATTTTAACTCATAGCAACCCATAGGACAGAGTATAACTGCCCCATAAGGTTTCCATGGAGCAGCTGGTAGATTTGAACTGCCAACCTTTGGTTAGCAGCTGAGTTCTTAGCCACCGTGCCACCAGGGCTCCAGATACTTATCTGTAAAATGGAAATAATAATAAATCATCTTATAAGGTTGTTATGAGGATTAAATAAGGCAATACATACGAAGCAAAATGTAAAGTACATGGTAGGCATTCAATAACAGCTATTACTGTTATTATAATTATTAGAGGTCTACGTTAGTATAGCCATAGGATCATTCTGTGACACTGAGAACATCTCATATAATAGAACATTGTTATACAGACAGTTCCAGAATTGATAAGCCTGCACAGAGTAGCTCCTCAAATGTTTATTGGATCAATGGAAGTACCACGGTCTGAGGATCACTGCGCTGGTGCTTGGCACAGGGGTTTATTCTGTGCTTACTGTGTGCTGAGCAGGGTGCTAGGCGACATGATGCAGGATCTGAAGAAATTTAAAATCTTTTTGTGGAGACGAGGCCAACAAACATAACATTTATGACCAATACAGGACTGGATATATTCTAAACTGTATTTCTGGTAGCAAGTGTTAAACATGAGCTAAGAAGAAAAAAGGGACAGTAATGGAGATCCCACTGTTTCTAGACCTTGGATTAAAAACATCACTTGAAGTTTTCATTACCCCTATGAGGTAGATCTTCTATCCCCATGGTAGAGAGGAAGAAGCTGACCCAGTGAGATGCAGGGACTTGTCCAAGGACACAATTACTAAGTGACTAAACCAGAACTTGAGCCTAGGCACCCTGGCTTCTGGTCCCACACTTTTAAACTCTACAGAGTATCTCCTTCTAAATAAAAGCAAGTATCATCAACCTCATCTTTTAAAAGAGGAAACTGGGGGTCGGAGAAGTTAAGTGACTTGTCCAAGGTCACTGAAATGGTAGCTGGCTGAGTGGGGATTTAAATGCAAGTCTGTCCATCTCATGATCTCAGGTACTTCCTTTATACCTTACAGCCTCTCCTGGGCATCTCCACCGTTGCCTTTAATATGGTGAGGGAGGTGGGGTCTGCTCACTGGTGCCGTGGAGGTCCTTACAGAGCTACACTGGACCTGCTGAGGAGAGCAACTTCCTATTTTACAAAGCATATTCCAGGCCACTCTCCTCACTGTCCGCCCTACCCTTTTGCCTTGCCTCAGGCGTCCCGCACCCATAAAATTAAAAAAAAAAAAAAAAAACCCTCCCCCCCCCCCGCCATCGAGTCGATTCCGATTCATAACGACCTTATAAGGATCCTCTATAGTCTCACACTTAAAAACAGTACCCATTTTTCAAGACCTAACCTTCTACAACCTCTCCAGCTTCACTTTGGGCCTGGTAGTTACGGAGAAAACGTTTGCAAGTGGGCAAGTACTGTATCAGTGTTAATTATTATCATCCATTTTCCATTTCTTGGCTCCTGATGGTTGCTGTCAGCTTCCATCCAGTCCGCGCCTGACTCATGGGGACCCCAAACACAAGGGAAGGAAATCCTGCCTGGTCTGGGGTATTCCATGATAGGATGGGAATCAGACAGTTGTGATCCATAGGGTTTTCATTCACTGACTTCCCAAAGTAGATTGCCAGTCCGGAAGCTCGCTGAAACCTGTTCAGCATCACAGCAAACACGCAAGCCTCCAGTGACAGGTGGTGACCGCGCGGGAGGTGCATTGGCCAGGAATGGAATGGGTCTCCCTCACGAAAGGCGAGAATTCTACCACTGCACTACCAGTGCTTCATATGACATTGACTCCTAGCAGCACTCCGTAATGTTTGCTAGGCAGATGAATAAATTGTTGAATAAACCAGGGCACTAACAGGCAGACAGGTAAGGCTGCACTGAGTGCTTAGATGAGGTGTGTGATCTCGCCGCCAGCCTGGAGGAAACAAGAACTTTGGCTCCTCAGCAGCGCCACCTGGCAAAGCCTGGAGGAACTGCATCATGTTGGGTTCAGGCTGCTTGCCCTGGAAAGACACGTGTTTGAGAAGGGGGAGAAACCAGGAGAGCTCTCTGAGGGAGCAGTGCCTGCTGCTTCGTAAACCTCTCCTAGAGCCCTAGCATCTGGCCTATTTTGCCTGTCTACGTTACAGTTTACAGAGGTGCCCGGCTTCACTGGAGGAAAATCATGCTGACAAGTGAACAAACGAGAGTTTTCCCACACCTACCGAGAATCTAGAGAACCCTGTGAAAAATCCGAATGGAAACTACACATCCGGGAACTCTTACTGTCGTGAAAGAAACGGATGAGAAGCTTCTGGAACAGTTGGCGTTAGGCTATCGTTTGAGAGCTGACACAAAACCCCACGTGTGTCATCTGAGAAGAGTACAGACGGAGCCAGACACTTACACAACAATACTCACCATCCCCATGACCCCTCCCCGCCTCTCCTGCTCCCCTCCCTTCATGAACTAGAGAGGAGGAGGCAGGTGCGGGGCCGGGGAGGGGCAGGCTCCGGGCAGGCAGAACGTGCGGTGCTCTAAATCACATCCTCAGCTGACAGAGGCCCTGGATCAGAGTGAGGATGGCCTGGAGCAGAAATAAGGCCCCCTCTAGCGGAGAATCCTGAGGAGCACAGGACACGATAAAGCAAAGCCGCTTTCTGATCCAGCCCTAAAGTCAATCCCTCTCTTCTGCTGAGTCAGGGTCCCCTCGCCCCTTCCAAATCAATCATTATTCACAATCTAAGAGTCAATTCGTGTGTTTATTCTTATCCTTACTTAGTTCGCATATGCAAATAGGTGTTTGCTGTCTAATTTGGACTATTTAGGACTCAAGATTCAGTGGTAGCATGTTCGCCTTCATGTGGGAGATCTGGGTTGGATTCTAGCCGATGCCCTTGGTGAGCAGTCACCACTTGTCTGTTAGTGAAGGCTTGTGTGTTGCTATGACACTGAACAGGTTTCAGCAGAGCTTCCAGGTAAAGACAGAGTAGAGACAAAGGACTGGTGATCTACTTCCAAAATCAGCCAATGAAAATTCTGTGAATCATAATGATCCAATCTGCAACCCATCATGGGGTGGTTGAGGACCAGGCAGCGTATGATTCTGTTGTGTATGGGGTCGCCATGAGTTGAGGCCAACTCGACGGGCAACTAACAGCAAAGTCTCAGCATAGCTAGTAAACGTGTTTGATGGTGGTTACTTCGCTGCCTTGATTCTGACAAGTGCCATTGGGGAGACAGAGAACGTTGCAAGACACAGGTTTTGTAGAATTGTGTGAGCCAAGGAGAATGGCAGTCACCCCGCATTCTTATTGTGTCCATACATTCGGAGCCCATTCTTACCCATGGATGACCCAGGACACACTCGGGACTAGACAATGGTATAACTATTTCTTTACCATTCCTTTAGCTAACCTTTCACCTTGCGCTCAGACCACCACGAAACCCTCTCTTTCTTTCCAACTCTTCCTCTCCGTCCTTCCAGCTTTACATCCCACAGCCTTCTGCATTCCATACACTTCCACTTGCCCTGATCTCTTGCAAACTTCAGAGAGGAGCTCCAAGAAGACAAACAAACCTCTTTCTTATTAATATTGATTGCTAGATGTGAGTAAGTGTTTTACAATGCTAGAAGACGCCTCCCCACTGGGGTGAGTACAGGGCAAAATGCCTATGCTGTTCCTGCCAAAAACACACATGAAATTATGTGTGGACATGCAGGGGAGAAGCAACTGTAATAAAAACGGCACTGCGGCCCTCGGTGCTTGCGTTGCATTGCTATGTCCAATCAGTGTCCCTTAAGTAGGAGAACACTTAAAAACAAGAGACAGGCTAGTGAGCCTCTTAGATTTGGTAAATGTTTCTGCTGGTCTAAAAAATGCTTCGTCTGTTTATGAGAATGATCCCAGGAAGAGAATGAAGCACAGATTCGCTTTGTCTCCTGAGTGACTCCCACAGGACTCAAACAGGGCTTAGACTAAGGACGCTGTCCTATGCAGTGTCACTGACTATTTATAGCCAAAACAGTGGGAAGCGTTATTATGAGAATGCCTGGAAGTGCTTTTATCCAGAGAGTATCCAAGCCAATCAAAACATGCAGCCTTCAGGCAAGCGGAACCAAAGAGCACCATCTAGCGACCTCAGACGTTCTTTTTCTGATGAACTCTTCAGCAAAGAGAAACCAAGATGCAGCTCTCACAGAATGTGAGAACCGGAAAGACACCCAAGACCTTGCAAATAAAACACAAAGTACAAAAGGGTAGTGTCTGGGGCTTTAGACACCGGTAAAATAGGTAGTTTGATAATTAATGAGATACTTACTTTTTATTCAAAATAGTTTGTGTTTGTAAAACAAAAGTGGCAACTAAATGATCTTTGTTAACAACAACATTCCTCCACTACTGCCTTCTTTTGTGTTAGATATTTCCTAGTGTGCCATTTTAATCCCCTTTTCATTTATTTTACTTTTTTTTTTTTTTTTAGTTATTTTATTAGTTGTTGCTGGGGGTATTACAATTAACGTCTCAATTGAATTAATATCAACTTAATTTCAATATTATACAAAAACTTTGGAGGCCCTCACTTCACAACTTTTGGTGACATCACCTGCATATTCTGAATCTAACCATGAGGAAACATCAGAAAACTCAAATTGAGGAAATTTTACAAAGTAATTCAGCCTATGATTTTTGAAAATGTCAAGGTCATAAAAGTCAAGAAGAGATTGGGGGACTCTTTTAGACCAAAGAAGACCAAAAATACAGGACAACTGAATGCATCTTTTTGCTATAAAGGACATTATTGGACAATTGGCCAAACTAAGGATTTGATGGTAGTGCTGTATTAGTGCAACTTTGATGGTTTTATTTGGGTTATGTAGGAGAATGTTCTTGTTTATAGGAAATACACACTAAACTATTCAAGAATAGTAATGTGGCATCAGGTCAACAACTTATTTTCGAATTGGTTCAGTAGGAAAAAAGTTCTTTTAATACATTTCTAACTTTTCTACAAGTTTGTTATTTTGCAGTTCTGTTTTCTGAAAAGGCTTACAAGCAGTGATACCCCAGTATCAGTGAGCACACTCAGACCTGAGATTCTAAATACCATTCCTTGCTCAAAGGAACAAATGTCCTTGGAGAAATGATTGATTCCAGGACTGGGGCAGAGAAAATGCAAAATGAGCCTGGAACATCTTCTCGTGCCAAAAAGCAAGCAAATGCCCAAATACTAATGGGGACATATTAAAAGGACATAGGAAGGGTAAGCAAAACTGATTTATGGTGATAGAAATCAGAATAAAACCAGTTGCCATCAAGTTGATTTTGACTCGCCACCCCATGTGTGTCAGAGTAGAGTTTTCAATGACTGATGTTTTGGAAGTAGATCACCAACCCTTTCTTCCGAGGCAACTCTGCATGGATTCAAACCTCCAACCTTTCAGTTAGCAACTGAGTTCATTAATTGTTTGCACTACCCAGAGACTCCAGAAATCAGAATAATAGTTGCTTACTGAGCAGGGGATTGACTGGTAAAGGGCAATGGGGAAGTTTCTGAGACAATGGAAATGTTCTGTAACTTGTTTTGATGTTGGTTACTCAAGTTATGTATTTTTTGAAATTTCAAAGTGTACCCTTATTTCACTGCACATAAATTTTACCTAATTAAAATAAGAAGACATAAAATTAAAGCGGTTAGCACTGGCCAAATTTGAGACAACTTCAGAATTAAAAAAAGAAAGATTGTAATGGATTATTGCATGTTTAATTAAAAAGTAATCCATAAATCCTTAATAACACTAAAAGGGAGACTGTATAGCTCTTCTTGATAGGAGAATGTCAGTTAGTAAATGCAAAAGGAATGATAGAATTAGGAAATCTTTAAAGATTCTTGTTTTGCAAACACCAATGCAATAATTGATTCAGGCAAGAATTATTAATGGATGCTAAAATTATTGAATAAAAAGTGAGGTTGTTAGGGAACAGGATAGCTGCACAGTCTCTAAGTAGTACATTACAGATTATCTGTTAATTACAAAGGAGAAAAAAATGGCTTTAACCAAGTTACAATTTAACATCACTGGTAATGAGGCAAACTGATGCTATGTTCCTTCTGGTGTGCTGCAATGACAATGAAAAGTATATCACATCACTGTATTACTTGTCTACTGCAGAATGACAATTTACCACAAATTTAGCAGCTTAAGACAATACCCATCTATTAGTTTATAGCTCTATAGGTTAGAAGTCTGACACGCCATGCCTGGGCTTTGCTCAGGGTAATCAAGATATCGACCAGACTGAGGTCTCATCTGGAGGCTCTAGGAAAAATCTGCTTATAAACTCATTCTTGTTGTTGGCAGAATTCACTCCCTTATGGTTGTAGCACTGAGATCTCCATTTGATTGCAGGCTGTCAGCCTGGAGCTGCGCTCCACTGCCTGCGTTCCTTGACACTTGGCCTCCTCCATTGTCCAGCCAACAATTGTATATAGAATCTTTCTTGTAATTTGAACCTATGGCTTCCCTGTCTCTGACTTCTAGAAAAGGATTTAAAGGGCTCATGTGATTAGGTCAGGCTCACTTGAATTAAGCTCCTTATTTTATGGTTAACTGATGTGGGACCTTAATTACATCCGCAAAATCCCTCTTGCCATACAACATAACATCATCATGGGAGTGCTGCCTCATCATTTTCACAGGTTCTGCTCATACTCAAGGGGAGGAGATTCTGCATGGGCAAGAATCATTTGAGAGTCATTTTATAGTTCTGCCCACCCAAATCACCAATGTAGTATTCTTGCAAAAATGTTTAACCTGAATCCAATTCTGAGGATACATTCAGACAAATCCAGATAGTGTGACATTCTGCAAGACAGCTGTTCTGAGCGCTTCAAAAATGCCAGTGTCGTGGACGATTTTTAAAAAGGGGAGGTGACTTGTCTAGATTAATGGAGATTAAAGAGATATGACAACCAAATGCAATGCATGACTCTTGACTGGATCCTGGATTTTAAAAAACCCTATAGGACATTTGGGGACAATAGTGAAATTTGAATTTGTTCTATATATTAGCTAATATTATGTAACAATGTTAAATTTTTTGGGTGAGATAATAGTATTATGATTATTTGGGAAAATGTCATTGTTCTCAGGAGATAAATGCTGAAAAATTTAGGGGTGAAGGTCATTATATCTACAACTTACTTTCTAATGGCTCAGCAAAGAAAAATATACAGATAGATAGATAAAGAAAAAAGAGGCAAAATGTTAAAACCAGTCAATCAAGAAGGATACGTGGGTGACTCTTCAGCTGCTAACCAAAAGGTCGGCAGTTGTAATGCCCTAGCTGCTCCTTGGAAACTCTATGGGGCAGTGCTACTCTGTCCTATAGAGTGGCTGTGAGTCAGAATCGACTCGACCACAACGGGGCTTGGTTTCTTGCTTTTGTCTTTTTGTTGTTGTTGTTTGGTTGTATCAGTATTCTTCAAATGTTCTGTAAGTTTGAAAATTTTCAGAAAAAAATACTGGAGAAAAAGAATGTAGTGTAAAAAAGTGTTAACAATAAGATCTTTTTTCTCTCCCTAAAAGATTCATTAGAAATAATAGTTCTTTCTATAGTGAGACAGTACTGAGAGAATGTGGTTGGTAGGTTGAGCAGTTTTAGACAATGCCTGAATATCTGATGAGATAGTCCTTCTCTGCCACATATAACACAAGTAAGAACCTATTTTCTGCTTAGGAAGGCCGAATGTCCAACTGCTTATTGTTACAATTCATATGCAAAGAGAGATACTACTCCCCTTCCTCCCAATTATCAAAACATGGTCTAATTAGACATTCTGGAAAGTACACATTCACCAAGATTTTTCATCTGGCAGACTTGAGTCTGGGCAATGGCTGTAAAAAACAGCTCAGGTTCATGTCGTGGGGGTATGTGCGACCAAGTCCAAGCTGCACCCATTAGGGACCTTTGACAAGCACAGCCCAGATATAATACCGGTAGCTTTTTACTCGGTAAACTCAGGTCTGGAAATTTGCCCTAAGAAAACTATTCAAGAGAAAGAAACAGTTATATCTATAAGGCTATGGATAGTAGCATTATTTGTAATAGTGGCAAATTGGAAAGGCTCTAAATATACATCTATAAGCAATGTCTGCGTTGCCAAATAAAAACACATCTCAACTTTATTCAGGGAGAAAGGGACTGTTGTGGTAGCGGGGGAAGAGGACAACCACAGTAGGGAGAACATCCAGACCATAAGATCTGCAAGCATCTCAAAGCGTTAGGGAAAAAGTGGTTTTCTTTCATAGAGACTGAAAGTAAACAAGGTTAGAAAAAAACCAAGTGTGGGGAAGTGGGATGAGTGAGTGACATCATCAGATAGTAAATCTGAATTTTTTACGAGATCAGCCTATTCTCCAGGAAGGATCCTTAAAAAGGGTAGTTTGCTCAGGCTGAGGGTAGGCCAAATTTCAGGGACTTGGGGGAAGGAGAGAAGCTTAACCAAAGTTTGGTTAAGAAGCATTTTGTTTCTGATTGATCAGTGGGGACAAGCAATTCAGTTACTCATTTACGAGGCAAGGAATGGGATTTGGAGGGCCTATGTCTGGCTGGGAGTCCTGGTTGCACAGTGGTTAAGAGCTTGGCTGCTAACCAAAAGGTTGGTAGTTTGAATCTACCAGCTGCTCCTTGGAAACCCTATTGGGCAGTTCTACTCTGTCCTATAGGGTCACTATGAGTTGGAATCGACTTAATGGCAATGGGGTTTTTTGGTGTCTGGCTGTGTCAGGTAAACAAGGGGCTCCATATATCTATGCCATATATCTATGTTGTATAGGAAGGGTCATTATTTGCAGTAAGCTGTTTTCCTGGACACAAAGGATGGGGGATTTCTTTAGCCATTGCTATTTTCTAATATCATAGGGTTCAGGTAAAATTCAGTATTAACAGTATTATGGAAAATTTTTTCATAAATTTGAATATAACTTGAGATCAGAAAAAAGTGCTTATCAAAAAACGTTAAGGAGACTATCTGTCAAGTGTAAATAAATATTTATCTCTCCAGGTGATATCTTTCTCTTCCTCTGCCTTCTCACTAAAGAAAGTATGGATCACTGAAGATAAAGCAAAATAAAATGCCTTGACTTTAGAGCCGCTGGAATTAAAAAAAAAAGTTAAGGTGGAAAACATAGAATACAAAATTGTATTTATATTATACTTCTAACCACGTACAAATTATCAGCACATGAGAATAAAGATCATAAGAGACCAAAAACCATTATAAATCCTTCATGGGATTGTGGGTATCATTTTCTTGATAATTAAAAGTTTTACTGTTATTGTTCCCTCCTCTAGACTAGGAATCTATGAGATCGGAACTGTATCTGTCTTGTTCATCCTTGCATTCCCAGGGCCTATGATAGAGCTTGAGGCATTTATTTAAGGAATGAATGAATCAATCAGTCTAATTCAATGTTTAAAAATCAACTAACTCTGTTAAAAAAAAAAAAAAGATTTCTTATGGGAGCCAGGAGACTAGAAAATTCCTTGAATTTCAGAACAAAGAAGCCATGGGGTTAACATATTTTAAAAGCTCACAAGATAATGTGGCATGAAATGGCCCTCACTTATGTTGGACTTTAAAAACAAGATCGTTTATTGTTAAATGCAAATGCTTCAGTGGTTTCCCAAAGCCCAAATCCTCCACTCCCTCTCTCTGACCCCATTTTCCTCTTCTCTCCTCCTGGTCACTTCGTCCCACCACACTGGCCTCCTTGCTGTTTCTCAAACACAATGAACAAGGACCTGCCTCAGAGCCTTGTTCCGTGCTGCCTCTGCCTGTCCCTCTTCACCCATATATCCCCAGAAGGCTTGCTCACTCCCCTCCTTCAGCCTCTGCTCAAAAGCCCTACTTAAAACAGCAAGCCTTCTTGCAGTTGCCATCCAAGGCACAGCAGTTGGTCTCTATTTGCCTGGAGCAACAGAGGAAGGAGAGCCACAAATAGGGGGAGGAATGAGAATGTGTGGCTAATTGCCTCCATGAACAACTGCCTCCTTTGCCATGAGACCAGAAGAACTGGATGGTGCCTGGCTACTGTTACTGAACATTTTGATCAAAGAGTCTATGAAAGAATCCTGATCAAAAGGGGGAAAATGTAGAACAAAATTTAAAATTCTCAATGAATCCAGCTTTTCTAGCTCCCTGGAAGCTAGATGAAACCCTGAAACTATTGCCCTGACATAATCTTTAAACCCTAAACCAAAACTATCCTCTGAAGTTTTCTTAAAACCAAACAATAGTTTAGCTTAACTAGTAAAGAAGTTCTGCCGTGAGCATTGGGCTCTTTTAAGATCTATCTATATGGGATCAAATTGACAACAGCAACTGGAAAGATTAGGTAGGAAATTTAGGGGTCAGTGAGATTATGTTAATGAGGGAGGAGCAATTTGGAAAACGAGGATGATAATGGTTGCACCAATTGAATAATACAATCGGTGTCACTGAATTGTACATGTAGAAATGGTTGAAGTGGTGTATGTTCTGCTGTTGTTCTCAACAACAACAACAAAATAGAATAAGTAAAAAATAAATAAATAAATAAAACATACCTTCCTCCTCCCCATGCCAGCCCTCTCTGTCCCCCTTAACTACTTCGTAGTCCCCAGAGCTCCTATCTCCATCTGCTATACTGTATGTTTTATTTCTTTATTGTCTATCCCTCCTCCCTCTGCCAAAACGAAAACTTTATTAGTACATATATTGGTTTTTTCCTTCAGTACATATTCCCAATGCCTAAAACAGTAGCCAGCGTATAGTAGGTACTTAATATATTTTTGTTGAATGCATTAACAGAAAAAGCTAGGACGGCACCTAGAGTACAAAAGCGACTAAGAGATAGTCCTTAATAGATGTGCCATGTACTGACAATATGGTACAGTGTGTATTGGGGTTGGAAGAACCCAATAAACAACTCCTCTTCCCAGGATCTAATTTAGAGATGTGGAATGGAATCAGAAATGTTGCTAAACCTCCCATCACACACACACACACACACACACACACACACACACACACACACACACACACACGCAAAAAAGAATTATCTGGCCCCAATATCAGTAGTGCCAAGGCAGAGAAACCCTGATACAGACTTATGGGGATTTACACATAATAGATGCTCAATAGAAAAAGGGAATTTACTTCCCTGGATGATGTCATTTTCATCATCGTCTTTCTTCCCAAAGAGTTAAAGCCCCTGACTCCTGATTTTATTTGTATATACATTTCTATATTCAAATACATGATATCAACAGATGCCCATTTAGATGTTGTTTTAAATTTTAAAAAGTTTGGGTGTTTTTTGCTAGGTTGCCAACTAAACAAGAATAAAACTTTTTCTGCGCCCACTGTTCGTGGCAACAGGTTAAGGTAAGAGGCAGTAGGAAGGGAGTGGCCAAAAAAAAGTACGAATCCCATCTCTATTAGGTAGGGGAGACAAGCACATGCTGAGCCATCACCTGTTGCTTCGTCACACTGCTTCGCTTAAGTCATAATCCTGCTTGACTCCAACTCCCTTTCTCAACACCTAACCTATGCAGCTGAACATGGCTGAGGAAAAACGACCATGGCCCATCAGTCTCGCTTTAAACTCATGATCGCTGACCTGAGGAGGGTGGCCACACTGTCTTTCCCACGTCCACTCACTTTCCCACTTTCCTAGATGACTCCCTCTTCCTGGATTCTTTTTCCTCAAACCTCATTTTTGGCAGGAGACTTGGCTTCCTACTTTACTGCAGACAATTCAAGTAATCAGAAAAGAACAATAAGTCCGGATCTTTTCAAGACTTTGAGGTTGTGTTCCACATTTTTCTCCCATTCTGACAGGATCCGTCTGATCAGAACGGTCAGTAGTGGTAGCACCATCTAGTTTTCTGGTCTCAGGGTAAATGAGGCTGCAGTTAGTGTAGACTATTGGTCGTGTAGACTAGTTTCTTCTTGGAGTTTTTGGTTTCCTGCTTTCTCTTTTGCTCCAGAAGAGTAGAGACCAATAGTTGTATCTTAGATGGCCACTCGGAAGCCTTTAAGACCCTAGACACTACTTAATAAATTAGGATGTAGAACATAAGCTTTATGAACTATGTTATTTGGCCGTAATCTTTATGAAAGCAGATCACCAGGACTTTCTTTCACGGTGCCTCTGGGTGGGTTTAAACCTCCAACCTTTAGATTAGTAGCCAAGCACAAACTGTTTTTGTCACCCAGGAACCTGATCTACCTCTATTTATTCCCCCGTACTGTAACTTCTCTCTTGATATGGTCGATACACCGTCTGGGATCCCTGTGTGCACGAGATTCCATGTCTTAACCTCTATTTAAGGACATCCCTCCAGCTATTTTCACTTTTCTCTCCTGTATCTTTGGTTTTTCTCTCTCTACTGGGTCATTCCCATCAGCATACAAACATGCTGTTATTTTTCCCATTTTGAAAACAAACCAAAAAACTCTCAGCCCTTTCTTACTCCAGCTAGTGTACTCTATCTCTCCTCTTCGTAATAAAACTACTTGAATTCACCCTGTAAGATTTTTGCTCCCACCACTCTTCAGAAACTGTCCTTGTCAAGATCACCAGTGACCACCATGTTGCTAATTCAATAGTTATTTTCTCAGTCCTCCTATTATCTGACCTATCACTGGTGGTTCAGTGGTAGAATTCTTGATTCCATGTGGAAGACCCGGGTTTGATTTCCAACCAATACATCTTAAGAGCAGCCACCATCCATCTGTTAGTGGAGACTTGTGTGTTGCTACAATGCTGAACAGGTTTTAGCAGAGTTTCCAGACTAAGACAGACTAGGAAGAAAAGACTGGCAGTCTACTCCCGGAAATCAGCCAATGAAAGCCCTATGACCACAACAGCCCGATCCCATTGTGCACGAAGTCACCATGAGTCAGAGGCCAACTCAATGTCAGCTAGCAACAACAGCATCAGCAACAACAACAACATTAGCAGTATTTAGCACAGTTAACCACTTTCTTCCCCTAGAAATATTTTTTTCACTTGGCGACCACACTCTCCTGTCTTAACCCATACCTTTCTAGTTGCTCTTTCCCATTCTCCTTAGCCTTTTCACCTGCCTAACTTCTAAGTCAGAGCTGCCAAATAGAATTTTCTGTGATGATAGGCATTCTACATTTGGGCTCTCCAATATGGTAGACATGGGTGGCTATCGACCACTTAGAATGTGGCTGGTGAAACTGAGGAACTCAATTTTAAATTTAATGTAATTTAAATTTTGATAGCCACACGTGGTTAGAGATTACTGTATTGGACAGTGCAGCTGTAAATCTTGGTGTGTCCTAGGGTTCAGTTCTTGGACCTAGACCTCTTCTTCTTTTCTTTCTACACGCACACCCTCAGTAATATTACCCAGTCACATGGCTTTAAATACCAACAATATACTGATAATCCCAAATTGATAACTCCAGCCAGACCCCTTCCCTGAACTCCAGAAGAGAATATCAAATTGCCTACTTTAAATCTCCACCTGGATGTCTTTTTTTTTTTTTAATTATTTTTATTTTTATTTTATTGTACTTCAGGTGAAGGTTTACAGAACAAATTGTTTCTCAGTAAACAGTAGTACACATATTGTTTTATGACATTGGTTAACAACCCCATGACGTGTCAACCCTCTCCCTTCTCAACCTTTTTTTTTTTTTTTTGGTGAAAATATACATAGCCAAAGATACACCATTTCAAAAATTTCTACATGCACAGTTCAGTGACATCGACTACACTCTTCCAATTGTGCTGCTATTCTCACTTTAGACGAAGGCTTACAGAACAAGTTTCTCATTTAAAGGTTAGTACACATGTTGCCCTATGACAATGGTTAACAACCTCACAACACATCAACACTATCCTTACTCAACCTTGGGTTCCCTATCACCAGCTTTCCTGTCCCCTTCTGCCTTCTGGCCCTTGTCCTTGGACTGCTGTGCCTCATTAGTCCCATTTGGTTTTATGGTGCTGTCCACTCCCCGGCTGAATGGTGAACCTTGCAAATCACTTCACCACTGAGCTAAAAGGGTGTCTGGGGGCCATACTCTCGGGGTTTCTCCAGTCTCCTTTAGGCCAGTAAATCTGGTCTTTTTTTTTTGTGAGTTAGAATTTTGTTCTACATCCTTCTCCAGCTCTGTCCAGAACCCTCTGTTGTGATCCTGGCCAGAGCAGTCAGTGGTGGTAGCCGGGCACCATCTAGCTGTACTGGACTCAGTGTGGTGGAGGCCTTGGTAGCTGTGGTCCATTAGTCCCTCGGACTAATCTTTTCCTTGTATCCTGTTCTCTTCATTCTCCCTTGCTCCCAAAGGGATGAGACCAGTGGAGTATCTTAGATGGCTACTCACAGGCTTTTAAGACCCCAGACGCTACTCACCAAGGGAGAATGTAGAACAATGACTTTGTAAACTGTGTTATGCCAATTGAGCTAGATGTTCCCCGAGACCATGGTCCTCACAGCCCTCCGCCCAGCAGTTCAGACTCTCAGGGAGTTTGGATGTGTCCATGGAGCTTCCATGACCTTTCCCTGTACAAGTTGTGCTGGTTTCCCAGTATTGTGTACTGTCTCACCCTTCACCCAAGATACAGCTTATCTATTGCCTGTTTAGTATTCCCCCCCACCCCTCCCATCCCTGGTAACCAACAAAGACTGTTACATTTTTTGTGTGAACTTTTTCATGGGTTTTTACAATAGAGGTCTCATATAATATTTGTCCTTTTGTGATTGACTTATTTCACTTCAGCATAATGTCCTCCAGTTTCATCCATGTTATGAGATGCTTCACAGATTCACCATTGTTCTTTATCGTTGCATAATACTCAATTGTGTGTATGTACCATAGTTTGTTTATCCATTCAACTGTTGATGGGCATCTAGGTCGTTTCCATCTTTTTGCAATTGTGAACAATGCTGCCATGAACACGGGTGTGCATATGTCTATTCGTGTAATGGCTCTTATTT
Organism: Dugong dugon; assembly: GCA_030035585.1. Lineage (NCBI taxonomy): Eukaryota > Metazoa > Chordata > Mammalia > Sirenia > Dugongidae > Dugong > Dugong dugon. Next base: position 17,153,967 of record CM057469.1, on the reverse strand, counting down.
CTCTAGGATATATTCCTAGGAGTGGGATTGCTGGATGGTATGGTATGTCTATTTCTAGCTTTCTAAGGAAGTGCCATATCATTTTCCAAAATGTTTGTATCATTATGCATTTCCACCAGCAGTGCATAAGAGTTCCAATCTCCCTGCAGCCTCTCCAACATTTCTTTTTTCCAGTGTTTCTGATTCGTGCCGGTGATGCCGGGGTGAGATAGTATCTCATTGTGGTTTTAATTTGCATTTCTCTAATGGCTAGTGATCGCGAGCATTTCCTCATGTGTCTCTTGGACGCTTGAATGTCTTCTTTGGTGAAGTGTCTGTTCGTTTGTCCATTTTTTAATAGGATTATTTATTTTTTTGTAGAGGTGTTGGATTTTCTTGTAGGTTATGGAGATTAGAACTTGGTCTGACTTGTACTGTCCGAAACTTTTTTCCCAGTCTGTAGGTTCTCTTTTTACTCTTTTGGTGATCTCTTTTGAAGAGCATAGGTGTTTGATTTTTAGAAGATCCCAGTTATCTAGCTTATCTTCTGGGGTTTGTGTGTTGATGGTTATGGTTTGTATCCTGTTAATGCTGTGTATTAAGGCCTGTAGCGTTGGTCCTATTTTTTCTTCTATGAACTTTATAGTTTTTGGCTTTATATTTAGGTCTTTGATCCATTTTGAATTAGTTTTTGTATATGGCGTGAGGTATGGGTTCCACCTGGATGTCTGGTATACATCACCTTAACATGACCCAAACTGAACTCCTAATATTCACACCACCACCCCCTCCTCAAGCCACCATCAAAAACCTCGAGTAATTTTTGCAGTCTTTCCTATCTTAGTTAATGACAACTCCATTCTTGCAGCTGCTCACACCAAAAACCTCCAAGTGTTCTTTCACTCCTCTCTTTCTTAATGGTTTCCCTCCCCATCCAATCCACCAGAAAAATCCTAGCTGCTCTACCTTCAAAAGATATCCAGATTTTTGACCACTTTTCACCACCTCTCTGCCATCATCTGAATCCACCATCATTTCTCACCTAGATTACTGCAAAAGCCTCTCCTGTGTCTGGAGTTGGTGCTCCCATCCAGTCTATTTCCAACAAAGCAGCCAGAGTGCGTGTTTAAAAACCTACGTTAGGTAATGTACCTCTTCTGCTCAAAAGTGACTCCCATTCAACTCAGAGCAGAAGTCAGAGTTCTTATTATGACCTAAAATCTTCTCAGTGATCACATGAACTGCTCGTCCCAGTATCCCTCTAACCCCATGTCCTACTACTATTCCCCTCATCAATCTGCTCAAACTGCACTGGTCTCCTCGCTGTTCTTCAAATGGAGGAGGCATGTTCCTACCTCAGAGCCTTTGCATTAACAACAACAACAACAAAAAACCAGTTGCCATGGAGTCCGTTCTGACTCCTGGTGACCACAAGTGCATCAGAGTAAAATTGTGCACTATAGGGTTTTCCATTGGCTGGTTTTTCAGAAGTAGATCACCAGGCCTTTCTTCCGAGGCACCTCTGGTAGACTCAAGCCTCCAAACTTTTGGTTAGCAGCCAAGCACGGTAACAATTTGCATCACCCAGGGACTGCCTTGTTTCCTTTGTCTGGGATGTCCTTCCAAGTATCTGCATAGCAAGTTCCCGCTTGTCTTTCAGGGCTTCCCTCAAAGTCATCTTCTGAGTGGGGCCTTCCCCGGTCATTCCATCTACAGTTTTACCCACAATCCCACCTCAGCTCTTCACAAGTTCCTTCTTTGTTTTAATTTTATCCTTAGCACTTATCACTATTTACCTAACATACTATATATTTTATGTAATTATCTTATGTCTTCCATACTAGACTGTAAGCTTCATGCAGGCAGAGATTTTCATCTATTTTTGTTCTACTGCTGTATCCCTAGTGTTCAGAGCAGTTTCTGGCACATAGTAGGCACTCAGTAAATAAATGTTGAGGAAGGAAGGAAAGAAGGAAGGGAAGGAGAGAAAGAAGGATGGCGGGAGGAAGGAAGGAAGAAAGGACAAAAAAACAGAAAAGATGCAAATAGCAAAATTAAAAAAATGAAAGAGAAGACATTACAATTGACATGATGGAAGTAAGGAGAATTATGACAGAATATTATGAACAACTGCATGGCAGCACACTGGATAACCTAGATGAAACAGACAAATTCTTAGAAGCACACAATCTACACAAACTGACTCAAGAGGAAATAGAAAGTCTCAACAGATACCTAACAAGTGAAGAGATAGAATCAGTGATTGAAAACCTCCCAACAACAACAAAACAATCCTGGACCAGATGGCTTCGCTGGGGAATTCTACTAAACATTCAGAGAATTGACACTAATACTGTTTAAAATCTTCCAAAAGATATAGAAGGAAGGAATAGTCCCTAATTCATTCTATGATGCTGACATAATCCTGATACCCAAATCAAAGACACCACAAGAAAATAAACCTACAGGCCAATATCGCTTATGAATATAGATTCAAAAATCCTCAACAAAATACTAGCGAACAGAATACAACAGCATATTAAAAGAGTCATACACCATGACCAAGTGGGATTTATTTCAGGAGTGCAAGGGTGGTTCAACATTAGAAGATCAATCAACGTGCTACATCACATCAATAGAACAAAGGAAAAGAACCACATGATCATCTCTATGGATACAGAAAAAACATTTTATAAAATCAAACATCTTTTATTGATGAAAACCCTAAAAAAGATTGGAATAGAAGGGAAATTCCTCAGTATGATTCAGGGCATATATGAAAAGTCAACAGCCAACATTATACTTAATGGAGAAAGTCTGAGAGCTTTCCTCTTGAAATCAGAAACAAGACAAGGGTGCCCATTCTCACCACTTCTATTCATTATTATATTAGAAGTCCTAGCCAAAGCAATAAGACAATAAAAAGAAATAAAAGGTATCCGGACTGGAAAAGAAGAGGTAAGATTTCTCTGTTCGTGGATGATATGGTCCTCCACAGAGAAAATCTCAAAAAGCCTGCAAGAAAACTTCTAGAGCTAATACAGGAATTTAGCCAAGTTGCAGGGTACAAGGTCAATAAAAATCAGTTGGGTTTCTGTACACCAGCAATGAGAATTCTTAAAGGGAAATTAAGGAAACAGTTCCATTTACAATAGCAGCTAAGAGAATAAAATACCTAGGAATAAATCTAACCAGGGATGGGAAGGACTTATACGATGAAAACTGTAAAACTCTGCTTAAAGAGATTAAAGAAGACTTAAATAAATGGAAGGATGTTCCCTGTTCATAGGTTGGAAGACTTAATATTGTTAAGATGTCAGTACTACCCAAAAGGATCCGTACAGTAGATTCAGCCCAATCCCAATCAAAATTCCAACAGCCTTCTTGCAGAAATAGAAAAACCAATCCTCAACTTTATATGGAATGGCAAGAGGCCCTGAATAGCTAAAGCAATGTTGAAAGAGAAGAACAAATTAGGAGGACTCACACTTCCTGATTTTAAACATACTATACAGCTACACTAATCAAAACAGCCGGGTACTTATATAACAATAGACACATATAGACCAATGGAATAGAATAGAGAGTCCAGAAATAAACCCGTATGTCTATGGTCAACTGATTTTTGACAAAAGTGCTAAGTCCATTCAATGGGGAAAGAAGAGTCTCTGCAATAAATGGTGCTGAGAAAATTGGATTTTCACATGCAGAAAAATGTAACAGGATCCATGCCTCACCTGTAAAAAAAACACCAGTTGCCATTGAGTCGATTTTGACTCATAGCAACCCTGTAGGACAGAGTAGAACTACCCCATATGGTTTCCAAGGAGCAGTTGGTGGATTCAAACTGCCGACATTTTGGTTATCAGCCAAGCTCTTAGCAGCGCCACCAGGGTTCCCCATGCCTCACACCATACACAAAAACAAATTCAAAATGAATTAAGGACCTAAATGTTCAAATTAAAATTAAATTCTTAGAAGAATTTAATTGGATGGAGTGGTACAATGAGAGATTTCATCACATTACCCGTTTAACATTTTTGTACCTTGGTTGACCCCAGGTAATTGAAACTGTGGAAAGCGAAACCACAGAGAAAGGGGGGCTACTGTAGATCATCAGGCTTTTCTTCTGAGGTACCTCTGGGTGGACTCAAACCTCCAACCTTTTGGTTAGTATCTGAGTGCTTTAACTGTATCACACAGGGACTTCCTTTAGTGCCAACCTTAGGGCTAAAATAAACCTCCATATCAGTCCCTGGGGAGAAGGAATTTCTCAGAAATCCTTCACATGGAGAATTACTTCAGGAAGGGATAGACCTTCTGGGATCACTTACCACAAAAGAAAATCCTTCCAAGATTTCTGTCATGTCGGTTGGTTTTGCCTATTTTTGAGCTTTAAATAAATGGAAGCATACGGACGTACCTTTTGTCTGGCTTTTTTTGCTCAAATTAGTGTTTGTGAGAGTCATTCATATTGTTGTATGTTACAATGGACACAAAATGGGCAATGTCTTACAATGTAAAACATGATGGACATTTGCATTATTTGCAGTTTGGGCTATTATGAAGAAACTGTTGTGAAGGTTTTTGTACATGGCTTTGGTGAATATATTTGGGCATTTCTGCTAGATATGTATCTCGGCAGGGAATTAATATATCTAGGTGTGAGATACTGGGTAAATTTAAGTACAGCTCTAGTAAAGATGGAGCCCTGGTGGCACAGTGGTTAAGAGCTCAGCTGCTAATGAAAAAGTTGGCAGTTCAAATCCACCAGCTGCTCCTTGGAAACCCTATGGGGCAGTTCTACTCTGTTCTATATGGTTGCTATGAGTCAGAATCGACCCAACGGCAACAGTTTTCTTTTGGTTAGTGGGTGTAAAGTGGTATCTCTTCTGGTTTTTATTTGCATTCCCTGATGACTAATGAGGTTAAGCAATTCTCATTTTTTGGTTATTTTGATAATCTCTTTTGCAAAATGCCTGTTCAAGACTTTTGCTCATTTTTCCTTTGGATTATCTGTCTTTTTCTTATTGATTTGCAGGAGTTCTTTACATATTCCAGGTATAAGTTTTTGTTGGGTGTATATATTGGAAATATTTTCTGAGATTGGTCTTTTCATTCTCCTAGTAGTGTATCGATTAACAGGGATTTTCATAAGGTGCAATTTATTGATTTTTTCACCTTTGTAGTTAGTGCTTTATGTCTCCTCTTTAAAAAATTTTTGCCTACCGCAGACTCATAAAGATATTCTCCTACATTCTCCTCTGAAAACTTTTTTGTTTTATCTTTCACATTTAGACCTATTGCCATCTCAAATTTGTTTTTGAGTATGGTATGCATTGGGGCTCAACATTTTTTTCTGAATCTGTATTTAATTGACCTCACACCATTTACTGAAAAACTATCCTTTTTGGATGCACTGCAGCACCATCTTTGTCATAAAACGAGTGCTTTTAATGACAATGGTACCACGCTGCCAAATGTACTGACAATAGCAGTCCAATGTCTGTATCCTCTCAGAAAGTCCCAAAGTGCCCTGGTGGTGGGAAGAATATGGCTTCAGTGGAAATAGCTCCAGTGACAGGACTGCAGATGATAAAGGGTGATTCCCATAGCTGCTCCTCAGCCCTGTCTGCAAAGCTCTTGTTCCTTTTTAAAATTATATGTATATATGTATATATATATATATATATATATATATATATATATATATAAAGTTTGAACTGTGTAGAAAGATTAAAAAGCAAACAGTATGAGTATCTTTCCTCTTGCATAACTCATACACATCTACCTCTCAGTAATAATCACTGTTACCATTACTACTAATAATAAAAAAAAAGAAAAAAAAAGGTGCCGTTGGGTCGATTCTGACTCATAGCGACCCTATAGGACAGAGTAGAACTGCCCCATATGGTTTCCAAGGAGCACCTGGTGGATTCAAACTGCCAGCCTTTTGGTTAGCAGCCAAGCTGTTAACCACTGCACCACGAGGACTCCACTGTTAATAATAGCTAACATTACCGAGCAGTTACTATGTATAAGGCATGTCTCTAAGCATTTTACAGCAATTATTTTATTAAAATTTATCATGCATTCCTCCTGACATTTTGGATGCATATGCACACACCCTTTTCTTCTTAAAGAGTTTATAGTCTTATGCTGTTAGGAACCCTTTGCTATTGAATAGAACTGCCCCATAGGGTTTCCAAGGCTGGAAGTCTTTTTTTTTTTTTTTTAATTGTGTGCTTTAGGTGAAAGTTCATAGTTCAAAGTTAACTTCTCATTCAAAAATTTATACACATATTGTTTTGTGACATTGGTTGCAATCCCCACAATGTGACAGCATGCTCCTGCTTTCTACCCTAGGTTCCCTGTGTCCATTCATCCAGTTCCTGTCCCTTCCTGCCTTCTTGTCTTACTTTTGGACAGGAGTTGCCCATTTGGTCTCCTATATTTGATTCACCTAAGCAGCACATTCCTCATGTGTGTTAGTTTTTGTTTTATGGGCCTATCTAACCTTTGTCTGAAAAGTGGGCTTCGGGGGTGGTTTCAGTTCTTAGTTAGTAGGGCCATAGTCTTGGGGGTTCCTCCAGTCTCTGTTAGACCAGAAAGTCTGGTCTTTTTTTGTGGATTTGAATTCTGTTCTGTATTTTCTCCCCTTTCTGTCTGGGACTCTCTGTTGTGATCCTTGTCAGAGCCGTCAGTGGTGGTAGTTCTTCTGGGCTCAGGCTGGTGGAGTCTCTGGTTCATGTGGTCCTTTAGTCATTTGGGCTAATATTTTCCTTGTGTCTTTGGTTTTCTTCATTTTCCTTTGCTCTGGGTGGGACAGGACCAATAGATGTATCTTAGATGGCCACTCCCAATCTTTTAAGACCCCAGACGTTACTCACCAAAGTGGGATGTAGAACATTTTCTTTATGAACTATGTTACGGCAATTGACCTAGGTGTCCCCACAAGACTATGGTCCCCAGCCCCCACCCCAGCTACTTGGTCCCTCAAAGTGTTTGGATATGTCTAGAAAACTTCAATGCTTTTGCTTTGGTCCAGTTGTGCTGACTTCCCCTATATAGTGTGTAGTCTTTCTCTTCACCAAAGCTGACACTTGTCCACTATCTAGTGATTTCCTCTTCCCCCCCTCCCCACCCTTGTAACCATCAAATAATTTTTTTTGTGTGTAAACCTTTTCTTGAGTTCTTATAAGAGTTGTCTCATACAATATTTGTCCTTTTGTGACTGACTTATTTCACTCAGCATAATATCCTCCAGATTCATCCATGTTGTGAGCTGTTTTGAGGATTCATCATTGTTCTTTATTGCTGCACAATATTACAGTGTGTAGGTATCATAATTTGTTTATCCATTCATCTGTTGATGAGCATTTAGGTTGTTTCCATCTTTTTGCTATAGTGAATAGTGCTGCACTGAACATGAGTATGCATATGTCTATTTATGTGATGGCTCTTTTTCTTATTTCTCTAGGGTATATTCCTAGCAGTGGGATTGTTGGATCATATGGTATTTCTATTTCCAGCTTTTTAAGGAAGCACCATATCATTTTCCAAAGTGGTTATACGATTTTACATTCCCACGAGCAGTGCATAAGAGTTTCAATCTCCCAGAAACCTCTCCAACATTTGTTGTGTTTTTTTGGATTAGTGCCAGTATTGTCTGGGTAAGATGGTATCTCATTGTTCCAAAGCTGTAAATCTTTGTGGAAGCAGACTACCACATCTTTTTACCTCCAAGTGGCTGATGGGTTCAAACTGCTGACCTTTCAGTTAGCAGCCGAGCACTTAACCATTGTGCCACCAGTCTTGGATAATTTGCCATCTCACTATACGTAGACCTACCTCATTCTTTTTAGCTGCATAGTTTCTATTGACTGGATAACCAGTAACCAGTTGCTGCTGAGTTGACACTGACTCATGGTGATCCCATGTGTGTCAGAGTAGTACTGTGCTCTACAGGGTTTTCAGTGTCTGATTTTTTGAAAGTAGATCACCAGACCTTTCTTCCAAAGCACATCTGGGTGGTCTTGAACCTCCAGCTTTTCAGTAAGCAGCCAAGAATGAACCGTTTGCATTACCTAGGGACTACGTTGAATGGATAGGATACCATAATTTCTTTAATAAATCCTCTGATGAAGGACATTTCATTGTTTTTAATTTTTTGTTATTACAAACAATGCTATAATGAATATTCTTGCCATAGATATTTTTGCAAACTTCTGCATCTCTGTAGAATTATTTCTTATTACTGTTTACTATTACTGGAGCCCTAGCAGGTCAAATCAACCAGCCACTCCTTGGAAACCCTATGGGACAGTTCTACTGTCCTATGGGGTCACTATGAGTTGGAATCGACTCAACAGCAATGAGGCTTACTACTAGTAGAATGTAAATTTCATGATGTCAGAAACTATGTTTTGTTTATTGCAGTATCTCCAGTACTTTATTCCTAGTGCCTAGCATATAGTAGGTGTTCAATAAATACTTGAATGCCCACCATTTTACACCCATCAGATAGACAAAAATAAAGAGTCTGACAATATCAAGTGTTAACAAGGATGTGAGGCAACAGAGAATTCTCATATTGTGCTGATGAGTGTGTAAATGAGTACATTTGATTTGGAGAGCAATTTGAAACGTGCGTATTCTAGGAAAAACCATTTTTGCTCATAGATATATATTAAAGATATTCTTGCACAGGTGCTCAAGGAGACATATACAAGAATTTCATAGCAGCATTGCTTGTAATAAAAAAAAATTGGATGACCTTCAACAGACCAACAGATAAATTATCACACAATAATGCATTGGAATGAACTAAAACTATATGTATTAACATGAATAAATTATACAAATGTTGATGACAAAAAATAAGAAAGTTGTCGGATTAGCATTTATAAAAAGTTTAAAATATACAAAACAATATTACAGAAAAAACAAAACCAAACTCACTGCCCTTGAGTCGATTCTGACTCTAGTGACCCTATAAGACAGAGTAGAACTGTTCCATAGGGTTTCCAAGGAGCTCCTGGTAGATTTGAACTGTCAACCTTCTGGTTAGAGAGTGTTTAGAAATACATCCATAGATGGCAAAAATATAAAGACAGGAACAGGAAAGAGAAACACCTAATTCAGGCAAGTAGCCATTTCTAGGAATAGGGAAAGAAATGTGTTCAGGAATGAATACCAGGAAGCCACACTTTCTGGAATAATTTATTTAAGCTTTGTAGTGGGTACATATTTATTATTGGCTTTACCTTTTTTGTGTGACTAATATATTTTATAATTTAAAAAAGGAAACATCATTTATTCCTATTTTAATGAGAGTTTAAAAAATCATCAGTGGATGTTGAATTTTATTAAATGCCTTTTTGGTGTCTATTAAGGAGTTCCTGGGTGGTATAAATGGTTAAGTGCTTGACTAGCGCTGAAAGGTTGGTGGTTCAAACACACCCACAGGTAACTTGGAAGACAGGCCTGGAATCTGCTTCTGAAAGGTCACAGCCTTGAAAACCCTATGGAGCAGTTTTACTCTGCACAACACATAGGGTTGCCATGAGTCAGAATCAACTTGATGGCAATTAACAACAACAATAATCACTTTATTTTTAAATCTGGCCCTGGTTTCTGTACCTGGTACATATGAAACACCCAATAAATGAATTCATGAATACCTACCCCTCTCTCAATCCTTCTCTATCTGAGCCCTACAAATTTAAGTCAAAGCCCAGTTCCTCTCAAAGACTCTCTCTTTGGTGGACTCCTAGGGCTTTTTGAGGGCAAAGATTGCACCCATTACCACAACTCGGGGGTCCCTTGCATAGTGTTGAGCACCACCAATGGTGTGTAACCTTGGACAAGCTTCTTCCCTTGTTTCTACTGCCCCAGAGTTAGTTCCTCTCCTCGTTTGCCACATGTACTGCAGTTAAACTGTTTATTAATTAGGAAGGGCAAGGGCCTGTCTTTAAATTAATCATTGTATTCCCGGGATCTCTTCCAGTGCCTGACACATAGAAGGGTCTCTGGAAATACCTGCTAAATGAACAGGATTAAATGAGATGACATATTTGCATGCGCCTGATACAAATGCACTCAGACTTTAAAAAAATTTTTTTTTAATTTTAGAATAGTTTTAGAATTACAGAAAAGTTGGAAAAATAGTATGGTGTGTTCCCTTATACCCTTCACCCAAGCGTCCCTATTGTTAACATCTTATACTACTGTGATAACCAAGAAACCAATATTTGTACATTGCTGTTAACTGAACTCCACCCTTTAGTCGGATTTCACTAGCTTTTCTCTAATGTCCTTTTATCTGGTCCAGAGTCCCAACCAGGATACCACATTACATTTAGTCATCATATCTCCTTAGCCTCTTCTAGTCTGTGGCGGTTTCTCAGACTTTCCTTGTTTTCAATTAACTTCAACAGTTCTGAGGAGTGCTGGTCAGGTATTTTGTAGAAAGATCCTCATGGAGTAATGGGTTTGGAGGAGGAACACCACAAAGGTGAAGTGCTATTCTCAACACATCATATCAAGGGTACATAATATCAACCTGATGGCACTGATTATGTTAATGTTCATCATTTGGTAGTGTTTGCCAGGTTTCTCCACTGTAAAGTCACTCACCCACCCCCTTCCATATTCACAAAGCGCAGCGTACACTCAAAGGGCAGGGAGTTAAGCTCCTAGCTAGGTAAACTGTTTGGAATTCTGTGCGGTGAATTTGTCCCTCCCCCCTATTTATTTATGTATTTATTAAAACGTTTTTGAACATATAAAGAAAACTTCTCAAGAAACTTTTTTTTTTTGCATTCTGCGGAGTTTCTGAATCGCTGTTTACTTGACAAGTTAAATGGCAGGGCCATTCTAGGAGTTATTTTCGCACGTGACATCAACAACTGTTTCAGGGGCCACGAAAGGGAGGACGTGGTGATGGGGATGGTGGGCGACCCCTGAGATGATGGGCATCAAGGTGGTGGGTTAGGGGCTTGCGGCAGAGGGCGCAGCAGAGTTTGGCTCTGGGAAAGCGGTGGGGTGATCCGTAGAGACCCCAGAACCCGCGTTCATCCTCCACCCCAACTTGGGATTCGCAGATATCCCTCAGCCAACATGCCTCGACGGCAAAACAAGAGTTCTTGGCGTGGGCAGGCCCCTCCAGTCGTCGGAATGTTTTTCATTCTTTTCCTGCGCAAGTCCCTTGGGGAACAAGAAAAACCGGCTTCGGCCACCGCTTCCAGCCTGAGAGAGGGAGAGGCGATGCACCGCCCTTAGGCGGTCAGAGCAGTGCCTAACAAATGACCGGATGCTCTCGCCAGCCCTGGAAGCAGACCTCCCGCCAAAACCTCCGCCGCCTGCAGCCGCTCGGTCCGAGCCTCCACACAGTGAAACCCTGACGCGACACCCTCGGCAGGTGGACCAAGGAGCAGCGTGGGCGTGGGCGTGGCCTTTACACGGCAGCGCGTGCGGGGCGCCGGGATCTCAGCGCGCAGGCGTCGCCAGCGACCACGGCGGCGGTTGCTGCGCTTGGTAGTGGTATCGCTGTGTAAGGCGCAGGCGCCGTGAAGTCCGCCCGCCCCAGGCCTTAGTTCGCTGTCTACTCGTCATGGCTACCGAGGAAAGGCCTTTCCACCTGGTGGTGTTCGGCGCCTCAGGCTTCACCGGCCAGTTCGTGGCCGAGGAGGTGGCCCGGGAGCAGGTGGACCCGCAGCGGAGCTCCCGCCTACCCTGGGCCGTGGCGGGCCGTTGCCGGGAAAAGCTGCAGCGAGTGCTGGAGAGGGCTGCCCTGAAGCTGGGTAAAAGGCGGCGGGATGGGACGGGGCTTCGGGGCAGCCGGCGCCCTCGCCGCTGCCGCTCTCATCCCGGAGCCCCCATAACCCTGGCTGAGTTCAAGTCGCCGAAAATGAGCGTTTCTCCTCTACAGTCGCACCCTAGATCTCCTCCAAGCCCTGTTTGAGGACCGGAAGAGGAAAACGATGCCTCAAATATTGACATGTCTTTGTTCCACTCACTAGATTTGTTAAGTTTTTCCCCCCTTTTATTTCTTTCCTCTCTCCTCTTTTGAATGTCTCCCTTGATCTCTAGAGTCCCACCGCCCTCCTCCACGTTTCTCTGGAAAAATAGTCAAGAATTTTAATCTTTGTTTCTCTGCCCCATCGTCTCTACAGCTGGGGGCACCTGGGGGTCTGGAGGTTTCTTGGCATTTCGTCAGATAGGAAAACCTGACATTGGTTTCTTGAAGAGTATTTGTACTCTGCCTTGCGTTTGGGGGATAGTAGAGCAACAGCGATTGTGTGAAAGCCAAGCGTAAGAGTTTTACAGATAATGTTGTTGGTGGTTTTTATTTATTTTTTGCTTGTAAAATTCCTCCAGCAGTCTTAGTCTTCTTCAGAAAAAGAAAGTCTGTATTTCTGGTTTGGACTTTTACTTAGTCCTTCAGCATTCACCCAGCATATGTTTATTGAATGGTGTTTTCTATGCCAGATCCTGTTCTAAGTACAGGGAATACAGATGTGGGACACACACACACACATACACCTGCCCTCATGCAGCTTCCATTCTAACGGGGAGAGGCATCTAATTTAGGACCCAATAGCCTTTAAATTTGGGTCTTAATTTTCCACCCTAGAGCCCCCTCATACAGATAAATAGCACCTGTTAGAGTGCTGGGTATGCTGTATTCTTTCTGTTTTAAGTTTCATCCCACTTTCTTATAAGTCCACACAAAGCCTTGTGTTTGATGGGAATATAAAATCTAATTTATTGGTGGTTAATGTAAAAGATACCACGTAGGCTTGACTCTCCTACAGCTCTTGACTTTTGTTACTACCAACACACGGAATCTTGACCAAAGAGTTTTTGTCTTCACTTTTCTAAGAAAAATTTCACAATTAAAATATATTCTTCCATTCTCTTTCTTGCTCAACAAGACTGTACAGATACAGCCTAATTACCTATTATTTGTAACACTCAAATCAAGGTGTGGGGACCATATCCTGACCCACCAAAACCTGCATTGCTCTAGTGATTCAGTTAATTCCGATTATTATGAGCCTGGTGTTCTTACACAGACTGTACTTTTCATCTGTCCTTTTTTGTTCTCATGATGTCAGTGTTAGTAACACTCCCCCAGCCCCCATAATTATGTGTAATTGTAATTGACAAGTTATTTTTATAATATAAATCTCTTGGCATGGAAGTCAGGAAAATCATCTACTTCAGCATCTAAAGTTGACTGTAAAATTGTCGTGTTACACAGGATTGTCATTTAAAAAATGCTTACGTTAGAACTTTTTTTTTTTAAATCAGTGATGTTTTTTAGTAACCTTAGTATTCATTTTCTTCATAGCCTTTTAACACAGTTAAAAACAGTTTTATCTTCTGTTTGAGAAGGAGAGGTAGCTTTCAGTATATTTGGTAAATTTGTTGTCACTGGTTGCTATAAAAAGATCTCACAGATCTAATGTTGTACCAGGATTTACTTAAAATGATTTCTTTCTTATTTTAGGAAGACCGACACTGCCGTCTGAAGTTGGAATAATAATTTGTGATATCGCTAACCCAGCCTCACTTGATGAAATGGCTAAACAGGCAACAGTTGTCCTCAATTGTGTAGGACCAGTAAGTGATCAACCCTTCTTTGTATCAGAACAAACCATGCATTCATTGCTAGCAAAATGGTATTTCAAATTCCAGAGAAACATAAGGGCAAGGGACAGAAGAGTTGGTTGATGGCCTTAACCCCCATAATGAAGTTTTCACTTCTTAGGGGGAGCAAATGGATATGACAGAGTCTCCTGAGAGAGGGAGTGGCAGGTTCTCTGTGATACTGTAGTCAAGGAACGTGTGCTGGTTCGTTCACTGGTTAAAGCTATGATTGCCAAGCTTTTTTTTTTTTTTTTAAATGTACGCCCCTTCCATAAAAAATGTTTGCGCACGCATCCCCAGTATATTTTTTATTTATAAGTTATATTTTTTGTATTTACCATACAAATATATATATATATAAAATGCATGAAAAAGACTGAAAAAGCATTAATTTATTCAATAAATCTTTATTAAATGCTCACTATATGTGAAAGCCACTCTTCTAGGCACTTGGGACACAATGGTGAGCAAAACAGAAAATCCCTCATGGAGCCTACATTCCAGTGGAGGAGACAAAACAAAAAATTAATTATATTAGGTAGTGGTAGGTGCTTTGAAGGAAAATACAGCAGGGTAAGGTAAGGACATAAGGAGATTGATGGGTCATACTGTGTGAGACGGTTGGTTGGGAAGGCCCTTATGAGGAACTGACATTTGAGCAGAGACCTGAATGAAATGAAGGAGCAAACTGTATGAATATTTGAGAAGAGTATTCCAGGGAATAGGAAGTGCTTAAGAATGTGCTTAATGAGACTAAGGAATGTGACAGGCCAGTGTGTTTGGAGCCCTGGGAACAGGGGAGAGAGGTAGGCAGTTAGATTGGACCTTAGAGGCCAAGGTCAGGATTTGGATTTTCTTCTAAATGGGACAAAGAATCATTGAATGGTTCTCAAGGGCGTGAGTTGTTTGGCTTCTGAGAGGAAAATAGACAGTAGGGAGCAAACAGTGGAATAGTCCAAGCAAGACAAATACCAGGGTAGTAAAGGCGGTGAGAAGTGATTGAGTTCAGAGTATATTTTGAAAGAAAGAACCAACAGCATATGGTGTTGTACTGGATGTGAAAGGGGAGTCAAGGATAACTCCAAGACTTTTAGGCCCATGCAACAGGGTGAATGGTGATGATATTTACTGACCTGGGGAAACCATCACAATTGGCAAAATGTGAAAACTGCGCATCTAGAAGAATTTTCATAATTTTATTTTATTGAAAGCAAAAAGTTTTGAACTGTTATTAAATAAAACTGTATTTAAAATGTCATTTATTTAGATGTATCTCATTCTTCACCAGCTTAGATTCGGTGGTCCATTGCTGTAATCGCTCTCTTATATATACCCTCAATCAACTCACTTGCCCTCCCTTCCTCAGTGCTCTGGTGAAACTCCAACCCTGGTTATTGTAACGCTGTGCTTACTCTTTACCTGTACGTGAGTAGTCCAGTGTGGCTGAAGAAAAGCACATCACCATGCTGACTGGTCTCTCTTGAGTATGTGGTCACAAACCTCAAGTGGGGCCTCAACACCTCCTCAATTCTGCTACATTTTCCTAGTTTATTCTCCTCTTTAAAGCAACACTTTCACAACTTCATTTTCCTCGAACTTTTAGCGTCTTACTCTCCTTACTCTCATCTGATGATTTTAGCTTTTTTTTTTCACTACGAAAATAGAAGCTGTGAAAAGAGGATTTCTTCATTTTCATTATACCAAATCTGCCTACCTACCTACCTGCATTAAACCCAGTACTCTGCCTTACCTCTTGTTGCAAGGAAAAACTGCCTGTACTCCTATTGGGTGTAGTCTGCAGTTACACACTTTCTTGTTATCATCACATTTTCCCTCTTTACTGGATTATTTCTGTTAACATACAAATATGTGATATCTCCTGTCTTAAAAAAAAAAAAAAAACTTCCTTTGATTCCACAGACCCCTCCAACTACTGCTCCAATTTTCTGTGACCCTTTTTAGCAGAACTCCTTGAAAGAATTGTCTTTTCTCACTATCTCCACTTTTTCCAATCCTACTCTAAAGCTTCTCTTACCAGGCTTTTATCCTAACTTACTCCAAGGCAGCGCCACTACTTGGCACTACTCTGTCAAAGTCCCCATCTTGCCAAATCCAGTCATCAATTCTCAGTCCTGTTTTTAATCACATCTCTTGGCATTTGATCCAGTTGATCACGTTTTCCTTTCTTCTCTTGGCTTCTGGATACTCACCCTCCCCTAGTTTTTCTCCTGTGTGCCGGCTTTGTCACATCTCCACTGTTGGGTTCTTTTATCATCTCCCATCTAAAATGCTAGAGGCTTCCAGAGCTCACGCCTTAGAAACTTCCCTATTTACACTCTCACAGACGGTATTTTTTAAACAGTAGATTGTGAAATCAATTTAGTGGGTTGAGTCTCAGCATTAAAAAAAAAAATCAAATAGACTAGAATAGAAAATATCAGGACGCATCACACATAATAAGAGTAAGTACTGGTTCATGAAACTTTTCTTTAGTTAGATATATTTGTGTATGGGATTGCTGTGTGAAATGAATTTCTTAGCATGGCTTGTGGTCAAAAGGTTTGAAAGCCATTGCTTTAAATACCGTCTGTATGAGGCTGACGATATATTTCCAGTGAGGATCTCTCTCTTAAACTTCAGACTAGTAGATCTAACTACCTCCTTGATATCTTTACTTGGATGGTTCAGTCTAGATTTTTTGCCCCCAAAACCTGCTCCTTCCTTAGCTCTACTTGGATTGTCATTTTTACTTTGTAATATACGTAACAGAAAATTTATACTTCTAGGAATAGACGAAATGTCAACTTTGTTGGTTTGGGGTCATTATTTGCAGGTATCTTTTAACAACTTGTCTATTTTGTGAGGGTTCATTTAGTTAAAGCCAGTTGGTATCTGTGACATTAAGTCCCAATACACTGAACAGGTCTAACTGAATGAGGCTGTCTCACTCTGGCCCTGTCTATGTTGTGGAACTCTCCCATGCTCCCCTCAGGATACCTTTTGTATCCCGTAATCAACACATGACCACTTGACATGCGCCCAGGGAACGTGCTGTAGTCAGTCCATATGTTAACTAGTAATAAAACTTATTTCCTTCTTTGTGTTTCCTATAAAAATTAGCATGAATAAAAGTTCCAACATTTACTTCCACACTCAGTGGATTTTTTTGTGTACTCCTTGGTGGTAAGCACACCTACTTGAGAGACCACTGGGAGTGAGGAGACTAGGATTGCAATTTTGATCTGTAAGCTAATTGGCTTCACATAAATGTGTCTTCTGAGATCAAGGATTGCTACTGTGACTCTATCCATTTATCTCAAAAGCACAAGGGTACTTGATAGAAAGAAGTGATGCTATTAATAAGAAAAAAAATAATAAAAGCTAACATTTACTGGGTACTGTGTACTTGGCACTATACTAAACTCTTAACATTATCTTACTTCATCCTCACAACAACCCAATAAATACGTGCTGTTATATTATCGAGGAGCCCTGGTGGCACAGTGGTTAAGCACTTGACTGCCAATTGAAAGGTCGGTGGTTAAAACCTACCTGCTACTCTGAAAGAGAAAGATGCAGCAGTCTGCTTCAGTAAAGATTTACAGCATTGGAAACCCTGTGGGGCGGTTTTGCTCTGTCCTGTAGGGTCTCTATGAGTCATTTTTGATGAGGAAATTGAAGCTTAGAGAGGTAAAGTAACTTGCTCAAGGTCACACAGCTAGTGAGTGCAGAGCCTAACTTTAAAGCTCATGTTCTAGACCAGTGTGCTCTTCAACCATTTTCATTTCACAGTTTTGTCTCAGTCTTCCCTTGTTGAAGTGTATCAGAATAGATATTAGGAGTGGGATCCAGGCACTCTGAACTAGAACCTTTACTTCTGACCACTATGCTTACTTGTCCCCTGTGCTAGGAAGTGGAGGAGGAAGAACAGGTGTAGACAGAAAGATGATGAATTCAGTTTTGGGCATGGTGAAACTGAGATGTCTGCTAGAGATCCTTGAATTAAGGGAGGAAATGCAATATAGTGGCTTTTTTTTTTTTTTTAAGTAAGGAAATTAAAGAGCAAATAAAGGGAAAGGGAAAATGAAGCCAAAGTAAAATTAGTGTTATGCATGAATTATGCCACAAGTCCAGTGCTATTGCTTATCCTGAATTTTCTAACAAACCACAGATAAAGAAACCTTACCAGTGAGCAGCTTTGGAGATAGAGGTTGGAAGTTAGCAGCATACCTGCTGTAGTTGAAATCAGGAGAGTAGATGAGATTTTCCAGGGAGAATGTCTAGGACAGTAATTCTCCATCTTTAATGTGCGTAAGAATCACCTGTGAGCCTTATTTATGATGCAGGTTACTGGAGTCTACCCCAGAAAGTCTGATTCAGGAGGTTTGGGGTGGGACTGAGTAACCAGTATATTTAACAGGTGTCTCAGTGCTGCTGTGAACAGAAATACCACAAGTGAGTGGCTTTGGCTTTAACAAATTTCTCACAGTTTTGGAGGCTGGAAGTCTGAATTCAGAGTGCCGGCTCTAGGTAAAGGCTCTCTGTGAGCCCTGGGGAAATCTTTGTCTCAGCTTCTGTAGCATTCTTCTCACTGTCCTTGGAGATCACCACGTGACATCTGTCTTCCCCCATTCATGCTTGCTTGCTTCTTTGCCTCATCTCCTTTTATGTATCTCAAAAGTGGTAAGGTTTAAGACTCACCCTACACTGATGGCATCCTTGACATCACAAAGGAAATCTTATTCCCAAATGGGATTACATCCACAGGTATGTTGTACTGTAGTTGTTTTATGCCGTTGACTCAATTCCAACTCAGTGACCCTGCAGGACAGAGTAAAAGTAAAACTGCCCCATAGGGTTTCCTAGGCTGTAATCTTTTTACAAAAGAAGAGCCCAGGTGGAACAGTGGTTAAGCGGCTTTGGGGCTTCTGTAAAGATTTACAGCCTTGGAAACCCTGAGGCAGTTCTTCTCTGTCCTGTAGGGTCGCTATGCGTGGGAATTGACTCTTTCCATGGGAATGGGTAAGGTAATCTTTATGGAAGCAGACTGCAATATCTTTCTCCCGCAGCACGGCTGGTGGGTTCAAACTACTGACCTTTCAGTTAGCAGTTGAGCGCTTAACCATTGTGCCACCAGAGCTCTTCCCACAGGGATAGGGGTTGGGATTTACAACATATATTTTTGGGATGCAATTAAATCCACAACAAGTGATCCAGGTGATTCTAGAGTGGACTTCTAATCAAGTTGAGAAACTTTAGGGTAAGATAACCAAGAAAAGGGCCAAAGAAAGACTTAAGTGAGTTTCATGGTGGGGTGCTTGCACACTCCAAGGATGATCCATTGGACTCAGAAGGAAAACAGAGCTTCAACTTCTGTTTAATTTCAACTTTATGTATGCTTAAAATGCATATTAGTGTAGTTCTGTAGATATGTAAGTGATTTGTAGATAGAGTCATATAGCTAACAGATGGTAGATTCAGGTTCTGAACTTGGATCTCGCTGCCTTGAAAGCCCATGTGTTGTGCCACACTGCTTCAATAATTTTATGTGGTTGGTTAATGGCAAAGGAGGGACTGGAATAGAATACACTTCTGCCAGTCCAGTATCCAATGCTGTCTGCCATTTTTAAGAAGGATGGTGAGAATCTAGAAGTGAGGCCATAGAGTTGATGTTTAGGTAAACAGGACAGCCCATGTGACCTACTTGAAAAGTCAATCCTTGCATTGGCCTGCCTTTTCTCTTAAGTGTCCGTTTACCCTGTTTCTTGAAGGCTAGAAGAATAAAATGATCTCTTCCATCTTTTGCTGCCAGGAATGAGAAAATCAAGAGTTTGTTCTCCTCCTTACCCTACATTTACAAAGAAAAATATTTGTTATACTTCCCTTTGAAGTATTGAGGGGACTGAATCTTGGCCTAAGTAACTATTATACATTTAAATTTTTATTTTAATTCCTGGAGTTTGTGCAACAAATAAGTTGGGAGATTCAATATCAGAAGACTCAGAATATCTACTCTGTCCAATATTAAACTTATCCTCCCCAGACCTCCTCCTCTTCCTGTTTTTCTTTATTTTTGCAAATAGTACCACTGACTTTTGGCCCCATGTCCAGCGACTCAGAAGTCCAATCATTTCTACCTTTTCAGTATATCTTATCCTGAGTATATCCTGCCACTTCCTTAGTCTAGTCTTTCTTGATTTCTTATCTGCCTCTAGTTTTATTCTCCAGTATTGCAAGCAGAGTGATATGTCTGTACTGTAGATTTTACACTACCATCCGTTTAAAATCCTCCAGGAGAGCGTAATAATCTAGAAGAATAAAGTCCAAACTTCTTAGTATGGCATTGTTAGTATGGCACTCACAGTCTTTCCTGATCTGGCCCTAGTGTTTCTTTCCAAACCCATCTCTGTCTCCACCCTGTGCTTCAAGTATCCTGAACAGCTTACAGTTTCATCTATGGCCTTTTTTGTACCTTTATATATACTTTTCCCTTTATCCAGATTTTTCTTTTTCCTGGCAAATCCTTACTCTTCCTTCAGGATTCACCTCAAATGAGTCACTTCTTCTATAAAACTTTCCTTGTCTTCGTCAGTTAGAGGTAAGCACACCTTCCTCTATAATGCCACTGTGCCTTATTTATTTACATTGTGAGGTGTTACAGTGCGGTTATGTTATTTTCTCAACTTATCTTTAGGCTACTTTATTAACATTTGATTTCTTAATAATAAAGACTAAGTGGTATTCCATTAATTTAAACTTGTTAACTAAGAGTAAACTGTTGGCTTTCTTTGTCCCCCAGTATCGATTTTATGGAGAACCTGTAGTAAAAGCATGTATTGAAAATGGAACTAGTTGTATCGACATCTCTGGAGAACCTCAGGTATGGAAAATAGAAAATGAAAAAGCTGGAATTAACAACACATAATTTTCTATTTAATGAAGTGGAAAATATTTAGTGTAATTTTGTAGATATATTTTAGAAGTTGATGACTTCTTTTTAGTGTGATAAAGATGGTATTCCTATGGAAGTAAGCACTGATAGCTTGAAGGAGTACACTCATGGTGAGGACTTATCTTCAGTTTTCTTGGATTTTTGTCTTCCCCAGAACCTCATTTATTTCAAGTCTGATGTGCTGATTTTTACAGCTGCTGCATGTTGCAAATTAAACTAATTAAAACTTATTGTCTATAAGTCTCAGAATCAAACTTATGTGACTGTTTCATTAGGAATTTCCTTTTTAAAATCAGGTTTCTACAACATTATAGAAAAATAAATTTAAAATCCCCTCAGCCTAAAAACTTTGAATGTTCACATTTATTGAATGCTTACCATATCCCTGACACTGTGCTAAGCACTCTGTGTAACTTTTTTAACATTCCTGTGAAGTAGGTATCTTCATCCCTATTTTATAGATGAGAAAATTGAAGCTTAGCAAGGTTAAGTATCTTGCTCAAAGTCATGCAACTAGTGTGTATAAGAACTAAGACTTATACTGAAGTTTGCCTGACTACAGGAATTGGTGTATTAATAAACATTCAGCTACACTGGCTTTAAAACTATAATGTCATATGTCTCTATAGCCTCTACTGAGTATTATCAGTGTACCAGTATAATACATGGAGTTTATCAATTGGGAATATAAAAAAATAGTGGGAAAATGTAAATTACCAGAATTGATTCGTGTAGAAATCATGAATGAAACAAAAAAAGAGGTAGGAAACATGAATCAAAAAAACCCAATTTCTATGTTTTTAAAATATCCCAACGTATCTTATAAGCTACCATAAATGATAGCAAAACCTAATAAAGATCCAAAGTATATAGAACTCTTTCAGCTCAATAACAGAAAGACAGATAACCCATTAAAAAAACGGGCAAAGGGAGGAGAAGAGACAAATCTCTTGTGCAGAATTCCAGATGGTTTATGTAGCTACTCTACCTTAAAGGAGGGGAGCATAACTCTTTCCTACCACTCTATCCATCTACCTTTTTATCTCTATATATGCATAGATGTGTATCTGTAATGATGTTCATCTGGGTAATGTAATTTGGGGTAATTTTTTTTTTTGCTTTTTTTGTACTTTACTAGATTTTTTACAGTAAGTATTATTTTTACTTTTAAAAGCCATTCTAAAGAATGAAGTGTCATTAAATTAATAGTGTTATTAAGATTAGTATATCTTCCCTGTTACCTGGCATATGGTAGGCATACAGTAAATATTTGCTGAATAAGTAAAAAAAAAGTTCTAATAGTTACTATTTCACTGCAAAGCCATATTAGTGAGCATTTTCAAAGTTTAATTCTTTAAAGGTAAATCATTAAAAAAGGTCGAGAAGGGAGAGGGTTGACATGTTGTGGGGTTGTTAACCAATGTCATAGAACAATATGTGTACTACTGTTTCATGAGAAGCTATTTGTTCTGTAAACCTTCACCTGAAGTACAATTAAAAAAAAAAAAAGGTAAATCATTTACTATTGGTATGGGTGTTTCTATATAGTCCTGATTGAGATTTTTGTCCTGGACTTTTTAGTTTCTGGAACTAATGTATTGGAAGTATCATGAGAAAGCTGCAGAAAAAGGGGTCTATATCATTGGAAGCAGTGGCTTTGACTCCATTCCAGCAGATCTGGGAGTACTGTATACCCGAAATAAAATGAACGGTAATTATTGATTAGTAAGCAATAAATGAGTGTAGTAATAGAAAGGCTTCATGTTTGTAATTGTGATTAACTAAAATCTAGTTAGGAAAAAAACATAGTTATAACTGGGTAATGTTAAAACACATGCTTTGTTTTTAATATAGCCATATTTGTAATAAAATGTTCTTCACGCTATTGTTTTTCAAGACAGGGAAGGTATCATAAGTGTTCTAAAATGAGAAATTATCCATTGTCTCAATTTAGTTATGATTGAAACCCATTGCTGTTGAGTTGATTCCAACTCATAGTGACCCTATAGGACAGAGTAGAACTGCCCCATAGGGTTTCCAAGGCTGTAATCTTTACGGGAGCAGACTGCCACATCTTTCTCCCACGGAGTGGCTAGTGGGTTTGAACTGCCAGCCTTTTGAATAGCAGCTGAGTGCTTAACTGCTGTGCTACCAGGGCTCTTTTACTTATGATTAGAGGTGTAAAATTTCTGGAAAAAAAATTTTGACAGCCATTTAAATTCAAACTTGGCTTTGTTTAGGAATTAGCACTTTTAAAAGTATAATTTATACAAATATTTTAGTTAAAAGGTTTGAAATTTTTTAACAAAGCTAGAAAGTACTGAACAAAGAATTTGTCATCTTTTTTACCTCATTTATAAAATGCAGACAGTAATTTAAGAATGGAAGAAATCATCAGTGTTATAGTAAAACATTATTATGGTAAAACATCGCAAGTTACTAATGTGCATATTTAAAAAGTATCATTTTATGAGAGATGACCTTAGAAAATGGCCTGAAATAGTTAACTCCAATGCTGCATAAACTGTTCTAAAACTTAATTTAAAAAGATGGAAAGTGTTCCAGTTTATATTAAAAAATCAACATAATTCTGAAACCAAAGCCCAGCAAAGATAACACAAAAAAAGAAAGCATTCTTTTTTACAAAATTAGAAGTAAAACAAAAGCTAAATAAAATCTTAATAAATATCCAAAGGCATTTTAAAAAAAAATCATGTATCAAGGCCAATCTTTAATATTAAGAAGTTACATAATCATCACATCAGCAGATCAAAGGTAAAACACTATATGCCTATCTCAGATGATATGAAAATTCATGTCATATACTGATTTAAAATTCTTAGGAATTTAGGGACAGAATGTTTCTTAATGTCAGAAAGCAATAACCAACATGATACTTAATAATGAAACACTAGAGCAATTCCCGATAAAAAGATGTGACTTGAACATCTTTTAAAATATTTAGTCTTCTAATTCTTGTACTTGCTATGTCTTTCCGTTTATTAAAAATTGTTTGTCTGTAAAGTTCGGATGTTTTCTTCGTAATAGTCCCACATATTTCTTATTGAGGTTATCCCTCTATTGTTACTTTGAATAAGCCCTTTTCTTAAGGGAGAAATATTACTTTAAGATTTGCTTAAAACATTTTTTTTCAGATACTGAAACCCAGGAATCAGTCTTGTAACAAGTACCCCTGGTGATTTTGGATGCAGATGGTCCACATGTTATTACATACTTCTTTAGGTGGTCTGTGTTCTTTCCATGAGTAGGGTTAGTTCACAGAGCCATGTATCTAGGCCACATTCTCTCAGCAGCCCTCAGAGTCATTTTCGGTGATTTATGCTTTAATGATCTGTTCTTGGTTTTTGTCAGTGGTCAGACTAGTGACATTTATGTGGCTATAGTTCTCTTCCGCTGTACATCATTGTTGATAATGTGGTCATTTGTTGTTTTGCTCAGTGTTAACTTTGTAGAGCCCCGTGTTTTAATTTTCCTTTAAAATTAAAACCAGGAACAGCCTCTCTTAAGGAATTGATAGATTTCATTTTGTCAGATTTTAGGAATTTACCAACCCCATTATGTTTCCCTTTTCTTGTCTCGAGAAATTTAAAGATTAATTTAATACTTAACCATTATACCTATATGTTAGCCCTCGTGGTTAATGTATTAATTTCTTCCCTTTTTTCTGGCTTTCATTTTCTGTTTTTATCCTATACTACTTATATTTTTATTTCATTTTAATAACCTTGTTGTAAGTATTTTGAAGCCATCACAAAGGCCATCTTGATAGCATTTTCATTCATTGTAAGTCACTATTAATATGCCTTCTTGAAAGGTGTCATGTTGAAAAATAATATAGAACCTTAGAAGAATTCTTGTAGATCTTATTTTGAGAACACTGTATCCCAGTGGGCCTTCTAGAATGAGTGAGCTGAAATTCTTGCTTTATTGGGGGAGATTTTTGGTGTTGTCAGTTTAAATACACCTACTTCTCACTATCTTGTTATCTGATGTTTCACATTTACGACAATAGTGAAAAATCTACTCTTCAGTTGTTTCGCACATTAATGACGTACATCTGGCAGTAATGAACACCAAGGTGCCAGGCAAGAGTAATACTGGTTATGATGGTTAAGGTTATGTGTCAGATGATTCTCAGTGGTTTGGCAGTTATGTAATGATATAATTTGGCAGTTGTATAATAATGTAGTCATCCTCCATTTTGTGATCTGATGTGGTTATCCTCCGTTTTCGCATAATGCTGATTTTCATGTAATGACCTGGTCTTTGGAACCTAACCTTGTTGATAAGTGAGGAATGGGTGTACTAGAAAAGATTTGTCATTACTAGCGGTTAGAGTTCATGCTAAACCACTCTTTCTAACTGTTTACTTGACTTTAGCTGCTGCTTAAGCCTATTTATGATAATGCAGTAAAACTGTTATCAGTATAGATTCTCTGATTATCTCACTTGTAGGCTTAGTAAAACTAACCCCTAAATGAGTCAGGGTAGTTTATTATTACTTGTCCTGGGTAAATAGATTTTATTTGATTTTACTTTTACCATTCTCCTACTCTTACAGGCATTTTGACTACTGTGGAAAGTTACCTGACTATACATTCAGGATCTGAGGTTAGTTTTTGTATTTTTCAAGTGTTTTCTAAAATTAAAATTAAAAACATTTTGGAAATGAGACATACCTCTTAAAAATTTTTAATTAATTAAATTTTATATATTTATAATTTTTAGTGTATGAAAGTCACTACGTATACTTAAAAAAAGAAAAGATACTAGATTACCAAGAACTATTTTGACTTAAGATATAATTTATTTTAAAACAATTGCACAATTCATTATATATTAGAATGAGTTGATATGATCTTAACACTAGAAGTCTATCATTGTTGGGCAGTAAATGTTGTCGGCCAAGAAAATTGTCATGTTAGTGCAAATCACTGCCTTTTTATTATGTGCCTAACTTGGAGTTAGGTACGTTGTGGCCATAAAAGACATGAAGACGTGTATACTGTAAATCTAGTCTTATGGAATTTACTTCTCTATCTGGAGGGAAGGTCTTTTTGGGAACATAAAGACAGTTGCATTTATGGGAAAAGGCTATGTTTTATGATAGTACTTTTATTGCCAGTAGAGCCTAACACAGTTCTGAATCTGTACTTGGGCTTCATAAATATCTACTTTCTTTAAAATCTGTTCATTCAACAAATATTTTGTATTAGTATAAGTGTATGTAGTAGTTCAAGATAATGTGACACATAAGTAAGTTATGAACTCTGCCCTCCAAGAGCTAGCAACTTATTTGGACAAGAGATAGGAAGTTACCTGTTATCATTAAATAGATCAGATGACATACTGTAGGATTCTGAGAAGGGAGAGTACATGGAGGCTGGAGATCAGGAATTTTGGGGGATGTGGAGTGAATTTCTCAGGCTGGTTAGGACTAGTGCTGTGGAGATGTGGAGAAGAGAAAGGAAGTTGTGTAAGCAAAGGCACAAAGTGGGATGGTTTGGAGCAAGTTTAAGTAAGAGTAATATCTCTGTTTGTTTGAATTGTGCGTTCAGATTAACACAAAAAGCTAAAGACATGCTAAAGTTTATGGTTACAGAGAATATCCACTGTAGAGTATCAGAATAAAGTAAAATGATAGTGGGTCTGAGTAATTTGGGAATACCTCAAAGAGGCCTTACTGACTTTAGCCTTGAAAAGTGAATAGCATTTTGAAGGTCAGAGGAAGCAGCCTGAACAAAGGTTCAGAAACAAGAATGAGAAAGACATGCTTGGAACTCTGGGTAGCATGTATTAGAAACCCAATTCACCTGGCCTAAACAAACAAAACAAAAAGGCATTTGTTGATTTATATATCCAGTGTCTGCAAGTAAATAGTATGGCTGGATCCAGATGTTCAAATGATATTGTCAGAGCTCACCACTTTTCTCTCTTTCTGTCTCTCATTTCTTCTGCTTTCCTCTTTGTAGGATGTCAGTATGGCAGGTGCTGGCAGCCCCAGGTATACATTGTCCTTTAGGTTGATCATTTCCTGACGAAGAGCTGCTAGAGTTTATACATCAAATGATAGGGAAGATTAGTTTAATATTGAATCATTTGGCCCTTCTTGAGCCAGTCATTGTGACCTAGGGTAATGGAGTAATCTGATTGCCCAGACCTGGGTCATGGGCCTCTAAACGGGCAATCTTAGGGTTAACCCCATCTGAAAAACATGGAATAGGTTCCAAATAGGAAAGAGATAAACAGCAGATGGGGTAGGGGCTGCAGGGAGTGCAGGACTGACAAAAAACAGATGTCCACTACTGGGAGACAGCGAGAAAATTGGTAGAGGTAGAAAAGAGGTCTCCTTTGAAAGAGCAGCAGGAATTGTAATTGGAAAGACCAGGTAGAACAAGTACTTAACCACTGTGCCACCAGCGCTCCTTCCTGAACTCTAGACTTGTAATATCCAGTTGCCTAATTGTTGTCTCCACTTGAACATTTCATAGACATTTCAAAATCAATATGTTCATAATTGAACTTCTGCTTTTCTTTCCAAGTGTACTCAAATTGCTGTGTGCCTTTGCGTCAATTCTGACTCATAGCAACCCTGTGTGATGGAGTAGAACTGCCCCATAGGGTTTCCTTACTGTAATCTTTCTGGGAACAGATTGCCAGGTCTTTTCTCCCCCCGGAGTAGCAGGTAGGTTTGAACCGCTCACCTTTTGGTTAGCAGTTGAGCACTTAACCATTGTGCCATTTATCAACTTCAGTTGATAGTGGACCTTGTCCTTCCAGTTGTTCAAGCCAAATGACAAGGCTATCCCTGACTCCTCTCCAACAACTCATGTCAGTCTTTCAGGAAATCCTGTTGATTCTACCCCTTGCTACCACTGTATTCTGAGTCACTTTCATGTCTCACTTGGATAACTGAAATAGCCTTGTGTCATGTCTTCTTTCATCTACCTTACTCCCCTATAATCTTATTTTCAACACAAAAACCAGGGTGATCCTTATCATACATAACTCAGATTATTTCACTCCTCAGCTCAAAATTCTTCAGTGGCTCCCTTTTGCATCCAGAGTGAAAACCAAAATCCTTCCAGTAGCTTGCAAGGTAATAAATAATCTGACTCCAATTAATCTCACAGCCTCCTCTCCTACACTTTACTGCTTATTCATTCCACTCCAGTTACACTGACCTCTTTGTTGTTCTTTGAACACATCACCGTACTTCTGCCTTAGGGCTTTTGATTTGTTCTCCAAGTTTTGAGGAAGCAGGTCTCCAAGATGTCTGCATGACTAACTCCCTCACCTCCTTCAAGTCTTTTCTCAAATAACACTTCCTAATGAAGCCTACACTGACCACCCTATTTAAAATTGCAAATAACCCCCTTGCTTGGCACTCCCAATTCTTCTTATCTACTGTCCTTTTTCCTATAACATTTATCACCGTCTAAACTGTATGTATGATTTATATTTTTTATTGACCTATATCACTCTCTCTAGAATGTGAACACCACAAAAGAGAGATCTTTCTCTTTCATTCACTGATTAACTGCAAGCACCTAGAACAGTGATGGTCACATAGTACCAGCTCAGTAAGTGTTTGTTGAATGAATTGAATGGACAGGGCTTGATACCCTTGATTCCAAAACCCTGCAGAAACAGTTCCAGGAAGGAAAAGTACAGTCAATCTCATAGGAACATAGATGTGAAAATCCTATTAGCAAATTAAAAGCAGTAATATATAAAAAGAATATATTATGATCAAGATGGTCTTACAGCAGAAATGCAAGATTAGTTTAACATTACATAATCACTGTAATTTATTGATCTCATTAACAGGTTAAAGAAGGAAAATCATATGATCATTTCAGTAGATGGAGAAAAAGCATTTGATTAAAGTGTAGTATCCATCCAAGATAAAAAAAAAAAAACTATACAAAACTAGGAATAGAAGGGAAGATTTTTTGAAAAGCTGTAACAAATATGATACTCAGTGTTTAAACATTGAAAATGTTTGTTTTGAGATTAGGAAAAAGATACAGATGTCCACTCTCATTTTTAGCCAGATCCTAGCTAGAGTGGAAACCCTGGTGGTTTAGTGGTTAAGAGCTATGACTGCTAACCAAAAGGTCTGCAGTTCGAATCCACCAGGCGCTCCTTGGAAACCCTGTGCGGCAGTTCTATTCTGTCTTATAGGGTCACTGTGAGTTGCATTCGATTCAACGGCAACGGGTTTGTTTGTTTTTTAGCCAGAGTAGCAAGGCAAGAAAAAAGAAATAAAATGTAGACAGATTATAAAGGAAGAAATAAAACTTCTTTTCTACAGATGACACGATTGTGAATGTAGAAAATTCAAGAGAATCCATAAGTAATATTATTAGAATTAATAAAAGAATTTTATAAATTGCTGGGAAAATTGTTTTTCTTGCTTAATTGCCCTGGTTAGAACCTCCAGTACAATGAACAGAAGTGGTGAGATGAGACATCCTGGTCTTGTTCCTGATCTGAGGGGGAGAGCTTTCAGCATTTAACTATTAAGGATGATGTTAGCTGTGAGTTTTTGGTAGATGCCCTTTATCAGATTGAGGAATTTCCCTGCTATTCTTAGTTTGATGAGTGTTTTTAATATGAAGGGCTGTTATATTTTCTCAGATGCTTTTTTTCTGCATCTGTTGAGATGATCATGTGATTTTTTTTTCTTTTTTTTTTAATTGTACTTCAGGTGAAGGCTTACGGAACAAATAGTTTCTCCTGAAACAGTAGTACACATGTTGTTTTATGACATTGGTTAACAACCCCACAACATATCAACCCTCTAACTTCTCAGCCTTTTTTTTTTTGGTGAAAATACACATAGCCAAAGATACACCATTTCAAAAATTTCTACATACACAGGTCAGTGACATTGACTATGCTCTTCCAATTGTGCTGTTATTCTCACTTAAGATGAAGGCTTACAGGACAAAATAGCCTCCCATTTAACAGTTACTACAAATGTTGCCCTATAACAATGGTTAACAATCTCACAACACATCAACAATATCCTTACTCAACCTTGGGTTCCCTATCACCAGCTTCCTTGTCCCATTCTGCCTTCTGGCCCTTGTCACTGGACTCCTGTACCTCATTAATCTCATTTGGTTTTACGGGGCTGTCCACTCCCAGGCTGAACAGTGAACCTCGGAGGTAACTTCACAACTGAGCTAAGAGGGTGTCTGGGGGCCATACCCTCGAGGTTTCTCCAGTCTCCTTTAGGCCAGTAAATCTGGTCTTTTTTTTTTGTGAGTTAGAATTATGGTCTACATCCTTCTCCAGCTCTGTCTAGAACCCTCTGTTGTGATCCTGGTCAGAGCAGTCAGTGGTGGTAGCCGGGCACCATCTAGCTGTACTGGACTCAGTCTGGTGGAGGTCTTGGTAGCTGTGGACAATTAGTCCTTTGGACTAATCTTTTCCTTGTATCCTTTTCTCTTCATTCTCCCTTGCTCCCGAAGGGATGAGACCAGTGGAGTATCTTAGATGGCCGCTCACAGGCTTTTAAGACCCCAGACACTACTCACCAAGGTAGAATGTAGAGCACTGTCTTTGTAAGCTGTGTCATGCCAATTGAGCTAGATGTTCCCCAAGACCATGGTCCCCACAGCCCTCCTCCCAGCAATTCAGTCCCTCAGGGAGTTTGGATGTGTCTGTGGGGCTTCCATGAACTTTTCTTGTACAGGTTGTGCTAGTTTCCCCTGTGTTGTGTATACTGTCTCACCCTTCACCCAAGATACCACTTACCTATTGCCTATTTAGTATTTCCCCACCACCCCTCCCATCCCTGGTAACCAACAAAGATTGTTACATTTTTTTGTGTGAACTTTTTCATGGGTTTTTACAATAGAGGTCTCATACAATATTTGTCCTTTTGTGATTGACTTATTTCACTCAGCATAATGTCCTCCAGTTTCATCCATGTTATGAGATGCTTCACAGATTCATTGTTCTTATCGTTGCATAGTACTCCATTGTGTGTATGTACCATAGTTTGTTTATCCATTCAACTGTTGATGGGCATCTAGGTTGTTTTCATCGTTTTGCTATTGTGAACAATGCTGGCATGAACATAGGTGTGCATATGTCTATTCGAGTGACAACTCTTATTTCTCTTGGATATATTCCTAGGAGTGGGATTGCTGGATCGAATGGAATGTCTATTTCTAGCTTTCTGAGGAAGCGCCATGTCATTTTCCAAAATGGTTGTATCATTATGCATTCCCACCAGCAGTGCATGAGTTCCCATCTCCCCGCAGCCCCTCCAGCATTTGTTATTTCCAGTGTTTTTGATTCGTGCCAGTAATGCTGGGGTGAGATGGTATCTCATTGTGGTTTTAATTTGCATTTCTCTAATTGCTAGTGATCGGGGGCATTTCCTCATGTGTCTGTTGGCCATTTGAATGTCTTCTTTGGTGAAGTGTCTGTTTATTTCCTTTGCCCATTTTTTAATAGGATTATTTGTCTTTTTGTGGTAGAGGTGTTGGATTTTCTTGTAGATTATGGAGATTAGACCTTTGTTTGACTTGTACTGTCCAAAAACTTTTCCCAGTCTGGAGGTTCTCTTTTGACTCTTTTGGTGAAGTCTTTGGAAGAGCATAGGGGTTTGATTTTTAGAAGATTCCAGTTATCTAGCTTATCTGTTGGGTTTTGTGCGTTGATGGTTATGGTTTGTATCCTGTTAATGCCATGTATTAAGGCCTGAAGTGTTGGTCCTATTTTTAATTCTATGAACTTCACAGTTCTAGGCTATATATTCAGGTCTTTGATCCATTTTGAAGTAGTTTTTGTATACAGTGTGAGGTATGGGTCCTGTTTCATTTTTTTGCAGATGGATATCCAGTTTTGCCTGCGCCGTTTATTAAAAAGACTGTCTTTTCCCCATTTGATGGACTTTGGGCCCTTGTCGAAGATCAGGTGACCGTAGGTGGATGGATTTACATCTGGGTTCTCAATTCTATTCCATTGGTCAATGTATCTGTCATTGTACCAGTACCAGGCTGTTTTGACTACTGTAGCTGTATAGTAGGTTCTGAAGTCAGGTAGAGGGAGTCCTCCAACTTTCTTCTTCTTCTTCAGTAGTGCTTTACTTATTCGGGGCTTCTTCCCTTTTCATATAAAGTTAAGGATTAGTTTTTCCATCTCTTTGAAGAATGTTGTTGGTATTTGGAGCAGGATTGCGTTGTATTTGTAAATTGCTTTAGGTAGAATTGCCATTTTCACAATGTTGAGTCTGCCTATCCATGAGCATGGTATGTTTTTCCATTTATGTAGATCCCTTTGGGTTTCATGCAGTAGTGTTTTGTAGTTTTCTTTGTATAGGTCTTTTACATCCCTGGTCAGATTTATTCCTAAGTATTTTATCTTTTTAGGGGCTATTGAAAATGGTATTGTTTTCCTTTTCATTGTTCTCCTTACTGGTGTATAGGAATCCAACTGATTTTTGAATGTTTATCTTATATCCTGCTACTCTGCTGAAGCTTTCTATTAGTTCCAGTAGATATCTCGTGGAGTCTTTAGGGTTTTCTATGTATAGTATCATATCATCTGCAAACAGGGACAGTTTCACTTCTTCATTACCAATTTGGATGCCCTTTATTTCTTTCTCTTGCCTTATTGCTCTAGCTAGAACTTCCAGCACAGTGTTAAATAGGAGTGGTGATAAAGGGCATCCTTGTCTTGTTCCTGTTTTCAAGGGGAATGTTTTCAGCCTCTCTCCATTAAGAATGATGTTGGCTGTTGGTTTTGCATAGTTGCCCTTTATTATGTTGAGAAATGTCCCTTCTGTACCTATTTTATTGAGAGTTTTTATCAGGAATGGGTGTTGGACTTTGTCAAATGCCTTTTCTGTGTCAATTGAGATGATCATGTGATTCTTTTATTTATGTGGTGGATTACGTTGATTGATTTTCTAATGTTGAACCATCCTTGCATACCTGGTATGAATCCTACTTGGTCATGGTGTATTATTTTTTTGATATGATACTGAATTCTATTGGCTAGAATTTTGTTCAGAATTTTTGCATCTATATTCATGAGAGATATTGGTGTGTAATTTTCTTTTTCTGTGACGTCTTTTCCTGGTTTTGGTATCAGCGTTATGCTGGCTTCATAGAATGAATTTGGAAGTGTTGCTTCCTCTTCTGTGCTCTGAAATAGCTTGAGTAGTACTGGAACAAGCTCTTCTGTAAATGTTTTGTAGAATTCTCCAGTGAAGCCATCTGGGCCAGGGCTTTTTTTGGTTGGGAGTTTTTTGATTACCTTTTCAATCTCTTCTCTTGTTATGGGTCTGTTCAGATTTTCAACATCACTTTGTTGTAGTTTGGGTAGGCCGTGTGTTTCTAGAAATTTATCCATTTCCTCTAGGTTTTCAAATTTGTTGGAGTATGGTTTTTCATAATATTCTGTTATAATCCTTTTTATTTCAGTTGGGTCAGTTGTAATGTCCCCCATTTCATTTCTTGTTTGGGTTATTTGTGTCCTCTTGTGTTTTTCTTTCATCAGTCTGGCCAGTGGTTTGTTGAGTTTGTTGTTTCTTTCAAAGAACCAACTTTTGGTTTTGTTGATTCTTTCTATTGTTTTTCTGTTCTCTATTTCATTTATTTCTGCTCTGACCTTCACTATTTCCTTTCTTCTGGTGGCTGTGGGCTTCTTTTGCTGTTCTCTTTCTATTTGTTTGAGTTCTGTAGTTAATGTTTTGATTTTGTTCCTTTCTTCTTTTTTGATATGTGCATCTATTGCTATAAATTGTCCTCTGAGGACTGCCTTTGCTGTGTCCCAAAGGTTTTGGTATGATGTGTTTTCATTCTCATTTGATTCTAGCAATTTTTTAATTCCATCTCTGATTTCTCCTATTACCCAGTGATGTGTAAGCAGGGTATTATTCAGTTTCCATGTAGTTGATTTTTTTTTCTTGCTCTTTCTAGTGTTAATTTCTACCTTGATGGCATTGTGGTCAGAGAAGATACATTGAATTATCTCAGCATTTTGGATCTTGTTGAGGATTGCTCCGTGGCCTAAGATGTGGTCTATTCTGGAGAATGTTCCATGTGCATTGGAAAAGAATGTGTACTTTGCAGCTGTTGGCGGTAGTGTTCTATATATGTCTGTGAGGCCAAGTTGCCTGATTGTG
Source organism: Dugong dugon (assembly GCA_030035585.1). Lineage (NCBI taxonomy): Eukaryota > Metazoa > Chordata > Mammalia > Sirenia > Dugongidae > Dugong > Dugong dugon. Next base: position 17,120,206 of record CM057469.1, on the reverse strand, counting down.
CCTTTTTGGTCTTCTGTATCTTTGTTGAGTTTCTTTCTAGATGTTCTGTCCTTTACTGAGAGTGGTATGTTGAAGTCTCCTACTATTATGGAACTGTGAGTTTCTCTTTTCAGTGCTATTAGAATTTGTTTTATGTATTTTGGAGCCCTGCAATTGAGTGCGTAGATGTTTATTATGGTTATGTCTTCATGATGGATCATCCCCTTAATCATTATATAGTATCCTTCTTTGTCTTTTATGGTAGATTTTGTTTTAAAGTCTATTTTATCTGAGATTAGAATTGCCACTCCTGCTCTTTTTTGGTAGTTGTTAGCTTGATATAGTTTTTCCAACCTTTGACTTTTAATAAATTCATATCTTTGTTTCTAAGGTGTGTCTCTTGTAGACAGCATATTGATGGATCCTGCTTCTTATCCATTCTGTCACTCTCCATCTCTTTATGGGTGCATTGAGTCCATTTCCATTCAGTGTAATTACTGATAGATGTGAGTTTGTTGCTGTCATTTTGTTGTGCTTTTTTTTGTGGTGCTGAAGTTTTCTTTGTTCTTCTTACTCTCTTGTGGTGAGTTACTTTTGTTTGTGGATTTTTTTTCATTTCTTTTGTTTCTGTAGGTTTTGTTTTTGCTGAGACTTTATGTCTTTCGTCTTTATTTTTATGAGTTGGTTTGTTAACTTTCTTTGTGGTTACCATGAATTTTACCCTTATCTTTCTAAGTTTGAAGCAGTCTAACATTACTTGGTATCGCCTTGCCTTCCTCTCCATTAGAAGGTTCTATACCTATGCCGTTTATTCCCTCTTTTATTGTTTTAATGTTGTTGTCATTTATTGATTAGCTGCTCTGATTCCCTGTTGTATTTCTTTTGTTTTTGGATAGTCCTCGAGAGTTCATTTCCTAGATTGGTATCTGGTTCGTACGATTCTGTGTCCTAGGTTCTGCCTGTGAGCTGAAGCTGTTTGTCCTCAGATCGAAGAACTCCCTTTAATAATTCTTGTAAGTTTGGTTTGACTTTTACATATTCCCTTAATTTCTGTTTATTTGGAAATGATCTAATTTCACCATCAAATTTGAATGAGAGTTTTGCAGGAGATATTCTTGGCTGACAATTTTTTTCTTTCAAGATTTTATATATGTCATCCCATTGCCTTCTTGCCTGCATGGTTTCTGCTGAATAATCTGAGCTTAGTCTTACTGTTTCTTCTCTGTATGTGACTTCTTGTTTTTCACGAGCTGCTCTCAGGATTCTTTGTCTCTGGTTTTGGCGAGTGTGGATATGATATGCCTTGGTGATTTTTTTGGGGGTGTCTTCTGTATGGGGTTCATTAAGCTTCTTGGATGGCCAGCTTTTCATCTTTCATGATATTGGGGAAGTTTTCTGTCAGCAGTTCCTCAGTGATCCTCTCTGTTTTCTGTTTTCTCCCCCTGTTCTGGAATGCCAATCACTCGTAAATTTTTGCTTTTAATTGTGTCCCACATAACTCTCAGGGTCTCTTCATTTTTCTTTGTTCTTTTTTCTGAGTTTTCCTGAAATGGAGTTGTATCCAAGTGTTTGTCTTCAGTTCCACTGATCCTGTCTTCCACGGTTTCAAATCTGCTTCTCAGCCCTTCTATGACATCATCCATTTCTGAAATCTTGTTGTTTATCTTTTGGATTTCTAATTGTTGTTTTTGTATAATTTCGAGTTGTGAATTTATTTTGGCATTGTGTTCCTGCATCATCTTCCTGAATTCTTCCAATTTTTGTCTGTATTTTCCATGAATTTGTCTATTTTTTCCTCATGTTTGTCAGCTTTTTGCCTGAGTTCTTGGAGAATTACGAGTATTAGAGGTTTGAATTCCCTGTCAGGTAGTTCTAGTGCATTTGCTTCCATAGGAGAGTCATCTGGTGTTTTATTTTGGACGCCTACTGGAACCATCCTGTCCTGTTTTTGTAAATGTTTTAATATTGTCTGCTGTCATCGGGGCATTCAGTAGTTATTTTTCTCGTTTATTGATTGTAGGTTTGTTTGTTTCATCCCTTTTTTGAAGAAAAAATTTGACTATGTCTGAGCAGGTGGACTGTGTTTTCTTTGTTGTTTGCTCGTCTGTGCGCTGACTACTTTTCGCCTCCTTCTCCAACTGGCAGGGTCAGTCACTCAGATATTGTATAGCAGGGCAGGTCTAGCTGAAGAGGAGTTACTGGGACGGGTTGTTTGTGGCACTTACTACAGCCACCAGGGCGGGTCGGTAATCAGTGCAGGGCAGGTTCCAGTAGGCTATGCCTGTACTACTTGGTGGTGTGATGTCAAACGCACGGTGCAGGTAGGCAGGGTGCAGCGGGGAGATTGTTATGTGTGGAGCTAAGATGGATATGGGAGAGAGGAGAGAGGAACAGGAGCCAAAAACATACAAACAAGCAAAAAAGAATGCTAGGGGAGCTTGCCGTTTGAATGGAGAGATGAGAGACTATGAAATGGAGAAAAACAGAAAGGGGAAGAGGAAGAATAGAATGGATAAATAAAAATCAGAAAGGTTAAAGAACTACAGAAGTTCCCAGGGATCCCACCGATGCAGCTATGAGGTCTGGGAAGTCGCTCTCAGGTGTTGCAGTACAGCCTGGCTAGAAGGCGTAGATGTATACAATGCCTGGTATTCAGGGATCAGAAAGAGAAGGAAGATATAGAGAGACGAGAAACTGAGCAATGAAGAAAGACAAAAAGGGAAAAGGAGGGAAAAGAAAGCAAAACAAATTAAAAAAAAAAAAAAAAAACCAACGAAAAAAGAAATGCTCTCAGGGATCCCTCTGCACATCTGTGGAAGCTGAAGGGGAGTTCCTTGCCACGCAGCTCCGCCTGGCCAGAAAGGGCTCCCAACTCAAGAAAATGAAAAGAAAACAAATAAACAGTTCAAAACGAACAAACAAACAAAAGCCCTGGGATCCCACCAGCGCGGTAGCCCAGACTGGGAAGGAGCTTCACACTCGAATGGAGCTCCACAGTCCCTCAGGAAGAAGCAAAGATGGCGCACGCAGCCAGGCACTCGAGCGAAAGGAAGGGGAGGCGGCGAGAGGCAAGCAAGAAATCCAAAGAAGCAGAAGGAAAAAAAAGCAACACCAGCAGCCAAAAAATGGCACTCAGAGAGCCAGCTAGTGCAGGCTGGTGTTTCTGGGCAAGAGACTGTGTCCGCGGGAAGCAGAGGAGGCCAAGTGTGGGTGAAGAAGGGTAGAGAGTGGGAAAGCGTATATCACAAATTGCCGGCGCTCTGCAGCCCCTCAGGAAAAAGCAAAGATGGCACATGGAGGCAGGCACTCGAGTGAAAGGAGGGGGAGGTGGCGAGAGACAGGTGAGAAATCAAAAGAAACAGAAAAAAAAAGCAACACTAGCAGCCAACAACTGGCACCCAGAGAGCCGCCCGCTTGGGTGTGTGGAATCCAAGCAGCCGGCGCTTCCCGGTCAAGAGACCGTGGCCATGGGTAGCAGAGGAACAAACGAACAAAAGCCCTGGGATCGCACCAGCGCGGTAGCCCAGACCGGGAAGCAGCTCCACACTCAAATGGAGCTCCGCAGCCCCTCAGGAAGAAGCAAAGATGGCTCACGGGGCTAGGCACTTGAGCGAAAGGAAGGGGAGGCGGCGAGAGGCAAGCAAGAAATCCAAAGAAGCAGAAGAAAAAAAAAGCAACACCAGCAGCCAACAAATGGCACTCAGAGAGCCAGCTAGTGCGGGCTGGTGTTTCTGGACAAGAGACTGTGTCCGCGGGAAGCAGAGGAGGCCAAGTGTGGGTGAAGAAGGGTAGAGAGTGGGAAAGCATATATCACAAATTGCCGGCACTCTGCAGCCCCTCAGGAAGAAGCAAAGGTGGCGCACGGAGCCAGGCACTCGAGTGAAAGGAGGGGGAGGTGGCAAGAGGCAAATGAGAAATCAAAAGAAGCAAAAAGAAAAAGCAACATTAGCAGCCAGCAACTGGCACCCAGAGAGCCACTGCTTGGGTGTGTGGAATCCAAGCAGCCGGCGCTTCCCAGTCAAGAGACCGTGGCTACGGGAAGCAGAGGAGGCCGAGCTGGGGCGAAGAGGGGTTGGGGGTGGGAAAGCGCACACCGCAAATTACCGGTTGTTTTGTCTCCCGCTGGACACTCCATGAGGCTGCTTTCTTGTACCCTCGTTTGCTGGTCTCCGATAGGAGTCCAAGATGGTGGCTCCACGCTGCATTAGCTGGTAGGGGACCTCTGCATTAATCTCTCCTCGCTCTCCGTTCTCTGTCAGCTTTATCACTCCATTTGGTGCTTGGCTGAGTTCTTTATCTCTTCATTTGATGTTTTAGAGTTTCAGGATTGTTGTATTCTCTGTTCTGCTTAGTTTTTTGGATCTGTGCTGTGAAGGGACGGCGTGGTGCTTCTGCCTAGAGCGCCATTTTGCCGGAACTCCTGATCATGTGATTTTTGCCTTTTTTCTATTCTTATGGTATATTACTGTCTTAGGCTGGGTTCTCTAGAGGAGCAAAACCAGTGAAGCATATATATATATCAATATAGAGAGATTTATTTCAAGGAAATGGCTCACACAGTTGTGGAGGCTGGCAAATTCCAAATCTGTGGGTCAGGTGGAAGACTGGAGGCTTCTCCTGACTGATGTGGTTGCAGGGGCTGACGAAGCCAAAATCTGCCGGTCAGGCAGCAGGCTGAAGGCGTCTCACATCCCAAGAACCAGAGGTCAGAGCATGACGAGATGAATTGCAGGATTGAGAGAGAGAGCTTTGCCAGACCTTTTGCTTATATCATGAATGCAGGCCACATCCCCAAGGACACTCCTTTTCTAATTGATTGGCTACTCACTTCACGTCACAGAATGGGAGGTGATACATAGTGTGTGCCAAACCACTGAGAATTATAGCCTAGCCAAGTTGACACATAACATTAATCATCGCATTTACATAGATTGATTTTCATATGTTAAACTAGCCTTGTATTCCTGGATAAATCCCTCTTGGTCATGGTGTATAATCCTTTTTATATGTTGCAGGATTCAGTTCGCTAGTATTTTGTTGAGAAGATTTACATTTATATTCATAAGAGATATTGATCTATAATTTTCTAGTGATGTCTGTCTGGTTTTGGTTTCAGGGTAATACCGACTTTTTTGGGAAGAGTTTGTGAAGGCTTTGTGTTAATTCTTCTTTAAATGTTTGGTAGAATTCACCAATGAAGCTGTCTGAGCTTGGGCTTTTCTTTGTAGGAAGTTTTTTTTAACTTACTAATTCAGTCTCTTTACTGTTACATATTGTTTTCTCTTGAGTCAGTTTCAGTAGTTTGTGTCTTTCTAGGAATTTGTACATTTCGTCTAGGTTACCTAATTTGTTGGTATACAGTTGTTTATAGTATTCCCTTATAGTCTTTTTGTTTCTGTAAGGTTGGTAGTAATGTCCCCCTTTCATTCCTAATTTTAGTAATTTGAGCTTTCTCCCCACCCCCGTCATTCTACCTTAAGGTTTGTCAGTCATTTCAAGGAACTAACTTTTGGTTTAATTGATTTTATTTATTCTTTTTATATTCTCCGTTTTACTTATTTCCACTCTAACCTTTATTATTGCTGGATACAAAATTAATATAAAAATCAGTTATATTTCTGTATACCAGCTACAGTTAGAAAATGATTATTTTTAAGAAGTAGACCGTTTATAATATCATAAAAAAATCAAGTACCTAAGAATAAGTATAATAGAACTTTGTTGAGAAACCTTAAAGCAGACAAATAAATAAAGAAGTATACCATATTCATGGATTGGAACTTGGTTTTGGACGTCAGTTTTGGAGTTGATATTAGAAAATACCAACTTTTCTCCAATTGATTTATAATTGCATACAATTCCAATCAAAATCTCAATTTTATTTTGTTTTGATGTGAAACTTGACAAGTTGGTTCTGAAATGTGTATGGAAATGAAAGGCTCAGGAATAGCCAAGATGTTCTTGAAAGACAATAAAGTGGAAAGACTCTCAGATTTAAAGACTTGTTATTAACAGTGTATTGTTGGCTGGCAGAGGCATATAAATAGGCCAGTGGAACAGAATAAAGAGCCCAGAAACAGTTCATGCAGATGTCAGCACTAGTTTATGGTAAAGGGACTTTAGTAGATGATGCTGGGACAATTGCGTATTCATATGGAGAAAAAATTAAATTGAACTCATACTTTGTACTATGTACAAAAGTCAAGCTTAGGTGGATTGTAAACCTAAATATGAAAGGCAAAACAGTAAAGCTTTTAGAAGATGACATAGGAGACTACTTCATGGCTTCAAGGTTGGAAGTAGCTTCTTAAAAGGGACATAGAATGTTTTAAATATAAAGAAAAAGCATGATAAATCATATACATTTAAAATTGAGAGTGTCTTTTTATCAGAAGACACCATTAAGAGAATGAAAAAGCAAGTTGCAGAGTAGGTGTTACCTGCAACATGTGATGAATCCGAAGAACATAGTTTTGAGCAAAAGAGGCCAAACTTAAAGGAATATCTACAGTGGGATTCCATTTCTGTAAAGTTTAGAAACAGGCAAAACTAACTACTGTTTAGGGATGGATGCTTAGGTGATAAAATGCTAAAGACATGCAAGGAAGTGATTACTACCATACAGTCAGGCAGAACCAGGACCTTCTGGGATGCTGGCTGGATTGCAGTTCCGGGGATGGTGGTTACATGTATGGTTGCTTTGTAATTTTGTTAAATTGTACATATATGTTTTGGGCACTTTTCTTTATATTTTTTTATCGAAATTAGGTAAAAGATTTAAAAAATTGAATGTAATTTTTTGCCTTTTTGATGGCTTATTTATACAGGAAAGTATTCATAGATTTCTGTTTTAAAAGCTGTTTTCTCCTGGTGTTTGAAAATCTTTACATTTGCAAATAGGTCAAATTGCCTCAGCCCAGATTCAGAGTAGTTTGACAAATCAAACCCTTAAGAAACAGAAGAAATTAATCTGTAACCCAATGGAAATTGGGTTGGTATCTCTCTGTTTTTCTGTGTTATCAAAGTTAAGATATAAAAACCTGAACCTTCTGAGGTTTTAGTGTATTTCTTATTCTGCTTATTATCAGTCCAAGATATCTTTACATCTGTCTTACCGATATTCCTCTTTTAGAATTTTGTGACAAAGTTGGCTTTGAATCTATCTGAATGATTTTGTTCATTTAAACAAGGTCAGCAACATATAAGGGGGGACATAATACAATTATGTGAAATCAAGTTACAAACTAAATTTAAAATAGTTATCTAATACAGAATTAAAGGCCCACCTAGAAGTTAGGCGAATAAGAGTTAGCACTATCACAGTAAATTTAGAGATTATATCCTCACCTGTCCTCTCCTTTCTGCTACTCATTTCTGATTGGAGTTGAGGTAAGGGTTGCAGAAGGTATAATTATACTGGAAGAATGGAAGGCATTGACAGCAAAGAGTCTCATAAAAGAGATGAAAAATAGGTGTAAAAATGAGAGTCTGGGTGAGACCAAACAAATAATAAGGGTTCTATACTGGGTACAGAACCAAGAATAAATTGAGAGAATAAGGAAAGAAAATCTAAATCATACTAGTAAGCTTTAAGAAAAAATTTTAAAATTATTTTAATAGGATTTTTGTGGGAAATGAGGCATATAATTTGGGACTTTTTAGAAAAAGGAGCGTTAGAAGGATAGATGAAGAGTACGTTGTGTATGCATACATAAATGCGCATGTGAAACTATCTTGAAAGTTTGAGGAATCAGCACAGGATAGGGATAGGATTAGAGAGGCTAGTCATGAAGGAAATGACAAGTTAGTTGAGTAAAAACAATATAGTGAAATTAAATTGCTTGTTTCAGAGCGCTTAGATGATGGTAGGAGTGAAGAAGAGAGGGCTTATGTTGGTATGAATATTGAGTATGCAAGCTAATGAGTGTTATTGCTGCCTAGCCAGTCATGAAAATTCATGTACAAGACTATTAAATAAGGGTTATGCCGTACTTAAGTAGAGATGAAGTGTTGTTTGTAATAATGCATTGTAAGTTAGTTGGTTTCAAATTTTGGTAATTATCCCTTAATATTTTATTAGGGATTATGCATTCATGATGGTACCTGGAAGTCAGCAGTTTATGGTTTTGGAGATCAGGATAATTTGAAAAAACTACGAAATGAGTCAAAACTGAAACCTGTCCCATTCGTTGGTCCAAAATTGAAAATAAGGTATATTAATTCAAAATCTATTCTTTAATATATCTGGTTGAAGTATATTGTTGTATTAATAAAGTATGCTACTAAGAAATGCCTGGAGGCTATTTTGTAGTAATTAAATTAAGAATTGTTTTTCAAAGATCTTTAGAATATAATTAATAGATTATCCTAAGCTTAACTTGGTGTTACTATGAGTCATAATTGACTCAACAGCACATAACAACAACAACAACCTTACATAATTCGTTGATGTATATTTGGACCCTGGAAAAAAATTAATTTTGTGATATTTCACTGTCAATGTCAGAATTAAATGTCAGTTAAATTTTGTAGATTAAAACCCACCATCTTAAAGTGTGATGATCTTACGTAGGTTAATCAATCTTCATTAATAGTATTTATATGTAAGAACTTTTGCAGATATGAGTTTAAAGTTTGACTATTGAAATTAGTGTTGTTTTTATCACCGTCTAAGGAAATCGGTGGGGTAAAGCATAGTGAAAATTGTATTTGTTAAATGCACGTGACGTGAAACCTACTATACTGTTCCACTTGTCACTTGTTCAGATGTAGGTATAGAGAATATAGGAAGAATATGAAATAAATTTTAATTAAGAGTAGATCTTCCGTCGTCATTGTTATTATTGCCTCAAGAAAAGTTACTAAAAAAGTTTATTAAAAAATTTACCAGCTAAAATTGTGATCACCATAACTAGAGAAAATGCATAATACTCATGGGTTTGTCTTCCAGGTGGCCAGTTTCTTACTGTAGAGAACTCAGCAACTATGCCATTCCTTTCTTGGGAGCTGATGTGTCTGTTGTGAAGCGGACTCAGCGTTACTTGCATGAAAATTTAGAGGAGTCGCCAGTAAGTATATATGATTTATGTATTTTAGAGAATATTGTGTTTGTTACAGTTCCCTTACCTGTTAAATATAAGATTTTTATGTTTATAAAGCAAAATAAGAAAGAACTATATAATGCATGTTTCAGCCTTTGGAAGTATACAGAATCACTAGTGTGTAGAGTATTTTGCATTTAATGGGGATGGTAATAGCCTTACCCTGTGATTCGGATCTGGCCTACTGAATACTTTTTAAAATTACTATTATTTTTATTTTATTGTGGTAAAAAATTTATATAACAAAAAGTTTGTTTTAATAACAAATATATAAAAAGCAAGGATAAAATTATGTTACAGGTCACATGAAATAGAAAGACATAATTAGGGAGAACAACAACAAAATGGAGGGAGGAAAAATGGTATAGATCTAGAATTTCTTGTATATTACTGAAGCTAAGTTGGTACCAACTTACCCTAGAATGATACAAATACAAGCTGTTAAATGTAATATTCCTTGTAACCACTAAGAAAATGTATATAAAACATACACAAAAGAAAAGGAGAAAGGAACCAAAAAAGCTCACTACAATAAACCAGCAAAACACAAAAGTAAGCAGTAGTAAAGTACAATGGCAAAGAAGGCTTAAGATACCCAAAAAACAACAAAATGGCAGAAGTAAGTCACTTCATATCAGTAATTACAGTGAATTTAAATGGACTAAATGCTCCAGTCAAAAGGCAGAGAATGGCAGAATGGATTAAAAAAAAAAATGATCCAACTATATGCTGTTTACAAGAGACACACCTTAAACCAAGGACACAAATAGGTTGAAAGTGAAAAGATGGGAAAAAAAAAATTCTATGCAAATAATAACCAGAGAGAACTGGGGTGACAATCTTAATATCAGACAAAGTGGACTTTAAGACAAAATCTGTTTGAAGAGAGAAAGATAGATGTTATATAATGATAAAAGGGTCAATTAATCAAGATGATTTAACAGTCATAAATATATATGCACCCAGCATCGGGGCACATAAGTATATAAAGCTAACACTGATAGAATTGAAGGGATAAATAAATGGTACTGTAATAATAGTTGGAGATTTCAATACGCTGCCTTAAATATAGGACAGAACATCCAGAAAGAAGATCAACAAGGAAATAGAGGACTTGAATGACACTATAAACCAACTAGACTTAACAGACATATATAGAACACTCCACCCCAAAACAGCACAATATACATTCTACTCCATTGCACATGGATCATTCTCCAGATAGACAGTGTGTTAGGTCACAAAGCAAATCTTGATAAATTTTAAAATGATTGAAATCATACAAAGTATTTTCTATGACCACAACGGAGTGAAGCTAAAAATCAATAAGAGAGAAATACACGAACATATGGAAATTAAACAACAAACTCTTAAACTACCAATGGGTTAAGGAAGAACTCAGAAGAAAAGTCACAAATTTCCTAGAGTCAAATGAAAATGAAAGCACAACATACCAAAACTTATGGGATGCATGAAGGCAGTACTCACAGGGAAACTTATAGCAATAAATGCCTACATGAAAAAAGAAGAAAGATCTCAAATTAACAGCCTATCTCGACAACTCCAGGAGCTAGAAAGAGAAGAGCAAATTAAGCCTAAATCTACCAGAAGAAAGGAAATAACAAAGATCAGAGCAGAAATAAATAAAATTGAAAACTTAAAAATAGAATCAATAAAACCAGAAGTTGGTTCTTTGAAAAGATCAATAAAATTGACAAACTTTTAGCTAGACTGACAAAGAAAAGATGCAAATAAACAAAATAAAAAATGAAAGAGGACATTACAACCTAGCCAAACTGAGTCAAGAGGAAAGAGAAAGCCTCAATAGACCCATATCAAGTGAAGCGACCGAGTCAGTGATCAAAAATCTCCCAATAAAAAAATGTCCTGTACCAGATAGCTTCACTGGGGAATTCTACCAAACATTTGAAGGAGAATTGACACCAATACTGTTTAATCTCTTCCAAAAGATAGAGAAGGGAGGAATACTCCCTAATTTATTCTATGAAGGAAACATAACCCTGATACCAAAACCAGACAAAGACACTGCAAGAAAAGAGAATTATAGACCAGTATCTCTTATGAATAGAGGCAAAAATCTGCAACAAAATAGTAGGGAACAGAATCCCAACAGTGTATTAAAAGAGTCATACACCATGACCAAGTGGGATTTATTCCAGGAATTCGGGGATGGTTCAGTATTAGAAAATCAATCATAATGCACCACATCAATAGAACAAAGGAAGTGAACCACATGATCATCTCTGTGGATAGAGAAAAAGCATTTGATGAACTTCCAACACCATTTCTTGATGGAAACCGTGAAGAAGATTGGAATAGAAGAAAAATTCCTCACTATGATTCAGGGCATATATGAGAAGCCAACAGCCAACATCATGCTTAATGGAGAAAGTCTGAGAACTTTCTCCTTGAAATCAGGAACAAGACAAGGGTGCCCGCTGTCACCACTTCTATTCGGTATTGTATTAGAAGTCCTAGCCAAAGCAATAAGACAAGAAAAAGAAATAAAAGGTATGCATATTAGAAAAAAAGTAAAATTATCTCTATTCATGAATGATATGATCGTATATATAGAAAATCCCAAAGAATCCACAAGAAAACTTCCAGAGCTAATAGAGGAATTTAGCAAAGTTGCAGGGTTCAAGGTCAACAAACATCAGTTGGGTTTCTATACACCAGCAATGAGAAATCTGAAAGGGAAATTAGGGAAATAATTCCATTTACAATAGCATCTAAGAGAATAAGATACCTAGGAATAAATCTAACTAAGACCATGAAAGACTTAACAATGAAAACTGTAAAATACTGCTGAAAGATTAAAGAAGACTTAAATAAATGGAAAGATGTTCCATCTTCATGGATTGGAAGACTTAATATTGTTAAGATGCCATTACTACCCAGAGCGATCTATACAGTAGATTCAATGCAATCCAGATCAAAATTCTAACAGCCTTCTTATGGAAATAGAAAAACCAATTCTCAACTTTATATGGAATGGCAAGAGGCCCTGAATAGCTAAAACAGTGTTGAAAGAGAAGAACAAAGTAGAAGGACTCACACTTCTGTTTTTAAAATATACTAGACAGCCACAGTAATTAGAACAGCCTGGTACTGGCATAACAGTGGATATATAGACCAATGGAATAGAATTGAGAGTCCAGGAATAAATCCACACATCTATGGTCAACTGATTTTTTGACAAGGGAGCTAATTTCATTTGATGGGCAAAGAAAAGTCTCTTCAATAAATAGTTCTGGGAAAACTGGATTTCCACATGCAGAAAAATGAGCCAGGATCCATGCCTCACACCATACGCAAAAACAAATCAAAATGGACACAGGACGTAAATGTGCAAACTAAAACCATAAGATTCTTAGAGGACAAAGCAGGAGCAATACTTTCAGGCCTAGTGTTTTACAGTGGAATCAAATCGACTACAACTGTGGAAAGAGACGATGGAAAAGCCCAATATCGGGGATGTGATCAACATGGCGGAAGTTAGACGCCTCCTATATCATATCCCTCTTACAACAAAGACCTGGAAAAACAAGTGATTTGATTGAATATCTACGAGCCATGAACAAGGCAAGGTTAAGAAAACCATCTGAGTGACACATGAGGGGGACAATTTGGAAGAGGTGAGGAGGGCTAGAGCCGTGGCGGTGAAACTGCAGCTCTGCAGCAACACCATCTGTGGTGAAGCGGGCAGACAGCTGTGTGGTGCGTGCGCTTAGAAAGCAGTTTCCACATCGAGAGAGACCTGGCTGCAGAGATTCTACTTGGACGCCGTGAACCACTGCAGAGCAGCTCCCAAAAGGCTAAGATAAGTATATGCATGCACCCTTTTGCAGGGATTACAAAAAGAAAAAGCCCATTTGAGAAAAACCTCTCTCCCTTTTACGTCCTCCCTCCGTGCTCTGCATCGGGAGTCCGCTGGGCCAGAAGTAGATCCCAAAAGGCACCCTGACCCATTCTCCTGGCCTTGGAGAGGAAATAAATAAGCTGCCAGCTCCCCTAGGCCAGGAACATAGAGATGGCACAGCTCCTCATTCTCCTGGCCTTGGAGAGGGAACAGATAAGCTGCCAGCTCCCCTAGGCCAGGAACACAGAGACAGCCCAGCTCCTTTCTGGGCACAGATATCAGGGGTCCGCAGACTGTGAGTGCCTTACAAACCTGTGTAGACTTGTGGGAACAATCTCAACAGCGTTAGTCCTCACTGCCACAGTACAACAGGGCAGACATTTGAAGTTTAACTTCAACTGCTTCAGCTCTGAAATGGCAGATTTGTAACCCTCGAAACAGTCCTGCCCCTTAAGGTAGGCACTTTTATCAATCTGCAGCAGGGGCTTGAGGACTGGTGGTAGCACCTAAAGCGCCTAGTCACCTACTACAGGAGTCCAAGAAAAAGTGGTGTCCTTGCGTCTTTACAGCCAACAGAGTGGGGAGCTCATAGTCCAGCTGCAAAACTCAACTACCTACTCACCCTATAAAATAGGGACACGCTTTCCTTTAAGACTCTCAGGGGCAGCCATCAGCCCCCTTCCTAGCTCAGCATGTGATCCCCTACCACAGCCAGAGTCTAGTGCCTGCACCAGTCACCCATGCCTCCCTAGGACTGCGGGTGAGAGCCCGCATCACACGCTTGGTTACCAACGGCCTGAACACCCGGGCTGAACCCATATAGGAAAATTTAACGGACTCCTGTGGGCACATACTTAGTTACAGAACTAACTATCTAGATCCAGAGGTGTCAAAAATCAAACTAGGGCCCACAAGCAACCTATTTGGGCATATCAGAACAAAACAAAATAAGCTAAGTCTCACTAAGCAAATACAAAATAAAATTATAATTATTGATGGCTCGGAGTTAATGGTCAGTATCAAGTCACATAAAGAGGCAGTCCATGATGGCTTCAGCAAGCTCCCAAAATAAAGAATCAATAAATTCTCTGGAGGAAGAGAACTTCTTGGAATTACCAGAGGCTGAATACAAAAGATTAATATACAGAACTCTTCTAGAAATAAGAAAGCAAATTCTTCAGAATGCAGGAAAAGTCAGGGAACATACAGACACAGTAGTTGTGGAACTTAGAAAAGTTATTCAAGAACATAATGCCAAATTTAATAGGCTGCAAGAATCCATAGAGAGACAGCAATCAGAAATCCAGAAGATTAACAATAAGTTTTCAGAATTAGACAACTCAGTAGAAAGTCATAGGAGCAGAATTGAGGCAGTAGAAGTTAGAATTAGTGACACTGAAGATGAAGCTCTTGATGCCAACTTATTTGAGGAAAAATCAGATAAAAGAATTAAAAAGAATGAAGAAACTCTGATAGTATTTGAGACTCTTATCAAGAGAAATAACCTACGAGTGATTGGAGTACCAGAACAGGGGGAGATAACAGAAAATATAGAGAAAATTGTTGAAGATTTGTTGACAGAAAACTTCCCTGATATCATGAAGATGAGAAGATATCTATCCAAGATGCTCATCGAACCCCACGTAAGGTAGATCCCAAAAGAAAGTCATCGAGACATATTATAATCAAACTTGCCAAAACCAAAGATAAAGAGAATTTTAAGAGTGGCTAGGGATAAACGAAAAGTCATCTACAAAGGAGAGTCAATAAGAATAAGCTCGGACTACTCAGCAGAAACCATGCAGGCTAGAAGGCAATGGGATGACATATTTAAAGCCTTGAAGGAAAATAATTGTCAGTCAAGTATTACATATCCAGCAAAACTGTCTCTCAAATATGATGGCGAAATTAGGGCGTTTCTAGATAAACAGAAGTTCAGGGAATTTACAAAAACCAAACCAAAATTACAGGAAGTACCAAAAGGAGAGTCCTATGGTTAGATAATCCATAACACCAGATAAGAACGCAAAACTAGAGCACAGGACAGAGCAACCAGATATTGGACTCAGATACGGAAGTCAAAAATACATCAAAGCTAAAACATTGAAAATAGGGAAACAGATATCAATATGTAAAAAAGGATACTATTAAGAAAAAGAGGGACTTAAAAAATGGAGACATTTATTTTCTATTTGGAGGGGAAGTTAAGGCAGTATAAAGTAATAAAAGACTGGTATGAACTTAGAAAAACGGGCAAATATTAAGGTAACCACAAAGGAATCTAACAATCCTACAAATCAAAATAAAAAAGTGGAAAAACATGAAGACCCAGAAAACACAAAATCTACAACAAAGAAAAAGATGGAAAGAAAATACGTAAAGAAAAATGATTCAGCACAGAAAATTCAGTGGAACAAAGAAACTATGAACAGCACATGAAAAAAGACATCAAAATGACAGCACTAAGCCCATACCTATCAATAATTATGCTGAATGTAAATGGACTAAATGCACCGATAAAGAGACGGAGAGTGGCAGATTGGATAAAAAAGCATGATCCATCTATATGCTGCCTACAAGAGATGCACCTTAGACTTAAAGACACAAACAGGCTAAAACTCAAAGGATGGAAAAAAATATATCAAGCAAACAACACTCAAAAAAGAGCAGGAGTGGCAATATTAATCTCTGACAAAATAGACTTTAAAGTAAAATCCACCACAAAGGATAAGGAAGGGCACTATATAATGATTAAAGGGTCAATACACCCGAAGGACATAACTATAATAAATATTTATGCACCCAACAACAGGGCTCCAAAATATATAAAACAAACTCTAACAGCTCTGAAGAGAGAGATAGACAGCTTCACAATAGTAGTAGGAGACTTCAACACACCACTTTTGGTGAATGACAGAACATCCAGAAAGAAACTCAGCAAAGACACGGAAGAGCTAAATACTACAATCAAGCAACTTGATCTCGTAGACATATACCAAACACTCCACCCAGCAGCAGCCAAGTGTACCTTCTTTTCCAGCGCACATGGAACATTCTCCAGAAGAGATCACATATTAGGCCATAAAGCAAGCCTTAACAAAATCTAAAACATCGAAATATTACAAAGCATCTTTTCTGACCATAAAGCCATAAAAGTGGAAATCAACAACACAAAAAGCAAGGAAAAAAAAATCAAACGGAAACTGAACAACACCTTGCTCATAAACTACTGGGTTATAGAAGAAATTAAGGATGGAATAAAGAAATTCATAGACTCAAATGAGAATGAAAACACATCCTACCAGCACCTTTGGGACACAGCAAAAGCCGTGCTCAGAGGTCAATTTATAGCAATAAATGCACACATCCGAAAAGAAGAAAGGCTTATAATCAAAGCATTAACCCTAAAACTGGAAAAGCAGAAAGAGAGCAGCAAAAGAAGCCCTCAGGTGCCAGAGGGAGGAAATCATAAGAATTAGAGCAGAATTAAATGAAATAGAGAATAGAAAAACAATTGAAAGAGTTAATAAGTCCAAAATCTGGTTCTTTGAAAAGATCCATAAAATTGATAAACCATTGGCCAAACTGACAAAAGAAAAACTGGAGAGGAAGCAGATAACCCGTATAAGAAATGAGATGGATGATATCAGAACAGACCCAACTGAAATTAAAAGAATCATAACAGATTACTATGAAAAATAGTACTCTGACAAATTTGAAAACGTAGAGGAAATGGACAAATTTCTAGAAACTCACTACCTACCTAAATTAACACAAACAGAGGTAGAACAACTAAATAAACCATTAACAAAAGAAGAGATTGAAGGTTATTAAAAAACTGCCAAAAAAAAAAAAAAGCCCTGGCCCAGATGTCTTCACTGGAGAATTCTACCAAACTTTCAGAGAAGAGATAACACCACTTCTACTAAAGGTATTTCAGATCATAGAAAAGGATGGAATACTCCCAAACTCATTCTATGAAGCCAGCATAACCCTGATACCAAAACCAGGTAAATACACCACAAAAAAAGAAAATTGCAGACCAGTAATCCCTCATGAATATTGACGCAAAAATCCTCAACAAAATTTTAGCCAATGGAATTCAGCAACATATCAAAAAAATAATTCACCATGACCAAGTGGGATTTATACCAGATATGCAGGGATGGTTCAACATTAGAAAAACAATCAATGTAATCCATCACATAAATAAAACAAAAGACAAGAACCACATGATCTTATCAATCAATGCAGAAAAGGCATTTGACAAAGTCCAACATCCATTCATGATAAAAACTCTCAACAAAATAGGAGTAGAAGGGAAATTCCTTAATATAATTAAGGGCATTTATACAAAACCAACAGCCAACATCATCCTGAATGGAGAGACTTTGAAAGCATTCCCCTTGAGAACAGGAACCAGACATGGATGCCCTATATCACCACTGTTATTCAACATTGTCCTGGAGGTCCTAGCCAGAGCAGTTGGGCTAGAAAAGGAAGTAAAGGGCATCCAAATAGGTAGGGAAGAAGTCAGAGTATCTCTATTTGTAGATGATATGATCTTATACACAGAAAACCCCAAGGAATCCACAAGAAAACTACTGGAACTAATAGAAAAGTTCAGCAAAGTTTCAGTATACAAGATAAACATACAAAAATCAGTTGGATTCCTTTACACCAACAAAGAAACTTGGAGAGGAAATCACCAAATCAATACCATTTACAGTAGCCCCCAAGAAGATAAAATGGTTAGGAATAAATCTAACCAGAGATGTCAAAGATTTTTACAGAGAAAACTACAAGACACTACTACAAGAAACTAAAAGAGACCTGCATAAGTGGAAAAATATACCTTGCTCATGGATAGGTAGACTCAACATAGTGAAAATGTCAATTCTCCCCGAAGTAGTCTACAGATAGAATGCAATCCTGATCCAAATTCTAGCAGCATTTTTTAATGAGATGGAGAAACAAATGACCAACTTCATATGGAAAGGGAAAAGGCCCCAAATAAATAAAGCATTACTCAAGAAGAAGAACAAAGTGGGAGGCCTTACACTATCTGATTTTAGGACCTATTATACAGCCACGGTAGTAAAGACAGCCCGGTACTGGTACAACAACAGATACATGGACCAGTGGAACAGAGTTGAGAATCCACATATAAGCTCATCCACCTATGAGCAGCTAATATTTGACAAAGGTCCAAAGTCCATTAATTGGGGAAAAGACAGTCTCTTTAACAAATGGTGCTGGCATAACTGGATATCTATACTGAAACAAGACCCATCTCTCACACCAGGTACAAAAACTAACTCCAAATGGATCAAAGACTTAAATATAAAATCTAAAACGATAAAGATCATGGAAGAAAAAATAGGGACAATGCTAGGAGCCCTAATACATGGCACAAACACAGTACAAACCATAAGTGACAATGCACAAGCACCAAAAGAGAGACTAGATAAATGGGAGCTCCTAAAAATCAAACACTTATGCTCATCAAAAGACTTCACCAAAAGAGTCAAAACACAACCTACAGACTGGGAAAAAAATTTTGGCTACGACAAATCTGATCAGTGTTTAATCTCTAAAATCTACAATACTGCAAAACCTCAACAGCAAAAAGACAAATAACCGAATTAAAAAATGGGCAAAGGATATGAACAGGCACTTCACCAAAGTAGATATTGAGGCAGCTAACAGACACATGAAGAAATGCTCACGATCATTAGCCATTAGAGAAATGCAGATCAAAACTACAATGAGATATCATCTCACCCCAACAAGGCTAGCATTAATCCAAAAACCACAAAATAACAAATGCTGGAGAGGTTGTGGAGAGACTGGAACACATATACTGTTGGTGGGAATGTAAAATGGTACAGCCACTTTGGAAATCGATTTGGCGTTTCCTTAAAAAGCTAGAAATAGAAGTAACATACGATCCAGCTATCCCGCTCCTTGGAATATATCCTAAAGAAACAAGAGCCGTCACATGGATAGATATATGCACACCCATGTTCAACGCAGCACTGTTCACAGTAGCAAAAAGATGGAAGCAACCTAAGTGCCCATCAATGGGTGAATGGATAAACAAATTATGGTATATCCACACAATGGAATATTACACAACAATAAAGAACAATGATGAAGCTGTGAAACATCGTATAACTTGGTGGAAGCCGGAACTTATTATGCTGAGTGAATTTAGTCACAGAAGGACAAATACTGTATAAGACCACTATTATAAGAACTCAAGAAAGGGTTTAAACACAGAAGAAAACATTCTTTGATGGTTACGGGAGTGGGGAGGGAGGGTGAGGGTTATTCCCTAAGTAGATAGTAGATAAGAATCATCTTAGGTGAAGGGAAGGACGGCACACACTACAGGGGAAGCCAGCACAACTGGACTAAACCAAAGCTAAGAAGTTTCCTCAATACAGTTAAATACTTTGAGAGACGGAGTAGCAGGGATGTGGGGTCTAGGGACCATGCTTTCAGGGGATATCTATGTCAATTGGCATAACAAAACTTACTAAGAAAATATTCTGCATCCTGCTTTCTTGAGTGGCGTCTGGGGTCTTAAAAGCTTGCAAACAGCCATCTAAGATGCATCAATTGGTCCCAACCACTTGGAGTAAAGGAGAACGAAGAACACCAAAGACACAAGGAAAGTATTAGCCCAAGAGACAGAATAGGCCACATAAACCAGAGACTTCATCAGCCTGAGACGAGAAGAACTAGATGGTGCCCAGCTACCACCAATGAATGTCCTGACAGGGAACACAACAGAGGGTCCCTGATGGAGCAGCAGAAGGATGGGATGTAGAACTAAAATTCTAGTAAGAAGACCAGGCTTAATGGTCTGACTGAGACTGGAGGTGCCCCAGAAGGCATGGCCCCTGGTCTCTCTGTCACCCCAGAACTAAAACAATTTCCGAGGCCAACTCTTCAGACGGGGGTTGGACTGGCCTGTGGGACATAAAGTGATACTTGTGAAGAATGTGCCTCTTAGTCAAGTAGATACAAGAGACCAAAGGGGCAGCTTCTGTCCAGAGTTGAGATGGGAAGGCAGAGAGAGTTAGGAGCTGGTTGAATGTTCATGGGAATCAGGGGCGGAGGGGAGGAATGTGCTGTCACAAAATGGGGTGAGAAGTTGGGGGTCTCATAACAATGTATGTGAAAAAAAAAATTCTTTATGGGAGACTAACTTAAAATGTCAACTTCATTTAATAGCAACAGTAAAAAAAAAAAAGGAAACAGAAAAGCCCAATATCATCAGTCAGAACAAGGCCAGGGGCCAACTGCGAAACAGACCATCAGTTGTTCATATGCAAGTTCAATTTGAAGCTGAAGAAAATTAAAACAAGCCCATGAGAGCAAAAATACAACCTTGAGTGTTTCCCACCTGAATTCAGAGACCATCTCAAGAATAGATTTGATGCGTTGAACACTAATGACCAAAGACCGGATGAGTTGTGGGAAGACATCAAGGACATCATACATGAAGAAAGCAAAAGGTCATTAAAAGGGCAGGAAAGAATGAAAAGATCAAAATGGATGTCAGAAGAGACTCTGAAACTTGCTCTTGAACGCAGTAGCTAAAGTGAATGGAAGAAATAATGACATAAAAGAGCTGAACGGAAGATTTCAAAAGGTGGCTTGAGAAGACAAAGTTACCTAATGAAATGTGCAAAGACCTGGAGTTAGAAAACGAAAAGGGAAGAACACGCTCGGCATTTTTCAAGCTGAAATAACTGAAGAAAAAATTCAAGCCTCAAGTTGGAATAGTGAAGGATTCTACAAACAAAATACTAAATGATGCAGAAGGCATCAAAAAAAGATGGAAGGAATACACAGAGTCACTGTCCCAAAAAGAACTAGTTGATATTCAGCCATTTCAGGATGTAGCATATGATCAAGAACTGATGGTACTGAAGGAAGAGGTCCAAGCTGCACTGAAAGCATTGGCAAAAAACAAGGCTCCAGGAATAGATGGAATACCAATTGAGATGTTTCAACAAACAGATACAGCAGTGGAGGTACTCACTCGTCTATGCCAAGAAATTTGGAAGACAGCTACCTGGCCAGCCGAGTGGAAGAGATCCATATTTGTGCATTCCAAAGAAAGGTGATCCCACAGAATGTAGAAATTATCGAACAATATCATTAATATACACACAAGTGAAATTTTGCTAAAGATCATTCAAAAGCTGTTGCAACAGTGTAATGACAGGGAACTGCCAGAAATTCAAGCCGGAGCCAGAAGAGGATGTGGAACGAGGGATATCATTGCTGATGTCAGATGGATCATGGCTAAAGCAGACAATACCAGAAAGATGTTGACTTGTGTTTTATTGACTATGCAAAGGCATTCGACTGTGTGGATCATAACAAATTATGGATAACACTGTGAAGAATGGGAATTACAGAACACTTAATTATGCTCATGCAGAACCTGTACTTAGACCAAGAGGCAGTTGTTCTAACAGAGCAAGGGGATACTGCTTGTTTTAAAGTCAAGAAAGGTGTATATCAGAGTAGCATCCTTTCACCATACTTTTTCAGTCTGTATGCTGAACAGATAATCCGAGAAGCTGGACTATATGAAGGAGAAAGGGGCGTCAGGATTGGAGGAAGTCTCATTAACAACCTGCGTTATGCAGGTGACTCAACTTTGCTTGCTGAAAGTGAGGAAGACTTGAAGCACTTACTGATCAAGGTCAAAGACCACAGCCTTCAGTATGGATTACACCTCAACATAAAGAAAACAAAAATCCTCACAACTGGGCCAGTAAGCAACATCATGATAAACGGAGAAAAGACTGAAGTTGTCAAGGATTTCATTTTACTTGGATACAATCAATGCCCGTGGAAGCATCAGTCAGGAAATCAAAGGACGCATTGCTCTGGGCAAATCTGCTGCAAAATACCTCTTTAAAGTGTTAAAAAGCAAAGATGTCTCTTTGGGGACTAAGGTGCGCTTGACCCAAGCCATTATATTTTCAGTTGCCTTATTATACGTATGTGAAAACTGGACAATGAATAAAGAAAACCAAAGAAGAATTGATGCCTTGGAATTATGGTGTTGGCTGAGAATATTGATTTATACCATGGAGTTCAGAAGAATGAACAAATCTGTCTTGGAAGAAGTACAGCCAGAGTGCTCCTTGGAAGCAAGGATGGTGAGACTTCGTCTCACATACTTCAGACATGTTATCAGGGGGACCAGTCCCTGGAGAGGGACATCATGCTTGGTAAAATAGAGGGTCAGTGAAAAAGAGGAAGACCCTCAAGGAGATGGATTGACACGGTGGCAGCAACAGTGGGCTCAGACATAGCAGCGATTGTGAGGATAGCACAGGACTGGGCAGTGTTTCGTTCTGTTGTACACAGGGCCACTATGGGTCAGAACCGACTCGACAGCATCTAACAACAATACTGGGTTTCTGAATAAGCTTTCAGAACGTAATGCATTCATAAAGTGGCTACTGATTTTGTTCCATATTATGTACAACAGAAGAGTCAGTAATAAGTAGCTAACATTCTTGTGTTATGTGGTCTAAAATGCAGAGAGTATTGTTTTAACTTTATCTTTTTAACTTAGGTTCAATATGCTGCTTATGTAACGGTGGGAGGCATCACCTCTGTTATTAAGCTGATGTTTGCAGGACTTTTCTTTTTATTCTTTGTGAGGTTTGGCATTGGAAGGCAGCTTCTCATAAGAGTAAGTAAAATTTTATGAGATTAGATCTTTAGAAGTATGGTTTGTAAGTTTTTAAAAAAATTAACTGAGGGTTTTGTTTGTTTTTCTCTTTAGTTCCCATGGCTCTTCTCCTTTGGTTATGTTTCAAAGCAAGGTCCAACACAAAAACAGGTAATTGTTTCTTTGTTATCCAGGTCTTTAAAATAATATTTTTCTTTATTTTGTTTTTACTTTTACTCAGTGTAGTGACAGTAGCAGCTAAGACTTGGTGAAATACTTATTACGTTTCAGGAACTCTTTTCAGCACTTTACATAAAGTAGATAATGTAATCTTCTCAGACACCCCTTGAGGTAGCTGTTATTATCTTTGTTTTACAGATGGAGCATAGAGAGTCTAAGCAAACTGCCCACGGTCCTCCAGCTAGTGAGTGGCAGAGATAAGAACGCAGCTGTCTGGCTCCAGAAACCATATACTCTCTACTTCATAGAGATCTCAAAGATTTTTACTTCTTCACTTTTTTCTTCTGTTACCTTCCCCCCACCCCCAGTTTCACTTCCTCTTCCACATAGCCTGGAGCCCCATGGTACATAAATTACCGTCTCTCCAGTATCCATCCTCAACAGTATTGCTGCCTCATTTTCCGCCATGTGGCTTACAGATCCCAATCCCGAGTCAGGCCTTGGGTCACTGAGCCTTCATCTCTTGTATACCACCACTGCTGGGGGAATTGCACTGCTGAACAGATGGTACCACTGCAAGTTCATGTTCCCCATCTCAGTGGAACTGGCAGCATCACTTGCTGATCCTTTTACTTTTCAGTAGTCATCTCTCCATTGCCTTTACTGTGTTTTTTTCCTTCCCTACATCTGTCAAACTCTAGCTCTTCTTCCCTTTCTTCAAATCATCTCAGCTCCTACTTCACTAAAACAATTGGGAACATCTGTTGTGTACCCCCTGCGATTCCTATCCTCAGACCTATCGTCATTGCTCCTATCTTCACCTTCTTTTTTCCTCTCTCAAAGAAGTATTCTCCTGTACAGCTGATCCTACCCCGCTGTGCTCTTCTCTTCAAAAAATCAAGCATTTATTGTGTTGCAAGCACTAGGCTAAGTGTTTGCATGAATTATCTCATTTAGTCCTCCAAAAACCATTGAGATGAAGGTGCTATTGTTACCTACTTTTTATATTGAGGAAATAAGTAAAAATGATGTTATTTGCCTAAGTTCACATAGCTAGGTTGTGGTGAATCCTGGATTCAAACTAGCTTGAGTCTTAACCATTATTACTTCTTTTGATTAGATTGCCTCCTGACTTTCTCACTGATGATTCCTTGTCTCTCCTGTAGACTCCACCTGTCCCCCCTCTATAGGCTCTTTCTACTCATTGTTTCCCAACCTAAAAAAGAGCCCTTCAACCCTTCTTCGCCCTGCATTGTCCCCTTGCTAAAGTCATAGTTGACCTTGTAATTGCTAAATGCATTAACTGCTTTTTAGCCCTTACTTAGTCTCTGTTATCTTTGACATTGTTCTTCTTCTTGAAATACTTGCTCCTTTTGGCTTCTAAGGTGATTGCTTTTCTAGATTTCCTCTCTCAGTGTTCCTTCTTTGCCTTTGCTATTCAATATCCTCACCTTCTTTCTATTCCTTAAATATCCATTGTCCCCAGGGCTCCATCTTTGGCCCACTTCTCACTCACTCTTCCTAAGTGACCTCAACAGTATTCTTAATAGGCACATTTGTATCTCCAGATTTATATACCTACCTATTTTACTAGACGTCTTGACCTATATATATATATCTCACAGGTATTTCGAACTAAACAAACATATCAAAATCTGAATTTTGTTCCCCAAAACTCTCTTCTTCCTTATATATTTTCCATCTCGGTTTATGCCATTATCATCTGCCCACCCAGAAACCTAGTCATCATTCTAGATTTTTGTCTACATTCATCACAACTGCCTTGGTTCAGGTCCCTGTCTCTTGACTCAACTTTTCATAACCTTCCTATTGGTTCCTTTCCAATTCATCTTCCCACTACTCTCTCTTAAACATGAATCTGACTTTCATTGCCTTCTTTAAAACTCTTCCCTGATTCATTGCTTTGGCGGTGATTCTCAGCTTGGGTTTTATATATCAGAATCACTGAATATTTTTCAAAAATACATGCCCCAACCCTGCTTCTGGACACTCTGATTCAGTAGGTGTGAAGTGGGACCAGAAAGTGTAGAGCAGTGGTTCTCAGCTTTGGGAGAGAACCCAAAACTGATGACCAGAGATTCTGGTTTAATTTGGCCTAGGCGTTGGGGTTTTTTAAAGTTCCACAGTGATTCTAATGAGCTCCCAAGATTGAGAATTGCTGATGTTGATAGGATGGTTCCAGATCAGGTTTGGTAAATACCAGTATGCATGCCATGCCCCCAGAATGTTTCCTGGGTAATTTTGGTGCACACCCCTGGAGCACTACTGGCCTGAAGTCCATCTCTGTGTGATGCCATCATAGGCCTTTCATGGTCTAGTCCTAGATAGCAGATAGGTTTTATTTTTCATGCGAACCTGGTTAATTGGTAGTAGCAGCCTGGTGACTGTGTTGAAAATAGTTCTAAAGCTGAATATGTGCCTTGCCTGAAAGAGTTTTATGATCAGTTAGCAATGTCCAGGCAGGGGAGGGGAGGAGTGCTGCTTGTGTGTCTGACCTCGTCCACACCTATAAAAGTTTAGCAGTAGTGAACTGTGATTGTAATACACCATGCTACTGCATTCCTTCTTGCTTTTAACTAATGATTTTTCCTTTCTGGTATCCACCCTACTTTTAGTGAACTTCTATTAAAATGTGTGTGCGTGTACATACGCGTTTCAAAACTCTACTCCCCTACCCCCTGTAGATTTAATAATGCCCTCTCTTTTAGTTCATATGTCATATTGTTATTAGACCTGTTTATATATTTCTCTTCCCCACTAAACTGTAAGCTTCCTAAAGGGCAGGGACCATATTTTATTTGTGTCTCAGGACTTAGCATTGTATCTGACACTTACTGTTGTTAATTGCCCCAACTCATGGTGACTCCATGCAAAACGAAACAAATTGTTGCCCAGTCCTGTGCCATCCCCATGATCAGTTGTGGATCAGACGATTGTGATCCACAGGGTTTTCATTGGCTGATTTTCAGAAGTAAATCACCAGGCCTTTCTTCTGTCTTTGTCTTAGTCTGGAAGCTCCGCTGAAAGCTGTTCAGCATCATAGCAACATGCAGGCCTTCACTGACAGGTGGTGGCTGCACATGAGGTACAGTGGCCAGGAATTGAACCCATGTCTCCTTCATGGAATGAGAGGATTCTGCCACTGAACCACCAGTACCTCATGTTTGATGCTTAGTTAATACTTAAATAAAAATTGGTTGACCACAACTGAATTGTCTTTGTTACCTTATTTCTAAATTTAATGATTGCAAAAGATGTTGCAATAAGTTGTCTAGGATTTAATTTTTGAATCAAATTTTTACATCTGTAAGTGGGGCAATTCAATGTCTTTGCCACAGTCTATATTCTCATTACTTGATGGCTGTTTTTGTCTTACCACCTCAGACAAAGCGTCTAAAACCAGATTACCATATTCTACTCCCCTTCCCAAGAAATTAAAACCACCTCCATCTTTTCCTCTTAAACTCCCTGCTTTAATGATGCTGTCATTCTTTAAGCCACAACCTAAAAATCATCTTGATCTCATTCCTATTCCTTACCTACTCTCTTCCCCCGCAACATCACACCAGTTATCAGAACTTAATCTTCCAAGAGTTAATTTTTGCCCTGTGATTAAAGGATGACAGAATATTCTGGCTGGTAGAATATTGTTGTTTTTATCTATTGAAAATGTCTCATATGAAGTATGGAATAACAGGTTTTATTGTGTCCAGAGAAGAAATGATATTTACTGAGTCCTTGGCTTTCT
Source organism: Dugong dugon (assembly GCA_030035585.1). NCBI lineage: Eukaryota > Metazoa > Chordata > Mammalia > Sirenia > Dugongidae > Dugong > Dugong dugon. Next base: position 17,093,582 of record CM057469.1, on the reverse strand, counting down.
CTTTTACAGATTGATGCATCATCATTTACAATGACATTCTTTGGTCAAGGATATAGCCAAGGCCTTGCTACGGATAAGAACAAACCAAATATCAGAATTTGTACTCAGGTGAAAGGACCAGGTATTTTGCATCTGATTCAAGAATGCTTGGGAGTTTTACATTGTCTTAAGCTACAGAGCCATATCCTATTACAATATATTCTTTTTAAAGCTTAATTGTTTTGGAAACATAAGCACAAATTATTTAAGTAACTTTTTAAAGTAGATTTAAAGCTCTTAGTACAGTTTCTAACACTTAATAAGTGTTATTTAAGTGTTAGAAATCCTGGTGGCGCAGTGGTTAAGTGCTACGGCTGCTAACCTAAAAAGTTGACAGCTTGAATCCACCAGGTGCTCCTTGGAAGGCCTATGGGGCAGTTGTACTCTGTCCTATAGGGTTGCTATGAGTCAGAATCAACTTGACGGCAACAGGTGTGGTTTTGGTTTTTATATAAGTGTTAATTATTTTTTAAATGATACATTAAAATTATTCTGTATACCTAGAATTAGCTATAAAACCTATTTGTGGGTGTTGTTGAATGCATACTTCATTAATATATTCTTTTTCTTTGATCCATTTTCTCCAGAGGCTGGCTATGTGGCTACCCCCATAGCCATGGTTCAGGCAGCCTTGACTCTTCTCAATGATACCTCTGATCTTCCTAAGACGTAAGTTGGTTTTCTTCTACTCTAATTAGATTGGCTTATTTTGATTTGATTTTCAGGCTTTGGGTTTGCACATAAGCATTCATAGTTCCTTTGATGCAGAGATATAGGTAAATTAAAATTATGAGCTAGACCATTTCTTAGCAGCTTCTGGGAACAACTGCAGAGTAAATAAGAGGAGACAGAAAAGCTTGGAAGCCATGTAAGTTGGCTGCAGTTCCTTATATAAATAGCTCAAGTCCAGAATCAGCCACTGATAAAAGAGCCTTATCGTTAAGTAGCGTTCAGCCAAGATTAACAGGAGTCTCTAATCAGTGCTGAACAATACTCACCTGGCAGTGGGAGCCCTGCCACCCAAGAGTGAGTTGAATCATGGGATCCTAGCTAGATGATTATCTAGTTGGAGCATTTAGCTGTTACCCGAAAGCTAGGCCAACCTTACAAATGAGCATAGGCCTGCAGGCTTAGAAATAAATTAAGCATTACTTAAAACAATATCAAGTAAAAAAATACAAATTGTATGTAGTAAAACGTAATTAAATTATTTTCAAATACTTATGTACCCTTTGAAAGTATTTAACATTTTATAAATATTAGCTATTAGATTTAAAGAAACTTCTTTTTCATCCAGTTTAAGTCTTGTTTATGTCTTAATAATAGTTGATTACCTAAATTTATTTCATTCAGATCTTTATTTAATCCTCTGAAGTATGAGGACTTTTTATAAACAGCAGCAGCAGTTATTCTGGTTGATGGTGCTCTGTGTCCCTTTGACTCATGTATTGGTGGAAAGCAATCTCACCAGGAGCTGAACCAGTCTAGATGGCCTTGGCTCTGGCATTGCTTTTCTCCCGAACAGTAGCTACTTGCTCATTTGGCTGATTTTAGGAATGGAACCAAAAGTAATCCATGGTAGAATCAAGAGTCGGGTTTCCATGCGTTCTGAAATGATTTGATAGCTATCCCTACAGCCAATCACACTAGCAGAGGAAAGGGCTGGATACTGGCTTGTGTACTGTTTTACCTTGTTATTTTACAGGGGCGGGGTCTTCACACCTGGAGCAGCTTTCTCCAGAACGAAGTTGATTGACAGACTCAACCACCGAGGCATTGAATTTAGTATCATTAGCAGCTCTGAAGTCTAAACGTTTGAAGAATTAACCAGAGTCATAAAATGCATGAATTAACAGCTTCTGTATTTGATATTTGAAATTCTTTTATAAGCCTATCTGACCATATGTGGAGGATTGTCAAATCTTAAATACCTACACATTAAAAGCAGGCAATTGAACTAGCTTACCCTAAATTTAAAATCTCAGCTGATTTTTGTGGTTTTTATTGCTTACGAGAGAGAACTAATATTTCACTTTTTCATTGAAGGGTTAATGATAAATTTTTATAAATGAGCTGGCAGATCAGATGGCAGAGTAGGTGGGTGTCCCTCTGTTGCTGACGGCGTTCCTCAGTGAAGGTGCTTGCAGCTGGCATTCATTGAGGGCAGTAACTGCTGCTTTCCTTGATACTGACTGGAAGCTCACTTCCCAGTGAGCTTTTCTACATATTGTGTGGGCCTTTGCTAAATGAAACCACTTTTTGCTATTTTAGCCTAGTTTTTCACCTGTCTACACTGATTGATTTTGGACTCTTGCTTAAGTTGAATAATAAAGGGTTGTCAGTTTTGTGTATGAACCTGCCTACGTATTTGCGTAGGGGTAGAAATGTGCTTCTTAAATGGTCTTACCTGTTTAATGCTAATAATTGGGCTTGCCGTTCTTTCTTTTCCTGGTTCTGTACCTCTAACTTGTATTTCCACAGTTCAGGTTATGAGTGTCTATTGATTGTCACTGCTTAAGCAGTGAAAGCAGAATTTTTCTCTTAAATTTAATTTTTGTATTTTAGGTTTTCCACTGAAGCCCTAAAATAAGGCAAAGAACTTGTGCTTTTGTGATAAGCGTTTAATAAATGCATGCATAGTGTTTTGTGCCGTTCTTTATGTAAAGAAGACAGCCCCTACCTTTATGGAATTTCTGCTCTAAAGTGTGAGGCTTAACAAATACGGAACCACTGTCTGTAATGGGAGACCATTCTGTGCTGCCTGTACAGATTAAGAGGGTGCTTGTTGGTAGTAGTGCTGTTCACTCTAACTTTGCTTCCTCTACCCCTGCCTGGTCCTGGAGAGATCATGGTCTAGTCACAAGGAGATAGGGATTTAGATCTCAGCTGTGCACCAACTTGTGGGATCTTGTTGTTGTTGTTAGGTGCCGTCAAGTTGGTTCCAACTCATAGCGACCCTGTGCACCACAGAACAGAACACTGCCCGGTCCCGTGCTATGCCCATATCACTGTTATGCTTGAGCCCGTTGTTGCAGTCACTGTGTCAGCCCATCTCCTTGAGGGTCTTTCTCTTTTTCACTGATCCTCTACTTTCCAAGCATGTTGTCCTTCTCCAGAGACTGATCCCTCCTGTCAGCATGTCCAAAGTATGTAAGATGTAGTCTCGCCATCCTTCTTTCTAAGGAGCATTCTGGTTGTACTTCTTTCAAGACAAATATGTTCGTTCTTTTGGCAGTCCGTGGTATATTCAGTATTCTTCACCAACACCACAATTCAAAGGCATCAGTTCTTCTTCAGTCTTACTTATTCATTGTCCGGCTTCTGCGTGCATATGATGTGATTGAAAATACCATGGGTTGGGTCAGGGGCACCTTAGTCTTCAGGGTGACATCTTTGCATTTCAACACTTTAAAGAGGTCTTCTGCAGCAGATTTGTCCAGTGCAGTGGGTGCTGATTGCATTGAAAATGCAATCCTTGACAAAATGCAAAATGAAATCCTTGACAACTTCAGTCTTTTCTCCACTTATCATGATGTTGCTTACTGGTGCGGTTATGAGGATTTGTGTTTTCTTTATGTTGAGGTGTAATCCATACTGAAGGCTGTGGTCTTTGACCTTCATCAGTAAGTGCTTCAAGTCCTCTTCACTTTCAGCAAGCAAAGTTGTGTCATCTCCATATCTCAGGTTGTTAATGAGTCTTCCTCCAATCCTGATACCCCTTTCTTCTTTGTATAGTCCAGTTTCTCGGATTATTTGCTCAGCATACAGATTGAATAGGTATGGTGAAAGGGTGCAATCCTGACTCTCACCTTTCCTGACTATAAACCACGCAGTATCCCCTTTTTCTGTCCGAACAACTGCCTCTTGATCTGTGTACAGGTTCCTCATGAGCACAGTTAAGTAGTTCTGGAATTCCCATTCTTTGCAGTGTTATCCATAATTTTTTTATGATCCACACAATCAAATGCCTTTTCATGGTCTATAAACACAGATAAACATCTTCCTGGTATTCTCTGCTTTCAGCCAGGATCCATCTGACATCAGCAGTGATATCCCTGGTTCCACATCCTCTTCTGAATCCAGCCTGAATTTCTGGCAGTTCCCTGTCAACATACTGCTGCAGCCGCTTTTGAATGATCTTCTGCAAAATTTTACTTGCATGTGATATTAATGATATTGTTCGATAATTTCCACGTTCGGTTGGATCACCTTTCTTGGGAATAGGCATAAATATGGATCTCTTCTAGTTGGTTGGCCAGGTAGCTGTCTTCCAAATTTCTTGGCCTAGACCAGTGAGCACTTCCAGTGCTGCATCCGTATGTTGAAACATCTCAGTTGATTCTCTGATACTCCATCAATTCCTGGAGGCTTGTTTTTCACCAGTGTCTTCAGTACATCTTGGACTTCTTCCTTCAGTACCGTTGGTTCCTGATCATACGCTACTTCTTGAAATGGTTGAACGTCGACCAGTTCTTTTTGGTATAATGACTCTGTGTATTCCTTCCATCGTCTTTTGATGCTGGCTGCATTGTTTAACATTTTCCGCATAGAATCCTTCACTGTTGCAACTCAAGGCTTGAATTTTTTTAAGTGCTTTCAGCTTGAGGAATGCTGAGCATGTTCTTCCGTTTTGGTTTTCAATGTCTAGCTCTTTGCACATGTCATTATAATACTTTACTTTGTCTTCTCGAGCCGCCGTTTGAAATCTTCTGTTCAGTTCTTTTACTTCATCGTTTCTTCCTTTTGCTTTAGCTACTCGACGTTCAAGAGCAAGTTTCAGAGTCTCTTCTGACATCCATTTTGGTCTTTTCTTTCTTTCCTGTCTTTTTAATGACCTCTTGCTTTCTTCATGTATGATGTCCTTGATGTCATTCCACAACTCATCTGGTCTGCAGTCATTAGTGTTCATCGCATCAAATCTATTCTTGAGATGGTCTCTAAATTCAGGTGGGATATACTCAAGGTCGTACTTCGTCTGTCCTGGACTTGTTCTAATTTTCTTCAGTTTCAACTTGAACTTCCATATGAGCAGTTGATGGTCTGTTCTGCGGTCGGCCCCTGGCCTTGTTCTGACTGATGATATTGAGCTTTTTCATCGTCTGTTTCCACAGATGTAGTCGATTTGATTCCCGTGTTTTCCATTTGGTGAGGTCCATGTTTATAGTTGCCATTTCATGTTGATGAAAAAAGGTATTTGCAATAAAGAAGTCATTGGTCTTGCAAAAGTCTATCATGCGATCTCCTGCATCATTTCTATCACCAAGGCCGTATTTTCCAACTACTGATCCTTCTTCTTTGTTTCCAACTTTTGCATTCCAGTCACCAGTAATTATCAGTGCATCCTGATTGCATGTTCGATCAATTTCAGACTGAAGAAGTTGGTAAAAATCTTCAATTTCTTCATCTTTGGCCTTAGTAGTTGGTGTGTAAATTTGAGTAATAGTTGTATTAACTCGTCTTCCCTGTAGGCATATGGATATTATCCTATCACCGACAGCGTTGTACTTCAGGATAGATCTTGAAATGTTCTTTTTGACGATGAATGCAATGCCATTCCTCTTCAAGTTGTCATTCCCAGCATAGTAGACCATATGGTTGTCCAATTCAAAACGGCCAATACCAGTCCATTTCAGCTCACTAATGCCTAGGTTATCGATGTTTATGCGTTCCATTTTATTTTTGACAATTGCCAATTTTCCTAGACTCATACTTTGTACATTTCACATTCTGATTATTAATGGATATTTGCAGCTGTTTCTTCTCATTTTGAGTTGTGTCACGTCGGCAAATGAAGTTCCCGAAAGCTTGACTCCATCCGTGTCATTAAGGTTGACTCTACTTTGAGGAGGCACCTCTTCCCCAGTTGTCTTTTGAGTGCCTTCCAACCTGGGGGGCTCATCTTCGGGCACTGTATCGGACAGTTTTCTGCTGCTATTTTCATAAGGTTTTCCCTGGTTAATTCTTTTTAGAAGCAGACTGCCAAGTCCTTCCTAGTCTGTCTTAGTCTGGAAGCTCAGCTGAAACCTGTCCACCATGGGTGACCCTGCTGGTATCTGAGTACCAGTGGCATAGCTTCCAGCATCACAGCAACACACAAGCCCCCGCAGTATGACCAAGTGACAGACGTGGGGGTATGGGGTCTTAGAAAAGGTTTTATTGTCTTTAAAGCAGATCCCACAACTAGCTGCATATCAAAATCACAAAACAACAATAGGTTCCCCGGAGGACCCAGATTAGTATTTAGGACATCTTGGGGTTGTGGTATAGTGGTTAAGTGCTGTAGCTGCTAACCAAAAGGTCGGCAGTTCAAATCCACCAGGCGCTCCTTGGAAACTCTATGGGGCAGTTCTACTCTGTCTTACAGGGTCGCTATGAGTTGGAATCGACTCGACGGCAACAGGTTTTTAGGGGTTGTGGCCTAGGAAGCTATGTTCGGACCTGCATTTGGGAACTACTGGATGAGGCTTCATGTAGGGCTCTGTATTCGTTTTTTATTGCTGCTATAACAAATACCACAAGAATGACTTTAAGAAAGAGAAATTTAGTCTCTCGTAGTTTAGGAGGCTAGAAGTCCAAATTTAGAGCGCCAGCTCCAGCAGAAGGCTTTCTCTCTCTATTGGCTCTAGGGGAAGGTCCTTGTCACCAATATTCCCCTGGTCTAGGAGCTTCTCAGTGTAGGAACCCTGGGTCCAAAGGACACACTCTGCTCCGGGTTCTGCTTTCTTGTGGGTAGGCGGTCCCCCTGTCTCTCTGCTCACTTCCCTCTTTTATATTTCAAAAGAGATAGAGCCAAGATACAACCTAATCTTGTGGATTGAGTCCTGCCTCATTAACATAACTGCCTGTAATCCTGCCTCGTTAAAATCATAAGATCGTAGAGGCAGGATTTACAACACATAGGAAAATCACATTAGATGACAACAGATGGACAATCACACAATTCTGGGAATCATGGCCTAGCCAAGTTGACACACTTTTTTTTTTTTTTTTTTTTTTTTTGGTGCTTTAGGTGAAAGTTTACAGCTCAAGTTAGTTTCTCATACAAAAATTTATACACGTTGTTATGTGACCCTAGGTACAATCCCTATAATGTGACAGCACACTCCCCCTTTCCACCCTAGATTTACCATGTCCATTCAGCCAGCTCCTATCCCCTTCTGCCTTCTCATCTTGCCTCCGGACAGGAGCTGCCCATTTAGTTTTGTGTATCTACCTGAACTAAGAAGCACACTCTTCACAAGTATTATTTTATGTTTTATAGTCCAGTCTAATCTTTGTCTGAAGAGTTGGCTTCGGAAATGGTTTTAGTTCTGGGTTAACAGAGAGTCTGGGGGCCATGTCTTCTGTGGTTCTTCTAGTCTCAGACCATTAAGTCTGGTCTCTTTATGTAAATTTGAGTTCTGCACCCGACTTTTCTCCTCCTCCATCAGGCACTCTCTGTTGTGTTCCCTGTCAGGGCGGTCATTGGTGTTATCTGGGCACCATCTAGTTCTTCTGGTCTCAGGCTGATGGAATCTCTGGTTTATGTGGCCCTTTTTGTCTCTTGGGCTAGTATTTTACTTGTGACACACATTTTTGTGGGACACAATTCAATCCATGACAGGCTCCTTCCAGCTTTGCAGTGTATGCTTTAACCTCTTAGTGTGTTCTGTTCTAATGTTGACATTGATGTACAAAGGTAGCAGTATGATCTTGTCCTCCAGCTTGAAATACCAGTGTAGTCACATTCTGATTTTCCTTTGAATCCCCCAAGGCTCCACATGTCCTCATTTGCATAAAGTATAATATCCTCTTGAGGCCACCCAAACTGCTCAAAAACCTTGAGGCTCAATCCAAAAGGTAGAAGCCATTCCTGCTTCCAGTGGCTAGGCAGAGAGAGAACAGGAAAGTCTAATCACCGTCTACTGTTTCTGTTTCTCACTGAAAGGCTTTCCAGGATTCAGCGATGCTCTTGCTGACCCCTGTCCCTGCCATCACCATGTGGAGCTCCACACGTGAGCCAAGGTTACAGGTTTTTCTAGTTCTCATGGCATACTCAGGACTTGATCTGCATTCTAAGCCGAAGCCTCCCATATACACCCTTGACCCCAGTGTTAAGATGAAATGTGCCACCCCCTCTCCCCAGCCCTTAATGGCCTTTCCTGCCAGTAGAGCTTCTGTGTCATAGCATTTGATTTCCCTAACTTCAGATTTTAAGGAGCGGGAATTGGCGTTATCACCTCTTATTTCCTTCTAGAAGACTTCTTATGAAAATCAGTCCAGCCTCTCCCCAGGGCCAGTCATGCATATTAAGGCAGCAGACCCTAGAATCAGCGCCACTGCTTAACAGTGACCTGGATGAGTTATTTAACCTTTAAAGCCCCAAAGTGGGGGAAATAATAGTGCCAAGCTCATAGAATTATTGTGAGGATTAAATGAGCTAACAGATGTTTAGCACTTAGCTTAGCGCCTGGCATATGGTAGACACTAGTTAAGTCTCAGTATTATTGTTGTTATTAGGAATCACCCTGGCCACAAAAGGTTTCTTTCCCAAGAGCACTCAGTGCCTGTCAGTCCTTAACTAAGGACTCATCAGTCAAATCTGAAATCAAGATCGGCTTCAAGACTGAGTAACTCCTGGTGCTCCTGGTAGGTTTTATCTCCCACAGTCTGAATCTCTGCCATCCCAGGCACCTGTACAGAACAGGCCCTATATTACAGGCACTAATGCTGCGTAATGAGTTAAACATATTTCAGATAAGCCTGTGAAGAGAGAAGATAAATGAAGGTAGAAAACCAAACTTGTTAAAAGCAAGGATACAAATATGAGGGGCAGGAAATAACTATTGTTTCCAGGTCTAACAAAAAGATCAAAAGAGCTTCTTCATCTGAAGTTCCAAACTATTTATCATAAGCATTAATGGTGAATGCGTATCAATTGCTTCTGTGAGCCAGGCACTACACTGTTATTTGTATTCATTAACCATCTGCTGTAAATACTGTTATCCTTCCCATGTAACAAATGAGGAAGGAGAGGCTTAGAGAGGGAAAGCCACGTGCCCAAAATCACATAATTGGTAACTGAAGCCAGGATTTAGCCCTAGGTAGGTCAATTCCAGAGCTCAGAGTGTTAACCATTCATTTCAGATACAGGTATCCCCTGCTTTTCAAAAGTTGAGCTTTATGCCACTTTGTTTGTAACAAAAGACCTACACTAGTACCTATTTTTGCTAACTGAAAGAAATCCAAAGAGGATTTATGCTTTTATGAAAAAAGGTGAAGAGCAGAAATAGCATTCATTTGTCTTGTAGCGAGCCTTTAAAGAGGCAGCGTACACCTGAGCAGTGAGAGTGGCGTCACCAAGCTCCTCCTTTCAAGTTCCTCTGCCCTTATTGAACCACTCAGCCACATCCAGTCAAATGCTTGGTGATGTACAAATGGACCACGCATCGCGGGATCCCATCCTCGACTTGCCCCTGTGCATTTCTCTAACTGTAAGACTTATCCCTCAGCACACACAGTTATTATAAATCCCGCTCTTCTGTGGGATTTGAACCCCGCCATTGCCACCTAGCCTTCCGGGGCTACCGTCATCACCACCACCATCTCCCAGTGTGCTCGCTGTCTTCCTGATTCTGGTAAGTGAAACTACACTGTACATACATTATTTTAACTTTATATAGGTTGTGTATTGCATCATTCCTGCTTTTACTATATGTTATTGTTATTTTAGCTTTTATGTGTTATTTGGTAGGTTATTTTTGGGGTCTGGGAATGCTCAGAATTTTTTCCCCATGTAAACGAATGGTAATTGCTTCTTCATTTTATGCCATTTTGGCTTACAAAAGCTTTCACAGAGCACTACTTTTGGATAGCGGGGGAAACCTGTATCTCCCACCCCACCTCCACCTTCGAAATGGACTTTTTTGTTTAATGTTTAACTTTTTTTTTATTTTAATTTTATTTTTTAGTAGGATATTTTTAGAACTGCTTTATGTTTACAGAAAAATTGTGCAGAAAGTACAGAGTTCCCATATACCCCTTACCCCAATGTATTCATGTTTACATGATTTTAAATCAAATTGAAGGAGAGGGGTATTGCTTAAAAATGATAGAAGGAATGGGTTGAATAAGTGGGAAATGAGTTGAAATAAGTTGAGTCCACAATTCATCTTTCACAGCCAAGTTAATTAAGCCCAGTAGGTATACATACAATCTTCATGACTCAAAGCTTACATTTTCAGCTTTCAGTTGGGGTAACCTCACTATTTGATATGCAGTAAACATTCTCTCTTATTTTTCACTATACGAGCAACATCATTTTTCAGTTTCCATAAGCTGGATTCCAGTAGGTCCCCAAAGTCCTTTAACATTTGTGACCGTTGGTGTATAAATGGTCGAAGCATTTGATCATCATCCTAAAAAATAAGTGAAAGAAAAAAGAATGATATTAGTAGACCTCATGTAAGGAGACTTGGTGGCTCAACAACAGTTAAGAGCTCAGCTGCCAACCAAAAGGTTTGTCGTTCGAACCTACTCCATGGCTCCGCAGGGGAAAAGACCTGGTGGTCTGCTCCCATAAACATTACAGCCAAGAAAACCTCATAAGGCAGTTCTGCTTTGTCACATTGGGTCGCCATGAGTCAAAATGAACTCGATGGCACCCAACAACAACAGTAGCAGACCTCATATCATTAGAGTAAAAAGTATTGTGTAAACACGAGTGATGTGCGCAGTAAATTTTCCCTTGGGGTTGGAGATTGGAGAGCTGTTTTGGAAGCAGTAAGTCACCTGGAGCCCACTTTGTTTCAGGAAGGCTGCCTGCCTGGCCCCTGAGCTACTCCCAATAGGGAAAATTGATGAGATAACCCAAATCGTTCAGGCTGGATTGATAAGTATATCATTCCTTTAAATACTGTGGAAGTTCTGAGGTATTCAGCGGAACCCGTAGACATGGAGAATCTCTTATTTGTAGAATTTTGCTGATATATCCCCTCCCCTGTGGAAGCAGGTGCTCCTGAGAGAGAATTGTGAGGATGCCTGTGGGCCAAGGTGTGCCAGTAACTAATGTTGGAGAAGATGGTGATGGTGGTCACTGAGAATGGGAACAGGCAGAGAGCAGTATAACCAGGCATCTCATTGTTTTTTTGTTTCCCTGATTATTAGTGAAATGCTTATTCAGATCCTGTGCCCATTTTTTCCAACATGTCTTATTTTTATTTTAAAAGTTGTTTATATATTCTGATTGCTTACCCTTGATGATAAATAATACAAATACATTCTCCCAGGCTATGGTTATTTTTAACTTTGTTTATGGTGTCTTTTATCTAACCAGTTTTTCTTTTTTTTTATTATGAGATATACATACAAAACGGCACCCAAAATATATATGCACAGGTATAGTTCAAGTGAACACTTGTCTAACCACAGCCTGGTCAGGACAGAAGTTTGCCTCCTATGCTCCTTCCTGGTCACATCCTCCCCATCCCGCAGAAGCAGCCACTAACCTGACTTGTGTGATAATCATTTTGTTACCTTTCTGAACAGTTTTGCCACCTAGAATGCATCCCTACACGGTATATTTTGCCTGTCTTTTGAATGTTTATTGAATCGTTTTTTGGGACTTTAATGTTTCAGTCAACACTGTTGGTGGTAAGAGTCATCCTTGTTGCATGTAGCTGTAGTTCATTTTCACAGCAGTATACTTTTCCAAAGTATAGACGATGTCATAATTAATCCATCTTCTGTGGATATACATTGGGGATGTTTCCAGTTTGGCACTATTATGGAAGAGGGTGTTAAGAACTGTAGGTGAACATATGCAGAGTTTCTGCGGCCTTTCTCAACTGCTCCTTCATCTGAACCACAAAACAGAAAATGATATGAAGGACTATTTTCTCAGTTCTCCTAAGAGTGATAAATAACTGTAGTACCTTTCTAGACACATAGGAAGGAAGTTAATTCACTACACACAATGGATGCCTAAGTGCAGTGGTTTTCAAACTTTAATTTATGGCAGAATCATCTGGCAGCTTGTTAAAATACAGATTACTGGGCCCTACACCCAGAGACTCTGAATAAGTAGGTCTGGGGTGGGGCCCTGGAATTTGCATTTCTAACAAACTCCCAAATGATGGTGAAGCTGCTAGTTGGGGGACACACTTCTAGAACCACTGCCTTAGGGCATTAGGGCTTAATTCTCTGCATTACCAGTTTACTCCTTGGAGAAATAATGTCTAGGAGTTGAATTACAGGATTCTAGGGTATATACAAACCCATTGCCATCAAATCGATTCCAACTCATAGGGACACTATAGGATAGAGTAGAACTGCCCCCATAGGGCTTCCAAGGAGCGGCTGGTGGATTTGAACTGCTGACCTTTTGGTTAGCAGCCAAGCTCTTAACCACTGCGTGACCAGGGCCCTGGATATATACATACTCATTGCAAATACCTTTTTTTCAACAACATAAATGGCAGCTATACATGTGGACCTTGCCAGATGGAATACACAGGAATCAAATCAACTACATCTGTGGAAAGAGACAATGGAGAAGCTCAATATCATCAGTCAGAACAAGGCCTGGGGCTGACTGTAGAACAGACCATCATTTTCTTATATGCAAGTTCAGGTTGAAGCTGAAGAAAATTAAAACAAGTCCACGAGAGCCAAAATACAACCTTGAGTATATCCCACCTGAATTTAGAGACCGTCTCAAGAATAGATTTGATGCATTGAAGTCTAATGACCGAAGACCAGACAAGTTGTGGGATGACATCAAGGACATCATAGATGAAGAAGGCAAAAAGAAAAGATCATTAAAAAGGCAGGAAAGAAATAAAAGACCAAAATGGATGTCAGAAGAGACTCTGAAACTTGCTCTTGAACGTAGAGTAGCCAAAGCCAATGGAAGAAATGATGACGTAAAAGAGCTGAACAGAAGATTTCAAAGGGTGGCTCGAGAAGACAAAGTAAAGTATTATAATGAAATGTACAAAGACCTGGAGTTAGAAAACCAAAAGGGAAGAACACACTCAGCATTTCTCAAGCTGAGAAAACTGAAGAAAAAATTGAAGCCTCAAGTTGCAGTATTGAAGGATTCTGTGGGCAAAAAGTTGGATGATGCAGGAAACATCAGAAGAAGATGGAAGGAATCCACAGTCATTGTACTAAAAAGAATTGGTCAAAGTTCAACCATTTCAGGAGGTAGTATATGATCAAGAACCAATGGTACTGAAGAAAGAAATGCAGGCTGCACTGAAGGCATTCGTGAAAAACAAAGCTCCAGGAATTGACAGAATATCAGTTGAGATGTTTCCGCAAACAGATGCAATGCTGGAAGCGCTCGCTTGTCTATGCCAAGAAATTTAGAAGACAGCCACCTGGCCAACTGACTGGAAGAGATCTATATTTGTGTCAATTCCAAAGAAAGGTGATTGAACAGAATGAGAAATTACCAAACAATATCATTAATACCACATGCAAGTAAAATTATGCTGAAGATAATTCAAAACGTTTGCAGCAGTACATCAACAGGGAACTGCCAGAAATTCAAGCCAGATTTGGAGGAGGATGTGGAACAAGGGATATCATTGCTGATGTCAGATGGATCATGTCTGAAAGCAGAGAATACCAGAAAGACGTTTATCTGTGTTCATTGACTGTGCAAGGGTATTAGCCTTTGTGAACCGTAACAAATTATGGATAACATTGCGAAGAATGGGAATTCCAGAACACTTTGTGTCCATGCAGAACTTATACGTAGACCAAGAGGCAGTCATTCATACAGAACAAGGGGATACTATGTGGTTTAAAATCAGGAAAGGTGTGCGTCAGAGTTGTATACTTTCACCATACTTAATCAGTTTGTATGCTGAGCTAATAATCTGAGAAGCTGGACTATATGAAGAACAGGGCATCAGGATTGGAGGAAGACTCATTAACAACCTGTGATATGCAGATGACGCATTTCTTGCTGAGAATGAAGAGGACTTGAATAACTTACTGACAAAGATCAAAGACTACAGTCTTCAGTACAGATTACATCTTATTAACATAAAACAAAAATCCTCACAATTGGACCAGCAAGCAATGTCATGATAAATGGAGAAAATACTGAAGTTGTTAAAGATTTCATTTTACTTGGATCCACAATCAACATCCATGGAAGCAGCAGTCAAGAAATCAAACAATGTATTGCACTGGGGAAACCTGCAGCAAAAGACCTCATTAAAGTGTTAAAAAGCAAAAATGTCACCTTGAGGACTAAGATGCACCTGACTCAAGCCATGGTGTTTTCAGTTGCCTCATGTACATATGAAAGCTGGACAATGAATAAGAAAGAAGAATTGATGCATTTGAATTATGGTGTTGGCTAAGAATATTGAATATACCATGGACTGCCAAAGAACCAACAAATCTGTCTTGAAAGAAGTACAGCCAGAATGCTCTTTAGAAGCAAGGATGGTGAGACTTCGTCTCACATACTTTGTATAAGTTATCAGGAGGGACCAGTCCCTGGAGAAGGACATCATGTTTGGTAAAGTAGAGTATGGCATAGGACCAGGCAGTGTTTCATTCTGTTGTACATAGGGTCGCTGTGAGTCGGAGTCAACTTGATGGCACTGAACAACAGGGTATATTCGTCTTCAAGTTATTAGATAAATACCAAAGAAAATTTTAAGTGGTTATATCAATTTATACTCCTACCAGCAGTATATAAGAGTTTCCGCTGCTTCATATCTTCACCAAAACTTGACATTTTCAGAACTTCTAAATTTTTGTCAGTATGGTGGGTTTATAATAGTATCTCTTGTTTCAGTTACATTTCCCAAACTATTAATGAGGTTAAGCACCTGTTCATGTATTTATTGGCCTCTTTGATTTCCTGTTTTGTGAAGTTCCCATTCAAGTCTTTTGGCCATTTTTTCTATTGAGCTGTTTTTCTTTTTGGTTCGTGGTGTTAGTTCCATGAAATCAGCTCCAAGTCATGGTGAACCCATGTACAACAGAATGAAACGTTGTCCAGTTCTGTGCCGTCTTCATGATTGTTGATTTGTTTGAGTCCATTGTTGTGGCCATTGTGTATTTTGAGTGCCTTCCAACCTAGGGGGCTCATCTTCTAGCACTATATTGGGCAACAATCTCTTGTAATCTATAGGGTTTTCATTGGCTGATTTTTGGAAGTAGATTGCTAGGCCTTCCTACTCTGTCTTAGTCTGGAAGCTCCACTAAAATTTGAAATGCCAGTGGCATAGCTTCCAGTATCATAGCAACATGAAAGCCACCATAGTACAACAAACTACAGATGGGTGGTGGATTTGGTTTGTAGTAATTCTTTATTTTGGATATTAGTGCATTGTCAGTTGAAGATGTTGCAAATATCTTTTCCCATCCCTTTTGGCTTTCATTTTGGTGTCTTGATGGACCAAAGTTCATAATTTTAATGTATATGAATTTATCTCTTTCTTTAAAGCTAGGTTTTTTGTGTAATGTTTAGGAAATCCTTTTCCACTTAGGTTATGAAGATAGTCTCCTAAAGTGTCTTCTAAAACTATTTGGGTTTTGCCTTTCATGTTAGGTTTTTAATTGTCACTTATAATTGATTTCTGGGTGTAGTGTAAAATAGGGATTCAATTTCATTTGTTTCCCGTATGTATTCCTAAATCTCCTAGCACTGTTTATTGAAAAGTCCACCCTTTCCACACACCTGCAGTCCCACCTTGGTCATATATTATGTCTCTAGTCCCAAGTGAATCTGTTTCTGGGCCTGTGTTCTTTTCCTTTGGTTATCTGTTTCTTAACTATACTGTCTTTATTATAATAGCATTAAAATAAATGTTGATATTAGGTTGGGCAAATCTTCCCACCTTGTTCTTGAGTCTTGGGTCATGTCTTGGCTATTCTTTGCTTTTGTAATTCCATATAAATTGTAGAATCATCTTGTCAGATTACATTACATTTAACTGGGATGACACTGAATCTCTAAATCAATTTGGGGAGAATTTGCAGATTTACAACAGTAAATCTTCCAAACCATGGAGACATGACATGTTTCTCCATTTATTTAGATCTTCTTTAACATCTCAATAAAGTTTAAACATTTTCTCCATAAAAGTCCTCATATCTTATGTAGCTATAGGCCCAAGTACTTCATATATCTAATGTAATTACAGATGGTATCTTCTTAAAAATTTCATTTTCTGTTTGTTGCTATTATACTAAAATGCAATTAATTTTTAAATATTGATTTGTATCCAGCAACTTTCTGTTAATTTATTTATAAATTCTTCTGGGTTTTTTGTTTACACCAATGTATTGTGGGAATAATGACAGAGACAGCATGGTGTAAAAAGTGTTGAGACTGTGAAGCAACACTAGCTGGTTTGAGTCTGGCCCTGCTACTTACTAGTTGTATATCCTTGGACAAGTTACTCAATCTCTTGTGCCTCAGATCCATCAGCTATAAAATAAGGCTAATAGGAGTACCTACCTCATAGGGTTGTTGGGAGAATCATCAGTAAATGTAAAGTACTTAGTATATATTATATAAATGTATGCTGCTACTGCTATTATTTTATTTTTTCTTTTCCAATTCTTATACCTTTTATTTCTCATTTTACTGCACTGACTAGAACCTCAGGTTCAGCGTCAAACAAAAGTGGAGGTAGCTGGCATCCCTGACCCCTTCCTGATCTGAAAGGGAAAATTTTCAATGATTCACCATTAAGCATTCTGTTTGCTGTATGTTTGTTTAAAATTACCATTATCAGATTAAGGAACGTCCATTTTATTCCTGGTTTGCTAAGAGATTTTATCGTGGTAAGATGCTCACTTTTAGCACATGCTTTTTCTGCATCTAGTGAAGTAGCAGGTGATTTTTCTCCTATAATCTGTTAATGTGATGAATCACAATTACGATTTTGTAACTATGCACTGAGCTTGAATTTCTAGGACATTCTGTATAATGTAAAGTAAGTGAATCTCACTCCTGCAGTAGCTGCCGCTGCCTGGAACCGGCCAGATGCACACTAAAGTAAGAAAGGAAAGATTGAGGGCAGATGGAGCCCAAGGGCAGCAGACTCGCAGTTGACTAGCCTCAACCTGCTCAGGACGTGCAGGGATAACAACTACCTAAATGGAAAGAGATTCCTTTTGTTCCCAAGATTCTAGTTACTTACAGGAGGCATATAATGCCCCAGCCTGAGAAACTGCCTTCTGGCCATGTTCATGCTTTGGTAGAACACCTTGAGAGCTTTGGCAAGTTCTCCATCGTAGCTGGCTCGCTGAGCACACATTTGATAAATGTCTTTGGCTGATGGCGATTGTGCTGCCATCCCAGTTATCTTCAGGGTACTGGAAGGCTTATGGGCTGTAGTAGAAAAAGAAGGTAATACTTAATTATTCATCTGTTTATTTTCACATATCTGTATGCTTATTTATTTTGGTGGCATTCTACTATATCAGCATTATCAGGTACCAGTTTGGACTGATCCAAAGAAATATTACAGGGCAGAAAAAAAGTGTTCCACGTTTTTGTTCATTAAATAAGATATGGATGAACTCATTAAAACGCTCATTTCTTAGAAAGGCAAACACACCTCCCAAATGTAGGAGTTCAGGGGTAAGCTAAATAACCAAGACTTGAGCAGCCGCTCACCTTGTTGACCAGAACCAGTTTTCACCAGTGATTCTTTGAGAAGCACATTTTCCTCTCTTAGGGCTCTGTTAATGTTTCTGAACAGTTCCACCTCCTGTTCTAACTTGAGCAGCTTCAGGTAAAGTTCTGATACCTGATTTGATGTAGTCTACAAAAAGACATGTCAGTTTAGCCTTCTGCCAGATTACTTGCTAATCCTTTGAGACTCACATCTTTTGCTGCCACATACAGACTAGATGGGGGGCGGTGAGCAGGGTCTAAGCCCCTCAGGGCACACAGCAGTAAATCAAGAAAACTTTTGTTAAGGAGAAGAAACATTGATGATCCCCAGACAGCTGTCATCTGAGATTTTCTTGTCACCTGTGACATCTGGAAACCCTGGTGGTGTAGTGGTTAAGAGTTTGGCTGATAACCAGAAGATTGGCAGTTTGAATCCACCAGCTGCTCCTTGGAAACCCTATGGGGCAGTTCTACTCTGACCCATAGGGTCACTATGAGTGGGAATCGACTTGGCAGCAACGGGTTTTTTTTTGTTTGTTTGTTTTCTGTAACATCCATTTCAGTGTCGGGTAAGTGTACACACCTGGCCTGTACCCATCGCAGTAGAAGTTTTCTTGGTGTCCACCATGATGTGGCCTTCACCTGTGACCATGAGGTCCTGTGGAGAGCAGCTCAGTTCAGCACAGCCTTCTGTAGTGAGGGAGAGATGTCAGCAAGTAAAGAAACATCTCAGTTCAGTGTTGTGTACAGATGTTAAAACACGTAATCACGTGCTCTACTAGAACCCAGGAAGATGGCTCCCGGCCACTGCTGTAAAGACCTGACCGCTTCCCTCCTCTGCAGCCCTAGCCATGCCCACATTCTAGCTGATTGAAGAATGCACCATGCAAATAAGTAAACATGGTACCTTGAAGGCCCCACAGATCAACAATGAGAGTGTCTGTAAATAATTCAGAAACTCCTGAGATGCATTTAAGGCTGCAGATTGGACAGTCTCTTCAATTTGGGGATTCACAATTTTCCATACAGGTTTGGTATATAAAGTATTTGGAAGATCATAAACTCTGTACCTGAGAAAGGAACACCAGACATACATTAAAACTTGACAGGACACGTTTGTGAAGAAATGGATCAGATAAGCCAAAAGAGTTGCAGCCCAAGCATTGGTTAGCTGATAAAAATGACCCAGAACTGATTCTTGTGACTGGCCCCATAGCAACTCAGCTGCCCACATGGGTGTCATCACTACATGGATGATATTAGATGTCTAACAAAAAAGAAAAGGATTTTGATAAAAACTTTCTATTAAAAATCTAAAATTGTTAACTTTCCATGTGAAGTTGTTTGAGTTTTGTCTCCCTTTCATTACTGTTTTATCTCTTAATATCCTTTTAGCCAAATCAGTTTAAGCATATCTGGTGCTTTTGCTGTATGGTAGGTAATACAGACCTTTTTTATTTCCAACTTTAAAAAAAAAAAAAAACACAAAATGATTGTACTTAGACAATACAGTTTAGCTAGATGTTCCTTCTGATAATTAAAATTTCTGACTCTGCTGCTTCCATCACTTGGGAAGCTCAGAACACACTGACGACAGCCCAGGGTGGAGGGACGCATGGCTTCTCTCTGTTCAATAGATGAGGGGAAATAGTCATTTTGGGGGTGAGGAAACAGAGAAACAAGCAGATTTCATGATAAGCTCCTTTTCAAAACTTGAGGAGGGACCACAAGGTAGGTGGTTGTGTGAAGCAGTGCCATGGGGCAGGCTGTACCCAACCTGGATGCCCCGATTTGCATCTTCCTTAAGCCACTTGACACCGAGGCACTGGACAATGTGAATCTGGAAATCGATCCTCTTGCCCAGCAACTCCAAGGGGTCAATCACCACATCCTCCTCACCATGTGCTCTACAAACAAGAAGGCAGGTTAGCTTGGGTTAGCAAGTGAGGATCGTGATCAAAGGAAATGAAGACCGCTTTAGAGATAGCTAATCCACTGAAGGCAGGATAGGTTATGTTGCCAGTTGCAGAATTCATTCACTCAAGAGACACTTAATGAGAGCTCACTCTATGCAGGCACTTCAAGGTGAGATACAAACCTTCTCAAAGAACTCACAGCCAAGAGGAGACAGGAAAATAAACAGCTTCTTGGAATAAATGCGCCCAGATGTGGGTGCTAAACTAACTAGCGTTGCAGATTAGTAGGTGCCCAGTGGGACAGACGGGCTACCACCTGGGGAAAGCAATACCATCTCTCAGGGTGTCATTTGCTTCATGAATTCTTCACAGTTCAGAGTTGACCTCAGGCCTACAAACTCAGAAACTGATTTGGACACCTCTTCAAGAGGAGATCTCTCTCACATCAACCAAAACTAGAATGCCCATTTACTGATTTGCAATGGAAACTAAAACCACTGGGCAGCCTAGGAGGCCTGTGTTAGCCAAAAGAGGCTGCTTAGTGAGCTTGGACTCCCGGTAAAGACAGTGAGTGGTTGATCAGCTTGGTCTCTCAAGGTTCTCTTTCTTCCTCTTCAGGAAGACAAAAAGGTTGCATTGAAGGCCTGTGAGGGCCCTGACACCCAGACCAGGCCCACTGCCAACCTCTTTGCTTAGACTTGTTTGAGACTAACTATTCTGAAAACTGTCCATGGCCTAAAGCAAGAAGAGAGGAGCTATCCTGAGAGGAGGGTAAAAGGTAAAATGGAGCAGAGTTTAAGAAAGGAGGTGATAGATTAAAACAAAGCCTGTACTCATAGAAAAGAAGGTAACGGCACAGAATGAGGCCAGATAAACAAAGACATCTCAGTCCCTACCTTGAGGGACAGGGAAGAAAGTGGTCACAGCCTACACCAGGGGTGGAGAGGGGTGAGCTGGAATAATCAGCTCCCTGCTCTGGCTCTTGGGCCTCGTCAGCAAGGATGGGCCTGTCCTCCACCAACGTGGGAAAGAGCAGCTTTATGCGGCAGACACCAGGCCTTGCAGGCACCAGGTGAAGCCACCACACCCTTTGCCTCTGTGTTCTGCAGGCTCATTGTGGGGAACCAACCCAGGTCTATTGGTACTGGTCAGGGTTCCTTCTCCTTCTCTATCCTGCCTCTTTGTGGGATGCCCTCCTTGTTCCCTTGGTCTCCCAGGGTGGTGCTAAGCTGTCTCAGATACTGCCTGGCATGGAATTTAAAATATTCCAGGTCAGCTGATTGAGCAAAAATGAGATTTAATGAGGGCAAATCATGAATGAATGAATGAGCTCATTCATCTGTGTCATAAATGAGCAATTCAGAGACCACGTTGACCACCCCCTCCAGGAGACCTCAGGCTTGCTAAGATTTTCCGTGTGAGTGACTCAGAACCCATTTGGACTAGGAACAGGGAGAAGGGAGACACCCACTGTCCAGTAGCCAAGCAGGGAGTTATGTGGATATGCAACACGGCCTCCTCCAGCCCGTCGCAGTTCAGAAACTCCACTTGCTTCTCAAACTTCATGCAGTAGGCAAGCGACTGGAGCCAGATGTGAGCTGAGCCCAGGTGCACAACCTCAACAGGATCTTGAGCCATGTGGCTGTCTCCTCCATCTAGAAAGCGCTGCTAGAGTTCCTCCATCAGGAATTTCCTACTGATAAACTTGGCCTTTGACCATATCCAAACCTGGAAACACAAAGGTAGGTCACCAATATTTGATTTCATCTGCAATTCATTTCTATGATTTTTTCCAGCATGCTCCCTCTGATGGGCTGGGTAATCACAACAGTTCTTCAATGTAGAAGAGGGAGGCAGACGAGAGGGTAAGAGAGAGATGTGTGACTGAATTAGGGTCAGAGGGATGGAACATTGCTGGTTTGAAGTTGGAGGAAGGGACCACGAGTCAAGGATTGTGGGCAGCGAGAGGCTAAAAAAAGCAAGGAAACATTTTCTCCCCTAGAGCCTCCAGAAAGTAATGCTGCCCTGAGGACACCTTGATTTTAGCCCAGTGAGACCTGTGTCATACTTCTCATCTACAGAATTGTAAGATAATAAATTTGTGTTGTTTTAAGCTACTAAATTTGTGGTAATTTGTTACAACAGCACTAGAAAATGAATATAGGGGTATTTAGCCTGCAGAAAAACAAGTTTAGAAGTGGCTTCCCAGTGATTATCAAATTGCAAAACAAGAGCACACCCATGAGCTCAGGTGACACCCATCACAAGCCTAAGAGGCAAACAAGACAGGTATTGTTATCTCCTCTTTGCGGTAACCCAAAGAAGCTCCGCTCCTCATTCAGGGATTCTCAGCCAGTGAGCAGCAAGCCCAGGACAAGAACCTGCTGCTCTTCACACGTGAGGGAACTGGCTACTGAGGAGGAGAAAGAACCTAAGTTGTAGTATGAGGGATTTGAGTTAGATAGAGGATTTCTTGACCCTAAATGTCACATCAGAAGTGCTTACCAGGTAAAACTAGCAGCTGTTTCTCTGGACGACTTAAAAAATAAGAGAAGTCATTCTCTAAGATTTGTGTATTCATAACAAGGTCTTCAAAACACTAAAAACACACCTCATCCTTTTTCTGTTTGCCTTGAGGAAAGACCACAGTCCTCACCTCTCAGAGCCATCGGAAAGATTAAAGAACATGATGGGTAGCCGTGTGCAATAGGAACCAGTGGCGTTACTAGGGGGAGTGGGGGCTGCGGACTGCACCAGGTGACACTGTCAGAAGGGGTGACACCAAAATGACTGTCTAAAATTTTTGTGCAGTGTTTCAGTAGAAATTTATTATTTTTTATAAAAATATCCCTATACTTTGTTATAACAACAGAAACATTTTTCATAAGCCCAGCTAACCAAAAACCAAACCAAACTCAATTGCCATCAAGTCGATTCCAACTCATAGTGATCCTATAGGACAAAATAGAACTGCCCCGTAGGGTTTCCAAGGAGCAGCTAGTGGATTTGAACTGCCGACCTTTTGGGTAGCAGCCATAGCTCTTAACCACTACACTATGAGGGCCCCATCAATATAGCTACAAGGCTAAATTCTATGCTAATTTACTTTTTGAAGTGTTTGGCTTCAAATCCACTACCACCTCCTTGGAAACTGAATGGGGCAGTTCTCGTCCGTCCTTTAGGGTCTCTATGAGTCAGAATCGATTCCACGGCAACGGGTTTGATTTTGGTTTTTTAATGTGCTCCAGTCGGAGCTGTCATTATTACCTAATCACAATGATGCTTTGAATCACGTGGTTTCATCTGCACGCACTATAAGCATGGCTGTTGTTTTTATTGCTGCCGGTGTTTTTATAGTTGCTGATTTTGTCAAATTTTCTGGTGTTTTAACTACAATATTGTGGTAATTAGTATTTTCCAACCTATATCAATAACTTTTGAGACTGAAGTAGTAATTAAAAGAAAAGAAGGACTGATATACGGGAATTACGATTTACGAGTAATGTTAGTACAAAAAACGTTCCTAAGAATCCTGTATGGTCTGGTATGGGAGGAGGTACATGAAGGGAGGTGACACCATGAGTTACTGCACTGGGTGACACCAACCCTAGTGATGCCACTGACAGGAATTGTAACACTTTTGGGTGTTTTTAAAGACTTTTAGGCTAGGGAACTAATTTCTTTAAGATAATAAAACCAGTTTATTACTTCATTACGTGTGGCTATGAAACCGCAGACCCTGTGACAGGTAAAATTGGATGACATCCTGAGTTCCCTGGATGAAACGCAGGTCAGGGAGGCTCTGGGGGACAGGCTAGGGTACTGTGCTGTTCCCCTACTCCATCTCCCTCTTCCTCCCTCTTCACCCACCCTTCCCTTTCCTCTCTCTCCTCCTCTGTCCCCCATTCCCCTCCCCTCCAGCTGACCCTGCAGGCCTGGCTCTGAGACATTCTAGCTGATGTGCTTTTCACCTGAACCAACACCTGTTGGGCAGGTGCAGATTAAAAATAGCTGCCGGCTGGCAGCATTTCCAGCTTAGAACACCCTCCCTAGTCCTCAAGTGGCCCTGGCTTGCTCCTGAACTTGCCCTTGAAGTGTGACTCTGACAGTCACACACAACTGCACGTGGAAGCTGCCTCCTACCCAAGAGCTGAGGCAGCGTCATTATCGGCCTGCCTGCACGATCTGGGGGTGAACGTTTACAAGATCAGCCACATAAAGGTGTGATACGTGTCTGCAGGCCCACTGTTCTTCGTTAGCCTTTTCTTTTACTGTTGTTGATTTTGTTGTTGTTGTTGATTTGTGACTTAGGAGACCCCATGTGTTACAGAGTAGAACTGCTCCATAGGGTTTTCTTGTTACAGAAGAAAATCACCAGGCTTTTTTCTTCTGTAATGCTGCTTGGTGGGTTTGAACCACCAACCTTTTGGTTACCAGCCAAGTGCAAACCATTTGCACCATCCAGGCAGCTTTAGCCTTTTCTTTTAGTCTTCAAAATCACACACACACAAAGTGCTCTAAAAACTACCAGAAATTACTACCAGCATTTCAGAGGCTTCCTGAGGAAGGTGGGACTTCACCTGAGGAAAGGTCACTGGTACTAATCTTACTTTTAAAAGGTAAAAATGGAGAATCTTGAAGCTGGCAGATCCGTGAAATTAGGCTCCGCCTGAAGGAAAAAAGAAAAACACAGAAAAAACAGCATAAAATTAATTAGTGCACCTGTAGCCCCTAACCCGTTGAGTCGATTCTGACTCATAGCAACACTATAAAGACAGAGTAGAACTGCCTCACAGGGTTTCCAAGAAGTGGCTGGTGGATTCGAACTGTAAACCTTTTGGTTAGCAGCTAAGCTCTTAACCATTGTGCCACCTGGGCTCCAATTAGTGCACAGACCCCTTAAAAAGAGATTGCAGTGTGGTTTATGCAGAAGCAGTCCTGTCAAACATGCTGGGACAGTGCTGCTAGACTGAAGATCAAGAGCAATATCAACATACTCAGGCTGTTGGCTCTGCACACAACATGCTTAACAATAACGTGCTCAAACACTGTTTGGAGTTCTATTTTTGGCCATGGCAGGCTGGGTACTCAGGTAACCAGCCACAAACAACAAAAAATGCTGAATTAAATATTTTTTTAAATCACCTTAAAAAAGTAACAATAATAAAAAGCAGAATAACATGGAAAAAAATTTTTAAAAACTTTAAAATCTCCTTCAAAACAAGGCCTGAAAAGACAATGAGGGACTGCCAAACGAAATTCCAGAAGAAAGCCTGGACCCAGGGAGGCCTGTGGAGTATTGGACCACCAAAGTTGCTTCTGCCCTGAGGGAGTAACACATACGTAACGTGCAGACGGAACATTGACGGCTCAGCTCTGAAGGCCTCACGGGCCATGGCATAGAAGTCCAGGCCTGACCTTCCCAAAGTGGGAGTCTTCCCAGAGACCCTCCCGCCACATCATATTGAGACCCCTGAGAGTGACAGTCAGTATAATGTGAGCCAGCATCAAACATGCACCCTTGCCTCCAACTCCAGGAGATGCAGAGGAAGCCGCCTTGGCACTGGGCAGAGGAAGAGAGGAAAAAAGGAAAGGAAAAGGCCACTGAGAAGTTTGCCAGTTCAACTCAAGCCATGAAATTGGTGGCCCCCAGCACCTGGCAGACACAAATGTAAACCCTCTCGAATTGGGAGGCAGGTTCATGATGGGTTCAGGTTTACAATATAACTTGAACATATATGGTTTGGTTGGTAGCAGCTTTATTGAGATATAATTCAAATGCCATGTAACTGACCTGTTTAAAGTGTATCATCCTTTTAGTAGATTCTCAGAGTTGTGCAACTGTCACTAAAATCAATTTTAGAAAATTTTCACCATCACCAAAAGAAACCCTTTATACTTTAGCTATCGTCCTCAAGCTCCCACCCCAGCAGCCCTAGGCAACAGAACATATATGTTTCATAGTCTTTTTCTCTGTGTTATATTTCACAATTATAAAAAGTTTTTTTAAAAATTGATGTTGTCCCAGAACATTTTGGAAACTTTAGGGCAATGGGCAGAAAAGTTAAACCCAGAGACGCCACAGTTGGTTACTCAGTAGATCATGCCTGTGAGCTCCAGCTCCCCTGCTGAGGAGGGGCTGTGTGCACGATGAGTGTGTGAACATTCTACGCAAAGTTCACCTGAGAACGAGAGGCACATCCTCTGAAGGCAGACTAAGGACTGAGCGCTCAGCTGGAGGTGGAATCTGAGGGCACCTCCAAAGGCATAACACCTATCAGAGACACTAAAGGGTAGGCCAGCTCTTTCTAGTTCGCAGTAGGGGAGGAAACAGGGTCTTATGTTCCTAAAAAGGAACTTCCTGACAGTAAGCAACATCAAACCCGGAAATGGATCAGCCAGCAGAGTTTGTGAAATGACCTTTTTTGGAGTCTTAATAAGAGTATACAGTGTGACCTGGAGCAAAGGAGAATGAAGAACGCCAAAGACACAAGGAAAATATTAGCCCAAGAGACATAAGGGGCCACATAAACTGAGACTCCATCAGCTTGAGACCAGAAGAACTAGATGGTGCCCAGCTACCACCAATGACCGCCCTGACAAGGAACACAACAGAGAGTCCTGGATGCAGCAGGAGAAAGGTGGGGTGCAGAACTCAAATTCTAGTAAAAAGACCAGACTTAATGGTCTGACTGAGACTGGAGGAACCCCAGAAGATATGGCCTCCAGACTCTCTGTTAATCCAGAACTAAAACCATTCCTGAAGCCAACTCGTCAGACAAAGAATAGACTGGACTATGAGACATAAAATGATACTCATGAAAAGTGTGCTTCTTAGTTCAAGTAGATACACAAGACTAAATGGGCAGCTCCTGTCCTGAGAAGAAAGAGATAGGAGCTTGTTGAATGGACACAGGAATCCGGGGCTGTAAGGAGGAATGTATGGTCACATTATAGGAGTAGCAGCTAGGGTCACAGTACAATGTATGTATAAATTTTTGTATGAGAAACTAACTTGAGCTGTAAACTTTCACCTAAAGCACAATTTAAAAAAAAAAGAGCGTGGAGTGTGGGTTTTCTCACTGCTCCGGAATGGCCTCTCTGTCTCTCACTTGCATGTATGCACACACACACTCACACACATCCCATTACCACTTAAATAAACTTTAAGGCTCCCTTCTGATAGTCCAAATTGTTAGTGCACTTGGCTGCTAACCGAAAGGTTAGAGGTTCAAATACACCCAGAAACACTTTGTAATAAGGGCCTGGCTATCTACTTCTGAAAAATCAGCCATGGAAAACTCTATGGAGTGCAATTCTACTCCGACACACATGGAGTTGCCATGAGTCAGAATCGACTCAATGGCAACTGGTTTTCTGGCAGTGAACAGAAAATGCTCAATATTGGTGGTTAGGACAGATCCTAAGAGAGGAACATGGAGGAGGGTACTCTTCTCCCTAGATCCTGTCCCCCAGAACCCCAGCTCACACTTGGAACACTTTCTGCCCCTTCACTGGGTCTCCACAGGCCGTAGCTCCCTAGGAAAGTGCCTCAGGAAGCCCCCGTGGCAGCTCACTCTGCCCACAGGCACAGCCTCACCTCATGAGTCCTCTGGCTGGTCACCTTCACCATGACCTCCTTCTGTAGGTCATAGCCCCTGGAATCTGACGACACCAAATTCTTCACTTTCAATTCCATTTTAACTCCCTGGTAAAGGAAACATTTCCCACTAAAAAAATCCTACATTTATCAGGTCATACCATCTTTGCAATTTCCTTTTCATTTTCACCCACACTCAGCAATGACTCAGACTTTCTAAAAGAAGATAGTCCCACTCTTGCTCCTTGGAATTCCCACCAAGAGAAATGATAGAACACGAAAATTTCTCAACAATATCCTGGAACTAACACTTGCAATGCTTACCAAAGTGATTATGCCTCTTAAAAGTTTCTGGCTGATTCTTACTCTGTGTCACCAGGGAGCTAACTCCAGCCCAGGTCCTGGCATAGGAGCCATCGAGGTGCCCGGACCCAGACAGGCAGTTTTGAAGAACAATCTAGAATGGGGTAGCTATGGCAAGCAAGTGTTGGTCCTAGTAGACCAAGGCTGGAAGGAAAGGTGCTTGGGGCTGGAACTGGAAAGGCCTAGGCCCTGTGGTTAGCCCCCTACATGAGCTTGGGCCAATCCCCTCGCCTCTCTGGGCCTCTTCATCCATACCTGAGTCAGTCTGGGGTAGTAGGAGTGACGAGGGTATTGAACCTGTTCTCCAAATTCCTTTCTGGACCTGACATTATGGAGTTTTCTGGTTCTGGATAAATAACTGCTATGGAGGTTCATTGCAGCACTGTTTTCAGTAGCCAGAAGGTAGAAACAACCTAAATGTCCATCAGCAGATGAACAGATAAACAAAATGTGGTGCATACACGCAATGGGATATTCCTCAGCCATAATGAGAAATGAAGTCCTGATACATGCTACACATGGATGAACTTTGAAAACATTACATTGAGTGAAATCGATCAGTCACAAAAGGACAAATATTGTATGATCCCACTTATATAAAATACACAAATGTATAGAGATCAAAGTTTATTAATAATTTCCAGGGGTAGGAAGGAGGGGAGAAGGGAGAGTCATCGCTTAGGGGCCACTGAGTTTCTGTTAATGGTGGTGGAATAATTTGGAAACGGATGACAGTGATAGCTTGTGCAACATGATGCACCTAATATTTGCTACTGAATTGTATGTGTATGAATTGTTGAATTGACAAAAGTTTTGTTATGTATATTTTTACCACAATAAAACAATTTTTTTAAAGGTAAAAAAATTGTTATGGATTGAACTGTGTCCCCCTAAACTATATCTTGAAATCCTAACCCCTGTACCTGTAACTGTGACCATTTGGAAATAGGGTCTTTGAAGATGTTATCAGTTAGGTTAACATGAGGTCATACTGGAGTAGAGTGGGTCCTAATCCTAAAAGACTGACATCCTTATCAAAAAGGAGAAGATACACAGAGACAGGGAGACAGAGGAAGGAGGCCATGTGAGGCAGAGGAAGGAGGCTATAGCTGCAGGCCATGGAATGCCTGGAGCTACCAAAAGCTAGGAGAGAAGCATGGAACAGATTGTCCCTCACAGCCTCAGAAGGAATCAGCACAGTTGATACCCTGATTTCTGACTCCCAGCCTCCAGAACTGTGAGGCAATAAATTTCTGTTCTTTAAAGAGACACACTTCCTGGTATTTTGTTACAGCCACCCTAGGAAACTAAAACAATTACCTTCGTCAGCTCTTCACTCATTTGATTTGCTTCTGCAGTGAGGGGCATCAGTTTGATGTAATCCTGGAATACAGCGAGGACACTCGGGTCTGCCTTCCTGTCTCCACTGTTGGTGGAACCTGTAGAAAGAATTATCAGAATGAAAATGACAGGCAGTCACTTGTTCTGCGATAATTTCCATCCATGAATAAATGTGTATGTTCGTTTGTTCATTCAGCCATCCATTCAATTGTTCATCAAATGTCTACTGAGCAGAAAATTACTATTATGTAATTAAGGAGTCCCAGTAGCCCAACAGTTAAGCACTTGGATCTAACTGAAAGGTTGGTGGTTCTAACCCACCCAACGGCTCCACAGGAGAAAGACCCGGTGATCTGCTCCCATAAAGATTACAGACTAGAAAATCCTATGTGGCAGTTCTACTCCGTCACATGGGGTTGCTATGAGTCAAAATCAACTCGACGGCACCTAAAAATAATATCAACATAATGTAATTAAAAAAAAAAAACAAAACTTCATAAGTGGAGGAAAAAGACACTCCCTGGTTTTTTAAGTCAGTAGTTGCTCATCTCAACCTGTGGATCTTGGCAAGCAATGTGACAGGAAGGCTCTTGGCCTCCAGTTCTTTTTTTTTTTTTTTATTGTTCTTCAGCTGAAGGCTTACAGAACAAATAGTTTCTCATGAAACAGTAGTACACATATTGTTTTATGACATGGGTTAACAACCCCACAACATGTCAAACCTGTAACTTCTCAACCAGTTCTCAGTTTTTTAGTTTTTTTTTAAATTGTGATGAAAATATACACAACAAAACACGCCAATTCAACAATTTCTACATGTATAAGTCAGTGGTATTAATTAGACTCCTCAAGCTGTGCAACCACTCTTGTTGTCCTTTTCCAAATTATGCCATCCCCATTAACATAAACTCAATACGCTCTAAGCAAAAGCTCCCTTTCTCCCTCGCTCCCATCCCTGGTAACCACTAATAATCCTTGGTTTCTATATGTTTGCTTATATTTCATATAAATGAGATCATACATGACTGACTGACTTCATTCAGCATATTTTCAAGAAGTCCTTGGGTGGCGCAGATGATTAAGCGCTAGACTGCTAACCAAAAGGTTGGTATTTCGAACCACCCACAGGTGCCTCTGAAGTAAGTCCTAACGATCTGCTTCTGAAAGGTCACAGTCTTAAAAACCCTATGGGGCAGTTTTACTCTGCACACTTGGCGGTCACCATGAGTTGAAACTGATTTGACAGCAACCAACAACACAGATGTTTTCAAGGTTCATCTAGGGGAGGCGGGGCAAGATGGCGCTCTAGGCAGAAGAACCACGCCTTCCCTCCACAGCAAAGATCCGAAAAACTAAGCCTAACAGAGAATCAACAATCCTGAAACCCTAGAACACCAAATGAAGAGATAAAGAACTCAGCCAAACACCAAACGGAGTGAGAATACTAAATGAGAACGGAGAGCGAGGAGAGACTCATGCAGAGATTCCTTACCAGCTAACGCAGCGCGGATCCACCATCTTGGATTCCTATCGGAGACCAGCGAACGGGAGAGCAGCCTCGCAGAGTGTCCAGTGGGAGACAGAACGACCGGTAAACTGCGGTGCGCGCTTTCCCACCCCCCACCCCTCTCCGCCTCGGCTGGGGCTCCCCTGCTTTCCGTGGCCAGGGTCCCTGGACTGGGGGGCGCCGGTGCTTGGATTCTGCGTGCCCGGGCTGGCGGCTTTCTGAGAGCCGTTTGCTGGCTGCTGGTGAAGCTTTTTCTGCCACGTCCCCCTCCTTTTGCCTGGGTGCCTGGTTCTGAGCGCCGTCCTTGCTCTCTCCTGCGGGGCTGTGGGGCTGCGTTCGGGCGTGTGGCTGCTTCCAGGTCTGGGCTGCCACGCTGGTGAGATCCCGGGGCCTTTGTTCATTGGCCCCTCTGCTTCCCGTGGCCACGGTCTCTTAACCCCGAGACTGCCGGCTGCTTGGAATTCGCGCCCCTGAGTGGGGGCTCTCTGGGTCCCATTAGTTGGCTGTTGGTGTGGCATTTTCTGTTTCTTCTGGTTTCTCGCTTGCCTCTCGCTGCCTCCCCCTCCTTTTGCTCAGGTGCCTGGTTCCGAGTGCCGTCTTTGCTCTCTCCGGTGGGGCTGTGGGGCTGCGTTCGGGCGTGTGGTGGATTCCAGGTCTGGGCTGCCACGCTGATGAGATCCCGGGGCCTTTGTTCGTTGGCCCCTCTGCTTCCCGTGGCCACGGTCTCTTAACCCCGAGACTGCCGGCTGCTTGGAATTCGCACCCCTGAGTGGGGGCTCTCTGGGTCCCATTTGTTGGCACTGACTGCTGGTGTTGCTTTTTTTTTTTTTCTTTTTTAATTTTATTTTTCTTCTTTTTTGATTAGTTTTGTCTTCTTTTCCCTCTTTTTCCCTTTTGTCTTTCTTCATTGCTTAATTTCTCGTCTCTCTATCTCTTCCTTCTCTTTCTGATCCCTGAATACCAGGCGATGTATGCCTCTGTACCTTCTGCCAGGCTGTGCTGTGAAAACTGAGACCGACTCCCCCAGACCTCATAGCTGCATCAGTGGGATCCCTGGGAACTTTGCAGTTCTTTAACTTTTCTGATTTTTATTTGTTCATTCTTTCGTTTTCTTTCTCTTCCCCCTTCTGGTTTCCTCCATCCCATAGTCTCTCATCTGTACATTCCAATGACAAGCTCCCCTAGCATTCTTTTATGTTTGTATGCTTTTTGCTCCTGCTCCTCTCTCCTTTCTCCCATATCCAGCTTAGCTTCACACATAACCATCTTCCTGCTGCACCCTACCTACCTGCACCGTGCATTTGACATCACACCACCAAGCTGTGCAGGCACGCCCTATTGGAACCTGCCCAGCACTGACTACCGACCGTCCTGGTGGCTGCGGTGAGTGCCACTAACAACACGTCCCAGTGGCTCCTCTTCAGTTAGATCTGCCCAGCTGTACCACAAGGACGAAACAAAAAAAAAAATCTACAATCAATAAACGAGAGAAATATCTACTGAATGCCCCCAAAACAGCAAACGATATCAAAACATTTACAAAAACAAGACAAGATGGCTCCAATAGGCGTCCAAATTAAAACACCAGATAACTCTCCTGTGGAAGAAAATGCACTAGAAGTACCTGATAGGGAACTCAAATCACTAATACTCGGAATTTTCCAAGAACTGAGGCAAAAAGCTGACAAACATGAGGAAAAAATAGACAAATTTATGGAAAATACAGACAAAAAATTGGAAGAATTCAGGAAGATGATGCAGGAACAAAATGCCAAAATAAATTCACAACTCGAAATTATACAAAAACAACAATTAGAAATCCAAAAGATAAACAACAAGATTTCAGAAATGGATGATGTCATAGAAGGGCTGAGAAGCAGATTTGAAACCGTGGAAGACAGGATCAGTGGAACTGAAGACAAACACTTGGATACAACTCCATTTCAGGAAAACTCAGAAAAAAGAACAAAGAAAAATGAAGAGACCCTGAGAGTTATGTGGGACACAATTAAAAGCAAAAATTTACGAGTGATTGGCATTCCAGAACAGGGGGAGAAAACAGAAAACAGAGAGGATCACTGAGGAACTGCTGACAGAAAACTTCCCCAATATCATGAAAGATGAAAAGCTGGCCATCCAAGAAGCTTAATGAACCCCATACAGAAGACACCCCCAAAAAAATCACCAAGGCATATCATATCCACACTCGCCAAAACCAGAGACAAAGAATCCTGAGAGCAGCTCGTGAAAAACAAGAAGTCACATACAGAGAAGAAACAGTAAGACTAAGCTCAGATTATTCAGCAGAAACCATGCAGGCAAGAAGGCAATGGGATGACATATATAAAATCTTGAAAGAAAAAAATTGTCAGCCAAGAATATCTCCTGCAAAACTCTCATTCAAATTTGATGGTGAAATTAGATCATTTCCAAATAAACAGAAATTAAGGGAATATGTAAAAGTCAAACCAAACTTACAAGAATTATTAAAGGGAGTTCTTCGATCTGAGGACAAACAGCTTCAGCTCACAGGCAGAACCTAGGACACAGAATCGTACGAACCAGATACCAATCTAGGAAATGAACTCTCGAGGACTATCCAAAAACAAAAGAAATACAACAGGGAATCAGAGCAGCTAATCAATAAATGACAACAACATTAAAACAATAAAAGAGGGAATAAACGGCATAGGTATAGAACCTTCTAATGGAGAGGAAGGCAAGGCGATACCAAGTAATGTTAGACTGCTTCAAACTTAGAAAGATAAGGGTAAAATTCATGGTAACCACAAAGAAAATTAACAAACCAACTCATAAAAATAAAGACGAAAAACATAAAGTCTCAACAAAAACAAAACCTACAAAAACAAAAGAAATGAACACAAAATCCACAAACAAAAGTAACTCAGCACAAGAGAGTAAGAAGAACAAAGAAAACTTCAGCACCACAAAAGCACTACAAAATGACAGCAACAAATTTCCATCTATCAATAATTACACTGAACGTAAATGGACTCAATGCACCCATAAAGAGACGGAGAGTGGCAGAATGGATAAGAAAACAGGATCCATCAATTTGCTGTCTACAAGAGACACACCTTAGAAACAAAGATGTGAATTTATTAAAAATCAAAGGTTGGAAAAAACTATATCAAGCTAACAACTATCAAAAAAGAGCAGGAGTGGCAATTCTAATCTCAGATAAAATAGACTTTAAAACAAAATCTACCATAAAAGACAAAGAAGGACACTATATAATGATTAAGGGGATGATCCATCATGAAGACATAACCATAATAAATATCTTTGCACCCAATGACAGGGCTCCAAAATACATAAAAAAAACTAACAGCACTGAAAAGAGAAATTGACAGTTCCACAATAATAGTAGGAGACTTCAACACACCACTCTCAGTAAAGGACAGAACAACTAAAAATAAACTCGGCAAAGATACAGAAGACCTAAAGGACACAATCAGCCAACTGGACCTCATAGACATATATAGAACAATCCATCCAACCGCTGCAAAGTACACATTCTTTTCCAATGCACATGGAACGTTCTCCAGAATAGACCACATCTTAGGCCACAGAGCAATTC
Source organism: Dugong dugon (assembly GCA_030035585.1). Classification (NCBI taxonomy): domain Eukaryota; kingdom Metazoa; phylum Chordata; class Mammalia; order Sirenia; family Dugongidae; genus Dugong; species Dugong dugon. The sequence goes on along the minus strand of CM057469.1, from coordinate 17,059,577 downwards.
TCAACAAGATCCAAAATGCTGAGATAATTCAATGTATCTTCTCTGACCACAATGCCATCAAGGTAGAAATTAACACTAGAAAGAGCAAGGAAAAAAAAATCAAACACATGGAAACTGAATAATAATTTGCTTACACGTCAATGGGTAATAGAAGAAATCAGAGATGGAATTAAAAAATTCCTAGAATCAAATGAAAATGAAAACACATCATACCAAAACCTTTGGGACACAGCAAAGGCAGTCCTCAGAGGACAATTTATAGCAATAGATGCACATATCAAAAAAGAAGAAAGGGACAAAATCAAAACATTAACTACAGAACTCAAACAAATAGAGAATAGCAAAAAACTCTACAACCACCAGAAGAAAGGAGATAGTAAAGATCAGAGCAGAAATAAATGAAATAGAGAACAGAAAAACAACAGAAAGAATCAACAAAACCAAAAGTTGGTTCTTTGAAAGAATCAACAAAATCGACAAACCACTGGCCAGAATGACAAAAGAAAAACAGCAGAGGGCACAAATAACCCAAATAAGAAATGAAATGGGGGACATTACAACAGACCCAACCGAAATAAAAAGGATTATAACAGAATATTATGAAAAACTATATTCCAACAAATTTGAAAACCTAGAGGAAATGGATAAATTTCTAGAAACATACGGCCTACCCAAACTACAACAAAATGATATTGAAAATCTGAACAGACCCATAACAGGAGAAGAGATTGAAAAGGTAATCAAAAAACTCCCAACCAAAAAAAGCCCTGGACCAGGTGGCTTCACTGGAGAATTCTACAAAACATTTACAGAAGAGCTTGTACCAGTTCTACTCAAGCTATTTCAGAGCATAGAAGAGGAAGCAACACTTCCAAATTCATTCTATGAAGCCAGCATAACGCTGATACCAAAACCAGGCAAAGACATCACAAAAAAAGAAAATTACAGACCAATATCTCTCATGAATATAGATGCAAAAATTCTGAACAAAATTCTAGCCAATAGAATTCAGTATCATATCAAAAAAATAATACACCACGACCAAGTAGGATTCATACCAGGTATGCAAGGATGGTTTAACATTAGAAAATCCATCAACGTAATCCACCACACAAATAAAAGGAAAGAAAAAAATCACATGATCATCTCAATTGACGCAGAAAGGCATTTGACAAAGTCCAACACCCATTCCTGATAAAAGCTCTCAATAAAATAGGTATAGAAGGGAAATTTCTCAACATAATAAAGGGCATCTATCCAAAACCAACAGCCAACATCAGTCTTAATGGAGAGAGGCTGAAAACATTCCCCTTGAAAACAGGAACAAGACAAGGATGCCCTTTATCACCACTCCTATTTAACATCGTGCTGGAAGTTCTAGCTAGAGCAATAAGGCAAGAGAAAGAAATAAAGGGCATCCAAATTGGTAATGAAGAAGTGAAACTGTCCCTATTTGCTGATGATATGATACTATACATAGAAAACCCTAAAGACTCCATGAGAAATCTACTGGAAGTAATAGAAAGATTCAGCAGAGTAGCAGGATACAAGATAAACATTCAAAAATCAGTTGGATTCCTATACACCAGTAAAGAGAACGATGAAAAGGAGATCAGGAAATCAATACCATTTTCAATAGCCCCTAAAAAGATAAAATACTTAGGAATAAATCTGACCAGGAATGTAAAAGACCTATACAAAGAAAACTACAAAACACTATTGCATGAAACCCAAAGGGATCTACATAAATGGAAAAACATACCATGCTCATGGATAGGCAGACTCAACATTGTGAAAATGGCAATTCTACCTAAAGCAATTTACAAATACAATGCAATCCCGATACAAATACCAACAACATTCTTTAAAGAGATGGAAAAACTAATTATTAACTTTATATGGAAAGGGAAGAAACCCCGAATAAGTAAAGCACTACTGAAGAAGAAGAAGAAAGTTGGAGGACTCACACTACCTGACTTGAGAACCTACTATACAGCTACAGTACTCAAAACAGCCTGGTACTGGTACAACAACAGAGACATTGACCAATGGAACCGAATTCAGAACCCAGATGTAAATCCATCTACCTACGGTCACCCGATCTTCGACAAGGGCCCAAAATCCATCAGATGGGGAAAAGACAGTCTTTTCAACAAATGGTGCTGGCAAAACTGCATATCCATTTGTAGAAAAATGAAACAGGACCCATACCTCACACCATATACAAAAACTACTTCAAAATGGATCAAACACCTGAATATAAAGCCTCAAACTATAAAATTCATAGAAGAAAAAATAGGACCAACACTTCAGGCCTTAATACATGGCATTAACAGGATACAAACCATAAACATCAACACAAAAAACGCAACAGATAAACTAGATAACTGGGATCGTCTAAAAATCGAACATCTATGCTCTTCAAAAGACTTCACTAAAAGAGTCAAAAGAGAACCTACAGACTGGAAAAAAATTTTTGGACAGTACAAGTCAGACAAAGGTCTAATCTCCATAATCTACAAGAAAATCCAACACCTCTACAACAAAAAGATAAACAATCCTATCAAAAAATGGGCAAAGGAAATGAACAGACACTTCACCAAGGAAGACATTCAAATGGCCAACAGACACATGAGGAAATGCTCGCGATCACTAGCCATTAGAGAAATGCAAATTAAAACCACAATGAGATACCATCTCACCCCGGCATTACTGGGACGAATCAAAAATACTGGAAATAACAAATGTTGGAGGGGCTGTGGGGAGATGGGAACTCTTATGCACTGCTGGTGGGAATGCAAAATGATACAACCATTTTGGAAAATGATATGGTGTTTCCTCAGAAAGCTAGAAATAGACATACCATTCGATCCAGCAATCCCACTCCTAGGAATACATCCTAGAGAAATAAGAGTCATCACTCGAATAGACATATGCACACCGTGGCAGCATTGTTCACAATAGCAAAATGATGGAAACAACGTGAGTGCCCATCAACAGATGAATGGATAAACAAACTATGGTACATACACACAATGGAGTACTATGCAACGAGAAAGAACAACAATGAATCTGTGAAGCATCTCATAACATGGATGAAACTGGAGGACATTATGCTGAGTGAAATAAGTCAATCACAAAAGGACAAATATTGTATGAGACCTCTATTGTAAAAACCCATGAAAAAATTCACATGCAAAATGTAACAATCCTTGTTGGTTACCAGGGATGGGAGGGGTTGGGGGGAAATACTAAATAGGCAATAGATAAGTGGTATCTTGGGTGAGAGGTGAGACAGTACACAGTACAAGGGAAACTAACACAACCTGCACAAGGAAAGGTCATGGAGGCCCCATGGACACATCCAAACTCCCCGAGGGACTGAGTTGTTGGACGGAGGCTCTGGGGACCATGGGCTCAGGGAACATCTAGCTCAATTGGCATGACACTACTTATAAAGATAATGCTCTACATTCTACCTTGGTGAGTAGTGTCTGGGGTCTTAAAAGCCTGTGAGTGGCCATCTAAGATACTACACTGGTCTCATCCCTTTGGGAGCAAGGGAGAAAGAAGAGAACAGGATACAATGAAAACATTAGTCCAAAGGACTAATTGTCCACAGCTACCAAGACCTTCACCAGACTGAGTCCAGTATAGCTAGATGGTGCCCGGCTACCACCAGGATCACAACAGAGGGTTCTGGACAGAGCTGGAGAAGGATGTAAAGCATAATTCTAACTCACCAAAAAAAAAAAAAAAAAGACCAGATTTACTGGCCTAAAGAATACTGGAGAAACCTCAAGAGTGTGGCCCCCAGACACCCTTTCAGCTCAGTGGTGAGGTTACTTTTGAGGTTCGATGTTAAGCCTGGGAGTGGACAGCCCAGTAAAACTAAATGGGACTAACGAGGTACAGGAGTCCGGTGACAAAGGCCAGAAGGCAGAGGGGGAGTAGGAAACTGATGATAAGGAACACAAATTGAGTAAGGACACTGTCGATGTGTTGTGAGATTGTTGACCACTGTTATAGGGCAACATTTGTAGTAACTATTAAATGGGAGGCTGTTTTGTCCTGTAAGCCTTCATCTTGGGCGAGAATGGCAGCACAATTGGAAGAGCATAGTCAATATCACTTAAATGTGTAAGTAAAAAGTTTTGAAATGGTGTTTAAATAAAATAAAAATAAATAAATAAATAAATAAACAAATGAGACTAAAGAGGTACAATAGTCCACTGACAAGGTCCAGAAGACAGAAGGGGACAAGGAAGCCCCCTGGTGATAGGGAACACAAGGTGGAGTAAGGATATTCTTGATGTGCTGTGAGATTGTTAACCATTGTCATAGGGCAACATGTGTAGTAACTGTTAAATGAAAAACTATTTTGTTCTGTAAGCCTTCATCTTAAGTGAGAATAACAGCACAGTTGGAAGAGCGTAGTCAATGTCACTGAACTGTGAATGTAGAAAATTTTGAAACGGTGTATCTTTGGCCATCTGTAATTTTCATCAAAAAAAAAGGTTGAGAATTTAGAGGCTTAATACGTTGTGGGGTTGTTAACCAATGTCAAAAAAAACAACATGTGTAGTACTATTTCATGAGAAACTATTTGCTCTGTAAGCTTTCACCTGAAGTACAATAAAATATATATAAAAAAAAAAAAAAAAAAGTTTTGAAATGGTGTTAAAAAAAAAAAAAAAAACCAAATGAGACTAATGAGGTACAGTAGTCCAGTGACAAGGGCCAGAAGACAGAAGGGGACAAGGAAGTCCCCTGGTGATAGGGAACACAAGGTGGAGTAAGGATATTGTTGATGTGTTGTGAGATTGTTAACCATTGTCATAGGGCAACACGTGTAGTAACTGTTAAATGAGAAACTATTTTGTTCTGTAAGCCTTCATCTTAAGTGAGAATAACAGCACAGTTGGAAGAGAGTAGTCAATGTCACTGAACTGTGTATGTAGAAATTTTTGAAACGGTGTATCTTTGGCTATCTGTATTTTCATCAAAAAAAAAAAAAAAGGTTGAGAATTTAGAGGCTTAATATGTTGTGGGGTTGTTAACCAATGTCATAAAACAACATGTGTACTACTGTTTCATGAGAAACTATTTGTTCTGTAAGCCTTCACCTGAAGTACAATAAAAAAAAAAAAAAAAAAAAAAAAGGTTCATCTATATTGTAGCATGTAGCAGGACTTCATTTCTCTTTATGGCTAAGTAGTATTCCATTGTGTGTGTATACAACATTCTGTTTATCCATTCATCTATTGATGGATGTTTTGGTTTCCATCTTTTGGCTATTGTGAAAAGTGCTGCAATGAACATTGGTGTACAGGTTTCTGTTTGCATTCCTGCTTTCACTTTTTCTGGGTATATACCAAGAATTGGGATTCGTGGGTCATATAGTAGTTCCGTGTTCAACTTTTTGAGTAACCACCAAACTGTATTCTACAGTGGCTGTACCATTTTACATTCCCACCAGCAATGGATGAGGGTTCTAGTTTCTCGACAACCTCAACAACACCTATTGTTTTCTGTTTGTTTGTTTTTTTTCTTCTTATCATTGCCATTCTAATGGGGGTAAGGTGGTGTCTTAGGTTGGGTTCTCTAGAGAAACAAAACCAGTAAAGCATATAAATATCTATATAGAGAGATTTATGTAAAGGAAATGGTATACATGGTTGTAGAGGCTGGAACGTCCCAAATCCATGAGTCAGGCTGGAGGCTTCTCCTGATTCATGTAGCCATGGGGCTGGGGGACCCAAGATTGGCAGGTCAGACAGCAGGGTTCCTGCTCACAGTCTGTGAAGACTGATGAATCCCAAAATTGGCAGGCAAGACCGCAGGTAAGCTGCTAGCTCAAGTCCCAAGAACGAAGTTTTAGACAGAGGAGCCAGCTGCAGGATCCAGAGCGAGCAAAAGTCCACGAGCCTTGCCAGAATGTCCACTTATATTCGATGCAGGCCATATGCCCAGGGAAACTCCCTTTCAACTGATAGGCTACTCACAGCAGATCCCATCATGGAAGTGATGACATTATATCAAATCTCATCATGGAAGTGATCATACCATCATACGACTGCCAAACCACTGAGAATCATGGCCCAGCCAAGTTGACACACAACCCTAATGATCACAGGTAGTATCTCATTGTGGTTTTTATTTGCATCTCCCTAATGGCTCCAAGTTGGCAGTGGTTTGGCCTCTTGTCATGAACTCTCAACTCTTTAGGGATTCCTTACCCCTGGGTTAAGGCCTGACTGCCAGAGCTGCCCATATAGCTGCCTGGTTGGGGCCCACAGTCTTCACTAGAGTCTGAGCACCTTCAATGCAGAGTCTGGAGCTTGTTCAGCTTCATATGGCACCCATCCCACCAGCCTCAGGCAGGGAAGGCAATCAATCCTTGTGAATAAATAAATGAATGGGCGGATTATCCAGGCTGGTACTTTAAAGTCTTGTTTATTTTGGCTAGGAACTTCAGCAGAAGATGAGCAAGGAGGTGAATTTCAAATCAATTTATTTTGCAAAAATTCAGAGAAAGCAATTTTGGTGTAGGGAAAAGGGATGAATTATTTTGCATATATGTGGGTTTATCCTACTGCTCATCACCCATGGTTTTATTAAGGTGAGTTCATGCAGAGCTCATGTGCTTGGAGTTTAGATTTCATTTTAAGAGCAGTGAGATGTCATGGAATATTTTTCAGCAGGAGAGTGTCATGATCTGATTTAAAATATTTAAAATCTTTTTGTCACTGACAAATGTACTGGGAGGGTCAAAAAGGGAACCATTTAAGCAAGAGATGGCAGCTTGCATTGAAACGGTGGCACAGGGGTTGGAGAAAGGCAGATTGAATGACGTAATCAGGAAAAGGATGCATACTAGATTTTTGACTTGAGCAATTTGCCAAGATGGGAAAACAGGGGACAAAAGCAGATTTAAGAAGCATGGGGGAATCAAGACCTCTTTTGGGGACACTATTAAGGTTGAGATGCCTTTGAGACACACAAGCAGAGATAGGTAGTTGGATAGACGACTCTGGAGCTCAGGGGAGTTGAGAGTTTTCTGGCTGAAATGGCATTTAGAAGCACGGAGACTGGATGAGATTAACCTGGGGAAAAGCATCAAGGTAAAGAAGAGTTCCAGGACCAAGCCCTTGGAAACTCAAAATGTCAACATTGGTTTGATGAGGAGGACTCAGGAAAGGGAATGTGGAAGAGGTGGCCTGGAGGAAAAACAGGAGGGGATATTGTTCTCAGGTAAAATATTTCAACAAGGAGAGAGTGTTCAAATGCTTCAAATGTTTCCGAGACCTTAGTAAGATGACTACAGACACATGCCTACTAGATTTGGCAACATGTAGGGCACTGATACCCTTGTCAAGTACAACATCAGTGAATGGTTGGAACAAGCCAGATTGGAGTAGGCTAAGAGCCTGGGAGATAAAAAAAATGGGAACAACAGGTTTATTAGTTTTGTTATTAAAAAAAAGAACAAAAAGACATGTGGCAGTAGCTAGAGGGGGGATGTGGGTCAACATAGGGCTTTGCTTGTTTATTTGTATGGTGGAAGATACTGGAGCATGTTTGCATGTGATGGGAATGATCCACAGAGAGTATGTGATGATGCAGGAAAAGGGGTAGGAGATTCCTCAAGGAGGTGAGAGGGGATGGAATGCAGAGGACAATGAGAGGATTGGCCTTTGATAGGAGTCAAGACACTTCTCGTGACTGGTGAGAAGGCAGTGCAGTAGGCTTAAGGATTTTAAGCAGATAAAATAAGCCCATTTTACAGATGAAGAAAAATGGGAAATACATATTACATTAAAATTTTCCCCACCCAAAGACAGTACACAATACTGGGGAAGCCAGCACAACTTGACCATGACGAGGTCATGGAAGTTCCATAGACACATCCAAACTGCCTGAGGGACTGAATTACTGGGCTGAGGGCTGGGGACCATGATCTTGGGGAACATCTAGCTCAATTGACATAACATAGTTTATAAAGAAAATGTTCTACATTCTATTTTGGTGAGTAGCATCTGGGGTCTTAAAAGCTTGCAAGTGGCCATCTAACATACTCCACTGGTCTCACCCTGTATGGAGCAAAAGAGAATGAAGATAACCAAAGACACAAGGGAAAGGTTAGTTCAAAGGACTAATGGACCACAAGAACCACAGCCTCCACCAGACTGAGTCCAACACAACTAGATGGTACCTGGCTATCACCACCGACTGCTCTGACAGGGATCACAATAGAGGGTCCCGGACAGAGCTGGAGAAAAATACGGAACAAAACTCTAACTCACAAAAAAAAAAAAAAAAAAAAAAAAAAAAGACCAGGCTTACTGGTCTGACAGAGATTGGAGAAACCCCAAGAGTATGGCCCCCAGACTCAGTTTTAATTCAGTACTGAAGTCACTTCTGAAGTTCACCCTTCAGCCAAAGATTAGACAGGCCGACAAAATGAAATAAGACTAAATGGGCACACCAGCCCAGGAGCAAGGATGAAAAGGCAAGAGGGGACAGGAAAGCTGGTAACGGGGAACTCAAGGTCGAGAAGGGGAGAGTGTTAACATGTCGTGGGGGTGGCAACCAATGTCAGAAAACAATATATGTTTTAATTGTTCAATGAGAAACTAATTTGCTCTGTAAAACCTTCATCTAAAACACAATTTAAAAAAAAAAGAGTTGGTAAGGATTTGGAGAAATGAAAATTCTCATACACTGGTAGTGAAAGTGTAAATTGGTACAACCGCTCTGGAAAACTAACCAAAAAAAAAAAAAAAGTTTCCCTACCCAGGCCAGGGAAGACTAAATTGGTATTGAATTAGAATTGGAGATATCAGTATGAACTCATGGTTTTATAGCTATAGACAAAGATATAGATAAAGATATATATCAATGAGCACACCTAGCACTAGATCTTGATTTATAAATACCATTTTCCATTAAAAGGAATTAGGGATCGTTGGAGAAATGACAGATTCTAGTGCTAGGAATGGGAAACTACAAGATGAGTCTGGAATTTTCTTATACCAGAAAGTAAGGCAATGCTTGAAGAATGATGGGACATGTCAAAAAGACACAAAAGCCAGCTTGACGGGGGTCCCACTGGCCAAATCTAGGATAATTTGAGAATCAAAATAAATTATGAAAGCAACAGAATGTAACCCACTGAGAAAATAGAACTCATCAGTTTATACTGATATAAATGAATAAATGAATAGTGGCAAAAATGTCTTCCTTATAGTAGAACATCTACGAATAAATGTAGAAAGAATGATGGAGCTAGAAATTCACCATTTGACAAAAATCACAATGCTGGCAAGAATGTTCAAAGAATGATAAAACTAGTGGATGAAAGTTTTGATGAGGAATTGGATATCTACCAATATCTCCCCATAAAATTTTTATTAATTAAAAGAGAAAATTAGTAACCTGGCAGATACTACTTTGTCAAGTTATCAAACTTAGCCTCATCAATAACTTGGTGGTATGAGGCACCGAGAAGGACACAACATCAGTTTTGTGGCATTCCTGCCTAAAATGCATAACTTCATAAAAACCCAAATTAAGGAACATTATCTAAAACAACCAATGCTTAGTTTTAAAAATGTCAGGGTCATGAAAGGCAAAGACAGACTTGGTAAACTGTTCCAGATTTAAGGAGACCAAAGAGATATGACAACTAAATGCAACACATGATGTTGGATTGGACCCTAGGCAAGGATTTCTAAGGGCATTAGGGAAATAATTAATGAAATATGAGCAGTTTTGTAGGTTAAATAATACTGTTGTATCATGTTAATTTTCTGTTTTTGATCATCGTACTGTGGTTATGTAAGAGAATGTACTTTTTCTTAGGAAATATTACACTAAAGTATTTAATGTAACTAAATGTAACTTACTCTCAAATAGTTCAGAAAAAAATATGTATGTACACATATACGCACATATATTTTATATATGAAATAGAGCAAATGTAGTAAAATGTTAAAAATGTTAAAATGTGGCACACCCACAGGAACCTCCTGTCCTCCCACTCAGATCAGGTTTATGACACCCTGTGTCCCTGAGGGAAAGTTTACCAAATGCTACAGCTTTGTCTTCGTAGTGATTGGCACCCCATTAACGACAACCTTGCATTTGCTGTACGGAGTTACTGTCACTTTAACATCCAAATTTGTGAAGGAAGCGTGTTTGTCCAAAATTCTAAAAAGACAGAAGAGTTTGTCTAAGTCACCAAGTAAATTATGATTTCAGTGAACAGTTTAGGTTATTCTTTCTTATCTGCACAATTAAGTAAGATCTACAGCTGCTGAAGAATGGCTTGGAGCATTTTCTGGGGTCCTCCCGGTGCAGTGGCTCACAGTGTGTGGAGAGAAAAATGAGTGCAGAAGGGACAGAAGGATCCTGTCCTTAAGGAGCACACGGAGTCAGGAGACAATGACACAACTTATTAATGGAATAAACACCAGCTGAGTGCCTACAGCTGCAAGGTGTCAGGAGACCCAGACAGTCACAGTGCCATGGGATTGGGTGGTGGGGACAGTGAAAAGAAAACAATTAAGGAGGTCTGAGAAGAAGATCTTGGGACGCTGGCTTACCACATTACAGATAAGTTTAGGTCTGTTTCTGGGTCTACCTCTATATAAATTCATGTGTTATAAGATTTGGGGCTGGAAGTCAGAGGTGTCAGATTTGCTACCCCTTGTTTGCCCTGAATAACTAGTTACCTAACTATTTTAGAATTATTTGGCTGTCATGGAATGTTCTGGATGTTGAGACACATGTCTTTCCATATCCCTTGTTTGCATGGGGCCCAGGGTCCTGTGGGAAAGGTTTTAATCTCAGCTCATCATTGACGTTCAGCCATTTACAGACATGTGTGCTGAACATAGAAGAGTCCCCCACAGGAAGTGTGGTCTGGAAAGAGAGGTGAGGGGATGTCTTAGTCATCTAGTGCTGCTGTAACAGAAATACCACAAGCAGATGGCTTTATCAAAGACAGGTTTATTCTCTCACAGTCTAAGAGGCTACAAGTCTGAATTTAGGGTGCTGGCTCCAAGGGAAGGCTTTCTCTCTCTCTTGGCTCTGGAGGAAGGTCCTTGTGATGCATCAGTCTTTCCGTGGTCTGGGAGCATCTCAGCGCAGGAACCTCAGGTCCAAAGAATGTGCTCTGCCCCTGGCGTTGCTTTCTTGGTGGTATGAGGTTCCCGTGTGTCTCTGCTCGCTTCTCTCTTTTATATCTCAAAAGAGATTGACTTAAGACATTGTCTAATCTTGTAGACCTCATATAACTGCCGCTAATCCATCTCATTAACACCATAGTGATAGGATTTACAACACATAGGGAAATCACATCAGATGACAAAATGGTAGACAATCATACAATACTGGGAATCATGACCTAGCCAAGGTGACAGATATTTTGGGGGGACACAATTCAATCCATGACAGGGGAGTTCCAGGGAACTGTCTGAGGGAACAGACTGGAGGCTGGCAGTGCAAGGTGAGATGGCACAGAGTGAGGCGATGCCAGCAGGCACTGTCCCCCTCCGCAACCCCTCCCACAGGGCTGTGTGCTGTGTATTTTGGCTCAGAAAAGCCTGAGATACATGGAGGACAGGCCTCTTCTGGAAAGAGCTGACCGTGCCTTGCTGGCTGGAAGCCTGAGGGCAGTCAGAATGCAATGGTCCCTGAAGGAGGAGTGAGAACCTTGGAGCAGCCCCCACCCCCATCCCCCGCCATCAGAGCTGGGGAGACAGCTCTGGTTTTATGAAAGCCCCATAGGGTTTCACAAGAACTCCTGTTGGGAAATCCTTAGGGAGTCCCTGGGGGAGGGGAATACCCCCAATGTCTGGGCTTTCTGTTAATCCAGCCAGAGAGGGCTCCAAACAGAAATCAAGGATGCTTTTGCCTTAGTGATGAGACCATGAAAGATAGGGGCTCCTATCTTGGGCTTGGCCTTTAACTCTCTTCATTTACTGGCCAGATGTGCTTGTATCTACTTGTGAGGAATTATCAGAGTCTAACTTTCCCTCTTCTCCCAAGAACCAAGGAAACATAAAGTGACCACAGAAGACTGGATTTCAGTAAGAGGGAAAAAGCCCTTCCCAGAAGCTTTGTTAGATAAACATTAGAGTGGGCCACTGAGCAGGCCACCAGAAAGCCTGGTAACTTTCTCACTCTTGGTTGTCCAGATAGATTTGTGGTCTGGCCTGATGTTGACTGGATGACCTTTGAGAAGCTCCTCTGTCCTGAGTGGTCATAATGCTCTAATGTTGGACAAAGATACAGATTCATAGACACTTACCCCAAACCTTGAAGGGTAATAGTATTTGAAGCAGCCTGACCAGCATCACATGAACCTGCAAAGAATTGAAATAATGTATTTTAAAAGTTTTTCAGGATTTGACCTTATTAAGATGCCTGATATTTTGGAAGCAACATTTTCTCTTCAATAGGATCATGTGAAAGAATTTTCCCATTGGAATTTTCAATCATAATGGTACTTGGATGTCACCTTGCTTAATGGATAGTTGTTGCATTTTCTGCCCTTTTGGTGGGGTTCCTAACTTTCTTTAAAGTTCCACCTGCTTCATGTGAATTCTGGAAGAAGAAGCTGTTGAGTCTGGACTTTAGGACACAGCTTCAGGAAAGGTGCTGCTCTTTAAAGCTGTTTCCGTCTAGTGATTGACCCTGTGGAGAGCATCATGGCGGCTCTGGGCGGGTTGGCCCTCTCTCCCAGCAGCCCCTGCTTCCTTCACACAGCAGTTTGTTGTCCTCTGTCCTCGACTCTCACATCTGCTTCACTCACATAGTGGCTGGGGTGAGGAAAGCCAGCCGTTACCACGATACCAAACATGGTATTCCAATGTATTTGGTATTCATTTAGCCCGAGAAGCAATTTCAAAGACTGATCCCTTCTCAGAAACCACAGAAATGTGGTAATAATGAACATGCTGGTGGGGCAAGAAGCACAGCAGTGTGGGAGTAGATCCCAGGGAGTCAGTACCAGTGTGAATGAAGTATTTGAGCACTCTGGTGAGCTGGGGGTCCTCGCTGACATTGAGGAGGTGAGGGAGGTCTTCATCATCTACCACTCCCACCAGACAGGGCAGCACACTCAAGTGTGTAATGCGTCGTTTCTAACCACTTCTCATTCAGCATTGTATGTACCTCTTACCAAGCAAACAGCGTACTAATGCAAACCCGCAAGAGGAACACTGAAGAGCCGAGGGCACCCTGAGAGGGAGGGTGAGAACCTTCTGGCAGCCAGCTGTCAGGGGCCTGGAATATCTGGACAGGACTATTCCAAGACACTCCCGGTTTCCAACCCTCTCCTTCCCTTCCCAGCTGTTGTTGCCTTGCCCCCTTCCGCCTCCCCAACTGTCTGGATGTCCCAGCCTGATGCCCTACCTGGGTAATCCTTCTCCAGGTCTCCATTAAACTTGTCACCCTACATCTCATTCTCCCAAAGTCCTGCTGGCAGCCTAGTTTGATACCCAGATGTTGACAGCAAGAAACAGCATGTGGTATTACCCTCCTCTGGCTTCCTAAATACCCTTCCTTCTTTAATATAAGTATTCATTGCTATTGTGCTTATAGAGGCTCGATAGCAAACAGACTGGAATAAACTGTGCAGGCAAGAGGAAAAATTTTAAATCTTGAAATGCTTTCTGATAAAGTGTAAAGAGAATAAAATCCTTCTAACCATTACTGTCCCCCCAGAACCCACAATCCTATCTGTGTTCCCGCACTCGGAATCCTACTTGACCTTTACAGCTAGGAGTTGAAGCAACCCCTTACATGGAACATGACTTTAATAAAGCTCTGGCTGCTGGGTGTGCCCCGTGCCACACCAAAGCCCTTAGGCTCTTGGGACCCTGACTTGACCCTGCTTCCTGACCCCAGATCCACCCACACCCGCGGCCAGAGGCTCACATCTAGTCCAGGCTTCAGGAACCTGCAGGATTTAGACTGACCCTCTCTCACCACTCCCAGGTGTTTAGGGTCTGGATTGCCACTGGGGGATTTTTCCAAAGCCTCGTCGGGTGGGGTGGTGGGGAGGGGAGGCAGAGGGGCATCTCTCTCCCCCATGTGACAAAATTCACATCACAGACCATTTTTGATCTGATATTGGCAGTGAATCCCAGAATAGATACTTTGGTTCAGGGTCACACCATACAATCCCTGGAAAACAACTCACATTCCTCAAATTCTCCCCAAATTCTGAATTACCAGTGGCCTTGAATGCGATCCCCAGCTTCACTCATCAATGTGCACTTAGGCCTCTCTGCTTCCTTCCACATTGTGCCCTGCTGTTCTCCCCCCTAGCTCTGCCACTAATATTATTATAAGTTGTACGTCACATGTCAGTACCAGTAAAACCCAAACTAGTTACCGTTGAGTTGACTCTGACTCCTTGTGACCCCATGTGTGTCAAAGTAGAACTGTGCTCTATAGGGTTTTCAGCGGCTGATTTTTCAGAAGCAGACCACCAGGCCTTTTTTTCCCAGGTACCTCTGGGCAGACTCAAACCTCCAACCTTTTGGTTAGTAGCCGAGTGCGTTAACCCAGAGACTGCACCATCAGCGACTCCATGTCACATGTCACATATTACTTAGTCGTTGAAAAAACCCACCAGAATGATCCACTTGACAACAGCTCAGAGAGCAGTGTGTGTCTGGATGTGCGGGAGGCTGCTGTGATGTGGTGGTCAACCTCCACGAGGAGGGAGTGAGGCTCACCTGGGCAATGGCCATGAACAGCTGCCCCCACTCTTCCTGAGCCTGGTCCAGCTGGTGTGCCCAGCTCATCTGGGTAGTGGGAGTCCCACACTGGTTTTCTGCCAGGAAATATGCTGGCTGCTCTGGAGAGAGGGAGGTATTTTAAGCAACATGTCTGCAATGGTAAAGGGGAAGCACAAAATAACTACTGTCTTGAGTCAGTTCTCAGTCAGAACATGGGGCTTTCAGCGGGAGGGGGAAATGAACTACACATATGTGTGACGAAGACATCACTTGCAAGAGAGTAGTATCACCTTCTAATTCATAAGACAGACCACCCGTCTGTCAGTCTGTGGTACTGTGGTGGCTTGCATGTTACTGTGATACTAGAAGCTGCCAGCAGGATTGCAAATACCAGCAGAGTCTCCCATGGTGGATAGGTTTCAGCAGAGCTTCCAGACTAACACAGACTAGAAAGAAAGCCCTGGCAATCTACTTCTGAAAATTAGCCAGTGAAAACCTCATGGATCATGGTAGAACATTGCCTGACTCACTTGCTTTGGACCGGAGGAGGACATCATGTTTGGTCCAGTAGAGCCAATGAGGGCAAGGAAGACCCTCAGTGAGATGAACTGGCACAACAGTCACAAAGATGAACTCAAACATTGCTGGCTGATGCAGGACCTGGCAACGTTTTGTTCTGTTGTACATAAGCTTGTCATGAGATGGAGTTGACTCAAAGGCAGCTAGCAACAACAATTTATAAGAAATTAGAGCATTAGGTCCTTTAAAAGGGGTCCATGAAGCTCAATATTTTGTTTTTTACTCATGTAGGCGATTTATCTCAAAAGAATTTTTTTTAAAGTACGGGACTGAAATGTCCTGGGCAAAGCCCCCAGAGGGACCCCTGGCCTGCCCTAGGGCTCCCCTCAGATTCTCACCCAGGTTCCCCCCATCCAGGCCCCTTGCTAAGCCGGGGAGGTCACACACGCCCTCCTTCAGCCCCCAGCTCTGGGAATTGGCCAGGTCAGATCCCTTCTTCTTGCTCCTGGCTCAGACTCAGCTTTGACTCCTGACTCAGTTTACCTGCCATTCTGGAGTTTCCATAGCCAAGCAGCAGTTTGTTGTTCTCTGTCCTTAACTCTCTCATCAGCTTGCAGGTATTCACCACTGCTCTGTTCTGGATATTTTTAGCTCTTTCACATGCAAAGAGAAGCACTCACTCAGGCCCTGGGCCCCTGGCACTTAGACTAGCGCCATCAGAGCCCAGGCCAGAGAGTGCCCTTTCCACCCCCTTGAGTCACCTTGAGGGGACTCAGGATTCCACCTTGTCAGGTTCCACTAAACCATCAAGACCAAAAGTGAGTTCAATGACTTCCACAGCTCAAATGAACACTTGCAGTTCAGCCAAGACCCAGAGCCTGGCTCATGGTGGGTCCTGGGTCATGAATACGCCCAACCATATGGGCTGACTTGGCTGTTGCTCCTGCTGCAATAACTCAAATCACAGAGGCTTTCAGTGACTCCTCCACCAGGTACATCAGGCTAGGAGGTATCTTAGAGGTGTTCTAGTTCACTCCCTTCCAGTGCTGCCAGAGAAAACATGGCATGCCCCCAAATATTGCATGGGACATACTTACACTAAAAAAATTATTTGCTCTTTATCTGAAATTCAGATTTAACTGGGTATTCTGTATTTTTATTTGCTAAATCTGGCAAGTTTACTCCCTTCATTTTACGCAAAGGAGATTGAGAACAGAGAGTTTATACAGCTTGCCCCAAGTCACAGTCAGTGGCAGACCCGGGATTAGCACCCAGGACTTCGGGGTTCCATTTTCTCTTTCCTTTGCATCACACGGTCTCCATGTAAAAACTGCTAGCCACAGATTTGCATCTGATAAGCAAGAAGAAAATGAACATTGTAGACACTGCTAGAGACAAAATTCGGCCTAAAGATCTGAGCTTGTGGTACAGATATTGGAAGAGAATGTCTATTGGTGTAAAACTATATTGAGGCAGTGCAGTGGAAAGATGAGGATGAAAGTATTTGTCACTAAAATGTAATGGTCTCCCTCACTCAGAGTGCCAAAGAAAGACCAGAAAGAGGCAAGCACTTGGTTATATAATAACTATCTTCTTTTTTTAAGGAAAAAAATGTTATTTTTAATAATAAAACAGATACTGACATTTTGACTCAGAATGCAAAATTTGCACTTAAAAGAAAAGATATAATAGGCAATGTCAAACAAAATTGGTTCATGTTCTTTTTCCTGCTACTCAGGGTACTTGAGTGGGGAAGGTTGAGAAGCACTGGATGAGAGGCACTCTAAGACACCCTCCAGCTCTTTAGAATTATGATTCTTTGATTTTATGATAAAGAGCAAAGAGGAGGAGGATTATGCAACATGTGGACTATAAAAGGATTTAGGGGACACTTTCAAGTCTTAGCAGGGTGTTAAAGTGGGTGGGGAGGAAATGGAGCTGGTGGATGCTCAGCTGTGCCCACGTTCTTTCCTGCCCTGGCTTTGAATCCTTCTAAATAACTATCATTTTTGAGCATCAGCTCTGTGCTGGGCATGGTTCATACATTATCTCATATGTCTTCACCCCAAGTTTGTGAATGAGGTGTCATCCCCTTCAACATACGAGGTAACTTAGGGTCAGAGAAGTTCAACATCTTGCCCAAAGCCACACAGCTGTTAGGGCCAGGGTTCTGTCCAGCCTGTGAGTCCACAGACCTGAACTGTCACATAAGGGTTGGCAAATAAGCTTCATTTCACATGACAGCTCCAACTGGTGGGAGGAGCTGCCTACTGGAACACTGGCTGAGAATTCCCAGTTCCTATCGGACCTAATCTGTCTTGGAAGAAGTACAACCAGGATGCTCTTTAGAAGCAAGGATAGTGAGACTACGTCTTACATACTTCAGACATGCTGTCAGGAGGGATCAGTCCCTGGAGAAGGATATCATGCTTGGTAAAGTACAGGGTCAGCGAAGGAGAGGAAGACCCTCAATAAGATGGACTGAACCAGTGGCTGCAACTATGGGCTTAAGCATAACAACGATTGTGAGCATGGTGCAGAACCGGGCAGCGTTTCCTTCTGTGGTACATAGGGTAGCTATGAGTCAGAACTGACTCGATGGCACCTAACAACAACAACAACATTGGACCTGAGGAGCCTTGGTGGCATAGTGGTTAAGAGCTCAGCTGCTAACCAAAAAAAGGTTGGCGGCTTGAATCCACCAGCTGCTCCTTGGAAACCTTATGGGGCAATTCTACTCTGTTCTATAGGGTCGCTATGAGTCGGGATCGACTCTGTGGCAACAGATTTTGTTTGGTTTGGGTTATTAGACCTGAGGTGGGAGCGGCAATGGCGTATTATCCATGTTTGCCCTCGGTGTGGGAAGGAGGAGCGGGAGCCCCAGCAGTACAGTTTCGATCCATGGCTAGGAACTCCCCTCTCCACACACCCTTCGCCATTCTGAAAACGTTCAGCAGAGGCAGGCTCAGAATGAGCTCCAGATGCCTGCCTTGAAAACCATGAACATGGTCCAGTGATAGCCTCCTGCCAGAAGAGACCTGGCCATGAGAGCTTCTCCCTGGTGAAGAGATACCTGTGATCTTCAGGCCTCCTCTGAAGAGTACGGGAAATGAGAGAACCGCCAAAAGGGAATGCTGGTGTCACTGTCTAGTTTCTGGATGGTGCAAACAGTTAAGTGCTCTACTAGTAACCGAAAAGCTGGCAGTTCAAACGCACCCAAGGTGCCTCGGAAGAAAGGCCTGATGACTTGCCTCCAAAAGGTCACAGCCTTGAAAACCCTATGGAGTACAGTTCTACTCTGCAATGCGTGGGATCGTCATGAGTTGGAATCGACTCGCCAGCAATGGGTTTGGTTTGGTTGCTATCACTGCGTGCAGGAGCTACAGGGCAGGCAAAGTGTCCAGAATCTAAAGAGTTGCCTCTTACCTAGCTCATCTTCATTTGTTAGTCACATGAAATTCCCCTGCCCGGCACTGTTCTGTACCCGTGTCCCATGGACTAAGTGAGAACTCTGTGAATGGCCATGCTATTTGGAAGTCAGTGCCTCTCCCATGAATTGGAGCCCACCCTTCTCTCCCACCCTGGTGGCACAGTGCTTAAGAGTTCAGCTGCTAACAAAAAGGTCGGCAGTTTGAATCCACCAGCCACTCTTTGGAAATCCTATGGGGAAGTTCTACTCTGTCGTATATGGTCACTATGAGTTGGAATCGACTCGATGGTAGCTGGTTGGTTTTTTTGTTTGTTTTCTCTCCCACCAGGACTTCAGTGACAGGGTGACAGGCTCAGGAGGGCTCTGCTTCTCCAGCTCTTTCTCCTCTTGTTTGTTTTACTTCCTCTCACTCCTTTCTCACAAATCTCCCCTTGGGCCTCTCCCCTCAAATACCAACCCACCAAACATACGAGCACTAGAAGAGTTCGCAGGTTTAGAGCTTAGAACCACTGTGGAAAATAAACGTTCATAAACGTACCTTTCAGCGTATCTCAATGTTGATAAAGTTTCCTCACAGCGGATGTCAGCTGGACTTATGGATGCTATCTGTAAAGATATCCTTTTCAGATTTTGTTTTTATATAGGGGTTTATTGTTGATGTTATTAAAACAGTTAACATTCACAGAACAGTTTTGCATTTTGTAATTTACAGTATTCTTCAAACTTTACAAATCAGATCGAAAACTGAGACTTAGGGGAAAATATTATGCCAGAGGTCACCCAGGTTGTAACTGGCAGAGCGGGTACTTGAACCCATTCCTGACTAACTCTAAGCCCTGTGCTGCTCCCCTTGATACGACCTTGCTCTATCACTGTCGGGTCCACAGCAGATTTACTCAGGGATTTGAATGACAGTTGAATGTTAGCCTGCAGGGACCAATAAAAGTTGCTCATTTGAAAACGGTTTGCACAACTTGAAGAATGTAATCAATGTCCCTGAATTGTTGAATTGATATATGTTTTGCTGTGTATATTCTCAACAACAGCAACAAAATAAAATTTAAAAAAAAATTTCTCATTCCTGGGTAGCCATTTCACTTGCATGATTTCAAGTCTGGCTATTGACTTTGGGTTAATTGTTCTAGAATTCAAATCAGAAAACAAGCTTTTGGACGAATTGGAGGCAAGCAGGGTCACCGAGCATGATCAAGGGAGGTAATGTGGCAACTGCCCACATGTCAGCACGTAGGTACACGGACCTGGAGGCTTGTGTCCAGAGCACAGGAACCTGGTGAGTAATCCTGTGTGTGCGTTTAGCTTTATAGCTTTTATAGCGCGTTCATTTATATCACTTCCTTTGATCATCACAGTGATATCTTCAGATGGATATTGTTGTTGACTCCACTCTAGAAGTGAAAAAAAATGAGGTTTTAAAGTATTTGTACCGAAACTGGGATTGGTGCCATAGAAACTCTAGAACTTGGATATTGACATCACTGGTTGTCTTTTTCATGTGCCTCCTCCCACCTCTATATTTTTTTCAGAAAACATTACAATGCCTTCAGTCAGGTCCTTGTCAAGTCTTGCAGGTCAGTGAGTCACCCTGTCTCTCTCAGGTGACTTTTTACACATCTGCTCAGACCTGCTGGATTTCACTTTGTAGTCTAATATTCAGAGGGTATCTTATGTGTCCTCTTTTATTCCAGGTTTTGAGGGATGTCGCATGGAGGTCCCCCAGGTACTGACAACCAGAAGAACTTTTAAAAGAAGTATTTAAAAATAGTTAGGCAAGTTAAGGGTGATGGGAAATTTTGGAAGCGGATAATGGTAATGATTGAACAATATGATAAACATAACTAATGTCACTGAATTGTACACGTGAACCATATTATCTGGTAAGAGTTTAATATTCAAAATATATTTTAAAAATTAGTTAGGCAAGATTAAAAGATAAATAATAAGGATTGGTTTTACTGGGAGTTTTGGAGAGAGGTTTCTGTGACAAGTCCCAGCAATGAGCATTTCTCTTCTAAACAGGACAGTCGACTGGAGGCCAGCACGAGGCCAGAAGCACAGTCTGTCTTGCTTTGTCCCTTCCTGCAGCCGAAGCTGAAGAGAAGAGAGCCCTGACTGGAACACACTCCACATTGTGCCCCTTTGGCAAACATTCAATAAGAAGAGTCCAGAGTCTTTGCTGAGATGGCACAAATCAGCCATTCCCCTTTGGAACAGCTGCCTTATGTCTAACACAGCCAAAGTGACTTCCAGTCTTACTAGTTTAGAATAATAGAACATTGTTAGTGATATTTTCAAAGTTGTATTAGTTTTTTTCTCATAATAAAATATGTATGTTCCTTGTAGAGAATCTGAAAAACACAGAAAAGAATAAATAAACAATTTTAAATTAGCATAGAAACTGCATTTGAGCAGTAGAGTGGGAAAAGCACCAGGAGTCATGAGATAATATGTAAGAAAGTGCTATGTAAATGCTATGCAATGTAAATCTTAGTTGTTTATATTGAGAATAAAAGCAACAATAATAGTAATAACAGCCGAATGAGTCTAAAACGTTTTAAGAAAATCATTTAACAAAATAGTTCTGCTGTTGCCACCCAGAGCTGACTGGAGCAGTTTGGTGAGAATGGAATCTCTGTAGGGGATGTGCAGGACTTTCTTCCCCATGGCGGCATCAGCCAGAGCACTAGATGAAAAAGAAAATACCAAACAAAAAATTAGAAGAATATTTCAAAAAGAAGTATCTCTCCCTATAGATAAGTCAGAAACACTTCTCAAATCACCTCTTTGACCCTGTAAGCCTGAGACATGTCTCTAAATAATATCTAACAGTGAAGACACCTTCTGTACAAAGATGCTGAAGCAGGATAGCTTAACAATACAGACTGCTGACTCTCTCATTGAAATAAACCCTGGAGAAACCATAAATGAGAGGGGGAGGCCCAGATCTGAGGCACTAACAAACTAAAAACAGTGAGGAAAAACCTGAAGAGACTTCAGGCTATTGTAAATTTGTGTATAGAGATGGGACTGCAACCTAAAGGTGGGTATGGGAAATTCTTTTAAATCCTTTTCTTGCCTTTCTCCCACCTGCCTAAGAAGATCCCATAAAGTTAGGACAGCCTCAAAGTAAGAATGAATGAGAAGTAAATGTCTTATCCTCCACCCCCTCTAGGGGGACTACAAATAAAGCAGAGTTGATATTGAAGAAAGGGGAAGGGGAAAAAGGCAATTCCATTTATGAGAAATTATAATCACAAATAGAGAAAAGAAATCTCTAAAATTAACCTAGCAGATTTGGAAAAGAAACAAAGTGATATTCTAGAAACAAAGGAATACAGCAATTGAAATTAAAAACACCATGAATGGGCTTAACAGTAAATTTAAACACTGCTTTTGTAGGAATTAGAGAACTAGTTAGATCAGAAGAAAGTATCCAGAGGGCAGTCCAGAGACATGGAGCTAGGAAATAAGAAAAAAAAGGTTAAGAGTCATGGAGGACAGAGTGAGAAGGTCCAACAGAGCTTAATTGAAGTCTCAGAAGGAGAAAAGAGGAAAAAAAAAAAAAAAGAAAAAGGGCAGAAGCAGTGTGTGAGAGCTAATGGCTGAGAATTTCCCAGAACAGATGAAAACCACTAATCTACAGAATTATGAATGTCAAGCAATTCCAAGCAGGATAAATAAAATTCACACTCAAATATAGTACAGTGAAACTGGAGAAAACCAAAAAGAGAAGAGCTTAAAAGCAGCTAGGGAAAAATGACAGATTATTTTCAGAGAATAGAAATTAGATCAACAACAGAGAACAGTGGAATGGTATCCTTAAGGAACTGAAAGAAAATGCCATTCATCTAAAATTCTATACCCAGCAAAAATATCTTTCAAGAATGAGGATGAAATAAAGACATTTCAGCCAAATGAAAACTGAGACTTTGCCATCAGTGAACATCACTAAAGGAAATTCTAAAGAACATCAACAAAATGAGAGTCTTAGATAGCAGCTCTGAGGTACAAGAAAGAATGAGTAGCCAAAAAGGGGGTGGTGCCATAAATATGAATGAACACTGTATAAAAGAGTAATTATAATGTCTTCTGGGTTAAAAAATAGAATTAAAATACATATAACAATACAAAAAAATCCATATAAACAATTACCTATGCAGTCTGGAGATTCTTGTATTGTCCAGGAGGAGGATAAAGTATTCATTATATTTAGACTTTGACCAATTTAACAGATTAAAGAGCCAAGAAACAGAGTTAAGCATATGTTGTATTTTGATGTATGACAAAGGTAGCAGTGAATAAAGAAGAAACTATTCAACAAATGGAACTGGAAATATTGGTAATCCATAAGGAAAAAAAAAATGACCCTGGTGGCGCAGTGGTTAAAGCGCTTGGCTGCTAACCAAAAGGTTGGTAGTTTGAATCCACCAGCCACTCCACAGGAGAAAGGTGTGGCAGTCTGCTTCCTTAAAGATTTACAGCCTTGGAAACCCTAGGGGACAACTCTACTCTGTCCTATAGGGTCGCTATGAATCGGAACCAACTCGACAGCAGTGGGTTTGGTTTTTGGTTTTTATAAGGAAAAAATAATGAACAAAATACACAGAGATCAACTCCAGATGAACAGGAACTTAACTGTAATATAGGTGGATATCTTTCTGATTCTAATTTTCTTAAACAAGACACACACAAGAAAGCAAAACATAAACCGTAACGTCTGTTCATCAATAGACACCTTAAAGAAAGTGAGAAGACAAGCTATAACTCAGAGAAGATATTTATAATACATGTAACTAACAGAAGAGTAATATAAAAAATACATAAAGGATGCCTACAAATCAATAAAAAAAGACAACAACTCAAGAGAAAAATGGGCAATACATAACAGGCATTTCACAGATGGGGAAAGATTGCTAATAAACGTATCAAGAAATGCTCAACCCTGCTAATAGTCAAGGGTATCAAGACCATGATAAGATACATTTATATCCATTTAATTGGTAATTATCAGAAAATTTGACAATTTCAAGTGTTAGATAAAATGTGGATCAATAGGATATCTTATATATTGCTGCTGGGAATGTAAGTTAGTACAACCACTTTGAAAAACAATTTGGCATCATCTTCTAAAATGAGGTATTCACACACCTTATGACCCAATAATTTCACTCTTATCTATATGCCCAAAAGAAACTTTAATATATTGATACAAATGATTTGTACAAGAATGTTCATAGTAGCACTGCTTGTAATAGCAAAAGAAAAACAAAAAGCCTGGAAACAATCCAAATGCCCATCTACAAGAAAATGAATAAATAAATTGTGGAATACTTCCGCAACAAATTACTACATAGAGATGAAAAAGAACTAACAATTACTATCTGCAATAACACAGACAGATCTCACAGACACAATGTTTATTGAAGAAGAGAAAATAAACTATAGCTACACGTAACATGGTCAGATCTTGTTAATAATGTTAACCTAAGAGCAAGTCCTAGGAATTCTACTCCTGGGTTTCTAGCAAAAAGAAATGAATAGTTATTTACCACAAAGTACATGTACAAGAATGTTCATAGCAATTTTATTCATAATAGCCCAAACCTGGAAACAACCTAAATGTCCATCAACAGGAGAATGAAGTAATATATTTTGATACAGTCCTACAATGGAATACTACATAGCAATAAAAAGGGACTAATAATTGCTCCATGCAACAACATAGATTAGTCTCATAGACACAATCCTTAGTGAAAGAATCCAAACACAAAAGAGTATATCCCGAATAATCCCATTTATATAAATATCAAAATTAGGCAAAACTAGTCTACAGTGACAAAGAGTATTGATTGGGAAAGGATATGAGGGAGATTTCTGAGTGTTGGAAATGTTCTATATCTTGATCAAGGAGGTAATCACATGGCTATATACATATATAAACATTCATTGAGCTGAACATTTAAGATTTGTGTATTTTACTGTATGTAATTTGTACCTTAATAACAAAGTTAAAAAAAAAAGGACAAGTCTCAGAAGACAATATAGCATTTTTCCCTTTTTATGAAGTTTAAAAACAAGTACTACTAAACATTAATATACACATGTGATAAAACAAGAAAGGATGAAAAAAAGAAGGAAGGGAAGGAGGGGGAGAGACAGTGAAAGAGAGGGAGGGAGGGAGTGAGAAAGGAAGGAAGGAAAGGCAGAAGGACGGGCAGAGAGGCAGAGACAAAGAGAAAAGAAGGATAAGCATAAAATTCAAGAGAGTGGTGCCTTTAAGGGGAGGCTAGGAGAGGAATACCACAGGCAGGTGTATGTTATTGGTAATATACTACTTTTTGGATTGGGGGTGGTTTCATTTATTAAAAACAATTAGTTTAACATAAAATATATGAGGGTCAGGCATGACTTAATGAACCAAGGATTATGATTAATCTAATTTTCTGTACCTGAGGTCATTTCAATGGCACAAACACCTGCTCACTGATTATTTACCTGATAACATTCCCTAAACTGGTTAAACTTAACACGTGATCCTTCCCGTAGTCTGTCCCCTTCAGATCCTGAAGATTTCTGCCTTTCACTTCCTGCTAAGTCCACCAAATTAATACTGGATTGTTTGGTGAGGTCTCTGTCTAGGAAAATCTGTAGGAAAGAACCACAGGTCATGCTATTAGAGTGGTAGCTGGTGGTATATTAAGTCAGTCTAGTTCCCCTGTTTAAATGTTTCTTCTAAATGTATTGCAGATTCAAAGAAAGACATATTAACATTTATAAATTAAATTTCCATAGGCTTTACAATGACATTTTGCAGTAATACATTACCAGGTCCAAATGTCTCAGTTGTCCCTTCCCAATTCTGCAAAGCTGTTTTCCAATGATATATTAGATATCAATTATTGTTCCAGTATTTCTGTGGTTAATAAACTTCTAAAATACAAAATACCATGAAATCTGCAAAATAACTATCCAGGATTGTGTGGTCATGTTGTGGAAAGAACATGGATTTTAGAATCCTACAGATCCCCTTGATGACTGCATGACCATGAGCAAATGGCTTAACTTTTCAAAGTTTCAACTTTCTCATTTGTAAAATGGGGTAATAACATTTTATTGGGATGTTATGAAAGTTAACGATAATAGACATAATGTATCTAATACAACATGTGGCATACAATAAAGCCCATTGCTTCAGGTCAGTTCCGACTCATAGTGACCCCATAGGACAGAGAAGAAGGATTATGCCCTCTGCGGTTTCCAAGAAGTGGCTGCTGGATTTGAACTGCTGACCTTTTGGTTAGATGCCGAGTTCTTAACCACTGCACCACCAGGGCTCCAGCATACAATAATAGGTGCTAATATTACCATTATTATTACTGAAACCAATAAACAGAGCATGGTGCTAAATCTCTCCACTCATTATTTTCAGCTGATTTGTTTAAAAATCAAGTTTAAAAATATCAGGGAAAACCATATAGAAAGCTTATAAATTTTACTAACATTGTAAAAACAACTGAATAGTACTTTAAAAGTTTACAAAGTTTTTTAGAATATATTGTCAGATTTAAGCCTTCCAACATTTCTGCTGTAAAGACCTCTTTAAAGTGTTAAAAGCAAAGATGTCACTTTGAGGACTAAGGTGCACCTGACCCAAGCCTTGGTACTTTCAATCATCGTAAATGCATGTGAAAGCTGGACAATGAATAAGCAAGACCGAAGAAGAATTGACGCATTTGAATTATGGTGTTGGTGAAGAATATTGAATATACCATGGACTTCCAGAAGAATGAACAAATCTGTCTTGGAAGAAGTACAGCTAGAATGCTCCTTAGAAGCAAAGATGGTGAGACTTCGTCTCAAGTACTTTGGACATGTTATCAGCAGGGACCAGTCCCTGGAGAAGGACATCACGCTTGGTAAAGTAGAAAGTCAGCAAAAAAGAGGAAGACCCTCAACGCGATGGATTGACACAGTGGCTGCAACAATGGGCTCAAACACAGCAACGGTTGTGAAGATGATACAGGACCAGGCAGTGTTTTGTTCTGTTGTACACAGGATCACTATGAGTCGGAACAAGTTGGACAACACCTAACAACAGCAACAACATTCCTGTGAGGAAAGCTATTTGTCTCATTTTACAGAAAGGAAACTGATACTCAGAGAGATAAGTTATTTCCCAAAGTTTCAGAGCTGGAAATCTGAGAAGTCAGACTTATCCACAGTTTTCTGCCTCCATGTGCAGTGTTTTCCCACTATTCCTGGTTATACAATCTTCATATATTATTCTCTATGTATGGTTAAGGGCTCAGGCTGCTAATCAAAATGTCGGCAGTTCAAATTCACCAGGTTCTCCTTGGAAACCCTATGGGGCAGCTCTACTCTGTCCTATAGGGTCACTGTGAGTCAGAATCAACACGATGGCAAGGGGTTTGGTTTTTTTGGTTTGATTTATGTATTACTTGTGCTCCACCACCTGTATGTCAGTTTGTCATACTGTAGTGGCTTGGGTGTTGCTGTAATGCTGGAAACTATACCACTGGTATTTCAAATACCAGCAGAGTCACCCATGGGGACAGGTTTCAGCAGGGCTTCCAGACTAAGACCAGGAAGAAAGGCCTAGTAATCTACTTCCAAAAATTAGCCAGTGAAAACCCTATAGATCACAACAGAATATTGCCTGAAACGATGCTGGAAGATGAGCCCCATAGGTTGGAAGGCACTCAAAGTACATAGTAGCCACAACAATAGACTTGAGCATACCGATGATCATGAAGATGGCGCGGGACCAGGCAACGTTTTATTCTGTTCTACGTGGGTTGCCATGAGTCAGAGCGGACTCAAAGGCAGCTAACAACAACATTACTAGTGCTATGGCCTGGAGGACGGGGTGGTAAAATCATAGCTAACTGTAGAATCTGCCCAGGTGTTGTGAATAATCATTTCTAAATCATACTGGTGATATCATAGAGATCACTCTCTGATATCCATTAAGAAGCATAGAGGAGAAGAGTGTGTTCTAGTTTATCAGATATTCTAGTTAGTGGAGAGTTACACAGACTACCTGATTTCAAAGAATTTACCTTGGTATCCAAATATCCTAAATGTACTTCAGTATCTGGTGGTCCCCTAGGCTCATAGATCTGAGAGCTGGTCATCATTATTCACATGATGCACACGAGGGCTACTCATAGAATTCTCCATGATAAAGCGCAGAGTCACTTTCATATCTTCATAATTTGCTCCTTGATCAACTTGGGGTCAAAATTCATTCCTCAGAGTATGGAATTTGCTTGAGGGAAAGCAGCCTTTAGTGCCGTGGGCACCTCTCAGATGTGGTAGATCTTGCTAGCACTCCACCCTCAGTAGTGGGCTCACTTAGGCCAGGGGGAGGACATGGACATTGGGTCAGGGGAAGTGAGACAAGAGCAGTGCCTCACTTTTCTGTTTCTGACGCTCTGTTCTATGGTTGTGTCTAAAGTAGACACTTTAACCCATAGGTCAAATCTAAAAGGACTCTATAATACTCACCAGCCCACTATGCCACTGGGAACCCTCCCCATGGACCACTCTTGGTGGAAGATGGGGACAACGGCCTTCACCTGAATCTCAGCTGCTTGAACTGAATGGTGATGACCATATGGGATCGGCTGCTGCTGGCATTCATGTTGGTTGAAGCTGTTGTCCTTATTTTTGTTCCTTGCTCCATCAGCCTTTCAATTTGTGCATAGCTCTCTCAAGGCACTGATTTCAGACCATCCACATAAAAGCCCAGCTGTTGATCTTCCTTACTTTTTAGCCCACCAGGTTTCTTGGTTCTAGACAGCAAATCTCTTACCTGTGGAAAAAATAATAAATAATGTAAACTAAAAGAAGGCAGGGATGTCTGTTTCCTTCACTGCTACTTCCCTGCCTAGAATGTATTAGGTGCTCAATAAATATTTACTGAATGAATGAATGCATAAATGAATAAATGTTAAATTTCTGTAGGTACAAGACAACCTCATAATTTAGCCAAATAAGGAAAAAGGAAATAGCAAGCAAGATACAGGGAAATCTGTCATAATTAGTAAAGTTAGAAGGATTTTTTTTTTTTAAGAAATACAGTTTTAATATTTTCAAGTACCTCAAGCACTCCAATCAGAGGGTGAACTCATATAGGGTGGGGCCATGTCTTTTTGCTAGTAGAGCCTAACATAGTTCCTGACATATAGCAGGCACTCAATAAGTGTTGTTGAGTGAGCACTGTAACTGGAGCTAGGCTACTACACTGCATATTCTTAATTTGCTGATGAAGCACAACTCAAAACTAGAACAGCTGCAAACATCATTAATAATTGGAATGTGGAATTATGAAACATAAATCTAGGAAAATTGGAAGTTGTCAAAAATGAAATGGAACACTTGAAGATCAATATCCTAGGCATTAGTGAGCTGAAATGGACTAGTATTGACCATTTTGATTCAGACAATCATATGGTCTACTATGCTAGGAATGACAAATTAAAGAGGAGCAACGTCCCATTCATGGTCAAAAAGAACACTTCAAGATCTATCCTGAAGTACAACGCTGTCAGTGATAGGATAATATCCATACGCCTACAAGGAAGACCAGTTAATACAAGTATTATTCAAATTTACACACCAACCACTAATGCTAAATGTAAAGAAATTGAAGATTTTTACCAACTTTTGCAGTCTGAAATTGATCAAACATGCAATCAAGATGCATTGACAATTACTGGTGATTGGAAAGGAAAAGTTGGAAATGAAGAAGAATCAACAGTTGGAAAATATGGCCTTGATGATAGAAATGACACCAGAGACCACATGATAGAATTTTGCAAGACCTATTCACTGTAAATATCTTTTTTCATCAACATAAATGGCGACTATACACATGGAGCTCCACCAGCTGAAATACACAGGAATTAGATCAACTACGTCTGTGGAAAGAGACAATGGAGAAGCTCAATGTTATTACTGAACAAGGCCAGGGTCGACTGAAGAACAGACCATCAATTGCTCATATGCAAGTTCAAGTAGAAGCTGAAGACAATTAAAACAAGTCCATGAGAGCCAAAATACAACCTTGAGTATATCCCACCTGAATTTAGAAACCATCTGAAGAATAGATTTGATGCATTGAACACTAATGACTGAAGACCAGAGGAGTTGTGGGATGACATCAAGGACATCATACATGAAGAATGCAAAAGGTCATTAAAAAGACAAGAAATAAAGAAACGACCAGAATGGATATCAAAAGACTCTGAAAATTGCTCTTGAACGTAGAGTAGCTAAAGCGAATGGAAGAAATGAAATAAAAGAGCTGAACAGAAGACTTCAAAGGGCAGCTCAAGAAGACAAAGTAAAGATTATAATGAAATGTGCAAGACCTAGAGTTAGGAAACCAAAAGGGAAGAACATGCTCAGCATTTCTAAAGCTGAAAGAACTGAAGAAAATATGCAATCCTTGAGGTGCAATATTGAAGGATTCTATGGGCAACGTACTGAACGACGCAGGAAACATCAAAGGAAGATGGAAAGAATACACAGTCACTGTACCAAAAAGAATTGGTCAGCGTTTAACCATTTCAAGAGGTAGCATGTAATCAAGAACCAATAGGGTATTGAAGGAAGAAGTCCAAACTGCACTGAAGTCATTGGCAAAAAACAAAGCTCTAAGAATTGACAGAATACCAACTGAGATGTTTCAACAAATTGACGCAATGGTGGAAGTCCTCACTAGACTATGCCAAGATACTTGGAAGTCAGCTACCTGGCCAACCAACTAGAAGATATCCATATGCATGCCCATTCCAAAGAAAGATGATCCAATAGAATGCAAAAATTATTGAACTATATCATTAATACCACATGCATGTAAAATTTTCCTAAGATAATTCAAAAATAGTTGTAGCAGTACATCAACAAAGACCTTCCAGAAATTCAGGCTAGATTCAGAAGAGGATGTGGAATGAAGGATATCACTGCTGATGTCAGATACATCCTGGCTGAAAGTAGAGAATACCAGAAAGATATTTACCTGTGTTTTAGTGACTATGCGAAAAGCATTTGACTGTGTGGATCATAACAAATTATGGATAACATTGGGAAAAATGGGAGTTCTAGAACACTTAATTGTACTCCAGAGGAACCTGGACATAGACCAAGAGGCAGTCATTCAAACAGAACAAGGCGAAACTGGGTGATTTAAAACCAGGAAAGGTGTACATCAAGGTTGTATCCTTTCACCATACTTATTCAATCTGTATGCTGAGCAAATAATCCAAGAAGCTGGACTATATGAAGAAGAACTCAGCATCAGGATGGGAGGAAGACTCATCAACAACATGTGTTATGCAGATGACACAACCTTGCTTACTGAAAAGTGGAGAAGACTTGAAGCACTTACTGATGAAGATCAAAGACTACAGCCCTCAGTATGGATTATACCTTAACATAAAGAAAACAAAAATCCTCACAACTGGACCAACAAACAACGTCATGATAAATGGAGAAAATATTGAAGTTGTCAAGGATTTCATTTTAGTTGGATCCACAATCAATGCCCAGGGAAGCAGCAGTCAAGAAATCAAACAACACATTGCATTGGGTAAATCTGCTGCAAAAGACCTCTTTAAAGTGTTAAAAAGCAAAGATGTCACTTTGAGGACTAAGGTGCACCTGACCCAAGCCATGGTGTTTTCAATCACCTCATATGCATTTGAAAGCTGGACAATGAATAAGGAAGAGTGAAGAAGAATTAATTTTAATTATGGTGTTGGGTAAGAATATTGAATATACCATGGACTGCCAGGAGAACAAACAAAATCTGTCTCAGAAGAAGTACAGCCAGAATGCTCCTTATAGGGAGGTTAGCGTGAAACTTCATCTCGTGTACTTTGGACATGTTATCAGAAGGGACCTGTTCCTGGAGAACCTCATCATGCTTGGTAAAGTAGAGGGTCAGCGAAAAAGGGGAAGACCCTCTATGAGATGGATAGACACAGGGGCTGCAGTAAGGGGCTAAAACATAACAATAATTGTGACGATGGTGCAGGACTGGACAGTGTTTCCTCCTGTTGTACACAGTGTTGCTGAGTCAGAACTGACTTGACAGCACCTAACAACAACAACAACACGCTGCATATAGGGTTTGGGGGAACTGCTTTTGTAACATGATAAAATATTTTAGTAGTCATCCACAGTTGTCTGACCATAAATAGGTGCTTCTAAAACTCTAGGCAACCCTCGGGTGGTGCAAACAGTTTAAGTGCTTGGCTACTAACCAAAACGTTGGCAGTTAGAATCCGCCCAGAAGTGCCTCAGAAGAAAGGCCTGGTGATCTACTTCTGAAAGATCACAGCCAGTGAAAAACCCTCTGGAGCACATTTCTACTCTGACACACATGGGTCACCATGAGTCAGAGTCCACTCAACGGCAACTGGTTTTTTTCTAAAGCTCTTGTGCTTGAAAACATTGTTCTCTTATTAACATAAATATTCTTCTAGTAATATTGTTAGTCTTTTATTTGATTAGCACCCTCTTTGTGGATAATATAAAAACAAATCATCCTCACCTCTTTCTGAATTATCACAAATTCTGTATTAGGAAGTAATGAAGTCTGACTTTACTGAGAACAGAGATAAATGAAAATAAAAATAATTAGAGGTTAACAACATTGAAGGTACCTAATGTAAGCAGAAGACATGTTCTGCCTAGGTTAAATCCTGCTGCTGCAAGTAACACGATCTACTTCCAAGGGAAACATATTCAGTCCAAACAGTATTTGCTACAGCTGAACCAAACAAGACAATATTGGTAATTCTCTGGATCTTACTATTGGAGACTTGACTTGATGTCACACTTAGACCGTGGCCTTAGGTGAAAGCTCATGTTGGTTTCCCCCCTAAAAGCCACTGCTGGCAAGGCAAGGTAGATTAATGCAATGGGAGCCCAGCAAAGCCAGAGACCCCGGACATGGTCATCTACATTACATGGTGTAGAGAGTTCTGGCCAGGGAATCAAAAGACCTACATTCTTAGTTCCGGTCCTGCCTTCAAACTGTGAAACCTTGGGAAGTCTCTTACGTTCCAGTTTTCTCATGTATAATATGAAGGGGGTGGATTAAGATCTTTTTGGTGGTGCAGTAGTTAAACACTCGGCTTGCTAACCAAATGTTGGCAGTTCCAACCCACGAGCTGCTCTGAGGGAGAAAGATGTGGCAGTCTGCTTCTATAAGATTACAGCCTTGGAAACCCTGTGGGGCAGTTCTACTCTGTCCTATTGGGTCGCTGTGAGTCAAAATGGACTTGACAGCAATGGGTTTGGTTTTGGGCTTGGCAAGATCTCTCTCAGCTCCAGCATTCTGTGACTTTAGTTCCTAGAGTCAAGGCAAGATCGCAGATTGAAGTTTGGGCAAGCAAAATTAGGACAGTGGACATAAGGCACCAGAGATGAGGAGACCTTAAAACTGAGACAATTTTTGCCTTAGCTTGTTGTTGTTAGCTGCCATGGAGTTGGCCCCTGACTCATGGTGACCCCACGCACAATGGAATGAAATGCCTGATCCTGCACCATCCCCGTGATTGGCTGCTGATTGGACCCTTGTGATCCATAGGGTTTTCCCTGGCTGATTTTTGGAAGTGGATCGCTAGGCTTTTCTTCCTAGTCCTTCTTATCTGGAAGCTCCTCTGAAACCTGTTCAGCATCATAGCAACACACAAGCCTCCAATGACAGCCTTTTATATAATTTCCTCTGAATCATGTAAATCATAGGAACTGACCTCTCAGGCTGCAGATGTGACTGAATAAGGCATATTGGGAAAAAGGTAAGTTTATCTGGATGGATTCAGAGACAACGGCCAGATGCTGACACCAGGACCCTCAGGTTGTACCCGGAGTTCAGAATTGATAATTATCACAAGACCTTCATCACACACCTAGACTATTGTGAGAGCCTCCTAACCCATCTCTCTGCTTCTATTAGGCACTCTTTCCAATCCAGCTTCACTCTGCTGCTACAGAAATCTTCCTAAAACCCCAGTCTCATTGTTTTATTTTTCTACTTAACACCCTTCTTGGATGCTCCATTGCCTATTAGAAAAGGCCCTTTACTTTGGCTCTCACCTTTCTTTTTACTTTCTTCTCCTGATGCTTTGCCCATTCTCACTCCTCGGGTACCCAACTCTGATTGCACAGGGCACTTGCTGCTCTCTTAAATGCCATGCACTGTCGTCTCTTCCTGGATTTGTTCATACTCCTCATGATGCCTAAAGTGCCATTCCTATTTGCTCTTCTCCTCACCCCCTACTTCTCTGCCTCACCAAACTCGTAAACATCCTTCAAGGCCCAGTCTAACTTCTCTGTTGACAAAACACCAAACAGCCCAGTCAGTATTAGTTACTCCTTCTTCTATGCCT
Source organism: Dugong dugon (assembly GCA_030035585.1). Lineage (NCBI taxonomy): Eukaryota > Metazoa > Chordata > Mammalia > Sirenia > Dugongidae > Dugong > Dugong dugon. Next base: position 17,025,429 of record CM057469.1, on the reverse strand, counting down.
CTTTCTTCTCACCCTTTATAAAAGAACTGTTGCCACTGAGTTGTCTGTGATTCATGGCGACCCCATGCACAATGGAACAAAACACTGCCCGGTCTTGCACCATCCCCATGATTGGTGTGGATCAGACTGTTGTGATCCATAGGGTTTTATTGGCTGATACTCGGAAGTAAATCGGCAGACATTCTCCATAATCCGACTTAGTCCAAACGCTATGCTGAAACCTGTTCCTCATAATAGCAACACACAAGCCTCCACCGACAGACAGGTGATGGTTATGCATAAGGTGCATTGTCTGGGACTCGAACCTGGGTCTCCCACATGTTCATTTAGTAAAGTTTAAGTTCAGGACTTTGAGTAGTGCTTGGGGTTACACAAGAAGTATGCCCACAAGAAACTTAAAATTATAGACACATTTGTCAATTTATCCATTTAGCAAACATCTAGGGAGCATCTACTGTAGAACAAATATTGTGCTAAGTGCTGCAGATAGAAAGGTGCTTACAGGAACTTACTATCTGTTTTGGAGATATAAATATGAAAATAAAATTTTACAGTGTAATGTAATAAGTACACAGGGTAAGGGCAGAATGAAGAAAACACTTGCTGATTACCTAGTATTTGCTAGGCACTGTGTTAGAATAAAATTTAGTAGATCTTAAGTTTTTAAATTCTCCATTTTATAAGTGAGCAAACTGAAGCTCTCAGATTAAGTGATTTTAAAAAGTCACATAGCTAGTAAATGGGAGAGTTGGAATTTGAAACCATGTTCTTTCTGTTACTCCAGGAGTTGGCAAACTATGGCCTGTGGGCCAAATTCTGCCTACCACCTGTTTTTGTATGATCTTCAAAGTAAGAATGTATTTTCATATTTTTAAATGTTGGAAAAAATAAAATAATATTTTTGTGACACATTGAAATTGTAAGAAATTCAGGTTTCAGTGTCTATAAATAAAGTTTTGTTGAAACACAGTCATGCTCATTCATTTACATATTGTCTATGGCTACTTTTGTGCTATAAGGGCAGAGTTGAGTAGCTGCGACTCAGACCATATGGCTCTCAAAGTCTAAAATACTGTCTGGCCCTTTACAGAAAAAGTTTGCTTACTCCTGTACAGCACCATGCTGACTGAAGCCAATGGTCTTAGGAAATAAACATGACATTAGAGCAGGATCTTGAAGTTTAGTGGTTCCTTTAAGGGCAAAGAAGGCAAGAAGGGTATTCCAGGCAGAGAGAAGATAGATGTGTGAAAGAATGACGTATTCTGGGAAGGAGGAATCATCTGTGTGGCTGAAACACAGAACGTGTGGCGATAAAAGGACATAAAATGAAGCTGGAGAGTAGGTAAGGGCCAGATAGCCAATGCCAGACTAAGGAGTTTTGACTTTATCTGTAGGATAGGTGATGGCAAGCCCCTGATGTTCACTAAGCTATAAAGAGTCACTCAGATTTGTGTGTCAGAAAATATAATCACTGTTGTTACCTCCTCATTGTAAATTTCCAGCATGCTGATTGTAACCTGTATAGAGAAGAACACAAAGTAAATAAAGACTCTCTTGAAACAATTATCTTTGAAAAAAAATGACACAGAAACAACATAAATGTCCCACAAAGGGAAAAGCTAAAATTCAATATAGTAAAGTTCTATTTCACATGTAATATCAGGCTCTTAAATAATTTTAATGATATGGAGGAAGCTTTCAATATAAATTAAAAACAAATACAAAATATTATGTGTGTCTGTGTGAGTGTGTATGGGTGTGTGTGTGTCTCAACTGGGAACAGAAAAAGGTTGCTATTTTTTCTCACCTCCCAACCCCAATGTTATGTAGAGAAGAGTTTTTACCAGAAGACTTGTCCCCTCTTTATTGTGCTTTTAGAACATTGCTAGCCAAGCTTACTTCTCCTTGGTAGGAGAATGGAGGACCCTTCTCTGGGGAAGCTGAATGGCTCTAGTCAGAAAATGCCTTAAGACACTGACATTTTGCCACACAACCTCCTAATGCTAGCTTGTCTGTTGATAACCCTGTAGTGAGTCTTGTCAGTCAAACCTCATGTCCAAAAGAGTCCAATTAACTTCAGGTGTTGTTGTAGGGTGCTGTGGAGTCGACTTTCAACTCATAACCACCCCACGTGACAGAGTAGAACTTCCCCATAGGGTTTCCTAGGCTGTAATCTTTACAGAAGCAGATCACCACGTCTTTCTCCCACAGAACTGTTGGATAGTTTGAACTATGAACCGAAAAGTTTAGCAGCCAAGAGCTTAACCATTGCGCTACCAGGTCTCCTTCACTAGCTTCAGAGTGTCTCGTATTTTAAAATGAATGGCTAAAGATTAGCAGACAAGGAAAGCCTTCACTATAAAAAAGGGATCAAAACAAATAAATAGAAAGAAAAAGGAACTCAGAGAAAAAAGACAATGCAGAGCATAGAAGAAAACATTTTGAAAAGCCCTGTAATCAGTAGCCTCAGAGAAATAAAGAATGATAGCCATGAAAAAACAGGATGCTATTAAAAAGGAACAATTGGAGAAGAAAAGAGTTTTTGGAAATTAAATTTATGAATAATAACCAAAATAAAAGTTCAATAGAAGGGTTATAAAATATAATTGAGGGAATCTTCTAGAGACAGAATAAAAAGACCAAGAAATTGAAAATAGGACATAAAAGATAATGAAATTCGGGCATTAGTACAGGAGGTCCAAAATCCAATTAATAGGAGTCGCAGAAAGGGAAAACAGAGGAAACAGAAGGGAGAAAAGTATAAAACAGATAATATAAGAAAGTTTCCCAGAATTGAAGGGCAGGAAACTACAGATTGAAAGGGTCTGCTGAGTGTCAAGCATGATGAATGAAAAAAGACCCATAGTAAGGCCCATCAGAACATCAGGGATAAAGAGAAGATCCTAAAAGCTGCCAAAGAGAAACTGACAATAAAAAAATGGTCACATAAAAAGAATTGGTGATCAGAATGGTACCAGGCTTGCCAGCTACAGCACTAGAAGTTAGAAGATAATGGAATAATGTCTTCAGTATTCTGAGAGACCTAGAATTCTATTACAAGTAAGCTTCAATCTAGTGTAGACATAAAAAAATATATTTCCAACTATGCAAGAATTAAAAAAAAAAAGTACCTCTGATGCACCTTTTCTGAGGAAGTCACAGCAAAGGGAGATACTAAACCTAGAAAGAGAGGGGCCACAAAGAAGAATTTTGAAGTTCCAGAATGACAGTTTTGGAATGGGCCTAGAGAACCATGGCTCCAGATTGTAACAGGAGGAGAGAAGATTCCTGCTGAAGGAGAACCAGGAAAAATAACAGAACTGATAAGTTGGAGCGCACCTACTCCACACTTAGCCCTGGTGGTGCAGTGGTTAAGAGCTACAGCTGCTAACCAAAACGGTGGCAGTTGGAATCCAGCAGCTGCTCCTTGGAAACCCTATTGGGGCAGCTCTACTCTGTTCTATAGGGTCACTATGAGTGGAAATTGACTTGACAGCAATGAATTTGGTTTTTGGTTTTGGTTACTCCTCATTTATCAACTATCTTGTTACCTGACACTTTGCATGTATGACAATAGTAAAAAATTTACCATCTGACTATTTTGTGCATTAATGACATATGTCTGGCAGTAACGAATGCCAAGGTGCAAGGTGAGAGTAACGCTGGCTGTGATTATTAAGCTTATGTGTCAATTTGGCTGGGCCATGATTCTCAGTGATTTGGCAGTTATGTGATCATGTAATTTGGCAGTTTTGTAATGATATAATTTGGCAATTATGTAATGACATAGTTTTGCAGTTATGTAGTAATGTAATTTGGCAGATATGTAACAATGTAATCATCTTCCATTTTGTGATCTGATGTGGGCATCCTCCATTTTCACATAATGCCTATTTTTGCAAAACAACCTGGTCTTTGGAACCTAACCATGTTGATAAGTGAATGGATATGGAAAATATTATTAATAGGCGCATGACAGTAATTTGGAGCATTTAGAAAAACACAGAAAGATTTGTAGAAAACTAGACATAAGTTTTTAAAAGAAATTTTGAAAACTCTGAGAAAAACAAAGTGTAGCAACAATATGTGCATTATTTGGCTCAGCAGTGAACAATATTTGCACAGTTAAAATGTTCAACACTGTTGATTTAACCAAATCTTGTAATAGAGCTATGCACAGGGTATGTGAGAGAAAAAGTATGTACAGTGGAGGCTGTTAGTGTGGTAGAGTTAAATCCTCTTCTGCCGTGGTGGGAAGATAGTAGATAATGTCCAAAATTGCTTTCAAAGAAGAGAAAAACCAGCATTATTTTTAAACAGGGAGGTAGATGCTAGAAAAAGTTTGAGATGAAAATGGTAATCTGTGGGGATTAATAAGGAAGGGGAAGGTGGAGAGGGATGGTCAAAAAATTTGTGGTTTCCATTACAGTAAAACCTGTGAAAGCCGGAAACTGTGTAAGGTGGAAACCTGTCAGAGAAGGAAAACTCAAATATTTTCCACTAATACAGGACAATAGAAAAGTGGTAAGACCGCACCCTGTCAAAGGCGAAAAATTTATGAGACCTGAGTAAACAAGGTAGTCCCATCAAGTGCCCGCTCTCACAGGTCTCACTGTATAAGCCTTCCAATACTACTTCAGTTTTTTAAAAACAGCTTTATTGAGATATAATTCACGTACCACATAGTTCACCCATTTAAAATGTACAATCCAATGATTTTTCGTATATTTACAAAGTTGTGCAACCATCACCACAAACCAAATTCAGAACATTTTTGTTCACCAGAAAGAAACCCATTAATAATCACTCCCCATTCACTTCCTTCTCCCCTCCCTCACCCCAGCCCTAGGCAACCACTAAGCTATTTTCTGTCTCTATAGATAAGCCCGTTCTGGTCATTTCATACAAACGGAATCAAACCATATGTGACTTTTTGTGTCTAGCTTCTTTCACTTAGCAGAATGTTTTCAAGGTTCATCCATGCTGTAGCCTATATTATATACCCCAGTAGTATATGTAGTATATAACACATTTTATTCATCTCTTCATCAGTTGATGTACATTTGGGTTGTTTCCACTTTTTGGCTATTGTGAACAATGCTGCTATAGAATATTTGTGTACAAATTTGTGTGTGGAAGTATGTTTTCTTTTCTCTTGGGTATTTGTGTTTTTAAGTCATACTTGTATTACTATGAAAAAAATTTAATTAAAAAAACTGGAAATAAATATACAGAATTGTTAATAGTAATTAATTGGGTGATGGGATTATGAGTAATTTTTATTCTACCTTGAAGATGTTACTTTCAAAATCAGAAAAAATTTGGATAAAAAGAGATAATGTACTGTTGAATTTTTGTAACACAACTTTAATCTCTTCTTCCATTTAGAGGAGGCAGAAACATAGACTATGTTTACAGGTATTTGTTGACATTTTACTGTTATTTTTATAAAAGCTAATTATGTTAATGGTTACTCTCCATTTTAAAAATGTCACCAACCTTCAGTGGATCTAAATTTAGTCTTGGGGTCTTCTATGCTAGGGCAAGTAAGAAACTATGCCAGGGCAGGTAAGAAACAAGATAACATTCTTTATATAGAAATTAAAAAATTAATTCTTGAGATGAGAACATTTCCACAATCTTGATAGAAGAGAGCAGCAAATGAAACCACAGACTTGAGTCAGCTGAGGTTTCGTGTTATAAACCTCAAGAATAATCCCTCGTTAATGTTAGCACCACCCGTCTGTCAGTTTGTTGTACTGTGGAGACTTGTGTGTTGCTGTGGTGCTGGAAGCTATGCTGGTACAGCAGAGTCATCCACGAAGGGCAGGTCTTAGCAGAGCTTCCAGACTTAGATGGACTAGGAAGAAAGTTTTGGCAATCTACTTCCAAAAATTAGCCAATGAAAACCCTGCAGAGCACAAAGGAATATTGTCTGATATATTGCTGGAAGATGACCCAGTAGGTTGAAAGGTACTCAAAATATTGTAAAGTGGCTAGCAACAATGGACTCGAGCACTCTGATAATGAAGATGGTGCAGAGGACTAGGTGCTTCATTCTGCTGTACATAGGGTCGCCATGAGTCGGAGTTGACTCAACAGCAAGTAACAACAACAAATATTAGCAATTAAGATGTATACTTCTATGATACCCAAAATGCCTTTAAAGAATATTTCCTCAGGGTTTCCTGCATAAAACCAGAAAAACTCAGCATCTTTTTTAGCTGCAACATGATTTTGTAATCAAGTAAACAGTTTAATATGGAAAATTAACATTATCCTAAAATAGAGATGCTGATAATTTCCATTGGGTGTGGTTTACAAATGAAAGAATATAATTCCTCAAAGTAGGGATTCTACAATAATACATACCTGGTATTCTTGATTTTTCTCCCGGTTCTCAATTGCTTGAAAGAGCTCTTCACGTGCATTTGGAACAATACCCTTATTTGCACCAAATCCAATCAAGGAATAGCTTTTTCCAGAGCCAGTTTGACCATATGCCAGGAGAGTAGCATTATAGCCTTGGCAGGCATTGTCCAGAATTCCCCTGCCAAGATTGTGGAAAACATCTCTCTGGAAAGGAGATCAAAGGTGTCATGTTCAGCACAGGCCACTGGTACGTATAGTTATTCTTCCCTACTTTTCACAATATTCTTAAAATCTAACATATATTCTGGTTTTATAAAGTCCACATTAATTAGTATCATATGACCTACTTGAAATATAACTCAGATGTTCTCTTAGAACCAGTGGGATAAAACTGGAAACCAAAAAAGGACTTACTTTATCCTAAATGCTAAAATGGAAAACATTGATCATTCACATTCATGGACCACACAGGTATATCTTGAACTAGGTAGCTCATATCCAGCAATAATAAATCATGGATCACACAGGTGTACCCTGAACTAGGTCGCTAAAATCCATCCATAATAAATTTGTATATTTTACAGCCTTGCCAAAATACGGGCTAGGGCTTTCAAATTAAGCAATTGGACAAAAAAATTCAAGGGAACCAAAGGAAAGAGGCCAGTCAAAGGGTTTTGTACTTCCCCTTCATTCTTTATCCCAAGAAATACCAGCATCCATTGCCTCAAGTCAACTCTGACTCACAGCGAGCCCATAGTGTCAGAGGAGAACTGTGCTCCAGTGGGTTTTCAGTGACTGATTTTTCAGAAGTAGATCATCAGGTCTTTCTTCCAAGGTGCCTCTGGGTAGACTTGAACCTCCATCCTTTTGTTAGCAGTGAGTGCGTGAGCCATGTGCACCACCCAGGGACTCCAACTCAAACAGTAACTTAACAAAATAACCACACTAATTTTAGCCCTCTGTGGTGAGCTCTATCCTTTTTTTTTTTTTCCCCCACAAGACCTAGTGCTTCCAGGCATTTCTCCAAAACACACACACACACACACTTTTTTTTTTCTTTTTCTTTTTCTTTTTAGTGGGAGACATAGATGCTTGTGCCCACAATTGCTTCAAAGAGGGGCTCCTTTTATTATCTGGGCCATGGTCATTACCAGCAATAACTCTCTTATTTGAGGCTGTTTCAAAGGGCACATTCCTCCCTCCTCTCTAACATCAGTATTTAAACAATAAGTAAGCATTACATGCTCCATTTGTTGCAATATATACATATGTATAATTTATATAATTTATATTTCTGAGAAAGATGCAGATACCAACTTAGTGTACTTTAATATAAGGACAGTAAACAGCAACCAACTTTCTTATACTATTTGTTTTTCATAAAAAAAGAATACAAATTATTACATTGCAATGGTTAGAGGAGCTCCAGGCCTACAGTGTGGAATTTGACAGTACTGTGATAATGCTTCTACCAGAAAAATGTATTTATATAATAGATGTCTACTCTACCTTAGGAGCAATTAGTAACCTAAGCTGTGCTTGAAAACCCTGGTGGCACAGTGGTTAAGAGCTTGGCTGCTAATCAAAAGGTCGGCAGTTCGAATCTACCAGGCGCTCCTTGGAAACCCTATGGGGCAGTTCTACTCTGTCCTATAGGGTTGCTATGAGTGGGAATTGACTTGATGGCAATGGGTTTTGGGTAAGCAGTGCTTACTAAGCTTAGTAAAGCAGCTGGTTTTGCTGTCTTCTCAGTACTATTTGCAGATTTGGGAAAATATTGCTTTTATTGCCCTTAATTTTTATGGATTAAAAAATTCAAACAAGTAATACAGAATTTTATTAAATGAACTCTGTGATGGTTAAGGTTGTGTGTCAACTTGACTGGGCCATAATTGTCAGTGGTTTGGCAGTTACGTAGTTAGGCAGCTATGTAATGATGTAATCACCTCAATAATGAGATCTGATATAATGTAATCATCTCCATGATGAGATCTGCTATAAGCAGCCAATCAGTCGAAAGGGAGTTTCCTTAGGGGTGTGGCCCGCATCCAATATATGTGGACTTTCTCTCAAAGCTCACTGGCTTTTGCTCACTCTGGATCCTGCAGCTGGCTCCTGTTCATGTGACCTCCAGTTCTTGGGATTTGAGCTAGCACCTTACCTGCCGAATGTGGGATTTGTCAGTCTCCACAGCCTGTGAGCCAGATGCCTGCCATCTGATCTGCGGATCTTGAGTTCCACCAGCTCCTGCAGCTACTTGAGTCAGGAGAAGCCTCCAGCCTGACCCATGGACTTGGGACTTTCCAGCCTCTACAACTGTGTGAGCCATTTCCTTGATATAAATCTTTCTCTCTCTCTACATATATATACATATATATACACACCCTTCACTGGTTTTCCTTCTCTAGAGAACCCAGCCTAAGACAAACTCTAGGTAGAAAATAGACTCATTTTATAAATTTTGTTCAGTGTACAGTTTTCTGTTGAAATATCTTTGGGTATCATTTATATATACAAAAGTCAAGAAGTCATAGAATTATATTTCTTATTTCTTCCTACCCATCATCATATAATCCACTACTGCAAACATTTCCTGTACTACAATACATGAAACAATAATTCTGAAGAACTGTAATAGCTGTTCAACAAAAACTCATTTTGGGGTGGGAAGAGAAGCAATCTCTTTATAGCATACTTCTTGCACTCTTTAAAAAATATCTTTATTGAAGTAAAGTAAAATTAAATTAAAAAATTTAATATTTATTGAATTCACCCATTTTAAGTATATAGTTGGATGAGTTTTGATAAATGTATTCAGCCATGTGACTACCACCAAAATAAGATATATTAAAAAACTCAGTTGCTGTTGAGTCCACTCAGACTCAGGGCAACCCCATGTATGTTAGAATTGTGCTTCTTATGGTTTTCAGTGACTGATGCTTCAAAGTAGATTGCCAGGCCTTTCTTCCAAGGAACCTCTGGGTGAACTTGAACCTCCAACCTTTTGGTTAGCAGCTGACTGTATTAAATGTTTGCACCGTCCAGGGACTCCCAATCAAGATATATAACATTTTAATCACCTCGAAAAGTTCCCTTGTGAACACAACAGAGAGTCCCTGATGGCACAGGAGAAAAGCTGGGTACAGAACTCAAATTCTAGGGAAAAGACCAGAATTAATGGTCTGACTGAGACTGGAGGAACCCACCAGAAGACATGGCCCCTGGACTGTCTGTTAACCCAGAACTAAAACCATTCCCGAAGCCAACTCTTCAGACAAAGAATAGACTGGACTATAAGACATAAAATGATACTTGTGAAGAGTGTGCTTCTTAGTTCAAGTAGATACACAAGACTAAATGGGCAGCTCCTCTCCGGAGGGGAGATGAGAAGGCAGGAAGGGATAGGAGCTGGTTGAATGGACACGGGAAATCTAGGGTGGAAAGGAGGTGTGCATTGTCACATTATAGGGATAGCAACTAGGGTCACATAACAATGTGTGTATAAATGTTTGTCTGAGAAAGTAACTTAAGCTGTAAACTTTCACCTAAAGCACAGTTAAAAAAAAAAAAAGTTCCCTTGAGCCACTTTGTAGTCAATCCCCTCCTCCCACCTTCAGCCCCTGGCAACTAATTTACTTTCTGTAACTAAGTTTTGTTTTTTCTAAAATTGTCATATAAATGGAATCATACAGTAAGTAGTCTTTTGTATGTGGCTTCTTTCACTTAGTACAATGCTTTTGAGAATCATTCATCTTGTTGCATGTAATCAGTAGTTTCTTTTATTACTGAATAGTATTCTATTGTATAAATATATCACAATTCAATTATCCATTCATAAGCTGATTTGAGTGAAACAATATCTGAGTTGTTTCCAGTTTGAGACTGTTATATATAAAGTTGCTATGGGCATTTTGATACAGGTCTTTGTGTAAGGATACATATTTTATTCTTCTTGGAATTGCTGGGCTGTACCATTAAGTGCAAGGAGCCCTGGTGGTGCAGTGGTTAAGCACTTGGCTGCTAATGGAAAGGTCAGTAGTTTCAACTCACCAGTTACTCTACCGGAGAAAGATGGGGCAATCTGCTTCCATAAAGATTACAGACTTGGAAACCCTACGAGGCAGTTCTATTCTGTCCTGTAGGGTCATTATGATTCGGAATCGACTTGATAGCAATGGGTTTGGTTTTGGTTTTATCACTAAGAGCATATTTAAATTTTAAAGAAACTGCCTGCTTTCCAAAATAACTGTACCATTTTGCATTCTCATAGGCAATGTATGAGAGTTCCAGCTGCTCCACATGCACATCAACATTTGGTATTGTCAGTCATTAATTTTTGCCATTTTTATGGATATGTAGTATTATCTCACTGTGGTTTTAATTTGCATTTCCCTAATGACTAATGAGGTTGAACAATTTTTTCATTGACTTTTGACTGTTTATCTATCCAGTAACACCTCTGATCAAATCTTTTGTCATTTTTAAAAACGGACTTTTTTTTCTTACAGAGTTCTAACAGTTCTTTATATATTCTGGGTGTTTGGTCAGATACATGTTTTGCAAATATTTGCTTTCTTGGTGATTTGACTCTTCATTTTCTTACTGGTATTTTTCAAAGAGCCAAAGTTTTTATTTTTTATTAAATCTCATCAAAGATTTTCTTTTATGGTTTATGCTCTTTGTGTCCTAGGAAATATTTGCCAAACCGGAAATCACAATTTTCTATCTTTTCTTTTAGAAGTTCTATAATTTTAGCTCTAACATTTAGGTAGGTAATCCATTGTGAGTTAATTTTTGCATATGGTGTGAGGAAAGGATTAAGGTTCATTTTTTTCCATATGGGTATCCAATATCTCCAGCACCATTTGTTGAAATTATTTTCCTGTTGAACTATTTTGACACACTTGTAGAAAATCAATTGACGATATATGAGGGTCTATTTCTGGGCACGCTATTCTGTTCCACCAGTCTGTATGTTCCTTGTTAAGCCCACACCACACTGTCTTGTTATTGTAGCTTTATAGTAGGCTTTTAAATTGACAATGTAAATTCTCCAACCTTATTATCTTTAAAATAATTTTGGCTATTTTAAGCCTGTCTTAGTCATCTAGTGCTGCTCCAACAGAAATATCACAAGTGGATGGCTTTAGAAAGAAAAATTTATTCTCTCACAGTCCAGTAGGCTACAAGTCCAAATTCAGGGCATCAGCTCCAGGGGAATGCTTTCTCCATTAGCTCTGGAGGAAAGTCCATGTCATCAGTCTTGCTTTGGTCTGGGAGCTTCTCTGTGCAGGAACCTCAGGTCCAAAGGATGCGCTTTGCTCCCAGCACTGCTTTCTTGGTGGTATGAGGTTCCCATGTGTCTCTGCTTGCTTCTCTCTTTTATATCTCAAAAGAGATTGCATTAAGACACTGATCTTGTCAGCCTCATCAGTATAACCTCATCACAGTGATAGAATTTACAACACACGAGATCACATATAATCTCATCATAGTGGTAGAGTTCACAGCACATAAGGACATCACATCAGATAACACAATCATACAATACTAGGAATCATGACCTAGCCAAGTTGCTACACACATTTTTTGGGAGACACAATTCAATCCATGACAAAGCCCTTTACAATTTCCTGTGAATTATTGAAATACATTTTTACAAAAACATACCTGCTGAGATTTTGATTGAGGTTGTATAGAATCTATTGCTCTATTTCCCTTCTTAATAACACTGAATCTTCATTTATTTAAGTCTTCCTTTTACTAATGTTCTATAGTGTTCAGTGTACAGTTCTTGCACATATATTGTTAAATTTATCCCTAAGTTATTTCACATTTTTATGATATTATAAATATTTTAAAATTTCAATTTCTGATTGTTCATTGCAACCGTAGAGAAATAGTGTTGATTTTTGTATACTGCCCTAGCCCTGGTGGCGCAGTGGTTAAGAACTTGACTGTCAACCAAAAAGTCGGCAGTCTGAATCCACCAGCTGCTCCTTGGAAACACTATAGGGCAATTCTACTCCGTCCTATAGGGTCGCTATGAGTCAGAATCGACTCGACAGCAAGGGGTTTGGTTTTGGTTCAAATTCAGTTATTAACTGTAGTAGCTTTTTAAATAAATTCTTTCAGATTTTCTTCATAGATGATTATGTCATCGGTAATAGTTTTACTTCCTCATTTCCTATCTGCAGGTTTTTAATTTCCTATTATTACCTTATTGCACTGCATTGCAATGTTGAATACAAGTAGTCACAATGGACATTCTTGCATTGTTCCCAATCTTAGGTGGAACACATTGTTTTTTAATATCAAATGTGATGTTTACTCTGTTTTTAAGGGAAGATCTATTTCTAGGATGTTCCGTTCTATTTCAACTTTGCTGAGAGCTTTGATCGTGATTGGATGCTAATTTTTGTCAAATGCTTTTTCTGTATAAGATCATATACTTTTTTCTCCTTTAGTCTGTTCATATGATGAAGAATATTACTTTTCAAATGTTAAACCAATTTTATAAAGTTCAGCCAAGGAAAACCCCCACTTGATCATGATGTATTATTCTTTTTATATATTGTTATATTCTATTTGCTAAAATTTTGTTAATTTTTGTATCTATTTTCCTGAAGTATATTGGTTTGTAGTGTTTTTGTATTATCTTTGATTGTTTTCTTTCTGTTAAGGTTTTTAACTACAAATTCAATTTCTTCAATACATACAGGGTTACTTGAATTATCTGTTTCTTCTTGAGTAACTAACCTTCATTAACTTACGCCGTTCAAGGAATTGCTTCATTGCATCTATGTTGTTGATTAATGACATTAAGTTGTTCACAATATTCTCTTATTTTTTTAATGCCTGTTGTTATTGTTGTTGTTGTTAGATGCCATTCGAGATGGTTCTGACTCATAGTGACACTATGTACAACAGAACAAAACACTGCCTGGTCCTGTACCATCCTCACAATCATTGCTATGTTTGAGCCCATTGTTGCAGCCACTGTGTCAATCCATCTAATTGAGGGTCTTCTTTTTCACTGACTCTCTACTTTACTAAGCATAATGTCCTTCTCCAGGGACTGATCCCTCCTGATAACTTGTCCAAAGTGCATGAGACAAATCTCATCATCCTCGCTTCTAAGGAGCATTCTGGCTGTATTTCTTCCAAGACAGATTTGTTTCTTCTTCTGGCAGTCTATGGTATATTCAATACTCTTCACCAACACCATAATGCAAAAACATCAATTCTTCTTCAGTCTTCTTATTCACTGTCCAGCTTCCACATGTATATGAGGCAACTGAAAATACCATGGCTTGGGTCAGGCACACGTTAGTCCTTAAAGTGACGTCTTCATTTTTTAACACCTTAGGACGTCTTGTGCAGCAGATTTGCCCAATGCAATATGTCATATGATTTCTTCACTGCTGCTTCCGTGGGCGTTGATTTTGGATCCAAGTAAAATGAAATCCTTTTTGACAACTTCAATACTTTCTCCCTATATCATGATGTTGCTTATTAGTCCAGTTTTAAGAGTTTTTGTTTTCTTCATGTTGAGGTGTGATTCATACTGAAGACTGTAGTCTTTGATCTTCATCAGTAAGTGCCTCAAGTCCTCTTCTCTTTCAGCAAGCAAGGTTGTGTTATCTGCTTATCGTAAACTGTTAATGAGTCTTCCTACAATCCTGATAACCCTTCTTCATATAGTCCAGCTTCTCAGGTTATTTGCTCAGCATACAGATTGAATAAGTATGGTGCAAGGATACAACCCTGAAACACACTCTTTCTGATTTTAAACCTTATTGTGTATGAACCACTGCCTCTTGGTCTACATACAGGTTCAGCATGAGCACAATTAAATGTTCTGGAATTCCCATTCTTCACAATGTTATCCATAATTTGTTATGATCCACATAGTCAAATGCCTTTGCATAGTCAATAAAACATAGGTAAACATCTTTCTGGTATTCTCTGCTTTCAACCATGATCCATCTCACATCAGCAAGATATACTTCATTCAGCATACTCTTCTGAATCTGGATTGAATTTCTGGCAGTTGCCTGTCTATGTACTGCTACAATCACTTTTGAATGATCTTCAGCAAAATTTTACTTGCTTGTGATATTAATGATATTGTTTGATAATTTCTGCATTCTGTTGGATCATCTTTCTCGGAAATGGGCATGAATATGGATCTCTTCTGGTTGGTTGGCCAGGTAGCTTTCTTCCAAATTTCTTGGCATAGATGAGTGAGCACTTCCAGTATTACATCCAAATGTTGAACATCTCAGCTAGTATTTTGTCAATTCCTGAAAACTTGTTTTTGGACAATGCCTTCAGTGCAGCTTGGACTTCTTCCTTCAATCATTGATTCTTGATCTTATGCTACCTCCTGAAATGGTTGAACATTGATCAATTCTTTTTGGTATGATGACTGTGTATTCCTTCCATCTTCTTTTGATGCTTTCTGCATCATTCAATATTTTGCATGTAGAATCCTTCAATAGTGCAACTCAAGGCTTGAATTTTTTCTTCAGTTCTTTCAGCTTGAGAAATGCCAAGCATGTTCTTCCCTTTTGGTTTCCTAACTCCAGGTCTTTGCACATTTCATTATAATACTTTACTTTGTCTTCTCGAGCAACCCTTTGAAATCTTCTGTTCAGCTCTTTTACTTCATTACTTCCCTTTGCTTTGGCTACTCTGCATTCAAGAGCAAGTTTCAGAGTCTCTTCTGACATCCATTTTGGTAGTTTCTTTCTTTCCTGTCTTTTTTAATGACCTTTTGCATTCTTCATGTATGATGTCCACGATGTCATCCTACAACTCGTCTGGTTTTTGGTCATTACTATTCAATTTTTCAAATGAATTCTTGAGATGGTCTCCAAATTCAGGTAGGATATACTAAAGGTCAAATTTTGGCTCTCATGGACTTATTTTAATTGTCTTCAGCTTCAACTTGAACTTGCATATGAACAATTGATGGTCTATTTTGCAGTCAGCCCCCAGGATTGTTCTGATTGATGATATTGAGCTTCTCCATTGTCTCTTTCCACAGATAGTTGATTTGATTACTACGTATTTCATCCAGCAAGGCCCTCGTGTGTGGTCACCATTTATGCTGTTGAAAAAGGTATTTGCAATGAATAAGTCATTGGTCTTGCAAAATTCTATCATGCTATCTCTGGCATCATTTCTAACATCAAGGCCATATTTTCCAATTACTGATCCTTCTTCTTTGTTGCCAACTTTCGCATTCCAATTATAGTAATTATCAATGTATATTGATTGTGTGTTTGATCAATTTCAGACTGCACAAGTTGGTAAAAATCTTCAATTTCTTCATCTTTGGCCTTAGTAGTTGGTGTGTAAGTTTGAATCATAGCCATATTAACTGGTCTTCCTTGTAGGCCTATGGATATTATCCTATCACTGACAGCATTGTACTTCAGGATAGATCTTGAAATGTTCTTTTTGACAATGAATGTGATGCCATTTTTCTTCTACTTGTCATTCTGGCATAGTAGACCATATGACTATCCTATTCAAAGTGGCCAATACCAGTCCATTTCAGCTCACCAATGCCTAGGATATTGATCTTCAAGTGTTTCATTTCATTTTTGGTTACTTCCAATCTCCCTAGATTCATACTTCATATATTCCATGTTCCGATTATTGATGGATGTTTGCAGCTGTTTCTTCTCATTTTGAGTCATGCCACATTAGCAAATGAAGGTCTCAAAAGCCTTCCTCCCTCCATGTCATTAAGGTCCACTCTTCTTTGAGATGGTACCTCTTCCCTAGTCGTATTTTGAGTGCCCTTCAACGTGAAGGGCTCATCTTCTGGCACTATACTAGATAATGTTCTGCAGCTATTCATAAGATGAGTGGTAGTTAACGTCTGTAGGATCTGTAATAATGTCCTTATTTCATTTCTGACATTGGTACTTTGTGCCTTCCTTTTTTTTTTTCCTTTGATCAGTTTGGTTAAAGGTTTATCAATATTATTGATCTTTTCAAAGAACCAACTTTTGATCTTATTGATTTTTCTTTATTTTACTGTTTTCTATTTCATTAATTAATGCTCTTACTTTTTTTTTCTTCCTTATACTTGCTTTGTGTTAAATTTGTTCTTCTTTTTCTAAATTCTTAAGGTGGAAGCTTATAATATTTATTTGAGACTGTTCTTTTTATAATAGAAGTTATTATCTGTCTGTCTATCTATATGTCTGTCTATCTGTTGGCTTAAATCAATATAAATTTATTATCTCACATTTCTGGCAGTTAGAAGTCCAAAATCAGAGTTTCAAGAGTATTGAATCTTTCTGAAAGCTCCAAAGGAGAGCCTATTCCATGCCTGTCTCCTAGCTTCTAGTCATGGCCATCAATTCTAGGTGTTTCTTGGCTTGTAGATGCGTCACTCCAATCTTTGCTTCCACCTTTACATGATATTCTCTGAGTGTCTTTTATTCTCTTCTTCTAATATAAACTTTTAGTGCTATGAATTTTCCTCTAGCCCTTGCTTTAGCTGCACATCACAAATTTTGATAGATATTTTGATTTTCATTCAGTTCAAAATAATTTCTAATTTCCCTTGTAGTTTCGTCTTTGATCTATTGATTATTTAGACATTTGTTATTTTCCAAATATTTGGAAAATTTCCAAATATCTTCCTGTTATTTATTTCTATTTTAATTCCATTGTGGTCAGAGAGCATACTTTATATGATGTCAGTCCCCTACATTTATTTATTGAGATTAATCTTATGATCCAAAATACGGTTTATATCATGGTGAAAATTCCATCTTACTTGAAAAAAAAGTGTAGTGCTGTTATTCAGGGGTGGTGGTGGTGGTGGCAGGAGTGTTCTGTAAATGTCAATTAGGTTGATAGTATTTTTCCGGTCCTTTGTAAACTTACTGGTTTTTTGTCTACTTGTTCTATCAATTACTGAGAGAGTGTTGAAATGACCAATTACAACTGTGGATTTGTACATTTCTCCTTTTAGTCATATCAATTTTTGCTTCATAAACTTTGAGGTTCTGTTATTAAGTATACCCATTTAAGATGGTTATATCTTCTTACTGATTTGATTCCTTTATCATTATGAAGTATTCCTTGTTCTGAGGTCCCTTTTGTTTGATGTTAATATAGCCGCTCTAGTTTTCTTAGTGTTGTATTTAAACTGGATTTCTTGTAGACAGATGTAGTTGAATCTTGCTTTTTTATCTAACTCAAAATCTCTACCTTTCAATTGATATGTTTATTTACATTTACTATAATAATTTATATGATTGGCATTAAATCTATGATTTTTCTGTTTGTTTTCTATTTGTCCCATCCCCTCCTTGTTTCTTCTCTGTTCCTACTATGTTTTTGAATTGAGTATTTTTCATAATTCCATTTTCCCCCACAGTTGGCCTATTAGTTATACTTGTGTTATTTATTTTGTTATTGATTGCTCTAGGGCAGCAATTCTGAAAGTGCATTCCAAGGTCCCCAAGATCCTTTATTTTTTTCTTTTTTCCCATACAAAAATGTATACATACATTGTTACGTGACTCTAATTGCCCTCCCCATACTGTGACAGCACACTTCTCCTTTCCACCCCTGATTCCCCATGTTCATTCAACAAGCTCTAACCTTCTCTGCCTTCCCATCTCACCTCTGGACAGAAGCTGCCTGTTTAATCTCTTGTATCTACTTGAGCTAAGAGGCACACTCCTCACGAGTATCACTTTATGTCCCACACTCCAGTCCAATCCCTGTCTGAAGAGTTGGCCTTGGAAATTGTTTTAGTTCTGGGCTAATAGAGAATCCGGGGGCCATGCTTTCCGGAGTTCCTCCAGTCTCACTCAGACCATCAAGTCTGGTCTTCTTACTAGAATTTGAGTTCTGCACCCCACCTTTCTCCTGCTCCATCCGGGACTCTCTGTTGGGTTCCCTGTCAGGGTGGTCATTTGTGGTAGACGGGCATCATCTAGTTCTGGTGTCAGGCTGATGAAGTCTCTGGTTTATGTGGCCCTTTCTGTCTCTTCGGCCAATACTTTCCTTGTGTCTTTGGTGTTCTTCATTCTCCTTTACTCCAGACGGTTGGGACCAATTGATGCATCTTACATGGCCGCTTGGAAACTTTTAAGACCCCAGACACCACTCACCAAAGTAGGATGCAGAACATTTTCTTAATAAGCTTTGTTATGCCAGTTGACCTACATGTCCCCTGAAAGCATGGTTCCCAGACCCCTACCCCTGCTACTCTGTCCCTCAAAGTGTTTGATTGTATTCAGGAAACTTCTTAGCTTTGGTTTAGTCTGGTTGTGCTGACTTCCCCTGTAGTGTGTGCTGTCTTTCCCTTCACCTAAGATAATTCTTATCTACTATCTAGTTAGTGAATAACCTTCACCCTCCCTTCCCACCCTTGTAACCATCAAAGAATGTTTTCTTCTGTGTTTAAACCTTTTCTTGAGTTTTTATAATAGTGGTCTTATACAATATTTGTCCTTCTGTGACTAACTAAATTCACTCAGCATAATGACCTCCAGTTTCCTCCATGTTATGAGATGTTTCACGGCTTCATCGTTGTTCTTTATCGTTGAGTAGTATTCCATTGTGTGGATATACCATAATTTGTTTATCCATTGGTCCATTGATGGGCACCTAGGTTGTTTCCATCTTTTTGCTATTGTGAACAGTATTGCAATGAACATGGGTGTGCATGTATCTATTCGTGTGACGGCTCTTATTTCTCTAGGATATATTCCAAGGAGCGAGATTTCTGGATAGTATGGTACTTCTATCTCTAGCTTTTTAAGGAAGTGCCAAATCGATTTCCAAAGTGGTTGTACCGTTTTACATTCCCACCAACAGTGTATAAGTGTTCCAGTCTCTCCACAACCTCTCCAGCATTTATTATTTTGTGTTTTTTGGATTAATGCTAGCCTTGTTGAGATGAGATGATATCTCATTGTAGTTTTGATCTGCATTTCTCTAATGGCTAATGATCGTGAGCATTTCTTTATGTGTTTGTTAGCTGCCTGAATGTTGTCTTTGGCGAAGTGCCTGTTCATATCCTTTGCCCATTTTTTAATTGGGTTATTTGTCTTTTTGTTGTTGAGGTTTTGCAGTATCTTGTAGATTTTAGAGATTAGATGCTGATTGGATTTGTTGTAGCCAAAAATTTTTTTCCCAGTCTGTAGGTTGTCTTTTGACTCTTTTGGTGAAGTCTTTTGATGAGCATAAGTGTTTGATTTTTAGGAGCTCCCAATTATCTAGTCTCTCTTCCGGTGCTTGTGCATGTTACTTATGGTTCATATTGTGTTTATGCCATGTATTAGGGCTCGTAGCATTGTCCCTATTTTTTCTTCCATGATCTTTTTCATTTTCAAATTTATATTTAAGTCTTTGATTCATTTAAGTTAGTTTTTGTGCATGGTGTGAGGTATGAGTCTTGTTTCAGTTTTTTGCCAATTTTATCCAATTATGCCAGCACCATTTGTTAAAGAGACTGTCTTTTCCCCAATTAACAGACTTCGGGCCTTTGTCAAATATCAGCTGCTCATAGATGGATGAATTTATGTCTGGATTCTCAATTCTGTTCTGTTGGTCTATGTATCTGTTGTTGTACTGGTACCAGGCTGTTTTGACTACCGTGGTGATATAATAGGTTCTGAAATCAGGTAGTGTGAGGCCTCCCACTTTGTTCTTCTTCTTGAGTAATGCTTTACTTATTCAGGGACTCTTCCCTTTCCATATGAAGTTGGTGATTTGTTTCTCTATCTCATTAAAAAATGTCTGTAGAATTTGGATCAGGATTGCATTGTATCTGTAGATCGCTTTGGGTAGAATTGCTATTTTCACAATGTTGAGTCTACCTATCCATGAGCAAGGTATGTTTTTTCCACTTATGCTGGTCTCTTTTGGTTTCTTGCAGTAGTGTCTTGTAGTTTTCATTGTATAGGTCTTTTACGTCTCTGGTTAGATTTATTTCTAAGTATTTTATCTTCTTGGGGGCTATTGTAAATCTATTTATTGATTTGGTGATTTCCTCTTCGAGGTTCTCTTTGTTGGTATAAAGGAATCCAACTGATTTTTTATGTTTATCTTGTATCCTGAAACTTTGCTGAAATCTTCTATTAGTTCCAGTAGTTTTCTTGTGGATTCTTTGGGGTTTTCTGTGTATAAGATCATATCATCTGCAAATAGAGATACTTTTACTTCTTCCCTACCAATCTGGATGCCCTTTATTTCTTTTTCTAGCCTAATTGCTCTGGCTAGGACCTCCAGCACAATGTTGAATAAGAGCTCTCCCTTTATCACTGGCTTGCAGCAATTTAATTAAAATGTGCTTTGATGTGGTTTTCTTTATTTTTATTCTACTTAGGGATCATTGAGCTTCTTGGATCTATGGGCTTATAGTTCTCATCAAATTTGGAAAAGTTTCAGCCATCATTTCTTCAAGTATCTTTTGTTTTATTCCTTCTGTGACTCCAATTACATGTATGCTTGACATTGTCTCACAGATCACTGAGGCTCTGTTTATCTTTCCCCACTTTCTCTCTTTGTTCTTCTTTGTCTACTCCTCTTTCAAAACTCAGCCCAAGTGCCATAGCCTTTATTAGAATGTCGCTGAAAATACCCTTTGTCCAGATTGAAATGACTACTTCCCCTATGCAACTCATTGGAACCTATACAAATTCTTATCACAGAATCTGTAATATTTTAATGCATCTGTATGTCTGCCTGTCCATACCAGACTGTGAGCAACTTGAAGAAAGAGCTGTAACCGTGCATGGTACCTGACAAATGCTTGATTAAAAAAAAAAGTTCTCAAATGCTGGTGCCTCACAAATTTTGCTTAGCTCAGAGAGACAAAATACAATTAACTTGACTGCCATTCATTTTTCCAAGTGTGTCAATGCCTTGGCAAGTGTCATGGATTAAATTATGTCCCCTAAAAAAAAACTGTGTGTATCAATTTTGCTAGGCCATGATTCCCAGTATTGTTTGGTTTTCCTCCATTTTGTGATTGTAATTTTATTTAAAGAGAAATAGGGTGGGATAGTAACATCCTTACTGAGGTCACATCCCTGATCCAATGTAAAGGTAGTTTCCCTGGGGTGTGGCCTGCAGCCCCTTTTATCTTACAAGAGATAAAAGGAAAAGGAAGCAAGCAGAGAGTTGGGGACCTCATACCACCAAGAAAGCAGTGCTGAGAGCAGAGCACGTCCTTTGGACCTGAGGTCGCTGTACACAGAAGCTCCTAGTCCAGGGAAGATTGAGAAGGCTGACAGAAACAGAAAGACTTCCCCTGGAGCTGATGTCCTGCATTTGGACTTTTAGCCTACTTTACTGTGAGGAAATAAATTTCTCTTTGTTAAAGCCATCCACTTGTGGTATTTCTGTTAGAGCAGCACTAGATGACTAAGACAGTAAGTCAACTGATTTGGGTGTCTGAAAATCAGGCAACAAACTGCATTTTTGGATTTCATGTTAAACATAAAAAATGTATAAATGTAGAGACAAACTCTCATATGGAAGCATATGATGTAGCATGCTTATATAAAAATAACTGTACTGTGACATTGTGAATATTTCATCAAAAAAACTGTCACTGAGAGCTGGAGAAAAATGTAGGAAAAAATCTAACTCACACAAAAAGACCAGATTTACTGGTTTGACAGAGACTGGAGAAACCCGGAGAGTATGGCCCCTGGACACACTTATAGCTCAGTAATGAAGTTACTACTGAGGTTTACCCTTAAGCCAAAGATTAGACAGGCCCATAAAACAAAATGAGACTAAATGGGCATACCGGCCTGGGGCAAGGACAAGAAGGCAGGAGGAGACAGGAGATCTGGTAATAGGGAACACAAAGTCAAAAAGGGGAGAGTGTTGACATGTTGTGGTGTTAGCAAACAATGTCACAAAACAATATATGTATTAATTGTTTAATGAGAAATTTTTTTGCCTGTATACCTTCACCTAAACTACAACAAGAAAAAAAAAGCTGTCACTGAAATTGTGTTTTAAAGTAATTTACCTGGCCTGCAAATTTACTGCTAGGATCAGCTGAGATAAGTACACCGTCTTTATCCCTTTGAAATCCATTGTGAGACCAATAGGCCAGGTCAAAAGTGAATATCTTCATACGCTCTGGATTCTTGGGGTCCTGTATAGTGGTAGTGGTCCTGGAATGCATGGAAATCACACATTTGCTCCCAGAATTCTTCTCTCTCTGTAGTCAAATTACAAATTCAAAATCAATCATTATCATTTTTTCCCCTCATCCAAGGTAATTGTTTTGCAAGTCTTTTTACCTAGTAAGAAATTAAGCCAGGAATTCATCATTTGTTTTGTTCTCTAGTTGTGTTATTCTTAGCAGCTGTCATGATAAGCAGTTGCTCTCATACTCCCTCAGATTTTTGAAAGACTTGTCTCTAGTTTTATTAACTTTCTGAGGATAGCCTGCTCTTCAATGCACAACTATAATACTAGTATCTATAACCACAGCAGTGGAGAGATCAATTTCCAGCTCTACTGACCTGCTCTCCACTAAACATGGTGAAAATTATTGTAAAAATGAAACAATTTAAAGCCTCTGGAAATGGTCCTAAGCGCCAACAGCAAATGAAGAAACATTTATTCAAGAAAACCTACAAAATTCGGTAAGGCCAGAGTCTATGGTATTTGAAGCAAGACAACTCAATCCCTTTCTCCTCCCAGCTTAGGGAGGTGGAGATTCCACTTGATACTTCTACAGATTTAGAAAATAACATTTGGAATCATTGTTCCCTGACAGCAAGCATGGAGAAATGTGACCCAGCTGGGGCTGGGCCCTCACGGACTCACAAAGACACATCAACTGGGCCCTGAGATAAGGCAATAGGTGGGACAGTCTCAGAAAATATCTTAAGGAAGTCTTCACAAAAGGGCAATAAAACCTAACCCAAAGGACTTCTCACCTTTTGTCTTTTTCTATTAATATTTAGTGAATAGGAATTTGTTAGACCAGTGAAGACCCTCCTTACTTTCATAACTGAAACCTGTACCAATGATTGTTAAGAAAGATGATTCAAAATGTAAGATTACGATTTCTAGCCAATCAGTGAAAAACTGATGCTTTCAATGATTCTACCCATTTTGTGATGTTGATATATACTGATGATTCTGTAACCTTCCCTGGATTCAGGCAGACATTCTAGCTCTGGTAGCATGCTTGTCCACTTCCCACTTTTGTCCTCTTTTGAATATATGCCAAATAAAAATTTCTTTTTACTTTACTAAACTTTGTGATGTTTTCCCCCTACAACAACAGCCAAAAACATACAGTTCCCTCTATTTCCAGCTCCCGGTCAGTAGGCCTTCTCCACAGGAGCAGGATGTCAGTGTTTCTCATTGTTCCCTCAGCTACCTGTTGCTGAAGCTAAGTCCCATGTGAGTGAGGGCAAGAGGCCTCTCTTCTAACCAGCCCCTACTCATTGGATGGAGGCTCTACCTTGGGTATAGCATGTGGAGACTACTGGGGCAGTGATCACCCTTGCTTCAGCTCATGAGCCAGTGGTCCTGGGATAGAAGAGACAAGCTGAAAGAACGTCAGGCTGCTGACCCCCTCCACTGAGCACTTAGCTTCTAGAGCAGGGGTTGCTATTGTCCCCACCTCAGCTCCACAGCCTTGATTTAGAGATCTTGCCTTGAGGCAGGGGGAAGCAGGCCATAAAACATATAACTCCTAATCTCTTCCCAAAAGAACTGACTTCATTTGCAACAGAGGGTGGGGAAGTGGAAGCCTAAGGCACTCTCAAGAACAGTGGAGTTTTTGGTGAAAAGCAATTGAGGGAGTCAAGATAAATGCTAAATTGTTGGTTAGCAGGAGAGAACCAGGAAATAATATGAGGAAGAAGACAGTTGGGAAAAGCCCTCCTCGTATCAAAATAAACATCACACACTGACTCAGAAACTATTCCTTAAGCGAGGCAGAATTTGGTTAGTTTGTAGAGGCCCAGAGCATTGTTGAAAACAATAGAGCAATCAGCCAGCAATCAGTGGAGTTAAACATCTGGGCATGGTCAGGAAAACAGGAAGGGGGCCCTACCAAAACAACTTTCATCCCAGGGTGTCTGTGGGCAAAATCAGAGGCATAACATTGTGGAGAGGAAATAGACTAATGTGCTCTTCATGTTTCTTCTCTCTCTTCTTCAGCTTGCATAATCTCTATTGATCTAGCTTCAAGTTTGCTTATTCTTTCTTCTGCCAGTTCAAATCTATTGTTGAGCTCCTCTAGTTATTTTTTTTACTTCAGTTATTGTACTTTTCAGCTCCAGAATTTCCACTTGGTACTTATTTATAATTTCTCTTTATTGATAAACTCTATTTTATGTAACATTGTCATCTTACCTTCCTTTAATTCAATCATGCTTTCCTTTAGTTATGTGAATTGATTTATAATGGCTACTTGAAAGTCTTTTTCTGATAAATCCTACATCTGGTCTCTTCACTTGAATCCTTTTGGACTATAATCTGTAGTCATAAATATGGTATTCTGTCTGTGACTTCTGTGAGTTGTTCCCAGTGAATTACTGAACACAAGGAGGTAATAGGAGCCAACAGGTCAAAAAGGGTGTCATGTAGGCTCCTGAGCTTATGGCCGGCATACTCAAGGGGTAGTGGAAAACCAGCCCCGAACTTGTGGACAGCAGTTCAGAAGGCTGGGGTGTTATGTGGACTCCCCAAACTTGTGACTGGCATCTGCCTATTTGGCAGTCTGAAGGACAGTGTCCTTTTAATTTGTGATTTCTGACCTAACTCTGGATGGCTAGGTCAGAAAGTGCTGCAGGGTGGCTGGTGACAAGGGGGGAGAAGTGTGAATGTGAGGACTGGATCAATCTCTTTCATGGACTGAATTGTGTCCCCCCCAAAATATCTGTTAACTTGTCTAGGTCATGATTCCCAGTGTTGTATGATTGTCCACCATTTTATCATCTGATGTGATTTCCCTGTGTGTTGTAAACTCTATCACTATGATGTAATAAGATGGATTAGCAGCAGTTATATTGATGAGGTTGACCAGATTAGTGCCTTAAGCCAATCTCTTTTGAGATACGAAAGAGAGAAGCTGGCAGAGACACATGGGAACCTCATACCACCAAGAAAGCACTACTGGGAGCAAAGCGCGTACTTTGGACCCGAGGTTCCTGCACAGGGACGCTCCCAGACCAAGGGAAGATTGACAACAGGGACCTTCTTCCAGAGCCAATGGAGAAAGCATTCCCCTGGAGCTGATACCCTGAATTTGGACTTGTAGCCTACTAGACTGTGAGAGAATAAACTTCTCTTTGTTAAAGCCATCCACTTGTGGTATTTCTGTTATAGCAGCACTAGATGACTAAGACAATCTCCACATTTTGGGAATGGGATTCATGCTGATCCTTACCACACCAAACTAAACCAAACCCACTGCCATAGAGTTGATTCTGACTCATAGTGACCCTAATGGACAGAGTAGAACTCTCCCAAAGGGTTTCCAAGGCTGTAAATCTTTATGGAAGCAGACTGCCACATCTTTCTCCTATGGAGTGACTGGTGGGTTCAAACTTCCAACCTTTCAATTAGCAGCTGAGTGCTTTAACCACTGTGATACCAGGTCTCCTGTATTGAAGGTGTAAGTATGGAAAAAGATATATCATGCAAAAAGCAATCACAAGGAAGATGGCGTGACTAAACTGATATCAGACAAAATAGACTTGAAAACAAAAAGTCATTGAAGAGGGACATTTTACGATAAAAGCGTCAATCCATCAGGAAGCTATAACAATTATAAACATACATACACCTAATAACAAAGCACCAAAATATATGACACAAAAATTGACAAATGAAAGTAGAAACAGACAACTCAACAATAATAGTTGAAGACTTCAAAACATCACTTTCAACAATGGACAGAACAACTAGACAGAAGATCAACAAGGAAATATAAGATTTGAACAACACTATAAACCAGCTGGACTTAACAGACATATATAGAACACTCCACCCAGCAACAGAATATATATTCTTCTCAAATGCACTTGGAACATTCTCCAGGAGAAATGATATGCTAAGCCATAAAACAAACCTCAATACATTTAAATGGATAGAAATAATACAAAGCGTGTTCTCCAACCACAGTGGAATGAAATTAAAAATCAATAGCAGGAAAAAAAAAAAAAGGATTTATCTCAGAGATGTGGAATCTAAACAACACACTCCTGAATAACCAATGAGTCAAAGAAGAAATAAAAAGAGAAATCAGAAAATACTTCGAGATGAATGGAAATGAAGATACAACATACCAAAACCGACTGGATTAAGCTAAAGCAGTGCTTAGAGGGAAATTTATAGCTGAAAATGCCTATATTAAAAAAGAACATCTCAAATCAATAACCTAACCTTCTACCTTAAGACTGGAAAATGATGCACAAACTAAACTTTAAAGCAAACAGAAAGAAGGAAATAATAAAGAGCAGAAATTAATGACACGGACAATAGAAAAATAGAGAAAATCAATGAAATCAACAAAACTAACAAATCTTTAGATTGACCAAGTAAAAAAGACTAAAATTACTAAAATCAGAAATGAAAGAGAGAACATTACTATCAACTTTACAGAAATAAAAAAGTATAAAGGAATGCTAAGAACAATTGTAAGTAAACAAGTTAGATAACTTACGCAAAATGGACAAATTCCTAGAAAGACACAAATTACTGAATGTGACTAAGAAGAAATAGGCAATCTCATTCGGCTTTTAACAAGTGAAGAGATTGATGTAGTAATTAAAAACAGAACAAAACAACAACAAAATTATCCACTAAGAAAAGCCCAGGCCAAGATGGCTTCATTGATGAATTCTATCAAACATTTAAGAATTAATACCAATTCTTCACAAAGTCTTCCAAAAAATGGAAGATGGGATGCTTCCCAACTTATGAGGCCAGTATTATCCTGTATCAAAACCAAATAAAGATATCACAAGAAAACTATAGACCAATGTCTCTTATAAACACAAACACAAAAATCCTCAGCAAAATACTAGCAAACTGGTTACAGCAACATATAAAAATAATTATACATCATGACCAAATGGGATTTATCCGAAGGATGCAAGATTGGATCAACATCTGGAATCAATATGACATCATATCACAAAAAAAACACATGATCATTTCAACAGACACAGAGGCATTTGACAAAGCGCAATACCCTTTCATGATAAAAGACATTCAACAAACTGCACTTAGAAGGGAAATTCCTCAACCTGATAAAGGGTATGTACAAAAAACCTCACTGCTAACATCATACTTAATGTTGAAAGAGTGGATGTTTTCCTCCTAATATCAGAAAACAAGACAAGGATGTCTTCTGCTGCCACTTACATTCAACACTGTATTAGAGGTTCTAGCCAGGGCAACTGGCTTGAAAAAGAAATAAAAAGCATCCAAATTGAAAAGGAGGAAGTAAAGCTATCCCCAAGTGCAGATCACATGATCTCGTATATAGAAAAATGATTCTGAATCAGAGCGACCCTATATGGCAGGGTAGAACTGCCCCGTAGGGTTTCCAAGGAGCAACTTCTGGATTTGAATTGACAACCTTTTGGTTAGTAGTTGAGCACTTAACCAGTACGCCATCAGGGCTCCAAAAAACAAATTCAACAAGGTTGCAGGATATAAAATTAATATAAAAAGATTCATTTCTATACACTTGTAACAATCCAAAAATGAAATTAAAAAAAAAATCCCATACAATACCATCAAAAAGAATATTTAGGAATAAATTTAACAAAGGAACAAAACTTATACTCCGAAAACTACAAAACCTTGTTGACAGATCAGAGATCTAAATAATGGGAAAAACATGCCACATTCATGGATTGAAGACTGAACATTATTAAGATGGCAATGCTCCCCAGCTGATCCACATATTCAATGCAATCCCTACCAGAATCCTAGCTGACTTCTTTGTAGAATTCCATGTGCGGCAATAGCTAAAGTAATCTTGAGAAAGAGAAAAGTAGGATTCACGCTTCTAATTTGAAAACTTCCTAATTTTAAATGACATATTGCATTGGGCAAATCTGCTGCAAAAAGCCTCTTTGAAGTGTTAAAAAGCTGTCACTTTGAGGACTAAGGTGTGCCTGACTCAAACCATGGTATTTTCAATTGCTTCATACGCATGTGAAAGCTGGACAATGAATAACAAAGACCAAAAAAAGAATAGACGATGTCTTTGGTGTCTGTGAATTACAGTGTTGGCAAAGAATACTGAACATACCGTGGACTGCCAGAAGAAGGAACAAATCTGTCTTGGAAGAAGTACAGCCAGAATGCTCCTTAGAAGGGAGGATGGCAAGACTTCGTCTCACTTTGGACATGTTATCAGGAGGGACCAGTCCCTGGAGAAGGGCATCATGCTTGGTAGAGGGTTGGTGAAAAAGAGGAACAAGATGGATTGGCACAGTGGCTGCAACAATGGACTCAAACAGAGAAACGATTGGGAGGATGGTGCAGGACCGGGTAGTGTTTCGTTCTGTTGTACATGGGGTCGCTATGAGTTGGAAATGACTTGATGGCACATTAACAATAATTTTAAAATTTATTACAAAACAATTGATCAAGACAGTGTGCTGCTGGCAGAAAGACATATGGATCAATAGAATGGTATTGAGTACAGAAATAAATCGTATGTCTATGGAAGAGCCCTGGTGGTGCAGTGGTTAAGCACTCAGCTGCTAACCAAAATGTCAGCGGTTTAAACCTAGCAGCTGCTCCACGGGAGAAAGATGTGGCAGCCCGCTTAAGACTGCAGCCTTGGAAACCCTATGGGGCAGTTTTACCCTGTCCTACAGGGTCACTATGAGTCAGAATTGACTTGGAAGCAATGGGTTTTGTTTTTTTAAATTGTCAATTTATTTTCAAAAAAGGTGTTAAGACCATCTTCTCAGTTTAAAGAAGAGTATTTTTTAAATAGAAGATGCCGGGTAACTGGACAGCCACATGTAAAAGAATGAAGTTGGATCCTTGTCTCATACCATACAAAAATTAACTCAAACTGGATCAAAGACCATTGTAGAAGCTTAAAACTATAAAAATCTTAGAAGGAAATATAGTAAATCTTCATGATCATAAATTTGGCAAAGACTTCCTAGACACGACACCAAAAGTATGAACAACAAAAGAAAAATAAACTAGACATCATCAAAATTTAAAACTTCTGTTTTCGAAGGACACCATCAAGAAAGTGAAGAGACAACCCACAGGAGACAGTATTTTCAAATTATATACCTGACAAGAACTTGTATCTAGAATACATAAAGAACTCAATTAATAAAAAGACAAAATAATTAAAAAATGGGCAAATGGCCCACACAGACATTTCTCCAAGGAAGATATACAGCCAATAGACGCATGAAAAGATTTTCAATCTTTTAAAAAGTCATCAGCAAATCAAAACCACCATGACACCACTTTGCACCCACTAGAATAGCTAGAATCAAAGTCAGATAATAACAAGTGTTGGAAAAGATGTGGAGGTTCTGGAATGCTCATACACTGCTGGTGGTAATCTAAATTGGTGCAGTTGCTTTGGAAAAGTCTGGCAGTTCCTCAAATGATTAAATATGGAGTTACCGTATGATCGAGCAATTCCACTCATAGATAATATGCCCAAGAGAAATGAATACATGTCCACACAAAAACTTGTACGTTTATAGTATTATTCATAACAGCCAAAAGGCAGAACAATCCAAATGTCTATCAACAAATGAATAAACAATGTAGTGTATCTATACAATGAAATATTATTTGGCCATAAAAATGAAACACTGATACATACTGCAACATGGATGAACCTTGAAACCATCATGCAAAGGCAAATAAGCTAATCACAAAATACCACATATTATTCTATCCATATGAAATATCCACAACAGCGGTATCTATAGAGACAGAAATAGATTAGTGGTTCCTTAGGGCTGGAGGGGAAGATAGGGGAAGGCAAAGGATAGGAGGGTGACAGCTCAAAGGCAATGGATTTCTTTTTGACAATAATGAAAATGTTCTAAAATTGACTGTGGTGATGGTTACATATATCTGTATAAAAACCACCAAACTGTACAGTTAAATGAATGAATTGTCTGGTAATGTGAATTATATCTCAATAAAATTGTTAAAAGAAATTATGGTAAAAAAACTATAGCAACTGATATTTATATACTTATGTGCCAGGCACTGTGGTCAAAGATTTACAGCTATTATCTCATTTAATCCTTACAATAGCAACAGGTATCAGTATCTCCATTTTATAGATAAGGAAACTGAGGTCAGAGCTTAAAAATTTACCTAAAGCTATTCAGTTTTAAACTCAAGTGCATTTGACGCTTCAAAGGCTCCTGAGAATGTATTACAAAAAGCTGCCACAAAGTTAGTTGTCTGATTCCACAATAAAGATAAAAAGGTTGGATATACGGTTAGAAAATCAGGCAG
Organism: Dugong dugon; assembly: GCA_030035585.1. Lineage (NCBI taxonomy): Eukaryota > Metazoa > Chordata > Mammalia > Sirenia > Dugongidae > Dugong > Dugong dugon. The sequence continues at coordinate 16,994,544 of CM057469.1, read as the reverse complement.
GGCCCCAGATCACCCAGGACCTTGTAAACTGTAAAATTTTGTTTTTAAGCAACTCGAAAGCTTTGAGCAGGGAATTATAAGATCGTGATTTTAAGATTTTCTCTGCTATGTAAATAAACTGGGTGCAGCAAGACCTGGTCAGAGGTAATGCAGTTGTACAGGTGTGATCCATGACCATTTCTCCTCAAATTATCTCTTGAATTCATCCTTTTCCCTTCCTTGCCACCTACTCTAGTCTAACTCAATCAATTTTGCTGCTGGACTTGAATAAAATGCAATCTTTTCATAAAGGGGCCTAAAGGCTCTGTAGCTATTTTAGTACTCACTCCTATAAATTCTTTATATTAGCTGTTTAAAACTTGCCATTAGTTACTCTATTGGAGATCCATAAAAAAAGACCCCTGGAATAACCACTTTCAGTATGCACGAGTTAGGTTATAAAATGGTTTTCTCTCTTTCTGGCCAAAACATTTGATTCACCGGTCAGATAATTGTTAGACGTTTTTTTGACCAGTTCCTTGAGAAGTCATGCCAGTATAGATGCCTTGTTGCTGAAGTATTTTTTACAATATAGATCTCAAGAAGCAGTAAAGAACCGATACCAACTGAAAACGTGCAGATGGTGGGCAAAAGAGGAAAAGCAGCAAGGTGTACAAGTGGGAAAGACCCAGTGTAACTTCATCGTTATGTTGTATCCCATTCAGGATCAGTGATTGTCAAATCAGTCTTTGCTAGCATGCCCTTATTCAAATCTTATCTCCTTTATAGTCATGTATCAAATGGTTCTGCCTCTGGGAAGCCTTCAAGTTCTTTCCAAGAGGAATTAAGTATAACTGACCTCCCTCTGTGCACCAAGAGTACTCACCCTACTACTACACTATACATTATTTAATTACATAAGACTGTAAGCTGATGGAAAACAAAGAATTTTCCTTTGTATCCTTGGTATCTAGTACAGCATTTGATTCACAGCAGATAGTCAAAAGTTTGTCAAATGAGTCAACTGTTCAGAATTATCTTAAAATTTAACCAACGCATTGATAATCAAAAGATATGCAATTGCTAAGAGTAAAATTCATGGTTTTTCCTAAAATGTTTCATGTTTTTTCCTAAAAATGCAACACATTTCAATGAGCAATATTTTAAAAAAAGGTCATATAGCTAATGCATTTAAAATACGGAGTCCAGAACTGGACATCTGTTTGCTTATGACTTACTGTATACAGAAGTTTGGGGGGAAAAGTAAATTTATTGAAAATAGATAGCACACATCTGTATTCACCAAACTGCACTGGTTTAAAAAATCATTAACTTGACGGGACATTTTTCTCATCAATCTTTTTATTGTGCTACTTGCGCAAAGGAAAGAAAGTGTTTACTGAATTATGTTGATTTTAAATTATGCATTTAACAAGTTCAGTTAAATAAGTTCAATATTCCATAAATGACAAGCAGCTTAAATACAAGTTTGATAACTATCATTAAAAAAATTAATAAAATTAAAGTCATAGTCAAATTTCCAACAAGGCCAGGGAACCTTTATCACTAACCTGACTAAACAGCCGCACTCGTACTGCTACTTCCACACTGTCAATACTTGGCACAGGCATTTTCATCATTTTCTCCTTATCTGTATTGTTATTTGGTAGAAAAATAATGTCTAAAGCAAACTGCTTATGCTTCAAGCTAAAACATTAAAAGCTTAACCAACAAAGGCAGTTTGTTCCTAGACAATCAATTATTAACGGTCCATTCATTACACACTATCAATTACCTGCTATAAATTATTTTACAACACTTACTTATTGATGAATTTATAGCCTACATCAAGTATCACCACTTAATTGCACACAGCCAGACTGCAAACAGGGTGTTTTTGTTTTTTTTTCTTTCCTGTTTCCACATTTATTCCCATTCTTTTACCATCCTCAATAGTCTTGTGCCTGAAGTCCCGTAAAAATTTGCCAGTTTTAAAACCTGAATGTTAAAAGATTTTGATGATGCAGTAGCAAGTTCCTTCACAGCAAGAATCATACAATTTGTTCAGATTTCTCATTGTTCCAATATTAGGCACACACAAGGTGCACTGAATAACCACAAGACAGATTTGCTTTAGATTTCTCTTCCTTCTCAAACTCTTCCATGAAATTGCTAGTGAGCAGTGAACCGGTCAATCTAACCTGCATAATTCAGTCTCTGAATAATTAAGAGACCTTAAAGATAAACAGCCTTTGAGTTTGCTGAACAAGAAATGCCAACGTTATAGTTAACCAATGCATTACTTGAGGTAGATTTCACAAAACTTGTTAAACTACAAAAAGGCAGCAAAATTTCATGCCCATAATTCAATTTTAACATAGTTAACAGCCACTTTTTGATTAGAAATCTTAATCACAGAAGCAAAGTGCATAAATTATAAAATAGCAACTTTAAAAATAAAACCAGTTAAATCGTCCTTATTTTAAGATGGGTTTAATACTTCTAAGTGTAGAGAAAGAAAGAAGGGATCAATGTCCACTAGCATACAAAATCTTTATTAAAACAGGAATCCCCTCTCAAAAATCTACAGACACAAACTATTGTGAAGTATACACTTTATTTAACATTCCAATATTAAGCCATATTTACATATTATATAAAGGTATGAAGTCTTAGTATAAAATAGAAAAACTGCCTGTGACTAAAAGAATCACACTCCATATGGAGTTACTTTACTTATTGAAGATCTTTTGTTTACAAAAATTTACAATAATTTATATAAATTATTTACTTCCAAATTAGATGATTTTTAATAATCCACACAATTCTGATGACTTTACAAATGGGTGTATATTAAAAACTTGGAAAAGAATTACAGCATTTTTCTGCGTAAAACTTGCTTTGGAAAGGAAGATGGTTTCTTTCTGCTCCTGCCGAGAACTTTTCCTGTTGCTCCTGTGGGCTTTCTTGGTTTGCTCTTTACTCCATCAATTGGGCTTGCCAAAGGAGAAATCAGCTTAATTTCTACTGGAGGAGGTGACCAAGAACTTTCTTTTTCTGTTTTTCTGTAAAAAAAAAAAAAAAAAAAGATAAAATTCAAGTAAACATAATGATATTTATTACAAAATATAATTGGATTCTCAACATACTCAAAGAAACCTTAGGAATTACCTTGTCTAGTGCTTTCATTTTATAGAAGAGATAACAGCTTTAAGAAGTGAAGTGAAGCTAATTCCAAGCAGTTAGAATTAGAACCAAGGTTTCACTTGGGGGAGATTTTTTTTTTTTATTTGGATGTTTAAAAACAATCATTGCTGAATTTTCCTTTAAATATTTCATATATATTAATAAATAAATACCAGCCCAAGCTGGTCCCTGGGTGGTACAACCAACCAGTTAAGTGCTTGACTACTAGCCCAAAGGTTGGTGGTTCAGACCCACCCTGAGGCACCTCGGAAGACAGGCCTGGTGGATATGCTTCCAAAAGGCCACAGCTTTGAAAAGTCTATGGAGCAGTTCTACTCTGCACGCAGGGGGCTTACCATGAGTCAGGACTGACTCCATGGCAACTAACAACAACAACAATTAATAAATACTACTGGGTGACAGGAATGGGCTAAGTACTAGTAGTCACTCCATGAACTACAGTCCAACAAGTCATGAAACTTATGAAAAATGACAATTCTCACATACCAGCATTAGCAAATTTGACAATTAGGAAGCCGTTTTCCACATATACACAAAATAAATTACACATAAATAATTCAGGATTTATACGTTTATAATTTTACTAATAGTTACCCATCTTTACTAACTAAAAGGTTAATTAATGAACCACCCCACTCTCCTCCCCCATCCACTGCACAAGCAGAAAGATCCATTAACTACCAAACTATCCCCATTTCATCACCCTTCTTAAAAAGAATGGGTTTCACGCTGCATAAAAAAATCCACCTTTACCAAAAAAATCTAACAATGTTAAGGAATCAACACTTGTAAAATGTCCCTAAGCATTACCATTTTCTGATGAGCTTAATTTCCCTTTTTAATTAGGCTCTTCTCAAATCTAATTTTTAGAAACAAAAGAGATAAAAATTATGGCACAGAAAAAGTCATACTTGCTTGCTTGTTTTGTTTTTGCAGTCCTGATTCTTTTCACTTTTTGTTTTTCCACAGTTTCTGTTGATTTAGAATCATCTTCCTATGGGTTAAAAGTTCAAAAAAGATAAACGTTAAGTAATTAAACATTCGAAATCTAAATTCAGAACGTTCTACCTAGAGTTAAGTAATACTGACAAACAGTGCTAATGAAATCAAATTCAACAAGTCCAAAATTGACTCCTTCTCTGATATTCATTAGCAGAAACCTTGGTCATCTATAACTGCACACATACTCAATTGATCCCCAAGTCTTGTCAATTTTATTTTTGAATGTTTCCATTCTCTACTGCCCTTTTGTTCCCACTGCCTCTGTCCAAATCCAGGCTCTAACCACCTCATACGAATGAGGCTACAAGAGACTATTTTCCTTTCCAGAACTGATAGAAACTATTTAGAATACAAACATGGCTACGTGCTAGTTGGTTAATACATCCCTTCCATCTTCACGCCTCCGTGCCTTTGCATCTGCTATTCTCTCGGCCCGGAAAGCCTGTCTCCTCTACCTTTTGTCTATGGGGATGTTTGGGTTCTCGTCACACTGTGAAATAATTATGTTTTTTGCCCCTTCAATTAAACTGTGAGTTCCTGAAAGACAAGGAATCTGGATGATTAATTTTTGTATACTTTGCTTTTGTACAGTACCTGGCACATGGCAAATAATTCAATAAATGCTTATGAACTGATAATGATAAATATAAGGGGCTCACACATACACTCAATCCTTAAACTTTTTATTTTAGGGTTTGGTGCAATTTAGGCAATAGAATCAACTCTGAAACACTCCCTTTCTAAGTGTGGTCTGTGGATGACATTCCAGTGGTTCAGGAATTTACATTTTAAATAAATACACCCAGATAATTCTGATGGACATTAAAACTTACAAACCTTTCCCCTAACAAGTAATTTAAATTACAGCTGCCAGTAATACCATCACTAACAATGCCACAAATCTATCTTAAAGATAGGGTCTCCAAAGGCATGGACAAGGCAATTTTGGGCTTTTAGTATAAATACCTGCTATCTTTAAAGAAGTTTATTTAGGAGACACTGCTTTAAAAAAAAAAGAAAAACAAACTGTTTAAACAAGCAAGAAAATAAAATTATGCCTTCCTTACCAGTATGTCTACGAGCTTGGATGTACTGGATGCATTTTTCCTCCTGGTCCTCAAAGTAGGAGGTGAGAAGACGAATGGCGAAGATAAATCTGAAACCAACTCTTCCAGCTGTGCAGAAGCTTCTATTTTTTTAGCTAAAGAAAGGTTTTTTTTTTTTTTTTAAAAAAAAGAACACAGCCATTTATAACTATTTACATATACACCCGGTGCCATCAAGTCGATTCCAACTCATAGCAACCCTATAGGACAGAGTAGAACAGCCCCATAGGGTTTCCAAAGAGTGGCTGGTGGATTCGAACTGCTGACCTTTTGGTTAGCAGCCGAGCTCTTAACCACTGTGCCACCAGGGCCTCCCACACTAGAAGGTACCAATTTTTATTACCAAAAAATCTGAAGACAATTAGAATACCCAGTAGGAGATTGTTTAAGCAATTCGTGGCACATCAGCAAGATGAAATGCCACGTGTTGCCTCTCAATATGTAAAACACCAAAACCAAACTACAAAACAAAACCACATAACACTCAAGTTTTTGAAGAATATTTAACATATCAGAAAATGCTCATGAAATAAGTAGGAGGGGAAGCAGAATATATACATATATACAAACACACCTCTATTTTTCTTTCCAACAAATTATATAAACACATAGAGAAAAAAGATTGGCAGGATAGACAAGAAAATGTAAATAATGGTTAGTGATTCTTTGGATGGCTAGATCATACACTGTTAATTTCTAGTTTTCTAAGGCAGGCATAGGAGCCCTGGCAGCACAGTCGTTAACAGCTGGGCTGCTAACCAAAGGTCGGCAGTTTGAATCCACCAGCGGCTACTCAGAAACCCTTCAGGGCAGTTCTACTCCATCCTACAGGGTCACTATGAGTTGGAATCGACTCGATGGCAATGGGGTACAGCAGGCATGTATTATATTAACCAAAAAAGAAAAAAAAAGTTACAATTAGTGGGTATAAAGATGACAACTATATAAAAATGACTAATAAAAGAATTACTAAGATACATTTGCTATGCTGCACCAAAATAACCGCCAATGTTTAGGTTTAGTACAGTTCGAAGTCCCATGGGAAGTATAAAAGTGTCCTGTTATTGATGTTCTTTTGAAACTCTCACTGTTGTATTTTTTCATTTTAACTAATACAGCAAAGTAAAGGAACAATAAAATGAATACTTAAAACTATCGGCAACTCAAAGCAATGAAACCACGAAAAGAGGTTAATTATTAAAAAAAAAAAAAAAGTGGTTTAAATAAAATTTAAATAGTAATCTTTCATTCTCATGAAAGATTTATTACATATTTTCCAAGTATCCTGTATAAAAGACCAAGAAAGGGTCAAAGTTAATGTCCCAAATCTAATAAAATTTGGTTAATTAGCAATTGGTATTTCTCACCTAAAAATACCACTATACGTTACCTTTAGTTTCAGGCATGGAACAAATGGTCTTATAAATATATCTGCGTACTTATCTCACCTTTTTAAATACACACACTCCATAGCTCCTCCTCTCTCCCTCATCTTAAGCAAAACAAAATCATGATTTATAATTCACTGTGTGCACTCAACTGATTAACAGCTAAAATCTTACACACTTCATTTGTCACTTAAAATTAAAAAGAGTAATTGGGTGACTACTAGCTGAAAGGCTGGTGCTTCAAACCTACCCAGAGATTCCTGGGAAGAAAGGCCTGGCAATCTCCTTCTGAAGGGTCACAGCCTTGAAAATCCTATGGAGTGCAGCAGCTCTACTCTGCACATATGGAGTTGCTATGAGTCAGAATCAACTCGACAGCAACTAACAACGACCAAAATCAAAGACCTGATCAAACTGGCAGGGGGTTCTCCTGCAAATGCAAATTATCTTCAGGACAAATAATTTTATGGGGAGGGACCCTTTCCTGGGCTCAGGCTATATAAATATAACAAAAGACTGCATAAATACAATATATTTAAAGAGGTTTTTGCGGAGTGAATAGTACACAGATTTTTAAATGGCTAATCTTTCTCTTGGTCTTCTTCAAGTCAGGAGGCAATTACATAGGATTTTCACTCACGAAAGGAGCCCTGGTGGCACAATGGTTTAATACTCCACCGCTAACACAAAGGTCAGAAGTCTGAACCCACCAGCAGCTCTGAGGGAGACAAGACCTGGTGATCTGCTCCTATAAAGATTACAGCCTAGGAAATCCTATGGGGCAGTCCTACTCTGTCATATAGGATTGCTACGAGTCAGAAACTCGACTGTGTGCAACAATACATTTAAAAATACATGCATGACAGTTTTTGTTTACCTAACCATTATTATCATCACTCGTTCCCTTTAAAACCAACCAAATGGGATCTAGTCAGCTATACCAGGGGTCTCAACCTTCCCCCACCCCATTATTCCATTCCTCCACTGAAATTGTTTTCCCTCTGATATTATAATATCATATTTTGTGTATCTCTTTACATACTGTATGTGTATTTTGTGCTTTATACACAAAAACAGTAAGATATTTTTGCCCCTTTGGAAGCAATACTGCCCCTGTTGAGAAGGATGAGCTACACCAACCAACAATACAATCATTAGCTCACCAGCAGTAATAAGGGAGGTTGGGCATGCAGCCATGCCCGTGTATGGGGCAATAGTGACTAGATTTAAATAATACCAGTATACCAGTCAATAAAATTCTACTTCTTTTTCCTTTCAAAACAATCTAGGCTTGTGGATATCACCTGAGACATGAGTCAAATGCAATGGTACTTAGCTTAAACCAAAACTAAAAGTCATTTATGATAGGGCAGAATGAACAGAAATAATACTATCATAAAAAATTAAACCTACATCAAGTGAATTTAAGATTTAAAAAGTCACACTGAACCCGAAAATTCTTGAATCCCAAAATAAACTCTGAAACGTGAGTCTTTTAATTTTACTATTAGAAGATCAAAACATTACTGGGTGGAGAAACCCTTATAACTATGAATCACTTTTAGGACAAATAATCAATTAGTGCCTAAGAGCAAAGCAAATAGTGCCTTAAAATAATTTAATTTTAAGCTGAAGGCTTTGTATGAGACGTAAGCTGTGCTTTAAAAAAATAGAAACATAAAAGTACCTTTCTCTTTCCTCGGAACTTTTGACACAGGAGTAGAAAATAAAAGAGGTTCATTTTTTGGTTCAGAAAGGTCTGGCAACAAGACAGCCTTGCTAGATCTAGTCCTTGTGCCACGGGAAGATTTAGTCAAAGCAGCTGTGGCAAGCAATCCTTTTTCTTGGCTATTTGGTTCTTTGTGTGTCATTTCGTTACCGAAGTGCTCTTCTGCTATTGAGCGTAATGGGTGTTTCTGGCTTTGATTTACAGTCCTTTTGGTAAGCTTCTTCTTAGAGCTCATCACAGTAGCAAGTTCCTCATTTGGCAATAAAATGGATTCTTCTAAAGCTAGTTTTCCAACATCAATATTTTCACTTTTACCTGGAGTGCTTCTTGTAGATCTCCTTTGGATGCTAAGAGCTTTTCTCTTTTTGGGACTTCTCTCTCCCCCGACAGCCTTCAATCCTAAATCTTCAGATGGATCTACTTTTCTTGGTCTACCGCGTTTCCTATGTGTGGCAGGAATATCAAATTCTGCTTGAAGAATCAACTGTGATGAATCAAGTTTAGAGTGGTCCATCACATCTGATGCACTAACTTCTCTCTCTTTGACTCTTCTACTACGTTGAACAGGCAGTTGCTGGTCACTGGACGTCCCATCTTGTTTACATTCTACATCTTCAGAAGCTTTCAAATTACTGCTTCTCAATTTCCTGATACTTCTGCTAGGGCTTGCCCCTTTGTTAACTTTTGGATCATTTATAATTTCAACACTTTCCTGATTTTCAATAGACTTTTTAGTTCTTTTAGGAGTCCTTTTTGTAACAGATGTAAGCTTTACTTCTTTGTTAAAAGAAGCTTCTTCAGTTGCTGGTTCCAACAGCTGAGATGACTTTAACCTTCTTAATTCCCTACCTGCACTGACCTGGAATTCTTGTTCCATAGGGTTAATACTTTCTAATGTGTCCTGATTGATGTCTTTTTTTCTCCTTCCTCTCCTAGGAGTAACAAGATTTTGAGGTAATTGCTGGTTCTGAGATATTCCTTTGACATCAGAGTAGACATTTTCAGAAGCATCAGAAATTTCTTTTGTTTTCCTAGTTTTCTTCATAACTGAAAGCCCCAGTATCTCAGGAGTAGGAATATTTACTGACTCTTCCTGTTGTGATTTGATATTCAGGCTTTGGACACGCTGTCCTCTTGTGCGAGTTCTGGAGGAAACCATATCATCTACCTGGTTGACATTCATAGTCATTGTACTGGTTTCTTCAACAGTCTTAAACGTAGACTTGGCTAACGTGGTGGAAGACATTACCTTTTGGCTTATTAAAGGTATGTTTTCAAGAATGGGCTGTTCCATTGTGTCTGAAGTAATTTCTTTACTTCTTGTGTCTTTAATTACATCTAGTAAGTTTTCTGCAATAGCTACTTTAATTGGTTCAGGCACATACGGTAATGTCTCTACCTTTTGGGACTCTTGATCACTAGTTATGATAGATGGCAAATTTGTAACATGCCCATGATTATCATTTTCCCCACTGTACACGTGCTTTTCCTCAGTTGCTGTGTTAGCTGCTTTAACTAATACATTAGATGCTGCAGAATCACCCGTCTCAAATTCTCCTTCTTCACCTTCCAAAATCAAGGTAAAGTTGCTCTGAGCCACAAGAAGTTCCCCATCTACTTCAGCAACGTCACACTCAGTAGAGTCTTTATTATCAGGCAAGTCACAAAACTGTTGCTCAATGGTATCAAAATTATATTGAAGCTTAAGAGTTCCTGAGGGATACAACTCATTATATGAAAGATTCCTAGCCTCTTCTCCTGAATCTTGAGCTTCAATTTTTTCATGTTCAATCACCTAAGAAGAATTAAAGGTAAGAGACTGGTTACAGAATTTTAACATATATATTTATTTTAACCTAAAACATAAGGGTTTTAAATGACCACCTCACCTTTGGTGTATGTATTTGTAAACATAAACTATATTTGATATGGCTTATGGGTTTACTTTATAAAATATCCATTTAAACAATCAGACTTTCTCACTCAGTCAAAATGACTAAAAAGATTTTGAGATTATGACTGGAATTCAAGCAGAAATTCCACATTTCCCTGGCTATAAAAAAGACAATCTTAACAAAATCTGGAAAATTATCATAATGCTAACAGTTGTGAGAAGAATTAAGGACTTACTCTACTCTCACTCAAAAAAAAATTAACCGGAAAAAAAGAAACAACCCCCAAACTGTGTTAATGATAATCCCCAAATTACCTAACTATCCACACTTTTCTAAACAGCATGATCCCCATAAGGTTGAAGAAGAATTCACCTACATAAGCTCCCTTGGGCTAGACTCAATCCTCTTCCCTTTGCTGGGGCTGCATAAACCATGAAATTCCTAAGGCTTTCAAGTTCAGTACCTCTCCTGCAAGGGTTTGGTGGAAGAAGGAATGGTCCTTGCATTTACCTTTTGGTAAGGGAAGGGGAGAAAAAGGAGGAGGTAGAAAGTAACAGATAGATCTCCTGACCAAGAAGGTAGAACATTACCACCCACCTACACAACGACATTTTCCCACTCCCCAAACATTCAGTGAGATGACAGATGGGAAATACCTAGAAATGAGGATTCCCACTCATACCAGGTACCTACAATTTTTATTAGCTTCCCAGTTGAAGGATTAGGGATTTTATCTTTGTATTTCAGAGTGAGAATATTCAAGAAGACCAAATATGGGTAACTACGACATTTTTGTGAGTTAAGAAACTTTCCAAATTCTCTATAACCAGATTTGTATAAAGAGCTGTTTGCTCTTCATCTTAAATTCATTTATTGTATAAAACTTGCCTCTTAATAATAAAAGAAATTTGATGGAATTTTTATAAACCGTAAGTTACATTAAGTACCCCCCATTAAAAAAAATTCTCTCTGGAGTTTACAGGAGGGTTCAACCCCAACCAGTTGAATATCATTCTCCCACAAGTAGGCATGGAGAAAAAAAATCCTGTTCAACTGTACCTGATTCTTTTCAGATATATGCTATGAACAGTCTAAATGTCATACTTGTCTCTGGAATAGCCATATCTGTTTTCTTATGGCTAAAACACCTTTCATTTGAACCAGATACTAGACAAAATTAAATCACTAAAATTGTGCCTTCTTTGTCATTTGATTTTCATGAAAGCTAATTTTTATTCAAACAATGTGTTCTTATATATTCCACAAAACACTTAAACACTTATATTTTAAACACAGATTTTTATATAGAGTTTTATTTGGTAGCAGTTGGATGAATTAATGTATTAGGTTTCAACTATGGTGTCTTAAGACCTAACTAAACCAAAACTGAACAACTGAAAAAGAATAAATAAATAAATAAAATTTTTTACATGAATTTCTTGAGTATCAGGAGGCCCATCAGAAATTGGAGGCTTTTCTTCTGGTAAGTCAATGCTTTCTTTTAGCACGTCAACTTCTATTTCATGATCTTCTTTAAGGTTCAATGTTAATTCCTGATCAAGACTATGTTCAGAGACAATAGGACTTTCAGAGATAACGGGCCCCGAGCTTCCACTATCACCAAGGGTATCCACCGTAGCTGAAAGAAAAATCAGAGTTAATCTTCTACATTTTACACTGAAAACTATGATCTACACACAATTAAGGAAGCAAACAGAAAAGAAAAGGCCACACTGCATTTAAGAATATCATTATGATAAAATGTCATTTGCAAAAAATTTAACATCTTAAGGAAAAAGCCTAAAAGGATTTACATACTAATCCCATTTTCTTCAGTATTCTATTATTCAGTTCAAACAATATATATTTGATTCCCACAAAGATAAAACATAGAGGAAGATAAATTTCACATTTAAAAACGATGACACTGGCTTTTCCCAACTGGAATATAATTCCTGCACTTATTGTGAAACTTCAGTATGATGATAAATGCTGTGAAGAGCTCAGAATGTTTGTTTCCTACTAAATTAATCTGAAAATTATATTCACCAGGTGACTAACAGGCAAACAGCTATCCTTGTTGAGCCATTATAGAATTACATGAGGGACACGCAAAATCAGCTTTGAACTGCGTGTGAAAAGTACTAGATGATTCTCTTTTGGCACAAAGCATCCAAATGGCTACAAATGTACCCTATCACTTCAAAAACAGTAACTTCCAACAATCAATGTATGAAAGTAGTATACAACCTTCACCAGAGGAAACAATAAAATACTAGGTGTCTGTGCATATTCCTTGACCAAGCAAGTCCATGTTTAGGAATCTACCCAACAGAATACTGACACAGAATGTGCAAACATAAATATACAGGAATATTCACTGAATAACTGAAATAGCAAAATAAACAAACGAACAACAAAAATGGTGACCAGCTCAAATATCTACCAATAAGCAATTAGTTAAATATATCATAGAATCTCCATATTATGGGATACTACTACAGCCATTAGAAATAACAGATTCAAGCTAGATTACTGATGCGGAAAGATGTCTTAAATACACTGTTAAGTGAAAAAATGCAAGTTGTTTTTTGATAATAATAAATGATAATTGGTAATAATAGCTAAAACTTACTGAGCTTTTATTAAGTGCCTAGCACTGCTCTAAACACTTTACATGCAACTCGCTCAACCAAATTAACTATCAAATGAGTACCCTTAATATTCCCATTTTACAAAGAAACAGAGGCAGTGTTGAAGAAACTACCCAAAGTCTTATAGTTATTCAGTGCAGAACTGGTTATGACCCAAGAAGTCTGGCTCAAGTCCCTGTGCTCTTTAGTTAGCTACCATATATATCTCCTCTTTGACAATCTGGGGGAAAGTATGCATAGGAAAAAAAAAAAAAAGACGCTTTTAATTGTTAATAATGAATCCCTAAAATGGGTAACCAGGTTGTGGGGGATTTTTACTTTACATGTCAAGATAATTCTCTCCTATTTTACAATAAACATATATTACATTCTTAATCAGGGGGAAAAAAACCCAGGTTTGCTCAACCCTGTCTTAAGCCCTATTCATAATGGGACAGGCAGAAAGATATCACAGTTAAGAGCATGGGTTCTAGGTCAGATGGCAACTACCTCAAAAGCATAGTTGTGAAGATTAAGTAAATTCATACATGTGAAATCCTTGGACAAGTTCTGGGCATACAACAGGCATTCAAGGTGTCTGCTTTCCCGAAACCCAAATGTGAGCTCCTTGAGGAAAATGTATCTTCTTCATCTCTGTATAACCAGGATGTAGTAGCAAGGAGCCCAGGTAGCACAACAGTTAAGTGCTCAGCTGCTAACCAAAAGGTTGGCGGTTCGAACTCACCTAGCGGCTCCGCCGGAGAAAGACCTGGCAATCAGCTTCCATAAAGATTACAGCCAATAAAACCCTATGGGGCAGTTCTACTCTGTCACACAGGGTTGCTATGAGTCAGAATTGACTTGATGGCACTCCACAACAACAGCTAACAATGGGCACTCAAAAAAAAAAAAAAAAAAAAAAAAAAATCACTGGATAAAAAATTAAATGAATTCCATATAGTTGTTAGTTTCCCTGGAGTAAATCCAGTCATTTCTGAGCTGTTTCTAATACTGAAAAGTCATTCTTGGGAAGCTGTCCCATGTAGATATGTAAGTCCCAGTAGATCAAATGGCAATATGCAGTCTAGCTATAGGCTGGTAATTTACTTAGCTCCTTTTGGATGTTTCAAAGTAAAATATGTCCATGAAAACCATTAGAAAACTATTAGAGTCACAGAGTGCTTTCCAAGCAATGCACTGTTCTGATAGCTGATACACCTCCTTAGAAGGCTACTATTATGCCAGGGAAGCTGACCAGATTGAGAGAGGAAGAACTGAGAAAAGACATCTGGGTAACAGACTCTTCTGTTCCTAGAAAACTCTTTACAAAACACTAAAAGGCAATAGTCCTGAAGTTAAAAAAACAATACTTACACTTACTGTTATCTGTGCTACTAGTAGAGGCGCAGTTTTCAATAGATACTACTCCTTCATCCAAAACTGGTACCTTGGATTCCGGAAAGAGGATTTTCCTTTAGAAACAGAAATACATACTTTAGTGTAAAAAGATCCTATTCTGCTCCAACCCTCTCTAACCCTACTCGTTCCTCTATTTTGTTATTTTGCTGATGAAAACTGAGGTTCAGAGAAATTAATGCCATTCAAGTTCATTTTACACAGCATTATAAAATTTAAAAGTGAATTTAGAAACACTGCTGTACTTGTTTTTCCTATTTTCCTTTTTTTGGCAAGAATGGCACAAACTACAAACAAAATTATCTTAAAATGCTGTCAGTCTAGATAAATTATACACTCAGACCAATTTTTAATAATCTGTAGTCAAATTCTTCAAATAAGCCTGTCAGAGTATTAAGGAATATTTCCTATGTATTCAGCAGAGTAAGGTTCAATATTTTACTACTGCCCAGGAAGAGTATAATGAATGACTTAGAATAGAAGACCAATGGGAGGAGTGTATTTATCCATGTATGAAAATAAGTTCTGGAAATAAGTTGGATGGTGGCCACTGACTATTTTGTGCTGGTCTATTCCCCAAACTCAACTAAAGTGATATGCTGATTTTTAAAAATAGGACACTTATAAAGTAAATTCAAGAAAATGCATGTATCTGGAATATATACATTACTTATTTACAGATATGTTTGTTAAAAACTATCTCAATCACAGTACTTATAATAAGGCTAACGATAACTGAGAAACAACAATAAATTTCCACAAAATTTCAAATAAATTTATATTTAAAAAGGAACCACTCTGCCAAAAAGCTGAATATTCACCTAGATTATCACTGGTGCTCACAAAGTTTCTTTTCACATGATTGCTCTTTGCTTTGTGATTGTTGAAATTATCCATTAAACTCATTGTAATAAATAACATTAGTTTTCATTAAAATTCACAAAACATTAGAACTAAACAATAAAACAATTTGGATAACCTTTTTATATTAGTTTCTCCTGCTTTTTCTACGAAGGTTTTGCAAGGATTCTAGCTAATCTGGATTTCTCTTCTCACAGCTGAAGTATATGATCAAGTTCAATGTTTAAGAGTTGACTACTATGATACTGATTTTTGTGGGTAGTATGTTAAGTCATTCTTATTATTACTTACGAAGTAATGAAACATTTACAATGCCTTAAATTATCAATCTTAATAAATTACCTTTACTATTTCTTGATAATTGAAGCTGTCACTTTTTTTATATCCTCTATAACAGTGCTACTCTCAAGGTGTTGATACGCAAACTGTTTGTATCCAGTCTTGCAATGATTGTGACAGAATGTAAATCAATTACTTCACTAAATCATACTGTTTAGGTTCAGCTGGCTTTCAGTAAAAGAAATAGTGTACTTCTAATGCAAGCTGCTTAAATAGTTTGGGAACAGACATCAATCCAACATACTACAATTTGAGTAATACTCCCCTGCATCATCTAGTACAGTACACCTTTCCTGGCACAAAGTGCTCAATATCATTGACTAATTAGGAGCAAAACAGATCAACTAGTCATTAAAAAACCAAAACTTAACTAGAGTCTTGTATTAACCAAATGGCAGGGAACCAAACATCTCCCAGCCATCTCCCCCAGGCTCCACCATGGGGCTACAGGAGACCTGTACCTATCATCCTGACACCACAGAAAAGGAGAGGGCATGGAGGAATGCACGGCTGTGAGTGAAAATTTCAGCCTTCAGCAAAATTAGAATCACTAAAGAATGTAAGAGTTCTACCTCAATTCATCATGTCTCTGTATATTCAGGAAATTCTAAGGTTTTATGATAATTACTAAATAATCACACAATTGTAAAACTGAACTTCTTTAATAATGGAGAACATTACCAAAATGGAAATGTCACAGATCTAAATAAGACTGAATCTATCCACAGACTATTTTACTGCTGGTATACAGTTTCATTAAACTTTTTTTTTTTTTGGACATTTGAGTTCTTCTCCATTAACTTACTCTTCATGGTTTGATGGTGCACAAGAAGAAGCTTCAACTCCTTGAATGGGGCTTAAGTGATTCTGAAATTCTGAAAGTGTCTCCTTTGGAACTAGGAGGTCTTTTGTTTCTGCATCTTCTAAAGAGCCTATAAATCATAAAGATAAGGATACTTACAATTATGTATGCCAAACATTTCGAGATTACTCATGGTCGTGGACTATCACTGTTTTAAAAGCTCTTGGGTCTGCTTTTCTGTTCTTTAGGTTTAGTCTCTTGGCATCAGACTGCCAGCAGTTCTGTCTTTTAATTCTCTGAGTCCAGCCCAAGAGACTCCCATCACCTCCCACTTCTCACTTCTGGTTTAACAGGCACTGTGTTTCAAGTGCTTTATACATATTGACTCAATCCTCAGCATCTGAAGAAGCAGACTATTATCACCATTTTATAGATGAGAAAACCAAAGTTACATAACCGAGGTTACATTGCTTATCCCAGATCACAAAGCTAGTAAGTAGCTGAGCTAGGATTCAAATCTAGTCTGTGTGGGTCTAGAGTTTGTGCTGTACATATGATCTCTCACAAAAACAATAAAAATTTCTATTTGAAACTGCCTAATTGTTAAGAATAACCGATAAAGCTACTACCATGGACATTTTCATCTAATATTTACCATTCAAGTATTTTATTACAACATAGCACATCAAAAAAGCAATGTAAATTTCTAGATATGTTAGTATGCACACAGTCCTAACATTCTTAGAGCAATTAATACCTATGTTTATTAAACAAAAACATTAGTTCGCTGGACTCACATTTTAAGAAATCTTAGTTAGTTCAGCCTTGACAAAAAAACGTTTCCCAAAAGGAACCACTTATGACACAGATGTTTATATAAGCTTTAGGTTTTACAGATTTAAAGTTAGGGGTTACTTTTAAATAAACAAGTAAAATTATATCTGGAGTAAGCAACATAAAAATAGGCTAAGTTTTCTGATCCACCAATTCTAAGCCAAGTCTGTCCCCTTCCTGCTGTTCCCCTAGTCTCTTCTATGTCATCCAGCATAGCATTTATTATACTGCATTATAATTACCTGTTTGTCTATACAGTCCACTAAGATCCAAATTATATGTGGACAGGTACTTTACTCATTACTTGATCCTCAATACCTAGCATGCATACAGTAGGGGCTTACCTGCTATACATACACTGAGGGCTGAAAAAACTGTTAACAGATAAATGAATATAAAGAAAATAAATTTATGGGCCTTTGGACATTTATTTTGATTGCACAACAATTATTTTGGAGGTGGGCATGGAGAACAGAATAAACTTCCTAGTTTCTGAGCAGCATTAAAGAAAGCTGAGGCTGCTGACTAAGATAAAAATTATACCATCAATCTGGTCTGTGAAGTCAGTATTATTATTTCTCATAGTGACAGGAAGCCCTTAAAAAGAAAACAGTTATCAGAAATCTAACTATGGCATCTTAAATTTCCCTTCTTAAACATTACTGTTCTTTTCCAAATTTCATGGCCAAATAAAAAGAGTAACACACACAAGTTCCCCTCCCCCAAATCTCATACCTACTTATACCCAGTGGAACAATGTCCGTCTGCCATACTAGTAAGCTGAAAGAATAGCATACAGTTATTTGACCTTGATGCTTTCCTTATGGTGGAAAAAAATTCTATTATGTATTTTATTGACAGACATTAACGGCAATTTTGAATACTCTGAAAGTAAGTTTTTACCAGTTTGTTTCTCTAGGTCTGGAGGAGTTACTTCTGACTCAAACACATCTTTATCACCTTCCTTCTCAGTTTGTTCAGTTAAATTAGTGATCAGTTCAGTGGAAGAGCTTGTTGGTTTAGTGGCTAAGAAAATATCTTCAAAGTCTTCGGGTGCTGGCGCATCCTGATACTCCAAGGTAGTCTGGTCTGATCTGGTTGAAGCAGTGCTGTTTTCTTTGCTCATATCCAGTTTCTCCAAACTATGAGAAGGTGTATCCAGTGACCTCATATCCATTTCTTGATGGTTCTTCTCAGGACTAGTCGGGGAAAAGGATGTGGCCTTATCTTTGCTCTTCACCCATTCAGTTTCTGCTGGAACTCCACATTTATGGAAAGATGTAGTAATAAATACTTTTGTTTTGCTGTCATCTGTAACCTGTAAAGTAAGATTAAAAAAAAAAAAATTTTTTTTTAAATTTCATTAGTAAAAATCAGTCAGGTTTAGTCTAAGCTATCCATCCCAATCATACCCACCCTTTCTACACTCCATATTTCTTTTCCTCATCAAAATCCACTTGTCCTAAATCCATTCTCTTTAGATACACGTTTAAACATTGATGGGTGATAGTGTTTCCCTAACTGGTAATAAATCGGTATTTTTAAAATTTAGACTAAACATAGAATAAGCAAGGTCACCAACAATCACTAAATGGGCTCCTATTAACTACAGTGGAGCTCTGAAAACACATCTTAAATAGATAACCATTAAGGAACTTAGTAAGAGAAACAACACGATACAGGTTTAAAAAAAAAAAAAAACAGACTAAGAATTAAGAGGTCTGGATTCTAGTTCTATCAGATCTAATGTTTTCTGATTTCATGACTGCAAGACTGTATAACAAAAATCTACAGTGATATTATTTAAATTGATTTACCTAACTTTTTACTTGATAGGAGCTAATATATTCTTATTACATTTAAATTTTTTTCTAATTATTAAACTTACTCTAGCAGTCCATTTTGTGGTCACACCTTCTTCCATGAATGAAATTCTAGTTTCTTTAAGTCGTAAAGGAGGAGTAAGAGACCTTCCAGGTGACAAAGAGGGAGAAGCTAAAGGTGTTGTCCGAAGTCCAGACCTTAGGATGGACTGAGGAGTGAACTCAGCAAATCCAGAGGAAGTAACCGACATGGCCAAAGTTTTAGCTTTCTATGACAAAGAGCAAATGAAATTCCACCGTTAGTGTTTGTAAATGTCACTTTAAATAAGGGCAGACTGGGTCAATCAATAGTCACAACAGTAGCTACATTCTCATCTCCAATAAACACATTTAACCTATATAACACAAGCCATGAATAAACATTTTTATACCAAAGTACTGAAAAGAAATTACAAAATTCTACTCAGAGCTTTCTATACACAGGCTGCTGTTGTGTGCTGTTGAGTTGATTCTGACTCATAGTAACCCTATGTGACAGAGCAGAACTGCCCCATAGGGTTTCCTCGGCTGTAACCTTTCTGGGAGCAGACTGCCATATCTTTCTCTTGTGGAGCTGCTGATGGGTTTGAACTGCCAACCTCTCGGTTAGCTAGCAGCTGAGTGCTTAACCATTGCACCACCAGGGCTCTTTTATGTAAGGCTACAAACATAAAATTGCATTCATAACTATTCTAAAGGCTTTGGTTATTTCCACTGTAAATTCAACTTCAAAAATAAAGTGCCAATTAGTAAGACTGAAATTAAGTGTTAGGAATCTAATTAACTTGCTTTAACAACTATCTGAGGACTAGCATTTATTGAAGTATCTTTTATTCAACTTGAACAATAATTCCCTTGTTCACTATAAATGCTGGAGGAGATCCAGAAAGATAACCTAGAAACAATTAAAAAAAAAAAAAAAAAAAGAAGAAGAAGAAGAAGAAGAAGAAAGCTTCTGGGATCCAATTCAGAACACTGGACAAGGAGTTAAAAGAGATAACATCTGTAAAAACACTTTGAAAATGGGAAGGCGTTAAGATCATTGTGCCCAGTTATCTCAAGTTTAGTAACAGCAATTTAAAGACAGATACACTGACAGTAGGAAGGAGTAACAGTTCAAAGTCTCATCAACGGAGTCATAAAATAAAGATAAATAAAATAAACCTAAGAACTCAAAAGCACTTGATAGATGAAAGAAATAACGGCTTAATGGTATCAGCAATGGAGTCAGAGAGAGAGAAAGGAAGAAAGCAAGCAAGCAAGCAAGTAAACAAACCCAAGAAGCTTAAAAGCATTTTGCAAAGGACAAAGGCCAATTTATGGTAACTACACAGAGCCTTAGAATACATTCAAGACAACAGAGTGATTGATAACCTTAAGTTTAATGCTAGCTAAGCAGAGAAGGGTAAATTTAGTAAGCTCTGTTTAAGAAGATGTAAAAATATAAAATGTAAGCATTTTAGGAAGACAAGTATTTAAAAAAAAGCAGCAGCAGCAGATTAAAGCTATCGATCACCCAGAAATATCAGTTATAAAAAGCTTATTTTCTGACACTTGAAAATACGAATTCCCTAGCTTCATATGCTGGATATGTAATACTTACCTTAACAATAAGAGGAGTTTCAAGTAAATGCAATTCTGATGCTCTAGAGGTGTTTTGATGTGACCCTTTTAATTGACTTAATGGCAACGGACTGGATGCTAGGTACAAAGGAGATCTTGTGGAGGGGGTTTGCTGAATAAAATTCAAATACTGAGACGGCTGGGGGACAGGACGAACCAAATCCAGCAGTCTGTAATCAGAGCATACATATGAATAGAAAAATCCTGGATACTTATTATCTACTGAATGGTTTCCGATAATGTCCCAAATCCACTTCATATAAAATGACAACACTGATCTCATTGATGACTTATATAAAAACATGCATAGTCTAAATAAGCTTAAAAACTTAATTTACAGGTAAATAATTTAAACTCTAAAGTGAAATTTTCAGATTACAATTTGCGTTGGATCATTTGTACAGGTCACTTCTCCTTCCTCAATTTCCTAGTAGTTTTATTTTATGGTTCTATTTTCTAGTGATAGAAACAATACCTTTTTACTTCCCCTAAATGCCAGTGTGACTTAGTACAGCATAACCAGAAAAATACTGCATGCTTTATGCTTTAGTACCCAGAAATAAAAATGCCCAGTTGCTGTGCCTTCTTTATTCTACTTTCTATGTTCAGAGGAGATTTTTTTCGCTATTAGGGGTGGCAGACCAACACAGACCACAGCTGCTTCAAGACCCAATCTATTTGGAGAAATATTTATAGGAAGCATTTTCTTAATATAGGGTTCTATCCGCTTGTTATTCTGTCCCAAGCACAGCTTAGAGATTTCCATGAAACAACGAAGAAATCAAGATACTCTTCTAGAAACATGCTGTTAGACATTCATTTTCTGTTCCAATTCTTCTCCTTTTCTACCTCATTTGTATTCAAATTCTGTATACATATACTGCTCACTTTTATATTGAGCTATCCAATATGGAACCAAATGGAAAGTTGGTTAAATGCTTTCCAATGTGTAAATATTATGTCTGAGGTGCCTGTTTATGAATGACTGCTTCCCAAAGCAGAGCCTGTGCAATGAAAAGCATGTTCTGAGTAAAAGCAAAATCATTATACTAACAAAAGCAAAATTACTATTATTGAAGTTATACTAAAAAACTTATCAAGACAAAATATTTTTGATTAAGGTACTTTCTAAAGGAAATTTTAAATACTGCATTAGATCTTAGGTTTCCCACAACTGATTAAAAAACTTTTTTGACCATGATCCACATAAGAAGTTCATTTTGGATCACGCACATAAACAAAACAGAAATTACACAAAACAGCACCTACCTTTATTGTATGCAGTGTCCACTGGTATTATCTATACTATCTTATTTCATTGAAAAATATGCTAGTCAGAACCCATCAAACTTACTACTCACTACTGCAAACCAGTTTGAAAATACAGAACTAGGGGACAGAATAATTTTTTACAAAAGATAAATATTCTTACTGCAATCAGTTTTCTTCAATCTGAGCTAATATTGGCTTTAAAGGGTTCTCATTGGACACATAATATACTTCTTAATCAAGCCCTTAGGCTATTAGTAAAAATCCTAAAAACTTTTAAAATGTCCCCGGCCTCCCTTAAAAATCCCACATCTACTCAAGTACAAAAAGACAAAGAAAAAGTAACTCTGAAGAAAAATTACAACTATTGATAGGAAAAAAAAAAATGTCATTAATAATGATTTCCATTTAAAATTAGTTTCTTACTATCTTATAAGAATAAAGAACAACAACTAAATAAAATCCAAAAAAAGAGAAAATCTCTTTTTGAAAATACACCAGTTAGCTACTTTTTAAATGGCTCTGGACTCAATTGTTTGTAAATAGTTAACTTACCCAATATATCTTATCCTTAGTATCAAAAATTCAAATAATTTTATTCCTACAAAATAATGTATTTTTGTACTTGATAAAACTTGATTAAAAATTTACAACAATCACAGATATGTTACTAAGGATAAAGACCAATACATCAACAGACACTTGTTTGCTCTCTGCTATTGACGATTATGAACACTTTTCAACCATCTAAGGTTCTTAAATAAATACTTACGTTCACAATTTCATCTTGGATGTAAAATTTGAACTTAACTATCTACTTTCCTATATCATAGGGAAGATATAAAAGTATTCCCTCATCATAAGCCACTTAGGACATTCTAGTAGTAGCTTTCATTGCACAGGAGAAACTTCAAAATGAGCCAACCAAATTTAACTAGGAATTAACTACAAAACCAAATAACTCAGGGGTCAACTGACAAGGAGCTAAACAAAGAAAGTTAACAGTTCCAAGTCTGCTTCTTTCCTCTAAGCAGTCTGAAATCTTTCTCTGAGTAAAATTTCAGGTAGAATACCAGTTGATGCAAACTTTCCTGAAATTACTACACTACTGCTCAAATAAAAATAAAAGCCAAGCATTAAAAAAAAAAAAAATCATTCAAAGGGGGAAGGGGACAATATGGGAACTCTGTACCTTAGACAACAGTTTTTCTGTAAACCTGAAACTACTCTAAAAATCAGTCTAGTAATAGTGGGGGTTGGGGAATCATTCAGAAATTTAAAACAGTGTTTGTAAAACTTCAAAGGTAAGTAAAAATTATAGTTGTAATTATCATCTAACACTGCATCTTTAAGAGTGACTGAATAAATTCTTACCTAGAAATTTTTTGTGATGCTTTTGAAATTGGTGTTCCAACAAATGCCTCAGGCAGCTCTGGGTCTGGGAGAGAATATACTATAGGAGATGGTTCTTCTATGTTAGGACTACAAAGAAAATTAAGAATTTAACTTTTGATAATGTATCAAAAGGGACATTAAATTAAAAAATGCTGTAAGAAGGTAGGATCAGATGGAAGAGGAAAGGGCTTTCATCTTTTACTCTGTACACTTCTGCATTATTTACAAATAACAATGAACATATATCACTTAAATTTAAAGATAAACATTCTTGTAAGAAAAGTAGCTAATACAAAAAAAAGTTTTTGCTTTTTATATACACTAATAAACTAGGACAACTAGGTTGGCTTGTTTATAAATGTTGCTCATGTCCAGGAAAGACATTAATAAGTAGCATGAAGAAAGACATACCCAATGTAGGGAGAAATGCTATTTTTAGATTCATTGCTTGCCCAAACTTCTCCAATTTTAGATAACACATTATTGATGAATGCAGATCTTGTTAACACAGTCCCTGTTACAGCTTGCTTTGGAACTGCTGATAATGGTCTGGGTTTAGAAACTGTAAGACAAAGAATGTAGCATTTAATTTCATCTCTAACCACCAAGGAATTTATTAACAGAAGAATTAATATGAAAGAATGGTTGGAAACAAAGATCGTAAGATAAGAGTAGTCAGAATTATATTTGGTTTAGCAAGAGTTAAGTAGAAATTTAATAATTAGGACTTACAGGAAATGGTGATAAAATTACTCTATATGTTCTCTAAAAGTTGGACAAGAGTCTTAATGGAAGGAAAGTTATTTTATTTCACACTACATTAGTAAATCAGGAAGAAAGGACTGGTGATCCACTTCCAAAAATCAGCCAATAAAAACCCGGTGGTTCACAAAGGTCTGACACCCAACCGATCATAATGATGGCACAGGACCAGGCAGTGTTTTGTTCTGTTGTGCATGGAGTCTCCATGAGTCAGGGGCCAAATGACGGCAGCTAACAACACATTACTAAATAAACTGTAAAAACTTCCAAGAAACCCCTGCACTTGTTGGGAAAGAGTAGTCAGTAAAAGAGTACTGCTGTGATGGATCTGAGTACATAGCAGCCAAAGTGAACTAAATGTAAGATTACGTTGGTATCAGAAACATAACCAGTATTTTTTCTAGCACAATAATTTATGACATTCTTCAATGAAATCTTACCTTCTCGAAAAACTGATGACGTTGTCAGATGGTAAGGCTTAGCTCGTTCAATGGCTAATTTTCGCTGGACTCTAGGAAGGATTTTCCCATATTGGTCTAATATAGAATTTCGAGCCACTGATCTCTCACGTAAACGAGGATCACGATCATTCTATTGAACATATCATAATTGGTGAAAATTTAATCTTAAAAAATGTTAGGTTCTAGGTTTACATATTTACTATTTAAATTATAATTATGAATATACAGTATCTTCTTTTTCCCTACATATCCATTCTTCCAAATCAAGGACCTCATACACAAACTTAATTGCTTTACCAATAAATTCCAAGTCTCTCCTAATAAGCCTCAATTCTTCACAACTAATAAAAGCAATGGCTATCATTTACTAAACATCTACATGTGTCAGGCAACATGTTGCTTCACACACACCTCTCTGTATCCACACAACAACCTCAAGAGGAGTCTATTATTATTTTACAGATGAGGAAACCAAGACTCACAGAGGTAGAATGAGGGGTCTCAAGTGCACAGAGTATATTAAGAACCGTGTGTGACCCCTGAATCCCATTCTCTTTCCAGTATATTACTCCTACTGGATCCTCTACCTCTTCTTGTTTTCCCTGAGTGAAGTCATTAGTCTGGTAAGACTATGGGCAGACATATGAATAGAAATGGCATATATATAAGAACCAGGTAAATAATAATACTCTGTTCCCAATTCTGCTACAGGACGGTGAGAAGCGTCTCACATTTCCAAGATTAAGATTATATAGGGCACAATGGTTACCAAACTATAAGATCTTATATAACAATTAAAAAAAAAAAAAAAGTCTCCAGTTTTCCTTATTCTCTTGTCTCCCATAACAAAACAACTGTAACCATACCATAAGACTAATCTTCAGAGTTTGGTTCAGCTTCAAGGCAGGAATATAATTGGCACGCTGCAAATGGTGAACTAAAAGGAATTCATGATTCTGAACACTGGCACTGGACTGCAAAAATTTCACTAAACATTCCTAGGAAGAATAAAATAGATTTGTAAGCTACTGATTTTCCTTGACTTTCGGTATGTTTACATTGATATGTCATTACCTGCTCAGTGTCTGTAAATGGTAACTTCAGCAGATCCTCCATTAAGCCCATTTCCTGACAGACTTCATACGTATGCTTTAGTAACTCCTCTACATTCAATCGATTGGAATGATGTCGCAATAAAGTCCAGGCCTCAACCATGCACCTGAAAGCAGCAGTTAGTTTCAGAAAATCCATTTAAAATGTGTAAAACAAGTAATTCATCTAAAGAATCTGAAAGACACTTGTACATGTAGTTTAAAATTACCTTAAAAATCTAGTGAATATTAAGCACTGCATAATATATCTTGCTAATAATGTCAAAGAAAGACAAAGGATCTCTAAAATTTAATTATATGCTGGTCTATATTATCATTTCAGATTTTAAGTGTAAAATAATAGGAAAGCAAGTACACAGGACTTCAAAGAAGACAACAAATTAATCTGGATAGCATATCCGGGAACTGAAACACTGCTCGGGTGGAACAGAGAAAAGTCCGTTTTTCAAGGAAATGACATTCAGCATCAGAAGAGTAGAAAAGAAAATGAGCAATGGCCCATAGGTAGAAATAAGCATAATGTGTTTATGAGGACGCGGAGGGTATAGTTTTACAGTAGATGACTTTTGGATGATCTGCAGCAAGAGTTGACTGGAAAACTTGTGTCAAATTAAATATGAGGGGACATTGAGACTTCTTCCGTGGGCAATGAGGAGATCTTTTAAATGAAATCATATTCTTTCAGAATCAGTCAGGGATTCTGGGAGCTTTAAATAAAACACCAATGTTCAACTCTCATACCTCAATGATACTAGTAGTAAAACTATATATACACTATGACCCAACAATCCCACTGCAAGGAATATAGTGCAGAGAAATGGAAGCAATGCATAAAGATTTATGTACAAGAATATAAAAAGTGATACAATGGACTATAATGTAGGCCTTGAGGCAGCTATATATTAACTTGGGCAATCATGATATATTGTTAAATAAAAAAAGCAAATATAAAACAGTATGAATAGTGAACACAAAAAACAAACACACATAATCTGTAAATATTTATGCATTTAAATAGATAAGAAAAAGCCTTGAAGAATGGACTTGAAACTTGACACTTCTGTCAATCATTCAAACAGATGCTTCAAGATTTCCTTTCTGTGAGAATGCAGTGGCAAACGCAATGAAAAAAATCAAATGCAAGTAACCGCAATACCCAAAACAACCAACATTAACATAAAGATATCAGAGCGCCATCACTGGGATATCTAATTTATAAACTCCATTTGACTTCATTCTTCCTTTCAGTTCCTGGCTCCATTTCAGCAAACTCAAACTCTCAATTTCCCATGCAGGAGACTGTCAATGTTGCCAACTATCAACAGATCTAATTTCAAATCCCCAGTGTGGCTTCCCCATTTACTCAAGGTACTTCTTATTCATCTTATTCTAGATAAAAGGTGCTCTACAATTTTTTGAATGTTGAAAGATCAAAAATTGTAATATGTAATGTCACCCGTTACATATTACAACTATTTAACATTTTACAACCCTTACATTACAACCCATTAACAAACATATAGGCTGCTACTGTCTTTTTCACCAATTCAAAAATATTAACATATATGATCAAGAGTTTGACTGCACTTTAAAAGAATGTACTTGGGAGGCGCTGCTTAAGGAGTAGGGAGTTTCTGTTAAGGGTGATGAAAAAATCTGTGGTGATGGCTATACAACACAGGGAACGTAATTAACATCACTGAATTGGACACATAAACATGTCTGAAATGGCAAATATTTTGTTACACATTTTTCAGCACACAAAAATTAAAAAGCTACATAGTTACCTGTTAAAAAGCAAAACAGTGAGGTGAAGGATAACATCATTACCACTGGACACTGGCGGCTTCATTGTCTGAATATATCTGAGGGCTTGTCTATGTTCGCCCTGAGTCATGAAGGCTTGAATAATCTTTGAATGTTGCCATGGCACAGGTTTTGCAGTAGCTGGGTGAAATAAAAGATCCAAAGCACTCTGCAAATATGACATGAAAAGTGTTAAATACAAATATAATCCTTTGCATTTAGACAAAGTAGTTAATGTCTAAGAATACAGGCAATACTAAAACCACAATGGATAATACAAAAATTAAGATAAAGCCACTTTAAACATAAACTGAAAAGATCTACTTTAATCTATGGTGTATTTTATTTTCACGAATAAAAGACTTACCAAAAGCCTTACATTTTGAGACCTCTTTAGTATATAAAATCTTCCCATTATCAATTCCATACATCAATGCCAAATCCTGCCTTCTATGGTCCACTCAACACCCCAAACATATTTCTAATATAACAATTATCATATTCACACTATTAGTAATTGTTTCCTTCTTTAGACAGTAAGGAACCTGGCTTTCTGAAATGGTTGGTGAATGGTACTGCTTAAACTAAGTCCTTCTTAAATGACCTCCAGAAGTAGACTGCATCAGAACTTTAATAACAAATTTAATCTAGTTATGTATTTTTTTCCTAAAATTCTAATAAATTACAAAAGTTCACATTCTAAGTAAACCAACAGACCTACCTCATAGTCATTATGATCTAGCAGCCAAAAGCCCTGAATGAGTTTAACTTGGCCCCAAGAAATGGCAAAGGCAGTTGGAAAAGATTCAATTGAAGTATCCGTTTTGTTTGGAAAGGAATACATAATATCAAGCAGCAAATAAATGGTCTTTTTTTTTTTTAAAGAAAAAAAGAGGATTAAGGATAATAAACAAAAACAAAAAACTCCTACATATATGTTTAGAATAGGTAGCAAAATAATGCAGCATAAAAGAGCATTGAAAGACTTCTTTTTAGCATTAAGAAAGCCATCCTGCATATCCAGCCATGGAAATAAAGTTATATAAAATGTGGGTACAGAAAGTCCCACAACTAACTTCATTCTTTTCCCAACAGTAAATACCACCAAAAAAGAGACAATTAAAGCATGCTTTCTTCATAAAGTCACTAGCTTAGCAAATTTAAGAAACACAGCTATAGACAAAATGCCAGTTATCTAGCAAAAGCTGGCAGCTCAAGCAGGCATATCATGTGTCTTGTGAATTATGAATGTAACTATGCATTATTAGACTCAGAAACTGGCAAAAGCATAAAAATCTTATCTCAAAGACCACAGGGCTCAAACGCAACACCAAAGGTAATACTAAGGTAATTCATAATGTATTCTTATTCAACACACAAGTTAACCACAATGAGAATAACCACTTGCCAGCAATGTTTTAGAGCAGTTGTTCTTAACTTTTGAGTGATGTGGACACATTTTAGAATCTGATGAAAACCACAGACCCTATTTCTAGAAAAATAAACATGAATTTAAACAAAACAAAATTTTCCATACAGTTTTGGGTTAACCATAGACCATCTGAACCCAACCAAAGGATCCTGGGTTAAGAACCCTTATCTTCAAGGAAACTTAAGCATGAAATTACAATGGTTTTAAACGATATGTTAAGTCCCTAATACTCTGAAATCTTATGATTTTGGTAATACATGAATTATTTGATAAATTTTAAAAGGATACAACAGAATGTTTGATTGCTTCAGTAACACTGTCTAGTAGGTATATGTCAAGCAGTGCCTACAAAAAGAAGGGATAAAAGCTTCACTGCATTTTATAGATTAATTTATTCATTCGTTCATATTCCTTGTTTTTCCCAAGCCTGTGCCAAATGTGAAAAATACAGCAAAGCATGCTTCATTCCACCTCAATTTTGTTGTATAGCCTTGGTAGCTTTAAGGATATCATTACCGCAAACCTACATGTAGACTAGTAGGAGGGTATTTTCCTGTGCCTCCTTCATCTCGTTTCCACAACTTCTCAACTTGCTCTCCTAACTGAGAAACCATTCCATCAATCATCAAGCAATCGGGGTTCCACTTCCCTCTGCAATAAGGGCAAAATTAGGATTTAATAGAAGGGTTAATTACCATTACCAAAACAACAAATACTAAAATCTTAAAAGTAATGATCCCAATTATTAGTGGGAGAAAAACTGAGAACTGGACTGCATTTAACATCATGAGAACTCCAGACATCGAGGAAGAGTTAGTGGATAAACCCCGAAGCTGTCTCAAGTTCTGTCATCAGTAAGACAGTCAACGTCAAGTCTCTGTGGAGAAAGTAGTCCAGCCAGCCAAAGGCCCAAGACTATGTATTTTTCACCATCCTGATTAAATTACCATAAAGTATGACAGCCCAGTGCAGTGAAAATAATACTTCAGTTCAAAGTCAGAGTTATAGCTTGTTTCATCACTTGGGCTAGTCATTTAACCCCAGTTATTCCTTCATTCAAACAAATACACAAATGAGCACCAACAGTGTGATAAGCAGATATCTGTTTCATCATCTAAAACAAGATCAGCAGCAGTTACTACTTACTGAGCTTTTCCTGTAAGTCATGCAACACTGGGTGCTTTGTGTATGTTACTTAATCTTATATTGACTTTGTAACTTATGTGAACAAAAAGGATTAGAAAGCTTAGCTAGTAAACCTGCCCAAGGACATACACTTAGTAAATAATAGATCCAGAATCTTAAAATACTCTTAATCAATCTCCCAAGTCAATGCTCACCATCCTACATTAGGTCTTCTAAAGTACCTGTTCCCAAAACTTGCCATGCATCGTAGTTACATTTGGCAGAGTTTTTTATTTTTTAGAGTTGTTTGACACTTATAGAAAAATTGTGCAGGAAGTACAAAGTTCCCATAACTCCTCCTTCTCCTAGACACTGTTTCTCCCAATATTACCATTTTGCATTTGTTACAAACGATGAACCAATAGTGATACATTATTATTAACTAAAGTGCATAGTTCACATTATGGTTCCTTTGTGCTGTACAGTCTTAGGGTTTTGACAAATGCATAACGTCACGTTTCCATCATTACAGTATTTATCCGCACTCCCCCCTCCCCTAATCCTTGGCAACCAGTCATCTTGTTAATGTCCCTAGTTTTCCCTTTTTCAGAATGTCATTTAAGAGGAATCAAAGAGTATGTAGCTTTTAGACTGCCTTCTTTCACTCAGGGATATGCATTTAAGGTTCCTTCATGTCTTTTCGTAGCTTGATAGCTCATCTGTTATCACTAAATAAACTTCATTGTATGGATGTACTACAGTTTGTTTATTCATTCACTTATTGAAGGACATCTTGGTTGCCTCCAATTTTTGGCAATTGTGAGTAAAGCTGCTACAAACATTCACGCGCAGGATGTTATGCGGACATAGTTTTCAACTCATTTAGGTAAATACATAGTAGTGCAATTGTTGGATCATATGGTAAGCCTATGTTTAGCTTTGTAAGAAACTGACAGACCGTCTTCTAAAGCGGCTGTATTATTTTACATTCCTGCCAACAATGAATGAGAGTTTCTGACGCTCTAGATCCTCGCCAACATTTGGTGGTTAGTGTTTTGGATTTTTGCCATTCTCACAGGTGTGCAGTAGGCACAGCTATTTAAAGTACTGATTCCCAGGTGATGTCACGAACTGGTAATCAGTTCTGTGCATCATTGCTGTAAATGCTGTATGCCACTCTATAATTTTATTATGGCAACTTGAGAAAGAAGGCTGTTTAATTCCAGAGTATGGTCAATGCGATAAAAAGTATTCTTCTATTACTTCAACTTGTTTATTTCAAAGGAACCAATTAAGCTAATATTTATGCATTTTAAAGAGAAAAACAAAAGAAAAAAGAACAAAGTGAATAAATTGTTGAAATGTAACTGTTATGGAAAGAAAGTAAAATAACTTTAACTGGTCATATATTTTATGCCTTTTCGATGAACAGTAGCTTCTCTAGTCTTTTTCTGAACAAGAATTATCAGGGAAAAAAGCTTAAATTATACAATCTCCCGTAATAAATCACTTTTAAGAATTTCATTTAGAAAATAATAAGTAGCTATCCTCAAATTCTAAAGAAACATGTAACCACTCGGTCAGGACAAACATTATAACTAAAATAGTAATTCTACTAAATTCTGATACTTTACCAAGAATTCCACCTATTTAGATGTTTTGTGACATGATGAACTCTAATAACCGGTTTCTATGAGAAAGCCTTGACTTCTTACAGAAATAATTTTCTAAAATGTGTTTCAAAGGCTCTGGATGTACTATACCTTGATAAACGCTCACACTTCTGTCGACGACTGGTGTAGTAGTTCTGAATTACAGGGTAGTTGTAGCATAACCTTGACAACCGCACAGCATCATCTAGATTTTTTTTAAGAGAAAAAAGCTAGTAGTATTTCCAAAATATGCCAACAATACTTAAAGTTACACACATTGATATTTTACTGCAATTTTATTAACTTGTATAATTCACAGGATTGCTGGATTTAATTAATAAAAGAACACTACATGTCCTTTTATTTACAGATACACAAACGAGAAAACTGAGTCTCTCATGAAGTCTATAACCAACAAGGACGCTGGCTCAAAGCCCTGGAAAGGCTTACCTAGATAATGACATTAAGTCTTAGGCACGAATGACAATTTGAAGCAAGCAATGTTCATTATTTATTCAAGTCAGGATCTAAGGAAACTATGAAAAAATATGATCAACAGCAATTACATGCACAGTGACAGAGGCACTTCCAAATAAAATCTCATGTGCTTCCTGTTGCAAGAAGCTGGAGGCTTCAGAAGTGTGCTCTAAACAAACATAGAAAAAGGAAGTCCTCTAATTCCCAGTATTGGCATAAATTGTTAGATAAAAGGGGGTATTTAAGTGACGGCAAATAATGTTAGTTAATAACCACATTAAAAGAGCCCTTAAAGAGAAAGAGATCAGCAAATTAAATGATAAAAATCAAAGTTCTATAGGTCTAAATTATAGCTGATAATACAGTTGAACACATTTTCAGAAGCCATGTTTTCTCAAATTAGCTTTCCTCCTGTGTGTTATTAATTCAGTAAACATGTATGGAGCACCTTCTTGGTATCAGGCATGGGCTGATGCACTGAAGATACAAAGTAAGGAAGAAGGTAAGAACAGAAGAAAAAATAAGTGGGGTGAAACAAAGAAAACCTGAAGCATTATAAAGATTTAAGAGTGTTTCAATTAACATTAATAGATTAAATATTTTACCTAAGCCCTCTGGTAAAAGCCCGGAATGAGAGAACCAAAGAACCATTTGTGCATATTGACAGATGAGCTGGGTAACCATATGCTTATTGCTTAAGTCCATCAGACCTGTAGAGAAGAGTTTAACATCAGTTCCTTAACTTTCAATTAATCAGCCAGAAATGAAAAACCAAAATACTCAACAGTTCTCAAAAGCTAATTACTTGGTGATTTTTAACAATAATGTATATATATATTTTTAACAAATTCAGCTTGCATTTATTTTACTTAGGTCCAAAATGATGCCAAGTAAATATATCCAAAATGCTAGAATAAATAAGTCACTGACTAGTAAGGAGACGTTTTACGTAAATACAATTCCATCTTAGCTACGCTTCCATTTAGCTAATTTCAGGAGTCCAATGGATACATTAATACAAACTGAACACTGTATGATTAATATAAACTGTTCCAATCAGGTCTTTATATGAAAATAGTTTTTGTTTTGTTTAAATGATAAAAAAGAAAGGGGGAGAAAATGGCATCTATGAATAAAAATACATATATAATTTAAAATTTTGAAATTCTGCTAGGAGTACAGGATCTTAACAACCAGTTAAATTCCAGAATTTCCCAAGCTTATTTAAACTTGGCTCATGGCATGTCTAATAACAGTTTACAGCTTTTCATTAAAAGAAAAAAACAAAAGAAAAACCCCAGCAACTGAGAAATAATGGCCTCTTTACACAATGACGCATCTAAGACATAGAACTTTATTCTTTCCCTAGGTTAAGAAGTAAAAAGTAATAAAACACACATTTATATAAAACAAAGAGCACACCTCTCTCAGTGACCTCCTGGGCCTCTGTTGCAAAACAGCTTAAGACTGTATTAAGGTTACTAAGAAGCAAATGACACTGCTGGATAGACTGTGTGGTTTGTGGATCGATGAAACGACACGAACCATCAAATAACGGAGTACCTTTCAAGGATAAAATACAAGATTAGTTTCCACAGAGTAAATCGGAATGAATTAGAATCACAAATGGAAAATTTCTCTAATTCCTACTACAACATTATTCTATAAATTATGAGATTTACAAAGACAAAATGGCAAATAAATTCAAGGCAACTAGAAAGGACAGATATAAATTACTATAAAAAATACAGAATGAGGTAAGCAATGAGCCCAGAGGAAGGTGATACAGATTCCACTTCATATTCACTAGATAAGTTACATTCATAAAATGATTCTCCTTCAAATAAATTTACTTTTATATGAGATCTTTCATACATTTTATAATTACACTTGTTTCTTCTACTTCTAGATTTTAAAAAGGGAGACACTAAAATGAAGATACACATAAAGACTTATTACAATAAAATTGCACGCTTGTAGACCCTGCTGCTGTCCTTTCATTTCAAATGAGCTTGACATTTCATTTCAAGTTGAGTCCGACAAATTTTTTTTGGAGAAAAAAGGTGTTTTAGTTACTCATGGTTACACCTTTTAGAAAAAGTATACAAAACAGTCTTTAAGTCGGGGACATTTTAGTGGGAAAAACTCCAATTTCAGTAAAGTTTCATTTAAAATCTGGTAAAAAAAAAAAAAATATAGAGCCGTAGTTTTAGTAGTTGGGAAGGTAGCTGGGTAAGGACCAACTGTGTTTTGAAAAAGTTCCTCAGGTGGTTCTCATATGCCTTAAGGTCACGAACCAATAGGACAAAGTAAAATCGGGTTAAAAACAGTAATAAGTGCTGAGAATTTATTACTTGCCAGGAGCACTTTACATAGATTAATTAATTTACATCTTCATGACTACTCTATGAGGCAGGTACTACTACTATTCCATTTTACAGATAAACAATTTGAGGGACAGAGTTAGGTGACCGCTTTCAGTATAAAACTAGTATGAGGCAGAGTGAGGATTTGAATTCAAGTAATCTATCTAGATCTAGAGCCCATCCTCATAACCACTACACATCAAAAGATTAGGACAGTTACTTGTAATGACCAATTCCATTGTTTTAATATTTATGTGTAATTTGTACAGAAAACGATTTTTTAATTCTAAAATTCTAATTTCTTAATTCTAAAACCCTTCCCCTCAAATCAAATTCTCATTTGCTTTGCTCTCAAATATACTTAAAGCACTTACTATGCTTTGTATTTTAATTATTCTTATAGTTTTTTTTAAAAAAAAAAACTCCATTAACCAGTAAGGAGGCTCAAGACAGCAACAATAGCTGAATTGCCAAGTTTAACCTTGAAACAAATTATGCTGGAATCACACAACGATCAATAATGATCCCACAATTTATGACTAATTATTTTCTTTCCTTACATAACTTATATACCATATTTTTACCAAAATAACGCGCACCTTCCACGTTTCTTTGCCAATCGCTCCCTCCCCCCGGGAAGTATTTTCGTAAGCGCCTCTATGCCATTTTTTAAAACATGTTGCTGTAAAAAAAAAAAAAAAAAAATTAGCATAGCACACTTAGGGAACTATCTCGCAGAGGGAGGGAGTGGTTGGCAAACAAATGTAGAAGGTGCACATTATCTGCGTAAAAATACAGTAATGAGCTCTGCAAAAACATTTTCCTCTTAAAAACTGTTTTACCCTGTTTTGTTCTTGAATTATTAGGTGTTCCGGACTTCAACTGTATTAACTGAATAAGAAAATATTTAAAACTAAATTATTTCATGTTTTTATTTTTACAAGCATACCCTAAAAATACTGTAGACACTAATATCTTTCCATCAAATTTTGCTGCTTTAGAAATTCTTTGAAAATAACTTGTTGTTGTATGTCATCTAGTCAATTCCAACTCATAGCGACCCTATAGGACGGAGTAGAACTGACCCATAAGGTTTTCAAGGCTGTAATCTTTACAGAAGCAGACTGCCGCATCTTTCTCCCGTGGAGCAGCTGGTAGATTCAAACCGTGGACCTTTCAGCTTAACTGCTGCACCACCACGGCTCCTTGAAAATAACTTAAACTGTGAAAAACTATCTATAGCCAAATGTCTTCAAAAGTCCATTTGTTCATTCTTCATGACACAGAACTTACACTTCTAAAAAAAACTTAAAATTTCACTTTGACTTACAGTGCAATTATCAGCACGCTGCCACTTTAATAATCTGTTGCAAAATCGTGGTCAAAAATTAACTTTGTCACTTTAACTAAGAAGAAATAGTTTTCTTCTGCAACTTCTTTAAATTGTAAGGGTTTACAACTTCAAAACATTACATATTATTTTATTATGTAGTTAAAACATAAACTAAGGATTAGTTTTCTTGTATTAAATCCTTCACTTAATCCCTAGACTTACAACACTTACATAGTCTGTCAAATTCCTCTTTTGTGAGAATCACTTTATTCCATGTCCATTCGAGAACAAAGCGCAAATTAGCAGCAGAATTTGGTTGTTCTTATTTGTAAATATAAAAGGAAAAAATAAAGAATGATTATTTACTAATTACAAACAGAAACCTAGTTAACTTTACAGTGCAGAAATCTGGCAGGCACCACCCTAACCAAGTGAATGAAGTTAATGTCGCTGATAATGGAGACAAACTGACAGCATGCATCCTTCTCAGTGCACCACATCAGGGCACAGAGCACTTCATGCAGTACTCCTACCAAAAATGTAGAGCTTGAATCTAATCATGAAGAAAGATCAATAAACACAAACTGAAGGGCAGTTTACACAGTAACAGGTGTGTAGTCTTTAAAAACTGTAAGTTTCTCCAAAGATAAAGCCTAAGAAACTGTACCATATCAAGGGAGACTCAAAGACATGAAAACTAAATGCAAAGCATGATCCTGGCTTTCCTCCTCCTCCCCCCGCCCCGAGGGAAAAAAAAAATAGCTTTGAAGGACATT
Source organism: Dugong dugon (assembly GCA_030035585.1). Classification (NCBI taxonomy): domain Eukaryota; kingdom Metazoa; phylum Chordata; class Mammalia; order Sirenia; family Dugongidae; genus Dugong; species Dugong dugon. The sequence continues at coordinate 16,957,902 of CM057469.1, read as the reverse complement.
ACTGCAACAGGTGATGAGATTTCAGTAAGGTCTATGAAGTATCGTATCAGTGTTAACTATCTTGATTTTTATTTAAAAAGTGGTTTTGTAAGTAAATGCCCTTGTTGGCAGAAGGAAACACATACTGAAATATGTAAGGGTAGAGAAGCATGATGTCTTCAACTTATTCTCAAATGGTTCAGAACAAAAAATGCGTGTATGTGTATGAGAGACAGAGAGTGGCTATAAAAGGGCAACACAGGGATGCTTGTGGTGATGGAAATGCTCTGTTTCTTAACTGTGTCACTGTGATATTGTACTAGAGTTTTGCAAGATGCTACCATGGAGAAAGCTTGGTACAAGGGATGTCTCTATAATGTCTTACAACTGCATGTGAATCTACTATTATATTAAAATAAAACATTTAACTAAAAACAGAAACACTGAATTGATAATTTAAAACTATAAAACAAATTTTGTTAGAAATTAGAATCTTACCTTCTGTTATCCACCTTTTGATACATCCAGTCAAAAGTCCCAGAGAACTTGTGTGAACTGCTGCTGACAATACAGCTTCTAACTGCTCTTCCTAATCCATACGTTAAAAGAACACAAAAGATAAGAATACAAAGATACGAGATCTTATCAGACTCAGAGGCAGCAAGTTCTAATTCAGAATATAAAATTTTAAAGGCTTAAAAATCATTATGACCCACTAGGATGGCTATAATCAAAAAGTCAGATAATAACAAGCCTTGAGGAGGATGTGGAAAAACTGGAACCCTCAGACCCTGCTGGTAGGAATGTGAAAGGATGCAGTCACTTTGGAAAATAGTCCACCAGTTCCTCAAAATGTTAAATATATATATAAATGTTAAATATACAGTTTCCACATGACCCAGCAATTCCACTCTTAGGTAAATACCCAAGAGAAATGAAAACATTTATCAACACAAAACCTTTATGTGCATGTTACTCATAATAGCCAAAAAGCAGAAACAACCTAGAAGTTCACCAACTGATGAATGGATAAACAAAATGTGGTATATCCATACAATGGAATATTATGTCACAATAAAAAGGAATAAAGTACTGATACATGCTATAACACAGATGAACCCTGAAAGCATACTAAGGGAAAGAAGCCAGTCACAAAAGACTGCATATTGTATGATTCCATTTATATAAAATATCCAGAAGAGGCAAATCTATAGAGATAGAAAGTAATTAGTGGTTACCTAAGGGTGGGGGAGGAAAGCTGAATGAATGCTAGTGGATACCGGCTTTTCGGGAGCTGATAAAAACTTTCTGTGGTGATAGCTGCACAACTCTGTAAATATACTGAGAATCACTGAATTCTATACATTAAGTCAAACAGCTGAATTGTATGGTATGTAAATTACATCTCAAATAAGTTTTTATTAAAAAATCATTATGAATTTAATATCTGATAAATCTATGGTTTCAATCATTACAGTAGCAAATTTAAGACTGAAAAAGGAGTCACAGGAATAGATAAATAGGTTTAAGTCAAAGAGGAATACAGGCAGCTATACAATATTAAAAAAAAAAAAAAAACATTTCCGTTGAGTCCATTCTAACTCATAGTGGCCCTACAGGACAGAGTAGAACTGCCCCATAGAAATTCCAAGGAGCAGTTGGTGGATTTGAACTGCCGACCCTTCAGTTAGCAGCTGAGCTCTTAACCAATGTGCTACCAAGGCTCCGTACAATATAAAGATCCCCAAAAAACTAAGAAAACCATGATTCTAAAGAGAGACTCACTGAAGCTATTCCTATTGAAACTGGGGCAAAACAAGGATGTCTGCTGTTACCATTATTACTCTGCTGATTTTAGAGGCTCCATCAGATGCAATGAGAAAATTAAGTACTAGGCAAAAATGGAAAAAAGTAAAAGCCTATTTTTGCTGATATGACTATAAAAAAAACCTGAAACCTGTTGCTGTCGAGTCAATTCCAACTCACAGCAACCCTATAGGACAGAGTAGAACTGACCCATAGGGTTTTTAAGGAGCAGCTGGTGGACTCCAACTGCCAATCTTTCTGGTTAGCAGCCGAGCTTTTAAATCACTGTGCCACCAGGGCTCCGATATGACTACGCACACAGAAAATTCAAGAGATTCTAATTTAGGAAAATAGATATTAAATAAGAATACAAAAATCAACTGCATTTATGTACTAGCAATATCCATCTAGAAATGAATATGTGAAAAATGTTCCATTAATAATCAACAGAAACCATAAAACATTTAGGGACACAAACAGAAAGAAATCCATAAGAAAGTAACTACAGACTCTTCCTGATATAAAACAAAACCTGAATGGAAAGATATTATCATTTACATATGGGTGGGAAGATTTAAGATCATAAAAATGACAGTTCTCAGATTGGAAAGATTTAAGATCGTAAAAATGACAGTTCTCAGATTAAATTAACATATACATATAGCAATAACACTGAAAAAGAATTCCAGTGAGAGCACTGGATACAATCATAATTAATACAGAATTGCCAAAAAAAATTATACAAAAGAGGATTGCACTACCAAGTATCAAAGCAGTATATTAAAATGGCAAAGAAATAGACAAACTTATCAGTGGAACAAAATAAAAATCTAGAAGTAGATCCTAGTACATATGTTCATATATGATAAAAGTGATATTTCAGTAGCATGAGAGAAAGGATTTCTATGTTCTACTGCATAAATGTAGTGCTAGCACAGCTGACTAATCTGGGAAAAAGAAAAACGGAACCTTTACCTGACTTGATAGATAAAGATGAATTAAAGCCTTAAATGTTAAAGAAACCTAAGTGGTAGGAAAATTTTTTTAAACCACAAGCAATTAAATATATTTGACAACAAAAATAAAATTTGTATGTGGCAAAAGATACCATCTACAACAGAAAAGGCAAGTATCTATACTTTTACAAGGAATTTCTATAAGAAAATCCAAGTTAAAAAAGGTAAAACATACGAATACGTAATTAATAGGAGAGTAAACCCTGATCCGCCAATAAATATGAAACTGCATAAATGACATCTTTCTCTCATGTACATAGAGGGATACATAAAGAGATGCAGGAAAAACTGGGGAACAAAATATTAAGTGCTTCCATACACTTACTAATTTTCTGAATGCAAACTATTTGTGTATTATTTACATAAAAAAAAAATCCAATATGATACACGTAAAACAAAGATTACCAAGTTTAAAGTATGCAGCTTACTAAATTTAAAATATTCATGGAAAAAGATAAAATGCTGTTTTTAATCAACATCGATGAAATTAGTTAATTTTTTCTCGTTTTCATTTTTCTTTAAAAATTTTTAGACAGTATTGCTGTTTTAAAATATATAATTAGAAAAAAAATCAGTATTAAGTTCTCTGAAGTAAAAAAATGATACGGAGCACCTAACAGTACCCCAGCCATCACCAATCTGGAACCTTTGGCAGGATGACCTATCTGTTTTGATCTCTGTCCCCAGAAGCCCAATGAGCTGGGCCTCCAGGGCAACAATTGCTTGAGGTCTTTTAATGAACCTAAGTCAGAGCTGCATAAAGCCATTTTGAATTAAATTTTTTTCTGCTTTTCCTGCAGGGAGAGGAAGGGAGGGATGCCTACTAAGTCTAAATACATACAGCTGGAAATAAACAGCCCATAGGTAGATGTAGGACAGTAAAAATTCCTAATACCACCGCCCAACTCAAGAGTACGTTAATGAAAATCTCCTATGGTATCTAAAAGGAACCTTTCCCAGGAATTCCTTAAGTTATATTTTTGTAGTTATTTAAATAACCTAACACAAACAATACTTGGGAGAAAGAGTTTACAAAACGTTTTCTCTTTCTCCATGGGAAAATGACCTGGGGTTTTCCTTCTCCTAGTACTATTTCACAGGCAAATACTAAGTTTAAAAAAATGTGAATTATTAGCTGTGTCACCAGGTAACACTGTTTAAGAATGTCTTCCAAGTGGTAAAATGAACTGGGACTAGAAGACTGTGAGTGGGCTATATTTATTGGGAAGTTAAGATTTTGGCTCCCATGACTGAGTTTGCCTCCTATAACTGATAATGACTCTTGTTTCAGGAAGCTGGAATCTTCACTAACAGGCTTTCACAAGATACTGGTTTCCATGGACCACTGGGTCTCAAATCACTGCATCAGAATCACATCAAGGACTTGTTAAAACACAGATTTCAATGCTCAACACCCAGTTTCTGATTCAGTAGGTCTGGGGTGGGAGCCAGTAACCTGCATTTCTAGTAAGTATCTATGAGATGCTGACTCCGAGGATCACACTTTATTGTAGAGAGCACGAGACGCACCTCAGCCAAGATGGCTTCCTCTTATGCAGTCTCATTCTCTTGCACTTCTGCGGCTGGAACATAGCCCCTGAACTGCTGTAAAAACTTACACTCATGATGCACCTTAGGTAGGTGCCATGCTGTTTCCTGTCCAATACCTGTCACACAGCTCAGTGTACCTGGTACCAGGCTATGGCCTACTGGGTCCTGGGAGTATGAATTTTAAGCCAAACCCAAGACCACAGCTACTGATAATGCAGAGTGGGCGTTACACTACTTTACCTACCTTTTCAGAATTTATCTAGTTGATTTTTATTATAATACAAAGCTAATAACAACTGATTTAAAAGAAACAGAGTTGAAAATCATCTCACTTGACTTAAACTGGAAGGCTGAATATCAATAAGTCTTGGTGAGAGAAGGCCAGCCACAAGACAGCGATTATAACCGTCGGGAATGACTTCATTGAGAGACGGTCCTGATTTCTTTAAAAAAGTCAAAGTCTGTAACAGGTAAATTGATAAGACATCTATCAATACTCAATTTAAATAATCAAATTTGAGAACAATAATTAAACACATTACCCTACTTTACATTTAACATTCTGAATTAAACTATAATATACTGATTAAAAACTGAGCTTCTTGCAAGGAAAACGGTTTATAGGTTCTCTTCAATTTATTGGTTTATCTTGATATAAACCAATGCTTGCTAGTTATAAATGATAATACTTACTGATTAAGGTACTTTAGGCAGCATACATGTTTTTATGAAAGGTAACCTTATTACCTTCTCTAAAGCCGATAAACTCAGTGACAGATCTTGAAAAATTGACAAAGCAAAAAACAAAACCCACAGTTTATTCCTCTTGATCTAATGTGAAAGAAGCAAATGATGTAAAAATATGGCACTCAGAAATTACCATTAAGAGATCTGCCACCTCATGTTTCCCTAGAAAATTATCCTTTCAACATACTGTCTTCACTCATTCTGTGCCAGACACTGTGCCACTGCTAGGTTCCTTATTTGCATTACTTCATTTACTCATAAGTGTAATAGCTTTCTGAGAGAGAGAGAGGAGGACTAAGAAGGACAAAAAGGGATGTAGAAAGACACTGACCTACTTTGTTTTTTTCCTTAGGGTTCAAGTAGCTAACATGCATGTAAAGTTGCTAAAAAACATTCCAATGTCTCCTCTGGCAGGCTGATGCTCCTAGGTGGTAATCTCCTAAACTTAGCAGAAGCTATCGTTTAAGCTGAAACAATGGTTTATATAATTTACACTAATGAAGTTTATATTAATGAGTCACTGTACTACTCCAAGATCTGACTTCAGTTCAATTACACTTGGCCCATGTTAATAGCTGTTACCTACCTCTTTCTGAAAGCCAGTACAAGTTATATGAACAACTCCTGAGTTTAACAAACAAGTGGCATCTAAACAAAAAAGATTAAAAATCCACTTACATATTACACTTAAATGGCATTAACGACACAAAATTCATCTTAATAACAGATTGCTAGGCAAGGAGCAAACCTAACAACAGTACACCACTATTTTTTCCAGGTAGTCCCATCCTAAATTAAATAATAAACTTTATTACAAATGTACTAATTGTAAAATAGCTAATATCTCTTCCAGCAAATTCAAAATAGTGATAATCTCTTTATGAAGTATTAAATTCTTTATAAGTATTAAATTTCCCAAGTACATGTATCTAATTAATTTTCTAACTTATCCAAATGATAACAGCAGTATAGTAGTGAGAGATGAACAGATAATACTATATATATATAAACTACACACAAACACGCACACAAACATCTACAGTTTTTGCATGTTACTTTTCTCAAAAGATGTTAAAGATATACATACCAAAATTATAAGTACTTGGGTTAAAAAACTGCTCAGGAGGTGGATACAAAGGAGGAACTCCTCGACTTAAACTTCTCTCATGTACTAATATATCCAAGATGTAATGTGGAGATGTCCTACTTACAACTGAATCCAATGACCACAGTGCAAAATAAGAGCAATTATGCAGATATTCTCCTGATCTATAAAATAAAACGTTACAGAATGTACTAAGTCATCAACCTGTTAACATACACAAACACCAAAAAAGAAAAAGAAAAACAGCAAATATACCTTAATGAATCTGGCATTTGTGCATGATACCAACGATTTATGTCAAAAAGCCCCAAATATATTGAAGGCTTTCCCTGTCCATATATATTCACCTGCCAGGTGAAGACTGAAACACTTGTGTCAGGAGACAGAGCTGAAAGGAAAAAAAAAAAAAAAAAAAATTTAATAGAATAAAAAAATCTCAAAATCCCTCCAAAAGAATTATAGCAAGATTTTCCCACAAATTAAGAGGTCTGATTCTTATTTTATTTGATTTTTCAAAACACATTTCTATATTTGTCACATAAGAGATTCAGCTGTATCTAGGATCGTTCATTTGTATCCTGACTGGTTTTCCATTTTAAGAAGATCTATTAAAAAGTATAAATCAGAAAGTTAATGTTATACTAGGCTTGTTTTAGGTTAACACTTTAGAAACTTTGAGGTAGTGGAGGTGGAAAGAAAATAAGTGATTTGAATGAATATAATCCCAAGGATGGTACTCGGCTAGGACCAATGGTTGCCTAGGACACTAGGGTTTTATTCTTCAGTAGAACCTTAGTTGAGAAGGACCGATCTAGTTATAGGGTTCCAAAAAAAACCCAAACCTGTTGCAGTGGAGTCCATTTCGACTCATCGCAACCCTACAGGACAGAGTAGAACTGCCCCCATAGGGTTTCCAAGGAGCGTCTGGTGGATTTGAACTGCCAACCTTTTGGTTACAAGCCAAATGCTTAACCACTGAGCCAGGAGGGCCCCAGTTATATGGTTACGGGAGAAAAAAGACAAGTATCTGGATGGTGGCTGTGGGAATGGAAAGAAAGGAACAGACTGAGACACAACAAAAGAACCAGATAAAATACAGGGGATGAAAGAGATGGGGGAAATAAAAATGTGAGACACTACCAATGGAAAATAGAATAAAGATACGGATGGGGAACAAAAAGAGACAGAGCATGATGGGACCTGTTTTTGACATGTTTAATTGGATGTGAAAACTGAACCACAAAGACATATGTGGGAACTAGGATAGAAGGATCTCTGGGATGGATGAGCTCACCAAGACAACAAATCGCAGTAAGAACACAAACACAGCCACGGTCCTGGTGACTATTCACAGAACTGAATGAGCCTAGTAGATGGCAGGCATGATAACATTATTTCATTAAATCCTCACAACCACCCTTTGAAAAAGGTGTAACTTAACATCCGATTTACAGATGGGGAAACAGAGGCTTGTCAAAGGTCACAGCTAGTAATAAGGCTGGGATATGAATCCACATTGGATTCCAAAATCTATGCAATTTTTACTATGCTAGGATGCTTCCCAGAAAGAAAGGATGACACTAAAGGAGAGAGAGAAAAAATTCAAGGCAACCAAGACATGTTTGCCATATATGGCTCAAAAAATAGAGAAAAAAATTATTCAGAGAATAAGAGGTATTCCTCAGCCTCTACTGTAATCCTCTTAGTACAAACAGGATGATACAGAGTTTGAGCAGAAATGTTCTGCTTGTTATTTCACACTAGTTAGGACAAGACACCAATTTTGTCTGTCTGTGGAGAGAGCTGGACTAAAATACAAGGGTCCCTCATTACCCTAATCTATGCAATTATTGAATTCTACATAGCCATCAAGAGAGCAAAAAATACCTAGTATCTCATAAAGTCCTGAATAAATCCCTTAATTATTGTGGTAATTTTTTAACTTCCAGAAGTATAAGCTCCAGAAACCCATAATGTGTCATAATCTTAAATTAACAGTATACATGATACCATAAGAGAACATTTAACCAACCTTCATTCATGCCTTCCTCCCTGTCGCCATGAGATCGAAATTTCTCTATACTCTGGCAGGCCAACAGTTTGGTATTACTAGTTTGTCCTCTCAAGGGAAACATGTCGCCTGTAAGGTCCAGTGTGTACCTTTCTTCACAGTACTCTAATCCCTGAAACATCAAATGTCCACAACTTTTATATTTTAGTAGGATTCTAGGCAAAAAGCCAGGCTACAATTAAACATTCTCCAAATGTAAAGGTTTTCACACAATACAAAGAAAACAAAATCTTTTTTAAAACTAGAAAGTTAAAGATTGGAGAACAAATTACAAAAAAAGGCTCCATAAAACACAAACACAAAGCTAGACTGAGTCTCTCACGAACAATTACCAACATGTTTTCTAAAGGTGTTATTAAATATGGGGACCCTCATAATGCTGGCTGGTGTCAATTGGAATAACCACTGAAATTCCATAAGCATCTGCAATGACATTATATTGTAATAACATAATATTTACATAATGCAATTACATTACATTGCTAGGCCAGCCATCCTATTTCTGTGGTCTCACAGAAATTCTTGCTCTAGAATACTAAGTAGTTCTTAAACTTTTTTTTACACATCAATTCCATTAAGAATCTGACAAAATCTATGAGTCCTTCCCCAGGAAAATGCTTAATCAGAAAAGTTTTATATATAATTTCAGGGACTTTATGGATTCCCCCAAAACCACTCATATATCCCTCAAATAGTAGGTTAAAAAACTCTTGTTCTAGAGACAGATACTGTTGTGAGAGTTGGTAAAATCTGGCTATTAGCAGCATCCCACTCTTTCCTCAGAAATTAAGGCAGGAAAAAAAAAAAAAGGTAGCCATCTGAAAGACTGGATTCATTTACCCTCTTTTACAACTGTAAATGGCAAGACTATTTATAAAGCCACCCCATGGCTTACTGCTTGATATGCTAAATTCAAGCAACAATGTGCAGTATTTTTTTTCCAGCTACCAATTAAACCACTAATTTTAAAGGAAAATGATACCTAGAGACGTTAAGAATGCTACCCAGGTAAAATAGCTAATCTCCTGGTCCCTAAGCTTTTTTCTACTAAATTATGAATACGGTATTTCCTTGAATATAAGAATAACTTTTTAATATCTTAAAACAAGGATAACACAATAGGTAAATAACGAATAAAACAGTAATATGAACTCGTATTACCGTTACTATTACCTCATATAAGATTTGTCCTGATGCCAAACACTTTCTATCACCAAAGGCCAGCTGGAGCAGATGTAAACTCAAAACATCCCCTTCACTGAAAGAAACACAAATTAACTAAGGAGATATGCTACGTATCATATTAATACATTAAACATCTCTTATTCCCCACATAAATTTAGTTGGTACAACGGTGAATGCATGTGACAAAACTAAAGTCACTGTGAAGAAATTAGTTTTATTTTGTTGTTTTCGTAAAATATAGTCCTTTGAAACAGTAACTGATTTTTACTTTTTATTATTCTAATTAAATTAAGCTGGTATTGTTGCATAGTTTAGGTGCTACATTATGTGGCAGAGACTATTATAAGTATTTACCCAATATTCTTTCTCCACTTCTTTAGTATGTATGTTACACTTAGGCACTTGTTTGCCCAAAATGTATACTACACGTCCCAGCTGCAGCTAATTGTGGCCACCCCATGGTCAAGTTCTGGCCAAGGGGATGTAAGCACAATTATCCCAGGGCAACTACAGGGAATGACTCTAAAGGACAGCATGTCCTTTGCTCCTTCTATCTGGTCCCTTCCTCCATCTTGCTATGCTTCTGACTAGGATGAAGATGTTGTCCTGGATCATGAAGATGAGGTCTATACAATAAGGACATTAAGCAAAGATACCAAATCAAGTACAGCACGCAGTAAGTGTTAAGAGCAGATTCAAGAGCCACATTGTCCGAATCTGAATTCTGACTCTTACTAGTTGATCCTTCTTAAAACACCTCTTTTACTTGGCTTCCAGTGTACCACACACTGTTAATGTTCCTCGTACCACACTATCCAAACACACAGAAACAATAACTTAACCATTAAAATCACTTTAACTACCATTCATTAATTCACTAAAAGAATTATGTTTCTTTCACTAAAAAGGACAACAAAGTACAAAGAAAGCCTTCAAATAATAATAATAATAACCGCTACTCCATCTTGACAAATATTTTTTAAAACCACATGTATCACACTTACCTATCTTGTGTAGACTGAACAGCCCACAAATAACAGCAATTACGAGGATCATTCTCAGGTTCTTGAAAAGTAACAGCATATACAGGAACTCTTCCACCTTCCAGCTGTGTGAAATATCTATAACAGGTATAAAAAATAGTACATTTCATATTTTAAGTTATAATTTTATGAAAAAGGAAGGACAGGAGGGATTTGATGTAAGAATTTGGGTTAGAGTAACCACTGTTCATACGATCCCCAAAATGGACTGATTTGGGGAACGTGGCTAAGTGGTTTTATCTTCAGAAATACACAGGGCACAAAGCATCAAGGCTATGGCCATAGTATATATGTATATGTAAACTAATTCTTCCATTCACATAAACATATGTCACTAAGCACTGTTCCCCAATAAGAGGTGCCCTAGAAAGAGATGAAATTCTGCCACAACACTCCATTTCAGCCACTTAGGTTCAGAGCCAGTTTTCCTACTACTAAGACAGAAGAGTTAGAAACCCTGAAGAATAATCCTCTTAAAAAGATTAATTAGCCAAGAAATCACAATAGCTAGAGAAAACGCTGCTGTAGAAGTCAGGTTCTCCAGACATACCTTAGGACCAATTTAAACACGAGCTGATGAACTAACAAGGATATCAGCAAAGAAAGTTCAAATAAACTTCTCAAAGGGAGCTACTAAGCAAGAGAATAGGTACTTCAACACTAGTATTTTGAAGAAAAATTGTGAATCTGAGAAGTCCAGGGACATTCAGTGTTTATTTTATGGTATTCTAATATTGAATAGCAGTACTCTAATAGTAACTAACATTAATAACTCAGAAGTAAAAAATGGCTCTGGTTTGAGATGAAGGAATTTACTTGCTATTTTCCATTTCTTTTTTTTTCTTCACTTCAACCTTGGGCAGACATTTATCACCAGATTCAGGTTAAGTTGGTACTAATTTGTTGGCTCAACTAATTGAGCAGAAAGTTTTGGGAAGATTATTTTATTTCATTCACTCGTATTCATAATAGATTACTTAAGAAAAACTACCAACATGCCTTGAGAAAAGAAATAAACATCAAATCGGCAACAGGCATCTACTTTAGAGATTAACATAAAAAATTTATAATGCCTATCTGCTACCTCCCTCAATAAAGGGTTATGTCCTCAGCAATTTTACTCTATAGATATTAATAAAAAGTAGCAATATAATTATATTTGACAGTATAAAAATTCAAAAACACAAGTATTTTTAACTTTGACTTTTAAAAATCCTTTGTTTTTCTGTCAGCTGAGCACACTTTATTAACTGCTATTTTATATAGAAGATTATGGGGAAAAGCACTTTTAAAAGAACTCATACTCCATAAACATGTAGTTTTGTCTTTATAGAGTCATATTTTAAGAGCAAATGGTGTACCACAATAACTGAAATGCCTTTTAAAGAAACAATGAAAGACTCAACCTAAATTCATGTGCTAAGTCATTTCTTTATAATATCAAACTATGATTTAATGCAATTAGAAATTATTCATACTCTTTCATCTTCCCTGCCCTATTCTCTTTATGCTAATTTTCAAATATTAATAATCGCATACAAGTTATATTCAGAAAGAAACTACCAATAATTAAATAAGAGAAAAGTTACACTTACTCTCTTTTCATGCTTTTCATATTCCAAAGTGCTAGATAGCCATCAGCAAAGCCTACAGCGAGCTGGTTTGTCCTGCTGATGTAACTAAGAGTTGAAACGGCTGTCCCTGAAGGGCTCACTAACTGGAGACACAGATGGCGTCCTTCTCGCATCGCATTTTCTCTGATGTGCGGTACTTCAGCAGGGATACCAGTTACAACTTCAAGGTCTAAAAACAAAAATAATTCAAATAAAATTAACAAACTGTAAACAGCAAAAAGAAAAAAATGTCACCCATTATTCAAGCTACAAATAATGACCAATGGAATCAATTAAAATAAAGATTAGTGATAACAAAGCATGTTGAACTGTAAAATAGCCATCCTGGTCTATCTAAATGCGCTAACTTTCAAAATACATAGAAGTCTGTAGTTAAAAAAAAATTACCTCACAGTACACCTCAAATATTATCTAAGGTAGAATTTTTTTAAGGGTTAAACAATTTCCCTAATCATAATAAAGCTGATAATTTATTTTTTCAAATACAGAACTACAATCTAAAAACTCTACTTGGAAGAATGGCTGATTCTAGGTCTGGGGCAAGAAATACAAAAGATGAGCCTAGCACATCTTGTGCCAGAAACCTAGGAAGCTAATGACTAAAGGGGATGCCAACAACAACCAAAAAAATATGTGTGTAGTTACGTATGTATGTAGATACGCATATGTACGTAAAGGAGCCTTGGTGGTGTAGTATTTAAAGCATTTGGCTGCTAACCAAAAGGTCGGTGGTTTGAACCCACCCGCTGTTCTACAGGAGAAAGATGTGGCAGTCTGCTTCTTCAAAGACTTCAGCCTAGGAAACTCTATATTGTACTTTTACTCTGTCCTATAGGGTTGCTATCAGTTGGAATCAACTTGATGGCAGTGGGTTTGGTTTTCTTGGTTTTATGGCTAAGTATTATGTGTACAGAGCCCCAGTTGCACAGTAATTAAGAACTTGGCTGCTAACCAAAAGGTTGGCAGTTCGAATCCATCAGTCACTCCATGGAAACCCTACGGGGCATTTCTACTCTGTCCTATAAGGTCACTATGAGTCAGAATCACCTGACGGCAACAGGTTATTATGTGTATGTGTGGGCACAAATACATGTATCTATATGTACGTGTATGTACGTTATGTGTGTGCATGCATGTATATCCATATATGTAACTAATCACACAGGGGCACAGTTATGGGTACTTTTTAGACACAACCAAACATCTTTTGAGACTGGTTTTCTGGGTTTGAAGGTTTAGGGTTATAGTCTTGTGGGACAACTCTGTCAGTTGGCACAGTATAGTTCATAAAGTTTATGCTCTACATCCTAGTTTGGTGAGTAGCGTCTGAGGTCTTAAAGGCTTTCAAGTGGCCATCTAAGATACAAATGTCAGTCTCTACTCATCTGGAGCAAAAGAGAAAGAATGAAACCAAAGACTCAGAGAAGAAATTAGTCTATAGGATAATGGTCTACATGAACCACTGCCACATCTACCCTGAGACCAGAAGAACTAGATAGTGTTCAGCTACCACTAAGGACCATTCTGATCAGGGCCACAATAGATGGATCCTGACAGAATGGGAGAAAAACATGGAACAGAACTCAAATTCTTAAAAAAGTCCAGACTTACTGTACCAGTTGAAACTAGAAGACTCTGCAAAACTACTGCCTTGAGACAGAAATATTCTTTAAACTTTGAACCAAAATCCTGAGGTCACCTTTTAATAACAGATTGGCTCACAAAATAAAGAATATCACCTGTGAGTACTGTGTACCTTTAAAAAATCATCTACATGAGACCAAAGGATCAACAATTACTCTAAAGCGAAGATGAAAGGGTAAGGGAACAGGGAAACTAATCTACCGGAGATGGAACATTTAGAAAGGAATTAATGAGAATGTTAATCAATGTGAAAAATGTAACCAATGTAACTGAACAATCTGTGTAGTCATAGTTCAAACGGGAGCCTAATTTGCTACGTAAATTTTTACCTTCCCACACCCTGCCGGAAGTAACTTGGTACTAATTTCTTACTCAGAAAATTAGTACTTAAAGAAATAGTAAGCATTTATCCTGCCTTTTCTGTACACACTGTATCTCAGAGTAACCAAATAGTCCTAGTTAATGAGGAAATTTTTCCTTAGATTGACAGAATTGAAAAATTGTCATTCTGCAGTCCTTAATGAAATAAGAGCTTAATCAGGGCAACAATTCCAATGGATAAAACCATTAGTTTATAAAGTAGGGTTTCTAAATCTCCACACTACTGACATTCTTTGCTGCGGAGTAACTACTATTGTTAAAGTGTCTCCAGACATTGCCAAACACCCCCTAGAGGGTAAAAACCACCCCTGGTTGAGAACTACTGGCTTAAAGATTAAAACAGGAGGATGATACTGACATCATCTGAACCCACTTATCACTAAATGTGAAACAACCATATGCATGTACCTCCGGATATGATACAATATAAAGGTACTCAGCACCTCTGAAGTATTCTTGCCAAAATGTTAAACCTAATCTTATCAGAGCTAACTTACATTTTACAGAAATACAAAATATAATTGATGCCATATGAAAACATGTAGATAACTCCAGAATGTGGGACACTTTACCAGATAGTTCAGTTTCTTGGGTAAGTCAGTGGCATCAGAAATAAACAAAAAAGGAAAGGGTAGAGAGAGGATTATTCTGCATTCAAGGAGACTTGAAACATAACTATCAAATATAATGTGTGGACCTTGTTTGGATTCCAATTCAAACAAACTAAACGAAAAGAGATGTCTTAAAGAGACAATCATGGCAAATTAGATTATGGACTGGATATTAGACAATACCAAGAATTATCTTCAATGTTGTTAGAAGTGACAATGGAATTATGATTATGTAATAAAATATCCATATTCACTTTAAATAACGCAGGAAAAAAAGAGAGAAAGAGAGGAAGGGAAATACAGGAAAACGGGGATGCATGAAACACATACGGTACATCTTGAAAACTAACTTGAATTTGAGTGATGTGTATGTGAGAATTCTGTACTCTTCTATCTACTTGAGGATGTTTGAAATCTTTATAATAAAAAAATTCAGGTCTATATGCAATATATGTAACACATGCAAGTGCAGGTTTCCTGAATGCTGTTAAAAAGAAGAAAAAAACGTAACACGTTGTACTTGAATTGTTACCCTCCCAATTCCTTCTGCTTCTGGTTGCTTTTTTCAGTAAGTGATTAAATTTTGCCAAACAGTTCATATTTATGGAATATAGTGGAATACTATAAACCTATTCAAAATAAGAAAGTACATCTATATGCATTGATGTGGAAATATGTATAAGAAACTATGTTAAGTTTGGAAAAGTTGCAAAACCGTATTTATTGTAGAATACATGTTAGGAACTTTTTTTCTATGTAATGTGCTTTTAAGTCAAGTTTGAACACCTGCAATCATAATTACTTTTGTAAACAAAAAAGGTAAATTTTGAATTAAACCCCAAAACTCAATTTTTTTATGCTATAAAATTCAATGGCTTAATAATTTTCAAATGTTTTTGATCACAATCTAGAGACTTCCATTATAAATTTATCCTTATAGTGAATTCACCTACTGATTAGTGACTTCTGAAATAAAGGATTTTTTTTTTTTAAAAAGGATGTTTTAATTCTACCATTTTTGATCTGAAAAGTTTTAATTATGAATACAAGCATTTTTTAAATTTTTATTTATTTTTTTGAATACAAGCATTTTAATTAGCCTTACATTTGTAATATCATTGACAAAGCACACTCTAGAATAAAACTCCAGTAAGCCCATGTAATTTCTATAAAAAGCAGTTAAGCTATTTTCTAATATTTTCCAAATTCATTTTTAGTTAACGTTTTCATTAGTCAGTTCTTTTCCTTCCATTTCAACTTCACCCAGGATTTATACATACCAAAATTTACAGGTTATAGTTCTACCACTCACTATTTCTTTTTAAGTGTATGTATGGTCGTTACTGTCTGCCAAATCAAATTTTTTTGGGTTGTATTTTGCAGATTTAAATTCTGTTCAGATGATTTGATTCCTCAGTCAACTTCTGGTCAGATGCAGTTTTTTTTTTTACCACCTGTAGTTTTAATTAATCAGGTTTAGATAATTTCTACTAGTTTGTTCATTATAAACTGGATAAAATACTGATAGCTTGTGTCTATTTCTTGGCTGATCCCTAAGTGAACAGATCCCCACGGATATTCCAGGACCGCTTTAACAGTCAAGGAAGTCCTCAGGGTCAACACCTTTTCATGGTCAAATGGTCCTTTTCTGCTTTGTCTGAAAACTTGTAAAAACACAACTATTTTTTTTAAGAGTTTTTAGGTTAGCTCTTTCTCTCTACATAAACCAATCAAGAGTCCAATAATAATTTAAATAAACAAAAAACTGAAAGCATTTGACAAGAGTAGACTCATAAATAAAAGTATTAGTGTTAAAGAGGAAAAATTTGTCTCTTTACTTTCTTTCAATTTGAGTAGCATTCTAAGGTGTTATTTTGTGAGGAAAACTTTCAACTTTAGGAACACTACACTGTTAGTTCCCATTAAATAACTTTATTTCTATCTTGGTCTTACCACAGAACATAAACAGTATACCAAAAACACTACATTAGATCCTATATGGTTGAATAATTGATAAAGATCAAAATTTTATACCTTTAGCGCTTCTTGAGGCATTCATTTAATAACAGATCTTATTCGAATGAACATCTGGAAATACAAAAAACCCCTACCTCTTTTATGATTTACTTCAGTGTATGCATACTTCATCAATAAAGAATAATTCATGCAAGCAAAAGGTACCTCAGTGCCCAGTTCAAACAATAAAAGAATCAGAGATCCATAAATAAGCTTCCATATAAAATGTTTCGATTATTTTTTAAAACCAATCCATTGTAACAGAATTTTCAGGTACTCAACTTTTTGTTTCAAGAATGACTAATTACCTGATGCCTCTATTTCATTCTGACTGCATGACAAGTCATCCAAACACAGGTCAATAAGAAGGATCTGTCCAACATCAGTTACCACAGCTGCCACACCAAAAAGCCATCGCAGACTTGGGTGTAAATGCTGAGTGCTTGCGCTGGCTCCTCCATGATTAATTATAGGTTCTATAGCGGTTACCTAAAAGGCAGAATATATGATTTGCTTTTCTTCTATGAAGTGATAAAAGTAAAAACACAACAAATTTTGAAATTAAATCAGATTATCAGTTAACAGCTTTTCAAATATTGCTATTTTCAAATATAACCAAAAAAACCCCCCAAACCCACTGCCACTGAGTTGATTCCAACTCATAGAGACCCTATACGACAGAGTAAAACTGCCCCACAGGGTTTCCAAGGAGCAGCTGGTGGATTGGAACTGCCAACCTGTTGGTTAGCAGCCGAGTGCTTAACCACTGCACCACCAGAGCTCCATTTTCAAATACAGTTATTTTCAAATATAGAACCATAAATTTGCATTTAATACTGTTAATCTGAATAACATCATGAAACCATCAGATGTATTAGGAATTGCACTATTATCAATATATAAAAACACTACACAATTGGAAATAATAAATGATGTTTACTGAGATCTTATCACGTGCCCAGCATGGTGCTAACTGGCTCGTTTAATGTTTACGATAACCCTTTGATATTGGACTACATCCACTCCTCACTTATTGACATGGTTAGGTTCCAAAGACCAGGTTGTTACTCGAAAATTGGCATTATGTGAAAATTTAGGATGACCACACCAGATCACAAAATGGAGGATGACTATACCATTACATAACTGCCAAACCACTGAGAATCACGGCCCCGTCAAGTGGACATGTAACCATCATCACCAGCATTACTTTCACCTCACACCTCAGCGTTCATTACTGCCAGCCATATATTGTTAACGTGCAAAACAGTCGGACAGCAGATTTTTTACTATTGTCGTAAATGCTAAATGTCGTATAAAGAGATAGCTGGTGAGGAGGAGGTGTATTATGTAATTACCTGTGATAAAGATGGAACTATCTGAGACTTAGAAAGGTTAGCTGAGTTACTGAAGTCATGCAGTCATGAAGTTAAAACTCAAACCTAAACTTTTCCAACATTAAAGCTCTTAACCAGCCACTCTATGATTATATTGCCTCTACTCTTAAGGAAGAATAAAAACAATTCACTCCAGAAAAATTTACTGTTTACCCTTAAAAAAAAAAATCTCCAAACACAAGATGCTTAAGTCCTGTTTATGTCTTAAAGCCTACAGAGGTCTAGCCTTCTTTAAAAGGTTTATATAATAATGGATTTCACACAAAGTTTTGGCAGCATCTAGATCACTGACACTTACCTGAAAGCTGTAATTTCATGGACTTTCTTCCTTTTCTATATTATGGCAATAATATCTATAAATTATAATAAAGTATATTCTTTCCAACTGCCTCTGTGAGGGATAAGGAATATGTCTATTTGCATCTCTTATACAAATTATATGAAATGACCGACAATGCTACCTCATTTTAGAATAAGGCAGTATAAAGCAAACAAACGGAAGAGGTGCTACTGTCTTAGTAAAAAAAATAGCTGGCTGGCTGAATTCCTTTTCAATGTATCTATTATTACTCACCCAATTTTTTCCTTGTCTTATATGCCTTCTTCCATAATAATGAAACTAACCATTCACCCAAATGAGCAGCCAGAAGCTTATTAACTCTTGATACTTCTCAGTTAACCTTATCCAAATGATCCCCAAGCACTGTCCACATTACTTCCTGAATGTATTCTGAATCTGGACCACGTTCTCCATTTCTGTCATTTCCCTGGTTCAGTTCCTCTCACTGTTTGCCCAAACTACCAGTCTCCTTGCTTCTATTTTCACACTCCAATCTAAGGAGCATTTTACACACTAGAGTTCTGCTTAGAATGTAAAATAACTTCACCACAGACTTTAGGAAGAGGCCCCTAAGTGCAAACAAGTCATTCACAATTTGAATCTTCACCATCTCTGACCCTCACTCTCCCTCCTACCCTGCCTCCAGCCATTCTAAATTAAGCCTGAAGTTTCCCAAATGCTTCATGTTAGTGTGACTTTGTACATGCTACTCTTTGCCTGAAATGCCCAACCCTTTCAAGCAGAAATTATCCAGGTTTTCTCCCTGTTCGAAGTGCTTAAATCTATCAGAGTACTTATTATATTTATACTGTAATCTGTTTTTTCCCACTTGACTACAAGCTCTTGGGAAGTACGGACCAACTTGAATTCATCTATGTATCCCCAGAATCTAGCACATAGCTTGATTCACAGTACCAACCAAAAGCGAACCCAATTCTGACTCACAGCAATCCTACAGGACAGAGTAGAGCTGCCTCATAGGGTTTCCAAGGATCAGCTGGTGGGTCTGAACTACCGACCTTTTGGTTAGCAGCCATAGTTCTTAACCTCTGCACCACCAGGGCTCCAATTCATAGTAAGCATTAATAAATTGCTAAATTAATTCTGCGTCTAAAATCTCTTTTTTCACTCTGTCACCACTGGCAAGTGTAACACGTATATCAGGCTATAAGCTATTCCAGTCTACCCCATTATCTCACTCAACCTCAGTTTCCTCATCTATAAAAACATGTTATTTTGTCATTAGATCCCTTTTAACTTTAAAAATTCTATTCTTCTACGATTATATATATATATACATATACAAACATGCAAACATGCATACATATGTATTTGTATGTAAGTATATACCTTTTACATATCATGTATAGAAAGAATGTGTACATCATGTATAGAAAGAATTTTATTCTTATATGATTTTATGTGTGTGTATTTAAGTGTATACATTTTTCTCTCATGTATAGGAAGAGCAGTAATAAACTTGCTGAAGAAACAATCCAGAATTCAAAGTACTTCTATGTTACTATTAATAGGTGTCTGACATATAGAAGGCATACATATATTAAAATTAATAAATGGCAATTATTAATGAATCCATTATTTAAATATATTACTAAAACCTTAAACAGCAGTGAAGACATGTTTTCCAGATATCTGGCTGGAGTCTCAAAGGAAAAAAGACACACTTTAAAAATCCCACTGTAATGAATATAGTACGTTTTTATAAACTTTCAGCGTCTCCATAAAACACAACTGGAGATAAGAATGTGACTCAGATGATTCCCTTCGTATAAAAGAGTATTAGAACACTACATGTCATGTCATCATTGCTTTTACTTTGGAATTTTCTAACCAAGAAGAAAGCTGTATTTTAAATGTCAACTCCCTTGTAACATATTATGAGTTTAACCTCTTTGTAAAAAACTTTTTCTTGAAGAATAACATACATAAACATACATTAATTATAATAACAACTCAATGGATTTTCAAAGTAAACACACCCATGTAACCAGTAAGTGTTCAGATTTAACAACAGAAATGTCTAGTTGCCTTAAATAATACCTACCCTTCCTGGAAGAACAACTGCTTTAACCACTCTTGATATACCAAGGTCATAAAGACAGAGAACACTCCCTTCTGCTTCTTCCAATCCAATTAACAATCCAGTTCTCTTCTGCCAAGAGAATTCTTTCACTGCTAGGACTATAGGAGGCTGATCATTTACGCCATTAAATCTATACGCAGACAAGCGCTCTCCTGTTACAGAGTTTACTACCTCAAGTTGTGGACCACAAGCCAAGCAAGCAAGTCCACTTTTCCCTAGAAGGAAAAAAAAAGCAAAAATACAACTTGTTTTAATATTGTATGCACACACAAAACTAAATAGCAGTCAGCTCTTTTACATATAAATATACAGTATAAACCAAACCCACTGCCGTCAAATCAATTCCAACTCATAGTGACCCCATAAGGTTTCCAAGGCTGTAAATCTCTATGGAAGCAGACTGCCACATCTTTCTCCCACACAGCCAATGATGGTTTCGAACCGCTGACTTTTCGGTCAGCAGTCAATTGCTTTAACCACGGTGCCACCAGGGCTCCTTGAGATATACAATATATAGGTGATTATATAAAATTTCACGTGTTATCCCCAAATTGAAATCTAAGCATTTATAAAGAGTGGCCGTCAATTAGTAAAAAAAAATGAGCAACTAATATTACAATAATGAAAATAATCATTCAGTACAGGCACCATGCTATATGCTTAAATATACTATGTCATTTATTCCTTATCACACTTCAACATAGAGATAAAGCAACTAAAGCTTAAGATGGTTAAATAACTTGCTCAAAGTCACACAGCTACAAACAGGAAAGCCAAAGTGGATCCTAAGTTTAACTCCAAAACTCATACTTTAACTACATTATACCTTAAAGAATTTAAACTAGGAGCTATGGTAGTTGTAACACATAATTCTTTTCCTGAAGAGTTTACAATCTAATCGAGAAGACAAGACATAACTAGTGCAACACCAGAAGTATCAGAAGCCCTGCGGCCTCTTACTAGTGTGTCTGCATTTTATTCTGCATGCAACTTAAAATCACCAGAGGTTTAAGTGGGGACGTGACAATCTGACTTATTTTTTAAATGTTACACCAGTTCCTATGCAGACAATGGACAATAGGGGGAAGCACAGAGCAGAAGTAGGAAGAAGATAGCCGTGACTGGATAGCTAGAGGTGGAGTGACTGTAGATTCATCTTAGAGGTAGAACTAAAGGGATTTACTGGCTGGTAAATTAGATATGAGAAGCTAAGCAAAAGAGAAGAATCAAGAACGAATCCTGAATTTTTGCTGGAGTAACTTATACTATTAAATTTCAAATATATATCATGTACCCAAGTGAAAATATTAAGTAGACAGGTGGATCTACTAAATTACAGCTGAGAGAGGCTATACAGTTTAAGGAAGTAGCATGGCACACTGGGGATCCAGACTGCCTGAGTTCAAAATGCATTTCTGCCATTGCTATCTGTGTACCTGGGATCAAGTTACACAGAGACTTGGCTAAGTAGAAGAGTGCCTACTTAGAAAATTCAAATACCTACCTCAATGAAAAGTTGTCACAACACTTGGCATATAGTAAATGTTGTTACTACTTTTAATATTCAAGAGAATAGCACTGAAAATGGCTAAATGACTGATAGATATGCTTTGCTGCCTTCCTGCTGAGAAGGATGGCTAAAAAACTGATTTTCAGAAAAGTCTTCTAATAGTATCTTTCACTAGACTGAAATCCTAATATAATGGCCTCTTTGGTATGGTTCTCTGCTATATTATACCATCTAGGCCATAGTTCAGATTAACGGAATGAAAAAATAAGACTATAAAAAAAAAATTTTTTTTTTAACCCAGAGTCCTACAATCAGATTTTTCTACTCGTTAAGACTGTTTAGGTTCTAATCCCAACTCATCCCGAATAAACCTTATCGACTGATTCAAGAAGAGCCAGTTGTGTACCATTTCTACTTCCCAACTACAGATACTTAATACTAAAAAGTACAAAATATATCCAGATTTTTAGTAAGAAAAAATGAACTATAACAGCCCCAACCGAAGATTCACTGAAAATGTGTTCCAGATTATAAAAAGTCATAGATGTGATATATTTATATGAGACCACTCTACCCAAGTTCTTCCTTTTTCTTCCACATTAGAGAAACTGCAATACATACTTATTACTGTTTACCTTAAATATTACTAAATTTTCAGCAACATTATTTTACCTGTAGCAAACTTCCCACGAAGCACAGATTCTAGTGTTATTTCATCTTCTCCAAGGGCTTGAATAGTCACTTCTGGGAATTGCAGGAGACCACTAGTCACTTGTGCTGTTAAGTCTCGCATACTTCCACTGTAAATATTTTAAAAAGATAACATTGTTAATGATATATCTGTACTATAGTACACTTGATTAATCATCTCCAATCAGAAAAAAGTCAACTCACAAAAGTAACATAACTAAAATTAAAAACCTGACTATAAAATACATATATACACATCTGGGTCCCAGGCATTCTCTCTTCTAGGAAAATATTTCCCAAACAGCCTTAGGAAATATTCATTAAGCCAGCTGTTCTAAGGAAATACATTACTCCCTAGATTCTTTGAAAACTAGTTCAATGCAATTCATCTTATTGCTCAACCTACTCTTGAAGAGACTTCATACACACAAAAAAAACCTGATACATTAAGAAAAATTATCTCTTTGGGGAAGCCCATGAAAAATGTACAAACCCACAGTAACTTTAGAAACTGAGTTTGGTACCCGACATTAACTGAATATAGGAAAAAAAATGCAACTGTCTTTCATTTTCAACATACAGAATGACTCTTCCATTGTAATCAACCAAAAATGATTAAAATACAAAGGTACCTTTTTGAAGAGAAGGTAGGAATTCTGGTAGAAATGTAAACTGGCTTTAGCCTGGAAGGTTAGTTATCAAATCCAATCCTGGTTAACACTGATCTTGTTTTGAGAACTCTGAGGTTCACAGCGGCAGAAAATAAAGCTTAGGGCTAATGGGAGCTAATGCAAGCTAGTAGCCTCCCCCGATCCATTAAACTCCAGAGGGGGCCATATCATCAGCATGAAGGTAAGTCAGAGATAAACATCCATTGTGCAGA
Source organism: Dugong dugon (assembly GCA_030035585.1). Taxonomy (NCBI): domain Eukaryota; kingdom Metazoa; phylum Chordata; class Mammalia; order Sirenia; family Dugongidae; genus Dugong; species Dugong dugon. The sequence continues at coordinate 16,934,189 of CM057469.1, read as the reverse complement.
ATGGGCAGCAATAAAGCTGTCCATCTTGACCATGGCTCTGAGTCTACTCAGAAAAAGAAAACTTCCCTTCACACAAGTTTGTTACTAGAATTCAAGCTAATTTACCTGAAAAACCTCAAATGAGGAATTTATTATGAAGTATTTTCAGGTTGGCAATGCTCCAAGGGAAGCCCTAGTGTGCAGTGGTTAAAGTACTCGGCCGCTATCCAAACTGGTCAGTGGTTCGAACCCACCAGCCACTCCACAGGACAAAAATGCAGCAGTCTGCTTCCATGAAGATTTACAGCCTTGGAAACCCTATGGGGAAGTTCTACTCTATCCTACAGAGTTGCTATGAGTTGGAATCGACTCATCAGCAGTGGGTTTTTTGGTTTGGAGTGCTCTAAGCAACCCATGGAAAAACCAAATATACTTTAGAAATGCAAATAATTCTCAAAGATAAAATTCCAAATAAAATGAGCTCACAGGCAAAATAACAAAATATACAAGGATACCATGATCAACAGCCAGCAGAATCAAACTATGAAAAACTTCAGATATTACAAACATCAGAGAATATAAAATAAGCATAAAGATTTACAGATAATGAAAACTTCAAAAATTATAAAGAAAAATGGCTGAGCAGATTTTGGAAAAAAGAACTTTTAGAAATGAAAAATAAATAAAATTTAAACTCAATTGAGCAATGAGAATGAATTACAGCTACATGCAACAATATGATAGAATATAATGTTAAACAATAAAAGTAACAGAAAAATAAATGCAGAATGATTACTTACATAAAGTTGGAACACACGCAAAAATAAAAATACGGCCTATCAATACAAACATACTTGGCAAAACTATGGAAAAAAACAAGGAAATAATAAACACAAAATCCACAATAGTAGTTACCCTAAACCAAAAAACAAAACAAAACAACCAAACCCGTTGCCCTCGAGTCGATTCAGACTCATAGCGACCCTATAGGACAGGGTAGAACTGCCCCATAGGGTTTCCAAGAAGCATTTGGTGGATCAAACTGCCAACCTTCTGGTTAGCAGCCGTAGCTCTTAACCACTATGCCACCAGGGTTTCCACGCCACCAGGGAGGGAAAAGGGATGGGGAGGAATACACAGAGGAGTCAAGATAAAGGCAATGTTCTTTTTCTGAATTTAGGTGTGAGTACATAGGTGTTCGTTGTATCACAGTTCTTTACACCTCACAAATGTTCTTTTGTACCTATTCAACAAACACAAACTCAAAGGATATGCGAAAGAGTGGACTAGAAAGAGCTCAAAAAAATCATCCAGAATGTACTGCAGAGAGACAAAGATGTGAATAGTTAAAAAGCTAGAGACAAAAGAGGGAGAAGACCTAACATTTGTCTAATAAGAATTCTTAAAGAATATAATACTAATAGTAAGGAAGAAACAACATTCTAAGAGATATTTCCCGGATTTGTAGAGACAAACCAATGCCCTGAAATCAGGAAGCCCAGTAAATCCTAAGCAGATTAAACTAAAAAAAAAAAAAAAAAAAAGACTTTTCAACAGCAACAGTAGAAGCCAAAAGTCTGGAATATCTTCAAAATTCAAACAAAAATAACCTCAACATATAATGATATATTCATTAAAATTATGCTTAAGAGCAAATATGAAATAAATATATTTTCAGATAAACAAAACTGACTTTACCATCAAGAGATGGTAAATTCTAAGGATTCAGCGTAGAAGAAGACTTCAGGCAGAAGGAAAAATTTTCAGATAGAAGGTCTGAGACGCAAGAAGAAGGATGGGTCAAAGCACTGGTAAATATATGGAAAAAACTAAACAATAGTGACTACACAGAACAACAATTAACAATGGTGGGTATATGGGATTTAAATAAAGCATCTGTAGTCCTCTTACTGTCTGAGAGGAGAATAAAGATACATTGGTTTATTTTAGACTGTTACATATCTATGTTAAAAATATACACAGGAAAAGACATACACAAGAACATATATATCAGTATTATCCTTAGTAGTAAAATACTAAAAATAACCAAACAAGAGAAAGAAGAGGAAAACTTGCTTCACCAAATCATAAAAACACACTATAAATGATAATAATTAAAATGATGTGATGCAGGCTAGGGACAAACAGACCAATGAACCAGAAAAAAAAAACAAAACAAAAAACCAGCAGATGATAAAAAGCATATTTGGCTATTTCAAATCATACAGGAAGTGTGAACTATCAAATAAACATTATTGGTATGATGTGCTACTCATCTGGAGCAAGAAGTTGTACATAATATACACACACACAACACATCCCTTCTCTACAACCTAACAAATGACTAGAAGTATACATATACAAGAAACAGTACATAAGAAAGCTGAGTTCACAAAACCCAGAAAATACTCTCTAACACCCGTTGGCGTGGAGAAAAGTAAACTGAAGGGGTCGACAAGTAACCCTAGGAAAACTCACAGGAAAATTCCATGGCTTGTTACTGTTGTTAGGTGCCATCATAGTGACCCTATGTACAACAGAACGAAACACTGCCTGGTCCTGCGCCATCCTCACAATCGCTGCTATATCTGAGACCATCATCGCAGCCACTGTGTCAATCCACCTCGCTGATGGTCTTCCTCTTTTTTACTGACCCTCTACCTTACCAAGCATGATGTCCTTCTCTAGGGACTGGCCCCTCCTGATAACATGTCCAAAGTACGTGAGACAAAGTTTTGCCATCCTCGCTTCCAAGAAGCACTCTGGCTGTACTTCTTCGAAGACAGACTTGTTCGTTCTTCCAGAAGTCCATATATATTCCATGTTCTTCGCCGATACCATAATTCAAGGCATCAATTCTTCAGTCTTAAGCTTATTCACTGTCCAGCTTTCACATGTATATGAGGTAACTGAAAAGACCATGGCTTGGGTCAGGCGCACATTAGTAACATCTTTGTTTTTCAACACTCTAAAGAGGTCTTTTGCAGCAGATTTTCCCAGTGCAATATGTCATTTGATTTCCTGGCTGCTGCTTCATTGGGCGTTGATTTTGGATCCAAGTAAAATGAAATTCCTGACAACTTCAATATTGTTTCCATTTACCATGATGTTGCTTATTGGTTCAATTTTGAGGATTTTTGTTTTCTTTATGCTGAGGTGTAATCCATACGTAAGACTATATTGTAGTCTTTGCTCTTCATCAGTAAATTCTTCAAGTACTCATCCCTTTCAGTAAGCAAAGTTGTGTCATCTGTATATCGCAGATCATTAACAAGTCTTCCTCCAACCCCAATGCTGTGTTCCTCTTCGTATAGTCCAGCTTCTCGGATTATTCGCTCAGCATACAGAATAAGTATGGTGAAAGAATATAACCCTGATGGACACCTTTCCTGATTCTAAACCAGACAGTATCCCCTTGTTCTGTTCAGACTGTCTCTTGGTCTATGTACAGGTTCCGCGCGAGCACTTGTCTATGTACAGGTTCTGAATGAGCACAAGTAAGTGTTCTGGAATTCCCATTCATCGCAATGTTATCCATAATTTGTTATGATCCACACAGTCCAATGCCTCTGCATAGTCAATAAAACACAGGTAAATACCTTCTTGGTATTCTCTGCTTTCAGCTGAGATCCATCTTAAAGCCTCTAACTACATACTACACTATGGTATCTCAGCAAAGGCAGAAACTGTTTCCAAGGCTTGCTGTTTTCCAGGACACTGTGCCACTTTCTTGGGAGAAAGGTATTAAAGCCCAGATGAGTAGAATACACTCCTGGCAAGAGTGACCCCAGGCACAAGTTATTTCACAGTTTTTCAGGCCCCTCCCAGCAAGGACTATATTTAATTGTAAGATTCAGCGCAAGCCGTTCACATGGAAGAAAGTCAATCAGTAATATCAAGTTGAATCTTGTGGCAAAACAACTACACAACAGCTAACTCTTCAGGGATTTCTTTCTACTTAATTAAAAAATATACACATATATGTATATACATATATATATAAAGAAATATCTGTTGTGTTAAAGAATTGTCAGAAGTTTAGCAATTCCTTTAATTTCAGTTTATTTTTCCAATAAAATTATTTTTTTAAAAAACAGCATTTGTAGTTGATCTTATAACATTAGTCACTCTCTATGAATTCTTCCATCTGTATATCTGTATAGAGATGTTTGAAATAGTCACAAAACTAGTTAGTACTGTTTATTTCTGTGTGATTCAAATTTAAGGAGATTTGTTCTTTTCTTTTTATTTTTTAGTACAGCTTGGATTTTTCTAAATATTTTTTATATTTATAGATCAAAAGTAATGACTAAACGAATAAACCTGTCTTGGAAGCACAGCCAGAATGCTCCTTAGAAGCAAGGATGACAAGACTTGGTCTCACATACTTTGGACATGTCATCAGGAGGGATCAGTCCCTGGAGAAGGACATCATGCTTGGTAAAGTAGAGGGTCAATGAAAAAAAGGAAGACCCTCAACAAGATGGATTGACACAGTGGCTGCAACCATGGGCTCAAATACAGCAACAATTGTGAGGATGGCAGAGGACCAGGCAATGTTTTGCTCTATTGTACATAGGGTCACTACGAGTTGGAATCGACTCGAAGGCACCTAATAAAAACAACAATTACTAAAAACATAAAGAATTAAAAAAAAAAACTTAAAAATTAAACTTTAAAAGTATATAAATACGTAATCTCAGGGTGGAAGATGTGAATTAACTTAATGTTCACTAACAAAAAAAAGCCAAATTAAATTATGAGATTACATTTTTGTCAATCATCAGTTGAAGGTACAGGGAACCAAACATGCTTATACTCTTGTATAGCATGAACAGCTACAGCCTTTTTGGAGGATAATTTGCCAGATCATAATCTTATACAGGCAAACCTTCTGATCTGGCAATTCCAGAACTCTTATCTTCTATAGGTAAAAGACTTCCATCCTCCATCCCGCTCATTCAGATTATCCTGATAAAATTCACGGCTTTGGAATTCCTGGTTGTGCAAATAGTTATTGTGCTCAACGGCTAACTGAAAGGTTAGAGGTTTGAGTCTACCCAGAGTCACCCTGGAACAAAGGCTTGATGATCTCCTTCTGAAAAATCAGCACAGTTTAGCTCTGACACACATGCAGTCACCATGAGTTAGAACTCGATGGCAATCAGCTGGGATTCCATCGGCTTCAAGTACCACATAATGGCAAAACCACAACACTTTCCAAAGTGACACATAACATTAAACCATTCTTTACCTGGACACTTCCAAGGCACCTCCACCTGGCAGCTATCTTTCCCCTATTCCTGCTTGCCTTCCTTCTGTGCCTAATATGCTCCTTTTATATCTCCAAGTGATTTAAAACACACCCTACACTGGTATGACCTCATTAACATAACAAAGAAACCCTATTCCCATTAGGATTTACAGCACATATTTGGGGTGGGGGTGGGGTGCCACAATCAATCTGTAACAACTTGATAAACCAGTTTAATGGTAAGCTGAAGTTAACACATTTTTCCTATTAAAGCTTAAAACCTACGTCATTTCAGAATTCTATATGGTGTCTATTTCCAAAGTATATTCAAGGGAATGCTAATATATATGATGTGGTAACAGACATAATAGATATGAAGCAAAAAAGTTCCATGATCATTATAATTCAATCAAGATTACCCCAACAGAATTTCTTAATGAATGATTTTAACAAGGTGATTCTAAAGTCTGTCTGAAAGAATAATGCACAACTAAGTAATTTTTGTAATGAAATATAATAAATATTCTAGTTCTTAAGCTGACTGGTTTTGTTGTTATGCTGCTTTAAATACAAAAGGAAGATTATGATGTGGAAGTACTGGCTCAAACTGATTATCAAAACACAGAATAGAGTTATAATATTTAAAAGAGAATTATAATTCCACTCCAGATTTACCCTCCCAACTAAAAAGTAGACAACATATATGAAAAAGGGTATTCTGACATTGGACAATAGGTAGCACAGGACAGTGGTCCCTGAGAGAAAGAAAACAAACAGTAACCTCTGTGACTGTACAGCTTACCGTGTAGACAGTTTCTACAACAGTGCGAAGAAAGGGAACCCAAACAGAGCTCAGGGGATCTCTCTGAGTTGAGAGTTTCACAGAGCCAAAGGTAGCTGGAATTTACAGAGAACTGCAGAACAAAAAGCTACACAGAGAGCTATACCAAGAACTCCAGAGATCTAGAGTGGGTTCCTGAATTTCATGTGATCATCGTAAGCATGTAAAGAAACTACCAGAGGCCAGGGAAAGAATCACTGGAAAAGACTAGGAGAAACAATCCCCAGAGCTTACATAGGGCCAAGAATAGCTCCAGAGTGGAAAAACCTCATAATAAATGGGGTACTAAGTACAGTACTCAGAAAAGTATCGATTGCTTCAGTAATGGGGAGAAAAATTAGCCCTAGTCTAAAGGCTGCTCTAGTTCTACTGAAGAAGGCCTAAAAACAAGCCTAAAAAGGACCAAACTGTTTCTATGTAACTTAGCTAAGTCCCAAAACAAAGCTCAAGAGTACATAAAGTGGGGGGCGGGGGAGATTCAGTACCCTAACAAGGTTAAAATTCACAATGCCTGGCATCTAATAAAAAATCATTAGGCATGCACAAGAAGCAGGAAAAGATGCTCCATAATGAGGAGAAAAATGAGCCAACAATAACAGACCTAGAAATGACATAGTAGACAGAAATACAGATAAGGACATTAAATCAGTTATTCTAGTTATAATTCATAAGTTCAAGAAATACAGGAAAGCATGAGCATGCTAAGGAGAGAGGTGGAAGATATAAAAAAAGAACAGAGCATCAGTGAGCTATGGGACAACCTCAAGTGGTTTAATGGGTCATGGGAGTCTTCAAAATGGGAAAGGGACAGAAAAATAACTGAAAAAACGGTCAGAATTGTTCCAAATTTGACGGTAACTATCTAAAATCTCAATGAATCCCAAGCCCAAGAAACATGATGAAAGTACATTAACATCAATAGATAAAAAGAAAACCTTAAAAGTAGCCAGAGAAAAAAGGCACGTTGCATAAAATAACAAAGATAAGAATGAACGGAGACTTCTTGTTGGAAACAATGCAAGCCAGAAGACAGGAGAACAACATATTCATAGTCTGAAAGGGAAACACAAAAAGCTGTCAATCTAGAATCCTGTATCAGGAAAAAATAAATACTTTAAAAATGAAGGCAAAATAAAGACCTTTAAAGATATACAAAAGCTGAAAGACTTGATTATCAGCTGCGGTGTGATGGATCACTTTTGTGAGGCCTTTCTTACTATGGTCTTGTAACTCCCATCCAGGTGATTGGGCAGGACTGTGTGATAGGGTAAACGAGGCCCACCAAATGGACTGGTCAGTTTTGCCATCCTGCTGGGCTTGAGGTGAGCCAACCCAGAGGTGGGAAAGAGAAGATTCCATTACCACCAAGGAAGAACAGCCAGGAGCTAGCACATCCTTTGCACCTGGGATTTCTTCACCAAGAAGCTCCTAGAACCAGGAGAGAGAGAGCTTGAGAAGTGGTGGCAGAGAAGTGGCAGCGGAGACGGCCTAGTGGGCTTCCCTGCCCAAAGAGAGAGAAATCTGAGTGCCTCTGGGAAGAGGCCGAGGGCCAGAGAGAGGCGTACCTGGCTGGGAAAAGGCTGTCCTGATGGAAGAACTGTATCCTTGACTGTTCCTGAACCTTAACTGTAATCTGTTACTTCCCCAATAAACCACATAATTGTGAGAATTGTCTGTAAGTTCTGTATGGCCACTGCAATCAAACCCAGCAGAGAAGTAGAGTGCTGTGGGAGGGACAGCTGGTGTCAGAATTGGTAAAGATGGCGGAGAGAGGAGGCATGTCTGACCTCTGCCTTACAGGAATCAGCCCTGGGGTGTTGATTGCGACTCTCCTTCCCCCTGGTGAAGTTAGAGGAGGTCAGACAATACCCCCATGCCATTTTTACACCAGCAGACCTGTACTACAAGAAATGTAAAGTTCCTCAGGCAGAAGGTAAATGATACGAGATGGAATCTGGATCTATGAAGATCCAGAGTACCAAATGAAGAGCACCAAAAATAGCATATTTAAGTAAAGATTTTTTTTCTTCTTATTGTTCATCTCTTTTAAAGATAACTCTATTTGATCTTGAGGAATTTACAATGTGCAAGTAAAACACGACAATAGCACAGAAGCCTAGAGAGAAAAGATGGAAACAAATTTTTACAAGGTTCCTATATTATACATGAAATCTTATAATCATATTTGTAGACCATGATAATTTAAAGATGTATATAGGTAACTCCTGGGTTAGGAATGAGATCTGTTCCTAAGTCTGTCTTTAAGTTGAATTTGTAGGTAAGTCAGAACAGGTACATAGGGTTCTTATTTACCATCAGTTAGTCAAACGTTTGTCTTAGTATACAGTATATATATTACCTTTCTATACATATAAATTGGAGCCCTGGTGGTGCAATGGTTAAGCGATATGGCTGCTAACCAAAAGATCAGCAGTTCAAATCCACCAGTCGCTCTTGGAAACCCTGTGGGGCAGTTCTACTCTGTCCTCTAGGGTTGCTATGGGTCGGAATTGAAGACGGCAAAGGGTAATGTATATAAAACACTGAAGAAACACTTCCAAACCAGCAATGTTTTCACAAGTGTCATAAAGCAGTACTTGCGTTTGTTATTACAGACCACTGTATGTATTTAATTCAAAATTTTAATATAATAGGCTTTACTGCAGTCCGTTCGTAAGCACGAGCTGTATTAAGTTGGACATTTATAACCCAGTAATTGCTTGTACTATAAACCTTAGAACAAGCACTTTAAAAAGAAAAAAAAGACACAGTTAATAAGCCAATGAAAGAGATAAAATAACATCATTAAAAAAAAGTAAATCCAAAAGATAACAGAAAGTGGGAAAATTAAAAAATAAGTAGGAAGATAGTAGATTTAAACTTAACCATATTACATCCGCAACAACATTAAACGGAATGATGTAAACATTCTAATTAAAAAGCAGATTGAATTTAAAAAAAAAAGCAAGACCCAGTATATATAAAAAGACTAGACAGGTTGAAAGTAAAACAATGGAAGATACATCATGGTGACAGCGGCTATCAGACAAAGCAGAATTCAGAGCAAAAAACATTACAAGGATAGATACAGAAGCTCATTTCACAAGGACCTTAACCATCCTAAGGGTTATGTACCTAATAATAATAAGTTTATGTATCTAATAATATAGCTTCAAAATGCATGAAGCAAAAACTGATAGGACTGAAGGAAGAAACATTATAATTGGAGATTTCCATACCCCTCTCTCCATAATTGATGGAACAGCTAGACAGAAAAGCAGTAAGGATAAAGAAGATGTAAATAACAGTCAGCCAACTTGACCTAACTGAAATTTATAGAACATTCCTCCTAACAGCAGCAGATTACTGATTCTTTTCATATGCACACAGATGATTTACCAAGATACACCATATTCTGGGCCATAAAAGAAGTCTCAGTAGATTTAAAAGGATTCAGATCATACAAAGTAGTTCTCTAACCACAATGGAATAAATTAACATATAACGTGGAACTTTTCCAAATATTTGGAAACTAAGTAACACACTTCTAAATGACCCATGGATCAAAAAAGAAATGAGAAATTAAAAAATATTTTGAACTGAATCAAATAAAAACAGGACACATCAAAATTTGTGAGATGCAGCTAAAGCAATGCTTAGAGGGAAATTTATAGCACTAAATACTGATAAAATCTTTTATCAATGACCTAGCTTCTACCTTAAAAAACCAGGAAAAGAGCAAATCAAACCCAAAATACGCAGAAGAAGTAATAAAGAGCTGAAATCAAAGAAACAGAAAACAAAAGCTAAGGAAATTAATGAAATCAAAAGGAGGTTCTTTGAGAAGATCAAAACATCACATACTGTATTGACGCCAAAAAACAGATCAATGAAAGCAAGAGACCAGGAACTGAACTATTTTACTTACGACAAAGATAACATTTCAAATCATTATGGAAATTAAGAATTGATTAATAAACCTAAGAGAAATAAACTGAACTATTTTACTTATGACAAAGATAACATTTCAAATCATCACAGAAATTAAGAATTTTGATGAATCAACCTAAGAGAAACAAATTTAAAAAATATTAATCCATCAGAAATGGAACCCAGAGTGGTAGGGACCATGGACATCAAATTTTTATCGTGTTTTCTTATGTTAAAAAGTCCCAAGTACTCCAAAAGATCTGAGCTATGGTCCAGATAGTTCCCCAAAAGGTTAACACTGTAACAATGTTAACTCAGTGCTATCCTTTGAAGCTTGGATTTAAAGACTATGTTGTTGTGTGCTATAAAGTCGATTCAGACTGATAGAGACCCTACAGGACAGAGTAGAACTGCCCCATGGGGTTTCCAAGGCTGTACTCTTTAAGGAAGCAGACTGCCACATCTTTCTCCCGTGAAGCAGGTGGTAGGTTCGAACCACCAACATTCCGGTTAGTAGCCAAGCATTTAACCACTGTGCCACCAATGCTCCTTGAAGCTGCTAAATTTCCTCAGTGATCCCACTCCTTTCTTACCTCCCAGTTTATCAAGGAATAACCAGTTTATCAATTCTGAGTATTTCGGAATTCATATAGACAGTAAGTGTTTACTACATGCTAAAATGCTGATGACCCATTAACAACCTGCATTATGCAGATGACACAACCTTGCTTGCTGAAAGTGGAGAGGACTTGAAGCACTTACTGATGAAGACCAAAGACCACAGCCTTCAGTATGGATTACACCTCAACATAAAACAAAAATCATCACAACTGGACCAATAAGGAACATCATGATAAATGGAGAAAAGATTGAAGATGTCAAGGATTTCATTTTACTTGGATCCACAATTAATACCCATGGAAGCAGCAGTCAAGAAATCAAAGGACGCAATGCATTTGGCAAATCTGCTGCAAAAGACCTCTTTAAAAGTGTTGAAAAGAAAACACGTCACCCTGAAGACTAAGGTGCACCTGACCCAAGCCATGGCGTTTTCAATCGCCTCATATGCGTGTGAAAGCTGGACAAATCTGTCTCCGAAAAAGTACAACCAGAATGCTCCTTAGAAGCAAGGCTGGCAAGACTACGTCTCACATACTTTGGACATGTTATCAGGAGGGATCAGTCCCTGGAGAAGGACATCATGTTTGGTAAAGCAGAGGGCCAGGAAAAAAGAGGAAGACACTCAAAGAAATGGACTGACACAGTGGCTTCAACGATGGGCTTAAGCATACAACGATTGTGAGGATGGCGCAGGACCAGGGAGTGTTTCGTTCTGTTGTACACAGGCTCGCTATGTCTGGGTCAGAGCTGTTGTACACAGGGTGGGAACTGACTCAACGGCACCAAACAACAACAAAATGCTGAATGCATAAAATGACAGGCAGAATCCACAGGTGGTTTTCCACTTTCAGTGAATCAGCCCCCTTCTAAGTGTTCCCCTACCTTTATCTCAGCCCCTTTTTATTAAATTGTCTCAATTATAATTCACTTGTGGGTCCTTCAAGTCAATTTGACTTGGCTTCACAAAGCCACTGAAATTTACTTACTTTCTGGTAATTATTTAATTCCACTGGAATTAAATGTTTTCAAACGTCCATAATATATTGATGCCTATATATTATATTCTCAAAAAAAAAAAAATATATATGCCTATATAAAATATTCTCAAAGCCCTTGGTGTCTGGGAAACACTAAGTACTACAATAATCACGGGTTCCATCCAGAGTACTGGAAAGGGCACAAACTTGAATCAGAGAGAAATGGCTCTGAATCCAGGTTCCACCAACTACTAGTATACACATGTAATCTTGTACTTCTACATTGTCTTTCCTCCTTTCACACTTAGGCTGCTACAACAGGAAAATATAATATTATATCTCTGACTTCAGGCTTACCATGGTAGCTAGCACATGGGAGTTCAAAAAATGTTCAATGAATAAAAGAAAAAAGTTTCCAAATTTAGGAGTTAGTCATTGAATTTACAGGGCAAAAAATTGGTTTCAAAACCTTTCAAATCCCAAATTCAGTGTAAAATTTAACATTTTAAGCATACTGAAGAGAACTTCTAATAACTATTATTAGAAAGAATATCTCACATAAAGATATATATGTGCAAAAACGCACATTAAGCAGTTACGTTCAGTATTGTAACCTTTATGACAGGCCAGGATTGGCAACCTCTGAAAAGTAATTAACCAAGTTTCAACTCATTCCTATGGTTTAGATAGGCAGGGCAGGAACATTCTGCCAGCTGTCAATGGAAAAAACTGGTCATTTTCTTGATAAAGCACAAACGCATTATGCCATTCCTCTCCTCAAAAACCTTCAATGACTCCCTACTACATGTAAAAACAAACACTTCTACTATAGACATTCTAGGCCCTCCTCAACCTGGCAGTGGCAGACTTTTAACAAAGCTCTGTTTCCTAAAACCACTTCCTTCACCAGCTTGCACTTTCACTCTTATTTATGCTGGTCTCTCCTCAATCTCCATCTGCCAAAGCTTCACCATCATTCATGGACTAGCCTCCTAGTATGTTCTGGGTAGATCAATTTTTTCCTACTTAGTCTCACCTCTGAGCTCACCCTTTTCCACTTTCATGTTACCAATCCTAAATACCATTTTTAAAAATCATTACTTGTGTCTGCTTCTATCTTCACCACTACACTATGAATTCCTAAAAGACAAAAATCATCATGTCTTATTCTTGAGCATTCCACAGGGTCTTGCAACTAAGAGATCCTAAACGTGGTAAATTAGGATAGCAGGATAGTATCGGGATACTAACAGGGAAATGGGATAAGCATGTTAAACAATAAAATCGATTTTTAAAAACTTAATCTTAGTCCCTACTTATTTTTAAGTATACAATTGTTCAGTATTAAGATGCAAAAACAAAACTCATAAAATTACTAGGAAAGATATCAAAACAGAACACTGTAAATCAGTTTACTGTGTGAAAAGCACACAACCCTGAAGTAGCTGCCTTTAAATGCAGAAAACGGACTTCCAATCTAGTTGCTCAACAATTATATTCCAACACATTCTGAGCAAATATTTTGTACATAATTTTAACTTTTTTCTTTTTGACTAATGAAAAAAAAGACCCTAAGTATTATGATTTAAGGATAAACTATCAGTGGACCCAGAAACTTAGAGCCTTTTACTTGTTCTTTAATTCAAACATTTATTAATCACCCATTACTTCTAAAATGGAGCTCTGGGGGCACAATGGTTAAGCACTCAGGCTGCTAACCAAAAGGTCGGCAGCTCGAATCCACCTGCTGCCCCTTGGAAATCCTACTAGGCAGTTCTACTCTGTCCTACAGGGTCGCTATGAGTCAGAATTGACTTGACAGGAATGGGTCTGGTTTGGTTTTGGTTACTTCTAAAATACTGTGTTGAGAAGGGAATGCAACAGCAGAAAGATTCCTGACCTCAAGAAGTTTACAATCTAGAAAAGGAATTTACATTCTGGACGAGGAGATATATAATCAACCACTAGAATATCAATCACAAAGAAATAAATGCTACAATAGAGGTACATGCTGTGAGATCCCAGGGAAGAAGTGAGATAAAGAGAAATGAAAGACTACATAGAAAAGGCGGCTTTAGGCTAAGGAGGATTTGAAATTTGAGAATTTGAAAAAGGCAGAGATGGTACTCCAGGATGAAGGACAGAAGCAAAGGAACATCAAAATCCATCTTCAAGAAAATGGGTCCAGGATTGGTGAATATTGTGGAATAGCTGAAGCATAAAATTTGTGGATAGATGAGGCTATATAGCAGAATCAACTTATTGTAGGTACCTCTAAGCTAACCTAAGGGAATTAGGTTTCATTTCATTCTGAAAAAAAAAATGAGTCCCCATAAATGTTCACGATTACAATTATGGGTGAAAGCCAGAAACAATGTATTCTCTTAAATCAAGTTATATACGCCCTGAAATTGCTGATGACAATACTCTTTTTTAAAAATGTTTTCCGATACAAAAATTTATACATACATTGTTATGTGACTGATCACAATATTCTTAAAATTTTTTAAAAATAATTATTGTTTCTTTGAGAATTGGTGACACTTTGGTACTGGATTATTGGAAAATTAAGATTAAAAAAAAATCACAGTACAGAGAAAATGTGTAGAGCATCCTAGCACACTTAGAGCATCCCTCAAGTATTAACTTGAGCTGAGCTTGTCATCCCTGGTCATATCCTCCAAAATAAGTAAACTTACACTAATTTCCTTTCTCCTTTCAGACCCAAATCTGTGAAAGCTGATGAAAGACGGTTCTTAAAATCTACAGGCTCTTTGTGGTATTCTGAGAATAAATCGAAGTTTAGAATTGACAAGAGACTATATTTTGTTCTAAAAAAGATCAAAGTTCTTCCAAAACTCTATTTAGTAAAAAATAAAATAAAATAAATAAATAACGCTCATTTCACATAACCGTACACATCTAGTATGAACCTCACTGGTTTTGAGAACAAAATTAACCTATCCCCCACAAAAAGCAGTCAGCCAACAACAGAAGAAATTGACCTCAATTTCCAAGTGGGGACAAATAAGGCAAAATGATACACCACCACCCCCGAGATGAATTTTTATTTTAAATCTCCTTTACTGATCAATTCACTGAATACGTGCCTCACGTTTCAAATCACGAGTCAAACTGCAACTTCTTCCCGGCCCTGGACTCACCCTAGCCAGGCCCATGAGCATGTGGAGCACACGCCAACGGAAGATGAACTCAAAGTACAAGCGGCTTCCCTAACAGAAAGACCCGCCAAGGTTTCAACCGCACCGGAGAACAACAGTGGCGAAGGGGCACCGCGGTCCAGGCCCGCCCAGGGCCAGAGGCGACCCGGAGGCCGGCGCGGGGGGTGAACCCCACGAAGCGTCTCCGCCGCCATGTGCCGCCGTTTCTGCCGGGAGTTGGTTACATAACGCAACCCCCGAGCCCTGGAGCGTGCAGCACCCAGTACCGCCCGCGTTCGTCCCCTCGAGCCCAATGCGCGAGGCGGGCCGCAGCTGCTCCCCGGCGCGCAGAAGCCGGGCCTAGGCCAGGCGCGCGGAGGCCGGGCGGGCGCGGCGCGGCACAGAGGGCGCAGCCCGGACGCAGCTCGCAGCCCAGGCCGCGCCGACCCGTCCTCCGCCACCCCAGCCCAACCCCCCTTCTCCCTTCCCTCTACCTCAGAAGGGGGTGACCGAGCCGCCGCGGCCGCCAAGTCCAGTGGGGCGCGAGGCGAGGCGAGAGCTCCTCCCGCACGGATCCGTCACAGCATCTCCCAGGAGACACGGCCGCCACAGCCTGTATGCACACACCTCCGCCCCGCGGAAGCTGCTTCTCTCGGATCCGGCCTCCCCCGACCCTGCCTATCTCAGATCCACACCCCCGAGGGTGCCTTCGCCGATTGCAAGCTGGCAGACCCCTCAGCGGTTACAACGCAGCCGCTGTCCGCGCCGCGGTGCCGGGTCCTGCTCCTCGCAACTCGACCTCCTGAGCTCTAGCAGGGTTGGCCCTGCTTTGCGCATTACCCTGGGCAGACAGACCGAGTCCCACATAGCCGGGAGGGGAGGGGAGAAAAAGGGAGGGGAGGGAACAAGGAGGGTGGAGAGGGAGGGGAGAATGAAAGCAGATCGCGGCTGCGGGAACCTGAGTTCTCGCGAGTGTTCCGGCCTTCGGCCTCGGCTCCGCGGGAATTTTCAAACTGTGCCGGAATAAAGGTTGGGGGGAGGAAAGGGAGGAAAGGGAAGCAGAGTCGGGAACGGCGGGTCATTTACATAAGGTAAGGCCTCCCTGCCTGGACGAGCTGATGAGGGAGAAACACTACGAATCCCAGAATGCTTTGCGGGTTAAGTCCCTCCGGCGGCCCCGCCCACAGCCTGTCGCGGAGTTCAGGCAGGCGGAGGTGGTTCCACCCGCGAGAGCTGCAACCTTCCGGCCCGTGCGGTTTTGCGGGAGAGTCTTCAAGTTATCATCTGGCGCTGACTCCTGGCGGCCGAGTGATAATGTTTGTCCCCATGGCAGCCACGTTTGCCCTCCGGTGTTTTTCGTTATGTTCTCCGACCTTTTCAAGCCAAAAGTGAGTCCCAGACTTCTGGGGAAACGCTTTTTTCCCCTCCTGTATTTTTTCAATAACCCAGCGTGCTTTTGTGTCCGCATATGCTCACGCTGCCTAGCCTAATCTTTTTCGTCAAAACTACCCCAACTCCATATTAATTTTGGTCCCCCTGGGGTTTCATTGTGGAATTTCTTTTATTTGTTGTTAGGATCTACCTTTGAAGCTAGTCCAAGCACTAAACACGTTTCAAACAAAATAGATACGGCATAGTCTATGCCCTGGTGGTACAGTGGTTAAAACGCTGCTAACGGAAGGTCGACTGTTCTTTGGGCTGTTGAAACCCACCAGCCGCTCCGTGGGAGAACCCACCAGTCGGCCTCTGTAAAGATTTAGTGAAAACCCTATGGGGCAGTTCTCTGTCCTGTAGAGTCGCTATGAGTTGGAATTGGCTTGACGACAGTGGGTTAGTAGTCTGTAATAATAAAGACCAAAATGGATGTCAGAGGAGACTCTGAAACTTGCTCTTGCACGTAGAGAAGCTAACTGAATGGAAAAAATGATGAAGAGCTGAATTGAAGATTTCAAAGGGCAGCTGAGAAGACAAAGTAAAGTATTATAATGAAATGTGCAAACAGCTGGAGATAGAAAACCAAAAAGGAAGAACACCCACAGCATTTCTCAAGCTGAAAGAACTGAAGAAAAATTCACGCCTCAGGTGGCGATTTTGGAGGATTCTATGGACAAATGATTGAACAACACAGGACGCATCAAAAGAAGATGGAAGGAATACACAGAGTCACTATGCCAAAAAGACCTGGTCGGTGTTCAACTATTTCAGGAGGTAGCATATGATCAAGAGCCAATGGTATTGAAGGAAGAAGTCCAGGCAGCACTGAAGGCATTGGAAAAATACAAGGCTCCAGGAATTGACAGAATAGCAAATGAGACGTTTCAACAAACTGATGCAGCTGTGGAGGTGCTCACTCATCTATGCTACGAAATTTGGAAGATGGGTACCTCGTGAACCAACTGCAGGAGATCCATATTCGTGCCCATTCCAAAGAAAGGTGACCAAATGGAATGTGGATATTATTGAACATATCATTGACATCACACACGAGTAAAATTTTGCTGAGGGTAAGCAAAAGCAGTTGCAACGGCTACATCAACAGGGAACTGCCAGAAATTCAAGCTGCATTCAGAAGAAGATGTGGAACAAGGGATATCATTGCTGATGTCAGATGGATATTGGCTGAAAGCAGAGAATACCAGAAAGATGTTTACCTGTGTTTTATTGACTATCCAAAGGCATTTGACTGTGTGGATCATAACAAATTATGGATAACATTGTGAAGAATGAGAATTCCAGAACACTTAATTGTGCTCATGAGGAACCTATACTTAGACCAAGAGGCAGTCATTCGAACAGAACAATAGAATACTACGTGTTTTAAAATCAAGAAAGGTGTGTGTCAGAGTTGTATCTTTTCACCATATTTATTCAATCTATACTGAGTGTCATGGAGTGAATTGTGTCCCCCACAAATACGTGTATCAACTTGGCTAGGCCATGATTTCCAGTATTGTGTGGTTATCCACCATTTTGTCATCTGATGTGATTTTCCTGTGTGTTGTAAATCCTATCTGTATGCTGTTCATGAGATGGGATTAGCAGCAGTTATGTTAATGAGGCAGGACCCGATCTACAAGATTGGCTTGTGTCTTGAGCCAGTCGCTTTTGAGATATAAAAGAGAGAAGCAAGCAGAGAGGTATGGTTGCCTCACACTACCAAGAAACAAGAGCCAGGAGAGTAGCACATCCTTTGGACCCAGGGTTCCTGCTCTGAGAAGCTCTTCGACTGAGGAGGATTGATGACAAGGATGTTCCTCCAGAGCCAACAGACAGAAGGCCTTCCCCTGGAGCCGATGCCCTGAATTAGGACTTCTAGCCTACTAGACTGTGAGAGAAGCAGCAGTCAAGAAGTCAAACGACATTACATTGGGCACTTCAGGGACTAAGGTGTGCCTGACACAAGCCAGGCTATTTTCAGTTTCCTCATATGCATGCGAAAGCTGCCAATGAATAAGGAAGACCAAAGAAGAATTGATGCCTTTGAATTAATTATGGTGTTGGCGAAGAATGTTGAGTATACCATGGACTTCCAGAATAACAAGTCTGTCTTGGAAGAAGTACAGCCAGGGTGCTGCTTGGAAGCAAGGATGGCGAGACTTGTCTCTTATACTTTGGACATGTTATCAGGAAGGACCATCATGCTTGGTAACGAAAAAGAGAAAGACCCTCAACAAGATGGACTGACACGGTGGCTGCAACAACAGGCTCAAACATAGCCACAATTGTGAGGATGGTGCAGGACTGGGCAGTGTTCCATTCTCTTGTACATAGGGTCACTATGAGTCAGAAACAACTCAATGACACCTAACAACAACAATAGGAAAAGAAAAAAAACATACAAACTCATTGCCATCGAGTTGATTCCAACTCATAACAAACCTCTAGGACAGAGTAGAACTGCCCCATAGGATTTCTAATGAGCAGCTGGTGAATTTAAACTGCCGACCTTTTGGTTAGCAGTCCAGCTCTCAACCACTGCACCACCAGGACTTCAGCAACAACAATACCAAAACCAAAAAACCAAACCTGTTGCCGTCGAGTTGATTCCAATTCATAGAGACCCTATAGAACAGAGTGGAACTGCCCCACAGGGTTCCTAAGGAGTGCCTGGTGGATTCGAACTGCTGACCTTTTAGTTAGCAGTGTAGTTCTTAACCACTATGCCACCAGAGTTTCCACAACAACAGTAAATAGTAAATAAAAGAATTGTAACAAGGTAGAGGGCGGATTCTAACAGGTTGCTTTCCTTTACTGGGAAAGTTTATCCTTTTCTGTTTGCCTCTCCCATACACTTTCTGAGATAGTGCCTTTCAGAAATTTAATTTCTTTTGTTTTTTCTATGATTTTTGTTTCTTTATCGACAGAACCTTCTGTTTATTTGTACAAGGTACTGTGGTAAGATGTGGCAGGGAGCGAGTTAAAAGAGCACAGCTTTTGTCATAGGAGGTTTTTTAAAAAGTATTTTAAGTAGAGCTCTTCAAACAGAAACCATTCCTCTATCAGAGGTGCTGATTTGTGTCCTTAACTGGCTCTACATTCTACATTTCCTTTTTTTGGCCTCATTTTATGCTGTTTATGAGTACTCTACTTCTTGGTAATCAAAAGACCTGAGTTCTCAACTCAAGTGTGCTGCTAGTGCACTATGTGACTTTAGGAAAATCAAGTGACACCCCCCCCCCCCCAACCGGAATTCAGATTTCAGATCTGTAGAGCAAGGGAAACTAGTTTAGAGGATCAACTGGTCATCACATAGATGTTTATTAGCTTTCTTCTAAGATCGCTTCCAGTTTTAAAAGTCAGAAGTCTATCTCATCACACTTAACATACAGATTGATGGGCCTTCTAGATGATCTTTCCGATTTTAATATTTCTTTCCATCATTACCAACAGAATGATTTCTGTATGAGTGTCTATAATCTGGACCAACCTTCCTGTGCTATCTTATTTCCCTGTGTAGTTCCTCAGAAACCATTTCTTCACTCTCCTCCAAACATGTTTTGCCATTCAGTGCCTTGCAGCCCCTTGTCTAAAGCTTTACATCCTTCAGGGTCCATCTCAGGTCCTTTTTCTCCCCCAAATCTTGCCTTCAACTTCAGCCCACATTAATCACTAAAAACTTGCAGACAATATTCTAGGCGTTTCCCTTTTTGCTTCTGGCTCCCTCCATTTCCCATCATCCCCATCTCTTAGCTACACTGGGAGCACGAACTGTATGCTTACCCCATGCCTGCTAGTTTATTTTGTTTTTGTTTTTAATTGCTTTGTAAACTGAATTTCCAGTTTAAAACTCTCATCTAACCCCTTTTCTTCTTTCAGTCATTTAACTAAGCATATGCCAGATTATTTTTATTAGTTTCGAGAGGTGTGTTAATAAGTATTAAATTAAAAAAAGGTTTGGTGGGTCAAACAAGTTTGAGGGAAAGCTAGTTAAATAAAATTAAACATTTGTGTAGTATTTCACTGCCTTTACTATGCTTGGCATTTCCCAAAGTTGTTTGGCCATAGACTCCATTTACTCTTGTGGAATTTCTTGCCTCATTAGTGTTCCACAGAACAGACTTCGGTAAACACAGCTTCAAAGCTTTCCCTTACTGGAGAAAGCCCTGTGTAGTAAAAACAATGAGGTCATGAAGCCAGTCAAACTTAGGTTTTAATCCTGATTTACTACTAGCAACATGACTTTAATCAAGTTACTTCACTTTCTAAGCCTGTTTTCTCGTCTAAGAAAAAAAGATGTTACTTACTTCCCTTTAAGAGTTGTTGCAATGATTAAAGGGACTATGTGCCTAGCCCATAGGAGCAGTGGTAATTCAGTGGTAGAATTCTCACCTTCCATGGGGTAGACCTGGGTTTAATTCTCAGCCAGTGCACCTCATGCACAGCCATCACCCATCTGTCAGTGGAGGCTTACGTGTTGCTATGATGCTGATAGATTTCAGCAGAGCTTCCAGATTAGCATGGGCTAAGAAGAAAGGCCTGACGATCTACTCCCAAAAATCAGCCAATGAAAAGCCCCACAGACCATAAGTAGTCTGATCTGCACCCAATCACAGTGATGGTGCAGGACTGGGCAGCATTTCATTCTGCGGTCGCGGGGCAACTCCACAGCAGCAAACAACAACAGCAACATGTGCCTAGCTCAGAATCTCATTCCCTTTTCACCTATATGGTTGTTATGAATTGAATTGTGTCTTCCCCAAAATATATTTTGTAAATCCTAACCTCTGTGCCTGTGTCCTAGAATTTTCATCATGGATGAGGCTACACAAACTTTTGTTAAAGAGATTAAGCCTGTGACTGATGGATCTAACCAACTACTACAGCATAAAACCCATTAGCTTAGACTGAAGGGGACAAAGAAGGAACGAAAGGAGAGAACGCTGTCTGCCTCTTGGGATTCTGAAGGCAGGAAATAGGTCAAAGGTAATACATCTGTTGTCCTCTAAGAAAAGAAAACAACCATTCCTGGAGCAGCTCAGAGGTAAGCAGAGCTGTTGGAAGGAGCATGGGAAGCAGAGCTGCCTCAGCCTGAAAGGGTGGGGCCCTGGCCTTTGGGGTGTCAAAGGGTAGAGCCACGGCCTCCTAGGTTTCAAAGAGTCAGATATTCACCAACTCGGTTCCAGAATGTGGGGCTGCCATTCAGGTTGGCCAAGAGGATGGAGCCACTGCCGAAAGCTGAGGAGGCGGGGCTGCCAGCCCCAAGGGGCAGAAGAATGGGGCCTGCTAGGACCGAGGGGATGGAATTGCCATTCAGATGGACTAGGAAAATGAGGCTGCCGAAAGCCAAGGGAGCAGATTCCTTCCTAGTGGGTCTGGAAGGTGGAGCTGAAGCCCAGGGCAGAGGGGCCTCCACCCAAAATCCAGGGAACATGGCAAACACCCAGAGTCAGGGTGGTGGGGCCATTGCCCATATGATCTCAGAGAACAGAGGATTATTTTCAAGCCTTGAGCGCTAATGTAATGTGTTCTGCTGGGTTTTGGATTTGCTTGGTGCCTGTTATCCCTTCTTTTCCTCCAGTTTCTCCCATTTGTAATGGAAGTTTCTACCTTGTGTCTGTTCCACTATTGTACTTTGGAAACAGATAACTTAGAGTCTAGATTTCTCAGGTTCACAGATGAGAACGATTTTTGCCCCGGGATGGAATATGCCTAAAGTCTCACCCATATTTGATTTAGAGGATCCCGAAGAGATTTTGGACTTGGAGTTGATTTAAGACTTTTGAGATGATGTAATGGGGTGAATGTGTTTTTCATGTAGCAAAGACATGAATTTGGGGGGACCAAAGGGGGAATGTTATGGATCAGATTGTGTCCTCTAATAATATATGTTGTAAATCCTAACCTCTATGCCTGTGGTTATAATCCCATTTGGGAATGGGTTGTGTTTGTTATGTTAATGAGACAGGATTAGCATAGGGTATATGTTGAGTCAATCCTTTTGAGATATAAAAGAAATTAAACAAGCAAGCAGAGGAGAGATGCGGTAAGACATGGAGATCTCCAAGGAACCAGGAAGGAGAAACTGAAGAGACTAGGACTTTCCTCCAGAGCCAACAGAGAAAGTCTTTCTCTAGACCTGGCACTCTGAATTCGGACTTCTAGCCTTCTAAACAGTGAGAAAATAAATTTCTGTTTCTTAAGCCACCCGGTTGTGGTATTTCTGTTATAGCAGCACTAGATAACTAAGACAGTGGTCTTTAGTTATTTTGGTAAAGTGCCTAGGAAGTGATAATGATTAGTACAGACCCCCATGCTTCCATTTGGAATTGTTTTTTTCAAGAAATGATATTTCAGTACCAATCCAGAATCCTGGATTGACTGACAACCAACTGATTTCAGAAAATTTAGAAACTCATTGATGTGTTCTGAATTAGATCTTGTTTGTTTTGCAAAGTAATAGGAAAACCCTTAATACTTTTATTTTTAAAAACAATAAAGGAACTTGTCTGTCTCAAATAAAGACAACTGCCTTTGCCCTAACAGCTACATTTTCATCTCTTTTTTTTTTTTTTTTTTGGTAGAGCTTATTGGTTAGAATAGGTAGTGCCCCACCCTTGATTTTTCCAATTAACTATAAGCTTGGTGAGTAAAGAATTATGTTTTTCTTGTTCCCCACTACATTTCCAGCAATGACATAGTATCTGGCAGGTAAATAAATGCTCAAATAACTGTTTAATGAATGAATAAATATTTGTTGATTTCACCATTAAAAGCAAAACATACAGGGAGATCAGCTAACAGGGGGTACGAGAAAGCAGCTTCACGGAGCTTCCAGCAGGAGACAGAATAACCGGTAACCAGCGATATATGCTTTCCCACCCTCCACCCTTCTTCACCACCACTTAGCCTCTTCTGCTTCCTGCAGCCACAGTCTCTTGGCCAAGAAGCACCAGCTTCACCCCCATGTCGCTTAGATTCCACCCTCCCGCACTGGCCGGCTCCCTGAGCGTCTTTTGTTGGCTGCTGGTGTTGCTTTTTTCCACTTCTTTAGATTTCTTCCTTACCTCTCACCACCTCCCCCTCCTTTCTCTCAAATACTTGGCTCTGTGTGCCATCTTTGCTTCTTCCTGAAAAGCTGGGAAACACTGCTCAACTGTGAAACTGCTTCCTGGCCCATGCTGCCATGCTGGTAGGATCCCCGGGGCTTTTTTGTTTCTTTGTTTGCTCTGATTTGTTCTGTTTTGATTTGTTTGTTTGTTTTCTTTTTCTTTTCTTGGCTTGGGAGCCCCTTCTAGCTGGACAATACCACACGGTTTGGAAGCTACTCCCTCACTCTGTGCAGATGCACGGGGACATCCCTGAGGGCATTTCTTTTTTCTTGTTTCTTTATTTTGTTTTCTTTTCTCTTTTATTCCCTTTTTATCTTTCTTCTTTTTCAGTTTCTTGATTTATTGATTTTTTCTTTTACTCTTTTTCTTTTTTTTTTTCATTTTTGTTTTTCCCCATTTCTCAGTCTCTCTTCTTTCCACTCCAATAGCAAGCTCCCTTAGCACTCTTTTTTGTTTGTTTTTGGCTCCTGTTCCTCTCTCCTCTCTCTCCTCTTTCCCATACCCATCTTAGCTCTACACATCACAATCTACCCCCTCCTTCCTGCCTACCGCACCATGCGCTGAACATCACACTCCCAAGGAGCACAGGCACGGCCTACTGGAACCTGCCCTGCACTGATTCCCGGTCCGCAGTGTCAGCCCTGGTACCTGCCACAAACAACCCATCCCAGCAACTCCCCTTCAGCTAGACTTGCCCTGCTGTACCATATCTGAGTGACTAACCCTGCCCATTGGAGAAGGAGGTGAAACGTATTGTGCCCATAGACAAACAACAAAGAATGCACAGCTCGTTTGCTCAGACGTAACCAAACAAAACAAAAAATCAGGATGAAACAAACAAATCTGCAGTCAATAAACGAGGAAAATAGCCACTGAATGCCCCGAAGACAGCAGACAATATCAAAACATTTACAAAAACAGGACAGGATGGTTCCAGTAGGTGTCCAAAGTAAAACACCAGATAACTTTCTAGTAGAAGAAAAGGCACTAGACCTAACTGATAGGGAATTCAAATCTCTAATATTCAGAATTATCCAAGAGTTGAAGCAAAAAGCAACAAAAATGAGGAAAAAATAGACAAATTCACAGAAAAAGCAGACAAATTCATGGAAAATACAGAAAAAAAAGGAAGAATTCAAGAAAATAATACAGGAATAAAATGCTAAAATAAATTCCCAACTATAAATCATACAAAAAACAATTAGAAATCCAAAAGATAAACAACAAGATTTCAGAAATGGACAGTGTCATAGAAGGGCTGAGGAGCAGGTTTGAAATGATGGAAGATAGGATCAGCAAAATTGAACACAAATACTTGGATACAACTCTGTTTGAGGAAAAATCAGAAAAAAGAACAAAGAAAAATGAAAAAACCCTGAGAATTATGTGGGACACAATCAAAAGCAAAAAATCTGTGAGTGATTGGAGTTGCAGAACGGGGAGAAAACAGAAGACACAGACAGGATCATTTGCTGACAGAAAACTTCCCCAATATCATGAAAGATGAAAAGCTGACCATCCAAGAAGCTCAACGAACCCTGTATAGGATAAACCCCAAAAGAAAATCACCAAGGTATATCATAATCACACTTGCTAAAACCAAAGACAAAGAATCGTGAGAGCAGCTTGAGAAAAACAAAAAGTCACATACAGAGGAGAAACAATAAGACTAAGCTCAGATTATTTGGCAGAAACAATACAGGCAAGAAGGCAATGGGATGACATATACAAAACCTTGAAAGAAAAAAATTGCTAGCCAAGAATAATATATCCTGCAAAACTTTCATTCAAATATGATGGTAAAATTAGGTCATTTCCAGATAAACAGAAATTAAGGGGCTATGTAAAAACCAAACCAAACTTACAAGACGTATTAAGGGGAGTCCTTCAATCTGAGAACAAACAGCATCAGGCCACAGGCTGAATATAGTACACAGAATTGTACTAGCCAGATACCAACTTAGGAAATGAAGTCTTAAGGACTATGCAAAACCAAAAGAATTACAACAGGGAACCAGAGAGGTTAATCTGTAAATGACAACAACACCAGAACAATAAAAGAGGGAATAAATGGTGTAGGTATAGAACCTCCTAATGGAGAGGAAGGCAAGGCAATACCAAGTAATAATAGACTGGTTCAAATCTAGGAATAAGGGTAAATTTCAAGGTAACCACAAAGAAAGTTAACAAACCTACTCATCAAAATAAGAAAAACAAAGTCTCTGTAAAAACAAAACCAAAAGAAATGAAAAAAGATCCACCAATAAAAGGAACTCAGCACAGGAGAGTAAGAGGAACAAAGAAAACATCAGCACCACAAAAACAGCACTGCAAAATGGAATCCCACTCCTAGGAATATATCCTAGAGAAATAAGAGCCATCACACAAATAAACATATGCATACCCGTATTCATTGCAGCACAGTTCACAGTAGCAAAAAGATGAAAACAACCTACGTGCCCATCAATGGATGAATGGATAAACAAACTATGGTATGTACACACAGTGGAGTGTTATGCAATGATAAAGAACAATGATGAATCTATGAAGCATCTCATGACATAGATGAAACTGGGGGACATTATGCTGAGTGAAATAAGTCAATCACAAAAGGACAAATATTGTATGAGACCTCTACTGTAAAACCTCATGTAAAAGTTTACACACAAAAAGAAACAGTCTTTGTTGGTTACAAGGGATGGGGGGGGTGGTGGGGGAACTAAATAGACAATAGATAAGTGGTATCTTGGGTGAAGGGTAAGACCGTATGCAATACTGGGGAAGCCAGCACAACTTGTATAAGGAAAGGTCATGGAAGCTCCATAGACACTTCCAAACTCCCCGAGGGACTGAATTGCTGGGTGGAGGGCTATGGGGACCATGGTCTTGGGGAACAACTAGCTCAATTGGCATAACACAGTTTATAAAGACAATGTTCTACATTCTACCTTGGTGAGTAGCATTTGGGGTCTTAAAAGCATGTGAGCAGCCATCTAAGATACTCCACTGGTCTCACTCCTTCGGGAGCAAGGGAGAATGACGAGAACAAGATACAAGGAAAAGATCAGTCCAAAGGACTAATGGACCACAGCTACCACGGCCCCCACCAGACTGAGTCCACTACGGCTAAATGTTGCCCAGCTACCACCACTGACTGCTCTGACCGGGATCACAATAGAGGGTCCTGGACAGAGCTGGAAAAGGATGTAGAACAAAATTCTAACTCACATAAAAAAGACCAGATTTACTGGCCTGGCAGACTGGAGAAACCCCGAGAGTATGGCTCCCGGACACCCTTTTAGCTCAGTGGTGAAGTCACTCCCGAAGTTCACTGTTCAGCCGGGGATTGGACAGCCTCATAAAAAGGGACTATTAAGGCACAGCAGTCCAGGGACAAGGACTAGCAGGCAGGAGGGGACAGGAAAGCTGGTGATAGGGAACCCAAGGTTGAGAAGAGACAGTGTTGACATGTTGTGGGGTTGTTAACCATTGTCATAGGGCAATACGTGTACTAACTGTTTAATGAGAAACTATTTGTTCTGCAAACCTGCATCTAAGGTACCAAAAAAAAAAAAAAAGAATTATCTATGTGAGATCAAATCGACAACAGCAACTCAAAAGGTTTGATGGGAAGCCTAGGGGAGAGTGAGTTGAGGATAATGGTGATGGAATAATTTGGAAAAGGATAGTGAGAAAAGCAGCATAACTGGAAGAATGTAGTCAGTGTCATTGAATTGTACATGTAGAAACTTTTGAAATTGTGTGACTTTGGCTATGTATATTTTCACCAAAAAAAAAAGGTCCTCCAAAGTGGAGAAGGTAGTGTTGACATGTCGTGAGGTTGTTAACCAATGTTATAAAACACTATGTGTACTCACTGTTTAATGAGAAACTATTTGTTCTGTATACCTTCATCTAAAAGTACAATAAAAAAAAATTAAAAATAAAAAAAAAACAAAATATACAATATTAGATTAAAAGGAACTCTAGAGATTTTCTAGGTCAACTAGCTCATTTTATAGACACAGAAAGCAATCATCAAATGATTTCCTGCAAACATATCATTCCCAAACCTAAAGGTTTGGGTATGATTTTTAAATTTGTTTTGTTTTAAAAAATCTACAGTTTTTAAGGGAAAAAACTAATATAAATATTTATGTCATTAAAATATAGTCTTTATGCACTTAAAAAATTGTTTGCAGGAATAGTACAAAAAACCCCCAATTTTATTCTTTTCTCTGAACACTGAGAGATTTGTCATAAATATATACCACAGTTGACTTCTCGTTAAAAATTATTCTTCTTTCTACCTTTCCCTTTCTATCACATCCTCATCTCCCCAAACTCCAAAGTTACTTTAAAAAATCTGTATATTTTAATTAAAACTGTCAGGCTTCAAATTTCCTGTTCTTTTAACCCAAAGAACATCATTGATGATGGATCTTGAAATTTTGCTGTAGATAGCTATAGGCTGTGTACTCAGGTACTGTTGTACTTTTTCTTCCCTCCAACCTTTAAATCCTCAAAACCCATGCCTGCCTTAGAACAGTGTTATGCTAGATTCCTGAGGGCACGTAATAATTGTATGTTTATTCTAGCTGTTGGTGTTGCAAATATGGGTCACAAATCTCTCACTTGCCTGAAACTCTCTGCTTGTAAGGTAACCCAGGTAACAAAAACTGGCTCTGCAGGGTTAGACAGTGATGGAGATGAGAACTGTCAAGTGTGATGTTCCATTGAGGGAGTAGATCACCCATTGGAACAAATGTTTTGTGCCCAGTTTATTAGGTGGATTCTCAGACTTTTTTTTTCTCATAAGCCTATTTTAATGTCGTTGGACTTGTACTTCATATATTAACTATGGTGTTTGCATAGTGCTGTAAGTTTTCAAAGCATTTTAAATTATCATAACAATATCTCTAAATTCTGTCTTTAAAACAATATCTTTAAACTGTAAACTGTGAATTTTTTGCCTTTTGGGGTGATCTTTACTCCTTGGGTCTTCTGCATGGTTTTTAAATAAGCTGCAGGTAGACTTGCTGAATTTGTTTAGAGAAAAGTGTACATGATGTGGTATGTTTTGCCGTGTAATCTTTGGGAAAATAGAAACAAGAAGATGTTAACTTGGATGTCTTCAGTAACAGAGTCAGAAATGGAATGTCCAGAATAAAGTTCAGAACACTCTTGTCCTAAAAATAAGTTTAAATGTAGAAGGTCCTTAGGATTTAGAAGTGAATTATTTATTAGCAGACCACATAATTCCTTGTTTAGTGAAGACAACAATGAAGAACATTAGTAAAACCATAATTACATGTTTAAAGTTCTAAGTCATCATTCTCAAGTAGTATTTTTCAGTGTATTTTTGTTTTGTTTCAGTTGCCTGTCATTCATTCATTCATTGGTTCATCTATCAAATAGTTACTGAGTGCTTTCAGTGAGCTAGCTACTATTCGAAATACCAAGAATACAAAGCATAATAAGACCAATATCTGTGTCCTTCGGCGGTGCCATCAGGACAATATAATTAAATGAAAAAAATCATTTTTTGCCTGAAATATTTTTATAAAAGCTGCCTTTAAAACAAAGGAGAGCTATACTTCTTTCATAAGTATCTTGTTGATAATTACTTTGAACACTCATCATTCACAGGAATGTTCTAGTCTCACATTCTGGTTTTAGTTGAGCCTTTTATTCACTGGAATTAGTTGGGTCACAGACTTTCATTTCCCATCAGTTGGACAGAAGGTAGTTTTAAGAAAGCCTGCCACCTTTGTGTTTGGAGTGTTTTTGAATGACAGCTCTATAATTGTCACTCAGATTTCTTTTGTTCTTATGATTCCAAGTTCTCTTATTTTAAAGGGTCTAATTTTAAAGTTAGATAACTACTCTTCATTACCTTTGTCACAAATTGATCTTAAAGTTTCATGCTGTTGGCGAATTTCAGTTGTTAAGCATAATACAGTGCTTTGGCTAGAAGAATTTGAATAACTAAACATACCCTTGCTACATGTATTGCCATAGCACTCATGTTTTTGTGTCACAGGGGGATTTTATGTACTCTGGATGATTAATGCAGAAGTCAGTTATGGAATCTTCTAATCTTACCCCAGACACATATGCATGACCTCTTCAATAGATCAGCTTTTTGGAAAACAGACACCGATAAATCTTTAGGAAATAAGGCTGGGGAGATACCTCCTCAGCAGGGTGGAGACCTTGAGCTCCAAAACAGGAGGATGGGGAGGGACACACGGGAACCATAGCGTAGAGTTACAGAGTTTAAAGATTAGAAAAAAAAAAAAAAAAGAGTATTTCAGTTTGAACGTCATGAAGGTTTCAAAGAGTAAACTATAGCCTTACTAACCCTGTAAGACTGAGAAGGGGTCATGCTACAGAAACATTAAAGGACAAAGTGAATGAGTGCAAAACAACTTTGGCAGATTTGGGTATAATTCCATCTGATTTGAGACCGTTTGTTGTGTAGACTAAATGTCAATAAGCGTAAATATCAGTAAGAATAAATCTCAATGGCAATGCAGGTGGAGTCCTCAAGAGTTAAATGCTTTTGTTGCGTTATTTAATTAGAATCATTTCTTTCCTTTGGTATTTTTGCTGGCATGCTTCAAACCTGCACACTGTCAACCTCCTGGAGAGGAGATCTGAAACACTGTTTCCCAATGTCACAGTCAGCTGTCAGCTTCCCCCAGACCACCAGGGGCCCACAGGTAAGGAATAGCCAGAGTGAGTCACATCCCATTGTAGAGCAGACTCACGACACAAATGCAGTAGGATCGACTCCTCCAGCGTGAGGTTTAAAAGCAGTATTCTCCTGAGAAGTTCCTTGGATATGTGAAACACTTGGGAAGCAGCATGTTGAAACACCAAAACACTGAATTCGGAGGAAAAATGTAAATTTGAATCCTGACCCCCATGCTACCTTTTGCTATCTATGTGTCTATAGATAAAGACCTTAAACTGACCAAGCCTCAGTTTCCTCATCTGTTGTGAGAATTCAATAGACTCGTATATGTGAGAACACATAGTACACTTTGAATTACTGTCAGATATTTGCTATTGCCAACACCTTTTGAACATCAGATGATTTATTTAAGCTGTATAAATAAGAGCAATATGTGATAGTATAGAATATATTTTTTCATTGTTTAGAATGAATTGCTCTACATAAATGTCAGCCTATATTCCATCACTGTATTATGATTTTACTTTTAATTTGCTGGCCATTGATTTTGAATGCTAATCTGCATAATGTATAGTTTTATATAAGAATCATAGACTATCAGAATCAGAAGATCTTTTTGAGGTTACCCAATCCAGCTTGTTTCAGTGAGAAGAGTTTTTCCCAAAGTCATATTTAGTTTTTGGCAAAACCTAGATAGACAACCACCAGGGTTCCTAAGTCCCTGTCTTTCATTTTCTTCACTAGAAGAAAATTAATATTATTGTAAATTACTCTTACGGCACAACTGCAAACAAAATTAATCTATTCTGCCACTTTAAAACGTCAGGATAGATAATTAGACAGGAAATAAAACACAATTGAGATATGAAAGAGACAAAAAACATCTCCAGCTTAATGAACCAGAAAAAAAACTTACACTTTAATTGCTGCTATTATCTGATGCATTGGTGTCAAGTTAATAGAAGGGACACTCCAGACAAAGGAAGTTAATGAATGATGTTGCTATTTACACACAGTTGAGAAGCCTGCTGCCAGGAACTAGGAAAGGGGATAAGGATTCATTACAGCATCAGTCACACTGTATCCTGATTACTTTTTATAAGTTATCTTCCTGTGTAAGCTGCGAGTCTTAGGGCAGAGACAAAGCCTCTTTCATTTTTTATTTTGGTTATTTGCAGCTTTTCTTTGTCAGTCTAGCTAAAGGTTTGTCAATTTTATCGGTCTTTTCAGAGAACCAACTTCTGGTTTTATTGATTCTATTGTTTTCCTGTTTTTGTTTATTTCTGCTCTGATCTTTGTTATTTCCTTTCTTATGGTAGGTTCAGGCTTAGTTTGCTCTTCTCTTTCTAGCTCCTAGAGTTGTCGAGTTAGGCTGTTGATTTGACATCTTTCTTCATGTAGGAGGCATTTATTGCTGAGCACTGTCTTTACTGCATCCCATATGTTTTGGTATGTTGTGCTTTCATTTTCATATGACTCTAGAAAATTTGTGATTTCTCCTTTGATTTCTTTCTTGATCTATTGGCAGTTTAATAGTGTGTTGTTTAATTTCTATATGTTTGTTTATTTTCCAGATTTTTTTTTTTTTCCGTTACTGATTTCTAGCTTCCCTCTGTTGTGGTCCCAGAAAATACTTTGTATGTTTTCAATCTTTTTAAATGTATCAAGACTTGCTTTGTAACCTACCATGTGGTCTATCCTGGAGAATGATCCATGTGGTCTGGAGTTAGATTGAGTAAGTATGGTGAAAGTATACAACCCCTATGCACACTTTTCCTGATTTTAAACCATGCAGTATCCCCTTGTTCTATTTGAACAACTGCCTCTTGGTCTATGTACAGTTTCTGCATGAGTGCAATTAAGTGTTCTGGAATTCCCATTCTTCATAATGTTATCCATAACTTATTATTATCCGCACAGTTGAATGCCTTTGCATAGTCAATAAAACGCAGGTAAAAATCTTTCTTGTATTCTCTGCTTTCAGCCAAGATCCATCTGACATCAGCAATGATATCCCTCATTCCATATCCTCTTCTTAATCTGGCTTGAATTTCTGGCAGTTCCCTGCTGATGTACTGCTGCAACTGTCTTTTAATTATCTTCAGCATCTAGGCATAATTTTACTTGCATGTGATATTAATGATATTGTTTGATAATTTCTGCATTCTTTCGGATCACCTTTCTTTTGAATGGGTACAAATACAGATCTCTTCCAGTCAGTTGGCCAGGTAGCTGTCTTCCAGATTTCTTGGCATAGGCCAAGTGAGCACTTGGAGCATTGCACCCGTTTGTTGAAACATCTCAATTGGTATTCCATCAGTTCCTGGAGCCTTGTTTTTCACCAGTGCCTTCAGTGCAGCTTGGACTTCTTCCTTCAGTACCATTGGTTCTTGATCATATGTTACCTCTTGAAATGACTGAATGTCAACCAATTCTTTTTGGCACAGTGGCTTTGTGTATTCATTCCAATTTCTTTTGATGCTTTCTGCCTCATTCAATTTTCTGCCCGTAGAATCCTTCAGTATTGCAACTCAAGGCTTGAATTTTAACTGTGTTAGCATCTAATTTGCTGATTCTTTCTTCTGCCTGATTAAATTTGTTGGTAAGTCCTGTTGTGTTTCTCTTTTCAGTTATTGTTCCTTTCAGTTGCAAGATCTCTTTTTTTTAGATCCTCATTTTCTTCATGCATTGTTTTCCTTATTTCTTTTAGCTCTTTGTCTATGTTTTCCCTTAGTTCTTTAATTATGTTTAATGTTGTTGTATTCTTGTATTTTTTCTTTCTTTCATTTATTTGGTCATGCCTAGATGCACTTTCACTCCCTTTGTTATATTTATTTTAGTGGGCCATTATTTCTCTGTTCTTTGTGTGTCTTGTGATTTTTTGTCAGGGCATTGGAATTTTTGAGGGTGCTCATGTTCTCAGTTTTCTCCAGTACTTGGTGTTTTTGCCCATGCTACCTTCTCCAAAAAACTCTTAGGTGGGTAGAGCTTTCAGCTTTTAATTATCGTTTCCTCTCCCTCTCTGTAATAGCTCCTTCTCTCTCCCTGGTTTAATTAGGATTCAGAAGTTCCAGATCTTGGTTTTCAACTTTCAATCTCTCCCAAACACACCAGAGAACATATTGTGGTCAGTCTGTCCACTAGCCACCAGTGGGCACAGGCCTCTCTCTGGTTATTATTCCTTTCTCTCTTTTTGCAACCATGGTTTTAGTAGGGTAAACCCACACCCAGTGAGCCCCCTTCAGGGCTGTGTGTTGCCCTCCAGTTTTGCCTGAGGCTTCCTTCCCTGCTCTTTGGGGGCTGCTTATATCTGAGCTGACATTCAGGGGAAGCACAGGCAGACTTTCCTCTGTTTCAGGAGAAGGGGGGCTGGCATTCCCTAGAAAGACCTTTGAGAGATCTGTGTTGTTGGTTTCAGAGCCCAGTGGCCCTGTTTTGTTTGGGGGAGCATTCTCCACTTAGGTAACCCACCTCCTGACTCCACTGTAGGGAACCTTCTGTAGGGGTTTGTGTCAGTCCAGCATCCAACAGTTACCAATTGGGAATGGGGTTATCACACTCCATACTGACCCCTGAAGCGGTCTGCCTTGTTGCTATCAGAGCCTCCCGTGTAGTGTGATCGCTGTGGGTATAGCCTCCACTAAAGATGCCTGTTTCCTAGCACATAGCAGCCTCAGTCAGCAGTCCTCAGTGCCAACTGTAAGGGGGAGTAGACAAACCAAAACTGATACCAGGGAGCCTGTCCTGTTGATTCTAGAGGCCTGAGCTATGGGGTGCACAGGGAGGCAGGTAGAGTGCTGACTATGGGAGCAGACTCCACTTTGGGGGTCTTCTGTAGCAGTTTGCAACAGCCCGGCAACCAACAATTACCAGGCGGAGGGGTGTG
Source organism: Dugong dugon (assembly GCA_030035585.1). Taxonomy (NCBI): domain Eukaryota; kingdom Metazoa; phylum Chordata; class Mammalia; order Sirenia; family Dugongidae; genus Dugong; species Dugong dugon. The sequence goes on along the minus strand of CM057469.1, from coordinate 16,900,291 downwards.
TGTCATGCTGTGGTCAGATCTCTATGGAGGTCTGCCTTGTTGGTATCAGAGTCCCTCCCCAACTCCGGTAGATTGTTGTCTGTGAACGCAGCCTCCACTTAAGACTCCTGCTTCCTAACATGCAGTAGCCTTTGTCAGCACTCCTTAGCACCAACTGGAAGTGGGGGCAGACTAAACTTAATTGACTCCCAGGGAAGTTTGTCCTGTTGGTTTCAAAGGCCAGAACTATGGGGTGCAGAGGGAGGCAGGTAGAGTTCTGTCTATGAGAGCAGACTCTACTGCAGGAATCTTCTGTAGCACTTGACAGCTGGCTTGCAGGTGACAGTGTCTGGGTCAGGGAAGTGTTGTCATGCTGCAAATGGAACCCCCAGGTCCACCTTGTTGCTATCAGAACCCCCTCTGTAGTATGTTGGCTATAGGTGTAGCCTCCACTAAAGATGCCTGCTTCGTAGCACACAGCAGCTTCCATTAGCAGTCTTCAGCACCGACTAAAATGGGGAGCAGACAGAATTGAACTGACTCCTTGAGAGGTCTGTCTTGCTGGTTTCAGAGGCCTGACCAGTGGGATGCACAGGGAGGCCACTAGAATGTTTACTGTAGGAGCCACTGCACGGGCCTTCTGTATCAATTTGCAGTAGGCTTGCAGCCAACAGTGTCCAGGTTGGGGAGGTGCTGTCACACTTCAAACAGACCCCAGGGAGGTCTGCATTGTTGGTATCGGAGCCCCCCTGTAGAATGTTGGCTGTAGGTGTAGCTCCCACTAAAGATATCTGCTTCCTAGCACACAGCAGCCTCAGTCAGCAGTCTTCAGCACAGACCAAAAGGACATAATGCTAAGTAAAATCAGTCAGTCACATAGGACAAATATTGTATGATCCCACTTTTATAAGAAGAGAAGACTGTATATACAGAAACCAATATGCATTTATGGTTACCAGGGTTGGCAGGGAAGAGGGAATCACTCTCTACATCATAGACACTTGTTATTTTTGATGATGGGAAAAGTAGCACCGAATATGCTTGTGATGAGCACAGCTTGACCAAAGTAAATGATGCCACTAAGATGCACACAAAAGAAAAAGATATTTGTGCTAAAGAATATGACATATATAATTTGGCAACAGCAGCAACAATAACAAAAAAATTAGCGTATGGCTACATATGTATGTGTATAGGCATATATGTGTACGAGTAGGTACAGGTGTGTACATATGTGCGCACAGATAGAAGTACCTATATGTACGTGTACATAGAGATATGTGTGTGCACTCATATATATTTATAGAGGGCACAATTACAGATATTTCTCAGACATAACCAAATACCTTGCAAGATTGGTTTTCTGGGTTTAAAGGCTTAGGACCTTAGTCTCATGAGACAATTCAGTCAATTGGCATAATATAATTCACAGAGTTCATCCTAGTGAGATAGTAGCATCTGGGGTCTTAAAAACTTGTGAGCAGCTATCTAAGATACAACTATTGGTCTCTATTGTCAGGAAGAAAAGGGAAAGAAGAAAATCAAAGTCTCAGAGAAGAAACTAATATACAGGGCTAATAGCCTACATAGCCACGGACTCATCTACCCTGAGGTCAGAAGAACTAGATGGTGCCTGGCTACCACTACCAACTGTTCTGATCAGGGCCAGAATAGGTAGAACCAGATAGAATGGGAGAAAAATGCAGAACAGAACTCAAATTCTTAAAAAATCCAGTCTTAACTGGACCAGTTGAGGCTAGAAGACTCCCTGAGACTATCACCCTGAGATACTCTTTAAAACCTTGAACCAAAATCATCCCAAGGTTAACTTTCAACAAAATAACAGACTGGCACACAAAATAAAGGATATTACTTGTTGTGATCATTAAGGTTGTGTGTCAACTTGGCTGGGCCATGATTCTCAGTGGTTTGGCAGTTGTGATGTAGTTTGGCAGCCATACGATGACATGATCACTTTCATGATGAGATTTGATATAATGTGATTGCCTCCATGATGGGATCTGCTGTGAATAGTCAGTCAGTTGAAAGGGAGTTTCCTTGGGGGTGTGGCCTGCTTTGAATATGAGTAGACTTTCTGACAAGGCTTGCGGGTTTTTGCTTGCTCTGGATCCTGCAGGTCGCTCCTGTTCATCTGACTTCCAGTTCTTGGGGCTTGAGTTGACAGCTTACCCGCTGTCTTGCCTGCCAATCTTGGGATATATCAGTATTCGGATTCGTCGATCTTCATAGCCTGTGAGCAAGAGCCCTGCTGTCTGACCTGCAGATTTTGGGTTCACCAGCCCCTGTGGCTACATGAATCAGGAGAAGGTTCTATCCTGACCCACGAACTTGGGACGTTCTAGCCTCTACAACTGCATAAGCCATTTGCTTAATATAAATCTCTCTGTATATGTATTTATACACTTTCCTGGTTTTGCTTCTCTAGAGAACCCAGTCTAAGACACCTGTGAATACGATGCTCCAAATAAAAAACCATCTATATGAGAACAAAAGGTCAACATTTACTCTAAAGCAAAGATGACAAGGGGGCAGGGAAACTAGACTACTGGAAATGGAATAACCAGAACGCAACTAAAGAGAATGTTGACACATTGTGAAAAATGTAATTAATGTCACTGAACAATTTGTGTGGAAATTGTGAAATGAGAACCCAATTGCTGTGTAAAGTTTCAATGAAAACACAATAAAATGTTTTTTTTAAGAAAGAATATTAACATGATACTTAGGGAAATGGAAACCATATGCAAAAGTTTTCTAAAGGTAACAACAACTCCAGAACTCCAGGAAATTTTCAGATATAGGAGTAAAGAAGCTTTAAAAATGAAGATAGGAATATTATACTATGGTATTTTCTTTAATTATGTGAAAAGCAGGTAAAATTTTGAGCTCTGGCTCAGTCCAGTCATGTTGGATATTGTGAGACAAATGTCTCTCTCTTAAACCATGGGCTTTCCTACCTGACTAAGCTGAATGTTTTTATTCTTACAGGTTTCCCACAGTGACTGATCCTTTACACCTCCTCCAAGATCCCTCACTTCCTCATGCCTTCTAGTTGTCGAGTTTGTGGTCAACATGATTTCACACTGCAAACAAATGGAAAACACTAATTACTACGCTTATTACCATCAGTTATATACTAACATTTGTGTATGTGTGTCTAAATATAAATGTATAAAAGGTAAATTGTACAGCAGGAAAATGTATAGGAAATCTAAGCAATTCAGCTTCAGAATTTACTGCTTTACTAATATTTTCCACTTTATCTCATACCACAAAAAGAGATGGTATTTGTGTTTTATTTTTTTAAGGGGCTGTGTGTTTCTCATTTTACAAAAAAATCTTATTGTACTAAAATCATAGGTTTCAGTTACTAGAAGCCAAATGAATGAATGAGCTGTTGATAGAACTCATAAAATACTTTCTGGATTAAAAGGAGAATGTGACTCATCACTTTTATCCAGTCACCTCCTGCTTTTGCTAAATTTTGTTACTTGTGATCTTTCAGGAGAAAGCAGAGTTGGTGTTTGCTTATTATCAAGTACAGTGGTTGAATATATAACTAGAATGGGCTCTTGCATGGCATAAAATAATTACTGAAAAGATTCAGGTTTGTTATTCTTTGTGAGTACATCTAACCCTTTAAAAATAATGCCTCCAATACAGAAACAGATGAAAATTACAGGGATTTGTAAAGCTTATCAAAATTTTATTGCTCTCCTGACTCTGTCACTTCCTAGTTCAATAGCAAGTTACTTAACCCCTCCATGCCTCAGTTTCCTCATTTGCAAAATGTAAAAAATAGTAGTTTTATCCTCATAAGAGTTACTGTGAAAATTAAATGAATTAATGTTTAAAACATTTAGAACCATATTTGGCACATAGCAAGTGCTCAGGAAGTATTAAATAGTCTCATGATTACTTCAAATTTAAAAATATTAAACAGATGCACCTGTGTTTCTTTAAATCCATGTCCTCTTGTTTACCACCAACCATATAGTTTGTGGTTTGTTACTTATTACGTGTTGTTAGTAATCATCCTCTTATTACAAAATGGCTACAATTCTTCTTAGAGGATTTCTTAGTCATCTAGCGCCGCTATAACAGAAATACCAAAAGTGGATGGCTTTAACAAATAGAAGTTTATTCTCTCACAGTCCAGTAGGTTAGAAGTCCGAATTCAGGGCGCAGGCTCCAGGGGAAGGCTTTCTGTCTCTGTTGGCTCTGGAGGAAGGTCCTTGTGATGCATCAGTCTTCCTTTGGTCTGGGACCATCTCAGCACAGGAACCTCAGATCAGAAGGATGCACTGTGCTCCCAGCGCAGTTTTCTTGGTGGTATGAGGTTCCCAAGTCTCTCTGCTCACTTCTGCCTTTTATATCTCAAAAGGGATTGGCTTAAGGCACTATCTGATCTTGTAGATTTCATCAATATAACTGCCGTTAATCCATCTTATTACATCATAGCGATAGAATTTACAACACATAGAGAAATCATATCATATTGCAAAATGGTAGGCAATCATACAATACTGGGAATCATGACCTTGCCAAGTTGACAGATACTTTTGGGGGACAGAATTCAATCCATGACACAGGAATATTGTACTTTTCATGCAAATAAAGTATTATCAAACAGTTAGCTTCATGTGGAGGCACTAAGCCATCCTCAGTGTGCATGCTCATTTAGTCATTATATCAGTCACCCTGGTCCAGCCAGTTGTCTTGGGAACAGTTGGCTGAACTCTTGGTCTGCAAGACCAGAAACTGGAACTGAGAGGCCACAGAAAAGCACTGGTCCCTAGCTATAAAAGATTCAAGTTGTGTCGAAAACCAGCTTCTATGTGGAGGATGCTAAAACACTTGCCTCCATGTGGGGGCTCTTGAGACCTTTGGGGCCAGAAAGGGATAGAATGAGGTCCACTGGCCTCATAAGAGGAGTTTCTCTGATCCCATTACCTAAAGTGCACCCCTCCTCCTCACTGTCTATTCTCTTACCCTGCTTTTTCTTCATAGCACCAGCTGACATATTTTATCTTTATTTGTTTACTGTCTGTCTTCCCAAGTATCACCACCACCACTAGAATGGAAGGTCCAAGAGAACAACGACCTAGTTTTATTCACCATTTATGTCTCCAGCACATAGTAGATACTCAATAAATATTTGTTAAATGAATGATTGAATAAGTAATGCCACACTTCTTTTCTTCTCTATGTTTAATTCACTTTTCTCCTCCACAGTATTCAGCAACTTCTTTTTTGGAAATTATTACCTAGCTCTGCTTTGCTGAAAGAAACCTAGGAAAAGGATTTCTCCATGCTTTGACCATACTTTAGAGGCTGCATGCCCCTATAGTCATGTTTTATTACATTCCTAGAATCTGAGTTCCATACTAGGTTTGTTCTACTGTACTAAATGTTTCTGTTTCATATGCCTAAAGTCCTCAGTTTTGCCACCTGTCTTAGGCTGTGTTCTCTAGAGGAGCAAAACCGTTGGAACTTGTGTATATATGTATATACACATATATGTAGAGAGAGAGATTTATTTCAAGGAACTAGCTCATGCAGTTGTGGAGGCTGGCAAGCTCCTAATCCATGGGTCAGGCATCAGGTTGGAGGCTTCTGACTCATGTGGTTGCAGTGGCTGATGAACCCAAAATCAGCAGGTCAGACAACAGGCTGCTCACTCACAGGACTGCAGGAGCTGCCATATCCCAAAATCTGCAGGTCAGATGGCAGGCTGCTGGGTCACATCCCAAGAACCAGAGTTCAGAGGATGACAAGTTAGATGCAGGATCAAGAGAGAGTGGGCTTTGCCAGAATATCCATATATATTGGATTCAGGCCACACCCCCAAGGAAATGCCCCTTTCGACTGATTGACTTCTCACATGAGATCACAAAATGGTGGGTGATTACATAATATCTGCCAAACCACTGAGAATTATGGCCTAGCCAAGCTGACACATAACCATCACACCACACTTAAAGCAGCTGTTCCTGAGTACAGGGACACTAGCATATGAATGAACAAATGATTTCAGTTGTTCCTGGCTGGACAGACCCCTTGCCCATCAGGCCAACCCTAAAGTAACAGAAGGACCTTGTCCTGAACTTCACTGAGAGCAGCAGTGTTAAGAACTGTTAAACCAAGAGAATAAAACTCCAAGTATTGGCACATACTGGCCAACCACATTGCTCAGCAGCTTACAACCAAGGACAGGAACCAGGCAATGCCTGCCTGCTGGTCCAGGGGAAAGGGTGCAAACTGATCTTGGTTTCAGCTTAAGTTCAGCTCATAGTGCTGGAGAAGACCCACCATGCTTCTAACTGCGTACTATTGATTGATTTACAGACTGACAGTCTGTTACACAAAGGTTATCCTGCTACTTCAGCTCTCACAGGACAGTCAAGAAAATCCATGTGACTGAAAGAAGATAAATAAAGATCAGGATAACATGAGGTTCTGATCATCTTATCTAATGAGTGAATTTCAAAATTGGACCCCTACACATGGAAACCATGTGTATCTAGAGCTTTAAGTTTCATGTAAACTCCTCTAAAATGGTCATTGATGAGCTCATCTGAAAACATGTGGAATATAGATTAGATGACTTCTTCTAAGGCCCCTCCTGGTTCTAACTTCTGAGTCTCACCATCTCTGTATTCCAACATGGATTTCTTGTTTACTAAATATTTGGGAAAATAATAACTGGATAAGTCAAAATTTAGAAATATGTGTCAAAATGTATATACATAAGTTTATTTAATTAGAACCAGAAGAACCTCTTTATATAGTGTTTTGGTATACTCTAAATTCTAAAATTGTCATTTTGGTCAGTAGGGATGAACTCTTTATTGAGCTTGCCAAACACCTATACGGAACAGAAATAATTTCATTTTAATCGAAATCCATTTTCTTTTGTATAAAGGAGGATTTTTGTCCAAGATTTGCTTCAGGCCTTTAACCTAAAATAATCACCTACATTTGCATGGCACTTTTAACTTTTCAAAGCTCATTCTTTTCTGTTATCTCTCTAGAATATAAGCTCCATGAGAGCAGGGACTTCTTTTGCTCACTATCTTCTGGAACAGTGTCCAGCACACAGAAGGTGTTCAGTAAGTACCAGTTGAAATGAATGAATGTGATACAACTCTGTGGGGTAGACAGGGATCTCATCATTAACCCCATCTTTGGCAGATTTCAGGTACTGAGACCCAGGAGCCAGGTCAGAAAACTAGCCAAAGTCACTCAGGTTAGGAAACTAGCCATATGTTAACCTTGACTAGATACTGATTAAATTAAAAAAAAAAAAAAAAAAAACTAGGAAAGATGATTATGGGACAGTTGGGGAAATTTTAATATAAAATGGGTATTAGATAATTTTATGAGACTTATGTTTTTCTTATAACAGTGTGATTATTTAGGATAATGTCATTCTTAGGAGATGCATGTTACTATAGCAGTATTTAGAGGTAATATCAGGGTATCTGAAGTTAACTTCCTAAAGGCTCAGTAAGAAAAAATAGAAATAAAATAAATATTGCAAAATATTAATATTTATTCAGTCTATGTGGACAGTAAATGGGTGCTTCTTGTACTACTTTCTCAAGTTTTTCATTAAAAGTTGGGGAGAAAAGGCAATGGAGAAAACCACAGGGGGAATAGTATATGAGGCTATGTATAGGAAAACTTTGATCTTCTCTAATTGTGGTTAATTCGGGTGTTGGGGTTATATTGGACTATTATTTTTACACTTTTCTAAATTTTCCACATGAGCAGATATTATGTTTATAATAAAATATATTAAAATTTAAATCATATAGCAACAATGAGATGAATCTGCAATACCTTTCTAGAAGCATAGTGTGCCAGATTGTATTTTCCAAACATGGCTCCACCTATGTATTTATTCTATCCTACATGCTTTCCTTGGAGTCCCTGGTTGGTACAAACAGTTAACACACTCGGCTGCTAACTGAAAGGTTGGAGGTTTGAGTCCACCCAGAGGGGCCTTAGAAGAAAGTCCTGTTGATCTACTTCCGAAAAGTCAGCCTTTGAAAACCCTCTGGAGCACAGTTCTACTCTGACACACATGGGGTCACCATGAGTTGCAGTCGATGCAAGGGCAACTGGTTACTGGTTACATGCTTTCCTTACAATGAGAATGACACTGCTCCCACAGATGCGTGGGATCTATGTTCCCTTCCTTTGAATTTGGAGCATTGGAGTATGGCTGAAGAGTTGCTATGTGACTTTGCAAGCTAGGCCATAAAAAGGATATAACTTCCATCTCTCTCTTTCTCCCTCTCTTGGAATGCTTGCCCTTACCCAGGTACCATATTGTGAGAAAACCCAGCCCACATGGAGACATCTAGTGAGAATATCACAGCTAACAGCCCTAGCTAGTCCCTAGCCATGTGCCAGCATCAACTGCGGTCGTATCATGTGAGTCAGTGATCCTTCAGATGAGTCCAATCCCCCACCTCTGAGTCTTCCACTTGATGCCCCAGATATTGTAGATCAGAAACCAGCTGTCCCTACTATGCCTGACTTGAATTTCAGACCACAGAAACAGTGAAAGGTAATATAAAACATAACGTGATTACTGTGTTTTAAGCCACTACATTTTGAGGTAATTTGTTAAGCAGCCATATTAATAGACAGGGATGGTGAAATCCTCTGAGGTGGAAAAATGTGTTTGTTATTGATTTAGGAAGTGTGTGTGGTAAAGATCAGCATGAATCCAATCCCCAAAATGTGGAGATTAAGCCACTCCTCACATTCCCACTTCTCTATCCTCTCTGACCCTAGCCATCTGGAGCTAGACCAGAGCTCACAAGTTAAAAGGACACCTTCCTTCAAACTGCCAAATAAGCAGATTCCAGCCTCAAGTTTGAGAAGTCCACATAACAACCCAACCTTCTGATCTGCTGGCCACAAATTTCAGGCTGGCTTCCCACTGCCCCTTCAGGATGCCGGCCACCAGCTCAGGAATCCATACAACACCCTTGCTTTCTGACCTGCTGTCTCCTACTGTCCCTTTGGGATCAATAATTTGCTGGAATGACTCACAGAATTCATGGACAGTATACCATACTTGAGCCCTAGTGGCGTAGTGGTTAAGAGCTGTGGCGGCTAACCAGAAGGTTGGCAGTTCACATCCACCAGCTGCTCCTTGGAAACCCTGTGAGGCAGTTTACTCTGTCCTATAGGGTCGCTGTGAGTCAGAATCGACATGATGGCAATGGGTTTTTTGTTTTTTGTTTTAATACCATACTTATGACTACAGATTTATCATAGCTGTAAAGGCTAAAAATGAAGAAACGCCTAGGGTGAGGTCTGGGAGAGTTTCCAACATGAAGCTTCCACATCCCAAGGGATACACTACCTTCCCGAGAGCAGGTGTTCTTATCAACCAGGAATCTGAGCATTTCATGTTCTGGGCTTTTATTTGCCAGTCCTGCGTGATAGGCTACATCATGCCTCCTAAAGCTAGTTGCTATCAGCCTCCTACCTGAGTCTTTTCTGGTCTGGCCAGCCCCTACTCGCCAACACAAATTCTCAGGTGAGGCCTGGAAATCCCCAAGACGCCCCAGTTCCTCCAGGGGTTATTTCTCTGGAGCTAAGGACAAAGGCCACCTTACTTAGGGTAAAACTAGGTCCTTTAACCCACAAAGTGTCTCTTGTATGGGAGAAGAACTAAACTGCATTGTAAGTTATCGTTAATCTCTCAGCCAACAGCTAATTAGATATAGTCTCTCTTCAGTAAGAAGCATTTAAATGTTGAAAATGAATGGTTACTCCAGAGAAGCCCAAAAGGGTATTTTAAGAACGTGGACTACTGAGGCTATCCCCTTTGCCTATAATGTACCACATCTCTGGGCCAATACACAAGGAGGTAGAGGCTAGATGTCCTTAGTTCTCCCTCTCGAGGGCAGTTCTGATGATAAGCAGCAGAGTGGAGTATTTCCCTCAACAGTAAAAAAAGGTCCAGTAGAACTGGTGTTTCTGATCCACTAGCTGTATGGCAATTGTATTAGTTTTCATAGTTACGGTTAGATATTTTGGTAGGTTGTGCTCATAAAATAGAAATTTTCACCTCAGGTTAATACCTATAAGTATTTCAGAGTATGTATTTCACAAATGGACTCTCTGAAACACCAAACTGTATTGGAAAACCCAGTTTTCTTTCATCAGAACAAAAGTTCAAGAAGTTCCATGAAGAACTTGCTTATAGTTATTTACTTTTGCTGTCAGATTTCACATATTTACCATGTCATTATTTAAGGGAACTTAACCATTTTGTAATACTTCCTCATTTCTGTTCAGACAAAGAAACTGTAAACATATTGGCAAAAGGGGAACCATAGCTTTATCTGAAATATTACCTTGTTTTTATGAAAATAACTCCGGCCTTCTACATTTGTTTGCCAACCGTGCCATGCCCCCGCGAGATAATTTTCGTAATTAGCATAGCGTGCTTATGAAAATACTTCCCAGGGGGAGGGTGTGGTTGGCAAACAGAAGATGTATGTTATTTGCATAAAAACATGGTAATATGTTTGGAGAGTGAACAACACAGTCGCCCTAAGACCTCTCAGTGATCCAGATGCATTTTGCTGTACTCAGGCAGGGTGCTATGATTGCTGTTTCCTAAAATAGAGGTATTCTTTTTTAAGCAGTCTTCAGCTTCCTCCAACGGTGCTTGTCATATATGCAAAAGTAAAAATGAGTTGGTGTTGTGCAGTGGCATAGAGTACTACCCATGTGTCACATATATATAAAAGCTACAGAGGACAACTTATTTCCATTCCGAGTGTTAAGACAATACAAGATCTGCTTGGCCATGCAGGGCAAGTTTTTTCCTTCACTTCTGTCCACCAGTTCAGGTCAGGTTTTAATAAATAAAGAAAGCTCTCTATCTTCCAGAGAAAATACAAATAGCTGGAAAAGAAAAACAAAACAAACAAACAACCCTCAGGATCTGTAGAGATCTTTTGAGCTCAGAATGTTTTCATTTATCATTTTTTAAATGTTCATTATGAAGGTGGGCCTCCTGACTTGATCCACTCACTGAAATTCATAGTAGGGTCAGCTGATGGTTAGGTTGGTGGCCAAGAGAAGTTGGCTACTTCAAAATCATGGGATACTACTCTTAAATTCAAAGAGTAGTTACTTAACTCTCTCACTGGGCATAGCAAAATTGCCACCTTTAGCAGCATCATTAAAAAAAGAAATTACATTTATGTCATTCTTCTAATTAGGCATAACACTTCATTAGAAGTTATATATGCATAAAGCTACCTTCAGCTCTACCAGTCTATAGTGATCTGTTTATTCCATTCATGTGACAATTTTGTGTTGCTACCTATTATTTTATGTACATATAGGTACTTAATAAAGGTTTTTTAACTGAATGAATACAAATCCCTAGAGCATGCCTTTAAATCCTCATCCCCACTGTTGCCACTCCCCACAACCTCCATTCTATAAAATGTAGGGCTGCTGCTGTATGAGCAACTTGTATTCAAGTGAATGGTTTTAACAACTCTCTCTGTACCCCAGGCATGTTCTGCTTCTCCTTTCCAAACCCTCAGGGGATCTTTCCAGGATGCTCTACACCCCCCCACCCACCCCATTAAATCCACTCATTCTCTCCTGCTACCTTTGCTTATAGTCCCTTTGCTTCAGACCCAGTTTTCACCTATCAGCCTGGTCCCTCCGATAGGCGAAAGATAATTCACTCTCTTCTTGGGTCTCTTCCAGACCTAGGAGGGATTTCAGACAGCTTGGGCTCAGTGGTAAAGGTGATCTAACTGACCATTGACTTCCAGGTTCAGCAGGCTTGTTACCAACGTGTCTTCTTCACCATTCCCCTCAACACTCAATTAAGGGGAAAGATCTTCTCAGAAAGTCAGAGGCATAGGGTAGCTCCCCAAAGACAGATGAGCTTACTTTGTATTCAGCCCCATGCTTTGCATAAATATTTGTTGTGGTGGTGGATGATGTAGTGATGATCTCTGCTGTCTGTACTTTTATAACCTTAGACAGATCTGAACTTCTCTTTAGGGAAACCATGCATAATTTCCATCTCTGGTTTCTTCATGAGGCAGCTAAGATGCAGCAAGAAGCCACAAAGCCCTGTCTAATAATTAAAGCAATGTTTATATTATGGGCTTGGTCTTTCATAATGGAAGCAAGGCTGCTGACTAATGGTCTCCATGTCAGACATCCCACCATTAGCTGGGCTTGCAAATATGGGGAACACAGATGAATGGCTTGGGCTTTGAGTCCTATCATCACTGGCCCTCACCACCCAGTAACAGGAAGATGACCAGTGAGGCCGCATGGTTGCCTTACCCCTATATTCAGTTAATGGCACCATCATCCCTCAAGTCACCCAAGCTAGAAATCTGTTTGTCATCCCAGGCTCCTGCTCTCCTTCACACCTCACAACCTACTTGTTTACCAAGTCCTGAAGATTTCACTTTCTAAATACATCTCACATCCATCCCCTCCCCTCTCAATGCCTCTGGCTGCTGACTTAATTCAGGTTCTTATCATTCATCATCAGAACTCTTGAAATGAGAACAAACTGGTCTCCTTGTCTCTGACCTCAGCACCTCTAAACTGATCTTTTCTGCCAGAGTGAAATGTCTAAATACTAATCTGATCAGGTTTTACTATGCTGTCCATCTCCTCAGCTTAAAATCTTTTGATAACACCCTGCTGCCTGTAGGTTGAAGTTCAAACACTTAGCATGGCAAACCAGCCTCTGCCTCTTGGCCACATTCCCACACGCCCTTCATTCCAATTGTATCTATCTAATTTCAGTTTCTTGATCCTATCACACTCCTTCCCCCTTAAGTGCTTTTCCATGCTATCCTCTCATCCTGGAATGGTTATCCTTCACTAATTATCTGACTCTTATCTCTTCTTCAGCATTCACTTATTGATAAAATATTTACTGAGGTTTCCTATGTGCCAGACAATATTGTAGGTGCTGGGCATCAGCAAATAAAACAGATAAAACTTCCTGACTTGTGGGGATGGTGGTGGTGGTAGGGAACAAATAAGTACGTTATATAATAGTCTAAAAGGGACTAAGTGCTATGAGAAAAAGCAAGTGGGGGAAAAGGATGGGGAGTGCAGAGTGGGTTTGGGGGTTGTTTCACTTTTAAATGCGTGTTCAGAGAAGGCCTCACCAAGCAAGTGACATTTAAGAAAAGACTTAAAGGAAATGAAGAAGCAAATATGTGAGTATTAGGGGGAAGAATATTACGAGGAAAGTGAAGAGCAAGGGACCCAGAAGCAGGGACGTATCTCAAATGTGTGAGGAACTGGAAGGAGGCCAGTGAGGTCTGAGGAGAGTGAGCAAGTGGCAGACGAGTAAAAGACAAGTGAGAAAGGTACGGAGAGACCTTGCAGACCATTGCAAGGTTTTATTCTAAGTGAGATGAGGAGCTGTTGGAGGGTTTGAGCAGGGGAGTTACATATTAAAAGATTCACTCTGGCTTCTGGGTTGAGAATAGATTGTAGACAGACAAGGGTGGAAGCAGGAGACCTGTTAGGAGGCTTCTGCAAAAATCCTCAAGAAATGATGGTGGCTTGGACCAACTAGTAGTAGCAGTAGAGGTGGTGAGACACGGTTCAATTCTGGATATAGCTTAAAGGTAAGTCTGACAGGATTTGTTGATGGATTGGATGTGGGATAAAAGAGAAAGAAAGGAGACAAGGTTTTTGGTCTAAACAACTCTAAGGATGGAGTCACCATTAACTGAGATATGGAAGACTGGTAGGTACAGGTTTTGGGGTCAGGAGTTCTGATTTAGACTTGTAAAGTTTGAGATACTTCAAGACTCAACTTGAGTATCTTTTGATAGTCTTTCCAGTTCTCCACCTTCACCTAAAATATGCACTATTGTTATTGTTGTTAGGTGGTGTTGAGTTGATTTTTGACTCATAGTGACCCCATGTGATGGAGTAGAACTGCCCCAGAGGGTTTTCTTGGCTGTAATTTTCACCAGGTCTTTCTCCCACCAGGCCTGGGTGGGTTTGAACTGCCCACCTTTCAGTTAGGGCTCGAGATCTTAACCATTCTGCCACCAGGACTAGGTAACAGTATTTGGTTCTCCCATAACTAAGTTTCTGTTGTTATCATACCCCATATTGCATGAAGCAGACCTTTCAACACAGGTGTTTTAAATTAAGCTTGTGTTGACTCAGACTGAAAAACAATCCAATAACCTATTGTGGCAGTGAAGGAGTAATTGAAATGGAGCTTTCACTTATGGCATAAACAATTAGCAAACTGGACAAAATATATGAAACAACTGTGTTCAGACACTAAGACAATAGGCAGTGTAGAATGTGATTCCTGAGATGAAGGAAATAAACAAGGTGAGCGCTATGATCAACCCACCACCTGTCTGTCAGTTTGTTGTACCGCAGTGGCTTACATGTTGCTGTGATGCTGGAAGCTATGCCACCAGTATTTCAAATACCAGCAGGGTCACCCATGGTGGACAGGTTTCAGCAGAGCTTCCATACTAAGACAGACTAGGAAGAAAGAACTGGCAATCTACTCCTAAAAATTAGCCAGTGAAAACCCTAGGGAGTACAACAAAATATTGACTGATACAGTGCTAGAAGATGAGCCCGTAGGTTGGAAGGCGCTCAAAATACACTGTGGCTGCAACAATGGACTCAAGCATACCAATGATTGTGAAGATGGTGCAGGACCAGACAATGTTTCATTTGGTTGTACATGGGGTGGCCATGAGTTGGAGCTGACTCGATGGCAACTAATAACAACAATAATCACCCCAGCTTTCTTGAACTGCTGTGGAAGGATGGCAAGGGGACCCAAGCAGAACACAGAGATCTTGCTGAGTTGAGAAGACAAAGATTGGCGTTGCAGAGGCTATGCAACTGGAATTTGTGGGGCAGAGGATTCAAGAGGAAGAAGCAATATAAAGAAGCATATAAATATGCATATATTAAAAGGAAAAGGATGGAAAAAACACATACAGTATAATAATGCAAGCACTAACCACAAGAAAGCTTGTGTGCTTATATTAATATCAGACAAAGTAGACTTTAGGGTAAGGAATATTACCAGATGGGCATTCCATAATGATAAAAATAATCATTAGAAAGCTGTAACAATAAATATTTTCTGAATGAGAGAAAGTTATTTTATGTTGCTGATTAAGAACATGTCCTTGTTTTAGTTAGGAGTAGGCCACTTGACTGAATGCACAAAGAGGGGCCAAGGGATTGTTCACAGGCAAATCACGCATGATCTCAGAAAATTTTCTGAGTCTGTTCCAGCACAGGGACTGAAGTTCAATTTCTATGCTATGAAACATAATCATGATAACTTTGCTTAATTTTTTTACATAGGTATTAACAAATAGCCAAAGCAATCATAAAATCTCAAAACCCATAGAATGTCTAATACCAAGAAAATTAATTGACTATACACTCTGGGTGAAATTATGGACTCTATTCTGTTATACATGTCTAATCATACACCAATAGTCCACTGTCTTGGTTAATATAGCTTTATAGTATATCTTAAAATCATGTAGTTTACCCATTGCCACTGAGTCAATTCTGACTCATAGTGACCCTATAGGACAGAGTAGAGCTATCCCATAGGTTTCCAAGGAGTGGCTGGTGGATTCGAACTGCTGACCTATTGGTTAGAAGCTGATCTCTTAACCACTGCACCACCAGGGCTAAGTCCTTCTTATTTCTACTTTTTCAATTTTTCAGTTATTCTAGGACTTCGCATTTCCTCATAAATCTTATTATCAGCTCTTTGTTGGTGTTTTGATTAGGATTTTATTGAATCTAAAGAGTAATTGGGGGAGACTTGACATCTTAACAATGTTGAGTCTTCTGATCCATGAACAAAATATATCTCTTATTTAGATCTTCTTTAATTTCTTTCAGCAATATTTTGTTGTAGAGATCTTCACGTATTTTGTTAGATTTATCCAGTGGTGTTCTGGTGAACCAGCTCTGTAGAAAAAAAAAAAAAAGCCCTAATTTTTACTGTTTGCCAATTTCTTTTAAGTAAATACTCATACACCGTGGTCGATTTCAAGCTCTCAATGTGATGTCACCAAACACCAAGTTTGTAAGTGAGGGCCTTTCTAGGAGGCTAAGATCTAAAAGATGAGGCAAAGAATGGGAGAAGGAGAATGCAAGGCTGGGGGAACAGCAATTACAAAGGTCCTGAGGCATTAAACAACTTAGTGTAGTTGAGGAGCTGAAAGAAGACCAGTTGGTAGAACACAGACGTGAGTGGGAGGAGGACACAAATTGGAAACATAGGCAGAGGCCACCTCATGCTCGCCTTTAAGGCCATGGTTACCCTAAGAGCATAGGTATGACTTGATCAGATCACTCTGTTCTAAAGGGAATGGATTGGAGAAAAGATGGGTAGGGAGGAACATCAGCAAGCTGCTACTGTGGAATAGCTAGCTGGGTGAAGAGTTCTTAGAAAATCTGAAAGGGAATGACCCAAAAAGAAAAACACTAGATTTCTAATAAGATCAAGTTGGACCACAACAAGACACCACTTCACACCCACTAGGATAGCTAGAATAAAAAAAGTCAGATAATAACAAGTGTTGGAGATGATGTAGAGAAATCAGAATCCTCATACATTGCTGGTAGAAATGTAAAATGGTGCAGCTACTCTGGAAAGCAGCATAGCAGTTCCTCAAAAGTTTAAACACAGAGTTATTATATGACCCAGCAATTCCTCTCCTAGGTATATACCCGAGAGAAATTAAAATATATGTTCCCCACAAAAACTTGTATATGAGTGTTTATAGCAGCATTATTCAGAAGAGCCAAAATGTGAAAACAATCCAAATGTCTCTCAATGGATGGATGATAAATAAAATGTGGAATATCCATACAATGGAATATTATTCAGCCATAAAAGAGAATGAAGTACTGATACACGTCACAACATGGATGAATCTTGAAACATTTGCTAAGTGAAAGAAGCTAGTTACAAAAGACCACATATTATGTGATTCAATATATATGAAATGCATAGAATAGGCAAACCTATAGAGACAGAAAATGCCTATTTTTCCAATCTGTGCCCTCCTCCCACTCATGCCTGTGTTCTACCAACTGGCTTCTTTCAGCTCCTCAACTACACTAAGTTGTTTAATGCCTCGGGACCTTTGCAATCGCTGTTCCTCCAGCCTTGCATTTTCCTTCTCCCATTCTTTGCCTTTGGAGGCATGGGGGGATGGTAGCTAAACAGTTTATTTTTGATGAAAATATTCTAGAATTGACTGTGGTGATAATTGCACACATCTGTGGTTATACTAAAATCCATTGAATTGTACACTTTAAATGGGTGAATTGTATGGTATGTGAATTATATCTCAATAAAGCTATTTTAAAAAAAGATTTTAAAAAGGTGGAGTTGGGGCTCATGATGTTAATAAAAAAATAAAAGAGATATATTCGGGTTGGTGAAGTGGATCATATTGGTTACTTGTTGTAGACAGGTACTTTCTAGTCATGGTCTATGCAGAGTAGTTGAATCACTGAAGATTAACAGGTACATCTCTTTCTCCTTAAAGGACTTCTCTAAAGGAAAAAAAAAATTATTTCTTATGAATGACAAATGGCATGTCAGTATCTCAGAGTCAAGACTCAGACTTTTTATGTAAGCCAGATGGGAACAAGAAAAGGATGAAATTGGCCTGGCAGAGGTAAAATTAGTTCCAAACACAAGAGCTACACTGCTCCCCTCTTCAACCAGGCTTCCACCCGACCTGCCCTCTCCCATGTTCCTCTTCCCTCAGCCCAGCCCTCTCCTTCCTTCTCACCATCCCCACCATCTTACCCTGACTCAAGCCAAATGTACAGAACTAATCAGGGAGGGGAATCATTTGTCATCAAAGATGTTGGTTGATAAATAATGCAAAACATGTAGGACAGTTAGCAAAATTTATTGAGTGATAATGTGTAGATAACAATATAGTGGAGTGGGACACAAGCAGAAGATAGTCTTTGTCCTGGGGGAACACAAGAGATCTATGGAAGAGCCTGCCCTAGCATCTCCAGCATTTCCTTCAATCCCTCCAGTTATGAAAACCAGAAACTCAGACGTCATCCTTGACAACTGCCTCTCCTCACCATCACCCCCATAAAATGCATCACCAAATCCTGTCAATGTTACTTGTAAAGATCTTCCACATCTGTCCACCTCTCTCCACTGTCACACAACCCCACCCCTCCCCCCACCTTGCCAAGCTCCTGTCTTCTTTTCCCTGGCCTCTACAACAGCCCCTCACTGGCTATCCAAGTCCATTCTGGGTTCCTTTCAAAGCTATTCTCCACATTGCAGTCAGAGAAGTCTTTCAAAATGCAAACCTGATTATTCACTTTACTCCTCCCTGCAAAGCATGAGACATTTTAGTGCCTTCCTTTCGTTTTAGGAAAAAAAACGAACTCCTTAAAAAGCCAAGCCAGCCAGCTCTGGTCCCTCAGTGAGTACTGCCAGTCTTGGGTTTCTAGCTCCAGACACAGTGGCCTTGTTTTCATCTCCTATACTCTCCATATTCCCTCTTGCTTAGGGCCTTTGTATATGTGAACCCTTTGCCTAGAATACTCTTCTCTCCCCTAGTTTACACTTGTACTCATTTTTTTCAAATCGCAGCTCAGAATCACTTCCTTAGGGAAGCCTTCTTGAACCTCCTGACTAGGTTAAATCCCCTCAAACAGCAGTAAGCACTTTTCCTTCGTGAGGCCTGTGACAATCGCAACCCTGCATTTATTTGCAGGGTTAGGGTTCAGTGAAAGAATTCTCACCTTCCATGCAGGAGACCTAGGTTTGATTATCAACCAACGCACCTCATCAGCAGCCACCACCCATCTGTCAGTGGAGGCTTGGGTGTTACTATGATGCTGAACAGGTTTCAGGGGAGCTTCCAGACTAAGATGGACTAGGAAGAAAGACCTGGCAATTTACTTTGGAAAATCAGCCAATGAAAACCCAGTGGATCATAGCAGTCCAATCTACAACTGATCATGGGGATGGTGCAGGGCCGGGTAGCGCTTCTTTCTGTTGCACACGGGGTTGTCATGAGTCAGCTAACAACAAGGGTTAGGGTTAGGGTTGATATCTGTCTCCCTGGCCCTAGTCATGAGGCTCTGCCACCTCTCTGCCTGTATGCCCTTGCTTGTGATAACTGGTCTGCTCAAGAAACAAAAGGTAAGACACATCTGGCTGTGGGGCTTGGAATGGAAGGGGAGAGAGAGAATGGCGATAATGACAGCAAAAGTGTGCCTGAGGCCAGGTTCTCTAGAAGCAGAGCCTGGGACAAGGTACCCCATGTGATTTACTGAGGGGGGAAACACCTGTAAGGGAGGAAGGGAAGCAAGATAAATGAGGGCAGAGAAAGCACTGAGGAAGGATGGGTTCTCAGCTCAGGTAAAGTCTAACTCAGGTAAAGGATGTGGTCTCAGGTAACATCTAACCCAGGTAAGTGATGTCGTCTCAGGTAAAGGATGTGATCTCAGGTAAAGTCTAACTCAGGTAAAGGATGTGGTCTCAGGTAAAGTCTAACTCAGGTGAAGGATGTGGTCTCAGGTGAAGTCTAACCCAGGTAAGTGATGTAGTCTCAGGTAAAGTCTAACCCAGGTAAGTGATGTGATCTCAGGTAAAGTCTAACCTAGGTAAGTGATATTGTCCCAGGTAAAACCTAGCCCATATAGAGGATATGGTCTCAGGAAAGTCTAAGTCAGGTAAAGGATGTGGTCTTAGGCAAAGTCTAACCAAGGTAAAGGGTGTGGTCTCAGGTAAAGTCTAACCCAGGTAAGTGATGTAGTCTCAGGTAAAGTCTAACCCAGGTAAAGGATGTGGTCTGAGGTAAAGTCTAACCCAGGTAAGTGATGTAGTGTCAAGTAAAGTCTAACCCAGGTAAGTGATGTAGTGTCAAGTAAAGTCTAACCCAGGTAAGTGATGTAGTGTCAGGTAAAGTCTAACCCAGGTAAGTGATGTAGTGTCAGGTAGAGACTAACCCAGGTAAGTGATGTAGTCTCAGGTAAAGTCTAACCCAGGTAAAGGATGTGGTCTCAGGTACAGTTTAACAGGGGGAAGACTCTGGAAAACAACTTGCACTGAGGCAAGGGGGCCAGGCTTTTGGACACCTGTATCAGTTAGTCATTGGCTGTGAGCTGCTCCCTCCTCCCTGGGGAGAAAGAGGGTCATAACTTCCCAGCAGGGTAGCTCTTGTCAGTCAAGGGCAAGGGGAGGACAAGGGGAGCAGCTGTGACGTGTCCTTGGCCAGTACTCTCGGCAGCTGGAGGTGAGTGTGGAGCTGCTAATGGGGATCTGGACAAGACACCACAGCGTCTACAGAGGGCTAGCCAAAGTTCTTCTTTTAAAAATATGTGTGGAAGAATTCAGATGATAAAAGAAAAAGGTAAAGAATAAGGTTAAATGATGGTAGGAAGGAGTTTTGTTGGACTTTTTTTTTAGACTCTAACAGAAGCACGGCCCTAGAGTCAGAAGTGGATTGGGAGTTAGTGAAAACAAAGAATTGTGACCTCCAGTGAGTGTCAGAGATGTCGGCAGTGACAGCTGTGGTGGTGTCCCCGGTCTGATGTGGTGAGGGTCAGCAGTGCACCTGCAGCATCTGGTGCTCAGTGGCAGGGGCAGTGGTGTCCTTACTGGACCCATTCTGTAGTGGACTGGGTCTTTGTTTCTGTTTGTGTCTCCTCCAGGTCTGATTTTCCAGTCCTTCTGACAATTCTGAGGCACCTAATATCTTTTCAGTGTGTTTATTTTCCACTCTAAATTACTAGAAATTGTTTTTGTTGCTATGACTGAGATCTCTGATGTATCCCTCAGGGCCTTTGCTGCACAACCCGCAACCCAACTCCCCTAGCCTCACGGACTACTGAGGATATGTAGGCTTGATGGCAGCAGCCTAGTTCCTGACCCCTGTTGCCAGGTCACAGCCACAATCCACTGGAGCTCTGAGGACAGGAAGGGGGAAAGGGAAATTGAGGGTTATGCCTCTAGATCAAAGCACTTATGGACTGAGGACATAGGGAGGCTTTGTAGAGCAAGCCTTGGTCTGTCAGGCCTGGCTCTCAGCATGCCCCATGACTGCCTGGATGGAGGTAAACACTGCGAACAGGAATCCTCAGGAAGGGCAATGGCTCATAAGGCCTTCCTCATCAAGCTGCTCCTGGAGAGGCATGTCAAGAGGTTAGTGTTGTTCACCACTATAGTTCACCACTACCTAGCCATCTCCTCAAGCACTCATCCTTTTTGTTATACTTCAGACTCTCGTTCCCAGCACTGGCAAGGACTCAGCACCTCTGCCATGGTCTCAGCTTATCTTGACCTAGCCCAGCCTCACACTGTTGAAAACCAATGATTTCTTCAGCAGAGGAGGGATTTATCTCAGAAACTGGCAGCAGTGGAGGTCAGATGACCTCTTTAGAATGAGGCCTCTTTCTTAGTCATCTGCCTGATGACATCCTGCACTGTGGCACCACCTCTGACATCTGTGCCTGAGCAGTCTGGGGATTGTTGCACATTCTCCAACCTCAAATGACCCTGGAAGATGAAGTCTCTGGGTTTCCTCTCTGACCTTCCTTGCTTATGTATCCCTGGCTCATTCCTACTGGGAGTAGATGCCTTCAGCAAGATAGTGCAGTTAATTCCCACAGCTGACCCCCTACCCTCACCAACTAGTGCCAACCCATTTAGCCTCTAAGGATTACTATGGGTTTTATTTTAGACCAGAGTCCCCAGGTGGTGCAAATGTTGGAGGTTCAAGTCCACCCAGAGGCATCTCCGAAGAAAGGCCTGGCAGTCTACTTCCAAAAAAATCAGCCACTGAAAACCCTATGGAGCACAGTTCTTTTCTGATACATGTGGGGTCGCCATGAGTTGAAATTGACTTGACGGCAACTGGTTATATCACAGTCACCTCCTCTTTTGGCAGCAACTATCCAAGTCTTTGTACTATTGCCAACCATCTGTAGTTTGTCAAATGGAAGTTATGAGTGAGAAGATAATGTTCCTTGGTTTTAAGCAACAGAAACCAACTTCAGCTAACAAAACACAAGGAGTTTGTTGAAGAGCTATCAGGTATCTCACAGAGTAGACAGGAGGCTGGAGAGTCAGTCTTTTCTCTCTCTCTTTTCCTTTTTACAGGGGAAAGCAGTAATGCAGTCCCCATTACCACAAATTATTCAGTCGCATTTCCCACATGTGGGGAAATCTCAGGGGGCAGCACATCTGCAGTGTGATGGATGACCCTTGCCCTGGGAAAACCACCTTCATGATCATGATATCTCCCCTCCCCTCCAGGTAAGTATGGAGATCCAGCCTTGAAATGGGACAGGAACCGAAGCCCCTTCAGATATCCAGACAACAGAAACTGGTCAACTATCTTATCTGAGAGTTACTGAGGAGGTGGGTGTGCTCCAAGTGCTCCTTTCTGCTGATGCATCACTCTGTTCAAGGTTCACAGTGTCAGGAGTGTCCCTGGAGAGAGTCTGAGTGGCCCAGCCCAGGTCACGTGCCCATCCTTGGCTGTGGGGAAGAAGGCCCCTTGGTTTCTGTCCCACCAAGAGGGCACACAGTGAGAGGGTTAACTCCACAAATAAAACTTGGAGTTTTCCAATAAAGGGGAAATGGATGTTGGACAATTAAAAAAAGCAAATGGCCACTGCGTATCTATGTTGCTATAAGTTCTATCAACGACATGACTAATCAGCCCACTTCACTGCTCCCTGGCACTGCTTCACCCAGCCTGATCCATAACCACATGGCTTTGACCCCAGCTACTTTCAGATCTCGTTCCACTGATCATGACAGCTGGTCAGTACTTGAGAGCATGATAGGCTGTCCAGAAGAGCCTCCAGGGTGCCCTCTGGAGGCCAATGGCAAGTATAACCTCCTGGAGGACAGGAACTCAAGAAAGGAATGAATCCAACCAGCCTAAGCCCCAGGGTATGATGTTCAAGTAGGTATCTGGCTCTCCTCCCGTTATATACGCAGCACTCATCCACCCTGAAACCTGGAGAAAATACCTGGGACTTCAAGATTCTAGAGTCATCAGTTCAGTGGTCTTCTGACTTTAATGGTCTCTCTCCATGTAAATCCAACCTTCATTTCCCTGCTCCCTGTGCCATTTACCCACTGGGACATTATTAGCCTTCCGTCTCTCCACTAGTCACCCACCCTGGGGACCCAGGATGGAACAGGAGACATTGGGCTTCCAGTAACAGTCTGGTAAGGCTCAGGGGGAAATGCCACTGTGGAATACCCCCAAGCGGGTTAAAAGCATCCAACCAAGTGTGTGGGGAAATCCTGGCCTGTTCCACCCACGGGTTGGGGAGTTTGCTTCTATACTCCCTGAACAAACCATAAAAAGTTGACATGTCCACTAAAATTCACTCCACAAATATTTATTCAGCATTTACTATATGCCAGGTACCATGCTAGGTACTGGTGATACAATGATAAATTCGCAGGCGTGGAGGGGGGTGAAGCAGACATTCATCAAATGAGTGTACACATATGCAATTGAACTGTGATGTTTGCCATGACAGAAAAGCACAAGAAATTTTAGAGTAGACAGCAGAGGGATCTGTTATCTGCAGGTCAGGGAAAGCATCCCTGAGGAAGTGACTAGGGGCCGTCTGAAGAGTGAATGGAATTAAATAGGTGGAGAAAGAGAGATAAGGAACAGTGTTCTTAACAGAAGGAAGCAAAGTCCTGGAGGCAAGAAAGAGCTTGTCTTATTGGGAGAATTGAAAGATCTGTGTGCTAGTATGCAGAGTAAGAAAGAGAGGGCACTAGTTAAAGTGGCTGCTGGGGTGGGGGATGAGGGGTGGGGATAAGGCAGTTGCTGGGCCACGGAGGGCCCATGGATTGTGGTAGGGAGTTTAGTCTGAATCCTAAGAGCAACCAGAAAATAAATGGTTTTAAGTGGGCTGCTGTGTGGAAAATGGATTGAAGAGAGCAAGAGAATATTCAGGGAGGAGGCTAGGTGAAAAGGTGCTTTGGATCAGGAGGGAAGGAAGTGGAAATGGAAAGAAGTGGATGGTATGAGAGATATTTTGGGCTTGGAATAGAGAAGACTTGATAATGAATCGGAGGTGGAGCAGAAGGAAAAAAGGCTGCCAAAGAAAATTCCCAGGATTCTGGCTTGTACACTACTCTCTATTACATTTAAAAATATATATTTTATTGTGTTTTTGGTGTAAGTTTACACAGGAAATTAGGTGCTCATTTAACAATTTCTATACATATTGTTTAGTGTCATTGGTCACATTTTCCACAATATATCAGCGTTCTCATTATTTCCATTTTGGTTGTTCTGTTTCCATTAATCTAGCTTCCCTGTCCCCCCTTGCCTTCTCATCTCTGGTCTATGGTAAATGTTTTCCATTTGGTTTCATTTACATGATTATTTTGAGGCACATAGTACTCATGGGTGATATTATTTATTTTATGGGCCCATCTGTCATTTGGCTGAAAGGTGACCTCTGGGAGTGGGTTGAGTTCGAAGTTTAAAGAGTATCTCAGGTTCATCTAGTCTCTACCAGTTTAGTAAGTTCTGGCTGCTTTTGTAGGAATTTGAGTTTTGTTCTACATTTTTCTCCCATTCTATTCGGGACCATCTATTGAGTCTCTGGTCAGAATGGATGGTAGTGCCAGCAGGGCACCATCTAGTTCTTCCCGTCTCAAAGTAGGTGATGTCATTGTTTGTGTAGACCATTGGTTCTGTAAACTAGTTTCTTCTTTGAGTCTTTGGTTTCCTTCTTTCTCTTTTGCTCTGCAAGAGTAGAGACTAATGGTTGTATCTTAGATGGCAACTCACAAGCTTTTAAGATCCCAGATGCTGCTTAACAAACTAGGATGTAAAACATTATCTTTATGGACTATATTGTGCCAATTGACTGAGTTGCCCCACATAGTCTCTCTTACATTTATCACAATGAATTGCCTGTTACTGTTATCTTCTGTCTCAAACTCTGACCTTGTCAAGGTTACATCTACCACTACCACCAGTTGCTGAGGAGTCATCTCTGACTCACAGAGACCCCGTATACGTCAGAGTAGAACTGTGCTCCACACGGGTTTCCTTGGCTGATTTTTTAGAAGTAGATCACTAAGACTTTCTTCCAAGGTGCCTCTGGATAGACTCGAACCTCCAACATTTTGGTTAGCAGCCAAGTGGGTTAACTGATTGCACCACCCAGGGACTCCCTCATATGTGTTATACACGTGTTGTTGTTAGGTGCAGTTGAGTCGGTTCCAACTTATAGCAACCCTATGCACAGCAGAATGAAACTTTGCCCAGTCCTGTGCCATCCTCACAGTAGTAGGTATGTTTGAGCCCATTGTTGTAGCCATCAATGCCCATGGAAGCAGCAGTCACATAATCAGATGACATATTTTTGTTGTTAGGCACTGTTGATTCTGTTCTGACTCATAGCCACCCTATGTACAACAGAACAAAATTGCCTGGTCCTGGGCCATCCTCATGATCATTGTTATGCTTGAGCCCATTGTTGGAGCCACTGTGTCAATCCATCTCCTTGAGGGTCTTTCTCTTTTTCGCTGACCCTCTACTTTACCATGGATGTCCTTCTTCAGGGACTGATCTCTCCTGATAACATGTCCAAAGTATGTGAGACATAGTCTCGCCATCCTTGCTTCTAAGAAGCATTCTAGCTGTATTTCTTCCAGACAGATTTGTTCATTCTTCTGGCAGTCCACGATCTATTCAATAACCTTCACCAACACCATAATTCAAAGGCATAAATTCTTCTTTGGTCTTCCTTATTCATTGTCCAGCTTCCGCATGCATATGAGGCAATTGAAAACACCATGGCTTGGGTCAGGTGCGCCTTAGTCCTTAAACTGACATCTTTGCTTTTTAACACTTTAAAGAGGTCTTTTGCAGCAGATTTGCCCAATGCAGTGAGTCATCTGATTTCTTCACTGCTGTTTCCATTGGTGTTGATTGTGATCCAAGTAAAATGAAGTCCTTGTCAACTTCAATCTTTTCTCCATTTATCGTGATGTTGCTTATTGTTCAGTTGTGAAGATTTTTGTTTTGTTTATATTGAGGTGTAATCCACACTGAAGGCTGTAGTCTTCGATCTTCATCAGTAAGCGCTTCAAGTCCTCTTCTCTTTCAGCAAGCAAGGTTGTGTCATCTGCATAATGCAGGTTGTTAACGAATCTTCCTCCTATCCTGACACCATGTTCTTCTTCATATAGTCCAGCTTCTTGGATTATTTGCTCAGCAAACAGATTAAATAAGTATGGTGAAAGGATACAAACCTGACACGCACCTTTCCTGACTTTAAACCACACAATATCTGTTGTTCTGTTTGAATGACTGCCTCTTGGTCTAAGAACAGGTTCCTCATGAGCACAATGGAATTCCCATTCTTTGCAATGTTATCAGTATTGCACCAGGCAAATCTGCTGCAAAAGACCTTATTAAAATCTGAAAAAGCAAAGATGTCACTTTGATGACTAAGGAGAGCCTGACCCACGCTATGGTCTTTTCAGTCACCTCATATGCATGTGTGAAAGCTGGAAAATGAAAAAGGAAGACTGAGGAATAATTGACACATTTGAATTTTGGTGTTGGTGAAGAATACTGAATATACCATGAACTGGCAGAAGAGCTAACAAATCTGTCCTGGAAGAAGTATAGCCAGAATGCTCCTTAGAAGTGAGGATGGCACAACTTTGTCTTGCTTACTTTGGACATGATATCAAGAGTGACCAATCCCTGGAGAAGGACATCATGCTTAGTAGAGGGTCAGCAAAATACATGTAAACCCAAAACCCATCGCTGGAGTCGATTCCAGCTCAAACTACCTACCTTTTGGTTAGCAGCCGTAGCTCTTAACCACTGTGCCACCAGGTGGTGCATGATAAATATTTAAATAAATGACTCTGTCTTCCAGGGCCAACAAGTCTGCAGTTCTCAACTCTCCCGGGAGGTGGCAGTACATGAAAACTAACCAGTCACTTTTCCTGTGACCTGAAGCTCATTTCCTGCAGCCGGCGACTTCGATTCCCATTGGGAGTTTTTCCCGCAGTCCAAATTCCCAGAAAAGAGCTCTTTCCCCAGTTTTTCTGAACTGCCTCAGTGGAGGGTGTGACTAAACCAGGGAACTTTTCATGTGAGGGCCAAGGTCTGAATTTACTCAGTAATTTTGTGGCGAAGGCTTCTTTATTTTCGTCAGTGCTGGTTTTGCCCAGGCTTCTGTTGTCCCATTCCTTGCCTTTCACAGAACATTCCGGCCGAGAAGCTCAGCGGCTCTGATTGGTCCAAGCAGGACATTTCTTCTCTCTTCCTGTTGATCCAGCCTGGGTACAAAAGAATGAGAGAGTCTAAGCAAACCCTTTTCAGCTACATAAAAGGGAAATGGGGAAAAGCCCAGGAGTCAAAAGGTGGGTTTAGAGCTAGGAAATGGAGGTTAGAAATCACACAAGGAGGTGAGCAAGGCCAGAGAGAAGACCAGTTCTGAAGCTGAAGCAGGCTTAAAATACCCCTGGATGATGTAGGTAAAAGGGCCGTGATTTATCAGGGAAAGATAACTCACCGAGTAAAGAATGAGAAAGATGGAGGGCTAGGGTGGCAGGAAGGAGCCCTGGTGGTACAACAGTTAAGTGCTAGGCTGCTAACCAAAAGGTTGGCAGTTCCAACCCACCCAGCAGCTCTCTGGGAGAAAGACCTGGAGATCTGCTTCTGTAAAGTTTAAAACCAAAACCAAACCCGTTGCTGTTGAGTCGATTCCAACTCTTAGCAACCCTATAGAACAGAGTACATCTGGCCCATAGGGTTTCCAAGGAGCAGCTAGTGGCTTCAGACTGCCAACCTTGTGATTAGCAGCTGAGCTCTTAACCACTGAGCCATCAGGGCTTCACAGCCAAGAAAGCCCGATGGGACAGTTGTACTCTGTAACACACGGGGCACTATGAGTCAAAATTGACTTGACAGCATCCAACCACAACAGGGTGGCAGGGTGACGAGAGGCATCGAAGCAGATGAAAAGTATAAAGAGCAAAGACCTGGTGAGGGACAAGGTAAGCTGAAGGTCACTTTATGGGACACAACACCAGGAGGGGCAAAAATCAGAACCCAGAACTCCCTCACCTAATGCTAGGGACTGGTTACTGTAAACTAATGTGAAGGCCAGTGGCGACTATGTGGACTTCTTTGTTTCCCATTGTTGAGAATTCTGTGTCACGGTCAACACCGTGTGAAGAGTTTTACCCGGTAAGATAAATTGCAAGAGTCGTCACCCGCATTGCCACTCTTGTCTGCTGAGTGTCCACTATCTGATCCCCTGTGGCTTCTTGTTTTGTTCCTCACCCTTCCTGCTCCTTGCCCCTTGCCCTTTCTGGCTCCTTGCTCCTTGGAGAATAGAAAGAACCAGTGGCTCCCAATTTCAGGGACCTCAGTATCCTCCTAACCTCACAAATATGTCTTTCAACCTCTGACTGGTACCTCAAGTACCATAAAGTCATTTCATAGCTTTATTAATATTATATTATTATTATCATATTTTAGTATATATATTATCTATTATATTGATATTATTTTTATCTTTAGTCAGTTCAACAAACATGTGATGAGGGTCTACTTGGTGAATGGCCCATCCATCACTTAGTTCAGACACACATACTGTGGAAGGCTAACATGTTTATTTGTCATCAGTCATTTTCTCCTTAATTTGAACCCTGGTGCTCAGGGCTTGCCTCTAACTGATCTTATTTAATAGTTCCATACTTGGGTACCCTGGCCAGGACTGCCTGCTATCATCTCTCCTCTGAGTTCGTTGGCAAACATGACCCAGCCTCATCTCTGGCTACCCGCTGCTTGTACTTCATGTGCTCCAGCCGCCCTGAATGACCTATAGTTCTCTGAATACATCATTCTATACCACACACTTGCATCTTTCCTTGTTGCCTTCACTGCCTAAGATACTACTTGACCTATTTTCATCTGGCCAATTCCTAGCTGTTTATTAGGATTTAGGGTAGTTATCATCTCCTCCAGGAAGCCTTCCCTGACTACCCCGATAGGCACTTAGTATGTGCCAAGCTTTGTGCTAGCCATTGGGGATCCAAAGAGAAATAAGTCGTAGTCTAGAGCCTAAAAATGCTCATAGTCCAGGGGAAAGGACAGTGTGGCTTGAGGTTAGTGCTATGATAGAGGTATGCACCGGCTGCTGTGGAAATGCTGAGGAAGATCACCCAGCCCAGATCGAGGGTGAAGGGATCCAGGGGAGGTGACACTTCAGCAGAGTTAGGCAGGAGAGGGAGTTGGGGAGGGGAAGGGTGTTCCAGACCAAGAATAGTATGTGCAAAGACATTTTGGTGAAAGGAATTGTAACACATTTGGGCAACTGCAGTGGTTTAAAAGGAGCTCAAAAGATAAAGGAGGACATGATAAGCACTAAGGCTTGAACCATAAGCGGGGACTTGGATCATAAAGGGTCGATTCTAAGGACTGTGGACTTTCTCCTGAAGGTATTGGGAAGCCCCGAAAGGATTTGAAACAGGGGAGGATAGGCTCAAATGTGCATTTCCAAGAGAGAACTCTGGTTTATGTAGTGGGAAGAATAAGTAGAGGGAGCAAGGCAAGTGGCAAGGACTCTCACGGCTATTCAGATGTGAGATGACACTGGTCTGAACTAAGTGGTGGTGGTTGGACTAGGTGGGGAGAGTGGACACATCCAGGAGATATTGAGGAGCTAGATTTGCTGGCATTGGCAAAAAAGCCACTCAGGTTTCTGACTTTGGCACTTGGAGAAATGGTGGTGGTGTTTGGCAAGATAGGGAACACCAGGGGGATCGGGGATTAGGGGAAATATTAGTTTTGAGCAAGTTCAAGGTTCTCTGGGCTATTCAGATGAAGATGTCCAGTAGGCAGTTGGCTATTCCAGTCCAGAGTTCCTAAAAGCTGTGTGAGCCACAGGTAGAGATTTGGAAATCATTAGCATATATAGATGGGAACTGAAGCCACCGTCTCACCTAGGGGAGGATAGAGGGGAAGCTGTCAGTTGCAGAGTTGGCAGAAAAAAAGGAAGACACAAAGGTGCCTGAGAAATAGCAGCCAGAAACAGAAGGAAAACCAGGAAGGAGTGGTATCATTGATGAGGGGGGAGAAGAGCATGTCTCAGGGTCCAAAGTGGCAGAGTGAGGAGGACATAAAGAAATCCTGTTTTTAGCAACAAAGAGAGCCTTGTGCCCTAGGTGAAGATGGCAGCAGAGACAGAGCCCGCTGTCATAATTCGATGACAAGATCATTGGCTTTGCAGCTTGCTCCAATTTCATGCTCAGCATCCTTCTGCATATATCCTGATTCCAATTCCCATAAGAACGTCTGGTCTAGCCAACAGAGTCACTCAGACTTTAGAAATTGGCACTCTGTTTGACACACTATCCTCTCAAAAATCTGGGGAGCTCAAGGAAGCTTGCTGGACCCTGAACAACTCTGGCGAGACTAGCTTTTCTGAAGTGCAAAGTTCGGGACACTGAACTGCTGGGCATACTGGATCTCCCCCGGGTCTTTCCTAAGCTGTCCTCCCCGCCTGAAACACCATCACTCTGACACACACAACTTGGTTAATCCCCATGTATCCTCTGAGACTTCACTCCAGAAGGCTTTCCCTGATCCTCTCCTCTGCTCCCAGGCCGGGTGGCACGTCCCTCCTCTGCGAACGAAACCCTCCGTGGGGATCCTGTGCACCCTCCCCAAAGGATGCTTGCCCCATTCATTGCATTGTGGTTATTTGCTTGTGTGTCTGTTTCCCCACTGAACTGTGAACTCCCAGAGAGTGTCTTGATTTTGTAGCCCCTGCTGCCAGCATATTGTAGGTGCTCAGCAAATATGTATAGAATTGAAGGTTGAATGGCAAAGAAAGATCAGGCTGAAAACGCCTAATGAATAACAGGACAGGAAATCCACTCTTTAGAAAGCGGTATTTATTGCATGTTTGCTGGGCATACACCGTCTATGATGGATAATACAGAAAGCTATGGACCCTATCCTTAAGGAGCGTTTCCGTGGAAGCTCCTTTATCACATTTGTCATGTTTGGAAGAGGGATGGTAGTTATATTTGGCCTCTGTGCTTTCAAAATTATCTGTTCATACTTGAGGCTGGCCCATTGTGCATAATAAGTCTTTGCTGAATAGATGAATGATCCTTTATTATAGAACATATAAGCCTATTTTCTAGTTTTTACGTGTGATTTTCTCCTCTAGATTGTGAGCTTTTAGAAGTCAGGGACTCATGTTTGTTAACAGAACCTAGCATAGAGCTTTGCACATAGTAGGTGTTGAAAAAATGTTTATTAGCTGAAAAAGTGAATTTCTAATTGAGATGAGAGCAATGCACACATGTACACAAACGTGTGTTCTACACTCTGTCTCTGCTTTTTTTCCCCCCCTCTCATAATTTTTTTCCATAGGAAAACAGGTGAAAAATCCATTTCTTGTAATTGGATTTTAATGGGCCTGAATGCTTCTGCAGGCATCCCCAGCAGTTTGCTCTGGCAGCGCTGAGCAAGCTTCCACTGCACAGAAAGAGGTTCTAAGGATCCAGGAAGAAGCACAGCCACTGGGGTGGGGTTGGGGTGCACCTGGTCCTCGTAACGTCCGTGACTGTGATGGCCACCGTGGCATGTAGGCATCCTCTGGGAGTCAGGGCTCCAGTTAAAGATATCTGCCCGCGTGGAGAGATGTGTGGACCCAACTGTACACCTGGGGGTCGGAAAGGAGGGAGGAAGGTTAGCTAAGGCTGCCCAGTTGAGCTGCATGCTTAACTTTGTCAAATTCTCCAATAAGTATATTAGATTCACCACTAGGCACACAAAAGGGAGGTACCCAGGAAGTATCTAGTCTAGATTTCCCCTCCTCTGACCCTTTTGTACAGCAAAAGGAAATCCTCTACCCCCTTGCTTTTTTTTTTAAATAGTATTTTATTGTGTTTTCGGTGGGAGTTTACACAGCAAGTTATGTTCCCATTTGACAATTTCTGCATAAGTTGTTCTGTGACATCATTTACATTTTTCACAGTGTCTCATCATTCTTATTAATTGTGTTCTGGTTGTTCCATTTCCAGTACTCTAGTTTCCCTGCCCCCCTTGTCTTTTCATCTTTGCTTTAGAGTAAATGTTGACCCTTTGGTCTCAGATAGATGTTTTTTTAATGGAGCCTCGTACTCACGGGTAATATCCTTTGTTTTGTGTGCCAGTCTATTATTTTGCTAAAAGGTGCCCTCAGGGGATAGTTTCGATTCAAGGCTTAGAGTAGTATCTCAGGACGGTAGTCTCAGGGAGTCCTCCAGTCTCAACTAGTCCAGTAAGTCTGGACTTTTTAAGAATTTGAGTTGTGCATTTTGATCAAAGACTCCACAGGAGAATCCTGATCAAAAGGGCGAGAATGCAGAACAGAATTTCAAATTGTCACAGACTCTAGACTTCCTGGCTCTGTGAAGGTTGGATGAACCCCTGAAACTATTGCCCTGAGATAATCTTTAAACCTTAAAGATTAAAACCAAACAATAGTTTAGCTTAACTAGTAAAAAATGCCTACCTCGAGCATTATGCTCTTTTAAGAACTATCTATATGGGATCAAATTGACAAGAGCAACTCAAAAGATTGGATAGGGACGTTAGAGGGGAGTGAGCTTATGTTAATGGGGGAGGAACAACTCAGAAAAGGAGGGTGAGAATGGCTGCACAACTCAAAGAGTGTAATCAATGTCACTAAATGGCACATGTAGAAACTGTTGAATTGGTGTATGCTTTGCTGTGTATATTCTCAATAACAGCAAAATAAACAGAATTATACTTTAAAAAAATAAAAAAGAATTTGAGTTCTGTTCCACATTTTTCTCGCATTCTGTCAGGGTCCATCTATTGTGGCCCTGATCAGAACAGTTGGTAGTGGAAGCCAGGCACCATCTAGTTCTGGTCTCAGGGTAGATGAGGCTTGTGTAGGCTATCATCCCTGTAGACTAGTATTTGTCTCTGAGATTTGGGTTTCCTTCTTTCTCTCTCTTTTTTCTTTTTCTTTTTGTCCATTTTTTGTTCCCATTTTTGTCCTGCCTGCAGGGGAAATGGGTTTGTCTAAGTAAGGACAAGGTTCTAAGGTAGGGCTCAGAGGGAAGAGTATCTTCATTTTTTTCCTTTAGTGATGGAATGAGCTTCTCAAAGAACAGAAGGCAGGTTCTTGATGCTGTAGGTGGTATAATTTTGGATGTTCTGGATGTTGCCATGGAGTCCCTGGATGGTGCAAATGGTTAACATGCTGGACTGCCAACTGAAAGACTGGAGGTTTGAGTCCACCCAGAGATGCTTGGAAGAATGTCCTGGTGATCTAATTCCGAAAAATTGGTCTTTGAAAACCGTATGGAGCACAATTCTACTCTGACACATATGGGGCTGCCATGAGTCAGAGTTGACTTGATGACAGTTGGTGCTGGTACTGGATGTTGTCATAAGGGCTGCAAGGCGGCTGCAAAACTGGCTGCGTTGGAGCAAAGACAACGACCCCTTCTGCCTGCTCCTTGGCCAGCTCAGCACCACGTGTCTCAACACTCTTTGGCGACTAGCCCTTCAGCCTCAACACCTCCACCCCTTCCCCAGCCTGAGAATGGGCACCCTAGTGGCTGACGAACCTTACTTCACAACCTGATCTTACTGCCTCCCTGCACCGAGAGGTAACCCCAAGGCAGCAGTTGGAAGTCAGCCAGCGAGGAGAGTGCACTTGAGGATGGTTCTCTTTCCTAGGTCTTCTAGCATTGGACTCCAACTCCATAAACAGAGATGAGAAAGACTTACACTTGACTGATCTATAGCTTGACTTCCCTTGGACTGGCCTTATTGCTTTCCTGTCCTCTTTAGGAAGGGGGTACAAAAAGCATGTTGTGTTTATTCCCATAGAAAAGAGCTGGCTTCTTCTTCAGTCTTCATTATTTGTAAATTCTAGCTCTCCAGCCTCCAGCTAGGCAAATTTACAAGTTATTATTAGTAGCTATGTGGAAACCTCATATTCGAAATGCTTTCTGATAAGAGAATGAGGACGTTCTTTGTTAAAAAATATTTCAGCAATACTAAGATTGTTTCTCCCCATGCTAACTGCTCTCCTCTTTGTTCTCCTACCCTCTTCCCCAGTTCCTGGCTGCACACAGTCGTTTCACAGCTTTGAACAGTTGCTTTTTAATCCGACACAAGGTTAACAGTTAGTAATTCTAGGTGGTGGGAAAATGGGTTTTAGTGACAGTATTATTCATACTTTTCGGTAACTTTTATATTTATCAGGAAAAAAAAACCTTAAAATAAGTAGCTTTTCATCCTCTTTTCTGTGGGTATGTTGGTGGCCCTGCTCTATCTCAGTTCCCCTGTCCTTCCCGAGCTGTTAGGGGGCCACTCTGTTTCCTTTGTGTACGGCAAGGTCACAGTGTTCCAGATCGGTGTTTCTCCCACCTAACAACCGAGCCTTGCCAAACATTCTTGCCAGGCTAGGAAGTGAACCACTGATCCTAAAGATTAAAAAACAAAATAAGGAGATATAGGGTCCCCAGGGGCCTCTCTACTTCACTCTGCTGTTGATTACCAGCTCTGCTACAAAGGCATTGCTCCAGTTCCCAGAGAGATCAACAACCAGGCCCAGGAGGTGGACAAAACCAACCACTGGAGTCTATTCTGACTCATGGTGACCCCATGTGTGTCAGAGTAGAACTGTGCTTCATAGGGTTTTCAATGGCTGATTTTTCAAAAGTATTTTGCTAGGCCTTTCTTATAAAGCACGTCTGGGTGGACTTGAACCCCCAATCTTTCATTTAGCAGGCAAGCATGTTAACCATGTGCACCACCCAGGGACTTCACAAGGTGGACAGATCTGACTAAAGCCCCTGGGGTGGTCTAGACCAAGCTGGGGAAGCTGAGGCCACAGGACGAAAGTGTTGATTCCAGAGCTTCACCTTTTAGCTAGACTTAGTTGCGTTTTCATTGGCCAGCAGTTAACCAACAAACCCTGCATGCTCCTTCAGCATCTTCATTTAGAAAAGTGCTCCTCAGACTTAAGCGTGCATCAGAATCACCCACAGAATTTGTTAAAACAGATTTCTGGACCTCCAGCCCCAGAGCCTCTGACTCAGTAGGACTAGGGTGGGACCTGAGAATGGGCATTTCTAGCAAGCTCCAAGCTGCTTCTGCTGCTACTGGCTGGGGACAACACTTGAGACCCCCCTGTTTAGAAGCTATGATGGGTGATTGTATCTTACCTGAGTGCCATGGTGAAATAAAGGTCAGGAGAAGAGAGAGGCGGTAGTTTTTGCATAGTTCTGTGCTTTTAAGTATGCTTATAATTTAGCAGCAGTTAATGTACTCAGCTGCTAAACGAAAAGTTGGAGGTTTGAGTCCACCCAGAGGTCCCTTGGAAGAAAGGCCTGGCAATCTACTTCTGAAAAATCAGCCAGAAAACCCTGTGGAGCACAGTTTTAATCTGACACACATGGGGTCACCATGAGTTGGAGACTCAATGGCAACCGGTATAATTTAGTGGCATACCATTTCCACTACTCTGTGCTCCAAAAGTCGGAGGGGAGATCTGGGGGAGTGACACATCAGTGTGAATCCCAACCCAGAAGATAAATTCTCTGGTCTTATGGTGACCCCTGCCCATGCCCCAGATTGGAAGTCAATTTGAAACTTGCATTTCTAGATTGTTTGTGAGTTTACTAATGATGTGTCTCAAAGTTTCATAGCCTGACTCGTATTTGAAGCCATGGTATCCTAATTCTACCCTCCCCATCCTGCTTGCTGTTCCCACCGCAATTCGTCACCCATGAGTTGGTGGAGTAGGTGGTGGTTATCTGTCTATGCCAACCTCCTTGCCCAGTGGAGAGCCCCTCTTTGGGAGTTCTCCAGCAAGCCTGGATGCACTGCTGACCAGCTAGCTGCATCCCAGGAGTTCTTAGGGTGCTGGCTGTCTTCAGATGAGGTTTAAAGTTTGAGTTATTGGTGACAGTAATGGAACTGCTCAAGAAGCGGAAAATCCCTGATATGTGTGTCCTGTGTGTTTGGAGAAAGGGGAGAGCATGGGGGTGAGGAGGGGCATTCTTTATTTTCATCGCTCAGTAAATTTCCCAAAACAAGCCCCGCTTCCAACATTTAGCACTGGGAGGAAAATCCCCAAATAAATTATAATAATCTGAAATCTTGATCAGCAGGAGCAGAGGGGAGGAGGTTGGTTATCTGCTGTCTTTTATCTTACATAGCAATAAAATTTGATTTTTGCCTTGGGGTTTTATTTTTAGAGCAGTGAACGGTTTCTGCGTAGGATTATGGTTTAATTTATCCTCCTCTCTGTAAATGATAATTCATTATGCATATTCTCTTGTACAGATCTTTCTGTTGTTATTAAATGTTCATCTATGGGAAAGTTTAAACATTATCCATTTTAAACTTTATATTATACACTGTGGGAGCATTGTAGAAATACTTCTGTCGTCCCTGATGCTTACACACTTTTTTTTTCCCCAGATAGTCAAATTACAGACGTTATTTCTTTCTCCCTTCCAGAGATCTTAGATCTGGAAACATTTTTTTCTTTATGAACTGTAGGGACCATTCAGTGACATATCTGGAGACAGAGCATAATGCATTATAAATATTTGCCATGAAAAAAATTTTAAGGATAGCCAGTGGCCCCTGAACTAGGTTAGAATTGTGCTTTAATGCACCTCACCATTAGATGGTAGCATAGTAATATACAAAACAATTTGGGGCAGAAGCAAGTCTCCTTGCCCATTTTAAATAAGCTCGGAGGGGCCTAGTAGAACCCTCAGGCCTTTGTCAGCACCAACAGGGTAGATCTGGGCCTGGGACCTTTGTCCTAAGACTTCATGGAAAATCAGACTGGGGACCAATGCTGTAAACAGAATTTACTTTTGGTTCCAGGGTGTCTTGTTACCTCCAAAATAAATAAATAAATAAATAAACAAAAACCCAAACCAGTTGCCATCAAGTCAATTCTGACTTATGGCGACCCCGTGTGTTGCAGAGTAGAACTGTGCCCTATAGGGTTTTCATGGCCATGACCTTTCGGAAGGAGATCACCAGGCCTTTCTTCCAAGGTGCCACCGAGTGAATTCAAACCACCAACCTTTCAGTTAGTAGCTAAGCACTTAACCATTTACACCACCCAGGGGCTCCTTGGTTACCTCCGGATCTGGGAGAATTGTCATGTAGGCCTACGGATGTTGGCATGGGCACTGAGGTGTTGTTCTGAGACTCCTTAGTATAGCTTTTGGCTTCACTATTTTCTAAATTTGAATGTTAAAATGTATAATTTATCCAACATTCCTTTTTTTTTTCAGCAAACAGAAGTTTATTCTCTCACAGTCTGGTAGGCTAGAAGTCTGAATTCAGGGCTGCCAGCTCCAGGGGAAGCCTTTTTGTCTCTGTCAACTCTGGAGGGCAGTCCTTGTTAGTAATCTTCCCTTGGTCTAGTAGCTTCTTCGCACAGGAACCCTGGGTCCAAAGGACGTGCTCTGCTCCTGCTGTTGCTTTCTTTTTTTTTTTAATTGTCCTTCAGGTGAAGGCTTACAGAACAAATAGTTTCTCATGAAACAGTAGTACACGTATTGTTTTATGACGTTGGTTAACAACCCCACAACATGTCAACCCTCTCCCTTCTCGACCTTTTTTTTTTGGTGAAAATATACATAGCCAAAGATACACCATTTCAAAAATTTCTACATGCACAGTTCTGTGACGTCGACTACGCTCTTCCAATTGTGCGGCTATTCTCACTTTAGATGAAGGCTTACAGAACAAAATAGTTTATCATTTAACAGTTAGTACACGTGTTGCCCTATGACAATGATTAACAACCTCACAACACATCAACACTATCCTTACTCAACCTTGGGTTCCCTATCACCAGCTTTCCTGTCCCCGTCTGCCTTCTGGCCCTTGTCCCTGGACTGCTGTGCCTCATTAGTTCCATTTGGTTTTATGCGGCTGTCCACTCCCCGGCTGAACGGTGAACCTCAGAGATGACTTCACCACTGAGCTAAAAGGGTGTCTGGGGGCCATACTCTCAAGGTTTCTCCAGTCTCCTTTAGGCCAGTAAATCTGGTCTTTTTTTGGTGAGTTAGAATTTTGTTCTACATCCTTCTCCAGCTCTGTCCAGAACCCTCTGTTGTGATCCTGGTCAGAGCAGTCAGTGGTGGTAGCTGGGCACCATCTAGCTGTACCAACATTCCCTTTATCCAACATTCCAAACAAATGTGTTTCCTCAAATCATTAATTTCTCCCCGCCCCCACACCCCACCCCCCGCCCCCCCATACCTATACTTTCCTAAGTTGATATTTAAAAAACAAGCATGACTAGTGTTTGGCAACTTCTTTCCCATATAATTCGTGACCTGGGGAAGAAAGTACTTACTCTTCTTAGGCCCTGTCCCACCTCAGTTTTAAAAGCCTGCTGCCCTTTGACACTGGTGTCTTCCTATCTTCTGCAGTGAACCATACAGTGTCACTATCAAGGATTCTGGGCCCGATGAGGACAAAAGAAAACCAGGTCAAGGGAGTTTCATGGAAATTTAAACATTTTTAAGAATGGCAAGTTAGCTTAATTTCTAACATAATTGAAAGACTGTAACAGTATCAGAAAGCTAATGGAGCTGTACGTGGCTGGTAGAAACAGAAGGAATCCACTTAGACCTAGTTTCAGTAAAAATAATGAGCCTAGGATTATCTATACGTGAAAGGATGAAAACTAACCTGGAGAAATAGAGAAAACAGAGTGGATTTGATTTGCAAAAGTTTGCATCGCCTTAGGAATGAGGGTGACAGATTCTCAACTGGGCCTCCTGGGTGGCAGGTAGATTTGCTGGGGCAATTCACTCCACCTACTTGGGGCTCTGTTTCCTCACCCCCAGCACAGTTACTGCTCCTGCAGGAGCTTAGTACTGCCATCACTCATCAGGTTATTGCCACAGGCTATTGCACTGTTTAGTCATAGGCTCCCCTGTCCCCCAATCTCCTCAGGGGCCATAATTGCCACAGCCAGGACTGGCTCTCCACACCCTGAGCCTGGGGCACATGCCAACCCTGGCCTCTTCCTCTGAGTCTGGCTTCCTATGGGGAGGATGCCAAGCCAGACAAGCAAAAACCTAGACTGCACGCCTACTCGGAGCAGGGGCAGCCCTGCTTCTATAGGCCACTGTCTAGCCATCCCAGCCATGTTCTCACTCTGAGGGATGCAGACCCACTCCTCTCCCCCATCTTTAATAAATTACTTTTCCTAGAAAACAGGTGCTTCTTCAGACCCTGAGAACTCTGTTGTCCTTCCCTTCAGCTCACCCTTGCTGGCTACTCCAAGGGATTTTCCCAAGTGAAGTGAAGGCATCACTCTTCTGCCTTCTTCTCCATCATGGCTCTAACTGGGAGCCTCATCTTCTAGCCATGCCACATGAAAGCTCCAGATACAGAAATATATAACAGCAAGATTTATTGTGTTTATAACTGCATGCAGTGGTATGCTAAAAAACAAAAAAACCCAAACCTGTTGCCCTCTAGTTGATTCTGACTCATAGCGACCCTTTAGGACAGAGTAGAACTGTCCCATAGAGTTTCCAAGGAGCACCTGATGGATGGTCGGCAGCTGTATCTCTTAACCACGATGCCACCAGGGTTTCCCAGTGGTATGCTGGTAAATATTTACTAACCAGCTTTAGGGGGTGGGATGGGGAGGAGAAGGAAGCCCTGACTTGTGCTTGCTGATCACCATGGCGAATTTCAAGCTACCAACATGGTATCACTGACTTCATGAGTTGGGAAAAGACGCACCCAAATGGCCTTCATGAGCAGGTACAAGTGGACTCCAGCACACCACTGATGGCATGAACTTCTCATTTGATTTTTTCCAAATCCTAATGACACCTCTGTGAGGTGAGGAGGACCTATATTATTATTTCCATTTTAGTGAGGATGACCCTTGTGTGTCCCAAATAAGTGGTTGATTGAGTAGTATATTCATCTGAGGCGTGTGTGTTGTAACAGACTGTAGTCAGATGTTCAAAGAAAATATCTTAAAACTGATTTACAACTTGTAAAAAAAATCCCTCATTCATGAAGGGATATAGAAGGATCAAGAAAATGGAGAGAGGGCAATTAATTAATAAGGAAAGTTATTTAGAGATTGAGGCTGCCCTCTCCAAGAGGAGTGGGGTTGGGGGGTACATGTCCTTCACATCAAGTCTTACAAAAAAGACTTCCTTCCACAGAACCACTCTGAGTCCTGCATTTGGGAAACTCCTAAGAAAGCTACAGCAGCCTGTGGCAGTTGGGCTAGGAGAAGAGAGAGAAAATAGGGCTTTATTTAGGAAAGAATTGCACTTCCACAGAGAGCAGGGAGCAAAGAATATACCTTACGGCAGAGAGAGTGGGCCTGGAGACATTCTAAATTTGATCCAAGAGTTGGCCTGGGAGAGTGAGGGGATGAGAGACTAAAAAGGCAGTCTTCGTGCGGGGATCGGTCAGCAGAAGGAGGATCCCATCGGCGTAAAACCCGTTGCAGTTGCTGTGGAGTGGATTCTGACGCATAGAGACCCTATAGGACAGAGTAGAACTGCCCCATAGGGTTTCCACGGTGCGTCTGGTGGATTCAAACTCCCGATCTTCTGGTTAGCAGCCGAGCTCTTAACCGCTGCACCACTAGGGCTCCTCAGAGTGTGTAAAAGAGACTAACAACAACAACAACGAGGAGAGAGTCCATTGAACCATCTGGCAGGTCCAGAGAGAGCCAGATAAGACCTGTGCTATCTTCTGACCTCTGCTCCTTCCTTTACA
The DNA here is from genome assembly GCA_030035585.1 of Dugong dugon. Taxonomy (NCBI): domain Eukaryota; kingdom Metazoa; phylum Chordata; class Mammalia; order Sirenia; family Dugongidae; genus Dugong; species Dugong dugon. The sequence goes on along the minus strand of CM057469.1, from coordinate 16,859,369 downwards.
CTGTGCATAGGAAGTGCTGTGAAGCCTCACCTTCGAATGAATATTAAAACCAGTTGCCCTAGCATCGACTCTGACTCATGGTGACCCTATGTCAGCATAGAACTGTGCTCCATAGGGCTGATTTTTCGGAAGTAGATAGCCAGGCCTTTCTTCTAAGGTGTCTCTGGGTGGACTCAAACCACCAACCTTTAGATTAGTAGCTCAGCATTTTAACTATTTGCACCACCCAGGGACTCCTGAATGTTGATATTCTGGATACTGGGCCCAGACACTTAATTTATGAAATGAGATTGTTTTGTGACTTAAACATCCACAGAATGATCTACTACTATCTCAGAGTGAGCAGAAAAATTCTGGAGTCCACAGAGTTTTTATTGAATGGCAGGAAAGAGCTTTCCTCACGGAATAAATTTTCAAGGGGCAGTGAGCGAAAAAAAGTTGCATTTTGATTATATCCCATAGTGGTGCTTGTCCACCGTGTGAATCTGGAGGACTGAGAGGCCCAGGCCTCCCAGGACCAGCATAATCTACAGTGTTCCCTTGCAGCTCTGTGGTAGCAGAGCCATCTGGGAGGAGGGGGCCAGCCCAACCTGACTTCATGGAGGGGGTACTTCCACTGACTCCTGAATCGTGGTAAAGGCTGAATTTAAAAATGCATCTTTTAATAAGATGATACATTGGCAGACAGAGTTATTGCCTGAGTCAAACTTCAATGGGACCGATTCCCACTCCAGTTGTAGTCTGTGGAAAATCTTTTCCCAGCCCCTGCCATGACTCACGAAGGATGGGAATGTTTTCCCTCAGAGTCTTCTTGAGAAGCCAACACTAAAATCGACCACATTAACCAGATTTCATCCTGTGATCTTTCAGAAGGAATCAGAATGAGTTATAGCTGTGTTTGCAGGCAGATACTGGTTCCAGTTTGGAGAATTGGACCTCAGTGACAAGTGTCCAGCTCCTTAGGAAAAGAAGAGTCTTGATAAAAGCTGTCAATGGGACTGAATTAATTTACAGCTTTCTTGTACGTTTTGTCAGATTCCTCACAGCTTCAGAAATCTTTGATTCTGTGTCAAATTGTTGCCACTCTCCAGACAGTGGGATGTTTGCACTGTGTGTGTGTGTGTGTGTGTGTGTGTGTGTGTGTGTGTGTGAGATTGTGTGTGTGTGTGTGTGTGTGTGTGTGTGTGTGTGTGTGTGTGTGTGTGTGTGTGTGTGTGTGTGTGTGTGTGTGTGTGTGTGTGTGTGTGTGTGTGTGTGACTGTTCCGTGAGCCACCGCCGCCGGCTGCAGCTGGTGTTGATGGCGCAGAAGCAGTAGTGCTGAGTCACCGGCTGTTCCGCGGCCCTTACATCACATTCCATTGTCCTTTCTTCCTTTCTAGGGTTTTGAGGACTCTTTCAGTGTTGGATTGTTTTGTTTTTGCTTCGGCCCTACCCGCATTAGGAAGTCAGGGTGTAAAAACCCAGAGGCTGCTGGGTCTCCTGAACAAAGGCGGCCACAGGCACAGCGTGGACTGAGAACACCCAGTGAGCCAGATGCGCATTCGCCCGGGAGCCCACCGGCCTGCCCTTGGCGACCACGGGCTGGAGCAGAGAGGATTGCAGGAGGGGCTGGGCCAGCCCATGGGGCCAGGGGGCACCAGGGTGGGCTCAGGCTTGCATTTTTCTGCAGCTCTCCCTGCTGTGCCAGTTTCAACTGGAGCTGATGGGTTTGACAATCTTTTTATACGTTCTGAATCCAACGTTCTTAATACTCCGTTTTCTGCACGAGTGTAACAGGTGGTGCTAATTATCTGTGTGACATAAATTCTTGGAGAGCTAGCCTCTGGAGAGGGCTATACAAATTTGTTTAAATGACTTTTGACTCAACAATCTTGTCACTTTATTAAACCATTTTTTTTAAATTATAAAAATACCTGTTTATTGTGGAAAAATTGCAAGAAAAACATAAAGGATGGAATAAAAATTATTCATAATCTATCAACCAGGCATGATCACTGTTAACGTTTTGGTGTATTATCTTCCAATATTTTTTTATATATCGATTGGTGTGCACATACGTTTTACATAATTGGGCTCACGTTGTACACATTATTTAAACCGAAGACTACTCTGTGAATATACTCATGTCATTAAACTGTATCCTAGAAGTGCTACAAATTAGTGCGTATGAGCAAAAAGATATGGCTATATCTAGAGTTATTTTATTTGCTGTCACTTCATTTCTGTCTCCAGGATGTTTCTCTTGCCAAGATAGTCTCACCCACAGGTTCCCTCCCCCAACTTCTAGCAAGGTGCCTGTTTTCTCAGATAATGACTCCCCACCATCTCTGCTTTTCTTGCCTTTGGAGAACCCTTAAGGTGCATCTGTCTGGGCCAGTGGTTCTCAAACTTGAGCACATCAGAATCACCTGAAAGGCTTGTTAAAAGAGATAACTGGGACTCACCCCCAGAGTTTCTGACTCAGTAGGTCTGGGGTGGGTGGGGCAAGTTGCCAGTGTTGGTTCACTGCTGAGAACCACTGATCTGGGAAATGGATGAGCCATTTGGTTACTCCTAGCTGTCTCCCAAAGGAGCCCTGGTGGCACAATGTTTAAGCCAGCTCAGCTGCTAACCAAAAGGTTGGGAGTTCAAACCCACCCAGCTGCTCTGCAGGACAAAAACTTGGCCATCTGCTCCTGTAAAGACTACAGCCCAGAAAACCCTACGGGGCAGTTCTACTCTGCCAAGTTGGGTCATTGTGAGTTGAAATCAACATCCCCTAACAACAACAGCTCTTTCCCAGTGTTGCACAGCTCTTTGTCTTTTTCTCTTAGAGCATTTTCTTGTCTCCAAAGCCCTTGCTTTTAACCACTACCAATGCTGTCTCCTCGTGGCATTACCCATGCATACAGAGGACAAAAATATTTTCATAATGGAGGGTTGAAAAACAAAGAGACTGAGGAGGCCTCTGGTGGCATAATGGTTAAGGGCTATAGCTGCTAACCAAAAAAGTTGACAGTGTGAATCCACCAGCCACTCCTTGGAAACCCTACGGGACAGTTCTACTCCGTCTATAGGGTTGTTGTGAGTCGTAATCGATTCAACGGCAGCAGATTTTTCTAGTACCCCTAAGGGTGGAAGCCAGGGTGATTTATCCTGCACTGTCACTGCACCACATTCTCTTAAAGAGCTGGCTCAAAAGGAAATGCACAGATGCCCAGACTATTTGTTAAAGGAAATGACACATTATCCTCTTCCCAACATCTGGTGATTCCTGAAAGACAGTCAAGCCCTGATAGTACTGTTGGCTCACTACATTAGCCTGTGTCTTCTTTCCCGAGGGAGGTGGGGGCAAACCAAGGAGGACAGATTCTATTTTTGGTGTCAGCCCAGGGGGACGCCTTGAGGAGGGGGCGAAGGGTCACCAGCACTGCCGAGCTGTTCTGTTAGCAGGAACGCACACTTCCTTCCTGCCCAGCCCTGAGCAACAGTCTGTTTCTGAAGTTTCAGTCTTACGTGGAGAGCTGAAGAGATTTTCAAGTGCCATCACAACAGAACACCAGGGCAGATGGACTGATTAAATGGGGAGAGGGGATTTGGCAGAACACTGGGTGTTGAGGTTGTAGCAAGGGGAGGCCAATTATGTCAGAATTCAGAACATCACAACCTTCAACAATGGCTCAGAAGGACTCAGTAGCATCTGGCCACCCCTTGGCTGGGAAACGCACATATTTTTTCAGCTCGAAAGTACTCCATTGGAGCAAAAGGCAACAGGGAGAAAGAATAGGAGAGGTGTGAGTGGGGTGCCAGTTGTGGGGTGCCATCTTGCCCAGGTTAATTGACTTTGCAATGGTGAGGAGCTGCAAAGCCCTAATGCCTACCTGGACATCCAGGGGTGGGTGTCTCCGGCCTGACCCCTCTCCTGCCTGGGCATCCAGACCAGTGGAGCGACCTTAAGTAGAGGTTGTAGAGAAGAAGTCTTATTCTCACTGAGTTAGCAGAGGGCTTCCTGGACTGGGGAGTTCGGGCAGAGAGGGCGGGGAAGGCACCTCTGCCTCCAGATTAAGGGCATTTGTTGTGGCAGGCCTTTGTTTTGTTCTAGCCAGGGCACTCTGGTAAAGGCATCCTGGGAATTCAGCCTGCAAACAGAAAGGGCATTTCCTTGTGTGGGTTTCCTGTTTAGGTCTGTGCAGAAACCCAAAGGATGGCTGGGCCTCATAAATCCTCTAGACATTACTGATGTAGATGCTCTGGCTGGATGCCATGGGAAAATTGCACAAAAATAGAAGACGGGGGGGCAGCACATTCACTCTCAGGATTCTGGGTGGGTTTCAGGCTCCATGTTTTCAGATCTGTGAACAGAGGGGTTAGGCTGCAGGACACGATCACTAAGATCCCTTCCAGCTTTGACATTCTCCCATTCCGTTTTCCCTCAAGAGTTGCTGCAAGTTTGCACTGGGCAGTTCACTCATGGGAGTCTGCTTAGCAGCTCGTCAAACAGAAGCCCGATTAAAGTTTCAGTCAAAAAATTGGGAAGTTGCCCTAGCATATCTTTTAGGCTCCTTCACAGAAAGAAGGTACTTTTGATTTCTGGTAATTCCCAGACTTTCCTGAACACATAGCTTATTCCAGAAATGACAGGCACCAGGCTCAGGAGTACTGTAGAAGTCTTGTGGTTGGCTGGGTTTGGCACATAGCAAGAGCTGGACCCCAAGGTGGTGAATAAGGTGTGTTAGGAGACATCACCCATTTCTTGTTTCTTTTTTATTGCCCATTTCCCTCAATTTCTGCATCTGTCAAATGAGCGTCCAAACTTGTTGGTTGGATGGAAGAAGCCATGTTTTCATATGTCTTCAGTGGCAGACTTCACTTGGCATCTGAGCAGAAATTAGGTCAGCTGGGAAAGTGATCGGGCAAGAACAGAATTTCTTACAAAAGTTTCTGTGTCAAAAATGTTGTTGCCTAGGATACAAGGAAAAGATTAGTCCGAAGGACTAATGGTCCACAGCTACCAAGGCCTCCACGGGACTGAGCCCAGTACAGCTGGATGGTGCCCGGCTACCACCAATGACTCCTCTGACCAGGATCACAACAGAGGGTTCTGGGCAGAGCTGGAGTAGGATGTAGAGCATAATTTTAACTCCCAAAAAAAAAAAAAAAAAAAAGAAGACCAGATATACTGGCCTAAAGAATACTAGAGAAACCTCGAGAGTGTGGCCCCCAGACACCCTTTCAGCTCAGAGGGGAAGTTAACTTCAAGGTTCGATGTTAAGCCTGGGAATGGACACCCCAGTAAAACTAAATGGGACTAACGATGTACAGGAGTCCGGTGACAAGGGCCAGAAGGCAGAGGGAGAGTAGGAAACTGATGATAAGGAACACAAATTGAATAAGGACACTGTCGATGTATTGTGAGATTGTTGACCACTGCTATAGGGCAACATTTGTAGTAACTATTAAATGGGAGGCTGTTTTGTCCTGTAAGCCTTCATCTTGGGCGAGAATGGCAGCACAATTGGAAGAGCATAGTCAATATCACTTAAATGTGTAAGTAAAAAGTTTTGAAATGGTGTTTAAATAAAATAAAAATAAATAAATAAATAAATAAACAAATGAGACTAAAGAGGTACAATAGTCCACTGACAAGGTCCAGAAGACAGAAGGGGACAAGGAAGCCCCCTGGTGATAGGGAACACAAGGTGGAGTAAGGATATTCTTGATGTGCTGTGAGATTGTTAACCATTGTCATAGGGCAACATGTGTAGTAACTGTTAAATGATAAACTATTTTGTTCTGTAAGCCTTCATCTTAAGTGAGAATAACAGCACAGTTGGAAGAGCGTAGCCAATGTCACTGAACTGTGAATGTAGAAAATTTTGAAACGGTGTATTTTTGGCCATCTGTAATTTTCATCAAAAAAAAAGGTTGAGAATTTAGAGGCTTAATACGTTGTGGGGTTGTTAACCAATGTCAAAAAAAAACAACATGTGTACTACTATTTCATGAGAAACTATTTGCTCTGTAAGCTTTCACCTGAAGTACAATAAAATATATATTTTAAAAAAAAAAAAAATGTTGTTGCCAGTAAGGGCAATCTCTTCACCTTAAACTATACTTCTTGTATTCTTTTATTTAATCATTTGTTTGCATCATTTAAAAAATGTGTCATATGGAACCATCTTTTGGGGGGGATGTACTAAATGAAAGGATCCCTGGTGGTGCAGTGGTTAAGCGCTTGGCTGCTAACTGAAATGTCAGCGGTTCAAACCTACCAGTCCCTCCACAGGAGAAAGATGTGGCAGTCTACTTCTGTAAAGATTTGCAGTCTTGGAAACCCTATGGGGCAGTTCTACTCTGTCCTGTAGGGTCACTATGAATGGGAATTGACTCAACCGCAGTGGGTTTGGTACTGAATGATACAGAGGAAGTTAAGTTACGTTCCCTAGTGTGACAGTGCAGTGTTCTAGTAAGTTAACGGGATTTTCTACTTAAGTGAGAGTAAAGCCATTTATGCAGCAACATTTCTCAAGACAGAATTGCTCTTCTAGAATTCAGTGTTGTTCTAGTCTCAGTTCTCTCAGATGTGAATTGTGATGTTTGTCTCTGAACCTCATTCTCTCAAATGTGTGTACAGGTAAGTAAAATCAGCAAAGGGAAATCACCTCCAAGGCCCCACTCTGTTATTTCTTTTCCAAATTTTGCTCCTATGTATTTAAAATACATTCTCCTTTTCCTCTCCTGACTCTGAACTGGTTATTCGGTAGCGCAGTTGATGTTGTTAGCTGCTGTTGAGTTGGCCCTGGCTCATGGCGGCCCCATGCACAACAGAACAAAATGCTGGCTGGTCCTGCACCATCCCCATGATCAGTTGTGCATTTGACCGTTGTAACCCATGGGGTTTTCATTGCCTGATTTTTGGAGGTAAATCACTGGACCTTTCTTCCCAATAATGAAGTAGGAAGAAGAAAAACAATATCAAGTTCTAATCTTTCTGTGTCAGCACTTCCTTAGAATGCGAGTCCTAAGAAATGTGTCTTAAAAGTGCGTTCTATGGTCAAATATATTTGGAAAATGCCACTGTCTTTTGAGAGTCACACTGTACTCTAATGTGTTAAAAGCTCTAAAATGTCATGCAATAAGGAGTTCGCTCAACTAACCCAGCATTCTCCAAGCTTGTCTGATCAAGAAACATCTCTTTCTATATTATATCTATAGCAGATGTTAACAAACAGAGGAGTAAGTGTTTAATGTGACACATTTTGGAGTCCCTCGGTGGTGCAAATGGATAATGCACTAGTCTGCTAACAGAAAGGTGGGAGGTTCAAGTCTACCCCGATGCACCTCAGAAGAAAGGCCTGATGATCTACTTGTGAGAAATCAGCCACTGAAAACCCTGTGGAGCACAGTTCTACTCTGACACACATGGGGTTGCCATTTTGGGACCTATTTTGAGAAATGCTGCTTTCAGCCAAAAGATGGAGTTGACTCCCATATATTTAGCACCTGGAGAGATACATCTCTGTGTAATGGAAATATTTCTGCTCTTTTCAGAATTTTGATAGGCAATAAAGTAAGACGATCATAACTAATAAAAGATTTTCATAGAAAAAAATGTTAGAAACACACCAAAATTTCCATTGTGGATGTTGGTGGCTAGTAGAATTACAGGTGGCATTTTTCTTCTATTTTTGTTTCCCCAAATCTTCCACAGTGAACCTGAATTATTTCTATATTTGGGGTAAAAAAACAAAATAAGCTTAATTTATTTTTTAATGTACTTTAGATGAAGTTTTACAGAGCAAATTAGTTTCTCATTAAACAGTTGATACCCATATTGTTTTGTGACATTGGTTGCCAACCCCATGACATATCAACACTCTCCCCTTCTCGACCCTGGGTTCCGTTTACCAGCTTTCCTGTCCCTTCCTGCCTTCTCATCCTTGCCCTTGGGCTGGTGTGACCATTTAGTCTCATTTTTAAACTTAATTTTTTAAAAACTAATCCATGTATAAAGTTTTAATTTGTTCTTTTTAAAATAATATTTTATTGTGTTTTCGGTGAAAGTTTACACAGAAAATTAGGTTCCTGTTTAACAATTATTACACAGATTGTTCAGTGATGTTAGTTACATTTTTCATAATGTGTCAACATTCTCATTAATTCCATTCTGGATGTTTCATTTCCAGTAATCTAGTTTCCTGTTCCATTACCCTTTCATCTTTGCTTTGGAGTAATTGTTGACCCTTTGGTCTCATATAGATGATTTTGTCAAAGGAGCACAGGACTCATGGGTGATATTCTTTATTTTATGAGCCAATCTCTTATTTCTCCATGTTAGTGTAAAGGAACCCAACTGATTTTCGTGTGTTGATAGCAAAACATCAGAGGACTTGTTTTTTTTTTTTTTTTTTTTCTTTTTCTGCAGAACTTACAGTTTAGGGAAGCTGATTAAATGATTGCTATTACCTTAGAGAAGGGCCCTGTAAGTGCAGGAATTGGGAAAGGAGTGGAAAATATAAACACATCAGTTTTATTGACTTCCTTTTTCAGGAACATATCTTTCTGCTTGCAAATGTCTGAATGTTGGGGTTGAGTCCAGAGACTATAAGGTCCAAGGAGAGAGTTGTTGCTTCTGTGGCTGCTATGCAATTCTTAGACACCAGACACAGACCCAAAACTGGGCTGTGCAAGAGAAAACTGTGAGACTGACCACTTTAGACTTTGGAGTCTTAGGAGTGGAACTGGAAATCAATGATGAAGAAATGAGAAAAAAAACTCTTTATTTTGGAACGTATATGAAGTTAGATGTATATGCTCACCTCAGAGTAAGCAAGTTATAATTCGAGAACCTCAGGAAGTTGACCTTATGTAATCTCTATACTATTACAGTTTTCTACAGTGAGTTGCTTCTCCTTTGCTTCTAGATTGTCAGACACTTGCACGGTTTCTATTGTTTACGGGGACCTGTTGAGGATTGTCAATGTAGTCATAGGGAAGAGGTTTCCAACTCAGGCAGGTGGTAACTAGACTCTTTAGATAGACACTGAGCAGGAATGCAAAGAAAAAACGAATCAACAAACCAAGTTAATATTTGGGTAGAATGCATTCTTGCACATCTGACACTGGAATCTTAATCTTCCCCAGAGCACACGTTAAAAAGAGATCAGATCTCTAGGAACATGAGGAAGTGCTATGCCCTTAGCAAACTTTGCGATGTGCAGGTAGTTAGACATCTGCAACTGAATCAGTCCCACTTAGAAACGAATTTCACTGACATAGACAAGGTTTAATGATCCAGCTTGTACTGGAGTCTTATGAGTCATTAACACCGAAGAAAAGACCAAGAATAGGGACCTCTTAGAATTGAAGGTCCATCTATCCCCAGGAAGATTGAGAAAAGCCACATGGTGCCTCACCTGTAACCCCAACATTTTCCCAAGGAAATCCTTGAAGGAAAAAGGTCACAAAAGGGTAGACTGAAGGATTAGTGCAGAGACAGTGTGGGTGGTGGAGGAGATGTTCCACCTTTCCCTCCACTGTGGAGGCTGTTAGGAACAGGTGACAGGTAGAGTAGACTGAAATTTCTAGTATCTACTGTAGGAGGGAGTCCCTCAGTGATGCAGTTAATGTGCTCAGCTGTTAACAGAAAGGATGGAGCTTTGAGTCCACCCAGAGGCCCCTCGTAAGAAAGGCTTGAAGGTCTGCTTCTGAAAAATCAGCAACTCTAAACCCTATGGAGCAGAATTCTACTCTAAAATACGTGAGTTCACCATGAGTTGGAGTCGACACGATGGCAACTGGTACTGGGCCTGTAGGAAATGCATCATTTCACCTTTGGCTGTATCCCTGGGTGATTGGACAGTGGACAGTGAGCACAAGGTCTCAAGGCAGAGCTTGATATGGCCAAAAATAGGCCAGGGAGGATGGCGGAAGGAGCAGGGCGCATGCTATGTGCAACACTTCAGATCTTAGCCTGGGCCCTGGAAACGAGCTTGGGCACAAGGTGAACAATTTTTGTTCTCAGTTGTGTTAAAATATGATATCTGTAGCAGTTTAATCTCAGCTCTGCCGCTTTTACTAGCTGTGTGGCTTTGGAGAAATTAGTTAACTTTTCTGTGCCTCTGTTTTATCATCTTATAAAAGGGGGATATGAATATAACCTACTTCATAGGGTTGTCATGAGTATTAAATATGCTAATTTATCTAAAGCTCATAGAACAGTGCCTAGTACATAGTAATTTCTTGATAAACATTAGGCATCAAAATTATTATAGTTGGTTAGCATGTACCAGAATGAAGGTGACATTTTTCATCTATGAAGCTTTTGTGGGGCATCCAGGTAAACTTCCATTTAGATTAAACTCAGAAAATACCACAGCCATTTACTTTAATCTGACTGAAGTTAATCAAGCATCTCTGTGGTGGAAATAATTAACTAACATTTATAATATTAACAGATTGCTGTTGTTAGGTGCCGCTGAGTTAGTTCTGACTCATAGCGACTCTGTCTACAGCAGAACGAAACACTGCCTGGTCCTGCATCATCCTCACAATCGTTGCTATGTCTGAACTCATTATTGCAACCACTGTGTTAATCCATTTCATTGAGGGTCTTCCTCTCTTTCACTGACCCTCAACTTTACCAAGCATGGTGTTCTTCTCCAGGAACTGGTCCCTCCTGACTACATGTCCAAAGTATGTGAGACGAAGTCTCGCCATCCTTGCTTCTAGGGAGCATTCTGGCAGTACTTCTTCCAAGACAGATTTGTTTGTTCTTTTGGCAGTCCATGGTATATTCAATATTCTTCACCAACACCATAATTCAAAGACATCAATTCTTTTTCAGTCTTCCTTATTCATTGTCCAGCTTCCTCATGCATATGAGGCGATTGAAAATACCATGGCATGGGTCAGGCACACCCTAGTCCTCAAAGTGACATCTTTGCTTTTTAATACTTAACAGATTGCTAGTGTTAAAATCTTATTAGTAGCAAATACTTTGTTTCATCAAAGCTTTCCCAAGCAGCAGAGTGACATGGTTGAAATGCAGCCATCCTGGGTCTTATATTAAGATCCTTGAAAACAGAGTCCTCAAGAAGTGAAGTGCCATGGTATCTTGTAGTATTTCTCACACGGAGGTCTGTGAGCTGCCAGTATTTTGGGAAACCTTAAGAATTTTAAAATTTATGTTTCATAAAAGTAAAACTTTAATTCCGTAAGTCAGTTATTTTTCAAACTGGGACCTGTGAGAATTTTTTTTCCTTTATGAGGTGTCAGAGTATTACCAAAATTTGAGAAATGTAGTAGAAAGGACTTGGGCTTTGGAGTCAGACAGATCCATGTTCAAATTCTGTCTGTACTACTTACTTGCTGGGAGACATTGGAAAATTTACTTGGCCTTTCTGAGCCTCACTTTTTTCATCTGTAAAACGGCAACAATAACTACCCCCAATCTTGTTATGAAGATTGCAAGTAAATCATTTAACACATAATAGGGACTCAGTAAAGGTTCTCGCTCATCCTTTCGTCCATTTTTCTCCTTCCCTAAAGAAAGAGAAGAGAAGATATTCTGCCTTCCTGAAGGAAAGCAAAGAAAAACTCAACTGAGAGTTTCATAAGTTTGTGCTGGAGACTCTTAGTGATTCAGATAGAGATGGTGTGGTGGACTGAATACTGGCCTCCCCAAAAGATATCCACACCTTGTGATCTGTGAATGTTATTTTATATGGCAAAAAAAGAACTTTGCAGAGATTATCCAGGACAATGGACCCTGTCATGGATTGAATTGTGTCCCCCCAAAATATGTGTCAATTTGGCTGGGCCATGATTCTCAATATTGCATGGTCGTCCACTATTTTGTGATCTGATGCAATTATCCTATGTGTTGTAAATCCTAACCTCTGTGATGTTAATGAGGCAGGATTAGAGGCAGTTATGTTAATGAGGCAAGACTTAGTCTACAGGATTAGGTTGTATCTTGAGTCAATCTCTTTTGAGATAGAAAAGAGAGAAGTGAGCAGAGAGGAGAGGGACCTCCTACCACCAAGAAAGAAGAGCCAGGAGCAGAGCGTGCCCTTTGGACCCGAGGTCTCTGTGCTGAGAAGTTCCTAGACCAGGGGAAGATTGATCACAAGGACCGTCCCCCAGAGCTGACAGAGAAAGCCTTTACCTGGAGCTGGTGCCCTGAATTTGAACTTCTAGCCTCCTAGGCTGTGAGAAAATAAATTTCTCTTTGTTAAAGCCATCCACTTGTGGTATTTCTGTTATAGCAGCACTAGATAACTAAGACAGGCCCTAAATGTAAGGATGTGTGTAACTTACAGGAGGGAGGCAGAGGAAGATTTGATAGCATACACAAGGGGAGAAGGCAATGCGACAACAGAGGCAGAGATTGGAATGATGAGGCCAGATACCAAGGAATGCCGGTAGCCATTAGAAGCTGGAAGAGGCAATGAACAAATCCTCCCCTAGAGTCTCAGGAGGGAGAGCTAACCTGACAGCATCTTGATTTTGACCCAGTGAAACTGATTTCAGGTTTCTGGCCTCCAGAACTGTGGGAGAATCAATTTCTGTGGTTTTAAGTCGCCAAGTTTGTGGTAATTTGTTACAGCAGCCATGAGAAATTAATACAGGTGGTTGGTCATGACTGTGTGAAGACAGAATACGACTGAGAGGGACTGGAAATAGATTGTGCTCAGTGGAAGAAATTTAAATTCAGAGCTTCCAAGAAAACATTTCAATTTTGTTGTCTAGTCTTGGACTGCAAGGCCAACAGATGTGTAGAAGAGAAAAATCCTTTGTAATTATGTAGAATTTTTCAAATTGTGGGTTGTGACCAGCATTTTTTAAAAAGGGAACTCAAACAATAAAAAGCCTTACACTTTATGCTCTTGTCATCGTAAACTGCATGTGTTCCCATACCTCCCTGTGCACAGCCATCACCCATGGTCTTCCTGAAGTTTCCTTTCTTCCCCTCACCACTTTGAGTTAAGTGCTATCTTATGTGCTGTCTTTATTACGGTTCTTGTCACCTTGTCAGCAGGTATGTATGGAGTGCTACTGTGTGTTAGACCCTGTGCTGGATGCTGGTTCTATCCGTGTGCTTGTCTTTCTCCTCACTGGACAGCCATTTTCCTGAGGGACATAGTTTTAGCCTCTGTTTCCCCACTGACACAGTGTCTGACACACAAAAATGTATTCAAAATGGTATATGAACTATGGTTTTAGGTTTTAGAATTATTCTTGTAAACACATTTAAACAGTGGTTGGGGATGGCCATCTGATCCGGCCCTGTCAGGCGTGGGATAGGACATTGCTCTATAGGGACAGGACTTCTAAAAGCATAATCACAGAAATCTTCCGTTTGGGCTTTTAAATCCTGGTAGCCCCCCAATAGAATTGAGCACATTTTCTCTTCTTTCTAGGTAGCCCTCCTGTCATAGCATCCTGAAATCACTTGACTAATAAAGAAATGGAAGAAACGCTGTGTGAACCTTGGAGGCTGTACTAATTGCAGAACCAGCTGGAGAAGGTAGCCTAAAACAAATTTCAGTAATACAGGAATTTTTAAGAAAAGAAGATGCCTTACTTTCCCAACTTAGGCTTTTCTTTAAATTTATTGTAGTATCATCATTCCCTTAAAACATCAAACATGAGAGCCAAATGATACTCAGAAATGTCTTAGACAAGAACCACACATGTAAAACATAGATGATGATATCATGGCTGACTCAATATAATTACACCCTTGCATATAGACTGTATCTTTCTTTCTAGGCATTCAAAGTACATGATAGACATTATCTTGTTGCTTTTCCCAACATTTTTGCCAAGTAGGTAGGGAACAGGTATCATTACTGTCTTCACACACACACACACGCACTCATACACACACACACACACACACACACACACACACACACAATACACAGATTTTCTGGAAATTATTTACCCAAAGCCCCATTGGCAATAGAAGCAACTGGAAAGAAAGCAACTGGAGTCTTAACTTAAAAACCAGGACTTCCTGTTGAGGCAACTTCAGGTCACAATGCTGGGATAGTTCTAATTTCAGGCATTCTTGGAGCAGGGAGGCATAAAGGGTTAGTTACTTCCCTTTACTTGTGGGTCTAAGGGGAAACGGGGTACCAGATAATATAGTTAAATCAATTCAACTGTTGGCACATTTTAAGTGTTCAACATCTGCAAGGAGCTTCAGTATACATTTTCTTTCCCTAAGGGCATGGTATCACCAAGTATAGCTTCACAAAGTAGAGCCAGCATCAAAATCTGGAACACAAATGTGATTCTATAGCAATTTTATTGCGATTAGAGGCAACTCCACTATAGTGATGAAAACATTTACAATTGGAAAGACCTGAGTTCAAGTACCAGTTCTGATACTTAACTAGCTGAATGCTTTTGAGCAAGTCTCTTAATATCTCTGGATCTCAATTTTTTTTTATCTACAAAGTGGGCATAATATTTACCTTTCCAGATGGCTATGAAGATAAAAGGAGATCATATATATATAAAGTGCTTTATAAACAGTAGAATGCTACAGAAAGGCAAGGTATTATGAAAGTAGGCCCACTAAAAATATAGACCCTGATACAAGCTATATTTTCCCCCAACAGGGCCTGTTTTCAATGGGACATCAGTGCAAGGAGCATGTCTTTCAATCTACAAATTATCATCTTCCAAAAAATCAGGGGGGCAGTAAAATGAGGAGGGGAAAGGAGGCCTGGGGCTACAGGTATATTAAAATTTAGAGTGTGGCAAGTATGAACTCTGTGTCTAGGTGGTGGGATTCAGATAGACTGTAGGTGGTAGGAAGCTCTGAAAATAAAGCTTTCCTGTGCCTTCTGGAATGTGGACCCTTTGTCCCAAGGTAAAGAATTCCATATTCCTATGGAATATTTGTTTAATTAGTTATAGCCAGACAGAGTTGTGGGTAGGCCAAATTCCATCATGCAGTGTTATTGCCTCTCCAACCAAGATACCGGCATACTTTAATCCAAGCAGAAACCCACAAGATTTGAACTCCTAACCTTTAAAAGATAAGGCAGCTACTTTGGCCACCGGACGCCCTGGTTCTTATTTACCAGGA
Source organism: Dugong dugon (assembly GCA_030035585.1). Lineage (NCBI taxonomy): Eukaryota > Metazoa > Chordata > Mammalia > Sirenia > Dugongidae > Dugong > Dugong dugon. Next base: position 16,844,283 of record CM057469.1, on the reverse strand, counting down.
CTGGGCGTTCTCATCAGACAGAGCCCCATTTATTCCATGACCCTCACAGAGTAACCGTGAGAAACCCAAAGGAATATCTACTTTAAAATAGCATCTGCAGCACCGCAAGGATTCTGGAGTTCTGAATCAGCCCCTTACCTCATGGCAAAATTTACAGGCTTGCAGAGTTCAATGAAAATCAGATTGGAATGCACGGGCTTCTATTTTTCTGTAATGACACGTTGTGAGGAGAAGGAGGGCAATTTCCCTGGACATTCCTCTAAAACCAGTGCACTTGCAGTGGTTGTTTTTGGTTTACAGAATGACGTGAAACAGACCAAGCGCCCACTGCCCTCTCTAGGTGCCAGGACTCCAGACCACATAGGCCATTTGTCCAGGGCATGTAACTAAAATCAACAATTATTCCTTTCACTTGGCACGGGTCAGCCTCTTCTCTGAGCAGTCAGAAAGTAGGCTTCAATGCTTCACTCTTCCTCCAAAGTACTTTAATGATAACATATGAAAAACAATTCTCTAAAATATAATCTTAGACTTTGGCTCTACCTACATGTAGAAAGAATTTTGTAAGAAAAAAAGGGGGAAAAAAACCACAAAAAAAACCTCAAGAAGTCTGTCTGTTCCTCACATTTGACTGTGAAAAATCCATATACTGTGACCTGAAAAGGAAAAATAAACACAGTCCATGAAATTCTGTGGCAAAAGGAATGAAAATGTTCTTTAAAAAAGCAAAAAACTGAACTGTATTCTCTGCAGGTTTAAAGGCAAACTTTGCCAAATCTGCTTTCTGGAAACTTTCCTTCAGACCTGGCTCCCACCATCAGGCTTGGCTGCAGGAGAAAAGCTTGGAAGACTTGTGGCTTGGAATGTGTGAATGTTAAAATCAGACATTGTTCCTTTTTCTTTATAACAACAGCAAGCCTTTGGTTTTGGCTATACCCATGCTGGGTTTTCCGGTACTGCTCTGCTTCTTGCTTCAGGCCAGAAGTATCGAGGGGATCTTGGTATTTTCAGTTGGTTTTCTTTTTCGGTCAACTTTCCCCTTCTCAAAATGCCATGAGATGCTAACAGGCACTACTTCCAGCCTGAGATGAAGAAATGACCAAATGAATATGAAATGAAGCATCAAAGGCCACACAGTAAATCAGAGGATTCTGGATTAGAACATGGAATTTCCACGTCCGTCCCAGATCTGTATACCTGGTCTACTAAACTAGGTGTTTTTCTAAGACATTGAGGACCAGAGATGCATGCTGATCCACAGACACAGGTGTGACTTCAAGCTAGGAGTCAGCACTATGCAAAGTCACTAGGTATGGAATACTTAAATAATTGTCACCTGCTGGTGCAGGAGTTATGACTTAAAACCATCTTACTGTGGATTATTCTAATTTATAGTATGTTATAATTCAGATAAAGCCAGGATAATATTCAGCCCAATTCCATTTATGAAAAGGTTTGCTAACCAAACAACAAACAGAAAAAATATTATAGGGACTATGTCTCATGTCTTATATGTCACATATAGAATCAATGATTATTACATGTTATTGTTGTTAGATGCCATGAAGTCAGTTCCGACGCTTAGCAACCCAATGCACAACAGAATGAAGCGCTGCCCAGTCCTGTGCCATCCTCACGATCGTTTCTACGTTGGAGCCCATTGTTGTAGTCACTGTGCCAATCCATCTTATTCCTCTTCTTCTCTGACCTTTTACTTTACGAAGAATGATATTCTTCTCCAGGGACTGATCCCTCCTGATAACATGTCCAAAGTACGTGAGACGTCGTCTTGCCATCGTTGCTTCTACGGAGTGTTCTAGTCATACTTCTTCCAAAACAGTTTTGTTTGTTCTTTTGGCAATCCGTGGTATAGTCAAGATTCTTCTTCAACACCATAATTCAAAGGCATCGGTACTTCTTCATTCTTCCTTATTATTACATAGCAGGGAATTATGTTTTCAGGAAGCACCCACTAACTATGGGAGGTATTCTCTTTAAAAATAAAAATAAAAACAGGTCATCTGTGTAACGACTGTATTACATAGCAGCAGCTACAACCGAAAATGCTATTGCACGTACCAAAGTCATTGTTTTTTTCTGGATCTTGGAGTTAAGCTGATCTCCTTATGTTTCAGTGGTGTAGAACCATTCAGGAGGAAATTGGGAACATGCATATCCAGAACCAGAGAAGATATTGAAGAGTCAAAGAAGCAATGGTGGACAGAGAGCCTGCAAATTCTCTGCAATTAGTGTAACAGTCCTGGTGCCAGCAAGAGGACTTATTTATAAAGAGGGGTATGGGAGGTGGGACAGGGTGGGACACATAAAGGACCAGTAGATGACACCAAGCCAGAGGCAATGAAAGGGCCATGGAAGGATCAGGGCAGAGACCTTGCTGTTAGCCATGTATGTCTGGAACTCCAGAACTCTACTGTATATTGTTTATAGTTTATTGGTTGCATACACCTGCCTAAGTTAATGGTTTGTAGTTATTTTAGGGTACTGGCATGTCATTTTCAATGATTTCTGTTGATTTTATAACATCAGATTAAAACAACCTTTTCTAGTATTATGAAAGATTGGCAATAGAATTTCTAGTTAAAGACGGCAGATTAAATGCAAGCATTACCCTTCATTGCCTTCCAAAAACTGTTCTAAAATGAAAATAAAGAGTTTTTTGGGGGGGAGGGAGGCATAAACTACAAGGACAAAGTGAATACGAGAGCAGAAAACAAAAACAAAAATTTGGATGCTGGAAAGCAACTGGTCAGGTGACAACTGACTCAGAAGACCCGAGAATGGTAAATTTTGGAGCAGCGGTTATGAAAATGAGGAGCAACCCAACTGATACTGCAGGACCTCCAAAAGGCTCAGGAACTGGTGGCAGCAGCTTCTCTGGATGTGGGGCTAAACATGAGCTAAAATCAGAAGACTGGATGAAAGTGTATTTAAAAAGCAGTTAGGCAGATGAATATATAAATAAAATATGGTATAGCCATACAAAGAAATATTACTCAGCTATAAAAAGAAAGTAAGTTGTGGTACATCTGCAACATGGATGAAATCTGACAACACTATGCTAAGTGAAAGAAGCCAGACACAACGGACAACATATATGAAATGTCCAGAACAGGCAAATCTATAGCGACAGAAAGTAGATTAGCGATTGCCTAGGACTGGAGGAATGGAAGGGTCGGGGATGATGGCTAAGAAGTGTGGGGTTTCATAGTAGTAATAAAATGCTCTACAATTGATTGTGGTAGTGGATGTACAACTCTGTGATAATCTAAAAACCATCAAATTGTACACTTTAAACAGGTGAATTGTATGGTATGTGAATTATATCTCAATAAAGCTATTTTAAAAAAAAGCAGGTAGATGTCCATATTAACTCTCCACCCAGGAAAATGTTCTCTGGACTAGGGAACGCCAGGCGTAGTTCAGGGTGGAACTACCATACTAAAAGCAGAGATATTAAAGGAAATTTTACCCACTGAATATTGGTGCCCCTAGCCCTCTTCCCCTACTTAGCTCCTACTCTGCTGGCAGCCAGCCTTAGGCCTTCCCTCTAACCAGCAAAGTGGAAGTCTTCTCGAGAGAATCTGCCCAGCCCGTGAAAAAGACCTGCAGGTACTGACCTCATGGGAGTCCTTCAATAAAATGGCCTGGCCAGATCACCCCACAGTAATCCCCACTGTTAATAAGTCCTGCTTATATGTATAGAGATCACAACCTGTTTCGTTGTATGCCTTTCTTAAATATAAATGGACATCCAGGGGTCATCAGACAATTGAGGAAAGATTCTAATATGAAAGATAGAAACAAATAAATAGGAAAAGCTGCTTGGATGAAACAGAGATGGCGCAGGGAAAATGATTTTTTTTTTTTAAGCTATAAAATATCCTCAGAGTAATAAGGGATGGTTTTAAATCAATGAAATAAGAAGTGGGTACTATTTAAAAAAAGAAACATTCAAGGCGGTTTTCCAGAACATAAGGATATGAGTTTTCAAACTCACACCAACACACATCGACATGAAATTTCAGAAGATTTAAGACAAAGAAAAGACACTACAAGAGGGAAAAAACAGGTAATATACAAAAAATCAGGAATTATAACAGCATCACACTTCTCAACAGTCTTACAGGAAGCCAGAATACAAAATTCAGAATTTAGAATTCTGAAGGAAAATAATTTTAAACCAAGAATTTTGTACCTACAAGAATTCTCAGTTAAGTGTGAGGGTAGGCTAAGATATCTTCAGACATGTAAGGTCCCCTAAATTATTCTCCACCAAAAAGAGGAGTAATCCAAGAGAGGAAGATATGGGATCCATGAAACAGAAGATTCAACCTGGAGGAAGCTCAGGGAATCCTCAGGAAGTTGGTTAAGGGTGATCCTAAGATGAGAGCCTAGACAGCCATCCAGACTGCAGTGGGTAAGAAGTTTCCAGGAGAGCCATCTTCAAGAAGATGGAGTTAATAGAGTACCTAATGTGATTAACTCTATTGAGAAGAAATTTACACAACTGGGGAAGAATATGGAGATGATTCAGTTGATAAGTACACAAAAAAGTAGAAAAAACTAAAAAGCAAGACTACTACTAATTCCCTGGAAAACAAAAAGTTTTTCAGGAATGTCTTAGTTTCCCAGGGCTGCCATAACAAAATACCACAAAGCTGGTGGTTTTAGAAAAAGAAATTTATTCTCTCACAGTTCTGGAGGCTAGAAGTCTGAATTCAGGACATTGGCAGGGCTATGCTCTCTTTCTGGCGGCTCTAGGGGAAGATAGTTCATTGTCTCTTCCAGCTTCTATAGCCCAGGTGTTTTTTGGTGTTCCTTGACTTGTACAGGGATGCTTCCATGCTGTTTTCTCCCTGTGTATGACTTTCTTTTTATAAAACACCTCTCAGAAGGGATTAGGATTAGGACCCACCCTACTCCAACATAACCTTATTTAACTCAACTGATAACAGAAGAAAAACACTATGTATTTCCAAACAAGGTCACATTCACAGGCACAGAGGTTAGGACTTCAATATATCTTTGGGGGGGGGATACAATTCGAATCCATAATAAGGAAAGAAAAAGTCAACATAGTATGCTACATGGCTCAGCTATGAATAATATATTTGTCATATTGTTATAATAATATGAATAACTAATATTGATGTAACCAAAATTATGCTGTTTTATTTATTTATTTGTTTTAAATAATATTGTTTTCGGTGGAAGTTTACATAGTAAATTAGGTTCCCATTTAACAATTTCTACCCAAATGGTTCAGTGACATTGGTTACATTTTTCACAATGTGTCAACCTTCTCACTATTTCCATTCTGGTTGTTCCATTTCCAGTAATCTAGTTTCCCTGCCTCTTACCTTTTCATATTTGCTTTAGCAAATGTTGACCGTTTGGTCTCCTATCAATTGTTTTTTAAAGGAGTCAAAATTATGTTTTAACTATACTGTAGGATGAGAGTTGAGAGAAAGTGGATATGAGATGGCGGTGGAGGACTGTAATGGTAAGAGAACTCTATAGCCTCATTTTCCAACCTGGGAAGTTAATAAATAATACCTAGAACTGAAAAATCAGAAAGCAGAAATATGAGCCTGTTGTTTAGAGGTATGGAAGAAGAATCAGCTGAAAGGTTTGAAAGTGGTTGCCACTAAGGAGTAGAAAACAAGGGTGGGTTCAGGAAAACGTTGGTTTTCATAATAAGCCTTGCAGATTACTTGATTTTTTTAAAATAATGTGCATGTATCTCTTGGATAAAAATAAAAACTTTAAAAAATTAAGAGAAAAAGGGAAATGGATACAGCCTCTTCCTTCATGGAGTGTACTTACTAGCATGCATTACTCTTTTTTTTAATTGTGCTTTAGGTGAAAGTTTCGAGAGCAAATTAATTTCTCATTCAATAATTTATGCACAGATTGTTTCGTGACATTGGTTGCAATCCCTGCAATGTGTCAGCACTCTCCCCCTTTCCACCCAGAGTTCCCCATGTCCATTCAACAAGTTTTCCTGTCCTTTCCTGCCTTCTCGTCTTTGCTTTTGGGCAGGTGTTGCCTGTTTGGTCTTGTATACTTGACTGATCTAAGACGCATGCTCCTCACGTGTGTTATTGTTTGTTTTATAGGCCTGTCTAACCTTTGGCTGAAAAGCGGAATTCAGGAGTGGCTTCAGTTCTGAGTTAGCAGGGTGTCCACCATAGCCTTGGGGGAGGTGAGCATGTATTACCTTCTAGAGTTAAAAAAAAAAATCCATAAATACTTCTAAAACATTTTTTCTAAGTTGATTCTAAAACTCAGTGTGCTCGATGAAGGCATGACCAGCAGGCAGTGTCCTTAGAGAACAGGGCCTGAAGATGGCCTGTTTCTGCCCAGGTTCACCACACACAGCCCTCACAGTGCGGCGCCCTCCATCCACATGTCACCTGAGAGTGAGGACCGCTTTGAGAGCATTAAAACCATATAGAATAAACCAGAATCTAGGCACCAGAAGGGTCTTAAAAGAAGTCAAGTGCCAACACGTTGTTTTAATGAAAATACTGAGGCTCAGAGAAATTAAAATTAAAGGTAGAGTAAATTCATTGCTAGAATGCACTTTTGATGCATTACCTGACGAAAACCCTAAGAACAAGATAATATTTGTTGTTGTTAGTTGCTCTCAAGTCAACTCTGGCTGATGGTGATCCCAGGCACAAAAGAATGAAACGTTGCCCAGCCCTGCGCCATCTTCACAATTGTTGGTATGCATGAGACCAATGTTGCGGCCACTGTGTATTTTGAGTGCCTTCCACCCAAAGGGACTCATCTTCCAGAACTACATCAGGCAATATTCTGTTGTGATCCATAAGATTTTCACTGACTAATTTTCAGAAGTAGATGATCAAGAGCCCTGGTGGCACAGTGGTTATAGCGCTCAACTGCTAACCAAAAGGTGAGCATTTGAAACTACCAGAAACTCCGTGGGAGAAAGATGTGGTAGTCTGCTTCCATAAAGATTTACAGCCTTGGAAACCCTATGGGGTTGCTATGAGTTGGAATCAACTCAATGGCAGTGGGTTTGGATTTCGGTTAGATAGCCAGGCCTTTCTATCTAGTCTGTCTTAGTCTGGAAGCTTCCCAGAGACCTGTCCACAATGGGTAACACTGTTGGTATTTGAAATAGTGGTAGCATAGCTTCCAGTACCATAGCAGCACGCACACTATTGTAGTAAGACAAACGGACAGACAGGTGGTGGAGGAAATGTTACTGTCCCTGTTTTACAAATGAAGAAAATGAGACACTAAGAAATTTGCTCAAGTTCTCATTGCTAGTTAAATGGCCGAATCAACTGTACATCTAGGGCATGCGGTCTAACCTCTATGCTGGACTTACTTCTTTAGCACTTGTCTTCATAAAAATATATGTACTTGGTGGAAGTATTACTTGATCATTTGTTTTGAATCTTAATCATACTGAGGGAAATTCATCCTTTTCCTTAGTTTGTTTCCTAGGCTTCCTTTTCAAGACAGATTATTCCAATTTTGCATCCCTATAAAGGTGCTGTCATCCAAAGGAACTATGAATATTTGTTTCCCAATCACAGCATTCTAAAATCTTCAATGTCAGTGGTCACTCCAGTCTCCCTTTTATACATGTCCAAAATATATAGCCTAAAAAAGTTTATCTGAAAATCTGATATTTCATTCACTCATTTATTACTTCATTCAGCAAATATGCACAGGGCACTTTCCGTGTGTTTGAGTATGCAATGAACACATCAGACAAGGTTCTTGCACTCATGAAGCTTACAGTCTAGTGGGGAAGATAGACAGTAAATAAACAGATCAATACTTAGAATTAAAAACTGTGTTAAGCACTGCAAGGAAAATGAATGGGATGCCATGGGAGACTATAACAGGGAATTGGATTTTGACTGATAGACCAAAAAAGACCTCTCTGAAAAAGTGATATTTAAGCTGAGACCTGAAGGATGAATAGGGATCAGACAGGTGAATTTTTGGTGAAAGATGAGGGTGGGGAGTGTGGCAGGAATTTAGGTAAAACGAGGGCTCTGAGACAAGAAAGAGTTTGTGTGTTAAGAACCTAAAAGAACTCACGTGGTTCAGCATAGTGAACAAGGAGGAAAGTGGTGGGAGCTTAGGTTGGAGAATTAAATGGAAATTTAATCATGCAGACCTTTGTAGGGCTTGTAAGGATGTTTCATTTTCTATTAAATGCAATGGGAAACCAATGGAGGTTTTAAAGCATGTTGAGAAGATCTCTCTGGCTGCTGTCAGGGAGCACTGAGAAGAAGGGCAAGATAGGAGGAAGGGGTAGTGCTTAGGAGTTCAGTGCAATAGTCCATTTGAGAGATGATAGGGGCTTGGAGATGGAGAGATGTGGATAGATTTGAGATATATTTTGAAAGAGAAACCAGCAGTAGTTGGTAATGGGTTGGCTGTAATGAGCAAAGAAGACGGAGTCTGCAAAGATGACTCTCAGCTTTGTGGTTGTAGCAAATTAACGGATGGTTGTTCCATTTCATTAGATAAGGAAGATGGGAGGAGGACGATCGAGAGTGAGTTTTGGACAAATGAAGTTTGAGTTGCCTCTGAGATATCCATGTAGGCGGTGGGATATATAAGCCTGCAGCTCAGAAAAAAGGTCTGGTCTGGAGATAAAAATCTGGGAGTTAACAGAATTTCAGTGACATTTAAAGCTACAGGACTGGATGAAGTCACCCGGGGGAAAATGTAGAGAGGAAAGAGAAACAGACTCTGGAAGGAGGGCTAAACATCTCTAATACATAGAGGCAAAGAAGAGAAGGAGGAGCTGGCCATGCAACTTAGATTCATTGGAGAACAGAAGGGAGGAAAGGACAGCGTGTGACATGGAGGAGAGAATGTTTCAATAATGGTGCAAGCAACTACGCTGACTGCTGCTGAGAGGTTAAAGTATTTATTGGATTTGGCGTTATCAGAGTAGTGTCATGAAGCCAGTCCCTATGGACGCAGAAAACGTATTGTGGGCGTTTCTTCCTAACTCCGCATTCGATGACAACACATTAGTAGCTTGAAATTAGCCTTGGTGGGACACACCACTGAAATTGGCAAACACCACACATTTTTTTTTTTTTTCTTAGTTAACTGTTACTAACTCTTATACCAGCACACCACGAGCGATGTGACTCCATTTGTAACATAGTGGAGGGAAAAATGGGCTTCTCTGCTCTCTCTGGTCCCGTCAGAAAGTTTTCAGAACATTTCTTCATGGAAATGAATTCTCTTCAAAGGAACTATCTGGGTGTCTGAATTTCCTTTAAAGTGGGCTTTTACCTTTGCCACAGGACTCTCTAAAGTCAGCCAAATTTCATGCAGACCAACAGGAAAAAATTTAGAGTGGTCATATGAGGAATTTCTTCTGACTCTGAGATGCCATAATTCTGAGTTGGCTGCTAGAAATTCCAGGAAGAATAAGCAGTAGACCACATTTCATTTAATCCTGGGTTTATTTACTTGGTAAATATGATCATTAAAAGATTCCAGAATTCAGAGCTAAGAGATGACATTTTCTCTGTATTTCTTTTTATTTTAAACAATGCTTGTTATTCTATGAAAGTGTAGATAAGAAAATTAACTGGAAAATGGAAAGTTTATTTTGATATGTTCAACATTATGGCAATTGAATCAGATCATTTAATAATCAAGCTAGTTATTAGACAATCAGGTGTTAAGCTAAAATCATGAAAATAACTATGCTTTTAATATTATTTTAGTTGTGACATACAGTCACAGTCTAAATCCTGCTGTCATCTGAAGGTGAACTAAAGATTAAACTGAATGCATTGCAGACTCTTTAATTTACTGAAAAAGTTAACATGCAAACCTAGTCCAGACAGCTCTGAAAGTTTGTTCTTTGACACATCTTTACTCCAAACAGGTAGCAATGATAAATAAAATTTATCAAGATTAAAAACTAAATAAACACTTCTGTGGACCAGAACTGAGACAGAAACTCAAAGCTGAGAGCTAAGCTGAAGCCACAGGCTTTCTGGGCTCTGGTATGGAACCAGGCGATATTAGCTAGAGTTTGGCTCTTACAGGGTAAATGAGTATAAAAGGGTTCCACGCCGAGATGGGAGACTGAAGCCAGGCTCACTGCTTGAAGCCAGAGGCAGGAGCAGGCTCCTCCTACTCATGAAATGAGGCTGAAATAGAAGCTATTTCCTCCGGGGGCTACAGCTTTTAGCAAGCTGTGGACTTAGGGAAGAGGGAGGACACAGATCTAACCTTGTGACCAGGAAACGCAGCCGTCCACTCCCTGGCTTGGTGCCTGGATCTGTGCTGTCCTCAGTATTGCTGTGGGCAGGATCTGTGAAGCACACCCGCAGAAGATCTGGGTCTGAACTGGGGCCTGGGGAGCCAAGTGAAGAATGAAGGCAATCACAAAACCACTAGACAGGGAGGAGCAAGCACACTGGGAGTGGAGGAAAGAAGAGAAAGAGAGAGAGCAGAGAAAACACAAACCTAGTCTCAAAATGAGTACCCCTACCAAAATCCAATGCTAAGAAAGACAGTCAACAAAATAAAAAGGATAAAAATAATCTGACAAAAGATTTAAAATGCTCAAAGAGATATATTAAGGAATAACTTCCATTTAAAGAAAAGCCAAAAAAAAAAAAAAAAAAAAAGACAGCATAAATGAAACCAGAATAGATATGGATATCGAACAGAACTACTAGAAATTTTGGCAATGAAAAATATAGACATTAAAACAAAAACCCAACACATGAGGTAACCTCTGGACTGGAATAGTCAAAGAGAAAATCAGTGAATTGAAGATGTGCTGAGAGGCAAAGAGATAAAAAATGTGAGAGAATGAGCAGCAAAAGACAAAATAGGTAAGTTGGCCTTAATCAAAATAAAAGAAAAAGACTTGTGTGCATCAAAGGACATTATTAAGAAAGTAAAAAGATAACCTACAAAATGGGAGAAAATATTTGGAAATCATGTATCTGATAAGAGTTTAATATCCAAAATATATAAACAACTCCTACAACTCAACAACAGAAAGACAAATCACCCAATTTAAAAATGGGCAAAGGACTTGAATAAACATTTCTACAAAGAAGGTATATAAATAAATGGCCAATAAGCAATGAAAAGGTGCTCAACATCATTATTCATTAGGGAAATGCAAATCAAACCACAACAGGATACCACTTCACTCTATAGGGTGGCCTTTAAAAAAACAAACAAACGAATAGAAAATAGTAAGTGTTAGGGAGGATGTGGAGAAATTGGAACCCTAGTGCACTTCTGGTGGGAATGTAAAATAGTATAAGCTCTATGGAAAACAGTTCGGTAGTACCTCAAAAAGTTACACATAGAATTACCATAGGACCCAGCAATTCCACTCCTGGGTATATACCCGAAAGATTTGAAAGCATGGGCTCAGATACTTGTACACCAATATTCATTGCAGCATTATTCACAATAGCCCCACAGTGGAAACAACACAAGTGTCCATCAATGGTTGAATGGCTAAACAAAATGTGTATACATTTTGAATGAACACAATTCAACCCGTAACACTTACCCAAGGCCACATCACTAGTTAGAGCATAATTGAGCCTAGAGCTTATCTCTGGACTCCTGGACCCCAGGGATTTTTCCACCACACGCCACTGCTTCTTCAAGGCTCAGCTCAAATGAAGCCTTATCTAAGAAACAATGAAATATTATTCAGCCATAGAAAGGAATGTAGTTCTGGTACATGTTACAACGTGGATTGACCTTGAAAACATTATGTTAAATGAAATAAGTCAAACACAAAACAAAAATATTTAGAAATGGAGGATGCAAATAAAGCAGTAGCTACAGGTAAATGTATAGCTGTAAATGCATTTCTTAAGAAAATAGGATTGAAAATAAACAAGTTAGACTTTCAACTTAAAAGCTAGAAAAACAATATAGTAATAAACGTAAAGAACGTAGAAAGAAGGTATTAACTACAGTATCAGAAAAGATTGAAATAGAAAACAAAATCATAATAGAATAAATAAATACAACCAAATGTCAGTTCTTAGAAAAACTTCAATATAAATACACATCCTTTAACAAGACTGATCAAGAAACAAAATGGCACAGATATACAATATTGGGAATCATAAAGAGGATATAATGACACATACAGAACAGATTAATCGCAAATCATTGCTCTATGAAAAAGAATACTATGAGTAACTTTAGGCCAAACAATTTGAAAACAGACATGGATACTTTTCTTTAAAAGATATGTTAGCAATTTAATGAAAACATGGAAGGCCCCGTTTGACATGTGAATTCGGAGAACAAATCCTTCAGCAGTCTTTCGTGATGCATTGCTCCTGCCTACAAGTTAAACTCTGTATTCTGCAGCTCTTACATTAGGAAATGAAAATAAAGCAGAAGGAAAAAAGAACACGCAAGTTGACTCTGGGATTTTGTCAAATCAAAACTAGTTCTACTCTCTTGATTATTGTTCATAACAATTAACCTCACCTGGTTAATTTCACAGAGCAACCATAGTCAACTATCGAAACAGACCAGCGCAGAAAAAGCGCCATCAGTCTGGCTTTAAGGGCTCCTGCACAAATATGTGCACGGATTTCAGCCTTATCCTCAGTGCACAATTCACATTTATTTTTAAAGCAAATTCTACAAATCTTGGCGGTAGCAACACTTCAATCTATTTTAAACATTTGGATGAGTAAGTGATCACATAATACCTCTATTTATAACAGCTATGTCTCGTCCCTTGGCTTATATTGGGCCTTATTTTTCAGGATTTTAGGTGGAGAAATGTGCCTTCAGCCAGTAGGGAGCCGTGGGGTTAGGAAAACTGTATCTAGGAACTTTTAATTTTAGCCATTAAAGCCCTATATTTTAGTATATTTGTACCCACAGTACTTATATTTTTACCCACTCTAATCTTTCTGTGCAGATATAAAAATATACATATGAGGAAATTCTAATGGAACTACTGACAGATGCTTTGGTACAGCTGCAAAGCGGAAATATTTCTCTCTACATATTCATATTCACTCTAGAGTTAGAGATCAACAAACCTGCTGAGCTGCTTTTTCACTTATGCACTATTTTCTGTCTGTGTCTTAACAAGGAACCTCACATTCCACATACGATCCACATTTTATTTTAACCACCATGTTCCTGGTTTTTCTCTTTTCATGTCAGCTTCACCCTTAACCAGCCTGTTCACTAGTGACTTCTCAGCTTCAGACTCTGACTTGCTTTCCCCTTTCCCAGAAATGTCCTGTAATTTTATTTACTGTTTCTTGAAATGCGGCTCTTGCTCATATTTTCTGTGACTGACAGCCTTTTTTAGCTGTCTGATATATGGGTCTTCCCCAAAGGGACCAAATTAGAAGAGTCATTCTCCAGCTCAACTTAAAAACCATATTTAAATGCAAATGGAAATTGCTTCCATTATTTCTGCTTTGTTTCTCATATTTGATCCAAACCATCAAAGACATTACCAAAATTTAGCTTTTGTTTTACTGATGGTAAGTTTTCATTTTTGTACACAAAATTTTTTTGGGTTATCCTAGAATTATGTAATGCTCAGGAACAAGTTATAAAATAGTCATACTGTGGCTACACTTCAGAATTAGACTATTCAATTTCCTGTACACATATCCATCTGTTCTTGTGCCTAGGCTTTCACTGGCCTCTCCCCTTGGAAATTTATTTCTCCTTTGCTCTTCTTGCCCAACTGATGAAATATCTGAGTCCAGAGACCAACTTACTGTCTTAGTCATCTGGTGCTGCTATAACAGAAATACCACGAGTGGATGGCTTTAATAAACAGAGATTTATTCTCTCACAGTCTAGGAGGCTGGAAGTCCAAATTCAGGGTGCCAGCTCCCAGAGAAGGCTTTCTCTCTCGGTCATTTCTGAGGGAAGGTTCTTGTCATCAATCTTCCCCTGGTCTAGGAGGTTCTCAGTGCAGGGACCCCAGGTCCAAGAGACGCACTCGGCTCCTGGTGCTTCTTTCTTGGTGGCATGAGGTCCCTCTCGCCTCTGCTCGCTTCTGACTTTTACATCTCAAAAGAGATTGACTCAAAATACAACCTAATCCTGTAGGTTGTGTCCTGCCTCCTTAACATAACTACTTCTAATCCTTCCTCATTAACATCATAGAGGTTAGGATTTACAGCACATAGGATAATCACATCAGATCACAAAATGGAGGACGTCATGGTTTGAATTATGTCCCCTCAAAAATGTGTGTATCAATTTGGCTGGGCCATGATTCCCAGAATTGTGTGGTTGGCCTCCATTTTGTGATTGTAATTTTATGTTAAAGAGGACTAGGGTGGGATTGTAACACCACCTTTACCCAGGTCACATCCAATGTAAGGGGAGTTTCCCTGGGGTGTGGCCTGCACCATCTTTTATCTCTCGAGAGATAAAAGCAAAGGGAAGCAAACAGAGAGTTGGGGACCTCATACTAACCAGAAAGCAGTGCCGGGAGCAGAGCATGTCCTTTGGACCGGGGTTCCTGCGCAGAGAAGCCCCTAGTCCGGGGGAACACCGAAGAGAAGAAGGCCGACGGAGAGAAAAGGCCTTCCCCTGGAGCTGATGCCCTGAATTTGGACTTTTAGCCTACTTTAAATGTGAAGAAATAAATTTCTCTGTTAAAACCATCCACTTGTGGTATTTCTGTTATAGCAGCACTAGATGACTAAGAGAGAGGATAACCACACAACACTGAGAACCATGGCCTAGCCAAGTTGACACACATTTTTGGGAGACACAATTCAATCCCTAACACTTACCCAAGGCTACATTGCTAGCTAGAGTATAACTGAGCCTAGAGCTTATCTCTGGACTCTTGGACCCCAGGGATTTTTCCACCACACCTGGCTGCTTCTTCAAGGTTCAGCTCAAATGATGCCATATCTAAGAAGCTTCCTGAAACCTTCAAACAGAAGTACTCTATCCCTTCTATGAACTCCCACATACTTTAATTGTACCCTTCTTAAGGTCCTCATCTCTTTTTATTTTGTATCACGGTTATTTGTGTACATGTCTTATTTCCCCTCCGGGTATTAAGCTCCTTGAGGAGTGGAACCTGTTTTATTCATTTGTGTATCTCTTCTATCACCTAGTCGTGTATTAGTAGCTACTAAATGCATATTAAATTAATTAGGCCCCAATAGCTTCTTGGACACCCTGTAGCCACAGAAAGCCTATAGAAACCAGCTGCAGCAGCATGCCAGTTGGCTCAGGAATTCTTTTAAGCTCTGCCCTCCTGCTCTATACTTCCATGGTTCTAGGCCTGCCCATCCAAGAGAACTTCCCGCAATGATGGAAATGTTTTATATCTGTACCCTCCAATATGGTACACTAGCCACATATAGCTATTGAGCACTTGAATGTGGCTTCTGTGACTGAAGAAATGAAAATTTAACTTTATTTAAGTTATATTTAAATAGCTATGTGTGACTAAAAAGCAGAAAACCTGTTGCCGTCGAGTCAATTCCGACTCATAGTGATCCTGTAGGAGAGAGTAGAGCTGCCCTATAGGGTTTCCAAGGAGCTGCTGGTGAATTTGAACTGCTGACCTTTTGGTTAGCAGCCAGGCTCTTTACCACTGTGCCACCAGGGCTCCCATGTGTGACTAGTGGCTATCATATTGGACAGAACAATTCTAGGCTGTCTTGGCACCTCATTTTGATAAATTTTGTCTTGTCTCTTTGGACTTGGTTACACTATTCTAGATTGCCTGCTTAATGAGAAATGACATGGCTGTTCTCTGGCTCCATGCTTCAGGATTCCACACCTGACCTTCCTCCTTCTCCACTTTCTTCCCCTGGAAAAAGATGAGACTCGTAAAGATTTTGTTAAGCACTCCTCTCTTCACTGACCTCCCTGGCCTTGGATTCTGACTACATTTGTAGAGTATGTGTTATGGTGTTTGTGGCTATTCTGAATATTGGTCTTTTCCTAAATAGATCATAAACTTTTTGAAGGCAAGATCATGCATTCCATTATCTTCTGTATCCTCCCTGGTGCCTATTGTGGTGCCAGTTACATTATAAACGTTCTATAAATATTGATCAATTAAGGGTCTAGAAAAGGAATCTAGCATAAGCAAGAAAGGACAGCATCTGAGAAATAAGGGAGGGATGGTAACATTTTAACATCTACTTAGACATTATTTCATTTATTCCCATAATTATTTTGCAAATGCACCTTAGTATTATTTTCAGTTATCTAAGAAACTCCATTCAAAAACTTCTGAGTACTTATGTGGAAAAAATTGTTAGCCATTTTGAATGTATTTTCTTCCTAAAAGGGTCTTCTACCAAAGAATTTTCTAACCACATTTATGAGCTTCATTATAGAGAACTTACTAGGAAATTGAGAGGTTGCTAGATGCCCGCAAGGAGTCCCTGAGTGGTACAAACCATAAATTCTTCAGTTATTAACCTAAAGGTTGGCAATTCAAACCCATCCAGAGGTGCGTTGGAAGAAAGGCTTGCTGATCGATTCCCTAAAAACCAGTCATTGAAAACCCTATGGAACACAGGTCACCATGAGTCAGAGTTAACTTGACAGCAACTGGTTTGGTTTGGTTTGGTAGATGCCCACAACAGCACATTCGGTGGATCTAGGATATGAATTTGGTTGTATGTTTGTTCAAAACCTCCCCTAGCAGGTAGGTCATCCTTCTCTTGTGGATGAGGAAACCAGAGTAAAGGAATCTGTGTTGTGCCCAAACCTGTCAATGCACTTTAGCGCACCTTTCCCTCATCCTTTAGCACTCAAATTACTCTTTAACAAGATTGGGCTCCTGTCTCCTAGCCTATGGCAAAAAAAAAAAACTCCACAGTGAGTCTTTAAGGGGCTCTGGCAGGAGTACTTAGTAAATTAATGACAGATGCAAATTTAGAAGGCCCAGCCCTGGAATTCCCTCTTCTGCAGAGCCACACTGCTTGCCTGCTCTAGCCACTAGCTCACAATGCCCGAAATATGAAAAGAAAATAGGGACCGAAAAGGGACTTGTCCTTGTGGGACAAGCACTTCAGCTGGCAATAGTTAATCATGTTTTTCCAGCTCTTTTGACGAGTGTTATATAAGGGAGCCTATTTCAAGACAAAACAAAAAACAAAATGCTCCTGACTACAGAAGTGCAAACATACAGTAAATTAGAAGTAACTTTTCCCTTTAACTTTTTATTTACACTGAATGAATTTGTTTAAAGTGGTTTTTTTTTCCTACTTCCAGGAAGCCACAAATCTAGTGTGTTATTGCCCTTATTATCTATTACCCATTTTTGTTTCTACTAATTTCCATACATTTTCAATTTGCTGAAAATGCTTATGAATCCTATACACACATGCATATGTACAGTAAATCACTTCCATAGGACCAAACAAATCTGGCATTCTTCTGTAGCTCACTGTGGTTCAGATTTTCATGGCCTTGGTCCTATCGTTTTGAGCAGTAACTTGGCACTTATAAAATAGGTAGGTCAAAGGTAAAGGTTCTATTTATGGGCACTTGCATTTGACCAGATACATCTAGATTTAGTCCTGGTGGCACAGTGTTTTAAGCACTCAGCTACTAACCAAAGTTTGGTGGTGTGAACCCACTAGCCACTCCGTGGGAGAAAGATGTTGTAGTCTACTTCCATAAAGATTACAGCCTTAGAAACCCTATAGGGCAGTTCTATTCTGTCCTGTAGGGTCGCTATGAGTTGGAATCAACTCAACAGCAGTGGGTTAATATGAAAGAAATAACTGTCTCACCCCCATTTATACCTGGACCAAAGAAGAAAATGTACTTGGTGGTGCAAACAGTTAACACACTCAGTTGCTAACTGAAAGGTTGGAGACTTGAATCTACTCAGGTGTCTTAGAAGAAAGACCTGGTGATCTACTTTTGAAAAATCAGTCATTGGAAACCCTATGGAGCACAGTTCTACTCTGACACATGTGGGGTTGCCATGAGTCAAAACTGATTCAATGACAACTGGTTTAGTTAAGTCTGCACCTACACTGCCCAGTATAGAAATAACATAGGTGACATTTGGTGATGTGATCATGATACAAAAATAGCATCTGTGATGGTTAAGGTTGTGTGTCAACTTGGCTGGGCCATGATTCGCAGTGGTTTGGCAGTTATAATGTAGTTTGGCAGTCATGTAATGATGTACTCACCTCCACAACGAGATCTGCTATGAGCAGCCAATCAGTTGAAAGGGAATTTCCTTGGCGGTGTAGCCTACATCCAATATATATGGAATTTCTCTGCTCTGGATCCTGCATCTGGCTCATCATCTAACCTCTGGTTTTTGGAACTTGAGCCAGCAGCCTGCCGTCTGGCCTGCTGATCCTGGGATTGACAGCCCCTACAGCTATGTGAGTTAGGAGAAGCCTCCAGCCTGACCCACGGACTTGGGATTTTTCCAGCCTCTATGACCGCATGAGCCGTTTCCTTGATATAAATCTCTCTCTCCCTCTCTCTCTCTCTCTGTGTATATATACTTCACTGGTTTTGCTTCTCTAGAGAACCCAGCCTAAGACACCATCAAAATGCTTATGATTCATGAACTACGCTTTCATCTCTGATCTTTCTCCTGAACTTTAGGGTCATACATGCCATTTCCACTTAGGTGTTTAATAGGCTTCTTAAACTCTACAAGTTTGAAAAAGAACTCTTGATTCTGCACCCCTGAAACTTGCTCCTCCACCATTTCAGTTAACAACACCGTCATTCACTCAGTTGGTCATTCTGTGAGTTTTGATGAATGTATACAGTCCTATAATCACCAACACAATCAAGATATAAAATAGTTCCATCACCCCAAAATATTCCCCTGTATCCACTGATTTGTTTCCTGTCCCTATAGCTTTGTTCTTCCCAGAAAGTTATATAAATAGAATCACAGGTTACATAGTCTTGCTAATTCTTTCACTTATAATGTATTTGAGATTTGTTTATGTTGGAGTGTGTATCAGGAGTTCATTCCTTTTCGTTATTGAGTAGTGGTCCATGGTATGAATGTACCATAGCCCATATATTGATTTACTTGTTGAAAGACATTTAGATTGTTTCCAGTTTTTGGTGGTTATAAATAGAGCTGCTATAAACATTCATGTACATGTTGTTGCGTGAACATACATTTTCATTTCACTAGGGTAAATACTCAGGAGTGGGATTGCTAAATTGTATGGTAAGTGTATGCTTCACTTTGTAAGAACCTGTTTTCCAGAGTGGCTGTTCCATTTTACGTTCCCGTCAGCAATGTATGAAAGATCCAGTTTCTCTGCCTCCTCACTAGCATTTGGTGTTGTCTATTTTTTATTTCAGCTGTCCTAATACGTATGCTGAAGAGCCCTGGTGGTACAGTGGTTAAAGCACTCAGCTGCTAACTGATAGGTCGGCATTTTGAATCCACCAGTCATGCCTTGGGAGAAAGATGTAGGAGTCTGCTTCCGTAAAGATTACAGCCTTGGAAACCCTATGGGGCAGTTTTACTCTGTCCTATAGAGTCACTGTAAGTCGGAATTGACTCAATGGCAGTGTGTTTGGTTTTGGTAATAGGTATGTCCACCACCTGTCTGTTGGTTTGTAGTACTGTGGTGGCTTGCGTGTTGCAAAGATGTTGGAAGCTATGCCACTGGTATTTCAAACACCAGCAGGGTTACCCATGGTGGACAGGTTTCAGTAGAGCTTCCGGACTAAGACAGACTGGGAAGAAAGGCCTAGAGATCTACTTCTAAAAATAAGCCAATGAAAACCCTGTGGATCACAACAGAATATTGTCTGATACAGTGCTGGAGGATGAGCCCCTATGTTCGAAGCCAGTCAAAATACACAGTGGCCACAACAATAAACTCAAGCATAGCAATGATTATGAAGATGTCGCAAGACCAGGCAACATTTTGTTCTGTTGTGCATAGGGTTGCCACGAATCAGAGCTGATTCGATGGCAACTAGCAGTAATAATAAGTGTATAGAGATGTCTCCTAGTGGTTTTAATTTATATATCCCTAATGACTAATGATGTTGAACATATTTTCATGTCCTTATTTGTCATCCATATATCTTCTTTAGTGAAGTATCTGTTCAAGTTCTTGCCATTTTTCTAATTGGATTGTTTGTTTTCTAGCTGTTGAGTTTTGATTTTTTTTTTTTTTTTTTGTAGTTTGGCTATAAGTCCTTTTTTGGATATGTGATTTACAAATGTTTTCTCCCAGTCTGTGGCTTGGCTTTTAATCCTCTAAAGAGTTTCTCAGAGAGCAGAAAGTCTTTGTTTGTATTAAGTTCAGTTTTTCAATTTTTTCTTATGTGGTTCAAGCTTTTGTGTGTCCTGTCTAAGAAATCTTTGCTTAGCTCCAAGTCACAAAGATTTCCATCTATGTTTTCTTCGAGCAGAGTGACCTTTTAAAGTGTAAATCAGACCACATCACTTCTTTGCTTAGAACTCTCCCAGAGCTTTCCCTCATACTTAGAATAAAATCTAAACCCCCTAATCCTGCTCTACAAGGCCTTGTGTGATCTGGCCTTCAACTCCTTTCCCCTTAACCTCCTTTATCCCTCATTCACTCTGTTCCAGCCACATTTATTTTCTTGTTGCTCCACAGGGCCTCCTTGGAACTCTTATACTTGCTGGTAATTCTGCCTGAATCATTCTTCTCTTAGATCTTTGTGTCATTCCCTCCTCAACCCTTAGGGCTCTGCTCAAATACCACTTCCTTGGGGAGGCTGTCTTTGACCAGTCCATCTAAAATAAGATCTTTCTTTCACTTTCAATCCTGTTATTCTTCTATGTTTTCTTCATAGCACTTACAGCAATCTGGAATTATTTTATTTATTCATTTGATTGCTGGCTTCCCCCACCCCCCTGCCCTGTTTGCCCTCCTAAAATGTAAGCTGTTTGAGGACAAAGGGTTTTCTGTTTTGTTTGCTATTATACTCCCTGAGCCAAGAACAATATCTGGCACAGAGAAGATGCTCAATAAATATTTGTTGAAAAAGTGAATTACACACTAGATACAACCACATCCAATATACTAGAAAACTCAAAATATGAATCTTGGGATAAGGGAGAAGATAGATTGGGATGGAGTAGAGCTTGTTTTGAAGCAGAAGAAAAAAGAAGGTTTTCATAATTAAAGATAAAAAGTTTATCGTTAGTACTGACATAAGAATAGATATATAGCTCAATGGAATAGAATTGAAAGTCCAGAAACAAACCCTCACATTTATAGTCAATTGATTTTGCAAAGGTGCTAAGACAATTCAATAGGAAAATAACAGTTTTTTCAACAAATGGTGCTGGGACAACTCAATATCCACATGCAAAAGAATGAAGATGGATTTCTACCTCCAACCATTCATAAAAATTAATTCAAAATCAATCATAGACATAAATGTAAGTGTTAAATCTGTTAAACATTTAGAAGAAAACATAGTGATAAGCCATCATGTCCTTTGTTTTTAGACAATGGTTTCTTAGAAACGATATCAAAACGCAAGTGACATAAGAAAAAAATAGATAAATTGAAGTTCATCAAAATTAAAAACTTGTGTGCTTCAAAGTACACCATCAAGAAAGTGAAAAGATAATCCATGGAATGGAATAAAATGTTTACAAATCATGTATCTGATAAGAAACTTGTGCCTAGAATATTTTTTTAAAAAAAACTTACAACTCAACATTTAGAAGACGCAATAATTCAATTTAAAAATGAGTAGAGGATTTGAATAGACATTTTTCCAATGAAATATGCAAACAGCCACAAAGTCCATGAAAAAGATGCTCAATATCATTAGTCATTAGGAAAATGCAAGTCAAAACCCAAAGAGACATCACTTCACACCCACTAGAATAGTGTTATGGATTGAATTCTGCCCCCAAAAGATACGTTGAAGCCCTAATCCCTGTACCTCTGAACGTGACCTTGTTTGGAAATAAGGTCTTTGAAGGTATAATTAATTAAGTTAACATGAGCTCATACTAGAGTAGCGTGGGTTCTAATCCAATATGAGTGGTGTCTTTAGAGAAAGAGAGGAAACACAGACACATAGGGAAGACGGCCATGTGAAGCTGCAGCTGCAAACCAAGGAATGCCTGGGGCTGCCTGACGCTGAAGGAAACAAGAAAGGACCTGCCCCTAGAGCTTTCAGAGATAGCATGGCCCTACCAACATCCTGAATTTGAGCTTTTAGCCTCCAGAACCACGAGGCAATACATTTCTGTTCATATAATCCATCCAGTTTGCTGTACGTTGTTATGGCAGCCCTAGGAAACTAATACAAATGACTATAATAAAAAGGAGAGACAATAACAAATGTTGGCGAAGGTGTGGAGAAATCAGAATCCTCATACCCTGCTGGTGGGGATGTAAAATGGTACCATCACTTTGGTCTGGCAGTTCCTTAAACTGTTAAATATAGAGTTACCATATGACCCAACAATTTCACTCCTAGCTAGCTATATATCCAAGAGAATTGAAAACATATGTTCACACAAAAACTTGTACACAAATTTTCAAAGCAGCATTATTCACAATAGCTGAAAAGTGGAAACAATTCAAATGTCCATCAACTGATGAAGGAATAAACAAAATGAAGTATATTCATATAATGGAATTTAATTTGGTCATAAAAAGGAATGAAGTGCTGATATCACATGCCACAACATGGATGAACCTTGAAAACATGCTAAGTGAAAGAATCCACTCACTAAAGACCACATGTTGCATTATTCCATTTATATGAGATGTTCAGAATAGGCAAATCTATGGGGAAAGAAAGTGGATTAGTGGTTGCCTAGAGCTGGGAGAAGGAGCCTTGGTGGTGCAACAGTTAAGCGCTCTGCTGCTGAACAAAAGGTTGGCAGTTGTAACCCACCGAGCAGCAGCTCTGGAGAAAGACCCCGAGATCTGCTCCTGTAAAGATTACAGCCTAGAAAACCCTGTGAGGCAGTTCTACTTTGTCACATAGGATCACTATGAATCGGAATCCACTCGTTGGCACCTAACAACAGGGCTGGGGGGAGAGAGAGGAGAGGCAGAGCCTTAGAGGGTTGGGATAGATTAATAACAAAGGGTATGAGGTTTCTTTTGGGGCAAACAAAAAATGTTCGAAATTTAGATTGTGGTGATGAGCTTGTTAAAAAACATTGAACTGTATACTTTAAACTGGTGATTTGTATAGTATGTGAATTATATTCCAATAAAGTTTTCTTTAAAAGTTTGTAATTAGAAGTACTTGGTTGCAGTATTGCTGCCCTGGTGGCGCAGTGATTGAGAGCTAGGCTGCTAACCAAGTATCGGCAGCTCAAAGCCAT
The DNA here is from genome assembly GCA_030035585.1 of Dugong dugon. Taxonomy (NCBI): domain Eukaryota; kingdom Metazoa; phylum Chordata; class Mammalia; order Sirenia; family Dugongidae; genus Dugong; species Dugong dugon. Next base: position 16,820,921 of record CM057469.1, on the reverse strand, counting down.
CAGCTGCTCCTTGGAAACCTTATGGGGCAGTTCTACTCTGTCCTACAGGGTTGCTATGAGTCGGTATTGACTAGACGGCAGTGGGTTAGGTTTGGTTTGGTTGGTTGCAGTATCACGTTCCTCCACCACTTACTGAGCAATCTCTATGTGCTGAAAGCTGCAGATGGCAAGGTAGATAAAATATAATGCTGCCCTCGAGCACCTTAGCTCATAGTTAAGTGACGAATCCAAACACAACAGATAAATTTAAATTCAAACCAAGTGTTACAAGGCCTGGGAAGGCAGAACAAGTTACCCTGCCTAAGGTATTGGAGGAGACTTTGCCGATGAGCTGACTTTTCAACTGAAATGATGGAGCAGAAGCTTCATAGACAACGAAAGAAGAATGCAGTTGGGGGAAATTCCAGGCTCAGAGAACAATGATGTGAATGTGCAAAATCACAGGAGAGCTGAAGTGTTCAGGGAGAGGTATGTTCATGTGACAAGAGGCTGGGCTGGCTGGGAGATTAGGCAGAATGGTGGGTAAAGCTAGGCTGAAGTACCTTGTGTGCCAACTTTACACGTAAAGGGGAGCCAGGTGAAAGAGACAATCAGCTTCTCCAAAGGAAGGTAACTCTGCTAACAGTGCAGGAGGGAGCTGAGCAAGGAGAGGCCCGAGGCAGGGAAACCAGTTCAGAGGCCATTGCCAGAGATAACAAGGGCAGTGGCACCAGGAATGGTGGCTTGGCTGCACTCAAGAAACACTCCTGGGATAGAATGTTTGGACTGGACACATTTGGAGGATGAACGAGAGGGAGGAGTCTGAGACACCAGAGTTTCTTACCCAGAGGCAGAATGGCTAGAGACACAATTCACTAAGATAACACGCTATACTTCAGGTGCCTGCAGGACATTCAGGTGGAGAGTCCAGGCGGTTGGGAAATATGTCAGGAGTTTGGGAGAGAGATCTGGGCCTGATTTAGGAGTCTTCGGACTGTAGGTGGAAGTTGAAGCCTTGAAGTGGATGAGTCATCCACGGGAAATATATGGAGTCAAAAAGAAAGGCCTAAGTGTGGGACCCATCCTGGGCAAGCCTGTCATTTAAGATGCAGGCAGATGAGAAGAGCCAGTGAAAGAGACAGAGGAGGAACAGTCTGAGATAGGAAGAGGCCAGAAGGGAAGGGGAATATGGAGACCTGAAGTGAAGTTTGGAGCCATCTCTAAGGAGAGAAAGGATGATGAAAGTAAGGGGTAAGGATGCTGAAAACACGTGTAAATGAAGGGCAGTGGGTTGATCAAGATGGGGAGACTGGGAGCAAGAGGGCACTGGCCAGAGTGGGGGTGGGCATTTACTACTGTGGGATAAAAAGGGCAACAAAGGGAGCGTGGGAAGTCAGGGCTAAGTTTGTTGTCTCTGTAAACTTGCCTAGCTAGCTAGCAGCCGTCCAGTAAACTCTTACTCTTGGTGACCCGAGGTACAGCAAAACAAAGAATTGCCTGATCCTCACGATTACCAGCAAGGTTGAGTCCATGGTTGTGGCTATTGTGCCAATCCATCTCGCCAAGGGTCTCCCTCGCCCTTGTTGGCCCACTACTTCACCAAACACGATGTCCTTCTCTAGTGATTAGTCCCTCTTGATGACATGTCCAAAGCAAGTGAGTCAGACAATGTTCTGTTATAACCAATAAGGTTTTTGTTGCTTATTTTCAGACATAGATCACCAGGCCTTTCTTCCAAGTGTGTCTTAGTATGGAAGCACTGTTAAAAACTATCCACCACGGGTGACCTTTCTGGTATCTTAAATAACGGTGGCGGAGCTTCCAGCATACAGCAACACACAAGCCACTACAGTACAACAAACTGACAGATGGGTGGTAGAACCATGCCTAGTGTTGGTCTTTGTTAAATCATGCTTTGAAATTTTGGTTTTATTATAAGGAACTCCAATACTAAACAAGTGGTCACCTTCTTAAAACTGTTTGGGAATGCTATAGGAAAAAAATGCCTTTGAAGTTTTACAGGTCCTCCTCCATCAAAAAGAAAGTTTATATTGTTAGAATAACAATTATAATATAGATGGCATAACATGTTACAGTATCTTTTTTTTTGAATAATATTTTTTTTATTGTACTTCAGGTGAGGGTTTACAGAACAAATAGTTTCTCAATAAACAGTAGTACACATATTGTTTCATGACATTGTTTAACAACCCCACGACATGTCAACACTCTTCCTTCTCGAGTATCTTTTTTTTTTTTTTTAAACATTTGCTTAATTGTCTCTTGACTCCTTTTTCTACTGTCATTTTCTTCCTGCAAATTCCTCGATTTTGGAGGCACTGGCTTTATTGCCTTTAGTTACACACAGCCTGAAACCACTCAGGTGGGAGTAAGCCACATGAGATGACCTGTGCCAACACGGCTTTGTGTGCTTGCTGAAAATCAATGTGACCATTTAGGAGATTAATTCATTAAAGTAGTGTCTTTGTCATCTGGCGCTGCTATAACAGAAATACCACAAGTGGATGGCTTTAACAAAGAGAAGTTTATTCTCTTACTGTCCAGTAGGCTAGAAGTCCAAATTCAGTGTCTGTAGGCTTTGGAGGAAGGTCCTTGTCATCAGTCTTCCCTTGGTCTGGGAGCATCTCTGTGTAGGAACCTCAGGTCCAGTGGACACGCTCTGCTCCCGGCTCTGCTTTCTTGGTGGTGTGAGGTCCCCATGTCTCTCTGCTCACTTCTCTCTTTTCTATCCCAAAAGAGATTGGCTTAAGACACTATCTAATCTTATAGATCCATCAACATAACTGCTACTAATCCATCTCATTAACATCATAGTGATAGGATATACAACACATAGGAAAATCACAGAAAATCACATCAGATGACAAAATGGTGAGCAATCACACAATACTGGGAATCATGACCTAGACAAGTTGGCGGATATTTTTGGCAGACACAATTCAATCCATGACAAGTATTAATGTAGCACCTTTTGGAATGAAATGAAAAAACTAACTCCTAGTAGCCTAGCCTAGCCTTGAACATAGACTTACTACGTGACCTTAGCCAAGTCACTGCATCTTTCTAGCCTCAATCTCATCATTTAATGATTGGATAAGAATTAATGATTCTGGAACTTACATGATAATGCTCATCTCCTGGGATTCTTGTTAAATATATAAATCCAAGGTCCTCTCCACTGGGTCAGAGTCTATGGGGGAGGAGCTGGGAAGTTTTATGTTTAACAAGTGCTCTCTAAAGTCCTCCCTAGCTCTGTGATTCCATCTTTCCGTGGTGCTGGTTTACAGCAGGGCAGGCAGAAGCCTGACTGAACTGAAGAACCTCCAGATGCCCCAGCCTTGGTGTCACTGCTGGAAGGTTTGTTGGAGGTGGTGGGTGGAAATACGGGTAAGGGTGGCCATTTATATGCTGGAAATGTATGTAGAACACCTTAACCCTTGACAACGTCATGGTCCTAGGAAGAAGCAACAGAACAGTGGAGCCTCCATTTCTACCTCCCCTTCTTTTGCTGACCCCAGACATACCCCTTTGGGGAAGTGGGCACTGGGGCATGGAGGAAGAGGCTTTGGAAGTAATGAGGAATGTTTTCTAAATGATGGTGTTGTGCTTTGAAAAAACAGTGATGTCATTCAGTATTCTTCCAAAGAGAGAGGCTGTTCTTTTGGTATTTCAGTTCATTTAGAATGGTGTCACTCATTAGGGTCTCCCAAAGGCTCCATTCAAAATAGTGTCTTTAAGTACCCACTTGAGTGCCATGAAGCCAATAAGATAGGTATCATTTCCACTCTGTCTAAGCCTTCTATCAGTGTGGACAGACATGTGGAAGGGCAGACAAACAGAGCTACACAGCATTGAGAGAGACATAAACAGGGACCCTACTCAACAAATAAATACAATTTTAAATATTGACATTCTGAACAGGGATTACTACTTGCTGTTATGTTCTGGACTGAGGTGGTTGGAGCCAGGCCAGTGGTTCATGATTCACCACTCTGTGCAAACAGAGATTCAATTCTTCCACCCTCTCCTTTACCCTGTCGCCAAATTTGGGATTTTTAAATTCAATCAATAAACATTTAGTACAACATTTCTTCTATGTTCTAAGAATTACACAATGGAGATATGAAGTATAAGACAACTTCCTGTTTTTTGGAGGCCTCGGCAATGACAAAAATTAGGAAAATGCAAGAGGAGCTCTTCTGTGAAAAAAAAATATTGGGAACCTCTGTCCTATGAATTTAAGAGAACTGAATTCTAAGTAGGCATGCAAATGTTTAGATCACTGTCTAAAATAGTGATGGCCTCCAACCTTCACCCAGGATTAGTTAAAAGCCCCAGCTAGCTTATTCCATGGGGATTGCCTTAATTGTCTTATTGTAAATTAATTGGATTTTTTTTTTTTTATGGGTCAGATGAGTTGATCTCATTTTGAGTAGAAGCTGTGTTTTCCTTCTGTTTCCATTTGCAGGAAGAAACAGGCCTAAGTAGATCAGCACTGTGGCGTGTGTACGTACGGGTAGCTAATGTTTCTTTTTAAGGAATTTTTAGATATGAATGATGCTGGATGCAATTCTGTTGGCAGAGTCAAATGCAAACCCTCCCTGAGTCTGTGTTCAATTCTTCTGACTTCAGAGGTCATCTCTCTGAAACAGCTGAGTCTCCTGCATATTTGCGCATTAAAGATCTGTTATGAAAATAGTTAATGGGCCAGGGGCAGAGAAGTGGACCCAGAACCCTGAAAACATTCCCCGAGGACATGATGACTACTACAAACCAGCATCTTTACACCATCTAATCGTGCTCCCAGTAAGAAGCTGCCTGCTGAAGACTGGATGTATTTAGTCAAGGACATAAATCTTTTCCACATGCTTGCTGAACGTTTATGGGCCTGTAACTTGATTTTTTGAGATGTAATTTGGTTTCTCTTGCTGCCTTAATTCTAGATTTGCCTCATAGCAAGTAATAAGTTGGGTCATAACCCAGGCTTCTCCAAAATGTCTTTTCTAACCCCTTCAAGTTGGATAAGATACTTATTCTCAGAGCTTCTAAAATACTTTTTGAATTTCACCATCATTGCTTTTTCCTCGTAGTTTTACAGCCATAATTATCTTTATTTCTCTGACTCCGCTACTAGATTGTGAGCTTTCTGAGGACAGTGATATTGTATTGTATAAGCAGTCCCTGGTTACGAACCAGAGCCATTCCTAAGTGTGTCTGTAAGTCAAATTTGTAGGTAAGTCGGAACAGGTGCGTATGGTTCTTATTTAGCTTTACTTTACTATGAGTGGAAACCCTGGTGGCATAGTGGTTAAGAGCTACAGCTGCTAACCAAAAGGTTGGCAGTTGGAATCCACCAGGTGCTCCTTGGAAACCCTATGGGGCAGTTCTACTCTGTCCTGTAGGGTCTCTGTGAGTCGGAATCGACCCAGTGGCTACAGGTTTGGCTTTTTGGTGGTCAGAACAATGAACAAATCTGTCTTGGAAGAAGTACAGCCAGAATGCTCCTTGGAAGCAAGGATGGTAAGACTACATCTCACATACTTTGGGTATGTTATCAGGAGGGATCAGTCCCTGGAGAAGGACATCATGCTTGGTAAAGTAGAGGGTAAGCTAAAAAGAGGAAGACCCTCAACGAGACGGATTGACACAGTGGCTGCAACAATGGGCTCAAGCATAACAAAGATTGTGAGGATGGCACAGGACTGGGCAGTGTTTCATTCTGTTGTATATAGGGTCTCTATGAGTCGGAATCAACTTGACGGCACCTAACAACAACAACGTAGAGACACCCAATTATCACCAGCTGTAGAACTAATTGAGATTCCATAATGCAGTTAGTGCTCAATTTGAAAGACAGACATATACCAGCCAAGCTGGTTATAAGGTGAGATTCTGTGTCAAGAATCCTACTTTGGGGAGATGAATTCTGGAGAAGGCGGAGTCCAGGGAGGATAGGTTAGGAGGCAGAGTCAGGGAGAGCAGGTGAACATTGGACCTTCTACTGGAGAGGGGCTGAGGCCTGGGAAGCAGTGGTGGAATAAGGGAGAGGAAAGTGGGTCTGGGAGTTAGGAAGCTTTCTGGATTAGGGACCTTGGTTTCCCAGGCATTTGTCAGGTCCTTGGAGAAGAAGTAAGTATTAAGGGTTAGGCCTCTGGGAATAGTCTAGAGGCACTTGCGATGGTGCCGGGGGGCCAACTGAAGCGAGAGGCGGGCTGTCACGGCTGTAACCAGATAGCATAGGGCTTCTGGCACTCAGCAGTTCCTTCAGGCAGGAGGAGAGCAGGTGCCTGCCATCACCCGCCATGTTTAAGGCAGCAACATCAACCCACTGCACAGAATGAAAAAGGAATTTCTAAATCCTGAATTGAGAGTCTTCGGGCGACTATTAGGGAATTAATTCCCTGCTTTATTTACTTTCTAATGCTTATATCTGGCAGACTTCTTCCTTTTGCCACAGAACGAGGAACACTTGTTCAAAAAAGGAATCACACACACACACGCAGAGTCCCTGACATCTAGCTGCTTACAATGAAAACAATGATTCTGATACTGAAAAAGAAGCCAATCTGCAAAGAGCAGATATCTGACCCTGAGCAAACTCCGCGCATGTCATGGTCAGGTCAGAACCGGAGAAGGAAGAATGAGGCTTACTTCTTGAAAAGGAGGTGGTTCCAGAGAGTGAAATAATTCCCCAGGGAGTCCTATGGAAAATGGCAGGACTTTTATCCAAAAAGTCAATGTATCAGGACAAGTTACAGCAGAGTTGGGGAATTATCGAGCCTCTATGGGGCCTGCCTGTGCATGGTTAAGGTATAATTATCACAGACCAATGTATGTTTTCTTGTTACAGAGTATGTAGTTGTCTGTGCTTGATGATTGTCTTCGTTTCTGTTTTAGATAAAAACCTGGGAGCTTCCCTTGGCTGCTGAATTAGCCTGTTTGCGCCAGCAGACTGCTGAGTGGGATTATGGAAGGAGGTCAGATTTTATCCAGGGCGGCTGCCTGCATCCCTGATTGGCGGTTCTCAGACCCTGGTGACCTCAAAGTCTTGAATCATTCCTGTCACTTTTACTAATAAATAACTGACCCTGTGTGTGTTTCCGGACACCGGACAATCCACCTTGATCTCTGCCCCACTTATTGAGTGCTGCTCAGAAACCACACTGTGCTTGCTGCAGAGGGCCTGGACAAGGACGTGGCAGAGAAAACATCTTATTTCCTTATGTTTTTAATGCCAAGGCATGGCTTGGTAAAAAGAGGATTATACCAGATCGATGTCATTTCCTTTTGTGCTAAAGCGACAGGATATATGGTGGTGGGAAGTGGGTGGTAGAGGGTGGGTGGAGGGAAATAGGTGACGTGAAGGCAAATAAGACAGTTGATTCTGTATCACATGATATTCTAAGTCAGAAACTGAGATACTGGCAATACTACTAGCCCACTGAAATTTCCCAAACAGTGATCATCATGGCTACTTATCAACCCAAGGACATCCTTAGGGGCTGGTTCTTCATCGGTAATTTAGATGAAGTGCCCACTAAATTCGGAAAGGATGCTCATTAGGCGGAAGGGATGCTATTAACTGGAATATTAGGAATAGAATACAAAATGACTTTGAGCAGTCCTAAGATTTGTCTATCAGAAGCAAAGCATTGCTTAGCAGGGACAAATGTGTGTTAAAATCTTTGGGAACAAAAAAATATAGACTCAAGATTGAATAAGGCTGAAGAGCTATAAAATGTAGGAGAAAGTGCTTCCAGATCAGACAAACTAAATGAATTAGCCAAGTACGATTATAATTTAAGTAATTTAATGTGACTCAAGGATAAATTAAAGGGAGTCTGCCATACAAAGACAAGGAATCATCTGTCCATGGTGTTTAGCATTATTAGCACTTAGAGTTCATTTTTTATGGTCCCATTTAAAAAAGAGCAAATATTCTAGAGAAATACAGAGATAGTGATGATGGGAATGACAAAAAGGAGACAGAGGAAAAGTAATCTCTTTACGTCTGAGATGCTGCTGAGGCCCAGCTTCCAGTGTTCACTACATGAGATAGCGCCATTGCATCTTAACTATTATTTCTGGGGCTCTTCTGCAGGGTCAGATTTTACAACTTTGGAACTTCCTTTTACTGAATAATGAAAAAATAGGTAAGCTGATCAGCTAAAATTAGCCAGTAATTATTTGTGAAGCACTCCTCTATCAGGTTCTCCTAGTGCTTGCCCTACTTTTCTTCGTCCCTAGCTGTAGAGACCATTTTTTTTTTTTTTTAAACAACTGCAGAATCACAGCAGGACTTTCCAACCTAAGATCCAGGCTTCTTTTGTATTGATTTTAACCAGTTATTGCACTTGACTAAAATGCTAAACCATAAATAAAGGATGTAGCAAACCTGAGGTTCCCAGCCAATATTTCTGGCAAAGAGATACAAAATCAGGCAAACTCCCAACTGAGGGCAAACTCAGTGGGTCAGCTGAGTCCATCTGGGTGAGGGGTACTTCCTTTTGACCTCCACAGTTTATAGCTGTCTTAGTTGTCTGGTGCTGCTATAACAGAAATACCACAAATGGATGGCTTTAACAAACAGGAGTTTATTCTCTCACAGTTTGGTAGGTTAGAAGTCCAAATTCAGGGTGCCAGCTCCAGGGGAAGGCTTTCTCTCTCTGTCGACTCTGGAGGAAGGCTCTTGTCATCAATCTTCTCCTGGTCAAGGAGCTTCTCAGCTGCTGCTTTCTTGGTGGCATGAGGTCCCCATGTGTCTCTGCTCGCTTCTCTCTTTTATATCTCAAAAGAAATTGTCCTACCCAGCTACCACCACTGACTGCTCTGACCAGGATCACAACAGAGGGTCTGGACAGAGCTGGAGAAGGATGTAGAGCATAATTCTAACTCATAAAAAAAAGACCAGATTTACTGGCCTAAAGGAGACTGGAGAAACCCCCAGAGTATGGCCCGCAGACACCCGTACAGCTCAGTGGTGAAGTTACCTCCGAGGTTCACTGTTCAGCCTGGGAGGGGACAGCTCCATAAAACCAAATGAAACTAACGAGGTAATAGGAGTCCAGTGACAAGGGCCAGAAAGCAGAAGGGGACAAGGAAGCTGGTGATAGGGAACCCAAGGTTGAGTAAGGATATTGTTGATGTGTTGTGAAATTGTTAACCATTGTCAAAGGGCAACATTTGTAGTAACTGTTAAATGAGAAACTATTTTGTTCTGTAAGCCTTCATCTTAAGTGAGAATAACAGCACAATTCGAAGAGCGTAGTCAGTGTCACTGAACTGTGCATGTAGAAATTTTTGAAATGGTGTATCTTTGGCTATGTGTATTTGCACCAAAAAAAAAAAAAAAAAAAAGTTTGAGAAGTTAGAGGGTTGATATGTTGTGGGGTTGTTAACCAATGTCATAAAACAACATGTGTACTTCTGTTTCATGAGAAACTATTTGTTCTGTAAGCCTTCACCTGAAGTGCAATAAAAAAAAAAAAAGAAAGAAAGAAAGAAATTGGCCTAAGACACAATCTAATTTTGTAGATTTCATCAATAGAACTGCCACTAATTCGTTTAGTTAACATCATAGTGATAGGATTTACAACTCATAGGCAAATCACGTCAGATGACAAAATGGTGGACAATCACACAATACTGGGAATCATGGCCTGGCCAAATTGATACACATATTTTTGGGGGACACAATTCAGTCTATAACGATGGTGCTTTCCTCCAGCATGTTGTTTATTACACTTTCATATTATACCTTTCTGTTTAAAAGTTTGTGTTTTGGATCCATGCTTCTCAAATTTCAAGGTGCATTCAAATCACCTGGGGATCTTGTTAAGCTGCAGATTCTAATTCAGTAAGTTTGGGGTGGGGCTTGAGAGTCTGTAGTTCAGCCTGCTCCTAGGAGAAGTCAGGGGGCAGGCATCGTTCAGTGGTAGAATTCTCCCCTTTCCTGAGGGAGACTAAGTTTCAATTCCTGGCCAATTCACCTCATGCACAGCCAACACCCATCTGTCAGGGGTGGCTTGCATATTGCTAGGATGATGAACAGGTTTCAGCCCAGTTTCCAGACTAAGACGGACTAGGAAGAAAGGCCTGGAGATCTATTTTTGAAAATAAACCAGTGAAAACCCCATGAATTCCAGTGGCCCAATCCACAGGACCATGCAGTGTTTTGTTAAGTTGCGCATGGAGTCGCTATGAGTCGGGGACCACCTGAACGCAGCTAACAACAACAGAAGTCAATGATGCTATGCTGGTAGATTGCACTTGGAGCAGCAAGGTCTCAATTTATCTACTCTTTGGTGGTAACCTTTACAGAAGCAGATTTTCAGGTCTTTCCTCTGCAGCATCGCTGGGTGGGTTCGAACCACTCCCTTCAGGTTACTTGTTGAGCACAATCCATTTGTGGCATCCAGGGACATTTTTTGGTTTTGGTTTTTTGAGAGCTGGGAAAAAGTCTGTGGCTTTTTTTTTTTTTTTAAAAAAAACTTTCCATTGAAGTATATTGAAGTGTTCACAAATCAATATATTTCCAAAAAGTAAACACACCCTGACCAAAAATTAGAATATGACCAGTACTTCAGGAGCTCTCCTCTTGTCCCCATCACTACCTTGCCCCAAAGGTAAATGGAATCTGACGTCTTTCACTTTAGCTGTTATAAATAATACTCCAACGGACATATTTGTACATGTCCCTTTATTTATATAAGTATTTTTCTAGGATAGATACTTAGATCCATTCTGATTTTAATGGTAAGAGGATACTCCACAGAAACATCAGTGCCTTGTATCTCCATTAGGACAGTACAACTTGGTCACTGGATGGCTTTTGTCTATGGGAGCAAAGACTGATGAATGATTGATAAATGCTGCAAATAGCCATTAGTTGTTTGGCATTGTTTTCTTGATGAACTGAAACAGTATAACTGTGACTGTTGCCCCTCTGATGTCTGAAATATGTTCTCTCTTTACATAATATCTAAATTTAGAAACTATGACTCTACAGTTTGTTGTAAGAAATAGGCCTGCAATTTTGAAGAAATATTCAGTATAAACCAAAACCAACCAAACCCATTGCCATAGAGTTGATTCTGTCTTACAGCGACCCTCTAGGACAGAGTAGAACTGCCCCCATAAGGTTTCCAAGGCTGTGAATCTTTACAGGAGCTGTTATGGATTGAATTGTGTCCCCCCAAAATATGTGCAAACTTGGCTAGGCCACAGTTACCAGTATTGTGCGGTTGTCCTCCATTTTGTGATCTGATGTATTTATCCAATGTGTTGGAAATCCTAACCTCTATGATGTTAATGAGGCAGGACACAATCTACAGGATTAGGATGTATCTCTTTCGAGATATAAAAAAGAGACTCAAACAGAGAGGAGAAGGACCACCAAGAAGAGGCAGGAGTGTAGTACGTCCTTTGGACCAGGGGTCCCTGTGCTAAGAAGCTCCTAAAGCAGGGGAAGATCGATGATAAGGACCTTCTTCCAGAGCTGACAGAGAAAGAAAGCTTCCCTTGGAGCTGGCACCCTGAATTCGGACTTCCAGCCTCCTAGACTGTGACAGAATAAATTTCTGTTTGTTAAAACCATCCACTTGTGGTATTTCTGTTATAGCAGCACTCATCAACTAAGACAGAGGCAGACTGCCACATCTTTCTCCTGCAGACCGGCTAGTGGGTTTGAATTGCAGACCGTGCAGTTAGCAGCCGTGCACTTAACTACTGCACCACCAGGGCTCCCTATATACAGTATACTACTCTATAAATTGAGGAGTGATAGAGGATTTTCTAACAATGGGATGGACAAACTTATGCCTACATTCTAACAGAAAATGACTCTAGTGTTAATTAAGGATGATAATTTGGCAAGGATTAAAACCAAAAACCAAATCGTTCCAACTCACAGCAACCCTATAGGACAGAGTAGAACTGCCCCCTAAGGTTTCCAAGGAGTGGCTGGTGGATTCCAACTGCCAACTTTTTGGTTAGCAGCCGAACGCTTATCCACTATGCCACCAGGGCTCCTGGCAAGGATTAGGGCTCAAAAATTAGGATAAAGTCTAAGTAATTTTGATGACAGAAACCTTCTGGGGCTTCTTCAATTGAGTCGAAGTTACAATGCATGTCTCTATAATTTACAAAAGACGTACCCACAGCTGTGGGGTTGTACAACTGAATAACGCAACTTGTGTGGTTAGAACATGATTTATGCTTTAATAATCTTATTTATAAGAGATTCATAATGGACTCAGTGTCCCAGAATCTAATTTCACCATTATTCGTAACAGCAGATGTCAAAATCGCCACTGAAATGTGTTCTAATCTAATTTTAAGGTAATAATTCTTAAAGAGTGTCAATTTAACAAGTGTGTACAGTTGATTTTTGTATGTGATATTTTATTACTTTGCCAGGATGTCTGAGGGGATTTTGTGTTTTTTATGATTGCTTTTGTGTTTTTTTCTCTAGTTTTTGTGATTGAACAAGAGATAGATGGTATTTTCCTTTTTAACTCAGGCAATTTCCCTGGAGATATGACCTAATCTAAATTTCCTAAATATGCTGCCTTGGCAGAACTCTTACAAACCTTGATGTCTAAGTTTCACTAAATTAATGTATAGTTGGTAGATATTTCCATCAACCTATTGCCATCGAGTTGATTCCAACTCATAGCGCTACTATAGGACAGAGTAGAAATGCCCCACAGAGTTTCCAAGGCTGTAATCTTTACCAAAGCAGACTGCCACATCTTTCTGTCGAGGAGCAACTAGTGGGTTCAAACCACTGACCTTTTGATTAGCAGCCTAGCACTTAACCACGGTGCCACCAGGGCTCCTTGGTAATACCAAAAACACAACAAAACAAAACCATTGTCAGCGAGTCCATTCTGACCCATAGCGACCCTATAGGACAGAGTAGAACTGCCCCGTAAAGTTTCCAAGGAGCGCTTGGTGGATTTGAACTGCCGACATTTTGGTTAGCAGCCATAGCTCTTAATAATTACGCCACCCGGCTTTCTGGCTCCTTGGTAGATATTTAAAAATACATAATATTCAGAAGACTAGCTACTTGCTCCCAACATATAAGGGATAGGCATGCAGGTTAGTAAAATTATACATGTCCCCATTAAGGCATACTAAATTAGTATTGTCAGGAAACTGGATTAAGATTATGAAAATAGTTTCTTCTTGTGTGCATGGAATCACTTATAGAATGTGCCTTTGTTACTAAAAGCAACCAGAATTCATTTATTCATTCAAAGTAGTTCATTTAATGCATATTATGTCAGGTGTCATGCCGGGCACTTCAGACATGGAGGTGAACATCAGTAGTTAGTGTCCTGGCATGATCCAAAGTCTACCTGGGGAGACAGACATATAAACAAACATTTGCCATTAGGGTGAGAACTTTTAAGACATTGTACCCTATTTGTATTAACAATGATTAACCCAGAACCTAACACAGTAAATGTTCAAATGAAGAAGGCATATCCTCTGATACAGCAGTGTTCTTAGAATGGACAATGGTGACCTAAAAGGAATATTTTTCAATTCAGCTGGGTAGGGTGGAAGGCCAGAATCAGTAAAGTCTTCACAGAGAAAAACAAAACAAAACAAAACATATTGTTGGTTGTGGTAGACTGAATAATAAGTCCTCCAAAGATACCCATGTTCTAATCCCCAGAACCTATGTATATGTTACCTTACGTGGCAAAAGGGATTTTACAGGTGTGCTTAAATTAAGAAATTTGAGATAGGGATATTATTGTGGATTATCCAGGTGGGCCCAGTGTCATCACAAGGGTCCTTATAAAAAGGAGGCATGAGGATCAGATTCAGAGAGAGAAGACATGACAACAGAAGCAGAGTCCATGAAGGAGACGTGATGATGCTATGCTTCTGTCTTTGAAGGCGGAGGAAGGAACCATGAGCCAAGGAATACAGGCGGCCTCTAGAAGCCCTGTATTAGTTTCCTGTGGCCTCCATAAACAAATTACTACAAACTCACTGACTTAAAACAAAGGAAATTTATTCTCTCACAATTCTGGAGGCCAGAAGTCTGAAAACAAGATGTCAGGAGGGCTGCACTCCCTCTGAAAGCTCTAGGGGAGAATCTTCTCTTACCTCTACCATACATTCCTTTGCCTTCACATGGCCTGCGTTCATAGGCAGTTCTACTCTGTCCTATAGGGTCTCTATAAGTCGAAATCAACTCAATGGCAACAGGTTACTCAACCCACTACACTCCCCTAAAACTCCAGGTGGAACCAGCCCCGCTAACACCTTGACTTTAGACCAATAAGACTGATTTTGGACTTCTGAACTCCGTAATTGTGAGATTTGTGGTGTTTAAGTCATTAAGTTTGCATTAATTTGTTACAGCAGCATTAGGAAACTAATAGACTGATTTACTGTCACTCTCTCCAACATGTAATTCTTGGTGATTTCAATATATACGCACAGGGCCCACTTTGTTCTCAGGCCTCTCAGTTAATTGATTTTTCTCTCTTCCAGCGATCTCTACCCCACTTCAGCCACTCACCCCCTCAGTCATAGCCTAGACTTAATATTATCAATAATTTCAACCATTCTACAAACCAATCTCTTCCTGTTTTTTCATCTCTCTCTCTCTAGTACACAATCCCACTGGGTCCTCCAATCCACTGATCCTACCACCTGTTCACTGTCCCCCACCCCCTGATGTCCTCTTTTCCCTCCTAACTTGATTTAGATTTCTTGGGCAATCTTTGTAAACATTTCTTTGCCCACACTCTAGACTCCCTTGCCTCTCTCCCACTGCTACATGTTTGCTTTTTAAAATTCCAACCCTGCTTATATCCAGTTTTCTGCCTACTCCTTGCCTGTACTTGGACAGCTGAATGTGGCTGAAGAAAAACACTCAATCATGTTGCTGGTTCCAATTTAAATTCACAGTCACTAATCTCATATACAAGTTCAAGCTGAACCTGAAGAAAATTAAGTCAAGCCCAGGAGACCCAAATTACAACCTTGAGTTTATCTACCCAAATTTAGAGACCATCTCAAGAATAGATTTGACACATTGAATATTAATGACTGAAGAGCAGATGAGTTGTAGGATGACATCAAGGACATCATACATGAAGAAAGTAAAAGGTCATTTAAAAGACAGGAAAGAAAGAAAAGACCAAAATGGATGTCAAAAGAGACTCTGAAACTTGCTCTTCAACACAGAGTAGCTAAAGTGAAAGGAAGAAATGAAGATGTAAAGGAGCTGAACAAAAGATTTCAAAGGGAGACTTGAGAAGACAAAGTGAAGTATTATAATGAAATGTGCAAAGACCTGGAGTTAGAAAACCAAAAGAGAAGAACATGCTTGGCATTTTTCAAGCTAAAAGAACCGAAGAAAGAAATTCAAGCCTTAAGTTGTGATTTTGAAGGATTCTATGGGCAAAATATTGAACAACTCAGAAAGCATCAAAAGCAGATGGAAGGAATACACAGAGTCACTGTACCAAAAAAAATTGATCAACATTCAACCATTTCAGGAGGTAGCATATGATTAAGAACCAATGATATTGAAGGAAGAAGTCCAAGATTCACTGCAGGCACTCGCCAAAAACAAGGCTCCAGGAATTGATCAGAATACCAGTTGAGATGTTTCAACAAATGGATATAGCACTAGAGGTCCTCACTTGTCTATGCCAAGAAATTTGGAAGACCTCTACCTGGCCAACTGACTGGAAGAGATCCATATTTGTGCCTATTCCAAATAAAGGTGATCCAACAGGATGCATAAATTACCAAACAATGTCAATATCACATGCAAGTAAAATTTTGCTGAAGATCATTCAAAAGCAGTTGCAGCACTACATTGACAGGGAACTGCCAGAAGTTCAAGCTGGATTCAGAAGAGGATGTGGAACGAGGGATATCATTGCTGATGTCAGATGGATATTGACTGAAAGCAGAAAATACCAGAAAGACGTTTAACTCTGTTTTATTGACTATGCAAAGGCATTTGACTGTGGGTCATAACAAATTATGGATAACATTGTGAAGAATGGGAATTCCAGAACACTTAATTGTGCTCATGCGGAACCTGTAAGAGATGAAGAGGCAGTTGTTTGAACATACTGCATGGTTTAAAATCGGGAAAGGTGTGCATCAGGTTTGTATGCTTTCACCATACTTATTCAATCTGTATGCTGAACAAATAATCCAAGAAGCTGGACTATATGAAGAGAAATGTGGCATCAGGATTAGAGGAAGATTCATCAACAGCCTGTGATATGCAGATGACACAATCTTTCTTGTTGAAAGCGAAGAGGACTTAAAGCACTTACTGATGAAGATCAAAGACTACAGCCTTCAGTGTGGATTACACCTCAATATAAAGAAAACAAAAATCCTCACAACTGGGCCAATAAGCAACATTATGTTAAACAGAGAAAAGATTAAAGTAGTTAAAGATTTCATTTTACTTGGATCCACAACCAACACCCGTGGAAGGAGCAGTCAAGAAATCAAAGGACATATTGCATTGGGCAAATCTGCTGCAAAAGACCTCTTTAAAGTGTTAAAAAGCAAAGATTTCACTTTGAGGACTAAGATGCACCTGACCTAAGCCAGGGTATTTTCGATCGCTTCATATGTATGTGAAAACTGGACAATGAATAAGGAAGACTGAAGAAGAATTGATGCCTTTGAATTATGGTGTTGGTGAAGAATATTGAATAGACTGCCAGAAAAACAAACAAATCTGTCTTGGAAGAAGTATAGCCAGAATGCTATACTTAAAAGCAAGGAAGGCAAGACTTCGTTTCATGTACTTTGGTCATGTTATCAGAAGGGATCAGTCCCTAGAGAAGGACATCATGCTTGGTAAAATAGAGGGTCAGCGAAAGAGAGGAAGATCCTCAGTGAGATGGATTGACACAGTGGCTGTAACAATGGGCTTAAACATAGCAATGATTGTGAGGATGGCACAGGACTGGGCAGTATTTTGTTCTGTTGTACATAGAGTCACTGTGAGTTGGAACCTACTCAGTGGCACCTAACAACAACAACAATCTCAAGTAGCCCTTAGTGCTGTGTCTGGCCATCCTACTACATTTCCATAGTCGACTCTTCCACTTTCCCAGCTGACCATTTCATACCTTCCCCACTCTCCCAAACTAACGACATACCCTCCTCTCTCTTTCACTTTCAGGTAATGACCTTACTGTCTTGAATTTTTTTTTAAAGAAATTGTGGTATATTTTTCTTTGGAGTTCTCTTTATTTTGAATTGTACTTTAGATGAAGGTTTATAGAACAAACTAGCTTCTTATTAAACAATTAGTACACATATTGTTTTATGGCATTGGTTACCAACCCCCTGCCATGTTAATATTCTCCCTTCTTGACCTTGGGTTCCCTGTTACCAGCTTTCCTGTCCCCTCCTGCCTTCTAGTCCTTGCCCCTGGGCTGGTGTGCCCCTTTAGTCTCATTTGTTTTAATGGCCTGTCTAATATTTGGCTGAAGGGAGAACCTCAGGAGTGACTCCATTACTAGGCTAAAAGTGTGTCCGGGGGCCATACCCTTGGGGTTCCTCCATTCTCTGTTAGGCGAGTAAGTCTGGAGACAATGACCTTACTTTTGATTTCACTAAGGAAACAGGAACGTTTATAAGAAAACTCCCACATGCTGCTTTCACCACTTCTACCCACCCTGCCTTCTGCATCTCTGTGCATATGCAGTACTCCATTTACTCCACATTTACTCAAATACACTCTATTTTATTCCCCTCCTGAGACTCTGGATGAATTGCCTGTGCTCCTGTCTAAGGCCAGCCTCTCCGTATATGCATTAATGCTCATGGACATTGCTCCTGATATTGTTCCCCTGGTCTCCAATATCATTATTCACCTCATTTTTTGGATCGTTCCCATGTTATGGCAAAACTCCTTGAAGAAGTTGTCTAATTTGCTATCTCTATTTCCTTTCCTCTTGTTCTCTCTTGAACCTTCTCCAATCAAGCATTCGTCCCCACCACTCTATTGAGACAGCTCTTATCAAGGAATCAGTAATTGCACATTGCCAAATCCAATGGTTAATTCTCAGTCCTCAACTTATTTCACTTCTGAGAAACGTTTAACTTGGTGATCACTCCTTGCTTGAAACACTTTCTTCACTTTGGTTTCTGCAATACTTTTGATTCTCCTCCTACCTGCCTAGCTACTCATTCTCAGTTTTCCTTACTGGTTTCTACTTATCTCCCGGACTTCTAAACCCTGGAGGTACCACGGTTCAGTCCTTGGACCTCTCTCTTGTTTATCTACACCTACTTCCCAGGGTCTCTCATCTAGACCCATGACTAAGTTCGCTGACTGCATCCATATGCTGACTGCTCCCGAACTTGTATCTCAGCCCAGATCTCTATTTTGAACTCCAGACTTGAACATCTAGTTGCTTCCTCAGTGTCTCCACTGGAATTCTAACAGGCATATCAAAATTAACAAGTCTGACACTGAACCCCTGATTTCTACCTATGCCCCCATCACATACTATCAAACCTGTTCCTCAGGAAGCTTCCCAAACTCAGTCAATGGAAACCTCATCCCTCCAGAGGCTCAAGCCTCTATCTTAACTCATATCTTTTCCTTACTATCCACATTAATCCATCAGTAAACCCTGTCAGCTCTACCTTCACAATATGTTCAGAATGCAACCACTTACTACCTCTACTTCTACAACTGTGGTCCAAGCTCTTCCTGGATTACTGTATTGGTCTCATTATAGGTCTCCTTACTTCTGTCCTGCCCGCTCTGCCCCAACGAGAAGAACAAGTCTCAATATAGAAGCAATTTATTTAACAATATTTATTAGTTGAATGTTTGCTCTTCTGAAATGTGACAGCCTGTCAAGTGCTTGCTCCATCTCACTAGAGTAAATATCCTTACAATGACCAAAGCACTGTAAATGGTCTGTCCCCCTCTGCCACTTTGACCTTGTTTCCTAGCAAACCCCTCTTGCTCACTATGCTTCAGCCACACTGGCCTCCTTTCTGTCCCTCAAATATGCCAAATATGCTTCCACCTCAGGGACTTTATATTTGGTGTCCCTGTGCCTGGAATGTGCATGCCCAAATCTCCATAGGGCTTGCCTTCTCACTTCTTTTGGGTCTTTGCTTGAATATCACCTCATCTGTGAAACCTTTATAAAACAGCACTGCCTTTCCTCCAGACCCAGCACTCCCTCCTCTTTCCACCCTTTATTCTTCTTAGTGTATCTTTTTGTATACTTACATGTGTGTTTTTTAATGGCCTACTCCCTTCGCTCAAATACAAGCTCCATGAGAGCAGGGATTTTGATTTTTTTCTTTTTTCACTGCTATAATCCCAATGCTTAGAATATCTTCTGGCACATGGTAGATGCTCAGCAAATATTTGATGAATCAGTGGGGTTGCCAGATAAAACACAGAATGTCCAGTTAAATTTTAATTCCAAATAAACAATGAGAAACTTTTTAGTATAAGTATGTCCCATGGAATATTTGGATATACTTATACTAAAAATTATTCATTGTTTATTTTAAATTAAATTTAGCTGAGCATCCTGTATTTTTATTTACTAAATTTGGCAACCCTATGAATGAATAAATACTCACTGTGGTTCTTAAAGAATGAATTGAATTCTGGAGGAAGACAAGGGATAGGAAAGGACGTTCTGTCGGAAAGAATGAAGTGGCAAATGTACATGGGTATAGAAGCAATATCATTCATTCAGAGAAGAGTAATTTAGAAAGGCTACACAATCCCTAGAAAAAGACATCATGTTTGGTAAAGTAGAGGATCAGCGAAAATGAGGGAAACCCTCAGTAAGATGAATTGACACAACAGCTACAACAAGGGGTTCAAACATACCAACGATCATGAAGATGATGCAGGACCAGACAAGATTTTCTTCTGTTATATATAAGGTCACCATGAGTCAGAGCTGACTCGAAGGCAACTAACAACAAGCTTATCCTCAACTCTGCCAGAATTACTTTGCTAGAGAATAAATTAAATAAAAAGGGGCCTATTTCAAAACTTGGACAGGCTTTAAGACTTATCTTTATAAATGGGTGATATTAAAAGTTACAGGAAGTTTATAATATGGGATCTTTGTTTTTCCATCATGCCATTATTACAGGAAAGGATATATAAAATATGAAAAGAACATCATAGGAGTGAGAAAAGATATATTTTTGCCTTTTTTATCTTGAGATTATGTGAAGTCATTCACAATTACCATATTATTAATACTGCCAATATTTTTAGACCTAATTTATCTGGGCTAAGTCTCATTCCTTATAGTGTGGGAAGTTACACGCTTATCAGGTCTTCTCATCTCAGAAAGAAGAATTTGCCTTAGTCATGGATGCTAGGGTGTGGCATCCATAGGCCCCTTCAACACTGAGCTATTCATTCCCCCCTTGTAGAAAGTGTTAGCGGCTGACTGCTCTCATTTGAATTATTTTCCGGGAATTTTCATTAGCCAAAGACAGCCATTTTGCCCAAGTCACACTTTCTCCCTGGGGGTGGCTCACATTCTAGCCCTAGAGGTTCCTATGGAATCAGTTGAGGCCTTTGTTGTGATTGCGTTGCAGTTTATCCCCTCCTTCTGCCCACCCCTACTTCCTTCATCCCCTATTGATGTTGATCTGATGATCCATACCAAATCTGTTACAGTCAAGTCTATTCCGACTCATAGTGACCCTATAGGACAGGGTAGAACTGCCCCATAGGGTTTCTGAGCAGTGGCTGGTGGATTCGAACTGCTGAACTTTTGATTAGCTGCCAAGCTCTTTAACCACCGAGCTACCATAAAATTTACTGTATGTTAATCTCCATATCAGAGTCTACTTCTTGGGGAACCTGACCTAAGACAGTTGGTTCCAGAAATGGTCCGAGAAAGCAGGCTCAAAACTGGATTTTGGAACTGGATTACCCACTCACTGATCAACTGACAATGAGGATACCATCACTGGTGGGTGGTAGGTGGAGTCTGGACAATGCCTGGAATGCTGTAGCTGTGTAGTTGTTAAAACCTTCACTGGTGGTGAACTGGGATGGGATATTGGTAGAAGGTAATGCAGGGGCATTATCTGGGAAGTTCAAGGGAAGTAATAATTATAAGAACTATGGGAATGGATAGTTGTTGTGGTAAACATTTGATGAATTAGAAAAAGACAATGAAAGGTTGAGGACGACTAATTAACAATTAGAAAGCCAAAAGTTCTTCTGGCATCAAACTCTTATTCTGCAGCTAGAGCACAGAAAAAGCTGAGGAACAGGCCAGGGATATAATTATAAGAGAAGGAGAGCTCCTGAAGAGATTGAGTTCACGTTATCCACCTCTGTTGCACTGGTTCCTCTCCCTCAGATCACACCTGTGAAACCATGGAGGGTCTTTTATGACCAGCTGACAGAAGAGGAAAAAGGCCATGTTATGTTCACAGTGTCAGCTTGGTGTGTTGATGCATGATGTAAACGGACTACAACTGCCCTACTACTCCACTGTAGTCCCACAGTAGAAGACCCTGAAAGAGAGTGGCAAAGGAAATCCTACTAATTGGCGGAGCTTTGGGCAGTGCACCTGGTCATCTACTTTTGGCAATTAGCTTTGTCAGGAGCTTAGCAGCAGAAATATTGGAAGACTGGAGACAAAGACATCTGGAGAAGAGGCATGTTGATGGACCTATAAGCATGGCCCAAAGTGTGAAGAGAATATCAGAGAGTGTCCACCATGAGAGAGGCATTAACTAACCAAATAGACAGAATGACTTAAGTGGTAAGCACCAGACCACTCCTGTCATCAGCCACCCCAGTGCTGGCGGAGTGGGCACATAGCCACGGTGGCAGGGTTGTATCATCATGAGCACTCACTCACCAAGATTGATCTAATTAATGCAACTGCCAAGTTCAACCTGCCAGAAACAAAAACCAACCCTGAGTTCCTGATATGGTGCCCTCTGTCAAGGAGACCAATAAACTATTTGGTGGCAAGATATTGGACCCCTTCTTCCTGGAAAGGACAGTAATTTATCTTGATAGGAATCAATACACATGAGTATCTTCTGCCCACAGGGTCTCACCCAGCCCTACTTTCTGAGGGCTTACAGGGTTTTATCCACCAACATGAAATCTCATATAATGTTGCACCATCTAAGGGACCCACTTCACAATAAAGGAGTGTGAGAGTGAACACATGACCCTGGTATCAACTGGTCCTCACAAATACTGTATCGTCCAGAACCTGCTGGTCTGCTAAAGCGCTAGAGTGGCCTTTGAAGGTACCACTGAGTCTCCACTTTGGAGATGCTACCTGCAGCTTTAGGCCACCATTCTCTGGGTTGCTGTACACACTCTAAATCAGCTACCACTATATGTTGTCGTGTCCCCAGTAGGAAGAATACACAGGCTTGAGAAATAAGGAGTAAAAGTAGAAGTGGCTCCACTTACCATCACTATCAGTGACCCTTTACGGGAATTTGTCCTACTATCCTTGCGACTCTGGGCTCTGTGTGTTTAGAGGTCTTGATTCCCATAGGGGGACCACTTCCACTAGGGAACACAGAAACTGTTGCATTAAACTTTAAGCTACAATTGCTTAGAGGCAAGAAAAGAAAAGGAGTCACCATTCTGGGGATGGTATCATATTGAGGACTTAACAGGGACAGTTGACTCCGTCCACCAGGAAGAGGTAAGGCTGCTGATATACAATGGGGCCAGGGAAAACTATGTTTAGCACTCAGGACATTTCCAGGGGTGTCTCCTGTTACTCTCTTTCCCAGTTTTTGTGGTAAATGGACAAGTGCCACAGAAGCAGCCTGAGAAGGGCATGGCAACCGGAGTCCCAAACCCATCAGAGAGTGTCTCGGTCACCCCATCAGGTAAGCCACTGAGACCATCAGACATGCTAGTCAAGGGGGAGGGGAACGTAGAATGGGTAGTAAAGGAGGAAGATGATCAATTGGCACCTCAGAATCCATTGCTGCAGTGTCAGAGGCTGTGGTTTTTCCCACAGACCTTTCTATTTTAAGTTTCCCAGAAAAAGAACTAACCAGAAACCTGGAAGAACAGTTTACCGAATTTGTTACAAGAAGAAAATAATCCAAGCAGCAGAAAGGGTTGACTGTTGTTAATACTGGGATGGACTGCCCAGATCATCCCTTCAGAACTGAGATACCATTTCCCCAGCTTTGGGAATGTTGGCAGCTGATGGTTCTCCTTTGAGTGGATTTCCAGGAAATGTTGTCAGTCAAAGACAGCTGCCTCACAGAAGGACATAGCCCGAAAAATTCCTGGATCGGTCCTCAATCAATGCTTGATGGATGTGGGATATAAAGGTGCAGCCCTCTTTGTCTCGAGGTGTGATAAGACAGATTTATATAGAGCCCTCCTTTGGCCGTGGCCTGGCCTTAGTTTGGCTGCATCCCAGGTTAGCTCCTCCCTCTGCTCAATCCCACTTCCTTCACTCCTTCATTGGTGATATTTCTGAGGACACTCCCTAGTAAACTTCCTGCACGCACATCTCTGTCAGTGTCCCAGGGGACCTGACCGAAGAAACTTTAGTGACAAATTTATTATAATTGATGAGCAAGGAAAGTTAAATTATATAAGAAACAGACCGCGGAAAGAGTCTTTGATAGTTCACAGAAGAAATTACATGGAGGAACTGATGAATAGCATTATTAGACAATAGTAGTGTTGCTGGGTTAAAATGGAGAAAGACTCCCTGTTGAGATAGTGTCCAGAAGGGAATTGGAGTGATGAATAAATGAAACAGGAAGTTTAGAAAAACAGAATAATACGATGCTATGTTGTGTAAATTGAGGCATTGGTGATTCAGTGCTAGAATTCTAGCCTTCTATGTGGGAGACACAGGTTCAATTCCCAGCCAATGCACCTCATGCACAGCCACCACCTGTCTGTCAGTGGAGGCTTGCGTGTTGCTGTGATGCTAAACAAGTTTCAGTGGAGATTCCAGACTAAGATGGACAAGGAAAAAAGGCCTGGTGATCTACTTCTGAAAATCAGCCAGTGAAAACCCTATGGATCACAAGAGTCTGATCCACAACCAATCATGGGGATGGCACAGGACCAGGCAGCATTTTGTTCTGTTGTGCATGGGGTCACCATGAGTTGGGGGCTGACTTGACAGCAACTAACAACAACAACGTCTGTGAGGGAGATATATTGGACATATCTTATACCATATTATACATTCTTTGCCCCGCCTTTTTATTTTACCCATTGTTATGGCAACCAGCTACGTGCAGGTGTAACCTGACAACATCTCACTTCAGCTGCACCACATTTCTCTCACTTTCTGCCCTGTTGGATGTCTATGGGAACTAGTTCAGCCATCCTGACAAAATAACTGTGCAACTCTGGCAGAGAGTCTCACTTCCTGGGACAACTCTTGACTGATGGGGCTCATGGGAGACACTCAGGTGGACAATTCTGAGGCACATTTTACATGGGTCCTCGCAGAGGTCCCAGCAAGATCCAGTCCCAGTTGTCCACAATAATGACCAACTTAATAACACACCTTTGGATTGCTTTTCCTCCTATATTTTACTCTTTCTAATCCCTCATTCCTATTCCTTGGGATCACCTCCCAAAAATAATTGCCTGCATGCAAGCCCTTATTTTTAGTCTCTTCTTTTTAGGGAAACTCAGGCTAAGACAATTGGAACCAGAAGTGACCCTAGAAAAGAAACCTTCAGAAAGGAGTCTTGATTGTTCACCAGTCAGTAGTAATCACTGCTGGCTAGCTGCAGCATTCTAGTCGTTAAGAATTTCCCCAGTGATGGACTAGGGTGAGACGGAGGTAAAAGCTGAGGAATTGTCTTATACCATAGGAATGGCACTTGAAGAATGGTATGGTAGCAATGTGAGTCGTATGGATGTGAAATTGGCTGGGTCTTGTTAACAACATTAGTAGCTTTGAAAAAGAAAATGACAGGCTTAGTGTCAACTTAGACATGATATGACAGTCAGAAAGCCTCCGTTGTATCATTTAAATAGACTCCTGTTTTCTGTACCTCAGGCCAGGATTTAGTTATAAGGGTATCAGAGCTACAAAGGGTAGAGGATGCACAGGCTTGATGGGTCTCCTGCTGAAGGCAGAGTTCTGACTGGGAATGTATGAGACCCTGGGACGGGGAAAGACAACATTTGGGTGGGTGAGCCAGACAATCTTGAGCCCCCAGGTCTCTCTGAACTCTCTAGGTTGGCAGAAATAGCTCACTATCCTATCCTGGAGGAAAGGAGTCTCTCCTCTCCCAGAGACCCTTCAAAGACCTCACCTGAGGTTGTTACCTTATAAAATGATGGATGTCCCTCTCAGGATCTGCCCCTGCCTCCCTTCATTGCCTCAAGATATGGCAGGAAATATGTACTGGCAGGAAATGGGAAGGCATACATAGGGATGGGTCTTGAGGGTGTTGAACCAGGGAGGAAAGAATCCAAGGCTGGATAGGTGAGAATGTATTGATTTGAGAGCATTCTCCTATGACTAGGGGACATCTGAAGCCAGTCCTAATATGTGCTGGAATGGCTCCCTAAAAATTGAACATGATGATGACCTGCAGTAAATGAGGTAAAGATGCTGAGATTGGCTTTCAGAGTATGGGGGTGGTGAGGGGAATTAGAGGCTCCAGGAGATGGAAACAGAATGGATTTAACATGTAATACAGAGACCCCATCCTCTGAGCATGTGACCCAAAGAACTTTCTTTCTGTTGAAGCAATAAGGGTGCACTGATGGGTGGGGAGGGGGCACCAGCATCTTTGAGAAACCCAGTGATGGATATCCTCCATAGGACAGAAGTGACAATAGGAGATTATGCCATGGAACTGGGCTCTCATATAAGTAGGAGTGACAGAATTCTAGAATAACAGAGCCCAGGTGGTAGCACTTAACAGACAAGTGCAAGATAGATGTAACAGAAACATGCAGCAAGGTTGGAATCCGAGTGCCTTATCTTGCAAAGTGTTGTGGCAATAGCTAATAAATAGACCAAGTGATCCTAGAAGGGCAATAGATGGATGGCTAACTAAGATGGTACTTCACTTATATAACCAGAAAAATATTGAGAGCTTGATGAGCAGAAGGCTAACATCAACTGCAGAAAAAAAAAAAAAAAATCAAGACCCCCTCACCTAGTTTCCAGATCTGAGCCAGTTTTCGTACCCAGAGGCTATTGATTGAAGGAGAGGCTGGATCTCCCTGAGAAAGGAAATTGCAATGCCACCACAGGAATATATAGTTATTATTTCCCCTATTCCTTCCCTGAAGGGAACTGTGACATTTATTTATAGTTATTTATACAATAACTTAAGGAGCTCTAGTGGTGCAGTGTAAGCGATCAGCTGCTAACCAAAAGGTCAGCAGTTCAAACCCACGAAGCCACTCCATGATAGAAAAGACCTGGCAACCTGCTCACGTAAAAATTACAGCCTAGGAAACCCTATGGGGCAGTTCTAGTCTGTTCTACAGGATTGCTATGAGTCGGAATTGACTCAATGGCACACAACAACAACATACAATAACTGTATATAGGGAAAGGGGGAATGCTCAGGCATTGTGAGGGCTATTGGCTACAGGGGACTCAAAACACCAGCCTAAGTCCCCAGTTATAGTGAAAACTTATGGAAGCCAGGTGGTAAATGGAATCCTGGCTGGAGTCCATCTGACAGTGGAGTCTTCAGATTCATCCTGTGGTTACTTCCCCAGGCACAAGTGCATCATTGGGATGCGTATGCTTAGCAGCAGGCAGAATTCTCACATCGCATACCTGATCTATGGAGTAAGAGTTATAACAGGAAGGGCCAAGTGGAAGTCCTTGACACCGCTCTCCAGCCAAGATAGTAAATCAGAAGCAGTACTATATCCCACAAAGAACTGTGGGGATTAGCAGAGGGATGCAGGTGTGGTGACCTCCATCATATCTCCATTTGATTCATCTGTATGGCCCTTGTGACAATCAGGTGGACCAAGGCAGGTAATGACTGGGGCTACCCAGTTGCAGCTGCTGTGCCAGATGTTGCATCTCTATTGGCACACTGATATGATGAATGCGATCCTTCTAATCACCATTAGGAAGGACAATAAAAACCAGTTTGCTTTTACAAGGCAGCAGAACACAGTCACCGTCTTGCCATGGTGTTATGTTAACTATTCTATCACAATATAGTCCACAGGGTCCTTGACCGTCTCGATCATCTGCGGAAGCAGAAAATCATGCTGATCTACTGAATTAATGACATCATGCTAATATTGATCCAGAGAGCAGAAATTGGTAAGAAGCGTGGATACCCTAGTAAAATACATGTGTGTCAAAGGGCAGGAGATAAACACCACAAGGATTCATGGATGGAAGTAGATGTTGCAGACAAGCTCTGAGGACTTACAGCAATCTTCCACAGAGGTTAGGCAGCTACTAGTGAGATTAGGTTCACATATTATTGTAATTCACCCATAATAAACAATAAAGGGTAAAAGGAAAAGGTGCTAAGGGGATAGTCTATAATGACCTTTTATGTGTTTATTGAGGTGTCTCCTGGTTTTTATGTATGGCCATATTGCTGTGGCAAGTAAAGGAAAAATTAATGAAAGGGAGCAGAAAGAACCTTAGAGATGGGTTTTTGTTTTTGCTTTGTTGTTGTTGTTGGGCTTTTTTCGCATAATTTTCTAGAAGGAATCTGTCTTCTTGTTGGCACTGCCAGGAAGCCCAATGACATGGCTTCCTTAGAAGCAGACAAATAGCCACTGCTATTGTTCAGAGAAACAAACAGACAAAAAAAAGGTGCAAAAAAAACAAAAAACAAAAAACAAATCAGGAGTGTACAATCAGGTGTGGAGGCTGGCACCATATGGTAGGAGAGAATGCTGGAGTCAGCACGGAGGTAGCAGGATCCAGGGGAGCAGTGATGCTTGAGGGAGGAAAAGCAGGAAAAAAGCAGCAGCATGGTGTAAGGCAGTGCAGAATGGACCACGAGCCTGTGAGTGTGGAGGAGATAAAAGGCAGGGAAAGAGGGAGAAGCAGAGTCAGGAAAGGCTGAAATGAAAGAATAGTGGAAAAAAATTCAGTATGAGTCTGTAGTTTTTTATATGGGGGACAGCAAAACTGAGTGATACCAATCTATAAAAGACTGAACTATCTCAGGCAAATTACTGATATCTTCCCCAATCCCTTTCCCAAATACAAAATCTATTGTTTCCAGTAAATAAAAGCACAAAATGCTCCTAAAAAGAGAATTATCAAAAGTAACTTTTATCACTTCTTTTCTTGCTAAAAAATATGCTTGTTCATTTTAGATGTTTTGTAAAACATAAATTAGCAAAAAGAAAAAATGTATTCTACCACTCAGAGATAAATACCATTAATATTTTGATGTTTACTGTCCAAGGGTTTTGGGTGTGTGTGCTCTGTATGGGATCATACTGCATAAGACAAGTTCTTTTAAAATGTATTATTTTCATTTGTGAGAAGAACAACAGTGCTTCCCTCAAATCACATTCAATTTCTAAAAGGAACTGAACGGGCAATGGAATAATCTTTTCTGAGATTATTTTTTATTTGAATCCTCAACATTCTCTCCATCCCTCCCTTTCTGGAACGCACTATCCCCTGTACCGTGGAGACAGAGCCAGGGTTTCTTTTTTTCTTTTCTTCCCCCTGCAGAATTCCACAGCCTCCTTCATGTGACGTTATCAGTAGCTTGCTATAGCTGACCCACATATTTCATTTATTTTTATGGAGCCTTTTTCTGGAACAATAAAAGAAAAAATGTTCTGGGATATCTTCCACAAGAAATGAAAAGAAAGTGCTGTCAGTCTGGGGCAGATCACTATTCTGACTTCCCCAGCACTCTCTTGCAGGGGTATCTGTATCTCACTGCCTGTGCCCTCACACTAGTCCTTTCTAAGACTCTAGGGAGCAGCTGAATAGAAGAATGTTGAGTATACTGTAGACTGTCCAAAGAATGAACAAATCAGTCTTAAAAGAAATACAGCCAGAATGTTCCTTCGGAGTGAGGACGGTGAGACTTCTACTCACTTATTTTGGACACGTTATCAGGAAAGACCAATCGCCAGAAAAGGATACCATGTTTGGTAGAGTAGAGCACCAATAAAAATGAGGGAAACCCTCAGTGAGATAGACTGACACAATAGCCCCAACAATGAGCTCAAACATACCAACGATCAGGAAGATGGCTCAGTACCAGGCAACATTTCGTTCTGTTATACGTGAGGTCACTGTGAGTTGGAGCCGCCTCAATAGCAATCAACAGCAACAAATACAATGATTTAAAGTCATCTTGCCGTCTCATTCACTATGGAATTTTGGGCAAGTTACTTAAATTCTCTGAGCTTTGATTTCTTTCCATCAGCAAATGAGAATAATACCTACACCATAAAATAGTGGGAAGGACTGAATGAGACAATATGTGCAGAAACAATAAACCATGCATTCTGCAAACTTGCACACTAAAAGCATGACAGTTTATGGAAAAACAGGGTTGAGGCAGGTCGTTCAAAATCTATGCAACTTTGTAACCAATGCGCTGACAATGACAATACCCATCCTAGTAAAATACTATCACAGTTGAAAAACCCGTTGCCATCGAGTAGATCCCAACTCATAGTTAAACTCCTCCTAAAAAAAGAAATACTGAGTAAATATAAGTCTTGCCTTTAAGAAAAGGTGAAGGTTGCTTGATGGAATAGGGTGTAAGTCAGGGCTGTTACTGCCAAGTTATGGAGATGAGGGAAAAAATGCATCAAGAATCAGGAAAACAGCTCGGCAAACACTTCCAAGACAGAGCCAAGAGAAAGAAAGCAGGGTTAAGGGACATCACGTTCAGTACTAGAATACTTCATGGTTTCTTTTTTTTTTCTTATTAGTGTACATTGAGCTGCAAAATATTAACAAGTGTATTGAGCTGCAAAATATTAGCATGCTGGGGAAAATGGCATATGAACCAAAGCCATCTTGATTATACTAATATCCCCCTATTTACCATTCATGTATGAACTGATTTGCATTACAGATATAGATACTGGAGCAGAACAGACAGTACCTAATATAGTGGTTGGCTCATAGTAAGTACTCCTTAAATGATTATGAGATCATCTTCGTCATCATTATCATCATACTCATCATCATATATGTTAATCTACTGGTCAGAAATTAAGAATAGAGAAGAAAGTTAATACACAGCACCAGTGTACAAAAGACCACAAGGAAAAAAATTGAAGAGCAAGATTCTGACCCTAGCAGGAGGCTTTGTGTATGTACCTGCTAAAACAAGAACTGGTACTAGGATGTGAGCTGTTTTGAGTCCCGGTTGAAAGTGACAGGTGAGAGTAGATCTAGATGGCTTTGGGGATATCCATACTTTGATTTGGAATTTAGCATTTTACAGGTAATCTACTTGTGACAGAATGGCATGGATGGACTTATTCAGTGTTCAAGTGGAGACCAGAATGAAGCTTCTTTTATTTTATTTTTTACCAATTATCTACTAAAATTAAATTGTGAGTAAGGGAAACCAAATCTCTGTTCTGCATAGTTTCAGGTTTAAAATTCATTGCAAAAGGTCATGGAAAAACAGAGAGCTCATGTTTTACCAAGATTTGACCTTTTCCTAAGCGCCACTAATGTTTCTTGAGTTTTGCAATTGCCTTCTGAACTGCTTGAGTGTTGACAAAACTTCGTGGGACAAGGCAATAATGATTTTAAGAATTAAAAAACAATTACTCTGTAACAACTAGAAAAAAAAAAAGCCAAAACACACAAAACAATTACTTCGTATAATGTCTTCTTCAAATATTAATTTAAGAGCTTCAATTTCAGAATCCACTAGTGCCACATTAGCTCGGTTCTGCTTTGGCTGACATAAACCCTTGTCACATGCTGTCCTGGAGAGTCACAATGGTCTAATTGGTAGAAGGAAATATAAAGTTGAAAAGACAAAACCTAGAATGGCACTTATTTTTATGAAACTGTAAGTGGTGTAACACAACAGTGTTAGGAATTTAGATGTTCAAGAGTCAGGAAATTCCAAACTTAAAGTTCTTATGTTGATTCAACTACAGAGCACACTTAATGTGGTTTATGATATGCTCTAAAAACATAAACTCTGATGTGCTCTGATACCGTGTACTATCCAAAGGGAAATGGGAAGACCAGCTTATGACTGAAGAGATCAAATGAATGTTCCTTATTTGTACATTTCATTGAGATGAATATATATATATATATATATTTTTCCTGGGATTATATGGAAGGCACATAAAAAGAAAAAGAAATTGTTTTGCTAAAGTAGAATCCTTAAATAACACTTTTTTGAAGCAGGAAGACTTAAGTCAAAGTCCTTGCAAAAACCCATAAAATGTTCTATTTTGTGCTTGTTCGTAAATGCATTATTAAAGTCTTCATGACTTTAGATTGGCTTGATTTTTTCCCTTCCTCTATTGGGAGTACATTACTGCCAAGTTCAAAGTTTGTAACAATCATTTTTGAATGACACAAATGCAAAAAAATCTTAACCTTCTGTCCGCAATAGGAAAAATTTTATTTTTTTCACCATTGTTTTACTGCAGACTTATGAAACTATTTTTATAAAGCTACTTTTTTTTCCGTGAGGGGAGAAATTTCAGTACAAATATGATGACTTAAAGCCCAAACTAAATTTTTCTAGGAAGGTGTTCAGTAAATGAGTGACTATAGTGTAGTCTTAAATATTACTACTTTAATTTAATTTTATTTTTTTGACTGACTGGAGTGATTTGGGCAAGGTGACTGGTCTTTCTAAACTTCCTTTTCTCAAAGTAAAATCGACTATAGTTTATGTAATGGATTACAGTAGTTATTGTTATTTGTCTGCTGAGCAAGCTTTCCCAACACCCTTCTTCAGTTAACATTTCCTATCCTAGGAGTTCTCCCCTGGGATTCCTTGATTTGGAGCCCAAGAAGGAAAGCCTTGCTTCTGAGGTCAGGTTCTAAAGGAATGTGAAGATGCGTGTGCAGGTTGGGGAGCGGAGGAAATAGCCGTCTTTTCCACCATTTGCAAAAGCCTGTCTCCAGTGGAAGAGAATGAAATCAAGCAGAGACCGAGAAAAATGAGCAACAGATGGGGTGAAGGTAGAGGTGGAGCCCTCGTGAGCGTTCATGAGGGAGCTGGGAAGAGAGTGAGATTTTTCTGGTAAATAGCAAGTCTTCATACCATTCGTTCCTGGAAGCCCAGGTCCTGTAGCAATCCCTTTGATCCTATCAGCTACTTCATGAACTAGAACATTCCCTTTTTACACTAAATCTAACTTTGTAGTTGGATTACTAATATCTGCAACCCAAAGAGTCATAGTGCAATGTCCTTGTTAATTCTAATGTGTGGAGTTATATATAGGGCAGTGGCTGTCACGCTTTAGCATGCATCAGAATCACCTTGAGGGCTTGTTAAAACACTGCTGGGCCACATCCTTAGAGTGCCTGATTCAGTAAGGGGCGGGGGGAACGGAGACCTGAGAATCTGCATTGCTAAGAAATTCCCAAGTGACATGATGTTGCTGGCCCAGGCACTACACTTTGAAAACCACTGATACAGAGGGTTAACACAGATCTTTATAGCAACTAGAGCTCTGAGGAAGAAACAGCTTTCTTCTTTAAGCAGTGAGCTCCTTATTGTTAAAAATGTTTGGAAACAGATTATGGTAATTGTTGAACAACATGGTAAACATAACTAATGTCACTGAACTGTGAAGATGATTGAAATGGCAAACAACTTGTTACATATGTATTTACCACAATTAAAAAAAAAAAGAGAGAGAGAAGAAAAAAACATTCAAGGAGAAGCTGGGTGAAGATTTATCAGGGATACTACAGAAGGGATTTTTGCATTCTGTGGAAAGTTACATTAAACTTCTAGGTTCCAATGCTAATATTTTATGATTCTTATAAATTTCTTCTATGTAAGAACAAGAGGACAAAGGAACACTCCATCTGGCTCTTTTAAACAACAGAGAATCACAGGAAAACTGAATGTGTTCCTTCCACGAATTCAGACTTGTTCAGTAAAACAAGCACTATAGTGCATTTCCAGACTGACTTTGGGAAAAATTGCCATTGTTTACAAAGTTTTATAGTAAACCAGCAAATATTAATTGAGCTCCTATTTAAAGTTTCTAAGAAGGCACGTATCTTGTCCTTACTCCTTAAACATAATATAACAACTCAATAAATTATGTATGTGGATAAGTATAATAACATACTAAAAATTCTAACTTGAGGAGGCATACAGTCTTACCAGCTACAGAAGTTCAGTTCTGCTACCATCACCAATACCTAAATCCAGTGGCTAATCCACTAGAAATATCATGTGGAATGCAGGAGGGGGGGCAGGTTCCTGTATTTCCTCTTCAAATTTTTGAGAAAGAATAAACTACGTTGAGCAAACATAATAATTAAAATATTATAGCTATATTGGCTATTGTTTGGAGCCCTGGTGGCACAGTGGTTTAAACGTTTGGCTGCTAACCAAAAAGGTTGGCAGTTCAAATCCACCCACCTCTCTTTGGAAACCCTTTGGGACTGTTCTACTCTGTCCTATAGGGTCGCTATGAATTGGAATTGACTCGAGGGCAACAGGTTTTGGTTTTATACCCAGACTGATGGGCAGCTGGTAGCACCAGGACAGAGAGTTGGGCAATGCCCATATTGTTCTGCTGCTAAATATGTTGAATATCACCCCTAAATACACCATTTTTTGACATCATTCTAAAAGTCACAGGCCTCAGTAGTCATTCTTTTGTAAAGAAATGAGACACAACAGGTTATTTTAGTTGTGTTTTGAGACTTTAAAAGTTTAATCAAGCCGTTTTAGTCTTAAGATACTTCTAAAAAAGAAAATGAAAGAAATATCAGTATTGCATGTTTTTGAAATTGTACCATGGATCTGCCACTTGTGTGTTATTTAGGACAAATCTCAAAATTTCTTAAACTCCCATAGAGCTCAGTCTTCTCCTCTGTATAATGCAGAGATTGGATTGGGTGTTCTCTAGGTTCCTGTCAAAGCTCTCATACTACAGTCCTATGGAGGTAGGGTAGCTTAATGTTTCATTAACAGTTTTCTTTAAACATATCTCATTCTATTGTAGTTTCTCAAATTCAGGAGTTAAATCCATTCCAAGCCTTTATTTAGGAAACAGAGACAATGAGAAAATGAGCAATATATGACTAAATTTCAAGGGAAGTGGTTACTTCATAAAAGGCAAAAACTTGAAACCCAAGAAGTAGGTAGAAATCTGTGTGCCAGAATTGTGGGCTTGTCAGAGAAGTGTTTGGAGGAAGACTGGTACAACACATTATTCATGGAAGTTTCCCCTCCCCTAAAGCAGCATATCTCTGTGATTTTTCAATTAATTTCACAATATCCTCTGTAGTAGCCACATTATTGATTCTACTTTTGTACATGGGCGAATGAAAATAAAAGTACTTTTAAAAAATAAAAAAGAGAATAAAAGAATAGAGTCCAGGTTTATGCAATGAGTAAGTGTAAAACTCAGATTTAAAGAGTCTGAAATTTGAGGAGAAACTTACAGTCATGTGAAGATACTGGTGAACTGATTTAAAGTGTAGAAAGTCGATGTCAGTAGAGTTTCTTTTCCTATCGACAGGAAAACTAAATAACCTTCACGGTGAAAGTTGTGGAGAAACATCGTCTCTATTCACACAAGAGATCATTCAAAGAACTACACCAACTCACTTTCAACTGCTGTTGAACATTAAAAAACAAACTTAAAAACAC
This sequence comes from Dugong dugon, assembly GCA_030035585.1. Taxonomy (NCBI): domain Eukaryota; kingdom Metazoa; phylum Chordata; class Mammalia; order Sirenia; family Dugongidae; genus Dugong; species Dugong dugon. The sequence continues at coordinate 16,786,094 of CM057469.1, read as the reverse complement.
AAATGGAATTTGGTGTGGTTAAGTACAAATCCGCAGAGTTTGGGTGAGCACAATGAGAACAACAAATGGATTGGGTGGCAGTCAATGCGAGGACATTGAAGATTTTATGAAACAGAAACGAAAAACAAACCCACTGCAGTCCAGGAAATTCCGACTCCTAGCGACCCTACAGGACAGAGTAGAATTGCCCCACACGGTTTCCAAGGAGTGGCTGGTGAATTCAAACCTCCGACCTTTTGGTTAGCAGCCATAGCTCTTAACCACTGCACCACCAGGGCTGCGATTTTACACAAAGGAGACTACAAATATTAAGTTTGAGTATCCTGATTTGAAAAGAATTAACTAAACTCCGTAGAGAAAAGCCAAAGAAAACATGCACTTTATCTGTGGAGAAAATAGAAAAGGCTTCAATTTCTCTTAATTAAGGCAAAGGCTACAGGACAACCAGGTCCTTGCAAGGGCCAGTTGTCACTTATTCAGTTAATAATATAAAACACAACAGTCTTTACCACTCTGTTGCGCCTGCTGGCATAATTCACAGCAGACAAAGAAATGCATCCTTCGGCAACTTTTGGCTCACCATCCAGAGAGTCTGCTGTTTGATATATTTAATAAAACAGTGAAGCCTGATATTGTGTTTCTACTGAGCAGAAATATCCCAAGAATGCACAGAGAGAAAATAAATAAGAATATGATTCTAGCAGAGGAACTGAAACAAATGTGGAGATGCAGAAACATCAAAGAGAAAAAAAAAAAAAAAGGACTGGTTTCACATACTAAACATTCTAAACGACTGGGAATTTATTACATGTTGGCATCAGTTTGGAAGATTGTACGTTCATAAATCTATAATATAAACAAGAAGTTTTTTTAATGTCTTAAAATAGATTATTACAATATGCTTGGCTCTTCCATATTGTCATGTTTAAAAAGAAGTGCATACAACATGGTGGCTATAGCAACTGTTCCAATAAACCCTAGAGTTTGAGCATGGTAAACAAGGTTAGAGAGAGGAAGAGGAACTGGAATGGTGGAAGGAGATTCAGCCGACTGTGCCCTGTAGCGTATTGGATTATCAGTAAAATGAAATTTAGAATGGGCCTCTGAATTTAGCTTACTGGTCAAGTTTGCATAAAGTATCTTTACTCACTGTATTTATGAGTATCAGTTGGGGTGCTGTGGATGCAAGAAGTTAGACAGAAACCAACTCTGTCTAACTTAAGGTCTTTACTGCAAGTTTAGGAAGTGGCTTACAAAATCAAAGGAAAAGCAGAATCATCAGGACAGCTGTGGGATCTAGGCAGTGAAAACTAACAGTCATTTCTTCCAGATGTCAATGTCAGGATAAATCACCTCCAACATTTTGGGTCCTTGTGTCATTTGATGCAAGAATCAAGTTTGAAGGAGGCAATGTCTGGCTTGTCCTTGCAGAAAAGTGAAAAGATTCGACACTCAAATACGGGCTTCCAGTAGGAAGAAACAAAGTAGGCATTTGAGCCTACTTTGCTTTGGGGCTATTAAGATTTAACTTGGGTTCTTTGTTGGAACTTGGGGCCAAATTCCAAGTTACCTCACTGTGTCTTTTAGGCATATATTTCTCTGGTGCACCTCATAGACAAGGACAGAATTTGGGTATTCCTGGCTTCCTAGCCAAATACCCTTAATATCACACCCTTCAGGTCGGTTAGTACACATTAATTTGTCCGTATCTGTTGCGTACAGCTGTTTTCCATCCTGACTGATTAGTGTCCATTCCCTACTGATTATTCTTTGGATATTTTAAATATCATCCCTTATAGGAGTCCCTGGGTGATACAAATGGTCAAGCATGCAGTTACTAAACGCTCTGTGATATTACACTGGTAGAAGAAGAGTAAATCTCCTAAGGAGAATATCTTAGTAATATGTGATGTATAGAATTCCCTAAATAAAAGTATTATTGAAGAAATAACCAAGTTAGAACATGAATGATCACACTGAATTAAGCATAAGATATTTACTACTGTAGAAAATTTAAATCTATTTTTACACAGAAGCCTGAAGAGATACGAGTTCTTGAAACTTCCTAAAGAATAGATGTAAGAGAGTGGAACTAACAAGGTATTAGGCAGAGTTAACCATTAAGTTTCTAGACAAATAGGCTGGCTTAGTCATCCATTAGATTTCAATTGTTTTCTGAAATAAAATGAATAACTTACTTGTCCATGCCATCTACCAAATTTCATGAATAGACATACGTATTTATATTTTGATGATTTTTAAAGAATCGACAGATGAAATTTTACAAAAGTGGGAATTTCAGAAAAATATTTCAAAGCCTCTGTATATATGGGAGCTTGAGGTCTTGAACTGTTGTATCAAAAATTTGGCCAAATTGTGACTCTTATTTTGTAGAAGGATTAACCCTGGGAGTGTTTACACAGGGGCCACATGATTCCTGAACTGGGTAAGATAATGATTTTTCCAGTTCAGAAATTTTTAGTGCTTACTGCTTTGAATCCTGTTCATGCATTCAGTAATCATTTATTGAGCTCCAACTCTGCCAGCACAGTTCAAAACTGAATGAGAGTAGAGGTAGTTCCCGGATTATGAACAAGTTCCGTTCCTAAATCTGTCGTTAAGTGGAACTTGTATGTAAATCAGAACAGTTAGGTACAGTTCGTATCTAACGTTAGTCAAATGTCTTAGTATATAGTATATAGTGTACCTTTCTATGCACAAAAAACATTAAAGAAGCACTTCCAGATACAGTCAAACATCTTTAACATAATACAGCAATAATAACAGTATTTTTACATGCGTTTGTTATTACGAACCATTGTATGCACTGCAAATTTTTTATTTTATTTTATTGTGCTATAGGTGAAAGTTTACAGCTCATGTTAATTTCTGATACAAAAATTTATACATATATTGTTATATGACCCTAGTTGCAATCCCTATAATGTGACAAGTGAATTTTTAATATAATAGGTCTTATGGGGGTTGGTTCCTAACTATGGTTGTATATAAATTAGACATTCCTAACCTGGGGACTGCCTGTAGTCCAGTGGGATTATGAGACCTCAGAATATTTTACTGGGGTTCCTTTTACAACTTGCTTTGTTCTCGCAGACAGAGTTGTTAAACTGGTGAAGTTTTTCTTTGTTATGTTACCATGAGCTTTGGTATCAGACAGTCTGGGTTCCAGTTCCAGCTCTGCCACTTACTATACCTGTTTCCTCCTCTGGAGATAATAATGCTGCCTACCGCAGAGGGTGTTGTGAGGATGAGCAAAATGATGTGTGAAAAATTTTCAGGACGGGCCTGGTTCCTGCTAAACCTTTGCTCTCATTATCTGTCCCTCACTGCTGTCACCTTTCTTCCATCTCTCTGCCTCTTATCAGTCATCAGAAAAAAAATACATACCTAGCGTTCTCTTCTTTCAGTGCCCCGTCTCTTCTAAGTTAAGTAGTTCGTCTCAAGCTATATGAACGTGTTAATAAGTGCTAACGTCATGTTATTTGTCCTAAGTAATGGTCTCATCTGCAACTGGTCATGGGGCTGGTGCAGTACCAGGCAGCGTTTAGTTCCGTTGTACATGGGGTCACCATGCTTATAGCAGCTGCCAGTAACAACAACGCACTTAACAGGAGCTTCCCTGAGACAATATTTTCCCATTGAGACTTATTATATTTAATAAATATTGTAAAATATATTTTTATCTATTATTGTGAGAAGTTAAGGGAAAAGAGGGTAGTGGGAAGGTAAGGGAGAAGTAGGGGAAGAGATGCAGAAGGTTAGGAAAGAGAAAAGACAGAGGAGAAGACAGGGAGAAAAGAAAGTGTTACAGAAAGAGACACCAGCAGAGATGGAAGCGAGGGCGAGGTAGAAACAGAGCAAGAGAGGGAGAAAGAACTAGAAAGAGTAAAGAAAGAGGAGAAAGATTTGTTTGAATTCTCCAGTTGCACAGAAACTGTGATGCATCTAGCACACCCCCTGGCCTGTAGTCGGTTCTTAATAAACATTTGCTGAATGAGAGACAGAGTGTGTGAAAGAGACAGTCAATTGCCTCAGCCTGAAGTCTAGGCATACTATTACCATCCTATTGTTCATTGAACTGAGGGTTTTATACATTCCTTATCTCTTCTAATGACTTTCCTTTAAAAAGGTAATTTGCTTTCAAACCATGGTTCAAAGAGCCACAATAGTTCTTCATTATTTAACCTTCAGAGGTTCCACTCTGAACAGAATTACCACAGCAGCCAAATAAGGGAGAAATCATTATTTGAATTTTAGCCTCAGTGCTCAAAGTAATAAGTATTAATACACTAGTGGCCAGGTTAGAGGGCAGTGGTGGGTCAGGGGTAGAATTCTCACCTTCCATACAGGAGACGTGATTCCTGGTCAAAGTGCCTCCTGTGTGGACACCACCTGTCTGTCAGTGGAGGCTTGAGTGTTTCTATGATGCTGAACAAATTTCAGGGGAGCTTCCAGACCAATACAGGATGAAAGGCCTGGCAGTCTATTTCCAAAAACAATCGACCAGTGAAAACCATATGGATCACAACAAGGTCACAATGAACCAATCTCATTGTGCATCTGTTGTACATGAGCTGGGGGTGGCAGCTAACAACAACAACAAAGCTTTAGATTGTATCCAGCTTGTGAAAGATGTTCCTCAACTTGACCTTAACCCAAAGCCATTGTCAGATTATTGAAGGTGTTAGGCATCATGGTAGGCTAATGAGGGAGATAGTTTCGTCAAGTGACATTAGTCCATGGCTGTTCTAGTCCTAACTAGATGCCAGCAGTGATGACCTTCGGACTCCACTCCATACAGGTTTTGAGTGAAGGTGAGCCTGGCCTTAGAGAGCACATTGAGAACTCTCTCATCATTAAGTAACAAGATCTCAAAACACATTCTTGTTTCCATACCTCAGGTCTAGTGGGCCCAAGTTAACATCTAGCCCCCAGAAACCTCAGAGAGCTTTTGGCTGATCCCTATTCTACCTGGTCAGCTTGTATATCTGGCTTTCCGTCTTGGTTTTTGATTTGTATTCCAATTCCCTGTGGGAACTGGAGTCCATCCCTTGTTGGCTGAGGCCTGGAACCTCTCACTGGGCTCGTGCCTATATGTCCTCTTCCCACTTCTTTTAGTATCTAATGCCAAAAAAATCAACCACTGAAAACCCTTTGGAGCACAGTTCTACTGTGACACACATTGGGTCACCATGCGTTGGAGTCAACTTGATGGCAACAAATACTGTTCCCTTCCCACAGCACTGAAGTTGGCTTATTCTTTCTTTGCCCTTGGAAAAGTCCCTTCTGTCTCCTCTGCTCTATGAGTAAACCAAACCTTACCACAAAAAAAAAAAAAAAAAAAAAAAAACTGTTGCCATCGAGCCAATTCTGACTCCTAGCGACCCTATAGGACAGAGTAGAACTGACCCGATAGGGTTTCCAAGGAGCGCCTGGTGGATTCGAACTGCACACCTTTTGGTTAGCAGCTGAGCTCTTAACCACTATGCCACCAGGGTCAAAGGCATACTCTAATTCCACTTCTCAGGGAAATTTCTCTGCTTCATTACCTCCTAGCAACGAACTTGCCTCTTCCAACTAAAAGGACATTATTAATATTATGATACCTTTTGCTTACAATTCCTAAATGTATCTTTAGGGATTTGTACAATAAAGGTTGGACATCATCCACTGGGATCTTGCACTCTGTACCTGTTGCAGATTGAGGGCTTGGTAAATGCACATTGATGAATGAAAGAATGAATGAACTAAATCATCTTAATAATGGGTAAAAAAAAGAAGAGGGGGATTAGGAACTATTGCTCTAGTACTTGCTAATGATTAGCTAATACTTCTATGGGATGGTTAATTCCATTTTTAGTCTAAGGACAAGGTAATAGCTTTATTACTGCCCTGACAATTTCTCTTCATGTAGAGAAAATATTTGCTCCACAGTCATCATGGTATCTTACACTGTGGCTAGTCATTAAATAAATCATGCCCTTTTACAAAGCAGGATGAGCAAAAAGGTATGCATGAGTCAGGAAAACTCACCTCCATTGCTGAGAAAATAGTCCACTAATGATCAATGGTTTACATAGGATAACATGTTATCATTATAAGAAACAAAGATCTAGAGGTACAAATGTCAAAGAACAGGGAAATCTAATGTTACAGTAAAGAAAAATATGTAACATCGTTCCAAAGACCAGGTCATTATGTGAAAATTGGTGTGATGCAAAAATGGACAATGACCACATCAGGTCACAAAATGGAGGATGACTACATTGTTACATAACAGCCAAATTGCATCATTATATAACAGCCAAATTACATCATTACATAACTGTCAAGCCACTGAGAATCATGGCCTAGCCAAGTTGACACATAACCATCACAGCCAGCACTACTCTCACCTTGCACCTCGCCTCAGATGTTCATTACTGCCGTATGTATGTTGTTAGTGCACAAAATAGTTGGATAGTAGAATTTTTACTATGGTTGAAATCGCAAAATGTAGGATAACAGGATAGTCAGTAAGTGAGGGGTGGGTGTATTATTCTCCAGCTTTTTATCCTGGCCTATGCCATGATTTATCTGAAGAAGTGGTTGGAACTGAGTCCCAGGTTTTCATACTTACACAGTCTTTTATGTTGTTGTTTTCTGTGTAGATTTTGCTTGTATTTATTAATGATGTGGATCTTTTTCTTATTTGAGGAAAGCCCCTCTTCAGATCTCACACTTAATTTTCTTGAGTTTTTGCTTTTCTCTTCCCATGAATGCCTGGGGTGCTCCAGATACCAACTTATTTGTCAGCTTATGTCTTGATGCTTTTTATTATTATTATTATTAGATTTTTTTTTATTGTAAGGAACATTGCTGACAGTGCCTTGTTTCATTTGTCTTGTAAGTGCTGATGCTTGCTATCCTCTGGGTCAGAAAGAGGTCACAGTCTGTTCTAAAACATCATCACTGGCTCCACCATATGACTGTGAGTTTAATTAGTCCCCCATATTGGTGTGGAAGTACTGAATCTTATTGCTGAATGGGGCCTGGAGAGAACACCTGTTCTGGTCCCCTTACCTTCTGGCAGGTGGGTTCCAAACCATTCAAGAGAGATAGCTGTTGGAATCAAATTGGAAGGATCATCTTTAAGATCTTCAGAGATTACAACTCCACAGTTTCCCTTTGTGTCTAATTTGGGGGTTCACCACTCTGATAATTATAAGTTTTGTTTTCTGAATACATGAAATAAATCCTATTTTAATAAAATTGTTCTCTCTGGTTTGTTCTTCTCTGTATGGAAGACAATTGACCAACAACCTCTACAAGCGAATGTTTTCTGTGCTTCCAGATTATAATCAAGTTATTTTAGTTTTCACTTCTTCTGGTTAGACAGTGGGGCTTAGTCTTCAGTTAACTGGTATTAGTTTCTCTTACCTTGCTATGAGGTAGGTTAGCAAAGCACTTAAGCACACAGGCTTTAGAATGAAGTGCCCCTGGCTTTGGATCCTCCCCTTACTACTTATCAGCTTTATAATCTTGGGAAAGTTACTTAACCTCTCTAATGCTCAGTTTTTATATATGGCAACAATAATCGTTTCTGCTCTATAGGATTGTTAAGACGATTAAATGAATGTAAAGTCCTTAGTTTAGTGCTTTACATCGTTGTTCTGGTTGTTGTGTGCCGTCAAGTTAATTCTGACTCATAGCGAGTCTATATGACAGAGTAGAACTGCCCCATAGGGTTTCCTAGGCTGAAATCTTTACGGGAGCAGATTGCCAGGTCTTTTCTCCTATGGAGCTGCTGATGGATTTGAACAGCTGACCGTTCGGTTAGCAGCCGAGTGCTTTAACCATTGCACTGCCAGGGCTCCTTTTAGTGCTTGATACAGAAGGTGCTTAATAAATGTCAGCTGTTTTTGCAGCTGATGGCCATTGTGCAACAGAGGACATTGCTATTTACACCTCATTTTCCCAGCCTAACGATCTCTCTAAAAGTTTTTCTTTTGCTAATGTTTAAATATTGCAGACAAACCCTCTACCTCTCTTGGAGAAAAATATCTTTGCTACTTTATGCTTCAGGAATTTGGGAGTTGTGATATTAGGATGATATGTTTGAGACCACCCCTTTGGGGGCACGATTTACCTGTCATCGACAAGCTTCTGGAGAAGTGGTAGCATTACTATCTTCTCATGTAAAAGATCTTAGTGGGCCGTTCGACAGGGGCCTGCTTCATTTGAATCAGGAAGAGACAATGTTTGCTCTTGGTTCACTGAGGGAGTTTGCATGATGCAGACAAAGCTTAGGAGAAAGCAGAGTACAGTCACTGGTGAGATTAAGCTCTGGGCAGGTGAAGAAGCCGAGCTTTATCTTAACAGGTGGCTTGTAGTTGTACTTCAGGCAACCAAGAAGGATTGAGGAGAGATTTCTGGTTGCTGGGGTTTTAGAAGCGCATCTCTGGAGATAGACTGAGGTGGTCTCTATAGTGGTAGTACTGAAATTTGAGAGAGCTGCATTTTGGAGGTGCAACACGATATGGAGACATGTATGATGACCCAAGTGAATTGGGAGGGGACAGGATGAGGTGGGGATGGGTTATGGCAGGGACCTGTATTTGGATAAAAGCTGTGAATGAAGCAGAGTTAGAAGGAATTGGGGACTCATTCATCTTTTTATTCGACAAACATTTATTTAGTACTACTTTGTTCAAGGCAGTGTCCTAGGCTAGGGTTATTATTGTGAATAAGACAGAGCCCCTGATCTCGTAGCTTTCAGGTTGGGGGAGAGACAGACAAGTAGGGTGATAAGTGTTATGTATGGACAGATAGAGAGGCCTCAGCCAGCATGTGATGTGGTCTTTGGGATTCAGGGAATGCATCTTGGAGAAACTGAGGAAAAGAGTGCTACACAAACCTACTGCAGCCTTGAAGTCGGCTCTCCATCCCTTCTGTTACTCAGTTTGGAGAGCTGAAGCTAAGAAACGGCACTGGGCACGAGGTGTTATGGAAGGACTAGGTGCTCTAGACAAGCCACTTTTTCTAGATATTAATAAAGTTGGTATAAGAAATACATGTTCTGTAAACTTGTCAATGTCTTAACTCTATTTCCCCCCTTAGTTAATCAGTATCATTTCCCTCGTCTTGGCTTGACTGTAAGGAAAGGGGACTTTCTGCTCAACTCATGCTGGGTAAGGATAGATGAGGGAATGGACGGTAACCAGAGTTTTTTCTCCAAGTGATCATATTCTATGTTAACTTCCACGATTATTGATCATTAGGTGAGAAAACCTGAAGGCACAAGTAGGTTGCATGAGGAAGTGACCCCAATGTGCATGGTTTCCACTCCTGTCACATTATCTTTCATTTCCCTGTCTGCACCTATGGCCTCATGGGGAGTTCCTTATGACCAATTGACCGTGGAAGAGAAAGCTCATGCCTGGTTTACAGATGGTTCTGCACGTTATGCAGGCACCACTCAAAGATGGACAGCGGCAGCATTACAGCCCCTTTCTGGGACCTCCGTGAGGGACAGTGGGGAAGGGAAATCCTCCCAATGGGCAGAACTTCGAGCAGTGCACCTGGTTGTTCAGTTTTCTTGGAAGGAGAAATGGTCAGATGTGGGATTGTATCCTGATTCATGGGCTACGGCCAATGGTTTGGCTGGATGGTCAGGGACTTGGAAAGAACATGATGGGAAAATTGGAGACAAGGAGGTATGAGGAAGAAGTATGTGGATAGATCTCTCTGAATGGACCAAAGAAGTGAAGATATTTGTGTCTCATGTGAATGCTCACCAAAGGGTGACCACAGCAGAGGAGGATTTGAACAGTCAAGTGGATAGGAAACCAGTTCTATGGAAACCAGTCATCCTCTTTCCCCAGCTACTCCTGCCATTGCTTAATGGGCTCATGAACAAAGTGGCCATGGTGGCAGGGATGGAGGTTATGCATGGGATCAACAACATGGACTTACACTCACCAAGGCTGACTTGGCTACAGCCACCACTAAGTGCCCAATCTGCCAGAAACAGAGACCAACACTTGACTCCCCGATATGGCACCATCCCTCTAAGTGATCAGCCAGCAACCTGGGGGCAAGTTCACTACATTGGACCATTTCCATTATGGAAAGGGCGGCATTTTGTTCTTACTGGAGTAGACACGGATTTACCTTTCCTGCATGCAATGCTTCTGCCGAAACTACCATCTGTGGACTTACAGAATGCCTTATCCACAGTCGTAATATTACACACAGCATTGCGTCAGATCAAGGGACTCATTTCACAGCAAATGAAGTGTGGCAATGGGTCCATACTCATGGAACTCACTGGTTTTGCCATGTTCCCCATCATCCTGAAGCAGCTGGTTTGATAGAACGATGGAATGGCCTTCTAAAGACATAATTATGGCACCAGCTAGGTGGCAGTACCTCGCAGGGTTGGGGCAATGTTCTCCAGGAGGCTGTCTGTGTTCTAAACCAGCATCCAATATACGGTGGTGTTTCTCCCATAGCCAGGATTCATGGGTCCAGGAACGAAGGGGTGGAAATGAGAGTGGCACTACTCACTATTACCCTTAGTGACCCACTCACAACATTTTTGCTTCCTGTCCCCATGACCTTGTGCTCTGTGGGTCTAGAGGTCTTAGTACCAAAGGCAGGAATGCTCCCACCTGGAGACACATCACTGACTCCATTGAACTGGAAGCTAAGAATGCCACCTAGCCACTTTGGGCTCCTTATGCCTCTGGAACAAAGGGCAAAGAAAGGAGTTACGATACTGGCTGGTGTGATTGATCCTGATTACCAAGAGGAAATTGGATTGATATTACATAATGGAGATAAAGAAGAGTATGTCTGAAATGCAGGAGATCCGTTAGAGCGTCTCTTAGTACTACCATGCCCTGTGGTTAAAGTCAATGGAAAACTACAGCAACCCAATTCCAACATGACTCCTAACGGCCCAGACCCTTCAGGAATGAAGTTTTGGGCCACCCCACCAGTCAAAGAACCAGGCAAAGCTGAGGTGTTTGCTGAGGGCAAAGGGAATATGGAATGAGTGGTGGAAGAAGATAGTTCTAAATACCAGTTACAACCACATGAGCAGTTGCAGAAATGACGACTGTAATTGTTATGAGTATTTCTGCTTCATATGTGTGCATCAAATATTTTTGTTTTCTTCACTTATAAAATATAAGATGTAAACAGGGTTAGTGCATTTTTGGTTGAATGTGTTCATTGTATCATGTTAGGTGCAAGTATGGCTTTATGATTGTCTTTATTCAGAGATTATGTATGGTTTAAGGAGATGTGTACAGGTGCTAAGTTGACAAGGGGTGGACTGTGATGGTTAAGGTTGTGTGTCAACTTGGCTGGGCCATGATCCTCAGTGGTTTGGCAGTCATACAATGTTGTGATCATCTCCATGATAGGATCTGCTGTGAGTACCCAATCAGTTGCATCAAATATAAGTGGACATTCTGGCAAGGCTTGTGGGCTTTTTGCTCGCACTGGATCCTGCACCTGGCTCCTGTTCATCTGATCTCTGGTTCTTGGGACTTGAGCTAGCAGCTTACCTGTGGTCTTGCCTGCCTATCTTGGGATTCATAGATCTTCATAGCCTGTGAGCAAGAGCCCTGCTGTCTGACCTGATGATCTTGGGGTCACCAGCCCCTGCAGCTACATGAATCAGGAGAAGTCTCTATTCTGACCCACAGACTTGGAACGTTCCAGCCTCTACAACCACATGAGACATTTCCTTGATATAAATCTCTGTCTATATATATTTGTATGCTTTACTAGTTTTGCTTCTCTAGAGAACCTAGCCTGAGACACCATAGGACCATCCTACAAATAACCCAAAGCAATGATGGAATTGAATGGCCCCCATTGTGTTCACTTTTATGCCACCTTAGCACCCATTCATTTATTAATATTTTTGACAAAAATTCATTTAGCACCTATTATATGAGCACACTGTACAGGATGATGACACAAAATTTCCACCTTCATGGAGCTTACAATTTAGAGGAAAAATTCAGACAATAAGCAACTGTTTAAATAAATAAAAAAATACTAAATGTCATGTAGTGATAAATGTTATGAAAAGGCAGGATAAGACAGAGAACAGTAAGATGGAAGGCTGCCACTTGTAATAACATGTCCAGAAAAGCCCTCTCAGATGAAGTGATGTTTGAGTAGAGACTTAATGGAGTGGGAGAATGTGCTATGTGGATATATGGTGGAAAAATGTTCCAGGCAGAGAATGTTGTTGTTGTTGTTAGGTGCCGTCAAGTTGGTTCTGACTCATAGTGACCCTATGTACACAGAATGAAACGCTACCCAGTCCTGTGCCATTCTCACAATCATTGTTACACTTGAGCCCATCGTTACAGATGCTTGTTGAGGGTCTTCTTGAGGGTCTTCCTCTTGTTAGCTGACCCTCTACTTTACCAAGCATGATATCCTTCTCCAGGAACTGGTCCCTCCTGATAACATGTCCAAAGTAAGTGAGACAAAGTCTAGCCATCCTCGCTTCTAGGTATACTTCTTCCAAGACAGATTTGTTTGTTCTTCTGTCAGTCCATGGCAGAGAATAGCAAGTTGCAAAGACTCTGGAGGCAGTATTTGAGAAATGGCAAGGGGAATAGTATGGTGGAAGACAAGGAGTTGAGGGTTGGGGAGTGGTAGGAGGTGAAATCAGAGAGACAGTCAGGGACAAGATCATGGAGGGCCTTGTAAGCTGTGATAAGATTTTGGATTTTATTCTAAGTAGAATGGGAAGCAACTGGAAGACTCCAGGCTGGGGAGTGAAAGCAGCAGTGGAGGTGATAAGATGTGGTCACATTTGTTTTGATATCTGTACCAGAATCTGCTCTGATTGGTTGGACCCCATGCCATCCTGGTTATTAAATGTTTTCAATTTTACCCTACTTCCAAGACAAAGTAGACAAAAGTAGCACCAAATGCGGGTGTAATGAGCACAGTTTGACCAAAGTAAATGGTGCCATTAAGGAGTGCACAAGAGAAAAGGATGTTTGTTTGTACTAAAGAATATGACATTTATAATTTGGCAACAACACCAACAATAACCAAAAAAATATGCATATGGTCACATATGTATGTGTATAGGCATAGATGTGTACGGGTAGGTACAGGTGTGTACCTATGTGTGCACAGATAGAATTATCAATATGTACATGTATGTACAGATATGTGTGTGCACTCATATGTATTCATAGAGGACATAGTTACAGATACTTCTAAGACATAACCAAATACCTTATGAGACTGATATTTTCTGGATTTGAAGGCTTAGGACCTTAGTCTCATGGGACAACTCAGTCAATTGGTATAATATAGTTCACAAATTTCATGATCTGCATCCTAGTGAGGTGAGTAGCGTCTGGCATCTTAAAAGCTTGTGAGCAGCCATCTAAGATACAACTATTGGTATCTACTCGTCAGAAGCAGAAGAGAAAGAAAGAAACCAAATTCTCAGAGAAAAAACTAGTTTACAGGGCTAATGGCCTACATGACCCACGGCCTCATCTACCGTGAGACCAGAAGAACTAGATGGTGTCCAGCTACCACTACCAACTGATCTGATCAGGGCCACAGTAGATAGACCCAGATAGAATGGGAGAAAAACACGGAACAAAACTCAAATTCTTAAAAAGTCCCCACTTAAGCAGGATAAGTTGAAACTAGAGGACTCCCTGAGACCATTGACCTGAGATACTCTTTAAACCTTAAACCTAATCTATCCCCTGAGGTCATCTTTTATTGAAATAACAGATTGGCACACAAAATAGAGGATATTACCCATGAGTACAGTGCTGCATTAAGTAACCATCTATATGAGACCAAAGGTCAACAATTACTCTAAAGCAAAGATGAGAAGATAAGGGGACAAGGAAGTTAGACCACTGGAAATGGAATAACTACAATGCAGTTAAAGAGAATGCTGACACATTGTGAAAAATGTAACTAATGTCACTGAACATTTGTATAGAAATTGTCAAATGGGAACCAATTTGGTGTGTAAACTTTCACCAAAAATACAACAAAATATTATTTACAAAAACAGAGTAGACAGATTTGTAGTGGAGGAGGAAAAAAGTGAAGAGTTTGGGTTAGCTCCAAAGAGTTGGGTAAACAGTGGTGCCATTTACTGAGATGGAGGACTCTGAGGAAGCCTTGAGGAATTTCTCTATTTTTTTTAATTAATAGACTTTATTTTTTAGAGAAGTTTTAGGTTTACAGAAAAGTTGAGCAGAAAGTACAGAGGGCTTCTTCACATCTACCCCCTCCATACACACACACACACACAAACACACACGCATAGTCTCCCCTATTATTAACATCTTGTATTAGTGTGATACACTTGTTACCATTGATGAACCAATATTGATGCATTATTATTAACTGAAGTCCACAGTTTACATTAGGGTTCACTCTTTGTGCTGTATAAGTCTATGGGTTTTTGACAAATGTATAGATAGTTTCATGTATCCACCACTGCTGTTGTTGTGTGCCATCGATTCCAACTCAGCCACTGTATAAGACAGAGTAGAACTGCCCCATACGGTTTTCTAGGTCTAATCTTTGCAGGAGCAGATTGCCAGGTCCTTCTCCCATGGAGCAGCTGGTGGCCGAGTGCTTAACCACTGTACCACCAGGACTCCATCCACCATTACAGTATCATATTAAATAGTTTCTCTACCCTAAAAATCCACTGTGCCCTGCCTATTCCTCTCACTCCCTCCCCCCAGAAATGCTGACAACCACTGATCTTTTCACAGTCTTTATAGTTTTGCCTTTTGCAGAATGTCATATAGTTGGAATCTTTCAGTATGTAGTCTTTTTAGACTAGCTTCTTTCACTCAGCAATATGCATTTAAGCAATATGTCTTTTTCTGTGTGTGTGGCTTGTTAGCTCATTTCTGTTTATCACTGAGTAGCACTCCATTGTATGGATGTAACACAGTTTGTTTATCCACTTGTCTACTGAAGAACATGTTGGTTGTATCCTTTGACCTGCCGATCTTGGGTTTGCCAGCCCTTGAGGCTATGTGAATCAGGAGAAGCCTCTATCCTGACCACAGACTTGGGACGTTCCAGACTCTACAGCTGTATAAGCCATTTCCTTGATATAAATCTCTCTCTATATATTTATATGCTTTACTGGTTTTGCTTCTCTAGAGAAGCTAGCCTAAGACACCATAGGACCTTCCTACAAATAACCCAAGCAATTATGGACCCTCTTTCATTTCTGATATTAGTAATATGTGTCTTCACTCTTTTTTTCTTGATTAGCCTGGCTAGAGGTTTATCAATTTTATTGATCTCTTCAAAGAACCAGCTTTTGGGTCTGGATTGGGGATTTTTTTTCCCCTTTGTTTTTGTGGGGGAGCAGATTAAGGGTCTATTTTGAACATTTTGTCTTTAAATGAGATGTCAAGTAGGCAATTAGAAAGATAAGTCTGGAGTTCAGGGGAAAGGTCCAGAACAAAAACATAAATTTGGGAGTTATCAGCACAACTACTACTGCTGCATGACAAATTACCTTAAAACTTAGCAGCTTAAGACAATCATTTTACTAGGTTCATAGTTTCTTTAGGTCAGAAATTCAGAGAAGGCACTGTGGTGAGAGCTTGTCTGTACTTCACAATGACTGGGGCCTCAACTGGAAAGATTCCATGGCTGGGGGTGACTTGACAGCTGGGGGCTGGAATCATCTGGAGGAATCTTCTATATATGTCTAGCAGCTGATGCTACCTAGAGCTCCTGACCAAGTGCCTACACATTTCCTTTATGTGGCTTGGGCATGGCAGCCTTGGGACAATTGAACTTCTTATAACAGTTGGACTTCTTATATGACAGTGCAGGATTCTAGTGACAATGTTCCAGTGGACAAGGTGAGGCTGCATTGCCTTTTAGGACGCAGCGTCAGAAGTTAGTCACTTCTGTGGCATTCTATTAGATAATAGTGAGTCACTAAAGTTGGCCTAGATTCAAGGCAAGAGGATATAGACCCAAGCTCTTAATGGGAGGAGTTAAAGAATTTATGACCCATTTCTAAAATCATCATATAGTATTTAAAGTCTTGAGAGTAATTGAGATCACCTACACTAAATCTGTATAGACAGAAAAGAGTTTCAAAGACTGAGCCCTGGGGTATGCCAATGTTTGGAGATCAGGAAGATAAGGAGGATCCAGCAAACTAGACTGAGGAGTGACCAGCAAGGTAGGAGATACCAGGAAAGTGAAGAAGCCAAGAGAAGAAAAGTGCTTTAATTAAAAGGGGTGATCAACCCTCTCAAATACTGGTAAAAGGTCAAGTGAGGTGTGCACTGAGGATTGACCATTGGCTTTGCTAATGTGCAATTCACTGATAACCTTCACCAGTGCAGTTTCCAGGGTGTGGTAGGGACAGAAGTCTAACTGGATTCTTCAACTCTCATTTCTTTGGCTCCCAGCCCGCAGATCCTGGCTATCCGCCTCTACCCACACCTCAGGGGTGACAGCAGCATATTGGCTTAGTGTGCAAGATCTGGATGGTTTGTTTGCTTTTTTTTTAACTTTTTGAGTATTTTAAAAAAGACAAAATAAAAATGAAAAGGGAAAGGTGAAAACTGCTGCTATGTTAAAGCCATGCCTGTTCAAATTCTATTTATTCATTTGTTCAGAGATAAAACATTTGTTTTATCAATTTTTTATAGCTTGGTGTCTTAGTCATCTAGTGCTGCTATAACAGAAATACCACAAGTGGATGGCTTTAACAAAGAGAAGTTTATTCTTTTACAGTCCAGTAGGCTACAAGTCCAAATTTAGGGCATCAGTTCCAGGGGAATGATTTCTCTGTCTATTCTGGAGGAAGGTCTGTGTCATCAATTTTCCCTTGGTCTGGGAGCTTCTCTGCGCAGGAACCTCAGGTCCAAAGGACGTGCTCTGCTCCCGGTACTGCTTTCTTGATGGTATGAAGTTCCCCTGTGTCTCTGCTCACTTTTGACTTTTATATCTCAAAAGAGATCGGCTTAAGATACTATCCAATCTTGTATACCTCATCAGTATAACTGCCGCTAATCCATCTTATTACATTATAGTGATAGAGTTTACAACACATGAGGAAATCATATCAGATTACAAAATGGTACACAATCATACAATACTGGGAATGACCCAGCCAAGTTGACAGATATTTTGGGGGGACACAATTCAATCCACGACACTTGGGTAAAACTGAACTGTATTGATTATATGTGTATAAATCCTTGACTGACTTGCCCTTACACCCATTCCTCACCCATTGCTTGCTCTACTCTGTATCTTGGGGGGCAACTCTTGCAGGCTGTCTTTCAGAGGCTCCATGTTAGCTGCAAGTGGCAGGAGATTGGAGGTCTGAGTATTCTCCCCTCTCTGCAGAGGACAGCCTCCCTAGTATCTCTGGTTTTAGCTTCCATCAGCCCAGGGTGGTAGCAGCTTCCTGTTGCTGCCAAACTCTAGGTCACCTCACTCTTCCTTGTTTCCTAAGCTCTTTGATCACCTCCCAGGATTAAGGTTCCTCTTATTTAAATACTTAGGTGCTTTTGATTTTTCTGTTTGCATCCTGACATATGTATGTGTTTTGCTCTTTGCCTTGATGTAAATTTCTAATGCTCACATATGTGAATTAGATAAATAAGTATATTCCACTTCTTCTTTGTCATAACAGGAAGGAGGAGTTGGGTTTACTGTCTTAGGCTGGGTTCTGTAGAGAAGCAAAACCAGTAAAGGGTATAAATATACATATAGAGAGGGATTTATATCAAGGAAATGGCTCATGAGGTTGTAGAGGTTGGAACATCCCAAGTCTGTGGGTCAGGCTTCTCCTGATGCACGTAGCCACACGAGCTGGCGAGCCCAAGATCCACAGGTCGGAGAGCAGGGCTCTTCTTCACAGGCTGTGAAGATTGACAAATCTCAAAGATCGGCAGGCAAGACTGCAGGTAAGCTGCTAGCTCAAGTCCCAAGAACTGGAGATCAGATGAACAGGAGCCAGCTGCAGGAACCAGAAGGAGAAAAGCCTACAAGCCTTGCCAGAATACCCACTTATGTCTGATGCAGACCACACACCCAAGGAAACTCCCTTTCAACTGATTGTCTACTCACAGCAGATCCCATCATGGAGGTGATCATACCGTCATATGACTATCAAATCACTGAGGATCATGGCCCAGCCAAGCTGATACACAACCTTAACCATTACACTAAATTCTGCAGCTCTTTCAGAACTTACCTGCATAGTGGTTAAAACCATGGGCGCTGGCATTAGACAAGCCTGTGACTGACTCTTAGCTCTTGTGTCACTTACTAGCTGTGTGATCTTTCACAAATTATATAGCTCCCTAAGCCTCAGTTTGCTCATCTATGGTATTGAGATGATAATTTCCCTACTTCATATGGCTGTGATGATTGAATAAAGTAATGTGCTCAAATTACCCAGGACAGTATTCATACATTGTAAGTATTCTGTAAAGGAAGCAATGATTAATCAGAAATTCTCCCTTTTCATAATGTAAGCCTTTATAGTTGGTGTTACTCATGTCAGGAGACAGGCATGAAGTGAGGACTGGAATCGGCTGGTGTTTCATCCTTAAAACCCAAAAAAAACCCATTGCCGTTGAGTTGATTCCGATTCATAGCAACCCTATAGGACAGAGTAGAAGTGCTTCAACGGGTTTCCAGGGAGTGGCTGGTAGATTCGAACTGCTGACCCTTTGGTCTTAACCACAGTGCCCCCTGGGCTCCATTTTATCCTTAGAGGGTACTATATCATTTATTTGCAGGGTTAGAATGTGCTAGCAGGACTGAAAGGGGATGTGGTAGGGATTTGAGGTTCCTACTCTCAATGCAAGGATCCCTGGTGGCATGATGGTTAAGCACTTAGTTGCTAACAGAAAGGTGGGCAGTTCAAACCCATCAGCCTCTACGCTGGAGAAAAGACCTGGCAATCTGCTCCGGTGAAGATTACAACCTAGGAAATCCTGTAGGGCAGTTCTACTCTGTCATACAGGGTCACTATGAGTTGAATTGACTGGATAGTACACAACAACTCAGAACGCTACCATACATTAAGTCCTGCTGCGGCACTCAGGTTGCTTTTGGTCCTGTTCTCCACCATTGAACCTACATTTGTTCTGGAGTATGATATAGCCGAGGTGAGAGTGGGGATTGTTGTTAAAAATATTAACTGATGGATCGATTTTCCTGTTCTCAGTCCAGAATTGGAGGATCGTTGAAGAAAGCTATATCAGGCGACTAGAATTAATGACTCTTGCCTTGTTCTTTCCACCCTCCTGTTTACGTGTCCTCTCCTGTTCTCCTTTTCTGAAAGCTGGATTAGTTCCCAGCCATCTTCATAAAACTTTCTCTGATTATTTCAAACAAATTGTGTGTATGCAGTGGTGTACATCTAATCTTTAGGCCCCTAAGCAGGCTTTCACAAAGAAGACCTCCTCCAGGCTCTTTCCCCAGGGAATGCCCGGCCACGCAGCCTGTCGTCCTCTCCTTCTGCAGGAGCCCTTCAAGCACCGTAGGACTATTGGTGCTGCACCTTTCTTTGGCTGAAGACTGGTTTCATTAACAAGCATGTTCACACTTCAACCGGAACATTTAAAAAAACACCCGCACAATGTGTTTAGTGTCTAGTTAATTATTAAGTCTCTGAGCTGGAATTATTCAGGCAAAATTGATTAGGTTCAAACTTTTTTCCTTCTCTTTGTGCTTTTTTGTTTTTTAAAATAAAGCAAATTCTTTGTTCTACTTTCTAAATAATGCAAAAAACGTTATTTAGCAACTATCGAAACCCTGGTCTGTGGGTGGTACCCAACCACTAATACAACAGGTAGAGAGAGGACTGGCAGCTTGACTCTTATTAAAAAGTACATCTACATTTCATATACTTTCATTGTTAATTAGCATTTATTGAGAATTAACTTGTTTTAGCTGGAGCCCTGCTGGCACAGTGGTTAAGACGTTGGCTGCTAACCAAAAAGTCGGCAGTTCGAATCCACCAGCCGCTCCTTGGAAACCCTATGGGGCAGTTCTACTCTGTCCTACTATGAGTCGGAATTGACTTGATAGCAATGGGTAGGTAACATGTTTTAGGTTCTGCCTTTCATTCTTCGTTATAGTTATTTACAAGTTGGATAAATATCTACCCTGGAGCCAGTTCTTTGGTGTACTGCCCTTAAAAAAGCAGAGGAAGGAATTGCTCCTTTCTTTGCCACTCCACCTCATGGCCAAAGGAACTCATAAAATGTCTTGGCTCCACTCTTAAAAACCACGTTGTTGAAAACTATTTGTTGACCTGAAAAGACATGGATAATACATTGCTAAGAGAAAACAGAAGGCTATAAAACTCTGTTTTACTATGTATCATTTTTTACAAAAATGCATAGAAAAAAAGACTTGTGTTAGGATTAAGGTTTTCTTTTTGCTTTTTGATACTTTTGTAATTAGACAACACATATATAAAGATAAGGAGATGATTAACTGATGTTTGGTCTGGGTCTATTGAAGTGAGTCTATTCATGTGTCAAGAGCACACTGAAAATAATGCTGTCCTTATTTAAGTCAGGAAAGTGTAGACTTCACAAAAGATTCACAGTATTTTGTGAGTCTCAGCAATTTGAATAACTTCTGCTAGCATTCATTTTGAGACCTTCATTTCTAGTTCTTCCTCAGCTTCCAGATTTTCAAGATGTAAAAGGATGCAATTACAGGCATTAACATAGAGAACAACTGCCCCTCAGGTGTATGAATAGATTTTGAAATAACTGTATTTTGGCATAGGATTTCAACGGAGATGGCAATTTTGTGAGGAAATAACCAAAATGGAATGACCCATTTTAGTGATATTAATTTAAATGTAAGATCCACCACGAGTATTTTGTAAAGAGAGCTCTTTTAAAACCAACGACTTGCCACTCTTGGCCAGATTCCTGCATTGTGCCATTGGGTTACAAGTGTGTGTTGTGTCACAGAGAGAGAGAGTGTGAGAGACTGGAGGTTCGATGGTAGTGGTGAACTAAACTCTCGATTCCTTTCATCTGCTGAAGAAAGTCCTCTGCAGGCAGTAACCTTGGCAGGCGATAAACAGGCACAGCTAGAATAGTTCCGGACGAGAAAAGCCTATGCCCCACATAGGGAAACTTTTGGGAATAGAGAGGAGGAATTCTATCGTTTGCACACACAAGCTACTTGGACGGTAGCACATACAAGTCTGTCGCTGTTTTTGTCCTGGGGAATGACACAAGAGTGCTGTAATTAGACACCTAGAAAATTATTAACCTGGAGTGCGCGAGAACCGAATTTGGGGGACGGGTGGGGAGCAGGTAGGGACGGTGAGAGAGACACTGTCTTTTGCAGACCTGCTGAGAGCCTACAGCCGTCTGCTTCTGGGCCCCCTTAGCAAACATGCCGGACAGGTGATGTGTCCGAGAATGAGAAACAAGCCCCTCTGCGCGATCCGCACGAGAAACTTGGGCAACCTGGGACGCGGCGACGCAGCGGCTCAGTTCCCAGCCCGCGCCCCCGTCCTGCCGCAACTCCCACCTCGGCCCGGGCCAGTCATTCCGCCTCCAAATCCTCCGCCGCCGCTTCGGCCTCCCCTAGTCCTCCCGTATCCCTGCATTCCACGTTGCTGCAGCCGCAGCATCGCTGGCCCAGTAGGTCCCCTCCCCTCTCCTCCCCTCCGGTGGTGCAACTGCCCGCGCCCCGGGTCATTCCCCACTTCGGGGCCTCGGCTTGGCGGGACCATAGAACACCGCCCGGCCCTGCCCCGCCGGACTCGGGCTGGGGCTGCCGCGGGGCTCCGACAGGGGCGGGGAGCGGGGAGGGGAGAAAGCGTGTGCGCGCGTGTGTTGGGGGCGCCGCCATATTGGATCCGGACTTGTCCGCGAGCCTCAGCCTGCGTGCGGCCGGGGCTGGAGGAGCCTCGCCGAGCCGAGAGCGCGAGAGGAGGGAAGGCGGGGGAGGGGGAGGGAAAGGAAGGGAGTGGTTGTGAGCCGGGCTGCGGCAGCCTCTGCTCTCCTCACCGGCGGCAGCAACCCCTCTTCCTGCGCCTCGGCCGCCTCCCTCCTCGCGGAGGAAAGATGCCCTTAATCCAGGGGTGTGAAGAAGAGGGAGAAGTAGCTGCTGGAGCCGCTCGCGCTGCCGTTGTCGCTGCCGCAGCTGCTGCCGTCCGTGTTCTTTGAATTCAGAAAAGCCACCCCGCCTCGCCAGGGACGTCGGGAGCCTCCGGCGCGGCGGCCGCGGTGCGGGTGAGGGGGAGACCCGGCTCTCCGCCGGCGCGGCCCGGCCGACGAGCGACCACTGACATGGAGCGCGCTGGCCCGGCCAAGTAACCGCCGCTCCCGGAGCCCGGGGGCGAGTGCCGCCGGCAGCCCGTGTCTCCATCCTCGGCCGCGCTGCTAGTCAGGCCTCCGGGAGAAGGGGGAGAAAAATGAAGAGTTTTCACTGGAATCCGTTGAAAGTAGGAATAACTGCAAAGCCTTAAAAAGCAGGACCTCGGGGAGGAGAAAGGAAAAGCCTCCTTGGGTCAACACTTGGCTTGCTCCGGAGGGGCTGCTTCAGGGACCTCGCCCCCTCCCTTTTCCCTTGGAGAAATTGCCGCTGATGCATTATCCAAGTGGTGATTGTGAGGATTTGCAGCAGAATTTTTGGTTTTCTCTCTCTCTTATATACATTTTGTTTGTTTCCCTCCCTTTTCTATTTTTCTTCTTCCCGGGAAGTGAATAGCTGATGCAGATCGGACTTTATTCATTAATGATGCAGCCGGATTCATTTCAGGATTATGTTGCATGAGTTGCATTTTGAATGAAGGAGAAGAGTTTTGCTTATTTTTTTTAAAGAAGTATTGGCTTTTTGGTCCGTTGTACTTTTAATAATTATTATTTTATTTAAATATACGATTTAATTGTATTCTTGAAAAATGTATAGAATATATATTTTATGGAAACTTTCCCTCAAATTATATGTATATGTGTGAAATCGAAGACGCTTCAGTTAAGTGAGGCTGCTGGTGTGGTGAATGTTTAATTCAGCACCAGCACTGCGTGACAGTTGTTTAAATAACAAGTGGTTTATTTGTAAAACCACACCTTTTAAAATTGAGGGTCAAAGAATAATCGTAAAAATCGTCCTAATAATTTAAAGGCAAACCAGCGGCATCTGAAGCCACCATGTCCGGGGAAGTGCGTTTGAGGCAGCTGGAGCAATTTATTTTGGATGGGCCCGCTCATACCAATGGGCAGTGCTTCAGTGTGGAGACCTTACTGGATATACTCATTTGCCTTTATGATGAATGCAGTAATTCTCCGTTGAGAAGAGAGAAGAACATTCTTGAATACCTAGAATGGGGTAAGTTGGTATTTTTGGATGAACTTTCTTAATTTGCTCTTGAGCTGGGCATTGTGATTGAATTATAATGGAGACTTATCCTGAGTCATGAGTAAGTAGATATTGATACAATAGCAGAATAGACACCAGTTATCCAAGATTTTCTTCTAGTTTGGTAAATATATTCCCAGGAGTAAATCATGCTACCCAGCTGCCTTGATTTCAGGCCTAGCTAATGTGGAATTTAGGGTGGAGAGCTTATGTTTTTTAGGTCAGCAGTAAGACATTTTGAGTAGATTCAGTGATGGGCAAAACGGATTATTGTGTTAGTTGCCTGATACATGGCCGTCTAACAGACGTTCAGCTGAAAGGTATTTATTGGTGGAAACATTCCTTCCTAGACTTTGGAAATCACTTTCAAAATGGGAGGAGATATTAAAATACCTGTGTTTATCTTAGGTCAGCAGGAACCTAAAGGCGGTCATAATGGCTTTTATTTCATCTCTATATAGTTCAAGCAAAGGAACCTTCATAAACATGGACTTTAAAAAAATTGTCGTGTTTGTAAGATAAAATGACATTCATAGTTTCAAACTGTTGGGGTAGTAGTTGGTGGAGAAGGTTTGGAGGCAGTGCCAGCCTGAGAGTTAGATTTTAATCTAAATTTCATTTAAATCTAAACTCGTTAGAGTTTTATCTTCATTCTTCTAAGTGGAGATGTGTTTTGGGAGATGTGCTGTAGTGGAATAGATCAATGATGAGGGCAAACGCTCCATGTGACCTTCAGGCTTGAAAGCTTGGCTTGGCTTCTTCTGCCTCTGATGTTGGAAACCGAGCCCAGTGGAACACGCAGCTGTTCTCTGTTGGAAAAAGTACACATCATCCTCCAGACCTGTATTGGGATCTTGGCTTTTGAAGGATATTGGGCAAATAAGTATTTTATACCTTTGTAATACTGATCATTCTAGTTCGTTGGAAAGGGTTTGTACTGAAATATATTTGTTCCCAAGTAAAGCTTTATTTTCCTGAAGTACAAGTCACTTGGTGAATTTTTTTGGATTTGAAATTTCTTAAAAATGAGATTCTCAGCTGAATTCACGGATTCAAGAATGCCTACACATAGCAACTTTCACGATTCATAGTTTGCCAGTGTTCGAAAATGTGTAGCAACTTCATGTCATGAGGTTTGAAAAAATATGTACCTATTTACGAATAGGATGATTTTAAAAAATGGATTACCAGGCTCATACTGGGAATGTTAGAAATCTTAAACTATCCTTCAAATGACTGCTGTCTTAAGAGTGAGATGATTTTGACTTTTGTACTGGTTTTGCGAGTATATGTTTTTTTAATTTTTTATTAGTAAGGTAAAATATTTTATAAAGCATATGTAGTTTTACATCCTATGTTTCATAAATTTATAAAATTTGTAGTATTTTCTTTTGAAGACTTAAAAGGTTTTGGTACTTTTAGAGTTGTAATTTGAGTTCTGGAGTTAGGGTTCCGTAGTTGATTCCAACTTATAGCGACCCTATAGGACAGAGTAGAACTTCCCCATAGGGTTTCCAAGGAGTGGCTGGTGGGTTCGAACTGCAGACCTTTTGGTTAGCAGCTGAGCTCTTAACCACTGCGCCACCAGGGCTCCAGGATTATGGTGATTGTTTAATATCTATTCTTTGTTACCTGAAAAATGATGGAAGAATTTCTTTGTATGTACCAGTAGTAAATGTAATTTTTAAATTATGATGAAAGAAAATTTTATCCACCATTGGCTTCTGATTATTAAAGTTTGCATAGTAGATGTATTCTGTGAGATGTTTTGCTATGTTACTAAAATATTGTATGTATATTTTCTATTAAATATGTTTTCTTGGACTTGGTTTTATTTCTTTAATATATGTAAAAACATACTTGTATTTAAGTTAAATAAGCCGGAAGTCAAATACGTATTTGACCAAACACGTTTTGCTTTTATTAATATATTTTAAATAGTTTCAAACCAGGGACTTAATATAATTTAAAGTAAACTAAATTTTAGAAGTAACTTTCATACTTTATCTTTTTAGCTGTCTGATGTATGACTAACAAAAATGTACTGTCTCTTAAGTAAACTCCTATTGTGTTTTTCAGTAATAGAGAACAAGAAAATAGAATTTTTAAGGAATTATTTTGTACATTTTGGGGCTAGGCAGTGTCTGTTAAGTATCAGGCCATTTTTAAGTTGGAGTATGAGGTTTTGAAAGTAGGAGTGATCAACTTACAGAGGTTTAGGTAAGGAGTAGGAAAAAAAAGCTAAGAATGGAAAAGCAGTCAAGAGATGTATCATGTGTGAGTAGTATTATTTCCTGTCTTTAAGTTGTGATTGTAAGTTATTTAAGAATACCGTTCATTTGAATATTGAAATAAATTAGCTGCTATTCATGTATGAATTGATTACTACATTTTGGGAAGATGCCCTATCTTTTTCTCATTGCCTAACATTGTATTAAAAAAACTTTATATTAAGGATGTTTCCAGACTTTGAATTGATCTCAATTAAATTTTCCAAGCATTCTTTTTTTCGGTCTGTGATGGAAATTTACAGGTATTGTTGTGGGAGTTACCCGTTGCCTTTGAGTTGATTCTCATAGTGACCCTATAGGACAGAGTAGAACTGCCCCGTAGAGTTTCCGAGGCTGGAATATTTGATGAAAGCAGACTGCCACATCTTTCTCCCGCAAAGAGGCTAGTGAGTTGGTACCGCCAACCTTTCGGTTAGCAGCTGAGTGCTTAACCACTGAGCCACAAGTGCTCCTTGTTGTGGGGGTTAAGTTTTATAAGTTTTAATTTTGCCTTAAATGATCTAATTTTTAGTTTGATTTTTAAAATACCCAATATTTGCAGCAGGAGAACAGTAGTAATTACTCTATATTACATGCTTTGTATTTGTGTTTGGTTATTTATATTAATGGCAATCCATCTGGATATGCCGTATCTTTATACTGATGATAGGCTACTCTTAAAAATGGAGTCAGTCAAGATTCTAATACTCTGTATTGCTTCTTTTGTGTCAATATCATTTTGTTCCTAATTGTGGTCCATTTCACAATTGATGTTTTGTTCATGACAGTATCATGACAACGAGAAGACTGACAGTTCAGAGTAAGATACTGTTTTTCTTTGACGAGAAAGAAATGGTGCTGATGGCTCTAGAGAGGAAATAAGCAGAGCAGGAGAGAGGAAGAGGCGATAAAGCCAATGAGCGCTAGAACAAGGGGATAAAAGTGCCTTTAGGCCGTAGATAACTTTTAAATTCAATATCATATTTTTCTGTTACATCCAATAAAATTTGAAAGACTGTATTATGCCGTCTTTGTTTTTTGACAAAGATATGATTATGGTTTGTATGTTTGTTTGTAAAATAATAGTTTTGATGCCAGTAGTATAACTCTAGAATAAAGTTACAGTAGAGTTATATAAATAAAAATATCTTTTACATTATAAACTAATTTGCTAGTAATAACTAAATGAATACAGTATTCACGGAATTGGCTACCCTGTACTTCAAAGTGGGAAATTGGGATTTTAGGGAGATCTTTACCAATTTACTTAAAAAATAGGTATAAGATGATATTATTACAAAAGAAACATGCAAAGCTATCTGTGTGTGGACAACTGTTTTTTGATGCTTCCTGAATTTTCTAACATTTCATGTAAATTATCATGAAATAACAGTAATCTTAGAGTTGATTTGGATTACAGATTCAAAATAGTCTGATTAATAAACTTGTTACTTGTGTATATTAGCATGTACTATTATTTAAATACTTCCTTTTATTAAAGTGATTTTAAAGCTTATTCACATTTTTTCTTTCACATGTGGGTCAGTTAAGTGAGGCATGATGATGGTTTGATTGGATGGTTCTGAAATTTTTCTAGGCTACTTTTTTCTTCACTTCTGCTGGTCCTCATTTTTTTAGATTTTTTTTTAAATGGTACTTCAGATGAAGGTTTACAGAACAAATAGTTTCTCATTAAACAGTACGCATATTATTTTATGACATTGGTTTACAACCCCACAACATGTCAACACTGTCGCTTCTCAACCTTGGGTTCCCTGTTAACAGTTTTCCTGTCCCTTCCTGCCTTCTAGTCCTTAACCCTGGGCTGTTGTGCCCCATTAGTCTCGTTTTGTTTTATGGGGCTGTCTAATCTTTGGCTGAATGGTGAACCTGAGGAGTGACTTCCTTACTGATCTACCACGGTGTCCGGGGGCCATATTCTCGGGGTTTCTCCAGTCTCTGTCAGGCCAGTAAGTCTAGTCTTTTTTTGTGAGTTAGAATTTTGTTCTACATTTTTCTCCAGCTCTGTCCAGGACCCTCTGTTGTGATCCTGGTCAGAGCAGTCAGTCGTGGTAGCCAGGCACCATCTAGTTGTACTGGACTCAGTCTGGTGGAGGCTGTGGTAGTTGTGGTCCATTAGTCCTTTGGACTAATCTTTTCTTTGTATCCTGTTTTCTTCATTCTTCCTTCCTCCCGAAGGGGTGAGACCAGTGGAGTGTCTTAGATGGCTGCTCAGAGGCTTTTAAGACACCAGATGCTACTCAACAAGGTAGAATGTAGAACATTTTCTTTATAAACTGTGTTATGCCAGTTGAGCTAGATGTTCTCCAAGACCATGGTCCCCACAGCCGTCCACCCTCTGCTGGTCCTCATTGTTAACTTTTTCTGAGTAGAATTTATTACATACCAAATTATCAAAGCATTCATTTCATACAGACTACTTACTAAATTTATTTTTTTAAATCCTCATTTAGGATCATCATAAATGTCTTAATAAATATAGGTTGGGCAGTTGTTTCCTTTACACTAGCTGCCTAATATTCTATTCTAAGAATGATAGTGAATAAGTACAATTATTTGAATTAATACAATGCTGGCACATGGTAGAAACATTGTCAAGAAAAGGTAGCTATTATTCCATTTCTCTTCTATTTTTCTCTTCCTTAAAAAAAAAAATCACATTTATAGCTAGTTGCTAGATGATATTGGTTATTGCAACAACTTGATGTTCATTGGTAATTGTTTTTAGGGACATCACTTTTTTTTTAAAGACTGTTACTCTATGAGTAAAACCAATTAACACCTTAAGAATTTTAGGAATTTATTTATTTTATATGGGAATAAAGCAAGCCTTAGCATAGTGGCATAAAATCAGATAGCATAATATGTTGGAAATTTAATGAAATGTTTCATAATTCTAGGGACTTGATTAATACTACACAGTAAGCCCAGGCTATTTTAGGGTGAAAGAACTGAATTTAGCACAGATTAATATTTTATCGTACTACTTTTCTATGATAGTCAAAACATTTCTAAGTTTTTGTCTTTTGGTGCTCTTATTGCCAGTATGGTGTATGTGTAGCTCGTTGTTTTTCATCCTGCTGATGGTGATAAGTTTTAAAACCAATTTGGTAAGTCCAGCCAACATTTAAAGAATTAAATAGACTGGATTCGAATAGCCAATATTAAGTACATCAAACGTAGACGGGGTAAGTATTGTAATGCAAAACTCTGTGTGTTTGTGTGTGTGTGTATTTCTTTCTGTCGGGGTCAGAAGAGTCTGAAATACCGTAGTGTAGATGAAGATTAAATATATTGATTTAAGCAGCAAAAAGATTATAGATAGAATTCCTTTTTTTCAGAAAGGGGACATAATAGATTAGGGACAGACTGAAGAATTCAATGAAGGGAAGAAGTGTAGTTAGAGACAAGATACTTGGGAAATAAAAAAGAGAGAGAGAAGAATATCATGTTCCTGGGTTACGACTTCAGTCTGACCTGTGAACTTTTGGGTGTTTTTAATTTAGAAGAATTGTCAGAGGAATTAACTTCACTCTTTGTAATTCTTTGATGGCTCATTTCCTCTTCCTTTGTCGTTTTTCCTTTTCTGATTTTGGGCTCTTGGATGTTGACTTCCATTGATTATCAGAAGTGTATAAGCTTGTTAGATATGAGGGATGATCATATGATCTATACACAGTGGTAGCAGTTTCTTGGTTATATCATCGCATTATTCCAGATGAGCTCTAGGGTAGGGGTAGGTGAGAGGATTTGCTAGTTGCGTAGATTTTGTCATCTCTTGCCAATGAGGGAAACCCTGGTGACGTAGTGGTTAAAGAGTTCGGCTGTGAACCAAAATGTCGGCAGTTCAAATCCACCAGGCATTTCTTGGAAACCCTGTGGGGCAGCTCTGTTCTGTCCCATAGGGTCGCTATGAGTCGGAATCAACTCTACGGCAACAGGTTTGGGTTTTTTTTGGCTGCCAGTGAGAGTGACTTCAAGTTTTAAGACTAAGACCAAGCTGCTTTTGTACTGTATCTTGATGAGTCAAGAAGTTCTTTCCTATCATAATGGTTTTTGTTTTTGAATGGCCCCAACTGTAAATATAGGTCATCCCAGACTTTTGTTTATTCCTTCCACATGAATGGCTGTCCTTTGTTGTCACTACATATAAAACTCCTTTCTGATCTAGGGGATTTCCGTTTCTTTCATTGGTGCTGATCAGAATTCCAGGATTGGTCTTCCCAGTGAGTTTCTCTACTCCTTTCTGTCTACAATTTCCACCTGTCTTTCCAGTCATTGTGGAGCCCTGATGGCGTAGTGGTTAAGAGCTTGGCTGCTAAGCAAAAGGTCAGCAGTTCAAATCCACCAGCTGCTCCTTAGAAACCCTGTGTAGCAGTTCTACTCTGTCCTGTAGGGTCGCTGTGTGTCGGAATCGAATCCACAGCAACAGGTTTGATTTTTGTTTTTTTTCCCAGTCTGTAGGTGGGGAATGGTTAGCCTTCTATTTGTCTAACACTCCTCTGCCCATTCTAGTGCTTCTTTAACTGTCTCTGTAGGTGCTGAGCACTTTGGCTTCATGGCAGCAGGAAGCATGATGACCTGGCTCCCCATCTTCCAGTCCTGATATTTGCACCTTAATTCTTCCACATATAAACTGTGCATCCATTTTGGAACTCTGACTTCTTCACTCTCGCCCCCTCCTAGTTTCAAAATGTCTTCTAGAAATCCATGGGATAGTAATAGGTGCTGTGTGGAGGGGAAAAAGGTTTACCTGGTTAAATGAGTTTTGGACACTATTTTAAACAAAATTTAACATTTAAAAAAATACCTGCAGGTTATTTTAGAGCTTATGAAGCATATCTGATTATGGAATCATCTTTTTTTCAGAGTGTCTGGAGGATAGAAACTAGTGTCTCATGGAGCATCCTTTGGGAAATACTTTTTTAGTGAGTTTAAGATTTTCCTTGTAACTTCCTGAGTATCAGCTTTAGAAAGGGAAAATTTGAAAGAAACTTTGGAATACTGTGTGGTTTGGAGAGAGAATCCAAATCTGTATAAATAGATTTTACTTAGCAGTTGTGGAATTTTTATTCTGTGTGAAAGTGATGTGAACTGAAAGATAAACTTTATCATGATGGAGGAGCACAAGAGTGATACTGGTGATACAGCTAGATCGAGGAGACGCACCCTATGAAAGTGGGTGAAATTAGATATAATAATGAATCAGTACTGTCAGCCCCTAAAGTACTTGAAATTACTAAGAAGTCTCTACTTAGGAGCTTTTCTTACTCTAGTTAAACTTGCTTTTCTTCATCTATACAAAACCAAACCCACTGCCATCAAGTCAATTCAGATTCATAGTCACAGTAAATACAGAAATTCTCACTTTTATCTTTTTCAGCTTTAGTTACTACAGTTTTAACATTTGCAAAACTGTTGTCTATCTGAAAAGATTTCATTCATTACTTTGTGAAGTTTAAGAGGAAAAGATCATGGACTCATGCAGTTTTAAAATCCATTATAATGTTAAATGTTGTTTTTTCCCAAGGTGACATTTTAGCTAAACTATGGTTTTCAGACTTTGTGGACTACTGTGGGAATTTCACTATTATATGTGACATTGTTTTTGTGAAGCTGTGTATTTCAAGCGCAGCACCTATTTATATGTACTGTAAAGAATCCAGAAAATATGTTCCTTTTATTAAGGACAAAAGCATTTGTAATTGATGCTGAAATGGCAGTTATCCTAATAATGTCTTTATAGCAAAAGATCTGGTTTGGAATCACATGTCACATTTGGATATCATGGTTCCTAGTGTCATTCAGTCTGGATCTGATTTTCCTTGACTTTCATGAGTTTGACGTTTTTGAATTTCAGGCATTATTTTGCAGCATGTACCGCAATTTGGGTTTGTTTCCTCATGATTAGATTTAGATAATACATCTTTGGCAGGAATATGACAGAAGCAATGCTCTGTTCTTCTCATTGCATACTCTCAAATGGTGCATTATTTTATATCGTCCCATTACAGTGGTGTTTATTTTATTTACTTGGCTAAGGTGGTATCTGCTAGGCTTCACCATTGTAAAGTTACTTTTTTCCACCTTTGTCATTATTAAGTATATTGTAGGGAGGTACTTCACATTATTTAAATATCCCGTTGCTTATTAAACTCATTTCTTTATATCACTGTGGATTTATGGTGTTCTCTTTTAGTCACTAGGTTATAATTCTTTACTATCATTATTTTGAGGCTCAAATTGACCCAAATTTGGCCAGTGGAGCCCCTTTTGTGTTGTCTTCTGTGCCCTTTGACTTGCGTCCGTGATTCTTTGAACACTTTCTTGCTTTCTGGGACAAAAGGTTTCAGGATCATTTTGCACTTTCCCTGTACTAGCTCTTGAATCAGCCATTTCTTCAAGGAGTCTTGGTTTCTTTTCGTGGAGAATGTTATCTAGAAACCAAGATCTGGACTCTGTCTGTACTCATTGCTATTGCTGCTCACAAGCTGTATTAGTGCAGAGCTGTCTATCATCCCTCTGTCCATCCAGCTGTCGACTTATGTACATACATATACATCTGTGTTTTATATCTATATTTATTTCTATTGATATTTATTTCTGTATTTATCTAATACATTTTTGAAGGCAGTGAGTTTGCACTGATAACCTCTAATTCCAATCCAACACCACAGGGTTCATTCTAGTTTTCTCCTTTGCCATATTGTAACCCCCTTCTCCAGTAGTGAGAAGCCTGGCCCCCATTATCCTTAATGTATTTATTTATGTGATCAGTCTCGCATTAATGCTGCTATGCCTTGCCTCATGCAAGTGTCTTGCTCACCCTAATCTGTCATCGCTGGACTTCTCCCCACTTGTGCTTTGATTCCCTGTGTCAAGTTGCCGTCACTTTCTCTCCATGGATTTCCTTCTCGCCTTGCTCAGACTCTGACTATCAATACGAGCCTTCTCTGTTCACCACGCACTAATAACTACACCAGGCTACCCTCCACGGGGACACCTTCCTCACCCCACTTGGGTTGTGACTCCCCATGCCAGGCTGTCTTTCAGCCCCATGGATGCCTTCCTTACACTGCTAAGGCTCTAACCCTCTGCTCTAAGCTGCCTCCACTTGAGGGTACCCTCCCCCAATCAGACTCTGACACCTAGTGCCATGCAGGCCTTCTCTGTGGACAACCTTTCATCTAGCTCAGCCTTCAGCACCCTACTCTGGCCCACCATGACTCCTTTCCCCTTTGTGTACCTTGATCTGCCCTACCCAGTGGCTTTAGGACTGAATTGTTCAGGAAGGAGAAGGGAAAGGCAACTTCCCTAATTTTATTATGTACGTATATATTTGTTATATATACAGTTCCCATTCTCACTTTAAATTGTTTTTAATCCTTTAAAATTTTTACATACAGAAAAATTCACTCTTTGGTATACATTCTTTGAATTTTGACAGATGTAGAGTTATGTGACTACTACTGCAGTCAAGATACATAACAGTTCTATCATCCCTAAATTCTCTTGTGCCTCCCTTTGAACCACACTCACCTTTTATTCCAGCTATAATGAAGTGTTGCCTCTTCTTCTAATTAAGGCACACCTTGACTATTCCATGACTTTCCATGTATTGGATAATTTACTTGGAAACTCTCCTTTCTCCTCTCTTGTTGCCTGTCCTAGTATGGTGCATAGCACATAGCAGGCATTTGGTAATGCTGGTTGAATGAATTAATGCCGTTATATTTGTTATAGGCAAGGGTAAAAGCAATAGATCTGATCTGGAAACACTGCATGAAAATCATATTTTTGTATGTCAGGGACTTGTTTCCTTTTTAATTTAAACTATTGTATTTCAAAGGTGATTTCTTGCAAGTTGTTAGCTGCAGTTGAGCCAGCCCCTGACTCCCGGCAACCCCATGCACAACAGAATGAAATGCTTCCTGGTCTTGCCCCATTCCCATGATTGTTTGTGGATCAGACTGGTGCTCCTTAGAGTTTTTATTGGCTGAGTTTCAGAAGTAGATCGCCAAGCCTTTCTTTCTAATCTATCTAGTCTGGAAGTACTGCTGAAACCTATTCAGCATCATAGCAACATGCAAGCCTCCAGTGACAGAGGGTGGTGCCGTGCATGAGGTGCATTGTCCGGGAATTGACTAGGTCCCCTGCATTAAAAAAAAAAACCCAAAAACCAAACCCATTGCCGTTGAGTCGATTCCAACTCATAGTGACTGTATAGGACAGGGTAGAGCTGCCCCATACGGTTTCCAAGGAGTGCCTGGCAGATTTGAACTGCCGACCTTTTGGTTAGCAGCCATAGCTCTTAACCACTATGCCACCAGTGTTTCCTCCATAGGAGGAGAGAACTCTACCACTGAACCACCAGTGCCCCATTTTTTATAAGTAGTGGTTTGTAATCCCCTTCCTTAGCAGTTGACAGTCTGTTAAAGAAATACTTAATGGGATACAGGTAAGGAGAAGAGGGTATGAGG
The DNA here is from genome assembly GCA_030035585.1 of Dugong dugon. Classification (NCBI taxonomy): domain Eukaryota; kingdom Metazoa; phylum Chordata; class Mammalia; order Sirenia; family Dugongidae; genus Dugong; species Dugong dugon. The sequence goes on along the minus strand of CM057469.1, from coordinate 16,751,887 downwards.
TAAAGTATAATGCAAATCCCTAATTTTCCCGGTTAAAATGTTCTTACTTTAAGTCTGTGTTTAACTTCATTAGCACAGTGTTCAGCATAAAATCACACTACCATATTTAATAAAGAACCGAAACTTTATAATCTGATATAGATAGATTAAAAATACAAATATAATTTCATTCCCTTCTGAAACCCCACTAAAACTGTAGTAAAGGAATTTTTTAAAAAAGTTGTAAACCTTCAAGGATGAGAAGAGCAGGAGAGGAGACTATAGCAATGAAATGTTGGAACCTGAAAAGCAGGTAGATGAGTGATAACTCACTTAGCAGGTCTGAGAAAGTCAAGTCCTAAGTCTGTAAAGGTGAAAGCTGAAGAAGTCCTATCCAGTTTACTTGGGAGAGTCCTCAAAAGTCTTAGAAATTGGTGTCTTTAGGAACTTCTGGAAATTGAGTTGAGCATGGGGCTAAAATATGGAGAATTGATTGAAGCTATTTTAGAAGCAGTAGTATCTTTAGAGTCCCAGCCCTAATTCATACCACTGGGTTTCTTTATCCTTCTCAAAACAAAGATTGGGTGTTTATTCTCAGTAAAACAGACGTTTTCTAAGTTGAGCAACATTAGGCATAGCTTAGGGTAGGCATTTCATACTAAAAATATGGAGATTAAAAACATGTCTATTTACTTCTGCCTGGCTCCCAGAATGTTGGCAACTAGGCCTTTATCACAAAGGCAGGAGATTAGGAGAATCTTCTGGAGAATTTGACCAGCCCAAGAAGAAAGATATAGATATCAGGGGTTTCTCAGTCATGGGCTCAAGCAGTCACCCTACATTATCAGTGATCTTCACCTAAGGATTCAGAGTCTCTGGTCATCTTTTCAGCTTCTCATAATTAAATAACAGAAAACCAAGGGTTTTTAGACACCTGAGGAAAGCTTATAATGTATAAGGTACAGCCACAAACAGAAAAAAGCAACTTATGTAAAATAGACTGCAGGGAAAGCAAAGCTTCAAAACAAACACACAAAATCATCATTAATATTCTCAGAGATAAATGGAAACAGGGAACCTGGGGCGGAGAAGGGTAGAGTGTTGACACATTATGGGGTTGGCAACCAGTGTCATAAAACAATTTGTGTATTAACTGTTTAATGAGAAGCTTAATTTGCCGTGTAAACTTTAACCTACCAAACGAAAAAAATCAAACCTGTTGCCGTTGAGTCGATTCAGACTCCTAAAGCACACACACACACACACACACACACACACACACACAATCTGAGATAAGATTAAATACTGCAACTATGAAAAAAACCAAGGTGCCATAAAAAGAAATAAAAGAGAATAAGAAAAGTTCTTTGAAATTAAAAATATGATAGCTAGAATGAAAACCTCAGTACAAGAATTGGAAGGTAAAGCTGAAAAAATTTCCCAGAAAATAGAGGAAAAACCACGAAGTGATAGAAAAGAGGTGATAAAGAGAAGAAAATTAGGAGGCTTACTATCTGAATGGAGCCCTGGTGGTTAAGGGTGGTTAAGAGCTCAGCTGCTAACCAACAGGTCAGCAGTTTGAATCCACCAGCCGCCCCTTGGAAAGCCCTATGGAACAGTTCTACTCTGTCCTGCAGGGTCATTATGAGTCAGAACTCAATGGCAACAGGTTTAGTGTCTGAATAGAAGACCCAGGGTGGCGCAAACAATTAAATGCTTGACCACTAGCCGAGAGATTGGCGGTTTGAATTCACCCAGAGGCGCCTCAGACAAAAAGGCCTGGTGATCTGCTTCCAAAAGGTCACAGCCTTGAAAACCCTAAGGAGCAGTTCTACTCTGCACCCATGGGGTTGCCATGAGTCAGAATCGACTGACACCTGACAACAATAACGTAACAGCAGTATCTGAATAGGAGTCCCTGGGTGGCACAAATGGTTAACATGCTTGGCTTCTGACTAAAAGGTTGGCAGTTTGAGTCCACCCAGAGGCCAGTTTTTCCATGGTCATAGTTATGGAAGCACTGAATATTAATCTGATCAAACTATGCTGTAACTGTATCGAGAGGATGGCGTGGGAAAAGCCTTTTTTGTAGGGGTGGTGGTAGGTACTGGGGCCTAATGTTTTTCTTAAACCTTAATTGACTGTTAAATCTGTATTTTTGCAGAATTAAAAAGTCCAGTTCCTTTAATCTTTCCCATTGATCTTATTTGTAAGCTTTTTTTTTTTTTTTCCTTTCGAGGCTCTCTTAAGTCCTGTAACTGAGAAGCTCACAACTCTATATAACTCTATACAGTAAGTAGGAAATTTATGTTAGAATTCATAAGTGTATTCTCTGAGCAGATCGGTCATTTTCCTTCTTTAGTATAGCTTTGTTCTTATAGATGGCAATTTATAAATAGTCTTAATCCATCTTAGGAGGAGCTCTGGTGGTGCAGCGGTTAAAGTGCTTGACTGTGCGCTGACAGATTGGTGGTTTGAACCCACCAGCCACTACTAGGGAGAAAGATGTGACAGTCTGCTTCCGTAAAGATTAAGCCTTAGAAGCCCTGTGCGGCAGTTCTACTCTGTCCTATAGGGTAGCCATGAGTCAGAATGGACTGCAGTGAGTTTTTTTTTTTTTTTTTTTTTGTATCCACCTTAGGAGGGTAGTTTGTTCCTGGAAAAAATATGTGGGGTAGATTCTATGTATTTAAATTAATGATACACAGATACTTCTAAAGTTAACATATTACTCAATGTTTATAGAATTGAACATACAGTAAAAGAATTCTAACAGCAGTAAAGACAAATCAACACAATTATGTAAATAATGGATGTAATTATCACTTCTGTAAATGAATAAGCCACCAGGTAGTATAAGAGGAGACCTTATCAGAACACTTGTCAAATACACAACTGTAAAGGTGGCTCTCTTTTAGTGAGACTTGCCTTTGCAGCTTTGGTTTGGTTTGGTTTTAGCTGCTCTTGATTCTCTTGAAAGCCAAGTTGCTCTTTGAAAATGCAAAGAAATGCCTCTAAGGGGTGTTAAATGAAACTATTCTTGTAATGAATTTCAGTTTTTCATAGGGGAAGTTTTTTGAAATCAAAATACTTGATTAGCTATACTTTTCATCTCTGTTTTAGGGCAGGCTTAAGAGAAGTTTTTTTGAGGGAATTGCAGAGCAGCTTTCTAACTACTTCTGAGTCATGTTTTCAGAGGGTGGCTTCATTATTTAATTTGAACACCAGAAATATTTACATTCAGATTCATAGTGAAAAACATACCCCAAAAGAAATTATCACTGAATTACAGAATACTTGATTTCCTTGCATTAGAAGTGACTGATTAGTTTGACTGCTTGTTCTGTTAAGGTCATTTTTATTCTGTCTTCCAAATTGTCACTTCTTATTTTGGTGGTAATTGTATACTTAAAAAGTTCTCTATTTACTCCTGTATTTCACCTGAAAGGGAAAAGAAAACATTCAATTAGTGAAGCCATAAATAAAATACTTATATCTTAACCATTATTATTTTAGCGCCTAGATTTAATACCTTTATTTATAATAAAAAGAATTTAAAGCAGTTACTAATTAGAGTGTCTACCTAGTAGTATATACATCTATAGTTTAAAATAGTTTTTTAGGATTAGAATGAAATATTTATGATAGTCTAGTATATTTTGTTTTCAGTTAGGTATGTTACTAAAAAATACAACTTCAGCCGCCCCATTTAAAAAAAACGAAGTAAAAGGAAATGATGTAATATAACTAGAATTTGGAAATTACAAAGGAATTTTTTCCCAGCAGTAGTAGCATTTCCTTTGCAGCAGTATTTCTGATTTACATTTCAATTCTAAAATATACAGAGATGGTTTTTTTGTGAGAATATATTAGTTTTTTTTAAAAGAAAATGGAGATCTAAGTTATTTAGGTTTAAAAAAGCCAATTGTTTAGTGTTCATTAATGCTAAGAATTTTCAGGTAAAGCAGTTTTAACTTAATTTTAAATATTACTTGAGAAGTCAGGTTTTAATTCCCTTTCTGAAATTCTCTGCATGTAGCTTAAATTTTGTATTTGAATCTGGATTTCTTATTTTGAAAATCTGGAAAGCTTTATGAAGAAATACTTGGAAAAATGTTTACTTCAGTTTACTCTCCTTTCACAGAAGGGCGTTTACTTAACTGCTCTATCACCTGGACTCAATTTATATTTCGTCTACTTTGAGTTTGTCCATTTCTGAAAGTTATCAGCCTCTAGAATGTGAAGAATTGTATATGATTCTATTCTAGTCTGTTGGAGATGGAACTTTATAGATGTCCAATATGTTTTGCTCAGTTTATTTTGACTAATTTTCCTTTGAATTTTTATACTATAGCACTAACATACAAATGCCAGTAAATAGTTTGTACACTATTTAGTTTGTATATTTAGCCAAATTATTAAAACTAAAAAGAGCTTTTTAAAGAACTAGAAAGTTTTCTCTAGGGTATTACTAAAAAAAAAAAAGGCAAGATAAGTGAGGGCACTTACCATATTGGTTGAATTTGTGGTACTTTATGGTCATAATTTAACTTGTGATTTTGTGTGTGTCTCTGTGTATTATATAAGTGTATGTGTGTTAGATATGCTCTAAATACCCCTCATCCTGGTGTTTTGGCCATATTTATAAAATTGGAATCGTAGCACAACTCTGGGGAAGGAGGGAGCCTTGAAAATGTCAGCTACCTGGAATTCTTAACTGCTTTGTGTAATTGTGTGTGTGTGTGTGTGTGTGCATGCGTGCTTTGAGGTAGGTGAAAAGCATATTAATCCCTTTGTTTTTACCCAATATCCAGCCTCCCCTTCTTTATTAACCATACTAAGTTGATATATTTCCTAGTTTTCTTCACATTTAGGTGTGGCCATGTGACTAGTTCTGGCCAGTTAATGGAAGCAGAAGTAATGTGGACGCTTATCAGAAACTTCATTAAAGGGAAACTTTTCCTACTTTATTTCCTTCTGCTGCACAGAACACGTGATATTTACAGAGCTTAGACCCTGAGAATGAGGGCATGAGGGCCATGCCCTAAGGTTGGCTCAGCAGTGAGCTGGAAGCATTCTGGATTCCTGACAGCTTTGTTAAGCTGACTTACCAGCCTTGGACTGTTTACCTTCAGACTTCTTTATGTTAAGGAGAAATACATTTTTATTTTGTTTATAAGGGTTGTCTTAGTTTCTTAGTGCTGCTGTAATGGAAATACCATAAGAGGGTGACTTTCTGTCAGCTCAGGAAGAAAGTCCTTGTCTCTTTTTAGCATCTTTTCCTCAGTTCCTTGGAGATCTTCATGTGGTGTGTATCTTCACATTCATTTGTATTTCCTTGCTCTGTGCATAATTTGCTTTTTTATATCTCAGAAGTGATTGGCTTAAAACACAACCTACACTGGTGTGGCTTCATTAGCATAGCAAAACCCTGTTCCCAGATGATATCACATTCACATGTATTAAAAAACAAAACAAAGCGCTTTGCCATCAAGTTGATTCTGACTCATAGTAACCCTATAGAACAGAGTAGAACAGCCCCATAGGGTTTCCAAGGCTGTAAACTTTACAGAAGAAGACTGCCAAATCTTTTTCCTGTGGGGCAGCTGGTGGGGTTTGAACTGCTGACCTTTTGGTTAGTAGCTAAGCTGCCTAACCACTGTGCCACCAGGGCTCCTTTCCACATGTATAAACCAAAAAACCAAGCCCATTGCCATCAAGTCAATTCTGACTCATAGCGACCCTATAGGACAGAATATAACTGCCCCATAGGGCTTCCAAAGAGTGGCTGGTGGATTCAAACTGCCGGCCTTTTGGTTAGCAGCTGAGCTCCTAACCACTGTGCCACCAGGGCTCCTTGTATATGTGTAGGGAGGGGTTAGGATTTACAACACATATTTTTGGGGGATACAATTCAGTCCATATTAAGGGTTAATTTGAGTATTCTGTTAGATGGAGCTGAACTCACTTAAATGATATACTTTTCCTACTGTATTAATTTCATTATCTCTCCTTTGTGTGCAATATGTGAGGGAAGTGAGACAGATAATATCAGAAACGCTGGAAATCTTAATTTTAAAATTTTGTATCACATACACAAAATATATGTTTTGTGAATTTGACTTTAAAATTATTTTTCCATAATATATGGCATTAAAATGTTCTTAAACAATTTAATATTAGAATATTAATATAATATAAAATTATAAATTATATATTTTATAATATAAAATATTAATATAATTAATATAAAAATAGCCCCTGTATTTATTTAAAGGGGGGAAAATTTTCACCACTATAACAACTTTTGTCATTTTTGTGCTTTCTCATTGAGTATCTTTTTATATACACGTTTCCTACATAGGAATGCTTCTGTATTAACACGTTTTTATACTCTGCTTTATTCACTTTTGATAAAGTGACCTAGGGCAAGTTAATTAACGTCTTTGTGGCTCAGTTTCTTTATCTTTAAAAATGGGGATAGTTATGTGTACTTTATAGAGTTGTGAATATTAAATAAAATATTGCACATAAAATGCTAGACTAGTGCCTGGCACATAGTAAGCCCTCTGTAAATGTTAGTTATCATTATTAATATTGTTATTTCTTAAACTTTTTCTGTACGACTATAGAGTCTTCATAATTAACATTTTCAAAGCTTGCTTAATATTTCATTAAGTAGATATATAATTCTTTATTGGACATCTACAAATATTTGAACATTTAGTTTACTTTCAATTTTTTACTTTTGCTATTATAAATAATGCTGTGATAAACTCCTCTATGTTTAAATATGATTTTATTACAACCTAGGGCCATTTTTTAAAAGCAGAATTTGCCCCTGATTTTATAATGAAATAGGAAAGGAAATACAAAATTGGTCTTTTTTTTTTTTTTTCAAATAAACTTACCATGATAGCCTTGTACAGGCAGTCCTCAGATTACGAATGAGTTCCGTTCCTAAGTCTGTCTTTAAGTGGAATTTGTACGTAAATCGGAACAGTTAGGTATGGATCATATCTAATGTCAGTTAAATGTTTGTCTTAGTGTATAGTATATGGTGTACCTTTCTATGCATAAAAAACATTAAAGAATCACTTCTAGATACACTAAAATGTCTTACATAATAATACAGTAATAATGTTTTGACACGTGTCACAAATTAGCACCCATTTGTTATTATACTTTCTATCGTATGTACCTCTAATTTTTAATATAATAGGCTTTATGGGGGGTTGGTTTGTAACTACAGGTTGTATCTAAGTCTGATGTTTATAACCCAGGGACTGCCTGTATATGAATCTGATGGATATTGGGTTTTTGTATATCTTTTGCAATAAATAATACTAGTCACAGGTTGTATAACCAGTTCTGAAGGCACATTAGTTATAAATTCTGTGATCTGGAGGATTCAGTTTAATGAATTCCTTTTTTGTGATAATTTTTAGAAATTGTGAATAATTAAGGTTAAAAGGGGATTAAAAATACACCATAGTCACTATTTTACAGCACTTATCACAATTTTAAGTTATATATTTGTTTGTAATCATTTGATTATCATTACTGTTTCCTGCCAGAGCAGGAACCATGTCTGTTTTGCTTATTACCTCATCCCCAGTACTTAACATACTTGGCATATTGTAGGCACTCAATAAATATTTACTTGATGAACTGGTGTTTGAATGAAGGAAGTGATTAAAGAAATAGTTAATAAAATTAAAACTAATTAATACAGTTACATTTCAGTATTGAGTCAATAGTTACAATGAAGAGAAAACACCTAAAACTCTCAACTACTTCAAAAGTAACTGTAGAAATTAGAAATAAATGTAATAGAGTATGACAAAGAAGACATCCTAGATATCAAAATGTTTTAAGTTTAGATTTTTGTTTGTGCTTGAAAGATAGTAAAAACATCCAGGTAGAATCGTTCAGGAGGCAAGAACATGGATCAGAGGTCAAAGAGTGATCAATGTTAATAGCAATAATTAAAGTCACTAACTGTGAAGTGCTTACTTTGTGGTGGTTATTGCCTAGTTACAGAGGATTGAAAAGATAATAAGACATACTGCTCATAATAATATTTATTATTAAAATACTTCTTACCCCTTATTCTTTTTAACAAGTAAAGTTTTAACAAATTCAGAATTTTGAGTTTAAAATTACAAATGGAAAGTAATAAAATTATGATTAAGTTATCTTAATATTTGTTTGATTTTCACTGTCTTCTAGGTAATAGAGAAAGAGGATTTTAGTTCAGTGAACTTTATTGATGAGGCATTTGTTAATAAAAAATATTTTAAAAAATTTGTTTTACTGCCAATCTATCTAAAAATAATTCGAACAACATCTTTTTTCATAATCATTATACCTCTCTTACTTTTAGCTCACTTAGGAAAACAGTAGGGAAATGCTTGTGTCTCTAAATAGTGAAATATAGTTTCCATTTGAGACTTTAAAAAAATCACTGTAGATTTCATATTTCTTCTTTTAAACAATTTCTTTAAAATTAATATATTATTTATAAACTATATTATTTATAAACCTCAGGGCTATTTGTTATTTTTTAACTGTTTTCTTTAAGAGGAACTTAAAAGGGATTTTGTGAATATTTATGCTCTTGAATTTATGATTCTGAAGTAGAAACAGGTACAATTTTTATTGGCTAATTTTTTTTTTTTAATATTTTATTGTACTTCAAGTGAAGGCTTACAGAACAAATAGTTTCTCATGAAACAGTAGTACACATGTTGTTTTATGACATTGGTTAACAACCCCACGACACATTAACCCTCTAAATTCTAAACCTTTTTTTTTGGTGTAAATACACATAGCCGAAGATACACTGTTTCAAAAATTTCTACATACACAGTTCAGTGACATTGACTACGCTCTTCCAATTGTGCTGTTATTCTCACTTAAAATGAAGGCTTACAGAACAAAATAGTTTCTCATTTAACAGTTACTACAAATGTTGCCCTATGACAATGGTTAACAATCTCACAGCACATCAACAATATCCTTACTCAGTCTTGTGTTCCCTATCACCAGCTTCCTTGTCCCCTTCTGCCTTCTGGCCCTTGTCACTGGACTCCTGTACCTCGTTAGTCTCATTTGGTTTTACGGGGCTGTCCGCTTCCAGGCTGAACAGTGAACCTCGGAGGTAACTTCACCACTGAGCTAAAAGGGTGTCTGGAGGCCGTACTCTCAAGGTTTCTCCAGTCTCCTTTAGGCCAGTAAATCTGGTCTTTTTTTTTTATGAGTTAGAATTATGCTCTACATCCTTCTCCAGCTCTGTCCAGAACCCTCTGTTGTGATCCTGGTCAGAGCAGTCAGTGGTGGTAGCCGGGCACCATCTAGCTGTACTGGACTCAGTCCGGTGGAGGCCTTGGTAGCTGTGGACAATTAGTCCTTCGGACTAATCTTTTCCTTGTATCCTGTTCTCTTCATTCTCCCTTGCTCCCAAAGGGATGAGACCAGTGGAGTATCTTAGATGGCTGCTCACAGGCTGTTAAGACCCCAGACGCTACTCACCAAGGTAGAATGTAGAGCATTGTCTTTATAAGCTGTGTCATGCCAGTTGAGCTAGATGTTCCCCGAGACCATGGTCCCCAGAGCCCTCCGCCCAGCAACTCAGTCCCTCAGGGAGTTTGGATGTGTCTATGGGGCTTCCATGACCTTTCCTTGTACAGGTTGTGCTAGTTTCCCCTGTATTGCGTACTGTCTCACCCTTCACCCAAGATACCACTTATCTATTGCCTATTTAGTATTTCCCTGCCAACCCCTCCCATCCCTGGTAACCAACAAAGATTGTTACATTTTGCGTGTGAACTTTTTCATGGGTTTTTACAATAGAGGTCTCATACAATATTTGTCCTTTTGTGATTGACTTATTTCACTCAGCATAATGTCCTCCAGTTTCATCTATGTTATGAGATGGTTCACAGATTCATTGTTGTTCTTTCTCGTTGCATAGTACTCCATTGTGTGTATGTACCATAGTTTGTTTATCCATTCATCTGTTGATGGGCGTCTAGGTTGTTTCCATCGTTTTGCTGTTGTGAACAATGCTGCCATGAACATAGGTGTGCATATGTCTATTTGAGTGACGACTCTTATTTCTCTAGGATCTATTCCTAGGAGTGGGATTGTTGGATTGAATGGTATGTCTATTTCTAGCTTTCTGAGGAAACGCCATATCATTTTCCAAAATGGTTGTATCATTTTGCATTCCCACCAGCAGTGCATAAGAGTTCCCATCTCCCCGCAGCCCCTCCAACATTTGTTATTTCCAGTGTTTTTGATTCGTGCCATTAATGCCGGGGTGAGATGGTATCTCATTGTGGTTTTAATTTGCATTTCTCTAATGGCTAGTGATTGGGAGCATTTCCTCATGTGTCTGTTGGCCATTTGAATGTCTTCTTTGGTGAAGTGTCTGTTCATTTCCTTTGCCCATTTTTTAATAGGATTATTTGTCTTTTTGTTGTAGAGGTGTTGGATTTTCTTGTAGATTATGGAGATTAGACCTTTGTCTGACTTGTACTGTCCAAAAATTTTTTCCCAGTCTGTAGGTTCTCTTTTGACTTTTTTGGTGAAGTCTTTTGAAGAGCATAGGTGTTTAATTTTTAGAAGATCCCAGTTATCTAGCTTATCTGTTGGGTTTTGTGCATTGATGGTTATGGTTTGTATCCTGTTAATGCCATGTATTAAGGCCTGAAGTGTTGGTCCTATTTTTTCTTCTATGAACTTTGTAGTTTTAGGCTTTATATTCAGGTCTTTGATCCATTTTGAAGTAGTTTTTGTATACGGTGTGAGGTATGGGTCCTGTTTCAGTTTTTTGCAAATGGATATCCAGTTTTGCCAGCACCATTTGTTAAAAAGACTGTCTTTTCCCCATTTGATGGACTTTGGGCCCTTGTCGAAGATCAGGTGACCGTAGGTGGATGGATTTACATCTGGGTTCTCAATTCTGTTCCATTGCTCAATGTATTTGTCGTTGTACCAGTACCAGGCCATTTTGACTACTGTAGCTGTATAGTAGGTTCTGAAGTCAGGTAGTGTGAGTCCTCCAGCCTTCTTCTTCTTCTTCAGTAGTGCTTTACTTATTCGGGGCTTCTTCCCTTTCCATATAAAGTTAAGGATTAGTTTTTCCATCTCTTTGAAGAATGTTGTTGGTATTTGGATCGGGATTGCGTTGTATTTGTAAATTGCTTTGGGCAGAATTGTCATTTTCACAATGTTGAGTCTGCCTATCCATGAGCATGGTATGTTTTTCCATTTATGTAGATCCCTTTGGGTTTCATGCGGTAGTGTTTTGTAGTTTTCTTTGTATAGGTCTTTTACATCCCTGGTCAGATTTATTCCTAAGTATTTTATCTTTTTAGGGGCTATTGAAAATGGTATTGTTTTCCTGATTTCCTTTTCATCGTTCTCCTTATTGGTGTATAGGAATCCAACTGATTTTTGAATGTTTATCTTGTATCCTGCTACTCTGCTGAATCTTTCTATTAGTTCCAGTAGATTTTTCATGGATTCTTTAGGGTTTTCTATGTATAGTATCATATCATCTGCAAACAGGGATAGTTTAACTTCTTCATTACCAATTTGGATGCCCTTTATTTCTTTTTCTTGCCTTATTGCTCTAGCTAGAACTTCCAGCACAGTGTTAAACAGGAGTGGTGATAAAGGGCATCCTTGTCTTGTTCCTGAAACAGGTACAATTTTTGATGGTGCAATTTTGACTTCTGTGGTTGGAATAAAAGGAAATAATATGAATGCAAGTACAGTAACAAGAAAAGGTTGTTGATTGTGTAATAAAAATTGGAAGGTTGCTAACGTGCTTTTGGCAGTAAGTAACTGAAAATCCAATGTAAATTGGTTTAAATAAGGAAATTTTTACTGGTTTACTTACTAAGACCAGCGATGTGGTGCTTAATAAGGATCGGCATGAATTCAATCCCCAAAATGTGGAGATTGCTCCACTCCTCACATTTCCCACTTCTCCATGTTCGTCACCAGCCACTCCCGTGGAGTTCTCTCTCTCTGACCCTAGCCACCAGGAGCTAGGTCAGAGCTCAGAAGTTAAAAGGACACAATCCTTCACTCTACCAAATAGGCAGACACCAGCCAAAAAGTCCAGAGAGTCCACATGACACCCCAAACTTCTGACTTGCTGGCCACAAATTTGGGGCTGATTTCCCACTACCCCTTTAGGATGCCAGCTGCAAGTTTGGGAGTCTACATGACACCCTTACTTTCAGACGTGTTGTTTTCTGCTGCCCCTTTGGGTTTGATAATTTGCTGGAGTGACTCACGGAATACATGGAGAGTATACCACACCACACTTACAACTACAGATTTATTATAGCTACAAAGAATACAAAGGAATAGACACAGAGGGCGAGGTCTGAGAGGGTTACCAACATACAGCTTCCAGGGGGCGTACTACTACTCTCCTGAGAGCAGATGATCTTGTCAACCAGGAAGCTGTCTGAGCCTTAAGATTGCAGGCTTTTATTGGCCAATCTTGCATGATAGGCTAAATCATGCCTTCTGAGGCTAGTTGCTGTCGGCCTCATGGGTGAGACTTTTCTGGTCTGGCCAGCCACCAACTCACCAGTACAGATTCTCAGGTGTGGCCTGGAAGTCCCAAACCAAGACATCCTACTTGCTCCAAGGGGCATTTCTCCAGAGCAAGGACAAAGACCACCTTACTTAGGTAAGACTAGGTTCTTATGCCATGTGGGATAAGCTTCTTGGTTGATCAGCAGTGTCATCAGACATCCAGGTTCTTTTATTCTCACAACTGCCATAGTGTAAGCTTCTTTCCTAATGCCATTTTTCCTTAAGGTTATAGGATGGCAACTGGAGCAACATGTTTCCTAGTTCAGAGAGAGAAGAGAGAAGTGGCTTCCTATAGCCCTCTCAAGAGGAACAAGACTTTTCCTTTCACAGAAGCACGCAGACAATCTCCCCTTTGGTCTTAATGGCCAGAATTAGGCCTCGTATCTATTCCCAAACCAATCATTGGATTGGTGGAGATGAAATTATTGAAGTACATGGACTGTGTGAGGGAAGTATAGATATCTTAAAAAAATTACAGTTCTATTTAGGTAAGGGGAAATGGATTCTGGGTAAACCACAAGCAGTCTCCACTACAGTTGGTGTTGTGGTTTATAATTTATTAACAAAAATTTTTAAAGGAATTATTGGTGCTACAGTGAAGTTTTATGGTATTCTTTGCCTTTTCCTAACCAACTCTGTATAATGCCTTTCTAGTATGTGCTTTTGATTTAGGGATTCTGGGTCAGTGTTACTGTGTGGAAGAGAGAAAAGGATGCATTATAGATATCTATAATTAAATTTGAATTTTAATATAGCAGAAGGTCATTAAAATTATATACCTTTCTCATTCCTGCCATCCTTTGTTGATTTAGCCCTCCTCAGAATGCCCATAAAATTTACTGTTTATAGTGCTCATTTGGCAACCAATATGAATCGTCTTGGATTATTAGTTATCTTTTTATGTATGTCACACCAAGGATCATCGCACTGTATCCCTAGTACAAATAAATTCCAGTATATATTTATTGTTAGTGATATCTGGAGAAGGTGTGGTTAGAAGGTCTGTTTAGAATCAATAAACATTTATTGTGCACAATAAATATTATGTGCATAATGGAGTGTGGGAACAATAAAGATGAACAACATGTGGTTCCCGCCTTCAAGGAATTATACAAAATGTAAGTACAATGAAGGAGGCAGATGAGAAAGATAACCTTTGCTGAGGGGAGTGGGCAGTAGAAAGGGTCAATCTTGGAGGTGACATTTGAACTGATACTTAAGAAGGTAATGTTTTATGAAATTGAGTTAGGAAGAGGGTATTTTAGATGGATGGGAACAGTGGAAATTAGTGTGGAGACAAGAAAACTAAAAGGCATGTGCTTGGAGCAGAGTATTTGGTGGGAGGCGGAATGGGAGGGTAGTGGGACATAAGGTTAGAATGGTGGGTTCTGTCCTGATTTCAGAAGACTTACTACATAATTTGAATTTGACTGTGTAAAGTGGGAGGCCATTGAATATATATTTGTTTTTAAAGCAAGGAGACTCGGAGATTGCTTTCCTTCAAGACAGACGTAGCCTTAAAATGTGTAGTCTTTTGCTACAACAGAATGTGGAGTACACTCATTTATTCATTTAAATGAGTATTTGTTGCATACCTCCTATGCACTAAGTTTCAGTTTCTGGAGATGAATAACAATGAAGAGCACAGGCAGGGTCTCTGTTGTCATGGAGCTTTACATGGAGGATGACATGACAGAGTGATTTGGGTGGTAATTTAGATTGGGTCGGCAGGGAAGGCCTCTCTGAGGAGGTGATGTTTCAGTTGACATGTAAAATTTTGATGAGAAGGCATGTGAAGATTTTGGGGCAGATTAATCAGACAGAGGGAACAATTAGGGTCCCTAATGTGGAAACAGAGGAACAGAAAGAAGACCACTGTGGCTGAAGTGGAGTGAGTGAAGGGAAGAGTGTTAGGGTATGAGGTCCCTCCTGGAAAGGAGTTTGTGTTTTGTTTTAAGGGAAGCCATTCCTCTGAGAGAGTAGTGACATTATCAGCATATATGTCTTAAAAGGGTGACTTGTGTTGCCCTATGAATAGATTCATGGGGAGCAAGAGTGGAAGGAGGGAGGCCAGTTAGGACTTTTGCAGCAGTGCAAGTGAGAAATTGTTGTGCCTTGAACTAGGGTAGCAGTGTTTGTGATATGTTTTACAGGTAGAACTCATAGGACTTGCAGGTAGATTAGCTGTTTGCACTGAAGGAAAGGGTAGAATCAAGAATGGAGCCCATGTTTTTGGCCAGAGCAGCTGCTGAATGACAACAGCAGATATTTATTGAGGATTAATATTTATTGAGTATTTACTTGTGCCAAGCACTGTACTGAGCACTTAATGATGAAGGTGAAACACTACAGCCTTTAGTATGGATTACACCTTAACATAAAGAAAAAAAAATTCTCACAGCTGGACCAATAAATCGATCATGATAAGCAGAGAAAATATTGAAGTTGTCAAGGATTTCGTTTTACTTGGATCCACAACACCCATGGAAGCAGTGGTCAAGAAATCAAATGACATATTGCATTAGGCAAATCTGCTGCAAAAGACCTCTTTAAAGTGTTGAAAAGCAAAGATGTCACTTTGAGGGCTAAGGTGCGCCTGACCCAAGCCATGGTATTTTCAGTTGCCTGATCTGCATGCAAAAGCTGGACAATGAATAAGGAAGACCGAAGAAGAATTGATGCCTTTAAATTATGATGTTGGTGAAGAGTATTGAATATACTGGGGACTGCCAAAAGAACAAACAAATCTATCTTGGAAGAAGTGCAGCCAAAATTCTCCTTAGAAGAGAGGATGGTGAGTCTTTGTCTCCTGTACTTTGGACATGTAGTCAGGAAGGACCAGTCCCTGGAGAAGGACATCATGCTTGGTAAAGTAGAGTGTCAGCGAAAAAGTCTTCCTTCCTTCTCCTTCCTACCTCTGGGATGGCTCATTTCAAGCCCAGTGGGATGGCAAAACTGACCAATCCCTTTGGTGGGCCACAATTACCCTATTACACAGTCCTGCCCAATCACTTGGGTGG
Organism: Dugong dugon; assembly: GCA_030035585.1. Classification (NCBI taxonomy): domain Eukaryota; kingdom Metazoa; phylum Chordata; class Mammalia; order Sirenia; family Dugongidae; genus Dugong; species Dugong dugon. The sequence goes on along the minus strand of CM057469.1, from coordinate 16,736,264 downwards.
GAGTTACAAGACCATGGCTAGAAAGGCCACACAAAAGTGATCCATCGCACCACAGTACCTAATGATAGGCCCCAGAGTATATGATGCAAACACTGATAGAATTGAAGAGAGAAATAGAAAATTCGACAATAATAGTTAGGAGACTCCAATACATCATTTTCAATAATGGATGGAACATCTAGACAAAAGATCAATAAGGAAATAGAGGACATGGACAGCACTATAAACAAACAGAGACCTGGTGGCGCAGTGGTTAAGTGTTCAGCTGCTAACCAAAATGTCAGCAATTTGAATCCACCAGCTGCTCTTTGGAAACCCTATGGGTCAGTTCTACTCTGTCGTATAGGGTCGCTAAGAGTTGGAATTGACTCGACGGCAGTGGGGTTTTTTTTTTTTTTTAAATAAACCAACTAGATCTAGCAGAGATATATATAGAACACTCAGCCAACCACAGCAAATACATATTCTTCTCTCGTGCACATGGATCATTCTCCAGGATATACCATATATTAGATCATAAAACAAGCTTGCTAGGTTAATGCTTTTCTGCAGAATATGAAATAGTGATATTTATATTAAGTCTTAACAAATTTAAAAAAGATTGAATTCATACAAAGTGTCTTCTTTGACCGCAATGGAATGAAACTGGAAATCAATAACAGAAGAAAAATTGGAAATCATATGAACATGTGGAAATTAAACAACACACTATTTAACAACCAATAAGTCAAAGAAGAAATCACAAGGGGAATTAGAAAATACTTAAGAGATGAATGAAAATGAAAGCACAGCATAACAAAACTTACGGGATGCAGCAAAGGCAGTACTCAGAGGGAAATTTATAGTGGTAAACCTCTACATTATAAAAGAAGAAAAATCTCAAATCAATAACCTAACTTTACACCTTGAGAAAAAGAAGAGCAAACTGAGCTCAAAGATACCAGAAAGAAGGAAATAATGAAGATTTAGAGTGGAAATAAATGAAATATAGGATAGAAAAACAGAAGAGAGAATTGATGAACCCAAAATTTGGTTCTTTGGAAGGATCAGTAAAATTGACAAACCTTTAACTAGACAGACAAGGAAAAAAGAGAAGACACAAATATCTAAAATCAAAAATGAAAATGTGGACATTACTACTGACTCTACCAAAAGAAAAAGGATTATAAGAAAATACTATAAATAACTGTATTCCAACAAATCAGATAACCTAGATGAAATGAACAAATGCCTAGAAACACACAAAGATATAAACTGACTCAAGAAGAATTAGAAAATCTCAACAGACCTATAGCAAGTCAAGAAATTAGTAATCAAAAACCTCCCAACAAGGAAAAATCTGGTACCAGATGGCTTTACTGGTGTATTCCACCAAACATTTAAAGAAGTATTAATGCTAATTCTTCTCCAAACTCTTCCAAAAAATAGAAGAGGAAGGAACACTTTCTCTTTGTCTGAGGTCAACATTGCCCAGATACCAAAGCTAGGTAAAGACACCAATCTCCCTTAATAAATATAGATGCAAGAATCCTCAACAAAATACGAGCAAATCAAATCCGACACCATATTTAAAGCACCGAATGCCACGACCATGTGGGATTCATTCCAGGAGTGCAAAGGTGGTTCAACATAAGAAAATCAATCAATATAGTACAACACATTAATAGGATAAAGGAAAAAAAAACCCCACATGATCATCTCACTTGATGCAGAAAATCCATTGACAAAATCTAGCACCTTTTCGTGATAAAAACACTCAGCAAACTAGTAACAGAAGGGAAATTCCTCAATCTGATAAAGGGCATTTACAGGAAACCCACAGTTAACATCATACTTAATTGGTAAATACTGAAACCTTTCCCCTTAAGATCAAGAACAAGATAAGGATGCTTGCTTTTACCACTGCAGTTTAACATTTTACTAGGAGTTCTAGCCAAAGCATTAAGGCAAGAAAAAGAAAAGGCATCCATATTGGAAAGTAAGAGATAAAACTATCTCTGTTTGCAGATGACATGATCCTATATATAGAAAATCCCAAAGAATCGTACAAGAAAGCTACTAGAACTAATAAATTTAGCAAAGTTGTAGGTTACAAGATCGGCACACAAATATCAATTGTGTTTCTGTACACCAACAATGAGCAAGCTGGAAAGGTAATTAAGAGAATCTTGTTTACAAAAGCATCTAAAAGAATAAAATACCTAGCAATAAATTTAACCAGGGAAGTGACTTGTACATTGAAAACTATTAAACATTGCTGAAAGAAATTAAAGATATAAATAAATGTAAAGACATCTTGTGTTTATGGATTGAAGACTTAATATTGTTAAGATATCAATACTACCCAAAGTGATCTACACATTCAACACAATGCCTATCAAAATTCCAACAGCGTTTTGTGCAGAAATCAAAAAGCTAATTCTTAGATTCATATAGAATTGCAAGGAGCCCAAAGTTGCCAGAACAGTCTTGAAAAAAAAACAAAGTAGGAGGACTCAATTTCCAAACATACTATGAAGCTATAGTAATCAAAACAGTGTGGTACTGGCATAAGGGTAGACATATAGACCAATGGAATAGAATTGAGAATCTAGAAATAAACCCATACATCTATGGACAATTAATTTCCAACAAGAGGACTAAATATTTTAATGGGGCAAGGAATAGTTTCGTCAAAAAATGATGCTGAGACACTGCAATCTCTACATGCAAGAGAATCAACTTGAACCCCTTCCTCACGCCATATAAGAAAATTAATTCAAAATAGATCTGTGACCTAAATATAAGAACCAAAATAATAAAACCCCAAGACGAAAACATGAGATAAAGCTTTAAGACTTTGCTTTTGACATGAATTCTTAGATATGACATGAAAAACATGAGCATCAAAATAAAAAAAATATAAATTGGACTTCATCAAATTTAAAAAACTGCAATGAAGGACTTCATCAAGAAAGTGAAGAGATAGCCTATAGAATGGGAGAAAATATTTGGTAACCGTATATCTGATAAAGGTTTAATATCCACAATAAAGAACTTCTACAGTTAAACAACAGAAGGACAAACACCCCAATTAAAAAATAGGCAAAGAACTTGAATAGACATTTCTCCGAAGAAGATATACAAATGGCCAACAAGCACATGAAAAGATGCTCAAAATCATTAGTCATTTGGGAAATGCAAATCAGAACAACAAGGTGGTATCACTTCACCCCTAGTAGGATGGCTGTTTTTTAAAAAATGGAAAATAACAAGTGTTGGCGAGGATGTAGAGAAATTGGAACCCTTATCCATTCCTGGCAGGAATGTAAAATGGTGCAGCCCTGTGGAAAATAGTGGTTCCTCAAAAAGTTAAGCATAGAATTTCCATATGACCCAGCAATTTTACTCCTAGATATATATCCAAAAGATTTGAAAGCCTGGACTAAAACAGATACTTGCATACCAATATTCATTGTGCCATTCTTTACCATTGTGAAAAGATGAAAATAACCCAGGTGTCCATCAAGAGATGAATGGATAAACAAAATATGGTATATACATATGTAATAGAATATTATTCAGCCATAAAGAGAAATGAAGTTCTGATACATGTTACAACATGGATGAACCTTGAAAACATTATGTTGAGTGAAATAAGTCAGACATAAAAGGACAAGTATTGTATGATTTCATTTATATGAAATATCTAAAAAAGACAAATAGAGAAAAGTCTGTATTAAAAGTCTATTAGTGGTTATTCGGGGCAGGAGGGAGGAGGGAATGGGATGTTATTGCTTAAGAGATGCTGAGTTTCTGTTCGGAGTGATGAAAAAATTTTTAACTTAGATAGTGGTGATGGTTGCATACCATGGTAAATGTAATTAATGTCACTGAATTGTACACTTACAATTTGTCAATATGACAAATTTTTTTTGTTACATTCATTTTACCACAATTAAAAAAAAAGAAGTGGCTCTTACCTTGGGGTGTGCATCTAAATAATGAATGAGTTTTTCATAATAAACATGATTTAGAACAAATTTTCAGAGATTGTAATTCAATAAACCTGAGTCAGAGGCCAGGGAAGGTTAATTTTTAATGTTGATTTTAGTGTGTATTTCTGATTAAAAATCATTGTTCCAGACTAGAGAATGTCGGCTTAGTCTTGAACTAATAGTTTTGGACCCTCCATTAATAAAACTGTGTAGACAGTTTGTTTTGCTCCTTGTTTTCTACAAGCAGTCAGGAGAGTTCTGTCATGTTCAGCCACCTGTCTGGCTGGGTAGAGTGGTGTCTTAGTTACGTAAAACCAAAAAAACCCATTGCTATCGAGTCGATTCTGACTCCTAGCGACCCTATAGGACAGAGTAGAACTGCCCCCTAGGGTTTCCAAGGAGCGGCTGGTGGGTTCAAATTGCCAACCTTTTGGTTAGCAGCCGAGCTCTTAACTACTGTAGTTATCTAGTGCTACTATAACAGAAATACCACAAGTGGATGGCTTTAACCAACAGAAATTTATTTTCTCAGTTAAGGAGGCTAGAAGTTTGAATTCAGGGTGCCAGCTATAGGAGAAGGCTTTCTCTCTCCGTTACCTCTGAAGGAAGGTCCTTGTCACTTCTGAGCTTTTGCTCCTTGGCAGTCTTCATGGGGCATGTTGGCTTTTTTCTTACCCTATCTCTGCTTACTTGCTTGTCTTGTAAGAAGTACAGCCAGAATGCTCCTTAGACGCAAGGATGGCGAGACTCCGTCTCACATACTTTGGACATGTTATCAGGAGGGACCAGTCCTTGGAGAAGGATATCATGCTTGGTAAAGTGGAGGGTCAGCAAAAAAGAGGAAGACCCTCAATGAGAAGAATTGACATAGTGGCTGCAACCATGGGGTCAAGGATAACAATGATTGTGAGGATAGCGCAGGACTGGGCAGTGTTTCGTTCTGTTGTGCGTAGGGTCCCTGTGAGTTGGAACCAGCTGACTCGAGGGCACCCACAACAGTGACAACAACAGCATCAGCATAACAAAGAGAACACCACTGCCAAACATCCACAGATGTAAGGGTAAGCGTTCCAACATATCTTTTGGAGGGGGGTGCTCTGCTACTAACCGAAAGATTGGAGGTTTGTGTCCACCAGAGGCTCCAACGGGTATCTACTTTGAAAAAATCAGCCATTCAAAACCCTACAGAGTACAGTTCTACTCTGACACACATGGGGTCGCCATGAGTCAGAATTGACTCTATGGCATCTGGTGGTATTACTAATCTGTACTTGAAATTTCATGCATTTATTATTCATTCAGCACATATTTATTGAATAACCTACAGTTGTCACACACTGTATTGAATGTCCTCGTGGAGCTTACAGTCTAGTGGAGGGAGGAACATTAAAGAGTCAGTCAGTTCTGCTATAAAGTGACATGTGTTCCTAAAAATCACTGTGCTGTGCAGAATTGTATGATAAAAATCATAGAGCTTATGAGAAAAGTAGGGTTAGGAGTATAACACTCAAAAACTTCATCAGTGACACATTCGAACAACAAAAAAAGAACCTAATAAAAATTGTAGCATAGTTGTACATATGTTTAATGTTTAGGAAATACATAAATATTACAGTAAACATGGCACTTTACCTTGAAAAAGACCTGAAGCGTACATGTGGAAGTGGGCATAAACAGTGGGTTATAGCTTGTGAGTTATTGTGAAGTGTAGGAAGGAGGGTTATCTGAAATCCCTGAGTGGAAAGCTCTGACACCAGATGCACACTGTGGCTCATAACATACATGGTGAACTGATGTAGCTGGCAGATGTTGGAGTTGCGTGCGTGTGTGGCTTTTGTTTCTTCTTAGATGGGCCCTGTTCAACTTCATCTGTGTTCACGTAGTATTTCTTGTGGCTGAAATTGTACATAAGCAAATGGGAAATTTGTGTTCTGCCCAAATTATTCCCTGATATATCAGTTATTTTGGAACAAGTTTGTTTTCAAAACAGGTTTTATAGCAGACTGACTGTACATCAGTAGTTATTTAATTGCAGCTGTGATAAATATAGAAATATACTTAATCTTTCATTACTTGCAAAGTTTTGTGATTTAGAGCTGTTCTCTGTGTGAATAAATTTAAGAACCACTAGCAAAAAGTGAGATGGAGCTGTGCCTTTATGCTGTTTGTATTTTACCTATTCTAGAGCAAATGTTATTACTATTTTAAGTCCTTTTTTTTAACTGTTATCTGTGTTTAAAAAATAACTATGATATATTAAGTAAGATCTTAGAGAAGTGCAAGCAATACAAGAGCAACTATTATTGCTGCATTATGTGCTAGATAAATTCTGTTACCCTTTCCACTCAGCTGTCATCAGAATTCTCACATCACACATGTATAATTTTAAACACTGGGAGTGAATCTGCTATCATCTGTACATATATTTTAGGGTGCTATGTAAACAACTATTTAATTTTAGTTTAAACTCCTGAGAAGTAATCAAATCACATTTTAACAATGCTGAATATAGGAACCATAAAATGATTTTCAAATATTGGCTTCCTAGGTAATATTTACTTATTCACTCTAAAACTTTTTCTTGACTGGCTTTACGGTTTTACCTAGAACCAGGTGGGTTCTCTCCCTCCTTTTTTTTTTTTAAACTTAAGGAAAATGCCCTGCCAGGGCTATTTATGAGTTCCTGGCAGGGCCAGAGCAGAAATCGGGTCTCCTGAGTTTCTGAGCAGTGCTCATCTCACTCTTCTGCCCTGCCTTAGGCTTTGTCCTCAAACTCTAAATTGTCTTGAGTTGGAGCACTGGCAAAAGCTGTAGTTTTGGGTAGTGGGTGATGGGTGCTCAGAGACATTAATTGCTGCGTGGTGCTCAGAGGGCCTCCAGGTCCAACTACTCAGTATAGGCACTAGCCACAGGAGACTCGCCAGCTGGAGGTGGGCAAACCTGGGGCTCTAGGATGCTGCTAGGGGCCCTAGGAGAGCTGCTTCTGAGGGCCTTGTGTCTCCTGGACCATAGGATCCAAGACAAAAGCACTCATAGCAACAGCCCTTGACTGGCTGCCTCTGTCCCTCAAGCTTAGGGAACTGGGGCCTGGTAATATCCTTAAGAGCTGTGTTCTGAGAAGCCCTGGATTTCCCCAGGCATGCTTGGAGTGGGAAGTGGGAATAAAAAGAGACGCCAGGTGGGTAGGGCTCTGAACCTATTCCCACCTCCACTTAGTTCTGGGTAAAATGAGAAGAGCCAGTTAGCAAAAAGAGTTCTAATGAGAGAATGTGGTGAGGGGGTAGGTAGACAACAGGCTATGGAACAGACCACAAAGATACTGATGGAGCCTTGGCTACCAGTAGTAACAGATCTGTCTTAGGGAATTTCAAAGGTAGTTCTGGCCCTGAGAGGCAGTTCTGACCACTGGAGTTGCTGTGCTGGGACTACTGGTTGGCAAGCTCTTCACAGGGTGAGAAGAAGCAGGGAGGAGGGCTAGGAAAATAATCCCCCTCCCAAGTCAAAACAATCCTCCTCGTATACTGTAGATGGTCTCTGTTGGAAAACAAAGCCTTCAGGAAGGAGTCCATTCTTAAGGTATCATCAGCTACTTACACCAGAGTTAATTACTTAAAATCAGATTAAAATTTTTTAAATTAATACGTAAGTCAACATTTTCATTTTTAAAAGGTCTACCAAAGCCAAAGAGTTACTCTGGTGCACACTGGACAGTCTGTACCCATGGGTGCAGGGAATCTCCCCAAGGGCTGTGTGGTACATATATAACTTTAAGGGAGTCAATTTCCAGATCCTCAATTTCCATAAGTACTCTTTTCTAAAATCCATCTGTTTGAGAACACTGTGAAGTCTGTTGATTCTCTTTTTTCACTCCCATTTCACAAGTGCCCTTCTCCCACTTTATAAGATAAAGGCACATTTCTTACCCATCTCAAATCTTTCTATGGTGCATTGCTTTGGACTGTGAATATCTCCTGGGTGCAAAACAAAAGGGACTATTTGAGAATGCGTAGCTCTCGAGGGAGGGCAAAACAAATAGAAGTTTTATAAAAAGTATTGAAGCAGGTACTTTTGTTTCACCAGCTTACAAACTAATGGCAAACCTCTATCATTCTGAAAACTCTGAAGCAGACTGGTTGATACTAGGTTATGTAATAATACATTCATTTGAATTAAAATTTGAAGTCAGAGAATGAAAAGAGAAGCCATAGACTGGGAGAAAATATTTGCAAAACACCCGACAAAGGACTTGCGTTCAAAATATACAAAGAACTCTTACAGTTCAACAATAAGAAACAACTCAGTTACAAAATGGGCAAAAGATCTGAACAGATACCTCACCAAAGAAGATATACAGATGGCAAATAAGCATATGAAAAAATGCTCAACATCATATGTCATTAAAAACCAAACCAAACTCGTAGTCATTGAGTCAGTTCTGACTAATAGCAACCCTACAGGACCGAGAACTGCCCTTTAGGGTTTCCAAGGAGCGACTGGTAGATTGAAACCGCTGACTTTTTGGTTAGCAGCCTGAGCTCTTAACCACTGCACCACCAGGGCTCCCGTATGTCATTAGGGATTTGCAAATTAAAACAACGAGGTAGCACTACACACCTACTATTGTTGTTAGCTGCCTTCTAGTTGGCCCCCGACTCATGTACAGTGAAATGGAACTTTGCTCAATCCTGCACCATCCCTGTGATTGATTGTGGACAGGACTGTGTAATCCATAGGGTTTTCATTGGCTGATTTTTGGAAGTTGATCACCAGACCTTTCTTCCTGCTGTGTCTTAGTTTGGAAGCTCTGCTGAAGCCTGATCTGCATCATAGCAACATGCAAGCCTCCACTGACAGATGGGTGGTGGCTGTGCATGAGATGCATTGGCCAGGAATTGAACCCAGGTCTCCTGCATGAAAAGTGAGAATTCTATTACTGAACCACCAGTGTCCTCACACATCTACTAGAATGGTTAAAATCCAAAACACTGACAACACCAAATGCTGGCAAGGATGTGGAGCAACAGGAACTTTCATTCACCGCCGATGAGAATGCAAAAATAGTACAGCCACTTTGAAAAACAGTTGGGCAGTCACTTACAAAGCTAAATATAAACTTCCCATATGCTCCAGCAGTTGTACTCCTAGGTATTTACCCAGGTGAGTTGAGAACTTAAATCCACGTGAAAACCTGCACATGAATGTTTATAGCAGCTTTATTTATAATTGCCAAAAATTGGAAACAACCAAGATGTCTTTCAGTAGGCAAATGGATAAACAAACTGTAGTATATCCACACAATGGAGTATTATTTAGTGATAAAAAGAAATGAGTTATTAAGCTGTGGAAGGACATGGAGGACCCATAAATACATCTTGCTGAGTGAAAGAAGCCAGTCTGAAAAAAACTACATACCGTATGATTCCAACAATATGACATTCTGGAAAATGCAAAACTGTAGAGACAGTGAATAGATTAGTGGTTGCCAGGGGGTGGGAGGAGGGATGACTATGTGGAACACAGAACATTTTTAGTGCAGTGAAACTATTCTGTATGATACTGTAATGGTGGGCACATGACATGCATTTGTCAAGACCCATAGGACTGTATAACACAAACAGTGAACCCTAATATAAATTATGGACTTTAGTTAATGATAATGTATCAATATTGGCTTATCACTTGTAACAACAATACAACAAGAATGCGAGATGTCAATAATAGGAGAACTTTTATGGGGGAGGGAGCATATGGAAACACTGTACTTTCTGCACAATTTTTATGGAAACCTAAAACTGCTCTAAAAAGTAAAGCTTATTAAAAAGAATAGAAGTTTTTTTTTCAGACTTCTTCTGACCGTAAGTTTTATTTTTGCTGACAGGATTGACAGTGAGGACTGGCTTTGCCAGTTGGACTATATGGTGGACATTTTCCATAAATTTCAGGTTTTGATGGAATTCTATTTAAAGCATATGTGCAGTATGGAATACATTGAAAATTACATCATTTAGAACCACTTAAACCTATAATTAAACATTTTAGCTATAATTTAAAAGTGTTCAGGGAAAAACTTTTTTTTCCCCCAAAACCTTTGTAGAGATAGTATGTGAACAAAAAATATCATGACCACATGCTAGAGTGTAGTGTTGAGTCTTTATAGTCTTTAGAGTAATCTGAGGGGCCCAACTTTGATTCTTGTCTATGTCAATATTGGCTTTAGAAGTTAACTTAAAAAGTGCTTAAGAGTTTTATCCAGTGTATCTATTACTAGTTTACTAAGATATTTTTAGTTTTCTTGTCATTTTCATGTGAATTGGTATTGAATTTTATCAGTTTTTTGCATTTGTTGAGATGATCATGATTATTCATCTTTATTCCATTAATCTGGTGATTAACATTGCTTTAATTTTTTTTATTGTGAAATATATAAAACGTGCCATTTCAACCATTTTTACATGTGTAGTTCAGTGACATTAATGACATTCGTTATGTTGTACAACGATTACCACTACCTATTTCTAGTTTTTTTTTTTTTCCACCATCATGCGTAAGAGAAACTCCATACCCCTTAAGCAATAACTCCCTCTTCTCTCCTCCCATGCACACCTGGTAACCACTAGTAAACGTTGGTCTCTGTGCATTTGCCTATTCTAATATTTCATATAAGAGGGATCATAAAACATTTGTTCGGTATTTGTAAATGTGTCATGTGTTTTTCAAAATAATATTTCCTCTGCAATTGTTGTATTCAATATGTGTCTGTTAGATTCTGCTTGTTATTTAGGTTGCTTAAATTTTATCTGCTTCATCTATCAATTACTGAGTGATGTCTATTAAAATTAACTACCTTGATGGGGGATTTGTCAAATTTTCCATGTAATTTTGTCAGTTTTTGCCCATTATATTCTTTGAGCCTAGATCAATTAGGTGAAACAAGTGTAAAATTATATTTTCCTGAATAATTTTCTTTTATGTAATAGCAGTCATTATCTGTGGTGAGGATTTTTGCCTTAAAGTTTCCTTTTTGCCCTCTTATTAATATAAATAATGTAGCTCTATTTTGGTTATTATTTGTCTGGTTTATCTTTTTTCCATCCTTTTGTTTTCCTTCTTTTTTATTCCTTATTTTTGGATGTGTTTTGAAACGGCATATAACTAGATTTTTCTCCCTCAGTGTGAAATCTTTGCATTTTAGCTGGAGTTTGTAGGTCATTTATATTTATTGTAAATACAGATTTGGATTTATTTCTACCATTTTTTCTTTCTATTTTTTAAACCTTATTTCTACATATTTTTTTCCTTATGGCCTCAGTATTTTTTAGATTAATCAGTGTATTTTCCTGATACAGTTTTCCCCTTTATTTGTTTGGAAGACATACATTCCATTTCTGTTCCTTCAGTGGTTCCTTGATTGAAACTTCCATATGTAACTTATCAAAGTCTAAAGTTAATCATTATCTTTTATGCTTCTACCAATGATCCTCTCCAGTGATACCTAGTCTCTCTTTTTGATTGGGAGAGAGAGTCTGATTGGGATAGCTTGGGTCAGGTGTATACTTCCGGATCATAACTATTGTAAGGTGTGTGTGGGAGGGGAATTTTAGCAGAAATATGGTCACTGTGTTCCTCTCCTCCCTTATATCCCTCCTCAAACCCTAAACCATACCTTGGAGACTTTATGAGCTTGGCAACTGTTTCGGGAGGTATCTACTACAAAAATGATGCAGATCCAAATATATCTAATTTCATATATTCCTGTAACGCTCTTTATCACACATTCACAGACTGGGGAAATACATATACATATTTTTTGGTGTATGTGAATATCTGAAAAGTGTCAAAGCAAGTCCCCCTTTTTTCCCCCCCTCACTAGTCATCTGTGTGGCTGTGCTGTTCCAGAAGCATCTGGTCATTTGTGTCTTTTTCTTTGTTTCTTCCTTTCTTTTCCATTAGTGCTTACCTGTGTGAGAATTCATAGAAACTTTGAAGAGTCATCAGTGTTCCACAGTGAGAATGAACCATACCTGCAGCAGCTAAACCTGTTGCTGTCGAGTCAATTCCCACTGATAGCAACCCTAAAGGACAGAGTAGAACTGCCCCATAGGGTTTCCAAGGTGGATTCGAACTGCTGACCTTTTGGTTAGCAGCCGAGCTCTTTTAACCGCTGTGCCACCAGGACTCCAGAATGCCCTTACATTTAATGGAGGTTCAGGACCATGGACAGATGTGTATATGACACCTGTCTCAGTCTCACATCCAAACGTTTTAGCAGGGTAAAACGTTCTTCAGAAGTTTCCACTGGTCATCATTCTTTTCATTTTAAGTTGACTGCATCCCCATTTTTATGAATCATCTTGCAGCCAGGTCTTGCCTCTTTGAGGTTTTCATCTCATCTACTTATAAAATATTTTCTTGCAAGTACCTTTGAGTTAGTAAATACTTTAGCCCTCATAAAGAAACTGAGGATTACATAGCTTAAGTAACTCATCCAAAGTCACACAGATATTCAGTGACAGAGCCAGGTTTTGAATTTAAGCTTTTCTGACTGTAAAAGCCAGATCTCTTAATTATTTGATACACTTGATTTATAGGTCTTTAATGTGTGTTTTTATTAATCAATTTATTTCTTTTTAAAAATTATCTACACATGTGCCCAATTTTCTGTTATAGTGCTCTTTTTTCCTAATACATTGCAAGAGCTTTTGAATTTTAAGGTAACAGCCCTTTGACCATCATAGACTACAGATATTTTTCATGTTTGTCATTTATCTTTCTTTTAAACTTAGAGTGTTTTTAAAAATGTAGCTTTTTTACTTAGTTAAATGTTTCTGTCTTTAGGATTTTTGCTCCCCCCTCATTTTTATTTATTTGTATTAATAACTTTCTTATAATCAATAACCTTAATACAATTATATTAATATATATCATACATCATTATATTGATATAGAAATCTTAAAGATAGATCTTAATTTGGAGTCTAAGGGAGAAATTACAAAAACAGATGCCCAAGAGCCAAGTACGTAACATAATTTAGAGAAGCCAGCCAGTTTTGTTTTATAATGACATCTTAGGTTTTATTCTTTTGATCTGGAAAAACTTTGCATATTAAACTCATAAAAATATTTTTTTTCACTTCCACAAAGAAATAGATTCTTTTTATTTTTTTCTGAAATATTTGATCCTTATGGTTTATCTTTTGATAAAGACGTAATACTTTTCACTTAACTCTCCTATAAGAAAACATTGCCACCTGCCCAATAATACATGTCAGTTGGTCACTGATATCAATGGTGAAGATTGTGACCAATTAGGAACCTGCTGCCCCATCTAAAGGTGGTTTGCTACTGTTGGCCCAGTGTGGCCAAGTTCCTGTTTTTCAAAAGAAGATGGAAATCTGGACTTTCATGTGAAATCACTTGCTTTAAAAATATTGACAAGTAATTGAAATGTTTTAAAAACAATTCACAGGCCAAATAAAACCTATCTGTAGGTTAAATACAGTCTGTAGCTTCCAGTTTGCAACCTCTGGTCTGCACCAACAAGTATTAACTACATTTAGAGCTATTTTCTTTGATTCTTACACATAATATGTAGAAAATTTGAGATTTTTTTTGCCCCTTGAAGTAGTCATTGGCCCATTATAGCTACTTCTAAAATTTTTTCTTAAGGACATTTTGAAAAATAATTTTATCATAGTAAAATATATGTAACAGAAATTTACTGTTATAACCATTTTTGAGAGTATAATTTATAGATACTAACTGCATTCACCATGTTATACAACCATTACGACTGTCTGTTTCCAAAAGTTTTTCATCACTCTAGGGTTTTTGCTCTTGACATCCTGCTTAGAAAAGTCCTTTCCCATCCCAAGAATATAAAAATATTCTATTTCCTCTAAAACATTTATGGTATCCATAAGCTTTTTAAAAAAAATCTGTCTATATTTCATCTGATAATTTTATAATATATAATATAATTTTGTAAACACATTTATAACACTTAACTACTTGCCTGGTAAAGTAAGGCCCTTCATATTTCATTTTAAATGTTTTCTTTGTGATTTTCCCACTTTTATTCTTACAGATGACTTAGAGTCTTCCTCCTTCACTCTAAAAATCTAATTTGGCAGAAGTATTTCTTTAAATATATATATAAACTAAGATGTCAAGCTATTTTCTTTTCACCTTTGCCATATTTTAAACATAAAGAATAATTTAAAAACACTGTAATAGTATTCTCATCAGCTGGGTGGACATAAATTTGTATAGTGTTTATATTTCCTCTTTCCTTGAGACTAATTTCCCATGAAACTATTATGTAAAACTTCCTATAAACCTACTGTTTATTTATACATTATGAGTAATGGTGGTAACTAAGGAATTTGAAAGAAGGTTTGTGGTGAGATTAAATTGTTAATCTAGGATTGACTCAGTGACTACACAGAATGTCTCCTGTTTCTAGCATAGTGGCTTGTACTGTATAGGTACTTAATAGACAATTAAATGAACACAGTGTTAAATAAATAGTGAAGACTTTATCTTGGTGAATTTATAAGGCTCTGAGTCTAAATGGGGCAGTTCTACTCTGTCCTATAGGGTCGCCATGAGTTGAAATCAACTCCCTGGCAGCGAGTTTGGTTTTTTGGTAAGTCTAAACCTTGTAGGATTGATCAGAATCAGGGTTACTAACATAGTCACTAATCTCTTTTATAAGAGGCTAAACTAGATGAACTAGAATGCCAATTTAGCAATTTATGATAAAGAATATATCTATCAGGCGTCTTAGTCATTTGTATCAGCCTTACCAGTGCATTTTTTTTCCCTGCAGAAAAACTATTATCATAAGTTTGTTTGGAATTGGGATAAGAGTAGTTATTTCAGTGGATTCAAGTTCTGAAAGCTCATGATAACAGTGACATGTTAAGTGGACTAACATTTTTGTTTAGTTGTCAGCATACCCATGTACTTGTACATGGAACACTATTGTCTAGGTTTCTCACTAACAAGTATTCTCTGCTGATCAGTGTCCTCCTCTCAGCCACATTCTTTCTGTAGCTATATGATTATTTGCCATCAGATCCTTCTGTGATTTAGGAGCGATTATTTAAAAACAAGGAGCCCTAGTGGCACAGTGGTTAAGAGCTCGGCTGCTAACCGAAAGATTGGTAGTTTGAATTCAACAGCCACTCCTTGGAAACCCTGTGGGACAGTTCTACTCTATTCTGTAGGGTTGCTGTAAGTTGGAATCAGCTTGACCACAATGGGTTTGCGGTTTTTTATTTAAAAACAAGGAGTCCCTAGGTGGCACAAACGGTTAGGTGCTCACCTACTAGTCGAAAGGTTGGCAGCTCGAACCCCCCACCCAGAGGCGCCTTGTAAGAAAGGCCTGATGATCTGCCTCTGAAAGATCATAGCCTTGAAAACCCTATGGAGCAGCTCTAGTTTGCACACATGGGGTTTCTTTATCTTTGGTGTTTAGCAATTTGATTATGATCTGTTTGATTATGATGTGTCTGGATATGTTTTTCTTTAGTTTTATCCTTTCTAGGTTTTGTTGAGCTTCTTGAATGTGCCCTTCACCAAATTTGGGAAGTATTTAGTTATTATTTCAAATATTTTTTTCTGAACCAATCTCTGTTTTCTTATTATGACATGATATTGTCCCACAGGTCCCTAAGACTCTGTTCTTTTTATTTTTTTTTCTTTTAATCTTTCTTCTCTCTTTTGTTTAGATTGTACTAGGCTGGCACACCGTAGATGCTCAATAAATGCTATTTGTTGTAATTGTCCAGGATTCTTTCTGCTATATCTTTTGCCTGGAGAATTTCCCATCAGCTAGGTATAGATGTTCACTAACTGGTATCACCTTTTATCTAATGGCATTCACGTGAATTGCATACGTGGTGGATGGAATAGACCAGGTTGTACATTTCTAAAACGATGAAGGACCAGAAGACATACCCAAAACATTAAAATATCATCATAATATTCCTTTTATTCCCACAGACCTTATAATAGATTATTTCATTTAAGAGATTATTGGATTCCCAAAGTGATTTCATTTTGTAGAATTATGTATTCTTTTATATCTATATGAGTAAATGATTAGATCAGTACGCTGTTTTTCATGAATTATGTCATACAACAGTAAATGTGAATTCTTGGCTGAAGGAGCTATTTCCACAAAATATATTTAATTATTATAAAAATGCATAATTAAGTATTTTTTAGTGGGAGCGTATTTTATCTGATATATTGGGTTGACTAACCTTTCTTTCCTAATTTTATAGTATCCTTTTATAGACATTTTAAGTTTTACCTTCTTTATTGTGCCTCCCAGCACAACTATTATTTTGTGCTGGTTTTAAACAATTTTAGTTTTCTGTATTTTAGTCTGGTCTCTAAGGTTCCTTAAGAGTAGGGATTGTATTTTTGCCTTTTTTTTTTCTCTTAAATTCTCCATAGAGGAGAGAAAAGGAGAGAAAAAGGAGGAATATAAAATGCCCACACTGTTAAATGGAATGAATCTGAAAATGATGAAGCCTATTCTGATGACCTAATTAAGGAGAAGCTAGAAAAATGCCACAAATGTGTATCATTTCAGTTCATACATGCAGAGGTAACGTTACTGACTAGTGATGAACTAGTGTCATTTCCCTAGTGTCAAAATTTCCATAGAATAATATCTGTCACAGGATAGAATTGTATTTTGAGTTTGCACTTAATATTTGTAACAGGATATGCCTGGCTGCAAGTAACAGAGATTCTAACAAACTGTGGCTTAAAATGGACCTTTATTACTAAACCAGAAGTCTGGGGCCAGGCAATCCCAGAGTTGCTTCTCTGGCTCAACGGTGTCAGAACTTTGGATTAGGAAGTCTCTGAAGTTCTCTTGTCTGTCCACTCATGATTACAGGGCAGCTCCAAAAAGAGCACATCATCATAGTAACATCTCAAGTAGGGAGAAAGGGAGTGACTAGAAAAGGGCTTTCTCCTTGGTCTTCTTTCTTACTGGGGAAAAAACCTTCCCAGAAGCCCCCAGGCCCTTTATGTTATTGGTCAAAAGCAGGTTTCATACGTTTGCCCAAACAGTGGGTGGGTTGTGGGGGTAGGGAAGAATGGGATTGCATAGCTGGCATATACCAATTATAATTCAACATCTTGGGCAAAACAGTTGCCACCACTGAAAAATCTGCGATCTGTTAATGAGGA
The DNA here is from genome assembly GCA_030035585.1 of Dugong dugon. Classification (NCBI taxonomy): domain Eukaryota; kingdom Metazoa; phylum Chordata; class Mammalia; order Sirenia; family Dugongidae; genus Dugong; species Dugong dugon. The sequence continues at coordinate 16,719,075 of CM057469.1, read as the reverse complement.
AGAAGGGAAGAATAGTCGTTAGGAAGGTAACGGTAATGGATTTGTCTGCCATATACCATAATATGCATTTATTTTAAAATGATTTACAAAGTAATAGGTACTGTGTTAGGTACTGGATTTATAGTAGTGAACAAAACAGACCTATTCCTCTGAATTCATGAAGAATTTTTTTCTGGTATTTTTCCATTTAAGAGATGTTGTTATTATTGGGATATTACTTAGGCATTTTCTTGTCCACGAATATTTTTAAGTCCTAGAGCTCAGTGGAACTTCTTTGGATCATCAAACTTTTTAAATACATGTTTTGCACCCTTGGAAGAAATTCGGCTTAACAATGGAATTTTGTTATTACAAATAAGTATTAGTATTTTTAGTTTCAGAGTGGAGATATGGGGTCCAGAGAGTAATACACCCAAGATCAAATAAATAACAAGTGGCACTAACAATTCTTATAATATGCACTAATATATATTTTTTCTTTTATCGTGATAAATATATAACACCATATTTGCCACTTTAACCATTTCTAAGTGTACAATTAGGAACATTAATTACACTCACCATGTTGTGCAGTCATCACTATCTGTTTTAAAATGTTTTTCATCACCCTAAACAGAAACTCAGTACTCCTTAAGCAATAACTTCTCATTTCCCCTTCCCCAGAGCCACTGGTAACCACTAATCAACTTTTGCTTCTGTGCATTTGACAGTTCTAGATGCTTCATTTAAGGGGGAGCATAAAATATTTCTCCTTTTGTATCTGACTTACTTCATTCAGCATAATGTTCTTACAGTTCATCTATGTCATAGCATGTATCAGAACTTCATTTGTCTTCATGGCTGAGTAGTATTCCATTGCATGTGTGTACCATGTTTTATTTATCTATTCATCTATTGATGGACACTTGGGTTGTTTCCAGCTTTTTGCTATTGTGAACAATGCTGCAGTGAACATTGATGTACAATTACCTATTTGAGTCACTTTTTTCAAGTCTTTTGGGTATAAACCTAGGAATGGAATTGCTGGGTCATATTTTAATTCTAATTTTTTGAGGAACTGCCAAACTGTTTTGCACAGTTGTCACACCTGTTACATTCCAACTAGCAATGGATGAGGATTCCAGTTTCTCCACCTCCTCTCCAACACTTGTTATTTCTGTTTTTCTGCTAATGGCCATTCTAGTAGGTATGAAGTGGTATCTCATAGTGGTTTTGATTTGCATTTCCCTAATGACATGAATGCCTTTTCATGTGCTTCTTGGCTGTTTTGTGTATGTGTGTGTATATATATATTTTTTTTTCAGAAAAGTTTATTCAAGTCCTTTGCCCATTTTTTGATTGGGTTGTCTTTTTGGTTTTGAGTTGTAGAAGTTCTTTATGTATTCTGGATATTAAACCCTTATCATATATATGGTTACCAAATACTTTCTCCCATTCTGTAGGTTGTCTCTTTACTTTCTTGATAAAGTCCTTTAATGCACAGAAGTTTTTAATTTTGATGAAGTGCAATTTATTTTTATTTTTTTTTGCTCATGCTTTTGGTGTCATATCTAAGAATCCATTGTCAAAACCAAGGTTTTTAAGCTTATCCCTGTGTTTTATTCTAAGGGTTTTATGATTTTAGTTCTTATTTTTAGGTCATTGATCGATTTTGAGTTAATTTTTATATGTGGTGTGGGGTATGGCTCTAACTACATCCTTTTGCACATGGAGATCCAGTTGTCCCCACCCCATTTGTTGAAGAGACTGTTCTTTTGCCATTGAATGGACTTGGCACCCTTGTAAAAAATCAGTTTTCTATAGATTTATGGTAAGCTAATAATTTTTGAATCCTTATTATGCCCCAGGTATTTTACTTATTACTTTGCATAAGTTATTTTATTTAATCCTCATTACCCTGTCAGGGAAGCAAGGATGGCGAGACTACATCTCGCATACTTTGGACATGTTATCAAGAGGGATCAGACCCTGGATAAGGACATCATGCTTGGTAAAGTAGAGAGTTAGCGAAAAAGGGAATGACCCTCAACGAGATAGATTGACACAGTAGCTGTAACAGTGGGCTTAAGCATAACAATGATTGTGAGGATGGCACAGGACTGGGCAGTATTTCGTTCTGTTGTACATAGGGTTGCTATGATTCAGAATCAACTCGACAGCACCTAACAACAACAACAACAACCCTGTCAGGGTTATGAGCTACAGGTGCCTATACTGATGAGGAAGCTGAGCCTTTCTGGTTTTAAATAACTTCTCAAGGTCCCACAGCTCATAAGGATTGGTCAGGACTAACTCTCAGGGCTGTCTGATGCCAAAGCCTGTACTTTCAATCATTATGTTATGTAAACTAAATTCTTTCTTTTTTCTGTGTAAGAAAGTGGTTTAATGAAAATTGCTAAAAATCTATAGAATATAGCTGCTTTCTCCCCTCATTCACACTTTGTGTTTTAAGTCGCAAGTTTATTGCAGTAATGGTAAAGTGTTAGATTAATGTTTAGATGAGTCATGTTTTTAAGTCTGTGCAGAATATTTAAAGTTCACCTCGTCATTAGAACACCATATCCTAAATCTCTTATTGTTCTTCTAGTGTGTCATAGGAAGTAGATTTCATTGATACTGGGACTATGGAAAATGACATTTTCAGGATATCCTGTGGCTTAAAAGGTTGATTTCTACTAGGTTATATTTTCTGCAATAGCATATAATTTGGTTTAAGTTTATACTTAGTTGTAAGTATTGAAATACATGTCTATATTCTTAATACACCTTAGAATAAGGTTTTTTTTTTTTTTTTTTATTAATCTAAGTTTCTGAGATATCTAGTAATCCTTTCACGTGATATATAAAATTTGAAGTGTATGTGTTTTTCGGGAAGGGGTTCATAGCCTTACACTATATTCTTGAAGGAGCCCAGGACTTTGCCTCCTCCAACTAATAGCTTTTGAGTTTTACTTCAGAGTGTTAAAAAAAAAAAAAAGAGTTTTGAGTACTTAGAAACAGGATAGAGGAGTAAATTGGTGACTTAAAAATCCCTGTTTTATCTTATATGCTTATATTATGGTTTAACATTTCAGTGAATGTTCTTTTCTTGACATTGTATTTGGTTAATTTAAAAATATTTTTGTTCTTTTGTTAGGATTTAGATTTATTTTATGTCTTTAATCATTGTTACCCACTTATTTGATGATGTTTTTTAGATTGTACTAATCTCTCAAGTTCTTGGGGGTACTAATCCTCCTAGATTTTTTTTTTTTTATTGTCAACTTTACATTACGATGGACCATTTTCTCTTGTGGTTTAAACTTTTTGATTGGGAGCTCACTTTTGACTGGGGTAGATCTTTCTGGGTTGAGTTCTGTCCCCTCTGAGTGCTTTTACTTTTGCTTTTGTGGAATGATGACTAGAATTAATATTAATTTCATAGCTAAGAATCCCCTTTACCTCATGGGCAGTGTAGAGTTAGACTCCAGAATCTCACATGCTTTGCCTTCACCGCCCAAACCTGAACTGCTTTCCTGGACCAAGAATCTGAATTTTTCTTATTCTCCTACATGTGGAAAGGGTTCCTGCATCCTGGCTTTAATCAGGAGTATCAGTTCCAGCTCTTTGAGGTCACCAGTAATACCTCATGTTTCCTTGTGGGTCTAGCTGTTAGGACCTGTGTCCAGAACCAGTAGTCTCTTATGCTTCTACAGCGTCTACTCCTCTGTTAAAAGTTTTGATTGGATTTCTGTCTTCAATTTTTGCTTTTGGAGATTTCACTCTTTCTTTTTTCTCTCTTTCTTCTTTTTTGAGTTTGTATGTTTAAAATTTTAAATTCTTGTTGTCTGTTTTGTTCAGCATTTCTGTGTGTGTGTGTTTCATGGTTGTGTGTGTGGCTCTCTGTTACCTCTGCTTACTATGTTGCCAAAACTATATACACATATGGACTACTTTGAAACTTATTTTAATAATAACTCAATTATAACTAAAAAATTTTTTTTGAATACCCACTGTGTGAAAGACACTATATCAGGGGCTTAAAGGTGAATAAGACATAGTTTTTGCCCTCGAGTATCTGTCATTGCCAAAAATCTCAGAAATATCACCTGTAACTTTATTTTTTTATGGTATAAGTGATTCGTTTATAGTTGCAGTATATTTCAGTCTTTTGCTATATATTAATTTAAAAGTATACAATGTATTTTATTTGCAAATCCTAGAAACAGAACCTGATATGATTGATGGAAGTTTCAAAGTAAAAGTGGCATTAGTAAACCCTCTTTTCTCATTGCTTCATGATATTTCTCCCCTCTCCCACCCCCTGCTTGGATTATTTGCTCTCTGTGCCCTAGCATGGTCCCTGATTTTCATGTTACTTCACTGCAGGTTGCGCCAGCATCCATAGTAGAAGGACATGCAATAAAGAGGCTCAGGGGGAGGAAGAATGAAAGATTGGAAACCTACTGGAAAAGAGAGGAAAGGGAGGAAGGAGAATAATGAGTGAATTTAAGATAAAATGTCTTGACACAGCCTTCTCTGATCTCTTCTAGGCCTCTTGTCATTACTTCTTCAGGCTCTTATGCAATTCACCATCATCTCTTTTCACGTATGTCCTGTCCTTCCCACTGCCTTGTTTTGTTGGACACTCTCACTAGGTTCCTTTCTCAAGCCATGGTAGTAGCTATTGCCAGTGGCTTGCAACCAGCAGTCTGTATTCCTATCCATTGACCAGTAGTTGTGATGAGGAGGGAGACTCCTTTTCTAGATCTTGGAGTCCATACAGGAGGGAAAAAGATACGCCTTGCAAGGTATACCAGGCATTTTATATTGGAATTTTGAATTCTTTTTCTTCTAGATTTATTTATTTGTTTATCCATTCAAGGGTGTACATTGAAACAGGCAGTGTGCTAGAGGCTCAGATAGAAATGTACTTTCTTCTTTCCAGTTTCAAAGAGATCTTCTTTTTTCTTTAGTTTAGATTTATTTTAGTTCGAATCTCTTAATTTTAGCATATATATTTATTTCAAAGTTTTTGGGAGAAAAGAGGCAGCATGTTATATTGGAAAGAACGCTGGTTTGGGAGCTGGATAAATCTGAGTTTGAGTCCTATCTTTGCCACTTATTAGCTATGTGACCTTCAACAACATATATTACCTCCCTGATCCTCAGTTTTCTTTTCTGTAAGATGGGAATAATAACACCTATTCTGAATGGTTATGAGAGTGAGAGATAATGTATGACAAGTTGTTAGCGTGGTACTTAGCTTAAAAACCAAACCTGTTGCCGTTGAGTCGATTCCGACTCACAGTGATTCTGTAGGACAGAGTAGATCTGCCCCAGTAGGGTTTCCAAGGAGCGGCTGGTGGATTTGAGTTGCCGACCTTTTGGCTAGCAGCTGAGCTCTTAACCACTGCACCACCAGGGCTCTGTATCTATAATAGTTGCTTTAAAATCCTTGCTGGCTAATTTCAACATATGGGAAATCTCTGGGTGGATAATGAGTAATTATTCTAAGGAATCAGGCACATTTTCTGGTTGTCAGTATCTTGAAGATCAAGGCAGGCAAACATCAAGAGTAATCAAGTTTAAGATGATAGAGATCTTAATGGGATCTGCTCCAGTTACCTTTGGCCTATTTTAGATTGTTAAACATGGATAGCTCTGAGGTTATAGCTATACCACTTAGAATAGTTGCAATCAGAAGGAAGAGAGGTCCACAGGTATGTATTGTTTCAATTAAATTAGGATCATGAGGGCAAGTACAGTAGTTCTCAGCTCTTGAGCAGTACTTCTTAAAAATATGTGAATAGAAATAGTTTTTGGACTAAGTACCATATTTTTACACAAATAACATGCCAGCTGCACCTTCCCCACACAATGTTTTCTCGAAAGTGTGCTATGCTATTTTTTTTTTTTTACAGCAACATGTAAAAAAATTGGCATAGTGGCGCTTACGGAAATACTTCGTTGGGGGAGGGCGTGGTTGGCAAACAAATGTAGTAGGTGTGGATTATTTGCATAAAATATGGTAATCATCAATAAAAAAGGAAACCTGGTGGCATAGTGGTTAATGTGCTTGGCTGCTAACCAGAATTTCAGTAGTTGGAACCTATCAGCTGCTTTGTGGAAGAAAGATATGGCAGTCGGCTTCTGTAAAGATTACAGCCTTGGAAACCCTATGGGGTAGTTCTGCCCTGTCTTATAGGGTCACTGTGTGTCAGAATCAACTCACTGGGTAACGGGTTTGTTTTTTTTTTAATCATCAATGAGATTATTGTCTTGGTTGAGGGGGCATCAAGTTGCTTGCATCACGTAGTACTATTTATTTGTTCTCAGGAAAATACCTTAAAATAATTTTTTTTTCAGTGAATAATGATGATTTTTTTAGTTGCTATGGAGGTGGGTTTGACTCATGGCGACCTTATGTATATCAGAACAAAATGTTTCCAGATTCTGCACCATCTTCGTGATTGTTGGTATTTTGAGTCCATTGTTGTGGTTAGTGTATATTTTGAGTGCCTTCCAACCTAAGGGACTCATCTTCTAGCACTGAATCAGACAATATTCTGTTGTGATCCCTAGGATTTTCATTGGCTAATTTTCGCCAAGTAGATCACTAGGTCTTTCTTCTTAGTCTGTGTTAGTCTGGAAGCTCTGCTGAAACCTGTCCACCATGGGTGATCCTGCTGGTATTTGAAATACTGGTGGCATAGCTTCCAGCATCATAAGCAACACATACGCTACTACAGTATGACAAACTGACAGATGTGTGCTGGAATGATGATTTCCATTGCTGTGGAATTGATTGTGACTGTCATAACTCTATAAGAGAGAGTAGAACTGCCCCACAGGTTTTCCAAGGTTGTAATCTTTATGGAAGCAGACTGCCACACCTTTCTCCTGCAGAGTGGCTGGTGGGTTCAAACTGCCAGCCTTTCAGTTAGCAGTCAAATGCTTAACCACTGTGCCACCAGTGCCCTATTGAAATGATGACTAGTAATGGTGTATCTTATCCTAAAGCTATTCATAGTTCGTTGCTATGACCAATTTTTGTCATCTAACCCAGCCACTGAAATTAAAATGAAACTATATTGTCAGGTTTGGTAAAAACATCTATAATTTCTTAGATTTGAAAGAATATTAACTCATGAAAAAATTCTGGCCAAATAAGATAGTTTTTTAGCTAACCATTTTCATTAAAATGAATATGAATTCATTCACATTATCCAGGATTAAAATTTTTTCAGTAAAATTTTCACTGAGACTGTATATACAGGAGTGTTTAAAACTTTTGTATGCAGTTCAGTGGATAGTAAGAAAATGAACACCCTGGCCCATGATTTAGTTTAAGAAATGGAACATTAATAGTATCTTAGAAACCTCTGTGTGTCTCTCCCTAGAATAAATCACCACCATGAAATTTGCTTGCTTTTATCACTTGTATTTCTATAGAATATATTGTTTATTGTTGCTTGTTTTTGAACGTACATAAAACAAGCAACAATAAACAATATATTCTATAGAAATCATACTGTGTGTGTTTTCTGTGACTTAATATATTTTTGAAATTTATCCATATTGCTTAAAATAGCTATGGCTCATCTGTTTTCACTTCCATGTAGTATTTGATTGTAGGAGTGAACCACAATTTATTCATCCTCATATGGATGGAGATTTTTGTCCAGTTTTTTTATTATCATGAGTAAAGCTGAATAATACATGTACTCCAGTTCCCATATGCAAGAGTTTTTCTAAGTGCTGGTTTATACCAGGGTGGAATCTCTGGGTTGTAGGATATGTACATAGTCAATGTAGACAGCTAAATGAATACTTTAACACCATGGTTGTACAGATTTACATTCTCACTAGCAGTGGATAAGACTTCATATTACCCTATATTCTTGCCAACACTTGGTATTAACCCCAAAAAACCAAACCCGTTGCCATCGAGTCAATTCCAACTGATAGTGACTCTGCAGGACAGAGTAGAACTGTCCCATAGGGTTTCCAAGAAGCTGCTGGTGGATTTGAACTGTGACTTTTTGGTTAGCAGCTGAGCTCTTAACCACTGCACCACCAGTGCTCCACACTTGGTATTAGTGACTTTAAAATTTTTGTCCATAAGATGGGTGTGAAATTGCATATCATCGTGGTTTTAGGTGCATTTGTTTGATTACCAGTGAGGTTGGCTGTCTTTTTACATGTTCATAGGCCATTTGTGTTTTCTTCTTTATGAAATGACTGTCTTTTGTATAGTTTTTCTATTGACTTGTTTCTTTTAAATTGATTGGTAGGAGTTCTATATATATTCTGGATACCAATCCATTTTCAGTTATATGTGTTGCAATTAAATTCTCCTAGTTAGTGTCTTCCATTTATGGTAACTTTTGATTAAAAAAATTCTTAATTTATATAGTCAAATTTATCATTTTATTTATTATTTTATCTAGTCAACTCTATGATGCTTTATCTTGATTAAGAAAGTCTTCTCTAGTCTTACGTCATACTCTCCTGTATTATCTTCTAAGTTTTTTGGTTTTGTCTTTCACGTCGAGATCTTGAAACCATTTGGAAATGGTTTTACGTATGGTGTGAAACATGGTCCTAATTTCATTTTTTTCCAGAAAATAACCACGGCCCCAATATTATTTATTAAATAGTCCATTATTTCCCCACCATTGTACAATGCCAGTTCTTCTAGAAATCAAATACCCATGCATGTAATAAGTTTGCTTCTGGGCTGTCTGTTCTGTTCCTTTCATCAGTTTGTCCATCTTCTTACCAACATTACTCTTAATTACCACCATAGTTTTATTATAAGTCTTGGTATCTAATAGGACAAGTCCTTCTCCCTTTCCCATCTTGTTTTCCTTTTTCAAAAGTGTCTTGATTATTCTTGTTCCTTTGTTCATTCATATAAATTTTACAATCAGCTTGTCAAGTTCTGTAAACAGCCTGGTTGGGATTTTGATTGTAATTGCATTAAACTATAGAAAAGTTTTGAGAGAACTGCTATTTTATGGTATTGAGTCTTTCTATCCAAGTACTTGGTGGAGATCTTTAATGTTTTTTAGTAATCTTCTGTAATTTTACTGATTAAGGAGATATACATTTTTGTTAGATTTATTGATATGTCCTTTTAAAAATGCTTTATTAACAATGGTATCTTTCTGAATGATTCTCTAAAACAAATTTTTTTTTTTGGTGTTTAGGAATGAAAATGACTTTAGAATGTTTATTTCTATCCAAAAACTTGCTTGACTCAGTCGTTAATGCTAGTGATACGTAATGGCGTTTTCTGTGTAGATAAAAGAGCCCTGGTGCTGCAATGGTTAAGCACTCAGCTGCTAATGAAAAAGTTGATGGTTTGAACCCACCAGTGGCTCCATGGGAGAAAAAACCTGGTATTTGATCCTGTAAACATTACAGCCTAGGAAACCTTATGAGGCAGTTTTGCCCAGTCCTGTAGGGTCACTATGAGTTGGAATCGACTCGATGGTACACAACAACTGTGTAGATAATCACATCATCTGCAAATAAAGACAGTTTTCTTTCTTCCTCTCCAATCCTTATTCTTTTATTTCTTTTCTTATTGCAGTGGCTTGGATAGACTATTACTACATTGTTAAATGGAAGTAATAATAATTGTAAAGTCATCTTTGTTTCTTTATGTTAAAGATAATCCTTTTAACATTTTACCATTGAGTGTTAATGTTTGCTGTTTTGCTGCTGCTTCTGGTATACGTATCATTTATCAGACCCTGGAAGTTTCCTTCTATGTCTTATTTATTAAGAGTGTGTTTTCTTTTAGTTAGTATGAATGGTTTAATTTTATTGAAGTGTTTATATATAGATTTATTGAAATATTTTTTCTTTAATCTGTTTTGTGGCAAGTTATGTTAATTAGTTTTCTAATATAAAAACAGTCTTGTATTTCTGGGATAAGCTCAACTTGTTCATATAATATTTACATGTATTTATTTATACATTGTTTGATTTAGTTTGATATTTGTTTTGATGCGGGTTCTTGGCATGTATATTCATGAGCAAGATTATCTGTATTTTTGGTATGAGGTTATGAAGACCCTCGACGAGACAGATTTACACAGTGGCTGCAAAAATGGGCTCAAACATAGCAACAATTGTTAGGATGGACCTGGCAGTGTTTCATTCTGTTGTGCATAGGGTTGCTATGAGTCGGAACAGACTTGACAGCAACAAGTTTCCCTCCTTGATTGTGGGAATTACCTATTTCTTATAGGTTTGTTTGAACTTGCCTGAAAACTGTTCGGGATTTGTGCTTCCTTTGTGGAAGATTTTAAACTACAGAATTCAGCTTATTTATTGGACAGTTCAGACTTTCAGTTTTTTAAAAGTCAGTTATTCTTTCTAGAAACTTGTTCATTTTTATGTTTTCAAATTTATTAGCATACAGTTGTTTATGATATTCTCTTACTACCTGTTTAATTTCAGTGCCATCTGTAGTTGTGTCCAGTTTTTCATTCTCAGTGTTGATTTGTTATGCCTTCCCTTTTTCTTTTTTTTCTTTAGTTAGTGCTTGCAAGGAACCATCCTTCGACCTTGTTGAGCTGTTGTTCTATGACATGCTTGTTTTCAAATTGATTGATTTGATTCCCTTATATATTTTTGTCTTCTTTCTAGTTTTTGTTTATTCTCTTGGTCTTACTATTTTATCTTGTACATTTAGTGCCTCAATTTCCAGCCTTCCTTCTTCCCTAGTATAAATATTGGTAACTGTATGCATATGTATATTATTTGGTAAATACTGTTCAGGCTGCATCCTATGATTTTTGATATGTAATTTTTTTATTATTGTTTAGTTCTAAGTATTTTATATTTACTTCATTAGTTTCTTTCTGAAATTGTGAATTTCAGAGCATATGGACTTTCCTGGTTATCTTTCTGTTACTGATTTCTAATCCCATTAATTGCACTGTACAAATATAATTTGGTTTTTATGTTACAAATACTTTGAATTTTATTGGTAGTAGTTTTACATCTTACAAGTTATCAAAATTTGTGGACGTTTAATATGTGTTTGAAAATAATATTCTCCAACTCTTAGGTGGAATGTTCTACATATGCTGTTCAGATCTATCAATACTGATTTTTGAAGAAATTGTGGTAAATCTATATGTAATGAAACATTTGCCATGTCAACATTTTTTACATGTATAGTTCAGTGACATTAATTATGTTCATCCTGTTCTTCAACCATTACCACTATCCACTTCCAAATTTTTCTGTCACCCTTAACAGGAGCCCAGTACCACCTATGCAGTGACTTCCCCTTTCTCCCTCCCTCCTGCCTGCTGCTGGTAACCACTAATAAAGTTTGGTATCTGTACATATGCCTATTATAGATCTCTCATATAGGTGGGATCATATAACATTTGTGCTTTTGTGACTGACCGATTTCACTAAGCCTAGTGTTTTCAAGATTCATCCATGTTGTAGCATGTGTCAGAACCTCCTTTTTTTTTTATGGCTGAGTAATATTTTGTATGGTATGTATTACGTTTCGTTTATCCATTCATCTGTTGATGGATATTTAGACAGTTTCTACCTTTGGCCATGGAAGCAACAGTCAGAAAATCAAAGAGATGTGTTGCATTGGGCAAATCTGCTGCAGAAGACCTCTTTAAAATCTTAAAAAGCAAAGATGTCACTTTGGTGACTGAAGTTCCAAGAGGAACAAAATGTTGCTTGGTCCTGTGCCATCCTCAAGATCATTGGTGCATTTGAGCCTATTGTTGTGACTTTTGTGTCAGTCCATCTCATTGAGGGTTTACCTTGTTTTCACTGACCCTCTACTTTACCAGACATGATGTCCTTTTCTAGTGACTGGTCTTTTTTGATGACATGTCCACAGTAAGTAAGACAAAGTCTCATCATCCTCACTTCTAAGGAACATTTTGGCTGTAATTCCTCCAAGACTGATTTGTTCTTTATACACTGTGGATGTTAGACCCTTATCAGATACATGGTTCCCCAGAATTTTCCCTCAATCTGTAGGTTGTTTCTTCACTTTTTTGATTAAGTCCTTTGATGAACAAAAGAAACAGTGAGTGGGTTTGAACCACCAATCTTTTGGTTAATGCTTAACCATTGTGCCACCAGGGCCCCTTAAGACAGGTCTGTTGTTGTTGTTAGGGTACTGTCAAGTTGATTTTCAACTCACAGTGACCCCATGTGACAGAGATGCATGAACAAAGTAGAACTACCCCATAGGGTTTCTGAGACTGTCACCTCAACAGAGGCAGATCGCCAGGTCTTTCTCCTTCAGAGCCACTGGATGGGTTCGAACTGCCAACCTTTTGTTTAGCTTCCAAGTGCTTAACCGTTGTGCCACCAGGGCTCCTTTAAGATAGGTCTGGTGGTTACAGAATCTTTGCACTTTTAGTTATCTAGGAATGTCTTAATTTTCCCCTTGTTATTGAACGACAGGTTTTCTGGATGTAGTATTCTTGAGTGATAGTTCTTTTCTTTCAGCACTTTAAATATATCATTCCATTGCCTTCTGGCCTCCCAGGTTTCTGAGGAGAAATCAGCACTTAATCTTATTGATGATATTTTGTATGTAACTGTTTGATTTTTGGGATTCCTGGGTGGTGCAAACAGTTAAACCCTTGACTTCTACACAGAGGTTGATGGTTTGAACCCACCAGAGGCTCCTTGAAAGAAAGGCCTATTGATTTGTTTCTGAAAGGTCACAGCCTTGAAAGCCCTATGGAGTGTGGTTCTACTCTGCACACATGGGGTTGCCATGAGTCTGAATTGACTAGATGGCATCTACTGCTCGCGATATTTGCTTTTCTCTTACTGTATTCAGTATTCTCTCTGTCTTTAGTTTTAGAGAGCTTGATTATAATGTGTCCCAGTGTGGATCTCTTTGGGTTTATCCTACTTGAAGTTTGTTGAGTTTTTTGGATTTGTAGGTTCTTGGTCTTAGTCAGATTTGGAAATTTTTCTGCCATTATGCCTCCAAATATTCTTCCTGTCCCTTTCTCTCTCTTGTCTCCTTCTGGGATTCCCATGATGTGTATCTTGGCTTGCTTGATGTTGTCCCAGAATTCCATTAAACTGTGCTCAGTAGTGTTCAGCCTTCCCTTATTTTTCTTCAGCCTACTTAATTTTGATTATTTTATGGTCTAGTTCACTGATTATTTTTTCTAACTGCTCAAATATGTTGTTAAATCCTTCTCTTTTCAGTTACTGTATCTTTCAGTTCCAGTTTTTTTTTTTTTTTTAATATAGGGGATATCTCTTTATTTAAATTCTAGTTTTGTTCATGCATCGTTTTCCTGATTTCCTTTAGTTCTTTGTGTTTTCCTTTAGTCCTTTGAGCTTATTTAATATTGTTGTGTTGTATTATATTCTCCCAAGCTGTTCATTATTCAGTATTCCATAAATATGATTTCTAGTTTCTTTGTGTGCCTAGTGATATGTTGTTGAAACTGGGACATTAGAATTTTATCAGGAGTTGGTTTTTTCAATTCTCGTATTTGGTGTTTTCTACAATGCTAATTTCTGCACGAAACTTTGAGATGGTCAGAATCTTCAGACCTTCATTAGTTCTTCCTCTTCCTTTCTGTGATAACTGCATTTTAGTACACACCAAGGTTTCCATCTTTCAGTGGCACTCCAACAGAAAGAGAGAACATACACTATAAATCAATCTGTCCTTCAGGAGGCCTTTGTTTTCGGTTATTGCACCTTCCCATGATCTGTGAGGGATGCATTTCTGGCCAGACCAAGCTTTTAGGTCTTTGTTGTTTTTATAATTAGCTGCCGTTGAATCGGCCCCCAACTCATGGCGACCGCATGTATAATGGAATGAAATGCTGCCTCATCTTGCTCCATCCTCATGATTGGTTGTGAATAAGACTGTTGTTATCTGTGGGGTTTTCATTGGCTAATTTTTGAAAGTAGATTGCTAGGCCCTTCCTCCTAGTCCATCCACTAGATCTTTCTTCCTTCAGTGCTTTGACAACTCCCAAACTGGTCAGAAAAACCACTTTGAGTGAATTGCACTTTGGCAGGTACAATTATCAGTCCTTGTTCACTGCCCCATCCTCCTCTCTGTGAGGGTCCACTATCTCAGAGCAGGAGATTGGGGTCCTTCCCTGTGCTCAGGCAAGTCACAGGTCAACTGGGATTATGGTAGCTGTCTGCTGTGCCAGGAGGCGAATAGGTGGGCACACCTCGATGGCGCAATAGGGAGATCTGTCCTATTTATTTTGCAGACAGGACTTGGGGCCCTTCCCTGTTTACAGGTGAGCTGTGAGTTGGATAGGGGAGTGGGCTCTGCTACAGCCATCCTTCTGTGCACCCCTGGAGGCCGTCCATGGGAGATGACTGTTTGTTGTGCCAGGAGTGGGAAGGGCGGGAACAGTGGAAGAAGTGCTTTTCCTACCATATGAGACTCATTGTTGACTTGTTTTGACCGCAGCTCATTGCTTCTGTCCTTCCCCACCAGTTCAGAGTCCCACAGGGCTGAATACACATATGTTTTGCGTTTCTTGGTATACATATGGGGAGGGTCGGGAATCTGGACCTGCTCATGCAACCATCTTCCCAGATTTCCTCACTGATTTTTCTTTGGTCCGCGTGAGCTTTCAATTATTGAGAGAGATGTAATAAAATCACCTTCTATGAAGGTGAGTTTGTTAGTTTCTTCTTTTATGGTCATCAAGTTTGACTTGACATATTTTGAATTGTTACTGGGTACATACATGTTTAGAATCATCATATCTTGGTCAGTTGAACTTTTTAAAAAGTGATTCTGTATGTTGCTTTTTATCTCTACTCCTTTAATACTTTTGTCCTAATATCTCTTTTGTCTGATAATAAATATGGCTAACTAAGGTTTTGTTTGTTTCTTTTTCCATCATCTTACATTAGACATAAAAATCCCTGGAATTTAGGAAGGATCAACAAATTTAAACACTATATTTAAAAAAAGTTGTAAAATATACAACTTCTAGCAATACTGATGAGGAAGAGCAATGAAAATAGACCCAAATAAACAATATTAGCAACTAAAAAGGAATCAAACTTACACGTGTAGTAGAATTTAAAAAAATTTTTTTCTTTCACCTTATTCCAATAAATTTGAAAATTTAGATGTAATGTATAAATGTATAAAAATGTAATTAACAAAATTGTCAGTTACGAACAAGAAAATGTGAATGAAATCAATTACTAACAATCCACTAAAAAGATACATAAGAAAGTGAAGAGGACTTGAAGCACTTACTGATGAAGATCAAAGAAGTTAAGGGTCATGGTTTCATGGGACATCCCAGTTAATTGGCCTAATAACTTGTTTAGTGCTTCTGTTTTACCTCCTAGTTTGTTGTGCAGTACTTGGGGTTTTAGAAGCTTGCAAGCTGCCATCTAAGGCACAAAAATTGGTCTCTATTTGTCTGGAGGAACAGAGGAAGAAGGAGTGTCAGGAATAGGAGGATATGGAATATGTGGCTGATTGCCTTCATGAAGAACCTGCCTCTTTTGCCATGAGACCAAAAGAACTGGATGATGCCTGGCTACTATTACTGAACATTTTAATCAAAGATTCCCTAGAAGAGTCCTGATCAAAAGGGGAAAAATACAGAACATACTTTCAAATTATCATGACTCCAGACTTTCTGGAGCCATAGAGGCTGGATAAACCCCTGAAACTATTGCCCTGAGATAATCTTGAAACCTTAAACTAAAAATATTCCTGAAGTCTTCTTAAAACCAAACAGTAGTTGAGCTTAACTAGTAAAAAATGTCTGCCTTGAGTATTATACTCTTAAGAACTGTCTATATGAGATCAAAGTGACAACAGCAACTCAGAAGATTAGATGGGAACCTTACAGGCAGTGAGTTTATGTTAGTTAATAGAGGAGGAACAACTCAGAAAAGGAGGGTGAGAATGGATGCACAACTTGAAGAATGTAATCAATGTCAGTGAATTGTACATGTAGAAATGGTTGTATGTTTTGCTACGTATATTCTCAACAACAACAGCAACAATAAAAAGACTACAGCCTTCAGAATGGATTACACCTCAACATAAAGAAAACAAAAAGCCTCATAGCTGGACCAGTAAGCAACATCATGATAAACAGAAAATGCTGAAGTTGTAAAAGGATTTCATTTTACTTGAATCTACAATTAACACCCACGGAAGCAGCAATCAAGAAATCAAACAATGTATTGCATTAGGCAGATCTGCTACAAAAGACCTCTTTAAAGTGTTAAAAAAGCAAGATGTCATTTTAAGGACTAAGTTGTGGCTGACTCAAGCCATGGTGTTTTCAGTCACCTATATGCATGCGAAAGCTGGATGATGAATAAGGAAGACCGAACAAGAATTGATGCTTTTGAATTATGGTGTTGGTGAAGAATCTGGAATATACCATGGACTGCTAGAAGAACAAACAAATATGCCTTGGAAGAAGTACGGCAAGAATACTC
The DNA here is from genome assembly GCA_030035585.1 of Dugong dugon. Taxonomy (NCBI): domain Eukaryota; kingdom Metazoa; phylum Chordata; class Mammalia; order Sirenia; family Dugongidae; genus Dugong; species Dugong dugon. Next base: position 16,702,605 of record CM057469.1, on the reverse strand, counting down.
CTTAGAAGTGAGGATGGCAAGACTTTGTCTCACGTACCCTGGCTATGTTATCAGGAGGGACCAGTCCCTGAGAAGGACATCATGCTTGGTAAAGTAGAAGGTCAGTGAAAAGGAGGAAGACCCTCAACAAGATGGATTGACACAACGGCTGCAAAATGGGCTCAGACATAGCAACAATTGTGAGGATGGCATAGGACTGGGCAGTGTTTTGTTTTGTTGTACATAGTGTCACTATGAGTTGGAACTGACTTGACAGCACCTAACAACAACAACGAAAGACGTTCTCACTTACAAGCTTTACTGTACCTTCAAGGAACAGGTAAACTGCTTCTTTAAAAGGAAACAAAATTGTTTTTACAGAATAGAAGAGGAAAGAAAGCTACTTAACTTACTTAGTGAGGTTGGCTTATCATTAATAATCAAACCAGATGAAAACAGTACGGAAAAAGATAATTATAGACAAGCATTATTTATGAACACAGATATAGAATTCCTAAATAAAATCAAAGCAAAACAATTTTGGTATTTATTGAAAAGATATATTACAACCAAGTAAGGTTTATCTCAATATATACAAAGATGGTTCAACTTCTAAAGTAATATACTATATTAAGAGAATAAAGAAACACCAAATCTCCACAAAGACTGTAGTCAATTACTAGTCCCGTCAGCTATGTACAGTGTTAATAATACTCCTGCCAACACTTAGTTGCTTCAGATTTTTTATTTTTAGCCTATTTGGTTGGTAAATAATAGAAACTTCCTGTTATATTAATTTGCATTTCTCTGATTTCTTGTAATATGAGCATCATTTTGTATTTGTTAGCATTTATATTTAACAACACAGAACTGCTTAACTGGGACAGTAACACTTATTGCAGAATATATTTACTTGAGGACAGGGGCTGTTTTGTACATCTTTGAACCTTTAGCATCTTGTAAAATGCTTGGTGTGTAAAGGGTAGTCAAAGGTATTTTTCAAGTGATTTCAATAAATGATTAGTAAACTTTAAGCCTTCTGAAGAAATTTCCTACTTAAATAACTCATTTTTTTTTTTTAAATCTGCCCTTGTTCAGGATTTTTTTTTTTTATATATATATTTTATTGTACTTCAGGTGAAAGCTTACAGAGCAAATAGTTTCTCATGAAATAGTAGTACACATGTTGTTTTTTGACATTGGTTAACAACCCCACAACGTATTAAGCCTCTAAATTCTCAACCTTTTTTTTTGATGAAAATTACAGATGGCCAGAGATACACCGTTTCAAAAATTTCTACATTCGCAGTTCAGTGACATTGACTACGCTCTTCCAACTGTGCTGTTATTCTCACTTAAGATGAAGGCTTACAGAACAAAATAGTAAATAACTCATTTTTGAATGTCTGAAAATAAAATAGTTTCACAGTGTAAAAGAGTGAAATTAAAAAAAAAAAATTTTTATTTCGTAGGTGCCAAGGAATAAAGTATAGACATGGTTATTCTTTTACTTTATGCTGTCCATAAAACTTAGATAACTGACAAAATCTTTAATCCTAGTCATGCATGACTTTACAGTACACATTTGCTTAGTGCTTTTAGGGTATGTATTTTCATGGGTAACAATCAGCATAAATTGGATCCCCAAAACGTGAGGCATAATCAAATCTTCACTTTCCCACTTCTCCACCAACTGCGACACCAGCTGCACATATTGCACTTTCTTTCTCAGACCCTAGCCACCCGAAGCTACTCTTTCAGACTGCCGAATAGGCAGATGCCATCCACAAGTTTGGGGTCTTCCTTTGGGCTCCCTTACTTTTTTACCTGTGAGCTCCCCTTACTCCTTTGTATTTGATAATTCTTTAGAGCAACTCACAGAAAGTACTGTATCTAGAATTATAAATTTATTATAGTAAAGGATACAAATCAGGATCACCGTAAGGAAGAGATGCTTGGGTAAGGTCTGGCAGGATTCCCAATACAGAGCTTCCATGTCCCAAAGAGGGCACGTCACCTTCCCTTTGCCAGCTGGGAAGCTCTCTGAGCCTTCGTGTTCAGAGCTTTTACCATCCAGTCATGATTGAGCCCTTATTGCATATGCACGATAGGCTAAATCATGCCTCTGGAGGTTAGTTGATATCAGGTGGTCTTCCTGGTCTGGTCAACCCTCACTTACTAGCACAAATCCTCAGATGTTGCTTAGATTAGCAAAGCCACCTCAATTACTCAAAAATTTCAAGGGTTTAGAGTTATGTCTCAGGAAAACAAGGCGCACGTACACTTGTCTGTCTTTTCTAGAGACTGAGAGGTTCTCGAAGGGGAAGGTACTGTTTGATAATCATCTTATTTTCCCCTTAAACTTCGGTGATTGCCACCATGCTTTATATAGCGTAGACTCTTGCTAAAGGCATGTTAGAAGAATAAATGAATGATTATGTAATATTAATTTACTAGACTAGAATTTCTGAAGTTCTCTTTGGCTTCATGAAATTTGCTTTTACTTCTAGGACTTTCATGTTAAAATATATACCTAGTGTTGATAAAATACGTAGAATGTTTAACATGAGAATAAACTGGTCTCATTTTTGTGTCCCTGCAGCTTTGTATTATTTCAAGTTATTTGCTATTTAAAAATATATTTCTCACCAAAAATGTAACCCATCTTGAAGAAATGTATTATTTTGTTATGGAAATTGGATCTATTTCTTCTGAATATAGCGTGATGAGATTTTTAAGTTTTTTTTTTTTTTGGCTTAATTCTTAATTGTAATTTGAATTTTTATTGTATAAATAAGAAATACCATTGTATCTAATTTGCATCACATTTCATTAAGAAGTAATTGACATTACTCTTTTGTTTCAGCGAAACCATTTACTTCTAAAGTGAAACAAATGCGATTGCATAGAGAAGACTTTGAAATATTAAAGGTGATTGGTCGAGGAGCTTTTGGGGAGGTAAGAGAAGGATTTTATTGAAGGTTTGCTAATTATTTTGGAAGCTATTTTATACAGCCCACAAGAGAGTTTAACTGAAATATTATTTACTTGCTTTTGTAACAGATATTGTTGATCAGGAAATATTTTAAAGTTTTGAATGAGGTATTTATACATGGAATTTTTTTCCAAGATGTTTCTCTGTTTTTACATATGAAAATGACTACGTTTCTGGACTCTCTCTTCTGTTCCATTGGTATGTTTGTCTGTCCTTGTGCCAATACCATGCTGTCTTAATTCTGGTTTCATAAGAGGTCTTGATATGTGGTAGTGAATGTCCTCCAACTTCCTCCTCCTCCCCCTCCCTTTTTCTCCCTCTTTTCTACTTTTCCTTCTCTTCGTTACTGGCTTTTTATATTTTCATATAATTTTAGAATTATTGTTTTAATTTTCATTCACCCATAAACACACACACATACACCCTGCTGTTATTTTTATAGAGATTGCATTGAAACTAGAGATCAATTTGTGGATAATTGACATCTTAACAGTATTCAGTTTGCCAATCCATAGACATGGTATATCCCTTAATTATTTTAAGGCTTTATCAGTTTCTCTCAGAAGGAACCCTGGTGACGCAGTGGTAAAGCACTTGGTGGCTAACCAAAAGTTCAGCGGTTTTAACCCACCAGTCACTCCACAGGAGAAAGATGTGGCAGTCTGTTTCTGTAAAGATATACAGCCTTGGAAACCCTGTGGGGGCAGTTCTACTCTGAACTATAGGGTTACTATGAGTTGGAATTGACTTCGATGGCAATGGGTTTGATTTTGGTTTGGAAGTTTCTCTTAATAATGTTTTGTAACATTCATTCAGTTTAGGGGACTTCCATATCTTACAGGAAATTTATTCCTAGGTATATGATATTGTTGATGTTATTTTAATTAGAATTGTTCATTAAATTTCATTTTCTAATTGTTTGTTGCTAGTAGTTAGAAATATAATTGAATTCTGTTTATTGACCTCATACCCAGCAGCCTTGCTAAATTTATGTTTATAAATTATGAATGGTGTTGAATTTTAATCAAATACTTTTTCTGCATCTTTTGAGAGATGCATATGGTTTTTCTACTTTTCTCTGTTAATGTGTTGAATTACATTGATTTTCAAATGTTAAACTAAACTTGCATTCATAAAATAAGCCCAACTCGATTGTGATGTGTAATTTTTAAAAATATATCCCTGGATTTGGTTTGCATCTATGCTCCTGACAGAAATTGGTCCTTAATTTTCATACTTCTAGTGTCCTGATTGGATTTTGGTGTCTTGGTTATACTGGCCTCATAAAAAGAGGGAAGGGTTCCTTCTTTTACAGTTCTCGAGATGAGTTTGTAGGATTGGTATTATTTCTTTCTCCTGTGCTTGGAAGATTTCATTGGTGAAACTTATCTGGACCTGGAGGTTACTAGTGAGAAAGTTTTAAAGGATATATTTCTTTAATAGAAATAGGACTATTTAGCTTTTCTATTTCTTTCTGTGACACATTTGCTAGGTTTATCTGTGCCATCTAGTTTTTCAATTTATTTGCATAAAGTGGTCCACATTTCAGTATCTTTTAAAAGTTTGTAGAATCTTTAGTGGCATCCCTGTTTCATTACTTAGTGATTATTTCTACATCTTTCTTGTTGATTAGTCTTTATTAGTTTTATTAGGTTTATTAGTTTTATTAGTCAAATAATTACCTTTTGGCCTTTTGAATTTTGCTATTGTAGATTTATGTTTCATTTATTTTTCCTTTTTAACATGTTCTTCTATTCTTTCTGCTTTTAATGTCTATTTTTAAAATAATAATTGAAATAGATACGTAGATCATTGATTTATAGCTTTCTTCTTTTCAAATGTGCATTGAAGGTTGTATGTTTTCTTCCAAGCAGCTGTAGCTACAGCTGTCAAGTTTTGATTTGTCATATTTTTATTATTGTTTGTCTCAAAGTACCATGTGCTTTCCAGTGTGACTTTAAATTTCCATTATGAGTTTTTTCTTTTTATCTGGGATTTTAAAAGTTTATTGTTCAATTTCTAAACATTTGGGGGATTTTTTAGTTATATTATTGTAATTGAGTTATAACTCCAGCGTGGTTAGAGAGCATACACCGTGCAATTTCAGTCTTTTGAAATTTGTTGTGCAGTGTTCTATAAATATCAGTTTTGCAAAATTCATTAATCTTGTTTAAATCTTCCACATCCTTACTTTTTTTCTGTGCTTGATTTATCATTTTCTGAGAGAGGATTTGTTTATTTCTTTCAGTTTTTACCAGGGCATTGAACCAGTTCATTCTGGTTTGAATCCCTGCTGAGAATTTGCATTTCCACCCCAGATATACTGAATCAGAATCTACATCTCAACAAGATCTCAGGTGACTCTTATGTACAATATATTTTGAGAACCACTTTTCTACTAGTGATTCTCAGAATTGGTCCCTAGCCAGCAGGATTGCATTGCCTAGGAACTTGTTAGAAATGCAATTCTTAGCAGAGGTTCAAACCAGATTGAACTGGTTCTAAGTCCTGGTTTTTACTAATGGAGAATAAAGAGTTATTATATCTTCCTGTTGATTAATCCTTTTGCCATTAGGATAACATTATGATATCTTTAAGTAATGCTTTTTGACTTAAGTTTTATTTAATCTGATGTTAGTAGAGCTACTCTAGCCCTTTTTATTAGTATTTACATTAAATGTCTTATTGCAGACATTTAGTTTCAGCTTTCTCTCTTTGGTATGTTTATTATTAAGTAGAATATAGTTAGTTGTTTTTTTTTTTAAATCCAGCCTGATAAAATTTTTATCTTTTAATTTTTTTTTTTTACATTTAATGAATTTTTATTTTTATTTTATTTTTCTTTTTTCAATTTTATTGGATATTCTTTTTTTTTTTTTTTTTTATTTTATTGTACTTCAGGTGAAAGCTTACAGAGCAAATAGTTTCTCATGAAATAGTAGTACACATGTTGTTCTATGACATTGGTTAACAACCCCACAACATATTAAGCCTCTAAATTCTCAACCTTTTTTTTTTTTTTTTTTTTGATGAAAATACAGATAGCCAAAGACACACCGTTTCAAAAATTTCTACATTCACAGTTCAGTGACATTGACTACGCTCTTCCAACTGTGCTGTTATTCTCACTTAAGATGAAGGCTTGCTGAACAAAATAGTTTTTCATTTAACAGTTACTACACATGTTGCCCTATGACAATGGTTAACAATCTCACAGCACATCAAGAATATCCTTACTCCACCTTGTGTTCCCTATCACCAGGGGACTTCCTTGTCTTCTGGCCCTTGTCACTGGACTACTGTACCTCTTTAGTCTCATTTGTTTTTTTTATTTTTTGTTATTTTATTTTATTTTAACACCATTTCAAAACTTTTTACTTACACATTTAAGTGATATTGACTGTGCTCTTCCAATTGTGCTGCCATTCTCGCCCAAGATGAAGGCTTACAGGACAAAACAGCCTCCCATTTAATAGTTAACTACAAATGTTGCCCTATAGCAGTGGTCAACAATCTCACAATACATCGACAGTGTCCTTATTCAATTTGTGTTCCTTATCATCAGTTTCCTACTCCCCCTCTGCCTTCTGGCCCTTGTCACCAGACTCCTGTACCTCATTAGTCCCATTTAGTTTTACTGGGCTGTCCACTCCCAGGCTTAACATCGAACCTCGAAGGTAACTTCACCTCTGAGCTGAAAGGGTGTCTGGGGGCCACACTCTTGAGGTTTCTCTAGTATTCTTTAGGCCAGTAAATCTGGTCTTTTTTTTTTGTGAGTTAAAATTATGCTCTACATCCTTCTCCAGCTCTGTCCAGAACCCTCTGTTGTGATCCTGGTCAGAGCAGTCAGTGGTGGTAGCCAGGCACCATCTAGCTGTACTGGACTCAGTCCGGTGGAGGCCTTGGTAGCTGTGGACAATTAGTCCTTTGGACTAATCTTTTCGTTGAATCCTGTTCTCTTCATTCTCCCTTGCTCCCGAAGGGATGAGACCAGTGGAGTATCTTAGATGGCCGCTCATAGGCTTTTAAGACCCCAGACACTACTCACCAAGGTAGAATGTAGAGCATTATCTTTATAAGTAGTGTCATGCCAGTTGAGCTAGATGTTCCCCGAGCCCATGGTCCCCAGAGCCCTCCGTCCAACAACTCAGTCCCTCGGGGGGTTTGGATGTGTCTATAGGGCCTCCATGACCTTTCCTTGTGCAGGTTGTGTTAGTTTCCCCTGTACTGTGTACTATCTCACCTCTCACCCAAGTTACCACTTATCTATTACCTATTTAGTATCCCCCCCCCCCCCCATCCCTGGTAACCAACAAGGATTGTTACATTTTGCGTGTGAATTTTTTCATGGATTTTTACAATAGAGGTCTCATACAATATTTGTCCTTTTGTGATTGACTTATTTCACTCAGCATAATGTCCTCCAGTTTCATCCATGTTATGAGATGGTTCACAGATTCATTGTTGTTCTTTCTCGTTGCTTATTGGATATTCTTACCCATTTGTTTTTATTGTGCTTTAAGTGAAAGTTTACCGTTCAAGTTAGTTTCTCATACAGAAATTTATACACATTGTTATATGACCCTAGTTGCTCTCCCTATAAAGTGATAGCACACTCCTCCTTTCCACCCTGGATTTCTTGTTTCCATTCAAATAGCTCCTGTACCTTTCTGTCTTCTCATCTCGCCTCTGGACAGGAGCTGTCTATTTAGTCTCATGTGTCTACTTGAGCTAAGAAGCACTGTCTTCACGAGTATCATTTTATGTCTTATAGTCCAGTGTAATCTTCATGTGAAGAGTTGGTTTCGGGAATGGTTTTAGTTCTGGGCTAACAGAGAGTCTGGGGCCATGTCTTCTGGGGTCCCTCCAGTCTCAGTCAGACCATTAAGTCTGGTCTTTTACTAGAATTTGAGTTCTGCACCCCGCTTTTCTCCTGCTCCATCAGGGACTCTCTGTTGTGTTCCCTGTGAGGGCATTCTTTGGTGGTAGCCGGGAACCATCTAGTTCTTCTGGTCTCAGGCTGATGGAGTCTCTGGTTTATGTGGCCCTTTCTGTCTCTTGGGCTAATACGTTCCTTGTGTCTTTGGTGTTCTTCTTTCTCCTTTGCTCCAAATGGGTTGAGACCACTTGGATGACTGCTTGCTAGCTTTTAAGACCCCAGATGCCACTCACCAAAGTGGAATGTAGAACATTTTCTTAATAAACTTTGTTATGCCAGTTGACCTAGATGTCCCCTGAAAGCATGGTCCCCAGACCCCTATCCCTGCTACTCTGTCCCTCGAAGTGTCTGGTAGTATTAAAAAATATGGAACACTTCACGAATTTGCATGTCATCCTTGTGCATGGGTCATGCTAATCTTCTCTGTATTGTTCCAATTTTAGTGTATGTGCTGCTGAAGCAAGCACCATCTTTTAATTTGGGTATATTTAGTCAACTGACATTTAATGTAATGCGACTACTTACTGATCATAAAGATGGCACAGGACTGGGCAAAGTTTCGTTCTGTTACACATAAAGTTGTTCTAAGTAGAAACTGACTTGATGGCAACTGACACCACCACCACCACTACTTGTTAGTATTTCTTTTCTCTTTGTCCTGCCTATTCTGAATATTTTTTTTCTCATTTCTTGCTTTTTCTTGGATTAATGGAGTATTTTTAATTATTCTTTTCCCCTCCATTAATTTCTTATTTTTACCTTCTTTTATTGATTTCCCTAAGGATTGTCACATGCATCCTTGATAAATTAGTATTTTACCTATTTCCAGCTTCTACCTTTTTTGGTTATTGATGTCATGTATTTTAGTTCTCTCTATGTATTTCAAGTCTTCCAAAATGTTATTATGATTATGCTGCTCTTATTCATTTAGATTTACCTACATACTTACATTTTCTGCTGCTCTTCACATTCACATAACTTCTTCACATTCACATAGTTCCCTTTGAGATCATTTTCCTTTTGACTGAAAAATTTCTGCTTGCATTTGTTTAGTGCAAATCTGCTGAAGATACATTATCTGCTTTGTCTGAAAAATACATTTATTTTTAGTTAAAATTTTTTAAAATTAAGGTATATATTGTAGATTCTTGTATAACCATCGTGCAGATCAAGATATAGGACATTTCCAGCATATGCTAGAGTCTCCCCTCCTTCTCTAAGTGAATGACTATCTTAGTCGTCTAGTGCTGCTATAACAGAAGTACCACAAGCGGATGGCTTTAACATAGAGAAATTTATTCTCTCACAGTCAAGTAGGCTACAAGTCGAAATTCAGGGCATCAGCTCTAGGAGAAGGCTTTCTCTGTCAGCTCTGGAGGAAGGTCTTGTCATCAGTCTTCCCTTGGCCTGGGAGCATCTAAACGCAGGAAACTCAGGTCCAAAGGACATGCTCAGGGGAAGGCTTTCTCTCTCTGTTGGCCTTCTCATCTATCCTCCCCAGAACTAGGAGCGTCTCTGCACAGGGACCCTAGGTCCCAAGGATGCTTTTTGCTCCCGGCACTGCATTCTTGGTGGTATGAGGTCCCCAACTCTCTGCTTGCTTCCCTTCCCTTTTATCTCTTGTAAGATAAAAGGTGGTGCAGGCTACACCCAAAGGATACTCCCTTTACATTGGATCCGGGATGCGCCCTTATTAAGGGTGTTACAATCCCACCCTAGTCCTCTTCAACATAAAATTATAATCACAAAATGGAGGACATCCAGGCGATACTGGGAATCATAGCCTTGCCAAATTGATACACACATTTTTTGGGGGACATAATTCTATGTGTGACAATAACCATCTCCCCATTAAGTAGCTATTCTGACTGCTATCACCACAGATTAATTTTGTCTGTTTTTGAATTTTATATTAATATATAGTTGCCATGTAAGATTTTTTATCTTAAACATAAATTAAAAAAATGCTCAAGTTTGATGTGTGTAAGTTCATTTAGTTCATTGCACGGTAGTCATGGCAAGGCATGCAAGTAAGACCTCACAACATTCATTTAGAACTAGAGAATCAGAATCAGCAATTAAAATTACAATGTTAGTTCAGTGGTTAGAGTCCATATCTTTAGATTTCAGGCTTTTACCTTTTATGAGCGGTCTTGGGAGGGAGGTTTGACCATGGCTTGAACTTGGTGGAGGTCCCTTGTAGTTAGGATCTGAGGTCAGTGGCAGTGGACAGAATCTCAGTCCAAAGTCTCATTCTTCAGAGAGAGTCAGACTCTAGGTGGAGGTTCCGTCTCTACCTTCTCTCAGTGAGTGATTAGAAATTCAGGGTTTATATGTGAATTTCTCTTCTTGGCCTTACATGGTAAGGGCTGGTGTGATGTCAAAGACTAGTATGTTATGTGTTTTCTCCAGGGTTGGAGATTAGCTGAATGTCACATATTTTCTTCAAGATTAGAGATTAAGTAGGTTGTTTAGATTTATGTTTTAAGGTCAGTTTACAAAGATTAACTATGTTAATGTTTCTTTGATCACAGCATACCAGGTCAAAATCAGCTTAAAGGTTGTTTCACATACTTCTATGTTTCTGTGTCAAAGTTCAGAGAATTTGTAAATAACTTTATAATGAATTACAGGTTTCTAATAACTTATATAGTTAATGTTAGAGAGCCTCACAAAGGTAGACATGTTTATATTTCTAAGTTCATATTATGAGTGCTTATACGGATGTATTTTGGAAGTATAATAGTAACTTTATATGATTTGAGAGCATCATAGAAACATACAGAACAATAGTATATATTCTTCTGTTTCTGGCTTTTTTTGCTCAACATTCTTTTTGTGTAATGTATCCTTGTTCTTATTGGTTAACAGTATTCTTTTATATGAATATACCACAAGTTATTTATCCATACTACTGTTCGTGGGTATTTTAGTTGTTTGTGGTTTTTGGCCATTTGAATAATGTATCTGTGAACATTCTTGTACATGTCTTTTGGGGGATATAAGTGCTCATTTATGTTTGATATATACTTAGGAGTGGAATTGCTGGGCCACAGGGTAGGTATATTTAACTTTAGTAGATAGTGCCAAATAGTTTCCCAAGTGGATACCAATTTATCCTCCTATCATCAATGTGTAAAAGTTTCAGTTGCTTCACAGCCTCATCAACACTTGTGGTTGTCTTTTTGACTTTAGCCATTTTTTGTGGGTGTGTGGTGGTATTGCATTGTGATTTCACTTTGCATTCCCTGATGACTCTTACAGTTGAACCTATTTTCGTATCAGTTCATCACATGATTTGTGTGTGTGTGTGTGTGTGAAGTATACATTATGGGGGTAGAGTAGTGGGAGTGGGTAGGTGGGTTGTCTGACTTATTGGTATGTAGTTCTTTATATATCCTGCATACAAGTCCTTTGGTGGAGTTATATATGTGTGTGTATTAAATAAAATATCTTTTTCCCCTTGGTGGCTTGACTTTTCCCTCTCTTGATGAATCTTTTATTGAACAGAAGTTCTTAGTTTTAATGAGGTTTGATTAATTATGCTTTTTTAAATGATTAGCGCTTTTTGTATTCCTTTTTAGAAATACTTTCTAACCCAAAGCATGAAGATATTTTCCTATATTATCTTCTATCTTCTATAACCTTTTTTGAAAAAACCTTTCATACTTAGGTTTATGACCCATCTGGTATGGATTTTTTGTGTTTTATGAGTCATGAGTCAAGATTCATTTTATTTTTTGTATATTTCTTAGCACCATTTTTAAAAAAAATAGTGCTTTTGGTGAAAGTTTACAGCACAAATTAGTTTCTCATTAAAAACTTTGTATACAAATTGTTTTGTGACATTGGTTGCAATCCCCACAGTGTATCAGCATTCTCACCTTTTCCACACTGGGTTCCCTGTGTCCATTCATTCAGTTTTCCTGTCCCTTCCTGCCTTCTTAGCGTTGCTTTTGGGCAGGTGTTGCTGTTTGGTCTTATATACTTGATTAAGAAGCACATTCCTCACACGTGTTGTTGTTTTTTTAATAGGCCTATCTAATCTTTGGCTGAAAGGTGGACTTCTTTCGGAGGTGGGCAGGGCAGGACAAACATCTTCTGTTCACCTTGCCTTCTTCCTTCTGTTCCATCTTTTTCCCACCTTCTCCTCTTCCTTTTCCTTCACATCTTCTTACCACATGCTCTTTGAAAATGCTCAAAGGATCAAAGGTATGGTATTGGTGGTTGAAGCTGGACCAGAAAACTATTTACATTTCAATTACTTTTCTTCCCTGTTTCAAATCCTACATGGATTTTTTTTGAATTGTGGTAAGATATATATAACATTTGCCATTTCAACCATCTTTACGTGTACAATTCAGTGATATTGATTACGTTTACTATGTTGTACAAACATTACTACCAGTTTCCATCAAGTTGATTCTAACTCATGGCGACCCTACGTGGGCTCCATAGGGTTTTCAATGACTAATTTTTGAGCAGTAGATCCCCAGGCCTTTCTTCTGAGGTACTGCTGGGTGTACTCGGACCTCCAGTCTTTTGGGTAGCAGCCAAGTGCATTTACTGTTTGTACCACCCAGGAACTCCCACCACTATCTAGTGGTTTTTAATATGCATCCTTTTACCATTCAAAGAATTCGGCATCTTTCAGGAAGTGTCACAATATTCTTACTCATCACAGAGACATCACTGTCAGTTTTCTTCCTGCTGCTAACTTTGCGCTCTCTGTTCTTCCTATCTATGCATAGACCGCAGAGTGATATCAAATAAATTGCCTAGAGTTTGAGTAAAATAAAAATGAATTGGAATGACACAGACACACATGCATAATTTCTGCCAAAAAGACAGTATCTTACTCAGTTGGGTATAAGAATTGGAAAGGAAGTTTTCAGTTCTTCCTTTCCAGTTCTTAAAAACCCAAACTCTTAAAAGCCTCAATTTGCAAATGTATTATTTTTATATGCCTCAAAAACCCAAGAATTAACTGAAACTTACTACAAATAAAAGAGGTAATTTAGTAGTAATTATATATACACACACAGACCACTAGTTTTTAATATATAAATGACTACAATTAGAAGATGCTGGAAAAGAAAACACATTTATAATAGCCACATCATGAGCATTAATTCTCAGTTAATTAATAAACACCCTCAGTACATATGCCAGTTATTAGACAGCCTGATTCTAAAGCTCATATGGGGGAATAGGAGCCCTGGTGGCACAGTGGTTAAGCGCTCAGCTGCTACCTGAAAGGTTGGTGGTTCGAACCTCACAGCTGCTCCATAGGAGAAAGATGTGGCCATTTGCTTCCATAAAGATTACAGCCTTGGGAATCCTTTGGGGTAGTTCTACTCTGTCCTATAGGGTCGCTATGAGTTCGAATTGACTAGACAGCAACGGGTTTGGTTTGGGTTTGTTTATATGGGGAGAATAATCAAGAATCATCAGGAAAGCTCTTGAAAGGAAGAACAGTGCTAGCTTGATCTATCTATAAAACATAGTATAAAACCTCAACAATTAACATATGAATGAAAAGTTCAGAAATAGACTCATATATCGGAATTTAATATTTATTAAAGGCAGCATCTCCAGTTAGCGGAGAAGAGAGAGAATTTTTGATAAATGGTCTTGAGACAACTGTATAGCCAATTGAGAAAATCTGTTTGTGGATACCATTAAACCTCATACCATGTACCAGGACCAACTACAAATGGATTAAAGGTTCAAGTGTTAAAAATAAGACAGTGCAAATACAACCTAAGTATTCATCAGTAGGGAATTGGTTGAATAAACTATGGTATATCCACACAGTGGAATGCTGTGTTAAGTGTAGTAAAGAAAGAGAAAGTTCACTGTACTGATATGGAGAGATCTCCAGGATATATTACAAAGTGAATACAGTAAGGTGCAGGATAGCGTATGAAGTATGCTATCATTTGTTTAAGAAAAAAAAAAAGATTGTCGTGCTTTGTACTTATATTTTCATAAAGTAATATGTAAATGTATTATGTACTTTAAAAAGTCATAAAAATTTTTTCCAGGTTGAGATGGCTTCATCTGTAAGTTCTGTGAATCATCTTAAGGAAGAAATGATTCTAAACTTATAAAAATTTTCCCAGATAGTAGGAAAAAAGGGACCACTTTCCAACTCATGTTATGAGATTAGAATAACCTTGATTTGAAACGAGACAAAGATGTTGAGTGAAGGAAGTAACCTAGGAGGGAATACATATGATATCACTTTATCAGAAAGTGAGGATAATGGTTATCTAGTGGGAAGGTGGGGTTTTGGTCAGGTGGAGGTGCATGGGGGCGTTTCTGGGTTGCTGCAGGGGTTCTGTTTCTTGATCTGGGCTTTAGTTATATGTTCACTTTTTAATTGTGTTTAACTCTACATTTGCTTTATTTTCCTTTATGTATGTATGTTGTAATTAATAATAAAAATGTTTTAAAATAATATTAGAAAGAAGCTGAAATAATGATGGAATATGTGCTATCTAACAAATTAGCTTGAAAATACATAAAGTAACAATTTGGGGTAGGGGAATAAGAGGACTTTCAACAATTTAAGATAGAGCTTTTAATACCACTGTGGCAGAAGTTGGTAAATCAAGCAGATTAAAAAAATCAAGATGTAGAAGTTTTTATTTTATGAAGGGAAAACCTTTTAGTGGCACAGTTATTCTGTTCCATGTTAAATTGGTTGATAGAGTAAAGCAGTGGTTTTTAAAAACAAAAAGCTGTTTTCTTCCAAACTAGTTTCACCAGGGGATCAAAGCTCAGTCATTCAGTGCATGGTTTAGAGCCATCCACGTGTTTTTTTTTTAAGGCAGAACATTAGGATATGTAGTTGTGTAGCTAGCACAGCAATTCTAGGAAGTATTAGAATTGTTCCTTTATATATTCAGCTGAGGTATATTACAAATAAAATTTATATTAAACAAAATCAGGCTACAGAAAAAGCCAGAGAGGGTATGCAGCACTGGAAGGCTTAACAGATTTAGAGGCCCCAGAAGAAAGTGGCTTTTGTCATTTAAAGGGCTGTCCTCTATCTCTCCTCTCAATTTATTCCAAACCTTTAAAGTAACATCTTTCTAAGAGGTACTGCTTATATGTGGCAGTTTAAATCCTTTTTAGAATTCCACTTTACGTTTCTTTGAAAAACTGAAGACAAACCCTTCAGGTCCTCACTCAGTTTTACTCTCTGGAGATGTCCTGGTGGGGGAGGGGTTGGAGGTTTGTTGTAGCAGGAGTTGGAGCAGTAGGCACTAGTCTATGTGAAAGTCCTTATTAGGAAAATTGAAGGGCTTACTGTGCCATGTCAGCAGTGAGGATCAGTCCATGGAGGAGGCTGAGATGTAGCCAGGGTTTAGAGTTGTTTTCTGTCTAAGAAGGCTCATAGAAAAGATCAGCTGAAATAGTACACACAAGATTTGGCCTAGCCCAGTTGTTTAGGCCGTGAAGCACACTAGCCACTATCTAAACCTGTTGAATCTTATCTGAACTAAAAGAATAAAAGACAGTCCTACCCCTACCCTCAACCGGCCATATTAGAAAAAACTTACCCGGCGCTGGCTGGACAGGCTAAAACTTTTTCTAGTACTGATTGGTACATAAGATTCCAGTCACCATCTTTGATTCAATTCCACAGTAGCCCTCTTCTCAGAGAAATTGAATAAGCCATTGTTACCCCAGTCAGTTTTCTAGGAGATGGTAGCCAGCCAGCAGAGGGTGCCATTCTTCACTCTCCAGACCAGGATGCAGATGGTGTGGCCTCCCATCATTTCTTTGGTGACATGTTGGACACTGCAGACTTGTACTGCAGGAAGTCAGCATACACAGAGAAGGCTCCCTCCACTGGGCCATTATTGTAAATATCAGCCATAATCTCCTTACTGGAAGGGACACTGTAGATACTGTAGCTATAGTACTTTTCTTCTTTGTAAGAAGGAACACTGCCAGGCTTACAGGTCCTGCTGCACTTGGGAGTATCTCCCCACCTCCATTACATGGAAGCTGAGAGTCACTGAAATGGTTCTCACATTGGGGAATTGAATAGGGTCTGCAGCATATGTGAAAGTCATAGAAGCCCCCAGCGACAGATCTTTCTTGGTCCAGAAGTTCCAGGGTCTAGAAGGAAAGCTCCCATTGCAGCCATCCCTACACTGTGTAGCAGGAGAGCAGTCCTCAGTAGACATCTCCATGTTGGCATTCCCACTGGTGTGAATACAGACCTGGTCAGAAATGATTCCCATGGCCCCAGACACCTAGAAAGAGCCACAGGAATGCTCGTCTCTGATGTCATTTAACAGTTGGACAGTTTGGCCACTATTCTTGGGCATCAGAGCTTTTAGGCAGATCCATTTCGTTAACAAACTGTATTTTCTGAGGCAGTTTGGGTCTATCCAGGAAGGTCACATAGTTCATGTCTGCATTATGGAGGCTGAAGAGTTCATCTGCAGGGGTCTACTTGGGGTAATACACCATCAGGCAGAAGATGTTGGGATCTAGATCCTGGATTTACTGAAGCCGAAGAGACCCTAACTCAGTTGTTGCCATGTGCAGTCCTAGTACCAGGTTCCTGGAACCCACTTCCACCATTGTTGCCACTTGGACAAAATATAGAATATCTTATAACATGATTTTAATGCTGTACCTAATAGATAAATATAGCACTTTATACCCAATAGAGAATACACATTCTTTTCTAGCACACACAGATCATTCTTGAAATTCACCATGTCCTAGGCCACAAAGGGTACATCAGTGCTCATCAGCTGAAAATGACTCATGTCTGAAAATTTAAAAACATAGATCATAAAGGAAATTATAAAATAAATAGATGTGAATGAAAATGGAAATGCTGTATGTCAGAATTTGTGAGACACAACTAAAGCAGTATATAAAGAGAGATTCATAGCTTTTAATAAATTTACCAGGATTCAGTAAACTTTGGTAACCAATAAGCGAAACATTAATTCCAGAAGCTGGAAAAAGAACCAAAGAGTGAAGAGGAAGGAAGAAAATAATAAAAACAAGACCAGAGTCTATTAAATAAAGAGGATATATTATCAGAACCCAAAATTGGTTCTTTGAAAAAGTTACTATGATGTTTAAAAATTGTTGGGCTGTAGGCAAAAAGGTGGAGACCTGGTGACGCAGTGGTTAAAGTGATCGACTACTAACCAAAAGGTTGGTGGTTTGAAACCACCAGCAGCTCTGTGGGAGAAAGATATAGTAGTCTGCTTCCATAGAGATTTATTATGGGGTTGCTG
Source organism: Dugong dugon (assembly GCA_030035585.1). Classification (NCBI taxonomy): domain Eukaryota; kingdom Metazoa; phylum Chordata; class Mammalia; order Sirenia; family Dugongidae; genus Dugong; species Dugong dugon. Next base: position 16,685,411 of record CM057469.1, on the reverse strand, counting down.
TGAGTCAGAATCAACTTGATGGCAGTTGGTTTTTGGTGGGTTTGTAGGTGAAAAGGAATCCCAGGGTAGTGCAGACAGTTAAGTGCTTGGCTGCTAACCGAAAGGTTGGAGGTTCAGGTCCACCCAGATGTGCCTCAGGAGAGAGGCCTGGTGATTTACTTCTGAAAAATCAGCCACTGAATATCCGATGCAGTGCAATTCTATTCTGACACACATGGGGTTGCCGTGAGTCAGAATCGACTCAACAGCAACTGGTTTGGTTTTATAGGTGAAAAATCATGTAATTATTTCAATAGATGTGGAAAAAAAACATAGAAGTTCAATACGTGTTTATTATAAAAACTCAGAAAATAGGAATAAAGGGAAATAGCCTTAATCTGGTAAGGGATATGTGTCAAAATGTGAAGTAAACCTTTAAAAAATCTTTAGATGTATTTCATTAAGATCAGGAACAAGACAAAGATGGTTACCATTGTTAAAATTTTACATGTTACTGGAGGTTCTGGCTGATGCGTTAAGAAAAGGAAACGAATTAACAAGGTTGGAAGAGAAATAAATATTTATAGATCATCTACATATAAAAATCTACAGAAGCAATAGAAAAAATATAGGTATTAGTAAGATCATTTAGTATTTTGCCAAATAAAAGATCATCTTACAAAAATCATTCGAGTTTCTCTGTGCTTGGAATAATCAACTAAAAGAGATAATGATGTAAGATACCATTCACAATAAAAACAAAAGCAATCAAGTCTTTAGGATTTAATCTAACAAAAAATGCATAAGAACCACATGGAGAAACAATTTAAACTTATTACAGTATATGATAAAAAAACCTGAAAAATAGATATACTGTGTTCAAAGATGGTACAGCATATTTGTAAAGATGTCAGTTCTTCCTAAATTAATCTATAAATTCTATGAAATGCCAATCAAAATCCAGTGGAATATTTTGAAAATTTGACACACTGAATAATTTGCATGGAACTTCTGATTCTGACACACTTGCTTGTATCTGACCATTCCTCCTGCTGAGAACAATTAGAAAACCTTGAGGAAAAATGTAAGTTAATCTGTTTGAAGGTATAAGAGAGCTATGAAATCAGCAAAGACTGAAGAGGTCAGTAGTCTCAGAGAAAGGTCTGTTGAGAGGTGAACCCAGCATTCAGCTCTGCCTTTCTCTCGGAGGCAGTTGTAATTTTCCTAGGCAATGGCAGAGAAGCTAAAGAGAAGTTTCAGAAATCTTACAGGCAGGGAAAACAAAAATTGGAGTTCAAGTACCAATAAATAGGAGGGCTCTATTAAATATCCCAGGTATTCATTTGGGACTTCTGAAGGGCTACATCCTAAAAATAACAATTGGAAATAGGCCAACCCTGATAAGACTGAAACCCAGTTTTAATCAAATGAATACCGAGGCCTAGAAATGAAACAGACAGTGATTTAAATGAAAACTCAGTAAATAGCTAGGTTTCATAGCAAATTGGACAAGCTGAAGAGAGGATGAGTTAGTGGGAAAATAGGCCAGTAGAAAAGATCCAGACTGAAACATGGAGAGAAAAAAGTGGATAAAATAAATTAAGAATAAAAATAAATTAAGACTCATATTAAACATAGTGCAAAATTTAACATGTATGTACTCGTAGTTCCAGAAGGAGATAAAGAGAATGGGACAGAAACAATATTTGAAGAGAAAATGGTGAGAATTTTCCAAAGCTCTGAAGACATAAATCTGTACATAGATTCAAGAAGTCCTATGACCCCCTTGACAGGATAATACAAAGAAAATTACATTCAGTATGTCATAGTAATAAGATTTCTGAAAACCAAAGATAAAGATAAAATTTTAACAGTTGGTGAAAGAAAAAGGACACATAACTTTCAAAAGAGCGTAAGTGTGGTGGTTAATGTTACGTGTCCACTAGTCTGTGGTTCTCAGTGGCTTGGCAGACATTGGACTGATTCCTCTTCCATAATGTAGTAACTTCTGTGATGTGATCTGATGTGATCAGCCAATTGAAAATGTAGTTTTCATTGGGAGTGTGGACTGCCTCCAGTATATAAATGGATGTTCTGGCAAGGCTCTCTCTCTCTCTCAACCCTGCATTCTTCTTATCGCCTGACTTCCGGTTCTTGGGATGTAAGCCTGCAGACGTCTTCAGCTTGCCACCAGACCTGCAGATTTTGGATTTGCCAGTCCCTGCAACCCTGTGAGTCAGCAGAGATCTCCAGCCTGCCACCTGACCTGCAGATTTTGGGTTCATCAGCCCCTGCAGCGTGAGCCAGCAGAAGTCTTTGGCCTGCTGCCTGACCCATAGATTTGGGACTTGCTAGCCTCGACAATTGTTTGAGCTGTTCCTTGAAATAAATCTCTGTCTCTATATTTATATATACGCTTCACTGGTTTTGCCTGTCTAGAGATCCCATACTAAGACAATAAGGTATTCACTTCTCAAAAGAAGTAATTAATGGAAGTTGAAGATAGTGGAAGATGGCATCTACTGAAAGAAGAAAACTTGTCAACTTAGGATTCTATATCCAGCAAAAATATTTTTTAAAAATAAAGGTAAAAACTACAAAATATTGTTAAAAGTAATTAACGAAGACTTGGACAAATGAAAAGACATTTCGTGTTCATGGATTGAAGACTTAATATTGTTAAGATCGCATTACTCTCCAAAGTGATCTACAGATTCAACTCCATTCCTATCAAAATCCCAGCTGCCTTTTTTTGGTAGAAATTGACAAACTGATTCTAAAATTTATATGGAAATACAAAGGATCCAGAATAGACAAAACAGTCTTGGAAAAGAAGAAGAAAGTTAGAGGGCTTGCACTTCTTGATTTCAAAACTTACTACAAAGCAACAGTAATCAAGGCGTGTGGGTAGACATACAGATCAATGGCATAGAATTGAGAGTACAGAAGTAAACCCATACATGTATAGTCAATTGATTTTTGACAAGCCTGCCAACACCACTGAACGAGAGAAGAATAGTCTGAAAAATGGTGCTGGGACAACTGGATATCCACATGCAAAAGAATGAAATTGGACCCCACATATGCAAAAATTAACTAAAAATGGATCATAGACCTAAATGAAAGAGCTAAAACTATGAAACCCTTCAAAGGGAAAAGTAGCTGTAAATTTTTGTGACCTTGGGTTAGGCAGCGATTTCTTAAATATGACACCAAAAGCCCAAGCTGCCAAAAAAAAGATAAATTGGACTTCATCAAAATTAAAAATGTTTGTGCTTCAAAAAACGCTATCAAAAAAGTGAAAAGGGGTAAGACAGTACACAATACTGGGGAAGTCAGCACAACTTTACAAGGAAAGGTCATGGAAGCTCCATAGACACATCCAAACTCCCTGAGGGACTGAATTGCTGGGCTGAGGTCTGTGGGGACCATAGTCTGGGAGAACATCCAGCTCAGTTGGCATAACACAGTTTATAAAGACAGTGTTCTACATTGTACCTTGGTGAGTAGCGTCTGAGGTCTTAAAAGCCTGTGAGCAGCCATCTAAGATACTCCACTGGTCTCACCCGTTCAGGAGCAAGCGAGAATGAAGAGAACAGGATACAAGGAAAAGATCAGTCCAAACACTAATGGACCACCGCTACCGTGGCCTCCACCAGACTGGGTCCAGTACAGCTAGACAGTGCCTGGCTACCACCACTGACTGCTCTGACTGGGATCACAACAGAGGGTCCTGGACAGAGCTGGAGAAGATGTAGAACAAAATTCTAACTCACAAAAAAGACCAGATTTACTGGCCGGACAGACTGGAGAAACCTTGAGTGTATGGCCTCCAGATACCCTTTTAGCTCAGTGGTGAAGTCACTCCTGAGGTTCACCATTCAGCTGGGGACTGGACAGCCCCATAAAACAAAATGGGACTAATAAGGCATAGCAGTCCAGGGACAAGGACTAGAAGGCAGGAGGGGACAGGAAAGCTGGTGATAGGGAACCCAAGGTTGAGAAGGGACAGTGTTAACATGTTGTGGGTTTGGTGACCATTGTCATAGGGCAATATGTGTACTAACTGTTTAATGAGAAACTATTTGTTCTGTAAACCTTCATCTAAAGTACACAAAAAAAATTCTGTGAGATCAAATTGACAACAGCAACTCAAAAGGTTTGATGGGAAGCCTAGGGCGCAGTAAGTTGAAGCTAATGGTGACGGAATAATTTGGAAAAGGACAGTGAGAATAGCAGCACAACTGGAAGAATGTAATCGATGTCACTGAATTGTACATGTAGAAATTTTTGAAATGCTGTATCTTTGGCTGTGTATATTTTCACAAAAAAAAAAAAGGTCCTCCAAGGTTGGGAAGGGAGAGTGTTGACATGTCATGGGGGTTGTTAACCAATGTCAGAAAACAGTATGTGTACTGACTGTTTAATGAGAAACTATTTGTTCTGTAAACCTTCATCTAACGTACAAAAAAAAAAATAAATAAAAAAAGAAAGTGAAAAGATAGCTTACACAATGGGAGAAAATAATTGCAAATCGTATATCTGGTCAGGGACTAGCATCTAGAATATATAAAGCTTTCTTATAACTGAACGATAAAAAGACAATCTAATTTAAAAATTGACAAAGGATTTCAATAGACATTTTCCCACAGAAGATATACAAATGGCCAATAAGCACATGAAAAGATGCTCCAAATCATTAGTCATTGTTGTTTTTATACTTGCCATCAAATTGATTCTGACTCATGGCGACCCCGTGTGTGCAGAGTAGAACTGCTCTGTAGGGTTTTCAAGGCTATGACCTTTTGGGAGCAGATCACTAGGCCTGTCTTCTTAGGTGCCTCTGGGTGGGTTCAAACCACCAGCCTTCTGCTAGTAGTGGAACGTTTAATCTTTTGGGACACCCAGAGACTCTCATTAGTCATTAAGGAAATGCAAATCAAAACCACAATAAGATACCTCTTCTCTCTCACTAGGATGGCTGTAATGAAAAAGACAGCTATAACTAGTGTTGGAGAGGATGTGGAGAAATTGGAATCCTTTTTCACTGCTGTTGGGGATGTAAAATGGGTGCAGGCACAGTTTAATAGTTCCTCAAAATGTTAAACATAGGATTACCATATGATGCTAGATGATATACTCAAGAGAATCGAAAACTTACATCCACACAAAAACGTGTACATCACTGTTCATGGCAGCCTTAGTTATAACAGCTAAAAAGTAGAAACAACCCAGATGTCCATCAACTGATGAATGGATAAATAAAATGGAGTATATCCATATAGTGGGATTTTATTCAGTAATGAAGAATGAAGTCCTGGTACATGCTGCAACATGGATGAACCTTGAAAACATTATGCTGAATGAGATAAGTCAGATACAAAAGGAAAAATATTGTATGATCCCATTTATATGAAATATCTAGAATAGGCAAATGCATAGAGTCCACAGCAGATTAGTAGTTAACGGTAAGCTGGGGGAGGGGAGAGTGGAGCATGACTGCGCCTGGGTGCAGGATTTCTTTTTCGGGTGATGAAAATGTTCTGTAGTTAGATAGTGGTGATAGTCGCATAATTTTGTGAACATATTAAAAACCACTGAATTATATACTTCAAAAGTGATTTTTATGATATGAATTATATCTCAATAAAAATGTTTTTAAAAGGCAAAGTATGTATTTAGACTAAGAAAACACTGGGCAAATCTGTCACCAGTAGCCTTACACTAAAGAAATGTTAAAAGAAATCTTAAGGCGGAAAGAAAGAATGATCTTAGATGAAGCACAGAAATGTAGAAATAGAGAAAGGGTAAATACATATTTTAATTTCAGTAAATATTGAGGGTACAAAAGTAAGATGAATAGTGCCTTGTAGGGTGTATAATATGTAGGCATAGATTACATGAAAACAGTAATACAATAGGTGGAAGGTGGATAAATGGATTTAATGTGTTCTAAGATCTATGCATTGTCTGGGAAGTGTTAAGACTAATAAGTCAATGTTGTAAATCAATATTTTATAATAGCCACTTAAACAAAAGTTGAAGTAGATAACAAGTAAGCTAAATAGAGGTGGATAGTGAAATGATGAAACGTACTTGATTAATACAAAGGGAGTGAAAAGAATAGTCAGCAAATGGGACAAACAAAAAAACAGTAATATACCCAAATATTTGAGTAATTGTAAAAATGTAAATTTAGTAAATAATCTATTTAAAAGAAAAGGATTGTTCACCAGGATAACTAAATGAAACTCACAAGTGTCTACTAAGAAGAAGAGATACATTTTCTACGTAAGAGTACAGAAAACTTAAAAGCTGGAGAAGCGTATACTATGCAAACACTAAATTAACAAAACAAACTGCTGTGACCATTCTAAAATCAGACAAAGTAGACTTTATCAAGAACAATTACTCGATATAACAAGAGAAATTTCACAATACTGATAATATCAGGAAGTGTACACATACACATCCTATCTTTGTATTATCCAATAAGTATCCTCTAAATATATTAAAAGGGGTCTAGTGGTGCGACAGAAACCCTGGTGGTGTAGTGGTTAATAAGAGTTATGGCGGCTAACCAAAAGGTAGGTGGTTAGAATCCACCAGCTGCTCCTTGGAAACCCTAGGGGGCAGTTCTGCTCTGTCCTGTAGGGTCGCTATGAGTCAGAATCCACTTGACGGCAATGAGTTTGTTTTTTTTCCCCTAGTGGTGCGACAGTTAAGTGCTTGGCCACTAACTGAAAGGTCGGCGATTTGAACCCACCCAGCCACTCCATGGGAGAATACCTGGCAATCTGCTTCCATAAAGATTACAGCCTAGAAAACCCAATGGGGCAGTTCTGCTCTGTCAGATGGGGTTGCTATGAGTTGGAATCGACTTGATATCACCCAACAACAATTACATGAAGCAAAAATGGACAGAACAAAAGGATAAATAAATTTTAACATACCTGTTTAACATGCCTGTTAGAGGAAATAGACAAAAATCAGTGAGGAATAAAACATGTGAACATCAGTTGTTGTTGTTAGCTGTTAGGTGCCATTGAGTCAGTTCTGACTCTTAGTGACCCTGTGTACAACAGAATGAAACACTGCCCAGTCCTGTGCCATCCTCACAGTCATTGCTGTGTTTGTTCCCATTGTTGTAGCCACTGTGTCAGTCCATCTTGTTGAGGGTCTTCTTTTGCACTGACCCTCTACTTAAGACCAAGCGTGATGTCCTTCTCCAGGGACTGGTCCCTCCTGAGAACACGTCCAAAGTACATGAGACGAAGTCTCGCCATCCTCGCTTCTAAGGAGCTTTCTGGCTGTACTTCTTCGAAGACAGATTTGTTCGTTCTTCTGGCAGTCGGTGGTATATTCAATATTCTTTGCCAGCACCATAATTCAAAGGCATCAGTTCTTCTTTGGTCTTCCTTATTCATTGTCTGGCTTTTACGTGCATATGCGGCGATTGAAAATACCATGGCTTCGGTCAGGCACACCTTAGTCCTCAAAGTGACATCTTTGCATTTGAGCACTTTAAAGAGGTCTTCAGCAGCAGGTTTGCCCAATGCAGTACACTGTCTGATTTCTTGACTATCGCTTACGTGGACATTGATTGTGGATCCAAGTAAAGTGAAATCCTTGACAACTTCATTATTTTCTCCATTTATCATGATGTTACTTACTGGTCCACTTGTGAGGATTTTTGTTTTCTTTATGTTAAGATGTAATCCATACTGAAGGCTGTAGTCTTTGATCTTCATCAGTGCATGCTTCTAGTCCTCTTCACTTTCAGCAGGGAAAAAAAGGTTGTGTAATCTGCATAACACAGGTTGTTAATGAGTCTACCTCCATTCCTGATGCCACGTTCTCCATATAGTCCAGCTTTTAGGATTATTTGCTCAGCATAAAGATTGAATAAATATGGTAAAAGGATGCAACTCTGATGCACACCTTTCTTGATTTTAAACCACTGAGTATCCCCTTGTTCTGTTCGAACGACAGCCTCTTGGTCTCTACAGGTTCCGCATGAGCACAATTAAGTGTTCTGGAATTCCTATTATTTGTAATATTACCCATAATTAGTTATGATCCACACAATTGAATGCCTTTGCATAGTCAATAAAATACAGGTAAACATCTTTCTCAATATTCTCTGCTTTCAGCCAAGATCCATCTGACATCTTCTGAATCCAGCTTGAATTTCTGGCAGTTCTCTGTCCACGTACTGCTGCAACTGTTATTGAATTATCTTTAGTATAATTTTACTTGCAAGTGATATTAATGATATTATTCAAAATTTTTCACATTCTGTGGGATCAGCTTTCTTTGGAATGGGCACAAATATGGATCTCTTCCAGTTGGTTGGCCAGGTAGCTGTCTTCCAAATTTCTTGGCATAGAGGAGTGAGCGCTTCCAGCCTTACATCCAGTTATTAATGGATGTTTGCAGCTGTTTCTTCTTTTGAGTCATGCCACATTGGCAAATGAAGGTCCCGAAAGCTTTACTCTATCCGCATCATTAGGGTTGACTCTACTTTGAGGAGGCAGCTGTTCTCTAGTCATGTTTTGAGTGCCTTCCACCCTGAGAGGCACATCTTCCGGCACTATATCAGACAAAGTTCCGCTGCTATTCATAAGGTTTTCACTGGCCAGTTTTTTCAGAAGTAGATCACCAGTTCCTTCTCCCCAGTCTGTCTTAGTCTAGAAGCTCTACTGAAACCTACCTGCCATGGGTAACCCTGTGCTAGTATTTGAAACACCGGTGGCATAGCTTCCAGTATCAGAGCAACACACAAGCCATGCCAGTATGATAAATTGACAGACGAGTGGTGGGAACATCAATTAAATATATATATGTATGTATGTATATTAGATTTTCTACCTTATATATTGCCTAGCCTTTACTTCCTGTCCCTACGTGCTTCACAGACGTCAAAGTTAAAATTCAGTCTTTAGAGTCAGGCAGAAACCTTTAGAAATATTAAACTGTGATGCTTGCTTATCCTTCAGTATTCCTAGATGTACTCAGTTTTGAGTTTTAAGCACAGAAATGTGTTTGAAAGTTTATTTGAATAGTTGCTCACTTTTTGTTTAGGGAAGTCATTCAAAGTAGCTAATCTACTATACTGCCAGAAATGGAAGTCTGCATTTTTCTGTATGAACATTAGATTCAACTTGTCTACTTACAAAAATGTTATTTTAATTGGGACAATATTAAATTTACAGAATAATTAAAGACATATTGATAGTCTTTGGGATTACAGTGTGATTTATAATTTCAAAGAGGTGGGCAGTTTCCATAAAATTCTTGCTCATTTCTTGGTAATGTTCATGACTAGGCAGTTTTTCTTCTTCATTGCTATTGGTGGGATATATTCTACCATTATATTTTCTTTCTTTCTGTTTTTGGAAAAACATGAAAATCATTTATTTTTATATACAAGTTCATTGGTATTATTTTTTGTTGCCAGCCACCTTACCAAATAACCTTTTTGTATGATAGTTTTCATTTATTATTTTATTCTTTTTTATATATACAATTACACATAATTGTATATAATCTACCAAAAATGATAAAATTTGGAGTGTACACTGATGGTTTCCTCATGAGCTCTCTATTCTTTGAGTTTATTTTGAACTTTACCACTTTATGTAATTGCTGTTACCTGCTGTAAAAATGGCACAGGGGTAGTGTCTGACCTCCTCCAACCCCCCAAGGGGGAAGGAGAATCAAGATCAACAGTGCTTGGCAGATTCCCATGAGATGGGGGTCAGACATGCCTTCTCTCTCCGCCATCTTTACCAATTCTAACACCAACTGTCCCTTCCACAGCATTCTCTACTTCTCTGCTGGGTTTGATTATTCATTGCAATAGCCACACAGAACTCACAGACCACACTCACTATTATGGGATTTATTAGGGAAGTAACAGTTAACATTCAGGCTCAGGAACACTCAGAATACAGTTCTTCCATCAGGATAGCCTCTTCCCAGCCATGCTCGCAAGCATGCCTCTCCCTGGCCCTCAGTCTCTGTCCAGAGGCACTCAGTTTTCTCTCTCTGTGACCCTATCAAGGGCATGGAACATGATTCGATTATATAGTACATGATTATTAAGTATAATTTTCATTAGTCAAAATAAACAAGCATGGAACATGGAGAAAAGAAAACTAACCTGTAGTCATAATCTTGTCTATATCTTCTGAACCAGCAAGTCCTCTTCTTTTATTCTTAGATAATCATTTGAAATGCAGTTATACCGTTATGTACAAAAATGCTTTAGAGAGCATTCTTTATAATATAGAAAATAGAAACAGCCTAAATATTTCATTCATGCTGTCTACAAACATGTATCAAACCCCTGCTAGGTACTGGACACACTGTTCTAGGTGCTGGGAAATTGCAGGGAACCAACGGTGGGAAAAATCTTATATTCATGAAGCATACATTCTAGCTTAACAATAAGGAAATGGTTAAGTAAGTTAGGGAACATAATGGATTTTTATGGAGCCATTAGAAATCAGGTTTAGAAAAATATTTCAGTACATGGGGAAAAGACTTAAAATATTTGTTAAGAGAAGCTCGCTAGCTATAATCTTTACAAAAGTATCCCAATTTTATTACCTACGTGTAGACATAAAATTGGAAGTGCATGCCCCAAAATTACAGAAGCAGATCTACCTGTCCCTCTTGCTGATTGGACTGTGACCCTGTCAAGGGCATGGAACATGATTAGATTATATAGTAAATGATTATTAAGTATAATTTTCATTAGTCAAAATAAACATACATGAAAAAAAAACTTCATTTTCCTATCAGTGTTTAATCCCTAAAAGGAAAATGATTATAAGCAATATGCTAAATACTGTGTATAATGAATAAGATAAATTGTGTCTCTGCCCTCACAGAACTTAACAATTAGAGAAGAAAGACATTTAATACATAAATAAGGAATTTAATGATTAAAAGTGCTAAGGAGAATTTGAATGGGGATCCTCACCTTCCTCATTAGAAAGATAGAGTGTCTTATATTCTTACTCCCATTTGTATAAACATTTATCCCATTGATTTCATTCTTCTATTCAGTTCATTTCCTGGTCTCACTCTTCCATCCATTCTTTCACTGGTTTCCAAATATGGAATGATTTTAGAGAAGTCATGAAAAATACATTTTGCTAGGCAGGAAGAACCTCTGCTTTCCCTGAATACACAATTCGTCTTAATATTGGCCTTAAATATAATACATTAGTCATTTCAGAGTATCTGGAGAAGCTGTCAAAAGAGTTGAGTGCCTGGGCAAATTCACTCTGCTTTACTTTCCTTTTCTGTAAAATTTATCCTGCCACTTTTTTCTTTCTTGAGTTCAACTTAGTGACTAGAAATACTCTGCCTGAAAAGCAGGAATGGCTCCACCCTCTCTCAGATTCAAGAGGCAAGTGTTGAAATGAAGGATGAGTATTCCCCTTCACTTCTGTCTATATGATTTAAGACTCAAGACTTGACCTCTAGCAATAGGCCTGGAAACCCATATCTCACTATCACTCTCTGTTCTATTAGCAAAGAGTTTTGTGAGGATGGCTGGAGACCTCCATGCAGCTAGCTGGATACATATACTTTAAATCTATTTTGAGATTGGAAGTTGAAAACCAAGGTTTACCTTTGGGGAAAGGTAGCTAGAAGTCTCTAGGCTGGCTCTAAGTACAAGGCATGATCTAGGGACCCTTATTTACTTCCCTCCTATCCTCAAGATCATGAAATGACAGAAATTATAAGTTGTTCAAAGGAATAAAACCATAACACCACTGGAAAATAAGAGTAACATCAGTTGATCAGATAGTTTTAGAAAAATTGCTGGAATCTAGAAAAAAAGTGGAGTAAGATGGGGAGACAAGAATGGAGAAAACACTGCTCACACCACAACACAGAAGAAAACTACTGCACAGGTGCAGTGGATTAATACTTTTGTGTGCGGCCTTTCTAGCCATGGTCCTGTGACTCCCACCCAGGTGCTTGCATGGGACTGTGTGATAAGATAGTTGTGGCCCACCAAGGGATTGGTCAGTTTTGCCTTAAAAGAGTGCCAATTCCAGAGTAGAGAGAGGAGCCTGCCACCACCAAGGAAGGAGACACCAGCAGGGGAGACCCTGGAGCAGGAGATGGCACGGTGTCCTGTAGGGTCACTATGAGTCAGAATCCACTGGATGGCTGTGTGTTTGCTTTTGATTTATGGTTCCCAAACATCTTCACCTCTCTCCCACACACACTAATATTTCTTGCTTCTGTGCTTTGCTCATACTGTCCCCTCTTCCCAGGATATCTCCCTTCTTCAATCACATATCCTCTGATCCCTTTTTCTGGCATTTGCTGTGTAAAACTCAGGAGTCAGTCACCTCTTCCAAGAGACTCTACTTACATACGTACATATTACACGCTTCTCTCTCCCACCCCTTGGGTGGTGCAAAGGGTTAAAGTGTTCGCGTGCTAACCCAAAGGTTGGAGGTAGGAGTCCACTCAGAGGTGCCTCAGAAGAAAGGCCTGGGCATCTACTTTGAAAAATCAGCCATGCTGAAAACCCTGTGGAGCATAGTTCTACTCTGACACATACGGAGTTGACATGAGTCAGGGTCGCCATGAGTCAGAATCAACTTACTGGCAGCTGGTTTCCTCCCACCCCTACCTTTTAGGTCAGAAATCTCTCTTTGTGCCTTTTATACGACTTAGCTTTTACATCTCCTCTCCATGTTGTACTCTAGTTATCTGTTTAGATATGTTTCTTATACTGGACTGTGAGATTTTTGAGGGCAAGAACTCCTTCATTTATCTTTGTATTCTCAACAGTTAGCATACTGGCTGGCATGTACTAAGGTAGTCAGAAAGGGGCCTGTTTTCATTTTTTAGATAAAATAGTGAGGGCTTGAGCTAGGTTTGCAGCCTGGGTAAATAAGTCTGGTACACAGGTTTTTAAATTGTTAAATTTGAGGTATTTGCTGGACATTCTAGAGAGATGACTAGAAGGCAACTAGAAATATACATCTAGAGATTAGTAAATAATTATTGAGAAGTCATCAGGTATTGATTGAGACTTTTGGAATAGGAGAGGTGATACAAAAAAGGTGGAGTAAGCATCCTTGGGGAACAATATTTAGCAGGTTACAGAAAAAAAAAAGGACAGATTCTCATTAGTGTCTAATAATATAGTGAGGTTGAAGCAGATGAGAATTGAGAACAGTATATTTTATTTGGAAATTAGAAGGTCATTAGTGACCTTTGACAGAATAATTTCAGTCTAGTAGAGTGAAATAGAAACTAGACTGGAGTAGGTGACTGAAAAGTCTGAGAAGCAAATAAATGATGAGCAAATGGAAAAAGCAAGCATATACACTGTTCAAAAATGTACTTTAGAGAGAAATGTTGTGGAAAAGGGATGTGATGTCAGTGTGTTTGGTGGAAGGTAGAAGTAAAGTTTTTATTTTTGGATGGGGCAGGGTCTTGGAAAAGTTTATCAATTGATATTCAACAGCCAGGAGAAAGGGTGATTGAAGGCAGGAATGTAATATTTAATGGAACAAGAGGAAGAAGGGAAGGAAGGGGAGGGACTGAGATCAAGATCACAAATGATACTAGTAGCCTTGAAAATGAGTTGTTGCTGTTTGCCATCAAGTCAATTCTGACTCATAGCGACTCTATATGACATGGTGGAGCTGCCCCATGGGGTTCCCAAGGTTGTAATCTTTATGGGAGCAGATTGCCAGGTCTTTTCTCCCATGGAATGGCTGGTGAGTTCGAACCACCAACCTTTCAGTTAGCCCAGAAAAACCCATTGCTGTTGAGGCGATTCTGACTCATAGCAGCCACAGGGTAGAACTACCCCCATAGGGTTTCCAAGGCTGTAATCTTTATGGAAGCATACTACCACATCTTTTTCCCCTGGAGTGGCTGGTAGGTTCGAACCACTGACCCTTTGGTTAGCAGCTGAGTGCTTAACCACTGTGCCACCAGGGTTCATTTAAAAAGTGGTAGGGATACTTTTTCCTTAGGTTCAAACAGAAGCGGTAATGATAAGTTAAAAGAGTTGTTAGTTGCTGTTGAGTCGATTTCTACTCGTGGCAACCCCATGTATTACAGAGTAGAACTGCTCCATGGGGTTTTCTTGGCTGTAATCTTAATGGAAGCAGATTGCCATGCCTTTTTTCCACAGTACCGCTGCATGGGTTTGAATCACCAACCTTTAGGTTAGCAGTTGAGCACAAACCAGTTGCGTCACCTAGGGACCTTAAGTTAAAAGTAGAAATATTTAAAGATGGAATGAGGGAATTTGAAAGGTATATTATCTGTGAAGTAGAAGACCAGGCCATTGATTGTGAGGTTAAGGGTGGGGAGGACAAGGGTGGCACAAAGGTGGTGGCAGTGTGACAGAGGGTATTTTAGAAGAGTGGTAAAGATCTGAGATTGAGAGTGACAAAGAACTAATGGTTGGACTGCAGGTAGATTTGAGGTTTCAGCTGAGACTGAGCTATGGAAGAAAAAGAATAATATAAATACTTAAAGAGTATATATTTTTTTCATTAAAGGGCTGAAGAATTTATAGTTACTCATTAGAATAAATTAGGAAGATAGTTAAGGACAGCGATGTTTACTTTACAACTCAAATGCTTGGGAGAGTTGAAGAATGGAAGGCAGGGCTTGGGGAGCTGGCTGAAGCAGACAGCAATGTAGGAGAAGTCCTGCCTGAGCACAGGCAAGTGTGACTTAGACCGCAGGAGCCAACTCAGTACTTAATGCATGACTGATAATATTTGAGATTTAGTGTGAGAAGATGTGTGTGTGTTTTCCTATGTTCTGGTAAATTTTTGCTCTATGTACATTGATTTAAGTATGTAAAATAACAGCAACAAACAAAAATTGATACTAAACCAAAAAAACCAAAGCCATTGCCATCGAGTTGATTCTGACTCATAGCGACCCTATATGACAGAGTAGAACTGCCCCATAGAGTTTCCAAGGAGTGCCTGGCAGATTCAAATTGCCAGCCCTTTGGTTAGCAGCCGTAGCACTTAACCACTATGCCACCAGGGTTTCCAAAAATTGAAAATAATTTACTCTTATTTAAAGACAGTTGCCGTTTGTACAGAAAAAGCAGTATTGGCTGGATTATACATTCTTACTGCTTATTCATTCCTGATTAAAATTTCTCTTCTGGGCTTATGTACTCTGTGGTAGTTATAGGTTCAGTAATGCAAAAATGACCCTAGAGAGAGAATTATTTCCTCCAGTGTATTTTGTCTGCTGTCAGGAATTTGTAAATAGGTGTATAGGCCCAGTGGATAGGCTCACCTCCAGCATGGATATCCATTGGAGCACTTTTTATCAATTACGCTTTTTCTTAAAAAAAAAAAAAAAAAAAAAAAAAAGCATAATTTATGTATCTCCTATAAGAAATGCATACATTATAGGAAACAATAAGGAGCAAGATATAACTGAAAATCAGCATCTCTACCCGTTAAGAACCTTCTTTCTACAACTCAGTTGTTGTCAGTTACTGCTTAACTTAACGTTGGGTTTTCCTTTTTGCTTTCAGGAAAACCTTTAACTTACGCCCTGGGTGTTGCCTGTCCACAGTTTCCTGGTGGCTCACCGCTTCTGCCTGCTCCAGCCTTGCTCCGGCAGCTTCCAGGCTTCTGGGCTTCAGAGCTTGTTGTGAAAGCTTGCTGCTTTGGCCTGCTACCCCTGCTTCAGGTGTCAAAAGCTTTTAATTAGCTTGCTTCCTCTGATTACTATAACTAGGCCCTTATGTGTCTGCATAATCTAGTCCTAGGATCTGAAGGGGGAACCGTCTTTAGCCACTCATTCTTCTTTAAAAACTCTTGTACCCTGGCTCTCCTGGGATTCATGGAGAGTAAAAGAAGTTTGAAGTTATACTGCATGGTTCACATCTGATGGCCTCTGCCTATGCAGGGGTGGTTTTCAGTTCATAGGGGCGCACTGGTATGGGCATACTGAGGTTTTATAGCCAGTTTCTGTTCTCATTGGTCAATTCCCATGTTGTACCAGTTTTTAAATATTTTATATGCTGCTGCTGTATATATAAATTGTGTCTCCATAGAGTAGATACCTGTAGCTAGCTATTTAGTAAACTCACAGCACTGGTTTTAGTTTGCTTGTTAAAGATTTAGTTTTCTTTTTCATTTTTAATATTTTGAAAACAAATTGAGATTGAGCACTAACAGAACAGTTTTAAAATACACCAACCCAGTGATTTCCACATATACTGACCATTATCACCATTAACATATCAATAGATAGATCAAAATTATAGGCATGATGAATGGGAAGGACCTGTGGAACTAGTCAGTCCTTACAGTAGTAAGGAACACTAGGCTCTGTAACCAGATAGCCTCGATACATATCCTGGTTCTTTTATTGTGTGACTATGAGTAAGTTACTTAACTTCTCCAAGCCTCAGTTTACTTCTTTATTAATGATAATGAAGTTGTTGTTGTGCTGTTGAGTCAATTTAAACTCATAGCGACCCCACGTAACATAGTAGAACTGTCCCATCGGATTTCGTAGGCTGTAGTCTTCGTGGCATAGGAACCCTGATGACGCATAGTTAAGTGCTTGGCTGCTAACTGAAGGGTTGGCAGTTCGAACTCACCAGCAGCTTGGTGGGAGAAAGATACGACCATCTGCTTCTGTAAAGATTTCAGCCCTGGAAACCCTACGGGGCAATTCTGCTCTGTCCTGTAGGGTCACTATGAGTCAGAATCGCATTGCGTTAATCTATATGGGAGCAGATTGCCAGGTCTTTCTCCTGCGGAGCTGCTGGGTGGGTTCTAACCACCAGTCTTTTGGTTGGCAGCTGAGCGCTTAACTGTTGTGCCAGAAGGGTCTCTGATAATGAAGTAGAGACTTTAAAAGCCATGCATTTTGATAAGAGAGCAGCGTAATCTGGAATAATCTAATATACACTTAATAATTCATAAGATATAAAATTATTTTTTCATGTCTTATTTTTATTTCAGTTTCAGTATCAGTTTTATGCTTGCTCTGAGATTATTAATGCCTTACAATTTGCTATGTATATGTACAGCCATATAGATTACAAATCATTCATCATTTATCCAGTAAATATTGAGTACCTATTGATTCTCAAGAGAGTGCTGGTGGCACAGTGGTTAAAGTGCTCATGTTAACTAAAGTTCAGTGATTCAAACCCACCAGCCACTCAGCAGGAGAAAGATGTGGCAGTCTATCTCTGTAAAGATTACATCCTTGGAAACCCTATGGGGCAGTTCTTTTCTGTCCTACGTGGTCGCTATAAATTGGAATAGACTCAACAACAATGAGTTTGTTTTTTGGGATTGATTCCCAAGCACTGGGCATACATTAGTGAACACATCAGAAAAAAACAAAAAAAATCCCTGCCCTCATGTGCTTATATTCTAATAAGTGAGGCAGATAATAAATAAAATACATAAACAATATATAGTTTGGTAAATAATGATAAGAGCTAAAGAGAAAATGAGGCAGAGAAACAGAAGAGAAGATGTCAAGCGGCAGAGTGACATTTCAGTGAGGGAATGAGAGCATAAGCCATGTGGCTATCTGGGGGAAGAGTATTCTAGGCCTAGGAATAACAAGTGCAAAGGCCCAGAGTTGGGACTGAGCAAGGTGACCAGTATGGCTGGAGCAGAGTGTGCTACGAGGAGAATAGTATGAGGTCAGGGAGGTTGGAGGGCCAGAACATGTTGACCAGTCCCTGGGTGGCGCAAACACTTTGCATTTGGCTGGTAACCGGAAGACTGACAGTTCAAACTCATCCAAGGGCACCATGGAAGAAAAAGCCTGGAGATCTGCTTCCGTAAAGATCACAGCCAAGAAAACCCTATAGAACAATTCTACTCTGTAACACATAGGGTCGCCATGGGCCAGAATTGACTCCATGGCACAAGCCAACAAGAAAACAACAAGGACTTTGAATTTTACTTGGAGACAGATGGAAAACCATTGGAAGTTTTTGAGTAGAGAAGTGTCATGATCTGAGCTACATTTCAACAGAATCACTGTGGCTGCAGGGTTGAGAATAGATTTTGGGGGGTAAGGGCAGAAGCAGAGAGCCTAGGTAGGACAGACCAGGCGAGAACAGAAGAAGTGTGGTGAATTCTGGATATATCAAAGGTAGACTGGATTTACAGAACTGTATGACAACTATTTCTTGGATATTGAAATTCTGTTAATAATATAGTGTGATCATTCTTAAGTTCCAGGGTATAGCTATAAATGATACTTAAACTGTGTTCAAGAAATCATTCATACGTGTTTATTACATGCTGATTGTTTCTGTAGTGTTTGCACTTTTTTTAACATCCTAGTGTTTTTATTATGAAGTCTTTAAAGACATCCCTGTATTCAGTGTTTTTAAGATATGTCTTTGTTCTGTGTTAAATTTATAATCTTTCATTCCATACTAAATGTGCTTTTCATCTTGATCAGATTAAACAAGAAAGGACATTATAACATACTACCTACCCTCTTACATGTCAGTTAGCCGTGGTTCTTGAAAATATAGAACCTAAAGTTAGAGTTCTGGGAGAATCCTCTTTTTCTTAATTTATTCTGCTGAAATGAACATGATTTGTAATATTAAAGGAGAAAAGCAAGATTAATTTTATGTTATTACTTCATCAGCTTCATTTTCTTTTATAATCACATTATCAATTCAGTATATTCAAGAATATTTCCTGAACTGACAATTCTGTTTCATCATACTCCACTGCATTTCAGAAAAGTCTTTAGGCAGCTCATGAAACTATTATAACTTTAAGAATGTTTTTAACCTGCAGCAGCATGGCCTTCCTGGTTACTATACCAGTGTGTAGAATGGGTCTATCTAGTAGTCATTTCATGACCAGGATGAGGTGTGGTATCTCACACTATTGCGGTCCATGCTTCCAATTATTCATATTTCACACAGAAAATGTAGAAAAGCAAATAAAAATCAATCACCTAGAAATACCTGTTCTTCTAATATTCTGGTGCCTATACTTCTCAATATACATATGTTATAGATCTAAATCTAGATCTGTATCAGTATTTATGCCTAAAAAAAAAATATATATATATATATAAAATAATCATAGTATACAAAATTTAATAAACTTTTTTGTTTCATTTAACATGATATTGTAAACTTTTTCTATTAAATAGTCTTCTTCAACAACTTTTTTCCAAGCAGATGAATAATATATTTGGCCAATTTCATATTTTAGAATATTTAAGTTATTCTCAATATTTTATTATTGAAAACCACAATATGGTGAATAATGAGGCTTAGTTTTTAGTTATACATAAAAGAACAAACCCAAACCCGCTGCTGTCGAATTGATTCCAACTCGTAGCGACGCTATAGGACACAGTAGAACTGCCCCATAGGGTTTCCAGGGAGCGGCTGGTGGCAAACTGCCGACCTTTTAGTTAGTAGCTGAGCTCTTAACTACTGCACCACCAGGGCTCCCTTAGTTATACATAGATGTCAGGCACTGCAATGAGAAATCATAGCCCAATCTGTTAACTGTCATTTGCTCTACCACTAAGATGTAATAGATCTTACACATCCCAATTTCTTTAATTTCCTTAACTACAAAATAAGAAACTTTGATCTCTTCAACTTCTAGCTTTATATACTTTTATAAACATGACACATACACATACATAGAAATATACATAGAAATACCTTTAATTGAAAATGTCTTAGTTATACATATAAAGAAATTGAAATGTGTAAAGTCTGTCACATCTTAGTGGTAGTGCAAATGACAGTTAAGAGATTGGGCTATAATTTCTCAGTGCAGTGCCTGACACCTAATAATAATAGCCAGTGCTTACTGAACACTTACCAAGTGCCAGACCATGCTGCAAGCACTTTATACTTGTATTAATTATTTTAATCTTTTCCACAATTATATAACAAAAACCAAACCCACTGCTGTTGAGTCAGTTCCAACTCGTAGCAACAATTATATAAGGTAAGTACTATTTTAGCCCTGCTACATTGGTGAGAAAACTGAATTATTGAAAAGTTATTTGCCCAGAATTACCCAGCTAATGACAGAGCTAGGATTCAAACCCAAGCAGTCTGCTCCTGAGTCCGTGCTATTAACCACTCCCCTAAACTGTCACAGTAAATGCTAAGTGTTTGAATGTTTAATAAATAATAAATATTATCATCATTATTCCTACTGCACAATTCTATAATCCTGAGGTTCTTTTGGTCCCAATATTTTTTGAATTTTAGAAAGGTAATTTAATACATATGGTCTCTTTTACATGACACCCCTAATGGTGTTTGGAGCAGCACCCCATAAGCAAGTGCATTAGTGTTTCTGCAGTGAAGTGTGTTTGTCTTCATACTGATAGAGATTAAAAAAAAAAAAAAAAAAAAAAAAAAAAGGACTATAAAATGCCTGATGTCAATACATGCTGCTAAATGAGTTATGAAAACCTCTTGGCTTTTAGAATTGCAAAAAAGGGATTGTGGACTTGTATAAAACTCTTAGCATAGAGCCTGGCATTTAGAATAAACTAAGTATGTGTTGGTGGGTAAGTACTACTACCAGCACTACTACTGTAACCCTGTACACAGTGGGATTGGACTGTTGTGATCCACAGTGTTTAAAAAAATTGGTGGATCATGCAGTGCTAGGACTACTTTTCTCACATTATGACCAGATGATGGGAAGATACTGGAGTAGTGGGGTCTTTTAGCCCTTCTTTAAATCAGGAGGGTGGGGTTAAGTGATACCCTTCCATGTCTCTGATCTCTCCTAAATGTAGGCTGGCCTAGCTTAGTACTCCTGTCCTTCTGTCCATTTGCACTGCCAGTTGTGTAGCATTTGATCTGAGTCTACTGAGTAAGCTCAACTTGTGTTTTCAGCCTTTCAGAGATCTTAGTAAAGCAATATTTCAGGTTTATCCTTGCTCATGCGTATAGTCCTCTTTAAGCTTGAGCCCATTGGGAGAACAATTTGACTGAGCTGTCATTTCTCCAGATATGATCAGATATGAATAAATACTGAAGTGGCTGCATTTTAAATAGATTTTAATTATATGGTCATGTATTTTATTGCAGTCTGTTCGAAATATAAATTTATTAAATGCCCTTGATATGCACATTTGCTCTTAAGATTTCTTTGTGTTTATGTGTTTTAAATTTTGACACTTGAGTTTAAACCCATTCTCTGTCCTTGGAAATATCCCTTTGAACTGTTTAAAGATCTGTTGTATATACTTTCTTCTCTCCTTCTGCATATGAAAGTATTATTCGTCTCCCTCTTCCTTATCCCCCAGTAATTGGAAATATCCTTACTGAACCTTTGTCTTCCTCTTCTGTTGCTCAGTCTCAGCCTTATAGCATCCTCAATGGACTGGAATGGCCCTTAGAGATTATCTAGTCAAATTGAAGCAGGGAAACAGAAACAGAAATGTAATCAGTTTGTTGAGGGTGAGAATGGGGACTCATTTATTTGTATTTGACAGTTTTTTTAAAAATCTGTAACTAAAATACAAAATAGAGAAATATTCCTTTTTTGGTTGGAAAGGGATCTGTAAAGTCCACAATTAAGAACTATTAGTCTTAATTGCTTTTAGGGTGTGTGTGTGTGTGGTATCATGTATAAGAGTATGTGGTGTGAAAAAGATGATTTTCAGTTTATTTCGTATGGTTTCATCCCCGTGGAACATGTTTGTGTTGGCAGTTGGCATTCCTTGTAGCATCGTGTTGAAATTCGCCATGTATTATCTAACAAGTTCTGGGGTTTTCATGTTGTACGTACATTTTGTTCAGTTTCTTAGTGATAGTAGATGTTGAGTATAAATTTCAGGACAGAAAACATGGAAAGGAGGATTTACTGTATAATCATCAACTGATACTGTATAGTATTCAAAGATAAAGTAATCTGTTTGGCACATGTTCACTAATGTGACTTTTTCACCTGACTACACTATTTAATTTAGGATCTTAAAATTTGAACTGCATTGCAATAATTGATAATTGGTATTTATTTTTTTACAGAGAGGAAAAAGGAAAATGGATGACTGAAAAAGGTATTTTGCCATATTTTGAAAGTTATACTTTTCTTTATCTTTTCTAGGTTGCTGTAGTAAAACTAAAAAATGCAGATAAAGTATTTGCCATGAAAATATTGAATAAATGGGAAATGCTGAAAAGAGCTGAGGTAAGGATCGTATGTATTTGAATATTTAAACAACATTTTACAAATATTTTTAGTGAACTATAAAATTACATAGTCACTAGATCCTTATATGTCATTTAGTAAACTATCTATGATGGCATGTTTTTAAGGAATAAGTGACAGATTCAACTATTTGTAATTTGTGATGCTAATTTAATTTTGGCTGAAAACTAAACAGGAACGCTGGTAATGTGGGGTTTATACAACTACATTAAAAGGATGTGTGATAACCAGTTTCCTTAATAGGAATAAATTTTGTAATGGATGCTTTCCTATTTGGGATATAGCTTATTCATATTATTCTATATTTAACTGTATTCTGCTTCAAGGAAAATTCAGCAGGAGTTTTGAATATGCTCTTTAAGAATTTTGAATATGCTCTTTTAAGAATTCTGTTTATTGCTGATTTACAGTTACTTTATGTTTTGTATTATATTATTAAAAAGTTGTAACATCTGATAATGTAAGAATGTTAACATTTTTATGTTGGTGCTAGATTTGTGGAATAAGTTGACTGGAGTGATGTTGAAAATATCTAACAGCTGGTATGATATGACTAGAACTGGTGTTACAGGTAGACCTCAAGTGGGGCTTTGGAGGCCCTTGCTGTGCCTGTCATAGTGAGGGGCTGGACAAGGCAGGGCCCTCAGGAGTCTCTGGGAAGCAGACCTTACTGGTCTGGAAGTATTTCAGTATGTTAACAAGTAGAAGGGCCTTACTGGTGAGTAGGCTGAGTAATAACTCTGGGGGTTGGTAAGATCCAAAAGAGGGTAATGAGAAATTAGCCCTTAGAAATCTTTATCAGTACTTATAGCAACCTGAAGACTAACAAACATATAAGGAAAAACAAAAGCATTCCCTTGATGGTAGATACGGTAGTAGTGAAAGTAAATATGTACTACATTATTTTTCTTTTGGGAAATTTGAAAAATATAACAAAACACAACGAAGACGCTAATAATCACTTGTAGTCCATCATCCAGAATTAATCAGTAACCTTTTGGTAAGTTTTGCTTTTGGTCTTTTTTTCTATGCATCTACTAAACAAAACAAAAAGTACAGAAAAAACTGAAATGCAAATACATTCTATGTAAAACAAATAATAGCACATTACAGATAAAGCTAAAGCACTCTTTGACCGCTGCCCTACCGAGTCCAGCCTCTTTCTACCTACCAGAGGTAATTACTATGTAATAATATCCTGTTTTAAAAAGTATTTGGAAACTTTTATGTCACCCTCTGACATATGTGCTGGTGCCCAATATAATCCATAAATAACGTGAATCTTTATGTTTGAATTTCCCTAAGACTAAATTGCCTTACTATCACTGGTTGTTTATTCCAGGTAATAAACTCTGAGATTGACTTTAGTGCACAGGATATTTACTAGGAAGTTCTTCTGAGATTAATACATGTGGAAGGGAGTGAAGGAAAGAAAAGCTGCCCCAGCAGCCTCAGTTGGTCCCACAGCGAGCTCTGGAGCAGAAATATCCTTCACAGTTGTCCTGAATTTAGCCAGATGGTTAGATCTGCCCCAATCACCTGCCCCAATCAGTCACTGGATGCGGTTGCCTCTGGATGGAGATGCTTTCTGCAGTGAGGCAAACCTTGAAGGGGCTGCGAGCATTCTCAGCAGCTGGAGCAGCAAGTCCTATTATTAAGAAATAGTAAATAATTATGTTCTTACTATTTCAAAAAAATAATATTGCAGTCAGTTTAGTGATTCAGAGTTAGAACTTTTAAAAAATTGAGTTATAGTTTGTACTTATTTTCTGTGAAGTTGATTATGTTGGGGAAGAATTGTGAAAAGGAAAAGTAACCAGGTTAGGTTTCATTACTGACAGGAAGAAGTGACATAATTGAAGATAAAACAAGGAAGAATTTAAAATTAAATAGTATTTTGTTGAATTAAAAAGTATAATATATTCGGGTTCTGGGACAAGATGGAATAGATGCACTTCTCCCTATTTCTTCCACTAAGTACAGCTAAAAATCCTGAACATTATATATAGAACAAATGTAGGAAGACTCTGTAAGGTAGAAGAAGGTAGAACCAGCTAGGGACCTTGGGACCCAAGGAGCAACACTGATTTTATGAGGTCAGAATTATCCTGATGCTGAAATCAAACAAGCACCATACAAATAAAAGACCAGTAGCCCTCCTGAATACAGATGCACAAATCCTTAACAAAATAGTAGCAAGTAGAATTCAGGTTTATTATAAAAATACTTCACACTATGACCAAGTGAAGGAGCCCTGGTGGTACAGTGGTTAAGCACTCGACTTCTAACCAAAAGGCCAGTGGTTTGAACCCACCAGCAGCTCCACAGGAGAAAGATATGACAGTCTGCTTGCATAAAGATTACAGCTTTGGAAACCCTACGGGGGGCAGTTCTGCTCTGTCCTATAGGGTCGCTGTGAGTCAGAATGGAACTCGACAGCAGTGGGGTACATGACCAAGTGGGATTTATTTCAGAGATGCAGGGCTGGTTCAGTATTTGCAATGTACTTCAGACTATTAGAAACTTTCATTTCTTAGGCAGAATTCTGCATGAAACCTTTAAAGAGGAATATCTTTTAAAAATAGAATGGAATTGTATTCCTAGGCTTGAATTATCAAATCTTTTTTTTTTTTTAAATAAAATATTAAAAAAAAATTCTGACCATAACCCGTTCAACTTTGGAAAACTGAAAGTACAAAAATGATACTTAATACATTACACATGAGCAGCAAAAAATGTTATTTTTTTGTGTGTATTGTTGATGTTTCAAAATAATTTTACAGTTACCTTTAACTTATTTGCCATATTTCTATTTCATGATATATGGCAAATGTATAATTAGTGGGATATGAATTATTTGAAAATTCTAGGAAATCTTTCTTTTTCAACCTGGTCAGTTGAGAGATTGATATCTATACAAATTCATTGTTTATAAACTTCGGTGGCACATCAGCAATCCCTTAAATTAACTTCTCCTAATCTATTTTGTGAATTTTACCTCTCTCTTCATATATTTTCAACTCTTGTTGATTTCACTGATATAGGAGATGTCCTTACTCATTTTATTGGAAGAGGCAATATGTATAGTTTATAAGAACACTCTCCATCTTGAGAGTTAAACCTCTCTAAGGGTCAGTTTTCCTATTTATAAGATGAAGATATAGTTTCTACCTCCTAAGTAGAGGAACGATATATTCTAGTTTACATGCAATGGTGCTGATTTTTGCCTCTTGTTTTATTATTATTTTCATTATTGTTGTTCTCCCTGTTTTATTATTTTTGTTGCTTTTATTATTTTTAGTAGTAATGTTGTAGTAGTCATGAGGCCCCCGTGCATCAGAATCGATTTGATGGCAATGAGTTTAGTTTGGTTTGAGTATAGTAGTAGTGAATCTAGGTCATTAGATTTGAACTGCCTCTGCTTCCTGACCTGCCACCCACAGGCACTACAATGCAAACACTACAGAAAGTAAAAAATGAAGAATAAAAACAGCTTACTTTTTGTCATAGATTGAATTATGTCCCCCCAAAAATATGTGGCAACTTGGTTAGGCCATGATTCCCAGTATTATATAGTTGTCCTCCATTTTGTGATTGTAATTTTATGTTAAAGAGGATTAGGGTGGGATTGTAACACCCTTACTAAGGTCACATCCCTGATCCAGTGTAATGGGAATTTCCCTAGGGTGTGGCCTGCACCACCTTTTATCTTACAAAACATAAAAGGAAAGGGAAGCAAGCAGAGAGTTGGGGACCTCTTACCACCAAGAAAGAAGCACCAGGAGCAGAGCACATCCTTTGGATCTGAGGTTCCTGGGCAGAGAAGCTCCTAGTCCGAGGGAAGACTGATGATGACTAAGACCTTCCTCCAGAGCCAACAGAGAGAGAAAGCCTTCCCCTGGAGCTGACACCCTGAATTTGGACTTGTAGCCTACTAGACTGTGAGAAAATAAATTTCTCTTTGTTAAAGCCATCCACTTGTGGTATTTCTGTTATAGCAGCAGTAGATGACTAAGACCCTTTTCTTCCCCAGATACCCAGTTTTTCTATCCAAATGAAATAATTATTAAGGGTTTCTTACTTATCCTTGGAGTCGCTGAGTGGTGCAAATAGTTATCATGCTCATCTGCTAACCAAAAGGTTGGAGGTTTGAGTCCATTCAGAGGCACCTTGGAAGAAAGACCTGGGGAATCTACATCCAAAAAATCTGCCATTGTAAACCCTATGGAGGACAGTTCTACTCTGACACACATGGGGTTGTCACGAGTCAGAATTGAGCTTATGGCAACTGGTTTTAGTCCAGAAATGTACATCTCCAGCTCACAACTTCCAGGCTACAATTATGATTAACAACTCAATTTATTTGAAAAAAAACAACACTAACATTGTAAAGCTATTCCAATATACTATTATGCATAATGTACAAATAAAGGAAAATTGAGAACTTTAAATATATTGTACAAAACTTCTTGTTTAGTAATATTCTTTGTATAAAGATTGTTAATATAAACTGCAGGCAAGGATATGGAAATATGCTTGTTATAGTGAACTGGACATCATTCTAGTTTTTAAAATGAGACTCTTCATAGAGTGTAAATATACATTTTTCTATCTGGACAGTCTGATTTTTACCACAAGAGAGAGTCATGTTGTGCCCATTCTAGAATGTTATCTCCTTTTCCACGCTCCCCAAATTAAGTTCCTTGGTACTGGAACTTCTGGGTTGGGAGGGGAGTGTACAGTTAAATTTTGATAGTTATTGCCAAATTGTCTTCTGAAAAAGTTGCACCAACATATATTTGCACTCATAGTATATAAACGTGTCTGTTTTCTTACACGTTTGCCAATTTTGGATGTTATCAAATTATTTCTCTTTCTTTAATTATGTTTTTCTTAAAAAGCATTGTTACTGACAAATAAATTAAAAAATAACATATCTCATGTTTGGTTCAGCCATCAAATACTAAAATATAGATTTAAAAGTAATTTGATGCCGTGGTTTTTGAGACCAAATATTTGGAATTCTTGCATTTTGCAATTTAAAATTCTGTTAATCTGTTTTTTAAAAATGAAAATTGTTGGCTTTTTTTCCCTCTCAACTATTAGATTAGAGAGGACTCAGTTATTTGAAAGAACTTCTTCTCTGGTAGTACTTTGTGGGTGAAAGAAGTCCTTGTTCCTTACAAATGAGAAGCCATAGTAGATATAATTATCATTAGATTTTCTGTATTTAATACATGATTTTCAAGTATGTTGATCTGATACCTAATGGATGAGTAAAGAAAATCATACAACAGCTTTGCAGAATTATTACCATTTATATGTTTCCTATTAACTTCTGTTTCAACATGGTATTCCTATTGCTCTTTGTCTTTAACAAGTAGTCCATTAAAGATTAAAAATTAAATAGTATATGACTGAATATAAAACCCAAGCCAAACCCTTTGTCACTGAGTCAATCCCAGCTCATAGTGACTATATAGTACAGATGAGAACTGCCCCATAGGTTTTCCAAGGCTGTAATCTTTATGGAAGGAGACTGCCACATCTTTCTTCTGCTGATGTTTTGGTTAGCAGTTGAGCACTTAACCACTGCACCACTAGGGCTTCTTATCACTGAATATAATAATGTAAAACTGCATAACAGTTAAAACTCTCACTGTGGCAAGCAGAATGTTTGGTTGAATGATAAAGTGACTGAATCTGAAGAAGCTATATAGCCTTCAGTAGTCTCACGCATTTTATTACATTCTTAGAAACTCAAATGTTCTGTTTTTAAAGGGGGAAATTTTTAAAATCTTGCTAACTAAAAAAAAAAGTAATTGAAGTACACATCGCTACAGCCTTTAACCGTGTTGAATCCCCGGAACACGTTTAAGAACCCTAGGGCATACACACATTATAATTTGGTTAATGTTGATTTAGAGCAGGGTTTCTCAACAGTGGCACTATTGACGATTGGGGTCAGATAATTCTGTGTTGTGGGGGTTGTCCTGTGCATTGTAGGATGTTTAGCAGCATCCCTGGCCTTTATCCACTAGATGTCAGTAGCATCTCTCACCCCTCCCCCCGCCAAGTTACGACAACCCACTGAGGACAATGTAACACATCTAGACTCAGTATCTGAGGCATTAACTGAAATAGTTTAATAGCTAAATATTACAGATAAAATCTTATGATGTCGGATTCGATTTAAAAGAAAATCTAGTATATACGCGTGGGGATTGGAGTAATGGTGAGT
Organism: Dugong dugon; assembly: GCA_030035585.1. Taxonomy (NCBI): domain Eukaryota; kingdom Metazoa; phylum Chordata; class Mammalia; order Sirenia; family Dugongidae; genus Dugong; species Dugong dugon. The sequence continues at coordinate 16,656,947 of CM057469.1, read as the reverse complement.
GAGTGAGTGTGTAGACGAAACAAATTGGCCAGTCAGATAATTGTTGAAGTTGAGTGATAGGTACACTGCGGGGGTATAGGTTGTTATACTATTCTCTCTAATCTTGTATTTCTTTGAAATTGTGTATAATAAATAGTTTACTTATTTTTTACTTTTAATTAAAAAATTATTTGTATTTTACTAAGCAGTTTAGTTAAATTAAAAAGCCAAAAAAACCCAAACAAATCAGTTGCTTTGGAGTCAGTTCTGACTCATTGTGACTTCATATTTGCAGAGTAGAACTGCACTCCATAGGGTTTTTAAGGATATGACCTTTCAGGAGAAGATCATGAGGCCTTTCTTCCAAGGCACCTCTGGGTGAGTTCGAACTGTCAGTCTTTCGATTACTAGTTGAATGCTTAACCATTTGTGCCACCCAGGGATTTAGCATAGATTAGAATCTCCTTAAACACAGTTATTATTTCTCTGACAAAAAGTCTTTGTAATTTTATTTAGTTTGGAGTCATCAATCAAATGAAATAATGGCTATCTGTTAGATCCTAGCTGGAGAGCTCTAGTGTCTACAGAATTTCAGATAGCTGCCATAGTATGTTAAAGCCAGGAGAAAGGCCTCTACTAGACTTTGACAGAGGTGAGTTCTTTCACAACCTTTCTTCCCTTAGACAGTCTGGAATCTACTTATTTTTATCATTAGTGCTAATGACCAAGCTCAGGATTTCAGAGGAAATATATTAAACTCAAAGTACTTTTAAGGAGATGGAACCAACACGGTGCCGTAGACAGACACATCATGCCACCCCTCTGCAGCAAAGACCGGAAAAACTAAGTAAAACAGATACAAACATCAGTCCTGGAACCCTAATCGTCAAGTGAACGGATAAAGAACGAGATCAAACACTGAGTGGACATGGAAAACCCAAGGTGGAAAGTGAAAGTGGGAGTGTGCCGACACATTGTGGGGATTGTAGTCAGTATCACAAAACAATTTGTGTATAATTTTTTGAATGAGAAATTAATTTGTACTGTAAACTTTCACCTAAAACACAAATTAAAACCCGTGAGTCAGAATTGAGTCGACTGCAGTGGGGATCAATGGGGACAGTCTTCCTATTTGTATTATCCTGGCTATTCTTGCTTGTTTCCTTTTCCATATAAGCTTTTGAATCACTTTGTCTAATTAAAAAAATAAAATCTGTCCATATTTTTATTGGGCCAGCACTAAACTCAAAAAGTTACTAAAAAAAAAAGTGCTTTTAAAAGACAAAGTATTTATAGAAATAGTTTAACTTAAATTCTTGATTACCTGCTTCTGTATTGGACTTGACCGAGCTTCACTGCCCAAAGAGTCAGTTTTGCTAGGACATGTATTTCTATAACCCTGGTTAACGCCTGTTGAGTGGTACAGAGAAGAAATATGTCAGTTGAACAAGGATGTCAAACTGGTTCATGTACAAGTTTTCCCAGCACGTTAATGTTTTTTGCTATCAAGCAGCAGCAGCAGCAGGACACAGTATACTCTCACAGCTGAGCTCAGCAGTCATCAGAGAACTAGAATTCTGAAAAGCATTCTTAGTCATCTCATCTTCTTGGCTCTTGTTGAAAGTGTCTGTTGCTCTCTGTATGGAAGTGCTTATTGCTTGGTTCTTTTCAGTCTGTACATTTTGTCTTTATAATTGATAGTCTCATCCTTTTTTTACATTTTAATATATTTTCACCTTTTATTTAAGGTAAAAATGCTATGGTATTTATTAGGAATGTAACATGTCTTTTTAACAGCATTAGTATTTTTATTATGATTATGGTATTGCTGTGTTTTGTTAATGTTCTGTTACGAGGTTCCATAGTTCTTGAATGGGTCTGTCCAACCTTCTTTTTCTCATATGTCCTGTAATTTTTAATGTATGATTTTACAGTATGTGACATTTTTCAGAAACACATGTATTATGTTATAATGAAAAGACCTATATTGCCAGTATTTTGCATTAGAAGTCCTTAATAAATGAGGAGCTAAAGGCTTGTAATCAATATATACTTTTGTAAATCCTTAATAAATTTAAAAAAAAAAAAAAAACTAAACAGATAAGGTTACCATTTGGTAAAACCTGGGACTGAAGAAATGATTTGAGTCTATCTAATTTGTAATGAAATGTGGTTAGGGGAGGGCTACTTGAAATCTATTCGAAGGCAGTGGGTTGGGTTTTTTGATATTAAAAACCATTTAGAATACAACAAAGGAAGTGATCACACTATTGTCAATACTAGTATTCAGAGCTGAAATAATTTTGTTGATTGATACGCAGTACAGTTGTTCTCATCTGGGGGAGGTTTTGTTCTCTCCCTCACCTGGACATTTGGCAATGCCTGCAGACATTTTTGGCTGTCTCAACTGTGACAGGGGTGGGTGGTGGGTAGAGGCCAGTGATCAGGGATGCTGCTAAACATCCTGCAATGCACAGGACAGTCCTCTACAACAAAGAATTATTTGGCCCAAAATGTTAATAGTGCCATTGTTGAGAAATCGTTAGTATAGAGGATTGTTAACTTAGAGCCAGCTATCTGATTCTAAAAGATACTATGACTTGATTCTTAGGGAGTGGAATCAGAATCATGAGCTATAATAATAGCTATCACTTACTGTTCATCAGCTTCCAGGATTACCTGAATGTACTCATTTAATTCTCACAGCAGTCCTGTGAGGTAGACACAATCATTCCCACTTACAAAATGGAAAACTTAGGCACAGCAAGGTTAAGTAATTTATCTAAGGCAACGGATTTTGTTTCTTGGTTTTTTTAATATGGATATGGCATATGCTTGTTTTAAAATTTATTCTACTTTGAGGATTTCATAATCATGAAATTGTAGAATACCTTTTGATCTTTCAGTATCAGTTAGAATAACCTCACCTAAAATCTCTCACTGTGTGTATATTTAAATTCACGCTGTTGTTGATTCTGACTCTTAGTGACCCTATAGGACAGAGTAGAACTGTCCCATAGGGTTTCCAAGGCTGTAGTCTTCTTTTATTTATTTATTTATTTATTGATGTAATTAAATGAAGTTTACATGTCAAGTTAGTCTCCCGTACAGAATTTTTTTTTTTTTAACATACATTGTTATGAGATCCCAACTGCTCACCCCATTCTGCAACAGTACACTCCTTCCCTCCGCCCCTGATTCCCCATGAACATTCAACCAGCTGCTAACTATCTCTGCCTTCCCCTCTCACCTCTGGACAGAAGCCGTCCCTTTGGTCTCTTATAACTACTTGTCTAAGAGGCAGATTCTTCACGAGTATCACTTTATGTCCCACGGCCCAGCCCAATCCCTGTCTGAAGAGTTGGCCTCGGAAATTGTTTTAGTTCTGGGGTGATGGAGAGACTGGGGCCGTGCTTTCTGGGGTGCCTCCAGTCTTAGTCAGACCATTAAGTCTGGTCTTCTTACTAGTATTTGAGTTCTGCATCCCGTTGTTCTACTGTTCCATCAGGGACCCTCTCTTGTGTTCCCTGTCAGGATGTTCATTGGTGGTAGCCGGGCACCATCTAGTTCTTCTGGTCTCAGGCTGATGAAGTCTCTGGTTTATGTGGCCCATTCTGTCTCTTGGGCCAATACTTTCCCAAGGCTGTAATCTTTATGGGAGCAGATTGACACATCTTTCTTCTGCGTAGCAGCTGGTGCATTTGAACTGCTGACCTCTCGCTTAGCCAGAAGTCTTACTTACCTAGTGCTGCTGTAACAGAAATACCACAAGTGGATGTCTTTAACAAACAGATGTTTATTCTCTCACAGTTTAGGAGGCTAGAAGTCCGAATTTAGGGCACCAGCTCCAGGGGAAGGCTTTCTCTGTCAGCTCTGGGAGAAGGTCCTTGTCATCAATCTTCCCCTGGTCTAGGAGCTTCTCAGTGCAGAGACCCTGGGTCCAAAGGACTCGCTATTCTCCTGGCTCTTGTTTCTTGGTGATATGAGGTCCCTGTCTTTCTGCTTGCTTCTTTTATATCTCAAAATAGATTGATTCAAGATACAATCTAATCTTGTAGATTGAGTCCTGCCTCATTAACATAACTGCGTCTAATCCTGCCTCATTAACATCATAGAGGTAGGATTTACAGCACATAGGAAAATCACATCAGATGATAAAATGGTGGACAGTCACACAATACTGGCAATCATGGCCTAGCCAAGTTGACATACATTTTTGGGGGACACAATTCAGTCCATAACAGCATCCAAGTGCTTAACCACTGCACCACCAGGGTTCCTATTTAAATTAATAGACTTAATTTTTTTAGGGCAGTTTTAGGTTTATGGAAAAACTGAGCAGAAAGTACGGGAGTTTCCATTAATTTCTTCCTACTCCCACCTCCCCTTTCGCCTATTATTAACATCTTGCAGTAGTGAGGTACATTTGTTACAATCAATGAACCAATACTGATACGTTGTTATTAACTAAAATCCATAGTTTATATCAGGGTTTACTGTTTGTGTTGTACAATTCTGTGGGTTTAGACAAATACATAATGTCATATATCCACCATTATAGTATTATACAGAATAGTTTCCCTGCCCTAAAAATACCCCGTGTCTCACCTATTCATCCCTCTCCCCCGACTCCCCACCTCAAGTCCCAGAAAACTACGTATCTTTTCACTGTATAATTTTGTCTTTTCCAGAATGTCATATGGTTGAAATCATACCGTATGTAGCTGGCTCTTTGACCCAGCAATATGCATTTAAGTTTTTTCCATGTCTTTTTATAGTTTGATAGTTTATTTCTTTTTATCAGAGAATATATTCCACTGTATGGGTGTACCATAGTTTGCTTATACATTGACCTATTGAAGAACATTTTGGTTGCTTCAGTTTTTGGCCATTATGACTAAAACTGCTTTAAACATTCATGTGCAGGTGTTTGTGTGGACATAAGTTTTCAATTCATATGGATAAATACCCAAGAGTATTATTGCTGGATTGTATGGTAAGCCTATGTTTAACTTTGTAAAAAACCACCAGACTGTCTTCCAAAGTGCCTGTACCATTTTGCATTCTTACCAGTAATGAATGAGTGTTCTGTTCTAGTTGTTCCATATCCTCACCAGGATTTAGTGTTGTCAGTGTTTTGGATTTTAGTCATCCTAATAGATGTGTGGAAACCCTGGGGGCGTAGTGGTTAAGAGTTTGGCCGCTAACCAAAAGGTCAACAGTTCGAATCCACCAGGCACTCCTTGGAAACCCTATGGGGCAGTTCTCCTTTGTCCTATAGGGTCGCTATGAGTCAGAATCTACTCTAAGGGAATGGTTTTTTTTGTTTTGTTTTGTTTAATAGATGTATGATGATGTATGGAGCCCTGGTGGTACACTGGTTAAGAGCTATAGCTGCTAACCAAAAGTTGGCATTCGAATCCGCCAGGCGCTCCTTGGAAACTCTATGGAGCAGTTCTACTCTGTCCTATACGGTTGCTATGGGTTGGAATCAACTTGATGGCAATAAGTTTTTGGTTTTTTTTTCAGTATCTCATTATTGTTCTAATTTGCAATTCCCTAATGACATAAGATGTTGAGCATCTTTTCTTATGCTTATTTGCCATCTGTTTCTTTGGTGAGGTGTCTGTTCAGATCTTTTGCCCATTTTGTAATTGGGTTGTTTGCTTTTTACTGTTGAGTGTTAAGAGCTCTTTGTATATTTTGGTTATAAGTCCTTTATAAGATATGGGTTTTGCAAATATTTTCTCCCAGCCTATGGCTTGTCTTTTCATTTTAACAGTGTCTTTTGCAGAGCAGGAGTTTTTAATTTTAATGAATTTCCACTTACCAATTTTTTCTCTCATGCTTTCGTTTTGTATCAGAAAAACTGTTGTTAAATCCAGGACACCTAGAGTTTCTCCTGTGTTATTTTCTAGAAATTTTATAGTTGTGCTTTTACATTTAGGTCTGTGATCCATTTTGAATTAATCTTTGTGAAAGGCGTAAAGTCAGTATCTAAATTTTTTTTTTTTTTCATTTGGGTGTCAGTTCTAGCACCATTTGTTGAAAATTCTTTCTCTATTGGATTGTGTTTGCTTCTTTGTCAAAGATCAGTTGACTAAATTTGGGGGAGTCTATTTCTGAGCTCTCTATTCTGTTCCACTGATCTGTTTAATCCTTCACCAATACCACAGTATCTTGATCATTGTAGCTTTATAATTAATCTTGAAGTTGGGTGGTGTAAGTCCACCAACTCTGTTCTTCTTCAGTATTGAATTGGCTATTTTGAGTCTTTTGCCTTTCCATGTAAATGTTAGATTCAGTTTGTCAATATCCACAAAAGTATTTATTGGGATTTTGGTTGGGATTATTTTGAATCTGTAGATCAAGTTGGTAAGAATTGACATCTTAATAATATTAAGTCTTCCTGTCCATGAACATAGAAGTACCTCTTCATTTATTCAGATCTTCTTTGATTTCTTTCATCATAGTTTTGTAATTTTCCTTTATAGGTCTTGTGTTTATTTTGTTGGATTTTTGTATATTTCATTTATTTTTATTGCTAATGTGAATGGTGTATTTTTAATTTCAAGTTTCAGTTGTTCACTACTGGTATATAGCCAAGCAGTCAACTATTGTACATTCACCTTGTATCCTGCAAGCTTTCTATAATTGCTTATTAGCTCCAGGAGTTTTTTGATTGATTCTTTGGGATATTCTACATGAACAATCATCTGATCTGTAAACTAAAGCAGTTTTATTTCTTCTTTCCCAGTCTTTATATCTTTTATTTCCTTTTCTTGTCGTACTGCGTTAGCTAGTACTACCAGTATGGTGTTGGATTAGAGTATAAAAGGAGAAAGCATTTAGTTCCTCAATATAAAGTACAATGTTAGCTGTAGGTTTTTTGTAAATGTTCTTTATTGAGTTGAGGATGTTCTCCTCTATTCCTAGAATGCTGAGAGTTTTTGTCCTGAATGGGTGTTGTATTTTGTCAAAAGCTTTTTCTGCATCTGTTGATATGATCATATGGTTTTTCCTCTTTAGCCTGTTGATGTGATAGATTACATTGATTGACTTGGTCCTGATGGATTCAGTTTGCTAAAAATAAGGTTTTTGCTTGTGTGTTTATAAGAGCTGTTGGTCCATAGTTTTCCTTTTTTGTAATATCTTTGATTTTGGTATTAAACTATTGATGGCTGTGTAGAATGAGTTAGGAAGTATTTCTTCTGCTCGATTTTCTGGAAGCAATTGTAGAGAATTAGTATCATTTTTTCCTTAACTGTTTGTTGAATTCACTAGTGAAACTATCTGGGCATGGTGCTTTCTGTTTTGGAAAGTTATTAGTAATTGTTTCAATCTCTTGATAGTATAAGCCTATTCATATTACTGATATCTCCGTTTGTCAGTTTTAGTAGATGTGTCTTTCAGTGAATTGATCGATTTCATCTAAGTTATCACATTTGTGGGCATAGAGTTGTTCATACTATTTCTTTGTTGTTCTTTTAATGCCCATGGGGTCAGTAATGATGACCCCTCTTTAATTTTTGATATTAGTAGTTTGTGTCTTCTCTCTTTTTTTTCTTTGTTAGCCTGGCTAGAGGTTTATAAATTTTACTGATCTTTTTAAGAACAAACTTTTAGTTTTGTTTATCTTCTCTGTTGTTTATCTGTTTTCATTTTCATTAGTTTCTGCGCTGAATTTTATTTCTTCAGCTTCCTTTGAACTTAATTTGCTCTTCTTTTTCTAGTTTCCTAAGGTAGGTGCATGGACTATTGAATTTTAAGTCTTTCTTCTTTTCTAATATATGCATTTAATAGTATATATTTTTCTCTCTGCACTGCTTTCACTGCACCCCACAAATTTTGCTAGATTGTATTTTCATTTAGTTCAAAGTATTTTTTAATTTCTTTTGAGACTTCTTATGTGACTCGTGTTATTTAGAAATATGTTGTTTACTCTCCAAATATTTTCGGATTTTCCAGCTGCCTTTCTATTATTGATTTCTAGTTTAATTCCATTATGGTCTGAGAGCATGCTTTGTATGATTTCTGTTTTTCTAAAATTGTTAGGGTGTGTTTTATGGCTCATTATATGGTCTGTCTTGGGGAATGTTCAGTGATCTTGAGAAGAGTGTTCTGCTCTTTTGATTAAGTAATCTGTTAATGTCAGTCAGGTCTAGTTGATTGATGGTATTGTTCAGTTCAACTATATCTTTACTGATTTTACATCTGTTGGATTTATCAAATACTGATAGAGTGGTTTTGAAGTCTCCAGCTATAATAGTGGATTTATCTGTTTCTCCTTGCCTCATGTTACTTTGATGCTTTGTTGTTAGGCACATATAGTTTTTGCCTCACATTATTTTGATGCTTTCTTGTTAGGCACATACACATTCAGGATTTTTATGCCTTCTTGGAGAATTGAACCCTTTATCATTTTGTAATGCCCTCTTCATTCTTGATAATTTTATATGCTATGAAGTCTGTTCTGTAGAAATTTAGTTACTCTAGCTTTCCTTTTGTTAGTGTTACCATGGTATCTTTCTCCATCCTTTTACTTTTAATCTATTTTTGTCTTTATATTTAAACTGGATTTCTTGGAGACAAGACATAGTTTTGTCTTGTTTTTTGTCACTCTGATAGTCTCTGTTTTAATTGGTTTATTAAGATCGTCCACATTACAGTGATTATTGATATAGTTGGATTAATATTGCCCATATTTGTAACTATTTTCTTTTTTTTGCCTTCCACTCTTTCTCTCTTTTTTTTGAATTCTCTGGTTTTAATTTGGGCATTTCATATGTTTCTGTTTTTCTCCTCTCAGCATATTAATTATTCTTATAAAAATTTTTAAGTGGTTGCTCTAGAGTTTGCAGTGTACATTTATAACTAATGTAAGTCCACTATGAAATAATACCGTACTGCTTCATGTGTAGTACAGATACCTTACAACAGGGTATTGCCAATTTCTATTTCCTATCCCTTATTATATTACTGTCATTTATTTCTGCTATCCATAAGCTATAATCACCTGACACACTTTTGCCATTATTAATTTGAACAAACTGTTATCTATTATATCACTTAAGAATTAAAAAAAAAATTATTTTATATTTATTCCTTTTCTAATGCTCTTCCTTTCTTTATGTAGATCAGAGTTTCTGACCTATACCATTTTCCTTGTCTTTTAAGAATTTCTTTTAACGTTTCTCACAAGACAAGTCTAGTGGTGACAAATTCCCTCAATTTTTGTCTGAGAAAGTCAGTATTTCTCCTTTACTTTCAAAGGATAATTTTGCTGGATATAGAATTTTAGGTTGGTGGTTATTTTTCTTTTAACACTTAGATATTTCATTCCACTCTCATCTTGCTTGCATGAGTTCTGAAGAAAAGTCTGATGTAATTCTTATCCTTGGTCCTTTATAGGTAAGGTGATTTTTTCATCTGGCTTCTTTCTAGATTTTTTTTTCTTTGTCTTTGGTTTTCTGCAGTTTGAATCTGATATACCTAGATATAGTTTTTTTTTTTTTTTTTTTTTTTTTTTTAAGTATTGATACTGCTTGGTGTTCTTTTTCTTCCGAGATGTGTGGTTTGGTGTCTGTCATTAGTTTTGGAAAATTCTCAGCCATTACTACTTCAAATATTCTTTTTGTTCCTTTATCATCTCCTTTTGGTATTCCCATTACAAGTATGTTACACCTTTTGTAATTGTCTCATAGTTCTTGGATATTCTATTGCTTTTTAAAATTATTTTTCTTATTTCTTTTAAGTTTGGGACATCTCTCCTGGCATATCTTCAAGTTCACTGATTCTTTCCTTGAACATTTTCAGGTACTTATAAGTCATTCAGAGACATTATTCATTTCTGTTATAGTGTTTTTGGTTTGTAGTATTTCCTTTTGATTCTTTCTTAGAGTTTCTGTCTCTCTGCTTACATTACCCAACTGTTCTTACATGTTGCCCACTTTTTCCATTAGAGTCCTTAGCATGTTAATCGTATTATTTGAATTTCCAGTTTCTTGAAATTCCAAAATCTTTGGCCTTGATGCTTGCTTTGTCTCTTCAGGCAGTGTTTTTTTTCTTTAAACTTTTAATGTGCCTTGTAATTTTTTGTTGAAAACCAGACAGTGTATCAGGCAAAAGGATCTGAAGTAGATAGATCTTTAGTGTGAGGTTTTATATTTATCTGGCTAGGAGTTAGCTGTATTTACTATTTGTTATAGCTGTGGTGTTCGAAGCTAAAATTTTCTTTAGTGTCCTTTCTTTTGTCTCTGCTGTTGACTCTGGGTTTCCCTAGACACTCCTTCTTAAGTAAGGTCTGAGGATTTCAGTTCTTTCAGCTATACTCCCCTTTTATTATATGGGAGCTCTATTAATGTTGGCAGTAAGGTGTAGGGAAGGGGGAGCATTGTATAGTCTTATGATTATGTCCCATTATTTTAGTCAGCTCTTGGCTGTGACCTTCACAAGTGCTTGTCAGCTCCACCTTCCCTGCTCCTTAGGTGAGATTGGAAGGCCAGCAGGAGCTGAAATTTATTTCCCTCCCCCCACATTGAAGATTAGAGGGAGCCGGAGTTGGGTATTTCCCTTTCCCCAGATTGGTTAACCCGAAACCAAACCCGCTGCCATGAAGTCGATTCCGACTCATAACAACCCTATGGGACGGAGTAGAACTGCCCCCGTAGGGTTTCCAAGGAGCAGCTGGTGGATTTGAACTGCCGACCTTTTGGTTAGCAGCCATAGCTTGCTGTAGCCCTTAACCACTGTATCACCAGGGCTCCCCAGGTTGGTTAGACTTTGGTAAAACACAAGTTGATGAGGCTCTGGTAGAATAGTTTCCCTTGAGGGCAGGCCTTGTTAAGCGGGGTGCATTTCAAAATACTTATTCCTCCTCCCTACCCTTCGCTGCAAGAAATACAAGGGAATTTTTCCTGATCTTAACAGTGAGAACTTTATGGGACTTCTGGAAGTAAAACTCAAGAAAATGTGGGGGCCACCTTAAAACTAGCCTCCACCTCCTGGAGCTTTTAACTCTCAGGCTAGTCCACAGTGAGCCTCTGGTGATTTTAAATTACAGTTTGAAGTGTTCCTACTGGTACTGGCTTCAGCTGAAGACTTCTGCTCCTCGCCATCTGCTCCAATAAGCTGTGATCCTCTGTATTTGCCTTCAGTTTTTAGGGCATCAGTTTACCCTATGACCTCAGTTCTCAGATGCATGTAAGAACAGTTACTCATTTTCACTTTGTTCAGCTTTTTCTTTGTTGTAGTAAGAAGGGAGTGATGGCATCCAAGCTCTTCACATGTCAGATTGGAAATCAGAAATCCAGTGTGTGTGTGTGTGTGTGTGTGTGTGTGTGTGTGTGTGTGTGTGTGTGTGTGTGTGTGTGTGTGTGTGTGTGTGTGTGTGTGTGTGTGTGTGTGTGTGTGTATATGTATATAATTGTACTTTAGATGAAGGTTTACCAAACAAACTAGTACACATATTCTTTTATGACATTGGTTAACAACCCCATGACATGTCAGCACTCTCCCTTCTCGACCTTGAGTTTCCTGTTACTAGCTTTCCTGTCCCCTCCTGCCTTCTACTTCTTGCGTCTGGGCTGGTGTGCCCCTTTAGTCTTATTTTGTTTTCTGGGCTGTCTAATCTTTGCCTGAAGAGTGAACCTCAGGAGTGACTTCATTATGAGCTTAAAGGGTGTCTGGGGGCCATACTCTTGAGATTTCTCCCGTCTCTGTAAGGCCAGTAAGTCTGGTCTTTTTTGTGAGTTAGAATTTTGTTCTACATTTTTCTCCAGCTCTGTCTGGGACCCTCTATTGTGATCTCTGTCAGAGCAGTCAGTAGTGGTAGCTGGGCACCATCTAGTTGTACTGGACTCAGTCTGGTGGAGGCTGTGGTAGTTGTGGTCCAATAAGTATATTTTTAATTCTCCTTTTATTCCTGGGATATTTATTTTACCAATACATAGCTCCAATCACCCTTATGAAATATCTTGTCTTCTGTGCCAGTGATGATGAGGTGGAGTGACTCTTAAAACTATGTTTATTTATATGGTAAAATTCAAGGAGAGACAATACACAAAATGACTTAAATATATTTGTGTAACATTTTAAGATTATGCTCTCCAGAAAAGGTGCTCTATGAATGATAAATTATTTTCTTTGGGAAATTGAAATGATCTCTTTTACAAGGATTATAAGTCATCGTATTTGAATTTGGTGAAGATTGTGTTGTAATGTTCGGTTTCAGTCTTGGACTAATCCTTTGTGGATACTGAGAATTAATGACACTGACTCTGAATTAAAGATTCTGAGTTTCACAGATCAGGGTGATGGTTAAGACAGAAGGCTGTAGAGTCAGGTTATCTTGGTTTGGACCTAGTTATGTCATTTAATGTAACTTGGATATGTTACTTAATATATCCTAGTCTCAGTGTTCTCATTTGTCCTCTCAACACCTCATAGGTTTGCTGTGAGGATTAAATGCGATAATTTATATAAAGTGGCTAATATAGCATCTAGCACATAGTAACCTTTTGTTTGTTTGTTTTTTCTGTTCCTAACTATGCCATAGAGGTGAACATAGATGCTTGACTTTGGGATTATCATCTATTGTTTTTTATTTCAATTTTAGTAACATCATTGTTCGTTCTCCATAATAACATTTTAGACTGTTTATATGGCAGAAAAGTTGATGCTATGAATAGCTAACTTTGATAGAAACAGCATAGTAAGAATGGTTCATGCAGGTAGTTTTTGCTTCTGAAGCATCGAAAATGTTAGCACTAAACCATAACTTCAAGTTAATTAAGTTATAAAACAGGACTTAGTAGTATGTCAAGTGATTCTGTTTTCCCCTAAAAATGAGCCAAAGCATGATGTTGTAGATTTCAATAATCTAATTGACAGTTATAATTAACTTAATAATCTGATAATCTAAATTGCCCCTGAATTTTATTTAAGTTTTAATTCATGTTAATGTATACTTTGGTGATGCTGTTTAATGTACATGGCTTTGGAAACGCTATCTGATCAAATAAAATTTATGGAAATACGTTGAAAAAAGTTAGGGCTAATTAGATATTTTACATTTCATGGCTATTGAATTTATCTTGTAGGAAATAATAATGATTATTATTATTTTTCCCATACAAAAATTTATACATACATTGTTATGTGACCCTAATTGCTCTCCCTATACTGTGACAGCACACTCCTTCTTTCCACCCCTGATTCCCCATGTCCATTCAACCAGCTCCTAACCCTCTCTGCCTTCCCATCTCACCTCCGGACAGAAGCTGCCCATTTAGTCTCTTGTATCTACTTGAGCTAAGAGGCACACTCCTCACGAGTATCACTTTATGTCCCACAGTCCAGTCCAATCCCTGTCTGAAGAATTAGCCTCAGAAATTGTTTTAGTTCTGGGCTGATAGAGAATACAGGGGCCATGCTTTCCAGGGTTCCTCCAGTCTCAGTCAGACCATTAAGTCTGGTCTTCTTACTAGAATTTGAGTTCTGCACCCTACCTTTCTCCTGCTCCATCTGGAACTCTTTGTTGTGTTCCCTGTCAGGGCGGTCATTGGTGGTAGCCAGACACCATCTAGTTCTTCTGGTCTCAGGCTGATGAAGTCTCTGGTTTATGTGGCCCTTTCTGTGTCTTGGGCTACTACTTTCCTTGTGTCTTTGGTGTTCTTCATTTTCCTTTACTCCAGGTGGTTAGGACCAATTGATGCATCTTAGATGACCACTTGAAAGCTTTGAAGACCCCAGACGCCACTCACCAAAGTAGGATGCAGAACATTTTCTTAATAAGTTTTGTTATGCCAGTTGACCTAGATGTCCCCTGAAAGCATGGTCCTCAGACCTCTACCCCTGCTTCTCTGTCCCTCAAAGTGTTTGATTGTATTTGAGAAACTTCTTAGCTTTGGTTTAGTCCAGTTGTGCTGACTTCCCCTGTATTGTGTGCTGTCCTTTGCTTCACATAAGATAATTCTTATCTACTTTCTAGTTAGTAAATAACCCTCACCCTCCCTCCCCACCCTCATAAACATCAAAGAATGTTTTCTTCTATGTTTAAACCTTTTCTTGAGTTCTTATAATAGTGGTCTTATACAATATTTGTCCTTCTGTGACTGACTAAATTCACTCAGCATAATGACCTCCAGCTTCCTCCATGTTATGTTTCATGGCTTCATCATTGTTCTTTATCATTGCGTAGTATTCCGTTGGGTGGATATACCGTGATTTGTTCATCCATTTGTCTATTGATGGGCACCTAGGTTGTTTCCATCTTTTTGCTATTGTAAACAGTGCTGCAGTGAACATGGATGTACATGTATCTATTCGTGTGATGGCTCTTATTTCTCTAGGATATATTCCAAGAAGCAGGATAGCTGGATCGTATGGTACTTCTGTTTCTAGCTTTTTAAGGAAGCACCAAATCGATTTCCAAAGTGGTTGTACCATTTTACATTCCCACCAACAGTGTATAAGTGTTTCAGTCTCTCCACAACCTCTCCAGCATTTATTATTTTGTGTTTTTTGGATTAATGCTAGCCTTGTTGGGGTGAGATGATACCTCATTGTAGTTTTGATCTGCATTTCTCTAATGGCTAATGATCGTGCGCATCTCTTCAAGTGTCTGTTAGCCGCCTGAATATCTTCTTTGGTGAAGTGCCTGGGAAATAATAATTATTAAGCACCTACTATGTATAGAATATTATGTGATCATATTTTTAGTGTGTATGGAATATGATGTAGCCATTAAGAAAAATTAGGTAGATCTCTATGTACTCATATGGAAAGGTGTCCAGATAAGTTGTTACTTGACCACTATGGTCTCATTGGAGCACTAGTGGTGCAGTGATTAAGAGTTGTGGCTGCTAACCAAAAGGTCGGCAGTTTGAATCCACCAGCCGCTCCTTGGAAACCCCATGGGACAGTTCTGCTCTGTCCTGTAGGGTTGCTGTAAGTCAGAATCGACTCACCACCAACGGGTTTGGTTTAGTGAATTTTTTTTTTTTGTTGTGGTCTCATTTGTTAAAAAAAAAAAAAAAGATAGGGATGGTTGGATACTACATGGATATATAATGTGTGTGTGTGCACATACATGTGCATACTTATGTTTACACAGAAAATTTCTGTGAAGACACTCAACAGTTAATGGTGGTAACCTGTGGGTAATAACAATGAAAGTATTGGGGCATGACTCAGGGAGACTTTTACTTTCCACTTTACCCTTCAGTTCTTTTTGAAGTTTATGGCATAGTTTTTTTTTTTTTTTAAATTAAAAATTAAAGATAATGTATTATGTAAAATTATTTTTATTTTTAGCCACACATTTCTAAGGTTGTCCAGGAGGTGCTATTACAGTGGTGAGCGTACAGTCTTAAAATAAATTAAAACTCTTAAAAATCAGTAAGAAGAAGGTAATCTATTAGAGAAAAAGGGCTAAGAAAGTGAACAATTCAAAGAGAGAGTTCAGATGTCCAGAAGCATATGTAAAGATATGTATCTGTACCTTTAATTAGGAATATGCTTGAAAAAACAACAAGATATCATTGCACTCCCATCATATGGGCAAATATTTAAAAGTCTAATAATGCGAAGTGCATCTGAGGGTGTCGGGAAAAGGGCTGTTTCATAAACTGGGTGCAGGGTAGTGATAATTGGCTATCTCTGGTAAAGTTGAAAATGCTTATGTCCAGCATTTCTATTTCTAAGTATATATCCTAGAAAAACTCTTGTGCATTTGTACAGATAGATATATACACAACATCGTAATAATACGAAATTGGAAATGACCTGCGTTTCCATTATTAGAATGTTGCATAAATAAATCCTGTTGTATTCAAATAATGGAATACCATAGCAGTTAAAAGGAAAACAATCATTATACATGGATGAATCCTAAAAACATAATTTTGAGTAAAAAATAATGAAGTTGGAAAAGGATAAATAAAATTATACCATTCATATAAATTTTCAAAACACAAAGCAATATTATTGTTTTATGGACACATATGTTGTCATGGTTTGAATTATGTCCCCCCCAAAATGTGTGTATCAATTTGGCTAGGCCATGATTCCTGGTATTGTGTGATTTTCCTGTATGTTGTAAACCTGCCTCTATGATGTTAACGAGGGAGGATGGGTGGCAGTTGTGTTAGTAAGGCAGGACTGGATCTACAAGACTGGATTGTGTCCTGAGGCATTCTCTTGAGATATAAAAGGCAGAAGTGAGCAGAGACACAGGGGGACCTCAAACCATCAAGAAAGCAGTGCCAGGAGCAGAGCGCGTCCTTTGGACCTGGGTCCCTGCGTGGAGAAGCTCCTAGTCTGGGGGAGCATTGATGAGAAGGCCAACAGAGAAAAAGGCTTCTCCTGGAGCTGATGCCCTGAATTTGAACTTTTAGCCTACTTTGACTCTGAGGAAATAAACTTCTCTTCATTAAAACCATCCACTTGTGGTATTTCTGTTGTAGCAGCACTAGATGACTAAGACATACGTGTATGATCAAAGCATATGATTGGAAGGGTATACACTGAACTTCAGATTATTTATTACATCTGGAAGAAGGAAGGAGAATGAGATAGAAGAAGGAAGACAGAAATTTTAATCTTACTTCCTTTAAAATATAAAGAATCCGAAGTAAATATGGCAGAATGTTAACATTTATTTTTTCTGGATTATGGGTTGGTCTGTGTTTTGTTAAGTTACTTTGTGTATTTTTCTAATATCATTTGAACTATAACTCTGTTTTTAATATAAAATATTTAAAAATATATACTTTTTCTACCAGAATGGAAATAATGAGAATGGTGACACAATGCAGAAATTGTTAAATGGGAACCTAATTTTCTGTGTAAACTTTCACCAAAAACATAATAAAAAAAAAAAAAATGTATTGGTCTAGTTTTCCAGTTTCTGAGGATGCTGTGAAACTTGATCGAGCTGCTGAAAAGTCATGTAATATGGGATGTATTCCTTTTCCAGACATAAATTGTATAATAAACACTTAAAACAGTTGTTTGCACAATATATTTCATAGTTGTACATAAAGTGTTTTCTATCTAAATTTTTTTTTTTTTCCTTTTCAGACAGCATGTTTTCGAGAAGAAAGGGATGTATTAGTGAATGGAGACAATAAATGGATTACAACTTTGCACTATGCTTTCCAGGATGACAATAACTTAGTAAGAATCATTTATGTATCTTTTTGTACCCTTATTAGTTTTTCCTTGACAAAATTTAGCATTATTTTCTTTAAAAAATACTTAAGTATAGATGTTACATTGAAATTGACTGTGTTTCACAGAGTAAAAGCTGTTCATTTGCTATGTGATTTGTTTTCCTGAGTAGTACTTTCCCATTGGAATTCTTCATGCTTTTTAATAAACAAGTTAAAATTAATCCAAACAAATTTAAATTCTTCTCTGTGAAATTCTGTAGAAGGTGCTCAGGATTTTCTCTTTTCATGATTTCCCTAATGTATTTTATTTGTAGTATTCTGTTGCTATTTAAAATTTTACCTATTTTCTGAAGTGGTCCTATGCTATTTTAAGTAGAGCCACATTTAGAACCTGGGTTATATCTAATTTTATATGAACATCGTGAACCTCTTGACAAAAGAGGCTAGGAAAGAGCTTGCAGAAAAATAAAAATATTAGAATCACTGCCAATTGAAAATAAATGAGAATGAAGGGATAAACAAGTGAATAGGAAAATAAGATTAAATCTACTACAATTCAGTATATTATTCTCTGGCCTGCTATTCAAGGCTCTTCATTTTCTGACCTCAGTTTTTGTTTCAAGGTTTATTTTCCAGTGCTGCCATTCATCAAACATGTGTTGAGTTCCCTGCTGTGTGCCAGACACTACACTAAGCCCTGGGATATAAAAACTAATAAGGCATTATTTATTTGATAAATATTTATTGGGCATGTGCTGTGTGTCAGGCACTGTTCTCTAGTTTCTGGAGATAGCGTGGTAAACCAGAAAAATAAAGGATCGCTTTTCTTTCTATTTTTTTTTTTTTTTTTTAGGCTCTCAATTCTAGTGAGGGGTGTCAGACAATAAAGTAACAGTCAAGTAAATAATATTTTCAGATTGTAAGTATTACAAAGAAATTACCACAGGATAATGGGCTAGAGGTGACTGTGGCCAAGACTATACATTAAATAGGGTGGTGAGGCATGGCCTCTCTGAGATGCCCTGAATGACAAGAATAAGCTATCCAAAGATCTGAGGGAAGAGAGTCCAAAATAAACATCTGCTGTAAAGGCACTGTGGCAAAAGAGGGCTTGGGTGTTTTTTGAGGAACAGAAAGAGGGTGAGTGCTACTGGAGTGTAGGAAAAAAAGGGAAGAGGTGTATAAGATGGGGATCACAAAAGTGTAAACCATACGAGGAGTTTGGATTTCCTAGTAATTTCAATGGGAAGCTATTTGAGGCCTTTTCTTTTTGAATAAAATTAATAAGTTGATTAAGTTTATTAAGATATAATTTATGTAGAATGTTTCTATCTCCCCAGAAAGTCCCCATGGATCTTTTTGTGATTGATCTCCACTCCCATCCTCCTTGTCCCAAATATTTTATTTTCCCCCTTAGAATTTTGTATCTGTGAAATTAGATTGTATTGTTGTTTCTGGCTCCGTTTGCTTAACATAATGTCTGGGAGATTTATTCATGTCATTGAATCTCTTAGTAGTTTTTCGTTTTTCCCTTCTGTTTTTTTGTTCCCCCGTTGTTTCTTTTCTGCCTTCTTTTAGGTTAAGCAAATATTTTTTAGTGTTCTATTTTATTTCCTCAATGCTTCTTTTTATTATTTTATTTTTCATAGTGGTTTCTCTAGGGCTAGCAATATACATTCTTAACTTACCAGAATCTGATTAGAGCCAATATTGTATCTCCTCATACTTTATACTTCATCCTTGACATTTTGTACTTCCTACTTCACCCTTCCCCATTCTTACTCATGCCTCTCATGCCTCATGAGTTCACACTTTCCACTTCTTTCTTCACTCTTCATTCAGCACTGACTGACCTCTAGGATCTCTGTTCCATTCTCCATCTGGTAACCATTTCTATCTGCTAAGCCTAAGATGTTCTCACCCTAGGAACATAGAGCACAGCCCTTTCAGCCAGGAACTCGTAGGGGAATTTCCATAGGAACATCTAGGACCTTCCCTTTCTGCATTATCTTCACTCTCTGATGTCTCACCCTGCAGGTTCCATTTGCTTCAGTAGTCCTGAGGATGGCTCTCTTCTTCCTTAGCCCAGTGGGACTGTGGTGCTCCACTCAAACTCCAGTTTTCCGTGCCACAGTCAGGAAGCTGGTCCCTAGGAAAAAAGCTAGATGATTTGGGGGCTTACTCCATAAGTTTAGCTCTCAACGATCAAAATTTTACATTGCCTGTTTTTGACTTCTTGAAAACAGTTGCCTCATTTATTTCATCCAGGTTAATCAATTGTACTCTGACATATATGGGGTTGCCACGAGTCGGAATCGACTCAACAGCAGCTGGTTTTTTGTAGTTGTAGTGGGAGGGCTAGTTCAGTACTCCATCCTATTTGAGGGTTTTAATAAGGGAAGTGGTATGATATGCCACTTGGAGAATCAATTGTAAGGGATCAAGAATAGAAGCATGGACACCAGAAAGGCTGTGGTTGCACTATTCTAGGTGAAAAGTAGTATTCTGGGTGAGACTTGACATAGTTTTGACTATGATGGTAGCGATGTAACGGGCCAGAATTTGTTAGATTTTGAATATATGTTTGAGATAGAAACAACAGGACTTGCTCAAGGATTGGATATATAGGGATTGCTGGAAAGGCAGGAACTAAGACGTCTCACAGATTTTGTGATCAGTTGTAGATGTTGGCAATTTCTGAGATGGAGAAGACAGAGGAAGAAATAGATTTGAGGGAACAAATAAAAAGCACTGACTTGAATATTTGTTAAGTTAGAAGTGATTTACAAACCCCAAGTAGAGTAGGAATTGGAATGCAGTTCAAGGGACTTTCTTGCCATCTAGTAGATTCAGTTTCTCTGGAGAGACAAAAACATGAACGTTTGAGTACAGTACAGTAAATTATTTGTGTGTATAGGGTGCAAAGGACAACTGATTTTGGTTATGTAGCCCATCCTGGGGAATAGAGTATCCCTCAAAGGCATGAAGTCCATGCAGACTTTTCTAAGACAAATGTAAATTAGCTCAACCAAGAAGGGAGAAGAGGTAGAGGGTTTGATGAGCAAAAGCATAGAGGTTTGAAGCAGCTTATTATATTTGTGTTGATGGAGGATAGAAAAAAAGACTTTGAAATAAGGGAGGAGGGGTGAGAGGTCATAGCATATATAAGTTTTGCTAACAAAGTTAGTTTACATAGCCTTTTATGTCCTTTTCAAATTTTTTTTTTGGTCATGGGACTCTTCTTGCCTTTTTCTTTAAATGACGGTATATCTGAAAGCCTAGACAGCAAAACATAGAGAGCATGGAGAAATGGGACTGCCCTCATAGATTCTCTAGCTTTTTTCTTCCATGTTCTCTCAGATCACTGAGGGGTCCCTCAGAGAGCAAAATTTGAATACTGTTTTGAGAAGGTAGAAGGATTTGAGGCAGGAAAGGACTAGAGTTTGAGGGATGAGAAGAAGGCTCGTGTGATTTAGAGTATAGTAAAGAAGGGAAGAGAGAGATATAAATTGAGGCTTCCAGAATCAAAATCTAAGGAGGTCAGATTTTATTCTAATTTCAAGGAAGCTTTTAAGGAGTGTAAGATAATCAGTTTTACAGTTTTCATAGAACATCCTGGCAGCAGTGTGGAGGATGGATTTTAGGGGACAAAACTAGAGGCAAGGAGACTAGTTAGAAGACTTTTACAGTATTCAGGTGACAAGTGATAAGGGCTTGAATAAAGGTTATAATGGCCAAGTAAAAAGAGGGGATGGTTTCAGGTACCTCTTTAGAAGTAAAATATTTCAGACTTTGTATGTTTGAGTGGATGTCAGTGGAGGAGAGAGGAGTCAGAATGATTCTCAGTTTTCAGGTGTTTAGCTTCTGGCACTTAGTGGTCAGTAGTTGATGACCTTAACTGGGGATATAAGAGGAAGAGAAAATTCAGAGTAGGGGAGAAGATGGTTCGTTTAATATGGAATAAGTTGGGTTTGAATTGTCATGTGATCCAGTCAGTGGGTTGGATATATAAGCCTGATGCTTCTAAAGAGTGGTTGGCAATGGCACACATATCTTGGAGTCCTTGCCTTATAGATCAGGGTTCGGCAAACTATAGCCTGCAGGTCAAATGTACCCCACCGTTTGTTTTTATACACTTTGCGAGCTAAGAATGGTTTTTACATTTTTAAATAGCTGAAAACAAAATGTAATCTACTTCAGTATCTATGCCTTTGCCTGTTCTAGATATTTCATGTAAATGAGATCATACAATATGTGTCCTTTTGCGTCTGCCTTATTTCACTTAGCATGTTTTCAAAGTTCGTTCATGTCATAGCATGTATCAAAACTTCATTTCTCTTTATGGCTGAAGAATATTCCCTTGTATTTATATACCATATTTGGTTTATCCATTCATCTGTTGATGGACATTTGGGTTGTTTCCATTACAGCATTCCACCAATATTCATTATGAAGAACACTGCAGTTAACATTGGTGTTCAAATACCTATTTGGGTCCCTGCTTTCAAGGTTTTTTGGTATATACCTAGGAGTGGAATTTCTAGGGCATATAGTAATTCTATGTTTAACTTTTTGAGGAACTGCCAAACTGTTTTGCCCTGTAAACCAAAACAAAACAAAACCCATTGCCGTTGAGTCGATTCAGACTCATAGTAACCTTACAGAACAGAGTAGAACTTCCCTATGTGGTTTCTAGGGAGCCGTTGGTGGATTCGAACTGCCAACCCTTTGGTTAGCAGCATAGCTTGTAACCACTGCACCACCAGGGCTCCTTTTGCACTATAGCTGCACCAGTTTACATTCCCACCAGCCTTGTATAAGGGTTCCAATTACTCCACATCCTCACCAACACTGGTTATTTTTTGTTTGCTTCATGTTTTGGGGCTCTGTTATTTATTCTGAAAAATTGGCTTACACAGTTGTGGGACTGGCAAGTCCAAAAATCTGTAGGTAAAGTAATAGGCTGGAAATTCTGGCAACCTTGTGTCCCAAATCAGTAGGTCAGGTAGTGGAGGAGAGAGAATAATTCTGGTGGCATGTCTATAGTTTGGAGGGAGAATTCTCACTCGGGAAATCTTTGGTTTTGCTCTTAAGGCCTTCAAGTGATTGATGAGGCCCACCCACATTATGGAGGATAATCTGGCTTACTTTAGGCCTAGTGGTTTAAATGCTAATCACATAATAATTATTTCATAGCAATATGTAGACTAGTAGTTGACCAAACAACAGGGCATCATAGCCTAGCCAAGTTGATAAATAAAAGTATCCATCACAGTCTAGCCCTTATCAACTTGGCCTTCATACACATCTCCTTAAACCATACTTAATCTGCAAATAAAGACAATAGACAATAACAAAGTCATGCTTCTACTAACATGATACAGCTATCCTGCTTACAAACAAAAATGCACTAACTCTTTCTCCAGAAGAGATACAAATCCTGTTCACTCTTCTCCTTGATGCCCTATAACTTGAATACTGTGATATAAAGTTAATACAGCTTATATTGTCTGATAAGAAAGGGAAGATAATGAAGATATTTGCTATGTCTATACCTAAACACACACATATATACATATGTATATTTGTTGTATCTATAGTACACACATAAACACACACACATACATATGTATACACTACATACACATAAGACCTGGGGTCAGTGCCTGGTTCTGACATGATTTATCTATTCTAAGATTGCAATCTTCCTAAGCCTTTGGATCTCTTTTCTATAGTACACCAGGTAGTTCTGGCATTTCAGCTTCATTTAATGTAGGCTACCTTTTGGCCCATGTTTCAGCCAGCCAACCAAACCAACTGTTAGAACCAGTGATATACTCATACGTTGTTTTCCTCGTGGTCCCAGGATCCAAAATAGCCAGAAGGCCATTAGAAAGAGTACACAAATCACTAATAGTGGAACTGCTCGCGCCGTTGTCTAGCTTCCTGCCGTAAAAGCACAAATTTTGAAATAAAGATTTTTAAAAATTCAGAGTTGGAAATTTTATGGATGTTTATCCATACTTGGAAATCTATGTTTCTTGAATTCAAAGACAGATAAAAATTGTCAAAGACTCAGTCTGTATGCTCAATTTCTTTTTTATTATGCTGGTGCCTAGTATATACTTTCTATGTCATGGAAGTAGTCAGTTATGTTCACTGAACACTGACTGTCTTTTATTTGAGTGGGGAAAAAAAAAAACTGTCCTCTAAGGATTAAGAACTTTGAGTTTTGGCTCTCCCACTGTCTAATTGTATGTGTGGGAAAATTATTTTACTTACTTCGCCTTTGGTTATGCAGCTATAATGCAGGAATAACAGTTATTATCCCCACCTCCAGCATAGGGACATTATATAAATATCCTTGCAACTTCATTCTGTTGCTCTTACTTGATGGAGAAAATGAAAGCCATTGGTTACTCAAACAAAAACTTTAACTTTCTACTCTCTTCCCCTTGTCCTCATCATTCCCCTTCATTCCTCCCTGTATGCAAATTTATCCATATTTGCACCTATTCTGATCTTCTTTTCTCTCAGTGTTGATAAATTGTATCTTCGTATGTAAGGTTATTCCTGTCAACCTTTGCCTTTGACTCCATCTCCTCTGTTCTTTTCCTGAACTTTATTCCATTAGTCAATGATAATTTGACTGTATCTTTTCCCCCTACAACGCAGATGTCTATACATAAAAAGTTAATAGTTCTTTCGTTTGTGTATTTCGCTCGCCTGAAGTCACTAATGTTACGTTTGCTATATATATCCTTTTATATTTTTCTTTTGCTTTGTATAGTTGTATGTATGTATTTTTTTTCCTTTTTATGTAAGTGAGATCATAAAATATATGTTACTCTGCTACTTCTTTTTCCCATAAAATATGTCATGGTCATATATATTTACTCTTTTTAGATTGTATAATATTCTATAGAATGGATATTTAACAATTTCCTTGTTGATTTCCATTCATATTGTTTTGGATTTGTTGCAGCTATCAGCAATTCTGTGCAATAAATATTCTTGTTCATATTCCTTATATCTTGAAGCTTTTATTTTAAGTGACTCGATTCCTTAGACTGAGATTGCTAGATCAAGGGGTAGGAACCTTTTAAATTTCACTAGATATTATGAAATTCCTTTCCCAAAAGTTTGCAGTTTGTCGCCCTCTCAAAAGCATTGTTAGTTGATGTTACTTTCCCCAAAACTGTAATGGACTTTTTGGTATTCTGATTGATGAAAAATGGTATCATATTGTTGTTCTGATTTTCATTTTTCTGACTAGTACTGAGGTTAGGCACGTATTAATTAGCTAATTGTGTTTCCTCTTCAGAGAATTATCTGTTACTACCCTCAGCCCAGTTGTGTTGGATGTTTGTCTTCTTCTTAACAGTTGGTGTAAGGTCTTTATATTAGGATCATTACCTCCTTAACATATCTTATAGATTTATCTCTCAGTCTGTCTTTTCTTAAACTTGTACAAATACATCTTAGCCGTATTGAATAATTTCATATAGGTAGTCCTTGAACTGAAACTTGTCCTATCAGATATTAGTTTTTACTAGGAAATTAAGCCATCAATCAAACAGTGTATTATGGATGTAGGCATAGGCAGCTAGTTCAGTATAGCAGAATAGAGTGCCCAGGAACAAATCCATGTGTATTTGGGATCTTAAAATAGGATGAAAGGGCATTTCTTTCTTTTTTTTATTTTAATAATATTTTATTATGTTTATGGTGAAAGTTTACACAGCAAATTAGGTTCCCATTTGACAGTTTCTGCACAGATTGTTCAGTGACAGTTATATTTTTCGCAGTATGTCAGCATTCTCTTTAATTGCGTTCTGGTTGTTCTGTTTTCAGTACTCTAGTTTCCCTGCTCCCCTATTGTCTCATCTTTGCTTTAGAGTAAATGTTGACCTTTTGGTCTTATACAGATGGTTTTTTAATGCAGCACTGTACTCGTGGGTAATATCCTTTATTTTGTGTGCCAATTGGTTATTTCTCTAAAAAGTGACCTCGGGATAATTTTGTTCAAAGTTTAAAGAGTATTGTTTAAAGGGCAATAGTCTCAAGGAGTCCTCTAGTCTCAATTCGTCTAGTAAGTCTGAACTTTTTAAGAATTCGGGTTCTATTCCACATTTTTCTCTCATTCTATCAGCGTCCGCCTGTTGTGGCCCTAATCAGAACAGTTGGTAGTGGTAGCTGGGCACCATCTAGTTCTCCTGGTCTTAGGGTAGATGAGGCTCAAAGGGCATTTCAGTTTAATTGGGGGAAAGAATGATTATATAACTAATTATTTTAGATAATTGGCTGTCTATAAAAAAACAGTTCTCACATCTTGTAAAAAATAAATTTCAGATAAATGAATGAATGAGCCTGATCCTAAGGTTAGGTTCTTTTCTTTTAAGAACCTGTAGGAACACTCTATAGGAACACGCTAGAGGTGTTCCTCTCAAAGCATTTATATTACACTGAAATTTCCAATTAACTTGTGTTTTTCTCCTTCATTAGCTTGTAAATTCCTTGAGGATAGGAACTCTGTCTTATTCATTGTTGAATCCCCATTGTGTAATTGTAATATCAGAACATAGTAGATACTTATATGAATATCTGTGGGATGAATACATGAATTTATTTGCTCCTCTGTTGTTCAGTGTTCTGTTTTCCATTCTCAGGATAATTGTTTGCACAATAAAATATGTTATGGAAAACTGTTGACTTTGTTTCTGAACCTATAGAAGTAATATTATAAAGAGAGGCCAGGGTCTGGATTAGGACTGTGTTAGTGGGTAGGGATAGAAGTAGATGGATTCCACAGAGTTTTTAGTAGGAAATAAACTCAGGAAGACTTTGGTAATTTAATTGAACCTTGTAAGGAATAAAGGAGGAAGCATGAAAAGGATGACTTCCAGATCTTGGTGACGCTTGTTGGGATACGTTATAGAGGAAAAGGAGCTTTGTTCCTCAGGATGCATGTGAGGTTATTATTTGTCTGTCTCTCCAGATGCATCTTTTCTCCCTACCACCAAAACCCCATTGCAAATATTGTTTTATTTTCAACTTATTTTTCTCTAATCTTCTTTTGTGTTTTCTGCCCCTTTCCCTCATTTGCTGAATTCTCTCTTAGTAACAGGTAATATACCTCTGAGGGCAGGGTAGGGGAAGAATATGAGTAGGCATAGCCAGAACCCTGTTTAGCAGGCATTAGGAAAGGAAAAACTAGAAATTGTTATATAGTCATCATTTTTGTTCTGTCTCAGGGAAGTTTGTTCACCACGGAAGAGGTTCAGTAAGGCATATGGCAAGGCTGGAAGGCAAGGAATCCGTGCGAGTTTGGTTTATTAGCGTATGGGGACTATAGTTGGCAGTATGTTTGACTACAGAACCCAGTTTTTCACTATGCCTATTTTTCTCTCATCTTAAATCATAATATATACTTAATGTAGACACGTATGCACATATGTAATAAATTTTTGTAAAGCGTTCTAGAAAATAATAAAAAGCTACAACATCATCTGTAATCTAGCACCTCAGAAATAATCCCTGTCTACATTTTGGGGAGGAAGCACTTAGCAGTGTGGGGATGAAGGTGGAAGATGGATGATGGACAACTCAAGTGGCCTAAGTTTTAAATAGTGGCTGTGAATGGCAGAAATGTTAAAAGATAATTATTTTTTAGCAGTTTATCGTTAGATGGGATACTCATATCTCTTAGGATTTTGGCGTGGCAAGATTAGGTTACACTTTCAAGAGAGAAAAGTCGTTGATATAGGAGCCATTCATCTCTGTAGCCTCTGGGTTTTTTCTCTGTGCTTGGTACAAAAAATATCCTGACTGACCTCCAGTAAATGTTTATTGAATGAATTAGTTATGTTTTAAGACTGTGTGTATAAATACTAGACTCCAGTTTTAATAGCAGACTTGATTTTTTACTTGAAAAGTTTCTGCATTTGCTATTCAAAGAACTCAAAGAATTTCTTCTTAAGGTAAGAGATGTGGGTTTCTTCTGCATATCCATCACCATTACAGCAACATGCGTATGTTAACAAAATTTTATTACGTTAAATTAGTTTGTTCTCATTTTCAGTACAGAGTCTGTTAAACATTGGGTCCAGTGAATATAGTAAGTAAACTATAGAGCAGGATTTGAAATATATTGTTTCTCTAATTTATCAAGGAGTTAAACATATGGAGTCAGTTTCTCTTATTTAACATAAACTACCAATGCTTATAATTTTAATATACAGTAATAAAAATAATTTGAATTTTCTCAAGACTTTAAATCTTAATATTAACTTTGTTATATTCCTGAGGTAATATCTCCTTTCTGTAATAAAATCACCCTCAATTCAAGGGTGTTATAACTGACATAAGTATCTTCTGTTGACTAGCTTTCATGCTAAAGTGCTACACTGTGAGAAAGGTTATCATTATTGTTGTTATATCAATGAGAAAATGAGTAACAAAAAGATTGAATAATTTTTCAAAAGCGTTTAGAACACAGTCAGGATCTGAATACAGGTCTGTCTGACTACAGAGTCCAGATTTTCACTATGCCTAGTTTTATCTCATCTTAATAATAATAGAGTATACACAATTTGCATATAATATATACAGTATGCACATGTATAAGTAATAAATTTTTTAAAGCAATTCTAGAAAATAATGAAAGCTACAATATCATCTGTAATCTAACCTCTCAGAGATAATCCCCGTCAACATTTCGGTGTATATTTCTTACCTTTTTTGTGTGTGTGCATGTACACACACATACCCTTGAGGGTCCATATCTGAAATTAGTTGGCTTCTGTCTACATATACGTGAGAAAAGTACATTCTGGTATTGGCACACTATCAGAAAACAGGAAGAGAAATATATGTATGGTGAGAATTACTATATGCTATATATGAGTGGTTTCTAAATGTTGGTCAGTAGACTGGTGCTGGTTATAATAAAGTTCCTACTAGTTCAAGATAAAATAAAGAAAATGTAATAATGATGAAGATGAATTTATTCAATAAAGGACTGTCCTATATTCTGGGTTTTCCTCTCCCTTTTTACTTCTATGAAATGTTGATAAAACCATGTGGTCTGTTGTTGTGAGTGATGATGATAATGTTCCTTTTCAATATTCTTACTTTGCAAAATACAACAACAACAAAAGAATGGTAGTCCTATGATGCCTCTTGCCCCAATTTTTTATTTTCTTTTACTGCTCTGTGTAATTTAAAAGTCTGGAAATGACTGCTGATCATCATCTTATATAACTTCTAATTACTTAACCACATATGAGTGTTTGACTCAGTGCTATTGGACCTTGGGATGCACTAAATATATTAACTTTTCAGTTTCATTATTTATTGAGTACCTTTTATTTTTTTATTCCTAGTACCTGGTTATGGATTATTATGTTGGTGGAGATTTGCTTACTCTGCTCAGCAAATTTGAAGATAGATTGCCTGAAGAGATGGCTCGATTTTACTTGGCTGAAATGGTGATAGCAATTGATTCAGTTCATCAACTACATTATGTACACAGGTCAGTAAATAGTCCTTTTTGGCGGTGAGTTATCAGATAATATCTAGAATCAGAGATCCATTTTTACCAAATTTATTATGGTATTAGATACATTTCTCTTGTCAATCAAAATAATTTATTTTGAGATGGTTTTAGTTGTTTTGCTTCGTCGTTGTTGTCATTATTTTTCAGCATTGAGGAACTGATGTACCTGCTTATATACACGTGCACATGTATATTACCTGAAATTGTCCACGTCCAGTCAGTGTTTCTACAGAATATTTCTAAGAAAACACTCTTATTTAAAGTTACGTATTATTTTCCTTCACAAAAGAAGTATGCAGTGGCCAATTTTCTTATAGTTGAGTCTCCTAGTACAGAATACTAGGTTGTAAATCATAGGTTTATTTGCTAAGGCCAGTGCCTGTATTTTATGTTTCTCCAGAAGATAATTTCAAGGATGGTATAAATGTCAAAATAGAGATGTTTTTGCAGGAAAGTGATCATTTTGATGACCATAGAATAATATCTTAGTTGTAAACTGTTTGATGTGTACAACGATTTATTAAAAATTTTCCCACAAATGTGGGTTATATTATATATGATTTAGGATGGAGTAAAAGAAAAAGATGGGCCTATTTACAAAATCGTTTTTTATATAGAATTTTTTTTTAACCTATTGACACAAGTTAAAAATGCCTTTCTATGTAAACAGTTCATAATAATTTATATATGATAAATTTTTTTTTTATTGTATTAGATAGTTTAAAAGCAGCCTCCAATTTTAAAAGGAAAGAAAGTAGGAAATGACAACGAAGTTATTGGTGAATTAATCATTCAAATAAGAAAATATTTAGGTTGAGCAAAATGTGAGAATGAGAAAAAGATGCTAAGGAGAAGTAATTAGAGGGCTACTGCCCCAGTAGAGAGAAGTTGAACCATTTTCCAAGACAGTGGTTTTAAAACTTTAACATGCATCAGAATCATCTGGAGAGCTTGTTAAAATCAGATTGTTGTGCCCCAACCCTAGAGTTTCTGCTTCAGTAGAATTGGGTGGGGCTGGAGAATTTGCATTTTTAACAAGTTCCCAGGTGATGCTGCTACTGCTGTTGCCTTTGCCTCCAGTGACTGCCCTTTGAGAACCACTGACAAACAGTTTCTTCTAAGTTGTGGGTTGTGAGAGTGATGGCAGAGAAGAACATAAATTTGGGAAGAAGAGAAGTTTTTGTTTCACTGTTTTTTTAAGATGTGAGTATCTTATGCTGATTGATTTAATTAGTAATGAAGTTCTAGAACTTTACTAAAGAGTCTTTTGATTAAAAAATCTTATTTCATCAGATCTCAGATTGACTCTTGCCTATTCATATGCTTTTTTCTGTTGATATCTGATGATCACAAATTTTATTGAAAATAAAGACATGAACATGCTTTGAAAAATTTAAAGCACAGTGCAGTTTTTAAGATGGTCTTGTGGTCTCTGGTGAATTATAGGACGAGAAACCAAAGTGCTTTTTCATTGCTCAAACAGTAACCCAAGATCTTAGCTGAAACCTGTCATTTAAAAATACTTACAAAAATGTCATTTCATTAAACATTGAAAGAATGTTAGTTATTAAACATAGAGTCTTTGGCTTGTGAAGTTTAAAGAGATTTTACCCTAGTCATATATCTAAATTCTTGACAGTTGTTGCTATGTCTGAGCCCATTTTGCAGCCATGTGTCAATCCATCTTGTTGAGGGTCTTCCTCCTTTTCACTGACCCTCTACTTTACCAAGCATGATGTCCTTCTCCAGAGACTGGTACTGCCTGATAACATGTCCATAGTATGTGAAACAAACTCTTGCCATCCTTGCTTCTAATGAGCATCCTGGCTGTACTTCTTCTGAGACAGATTTTTTGTTTTTCTGGCAGTCAGTGGTATGTTCAGTATTCTTTGCTAACACCATAGCTTAAAGGCATAGATTCTTCTTCCGTCTTACTTATTCATAGTCCAGCTTTCACATGGATATGAGGTGGTTGAAAATACTATGGCTTGGGTCAGGCGCACCTTAGTCCTGAAAGTGACGTCTTTGCTTTTTAACACTTTAAAGAAGTCTTTTGCAGCAGATTTGCCTAATACAGTATGTCATTTGATTTCCTGACTGCTGCTGCCATGGGCATTGATTGTGGATCCAAGTAAAAAGAAATCTTTGACAACTTTAATCTTTTCTCCATTTATCATGATGTTGCTAATTGGTCCATTTGTGAGGATTTTTGTT
The DNA here is from genome assembly GCA_030035585.1 of Dugong dugon. Classification (NCBI taxonomy): domain Eukaryota; kingdom Metazoa; phylum Chordata; class Mammalia; order Sirenia; family Dugongidae; genus Dugong; species Dugong dugon. The sequence continues at coordinate 16,626,023 of CM057469.1, read as the reverse complement.
TCCGTTATGTTGAGGTGCAATCCATACTGAAGGCTTTTAGTCTTTGATCTTTATCAGGAAATGCTTCAAGTCCTCTTTGCTTTATGCAGGCAAAGTTGTATCCTCTGCATATCGCAGGTTGTTATGAGTCTTCCTCGAATCCTAATGCTGCATTCTTCTTCACATAGTCCAGTTTCTTGGATTATTTGCTCAGCATACAGATTGAATAAGTATGGTGAAAGGATACATCCCTGATGCACACCCCTCCTGACTTTGAGTTGAGTTTAGTAGGAGATAAATTAGTAAATGCATATTTTTGTCCTTATTGTAGAGGCTCTTGAATGCCATGCTCTATACTTTACATTGTAGCTTGGTAGATAATAAACTAACATTAATTTTAGGCAGTGAAGTGTTTGAATAAAACAATGTGTTAAGTAAATTAGTTTTAAAGTCTAAACTAAATGTCAGAGTTTCCACACTTGATCAGATTTCAGGATATTTTATAATTTATAAGTGGCAAAGAAATTTTCAGCTGTAGGGAGTTGGAGAATACAAAAAGAGAATAGTGGAGACTGGATGTGTTTAAGGAAGGAAATTCTCTTGTTTTTATTGTGTTCTTTTTAAATACTTATTTCTAGACTATAAAATACATTATTGGTCTTTTACTAACAGAAAATTTGTATATGAAAAATTTTCAAGAGATAAATGATCAATGTAAAGTAGCAAAGGTATGAATAATCAAATGGTATGTGGGTACATACTGTATGATTCCATTTATATACCATTCTTGAAATGACAAAACTACAGAGATGGAGAACACACGAATGGTTAGTTGTTGCCAGGAACAAGGAAGGTGGGTGTGGGAAGTGAGTGGGAATACGAAAAGGTAGCATGAGGGAGTTCGTTTGTGGTGATAGAAGAGTTGTATGTCTTGGTGATAGTTACACGAATCTACAAATGGGATAAAATTACATAGAACTCTACACACACACACACACAGACACACACAAATGTAGGTTCAAAAAAAGGTGAAAACTGAATAAGGAGTAAAGTCTGTGGTCTATTAACATTATTATACCAGTATTGATTTCTTGGTTTTGATAGTGTGCTACAGCTATATAAATTGTTATCACTGGGGGAGGTGGCAAAGGGTACATGATTCTCTTTGTACTCTTTTTATAATTTCCTGTGAGTCTGTAATTGTTTTAAAATAAAAAGTTTTTAAGGACAAAAAACTTCTATTACCTGCTATTTTGAGGTCTGGAAACCAAGCCCAAGAAACTCTTTCCATTCTACTTCACCTGCAGTACCTATAAATTTGGGTGAATTCCTTGAGGACCTCAAACTTGCTAAGGCTCCTGGGTTTGCAGGAAGTGATTTTTCTTACTACCTGTAAGACTGGGACCTGTAATTCAGGTATTTGGGTATCATTAGTATTACTATTAGTAGATGATATATAAATCATGGGATAAGCTGAGTCCATTTAGTGAAACAGAGTGGATCATGAAGAGGGTCCAGGACTGAGGCCTGAGGAACACCAGTGTTTAGAGACTAGGTAGAGTAGGAGGAGGTCCCTGGATGGTGCAAGCGGTTTGTGCTCAACCACTAACCCAAAGGTGGACGGTTTGAAACCGCTTAGCAGTACCATGGAAGATCTGCTTCTGTAAAGATAACAGCCAAGAACACCCTGTGGAACAGTTCTACTCTAACTCATTGTGAGTTGGAATCAGCTCACCCACAGCAAGTTTGGTTTTTTGGTTTAGAGTAGGAGGAGCCAGCCAAGGAAACTAAGAAGGATCAGCCAGAGGTGAGGAGGGAAATTATGAGAACATAGCTAAAGTAAACCATCTTTCTCTTTATATTTAATTACATAAACAAATGTTTATCTTTTTTCCTGTGGATAACAGTGTCCTAGGTTTTGAAGGTGAGCGTGGGGGTGAATGTGGGACATCGCTTGTTTTTATGTAAAGTAATACGCTTTTTACCTTCGATTCACGTTCTATTTGCAGGGGGGTGGGTGGGTGGGTGGGGAGGGAGCTAAAGTTTAAGAAAATATTTTCACTTCATAACTTATATCCAAATTGGACAAATGGTCATCTCGTTTTTAATTTGTAAATTCATTCATTCATTGTGAAGATGTTTTTCAGTACCTGCTGTTTTCCTGGTATTCTAGCTACTTTTTTTGGGTGACATAATAGACCCAAAACCAAACCCATTGCCATCAAGTTGATTCAGACTCATAATGACCCTGTGGGACAGAGTAGAATGGCCCCATAGGGTTTCCAAGGCTGTAATCTTTATGGAAGCAGATTGCCACATCTGTCTCCCACGGAGTGGCTGGTGGATTCAAACAGCTGACCTTCTGGTTAGCAGCCCATCACTTAACCACGGCACCACCCGGGGCTCCTGGACACAATAAAAGTGGAGAAAATAATTCTTTTTTTTGAGTAGTTACTTGAAGATAAACTAGCTATAATAACAGAGTTGTTGAATGAAATGACAATAAAGGCAGGTTAAAAGAAAAGCAGTTAAAAACTATATACCTAAACATTGTGGAGGTGTGAAATTAAAAGTAGATGAACAAGTGAATCAAGAAGACCTCCTGGAAAAAGCTATGTCTGTGATAGGAAGAGGATATCTCAAAAGATTGAAACAGCTTAGATAAGGAGGGCTAAAGTCAACAAAATATACAAAGCAATTTTGACCATTAAGGTTCAGAAATAATATTTTATTATTATTTTAATGTTAAAGATTTCACTTTATTTAGAAATGTACTTAGAAAAGTACTGTATAAAGAAATATCAGTGTTATAAAAGTATGTCCATCTTTCCTGTGCTTTAACAGAATGGTTGCTTCTATGTTTATTGAAACACTCTTTTGGAAGTCATAAAATATCTTCCATTCAGTCATCCATCAACTCAGATTTTAGTCTTTGCCATAGATGCACTTTAATTTTCAACTTAAAATTTGAATGCCATCATATCCTTTTTTGATTTACTGAATAGGTGGTTTGTATTTTAAGGGTGTGTTCTTTCTCTTCAATCATTAATTTGCTTAAATGCAAAAAATTGGGAGTAGAGGTTATTTCTGACGACTTAATAACATTATGTGGTATGTCTGACTCAGGTTGATAAAAGTATTTGCCAAACGTTAAGCCCTAATTTTATGTTAGAGAAAAACCCAACTTATTTATTTCTAAATATGTTAACTAAACTCAGCAGCCATCTTGGTGTTCAGATTGTTGGCTGAAAAACCAAACCCATTGCTGTTGAGTCAATTCAGACTCATAGTGACCCTATAGCAACTGTATAGGACAGAGTAGAACTGCCCAATAGGGTTTCAAAGGCTCTAAATCTATTTGGAAGCAGACTGCCACATCTTTTTCCCACAGAGCAGCTGGTGGGTTTGAACTGCCAGCCTTTCAGTTAGCAGTTGAGTGCTTAACCATTGCACTACCAGCATTCCTTATTAGCCTTGGTAGTTAACATTAATTGTAATTATTAATATAGTACTGCTTCATAAGACTTTTTCCCAAAATTTTTCCACTGTTAGGAGTGAAGATAAGGAACATTCTGGCTATACTTCTTACAAGACAGCTTTGTTCATTCTTCTGGCAGTCCATTATGGTATATTCAGTATACTTCGCCAGCACCACAGTTTGAATGTATCAATTCTTATTTCATCTTCCTTTCATTGTCCAGCTTTCACATGTATATAAGGTGATTGAAAAATACCATGGCTTGGGTCAGGTGCACTTTAATCATATAACTGACATCTTTGCTTTTTAACACTTTAAAGAGATCTTTTGCAGCAGATTTTCCCAGTGCAGTATGGTGTTGATTTCTTAACTGTTGCTTCTGTGGACATTGATGATTGATCCAAGTAGTATGAAATAATTGACAATTTCTATTTCTTTTTCATTTATCATGATGTTGTTTATTAGTCCAGTTGTGAGGATTTTTGTTTTCTTCATATTCAGTTGTAATCTATGCTGACCTCATAGCAACATGCAGTCCACCACTGACAAGACAGATGGTTACTGCACATGAGGTGCTTTGGCTGGACATCAAACCTGAGCTCCTGCCTGGAAGGCGAGAATTCTACCACTGAACCAACAATGCCTCAAAGAAAGAATAAAGGGATTTATTATTATTATTATTTTTAAATATCACAAACTGAGAGGATTTTAGGAAAATTGTAGACATAGTAGATTTTGAATTTCACCAAATTTCTCACTTAAATGTAAACAAAGCAGTGAGATATCAAAACCAAAACCCATAGACAATACTAAAAAACAAAATAAAAAACAGATGAAAAGGTGTCCCCGTGAACTCCAAAATACAAGCAGTTTGGGTACCACCAATAACCAGAAATACTGCATGGTTTTTGATGTCTCTGGAGACGAAGCAGAGGGAAACAGCGGGACATATGGTGGACCTGAGAACATAAACGTACCAAAATAGGTATTCACCGAAAAGTATGGCAGGCCAATTTGTGATATCAGCTAAATCTGTAAAGAATGCTGCCTAATCTAACATTAAACAAGTACAAGTGACAAAATTGGAAAAAGGCTGGGTTAGTCTGGGCCACATGAACTCCTGAAACAAATCAAACAAAGCTTTTTTTCTAGGGAAGAGCTACATAGTGAAAAGAAACTTCTGGAATTGGGTCAAATTGAACAGGAGAAGGGTAGTAGAGGTAGAGGAAATAGAAGGTGCAGATAAATGTTTGTGAGGGGAGCAAAGCCTGGATATCTCACAAAGCAAGCTACCATATTTTTTTAACACTTCTGAAAAACACTGTAAGAGAGAGCTCTCTGAAGTTAGAAAAGCTTTCTTGAAGTATGCCTTCTCCTAAAAATTCAGGGAAACTAATTTCACATAACAGTGGCCAACAGAAAAGTATTTATATCAGTCCCATACAAAGTTACTATAAGAAGAAAGAGACTAGACTCTAATACCTACAGATAATGAACAAACAACAGAAAGACATGACCACAAAACAGTTATAAACTGTAATCTGCTGTTTTAAAGTAAGCTAAAAGACATTATGAAAATTGTAACAAGTTAAATTAGAATTAGCAAAACTCAGAACTGTGACAAAACTCAGAAAGAATTTGAAACAACAACAAAAAATACCACTTCAGAAAAGAACGACTATGCTAGCAGGAATATAAGCATGAGTAAACATACACATAATGCTTATAGAGACAGAGAGGAAAACTTGAAAAACCAAGGAAAAAAGCAAAAAGAGGTGAAAAAATGAAGAAAACATGATAAATTCTGAAGAAAAGCATAGACGGTTCAACACATGGATAACTGGGAGTGGTGTGGGGCAAAAGGGAGTCAAAACCAGGCAATAGGACAAATACCAAATATTGTAATGCAAGAAAACTCTCTTGAAATAAGAAAGAAAAAGGTTTAAAATTACATATTGAAAGCCATATCATATATGTGACCAACCAATGCCTAAACAAATTCTAGTAAAATTTCTGACCTTTGAAATAAAAAAAGGAAAAATCACGTGAGTATTTAGATAAAGGAGCAAGTGACTACTTTATCATCAGACTTTTCAACAGCAAAGCTGTATGACAGAAGAAAATCCATTACATATTTAAGATACCCCAGAAGAAAAGTTGGAACAAATTTACTTTCAGGTGGAAAGGGCACATACAAATGTTACCAACTTCCAGGAACTTGGGGAATGTTATTACCATGTGTTCTTCCTGAGGAAGCTAGGTACTAATCTACTAGAGAATGAGCTTCAGACAGCCAAAGTGATTAGAGAGATCATCATTAAGGACTGATGATGCTCATTACCTAATCCCTGTGGAACTAAAATGGAAAGAAGCTTAAAGTGATGACTCTGACAATAAACGTATAGTACAACTGTAAAAATAGGTGGTGATAATTGGGATAATTTATGCAATTTTTTAAAACTGTTTTTAGTAATCAAATTCATAGTGGTAGTATAAGTATTGCTATTTTGATATTGCTATGTTTGTAATGTGAAATAAAGCAATTTTGGTGTACTCTAATTTTATGGTGTACTCTAATTCTCTCATCCCCTGTGTCCTTGAGAATCAGGATTCTTGATGTGGAAGAAAGCAGTTACTTATTAATATAGAAGATGGTAGCTAAAAAGCCTATAGTCCTGTGTTTGAATTGGAAATAGTATGAACTGAAGTATTTTATTTTACACACGCGCACGCACTGAGAGAAAGAGATAGTGAGAGCGAGAGAACGCTCTGTGCAGTGAAAACATTTAGAAACAATGAGTATCCCTATGGAACAGATGATGATCCTCATGCACCACTTCACACTTAGGGGAAGAACAGGAGAAATGAATGCTTATTAGAGAAATGAATGCTTTCAGACTAAGTAAGAAGTGTGCAGGATGAGCCTGGTGCATCTTTTCATACAAATAGCAAGTAAGCTATGAAAGATTTTAGGATTATGTTGAAAGGATTCAGGAACCAAACTGAAAGGCTGCCATTGTCCCAAGTTGGGAAAATTCAAACTTCAGTGGGGATAATTATTGAAACCAATTAAATCCCATGAAATATGTTTAAATTTATAATTTTATTATGCTATTTTTAAACCAAACCTAATTTCTTACTGTCTGAATCATCTAGTGCTGCTGTAACAGAAATACCACAAGTGGATGACTTCAACAAGTAGAAATTTATTCTCTCACAGTCTAGTAGGCTGCAAGTCCAAATTCAGTGCCTCATCTCCAGGGGGAGGCTTTCTTTCTCTGTAGGTTCTGGAGTAAGGTCCTTGTCATCAATCTTCGCTTGGTCTAGGAGCTTCTCTGCACAGGAACCACAGGTTCAAAGGATGCCCTCTGCTCCCGGTGCTGCTTCCTTGGTGATATGAGGTCCCCATGTCTCTTTGCTCACTTCTCTCTTTTATATCTCAAAAGAGATTGACTTAGGACAAAATCCAATCTTGTGGCTCTCATCAGCATAACTGCTACTAATCCATCTCATTAACATCATGGGGATAGGATTTACAATACATAGGAAAATCACATCAGGTGACAAAATGGTAGAAATCACACAATACTGGGAATCATGGCCTAGTCAGATCGATACACATATTTTTGGGGGATACAATTCAATCCATGACACTTACCTTCTAAGGATGATAGGAAACCAGTTTATTTCTTGAAAATGGGTAAATTAAGGGAAAGAATCAAACATATATCTTGCTCTTTCTTTATGAACTATATCCCTGTAACCAAATAGTAAATGAAGTCATGAATCTCTTTATAAAAACATTCCAACTAATAATTGAAAAAGAATGTGAAAGTGAGGAAATCACCATCTGGCAACCCCAAGTGATGGTGCTTGCTACCATCAGAAGAGGAGAGATAACAAGTTGTTTGAGCCTCCCAATGAAGGTACGTAACATCACTTATCTTGCCAGTGATCGAGCTTGAATCTAATCAAGCCTTTGGATCCAGTTGCCAATTTGCAGGAAATCCTGAGAACAGAGTATATTAGTTTCCTATTGCTGCTGTAACAAATTACCACAAGCTTTTGTTATTTAAAACAACATAAATTTGTTATTCACAGTTATGGAGGTCAGAAGTCCAAAATGGGCCTTACAAAAAAAAAAAAAAAACAAAAAGAAACATTGCTGGGGAGTCGATTGCAACTCATAGTGACCTTGTAGGACAGAGTAGAGCTGCCCCATAGAATTTCCAAGGAGCAACTGGTAGATTTGAACTGCTGACCTTTTGGTTAGCAGCTGAGCTCTTAACCACTGCACCACCAGGGCTCCAAAACGGACCTTAGGAGGCTAAAATCCTCTGTGTGGTAGGCTGAATCAAGGTGTCAGCAGACCTTCTTTCCTCTTGGAGGGTCCGGAGAAGAATTCATTCCCTTCCTTTTCCAGCTTCTAGAAGTTTTCCTGTATTTCTTGGCTTACGACCCCTCCCAGCAGTGGCATCACTCCAACCTCTGCTTCTGTCTTCACATCTCTCTTACCCTTTTGCCTTTCTCTTATAACAACCCCTGTGATTATGTAGGACCTACCCGGATAATCCAGAATGATTTCCCTACCTTGTGATCTTACATTAGTTAATCACATCTGCAAAGTCCCTTTTGCCATGTAAGGTAACATATTATGAATGTGAATGTGAATTCTTAAACCTAACAAATCAGAATGCTCTTCTGGATCAAAGTATGGTGAAAGGATACAACCCTGATGCACAGTTGGTTGGCCAGGTAGCTGTCTTTCAAATTTCTTGGCGTAGATGAGTGAGTGCTTCCAGCATTGCATCTGTTTGTTGAAACATCTTTATTGGTATTCCATCAATTCCTGGAGCCTTGTTTTTCACCAGTGCCTTCAGAGCAGCTTGGACTTCTTCCCACAGGACCATCAGTTCTTTATCATATGCTACCTCCTGAAATGGTTGAACATCGACCAATTTTTTGTCACAGTAATTTTGTACACCTTCTTTTGATGCTTCCTGTGTTGTTCAATATTTTGCCCATAACCAAAAGAATAAGAAAAGAAAAAACAAAACCATACCCACTACTATCAAGTTGATTCCAACTCATAGCAATCCCATAGGGTTTCCAAGGCTGTAAATCTCCATAAAAGCAAACTGCCACATGTTTTACTCATGGAACTGTGGTGGTTTCAAACCACTGACCACTAGGTTAACAGTCAATTGCTTTAACCACTGCTTACCAGGGCATAGAATCCTTCCATATTACAACTCGAGGCTTGAATTTTTTCTTCAGGACTTTTAGCTTGAGAAATGCCGAGCGTGTTCTTCCCTTTTGGTTTTCTAACTCCAGGTCTTTGTACGTTTCATTTTAATACTTTTGTCTTCTTGAACTGTCCTCTGAAATTTTCTGTTCAGCTCTGTTACGTCACCATTTCTTCTGTTTGCTTTAGCTACTCTATGTTTAAGAGCAAGTTTCAGAGCCTCTTCAGACATTTATTTTGGTCTTTTCTTTCTTTTCTGTCTTTTTAATGACCTTTTGCTTTCTTCATGTATGATGTCCTAGATGTATTCCACAGCTCTTCTGGTCTTCAGTCATTAGTGTTCAGTGTGTCAAATCCATTCTTAAGATGGTCTCTAAATTCAGGTGGGATATATTCAAGGTTGTACTTTGGCTCTCATGGACTTAACTTTAATTTACTTCAGCTTCATCTTGAACTTGCAGTTGTTGGTCTGTTCTGCAGTTGCCTCCTGGCCTTGTTCTGACTGATGAGATTGAGCTTCTTCATCGTCTCTTTCCACAGATATAGTCGATTTGATTCCTATGTATTCCACCTGGTGAGGTCCTCGTGTACAGTTGCCATTTCTGTTGTTGAAAAAAGGTATTTTCATTGAATAGGTCATTGGTTTTGCAAAATTCTATCGTGTGATCTTCAGCGTCATTTCTGTTACTGAGCACGTGTTTTCCAACTCCTGCTCCTTTTTTTTCAGCTTTCACATTCCAATCACTAGTGATTATCAGTGCATTTTGTTTGCATGTTTGATCAAATTCAGAGTGCAGAAGTTGGTAAAAATCTTCAATTTTCTTCACCTTTGGCCTTAGTGGTTTGTGCGTAAATTTGAATAATAGTTGTATTATCTGGTCTTCCTCATAGGTGTGTGGATATTATCCTATCACGAACAGCGTGGTATTCAGGATAGATCTTGAAATGTCATTTTTGATAATGAATGTGATGCTGTTTCTCTTCAGTTTGTCATTCCTGGCATAGTAGACTATGTGATTGTCCAATTCAAAATGGCCAATACCAGTCCATTTCAGCTCACTAATACCTAGGATATCTACTTCAAGTGTTCTCTTTCATTTTTGACAACTTCCAGTTTTACTTGATTCATACTTTGTACACCCCACGTTTTGATTACTAATGAATGTTTACAGCTGTTTCTTCTTGTTTTGAGTCATGCCACATCAGCAAATGAAGTTTCTGAAAGCTTCACTCCATCCACTTCATTAAGGTCAGCTGTACTTTGAGGAGACAGCTTTTCCCCAGTCATACTTTGAGTGCCGTCTAACCTGAGGGGCTCATCTTCTGGCACTATCAGACAGTGTTCCACTGCTATTTATAACATTTTCACTGGCCAGTTTTTCGGAATTAGATTGCCAGGTCCTCCTTCCCAGCCTGTCTTAGTCTTGAAGCTCCACTGAAACCTATCAACCATGGGTGACATTGCTGCTGTTTGACATACCGGTGGCATAGCTTCCAGCGTCATTGCAACATGTAAGCCACCACAGTACGACAAAGTGACAAATGAGTGGTAACCAGTAATAAACTTTGTTTTGTATACATTTTGCCTTCTCTTATCTTTTTATATAATTTAGGTCATACATTATTTGTCCTTTTGTGATTGACTTGTTCACTCAGGGTAATGTCTTCCAGCTCCATCCATATTGTAGCATGTATCGAGACTTCATTTATTTTTTTTAATTGTACTTTAGGTAAAGGTTTTCAAAACAAACTAGCTTCTTGTTAAACAATTAGTACACATATTGTTTTGTGACATTAGTTACTAACTCCACGACAAGTCAACACTCTTCCTTCTCAACCTTGAGTTCCCTATTTCCAGCTTTCCTGTCCCCTCCCGCCTTCTTGTCTTTGCCCCTAGGCTGGTATGCCCCTTTAGTCTCATTTTGTCTTATGGGCCTGTCTAATCTTTGGCTGAAGGGTGAACCTCAGGAGTGACTTCATTACTGAGCTAAACGGGTGTCTGGGGGCCGTACTCTTGGAGTTTCTCCAGTCTCGGACCATTAAGTCTGGTCTTTTTTACTAGAATTTGAATTCTGTACCCCACTTTTCTCCTGCTCTGTCAGGGGCTCTCTGTTGTGTTCCCTGTTAGGGCGGTCATTGGTGGTAGCTGGGCGCCATCTAGTTCTTCTGGTCTCAAGCTGATGGCGTCTCTGGTTTATGAGGCCCTTTCTGTCCCTGGACTAATATTTTCCTGTGTCTTTGGTGTTCTTCATTCTCCTTTGCTCCAGGTGGGTTGGGACCAGTTGATGCATCTTAGATGGCCACTCACTAGCTTTTAAAACCCCAGATGCCACTCACCAAAGTGGGATGCAGAACATTTTTTTAATAAACTTTGTTATCCCAGTTGACCTAGATGTCCCCTGAAACCATGGTCCCCAGAGCCCTGCCCCTGCTACTCTGTTCCTCGAAGTGTTTGGTTGTGTTCAGGAAACTTCTTAGCTTTTGGTTTAGTCTAGTTGTGCTGACTTCCCCTGTACTGTGTGTTGTCCTTCTAAAATAATTCTTGTCTTCTATCTAGTTAGTGAATACCCCCTCCCTCCCCACCCTCGTAACCATCAAAGAATGTTTTCTTCTGTGTTTAAACCTTTTCTTGAGTTCTTATAATAGTGGTCTCATATAATATTTGTCCTTTTGCAACTGACTAATTTCACTCAGCGTAATGTCTTCCAGATTCCTCCATGTTATGTTTCACGAATTCATCATTGTTCTTTATCATTGTGTAGTATTCCATTGTGTCAATATACCGTAATTTGTTTATCCATTCGTCCGTTGATGGGCACCTAGGTTGTTTCCATCTTTTTGCTATTGTGAACAGTGCTGTAATGAACATGGGTGTGCAAATATCTATTCGTGTGACAGCTCTTATTTCTCTGTGATATATTCCAAGGAGTGGGATTGCTGGATCATATGGTACTTCTATTTCTAGCTTTTTTGGGAAGCATCAAATTGATTTCCAAAGTGGTTGTACCATTTTACTTTCCCACCAGCAGTGTGCTAGTGTTGTTGGGGTGAGATGGTATCTCATTGTAGTTTTGATTTGCATTTCTTTAATGGTTAATGATCATGAGCATTTCCTCATGTGTCTGTTAGCCACCTGAATGTCTTCTTAGGCGAAGTGCCTGTTCATATCCTTTGCCCATTTTTTAATTGGGTTATTTGTCTTTTTTGTTGTTGAGGTTTTACAGTATCTTGTAGATTTTAGAGATTAGATGCTGACTGGATTTGTTGTAGCCAAAATTTTTTCCCAGTCTGTAGGTTGTCTTTTTACTCTTTTGGTGAAGTCTTTTGATGAGCATAGTGTTTGATATTTTAGGAGCTCCCAGTTATCTAGTCTCTCTTCTGGTGTTTGTGCATTGTTACTAATGTTTTGTATTCTGTATATGCCATGTATTAGTGCACCTAGCATTGTCCCTTTTTTTTTCTTCCATGATCTTTATTGTTTTCTATTTTATATTTAGGTCTTTGATACATTTTGAGTTAGTTTTTTGTGCATGATGTGTGGTATGGGTCTTGTTTCATTTTTTTGCAGATGACTATCCAGTTATGCCAGCACCATTTGTTAAAGAGACTTGTCTTTTCCTCAGTTAATGGACTTTGGGCCTTTGTCAAATATCAGCTGCTCATAGGTGGATGAGTTTACATCTGGATTCTCAATTCTATTCCATTGGTCTATGTATCTGTTGTTGTACCAGTACCAGGCTGTTTTGACTATCATGGCGGTATAATAATTTCTAAAATCAGGTAATGTGAGGCTTCCCACTTTGTTCTTCTTCTTCAGAAATGCTTCACTTTTCCGGGGCTTCTTCTCTTGCCATATGAAGTTGGTGATTTGTTTCTCCATCTCATTAAAAAATACCATTGGAATTTGGATCAGGATTGCATTGTATCTGTAGATTGCTTTGGGTAGAATTTACATTTTCACAATGTTGAGTCTTCCTAGCCATGAGCAAGGTATGTTTTTCCACTTACGCAGGTCTCTGTTGGTTTCTTGCAGTAGTGTCTTGTAGTTTTCATTGTATAGGCTTTTTACATCTTTGGTTAATTTTATTCCTAAGTATTTTATCTTCTTGGGGGCTATTGTAATTGGTAGTAATTTGGTGATTTCCTCTTTGAAGTTCTCTTTGTTGATGTAGAGGAATCCAACTGATTTTTGTATGTTTATCTTGTATCCTGATACTTCACTGAAATCTTCTGTTAGTTCCAGTAGTTTTCTTGTGGATTCTTTGGGGTTTTCTGTGTATAAGATCATATCATCTGAAAATAGAGATACTTTGACTTCTTCCCTACCAATTTGGATGCCCTTTATTTCTTTTTCAAGCCTAATTGCTCCATCTAGGACCTCCAGCACAATGTCGAATAAGAATGGTGATAAAGGGCATCCTTGTCTGGTTCCCGTTCTCAAGGGAAATGCTTTCAGACTCTCTAAACTTAGGATGATATTGGTAATTGGCTTTGTATAAATGGCTTTAACATGTTGAGGAATTTCCTTTCTATTCCTATTTTGTTGAGAGTTTTTATCATGAATGGGTGTTGGACTTTGTCAAATGCCTTTTCTGCATCGATTGATGAGATCATGTAGTTCTTGTTTTTTGTTTTATTTATGTGATGGATTACATTGATTGTTTTTCTAATGTTGGATCATCCCTGCATACTTGGTATGAATCCACTTGGTCATGGTGATTTTTTTTTTTTTTTTTGGATGTTGAATTCTGTTGGCTAGAATTTTGTTGAAGATTTTTGTGTCTATATTCATGAGGGGTATTGGTCTGTAGTTTTCTTTTTTTGTGGAGTCTTTACCTGGTTTTGGTATCAGGGTTATGCTGGCTTCATAGAATGAGTTTGGGAGTATTCCGTCCTTTTCTGTGCTCTGAATTTCCTTTAGTAGTAGTGGTGTTAACTCTTCTCTGAAAGTTTGGTAGAATTCTCCAGTGAAGCTGTCAGGGTTAGGGCTTTGTTTTTTTGTTGGGAATTTTAAAATTACCTTTTCAGTCTCTTCTTTTGTTATAGGTTTATTTAGTTGTTCTACCTCTGTTTGTGTTAGTTTAGGTAGGTAATGAGTTTCTAGAAATTTGTCTGTTTCCTCTAGGTTTTCAAATTTGTTTGCTTTGGCAGTAACCCACTTTACAGTGGACAAAGTCGTTACACTATGACCCTGGGATGAAATACTTTGAGGCCTGAAGCTGACTTAAAACTCCTTGTAGTCCCTCAGAGGTCTGAGTAACAGTTTGAAATTGTAATTTTTCATACTGTTAAAGGAGGACCTATTTGTATAATATCTGGAAATCACTAAAGAATAGGTAATGTTATAGTTATAGTTAAAAATTGGTATGCTAGGGCTATAGGAAAAGTCAGGGTGTATACCATTATAGAAATTATTTTGTATAAATACGGTTATTATATTAAAGTTCTTTAGGTATTTCAGTAAGTGAAATATCAAACTGTAAATAAAGATTATATCCTTCTGCATCTTACAGATTGAAAGTTCTAACAATAAGTTATTAATAATATATGTCTAATTTTCAACTGGAGTTGCTGTATTTTAAAATTACATTTTACAATTATTAGTTTATTTAATTGACTAAAGACACTGAGTTTCCTTCTCAGTCAAGCCATCAATATATTACACTTGTTTGTTTATTATTTGTTCAATTATTCATGTATTAAAAGTAAAGCATGATTTTTCCACACACTGCAATAATTGAGATGTTCACAAAAAATTGCAGTCTAAGAAGTAAGGCTGACATGGAAACAGATAATTACCTGCTCTTGCAGCCTAGTGAAAGGAGTGATTACTTCGGTCAAGCAAGGTCAGCTTGATCATTTAAGTTCACATCATTTCATTAGATTATCATAAAAGATGTGATAGGTGATTTATTTTGAAATTATTGTCTGAAGCAGAGTTTTACAAAGTGTTCCCTAACAAACTATTCATGAGAGAAGGTCAGTGATTTTGGAAAACTTTGCATACTAAAAATTACTCTTGGAAATTCCATGAGCACATTTAAGGCTCTTGGAAATTCTATAGTAAAGAAGTATATTGAAGGCTCTTGGAAATTCTATAGTAAAGAAGTATATTTAAATTGATTTCCAAATTTATTTAAATATAGAATTCTTTTACTTCCTCCTGATACTGAAATTCATTTCCTTGCTATGGCCTACATTGTTCAGCATGATCTGGCCTCTGTCTCTGTCCAGCTTCCCTGTTCTTAGTTCTTTGATTTTTCAAGTGCCATTTTCTCTGAGTCACTGGAACATTCTTTTAAAAAGTCAAGTGAGATGGATTGACTTCTGGCATGATTACATGAGGTGTTCTGCTGACCTGTTCACAGATGAAACTGGTGAAACTTACTTAAAAACAACCTTTTAAACACTCTGGAAATGGTACTAAGGGCAAGCAACAAATGAAGAAATATCTGTCCAAGGAAATCTACAAAAAATTTTGATAACAAAGATGAGAGTTTGTGGTGTTTGGACCAAGACCACTCCCTCTCTCACCCCATCCAAACTCAGCAAGATGGAGACTCTACTCCAGGCTACTTCAGCCAAGAACACAGTGCTTCCCCTCTCCCCAGCTCCCAGTCTGAGAGCTTTCTTCCAGGTAGGAACAGACTTCAGCAGTTCTCATTGTGCCCCCGTGTAGCTGAGGCTACATCCTTGCAAGTGTGTTCAAGAGGTAGGGACTCCCTTCTTCTACCCAGTTCCCACTTAAGGGAATGGAGGCTCTCCCTTGGCACTCTTAGAATATTGGGGCGCTGATCGCCCTTGCTTCTGATTGTGAAGCAGTGGTTCCACTCCAGGAGAGGAAAGTGAAGAGGACCTCAGCAGCTGCCCTCTCCCTCCCACTGAGCACCCATCTCCTAGAGAAGGACTGTCATTCAGAAGCCTGCCATTGCCTTCACCCCCACTTCCTGAGCCCAGGCTCAGAGATTTTTTTTCTGGAGGGAGAAGTAGACCTTCAATCAGATGGATCCTAATCTCTTCCTAAAGGAAGTAACTTCATTTGCAGCTGAGCCTGGAGAAGTTTAAGGGTGCTCTTACAAACAATGAAGGTGTGGTGAAAACCAGTTGTAAGGAGAGTCATAGATTTAATGAAGATACAGCCTAGACTATAGGCCAGCTAATTTGTAGGAGAGAACAGGAAATAAGACAGTTGGAAGAGAACAAATATCAAAGACAGATTTCAAACACTATTTCTTCAAAGAAGCCACAATTTGATTGGATTAGTTTTTAGAGCAATTTATGCCTCAGGGCGTTGTTAAAAACAATAGAGCAATGCACTAGTAATTAGTGAAGTTTAACAGCTGGGTGTAGTTAGGGTAAGAGAGCCCTACCAATACCACTTTCATACCACGGTGAATGTAGGTATGCTCAAAGTTGCATACCTGAGGAGCAACATCAGAGGATCAACACTGTTGGGGAGGAAATAGACTTGACTAAAATAATCCAGCCACTCATTAAAAATAAACTCACAAATAACAATAATAAGCTCCAGCATAGGAGACTAGTACTCAAAGTTGCTACAATATACTATTTAAAATGTCCAGTTTCTAACAAAAAATTACAAGGCATGCATATAAATAGAAAAGTATGACCTATACACTGGGGAAAAAAACAGGTAACACAAACTGCTTGTGAGAACAACTAGATGTTAGATTTAAGAGACTTCAAAATATAAATTATAAATATGTTCACAGAACTAAAGCAAATTGGCCTTTACCTTATACTATACTCAAAAATAGATTCTAAGTAGACATCAAATGAAAAGTAAAACCTACAAAAGAAAATGTAGGACACTATCCTTATGACTCTCTGGGAAAAGAAGATAAGGGCAATTTTTTTAAAATTGTATTTTAGATGAAGATTTACAGAAAAAATAGTTCCTCATTAAACAGTCAGTACACATATTGTTTTATGACATTGGTTAACAACCCCATGACATGTCAACACTCTCCCTTCTCGACCTTGGAGGACCTTTTTTTTGGTGAAAATATACACAGCCAAAGTTACACCATTTCAGAAGTTGTTACATTTACAATTCAGTGACATCGATTACATTCTTCCAGTTGTGCTGCTATTCTCACTATCCTTTTCCAAATTATTCCATCAACATTATCTTCAACTCACTGCCCCTTAGGCTTCCCATCAAACTTTTTGAGTTGCTGTTGTCAATTTGATCTCACATAGATAATTCTTTTTTTTTTTTTTTTTTGTACCTTAAATGAAGGTGTACAGAACAAATAGCTTCTCATTAACAGTGCACATATTGCCCTTTGACAGTGGTTAACCCCATGACATTTTAACACTGTCCCTTCTCAATCTTGGGTTCCCTATCACCAGCTTTCCTGTCCCCTCCTGCCTTCTAGTCCTTGTCCCTGGACTGCTGTGCCTCATTAGTCCCATTTTGTTTTATGGGGCTGTCCATTCGCCGGCTGAATGGTGAACCTCCGGAGTGACTTCACCACTGAGATAAAAGGGTATCCAGGGGCCATACTCTCAGGGTTTCTCTAGTCTGTCAGGCCAGTAAATCTGGTCTTTCTCTTGTGAGTTAGAATTTTGTTCTACATTCTTCTCCAGCTCTGTCCAGGACCCTCTATTGTGATCCCGGTCAGAGCAGTCAGTGGTGGTAGCCGGGCACCATCTAGCTGTACTGACTCAGTCTGGTGGAGGCCATGGTAGCTGTGGTCCATTAGTCCTTTGGACTAATCTTTTCCTTGTATCCTGTTCTCTTCATTCTCCCTTGCTCCTGAAGGGATGAGACCAGTGGAGTATCTTAGATGGCTACTCACATGCTTTTAAGACCTCAGACGCTACTCACCCAGGTAGAATGTAGAACATTGTCTTTATAAACTGTGGTACACCAATTGAGCTAGATGTTCCCTGAGAAGGGTGATTTCTTAAGACCAAGAAACATACATTGTAAACTATAGGACCACATTAATATTAAATACGTGTTTTGCAAATAAAGAATATACCATAAACAAAGTGGAAAAACAAGCTCACATGCTGGAAGAAGTTCGTTGTAACATATGTAAGCAACTAAGGCTTAGTAAACAACTTCTGAAGACAGGACATAAACAGGCATTTTACAGAAGAGGAATCTAAGATGACCGATGACAGTGTAAAAAAGATTCTCAACCTTTCTCTCGTAATCATGCAAGTGTAAATCAAACCAATATACAGTATATCATTTATATGTATCTGCTTAGCAAAACTGTAAAAATCTTCCATACTGATAATGGTGGAGGAGCACTGGTGGCGCAGTAGTGAAGAGCTCGACTGCTAAGCAAGAGGTCAGCAGTTCGAATAATGGTGAGCACGTGGAGCAATGGATACTCTCAGGACTGCCACTGGGAGTCTGAATTGGCACAGCACTTTGAAGAACAATTTGACAACATCTACTAAAGTTGAAGATATACATCTCAGCAATTGCACGTCTAGACATATAGCATGAAAAAACGCTCACGTATGAACACTAGGAGACATTTATTAAAATATCATTTCAGCGTTGTGTGTCATACCAAAATAAAAAGTGAGAACAATTTAAGTTTTATAATCAGAATTGATAAATACATTTTGATATATATATGAAAGCGTTAACTAGAGTAATATGTACCAACATGGGTAACTTTTAGAAACATAATATTAGAATAAAACTATGTTGCAAAATTCTACACGTAGTTTGGTATTTATTGTAAAGGTTAAGGACTTTTAGAAAAATACATAGTTTTATGGTTGCTTATTTATGTATTAATGGTATAAAATATGCATGGGTAGTATCATGGATTGAATTGTGTCCCCCAAAAATGTCTGTCAACTTGGTTAGGCCATGATTCCCAGTACTGTGGGATTGTCCACCATTTTGTCATCTGATGTGATTTTCCTGTATGTTGTAAATCCTGTCTCTGTGATGTTGATTAGGTGGGATTAGCTGCAGTTACGTTAATGAGGCAGGACTCAATCTATGAGATTGTGTTTTAAGTCAGTCTCTTTGAGGTATAAGAGAGAGAAGCAAGCAGACAGACAGGGGGCCTCATACCACCAAGAAAGCAGCATCAGGAGCAAATCATATCTTTTGGCCTCGAGGTTCCTACGCAGAGAAGCTCCTAGACCATGGGAAGATTGATGAGAAAGACCTTCCTCCGGAGCCGACAGAGAAGAAAAAGACTTCCCCTGGAGCTGATGCCTTGAATTTGGGCTTCTAGCCTTCTAAACTGTGAGAGAATAAATTTCTCTTTGTTAAAGCCATCCACTTGTGGTATTTCTGTTATAGCAGCACTAGATAACTAACACAGGTAGAGAAAACAACAACTTCAGGATAGTGATTGCCTCTGGGGAGTGGACGATTTGATAAAGTAGGTGATAGGTAGATGGATTTTTGTTGTAATATACTCTAACTTATGTATGTTTTATTATTTCCTATTTTTCAGATATCTGGCAATATTGTTGCTGTATGTAAATCTTGTCTTTGCAATTCCCTTAATCTCCTTTAAAATCTGAGAAATCTTATGCCAATAGCATTTATGTATAGTGACTGCATAGCTTAGTTTTTTTTTTTTTTTTAAATAAAGAACAAAACACATATTTTTCCTCATCTAAAAATGGGCTAGGTAATTTCTAAGGTTCCTTCTAACACTAAAATGTACTTTTTTGATGTTTCCGAACAACAAAAAATCTTTTCTTACTATAGCTATTCTAACAGTTCAGGATAAATTCAAATGTTCAGGATTATGAAGCCAGTTTTCCTACAGAGGTTGTTGTTTTCAGACTTTCTCCCTCTCTGTGTTAAGCAGACATCCATCATCTACTACAGGGATTCGCAATTTCTTTTTTTTTTTTTTCTGTAAAGGACCGAGCATAAATATTTTAGGCTTTGCAGTCCATGTGGTCTCCTTTGCAAGTACTCAACTCCGCAGTTGTAGTATGAAAGCAGACATAAAAAAAAAAAAGCAGTTACTGTCAAGTCAGTTCCAACTCATTGTGACCCCATGTGTGTCAGAGTAGAACTGTGCTCCATACAGTTGTCAATGGCTGATTTTTCAGAAGCAGACATAGGCAGTACTTAAATATATGGTTGTGGCTGTGTTCCAATAAAACTTTGTTTACAAAAACAGGCAGTAGGCTAGATGTGGCCCACGGGCCATAGTTAGCCAACCTGTGCTCTATAACACAGTCACATAACTTATTTCGGTAATCAGTGTAGTACTGATTTTATCACCATATCACAGATAGGGAAACTGAGGCACAGAGATCTTAAAGAGACATTTGTATTAAATTAAAGTGACCTTGCTGTACTCTAATAACCACATGGCAATAGAATTCTTTTACATATATAGTGTTCAGAGAAAATTCTTTTTCTTCCTCTACAAGTGGATTAATTGAGATGGTCTAATCTGTTATTCAGAATTAAAGTCTTCAGAAAGTGATTGGAAGCTCTATACTGCTGGGTCCCTGAGAATCTTATTTATAAATCATTTTATGTATGATTTTGCCAAAGTTTGCAATAAAATAAAAACCAGTTGCTGTTGAGTTGATTCAGACTCATGGCTGCTCCATATGTGTCAGAGTAGAACAATGCTTCTTAGGGTTTTCAGTGGCTGATTTTTTGGAAGTAAATCACCAGCCCTTTCTTCCGAGGGCCTCTTGGTGGACTTGAATCTCCAACCTTTGAGTTAGCAGCTGAGGGTGTTTGCACCACCCAGGGACTCCTGGTTTGCAATTTTTTTCATTGTTCAAATGTAAAAATGGATATGATTTACTTTGTTGTTATCTAGGTTGCTTATCTTACAAGCTATTATTTTCTCAGAGACTTAACATCTATAGTGAAAGCTGTATGTAATATAGATCATTTATTAGGCAGTTGGTATGGTTGTTTTCTAAAATCTACTTTTCGAGGCAATTCATTTGTGTTGTTATGACCTGCAGTACTTGAGAATTTGTCAGTCTGCATTTATATTCAGGGTCCTGGAAATATATTTTTTTCTCATCCAATTTAGGGGCTAGAAGATAGTTTCTTTTCTGGATAGTAGATAATTACGGCTCTTCTTTGTATGCACAAAGTAGGCCTGTGATAGTCACATTGAAACTTGTGTAAATCTAATGGGATATGGTAAGATTACTTTAACCTGAATGAAAATTACCACAATACATTTAATGTTTAAGAAGTTTTAATATTAACCCGAGCCAGGATTTGAACACAGAGTAGTCAAATCAATATTCTTAGAGTAGTAATTTTAAAACAAATAAAGATTGTCATACAAGAAGGTTATCTTGCCAAGTAACTTATTATGTTTGTTTCTTCCAACTAAAAATAGAATGTATTTATTTTCTGCAGGGACATTAAACCTGACAATATATTGATGGATATGAATGGACATATCCGGTTAGCAGATTTTGGTTCTTGTCTGAAGCTGATGGAAGATGGAACGGTAAATAAAGGAAAATCTTAAATTATTTTATCCGCAGCCATTTCCCTTGCTACGTGTCTTTTTTGTCTGTTCCAGAAACCATCTATTTATGCTATCTGTCCATCGATCCATTTATCTGTCTATGCTCTACCACCTTCCACAAAGAAATTTAGGCATACTTACTCTTAATAGGGCTTGTCTATAAAGTCATATGCCATTTTCAACTGCTTATATTAGTGAGCTTAAGATTGCAATAATATACCTCTTATATGATCCTTTACTTCTTCTCTAGCTATTATCTATTTATTATTGTACTTGAGATATTTTTAGGTTTCTAGAGGGGTAAAGAAAATAAATCACACATGGCGAATGAAAATGCGGCCCCTCGCTCAGTTTTTTTCTTTTTTCTCTAGTTGTCTAGTTGTTCCGAGGGTCAGTAATCAACAAATGCGTCCTATTTTTTTTCTTCAGGAAGTCCTCTAGATTGATTCAGTTTCATGTTCCCATTTGCTTAACTTCTGCTAACCCTAGGCCCCTCAGTTGTTTTCCTTCACTCACTGAAAAGTTTATATGCCCATGTTTTACTCCCTGGTATCTTTGTGTAGTTGGTTGTTTGTGTTTTGTATTTCAATTTCCTGGCTGTATTGTGGAGTTTTGAATATATATACGTTTAATTGGCAGAAATTTTTGGAGATCAGTTTAGTATTATACATTTCAAAAGCCATGAAAATGTCACATTACTTGGGACCAGTAATTTCACTTCTGAAAATTCATCCTAAGGACCTAGGTTCTTTAAAAAGAATTATGTGACTTTTGCCTCTGGCCATAATGGAGGGAGTAATTGGTACCAAATTAGTCCCCCCATTATAAACAACTATAAAACTGGACACAATATTGAGACGACTGTTTTCAGGAAGTAGACAATGGAAAGCACAAGACTGTGATTTCTGAGAGAAATCAATTCATGAGCTATGTCTCACAAATGCCCTTAATTGGGACAGTTTCTTCACTGTGATACAGAAAACTAAAGTTAGAGCAGCGTATACCAGCCTTACAGAGCTGAGGAGAAAGAGATCAGAGTTTGAGTTAGCTGAGGCAACTGGAATCTTCAGGGCTTGGCATTGTAGAGGAGAGTGCCGTACAGAGAGAGGGCCTAAAGTCTATATGGTGATCCCCCATATAAATAAAAAAAAGGACACACTGCATATAGGGAAAAAGTCATAAGAATAACCATTGACCTCTCATCTGAAACCATAGAATGATATCTTTAAAGTTCTGAAAGGAAGAAAAATCTGCAAACTGAGAATTCTCTGTCAAACTGAAATGTCTTTCAGAATTCAAGTTGAATTAAAGATATTTTTAGATAAATAAAAATGGAGAGAATTTATCTCCAGCAGGCCTGGATACTAAAGAATTTCCTCCATAACGAAGATAATGATACCAGCTGGATACTTGGTTGGTATATAGGAATTAACAAATAAATTGATAGGATAAATATGAGGATAAAAAAAGACTATATTGTCTTTCTTTTAAAATTTACATAAAAGGCATCTGACTGGTAATGTGGGGTTTGTGACCTATTTAGAAGTAAAACGATGTGACAAAAGTCACACAAACAATGGAAGATGGGTATGTAGAATTATACTGCTGTAGGATAACTGCACGTGTGAAGTATACGGTGGGAAGTGGGTAGTGCCAAGTGTAACGTGAGAAGGGAGAAATAGCATGTTGATTTGGCTGCGTTGAGAAAGCACAGACTGAAGTCAGCGAGGCTGGGGCATCTGAAAGTTGTGAGACATAGTTCCACAGAGAAGGCAGCTACTCTGAAAAAGAACTCCAGAGGAGGAGCTAGTTTTTACCCACTCATGTGTCTTACATGCATTAGTCTCAAAGCTGAGGTTCCCCTCCTGGAGTCTGATGTCCAACCTTTTAAATCCCTGTACATTTCAGAATGCAGTGAGTACTGTTTCTGTCCATATGACTTTCCCCCCGATAAAATTTGTTTCTGAAGGCCTGGTGTGTTTACCCAGTCATTCATTCTTGTTTTGCTTAACAATAGGATAATGTTTTAACTTTTGTTTCTAGCAGGTTAATTCATGATCTGAAAATAATTGTCTTGACCATACCAACATGTTAGTCCTCCCTTTTAAAAATGATAATGTAGAAACCTTTTTATTTGCTTTAATTTAATTTTTTTTTTATCAAAGCGATAGCTATACTTATTTTAGAAAGATTTATGACAAAAGCCAGCCTTCCTTTATCCTAATTCTTCCCACCTCCAGTCTCTACCTCTAGAAGCTGACACAACTGTATAGAATTTAGAGATTAATTTGGGGGAAATTTATGCCTACGACATGGAATCTTCCCATTCTCCAGTGGAGAATATTGTTTCTCCATTGATAAAAGGTTTCCATTTATGCCTATTAATAGTTTTATTATTATTTTTTTTTTACTGCTAGGCTATTGCCTGTATTTGTTCCTAGGTACCTTATGAGTTTTATTGCTGTTATAAATGATAACTTGTTTAAATTCGAAGTTTAATAGCTTATTGTTGTTCTTTAGCAGCACAATTGATTTTTGTATATTTATCCTGAATCTAGCCACCTTGCTAAATTTTTGTATTAGTTCAAATAAATTGAGTGTAGATCCTTCTAGGTTTTCTATATAGATGATCATATAATCTGCAGATAATGACCAGCTTTGTTTGTTTCCCTTTCCAATCTTTGTATGCTGTTTCTTTTCTCTTACTATGCAGTTTATAACCTTCACTACATTGTTAAATAGACAGGGTGATAGGGAGTATCTTTTCCTCGTTTCTGGCTTTAATAGAGTTGTTTCTGTTGTTTCAGATTAAGTAGGATGTTTGATAAATACTTTATTCGATTACAGAAATTTCCTTCTGTTTCTGATTTGCTAAGAGTTTGTTGTTGTGGTAGTTGTTGTAATCAAATGATTTTTCTGCATTCATTGAGATGATGTTGGTTTTTTTTTTTCCTCCTTTATTAATCTGTTAATCTGAAAAATGACAGATTTTCAATGTTAAACTGTCTCCATTCTTCAGGTAAACAGAACTTGATCATGTTGTTTTATTAATATGTATTTAGTAAATTGCTAGATATACTTTGCTAATATTGTATTCAGAATTCTTACCTGAGATTCATACCTGTGATTATTCGTACCTGAAATTGGCGTATAATTTTCTTTTTCAAATTGTGCTTGTCTGAGTTTTGTATCTAGGTTATATTAACCTCATATAAAGAACTGGGGAGCCATTTTCACTTCCTTTGACCACTTTGGCTATAGAATAGTTTATGTAAGACTGGAGTTATTGGTTATTGGTTTCTTATATAATCAGTACGACTGACTTTTAAAATCTTCTCAAGTGGTGGTGGGATTTTATTGTTTGGTTTTCTTCTGTTTTGTGGGCAGATTTTATACTATTGATTCAAATTTTTTAATGGTTATAGGTCTCTTTGGTTTTCTATTTCTTCCTGAGTCAGTTTTGATAAGTTATATTTTTTCCTACAAAATTGTCTATTTTCTCTTAGTTTTCAAGTTTATAGTATAAAGTTGTTCGTACTACTCTTTTCCTAGTTTTAAAATCTATGTTACATGTGTAGTTTTGTCCGCCTTTTATTCCCAACATTGTTTGTTTGTGCTTCTCTTTTCCCTCATAAGTTTTGATATGTGGTATTTTACTGTTGTTGAGTTCTAAGTATTTTACAAATTCAGTTAGAATTATCCTGTGGGCCATTAATTATCTAGAGGTGTGCATTTTAATTTCCATAGTATGTTATTTGTTTATTTAATTACTTATTTGCTTATTGATTTCTAGTTTTGTTTTACTAGAGAATGGGTCTATTTGATAATTAGGTTTCTTCTTGGCATTAGTTGAGGTTTGCTTTGTGATTTTCTAGCAGGCTAATTTTAATAATTGTTCCATGTTTGTTTGCAGAAATACATTTTCTGTAACTTTTGAGTGCCAGTTTTCTGTATATAAGTTTGTAAGGTTAAACTGGTTAATTTTGCTGTTCAATTTTTGTATATTCTTACTAGCTTTATATTTCTCTTTGATCTAGTATCTGTTGTTTACAATGGTGGATTTATTAATTTCTTCTTGTCATTTGTCAATGTTTTGCACAGCTCTTTTGTGGCTATGTTGTTAGGCACAAATTATTTAGAACTACTGTTTCTTCCAGGGTATTATCTTTTATCATTATATTGATGAATTAAAAAAAAAAATCTTAATAATGATTTTGGCCTTAGAATCTATTCTGACTAATACCACTGTAGTTTTTTAACATTCTTTTGTTTAATATATGTCTGACATATCTTTTCATACCTTTACTTTCAAAAACCTTTCTGTGTCCTTATAGTTTAGGTGCATCTCTTTTAAATGGAATATTGCTAGACTTTGGTTTTGTTTATTTCTTTACTTTGGTTTTGTTTGTTATCCAGTGTGATAATTGTGTCTTTTCGTAGGTGAATTTAATCTATTTATAAATTTTATGATTATCAATCTATTTGTATTTATTTCTCTCGTATCTTGGGCTGTTTACTATAGGTTTTGTTTGTTTGCACGCATGTTTTTTTCCTACTGTTGGCTTGATCAGCTTTAGTTTATCTCTCTCTTTTTCTTTACTTCTTTGGAATCTGTACGTTCTATTTCAGATATTCTAGTGGTTATCTTTAAAATTTTAATGTACAGGCTTTATCTATAGTCTGAAATTAGTTGCTTCACCATGTTCCCAATCAAAAAACATGAAAGAACACTTAACCCTAATAACGCCCTTCAGCTAGTATGTTATTGTTTTTAGTATTTTAGTTTCAACTTATTTTTCTACCCAAAGTAGTTGTTCTCACCATCATCATTGTTATTATCATCATCATCATTTTATCCAATTAAATAATGGTAAAGTTGTTTTTTTTTTACATCTTTGTTCACAATTGCTTCTAGTATGACTTTCTTCCGTCCGAGCATAATTTCTCATTTTCTAAACTATATCTTTTAGAAGTTCATTTGACAAGGTTTATAAGTGGTAGCTCTCTCAGTCTTCGTCTGAAAATGTCTTTATTTAGCCCTCATTTCTGTATGATAGTTTAGGTAGGTAGAAAATACTACACTGGCAATTATTTCATCTCATCACTTTGAGGATTCAATTCATGCTCTTCTGGTTTGTATTATTGCTATTAGTAATTAAGCTGTCAGTCTAATTGTCATTCCTTGGTATGTAATCTTTCTTTATTCTTTACTGTTTTTAAGATCTCTTTGCCTTTGGTGCTTTACAGTTTAAATACAGTATGTGTAGGAGTGGATCTGTTTTTATTTATTTTTCTCAGGACTTAATACCCTACCTGCATGCAAAGATTCATGTTTTGCCTCATTCTTGAAAAAATTTAAGCTTTGTCTCTTTGAATATTGCTCTTCTCTATTCTCTCTTTTCCCTCCTTCTCTCATATTACACATAGGTTGTGTCTGTTCATTCTAGCATCCATGTCTTTTGACTTTCCTTTTATATTTTCCATCTCTTTATCTCTCCATATTGGATGCTGATTAATTCCCTCAACTCTTCTTCGGGTTTGTTGTTCTCTTTAGCTGTGTCTAATCTGCTCTTTGCCTATTTACTGCATTTTTTATTTCACTGACCAGTTTTTTTTTTTTTTTTTTCCATTTCTCTTGTGTTCGATTTTTTTTTTTTTTAAATATCTTTAATCATTTTAAGGGAGCATTGGTGGTTCAGTGGTGGAATGCTCGCCTTCCATCCAGGACAGGCATGTTTGATTCCTGCCCAGTGCACCTCATGTGCAGCCACCACCCGTCTGTTAGTGGAGGCTTTTGTTTTGCTATGATGCTGAACAGATTTCAGCAGAGCTTCCAGACTAAGACAAACTAGGAAGCAAGGCCTTTCAATCTACTTCTGTAAATCAGCCAGTGAAAACCCTATAGATCACAGTGGTCTAATCTGCAGCCAATTATGGGAATGGTGTAGGACCAGGCAGTGTTTTGTTCCATTGTGCATGGGGTTGCCATGAGTCTGGGGCCACTAACTGTAACAATCATTTTAAACATACTTATTTTGTAGAGTGTATCTGGCAATTGGCAAGGGTCTAATTGCACATTTTGTTGAATTTTCTGACTCTTGTTCATAATGAACTGTTTCTTCCTTTGGTTCGTATAATCAGATTGTGAACCCATCTTCAGTGGAGCTTCATGTGTGAAAATCCTGTATGGCCGGGTTTGATCATTTGAATTTGTTTTGCCAGGCTTCCTAGAGGCAACTAATATTTATGTCAATTTCTTGGGTTGAGAATTTCTGGACCACAGAAGCAGTGTAAATTACAGTCCCAAACTATGGGACTGTATGACCTGAAGTATGGATTCCTAGGGGAGGAATTTTTTTTTTCATGCTGCTGCAAGTCAAGATACACAAAATGTCTTCCTTTCTTTCTCTGTAGGGTGGCAGATATTTATAATTCAAGCTTTTATTTAAAATACACCCTTTTGGGTAAAGGTTAGTTGGGGCAGTCTGTTGCTTTAAGCTCCCCACCTCATGTAAGTTCAAGGTCGTTTGATTTGTCCCCATGTGTGTTGAAATCCAAGCGTTTGGAAAATGAAGACCAATAATTCTCCAACCCATCCCTTAGCTGTAGTGCTTGTCAGCCTGGTTCTCAACCATTTCTTGATTACTGGCCCCTAAGAATTTCTCTTTTCTTAAAACCTCCTTTATATATTTATAAAAATGATTGTTTTATTTTTTCTAGCAATTTTAAGAGTTTGTAATGGAAGAGTTTTTAATTTACTTAATTTCAGTATTGCCAAACAGGAAGTCTATTCCTAATGTTTATTAAAAGTGGTAATTTTGTCTAGAAAATCCAGAATATTAGCCATTGTTTGATATAGTACCTTAAGAATGTTCATTTCTTTGATATGTTCCTTTAAAACTTACAAAGAGCTTGTTTTCTTTTATTTCAGAGTATCTTATATATGTCCAGGATCTGTTTTAACTACCTAATTTCTAACTTACATCTAACCTGCCAAATTTGTGTGCTCAGCTATTTTTCTTTTTTAGAATTTTATTTTTTGAAAGATGCACTTTTCCCATTTTCATAATTTTTTATTAACAAGTAGTTTGTGAGACATTGCTGATAGTTATTTTCTTAGGGTTTTTTTTTTTTTTAAAGTGTTTTAAAATTATCTCCGGGGTTCTTATACATATTGGCCTACCTATTAGGAATTTTTTTTCCCCTAACTAATTGTAAATTTTCCACAGTTCCATTTGTTTATATATGTGTAAGTCAGACAGATAAATATCGTTAATCAGAATGTTCTAAACCAAATGTTTAATTTGTTGTTAATAGAGTCTGTAGTTTAAATCATATTGTTTCCCTAAATGTCTGCAATTAAGTCACAGTAGGATAAAAGTTCTGTAGTAGTGAAGATTATATAAAGTTTAACTTGTATGTAGAAAACCAAACCTAAACCCGTTGCCGTTGAGTCGATTTCAGCTCGTAACAACCGTATAGGACAGAGTAGAACTGCCCCATAGGGTTTCCAAGGAATGGCTGGTGGATTCGAACTGCTGACCTTTTGGTTAGCAGCCTAGCTCTTAACCACAAGGGAACTAAATTAAGATAACTACAAAAATGTTATTACGATATAGTGATGTGTATTGTATATCTAAGTACATGTAACTATTTTTGAATTTTAAAATTATTATTTTGTTCTAAAATATTGCAGTGGATTACTAAAAATGTGAACTTCTTCAGGTCCAGTCTTCAGTAGCTGTTGGAACCCCAGATTATATCTCTCCTGAAATTCTTCAAGCCATGGAAGATGGAAAAGGCAGATATGGACCTGAGTGTGATTGGTGGTCTTTGGGGGTCTGTATGTATGAAATGCTTTATGGAGAAACACCATTTTACGCAGAATCTCTGGTAGAGACATATGGAAAAATCATGAATCACAAAGTTAGTATATCTTAATTTTTTTCAATTAATGTGATAAATAATACATAAAATAAATTAGAAGTAATGTGATAATCTAAAGTAAGAAAATGTTTTTCTAAAAACAGTGACCATTCACGTGTCTATGCTAGTAGGCAGCATGACTAAACGTGAATAATCAAAATCCATAAATTATGCATAAAATTATTCTAACTTTCTTCTGTACTTTATCAGAGATAATAATAAATAGGAAATTTAATCATCTCTCCAGTAGAAAAACTGACAAATATCATAAGCAGCTTAAAGAAACATTACTTACTGTAGTAAATGTGTAATCATGACTACTAGAATATAAGTTAAAAATTCTCAACCTTATTAATAATAAATGAAATGCAAATTAAGAATAAGCAATCCTTTTTTCTTATCAAATTGACAAAAATGAAAAGAAAAATAGTATTTAATGCTGAAAGTAGTACAGTAAGTTGGGAATTTTTAGATATTGCTGATAGAAATATAATTTGGTGTGACTTTTCTGTTAAGAATTTTTCAAGTATGTATCTATAGCCTTATGAAAATGGTTAGAACTTTTGATTGAGCAACTTCAGTTCTGAGAACCTGCCCTAATGAAATATTCAATAAAAAAGAGATATATGTACAATAATACCTATTTTAATATTATATATGATTGCAAAACATTGGAAACAAGCCACATGTACCACAGGAAATGATTAAATCAAACTTCAATCCATTTGGTACTAAGTGAAATAGAAATGGGTTGTTCATAATAAGAAGAGGAAACGTTTTGATTGATCAGCTTCAGAAGATAGTGACCAATTGCAAAAACTTGGAATATGAATAGGAGTATCCCATAAGTGGAATGATAATCTTTTTAACTTGTTATTTGGTGACACATTTATGTTAGTTGCTTCGTATGTATATATATGTCAATTATATAGAGTCTTTTAAAGGTTCTTCTACCTGGCTATAAAGATAGTACTCTAAATACTTATGGAGTGTTGAAAGACAAGGATCAGCTGAAAAGTTGTAAATAACATGTACAACATTTCAAAAAGAAATCGTTATAGTATAAATGGTAGTTAAGAGCATAGATTCTGGAGTCATAGACAGCCTCCGTTCAAATCCCAGCTCTTCCACTTACTAGTTGTGTGCCCTTGAGCAAATTGTTTCATGCCTTTGTTTCGTCTTCTACAAAATTACAGTAATAGTAGTACACACCTTAGAGGATTGTTGTAAAGATTAAACTAGTTAAATGTGGAAAGCACTTCAAATAGTTAAAATATATAGTAAACTCTCAAAAAAGTTAACTATTATTAAAAACAGTATCAGTTAGTCATTAGTGTTATGACTTATATGAAGATTATTGATCATCTACACTGTTGAAATAGTGAATCAAATTCCATTAGTTTTAATCTATTCCTCTTCAGTTTGATAGCACTGAAGGTATTTTAGCATTTAATTTAATCTCTGTCTGTTATAATACAGTGTGTGATATGAAATTAGTTATGCATATATGTGAATTTAATTTCATACATGAAATTAAAAGTTTTTTTTAAGAAAATGACTTATTCTCATTCATCCCTGTATCTCCTGTAGTACCAGTGCTTATTAGATATTTATAAAAGAAAATTTATTTTTAAGATATGAATAAGTCAATCAAACTACTCAGTAAGTTAAATACTGATTTATACTTGTTTTTATTATTCTCTGTTTAGGAGAGGTTTCAGTTTCCAGCCCAAGTGACTGATGTGTCAGAAAATGCTAAGGATCTTATTCGAAGGCTCATTTGTAGCAGAGAACATAGACTTGGTCAAAATGGAATAGAAGACTTTAAGAAACATCCATTTTTCAGTGGCATTGACTGGGATAATATTCAAAACTGTGAAGCACCTTATATTCCAGAAGTTAGTAGTCCAACAGATACATCCAATTTTGACGTGGACGATGATTGCTTAAAGAATTCTGTAAGTATGACATTGTGAAAAAGTTCCTTCCTTCTGTTTCTTTTTAATGGTTTTTTTATGGTTGTTAAATAATTTAATGATTTTTCAAGTATTTTGCTAGAATCACCTTATTGGTTATCCATCAAATAATTATCATGGCTTGTAGTGCTTAGTCTGTCATAAATCAAGAAATTAAGAGAGGTAACTGAGGTGAGGAAAGTCATTCATAACTAAGAGTAAAATTAAAATTCAAAGACTTACTTATTAGATAAATTACATCATTAGGTTTCCCAAGAAGAAGACAAATAACCCATTGCCGTCGAGTTGATTCTGACTCATAGCGACCCTGTAGGACAGAGTAGAACTACTCCATAGAGTTTCCAAGACTGTCATCTTTACGGAAGCAGACTGCTCACATCTTTCTCCTGTGGAGCAGCTGGTGAGTGTGAACTGCGGACCTTTTGGTTAGCAGCCAAGTGCTTAACCATTGTGCCACCGGGGCTCCTTAGAGGACAAATAACATGTTTACACAAAGTGGACTCTATCGGCCAGTTAACTCTGTCGTTTAGGGTGTGGTGCTAAAAAAAAGTGGGCTTCATGATGGTGGGGTGAAGAGGTTGGCAAATCTCTCCCTAAAAACAACTGTAAAACTGGACAAAATTGTCAAAAACCTTTTCAGATCTTGGCAAATCAACCCAAGGCAAATAACAAGTTGAGAAGCATTTATTCATGAAAAACTGCTGAGCCATGGTTCAGAATAGTACCCCCCCTCCTGCCTCCCTGCTCGGTTGGAATGGTAGAACTACTAGCGTGGAGATGGAGGTGAACTTAAAAATCAACAGCTTTGCTGCTAGAGGGTGCTGACTTGATTTGGAGAGCAAACTTCCCATGTCTAGCCGTGCTGATGGAAATAAATAGCAAACTCAGTAGGAAATAAATGGGGAAAGTAAGACCACACAGTCTTGCTAGCCTGAGGTAAAGCCCTGCTTGGGGTGGACTTCTGACCAATGAACTAACCAACTATTTAACAGGGAGACTGTGGATGAGAGTCTTG
The DNA here is from genome assembly GCA_030035585.1 of Dugong dugon. Taxonomy (NCBI): domain Eukaryota; kingdom Metazoa; phylum Chordata; class Mammalia; order Sirenia; family Dugongidae; genus Dugong; species Dugong dugon. The sequence goes on along the minus strand of CM057469.1, from coordinate 16,593,919 downwards.
GAGGCACTAGATATGTTCTCCACACATGCCTGACTGACTCGGAGGCCATGTGTAAGGGCAGGAGAGACAGAAGGCCCAGGCACACCAGGCCCAGGAGAACAGCACACGTTCAGAGAAGACCCAAGAAGACTCAGGCTCTTCACACATCTTTAACTTATTGGGAGACTTTGCACATGTGAATAGACATTTTGAGAGGGCCTAGCAGGAAGTAAAATTCGGGGCTGAATGGAAAATGGCCTGGAATTTAAAAGTGTTCCCTCCCCATTCTACACAAACACCCATTGGCAAAGGGCAAAAGTTTTATTGTCTCAAGGTGTTTGAGCACAACCTCTTACCAATTATTGGCTGTCCACTGAGTTATTTAGACACTGAAATAACTTCTAGAAAACTAGGCTAAAATATAAGAATTTGAAAACAAAAACTGAGCAGAATCATCAGCAGCGTCACACCATAGGGGAGACAGATTTCACAGATTAAGGCAGACAAGTTGCTATAAAACCAGAGAACACGTTGATTTATAGATTTAAGTCAAGCCCTATCAGTTTATGTAGGTTTAATTCTATAACTTATATGGGAATGCAAAGGACCTGGAATTTTGCAAAATAAGAAAAAAGTAGGACTACTTGATTTCAGACCTGGTATAAAGTTGCAGTAATCAAGACAGTATGGTACTAGTGTAAGAATAGAATAGAAAGTCCAGAAATATATTCTTAACTTTATGTTCTGTTGGTTTTCAGCAAAAGTACCAACAGTTTATTGGGGGAAAGTAGACTTTGAAACAAGTGGTGCTGGAAAAATTGAATAGTCATGTAAAAAGAAAAAAACAAAAAACAAAAAAAATGCCACCTCACCTCATACCATGCATGGAAATCAAGTCAAAATGGACACCAAGCTGTAAAAGTATAATATTTCTAGGGTTAAAAAATATATGAAAAACATACAAGAAAATCTTTGTGACTTTGGGTTAGGAAAAGTTTTCTTAGATAAGACACTAAAACACGATCCATAATAGAAAAAAATTGGCAAATTGTATTTCATCAAAATTAAAAATATTTTCAAAAGCTAATATTAAGAGATGCAAAGACAAACCACAGACTAGGAAATATTTTGCGAATTATTTTCTGATAAAAGACTTGGCAAACTACATTTTAAAATTGGTTTGAATATACATTGCACTAAAAGAGATACATGAGTGACTGATAATTAGTACATGAATAGATGCTCAGTATTATTAGTCATAAGGAAATAAAAATCACAGTGATATACCACTGCACATCTACTAGAATGGCAATAAAAGGCTGATGATTATCAGTTGTTGGTAAGAATGTGTAGAAACTGAAACCCACCCTCATAAGTTGCTGAGAGTAATGTAAAATGGTGCAGTCACTTTGAAGAAAAGCTTGGTGCTTTCTTAAAAAGTTAAATATAAACTTGCCATATGACCCAGCAATCCTACTCCTAGATGTCTATCCAAGAGAACAGAAGATATATGTTTACACGATGAATTGTATGAAAATGTTCATAGCAACATTATTCACAATAGTTTAAATCTAGAAACAATTCACATATCCATCAAAATGTGGTATATGTATACAATGGAATACTGTACAGCATTAAAAAGGAACAAACAACTGATGATACATGCTTAAACATGAGTGAACCTCAAAAACATATCAAGTGAAAGAAGAGATAAAAGATCAGAAGAACTCTTACAACTTGTCATGGATTGAATTACGTCCCCACAAAAATGTGTGTATCAATTTGACGGGGCCATGATTCCCAGTATTGTGTGGTTGTCCTCCATTTTGTGATTGTAATTTTATGTTAAAGAAGATTAGGGTGGGATTGTATAACACCCTTACTAAGGTCACATCCCTGATCCAGTGTAAAGGGAGTTGTCCTAGGGTGTGGCCTGCACCACCTTTTATTTTACAAGAGATGAAAAGGAAGCAAGCAGAGAGTGAGTTACCTCTTACCACCAAGAAAGCAGTGCCGGGAGCAGAGTGTGTTCTTTGGACCTGAGGTTCCTGCGCTGAGATGCTCTCAGAAAAAGGGTAGACTGATGACAAGGACCTTCCTCCAGAGCCAACAGAGATGCCCTAAATTTGGACTTGTAGCCTACTAGACTGTGAGAAAATAAATTTTTCTTTGTTAAAGCCCTCCACTTATGGTATTTCTGTTATAGCAGCACTAGATGACTAAGACACAACTCAGTAAGACAAAGAACCAAATTTAAAAATGGGCAAAAGATTTGAGTGGATTTAATTTATATGAGGTTTTCAGAAAAGGCAAATTTATAGACAGAGAAACAGATTACCATATTTTTATGGAAGTAACATGTGCCTTCTACATTTATTTACCAACCACGTCCTCTCCCTGTGAGGTATTTTCATAAGCATGCTATGCTAATTTTTTTTACAGCAACATGTGAAAAAAAAAATAGGCTTAGTGATGCTTCCAAAGATATCTCATGGAGGGAGGGCATGGTTGGCAAACTAACATAGAAGACCTGTGTTATTTGCATAAACATATGGTTAGTGGTTGTCTGAGGATGGAGGCTCAAGCAAGACTTCTGTGAAGACTGGCACATGGGATATGGAAGTGTTCTAAAATTGGCTTGTGACGATGGTTACACAATTATATAAGTTTACTAAAAATCATTAGATTGTATGCTTACAATAAGTGTATTTTGTTATATGTAGATTATACTTCAATAAAGCTATTTAAAAAAAAAAACCATGGACTTCAGTTTTTGTTAATCTGACATTTAAGGGCAAGTCACATGGTAAGCATAGAAATATCACTCTCATCTATAACAGATATTGAACAAATCCACTAGTTTATGAGTTAGAAGTCTTCTAAGAATTTCAGATGCATCTTGGGCTTAAATAAAAGCAATACGATTTTGTTGTCCAGAGTTTGAATATGGAAATATTTATCAGAATGTTTTTATAAAATCTGCTTGTAGAATCATGTTCCACATTAATGTTTAGACTTTGTTAAGAATTAATTATATTGATGTCTATATATTTTTTTTGTCTCTAAATGAGACATTATAATCCTGGCAGAGAAATTCTTATCAGTGATTACTTTGCTTCAGGTTAATAATAATTGTTTCCTATTGAAAGTTTAAGTAGTCTTTCTTATTATATATAACACTGATTTTTTTTTTCCTGTTTACCTATTGAAATCTAGGAAAAACCAGTCTATTTACAGATGGATAAGTAAACTTGCACACTGGCTGATGAGACCTGCATTGGTGGTTAAGGAAAGACTTTGTAGCTGGCTTTTAAAAATGACAAACATCTGTTTCTAAAATAACGTACTAAAGATTGTGCACTTCCCTTCTCTTCTTAGAAGATACCCCAAGAAACTACTAGGAGAATAATAAATAGAAATGCAGACTTCCTCTTAGAATCATAATATATAAAGAAGAATTGAGTAGAGAGAAGTAAAAGGTGAAAGAACTCACATAAGCAACCCTGTGTCAAAAGGAGAATCCCTATTAATGAGGAACATGATGCTTGTTTAAGAACTCATTTCATTAAAAAATGAGTCATAGTAAAATAGGAACCAATACAAGATCAGTGCAAAGATAATCAAAGAAAAAAAGGAAAGGAATGAGAAAAAGAAATAGTATATGAAGAACACTCACTAGAAATACTTTCCTTGGAGGAGATGAAAATTGTGACTCAACATAAAGCCATGAATTTGAAAAAAAAAAATGAAGCAATCATCTATAAAACAAGAGCACACTGTAGAGACAAAAAAGCTCACAAAAAAATGTAGGAAGAAGAACATGAAGATGAAACATGAGATAGTAGAGTTCAGAACAAAAGGCAAAAAAAAAATCCCAGATGAAGTCCCAGTGAGAAGCAAAAAGGAAAACAGATGCTGCTGAAAATGTAATCAAGACCATAGAGGACAGGGTAGTGAAAATGAGCAAGATGAATGGAAATTAACAGAGTTAAACTGGATTTGAAAGAAAATAGATAAAATATTGTCAAAGGAAATGTAATGTACACATAATTAGTATCTTTGTAGAAGAGAACTGAAATAAAGAACAGAAAAAAATACAAAAGGAGTTCTGGCAAAATGGCACTCTAGGCAGAAGCACCACGCCATCCCTCCACAGCAAAGATCTGAAAAACTAAGCCGAACAGAGAATACAACAATCCTGAAACCCTAAAACATCAAATGAAGAGATAAAGAACTCAGCCAAATACCAAATGGAGTGATAAAACTGACAGAGAACGGAGAGCGAGGAGAGATTCGTGCAGAGGTCCCCTACCAGATAACGCAGCGCGGATCCACCATCTTGGACTCCTATCGGAGACCAGCAAACGGGGTACGAGAAAGCAGCCTCATGGAGTGTCCATCGGGAGACAAAACAACCGGTAATTGGTGATATACGCTTTCCCACCCCTCACCCTTCTTCACCCCGACTCGGCCTCCTCTGCTTCCCGCGGCCATAATCTCTTGACCGGGAAACACTGGCTGCTTGGATTCCACACACCCGAACGGACGGCTTTCTGAGTGCCATTTGTTGGCTGCTGGTGTTGCTTTTTTCCACTTCTTTTGATTTCTTCCTTGCCTCTTGCCACATCCCCGACCTTTCGCTCAAGTACTTCACTCCGTGCGCCATCTTTGCGTCTTCCTGAGGGGCTGCAGAGCTCCGGTAATTTGTGATATGTGCTTTCCCACTCTCTACCCTTTTCACCTACACTTGGCCCCATCTGCTTCCCGTGGATGCAGTCTCTTGTCCAGAAGCACCAGCCTGCACTAGCTGGCTCTCTGAGTGCCATTTGTTGGCTGCTAGTGTTGCTTTTTTTTTCTGCTTCTTTTGATTTCTTACTTGCCTCTTGCCACCTCCCCCGCCTTTCACTCGAGTACCGGGCTCTGTGCGCCATCTTTGCTTCTTCTTGAGGGGCTGCGGAGCTCCGTTCGAATGTGGAGCTGCTTCCTGGTCTGGGCTGCCACGCTGGTGGGATCCTGGGGCTTTTGTTCGTTTGTTTGTTTTGAATTGTTACTTTGTTTTCTTTTCCTTTTCTTGAGTTGGGAGCCCTTTCTGGCCAGGTGGAGCTGCGTGCAAGGAGACTCTCCCTCGGCTTCCACAGACGTGCAGAGGGATCCCTGAGGGCATTTCTTTTTTTGTTGGTTTTTTTTTTTTTTTCTGTTTTTTTGGGGGGATTTTCTTGTTCTTTTTTTTTTAATTTGTTTTATTTTGTTTTCCCTCTTTTTCCCTTTTTGTCTTTCTACATTGCTCAGTTTCTCGTCTCTCTATATCTTCTTTCTCTTTCTGTTCCCTGAATACCTGGTGGTGTATATCTCTATGCCTTCTAGCCAGGCTGTACTGCAACACCTGAGAGCGACTTTCCCAGACCTTATAGCTGCACCAGTGGGATCCCTGGGAACTTTGCGGTTCTTTAACCTTTCTGGTTTTTTATTTATTCATTCTTTTCTTTTCTTCCTCTTCCCCTTTCTGTTTTTCTCCATTTCATAGTCTCTCATCTCTCCACTCCAACGGCAAGCTCCCCTAGCATTCTTTTTTGTTTGTTTGTATGTTTTTGGCTTCTGTTCCTCTCGCCTCTCTCCCATATCCATCTTAGCTCCACACATAACAATCTCCCCGCTGCATTCTGCCTACCAGCACCGTGCGCTTGACATCACACCACCAAGCAGCACAGGCACAGCCTACCGGAACCTGCCCTGCACTGATTACTGCCCCTCTCTGGTGGCTGTAGTAAGTGCCACAAACAACCCGTCCCAGTAACTCCTCTTCAGCTAGACCTGCCGTGTCATACCATATCTGAGTGACTGACCCTGCCAGTTGGAGAAGGAGCCGAAAAGTATCGTGCCCACAGACGAGCAAACAACAAAGAACACACAGTCGGCCTTTTCATAGTCAATTTTTTTTAAAAGGACGAAACAATCTACAATCAATAAACGAGAAAAATAACTACTGAATGCCCTGAAGACAGCAGACACTATCAAAACATTTACAAAAACAGGACAGGATGGTTCCAGTAGGCGTCCAAAATAAAACACAAGATGACTTTCCAGTGGAAGAAAATGCACTAGAACTACCTGCTAGGGAATTCAAATCTCTAATACTCAGAATTCTCCAAGAACTGAGGCAAAAAGCTGACAAACGTGAGGAAAAAATAGACAAATTCATGGAAAATACAGACAAAAAATTGGAAGAGTTCAGGAAAATAATGCAGGAACAAAATGCCAAAATAAATTCACAACTAGAAATTATACAAAGACAACAATTAGAAATCCAAAAGAAAAACAACCAGATTTCAGAAATGGATGGTGTCCTAGAAGGGCTGAGAAGCAGATTTGATATGGTGGAAGACGGGATCAGTGGAAGTGAAGACAAACACTTGGATACAACTCTGTTTGAGGAAAACTCAGAAAAAAGAACAAAGAAAAATGAAGAGACACTGAGACTTATGTGGGACACAATCAAAAGCAAAAATCTGTGAGTGATTGGAATTCCAGAACGGGGAGAAAACAGAAAACACTGAGAGGATCATTGAGGAACTGCTGACAGAAAACTTCCCCAATATCATGAAAGATGAAAAGCTGGCCATCCAAGAAGCTCAACGAACCCCATATAGAAGAGACCCCAAAATAAAATCACCAAGGCATATCATATTCATACTCGCCAAAACCAAAGGCAAACAAAGAATCCTGAGAGCAGTGCGTGAAAAACAAAAAGTCACGTACAGAGGAGAAACAATAAGACTAAGCTCAGCTATTCAGCAGAAACCATGCCGACAAGAAGCCAATGGGATGACATATATATAATCTTGAAAGAAAAAAATTGTCAGCCAAGAATAATATATCCTGCAAAACTCTCATTCAAATTTGATGGTGAAATTAGGTCATTTCCAGATAAACAGAAATTAAGGGACTATGTAAAAGTCAGACCAAACTTACAAGAATTAATAAAGGGAGTTCTTCAATCTGAGGACAAACAACTTCAGCTCACAGGCAGAACCTAGGATGCAGGATCGTACGAGCCAGATACCAATCTAGGAAATGAACTCTCGAGGACTATCCAAAACCAAAAGAAATACAACAGGGAATTAGAGCAGTTAATCAGTAAATGACAATAACATCAAAACAATAAAAGAGGGAATAAACGGCAGAGGTATAGAACCTTCTAGTGGAGAGGAAGGCAAGGCGATATCAAGTAATGGTAGACTGCTTCAAACTTATAAAGATAAGGGTAAAATTCATGGTAACCACAAAGAAAGGTAACAAACATACTCATAAAAATAAAGAGGAAAAACATAAAGTCTCAGCAAAAACAAACCCTACAAAAACAAAAGAAATGAAATAAAAACTACAAACAAAAGTAATGCAGCTCAAGAGAGTAAGAAGAACAAAGAAAACTTCAGCACCACAAAAAAAAAACACTACACAGTGACAGCAACAAACTCACATCTATCAATAATTACACTGCATGTAAATGGACTCAATGCACCCTTAAAGAGACGGAGAGTGACAGAATGGATAAGAAAACAGGATCCATCAATATGCTGTCTACAGGAGACACACCTTAGAAACAAAGATGTGAATTTATTAAAAGTCAAAGGTTGGAAAAAAATATATGAAGTTAACAACTAGCAAAAAAGAGTAGGGGTGGCAATTCTAATCTCAGATAAAATAGACTTTAAAACAAAATCTACCATAAAAGACAAAGAAGGATACTATATAATGACTGAGGGGACTATCCATCATGAAGACATAACCATAATAAACATCTACGCACCCAGTGACAGGGCTCCAAAATACATAAAAAAAACTCTTAACAACATTGAAAATAGAAATTGCCAGTTCCACAATACTAGTAGAAGACTTCAACACACCAGTCTCAGTAAAGGACAGAACAACTAAGAAGAAACTCAGCAAAGATACAGAAGACCTAAAGGGCACAATCAGCCAACTTGACCTCATAGACATATATAGAACACTGCATCCAGCCACTGCAAAGTACACATTCTTTTCCAGTGCACATGGAACGTTCTCCAGAATAGACCACATCTTAGGCCACAGAGCAATCCTCAACAAGATCCAAAACGTTGAGATAATTCAAAGTATCTTCTCTGACCACAATGCCATCAAGATAGAAATTAACACTAGAAAGAGCAAGGAAAAAAAATCAACTACATGGAAACTGAATAATACCCTGCTTACACATCAGTGGGTAATAGAAGAAATCAGAGATGGAATCAAAAACTTCCTAGAATCAAATGAGAATGAAAACACATCATACCAAAACCTTTGGGACACAGCAAAGGCAGTCCTCAGAGGACAATTTATAGCAGTAGATGCACATATCAAAAAAGAAGGAAGGGACAAAATCAAAACATTAACTACAGAACTCAAACAAATAGAAAGAGAACAGCAAGAAAAGCCCACAACCACCGGAAGAAAGGAAATAGTAAAGATCAGAGCAGAAATAAATGAAATAGAGAACAGAAAAACAATAGAAAGAATTAACAAAACCAAAAATTGGTTCTTTGAAAGAATCAACAAAATCGACAAACCACTGGCCAGACTGACAAAAACAGGAGAGGACACAAATAACCCAAATAAGAAATGAAATGGGGGATATTACAAAAGACCCAACTGAAATAAAAGGATTATAACAGAATATTATGAAAAACTACACTCCAACAAATTTGAAAATCTAGAGGAAATGGATAAATTTCTAGAAACACACGGCCTACCCTAACTATAACAAAGTGATGTTGAAAATCTGAACAGACCCGTAACAAGAGAAGAGATTGAAAAGGTAATAAAAACACTCCCAACCAAAAAAAGCCCTGGCCCAGATGGCTTCACTGGAGAATTCTACAAAACATTTACAGAAGAGCTTGTAGCAGTACTCCTAAAGCTATGTCAGAGCATAGAAAAGGAAGCAACACTTCCAAATTCATTCTATGAAGCCAGCATAACGCTGATACCAAAACCAGGCAAAGATGTCACAAAAAAAGAAAATTACAGAGCAATACCTCTCATGAATATAGATGCAAAAATTCTGAACAAAATTCTAGCCAATAGAATTCAGCATCATCTCAAAAAAAAAAATAAAAAAATGCACCACGACCAAGTAGGATTCATACCAGGTATGCGAGGATGGTTCGACATTAGAAAATCAATCAACGTAATCCACCACATAAATAAAAGGAAAGAAAAGAATCACATGATCATGTCAATTGACACAGAAAAGGCATTTGACAAAGTCCAACACCCATTCCTAATAAAAACTCTCAATAAAATAGGTATAGAAGGGAAATTTCTCAACATAATAAAGGGCATCTATGCAAAACCAACGGCCAACATCATTCTTAATGGAGAGAGCCTGAAAACATTCCTCTTGAAAACAGGAACAAGACAAGGGTGCCCTTTATCACCACTCCTATTTAACATTGTGCTGGAAGTTCTAGCTAGAGCAATAAGGCAAGAAAAAGAAATAAAGGGCATCTAAATTGGTAATGAAGAGGTTAAACTGTCCCTGTTTGCAGATGATATGATACTATACATAGAAAACCCTAAAGACTCCATGAGAAATCTACTGGAACTAATAGAAAGATTCAGCAGAGTAGCAGGATACAAGATAAACATTCAAAAATCAGTTGGATTCCTATACACCAATAAGGAGAACGATGAAAAGGAAATCAGGAAAACAATATCGTTTTCAATAGCCCCTAAAAAGATAAAATACTTAGGAATAAATCTGACCAGGGATGTAAAAGACCTATACAAAGAAAACTACAAAACACTACTGCATGAAACCCAAAGGGATCTACGTAAATGGAAAAACATACCATGCTCATGGATAGGCAGACTTAACATGGTGAAAATGACAATTCTACCCAAAGCAATTTACAAATACAACGCAATCCCGATCCAAATACCAACAACATTCTTCAAAGAGATGGAAAAACTAATCCTTAACTTTATATGGAAAGGGTAGAAGCCTCGAATAAGTAAAGCACTACTGAAGAAGAAGAATAAAGTTGGAGGACTCACACTACCTGACTTCAGAACCTACTATAAAGCTACAGTAGTCAAAATGGCCTGGTACTGGTACAACGACAGATACATTGACCAATGGAACAGAATTGAGAACCCAGATGTAAATCCATCCACATACAGTCACCTGATCTTCGACAAGGGCCCAAAGTTCGTCAAATGGGGAAAAGACAGTCTTTTTAACAAATGGTGCTGGCAGAACTGGATATCCATCTGCAAAAAATGAAACAGGACCCATATGTCACACCATATACAAAAACTACTTCAAAATGGATCAAAGACCTGAATATAAAGCCTAAAGCTATAAAGTTCATAGAAGAAAAAATAGAACCAACACTTCAGGCCTTAATACATGGCATTAACAGGATACAAGCCATAACCATCAACGTACAAACCCCAACAGATAAGCTAGATAACTGGGATCGTCCAAAAATCAAACACCTATGCTCTTCAAAAGACTTCATCAAAGAGTGAAAAGAGAACCTACAGACTGGGAGAAAATTTTTGGACAGTATAAGTCAGACAAAGGTCTAATCTCCATAACCTACAAGAAAATCCAACACCTCTACAACAAAAAGACAAATAATCCTATTAAAAAATGGGCAAAGGAAATGAACAGACACTTCACCAAAGAAGACATTCAGATGGGCAACAGACACATGAGGAAATGCTCTCAATCACTAGCCATTAGAGAAATGCAGATTTAAACCGCAGTGAGATACCATCTCACCCCGGCATTACTGGCACGAATCAAAAACACTGGAAATAACAAATGTTGGAGGGGCTGTGGTGAGATCGGAACTCTTATGTGCTGCTGGTGGGAATGCAAAGTGATACAACCATTTTGGAAAATGATATGGCACTTCCTCAGAAAGCTAGAAATAGACATACCATTCGATCCAGCAATCCCACTCCTAGGAATATATCCTAGAGAAATAAGAGTCGTCACTCAAATAGACATATGCACACCTATGTTCATGGCAGCATTGTTCACAATAGCAAAACGATGGAAACAACCTAGATGCCCATCAACAGATGAATGGATAAACAAACTATGGTACATACACACAATGGAGTACTATGCAACGAGAAAGAACAACAATGAGTCTGTGAAGCATCTCCTAACATGGATGAAACTGGAGGACATTATGCTGAGTGAAATAAGTCAATCACAAAAGGACAAATATTGTATGAGACCTCTATTGTAAAAACCCATGAAAAAGTTCACACACAAAATCTTTGTTGGTTACCAGGGGTGGGGGTGGGGGGGATATTAAATAGGCAATAGATAAGTGGTATCTTGGCTGAAGGGTGAGACAGTACACAATATAGTAGAAACTAGCACATCTTGTACAATGAAAGGTCATGGAAGCCCCATAGATGCATCCAAACTCCCTTTGGGACTGAATTGCTGGGCAGAGGGCTGTGGTGACCATGGTCTCGGAGAACATCTAGTTCAATTGGCATGACACAGCTTATAAAGACAATGCTCTACATTCTACCTTGGTGAGTAGTGTCTGGGGTCTTAAAAGCCTGTGAGCGGCCATGTAAGATACTCCACTGGTCTCATCCCTTTGGGAGCAAGGGAGAATGAAGGTTACAGGATACAAGGAAAAGATTAGTTCAGAGGACTGATTGTCCACAGCTACCAAGGCCTCCACCAGACTGAGTCCGGTACAGCTCGATGGTGCCCGGCTACCACCACTGACTGCTCTGACCAGGATCACAACAGAGGGTTCTGGACAGAGCTGGAGAAGGATGTAGAGCATAATTCTAACTCAGAAAAAAAAAAAAAAAAAAGACCAGATTTACTGGTCTAAAGGAGACTGCAGAAACCTCGAGAGTATGGCCCCCAGATAGCCTTTTAGCTCAGTGGTGAAGTTACCTCCGAGGTTCACTGTTCAGCCTGGGAGTGGACAGCCCCATAAAACCAAATGAGACTAACGAAGTATAGGAGTCCAGTAACAAGGGACAGAAGGCAGAAGGGGACAAGGAAGCTGGTGATAGGGAACCGAAGATTGAGTAAGGATACTGTTGATGTGTTGTGAGATTCTTAACCGTTGTCATAGGGCAGGCAACATTTGTAGTAACTGTTAAATGAGAAACTATTTTGTTCTGTAAACCTTCATCTTAAGTGAGAATAACAGCACACTGGAAGAGCATAGCCAGTGTCACTGAACTGTGCATGTAGAAATTTTTGAAATGGTGTATCTTTGGCTATGTGTATTTTCACCATAAAAAAAGGTTGAGATGTTAGAGGGTTGATATGTTGTGGGGTTGTTAACCAATGTCATAAAACAACTTGTGTACTACTGTTTCATGAGAAACTATTTGTTATGTAAGCCTTCACCTGAAGTACAATAAAAACAAGCAAATAAACAAAAAAAAAAAGTCCAGATCTAATTCAAGGTGTGACTCTAGAAAATAAGGAAAACTTTCACCAGCACATTCAATGGGCCTGTCACATCCTGGGAACAATTAACATAGAAAAAGAAGTTCAAAACTTATCCCAGTTATTGAACTTTAACAATAAAGGAAGAATTGTGTAGACATCCAGGGAGAAAGATTAAGTCACCTGTAAAGGGGAAGAAATGATACTGGCCTCCCTTTACCCCACAGCAGCATGTAACACTAGGAAACAAGGACTCAATAACCATGAAGACTTCAGGAAACAAAGTAGAGATCTGAGTATTTTATACTTAGCCCTACTAATGTGCAAGCATCAATGTAACAGAAATACTTTTTTGGACAGGCTAGAATTAAGGTTAGTTTAGTTCAGGTTAGCCCTACTTGAAAAAAGTATTAAAAGATGAACTTCTGCCAAGTAAGTGACAAAAGTAGAAAAATGCAGTAAAATTGTCATTAAACATTACATCTAACTGTAGGGCAAATTTGAGGATTATGGATATTTAAAAAGTTAAATTAGCCCTGATAACGAAATGAAATTGAACAGCCTTGTATTTCCTATGAACGGTTTATAGTCCAACATATAGGTGATAATTATCTTTCTTACCAGATGTTTTTTCTTCTTTTAGGAAACAATGCCCCCACAAACACATGCTGCATTTTCTGGCCACCATCTGCCATTTGTTGGTTTTACATATACTAGTAGCTGGTAAGTTTCAAAAGTTAAAATAATTTGGACAATTTCAAAGTAAATTAAAATGAAGTTTTAAAAAATGTAATGTATAAGAGAGCTTTGTAAATTAAAAAAAATTTTTTTCTTAATGATCCTTCTGGGAATTCAGATATTACAAAATGAGTAGAACACACAGGAATCTTAACTCATTGTGGAAGGGAAAGAATAGAACAAATAGAGAACTCAGAATCTTAGCAATGGGCCAGGAATTAGTAGAAACCTGTGCTATTGATAAATATTCTCTAGGTTTCAATCAGCAGAACTTGCAAACCGTTATTCTACCATCTTTTCAATGACCCTCACTCTACTCATATCCTCTTTCCTCTTTACCCTGCTTGAATTTCATTGAGAATGATTATAATCAGTCCCTTGTGTATCACCTCAGTTCCCTTTACCATCTTTCATTCTGTTATATTAGCTTTGCTAAATCCGCATTTATTATTAAAACCCAGTTTGCTACCTGTACCTTTGCAGATGAAATAAGAGAAAAATTCTAAGCATTCTCACTTTATAATCACCAACTTCAAGTGCTGCTAATGCTGCTGATAAATATACTGAATTATCCTAGTGCATTTACTCTTCCAGTTTTCTGTGTAATGATTTCATACTTCTACTTTCTTCTAAAATCTCTGGCATCCTCACTCTCAGCTGATGAACTTGCTTCCTCTTTCACTGAGAGGATGAAGCAGACAATAAAGAACTTCAACAAGCTCCCATCACCACATTTACCACCTACATACCTCTGGCCCGTATGCTCTCTTCTTTTTATGGATGAGCTGTGGGAACTCCTAGCTAAGGCTGGCCCCGGTATCCACTCTAGTGCGTTGCTAACTGTCACCTCCTACATTTTTCCCTTTCTGTGACATCTTCATCACCAGATCATTCCCATCAGCTTACCATCATGTTTTTATTTCTCCCATCTTAAAGCAAAGTATAAAATCTCCCTTGATTCTACTTCCTTTACCAGTAACGAACCTATTTCTCTGCTGCACATGAGAGCAAAATTACTTCAAAATGTTTTCTGTACTTTGCCCAGTTTTTCCTCATACTATTCTCTTTTGAGGCACTCCTGTCAGGTTTTTGCCCCCATCACTTCATGCAAATGACTTTTATCAATTTCACTACTAACCTCCTTGTTGCAAAATCTAATGATTATTTCTCAGTCTTAGTTTTACTTGATTCAGATCTCATCTTACTTTGCCTCAGCTTCTCTACCTTAAAGCACCTACTGGTACTTCTCTTAGCTTCCAGGAAACATTCCTGGTTTTCTTCTTACCTTTCTGGCCACTCCTTCTCAGTCTCTATATCTTATTCCTGCTAATCTCCCTGACCTCCGATTATAGGAGTGTTCCATAGCTTAGTCCTTGGAGTTCTCTTTTCTATCGGTAGTCTCTGGGGTTCTCCCAGATAATAGCTGGTGACTCCCACATGGGTCTCTTGAGCCGTACCCTGTCTCCTCTCTTCTGCTTAATCTCTCTCTAAACCACTTGCTTAGCATGTTCATAACTTCATTTCTTATATTTCCCAGAACCTGTCCAAGTGATTCTATTAAAAGGTAAGTCAGATCATGTCACTCTCCTGTTCTGGACCACCCCACCCTTACCCCCTGCATTCCAGTGACTTTCTTTCTTAACTCCAGATCAAAGTTCTGACAAGGCCTGACGTGACTGGCTCACTTTTACCTTTTTCATTTTATTTGCCACCACTTTTCCCCTTGTGCACTCCACTCCATTCACGCTGGCCTCCTTTCTGGCCCACGAACGTGCCATGCACACTCTTGTCTCAGGGCTTCTGCCTGTAGTGCTTTTCCCCTGATACTCCCTTGGCTGTCCCCTCACTCTTTTAGGGCTTTACTCTGAAGTTATCTTTCTCAGTGACGACTTGCTTGATCACTTCATCTAAAAATTTCAACTCCATTTCCTCTTTTCCTTAGCATTTAGGGTTTTCCAACATACTGAATATTTTACTTTTTTTCCTGTTTATTTCTGTCTCTGTCACTAGGATATAAGCTGTATATGGATAGGAATTTTTGTCTGTTTTGTTCACTGATGTATTCCAGCCCCTCAAATATTTTTAATTAAATTGCATTGAATTAAAGAAAATACTTCACTTTTGAATTTCAAATTCTGGTAAAGAAGACCATGGATGGTGCTTTTGACTATGATTTCACTTAAGTGGTCAAATTGTTTTAAACTTTAAATAACCCTTCATTAAACTTTGTTTTATAATTTGTGGCTATTTAAAAAAAATTCAAGAAAATTTGGAGGATTTAAGTTTTCATAAAAAAATGCTTCTATTAAATAGTATAAGTGGTTTTGCAAATGATTTTTACAATCATAATTGACTCACTGTAACCAGATACTCAAATTCATGTCTTAAACGAGCTATTTCATTTAAGACATTTCGTTCATGTCTTTTTTTCTTCAAATTTTTACTTCAATATGTACCACATATTTTTTTTTTTTCAGTGTTCTTTCTGATCGGAGCTGTTTAAGAGTTACAGCTGGTCCCTCCTCACTGGATCTTGATGTTAATGTTCAGAGGACTTTAGATAACAACTTAGCAACTGAAGCTTATGAAAGAAGAATTAAACGCCTCGAACAGGAAAAACTTGAGCTTAGTAGAAAGCTCCAAGGTAAATATATCTTACAGATAATTTTTTCCCTTTTGGATTGGACTCAGTGTTATGAACTGTGTATTACAAGTAGTTTCATCTTGAAAAGATTATTTTATTAAGTGGAGAAAAAGCAAGTGCTGACTACAGTATACCATTTATATAAAATCACACAATTAACAGTAAATGATAACAAAATAGCATTTGTTTCCAGTGGGTAATATGTATGCATATAAATATGTGGGAATAAATCATACCTCTGAAGAAAGGGAAATGAGACTACCAGGAAAAAAAGGAGCCATTCTCAGTCCAGTGTAACATTTCCTATCGTATCCCCTCAGTCCTGGCATACTGCCATTCCCTCTCACATTACTCCTGTCATAATATTTGGTGATTTAAAAATGCACATAGATGAACCTTTTAATACTGAGTTCTTAGTTTCTCAATTCTCACCTTCAGTGATCTCGTTCTCCACCATTAACTCACCTACTCCTTCTCAAGGTGGTAAAATATATCTTGAGATTACAGTAACTAAAACCCTTCACTAATCTCAGTTTCCAACAAACCCTGCATAATTTTATGCTCCTAATTTCCTAGCCAACTCCCTCTAGTACCTTACCACCAATATTCCTTCAATTCTGCCATTGCCTGTAATTCTATCACCATTTCACTGCTCGTTATCATTATTAATCATAATCATATACCCTCAACTCTATTGCTCCTCTTTCTGTTGTCAGAATCCCTTAGCAGAACCTCAGCCCTTTCTATGTACAACCTTGCATCTGCAGTTGTTGCAGTTCAAGGTAGCTGACTTAAAACATAATATGCTGACAAATGTCACTTCACGTTCATGAACACTAATCTCAAGTGGGCTGTTAATGCTGCCCAGTAATGCTACCCTTTTCCCTAGCTCATTTCCCTAGTGTATGTTGCGAAATCCATTGCTCATTTCTCAGTCCTTATCTTTTAACCTATCAGCAGCTTTTGAGCCAATTGCTCATTTCTTGCTGCTGAAAGCTCTTCCTTCATTTGGCTCCTGGGGCGCTTTACTCTTCCTGGTTTTCATTTTCCTCATAAGCCAGTTCTTCTTGTACTGCTTTGCTGATTTCTTCTTAACTCTTTGACCTCTGAATGGTAGAGTACCCCAGACTACTCTATGCTTTCAGTTGCTCAGACCTGAAACCTTAGAGTCTTTCCTAGTCTCAGTCATCCTCTCATGCCTCACGTCTAATTCATCAGCAGATCCTGCCAGGGCCACTGTCACAACAGATCCAAAATCTTACCACTGTTCACAGTGGAACTACCACTCTGTTTCAGACCACCCTCAACTCTCACCTGTGTTGTTGCAGTAGCTCCCTAACTGGTCTCCTCGTCCTCCCCTCATCCTTCCTACAGTGTGTTTTCAACATAACCACCAAGTAATCTCATTAAACACAATTTAAATCATTTTACTTCACTATCTCATCTTCATCCCTTATGGCTTCCTATCTCAATCACATTAAAGCCAAACTTACCTCAGTGGCTTAAGGCCATATCTGATCTGGCCTCTTATTACCTTTCTGATTTCATCTCCTGCTGTTATCTCCCTTGTTCTTTCTGTTCTAGGCACCCTGGGCTCCTTGCTGTTCCTTGCACAAGACAGGTACATCCTCACTTTAGGGCCTTTGCGTTAGCTGTTTCCCTTCCTTAAATGCTTTCCCTTTACTGCTCATTATGATTCATTGGTTTGCCTCCTTCAGGTCTCTGCTTGAATGTCACCTTTTCAATGAGGCTTTTCCTGAACACTGTTTCAAATCAAATCTCACTTCCATCCCCAGCATTCACTATCCCCCTTTCCTGCCTTTTGCTTAAAAATGAAGAATATAATATATTTTACTTACTTATTTTGTGGATGGAGAAATAATGTATAAACAATCAACAAACTTGTAACTCTTAAGAAAAAGTCAAAATTTTGCCATCATAAAATTACACTATTACATCTTAAGAGTTCTAGTGGTTAAAAGAGTTCTATAGAAATCAATTGAACAGACTATGTCACTATGAACAGAAATGTCACTCAGGAAGTGGCTAAGTTCTCTCTGCATGTGAATTACTTCCCCTTTATACCCAAGTTTTTCATTTATTTTGATTTTTAAATGTGTGATATAATGTACATACAGTAAAGTGTGCAAGTACTGTATTTTTCACAAATAACGCACTCACATAAATAACGTGCCCGTGCATAAAATGGGCAGCATATCATGCTTACAAAAATAGCACAGGGGTGGGGGTTGCACACTTGGCAAAAAAAACTGTAAAAATTTGTAAAAAAAATTTTATGTTAAAATTCTGCCTAAAAATATGGTACTCTGCATACGATTGAGCAATCCTGCTCCTTGGAATATATCCTAGAGAAATAAGAGCTGTCACAGAAATGGATAGATGCACACCCATGTTCACTGTAGCACTGTTGACAACAGCAAAAAGATGGAAACAGTCTAGGTGACCAACAACAGACAAATGAATCAACAAATTATGGTACATACATACAATGGAAACCTACACACCGATAAAGAATGATGAATCTGTAAAACATCTGACAACATGGATGAATCTGGAGGGCATTATGCTGAGTGAAATTAGTCGCAAAAGGACAAATACTATATGCAACCACCATTAGAAGAACTCAAGAAAAAGTTTAAACACAGAAGAAAATATTTTTTGATGGTTATGAGGGTGAGGAGGGAGGGAGAGGGGAATTCACTAACTAGATAGTAGACAAGAATTGTCTTAGAAGGGCAACACACAGTACAGGGGAAGTCAGCACAACTGGACTAAACCAAAAGCTAAGAAGTTTCCTGAATACAACCAAACACTTCGAGGGACAGAGTTGCAGGGGTAGTGGGCTGGGGACCATGGTTTCAGGGGACATCTAGGTCACTTGGCATAACAAAGTTTATTAAGAAATGTTCTGCATCCCACTTTGGTGAGTGGCATCTGGGGTCTTAAAAGCTTGCGAGTGGCCGTCTAAGATGCATCAATTGGTCCCAACCCACCTGAAGCAAAGGAGAATGAAGAACACCAAAGACACAAGGAAAATATTAGCCTAAGAGACAAAAGGGGCCACACAAACCCGGGACTCTGTCAGCCTGAGACCAGAAGAGCTAGATGGTGCTTGGCTACCACTAGTGACCGCCCTGACAGGGAACACAACAGGAAGTCCCTGAAAGAGCAGGAGAAAAGTGGGGTGCAGAACTGAGATTCACATAAAAAGACTAGACTTAATGGTCTGACTGAGACTGGAGGAACCCTCAAAGACATGGGCCCCGGACACTCTGTTAACGCAGACCTAAAACCGTTCCTGAAGCCAACTCTTCAGACAAAGATTTGACTAGACTATAAAACATTAAATAATACTCGGGAAGAGTGTGCTGCTTAGTTCAAACAAATTACATGAGACTAAATGGGCGTGTCCAGTCTGGAGGCAGGATGAGAAGGTACAAAGGGACAGGAGCTGGTTGGATGGACACGGGAAACCTAGGATGGGAAGGAGAGAGTGTGCTGTCACATTATAGGAATTGCAGCTAGTGTCACATAACAATATGTGTATAAATTTTCATATGAGAAATTAACTTGAGCTATAAACTTTCAGCTAAAGCACACACACAAAAAAATACAGTACTCTTAAAGTGTAAGCCCCATAAATGTTTATATATGTGTATACCCGTGTAACCTTCTTCAGAGCATGATATAGAACATTTCTGAGCATATGATAAGTTTCTCTTCATGGCTCTTTCCAATTTGTAACCTACCACCACTATTCTGATTTCTTTCACTGTTATTTTGCTATTAATTAATTTTTCCCTGTCCTTGAACTTCATAAATGGAATCATGCAAGTGTATTTCGTGTTTTGCTTCTTTCACTTGACATGATATTTTTGAGATTCATCCATGCTGTATATATGTTGGAGCCCTGGTGGCATAGTGGTTGAAAGCTTGGCTGGTTACCAAAAGATCAGCAGTTTGAATCCATCAGCCACTCTTTGGAAACCCTATGGGGCAGTTCTAATCTGTCCTGTAGGGTTGCTTTGAGTCAGAATCGACTTGCCGGCAGAAAGTCAGGTTTGGTGTATCTTTGGAGCCCTGGTGGCATAGTACTTAAGAGCTTAGCTGCTAACCAAAAGGTCACCAGTTGAAATCCACCAGCTGCTCCTTGGAATCCCTGTGGGGCAGCTCTGCTCTGTCCTGTAGGGTCTCTATGAGTCAGGATTGACTCGACGGCAATGGGTTTGGTTTTTTGTTTATAGGGATATGCTTACTTATTTCTTTTGGTAGTAATATTGTACTCATTTCTTTTGGATATGTACCTAGGAATGGAATTTCTGGGACACAGGAATAGTATGTTTTCAGGTTTAGAAGATACTCTGCTAAAGAGTTTTCCATAGTAATAGTATCAATTTATAGTTCCACTGACAATGTATGAGAGTTCCACTTGCTTTATATTCCTACCAGAACTTGACATTTCAGCTTCTTTACTTTTAGCTATTCTGGTGCATGTATAGTAGTCCCTCACTGTGATTCTAATTTGCATTTCCCTAATAAGTATTGAGGTTGAATAACTTTTCATATATTAATTATCCATTTTGATATTCAGTCTTCTGTTCAAGGTTCTTGCCCATTTTTCTGTTAGGTCCTTATCTATCTTTTTCTTAATAATTTGTATTTTACCACTTCATGAACAGTTTAAGAACCTTGCAACAGCCCTTTGTGTGATTTTTGTTATTTATTTTACCTCTGTCTATGTTATAACCTTTTCAGTACATTCATTTTATTGTTGTTTTAAGTATTTGTTAGTCTTTAATTAAAAAAATATATATTTACCTACATATTTACCGTTTTAGTGCTCTTCATTTCTTCTTAGAGATTCATGTTTCCATATGGAATCGTTTTTCTTCAGCTGAAAACCTTCCTTTAGTATTTCTTTTAACATGAGTGTGTTATGACAAATTGTCTTATTTTTTATTTGTCTGAAAATGTCTTTTATTTTGCCTTCAGTTTTGAAGGATATTTTTTCCAAGTTAGAATTCAAGTTGGCAGGGTTTTTTTTTGCAGTTCTCTGCAGGTATTATTCTATTCCCTTCTGCCTTATATTATATTTCTTGAGAATTAACTGTTAATCTTGTTCTCCTGACCATTATGTATCTTCCCTTTCCCTCCACAGATATTTCTAAGATTTTGTCTTTGACTTCACTTTAAAGCAATCGGACTATGATGTGCCTAGATGTAGCTTTCTTTGTATTATTATAAAATTCTGTTTGGGATTCACTGAGATTCTGGAATCCTGAATGATTTTGGAAAATTTTAGAAAATTCATATGTCTGTAGATATTTCTTTTGTCCCGTTCACTCTCTCCCTTCTGAGACTCCAGTTGCATTTTTGTTAAACTGTTGTGTCCCACATTTCTTTCCTGCTCTTTTCCATTCTTTGTTTTCTTTGTGCTTCATTTGGATGTGTTCTGTTGACTTGCTTTCAGCTTCACTAGCCTCTCTAGAGTTAATGTTTTATTAATACCTTACATCTTCAGATTAGAACCACAAGATAAATTAATAATTTCTATTTTAACTAAATTTATAAGTCAAAGTCATCAACAAGTGGGTCTCAATTTTCACACATAAAATTTGGAAAGCCAGCACTTCTACATATTACGTATTAGCATCTCTAAACCTAAACCTTCCTCATATACTAGATTCAGTTTTTCCAACGTCATCTGCCATATGACATTTTTGATCACATGGTTATGCTTCCTGCTAGGACAAAAGGATACTGAATAGTTGAATGACTGGCAGGGCATTGTCTTAGTCAAGGTTCTCTAGAGAAACAGCCAGTGAGAGAGAGAGAGACATGGATTAATTGAAATTGATTTTAGGAATTGATTCAAGCGATTGTGGGGGGCTGGCAAGTCCAAAGTCTGTAGGTCAGGCAACAGGCTGGAGATTCCTGCAGTCTTGTGTCTCAAAATCTGTAGGTCGGACAATGGGAAGAGTGAAGAGTCGAGGAGTTCTGGAAAAATGTCTATTTATTTAAATGACTGGAGGCAGAATACACCCTAAGAAAAACTCCCTCTTTCCTCCTAAGGCTTTCAACTGACTGGATGAAGCCCATCCACATTATGGAGGGTAATCTACTTTACTTAAGGTCAACCGATTTAATCACATATTATTTCATTACAGCATCTACACTAGTGTTTGATCAAACAACTGGGCACCATATTCTAGCCAAGCTGATGCATAAAATTAACCATTTCAGTCTTCAAAACTGAGAATACCACATATTAGAAGCTAGATGTTTTTTCCTGTATATATTATAATTTTAAAGACATGTGAAATGGAGTTTTATGATTTCATTTAATATGTTTACATGCTTTTTATCAGTTGGTACATGTTTTGGTCTGTAGAGTTATATAAAGATTTCTCTAGAAAGGAATATATTGCTGTTATTTTTAAAATTTCGAATATGGTCATATTTCTCATTCTTTCTTTTATTCATTTTCTAAGAGTCAACACAGACTGTTCAAGCTCTACAATATTCAACTGTTGATGGACCACTAGCAGCAAGCAAAGATTTAGAAATAAAAAACTTAAAAGAAGAAATTGAAAAACTAAGGAGACAAGTAACAGGTAAATTTCTGTGATTCACCTTTAATTCGGTTTTGTAGATTTTTAAAAATGTTTTATTCACACACAGAACATTTATTGAATACTTGTCATGTGTTAATAAGCTATATGCCAGCAAGGGAAAAGCAAGTAAGAATGGTTTCTGCTCTCTAGAAGCTCACATTTTGGTCTGGGAAACAGAAAAAGAAATAGTCATTTCAATATATGTGAAAAAGGATATCAGGAAAAATACACAGAGGTACCTGAAAATTACAAAGGAGAAGCACCTAAGCCAGACTTAGGAGAGCAGGGATGACTTTTTTGGAAGACCTAAATGAATTTGGGATATTGAATTGGAATATGTCTAGGAAAGCATATAGTAGTAGAGGAAAGGTGTTAGGATCACAAAGGACACTGTATATAGACAAGGTAATTGCACGTATACAGGCATCAAGGTTTGTGAAAACTTATTTTCTTTCTAACAGAATTAATTTTTTAGTTTGTTGCTAAAATTAATTAAAATTGACAAGTGCTGACATGCCTATTATGTTCATTTGTTCAACAAATATTTATTGAGCACCTAGTATGTACCAGGTGTTGTTTCAGGTTCTCGGGATACAGTACTAAACAAAATAGACAAAAATCCTTGCTCTTGTGGAGTACACTGTCTGGGTGGAGGGCAGAAGACAGACAATAAACAATAAATATATAACTACCATATTTTTATGCAAATAACATCTGCCTTCCACATTGTTTGCCAACGATTCACTCCCCCCGCAAGTATTTTTGTAAGCACGCTATGCTAATTTTTGTTTTACAGAAACGTAAAAAAAAAAAATTGGCATAGCGACACTTAGGAAAATAAGTCACAGGGAGGTAGCAGTTAGCAAACAAATGTAGAAGGTGCATGTTATTTGTGTAAAAGTATGGCATGTAAATGATATAGCAAGTTGAAAGATGATAAAAGCTTAAAAATAACAGAATAAGGAGAATGTGTCAGAAGTGCAAGATAAGGAGTTTTACAATTTTAAGTGGTCAGAGAAAGTGATGTGAGCAAAAACTTGAAGAAGGTAAAGGGGTTAGCCATGTAGATTTCTGGGGAATATGTGTTCCAGGCAGAAAGACCAGCCAGTGCAAAGGCTCTAAAGTGGGAATGTACCTCGTGTGTTCAGATAAAACACAGGGGCCAGGTAGCTGGAGCAGAATGAGCAAGCAGGGAGAATAGGAGGAGGTTGGAGAAGTAAAGAGGTAGATGGGGCTGGCTGCCTGATCACATAGAGTCTCACTGATTGTTGTAAAGTCTTTGGTTTTTACTCTGAGTAAAATTGGAGCCTTTGCAGGGTTTTGAGCAGAGGCTTCTCATTATCTAAGTAATTTTTTTAAAAGGATCATTCTGGCTACTGTGTTGAAAAGAGACTATAGGGAATAAGGTTAGAGTCAGGGAGATGAGTTGGAGGACAATAATGAAAAATGTTGATGGCTTGAAGCAGGATAATAACAGTAGAAGTGTTTGGTGATGGTCCAGTGCTAGATATACAGTAAAACCTGCGAAGGCTGGAACCTGTGTAAGGCAGAAACCTGTCAGAGAAGCAAAACTCAGATATTTTCCACTAAAACGATAAGAGTATACCCTGTTAAAGGTGGAAAACTCATGAGACCTGGAAAGACAAGGCAGTCCCTTTGAGTTCCAGCTCTCACCGGTTTCACTGTATTTTGAAAGAGCCAATAGGATTTGCTGATGGATTGAATGTGAAGTCTGAGAATAAAAGAAGAGTCAAGAATGACTTGAAGGTCTTTGCCTGAATGTTAACTGAAAGGGGAAGGGTATGGGTGGAACAGATTCTGTGGGGGAGCATATCAGGAGTTCAGTTTTGGACATGACATATTTGAAGCACTGTCCAGAGTAAGATATTGTCTTTGCCCTTAAGGAACAAACTGCCGTCTAACTGGCATACTCTTATTACCCTTCATTGTTTTCATTGAGTTTTTTTTTATTCTTTTCTGTTTTTTGGCTGGTTGGTTTGTAATTTGAAGCCCTTTGACTTTCTGTATGACAAATATGATAGGTATTGTTATTTTCTTTTTAGTTGACAGACTTAATACATATGGCTATATGGATTTCCAAATTCCATTGCAATAACTCCAGGGAAAACGCAGTGAATCATTGGGTAGGATTTGGAATGGAGGGGTCTGCCTTATTTATCAGTGCTCTTTCTTGGGCAAGTCACTTATCTTTCCTTTAGCCTGGTGTTTCCTGAACTATGATATGGGTACTTTCGGGAGGATACAAGATGATTTTAGCTGGTACACTGATGATATTAATAGTTATGCATATGTAGTACATCAGAACTGCAATATTTATAGACATAATTGCTTGGAATATAGTTAAGCTTAAGAAGTGAGTAGATAAAAATATGTATTAATTAAATAATATACATAATAGATACATATTGGAAAAAATCTTGAAAATAATATGCCAGTAACTACAGTTTAGAACATTCTGACTTAGACAGTTTTTAAAAAAGAGTAATAATGTTCCATTTCTCCATGACACAAGCTTACATACCTCTGTCTCTAAGGAGGGGACTAGACCAGATGGTCTGGGAAATTTCTACCAGTCTTCAACCCAAAGATTGTATGATGATGATCTGTTGCTGTGATTTTCATTTCTGTTGCCCTGCACGGTAGAGCCTTTTATTACTGATGTCTTCAGTGTTTCGGTATCTATACAGATTCACCAAATTCATAGACTCTGTTGATGTTTTGAATTGTTTGAATTTTGGAGAGTTGGTTCCTAAAGATAGGGACTCTGAGTCCATGTTTATTTACAGATATTTTTAAATACCTTCCCTGATATTATTCCCAGCATCCAGATGTTTGTTTCTTTGGTTTTGTTGTATTTTTCTCTTTCCTTTTCCTCCTAAATATGTAATTTTTTACTGAATTACTATAGTCCCTGTACTATATTATATATTTTTATTATTATAACCAATTTTAGGTCTTTCATTATTATTCCATTCATGATAGAATAATCATAAGAAGATTTTTCCAAACTAAGTTTTTGACATTTTTCATATATGTGTGTAAGAGTATATTTCATCTTTTCTTTTCTATTAATACACATTATACATTATAACTTATATGTATAATTTGTTCATGTGTGTAAAATTTTTATTCTATAAGAATGGCTTTCATCAGCTTTAAAGGATAAATAGACTTTGCTCAGACAAAGGTAGGCTGCAGAGAGGGTCGGCCAAGGGAGAAGACAAAGAATATTTCAGATGCAGAAGGCAGGTATAAAGGCACCAAAGCTTGAGAAAAAGTGGCTTTTCTCTCTGACAAATGGTACTCTTTCAGTGATATACTGAGATTAAATTAGATTAAACTTGGCAGGTTATTGTGTGTATTAGTCTCAAGATATTTTCCTAGGAAAATTAAGAGTTTTAAAGACAGTTAGTTAAATGTAAGTTTCATCCTTAAGGAATTTACCTTCTTCCAAACCAGCATCATGGTGAAATTCGAGGTGTCACTTTTAATGTTTCATTTCTTATATGCATACATTTTTTTAAATCTTACTACTTTTCAAAGTGTATCATTTGACAAGTATTCATTGAGTACTTGGTGTGTATCAATTATGCTAAGCATTGTCATTTTCCTGTTTGGTGGAAAATACTTAGGCATGCATGGATTCTCAGACCGTACTGTACCAATTCCAGTAATTTACAGGGTTCCTTAACCTATATATAGGTGGGGAACCTGTGCTACAGAACACTGGATACGATGTAAGTGGTGGAGAAGAGTAAGAAGATATTTCAAGCCTGAAGTGGTACTGATTTCTTTCATCACCCTATTTATTCTTATCCATAGTAACTGTGGGCTTGCAAATACTAATGGATGACCGTGACATGCCAGAACTGAAATAGCCAATGAGATAATTCCTCTCCTTCTGTCTTTACATTATTTTAACTGTAGTAAATAGAACTGTGTGTAAATTTAGAGAAACTGAGTGGCTGTTCCAAGGAGGGACACTCCCTGTTCTCTCACAGAATTGACCATAGCAAACTGCAATGGATTGGTATAATAGAATAGTGTAATAGAATTCAGGAGGCAGGAGGCATATCATTATTATTAATATAGTATCTTGGTAAAATCACTTAGTCCATATTTTGTTAATCATCAAAAGTGAATTACAAGTTGTTGGGAGGGCACAGGCAACTGCTGCCAGCGTGGAGGCAGCGTCTGGACCAGATAACCTGGAAAGTCTTCTTCAATCCTAAAATAGCTTATACTTTAATTTTGCCTTTTTAGTTTTGGCTCTCCCCTCTGCTTATTTTTCAGTGTAGAGCCTTCTATACTAAAGACTACTCGAGATGTTTTAGTATTTCCACAGAATATACCCTACCACCTCCACACATACAAAGACATCTCCTACAAACACTCTAAAGTTACTTACTTAGAATAGATAATTCATTTATATTCATGGATGTATTTCTGTGTACTGTCCATTATCTGGTTTTTCTAGCATTCATATCATTTGCTTCTTTGGTTTTGTTTTGTTATTTTTCTCTTGCTTTTTTTTTTCCTCTTAGGTTTGTAATTAGTATGTATTTTTTATTATATTGCCTAACTTGAAATTTTTTTACCAATAATTCTTTAGTCAGTAAAATATATGGTCTCCTGTTACCCATTCCCCCAGTACCCACTCTCTTTTCAGAAGTAGCCATTGCTACCAATCTGTGGACTTCCTTTTCTATTTTCTATGCATCTGTACACAGAATTTCTATCAGAACTACAACTTGTGTTTTTCCATTTAATATATTACAGATTTCTTTCTGCTAATAACAGATTTACATAATTCTTATCAGTGGCCACATAGTATTACACAGATCTTCTAGGTCAGAAGGGATATTCTGTTGTGGTAATTTACGTTTATTTTATTATGACTGAGGCTGAACATCATATATATATATATATTTGGCCATTTGTGTTTCTTTTACTTTAAATCTCCTTTTTATTTTCTTTGTACAAAGCCATATTTAAAAATACATCTTCAAACTGTGGTGAGAGTACCTTTATGGCTAGCCAGACTTTCCGAGTGGTGTGTAAGTACTTATAGTTTTAAGAATTCAATTTTTAGATCCTCAATTTCCTTAGGTATTCTTTTCCACAATTTTTCTCCCTGAAAATACGTGTGAGGTCCAGGAGTTACGCCAGTTCATGTCTTCCACTTTCCTTTCTTGTCAAAAGAAACTATAGCTCCTCAGATCCCAAATGTTCATGTGGTGTATGATTCCGGATTATAAAAATTCCCCTGGGTACCAAACAGAAACAGGTAGAAATATTAGTATTGAGAAAGTGAATGACTCTCTCATTTAGGTAAGAAATTTTTCACAGCTCTGGTGGTGTACAATTCTTTGCTTTCAACAAGATAAAAATAGAGCTTATGTAAGTTGTGAGCTGATATATATTATTAAAATTTTTTGTTGTTAGACGACACTGGCACATAACTCAGAAAGAGTTCAAAGAGTTAAGTGACTTTGCTAACGAAACTCCCTACCATTCTCCTCTACTTGTTTTATCAAAAAACTTTCTAGGATTTCATTCTACCCCCTCAAAAATATTTTTAATTGAATTCCTTTTATTCTAGCAATGAGTAATGTCTAGTTATATGAACTAATACTTTTTAAAAGCCAAACATATCTCCTTAATAGATTAATTTTCAAAATTTTACTTTTTGGTTAATAGTTATTTTCAAAATTTGTAATGTGTTTGTATTGGTTCAATCAAGTCCATGTAATAATATTTATCATAACCCAGTCCAGAAAAAATTTAACACCTACAGTCTTATGGTCAATTTATATACATATATTTTGTTGTAAAAAAAGTATGATAAGGTGATCAATAAGGTACTTTCAAGCATAAAAATACATTGCATTATAAAAAAATTCTAATTTTCAAATATGAATGGAACTATAAATTCAAATAGAAAAAAAATTTATGAGACTATTAAAAAACAAGCTTGTTAGTACATATTTTTAAGTAGATGAAAAGAGCATTGTAACAATTTTATTTTAAAAATATTAACGTATCTGATAGACTGGAAATTATATCCACTACTCATGATGAAAAAGTTTAAATGCCAACTTAAAAATGTGCAAAAGGTACATAGTTTTGCAAAATGTTCTTAGAGTATGTAAGGCAAAATGACAACTGCTTTTAAAAATCTATAATGGTAATGATTATGATAGTAGTTTTTATTAGTATAATAATATAGTAAATACTTATATAGTACTTGCTGTATGCCAGGTATTTTTCTAACTGGCTTTATGTATTAAACCATGTAATTGTTAAAACAACTATGTAAGGAAGATGTCGTCATCCGCATTTTATAATGAGTCAGAGTTTCTAAATAGCTTGCAGCAGGGTACACAACTCATTATAGAATAGGAGCTTTCTGAAAATATGTCATTTGACTACACAGTCACTGTTTATAACCCACTGTACTAGGCTACCTCTTGTCTTTTATAGTTGTGACATATTTGATCAAATAACAACCTAGCATAATTCATAAGATTGCTTCTATTTTCTTATTTTAAATATGAGGAAAGTGAACTTCAGAGAAGTGGCAGTTGCCCAAGATTACCCCACTAATTAGTGATGGATCTAGGACTCAGCGAGGTCTTCTGTTTCCTAATTCAGTGCTCTGACAGTTGCATTATGCTGCTATATTTATACCTGTATATGATATAGTATACATATAGTATGATATGATATGATACCCCCCCAAAAAAACCATTGCCATCTAGTCGATTATCACTCATAGCGACTGTATATGACAGAGTAGAACTGTCCTATAGGGTTTCCAAGACTGTAATCTTTAAGGAAACAGACTGCCAAATCTTTTTTCTGCAGAGCAGCTGGTGGGTTCAAACCACCAACCTTTCATTTTAAGAGCCAAGCACTTTAACCACTGTGCCACCAGAGCTCCTTGATATGATACAATATGATTTAAATCCAGAAGGAGCCTTTGTTGGCTTTTACACCATTAGATGCACCAAAAAAAAAAAAAAAAAAAAAACCAAACCCGCATCGAGTTGATTCCGACTCTTAACGAACCTATAGAACAGAGCAGAACTGCCCTCTAGGGTTTCCAAGGAGTGGCTGGTGGATTCAAACTGCCGACCATTTGGTTAGCACCACAGCCCTTAACCACTACGCCAACAGTGTTCCACCATTAGATATAGAAGAATAATAAGAAGAAACATGTTATAATAACTAGGTGATTTCAAGTATGTTTTAAATAAGTTTATGTATTTGTATGTATTGTTTAGAAAGCTGTTACCGTCCTTTGTGTCTGTAAGTATTTATTTTATTTGTGCTTGTGATTAGGTGTTTTGGAGAAGGAAAGCGTAACAGTGTCATTTGATAAGAAAAATTATTATAAGACTGTTGTTTAATAAATTACAGTTTACTTCATAATTTTGAAGATATTGTAATAGCAGTATGATTAGTGGGTAATTGTTTGTTCATTTGTTCAACCAGTGTTGAGTGCCAGGCAGTTTTCAAGTATTGGGGATTTAGTAATAAAGAAAAGAAAGTTCCTACTTCCATTTCATGGAGGGAGGTAGATTAAGGGGAAAAAAAAAAAAAAAAGAAAGGCATAATAACAGTGTCAGATAAATGCTGTCAAGAAAAATAAAGTAAGAGGCCAGAAAGAAGAAGGTACTGTTTTTGCTAGGATGGTCAGGCTTTTCCAGAAGTGTAATTTTAGGCCAGAATAAGCAAAGGAAAAGAAAGAATCTGATACAGGGTCTTTCATTAAAAGAACTATTTAATGTCACATTAATGCTTTCCTTATAAGAAATACATATACCGATCTTAAATTTGAATATATATATGTTGTTCTTTTTTTGAAGTAGCTCTCTTCCTAAGAAAACTCTATCAAATTTCTGTAGATTTATCTTTTTAAAAATAATTTTGTAGAATTAGATTAGGAGTAAGATAAGCATAATCATTTATTTGACTTTGATACCAGCAATAAAACATTTTCAGTGCCACTAAATGTCTATGTTAGAGTTGTATGATGCTAGAGAACAGTAAAGATTTCTCTTCAAAAAGGTAATACGGATTTGGAAAACTTATTCACAAGCCTATCTCACATCAACATTTTGTTAGCAAAGAATGTGGCTTTAAATGGCAGTATCTTTTGAAAGCTTACTTATTAATTTTAAAAATGCAATCAAATAGGACTGAAGTATGACATTGAAATCAAGAATCTAGTAGTCACATGATTCACTGAAACAGTTTGTGAGGTTTTTTTGTTGGCTGTATGCAATGGCTAATCTTTACAAAACCTAAAACATTTTGCCAGTATCTAAAGGGAACGTGTGTTGACTTCTAAGCCATTTTATATAGATTAATAATAAGAAGAAACAAAATAAAAATTAAATAACTCTAAGCAGTATTTGGAGCCCTGGTGACACAGTGGTTAAGAGCTTGGCTGCCTACCAAAAGGTGGGCAGTTCAAATCTATCAGCCACTCCTAGGAAACCCTGTGGGGCAGTTCTACTCTGTCCTATAAGGTTGCTGTGAGTCAGAATCAACTCGATGGCAACAGGTTTGGATTTTGTTTTTTTTAAGCGGTATTTACCAAATGCAGATAAGCTAAGTAGAAAATAAAATTTCATAAGCACTAGAAAAAAACCAAATTTACAATAATACAGGATGACAGAGTATAATGTTTTTGTAGTATATGAAATTAAATATTGAGTTGTTAGTTTACATATACATTTTAGTAAGTTATACCAGTTTTTCCTAAATGTGTTGTTAGGTGCTGTTGAGTCAGTTCCGACTCATAGCAGCCCTATGTATAACAGAATGAGACACTGCCTGGTCCCGGGCCATCCTCACACTTATTGCTGTATTTGAGCCCATCGTTGCAGCCACCGTGTTGATCCATCTTGTTGAGGGTCCTCTACTTTACCAAGCATGATGTCCTTCTCCAGGGACTGGTCTCCTCTGATAACATGTCCACAGTATGTGAGATGAAGTCTCACCATCCTTGCTTCTAAGGAGCATTCTGGCTGTACTTGCAAGACAGATTTGTTCGTTCTTCTGGAAGAATGTGGTATATTCAATATTCTTCACGAACACCATGATTCAGAGACATCAGTTCTTCTTCGGTCTTCCTTATTCGTTATCAAGCTTTTGCATACCTATGAGGCAATTGAAAATATCATGGCTTGGGTCAGGTGCACCTAAGCCCTCAAAGTCACATCTTTGCTTTTCAACACTTGAAAGAGGTCTTTTGCTGCAGATTTGCCCAATGCAATATGTCGTGTGATTTCTTGACTGCTGCTTCCATGGGCATTGATTGTGGATCCGAGTCAAATGAAATTCTTAAGGACTTCAGTATTTTTCCCATTTATCACGATATTGCTTATTGGTCTAGTTGTGAGGATTTTTGTTTTCCTTATGTTGAGGTGTAATCCATACTGAAGGTGTAGTTTTTGATCTTCATCAGTAAGTGCTTCAAGTCCTCTTTGCTTTCAGCAAGCAAGGTTGTATCAGCTGCATATCACAGGTTGTTAATGAATTTTTCTCCAACCCTGATGCTGTGTTCTTCTTCATATAGTCCAGCTTCTCGGATTATTTGCTTTCTATTAAATTATTTATATCTATTATCTATTGCTCTGTATTATAATTGCTTGTTTGCATGTCTCTTCTGCCCTCTAGAGTGTGAACTTCTCTAGGACAAACATTGTTCTTATATTTCTAGGCTTCGTACTGAGTAGGTTCTTATTAGATATTTTCTGAATGAATAAATGTATTTCTTGTATTTATGTAACCTTTTAGAATTTTAGCCTTAAGAAAATGAAGAATATTATAAAGTAGTAATTACATGTTTTTTCTGCCCCCATCCTATTTGGGAACTGAGCATATCAGGATGTTTCAACTATGAGTTTGAATCGACTTGACGGCAATGGGTTTGGAGCCTTAAAATGACAATGTAACATATTCTTTCAGTTATTAAGGTTAAAATTTTTATATCTGATCTCTAGCATAGAAGAAAACTTGCAGGTATCTTTAAGTCTGCCAAATATGTATAGGAAAGAAACAGAAGAAATTAAATAGAGCTGTAGAATAGTCCATGCATAAAAGAGATATTTTCCTTGGCCCAGTGTAATACATATTATCTTTTCTGTCACAGGGATTTCTGAACAGAATGCACAAGAGAGACAGTTCATAATTTTGGTATTGAACTAGACTACAGTGTGAGTGCATTTTTTTAAGTTTTGAAAGAAGAACCAACTCATTCAAGCAGCAGTTAACATTTATTTGAGTTTATGTTGATGATGATTTACTTATAAAATATTGCTGTTTTTAAACATCTAGACAGCTCTCAAAGTTTTTCTTTTTTAAAAAATTTTTTTTTTATTGTACTTTAGGTGAAGGTTTGTAGAACAAATATTTTCTCATTAAACAGTCAGTACACATATTGTTTTATGATACTGGTTAACAACCCCACAACATGCCAACACACTCCCTTCTCGGACTTGGAGGACATTTTTTTTTTTTTTTTTTTTGGTGAAAATATACATAGCCAAAGATACACCATTTCAAAAATTTCTACATGTATAATTCAGTTACGTTGATTACGTTCTTCCAGTTGTGCTGCTATTCTTACTTTAGATGAAAGTTTACAGAACAAAATAGTTTCTTATTGAACAGTTAGTACACATATTGTCCTGTGACAATGATTAAGAACCCTACTATATGTCAGCACTGTCCTTACTCAACCTTGGGTTCCTTATTACCAGCTTTCCTGTCCCCTTCTGCCTTCTAGTCCTTGTCCCTGGACTGCTATGCCTCATTAGTCCTGTTTTGTTTTATGGGGCTGTCCAATCCCCAGCTGAATGGTGAACCTCGGGAGTGACTTCACCACTGAGCTAAAAAGGTGTCTGGGGGCCATACTCTCAGGGTTTCTCCAATCTGTGTCAGGCCAGTAAATCTGGTCTTTTTTTTGTGTGTTAGAATTTTGTTCTACATCCTTCTCCAACTCTGTCCAGAACCCTCTGTTGTGATCCTGGTCAGAGCAGTCAGTGGTGGTAGCCGGGCACCATCTAGCTGTACTGGACTCAGTCTGGTGGAGGCCTTGGTAGCTGTGGTCCGTTAGTCCTTTGGACTAATCTTTTCCTTGTATCCTGTTCTCTTCATTCTCCTTTGCTCTCGACGGGGTGAGACCAGTGGAGTATCTTAGATGGCTGCTCACAAATTTTTAAGACTCTCAACGCTACTCACCCAGGTAGAATGTAGAACAATGTCTTTATAAACTGTATTATGCCAATGGAGCTAGATGTTCCCCGAGATCATGGTCCCCACAGCCCTCTGCCCAGCAATTCAGTCCTTCAGGGAGTTTGGATGTGTCTATGGAGCTTCCATGACCTTTCCTTGTACAGGTTGTGCTGGCTTCCCTAGTATTGTGTACTGTCTTACCCTTCACCATTTTCTTTCATTTTATTTTGCACTGACGTGCTTTCTCAGGACTGAGTACTCTGACATGAATGATTCCATAAGCTCCTCATCGAAAAACACAGAAGAGTTTGCAGTTTAATGTAACTCTTTCTAACTCTTAATGTAAAGAAGGGGTTATTTTAACATACAGATAATAACCTCAGTATTCTGCTGTATACATTGTGTAAACATTTCTGCAGTAATTTCTCAGAGTTGTGTGTGTGGTACAACCTTTCTAAAAGGCTAGCTTTGTGCTAGTGCTCATTCTGCCTTCTAAGTTTCAAGAGTTGTTACTAGAAGGAAATCTGGAAAAAGTATAGTAGTGACATAACTTTGCATACATTACAGTGTGTTTTAAAGTCATTGTCAAAAAACATTGTAGCCAAGTGGTGCCACTATAAATGTGTGGTCTTTAACTTCAACTGGGACCTCAGTGCTTCCCAGGAATCTTCCTGTGTTTTCCTTAGAAAGCTCTCTCCCTCTCATTTTCCAGTTACTATTTTAAAACTTTTCCACTTTTCTTAACCCTCAAGCTTTAACCCCTCTACCTCTCCCCAGTTGAGAGTATATGCTTCCTTCTTACTCTCAGAGAAAATGACAAATCTCAGGCATTAAATCCTTCAACTTCTGCTGTCAAAGCTAAAATCATCTACGTGAACATCCACCCTTCCCTCCTTTCCTTCTCATCTCCTTCTTTCTAATGCCTGTTCTGGGGTCTCATCCCTTTCCATCCTGGAGTCAGTTCCTTGTTTTCTCTGTTATACTTTCTCTCTCTCTCTCTACTGTGTACGTCTTTACCATTTAAAAAGGAAATTCCTTTATCCTATATGCTGCCCCAACAACTGATCATCTCTCTTTTCCTTTCATAGCAAATACTTTATCCCAGCAAAAGTTTTTAATTTGGATGAAGTCTAATTCATCAGTTTTTTTTTTTTTTTTTATATTTTATTGTACTTCAGGTGAAAGCTTACAGAGCAAATAGTTTCTCATGAAATAGTAGTACACATGTTGTTTTTTTTGACATTGGTTAACAACCCCACAATGTATTAAGCCTCTAAATTCTCAACCTTTTTTTTTTATGAAAATTACAGATGGCCAAAGATACACCGTTTCAAAATTTTCTACATTCACAGTTCAGTGACATTGACTACGCTCTTCCAACTGTGCTGTTATTCTCACTTAAGATGAAGGCTTACAGAACAAAATAGTTTTTCATTTAACAGTTACTACACATGTTGCCCTATGACAATGGTTAACAATCTCACAGCACATCAAGAATATCCTTACTCCACCTTGTGTTCCCTATCACCAGGGGGCTTCCTTGTCCCCTTCTGTCTTCTGGATCTTGTCAGTGGACTATTGTACCTCTTTAGTCTCATTTGTTTATTTTTTATTTTATTTTATTTAAACACCATTTCAAAACTTTTTACTTCCACATTTAAGTGATATTGACTATGCTCTTCCAATTGTGCTGCCATTCTCGCCCAAGATGCAGGCTTACAGGACAAAACAGCCTCCCATTTAATAGTTACTACAAATGTTGCCCTATAGCAGTGGTCAACAATCTCACAATACATCGACAGTGTCCTTATTCAATTTGTGTTCCTTATCATCAGTTTCCTACTCTCCCTCTGCCTTCTGGCCCTTGTCACCGGACTCCTGTACATCGTTAGTCCCATTTAGTTTTACTGGGGTGTCCATTCCCAGGCTTAACATCGAACCTTGAAGGTAACTTCCCCTCTGAGCTGAAAGGGTGTCTGGGGGCCACACTCTCGAGGTTTCTCTAGTATTCTTTAGGCCAGTATATCTGGTCTTCTTTTTTTTTTTTTTTTTTTTTTTTTTGGGAGTTAAAATTATGCTCTACATCCTACTCCAGCTCTGCCCAGAACCCTCTGTTGTGATCCTGGTCAGAGGAGTCATTGGTGGTAGCCGGGCACCATCCAGCTGTACTGGGCTCAGTCCCGTGGAGGCCTTGGTAGCTGTGGACCATTAGTCCTTCGGACTAATCTTTTCCTTGTATCCTGTTCTCTTCGTTCTCCCTTGTTCCCGAAGGGATGAGATCAGTGGAGTATCTTAGATGGCCGCTCATAGGCTTTTAAGACCCCAGACACTACTCACCAAGGTAGAATGTAGAGCATTATCTTTATAAGTAGTGTCATGCCAATTGAGCTAGATGTTCCCCGAGATCATGGTCCCCAGAGCCCTCCGTCCAACAACTCAGTCCCTCGGGGGGTTTGGATGTGTCTGTAGGGCCTCCATGACCTTTCCTTGTGCAGGTTCTGTTAGTTTCCCCTGTACTATGTACTATCTCATCTCTCACCCAAGTTACCACTTACCTATTACCTATTTAGTATCCCCCTCCCTCCCATCCCTGGTAACCAACAAGGATTGTTACATTTTGCATGTGAATTTTTTCATGGGTTTTTACAATAGAGGTCTCATGCAATATTTGTCCTTTTGTGATTGACTTATTTCACTCAGCATGATGTCCTCCAGTTTCATCCATGTTATGAGATGCTTCACAGATTCATTGTTCTTTCTCGTTGCATAGTACTCCATTGTGTGTATGTACCATAGTTTGTGTATCCATTCGTCTGTTGATGGACATCGAGGTTGTTTCCATCGTTTTGCTATTGTGAATAATGCGGCCATGAACATAGGTGTGCATATGTCTATTCGAGTGATGACTCTTATTTCTCTAGGATATATTCCTAGGAGTGGGATTGCTGGATCGAATGGTACGTCTATTTCTAGCTTTCTGAGGAAACGCCATATCATTTTCCAAAATGGCTGTATCATTTTGCATTCCCACCAGCAGTGTATAAGAGTTCCCGTCTCCCCGCAGCCCCTCCAACATTTGTTATTTCCAGTGTTTTTGATTCGTGCCAGTAATGCCGGGGTGAGATGGTATCTCATTGTGGTTTTAATTTGCATTTCTCTAATGGCTAGTGATCGCGAGCATTTCCTCATGTGTCTGTTGGCCATTTGAATGTCTTCCTTGGTGAAGTGTCTGTTCATTTCCTTTGCCCATTTTTTGATAGGATTGGTTGTCTTTTTGTTGTAGAGGTGTTGGATTTTCTTGTAGATTATGGTGATTAGACCTTTGTCTGACTTGTACTGTCCAAAAATTTTTTCCCAGTCTGTAGGTTCTCTTTTAACTCTTTTGGTGAAATCTTTTGAAGAGCATAGATGTTTGATTTTTAGAAGATCCCAATTATCTAGTTTATCTGTTGGGTTTTTTGTGTTGATGTTTATGGTTTGTATCCTGTTAATGCCATGTATTAAGGTCTGAAGTGTTGGTCCTATTTTTTCTTCTATGAATTTTATAGTTTGAGGCTTTATATTCAGGTCTTTGATCCATTTTGAAGTAGTTTTTGTATATGGTGTGAGGTATGGGTCCTGTTTCATTTTTCTACAAATGGATATCCAGTTTTGCCAGCACCATTTGTTAAAAAGACTGTCTTTTCCCCATTTGATGTATTTTGGGCCCTTGTCAAAAATCAGGTGACCGTAGGTGGATGGATTTACATCTCTAATTCATCAGTTTTATGGATCATGATCTTTGGTGTCAAGTCTAAGATCATGATCCATAAAACTGATAAATTTTATCGGTTGCATGGTGCTAGATCCCAAAGATTTTCTCCCATTTTTTCCTAAATGTTTTATTGTTTTATGTTTAAGTCCATAATAAATTTTGAGTTAATTTTTTATAAGATGTGATAGAGGTTCATATTTTTGTCTATAGATGCCTAATTACTCCAGTACCATTTGTTGAAAAGGACACATTTCCTCTATTGAACTACTTTTGCATTTTGTCAGAATTTTTGGGCATATTTGTGTTCATCTAGTTCTTGGTTTTCTGTTCTTTTTCATTGATCTGCATGTCTTTTCCTACAACAATACCTGATTACTAAACTATATAATAAGTCTTGAAATTGAGTAGACTGATATCTCTCACTTTATTCTTCTTTGTCAAAATTGTTTTAGCTATTCTAATTCCTTTGAATTTCTATATAAATTTTTGAATAATATTGTCTATATCTACAAAAGAAATCTTGCTGGAAGTTTGATAGGAATTGCATTAAACCTGTCTATCAATGTGAGGAGAAATGACATCTTTACTAAGTTGAATTTTTCAATCCATGAACATGGTAAGTCTCTACATTAAATTCTCTTTCATTTCTTTCATCAGCATAGCATACAAGTCTTGTACATGTTTTGTTAGATATACACCTAAGTATTTCTATCTCTCTTTTTAGCTATTGCAAATGCTATTGTATTTTTAATTTTGGTGTTCATGTATTTAGCCCTGGTGGTGCAGTGAGTAAAGCAATTAACTGCTAACTGAAAGGTTAGCAGTTTGAAACCACCAGTGGCTTCACGGGAGAAAGATGTGGCAGTCTGTTTGCATAAAGGTTTACGGCCTTAGAAACCCTATGGGGTCACTATGAGTTGGAATTGACTCAGTGGCAGTGGGTTGGCCAGTTTACATAGAAATGTATTTGGTTCTTATGTATGTTTATCTTGTGTCCTGCTACCTTGCAGAACTCACTTACTAGTTCTAGGAGGATTTTTTATAGATTCCTTGGGATTTTCTACATGGACAGTCATGTCATCTGCAAATGGAAACAATTTTATTTTTTCCCTTATGAGCTGTATGCTTTTTATTTCTTTTTCTTATTACACTAACTAGAACTTGCAGCACTATGTTGAATAAAACTAGTGAGAATGAACTTGATCTTTTTTCCCGATATTAGGAGGGAAAGCATTCAGTCCTTCACCTAAATATATTAGCTGTAGGTTTTTCATAGATGCTTTTTGTCAGGTTGAGGAAGTTCTTCTCTGTTTCTGTTTTTCTAAAGACTTTTGTCATATAAATGGATATAAATTTCATCAAATACTTTCTCTTTATTGATTGATGTGATCATATGATTCTTTTTTCTTTAATTAATGTGTTTATATGATGGACTATGTAGATTGATTGTTTTATCACATATTGAACCAGCCTTGCATGCCTGGAGTAAGCCCCACTTGTCATGGTATATACTTATTTTTAAATATTGCTGGATTCTCTTCCTGATATTTTGTTAAGGATTTTGGCATCTATATACATGAAGGACACTGATCTTTAGTTTTCTTCCTGTTTCTTTCCTTTTTTTGTGCTTTTTGTGTGATTTTGTTATCTGGGTAATACTACCTTGATCAAATGAATTGAAGTGTTCCCTCCTCTTCTATGTTCTGAAAATGATTGTGTAGAATGGGTGTTAGTTCTCTAAATGTTTGTTAGAATTCCCCAGTAAAACCATCTTGGCCTGGAGAGTTCTTTTATGTTGTTGTTGTTGTTAGGTGCCATCGAGTTGGTTCTGACCCATAGCAGCTGTATGTGCAACAGAACAAAACACTGCCCAGTTCTTCACAATCCTCACAATTGTTGTTATGCTTGAGCCCATTGTTGCAGCCAGTATGCCAGTCCATCTCATTGAGGGTCTTCCTCTTTTTTGCCGACCCTCTTCTTTACTAAGCATGATGTCCTTCTCCAGGAACTGATTCCTGCTGATAACATGTCCAAACTATCTGAGACATAGTTTAGCCATCCTTGCTTCTAAGGAGCATTCTGGCTGTACTTCTTCCAAGACAGATTTGTTTATTCTTTTGGCAGTCCATGGTATATTCAATATTGTTCAACAACAGCACAGTTCAAAGGCATCTGTTCTTCTTCGGTCTTCCTTATTCATCGTCCAGCTTTTGCATGCATACGAGGCAATTGAAAACACCATGGCTTGGGTCAGGCACACCTTAGTCTTGAAGGTGACATCTTTGCTTTTCAACACTTTAAGGAAGTCTTTTGCAACAGATTTGCCCAATGGGATGCGTCTTTTGATCCTTGACTGCTTCTTCCATGGGTGTTGATTGTGGAGCTAAGTAAAATGAAATCTTTGACGACTTCAGTATTTTCTCCATTTATCATGATGCTGCTTATTGGTCCAGTTGTGAGGATTTTTGTTTTATGTTGAGGTGGAATCCATACTGAAGGCTGTGGTCTTTGAATCTTCATCAGTAAGTTATAAATTCAGTTTCCTTAATAGTAATTGTTGTTTTGTGCCATCGAGTCAATTCTGACTCATAGTGACCTTATAAGACAGAGTAGAACTGCCCCATATGGTTTCTTATGCTGTAATCTTTACAGGAGCAGATCGCCAGATCTTTTCTCCTGTTATAAAGCAACCTCAAACTCATTGCCGTTGAGTCGATTCTGACTCATAGCGACCCTATTGTACAGAATAGAACTGCTCCATATGATTTCCAGAGTGCAGCTAGTGGATTCGAACTTCTGACCTTTTGGTTAGCAGCCATTGCTCTTAACCACTGTGCCACCAGAGTTCGAGGGCTAGTCAAATTATCTGTTTAATAATGGGTGACTTGTGGTAGGTTATATTTTTCAAGGAAGTAGTCTATTTGGTCTAAGTTGGCAAACTTATGTGTGTAGAGTTATTCATGGTATTCCCCTATTAACTTGTCTGCAGGATCTTTAGAAATATCCCTTATATTTCTGATTTTTGTGATTTGTATGTTCTCTCTTCCTTCCTTTTCAATTTTATTAATTTTTTTTTAAAAAACAGCTTTTTGTTTCATTGATTTTCTTCATTGTTTTTCTGTTTTCAATTTTTATTGATTTTTGCACTTTATTTTCTTCTTTCTGCCTGCTTTGGGTTTATTTTGCTTTTCTTTGTCTAGGCTCTTGTTTACTTTTTTAAAACATTGTGGTAAATACATAAGTAACAAAACATTAGTCATTTCAGCATTCTTTGCATGTACAATTTAGGGCATTAATTATGTTTATCATGTTGTGCAGTTATCACCATTATTCATTTCCAAATTTTCCCATCACCCTTAGGTTCTTGAGGTGGGATCTTAGATTATTGATTTGAGACTTTTCCTCTTTTCAATATACATATTTAGTGCTCTAAATTTCCCTCTCAACATTGGTTTAGTTGTACCCAACAAATTTTGATACTTTTTGTTTGCATTTTAATTCAGTTTGCTGTATTTTTAAAATTTTCCTTTATTTATTTATTTTTTATTTCTCTTAAGACCTCCTCTTTGTCCTATGGATTATTTAGTAGTATGTTGTTTAGTTTCCAAGTGTCTGGAGAGTTTTCTGTTATCTTTCTGTTATCAATTTGTTTGATTCCATTTTGGTTAGAACACACACTCTGTATTATTTCAGTTGTTTTAAATTTGTAGAGGTTTGTTTTATTGTGTGGAACATGGTCTGTCTAGTATATGTTTTATAGACACATGAAAAGAATGTGCAGTCTTCTGTTGTTGGGTGATGTTTTATAAATGCTGATTAGATCCTACTGGATGATGGTGTTGTTGAATTCTTCTGTATCTTTGCTGATTTTCTCTCTAGTTGTTCTCTCCACTGTTGAAAGCGAGGTATGAAGTATAAGTTATAATTATAGATTTTTCTATTTGTCCATTCAGTTCTATTAGTTTTTGCTTCACATATTTTGCAGTTATGTTGTGCATATACTTTTAGGATTGCTAGCCATATTTTGTGGATTCAGCTTCTTTTTTAATCATTATATAACATCCCCCTCTTTCTGGCATTTTTCTTTGCACTGTAGACAGCATATAGTTGGATCAATTCTTTTTTTTGCTTCAGTTTTTTAAACTTTACATTTTACAACATTTTAACATTAGTTTAAATTGAAAGAGCTTTTTGTTGTTTTAAATAGTGCTCACAGTTAATGCATTTACAATTTAGCGTTTAGCTTTTGAAAACTATTTTTATGAAATAAATGTAATTTTTAGAAATGATTATCACCCATTGTCACCTAAAAGACACTTTCAAAGAGTTGGATATTCTTTTTCCTCCTATTTTCTGTATTTAATAAGTCATTTCTTTTCTATTACTACGAGTCTTATTACCATAATGCTTAGTAGATAGCGAGAATGGTGACACAACTTGAAGAATGGAACCAGTGTCACTGGATTATACATGTAGCCATTGTTGAATTGGTGTAAGTTTTGCTGCATATATTTCTATCAAAAATAAACAAACAACTTAATACTTAGTAAGAAAAATCTTATCTATTGCTAAATGTACAAATTTACTGTCCTATGATGACTGCTTTAATCAAAATTAGATTCGAAAAGTACTTTTGATTTGCTTTAATTTTGAAATTTAACACTGTAAAGTGTAATTGAATGTATTTAAATATAAACCAAGTAACTGAATTGTCTAAATAGCATTTTCAAAATTCAGATACAATTCATGTAACATAAAATTGGCCGTTTTAAAATGTACAGTTTAGTGACACTTAATACATTCACAATGTTGTACAACCATTACCTCTCTCGTGCCAATAAATTTTCATCACCCCAAATTGAAACCCTATACCCATTAAACATTCCTTTCTTTCCCCTACCCCTGACAACCACTAATCTTTCTGTCTCTATGGATTTACCTGTTGTGGATATTTCATTTTAATGGAATCATACAATGTGTGACCTTTTGTGCCTGGATTCTTTCACTTAGCATTATGTTGTAAGGTTCAGCCATGTATCAATACTTGCTTTCTTTTTATTGCTGAATAATATTCCATTATGTCGGTATACAACATTTTGTTTATCCATTTATCTGTTGATGGACATTTAGGTTGTTCCCGCCTTTGGGTTAATTCGAATAGTGCTGCTGTGAACATTCATATACAAATATTTGCTTGAATACTTGTTTATAATTCTTTTGGGTATATATCCAGGTATGAAATTGTTTGGTCATATGGTAATTAATTCTGTGTTTAAGTTTTACCAAACTGTTTTCCACAGCTGCTACGCCATTTTACATTCAAAGAAGGCTGATGATGAATGATGTTGAGCATCTTTTCGTGTGCTTCTTGGCCATTTGTATTGGATCATGTTTTTTAATTCTCTCTGCCAATCTCTTTCTTTTAATTGGTATATTTATGCCATTTTCATTTAATGTAATTAATGATATGTTGGAGCTTATGTCTACTTTTTAATTTTTTGTTTTCTGTTAGTTTTCTCTGTTTTTTTATTTCTCTAGATTCTTTTCCTGCTCCCTTGGGTTACTTGGGAGCCCTGGTGGCACAGTGGTTAAGAGCTCAGCTGCTAACCAAAAGATTGGCAGTTCAAATCCTCCAGCGGCTCCTTGGGAACCCTATGGGCAGTTCTACTCTGTCCCATAGGGTCGCTATGAGTTGGAATTGACTCAGTGGCAACAGGTTTGGGTTACTTGAACATTTTTAAGAATTACATTTTGATTAATCTGTAGTGTTTTTGAGTGCATCTCTTTGTATAGTGTTTTTGTGATTGCTGTAGGTATTATGTCATCATTTTAGCAGTTTGAGTGAAGTATAGCATTATACTTTTGAGTGAAGTATAGCTTATCTCCCTCTCCATTATTTTCTAAAAGTTTTCTGCCTTGACAGTTTTCCCCTTTTCTAATCCTTCAGTTAGAGAGAGCAGACTTTTGTTGGGTTTATTTTTCTCTGCACCTGTTGATGTTTTCAGGTTGTTGGCTTCTTTAACTCCAAATCTGAGATATATAAGGCAAAAAGAAAATGCAGGGAACTCACCACTGTGTTGTCATTTGGATCTCAAAGTCCTTTTCAGAGTCTTCTGTTTGTTTGATGTATAATGTCCAGGGATTTTAGTTGTACTTACTGCAAGGAATAAGGAAAAGTGTATCTAGTCTATCTCCCCAAAAATCAGGAGTCCTCAGAGTAAATTTTTAAAACGTAAATTTGACCAGATCATAGCTTCAATATGTATATAATTAAATCCCATCAATGGATTCCATTGCCTCCAGGATAAATTAAA
The DNA here is from genome assembly GCA_030035585.1 of Dugong dugon. Lineage (NCBI taxonomy): Eukaryota > Metazoa > Chordata > Mammalia > Sirenia > Dugongidae > Dugong > Dugong dugon. The sequence goes on along the minus strand of CM057469.1, from coordinate 16,550,115 downwards.
ATTCCTCAATTCTAATTATAAGGACCTTCATTATCTTGCATGTATTTACCTCTCCAGGTTCATCTGTTATTACTACTCATTCACACACTACAAATTCCAGCCATATTAAACTGCTTTTAGTTCTGCCCAGTGTACCTCCAAGGCCTTCACATAGTTTGTTGTTCTCTTTTTTCTTTTCTTTTCATTCTTTCTTCTTTTTATTGTTGTTACTTTTTTGTTTGTTTGCAGGAAACATTCTTCATCTGGCAAACTTCTACTCATCTATAGCACTTCTCACCACTGACGTACTTTTTGTTTGTATAGTGCCTCACCTCACCACTAGAAAATACCAAACCGAAAACACCCATTGCTGTCGAGTCAATTCTGACTCCTCGCGACCCCATAGAACAGAGTAGAACTGCCCCATAGGGTTTCCAAGGTGTGGTTGGTGGATTTGAACTGCTAGCATTTTGCTTAGTAGCTGAGCTCTTAACCACTGTGCCATCAGGGCTCCAATACTAGAATATAAGCTTCTTAAAAACAGACTTTGACAATTTTATTCATTGCTATATCCCAAGTGCCTATAATAGTTCATGGCACATAAAAAAAATAAAATATCAATATTCATTAGATGAATGTATGATGAATGAATGCAACATCACTTCTTGGAAATCTTCCCTGAGCCCTTCCTAAGGTATCTTTCCTCTAGGCTACCATTAATCCCTGTTCTTATTCCAAAGCACTTTATGACTTATTTATAGTTGCCTATTTACTAATTTATAAATAATAGATAGAAAATGATAACTTGTTTATCAGCTTATTCGTAGTGCTCATAACAGTTCCTACATACATGCACATTGAAAAATATTTCTTGAATGAATATTTAAGCACATACTGGAGCAATCTATTTTATATTAGTATTTATTCAAGAACAAAATGATAGATTACTTTTTTCTTTATACTTAACTGTTCAGCATATATAGGTAAAAATTATGTTGATGATGAGTCCAGTACAGCTAGATGGTGCCCGACTGCTCAGACTGCTCCCCAACAGAGGGTCCTGGACAGAGCTGGAAAAGGATGTAGAACAAAATTCTAACTCAGAAAAAAAAGACCAGATTTACTGGCCTGGTAGACTGGAGAAACCCGAGTGTATGGCCCCCGAACACCCTTTGAGCTCAGTGGTGAAGTCACTCCCAAAGTTCACCATTCAGCCAGGGATTGGACAGCCCCATAAAACAAAACAGGACTAATGAGGCACAGCAGTCCAGGTACAAAGACTAGTAGGCAGGAGGGGACAAGAAAGCTGGTGATATAGAACCCAGGGTTGAGAAGGGCAGTGTTGACATGTCATGGGGTTGTTAACCATTGTCATAGGGCAATATGTGTACTAACTGTTTAATGAGAAACTATTTGTTCTGCAGACCTTCATTTAAGGTACAAAAAAAGAAAAAAGAATTATTTATGTGAGATCAAATTGACAACAGCAACTCAGAAGGTTTGATGGGATACCTAGGGGGCAGTGAGTTGAAAGTAATGGTGATGGAATAATTTGGAAAAGGATAGTGAGAACAGCAGCACAACTGGAAGAATGTGATTGATGTCACTGAATTGTACATGTAGAAACTTTTGAAATGGTGTAACTTTGGCTATGTATATTTTCACCAAAAAAAAGATCCTCCGAGGTCGAGAAGGGAGAGTAGTGTTGATGTGTCGTGGGGTTGTTAACCAATGTCATAAAACAATATGTGTATTAACTGTAATGAGAAACTATTCTGTAAGCCATCTGAAGTACTATATATATATATAAATTATTTTAATGAGCTCAGAAAAGATGGGAAGCTTATAAAATTGCTATGGAAATCATAAACAGCTGTGACATTTTATCTCTACAGGAAATTCCCAACAAACTTTCATTTCTTACATACAGATAAATGGGCCCTGGGAAGACTTGCCAAACTGGGGATATTGATTCCATAAAACTCCCATTGAATATTATTTCCTTACCTTACTTTACTCCCATCTTCTCCGTAAATTCGATGTTTGTAGACTGATCTCTCATTATTTTTTGCCATTTTAAGGTGTGGAATAGAGTGGTGAAAATAATACAGAAAGAAAGGGTAAATCCTCTTTTTTAGTATTCTGACCTTCTGAAGCTCTCCTTTTGCCCCTTTCTAGTCTCAATGATGTCTCCAGTTCCATTCTATCTGTTCATTTTCTTTCATTCTCAGTTCAATCCATAAACGAATATTCGAGTTGCTTCTGTGTACCAAAAGGAGCCCTGGTGGTGCAATGGTTAGGCACTTGATTACTAACTGAAAGGTTGGCAGTTCAGACCCGCGCAGCGGCTTTGTGGGAGGAAAGACCTCTGGCAATCAGCTCCCGTAAAGATTATAGCCTAGGAAACCCTATGGGGAAGTTCTACTCTGTCTTAATAGGTCACTGTGAGTCGGAATCTACTTGACAGCACACAACAACACTGTGTACCAAGAATTAATAGCCACTGGAGGTAAAGTGGTAAAGTTGAGGATAAAGGCTGTGCTTCATTCATCATTAAATGCAAACTATTTTAAATATTTTGACATATGATCTAGAGATAAAGTGGAGGCTCCCCTAAGAATCGGCCTGATGAGGATCCCTGACTTTTACCCTGGCTCTGAAGAAAAAAAATATGTTCAAAACAGCTTTGATCTCACGTTTTTCTAGACACTTCTTAAGCAAGGTCTTTGTGTAGACAAATACTCACTAGTAATGTATTCGTATCCAGTGTTTTTCCCTACAGCAGTGTTTTCTAATATTTAAAATGGCCTAGAAGAATTTAATAAATTCATAGTTGTTTACAATTACTTATTAATATCTGCTTTCCTCACCAGACTCTGAGCTCCAAGATGGTAGCGACAGAGTTTGTTTTCCGTACTTCTGTATTCACAGTGCCAAGCTCAGTGACCAGTGTCGTATAACAGATACTTGGTACATATTTGTTGACTGTCTTCAGACAAAAATAAAAAATTCAAATTCTCATTTAATATTTGTGTATGTGAAAATAGAGATTTTTTTTCTAAATAAAAAAATTATATTCTTATTAACCCCCATTCTGGGTTTGTTGGTTTGTACCTCCATGTACAGTCTCTCCAACCCTAAACAAACTAAGTAGGTAACTAACACTCTCTCTGTCTCTTTCTGTCTCTCTGTCATACACACACACATGCATGCGCACACACACACAGACAAATACAGTGCTATATAATGTAATAAAAGAGAGAGTGAGTGGGGGTGGGGGAAGATAGGGGAGCCTGTTTTCCCCCATTATGGTTAGTAGTAAAATTCCTTAATGTTGCAGTAGAGTTATTGTTTTAGGAATAGGAACATGGTGGAAATGCTATGAAACATTGTTCCTTGTGGATTGATTAACAACCTCCTTCTGACTGCAGTCTTAGCTCCTTTCTAATTTGCTAGTGTTCCACTTTGAGTACCGCTTTAATTATGCCCTTTTTTTGCATGTCTTTTAATAGCTGTAGCACCCTATACCCTGCCACACAGTTTATGTTTGATTTTCTGTATGAATTTAAGAGTGCTACTGTTTTCTTCTTAACTTATTATCTCCTTCAAGACAGAGACCATATCTTAACTTTTCTCTTATATGCCGTACAGTTCAAAGAAAATTACGTATTAGACTCTCATTAAATCCTCATTATTAACAGATTGAATTTCAGAATTTTAATAGTAGCCGTGAGCTGAGAATCAGTTAGTTTGTATGAGCTAACCCACTTTCCTAGTACTGCTTTTTCTATTGGTTCACTAAAACTAGTTTTTAATAACTTCATCAAAATGTTACTGCTAATTATATTGCATGATATATTTTTAATAGTCTTTGAGAATTTCTTTTAGAGTTTTAGTCGAATTTAGTATTAATTGTAGTAAAAGTAAGGACTCTTCTCCCTTGTCATTTTACAGTCACTGGCCAGAATCTAGTGCATTCTGAATTTTATTTTACTTTAGGTTTTTGTCTTTTGAGAATACAAATTTTTGAATATTTCAAATTACACATTTTGTGCTTCTCTCCATATTGGAGAATTTTATAAATAAGTTGATTATTTCTCTTCTCCAACACTACTTGATCCAGTAAATTTCCTTTTGTACTTTTTCATACTTTACAGGTTGTTGCTTAAATAAATATTTTGAGCTTTTAAAGCATTTAAAAAGTGTCTGAAATGTGAAATACAGGAATCTGACATCATTTTCTCTACTTAACTCCATTACGAAGCAGCCAAAGTTAAATGACTGGGGTGAAATTAAAATGATACGGAAATAAAACAACCTTAAATGTGGCTGAAGTTATCCCATGTGCTACAATTTACTATAGACTTTATAAGGTGCAGACATTTTATGAAACACTTATTTTTGTTTTGTTTTGTTTCTAACAAAGAGAAGTTGTGATAAATCAAAAACTTACCAATTTGCAAACAATATTTAACATGCTAGAGAAGAGCCCTCCAAAGCAGCAGAAGGGAAGTGAGCATACTCAAAGAGGGTTACTAAGTGTATCATATTACTACTCAAAATTGGTATTATACCTTAACCATAAATTTAATTAAGATGAGCCAGGAAGTATCAGAAGCCAGCTACTTCACATAGTATGTTGTGACTCCTAATTACTAGAAAATAACAAACCAGTCTGATGTCTACTTTAGAAATTGGTGAAAGAATCCTAAAAATGTTAAAAGCTTGAAATAATAGAAAAATGCCATTTGAAAGTGTTTGAAAGAAATTAGCATAAACAAAAAATTCCCACATGAATTTGCTGAAATTTGAGAAAATGATGACAAAATATAATTTTATGGGTTTAAGAATAAATACCTGATGATCCTTAAGCTTATATACTCTATGATCCTTAGCTTTCTTTTAAATAAAATATTTATTAAATGATACTGTTAACATAGAATGAAAATTAGTTGACTACAACTTTGCAGATATCTTCAAAAGTTGTTAAAAACTATGCTATCCAGTATAAATGTATCTGGGCTTTAAAAATAGCTAAGATAATACATTTCAATAAATCTATGAATTTAAGGAACTGAATATCAGTAAATTAGGTTATTTAACAAACCTAGAAACATTTAGTATCTGATACACCAATGTATGTGAGTGATTTTTAGACTACAGGGCTGGTCTGCACAGGCGAAATGTTCTCAATAGAACTAGTGTGTTATAAAAACTACTTCATTTATTGAAAGCATCAAACTCAACAATCTTCAGTACTTTTGTGCATTTGTTTCTGGACTTTAATGTATAAAAGAATCACCAGGGTATCTTGTTAAAATATAGATTCTGATTCATTAACTCTGCGGCAGGGCCTTAGCTTCTGCCTTTCTGACAAGCTCCCAAAGGATATCGGCTGCTTGTCTGTAGTGCCGCTTTAGGTAACAAGATTATAAAAACCAGAAAATATTTGGAACACAATTAACAATGAATATGTTTAAACTTTTCTGTTTTTACTGAACCCAGTTTTTTACCTTGTTAACTTACTTTTGATGCCAGGAACAATTAGTATCAATTTATTAAATTTTATTTAAGCATATGTTAACATTAATAATTTTGTTTCATAATAGCTCTTCTGAACTAGTCATGTTAAACATTATTTAATGACTTTATTTTCTAAGTCATACAGATTAATGCAAGAATTCCCAGGCCCTAATCAAAACTCTGGCACTTATTAAGCAGTGTGACCTTAGGCAACTTTGCAACTCCCTGAGCCTCAGGTTCTTCATCTGAGAAATGGAAGGACCTGTCTAGATCAGAGGTTTTCAAATATTTATTTTTAGAAATCAGTTTATTCTTCAAGTATAATCTTAAACACACTACATAAAACAAAAGCAGAGATGTCATGGTTGAAATGGGGTTGGGTGATTTGTAGTCATTCACGCGCACGCGCACACATGCTTTGTAGAGCAAGTTTGAAAACCACAAGCCGAGGTAAATCTCTGATTTTTGATCACTTTCACACCATATATTTTTGTAAGTATAATAGTTACAATAAATAAGACTGTTCACAAAAACAACAACAGATGTAATATTAGAAGCAAAATTATCTTACTGTCATTTGACTAAGCATAAGGATGCTTACCAATAGTAGAAAAAAACTTGTCTTTTTGTTTGAGTTTGTTCTTTTTCAAGTTTTTAATTGGTTCTAAAGATGATGTTTTGGAAAGTATGGCTTTTTTTCCCTAATATGTAAGCATTTGTGCATCTTCGTACTGGCATAAGTCATTCACTTTCTCTACAGTGAATTAATATGCATTCATTTGTCATGAGTCACAGTGATACTGTGGTGTCAGTAAGCCTACTGCCAAATTCAGAATACTTCTCTGTTTAAAAATTTACTTGCTATAAACCATGCTTTGATTTCAAGCATTTGTTTTCATAAAATAGTAAATGAAGTATTGTCTTTTGTTTTTAGAATCAAGTCATTTGGAACAGCAACTTGAAGAAGCTAATTCTGTGAGGCAAGAACTAGATGATGCTTTTAGACAAATCAAGGCTTATGAAAAACAAATCAAAATGTTACAACAAGAAAGGGAAGATCTAAATAAGGTAAAAAATATGCAGATAGATTTTTAAAGCCTTTTCTGACTTCTTAACCTTTGTTTAATTAGAATACTTAAAATATTCATAGTGAATTACAATAATATATTGTAAATTTTATGTTTAAAAAGTTGTTTGAACTTTTAAGAATTACTTCGGTATATATTATTTGTTTAATAACTAGTGATGAAGAAACTTCTATATCCTTGTGGCTTTAAAGCTCAGAATCTTGTGTCCTTTTAGAAAGTTAATAAAAGTACTCGATTTAAAAAGTGACTGTTGTTGAAAAAGGAATATTATGAAGAAATAAAGGAATAGTAGAATCTGTTTAGCATCTACAGAAAAAGTTCAGGTGTATTTTCTTCGTAACTTGCTGATATGAACATTCTTAAAAGATTATAATCTAAAAATTTCTTTAATGATTTAATGATTTCTGTTTTTAATGGCAGTTTATCTTTCAAAGCAGCATGGACAAACAAGTTAGACATTTTCATAAGAATTTTATGTAACACTTAAAGAGTATTATAAACATCAACAAAGTTTACTGATAGCAAAGACTATAACACAGCTCAGTAGAGTAAATAACATTCAAGCACTAGAGAAAAAATACTTGAACCACATGCCGTATGTACCATGGCTTCTATAAACAAACAAAAAAATGTTGGGACTGTTACTAACCAACTTGCAAGTAAGAAATCAGTGATTTATTGCATAGTATAGATTATATGCAGTAGTGCAATATATAATACACTGATATCACAGAATGAATTTCTTCTGGGATAGATTTATAAGTCTTACTGCCAGTAAAGGAATGGATGGAATTGAAAGAAATAACTGTTTGCTCATGATGCCAAACTAAAGGACTAACAGAAAGTTGTAAAGATTAAATTGAATTAGATCAGTACATTTTACTTCTTAATGTGTTTTCAAGCAATGTTTATAGATCCATTCAAGTTCATGGCAAATTTAATAATATTTGGCATGTATATAACAAACGTTCTATTTGCTTTAATAATGTAATAGTAGTGGTTATTATTTTGTGTTTAATGGTAGAATTTCTCTGCCACACTTAGTTACCATAATAAGGATGAGACTCTGATGTCTAGTTTTATTGTAACAACTAATTCTCCAATTTTTAATGAGTTTTAATATTAAAAATCCTTTTAATGTATTTTGAGAAGAGGGTAGTGTTGAAAAGAGACAGATTATTCCAATAAAAAAGTTTGAGTGATTTGCTTAATATCCTACAGGAAGTAGATATTCTTTTTAAATTTTTTCATTTGATGCATATAAAAGAATAACATTATACAAGTTTTTCAGCACAATAACAAAACCAATGCCTCTGAATCTAACACCTAGCTTAAGAAGTGAAACACTACCTGTCTTGTAATATCACCCTGTGTGGTCATTTCTCATCCCTTTTTCCTCACTTCCCTGCCAGTGGTAACCACTCTGCTGAATTTTGTGTTAATCATCTCCTTACTTAAAAATAAAGGATTTTTATCACATATATCACTAAATAACATATTACTTAGTTTTTCTTGGCTCTGAGATTTGTAAAAATGATATTATGATATATGTGGTCTTCTAAAATTGACTTCTTCCATTCAACATTATATTTCTAAGACTTATCCATGTAGCTACAGATCATTTTAATTTCTGTAGTATATATCATTATGTGAACACTCCACAATTTATCTGGTTTTTTGTTTACAGATATTTAGATTGTTTATAGTTTACAGACATTATAACAGTGCTGCTCTGAGCATTCTTGTACATGTATCCTGATAGACACACACACACATTTAGGAGTAGAATAACTGGGTCATAGGCAATATAAATATTCCATTTTATGTAATTGTTTTCTAATGATTATACCAATTTACACTCCCGCCAGTAGTTTATACATAGGAGTTTTTATGTTCAGCAGTACTTTGTATTACCAGATTTATTATTTTCGGCCACCCTAGTCTAAATCTATGTTTTAGGTCTAAAAATGAGATTTTATTATGATATTAATTTGCATTCCCCTAATTACTATTGTGATTGAGTATCTTTACATATTTCTATTTATCATTCATATTTCTTTTTTTGTGCAATACCTCTTAATATCTTATGTACATTTTTCTGTTGAGTTGTTTGTCTTTTTCTTATTGGTTTGTAAGAATTCTTGAAAATTTCTGGGCGTACTAATCTTATGTCATTTATGTATGTTACAGATATCATTTCCCCATTGGTGCCTTGTATTTTCATTTTTTAATTAAATCTTTTGATTAACAGTTCTTTTAATGTAGTCAAATTTATCAATCTTTATATTTATGATGAGTGCATTTGCTAGCTTGCATAAGAAATCCGATGTAAAAAAATTCTCTTATATTTTTATCTCAAAGATTTTAAATTTGATCTTTCATATTTGTCTTTAATCCACCAGAAGTTTATTCTTTTGTATCATGTGAGATAAAGATCCAATTTTACTTTTTTCCCATATGGCTAATCAGCTGTTTGTTTACTAATAGGCACGCCTTTCCCCAGTAATGTGCAGTGTCACCTGTCATTGATCAAATTTTCCTATATGGATCTGCTTCTTGATTCTCTATTCCTTGAAAACTGTGATGGGATTTTGATTAAAATTATATTACTCTGTAGATCAATTTCAGGAGATTTAACATCAGTACATATTGAGTCTTTAAGTGTTTAGTATCCATGTTTATTAATATTATCCTGAATGCACACACAAGGTTTCTAGAGCAGAGCAGATTATTATTATTATTACGTCTAGCAAATAATAACCTTGTGACTCTCCTGTGCCCCATTTTTTACCTCTGGGAGAGCACAATGAGAACCAGATGTATAAAACCCGACATATATGGTGCCTGTATTGTAGACGAGGAACCCTCCCCCCCAAAATTAATATGGGTGTTTATATAGAAGAGAGAAGCAGCTGCTTCCCTTCCACACCCCTGTTCTGAGAGAGTCTCCTTGGAAACATAATGGAAAGGATACTGGGTTCTTACTACAGCCCTTTGGAATGTAAATAAACCACTCCGGTGGAAACATAAGACCAGAGTTTCCAGCTCTACAAGCCACTATGTCTCCATGGTTCAGGATTTTATCGCACACCCCCTTCCCCGCCAGAAATGTAAACACATACCTCCAGTAGGTAAATCTCTTTGGATTTTTCTCAGTATCTAAATCAGTCATAAATTATTTTCCAAAGCTTGCTTTTAGCCCAGGTCCCAACTTTTAGTACAATATGCTCAGAAAGCCCTAACTGTAAAAACAAAAATATTTTCTCTACAGCCCCACTCCACTGTCTTTTTATTCATAAACATGGTGTATCTCTCCATATATTTAAAGTCTTTTAAAATATTCTTCGATAAAGTTTTATTCAGGTCTCGTTTGCCTTTCAGTAAATTTAGTCCTATGTATTTTTAATATATTTTTTACATTGTAAATGGCATCTCTTTAAAAATTATTTTCTTGCTGATTTTTGTATATTGATTTTTTGCTAGCAACATTTCCATATAATAATTTTAATGACGTATTTGAGATTCTTTGGTTTTCTGAGATAGTAACAGTTTTGTGTCTTCTTTGGATCTTTATGCCTTTTCTTTCTTTCCTTGTCTTACTGCATTGGCTACGATCTACAGTACAGTGTTGAATAGAACTGGTGATGGCAGGCATCCTTATCTTGTTCCTGATTTGAAAGAAAATGTTTCTAATATTTTATCACTAATAATGATGTTCCCTGTAATTTTTTGGTAAATACTTTTTATCAGATTAAAGACATTACCTTCTCTTCCTGTTTTGCTAATATTTTTATCAAGAATAGGTATTGAATTTATTAAATCATTTTTATGCATTTTGTTGATATGATTTTATTAGTGTATCTCTTTAATATGCTGGTGTGGTGAATTACATTATAGACTTTTCTAATGTCAAACCATTTCTGCATTTCTGGGTTAAACCTAAATGGCCTATATTTATCGAAATAATAATAGTATAGGTAACACTTACATGGTGTCTGTTCTAAGATCAGTGTTTTCTCAGTGCTTTAGTATTTAATCTTCATAAATGCACTGTGAGTTAGTTATTATTATTATTCTCATTTTACAAATGGTGAAACTGAGCACAGGGCAATTAAGGACACTTGCTCAAGGTAACAGATCAGGAAAGTGCTGGAGCTACAATTTCAACACCAGGAGTCTAATTCCACAGTTCGTGCTTATCTTCTTTACGTATCCATGGGGATTGACTTGCTAATATTTTGTTGAGGACTTTTACATCAGTTTTCATGAATGAGATTGGCCTGTAATTTTTTTTCTCTTTTCTGTTTTTGATATCAAGATTATACTGGCCTCAGAATGAGTTGGGTAGCATTCCTTCCTTTTCTGTTATTGTCCAGAAAAGTCTGTATAAGAGAAATACTTTGTTTCTTGAAACATTGTAAGAATTTACCTCTAAAGCCATCTGGGCCTGGAGGTTCTCCCCAACCACTAGGGGAGTGGGGAAATTTTTATTAACTATTGATTCAGTTACTTTAATTGTTATAGGGTTTTTCAGGCATTCTGTTTCTTTTGAAAACAGTTTTGGTAAGTTGTATTTTTCTAGGGATTTGTCCATTTCTTAAGTTAAAAAATGTATTGGCACAAAATTCTGTATAGTATTCTCTTATTGTCTTTTTTGATCTCTTCTAGATATGTAGTTATAGCCTCTTTTTCTTTCTTAATATTATTTCTTTGTGCCTTCATGCTTATTCCCTTGATTGATCTCACCAGATGTTTGTCTACTTTATTATTATTCTCAAAGAAACAATTTTTGGCTTTGTTGATCCTCAGTGTTACATCATTTCTGGTTCATTAATCTGTGCTCCTTATTACCTTTTCCCATATTTAGGGGTGGGGAGATGTTGTTATGTTGTTCTGTCTCTAACTTCTTAAGTGGATTTATTTGAATTTCAACCTTTTTTCTTTCAATATAAATATTTCAGGCTGTAAGTTTCCCTCTAAATGTAACTTTAACTGTATCCTCAAGTTTTAATATGTAGTACTTTTATTGATTTTTGTACTTTTAGGTTTTTTTTAAGTTCTAAGTATTGTAGTATCCTTTGTAATTTTTCTCTTCGACCAATGAGTTATTTATAAGTGTGTTTTAAAATTTCCAGTGTGTAGAGTTTTATCTTTTTATCGTTGATCTCTAATTTAATTGTAATGTTATTAAAGAAGTTAATCTGTATAATATCTGTTCTTTGAAATATACTAAGACCTGCTTCATGACCTAGACTATTCTATTTCTAAATGTTCAATGTATGCTTGAAAAGAATGTCCATTCCCCAACTAGGTGGTGCCCAGCTACCACCACCAGCTACTCTGACAGGAATCACAATAGAGTGTCCCAGACAGAGCTGGAGAGAAATGTAGAACAAAATTCTAACTCACAAAAAAGACCAGACTTAGTGGTCTGACAGAGACTGGAAAAACCCTGAGAGTATGGCCCCAGACACCCTTTTAACGCAGAACTAAAGTCATTCCTGAGGTTCACCCTTCAGCCAAAGATTAGGCAGGCCCGTAAAACAAACACTAATACATGTAGCTCAACCATGTTTACGAGACTGAATGGGCACACCAGCCCAGGAGCAAGGATGAGAAGGCAGGAGGAAACAGGAAAGCTGGACGAATGGAAATGGGGAGCCCAAGATCGAGAAGGAGGAGTGTTGACATGCCATGGGGTTGGCAACCAGTGTCATAAAACAATATGTGTATTAATTGTTTAATGAGAAACTAAAAAAAAAAAAGTGTGTGCATTCCAAATATTTGATATTAAGCTTCTGTATATGAAGCTTGTTTATTAAGCTTTTCAAGTTTTCTTTATATTTACTATTTTTCATTTGCTTAGTTTTTGTATTAGTGATTGAGAATTTGAATTTCTCATTATGGTGATGTAGTCACCAATTTTTCTCTGAAGTTGTAGCAATTATTTTAAAATATATCATGAGACTATCTTATGAAATGCACAAATGGTTAGAATGGTGTTTCTTCCTAGTAAATTGAACTTTATATCATTGTATAGTGACATTCCCTAACCTTTTTTGGTGTTAAAGTTTGGATTTTGTTTCTTAATCCAGTATAACAAACTCTGCCTTAAACTGGTAAGCTTAGCCCTTTTATGTTTATTTTGATTACTAATGTATATGGGCATGTCTCTACCACTCTAGCTTTTGCTTTCTATTTGTCATGCTCTCTCTATGCTTTTCTTTTTCTCCTTTTTTGCTTTTAAATTGAGGTTTTTGTTTGTTTTCTGGTTCCCATTTTACCCTCTACTCTTTCTAGGCTTTTGGTAATTACTCTTGAATTTTTAACAAAGTCTGATTTTATAATTTAAATTCCCCCCCCCCCCCCCCCAAAATTTAAGGACCTTTAACTCTGATTGCCTCTTCCTAACTTACATGCTGTTATTGGCCAATATTTTAGTTGTATCTTTTTTGTTTACCCTACAAATTTGATATTTTTATAATACAATCATATGTAGACAAGATTTGATTATATTCACATTCATGTTTATCAATATCTTAGCCCACCATTCCTTCTCGAACATATCAAAAAAGAAAATCTCGTATTGTGATAGAAGTAAGAAGAGTTTTACAGAGGAACAACTCAAGTTGGGCAGCACATAGTGAAACTACAGATTGCTCTGCTGTTCTGAAAAAGGGCAGAGTTTTTAAACACAGAGTTCAGCATAACCAATACCACAGACATTTCAAAAATAACAATTCTTTCTTCATTTGGTTAATCAATTTTCTGACAAACATTTCTTGGTAACAATTTGGCTAAACAATTTTCAGGAACATTTTCATCACATGCTTCCTGGAATGTTCTTTGTACATATTTTCCCAGAACAACCACTTCTCCTTCGTCCCCTCCTGTCTTTGTTATCTAGTGCTGCTATAACAGAAATACCACAGGCGAATGGCTTTAGCAAAGAGAAATGTATTCTTTCACAGTCTAGTAGGCTAGAAGTCCAAATTCAGGGCACCAGCTCCAGGGAAAGGGTTTCTCTCTCTGTTGGCTCTGAAGGAAGGCCCTTGTCATCAATCTTCCCTTGGTCTAGGAGCTTCTCAGTGCAGGAACCACATGTCAGATGCGCTCTGCTTCTGCATTGCTTTCTTGGTGGTGTGAGGTCCCTGTCTCTCTACTTCTCTCTTTTATATCTCAAAAGAAATTGGCTTAAGACACAATCTAATCTTCTAGATTGAGTTCTGCCTCTTTAACATAACTGCCATTAATCCCATTTCGTTCACATCATAGAGATAGGATTTACAACACATAGCAAAATCACGAGATGACAAAATGGTGGACAGTCACACAATACTGGGAATCATGGACTAGCCAAGTTAACACACATTATTTTGGGGGGACACAGTTCATAACACTTCCCTTGTGTGCCCAAGAGTGATTCATGTTAATCCTTTATTGAGAACCTGCTCCAAAAGCTTCTGTGTCTGAATTTTTGATAGCACGTTCTCCCCTTTTGATCAGACTTCCACTAGGAAGCACTGTTTACCCACAATGGAGTATCCTTTCTTCTTCAAAGACTTTGCTTTTTTGAAGAGCTTTGGTCAGTAAAGATGATTTTCTTCACCTTGCTGGGCTAATAGCCCTCGTCTTCAGGGTGAGTGGGTAGTTAGTGGGGTTATGGCAGTAGACAATGCTAAATGAGAGGAACAAATTCAGAAGAAACTCAAGCAATAAGAGGTCAATACAAAACACCCCATGGAAACAAGGTGGGTCTTCTTCATTGGTCTGGACACTGGTAAGGGTTTAAGAATAGAACTCAAAGTAAAAGGAAGTACACATATAACGTGACAAAAAATCAAATTGGGCTGTAGGGTCAGTTTTCTTCTAGGGATTCAGCTTCCTTGAAATACATTATTTTTTGCATAGCTAGTGGAGTTTCATTTTGGTTGCAGGTGTTAGATAAGTACTTCATACAATATTGATTAATCCTACAATGATTTATAAAGAAATTAAAAGAATTAAGCCAGTTTGTAATGTGGAACGCATCCAGCAACTAATACCATTTGGTAACCAACTAAAGATACCAAGAAAAGGAGAGTCAGGCAGAGAAGGTATGGAATGCAGCCAAGTAGCTTTTTGGTAAATTTTCCGGATGACCTACTTCTCTAGTGGTGTTTTATCCAAGCACAGCGGAAAGTATTAGCAATAGCACAAACCCCTCCTTGCTGGGCTAGGAGGAAGTCAAGAGCTGTTCTGTTGTCTAGTACCACCTTAGCAAGAGATTCTAAAGATCTTTGTTGAACACCCATTCCGTCTGCAAAGTCATCTGCACTCTGAGCCAGGGTAGCAGATAAGTTGCAAATGGATTTCTCAAATTGGGGGATACCATAATTGGGTAAAAGTACTTGAAGGAACACCCATCCCAATCCAGGTTTATCAGCTACTGGATTATGGCCTAACATAGAATCTCTCTTATTTCAAACAAGGATCTTCAAGTCACTAGTTTAATGTATATTTTCATCATAAGTGGATATTTAGGAGAACTCCTGAGAGACCTAATGTGTATTGCTCTCTCATCTTCCAACCATCCAAGCAGGTCAGTGCCCAAGCATAGGGGCTATCACTTGGGTTTGAATCTTCTACTATGCTATAGTTCAGTCTTCCACATAAAGATACATATCCAGGAGGAGCACAAATCATATTGTTTCTGGTATAATTGTCCGGGAAAGGAATAGTTTCATTAACCTGCTTAAGCCAATATTCGGTAAGGGAGTTATTACAAAGGGATGGTCTCTCTAATCTCACTGGACTCCAGAGCTTAGTACAGAGTAGGGATGAGTTATCTGAATCAGTCTCTTTTCCTCATAAGCAGTTCGGTAGTTTGGTTGCACTTTGGGACAAACTCATGAAGTACTTAGGGGAATCAGCAGGGTGGAGTGGGAAGTTAGTATCATTTAGGCAGTACTTTTGCAATCTGTTCCAACTGGGAAATGATTTTATCTTAGAACAATTCAATCTTCATTCCACTATATGAGTTAGGTTGAAGCATAGTACCTGAGGTTAGGCTAACAATTCACAGGGATGTCATATCCTAACACATATGGCTCGCTTAAAAGTAACGTTGAAATTAATAGTAGCATTAGGTACAAGACTATAATTTGATATAGGAAATGCTAATGTATCTGAACTTTAATGCCCAGATTGTAGATGGAGATGACAGATCCAATATTCAGTGAAATTGCTGGTGCTAACTACTGATTGGGCCAATTTAATAAATGTGTTCTCTTCCTATGTGGTGGAAGACACCACTGAACAGAGAAAGATAAAAGTTAAGTGGATCTTCATGTTGGATAAAATTACCAGCGAAAAAGACCACAAATACAAAGTAAAACTAATGGAGCAGCTGGTGGATTTGAACTACAGACCTTTTGATTAGCAGCCAAGCTTCTTACCCACTACACCCCCAGGGCTCCGACAATGTAAGACTAGCTACAAGTAAAGCAGTGTCCACAAAATTTACCAAGGTTCATGGAGTCTTGTTCTGTGATCTTAGGATCAGCTGTCTATCTCAGATATCATCTGCTTCTGGCCACTAGGGCGTTTTAAAGTGATTTTTAGTTCTCCAGAGGATTGACAATATCTTGGTTTTCTTTAGTTGTGACAAATAGATCCAGATTTTAACTCCTTGTAATTTGGCAGCACGTGGATTAGTAAGGAGAACTAGATATGGCCCTTTCCATCAAGGTTCTAGGGAGTCTTTTAATTGGTATCTTATCCAATATACATAGTCTCCTGGGACAATGTTAGGCAGATTTTGGGATTCTTAATTCCAGTCATCAAACTCATTGAACAAAACCCATTGCTGTTGAGTCGATTCCAGCTCATGGTGACCCTGAAGGGCAGAGTAGAACTGCCCCCTTAGGGTTTCCAAGGAGCGGTTGGTGGATTTGAACTGCTGACCTTTTGGTTAGCAGCCGAGCTTTTAACCACTGTGCCACCAGGGATTCGCAGTCATCAAAGGACTCTTTAACCTTTGAAAAATAGTCTTTATAGTATTGGATCAAAGATTGACAGTATTATAATAATTCAGGTTGAACAATGTTAGAGTCAGTATATGCAACTTGAAGGAGGGTCATAGGTCTTCCAGTAATTATCTCATATGGAGTAGGTATATGCAATCCCAATGGAGTAGATCTTAAGTTCAGATGGACTAAAAGAAGAACTTAATCCAGCATAAATTTAGGGCCTCATAGAGATTGGTTGTTTGAGTTTTTATGATACCATAAGTCCTTTCCACTAGGCCAGAAGATTAGGGATGATAAAGGCAATGTAATTTGTGAAAGTTGGGGAAGATTCAGTGTAATTCTTGAATGACTTGACAAGTGAAATGGGTCCCTCTATCATTACAAAGAGTCTTCAGTGCTTCCCAAATAGGGATGATGTTTTCAAGAAGTTTCTTAGCTACAGAGGCCGCAGTTGCCTGGCAGCAGGGGATAGCCTCCACCTAATGAGAAAAACAACAAGTCATCACTAATACGTATTTATAACCACTGGAGGGTGGGAGCTGAATGAAATCTAGCTGCTATTCAGGAACAGGCCCAGAGGGCAAGGGGTGTTGTCCAGGTAAGACTTTAAGATGTTTTCCGGAATTGTGGTGAGGGCAGATGGGGCAGTGGGAGGCAACATATTCAGCAGCTTCAAAAAAAATTTCCCCACTAGTATTTCTTGAGGGTCTAAATCACTTTATTTCATCCCATGTGGGGACTTCATGTAGAGTCCATATCACAGGAGTATACAAAAATTTGGGTAGGACAGGTTTGTGATTAGGTCCTGTCCATAATTTAGTGGCAGGATCTTAAAAGAACCTGCCTTCATATTTCACCCTCATCTGTTTGGGCTAATTGTTGGTGCTTTTAAAGTTTCTCAGAAGTTAATTCATAAAGGTTGGGGCCATCTGTAAACAAGTTTGAGGGATCTTTTTCTTTATTCATCATGAGGGCAATAGTAATTTTAGAAGCAGCTTGTTTGGCTGCTCTGTCAGCAAGAGCAGTCCCTCTAATCACTTCAGTTTGAAGTACTCCTTTTGGCTAATGAATTCATATTTTTATTACAGCAGTTTCAGAGGGGAGTAGCAGAATGTCTAAAAGGTCTACCGGTAAAGTTCCATTTTTTATGACAGTCCCGGTAGGGGTTAAAAACCCTCTGTTTCCATAACGTGCCAAAATCATACACAACACCTAAAACACTACCTAGAAGTATTAAATATTAATAGACTTTCCTGAAGCAAACTTATGAGCTCCGATAATGGCAATTAATTCAGCTTGCTGGGTGGAAGTAGCTTCAGGAAGAGTTTGACTCTTTAAGGACTTCAGTAGAAGTAGTGATGGCATATCCAACCTGGTAATGAGAGCTAGTAGAATTTGGTTTTAAGTAGGAGCCATCCACAAACAAAACTAAGTCAGGATAGTTAAAGGAATCTCATGTCTTTCTGAGAAGCCAAAGTTGTTCAGTTAAATCTAGGCACTTATGCATAGGGTAATTATCATTGTCAGTTTCAGGGAGAATGATGGCTGGATTTAGTCTAACATTAGGTATGTCCAGAAGGAGAACTTCATAAGAAGTGAGCTGACTGGTGGAAAGGTGATGTGTCAAAGCAGAACTAAGTATGGAAATACAGCATGGGGCACATAAACAGCTAAAAAATTTCCCAACACTATATCTGTGGTGCTTCCACTAATTTGGCTGTAGCAGCTACAGCCCAGAGACAGGGAGGGTATCCTTTAGCTACAGGGTTGAGCTGCAGGATGTAATAATCTACAGGTCTTAGATATCCTCCATGCTATTGGGTCATTATGCCTAAAACATTTCCAGACACTTCATATACAAATTAAGAAAAATCTAGGTGATGGGAAAACCCAGAGCAGGTGTTTCTGTTAAAGCCCCTTTTAATTTATCTATAGCCTCCTGGTCTTCTGGTGAAATTTGAAATGAATCTGGTTCAGAGGCCTTTAAATATTTATATAAGGGTTGGACCAATAAAGAAATACTAGGAATCCAGGTTCTATATTTACTACAAAGCCCTAAAAACCCTTGTAGCTGTTTCTTTGCTCTAGGGTGGGAAAAGCAGAAATGGCCTACTTTCATTTAGAGTTAATAGAGATACCTTCTGCAGAAATTATGTGGCCCAAATATTTGACAGAAGGTCAGGACAATTGAAACTTCTCTTTGGAAACTTCATGTCCACCAGCAGTCAAATGCCTTAAAGCTACACTATTGTCAGTGCAAGCTTCCTGAAAGTTGAGCACACTAATAAAACATTAGCATATCGCAGTAATTTGGATTTGTTCATAAACTGCAAAGACTTTAAGTCTGCCCTATGGAGAATTTGGGAAAAATAAGTAGGAGATTCAGTAAATTTCTGGGGTATTACAGTCCAGGTAAATTTTTTATTTTCCCAGGTGAAAACAAAAAAATTCTTGGTTTTCAGGATGCACAGGAATACTAAAAAAAGCACTGCAAAGATCAACAACTGTAAAATGGGTAGCATTTTGAGGGATATTGGAAAGCAGTAAATGAGGGTTTGGGACTACTGGAAACCTAGAAATAACATGTGGTTAGTGGCAGGCAAATCCTGTATATACCTCCAGCCCTATTGTTTAGTTTATTCACAGGAAAAACAAGGGCATTGCAAGGACCAGTGCAGGGGATAATCAAGCCTTTAGAGAGGAAATCTTGTATAATGGGAGCTAGTCCCTCCTTGGCTTCTCATTTGAGAGGATAGTGAGGAATCTTTGGAAAGGGTTTAGATGTATCTGTTTGAACCTTGATTGGTTCTGCTAACAAAACTCAGCCCAAACTAGTAAACGTGGTGGCTCATAAAGTTTCAGGAATTAATGAAAGAATATTAGGGGGAAGAGGGCTAGATTGGGTTGAATCATCATTATGCGTAATGAGCACTTGCAAGCAGCAAGGAACCTCTTACTTTTGAATCTTCTGATTTAAAACCCGTGTCAGTCAATTTTGGAACAACGGGCAAACTTAATATTTCCCCCTTTTCAGTAAATTGCAAATGACAGTTCCTTTCAGACAAAAGATCTCGGTCCAACAAATTGACAGGGGTATCAAGACTAACCAAAAACGGGCATAAGTCTTCAATAGGACTGAGAGATACTGGAGTGGGTTGAGAATGAATCAGTATTTGCTATTGATTGGTAACCCCCATAACCCTTGAGGTTTTTGTGCTCTGGAGCAGGGGCTTTTGCAAAAAAGAGGAGTTAATAGCAGATAGGGTGCTTTCAGTGTCAGTCAAAAATCGACAAGTTTCTCTATAAATGTTTAAAACATTTCTCCTTTTGGGTTAAGCACCACCATAGGAAAAGTCCCTATTGTGTCCCTGGCACCACTTCATTCCATATCAGGTTGAAGGACATCTTGTTGGGAAGTTCTTGTTTTGTTTTTAATTTATAGCATTCATTTTTCCAGTGGAGCCCTGTGGTGCAGTGGTTAAGAGCTTGGCTAGTAACCAAAAGGTTGTCAGTTTGAGTCTACCAGCCGTTCCTTGGAAACCCTTTGGAGCAGTTCTACTCTGTCATATAGGGTCACTATGAGTCGGAATCAACTTGACAGTAATGAATATTTTTCCAATGACCAGGTTTCTTACAGTAGTGGCAAATGCCAGCCTTGGGGCCATTAGAGGGTTTGGCATTCTTCTTTTGGTTTAGAGACTGTAATTGTTGCAACGGGGGGGGGGCCATCAATTTGTTAGCCTTTTTGTCCCCTTGAGCCTCAAGAGTCTGGGAAAGTTTATAGGCCAAATTAGTCAATTCCACATTGGGGGCCATTTCCCAGTCTAGTCGAAGCTGCTTAATCAAGGCTGAGATTTCAGGTTTTAATCCAGATACGAAAACAGTATTAAAAGCTTCAATTGCACCCGGAGCAGATAAGGTAAGACCAGAGTGTTTGGAAAACTTTTGAAGCAGTTTTTTGCTTTTGTTAATCGTAAACATTCTCATCTTTATTCTGTTTACAAGAATGAGTTTTTGTCCAATCAGTTACTGGGGAAAAGGCCTTAGGAGTAGCTTCAAGTAATCTCTTACCCATTGCTTGAGCATCCTCAAGCAGCTCAATGGCTGTCTTATCTATGTTTAAATCTAATGTATTTTGGGGATCTTTCCATTCAGTGTGTTCTGACCATAGCTGAGTTTCTCTAGATCCAGTTATATAGACTATTTGAAACAAATCTGGGAGCCCAGGTTGGTAAGCTTCAATAAAGATTTTAAATTCCTCAGCAATTTTGGAAAATCCTTTCACGTGATTTTGGAAAATCCTTTACAGTGCTTTGCAACTCTGAGTGAGTTCAGGGAATAAAGGTAACATGAGGAGACTCCACAGTGTCCATAGGATATATCTTAAAGGACATTTCAGGTAAAGTTTTCTTTGTTCATTTATCAGGAAAATAGGAAGCTCAGAGTGTTATCGGAGGAATAGGAAGGTAAGAAGTGGTATAAAGGAGAGACAGCCAGCAAAGGGGCAGGTGGTGCAGGAGCAGGGTTTTGACATTGTAGCTCCTTGTTTTATTTGGTTAATTTGGAAACAGTATCCTGCAGTGAAGCAGTTTTGCTATTGTGATGTCTTTGGAAGCCTCTAAATACCAATCAAAATAGGCATTCCATTGAGTTTGTTTAATCCAGAGCCCTTATTTTCTGCTTTACTGCACAGAAAAACTAATTTAGGTAAGTCAGAAGAGCCTCAAAGTGGCCATTGATTTTCCAAACTATCTTAGTGAGGCCATGCCAACTAGACGAGAATGTGCACATTCTTGAGAACAAAGAGTTTTATTGAGGAATAGCAACTTGAGTTGAGCAGCACAAAGTACATAGTGCTTGGCCATTCTGAAAAAGGGGAGGTTTTTACACACAGGGTTCAGTGTGACCAGTACCGCAGACATTTAAAAAAAAAAAAAAATTCTTCATTTGGTTAATCTGTTTTCCGACAAACATTTCTCGATAATAGTTTGGGTAAGCGATTTTTGAGAACATTTTCATCACATGATTCCCGGAATGTTCTTTGTACATATTTTCCCAGAACAACCACTTCTCCTTTGTTCCCTCCCTTGTTGCCCAAGAGTGCTTCATGTTAACTCTTTACTGAGAGCCTGCTTCGAATGCCTGTGTTTAAATTTTTGTTAGCACACATATCAGAGCTTCCTTCTAAAATCATTTTTATTTTTCCTGAAATAAAACTTTAGAGGTTCTTTTAGTGCATATCTGATTGTGGTATGCTCTGTTATTTTTGTTTATATGAAGCTGTCATTATTTTAGCCTCATACTTGGAAAGTAATTTTTCTGGGTATACAATATATCTTATTTTTTCATCTATTTGAAAATATTTTTCACTGTCTCTATTTCCATTGTTGTTTCTTAGGTATCTGTTCTGATTCTAATTTTGTTTTTCTTGGGGAAAAGAGGTAATTTTTATTTTTTTACTGGTTTCTTTTAAGATTTTCTTGGTGTTTTTAGGTTGGGTTTATTTTCATTTTTCTTGCTTCATAAATGTAGAGTTTCCTATATTGGTAGATTTATGTCTTTAATTTTAGCAAGTATATATTTTTTATTTCTTAAAGTTCCATAAAGTTCTTTAACAAATTTGCCTGGTCATTTTATTTAGTTTTTTCTTTTTTTTTTTTTCTTTTGGTCATTTTCCCATTTTTATGGTTTCCTCTTTCATTTCTTTACACATTTCATACATAGACATTTTATGCCTGTATCTGATCATTTTAATACCAGAATACCTTTGAGGTTTATTTCTATTGTTTGTTGTTTCTGCAGCTTGTTATGGTGGTTTGTTCTTTTGATGTTTGGGAATATTTTATTGTGAGCTTATATTTGCTTGCTCTTCATGTGTGAAAAAAACTGAATTTCACTGAGTCTATTTTCCTCCAGTGAAGATTTGCATTTTCTGCTGCTAGGTGATTCTACTGACCTGAGTCCACTTATACTTCCTCTGAGTTTCTCAGTGCAGTTTGGGAATTTCAGGTTTACCTTTCTGTTTTTGCTGCTGGTCCATACCCATATCAGGAGCAGCCCCTGCTTTTATCATTTGTAATCATTCAATGTAATTTAAAAAAAAAAAACAAAAACACTCACAGATATCCATTAAATTTAACGAAATTTTTATTTTGACTGTATATATTCCTACAATCCTTATTTACTTGTAGAAGCTAAGGCACTAGAAGGCTAAATCAGCTGCTCCATCTCATTTAGCATGTTAGTGTAAGGAATTGAGAATATAAACAGGGCACTGTGCCCTAAATATTTGTTTTAAAGTAGTTTGTTTCATTTAATTTTGTCCTGAGGTAAATAATTTTGGCTCTCCTTGACTTCATAATAGCCAATTTGGTGACCAGATTTGGTCTCTAGCTTGCAGAATTGGTAACTTATATTCTTTTTACAAAACTGTAGGAACTAGTCCAGGCTAGTGAGCGATTAAAAAACCAATCCAAAGAGCTGAAAGACGCACACTGCCAGAGGAAACTGGCCATGCAGGAATTCATGGAGATCAATGAGCGACTAACAGAATTGCACACCCAAAAACAGAAACTTGCTCGCCATGTCCGAGATAAGGAAGAAGAGGTGGACCTGGTGATGCAAAAAGTTGAAAGCTTAAGGCAAGAACTGCGCAGAACAGAAAGAGCCAAAAAAGAGGTTAGTAGTCAGGCAAATTTTGTAGTGATTAAAGCTGCTTTTTCAGACTAGTGAAATAATATATATTTCATTCTTTAATTTTTGAAAAATAGTTTTTTTTTAGTTTGATAATATTATTTAATATGAATTTCAACATTTGAGTTCTCTTCCTATTACAAGGTAAATTTCCATTGGGAAAAACACTATTTTGTTTGAAAAGCAATTATAATCATGAAATCTACTTTTTTCATTTTATTTTAAAGCTGGAAGTTCATACAGAAGCTCTAACTGCTGAAGCATCTAAAGACAGAAAACTGCGTGAACAGAGCGAGCACTATTCTAAGCAACTGGAAAATGAACTGGAGGGATTGAAGGTATCTTTTGATTTCAGAATTGTGAAGTTTAATTTTCTTCTCTTTAGGCCTGATAGGAGCTTATGTGCTCTCCTCAGTGTAGAGTGAAAACTAGATCTCCTTTCAAACCTCATGTTGTTACTTATTCCTCATTCTTATCAGTAGGAGGCTGATAAAAAACAAAAAGCTCATTGCCATTGAGTCAATTCCGACTCATAGCGACCCTATAGGACAGAGTAGAACTACCCCATAGGGTTTTCAGTGCTTTAAATTTTATGGAAGCAGATTGCCACATCTTTCTTCCATGGAGTGGCTGGTGGATTCGAACTGCCAACCTTTCAGTTATCAGCCAAGCACTTACCCACTGTGCCACCAACACTCCCTCAGGAGGCTAACAGAGAATGCCTAATTATGCTGGGAGGAAAAGGAAGATATGTTTAGTGCAGAGAAGAAATCTGTCAGGAAAGAGTTAAAATAGTTATGAAGGGATGCCTACCTTAGAAAGATGTACTGGGAATCTGCCTGGGAGGAGGGGATAGAGATCCAGACCCTCTATCTTGTAGATGACTTAGGAGAGGCTCATTTGTGGCATTGCAGACACTTGTGTTGGAATGAGGTGACAGTGGGCATGGGCTGACACATTTCATGAGAAATTGCTATGCAAGGGAAATTCTTGTACCCGCTCTGGTGTCAGACTGCCTGTTTTTGACTCCTAGCTTCACCAGTTACTAGCTGTGTGATGCTGGACAAATCATTTAAACTCTTTATGCCTTAATTGTCTCATCTGTAAAACTATCTCATTGGTTTTCTGTTAGAAATACATACATTCACATGTAAACTAACACATCATGAGTGCTCATAAATTATTAGCTATAATGATAATATCATGTATGTCAAAGTGAGAGAATTAGGATTAAATTGACATAGTTCCACAGCATTAAATGAATATGGCGTCTGAATATGGTGTTTGCTTTTTCTTGACTCTAGAACCCTTGCACATCCTGTTTCCTCTGTATTTCCTGCCAGCTCCCACTTCCACCCACTGCTTGCGTAACTATGGCTAGTCTAGGGTCGTATTCATCTAGCAAATATAAGAAACAACTTGAGTATCATCTCAGAAAGTCTAGGTACTCCTGTTTCTGTGCTGATTTAAAATTCTGTTGATATCTCTAGCATCACTCTTACTATGATTATTTATTAACACACCTATCTCCCCACCTAAACTGTGAGCTAGCTTAATGAAAAAAGAGACAGGGATATTATTAACTTGGCACAGGGCCAGATATTTAATAGTTATTCAATAAATTTGTTAAATCAGTGAATGAAGGTTGTGGTAAAATTGATCAGAGCTTAACTTTTTATCTGACAATTCTGTATGGCACCTAACAACAACATGTTTCTACAGTCAGTGTATTACAGTCTCGAGTAATTTTCAGTCAGGGCCTACTCTGTTTTCAGGTGCTTTGGGCAATAAAACACAAGCATAAAGTACAAACTGGAAGAAGTTTTAGAAATTATTTACGTTTGAGGAAGTCGAGACCAGAGAGGTTAGGATTTTGTAACCAGAAGTAGCAGAGAACAGCTTAAACCCAAGTTTCTCATTCTCAGCATCATGTTCTGTCTAGTAGTTTGCTCTTTATTTTTTGCTATAGTAAACGCTGCCACGCTGAAAACTTTCAAGCACATATATTTACATACTTGTCACTTAATCTCTTGGTCATTTATAAATTTGGGATAATAAACTAGTCAATAAATGGTGTTGTTATTGTTAGGTGCCATCGAGTCAATTTTTGACTCACAGTGACCTCATGTGACAGAGTAGAACTGCCCATAGAGTTTTCTGTAATCTTTACGGAAGCAGATCACCAGGTCTTTATCCCACAGAGCCACTGCATGGGTTTGAACCTCCAACCTTTCAGTTAACAGCAAGCACTTAACCATGACACCATCAGGGCTCCTTAATAAATAAGTTAATGCATTTAAAGTGCTTAGCCAAGGACCTGGCACATAATATAGGATCAATATGTGTAAACTGTGATTAATTATCATCCTATAATTTCCTTAGGATAATTTTCTAAAAGTGTGATTTCTTTGTCAAAAGATGTACACACATAAAATTTTTAATCATATTTTGGCCCTCTTAGAAGGTTATGCCAATCTTTACTCCAGGAAGAATACTTTTCAGTGGTTTTGATCAGATAAGAGTTTTTACCATGTATTTTTCACTTAGCAATGTAATACAAGCATTTTCACTTATTACAAAATTGGAGCCCTAGTGGCTCAGTGGTTAAGAGCTGTGGCTGCTAACCAAAAGTTTGGCATTTCGAATCCACCAGGCTGCTCCTTGGAAGCCCTGTGGGGCAGTTTTACTCTGTTGTATAGGTCGCTATGAGTCAGAATCGACTCAACAACAACGGGTTTGATTTTTTTTTTTTTTTAATTACAAAATTGTCACAAACATTATTTTATGACTGTAAATAGTCCAAGAAGAGTATCCACTTAGTTGATTCTCTACTACTAAATATTTTGTAGTAGTAGAATGTGTGTGTATTATAATTACCATGAACACCTTTATATCCTTCTTTTCCTGTATCATTTCCATGGAACAGATACCTAGAAATGAAACTGTCAGATCACTGTGAGGTGCTTGTTACATGCCACAAACCTTTGCAAATATGATAGGACAAAGACTATCTGCTTTTCTACATTTCTTGTTTTCTTCGTAGATGGTTTATTAATCATATTTTCTTTTTTGTGAATTACTTCTTTGTTACTTGCCCATTAAATATTGTAGTCTTAATGTGCTTATTATCAGTTTATATAAACTCTACAAAGTAAAAATTCTATTTATATTTTCAGCAACTATTTTACTAATTTATCACTTTGCCTGATTTTGGTCTTGTTTCTTTTTAAAATTACAGATTTGTTTATATTTTCCTCAGTGTTTTCTTCTCTTGCTTCAAAGCTTGGCTTGTTCTTCTCTTTTCAGAGTTTTAATAAGTATTTAATTCTGCTTTCTTCTGGATATATCTATCGGGTTTAAAAATATTTAATCCATTTGCAATTTGTTTTGCTAAATGGCATAATGTGAGAATCTTTTTTTTTTTTTCTTTTATTACTAGGTGGTGGTTCTAGTTGCATTTATTAATTGATCACTGCCTTTCCCATTGACTGATGATGCCTTATATACTGAATTAAATTATTAATTTGGGGAGTTCTGTTTGGTCATTAATATGTTTCCATTTCCTCGTCCTAGTACAGTGATACTTTAACTTTTAAAGGCTTAGAGTATCTTTTAATATCTGAAAAGACTCCTCTCCTTCCCCTCTTTACTGTCCTTGTCTTTTAAGACTTCTTTGGTATTTTACTAGTTTATACTTGCCTATGGACTAGAAGCATATGTTTCCATTTCCACACACACACACAGTTGTGTTTTTTGTTTTTTAGATATTAATTAGAATTACATAGAAGATAATATGAGAAAAATTGAATACATCTACATTTAACTTTCCCATTCAAATATTTGGTATTTTTCCACATTGTTTCAAGTCTTCTTTTTTGTCTTTTATAAATATTTGTGGTTTTTTTTCATATAAATCAGACAGATTTCTCACTATTATAATTCCTCATACGTGTGTATTATTACATGATGGTTTTGTTTGTTTTGGCTGTTAACAATGAAATCTTTTCCTTCTTTGTTTTCTCATTGTTTATCCTAATATCTAAATATATTCTTGATTTGTTTTTATCTTATATGCTATTGTTTTAATGCAGCCTGTCAATTCTAATGCTTTTCAGTACATCCGCTTGGATTTTCTGGGTGAACAATTATATTAAATGGAAATAATAATGTTATTATTACTTGTCTTTTAATATTCATTTCTTTTAACTATTTCACGTTACTTGGTCAGACAACTGTCTAAAACTACTACTAAGTTAAAGTGATAGTAGAAGACATCCTTTTTGTTGATATTATTCCCGACTTTATTGTATATACTTTTGATGTTTCACCATTATTATTTTGTCTCTTAGCTTGAAATTGATACTTTTTAAGTTAGAAAAAACACTGTAGTCTTTTTTTGTGGTTTTACTTCGGGTAGTATTTGGAAGTGGTATTGGATTTTATCAAGTACTTTTAAGTGGGAGCACCTACTGAGATTATCAAATTTTTTAAAAATTTAATCTTTAAAATAATGCACTTTATTATATAGGTTTTTAATAAGTTTGATAAGATTAAATTAGCTTCAGTGCATGCAGTAAACCCTATCATTTTGTAGTGGTTTGATTTTGTCTATCAATATTTTGTTTTGCTTTTTATATCCTTATCAATGAGTGATGAGTCTATAAATTTTTTGCTTATATCTTTCTAAGGTTTTGATTTCAGAATAATTCTTGCTTGTAGCTTTTCTAGTACATGTTGCGGCCATCTAGGTAGCTAAACTAAAGTAAACAGGACAACAAACTAAAAGTCCTTAAGGTGATTAGGAAAATGAAAGAGTAGTATAGATGAGAGGTGGGAGCTGCTGATACAGAGTGAGGCATCATTCTCATAGAGATGTCTAAGAGAAAGAATATGACTGCTCTGGTTCATCCAGTGTAAGCAGAGCTTTTCATGCCAGGATGCCTCAGAAACCACTGGGCAATCTGGGTCTGGCACCTGGTAGATACTTCATAAATATTTTTTGAACAAGTGGTTGAGTATTTGGGCACCTAATTAAATAATGGACACCCCAGAGCCATCTTTGTGGCCTACATTGATACCTTCATTTTTTTTTTAATTATAGACTTTAAATGTGTAAAAGCCAGCATATTTTTCTTCCTACTTTAAGTCAGCTACCGTTACCAGTTTTTCTGCCCCTAAAGACTGGCTTTAGAAAAGGACACAAAGTCCTCTAGCTCCTGATTCCTTGTTGTCACTAAACAAAAGCCCGTAGGTTCTTTTAATTTTAAAAGTTTTATTGCTGATCACCTGGGGAAAATAGAGTATAACAAAGCAATGAACTTAGGAAAGTTACAATGCTGAAGAAATTTTAGTCGTAATCCCCAGTCTGTATGTTTCTTTTTACCCTTTAGCCAGAATCTTTGGACTTTGTTTTCTTCTTTATTCTTAAGAATATATTTGAAACTAATTTCAGAAAAGGTGGATTTCAACCAAATTTCTCCTCCTTCTTAGATGCCCTACCTAAAAGCAAAAGACTTATCATTTTTTCTGGCATGCATATGAAGGAGTTGGTAGTTTAGATCTTTGTCATTTTTCCCTGAACTATTGCAAAAGCCCCGTCTCTTTTTTGTACATTCTCGCTCTACTATCCTATCCTCCAATTTAATCTTTTACAAATGTGCTTAAAAAACTTTCATTGTTCCTCATCACATATAAGATATATTTTTCACTTAGTCTATACACCAGCGGAGCCCTGGTGGCATAATGGTTAAGAGCTCAGCTGCTAACCAAAAGGTCAGCAGTTCGAATCCACCAGCCATTCCTTGTAAACCCTATGGGGCAGTTCTACTCTGCCCTGTAGGATCGCTATGAGTCCGAATCGACTCAGCGGTAATGAGTTTGGGTTTTTGTGTCTACACCAACAGTAATTCCAAATAAATTAGAAATTTAAATGTAAAATAAGGAATCATATAAGTACGAGCAGAAAATACAGGTAAATATATAATCTTGATGTGAAGAAGACTTTTAAAATATAACAAAAGGCATAGATCATAAAGGAAAATATGCTGAGAAAAATATTTGCAACATATGGCAGATAAAAGGTTAATAACTTTAATGTAGAAACAGTATTATGTAATAATTCATAAAAATATTCAGTTATATGAACAGTCCTTTTTATATTACAGAAAGGAGTTATTATTTAGTATTTTATTATTCTTATAGATGAACTAATCTTTTGTTATTACTTCTTAGCAAAAACAAATTAGTTATTCACCAGGAGTGTGCAGCATAGAACATCAGCAAGAGATAACCAAACTAAAGACTGATTTTGAAAAGAAAAGTATCTTTTATGAAGAAGAATTATCTAAAAGAGAAGGAATACATGCAAATGAAATTAAAAATCTGAAGAAAGAGCTGCATGATTCAGAAGGCCAGCAACTTGCTCTCAATAAAGAAATTATGGTTTTGAAAGACAAATTGGAAAAGACCAGGAGAGAGAGGTAAGAATCAAGCTATTTGCTCATACATTAAGTATTTATTGAGTACCCCTTATGTGTCGGGTACTGGAGATACTTAGAAAATAAAACACATCCCAGCCCTCAAGGAGACCAAAGTCAAGATTAGTAAATAGAAAATTACAGTACAGTATGGTAGGGAAGCAAATAGGATAAGTATAGGAACACACATAGGAGAGATACAAAATGTAACTTAGATATGCATAGGCTTCTTGAAGAAAATTATTTCTAAGCTAAGACCTTAGGAATAAGAAAGACATAGCTGAGGAGGGAAGAGTGTCTAGGCACAGATAACAGAATGTACTAGATCTTAAAGGAAATAAAGAACATGGCACATTGAGAAAATGAAAGTTGTTCACTATGCTTGAAGCATAAAAAGTAAGATGGAAATGGTGACAGATCAGGCTAGAAAGGAGAGTCAAGATCATGAAGGAGTGTAAGGAATGTGGACTTTATTCTTAGGATATTGACATGATTATACTTGTAAACGATCACCCTTACTCTTGTATGGAGAATGGATTGGAAAGAGCAGACTGGAGATAGGAATCCCAGCTGTGAGAGTTGAGGTATATAGACCTCAAGTAGTGGTGGAGAAGATAGGTAGATGGATTCAAGAGGTCTACTGAGAAGACAGCAGCCCTGGTGACACAATGGTTAAGGCACTCAGCTGCTAACTGAAAGATCGGCAGTTTGTACCCACAAGCAACTCTGTGGGTGAAAGATGTGGCGGTCTACTTTCGTAAAGATTATAGTCTTAGAAACCCTATGGAGCTATTCTGCTCTTCCTATAGGGTTGCTATGAGTCGGAATTGACTCGGTGGCAATGGGTTTTCGGTTTACTGAGCAGACAGAATGTAGAGGACATAATGACCAGATGTGAGAAATTAGGGAGCAGGAGAAGTTATTAGTGATACTCAGGTTTCTATAATTCAGGTGACTGAATGTATATTATTGTCATTCTCAACTTATACTGGGTATTGGAAATCCAAGTTTGTTCAATTTGATACATTCATTCGTTCATTCAAGAAGAAAATTTTTAGAGCCTTTATGCCAGGGACTGTTATAGGCACTGGGAATATTGCAGTGAACAAATAGGCAAAAATTCCCTGTCCTTATGGGGCTTTCCTTCAGTTATGATGAAAGGCACTACAAAATAAGTAAATGATAGAATCTAATAGAAAATGATGAATGCAAAAAACAAAAAATAAAGCAGGGAATGGCTAATGAAGCATGAGGGTGTGTGCTGAATTATATATAGAAGGGCCAGGGTAAATTACGTCACGAAGGTGACTTCTCAGTAAAGATTAAAGGAAGTGAAGGAGGTGCCTATACAGATATATGGGAAGAACACTTCACATGGAGAACAAGTCTGTTCAAAAATTAGTAAGGAGGCCAGTGTAGCTGAAGTTGAATTAAGGAGAGAGAATAATAAGAGGTGAGTCAGAGAGGTAACAGGCCAGATCATATACGGCCTTATAAGTCAGAGTCACCCAACTCACAGGCATTTACTCTGAGTAAAACCATTGGAAGGAAGTATTGCAGGATTTTGAACAGAAAAGTGACAAGTACTGACTTATGTTTTAACAAGATTACTCTGACTGCTAGGTTGAGAATAGTCTGATTGAGGGTAAGAGCAAAAGCAGTGAGACCACGTAGAAGGCTATTGTAATAATCCAAGCAAAAGATGGTAGTGGCTTTGGCCAAGGGTAATGACAGAAGGGGTAGTAAGAAATGTTCAAACTCTAATATTCTGTGGAGGTAAGGATAATGTGATTTGCTGACAGACCGGATATGGCATGTGAGGGATAGAGAAGAATCAAGAATAATAATAAGGTTTTGGCCTGAGTAATTGGGAGAATATAGTTAACATTTAGAGAGGAAGACTACAAACAAGTTAATTTTGAGACACCTATCAGACCTCTTCCCTCAGGTCTGTCAGTTTTCCGTACTAGGGGGGCTTGCATGTTGCTGTGATGCTGGAAGCCATGCCACTGGTATTCAAATACCAACAGGCTCACCCATGGTGGACAGGTACCAGCTGAGCTTCCAGACTAAGACAGACTAGGAAAAAGGACCTGGCGGTCTACTTCTGAAAAAAACTAGCCAGTGAAAAGCTTATGAATAGCAGCAGAGCATTATCTGATATAGTGCCAGAAGATGCGCCCCTCAAGTTGGAAGGCATTCAAAATACAGCTGGGGAAGGGTTGCCTCCTCAAAGTAGAGTCGACCTTAATGACATGGATGGAGTCAAGCTTTTGGGACCTTCATTTGCTGATGTGGCATAACTCAAAATGAGAAGAAACAGCTGCAAACATCCATAATAATTGGAACGTGGAATGTACAAAGTATGAATCTTGATGGCACCTAACAACAATAACAGCATTAGACATCAGGTTGGAGATATCAAGTAGGCAGTTGTTTAGACAAGCCTGGATTTTTAGGGGCTGGAGATAAAATCCCAGGAGTATTTATCTCTCACATGATATGTGAAGCTGTGAGACTATATGAGATCACTTAATGTGTGTAGGTAGCAAAGAGGTCCAATCTTTAGAAGTTAGGAGATGAGGAGGAAGTAGCGAAGTGGATATAGAAAGATCAAAAAGAATGATATGGAGGAAAACCAGACAAATTTGGTGTTCTGAAAGCCAAGTGAAGAAAATA
Organism: Dugong dugon; assembly: GCA_030035585.1. Lineage (NCBI taxonomy): Eukaryota > Metazoa > Chordata > Mammalia > Sirenia > Dugongidae > Dugong > Dugong dugon. The sequence goes on along the minus strand of CM057469.1, from coordinate 16,517,667 downwards.
CGTCAAATCTGATAACATGTCAAATAAGGTGAGGTCTGAATCAACTGGGATGAGGACTAAATACTGGCCATTGAGTTTAGAGATATGAGTGTTATTGGTGACCTTAAGAAGAGCAATTGCAGTGGAAGAGTTGAGTCAAACACCTTAGAGTAGGATCAAGGGAGTATTGTAGAAGAGCAATTGCAGACAGAGAGTGTAAGACAAAACTACTATTATTTGGAGTGGTTTATTATAAAGGCAAGCAGTGAAATAGGGTAGTAGCTAGAGGAGAAATTGATCTTAAAAGAAGCTTTTTTTCCTTTTTGTTTTTTGATTTTTTTTTTAAATGGGAGAAATAGCAAAATGCTTGTCATTGGTTAGAAATCATCCAATAGATAATTCAGGAGAAAGTGGGGAGAATTGCTGGAGCAGTGTACTTACACAGGTGCCTTCTCCAATCCTACATTTTTTTAACATATAGTAACAGATGAGAAAGTAGAGTATTTAGACACAGCCTACAGATGAAAGTAGATAGAATGGTGGGGATTTGTTCACATGTTGAGCTCTCCTGTTGAGTTGGATATGTTGAATTTGAGACTTCCTTGTAGAGGTATCAAGTCAGTAGTTTGAAACCCAGCAGAGCTTCAGATGTAGATTCAGAGGTCATCAGCATAAAAGATAATAATTGAAACCAGTAGTGTAATAGATGAGATGCCTTAGGAGAATGTGTAGAGAAGACATGAGCATATGAGACAGAATACCGACGAGCATTGACATGTAAGAAAAGGACAGAAGAAGAGTTCACAAGGCAGCTGAGAAGAAGCCAGAGATGTAGGCTGAAAATCAGGAGAGTGTAGTGTCACTGAAGCCACGGAAAGATAGCATTTCAAGAGGAAGGGAATGGACTACATTGTCAAAGGTAGCCAGTAGACTGGATAGAATAAGAAGAAGATCAATTGTGATTTTTGTTAGAGCAGGTTTTTTTTTTTTTCGTGATGGCATAGGCAGAAGCCAGATATTAGGGTGGTGAAGAACAATGTAGTGATGAGGAAGTGGACACAGCAAACTGACTGAGATTACAAGATGCTTACCAGTGAATGGGAGGTAAAGGAAAGTGGCAAATTAAGTAGAACATAGGGATTAGGGGAGAGTTTATTTTGTTTCAAGATGGGAGAGACTTCAGCTTATTTAATGCTTATAGGAAAAAGCAAGAATGGTTTTAACATAGAAATTTTACTCAATTTATAGCATCCAAGTGAGTTCACGTACATATTTTTTCTGAAAGGAGGCTTCTTTTTAATTTTTCGTTGTTGTTATTTGTTTTTAAAGTTGCATCTGTGTCAGGGAAGATTCTGAAGCATAACTAAATTTCACATGTTGGCTATAGATAATAAGCAAAGTGACACGTTGCTTGGAAAGAGAATGATTTATTTTCCTTGAATTTATTTAATTTCTTTAATAATGTAATGATATAAAGGATTTTTAAGATTATACTTTTAAAATCAGCTATTAATTATGTTCTCTGTTGACTTGAAAGCAATCAGGTATGAAATTACCCCAGCCTGATCCACACTGAGTTTCATTTGCTGCTATATTCTCCATCAGACTGCTATACATACAAGCCTCTTTGTCTACATGACAACACAGTCTGCAAAAACTGCTTCCCCTTTCTTCCTTAGGAGGTTTTTTTTTTTTTTTTTTTTTTTTTTTTAATATATATTTTATTGTACTTCAGGTGAAAGCTTACAGAGCAAATAGTTTCTCATGAAATAGTAGTACACATGTTGTTTTTTGACATTGGTTAACAACCCCACAATGTATTAAGCCTCTAAATTCTCAACCTTTTTTTTTGATGAAAATTACAGATGGCCAAAGATACACCGTTTCAAAAATTTCTACATTCACAGTTCAGTGACATTGACTACGCTCTTCCAACTGTGCTGTTATTCTCACTTAAGATGAAGGCTTACAGAAAAAATAGTTATTCATTTAACAGTTACTACACATGTTGCCCTATGACAATGGTTAACAATCTCACAGCACATCAAGAATATCCTTACTCCACCTTGTGTTCCCTATCACCAGGGGGCTTCCTTGTCCCCTTCTGTCTTCTGGACCTTGTCAGTGGACTGTTGTACCTCTTTAGTCTCATTTGTTTATTTATTTATTTATTTATTTATTCTTATTTTATTTAAACACCATTTCAAAACTTTTTACTTACACATTTAAGTGATATTGACTATGCTCTTCCAATTGTGCTGCCATTCTCGCCCAAGATGAAGGCTTACAGGACAAAACAGCCTCCCATTTAATAGTTACTACAAATGTTGCCCTATAGCAGTGGTCAACAATCTCACAATACATCGACAGTGTCCTTATTCAATTTGTGTTCCTTATCATCAGTTTCCTACTCTCCCTCTGCCTTCTGGCCCTTGTCACCGGACTCCTGTACATCGTTAGTCCCATTTAGTTTTACTGGGGTGTCCATTCCCAGGCTTAACATCGAACCTTGAAGGTAACTTCCCCTCTGAGCTGAAAGGGTGTCTGGGGGCCACACTCTCGAGGTTTCTCTAGTATTCTTTAGGCCAGTATATCTGGTCTTCTTTTTTTTTTTTTTTTTTGGGAGTTAAAATTATGCTCTACATCCTACTCCAGCTCTGCCCAGAACCCTCTGTTGTGATCCTGGTCAAAGGAGTCATTGGTGGTAGCCGGGCACCATCCAGCTGTACTGGGCTCAGTCCCGTGGAGGCCTTGGTAGCTGTGGACCATTAGTCCTTCGGACTAATCTTTTCCTTGTATCCTGTTCTCTTCATTCTCCCTTGTTCCCGAAGGGATGAGATCAGTGGAGTATCTTAGATGGCCGCTCATAGGCTTTTAAGACCCCAGACACTACTCACCAAGGTAGAATGTAGAGCATTATCTTTATAAGTAGTGTCATGCCAATTGAGCTAGATGTTCCCCGAGATCATGAGGAGGTTTTTTATAAGTCGGTTAGAACAGTTTATCTTTAAGGATATATCAGTCCTGCCTCCCAGAACCATAATTTTAAATAAGTTTTATAATGTTAAATTTGTTTGGTATGTATATGTATATGTGTAGAAAGAAAGAAGAGGGTGGAGAAAAAGAGAGGGAGGGCTGACAGTATTGAGAGAACCACTGAAAATTTAATTGAGGATTTTCTGTATAAATTAGAGCTGAGCATAAAGAATCGTTTTGTGGTCCATATATCCTCTTTCCCTAGCCTCTTCCTTTTCCCAAATTTTATAGGATATGCATATTCAGATAAGGTGAGCATAATCAGGAAGTCTGCAAATCACAGATGTCTTCCTCATGTATTCAAATGAAAAACAAAGTAGATGTTATTTAGCAGATAGATCTATTTATTAATTAAAAACAAATGAGTGTGTAAAAAAATGAGTGTGATTTTTTTTAATTTTAAGGGGAAAGATTTGGATTTGGAACAGTCATAAGTGACTTCTCAGAATGAAACAGATGGTACAAACCCACCGTCTTGTCTGGGTTCTCTAGAGGAGCAAAACCAGTGAAAACTATATATATATATATAGAGAGAGAGAGAGAGATTTATTTCAAGGAAGTGGCTCATGCAGTTGTGGAAGATGACAAGTCTCTAATCTGTGGGTCAAGCATCAGGCTGGAGGTTTCTCCTGACTCATGTGGTTGCAGGGGCTGACAAACCCAAAATCAGCAGGTCAGGCAGAAGGCTGCTGGCTCACAGAGTTGCAGGAGCTGGTGAAACCCAGCATCTACAGGTCTGGAAACAGGCTTCTGGCTCACATCCCAAGAACCAGAGGTCAGAGGATGATGAGTCAGATGCAGGATCCAGAGAGAGTGAACTTTGCTAGAACACCTGTATATATTGGATGCAGGCCACACTCCCAAGGAAACTCCCTTGTCAACTGATTGGCTGCTCACATCAGATCACAGAATGAAGGATAATTACCTCATTACATAACTGCCAAACTAGGTCATTATGTAACTGCCAAACCACTGAGAATAATGGTCCAGCCAAGTTGATACACAACCTTGACCATCACACCCATTTGGATACCACTATTTTCAATAAAATCAGGGAACCGTGTTCCATTGTACTATCCTCCACCATCACCTCCAGACTCATAGGACAGCAACCACAGTGCTTTTTGAGTATGCTGTCATTCTCTCTCGCTAATATATTTATTAATGCCTAGGTGAAGACAGTGTTCTTGGGTGTTCCCAAGAGTATGATTAGGGGGTGGTTGAGCAGGTTGCCCATAATAGATGCATTCCAACATTCTCATCTTTCTGAGCCAGTGGACTCTACTCTATGCCAAGTAAGTTCTGGAATCTCAAGGCCATTGATTGTAGGCCACTGTTGGGTCCATGCTTCAGTTGACCAACCTAGTGGTGAAAAACTACATCTCAGTATTGAGACACAACATATTAAATCACAAATCCCCAGTGAATACACCCATTTGATAAATTTATCTGTATCTAGTTTTTATTTAATCTCCTTTGGCCTAAACCCTTAGAACTGATTCCTATATGCTGCCCATACTCCCTCTAATACAGATCAGAAAGATCCTACAACTCCTTCATTGTATAATCATCTCCTTCACTTCTATATCTGGCCTATGTTGGGATCTTAACTTTTATTATGTACCTGGATAAAGGCAGGTGACTGGGGAGGTATTGAGGATAATTGGCATCCTTCTTTTGAGGCAACTACTCCAGGTAAATTTAATGAAAGATTTTATGCAAAATAAGGCCCCTTAAGTAGTAGGGACCATGGGGGACAGGATGAGGCTGCAAGGAAGGTTCAGTGAGATATGAGGCTTCAAGTTTGCAGCCTCATCTGTTTCTGCCCAAAGGTCCCCATCCCATGTCTCAGGACGCTACTCATTCCCAATCACATCTATCTCTTAGCCTAAGACATTTGGTCAGTGTTGTACAGGTCACTGTCATGTGCCTCCTGATGTGATGCACTGAGAAGAGCATAGCATCATTTCTGTGGTATTCTAGGCAGGAATGAATTGTGTGATTCTAGTCCTAAAAATTAGATGGACTCAAATTGATCGTCACCCTATAGTGAAAGGCCTGTACTCTTTAAAACTGCCAATGACATGAGAGGTAGGGAAGACTGAGGAACTATTCTAGACCACAGAAAACTGAAGAGACATCTCTGCTAAATGCAGGCCATGTTTCTGGACTGGATCCTGAACTAGAAAAAAAAGGAAGATGTTATTGGAGTAGTTGGCAAAATTTGAATTGCGCCCATGGATTTGGATGGTAGTGTTCTATCAATGTCAATTTTTGTAATTTGGAAGGTTGCATATTTATTATGTCCGAGAGTGTCCTTGACTCTGAGAAGTACAGATTGAGGTATTTAGGAGTAATTGGGCATAATATCTGCAGCTTCTTCTTAATGGTTCAGAAAAACACTACTGGTAATAGGTACAGAGAGAGAGGGTGATGGAGCAAATATAGTAAAATATTAACTATTAGGGAATCTAGTTGAAGAGGATACAGGAATTCTTTATACTACGCTTCCAAATTTTCTATAAAATTGAAATTATTTCAAAATAAAATATTTCTTAAAACATTTAAATTCAGATATAAATAATTTATGATTATGGACAAAATGTTTGGAACAGTAGCCTTTCTTAATCAAAATATTGGGAAGTGACCTGCCTACCTGCACTATGCGCTGAACATCACACCCCCAAGCAGCACAGGCATGACCTACCGGAACCTGCCCTGCACTGATTACCAACCCGCCCTAGTGTGTGCCACAAACTCATCCCAGCCCCTCCCCTTCAGCTGGACCTGCCCTGCTGCAACATAGCTGAGCGACTGGCCCTGCCCATTGGACATGGAGGTGAAAAGTATCATGCCCACACATGAGCAAACAGTAAAGAACGCACAGCCCTCCTGCTCAGACATAACCAAATAAAACAAAAAAGCAGGATGAAACAAACATATCTACAGTCAATAAGCAAAGAAAATAAATACTGAATGTCTCGAATACAGCAGACAATATCAAAACGTATTTTAAAAAAATAACAAGATGGTTCCAGTAGGCATCCAAAATAAAGCACCAGATGACTTTCCAGTAGAAGAAAAGGCATTAGAACTACCTGATAGGGAATTTAAATCTTTAATATTCAGAACGATCCAAGAGTTGAAGCAAAAAGCAGACAAAGATGAGAAAAAATTGACAAATTCATGGAAAAAGCAGACAAATTCATGGAAAATACAGACCAAAAAATGGAAGAATTCAGGAAATAATACAGGAACAATATACCAAAATAAATTCACAACTAGAAATCATACAAAAACAACCATTAGAAATCCAAAAGATAAATAACAAGATTTCAGAAATGGACAGTGTCGTAGAAAAGCTGAGGAGCAGGTTTGAAATGATGGAAAACAGGATCAGCAAAATTGAAGACAAACACTTGGATACAACTCTGAGGAAAAATCAAAAAAAGAACGAAGAAAAATGAAGAAAACCTGAGAATTATGTGGGATACAATCAAAAGCAAAAATTTTCAAGTGATCAGAGTTCCATAACGGGGAGAAAATGGAAAACACGGAGAACATCATTGAAGAATTGCTGACAGACAACTTCCCTGATATCATGAAAGATGAAAAGCTGACCATCCAGGAAGCTCAACGAACCCCATATAGGATAGACCCCAAAAGAAAATCATCAAGGCATATCATAATCACACTCACTAAAACCAAAGACAAAGAAAGAATCCTGAGAGCAGCTTGAGAAACATGAAAAATCACATACAGAGGAAAAACAATAAGACTAAGCTTGGATTATTTGGCAGAAACCATGCAGGCAGGAAGGCAGTGGGATGCCATGTATAAAACCTTGAAAGAAAAAAATTGCCAATCAAGAATAATATATCCTGCAAAACACCTGTTCAAATATGATGGTGAAATTAGGACATTTTCACATAAACAGAAATTAAGGGACTATGTAAAAACGAAACCAGACCTACAAGAATTATTAAAGGGAGTCCGTCAATCTGAGAACAAACAACATCAGACCACAGCCTGAATCTACGACGCAGGGTAGTACCTGCCAGATACCAACCTAGGAAGTGAACTCTCAAGGACTATCCGAAACCAAAAGAATTACAACGGGGAGCCAGAGAGGTTAATATGTAAATGACAACAACATCAGAACAATAAAAGGGGGAATAAACAGTGTAAGTATAGAACCTTCTAATAGAGAGGAAGGCAAGGTGATACCAAGTAATAATAGACTGCTTCCAACCTAGTAAAAAATGGATAAATTTCAAGATAACCACAAAGAAAGTTAACAAACATACTTATCAGAATAAAGAAGAAAAACAATGTCTCAGTAAAAACAAAATCTATAAAAACAAAAGAAATGAAAAAAAAAATCCACACACAAAGGAATTCAGCACAGGAGAGTAAGAAGAACAAAGAAAACGTTAGCACCACACAAAAAAGCACTACAAAATGATAGCAATAAACTCACATCTATCAATAATTATACTGAATATAAACAGCCTAAAGGCACTCATAAAGATACAGGGAGTAACAGAATGGATAAAAAAACAGGATCCATCAATATGCTGCCTACAAGAGACACACCTTAGAAACAAAGATGTAAATTTATTAAAAATTAAAGGATACAAAAAAACATATCAAGCAGACAGCTATCAAAAAAGAGCGGGAGTGCCAATACTAATCTCAGATAAAATAGACTTTAAAACAAAATCCACCATAAAACACAAAGAAGGGCACTATATAATGATTAAAGGGAAGATCCATCATGAAGACATAACAGTGATAAACATCTACATACCCAGTGACAGGGTTCCAAAATACATAATAAAACAAACTCTAACAGGACTGAAAAGAGAAATTGACAGTTCCGCAATAATAGTAGGAGACTTCCACACATCGCTCTTGGTAAAGGACAGAACAACTAGAAAGAAACTCAACAAAGATACAGAAGAACTAAAGGGCACAATCAGCCAAGTTGACCTCATAGACATATATAGAACACTCCACCCGACAGCTGCAAAGTACACGTTCTTTTCCAGTGTACATGGAACGTTCTCCATAATAGACCAAATGTTAGGCCACAGAGCAACCCTCAACAAAATCCAAAACATTGAGAGAATACAAAGTCTCTTCTCTGACCACAACGCCATCAAGGTAGAAATTAACAACAGGAAGAGCAAGGGAAAAAACCAATTACATGGACACTGAATAACACCCTGCTTACAAACCACTGGGTAATAGAAGAAATCAGAGATGGAATAAAAAAATTCTAGAATCAAACGAGAAGGAAAACACATCATACCAAAACCGTTGGAACACAGCAAAGGCAGTCCTCAGAGGACAATTTTTGGCAATAGATGCACACATCCAAAAAGAAGAAAGCGACAAAATCGAAACATTAGCTACACAACTCGAAAAAAGCAGAACAGCAAAAAAAAGCCGAGAGCCAACAGAAGAAATAAAGATCAGAGCAGAAACAAATGAAATAGACCCTAGAAAAACAGTAGAAAGAATCAACAAAACCAAAAGTTGGTTCTCTGAAAGGATCAACAAAATCAACAAACTGCTGGCCAAACTGAAAAAAACAAAAACAGGAGAGAATGCAAATAACACAAATAAGAATTGAAATGGGGGACATTACAACAGACCCAACTGAATAAAAAAGATCATAACAGAGTATTATTAAAAAAATATATTCCAACAAAATTTGAAAACCTAGAGAAAATGGACAAATTTCTAGAAACACACTACCTAACCAAAGTAACACAAAATGATGCTAAAAATCTGAACAGACCCCTAACGAGAAGAGATCGAAAAGGTAATAAAAAAAACTTCCAACAACAAAAAAAATTCATGGCCCAGATGGCTTCACTGGAGAATTCTATCAAACATTCAGAGAAGAGTTTACACCAGTACTACTCAAACTATTTCAGAACATAGAAAAAGAAGCAATACTTCTGAATACATTCTATGAAGCCATCATAACCCTCATACCAAAACCAGGCAAAGACACCACAAAAAAAGAAAATTATAGACCAATATCTCTCATGAATATAGATGCAAAAATTCTCAACAAAATTCTAACCAATAGAATTCAGCATCATATCAAAAAAATAATACACCATGACCAAGTAGGATTCATACTAGGTATGCAAGGCTGGTTCAACATTAGAAAATCAATCGGTGTAATCTACCACATAAATAAAAGGAAAGAAGAGAATCACATGATGATCTCAATTGATGCAGAAAAGGCATTTGACAAAGTCCAACACCCATTCCTGATAAAAACTCGCAATCAAATAGGTATAGAAGGGAAATTTCTCAACATAAAAAAGGACATCTATGCAAAACCAATGGCCAACATCATTCTTAATGGAGAGAGGCTGAAAACATTCCCCTTGAAAACAGGAACAAGACAAGAATGCCCTTTATCATCACTCCTATTTAACATTGTGCTGAAAGTCCTTGCTAGAGCACTAAGGCAAGAAAAAGAAATAAAGGGCATCCAGATTGGTACTGAAGAACTTAAACTGTCCATATTTTCAGATGATACAATACTATACCTAGAAAACCCTAAAGAATCCACAAGAAAACCTCTGGAACTAATAGAAGATTCAGCAGAGTAGCAGGATACAAGATAAACGTAAAAAAATCAGTTGGATTCATATATATCAATAAAGAGAACAATGAAAAGGAAATCAGGAAAAAATACTATTTATAATAGCCCCTAAAAAAGTAAAATACTTAGGAATAAATCTAACCAGGGATGTAAAAGATCTATACAAAGAAGACTACAAAACACTACTGCAAGACACCAAAAGAGATCTAGGTACGTGGAAAAACATACCATGCTCATGTATAGGTAGACTCAACATTGTAAAAATATCAGTTCTACCCAAAGTGATTTACAAATGCAATGCAATCCCAATCCAAATACCAATAACATTCTTTAAAGAGATGGAAAAACTAATCATTAACTTTATATGGAAAAGGAAGAAGCCCCAGATAAGTAAAGCACTATTGAAGAAGAAGAATAAAGTAGTAGAAGGACTTGCATTACCTGACCTCAGAACCTACTATACAGCTATGGTAGTCAAAACAGCCTGGTACTGGTACAATGACAGATACACTGACCGATGGAACAGAACTGAGAACCCAGATGTAAATCCATCCTCCTATGGTCACCTGATCTTCAACAAGGCCCCAAAGTCCTTGTTCCCAAATGGGGAACAGACAGTTTTTTTAACAAATAGTGCTGGCAAAACTGGATGTCCATCTGGAAAAAAATGAAACAGGACCCATACCTCACACCATACACAAAAGCTAATTCACAATGGATCAGAGACCTGAATATAAAACCAAAAACCATGAAGATCATAGAAGAAAAAATAGGATCAACGCTAGAGGCCCTAATACACGGCATTAACAGGATACAAACCATAACCAACAACACACAAACTCCAGAAGATAAGTTAGATAACTGGGATCTTCTAAAAATTAGACACTTAAAACGCTCATCAAAAGATTTTAGCAGAAGAGTAAAAAGAGAACCTACAGTCGGGAAAATTTTTTGGCTATTACAAATCAGGCAAAGGTCTAATCTCCATAATCTACAAGAAAATCCAACACCTCTACAACAAAAAGACAAATAACCCAATTAAAAAATAGGCAAAGGAAATGAACAGACACTTCACCAAAGAAGACATTCAAGTGGCCAACAGATAGATACATGAGGAAATGCTTGTGATTACTAGCCATTAGAGAAATGCAAATCAAAACCACAATGAAATACCATCTATCATGGATTGAATTCTTTTACCCCAAAATATCTGTCAACTTGGCTAGGTCATGATTCCCAATATTGTATGATTGTCTACTGTTTTGTCTTTTGATATGATTTCCCTGTGTGCTGTAAATTCTATCACTATGATGTAATAAAATGGATTAGCGGCTGTTATATTGATGAGGTCTGCAAAATTAGATAGTGTCTTAAGGCAGTCTCTTTTGAGATATAAAAGAGAGAAGCCAGCAGAGAGACAGGGGGACCTCATACCACCAAGAAAGCAGCGCCAGGAGCAGAGTTTCCTGTGCTGAGATGCTCGCAGACCAAGGGAAGATTGATGACAAAGACCTTCCACGATAGCCAACAGAGAAAGCCTTCTCCTGGAGCTGATGCCCTGAATTTGGACTTGTAACCTACTAGACTGTGAGAGAATAATTTTCTCTTTGTTAAAGTCATCCACCTGTGGTGTTTCTGTTATGGCAGCACTAGATGACTAAGACACCATCCAACCCCGGCATTACTGGCACAAATCAAAGAAACAAGAAATAACAAATGTCAGATAGGCTGTGAAGAGATTGGAACTCTTATGCGCTGCTGGTGGGAATGCAAAATGATACACCCATTTTGGAAAATGATACGACTCTTCCATAGAAAGCTAGAAATAGAAATACCATATGATCCAGCAATCCCATTCCTAGGAGTATATCCTAGAGATATAAGAGCCATCACATGAATAGATATATGCACACCCATGTTCATTGCAGCACTGTTCACAACAGCAAAAAGATGGAAACAACCTAGGTGCCCATCAGTAAAAGACGAATGGATAAACAAATTATGGTATATTCACACAATGGAGTATTATGCAACCATAACAGTGATGAATCTGCAAAGCATTTCATGGATGAATATGGATGGTATTAGGCTGAGTGAAATAAGTCAATCACAAAAGGACGAATATTGTAGGAGACCACTACTGTAAAAACTTCATGAAAAGGTTTACACAAAAAAAGAAACAACTGTTGATGGTTATGAGTGAGGGCAGGGGTGAGGATGGAAAAACACTAAATAGATAATAGATAAGTGGTAACTTTGGTGAAGGGCAATACAACAAGCAATACTGGAGAAGTCAGCACAACTTGTACAAGACAAGGTTGCGGAAGCTCCAAAGACACATCCAAACTCTCTGAGGGACCAAACTGGTGGGCTGGGAGCTGTGAGTACCAGCTCAATTGGCATAAAGTAGTTTATATAGAAAATGTTCTACGTTCTACTTTGGTGAACAGCATCTGGGGTCTTAAAAGCCCGAGAGCGGCCATGTAAGATATTCCACTCGTCTCACCCCTTTGAGAGCAAGGGAGAATGAAGAAAACTGAAAATACAAGGGAAAGATTAGTTCAAAGAACTAATGAACCACATCTACCATGGCCTCCACCAGACTGAGTCCAGTACACTAGATGGTGCCTGACTACCACCACTGACTGCTCTGACAGGGATCACAATAGAGGGTCCCGGCCAGAGCAGGAGAAAAATGTGGAAAAAAATTCTAACTCACAAAAAAAAAGACCAGACTTACTGGCCTGTCAGAGACTGGAGAAATCCCAATATGACCCCCAGATACCCTTTTAGCCCAGTAATGAAGTCACTCCAGAGGTTCACCCTTCAGCCAAAAATTAGACAGGCCCATAAAACAAAGCAAGACTAAAGGAACACACCAGCCCAGGGGCAAGGACTAGAAAGCAGGAGGGGACAGGAAAGCTGGTAATAGGGAACCCAAGGTCGAGAAGGGAGAGTGTTGACATGTCGTGGGGTTGTTAAACCAATGTTATAAAACAATATGTGTACTGTTTATTGAGAAACTAGTTCTGTAAACCTTCATCTAAAGTACAATTGAAAAAAAACAACTAGAAAGTGAGTCTGGGCCAATCTTAAACAAGAGCCCAAAACTTTGTATGTTCTAAGAGTATTGTGCTGCAGATATACAAAGTACCTAACTTGGTCTCAGACTAATTGGTCGTTAGGTAAAACATAATGAATATGAAACGGATGGCAAATACTGTTTTCATTTCAGTAGCTTATTTCATTAACTTTTGGCTCCAGGAGTTCAATCTGATATTTATCTGTTGTTGTTGTGTGCCGTCAAGTCAGTTCTGACTTGTAACAGCCCCATGTGACAGAGCAGAACTGCCCCATACTGTTTTCTTGGCTGGGATCTTTATGGAAGCGTATTGCCAGCTCTTTCTTCCATGGAGCTGCTGGGAGCATTCAGACTGCTAACCTTTTAGTTAGCAGCTGAGCTCTTAACCGTTGTGCCTTCAGGGCTTCTATTACATGATAGCTGTTGCAAAAATGATTTCTTTCAAGTTTTCAGTTGACTTTTAATTCAATTACTTACTTTCCTTTTATGTTTTGAATTGTGTTAGTCAAAGTGAAAGAGAAGAATTTGAAAATGAGTTCAAGCAACAGTATGAACGAGAAAAAGTGTTATTAACTGAAGAAAATAAAAAGCTAACAAGTGAACTTGATAAGGTGAGTCATTCAGTCTCATTTGTATTGAGCATATGCTGTGATAGGAATTGTGGGTTTAATTTTATATTTGGTGTTCATTTTTGATTTAGTAATTCTCCTTACTAAGATTACTTACATGGGACAGGAAATTTTTTGTTATACCAGTCTGTGACAGAAGCCTTCTGGAGAGAGAGTTTTGCTTATCTCATCTTATCCTTTGTCCCATTTATTTTGTGGGACCTCTATATTTTACTTTTCATCTATTTTCTTTTTAACTCTTTTCTCTCATGCTCATCACTTATTCTGCCATGGCTTGCTAAGTTCAGCAATACTTTGAAATTCAAATGGTTGGCCCTTGGCAAGAGCAAGCAAAACTTGGTGGAATTATGACATCTGTGATACCGTATTCACCATGGAGAACTGCTAATAGCTAAAAATGAGACCATTGGTTTTTGACAGTTGGTAGTTGAGAATCCAAAGAAACCAACTCTCCTAAACTCTGTAGCTTGAATAAAAGGAGAGCTATAGATTGAATTTAAAATTAGCCAGATTTATGAACAAATTTTCAAATACTTAATGGAATGTTTTTCCATTTAGTATCAGATTTTTCAAGCTGCCATTGTGCATTTCTTGTGCCACTTCTTAACATACAGCTGTAAAAATCCTAATATTAACTAGAAGTTTTAGTGATTCTATTTATATTTAAATAAGAAGGGTTGGATAATTGTGTTTTATAATGATTTTTAGGATTTTTCTCCAATAAAAGTATTATGTTTAATTATCAGTTATTCCATTAATAGCCTGAAGGACCATGACTAAATAGTTGTAAAAGAGACTCCCTATTCTGTGAATAACTCACTTTTCTATTGTGTTCCGTATCTCTCTGTTTCCCTCACAACTTCCCTGTGACTTATTTTGTTTTCTAATAACGTAAGAAATTACTCTTTTTGTTTGATTGAAAACGCCTTTAGAAAGTACACTATTCATGTTGTAAAGACTTATGAAGCTAATATATACAAGAATTGTAGAAAATGGCTGTATAATAAGTATTATATAGTATTATAAATGGATTTTTTTAAACCGTTAATAGTGTATATACTTTCAAAAATAGCTGTTAGTTATTTCTACTAAAAACTGACGATATTTGAACTTTATCCAACTAGATCACATAATTATTTTGTGTGTTTGACTAATGGCTATAAAATTAAATATCATTTCTATCTACAAGACAGAATTTTAAGATTCTGTTAAATTAAGAATTTTACCTCGAGATAAAAATAATAATATTAAATTCTAGAAGGCCTCTTTATGTAGAGTGACTAAGCAAATTATCCAATAAAAGATTTAATTACAGTTTAATAAAAATCATATTGGGAAATAATCAGATTGAACATAGATCAAATCTTGTATTCTACTTTTGGTTTAATATCATCATTACTCTAAGGTTCTGCTGAGTTTACCAAAAATATATATTTAGAGAGAATTTTTTAAAATGTTCTTTTGATTAAAATTGTGTTGAGATCTAATACATCCATAAGGAAGAGACTTAACTTAGGTATGCTATGCATTGTGAAGACTCCTTGTAGTCTGATGAGGCCTGAAGGATAAAGATAAAAGCCTGACTCCTCCTAAGTTTATAAAATATAACATAATATTTTCTTACTAAATTGAAATGTACAATAGAGTATAAGTACAACCCTGAGAACAAATTCATGTGGTAGGCAAACATTTAATGACAAATGGTTACAAGGCAATATGTAACCCTGGGGAAATAGGGAAGGATCAGGATTTCTGTTTCCATTTGAACTTCTTCTCTATTTTTGCTGCTTCTATACAACTTTTACTTCTCTATTTTTGCTGTATTTTGTTGTTTAGATTTTGTTTCTCTCTATGCTTAACACTTACTCCACCTCACTACATATTTTCACCGTCTCTTTCTGGTTTGGTTTAAATTGGGTATTTTCTACAAGAGGGATAACAAAAAAGTGCATTTGCTCCTACCACACAACTTTCTACTGGGGACTAGCTTGAAGAAAACTGGCTTCCTTCTCAACAAAGCTACAGATATAGAAGCTAAAAATCAATTGCTAGATTAATTTTTAAAGTTACATTTGTGTAACTAATAGATATTTTGCATTCCTATTTTTAAACCACAAGATGAAAAATTAAAATAGAAAAGAATTGGATGATATTTTCAAAGCTCTGTTTTTCATTGAAAGATAACTTACTGCAAATAAAATTTGTCATGTATGCTGGGGAGTGAAAATAAATGGTTTATATAAGAACACATGTAATTTATAGTTATGTCTTCTTTTTTTAATTATTATTTTACAGAAAAGCCACATTTCAAAAAATGTAGAAATATTAAACATGAAAGTTACTCATAATCTAAATATCACAGTACAACTGTTTTTATTTTAAATGTTACCTTCCAGATTTTGCCTGTATCATAATTGCAGTCATGTATAATTCCATTTAGTAATCCACCTTTTCATTTAAAATGTTATGAGCATTTTTTATATTCCTATGTAGTCTTATAATAAGTCAGACAAGTGAAAGTATAAATAGTAAAACCTTCTCATTCACAGACATTCAAAATTAACTAATATTTAGGTAGAATTTACTATGTACAGGTTCTCTTCTAAGTTACTTTATACTACTCATTTAATTCTCATAATAACTGTTTGAGGTATATCCTGTTATACTTCCTATTTTATAGATGAAAATACTGAGGCAAAGAAGGGTCAAGCTACTTTCCTAGATCCCAGAACTGGGAAGTGTTAGAATGAGATTTAAACACTGGTAGTCTTGCTCTGAAGTCCATGCTTTTATTCAATAACAATGCAAAGGTTAACTTTGTTTTTAATTAAACAAATTAAGCAATCTGTTTAAAATTACTTGTAACTGTTGTAATATGGTAGTGCAAAGTCTGCATTTTCCTTCTCTTCTTGCAAATCTCCAGTTGAAATTTAACCACAAGTTAGTTGGAGGGCTACCAGAAGCAGTGGTAATCAAAAAAGGATGTATTGTGGGAGTTAGTGAAGAGAAGACACTGCATCTGTAATTCTCAAAAAGTAGCTGGTACAATTAGACTTCTCATTATGGTAGCATGAAGAGGTTGATGAATCTTCTCAAAAAAATAGTTTAGAAGTGGATACAGTTGTCAAAAACAACCATTTTATAGCTCTGGAAATTAACCAGAGGAACACAACTACAAAGTATTGCTGAGATTAAGGAACATCTAAACAAATTGAGATATATGCCATGTTCATGGATTAGAAGAATCACTATTCTTAGGATAGCAGTTCTCCCCAAATTGATCTGTAGATTCAGGGAAATCTCTGTGAAAATTCTGGTAGGCTTTTTTGTTGAAATTGACAATCTTAGCTTCACTGGAGAATTCTACCAAACATTCAGAGAAGAGCTTACATGAGTACTACTCAAACTATTTCAGAACATAGAAAAGGGATACTTCTGAATTCATTCTATGAAGCCAGCATAACCCTGATACCAAAACCAGGCAAAGACACCACAAAAAAAGAAAATTACAGATCAGTATCTCTCATGAATAAAGATGCAAAAATTCTCAACAAAATTCTAGCCAACAGAATTCAGCATTATATCAAAAAAAAATAATACACTGTGACCAAGTGGGATGCATACCATGCAAGGATGGTTCAATGTTAGAAAATTAGTCAACATAATTCACCACATAAATAAAAGAATCACATGATCATCTCAGTTGGCGCAGAAAAGGCATTTGACAAAGTCCAACATCCATTCCTGATAAAAACTCTCAGTAAAATAGGTATAAAAGGGAAATTCCTCAACATAATAAAGGGCATCTATATAAAACCAACAGCTAACGTCATTCATAATGGAGAGAGGCTGAAAACATTCCCCTTGAGAACAAGACAAGGAAGCCCTTTATCACCACTCCTATTTAACATTGCTGGAAAGCCTAGCTAGAGCAATAAGGCAAGAAAAAGAAATAAAGTACATCCAGATTGGTAAGGAAGAAGTAAAACTGTCTCTATTTGCGGATGATACGATACTATACCTAGAAAACCCTAAAGACTCCATGAGAAAACTACTGGAATTAATAGAAGGATTCAACAGAGTAGCAGGATACAAGATAAACGTACAAAAACCAGTTGGATTCCTATATACCAATAAAGAGAACAATGAAAAGGAAATCAGGAAAAAATACTATTTATAATAGCCCCTAAAAAAGTAAAATACTTAGGAATAAATCTAACCAGGGATGTAAAAGATCTATACAAAGAAGACTACAAAACACTACTGCAAGACACCAAAAGAGATCTAGGTACGTGGAAAAACATACCATGCTCATGTATAGGTAGACTCAACATTGTAAAAATGTCAGTTCTACCCAAAGCGATTTACAAATGCAATGCAATCCTAATCCAAATACCGATAACATTCTTTAAAGAGATGGAAAAACTAATCATTAACTTTATATGGAAAAGGAAGAAGCCCCAGATAAGTAAAGCACTATTGAAGAAGAAGAATAAAGTAGTAGAAGGACTTACATTACCTGACCTCAGAACCTACTATACAGCTATGGGAGTCAAAACAGCCTGGTACTGGTACAATGACAGATATACTGACCAATGGAACAGAACTGAGAACCCAGATGTAAATCCATCCTCCTATGGTCACCTGATCTTCAACAAGGCCCCAAAGTCCATCAAATGGGGAACAGACAGTTTTTTTAACAAATAGTGCTGGCAAAACTGGATGTCCATCTGGAAAAAAATGAAACAGGACCCATACCTCACACCATACACAAAAGCTAATTCACAATGGATCAGAGACCTGAATATAAAACCAAAAACCATGAAGATCATAGAAGAAAAAATAGGATCAACGCTAGAGGCCCTAATACACGGCATAAATAGGATACAAACCATAACTAACGATATACAAACACCAGAAGATAAGCTAGCTAACTGGAATCTTCTAAAAATTAAACACTTAGCTTATCAGAAGATTTCACCAAAAGAGTAAACAGAGAACCTACAGACTGGGAAAAAATGTTTGGCTATGACAAATCTGACAAACGTCTAGTCTCTCAAATCTACAGGAAAATCCAACACCTCTACAACAAAAAGAGAAATAATCCAGTTAAAAAATGGGCAAAGGATATGAACAGAAACTTCACCAAAGAAGACATGCAGGCAGCTATCAGACACATGAGGAAATGCTCGTGATCACTAACCATTAGAGAAATGCAAATCAAAACCACAATGAGATACCATCTCACCCTGGCATTACTGGCACCAATAAAAAAATAACATATGTTGGAGAGGCTGCAGGAAGATTGGAACTCTCATGCACTGCTGGTGGGAATGCAAAATAGTGCAACCATTTTGGAAAATGATATTGCACTTTCTTAAAAAGATAGAAATGGAAATACCATACGATCCAGCAATCCCACTCCTAGGAGTATATCCTAGAGAAATAAGAGCGTCACACAAATAGACGTTTGCACACCCATGTTCATTGCTGCATTATTCACAATAGCAGAAAAATAGGAACAACCTAAGTGCCCATCAATAGATGAATGGTTAAACTGTGGTACATACACACAATGGAATACTACGCAACAGTAAAGAACAATGATGAACCTGCGAAACATCATGGATGAATCTGGAGGGTATTATGCTGAGTAGAATATGTCAATCACAAAAGGACAAATATTGTATGAGACCTCTATTATAGAAACTCATGAAAAGATGTATACACAAAAAGAAACAATCTTTGATGGTTACGAAGGAGGTGAGAGGTGAGGAGGGAAGAACACTAAGTAGACAACAGATAAGTGATATCTTTGGTGAAGGGTAAGACAGTACACAGTACTGGGGAAGCCAGCACAATTTGTTCAAGTCAAGGTCATAGAAACTCCATAGACACATCCAAAAAGAAAAAGAAATTGGCTTACCCTTAGATTTATGTGGGAATACGAAGGACCAATAATAGCCAAAAAAACTTTGAGAACGAAAAGCAAAGCAGGAGAATTTACCTGATTTTAAAACATACTATAAATCCACAGTAATAAAAAGAGTATATTGTTGGCATAATGGAGCCGAGTACAGAGTCTAAAAATAAGCCCTCACATTTATGATCAATTGAGTTCAACAAAAGTGCCAAGGCAATTCAGTTCAAAATGGTGCTGGAATAATTGGATATCCATGTATAAAAAGAGTGAACTTAGATCCTTACCTCACACCATATATAAAAATTAATAACTAAAACAAGATCATAAACTGAAATATGAAAGCTAATCATAGGAGAATATCTTTGTGACTTTGGATTAGTCAAAGATTGCAAAATATAACAGTAAAAGTACAATCCATGAGAGAAAAATAATGATAAATTGGACTTCATCAAAATTTAAAGACAACATTAAGAAAATGAAAAGACATGCCACAGATGGGGAGGAAATATTTGAGAATTATTTATGTGATAAAGGACTTGTATCCAGAATATATAAAATAGTCTTACAACTCAATAATAAAAAATGAATGCAAACAATCCAATGAAAAAGTGGACAAAAATTTTGAATAGATATTTCACCAGAGAAGATACATGAATGACAAATTAGCACATGAGAAGATACTCAACATCATTTTAAAAAACCGAACCCATTGCTGTTGAGTCAATTCTGACTCGTAGCAACCCTATAAGAATAGAACTGCCCCATAGGATTTCCAAGGAGCAGCTGGTGGATTTGAACTGCAAGCCTTTTGGTTAGCAGTTGTAGCACTTAACCACTGTGCCACCAGAGCCCCTCAACATCATTAATCATTAGGAAAATGCAAATTCAAACCACAGGAGATACTACTGTATACCCTCTAGCATGGCTGTGATCAAAAAGAGTGACTATGTCAACTGGTGGCAAGGATGTGAAAGAACTGGAACTCTAATACACTGCTGGTGGGAATGTAAAATGGTATAGCCACTTTAGAAAATGATTTGGAAATAAAAATTAAGCATATACTTAGGATACAACCCAGCAGTTTTACTCCTAGATATTTATCCAACAGAAATGAAAACATACTCCCTTTAAAGACTTGTATATGAATATTCGTAATATCATTATTCATAATAACTGGAAACAATGCAAATGTTTATCAAATGGTGAATGGGTAAACAAAGTATATTGTACCCATGAAATACTACTCAGCAATAAAAGGGAGTGAACTTCTGATACATACAACACCATGATTGAGCGTCAGTAATACTGTTATAAGCAAAAGAAGTCAGATACAAAAGGCTTCATATTGTATGATTCCACTGATCATAAAATTTCTAGAAAAGGCAAGACTATAGACACAGAAAGCAGATCACTGATGCTGAGAACTCAGGCTGGGAACCAGGATCAACTGCAGATAGACATGGGGGAGATTTCTTAGGAATGGAAGTGTTCTAAAACTGGATTATGGTGATCACTGCACAATTGTTTAAAATCACCATCAGTCCCTGGGTTACGAATGTCCGACTTACGGACAACTCGTACTTGCCCTTTGATGTTATGTAAATCAGCCCTCACTTTGAAACCATTGAACCAACCCCTACTCAGCAACAAGTTCTTCATCACAATCACTTTCACTTGATGCACGTGCAGCTTTTAAATTATTGAAAAGGGTTCAGAGCCTTTTCTTGCACTAAAGTAAGGCAAAATAAAAATCATGGGCACCTGTTCTGACATACCTACAGATTCTTAAAGACACACTCAGGAATGGATCTCGCTTGTAACCCAGGGACTGCCTGTACTAAAAATCATCAAACTATACACTTATAATGGGTTTATTTTATGTTATGTAAGTTATTCCTGAATAAATTTATTATAAAAATAGCTGATAAAATACATGTTCAGAGATGAATGGCACACCGTGAGGTACAAAACTTAAATCCTTTGTTCGCAATAGGAGGATCAGGGTTTGTGCTGGCAGTGATAGCTTCTCTGGACCCCGTTTCCTTCTGAGAAGCCAAGGAGGTTGAAGGTGTAGAGTAAAATGAGGATTTGCAGGCAAATCATATATACATGAAGCGATTTATTTCTGTGGCAGAGGCAAAGAAATAAAGTTTTGCGTTATGACTTATGCTGCAACTGCCTATCTCTACCCAGAAGTAAAGGTTAAAAAGACACACACACACACACACACACACACTCTCACACTCACACACACACACACACCTGGGTCATTAGGAGAAGTCCTGTTGTCTTAGGAGGTTGGCAAACTAAAGCCTCTGGCCACATCTGATGCACAAAGTGTTTTTATGGCCTACAAACTAAGAATTATCTTTACATTTTTAAAGATTATTTAAAAAGAATAGTATGCAATAGATACCATATGTGGCCTGCAAAGCTGAAAATATTTACTGTTCGATTGTTTATTGTAAAAGTTTGCCAGCCCCTGATTTGCAACATGGTTTCGGCCTCTAATCCCCACAAACCTTCTGTAAATAGCTGTTCTAGGAACAACTCAACTCCTTCAAAGTTCAGTTATCAAAAAGAAACTAGCACAGTGTCTGTATAACTATGTAAGAAAGGAAGTAATTGGAATAACTAATGGCAGATGGAGACCACTTACCAGAAAAAAAGGTAGCCATGAAACAGGTTAAAATTGTATGCAAGTAATTTATCGTCAGTTTTTTTAAAACTTAATAAAGCAAGAACTTTTGCTTCTGACTGTGAGAGATTAGTTTGCATCATACCCATCACTACACCAAGAAGATCTATAAAGCAGGATTTTTTTAAAAAAAATTATTTCTGTAGGAGCACTTCTTACAATATGTATCTGTAGGAAGGCATTGACAAGATAACTAGGCAGCCAGGACTTTAATGACCAAGATCCTATAGAGAAGGGGAATACAGAGAGTGCTGCCCAGCGTTCAGTACCACATTTTCATTTTGCTAATACGCAAACAGTAGCTGAGAATCTGGAAATCTGAGCAGAGTTTTCCACAGTCTCATAAAGCTGGAGAGAGAAAAACTGAAATTCAGTGCAGGCCAAGGTGCAGGATTCTTGGTAAACAAATCAAGCTTTCAACCGGACCCATTCAGAGGCTACTTTCTAGGAATAAGGGTGAACCAGAAAGAGATGAGCCCTCCGAAAAAACTGAAACCTAGCTTCTAATTAGCTCAATTCCTGGTCTAGCTTCAGTCTTATTACCTGCTGGCAGTAAAAGTAAATTTTCTCTGGAGGAAGGTATTATCCAGAGCCTCACATTGTCTCTACAATTTTCATATACAATGTCTGACATGCAGCAGAAAATTACCAAGCATACTACCAAAAAACCTGTTGCCATCAAGTCTATTCTGACTCATAGCAACCCTGTAGGACAAAGTAGAGCTGCCCCATAGGGTTTCCAAGGAGCAGCTGGTAGATTCGAACTATAGACCTTTCGGTTAGCAGCCGAGCTCTTAACCACTGCCGCACCAGGGCTCCATCAAGCATACTAGACACAACCAAATGGCTGAAAACCAAGAGGAAAAAAGATTAACAGCAACACTAAAGAAAAAAATGAAGATGGGCTGGCAGTCAGCACAGACAGGTCCACAGGGTTCCAAGTATTGGAATTTTCAGAAGTGGGCTTTAAAATAACTGTGTGATATGTTCAAGAAAATAGAAGACATGATGAACAATTTCAACAGACAACTGAATCTATATAGAGGAATCAAATAGAATTTTTAGAAGTGAAAATGAAATAACTGAAGTAATTACTCAATAGAAGATTTTACCAATAGATTAGAAAGCATCAAAGAAAGGACTAGGTGAGTAAAAAAAATTTCCAGACTAAAGTATGGACAGAAACTAAAGAGGATGGAAAATACAGAAAAGAGGGCATGAGACATAGGGGAAACAATGAAAAGATCTAACATACAAGTATTTGGATTCCCAGAGGGAGAGGAGAGGGAGACTGAGGCAAAAGCAATATATGAAGAGTTAATGGCCCATAATTTTCCAAAACCTATGAAAAACATTGAGCCACAGATTGTCCCACAAACCCTAAAGATGATAAATAAAAATTAAAATCCACCTAGGCACATCATAGAAAAATTACTGAAAACTAACAGCCAACAGAAAATCCTAAAAGCAGCCAAAGAGAAAGACACATTGCATTCAGAGGAGCAAAGATTAGACTGAGAGCTGACTCTCAATAGGGAAAATGGAATCCAGAAGAGAAAGAAATGACATCTTCGAAGTGCTGAAGGAAAATAACTGCCAACTTAGAATGTTATACACAGCAGAAATATCTTTCAAAAAAGAAGGCAAGTATCCAGACTATAGAAGACTCTACAGGACACACAACTTCCCTTCTTCAATAATAGCAAGAAAAATAAAAGTCTGGAGGGGAACCTATAGAGTAAGAGAGACTTAAAAGACATATTTACTGTTGGAAAGTTTTTTGACATTTTCAGATAACTGGAAATTTGAATAATTGCTACCTATTTGATGACATAAGGAAACTTGTTAAATTTGTTTCAGTGTAATGATTTTGTGGTTGTATTTAAAGAGATTTTTTAGAGATATGTGCAGTAATGTGTATAGGTAAATTATTTGATATCCGATATTTGCTTCAGAATAATACAGGAGGAAGAGCTAACAGGACAGTAGTACAGATGAAACAAGGTTGAAGTTGAGGTGATCATTGTTGAAACTGGACATTGAGCTCATGGGAGTTTTCTTAATACGTTTGAAGTTCTTCATAGTAAAAATTTAAGAAGATGATATAAAGACATTTTCAGACTTGAAAAGAGAGAGAGAGATACTGTCACCAGCAGAACTGAGGAGTTCTTTCTTCAGGCAAAAGAAAATGGAACCGATTTACTATAGGGGGTAAGGAAAGGGAGAAGGAGAATTCAAGGAATACTCGATGTTTTTAAATTTGGTGAACAGAAGGGTATGTAATAATAAGAAATCAGGAGGACAGGCATTTTCTAGTGGAAGATGATGAGTTATCAGATTTGACAAAAGGCATCTGAGACCTTGAATTCCTGATCCTAAAAGTCAGACATGTCTTTAAACTGCCTTTCAGCTTACCACTTTGTATGAGAACTTAAGTATGCATAATCAGCAGTTAGAAGAAGAGGTCAAAGATCTAGCGGACAAGAAAGAGTCAGTTGCACATTGGGAAGCCCAAATCACAGAAATAATTCAGTGGTGAGTACTCTTTTAAATATATGTTTTTGTGGCATACAATCAAATTGGTGTGAATTCCAGGAGGCTACTTACATGTTCTTTATCTTATTTGTTTGCTGTGAAAAATAAATTACTCTGAAAAGCAGTTTTATTACTTATCTGTCATTTGTGTTCTACTATGTTTTATGCTCTGTTCCTCTGTTTGCTAACTCCAACAAATATCTTGTACCAATTTTACACAGCTTCACTCAAAGCTGATAATTCTAAGAAGAAAAAAAAAAGTCCTTTCCTAAGACAGAGTTGGTCCTTTAAGAACTGAAGAAACTTCCTTTATCAGATCAAAATAACTGTATTTGTGATTATTTAAGAAATAGAAAACCTGTAGAAAAATTTAGAAGCTGAAGATGCTGTGCTATCCCCTTCTTTCATAATTATAACAGAATAATTTACACATGGCATTTTAAAAACCTTAAATAGTTGCACTTTAGTTTCATCAGCTGTTCCTTAAAGTCTTGGAGTTTAATTTGGAATAATTATTTTAGTAACGTTCATATTAACTTATTAAGTAATCAGTCTAGTACTTGTAAAAATTTGCATGTCTTTATAGTACATGGAGAAAGTAGAATCCAGTAGGAACGTTATTCTGTAATGGAAATAGGTAGCTTAACTTTTTTTTTTTTCAATTGTACTTCAGATGAAGGTTTACAGAACAAAATATCTTCTCATTAAACAGTACATATACTGTTTTATGACATTGGTTAACAACCCCATGACATGTCAGCACTCTTCCCTTCTCGACCTTGCGTTCCTTATTACCAGCTTTTCTGTTTCTTCTTGCCTTCTAGTCCTTGCCCCTGAGCTGGTGTGCCCCTTTAGTCTCTTTTTGTTTTATGGGCCTGTCTAATCTTTGGCTGAAAGGTGAACCTCAGAAGTGACTTCATCACTGAGTTAAAAGGGTGTCCAGGGGCTGTGCTCTCGGAGTTTCTCCAGTCTCTGTCAGGCCAGTAAGTCTGGTCTTTTTTTGTGAGTTAGAATTTTGTTCTACATTTTTCTCCAGCTCTGTCCAGGATCCTCTATTGTGATCCCTGTCAGAGCAGTCAGTGGTGGTAGCCGGCACCATCTAGTTGTACTGGACTCAGTCTGGTGGAGGCTGTGGTAGATGTGGTCCGTTAGTCCTTTGGACTATTGTTTCCCTTGTATCTTTAGTTTTCTTCGTTCTCCCTTGCTCCCAAAGGGATGAGACCAGTGGAGTATCTAGATGGCCGCTCACAGGTCTTTAAGACCCCAGATGCTACTCACCAAAGTGGTAGCTTAACTTTTTATATTTACTAACTTTTTTTTATTCTTTCTGGTGCATCATGGATTTTTAATTTATATCAAAACAACTGGTTTCTTCATGTATCTGCAGAGCAGTCATTTGTTGTGAATTTTTGTTTCATGTGCTAATATTTCGGTTAAGTATTTTGCCATTTTTCTTATACTAGATTCATAATCTCCTTGTTAAATAAAATCAAAAGTGAATAAACACTGTCTTTTTAAGTAATCTTACCTAAATGACTCAAGTATTTTTATATTGACTTAACTGTTGTTATGTACCGTCCAATCAGTTCCAACTCAGAGCAACCCTTTAGGACGGAGTAGAACTGCCCCATAGGGTTTCCAGGGAGTGGCTGGCAGATTCAAACTGCTGACCTTTTGGTCAGCAGCCAAGCTCTTAACCACTGCTCCATAGGGTTCTTATTTTAACTAATCTTCAGCTCATGAACGTGTGACTATTCAGTGCATATCTAAAGGAAAGTGCCTAAATTTGGAGATTTGATTGTGTTGCAAATAGTACAATTAAATGTCCATTAATGTTTAATTTACATCTATGTCATCAAATCCACATTTCTGAAATGAAATTATTTTACTCTTTAGCCAAGTTTATAATATCAAAAATTATGACTCTTCATTTTGTAAATCCGTTATAATGTAATCAAATTTATAATTAAAGTGGAACTAACAATGACTTTATAGAAGACAAAGCTGATATGACCGAAGACTGAGATCGTAGACCACTGCTCTTTTCCAGTGACTGGCATGGTGGGTTCAGATGGAATGAGAAGTGGTTCTGGTAAAGGAAGGAAGCTTTAAATGTGAACGCTCCTGAAAGGGATAGTAGAAGGGATGAAGATGAAAGTTTTTATATGATGCCACAAAACACTCATTTTACACTTTTGACATTGAGGTGAAATATGCAGAACAAATCAGGAATACAAGGAACTCACTTTGCTTAAGAGCTGTTATTTAGAAATGGATTAACATATAAGATAACAAATTATTGAATACCTGGTAGGCAAAAAGGAGTTCCTCAGTGCAAATGTTTAGTGTGCTCAGCCGCTAACTGAAAGATTGGAGGTTCAGCTCTGCCCAAATGTACCTCGGAAGAAAGGCCTAGTGATTCTCTGAAAAAATCAGCCAATGAAAACCCTGTGGAGCACAGTTCTACTGTGATTTGCATGGGGTCACCATGAGTTGGAATTCACTCATTGGCTGTTTTCATATGAAAGGGGTATTTCATAGGACAAGTTTGAGTAAGCTAAAAGTAAAAGATGTATTTCCTGTTATCAGAGTTCTCGCTTATTGAAACTTAGCTCTCTGAGATATAATACCCAAGCTTAAAAAAGATAGTAGGACTTGGGCTATTTCCATTTTTTCAAACTGGTATATTAAAAAATGAAGTAATACCAAAACAAGGTTATGGAAACTTGTGGTATACAATATTTTCATTGTTTCTGTTGGGAAAATTAACAGTTTTAATACAAAATAAATACTACTCTGGGTGTAACCTCATTTGAAGGAACTTAACCCCTCTTACCTACCCCCTTTATCTTTTCCTATAAAATATCCCTTTCATATGAAAATCTTTTAGAGCTAAGGGGACCTTGCTTCTCACCACTGTAACAGAGCAAGGACTTTCTTTCTCAGCATTGGCTCATCAGAGGCAATGGATTATTTTAATCCATCTACATTATTGCAAACATTTCTCACTCAGTAATCTTCATTTGTTTAGAATAGTAATTTATGTTTATTGAAACATAGTATCTTCCAGGCATTGGACTGAAAATTTTCATGTGTTCTTATTTATCATCAGTCCTATGAGTAGATATTATTATTATCTTTATATTACAGGTGAGAAAACAAATTTAGAAGGGGTAAGTGACATCCAAAGTCACATAGCTGGTAAGTAGCAGAGCTAGAATTTGAACCCAGGTCTGTTTGACTCAAGAATCTAAGTGCTTAATTACTGTACTATATAGGTTCTGTATCCCCAACTTTACAACGAGCAAGGAGCCCTGGTGGTGGTGCAGTGATTAAACACTTGGCTGCTAACCTAAAGATTGATGGTTTGTACTTAACAGCTGCTCCACAGGAGAAAGATGTGGAAGTCTGCTTCTGTAAAGATTTATAGTCTTAGAAACCATATGTGGCAATTTTCTTCTGTCCTTTAAGGTTGCTCTGAGTTGGAATTGACAGCAGTGGGTTTGGTTTCACAGATCATATCTTATATATCTTCTTCTGTAAGTATTTAATAAGTAATTCTTGATTAATTTTTGAAAGAAATTGGGAGGAGAGGATTAGATATGCCAAAAGAACAAAATAGATCTGAGTTGGTCTTTTGTAATTGAGCAGTTGTTTTAACAGACCATAGTTTTAGCAAAATAGTTGAGACAGTAATTAGACATCAGGGAGTATATAAGAGTGACTGAAGGGTTGAGCAATTAGATATAAATAAGTACAGCAGTGAAACCAACCAGTTGTTGTCAAGTCAATTCAGACTCATGGCAACTCCATGTGTATCAGAGTGGAACTGTGCTCCATAGGGTTTTCAGTGGCTGATTTTTCAGAAGTAGATCACCAGGCCTTTCTTCCAAGGTGCCTCTGAGTGGACTCAAACCTCCAACCTTTTGGTTAAGCCGAACACATTAACTGTTTGCACTACCCAGGGACTTCTATAAAAATGAAGGGAGAGAAATAGAATATTGGAGATTGGGACAGCTGAGATACAGAACATTTTGAGGGGGGTGGTTAGGAAAGGTCTGTACGTATTGAAAGGAAACATTGGATATAATAAAATCGGTAATATAAGAAGTAGTAGAGAAGATAATTGTTTGCATGTAGTCATAATAACTATGAGATTAGTGCTATATATGAATGATTTAGCCCGAGGAAAGATCAGAGACATGCCTCTAAAACTGTTACAAAACGTAAGACAATGAGTATGAGTAGGCTTAACCAGATATCCTAGAGGCAAGGGGCAAGAGACAGTATTGGGACTGGGGGAAGTGAGATTTTTGAAGACCTAGGTCAGAAATAGACAAAGAGCAATAATGATGAAAAGGAATTGTTGTGTAAGACCTAGAGCCCGTGAAGCTTAAAATAATGGCAAGAGTTTGTAGCCAACTGAGTCTGTTTTGTTTTGTTTTTCACTCTCCTCAGTAATGCTCTGTAGCCAAGAAAAAGAGACATGGGTTTAATCAAAAGTTGGGGATTAGTGGAAGACCACAGTGGTAAGGGAATGTGAATCTGTTCAACATGTAAATAAAAAGCCAACTTAGAAAAAAGAGATTGTTTGTCATAATTTCAAACAACGTAAAAGCGATTTACAAGAAGTTATTTGATTTCCAAAGTTAATAAAACACAATAGACTTCACAAGTTCCTGGAAATTTGTATAAACCAAGATCTCTGAGCTGTGGTAGACACTAAACCAGCACTAATTGAGGCCTGTTAGCTTGACCATTTTAATGATAATATAGTTTTCTTCATTGTTACTATGTAAGTGTATTTCTTTGTACTCTATAAATCTTCCTCTGTCTCCATTTATTCTTTATACTATAGATGGGATAGTTAAATGAAAAGATTGCAGTTAGTTGTGGTGTCCAAAAGTTAAAGAATTTTAGAAGGAAACAGCCCCAATACTACACAGACTTTCTTAAAATATTTTCTAAAGACATTTTCTTTAAAAGACAATAAAAATATGTACATATACATAGTGCCTAAAAATATGTAACTATCACTAGAGTGGGCAACATCTTACAGTGGTTTTATTGCTTCTGTTTATAGATTCTTTTGCTTGGAACTCCAAAACACTCCCATCTGAGAGCATCAAACCCCCTTTAAATAGCTGTATATGAATTTCACTCTTCGCGATTTTAAATTCTGAGAGGTGCTGAAGCAAGGCACAAGAGTTAAATCTGTCTGTTGTGTGCATCACGATACATATTGATTTACCAGAGATATACTTTCATCAAAGCTTCAATAGCATGGATTTATCTGTGAAAACAACCAGCCTGTACAAAGGCAAATCATTTTCCCGGAAGTATATTAATATACACTCCTGAGCATTGCAAAGTTCAAGTCCATTTTTTTTCTCAGTGCGGTTATGGCTTTCTATATACCAAAGGTTTTTATATTTTTGAGATAAGACCTTCTTTTGTAGATTTTCATATCCTGGGGCTTCTTAATCCCCAGCCCCACCCCACCCTGCCCTTCTGTGTTTTGGAAGAGGTGTAACAAATGCAGACTTTGTCTTGAGAAATTCTGAAATGTGAACTTTGTTGTTTCATTGAATATAATTTGAAAACTTTTCTATCAAAAATCGTGATAGTTGCATCAACTAGATGGTCTTAAAACAGTAAAACTAGAAACTGAGTTTCTGTGGACTTTAATCTTTTCTTTTTGATTTATATTTTATTGATAATTTTAGAAACCATTTATATGTATTTATTACCATACAAGCCTAATATTGGCAGAATATTCCATTTTAAACTAAACTTCCTGAATTTAATATACTTCAGTTTTATGAAGGGTGTATTGTGCTTTCATCAGGATCCAGTTACCAGGAAATCATAGTCCTCTTTAGAAATATCGTGTGTGTCTGTCTTTGTGGGTGTGCGTGTGTATACTCTCGCACGTGTACATGCATGTATGTTAAATTAAAAGAGTACTAATCCTGTGGTTTAAGAGTGAAATTTTACCAGTTTATCAGATCAGTATCTCATTCTTTTCTAAACATCGCCAGCTTTAATTTGTAGATAACTCACAGTTCAGTAACGAGCCCTGGTGACGTAGCGGTTAAAGTGCTTGGCTGCTGACCAAAAGATTGGCAGTTCGAACCCACCAGCCACTCCATGGGAGAAAGATGTGGCAATCTGCTTCCATAAAAATTACAGCCTTGGAAATCCTATGGGGCTGTTCTACTCTGTCCTGTTGGGTCACTATGAGTAGATGTCTTCTCGACTGCATTGGGTCACAGTTCAGTAAACCTCTTGTCACTTGCTGACAGGTAATAGTATTGTAATAGGCCTCTTGAAAGAAGATATTTTTTAAAATCTTTAAATTTTTATTATCACTATGTCTATATGAAGCTTTAAAATATATCTCATTGGAGTGTTTCTGTTTGTTTAGCTTCTGTACTTTATCTTTTTATATGTATTTTAGGGTCAGTGATGAAAAGGATGCACGAGGATATCTTCAGGCCTTAGCCTCTAAAATGACTGAAGAATTGGAAGCATTAAGAAATTCCAGCTTGGGTACACGGGCAACAGTAAGCTCTGCCATTTTTCATGGAGGCATATCATATTAGAAAAAGAAGGCTCAAAAACAAAAGTGAAAATCTGATTACTCATATCGGTTTTTCTGGGCTTCAGCCTACTCTAAACTTTTTCATGAGAAATCCGTTAGCCCAGGTCTTTTTCAGGTTAGGAAAACATTAAACATAGCTACTTAACTGTAATTTGTAGGAGTAGCCATTATTTGTAATAACTATAAAAAATGAACTCTTTTGTATGTGTCTTTTACAATTATTTCTGAATTTAATGAAAAATAATATATTTTCATAAAAAATATTTCTGTTGTATTCTGTTATTAGAGAGAGACAGTGCTTTCGCATAGCTCCCAAATTCACTTGGATTAATAAATTTTAATGTTAAAAATAAAATCACATGGAGCTAAAAACATAGTCATATTATTTCATAGGATATGCCCTGGAAGATGCGTCGTTTTGCAAAACTGGATATGTCAGCTAGATTGGAGTTGCAGTCAGCTCTGGATGCAGAAATAAGAGCCAAACAGGCCATTCAAGAAGAGCTGAATAAAGTTAAAGCATCTAACATCATAACAGAATGGTAAGATTTAATAATATAGTACTACTAGAATAATTTCTAAGTTTGTCAAAAAGTATTTGAAGAGAAATTACATGTTTAATTTCCTGCCTATCGCTTAAAAAAAAAAGACCATAAAAAGTTATAAAGATTTGAAAATGAATAGCTGCTTTCAACTCGTATCTCTAGTGATGGGATTTTAATACAGCTTTGTTTCTCTCTGGCTTCTTCATAAAGTGGAATTAACAGTATTAATTAATATACCATTATTAACTTTTCTCCTTATTTGTACATTTAGTTGGTTCTCAAATTTCATTTTATTAAACCAAAAGTCTTTCATGTTCAAGAACACTACATTAGTATAAAAAATGTAACATATAGTCAGAACACAGTGCAGTGATCTGAAAATTGTAGCCTCTACCATAGACCTTTTACAATGAAGATTCTGTTGATGGTAAATTTCATAATAATGTAATGTATTTTAATTACAATTATTGTTTTTCATGTTCTTATGTGTATTTTAAAAAGTACATTCCAGAATCTCTGGGGCATTTAGCTAATGAATGCATTCATTCAATTCTTATCACAAGAATAGAGCAAATTATACTCTGGATGCATAAATGATAAAATGATAATCATAATCGGATTAGTTACAAACATGGTTCAACAATAAGTCAATATAGGTGATATAGAGGAACAATGCAAAGTTCAAGTCACAAATGAAAATATAGTTATAAAAATCCATTTGCTGTTTGAAATACCAAAGATTCCAAAAGCATTGAGTTTATGAGAAGAAATATAAGGCCATAAATTCAATTTTTAATGGTGCGAAGTCTTAGTCCTTAACTGCAGTCATTAATGTTTTGGATCAAGTAAGAGGTCAGATTCATGGCACCCCTGTTGAATTATAAACTTTCTGCTGTAAATAATTGAGACATAAATTAAATATTCTTTGCTTAAATAGGCTTGTGTGATAGTGAAAAGGGAAAAAAGCTTTTTCTGGAGAATATGAATGATCCCAGCATAAAAAGTGCTGAATGTCATTTTCTGTGTTGTAATTTGGAATAGGTATGATCTTTCTTCATATGCCCCAGACATATGAAGACACAGATTTGGTCATGAATCAAAGATACAAGTCACACTGAAAATTATGAACTTACTCATGTATTTGCTCCACTTTCATGGATCTTTATGAAAGAACTCTTAACAGAATTCTAAAATTAACTTTTGATTTTATGGCGTCTTTTTAATTTAATAATATAGTTCAGGGGTCAGCAAACTTTTTTCTATAAAGGGCCAGGTGGTAAATATTTTAGGCTTTGAGGACATACAGTCTCTATCACAACTACTCAACTCTTCTATTGTAGTGGAAAAGCAGTCATAGACAATACACAAATGAATGAGCACGACTGAGTTCCAGTAAACCTTTATTTACATAAAGAGAGATGACAGGCTGGATTTCCCCTCCCCTAGTTTATCTTGAAGGAGTCCTGGTGGCCCAGTGGTTAAGCACTCGGCTGCTAACTGAAAGGTCAACAGTTTGAACCCACTAGCCGCTCCATGGGAGAAAGATGTGGCAGTCTGCTTCCATAAAGATTACAGCCTTGGAAACCCTGTAGGGCAGTTCTACTCTATCCTATAGGGTCTCTATGAGTCGGAATAGACTCATCCACAGTGGGTTTATTTTTTTCAATTTATCTTGACATTTCAACAAAATAAGTCCAATTACAAACAAGGTGGCTCACTAACCAACAATGAAAATTAATGACTTTTTTTTTTTTTTTGGTCCTTTATTTAAGTAAACTAAAAGATTCAGAGAAGAAGAACTTGGAACTGCTAGCAGAAATCGAACATCTGATAAAGGACACTGAAGAGCTTAGATCTGAAAAGGGTATGGGAACGTGTGTTTGCATCAATCAGGACTTACTATTCTACTATGAGTACATTTTATTATGTAACAGTCAACTTATTGTATAGGTTGGAGAATTGCTCACATAAGCAATTCTGGCGCTCATTTTTTTTTCTTTCATTTTTTAATATATGTATTGTATGTGTTAAGCACACACACATCTGGTAGACTGTTCTCTGAGTCATTCTGTTTTATTTAATATTCATTGTTTTAATATTTCATAGTAGCAGAAAAAGTCACATTGTCATAAGTTTAACTGTTTTTTCAGTGTCATGGACTATTTCATGAATAATAGTTCTGTAATTGAAAAGAAAATTTTATATATTTTATCATATTCTCAAATGTTATAGTATGAGGTAATTACTCTGACAGTGACAGTGTGTGTTAACTGTAAGAACTGGTAAAGATACTTAAATAAGTATTTACTAGCACTTCTTATATTCCTAAAATGTACAAAATCTTGGGGGTAATTCACTCTCAGAGTAGTTGAGGAAATAATGTATGAAATAATTTCAGATTAATCTGCTTCAGTATTAAAAGTCAATTCGGTAGTGAAGAATTATTTTGGCATCTCAGTATCTTCTTCCATGTTTGATTCTTAGATTGCTTACCCTGTCGAAATTCCCAAGATTATTACCATTTTCTTAAAAACTTGACTTGAGTGTTTTTTCCATTAATGTGAAAGCTAACTCAAAATTGTTCGATGATTCTATTACATGAACTTCTTAAGCTTTCCTTCCATAATAATAAGCATTAAGTATGTGAAGATTTAATAAAAAGAAGTTCAGAATGTTTGTTTTTTTTTTTAATGAAGGGATATCTTCTAGGCAGATATTAAAAGTTCATTTTCCTGACAAAGGACTGAATATTGAGTTAGGCAGTGGGTTTCTGCTGTGCCTAAGTGCTTCCCTGTCCTTCCCTAGCCATGTGACACACTGTGCGGTAAAGGAGCTGAGTTTCTGAAACTGCTGTTAAAATTGTGGAGTGCAGAGGGTAACCACATAAAGGAGCTAACATGAAAAGTCATTAAATGTAGATATTCAGTAAATTGTTGTTGAGTGAATTTAATGACCAGGAAAAGGTAAGGAACCCAGAAAAAGTACATAGGAACTCAGATTAGGGGCACAAGCCATCCATGCTAAAACAAGAACCAAGCTGAGTTTTAATTCATGAAGAGTGAGAAGAGGGAAAAGAATACATAAGACATGGAGGCCCTGCAGTCTTTGAGGCAATTTGTGTAGAAAAAAGACCAATGCAGAATACTACACTAGGTGACATTGACTGCACCATTTTTAGAATAGATGTAAACTTGAAAAAAATTATCAGACTGCTTTAAGAAAGCATGTTAATCTATAGCCTTGTATTTGTATTTTGAATACTGCAGAATAATAAAATTTCACTGTATGTTATGACATAATTTTTATACCAGTTTAATATAATGTATATGTAATGAGGACAAGGATTTTTTTTTTTCCTACTTTGTTTACTGTTATATCCCCAGTACCTAAGTCAGTACCTGGCACATAATAGGCTCTCCATAAATATTTACAGACTGAATGAATTTCTGAACATAGAGCCTTACCTGGTAACTAAGATGTTGTTGTTAGTTGCCATCAAGTCAATTCTGACTCATGGTAACCCCATGTGTGTAGAGTAGAACTGCTCCATAGGGTTTTCAAGGCTGTGTCCTTTCAGAAGCAGATCACCAAGCCTGTCTTCCAAGACACCACTGGGTGGATTCAAACTGCCAACCTTTCAGCCAGTAGCCCAGCACTTAAACATTTGCACCACCCAGTGGGTCCTAACTTTGTTTATTATTAGAGAATAATATGAAAAGCATGTAACTAGTTGATGCCAGTACTGAAGGAAGAGGTCCAAGCTGCACTGAAGGCATTGGCAAAAAACAAGGCTCCAGGAGTTGGCAGAATACCAATTGAGATGTTTCAGCAAACAGATGCAGGAAGGAAGTGCTCACTTGTCTATGCCAAGAAATTTGGAAAACAGCTACCTGGCTAACCGACTGGAAGAGATCCATATTTATGCCTATTCCAAAAAAAGGTGATCCAACTGAATGTGGAAATTATCAAACAATGTCATTAATATCAGACACAAGTAAAATTTTGCTGAAGATCATTCAAAAGAGGCGCAACAGTACATTGACAGGGAACTGCCAAAAATTGAAGCCAGATTTAGAAGAGGATGTGGAACCAGGGATATCATTGCTGATGTCAGATGGTTCCTGGCTGAAAGCAGAGAATACCAGAAAGATGTTTAACTGTGTTTTATTGACTATGCAAAGGCATTTGACTGTGTGGATCATAACAAATTATGGATAACATTGCAGAGAATGGGAATTCCAGAACACTTAATTGTGCTCATGAGGAACCTGTAAATAGACCAAGAGGCAGTCGTTCAAACAGAACAAGGGGATACTGCATGGTTTAAAGTCAGGAAAGGTGTGTATCAGGGTTGTATCCTTGCACCATACTTATTCAGTCTGTATGCTGAGCAAATAATCCGAGCAGCTAAACTAAATGAAGAAGAACAGGGCATCAGGATTGGAGGAAGACTCATTAATAACCTGCATTATGCAGATGACACAACCTTGCTTGCTGAAAGTGGAGAGAACTTGAAGCATTTACTGATGAAAATCAAAGACCACAGCCTTCAGTATGGGTTACACCTCAACATAAAACGAAAATCCTCACAACTGGACCAATGAGCAGCAGCATCATGATAGAGAAAATATTGAAGTCGTCAAGGATTTCATTTTACTTGGATTCACAGTCAATACCCATGGAAGCAGCAGTCAAGAAATCAAACATGCATTGCATTGGACAAATCTGCTCCAAAAGACCTCCTTCAAGTGTTAAAAACCAAAGATGTCACATTTAAGACTAAGGTTCCCCTGACCCAAGCCATGGTGTTTTCAGTCACCTCATATGCATGCAAAAGCTGGACAATGAATAAGGAAGACCGAATAAGAATTGACACCCTTGAATTATAGTGTTGGTGAAGAATATTGAATATTGAATATGCCAAAAGAACGAACAAATCTGTCTTGGAAGAAGTATAGCCAGAGTGCTCCTTAAAAGCAAGGATGGTGAGACTATGTCTCACATACTTTGGACATGTTATCAGGAGGGATCAGTCTCTGGAGAAGGATATCATGCTTGGTAAAGTAGAGGGTCATCGAAAAAGAGGAAGACCTTCAATGAGATGGATTGACACAGTGTCTGCAACAATGGGCTCAAGTATAACAATGATCATGAGAAAGGCACAGGACTGGGCAGTGTTTCCTTCCATTGTACATAGGGTTGCTGTGAGTCAGAACTGACTCGGCAGCACCTAACGATGATAACAGTTGATGCCAGTTGCTAAGGATCTGGAAATAAAAAATGTGTGCTTGGTTGTTTCTGGTTTTTCCTCCCTAGTGTTTGGATGTCACTATATGCATATTTTAAGACTTATTTTGGAAATTATGCATCTAAAATTAATACCATAGCCAAGAGATGTGCATGACATTTTTACAATTCATCTGAAAAAAATTAGGGTTTAGATTCTTCATTCTGTCAATTTTAAAACAATACCTTGAATCAGGTTAATACCTTGACACAAGTTTTTTCATAATTAAGTTTTTATTTTATCACTAAATTTCTGTCTTATAAGAGATTATTTATATCAGTCAGTACATACTATATGCTTGATAAGAGTATTTCAAAACAAATGCTTTTTGGTGACAAATTCACTTAGAAAACTAAGATACACATTTTTTAAATTCTATTTTTTCAATTCTCTCAAGTCTACCAAAAGATTTAATGTATTTTCTTATGATGTACTGTATGGCAAAAGGAGTCCCTGAGTGGCACAAATGATTAAGTGTTCCACCACTAGCCAAAAGGTGGGCTGTTCAGACCCACCCAGAGGTGCCTCAGAAGACAAACCTGGTGATCTGTTTCTGAAAGGTCACAGCCTTGAAAACCCTATGAGACAGTTCTGCTGTGCACACGTGGGGTCACCATGAGACAAAATCAACTCGACAGCAACCAACAGCAATGACATATAGGAAAAGAAACTAAAGAACTCAAGTAACTCAAGAACAAGTAGTATTTCGTGGGAACTGATGTAGTTTAACTACAAAGTTATATTTCAAGAAACACTTATGTATATTTAGTTTTTTAAATATGTGGTTAGTAATATTGATCATCTTTGAAATACAGTAGTTTGTGAACAGCTTTTAATAGATTCAGACAGGAAAGGTTATCCATGAAAATTAATTTTAATCGTTCTAGTTTAAAAAAAGTTGCTGCTGTTTTCTAGGTATAGAGCACCAAGACTCACAGCATTCTTTCTTGGCATTTTTGAATACGCCTACCGATGGGGATCCATTTGAAGTAAGTACTAAACTTTTGAAATATCCTCTCTGGTTCAGTTTAGAGCTCACTTTGTGATTTAAAATTTATTTGCAATAACACCTTTATCACATCCCACATAAGAGGACCTAGAATCTTACCTAAACAAAAACATATTAGGAAAGGAATATGTTCTGCATTTTTATGTAAACTATAATCACATATATATTTAATAAAACATCTAAGAAAGGTTTTAAACATCAGAGTCATTATTAAATTTAAAAGCAGTCTTACCTCCTCCCCTAAGAAACAGTAAGCACAGAATAGATTCCAACTTTTGAAATTAGTTTGACACTTCTTTTTAATCCAAAGCATAGAGTCAAAAAGCAAGTGAAAATGTCCAAGTTCACAATAGGGCATTGCTGGTTCTTTTTTTTTTTTTTAATAAAGTATACAATAAGAAATGTTTTTTGTTAAAAGTATTACATAGGCTTTATTAGGCAGATTTCCTAATAATGAAATGGTGATTATGTGACTCTTTGTCATTCCTTGAAACGTAAATTATTTGCTGAAAAAAATCAATTTTGTGATACCAAGTATATTTTTGTCTTAGAAAATTTAAGTTAGTGATCATATCTTTATTCAACAGATAATAATTGTGTATCTCTCTGCAAGGCACTGTCTAGGTGTGGGAGATACAGCGGTGTTTCTTCGTCAAAGAGCTTATTACATTCTAGTGGGAAAAATTAGAAGCAGGGTTGCTTACTTTAGTTGTTACATTCTAAAGTGCTTACATTTAATTTGATTATTAATGATTTGCCATGAGCTTCATTTTAATAAATTTTGAGCATAGTATATAAATTATATTTCATTCCTTTGGGAAAAGGAAAAGAATCACTTTCAAAATAATAAATTTCTAAGTTTCTTGAGAAACAATGACAGTGACTGCTTTTCTCATTTATTTGAATTATTGTCATTTGCCTTTCAATTGTTTTACAAAATATTTGATTTATTATTTGTTCTTATTAAATTGCTTCATCCATATTTTCTATTTTTTTATTGCTGTATTCTTTAAATAGGATTCCTTTTCTTCTTCCTCATCTTCACTGATTGATTTTTTGGATGACGTAAGTCTTTGATTTTTCAAACCCATGCATCCTTCAGTAAAAGAGATCAGTGAATTGATTTGAAGAATTTCCCAGTAATGCAGTCAGTTTTAGAAATATCACACTTCAAAATTTTTCTGTGGGCCAAAATGTGCTTCTTTCTTATGTCAAGTATAATGAAGTGTTTATCATTAAGCATAATAAAGTAAAAAATATACTTTGAAAAATAATTTGGCCATCAGAGAATCTCTTTATTTCCATTCTTTGTAAACGTTTCTGAAGGCCAGGATGCTTATTTGATTTTTGTCACTCTATATGTAAATAATTGCTCATTTTTCTTTTTCATGATGATTTCTATTTTACTTTCCCCTCTTCTTTTCAGCACTTTACTATTTAATTTCTGTGTTACTTAAAAATAAATCCTCTGGTGTAATCAGAAAAGGTTGTTCGTTATTAAATTCTCTAATATGTTTTATCATTACACAATAATAGAGTACAGATCAATTTTTAATGCTGACAGAATTTCTCTTCTAAGATGGAAAGTGATTTTAATTAATATATATGCTATAAATTGACTGCATTATCATTTTCTCTCCTGAATTAATTCTATAGATTTAATAATTTAGAAGTTCCTATAAAATGTATGTCATTAATTCTCTTTGTAGAACTGCCTGGCATATACATTGTCTTTGTTCCACATTAAACGGCATAATAATCCTTGTTGTAAAGCATTTTATTATCCTGTTTAAAATTCATTCTTTTCAGAAATCAGGAAATATTAAAGTGGGTTCAAATACATTTGAACCGTTTTTAAAACCAAGGGAAAATTTTTAAATGTTTATTCTTATGTTTTGTTAAATAGAATATGTATTATATTCAGAAGACTATACAGAACAATTTTTTACTATAGGAACCTCTTGATTTGGAATATTTGTTATTATTTAACAAAAAAAGTGATTTTTATATGTTTAAAATAGTTATACCAAAGTGTGTACATTTTGCTTCTAAATGGAAACTATTTTATTATTCTTGAGATAAAGAATTTATTCTGGTGGATTCTACAATGTGATAAAAAGAGAACTGTCTTTATGTACAATGATATTGCATGTTATAATCTGCTGTTCAGTATATTAAAACACTCAATATGGTATTTCCATACAGATATCATTCACAGAATAGAAAGAAATTTGAGTAAATTATTTTAATTGTTCTTTCCACTAGAAAACCATTTTCGTTTTTCTTTCTAACAAACTCTTCTCTCCATCCCCTTTCCTCCCACAGCAGTGTAAAGGAACTCCTGGCAAAAAAGTAAAAAGGGGTTGCGTTCACAAAGGCTGCCTGAATCTCTGTGAGTCAGGCTCTTGTTCTTAAAAGATGTAGTATTCCCTCATTTGCTTCCTAAGCTCCATTCTCCCAATTTATTGGTTAAACGCATAAGCTGGTTCAAATCCTGCCTCTACTACTTTCTAAGTATATGATTTGGGGCAATCACCTAACCTTCTATGCCCCAGTTTGCTCATCTGACAAATAGGGATGATAATAGCACCAATCTCATGAGGTTGTTTGAGGATTTAAAGAAACAATATGTGTAATGCCCTCACTGATATTGGTTATTATTTGCTTACTCTTAATAGGCTGATTACCCTCTCTTACTATATTCTTTTATTTCCTTTTTTTCTTTTCCTTTTCCCATCAATTCAGTTTCATTTTGACACTTTCTTAGCTCTTCACCATTGAGCCTTCCACCCACCACCAGTGTGAATCACTCTGTACTTTTCTCTGGAATTGTCAATTTATTACAATGTGGGAAATTATTTTTATCTGTCAGGAGGAAGGCCAGCAGTGATCTCCCACTTTTTAATATTCTGTATTCTCAATTTATACTTTATGGCACAAACCTCTTTGTTTCTCATCGTAGTTCACAGCCATGACCATCCTTCCCAGAGTTATCATCCACTTATCCAAAAAGTCAAAGTAGAATGATGTTTTGAATAATAGAATTCTGTCTGTGGCATGCTTGGGTTCAGCATCCATGATATTTAGTATAAAACTCAAGTTCTGTAGCTTCCTTTCTGCTAGGCATTTGGATTTTTAAGGAATGAATCAAATCTTGATTGTTCCTATGTGCCATACTAGTTAGATTGGTGTGCCGTGTGCATAAAGGTAATAAGAGAAGTACAGTAAGTGGACTCTAATGCTTAACTAACCCATAATAAGCATCCGTCTGGTCATTCTATTCTGTTTTCTGTCTCATTGCTGTAGAAAGGAGAAGGATTATATTGAAGACCTAAAATTCGACTGTAGCTGGAAGCTGTAGGAATAGGAGGAATAAGAATAGCATTAAGCAAAAGGGAGTTTTCTTTGGTGTTCACATGTCATTTACCTTCTCCCTCTTGCCAGGGAGCCCAGTGCCTTCAAGCTGCCCTCTGACTATTCAGAGTTTTTCCACTGGTGCATCTTCTCCTCCAAAATTACCTTCTACTTCTCTTCTTAACTCTATCCCACACAGGCCTGTAATAACTATGACTTATTTATTTAAAACGATACCATATGTTTTTGCCTGTTAATTCAGCAATCAAATGAATACTGGGATTTTTGGCAGTTATGAAAGATGTTCAGAGCAGGATGTTTTCCTTTTAAGTCACATGTATAAGAGTAGCCTTGTCAGAAGAGAAGGAGTATATGTAGCACCAATCCCTTCCTCTCCCCTGGGAAAACAAGATGAAGGCAACCAGGTAAAGCAGAATACATTCTCAACGCTCTGCTTCTGTAACTCAGGAGCACTTAGGCATTTGAGCTTTCCTACGTGTAGAGTCATTGACTTTTAAAGGAGAAAAGAACTTAGAAAATGTTTAGCCAAGTAGTTTTAACCATTATTTATCACAAAAGAGTAACTTACTAGGATTCTCTTTGGGGGAGAAGAGAAGTGGTGATAAAGGGGTTATGTATGACATTCTTTAGGACAGATAAAAAGGGATTTGAGTTAATTTAAAAGGAAACTGAGACGACTTTGATTAGGTAGTCTCTATGGTAAGGCACTCCCAGATGAGGTGTTAAGAAAGCAGTAAAACAGATACCAGGATCCCTTCTGTGGAAATTACCTTCTCTTCTACCCTCATCTTTTCTCCCAAACCCACATGCCCAATCATGGACTGCCTTTGATAATCCATATTAGGCCCAACCTTATTCTCCAGCTAACAAACAGGATGAAGGGCAAATGAAGCTCCACAGCTTGGAGTTCTGACTTCTCTCTCCCATCCATTTCCTTTGTCCTGACGGTAACAGATCCACGGGTCATCAGATCAACCTTGTAGCAACTTCCTACTTTGTTCAGTTCATTTTCTTCTTTTCAACTGAACCAAACAATCTTGGTTTGACTACATTAAAGGTAATACTAATTGTAGTCCTATAAATGAACTACTTATTCTTTATATTTAATAAATAAACATACTGTCAGAATATTAAATATGTACAAGGTAAGTTTCAAGTTTTATTAAATTATACTTCTATATTCATTTAGGACCAGTTCACAAAAATTGAAACTGGTCACTTGCCTGGCATAATGGGAACATACTCCACTTGCTTTTTGGAGTTTACCTTACTCTGGTGTGCTAAGGGGAGAGTAAATCAAGGAATTAAAGTTCTGCAGTGAAACCAATGAGAGCAAGAACTCCATCGAATGGCTTTGTTTTTCCAGGTCTCGCAGGTTTTCCACCTTTGACAGGGTGCAGCCTTACCACTTTTCTGTCGTTCATTTTTGTGGGAAATATTTGAGTTTTCCTTCTCTGACAGGTTTCCACCTTACATATGTTCCAGCTTTCACAGGTTTTTACAGTATTATATAAAGGTTAGACATAAAGGAATAGTTAGTACCTTCTGTCTTGTTCTACTACTATTATTTTCATTTCTTATATTCTAGCATATGAGAGAAGCAAGTAGGCTGAGAGTGTTGACAGGCTGAGTCCTAGTCTTGGTTTTGACCTCATATAAAATCTTGCTGAGATGTCCTTAATTTTTAATTTCAGCCCTGGCTCCTAGCTTCCTTTATGCATCGCTTGCTTTTAACATTGTTCTCTCCCTCATCTTCTTTCACATCTATCATAACCAATCACAGAAATCTGAAGCTTGGCAGCATAGTTTTAGCTGTATTTGGAGAAAATTTATCATAATTGAGAGTTAGTGGAAGACAGATTTTTAAAACATGCATTGTAAAGATTTTTGAATCCTATGGCCAAAGCCACGCCTCGCTCCATCTGAGGAATAAACTGCATCGACGTATTTAAAACAACCCAACTTGAAGGTCTCACACTTCAGAAGCTCATCATACACAATCCTGCCTCAATTTAGGCAGTTATTATATTGTATATTATACATATATTACATGTACATATTATTGTATATTGTAATATACTTAGGCAGTCTAGGTAGAAACATGACTATATAGTGCATATGTCTATCTGGTATTCTATTAAATAAGACCTTTGAAATTTATTAACTGAACCTTAAAAACTGTTAGTCAAATTATATGTCTGTAAGATAAATTACTTGGGTTTCTGCTTGCGTGCTTACCTCCATATTCCAGCCTTAAAATTCTGGTGGAAATTCATAGACCTAGATATGAAATACATGTTTTTAACTGGTATCTGATTACATATTAAGACAAACTGCTGGTTTTCAATGTTTGCTATGAAAAGTATTTTCAGTGTTTATAGAAAATCATGGTGTTTGAAGGTGTATGTGTGAGGGAAGAGACAGAGATTAATTGGTTTTCTCTAATTGCATCATCAAGAAAAAGTAAAATTTATGCTTTTCTATTAAAAATATAAATGTAGATATCTGGTTTCTAGGTAGGATATTATTGCTATGGCAATTTCATATCATTATTAGCTTTTAAACAAACCCAGCTTAGAAACTATGTTGTCTTTCATATTCAGAGATAATTTTAAGAGGTGTTCATTTTGACTTGTTTTTAGTATAGTGATAACATACTTACTTTTGAGTTATTCATGCTCTTTTTCATGGTTTTAGCACACTCTGGTCAAGAAGTAGGGATAGCCAAAAAGTAAAAGTTTCTCTATGTTAAACATTTTAGTACTTTTTACATGTGTAGTGCTATACTATGCACAGTGTTGTATACAAAGATAATTA
The DNA here is from genome assembly GCA_030035585.1 of Dugong dugon. Taxonomy (NCBI): domain Eukaryota; kingdom Metazoa; phylum Chordata; class Mammalia; order Sirenia; family Dugongidae; genus Dugong; species Dugong dugon. The sequence continues at coordinate 16,473,517 of CM057469.1, read as the reverse complement.
GATACAGACCTAGACCTCAAAATACTTATTAATAGGAAAAATAAATACACAGTTATGAACTATGCAGCATGAAAAGTGGTAAGTGCCATAAGAAATGTGGCCTTTCAGAAGTATTCATTCAACATTTATTGAGAACTTTTTAATATACAGGCTTTGTGCTAAGCATAATACAATATTTCTGGCCCTTAAGGATCTGACAGTCTGGTGGAAAAGGCAAATAAATAAACAGATATTTATAATACTACATGGGAAATACAATAATAAAAGATATGGACTGCATATCACGAAGCACAAAGGAGAAATACCTAACTGAAACAGGAGGGTCCAGAAAGGCTTTCTGAAAGAAATATTGCCTGGGCTGGACCGTCACATCTGAGTTTGGTCAACAAAACAAAAGTAGAGCTGCATAACAGGGCATGTAGTATATGCTAGGTACACAGAGCATAGTTAGTTGGAAGTGGGGGTGGGGAACAGAGGGAGATTCCAGTTCAGTTTGCTGAAAGTGGAAAGGGTGAGACAGGTTGATGAGAAATGAGTTTGAAGACATAGGCAGGGATCAGAATCAGGGTGACTTTATATTCATTTTATGGGGCTTAGATTCAGTCGGCCCCACGTGTGATAATTATTGAAAGGTTTAACGGGTAAAGCGACGAGTTTCATTTTGGACAGGGAGAAAAGTACTTCCTGTTAATAAGGAAGGGACTGTAACCAGGTTTGAACTTGGAGACTTTAGCCTTAATAATGGAAGCCTGACTGGGATAAGGAACAAAAGCTTGCTTAGAAATCTCCAGGTCTTCTAATCCTGATTTTCTAATAACTTTTTTTAAAAAAAAAAGAAAAAACCAGACCCATTGCCATTGAGTTGATTCTGACTCATACTCTTTAGGACAGTGTTAAGTCACCTTCTATTACAGTTTCCTGTAGAAAGAAATAATAGTTCCTGTCTACCTGTCTGCCAGAGTTATTGTAAAAATAAAACTGATAATTTTGAATGATGCTTCTCATCCTTCAAGTTTTCGCTTTTGTTTGAAACCATCTTTAACTCTTGTAGACCCAGTTTATAAATGCCCTCCTGTAGGTTCCCATAAAAATCTTAACATATATATATTCATCTACACATATATGTTATAGTGTTTGTCATGTTGTTAGCATACTGTCTTCTCTACCAGTGTGTGAACTGCCTGGAGGTGCACAGAGTGCCCTAGTTATCTTTTCACCCCGTATATCTGCACAGTATTTGACATAAACTCTGAATAAATATTAGTTTGGATTGAATATAACAAATTGCTTAAGTAGGTATGGTTCGTATTTGAGAAACTGCTGTTTACAGAAAGTTTCAAAAACTTGAAAAATATTTTGAGATAATTGCTACTTTTTTTTACTTAATTCTTTAATGTCAGAAAAGTGAAGGTCCCTCTTTTGACTAAGCCTAATGTATAGTCAGGATGGATGATATTGTTGAAGTTACTTTTTCTTTTAGTCCATTATTGATAATTCTGAAGCTGTAATTTAGCTCTTAGTATTTAAAATGCCATCTTTGAAAAGACTAAAAATTTGGTAGGTAAATGGTTGAAGCAAAGCCAGTTAATTAAATATTTTGTTAAATGCCTGCCAGCACTGAATCAGAATTATTTAGGTCCTGTTTTTCTCTAGTATGTTTCAATTTACCACTGCAAATCTTTCCAGAAAAGGAATTGTCCACCACTTGTGTATGGAGCATTATTTTGTGAGTCACTGTTTGTGCATGGTCCAATGAAAACTATATTATCACCTTTAGACCTAGTCTGAGCAATTGTTTTGTTTTTTTGTTTTTACTGTCTTATCCTCCAGTTTTTCTTGAAAACAAGTGTACTTTCAATCTACCCAAAAATGTGGCTTTGTTTGTATATTTATATACTTTATTAATACACTAGAAGTCATTGAGAGTGTAATGTGTATAAATATTTGTAACATACAGTATTCTCCTTTCTTTGTTGAAGCGCTCTTCATCCTGTACTCCAGCTAGCAAAGGCAGACGTGTAAGAGATGATTGTACTTTGTATACCCATTACCCCTTCTGCCCTACCTCCTATCCTTTTTGCCTGTGGTTGCAGAACATGCTGGCATTTTTGTGATGTATTACTACATTTATTGCATGTTTTGTGCTGCTGTTCCTGCTATCGCTGCTCTGCTTTACTGTTTGTTTGGGGTTTTTTTTTTTGTTTTTTTTTTTTTTTTTTTTTGGCTTTGACCTTAAAGCTTTAGAAGTGTTCACATAAATTTCTGTAACCAACTAAACTAATAAAATGATAAGATGTCTTTTATGTTTTGATTGGAAAAAAAAGTAATCCTGAAGTAGGCTTTCAAAATTGATCAAATATGAAGCAAATGAGTTTCTAAATAAGAATCTGACACAAGCAAATATGTGGAGATTTCTTAAAGATGTTAATTATGTAGAAAGACAACATGATAATTCATATTTTGCAAAATTAAAAAAAGATTTGAGACACAGACATCTTGTTGTCTATAATTTTATGTAAATCAGTTCTGGAGAGATCTTGAGGGTTTTTTGTTTTTGTTTTTTATGTTCAAAGGAAGCTCCCTAAATATATTTATAGATTTGAGACTATGTAATAAGTCCTTTATAGTCTAAGATAATTCCAAGATTTTAAAAATATTTGTAACATTCTTTATATATGTATTGATAACATACCATAAACATCTTCTTTGCTAAGGCTGGCTCAGTATTTCTCAATCTGAGATGGGCCATCCACTACCCCATCCTGCAAGATTCTGGTATGTTCAGAGTAGGGAATCTAATATATGGAATGGTCTCAAATTTTTGTAAACCAGCTCCCACTCCAGCACCAGTATACACACATAGATACTCCTCAGTTGAGAAGCAGTGGGCCAGCTGAGATTATTTGCTCTGATTTCCATATATTATATAAAATGGTAGCATTAAAAAAGGAGTGTCAGTGATAGGTGCAAGTTTTTAACTTTGACCTGTCAACTTTATATGATCATTGGAATTGGTCAGCATCTTAAATCCAGAATTCTTGGGTTAGAAAGTTCTAGATCAGGGAATTCTCTGGGTTATAGAGGGCATGGAAAGTAGTAGAGTGGCCCATTGCTTCCTGTGCTCCTGTCTTTCTGGCGTGATAGAGAGAGCTGATTATAAAATAAACATGATTAACAGTTATATAGCATTTATTTTCAAACTGCAGTTTAAAAATGAACAAACAGTTCAGCTACAAGTGCTGTAGCCATTAACACTGTGAGTTCAACTGACATCTCTAATCTCAAACCAATTACTGACGTTTGTGAAAGATTGCTGGTTCAACTATTTCTTGATTTTTTTTCTTTACCTTGTAGACAAAACCATTATGTATTTGGATTTATTAAATTAGTCTGATCATATGTTAGCCAAAGTATTATATAACCTGTAGAAGGGAGGACTAAGATATGTGTGCTTAATTATATTAGGTTCAAATTATCAGCCTGTAAATTCACTGAATTTTTGCCTACTTGTTTTTGAACAAGGTTATAATTCAGAGAGGTATTGTTTTTCTGATTAAATTTATTATAGATAGTAACATCCCACTTGCCTTATAGAGTTCCATGGTTGTTGGCCACCCAGAACATATCTGTGAATATTAAAATAAGGAAAAAATTTTTGAAGGAAATAACTGTTATGAAGTTCCTACTCTTTATTCTGTATAGTATGAATAAGTCACCCTTAGCCAGAATCTATTGACTTAAAATTATCATATATATGTATGTTTTTAATACCGGTGAGCAGGCTTTCTGGCATTCTTCAATTTTTCCTTGGTCAAGTATCTGACAGAAAGTCAGCCACTGAAAAGTGGTAATGAAGAGGGAAATGATTGAAGAATTACCAGTTATTCCACAGTTAAATAGAAAACGTCTCAATGGAATTGTGAGGAACCTCATTAGTCCCTGGAAATATTAGTGTATTACAGTAGGGCACAGATAGTTACCATTCCTAACAGTGACCTTGAATCTGACAACATGACATACGATTTTGTGTCATGTTGTCAGTCAAGCAAGCATGTAATACTTTCATAAATTTAAAATTCTTTAGGTGACTGTTAATTGTCATATAAACGTTTATTCTTGTTTTTACTATGCTATTAAGCCTCATTTACCATTTGCATACTTATGTTTTTTATAAATGGTGTTATTAGGCATAATATAAGAAAGATTTATTTATGGTATTATTAATGTCTGAATATAGACGGTTAGGGAGAGTTCCATAGTTTTGTCACTTACAGTGAAAAACAATGAATGTCTCATTTCAGGTTGTTCCTTTAGAGTTTAGAACAGAACTTATAAATAACCAACATGGGGTTAGCTTTTTTTATGTGTTTTTTGTAACATTTATTAATTCTGAAGAGTAGGTATTCAAATCAATATATTGAAAGTACTTAAGGAGCAATTTTCATAAAAAGAAACAAGTTACGTTATTTGTAACTAGTAATACACTTAAACCAAACCAAATCCTTTGCCATCTAGTCAATTCTGGCTCATAGCGACCCTGTAAGACAGAGTAGAGCTGCCCTGTGGGATTTCCAAGGAGCAGCTGGTGGATTCAAACTGCCAGCCTTTCTGGTTAGCAGCCAAGGACTTAACCACTGCACACCAGGACTTCTTTTACTAGTCATAACTTTCAGTAATTTGTTTTAAAATGATAAAATGTTATATGTACTGTTTTCCATATGGTACGGTATGTCTGTAATACTGTTATCATTTTTATCATAAGCTCAATTAACAGAAAAAATTATATCACTAAAGGTTTAAATATTGGATTATTTGTCATGTTGCTTCTTAAAATACTTGTAGCTGAAAATTTTTTTGAAAATTGAATTTTTTTCTGGGTTAACTTAGAATTTTATATTTAACAATACAAAACAACATATTAGATAGAAGTTTTTTTTTTCTTTTTTAAAAATAGGTTGGCCACTTATAATCCATATAAAACCTTGGTATCTTTTACTTTAAAACCAGATTTCTAATGAGAATGGTACTACTTGTTAAAATCTGTAATTATTGTTTGGCCTAAAAAAAGGCCCATTGATGCATATTTAAGATGAGTGATTTCAGTTATTTTTATTATTTATAAGAAGACCACTGTGCATAATTTGAGGACTTCTTGATAAGTAGGTCATCTAAAATGAGACAGTTGCCTGATCCTGAAAAAAATACTTTTCTATTTCACTGTGCTACTCTAAAAATACATTTTGAGGATCATTCATTAGAAAGATTTTAATAAATTCAGAGAATGTTACGGATTTTTTGCATGACAGTGTTAGGCAGTGTGTTCAATACCGCTGATAAGCTGTTTTGAAATTTTGATATTAAGTTTTCTTGAATCTTTTTAATATTAGAGCATGAAATAAAATGACACTGGAGTATAGTAGATGTTTCTAATGCCTGTTCCTTAGAATAACTTCTTAAGGTGTGTTTACTTAGGAAAAAATATTAGCCCAAAATAGGGGGAAAAAATCATTTATATAAAGATATTCCTTATTTATTTTTCTCAGTGGATTGCAGCTTAGAAATGTTGAGTATATTGCTTACATGTTCAGTTAAGATTTGTTTCCAAGGTCTGTCTTTGGATAATATCAGAGTATACAGTGCAATAAATATTAGCTATTGGATTTTGTCATTTTCCCCTTTTTGTCATTCTTTCTATGATCATAAACCCAACTATTGAATTAAGATGTCTGTTATTTATATCATGTAGTTTAGTTTTTACTGAGTATTCGATTCATTGCTTATACATAATGCTTTAATATTTTTCATAACAGATTTATAAACTTGGTTTAAATATAGTATTAATAATGATTACATTTGTTTAGAAGGTTTTAAAGTACTTTGTATAAAAATAACTGATTTTTGCTTTCCTGCCATACTATACTGAATCATTACCAATTAATTATTAAAATTAATTTCAGACTATCTTTAAATCCTGATATTGCGTATTCTGAAAGTTTAGTAGAATTATTTGCTTTTTAGAGGATAGAATAAACTGTTGATTTTAAATGCATTGGTAAGCATTTAATTATAGTTAAAATCAATAATATCTTTAAAAACACAGTCCTGGTGGTGGTAATTAAAACTATGATAAAGAAAATGTGTAAGTAGTATAGTATTTTTTTAGTTTTTATTGTTAAACATCTTTTGAAATATTGTTTACACTGGCAGTAATTCAGAAAGGAAATAAAATATTGAAGTGTATTAATGTTATTAGATAGTAACTTCTTATAAAGTCTTTTAAAAAAGCTGAAAAATTTTTTTAAGTTTGACATCCAAAACATTTTTGCCTTGGGTTTACTCATTTTTACCAAAATTTGTTTCTTATCTTTATAAGAAGCAGATGTTAGAAAAGAAAGTGGTAATTTTTCAACTTCAGTTAAACAATAATCAGAGTATCATTGTAAATGGCACCGTTCAAATTTTTAATATGGCCAGTTAATGCCGTTTCAAAATATTTTACAGTATCTTTACTTATTTTTAACTTTTTTAACAAAAACTCACTTGGTTTTGTTTAATCTGAGGAATTGATTTTTACTTTAAGGGAATCAGCTCTAAAAAGCTATCATTGTAATTTTTATTATTATATTTTATTACAATTAGTATTGGGTTATTTTTTTTAATTTAAGTGTTTTCCACTTCTGAATAATCAGCTTTTACCTCATTCAGCTAAGGAGATTATTTTTTAATCTATCCTCGTTCCTATTGTTTTCTTTCATGTTTTGATGAGTGAAAAACTACTTAGGACAAAAATACTTTCACAGATGCCCATAATTCTTCAGAAGAGCCAAGAGGTGTGTATTAAAAGCCTCAAGAGTTCTTTAAGAGTCACTACTTGGTAAAGTCACAGATTAAGCTGTGATGGTATATCTTTCCTCTGCCTAATATCCCACTGTGATATGTAACATCTTCACAGGGTCATGAAACGTACTGGTAAATATTTTAACGACCAACTCTGGGGCAGGAAGGAAGCCCTAATTTTGAGGGTTTGCAAATTTCCATGTAGTAAGCATAGCCTGACAGATTTCAAGCTACTAATGTGACCTCACTGAACTCGGGGCTGGGAAGAGATGCGCACAATTGGTTCTAGAAGCCTTGGAAACAGACTCTGGGACACACTGCTGGACCACATGCTGGTAAAATGGCTTGAGGCAATGTACTCTAATTCCTGCAGAAGAAAGTATAAAATGGTAAGCTCAACTTATGTCAGCATGGGGTCATGTGGCTCAAAGAGCAGGCCCACTAAAATTTTAATCAGTACAACTGGAAATAACAAACTTTCTCTTTTTTGGAAGAGTTTTTAAACTAATTGGACCCAGAGGTACAAAGCCACTGTATTAACTATTCAGTCCTTTTCACAGCATCATCCATCTCACAGGAACTTCTGGTTTTATGTCTTTCAATCAAACAATAGGGCTAAAAGTTTTTGTGTAACAGGTCAGAAACTTAATTTTTCTTAAAATGACCTAGTTTTTTTACATACAGCAAATCCCCTACCTGGACAGGACTTTAAAACTTTCGATTATTTGAGCCAGGTTTAAGTTCTTATTTGTGTAAAATGTATTAGTAGTGCTTTGCTTATCAATTTCATTTTACCTGAATCCCCTCTCGCATGGACTCTTATTCAGCTTGCAATTTATATAATCTTACAAAAACTAGAAAGAAGAGACTTTTAGAAAGTCTAAGACATTTCTGCCTTATTCCCAAACCAGGGTCATATTTCAGATTAATAATTTAAACTGATTACCTTCTCCATGGCTGTCCCTGAGTATAACTATGAGCTGGGTAAAATTTGTCTTCAGAGCCTCCCATGTTTCTTTCTTTCACTGTCCTCTTCCTGATCAAAGCTCACTGTCAGGAAAGGAGATAATATAACTTAGCCTCCATGATCGTTAAATTACTTTGCAGAGTAATGGCTCTGTACAAAAAAAAGAGTGCTGAATTTGGAGTTAAGAGATGGGATTCAGACCTGAGTCTCTCACTTCACAAAACTTACTAGTTTAATGAAATTGGCCACACCACACACAGAGAGCTGATGATGTTCAGCTGATATACATCAGTGTAAACACTGAAATACTTCTCTAGCGGTTGGTAAATAGCTGCTGCTCCAAGTCCCTAGATGCTTCACTGACAGTTGCCTTTTCCCCTCTTCTCCGAATCCACTAACGAAAGGTTTAAGGCCTGTGTTGGTGACCGTGTTAGTAGGTCCCACCAAAAGTCCTGCTTCATGGAATGCTGGGATTCCGGAGGCCATAGGTGGGAACCTACAAAAGGCTACCATAGTGTTTACCAGCCCACTAGCTAGTCCCTGCAGCTCCCACACACCTGGCAGATTTTAATATTCCACGTCAATCAGAAGTTGACTCTTTATATATGCAACATATCATAAATCCATAACAGCCTTCTATATTAATTATAGGTGGGAAAAATCCCCAACTTGAGAAAATAATTTGTGCATTTAGAGATTGAAGCCATGTACCCAGAGTTCTGTTGGACTGAAAACCAAGCTGAAAAGTGAATATCTTGGCAAACCTTTTTTCCAAGTGTCTCTATTCACAATCATTTATCATTTAGTCCATATTTTAAAGAGATTTTTTTGTTCCCTTAGTTTGAAGTATGAGAGCTATAGTTATTTTAATTCAGTGTTCTAAAATTTCTACTTTGTGAAAACATATTTTCATGAATATACCCAAATCTTTCATCAATGGCAGTTCTAAGGAGTAGTTGAGTACATTATCAGTCTCTCATGTCTTCCCCCCCTAAAACAGTAACTGTGATAAAGAAAAAGAAAAAACATTTTAAGTACATATTTAAATTTCTGTAAATGCTGATGCTCTTTTTATTGACTTGTAACTTCTGATCTAAGCATTGGTTCTTGTGTCAAAACAAGTTCTCTAACCTCCTTCCCAGATTGCCTTCAGTGCCTTTTGTTTTAAAAACTCAATCCTGGTAATTTTGAAAATTGCCCAACTGAAGAGATAATTAATCAGTGTGTTCCATAAGAACACAGCATTTTTAATTTCCAGAAGTACTTGGCTTAATAGGGGGAAATAATGTAAAGGCTATTATTTCTAGTGCTGCAAATTAGAAAAGATTTACTTTAGTATGACAAGCATAAAGCTGATAGGTTAGGGGTTTTTTTTACTTTCAATTAATGCCTAGTGGAGGACCAAATTTCGTTTTTATCAAGGACAGGATTATTCATCTCTAATCTGCAGTACATTTTATCTTTATTACATACTCTGCATTTATTTCATATATATAGTATTTTGTGAAATACAAAAGTTCTATGTGGAATACAAGCATAATATATGCATCAGAGATCCGGGCTCAAAGTAAGAGATCAAAAGTAAAGATTGGGAAGGAGCCTTTTGTTAACTATTGTTATCTTAGCCCTTGTTTACATTAAAGCTAGTGGTTATGCTTTTGTATAATGACATATCCCTAATGTGAATATTTAAAGTTTGTTTCCACCTTTTTCAAGAAATGTTATCGTGATCATGCCTTACAAAAATTTGCTAAGAGCTGCAGATGGTTTAAAAGTGATTTCTTGGGTTTTTGTTTTTCCTGACTTATTTTCCTAGACTGATCCCGTTGAGAACACAAATGTACGGAATCCGAGCGTCAAGTTTTACATCCAGTCAAGGTCCACATCTCCTTCCACATCTAGTGAAGCTGAGCCACTTAAGGTGCCTCACTGGAGCAGTCTTGCTCCCCAACTTTTCACTTGTGTCAGGAAAGGGGACTCTCATTGCAAAAACAAGTGAAATTTGTCTCTCTGGTTTTAATCAGATATTTGTGTAATAAGTCATAGTCTATTGGAGATTATTACATTTAGTTGATAATGTAGATAGGAGTAGAAAACTACCCTGAAAATTCAACCTGAAGTAGAAAATTTTATTTAACTATAAATGTAGTCTTTATTTTAATTAGAGAACTATGTGGAACAGAGGAGAGTTATGTAACTTTTGGATACAAATTCTATAGGCACATGGTAGGGCCAGGTGCTGTTCTCATATTTTAATTCTTTTACTAAATGTAATAAGCCATGATATAACTGATTTGTTACATAATAAGTAGAGCTTAAAAACAAAATTGCCACTACTGGCAACTGAATAGTTTATTCCAACTGGTAAATCAGAAATAGACATTCAACTAAGTTGTACCTTTTAATAGTACAAAACCAATATTGTGTTCACATCTCCTGTCAGTCAATGGTTTTAAACAGCCAGTTGGCCGATTTTCATAACAGAGATCATCTTCTCAACAAGTCAGAAGGATGTATTGTACCTAAGTCCATGTCATTCTGCCTCAAAGATGCAGTTCTGGTTCTTCAGTCAGCATTACAGTTCAGACAGAGCCCCTTGGCTTCCAGTGTTTTAATCTCCATGGTGTCTACTGTTCCAATAGAAGCAAATAGTCCAATTTCAAAAGCTAGATGAAGTATGAGTTACAGTCAGATTCTGACCTTGCTTTTTTCAAACTCTAGACTTCCTCAGACTTGCCAAGCTGATTAGAGCCTCTGCTTTTTTGGTTGTAACTGTTTTACTATTTTGGGTTCATACATTTTTATCTTAATGGTGAAATATTTCAAACACACACAGAATAAAATAATAAACACCCATGTAACCACCATCCACAGATTTTACAGATAGGAACATTGTGCCCCCCCCCCTTTTTTTTTCAAGATTTTTTCTTGAAGAAATAAAATATTTTCCAGAAACAGTTGAAATATCTTCCACTATACCATTCCCCTCTCTCCTTTCTCAGACAAATCTAAATATCCTGCAGTTAGTGTGTATCCTCCCTTCCTTGGTTTTATGTTTGTTTTCTGTGTATCCACGAACAATGTATAGAATGCTTGTTGTGTAGTTAAAATTTACACAAACGTTATCTGTATCCTTCTGCAAATGTTTTCATTCAACATTTTGCTTTTGAGGTTTATGCATATAGATACATGACCATTTAGTTCATTCATTGTAACTGCTGCATAATATTCCATTGTATGGATATGCCATAACTTATTTATTGTCCTATTGTTGGATATTTAGGTTGCTTCCAGTTTTTTGCTTTTACAACCAATGCTGAAGTGAACATTCTTATAGGTAGAATCTACTTGTGCAGATGTGCAGAGTTTATGTAGAAGTGAAATTACTGGGTTGTATGATATATGCATTTTCAACTTTAAATCTTACCAAATTGTTTTCCAAAGTTGTTGAACCGATTTTCTTTCCCACAAGCATTGTGTGAGAGTTCCCCATTTCCCCGTATTCTTGTCAGCCCTTGGTACTGTCAGGCATTAACTTTGGCCAACTTGATGGGTGTAAAGTGGCATTTTTGTTTTAGTTTGCATTTCTCTGATTTCTAGTGATATTGAGCATCCTTTTATATGTTTATTGGCTATTGACGATTTGCCTGTTCGTATCCTTTGTCCATTGTTCTATTGTTTTTCTTATTGTTGTCTAAGGGTTCTTTATATGTTCTAGATACTTTGTTCTAATACTTTGCTGACTATATGCATTGCAAATATCTTCTCCCAGTCTGTGGCTTATTTTCAAATTTTGTTTGCAGTGTCTTTTTGTCTTGCAGAAGTTTTAATTTTTAAGTAGTCAGATTTATCAAGCTTTTCCTTTACGACTTCTGCTTTTTTTGTCTTTTTAAAGGATTTCTTCTTTCTGCACAGATTATATTTTCTTCTAAATGTTTTAAAATTGCTTGTTTATGTGTTTAGGACCTTTACACGCTCATATATTAGAAAAATCAAGCTGAAGTTTGTTGTTATATATTATGGGAAATGGGATTCTAATCTGTTTTTTCCATATGAACAATCAACTCTCATATATTTTTCCATTGACTTATAATGCTCTCTGTTATATATACATGGGTCTGTTTGGGGGTTCTCTATTCTCTTCCATTATTCTTTTTGTCTGTTTCTGCACCAACACCGCATCGTCTTCATTACTATACCCAAAAATAATTCCTGGTACGTGGTATGATGAGCCATCCCCACCTATGTCATTCTTCTTCATTTTTTTCTTGACCCTTTAGTTTTCCATATAACTTTTAGGATCAGCTTGTCAAATTCTTTGTGGGGCTTTTGACTGGAATTACATTGTAGATTTATATAAGGGGAATTGACATCTTCATGATATTGAGTCTTTCCATCTATGAATATGGTATATCTATTTCTTTAGAATTCTGTTACATCCTTCAGTAAAATTTCATTATTTTCTTCATGAATGTACTCAATATTGCTTGTTGGATTTGTTCCTAGGTACCTTAAAGTTTTTGTTGCTATGGTGATGGGGTCCTTTTTTATAATTTATCTTGGACTTTCTATGTATATTATAATGACAATTTTGTTTTCTGTAAACTGTTTATTAATTTTTAAATAGATTTTTAGTGTTTCTTTTATCTTTCATTGTTAGCTTTTTAAGTGTTAATTCTAAGTTGAGTTCAAAACTTCTTTCAAGCTGTTGAAAAGTAAATAAAATTTAAATTAAAATTAAATTACAATTAAAAACAAAACCCTGAGAAGCGCAACATAATTCACTTTTAAGGCTATAAGACATGTAAAATAGTCTACTGTCAGATACTATATAGCAACAAAGGCAAAGAGGGATCATCCATTTTTCTCTCAATACTTGAGAATATTCTGTAACTTTATGCAATGACTACCTTTTTCCTCTGGTTGGCTTGCTTAGCATTCTGGGAAGAAGTCATTCTTTTTATACATTGGTAATTAAGTGGTGTCTCTTTTTTCCCATAATAATCTCCAGTAAAATCACTGACTCCTTTCATTCAAAGAACTATCTTCCAATAACACTCCATAAAAGAAGACTATATTTTACGTAGCTAATAAATATATGACTTGTAACTAAATTTGTATATAAATTCTGAATTCGAATAATACTAATACCCTTCTTTGGAAATTACTTTCCAACAAAAAGCCCACTAACCTTCTTCACATATGTTCAAGTCCACAAAATTGTGTTCCTTATATGTAATGTGTATTCTATATATGGAAGTCAAAGAGTTAAGAGTTTTTAAATATTTTTTATCATAACATTGCTAAAAACTCTTCAGATACTTTTTAGAATTAATGTAGAAAATTGAGATCAGTTTCAAAATCAATATCCTTATTTTTATAGGCTACATGCTATGATTTTTATTTTCTTTTATAAAGGTTCTTTTCCAGATTATTTTTTTATTTCCATATTGAAATGAGTTTTACTAATTGAAAAAATATTTCATCTGTGGAGATTACAGGGAAATTTTTAAGTTATCAACACTATGAAGTCAGTGAGATATTTTTCAGTTAACTAGAACTTTTTGTCTTATTAATGTTTTGTTTGGTTTTATTTTGTTTACTTTGATTTGTTTCTAGTGATGTTTGAAATAGTGTTTCATGACATTTATCTCTTTTTTTGTCCCTGGTTTCAGACTGTAGACTCTACTCCATTTCCAGTTCACACACCAACCTTAAGGAAAAAGGCATGCCCTGGTTCAACTGGCTTTCCACCTAAGGTATTCAGCCTAGTTATAAGCATAGTGTGTTCCTAAAAAAAAAAAAAAAAATGAGAATGGATTTCTTCTGCATTGTGTAGATGTTGTGATTTTTGTTATTGGTTTCTTCAAAGTTACAAACATAAAAGCTTGGAGAGAAAATAAATTCTATATGAAAGGAAATAATCACCCACAGAGAAAGGTAGCATGACTGTATAAAGTTGTTTTGTTTTTCTGTCTTCTTAAATTCAGTGTTTTGAAGTCTGTTATAGTAAAGAGCAGTTCTTGGGGAATGTATCATAAGGAAGGCATTAAGTTGAGACCACTAGTGGAAGAATCTGAGATTGAGGTTAATAAAACTACTGAGAAAGAGAAATGTTTAGTGAAAATTTGGTTGGAGTCTTTTTTTTTTCATTCTGTTCAACATGGATATGGCTGAAGTATTGTAAATGGTGGAACATGAAGATTTAATTGTTTATCTCAAGCTCCTAAAAAGAAATTCTAGAAATTAGAAAACTGCAGTTATCTCCTTCTTCTCACCCTAAACCTTAGAACCACAGATTGAAAGAGAGATTGATGGATCAGAGAAACGAATAAAATATGTAAAAAGTATAAGGCTGTAAAAAAGACAACAAACTAAATAACTGATGCTAGATAAAGCAAAATTTTGAGTCCAGGCAGAACATGAATTTAAGTATAAGAAATATCCTCAAAAGACAAGAAAGGAGGTATATTGGTAATGTGAAATAGGATAAGGCATTTATAAAGAAAAATAAATGGAAAATACTTAATATGAAAATATAACTCCTGAAATAAAGAACGCAATAGATGTATATAATAGCAGATGTATATAGCAGAAAAACAAGCTAATGACATGGAAGTTGAGATGGAAAATATAAAAGTAAACATATAGACAGAAGTAGCATCAATATCTATATAGAAGGACTTTCAGCAGGAAAGAAAAAAGCAGAGAGATGGAAATACTTGAAGAAATAATGACCTAAAATTTCCCAGAATTAAAGATGAATTTATATAGAAAAACACCATTAGGTGCTAAAGAGAATAGATAAGAAAAAATGTATACCTAGACACATTATAGTAAAATTTAAAGATATCAAATCAAGAGAAAATTCTAAAAACTTTCAAAAAGAAAGAGAAGATCATCTGTGTAAAAAAACGGAAATTAAATTAACATTAGTCTACTCAAAACCAACCTGAGAACACAACTGAGAAATCTGTTCAAAGTGTTAAAGAAAAAGAACTTGAATCTAAATATTTTAATCCGGATATATTGTTACTTAAATATGAGAACAAGTTAAAAATACTCTCAGGTATACAAGAACTTAGAAGGTTTATTATACAAAATCTTCTTTGAAAATACTCTTGGAAGAAGCACTTCATCAAGAAAAGATACAAATCCAAGAGGATTTGTGAGAGATTTGGGAAATAAGGATGAGTTGATATCTTAGAGGACTTTACTTTGGTCTAAAAAAAAGCAAGGGTCCCACTCTACCAAAATTGAAGAAAGAGAAAATGTATATTCAGAGCAATCCAGAACTAATCTAAATACAAACACAATGTGGACTGGTGTAAGGATAAAGTGAGGTGAGCATGCTAAGGTATTTGTCTTGTTTGGAGAGAAATTGCACAACAGCATAGCCTGGTGGTTAACATAGTGAATTCCCAGCCATACTTCTTGAATTGGAATCCTAGCTCCATCATATACTAGCTGTATGAGCTTGACAAGGTACTTACCTTTCTTTGCTTTCGTTTTCTCATCAAAAAATAAGGATAGTATCCCAAAGTTCACCCTTCAGCCCAAAATTACACAGGTCTGTAAAACAATAACACACATGAGAAACATGCTTTTTAGCTCAGTCATATAAATGAGACCAAATGGGCAACACCTGCCCGAGAGCAAAGATAAGAAGGCAGGAAGGGACAGGAAAATGGGACGAATGGAAACCGGGAACCCAGGGTGGAGAAGGGGAGAGTGTTGACACACAATGGAGATTGTAACCAATGTCAAAAAAAACAATTTGTATATAAACTGTTGAATGGAAAACTGATTTGCTCTGTAAATTTTCACCTAAAGTACTATATATATATGAAATAAGGATAGTAATAGTACCTATCTTACTGTATTGTTTTAAGTTTTAAACAACTTTAATGTTTGTAAAGAACTTAGAATGGTGGCATATGGTATCATATAAATATGTTTAAATATTATTGATAACTTAATATTGTTAAGGGAAGTAAGCATAAATATGGTTCTTAATAAGTTGAAGGGAACAAACAGAAGACTAGAAACTGAAAAGTATAGCTTTCAGACCTGCAGATGGAAAGCCTATCCATTGAATGGAAGGCAGGAAAGGGAACAAGAGAACAAAGGAAAATATGGTGACTTGGTAGTCTTAGTGGCTTAGAACAACCTTTTTATAATGCTCACTACTTTATGGGTTATGATTATGGGAAGTTCTCACTAGGGGTCTCCCGTGAAGTTGGAGTCAGATATCAGCTGAGTCTGCAGTTGTCTGAAGGTTCAGCTGAGTTGGACATCCAAGATGGCTCACTGCCATGGCAGGCAGTTAATGCTGGCTGTCATCAGCTACTCATGGTCTCTCCAACATGACAGTCTCAATCTTCCTACATGGCAGCTGGGTTTTCTCAGAGCGAGCATACCAAGAGAACCAGGTGGAAACTGCATGGCTTAAAGTAAAGGTATATGGAAAGGTAGACAATAAAGGAAAATTGGGGTCACAGATATATAATACAAATGGAATGTAAGATGTAAAACACCAACAGACATAAAAGAAGACGTTGTATACTACTAAACGGAATAGTAGATAAAGAAGATATAATGATTATAAATGTACATGGACCTAACAGTAAAGGCTTAAACCGTATAAAGCAAGAACTGAAAGAACTAGGGAGAGAAGCAGATTAGAGATAAATTTTAATACACCCCTCAGACGAACAGTATACTAGGGAAAAAATGTAAAGCAGAGAATAGAGGATTAATATCTTCAGGGATATTGTATCTGCAAAGGAATAAACAATATTAACAGTTGCCTGGTCAAAAGCTAAGAGAAATGTTTAGTGAAAATTTGGTTGGAGTCTTTTTTTTTCATTCTGTTCAACATGGATATGGCTAAAGTATTGTATATGGTGGAACATGAACATACGAACAAATCAAAATGGCCAAAAAACTGTAGAGATGCTTAAACTTAGTATAGAAGTAGGGGAAAAGCAAATTAAACTAATAATGAGGTATACCTGTACATTTATGTTATACATATCCTGTCATCAATAGACAGCCCTGGTGGTGCAGTAGTTAAGAATTTGGCTGCCAACCAAAAGCCGGCAGGTCAAATCCACCAGCCGCTCTTTGGAAACCCTATGGGGCAGTTCTGCTGTGTCCTGTAGGGTCGCTATGAGTCAGAATCGACTCGACAACAATGGTTTTTTTTGTCTGGTTTTTAATCAATAGTATGCTCTAACATTATAGGTGGACATGTGAATCAATACCACCTTTTTGAAAGCAATCTAAAAACATTTTTAATTAAATATTCTGGTCAGTGTACCTTTAGAATCCAGTCAATAGAGGATTCTGGGGATTTGGTACAGTTGTAGCATAGTTTTTGAATCTCACTGAATCTTCCAGTAGAAACAGGCAGAGAGTCTAGGAAAGCAAAACTAAAAGACCCCCAGGTAAGACCTGAACAATAATAGATGAAAAGATTTTCCTATAAACCCCAAAATATGAACCAATAGAAACAAACCATCAAAAGCTGCAACAACTACATGGTATTAAAAATTGTGGTAGAAAAAGCAGAGGTAAAATAAAATGACTTGTGATAGCCCTGAGAGCCAGAAAAGCACCAAATCGCCACCAGGTACTGCTGGAAAGTTCTGAGAACAGCAGCAGAAACTCAGAGTGAACTTTACAGGCTCCATGACACAAGTGAGTGCAAGGGAAATATGACTGCAGGAAAATCTGACAGTGCAGGAGTTAAGAATTCTCAAACCTAACGAAACAGAATGTCCTAGATCAACGTATGGTTAAAGGACACAACCCTGATGCACAGTTGGTTGGCCAGATAGCTGTCTTCCAAATTTCTTGGCATAGACAAGTGAGCGCTTCCAGCATTGCATCCATTTGTTGAAACATCTCAATTAGTATTCCTTCAATCCTGGAGCCTTGTTTTTATCCAATGCCTTCAGTGCAGCTTGGACTTCTTCCTTCAGTACTATCAGTTCTTGATCATATGCTGCCTCCTGAAATGGCTGAATGTTGATCAGTTCTTTTTGGTACAGCAACTCTGTGTATTTCTTCCATCTTTTTTTGATGTTTCCAGCATCATTTGATTTTTTGCCCATAAAATCCTTCAGTATTGCAACTTGAGGCTTGAATTCTTCTTCAGTTCTTTCAGCTTGAGAAATACTGAACATGTTCTTCTTCCCTTTTGGTTTTCTAACTCCAGGTCTTTGCACATTTCATTATAGTACTTTACTTTGTCTTCTCAAGCCACTCTTTGAAATCTTCTGTTCAGCTCTTTTATTTCATCATTTCTTCCTTTCACTTTACTACTGTACATTCAAAAACAAGTTTCAGAGTCTCTTCAGACATCCATTTTGATCTTTTTGTTCTTCCCTGTCTTTTTAATGACCTTTTGATTTCTTCATGTATGATGTCCTTGATGTGACTGCACAACTCGTCTGGTCTTTGGTCATTCATTAGTGTTCAGTGCTTCAAATCTTTTCTTGAGATGGTCTCTAAGTTCAGGTGAGATACACTCAGGGTCGTACTTTGGCTCTTGTGGACTTGTTTTAATTTTCTTCAGTTTTAACTTGAACTTTCATATGCGCAATTGATGATCTGTTGTGCAGTCGGCCCCTGGCCTTGTGCTGACTGATGATATTGAGCTTCTCCATCATCTCTTTCCACACACATAGTTGATTTGATTCCTGTGTATTCCATCCGGTGGAGTCCACATGTATAGTCACCGTTTATGTTGTTTATGTTGTTGAAAAAGGTAGTTGCAGTGAAGAAGTTGTTCGTCTTGCAAAGGCTCCAGTGTCATTTCTATCACAAGGCCATATTTTCCAACTACTGATCCTTCTCTTTTTCCAACTTTAATATTCCAATCACGAGTAATTATCAATGCATCTTGATTGCATGTTTGATCAATTTCAGACTGTAGAAGTTGGTAAAAATCTTCAATTTCTTCATCTTTGGCATTAGTGGTTGGTGCATAAATTTAAATAATAGTCATATTAACTGGTCTTCTTGTAGGCACTGTACTTTAGGGTAGATCTTGAAATGTTCCTTTTGACAATGAATGTGATGCCATTCCTCTTCAATTTATCGTTCCTGGCATAGTAGACCATATGATTGTCTGCTTCACAAAGGCTGATACCAGTCAATTTCAGCTCACTAATGCCTAGAATATCGAACTTTATGTGTTCCATTTCATTTTTGATGACCCCAATTTTCCTTGATTCATACCTCATACATTCCACTTTCTGATTACTAATGGATGTTTGCAGCTATTTCTTCTCATTTTAAGTCGTGCCACATCAACAAATGAAGTTCCTGAAAGCTTCACTTCGTCCACATCATTAAGGTCAACTCTGCTTTGAGGAGGCAGCTCTTCCCCAATCGTGTTTTGAATGTCATATAACCTGAGAGTCTCATCTTCTGGCGCTATATCAGACAGTGCTCCACTGCTATTCATAAGGTTTTTACTGACCAATTTTTTCAGAAGTTGGTCACCAGGTCCTTCTTCCTTCTTCCTAGTCTGTCTTAGTCTTGAAGCTCCACTGATATCTGTCCACCATGGGTGACCTTGCTGGCATTTGAAATACTGGTGGCATATCTTTGATCAACACAAGCCAAGGCACTACAGTACGACAGACTGACAAACGAGTGGAGAAAATGTAGGAGAATTTCTGTGTGACCTTTGAAAGGGGAATGAACTTTTAACGTAAGATCTCAAATCACAAACATAAAATTAAAGCTGTCTTTTGAGTGAAAACACTGTCAATAGGTGATGACAGATTGATAGAAGATGTTTTTAATGTCTGACACCAACAAGGGCAGTGGTGGTTCAGTCATAGAGTTCTCAACTTCCATTTAGGAGACCCAGGTTCGATCCCTGGCCAGTGCCCCTTAAGCACAGCCACCACTTGTCAGTGGAGGCTTGTGTGTTGCTATAATGCTGAACAGGTTTCAGCAGAGCTTTAAGACTAAGGCAGTCTAGGAAGAAAAGCCTGGTGATCTACTTCTGAAAATCACCCAGTGAAAACCCTATGGATCACAACGGTCCATTCCCCTTGGGCATGGAGTCACCATGAGTTGGGTGCCGACTCAAGGGCAAGCAATAACAAACACCAGCAAGGGATTAATGTAAGAAACTCCTGCAACTCCATATGAGAAAAACAAACAAACCGGAAATCCAGTTGAGAAATTCGTAGATACTATGAATAAGTAACTCCCAGAAGAGTAAACCCTAGTTGCCAACAAACATATGAAGAAATGTCCGACCTCATTAATAATTGGAGATAATAAACATTAGAATAATTTTTTATATTATTATCACTTTATACTCACTGGATCAATAAAAATTAAGTAAGGTAACATCAAGGATATAGAAAAACAGGCTGTTCCACAAACATGGCTGGTGGAAGTATAAGCAGGTACAGCCATTCTGGAGAGCAGCCTGGCTGTCTGGAGTAGGTATATACCATGTGACCCACAATCTCCTTTCTTCAGAAAAACTTCTGTATAGATCCATAAGACAATAGGTATGAAGATGTTTGTTGCAACATTTTATAGCAGGGAGTTGGAAATGGGGGAAGGACACATAAAATGTGGCAGATGTATAGCACAGTATTACTTAATTAGAAACACACACTCAAACTAATTTATAAGAATATGTCCATATCCAAAACCCAAAACCAAACCAGTTGCTATCAAGTTGACTCCGACTCCTGGTGACCCCATGTATGTCAGAGTAGAACTGCTCCATAGGGTTTTCAGTGGCTGATTTTTCAGAAGTAGATCATCAGGCCTTCCTTCCAACGTGCTTCTGGGTGGACTCGAACACCCAACCTTTTGGTTAGCGGTCAAGCACGTAAATGTATGGACCTTTTATACAGTGTATTAAACTAGATGTCAAATGTCAGGAGGAAGGATAGGGAGTGGATCATCAGGGATGAATAGAAAAAAACTGTAAGGCAAAATAAAGCAAGACTAGGGCTTCTAGCAAGCTATGATGATAGTATTTATGAACTGAGTATTAACTTTGTGCACCTGATGTTCCTCCCAAAATATAAAATAATACTTACTTCATTTTTTAAAATGAAAGAGTAAATCTACAATTATCTCAAAAAATTTTTAAAAAGGAAAGAAAACATATAAAAATATTAAAAAGAAGAGTTCGTGTGGGATAGAGACTCCTTTGCTTGTCATTTATTAGTGGTAAAATTTTAATTACCCACAGTTAATTTTTAAGCTTTCACTAAGAGTAGTAGTTCTACTTTGCTCTCACATCTTCTGCTAAAAGTATTTTACATTCCCCATTAAGTAGCTTGAAGTCTGTAGCACAGAAGAAATTGAGATAGAAAATAACCCCGCTTTCTAATCTACCTCTTTGAATTTTGAGGTATAGTCAATTGTCAGTTTATCCCAAATTACCACATCATCTAAAACTTAATTCTGATTTAATACTCTTTTTACCAGATTTAAAAAAAAAAAAAAAAAAGTTTCCTTCTCCAACTACCCTTTTGGGAAGTAAGTATTAGAAATCAAGTATTAACCAGGAGGCAGGGAACAGGAATCTTTGAAGGATCAGAAGCCAAGGAAAGTAGACCCTAGGATTGAATTCTTCTATCTTTCTGTTACTATCCATTCATCTTTCCGCCACCAAAAACAAGGAAACCAAAATCCTGCTGTGTACTGCTTAAAGATTGATTGATGCTATCAAAATCATAGTCTTTGGACCACTGAATCTTTCATTGTAAACCACACCCCCTCTCCTCCCACAATTCAGCCATCACCTACCACTTGGATGATTGGTCACCTAAGATTAATGCTCTGCCAAAGCATTCTGGATTTTGTGGGGGGTTTTCCCTACTCTTGCATACCCAGAATTGTGACTTCTGAGTAGATCTCTGAAATAAAGTGTATAATAAATATGTTTTTTAAGCAATTCCTTGGGTATTTTGAAGAATTACTGTTAAACTAATCACAGCCACAGTTGTTTATTGCGGCTGTTTCAGATACATTGTGTCACACTTAAGATGAAGAAGAAAAGAATGAAGTTACTTACCTTGATCAGTTAATTTTTTTTGTTTAAAACAAAGCCTCTAAAACTAATCAGTGAACTAACTTTGCATCTTTGCATTAATGTATTTTGAACAATTGAAAAAGTCAGCACTAGAAAATCTACTTTTAATAGTAAATTTCTCAAAGAGCCAAGATTAAGAGTAAAATAAGTATACAGGAGAAAGGTTGAGCAAAATTTTATGCGATGATAACAAGTTAGATACTTGTGTGTTTGTCACAGACATGGAGGCCCTAGTCTTGACCTGTGTCCTTTGTAGTCCTTGGTTCTTTTTAGGGGTATATTTTTTGATTACCAAACTTTGAGAGGTTGCAGAATCAGACATCTGGACTGGAATTTCAACTCTGCCATTAATTGTATATCCTTGAGTAACTTACTTAATTTTCCTGCGTTTCATCCATATAACGGAATAATATCTTTCCAGAGTTGTTGTTTCCATTACATGAGATGATGTATGTATATAAAATACTGGCATAATGCCTGCACCTTATTTGGTGCTCAGTAAGCATGGAGTTAGTATAAAGATAGCCTGTGTTCTGCTTAGCTTGGAGTCAAATCCCAGTGCTGCTTTGAAACTGACCAAGGATCCTGAGGAACTTATAGAATAGAATGATTTGAGGTTGACTCAGGGCTCATGACTGCTCTAAATCTGAGCGTCTCACCCCATTCCAGGACTAATACTCCTCTTGATTTTTATTTTTTTGTAACTTCTTCTGTGGTGTGAAGATCACCTATGCCAGTTGAGAAAGGCAGAATTTATTTTTAACTTAAATTTTGAAACTTTAAATACTCCCTTTAGTTTTTTGTTAATATGATAAATCATTAATATAAGTTAGTCTCACCTGAAATAATTACTACTTTGTAACTTTTTAATCAGTGTATTCACATTTTATCAGAATATGGAATAAAATTCTTACTAATTTAAATTAGTCACACATATAAAAGAAATAATTAACAGAATTATTTGTTTGCATAAATAAATAAATATTTATCAAGTGCTTACTGTATACCAGGCACTGTCTGAAAGACTTCATTTGTACTAATACTCATTTAACCACCCTGTGAAGTAGATACTGTGATTGATCCTATTTTATAGATGAGCGGAGTGAGACACAAAGAAGTTAAGCACTTTGCCCAAGTTCACACAGCAGAATGGAGGAATGCATATTTATTATAATTCATTTAGTATTAAACTTGGTAAGAATTAATTTGCAGAATAAAGGAGGATTCCAAAGAGGTGAAGTCTGTATTGGTTTACCACCATATAAATCAGACAAGATTTAGAGAACTACAGGGTTTTCACTAAGAAATTTCCAGCTGCCATCTGTCTCTGGAATAATATGTGTGTATGTATTTTGATCTGCTCAAGTATAATACTGACTGCTTCCATGGAAGAAAACAGATTTGTGAATCATGTTCTTTGGCCTTGGTCCCAGAAAAATGAAATACATGATTTACAGTAGAAACAAGAACTTTAAATTACTCTTTGTTCTTCCTGAGAAGGTATAAAAGCGTATTAACTTTATATAGATGTAGAGGTATAAATATGCAGACTTTCATTTAACACATTGCTAAAGAAGAGTTTATAAAAATCCTGAAGTCGAGAGTTATGAGCCCCCCAAAATCTAAGTTTATTTTACATACTTTTCAAATGACATTCAAGAGCAATTGATTATCATTCAACTTCTTACATAGTGTTTAACCTAGTCTGGCTCAATATTTTCTAATAAAAATATTTGAAGGGCATAAATTATAAGAAGATGGTAATGAGAAATGGAAAGAATGGTTTAAAAATGGAAAGAATTTATTCCTTCTCAATTTAGAAAACATTCTGATAGGTGGTGTGGGGCAGAGGGCTCACATTATAGAAATCCTTTAATATCGATGCATGTGTGTTTTGTTTTGTTTTGCAGCGCAAGACTCATCAGTTTTTTGTAAAATCTTTTACTGCTCCTACAAAATGTCATCAGTGTACCTCGTTGATGGTGGGTTTGATAAGACAGGGCTGTTCATGTGAAGGTAAGAACAACATGGAAAGAAGTGTGAATTCGAGTATTAACATTTACTACCTAAATTGTAATAAAAAAACTTTATTCTCTTTAACAGGTGTATGAATGTTTGTTTGTCTTACTTAATCATTAGTTTTTGTTTGGATAACAAGATGGAGGCAATGAAGTGAGCACCTTGCTAGAGTGTGCTGAATACTAGGGAAACTAGACAGATGATTGCCAGAAACATTTTTCAAGGGAGATATATTTAAATATGTTTCATTCTATATTTGTTTTATTATTCGGATGCATTTGTGGTCCAGAAAAAACCATTAACCTATATAGCAGGAGAAATTAAAGGTATCCTTGAATCTGTTCATTTAATTTTAACCTTATTTAATTTATTAGAGAACTTATTGTTGAAAAACGTTGTTGTTGTTATTAGGTGCCATCCAGTTGGTTCTGACTCATAGCAACCCTATGTACGATGAACAAAATACTGCCCGGTCCTTGTTCCGCTGGTGTTTATTAGATTTTTACTGACCATTTTCACAGAAGTATACTGCCAAGTCCTTCTTCCTAGTCTGTCTTTCTCTGGAAGCTCCACTGAAATCTGCCCACCATGAG
Source organism: Dugong dugon (assembly GCA_030035585.1). Classification (NCBI taxonomy): domain Eukaryota; kingdom Metazoa; phylum Chordata; class Mammalia; order Sirenia; family Dugongidae; genus Dugong; species Dugong dugon. Next base: position 16,449,012 of record CM057469.1, on the reverse strand, counting down.
TGACCCCGCTTCCAGCATCAGAGCAACACGCAAGCTGCTGGTGGAAAAGTAGGCAACACAATATGTCTTCAGAAATATTAAATATCTGCCACTATGCCTTAGCAGATATTTTATTCCTAGTACTAATAGCAGAGGTTTTTCTCTGTCCATTAATTGATTTGCACATCACATGTTTCTGAAATGCCTGCTGTGTGCTTCTAAACACTGGGGATACAGCAGTAGATGGGGGGAAAAGACAGAGGTTCTGCACTGGTGAGCTGCCATTCTGAGAGATGAAGGGGAAAGGGTCAGAGGTCATTTCAGCAGAAAGCAAGGCATATTTGTTTGGGTGCCACTTTATTTTTCCTAGGACTTCTGAAATGAATATGATTAAAATTATGGGGAGACACATTATTTATTTGTGAATGTTTTATAAATATACTTTTTTTCATCCGATGAGACTTATACATGATTTACTGGTATATCTGGTGAAAAAGACAAGAAAATATTTGTTAATTCAAATTCTAATACTAGTTTCCATTTCTTAGCTCTTCCATTCTCAGAGTTGGACGAGTCCTTACAGGGAACGTAGTCAGTCACCATCAGATGCCTGTGTTCTCTTCACAGAATGTACTTAGCCTACATTTGAAGACTTTGAGTATGGGGGAAATAGCGTCTTAAGGCAATGCATTCTATGTTTGGTTAGTTGTTGCAACCAAAGTGGAAAATCCAGATTGTATTGTCTAACTAGTCCGTTAGATGATGAGTTTAGAGCCAGAGAAAATGGTCAGAGTTGAGTAGAGATTTGAGAGTTATGAGTGTACAAAGTCATGAATATGAATAACATTGTGCAGGAAGCAGATATAGAATGAGAACAAGTACAGGGACAGAGCCCTGGGAAATGTATTTAAGGGGAGGCAAGAAGAAAAGATAAAAGGAATCTGAGTTGAAATAGTCTATATCATTGACCAGGAACGTGTGACTGAAGCTAAAGAAGGAGAGAATGTGTACAGCTTTCAAGCCTTATCTCATTTGGAACTTAGCTGTGCTTATAAATGTTTGTAAATGTCATTTTAAAACCTGTTTGTCTGAAAGGACCCAGGGCTCCTACCTGGCATTAAGTCCCTTGTCATTTTTGATGCATCAGAATCATTTGCAATATCATAGTAGGAGTTTTTGAGCTCTTCTGAGGCTTGCTTCCCTTCTAGAGTCTTACACCATAAAATTGTGACTATCCTTTCTTCAAACCTTTTGAAGCCTACCTTAATAAAGCTGTGGAGACAGGTTCAGCTATGCCCAGCCTTTGTCTGCCATACTTTTGTAGACGTTACAGTAATATCATTACAGCCTCTAAAGATCCCTGTTCTTTTTATTCTCCCTAGTTGATTGGAATTAGATCCAGTATAGGATCCACTGCCTTTTTGAGGCAAGGTTTCTGCTTGTTAGCAAAACAAAATACAGGTAGTCCCCAACTTACAACATATTTGACTTACAATGAACTGCACTTAACAACCGTTTGTTTTTTAAATTTGTGAATCTTTTTATGTATGTTTGTATTAAAATATATCTGTAAGTTTATATGTAATGTTTCCAACCTCCAAAGACAAAGATCATATTTATAAAAATACTGAAAATAAAAGACAGTGACAATGAAATCTTAAAAAGAAAAAAGGTATTTTACTTGTGTCAGAACCAACTTATGACAGAGTCGTCGGAACAGAACCCCGTCATAAGTTGGGGACTACCTGTATAACATGTTAGACACTCCGCTTATAATTGAATGAACTGTCCGACAGAAGTTTGTGTAGTCTTCAGAAGTCAATACCAGTCCTTCTTGCATCTGTTGGTTTAAAAATATCCATTTTCCCATGTGTATGTATATGTAATCCCACAATGATATTCCTTCAGTTCTTCTCTTATTCTTTCACAAGTATTCTCTGGGATCCACTGTTAGAGTAGGAGTTGTCTAAATAGATAATCTAGAACCCCTCCTAACAAGTATGTTTGTTTTAAATATTTTAACCTTTAATTCTCATCCAGCCAAGTCTCAATGAAACTTAAGAGTTTGTTGTATTTACCATTTTGTCTTAGAATCTCAGGTTCACCATGTGAGTATCAAATAGATACATTATGGCAATATTGTTAGTAGTTAGGTGTGCAAGCTTTGAGCCAGACTGCCTGGGCTTGAATCCCAGCACTGCCATCTGTGAGCTCTGTGACCCTGGGCAGGTCATATGTAACATGGGCATAATAATTGTATCTGCTTTAGGTTGTTACAGAAAAATAAAAACACACAATAAAGTTAGCTATTATTATTATCTTAGTATTAGTTTAAATATATGTAATAATATTAGTAACTACTAAAATTTACCCTTAATTTATACTTTTCTAATCATTGAACAATTCCAGTTACCAAATTAGGAATTTCCAAATGGGTTGTACTAAAACTTGTTATCTACATTATCAGCAATATAAATTGAGTGCCTATTGTGTATCTTTCATAATAATATATTAGAAGAGTTTAGAGAAGTTATATTACTTTTAAAACATTTAGTTTTTACAATTATTATATTTAGTTTATTTGGTTCACAGATATCTAGAGTCTCATTGTTTGACTACTTTTAGGAAGTCTGATATTGATTTCTATTTAGATAAGCAGTAAGTGAGAGGAGACTATAATCAAGACAGCAGAACTGGCTTATCACGTTTGGTTTAAAGTTCACTGTAATCAATAGAATGATAAAATATTACACGATACCTTTAGAGGGGGCATGAATTAATCATGATCCTTTATTCTTCCAACAAACACTGAGTGTCTGCTCCTTGGCAAGCACTGGGCTAGACATGGAGGGACAAAGGTTTCTGCCAGACATGGAAGATAGATGAAAGGTGCCATACCACCACCATGTTCATGGTCTAGTAAGGGAAAGTACTTATAGGCAAATAATTTCAGTCCAGCCCAAGCTGTGATAGAAGTTTATTCAAGATAAGTGGTTTTACAAAGCAGAGAATAGTCAGCTCTGCCTGATAGGTATATCAAGGAAGGCTTCACAGAAGAGAAAGTATCTGAGCTGAATTCTGAAGACTAAGTAGAAGTTTGGCAGGCAAATAAGAGGCAAAAGGCTGAAGAACTGTACAGTGGCATATAGGCAAGAAACAGTATGGCAGGTTCACAATTGCAAATAGTTTTATATACCAGGGTGTATAAGGATATATCCTAGCAGAAAGGGAAGGCCACATAGGAAATTGGCAGGAGGTGAAATTAGAAGAGAAGACAGGGTTCTTGATACAATAATAAGGAATTAAGATTTTATTCTGTAGGAGATGAGAAAAATGAGTGAGTGGAGAAAGAACAGATAGCATCTGAGAAGGAATAGTAGTAGTCCAAGAGAGTGACATCTTTGAAGCTAAAGAAGGAGAGTTTCAAAAAGAAGGATTGGTAAAGTTTGGCAGATATTACAGAAATGTCAAGTAAGTTCATGTCTGTTAATAACCCTTTTGGAGCCCTGGCGGAGCAATGGTTAAGCACTCAGCTGCTAACCAAAAGGTCAGAGGTTCAAACCTGCCAGCCGCTCCATGGGAGAAAGATAATGGCAGTCTGCTTCCGTAAAGATTAAGACTTTGAAACCCTATGAGGCAGTTCTACTCTGTCCTATAAGGTCTCTATGAGTCAGAATCGACTTGACGGCAACAGATTTTTTGGGGGAGTAACCCTTTCAAGAGAAATTTCAGGGCAGACACCAAGTTACAATGGTATGAAGAGTTAGAGAGAACTTCAGAAAGTACTCTTTTAGGGATTCCAAGTTTAAGTCAGTCATTTTATTCACAAGGCTAGATGACTTTTGTATCTATGTGCTTCTCATTTGATCCCTTATGTTAACACAGAATGATAATATTACAATAATAAGGAAATTTTTACTATTTCTCATTGAAATTCTTATTGGTAAGTCAATGAATGGATCAACTTCTCAAATGATAAAACATTTGTTTAAAATAAAACAGAGATAAGCATTCATCTAACATAGCACCTTGCATGTAATGAATGCCCAGTGAATATCTTTTTTGTAAAAATGAATTCCTATTAAACATTGTTTCTTTTTTTCCCTGCGAAAGTGTGTGGATTCTCATGTCATATAACTTGTGTAAACAAAGCTCCAACCGCTTGTCCAGTTCCTCCTGAGCAGACAAAGGGTCCTCTGGGTATAGATCCACAGAAAGGAATAGGAACAGCATATGAAGGCCATGTCAGGGTAAGTGTATTAGGCCAGGCTTAGATTAATCTTTTAAGGTTTAGTAATGAATTAAAATTAAACCCAGTCACTTTGTGAGCATAGTTCTTGACAGAAAATTAAGTGAATAAAATTCATCTAGTCATTTTACTTCATCCAGGGTAATGACTTGAAAACAAAAAGCTAGCCTTTGCTCAGAAATAAATTCCAAAATGTCTCATACTTTTCTGTACTGTCCCTGTCTTTTTATGAGCAAGTGTTGAACTCTCCGTAAAGGAATCTTTGGCAGATGGTCTTGCCAGAGAGGTGACATATGGTTATGAAGTATGAGATATCGTTAAGGCATTATCTTACTTATTACCATGAGTAATACTTAAAGCATGAGCTGGACTTCATCTTAATACCAAATTTGGCTTTTATGCTGCTTAGAAAGAAAGCCACAGCTGTTATTTTAATGAATTACTAGTGAAAGTTAAAATGGTACTATTTTTTTTAATTTTCAGAATAAAAAGTCATTCAATGTTTTCTCACCTTTTTTCACATTATTAATGTTACCAGCCAAAGTGACAGACTTATAGTATGTTTACATTATCTTTAGGTTTTCACCTTGTAATTACATATGTAATTAAAGGAGCTCTGAGTGATATTTAAGTTGAGTTGTTTTTGTTTGTTTGTTTGCTTGCTTGTCTGTCTAAAAATAAAACTAAGATTCCTAAGCCAGCTGGAGTAAAGAAAGGATGGCAAAGAGCGTTGGCTGTAGTTTGTGACTTCAAACTATTTCTGTATGATATTGCTGAAGGAAAAGCATCTCAGCCCAGTGTTGTAGTCAGTCAAGTGATTGACATGAGGTAAGTAAGCTTTTGAAGGTGAAAATATTTGTATCATTGCTACATGAGAATAAAAATGTACTGATTTTTCTTTTAATAATATTGCCACGTTTTTATTTGATCAATCTAATTTATTGTTAATTAATTTTATGTTAATTTTATAACATACTGATATTACTGTAGTAATATAATTAACAATAGAAAGTAAGGTATATTTATAAGATGGATTGATATGTGTGTGTGTGAGTGTGTTGGGGCTAGGGGCCAGGAAAAAGAAGCTGGTGTTTGAGTCCAAAAGACTGGTTTAGAGGTTGCTGGGGTAATAGAGGCCTAGCGTATGATGTTTGTATCCTCACCTAAAGGCTTAGAGTATAATTCCAGTGTGAGGAAAAGCAGTAAAAATTTCAAAATCAGGCAAGCTCTTGGAATAGACAGTGAATCAGTAAACATTTATGTAAGTACATCTCGAGAGAAAAGCATATGCTTTTCTTTCTGTTGCTGAATGTTTCTGGTCTCATTGTACAGACTTTCCTCTTGCCCTTTGGAGTTCTGTCCTTTTTCTCTCCTCCTAAGTCCAGATACTCTCTGAGTGATCTTATTTTCTCCCATAGCTTCAGTCATCTGTTCCGCACTGGTGACTCCCAAACATGTATCTCCAGTCCAGATCTTTCTCATGCCCTCAAGACCAGGATTTCCAGCTATGTTTCATTTCACACCAACATCACAAACACATTATCATCCCTCACAGATACAGAATATGAGGGGGTAGATGCAAGCAGTATTAACAGAAAAAATGCGAGAGCTTGCTAAGGGAATGAATATAGAAAGATAGGGAGAGGAGTCAAGAGCCTTCAAGACCAAGGGAGGGGTGGTACCACTATCAAATTAAGGAAATCACAGGGAATAAATTACTGTGGAATAAATCTGTTTAATTTGTTGAATGTATTGAGGGCATTTGCAGTTTATTATGGGAGGCAGTAGGGTCTCCTGGAGGCTCTGAAGGGCTACCAGGGTTCAAATCTCACTTTTATACTATACTTACTGGCCTTGTGACTTTCGGTAACCCAGTAATTATTTTTAGTTCTTGTATAATGTGCCACTGTTCAGTTACTCTTGATAAATTACTTTGGGCACTGCTAGTGAGATTGTAAAATGGTACAGGCAATGTGGAAAACAGTTTGTCAGTTCCTCAAAAAGTTAAACATAGAATTACCATGTGACCCAGCAGTTCTTCTAGTAGGTATATACCCAGTAGAATTGAAAGCAGGAATGCAAACAGATACTTTCACACCAGTGTTCACTGCAGCCCTATTCACAATGCCAAATGGTGGAAGCAGCCTTGATGTCCATCAGCAGATGAATGAATAAAATGGATAAATGTGGTACATATATACAGTGGAATATTACTCAGCCATAAAGAGAAGTGAAGTCCTGATACATGCTACGACATGAATGAACCTTGTAAACATCATGCCAAGTGAAATAAGTCAGTCACAAAAGGACAAATATTGTATGATCCCACTTCTATGACATGTCTAGAATAGGCAAGTATATAGAGACCACAGTTTATTAGTGGTTACCAGGGGCAAGCAGGAGGAAGGGGGAAAAGAGGACTCAGTGCCTAGGGGACACTGAGCTTCTGTTAAGGATGATGGAAAATTTGGAAACGTATAAGGGTGATGATTGAACAACACGATATACATAAGTTCACATCACTGAACCGTACATATGAAGAATGTTGAAATGGCAAATGTTTTGTTGCATGTATATTTATCACAATTTAAAAAAATTACTTTGGGCACTATCAGTTGCAATGAAGGTAAAAATCAAAAAAAATTTTTTTAAAGTTCTATTTGGGTGTTTTGTGCAATTTTCAAGGATTGCTTCTCATGAGTTGTTTGGATACACACCCAAAACCGCATACACATACCCACATACACTGACTTCTAATGTTTCACTTTTCCTTCAGGGATGAAGAATTTTCCGTGAGTTCAGTCTTGGCTTCTGATGTTATTCATGCAAGTCGAAAAGATATACCCTGTATATTTAGAGTAAGTGTGTATGCTATAATTTGATCTCTAAATTATATAGCTTTTAATGAGTATAAATTTTGCCTCTCCATATAAATCATAAACATACTTGGACTAGTCCCAAATCTTATATTTCTCTATATCCTCCATATCATGGAATACGTGAATGTATAAACAATTAGTAAGTATTTAATTAGTGAAAAGACCTGTAGACCTTCTAAAATAGGTTTCCTCTTGTATAATAGTTTTGAGTTGCCATTCTGTTTTCAAATAAATACACAGTGGAAAATTAGGTAAGGCGTAAAAAAATAGAAGTTTATCTCTTTAAAAATGTCATTTTTAATATGTGTTTCAGTTACCTATTGCTTTATAACAACCATTTCAAAACTCAGTGGCTTAGAACAACAGTGATTTGTTTTTTACATCTCCGTCAGTGGTTGGACAGTTCTTGTAGTGTCGGCTGGGGCTACTCATGTGGCCGCTCCAGCCTTAGTGCCACGGACTGGCTGAGGTGTCTCAGTGCTCTGTGTGGACATTTTATCTGTGCAGACTCTAATCATTCGGTAGTCTGACTGAGCTTTACAACGCTAGCTTCCAAGAAGCGAAAGAACCCTCCAGGTCTTTTAAGGACCAGGCCCAAAACAGGCATTATGTCCCTTCTGTATTCTTTTGGGGAAGACAAGTCAAGAGGCCAGCCCAGATTTATGGGGAGGGGAAAGAGACCCCACCTCTTGATAAGAACAATGGAATTCTGTAGGAGGAATTGTTGGCAGCCATCTCTGGAGGCTGTCTTCCACAATGCAATTCTTGAATTGGCAAATTAAGACAATAGAGGTAGAAAAGAACAACTGACCTGTTATTGTACCTACATGGCTAGTATTTGTTTATGAATCTTGTATCTAAGGAAAGCCAGACAAAGGCTATACTTGGTCAGTCTTAAAAAAAGTCAGTGTATGTAACTGTTTGTTCTCTCCTCAGCCACCAAGGGATCCCACAGAGGCCCACTTAACCTATAACTGATTCACATAGTGGAATTTTATTGTCACTGATGCTTCAAGTAATTTTAATAAGGAATCCATATATATATATATATATATATATATATATATAAAATTTAAATCTGTTCTGATTGTCAGAGCTGTTTGCATAATTATAAACCTTCGTTTAAATACTAACTCAAGAGATCCGCTCTTGTGATAATATGAGTTATTGGCATGAAGTAACAGAGAATGTAAGTATTTCTAAAAATTTCTGACTCTAAAACAAATTGAAAGACAGTAGTAGGGTGTAGTGGTTAAGAGGATGAACACTGGATACCAGACTAGTTATGTACTCATGGAGAAATTTCCTCACATATAAAAGAAGGATGTAATAACAATACTTACTTCATGAAGATGTTATAAGAGTTATATGAGTTAATACTTTCAAGGTGCTTAGAATTAGTACCCAGTACTGAGTAATTACAAAGTAAACGTCAGCTATTGTTATATAAATTGATGTAATGCTTTTTTTTTTTGAGGAGCCCTGGTGGCGCAGTGGTAAAGCACTCAGCTGCTAACCAAAAAGTTGGTGGTTCGAACCCATCAACAGCTCCACAGGGGAAAGATGTGGCAGTCTGCTTCCACAAAGATTACAGCCTAGGAAACCCTATGAGGCAGTTCTGCGCTGTCCTGTAAGGTCACTGTGAGTCAGAATCGGCTCAACGGCAGCAGGTTTAACGCATGTTTTAATGTTAGTGTTGTGGTATTTTATGGCAAGGACAGTGAAAATGACACTAATGTTTAAATGGTTTCTGCTGCCTTTGCTTTGTCATGAATTCTAATTAATGCTAAAACTAGTTATTCTTCTGATTAGGAACAGCTCAACTCTGTTACCGGTATCATTTAATGAATGCTCATTTTATTGGTGAGTGCTAAGCAAACTAGTTTAGTCATAAAACTAGTATAAAGGGTGTGTCTTCTGATACCATGAATGTTGGTTAAATTGTTCTAGGTCACGGCTTCCCAGTTCTCCGCGTCTAATAACAAGTGTTCAATCCTGATGCTAGTAGATAGTGAGAATGAGAAGTGTAAGTGGGTAGGAGTGCTGAGTGAATTGCACAAGATTTTGAAGAAAAACAAATTCAGAGACCGCTCAGTCTATGTTCCCAAAGAGGCATATGACAGTACTCTACCCCTCATTAAAACAACCCAGGCGGCTGCAATCATAGGTATGAATTTACTTCTGTCGTATTCTCATGATTGTTTACTATTCTACCTTGTGGCGAGGGACTGTCTTTCATCTAGGAATCCCCAGTACTCAATGTAATATGTGTTCTATCACAGATGCTCAATAAATGTTTGCTGAATGAATGAGACCTATTTTGTTTTTCAGTTAACAAGAATAAGCATACTTTCCAAATGCTTGTTCTTCTGAAAATGCAATAGTGCCAAAGATTAATCTGTTAACCAGTCTGTTTTCTACTTGTTTGATTTAGAACAAGTTACTTAGTTTCACAGAGTATAAGTCTTGTATGTAAAATGTAGCCATTAATTACCTTCCTGAGGTTGTTTGGAAGTTTAAATAAGATGGACTACATAAAACTGAGTGCTTTGCATATAAAATGCCCTCAAGAAACTGCAGTTTTAAATTTTAGCCATATTCTTATATATGCCTCCAACTCTTTTGTTGCTTTCTAGTAAATACTGAAAAGTTTAATGAGTAGTATTAAAATCTATTTGCCTTTCACAAATTTTCCCCCCAAAACAAGAAATGGAACTGAACCCAGAGCACTAACAAACTTGGTTTTTAATTTTTTTCCCCATTCATTGAGCAAACATTTAGTTATTTTTGTAAGTACTGATATAGATTAGTTTCTAATGATTATACTGTTAAAAAATGGCATGAGTAATAATATTTACTGCTGTATTCTGAAGGGAAATTTAATGTGCAAATTGTTATTGTTATTTTTTAACTTTTTATTTGTCTTATTTATTTCAGTTTCTTGCACCAAATTTCCTTTACTAATAAGTTATATCTGGTTTATTTATTTAGCTTTACGTAGTGTTTACTAATAAAAAAAGATGTTTCATTTTTATGTCTTATGTAGATCATGAAAGGATAGCTTTGGGAAATGAAGAAGGGTTATTTGTTGTACATGTCACCAAAGATGGTAAGAAAAAATTTAATTATTTTCGAGTAACTCTAAGCCGTATGTTGTTTAAAAGTGCTAAACTCTAAAAATAATATCAGAATTTTCTTTTATTTATTCTTTAGCTGAAATTGTCCAGATCCAATTTGATGTGTTCATAGGTCAAAAGATCATCTTTTTAATTTCCATCATCCCCCTCAGTTCTAAAACTTCAAGTGTGTTTTGTCTTTCTTGGGTCATTTTATATAACAGTTCTGCTGTATGGTCTCAGATTGCATTCCTAAAGATGGTACATGAAAGAAAATACAACTTGCTTTTTCCATTATTCTATTAGTACTATAAGAGGTGACAACCACTAAAGTGTGTTTGTTGTTTTCTCCCACAGTTCAACACAACAGGTTTTTTCTAGACAGAGATTAAATACTGGGAGAAACAATGAAGAACCAATTTAATTCAGCACTCTTGAATGCAGTATTCTAAGTTCAATCTTTATATCAAGTTAGATCATGGGTAAACAATGTATTTAAACTACATTAGTTTGTTACCCATAGAAATACCTTCAGTGAAATATGAGTTACTAAGTTACTCAGTTTTTTAAAATGGAAACCCCGTGGTGAAGTTCCCTAGAATTTAGTGCCAGCAAAAATATTTTTTCTTAAAGATTTAGCATCCTTTATCAGACAAGAACTTTTGCCTTAGCTGCCAGAAACCTCAGTGCTAAATTTAATTCCTTACTACAGTAATTGTTTTATATCTTATAATGAGTTATTTTCCCTTTTCTCTATATGATTTCTGCTCTTATTCTTCTGTGTATATATCTGTGTCTTTATTATAAGCTGACATATTCTTTTGTGTATAATTGATATGTAATTAAGTTAATAAAACATTTTGCATTTGATTTATTATTATTTCTATGTGTAGAAATTATTAGAGTTGGTGACAATAAGAAGATTCATCAGATTGAACTCATTCCAAATGATCAGCTTATTGCTGTGATCTCAGGACGAAATCGTCACGTACGACTTTTTCCTATGTCAGCTTTGGATGGGCGAGAGACTGATTTTTACAAGTTAGCAGAAACTAAAGGGTGTCAAACCATAACTTCTGGAAAGGTGCGCCATGGATCTCTTACATGCCTGTGTGTGGCTATGAAAAGGCAGGTCCTCTGTTATGAACTATTTCAGAGCAAGACCCGTCACAGAAAATTTAAGGAAATTCAAGTCCCATATAACGTCCAGTGGATGGCAATCTTCAGTGAACAACTCTGTGTGGGATTCCAGTCAGGATTTCTAAGATACCCCTTGAATGGAGAAGGAAGTCCATTCAGTATGCTCCATTCAAATGACCACACACTATCGTTTATTGCACATCAGCCAATGGATGCTATCTGCGCAGTTGAGATCTCCACTAAAGAATATCTGCTGTGTTTTAACAGCATTGGTATATACACTGACTGCCAAGGCCGAAGATCTAGACAACAGGAATTGATGTGGCCAGCAAATCCTTCCTCTTGTTGTAAGATTCTCTTACTTTTGGCTGTCTTATCTTTCTGTCTCTTTCCTTTCTTTTTTCCACTTAACGTCCTAAATGTAGTCATTGTTGATAACAGGTTATTATTTTTTTAAGTCATCCTTAAGGTTTTTCGTAAGTATTCATCATATCATTTATGTAAAGTAACCATAATGTCATTAGGCCTAGGCCAATAGGGTCAACTTTTAACATGCACATGACTAAAGCTAATCTTTGCAGGCAATGTTTTATTTAGATGGATTCTTAACCCAGGTTGTATTTTGAAATAACCCAGTTATCTTTCTGGTCGCTAAAAATATAGTCTTTGCACTCATTGATAACTCATAGGACTTATTCTGGAGAAGTAGTTACTAAGTGAATTATTTAATCAATTATGTAAAGGTATATAATGTAGCATCTATAAGCAGCATTATTCAGTTTTACTTTTTTATCTAGACAGGTAGAAATTTTAAATTGCTTATTTCACTCTTTCAAGAGCTATTCAGACACTAATAAATTATTGAATACTTATTATGTGCCATTCCCTGTGTGAGACATAGCAATGAATGAAAGAGACATAGTCTTGCCTTCACAGAGCAGAAGATTCGTGATAAACAAGTAGTTGCGGTAGAATGTAAGTGCTGTGATAGCAGTCGTACAGAGTTCTGTAGAAACACATAGGAAAAATAACTAATCCAAAATGTTTTGTTTTTAATGGAAGAAACTTTAACACATTTAAACGCTGAGGAGAAAGAACCACTAGGGAACTCCAAGGAAAGATTGACTGTGGGAGATACAGGAAATAGAGTCAGACCCCCAAAAAGGCCAAAGAGGATGGAACTCAGAACACAGGTGGAAAGATTATTTGGGGCAGAAGGAATGAAAGCTCTTCCACTGTAACAAGGTAGAAGGAGGAGGGATGGGTATGGGTACAGCCCAGTTAAAAGTTTGGAGGAAGAAAGTTTAGGAGAGCAACACATGCTTATGACAGAAAAATTAGAAAGTCTAGATTAACAGAAGAAAAATACCCCTCCTCCTACCCACCCTGACTTAATTATTCTTAATGTTTTGTTTCTTCTGAAATATATGCACATATCTATGGCGTCATACATAGAACAATAACCTAGCCAGATAATTTGAAGTATTACTATTTATAAACTTCTCATGTGGGGTAGGAGCCCTGGTGGCACATTAGTTAAGAGCTCGGCTGCTAACCAAAAGGTCAGCAGTTCAAATCCACCAGCCGCTCCTTGGAAGCCCTATGGGGCAGTTCTACTCTGTCCTACAGAGTCACTATGAGTCAGAAAACGACTTGACAGCAACAGGTTTTTTAATATGGAGTAAGAGTTGGAATATCTGGCTTTTATGAATAGCTCTGCCAGTAATTTAATTTGTGACCTTTGTTTAGGTAAATAATCTCTCTTTGCTTATGTCACCATTTATTGATATTCATTCTTTCTTTCTACAACTATATATTGAGCGTCTACTGTGTGCATGTAATCATGCTAGGTGCGTTCTCTTACATTTGTAACTGAGACTAGAATTCTTACCTAAAGATTTCTCTGCTTTGTGAATGTAATGAAATTCCGTTGTAAAGGATAATGAAATTCCTTTATAAAACTAGTTTTTAACAAGGGAATATTAAACTCTTGATATTAACAGAAACTTTATGCATTATCATGGCTATGTAATCTGATCCATGGTATGTCAATTCTTCATTTATGATTTATGTTCTGTCTATTTCAAAAATGTTTTGATGTGGCTGCTATATGATGTCAGTAGAATTTTGGTGAGACTCCACTCTATAATTATTTAACAGGTTTTTTTAAGGTTTTGGGTTTAATAGTTAAAGTAATCACAAGGCTGTTTCCTCTTTCCCTTCTCCCAGGTTACAATGCACCATATCTCTCAGTGTATAGTGAAAATGCGGTTGATATCTTTGATGTGAACTCCATGGAATGGATCCAGACTCTCCCTCTAAAAAAGGTAATTTAACATTAACATATGGCTAAATGAACCAGTGCATGTAAGTGAAAACATTAATATGAGTCTTTAGCTATTTTTCAGTAATTTCAACATTTTCTAGCATATGATTTGGTAATTTGGGACTTAGCTAAGAGTAAGAAAATAGAAATAATAGAAACAAAAATCAACTATTTTTATTCCATTATATTTATATTGTATTATATTTAACATAACATTATATATTACCTTACATTATATTTATGTTATGTTAGCTTTGTTATATGAAGTATGATTTTTATTATAACGAACTGGAATATATCCTACAGCCTACAATGTCGGTGTTATCTTCCATTTTGAGTTTAAGGAGCTCTGCGGGAGTATATTATTATTCTTAATTATAACTGTTTTCCACATAATGGTATGCAGTTTTTAATCCTGTGAGGACACATTTCACAGGCTAGAAAAGTGATTAAACTTAGAACCAAAGCTGTGTTTAAGTATCTCATAATTTAAAAATAAAGTTTTCACATACTCCTAATATAACATAATATTTTCCTTTAATATTTTCTTATGTTTTCATAACATACAGGGAATTTTTGCAAGTATAGAACTGCTGTTGTGCAAGAATGGAGAATAGTAATTTTATACAGATATGTATACTAATATATAGCGTGCATCGTTAGTTGAGGCATCAAGGTATAGAGGGATCAGAGTGAAAGAAAGTAGCCACAATCACATTTCAAATATCTCCCCATTTTTAAACAACATCAGCAGTGAAAAAAACTCTTGTAAATACTGCCACATTACATAAAGCAGTTAAAATATGCTCCTCCAGTTTGAAAATTTGGGCTGGTTACAATTAGTTTTTTGTTTTATTTTTATCATGTAATTTTGGGAGTATATATATGAAAGAATATATGACACTTATGATGCATAACAATAAATTGCTCACTTGTGAACCCACCTCCTGACTTAAAAACCAGAACATTACCGATATCACTGCATCTCCCTGTGCACTTCTCCCTTGCTCCATACCCCTACCTCTCTGCAGAGAAAATCACTCTTCTGAGTTGTGTGTTTATCATGTCCTTGCTTTTCTTAAAATACAGATTTTTTGCATATCTAAAAATTCCTAAACAGTATGTTGTTTAGTTTTACTTGGCTTGGGGCTTTATAGAAATGTTATGTCGTATGACATCTTTTGCCTGGTGTTCTTCACCCATTTACTGTGTTTCTAACATACATCCATGTTACTACATGTACTATAAGAGTTTACTGATTTTCACTACTATGAAATACTCTGTTGGGTAAATATATCTCAATTTATTTATCCACTCTCTGATTGGCAGACATTTGAATTATTTCCTAGCTGTTTGCTATTATGAACAATGATGCTGTGAACATTTCTGCATATGTCTTCTGGTACATATGTTCAGGAGTTTCTTTAAGTCTTATGCCTAGGAGTGGAATTGATAGGACACATGGAATGCAACTGCCAACCTTACAAGATAGTAAGTTCCAAAGTAATTGTACCAACTGACACTCCACCAGCAGTATGTAAGAATATTTACTGACGTACATCCTCATTATTATTTTCCAAAGGAATTGTACCAGTTGACACTCCCACCAGCAGTATATAAGAGTTCTTACTGACCCACATCCTCATTAACACTTGCTGTTTTCAGACTTCATAAAAAAAAAAGTTGGAATCAAAATTGACTCCAACTCCCAGCAACCCCATGTGTGTGAGAGTAGAACTGTGCTCCATAGGGATTGTCAGTGGCTGGTTTTTCCAGAAGTAGATCACCAGACCTTTATTCTAAGGAGCCTCTGGGTGACTTCAACTTCCAGTCTTTTGGTTAGCAGCTGAGCGCATTAACCATTTAACCACCCAGGGATTACACCAGACTTCATAGTTTTTTGTAAATAGTTATAAAATGTTGTCTCGCTGAGGTGTTAATTTGCATTTCCTGAGTTTTCTATGCTTGTTCATCATTCATATTTCTTCTTCTGTGAAATCTTGGGTCATATCTTTTGCCCATTTTTTTGTTGGAATGGCCATCTCTTTCTTACTGGTTTATTGGAATTTTTTATATTTTATGAAAATTGAATTAATAATGGGTGTTGTAAATCTTTTCCCCGTTTGTGAGCTGTCTATTCATTTTTTATGGTGTCTTTTGCTAAACAGAAGTTATTAATTTCAATGTAGTTAAATGTCTCTTTCTTATCCTTTAGGTTAGCTTTTTGTCTCTTGTCTAAGAAACTTTTTTCCTGCCTCAGGGTCATAAAGATAGAACCTTTATGTTCTTCCAAAAGTTTTAAAGTTTTGCCTGTTACATTTATGTCTTTAATCCATCTGGAATTGATTGTGTGTGTGTGTGTGTGTGTGTGTGTGTGTGTGTGTTGTGTGAAGTAGGGATCCGATTTCATTTGTTTGTATATGGATAACCAGTTGCTCCACCACCGTTTCTTGATAGCCCCCCCTTTCGCCTTGGTCAGCAGTTTCACCCACCTAATATGTGTATGTTTAGTTTTTGATGATAATAATTCATAAATCAGCTGTATTAATATCATTTTAGTATATTTGGTCATTGATAACTTTAAAAAGTCAAATGTAAAATTAAGTATATTTCTGTTTAGTACTTTTTTTTTTGCCTAGGATATTCTTCTAAAATGTTATCATAAGTTTGTTCAAATTAGATAATTGTATAACTTTCCAGTAAAAATTAATGTTATTTTTTGTCATTGTTGATTTTCTGAGAGGGCTGTATTTTGAAGAAGAAGGATAAATGAAAAGGTCTTAGTATTTTGTGCTTTATAAATAAACCAAAAACTTCATAGTTTAATTTTTAAAGATTTTGTTGAAATATTAATTTTATTTTCTATTATTTTAGGTTCGACCCTTAAACAGTGAAGGATCACTAAATCTTCTAGGGTTGGAGACAATTAGATTAATATATTTCAAAAATAAGATGGCAGGTAAGAAAATACACATATTAATAGGACACTTCAGTGGAAGTATTCTCTCTAAGCTTATTGTCCAATGTCACATCAGTAATAAGTGGCAGAGACCATATTTAAATTCAGGAATACCTTACCCCAAAGTCTGTGATCTTTACCACTATCATGCTCTCTTAAAATACTAAACTACTAGATGGAAAATCATTCTATTTAAGCTTCCCTAGCCATATGTGCAAAATATTTGATTCTGGCATAGCCATTATTTTCCTGTGGGGTACCTAGGTAAGAAGAGAAAGTGTAGCTGAATATATCTTCTGTACTTTCACTTTCAATACTACAGAACCTGCCAAAATCTGTAGCACCAAAATTGTGAACATTCATCCAGAGTTCCAGATTGGGACTTCAAGAACACATCTTCTGCCAATGCTAAGGGCTTAGAATTTCTCAAGTGCTGATGACAACGTGAGAAGAAGCAGGAAAGAGGAGAGTCACAGGAGTGCCCAAAATCAGCAGAAGAAACGGGAACCCTGTGTGTTGCAGAGAAGAGGGGGCAGTTGGTCAGTGACCAAAGTTATGAGGTGATGATTCCCTAGCCAGCGAGGCTGCCCACATGTAATTGATTCAGAGAAGTTGTTTGCCAGTCAGAGTATGCTCAAACATTAAAATCCCACTTACAACAAATATTATTATAATGACCTCTACTATATAGTAGTTATTCTTATGTCTTAGCAACAAATTTCTACATGAAAGAGATATTCATAAATATCTGATCTCTTGTGGTGAATCTGTTTAATGAAGATGTACTTACTGTGTATCATGTATTTAAGAAAAGATTGAAGTTGTCAAGGATTTCATTTTACTTGGATCCACAATCAATGCCCATGGAAGTAGCAGTCAAGAAATCAAATGACGTATTGCACTGGGAGAATCTGCTGCAAAAGAACTCTTTAAAGTGTTAAAAGGCAAAGATAACACTTTGAGGACTAAGGTGCACCTGACCCAAGCCATGGTGTTTCCAAGTGCCTCATATGCACGTGAAAGCTGGACAGTGAAAGAGGAAGACCAGAGTAGAATTGATGTTTTGAATTAGAGTGTTAGCAATGAATGGACTGCCAGAAGAACGAACAAGTCTGTCTTGGAAGGAGTACAGCCAGAATGCTCCTTAGAGGCAAGGATGACAAGACTTGGTCTCACATACTTTGGACATGTTATCAGCAGGGACCAGTCCCTAGAGAGGGATGTCATGCTTGGTAAAGTAGAGGGTCAGCGAAAGAGAGGAAGACCCTCAATGAGATGGATTGACACTGTGGCTGCAACAATGGACTGAAGCATAACAACAATTATGAGGATGGTGCAGGACCGGGCAGTGTTTTGTTCTGTCGTAGTTAGGGTCGCTATGAGTTGGAACCGACTCTATGGCACCTAACAACAGCAACAATAATGTATTTAAAAGAAAAGTTTAAATTGACTTAAATATAAGTAAAAATATTGGCTTCCAGAACACACATCAAAATACACCAGTTACCACTGGGTGGCAGGATTATTATCTTCTTTATGCTTTTCTTTTTTCCCCATATTCCACCAATAAATTTGTATACTCAGCTATCAGAAAGATATCCATCAAAGGTTGTTTTTTAGGGTTTTTTTTTTAACTACTAAAATACACAAATTGATTTCCAGTGTGGTGCTTTGCTACATCTTCTTGGAACTGGAGGTCTTTTGCTGTACAGATGTGAAGATAGTAGAATTCCTGTGTTAGACTTGAGAAAAGATATTCAGGTTTTAGAAATGATTCCCACTCAAAGACGGATTTATCGTGAAGCTAATGAAGCTTACGTTTCAGGCTCCTCACTTCCTTTCTGTTTCTCTTTCTTAGAGAAGATTCCAGATCTCTGTAAGATTGGATCCACCCTCTTCTCTCTGTGCAGGACCTTGTTGGTCATAAAATATGCCCATGCCCAGTCTATGTCTATGGGACAAAACTTCTTCCAACTTATCTTTTCCCACGCTCTCACCTTTCCACTCTAGACTAAGAGTAGAGCTAGAGATTGGAGAAGGGAGACCTGACAGAATTTAAATGTAGTTGTCTTGTTTTTTTGGAAAGAAAAGGAAACCCCATTTCCAAGAGGTGTTTTCTTTTCCCTTTCTTGCTTTCTCCTTCATCTCTCAGGAGCTCAGAATGCTCCCTTTGGCTATTCAAACTCGCCCATTACCACCATAACTCTCCAAGACCTGCTCTACCCTCACAAATCCCAAATTCCAAAATTATATCTCACATTCTCAACTGCTTTTAAAATTCTTTTCTTTTAATGTTTGTGGTTAGGAAACCAATCTGATTAAGCTGCATTATTACACCACAAGGAAAATACCACTTTTTTACTAATCATCTACGTTGGCTTGCTCTACAGTTCCACTTGGCTTCTTCTTACCCCTTTTTCTTCATTTCAGCATTTTGGATATTAAAAATTTGTAAAGACTGGCTTTTCTCTTTTTCCTTATTTAGAGAATGGCATCCCCTGACATGTTATATGGATTCTTTATCTTTTTTTTTTTTTTTTTTTCCTTAGAGTATATTCACATAGCCCAGCATGGTTTGTGAGCCCCTGGTTGACAAACTTATTTACTTCTAGGTAACTGAAGGGATAGAATGGACACCAGGCTCCTACACGATTAAGTATCATCCATCCCCAAGATAGAAAAGTGGAAACAGTGACAGATTCTTACCTTTGGTAAAGGAAGGTAGTGGGAGCACAATTCCTTTTCCTTACTCCACATTTTGCAGGTTGAATCTTGTAGAGGAAATGTTTTATTATGTAAAAGTAATTTTTAACTATTATTATATACATGACTAGTTTATCATTTATGCCTGTTTACTGTGCAGCATAACAATAGTTTTTAACACCCTTCAGCCACTGAAACCAATACTTAGAGGGAGAGAGGTGATAGTATAGCGAGGTTGGGGGCGGGGTGGCACGTCACAGTGACAGGGCTCCGAGGCAACTACGTTTCTTTGAGTAAAATTGTGCCACTTTCTACTTAAAATCAAAGAAAAGTAAAAATATCTATGTTTTATTTCAGCATATGTCTGTTTACATAAGCTGGTTTATAATTCTTGCTTATATGCTATGACTATCACAGCAGCTTTTAAAAATCTGAACTCTTTATGCTTGTTCACTTGATTAACATTTGTATTGTTTTGGAGATTACTAGGTACAAAGTATTTTAGAAGTTTAAAAAACATGATTGTTCTTTGTGGTTTTTTTTTGTTTTTTTTTTTAATAGAAGGGGATGAACTGGTAGTTCCTGAAACATCAGATAATAGTCGGAAACAAATGGTTAGAAGTGTTAACAATAAGCGGCGGTATTCCTTCAGAGTCCCAGAAGAGGAAAGGATGCAACAGAGGAGGTAGATATTTAATTTATGTTTATTGTCTATACAAGCTTGTAGCTCCTGAAAGACTATTTAATGATAATACTATATTTGATTTGGAAGGAAAATTTGATCTCTGAGAAATCTCTAAAACCAATAATGAATGTGACTTCTCAGTGTAATGTTAATTTTCTCAAAATTGTAATGTGCACTGGATTGAAGTACTGTATTTTGATTGATTTCTGTATGTATATGGAATAGTTATACTTTTTTGGAATGCATGTGTTTTCTATGATATAAACATAGACTATATCTGTGCATATAATAAACCTGCATATGTTTAAGAAGTTCAGATGAACAATTCTCTCATGAGCAAACAGAAATAGGATTTCGTTACATATAAAAACATATCTAAAATGTTATCAGTTATTTTAAAAGACATAGTAAAATGGTCAGGATTATCTGTAAAATAGAGTAGACTAAAAGAACCCTCTCTATTTTCCCACCAAAAGTTATAAGATCTTTTATTTAAATTTTAGAACAAAACTTTCTTAGGAAGTGAAATTTAATTGACTGTATTCTATTATTTTTAAATATATCCTTATTAACATGGTTTTACATTTCTATTTTTATAAATTTTTTTCTTAAAAATAATAAAGTATGCTTAATTTTTTCCTCGTAAGTTATCTAGATTGATCCTGGAAAAAGTATCTAAATAGGTGTTTTATCTTACAGAGAGATGCTGCGAGATCCAGAAATGAGAAACAAATTAATTTCTAACCCAACTAATTTTAACCACATAGCACACATGGGTCCAGGGGATGGAATACAGATTCTGAAAGACCTGCCCGTGGTAAGAGGAATGCAGAGGAGATGTGAACGTGAATGGAGCTAGGAGTAAATGATATTTATATATGTGTGATAATTTTAAAAGATGTTTAATATAAGGCGGAAACGTTTATCTCAGTATATCATAATGTATGTGAGATGCATGATGACATACCTGACAAGAAAAACACAAAATTTAGACATCTGTCAAAACCTGATCAAAAGACAAAGCCGACTTCCTTAGTTCCAACCCCTATAAACATCTCCCAAACTTGGACTTAATGTTGTTGGTGGAAGAAACTACAGGGTTTGGGGAGGTTCTACATCAAGATTCAGAACTTGGTTACCAAATCATTAAAATGTAACTAAGTTTTAGCAACTCAGTACAGATACTTGATTTCTCTCTTTATTTTTCCAGAGAACCAGTTAGCTTGGTCATTAATGGTCATGCCTCTCAGCTGGTTGTGAAATTGAATCTTTTTCCTTTGCCCAATGACAGACATGTTTTCTTGCCACTCTTATATATTAAAAAAAAAAAAAAAAAGCACAACATAGGAAAACTATTGTGTTTTAACCATATAAGATTGATTCTCAGAGCGTCTGTGTTGAGATTAAAAAGATGAGTGGAATTAGCTAATTACCAAGTTCTGTTTATACTTAACATTTCAGTATGATAGTGTTCTCAGCAAACTACTGAAACTTTAATATGATCCTTTTGATTAGTGGTGATAGCAGCTAAATGTTGCACAGAATTTTAAGCATGATTTATAGAGCATGGCAATTTGGAGGATTATGGGTGAATCTTGACCCAAAGCTCTTTCTGAGAAAGTCTATCTTAGTTGCCCACTGCCAACTCTACTGTGATATAAAAGATGTAAACATCTGTCACTGACACAGAGAAAATTGTAGGTAATGTAGTTTGATGTGCAGTCCTTACACTTTTTTAAATGAAAAAAATTAAGCTTTTAAAGGAAGCTTTGCATTTGTTTCATGGGAGAGAATAAAAGTCTCCATTCATTTTGAAGCTGAGTTCCTCATCATACATATCCCACTTAGCCAGACGGCCCTGCTTGTGAATGAGGTAACGTTCTTATTGCCGCCCTCCTTTCCATCCTCAAGGACATTATTATGATAAGGTCATAGTGATATTCCTTCCTTTAAGGAGTTCAGGTCATTCATGATAGTTGTTTGTCCTTGTGGAATGGGGATATTTATTAGCTGTGCTGAGTAAATACAATTAAGTATTTCATAAACTAAATTACAGCTAATCTTGATATAGTAATTAAAACTAAGTAAGTAAAATATTAAAACTGCTTATCCACCATGCTTAAAAACTGTGCTATTTTTTTTCAGCTTTTTCTTGGGAATGAGATTTCAGATTTTTCTCCCATTATTTTCTCATTTGAACATTTGCTTAAAATCAGTCTGGTTTTCTTTTATTCTCAAAAGTAAACATAACATAACCATATAGTCCAAAGCCTCTGTCTTTTTTCCTCATGAAAGTTACAGTGTCAGGAACAAAATACCTTAATAGAATTTTTTAATTGTGAAAATATTTGAAAGATGAATATAATTTATAGGTCATATTTGATAGATTGTTATGTACTATTTTAATTAAACTTTTGAAATTTAGTAAATATTTTTCAATACCTGATATGAGGTGAGCATTATAGAGGGATATAAATTTCAAACAAATACATATGTTGCAAAGCAACATATCAACAGATATAAAATTATTTCAGTAGTTACCAAGGTTTTAAATAGGTATTATCCTTTTAAAGTTCAGATTTCTTTCGTATTTGCTTCATTTTGCTGGACAAAAAGGTACATTTTTCATCTCATATATTCCAATAATGTAACAAGAAGACTTAATAGACTTTTTTTTAGAAATTCTGTTATATTCCACATATTACAGTATTTTTCTTAAATTGAAATAGCTTCAGGATTTAATGAAATGTTCCTCTGCTTGGTATTCTTCTACAATCAGGTGAAAAATCAATTTGCTGATGTTTCAGAGTTTATTCAGACATTCATACATAGTAAGGCTATGCACTCTGAAGCTAAAATGTCTATTTCAACCATTGCAAGAAATTTTACATGAAAATGCCTCTTCTTTTTTTTCCCTCACCCTCCCACCAAAATAAGACCTAGTCTTTATTACTAAACAAAACAAGTTCAGATAGTATTTTCCAAAGATTCATCCCTCAAATGACTCCATAACACATGATTAGACCTCTTGATTTTTCGTATTTGTTGTCACTTGATTTTGTGAGCCCATGGCCATCTTGTTAGTTCTTTTTGGCATTAACTCAAGTGATTTTTTACCCTAGCCATGTTTAATCAGTTTCTAATGTTCTTTTCAGTCCTTTACTGTTTTCTTATCATGTAAGCACGTTTGTATTTCTGGAGATAAGAAGTTAATATACATTTTTACAACCTGTTTCACCAACTGTACATGTAGTATGCGTCGTGTGTCTGAATTGCTGTTCTTCACAGCCATAATTTATTTTCATGTGACTTTCTTTCTTTTCACTAGCAAAGGACGATGTAAGCTGGAGTTTTCCCTAGACATTTATTGAATCACTTAAAAAACAGACATTTTGATCACTTGGTATGTGCCCAGAATCATTCTTGTCTCAGAGTACACATTGGTAAACAACAACATAATATGCATGTCCAGAAAAAATAATAATAATGTACATGTCTGTACCTGAGTATGTATCAGTTTATTTAAAAGTTTGTGATATTTTAATATAATATAGTCTTAGATTTTAATATGGTCTTGCCACTGAAATAAAATTATCTTTATTTAATGAACTATTTCCCAATATGAAAATGTATTAAATTCATCTAATATTAACATATATAAGAGCTTCCAAATACCAAAGCCACGTGTTGTCATCTGTGCAAAGAGCATGTACCCCAGACATTCTTATGTTTTAACTTACTCAGATCAGTATTGCTCTCCTGTGAGATACTTATAAGCTTAGAGAGTTTGTTGGCTGCCCTTAGAAGTTTGTTTCCTTTGTACCAGAATAATCCTAAAATAGGGTTGTTTGCCTCAGGAATATGGATGGGCCAGGGTAGTAAGGCTAAGAGAGTCTTCTTTTTTTCCTTACCTCCTCTATCAGATGTGAACCTCTCGTGTGCCTTGGTGAGCCAAGAGAATGTAAGGAATTAGTATAAGATGGCCTGTATGTCATAGAAATACAGACTGTATTCATTTTCTTGAATACTTTTTATCTATTACCTTTTTTCATTAGTAGATACTGGCAATAAAGGACAGATTTTTTTCCAGTTGAATGCAAAAATAATATTTTACCCTTAGAAGATTTATTTTTAGCACATTACATTTCTTCTAGCTTTTTGGTTAGTTATTTTAGTTACATGTAAGTTTCTAAATCATTTATTAATTTTCCCTAAAATGATTAATAAAGATAAAATTTCTAGCTCAATGACCTCTTAAGGCTTTCAGAAGTAATTTTGCTTCTTAAATCAAAGTTACAACCTTTACATCAATAATTTTCTTTTTGGAAACAACCTTGGAAAGTATTGATTCCATTCATATATCTAAATTAAAAACACTGTTTTACAGAGCAGCCTCTCTTTTAAGCCTAGATAATTTACCAGACCTGTTTACAAAGCAAGCTCATCTTAACTCAGGAGAAGAAAAATGTCATGCTGGACCCATATAGTCTGCTCTCCAGCAAGCTATCCAACCTCTGCCTCTAGTGAAAAGATAGGAGGGTGTTTTCTGGAAACATACTTACTCTTCAAGAACTAAACCTTGAAAATTCCCCTAAGAGAAGGTGATTGGGCACCAAGTGGTGGTTCCCAAGTATTCAGAAGAAGTTCTTTTATCTGAAGAACTAGCATTCTTGGTTTTAAAAGTGTTTTTCTGTAACTTTAGTATTAACATTTTTAATTTTTTAAAAAAAAATACACCTGAACATTGAAGGGAAGAAGGCATGGTTTTTTCCTTGGTAAAAACAAATGTGTTCTTTTGGGTATCTAAATGGTGATAAGCTTGGGCTGCTTAAAGGTAAGCCAGTAATTCCCATATCCCTATGTTACTGTTTTTGTTAAAGGGAAAATAAGAACAGTAAGAGCAAACACATATCACAAGTCTATAAATACCAGAAAATGGCTTTAAATGGTTTTAGATTTCGAAACAAACGTTTTTAAAAAACACACCTAGTTAGAAGCTAGTTGTAGGCTCACTTGTCCTTTTCTTTAACTGTTACTTGCTTTTTCTATCCTTAATGTTTTGGTAGGTTTTTGCCATATTTTGATTATATCATATAAGAAAATACTGAACTAAACTCTGAAAATCTTCTTGCATCTCTGAAAGTCCAGTTTTTGCTCACTTAACTATAGTAATAAAAGAGAGTAGTTTTATAAGGTGAATGGTCTTTTACAAATCAGTTATTTAAATAACTGGCAAGAGAATTACTAAGTTTAACTTTCTAAGGCTTAAAAGTATTTCATTAAGGATTCCGTTCTGATGTAAGAGAGTACCAGTACTTCATTTTTTCTATATGCATGTTGTCTGATGTCACATGTAACTAGTGAATCCATTTTCATTACCTTATTACCTTTTTTTCTTCTTTCTGTTGTTTTTGGTAGCCGGGTTTCCCTTATTCATCCCCTCTTCATCACTCCAGTCTGATCTCCTCTCCGATCAACTTTGAGCACGTCTATCACATGACTGTTAATTCTGCTGAAAAATTTCTCTCTCCTGATTCCATAAACCCTGAATATTCCCCGTCTCTACGTTCTGTCCCTGGTACACCAAGCTTTATGACTCTGAGGGTATGAACAGCTGAGTCAGGTGGTAACTTTTACTAACCACATACGGATTTCCTATTGCCTGGCTTAATGAGTAATTAAGTAACATCGCTGAGGTGGCGCCATTTTGTGAATGTTTTCCTTTGTCCTGTTTCTCTTCTGCCAAATTTCTACTCTTCCTCTTCCTCCTCTCTTTATATTCTGCTTCCTCCTCCTCTTTCCTCGAGTGCTATTTTTTTTTCCCCCCTCTCTTCTTTTAAGAAAGAAGATGGAGGACTGGGGAGGATTTCAGTTTTATTTTTGAAATGGTGTTTGAGGTTGTTCTCTGTTTCATGAAAGATTTTTCCCACCATGGCATTTTCCATTACAGATACCATCATAAGAAATAGTCCGTAAGTGACCCTTTATTCTGTTTAAAAAAATAATAACAGGCTCCCAGAATTTCTGAATTTTTTTTATCACTTATTACCCTATAACCAGTTCAATTCAGATAAGTTTTTTTATATTTAGCGAGGTTAAAGAGTGTGTACGGCCTACCCACCTATCTTCTATCTGCAGTGAAAAGCTTCAGAAATCTCCATGATACTATTAATTAGTAACAGGAAAAATTATAAGAAGGTATACTGATCTTTGAGCTGCTGATATGCCTTTAATACCGAGACTCAAGATAAGAAAACTAAATCAAAGAGAGAAAAAGATCAAAGTGTGCTGCAGACTGAAGGACCATGGCGTCTGCTGCCGCCGCTTTCGCCAGCCTCATGCCCCTCTCACTCAGCTGTGCCATGGGACGGGAGCTGGTGACCATTAAAGCTGAAAAGCCATATTCCCATTAAGAAATATGCTTATCCTAACCTCAAGGGAGAATTGCTCAGATAATAAAATATTGGAATTGTATCATGTCAGTCCATTTCTCATAGTATCCACTGACTTAGAGAAATAGTAGCATCAATTTTTTCATTTGTATATATAGTAGTGAAGTAATTTTCCAATAAGAAACTTATCTGTAGGGTGAGAAGTTCACTATGTTTTTGTTTGTTTAAAAAAATTATTCTAACTAAAATGTTTTTAATATCATTGATATTGACATTATATTATAATGCCATGTAAATGTCTTATTTGACAAGATTAACCATGATAAAAGTTAAAACGAGCCTTCGTTTGCTTGGTAGCAGATTTCAGGGAGAGGATTTCAGAGAAGTGTTGCATAAATTAATCAGTCAAGAACTTTTCATATAAAAGATGATAGAAATGTTGCTTAAGTTAGTCGTGTATAAATAGGAGCACTGGCCTGTATGTGGAGATTTTTACCCTGATTTTAAGCGTATTTGTACGTGGGAAGGACCAGAGGCTTAAGTTCCATATCACTTTGTAATGAAGTATAATGTTAGCTGAATGAATGTTTTTTTTTTTTTTTTTTTTAGATTTTTTGCCTTGAACATTTCTTCTGTATATCATTCCTTTATTGCCTTAACATTCATTGTTACCAAGCAAATGATATATTTTATAGGCTAATTTTTGTCATTTATTCTAGGGTAAGTTTGTTTTCTAGAAAAGGACAACACTAAAGTATCTAAAGTTTCATAGAAGAAAAGTAACTAAAAATGTCAAGCTTGAAATGATGGACCCACCTCTTTTGAGCTTTCTTTTGCTGCCTTGTATGCATGTCACCGTGTCCTTCAGGGCTGCTCCTGTATGCGTGAATGTTGAATTGCTAGCATTGACTTTTACTTTCAAATTTTTTTATTTTCTTAGAGGGGGAAGAAAGGTAAATCATTTGCTTTAAAAAAATAACAGACTGAGAATTACATGGACATTTGCAAACTTTATATATGCACCAAAATGATGGTGGCTGAATTTGAGGCCAGCCAGCCCACTTTCAGGCTGTGTGGTTCTTCAGTAATTGACGTTTTTGTGGCAGTGTTATTGCTTGTTTTCCTGATTGCTAGCTTTGGCCTCCATTAGCTGTCTTGCCATAACTTTCTCTCAGGTGTTTCATATACACCTAGGAACACTCAGCACTGCAAAATGAATCTGATTCTGAGCTTCCCCCAGGGGCCTCACAACTGCACGACACCTGGGAACTGAGGTCCCAGTTCTAGGCTTTTACTTTGTTATAACTCAAAATACTGTTTAGCTACAGTTGAACACATCGGTTTATTGCTTGGTTTTTGTAACCTCAGAAGTCTCCAACATTTGTACTCATTTTATTGTACTCTGTAAATCATTTGACCTATACCATATTATCGTGCCCTGGTGGCGCAGTAATTAAGAGCTGTATGGCTGCTTACTGAAATGTCAGCAGTTTGAATCCACCAGCCACTCCTTGGAAACCCTGTGGGGCAGTTCTACTCTGGCCTGTAGGGTCGCTATGGGTCGGAATCAACTCGACAGCAATGGATTTTGGTATACATATTATAGGAAAGGAGACAGTCATCTTTTGTTAAGAGTTAGCATATACATCAAGTTATTTGGAGAATTGCCACCAGTTTCTTCATGTATTCCCAGATAATATTATTCTACCCAAACAATACAAGTAAAATGTATTCTGTATCTTTAAAACATACACACACCCATACGCAGTTTTAACATCAAACCATTATTAACTAGAACACTGTGTGTTCTACAGAAAGGAGCATAATTTGAAATTAAAAATTACATGAATTCATAAATTATATTTCCATCTAAATTCCAACACTTGAAGTAGAAAATTGTGATTACAGACATAATCCATTCATTTATTCAACAAATTATTTTTTTAGCACCGACTACATGTTAGTCCTTATTTTAGGTCCTGAAGCTTAGTGTTGCCATAACAGCAGTCAGTATAAGAAATACTGAATGAATGAAGAAATGAGGCTAGAAACAGTCATGAACTATGTGCTTAGTAAATACCCAGGGCAAACTGGACTGCCACCCAAAAGGCCGAGGTCCCTATGGGTGGTGATATGGATAAAAGAGTGTCTGCCAACAGTGTTCGCCTGATGTTCTATGTTTAAACATCAGGTATGAAGACTTTCAGTGAAATATGTAGTATACAGTTTAAACATTTAGGCCTTTCTCTTGCCGAAACTTATAAAGCATTCAGGTAAGAGATTTATATTAACGTTGAATGATATAAGTCAAGGAACACTGTAAATTTCAACGTATGGCCAGCATGTGGCTACGTCTCTCTGATGTCCTCTCTGCTGTAATAGTACCCGAAGATGGACCACTGTTTCCTGAACCCCCAGTGATTAAAAAAGGTTTAGTGCTTTTGAAAGAGTAAAACAAGGCAGACAGTTAAACAGCATTTTAAAATACGCTTGTTAGCTTTGTGTTCTGTGCTCTTTGAAAAAAAAGCGTGATACAGTATGGTCAACTCTGGAAAACAAATGCGTTGGGAGAAACGGTGGTCAGGCAACACATCAAACTGTTGATAGTGTCTGGTGAATTCACAGGTGACTTTTTTCTTTTTTCTTTTTTTTTGGTCTCTTCGGAGCACTGGTGGCGCAGTGGTTAAAAGCTTGGCTGCTAACCAAAAGGTTGGCAGTTGGAATCCACCAGCTGCTCCTTGGAAACCCTATAGGGCAGTTCTACTCTGTCCTATAGGGTCAGTCACTATGATTCAGAATCAACTCGATGGCAGCGGGTTTGGTTTCAGGTTTTTATGATTTTGGTGTTTTCCATTCTACAGTTAGTGAGCATTCCATTTATAAACAGAATAACAAACAATTTGAATGAACTAGTTAGTGCTTAGAGAACTCCAGGCTAATAAATATATTTGCCAGTCGTTTTATCATACGTTGGTGGCCATGAGCATCAGTGTGACTCTCTGAGAGCATGGGAAAGGTGATGCCATCCTGTGGTGAGGTCAGCCTACAGCACTGTGTGGAGACAGCGTGCCCTCACACGCAGGTAACACGTCCTTCTCTAAGTCAGGTTAGCTGGCTTTGCTGAGCAGGTGGAGCCTTCGGAGGAGTCACAAAACTTGAATTTTTGACCACTTTTTGATGTGTGATTTTTTTCATTGCAAAGTCATCATAGAATTACCATGTTGCTTACTGCGTGTAAAATTTGTATTTTTTCCCCTAGCAGATTTGCTATCTTGATGTGACTGAAAGGAAAGGTTTAAAGTGACATTTCAGATTGCTGCATGGGGTTATCACTAGAGCAGGGAAAGAAAGCGCGTAGCAGGGACGGTGTAAGTGCTGTGTGTCTATGACTACAACAGACTTCATCCTCAGGAAAGCCCCACAAGGTAGGTATTCTTCCCAGAATACAGAAGAGAACTCGGCAGTGCAGGGTTAACCCACAAGCCAAAGACTTACCGCTAGTAGGTCGTGAGCACAGATGGGCTGCCTTTACTATCCGCTAACGAAGGAGGGGATGGGCTGCCGGATATCAGCACGGTGGGCTGGTAAAACTGCTATGAAGAAAAAACTAATAAGGAGTAGATAAATTTTCTAAATAAATGTTTATGAATTATAAGAAATCCAGACCATTTGCATCAGGGAATACTTATATGAGACTGGAACTATCTCACAAATGGAGAAGGCATTGTGAAGGGATGGTAATAATATGGTATATGTAGTTTTGCCAGGACTTGTAAGGAATATTGAAAGATTTTTCCCCAATCTGGATTTGGTCAGCCTGGACACCCCTTCTGGTCTGGAAGTTCGGGGCCATTGAGGAGGCTGCCTGCCGTCTATCGCAGCCACGCTCAGACAGCTCGTCTGCACACTTCTTGGCGCGCTCCTTGTGGGCAGGGGTTAGTCTGTGGTCCATGTTTAGAACCCCCAGCCTCAGGAAAGTTGGCCTGTGTTCAGTGGCTTAGTCACTATTCCATCTGTCACCTACCTCAAATGACCAGAATCATTCAGTAACAAGATGGAAAACTTCCCAAACCAGTATTCCCAAGTTAAATAACTTCACCCTGGCTGTAATGTGGCAGACATCCTATTCATGACTCACATTGCTACTCTGTGTGAGTTGATAAAGATGCCTGGTGACTGGGGTCGTGAACATGTGAATGGTGCATTTGGTACCCCATCAGCAAAATGTTTACTTGAGAAGAATATAGTTTTAACTACTTTCTTCCAAATGGACTAATTTACTCAGCTGTTGAGTTATCCTAAGCAAATAAATATCTCAAACATAGTTAAAGCTTTGTTTTACTTACCTGCAAATGTCCATGGAATTCTACACTTTACAGTCACTGCTAACCATATAACTTTTACTTTCTGTTCTCACAGCAAAAGAAAAAATTCTTATTTATTGATGAGTATTTAAGTATTGATGGGATTTGATAAGTGTATTTAATAAACATAAGGATAAATACGTATGCTTGTACTTCCTGTTGGGGTCGTATTACTTTTGTGGGAGGGATTTGTTGTTCTTTGCTCTGTTTCACTTTGGTCCAGATAATTCTATTTCTTGATAATTATACTGAAAAATAGACATCTCTGCAGAAAACCAGTTTCTCTCTGCCTGAAGCATTATCTTTCTCTTTTACTTTTAGAACCCTCGGCCTCAGGAAAGTCGGGCCGTGTTCAGCGGCTCAGTCAGTATTCCATCTATCACCAAGTCCCGCCCCGAGCCAGGGCGCTCCATGAGCGCTAGCAGCGGCCTGTCAGCAAGTAAGTGGCCGGGCTGTGGGAGGCACGTCTGTGGCAAGCAGCACTTCTGCTGCCCACATGCCCATAAGGCCCTGCGGTCTTGCCCTGACAGTCCCCTCGTGTGCACAGTCATGTGTGCGTCCCACGGTATTGAGTGGCCTCTGTTGGCATGGGTGAGACTAGTAGGCACGAGTGCAGTTGTTAAGAGGCCTGGAGTCGATAGAACTTACAGTCTGACGGGAGACAGACAAATAATATTACAAATCGTGATGATAAATGCTCAGAAGGAAATAAGCAGGATGTAGCATTAGAGAATAACAAGCGGTAGCTGTTGGGGATGAATTCATACCTAGAACAATTAAAAAGATCACACCACCTCCCTAAGAGGTGATACTTACACTGAGACATGCCTCAGTTGGAGTCGTGCTTGAGTAACTGAAAAGAGACCAGCGTTGGCTGCATGGCACTGGTGAGGGAAGACAAAAAGAAAGTGGACGAGATAGGCAGGGGTCACGTCAGGCAGGGCCTGGGAGACCAAGGTAGGAAATCTTCATTTTATTCAGAATGCAGCGGGAGGCTTTTGCAGAGTTTTAAGCAGGGAAGGACCTTTATTCGATTTACATTCTTAAGAAGATCACTCTGGCTGCCAAATGGAGAATGAATTAGAGGCAAGCACGAGTGGAAGCAGGGGTCCAGGTGGGAGGCTCTGAGAGGGTCCAGGTGAGAGCTGAGGGTGGCGTAGAATATGGCAGTGGTGGAGGAGAAAAGGATGGAGGAAGGAGATGGATTCTGGAGATAAGTTTTGGAGGTAAGACCAATATGACTTGATGGACTCGTGTGGAAGGTGAGGGAGAGAGGAGAGTTAAAGACACTAAGAGATTTCTTGCTGGAGCAGTAGAGTGATACCATGTGCTCCATTTCCCAAGATTGGAGAGGGGCTGAGGTAGGACATTCCAGGCTGCACAAAGGGCCCACAGTAGGAAAAAAATTAGCACATTTGATTAAATGAGAGAAGGCCAGGAACCGTTCAGGAATATACCCTTTAACCATAAAAGAGTGATAAACAGATGTTGAATCCTTGAGTTACTGGGCTTTTCTAAATCTTAGTTTTCTCACCCTTAAAACTCCATGACATCCACCTCACAGAGTTGATAATGATGGTCAGATGTGAAAGTCCTTTGCAGAGAGTACCACCACATTCACTTGAATAGGGATCCTGTAGCCACTTCCTTAGCAAGCCTCAGATTACCAGTTCTTCCCATCAGCCAACCTCTAGGAAAGAAAGTAACTTCTTTTTCCAAAAGTAAGCCCCTAACATCTAACTGCAATCCCATTCTCTTACACTGGGACAGAGTATTGACTTTAGATGACATCTGGCAAAACAGTGATTACACACCTGGCACATTAGGGATTTTTCCCAGTGGTGAAGAGCTCGACTGATAACCAGAAGGTCAGGAGTTCAAATCCACCAGCTGCTCCTTGAAAACCCAATAGGGCAGTTCTACTCTGTCCTGCAGGGTCACTGTGAGTTGGAAGCGACTTGACAGCAATGAGTTTGGTTTGGTTTGGAATTTAACTAAAAAACAAAACAAAATCCAAAAGGCCCTTATTACAGACCCATGCAAATTTTTATTACAGATTTAACAAAAATTCTTACTGTACATTTTAACAGATATAGAACATTCCAGTAGCTAGCAAATCTAGTAACATTTTTCTGTTACTCTTGGTTTTCAACCTAGCTTTTATATACCCAAATCTAAGATCAAAACTGTGTGGTTTTGAAGAAACTCACCTCACTTTTGTAGCTCAGGCGTCTTGCCCTATGCAATGAAAATGCTTTATGTTTCCTTTGTTTTTTATGAAAATTCTCTAAAGTCGGATGGTAGTTAGGCATCAAGTGGAATGGTCTTTATTTCTGGGACTCACTCTACCTGCCTCACCAACCTGCACCATTGAGCACCTGCTATGTGCCGGGTCCTGTGCTGGCCCTCGAGAGGCAAACTGTCCATCCACAGGGAAATGGCAGGCACGTTATAACACAGGGAGTGTCTTCAACAGGGACGGATGACCCAGTAGGCAAGGTATACATGAGTTTATTTGTGCTTACTTACTCATCTGTAGTGCACAATTTCACCTGTTTTTCACCACATTGCGGTGAAACCCATGTGAAATTGTGCACTACAGATGAGTAAGTAAGCACAATTAAACCATTGCAGTACCTTGCTTGCTGTAAACCTGTATGTACCCTGCTTAGTGGTTGATCCGCCCCTGGTCTTCAGTGCTGTGATAGAGATGTCTGAGAAAGGCTGAGAG
This sequence comes from Dugong dugon, assembly GCA_030035585.1. Lineage (NCBI taxonomy): Eukaryota > Metazoa > Chordata > Mammalia > Sirenia > Dugongidae > Dugong > Dugong dugon. Next base: position 16,415,489 of record CM057469.1, on the reverse strand, counting down.
CCCCGAGGGGTCTCCTGGGAAAAGACTCACTAAGGAAGGAGGGTTGGTGGAGACTTGCAGGATTAAGTGGGAACCGTGGTGAGCAGGCATTCCGGGCACACGGCACAGCGAGCACAAAGGCGAGGCGCAGTGAGTGCCGCCCACCCCCGGTAGTCACTGTGGCTGCACTGTGGAGCTGCGCCTTGGTGCCAGGGTGGCCAGGTGGATGCCCAGGAGCCGTTGTCTGTGCAGTGGGGAGGACGGCTGTCACCTCAGCAGTCTGTACACTTTCTAGAGGGTCGTCCTCTTCTACGTATCAAGTTCTGCTTGAATGATGTACTGTAGGGTCATCTGCACAGAATGGCAGTGCATTAAAGAGGGAATTCTCTGGAGGAAGCTACAGCGCCAAGCGGCAGCCCATGCCGTCCCCATCGGAGGGCTCGCTGTCTTCCGGAGGCATGGACCAAGGGAGCGATGCCCCGGCGAGGGACTATGATGGGGAGGTGAGTGGAGCATGTTCACAGCTGCCCTAGAGACGGGGGTGTGGGGAAATCAGGTATTAAACGGACTAGTGTGTTCACCAGAGTAATTCCACCTTGAGATGGACCTTGGGGGATCATCATGGACTCGTAGCCAGTGGGCAGCAAAGCCAGTCACTTGGGTTGCAAACTGCAATTTCCCAGAGGTTTTCAGACTTCTAGTAACTTTTTCATGAAAGTAGCCTGCATTCCTATAGGCCTGCAGAGAGGGCTGTGAGCATTTGCTGTGTTCTGGTGTCTTACTCAGCTCAGAAAGGCAGCTTGCTATGATAGTCAGAAACCCACCTCAGGTCATTTGGTCAGGCAGCTGGAGGGCACTCAGGTCGCCTGAGCCTCTCCTGCCCCCCTCCTCCTCCCTCGGCTTCTCATTAACGGCTGACTTGTCCCTACAGGACTCTGATTCTCCAAGGCATTCCACAGCTTCCAACAGCTCCAACCTGAGCAGCCCTCCCAGCCCAGTGTCACCCAGGAAGACCAAGAGCCTGTCTCTGGAGAGCACTGACCGTGGGAGCTGGGACCCGTGAGTGGCCTGCACTCAGAGCCCAGGATGCCAGAGGAGTTTCTCCTGTAGCTCCCCTCCACTCACTCCTCCTCACTTTCATCTCTCCCCTTCACCTCTGCCTGAAAATGACCAGGGCTGGCAGCTGCAGCAGGGTGGGGACTCGGGGATTCTGACCACGTGACGTGCAGCCGCACGCCCTCCAGGTTCCACAGCCCCAACAGCAAAGGCAGACTTCCATTAGGCAGCTTAGACAACTCCTGAGTTCATGCCATACGGTCATAGTTGCTTTCAATAATATCTCACCCCCTCTCCCAAAAGGTAGCTTAACTAGACAGATTACACACATGTAAGAGATAAGAATGAATTAGACCGGTTTTGTTTTCACAGTAGAGTCTCACTGTAGCGCTAAGATAGCACATGGGATACCCCCATCCGCAGGGGGGCCCGGACCTGGAGGTGGCACACTAAGCCACCATTCAGCACCACGAGTCAGTGTCCACCTGATTGTCGCCAGTAAATCCTTAGTAATGAAACAGTGCATATTTTACTACAATACAGAGTTTAAGTAAATACACAAATTTAGAAGTTAAATACTGAGTGTATATATTAAAAGAAGCATCTTGTATTCAACAGAAGACGGATGCATATATTAGAGAAAGAGATGGTCTAATTTAAAGCAATGTGTTGTTTCTTGTCTGTTTTCCAGCAAAGTTATGTAAAGGGTAGAAAAAGGCCTCAGGTGTGGAGGGCGAGTGAGAGAAGCCAGAGTTCCCCTGGGTCCATGTCCTCAGACTGCTTGCACAGTGGAACCAACGTTCTGGATTCCCATTTCATTGGTTTGGAGGGCAACCCGTGCATCTGAGTTTTAAAATCCAAAGCCACTGCAGCAGCAGCATCAAAAGGCAGACTCACCCCTATCCATGACACTTTTCTAGTGGTAGAATTTGGAACCATGCTTTTCACTTTTTATTATATTTTAATGTTTTGTGCAAATGAATGTAGAAGTATGATTCTGCCACCTTCTAATCCCTTTGGTCTGAAAGGGCACAGGGAGTGCCATGACTTCTAAAGGTCCATAAAAAGGTTTATGGAAGTGCTTTCTTCTGAGATAATGCCGTTCCTCCCTAAATTACAGCCAGGCTTCTGTGCCGTGGAGCTGGAGACAGCTTCTTAAGGAGGGTCTGTTTCATTGAGGTGGGATCGAGTCCCTGGATGGTGTAGATGGTTAAGCACTTGACTACTAGCCGAAAGGTTGGCGTTCCGAACCCACCGAGAGGTGCCTTGGAAGACAGGCCTGGCAGTCTGCTTCCCAAAGGTCACAGCCTAGAAAACCCCATGGAGCACAGTTTACTCTGCACCCATGAGTCAGAATCAACTTGAGGGCAACTAACAACAACATGAGTTTCCTCAGATACACCTGAGGGAAAAAGGCTTTAATCACCAAATAATATAAAACCTCAAACATGTAGGACTTGAACAGCCTTAACCAAATATTCTTTGCCACTCCCACTGGAAGATGGATGTCTGACAGAAAGATGTCTCAGGCAGAAAGCTGGCCCATCCTGGCCTCCTCCGTCAGTAGCGGTATTGTTGGTTAGGTGCAGTTCTGTTTGGGTTCCTGCTGTTTTAATTGCCACGAGGAGATGAGACACAGAACCAGACTGATTTCTCCAGAGTCGTTTCAGACTCAGTTAAGTACACGAGTAGAGAAAGGGATAAAAATAAAAATATCCTCTGAAAGTAAAGAGAATCTGCCTCTCTCTCACTTTTCACCTAAGTTTCTCTGAGAACAACAGAAACAGGGTTTTCTCCTCCCTTCGTTAAAATCAGCAAAATGGAAGAAAGGCTCTCTGCAGTTGCTAACAAGATTGCAGTGTCTGAGCAGGATCATTTCCCCACCAATACCTGAGCACTACATCCTCTTCATTAGCCCAAGCTGCCTTCCCACAACCTGCTGAGTGAGCCTCGAACTCACCGTGAGGCTCAGTGAGGGAGAGAGGCTCTCGTTGGGGGTTATGTTGTAAAAGTGCAACATAAGGAACTTAAAAATAATCGTTTTGACACACAAACATTCTGGATTCAGTCCTTGCTCCAATGTGATAATATTTTAGTTGGTGATGGCATAATTTACTGCACATTGTAATCTCCCAGATAGTTCTGCTTTGAAAAGAAGTGTTATGTAAAGATACTTTTGTACATCCAAACACCAAGTGTTGGACCTTGAGTTTGGCTGTTGGCATATGACACTGGTAACTCCATGAACTCGTCCCCTTGAAGAGAGAAGGGAGTCAGCCAGCCATTGCTGAGGGCTTGCAACCAGCTCCCCCCTCTCCTCCCCTTCCCTGCCTTCTTTCTTTCCCTCCGCCTTTTCCTCTCGCTTCTCTTCCCTTTTCCTCTCGCTTCTCTTCCCTTTTCCTCTCGCTTCTCTTCCCTTTTCCTCTCACTTCTCTTCCCAGGCAGAGAGGAAGCAGAGCCCAGGCTCAGGTTCCCTGGATACTACACGAAACCTTTAGTTTTTTTTTTCCTCTGAAATCATGTAGAGCCTTGACAACTAATTGTGAATTTTTGTTGCCTGTAGGTGCTTATTTTTTAAAGAATGTTCAAAGGATCAAAATGTAACCCTGCCCAAAGTCTGGGTTCCACTACAATGGGTAATACTCCTTAGCTCCCCAACAGGGCGGACAAGAGAGCTATGAAGGCTTGTCAGCTGCCAGGCAGAGGAGCAGCTTGCTAACGTTAACCCGCAGACGCAGACGCACCACAGCAATATTTGACTTTCCCACAGTGATCTTAAGTGGTCTCACTCATAATCAGTCAGCCCCAAATATGTTTAGAGTCTAAAAGCAAGTCTTTAGGGTAGAAACACTGCCAGGGGTCATAGTTTTTTGGGGGGTGGGTGGGGATTTTCCCAAGATAATGATTGTCCTACTAGGCTTATCCCACCACCCTGTTACCTTCCGAAGTTTCTGAGAATATCTTGAAAGATAGGGAATAGGTCCAAGAAAACACTGATCGTTCAAAGGGATCAGTGACAGAGATCACGGAAAAGGTATTATATTGCTGTCTGAAGTCATCCTTTGTTTCCGTGCAGGGCATTTTAAAATGTATAGGCAGCAGGAACTCATTTCTGTTCTCACTAGAAAGGAAAGATAAATTCAGAGGCATTTCCGGTGTAGTTTATATGTATGTGGTGGTATTTGGTGCTATCTGGGTCCAGCCAAGTTGTTGTCTACCCTTGAATTCTGACTAATCTTGTCATGTGCTCTGGGTGTATAAAGTTTTACACACACACACGCACACACGTATTCTTTTTGCCAAAACCAGAAGCCTTCCTCTTTATCAAATGATTGCTAAAGCAGATTTTACTTTATTTAAAACAAAATTGACCTAGCCGTAGTGATTGATGCTCTTTGCCACAGAGCACAGCTTCGTCTGTAAGCTACAACTGAAAAGGCCCATCTATTTGGTTCCCCAAGCAATTCTTGTACTCAAGTGTCAGATGAATCTGAAACGCCTGTCATGTTTACAGCAGTAATCTGCCCTTCTCCAGCTGGCTCCCAGCCTCTCTGCCTTCCATATGGTTAAAAACATGCCACTTTGTTACTTAGTGGCCACATCTGTTTCCGAGAAAGACCAGTTGTGTTTATGTGGCATCTCAGGTATCACTAAAGAAAAGCCAGAGCGCGGCCGGCATCCCCATCCCTGATGCGCGGCAGGGCGGCTTGCAGCCCCCAGCGGTAGTCACAGACACTGGCGGCCAGGCCAGGGCTCGGTCAGGCGGACTTTCCCAGCCGGGCAGGGCGAGCAGTCTGGGTTCTCTGATGCCGCAGCTGCGGGTCAGGCTGGCGAAGCCCCAGGTACTGGGCACAAGGGGGAGCTGGGCCTTCGCTCCCCCACCCAGCCCCAGCCCCAGTCCCTGAATTAAATAAACCGATTGACGTCTAATTGATCCCATTTTAGAGCCTCTCTCCTTGTGACGACTCCCAAATCCAGAGTTCTCTGTGCAGGCGGCTCCATCAGTAGGGCCTTGCTGCAGCTGGAGACATGTCCCACCCGGCACGGGGTCAGCAGGCCGGGCTCTGCCTTCCAACCACCACCATCTCACTTACCGGGGAAAGCTGACAAAAACAGATCAACCTTGAAATTTCATGGAAACAAAATAACCTGCCTTTCATTTGATAGTTTAATATCATTTATTTTATAAATTTTTTAGGGTTTTTTCTCATTGTAATATTCTTGTACAGTTTTGCATGGCCTAGATGTAATCATTTTTTTGTTTAGAATATAATGCTGACAAATGTGTGTACGGAAGGGGGAAAGATACTGCCTTGGCCTCTTATCACTCTTTATTTCGTTTGGTTTTACGCCCTCGATGTCTTCGGGACTTTATAAGAGATTCTCTGCTACCAAACAATGATGTGGATTCTTTTGCACAGAAATATTTAAGGTGGGATAGTCAAAAACGTAACAAGACTCCTCACCAATATTTTATGTTGCTATCACTTAATATTAACCAGACTTTGATGTACTGCAATAAAACAGGGAACTGTTAGAATTGAGTATTTCGTCGTTTGTCCCCCCGTTTAAGGAGTCTGAGGGATGGAGAAAATATGACTCACCCTCCATGTCTTGTTTTGATCCCGCTTGCTGCTGGCCCCTCCCTCCCCACCCAGCCTTCTTCCTGGTGCTAAGGAAGGACGAGGCCTAGTTGGTCCAGTCTGCTTTCATCTAGGACTTCGTTCCTTCCATAGCTCCTGAAGAGCAGTGTTAAATTCTCTGGAAGGTTTTGGCGCTCCTCTTCTGGTCAAAACATCCCTATTACTCTTACCAGGCTGCAAAACCGACTCTGTTAAGTTCGCTGAATGGCCCTGCTGTGGGCAGTTGCCAACAGGGGACCTGCTGCAGAGAGGACCCCTCTCCATAGCCAGATTTCAGCATCACATGTCACATCAGACAGTACGTACATGGCAGCCACGTGATTCTGTCTGCTTATTGCAGAGGCTCACTAGACACTTCTAACAGAGGTAACGTTACTGCTTCAGGTCTGAGTAAAAACGGCTTATCCAAGGACACACAAGAAGTCAGGGAAATCCTAACTGTGGCTGCAGCTAAATAATTACTCTCTCGAAAACCCCTCCCCCTTCTCACTGCACATTTAAATTATATTTCCGACTTATTGATATGTTGTTTAATTATAATAAATGCCATGCTTGAGAGGCAGCAGTTGGGCAGTGGTTTACAACAGGGTTTGGCAAACTTTTCCTATGAAGGGCCAGATAATATTTTCAGCTTATGGGCCGTACAGTCTGTCTCAGCTACTCAGCTCAGCCACCGTAGCATGGAAGGAGCCAGACACAAAATGTAAATGAATGGTATAGTGGTGCTCCAATGAAACTTTATTTACAAGAACAAGCAGCAGATTTGGCCTGTGGGCTGTAGTTTTCCAGTCCTTGGTTTAGATTAGACTGAAAGTGGACTGTAAGGCCAGACTCTCTTGTTCCAAATCCTGGCTCCACCATTTACCTCATCTGTAAAATGAGTGTCAAATAAGTTAATACATAAGAGTATTTAGAATAATGTCTAGTCCATGGCTTAGTGCTTGCTATCATCATTAACCATCAAAACGTACAGAAAATATCCTTTTGTTCGTGCTACACGTCCAGCCCTTCACCAGCTGTGGAGGCTACAAGACAGCTCTGGTGGATCACATTTCCACACACTGTCATGTCTTACTTTCCTGTGTGAATGGGGAGGTACAGGGTTCTAGTCATTCAGCCGCAGGATCCCATAAAAGTCAAGAACATGTGCCTAAGTCAAAGCATGTGTGGCCTGTTGCAGAGTAGACATGTGACTCCAGGGTCAGAATCATTTATAATCCGGGGATCTGCATGGTCTTAACAAGGAGGCTTCTAGTTTTCAGCCACTTTTTAGACTTAGGACACGCAAAGCCCCATTCCAAGCAGTCAGCCAGTGGTTCTTGGCGAAGCAAATACTTATTCCCTGTGCTTTATTTCCTGCCTCCCTTCACCTTCATGCTGCAGCTTGGTATGTTGGGTTATTTGAGGGGAATAGGCTGAGAGCACGGGCTGGGGCTGGCCTGACTCGGCGCCTTCTGTCATGGTTATCCTGAAGGGCAGCTCCAGAGCTGGGCCCAGGAGAAAGCATCTGCTAAAGAACAGCCCATTGCTAACAGGGCCGCGAAGCTCTGTGCTGTGGTCTGCCATGATGCTGAGGCGCCAGTACGACTGGGCTGCTTGCAGCTGGAGCTGTCAGGCCCCCAGGAGCAGCCCTCACAGTGACTCCTCAGCCCCCTTCATCCTGACCCAGAGCCCAGCATGTCTGTTACTTTAGGGGTAAATTCTTTTAAGAACCCTTAAAACCTACATGAGAACCTACTCTGGAACAGTACTGTCTTTGTGAAGGTTATTTCCTCACCTACGTAGCAGCTTCTTGGAGGCCCCAGGTGGTTCAAATGGTTAATGCACTTGGCTGCTAAACAAAAGGTTGAAGGTTCAAGTCCACCCCAGAGGTGCCTCAGAAGAAAGGTCTGGTGAGCTACTTCCAAAAAGATCACAGCCATTGAAAACCCTATCGGGCAATTCTACTCTGACACACATAGGGTCACCATGGGTCAGTCAACTCCATGGCAACTGGTTTCAATGCAGTTTTCAAGGTGTTCACAGTCTGTTGGGAGGACCCCAGTGAATGTTCAAAATGCCCTGTTACCAAAGGATCATTACTGTCCAGAAAAAGGCACTTTTCAGAAAGTGTTCAACTACAGACAGTCGCCAAGTGGATTTCACTGGCCTGACACTAGATGTGTGTTTTCCCACAATTCCCAGCATCACACTGTGAAGCTCCTTCAGCAGCTGTTGCTTGGCATGTGTGCTGCTGGGGCACGGCGTGATGGGGTTCAGCTATGTCCTCCCATCCCCTCCTTGGTTCCCCTGCACCCCCCACACCCTCTCTTATGATGAGCATGGGTGGCTAAACCATCTGTGATACTGACCCCTCGGGCTCTCATCACCATGGGATCAGAGAACCTTCACTCTGAGTGAAGAACGGACGCCACCACAACGTACGAATGTGTGGGTCTTTACTGTTCTCTAAAATTCTTAGGTAAAGGACACAGAAAATGGTACAATCAACAAAGCACTTTTTTTTTTTTTTAATTGAAACAAGTAAATAGGACAAGTACAAGAGTTAGCAGAGCCTTCTCTGATTACCCTTCAGGTACGACAGGGTGACATCTTCCAGCGAAGGCTCCTGGCTCCCGAAGGGACAGAGAAGATGGAGCTCCTGACCCTTTCCGCGTGGGCAGCAGTCTGCCAGTCACATTCAGTTGTCCGGGGAGTATAATGATGAGCTAACTAGCAGGCTGGCCTTCCCTCAGTTAAGTGGCACTTTTTGGCACTGTTTAGGGCAGCACTTCCTCCCAGCTTCAGATCACAAGCTGGGAAGGAGAAGGGCAGAAAACACAAATCTCATTCTGGAAACATTTACGCACAATCCTGACACTACACAATCAAGAACATCCAAAAGGGCTTTTTTTTTTTGGTGGGGGATTAGAGGGGAGTGTTCTCTCATCTCCTGGTTAACATTCACATTAGAAAAACCCATTACAAAAAAGAAAAGAAAAGAGCCTTTTTCCATCTAGAAGTACGGTCAGACATCTGTAACCTGGAGACTGCCTACATTTCGACAAGAGAAGTTGGGGTTTCATTCTCGTTCTTGGACTCCTCATGCCACACCCTTTGAGCAATAAAAACCGTGTGAAAGTGCTGGCTATGGGGGCTCCCAGCAACCTCTCCGCCCCCTCTCACTGGGCAAAGGAGTTTCAAGGCGCATCAACACCACCATCTTCCCACCACTGTTCCGCCCACGTGACGGACAGCACGCCTCGACAGCCAGCCTGGGCAGTGACCAGGGCCAGGTGGCGGCCCAGGGCTACTGCTCCGTGGCCTGGTTCTTGCAGTAGTTGCTGTAGGCCTCCTCGAACATGGCTTTACAGGCGAACCGGGCCTTCAGCTTGGAGCAGATGAGGAAAGAGCCCCCCATCTTCCGGTGCAGGGAGTAAGTCTCCTCGGGCGGGGGGACGAGGCGGTGCTTCAGCATGATGGGAATCAGATTGTGGATTTTCTCAGTGGTGCTCTGGGTGCCAAAATCAAAGGGCTCTTCTGAGGCAAAAGCCTCCCCCAGGATGAGGATGGCATCCAAGTGGGCATCTTCCATGGCCTGGTGGGGGGATGGTGACGACAGGGTGTAAGAGCCCTCCCCACCGCCCTGGGCTCCTGCTTCAGTGCTGCATCCTAAGTGCCCACTGAAAGCTCTGTTTTGAAGTTAAAAGTGTCAGGCACGTGAGAATTTTGTTTTTAGGTTTTCGTTGTTGTTTTAAAAGATTAAAGAATGGTAATGGGAGCGTAAGTTCAAATCCATGTTGTTGTTGTTGTTAATTGCCAGTGGAGTCCATCCTGACTCTTGGCGACCCACAAACCAAAAAAAAAAACCAAACCTGCTGCCAACGAGTCTATTCCGACTCCTGGTGACCCACAGGGGCCAGAAAAACAACAGTAATGTATGAACTGGGCTTGACGTGGGACATAAGGGAGTGGTGAGGCTTGAGGCAAAGTGCAGAGTGCAAGCCTTGCCTAAAGGGACTCAAAAGTTTTTTAAAAAACACTGTTCAGGCTGAAAAGAAGAGAGTCTCCGGGTCCCAGGTGGCAGGTGGGCCAGCCATGGTCTGTGAGCCTGCCAGAACCACCCAGGACATGGTTAGCAGCCATCTGCTGGGTGCAGGGCTCAGTGCCATGTGGAGACCGAGTGTCAGCCTATAGGGAACTTGCAGCCTAGTGGGGGAACAGGAGAAGTATGTAACTGCCACACCATCAGGACGCCAGGGAAGAGGGGCAAACCCCGTGGACTGCCAGGTGGTGGGGATGGAGTAAGGACCGGACACAAAGTCAGGCTTCCCCGAGGCAGTGGCCAAGGAAGTAGCGAGCTACTGTGTACTGCAGGCTTTGAAAAACCAAACCAAACCCACCGCCATCGAGTCAATTCCAACTCACAGCAAGCCCACTGGAGCCCTGGTGGCGCAGTGGCTGCTAACCAAAAGGTTGGCAGTTCGAATCCACCAGCTAGCTGCTCCTTAGAAACCCTATGGGGCAGTTCTATTCCGTCCTACAGCCACACTATAAGTCACGTGATTGTGAGTCAGAATCAGCAACAAGGGGTTTGTTTTCGTGTTTGTTTTAGCTACCCTTAGGGTTTCCAAGGCTAGAAATCTGTATGGAAGCAGACTCCCACATCTTTCTCCCATGGAGCCGCTAGTGGTTTTGAACAGCTGACCTTTAGGTTAGGAATCGATCACTTGGTAGGTATGATTAGCGCAAGGCTCAAAAAAACTAACTTGCCTAAAATCCCACTCTTATGAGGTGGTAGATCCAAGATTTAACCCACAGTGGTTAAGAGCTCAGCTGCTAACCAAAAGGTTGGCAGTTCGAATCCACCAGCCGCTCCCTAGAATTAGACTAGAGTCGGAATCGACTGAACGGCAATGGGTTTGGTTTTGGTTTATCTACTGTCGGAGAGGAAGTGCTGCCTCTGCTGACAGGAGCACAGCCATGCCCCCTTGTCTGAAGGGCTGCTGAGATTTCTTCCAACTCTCTCTTCACCCCCAGTGAGGCCTTATCAAAGGGGGGGCTGGGGTTTCCCCATCTCATCGGCCCTCACCGAAGCCCTGAACTTCAGCCTGGATAAGCCCAGTAAGGCAAATCGAAGTGGGGTGAGTGAGAGGGGGCCTCGGGTAAGAACACACAGCATCAAACCACATCCCCCAGCTCAGCCGCCCAGCCTGCAGTCCTGAACACCTGGAGCAGAGCACACAGGCTGCCTGGGCTTTCACCCCGTGCCCCTTGGGAGCTGCCGCTTACATCCTGAGGCCCCGCCACAGCCTGCCCCTCCGAAGACATCACAGAGAGGTCACCTGCCCCCTCCTGTGGGCTCTGCAGCCTGACCCTGCCCCCGGCTTCCCCCTCCCAGGCAGCCATGCCCGGTAGGCAGAGCCCATGGGAGCCCTGGGGCCGCCACCACTCACCTTGATCTCATAGCCAGTGAGGAATTTCATCTCTATGGACTTCCTCAGCACAGTCTCCCGGTCCCTGTCAGCGGCGGCCCTGATGATCTAGGCAGAGGTACAGGGGACCTGAGAGCAGCTCAGAAGAAAGGCTCTCAGGTCCCAGAGAGGCACCCCGTCACTTCTCCCCCAGTGCCAATGATAGGCCTCCCACTTTCATCCCTCTCCTATTCTCCCTTCAGGAGACCCAGGCCTGGAGACCACCCCAGTGCTGCACCCCACCAGGCCAGGCCTCGCCCACCATCACCAGACCATGGGGACCAGTGCAGATGGGCACACAGGGCAGGACTCCAGCCACTCTCTCTCCCTCGAGCTCCCAAGCACCCTGTCCGGCCCCAGACAAGAGCCCTGCCCCGACTACCTGGATGTAGAGGTCGGTGAAGGACCTGTCATATTCCCGAGTCGCCCCAAAGTCAAGAAGGGCCACCTGGGGAAGAGGAGACATCAGGGGAAGGTTGACCCTGTGGTCCCGGCGGGGGTGTGGGGCAGGCGAGGGTGGACAGACAGAGGGAAAACGGTCTTCTCAGGGCCGAGCTGAGACCCCCAGATTCTCCCAGGGAGGAGGAGCAGGCTGAGGGGTTCGCATCCCTGTCCCGGGGAGGCACTGAGGCTGGGCCGGCCTGGCAGGGCTGCAGGGCCTCCTAGACAAGAGAGCCACGCAGGGACCACCCAGGGGCTCACCTTGTGCAGCTGAGGGTCATAGAAGAAGTTGGACCAGTTGGGGTCTGTCTGCATGAAATGGAACTCAAACAGCTCCCGCAGGCAAAGAACCAGGATGTTGTAGCATATCTGTGGTGGGGCGGGGCCTGCGTCAGGGGCGGCCTGGTGCCCCAGGAGTTTGGGGCAGAGCCATCCCCGATGGCCGCTTCCTCCCCATCTTCCACCCACCCCCAACTTCTACCCAGAACATGAGTTCTGTTTCCAAGGGTACCACCTGGGTGCAGGGAAGTAGCCGCCTAGCTCTTGTCTTCCAGGGCTCAGTGACTCCGTCCACACCCCGTCTGGTCACCGCGGCCCCAGCACAGCAGGCTCCCACCCTGGTCCCTGCCCCACACTCTCCAGCTCAGACCCACCTCGTTGCGAATCTCCTGGCTCAGCCCCTCGGCCTGGTCCAGAGGGAAGCCGGACACCAGCTCAGTGGTCAGCACATGGGGGCTGCAGAGCTCGTCCACAATCTCAGGCACGTAGAAGAAGGGGTGGTCCTTCAGCAGCTCTCTGGTGGGGGCAGGAGGTCATGGCCACAGCAACAGCCCCACCCCCACCCCCACCCCGGGGACGATGCACAAGCACCCCAGGGGCCGAGCCCAGCCTTTGGGGGGCCCTGCCATGCACGGAGTCCCCAGCCCTCAGAGCTGGGGGCACCTTCACCCTCCTTGCCGGAGGCCAGGGTGGAACACCCACGGGAGCCACAGGCGGGGGCACCGGAAGGGAGCCGCACCTGAACTTCTTGGCACAGGCAGCCTCTCTCTGGTAGTCACACTCGAGGGCCAGCTCCCGCCGCAGCACGTCGATCAGGTGCTCAGGGAACAGGCCTGGGTCGGGGCGACGATGTCAAGGTGGGCTCAGGGCTCACAGGGGCCAGCTCTGGCCCCCGTGAGCCCAGCCCCTGGGGGGGGGGGGTCTATCCCAAATGCCGTCGCCACTCCTGAGAGGCTGCCGCCTATGCCCCTGACCCCTTGGGGGCCCATCCCAAATGCCACCCCACTCCCGAGAGGCTGCTGCCTATGCTCCTGACCCCCCGGGGGTCCATCCCAAATGCCACCCCACTCCCAAGAAGCTGCTGCCTATGCCGCTGACCCCCCGGGGATCCATCCCAAATGCCACCCCACTCCCAAGAGGCTGCTGCTTATGCCCCTGACCCGCCCAGACCTTCCGGGAGCATGTTGCTCATATTCAGCACAGCCATGAGGTTGTTGACGTCACTGCTGATGCTCTGGGCCACGCCAGGGTACTGTGGGAGGCAAGGGGGTGACCCCAGGGGGACAGGCAGGGCCCTCCTGGGGACCCCACTCCCCACTGTCTGTCAGCTTCCCAACTGTGTCCCATGACGCCACATCTTGGATGAATCAGCAGCTAAGCTCCAAGGCTGCTGTGACCCCAGGCCCCATCACAACCTTATCCTCCACCTCCCACATCCCACCTCCCAACTCCACAGTAGAAGAAACACGGTGGCTGATGCCAGCCCAGAGTGGAAGGAAGAAGCAGAGAACAATCTGGTCCGTCCTCCCTCTCTCGACTCTGACTGGAAACGCAGGAGGATGGCAGAGGCTTCACGGAGGCCCGCCCCCGGCAACAGCAGCCCAACTCAGGGCCCGAGCACCCCCAGCTCAGGCCCAAAACGTCCCCATCCTCACCAAACCCAAACCACGTTTGCTGGGAGGCCATTCTACCTCCCAGTCATTCATTCAGCAAATGCTCCTTGAGCAGCCACTGCCGACAGGCCCTGGGACAGGAAGAAAACGTGGCCGGGCCTGCCCTGGCAGCATGCGTGACAGGGACCACACTGCAGGCCTGGCTCAGCCCCCCGCAGCCCTGTGGGGACGAGCTCAGGCACACGCACGTGCACACACACGCCCCGAGGCGGCCTACCTGGATCTTCATGGCCACCTCGCGGCCTCCCTTCAAGCGAGCCAGGTGCACCTGCCCAATGGAGGCGGCTGCGAAGGGCCGCTCCTCGAAGTACTCCAGCTTGTCCCGCCAGTTGGGGCCTAGGTCACTGTTGAGGGTTTTCTAGAGGGAGAGGCCGGGCACATGAGCCTAGCCACAGCACCCAGGACACCCTGAGCAGCAGCCCAGAGTCCACTCGGCCACCTCCGACCAGAGAAGCTGAGCTCAGACCCAAGGGTAGGGGCGAGAGGAGCTGAGCTCAGATCCAGGGGTAGGGCAGAAGGACCCAAAATGCAGGCCGATGCTGCATCCATGCACTGCCGGCCTCACCATCATCTGCTTCAGCGGCATGAAGTCAGCACTCTGCCTCACACGCTCGAAGATCTTGGCCAAATGGGGGTTGATGAAAGCATCATCTGGAAGGCAAAAGAAAAGTCAGTGCCGAGAGCAGTGGGGTGCAGACACAGTAAGTGATGAGCTCAAAACCAAAATGGCAGCCTAGCCACGGCTCCCTCCCTCCCACCCAGCAAACACCCTACTGATGCTGTGGAAAAGGGCCTGTGCACCTGGGGACTGCAGCCCACAGGTAAACCTGGGAGACAGACACCCCACCAGCCCAGCAAGCACCTCTCCCATAGCCCCTGCAGCCCTGACAACACTAGGAAGCCCTCTGACTGGAGTCTTACAAGTGGGTTCCTGGTCAGCCCCTGGCCACACAGCCCAGCTGGGGCTCTGAACCATCCCCCCCTACCCCAATGACCTAAGAAGGTTGATTTTTTTTTTTTTTTTAAGAAACGTGTATAGCTTAAGACTGTAAAAAAATAATAATACATTTAGAAAATAAAGTTTAGTAAAATATTGAAATTGCCCATAATCTGACCCCTAGAGAGAACTACTGTTCTATTTTCCTTTCTAGTGCTTTCTCTGTGCAAATTTTTCGTCTCTAGACTCACACTATATAGAGACTATTTTAGCCTGCTTTTCTCAGGCAGCACTTCCCAGGTTATTAAAGATTTTTCTAGAATATTTTAAAAGAGCACTGTTACCAGCAGCAGTAAGCAGAAGTTCTATCATATATTTAACTGACCCTCTAAAAATAAAAAAACAGTTGCCATTGAGTCGTTCCAACTCATGGCGCCCCCATGTGGGTCAGAGTAGAACTGTGCTCCACAGGGTTTTCAATGGCTGGTTTTTCGGAAGTAGATCATCAGGCCTTTCTTCTGAGGAGACTCTGGGTGGACTCAAACCTCCAACCTTTCAGTTAGGTGGCAAACACAGTTAACCATCTGTACCACCCAGGGACTCAACCCCTCCTCAACCCACCACCCCATGGCCAGCCAAGTCCCATGCTCTCCACCACTGCCCCCTGCCCTGGAAGCTGGCAAGGGCCACAGGGCTCTCTGCTGCCTGGGAAGGGCCCCCGGCAGCAGCCTAAGTACTCCAGGCCCCGCCACCGTGAGCAGCCTTGTGCCCTGCCCCCACCCCGTGAGCAGCCCCTGTACCCCATCCAGCTGTGAGGAGCCACACCCCCCACTCACCCTGGATGCTCAGCATCTGGCCCAGCTTGAGCGCAGCCCCGCGCACCTTACACAGTGTCCTCACAATGCGCTCGGCATTGGCCTCGGACAGGAAGGGGCTGGAGTCCAACACGGCCTTCTTCCCTGTGGGCAGAAGGGGTCACCACCGCCTCCCTTCTCTGGGGTCTCTGAGGCCTCTCCCAGCCCAACCCTCCTCAGCCCCAGTGGAGGAGGAGCAAGAGACCAGGCACAGGAAGCCCGTTGGGGCCGTGCCCGCCTGGCCCAGCGCCCCCACTGTGGTCCCGACAGATGCCCACTGCCCATACAGACAGGGATCTCTCCAGGCCCAGCCCACTGCACCACACCCACCCACTCTCACTCCCCTCACAGCCCAGCGCCCCCACTGTGGTACTGACAGACGCCCACTGCCCATACAGACGGGGCTCTCTCCAGGCCCATCCCGCTGCACCACACCCACCTGCTCTCACGCCCCTCAGCCCAGCACCACCCCGCTCCCCAATGTCCAATGGCCATGGCCTGGATGCCACGGAGGGACCCACAGGCACCCAGCTCTAGATCAGGAGGCCCAGGTCCAACTCCGGTCCCCCACTGCTGGCTGTGGGCCCTAGGCACACTCTGGGCCTCAGTGTCCTGTCTGGAGAAGCGGGGTGGTAACAGTGTCAGGGGGTCCCTACCTTCTGCTTTCTCCAAGGGCCTGTAGATTAGCCATCCAATTTAATTCCTCCTCTCCCAAAGCTGGGCAAGAACCTGTGAGCTGCCATAGGGAACCTACTCCTGCACCCCCTGCCCCAGGCCTCTCCCTCCATATCCATCCCCCAGGGCCTGGGGTGGGGGAGGGAGGGGCACAGCTGGTGGGAGTGGGGCAGGCCCTGGCAGGGAGAGCCGGAAGGGACCCAATCACGGGGCCCCAGGTGAGGAGGACTGCCAAGTCATCACCTCACACCCCACAGGGTACTGGACAAAGGTCACCTGCACCCCTGGGGTTACTGCGCATTTGCCACTTGAGGTCAGCAGCTGCAGGGAGAGTGCTATCCCCGAGGGGGGGGGGGGGTCCTCAGGGTCAAGCACAACACACAGCCCCCCTCCCTCTCTGCCCAGCGGCCCCTGCCCAGCTCAGCCTCCACTGTGGGCACCCCCCAAGGCTGGCAGGGCAGGGCAGCGACAGCAGGCACCCAGGGCCAAAGCGGAAGGGAGGGCGGACAGAGGGCGGTGGACCAAGGAGGCTATTTTTCAAGCCCAGTGAGGCCCAGCCCAGGGAACTCTTTCCCCTCCCCATCCAAGCACTAGGCTAGGCCTCCTCTAGAGTCTTCCTCCCCCAGTCGCCCACCCCAGCCAGGTCCTAAGTGCTGGGGATGAAGACTCATTCCGGTGGAGGAGATGGGTGTAAACAGTGTTCTGGAAAAGTAGGCAGGGCAGCTGTCCTCTGCCCCAGGAGTCCCATCCAGCGGGCCTCTGCATGAGGGCAGTGGGGTACTGTGGGAACGCAGAGACTGAAGGCCCTGGGGAGGGTCAGTCTGCAGAAGAGAAACCTTAGAGAGAACATGCTGTCATGGATTTAATTATGTTCCCCAAAAAATGTGTGTATGAATTTGACTGGGCCATGATTCTCGGTATTGTGTGATTTTCCCATATGCTGTAAATCCTGCCTCTATGATGTTAATGAGGGAGGATGGGTGGCAGTTCTGTTAGTGAGGCAGGACTCAGTCTACAAGATTGGATCCAGTCTTGAGGCAATCTCTTGAGATACAAAAGAGAGAAGTGAGCAGAGAGACAGGGGAACCTCATACCACCAAGAAAGTAGTGCTGGGAGCAGAGCGCATCCTTTGGACCCGGGGTCCCTGCGTGGAGAAGCTCCTAGTCCATGAGAACATTGATCAGAAGGCCAACAGAGAGAGAAAGCCTTCCCCTGGAGCTGATGCCCTGAATTTGGACTTTTAGCCTCCTTTACTGTGAGGAAATAAACATCTCTTTGTTAAAACCATCCGCCTGTGGTATTTCTGTTAGAGCAGCACTGGATGACTAAGACACTGGCCAATACATGAAGGCAAATACGTGGGAAAGGGTCAGGCTCCTCCAAGGACCCCAGAGGGCAGAATGGGCCTGGTGAGTGGGGTGTTCAGTTCCACAGGAAAAGAGCAGGGCCAACCCAGCAGAGGGCCAACCAGGAAGGGCAACCCTTAAAATGTCCCCTCTGCCCAGCCAGCCCGAGGCCCTTGTGGGCTGGGGGCCTGGGCCTGTGTCCCCGGGAGAGGCGGGGAGAAGGAGGGAAGCTAAGAGAAGGGAGATTTCCCTCCCGGGCTAAGGCTGACTCGGGGGACAATGCCCGGCCCGCTCTAGCTTCCTAGGTCCCCTCCCCAAAGCTGGCCCATCCCTGTGGGCTGGAGGCATGTGCTCTGCACCAAGCATAGCTGGTTCTGAGGACGGCCAGGGTACAGGATGGTGAGGGGTGCAGAGGGCAGGCCCCCACTCAGGACAGCTTTTCCCTACAGCGTCCTCCAGGCCAAGCGGCTCCAGAGTCTGGTCAGGAAACTGGAGCCCAGCCTGGGGCCGCCCACCCCAGCCGATCCCCAGGTCCTGCTCTGGGAGCTAAGTGTCTAAGGCCCCTGACCCCAACCTCCTTCACCCAGGGACCCAGTCGTCCCCACTGTCCCTGACAAAGGACACCAGCTGTGATCCTGGAGTCAGGCTGACCTCTTCCCTGCCTGGAGGAGGTAGGATAGAGGGAAGCCAGCTCCAAAGGCCAAGGATGCTGTGCCTGGGACAGGCTGGCCGCTTGCTCCACAGAAACCATGGCATCATTTCCAAGTGTCTCAGCACCCACTAAAAATAACCCCGCTAAAACCTCCCTGGCCTTCCAGCCTCCTTCAAGGACATGCGTGATGCTTCATCCCCCCACTCCTCAGGCCCTGTGGGGTGGCCAGTGTCCTCTGTGTCAAGAGGGTCCCCATAGGAGGTCTCGTGAGGGAGGAGGGGCCATCTAGGGGGGTGAGTGCAGGCAGGACAGGTCCTGCTTATGGGAGAAACCCCCAGGGTACGGGCAGCAAGTGTGAGATATCAGAATGAGCCCAAGTCCCCTGAACAGGCCAGGGGCAGGGAACCCCCAGCCCACAACTTCACCCGCATGGTAGGAAGTCCACGGGGCAGAGGCTAGACCAGCCCTTCTCTCAGCAGCCCCAGGCCCCTGCTAAAGGGGAATCTCTCCTGGGCGGTCTTCACACCACCCACGCCCACCCACGCCCACCCACGCCCACCCTCATGCTTGGGGAGGTCTAGAGGAGAGGGGCCTACACGAGGGCCCACATTGGGCCCTCACAGGCAGGAGCCGGGGGGGACGGCCACCACTGCTCCACTACTTGTCATCATCGCATGACAAACACCCCAAATCCCTGTACCATTCTCCACAAGAGCACTGGCCCCCAGCGGGCCACCTGGACCAGCAGGGATCACCACCCTCAGCCTGGGAGGCAGAGGACAGTTATCCTCACTTCAGAGATGAAGAGTCTGAGGCCTGGAAAGGGCACGGGCCGCTCCCATCACCAAGTGGGTGCACAGGGGGCCCTTCGGGTCTGTCCCAAGCAGCACGCCTCCCTGCCCCCAGTCTGCTACACCCCTCACCACAGCCAAATAGGGGCCTGGGCGCCCCTCACCGCAGCCAAATGAGGGCCCAGCACTGGCCCAGCCAGACCAGCGAGGCCCCGAGAACTCCCCAGAAGCAGGGCCAGTGCAGAAAGTGAGTGCAGGGGCCACACCTCAGCTTGAAGCTAAGGAACGTAGCTGTGCAGGCCAGACAGGGCTCGGGTGAGCACATGGGCCAGGAGGGGAGACCTTCAAGCCATCACACACTCCACTCTGAAGAGTTGCCACTGAGTCAACTCCAACTCATGGTGACCCAGTGTGTGCCAGAGAAGAACCAAGCTCCATAGTTTTCAATGGCTGATTTCTCAGAAGTAGGTCACCAGGCCTTTCTTCCCAGGTGCTTCTGAGTGGGCTTGAACCTCTAACCTTTCAGTTAGCAGCCGAGGGTTTAATCACAGACTCTGGGTAAATCCTGCCTGTCCTGTGACGTGCCACACATCCAGGGGCACCGTTGACATGGGACAGTGTCGTGCCAACACTCCCTGACAAGGAGGGGTGAGGGCTGACAGGCTCACCCCTCCCCCAGGGCACCCGCCCCCCAGTCAGGAGCGCCGCTCACCTGTGTGCTCGTCAGGGCGAAGGCTCTTCTTGGCAACTTCGGCTAGCGCCCCAAAGCCCAGACCCACAGCCAGACCTGTAGGGAGGTTGGCACAGGTGGTCAGCACTGGGCAGCAGGCTGCCGGCCACCACCACACAGACACCCACTTCCACCCACCAGGGAGCCCTGGCGAACACTCCAAGGCATTTGAAAATGAAAGAAAGGTGGGAAAATACACGTTGTTGCTTTAAGAGAACTGGCTCAAGGCAAGCACTTCCTGTGAAAACTCTTCCTCCATTCCCACCATCACTTTTGCTAATCTCTAGACACGCGGGTCACAAAAACGTGTCCCCCAAATAACACACAGCTGGGAAACTCATCCGGAAGGATCCGGCACAACTGGAAAGATGGAGCAGGGACAGATGGTCTGTGGGCCTAGGACATCCTGACACTCATCACATGGGGCTCCAACCTTGGAATGGGGCTGCCCACTTCAAAGCCTGTGCAAAGACCTCCAGTGCTCTAGAACTCTCTGGTTTAGCTCACTCTGATTGGAAGGACAGGCACCACACAGCAGGTGGCAGGAGGTGGTGGCAAACAGAATATTGGGAAAAGCCAAGAGCTCAGGTGTCCCCAGTCCAAACCCATGGGGACTGCCAGAGCCCAGGCTGTAGGCTTCACATGGGAGTGACAGACCCCATCTTATCCGCTGCCCTCCGAGGACCTGGCAGGCGCTGACAGTGGGCTGAGGACAGGCCCACCCTCCCCTTTCGCAATCTTCTAACGGAAGGGCACGAACACCTCGTGTGTTCGGAAGTCTGTCATTTGATGATCTCAACTCTCTAGAAAAGGGTCAAGACAGAGACAAGGCAGGAGGAGCCCAGGACCACAGGGGCCTCCAAGGCCAAGCAGGAGAGCCCAGAGGCCTCCCCCATGCCGACTTCCTCCTACTGTACACACAAAGCTAGCTGCTCCTGGGTAGGCACCTCGTTAGCAGAGGTAGGTGAAGAACTGGTGGATGGGCATGCAGGCTGCAGCCACCAGGGACAGCAAAGACCCAGGAAGGGGACCAACAACCCCCTAGGTCAAGCCTTAGAGAGCACAGCCCCCAGGGTGCTGTGATGTGGATGAGCAGACAGCCCCACACACCTGGGGCAGCACCAGAGCTGGAGGGCTCCCAGCAGGCACCCTGTTCATGGGCAAGGAAACCTGTAGCGGGGGCTACTAGTGATTTTACTTTCTTACGCACACGCCTATGTATCTTCCAAATTTTCTGCAATGATTGATGATGCATTGCGTTTATGAATCAGAAAAATATTAATGAAAAATAAATTTTAAAAGACGATCACTCAGTTTTTAAAAATATTTTTCCAACACATTTTACCCGCCACTAGGCAACTGTGCAATCCCATTTCACTAGCTGCCTCAGACTGCTGTGGGGATTACACAATTTAATAAAAGTGAAGTGCTCACCACAGGCTGAGCACACAGTAACTCGACAAAAGCCTCTGCTAATGTCATTAGTCCTGCGCACGACAGCTGCACAGCCCTGTCCCAAAGAAATATACTGTGAGCCACAGGTATCATTTAAAATTTTCTAGTAGCCACATTAAAAAAGGAAAAAGCAGATGAAACTAACTTTAATAATATAATTTAACCCAATATATCTAAAATACTATAATTTCAATGTGTAATCAATATAAAATTTATTAGTTATTTTACATTTTTTTGGTATCTCCCCACCCCATTGCCATCAAGTCAATTCCAACTCACAGCAACCCGACAGGACAGAGTAGAACTGCCCATCGGGTTTGCAAGGCTGTAATCTTTACAGAAGGGCCCTGGTGGTGCAGTGGTGAAGAGCTCAGCTCCTAACCAAAAAGGTCAGCAGTTCGATTCTACCAGCTGCTCCTTGGAAACCCTATGGGACAATTCTGCTCTGTTCTATAGGGTCACTATGAGTCGGAACCAAACTGACTCGATGGCAAAGGGTTTTAGCTAATCTTTATAGAAGCAGACTGCCACATCTTTCTCCCACAGAGCGGCTGGTGGGTTCAAATTGCTGACCTTCTGGTCAGCAGCTGAGCGCCTAACCACTGTGCCGCCAGGGTGTGTACTTAACACTTTCAGCACATCTCACTTTGGATGAGCCACATTTCAAATGCTCAGTAGCCCAAGGTGGCTGCTGACTACTGTGTCAGATAGCACGGGGTCAGAATAAACCAAGCTCTGGCAATCTCAGGAAGATGCTAGTTATCTGGAAACGGCCCTGAGGTAGACTAGGGTGGAGGTGCCCGTCTGGGGGCCGGTACACTGGAGGGGGGACTGGGCAGAGTGGCTTTGTTTTCTGACTCCCGGAGGGCGCCGGGCACAGAGTGGGAGCCAGAGTCCCTGATTAAACATTAACTCCCTCCCACCTGCCCACCTCCACCCTGCCCAGCACACCATTCCGTTCAGAAAAATAGACAACTTCCACCTCCCAACTGTACTGACCTTCACCACAATCTCTGTATCTAGATTTTTCTCTGCCTAGATCAAGTCCAAAGACAAACCTTCTCTAAGAGTGGCAGACGGTGCAAAGGTGACCCAGCGTGGCCCATATGGGGCAACACACAGCCCCTCCTCCTCACAGCCCATCAGCTCCTCCGCTGAGACCACCCCCCACCAACCTGCTGAGCCCCCCACACACACCACACAGCTGCCCATCTCTCAGATGCTCTGTCACACCATTCTCTGGCCTCTTCCAGGCTGCAGGCAGAGCCCAGGCTCTCCTACGGCAAGGACTGTCATTAAACAAATCACCGAAAAGAACAGGCAGCAAGAAGTTCTCAGGCTCCTTCTGTGGCGCTCTGCACTCTGAAAAGGGCCAGCCCAGTGCTAGACCTGAGGCACTGCCGACTGACAGAAAGCAGGCCCGACAGGCTCAGTCCAGGGTGAAGCAGGCCGAAGCTAGCCTGGCAACCTGACCTTGGCAACCTGCTGGAGGAGGACAATAAGCTGCCTGCCTGCCGACCCCACCTGCCCCCGAGAACCTTGATGAGACGGAAGGGCAGGGCCCAGCTGGCTCTTCTTCTACCCAGAACCGGTGGTGCCTGGGGAGCCCTGGTGGCACAGTGGTTAAGAGCTTGGCTGCTAAACAAAAGGTCAGCAGTTTGAATCCACCAGTCGCTCCTTGGAAATCCTATGGGGCAGTTCTAGCCTGTCCTGTAGGGTTGCTATGAGTTGGAACGGACTCCAGGGCAACGGGTTTAGGGTGATGCCTGAACAGCAACTCCTGGAACAGCCTCAGCCTTGGCACCCCATCCTCCTGACAACACTGTGAGCACTCACTGCCTCCCACAGCATGAGGTGGCCCACAGTCACCATGGGTCACCAGGCCTTTCCACCCACCGCAACTGCTCCTTGTCCCCCAGGACAGAGCAGGCCTCTCCTGCCAGGGATGGGCCGGTTCTGACGGGCCTCCGGTCCCGCCCAGCCCACGCTGTCCGCAAGGAGGTCCTGGAGGAAAAGCTGCCACAGAACTGGCTCTATGGCCCCCAAAACCCCTTGACAGGAGCCTGGCTTCCCTCCTGGACTATAAGAGGGAACCAACCTGTTCCAAGAAAGCACCTGACATTTCTCTCACAAACAGAGACTGTGCAGTCAAGGAACTGGAAGGCAGGACTGCACGGGCCAGGTTCCCAGGCTGAGGGTCCGCTGGGGTGATGTCAGGTGCCCAGGCCCTCTGCTGGACCAGAAATCTCTCTGAAGGACATCAGGGTCAGGCAAGGCCCTCCCTTCAGCAGCCACTTGGCTTCCGCCCAGAGAAATACCAGAGGTTAAAGAAAATAAAGACTAAAATACCTTCCAACAGTCAGGCTTGTTAGGAAGGAGGCTGGGTGAAAGGTACTTAACAGCAGGGAAAATCACATAAAGGTGCATTGTGGCTTTGGCTGCACCTGCCAGAAATCCTAGCTGTGTTTACAGAGAAAAGCTCAAGGGAGCTCCTCTGCAGTAGTGTGAGGCACCAGCTTCACTCCCTGGCATCTCCACATTGTACTTTTTGGAGCCCTGGTGGCACAGCAGTTAAGAGCTGCAGCTGTTAACCAAAAGGTTACCACCAGCTGCTCCTTGGAAACCCTATGGAGCAGCTCTACTCTGTCCTAAAGGGTCACTATGAGTTGGAATCAACTCAACAGGAATGGGTTTGGTTTTGTTTGTTTGTTTTAGCAAGGGGCAAAGAGAGATCCACGGATAAAACAACCCCTAGGTAGCACTTACTACGTGCCAGGCACTGTTCTAAGCCTTTACCGTCTATTAACACAATGAACAGTCCCTCCTATCTGATAAGACAAGGAAGGTCCACACAGAAAAGGCCATGGGATGAGGGTATTTTCCTTCCTTTCAAGGTGCTCTGGAATCCTTCAGCAGTTCAGTCTACTTTCTCTATCACTATGTGGCACCCCCACCTACCGCAGCAGAGAAGAGCAGGGCCTGGGGAAAGTGCCACACCCATGGCACAGCTGGATGGGAGCAGAAAGGGGTGAGAGCCACACCCCACAGCCCAGGCAGATGGAAGCAGGAAGGGGTGACAGCCACACCCCACAGCACAGGCAGATGGGAGCAGGAAGGGGTGACAACCATACCCCACGGCACAGGCGGATGGGAGCAGGAAGGGGTGACAGCGAAAGCTCCTGTGGAGTGTTCACCGAGGATCTCAGATCTGGGGCTCTGTTTCCGGAACTGGGCTGGTGGGGAGGGGTCATGAGCACCTAACACCCAGCACAGCCCCCATGCGGGCTGCAGGAGGGGGCCCAGACTTCGACTTGCACAAGAGAGACCTCTGTTCTAGCCACAAATAAGCACATGGCCTTGGGGGACACAGTGACTCTCCGTTTCAGTTTCCTCATCTGTAACTGCAGATAATAACCACCCCAATCTCCTTCACAGAGCTTCTGAGAGGGTGAAATATTCATGAAAGCCCCTTTTAAAGTATGCCCCTGAGAAAGCTGGGACTGTGCCCCTCTACCCTCCGGCCAGGGGGCACGACATCTCATTTCTCCAGTGCATCTTCCTTACTCGCAGTCAGCATGCCCACGGGAGAGCACTGGCTGTTGAGGAAGAGCAGTGTGAGCCGTGTCACCAAGTGTTGCCCCAAAGGCCTCGTAAGCAGCCCATCAACCCTGGAACCTCAGATTTCCACACGCTTAACGAAAATAAAACACCCTGTTGATAAATGTTCATAGAGGAAAAAGGCTGACTTCAGACAAGGCAACAAAGGGGGCATCCTGCCAGGAGGTCAGAGCAGGTAGTGCTGCCACAGGGCACATGAACACTCCCCACCTCTGCAGTCCCGACCTGCTTGTCCCATCTAAAGGGGCCAATGGCACACGAGGTGCTGCAAGGCCTAGCGAGCCACAGCTGGGTCTCAACCACTGTCAGAAAGAAAGACGATGTAGGGAGTCCTTCACAAAGCTAATTTAGTCAACTCACAGCACTATCCTCCATCCTGTGCTATGTCCGGATACTTCTGCATGGTTAAAATGGACTTTAAAACAATAAATAAAATGAGGGTAACAGTTGATCACAGTGTTATGCTTTAAGTATTCTTACTTGGCAAAATTAAAAGATGACCACCCCATACCCATTCACCCAATGTTTCTTTGTTTTTAATTTTACCACTAAGATGGGAGACATGAAAGTTAGAGGGAAAGGGGCATAGTGATCCCAGAGGGAGCTTTGTTTCTCATATATTAACAGCACTACCCAGTGTATCAGAATGTGGGAAAGCAAGCAATAATAGCTATCAACTCTGCATTTCAACCTAATCACTGCGTGCTTTCTAACAAGAGAAAACACTCTCTTACGTTACCTTACCTCTAAAGATATCCAGTGGAGTCTGGCGGACTATTTTTTTAAAGCGTTTTCTGGGAATGGTTTATATAAGAGAGTCCCTTAAGCTTCTACCTTTTAAAAATAATAAAATTCCCAAGGGTCCATTCACTCTACTCTTCATCCTTGGCCCACCAACATGCTTTCTCATGGTTTCAAGTTTCTCTTTGTTTTCATGTATCATATCTCAAAATCTTTTCTGCACAGAATCTGAATAGCCCTATCTCTTCCTATTTCTTTACTTACTGTTTCTTTTCTTCCTGCTTCCCTTACTTAGTATTCCCCTCCCTGTTGCCTTAATAATATAGATCGTAAATTCTCCTGTAAAGGTATCAGTAACAACCACAGTGCTATGTACAAAGTAGTGCACAAATCCTTTTGATAAGCTTTCTCTTATGCCTACTTTATCCATTAAAGGCTCATTTCTATAATCATCCAGTTTTCTCTTCTCTCTCTCTCTCTCTCTCTCGTTTACAGGTATAGGAAAAAAAAACAAAAAAACAAAAAAACAAACCTGATGCCATTGAGTCAATTCTGACTCATAGCAACCCTATAGGACAGAGCAGAACCGCCCCATAGGGTTTCCAAGGAGCAGCTGGTGGATTCAAACTGCCGATCTTTTGGTTAGCAACCATAGCTCTTAACCACTGCGCCACCAGATGGTAAAATATCACATCTATACCTATAAGACTGAAGTACAGAGAGAAAACAGGGTGGAAATATAGAAAAGAGCATAAGAGACATACGAGACAGAGGAAAAAGATCTAACATATGTGTAATTGGAGAACCAGAAGGAGAGGAGAGAGAGAAGAAATTTGAAGAAATGGCCAGAATTTCCCAAAACTTCAAAAGACATCAAATCATGGATTCAAGAAACTCTGCAAATCCCAACCACATAAATACAAAGAAAATCACACCTAGACACAACACAGTCAAGCTGCTAAAAATCAAAAACAAAGAGAAAAATCTTAAAGGAAGTCAGAGAGAAAATATACACATTACCTTTAAGGGAGCAACAAAAGGACTAATAACTAAGTTTTCAATAAGAACAAAGGAAGAAGACAATAGAACTACATTGTTAAAGTGCTCAAAGAAAATAATTTCGAACATGGAATACTATACCCAGAGCAAAAATACCCTTCTAAAATGAAAGCGTAATAAAGACATTTCACCAAATAAAAACAGAGAATTCGTGATTAGCAGACTACACCACAAGAAATACAGAAAGGAGTTCTCCAGAGAAAAGGAAAATTATTCCAGACATAATTACTGAAATGCAAGAAGAAAAAAATACAGAAAGGGTAAGTATATGCAGTTTAAATTTATATGAATTGTACAAAGGAATAATATCTTATGGGGTTTAATATATCTTACATGTTTAAAATATCTTGTGCTGTTTTAAAATATGTAGAAATAAAATGCGTATCAACATTAACACAAAAACAAAAGGGGATATATGGAGTTAAAAGTGTTCTAAGGTCCTAACATCATTGGGGAAATAGTAAAAATAATAATTTATATTATATTGTAATAAATGTACATTCTTGAATACTAGAGAAATGTGTAACATGCCACCTAATGAAGGGAAAACATATAATTTTTAAAAATCTTTGCTTAACTCAAAAGACAGGAGGGAAAAAAGAAAACCTAACAAGTGGGTAGAACAGAAAAAGCTAAGATAGTAGATATAAACCCCAACATATCAGTAATTGCATTAAATATAAATGGATTAAATGCTTCAATCATAAGACTATCAGCCTATACTGAAAACAGACACACACACACAAAACACTCTATATATGCTGTTTACAAAAGATAAACCTTAAATATAAGCACACAAAAAGGTTGAAAGTAGAAAGATAGGAAAAGAGGTACCATGCAAACGCTAAACAAAAGAAGTATGAAGTATAGCTATAATAATATCAAAGTAGACTTTAATCAAGATAATGAGAATATCATAATAAAGAAGGGGGCAATCCCCAGGAGGATTTAACAATTCTAAATCTGTAAGCAGCCAACAACACAGCTTCAGAACAAATAAAGCACAAACTGACAGAACTAAAAGGAGATAAGTCCACACTCTTAGCATAAGACTATAAAATGCCTGTCTTAATAGCTGATAGAATAAAACAAACCCACTGCCATCGAGTTGGTTCCGACTCACAGCAACCCTATGTACCACAGAACAGAACACTGTCCAGTCCTGCGCCATGCTCACAATCGTTGTTATGCTTCAGCCCATAGTTGCAGCCACTGTGTCAATCCATCTCACTGAGAGTCTTCCTCTTTTTCAATGATCCTCTGCTTTACCAAGTTATGATGTCTTTCTCCAGGGACTGAGCCCGCCTGACAACATGTCCAAAGTATGTAAGACATAGTCTCGCCATCCTTGCTTCTAAGGAGCATTCTGGTTGTACTTCTTCGAAGACAGATTTGTTCATTCTTTTGGCAGTCCATGGTATAAATATTCTTCGCCAACACCACAATTCAAAGGCGTCAATTCTTCTTCCGTCTTCCTGATTCACTGTCCAGCTTTCGCATGCATATGATGCAACTGAAAATACCATGGTTTGGGTCAGGTGCACCTTAGTCTTCAAGGTGACATCTTTGCTTTTCAACACTTTAAAGAGGAGTTTTGCAGCCAACTGCCCAATACAATGAGTCTTTTGATTTCTTGACTGCTGCTTCCATGGGTGTTGATTGTGGATCCAAGTAAAATGAAATCCTTGACAACCTCAATCTTTTCTCCATTTATCATGATGTTGCTTATTGGTCCAGTTGTGAGGATTTCTGTTTTCTTTACATTGAGGTGTAATCCATACTGAAGGCTATGGTCTTTGATCTTCATCAGTAAGTGCTTCAAGTCCTCTTCACTTTCAGCAAGCAAGATTGTGCCATCTGCATTAACGCAGGTTGTAAATGAGTCTTCCTCCGATCCCGATGCCCCATTCTTCTTCATGTAGTCCAGTTTCTCGGATTATTCACTCAGCATACAGAATGAATAGGTATGGTGAAAGGATACAACCCTGATGCACACCTTTCCTGACTCTAAACCATGCAGTATCCCCTTGTTCTGTCTGAGCAACTGCCTCTTGATCTATGTACAGGTTCGTCATAAGCACAACTCAGTGTTTTAGAATTCCCATTCTTTGCAATGTTATCCATAATTTGTTATGATTCACACAGCTGAATGCCTTTGCATAGTCAATAAAACACCGGTAAACATCTTTCTGGTATTCTCTGCTTCTAGCCAGGATCCATCTGACATCAGCAATGATATCCCTTGTTTCACGTCCTCTTCTGAATCCAGCCTGAATTTCTGGCAGTTCCCTGTTGATATACTGCTGCAGCTGCTTTGAATGATCTTCAGCAAAATTTTACTTGCGTGTGATATTAACGATATCATTCTATAATTTCTGCATTCAGCTGATAGAATAGGCAGACAAAATAAATCTTAAAAGATCTGATCAACATGAGTTATAAACCTGACCTAATTCAGATAGATAGACAGACAGACAGACAGATAGACAGATAGGTAGAAAGATCTATCACTGTAACCAACAATGCCAGAATACATAATTTTCCAGTACATATGGAACATATACCACAATATTTCCATTGGAGTCAATGCTAAAATCCTTATTTTACAGAAAGAAAAACCAAGGTAGGGCCCTAAGTCACACAGGAAGCAGGGCTAAAATTATAACCCAGATATGATGATGCCCTAAAGCCCAGTTCTGACTTCAAATCCAGTATCTTCACACCATTCTTTACAAAAGCTAACATCCACAGATCACCCTGCACATAGCATTATAGCCATAGCATCATATTGTCTCACAGCCATATTGGACTTAGGACTCCAACATCCATCTCAGCATCAGAATGAACCACTCAAACTGGAAAGCCCCTGCTTTCCACCTCCATATAGATGAACACCTACCGCTGACCTCTCCAAACACCTGGCAGGGTCCCTGCAGCAACCCTACCTCCTCAAGATGTAGAATGATCCCTTTCCCTCATATTCCCAAGTGTAAAAACTTTCTAAAGCCTCTCAGTTTACACCTCAAAAATATCTCATCTCCATGGGGGGAAGAAGAGGAAAGAGAAAGGCTAGAAGGGTTTTCTGGGATGACAAAGTAAAGTAGTGTTACTTTAAACTGTTTGGACAATTAGCCACCAGTAAGCCATGTATTTTACTTTGTAATGAAGAAACTGCACAAATAGTATGTTTATATCTCTGAAACAAAAGTATTTTTGCAATGTGTGCAGCTCTTTCTAAGGGTCTATGAGATTGATTCTGATCTTTTCTATTCAATTCCATTCTATTTCACTTGTTTTGTAAATGCTGGTCTTGACCCACTAAATTGATTTCACACCCACTGAAGGGTCACAACCTACAGTTTGAAAACCTCTGGGTGAAGCAAAGGGCCCAGAACTCACCTCTGGGGCCAGAACAGCACGTTCTTTCCAGACCCGGCTTCTCTTTGCTCCCATCCTGGCACCTCCAAGCCTGAAACATTAGCTGCCAATTTCTCCAGCAACTACATGAGCAGCTCTAAATCACAGCTGTGGGCAAACCTCCAGCACACAGACACCCAAGAACAGCTCCAGGCATCAACCAGCTGTCAACAAGGGCTCAAGAGGCTTCTAATGGTGCAAAGCACCTACCAAGACCTGGGCCTCTCCTCGTCCCAACCCAGGCTCCCTCTGGCTGCCCTCACCCTCCAGCCTCTGAGTGGAGCCTGTACCCTGGTTTTACTGAAGTTGCCTTTTCATTCTACAAACCTTGCTATATAACCGCTCTCTCTTCAGTCTCTGTGTTTCTTAACCCACCACGATAGTTGCCTGCTGCACCAGGACTTTATGTGTGTTCCATCAAATCCTAATTTACCATCAACACTTTCATCCTGACTACTTTTCCCAAACTGATCCACCCCTATCCCTACCTCCACCCCCACTCCCACAAAGATGCCACACAGGATTACGTCCATCCTAAAACAGGTCAGTCACACTAAGCCTTCCAAGAGCGGGCTGTGTGATGAACCCTAGTCTGGAGTGAGGGGGAGGACAAGGGTTATAAAAACAAACCACAGATGGAAGACGAGGGCTGTTCCTGCCCTCAAACTCATGGCAGAAAGAAGAGAAGCTGCATTCAATATTTATAACAAACATTATACATTTTTAACATACTTAAATGTATTTAATGTGTATTAAATACGTATTTAAAATAAATATTAAGAGGAGCCTTGGTGACACAGTGGTCAAAGCACTTGGCTGCTAACCAAAAGGTACCCAATAGTCAATGTACAAAGCAGGGAAACTGCTAAGTCCTCTGGGGGATAAGGAACATCAGAGCCCAGCAGAGCAGTGACTCACAAACTTATTCTGATAGTGGAATCCCAGAAGTTATGATCTTCTGTGAAGAACTCCTTGGAATGCTAACCCATTAAATGGAAACAAAGAAATAATTTTGTGCTAAAACTCAGATGACTCTTTATGCTAGATTCTTAAACAGCTAAATATGGTAGAAGCCAAATTTTGAGATAACAATTACAAAAGAAAACCTTAAAAGTGAGAAAAGTATATCCAATTAACCTAATGTGCTCTGCACACTGGAAAGACAGCCATCACTCAATGTTACAGCCCACACACATCGGTCCAGCTCCCAGAGTACCAGGGTACCAAGGCAGCACAAGGTGTGAGCCTCTGTCCAGAGACAATCTTGAATTAGAAGTAGGATGAGGTTTCTAAAAGAGAAGAGGCAGTAGAGGAGAACAGCATGTATGACGGACAGTATATGGGAGGGGAGAGTTATAAACCAGACCAAGTAAAGCAAAAGGCAGGCTAGGATGTGGGGAGATTGAAATCCTTATCCACTGCTGGTAGAACTGTAAAATGGTGCAACCACTATGAAAAACTGTATGGCACTTCTCAAAAAACTAGAACTGAAATTACCTTATGATTCAGCAATCCCACTTCTAGGTATATACCCTAGAGATCTAACAGAAGTGACATGAATAGACAGATGCACACCTCTGATGTTCATTGCAGCACTATTCACAATAGCAAAAGGATGGAAACAATCTATGTGTCCATCAGGGAATGAACAGATAAACAAAATGTGGTACATACATACAATCGAATACTACAGTCATAAAGAATAATGATGAGTTCTCAAAGTATAATATGGATGAATCTGGAGGACACTATGCTGAGTGAAATAAGTCAACACAAAAGGACACATACTGTATGACCTCACTATTTTAAAAAGACAAGAATAGAGACTTCCAGGAAACATGGCGCTATAGTCAGAAGCACCACACTGCCCCTCTGCAGCAAAGATCAAGAAAAACAAAGTCAAACAGAGTCACACATCAATCCTGAAACCCTAAGTAACAAATGAAGAGATACAGAACTCAGCCAAGCACCGAATGGAATAAGAAACTGACCAAGAACAGAGAGTGAGGAGAGATACATGCAGAGGTCCCCTGTCAGCTACCACAGCACCAATCCGCCATCTTGGACTCCTATCGGAGATCAGAGAACAGGGGGTATGAGAAAGTAGCTTCACAGAGCTTCCAGGATACAGAACCACCAGTAACCAGCAATATATACTTCCCAACCCCCTACCCTTCTTTACTCCCACTTAGCCTCCTCTGCTCCCTGCAGCCACAGTCTCTTGGCCGGGAAGCACCAGCTTCACCCCAGTGTCACTTGGATTCCACCCGCCCACCTGGCTGACTTCCTGAGTGCCTTTTCTTGGCTGCTGGTGTTGCTTTTTTCCACTTCTTTAGATTTCTTCCTTACCTCTCACCACCTCCCACTCCTTTCTCTCAAATACCTAACTCCACGCGCCATCTTTGCTTCTTCCTGAAAGGCTGCAAAACACCGCTCGACTGTGAAACTGCTTCCTGGCACGTGCCGCCACGCTGGTGGGACACCTGGGGCTTTTTTGTTTGTTTGTCTGATTTGTTCTGTTTTGACTTGTTTCTTTTTCTTTTCTCAGCTTGGAAGCCCCTTCTAGCTGGGCAGGGCTACTCCCTTACTCTACACAGATACACAGGGACATGCTTGGGGGCATTTATTTATTTTTTCTTGTTTTTTTTTTTTTTTTCTTTTATTTTGGTTTTGTTTTCTCTTTTTGGTTTTGGTTTTTTTTGTTGTTGTTGTTGTTTCTTTGTTTTGTTTTCTTCTCTCTCTTATTCCCTTTTTGTCTTTCTTCATTTCCAGTTTCTTGATTTATTGATTTTTTTCCTTTTACCCTTTTTCTTTTTTTTTTTTTTTCATTTTCGTTTTTCCCCATTTCTCAGTCTCTCATCTCTCCACTCCAATAGTAAGCTCTTTTTTGTTTGTATGTTTTTGGCTCCTGTTTCTCTCTCCACTTTCTCATCTTTCCCATACCCATCTTAGCTCCACACATCACAATCTACCCCCTCCTTCTTGCCTACCTGCCCCGTGCACTGAACATCACACTCCCAAGCAGCACAGGCACAGCCAACTGGAATCTGCCCTGCACTGATTCCCAATCCATACTGTCAGCCCTGGTACATGCCACAAACAACCCATCCCAGCAACTCATCTTCAGATGGACCTGCCCTGCTGTACCATACCTGAGTGACTGATCCTGCCCATTGAAGAAGGAGGTGAAAAGTATCGTGCCCACAGATTAGCAAACAACAAAGAACACACAGTCCGCCTGCTCAGACATAACCAAATAAAACAAAAAAGCAGGATGAAACAAACAAATCTACAATCAATAAATGACGAAAATAACCACTGAATGCCCCGAAGATAGCAGACAATATCAAAACATTTACGAAAACAGGACAGGATGGTTAAGTAGGCATACAAAATAAAACACCAGGTGACCTTCCAGTAGAAGAAAAGGCACTAGACCTAAATGATAGGGAATTCAAATCTCTAATGTTCAGAATTATCCAAAAATCAAAGCAAAAAGCAGACAAAAATGAGGAACAAATGGACAAATTCATGGGAAAGGCAGAGAAATTCATGAAAAATACAGACAAAAAATGGAAGAATTCAAGAAAATAATACAGGAACAAAATGCTAAAATAATTCACAACTAGAAATCATACAAAAACAACAATTAGAAATCCAAAAGATAAACAACAAGATTTCAGAAATGGACAGTGTCATAGAAGCAGGTCTGAAACAATGGGAGATAGAATCAGCAAAACTGAAGACAAACACTTGGCTACAACACTGTTTGATGAAAAATTAGAAAAAAAGAATGAAGAAAAATGAAGAGACCTTGAGAATTATGTGGGGTACAATCAACAGCAAAAATCTGCGAGTGATCGGAGTCCCAGAACAGGGGGAGAAAACAGAAAACACAGAGAGGATCACTGAAGAATTGCTGACAGAAAACTTCCCCAATATCATGGAAGATGAAAAGCTTACCATCCAAGAAGCTCAACGAACCCCATATAGGATAGACCCCAAAAGAAAATCACCAAGGCATATCATAATCACACTTGCTAAAACCAAAGACAAACAAAGAATCCTGAGAGCAGCTTGAGAAAAACAAAAAGTCACATACAGAGAAGAAACAATAAGACTAACTAAGCTCGGATTATTCGGCTGAAAGCATGCAGGCAAGAAGGCAATGGGACGACATATATAAAACCTTGAAAGAAAAAAATTGCCAACCAAGAATAATATATACTGCAAAACTCTCATTCAAATATGATGGTGAAATTAGGACATTTCCAGATAAACAGAAATTAAGGGACTATGTAAAAACCAAACCAAACTTACAAGACTTATTAAAGGGGGTCCTTCGATCTGAGAACAAACAACATCAGACCACAGGCTGAATATAGGACACAGGATTGTACTAGCCAGATACCAACCTAGGAAATGAACTCTTAAGGACTATGCAAAACCAAAAGAATTACAACAGGGAACCAGAGAGGTTAATCTGTAAATGACAACAGCATCAGAACAATAAAAGAGGGAATAAACAGTGTAGGTATAGAACCTTCTAATGGAGAGGAAGGCAAGGTGATACCAATAATAGACTGCTTCAAATCTAGGAAGACAAGGGTAAATTTCAAGGTAACCAAAAGAAAGTTAACAAATCTACTCATCAAAATAAAGAAGAAAAATATAAAGTTTCAGTAAAAACAAAACCTACAAAAACAAAAGAAATGAAAAGAAAATCCACAAACAAAAGGAACTCAGCACAGGAAAGTAAGAGAAACAAAGGAAACATCAGCACCACAAAAAAAAACACTACAAAATGCAATCCCACTCCTAGGAATATACCCTAGAGAAATAAGAGCCGTCACAAGAATAGACATATGCACACCCATGTTCACTGCAGCATTGCTCACAATAGCAAAAAGATGGAAACAACCTAGATGCCCATCAACAGATGAATGGATAAACAAAATATGGTACATACACACAATGGAGTACTACGCAACGAAAAAGAACAACAATGAATCTGCGAAGCATCTCATGACATGGATGAAACTGGAGGACATTATGCTGAGTGAAATAAGGCAATCACAAAAGGACAAATATCGTATGAGACCTCTATTGTAAAAACCCATGAAAAAGTTCACACACAAAATGTAACAATCTTTGTTGGTTACCAGGGATGAGAGGGGTGGGGGGAAAATACTAAATAGGCAATAGATAAGTGGTATCTTGGGTGAACGATGAGACAGTACACAATACAGGGGAAACTAGCACAACCTGTACAAGGAAAGGTCATGGAAGCTCCACAGACACATCCAAACTCCCTGAGGGACTGAATTGCTGGGCAGAGGGCTCTGGGGACCATGGTCTCGGGGAACATCTAGCTCAACTGGCACGACACAGCTTATAAAGACAATGCTCTACATTCTACCTTGGTGAGTAGTGTCTGGGGTCTTAAAAGCCTGTGAGCCGCCAGCTAAGATACTCCACTGGTCTCATCCCTTCAGGAGCAAGGGAGAATGAAGACAACGGGATACAAGGAAAAGATTAGTCCGAAGGACTAACTGTCCACAGCTACCAAGGCCTCCACCGGACTGAGTCCAGTACAGCTAGATGGTGCCCGGCTACCACCACTGACTGCTCTGACCAGGATCACAACAGAGGGTTCTGGACAGAGCTGGAGAAGGATGTAGAGCATAATTCTAACTCACAAAAAAAAGACCAGATTTACTGGCCTAAAGGAGACTGGAGAAACCTCCAGAGTATGGCCCCCAGACACCCTTTCAGCTCAGTGGTGAAGCTACCTCCAAGGTTCACTGTTCAGCCTGGGAGCGGACAGCCCCGTAAAACCAAATGAGACTAACAAGGTACAGGAGTCCAGTGACAAGGGCCAGAAGGGAGAAGGGGACAAGGAAGCTGGTGATAGGGAACCCAAGGTTGAATAAGGATATTGTTGATGTGTTGTGAGATTGTTAACCATAGTCATAGGGCAACATTTGTAGTAACTGTTAAATGAGAAACTATTTTGTTCTGTAAGTCTTCATCTTAAGTGAGAATAACAGCACAATTGGAAGAGCGTAGTCAATGTCACTGAACTGTGCATGTGCAAATTTTTGAAACGGTGTATTTTGGCTATGTGTATTTTCACCAAAAAAAAAAAGGGTTGAGAAGTTAGAGGGTTAATATGTAGTGGGGTTGTTAACCAATGTCATAAAACAACATGTGTACTACTGTTTCATGAGAAACTATTTGTTCTGTAAGCCTTCACCTGAAGTACAATAAAATATTTAAAAAAAAAAAAATCATCTATATAAGACCAAATGGTCAACATTTACTCTAAAGCAAAGATGAGAACGCAAGGGGGCAGGGAAACTAGATTACTGGAAACGGAACCTGGATGGAAATGAAGAGAAAGTTGACACACTGTGAAAAATGTAACCAATAGTGTTTCTGAGTAAATTGTGTTCAGAATCACTGAACAAACTGTGCAGAAACTGTTAAATGGGAACCTAATTTGCTGGGTAAACTTTCATTGAAAACACAATGTTACTTTTTTTAAAAAAAGCTGATACATGTTCAGTGAAGCATTACTCACAATAGCCAAAAGGTAGAGACAACCTAACTGTCCATCAACAGATGAATGGATAATCAAAATGTGGTATATACACACAATGGAATATTACTCGGGCATAAAAAAAGAATGAAGTTCTGATACATGCTACAACACGGATGAACGTTGACAACATTATGCTAATGAAATAGGACAAACAGAAAAGGACAAATACTATATGACACCACTTCTATGAAATATCTAGAAGAGGCAAATTCATATAGACAGAAAGTAGATTAGTAGTTAGCAGGAGCTGGGGGAAGGGGGAATGGGGAGTTACTGCTTAATGGGAACAGTTTCTGTCTGGAGTGATGAAAATGTTTTGGGAATAAATAGTGCTGATGGTTGTGCAACATGGTGACAGTAATTAATGACACTGAACTGTACACTTAAAAATGGTTAAAATGGCAAATTTTATGTTACATGTATTTTACACCAATAATTTTTTTAAAGCAGATACAACTGCTATAAAGCTCTACTATAAAATTATCTTTTGACTCATATGAAAAGCGCACAGTCGTACTAGACACAATGGCTACTCAAAACCCCAAAGACAGTACAAACGAAGTGCATACTCTCCAGTCTATTAAAATGGGCTTTAAAGGACAGCAGCACCCTATGACCACTGATGGGTTCCCCCAAAGGGCTAGTCCCAGGGCAAGAAAGGCCCTATTTAGTTGGTAAACAACCTCAGGGCAGAACTACTCACTCCCCGGCCTTCTTCCTGCAGAAGCCGTAAGGCTGAGAGGCAGGAGAAATTGATGCTGCAGATGTGGCCCCCAAGGTGTCCTGAGAAGCAGTTAATGCTGCCCCTTGAGGCAGGGCATCTCTGGCACACCAATCCCTAGAGGTGGGCAGAGGCGGAGCTGGAATCCAGTAACTGGATAATCTGCAGGCGGAAAATGTCAGGGAGGGGCGCCCCAGAGCTAACACAAGAGCAGCCACTGCCACCTACTCTTAACACCCTCCCCTGGGCACCACTGGGTCCCTACCCTCTCCCACCTCCACCAGACCACCAGGGTGACCCTTGCTCCACTCAGCCAGGGCAGGAGAGGTGGCACGGGGCACCTTACCTCCAAAGTTGGCCAGGCGGCCGATCCGTGTAACTGGCACCTTCCGCTCCCGAGCCCTCTCACTGAGCTAGAGGAAGAAAGAGAGACCTCGTAACAGCGAACAGGGCCCTCCCCACCCACAAAAGGGGCAGCTCCACCTAGCAGCACACTCCCACAAAAGGTCTCCGTGTTCCTAACACCCCCAGACTATGGTGCCCACTGGATGGGGCACTGTGTCAGGAACCGCCCAGCCCAGCTCAGGCCTCCCAGACACACCATCTGCTTGTGGGGCTTGCTGCCCTCAGGGCGCGCCTTGGCCTGCCGGGCTTTCTCGATGTCCTCTGCCGTGAGGCCCCCCATGGGGGACTGGTCCTGGTGGAAGAACTTTCGCTGAATGCCCATGGCAGAGCATGGGTCTTGGCGGTTTGCAAAGAGCTTCCCGTTCACCATGCCCAGAGGTGAGGGGGCCCGGCCGGGGAGCCCAGCTTCCTTGAAAGGTCCACTGGCTGCGTAGGCAGGAGCCGGGCCCTCGCTGTGAGTCGGGTCCAGGGGTGGCGGGGATACAGGGTCGGAGGCAGCAGAGGAATGTGCAGCGTCTCCCACTGCCTGTGGCCCCGAGAAGTGGAGCTCTGCCTCCAGGTCGTCGAAGCTCTCAGCATAAGGCTCTTCATGTCTCTCCTGACCCTGCAGGGAACAAACAGTGCTCAGAGAAGAAGGACGCCAGTCCGGCCCCTTGCACTCCGCACAAGACAGCACCCCAGTGCTGCTCTCTCAGCCCTGAGGGTAGCCACCATGCTGCTCTGGCCCAGGAGCCAGGAGACCCAGATTCCAGTCCTGCTTCTGCAGCTCTGCATATGCTCCCCGACACGGCAGGTAAGCCCTGCCATGACCCAGCCGGGGCCAGATGAGGCAAACAGAAGGGACAGCACTCCTGGGAGCAAGTGCCTTACCTGGAAATTAGGCATAAAGAGGGGCTGCAGGGAGGGTAAACTGAGGCAAGACCAGGATGGGGAGCTTTGAAAAGTGAAAGCACAGCCAAAGACAAGGGACGGCCAAAGGCAATAACGTGGACTGGGGACCCCAGCGCCCATTCCAGGCAGGCACCACACCGTGGACACTGTTTTCCACTGTGGGCACTTGGAGAGGCTCTCACAGGACAGCTCGTCATACCAGGACCAGGCCTGGCTGTCCCGGGAGCTCAGGGTACTGAGGACGGCAGGGAGAGGACGTTATAGATTGAATTGTGTTCCCCAAAATACATATTACCGTCTTGGGCCATGTACCTGTGGATGTGATCCTGTTTGGAAATAAGGTTTTCTATGTCATGTTAATGAGGTCGTCCCATTGTAGGGTGGGTGCTAAGCCTGATCACCTCTGAGTTATCAAAAGAGCTGATCAGACACAGAGACACACACGGGGAGGACAGGGGCCACGTGACAGCCGGTCAACAAGCCCAGAATGCCAGAAACTAGAGAGGCCACAGAAGGAATCCACACGGCCGAGATCCTGATTTGGACTTTTAGCCTCCAGAACTGTGAGAAAATAAATTTTTGTTCTTTAAAGTCACCCACTTGTGGCATTTCTGTTGTTGGGGCAGCACTAGGAGCTAAGATGGGCTGCACTGTTCTTCCTTCCTGACAGTCACAGAGGCCTCACTCTGGCCAGGTTCCTTCTACGTGAACCCTGAGTGAGCTACGACCTCATCTGAAAACAGGTCTCTCCACCATCACAGAGTTACATGGGGCCCCAGAGGATGACCTAACCAGACCTGGGAAGCAGTGTGAGGAGGCTATAATTAGAACAGTGTGTAGTCCTGAAGGGAGGTCAGTGGCCTGGATGTCCTGACTCTCTGAAACGCACCAATGCTCACAGTGACTACGTGCTGTACACTACGTGCTATACGCTACATGCTACAGCAGGTCACACAGACCGCCGACCCAGGGCCCACTCACTCAGCTGTACACGGCATCATGGGATCTGAGGAGGTAAGACTTGCCATCCGTGGGAGAAGAGACAGTAGCTGTCACTCTCATTTCACAAATGGGAAACTGAGGCCAAGCAAGCCTAAGTAACTAGGCCCACAGCCTTCAAATGGTGGAGCAGGGGGCCAGAACCTAGGCTGGATCTGCTGGTTACCCCAAGGCTGCACTTTTCTCCGAGCAGAAACAAACCATACTTCAATCCACTAGGTACCTCTCGAGACCAGCAGGGTAACCCTGGAGTCGGGGGGTCAATCACGTTAGCCATGGTGGGGCCCCCGCTGCTCCATACCTTCCATGACGGCTGCCCAGTCATGCACCACATTACCTGGTGGTGTGGCTATGAGATCGCACAGGCTCACTGTCTGCTGGATAATCATGTGGACAAATACTGCCCCCTCAGGAAGAGGGAAGGCACCAAAACTCTAAACGTTTAGGGAGTGAGTGGAAGCCAGCCGGCAGCCATCACACTGCTCACACGCCTCCTTCACGGTGCTGGACCGTCATCCCATACCTAGTGACTGTGTGGGGACTGGCCCTTCCCAGACCTGCATGAGGGGCAGGAGGGGGGAAGAGGGGAGGGAGTCTGGGCAGGAGGCCCCTCTGGCCTCTTGAGGAGGAGGCCTGCCCATGAGGCAGCATACTGTCTCACTTCCGGGCAGCCCCAGGCGAGCTGGGCACTCTCATTTCCTGAGTGTTCTACAGGCAAAGCCCCCAACAAGAAGGCAACAAATGAGGTGGCCAGGGCCACAACCCATCCCTGGAGATGAAGGGTAGGAGCAGAGCTCCGAGACTGATCCTCACACCAAACTGCTTAGTCTCAGTTTCCTCATCTGAGAAATGGGGAGAAGCATCTGAGCCTGCCCCCCTCCCAGGACAAGAGGGAGGCTTGGATGAGATCACGAAAAACTTCCAGAAGCTAAAGGCATGTATGTAGAGTGAGAGTGAATTCTGCATTGCCATTGGGCCCTCAGAAAGCAGCCCCATGGGGGTGGGGGGCCCTAGGAATCCTAAATCTGGGACTGACCAGAGACCTGAGGGTGTGATATTCTCACAGCTTAGAGGAGCATCTGTCTTTGTCCAGAAGGTCAGCCAACCACAGGACAGAAATGGAAGGTATGATGGGGCAGGGTTCCCCCTGCAAAGCAACTCCCAGCATGCACACACAGACAGACACACATATACAGAGACACGCACACGTGAACACATACACCCCCTCCCTTATCCCCCCCAGACTATCAGGAAAATTGCTGACAACGGTGTAGGGTGACACCCAGCTGGACAGTGCCCTGCTACCACAGTCCTTGTTCACCACAGCCTCTCCAGCACTCTTTGGTGCTTAAAACTTTCCCCTTGGGTGGTAACACATGGAAGCTTTCCGGACCATGATACAAAAGGCAATCTTCTCCCCCGAGAGCAGGAAGGGAGAGGGGAGGCTGGAGACGAAGGGGCCCTCAGCAGGGCTGTGTCAGCTGCC
Source organism: Dugong dugon (assembly GCA_030035585.1). Lineage (NCBI taxonomy): Eukaryota > Metazoa > Chordata > Mammalia > Sirenia > Dugongidae > Dugong > Dugong dugon. The sequence continues at coordinate 16,374,583 of CM057469.1, read as the reverse complement.
ACCTGGGAAGGGCAGAGCCCCAAGCCAGTGCCCAGAGACCCTCACCAAGACGAAGGAGAAAATGAGGCCCAGCCTTCGCCCAGCAGCCACAGCAGGAAGCGCCTTGGAAGTCCGGCCCAGGCTGATGGACACACCAGCTCCGATGGGAAGGAGAAGAACAATAAAGCGTGTGTTTCCCAGCCTGGCCATGCCCCTGCACAGCCCACACTGGGGCGAGTTCCAGAAATCCACCCCACAAAAACACTACCATAAACCAGACAAACAAGGGAGAGGTTCTTGGTCTTATAAAGAAATTGCTTTGCTGAAGGAAGCATCACAGAGTTCCTTTTGCCAGCCCTCCAGAAAAATACAGGTGATTGTTACTTCTTTGTGATTTTTTTTTCTTTTTTAATTTCCAAAATTTAAAAGGCCTCTCTTCAGTTCCTTCTCACAGGACCCAGGAACTAAACTCAGGCAGACCAAGGGGTCACCCGGGAAGTCCCCGCAGGACTGGGCCTAGGCCGGCCGCCCACCCTGGCATCAGTAGGTGCTTGGGAGGTATTCTGAACCGCTCATCTGAATAACAAGGTGCTAGACGAGTCACTCCTGGGAGTTCTTTCTGGCTCTGTGATACATGCTATAGCTAAAACAAAATGGACCACAGCGTCGCACGAGAGGCCCTCGCTGCCCAAACAGGAAAGCCCACTGCACTGACCTGTGGGCTCTCTGGCCCAGGCCACAAGCAAGACCAGTCACCATGGCTGCAGTCCCAGTTCACACCCCTGGTCTCGATGGGAGCTCCGAGCCCTCTCCCATCAGCAGCCCTCCCACAGTCAGGGTAGCCTCCTTACCTGCACACTCCCAAAGACCACAGCAAACTGCTCCGTGGCTGTGGACTGCAGGGTCCTGGCCACCATGAGGAGTTCCCCACCGAGGCCCAAGTGCTGCAGGTGGGTCTCCAGGGCCGTCTGCGTCAGCTTGGCAAGGCCTTTGATCAACATGATGGCGTCCCCCAGCATGGCAGCCATCCTTCAGGGCTGGAAGACAGGGGGCAAAGATCACACTCACAGCTACGCTCAAACACTGGGCAGAAGGCGACAGACTGGTTCTCCCGACTCCCCTCTGAGCCAGGCAGACTGAGAGAAAACAGAGAGGAACGGCCCACAGTCAAGGTGGACTCTGGGGTGACCCTCAACACTCCCAGGCACTGGAGTCAGGGGGAAAGATTCGTGATTCAGCCAAGTGGTCGTTGAGTCGGTGCTGTGTGCTAGGCCACGAAAAACAGGCAGAGGAGCTAACAAAATATGCCCCAGGCTCACAGCGGTGGAACTAGGACTTGACCAGGTACACTGACTCCTAGTCCAGTGCTCGTTCTTCTGCACACAAACTCTACGCTGGGACAGAACATCCAAGCTTCTGAAGCAGCTCCTGTAGGGTGAGGGGGCCACTCACGGGAGTAGTGCCGCAACTCGCAACTCGAGTCCCCAGTGGTGAGGGCTGCCTGCCCCTTCCCAATCACAATCAAGCGCAGCCTCTAACAGCCACCACAGAGCCACCACAGACTGAGGGACAACCAGAGTCCCCTCCCTCCCATCCTCAGGCTCAACTATTCACCAAGCCAATGTTTTTCAAACAGCAGTCCAGACCCAATGTCCAATCAATTTGGAAGATCCCAACCAGCACTAAAAACAAACAACACGATACAGAACAGAAAAGAAGGTATCGGAGTGCATCGTGGGTAGGATAGTTTAGTGAAACAAGTTCTGTGTGTTTGTGTGTCTGCATGTGTGCACTTCTCCCTCTCTATTGGGTCACAATGTAAAATGCATTAATGCTGGTCAGGGTTAACAATATATGGCAGCCACTGTACACAGAGGGACCTCACAGGGCAGGGCGCGTGCTGTTAATCAACCAAGTATTCAGTAAGCCCCTATAAGGAGCACTGTGCCTGGAGGGTTAAGATAAGGTCTGTTAACATGCTGGAGACTGAAGTAACCACCCCGCCCCACCCAAAAAGAAAAGGAACAGCAGGAAACCCTCAGGAGCACTCTGGCTGGGAAGAGCTAAACAGACCAGTTTAGCAGGAAGATGGGATCTGATGTAAGTCTCAGAGGTAAGAAAGATCCAGATGGGGGTGTGGAAGGCACTTCTGGCAGGGAGCCTACATGCACAAAAACAGTGGAGGCTGAGAAGTGCTTGGTCTACCCCGGAGGCAGGCATACGACAGCAGGAGGGAGGCGACTGTCACAGGGCAGCCTTCTGGGATTCCATCCTCTGCTCACACTCAGTAACAGACGTACAGGCAGGGAACATTCACGTAAGAGCACTAACATGGGTCCTTAACCAGAACCTCATGGGGGAGCAGCCCCAGCCCACTCCAGGGACTCCTGGGCATGTGCAAAGCTACTTTGAGAAAGTATTTTCTTCTTTAAAAAAAGAAATGGAATTGTAGTGACAGTAAGAGAAATCCACTAATGCACAGGGGCCTGGGAAGTTGGGGTGACCTGCCGTAACTCACCCTCAGAGAGCACCTTCTTCTCCCACACGGTATCAGCTAGCAGGCACCAGGCTCAAGTGTCTTCCAACATCATCTTTTAATCTTCATAAAACAACCTGACTTAGGATTATTACTGTCCCATTTTGCAAGTGAGAAAACCAAAGCCAGAAAGGTTAACCAACTGGCCAAGTTCATTAAGCTCATGAATGGTGGGCCAGGGTCCCAACCCAGCCCTTGCCTACTCTGTGCCCACCACACCAGGCCGCCTCCCCACACCCTTTGGCCCCCCGACTCTGAGACATCTCTGCAGGGACAGGCACTGCTCGGGCACAAATGGACCACCTGCACCCTAACGAAAGGCAGCAAAGTTTTTAGAAGGTGACCATACCCTTGGAAGACACGCAGATGAGAAGGGGGGCCTCGCCCAGCCTATCACCTGGTGCCATTTCACACCCTGGACCCGCTCCAGGCTCCTGCACTTCATGGCAATAAACAAGAGTGAGCCCTACAGACCAAACTGCTAAGACTGGGAAGAGATGAAGTAATCGGAGCTCAACTGCGGCTGGTGCCATCGCTCAACACCTACCCAGCCCCTGATCTCATCCCCAACATACATTCACACTTTAGCCACCAGCCTCAAGTACAAGGGGGGAAGAAGCACTCACAAGGTCCCTTAGACCCTGGTGAGGGAGAAAGGTTTTAAAAAAGACATCAGAGACATCAATGGTGGCGGCAGGGGCCCCAGCCACATCAGTTTAGAAGGATCCTTACTGATGGCCGCAGGACCATCCCTCTCACCCACTGCCCCAGGAACCCCAGAAACAGTCCTTCCCTTTGCCTCTGGACTCACCTCTAAATCAAGTCCAATAACAAGACATGAGTCTCCCACAGGCCACAAGCCCCCATGATTCCATCACTTCACCTAGCCTGCTAACTGGTATCAAATCCTCCTCAGAACTATGAACAAATATGATAAGACCTATCTAATTCAGACTTGCTTTCAGACCTAAAACTAGTTCTGCCTGAGTTTACCATCCAAGTTATCCTATGTACTAAGGTTTCACTAGAGCAAAACTGTTGTTGCTGCTTTTAGGTGCCGTCGAGTCGGTTCCGACTCATAACAACCTATGGACAACAAAACAAAGCACTGCCCGGTCCTGCACCATCTTCACAATTGTTGCTATGTTTGAGCTCACTGCTGCAGACACTGTGTCAATTCATCTCATTAAGGGTCTTCCTCTTTTTTGCTGACCCTCTACTTTACCAGATATGATGTCCTCCAGGGACTGGTCCCCTCTGATAACAAGCCCAAAGGACATGAAACAAAGCCTTGCCATCCTCACTTTTAAGAAGCATTCTGGCTGTACTTCTTCCAAGACAGATTTGCTCATTCTTCTGAAAGTCCACGGTATATTTAATATTCTTTGCCAACACCATAATTCAAAGGCATCAATTCTTCTTCTGCCTTCCTTATTCATTATCCAGCTTTCACATGCATAAGAGGCAACTGACAATACCATGGATTGGGTCAGGTGTGCCTTAGTCCTCAAGGTGACATCTTTGCTTTTTAAAACTTTAAAGAAGCTTTTGCAGCAGATTTGCCCAATGTAATATATCATTTAATTTCCTGACTGCTGCTTCCATGGGCATTGACTGTGGACCCAAGTAAAATGAAATCCTTGACAACTTTAATCTTTTCTCTGTTTATCAGGATGTTGCTTATTGGTCCAGTTGTAAGGATTTTTGTTTTCTTTATGTTGAGGTGTAATCCATACTGAAGGCTGTAGTTTTTGATCTTCATCAGTGTTTCAAGTCCTCTTCATTTTCCCCAAGCAAGACTGTGTCATCTGCATATCGCAGATTTTTAATGAGTCTTCCTTCAAACCTGATATCGCATTCTTCAGACAGTCCAGCTTCTTGGATTATTTGCTCAGCATACAGACTGAAAAAGTATGTGAAAGGATACAACCCTGATGCACATCTTTCTCGATTTTAAACAATGCAGTATCCCCTTGTTCTGTTTGACGTACAGGTCTACGTACAGGTTCCGCAAAAGCACAATTAAGTGTTCTAGAATTCCCATTCTTCACAATGTTATCCATAATTTGTTATGATCCACAGTTGAATGCCTTTGCATAGTCAATAACACACAGGTAAACATCTTTGTGGTATTTTCTGCTTTCAGCTGAGATCCACCTGACATCAGCAATGATATCCCTTGCTCCACATCCTCTTCTGAATCCAGCTTAAATTTCCAGCAGTTGCCTGTTGACGAACTGTGCAAACCATTTTTGAATTATCTTCAGCAAAATTTTACTTGCATGTGATATTAATGATATCGGTCAATAATTTCTGCATTCTGTTGGAGAATGGGCACAAATACGGATCTCTTCCAGAAGGCTGGCCAGGTAGCTGTCTTCCAAATTTCTTGGCATAGACAAGTGAGTGCTTTCGATGTTGCATCCATTTGTTGAAACATCTCAGTTGGTATTCCACCAATTCTCGGAGTCTTGTTTTTCACCAATGCCTTCAGTGTAGCTTGGACTTCTTCCTTCAATATCATCGGTTCTTGATCACATGCTACCTTCTGAAATGGCTGAACATTAACCAATTCTTTTTGGTACAGTGACTCTGTATATTCCTTCCATCTTCTTTTGATGCTTCCTGTGTCGTTCAATATTTTGCCCATAGGATCCTACAATATTGCAACTCATGGCTTGAATTTTTTCTTCAGTTCTTTCAGCTTGAGAAATGCTGAGCATGTTCTTCCCTTTTGGTTTTCTAACTCCAGGTCTTTGCACATTTCATTATAATACTTTGTCTTCTGGAGCCACCCTTTGAAATTTCTGTTTAGCTCTAGCAAAGCTGGTAAGTGACTTTTTGCCAATTTGACCTGCTAGAGCTCGCCTGGCCCACTATACCAACAGGAGTAAATTTTTAAAACCCATTTAGGGCTCTGCACACTGGGTAATGCAGGTCCAGAACTGACTAGAGTCCAATCCTAACTCTTCTAGTTTCTAAATATGTTGACACTGAACATGACTCACTTTAAAGAAAGGAAAATGATCTCTGCCAAAATCACATCTACTTTACAATGACACTTTAAAAGAAAATTAAAAACAAAACAAAATAGAAGCTATTCATAAGAGAAGAATGTAAGCAAGCTGAGCAAAAGAATTAAAATTCCTGCATTTTATGAGGGATTATAAGTAATCATTGTCTCTTTCAGTATTTTTCCAACTGTATGTTTCTAATGATTTAGTGCACGTATCCTACTTTCAAACAGCAAATTTTCAAATGGCAAAATCTAAAAAAAGTAATTTGTTTTGCCTTTTTTTCCGCTTAAATGGCTGAGTCCTGCATACCCAGAGAATTCCAAAACCCCACCCAGGCTCGCCCTAGCGAGGAGGGCACCCAGGTCAGTGAGGTAAGACTGGTGCTAGCTCCTCTGGAAGGAAGGTCTTGTCCACATGTAAGACACCACAGAAACGTACACTCCCGCTTACTGGGAGGCAAAACCTGTTTTTCTTGAATCAACACATGTTGCTAGAAAACACACAGTATTTCTCATCTGTAAGGAGACTCACACGTAGATGTATATTTTAAAGCTGAAGCTGGAGCCCCTGCCCCTTTGACAAACAGTATTCATCGAACATGCAGGCGCTGTGCCCAAATTTCCCCCAACACCGCAGAGCGAACCACTCCACCCTCATCAGCACAGCACCACCTGTTTGCAAGGGAGTCTCTACCTTGGAAGGAAGAGAGGGCAAGAAGGGGGTAAAACGGCCAGAAAAGTCTTTCCAGGACTTTTCTCACCTCAAAAATCCTACTTCTAATGCATTAGAATCCCAATGTGACTCAGAATTCCCAAAACTTGGCTACACACTCATCCAGGACCAGAAGGCATTTTCATCATAATTTTAAACAAATAAAATCACAAGCCCCCAAAGCACATCTAATACACGAATTAAATTCCTATCAGCCCCATGAGTCAAGTACAAGTACTAGGGCCTCCACTGGAATCATCAACCCACCCCACCCCCACGTCATCCTGCTGACTCTTGAGCAGGTTTTTGGGACCTCACCTGTGAGCAACGCTGAAATAGAGCGTGCAGGCTGTCTGCCTACTTGGCAGCATTCTCCCGGAAGGCCTCGGTGTCTGTCCACTCCACTCTGAGGAGGGGAAAGCAATCGTGCTGGGGAGCACACACAGTAACGAGGCGGGCGTGGAGGACAGACACGTCTGGGAGCACCTACTAGGTACTAAGTGAGTCTGATCAAGCCATGGTCTTTTCAATTGCCTCATATACATTCAAAAGCTGGATAATGAGAAAGGAAAAAAAGAAGAAATGATGTGTTCAAACCACGAACACGAGAAGAATACTGAATATACCGTGGACTGCCAAAAGAATGAACAAATCCGTCTTAAAAGAAATACAACCAGAATGTTCTTTAGAAGTGAGGATGGCAAGACTTCGACTCGCTTACTTTGGATACGTCTTCAGGAAAGACCAACAGCTAGAAAAGGACACCATGTTTGCTAAAGCAGAGGGTGAGCAAAAACGAGGGAAACCCTCAGTGAGATGGGTCGACACAACAGCTGCAACAATGGATTCAAACATACCAACCGTCATAAAGACAGTGCGGGACTGGGCAACAGAAAAGCAAGCTGCGCAAAAGCCCTTTGCCTGGCGGAGTGTGTGTGTGAACCTGGCGGACAGTCTCAGGGAAAAGCCTTCCCCTGAGCAACACCTCTTCACCCAGCCATATGCCATGTCCACATCACCCCAGGGGTCGCATAGGCACCTCAAGCTCAGCATGTCCCAAACTGACCTCACCACCCCACCCCACCCTCCCAGGGCTCCCCATCCTGAGGAATGTTATACCACCACCCACTTCTTCCCAACCCTCCTCACCTCCCCCTAGGCCACCATCCTCCCTCCAGGATGACTGAGACAGCACCCTCCAATCCCATCCCCAAGCTACTGCCAGAGCAATCAGTTTAAAAGAAAAATCCTATCAAATCACTCCCAGGCTTCTGGGAGTGGCTTCTCCTCCAAGATTCCCTAATCCCTAAAGGGATCCAAGATCTTCATGACCAAATCCCTCCCTGCAACCCCAGCCTTATACTTGCCATGGCCTGTCCACTAACTCTGTGTTCTAGCCAGGCTGACCCAGTTCCTGGAACCCACAGGGGTTCCCTCCTGCAGCCTGTACACGTGGACTGCATGCCCCTTTCCTCCTCACTGGTCCTCAGCATAAGCACCCCTCTTCTGGGAAGACTTCCCGAACATGTCCCACCCCAAAAGCCTCTTCTGACTCCTCCCACAGCACCCTGTCCTCCCCCATCATAGCAGTGATCACACTGTAAATCTGCCTCTGTACTGGGCTTTCTCCCTCAGTGGGCTGTCAATTCCAGGGGCCCAAGGGCCACATCTGTCTCACCCACCTCTGTATCTCCAGCACCTAGCAGTGCTTGATACAGTACCAGTACCAGTACCAGTACCAGTACCAGTACCAGTTGCTGTCAAGTCGATTCTGACTCATGGCAACCCCATGTGTGTCACAGTAGAACTGTGCTCCACAGGGTTTTCAGAGGCTGGGTTTTCAGACATAGATCACCAGGCCTTTCTTCCGAGGTACCTCTGAGTGGACTTAAACCTCCAATCTTTTGTTAGCAGCCAAACATGTTAACCATTTGCACCACCCAGGGTCTCAGACACCCTTGGCACAGAGATTTGCTAAATGAAATGAACACAGCTGGTCCCTCCCAGGTTTGGGAAAAGCTGCTATCTCTGGGGCTAGCTCACACCCAGAATCAAAGGCATCTTAGGAGCCCTGGTCCATATGGCAATGGTTCTCAGGCTTTAGCGCGCATCAGAATCACCCGGGGAGCACGTTAAAACAGAGAATGCTGGGCCGTACCCGCAGAGCTTCTGATCCTGTAGGTCTGAGGAAGGGCCTGGAAAGCTGCATTTCTAACAAATCACCAGGGCTGCTGATGCTGCTGGTCCCAGGCACTGGCTTTGAGAACTTGTTCTGGAGGAACAGGGGGAAGGGAGAAGAGGTAGTCCAAGGCCAGGCAGGAAGTCTAAACAGAGATCCTTCCCTAAAAGTCCCTACCAGCCCACGCCCTCCACACGAGTCTGGTTCACCCTGAAACAGAAATCTCCCACCTACCCCTTCTTTTTCTACTATTACTTCAAGAAAACGAAAAGGGAAATCAGAAGTGAATGAGATTAAAGACAATGACCCACAGAGCCGGCCACAAGGGCATCTCAAGACTGTCCCTTCAATCACTCTGCAGAAAGGCCCATTTATCGGTCTCAGGAGGCCCAGGGAACAGCAGACAGCAAATAAAAGGTTCCTGTCATTTTGGGCATAAACAGTCACAATTTCTAGCCTGCCTGGGGATTGAAAACCTCCCTTCCATCCTTAAATCTTTTTCTTTTTTCTTTTATTATTAGAAAAAGCAAACACCAGTTGACTGTTTCCCCCAAGGACTCAGAAGCATGTATGTGTTGGGGAAGAGACTTCTGAACCTAAACCCATGAGTTTCTGGCAGGCTTGCCCTTCACCTCAGCCTTTAAAATCACACACAAGGGACCATCACTTAAACATCTCAACCGACTCCAGGCTCTTCTATTTAGTAAGGTTTGGCCTCAGGGTCTCTGTCAGCAGGTTCAGAAACATTTTAACGTGCTATCAACTTTCAAAGGCAACTGAATACATGAAAAAGAACCTAGAAGAGAAGAGAGAGAAATCAGCTCCATCCTTCCCGTCAGTCAGCCTAGTGCTGGTGAGTTAAGCCCTGCCATGGGGAGACAGACCACTAAAGAGCATCACTCCAACAGCTGCACTTCTACCAAGAACGCCCCTTCCCTCTCCTCCCCAGGCCACTGGTGCCCGTAACTATCCAAGAATCCTGCCAAAGCCTTTTAAATCGCATTTCCTTAAAAATGTATGTGTACAATGATGCAATTACAAGAATGTAATTCACAATATTTAAAATTGTTGGATAGTGGTATACCCGTAAGACAGAATACTATTCAGTCACTTCACAGGATACTGTTAAATGAATTTATTAACAAATAAGAAAGTCTATTTATATTGCCACATGAAAAAAAGCAGGTTACAAAACAGTATTATCCTTTCTTTTGTGAAGGGGACAAGATGGATGGGGGGGGAGGGACGGATGGATGGACGGATGGATGGACGGATGACAGATTGAGAGAGAGAGAAAGCAGGCAAAACATGAACAATGGTTTTCCCCAGGTGGTAGAAATGACAGATTTTTTTATTTTCTTCATGTTTTCTAAAATTTTTTTACAAAGAACATGTACTATTTTACAGTAGAAAACAAAATATATAAAAAACTATCTTCAATATCTTTTCTTAAAATAAAAAAGTAAGCAAGCACACAAACATTAATTTAAAAAACTGTTCCACACCCCTTAAGCACTTGTCCAGGGTGGGGTGAGCAGAGGATTTAGAGACGGATCAGAATGCTATAAATAATGCCTCTCCTTGCCCTTGTTTAGCCACCATCCTTCATCAGAAGACAAATGCCCCTAACGGGCCAGTAGGCACATAGAACACAGCCATCCCACTTTGGGGACAGAGGCTCAACTGCTCTTCTCAGGAGAGTGGTGAGAAAATCACGTGGCACGTGCGGACAGGACAGCACGTATGCCAGCTTTGCCTAATGTTGGCCCCTTAGTTAAAAGGTAGAAATAATTAATGAATCTTTGCCCCTAAAAAAGGCAGGATGCTAATTTAGATCAGTTTAAGTGCAGTAAAAACCAAAAAATCAAACCAGCTGCCATCAAGTCAACTCCGACTCACTGTGACGCTATACTGACCCTAGAAGTGCAGCAGTGACCACATTTTCTGAACCAAAAATTAAGACGTAATATGACTAATGTCCTACTGGGGCAGGGGTCAGCAAGCTACGGCCCTCAGGCCAAATCCAACCATGACATCTGTTTCTGTAAATAAAGTTTTATTTATGTTCATTCATCTACACTTTTTTTTTTTTGCTACAACCATAGAGTTGAGTAGTTGCAAGAGAAGCCTACGGCCCACAAAGCCTAAAATATTCTAAAATATTTACTATCTGGCCCTTTACAGAAAAAGTTTGTCAACACCTATTCTAGGGCAACAGAGTAAAATATAACCACAAATTATTGATTTCCCAGGAAATCTACAAAGGTCAGTCACCCAAGTTGTATCAGAGCAGCCCAATAATGCTGATGTTGAGACAAGGATCCCATCATAGCTCTGCTCCTGACCGAGAAACGGACTCACCTCACCAGACACAGCTGCCCACTGCCCGGGAAGGCCCAAGGCTGGACTGGACAAGGGAGGGGCTGTGATGACAACCTTTTACTGGGTCACCCAGCACAGGGCAGCCCCTAAGTGCTGCTCATGAAGTGTCAGGCCTGGGGTGGAGCCGGGCCAGATGCCGACTTCCTGTACATCTCTTATCCCTCCTCCCACTGTTGTAGGAGCTCACAACCGTGACCAATGTCACCTGCATTCCCTCTCCTCACCCTACACTGACAAGTGCCAGTGTCAATCCATGGCTTCTACCTGAGCCAGTACAAACCCATCCCTTCCCCTCAGTGGCCCCCTAACAAGAGCCCCCTTGCCATGCAAGCACTGAGGCATGTGTATGTGTGTGGGTGTAGGCACTGTCAGTCAGAGGACAGACACCGGCAGACAGACAGGCCGACGTGAATGGCTGCCTCTGCCGCGAAGCCCACACAGACCTCCTCTTGACTGCTGGGCAGACTGCAGGATGAGTTCGAATCCTGACTCTGATGATGATATGCCAGTGTCACCTAAATCAAGTCATTTCAACATATCTTGATGCCTCTGTTATTGACAGGACTGAATAATCCACATTACAGCACTTAGGACAGTGCCTGGCACATAGTAGGGACACAAAAATTGTTAGCTGACATCATCTGTGATTTACTGTGACCATACAGGCACTCTGGAATGGGTTCAGACTTGGCGAGACCGGAGGGCCCATGAATGAGATCAGAGTCTGGATACCCTTTTATTTATATCTCCAAAACTCCCTGCTAAGTACAGTACCACATGTGATTCAGGAAGGCAGAGTTGTACGGGCAGGACAGTGGCGGTCACTCTCTGATTTACTTAGCATGGCATGGTTCAGGAGAGGCATTCCAGTGGCGCTGTCAGCACCCTGAGCCCTGCTGCATTGCTCACCACCATCAGCTGCTGCACAGTCAGAGGCCACTCTTAAAGGAAAATCTGCATGCAGGAGGGGTAAAAACCTGGCTCCAAGCCCTCGCACACTCTGACGCCAAATTCATCTTCCTCAAATTTATTTTCATCAAATGGCTCCCCACTGTCTGCAGAGTAAAGCCCAAACTCCTGAGCCTGAGCCTGGGGTTCAAGGCCCTCACAGGTCCCAAAACCCTGCCACCCCAACCCCTACTCCACTGGGTCGCAGCCTCTGCTTACACCTGTGCTGTGTGAACCCTGCTCCAGTCCACCTGGTCCTGCTCCCGGATGGCCCTCTCCTGGCCCAGGCCGGCAGGCCCGCCCCTTCATCTCTGCACTGGCTGAGCGTGAGCCTTGGGGCCTGGGAATCAGCTCTGCCCTGAGCCAGCTGGGCAGCTCTGGCCGGTTACTGACCATTCTATCACCTGCTTCCTCACCTGGAAATTACAGGGTAAGTTCTTAAAGTGTCTGACCCAAATGAGAGCAGGGGAGGTGCTCTGAAATGTATAAAAGTGCTATATAAACTCAAGGATGTGTCACCACATAGGCTCCAACTTTCCTCAGCTCTCATTTAAGTCTTCCCAAGAGCCTTTTCTCTGAGCACATGCAGCTGACCTAAACCTTCCAGTGTGGTCAGATCCTGCCCTGTTCTGTAATTCTCTTTTTACATATACATGTCTTTTCTCAACCAAATCATAAGCTCCTTGTGGGCAGGCTCTCCTCTCAGATGGCTCGAAGTCCTCACCCACTCTCGCCCCATACACAGACTGAGCCTGACCACACATTTACAAGTGTCAGGTGCACCCCAAAACCAGTGTTCCACAGGAAGATGAATACGGAGCCTGGGCTGGGGGCCCCAAGCTGTTGTTGAGGGGAGGGATTTCTTTTCAAGTGATGCAGACATTTTAAAGGGCTGTCTTTGAATTTAACCAAAACACTGTGGGTGGCTGTGGTTAACTGAGTAATGGCCCGCTAAAGATGCCCATGTCCTAATCCCTGGAACATGTGACTATGTTACCATATATGGTAAAAGGGACTTTGCAGATGTGATTAAGTTAAAGACCTTGAGCTGGAGGATTATCCAGGTGGCCCCAACATAAGCCCCGGGTCCTTCATAACAGGGAGGCTAGTAGCTCAGCGTCAGAAGGAGATGTGAGACAGAAGCAGAGGTCGGAATGACCCGTTCACAAGGAAGGAGCCACAAACCAAGGAATACCGGTGGCCTCCAGAGGCGGGAAAAGGCAAGAGCACCAGAAAGCAACGCAGTCCTGTCAACACCTTGATTTTAGCGCAGTGCGACCCATTTTGGACTTCTGATCTCCAGAACTATAAGATGGTAAGTTTCTGTTGTTTTAAGCTACAAAATTTGTGGTAATTTGTTACAGCTGCAACAGGAAACTAATGCAATGGCTATTTTATAAAAAGGCAAACCACTGGGTTGGGGAGAGGGGCTTTTTTCTAGAAAATTCTCCAGATAAATCCTCTAAAATGACTTCATTTGATCACTCCATGAGGGCCGACTAAGTGCTAGGCACTGTGTCAGTGCTGGAATACCACACAGGGCAGCTAAAAACACATTCTTACTCTTGGTGACAAGAAGTTCTGTCAACTCTCACATGAATACACCCCATTCTTCCACCAGTCTCTCTCCCAGACCTGGTTTAACATTCAAACAATTACTGAGCACTTATTACATGCCAAGCACTATGCACAGCCCTGGGGTTACCAAGGTGTCTAAGAAGACACCCTGCCCTCAAAACACATCTCATAAGTTTTTATATTCTTAATCTTTCACAGGGGTCTAATTTTTCAAAATACTTTCACTTCAGATTTACTATTTCAGTGAAAGAGTAATAATACCAAGAACAGCTACCATTTATTATTTCCCTTCTGTGTGCCTGTCATTTTATACTATTTCTAATCCTTAGGTCAACCCTGTTAACTATTATTATCCGCATTCACTGAAGCTCAGCAAGGGTAAGAAATATTCTTCTCTAAGTCCCAAAGCTATCAAGTGCTGGGCCTATCCATGCTTGCCTGACTCCAGGCTCAAGGTCTTTCCTCTTCCAGCCCAGGAAGCCAAGAGACAAACAGATAAGAAACCTGCCCCAAGTCAATAACATTTTCAAAAAAATCAATAATCACACCCTGTTTACCCAGTTGGAGAAAACTATGACTTATAAAAACATGGAGCTGGCCAGGCTCTCAAAGGCCATCTGGCCAAGCTCCCCACTCTGGAGAGATCCTCAGCTCCCACAGCCGGGGGGTGCCATACATCTCAGAACCAGCAACCCTACCCATTAGGGACAGAGCTTGGTTCCGAAAGCAGTTCTGTCCCAGACATAAATGGTAGACAGAGGCAGGTGTCCGACACTGAAGAGTACCTCCGGGTGTGCAAGAGCTAGAACGAAGCACTGGGTATGTGACCCTCAGTCTTGCCCTACTGACCCCAGTACCAACCCTTATTAGTATCACCTCCAAATGCCATACACCAGCCAGTTAGTGTATCTGCACATGTCACTGATACATAGGTCAATTAACGTGTTCTGTCACTGGGGTCCCATGCAACCCTTTGGCACTACATGTATATGCAAAACCCCAATAGTTTTAAAAACTAGTGAATCAACTCAGATGAACAGACAACCTAGACTGACAACTAAACTCACAAAGAGAAATAAGAAGAGGATCAGCAGAGTTGACAGGACCCAGGATGGATGGCTGGCTCCCAGCTGACCTCCATCCTCTTCTGCCTGTAGGACTAGGTCCACAGGCCCTGGAACAGCCTTCAAGGCCCTTCACTGTAGGCCCCAAGACACCTTTCCACCTTTAAATCTCATGACTTCCATCCATACCCCAATGCTTTAGCCAGAATGGCCCCCCCACCCCACCCCAATTCTCCAACCATCCGCCACTAGTTTTCTACTTCCACATGCTGTTCCCTCCTCCTCCTCCTCCTGGAATACGATTTCCCCTGGCGAAATCCTACCATCCTGACGGAATATTAAATCCACCACAGTGGTCAGCCCATCCTCAAAGTAACCTCTGTTTCTCTAAATTTCCTCATCTCTTGATGGCCTACAGTCACCAAGCAATGCACTGTGTGGTAACCCTTGTGTACCTGTCCCTAACTCCATGGTAAGCTCCAGGAGAGAAGAGACCTAGCTTACTCAGCTTTACACTCTTCACGGGGTCTGGCACTGTGTCTCGTACATGCCAAGAGTCTAATACCCACACGATTCAGTGAGGCAGGGCCCAGGCACCAGGGTGCTCCCTAGCTTATCATGCTCCCTCATTAGAACCCAGAACCAAAGAGACAATGGGGGCTGTGGTGCACCAGGGAAACGTGTGCACGCGGTCGCCTGGGGATGCTTCCTTGATTTCCCTCCACTCCCTGCTTATGAGAAAACCAACAGGGGAAAAAAGGAGAAAAAAGACAGAAAGCAGTTGTTCCTCAGAAGACAATCTGCCCGGCCCGTTAAACATGAACTGCACACACACAAGCTTGACCAGGAAACCCAGCGACCTGACCCCGTAACACCAGTCCCAGCCCTTTGCTTTACCAGGTACCAGCTATAAGCATGATCAGGATCAAGAATGACGAACTTTTTTTTTCCCCAATCTCAGAAAGATTGGAGATGTTTGCTCAAGCACCTGTCAAAGAGTAACCAGCTGCAGGTTACAAGGCAATAGATCCTTACCTTCCGCCTCCTTGAGCCAGGATTGGTGCCAAGCAGAAAATGGGCCAGGCAGAGAACAAACATGGGCTGACCCCAGGGTCTGGCTTTGAACTTATATTTTCTTTTTGTGTAAACAGTCCCCAGGACCCCTTATCAGCCCAGTGGATGGCAGGAGCACTGTCACCAGATCCTGGAGTTCCAGACATCACAAGGAATGTACTGAGGGCTGCTAGAAAAGGCCCGGATCCAGGCCCAGCTTGGCCACTAACCGCCAGTGACCTCAGGCACACCGATTCCCCTGTGTGGGCATGCGTTCCCTCTCTTCCTCCAGTAAAATGAGAAGACTGACCTAGATGATCTCCAGTTTCCGGGGATTAGGACAGGGCCATTTACCCACTGAGTGCAGAAGGTCAAACAGAGCACAGCGCTGTTCCGAAAACTGGGATCTAACAGAATCTAGAAAGAATAATGAGAAACAGAATGTGGAGTGCCGCACTGCCCCTTCCTGACAGCCTATGAAAACCACCGCAGGGGAGGGGGCTGGGGCAAGACCCTACTTCACAAAGGTCCAGGGTGGAAATCAAGTAGCTGCTCTGAAAACACACACCTGGGAAAATCCAGCAGGATGGTGCAGAAGTGGGAGAGACGAAAGGGCTCTGGTAGTGGTTACACGACTGTATGCATTTGTCAAATGTGCAGAACTGCACAGTAAAAAGGGTAAATTCAACTGTCCGCATATTATACACCAATACAAAAAGATGCAAAAACAAGTCCCACAGGTACCTCTACCCCATCGTGTCTAAAACTAACATCACCATCTTCCCCAAACCAGCTCCTCCTCCTCCTGTACCGTTTTAAGCAACACCATGATCCAGCTATCTAGCTCCCCTCAAAACTAGAAACCTCAGCCCTGTGTCCAACTAGCACTTCGTCTAGAAATTCTACCTGCATAAATTCTATTGCTCTAGGCCTTGAATTCCACCTCTTCACATACACACCACCCCTGTGACTCAAACTACCCTCACTTCTCACAAGCCACCTCACTGGGTTCCCTCCATGTCCACCTGACCTGACTTCAACCCACTCTGGCCCTGCACCCTGCACTCTGGCCGCACCAGACTTCCTTGCCACACCACAAGGCCCAATGGCCCTGTGAGACCCTAAAGGTCCACATCCCCAGGACTTTGCACCTGCTCGGATCTCAGCCTACCAAGCTCTTCTCCCTACCTGAAACTGTGCTCATCCCTCTGGACCCAGCTCCTGAGCCTCCCAGTGCAGGGAGCCATTTCCCGGCCCCTTTTTCAGCAGAACCAGCACAGCTCCGGGCTCTGAGTCCCCAGAACGGTTGGTTTATGCCCCCCTTTAGGTCCTGCGAGCAACTGCCTCATACCCACTTGTCTCCCCCAGCAGACTGTGTGCACCTGTAGGGCAGGGAGCCCACCTCCCTAACTTCCTGGTCCCCTACCTGCAGGTGGACCCTCTTGAGTAGCAGGTGCTCAGGGAACCCTTTCTGGACAGAACTGAATTGTCAGGGGCAGCATGCCAAGCTCTCCTGGCCCCACCCCCACTGCTGAGATAAAATGCAAACGAACAAGTGGCAGCAACACTGCTAAGAGGGACCTAAACTTGAAATGGCAGATCATAGGGGTTGCTTCCACAGCAAAGCGGGGAGACTCACCCCAATCTTCTCCCTACGCCAGCCCCTCACCATGCCCCTCACACTCTCTACCCTACAGCTAAACTGGACTCACACCCCCCCCAGGCAGGGCGGACAGCCTCACCCACCCCAATGCCTCTGCTCAGGGAGCCACTACCTAGACCAAGCCTACTTGAAGTGTGGTCCACAGACGGGTAACGTCATCTACAATGAGATAACAGAAGTGCACACAAACTTCTATAGCAATTCTGCATTGCAATGACTTTTATATTGCTTTTCCAAAACAATAAACTGGGGGGGAATAACACCTGGTCTTTCACCACAGTCTCAGCACTGCTCCCCACCCCACCTCCTCCTGCTGAAACCTTGCTCATCCTCAGAGGCCCAGCTAAAATACCTTCTCCCAGAAGTCTTCCAGTTCCCACTAGCTAGAAGTGGTCTGACCTAGGGCCCCCTAGTCCAAACCACACTAAGGGCATTTAGGTGGTATCTGCGCGCCCCATATTTTAAGTTCTCTGAGGTCAGGGACCTGGTCTTGTTCACCTTTCTATTCCCCACAATGCCTTTCTCAAGGCAGATAATCAATCAATCAACATATGTTTAAACAAACAAAAAAATGCACCGCCATCCAGTCAATTCCCACTCATAGCAACCCTACAGGACAGAACGGAAATGCCCCAGAGGGTTTCCAAGGAGCAGCTGGTAGATCTGAACTGCTGACATTTGGGTTTGTAGCCGAGCTCTTAACCATTGCACCACCAGGACTCCAATATTTGTTTAATGAGGAGTAAGTAACCAGATTCACCCATGATTCCAAAGCGGGCTTTTCAGGGGCAGAGCCTGGAGGGCCCTGACTCTTGGCGCACACCAGGGATTTTCCAGGTTTGGACCAAGCTCCACCCCTCTCCACTACTCCCACTCCCCCAGACTACCTCTTCTGCATATTCAACAAAGTCGGGGGCAGGGGGCAACAAAAAGCAAGTCTAAAAGGGGAGTCACTGCTTAGGGAGCACTGAATTTTGGTTAATGGTGGTGAATACTTTGGAAGAGGATAGCAGTGATGGTTGCACAACATGATTAACGTAATCAATGTCACTAAACTCTGTGTGTAAGAACTGTTGAGTTGGCAAATATTTTGTTATATGTATTTTTACCACATAAAAATAAATTAAAAAAAAAAAAAGCAAGTAAAGCTCTCTCAAAACAAGAACTCCATCACTATCCAACAACAGATTCTACAACACCCTTAGATGGCAATTTGAGTGCAAAACACTCATGAACTCTCTCATGAATTTTTCTATGCATGCACACACTGTAAATAAATCACACCCAAGTATGAGGAATAAAGATATTTCCAGGATCATTTCCAACTTTAAATATCCTATGGTCCCCTGACCTCAAAGTGAAATGTCAAACAAAGCAAAAGTCCTGTGACTCCACAACAAACAACATGCTTGTGGACAGATCAATGGACACTCACTGGAGTTCCCAAAGCGTCTGGACAAGACCCTCTCCAGATCCTACAGAGAAGTATCTCACTCAGTATCCCGGCCCCATCACGGGGTCAGGGGACTCCAGCCCTCCCACCAATGCAATTCCAGAACGAGTAGGGTGACCTGGGCAGCCCTCACGCTCCCACCAGCTCTCCTTACCACTGGCTCTCCCCAGTTCCTGGCTGTTATTTAGCAGGAATGCCGGAACTATTTGCAGATGCCACTGTCAAATCAAGACAACTCTTTAACCAAATATTTCTGTCTAATTTTGCACACTGCTCCAGTTTCAACTGACAAAGATAATGACTCAGTGTCCATGGCTCTTAGTGGAAAATTACTCTGCCAAGTTTGGAGCTTCCCAATAATAGACTTCGCTAAACTTCTCTTAGAGAAGTGACCTCCCTGTTCTGATCCTTTTCTGCAAGCAACAAAGGGCACCCCAAAGACCCTCCAACTGACCAAGGAATGTTACAGGAAAATCCTGACACATCCCCACAGTATCAATTAACAACCAGAAAAGGAAATTCATGGTAGGGGCTTGGGATTTTTTCCTTGCACAGGGCTTATACAATAATCATTGTTTTTCACTTTTCTGTACCCCCATGAGTTTGGGACTTAGAAGTTTGAGGCATAAATTCCCGGCAAAATCTGGACTCAGAAGTAAAGCATCTTTCTCTGCATGAAAAGAAATGGCACACTATGCCACTGCTGCTTCAGTCAACTGTAAAAGAAAACCAAACCAAACCCACTGCTGTCAAGTCGATCTCAGCTCAGAGTGGCCCTACAGGACAGAGTGGAACAGACCCATAGGGTTTCCACAGAGTGGCTGGTGGATTCGAACTGCCAACCTTTTTGGTTAGCAGCCAAGCTCTTAACCACTGCACCATCAGGGCCCCAACATGTCATAGTGCACCATCACCCTCCCAGGCTGCCTCTCTAACGGGAGAGGCAGATGGTACATGTAAATACACACATGTATATGTGAGATGCAGCCAGATACTCACTCCTTGCATACACAGGTCTGACTCCCTCCCAAATCACAAGACACAGAGCTGTCTGAGCAAAAAGTGAGGGTGAGTGATGCATTACCTTGGAAAAGCCACCTGTAAATAAAACCTTTCTGCCAGCATTTTGATAACTTAAACTTGTTTGCTTGCTACTTAAAAGCCGTTCCAATAGTTTTCTCATATGACTATCCCCCAAAGTTCTCCAATGTCCCCAAGGACAAAAACCACCCACCTCCCATTTCTTTTACACTCCCCATGCAGCCAATCACTGCCAGGCATCTAGCAGGCACCGTAAATGCCCACGGAGCTCAGCCTCCTATCTCTCCGCTGGCAGGTGGGGTCCCCTACAAAGCCCAATCTACAGGACGTCCACAATTGGTTTTGGGCAGGGAACACAACACTACCCAACCACTCATGGACAGGTCTCAGAGAGGCCCCTGGAAACACAGAAAGATCTTTTTTGAGTCTTAGATCAGTGGTTCTCAACTCCTGTAGGGAACATTCGGCAGTATCTGGAGATATTTCTGATTGTCACAGCTGGGGGAGGAAGTGCTGTAAGCGTCTAGTGGGTAGACACCTGGGATTCTTCTACACATCTTACTACACACAGGACACCCCCCTACAACAAGAATTATCTGGTCCAAAATGTCAATAGTCCCATGGTTGAGAAACCCTGTCTTAAGGACGTTCTTGCTCTGAGCGAGGTGCAGAGGTGCAGAAACCGCCAAAAACCAAAAACCACACTTGTTGCTGTCAAGTCAATTCCCTACTCCTAGCGTCCCTACAGGACAGAGTAGAACCGCCCCATAGGGTTTCCAAGGAATGGCTGGTGGATTCGAACTGCCGACCTTTTGGTTAGCGGCCGTAGCACTTAACCTTTTTCTCTGAGTTGCCTGAGGCCAGGCCAACACTTACTAACAGTCTTGCACGGTCTGCGTTATTTGCAAGGCTGAACAAAACTGCCCAAAGCCGCCCAAAGCCATCGCTTGAGTCTTAAAGATGCTGCTCCTGTGAGCCACCAGCTCCCCTTCGGTCTCTTTTCAGGAGAGCCTTCCTCCAAGAGAGACAGTCTCCCAACAGTCCTCCTGCAGGGATAACCCACCTATCCACAGCATGACAACTGGCAGGCTGGCATCAATGCATGCTCAGACCCTTTGGCAAGGAGGTACGCCTAGCATGCCCAGGTCCTCATGCCTCTGTCACGCAGACCTAAGGCACAAGTGAGCATGGACAAGTTTTCCAGTGGGCTACAGGCCCAACCCAAGCTGGGAAGCTGCATAAATCTCACCCTTCAGAAGGTTTATATCTCTCACCCAAATGGAGAGTCTCGGCACCCAGACCTGCCCCTGCGGCGTTCCCTCCGGGGAACCCGAGCACATGGGAGAACTGGCCTGGGTTTGGCAGAAGGGGCTGTGTGGCCACTAAGCATCGAGTGGGGCTGAGGTTCGAGTTTAGGGACTTAAGCCCAAAGCACTCACAAGACCTCCAATGCTTGGAGAAGTAGCAGGAAAGACCCAAAAAAGGCAAAGGAAAGAACCCAAAACCTCCACCTGTGAAACCCAACAGCTGGCTCCGGCAAAGGGAGTCAAAGTTCAGGCACAAATCTGCAGCCTGAGGCAGTTAGAGTCCCTCAGTCACAGGGTGAAAAGTTGCACGGGGGTCCGCGAGTGACAAGAAACATTATCATGAGAAAACGAGGCAGTAAAGTTCTACTGGAGAACAAGAGGCGAGGACTTGGGAGCGGCCGGTCACCAGGGCTTCCTTGAGCGTTCCGGGCACCCATGGCTCGGCACACGGGCCTCGTCCCCTCCTCCAGGCTGGCCCAGTAGGGCCAAGGTGGGCGCGGAGGTAGGAGACAGCTACAGAATCCCCATCCCGCATCCTGAGGTGCACCCACCGCGCCGCGACCCCGCCGCTCGCGGCGACTGAAACTCGCCAAGGGGAAGCTGCACTGGCACTTGAAGAGGATGCAAGAAGGGCCCAGGCGTGTGGTGACCCGAGCTCTGGCCGCAGCCAGACAGCGCCCCGAGCGCGCGGCAGGCCGGAGGGCAATAGCCTTACCCGGCTGCAGGACTCTGGGATCCACGGTCACCTTCGCGGTACCTCCCCGCGATGCGCTGGCGCCCAGCACGCGGTCTGAACCTGTTTACCAACTCGCCCGCGCCCAGGGAGACCCAGCGCCGGGCCGGCCCCCGCCCCGCCGGCCGATCCAATTGGCTGCGTAGCGGTTGCCGACCGTACGCCGCGCAACGCCTGGGAGAGTGCTCGGCCCGTGCGCCCGGCCCGCGGCCAATCGGGACCGGGGGCGGAGCGAGAGGAGCCAATGGGAGGCCTCCCTAGCAGCCGGGTCCCCTCCCATTTTCACCTCTGGCACCTCCCAGCTGCCCTTTCCCCTCTGGGGAGTGCCCGGGCTGAAGGCCTGCTGTGGGGTTGGTGGGCGCAGTGCGCGTGCGTTCAGAGAACTGGCTCTCTTCCGCGGCGAGGTGGTGTCAGGTGCCGCAGGGGAGGACCGTTTGTCTGTCCTCTCCCTCCTGCTCTCTGGGCTCTAGAAGCCGAGACTCGGAGCAGGCCTGGGAAGGGAGGCCGTGGAAGGACGGGACTGCGGCCGGCCGTGGAGGGCGTAGCTCTCCGAAGACGGGCGAGGCCTGCCCCTTGCTCTGCCTTATGTAACTAGGGCCCCTTTCCCAGTTTCCGCAAAAAGCGCTTGGAGAACTGGAAAATGCGACGGGCCAGACTGATTGCATTTCCACTTCTGGTGTCCCAGACCCTTGTGTTCAGCTTTGTTCTCAAGCTAACGTGTGTTAGCTTTCGTGTGGGCGCCACCCTCAAAACAAGAAGCTCGCAGAGACCGTGACGCCATGAACCTTCCGCCACTGCCCCGGGGCTGGGCCACGGCGAGGCCGTGGTGGTAGCGGGGTTTTAAGCTCCTGGCTTGGGGCAGAGGGTAAAGAGTCGTTTGTTCTTGCCTACGAGTCTCTTCTAACAAACAAGTGGACAGGCTGACACTCCGAAAGAGAAGAACTCGGCCGTTTAGTCAGGAGCGGATTTGTAACGGGCATTTCTCCTATGTCAACCCGGTTAACGCGCAGAACAACCCTGTGACGGTTGCCATGAGCAAACAAACTTGCCCCAAAACAGTGTTCTGGTTAACGAGAGAGATTCGAGCCAAGATCTGAAAATTTCCACTCAGGTGATTCCCAAACACCGGTCTGAAGCACTGTCCAAGGTTGTTAGTGGTTCTTGTGGAAAAGAGAAAAATAGGAAAAATTTAGTCAATTTATCATAAAACTAAGGAGAAAGAATTGTCCTGTATTCTGAGATTTTATTTCTTGGCGTTAATTTTTTTGATGAAACAATGGTTTATTTTGATATTGTTACCTGGAAAAATTAAAAGTTAACCATTCTATGTGGATGCCTAAAATTTGGTGTCTGCGTGGGGGGCGGGGTGTTTATTGTAATGAACTCTAATCGTGAGTCTAACCTCAAGAGTACCTCACTGACCACTTAGAGTTTGGCTGCCCAGTGGTCCCACCTGAGTCCCTGGATAGCGCAAATGGTTAACACCAAAAGTTTGGAAGCTCTGGTTCATGCAGAGGCGCCTCAGAAGAAAGGTCTGGTGATCTGGTTCAGCCGTTGAAAATCCTGTGGAGCACAGTTCTACTCTTTGGGTTGCCATGAGTCATAGTCAATACCACAGCAATTAGTTTTTGGTTCCCTGAAGAACAGAATTCTATGTGTGTGCTCACACCTATCAGTAATTACACTGAATGTAAATGGCCTAAATGCACCCATAAAGAGGTGGAGAGTGACAGAATGGATAAAAAAACAGAATCCATCAATATTCTGTCTACAAGAGACATACCTTAGAAACAAAGACATAAATTTATTAAAAATCAAAGGATGGAAAAAAATATATCGAGCAAACAGCTACCAAAATAGAGCAGCAGGGGCAATACTAATCTCATAAAACAGACTTTAAAACAAAATCCACCATACAAGACAAAGAAGGACACCATATAATGATTAAGGGGATGATCCATGATGAAGACATAACCATGATAAACATCTACGCACCCAATGACAGGGCTCCAAAATGCATAAACCAACAGCACTGAAAAGAGAAATTGACAGTTCCACAATAATAGTAGGAGACTTCAACACACCACTCTCAGTAAAGGACAGAACATCTAGAAAGAAACTCAGCAGAGATACAGAAGAGCTAAAGGGCACAATCAGCCAACTTGACCTCATAGACATATATCGAACACTCCACCCAACAGCCACAAAATACACATTCTTTTCCACTGCACATGGAACATTCTCCAGAATAGACCACATTTTAGGCCACAGAGCAAGCCTCAACAAGACCCAAAACCTTGAGATAATACAAAGTATCTTCTCTGACCACAATGGCATCAAGATAGAAATTAACAACAGGAAGAGCAAGGGAAAAAAAATCAGTTACATGGAAACTGAATAACACCCTGCTTACACATCACTGGGTAATAGAAGAAATCAGAGAAAGAATCAAAAAATTCCTAGAATCAAATGAGAATGAAAACACATCATACCAAAACCTTTGGAACACAGCAAAGGCAGTCCTCAGAGGACAATTTTTAGCAATAGATGCACACATCAAAAAAAGAATCTAAGTGTGTGAGTGAACACAGTTGTGAGCTCTGTGTCAAGCTCCCTTCTTTCTGGGAGGCAAAGAGCAAGGGACTATCTTCCAAGGAGAATGGAGACTGCACTTTGTAGCTACTCTGCTGAGTAACTGTGCACTGGCAGGTATGCCTCTGCACAGGTATTCACAGGGCTGTTTCCCTTTCACCTGCCCCCCCACAGTCCAAATTCTGCTTCCTCCATCTTCACACTAAATGCAAAGGAAATTTTGAGGGCAAATTAAAGAGTTATTTTGACTAAAGTTTCAAGTAACTGCCTGTTAACAGTCCAGGACTAAGAACAGGAGCTTGCCTTGATTAAGGTAGCCAGCTCCCTTTTACCACACAGCAGGGCTTAGCCTTCAAAGGGGGTTCTTTGCTTCCTCCTACACTAACTGTCCCTTTATACTGCCTTCCGTTCCTCCACGCCATCCCAGCCTAGTCCACCCACCTCTGCCCTTGGAATAATGGGATCCCCTGTTCATTCCTTCCTATACCATATAAACTATACCCCTATCAAACTTCATTTGGGTGAAGGTGTGGTTTTCATCAGCTCCTGCTTCCTGCTGATGGAAGGAGGAAAGGATGTGGTGCTGTGGTTCCACAGACATGGGGAGCGAATTGGCTGCTTCCACGTTGGTTTAGTCCTGCTCCACCATGCCAGGGGCACTTCTCTTCTATAATGCCTGAAGACAAACACAACCCACCATCACAAACACTAGCTTTCTTCAAGGACCATCAGTATAGTTTACCAGAGAAATGGCTCCCATTTTATGCAAAGAAGACCTCTGTTGGGTTATTATAATTTTGATCTTACTCCTTGAGAAATAATGATCTCAGCTTTATTTTACTAAAAACACATTTCTGTCTTTTCTGACCTGATTTTTATTACATAGACTCCTCCATTACTATGAATTAAAGATTCCTACAAATTATTTTTAGGTGTGATAATGGCATCATAGTTATGAGTTTTCGTTTTGTTTTGTTTTTGAGTCCTTATGTTTTAGAGATAAAATAAAATATAAGGTGAAATAAAATGATGTATGAGATTTGCCTCAAAATATTACAGGGCTAGGCGGAAGCAAATGGGCCATGAGTTGATGATTGCGGAAGGGCAGTGATGGGTATATCAAGGTTCATTGTATTGTCTTTTTATATATGTTTGCAAGTCTCCATAAGAAAAAGTTTAAAAAAAAAAAAAAGATACTTTAAAAGAAAGACCAGATTGAAGACAGTGCAATAGCACTAATAATTCAGGTGAATGATAGGAAAACAACAAATAACAGTCATTACTACTCTTCTTGGTATAAGCTCTTTGCAGCCTCACTACAAGGTAAGTTCTAACTGGAATTGACAAGAGACAGCCAGAAAACTCAAACTTCGCAAGAAGACATTGGAAACATGGATTTCATTCACTATGTTCCTCACTCTAACAGGATGTTTTGCCTTGTAGTAGTAGCTAATAATCACATGATGCCATCATAATTAACAAGACATTTTTTAAAAATGTATCTTAGACTTCTAAAAAATTATATTTTTGTTTATATTTTATAGTGGCATAAAATATTAGTAGATAAACAAATGTGTGTGTCTATGTTCATATATATATATATGTGAATAACCAAAGGTACCTGTGCCTGGACATTTGGGTGAGAAATATGATACTCCAATAATTCCCATCTGATCTCTAAATTTCTTTCTTAATAACAGAGAAGAGGCACTTGCCAGTCTTTCCCACTCTGCTGAATCATTCCCTTCAGCATACAAACCTGTTGTAGTAACTCTTTCTCTTTACCTCAGTCCTTATTTCTCTGCTCCCCTATTCAGCAAAACTCCTGGAAGAATGATCTACATTGTCTCCGCTTCCTTTTTTCTCATTCTACCTGAACCAATCTAGTCAAATTTTGCCCCCATAATTCCCCTAAACTGCTCTTCAAGGTCACCACTGGCCTTGGTGTTGCCAAATCAAGTAGTCAATTCTCAGATCCCATCTTAGACTATCAGCCAGATTTTACACAGTTTATCATTCCCTCCATCTTTCTTAGTGGCTGCTGTCAGGATTAAAATTAACATTTTAACTCATAACAATCTAGTTCAAATTAATGCCAATTTAATTTCTTCTTATCTTTTCTACATACTCTTTTTTTTTTTAACATTTTAGTGTGTTTTAGGTGAAAGTGTACATAGCAAATTAATTTCCCATTTAACAACTCATACACAAATTGTTCCATGACATTGGTTGCTATCCCCGCAATGTGTCAGCCCTCTCCCCATTTCCACCCTGCCTTCCCTCTTTCCATCCCTCCAGTTTCCCTGCCCCCCTTTCCCTCTCATCTTTGCTTTTGGGCAAGTGTTGCCCGTTTGGTCTCCTATAGTTGATTGTACTAAAAAGCACATTCCTCACAGGTGTTATTGTTTATTTTACAGGCCAATCTATTATTTGGCCGAAAAGTGACCTCCAGGAGTGGCTTCAGTTCCAGGTTAAACGAGTGTCTTAGCGATAGTCTCAGAGGTTCCTCCAGTCTCTATCAGTCCAGTAGTCTACTCTTTTTTATGAATTTGAGTTTTCTTCTACATTTTCATCCCATTCTAACTGGGATCTTCTATCATGTCCCCTGGTCAGAGCAGTAGTGGTGGTAGCTGGACACCATCTAGTTCTTCTGGTCTCAAGCTAGAGCAGCCTGTGATTCATGTGGGCCAGTAGTCCTGTGAACTAATTTTTTCCTTGAGTCTTTGGTTTCCTTCACTCTGTTTTGCTCCAGATGGTTAGAGACCAATAGTTGTATCTTAGATGGCCGCTTACAAGCTTTTAAGGCCCCAGACGCTACTCACCAAACTAGGACGTAGAACATTATGAACTATGTTATGCCAATTGCCCTAGATGTACCCGAGACTATGATTTTTAGCCTTCAAGCCCAGTATCTCAGTCTCAGGATGTGTTTGGATATGTCTGAGAAGTTTCCATAACTTTGTCCCCTGTGTGCTCTATTATGTATATGAATATATATTATGTATATGAATATATATGCAGCACATACAATATGTATATACTTATATATGCACATGCATGTACTCCCATACGCCCTCCCACGCCTATATAGTATACATATCTACCTACGTAACCACTCACAAATTTTTGGTTGTTATTACCGTTGTTGCAGAATTGTATGTTATAGCATTTACTAAAGTTGTCCTTTATTCTTGCGTACTTCTCAGTGTCTTCATTTACCTTGCTCATGTTGTGCTGACTTCTCCCATATTGTGTATTGCCTTTCCAGTCACCAGAATTAACACATGTCTACTGTCTAGTAAGTGATTCTCCTTCCTTCCCCCTCCCATCCCTGGTAACCATCAAAAAACAATGCTTTCTGTGTGTAAACCTATCCCTGACTTTTTCTAAAAGTGGTATCATACAATATTTGTCCTTTTGTGATTGACTTATTTCACTCAGCATAATGTCCTCCAGATTCATGTTATGTTTTGCAGACTTATCATTACTCTTTATCATTGCATAGTATTCCGTTGTATGTATGTACCACATTTCGTTTATCCATTCATCTGTTAATGCACACTTAGGTTGTTTCCATCTATTTGTTATTGTGAATAATGCTGCAATGAACACGGGTGTGCTTATGTCTGTTCATGTCATTGCTCTTATTTCTCTAGGATCTATACCTAGGAGTGGCTTGCTGGATCATAAGTTATTTCTATTTCTAACTTTTCGTGGAAGTGCTATACTGTTTTCCATAGTGGTTGTACCATTTTACAATCCCGCCAGCAGTGTGTAAGAGTTCCAATCTCCCCACAACCTCGCCAGCATTTGTTTTCTATTTTTGTTAATCAGTGCCGTTTTTGCAGGGGTGAGATGATTTTGTAGTTTTGATTTGCATCTCTCTAATGGCTAATGATCTCAAGCATCTCTTCATGTGTTTGTTAGCCACCTGAATGTCTTCTTTGGTGAAATATCCATTCATGTCCTTGGCCCAGTTTTTGACTGGATTGTTTGTCTTTTTGCTGTTGAGGTGCTGAAGTTTTCTATATATTTTACAGATTAGACCCTTGTCAGATATGCCGTTGCCAAAATTTTTTTCCTAGTCTGTAGTTTCTCTTTTCATTCTTTCAGTAAAGACTTTTGATGAGGATACCACATTTTTACGCACATAACATGGGCCTTCTACGTTTGTTTGCCAACCACACCCTCCCCCCCAAGGTATTTTCATAAGCACTGCTATGCTAATTTTTTGTATGTATGTTAAAAAAAAAAACCTGTTGCTGTCGAGTTGATTCTGACTCATAGTGATCCTATAGGACAGAGTAGAACTGCCCCATGAGGGTTTCCAAGGAGCAGCTGGTGTATTTGAACGGCTGACCTCTTGGTTAGCATCCTGAACTCTTAACTCCTGCACCACTAGGGCTCCATTTTTTTTTTTTTTTTTTTTAATGTTGCTGTGAAAAAATTAGCACAGCACACTTACAAAAATACCTCACAGGGGTGGGGTGCAGTTGGCAAACAAATGTAGAAGGCACACATTAGGCGAAAGAATGTAGAAGACACACATCATTTATCTAAAAATACAGTAAGTGTTTAATTTTTAGGAGGCCCCAGTGATCTAGTTTTTCTGTTGTTTGTGTATTTTTACTTTTGTGTGATACTGGGTTAAAAAACCAAACCCGTTGCCATCAAGTCAATTCTGACTCATAGGGACCCTGTACAACAGACTAGAACTGCCCCGTAGGGTTTCCAAGGAGCATCTGGTAGATACAAACTGCCAACCTTTTGGTTAGCAGGTGTAGCTCTTAACCACTGTGGCGCCAGGGCTCCTTGATTGTGTATATATGCCATAGAATAGGACCCTTGGCTTTGTCCCTGTGTTATCTTCCAGGAACTTTATAGTTTTAGGTTTAACATTTAGGTCTTTGATCCATTTTGAGTTAGTTTTTATATATAGTATGAGGTGTGTATACTGTTTCATTTTTCGGCAAATGGATATCCAGTTTTGCCAGCTCCACTTGTTAAAGAGACTATCGCTTCCCCATTGAATGGGCTTGGACCCTTTGTCGATGATCAGCTCTCCATAGGTGAATGGTTTTACTTCTGGGTTCTCAATTCTATTCCACTGGTCTAAGTGTCCGTTGTACCCGTACCAGGCTACCATGGCTGTATAGTAGGTACTGAGATTGGAAATTGTGAGGCCTCCTACTTTATTCTTCTTCAGTAATGCTGTAGCCATTTGGGGCCTCTTTCCTTTCCACATAAAGTTGGAGATTAGTTTTTCCATTTTGTTAAAGAATGTTGTTGGGATTTGGATCGGGATTGCATTATATCTATAGACGGCTTTTGGTAGTGTTGACATTTTTCACAATGTTAAATCTTCCAATCCATGAGTATGGTATGTTTTTTCATTTATGTATGTCTCTTTTGGTTTCTGGCAGTAGCGTTTTGTAGTTTTCCTTGTATAAGTCTTTTACATTCCTGGTTAGATTTATTCCTGGGTATTTTATCCTTTTAGGGACTATTGTAAATGGTGCTATTTTCTTGATTTCCTTTTTGGCATTCTTCTTGTTAGTGTAGAGGAATCCAACTGAATTTTGTATGTTGATCTTTTACCCTGCCACTTTGCTAAGCCCTTTTATTAGTTCCAGTAACTTTCTTGTGTAATCTCTGGGATTTTCTTTGTTTAGGATCATGTCATTTGCGAACAGGGATAGTTTTTCTACTTCCTTACCAATTTGGACGCCCTTTCTCTCCCTTTCTTGCCTTATTGCTTTGGCTAGGACTTCCAGCACAATATTGAATAAGAGTGGTGATAACGGGCATCCTTGTCTCCTTCCCATTCTCAAGGGGAATGCTATCAATCTCCCTCCATTGAGAATAATGCTGGGTGTTGGTTTTATATACATGCCCTTAATTATGTTGAGGAATTTCCCTTCTATTTCTGTTGTGCTGAGATTTGTTATCAGGAAAGGCTGTTGGATTTTATCAAATGCTTTTTTTCTGCATTGATTGAGATGATCATTTGATTCTTTGGTTTGTTTTATTTATGTGGTGATTTTCTAATGTTGAACCACCCTTGCATCTCTGGTAATGAATCCACCTGATCGTGATTTTTTTTTTTCATATGTATGTTGTTGTAGTCTGTTGGCTAGAATTTTGTTGGGAATTTTTGCATCTATATTCATGAGTTATATTGGTGAGAAATTTTCTTTCTTTCTTTCTTCTTTTTTTTTTTTTTTTCTTTTTGGTGGTATGTTTGCCTGGCTTTTGTATCAGGGTTACGCTGGTTTCATAGAAGGAATTCAGGAGTATTACTTCATTTTCTGCATTCTGAAATAGTTTGAGTAGAATTGGTGTCAACTCTTCTCTGAATGTTTGGTAGAACTCTCCAGTGAAGCCATCTGGGCTTGGGTTTTTGTTGTTGTTGTTGAGAGTTTTTTTGTTTGTCTGTTTTTAAATGATACCTTCAATTTCTTCTTTTGTTATGGGTCTATGTAGGTTTTCTACCTCTGTTTGTGTAGTTTAGGAAAATAGTGTGTTTCTAAAAATTTGTCCATGTTTTCTAGGTTTTCAAGTTTGTTAGAGTACAGTTTTTCATAATATTTTGTAATAATCCTTTTTATCTCAGTTGGTTCTGTTGTAATGTCACCCATTTTTTCCTTGCTCTTTCTGTTAAAAATTTCTAGTTTTACAGAGTTATGGTCAGAGAAGATGCTTTGTATTATGTCAGTATTTTTAAATTTATTGAGGCTTGCTTTGTGGCCTAGAATATGGTCTATTCTGGAGAATGATCCATGTGCACTGGAGGAAAAGATGTACTGTGCTGCTGTTGGGTGGTCTGTTCTGTATGTTATGAGGTCAAGTTGGTTGATTGTGTTATTTAGATCTTCTGTATTTTCATTGAGTTTCTTTCTAGTTGTTCTGTCCATCATTGAAAGTGCTGTGTTAAAGTCTCCACTCTATTTCTCTTTCCAAGTCTGTTAGAGTTTGTTTTATATATTTTGGAGCTCTGGCATTGCATACACATATATTTATTATTGTTATGTCTTCTTGGTGGATTGACTTTTTAATCATTATATAATGACCTTCTTTGTCTCTTATAACGGATTTTGACCTTAAGGCTATTTTATCCAAAATTATTATTCCTACTCCTGCTGTCTTTTGGATACTGTTTGTCTGATTTTTTTTCCCCATCCTTTGATTTTTAACTTGTTTATGTTTTTGTGTCTAAGGTGTGTCTCTTGTAGGCAACATATGGGTCATGTTTTTTTTTTTATTCATTATGCCACTCTTTGTCTCTTGACTGGTGCATTTAATCCATTTACATTCAATGTGATAAATGATAGTTATGGATTCATTGCGTTCATTTTGTTATACATTTTTGTGGTGTTAAAGTTTTCATTGTTCCTCTTAATTTTCTGAAATTAGTTATTTTTGTATAAGAATTTTCTTTTGCTATCAGTTGTTGTTTTTTTTTTTGTGTTTACTGAGTCTTTTTGGTTTTATTCGTCTTTATTTTGATGAGTAAATTTATTACTTTTGTTTGTGATTACCCTGAAGTTTACCTTAATTCTCTTCAAATTAGAACAGTCTGTTATGTCTTGAAATTGCCTTGATTTCCTCCCCATATGGAAGTTCTATAATTACATCTTTTATTTTCAAAGTTTTAGTTTCAAAGTTGTTGTCAATTATAGCTTAACGTCTCAGGTTCCCTGTAGACAGTTTTTTAGCTTTTGTAAAGTCTTTATCTGGGTTGATATCTGGGTGATGTTGTTGTGTGTCTTTATTCCAGGTTGTTGCCTGATGTTGTTGATTATCTATCTGAAGGACTCCCATTAATATTTCTTGTAAGGCTGGTCTGGTTTTTACAAATTCCCTTAGTTTTTGCCTATCTGGGAATATCTTAATTTCATCATCATTTTTGAAAGACAATTTTGCTGAATATATGATTCTTGGCTGGCAATTTATATATGTCATCCCATTGCCTTCTTGTCTGCATGGTTTCTGACAAGCAATCAACATTTAATCTTATTGGTGGCCATTTGTAAGTGATATTTCATTTTCCACAGGTTTCTTTCAGAATCCTTTGCCTTTGGTTTTGGAAAGTTTGATCATGATATATCTTGGTGTTTTTTTTTTAGGGGGGGTCTGTCCTATATGGGTTCTTTGAGCTTCTTACATGGTAACCTTCTCATCTTTCATGATATTTGGGAAGTTTTCAGCCAATGTATCTTCAAAAATTTTCTCTGTAGTTTTCTCTTTGTCTCCTCTTCTGGAATTTCTATTGTACATAAATTATTCCTCTTGATGGTGTCCCACATAACTCTTAGGCTTTCTTCATTCTTTTTTTCTGATTGTTCTTCAAACAAATTAGTATCAAGGGATTTGTCCCCTATTTGCTGATTCTTTCTTCTATTGATTCAGTTCTATTTCTGTTTCCTTCCATTGAGTTATCTATTTCTGATATTTTATTGTTAATCTAACTTTCTAGCTGTTGTTTGTGTATGGTTTCTAATTATCTATTGAGTCTGTCGTTTTGTTCTTGTATTGTTTTCCTGAATTCTTCTAAGTTTTTTTTTCCTGTGTTTTCCTTGATCTCTTTGAGGATCCTAAATATAAGTCTTTTGAATTGCTTCTCAGGTAGTTCTCTTATAGTTTCTTCCTCTGGAAGATTTTCTTTCCCTTTGTTTTGCTCACTTGTTTGAGCTATCTTATCCTGTTTTTTGAAATGATTTGTTATTGTCTGCTGTCTCCAAGGCATTAAAGTATTATTTCATTTATTTATGTATTTATTTATTGATTATGTGTTTGTTTGTTTTCTTCTGATTTTTTGTTTTGTTTTGATACATCAGGGCAGGTGGGGCAGGCATGAAAGCACTCACTACCTGTTGCCAGGTGGGTGGGGCAGCTGTGGACAGCGCCAGTGTGTATTGCTGTTCACATGGCATGCAGGCAGGTGGAGGCAAGCTGAGTGGGCACTGGCCACCACCTGTCATTGGTCTGGCAGTAAGGGAGTACTGTGGTGGCGTTCACTGGTTGGTCTGAGTGGCGGGCGGGGTGGGTGTGGTGAGCGAGCAGTGGTGCAGGCACTCTCACTGCCACTTGCCAGGTGGGTGGAGTGGTAGATGGGGGTGCGTGGCAGGCAACCATGGACACAGGAGCTCTCTGCTCTCGCCAAGTGGGTGGGGTGGCAGGCAGAGAGTGTGGCAGGTGACCAGTGGCACCAGCATGCTCACCGCTGCTTGCTTGGAGTGTGGGGTGGTGGGTGGGAGGGTATGGCAGGCAACCATGGGTGCAGGAGTGCTCTCTGTCACTTGCTGGGTGGCTGGGTCAGTGGGCAGGGTGATGTAGCAGGAGACTGGGAATGCAGGGTGTTCTCTGCTGCTGACCGGGTGGGTGGACAATGAGCAGGGTGATGTGGCAGGCCACTGGCCGTACCAGAGCACTTGCTGTTGCTTGCCAGGTGGGAAGGGTGGTGTGGTGGGTGGAACACAGAGCTGGGTGCGGGGGCAAAGGGGAGGCTCATACCATGGTCCCTGAGCAGGTGGGGTGGCAGGGGTAAGGGGGTTCACTCCACTAATCACCAGGAGGGTGGGGGTAAGAGGAGCATGCTCCTCTGGTAACCAGGCTTGGGTGCCTGGGCACTTCTCATTGGCTGCAGCCAGCACTTAGGACTTGGCCCCAACCAAGTGTGAGGAGGGGGGAGCTGCCTGGAGTCTGGTCACGTGGGGGACCTCCTGCTGACACTCTATGGATCTGTTACTCTGTGTGTGCCACCCACCCTAATGGTCAGGGATTTCCACTGGTAAGTAGTCCTGTCTCTGGATCCTGGCTGCCTCCCTGCTCTGTAGACACCAGGATCCCTGGAGCTCTCACCTTTCTTCCTATATCACATCCTGCTCACTTTGCTTCACTCTGGGTACATCTACACAATTTCTCTGTGTCCTATTGGGAATTCCATGAAGTTGCCTCCCTGTCTCCTCACCCAGGATCACTGTTGGCTTTGTCTCAAGATGGCCACATTGTGCCAGACTGGCTGGCAGGGTACTTCCATTCCATATCTCTCCTTGTTCACTGTTTTTATTCAGTTTCTTCTTCCAGTCAGTGTTTGATCTAATTCTTTATCTTTCCATTTTATGCTTAGGGTTCCTAGATTGTCATCTGTATCTGTTTCACTTGGTCTCTCAGGTCTTTGCTGTAGAGGGATGGCATGGTGTGTCTGATTAAGCCACCATCTCTAGTCGTCCTGACAATTTAATTTTAACTGTATGCAAAAACTTTGCTCTTCTGTAGCTCTGCTATCTCTTGTCCTTTGTGTTATGTTTTTTTTTTCATACAAATTACATATTTATGTATGTGTGCCCTTCAATATAGATTTATAATTTTTGGCTTGTATAGAAAAAATAAGAGCTACAAACAAAGAAATACATTTATAATGCTTTTTATATTCACCTATGTAGTTACCTTTACCGATGTTCTTTATTTCTTCATGTGGATTTAAGTTACTGTCAAATGTTCTTTCATTTCGGCCTGAAGGGCTCTCTTTTAGTATTTTTTTGTAGGGCAGGTCTGTTAGCAATGAATTCTTTCAGATTTTATTTATTTGGGATGTCTCAATTTCTCCATTTTTGAAAGATGTTTTTGCTGGATATAGAATTCTTAATTGACATTTTTCCCCCTTTCAACACTTTAAATATGTCATATCAGGCTTTCTGGCCTCCATGGATGCTATCCATGATGTCACTTCTTTCTTGCTACTTTCAGGATTTTCTCTTTGTCTTTTGACAGTTTGATTATGATGTTTGGATCTCTTTGATTTTATCCTACTTGGAATTTTTTGTGGTATTTGAACATCTAGATTAATGCTTTTCATCAAATTTGGGAAGTTGTCTGTCATTTCTTCCAAAATTCTTTCTGTCCGTTTTGCTTTCTCCTCTCTTTCTGGGACTCCCATTATACATAAATGGTATACTTGATGATATCCCACAGATCTCTTAGGTTCTTTTCATTTTTCTTCATTTATTTTTTCTTTCTATTCCTCAAATTGGATAATCTCAATTGACTCTTCTTAAAGCTCACTGATTTTTTTCTTCTGTCTACTGATATCTGCTCTCGAGCCCCTCTGGTAAATTTTTCATTTCAGGGATTTTATTATTCAACTCCAGAATTTCTATTTGGCTCTTCTTTACAATTTTTCTTTTAATTGATATTCTTTATCTGGTGAAACATCATTCTTATACTTTTCTTTAGTTATTTGTCTGTGGTTTTCTTTAGGTCTTAGAACATATTTAAAATGACTGATTTAAAGTCTTTGTCTAGTAAGTCCAATAACTCTGCTTCCTTAGGGATAATTTCTATTGATTACTCTTTTCCTGTATATGGGCTTCACTTTCTTGTTTCTTTAAACATCTTGTAATTTTCTGTTGGAATTTTTGTTGGACATTTAAAACAATATACTGTGATATCTCTGGAAATTGGATTTTCTCCCCATCCCAAGGTTTGTTGTTATTGCTGCTTATTGTAGTTTGTGTTTGTTGTTCAGTGACTTTTCTGATCTAATTCTGTAAAGTCTGTATTCTTTGTTGTGTGTGACCACTGAAATCTCTACTCAATTTTCTTAGTGTTCAACTAATAAGGCAGAGATTTCCTAAATAACTAGAACAAATAAATCCCACAGTCTTTGCCGAGAGGTTCCCTGTGTGTATTGGGGTATGCCTTAAACACTCAGCCAGGCAGTTTACAACTCTACCTTAACCTTCACTTCCTGCTTGTAGCCAGAAATGAGAACTTGGGGCCTTCACAGGTCTTTCCTTAACATGCACACAGCCATGAACATTTGTGTGGATTTCAAGATTCCCAGAGAAATGTCAGAACTTTTCGAAGTCCCTATAGACATCTCATACCCCAGCTTTTCTTTTTAAGCTTTTTAGTTAGTCTAATATTTGCCTCAACTGTTATCCACTGTCTCAGGCGACCATGAAGTTAACACACTTGCCTGTAATTGTTTTTTACAAAAAGACCCCCTGGTAAAATGGCTTTTTGTACTGCATGAACTTGAATCAGGTCAAACACAGACACCCTTGCAAGTGGAGTCTTCCAGGGAACCACTGGATAGGTAAGATAGTGACAATTCTTTGAGATTGAGGCTTCCAAAGGGCTTCAGGTCCATTCTCCTCCCTCATGTGGCTGCCAGGCTGCGCCAGGAGTGGGGGCTGTTATTTTTCAAGACTACCATGTAGCTGGAGA
The DNA here is from genome assembly GCA_030035585.1 of Dugong dugon. NCBI lineage: Eukaryota > Metazoa > Chordata > Mammalia > Sirenia > Dugongidae > Dugong > Dugong dugon. Next base: position 16,338,116 of record CM057469.1, on the reverse strand, counting down.
GTGGAGATAAGACTAGATTCAAGTTAAAACACCACAAAGTTCACTGTTCTTTCTGAGATTCAGTTGTTTTTCTTGAAAAATGCTCCCCACATTGCTGCCTTTGGCTAGTTTTCAGAGATCTAAAAAAGTTGATTCTGACTATTTTGCCAGATTTTCTGCTGATTTTTTGAAGGAGAGAATTTTTGCTCTGCCATTTTTGCTAATTTCATTTTATTCCCTTTTTCTTAAAAGTTTTTTTTTTTTTTTTTTTTTTTTTTAAACTTAGCCTGTGGAACAGCGTACTTTCCTGGCTCTCCTCCTAAGAACCAGCGATTTATTCTTAATTTTATATGCTGGGTTCTTCTCACCTTCCTGTCCTCAGAAGTTTGGAGGACCTCAAAACCCAATCATTGTACATCTTCTCTGTCTACACTTCCTTGCTTAGTAATCTCATCCACCTCCCATAAGCTGACAACTCCCAAATTTCAATTTCTTATGCTGACTTCTCCTATGAATTACAGACTAATGTATTCAACTGTCTATTAATATCTCCACTAGGATGTCAGTTATCCACACAGCTCACCCTGTGCTTTACACAGGTCTCTGACAAAATGTCACCTTACTAGAGAGCCCTTCCCTGATCATCCTACCAAAATATATTCAAAGAACCCATCCTGTCACCTTCTCTTGTCTTAAGGAGACTCTCTATACCCTTATCTTGCTCCATTTTTCTTCCTAGTGTTTATCATCTGACATATCAATTTATTTGGTTGTTTATCATCTGCCTTCACCATTTGGAATGTAAGTTCCATGAGAGCAAAAACTTTATTTATTTGGTTCACCACTATATCCCCAGCACCTAGAACAGTACCTGGCAAATAGTAAGTACTCAATAAATATTTATGGTTAATAACATGGACCTTGGAGCCAGAGTAACCCAAAAAAACCAAATACATTGCTGTCGAGTCAATTCCAACTCATAGTGACCCTATAGGACAGGGTAGAACTGCCCCACTGGGTTTCCAAGGAGCAGCTGATGGATTTAGAACTGCCAACCTTTTGGTTTGCAGCTGTAACTCTTAACCACTGCACCATCAGGGCTCCCCTGACTGCTGGGGTTAAAATCACTGTTCTGCTATTTACTGTGTGGCTAGTTATTTAACTTTTCTGTGCCTCAGTTTGCTCACCTATAGAATGGAAATAATACTAGTACCTTTGTTTCATAGGGATGTTGAGGATTAAGTGAATTAATATGAGTACTTAAGAGTGTGCTTGTCACATACTACACATTATATTATTTTAGTTATTATTATTTGCTTGATAAATGAATGATAAGCCCAAAATTGTAATATATACTATGTATTCAACAAGACACTTTATTAATACCCACTTTTCACTAAATTGCCACCATATGCATACCTGAAAATGCCTCATGGATTTTGAAATAAAAAATTAAATTTAAAAAGGGCCACATTTTCAGCAATTTTATCTCACTTATGAGCTATGGTGCTTCCAATGCTTTTAGACTGTGTTGATGTTACTAACCCATAGATACTAGATGTATGGGATGCTCGCATTTTGTGCACCAAAAATCACTTACTGTATCTTAACAATGTCATCTGTTATTTCTAAATAACGAAACAAGTCAAAGTATAGTCTTTATTAGTAATATATTGAAAATCAATTGATATGCTTGTCATGGAGTTTTTTCTTTAACACTAGATTTTTTAAGTGGAACAGCTTAATTTTCTATACAAGAAGTTGATCCATCACAACTTTCAGACCTGGTGAAATCCTGAGGTACATTTTTAGAATTATAATTTCATGCTCCTCATAACCTAGTTGTATTTCAACATCAGTATTCTTTTTGATTTCTGGACCATTTTGAATATAAATGAAACAACATGTGGCTAAGAAGAAAAGCAACTTAAAACTGTGTGACAGCCAAAACCACCGCTGCAAGGAACACTGTCTGCCCATAAGATGCCTGAAAAAGGAGTCATAAGCCTGCCCTTGGACTCTCACAGATTGCCTGCTGTGCTCACTGACACCCGCTGGGATCTCAGAGAGCTCTGAGGTCAAAGGAAAAAATTTCCTAGTAGTTATTTTATTTATTCAATGTAAGAAAATAGAAATTAACACAGATCCTATTACAGCTTTAAATACACAAATTTCCTATCATACCTTCACAAACCACTGTTTGAGAAATGCTGGATTGGGAGATCATTAGGCTCCCCTTCCCCTAAATATTTTTCCTATTTTTAAAAACTTTTTGAACATTTTAAATAGTTGATTACATCTTTGAACAGATAATACATTCACACGATTTAAAAAAAAAAAAACTATTTAAGAAAGGTTTGCAGTGAAAAGTCTCCCCCTACTCCATCCTTCATCCACCCAATTCTCAGCCCTAATCCCTCACACCCCACACCATCCCATAGAAATGTAACCACTGTTATTAAATTTCTTGTGTCTTTTCAAGATTTATATATATATACAAGCAAATACAAAGAGATACTCATATTTTATGCAGTCATACTATACACTCTGTTCTGCTTTTTCATTATCTATATAGCTTGATACTGTTTCCAATTCATTATGTAGAGAGCTTCCTCCATTCTTTTTTGGAATACTCCATTATGAGGATGAACCATATTGGTGATCCATATTGATGATCTCCTATTGGTGGTCATGCAGACTGTTTCTATTCTTCTGCTGTCACAAACAATGCTGTAGCAAATAATCCTATTTGTTTTTAAAATGTGATTAGCTTGGACATAAGTGAGGTTGGGTTGGCATGCAGAGAGCAGTGCCAGTGCAGAGTGGCACAAGTGCCCTGGCCGTGCTCAGAGGCCCAAGCCACATGACTCACTGGCTCCAAGATTAGTCACACACACCCTCAACACTAAATGGTGAAAACCCAGCACAAACAGATCATTCCAGAACACTAGGGATGCACTATCGCAGGCCACACTCTGAGGAACACTGCAGGCTCAGGAAAACCCAACCCAGACCTGCTAAGAGAATGACTTGAAGGAATTCCCAACCCTGTTAGACTAATTACTGTAATCAGCTGACAGCACAATTAGCAGTGATTAAGCACATTACAGAAGAGGCTTCCTCTTCACAACTGGAAACATCCCAGCTCAGCCCATTAACCATATCTACTTCTTTTCTCTCTGTTTTTCTTAGACTATGCTCGGAGCACCCGGCTGCCTTGACAATAGAGTATTATTTTTCTTTCTCAGATTAATTTCTGTTCAATACATTGTAGCATAGAGACATTAGCGAAGTGTATTATAATCATTGGTTTATTTTTTATTTTTTAAATTGAGATGTAATTTATATATGGTAGATTTCACAGAGTTTAAACATACAGTTGATACATTTTTACAAACGAATATATTCACATAACTGATGCTGCAGTCAAAATATAGAAAATTTCATTCCCCACAAAAGTTCCTTCATGCTCTTCTTTACAGTCACCCCACCAGCACCAGCCCCTGCCCTAGGCAACTGTTCTGATTCTAAATTGATTTTGTTAAGGGAAGTAACTGATTATGTGACATGAATTGGGAAGAAGCACCCTCTGAATTGAAAAGAGTATAAAATTCTTTCTTATGTCCTTAAACTCTTTAACGTATATGTGAAGCCATCCTAGTTGCTGAATATATATTTTACTTTGTTTTTTCTCAGATGGTCCCTGGATACTTCTTAAAAAAAATCTTTTTTTTTTTAATTCTCTGAAGTTCAGGAGCAGCTTCCTGATTTGGGCCAGGAGTTCGTAGGCTAGAAAAGTAGCTGCTAAAAGCTGGAAATCATGAGCTGAGCCTAACTGTGTCAATCTCTTGCCACACTTCCCTCTGAAATATACAGAACCAGGGTAAACAGTGAGGTTGCAAAGGTTTTTAGAAAAGAGATGAGCTATATGTCCCAAACAGAGACAGACTTGATTCAGAGACCTCAGTGAGTGAGAAATGCCCTCAAGGTAGGCTTGGACTGGCTGCAAGGAGAAGAATTTCAACTTAAAGGTGAGAGTACACCAAGAGCACAGGCAAGACTTGGTTTTGCCATTGACCAAGCAGGTTGAAGGTCAATTTGAACTTTCAATAGGAGTACAGGAGAAAACCTAGGTCCCTTGAGTGAAATAAGCAATTCCTGGAAGAGACCAAGAGGCATGAACCCACGAGTCTGGGTGTAGCAGAATGTCCCAGTGGTGGTGTAACTTTTGGGTCTTTTTCTTTCTTTGCACCAGTGAGAGAGGTGCCAGTCACCTCAGTTGTGGAAAGACATTTCAAATAGTTACTCTACCCCCAAGAGCCCCGAGAGAGTATGTGTGGTGGGAAGAGGGTAGCAGTCCACAGAGGGGATGGTTTCTTGTTGCTGTTGTTAGCTGCTGTTGAGTAGGCCCTGACTCATGGCAACCCATGCACAATGGAAAGAAATGCTGCCTGGTCCTGCACCATTCCCATGATCAGTTGCCTATCAGATCATTGCGATCCATAGGGTTTTCATTGACCAGTTTTTGGAAGAACATCTCCAGGCCTTTTTCCTAGTCTTAGTCTGGAAGCTGCCCTGAGACCAGTTTAGCCTTATAGCAACATTCAATCCTCTACTGACAGATGGGTGGTAGCTGCCCATGAGGTGCACAGGCCAGGAATCGAACCTGGGTCTTCCACACTGAAGGCAAGAATTCTACCACTGAACTATCACTGCCCCCAAAAGGGAGGGCAGATAGCTGTGTTGTTGGTTGGGAGGGTGCGAAGGTAGCTGAAAAGGAAAAGCTCCCTGCCTCTTAGTGCTGTGGATCCCTGGGAAGGAGCGAGGACAGGAGTTCTGCACCCACGAAGATGCTCCCACTACCTCTTACAGAGTCCCTGGGGCAGCTAGAGCCTGCGTAGGGGGCGAGGAGCAGCTGTGAATTTAAAGAGCAGAGCTCTGAGAGCATGGCCCTGGGACACAGGTGAGAAGCATTCTTGGCCAAGCTCAAAGTGACAGGAGTGGGACTGTCCTTCCTGAGGAACCACAGGGACCCAGAGAATTGTGTTGGCCACCAGACTGAGTAGAGACCAGTGGCCCCTGCTGTGTGTGAAAGTCTGACTCTACCCTCCACTTTGAACTGTGTAAACCCTTGAGTTTGGAGACAATTAAGGATGGGAGGAGATTCATGGAAGAGATATTGAACCTCTTGCTATTCGTGCAAATGGGGGCTTAAGCCAGTATTATGTATGGGGGAATATTTTAAAAGATGCTGTCATCTTGTACCCTGACTTTGAGGTAATTCATCCCAGTTAGTTGGGTATCATCTGAACCTCAAGATTTCTTTGTGCTGAGGTAACATTGGAGTGTCTGGGTGGCGCAAATGGTTAACAAACTTGACTGCTAACCGAAAGACTGAAGGTCTGAGCCCGCCCAGAGGCACCTCAAAAGAAAGGTCCTAGTGATCTACTTCTGGAAAATCAGCCACTGAAAACACTGTGGAGCGCACTTCTACTCTGACACACATGGGGTTGCCATGAGTTGGCGCTGACTAGGAGTCAACTGGTTTTTAACGGGAGGTAACATTTCCTGGCTTAGCAGCAACTACTAGAACCTGTGTTCCAACTTTCCTGCTGCCCACCTTTCTCCAACTTCCCCTTGGCTTTCTGCCTCTGGGACTTCTTACTGTTCCCCTGCCTCCAGTGTCTGCCCTTCATACTCATTCCTGCTCATCCTTTAAAACTTAATTCCAGTATTACTTGCTACATAAGGCTGTCTTAATTTCTTAGTGTTGCTGTAAGAGACATGCCACTCATGGGTGGCTTTAATGAACAGACGTTTATTCTCTCATAGTCCAGGAGGCCAGAAGTCCAAATTCAGGACATCGTAACCAATACATTGGGGATGCAGCATTGTGGTGAGTATTGTGGGTTCACACACGTGCATATGCGCACATGCACACACGATCTGAATCTTAGAGAGAGGGAATAAAAACACATCTCCAATTTCTACGGTGGTTGCGACATCCTGGTTTTACAAAATTGCACGCTAAAGTTTTTGGTAATGATTACCAAGACATAGGACTGATGTCTTTTGATATTTTTCCATTGTGATTTCTGCATTAAAAATGATTTTGTACTTTTAACCTGAATTCTTAAGAGTATCTCAAACTCTGGCAACTGGTAATAATTGCAAAACTCTTTTTTTTCCCCTTTTAAAAAATCAATATATTGTTTGTGACCTTTTAAATAGGATCCCTTTAATAGTAATTAAAGTAATAAAATCAGCTTTTACATTAATGTGAAATTTGTATTTTCAACATTTTCCTTAAAAGGTGAAGTAAGGTTCCAGTAATTGAAGGTGATGTTGACATTTTCTTGACTGGTTCCATGCCTTGACCTTATTTACAACTTAACAAAGTTAAGATTTTCCAACCTACTTGGCCCACATCCCTGAGTTTTTTCTCTAGGAGCCTTGCTCCTTATGAGCTGGGACCACATCTTGAGCCTCTTTCGTAACCCTCCACCCTGTTCTCCCCATGCCATGCTAGTACCAGGGCTTCCCAAGAGCTGGTGGATGGCCCATGGAAATTTCCACAGCAGCTGCTCAGCCCCAGCCCCCCAGTCTGGGACGTGGCCTTTAAGCCCTACCAGCCCAAGGACACTGAGCCTGGCTCTGTGTCAGGCTCTAGGTCTATTTATGACTTTTTATCTCAGGGTTTGCACTTAGGCAGTTTGCACTCAGGAAACCTCCTCTCCTCACCAGTCAACATACAAACACACGTCCTTATCTGGAGAAGAAGAGAACAGTGGGTCAGATAACCAAACTCTCTTTCTCCATGGCTGCCTGGATGGCTCCAATGTCTTCCTACATTTAGTGCATTCTTCTTCGTTTGAGGTCTAAATCCTTTGGTGGGAACAAAGAAAACCCTTTGATGTTCAGATAAAATATCTTTATGACCACTGATAAACATATTAAGGAACTTACTTCTCACATACTTCCCTTCGCAAGGGAAAAGTTGTTTTCCAAGGGGGTAGGAACCTCTTCCTCACCATACTGCTGAGCTCAGCTAGACAGAACTAGTCTTCGATAAACCCAAGGCCCCTGCGGAAGGAACGTGCTCATGAAGGACCAGGAGAACACAATGCCTGAGGCGAAAGGGTGTGAAGAACTACCCTGCCTGCTTATACCACAGCAAAATCGCTTTCTATTACCAGGCAAAGACTGAGAACAACAATGGACTAGGAGCCAGAGAACCTGAGAACAAGGCAGAGCTCTGCCATTAAACCCTTTCAAGTCCTATGGGACATATGGTATCCCATTCAATTTTTATGCCTCTGGAGTTCTTTGGAAAGGGGGTAGCCCAATTTTAATGCATTTAGCCTCAAGGTGGGAGCCTTTTGAAATGTGTGAAACTCAAAAATCCTGAGTGGGAGCCTCATTTTTATGTAGACTGAGCATTGTCTTAGGTGATGCCTCTGGGATGTGTGAATTTTCTAAACTTTTGACAGGTTTGCCTTTAATTCTGTGAGATAAGCCTCCTCACTGTGTTTCCCAGTTACTATGTTCTTGTGAGAGAGTACTTATCATGAGAATAAGTTATCGCCAGTCTTCATTCAGTCATAGTGTCCATTTTCTCCTTTATGTCATTCATTGTTTGCAGGTGTTACCGGTTCCCTTCTTTTCTAGCTTCTGAACAGTAAATAATGCCTTTCTGATAAGGAATAATGCATTGCAGTGGTGCTTTTCAGGAGACTGGAACTCCTATAAGTTATTCTTACCCTGCATTCAATCTTATGGCCCAATCATAGCTTCCACGTGTAGCAGGTAGAATGCACCACTGTGAGCAGTTCTGTAGTATTCCAGGGCAGCTGTTTCTGCTTCTTAGCTGTTAGTACTGCTTTTGTTATTTTGGTGCTTTTGGTAATTTTCCTAAGATTCAAATTCCTTTAGTTTTATTTATTTCACCTCTAAGTACTGCATTTGCAGTAACAAAGAAAGCATTGTAGTGGCTATTTTGCTGAAAAAAATAAAATCCCTTGGGTTTATTTATTTGGGCTGTAAGTACTGCTTTTGCAGTAAGGAAGAATGCATTGTACCATGTTTTTAAGTTTCATGAAAAATAAAAAGGCTAAGAAGAAGGAGACTGCAATAAAATGTATGTGCAGTCGTTGCTGGGTGCCTTCATGTTTTACTTCATGTTTTGCAAATTTTCAAGAAATAAAATCTTAAAAAGTTTTTTTTAAAACTGATTTTATCATTGACTCATATCGGCAGGATTTTCGTCACCCAGGGGCCTCTGGGACACGGGGATCCCAGATAATGGGTATCAAAATCCATAACTCACAACAAAAATTCTGAATTGGTCCTTTAACCAGCATGCCTTCATTAAGGGAAATACACAGTATCAACAAAAAATTCAAAGGAGAAAATAACTGGATCTCGAAAGGGTAAGCAAGGTCAATTAGGTACCTTGCACAACCTCTTTGGGCCTCAGCTTTCTAAGGGGTCAAATACTAACTAGACTTACCTACTTTTTTTTTAAATTGTGGCAAAATTTATATAACAAAACATTTGTCATTTTAATCATATTTAAGTGTACAATTTAGTGACATTAATTACATTCACCTTGTTGTGTAACCATCACTACTATCCATTTCCAAAAGATTTTCATTTCCCTAGACAGAAACTCGGAACTCCTTACTTACTTACTTAATTTTATTTTATGTTATTATTATTTTCTTTTTACCAATAGCTGTGCTTATTATGGAGTCCCTGGGTGGCACAAACGGTTAAGCAATCGACTGCCAGCTGAAAGGTTGGCAGTTTGAACCTACCCGGAGGTGCCTCAGGAGGTAGGCCTAGTGATCTGCCGAAAGGTCACAGCCTTGAAAACCTTATGGAGCAGTTCTACTCTGCACACATGGGGTTGCCAGGAGTTGGAATGGACTAGACTGCAACTAACAACAACAGCAACATGCTTATTATGTAGTAACTCAGATGTCAGCTGGAGCATCCCTAAGATAAGATTGGTTCAAACTTCCATTCTATACACTGTGGAAGTCTAAAGCCCTCCTAAAGAGTTTGGGTAATTCCGTGGAGGACAAGGTGGGAGGTGAGAGAAGGGTCCCATTGTTGTGGTCCCTCTGGTCCTGAGGCCCTGCATCTGCTGAAGTCAGTCAGTTTGTAGACCAGCTCCCATCTGGGTGCTGCCCTGTGCAGTGTGGTGCCAACCCCTGTAGGGGAATGGAGAGTATCTACACAACAAACCAAAAAAACAAACCCATTGCCGTCAAATTGGTTCCGACTCACAGTGACCCTACAGGACAGAGTAGAAATGCCCTGTAGGGTTTCAAGGCTGTAATCTTTATGAAGCAGATAGCCATATCTTTCTCCCACGGAGCAACTGGTGGGTTCAAACCACTGACCTTTTGGTTAGCAGCTGAGCACTTAACCACTGTGCTACCTGGGCTCCAACCCAACAACCTCAAATTAAATATTAGCCTGTCCCCAAAAGTTCTTTAACTATCCCAACCCATGGGGATTTTTGTAGGCTGATTCCCTCATAAAGTAATCCAGCTTGATGGTTTTTTCCTCCTCACACTCCCTTCTTTCTTCCTTAACACTTTCCTTTCAGTCTGCCTGAAGAAGTACAAATTCTTCTCACTTCATTGATTTATTAATCATTGGATGATTATTCTATACCTGTAAAGCTATTGCCGTCAGGTCAGTTCCAAATCATAGGGACCCTATAGGACAGAGTAGAACTGTCTCGTAGGGTTTCCAAGGCTGTAATCTTTACGAAAGCAGACTGCCACATCTTTCTCCGGAGGAGTGGCTGGTGGGTTCGAACAGCCGACCTTTTGGTTAGCAGCTGAGTGCTTAACCACTGCGCCACCAGGGTGCCCTATTATTCTGTAAAGTCATTTATTTTTCCACATCCCTTCAGCCAAACTCAGCCACCCAAACTCATCAAGGCGCTGATAGGACCTTCCATTCAGCAAAATCTACCTTCCTTACTTACCAGGCAATTGTGACTGCCAACAGCTTTTTCTCCCTGTTAAAACTGAATCTTAATAATATCCCTTCGGGAAGTTTATCCAAGGGAGAAATGCAAGCTATGGACAAAGTTATTTGTACAAATAGATGTTCGTTACAGCTTTGACTATGATAGAAAAAAGTAGATGCAACCTGAAAGTACAAAAATAGGAGAATGGTTTAATCATGGATGTAATAAACTGTTCTGCAGTTTTAAAATTGTTTTTGAAGAGTATTTAATAATGTGAGAAAATACTTGTGAAATGATGTCAATTAAGAAAAAGCAGGATGCAAATATCATGTATGTTTTTGGTGATGTGAAAAATATCTATCAGCACAGAAAAAAGATGAAGAAAATATACTGAAATGTTGACAACAGAATTATTGGTCATTGTTAATTTCCTCTATGTATTTTCCTGCATTTTGCCACAGTGGGCAACTTAATATTCTTCTACAAACTGGGGGAGGGGATTTATTTTCTGGGAAAAAAAAAGTACTTGCCTGATGGAGCAAGGCAATTCCATATATAGAGAACATCTTGATTTCCCAAGGCATTTGAAAATGTCCTTCAAAAATACTCATATGCACCAAATTATAAATATAACCAACCAACTAACCAGTTGCTGTCAAGTCAACTCTGACTTATGACAACCCTATGTGTGTCCAAGTAGAACTAAGCTCCGTAGGGTTTTGAAAAGCTGATTTTTCAGACGTAGATCACCAGGACTTTCTTCTGAGACACCCCTGGGTGGCCTCAAACATCCAACCTTTTGTTTATCAGCCCAGCACATTAACCATTTGCACCTCCCAGGGAGTCCATTACAAATATAAGGGGTTGATAATCACTGAATGGTCATTCCCAATCCAGAGTTCCGTCTCCAATGGCAGCAGCACGCCCCTATTCTGCTCATATTTTTACCCATGTTTAAAGTAAGCATCTATAGCTGCACCGTTCCACTAGCTATAGGTGATTATTTAAATTTAAATTAAATAAAATTTAAATTCAGTTCCTCAGTTGCACTAGCATCGTTTCATTTGCTCAATAGCCACATATGACTAGTGACCACCATATAGTACAGCATAGATACAGAATATTTTCATTATCATAGGAAGTTCTATTGGAAAGTGCTGACCTACTGGGCAAGCATACAATTTTTGCAGAAGACATCAGGCTGAAGGAGAGCCAGCCTTCCAGGTGATCACCACTGGCTGAATAATGAGCCAGGGCTAACCAGATGAACTTGAACTTGATAAGCATACTATCCTTCATGTGGGCTCCAAAATACAGCTGCAGATATATAGCAGAACTGTGAGGAGAAATTAACTTTCGTTGAAGATAAGCTCAACATGCATAATTAATAAAGTATAGATTCTGAACAAGGTAGAAGTGGTAGTTTCAAGTTACATTGGCCAAACCACATTGAGAATTCAAGTGTTTTCCCTGGAGTGGTGTTTGCAGAACTAGGATTGGCTATAATGAAATTGATGAAGTAGAAAACACAATTTGCCTCACTAGGACTGTTATTGGTTATAAGCAGGTCACAACTAAAAACTGGTACACAGTATAGGGGTGTGTGTGTGTGTGTAAACAACCCAGCTACTCTGTTTTAGTGCTTTTGTGCTTTGTTTACTAAATAATGAGTCATAAAGTAATAAAGGCGATGAGCTGGGTGAGAAACAGCGTGAACAACGGTGACGCTGTTGAGAGAGAGAGAGACGTCATCCCCCTGGAGCAAAAGCCGGAGGTTATCAAGTGACGTTTAGGTTTTACAGCTATACTGCTACAGCTTTGTTATCCAAATTCCTGTAGGAAAAGAATTTTGTTATTGTGCATCTAAGACTTTCTAGCGACTAACCCTCTCTTTTTTTCCCTTGTGAAATAAATAGTTTTTATGTCATGTTTTTTGATAATGTGTGATTTCATAAATACGAAACTATCATACTACAGTGGAGTAGACAGAACTGTGTTCCATTCTGAGTATTTCAGTGCAAAAGGGATACTGAAGTATTTGGACAAGTCAGGAGAAAAAGAAGCCGAGTGGATAATGTTCCAGAAACAATGACAAATGGAGGATAGTTGGAACTGAAACGAAGGTGTGTGCAACCAGGACAAAGGAGCATGATTGAATTGTGTTCCCGCCCCAAAATGTGTGTTGAAAATCTAACCCCAATACACGTGGATGTAATCTAACATAATGTAATGTAACCGTCTTCCATAATGCTCTAATGTAATGTAATTAATTGGTTGAGGTCCTACCACAGTAAACCTAATCACTTCCGAGTTGTATAAAGCACAGTATAGACACAGAGAAGCAAGCGCACCCTGGGGAAGAGAGGTGCTGTGTGAGGATCATCTACAAGCCAAGGAACAAGGGAACGTCCAGGACCACTGACAAGGAAGGAATCGACACAGCTGAGGCTCTGAGTTCAGACTTTTAGCCTCCAGAACTGCTAGAAAATAAATTTCTGTTCTTTGAAGTCACCCACTTGTGGCATTATCTGCACAAAGAAACTATGAAAACAGGGATTCTATTTCAGCTGAATACAAGAAAGTACTTCCCAAGAGTTACAGGTGATGGTGTGGGCTGCAGGAAGCAGTACAGGGTGGTGGTGAAGGCCGGATTCCAGAGTCAGACCAGCCTGAGTTTGCATTCTGGCACTTTCTAGCCTTGTGACCTTCGACAAGTGACTTAGCTCTTCCAAGCCCCAGTTTCTTCACCTGTAAAAAGAGATAATACTCTCTACTTCTTGGTGTTATTATAAGAAGTAAATGAGATAATACCCACCAAATACTTACCATAGTCCCTGGCACATGGCAAACCCTCCACAAATGTTGTCTGTGAGCTGTTAGGATTGTTCATGGTTTATGAGCTCCCGTAGCTGGATGCATTAAGCAGAATCTGGAAAATCACTTATAGGAGATATCAGAGGCTCTACTTCTGCTCTGGGTAGATAGATGGTGAGGATATGTTCTGCTGATACTAGCAACCATGAAGTTAAAAGTGAGGTGTGAAAAAGGTTCTGTGGTCATTGAACGAAGTTCAACAGGGTTCTTTACACTGACATCTCTGAGCCTTTAATATACTACTGTGAATTTCAAATCTCCCATCATACTTGGCCACAGAACCTTCCCGTGGAATGTCTTTAGGGAAGAGTGTTTTGAACACACTTTGCAAAACACTGGATTAAATAATTTCTGAGATTTTGATACCTGAAAAAGTTGTGAATTTCCAATGCAGTGATATTTATAGCTACTGTTCATGGAACACTTTCTATGAGCCAGACACTTAGATATCTAATGTCATGCAATCCTTACATCCTTACCCTATGACATTATTATTATCTCCTCTTTACAGCTGATAATACTAAGTCTCAGAGAAGTTTAACAACTTAACCAAGGTTACACAGCAAGCAGGTGGTGGAGCCAGGACTGTAACCGTGTCTGCCCTTCAAGCCGCTCTTCACCACTATGCCATACTTTAGCAGAGACTGCTGATTTTTTGAGTATCATTGGGTTGACTAAAGATGATGATAAATATCTGGGGGAAAAACCAACTTGGGGTTGGCACAGCAGTAAGGGAGAAAGAGCACAGGACCAGGAGCCAGGAGATTTGGGACTTGAATCCTCATTTGGGACTTTAGATCTCATGCCCTTTCTACTGACCAACCTTCAAGCGAGCTCATTCACGCCAGAGTTGCTTTAAGGTTGTTGGAAAGGTAATTGGCGCTACCGGCTAGCAGGAAGTGAGAGGATTAGCTTTGTGTTAAATGACCACAGTGCTTCATTTTCCTTTGCTAGAGATGTCCATGATTTGTGCTTATGAAAATGAGGTAGGTCCTAGTTTTGGGTAAAGCCTTGCATATGCCCTTTACCTCCTTCTTTATCCAAGACTGGATGAAAAGATGAGGTAGAATTCCTATGCTTCCTCTCTCCCTCAGCATGTCACTGCAGCGTTTAACCATGTGCTACCTGACAGTAAGGAGCACAGGGTCCCCCTTCCCCACAAGCAATGGCAACAAGGACAAGCACATTCAGGTTTAAGCTGAGAATCTGGAAAACAGGCTTCTATTCTCAGCTCGTGGACTCCCTGGGTGGTGCAGTTAACCTGCTCAGCTGCTAACTGAAAGGGTGGAGGTTAGAGTCTACCCAGAGGCATCTTGGAAGAAAGGCTTAGCAAGCTACTTCCGAAAAATCAGTCACTGAAAACCCTATGGAACCCCCAGAACTATGGCCCCTGGATAAACTTGTTAATGCAGAACTGAAACCGTTCCCGAAGCCCACTCCTCAGACAAAGCTTAGACAGGACTATAAAACAAAAATAATATATGTGACGAATGTGCTTCTTAGTTCATTCAGATATAAGAGACCAAACAGGCAGCTCCAAAAGCAGGATGAGAAAGCAGAAAGGGATAAGAACTGGTCGAATGGGCACAGGGAACCAGGGGTGGAAAAGGGGAGTATGCTGTCACATTGTGGGGATTGCAGCTAATGTCACAAAACACTATGTGTATAAATTTTGGTATGAGACATTAACTTGAGCTGTAAACTTTCATCTAAAGTACAAGAAAAAAAAAAAAAGAAGAAGAAAGAAAAGCCTATGGAGCCCAGCTCTACTCTGACAGGTGCTGTTGCCGTAACTGGTTTTATTCTTAGCTCTGTATGACATCAAGGCTATTGTCATTCACCAACCACTTCAGCACCTGTTTTGTGGTCTGGCTCTGGCCTGGGCCTGTAACTGGATCAAAAACCCCGTCCTCTCCTGGGACCTCAGCTCACTGGGAGGGAGAACGTGCGCTTCTGAGCCTCCAACAAAGCAAGGACATTGGTTTGTCATCTTTGTTTCTCCAGTTTCAGGCAGGTGCCAGAAACCCAGCAGGAACTCATTACTGCCGGCTGGAGGAGGAAAAACCAGGCCTGAGGGCTCCACAGGAGCTCACGATGGAATCTGCTGCCCTCCTATGGCCGTCCTGGTGCGGAACTAACAGAACGGAAATTCAAGACAAATTCCCTAGGTGATGCAAAGGGTTAACGCACTCAGCTAACTGAAAGGTTGGAGGGTTGAGTCCACCCAGAGGTGCCTCAGAGGAAAGGCCTGGTGATCTAATTCTGAAAAATCAGCCACTGAAAACCCTATGGAACACAGTTCTACTCTGACACACATGGGGTCAGAGTCTCGGCAACTGGTTTTTCAAGACAAATGGAGCGCTTAGAGATACTAAGAGGGGGTGCTGGAGGTAGTCAAAGGGCAAGAGGAGCAATGCAAAGCCACCAGAGGAAAGCAGGGACCGCCCTGTGCAGCAGTGGTCCTCATACTGTCTGATCTCAGCACTCCTTCACACTCAAAAATTATCAAGGACCCCAAAGGCCCCAAAGACCTTTTGGTATATGGGTTAATTCTCTCCTATCAGAAATTACAACTGAGAAATTTAAAAAATATTTATGTATCAATCCCTTTAAGAATTAAAAAAAAGATTTTTCATGTCAACACAAATAACATGTTTTTATGAAAACTGCTATATTTTTCAAGACAAAAAGTGTTAATGAAAAGAGTGGCAGTTTTACATGTTTGCAGTTCTCTTTAATGTCTGGCTGGAGAGAAAACAGCCGGATTCTCCCATCTGCTTCCATATTCAATCTGTTGCAGCATCACATTCATGCAGTTTCTGGAAGACTCCACTATGCACTCGTGAGAGAGTGAAAAAGGCAACAAACATCTTAGTATTATTATGGAAATAGTTTGGACCTCACAGGCCCCCAGGGCCACACTTTGAGAACTGCTGCTGTTGAGTTTGAGCTCAGAACTGTCTCCCACTCAGGTTCCTCCTCCATCAGCTCATTGGATCCTCAGGGGTGACAAGCCCAAGGCAGAGGGAGGGGACTGGGGGGCTGGCTCAGACCACTGAGCCAGCTATGAGAAAGTGGAGATTGAGCAAATGGAGATTTAGAGTGTGGGAAATTAAAAAAATATGTTTACCAAGAAGAAAATGTTGAGAGGCTGAAAGATAAATTCTAAAATATAGGGGGGAAAGACAAAATAATAGAGAACACGAGGGAACAAGTAAGAGAGAACAAGGAACAGTCTGAGAGATCTAACACCAATGTCAAAGAAAGCCCCCAAAGAGAAAAGAGAAGAAATACATAAATAAGAGGAGAAAAACTCCAAGACCTGAATAAAGACACAAATATTCAGACCGACAGGACACAAGGGATGCTGAGTAGCATGGATGACAGAGAAAAATAAAAGACACCTCCCTGGCTTCTGCAAGTAATCTGTGCACACACTACGTCAGGGTTGGGGTGACTTTATCAAAGGTCTGGGGGCTCTCGAGGTGAGGTTACATCATAGAGTATGGCCGTGGAGCTCCCGTTGGCTCCTTTTCCTCGTCCATCAAGTGTACTATCACAGACAGCCATTCAGCTGTCCCTGCATAACCAGACCAGCAAAAGAAAAGCCGTCAAACTTAACCTTTCTTATAAGACAGTTGAGGTTATACATAGAAAAAAATGATCAGGTGCACAATAATTTTTTTTCTTTAGAGTAGGCTAAATGACTCGCTAAGGTCCCTAGGTGGTGCAAATGGTTTGTGCTTGGTTGCTAATCTAAACGCTGGTGGTTTGAACACACCTAGAAACACCAGGGAAGAAAGGCCTGGCAATCTGCTTCTGTAAAGATTACAGCCAAAAAAACCCTATGGGGCAGTTCTACTGTGTCACATGGGGTCACCTGGAGTTGGAAACTAGCTGGATGGCACCTAACAACAACAACATGGTCATTCTATGTTCAACTTTTTGAGGAACCATCCAAGTGTTTTCCATAGGGGTTGCACCATTTGACATTCCCACCAGCAACGGATGAGGGTTCCTGTTCTCCACAACCTTGCAACACTTGCTGTGTTTCATCATTTCCATTCTAATGGGGGTGAGGTGATATTTCTTTGTGGTTTTGATTTGCATTTCCCTAACGGCTATTGGAGTCCTGCTTACACAGTAGTTACGAGCTACGGCTGCGAACCAAAAGGTTGGCAGTTTGAATCCACCAGGCGCTCCTTGGAAACCCTATGGGACAGTTCTACTCTGTCCTGTAGGGTCACTATGAGTTGGAATCGACTCGATGGCAACGGGTTTTTTATTCTCGGTTAATGGCTAATGATGTCGAGCATATCAGTTTGTTGTTGTTGTGAGGTGCCGTCAAGTTGGTTCTGACTCATAGCGACCCTATGTACGACAGAACGAAACACTGCCCAGTCCTGCCCCATCCTCACAATTGTCCCATTGTTGCAGCCACTGTGTCAACCCATCTCGTTGAGGGTCTTCCTCTTTTGTGCTGACTTTCTACTTTACCAAGCATGATGTCCTTCTCCAGGGACTGATCCCTCCTGATAACATGGCCAAAATAAAGTACCAGTTTACTCAGTTCTATTTCAGACAGTGTTGCTGCTCCCTCCTTGCAGCTCTCTCTGTGCAGTTAACTTACCTCCCTTGATGTTGAAATAGTTCTCATTTTTAGATTTGTTCTTCATTTTTGAAACACCTCTTCTTGGTTGGGAATGATTCTCTTTGTTCTATGTGTTTCTGCTGGGTAGCTTTAGTGGGTTTGGCATGGAGGTGGCATCCTGCGCTGTTATTGATTACACATGGCAGTGGGGCTGTGGTGTGTACTAGTTAAGAGCACATATTTTTGGAACCAAATGTCCTGGGTTTGTATACCAATGACTTCTTACTTCCTGCTTGATCTTGGGCCAAGCCACTTAACCTCTCTGGGTCTCAGTTTCTTCATCGGTAAAATGGAATAAGAATAGTACCGATACCCTAGCAGTGTTATGAGGATTAAAGGAGTTAGCCACAGGACCTCATTCAGTACAGTACCTGGCACATGGTAGGCACTGGGTAAGGGTTTCTATAATCACTACTCTCCAGAAAGTCCACAGCATTGCTTCAAGGCCTTTCCAAGGGTGTCCCGTGCACCCCCCTCACCCCTTACCCCGAGTCTCTCCTGCCTGCCCCAGGGACCTCCTGGCCAATTTCCTCAAAGCTTCCCCACAGCTCTCCGGTCATTTGCTCAGACTGGATCCTTTCTCCCCACCATCATTCAAAGATGCCCAGAAATCCCACATCCTTCACTCCACCTTTTCTGGTGGCGCAGTGGTTAAATGCTCAGCTGCTAACCAAAAGGTCAGCGGTTTGAACCCACCAGCTGCTCTGTGGGAGAAAGATGTGGCAGTCTGCTTCACAAAGATTACAGCCTTGGAAACCCTATGGGGCAGTTCTACTCTGTCCTGTAGAGTCGCTATGAGTCAGAATTGACTCACTGACAATGTTTTTCTTCCCTCCATGAGTAAGCTACTGGCAGGCATGCTGTCAACACTGTTCATACACGAGGGGTCAGGTGTCTCCTAACTTACTAGCCATTCTGCTAGTTCACCTCTCTTTCTCTCCTTGTTCTAACTTCAGGATAACAGACCCGTTACCCCCATTGCCGTTGAGTCAGTTTTGACTTACAGTGACTGACAGTCTACCTTAATCCCTTTGCTTTCATCTGTTATCTCCCAGAACCATTCCAACCTTCTCTAAAGACATCTGATTGTGGCTCATACTATTCTTGTGACCCCATTTTCTCCTATTGTTTTGGTAACTTCATCATGTATGTGGATGAAGCAAAAGACACCATAGCCAAGGCTCCCTTATCCTCTTTAGCTGGGCACATGGTTACTTGCTATAAAGGTATTTCCCAGTCTCCCTTGTAACTAAGTATGGCCATGTGCCTAATGGCCAATTAGATATAAGCAGAAGTATTATGTGCAACTTGTGGGAAGTGTTTTTAAAAGGAGGAAATGCATCCTTTTCTTCCTTTCATGCTGATGGAATGTGGACACAATGGCTGGAGCCTGAGCAGCCAGATAGGACCATGAGGTGAAAGCCACATATTGAGAACATCAAAACAAGATGGGAGCCTGATTCCCTGCTGCCACGAACAATCATGCCTTTCCTAGATTGTCTATGATTGGAATTCTTTTAAGTGAGAAAACAATAACCTACCTTGTTTAAACCACTGGTATTTTTGTTATATGCAGTTGGACCTAATCTTTATTCTCAAGGAGTTTAAGAGACTTTCCCCAGGTCACACAGTAACTGGCAAAGCCAGGATATGAACCAGATAATTTTACTCCAGAGCCCGTAAGACATGGGGAAGGGGGGCTGCCTCACCTAAAGGTCTTTACAGAGGGGGCCCAGCACAGCACAGGGGAAGGCAGTCCATGAGCTCCAGGCTGCAACAAGAAGCCAAGTGCACATGTGCTGGTGGCAGAGAAGGGAACAAGAGGAACACATAACCCAGAAGGGAGGGGATATGCTTCCCCATGTACACTCTATACCCCCCTTTCCAAATGTAGTACAGGGAGGGGACTCGGAAGACGGAGAAGAAAGCTGGCACTTGGGTTCAACTAGTTACATGAGGTTCCACTTTAAGGCCGTCTTTTTAGCCAATGAATATGTAATTTGATTCCTGCAACAATTTCACACTGCTATAATTTTATAGATTTATACTATTTTAGGAGATCTGGTCTAATTTTAGATTTATACTCTGCCTCTAGAATTGCGTGAACAGAAGCTTCCAGAAAGAGTTCCACATTCTCTTTTCACTGCCTAAGTTCCTTTGCTTACATCCTTGACATGGGAGAGGGCAAGTATCAATGAAGAGAATAGAGAGCCCAGAGACCGATCCACCTGTTTATGGAAACTTGGTGCATATCTGAATAGCTCTACGAAGCAGTAGAGAAAGGAGGAACTACTCAGTAAATTAGTGCTGGGACAACTGGTTACAGATTGAGAAAGAAGTAAAATTAGGTCCCTAATAAAGGCCAGAGGAGCCCTTGTGGCACAGTGGTTAAAGTGCTCGGCTGCCAACCAAAAGCTCAGCGGTTCAAACCCACCAACTGCTCCTCAGGAGAAAGATGTGGCTATCTGCTTCCATAAAGATGTATAGCTTTGCAGCTAACAGACACATGAAGAAATGCTCACGATCATTAGCTGTTAGAGAAATGCAAATCAAAACTACAATGAGATAGCATCTCACCCCAACAAGGCTAGCATTAATCCAAAAAGCACAAAATGATAAATGCTGGAGAGGTTGTGGAGAGACTGGAACACTTATACAATGTTGGTGGGAATGTAAATCGTACAACCACTTTGGAAATCGATTTGGCACTTCCTTAAAAAACTAGAAATAGAAGTACCATACGATCCAGCTATCCCGCTCCTTGGACTATATCCTAGAGAAATAAGAGCCAACACATGAATAGATATATGCACACCTGTGTTCATTGCAGCACTGTCCCCAATAGCAAGAAGATGGAAACAACGTAGGTGCCCATCAAAGGACGACTAGATAAACAAATTATGGTATATCTACACAATGGAATACTACACAACGATAAAGAACAATGATGAAGCCATGAAACATAACATAGAGGAAGCTGGAGGTCATTATGCTGAGTGAATTTAGTCAGTCACAGAAGGACAAATAGTGCATAAGACCACTATTTTAAGAACTCAAGAAAAGGTTTAAAGACAGAAGGAAACATTCTTAGATGGTTACAAGAGTGGGGAGGGAGGTTGAGGGTTATTTGCTAACTAGATAGTAGATAAGAATTCTCTTAGGTGAAGGGAAGGACAGCACACACTACAGGGGAAGTCAGCACAACTGGACTAAACCAAAGCTAAGAAGTTTCCTGAATACAATCAAACACTTTGAGGGATAGAGTAGCAGGGGCAGGGGTCTGGGGACCATGCTTTCAGGGGACATCTAGGTCATTAAGAAAATGTTCTGCATCCTACTTTGGTGAGTGGTGTCTGGGGTCTTAAAAGCTTGCAAGCGGCTGTCTAAGATGCATCAATTGGTCCCAACCACCTGGAGTAAAGGAGAATGAAGAACACCAAAGACAAAAGGAAAGTATTAGCCCAAGAGACAGAAAGGGCCACATAAACCAGAGACTTCATCAGCCTGAGACCAGAAGAACTAGATGGTGCCCAGCTACTACCAACAACCACCCTGACAGGGAACACAACAGAGAGTCCCGGATGGAGGAGAAAGGTGGGGTGCAGAACTCAAATTCTAGTAAGAAGACCAGACTTAATGGTCTGAGACTGGAGGAACCCCGGAAAGCATGGCCCCTGGATTCTCTATCAGCCCAGAACTAAAACAATTCCCAAGGCCAACTCTTCAGATGGGGATTGGACTGGACTGTGGGACATAAAGTGATACTCGTGAGGAGTGTGCCTCTTAGCTCAGGTAGATACAAGAGACTAAATGGGCAGCTTCTGTCCGGAGGTGAGATGGGAAGGCAGAGAGGGTTAGGAGCTGGTTGAATGGACATGGGCAATCAGGGATGGAAAGGAGGAGTGTGCTGTCACAGTATGGGGAGAGCAATCAGTCACATAACAATGTATGTACAAATTTTTGTATGGGAAAAAATAATAAAATAAAAGATTTACAGCCTTGGAAACCCTATGGGACAGTTCTACTCTGTCCTGTAGGGTTGCTATGAGTCAGAATTGACTCGACGGCAGTGGGTTTGGTTTGGTTACTAAATGCCATACATAAAATAAAATTTCAGATAGATTAAAAATCTTAATGTGAAAATAAAAATTTAAGCTTTTAGAAGACCTCAAGGGTAGGGTTTCTTAAATAAGATTCAAAGGCATAAACCATAAAAGTAAGTGATTGATATATGTAACAACACTAACATTTTAAACTTAACTTTGCTCTATCAAAAGACCCGTGAGAGAGGGTGGGAGAGACAAGGCACAGGCTAGGAGAAGATATTTGGAATGCACGTAAGTTTAGCATCTATTCAGAATACACACACACACACATACATACAATCCAACTGAAAAATGGGCAAAGGATATGAACAGACAAGGAAACTGGCACAACCAATAAACATATGCGCAGATGTTTACCATCATTAAAAACTGAGGAAATGAAAAGGTGGAAGCAACTTAAAGGTCCATCAACAGATGGATAACCAAAATGTGGTACATACATACACTGGACTATTACTCAGCCATAGAGAGGAACGAAGTCCTGACATGTGCCACAACATGGACGAACCTTGAAAACAATATGGTGAGTGAAATAAGTCAATCACAAAAGGACAAATACTGCATGATCCCACTTATATGAAACAGGCAAACGTACAGAGATCAAAGTTCATTACTGGTTACTAGGAGTGGGAGGGAGGAGGGGGTTCTTTCCTTGGGAGGCACTGAGTTTCTGTTGATTTGGAAGTGGATAGTGATGTTGGTTACACCATGATGAACGTGACCAGTGTCACTGAATTGTACATGCAAAAACCGCTAAATTGGCAAATGTTCTGTTATATATATTTTTACCACAATAAAACGATGCGGGGGGGGGGGGGGGACCGCAGAAATGCAAACTGAAACCTGAAGGAGATAACACCCATCCATTTAGCAAAAATGAAAATTCTGATGATACCAAGTGTTGGTAGGTTTGGGAGAAAGGGGAGTTCTCATATTGCTGAAGGATAAATTGATACAACTGCTCAGGGAGCAACTGAAGTCTAGCCAATTATTTTAGATAAATATGTATTTTTCCCTCTCACCCACACTCACAAAACATAACCGAATGTTCATTGCGGTATAGCTATCATACAGAAACACTGAAAACTCCTAAATGTCCATCAACAGCATAATGGATAGTGGAATATCACACAATGGAATATTATGCAGTCGTTAAAATGACTGAACCAGAGTTACATTTATACACATGAACATCTCAAACATGTAAACTAAAGCAAATTGTCCAATACATACACTATGATAGCACTTTTGTAAAGTTTTTTTTTTTAAAAAAAAAACATGCCAACATGCAAAACTAAACAAAACATGGATGGGAAGGATAAAACGGACTTCTGGACAGCAGAAGGGTGGCAATAGGATTAGGGGCAGGGCTGCAAAATGACAGAGTTTACTGCTAACAAGAAATCTGAGGCCAACGTGGACAAATATTAAGATTAGTTGACTGGTTACATCCGGGGGTGGGCATATAGGTGCTTGTACACCAGTTCCCTGCTCTTGTGTGTTGGAATTCTATCTTTTCGAATCCCTTCATCTTTCCTCCCCTGCACTGGTGTTCCGGGTACCCTGGTCTCCCACCTCCTCGGGAACCAAGCTTTCGCATGTTGAGTCTCCTCAGCTTCCGTCGTTCTCTCTCCAGTAGCTGTTACTTGTGTCCTCTCACACTGACTTGTGTTGCCCAGTTTTAACAGAGTCTTCCCCTTAATCATGCGGCTCCTTCCCTCACTTGCCAATCTACTTCAACATGGTACCCCCACCTTCAGCTTTTCCCTCTGAATGTGGCCTCCATCTCCAGCATCCCCCATCAGGCCTTTGACAAAGATCTCTTTATGCTTAACAAATCCTAACATTTATCCAATATCATCCTTGGAAACCCCAGTCTAAGGCCTACTGTTTCAAAGATAAATACTTCCCTAATTGCCACATTTAATGGACTTCTGGCAGTTTTTCTTCCCCCTTAACCTCTTGGTAGAAGTTGCTGGGTGGTGCAAATGGTTAACATGCTTGGCTACTAACTAAAAGGCTGGAGGTTGGAGTCCACCAAGAGGAGCCTCAGAAGAAAGTCATGGTGATCTGATTCTGAAAAATCAGCCATTGAAAACCCTATGGACACCAAAGAAGACATTAAAATGGCCAACAGACACATGAGGAAATGCTCGCGATCACTAGCCATTAGAGAAATGCAAATTAAAACCACAATGAGATACCATCTCACCCCGGCATTACTGGCACGAATCAAAAACACTGGAAATAACAAATGTTGGAGGGGCTGCGGGGAGATCGGAACTCTTATGCACTGCTGGTGGGAATGCAAAATGATACAACCATTTTGGAAAATGATATGGCGCTTCCTCAGAAAGCTAGAAATAGACATACCATTCAATCCAGCAATCCCACTCCTAGGAATATATCCTAGAGAAATAAGAGTCGTCACTCGAATAGACATATGCACACCTATGTTCACGGCAGCATTGTTCACAACAGCAAAACGATGGAAACAACCTAGACGCCCATCAACAGATGAATGGATAAACAAACTATGGTACATACACACAGTGGAGTACTATGCAACGAGAAAGAACAACAATGAATCTGTGAAGCATCTCATAACATGGATGAAACTGGAGGACATTATGCTGAGTAAAATAAGTCAATCACAAAAGGACAAATATCGTATGAGACCTCTATTGTAAAAACCCATGAAAAAGTTCACACACAAAATGTAACAATCTTTGTTGGTTACCAGGGATGGGAGGGTTGTGGGGGGAAATACTAAATAGGCAATAGATAAATGGTATCTTGGGTGAAGGGTGAGACAGTACACAATACAGGGGAAACTAGCACAACCTGTACAAGGAAAGTTCATGGAAGCCCCACAGACACATCCAAACTCCCTGAGGGACTGAATTGCTGGGCAGAGGGCTGTGGGGACCATGGTCTCGGGGAAAATCTAGCTCAATTGGCATGACACAGCTTATAAAGACAATGCTCTACATTCTACCTTGGTGAGTAGTGTCTGGGGTCTTAAAAGCCTGTGAGCCGCCAGCTAAGATACTCCACTGGTCTCATCCCTTCGGGAGCAAGGGAGAATGAAGACAACGGGATACAAGGAAAAGATTAGTCCGAAGGACTAACTGTCCACAGCTACCAAGGCCTCCACCGGACTGAGTCCAGTACAGCTAGATGGTGCCCGGCTACCACCACTGACTGCTCTGACCAGGATCACAACAGAGGGTGCTGGACAGAGCTGGAGAAGGATGTAGAACATAATTCTAACTCACAAAAAAAAGACCAGATTTACTGGCCTAAAGAAGACTGGAGAAACCTCGAGAGTATGGCCCCCAGGCACCCTTTTAGCTCAGCAGTGAAGCTACCTCCGAGGGTCACTGTTCAGCCTGGGAGCGGACATCCCTGTAAAACCAAATGAGACTAACTAGGTACAGGAGTCCAGTGACAAGGGCCAGAAGGTAGAAAGGGACAAGGGAGCTGGTGATAAGGAACCCAAGGTTGAGTAAGGATATTGTTGATGTGTTGTGAGATTGTTAACCATTGTCATAGGGCAACATTTGTAGTAACTGTTAAATGAGAAACTATTTTGTTCTGTAAGTCTTCATCTTAAGTGAGAATAACAGCACAATTGGAAGAGCATATTCAATGTCACTGAACTGTGCATGCACAAATTTTTGAAATGGTGTATCTTTGGTTATGTGTAGTTTCACCAAAAAGAAACAAGGGTTGAGAAGTTAGAGGGTTAATATGTTGTGGGGTTGTTAACCAATGTCATAAAACAACACATGTACTACTGTTTCATGAGAAACTATTTGTTCTGTAAGCCTTCACCTGAAGTACAATAAAAAATATATGTATAAAAAAAAAAAAAAAGAAAACCCTATGGAGCGCAGTTCTACTCTGACACACATGGGGTCGTCATGAGTTAGAATTGACTTGATGGCAACTATTTAACTTCTTGGTAGCTTTTAACATCGGGAACCATCTCTCATCCTCTTAAAACTCTTCCTACTTCTGGCTTTCACGACTGTGATGCCATCAGCCCTGTGTCTCTGACTGCTCATTAGTCATAAGTCATAGCTCTGCAGCTTTCCAACTGCTGGTCCATGGACATGCCACCACCAGGACAAAAGGCAATGGGCCTTCTCAGCCCTCCTCCCACCCCGTTCACCAAACAGTCCAGCAAAAAGAAAGCTCCTGTCAAATATCAAAATACACTTTTATTCCTCTCCCAATAAATACCCAGTCACAGCACTCAGATTATTTCTGGAACAAGTGGACAGAGCTACCAGGCTGAACTCCAAACACAGCACCTGTGTTGTCTCAGCTACTCAGCAGCTGTGCTCACTAGCAGCAACAGCTGCCTGCTCTGCACGACTCAGGGAGCTTAAGTCACCATCAGGAGACTCTCCTTGCAGCCCAGCACTGTGTCAGATGTGCAGAGGAAAAGGAAAACCCACCTTGTCCACTCCCCCAACCAAAGTGCCCAGAGCTACGGCCAGAGAAGGAATGGAGATTGAGCTGCTGAATGTCAGCTCTCGCCTGGCCCCCATGCACTGGTTTCTGTTGAGGATGGACACTTGATAAAGGCATCACTGACATTTTGGCAACCACCTTCGAGTGTTTCTGTCACGGGGATGTACTCACAACAGCCTGCTCCACCTCAGAGAGGTCAGATGTCATGCCTCGCTGCTCTCTCTGAGAACCTTTGCTTAGGAAACTTGCTGGTCAAATAAATAATATCAGAGAGGGAGGACAGCGAAGCCTCTCTCCTTCATAACTGGGCCTGCAGCACACGTTATCCTGGGAGTGCTGCAGAGATGCAGGAAGAGAGGTCAACACTTACAAACAGACCAAATGACAACATCCCAATGGGGTTCATCTATTTATTGATACTAATATTAAGCCATTTCCCAGCAAGAACTTGATGTCACAGGAACAGGACTCTGCTTCTAAAGGTAATAAAATAACAATGACATCTTAGACAAAGCACTGGGAACATTCCTTGCAGAAAAAAATGGCTTGTCTTCTTTTGCCAGAGTGACAGGTGCTTAGTTGAGTTCCCAAGCATGTACTCCTGGTCCCTAATAGATGAACATCTTTGTTCACATTGGCCCTCGGAGAATTCCAGGCCGTGAAGTATGAATAGGCATCCTTCTCCACGTCCCCTCCCTGCATTGGGTAACCCTTCCCAGTTCATCTGGATAAATCTGTGTTTCCTGTCAGTGAAGTGAGTGCTGATGACAGGGTGAGCCAAAGTCTGGTGACAAAAACAACTAGCACCAAAAAGCTGGTTCTGCTTCATCTTCACGAAGTAAACACGATGATTTTTATTCTTCTTTTTAAAGGAAAGAAAAGTCTTAAAAATATATGGCACTAGAGTGAAAACTATACAACTGCATCAGGTTAAAATTTCCCACAGCTTCCAGCCCACAGCACTGCGCTTCACGTCAGATGTAGAGCTGATGGGAGGCCAAGGTGTCCATGAAAGGGCGAACCAGGTTGTCTGTGGAGAAGTAGAAGATGAGGCCGAATGTGATGGAGATGGGCAGGGCGGGCAGCGCTTTCTTGAAGACGGCCAGCAGCAGGAGGGTCAGACACAAACCCTGCAGGACACAGAGGAGGTGAGGGGTGGGGAGGGCGACTCCACCATGTGGACGTGTAGGGGGAGGCGGGAAGGGAGCACTTTGGAAGGGACTTGATGACAGCCTAGTCCCTGGGCTCAGGAGCTTTTTCAAGGACTTGTCACCCCATTATCTTCCCTGATCCCTGCAACAGCTCTGTGAGGTATCACAGGGCAGATGTTCTCACTCTCATCACAACACCCCACACGCTAGTGGGCGAGTCAGAAAGCAGCCTCCTGACTCCAAGGACAGGGCTGTTCTCCCAGACTATGCGGCCTCCCCGGTCTGCCTGTCACAGTCACTCAGGACAGTAAGACGCGTCCCCGGTCTGCCTGTCACAGTCACTCAGGATGCTAAGACGCCTCCCCTCAGGGAGCATGTATTTATACAAGAACTGGATGAGCCCAACTGAAATGCTGGGGAGGTTCTCAGCAGCTCACATCAGGGGAATCAATGATGTTGTGTGACCCATCCCCTGGGAAGGAGGTGTGGGAGGTGCCCATCTCACCTCCCCAGCCAAGGTAGGCAGTGAGCTGGGTGGGGACAAGGAACCAGAGAGCTGGCCTTATCCCTGGGGAAGCAGCAGGCTTCAGGTCAGACAATTGGAGGAGGAGGGCCTGGAGGCCTGTCGCCCCTGACACTCATTTGTGGGCAGAAACAGAATCTCCAAAAACCTGGGCCACCAGCCTTAATGTGCCCTGCCACATAACACCCAGGGTTTTCCTCAAACGTGCAGAGCACTGAGAATTGACTACTCTGAGACTCTACCTCCTCTGATCCTAAAAGGAAGACGTCTGAGGTGAAATCATAATAGGATGTCTCCCCACTGTGTGTATTTGGCCATGTTAAGTGACTACAGAGGCCGACAAATTTCACTGCTGGGGTTCAAAGTGATGGGGTTGTCCTCCAAACCTCAGAAGACCCTGGAATGCAGAACCCCACGGTGTCCAGGTGGCACAGAGGAGAGGGAAGCATACAGGCTCCAGAGTTAGAGAACTGAGCTTAAATCACAACTTAGTCCCTCACTAGCTTTGTGCCCATGGGTAAGGCTCATAACCTATTTCTAAAAATCTGAGGTAATCATACTCACCAGGGTATTGTGAGACAAGCACACAAAACTTTTAGCCAAGTCCTCAGCATGGAGTGCTGCTCAATGAATGTCAGAGCTCCTGGGTCACCCCCTCCCCTTGCACTGTCCTGAACAGTCTGGGGAGGGTCTTGTTGACAACTACCAACCAACCAAACAGTTGCTGTCGAGTCAATTCTGACTCATGGCGCCCCATGTGTGTCAGAGTAGAACTGTGCTCCACAGGGTTTTCAATGGCTAATTTTTCTGAAGTAGATCACCAGGCCTTTCTTCTGAGATGCCTCTCGGTGAACTCAAACCTCCAACCTTTTGGTTAGCGGCCGAGTGCGCACCACTCAGGGACTCCTGTCGACAGCTACCAAAAAAAAAAATAAAAATAAAAACCAAACCAAACCCGTTGCTGTCGAGTTGATTCCAACTCATAGCGACCCTATAGGACAAAGCAGAACTGCCCCATAGGGTTCCCAAGGAGCGCCTGGTGGATTCAAACTGCCAACCTTTTGTTTAGTAGCCGAGCTCAACCACTGCACCACCAGGGCTCCAAATCTTTGGTCTTGAGGATCTTCTTGACAGTCCCCCAAACCAAACCAAACCCACTGCTGTCAAGTCAATTCCAACTCATAGTGACCCTGTAGGACAGAGTAGAACTGCCCTATAGGGTTTCCAAGGCTGTAAATCTTTACGGAAGCAGACTGCCACATCTTTTTCCGGCGGAGCTGATATTTGAACCAACGACCTTTCGGTTAGCAGTGAGCACTTAACTACTGCACCAGCAGGCTCCTTTTGACAGTCCCATCCAGCTCCAATAACTGCTTTTGCTCTCCAGAGGGAGGACTGAACCTGAAAACTCCCTGGGGATCCTGAGGCCCCCTTGTGAAGACCCTGGAGAACACGACGCCCAGGGTGTTCACTCACAATAAGGATGGCCACGAAACAGGCCAGCGTGGTGTTCCAGTCCCCGCTGCCCGTGGCTGCCGCCTTGCCCACCAGCACGCTATAGAAGATGAAGTCCCCGAGGCCGAGCTTCACACCCCCTGTGTGGGGAAGAGAAAGTGCACCCATTGGTCTCCGAAGCCCCGAGAGGCTGACAGAGGGAGTGAAGAGAGGCTAACACTAGGCAGGAAAGCACAGCCCCTCTGCCCGGCCAAGGGAAGGAGGCGCCAGAGCCCTGGGACCTCAGGGGACTGGACAATATAGAGTCCCTGCCCAGCCTGGTCCCCCTCACATGGACCCTGGGAACAGCCACGCAGACTGGTGACAAAAAACAGGCTGTCCTCTGGAAAATGGCGGCCAGTGGGAAAAGGTGGGGAAACCCGTGGTTTGGGCAACTTACAACCTGGGCAGTCAAAAGCAGGCATTTCTGATACTCGGGTAAAACCAGGGCTTGGCACTTAATTGAGTGAAGAAAAGAAAAAATAAAAATATACTGCCCAGCATTGGGGGAATTGTGTACAGTAGCCCTCCTTATCTGCCATTTCGATTTCTGTGGTTTCAGTTACCTGCAGTCAACCACTGTTCAAAAACGTTAAATGAGTACATAGCATGATGAAATCTCATGCCGTCACTATGTAACTTTTATTACAGTATGTTGTTTTTAATCATTCTATTTTATTATTAGTTATTGTTAATCTCTTACTGTGCTTAATTTATAAATTAAACTTTATCACAGGTATGTATGCATAGGACAAATTGTAGTACATATAGGGTTCGGTACCACTCTTGGTTCAGGCATCCACAGGGGAATCTTGGAATGTATCCCCCACAGGTAAGGGGGGACTACTGTACAACTTAGTGCTAAGTCTGAATTATACATTTTTTCCTAGGAATTTTAATTTCACTACTTTCAAGAACATGCAATTGTACATACCTAGATAGAAGGCCTCTGGGGACCCCCCCCCCCAAAAAAAAAAACTAAAATTATTTTGTAATTAGCCTCTACATTACTGATAAGTAAATTAGAGCTTCTAAAATACTTTCATTTTCTTTCATGCAGCTGCCCTTGTGCTCCTGTGTGTGAGATTATTTTGTTCCCGTAGACAAGAGAAAGGCTTACATAATAAACTCGCCAAGCAGGCCTGTCGTGAGGACACCCATGGCTGCCTCACCTGTCCACCACTCCTCCCTTCTGAGCTCCAAGCAGAGGGGTCCCGCCTCCTGTTGCCCCGCCCTTCCTCCACGACCTCTTCATCAACACCGTATTTGCACCTCTGATTTCAACTGCTCCCCTCAGCTGGCTCCTCCCTCGGTGCCTAATAAACATGTTTAAGTCTTGCTCATCTTAAAAATACTGCTGTCTTTGCCCTGGTCCCTCCCTCTCTCACTAACAGCCCAACCACCCCCCTTCCTGCCTCTCCCTCCCTTTATCTCACTTCTGAAACCTAGCGGCACCAGGCACCTGCACCCTACCCGGCGACTGGCCCAGGAGGGCCCAGGCCATTGCTTGGCTGTCCCAGTGCTTGCAGCACACCCCTCCCCTGTCCAGGTCCAGTCCCTCACACAGGCTACACCTCAGGGTCTTCCATGGGCTCCGGCCTACCCCGTACGCCCTGGACTGTCCTTAGCACTCTCCATTCTGGCCCTGCACCTTCCCAGGGGCTCTTCTTCAGGCCCTCGGTTTTGACATCTGTATGTTGATGACTCCAACGCCGGGTCTCAAACCCTGGCCCCTCCCCGGAGCCCCTCACCCACTGAGTGTCCACTGGTGTCTCCACCTGAGCGTGTGGCAGACCTTCGTGCTCGCCTGTCCAAAACCCAGCCAGACCTCCCACACGCCTGCCTGACTGCGTCTTGGTGGGCATGTTTCACCCCCCCGACCCCCGCTACCTCCTCGTGTGTCCCTCACCCAGGGAGTCCTTCAGGGCCGTCCCACACGTGCTCTGGCTAGTCTCTGACCCTGACTCTCGATCTTCACTCTTTTCTGTCGTCTGGATGAGGGCAGCGCCCCCTCCTGGTCTCCCAGCAGTCCATCTGTCCAGATTCCTCCCCACCTCAGTATGGAATGTAGAGCTGCTCATTTTGTTTCCCTGCATAACCACCAGTGGTCCCTGTCACCTCCAGGATAAAACCTGAGCTCTCCCCACCTGTGCCACGCCCTGCAAGGTCTTTCCCAGGCCCCACACCGCAGCTGCTTCCTGCTCACCCCACCTCCTCTGCCCAACCACACCAAGCAGCTCCCTGAAGGCTCACTTCTCCTGTCCTCTTTCATCTCTCAGCCTTTGTAAATGCTCCGCCCCTCAGGACCTCCTCAGGCTTAGCCACCTCCCTGGGCTGAAAGCACCTGCAGCTGCTCCAGACTGCTTTACGCGCTCTGGGGTGCTGCTGCCGGCAAGGCTGAATGCACACTGACTGAATGACTGTGCTAATCCCCCTGGTAAAAGAACCAGGTCTTGAACCACCTCTGCACCTGCGTTCAAGACAGCCCTCCACAACAGCTACTCATGTCTCCCCAGGCTCTGCCCTGGGGAGGCATCCCCCCACCTCTGCCCCCTGCTCTGTGCTCCACGGCCTACTGGCAGACCCAATACAGAGGATGTGACCTGCCAGCCCAGCCCTTCCTTGGAGCCCCAAGCCCACCTGCCTCCCTTATAGCTGCACAGGGACCTCCTACAGGCCCCTCAAAGGCGGGACACCCAGATGGAATTCTCACCGGCCACAACTTGTCCCCCCCCAGTGGCATCCATCCTCCCATGCAGTGTAAAACCCTCCTGTGGCTCCATCTACTCCTGGGATACCCATGGACCCTCACCTTGAACTGGAAGGCCCCCCTCGCTACACCCCTGCACTGTCGGCCTAGCGCACCTTTACCTCCTCTAACTCATGGCAGCCCCCTGCCTGGGGGTCTCCTAGTGCAGGCCCCTCAGAAGACACGCTCCTCCTGGGCTGCCTCTCACCTGCTTACTGCAGTGAGCTCGCCTCAGAAGTTACTTCCTCAGATAACCTCTGACCCCTTCGGACCAGGCCACGCCCTAACCTGCTCTCCTGGCACCTATGTTCTCCTTCACAGTCCTATGTGTGACCAATGCCCCTCACCCCGTTAGACTGTAAGGCCCAGGAGAACAGGGTGCTTTCTCCCCTGCACCCCAGCACAGCCAGGACTCAGTAAAAATCTGTTAAATAAATCGTTCAGCCTCAACGCAAAAGCTCCTGTGGCTGCCAGCCAGGCCCCACCTTTGCAGGTTTCTTCACGACTCGTAAAGACGGCTTTGAAATGAAAAGGGGCTTCTCCCCTCACACCCTTCCCCTGGCCCCATCCTTGGCTGAAGCCGACCATCTGAACACGGGCACCTTACTTTCCTCCTCTTCCTCCAGCTCATCCCCCAGGTAGCCAGGCAGGGGGGGTTCAAAGACTTCTGGGTACGAGGGCTCCCCACAACTGTCATAGGAGTCTTCTTCTGGGTGTTGGTCATGGTGGTGAGGAGGTGGCAAAAAGAGAAACAAGCACAGTCAAAGGGCATCCCTTCGGCTCTGGGGAACAAAGCCCCAGGGGGGTGGGGTATGGCCCAGCATCACTGTAGGACCCCAGTCCTCCCCACCCGCACCAACCATCCTCAGCAGCCCCCGGAACCTGAAAGGGAATGCAGCCAAGTGAGGTTGGGTCAAGGGCTGACAAGCCAACCCTGCCCAGTCTCTAAGATGTGTGCCCAGGAGGGCTGCCCCTGATGCTCCCCAGAGAAGCCAAACCAGGCAGAGCTGGGGACAGGATGCAGAACATGGCCCCTGTCACCCACACAGGTGGGGTGCAGATGAGGAGCTGCCTCCCAATTCTGACAGGCTGTTGGCCTCCGGGACACTCACCCATCTCTGGATCATAGGGGAGCTGGAGGGCTCCCTGGGAGGAGAGGTCTGGCTTGGCCATGCCCACTGTCCACACCATGGCAGCTGCAGGAAGGAGAACAGGAGGTGCTAACTCGGGCTGTCCTCAGGCCTGGAAGGCAGGGGGCCAGTCTTTGCCCCCAGGAAGCCAACACAAGACCCTAAGTTTACATGGTATTTGTTTATATACATGGTTAGGAGGCCCTTGCGGTGTGGGGCCTGGACTCATTGACCAGGTGTGGGCAATCAATGTCTTTTCCTTTTTTCCCCCCTCCTCACAACTGCCTCACAAACAAGCTGCCTAGGTGATGCTAATGTTTAAGTGCTCAGCTAATAACTGAAAGATTGATGGTTCGAGTCCACTCAGGGGCGCCTCAGAAGAAAGGCCTGGTGATCTGTTGTCATTGTTAGGTGCTATTGAGTTTGTTCTGACTCATAGTGACCCTATGGACAACACAACAAAACATTGCCCAGTCCTACACCATCCTCACAACCGTTATGCTTAAGCCCACTGTTGCAGCCACTGTGTCAGTCCATCTCACTGAGGGTCTTCCTTTTTTTCACTGACCCTCGACTTTACCAAGCATGATGTCCTTCTCCAGGGACATCCAAAAAACCAGTCACTGAAAACTCTATGGAGCACAGTTCTACTCTGCACACGTGGGGTCACCATGACTCGGAATCAACTCAACAGCAATTGCTTTGGGTCGTTTTTTACCCAGAAACTACAACAATACTAGTGAACAGTTTTGTGAATTAACTGTCTTTTGTATCTCTAGCCTGGAACTATCTCAGCCTACCACCCGATACCTCCAACTCTCCACCTGAATGTTTGATGAGCACCTCAAACTTAACACGCCCAAAACACACTCTTGAACCCATCCCCCCAAACCTGCCCCATCACGTCTTCTTCCTCTCAGTAAATGGCAGCTCCACCCTATTAGCTGCTCAGGCCACGGCACCAATGTCATTCTTGACTCTCACACCCTAGCCATCCACACATTTGTCAATTTTGCCCCCAAAAATCCAACCACCTTTCACCACCCTCTACTGCTGCCCCTGGTCCAAACCCCATCGTCTCTTTCTTGGGTTATTATTTATACAGTCGCCAGGTCTCCTGCTTCCACTCTTGTCCCCCATACATTTTATTCTCCACTCAACAACCTGTGTTACATAAAGTCAGGTGGGCCTAAAATGTTTCAATGGCTTTACCTTTCACTCAGGAGGAAGAGCCAACGTCCTCGTCACAGCCTGCATGGTAAGAGTGGCCTGGACCCTCCCCATTTCTCAAACCTCTTCTCCCCCTCCCATCCCTACTCCCTCTGCTCCAGCCATACTAGACCCCTGGGCTCTCTCAATGCACAGGCACACTCTGCCTCAGGGCCTTTGCACCTGCTGCTGTTCCTTCTGCCTGGAACGCTGTGCCCCCAGATTTACCTACGTCAGATCTCTGGTCAAATATCAGCCTTATTAGAGAGAGTGTCCCTGACCACCTATGTGAAATAGCAGCCAACCCCACCCACCCTGAAGCCCGTCGCTCCCTTACCTGCTTTACTTTTCTTCACAGGACTTACCACCTCCTGACTTACATGTTTGTCTATTTCATTACTGTCTGTCTCCCTTCTAGAATGTGAGCAACGTCAGAGCAGACTTCACTTTGTTTCCTGGGGAGTCCCCGGAGCACAGACACTCAACACAGACGACTGTCCCAGGCACGACCCTCAGCCTTTACACACGTGACCCATCTCATCTCCCAAAAGGGCCTGCCACGTGCGTCCATGCCCTAGGACAGGCTGCTTACCGTCTCCCATCACAAGCTTGATGCTTCCCTTGTATAGAAATTATCTAGCACTTTGTAGCCAGTCAAGAAACCGTTTCCCTGAGCTCAGGGTACCCCACACCATGCAGACGCCAAAAACGTACAAACAAAAAAAACCCAAACCCACTGCTGTCGAGTCGATTCCGACTCATAGTGACCCTATAGGACAGGGAAGAACTGCCTCATAGGGTTTCCAAGGCTGTAATCTTTATGGAAGCAGACTGCCACATCTTTCTCCCGAGGAGCCACGGATAGGTTCCAACCACTGACCTTTTGGTTAGTAGCTGAGCGCTTTAACCATTGCCCCAGAACTCCAGAAACGTAAGCCCTCTGTTTAAATAAGCTCTCCCTTCTCAGTGATGGGGGGAGGATGGGTAGAAGCCACAGGGCTGTGGGCTCCCTGGGGCCAGGGGCCGTGTGGGTCTTGCATCCCACTGCAATTACTGGCACAGTACCTGCCACAGAGTGGGGACTTGACACAAGTGTGTTTGATGTGTACATAAACCCAAATCCCTACACATTGATGCTGAGGCCAGGGGCAAGACTGTGTACCTGCCCTTCAGAGCTGGGTAACTTCAGGCAGCCATGTGCTGTCAAGGAAAAACCAGTTACCATGGAGTCAGTTCTGACTCGTGGTGACCCTATGTGTGTCAGAGCAGAACAGTGCTCCACAGGGTTTTCAACGGCTGGTTTTTTTGAAGTAGGTGGCCAGGCCTTTCTACTGAGGCACTTCAGTGGACTTGAATCTCCAAACTTTTGGTTAGCAGCTGGGCCCAATTAACCGTTTGCACCATCTAGGGACTGTCAAGGAAGCCCAGAGAAAACCAGGAGACCCCTGCTCCCCTAGACCCCTGCCCCGAAGAATATCCACAAAGCCCTTACTCTGGAGCCTGGAGGGAGCCTGGAGGGGCTGGGCGCAGGGCTTCGAAGACTGCAGGCTCACAGGACATAGCCTGTGCCCACCACAAGCCACTGGAGGACGGGCGGGATGAAGGGGCGTGGATGGACTACGTCCCCTCTGACGCACCTTCCTGCTCTAACACCGTACGCCATCTCCTGTGTAGTGGCAGATACAGCCTGCCTTCATCTCTGCAAGGTGGACACCCTCCTGGGATTGTCAAGGCCACCCCTCCCCTTGGGCCCAGAAAAGGACAACTGTCTTAGTCACTCTGAAAGCCACAGGCAGGAGGGGTCCCTTGCCTCACTGCTGGCACTTCCTGGCCCCCCTTCAGGCAGAGGCAGGGGCTACTCACATGAGTATATCAGGGCAGGGAAGATGGGCTCATTTCTCTCCTGGGCGGTTTCCACCAGCATCCGCAGCGGCCCTTTGGGGCACAGCACAGCCACAAGATCTGGGAAAACAAAGAGTCCTCGTCACATGAAAAAGACATTTATTCCCAAATGGTCCCCAGAGAGAAGAGCCAGCCCCCTGACATAGAAGCAAGAGATGAACTGTCCCAGGGCCCCTCAGTGAGGGTCATCATGCATCCTGCAGTTCAGCTGACACCCGAAACCTGCGAGGTTCCAGTCACAGCTATAGCGTCGGCTCCTGCTGGAGCCCACAGTGGGGTCTCAAAGGAGTCACTGCCGGGTAGTGCAAACAGCTAATACACTCAGCTGCTAACTGAAAGGTTGGAGGTTTGGGTCCACTCAGAGGCACCTCAGAAGAAAGGCCTGACGATCTACGTCCAAAAAATTAAGCCATTGACAACCCTACGGAGCGCAGTTCTACTCTGACACACGGTGTCACCAGCAGTCAAAGTCTACCCAGTGGCAACTAGCACTGCTGCAAACCAGGAAAAGTGGTGCCTAGAAGTCGAGCAAGACTTGGGTTCGAATTCCACTTTGCTGAGCCTCGACTTCCTTTTCTTTAAAATGGAAGTAATAACACTAGTAATAGTAATCATGCTAATATCACTTAAATTAACATTTTGGGGTGCTCATTATTTATAGGGACTGTGCCAAATGCACTTAGGGTTGTTCTGCAAATAACTTAGTGTGTAAAGTGCTTAACGGTGCCTGGCACAAAATGAGTGTTCGATAAACGTTTGCTATAATCAGTAAGCATGTCAGTAACAATGGAAAATAAGGAGTTCTATAGGTTTTATCTCTAATAATATAATATAATAACGGGTTTTATTTCTAGAACACCATGAGTCTATGGGACTCCATGTACTTATGAAGGCGAACCTCTCAGAAGGGAGACCATCAGGGCATCCTTGGGAAGGAGGTGACTTTCCACCACCTGCCACCCTGTGCATCAGTAAGGAAGACCTGACATGAAGTGTTGTCGTCACGACTGCTCGCCTCACATACTGTCTGTAAGGAGGGAGTCCTTCTGACAAGGCCAGCGGCGATGATCTTCCTCATTTCTCTCCCTGCCGGCATCTTTAGGTCTCAGAACAAACCACTGCCCCACTCAAGCCTGCTATTTGTCAGCAGGGTTAAAGAGTTACAATTCCACCTAGGTGCACACCAGAATGTCTGACACCCCCCACCTCGGGTGCTCAGAGTAAAAAAAAATCTACCTGGTGCTTCCTGTAGTAAGTCACGCAACCCCTGGAGGCACTTTTTGTCCCTCAGCTATGGTGCTAGGTGCAGCACGCATAGCAGAACTTTCCAGCTCACCTAACTAAGCCTACCTACCTGGGGGACTGGCATAAGGCAGGCCCTTGGGTCTCCTGCCTATGGTACATAGTATGGCACGTGTAGAAGAGTCTTC
This sequence comes from Dugong dugon, assembly GCA_030035585.1. Classification (NCBI taxonomy): domain Eukaryota; kingdom Metazoa; phylum Chordata; class Mammalia; order Sirenia; family Dugongidae; genus Dugong; species Dugong dugon. The sequence continues at coordinate 16,300,448 of CM057469.1, read as the reverse complement.
CATCTCCACTGGACAGCTTTTGAGCTGCGGGCACTGCTCGTCATGGAATTTTTCCTGTTGTGTGTGCTGTCTGCTTCTTGCTGTAAGTAATAAAAGCTACTTGCCACATGCTAATGCTGACTGGAAGGATGTGATACTCATGGAGAAATCACTATTAGTGATTGCTGCCCTTTTTCTAATGGCCTTCTGGCTATTTAGAAACCCAGGACAACCTGTGAGTGTAACACACCGTACACAGAGATGGCACCCAAGATGACCCAGGCTGACCACTCCGGGAGGTACTTGATGAACACCAAGGCCATGAGCGCGCTGATCATGATGAGGTAGGCCTGCTGCAACACGAGGGGGCCCTTCCAGTGGATGCACACCATGCCTACCGCCCCAAAGTTCCAGACGGTCAGGAAGAGGGTGGGGTAGTCCATGGCCACGTTGTAGGTCTTGAGCACTTCGCTGCAGGGACCAAGACAGAGCCCGGGAAGAGGTGAGACCCTGACACAGGTTAACAGTCCCTGCTCTTCAGCCTGGGTTCTTCCAACCTCTGGCCTTATTTACTAACATCCCTTCTCCCCATTCCCATTGGCCCTACAACCAATCACCTGACATATTTTCTGGAACAAGGTGGGGTGTAAAGTGACAACTCATGCTTGGGAAGGTTCATATAAACGTCTGCTGGCATGACCTGGAAGACCCTTTTGCATAGGGAAAAGGTCCTTGGAATGTGTTTTCTTGGTAGAACAAGTGGTTAACATGCTTGCTGCTAAGACAGGTTAAATGTTTGAGTCTACCCAGAGGTGCTGTGGAAGAAATGCCTGGCAATCTACTTCTGAAAAATCAGCGATTGAAAGCCCTATGGAACACAGTTCTACACTGACACGCATGCAGTCACCATGAGTTGGTTTGTCAGGCTCTTTGGGCCCCTGGGTCAGGCTGATATGCCAAATCAAGGGGCAATAGTGCAGGTAACTCTTCCCATAAACTAGGAAGTACCCAGGCATAGTCCAAAGAGACGAACTTAAACTTTGAGGGGTTTCCACCCACCTTGGGTTCACAGAGAGCCTCCTCCAAGATGGCCACAGACATGTGGCCCCCCCACAGATCCCCACTCACCCTCCCTGTTGAGAAGGCCATGGGAGGAGCCCAGAGCCTGCACTCCCACAACAGCTGATACTAGGGAGGTCTGGAGCACAACCATCACCCTTGCATGGCCAGGTCCTTCTAGTCACTCTTGCTACCAGCAGCCACTTACCCAAGGTAGATGTAAGTAAAGAGGAACAGCAACATCAGGGAGGACATGATCAACCAGCCATGGATAAACTAGACAATAGAAGGAGACAGAACGATCATGAGGCATCCCCGAGCCCATAAAACCACAGGCCCCTCCATTCCTGTCCTGATGTCCAAAGCTGAAGGTCTTTATAGTAACATTTCATGACAGTGCTGGAAGATTGTTTATGAGTTAAACTGTGTCCCCCCAAAATTACATGGAAGTCCTAACCTCTGGAAATATGACCTTGTTTGGAAATACGGGCATTCTTTTGTTATGTTAATGAGGCCATGCCAAGTAGGGTGGGTCCTAAACCTAATCATTTCTGAGAGGTGTCTTAAAAAAAGAACAGAAGAGACACAGAGACACACACGGGGGAAGGCAGGTGCCAAGGACACCAAGGAACTCCTGGGGGCCTTCCCTACAGTGGATGCCCTGAATTCAGACTTCTTGCCTCCAAAACTGTAAGACAATACACTCCTGCTCTTTAAAGACACCCCTTGTGGCATCTGTGTTACAGCAGTACTGGCAAACTAAGACAGGGTACTGGGTGGCCATTTTATAGATGAGGTGAGGAGGGCACAGAAATTCAAAGAATCCTCGAGCTCATCCAGTGAGTGCGTGAAGGAGATGAGATGGTTTTATGTCAACCAACAGGTGCACCAGTGCTCTCTCCACCTATCTACACACCCATTTAGAAAGACCATTTCAGACGTTTGTTACAAGGCAGGCGCTGCTCTAGGCTCTGGGGATAAAACTAGCAAAGTCTTTGCCCACACGTAAAGCACTCCAATGTGAGGGGAGACAATGAACAGATCCATAAACACACAATGTATGAGCAGGTAGCGATAAATGCTAGCAAAACAAACAAACAAACAGGCAGGATAATGTGACAGAAACTCATGGTGGTGCTATTTTGCAGAGTGATAGAGGCAGGTCTTGAGGGAAGTTTTTGTTTTTTTTAATTGTGGTAAATAGATATGTAACAACAAAACATTTGCCATTTCAGTATTTCTTACATGTACAATTCAGTGACATTAATTAGTCAACATGTTGTGCAATCATCATCACTACTGCTTCCAAATTTTTCCATCACCCTTAACAGAAACTCGGTGTCCCCTAAGCAATGACTCCCCTTTCCCCCTCCTGTCCACCCCTGGTAATCACTAATAAACTTTGGTCTCTGCCTACTGTGTATCTGCAACTGCCTATTTTAGACATTTCACAGAAGTGGGATCAGACAATATCTGTTCTTTTGTGACTGACTTATTTCACTCAGCATGATGTTTTCAAGGCTCATCCGTGCTGTGGCATGCATCAGGACTTCATTTCTCTTTATGGCACAGTAACCTTCCATTGCGTGTATGCACCATATTTCTTTGATCTACTCATCTGCTGACAGACATTTAGGCTATTTCCACCTTTTGGCTACTGTGAATAGTGCTGCAATGAACTCTGGTGTAAAGGGGATTTTTTTTTAAATTTTTATTTTACTGTACTTCAGGTGAAGGCTTACAGAACAAATAGTTTTGCAATTGGTCAACAACCCCACAACATATTAACCCTCTAACTTCTCAACCTTTTTTTTTTTGGTGAAGATACACATAGCCAAAGATACACCATTTCAAAAATTTCTACATGCACAGTTCAGTGACATTGATTATGCTCTTCCAGCTGTGCTGTTATTCTCACTTAAGATGAAGGCTTACAGAACAAAATAGCTTCTCATTTAACAGTTACTACAAATGTTGCCCTACGACAATGGTTAACAATCTCATAACACGTCAACAATATCCTTACTCAACCTTGGGTTCCCTATCACCAGCTCCCTTGTCCCCTTCTCCCTTCTGGCCCTTGTCACTGGACTCCTGTACCTAGTTAGTCTCATTTGGTTTTACAGGGCTGTCCACTCCCAGGCTGAACAGTGAACCTCAGAGGTAGCTTCACCACTGAGCTAAAAGGGTGTCTGGGGGCCATACTCTGGAGGTTTCTCCAGTCTCCTTTAGGCCAGTAAATCTGGTCTTTTTTTTGTGAGTTAGAATTATGCTCTATATCCTTCTCCAGCTCTGTCCAGAACCCTCTGTTGTGATCCTGGTCAGAGCAGTCAGTGGTGGTAGCCGGGCACCATCTAGCTGTAAGGTACTCAGTCCGGTGGAGGCCTTGGTAGCTGTGGACAGTTAGTCCTTTGGACTAATCTTTTCCTTGTATCCTGTTCTCTTCATTCTCCCTTGCTTCCGAAGGGATGAGACCACTGGAGTATCTTAGATGGCCACTCACAGGCTTTTAAGACCCCAGACACTACTCACCAAGGTAGAATGTAGAGCATTGTCTTTATAAGCTGTGTCATGCCAACTGAGCTAGATGTTCCCCGAGACCATGGTCCCCACAGCCCTCCACCAAGCAATTCAGTCCCTCAGGGAGTTTGGATGCATCTATGGGGCTTCCATGAACTTTCCTTGTACAAGTTGTGCTAGTTTCCCCTGTATTGTGTACTGTCTCACCCTTCACCCAAGATACAACTTATCTATTGCCTATTTAGTATTTCACCCCCAACCCTCCCATCCCTGGTAACCAACAAAGATTGTTACATTTTGTGTGTGAACTTTTTCATAGGTTTTTACAATAGAGGTCTCATACGATATTTGTCCTTTTGTGATTGACTTATTTCACTCAGCATAACGTCCTCCAGTTTCATCTATGTTATGAGATGCTTCACAGATTCATTGTTGTTCTTTCTTGTTGCATAGTACTCCATTGTGTGTATGTACCATATTTTGTTTATCCATTCATCTGTTGATGGGCATCTAGGTTGTTTCCATTGTTTTGCTATTGTGAACAATGCTGCCCTGAACATAGGTGTGCATATGTCTATTCGAGTGATGACTCTTATTTCTCTAGGATATATTCCTAGGAGTGGGATTGCTGGATTGAATGGTATGTCTATTTCTAGCTTTCTGAGGAAGCACCATATCATTTTCCAAAATGGTTGTATCATTTTGCATTCCCACCAGCAGCACATAAGAGTTCCCATCTCCCCGCAGCCCCTCCAACATTTGTTATTTCCAGTGTTTCTGATTCGTGCCAGTAATGCCGGGGTGAGATGGTATCTCACAGTGGTTTTAATTTGCATTTCTCTAATGGCTAGTGATCGCGAGCATTTCCTCATGTGTCTGTTGGCCATCTGAATGTCTTCTTTGGTGAAGTGTCTGTTCATTTCCTTTGCCCATTTTTTAATAGGATTATTTGTCTTTTTGTTGTAGAGGTGTTAGATTTTCTTGTAGATTACAGAGATTAGACTTTTGTCTGACTTGTACTGTCCAAAAATTTTTTCCCAGTCTGTAGGAGCTCTTTTTACTTTTTTGGTGAAGTCTTTTGAAGAGCATAGGTGTTTGATTTTTAGAAGATCCCAGTTACCTAGCTTATCTGTTGGGGCTTGTGCGTTGATGGTTATGGTTTTATCCTGTTAATGCCATGTATTAAGGCCTGAAGTGTTGGTCCTATTTTTTCTTCTATGAACTTTATAGTTTTAGGCTTTATATTCAGGTCTTTGATCCATTTTGAAGTAGTTTTTGTATACGGTGTGAGGTATGGGTCCTGTTTCATTTTTTTGCAGATGGATATCCAGTTTTGCCAGCACCATTTGTTAAAAAGACTGTCTTTTCCCCATTTGATGGACTTTGGGCCCTTGTCGAAGATCAGGTGACTGTAGGTGGATGGATTTACATCTGGGTTCTCAATTCTGTTCCATTGCTCAATGTATCTGTCGTTGTACCAGTACCAGGCTGTTTGACTACTGTAGCTGTATAGTAGGCTCTGAAGTCAGGTAGTGTGAGTCCTCCAACCTTCTTCTTCTTCAGTAGTGCTTTACTTATTTGGGGCTTCTTCCCTTTCCATATAAAGTTAAGGATTAGTTTTTCCATCTCTTTGAAGAATGTTGTTGGTATTTGGATCGGGATTGCGTTGTATTTGTAAATTTCTTTGGGTAGAATTGTCATTTTCACCATGTTAAGTCTGCCTATCCATGAGCATGGTATGTTCTTCCATTTATGTAGATCCCTTTGGGCTTCTTGCAGTAGTGTTTTGTAGTTTTCTTTGTATAGGTCTTTTACATCCCTGGTCAGATTTATTCCTAAGTATTTTATCTTTTTAGGGGCTATTGAAAATGGTATTGTTTTCCTGATTTCCTTTTCATCGTTCTCCTTACTGGTGTATACGAATCCAACTGATTTTTGAATGTTTATCTTGTATCCTGCTACTCTGCTGAATCTTTCTATTAGTTCCAGTAGATTTCTCATGGAGTCTTTAGGGTTTTCTGTGTATAGCATCATATCATCTGCAAACAGGGACAGTTTAACTTCTTCATTACCAATTTGGATGCCCTTTATTTCTTTTGCTTGCCTTATTGCTCTAGCTAGAACTTCCAGCACAAAGTTAAATAGGAGTGGTGATAAAGGGCATCCTTGTCTTGTTCCTGTTTTCAAGTGGAATGTTTTCAGCCTCTCTCCATTGAGAATGATGTTAGCCATTGGTTTTGTATAGATGCCCTTTATTATGTTGAGAAATTTCCCTTCTATACCTATTTTATTGAGAGTTTTTATCAAGAATGGGTGTTGGACTTTGTCAAATGCCTTTTCTGTGTCAATTGAAATGATCATTTGATTCTTTTCTTTCCTTTTATTTATGTGGTGGATTACGTTGATTGATTTTCTAATGTTGAACCATCCTTGCATACCTGGTATGAAACCTGCTTGGTCGTGGTGTATTATTTTTTTGATATGATGCTGAAGTCTACTGGCTAGAATTTTGTTAAGAATTTTTGCATCTATATTCGTGAGAGATACTGGTCTGTAATTTTCTTTTTTTGTGACGTCTTTGTCTGGTTTTGGTATCAGTGTTATGCTGGCTTCATAGAATCAATTTGGAAGTGTTGCTTCTTCTTCTATGCTCTGAAATAGCTTGAGTAGTACTGGTACAAGCTCTTCTGTAAATGTTTTGTAGAATTCTCCAGTGAAGCCATCTGGGCCAGGGCTTTTTTTGGTTGGGAGTGTTTTTATTACCTTTTCAATCTCTTCTCTTGTTATGGGTCTGTTCAGATTTTCAACATCACTTTGTTGTAGTTTGGGTAGGCCGTGTGTTTCTAGAAATTTATCCATTTCCTCTAGATTTTCAAATTTGTTGGAGTGTAGTTTTTCATAATATTCTGTTATAATCCTTTTTATTTCAGTTGGGTCTTTTGTAATGTCCCCCATTTCATTTCTTATTTGGGTTATTTGTGTCCTCTCCTGTTTTTGTCAGTCTGGCCAGTAGTTTGTCGATTTTGTTGATTCTTTCAAAGAACCAATTTTTGGTTTTGTTAATTCTTTGTATTGTTTTTCTGTTCTCTATTTCATTTATTTCTGCTCTGATCTTTACTATTTCCTTTCTTCCGGTGGTTGTGGGCTTTTCTTGCTGTTCTCTTTCTATTTGTTTGAGTTCTGTAGTTAATGTTTTGATTTTGTCCCTTCCTTCTTTTTTGATATGTGCATCTACTGCTATAAATTGTCCTCTGAGGACTGCCTTTGCTGTGTCCCAAAGGTTTTGGTATGATGTGTTTTCATTCTCATTTGATTCTAGGAATTTTTTGATTCCATCTCTGATTTATTCTATTATCCAGTGATGTGTAAGCAGGATATTATTCAGTTTCCATGTAGTTGATTTTTTTTCCTTGCTGTTTCTATTCTTAATTTCTACCTTGATGGCATTGTGGTCAGAGAAGATACTTTGAATCATCTCAATGTTTTGGATCTTGTTGAGGATTGCTCTGTGGCCTAAGATGTGGTCTATTCTGGAGAACGTTCCATGTGCCTTAGAAAAGAACGTGTACTTTGCAGCTGTTGGATGGAGTGTTCTATATATGTCTATGAGGTCCAGTTGGCTGATTGTGCCCTTTAGGTCTTCTGTATCTTTGCTGAGTTTCTTCTTAGTTGTTCTGTCCTTTACTGAGAGTGATGTGTTGAAGTCTCCTACTATTATTGTGGCAAAGGGGATATTTCTGAAGAGAAACAACCTAGGGAGTCCCCTCCCAGCTGAGGCTCTACAAACAAGTCCTCAAAAAGACATGATGGCCCTCTCCTGGCCAATCCAGGGATGGACAAGGACGAGGGTGGGGCTGATCCTACATCAGTCCCTCCGCCAGCCGTCAGTAGAATGGTGGCGCCACCCCCACCAGCCTCACCCCTGAGGACAGGCCCGTCCATCATGAGCTCAGTCCACCAGAGACCTCAGCCAGGGACCTGGTCTGCTCATCATGACAGCAGTGGCCGAGGCCTGGCTGGGAGCACATCTGGAAGGGGAAAGGCTGCCTCTGGAGTGTGCTGCCCCTCTGTCCCAACCACCACCTGCCTGCCCGGTCACCATCAGCTCCTGCCTGAAAGTCACAGAACCTCCAGCTGAGAGGGCATCTGCCTATCTTGCTTGCTGCTGGGCCCCAGAATGGGGCCTGGCAGAGGCAGGCTCAATGCATCTCACTGAAGGCATGGCTGGGCTGCTTCTTAACGGTCTCCCAGACACCACCTGACCACAGTGGCACCTATTCTCAACATCCATGCTATTTCTAACTTGTTCTTAGGCACGCTGTACCTTCTGCTCCAAATAAGCATCCTTCTACCCTGCTTCCCACTATCCTATCCTTTTCTCAACTCTAATTTTAAGTTCTCCCTCGTTTACATTTGCTATTCATTGATAAGCTGCAGCTCAGGGATATTTCCCAACAGCCCTTCCCATGTCTCACCCAGCAGCACCCCTGGCTCCATCAATGCACCACAACCCCTGCATCTCCCTACACTAAGTGCTCCTGTCTCTCTACCTGCTCAATGAATGGTGACCGCTGCCTAAGAAGGGCTGACTGTGCCTTTATTTAAACAGCTTCAAATTAGGTAAGGCCTAGCTCAGGAGTTCCTGGGTAGTGCACTTGGTGAACACACTCAGCTGCTAACTGAAAGGTTGGAGATTTGAGTCTACCCAGAGGTGTCTCGGAAGAAAGGCCTGGCAATCTACTTGCGAAAAATCAGCCACTGAAAATGCTGTGGAGCACAGTTCTACTCTTGGACACCAATGGGGTGTGAGAGTTGACTCAACACCAACTGATTTAATGCCTAGCTTAACTTTCTTTTAATCTTTAGGGTTTCAAAGCCTTCCTTGGATGTAAAGACTGGAAAGCAATGTCTAAAGTCCTATGGTATCTTTGGAGGGCAGAAAATGCACGTGATTCAGGCCAGGTGGGACTCAGCACCTCCATCACTCCCCAACTCCTCCCAGGGAGGAAGACCTCGGCACAGAATCTGTCTTTATCTGTCCAAAAGGGAAATGGAAAATAAAAATAAATCTGGAGGGGAAGCATCAGGGTGAAGGGAGCCTAAAATACAACTTCTTACTTCTTGGGAAGGAGAAACAAAATAAAATTAACTTCTGAATAGGAGAACTGACACTCTGAACATTGCAATGAGGAACTCAATTGAGTGGATTATATGTCAACTTAAAAGACAACAGTATTGGGTAATCCAGGGTGGGGGTGGGGTGGGACAAACTCAGAGTCTATTTTGCAGGAGTTCCTGCAAGGTGTAAATGGTTGACACCTGAAAGGTTGGAGGTTCAAGTCCACCCAGAGGCGCCTTGGAAGAAAGACCCAGTGATGTACTTCCAAAAAATCAGCCATTGGAAACCCTACTCTGACACACGAGACCTTCATGAGTTGGAATTGACTTGATGATAGCTGTGTTTTTTTTTTTGCTGAAAAAAGGAACTCTGATAGTTTAAAAAAAAAAAGAAGGGTGGCTGCAGAAGGGACCCACTAGACAGAGGTGTGCGTGGACTGGAGGGTGGGCAGAGGGCAGGTGCGTCTGGGTCCTCACCTTGTAGCAACGGTACTTGTACAGCACAACCAGGAAGATGGTCATGACCACGATGACGCTGATCATGATGAGGGTGTTGAGCACAGAGTTGAGCAGGCGCTGGCCCACTGAGGGCGTGTCCTCGGTGAAGGGCGTGTAGATGCTGAGGGGAAAGGAAAGGGTGGATGGTCTCTGGTCCTGCCTGCCATGCACACCCCACCCCCATGCAATCCTCATCCCTGCTTGTAGAGGCCCTCTGGGAACACCCCACTGCTCATACCACTGGGCCCACGCCTCTGCCCTGGCAGAGAGCTGCCCACTAACTCCTTGTCTCCCAACCTGTTTCCCGTCATCCTGACTGCGTACCTGTGGCTCTCGGCCTGATGACTGAGCCCAGGGTAACCAGTAACCAGCTGCCGTCAAGTCAACTCCAACTCACAGTGACCCCATGTGTGTCAGAGTAGAACTGTGCTCTACAGGGTTTTCAATGGCTGAGTTTCTGCAAGTAGACTGCCAGGAGTTTATTCTGAAGTGCCTCTGAGTAGACTCGAATCTCCCAACTTTCAGTCAGCAGCGAGACCGTTACCCATTCACACCACTCAGGGACTCCATGAGTTGGAGTGGATTCGATGGCAACTGGAGCTCAGAGTCGCAGAGGGGAAATGGATTGGACAACCTCGTCAGTCCTCCTGCCTCTCCCACCCCCTCCCCACCCCCACTCAGATTCTAAAACCTTTCCTGGAGTCTCCCCTGGGTGCTACTCTGTCCCCCCCTACTTCTCCATTTCCCCCAGCACTTCCACACCCAAACCTTCTCCATCAGCCCACCCAGGCTAGCACTCCTTTTCCCCTCCTGCCTCCCCACCCTACCCCCACCCCAAGCAGCCTAGTCACTGCACTTGCTGCTAATAAACTAAAAATCAGAAACAAGACGCAATTGATTGATACCTCACTCTTTCCAACACGGACTGCTGGAAGCAAAAGGCTGGCTACGTTCTCTTATGGCTTTTCAACTGGGCTGCTCTGAATCCCCAACAGACTATAAACTTCCCGGGGGCTGGGGGGGCGGCTTCTCTCTCTACTCCTTTTTTTGGAAAAAACCAAACAAACAAAACAAAAACTAAACAAGAACCTCTCAGTTAACAGAAGATGCTCAGGGAAGGTAAGCCCTCAGCAGTGGTGACCCTGGAGCAGTGGGATGGGGTGCAGGACGCTTTCCATTTGTCTAGGCTGCTCTGCGTATGTGCTATTTTTACTAAAATAAACACAGGGCTCTATCCATCTCCTTCACAAGGCTGGAAGCAAGCTACGGAATCATCTGGTCCAACCATCTCCTTTTACATTCAAGCAGCAGAGGCTCAGAGAGGAAGTGGCTTGCCTGGTGTCACAGAGTGACTGGTGGCCCACTCGTGACGGAAGCCCGACCTTTGGATGCTGGGCTTGGTGCTGCGCGTGAGAGAGGGCTCGCCTTCTGTAATAAATGCCATTGTGCCCGAGAGCTCCTTCTGGGGCAGGCACTGTTCTAAGCCCTTTACACATATTCGCTCACTGAATTTTCCCAGTAACCCCATGATTAAGCCCATTACACAGACCTGCAAATTGAGGCATACAGAGGTTGAGGACCATGCCCAGGCAGGTGGACCAGGGCATGAACTCAGGCAGCCCCTGGTGTGGGGGCTGCAGGTGGTCAACAGAAGTCACACATACCCCTGAACCTACCCCACGCCCCACCCCGCCCCAACTCACAGCTGTCCATTCTTCTCCGTGTAGAAGCGCACAGACTTGATGGTGGCGACCACCACCACCATACACAGCGTGACAGGCACAAACAGCATGATCACGTGCTTTGCCCCGTATTTGAGGGTCAGCTCTTCCTCTAGGCCTCGGAGCCGTCCAGGCACCCCACTGCAAACGAAGCGGTCAGGGTCCTCCTCACAGTCCTCCTCGCTCTCCTGGCTTCTCTGTGGAAAACCACATTGTGAGGGTCACAGGAAGCCCTTTATGGGATGCCCCACATGGGATATCCCCCTAAACCGATACAGTGCATCGATTTTTAGGACCCCAAACGAGAAGTTTTAATGTGGCTTTCAAGATGCAAGAACCAGTCTATGAACTGTAGTTTGGACATGGGGTGCTGGAATTCCTGGGACATTTCAAAGGTTGCCGAGGACAACAGCAGAAAGAGTTTGAGTTGGCATTAAGCACCACAACCCAGGAGGGGAGGCCACTGTAGCCACAGAAGACGGCAATCTGCAGGCCCAAGACCAAAGGGGTAAACAGATCAAAAGATTCTTCCCAAGTATAGGCTGCTCTGGACACTGTTCAATTCTGTTTACCTGGCCCTACTGATTCAGAAGGACACAGGCCAGGTGGTTGGAAGTAAAGAGAGATTAAACATTTATGGTTGATAAATTATAAACTAGAATCATCAGCACGCATGGGGACTCTGATTATGAATCAGACATTGGAAATTTGCAGGGGAAAAAAATTACTTTCAACTTTTTGCCCCATAAAATCAAGCATACAAATTTTCTAACTCTAGAGAGGCTAAATGGGTGTCCAGCATCTAGGAGGACAACGGGTACGGGAAGGTACCAAAAACTCAAGCCCACTGCCACTGAGTTGATTCTAACTCATGGCAACCCCACCAGTTACAAAGTAGAACTGCTTGCTCCATAGGGTTTTCTTGGCTGTAATCTTTTCGTCTTTACGGACATAGATCACCAGGCCTTTCTTCCGTGGTGCTGCTGGGTGGGTCCAAACTGCCAACCTTTTTAGGTTAGCAGTCGAGCGCAAACTGTTCTAGCCACCAGGGACCTTATTATGGGAAGGTAGGAGAGTATAAATGAGGTGCAGGAAGTCTTCTAGGTTCGGGCACAAAATGATCTGCAAGACTTTGTTTTGAAAATTTCAGGGTCATCAGCTGTGTTGCTAATTAGATTAACAGCCAAAGAAAAAGCCAAACAACACAAAAATCAGAAATGTTTCAGTATCAGTTCTTTGCAGACAACGTTCTAAATATTCAGTCTAGAAGTGAAAGGAAAACTGTTAATGAATAGGAACTAAAACAAACAAAAATGCACACAAGTTCCAGAATAAATTAAGAAATGGGCTCAAATTTCAGCAAAGAGGATTAGGCTGGCTGGAAGAAGAAATTCCACTTGGCAAAGTTTTAAAACACTATAATGGGCAAAACAGAGAATGGAGTTCCGGCAAATTCAGATGCTATTTTGCCCTCACAGGGAAGGGAGATGGCATGGCTAAGGGACACTCCCAAGTATGTCTCATCTTCATATTATAATCTCCTGCCCTGTGGGTGGCACAGATAAGTCACAGTATAGCCCATCCATTCCCAGCTCAAAAACCAAACACAAATTGTTGCTGCTGTTGTTAGGTGCCGGCGGGTAAGCCTTTGACTCGTGGCAACCCCAAGTACAACGGGATTGGACCGTTGAGCTCCATAGGCTTTTCACTGAGTGACTTTTCAGAAGTAGACTGTCAGGCCTTTATTCCTAGTCCATCTTAGTCTGGAAGTTCCAGTGAAAGCTGTTCAGCATTGCTACAGAGCATTCTAAAATTCAAGGCACTTGACTTGGCTCAGGCTTTTGGCTGAAATGTAGGCCTGACTCCGTTCTGTCAGTTTCTCAGAAGTTGCTTCTGCTTTGCAATTCTCAGAAAGTTTGCTATTTACCAGAAGTTACATTGTCCTTACCATCCTTTGGTCTGGTGGGAAGAACTAATGGCATAATAAAAACCCAACTAGCCAAACTATGTGAAACCTTAAGCTTGTCTTGGACTAAAATACTTCCTCTAGTCCTTCTAAATTTGAGACCTACCCCATTTGGACCCCATAAATTAACTCCATATGAAATTGTTACTGGAAGACCTATGGCCAACTCTTATTTTTCAACTTATTCTGATTCTAATTTGATTCAGCCTGAACTACTAAAATATTGCCAATCCTTAATGCAGTACTCTAAAGAGTACCTGTCACAAGTCAAGGAAGCCTTTAATAAACAAAACTTGAGATTACCTAGACTACTTACTACTCAACCAGCTGACTATGTATATTGGAAGAGGCATCAATTAAAGGATTTATTTGAGCGTCGCTGGAAGGGAGCATATTTGGTCCTTCTCACTAACCCTTGTACCACTAAATTACAGAGAATTAAGACTTGGTTCTACCTGTCTCAACTAAAAAAAGGCTAAAACTCCTACCCGGACTGGTCAACCTACAAAAAGACTTCAGCTGCAATTCAAACACTACAGAAATCAGAAGCAGACAACACCTGATGCAGACAGCTCCTCCCAAGATCTCAGGACCAGGCCTGTTTCAGACCCTGCTTAATGCAAGCTTTTGAAACTTACCGGACTTTGCTTAATGCTCATTGGTTTTGAGATGTTTTATTTTATAAGCTTGGATTTATTTACTGGTAAGAACTTCCTATGCAGACAATTGACATTTTTGCCATTTGCTTCGTATTTATAGGCATTCTTTTTAAAATTGTCTTATTACATCGTGTTAGTATTACCTTTTAACATTTTAATTTTCCTCTGCAAATGTTTTATCCCAGTTATTATTTTTGATAACTGACTTTAACTAGCATATTTACATTTTTAAGTCTTTCTTAAGTTTTATTTTACTGCTTTCAGTGGTTTCTATCAACACATGGAAAGAAAATGATTTTGTTAAGCTAGTCCAATCAGTGGCTAATGCTGGTAACCTAACTGATTGCTGGATATGCCAACAAACCCCAAAGTTAGGGCTTGAATATTCTGATATCCTGGCAGTGCCTATCCTAGATTACGGCCTCGTACCTGACGCTACTATCAACTGTAGTGTCGCCATTACACGAGCTATACGTGTCGGGTTATGGCACCCGCTGCTCTCCCACCCTGGCCTTGGGTGACCTGCTTTAATCTAACCAATGTAATCACTCAGAACTGTAACTGCTCTAAGATTGCAAAAATGAGAAAATCATCCAGTCTTCACCACCTCCTAATGATCTGCACAGGTGAGCTTCTAACCCTTACATATGTAAAGGCCCCCAGGCTTTTTTAAAAGTCAATAGTTAACTTGATACCAGGTTGTCTAAAAAGAAATACAACTGATAGACATCTGATTTCCTTATGCCAAAAAATTTTTAACTCATTAAAATTAAGCAAACTCTTTATCTGCAATAACTCTTTAACAAAATACTGGCTTGCCAATACCAACAATATTGTTCCTGCCCCAAACAGCTGGACCAGGAACAATATAACTTACGCACCTTACAGTTATGTTTTCTTATGTAGAGGTTCTGATTATCTAACCAAAACACATTTAAAACCAAAAGATAAATCTTATGCCTGGGCCTTACCCTGCCTTGATGGCTGGAACCTACAAGGACAATGCACCATAGGCTATTTAAGCCTAGGAGTCCCTTAGACATTCACTACTATGGTGAAAGTAAACACTGAACTAACAACTTAAATATCCTAGTCAGACATCACAAAGAAGTCAAAGATACTTATGGCTATACAATCCTATAGCCAAATACCCTAGCATGGGATATACATTTCTTAGATCATTCCTCCCCTTTGTCGGAGTGGCCCAATTAGAAAGGACTGTGCGAAACATGTCATCCACTATGGAACAGAGGGCTAATGACATTGCAGCACAAGAATCCCTAACATCTTTAGTTAAAGTAGTCTTGGACAACAGAATAGTTCCTGACTTTCTTCTGGCACAAAAAGGAGAAGTCTATGGCATTGCTATCACTTCTTGTTATGCCTGGATAAGTACCACTGGAAAAGGAGAACAAGGCATAAAAAAAATTAGACAAAAGTTTGTCTGGTTGCATATTAATCTTGGACTTGACTTATTATTTTTTGACTTCTTTGACGTTTTCAATTGATTACCCAACAATATAAAATCTTGATTTCACTCCATGCTGCAAGTAGGTTTGATTTTGCTAATTGCTACCGTACTGTCTGTATAATCAAATGTTTTATAAAATGTGTGTCAAACCTTTGTGTTCAATCTACTACTCCCCTTACTATACAACGCATTATGTACTTTGAAAAAACATCATGTTCAGAAGAGTTAGACCTTACATTTTAGCTAAAGGCCCTCTTGCCTTGTGAAGTTGTCTCTTCCAATTTGGCCTGGCTCTACACATCATCACCTTGAAAGATCACAGAAGTAGAAGCCCAAAGTACGGCATGGTGAAGATGTCAGTGGTGGTGACTGGCTATCCACACGATAGCATCTGGGGTCTTAAAAGCTTATCAAGGTAAGCACTCACCAATAAACAGATGGTGCCTGGCTACCCTTTTGGGAATAGCATCTGTGGTCTTAAAAGCCTATTCTAAATAGGTGGCCATCTAACCAACTCGAGAAAAATAAATCCATAGAGAAGAAGGCACTGTTATAATAATGATTAGCAAATTTCTATTGCAATTCTTGATCGAAAGGGGGGAATGACAAAGCATTCTAAAATTCAAGGTGCTTGGCTTGGCTGAGACTTCTGGCTGAAATGCAGGCCTGACTCCATTTTGCCAGCTTCTCAGAAGTTGCTTCTGCTTAGCAATTCTCAGAAAGTTTGCTAACTAGGTCAAGGGTTGCTGACTAGGGCAAGATTGCAATATAAATCACTTAGCCTGCACAAGTGTTAAGCATGTGACTTTAGTGGTTAAGCCGATTCTCAGAAGATGCCCCTCAAAAAATGTTTTTCTAACCCACTTGTATTTTTCACAGCTTAGTTCTAACTAACTCAGATGTCAGCCAATCAGAAATATTTTAGCTGTACCTCTCTTTGTGGTTTTTACCTTTTTAAACCCATCGCTAGACTGCTTTTTGAAGCACTCAGTGAATTGCTTTCTCTTTGTGCCTCCATAGTTTAAACTGTACTCCTATTCCCTCAATAAACTTTTGGGTTTTACTTTTAACAGAGTATTGGTATTTTTTTTTTCTTTTTCTTTTTGCATTATTACAGTATCATACCAACACACAAGCCTCCACTGACAGGTGGGGGCTGCACATGAGGTGCACTGGCCAGGAATCAATCGAATCCAGGTATCCTGCATAGAAGGTGAGAATTCTATCACTGTACTACCACTACCCTCAAACATAAATTAAGTATACTCATCTCTTAGTTACTGTGTCTGACCATCTACCAAATAATGTTTCCCTTCAGCAGTTTTCCTTTAGAATTTGTGCTAACCTGTTCTAGCATCCAGATATCCAAACTCCCTCTCATGTGACTGTATAACCTGTACCTATGGGGTTTGAGGTTGTGGCACTGAGAATCACTGAACACATTCCAAAGCTAATCAAACAGATTGGGACTTCTGAGTCCACAGTAAAGCCCTCACAGATGCAAGATGTCACTACAGATCCATCAGGGAAACTGTCACCATTTTGTCCAATTCTTACCTTCACTTCCCCCTCCCTGCTACATCCAGGAACCCTGGAGGCAAGTCTCAGCCTCAGCTTGCTGGTAGGCACCTACCCACTGAGTGGTGTTCTCTCCATCCTCTGGGCCCTGCCTGCCCTCCTGGCGGGCGCACGGTGTGGGGCTCTCAGCTGACATCAGGGAGGTCCTCTCATCACACACTTCCTCCTCACTGTCAGAAGCCATGAACGTGAGCATGGCCCTGCCTCCCTGGATACACCTGGAAAAGGAGCACAAGGACCTCATGCCACTTCCCTTCAAGGCAATGGGCAGTGGAGGGCTGAGGGGGGTAAAGAGGGTGGCTTGAAGATCTGGACACATGTCCTGGCACCAAGAGTGACAGAGCTCCTGCCCCACGACAACCTTCTTGGGGTCACAAGACTGCTGTGGAGCAAGAGTCCCTGGAGCAGCCACTGGGGCTGGGGCTGCCCTGCCAGGGATGTGCCTGAAAATATGCCCAACCAGAAAAGTCAGGGCCACTCCAGACTGTCAGTACCTCATCCACTTATCAACAAGCATCTATTGAGTACTGACTGTGTACTAGGAAATGTGCTGGGTGCTGGAGACTCAAAGATGAGCAAGAACATGGGGAACATACTAATGTCACTGAATTGTACATGTAAAAGTGGTTGAAAAGACAAATGTGTTGTTATATATATTTTACTACACACAAAAAAAATGTAAGGAACAGCTTTGTCCTTATTAAAAAAACAGTGTCACCAATCATATGATTTAGGTGTTCACCAAGAGATACAGATGCACAAAGAAGGGCCTACACCTCAGTGATCAGGCATGTTTTCTAGAGAAACAGCTGATGGAAACAGAGACTGTTCCAGGTGGGAGGAAAGGACACAAGGCATGAAGGATAGTCCAGTTGGGCCTGCATGGCCAGGCAGGGCAGTAGGTGGAGCTAGGCAGGGCTATGAGGTGGGAAGGGCCACACTAAGGAGATTGTACTTCAACCCCAACGATGGTGGCAGATGACATCAGTCCTGTGTTTAGAAATTATCAGTCTAGTGGGGACCATGGTCTCAGGGAACATCTACCTCAATTGGCATAACACAGTTTATAAAGACAATATTCTATATCCTACCTCAGTGAGTACTGTCTGGGGTCTTAAAAGCCTGTGAGCAGCCATCTAAGGTACTCCACTGGTCTCACCCCTTCGGGAGCAAGGGAGAATGAAGAGAACAGGATACAAGGAAAAGATCAGTCCAACAGACTAATGGACCACAGCTACTAAGGCCTCCACCAGACTGAGTTCAGTACAGCTACATGGTGCCTAGATACCACCACTGACTGCTCTGACTGGGATCACAATAAAGGGTCCTGGACAGAGCTGGAGAAGGATGTAGAACAAAATTCTAACTCACAAAAAAAGACCAGATTTACTGGCCTGAGAGACTGGAGAAACCCCAAGAGTATGGCCCCCGGGTACCCCTTTAGTTCAGTGGTGAAGTTACTCCTGAGGTTCACCATTCAGCCAAAGATTAGACAGCCCCATAAAACAAAATGGGACTAATGAGGCACAGCAGTCCAGGAACAAGGACTAGAAGGCAGGAAGGGACAGGAAAGCTGGCAATAGGGAACCCAAGGTTGAGAAGCGATAGTGTTGACATGTTGTGGGGTTATTAACCATTGTCATAGGGAAATATGTGTACTGTTTAATGAGAAACTATTTGTTCTGCAAACCTTCATCTAAAGTACAAAAAAAAATTATCTATGTGAGATCAAATTGACAACAGCAACTCAAAAGGTTTGATGGGAAGCCTAGCGGACAGTGAGTTGAAGATAATGGTGATGAAATAATTTGGAAAAGGATAATGAGAATAGCAGCATAACTGGAAGAATGTAATCAACGTCACTGAATTGTACATGTAGAAATGTTTGAAGTGGTGTATCTTTGGCTATGTATATTTTCACCAAAAAAAAAAAAAAGGCCCTCCAAGGTCGAGAAGGGAGACTGTTGACATGTTGTGGGGTTGTTAACTGATGTCAGAAAACAATATGTGTACTGACTGTTTAATGAGAAACTATTTGTTCTGTAAACCTTCATCTAAGGTACAATTAAAGAAAAGTCACTAAAAAAAAGAAAAAAGAAATTATCAGTCTAGTCACAGATGGCAAAGAGGAGTGAAAAGAAGGAAATGTGCCTGCCAGGAGATTACTGCACAGTCCAAAGGGGAAATGAGCAGGGCCTGGGTTAAGGCGGCAGCAGGATGGATGCTAGAGAGGAGCAGATCCAGAGAGGGTTAGGAGGGGAGGGGGAAGAATTTGACGTGGGCAATAAAATACAGGACAGAGTCTAGGATGATGGTCAGGCATAAACTAAGATGGGGAAGGCAGGAGAAGAAAGCTTCAGGGGAAAGATTGTAAATTTGATTTAGGAACTTGAGTATTTGTGGGTCAAGAGGGGAAACCCTGGTGGCATAGTGGTTAAGAGGTACAGTTGCTAACCAAAAGGTCGGCAGTTCGAATCCCCCAGGTGCTCCTTGGAAACTCTATGGGGGCAGTTCTACTCTGTCCTATAGGTCAACAGCAGAAGCTGTCTAGGAGGCATCCAAGTACATGGGTCTGGGTGGAGGGAGAACAATCGGTCATGAGTTTAGAAGCGTCCTGAATAGTGTTTATACTCAGCAGCACCACGGGAACCTGGTGCATCCCAAAATCAACACCCAGAGGAGGTTCCAGGACTGGTAAAAACTTCAGATGGAGTCCCTGTGTGGCAAAAAAAAAAAAGTTACTAACCAAAAGGCTGTAAGTTTGAATCTACCCAGGGTACCTCAGAAGAAAGGCCTGGTGATTTACTTCCAAAAGATCCCAGTCATTGAAAACCCTAGGGCTCCCAGTTCTACTCTGAACACATGGGGTCATCATGAGTCCCAACTGACTCAAGGGCAACTGGATTGTTTTTGTTTGTTTGTTTCAGATAACCTCTGGGGATCTGACTATCCCCACCAACATCCTGGACAGGGACAGCTGAGCTACCCACAGGGCCAATTCTCCCCATCACTAACCTCCCAGAGATCTCTGGGCTCAGCTTCAGGAGTCTGGGGACAGACAGCAAGGTCTGTGTGGTGAAATGGGTTCCTTTATGTGGCCTTTTGCCTTAGTTCTTTGGAAAAACAGCTTTAGAGATTTTCTCCCTAAACCTGAGGAGTTACCCTTGCCCTAGTTTTCTACCCTAGAGGGTTTGTTACTTTTGTCCAGGTTGACTGACATTTCCTAGGGAAACGGTAAACAACCTGATGGTTTGATACTTTTTACATGGTCCTGGGCTGCAGTCTGTCCTGTGATTGGTTTATTTGGATTAGTCATTATACTATGCAAATAGTGGCTTGAAAATCCACCCAATAGGATTTAATGACTTTTGGGGATTAGTTAGCTCATGGTCTGCTGGGAGGGGCATGCCTTAAAATTGACAAGGAGTTTGCTTAC
Source organism: Dugong dugon (assembly GCA_030035585.1). NCBI lineage: Eukaryota > Metazoa > Chordata > Mammalia > Sirenia > Dugongidae > Dugong > Dugong dugon. The sequence continues at coordinate 16,280,443 of CM057469.1, read as the reverse complement.
ATAAACAGCTGATTCTGCACAGCGGTTTCTAGAAGCAAACAGAAAAACGGCGAGCACAGAAGAGGCAAGGAATCTCCTAAAAGAACTGTAACACAGGTCAAAGGCTGGTAACACTGAAGACAGTGAAAGGCCCGGAAGGGGCCCTGCAGCAGAAAGCTGGTGGCCATAGGAGAAAACTACTGCCAAAAAAGCAGACCATGAGCAAGCTGCTCCAGTGGCCACGAGTTGGGCCAGCTAGCTGCGGAGAGGCCAACGGTGGGGAGGACAGAGGCAGAGAAGCCTGCATAGCTAATAGGAGGTAGGCATGGCTGAGAGCAGGCCTGCACAGCCAAGAGGAAGCATGCACAGCTGAGAGGAGCGTGCATGGCTGAGAGAAGAGTGTTTCGTGCACAGCCAAGAGAAGGTTCTGCTAGCACGGCCGAGAAAAGCCTGAGAGAGCCACCCTGTTTGGAAGCTGCCCTGCACTGAGAAAGGGATGGATGTGTTCTCTCTTCAGGGAGCCTTCCAGACCTTGCCTGTGTGCTTCCTGATACAGAGTTGTTCCTGTTGCTTCCAAGTTGATCCTGATCCCAAGTTGTTCCTAACTGTGAGTATGGTCTGTGAGTTCCTTGAGGCCATTGCAATGACTTATTGGACCAGCAGAGAAGTACAGAGTGCCGTGGGGGAAACGGCCAGCGTCAGAAATGGTGAAGAAGTTGGAGAGTGGAGGTATGTCTGACCTCCACCCCACAGGAACCAGCTTTGAGCTGATCCTGATTCTTATCCCTCAGGAATTTGGGCAATTCTAAACTGTGCTAGGACACAGTATGCTCTCTGCTGAGAGTTCATCTCCAAGTAAGTCATTTATGTGATTTTCAAATGAGCAGGCAGTTCCTTCCACCAATTCAGCCAGTTTTTTTTTTTTTTTTTTTTGGCCCAAGCAGGACCTGTGGCTGCTCCTCTTTTTGAAGATAGCAACCCTGGCTGTGGCCATGGACTCTTAACTCCATGCACACTGCAGAGCCTGGCTCTGTTCACCTCACGGATGACCAAAGCCCCCCTGTCATCTCACAGGGATTTCAAAATGAACAAGCTCCCTACCATCAAGAACACACACACTTGGGCAGATAAGACAAGCCAGGAAATAACAATAGGACAAAGGTAGGTGATAAAGACAATTAGTCAAAAGGAAGGGAAGTCCATCCAGTTGTGAGGATGAGATGTTCTCTGTCTTGGGAAGTAAGAGGTACCTGTGATGCAACTCAGATTAGGAATACTTTTGTTAGGCAGACTGAAGGAGGTGGGTCATTCTAGAGAGAAATAACCACTTAAATGTATGAGGTGGGGGATAGGACACGGCCTATTCTCAAAATACCCAGCAATTCAAGTTGGTTGGAGTGTGGGCACCTGGTCAGCAACAGTGGGCGATAAGGCTGGGTAGGTGGGAAGACCATCCTAGCGTGAGCTTGAGTGCCTGACTTAGGTTGTTTGTTGTTAGCTGCCATCAAGTTGGCCCCTGACTCATGGCCCCTGTGCACAATGGAATAAAACACTGCCTGGTCCTACACCATCCCCATCATTGGTTGTGGATCAGACTGTTGTGATTGACAGGGTTTTCACTGGCTGATTTTGGAAGTAGATCTCCAGGTCTTTCTTCCTAGTCTGTCTTTGTCTGGAAGCTCCTCTGAAACCTTCAGCATCGTAACAACATACAAGCCTCCACTAACAGACAGGTGGTAACTGCGTGAGGTGCATTGGCAAGGAATCAAACCTGGGTCTCCTGTGTGGAAGACTAGAATTCTAGCACTGAACCACCACTGCCTTAGCTCAGCAGTGGGGAGCCAGCTAAGGTTTCCGACGGAAAAGAGATGTGAGCAGAAATGAACTTCAGCACAAGCAACGTGCCAGGTGAGCAACACCCTAGGTGGGTCTTGGCTCTGCCTCTTCACCTGTAATCTCCCTAAGAATAGGCTCAGCCCAGTATCCAGGAGGGCAGATCTGCCACTTGGTGGAAATCCATGGGGGCCAGCAGAGTCTACACAGCCAAGCCCAATTTGAGGGGACACAGCTGCATAACCCCAAAGTGCTGTGAGACCCTGGGAAGTTCTTGGCTCTGGTTTCTTCATCTTGGGCGATGAAAGAAACCATCTAGTGGGGATCAATAAGAAGCTTGAAGGTCCTCCTCTGTGAGGCTCAGGACTTGCCCTCATTGCCCCTCTTGGAATGGTGAGCACACTCTCACTCAAGGAGGAGCACCTGAAACAAATTGCTTGCTGCACTTTCTCAACCGCAGTTATAGTATTCTGGCCAGAGCAGTGCCTAAGATGGGATCTGAAACTACAGGTGGCTCTTTCAACACTGTTTTTTAACGTGTCAGTTTTGTTTAGTTTTAGGCATGAGTCAAAAAAACTTACAGTCTCCCTCCTGTTTTTCCTATTCCTGTGGTGTGCTGGTGACTTATCTTTGCAGTGACTGGAGAGGCAGTCTTCACACCTAAAACACAAGCTACAGCCCCCAGGGCAGCATTCCAGGTTGCCTCTCCTAGTCTCCAAACAGCAATGCGAAAGAGAAATGGAAAATCAGGGAGCAAAGGAGGATGGGAGCAACTGGTGGGTGGGGAACCCAGTTGAAGTAGGATCACCTGTTGCCATTGAGTCAATTCCAACTCATAGAAGCACTATACGACAGAATAGAACGGCCCCATAGGGTTTCCAAGGCTGAAATCTTTATGGAAGCAGACTGCCACATCTTTATCCTACAGAGTCACTGGTGGGTTCGAACCACTGACCTTTCGGTTAGCAGCAGAAAGGTTAACCACTGCACTACCAGGCCTCCTTGGAGTAGAATTCCCATAAACTAAACCCACTGCCATCGATTCTGACTCCCAGCTACCCTATAGAACAAAGCAGAACTGCCCCACAGGGTTTCTGGGGAGAGGCTGGTGGATTCCAACTGCTGACCTTTTTGTTAGCAGCTGAGCTGTTAACCACTGCACCACCAGGGCTCCCAGAAGTAGGATTAAATCCTTCCAATTTCCATCCTCCAGCCAGTTGTCAATAGCTAGCAACACTGTTCCCTGGAAAGTATTTCAGCCTCCCAAAATTCCCCTGACATCTGAGGAGGCAGCACCCGGGATGGGGAGCTTGAGGAGCTGTACACCTTCCATGTGAAACCACACCAGTCGGAGGTGGCAGTAGCATTCACGTGCCCTGCACTCGGGTATGGCCTCCTCAGGATCTGACAGCTTTTCAGGGAGAAAAATCAGAAGACTGCACAACATGTAATCCGTATCCCTGGTCTTCTCACCCAAAAACAAATGCTCCCGAGCAGACTCCTGCCCTCACCCACTTTGAAAATTCCTCCAAAGCCTTACCTGAAGCTGTGCTACAGCCCAAGAGATCAGCATGGAGTCCCGGGGCCATCAAGGCAGGGGCACTGCCTAATCACAACCTTCAGTACCTAGGGGAGTGGGGGGCTGTTCCCAGCAGGGCATCACATTAGGAATCAGGAAGGCCTGGATGAGGTGGTGTAAATGATCAAGTACTTACACTAACCAAACGTGCCCTGGTGGTGCAGTAGTTAAGCACTTGGCTGCTAACCAAAAGGTTGGCGGTTAGAAACCATCAGCCACTCCCGCAGGAGAAAGATGTAGCAGTCTGCTTCCTAAAGATTTACAGCCTTAAAACTCTATGGGGCAGTTCTACTCTGTCCTGTAGGGTCTATGAGTCAGACTCAACTCAATGGTAGTGGGTTTGGCTTTGGCTTTACTAACCAAACAGATGGCAATTTGAACATGCCCAAGAGGTACCCTGGAAGAAAGTACTGGTGATCTGCTTCCCAAAGGCCACAGCCATGAAAACCTCACGATGCACAGTTCTACTCTGAAACGTATGGGATTGTCACGAGTCAGAACTGACTAGATAACAACTAGTTTGGTATTTTTGGTTTGGGTCCCTTAAAAGACTGTTTCTCAAAGCTGGGTCCAGACCACCCAGTGGTGAGGGAACACCACCTGCTGAGCCCTTACTGTGTGTCAGACACTAAGCCAAGCCCTCACTTGCATTAGATCCTCCTAATTACCCAGAGAACTTGAAGGACTGTGCATTTTCCATGTGCAACTGCACCACTCTTCCCCATTGTAGACACGGAAACAGGTTTAAAAAGTCACTGTTCAAAGTCACCCTTGGATGCAGGCAGGCAGGCTCCATGCTATGCTAGCTTGTTTATTAACAATGTAGCTTCCAATCACCATTCCTGACTGACTGTCCAGGGATCTGCATTTTGAGACGGTCCCTGCACGATTCCATGGCTCACCCTAGACCCAGGGACACAGTGGGCCAGAGGCTGCCCTCCTTCTGTAATCAGATGCCCCAGGCAGGGCCCCTGGCACAGCACTGCAAGTGTCAGGTTACAGTCCAGCTCCCCGCCACTAGCTGAGGGCCTTTGGGAGTAGCCACCTCATTTGCCTACCTTCACCACCCGGGTACTATCTGATTGCTGAATGACCTTACAACACTCCCCTCCCAGAAAGCAAGTGGGAGGAAGAAGAGCTGACGTTTTCAGGCTAGGAGAGCTGTGGCAGGAGAAGAGAGTTCTCAGGCTGGAAAAGTCCCCGAAAGCATGCCCACTGTAGAGGAGGGTGTAGAAAAACTGGGGCTCAAATACCGCTGGTAGCAGCCGGACCGACCTTTCTGAAGGTCTGGCTGGCAGCAAAAATAAAAGCTTTACAAATATTCATACCTTTTGGGCCTGAAATGCTACTTTTTCGAATTGATCCTAAGAAAATAATAAAAGATATGCGTAAAAACATATTAATTGTAAAAAAACATAAACGTGAGAATGACTGTAATGTTTGACTCTATACCGTGGCACATTCATCTGATGGGGACTATTATATGACCATCAAAAATCTTATTTTAAGGAAGATTTAATGAGTTTCCTAAGAGCAGAAGCTGCATCCGTTTGGACACCCCAGCGTCTAGCTCAGGGTCTGCACATAGGAGATTTTCAATACATAGTTTTTGAATGAAGGAAACTACCTAACCAGGCCCTTGATACTGTGGGTACAAAGTAGCTTATTTTAAAGAATTTTTTTTGCAAGTCTTGTTGTGTTTAAAGAAGTCATTTTAAAAATAAAGTATTTCAGAAGTTATGAAAAAATAATTTAATAAATTTAATCAAATTTAACAGAAGACAAAACTTACCGTACATAATCATCTGAATTCTATTAAAAAATGTGTGTATATATGAAGAACTGTCAAGAACTAATACTTTTTTTTTTTTAAACCATCGCCATAGAGTTGATTCTGACTCATGATGACCCATGTGTTACAGAGTAGAACTGCTCCACAGGGTTTTCTTGGCTGTAATCTTTATGTAAGCAGATTGCCAAGCCTTTCTTCCGCAGCACTGCTGAGTGGGTTCAAATTGCCAACGTTTAGGTTAGCAGCTGAGAACAAACCACTTGCACCACCCAGGGGCCTTACAAAACATTAAAGGTTGTTATCTTCAGATAGTGGTATTGTGGCAATTTTACTTGTTTATTTTTTCCTGCATTTCTCAAAAGTTTCTGTAATAAACATGGACTATGTCTATAATTTTTAAGCTATTGATTTTTAAAAGGAGAATAAACAGCATCAACAACAGACAGCCTTTCCTCCCCTCCTGCCTCCTGTCCATTGGGCTGGGGGGAACAGGTGGGACCCCACGAAGACCCTTTTCCATCCTCTCTTAGCCCCTCTTTACCTGCTCCTGCAGAAAAACAACAGCAGGGGAGGTACCCTTGCTTCCCTTCTGAGTTGCTTTGAGTTGGAATTCATTCGAGGGCAACAGGTTTTGTGTTAAGTTGGTATTGAAGCCTGATGGTGCTCTGAAATCCTTGGAGGGAAAAATCACCACCCAAATATGTGGTGGAGGAAAAAAACCTTCTCCTACATGTTTGTCCACATCAGAGACAGTGACGCAACGCTCTCCCTTTGGGCTGACTCAGAACAGGGGGTGGGGGCTGGCAGGCTCCAACCACTGATGTAAGTCATATGACGACCTAGCAACCAGCTCGCCCCACCTCCTGCTCCCCATCCTCTGAGGGAGCGGCAGGAAATGCAGAGGGGCTGACAGGAAGGGGGGTGGTGTCCAGTATGCAAGACCATGTTCTGGAAGGCCTTCACAGGATGAAGCGCCATGGCTGACAGCTACCTAGGATTAGGATGCAAAATAAAAACTCAGAAGAAAGCCGCTGCTCATTCCTATTAATCAGCTGAATGAGATCAAAACGCTGAACTATCCAAACCAGCAGAGTCTGACCCAGAGAATGTCCCCAGTCAGGTTTGTGTCAGCAGTTCCTGAAATCATGGAAACCCAGTGACCCAGTTTCCTCGACCTTCTTTCCATTTCAGAGAAATGTGAAGGTTTTGACCTTAAAACGTTAAGGCCAATGGGCCTTAGGGTAGAAGTGGATTTTAACATGCCAGGTAGTAAGCTCTAGTATCTCATGGAAAATGGTGGAAATCACTCCTCCAAAAGCAAACTGGAACCACTGCACTTACCACAAACATGGCAGGCTGCAGAGAAAGGGCTGGATCCAGGGCACCTGGTTTCCTTATTGCAGCAGGCCTAGACAATGCTCCCTGGCTTTCAAAGAGGGCTGCGTTGATTTTAAGAAGGTCATTTTCTAGGGTCATACAGCTATTTATAATGTTCCCATGACCCCTGGGAAGTTCCTCGTCTTCCCTTACACTAAGGAAGGGTTTGCTAAGGTTGGGAACACCCTTAGAAATTCCTTGGCTTCCCTGCCTGCTTGTCTCCCCCAGCCCTGGGTACCTGACCATGTGTTTGGCCCCAGCTGACCTTTATCCATCCATCTATCCACCCACCTCAGCCTGTATTGTGACAGATATCACTTGCTAGGCAGCTCCCCCCAACACGAGGAGAAGGCCTCCGCCAGAGCTGGGCCTGAGCCCAAAGGGAGGCCCTGAAGTAGTTAGTTGTTCCACCCTCCAAAGTCACAGGCCTCCAGGGACCGGATGGGGCTCGAACACAGGTGTGGTACCATGGGGCGGAATGCCCACAGTGGGCAGAGGGGCAGGAGGCAGGGCACTGCTTCTCTGGGGCAACTCCAAAGTGGGGGGGGGAAGTCCAGCTGTGGGGCAGGTAGGATGAATAACAACCCATCAAATGTTCTGTGCAGCCATCAAATCCAGTTTTCAAAGAACACTCTGTGACAAGAAAACGCTAAAGGCATAACTAACCTTCAGCAAAAAAACACAGGATACCAAGCCTCATCTACAGTTTCCTATCTCTTACATTGTAAGAACCAGTTGCCATCAAGTTGATTCCAACTCATGTCAATTCCATGTGTGTCAAAAGTAGAACTGAGCTGCACAGAGTGGCACAAACAGTTAAGTGCTAGACTACTAACCAAAAGGTTGGTGGTTCAAACCCACCCACCTCAGAAGAAAGGCCCAACAATCTGTTTCTGAAAGGTCACAGCCTTGAAAACCCTGTATCTTAATAGATGAATATATATCTATATATATATATAGTTGTGTGCTATCAAGTTGATTCTAACTCATAGTGACCCTATAGAACAGAGTAGAACTAGAACTGCACCATAGCGTTTCCAAGGAGCAGCTGGTGGATTTGAACTGCTGACCTTTTTATTAGCAGCCTGAGCTCTTAACCATTGCACCATTAGGGCTCCTATGTATACACACATACACAGGCACAGAGTAAAACACTAGAAGGAAACATATACAGCTTGGTTATCTCTGGGATGAGTGCTAATGGATAATCTTTTTTTTTTTTTTTTTAACATCTACGTTTTCTAGAATGAACACGTATTTTATTTAAAAAATAAAGTCAGGAAGTTTCTGGTTAAAATATAGCAGAAAGGAGAACACTCTTTTAAATGTTATTCTCCTGTTCCAGAAGGCCATATTTTAGCAAAGATGAATGAGCAACACATTCTCCCAGTCATTGAGGAGGATGGAAAAAATAATCTCCCCTGCAGACCGCTTTGAAATTACTCTTTTCTCCAGACATTAACATGGCAACTGCACCATCCTCAGTCCTGGAAGCCAACATTTATTACACACACTCGGATTCGGCCAGCTGGAGGTGAGAGACAGCTCCCAGACCCTGCCCTGTGCCCACCTCAGCCCTGTACGACCCTTCCCCCAGCCCTCAGCTGCTGTAGCCCAGGGAACAGGTGGGCATACTTGCAGAAACATTTGTTATCTTGTCAGTCCCCAACTAAACAGTGTCCAAAAGTCAAAGCAACAGCTGAAAACCAGCCAGAGATGTTTTCAACAGGAACACGCACCGGATCTATGTACACTGTTTTGGTTGCTTAAAAAACAAGCAAGCAAACATTTGGTTTGTCAGGTATTTGCTAATGGAAACCTCACAGAAAGTTTCCAGGCAGCCGTGCAGGGAGGTAGGCAGGAGGAGAAGGTGGGAAGCCCCCTGTGCAAAAACTGAAAAGAGAAAACATGGAGCAAGCTGGGTTCAAATCCTGGCTCACAGTCCCCAAACCACGTAACTGGACAAGTGGCTTAACTCTCTAAACCTCAGTTTCCCCTTCTATGAATAATAACAACTATTTCAGTATTATCGAAGCACTTAAGATAACTGTGACAAAAACTGTACAAAATACCTTTTTATTGTAGATGACAAACTCATAAAATAAGGTTCTCTCATATCGTTATTATCATCAATAACTTAGAGGCCAACATCCAAGGCTGAGAGCCTCTCACTTGCCAAGCCTGGTGCTGTGGGAACTGAGAGCAGCTACGGAGGAGCTGAGGGGAAGGCGACATGCCCCGTGCCTCCAGACACACCTGAGCGGCGACCTCTGGCCAAGCCCTTCCTCGTCCTATTTTCTTCTCACATAGAAACTGGGTGCTCACCACCCACACGAGTATGCCACACTCCAGCCCTTCAACACCAAAGAACACAGAGTTTTCCTGAAAACCTGAAACAACCATTCCATCCTCACAAGCCCTCCACTCCAACCCCCTGCCCTAAATGCCCACTTCACTGACCCAAAGCATGAACTTTCAACAACCTGATGGGGGGCTGAGGACACAGCTCTGAGCTGGAGCCAGGACCCCTGGCCCCATCACCACTTAGGCCCAGAAAATATGGCTGCTGACATGTCTCCCATTCTCACACTGCCACATTCACAGAGTAGAGCCCGAGGCCCACACACCTGAAGCAGCTTATCCAAGAGGCGTTAATTGCTGCTAAACATCTTGGCTGCAGGCCTTGGAGGCTCAGGTGTCCACAGAATGAGCTATGCAGACATCAGAGGCATAGGTACTGGAAGCGAGGGTCTCTCCTGATCAAGTTACTCCCAGGGGAAGCTTGGTAGCCCCAGCTGTCAATTTTGAGTTAACCTGTCTCTGCAATTGTTGGGTATGGGCTGCCTCACACCAAGTAGGGATGGTGGAAGGGCAAGCAGTTACTACACCAATCAACAGTTTATACCCTAACAGGAGAACATTTATTAAGCCAGTAGGCAGTGACATCTCACCTAACCAAAGGTCTTGGGTCTGGTCTGAGGGCTGGACTGCAGAGCTAGAGACCACAACACCTGGGATTGTAGCCTGGCTCTGCTATATCCTACCCGGGGACTTTGAACAAAGTCACTTCAGCTCTGTGGGCTGTTTCTTTATTCATAAAATTCAGGGTGGGGACTAGTTTCTGTTTCAGGGTCCTTTAACTTCAAAAGCTGGATTCCGGGAGCCTCTCCACAGCTGTAAATGCCTGATAGCACAGCCAAACGCGGCTGATAACCAAAGCGCCAGCTCCGGGCTAGGACATGGGCGAACATTTGCTGAAACCTCCAAGAGCCTGTTCCCCACATATGCAAGAAGACCCCTGCCTGCCCAGGGCCTGGAGGGTTGCCCTTGTTAACATGCCTTTGAGACCCACGTGCACGGTTCCTTTAAATGCACTGCCCCTTTAACTGCTCGCCTGGCACCCACCCCCAGCGGGAGGCCGGGGCAGGAAGGAAGGAGGATGGCACAGCAGGGCTGGTAGCCTGATGCCTGGGGTCCGCTCCCCGCGCCCCTTCCAGCCCCCCGTCCCAGCTCCAGGCCGGCTCCCACAGCGGCACCCCCGGCGCCGGCCACAGAGGCCGAGACCGCTGCACACGTAGAGGCCGCGGCGCCGGGGAAGGAGCCGCGACCGGCCGCGGCGAGGGGCATGCGGAGAACAGGGCCGGGTCGCGGCCCCACTGCGGGCCCTACGCGCGCGGCGACAGGGACCCAGCCTGTCCCGCTCCCCCAGCCCCGCCCGCGCGCTCACCTGCTCCGCCGCGGCACTCGGGCGGTGTTTACGCCGCTGGCGGAGCGCCTGCTGGCCCCGGCGCCGGCGCAGGCCCCGCCCCGGCCCCGCCCCGGCACGCGCTGGCCCTGCTGGCGGCGCCACGTTCCCTCGTCCCATCTCTCCCCACCTGGAGCTCGGCGAGCTGGGGACCCTAAGCTGCCGCCGAGGAATCTGGCCCGGCCTTCGGCGTCCACCAGGAGTGCGCCGCGATAAACGGGACACTGAAACTCGGCAATGACAGCTGTCTGCGCGATGACCTTAGAAGGAGTGGCGGCCAGGCCTGTAATCTTCTACCCCCACCCCCACCTCCCCGACAAGTTTTACTCACAGTGAGGGAGAACTAGTGGTTTGGTGTGCTCTAAAATCGTGAGAATTTTCCTGGAATGTTTTCTGGAGCGCTTCAGAGCCGCCAGCAGCTCTGAACAGGGTTGAAGTGGCTACAGATGACCTGAGAATTGGCCAAGGAATTGTGATTCCAGGATTTGGGGTCCGTGGTTGGTTGAGATTGTCAATAATTTGGCATTGAGTAGCCTCACTTTTAACCCTAGGCCCTGTTAATTGCAATTGTTTCTCCTTGATACTGTACTCTCCTTGTTTTATTTCTTCATTATGGATTTTGCCTCCCGCAGCCCATACTTCTTTCCAGGGTTTCAGCCTCACTGGGGTTCTGTCCTCACTCTCCTCAGAGAAATCTGGCCATGCCCAGAGCTAAATCTTCAATTTAGTTGTCACCCATGCGCCCCAGACACTTGGACAATTGCCCGGGGATCCCCCTCCCCCCTCAGAAATCCCACAGACGACTCTAGGTGAGGCCATATGACTAAGCTCTGGCTAGTAGGATGGAAGGAAAAGTAGCATGTTCTTAACTCTCATTCTTTCTGATGTCTAGAATACAGAAGTGATGGCTGGAGCTCAAGCAGCCATTTTAGACCATGAGGTTAGTGAAGCAACAAAATGGAAGAAGCTGGGCCCTTGATGCTTGTGGAGCCACTGGTTTGGAACTGCTTGCTTCCTGACTTTGTTTCAGAGAGGGAAAAAACAACTTTTATCTGGTTTAGACCATAGTTATTTTGTGATTTCATCACATGCAACTAAACCAAGGTTTGTGTAATATACAATACCTTTCCTGCCCCAGTCCCCTCGACACCATATGTTCCATTGACTGTACTAAACTACATGCAGCTCTCTCTGCTCTCATTCCTTTGCACAGCATTTACTAAAAGGTATTACAAGGATTACTCAGTTTTCTCTCTCACTATCCTGTGGATATCTTTAGAGTGGACTGTACCTTTCTTGGCATTCCTGCCATGTGATCAACTTCTTTAAGGCAAGAAAGGGAGACATAGGGAACAGATGTTTGTGGGCCCAAATTATACGTGCTTTACCTTTTTTTTTTTTTTTTGCCTTATTTTAATTCTTGAAGCCACTGTGAGGGGGACATTGTTATTGTTCTTTTTGTTGTTGTTAGTTGCCACTGAGTGACCTTTTCAGAAACAGGTCACCAGGCCTGTCTTTGGAGACTCCTCTGGGTGGGTTCAGACCACCAACCTTTTAGCAAGTAGTCTAGTGCTTTGCCATTGTGCCACCCAGGGAAGTGGAGGCCTACCAAGATGAAGTTGTTTCCCAAATGTGCATGAATAATGAGTGGCAGAAGGAAGTGTGGAACTCACGCTGTCTGGCCTGAGGCAAGGGCCCTTTCTTCTGCACTTAGAAGCTTCCATGTCAGTTCATGGGCCTGGCCAGGGCTGGTGAGTTTCGATGAATGAATTCCCTCTGTGGTGTTCCTTTGAGGTCCTCGTCACTCTCTCAGCTGCTTTTCACATGATGGCTTGTGAGGGATGAGTAAGCGCCTTCCTGAACCTGACCTCAGTTTGGGAAGAGATGTTCTCTGCTTCAGAGTTTAGTGTTCAGGGGATTTTTCTTTTCTCTTTCTTTGAATACACTTTAGAAACCGACACTGCCCAGCAGGCAGTGTGGTACAGTGGAACCTGCAGGAACTTCAGAACCAGATGGGCTTGGGTTTAAATTCTTGATCTTCCACTTAGTTGCTGCGTGACCCAGGCAGTTACTTAACCTCGCTGGGCCTCAGTTTTCTCATCCGTGAAAGGACACACCCTACATGATAGGACCTCATTAACATACCAGAGGAAGCTCTTCTTTCCAAATAAGATCATATCCACACATATGTTGTTGTTGTTAGTTGCTGTCCAGTCGATTCTGACTCATGGTGACCCCATGTGTGCTGAGTAGAACTGCTCCATAGGGTTTTCAAGGCTGTGACCTTTGTGAAAGCAGATGGCCAGGACATCATGCAGAGGATTCAAAAGAGAAATGACAGAAATGCAGCTAACACTGAACAAATGTCCACCTCTCTCCTCTACTTGAGGTGGGGATTGTTTTGTTTGACATTGAAGTAACAGACTGTATTACTGGTCACAAATTTTCTGTACCCCTCACTACAGGGGATCACACTTTTCTGGCCTGTTAAGCACAAGTCTGGCCTTGTGACTTTGACCAATGTCTGCTGAAGTGCTGTATGGTATTTCTGCGCAGTAGCTGTAAGATCCTGGGCCTGCTTCACCCTGCTCTCTTTTCTTCTGCCAGGCGACCAGATGGAGGCTGCTCCATTAGACTGGGTCCACAGCAGGTGTGTGAAAGACGTAGTATGAGCATGAAATAAACCTTCATTGTGGCAAGCCACGGAGACATGGAGTCATTTGTTACTGCAGCACACCCTCCCCTGATCTGACTGATACAGTTGACATTTAGCATCTTGCATTTCTGTGTAATATTTTTCAACTTTTCTAAAAGGTTTACTTATTGCATTTATATTTTTTGGTGATGGGTGCTTTAAAAATAAGTTGTTTTTTTTTTTTTGTTTTTTTTTTTGCCAAATACTGAATTCCTAGTGTTTGCTGGCTGATCATGGTCCAGGGACTGTGAGATGATTAAGGTTGTGTGTCAGATTGACTGTGCCATGATTCTCAGTGGTTTGGCAGTTACGATGTAGTTTGGCAGTTGTATAATGATGTAATCACTTCCTTAATGAGATCTGGTATAATCACCCCATGATGAGATCTGTTATGAGCAGCCAATCAGTTGAAAGGGATTTTCCTTGGGAATGTGACCTGCATCCAATATAGGTGGACTTTCTGGCAAAGCTTGCTGGGTTTAGCTCGCTCTGGATCCTGCAGCTGGCTCCTGTTCATCTGACCTCCAGTTCTTGGACTTGAGCTAGCAGCTTACCTGCCAGTCTTGGGATCTGTCAGCCTCTGCATCCTGTGAGCCAGAAGCCTCCTATCTGACCTTCCAGTCTTGGATTTATCAGCACCTGTGGCTGCATGAACCAGAAGAGGCTTCCAGCCTGACCCGTGGACTTGGGACTTTCCAGCCTCTACAACCGCATGAGCTAATTCTTTGATATAAATCTCTCTATGTATTTATATGTTTCACTGTTCTTGATTCTTTAGAGAACCCAGCCTAAGACGGTCTGTGAGGGATACAAAAGATTTCTATTTCAATAGTTCCTGCTCACAAAGCTCTTAATATATAGTTGTGTAGTTGGAAAGATAAATGCCATTTATATAATAATTGATTCAATAAATATTTATTGATCATCTACTATGTGCCAGGCACTACTGTAGGAACTGAGAATACAACAGTGAATAAAATAGTAAACAAATTCTGCCTTCATGGAGTTTATAGTCTAGAGAGGAGTGGATGGAAGAGTGGCAATTAAATCACTAAATAAATTATAATGTATGTTTAGAGTGTACCGTCAACTTGGAGGTCCTTGAGTGGCGCAGATGGTTGGGCACTGGACTACTGGCCAAAGGGTTGGTGGTTCGAGCCCCCCCAGAGGCACCTCGAGGTAGGAGCCTGGCGATCTGCTTCCGAAAGATCACAGCCTTGAAAACCCTATGGAGAAGTTCTCCTCTACATGGAGTTGCCGTGGTGGGGAAAAAAATGTAGTTTTTTCTTTTATAGAATTTGTGTACTTTGTAGCAAATTTGGAAAGTACAGAAAAGTAAGTAGAAAAAAAAATCACTAACATTGTCATTCTAAGGTCTTTGTTAAGTATTCTTTTTGACAATTTTCTTACATGAAGATTTGGCAGAAATTTTTGCAGTTGGAAGTCTTGCTTATCATGAAAAGTGGAAGACTAGAATTGCAGATGAATCCTGGTGATATCGCACCTTCCCCACGGCACACCACGGAGTGTGTCTAGAGCAGTTTCGTGCCTGACGTTCGAGCCACGCAGAACCATCTTCCACGTCAGAATAGTCGCAACAAGAGGGTCAGTCCGCTAGGCACAAACACCAGCCATCAGCTAGGAGCTGGCAGCAGATCCCCAGTGTCTTAATTTCCTGGTGCTACTGTAACAGAAGTACTACAAGTGGGTGGCTTTAAGGAACAGAAAATTATTTTCTCACAGTTTAGGGGGTTGGAAGTTTGAATTCATGGCACTGGCTCTGGGGGAAGGTCCTTCTCTTTTTCACCTTCTGGTCCTCAGTGCCTTGGCAATCTTTAGCATTTATCCCCCGCCCCGCTCCATGTTTGTCCTTGCTGGCTTCTGTGTCTGAGCTGTTCCTTATATCACTCAGCAGTGGTTAGATTTAGGACACACCCTACATGATAGGACCTCATTAACATACCAGAGGAAGCTCTTCTTTCCAAATAAGATCATATCCACACGTATGTTGTTGTTGTTAGTTGCTGTCCAGTCGATTCTGACTCATGGTGACCCCGTGTGTGCTGAGTAGAACTGCTCCATAGGGTTTTCAAGGCTGTGACCTTTGTGAAAGCATATGGCCAGGACTTTCTTCCAAGGCTCCTCTGGGTGGGTTTGAACTGCCAATCATTTGGTTTGTAGTCAAGTGCTTAACTGTTTGTGCTACCCAGGGACTCCTTCCATATGTGTAGGGGTTAGGAGTCCAGCACGTTTTGGGGGAGGGGGCACATTCAATCCACAGTACCCAGGTACTGCCAGTGGTGTGCCCATTCTGTGGATGGAAGGGAGGCTTGAAGGGCACCCTGAAATGGCTAATCCCTTGAAAGGACTTTGTCACTATGTCTGGGAATTGTTAGCAGTCGCCTGAAAGATTCTGTTCAGTTCACCTAATACCACTTAAACCACATTTACAACATTTTGTTTACGTGGTAGAATGGTTTCATTTCTCCTTGGAGGAAGCTTAACGTTATTTATTTACGTTTTTTGTTGGGGGGGTGGTCAGAGTAGAACTGTGTTCCATAGAGGTTTTTTTTTTTTAATTTATTTTATTTTGTTGTTGTTGAGAATATACACAGCCGAATGTACACCAGTTCAACAGTGTCTACATGTACAGTTCAGTGACGTTGATTATATTCTTGGAGTATGCAATCATTCTCACCCTCCTTTTCTGAGTTACTCCTCCCCCAGTGGCATAAACTCACTGCCCCCTACGTTTCCTATCTAATCTTCCAAATTGCTCTTGTCAGTTTGATCCCACACAGATTGTTCTTGAAAGAGCACAAATCTGTCTTGGAAGAAGTAAAGTCAGAATGCTCCTTAGAAGCAAGGATAATGAGACTTGGTCTTGCTGACTTGGGCATGTTATCAGGAAGGACAAGTCCCTGGGGAAGGATATCATGCTTGGTAAGGTAGAGAGTCAGCGAAAAAGAGGAAGATCCTCAACAAGATGGATTCACACAGTGGCTTCAACAGTGGGCTCAAACACAGCAACAATTGTGAGGATGGCACAGGACCAGGCAGTGTTTTGTTCTGTTGTACACAAGGTTGCTATGAGTTGGAGCTAACTTGACAGCACCTAACAACAACAGCGACAACAAATAGACCCAGAGACAGGCAGGTACAAATGAGGGAAGATAGATGTCATGTGAGGAATGCCAGAGCTACAGATGCTGAAAGAGACAGAGGATCTTTCCCCAGAGCTGACAGAGAGCCTTCTCCTAGAGCCAGTGACCTGAATTCGGACTTCTAACCGCTTGAACTATGAGAAAATAAATTTCTGTTTTTAAAGCCACCCACTTCTGGGATTTCTGTTATAGCAGCACTAGGTAACTAAGATAGATTCCAAAGTAATTCAATAGGGAAAGGAAAGTCTTTTCAACAAATGATGCTAGAACTATTGGATAAATGTATGGGGAAAAAAATAAATCTATTTCGAGCTAATGGATCTAAATGTAAATGTTAATACTATAGAGTTTCTAGAAAAAATCTAGAAGAATATTTTCACGACCTGGGGATAAGGAAACTTTTCTTAGAGCAGGCACAAAGAGTGCTAACAAAATTAAAAATTGATAAATTGGACTTTTTGAAATTAAAAACTTCTGCATATTAAAAGACACCATTCATAAAGCAAAAAGGGACATCAGATTGTTGGAAAATAGTTGCAGAACATCTATTTGACAAAAGACATATGCAGAATATATACAGAACTTCTACAGATAAGTAACAAAAAGACAAGCAACTCAATTAAAAATGGGCAAAAGACCTGAACAGATACTTCACAAAAGAAGATATATGAATAGCTAATAAAGACGTGAAAAGATGCTCACCAGCATTAGACTCCATGAAAATGCAAATTAAACTACAATGTGATACCATTTCCTACCTTCTAGCATGACGAAAGGAGTCCCTGGGTGGTGCAGATGGTAAACATGCTCACTGAAGGGTTGGAGGTTCAAGTCCACCAGAGGAGACACCTCAGAAGAAAGGCCTGGTGTTCTGCTTCCAGAAAATCAGCCACTGAAACCCTGTGGAGTACAGTTCTACTCTGATACACATGAGGTCACTATGAGTCAGTGTCAGCTAGACAGCAATTGGTTTAAAATGTAACAGTTTATTTTGCTGTTGATCTCCACCTCAGGTAGTTCTTATTTTTCAGACTTTGGAATTCACTATATATTATACACACACACATACACATGGAGCCCTGGTAGTGCAGTGGTTAAGAGCTGTGACTGCTAACCAAAAGGTTGGCAGTTTGAATGCACTAGCTGCTCCTTGAAAACTCTGTGGGGCAGTTCTACGCTGTCCTACAGGGTCACTATGATTTGGAATCTACTTGATGGCAGTGAGTATGCATATATATACATACATACACACGCACGTGTGTATGTATGTATATAGTTGTTAGGTGCTGCTGAGTTGGTTCTGACTCATGGCGATGCTATGTGCAACAGAAGGAAACTGTGCAGTCCTGCGCCGTCATCACAGTTGTTCTGTGTTTGAGCCCAGTGTTGCGTCCATTTTGTTAGTCTGTCTCATTGACCATCTTCTTTTTGCTGACCCTCTACTTTACCAAGCATGATATCCTTCTCCAGTGATTGGCCCTTTTGATGACACATCCAAAGTAAGTGAGATGAAGTCTCACCATCCTCGCTTCTAAGGAGCATTCTGGCCGCACTTCTTCCAAGACAGATTTGTTCGTTCTTCTGGAAGTCCATTCAATATTCTTCGCCAGTGCCATAATTCAAATGAGTCAGTTCTTCAGTCTTCCTTATTTGTTGTCCAGCTTTCTCATGCATATGAGTCAATTGAAAATATCATGGCTTTGGTCAGGCACACCTTAGTCCTCAAAGTGACATGTTGCTTTTTAACACTTTAAAACAGTCTTTTTGCTGCAGATTTGCCCAGTGCAATACGTCGTTTGATTTTTGGACTGCTGCTTCCATGGGTGTTGATTGTGGATCCAAGTAAAATGAAATCCATGGTAACTTAAATATTTTCTCTGTTTATCTTGATGTTGCTTATTGGTCCAGTTGTGAGGATTTTTGTTTTCTTTATGTTGAGGTGTAATCCATACTGAAGGCTGTGGTCTTTGATCTTCATCAGTAAGTGCTTCAAGTCCTCTTCACTTTCAGCAAGCAGGGTTGTGTCATCTGCGTAACACAGGTTATTAATGAGTCTTTCTCCAATCCTGATGCCATGTTATAGTCCAGCTTCTCAGATTATTTGCTCAGTGTACAGATTGAATAAGTATGGTGAAAGGATACACCCCTGACACACCCCTTTCCTGATTTTAAACCACACAGTATACGCTTGTTCTGTTTGAATGACTGTCTCTTGATCTGTGTACAGGTTCCGCATGAACACAATTAAATGTTCTGGAATTCCCATTCTTTGCAGTGTTATCCATAATTTGTTATGCTCCACACAGTCAAATGTCTTTGCATAGTCAATAAAACACAGATGAACATTTTTCTGGTATTCTCTGCTTTCAGCCAGGATCCATCTGACATCAGCAATGACATCCCTTGTTCAACGTCCTCTTCTGACTCCAGCTTGAATTTCTGGTAGTTCCCTGTTGATGTACTCCTGCAACTGTTTTTGAATGATCTTCTTACCTGAGTGTGATATTAATGATATTGTTCGATAATTTCCACATTCTGTTGGATCACTGTTCTTTGGAATAGGCACAAATAGGAATTTCTTCCAGTTGGTTGGCCAGGTAGCTGTCTTCCAAATTTCTTGGCATAGACGAGTGAGCACCTACAGCGGTGCATCTGTTTGTTGAAACATTTCAATTGGTATTCCGTCAATTCCTGGAGCCTTGTTTTTCACCAGTGCCTTGAGTGCAGCTTGGACTTCTTCCTTCAGTAACATTGGTTCTTGAGCATATGCTACTTCCTGAAATGGTTGAACATCCACCAGTTCTTTTTGGTACAGTGACTCTGTATCCCTTCCATCTGCTCTTGATGCTTCCTGTGTCATTCGGTATTTTACCCATAGAATCCTTCAATATGACAACTCAAGGCTTGAATTTTTAATTCATTTCTTTCAGCTGGAGAAATGCCGAGCGTGTTCTCTCCTTTTGGTTTCTCACTCCTGATCTCTGCATGTGTCATGATAATACTTTATTTTGTCTTCTCGAGTTACCATTTGAAATCTTCTGTTCAGCTCTTTTATTTCATCATTTCTTCCATTCACTTTGGCTACTCTACATTCAAGAGCAAGCTGCAGAGTCTCTTCTGACATCCATTCTGGTCTTTTCTTTCTTTCCTGTCTTTTTAATTACCTTTTGGTTTTGTCATATATAATGTCCTTGATGTCATCCCAAACTCATCTGGTCTTCAGTTATCAGTGTTCGGTGTGCCAAATCTATTCTTGAGATGGTCTCCAAATTCAGGTGGGATATACTCAAGGTCGTACTTTGGCTCTGGTGGACTTGTTTTTTTTTTTCAGGTTCAGTTTGAGCTTGCATAGGAGCAATTGATGGTCTCTTCTGCAGTCAGCCTCTGACCTTGTTCTGACTGATGATATTGAGCTTCTCCATTGTCTCTTTCCACAAATGTAGTTGATTTGATTCCTGTGTATTCCATCTGGTGTGGTCCATATGTATAGTCACCATTTATGTTGTTGAGAAAAGGTATTTACAGTGAAGAAATTGTTGGTCTTGCAAAATTCTATCATGCGATCTCTGGCATCATTTCTGTCACAAGGCCGTATTTTCCAACTACTGATCCTTCTTTTTTGTTTCCAACTTTTGCATTCCAAATGACCAGTAATTATCAGTGCACCTTGATGGCATGTTTGATCAGTTTTAGACTGCAGACTGCTAAAAATCTTCAATATCTTAATTTTTGGCAGTAATAGTTGGTTCATCAATTTGAGTAATAGTTATATTAGCTGGTCTTCCTTGCAGGCATATAGATCACCTGTCACTGACAGTGTTGTATGATAAGATCTTGAAATGTTCTTTTTGATGGTGAATGCAACACCATTTCTCTTCAATTTGTTACTCCTGGCATAGTATACCATACTATTTTCCGATTCAGTATGGCCAGTACTAATCCATTTCAGCTCACTAATGCCTAGGATGACAAACTTCAAGTGTTCCATTTAATTTTTGAAAACTTCCAATTTTCCTTAATTCATACTTCATACATTCCATGTTTCAGCTGTTTCTTTTCATTTTGAGTCATACCATATCAGCAAATGAAGGTCCTGAAAGCTTTACTCCATCTACATCATTAACGTCAACTCTACTTTGAGAATGCAGCTGTTCCCCAGTCGTATTTTGAGTGCCTTCCAACCTGAGGGACTTATCTTCTGGTACTATATCAGACAGTGTTCCACTGCTGTCCATGAAGTTTTCACTGGCCATTTTTTTTTTTTTTTTTTTTGGAAGTAGATCACCAAATCTTTCTTCTCAGTCTGTCTTAGTCTGGAAGCTCCGCTGAAACCTGTCCACCATGCGTGACCCTGCTGGTATTTGAAATACTGGTGACATAGTTTACAGCATCACAGCAACAGATAAGCCACTGCAGTATGACAAACTGACGGACAAGTAGTGAATATTTGTATATATACAGTGAAATATATATATTTATATGTAATACATACATACTATATAATATATGGAGCCCTGGTGGCACAGTGGTTAAGAGCTCGCCCACTAACCAAAAAGTCGGCAGTTCAAATCCACCAGCAGCTCCTTGGAAACCCTATGGGCAGTTCTGCTCTGTCCTAGAGGGTCACTATGAGTCAGAATCGACTTGATGGCAACAGCTTGCTTTCTGGATATATTGTTTCAGAGAACCATACATCTCTATAAATATATGTGTATAAACCAAACCCCCATAGGGTTTCCAAGGAGCAGCTAGTGGATTCGAACTGCCAACTATTTGAGTTAGCAGCCTGAGCTCTTAACCACTGAGATACCAGGGCTCCATATATATGTATATGTGTGTGCGTGTGTAGTGGTTAAGAGCTCAGGTTGCTAACCAAAAGGTCGGCAGTTTGATCCACCAGCTGCTCCTTGGAAACCATATCGGGCAGTTCTAGTCTGTCATATAGGTCACTATGAGTCAGAATCGACTCGACAGCATACAGCGAATATATACACACACACACAGACACACGCACAGTGAAATACACAGATGTTAAATATACAATTGAGTAAATCAGGATAAATACATCCACATAAGCACTACTCTGACAAAATATCTAACAATTCTATCACCCCAGAAAGTTCGTGGCACCCACTTCCAGTTAATCTCCCCCCACACCCCAGGAAACTACTGTTCTGATTTCTATTCCATAGATTCATTTTGCCTGTTTTTAAACTACATTGAAATGGAATCATACGATAAACCCCATGAAACCTGTTGTGTTGAGTCGTTTCCAACTCATAGGAAAGAGTAGAACTACCCCGTAGGGTTTCCAAGGAGTGGCTGGTGAATTCAAACTGCTGACCTTTTGATTAGCAGCAGAGCTCTTAACTACTGTGCCACCAGGGCTCCAGTCTTACAATAGATACTCTTTTACGTCTGGCTTCTTTTAACTGTAATGTTGTCGCATGTATCAGTAGATTATTATTTTTACTGCAGAATATCCCATTGTGTAAATGTACCACAATTTTTTTTTTTTTTTTAATCCATTCTCCTGTTGGAGCTGTTGTTAGTTTTTGGCTATTATGAATAAAGTTGCTGTGAACATTTTTGCTGAAGACTCTGGACATACACTTTCTCTAAGTAGCTGGGAACAGTCTTAGGATATACGTATGTGTAACAGTTTTTCAAAATGCTTGTGTTGTTTTACACTGCTGCCAGTTCAGCAGTTCCAGTTGCCAAACATTCTTGCCATATTTGGCTTGTCAGTCTTTTTTATTTTAGTCATTCTAAAAAAAAAAAAAGAAAAACAAAAAACAAACCACCAAACCAGTTACCGTTGAGTTGATTCTGCCTCATGACGACTCTGTGTGTCAGAGTAGAACTGTGTTCCATAGGGTCTTCAGTGGCTGATTTTCTGGAAGTAAATTGCCCAGCCTTTCTTTCGAGGCACCTCTGGGTGGACATGAACGCCCAACCTTTCGGTGAGCACACATTTACTGTTTGTGCCACCCTGGGACTCCTAAAATGCATTTAACTGGGAGCTTTTTCCTTCTCTTTTCCTGCCCACTGTAAACATATAATACTTTCTTGTCCAGCTGGAAATTTGAAAAAATATTTATTTTTTCTTCTTTCTTTCGTATTTCTCTTTAATCTCGCTATGAGTCGGAATCAACTCCACGGCAATAGATCTCTTTAATCTGTCCAAAATTTGTTTGTCTAGGTGGATGCCCGCTTCCAATTTTAAACAGAAAAGGGCTTGCTTTCCTTTTCACTTCCAAGTTCCCCCCACGCCCCCTTTAGCTCCTTCCTTTTAGGTGACTGCTCCTTCTGGCCGAGAAGACAGAGGTGGGGTCAAAGTGGGAGGAGGCTCTTCAGCATGAGCGCTAGAGAGGGTGTCACCCTCTCCACAAGGGGGTGGCCGTCTCGTTTCTGCACATGACCATCTTTCTCTAAATAGCCTAATTTTCTGATTAATTCCAGTTGAAATTTGCCTGTTACCCTGAAATGAAAACACAAATAATAGTCTTTGAAATGCCCAAAAGAAGGCAAAACAGAAATAGTCACCCAAAACGGTAGGAAAATGCTCTAAATGGAGTATAACCATCTTGTGATATCTATGAAGTGTTGTAAATTTGATAAACATGAACCTCAGGGCGGTAATTATTGGATGGTAGGCTTTGGTCTTTGGGCATCAGAAATGGGGATTTGGGGACATTAGGATACAAACGTAAGAAGGGCCTGAGTTCGAGTTACAGGGTTATTAAAGTGGGCGACTTTGTTGGTACCTACACTTTATCCTCCAGGCAAAGCACAGCTGGTCTTTGCACAGGTTGAAGAGAAGCCTCAAGTACATGACAACCACTGTCAACAACAACAACATCTTCAAATACAAAGAACAGCCAGGAAATTATTAATTGATCTTCCACAGATCTTCATAGCACTTATTTGAAGGTGTTGAAAGCAGTGAAGCCAACGTTATCTGGAATTTGTGAATGCCACAAAATGTGATTGTAAGATAAAGCCGTTTAAAAAATTATCTACAACTCATACAGCTATACAACCATTATCTCCTCTAATTAACCACAGTGGGAGGCTGCGGTGCAGTGAATTATTTAATATGGCTCTACTAGTCATGGTCTTTGTGACTCACACAGTGACTGAGTGGGACTATGCAGATAACGTGTATGGAACCTGTGATGGTTGGGGTTGTGTGTCGGCTTGGCCTCTTCCTTAATTCCCAGTATTGTGTGGCTGTCCTCCATTTTACATGTAAATCCTAACCTCTATATGTTAATGAGGCACGATTAGTGTGGGGTGTATCTTGAGTTACACCCTTGCAGGAGGGCGTGATTTAGGTCCCACCCTTACTCAAGTCACACCCTTCCCAGTGTATGTGTGTGGGTGCTCTGGCAGTGTTCTTTCTGTATCTGGATCCTGTGTCCGGCTCGTCACTGTCTGACCTCTGGTTCTTGGGACTTGAGCCAGCGGCCTGCCTTCGGACCTGCGGAATCTGGGATTTGCCAGCTTCCACAGCTCTGTGGGCCAGCAGCCTATCATCTGATCTGATTTGCCACCTTCTGCAGCCTTGTGAGCTAGCAGCCTCATTGTCTAGCCTGCTGATTGGGTTCACCGTCCCCTGCGGCCACATGAGTCAGGAGAAGCCTATGCCTGACCCACAGATTTGGGACTTGCCAGCCTTCACAACCACGTGAGCCATTTCCTTGATACGGTTCGTGAGTTCTGTGAGACATTGCGGCAAATTACGGAACCCAAAGATGGGAGGGAGAGTTGTGAGAGGTGGAGGAGTAGTTGATGTTAGAGATGATGGAGTCGTACGGCAGTTTGGAAAAGTTGAACATCTGGGACATCTTTAACCTCCGCTTCATAGGAACCAGCTTAGTGATGATCCTTATAAAAGAAATGATTCATTCAGAGGCATTACGCTGGTGCCATTGCCTAGAACACTTTTTGGATCTTTTGTGTTAAAATTGCTTTCAGAGTAAGCATATGATCCACATGGGGGAAATCAGCCTGATTTTAATTCACAGCAGTTGGTTCTAAATAACTTTTGGCTGTTTACAAAAATTCAGTCCACCCCAGAAAGGACAGACTCACCAGCAGTGAAGGTATTAAAGGAGTGTGCTGCACACTTGTTATGGATTGAATTGTGTCCCCCTAAAATACGCGTTGTAATCCTAACCACTCTACTGTGGATATAGTCCCCTCCGGGAATAGGGTTTTCTTTGTTACGTTAATGAGGCTGTATCAGTGTAGGATGCGTTTTAAACCAATCACTTTTAAGATATAAAAGAAGCAGTTTAGGCACAGAAGCAAGCAAGGACAAACTGGGGAAAATTGATGCCACGTGGAGCTCGCCAAAGAACAAGCTGAAAAGCGATGAGGAAGGCCCTTCCCCTAGAGCTGACAAAGTCTTCTAGAGCCAGTGCCCTGAATTCGGACTTCTAGCCTCCTAAACCCTAAGAAAAGGAGCCCTGCTAATTGGAAAGGTCAGTGGTTCGAACCACTCAACGGCTCCTGGGAGAAAAGAACTGGCGATCTGCTCCTGTAAAGATTTCGGCCTAGGAGACCCTGGGGGGCAATTCTGCTCTATCCCGCAGGGTTGCTGTAAGTCAGAATCGACGGAACGGCACACAACAAGAAGTTGTAAGACAGTTTCTCTTGGTTAAAGTCACCCACTTGTGGTATTTCTGTTACAGAGTACTAGGTAACTAAGACAATCCTTTTTTGAAATTTTTGCCAGCAGAGTTTCAGATGTGCTTCAGGCAGTGGTCCGTAATGCTCCCCACGAGTCCACTCTGAAAGGACTTGTTCATTGGGACGTGTCAGTTCTGCTGCGCTTGTTGTGAACACACCCTCAGGACTGTACATCCTTGCCGCACACACCACTTTTCCCACATGCCATATTCTTTTAGGTGTTTTTGTTTGATCCCATGCAAAGCACTGAACGCTGGATGTGAACGTTCAGTTAACTGATTTCTCCTCTGCTGAAAAAGTGAAAAGCAAATGATGTCAGACCTACTTCTGACATGTCCTCTTTCTTTTTCCAGTTTTTTGTACTCTCCTGCTCCCACTTAATGATTTCAGGGATGAGCAGTAGTGAAAAGTTTCTTACCCAAATGAAACCATACCCACTACCATTGAGTTGATTCCGACTCATAGTGACCCTATAGGACAGAGTAGAACTGTCCCATAGGGTTTCCAAGGCTGTAATCTTTACGGAAGCAGACTGCAACATCTTTCTCCTGTGGAGCAGCTGGTGGGTTCAAACCGCTGACCTTTCAGTTAGCAGCCAAGCACTTTAACCACTGCACCACCAGAGCTTCTGAAAGTTTCTTAGGGGTGGAAGAAAGAAAAAACTTTTTCTCATAATTTGCGACTCTCAAAAAGGACACTTCTGTGCCCAGGTCTGGAAGGAAGCCCCCCTCTGTATCTCTGGCTTCAAGACTGGAACTGGCTTTGCAAATAGGTTTAAACAAATATTTCTTCCACAATTTTCCAACTTTAAAAAAGTAACCACTTTCCTATCCAGATGAGTACAGTAACAGAGATTCACCTGAATTCTAGGCTGCTAGAGGGGTCATTTCCTTCTTGGGTACCACATGGCCTCCCACCATTTGCTTTCTTCTCCAGACACCTAATTATGTTTTCTTCACAGCAAAGGGCCTAAAATTTTTACTTCTACATGAAACAAGGGGCACAGTGGCAAATCCCACCCACATTGCTAACTGTGTGGCAAGGATCAGCATGAACCCAATTCCCAAAGTGTGGCCAGACCCAGACCCCACCTTCCTGCTCCTCCATCCACATTGCCAGCCACTCACATGACACACACTCTAGACTAGCCACCGCAGAGCTGAGTCAGCACTCACAATTGAGACGGACACAGTCTCTCAGACCAGCTGCCCATGCAGCCTTCCTGAGACCCTTGCCACCCAGAGCTAGGTCGGCGCTCATTCGCTGGAAGGCCACCTTCTTTCAGACTGCCAGATAGGCAGACGCTGGCCCCTCCTGGCTCTCACCGCCCCTGTGGGTTCATTAATTTGCCAGAACGACTCACAGAATTCATGAAGGGTACACCCTGTATAAGGAGCCCTGGTGGCGCAGTGGTTAAACACTCGGCTGCTAACCAAAAGGTTGGTGGTTCGAACCCACCAGCCTCTCCCCGAAGAAAACACCTGACAGTCGGCTGCCATAGAGATTACAGCCTTGGAAACCCTATGGGGCAGTGCCTGGAGTAGAACTCACGAACTGTAGGGCTAGACTGCAACAAATTTGATTTTGGTTTTTATACCATACATACAGCTGCAACTTTATTACACCCAAAAAGGATACAAATGAAGAGACACATAGGGTAAGGTCTGGGAGAGGTCACAGCCTGAACCCTCAATGTCCCAAGGATGGACACACTCTCCTGGGCGTGCTCACCAACCAGGGAGCCACGTCCGAGTCTTAGGGCTCAGGGCTCTTACCTGCCTCACCATGTGATCATGATAGATGACATCATGCCTCGTGAGGCTTAGTCAGCATCAGGCCTCGAGGTAGTCTGGTCAGCCCCCACTCACTAGCCTCAGGTGTTGGTCTGGCTTGGAAAAACCAAGAACGAGGGCTAAATCGCTTTTGGCAAGGCAATTCCACACCTCGCAACTTCCGTCTGCCTGTTAGGCACTCCCTGTCTTCACCTGGTGGAGTCCCACTGGGCCTTTTCTGTGCACTTTTTAAAAAGCTGCTATTAAAAACCTGGTATTTTTTAGCCATAGTCTGATTTCTTTCAAATCGTAAGTAGGCGCTTTACTGTTAATCTGTATACTTAAAATGTGTAAAACAGGAGTGTGTTTTCTTTCTGATTTAAGCATAACTGAGTTGATATCTTTTGGTAGGAAGACATTTAGCAAGCAGAGAAATCTGTCACTATAGAGAGTTCTGGAATGATTCAACCCAGTTTCCTGGCTCAGAAGGGTCTCCTTCCTCTTTTACTGTTCTGAACGTCTGTCCCAAAGCTGTGTACTCCACCCAAGAGAATAGCCATCCTGGATAGAATTTTCACTGTAGCAGTCTGAGATGTTTGGATGTACTCACTGGTTATATGTTACGTATGTGTCAATTTGATAGTAGTAACTTAAAGTCTCTGGGTAGTGCAGTTAACGCACTCAGCTGCTGACCTAAAGGTTGGAAGTTTGAGTCCACCCAGAGGTACCTTGGAAGAAAGGCCTGGTGATCCCCTTCCAAAAAGTCAGCCACTGAAAACCACATGGAACACGGTTCTACTGTGACATACAGTGGGGTCGCTATGAGTTGGGGTTGATGGGATGGCAGCTGTTTTTTGTTCTTGTTTTTAACTTAATCTCACTGAGAAATTTTAAAGTCCTGTGATAATGGAAGGTTATAATTATTAAAATACTATAAATTAGATGTGTGTTTATATACATATATGTATAGATAATGTGGAACCCTGGTGGTGCAATGGTCAAGAGCTCAGCTGCTAACCAGAAGGTCAGCAGTTCAAATCCACTACGCGCTCCTTAGAAACTCTATGGGGCAGTTATACTCTGTCCTATAGGGTCGCTATGAGTCAGAATCGACTCAGTGGCAATGGGTTTGGTTTTTTGGTATTTTAACAACATAGATAATATGCCTTATTAAAATATTGTACATTATACATATATATGGGAATAAAATTCTAAAATCATATTGAAGTTAGTAAAACAAAAGCAGTGCATTTCCCCCCTCTTTCCTCCTCTAGTCAGGGACCTTGAGGATGTGGGGTGTCCAGGGCCTCATCCCAGAAGGCTCAGCATGCAGACTTGTCAGGGCTGGGAACCTCCTCTTTGCGCCACTAGAGGGCACAGGGCTCCTTTGTACAGAAGCATTCTTTGGACTTCTAGGGAGGCTCTTGCTCTTCATCCGGTTAGGCTGGGTCTCTTGGGCTCTATTTTTAGGCCCTCTGTATATTTAGGCCTTGGGTATTCAGGCCTGGAGACCCCGCTGAATCAGGAAACAGCATATTCTCTCAGGGACCTTGGCCATGACCCCGTCTTAGGGTCAGTGTCTCTGCTGGAACGCAGCCTGTGAGGGGTGGGGTAAGACAAGGCCACTTTTCACAGAGCACTCAAGGCCCGTGGAAGAAAACAAAGAATGCCCTTGTTCCCCATACATTTTGAGTTCTGAAGCTAAAGTAAAATGTTAAGATAAAAGAAAAATTGCAGGGTCTAAAGAAAAATGTATTCATCTGCTTTGCCTTCCTCTGTGGTACTTCCTAAAAGTTGAAAATTGTGTGGGAGGTGCAGGATGTCATCACCTCGGCCATCACCTCGGCTTCCTCACTTGATTATGTCACCCACCAGTAGCATTCGGACCATGTACGCTTCAAGAGTCACCAGTTACAAGAGCGGACGCCCAGGCCCCACCCTCAGATGTTCCAATTCAGTAGGCTGGGGGCGTGGCCCAAGCATCTGCCTTTTTGGCAAACACCTCATTTGATTCTCAAGCAGATGATTCTCAGACCACACCTGGAGAAACTTTTCATTGGCCTTAATCCCCTTAGTCCTCTGGGTGGTGTAAAAGGCTAAGTGCTCAAGTACTAGCTGAAAGTTGGCAGTTTGAACCCACCCAGAGGCATCTCAGAAGACAGGCCTGGCGATCTGCTTCCAAAAGGTCACAGCCTTGAAAACCCTGTGGAGCAGTTCTACTCTGCACACATGGGGTCGCCATGAGTCGGAATCAACATGACGGCAACTAACAACAACCAAGTTCTAATACAAATTTTATATTCCAGGTGGGAAAGATCAATGCAGACGTTCCCTAAATTTAGTATTTCAGGAAGATGACCAATTCCTTTTCCTTTTGTATAATTGTGAACTCACTGGGAAGGCCTCTATCTTAGGTTCTGAAATACGGTGTCTGCTAGTACCCACACCTCAAATCTAACCCTGCTTCCCATTTAGACCCTCAGCCTCCTGCATTTGATATGTTAAGGCTCCTCTGGGCCTGGCAGCTTTCTGAATAGCTTCCACTTATTTTACTGAGCTCTGGAAAGAAATCTCCTCTCCTGTGGTAGAAGCCTCCAGAGAAGAGTCTGGCTTTGCCTGTCCTTCCTAATGCCAGGGCTTCCCTTAACTCCAAACTGTCTCTGTCTCTCTCTCTCTCTCTCTCTCACACACACACACACTAGTTGTAACAACTGTCTCTCTTCTTTAGCACAGCCCAGCAGCCAGACTGGAACTAATTTTTAGGCTTTGGATGGTGCCCCTAACTATGACAGTACTTGGTAAAAGTTCGTGGCAACAGGTTTAAGAAATCAGTCATTATCCCACCCATGTCTGGGATTGCCAGGATTAAGACATGCTGAACACAAATTCACTTTGCAGAGCTTGATGCAGAGGTGATGGGTAATTGGGAGGGGAGCACCTGGCACCTCTTTTTGCTGTTGTTAGTTGCCATCAAGTCAGCTCCGACTCATGGCAGCTGTATATGTGCAGAGTAGAACTGTACTCCATAGGGTTTCCAAGGTTGTGACCTATTGGAAGCAGATCGTCAAGGCTTTCTTCTGAGCCATCTCTGGGTGGGTTCAAACCACCAACCTTTTGGCTAGTAGTTGAGCACTTAATCATTTGTACCACTCAAGGAATGTCTGGCATCTCTTAGTCTGACACAAATGGTGTCTTTAAGACACACAGCAGCACATACTACTGCATTTTTGGAAAATATGAGAATGAACATACGCACGCACGCACGCACGCACGATGGCCTGGTTTTCCATTCTCCATCACTTCCTGGCTCCCAGCTTTCAGCACCTTCTTGCTTGATTATCATACCTCCTCCTGAGCCTCTAGTTAGCAATCTCTGGCTATCTATCCTTGCTCTATTATTTTAGAGCTCAGTCCAGTCTGTCACTAGTTTGTAATTAGCATGTACTCACTCCCCTCTCCCTGCACAAATTCAGTTCAATTTCAGAGGCACCCTCTTTGGAAGATGCTCCTGAGCCTGTGTTTTGAGAGGCCGGCCCACCGTCCTCTAATCAGGCATCAATTCACAGACCCAGATGGCCACCATCGAAGACGGCTGCCTAGTAGCAGCAGGGACAGGTCCAGAGCTACAGGGAGGGAGCTCTGTGGCTGCCAAGAGGTCTCACAAGTTGGCCTGGCCGTAAGGAAGGTGGGTCACCATGGTCTAGGTTCCAGATTTTGGCCTTGTGTACTGGGAAAGTATCTTGTCCACAGCTCAGTGGCACTCAGACTCAAGTTGGGTAACAGACTTGGGTAACAGTTCACAAGAGCGTGAAGCCATTACTTACAACAAGAAATAAGACCAGATACTATATCAATCCAGCCAGGCTGGGGAGGAGGCTTTCCTTGTTGGCCATGACTCAGAAGGAGCATAAGTGGTATGGGTCTCTGCTTGCATTTGGAGCAGATATTCATCTGTAACGCCCTCCATGACTACACTAGTTGTTAATGGCTGGAGTCTGTTCTGATTGGTCATTGCCTATGCTGTATCAGTTACATATCTTGACCATCATCCCAAACAATAGGTGTACATAGGCCTGCTAGCAGAGAGAACTTCTAGTACCTGACAGGTTTGTTACTCCCTTGGACTGATTATAAACCTCACATTAGACTTTAAGAGGTTCTACTCACTGTTTAATTACCAGCACCTAGCACATAGTAGGTGCTCAGTTGCACATGATAGGTGCTCATAATGTTGAGTTTAGTCAACCAGCAGTGCCTGAATGCGCTGTGCCCCATTTGCCCTCGAGCTTCCCTTTTCTGGCCTCCACGGTTGACCACTCTGCTGGTGGTTACATTCTTTCTTTGCATACACCTCTCTCTCTTAAGTGACCTTACTCAAAAACAAATATTTACTGAGCACCTACTGTATGCCAGGCATTTGAGGATATGGCAGTGAATAAAACAGCCATGTCTCAGCTGAAGGCTAAAGTCGAAGGAACAAGCCTGGCATTAAACCACGTGAGATGGGTAGTACGAAAGGGAACAGACCTAGTGCTGGGGGAGCACAGAGAGGAGGGATGGGAGGCCTCCTGGAGGAAGTGCTTCAGCTAAGACCTGAAGGCCAAGGAGGAGTTCACTGTGTGAAGGGAAAGGGGACAGGGGAGTGAGGTGAGCAAACTGTGTGTCCAAAGACTCAGGTATGGAAAAGGGTAAGTTGTGTCAGGGCAGCAGGAGATGAGCCGGAGAGGTTGGCCACGATGTGGATTTGGGGTGTGGTGGCTGGGAGAAAGAACCTCGCAGACCTCCAGCTCCAGGGAGCATGACTGACAGAGTTCAGTGCTGTGATCTGAAACCCACTTGTGCTGAGGCTGTGCTTCCCATGGCGGCTCCCAGCCAAGGACTGAGTGCAGTGGGGATGCTAAGCACCAGCTTTGGCTGAAGGACTCCGGGAAGGCTTTGCTGAACCTCCCTTAGGCTGCAGGGCGGGCAGTCTAGGCCCCTTCTCCCCTCCCTTCTCTCCCTCTCTCCTTCACTTGGGGGTCTCTCTTAGCCACCTCCAGCTACCCCCCCACCCCCCGCCCGGCCCCACTCCATCTTCTCTGACAAATAAAATTCTTGCACGTTTATTCCTAACTTGATGTCTGCTGCTGGGCAGTTCTGGGTTAACACGTGAGACTTTATCCTGATGATAATTTAAAGTCTTTGAAGGGCTTTCAATGAGGGAGCGGCATGATCAGATTGTATTTGAAAGAGTTCAGTTTGGCCGCAGGGTGGAAAGTTACATTGGAGAGAACCAAGAGTAGAGATAGGAAGGCCCAGTATGAGGTTGTTACAGGGATCCAGGTGAGAGCGGGTGGCTTGGACTAAGGTGATGGGAGTGGAGATTTAAACATGTGGGTGGATTTGGGAGATACTTAGGATGAAGAAGAGATGGCCCTTGATGATGAATTGAGTATGGGGTGTGAGGGAAAGGGAGGAGTTGAGAATGATGACTCCAAGATCCTGGTTGCAAGTAAGAACCCTGGCTGATATATCACCTTATGGCGTGATAGTAGCCTGCTGATTTTAGAAGCTGGAGGGTGCAGTGCTTTGCTTTTCTAGCCAGGCAGAACTGTTCAGTAAGATTAGGCCAAAGTGCCCATTAGCTCGCAATTACAGCTGCAGAGCATTGGGCAACCACAGAACAGCTGATCTTCTTTAAGCTTCAAGCAGCCACGGCAAAGACCGTCTCCAGATAATGAGTGGGGACACTCCACTTGGGTTTTCAGGTGCAGAAGGGCCCGTCTGGGAGACGCAAGGGATTATTACCACAGTTTTCCTAGGTGGCACAAATGGTTAAGTGCTGGGCTACTAAACAGTAAAAGTTGATGGTTCAAATCCACCCAGAGGTGCCTCGGAGGAAAGGTCTGGTGATCTGGATCTGAAAGGTCACCAGTTTAAAAACCCTATGGAGCAGTTCTACTCTGCACACATGGGGCGCCATGAGTCAGAGTCAACTCAGCAGCAACTGGTTTTGTCTTTTGTTTTCTTCCTCAGATGCAGGCAAGGGAGGTGCTAGAAGCCACTTTCAGAGTCAGTTATTCCCAGGGTAGCCTGTGCCCATTTCAGGCTTAGGGGGATGTGCCTGAATTGCTCCTGGCCCTTTGCCTCCCTCCCCTGCCCCAAGAGCTCTCCTGGAGGAAGCAGCCAGATGCGAGCCAACAAGTCTTGACACACATCCTGCTTCCAGGAGCTTTGCTCAGCCTGGAACACAGTCAGGGGGGTGACAGATGCGCCTTCTTCCCTGGGTCAGCTACAGATGAAGTCATCCTTTCCCTCTGGACTCTATCAAGATTCTTCCTTGGTATTTCTGAGTCACTCGATAGTTTATGTCACTGGGTGGTGCAAATGGGTAACGAACTCGGCTGCTAACCGGAAGGTTGGAGGTTCGAGTCTGCCTAGAGGCACCTCAGAAGAAAGGCCTCACGATCTACATTGAAAACCCTATGGAACACAGTTCTACTCTGACACACAAGGTTACTATGAGGCAGAACTGACTCAACAGCAAGTGGTTTTGTTTTGACAGTTGGTAGCCACTTTGGAAACCAGAGGCAGAGGCATTGTGTAAATGTCTTGTGCCTTTACTCCCAAGAATGTTCTTGAGGCTGTTAGCATTGACCAGAAAGTTAAATGCTGCATAAAAGCTTTTGAGAATTAAGCGGCATAAGAGAAGAGGAAAGGGGAAGTCCATTGTTAATGTTCAGGAAGGCATAGGAATTTAGTGACTAAAAAATCAAATCCAAGTCTCTAAATGACCTCACACATCCAGGGGATGCTGTTGGTGAGTTTTCTTAGATCTTACAAGGGGCAAGTAAGAGTAGTCTTATATGTGGCTTCATCTGAAGAATGCTAAGCTCAGGATGACTAGGAAGACTTTTTCCTTCCAAAATATTGTTGAGGAGAGGTTTTTCTGATTACCATTGCCTGAAATCTACCCTTCAACATTTTTATTCCTTTGGCTTAAGGCTAAATATCCTAATCCAAAAGTCTTTAGAGGAGTAAGAGTGAAGACCTTGTCAATAATTGATAATTTAATAATAATATGTAAGCATTCAGTCAGAGTCCCTGGGTGGTACAAATAAATGGTTAATGCACTTGCTGTTAACCAAAAGGTTGGAGGTTCAAGTGCACCCAGAGGTGCTTTGGAAGAAAGGCCTGGCAATATACTTTCTGAAAATATCAACCATTGAAAACCCAGTGGAGCACATTTCTACTCTGACATACATGAGGACACCATGAGATAGCGTCTACTCAGTGGCAATGGGCTTACTGATTTTAAGTATTCAATCAGATATTTTCCAGCATCTCTTCAGCAGAACACTTTCCCAAGAAGTGACTTTCAATAGTTAAGTTTTGATGAGGGAAGGATGCACGTGGGCAGAGAGGACATTCATTGATGAGCAAATTAAAACTTAGGGAAAAAACTGATCATTCACAGGGGGTCCTTCTAGAGCAAAGCTGTCGTTGGTATCCATTCTCCCTTCCATGATGGTTTGTGTGCTTTATTCGTTACGCCAAGAGGTTTAGCCCTGGAGAGGGTTCACCCTGGGCCCGATCCTAACTAGTTAGAAGTTCAGGTAGAATTCTGATAGAAATTAAGATTGCTATCCAGTGCAATACAGAAATCAGTGGTCCATGTTGATTGCTGTGCTGATATCACTGCAGTAAATTGAAATCACTGCTGACATGGTGCAGGTAGTTCTCTTTGAACAATAATTTCTGGTCAATGCTTGTTTCCCCAAGTGCACGTTCCTTTGAAGAAGAATATTCAGGATCTCCAGCTCGGGACCCAACAGCTTGGTATACATAGTGAACACAGGAGACCAGGGGCCCCCTGATGATGTCCCCTTGTCCCCACATCCTTCCAGTTCATCCCTGCAGCAGATATATTGCTTTTCTGATGTGGGCGTTCTTGGCCAGCATCTGAACCTCTCAAGATAATCTAAAAATTGCTCCCTCTCCTGCCTTCTCAAGCCAGTTTCTTCCCCCAGAGCTGGATCTCAGAGCTTGGCAGGCCCTGGGCTGTCTCCATGTGTCCAGGCTGGAGGCATCTGACAGACAGGGCTCCCTTCACACACCCATCTACCCATCTCCCTCCGAGGTCCTCGAGACAATCCTTTTGACACTGTTTAGACCACAGGTAGTGTGCAAGCTTTGTTCTGATTACCTGCTTTCCAGGATCTTGGCTCCTGAAGTTAGGAAGCCTCCTGAAGCACTCTGTAGTTGTTGTTAGGTGCTGTTGAGTCAATTCTGACTCACAGCAACCCCATGTGAGAGTAGACTCACCCCTAGGCTTTTCTAGGCTGTGATCTTCATGGAAGCAGATTGCCAGTGGGGGGGTTTGAACCTCCAACCTTTCAGTTAGCAGCTGAGTGCCTAACCACTGCACCACCAGAGCTCCTTGAAGCTCTCCATAAAGGCCACCCGTTAGTTTTCCACAGTGCTAGTGCCAGTTCAAGTCCAACATGGTCTATCACGGAGTGACCACACATTTTGTTGTTTGTTTCTGCATTGAGGTGACCACAGCTCTTCCTGCACCCCAGGAGGCAGAATGTACTCACTCCTCAATAATCTATAAAATACCAAGAATCACCTACTCAAATTCTAAAGATTTCAGCAAAAAATACCAAGAATCACTTACTCAAATTCTAAAGATTTCGGCGAATGTTTTTAAATACAGTGACAGCAGAAGAACACGGTACTGTGAATGTGTATCCTGCTTCAGAACCAACAAAACATCTCCTTGAGCTCTTTGCTTCCTTTCCCTCCCCGAAGGAATTTGCTATTGTTTGTAAATACAGACTATCCCCAGTGCGGCTCAGTTACCACATTTCAGACTTGACCTTTCTCCACAGTCTTAGTAGGCTTAATTGTTTAATCAACTCCGTTGGTGGTGGTGGTAGGCGCCG
This sequence comes from Dugong dugon, assembly GCA_030035585.1. Taxonomy (NCBI): domain Eukaryota; kingdom Metazoa; phylum Chordata; class Mammalia; order Sirenia; family Dugongidae; genus Dugong; species Dugong dugon. The sequence goes on along the minus strand of CM057469.1, from coordinate 16,244,883 downwards.
GTCAAGTCAGTTCCAACTCATAGCAACGCTAAGTAGAACAGAACCAAACGCTGTCCATTGAGGTATAATTTACATGCCAAAAAATGTGCCTATTTTAAGGGTACAGTTTAAGAGTTTTGACAAATGTAGAACCCACGTCACCACTACTGTAATCAACATAAGGAATGTTTTCCCTCATCCCCAAAAGTTCCCTCATGTCCCTTTGATGTCAGCCCCCTTCCCCACCCGCATCTCTGTTATCGCAGTAACGGGGTTGTAGCTGCCTGCCGCAATAGCCAATTCTGAGACGGGTGAGGTGAAGCAAGAGTTTTATTATGTGTCGCTATATAGAAGACAGAGGGGAATAGATGCCTCCAAAAAACTCGTCTCCCCAACTGGAGATGGGCTGAAGGCTTTTATAGGGACAGGATTATGGGTCTTAGAAGTTTGTGTTAGTTCCCCCTTGAGGTGGTCACTTCCCAGATGAGTTAATCTTTTCTTAGGGGTTATCTGGCGACATCCTGGTTTTCTTGTCCCAAGATGGGTACTTTGGTTTGTCATTCCTAGTTCATTATCACTAGTTTTCCACCCTCCAAGGAGGAACACCGGTTAATCTTAAACTTTTTGTAGGGACTGGAACCGGAGGGAAAAACAAGATCATGAGACAATGTGGGGGTCAGCAATGGGGAGTAATAATAGTGAGCTGGACCTATGCAGCCTCTTGCAGCTTGAGGCAACCACTGATCCGCTTCCGGTCCCTATAGATTAGTTTTGGTGGTCTTTAATTTTAATGAGAATATACTATAGGCAGTAAAATGGAGTTCTACACGCTTTGGCTCGAAACCCTGCAAGGGGTCCACATGAGACCGTTTTAACAGAAGGATAACAATTTGTATGTTGTCTGAGGCACCCCAGATCTCTCCCTTTGTTAGGGTTCCTTTCTGTCATTGGTGTGGTTAAGTTTTTTCCAAAGATGGCTGCTAGCACTTCCTCCCGTCCCTACAACCACATAATGTTCCTTCCATCAAGAGCCAGGGACTGGCTGTGTGACTTCATCTGACCAAAGGAATGCAGAGGAAGTGAGGGTCTGTCAGTTCCAGGCTTAGTCCTTAAGAGAGCTGAGAGCAACTGCTTTTGGCCTCTTGGGATTCAGCCACCGTGTAAATAAACTCAGGCCAGGCTATTGATGATGGAGGCCACGTGGAGAGGGAGAGGCACAGCCAGCTCCCTGCTTTTCAACCACCCCAGCTTAGTCACCAGACATGTGAGTGAAACCATCTTGGACATTCCATTTCCAGCCAAGCTCCCAGTCAAAGGCAGTCACACAAGTGATCTCAGTCGACTCAACACGGAGCAGAACTGCCCAGCCAACACACAGAAACATGAAACATAATAAATCTTTGTTGTTTTAAGCCATTATATTTTGGGGTAGTTTGTTACACAGCAATAGATAAATAAAGCAATCAGGAAATGGATGGAGGGTAGGTAGTTCCCTCACAGAAACACTTGAAACGAGCGGTAAAGGGAAGGGATATACAGCCTTCGCAATGCTATGAAGTACTGTCTGCTCCTTTGTGAATTCCCAAAAGCAGTTTGCTAAACCTGCTTCTACCAGTGGAACCAGAACCCAGGGTGTAGTCACAGCCCAAGAGAGGCTACCTCGGGCTCTCAGGAACTCAATGTGGGGGTTGGTTCAAAGAGGAAAGGGTGTCCCAGATGCCTTTCTTCCCCTCTCTCTGTGGCTTTCAAAAGGAGAGTCTCATATGAATGGGAGGAGTCATAGCTGAATAATCTGAGTCTTCAAGACTTACAACATTTTAGGGATACAGGTGTCCTTAGGAAGAACACCCAGATGAGAAATGGCATAGAAATTCCCATGATCAAGGTCTGGCATGGTATGTAGTGTGGTATGTTGTTGTTAATTGCCATTGGGGCTGCTCTGATTCATGGAGACCTTGTATATAACAGAATGAAGAGTTGCCCGGTCTTGCACCATCTTCACAATTGTTGGTGTACTCCAGTCCATTGTGGTGGCCACTGCGTATTTTGAGTGCCTTCCAACACAGAGGGCTCATCTGCTAGCACTATGTCAGACAATATTCTGTTGTGATCCGTAAGGTTTTATTGGCTAATTTTCCGAAGTACATCACTAGGCCTTTCTTCCTAGTCTGTCTTAGTCTGGAAGCTCTGCTGAAACCTGTCCACCATTGGTGACCATGCTGGTAGCTTTCAGCATCACAGCAACATGCACACCACCACAGTAGAACAAGCTGACAGACAGGTGCTGGTACCATACAATAGCTACTCACAAAAGTGTTTATTAAATCCATTAATTTCTGCCTGAGCTATCTGGATATTCCACACACCCATTAGATTACGGAATCCAAGTCGGGGGCTAAGGTATCAGTCAGGCACGGACAATCCACTTGGACAAGTCCCGGGCAGCATGCACATTCTTCGGACCAGAGAGTGCTGTAGGACATTCAACTTGGAGCTGAATTATTTGGCCTCTTGTAGACTTGGCTTTCACCTGGCATTTAACCATAGGGTGGGGTGAGCTTGGGGCATCAGCATAAGCCGATCACTTGTCCTTTCTTTCTGGGAAGCCCCAGTCATTCTCAAACAAATCTCCAGGTCACACAAAAAAAGATTTCCTTTAGCAGTAACTCATTTGAATTGGGGAGGACTCCTGATGGGATGTATGTAAATCCCTGCTGTAAATTTTTGAATAACCAGATGACTACAACAAGCAGATGAGCGTTTCCTGGTAAGTGTAGGCTGTCTGGTGCTCCTCGAGGCTATTTTGAATTGGATATGATGAGCAGCAAAAGCAAAACTAGTTTGTCTTTTTCTCACCTGAAGTATCCACTAGTTGGATCCCTGGGTAGTACAAATGGTTAAACACTCGACTACCAGCCAGAAAGTTAAGAGGTTTGAACCGACCCAGAGGTGGCTGTGAAGACAGGCCTGGATCTGCTTCTGAAAGGTCACAGCCTTGAAAACTCTATGGAACACTTCTACTCTGTTCACATGGGATCACCATGAGTCGGAATAAACTCGATGGTAACTAATAACAACAAAATCCACTAGCTGGTGAGCCCCGAGGAGTCTCCGGATGGCACAAATTGTTAATGTGCTCTGCTACTCATTGAAAGGTTGGATGTTTGAATCCACCCAGAGGCACCTCAACAGTGGCGTCACTAGGGTTGGTGTCGCCCAGTGTGGTAATTCATGGTGTCACCCCCCCATGCTAATTACCACAATATTGTAGTTAAAACACCAGAAAATTTGACAAGATCAGTGACTATAAACAACAGTGTGTGCCTGTCGTGTGTGCTCACGAAACCACTATTCGAAGCGTTACTGTAATTGGGTAATGATAGCTCTGACAGGAGCACATTAGAAGGTTCAAAAAGTAAGTTAGCATGGCGTAGGTGTATTGATACATGTAAGTTGGGCTTACAAAAAATTGTTTTATTGTTATAACTAACTACAGGTGTGTTTTTATTAAAAAAAATTTCTACTGAAACATTGCACAAAAATTTTATAGACAGTCATTTTGGTATCACCCCCTCTGACAGTGTCACCTGGTGTGGTCCACACCCCCACACTCCCCTCGCGAAACCACTGTCTCAGAAGAAAGGCCTTGCAATTTACTTCTGAAAGGTCAGTCATTGAAAACCCTATGGAGCACAGTTGTGCTCTGACACACATGGGGTCACCTTCAGTCAGAATCAATTCATCAGCAACTTGTTGGTGAGTCCTGAAAGGAAAGAGGACAAAGGGACAAGAGGAATTTCCTGCATCTGGACCAGAAGCTGCTTCTCCACCTGTAGCTTAGTTTTTAAATATCTATAATAGTCCTAGCACATCCTGTGTGTCTTCACATTTCCTGTATGTGGACTGAGGTGGATTTCCCTAGTTTCACGTCCCAGAAAACAGAAGAACAGGAAAGAGGTGGAGATGTGGCAATCCCAGGGGTCTTCCTGCAAGCAGGGCCATGGATGAATGGCAAAGACCAGGAGGACTGGGCCACAGGCCAGCACCAGTGTTAGAGCAGCACAAAGTTGGTGTCAAAAAATCAGCATTTTCACCTTCCGAATTGGTGTGTGTCTTTAAAAAAAAAAAGTTATTGCAGTGAAAGTACACTTAACAAAACATACGCCATTTCAACAATTTCTGCACGCACAATTCAGTAACATTGATTGGTTTATGTCTTTTAAAATAAATCTGAAAGACTTGGCCCTCTGCATCTGCAAGCTCTCTTCGTTGTGTGCAAGCCTTCTGACATGTTCTAAGCTCTGCCCCAGTTGAGAGGCAGAGTTACTTTTGTTCTTAGCTTTGTCTGCACCTGGAAGATGGCCACACCCTCTGGCATCTGACTGAGTAGGAAAAAGGCCCCAGGGTGTCCTGCACTGGGGACACTAGGTGACTGCAGAGTCCATGACAGCCAGGAGATCCCACAGGTGCAGGGCTGACAGGAAATGCGCAAACATGGACGAGAAATGCGCAAACCCCTGCTGAGCCAGGGGTGTCCAGCTGAGTCACCTTCCCTCTGCCGGAGGGAGTGAAGTCACAAGTTCCCTGCTGTCTCTGTCTTGCCAGCTCTTCTGTTCCCTCTCCGTGGCTCTCCTCCCTTCCCTGGGCAGGAAACTCATTGTAACTAGAACCCAGAACACACCTAACTTTAAAAGACTTTCCCTTATATACTTAATGTTTAAGGAAGAGGATCAAATGACAGACACACATACAACAAAAACAAGAATCATCCACACTCAGCAAAACCAAGCTATTATCAAGAATTTTTAAAACAAAACAAAGCCTGAGGTATAAAGTAGGGTCAGAGCAGATACAGAGAAATCTCTGCTCTTAGTATTAGGCTGAGAAATGATATTCTTAATGATGACTCCAAAACCCAGATCCTCATATATATTAAAAATATATATATTATTAAAATTCAAAGTATATGCTGCCCCAAATCCTTTTTGGCATGAAACAAGGTAATAATAATACACTTTAATGCTCATTTTGCAGGTACTTTCACATACATGATTTCTACTATACTTTAATGCTTATTTTGCAGGTACTTTCACATACATGATTTCTGTAATCTTCCCATGGCCAGTTGAGCTTGTAGAGTCTCAAACAGGTCAGGGGCAGCTTGCCTTCTTGGATTTGTTTGAATCTGTGAGCAGCACAGTATTGGAGCTTCTAACACCATCAAGGTGATAATGGGGTGGGTTTTCATAGCTTGAAGTTCCTGAGTGTGTACAAATGGTTATTGTACTTGGCTGCTAATTGAAATGTTGGAGGTTCAAGTCCACCCAGAGGTGCCTCAAAAGAAAGGCCTGGTGGCCTAGTTCCGAAAAAGCAGCCACTGAAAACCCTATGGAGCACAGTTCTACTCTGACGCACATGGGGTCGCCATGAATCAGAATCAACTGGACAGAAACTGGTACTTGTGTGGTATGTCTGTCCTGAAGTACAGATGTCTTTAAGACTTTCCTGTGTTTTGCTGACTCTGTTGGCAGATCTTTCTGATGACGTGTTATAGCGAGCTTTCTAATCTCCGTGACATGTAGTAAGACAGCCTCATTGGCTGGGGATTTTCCTTGGGCCATTATAAAGGTAAAGTTTATCTTAGGATCCTTTAGGTCACAAGTTGTAGAAACCTGTTTAAATTGGCTCAAGTAAAAAGGGGACATTTAAATCAGGATACACCGGTGTCTTAAGGAACCCAAGGGAACGAAGGGCAAGTAGTCTTGTGAGGGATTGGAACTAGAATAAACACACGTCCCAAATGGACATCACATTTCTGAATCCACAAGAAGACAATGTGTGAATTTTCCACAACTTAAACAAGGTTGGCATGTCTGACCTACTCAGTAGAACAGTGTAGAACAGTGTGGTACCATTGTCCCAGCCCCAGGGAGAAGGTCAAGGAATCAGTCTTGATAGCCTATAATAGATGAAAAAACACCTATTATATATAAAAATTGAATGTGTGATGAAAAGAGCATCAACAGTGGGACTGATGATTCAACAAACTGTGCCGTGCCATTTAGAAGTTCACCTTCTTTAATATGCTGTCGTAGTTATCTAGTGCCGCTATACCAGAAATACCACAGTGGATGGCTTTAACAAACAGAAGTTAATTTATTCTCTCACAGATTAGGAGGCTAGAAGTCCAAATTCAGGGTGCCAGCTCCAGGGGAAGGCTTTCTCTCTGTCAATTCTGGGGGAAGGTCCTTGTCATCAATCTTCCCCTGGTCTAGGAGCTTCTCAGCTCAGAAACCCCAGTCCAAAGGACACGCTCACTCCTGGCGCTACTTTCTTGGTGGCACGAGGTTCCACTTCTCTCTGCTCACTTCTGTCTTTTATATCTCATAAGAGATTGACTCAAGATATAACCTAATCCTGTAGATTGAGTCCTGCCTCAGTAACATAACTGTCTCTAATCCTGCCTCATCAACATCATAGAGGTTAGGATTTATGACACATAGGATAAGTAGATCGCCAAATGGTGGACAACCACACAATACTGGGAATCATGGGCTAGCCAAGTTGACACATTTTTGGGGGATACAGTTCAATCCATAACATACACCAACATCAGTTTGAAACTAAAGTGTAAACATGTTTCAAGGTATTTTTAAAGAGTATATAACATGAAAATAAAAATAAAATGGAATATAATTTAATATTAAGGTTCTAGTAAAGAGAAGGAAATGACTCCTAAGCTTGGAAGCCATAGGGGGAAAAATCATAAAGCAGAGCTGAACAGGTCTGACATTTATTAAGTGCTTATTATTATCAGTCTTAAAGCACGTTGCCCATATTATCTAATATAGCTTCCAACTTTATGAAGATGGTATGATTGTCTTCATTTTAAAAGATTTGTAAACTGAGGCACAAAGATATTAAGTAACTTTCCCAAGATCATCTAGTCAGTGGGCGAGCCAGGAGTGACACCGAGAACCATGTATCTCCAAAGCCATGCTCTAATCCTGTATGCCAAATGGCTTCTTTCATAAAAATGTAAATAGGTTTAAAGGACAAAATTCACTCACTCATTCTTCCAACATGTATTTATTGAACACTTACAAGGGTATGGGGATAGTTGGTGGTTCAGTGGTAGAATCCTCACCTTCCTTGTGGGAGCCTGGGTTTGATTTCTGGCCATGCACAGCTACTACTCATCTGTCAGTGTAGGCTTGTGTGTTGCTATGATGCTGAACAGGTGTCAGCAGAGCTTCCAGACTAAGACTAGGAAGAAAGGCCTGGTGACCTACTTCTGAAAACTAGCCAGTGAAGACCCTTATGGATCACAATGGTCCAATCCAGAACCAATCATAGAGATGGCGCAAGACTGGGCATCAGTTTGTTCCATTGTGAGTGGGTGCCATAAGTCGAGGGCCAACTCCACTGTAGCTAACAGCAACACTGAGGGATAGACACTACACTAGGTACTGGGCATACAGTAATGAATAAGGCAGACAAGGCTTCTGACTTCATGAAGCTTACATCATATGTCTAGACTCGAGAATTTAGAGGGGCTACAGACCATAAAGAAGTAAATGAATGAGTAAACGAGAATGTCTGTTTGTGGCAAGTGCATAGGACAATGCTTTCTTTTTTATAGAACTACAGATGCAGCGCTGGAGGGACTCACTCGTCTCTGCCAAGAAATTTGGAAGATACCTTACCTGGCCAACTGACTGGAAAAGATTCATATTTGTACCCATTTCAAAGAAAGGTGATCCAACAGAATGTGGAAATTGTCAAACAATATCATTAATATCACCAAACCCGTTGCCGCTGAGTCGATTCTGACTCAGAGCGACCCTATAGGATAGAGTAGAACTGCTCCATAGGGTTTCCAGTGCACGGCTGGTAGATTTGAACTGCTGACCTTTTGGTTAGCAGCCTTAGCACGTTGTAACTCTTAACCACTGCACCACCAGGTCCCCATTAATATCATGAACAAAATTCTGCTGAAGATAATTCAAAAACAGTTGCAGCAGTATATCAACAGGGAACTACCAGAAATTCAAGTTGAATTCAGAAGAGGACATGGAATGAGGGATATCAGTGTTGATGTCAGATGGATCTTGGCTGAAAGCAGAGAATACCAGAAAGATATTTATCCTATGTTTTATTGACTATGCAAAGGCATTCGACTGTGGATCATAACAAATTATAGATAACATTGTGAAGAATGGGAATTCCAGAACATTTAATTGTGCTCATGAGGAACCTGTAAACAGACCAAGAGGCAGTCGTTCAAACAGAACAAGGGGAAACTGCCTGGTTTAAACTCAGGAAAGGTGTGGGTCAGGGTTGTATCCCTTTGCCATAGTTACTCAATCCGTATGCTGAGCAAATAATCCGAGAAGCTCAACTACATAAAGAAGAACAAGGCGTCAGGATTGGAGAAAGACTCATTAACAGCCTGTGATATGCAGATGACACAACCTCGCTTGTTGAAAGTGAAGAGAACTTGAAGCACTTACTGATGGACATCAAAGACTACAGTCTTCAATATGGATTACACTTCAACATAAAACAAAAATCATCGCAACTGGACCGAAAAGCAACATCATAATAAACAAAGAAAATATTGAAGTTGTCAAGGATTTCATTTTACTTGGATCCACAATCAATGCCCATGGAAGCAGCAGTCAGGAAATCAAATGACATATTGCATTGGGCAAATCTGCTGCAAAAGACTTCCTTAAAGTGTTAAAAATCAAAGATGTCACTTTTGGGACTAAGGTGCGCATGACCCATGGTAGTTTTGTTTACTTAATATGCATGCAAAAGGTGGACATTGAATAGGAAAGACCAAAGAAGAATTGATGCCTTTGAATTATAGTGTTGGCGAAGAATATTGAGTATACCATGGACTGCCAAAAAGAACAAACAAATCTGTCTTGGAAGAAGTACAGCCAGAATGCTCCTTAGAAGCAAGAATGGCGAGACTTTGTCTTATGTACTTTGGACATGTTATCAGGAAGGACCAGTCCCTGGAGAAGGACATCATGCTTGGTAAAGTGGTGGGTCAGCGAAAAAGAGGAAGACCCTCGAAGAGATGGATTGACACAGTGGCTGCAGCAGTGGGCTCAAGCATAACAATGACTGTGAGGATGATTCATGACCGGGCAGTATTTCGTTCCATTGTACACAATGTCGCTATGAGTCAGAACCAACTTGACGGCACCTAACAACATCATGTGAGGAATAGTGACTGGGGTGGGGGTCTGAATGGTTAGAGGAGGGAGACTTGCTGGAGGATGAAATGTGTGGCCTAAGGGGAAAAGAGGAATCAGGAAAGGTTCTTAGGTTTGGAGCTGCGGTGAATTGTAGTGCCATTTGCTAAGATGAGAAAGACCAAATAAGGTACCGCAGGTTTAGGGAGGAAAAGCTGGGGTTCCATATTGCCGTGTTAAATTTGAATACCCTCTGAGACATCCAAGTGAAGTTGTAAGCCAAACGATAGCTTTACAACTTATGATAACATGTATAGCAAATATCACAAAGCATTTGTATCATTTTACATATATACATATATATCTCACATATATTGACAAGAAAAACACACTAAACTTCCAATAGATACGTGAGCGCAGGATGGGAAAAGACAATGTAGAAAAGGGGAAATATAATCAATAAACAAATGGAAAAATATTTAGTCTCACTAATCAATAAATGCAACTTGAAACATTGATAAGATAATATTTCTAAACTACTAAATTAACATAACATTTTAAAAATAATAACACCCAGTGGAACCAGGGTGAAATTAATATTGTCATACATTGATGGTGATATTGTAAAGTGGCACAACTATTTTGGAATGTAATTTGGCAAGTCATAAAAATTCTTATACTCTTTGGTCCAGTTTTCTACTTTGAGGATTCTGTCTTAAGAAAAGAATACTGTGTGTCCATAGTATTTACCACATGAATATCAATAGTAAAATTTTGGAAAACAAAAAGTGGCCAACAGTACGGAGATGGTTACATCAATTATAGTAAATCTGCTCCATTTGAGTGCTGTGCAACTTTCTGAGTCTGCTAGTGCTGCTGTAACAGAAATACCCTGAGTGAGTGGCTTTAAAGAACAGAAACATATTTTCTCACAGTTCGGGAGGCTAGATGTTTGAATTCAGGGTACCAGCTACAGGGGAAGGCTCTCTCCATTGGCTCTTGGTGAAGATCCTTGTCTCTTTCAGCTTGCATAGCCCCAGGGTTCTTCAGTTCCCTGGTGATTTTTCACGTGTCATGTGTCTCCCCTCTGTTGGTGCTCACTTGTCTCTGTGTCTGTGCTGCTCCTTATAACTCAGAAGTGATTAGGTTTAGGACCCCCTCCCCCCACCGATATGACCTCATTAACATAACAAAGAAAACCCTATTCCCAAATAGGATTATATCCACAGGTATAGGGGTTAGGATTCTAGCACATTCTGGAGGGGACATAATTCAATCCATAACAGTAACCATTATCTATGATGACAGATTTGTCTCAAGTTCTTGGAGCCAGAAAGTTCCAGCCTTCTGGTGGCTAAACTGATCACAGTAGAAGCTGAGGAGGACAGGAGGCAATAATCCTGGGTCAGGCACAGGCCTCTTGTGGGGCCCAGGCCTGGCTGAGGGGAAGTTTCAGGCCTAGCCCTGCAGCCTGGGGACCTGGAGGGACTGGCTGGAGTCTCAAGGATGCCTAGAAGTGATGGAGGGAAGAACCTACAGCCTGAAAGGACTGTGCCCCCCCCTTCTGCCTTTGGTTATGGAATTTCCAACAACAATCTATGTGGTTGCAGGCCTTTCCCTGTGATGGAAATACAGCTGAATTACCCTCTGCTGCTTGGGAAGGGGCTTGGTAGGCAAGCGCCTATGTACAGAAAATAGTGCCTATGGTGATTAGTTTTAAATTGCTGAACGAGCTATCACAGCTGGCAGTGGAAAGGATGATGGCCAGTAGAGACTGCTCATCAGCGCCCCTCCCCTGCCATACCTCCGTTCTGCCTCTGCTGGTCAGTAGAGCCTGATACCTCAGTTTACCTCACAGCGGTTTGTATTTCTCTTTCCATCTCCACTTTGCGTGGGCTTTGTCTTAAAGGCACCTGAAATCACAAGCAAAGTGACTCAAGGTCGTCTCCTACTCAGCTACTCAGCAGGCTATTCAAATGTGTGGTGTTCAGCACAATATCACACAAGCTGCTGCCACCGGTTACTAGGCAATTTCTGTGACGGCTGCTAAAAGCTGGCTTGGAATGCATTCTCCTGTCTTAAGTGGTTAGCTGGAAATCAGCAATCTTCTCAGGGGGATGTTTTGTAGGAGTCAGATGACCTCCCAGTTTTTCCATTTGTTGAGGAGGAGGGAGTTCATCCCCTGCTTCCAGAGGGCCTTTGTCAGGACAGCCTCCTGAACCCTCTGAGCTGCTTTGGCCAAGGGCAATACAAAAATGACCCAAGGAAGTCAGACTGACCATAGAATGGGGCCAAGGGAACCAGAGGCGGCTCAGAGGAACGAACACTCCCAGCTTACCACAGAAAATCAGGAATCCTGAATCATTTCACACTTCTTCCCATGACTCCCTTGGGGAGACTACTGTGTCCAAGTTAAACAGCACTTGGGAAGCTCCCAGGACCCTGAACTGTGCTTGGGGTTGCATCATAGGGGTGGCAGCCCCACTGCCAAGTCACAAGGGCAGCTGCTGATGGGTCAGCTTCGCCCAGTGTGGACCACAGCGGGAAGCACTGTGGAGAAGTTCCAGGGTGACAGCAACAATAACAGGCTAACCAAAATGCTCCCAGTGTCCTCTGTGTTTCTGTAGTATCTTCCGTTGGTGACTGACCCACTCAGCACCCAACATTATCTGGCATCAGCCGTGTTCATCTGTCTGGAGGTTTGGTCTCCCAGGAACTCAACAGCTGGACTTACCTAGACACACAGCATCTATGACCTTGTCCCAGAGCATAATGCTGACGCATTGGAGCCTGTCTCAGAATGTCGAGGAATTCTTGCATTACCACGTAAGAATTTCCCTGGACATAGATTTTGATTACTTGATGCATTGCTCTCCCTGGCCCCCACCTTGCTCAAACACCCTGCTTAGAGGTAGGCTACACAGAAATTTTTAACCAAACCAGTTGCCACTGAGTTGACTCCAACTCATGACAACTCCGTGTGTGTCAGAGTAGAACTGTGCTCCATTGGGTTTTTAATGGCTAGTTTTCCAAAAGTAGATCTCCAGGCCCTTCTTCCATGGTGCCTCTGGGTGGACTAGAACCTCCAATCTTTTGGTTAGCAGCCAAGTGTGTTAACCATTGCACCACCCAGGGATTCCATAGACCTCTTTAGAGGAGCCAATCTTTGTCACACTCACTGCCTATTAAGGGATTCTGCCCACCCACAATTCCTGCTAAATGGATCCAGCTGTGTTCATAGTTTAGATTCCATGGCCCTGCCCCCTGGCTGCAGCAGATTGGACCAGGCTGGGTGTCTGGAGTTTGAGCCTGACAAGGGCTGATCAGATTTCTCTCTTGATTCATTCTGAATTGGCAAACTGACGGAGTCCGTAGGTGGTACAAACAGTTAACACGCTTGGCTGCTAACAGAAAGCTTGAAAGTTTGAGTTCACCCAGAGGAGCCTTGGAAGTCAGGCCTGGTGATCTACTTCCGAAAAATCAACCATTGAAAACCCTATGGAGCACAGCTCTACTGTGACACGCGTGGGGCTGTCATGAGTCGGAGTCAACTTGACGGCAACTGGTAACTGGTAATCCATTGAGGGAAAGATGGTAGAGTCAAGACCAAGAATCAGTTAGCAGGGAGCAGGTAGTATAGGTAAAGCAAGGCAGGTTAAAGAGAGAGAATAGAGCAGAGGTCAGAGAGAGGCAAAAGTTCCCCAAGAATGTGAGAGCTTGAGTGGGAAAGAGAGAAAAGGAGAGAGAGAGAAATGGCAGGTTCTGGATGGCTTTCTGCTCCTGAAGCTGGGCTCTGTGGATCTTCTCATGCTTGGATTCCCATAAAATATTCTTACGTGGCTCCCTGTCTTCTGGAACCTACTAGGTCTAAGTGGGACTCTGTTCAGACACGACACGGGGCCTCAGACACATCTCTCAGCCCTCCTCCTGAGTCCTGACTAGAAGGCCCAACGTCCTCCTTTAGCTCCCCTCCTCGCCTGCGTTGTGTGCGGGGCCAGTGTGGAGGTTGCCTGCCAGTTTGTGGTTCTGACCCCTCCCTGCCTTGTTCAGGAGAAGACCAGCCTTTAGAGCTCCTGGGGCCTGAGAGGAGCTGAGGAGGCTGATGGCTTGCGTAGCACATGAAGCCCTCCTCCCTCCCCCGGGAAGCCCTCGCTCCTGCAGAGGAGCAGACAGGAAGGGTCCTGCAGGATCAGCAGAGGGGCACCAGGTACCCTAAGCCTCATGAATACCGTGCAGAGAGCCCAGCCCTTGGAGCAGCTCTGGGAGGTCAAGGAGTCTGGAGCCTGCGAAGACAGGGGAGGCTGGCAGAGGGGAGAGCCTACAAATGGACAAAAGTGCCTCCTTGGGATGCTAAAGGAAGGGCATGGTTCCAACCAAAACAGTGGTCAGCCAGCAGGGAGAAGTCTTTCTTAGAAGGCCTTTGGAGTGACTACTTTCCTAAAGCTTTGCTATGTACTTTAATCCGGGGCAGATTAGCCAATAAACAAGGTAAGCACAGTGCTCTCCTTGCTTACCAGATCATCTGTAGTGGACAGTTTCACATTTTTTCCACCACATCAAGGATTCTGCTTCTAGGTATGGCTGGCATCTGTCCATCTCCCAATCCCACAGCATCTTCCTACAGAATCAAAGCCTCTTTTCAAATTTAGAGTCCCTGACAGGGGTAGATGACACCATAAGCAAGGTTAAGCACAGGTTTACTTGTGCTTACTTACACATGTAGTGAACAAGTTCGCATTTCTTATTGGCTAAGCCTCCCCTGCGCTTTATTCCAATGTGCCTAACGGGAATCCCCACCAAAAGGCCCTTCCACCCAGGCCCAGGGGCATGATTCCTCCTGGTGCTCCTTGGAGCACAGATGCCATGAACATCCCTGGGCAGGTCTCACTTGTTTCCAAGGCACCAGAAGAAGGAAGTGGTGCTCCTGTCATCTGACCCTTGTTCTCTGTCAGGCCTCTGACTACCCACTGGGCCTTCTCCAAGGTCACAAGCCCACACCATCCCAATACTCCCCCTGAAAGCCCTAGCCATGTCCTTACTTCTTACAAGCCCATGTAATCTGGGTTTGGCCCAGGTCCAGTCTGGATTCCATGCTGCACCAGAACCACCAGGGGAGACAGACTGTTAATAACACAGACTCCTAGGTCTCACCCCAGACATCCTGAGTCGGAATCTCCAGATGTACAGCCCAGAATCTATATTTTTCAAGGCTCCTGGGTGATTCTGATGCACAGCGGGATTTGGGAAGCACTGATCGAGGTCAACCCCATTTATTCCAGACACAGAAGGGGCCCCAGGGAGGTGAGGTGTCTTGCCGGAGTGGCTCAGATTTAGTGGTAGCAGTGGCCGGGTGCTTGCCTCTCCTGGGGGAAGGAAATGGACATATTGACATTTGGCACTCACTGGGCCACACTCGCTGGACACACCCCACTTATCCATGCCCTTATGGAGACACACATATGTACGTGTGTAATAAAAAGCGTTTTATTCATACACCAGTGTTCACTGCAGCACTATTTGCAGTAGCCAAAAGGTGGAAACACAGATGAATGGGTACACAAAATGTGGTTTATCCATACCGTGGACTGTCATTCAGTCAAAGAGAAACGAGGTCCTGATGTATGCTACAACACGAACGAACCTTGAAAACGCTGTTACATGAAATAAGTCAGTCACAAAAGGCCAAACAAAACATTGTATGATCCCACTTATGTGAAATAGCTAGAATAAGCAAATGCATAGAGACCAAGGTTTATTAGTGATTACCAGGGGTGGAGAGGAAGGAGGCATAGAGGGGGAGTCATTGCTCAGGGAACACTGAGCTTGTGTCAAGCGTGATGGAAAAATTTGTAAATGAATAGTGGTGATGGTTACACAGCATGATGAATATAATGTCACTGAACTGTACAAGTAAGAAATGCTGACATGGCAAATGTTTCGTTACCCAGACCCATTGTAGTTGAGTCACTTCTACTCATAGCGACCCTAAAAGACAAAGTAAAACTGTCTATAGGGTTTCCAAGGCTGTAAATGGTTGAGGAAGCAGATTGCCACATCTTTCTCCCATGGAGCGGCTTGTGGGTTTGAGTCACTTACCTTTCACTTAGCAGCCAAGTGCTTAACCGCTGCGCCACCAGGACTCCTGTTGTTACCCACAACAAAAAAATAATAAAATTTAAAACACAAAAGGGAGCGTGTATTTTTAAAAGACTAAAAGCTAGTATACGAAAATAAAATAGTTGTGTTCAAGTGGTAAAATTATTGAGGATTTTGCTATTTTAAAATGCTTATTTACTACTGATATTTTATTGCTTTTGCAATAAAGAGGACAGGATGCAAAAAAAGCTTTTTAATTAAACAAAAGGAGGACAGAAGAATAAACTCTGAACTTCCATTTCTGGTTAATTGAGCAAATCCTTGTTGCTGGCTGTGGCTTCCCCATTAGATTTTCCCTGCTCGCTTCCCTAAAGCCTGTCGCAGTAGTCAGCACATACACCCTCAGCACTGACAGATGTCCCTAGAAAGGGAGAACTGGTTTATTCTACTCCCACACCACTGAGGGAACCAACAAATAAGACAAAACTTCAAAAACCTTGGTAAACTCCTTAGGGCAGAAACCACATTTGTTTTGTTAACCATTATGTGTACACTTGGAGCCCTGGTGGTGCAGTGGTTAAGAGCTTGGCTGCTAACCAAAAGGTCAGCAGTTCAAATTTACCAGCTGCTCCTTGGAAACTATATGGGGCAGTTCTACTCTGTCCTGTAGGGTTGTTACGAGTCAGAACCAACTCGTCCTCAATGGGTTTGGTTTTTTGGTATGTATACTCAGGCCTGAGCCCAGTGCCCCACATACAGTGGTGCTGCTAAATAGTTGTCAAACCAATAAATCAAACTTCTAGCTTTTTATTACTTCTATTAGCCTCCTTTTATTGGTCTGTTCTACTTCGTTACTTCAGCATCCTCCTTGGAAGGATGGGGTGTGATGTAAGGCAGCAGTAATACCCACTTCTAGAACTTTGCAGAGAAGCCCTCCCCTTCACCCACCATCAGGGGCCAATTATCCAATAAAGTAAGCATGGGCTTACTTGTACTTACTAATCTGGAGTGAACAATTTCACATTTTTTCACCACATCAAGGATTCTGCTTGTAGATACGGCTGCCAACTATCTCTGTCCCAACCCCACAGCACCTTCTTACAGAATCAAAGCCTCTACAAATTTATAATCCCTGACAGGGGCGGATGACTCAGTAAGCAAGGTAAGCACAGGCTTACTTGTGCTTTCTTACTAACCGTAGTGAACAATTTCATATGGGTTTCACTTGGATGGGGCATGGTGAAACCCATGTGAAACTGTTTACTACAGATTAGTAAGTAGCACAAGTAAGCCTGTGTTTGCCTTGCTTATTGGATAATCTGCCCCTGGCCACCATAACAAATCTTTCCTTCTTCCGAACTACTGTGTTGCCCATTTCAGTAAATGAGAAACCTCCATCCAAGCCAAGAATGGGGAACTCCTCCTAGACGCTGGCTTCTCCCTCACTTGCTGTATCTCACTGGTTCTACCTCCTAGAAGGATCTCTCTCAACTTTCTTCCTTTTGTGTCGGCCTCAAGGGAAAGTGTTGAATTCCCTCTTTATTCCTCCTCCAGAAGATTCTCCCTCCCCTCACTTCTTCCCGAAGAGAAAGTATGTTGGTCTGGATGGTCAGTCTCCAGAGTTACGGTTACCTAGTGGGCAGCATCTTGAAGGTATTCATAATCCTTAATCGGGCAAACATGTTCTCAAACTCTATGCCTTCTGAGGCTGGCCCTGTGACTTTTCTTCATATTAAAAAAAACAAAAACAAAAATGACAGTTACCAAGCCAACTCCAACTCACGGTGACCCATGTGTGTCAGAGTAGAACTGTGGTCCATAAGGTTTTCAATGGCTGATTTTTTGGCTGTAGATAACCAGGCCTGTCTTCTGAGGCACCTCTGGGTGAATTTGAACCTCCAACGTTTGGGTTAGCAGCTGAGTGTTTTAACTATTTGCCCCACTCAGGGACTCCCCATTCCTCATACAGCTGAAGAATTTCAGGCCTTCATCTTCACCTGGAGCAAGCTGGATTACATAGGCTTCTCACTGGTGTCCCTAAATTCGGGGTCCCCCTAGGAATCCACCTCCCACATGCAGCCTGAGGGATTTTTCTAAAAACAGACCTGACTGTGTGACCATGCTTTCAAGACCGTCAGTGGGCTCCTCATCACCTACAAAACAAAGTTCTGATTAGCACCCTCCTCCTGTTCCCTGGTGAGGTGGGAAAGCTGGAACCTTCTGCTGGAGGGGACAGTGTGAGGACAGTGTGGCTTCTGTGCCAGGAACGACATCTCTGTCTGGGTTGCCTGAAAATGTAGCTCAGAAATCCTTGGTAAAGTTCATCTGAGCTCAAATGAAGAATCAAGTTCAAATTCCTTAGCTCAGCACCAACCCAGAAACCTAAACGTTAATACTTGTGTTTCAGTGGCTGGATCTCTGACCTGGCACACATGAAGTACGTGGACATCCATCCGTTTTCCCGCTGCCATCCTTGCCTTCGGGGTCTCTAGCAGCAATCTCGGTTTAGAGTCTAATCTGATCCCTCTCATACGGAGCAAGGAGAGGGTTGAAATCTGGTAATTATCAGCTCAGTCCCTCTTGTCTCTTGGTCTAGTAGGGGCCCCATTACATTTTAGGATGAAAAAATCTCTGTTGAAAACATTGCTGTGCCAGCTTCTGCCACATGTGTGCCCTCACTACATTACAGACTACGTTACAGATGACGTTCGCAGCGCGCAATGGCAGAACTTCAATTGCGTTTTCACAACTCGCTGCCCTACACCCACACAGCAAGGGAGTGACAGAGGGCGCAGCGTTCCCATGCAAATCCCGTGCTGTTCAAAGGAGCAGCCTAGAGCTTGGCTCGAAGCACCGCCCTTGCCCTCAGCACATCGCAGGGCCGGATTACCCAATAAGCAAGGTACGCACGGGCCCGATTGTGGCTTCCCACCAATCTGCAGTGCACAATTTCACCTGTCCCCCACCACGGCAACGACGTGGTGAAACCCATGTGAAATTGCTCACCACAGATTTAGCAAGTAAATGCAATTAAACCCGTGCGCGCCTTGCTCAGTGCAAGCCGGTGCATACGGTGTTTACTGGTTAATCCGCCCCTTGCGGATGCTCAGCTCTCTCCCAAGCAACCCCGGGCGGCTGACACTTCCCTTCCGTCCACCGTATCCCCGCCCCCTCCCAGCGGGGCAACCAGCGGTCACCGCGGTCCTGTCTGGCCTCCTCTGGATAGCTGTCAGCCTGAGAGGTGGAAAGTAAACTCTTTTCTGATGACAGATGGTCCTGGGTGGAAAATAAAAGCAAGAAAAGAATAATGACGCGAGTTAATACAGCGGTTTTTTTTTTTTTTCTTTTGGGGGAAATGTCATACACAAAACAGAAGCAAGATTTTGCCATAAATATGTATCTTTTTACCATGAAATATATCTTCCCAGAACACTCCAACAGTGGTTCTGGGGAGAGTGGCCACGGCCTGAGTTGGCTGAACAATACAAGACACACAAACGGAGAAACAACCCAGCCCAGGCCACTGGAGCCCCCTCACCTCCCCCACAGAACGTCCTGTGAGGGACCTGGCTCCCCCGGACAGACAGGTGGCCAGCAACAGCTTCTTTCAGCAAGAAGAGCAGCTGACAGGGGTGAGGCCTTTGATGAGTGTGGGACTGTAGGCGATGCTCCCCCTCGTGGTCCTCCCCACCTCTTCACGGCTACCAAGGCCGGGGGCACCTTTCTGTGTCTGAGGAGATGAGCAGCTGGGGTTTTTGAGGAACCACCTGCCTGAGCAGATGTTATAGACATGACACAGGTGAGAATGGGGGATGGCCAGGTGGCCTCCACTGCTGGCAGCAGAGACAGACCTGATTCCAAACTCACACACCAGGGCCAGGGGACGGATGGACAGGTAGAGCACAGGAAGATTTTTGTGTGTGTGTGTGTGTGTGTGAAAATATATACAGAACAAAACATATCCATTCAACCATTTCTAGGTGTACAATTCAGTGACTTTGGTTACATTTTTTCACACTGTCATCATTTTCACTGTCTCTACCTTGGTTACATTTTTTCACACTGTCATCATTTTCACTGTCTCTGCCCGAATTATTTCATTCCCATTAACTTAGACTCACTGCTCCCTAAACTTCTCATCTATGTGTTAGAGTTACTGTTGTCAATTTGATCTCCTCTAGATAATTCTTGAAAAAACTTCTATACTCAAGGTAAACACTTTTTCTAATTGAGCTGAACTGTTATTTGGCTTACAGATAACTTCAGGGGATAGTTTCAGTTCAGGGTTTAAAGTTTATCTCAGGGCAATAGATTCATGAGTTCCTCCAGTCTCAGTGGGTTCAGTAAGTCTGGATTCTATTGGAATTTAAAATTCTGCTTCAAATTTTTCCCCCCTTTTGATCAGGATCCATCTTTTGAATGCTCACTCAAAATGTTCAGTAATTGTAGCTGGGAATTATCCAGTTCTGATCTCATTGCAAAGGAGGCAATAATTCATGGAGACAATTATCAAGTTCCTTCTCCTATTCCTTGGTCTTCTGCTGCTGCTGCTGCTCCAGGCCAACAGAGACCACTTGTGGCATATTGGGTGGCCACTCACAAGGTTTTAAGACCCTGGGCAGTACTCACTGAACTAGGATGGTAGAACAGAAACTCTAAAAACAATATTAGGCCAATTGACTGAATTGTCCCATGAAACCATGACCCTAACCCACTGAACCAAGAAAACTAATTCCATGAGGTGTTTGATTATACCTAAGTAGTATCAACAGCTACACCTTTTTTTTTTTTCTGTAAAGTATATATAAAACAACATTTGCCATTTCTCTCTATTTCTGGTGTACTGCTTAGTGCTATCAGTTATGTTAATCAACTTGTGTAACCATTGCTATCAATCTATGTTAGTATTCCCATCACCATAGACAAAAACTCACTATTTCCCAGAGAATGATTCCCTCTCTCCCTCCCCACTCCCACACAGGAAGTTTTAAGGGCATGATTCTGTATGATACTGTAATGGTGGACACATGACATTATACATTTGTCAAGACCCATAGGACTGTACAACACAAAGAGCGAACCCTGATGTAAACTGTGGACTTTAGTCAGTAATACTGCATCAGTATCGGTTCATCACTTGTAGCAAATGTACCACAGGAATGCAAATACTAATAAGAGGAGAAACTGCAGGGGCACAGGAAACTCTCTGTACTTTCTGAGAAATTATCCTGTAAGACTGCTCTCAAAAATAAAGTGTACACAAATTCAGAGTGAAAATAAATAAATATATGAATAAATAAACAAATGAATCTGCTATGGAAGGGAAAAACAAAACAAAACACACCTAAAAGCTTGATCCTTTATCTCTAGATTAAGAAAATTAGTATCTATGTGGGTAAGTTATTGACAAGAAAAATGGTATAATGTACAAAAACTGACCAGTATAGTGCCTGGAATGTGGTAGATACTTAGTAAATAGTGGCTCATTAATAATAAAATAATAATTGGTTTCTGCTGGTGCAGTTCAATGAATTACTTAACGTGGCCCTTCTGGCCATGATCTTTGTGACTCACACGCAAAGATTGAGTGAGACTGTGCAAATAAGGTATATAGAACCTGTGATGGTTGGGTTATGTGTCATGGCTACGCCATGATTCCCAGTATTGTGTGGTTGTCCTCCATTTTATGTGTTGGGGATCCTGACCTCTACATGAGATCTGACTCTTTGAAACCTGGGAGGCTGTGACCCCTTTTCCCCACCACCGCTCAGGGCCTTCTTGGTTTCAAAGGGTGGGGTCACTATGTTATTTAAAGGTGTATGATGGTGGTGTAGTGGTTAAGAACTTGGCTGATAACCAAAAGATTGGCAGTTCGAATCTACCAGTTGCTTCTTGGAAACCCTATGGGGCAGTTCTACTCTGTCCTATAGGCTCACGTTCTTAGTCATCTAGTGCTACTATAACAGAAATACCACAACTGGATGGCTTTAACAAAGAGAAATTTATTCTCTCACAGTCTAGTAGGCTACAAGTCTGAAATCAGGACATCAGCTCCAGGGGAAGTCTTTTTCTTCTCTGTCGGCTTTGGAGGAAGGTCCTTGTTATCAGTCTTCCTTGGTCAAGGAACTTCTCAGGCGCAGGGACCCCAGGTCAAAAGGACACGCTCTGCTCCTGGCACTGCTTTCTTGGTGGTATGAGGTCCCCACATGTCTCTGCTCACTTCTCTTTTTTATATCTCAAAATAAATTGGCCTAAGATACTATCTGATCTTGTAGACCTCATCAGTATAACTGCCGCTAATCCATCTTATTACATCATAGTGATAGAATTTATAACACACAGGGAAGTCACATCAGATGATAAAATGGTAGACAATAATACAATACTGGGAATCATGACCTAGCCAAGTTGACAGATATTTTTTGGGGACACAATTCAATCCATGACAGTCACTATGAGTCGGAATTGACTTGACAGCAATGGGTTGGGTTTGGTGGTTTTGGCAGGTGCTGTAATTGACCCTAGTCTACTGGGTTTTTTGAAGTCTTGTATCGACTCTCCTTAATTCTTCTCTGACAGTAAAAGAAATATATTTTACAGGTATAGTAAAAACTTTTCTCTCAGTAGTGAGCTCCTGTTTATGGCGATAGGAAATTTGGCAGCGATTATGGGTGATGGTTGCAATGTCATATAATTGTATCACTAAATGGTACAGCTGGAAAGTGTTGAGCTGGCAAATGTTGTGTTACATATATATATTTTACAACAACTAAAAAAAACCTCTCCATTTCCTCTCTTGTAACTTTTAGTCTGCAGTGGATATAGAACAAGATATCAAAGTTAGATAGAACTGTATGTAAACTAAGTGTCGATGTGACTTGAGTGGGAATCTGAGGCACTGTCCATGAATGAAGTGCAGGATATTTACCGTAGAAATGCTGTGGCATTTAAGCTATTCAGCATCCTTTTTTCACTTGTTCAGTCATTCAGCAAATGCTTATTGAGCACCTACCAATTGCTAGGCCCTTTTATAGGCACTGTGGATACGACAGTGAACTAGATATCAAGGTCCTGTCCTCCTGCCTTGAGCTTGCATGCTAGTGGTTGGCTATGGTCTAAAAGGTGAAATTGCTGAGTGATTAAGTTCTAGGTAGACAAACTGTGGCTGTGTTTGCCTTTTGTCTGTGGTTCAGAGACAACTATTTAGTTCAGAAATGTGTTAGGACACACACATACTCCTCAGACACTGTGCTCCCCAATCCCTCTAAATACACTGCAGTTTCCTCCTGCCTTAGGTGCCCACAGGAGCCCTGGTGGTGCAGTGGTTAAGAGCTCAGCTGCTAACCAAAAAGTTGGCAGTTCAAATCCACCAGCTGCTCCTTAGAAACCCTATGGGGCGGTTCTACTCTGTCCTATAGTGTCTCTATGAGTTAGAACTGACTTGACGGCAATGGGTTTGGTTTGGTTTTAGGTACCCACGACATAGCTGGGAGCTGAGGAGCACAATTATTTGCAGAAAATAGAATCCTAACTTTAATTGCCATCTATGGACAAGTACTGGGCAGACAATTCTGAAACACATCAGCCATGTGACCTTGGGCACGTTCCTTAACCTTGCTGAACTTGCTTCCTCGTCTCTAAAGTGAACTGAGGAGAACCACCAAGCCCTGTTGTTATAGGAGCAAATGGACTAACTTGACAAACTGCCTGGCACAGTTCTGGTACCCGGTGCTCAACTAATGCTTCTTTCCTTCATGTCCATCTTCCTTCATGAGGCCCAGCTCACAGGATAATCCCGGTGACTTTACCCCATATGTTCTGGGACTTTCACAACAGCCCTGATCTCATTTCCAATGTTCTGTGCAGATGTTCTCATACAATATCAAAGTGGTCGAGAAACCCAACATTCCAGCATCCAACAACTCAGACTAGCTCTCGTACCGAGAACTAGTACAAGTGTCCCACTGAAGTGTAGGTCCCATGTTTTGTTTCTAAAATAGTGTGGGGCCTCTAGGGGGACAAAACAGGAGAATGTGGCTGGGTCCACACACCCTGTTTCACTGGTGACAAACAACTCTCTGCTTGGGGTTATCAGCATCCTAGCTTCTGTGGGGTCTGCTGAGTTCTTTGGGCCCTGCCGTTAGGCAGTGTGTTGAATACCTTGGCAATACCAGCTACCTTTACTGCTTACCTGCCATGCACCTGGGCCTCTCTGAGGCCATTTTCTGTGTATAGTTTTGCCTGATTTTCATAACAACTTGTCTTAGTTATCTAGTGCTGCTCTAACAGAAATAGCACAAATGGATGGCTTTAACAAACAGAAATTTATTTTCTCATAGTTTAGGAGGCTAGAAGTCTGAATTCAGAGCGCAGGCTCTAGGAGAAGGCTTTCTCTCTTCATTGACTCTGGAGGAGGTCTTTGTCTCTTCAGTTTCTGCTCTTGGGTGATCTTCATGGCATCTGTCTTCCCCCATCTCAGCTTGCTAGCTTGCGTTTAATCTCTTTTATATCTCAAAAGAGAGTGATTCAAGATATACCCTACACTAATCCTGCCTCATTAACATAACAAAGACAACCCATTCCCAAATGGGATTATAACCACAGGCATAGAGGTTAGGATTTACAATACATATTTTTGGGGGACACAATTAAATCCATAACATTCCACACACAAGCCTCTACTGACAGACAGGTGGTGGCTGTGCATGAGGTGCATTGGCCAGGAACTGAATCTGGGTCTTCAGCATGGAAGGTGAGAATTCTACCACTGAGCCAATGGATACCTAGTGTTAGTGAGTGGCACAAGGATTAAACTTGTCTTGGGCTCTCCAAACCCCATCCTGCTTGCTATGGATTGAATTGTATCCCCCAAAAAGGTGTGTCAACTTGGCTTGGCTGTGATATGCAGTATTGTGTGATTGACCACCATTTTGTCCTCAGAGTGATTTTCCTCTGTGTTGTAAATCCTTCCTCTATGATGTTAATCAGGCAGGATTAGAGGCAGTTATGTTAATGGGGCAGGACTCAATCTACAAGATTAGGTTGTGTCTTAAATCAGTATCTTTTGAGATATAAAAGAGAGAAGTGAGCAGAGAGACATGGGGACCTCATACCACGAGAAAACAAGAGCAGGAGAATAGCGCATCCTTTGGACCCAGGGTCCCTGCGCTGAGAAGCTCCTCGACCTGGGAAAATTGATGACGAGGACCTTCCCTCAGAGCCAACAGAGACAGAAAGACTTCCACTGGAGCTGGCACCCTGAATTCGGACTTCTAGCCTTCTAGACTGTGAGAGAATAAATTTCTGTTTGTGAAAATCATCCACTTGTTATTTCTGTTATAGCAGCACAAGATAACCAAGACAGCGCTCTTCTGTCTTCTGCTTCTATTCCCCTAAGCAGGGTGCCTGAGGGAAGAGAGGCTTCTTTTGGTTTCTACAGGCTTTCAGCCCCTGTCCTAATATGACCTGAGTGCCCCCAACCAAAAGGTCCATCACCCCAAAACTCCCCCACCCCGGGAAGCCAGCCAGGACTTGAAATTCCCCCTACTAGAGTCCCCAAAGTCCCTGGGTGGTACAAACAGTGAAGGCACTCAGCTGCTAACCCAGAGGTTGGAGGTTGGAGTCCACCCAGTGGTACCTCGGCAGAAAGGCCCGGTGATCTACATTCAAAAAATCAACATTGAAACCCTATGGCTCACAGTTCTACTCTGACACACATGGGGTCAATATGAGTCAAAGTCAGCTTGACAGCAACTGTTTTTTTGGCTTAGAGACCCTGTGAATTAGACAGTGAAGGCCTTTGTCTCCCTAAGGCCTGAGTGAACCCGACAAATCCTGGGATAGTGTGAGGGTAAGGCCCAGGCTTATGGCACCAGCACCAAGAGCCAAGGACACAGAAGGCCAGCAGGAAAGGTGGCCACATGTAGCTGCAAATCAGAGAGGGCAGCCTGGGGTGCCAGTGGAGAATGAGGGACACTCCTGACCTCTACTTTAACCTTCCACCTAGGGACCCCTAATCATGTTTCTGGGCCCCAGACTGGAGCACATTGTATAACATATAATGTTCAGACAGTGAGACAAAGATTCAAAATCAGGACTGCCCTGGAAAATCCAGGGCCCGTTGTGGTGTTCAGGTTGGGGTGTGTGGTTGGGTATGACTTCATGAGAGAGTTCTAGTCAACCACAGCTGGGCGGGGGCCCAGGAAGGAGACTGCTCTTGCAGAAAGATAAGGACCGCACTTGTGAGAGACACTCTCCCATAGCTGCTGGCCCAACTGCTGCTCAGTTCCTGTGGTGAACTCGGCTTCACTCTCTAAGATCAAGGGAGGAACAACCCCAGTCACTTCCTCCTCCTCACCACTTGTCTTCATCCTGTGCCCCCCCAGACCCCTAGTCATTGAAAGTTTGAACAGGCCCTGATTTGTCCTTTCCCCCCAGCTCTTCTTCCCACTTTGCAGATGAAGAAATGGAGGCCATAGGGAAGTAAGAATCCTTTCTAAGATCATAGAGCAAATTCAGAGGCTGAACAAGGATTAGCCCTAAAGCTTCTATCATTTAAGAGCCAGCCAGCCAATCAGTCACTTCTATTTATCCCCAAGAAGATATTGTGCGGTACATCTCCGTCACTGAGTTAGGCACCATGGGAATTAAAAAACAAAACGATCACAATTCCTGCTCAAGAAGTAAGTGGTCTGTTGTTATTGGGTGCCATCGAGTCGATTCCAACTCATAGTGACCCCACGTGACAAAGGGGAACTCCCCTTAGGGTTTCCTAGGGTATGATCTTTACAGGAGCAGATCGCCAGATCTGTCTCTTGCAGAGCGCCTGGTGGGTTTAAACCACCAACCTTTCAGTAAGCAGCTGAGCACTTAACTGTTGCGCCCCCAGAGCCCCTGTGTATGTAATGTGGTCTATTTGGAGAGATAAAACAGGAAAGCAGAGAGTAGGGACTCAAATTTCGTCTGTGCTCTGCTCTTCAAGCTGTGTGTTCTGGTAGAGTCTGAAGAGGCATCTTTTTCTCAATTGCACAAAGGTGCCATATGGGCTAGTGGAGACCCTGGGAGGTGAGATTTCCCAGGTATGGGGAAGCTGACACAATTCTTTAATGTTGAGACAATCGGCAATAGGGAGCAACTGTGTGTTTTGGAGCTACAGAGTACTGAAAGCAGGGCCATGGGAAGCTCAGCAGTGAGAGTTGCTGCAGGATGCATGGGAGAGGGAGAGGCTGGAAGGAAGCCCTGCCCCAGCTGCAGCCAATGCAGTGATGGCAGGAACAGCCCAGAGCTGGGGCTGACACTGAGACACTCCCCATCACACACCTATGTGCCACTTACCAGCCTCTCCTCCACTGCACTTATTCCAGCTATAACTTCACGGCAGTGCGTGTGATCGTTTGATTGCTATCTGTCCCCTGCCTCTGGACTGCATGCCCCACGAGGGCAGGGACTGTATCTCTTTGCTCTCTTGTATCCGCAGCACCTAGTAAAAACCAAAGCCAAACCTGTTGCTTCAAGTCAGTTCCATCTCGTGGCAACGCCACCTGTTTCAGAGTAGAATCGAGTTTCCAATGGCTGTAATCTTACAGATGTAGAGCACTGCGCCATTCTTTCCTGGAGCCACTGGGTGGATTCAAACTGCCACTTTTCGGTTAGTAGCCAAGTGCAAACTGTTTGCACCGCCCAGGGACCTTAGAAGGCGCTCCACAAATGATTGTTGAATGAACGAATGATCTGTCACCATAATGGGTACTTTGATGGAGGAATTTTATATTTACTTCCGTTTTCCAATTCCCATTCTCTTGGTGGGTGAAATGCTTTTCTATTTGTCTTCTTTCTCTTTGATTCCAAAGACAGAGTAATACCAAAAAACCAAACCAATTGTGTTCGAGTCAGTTCCGACTCATAGTAACTCTATGGGACAGTGTAGAACTGTTCCATAGGGTTTCCAAGGAGCAGGTGGTTGATTTGAACTGCTGACCTTTTGGTTGGCAGCCAAGTAATAGTACCACTTAAAAAAAAAAGATTGTTGTTCCTCTGGGAGCTGTTTTCTTTCTTTTTTCCTCCTTCAATTTCTTAGCTCCCCCCCCCCCCGCCCCCTGCCACCATTAAAATAAAACATGGTCATCATAGAAATTTTGGAAAGTAGAGAAAAGCATAAAAAAGCTGGGAAAAAAAATCACTCAACGATTCCATCATGAAGAGACTTGTCTGTTGGCATATTTTCTTCAGGTCTCTGACATCTCTCAGGGACAGAGTAGGATTCCAACGCCTCAGCCTGAGGACTGGTGTTCAGACCTCTGTCCCAGCTGACTTGCTTGCAGCCATTTCTCAAACACACCAAGGAACCATTCCCTACCATGCTCCTCTCCCCTTGTCCAAGGCCTTGGAGAGCATTGGGAAGACTTGTTCTTCCACTTAATAATGGAAATTATGGAAACACCATTGGCCTTGACCTTTTTACCTGCTGCCTGGCAGCCAAGCTTTCTAGTGAAGGGATGTCAGGTTTATGGGTGTTTGGGGTTGTGTTAATCTCTTGTACCATTAACCAACTTTTCCAAGTCCCCTTCCAGACTGGTTTCCTTGACACTTTCAAACGGTGGAATCAGCCATCAACATACCACTAAGATGAGTGGTGAAGCTTCTTCAAATCTTCTTGCCTATGGTTTTTATAATTTCTGGATTTCAGGATGATGCTGGTTTCTCTGAGTCTCTCCTGGAAATAACACTGGTACTTTGGAAGTTCTAAAGAAGGATAGGCAGGGACGGAAAGAGGTTTCACTTGCCTGCCTAGTCTTTACAAGTAGTGATTGTCTGGAGAGCTCTATTTAGAAGGATTCTAAGGCCATGTCCAGGCTCAGTGGGAAAGTGATGTGATTGATTAGTGATGTCTGCTAGAAATCACACAATAGGGAATGGAGGCATTTACTGTTATCTCAGAAAGAGGTGTAGTGGTGGTTTAGTGGTAGAATTCTGGCCTTCCATGCTGGAGACCTAGGTTTGATTCCTGGTCAATGTACTCATGTGCAGCCATCACCCTAGGCTATTTTCTTTAGAACTCATTTCCCCAGGGCAGCCATTATGAGAAATTTGAAGTTTATCCTTTGAGTCCATTTTTATATACCATCCTGTAAAAATGACGTGGTGGGGTGTCTGACCTTCTCATCTAACTTCACAAGCGGGGAGGAGAATCACCATTAGCATCAGTCCAAGGCCGATTCCTATGAATTGGAGGTCAGACATACCTCCTCTGTCCAACCTTTTTACCAGTTCTGACACTAGCCGTCCCTCCCATGGCACTCTCTACTTCTCTCTGCTGGGTTCAATAATTCGTGGCAATGGCCACACAGAACTCACAGACAACACTCAGATTATGGGGTTTATTAGGAAGTAACAGGTTACAATTAAGGATCAGGAAGGACTCGGGATACAGTTCTTCAATCAGGACAGCCTCTTCTCTACCATGCCTGCAGGGAGGCCTCTCTCTGGCCTTTAGCCCCTCGGCCCCTCAGCCTCTTGGCCCAGCCTCTGCCCTGCTCAGGCACGTGTTACAAAACTCTTTAGCCCTGCCAATAAGGCCCGGAGACACCGCACCCCACCAGGAAGACTCCTGCCTGAAGGCACTCAGCTCTCTCGCTTCATGAGTTGGCATACCCACTGCAACTGCCTGGCTCTGTGATCTGGGAAGCCCAGTGCACCATCTTGCATTGGTTTCCAAGTTCTGCTGCCACCGTTTCTCTGCCACCGCCTCTCACTGTCTTGCACTTTCTCTGGTGTTACAGCTCTCTCTCTGTCTCCTGGGTCTAGGAGGGTCTCAGTGCAGGAAACTTGGGTTCAAAAGGCATGCTCCACTCCTGTCTCTTCTTTCTTGGTTGTAGTGAGGCCCCCTTTTCACCTCTGGGATGGCTCATTTTAAACTTAGCGGGCATGGCAAAACTGACCAATCCCCAAGTTAGGTTTCCATATACCTTATTTGTGTGGTCTCACCCTCACAAGGGTGCCATGCACCTTATTTGCATTATTAGCAAACCTTCCAATCCCCTTGGTGGGCCATGAGCACCTTATTTGTCGGGAATCACAAGGCCATATAATAGCTAACCATCACACCGCACGCCCTATGTACACACAGACATTTCTCAATTCTTTTATCTCAGAGTGTGTTGCTATGATCTGAACAGGTTTCAGCAGAGCTTCCCAACTAAGATGGACTAGGAAGAAAGACCTGGTAATCTGCTTCCAAAAATCAGCCAGTGAAAACTCTATGGATCACAATGGTCTGATCCACAACTGATTGGGCAGCATTTTGTTCCATTTTGCATGAGGTTGCCATGATTTGGGGGCTGACTTGATGGCGGCTGACAACAACAACAAATTCCTTCAAGGAGCTTGATGATTTGTTTAGGAAAGACAAGTTCAATTCAAAGTCAAATAATATATGCTGAAATGAGTGATATTATAGAAGTTCCCATGAGGGAGAGATCAAAAGGGAATGGAGGATTCCAGGAAGAAGTGGGCATGAGCTGGTCCTGGAAGGAAGCTGAACAATGGCTGGGCAAGGAGGCGAGAAGAACACACAGACCAAGGAAATATTGAAGAAAGTAACTTCATGGCAAGTTTCAGGGGACTGAGAAGAGACTAGCGTCTTCAGAGTAAATATAAAACTTTAGAATATATGTGACTAGAATTCTTTGGGTAATTTAATTCATATCTGGAACAGAGAAAAAATGAATTTAGACTTAAAATTTTTGTTGTTGTTGTGGTAAATATACATATATGTGTATATAAAGCAAAACATTTGCCGTTTCAACATTCTCTACATGTAAAATTCAGTGATACTGATTATAGTCATCATGTTGTACAACCGTCATCACTATTCATTTCTATTTTTTTTTCTCACCCTTAACAGCTCAGTGCCCCTGAAACAATGACTTTTTTTTTTTTCTTTAATAATATTTTACTGTGTTTTCATTGAAAGTTTACACAGCAGTTTAGGTTCCCTTTCAACAATTTTTACACAAGTTGTTCAGTGATGTTGGTTACATTCTTCACAGTGGGTGAACATTCTTATTATTTCTGTTCTGGTTGTTTTGTTTCTGTTAATCTAGTTTCCCTGCCCGCTTACATTCTCATCTTTGTTTTAAAGTAACTCCTGACCGTTTGGTCTCATATAGGTGATTTTTTAAAGAGGCATAATACTTACAGGTGATATTCATTATTTTATAAGGCAATTTGTTATTTAGCTACAAGGTGACCTCACCTCAGAGGTTAGTTTAGGTTCAAGGTTTGAAGAGTATCTCAGGACAATAGTTTTGAGAGTCCTCCAGTTTCAACCAGTCCAGTAGGTTTGGGGTTTTTTTTTGTTTTTTGTTTTCCCCAGAACTTTGAGGTCTATTCCACATTTTTCTTCCTTTTTATTAGGGCCCAACTGTGTGGCCCTCATTAGAATGGTTGGTAATGGTAGCTGGGCATCATCTAGTTCTTCTGGTCTCAGGGTGGATGAGGCCATGGTTCCTGTAGTCTGTTTGTCCTGTAGACTAGTTTCTTCTTTGAGTCCTTGGTTTCCCTCTTTTCTCTTTTGCTCCAGATGAGTAGAGACCAACAGTTATATCCTGGATGGTTGCTCACAAGCTTTCAGACCCCAGACACTACTCACCAAACTAGGATGTAGAACATAACTTTATGAACTATCTTATGCCAATTGATTAGATGTTCCATAAGACTGTGGTCCTAATCCTTCAAACCCAGAAATCCAATCCTGCGAGGTGTTCTGTTAAGCAATGATTTTTTAAAGTAACGAATACCATTTTTAAATTTTTGTGAAACGTTTAAAAATACAGAAAGAAAAGAAAAACAGAATGCTATAACAAAAACCTATTCCTAATTGTTTACATTTTGTCATATTTATTTTCAGCCTCTTTTTGTTTTTATAGAAATAAAATATTTCAGGTACGACATCAGTCCCTTTAACTATTACCCCACCCATCTCCCCAGGAACAACCATTATCAGAAAATTGAATTTATCCTTCTAGTCCATTTTAAATATTTTTACCTGCCAATCTATGTACACACAGACATTTCTTGACTCTTTTTTATCCATTTAGTTTCAAGAACTAATAGTAATTCTCTACTTCTAACAGCACAAACCCAAACCCTCTCCTTGCCAGCCATATCTCTTAAGCCAATTTCTTTAGAACGCTTTTCACCCTCCTGCCACTCCCATCTCCACCTCTCAACATTCCCTGCCTCTTCCCCAAAATACGCTGCCCTCCTCTCTTTCAGAATAAATCTTATACTTTTCTTTCTTCCCTTCCTTCAAGACACATGATCTTTTCTTATTCTGAACTCCCCTAAAACCGATTCAGGTCCCTGGGTGGCACAAACAGTTTGCACTCAACTGCTAACCTAAAGGTTGGCAATTCGAACCCACCCAGTGGTGCTGTGGGAAAAAATCCTGGCGATCTGCTTCTGTAAAGATTACAGCCAAGAAAACCTTAAATGGAGCAATTCTACTGTGTAACACATGGAGTTGCCATGAGTTAGAACTGACTCCATGGCAATGAGTTTGGTTTTTGGCTTTTAATATTGATACATAGAATCTGATCTATATGACTACATTTTTATAGGATGAACATTCTCTGTTCTATTAAGTATTTAGGTGGATTAGACAGTAATTGAGAGGAGAGGCCAGGTAATCTCTTGACTCCATCATAGTCTACAACACAGGGCTAGGCTTGAAATACCATCTCAGCAATTGCTTAATGGGTGAATAAAGCCATTCTGAAGGGTTTTTCTATGTCAGATGTCAGAAGCTGATAACTGTCTCCCTTTTTCTATACTATTGAAGGGATTCCTAACTTGGGGTGCATAGACCCTCAAAGAGTTTGTTGATAGAAGCATATTTTGACATCATTGGAATCCTTTGTAATTTTGTGTATTTTACCTTATTCATTAAAAAAAAATTATACTGAGAAGTGGTCCATAGGCTTCACTAGACTGCCACAGGGGTCCATGGCACAGGTGAAAATCTCTGCACCCTGATGTTTGGCGGGCACATGGCTGCCTAGAATAGAGATCATGCTTTTCGGCCCATCCTGACAAATCTGATACTGGTCGAAACGGTGTTTGTATTTCCTCAAAGAGTCCTTAAAAAGAGGACGTATGTTCTTCTTTCCCTCTTCCTCCTTTTTGTTTTCTGGATTGCAGGTGTAATGGCTGGAGCTCCAGTAGCCATCTTGGACCTGGGGATGGCAGTGCAACAAGACAGAAGGCCTGGTTTCCTGACAGCATGGGAGGCTGCACCAGCCCTGCGCTGATTACCTCTGGACTACTTGAATATGCGAACGAAATAAACTTCTGGTTTAGTTAATCTCCTGTTACTCTGGGCTTCTCTGATACTTGTGGCTGGACCTAAACCAAGCTAACACAGCAAGCCTTTCTGAAGGTAAATTAAAAATGGCATTGCTTACCTAAAGAGTTTTGAGAAATCCTTTCTTATTCTACAGAAAGAATCATCTCAAACCTAGACAATGACTCTTGTAGTGCCATCACCTTCTATCAAGTATTTAAACAAAAGTAAATTGTGTGAGAACATATTTTGTTCAGAGTTTCCATTTTTGACACATTTTTGACAACTCTTTGAAACTCCTAATTTTCAGCTACTTCTTCAGGCTTTTTTGGTCTCCTCCAGAGACAGAAAGCATTGATGGCTAGGCTGGCCTTGGTGCCCACCAGCTCTCTGTTTATGGTAGTGACTCTTTTAAGAATGTGTATGAAGAATTTTTAAAACCAAACACTATGATTCTTCTGACATGCCCATTATACTATTGATAAATTCAGAATATATGTATGGTGTCATAACCATTACTAACACATTTTATTTTAGGATGCTGTGGTTACTGATAGGTATAGACTTGTGGCCCCTGTCCTCAAAAGAGACTATGATATAATTGGGGCACTATGTACATGAAAAGATAAATAGTGTACAGTTAATACTATAAGAAGGATGCGATCAGAAAGTGATACAGTAATTCAGAAGAGGGTATGACTATGGTCCTTGGAGGAAGGAGAGGGCTATGAGAAAAACAAGGTCCAATATTGAAGACAGGAAAAATAAAGGAAATAGATAGACCAGTTGGCTGCAGTAGAAGGTCTAGCTCAAATGGCGTTTTCTCTGTATAGCTTTTCTTGATTCCTCTAGGAAGAATTATTTCATCTTCCCCTGTACTTCCATACAGCTTTGTGAATACCTCTAATATCACACATAGCACAGGAGAGTAACAGTCACTATGAACCCTCTCGGAGCAGGGACATTCTTATCTTTGTGAGCCCAGCACTGACCAGGGCTCCAGCAACATTTGTTACATGGGCTTCCAAACATCTGATGAATAAATGCCATTTTTGATCAGTGTGTATAATTCATCTTTAAACAAACCAGCCCCCTCTAATATTCCCTTTAAAAATCATGCAAACAAATCATGTTTCTTGTAGAATGATTTAAAAATACCTAGGCAAAAATAAAAAAGGAAATTAAAATCCCCATCTCTAATCCCACCATCCAAAATATTGTTATCACTTATCTTTGGAAGATGGAATTAGGGATGGGGATTTTAATTTCACTTTTTATTTTCATCAAGGTAAAAATTATTTAATAAAATTATAATTTTACTTCTATTAAGTAAATAATTTTTATTTGTATCTTTGTTAAAATTAACATTTTAGTGAGTATCCTCACACAGTCACACATACAGATTTCATTTTTTTGGGTCTGTCTTGGAAATGTGAATCTAATTTCTCTAGAATGGCTGTTCTGTTATCTGTAGGATGTAGAATATACATATATAAAACCAAAACCAAACCCGCTGCCCTTGAGTCGATTCCGACACATAGCAACCCTATAGGACAGAGTAGACCTGCCCCACAGAGTTTCCAAGGAGTGGCTGGTCGATTTGAACTGCCAGCCTTTCGGTTAGCAGCTGAGCTCTTAACCACTGTGCCATCAGGGCTCTCTCTCTCTATTTCCCTCTCTATATGTAACCTGTACTTTAACAAGGTCTCTGTAAAAGGAAATATTTGCAGATCAGGACATTTATAGGCAGAATTTTATAGAGTACAGAGGTTCATTTGGGGTCACAATATCAGCCTGTGTCGTCCTCAGTTTTGGGGTGTCTAGTACACTCAAGTGCCCGTGGGGCTATAACTAGTGGACTCAGGAAAATTCATGAATAATGAAACTCCATGTTTGCGTCCCAACTTTACAACAGTTATGTGAGACCATCAGGACAGAAAATACTATCCTCATTTTATAGACAAGGGACTTGCATTCCAGAGACCAGAAGTGGAATGACCTGGCTGGGAAGTGTTAAGAGTGGGGATACACCCCAGCCTTGTGACCAAATCTAGCCCCTGCCTCCTTTAAACAGTCATCATTGACAATAACCACAGTGAAAGGCATAGACTC
Organism: Dugong dugon; assembly: GCA_030035585.1. Classification (NCBI taxonomy): domain Eukaryota; kingdom Metazoa; phylum Chordata; class Mammalia; order Sirenia; family Dugongidae; genus Dugong; species Dugong dugon. The sequence continues at coordinate 16,210,146 of CM057469.1, read as the reverse complement.
TGGTGGGAGGGAGATTTGTGTACCCAGCAGAGGATAACTGGAAGGGAACAATTGCCAGTCTATGAGAGCAGTACCCAAGGACAGAGAATGCTTTTCTTGATTCAAACACTCTACTCTCATTGTTCCCTGTCTATTCCCCACGCATTGAAGCATTTGACCAAGAATTTGCATTTCATCTCTGTGGATCCTGCTTCCTGAAGATCTAGGAAGATGGCATCCCGGGGCATGCTGGGCGTGGGGTGGGCAGAGAATGTTTGGTACTGGAGGCAGGCAGCATACCGCCTTCTTGCACATAGAGGTGCTTAGTCAATGTTTGTGGAAGGAATGAATGAACAAATGGATATGGTTCAAAGCACTTTTGAATTCTTTGCAACCTTTTCTGCTACGCAGCTTGTTCTCTTATCATTGAAAACAAAACCAAAAATTTCTACCAAACATTGTCCATCAACAACTCAGTGCCTGTCCCTTCCCCCTCCTCTAGGATAGGACGGGAGCACAGCTTTTTTATGCACATTAGTTAGGTGGTGTCATGGTTTGAATTATGGCCCCCCAAAAATGTATGTATCAGTCTGGCTGGGCCACGATTCCTGGTACCGTGTGATTTTCCTGTATGTTGTAAATCCTGCCTCTATGATGTTAATGAGGGAGGATGGGTGCAGTTCTGTTAGTAAGGCAGGACTGGATCTACAAGACTGGATTGTGTCCTGAGGCAATCTCTTGAGATATAAAAGACAGAAGTGAACAGAGAGACAGGGGGACCTCCTACCGTCAAGAAAGCAGTGCCAGGAGCAGAGCACGTCCTTTGGACCGGGGTCCCTGCGCAAAGAAGCTCCCAGTCAGGGGGAACATTGATGAGAAGGCCGACAGAGAGAGAAAGCCTTCCCCTGGAGCTGACACCCTGAGTTTGGACTTTTAGCCTACTTTGACTATGAGGAAATAAACTTCTCTTCATTAAAACCATCCACTTGTGGTATTTCTGCTGTAGCAGCACTAGATGACTAAGACAGGTGGGGAGGCTAGACAGTGTAACAAAGAGACTCTAAAATGTCAGTGGCTTAAGGAACAAATGTGTTTAAATCTCTCTCACATTCAGTTCCAGGTGAGCGTTGCAGGCTGATGCGAAGCACTGCTCTGCGAGGCCATTCAGAGACCCAGGTTCCCTCCAGGGTGTTTTGTCACCCCTGTGGCATCATTGGCATCTGCACGGTCAAAGCTTGGTTGCTGCAACTTCTAGCTGTCCAGCTGGTGGGAAGAGAGAGAGAGAGCATAGAGGAGGGATACTCATTGTCTTAGTCAGGGTTCTCCAGAGAATAGAACCAGTGACATAGGTGTATATGCTAGAGAGAGAGAGAGAGAGAGACAGAGATGTTTACTTCAAGGAATTGATCCACACGATTGTGGGTTGTAGGGACTGGTAAGGCCAAAATGTCAGGCGACAGGCTGGAGACTCCTGCAGGCTTGCATCTCAAGCTCCAAAGGTCAAGAGATGGGAAGAGAGTGAGTGAGAGTTCTGTCAAAACATCTATTTATAGTCTGGAGGCAGAACACACCCCAGGAAAACTTCCTTTTTGCTCCCAAGGCCCTCAACTGATTGATTGATTGCATCACATTAGAGTACATTATGGAAAGTGATTACATTAGATGAAACGTGATTACATTACATTACATTATGGAAGGTGATCTCTTCTACCCAAGACCAGCTGATTTAATCACATGGAACTACTCCATAACAGCACATGTACCTATTCCATAACAGCAACCAGACTAATATCTGGCCAAACAATTGGGAACCATAGCCCCGTATAGTTGACACATGAAACCAACCATCATTTTCTCAATGCCTACCTGAAGTTATACATATCACTTTTGCTCATATTCTTTTGGTAGGAACTTGGTTACACGATCAGACTAAGTGCAAGGGACGCAGGGAAATGAAGTCTAGCTGTGCATCCCCAAAGAAAGGTAGAGTAGATTTTGCATCTCCACCACACCCCATATGTTTGCCATTTCTTTCTATAAGATAGCATAGAAGGCTTACCTTCGTCCCCAGACGGAAGAGCTTCTCTGCTTGGTTGTAATCTTTATTTCTGGAGTGGTCTGGCCAGGAAAAGGGGAGGGAGTCAGCTTGGAAGGATGCAGACAAGCACAGACTTGCCCTTCAGAAGAGGGACCTTTCAGTCTGGAGAGGTGAAAGACGAGAGGGAGAACTATGGATGGAGATGAGATCAGGCATGGCCTAGACACCATAAACACTCATTAATCCACACACGGTGGTCTCTTCAGAAAAATGATAAAGTAAATTTAAGACAAGATGCACAAGATGCTCAGCTTTACACCTAAAAGCCAAACTCGTTGCCGTCAAGTCGATTCCAACTCATGGTGACCCTATAGGACAGAGTAGAACTGTCCCCATGGGGTTTTCAGGGAGCAGCTGGTAGATTCAAGCTGTCGACCTTTTGGTTAGCAGGCAAGCTCTTAATCACTGTGCTGTCAGGGCTCCTCAGCTTTACACTGCGGGCAATAAATTGCGGGCAATAAATACTTGGAATTGTTAGAAGCGTTTCTGGCAAAACAGGTGTTTATCTAAACTTTCAACTTGATTTCAAGGAGGATACTAAAGCCCTCCAGCACACACACATGCACACCCACTCATACATAATTCACATTCACACTCTCACACACATTCACACTCACACACACACCTTCACACACATACTCAAACAACTCCCATATACTCACTGTCATAGATTGAATTATCTCCCCCCAAAAATGTGTGTATCAATTTGGCTGGGCCATGATTCCCAGTATTGTGTGGTTGTCCTCCATTTTGTGATTGTAATTTTATGTTAAAGAGGATTAGGGTGGGATTGTAACACCCTTACTAAGGTCACATCCCTGATCCAATGTAAAGGGAGTTTCCCTGGGCTATGGCCTGTACCACCTTTTATCTGTTGGCAGAGATAAAAGGAAAGGGAAGCAAGCGGAGAGTGGGGGACCTCATGCCACCAAGAAAGCAGTGCTGGGAGCAGAGCGCGTCCTTCAGACCCAGGGTCCCTGTGCTGAGGAGCTCCTCAACCAGGGGAAGATTGATGACAAGGACCTTCCTGCAGAGCCAACAGAGAGAGAAATCTTTCCACTGGAGCTGACACCCTGAATTTGGACTTCTAGCCTCTGAGACTGTAAGAGAATAAACTTCTCTTTGTTAAAGCCATCCACTTGTGGTATTTCTGTTGTAGCAGCACTAGATGACTAAGACACTCACACACTCATACATAATTCACATGCTCACACAATACCCTCACACACACTCACATGTACACCTCACACACATTCACATGCACCCTCACACTCAATACACACTCACAAACCTTCATATACACATACACACACTCAAAAAACACACACTCATACACACACATACTCAGACAACTCACATATACTCATCCATAATTCACACTCACATGCACTCATATACACACCCTCACACACATTAACACACACTCAATACACACGTCTACTTACACACAACTCATACATACACACACTCACACAGACACACACACTCACACCACCCAGCATATCCCGTGGAGGCGGACCCCTATTGAAAAATAGGGGAGGAGGAAGAGGCCGACCCAGTCTATGTCTAGACGCCTATGGAGCGCCTTGAACCAAGCCCTGGCTGCCACAGGGGCAGGGTGGCCTAAGAAGAGCTGATCTTCACCAAACAGCGTCTGTTGGCATCACAGCCCCTGCAATAAACTGTTCAGTTGGTTTGCCCCTCAGCCAGGACCAATGGCCTCATCTTTCTCCCAGCCTCTTAAAAACTAAGAGCTCACTCCTGGGTACTTACAACAACACCAGGAAGCTTTTAGGGAAGAAAAGAAAAAACTGACGAGTGCTGACTGAAACCCACTGATAGCATCTTCATAATCTGGAGGCCTCCTCCAGTCTCAGAACCATCCCTCACCTCCCTGCCTCTAGTGGAGACATCAGCTGAGGAGGCTTCTTTCCTCAGCCCAGCAGCTCAGGCAGCTTTGCCACCTGCTCTGCTGTAACCAGGTCTCCAGTGACTCTCAGGACTAATCCGGGACACAGAGGCCCTTTCAGACTTTGCGTTCCCACAAGGCGAAGTCCAGATTTCTCCATTTTGTTCTCCAGAAGCTCAACTGCCCAGACAGTGTAAATTCTGAATCCATTTCCTGCAGCTTCCTGTTCATCTCATCCCTAAGAAGGTGCTGTGGATTTTCTCAACAGTGTCAAGATGTGAAATAAATTCTCAGCCAAGCAACAGGCTGGGGGGTGGTGGGGGGGGGCGGTGAAGGGATGGGAGACAGAGAGGGAAATGAAAAGGTCGAGGATGACACGTTACAGACCAGAGAAATATCTTTTGCTTTTTTCCGGCCCTCAGAATAAAAGCTCCCTGATAGTGCTGTGCTCCTCTGCCATATTATGGAGATGTGGTTTGGGCTACAGGAATGACTGTTCCCAATAACCAGAGGTGGGAAGCCCCACTTTCCCTCTGGGAGTCAAACCGGCCCTATATGTGGGCCTAGAAACCCTCCCCACCACCGATTACACTTCAACAAACCTTGCGGGCTTTACTGCTGTTTTTAGGGCCCAGTCCCTTATTTGGTCTTTGGAAAAGGGTGTTTTCCTGCTATTCATAGCACTCCTATTGTACTGGGCACAAGGAGGAGAAAAGGAGGTGCAGAGACTGTGATCGAGGGGACAAAAGACTTGAACAATAAGACATGGCAAACGCATGTAGCTTACGTGTGAACATAGTTCTTTGCTGAAAAGGGGCTTTTGGAGCCTCGGGGTTTATCCTGTTAGATGTTGCTAATGTCAGGAGAAGCAGGGTGGTGATAATGGAGGAGTTTTGTGGTTAGACAAGCTGGACTTCAACTCTTGTCTCCCTCACCCATGGGCTGTGTGCCCCAGGACAATCGTTCAAACTTCTGAGCCTCAGTTTCCTCATCTACATTATCAGATCAAGAATACTGCAGAGGATTAATGGCCAATGGAAGGAGACTGTGGAGAGGGATCACTGGGGAGAGGCTGGCTGTGTAGCCAGCAGGAAGCCTCTCTGGGGTCATGATTAACTTGGCAAATTCATCACAGGTGAGGCTTAGTCACCACCCATCTGTCAGTTTGTCATACTGTGGTGGCTTGCATGTTGCCATGATGCTGGAAGATATGCCACCAGTATTTCAAATACCGACAGGGTCACCCCTGGTGGACTGGTTTCAGCAGAGTTTCCAGACTAAGATGGACTAGGAAGTAAAGCCTGTTGATTTGCTTCTGAAAATTCGACGGTGAAAACCGTACGGATCATAACAGAATATTGTTTGATATCGTGCTGGGGGATGAGCCCCCTAGGTTGGAAGACACTCAAAATACACAGTGGCCTCAATAACAGACTTGAGCATCCCAACGATCATGAAGATGGCACAGGACAGGGCAATATTTTATTCTGTTGTACATGGGTTGCCATGAGTTGGAGCTGACTCAAGAGCAACTAACATCAACAGCAGCTTTAGTCATGCAGCTCAGAAATCTGATGCCTCACACAGTGTGAGGTTGCCCATTTTTTCTGGACCAATTAACATTAACCTGGATCACAGAGACTGATGTATAGACCATCCTACCCACTCACTGATTCAAAGTGAGAAATACAGTCCCTGAGAAGACCAGATGCTCACATCCCCAGCAGAACATTCCCTGTCAATGGGTGAATGATGTGGGAAGCTTCTGTGTCATTGAGACTCTGCTTGAAGGAACATGCCTGAGGAACAAGGAGAGCCAATTAAATTACTTAAATTAAATGGTCTATTATTGGCTTACTCCTCTAGCTCATCTCCCATGAGTCTCCTGTTCCTCTACCATGTTGTTGTTGTTGGGTGCCACTGAGTCGATTCTGACTCATAGTGACCCTACAGGACGGAGTAGAACTGCCCCATAGGGTTTTTCTAGGCTCTATTTGCCAGGTCTTTTCTCCTGCAGAGCAGCTGGTGGATTTGAACCACCAACCTTTTGGTTAGCAGCAGAGCACTTAACCACTGCGCCACCAAGGCTCCTTTCCCATACCATAGTCACAGCAAACAACTCACCTTTCTGCGAATGTGCTGTGTTCTCTATTGCACACACTTGCTAGTTCCCACACAGTATTCTTTCCCCTTTCCCCCTTCCTAACAATGCTTCAATTTTTATCCAAGCAAAACATCAAAAACACCAGGGCTAGGGAATGGAGTAGCTTTGGTGGCTCAAGAGGTTTGCACTTGTCTGCTAACCGAAAGGTTGGTTGTTCAAACCTACCCAGCAGCTCCACAGAAGAAAGGCCCAGTGAACTGTTTCCGTTAAGATTACAGCCAAGAAAATCCTATGAAGTAGTTCTACTCCGTAACACGTGGAGTCGCCATGAGTCAGAATTGACTCTATGGCAATGGGTTTAGTTTTTTTGGCTTAGGGGGTGGAGTGGAGGTGGAGGGATGGGAAAGGAAGAGAGAAATGAAAAATCAAGAATGACATATTGCTAACCTAAGAAACATCTTTTGCTCTTTTCTGGCCACATACGACCCATGGCCTTCAGGGAGATTGACTCCACCCCAGATCCCTGCTCCAGGTTAGATCATGATTGGCCAAAAAAATCCATGAAAAATTCCATATTCCAGCTAAACTATTAGTCAGGGTTAGATATGTGACCCAGTCAGGGTGGATCTCAGGATTCTTGCCAAAAAGGTGGAGGTAGAATGCTCTGTCTTCTGATCTCTACAGTACATGGATATGTTCCTGAAACTGCTGCAGCCAAATTGCCTCCATGAAGAAAGCCAGGCTGAAGACGAAGCTGACACACAGAGGAGGGCAGAGCTGAGAAAATCATTGAAAACAGGTCTGGAGTCCTGATCAAACCATGCCTGAAGCCTGCCTGCATTTCCTCTAGACCTATGGTCCTTGATGGGGAGTAGTACTGCCATTTGGAGCATTTTGGAAATTTTTAGGGGTCTTTTGGTAGTCACAGTGATTGAGGATGTTTCTGGCATTTAGTTGGCAGGTGCCAGGAATGTTAGACATCACATGCAATGTGCGGCCAGTCTCAACAAAGAACAGCCTACAGTCCTGCAAGACTTTTGTATGTCCTACCCGCCATCAACGTAGGTGAAAATCCTGTAGTTTTACTTTGGGTTCCTCCAAAAGCAGAGCTTGAGATCTAGACTTACATATAGTTTGTTTAGGAGATGATTCACGAAGCAGAGAAAATGAGACAGGAAAGGAGAGAAAGCTGATGGCAACTGGGGCTCCATCTACCTGAAGAATGGGAGACAAGAGCGTCTATCCACAGACTCCTGTTCCTGTGGGCTGAGGCTGTCCAGGGTGAACTCACCTCTTCTCCTAGCTGTGCATGCTCTGGTGAATGATCCCCACTGATATCCAGGGTGGGAGAAGGCCAGGCCAGAAAGCCAGGACACTCGGGGTACACACGAGGCAAGATGCCCTTCACTGGAATTTGAAATCTGCGTGGAATTGTACACTGCAGCAAGGGCTGGAATCCAAGCGTGGTCCACTGAATAAGGGTCCCCAAATATGTCCCCTTCCTAGTCCCCAGAATCTGTGAATATGTTACCTTACAGGGCAAAAGGAAGGGACTTAGCAGATGTGACTAAGTTAAGGATCTTGAGATGGGAAGATTATCCTAGATTATTCCAGAGGGCCCGATGTTATCACAACACCCTTTATGAGAGAGACACAGGAGGAGCTGGCGTCAGGAGAAGGCAATGTGATGATGGATATAAAAGTGGGAGAGATGCACTTTGAAGATAAAGAAAGGGGCACAAGTCAAGGCATGCAGGCAGGCAGCCACCAGAAGCTGAGAAGGGAAAGGAAGTGGCTTCTCCCCTCAGAGATGCCAGAAGAAACCAGCCCTGCCAACACCTTGGCTTCAGCCCAGAGAAACTAGTTTTGACTTCTAACCTCCTTAACTGTAAGACAATAAATCTGTGTTGTTTCAAGCCATCAAGGTTATGTCAATTTGTTACAACAGTTGTAGGAAACTAATACACAAAGGTAAGTCTGAGGGGACATGAGGCAGCTGATACACTTGATTATAATTATCTGAGCCTAGACTCTAACTCCGTTTTACATACAAACCGAGGGCACTTTTTTCACGGCTTTAGGATGCACAGGATTTTCCAGGGAAGACTGGGCCTATGCTTTATTCAGAACTTTCCCAGGAGTTGCTCCCCATTTTAGAAAATCCCATCAATGGTGGCAAAGCTACTTGTGGTATCTGAGTCACCAAATCAACAAGCTTCTATCAGCCTACATTTGTCAGGGTCATGTTTATGAGGATTCTAAGTACAGAGGCCAACATTTGGCCCCTTTCGATGTCTTCTAAAATGGTTGGGTCCACACATGTATGTACTGAAATATATAATATTTTGTGATAAATGTTCCTTTTTATTCTTCCTCTATATGACAGTCTTAAGCGCTTGGCTATTAATTGAAATGTTGGGAATCTGAACCCACCCAGAGGTGCCTGAAGATCTGCTTCTGAAAGACCAGCCACTGAAAACCCTACGGAGCACAGATCTACTCTGACACACACGGGTTCGCCATGAATCAGAGTCAACAACAACTAGTTGATTATACAGCATTCAGGGTCTCCAATTGCCTTTTTTTTTGGAAATATGTGTATATGTAGGTTATATTATATATTAGTTCCATTTCAGGAGATATAAAATATTTGTTAGAAAAAGCTATTTGGGGCCAGATAGGGCTAATAATTACAGTTCTGTCTGTTACTTTACTATCTAGGTAATTTTCTGTTACTTGCTAGCAGTTGCATCTTCACTGGTAAGTCCCCATTGCCTCGAAGACTGGGATGACAAATATGTAGCATTATGTCCTGCCATTCCCCATTCCTTCACCTGTAGCAGACATCATTAACTGAGTACATCCCTCTTCCCATAGAGCAGTGATTAGTCTAAGAATTCTTCTCAACAGAGTGATCTAAGCAGTCACTGTCCGTTGGCTAGTGTTCGTACACAAGACCACTGCCCTTCAGATCCAGAATATGCAGATCTCTTTGCCTACAACACCTGTCTCCCTGCCTCCACCCGTTTGCCAGCTCCTTTTAGACACCGCCTCCTCCGGGGCCTTCCTGTAGAGACAGAGTCAGGAGCCTCTTCTCTGCAGTCCCGCGCTGCCCCATGCCTGCCTCTGTCATCACACTCGTCTTGCAGTTTGCAGAGTGCCTGTTCCTTTCTCTCTCCCCTCCAAACTGCAAGCTCTGAGAGAACAGAAGCTGGGATACATCCCTTGAGTCTAACACAGTGTCTGGTAGGTAGTTGTTGTGGTTACTTGGTGTCGAGTCAATTCCGACTCATGGTGGCCCCCTATGTGCTGAGTTGATCTGTTCCATAGGGTTTTCAAGGCTGGTAGGTAGTAGGAGCTCAATAAATCTTTGATAGAATCAGTCAGTCTCCCATTAGGATAGCTATGACTAAAAAATGGGGACAACAGGTGTTGCTGAGGATATAGAGAAATAGGAACTCCCATCCATTGCTAGTAGGATTGTAAAACGGTACAGCCACTGTGGAAAACAGTTTGGTGATTCCTCAAAAAGTTAAACGTAGAATTTCCATATGATCTAACAATTCCACTCCTAGGTATATACCCAAAAGAAGTGAAAGCAGAGACTCAGACAGATACTTGTACACCAGTGTTCATTGCAGCACTGTTCACAATAGCCAAAAGGTGGAAACAATGTGTCCGTCAACAGACGAATTAAAAAAAAAACCCAAAAACCAAACCCATTGCCATCTAGTTGATTCCTAGTCATAGCAACCCTAGGACAGAGTAGAACTGCTGGTGGATTCCATCTGCCAACCTTTTGCTTAGCAGCCGAGCTCTTAACCACTGTGCCACCAGGGCTCCAACAGATGAATAGATAAAGAAAACGTGGTACATGCATAGTACAATGAAATACTACTCAGCCGTAAAGAGAAAGGACGTCTTGATACATACTACCAAATGGAGGAAACTTGAAACATCATGCTGAGTGAAATAAGTCAGTCACAAAAGAAAAAATACTGTATGATCTCACTCATATGAAATATCTAGAATTGGCAAGTGTATGGACTGCCAGAAGAACAAACAAATCTGTCCTGGAAGAAGTACAACCAGAATGCTCTTTAGAAGCAAGGATGGCGAGACTTTGCTTTGGACATGTTATCAGAAGGGACCAGTCCCTGGAGAAGGACATCCTACTTGGTAAAGTAGAGAAGCATTGAAAAAGAGGAAGACCCTCAATGAGATGGCTTGACACAGTGGCTGCAACAATGGGCTCAAACACAGCAACGACTGTGAGGATGGCGCAGGACTGGGCAGTGTTTCATCCTGTTGTTCAAAGGGTCACTATGAGTCAGAACAGACTCGACGGCACCTAACAACAACAGAGAGATCTAAGTTTACTAGTGATTATCAGGGTGGGTGAGAGGAAGGGGAAAAGAAAGACTCACTGCTTAGGGGACACTGAGCTTCTGCTAAGTGTGATGGAAAATTTTGGGAGTGGATAATGGTGTTGGTTGAACAACATGACAACCATAGTGTCACTGAACTGTCCATGTGAAGATTGTTGAAATGGCAGATGTTTTTCATATATATATTTAGCACAATTAAAAAAAAAAAATCAAGCAGTCGGATGAGTGCAGCCAACATTTGCCATTCCAGTTCTCTAGCTCCTGTTCTTCCAAGGCTTCTTCCAATTCCCTTCTGAATGGTGAGTTTGAATTTAGATGTGTTAATATATTCAGCCAGTTTATAGTAAAGTTGTGAGGGCCTGTGTAGTGAACAGGTGTCGTTTTGGTTACCCAGGTGCCAAACACCCAGCTGGTTGAGGGGAATCCCAGGACAAGTGGGAAGGAAGATACTCCTCCCCTCTCCTGCTGGTAGGGAAGTGCTGGCACACGGCCTCAGTGGATCAGCAAATGCTCTTACTCAGCACTTTGAATCTCGAGGGAGGGACACTAAGACAATCAGAGAGTATCTGTAGCAGCCGTGGTACAGTCAGGAGTCCGGTGGTGGGACGGGCGTGTCCAGGGGCACAGCGTCCAGTAGGGCAGCTATAAGAGTGTCAAGGGGCAGAGGAGCAATCATAAATGTGCAGTGGTGGTGATGGCAGCAGTGACCTCAACAGATGGCTCCTGAGGGGCAGTCTTGACTAGACCATGAATTATTTGGGTCTCTTTTAGCCTGGTTCCCTAGATTACGTGAATTCCCGATACACTTTCTCTTAGTTTCTTAATGCTGCTGTAACAAAAATACCACAAATTGGTGATTTTAAGAACAGAGATTTATTTTATCACAGTTTAGGAGGCTAGAAGTCTGAATTCAGGGCTCTGATTCTAGGGGAAGTCTCTCTCTCTGTCCACTCCAGGGGTAGAGGTGAGGAATCCTGGAGTGACAGAAGTGAGGAATCCTTGTCTCAGCTTCTCTAGCCCCGGTGTTCTTCAGTTTCTTGATGATCTCCACATGGCGTCTATATTTTCCCCATTTGTGCTTGATTGTCTCTGTACCTAATCTGCTCTTTTTATATCTCAAAATTGATTAGGTTTAAGACACACTCTGCACTGATACTACCTCATTAATATAACAAAGAAAACTCTATTCCCAAATGGGAATACATCCACAGGTATAGGGGTTAAGATTTCAACCCAGATTTTGGGGGGATACAATTCAGTCCATAACACTCTTCCAATGAATCCCTGTCCTTGTTCCTGTCTCAGCTTCCTGCCCCTTTTCCCAAAGCTTCCTTCTTCCTGTTTCTCTCACCAAATCTTCACCCTCACCCCGATATCCCTGAACGGAATCCATCTGGTTCCCTGGATGCTCCTCCTACGCTACCCCAGCACACATAGTGTCAATGCCCAGAACTTCGTCACTCATCCCCCTACCCTCACCACCCACCCTGTTTCCCTGTTGCCGTCGAGTGGATTCTGACTCACAGCCACCCTACAGGACAGAGTAGAGCTGCCCACATAGAGTTACCAAGGAGCAGCTAGTGGATTCGAACTGCTGACCTCTACCCCCGAAGCTGTGTTGCTGGACAGGGATGCTGCCCTCATTCTTCAGGAGAGGAGCTAGGAAAGCTGCCCAGCCCTGGGTGAGAGTGGCCATGGGTTCCCTAGTGGGAATTTCCTTGTTGATATTTCTACTCGTGTGAGGCAGATCTGAAATCTAAAGAAGCTATCAAATGAAGACTTACGTTCATTTTTTGGGGGACAGTACTGTCCCAAAAAAGGAGCTATGGTGACACAAAGGTTAAGTGCTTGGCTGCTAACCAAAAGGTTGGTGGTTCAAACCCACCCAACAGCTCCACAGAAGAAAGTCCTGGTGATCTGCTCCTGTAAAGATTACAGTCAAGAAAACCCTATGGGGCAGTTCTACTCTGTCACACAGGGTCCCGATGAGTCAAAAGTGAATTGACGGCACACAACAACAACAAACAACTGTCCAAAAATCATATTTAAAGAGGAATTATTTTCTCAGTTTGCAAGGAGTCTAATTAGCCTTCAGAGTCTATGAATCCACACTGTGGTGAGAAGCAGCTTTGGCTTCTTCTTGCTCCACCCAGGGCCTACCTGAATCATAAAACAGTAACAATAATCTCTAATGAGTCCTGGCTTTGTTCCCCTGGGAAGAGCTCCAGCTTCAGTTAGGTTCTTTTGATGGAGGGGAGTGGAGGAATTAGTTGTCCTTCCACCATAATAACGACAACAATGACCAGTGACGTGCACTCAGCCCTTACTCTGTGCGCAGCTCAGCTCTCAACACATCGCGTAGATTATTTCATCAACTGTCACAACAATTCCATGTGGTAGGCACAATTATCCCCATTTTACAAATGCTGAAATGGAGGCACAGAGGGGTTAAGTAACTTTCCCAAAATCACACAGCTAGAAACTGGTAGTGTTGGAAGTTAACCTCTGAAGGGAGGAAATAAAAAGGAAAACAAGGACACGGAGGGAAGAATAAGGGAAATGTTGTGATGTGGCAGAGTAACATCTCCTGAAAAAAGATTTAGGATTGCCTAGGGTTGCTATGAGTTGGAATTGAGTCAACTGCTAACCAAAAGTTCAGCGGTTTGAATCCACCAGCCCCTCCTTGGAAATCCTATGGGGCAGTTCTATTTGTCCTATAGCGTCATCATGAGTCAGAACCAACTTGACGGCAACGGGTTTGGTTTGTTTGTAACAGTCCTGAAGGAGCTCTGGGTGTTGCAATTGTTAAGCGCTTGGCTGCTAACTGAAAAGTCTGAGGTTTGAACCCACCCAGTAGCTCCATGGGAAAAAAGACCTGGCGATCTGCTCCCATACAGATTAACCAAAAGAAAAAGAAAAAAATCTGTTGCCGTTGAGTCATTCTGACTCATAGCGACCCTATAGACAGAGTAGAACTGCCTCATAGGGTTTCCAAGGAGCGGCTGGTGGACTCGAACTGCCTACCTTTTGGTTAGCAGCCAAGTTCTTAACCACTGCACCACCTATAAAGATTACAGCCTAGGAAACCCTGTGGGGGCAATTCTACTATCTCATATTGGGTCTCCAGGAGTCGAAATCGACTAGAAGACACACAAGAACAACAGTTCTAATCTTCTAGAATCTGAAGCAAAGAGTCAGTGCAAGGGATTGGGTGCCAAGCAAGGTTTGTGTGCCAAGCGCTGTTACAGAGAGCTCTGGATTTTTTAACGCATTGACTGGGTGACCGAAGAGAACTATGTTGTCTCTTCTCCAAAACAATAAACAAGACTCTAACTGCAATGAGAGTGTAACACGAACACAGTATTCTGGAAAAACCCACACATAATGTTTCACTATCCTCCTGGAACTCCAGAGATTGTAGAGTTCAGTTGTGTTAAGAGTGGATGAAGAACTACACTGGTACAGCATTTAGTTTGGACACCTCCTGGGCAGAACTTGAGGTTGCAGAGCTGCAGGACGCCATGGAGAACTGCTGTTAGATGGTACTCCAACCTGCCCTGGGCCCCAGGCTCTAGAGGGCCCTGCAAATCAATAACACACACATAAAACAAGCATATCAAATAACACACAGAGAGAGGGCTTTGTCAGTAGGGATCTGGAGCTCAGTGCTGGCACACTGTGGCCTGTAGCCCTAAACATCCACTCTACTGACTGACACCCTTCAGATCCCAGAGAAATGCTTCTTCACATCTCTTGTCCTAGATTCTCGAGACAAAAAGTGTCTACATCTGAATGTCATGAAGTTTACGGGCTGTATCACTGCCAGCATCGGAGATGGACACTGTTTTTGAAGTGTGGGGAGATTTGAGCAGTGGAAGCACTTAGATAAAAGACTTAGCTCGTTAAGTCCTTCTCAGCATGAGTGCAATAGATTCTTGTACAATGAAGCACCATTTCCTCAAAGTGTCAAGAATCTGTTTTCTTACTTCTCTTTGGATTCTCATTTGTGATTCCGGAAGTCCTCACTAATGCAGCATTTGCCACAGCTGAACATGTCAGTCTTGTAATATTTTGCAATATTAAACAACATCACCCTTAAATTTACGTATACGTACATCTAGATGTAACTTGTGTGAGGTGTGATACTAATTTTTTACATTATATTAATTAATCGGGCATGGAATGCTAGAATTGTGAATAGTTTTATTTTCATAAAATGATGTAATAAAATTTAATTACATTTTCAATAAAGAAAATAAAAAATGTCATCATTGTTTAAGTAATGTTGATATAAAATGTTTATATTCATTAATTATAATTAATCATTTGGTTTTTAATTTAGTAGATAAATTAAATACTTTAGAAAAAAACTTGATAAAATAATTTTATTTTTCACTTTTTATTTAACTTTTAATTTTGTGAAAATATTTTTTTTCAGCTTTTTCTTTTTTTTTAATTGTTGTAGTTCAAGTGAAAGTTTACAATTCTAGGTAGTCTCTCATACAAAAATTTATACGTACTGTTATGTGACTGTAATTGCTCTCCCTATACTGTGACAGCACACTCCTCCTTTCCACCCCTGATTTCCCGTGTCCATTCAACCAGCTCCTGACCCTCTCTGCCTTCTCATCTCACCTCCGGACAGAAGCTGCCCATTTAGTCTCATGTATCTACTTGAGCTAAGAAGCACACTCTTCACAAGTATCATTTTATCTCTCACAGTCCAGTCCAATCTTTGTCTGAAGAGTTGGCCTCGGGAATTGTTTTAGTTCGGGGTTGACAGAGAGTCCAGGGGCCATGCTTTCTAGGGTTCCTCCAGTTTCAGTCAGACCATTAAGTCTGGTCTTTTTACTAGAATTTGAGTTCTGCATCCCACCCTTCCCCTGCTCCATCAGGGACTCTCTGATGTGTTCCCTGTCAGGGCAGTCATTGGTGGTAGCTGGGC
This sequence comes from Dugong dugon, assembly GCA_030035585.1. NCBI lineage: Eukaryota > Metazoa > Chordata > Mammalia > Sirenia > Dugongidae > Dugong > Dugong dugon. The sequence continues at coordinate 16,194,723 of CM057469.1, read as the reverse complement.
GCTATGCAGTTCCTCTGGTCTCAGGCTGATGAAGTCTGTGGTCTGTGTGGCCCTTTTTGTCTCTTGGGCGAATGCTTTCCTTGTGTCTTTGGTGTTCTTCATTCTCCTTTACTCCAGGTGGTTGGGACCAACCGATGCATGGCCACTTGCTAGGTTTTAAGACCCCAGACTCCACTCACCAAAGTAGGATGCAGAACATTTTCTTAATAAACTTTGTTATGCCAATTGACCTAGATGTCCCCTGAAACCATGGTCCCCAGGCCCCCACCCTTGCTACTCTGTCCCTTGAAGTGTTTGATTGTATTCAGGAAACTTAGCTTTGTTTTAGTCCAGTTGTGCTGACTTACCCTGTAGTGTGTGCTGACTTACCCTGTAGTGTGTGCTGTCCCTCCCTTCACCTAAGATAACTCTTGTCTACTATCTAGTTAGTGAATAACCCTCAGCCTCCCTCCCCACCCTCGTAACCATCAAAAAATGTTTTCTCCTGTGTTTAAACCTTTTCTTGAGTTCTTATAATAGTGATCTTATACGATATTTGTCCTTCTGTGACTGACTAAATTCACTCAGCATAATGCCTTCCAGCTTCCTCCATGTTATAAGATGTTTCATGGCTTCATCATTGTTCTTTATCGTTGTGTAGTATTCCATTGTGTGGATATACCATAATTTGTTTATCCATTTGTCTGTTGATGGGCACCTAGTTTGTTTCCATCTTTTTGCTATTGTGAACAGTGCTGTAATGAACATGGGTGTGCATATATCTACTCGTGTGATTGCTCTTATTTCTCTAGGATATAGTCCAAGGAGCAGGATTGCTGGATCGTATGATACTTCTATTTCTAGCTTTTTAAAGAAGCACGAAATCGATTTCCAAAGTGGTTGTACCATTTTACATCCACACCAACAATGTATAAATGTTCCAGACTCTCCACAACCTCTCCAGCATTTATTATTTTGTATTTTTTGGATTAATGCTAGCCTTGTTGGGGTGAGATGGTATCTTATTGTGGTTTTGATTTGCATTTCTCTAATGGCTAATGATCGTGGGCATTTCTTCATGTGTTTGTTAGCCACCCGAATGTCTTCTTTGGCGAAGTGCCTGTTCATATTCTTTGCCCATTTTTTAATTGGGTTATTTATCTTTTTGTTGTTGAGGTTTTTGCAGTATCTTGTAGATTTTAGAGATTAGATGCTGATCCAATTTGTCGTCACCAAAATTTTTTCCCAGTCTGTAGGTTGTCTTTTGACTCTTTTGGTGAAGTCTTCTGATGAGCATAAGTGTTTGATTTTTAGGAGCTCCCAGTTATCTAGTCTGTCTTCTGGTGGTTGTGCATTGTTACTTATGGTTCGTATTCTGTTTACACCATGTACTAGGGCTCCTAGCATTGTCCCTATTTTTTTTCCATAATCTTTATCGTTTTCTATTTGATATTTAGGTCTTTGATCCATTTTGAGTTAGTTTTTGTGCATGGTGTGAGGTATGGGTCTTGTTTCAGTTTTTTGCAGATGGATATCCAGTTACGCCAGCACCATTTGTTAAAGGGACTGTCTTTTTCCTAGTTAACAGACTTTGGGACTTTGTCAAATATCAGCTGCTCATAGATGGATGAATTTATGTCAATATGTTAAGATTTTGTGCACTTTGAATACAGTGAACTTTTATTATTTAGATCATTACTGTTAATGAAAACAAATTTTGTAAACATCTTTATTATAACATAACAATTATTTTACTAAAATAAAGGCAAGAAAAATTAATTTTATGGAACAAAAAACAATATGTGAATGAAGTATGTCATTATTTTATTACTCATCTAGATATTGCCAGCCTATCAACAGAACACCAGACATATCCTAAAATTCAGTTGTCTTTGATAATTTGGTGACTTGCAGTCATATAAAAATCATAGCTTTACACATATTTAAAAATGTTGTTGTTACAAAGATAAATTTATTAAGCTAGGAGGATAGAACATGTTTTATTTAGCAGTTTATTGGTTTGATTTATTGTTTCTTAATATGCAGACATATGGTATGTGGAGCTCTGTACTCTTGCCCTGGTCCCCACACAGGTTTGGGGTGGGCCTGCTAGTACGGCAATTGAGGGTCTGGAGGTGTTTTAGAATCTGTATCCAAGAACAGCAGCCGCCCAGCCTAACACATATGCTGATATTCTGATCACGCCTAGCACAAAACATCAGAAAAAGATAACAACAGCATCAGATCAAGTTAAAAACTCTCCAATAATGATGCTAAACGCTGTCCTCCAGTTGAAAAGACCACTCCAACTGGCTGGTAGACGGAAGTGGAGGGATTCAGAAAACGTGTCTTGGCTGACAGCCAAGGCAGGGGAAGGTGCTGGTGAGGTCTATTCAAACATGTTGCCACTGAGTCAATTCCGACTCATAGCGATCGTATAGGACAGGGTAGATAGAACTGCCCCATAGGGTTTCCTAGGCTGGTGGTACAGTGGTTAAGCCCTCGGCTGCTAACCCAAAGGTCGGCGATTCAAACCTACCAGCAGCTCCATGGGAGAAAGATGTGGCAGACTGTGTTTATAAGAATCTAAAGAAAAAACATGTAGTTCACCATTCGGTTCTGGTTCAAGGCACACCCCGTGTTACAGGGTAGAACTGAGCTCCATAGGTAGGGTTTTGACTATAATCTTTACAGAAGCAGATTGCCAGGCCTTTCTTCCACAGTGTCACTGGGTGGGTTAGAACCACCAACCTTTCAGTTAGTAGCCAAGAGCAGACTCTTTGCACCACCCAGGGACCTTGGGAAAGCCCACCGGCCCAGGTTAATGATACAGTCTTCAAGTACTGAAGTGGTAACTTTAAATCACTTGAGTGAAGATTCAGCATATGGGAAGCCTCAGGAGACATAGAAAGTGACCTGGGTCCTACTTCCAGTTTCCACACTAAAGCTATGTGACCTTAGACAATTTCTTTAACTTCTGCAAGCCTCTGTTTCCTCATCTTGAAAACAAAAGCACAGTCTGAAGATGACTTTTAAGGTCCCTCTTGCTTTGCAACTCTATAGTTTATCTACCAGAGGGATTCCTTCTCTGTGTCTTGGATCACACCCAGTATCAGGATTACTTATTCCAAAAGGCAGTTGTTCCTTTGTTTGCTCGCCCCAGGGGGAACCCAGACATTTTATGATGTTATAGGGCAGCGGGGGCGGCTGGGAGTGACTGGCAACAAGGGCCCTCTACCTCCGGGCTGGCGTCCCCTGGCACTGGCCCAGCTTCTGTGGTGGAGGTCATCCCTCCCTTGTTATGCAGTCAGATGCACTACCTTCAGGGAAGTACCCACAAGACAATAGTTGCCTTTGAGAGCAAAGTCTTTTAAATTATGGTAGACAGCCCTTGAGCTCTATAATGGGGTTCTGTTTATAACTTTCTTTAAACCATAACTTATTTCCATGAATTTATTCAATAAATATTTAAACACGGATAATAATATCTACCTCATGGTGTTGCTGTGAAGAATAAATGAGTTCATATAGTACTCTGAACAGTGCTGACACATAATAAATTCCAATAAACATCAGCTATTGAGCACCTACTATATGCCAGGCATGTGCTAGGTGCTGGGATGCCAAAATGAACAAGATGAGGTCCTCGAGGAGCTCACCGAGAGGAGATGGACACGCCCACAACAAGAGACGCTAATGAGAAGTAACGTGCTGTTGTTGTTGTTAGTTGCAATGGAGTCGATTCTGACGTATCATGGTGATCCCACATGTGCAGAGTAGAACTGCTCTGTAGGGTCTTCAAGGCAGTGAACTTTCCGAAGCAGATCACCAGTCCTGTCTTCCGAGGCACATGTAGGTGGGTTTCAACTGCCAGCCTTTTAGTAATCAAGTGCTTAACCATTTGTGCCACCCAGGGACCCCAAGAAGTAAAATAGGAATATAAACAAGTTAGGAGAGCAGAGATGAGGGAGTGTGTTCTTTCTGGGGCAGGAGGGAAGAATAGGAGGTGAGGTGGGCGTCTATTGCTTCTGTATACCCAGCATCCCCTCCTTCTTCAGAGAGGAGACCTCACCTTTCCTGCGGGGAATCCATTCCACATGGTTCAGGTGACAGGCACATGAGGGCAGGTGACCCATGTCTGGCTGATTAAGATATTCTGTATCAAGGACGAACATGTGGCCCGTACTGGGCCAATCAGAAAGTTCCCCAGGAGTTTTACTAAGCCTACTGGGTAGGCATTCACGCACTTTGTCTTGGATCATGAACTTTAAGGACAATGCATGCCTGGAGCTCCAGGTAACTATCATTACCATTAGTTGGAGAGAGGCTGAATTTAAGTCAGAGGAAAGCTGGGGGGAAAAGACACAGAGATCAGGACATTGTCTGAACCTCTAGATCCCATTGTGCCTGAAACTACAACCACTCCCAGTTGCATTAGCCACTAAATTACCCCTTCTGCCTAAGCTAGGTTGCATTGGGTTTCTGACTCTTGTAAACATCAGCCCTGGCTAATAAAGGTTTGAAGAAAAGTGGACATTTGAGCAGGATTTTGAAGAATATTAGGAGTTAATCAGTCAGAAAACCAACCAGTCACAACATCTATTAATCTTTGGGATTTAGGAACAAATCAGAATCCCCAGGAATTCTTGGGCTTTCCCCCAAACCATAAATTATTCTGTATTTTTATAACATTTTATTTATGTGTTTTAAAATAATAATAAGTGACCATAATAACAACAATGAATCACGTTTTTGTGGTAGGGTTATTATAAGTGTTTCAGAGGTTTTCTGTGAAAAAGATATAATAATAAACACATGATTAATAAGTAGTTATGAACAAATATATTGTATATTTGCAAATATATTGTAAACAGATTATATATTTCAATAACATGTAAAAATAATCTCTACCTAAATAGATATTTGATACTAGAAAATATTTAAAGAAGAAAAGATTAACACAAAATAAATACCAAATACAAGTCAGTAAAAAAATTGAAAGATATTATCACGAATACCAAAAGCTATTATTCTTAAAATAAAATTTTTAAATGCACAAATCATTAATCGCCCTAAATGATTTCCCTGATCTTTGTTTCATGACAAATATTTCATACATAGAGAAATGCCTTTCATTTTGTGTTGACATTGGTTGAAGAGCGGCATCAAAAGCATCTTCAAGTTGGGATTTAGGGTACGTGGTGCTTCATGTAAACTCATTTCCTATTTAACAATGAAAATATTTTGCCTCCTTGTCCTGCTTTTGGTTTTGCCTTTGGAATCAAATTGCTTTTTGCTAGTTCAGACTTTAGACCTGATATCATGTCGGAATGTTCCACGGCCACACCTACCTCATCTTCTCTGTGTTTCTTCAACAAGGCCTGGAGGGTATACCGGCGCCTCTAAGCACCAGCCTCTGGGATCTCCAGGTAGCAGTCAGCCCCACAATAGCTCTGGGGCCCCTACTCACATTCCTGGGGTTCCCTTCTGGACATTTTCCGCCTCCCAGTTCCTTGCCCCACAAATTCCAGCATCTTCAGCAACCCTGACCTCATCTATTCCTCCTCTGCACCTCTCCCTTCATCAGCTCCACCTCCTTTCTGTGGATCAGAGAATCACCTCAGTATAGGAAGCAGGGTGGATGAGGGGTCACCTTGTGCACTTTCCTGCTTTCAGGATCATGGCCTTGTGTGCCTATGGCCCAATTCCTGGAAACAGTTGTCTTATCTATGTTACCCTTGGTGGTGCAGTTATTTGGCACCTTGGAAGAAAGGCCTGGCGATTTCTTCTGAAAAATCAGCCATTGAAAACACTATGGAGCACAGTTCTACTCTGACACACCATGCATCAGAGTCGACTCTGCAGCTACTGGTATCTGTTTTGCCCACTTTTAGTTGTTACAGTGGGAGAGTTAAATCCAGTATCACTCTAACACGGCCAGAAGTGAAAGCTCACCTCCTGATTTTCATCAGAAAATCACCATTATGATTATTACGTTATTCATGCTGATAACATGCAGGTTCTATAGCCATAATTCTACCCCTTTCTATCGTTCTTTCGTCCTTCCTTCCTTTCTTTTTTATAAGCAGTAACTCTGTACTTAAATTGACTCAGCATTCTCCCTTAGTCTTTGTAGAGTGATCTCTCCATTCTTGAGTTCATTTGATTCATCCTCTAACAGGTTAGATTTTATAATCAAGCCGTTTTGTTTTGTTTTTCAAGGACTCGTGGGTGCTACATTTCCTGTTTGAGAACATCTGCCATTTGCCTTTGTACTGAAATGGCATCTTGTCTGACTGGCATTTTCTTGGATCGCACTTTCTTTACAGACGGTGCTCTATGGTCTTCCTTAATTATTTTCCTAGTGATTAGAGAAAGTGTGTTTAGAGTTTTGTTTCTTTTATTTTTATGAAATATTGATACCTACAAAAGGATATGTATAACCTGTATTTATTATGAGGCCCTGATTGCACAGTGGTTAAGTGTTTGACTGCTAACCAAAAGGCTGGCAGTTCGAATCCAACAGCTGCTCCTTGGAAACCCTACGGGGCAGTTCCACTCTGTCCCATAGAGTCGCTATGAGTTGGAAGCAACTTGACAGCAACAGGTTTGTTTGTTTGTTTTTTTTAATAGATCATCATAATAAAATGAACACTCATGACTTTATCACCCCACTTGAGTTCAGAACTAGAATATTATACCACTGCTGAAGCTCTCCTTCCTCTCAGGCTCATCTCCCTTCCCAACCCTAGAAGGGACTCAGTATCCTGTATTTTCTTTATGGAGTTACCAGGAAAGTGTCCCTACATAATATATGAATTTAGCTTTGTTTGTTTTTAACATGTTTCTAAGATTTACCCATATGGATGTGTGGAGCTGTAGTTCATTTATATTATGGCCACAGAGTCTTCAATTTCATGAGCGCCTTACAGCGTATTTATCCACCCTCCTGTCAACTGCCATTTAGTCCATTGCCAGTTTCTCTCTATCATGAGAAGCGCTGTTAGGAACATTTTTGCCCTTGTCTCCTAGTATATGTTGCAAGTTTCTGTAGGGTATATACCTGGGGTGAAATTGGCAGTGTTGCCCGGTATGTGCGTATTCAACCTTATAAGCTAATGCCAACTGCTTTTCTAGAGTGGTGAGACACAGTTACACTCCCACGGCCAAGGCGGGCGCTCCGCTTGCCCCACATCGCCTCCACCCTCTCTTGGCAGACAGTGCTGCTGAGCTGTGACAAAGGCTGACACCCGCCTGAGTTTTCCTTCCCTGGGGTGGTTTGTTTTCTCTGTTAAGACACTTGAAGAATTTTTTTCTTTATCACTAAAGTTCACTAATTCAATTAGAATATATTTTGGTATTTAACATTCTGTAATCACATTTTCTTGGAACACAGCTTGTTCTTTTGATGTGTGTATTCAGTCCTTCATCACAGGGAATTTCTCTTGATTATATAGTTGAATGTATCCTTTGTTCCACGTGTTGGATTCTCTATTTAAAGGCCACCAATTTTCCTTATGTTTAATCACATATTTCTCTTTTCCATATATATTACTCTCTCTGTGTTATCTACCTTCACTGTGATTATCTTAAGCTTTTCTGTTACGGCATAATTCAGATTTCAACAGTATCTGTTTCTCCTTATTCTGTTCTTCTTATATCTAATTTATATTTTAATTCTATAATTGATGTCGCCCTCTGTTTATTTCCTTAAATCTGTTATCTCCCTTTTTATCTCATTTCTGTTGTTTTACCATCTCATCTTTGAGCTCTTATTTCATTGAATCCAAGTTTTAACCAAACTGTGTAGGATGAAGATAAGGCGCCCTGACAAGTGTTCGGCTACTAACTGAAAGATTGGTGGTTCGAGCCCACCCAGCTGCTCCATGGGAGAAAGACCGGGTGATCTGTTCCCGTAAAGATCACAGCCTGAGAAACCCTATGGGGCAGTTCTACTGTGTCACATGGGGTCGCTGTGAGTTGAAAATCGACTCGATGACACCTAACAACAACAACCATGCAGCATGAAGATATTGAAAGGAATTTTCTTCCGTTGGTTGAGTTATGATTTCTCCTCATTTGGGTACCTTGTCTTTTGCATGCTACGCTCCTTTTCCTTTCTGCAGTGTGGCTTTATAGTTGCCATGCTTTTTCTTTTTCTTTTGCTCATGCCTGGGAGGACTTCATCCATTTATTTTATTTGTTCTGGCAGAGTGTGGGTGACTCCTTGACTCAAATCAATTTATTTTTCTTTCTCAGTTTCATTGTAAGGGTTGAGGCAACTGGGTATGGAAAGGCAGTGGAAGTTCAGTGGGCAGTGTTGGGGGTTAGAATGCCTGGGATCTGCTCCATCTGCTAAGGTCTTGGAGCCACACTGGGTTATACTCCTCCTGGTTGAAAAATATCTGCCTTCAGACTTTGCCAGTTGTTGCCCGAATTCAGTTTGTTGCCCTGGAGCCTTTACTTTGGTCAGAATCAGCCCCGTTGTTGACTTCCCCCATTTTACTCATTTCTCCCCAGTAGCCATTTCTACTTTTCTTCAGTCAGAAGAGGAAATAGATAAGGATACCTGTGTGCTTGGCTTCTCTCAGCTTTGGGAATATTAGTGAGAATTCGCAGGACCTCATTCTCCACTGCAGCTTCCAGGGGTGTGGGAACAAGCCAATAGCTACGCTCTGCTAGACCTCTCCACTCTACCCCAGAATCTTGTTTCTTTTCTTTGTTAACAGGTTTTGAAGTTTATTTCACTAAGTTATGCCTCTTTCCTTATTTGGTTGCTGTTGGTGAATTTTTTTTTTTTTTGCTTATTTTTACTTCTTTTTTCTTTTGGTTATTTTTGAGGTATTGGCAGAACCAATCTCCATGAAAAAGTTTCAATCTGACATCTTAATCCAGAAGTCATTTATTTATTGCATGTTATTTGACTACTCCCACTAAAACGTAAATTCCGTAAGGGCAGAGATGTCATCTGTTTGGTTTATCCCTTAATTCTCAAATCCTAAAACAGCGTTTTCCACATAGTAGGTACACAATAAGTATGTGTGGAATGAATGTATGAACGAAGACACAAATAAACCAGCTAGGAAGCGATCACCATAGTTCAGGCAGGGATGATGTGGACCTGAGAAAGGGAGAAATGCACAGGAAGAGGTGGTCTTGAGATGCATTGAAAGTTGGAGGTAGAACTGAGAGAGTTTGGTAACTCAAGTGGGGTGAGGGGCAGTGAGTAAGAAAAAGGAAAATCAATCCTTTAATGTAAATGGAAGATTCTGAGGTTTCTTGCTTGGATGAATGGATATTGCTATTAATTGAAAGAGGGAACGCCAAAGGAGAAGAAGATCCTCAGTTTAATTTGAACTTGCTGAGTTTGATACCACTGGGCTGCCTCAGACATGAGGCTGATGTTCAGGGGAGAACTGGGTTAGACAGAGTGTTGTGAGTCATCAGCAAAGGTGGCAGTCGAGGCAATGAAGTTAGATGAGAAGAGCATGGGGTAGGGGAGTGAATCTTGGGGATATCTACACTTAAAGTGGGGGAGAGATCACGGGCAAAGAAATATGATTTCATTAAACCTAAGGTCCCAGAAACGTTTCTAGAAAGAACAGAAATGATTATGCAGATGCGTGTCACATTTGTGCCAATTTGACTTCCTCTAGGTTCTACCTTCCTCCCCATTTGGCCCTACCATCATTCACCCCCCACCTCCATCAAATGGTTCCAGGGTACAAAAAGAAAATGCAGCAGCTTTATATCATCTCAAAAAGTGTAAAACCACTGCCTTTGGTGAAGGGGAGGGTTCATTTCTTTTTGCATTTACTAAAGTGAGTGTGAGTCATTGAGGTTCTGAAAATTCAGCAGGAACTAGGCATTCTAACACCTCCAACGGTGTGGTGAAGGGGGGTAGGGAGAGACAAGCACCAGTCAGGAAATGTTGAGTGTCAGACGAAGGGCCAAGGCAAGAGCCCAGGAAGTTTTACCCTCAGTGATGATTCAGGGTCTCCAAGCAACGGTGTTAGCACAATTCGTGAATTTGGGATTGAGTCAGCTCTCTTCTTGCTTGGGATAGAGATCCAGGAATAGGGAAACTTCCTGTGATCTCCCAACCTGCCCCTCTCCCTTACCTACACCTTCTCTCTCCCAGAGCCTTGAACTCATTTTAGGGCTGAATCCCCAAGTTCAATCTTTAAGATACACCTGAGGCCACACTGACCAGCAGTCTCCCTGGGTGTCATCACAGGAATTGAGCATTGGGGAATTCAGATTGAAGAGGAGTTGCCTTGGACTTGAAGGGGCTTTAGTTATTGAGGGGTTCCTGGGTGGTGCAATGGGTTAATGTTCTCGGCTGCTAATCAAAAGGTTGGAGGTTCAAGTCCACCCAGAGGTACCTCAAAAGAAGAACCTGGTGATCTACTGCCAAAAAATCAGCCATTGGAAACCCTATGGAGTTTTATTCCAACACACATGGAGCCACCATGAGTCGGAATTAATGCAATGGCAACTGGTAACTGGTTTGTTCTGAATTGCCACTTGCAGCCCTGAGCCAGAAAGTATTGCCCTATCAGGCAAGCAGAAGTTCAAGTTTTATGAATTTTTATCCTTCTTCAGTCAACTAGCTGAGACTTCAAAGTTAGGTTTATTGCCAATTATCAGAAAAATAAAATTATAATCATTAACAACATGAAGGGCTAATTATTGCTAAGTTAATACTTTCTTGCAGAAAGTGAAGAAGGCTTGAAGCACTTACTGATGAAAACCAAAGACTACAGCCTTCAGTATGGATTGCACTTCCATGTAAAGAAAATAAAAATCCTCACAACTGGGCCAATAAGCAACATCACCATAAACAGAGAAAAGACTGAAGTGGTCAAGGATTTCAACTTACCTGGATCCACAATCAATGCACACGGGAGCAGTGGTCAGGAAATCAAATGATGTATTACACTGGGCAAATCTGCTGCAAAAGACCTATTTAAAGTGTTGAAAAGCAAAGATGTCACTTTGAGGACTGTCTTAGTCATCAAGTGCTGCTATAACAGAAATACCACAAGTGGACGGCTTTAACAAAGAGAAATTTACTTCCTCACAGTAAAGTAGGTTAATAGTCCAAATTCAGAGCATCAGCTCCAGGGGAAGTCTTTCTCTCTTTGTTGCTCTGTCAACCTTCTCATCAATCTTCCCCTGGACTAGGAGCTTCTCCACGCAGGGACCCCAGGTCCAAATGTCACGCTCTGCTCCTGGCACTGCTTTTTTGGTGGTATGAGGTCCCCAATTCTCTGCTTGCTTCCCTTTCCTTTTATCTCTTGTAAGATAAAAGGTGGTGCAGGCCACACCCCAGGCAAACTCCCTTTACTTTGGATCTGGAATGTGACCTTAGTAAGGGTGTTACAATCCCATCCTAATTCTCTTTAACATAAAATTACAATCACAAAATGGAGGACAACCACACAATACTGGGAATCATAGCCCAGTCAAATTGATATACACCTTTTTTCGGGGAACATAATTCAATCCATGACATTCCACCCATGGTAGTATAGGCCAAGTGGAGGCACTTAGTCAACAGAGACAAGGTGGGTGTGGTTACAGTAATGGACAGCGGAGTCAAGGCAGTAATCAGAATAGTCTGACTCGTATGGACTTATGGTGTTGGCTACTTAGTCATGGTGTCCACAGGAGTGAAATAGATGGAAAGTCTACTAAATATTTACTTGATCTGTACAAATGGATGAATTCTAGGTCAGGTGAACAGCAGTCTAACTCGAATTGCCAGAATAGAGAGTCATGGTCCCTCAGTCAATTCCCAGATTTGAGCAAGTTTAAAGACCCATAACCCCTTGAATAAATGGGAGGCTGAGTCCCCTTGAGGAAGGACTTCAATACAATGCCAAAAATTTTTACTGTTAACCTTTCTCCCAGCCTTCCCCAAAGGGATTTACAAGCTTTTACGAGAGTGGCTGTTCATTGGGGAAAAGGAAGTAATCAGACTTTTTGGGGATTACTGGATGCTGGCTCTGAACTGACACTAATTCCAAGAGACCCAAAACATCACTGCGGCCCATCAGTCAGAGTGGGGGCATATGGAGGTCAGGTTATTAATGGAGTCTCTGCTCATGTCTGTCTCACAGTAGGTCCATTGTGTCCCCGAACCCATCATGCAGTGATTTCCCCAGTTCCAGAATGCATAATTGGAATAGATATACTCAGCAACTGGCAGAACCCTCACACTGGACCCCTGACAAATGGAGTAAGGGCTGTTATGGTAGGAAAAGCCAAGTGGAAGCCATTAGAACTGCCCCTACCTAGGAAAATAGTAAACAAAAAAACAATACTGCATTCCTGGAAGGATTGTAGAGATTACTGCCACCATCAAGGACTTGAAGGATGCAGGGGTGGTGATTCCCACCACATCCCCATTCAACTCGCCTATTTGGCCTGTGCAAAAACAGATGGATCTTGGAGAATGACAGTAGATTATTGAAAACTTAACCAAGTGGTGACTCCGATTGCAGCTGCTGTTCCAGATGTAGTTTCATTGACTGAGCAAATTGATACATCTCCTGGTGCTTAGTATGCAGCTATTGATCTGGCTAATGCCTTTTTCTCCATACTTGTTTCAAAGGACTACCAGAAGAAGTTTGCCTTCAGCTGGCAAGGCCAGCAATACACCTTCAATTGCCTACCTCAAGGCTACATCAACTCTCCAGCCCTATGTCATAATTTAATCCCCAGGGAACTTGATCACCTTTCCCTTCCACAAGAAGTCACACTGATCCATTACATTGATGACATTATGCTGATTGGACCTAGTAAGGAAGAACTGTCAATGACTCAACTTATTGGTAAAACATTTGCATGCTAGAGGGTGGGAAATTAATCCCACAAAAATTTAGGTGCTTTCCACCTCAGTGAAATTTCAAGGTGTCCAGTGGTGTGAGGCATGCCTTCTAAAGTGAAGGATAAGTTATTGCATCTGACTGCTTCCACAACCAAAAAGTAGGCACAGCTCCTAGTGGGCCTCTTTGGAGTTTGGAGGCAACATATTCCTCATTTGGGTGTGTTATTCAGGCCAGTTTATCAACTGGCTCAAAAAGCTGATAGTTTTGAGTAGGGCCCAGAACAGGAGAAGGTTCTACAACAGGTTCAGGCTGCTGTGTGAGCCGCTGTGCCACTTGGGCCATATGATCCAGCTGATCCAATGATGCTTGAAGTGTCCATGGCAGATAGAGATGCTATTTGGAGTCTTTGGCAGGCCCCTACTGGTGAATCACAGCACAGACCCTTAGGATTTCGGAGCAAAGCCCTGCCATCCTCTGCAGATAACTACTCCCCTTTTGAGAAACAACTTTTGGCTTGTTACTGGGCCTTAGTAGAGAGTGAACGCTTACCTGTGGGACACCAAGTCACCATGCGGCCTTGGTTGCCCATCATGAACAGGGAGTTGTCTGACCCACAGACTCATAAAGTTGGACATGCACAGCAGCACTCCATTATTAAATGGAAGTGGTATATATGAGATTGGGCCCAAGCAGGACCTGAAGGCATAAGTAAGTTGCATGAGGAAGTGGCCCCAATGCCCATGGTCTCACTCCTGTCTCATTACCTTCCATCTCCCAGTATGCACCTATGGCCTCATGGGGAGTTCCTTATGATCAGTTGACTGAAGAAGAGAAAACTCATGCCTGGTTTACCAAAGGTTCTGCACGATATGCAGGCACCACTCAAAGATGGACAGCGGCAGCACTACAGCCCCTTCTGGGACCTCCCTGAAGAACAGTGGTAAAGGGAAATCCTCTCAATGGGCAGAACTTCAAACAGTGCACCTAGTTGTTCACTTTGCTTGGAAGGAGAAATGGCCAGATGTGCAATTATATACTGATTCATGGGCTGTGGCCAGTGGTTTGGCTGGATGGTCAGGGACTTGGAAGGAACGTGATTGGAAAATTGGAGACAAGGATTTATGGGGAAAAGGTATGTGGATAGACCTCTCTGAATGCACCAAAGAAGTGAAGATATTTGTGTCTCATATGAATGCTCACCAAAGTGTGACTTCAGCAGAGGAGGATTTTAACAATCAAGGGGATAGCATGACGTGTTCTGTGGAAACCAGCCATCCTCTTTCCCCAGCTACTCCTGTCACTGTTCAATGGGCTCATGAACAAAGTGGCCATGGTGGCAGGGATGGAGGTTATGTATGGGTCCAGCAACATGGACTTCCACTCACCAACGCTGACTTGGCTACAGCCACTGCTGAGTGCCAATCTGCCAGCAGCGGGCCAACACTAAGTCCCCAATATGGCACCATCCCTCGAGGTGATCAACCAGCAAGCTAGTGGCAAGTTGATTACATCAGACGACTTCCGTCAGGGAAAGGGCGGCTTTTTGTCCTTACTGGAATAGACGCTTACTCTGGATATGGATTTGCCTTCCCTGCAAGCAATGCTTCTGCCAAAACTACCATCTGTGGACTTACAGAATGCCTTATCTACCATCATGGTATCCCACACGGCATTGCCTCAGATCAAGGGACTCACGTCACAGCAAATGAAGTGCAGCCGTGGGCCCATGCTCATGGAATTCACTGGTCTTACCATGTTCCCCGTCATCCTGAAGCAGCTCGCTTGATAGAATGATGGAATGGCCTTCTAAAGACACAATTATGGCACCAGCTAGGTGACAATACCTTGCAGGGTTGGGGCAATGTTCTCCAGGAGGCTATATATGCTCTAAACCAGCGTCCAATATATGGTGCTATTTCTCCCGTAGCCAGGATTCAGGGGTCCAGGAATCAAGGGGTGGAAATGGGAATGGCACCACTCACTATTACCCCTAGTGACCCACTCGTAAGATTTTTGCTTCCTGTCCCCATGACCTTATGCTCTGCAGGTCTAGAGGTCTTACTGCCAAAGGGAAGAATGCTCCCACCCAGAGACACATCACAGATTCCATTGAACTGGAAGCTGAGAATGCCATCTGGCCATTTTGGGCTTCTTATGCCTCTGGATCAACAGGCAAAGAAGGGAATTACCGTACTGGCTTGTGTGATTGATCCTGATTACCAAGAGGAAATCAGATTGATATTACATAATGGGGGTAAAGACGAGTATGTCTGGAATGCAGGAGATCCCTTAGGACATCTCTTAGTGCTACCATGTCCTGTGATTAAAGTCAATGGAAAACTACAGCAACCCAATTCTGGCATTACTACTATTGGCCCAGACTCTTCAGGAACGAAGTTTTGGTTCACCCCACCAGGCAAAGAACCACAACTAGCTGAGGTGGTTGCTGAGGGAAAAGGGAATATGGAATGGGTGATGGAAGAAGGTAGTTCTAAATACCAGTTATGGCCACATAACCAGTAGCAGAAATGGGGACTGTAATTGTTATGAGTATTTCTGTTTCATATGTGTGCATCAAATGTTTTTGTTTCCTTTACTTACAAAATATAAGATGTAAATGGGGCTAGTGCATTTTTAATTATACTCATGTTGGTTGTACCGTGTTAGGTGCAAGTATGACTTTATAATTGTCTATATTCAGATATTATGTATGGTTTGGGAAGATGTGTACAGGTGCCAAGTTAACAAGAGGTGGACTGTGGTAGTTAAGATTGCATGTCAACTTGACTAGGCCATGATTCTCAGTTTTTGGCAGTTGTATAATGTTGTGATCACTTCCCTGTTGAAATTTGATATGTGATTACCCCTATGATGGAATCTGCTGAGTGGCACCACAGGGGCAGGGCCTGTGGTGGCTCACTGCCCTCTCAGCTTTCATCTCTCTGCCCTCCACCAGCTACTTCTTTCTTGCTGGACTTGCCAAGGTTTTTTGGCTTATTCTGGACCAGGCAACTGCCTCTTGTCATCTCACCTCTGGTTCTTGGGACTTGGGCTAGCAGCTTACCTGTCGATCTTGGGATTCGTTGATCTTCACAGCCTGCAAGCAAGAGTCCTGTGCCCCAACCTGCTGATCTTGGGTTCACCAGCCCCTGCAGCTGCATGAACCAGGAGAAAACTTGTGGTCTTGCCTGTGGTCTTGGAATTTGTCAACCTGCACATCCTGTCATCAGGAGCCCTGCTCTCTGACCTGCCGATCTAGGGTTCACCAGCTTCTGTGGCTGCGTGAATTGGGAGAGGCCTCTACCCTGATCCACGGACTTGGGAAGTTCTAGCCTCTACAATCATGCGAGCTATTTCCTTGATATCTCTCTCTCTATATATATATATATATATGTTTATATGCTTTACTGGTTTTACTTCTCTAGAGAATCCAGCCTAAGACAAGGCCTAAGGTGCACCTGACCCAAGCCATGGTATTTTCAATGGCCTTATATGCAAGTGAAAGCTGGACAATGAATAAGGAATACAGAAGAAGAATTGCTGCCTTTGAATTATGGTGTTGGAGAATAATATTGAATATACCATGAACTACCAGAAGAATGAACAAATCTGTCTTAGAAGAAGCACAGCTAGAATGCTCCTTACGGGTAAGGATGGTAAAGCTTCATCCCACATACTTCAGACATGTTATGAGGAGGGACCAGTGCCTGGAGAAGGACATCATGCTTGGTAAAGTACAGAGTAGTGAAAAAGAGGAAGACCCTCAGCAAAATGGTTTGACACAGTGGCTGCAACAATGGGCTCAAGCATAACAACGATTGTGATGATGGTACAGACCAGGCAGGATTTCGTTCTGTTGTACATAGATTGCTGTGAGTTGGAACCAACTCAACGGCACCTAACAACAACAACAACACTAATTCTGACTATAGCTAATAATTATTTTTATTTATTATGCACTTACAGTGTGCTGGGTGCTAAGGTAAATGAGTTATACACTTTACTTCACTCCTTACAAGATGCCTTGAGGTGGGTAGTATCATTCCGATTTTATTACTGAGGAAGCATATTCACTCATTCATTCAATCAGTCCTTGGGGACCCAATACGGATGAAATGCATTCTGTTGCTGACCCACCCAGACCCCTTTCTAAACTATGGGCTCATCCCCAGTAGCTGTGACTACTGGCTGCTAATGCCTCACCGCTGCCCCCCTTCTCCTGAGAATTGCCCTCGGCCAATGGGAGCTGCTTCACCAGGGACATTACTTGTGGGAGGCAGGTGGAGTCCCACAGCCCTTAGCCAATGACTGACTGACACAAGGACAAAAGACTTGTTCTCCTCCTGCCTCAAACACCAGAGAAACCAAACCCATTACCCTCGAGTCAATTCTGACTCTTAGCAACCCTATAGGATAGAGTAGAACTGCCCCATAGGGTTTCCAAGACCATACATCTCTACAGAAACAGACTACTACATCTTTCTCCTGCGGAGCAGCTGGTGGGTTTGAACCACCAACCTTTTGGTTAGCAAGTGGAAGGCTTAACCAGTGCGCCACCAGGGCTCATGCTTCTTGGCTTAAGGTGGGAAAAAATCTGCTGAGTAAGTCATGCTCCAGAGCTAGTCTGCAGTGGAGACCACCTTCTGCCCTATCTTGCCTTCCCCACGCCCTTTTCTCTTGAGAGCACCTTCGCCACCTCGACACTTAATCCCTGTCTCAAGCTCTGTTTCTAGTGACCCTCTCTCCCTGGCGGCGGGGCAGGGGAATGAGCACAGGCTTGAGTTTCAGACAGACTTGAATTCGACTCCATCACTGTGAGTGTGTGTGACCTTGAGCAAGTCAGTTACCCTTTCTGAGTCTTATTGTCTTCATCTGTTTTAAAAATACTGAAATAATATTAATAATTTCACCTTCACTCCTTCATTCTTTCAGTAAACTTTAACATTCGCCTCTGTGTGCAAGATATAGAGACAAAACAGTTTCTCCAGAGGTACAATATTTTCCAAACTGAATATCACAACCCCCCATTAGAGGGTGGTGGGACCGACTTTAACCCATCTGACCAACATTTTGGGGAAAAAAAGTCAAATGGAATAGAACAGAAACTGTCAGAGTGCATCATACTTAGTAAGAGTAAGTACTGTTTCATGAAAGTTTTATTTAAATTCTTATTCTATCTATGTAACATGTCCTTCTCCATCCATTTAGATATAGATAATTGATAGTAGACCTGAGGATATACTGGGTAATGATGTAAAATACACTGTGGCCAGTATCATAATAAAAAAGGTTCAAAAGCTACTTGTCTATAGTGGTGAAAGTCAGTGGCGGAGGGGAGAGATTGACAGAGTGGCAAAGAAGCTATGGCTGACTTTGATGCTGGACCAGCAGGGGCACAAGGTGGGAGCAACAAGCTCTGTCATTCTGAGGATCATCCAACGTTTCTTACTTGCAGCCATATAGTCTGTGAGGAATAGTGTTATTTTGACTTTATTTGTAGTTTTGTTTGAATTTATTTGGAATTTGTTTTGGTTTTATAAAGTTTGTATAAAACTTTTAATAATAATAAGAAGTTTGCACACAATTTTATGTTTGTACACATTTAAGTAACTCTCCAATCAAAAAATAATTCATCAGTAATAGGAGGGCTCTGGAGAATATTTTTCCTTTAAAGTTGGGATAATGACTTGGTGAACCCTGTGTTCTAGTCGTAAAACTACTCTCTTAAAGATTTTAAATACTGTGATATTTCTTTCAGACCATTATTTTGAAAAATGAAGGCACAGTGCAGAAAATGGTATACCATACATACCATACATGGTGTATGCAAACAGTTAACATGCTCAGCTGCTAACCAAAAGGTTGGAGGTTTAAGCCCACCTTGGAAGAAAGGCCTAGCGATCTACTTCTGAAAAATTAGCCATTGAAAGCCCTGTGGAGCACAGTCCTACTCTGATACACATGGGGTCAACGTGAGTAGGAGTTGACTTGATGGCAGTTTTTTTTTTTAAAATATAATAGTATATATAGTAAATGATATATAATATTTTGATTCAATTTCATCAAATGTACATATTTATGCATATATATGCTTTGTATATATGAAACAGTACAACTTTTCTAAACAAAGCAATGTTATTCATCAAACTAATTATTATTAATGACAGAATTTAAGCAATAACGTATGTTCATCATGAAATTAAGTTATTCTTTAAAATAGTTTCTAATTACTCATTGTAGGCATTTAGAAAACATGAATTACTTGTATTTAATACTTATAATTCAAGTGAGGCAAAGGGGACACTCTCTTCTTTGCTAGCAGCGATGCATTCCCAGATTGTCATAGTTAAAGGCCGTTAGTGATCATCCCTTCTAAAGCCCTCGTTTTACAAATGAGCAATAGAGCCCCAGGGAAGAATATGTATGTTTAGGTGGTTATTTAATGATTATTCCAACCCTTCCAATAGGTAAAACTTTATTTCTCTCTAAGTAGTTCTTATCTAAGTTACACAACTTTCTGTACCTTAGTTTTATTGCCTTAGAATGGGGATAATAATAGTACCTGCCTTACGGGATCGCTGTGATAAATGATTAATATACCTGAAGTGTTTATTGCAGTGCCTGGTACCTAGTAAGCACTCAAGCAATTTAACTATCATTATGGTTATTATTACCTAGTGGTAAGGAATTGGGGGCTTGTGCCAATCAATTTTCGGTTTCATAACTGAACTAATCTCTCATTTCTTTCTTATCTTTAATTCACTATGTAATGTTAATTGTTGAACAGTATTCTGGTTAGAATTAACTTCCTTGTTTTCCCTAAACACACACACACACACAGATGCACGCACATGGGCCTGTGTGTGGGCCTGCACCCATGTGAGAGAGAGAGAGAGGGAAACATCTAATCCATCAAATCCTGACGGCTCTGCCTTCAAAACGCATCCAGAATCTGCCTGCTTCTCACATTTCCACTCTCCCACCTGTTCTGACCACCGCTCCTGCTACCTGGACTACTGCAGTGACCTCTTAAAGGGTCTCCTGCCTGCCTTTTCTCCCCTCTTCAGCCTGTTCTCACCCGCAGCCAGGATACTCCTTCTAACACGTGAGTCAGATCGTCTTACTCCCCTGTTCAAAACCTTCCAATGGCTCCTCTTGCAACCTGGGTAAAGCCCCTCCTATCTCCCTGGCCCTGTTCCCTCCCTCTCTCCCCTCAGTCTGCCCCAGCCCGGAGGGCAAAGGCCCAGGCTTGCCTCTACCTCAGCCCCTCTGCTCTCAAGGCTCCGCTGTGGGTAATGCTTTTCCCTCCCCCCCAGTCATCAGCTCTCTGCCCAAGTGTCATCTTAGCAGGGGAGTCTTCCCTAATCACCCTCTATAAGGTAAAGACCCCACCTCACTAGCCCCCTTACTCTGCTTTATCGTTCCCCAGGTACTTATCAACATTGATATAAGCCCTTGTCTGTTTGTTACTCTGTGTCTCCCACTAAAACCTAAACTCTCTGAGGGCAGGAACTGTGCTCACGCCTTTATCTGCACTGTCACTATCCTCATTGTTGTTAGCTGCCGTGTAGTCAGCCCCCGATGCGTGGTGACCTCATGCGCAACAGACCAAAACTGCCTGGTCCTCGGTATTATAAGAACTCAAAAAAAGGTTTGAACTCAGAAGAAAACATTCTTTGATGGTTACAAGGGTGGGGAGGGAGGGAAAGTGTTATTCACTAACTAGATAGTAGACAAGAATTATCTTAGGTGAAGGGAAAGACAGCACACACTACAGGGGAAGTCAGCACAACTGGACTAAAACAAAGCTAAGAAGTTTCCTGAATACAACCAAACACTTCGAAGGACAGAGTAGCAGGGGCGGAGGTCTGGGGACCATGCTTTCAGGGGACATCTAGGTCAACTGGCATAACAAAGCTTATTAAGAAAATGTTCTGCATCCTACTTTGGTGAGTGGAGTCTGGGGTCTTAAAAGCTAGCGAGTGGCCATCTAAGATGCATCAATTGGTCCCAACCACCTGGAGTAAAGGAGAATGAAGAACACCAAAGACACAAACAAAGCATTAGCCCAAGAGACAGAAAGGGCCACATAAACCGGAGACTTCATCAGCCTGAGACCAGAAGAACTAGATGGTGCCCCGCTACCACCAATGACCACCCTGACAGGGAACACAACAGAGAGTCCCTGACAAAGCAGGAGAAAAGTGGGATGCAGAACTCAAATTCTAGTAAAAAGATCAGACTTGATGATCTGACTGAGACTGGAGGAACCCCAGAAAGCATGGTCCCTGGACTCTCTGTCAACCCAGCACTAAAACCATGCCGGAGGCCAACTGTTCAGTCAAAGATTAGACTGGACTATGGGACATAAAATGATACTCGCAAAGAGTGTGCTTCTTAGGTCAAATAGATACATGAGACCAAATGGCCAGCTCCTGTCCAGAGGTGAGATGAGAAGGCAGAGAGGGTCAGGAGCAGGTTGAATGGACATGGGAAATCAGGGGTGGAAAGCAGGAATGTGCTGTCCCAGCATAGGGAGAGCAATTAGGGTCACATAACAATGTATGTATAAATTTTTGTATGAGAGACTAACTTTAATTGTAAACTTTCACTTAAAGTACAACAATAAAATAAACTGCCTGGTCCTGCAGCATTCCCATGATTGATTTTATATCGGACAATGTTCCATTGTGATCCATAGGGATTTCATTGGCTGATTTTCAAAAGTAGATTGCCAGGCATTTCTTCCTAGTCTGTCTTAGTCTGGAAGCTCTGCTGAAACCTGTTCAGCATCTGAGCAACAGGCAAGTGTCCACTGACAGATGGGTGGTGGCTATGCATGAGGAACATTGGCCAGGAATCAAACTGGATCTTCCACGTGGAAGGTGAGGATTCTACCACTGAACCACCACATCTTCCCGTGCAAATGGGAGGTTGAGTGAACACAATTTAATCCATAACCTAGTCCTAGTGCCCAGCCTAGAAGCTCTATGAATGCTAGTGGCCCCACTGAATGGCTCATAGTCTCCTTCTCCTCTAATCTGTCTTCTACAGCGTCTCAGGGAGATCTTTCTAAAACACTAATTTAATTGTGTTGCTCTCTGCTTGAAACTCTTCAGTGGCTACTTACCGTTTTCAACAAAAATCCAAACTATTTAGCGTCGCAATCAAGGACCTTCACCACGTGTCCCCAGATTGACATCCCAGGCTCCCCTCCTCTTCTATTGACCTCTCACCCTACACTCCAGGCACAATGAACTCAAACCTGCCCTTCCATGGGTCAGGGCATTTGCACATGCTGTCCCCCTGCCTACAAGATTGTCTTCTTCTCTGCCTGGTGAACTCCTATTCATACTTGCAGTGCAGTGAATTACTTAATATGGCCCTTCTAGCCATAGCTTTTGTAACTCCCACCGAACGACTGGGTGGGATTATGCAAATGAGGTGCTTGCGGCCCACCAAGGGGATTGGATAGCTTGCTAATAATGTAAATAAGGTGCCTGGCACCCTTATGGGAGTGGGACCACACAAATAAGGTATACAGAACCCTAACGAGGGGATTGGTCAGTTTTGCCATCCTGCTAGACTTAAAGGGAGACAGAGAAAGAGAGGGGCTGTAACACCAAAGACAGAGAGAGGCAGCAGAGGCAGCAGAACCACTCCCAAGAGAGGAGCTGTAACACCGAAGATCGTGAGAAACAGTGGCAGAGAAATGGCAGCAGCAGAGGCAGGAGATGGCGCAGTGGGCTTCCAGACCCATGGAGGGAGAAAGCTGAGCGCCTTCTGGCAAGAGGCTTGCTGGAGGAGTAGGGTGCCTCTGGGCACTTGGTGGAGCTAATTTTGCTGACCCATGGAGCTAGAGCTGGGAGCCTTCCGTCTGAGGCTTACTGGTGGAGTAGGGTGCCTCTGGGCACTTATTGGCAGAGCTGAAAGAGCTTTGTAACACTTGCCCAAGCAGGGCAGAGTCCAGGTTAAGGGACTGAGGACCAGAGACAGAGAGACCTGCCTGTGGCATGGCTGAGAAGAGGCTATCCTGATTGCAGAACTGTAACCTGAGCATTCCTGAACCTGAACCGTAACCTGTTATTTCCCTAATAAACCTCGTAACTGTGAATATGGTCTGTGAGTTCTGTGTGACTATTGCAATGAATTATAGAACCTAGCAGAGAAGTAAAGAGTGCCATGGGAGGGATGGTTGGTGTCAGAATTGGTAAAGATGGTGGAGAGAGGAGGTATGTCTGACTTCTGCCTCATAGGAATCAGCCTTGGGCTGTTGATCTTGATTCTCCCTCCCCCTTCTGAAATTAGAGGAGGTCAGATGACGCCTCCACCATGCCATTTTTATAATCCTGGACCAAAAAACCAAAAACCAAACCCACTGCCATCGAGTCAATTCTGACACATGGCGACCCTATAGGACAGAGTAGAACTGCCCCATATGGTTTCCAAGGCTGTAATCTTTACAGAAGCAGACTGCCACATCTTTCTCCCGAGGAGCCACTGGTGGGTTTGAAACACTGACTTTTTGATTAGCAGCTGTGTGCTTAACCACTGCACCACCAGGGCTCAATCCTGGACAGTCCAACTCAAATATAACCCTCTTCTGAAGGCTTCCCACCTCTTCCACTAGTCCAAGGTCAGCCTCCCTGCTGTGCTCTTGGTACTTTGAATGCTACTATACTCCTTATCACACTGAATTATTATGATATGTAAGCTTGGCTCCATTTATAGTCTATGAGTTCTCTGAACCCATTGCCATCAAGTTGATTCTGACTCATGGAGCCCCCATATGTTACAGAGTAGAACTTCTCCATAGGGTATTCTTGGCTGTAATCTTTGTGGAAGCAGATCACCAGGCCTTTCTTCCATGGCACTGTTGGTTAAGTTCAAACTGCCAACCTTTTGCTGAGTGGATGAGTCAAACTTTACACCATCTAGGGAACTTGAGTTCTCTGAAGAAAAGTACAGTTCCTCTCCGTATCCTTCTCACCCCCCTCCCCCTGCACAGAGCCTGCAAAACACTAACGGTTCAGTGAGTAAATATATGGTATTAGTAACAATACCCAAAGTGAAGATGAGGTGCTGGTGGGTTAAACAACAGCCAAATAGGCTGCATTAGTGGATACACGAGACAAACACTATAGACACCTACATGTTCACTGAGGGTGATTTGCAAATAGTAGGGATATAATCTTATGTTGTTTGTACTGTCCCTACATTGTAAGGGAAAGGAGAAGGGGATGCCTAAGACACTTCCCCTTTCTGCTGGACAGAGCTGGCTGTTTCTGATTGGAAAATTATTCTGTGACCTTTTCTGAGACTCTTTCCTTAAAGATCCAGCCTGTAAACTTCACCCTTCTCTCCTATTTCTAAAATCTCAAATAATGCAGCAAATTGGACTCAAGGGCCCTCCCTGGCATTTCTGGACTTCCTGGCTGGAACCTCTCAAACCCAAGGCTTAGTATATCACAAGCTCAGAGAAACCGTTTTGTCACTTTCATGTAACAAATGTGCCGTCAGTGTCCTTTCTCACCATTGTCTTTGTCACTGATGCCCCACGGATGTCACACAAATCCAGAGAAAGAAGCACCGCCGGAGGCAGGCGCTGAGGCTGCTCCCCACCTCGTCACCACTGTTTAAGGTTGAAAACAAAGGCGGCCTTTTCTGTCACAAACAGACCCAGTGTGTGGGAGGGGATCCCTGGAGAAGTGGGGCCATGTAAAACCACAGAGCCAATAGCTTCAACTGACTTGGTTTAAACGAAAATGAAGTCTTGACACCACCTTTCAACATGAGTGATTAAGTTGGCTAAGTTCACGTTTAGATCTAAAAAGCAGGATCACATCTTTTCAATTTGTCTCTTGTCAGCTCATGGTAGTTTCCAGACAATCAAAAAACACATATGTATGTATGTATATATATACACATAAACCACCGGCTCAGATAAAGGCAGGATCCTAGGTGGTGCAAACGGTTTGCGTTTGACCGCTAACCTAAAGGTTGGGCGTTCGAACCCACTTAGCAGTACTACAGAAGAAAAGACCTGGTGATCTGCTTCTGTTATGATTACAGTCCCCAAAAAAACCTATGGAGCAGCTCTACTCTGTAATATGTGGGGGTGCCATGAGTCAGAATCAACTCGATGGCAACCAATAACAACAGCAGATGATAGCTGGTACACGGCTCTTGAATCTCTGCGCCTGTGTTAGATTCCCAACGGAGTCAATCCACCGCGCAGGTATCTGTTGTTCAGGAAGTTGAAAAAGTCAACGTGAAATTAGATTGTTGTTTCGGTATCCATACATAAATGGAGTATTCCTGTAAGTATGCTTGCAGACATATTTCTATTTATCTTTGCTTTCCCCATTCCAGCACCACCACAAAATACCCTCTAGATTCATGAGAAGTAGAAAGTTCTTCTGCTGCTATTGTTGCCTGAGTTAGGGACATTAATCACTCACAAACATTTATTAAAGGTTAGCAGTTCTAACCTACCCGGCTGTGCTGCAGAAGAAAGGCCTGGCCATCTGCTTCTGTAAAGATTACAGCCAAGAAAACCCTACGGAGCAGTTGTACTCTGTAATACTTGGGGTTGCCATGAGTTAGAATCCACTCGATGGCAATGGATTTGGGATTTTTTTTTTTTTTTTTGGTTTGATATACCAGGCACTGGAGGTGCAAATGGAAATAAAGCTCATACCTTGCTTCAAAGAGGAAGAGACAAAAGGTAACAGATTACAACATAGTGCGTAGAGAGAGGGTGTTTAGTGAATGTTTGATGAATGAATGAATAAAATGAGTAAGCTATTACAATACAGGAAAGCTCAGACCCTATGGTGTGCACCCAGAGACATATCTACCCAGGACTACGGTGGGGGACAGGGGTGTCAAAATGAACTTTCTCTTCTTCATGTCACCCTCGGATATAACATTTGCTGTTCACAGTTTTCTCTTCCTGATTCTGTTACTTATTAGTAGTGGCAGAGGGTAGCAAAACTGTGTGTATATTTTAAAGAATAAGGCTGTCTTAAACATAATGTTTTTTAAGTATTAGAGGATTAGTCAATCATGAATAAATATTTAGTGTGTATTAGGTAGGAGGTGGCTGGGGAGGGTGGGGTTGTACATAGAAATGTCATAGCTGCTCTCTCCTATTGTTTTCTTACTGAATTTTCCCTTTAACCACATAAAACTATGTAAACGTAAATAAATTTAGGCTGTGTGTATGATATTGAATTTAAAGGTGTAATTTTAATTTTAGTAGTTGTTTATGTCACTACTACTCCATTACATTCAGTGATATACAGGGAGAACGAAGAGCCCGCTAAGGATGCAAGGCAGCGGAGGTGTCACTAGGGGGGTACAGGGGCTGGGAACCACACCAGGTGACACTATCAGAGGAAGTGACACCAAAATGACTGTCTATAAAATTTTTGTGCAGTATTTCAGCAGAAATTTATTGTTTTTTGTAAAAACATCTCTATAGTTAGTCATAACAACAACAAAATTTTTGTAAGCCCAGCTTGCATGTGTCAATATACCTACAAGGGTAAAACACTATGCTAATTTACTTTTTGAACCTTTTAATGGGCTCTGGTCAGAGCTGTCATTATTACCCAATTCCAGTGACACTCTGAAGGCCGCGGTTTCGTCTACACACACTATAAGCGTGCACTGTTGTTTTTGTTGCTGCTGGTGTGTTTATAGTCACTGATTTTGTCAGATTTTCTGGTGTTTTAGTTACAATATTGTGGTAATTAGTATTTGTGAACCTATACCGGTAACTTTTCTAAGAATGAAGTAGTAATTAAAGGAAAAGGAGAAAAATCAAAAAAGACTTCTGCTCAGTTACTAATAATGTTGTAATTCAATGTGGAAAGATTTTACAAAACAATTTTGTTATTAGTATTCATATAATCTAAGAAACATTACGTCTTATGCAATTTACAACTATATTTATCCCATATTATTCTATGATTAAAATTGATGATAAACTTACGTGGATAACAATTATTGATTATATAACTCTTCGATAACTAAACAGAGAAACTGTTTAAAACGTCAAGTGGAGGAAATGCTATGCTTCTTGATACGTATTTAGAAATATAACTTAAATCTTATATTCAGTTTTCAAAAAAATTTTCTTTAAAATATCACTGTCTTGTAAATATATATCTGACTTTAATGAAATTTTCAGGGTTTAAGTTTGAATTATGGTTTAAAAAAATAGTGATACATTAAACAGTGAGTTGGCAAAAGGCATTGATTTTGATGAAGTCCTTCCCAAATTCAAAGCTTTGAAGGCCAGGAAAGGAAGTTCTGATGTAGTGAGATGTTCACTAAGTGTTGAAATGCTTGTGTATCTGTTCCTGTTTATTTTTATGGTATTATTTCATTTATAAATATATTTCCATATGCATTCGTCTACAACTTCTACGTTATTTGGGCTGTTATTGACTATGCACACCTAATATATTAATGTGTCTCACCTAATGGTAAAGCTTAATGTTAAAATGAACATGATTTTGATGTAGGTCTTGAACGTTTTTACTTCGAATTCTATTGTTTTCTTCTCGAATTTTCACTTTAACCACATAAAACTATGTAAATGTAAATACATTTAGGCTGTGTGTATGATATTGAATTTAAAGGTGTAATTTTAATTTTTCTAGTTGTTTATGTCACTACTATTCCATTACATTCAGTGATATACAGGAATTATGATTTACAAGTAACATTAGTACAAAAAACATTACTAAGGATGCTGTATGGTCTGGTACAAAGGGAAGTCCATGGGGATGTCTTAGTCATCTAGTGCTGCTGTAACAGAAATACCACAAGTGGATGGCTTTAACAAAGAGAAATTTATTCTGTCACGGTCTAGTAGGCTACAAGTCCAAATTCAGGGCATCAGCTCCAGGGGAAGCTTTCTCTCTCTGTCGGCTCTGAAGGGAGATCCTTGTCATCAATCTTCCCCTGACTAGGAGCTTCTCTGTGCAGGAACCCCGGGTCCAAAGGATGCGCTCTTCTCCAGATGTGGCTTTCTTGGAGGTCCGCCTGTCTCTCTGCTTGCTTCTCTCTTTTATATCTCAAAAAGATATTGGTTTAAGACACTACCTAATCTTGTAGATCTCATCAATATAACTGCCACTAATCCATCTTATTACATCATAATGATAGGATTTACAACACATACAGAAATCACATCAGATGACAAAATGGTAGACAATCATACAATACTGGGAATCATGACCTAGCCAAACTGAAACACATATTTTGGGGGGACACAATTCAATCCATGACAGGGGAGTAACATCATGAGTTGCCGCACTGGGTGACATCAACCCTAGTGGCGCCACTGCAAGGCAGAAGGACAGATAATGAATGGACCCTGCTGACACAGACTTGTTGAGGGAGGAGGAGGAGGAGGAGGAGGGGCCATTGTGGGCTGGGCCTTCAGAGAAAAGTTTCTATGAGAAAGACATTGTGGATCCATGGGGAGCTGGAATGATTGTAGCTAGAGAAGGATGTTCAAGAGAAGAGGGTGAGCAAAGACACAGAGGTTAAGACATATGAGGAAGGCAGAGAAGGATCCAGAGGGTGAGAGGTGAATGATCAAATTGAAGATGTAAGTTGGGTAAAATTGTACAGAGAATCAAATGCCAAGCCAAGCATAGTTGTATTCTCCTGTGGGAGAGGAAAGGCAATGCCCAAAATAAAAAATCAAACCCATTGCCATCAAGTTGATCCCAGCTCATGGCAAGCCCATGTGTTGCAGAGTAGAACTACTCCATAGGGTTTCTTGGGCTGTAATCTCTGCAGAAGCAGATTGCCAGGTCTTCCTTTGTGGCACCTCTGAGTGAGTTTGAACTGCCAATCTTTAGATTAGTTAAAAAAAAAAGAAACCCATTGCTGTCGAGTTGATTATGACTCATAGTGACCCTACAGGACAGAGTAGAACTGCCCCATAGAGTTTCCAAGGAGTGCCTAGTGGATTTGAACTGCTGATCTCTTGGTTAGCAGCTATAGCACTTAACCACTATGCCACCAGGGTTTCCTTAGATTAGTAATTGAGGGTAAATCATTTTCGCCACCCAGGGACCTTAATGGTTGATAATGATTAGTATGGGCTCCTGAAGAAGGAAAAAGCTAGAGTATAAGGAATTTGTCTGTGTGTCTTTCACACCATACAAAGCAGAAGACTACTGGTCCTAATTCTCAAATCTGGATTATCCTTGAGTGGGAAACAGGAATTAATAAGACAACAATATGTTTTCCTGAGGAAATGCAATATTGAGTTCCCAGTGAAGATGACTGGACCACCCCAAATTGATGACCTAGCGTTCTGGCTTCTCAGCCTCTCCTGGTTTCCTTGGTGTGAGTCAGTCCCCCAGAAGCCCAAGTTAACATGGAAACTGAAGAGACAGACCCACACCCACTGTTAACCAGGGAGCCGCCACCAAGGTGGAGGCTGCTCTGGGAACCAGCCCGTAACTACTCAGTGGCTAGACTTTCTGGGCCAGCGTCCCGAAATACAAAACGCACCCCTTTCTAAAGTGTCTGGTGGGCTTCAGGTAAACCAAGACCACATAATAAATTGTCTACTTCTCCAATTTAGGCAACCTGATGAGGAAGAGGTGGGCTTGCTCTGTTGGGCCTGCTGTCTGTTTTGAAGATGGGTCTCTGTTATAGTTAAGGCAGTCTTGGTTGCAAGAAACAGAGCTGTACTTAGCAGGCAGGAGTGAATGTAAGTTTGTTGTAAGCTAAGGGCAGACACAGAACCCATCCAGGCCTCATGGGAATGAGATCTGGGAAGCCACCAGCATGCAAGGCAACTCCCTGCCTTTCCCTCCGTGGCTTGTGTCAGGCGCTGCGGTTTTTCTTGTCTCAACACATCTGTTCTCTGCTCCCGTTTCTACTCACCCAGACGTCCCTGGCTCATTCCTGGTTTCTGCTCCCTTATAACTCTGGCACATGCCTCTTAGGCCCCAAGTTTACCTCAAGATCTTTCTGCTCAGTTCTTGTAATAATGACTCCAAATTCCCACAGAGGAATCCAATTGTATTCTCATGCCAGATCGTTAGCCATCCTGTGGATTGGCTGTCTTTGGGATCCTTGTCCTCCCTGGTCTAATTAGCTATGGGCTCAGGGTAGTCCTTTGGTCTGGAGCATTTCCACTGGGGAGCAGAACAGGCAGACTCTTTGGGAAGGGCATGTGAGCAAGCAATGGGCATCTCTCCTGCAGTATGTGTGCCTGAACGTGGGCATTGCTGCCTACATGTCATTTGACTTTAGAGTTTGTGAAGACAGATGTGAAGATAGAGCAGACAGAAACTTCTCGGTGGGACCACAGACCCCTCACCATCACTGGTGCTATCCATCCAGAGATCAGAGTAGCATCAGTATAGGAAGGAGGGGTCTTTGGATGCTGAAGAAGTTCATTCTAGAAACAACTATTTCTTGAGTACCAGCTGTGTGCAAGGCAGGTTTTGCGTTATCAACACTAAGTCTTGGATCTTTTTTTTGGTATGAGATAGATCCAAGAGAGTTGAGAGGCCCCTTTTTTAAAAAAGCTTATCCTTTTGAGTGCTTAACGCACGCATTATCTAATAGGTCCTCATAAGAACGCTCTGGAGGTAGGTAATGTAATTATGTTTGCCATTTTACAGATTTCCAAGCTGAGGCTCAGAAATTTCAGTTATTTGCCCCAAGGCACATAGACTATGGCAAGCAGAGAAGCCTAGAAGAACCTCAGATCTAAGTCAGGCCTCCCTCTCCCCTCCTCTGCAGAGCTGTCCTGGAGACACTCCTGGGTCTCCTCCTAGACTTGAGGACAGGGTTGTATGTTCACCACACTATCCTCAGCACCTACCACGGGCCTGACACAGCTCACACTCAATAACTGTTTGTCCGATACATGAATGAATGAATGATTTACAGCGTTACTCAGGAAAACAAGTGGAGAGGAGCCAGGGAGAGGTGAAGGGCTGTACAAAGCTGCTTTCTTATTGGTGGCCTTGACCTGTGCTAGACGGGAGAGGGTGTGGTGCTCTCCCTTATGCCTTGGGCCAATGGCGTTTTGGGCACTTAGAACTAAAATGTCAAGCAAGGGGTGTAGGCTAAGGGGAGGCTGGTGGAGACCCCCACCATCAGTCCCCCCTCCACTGCCTGCTTGCATGGCAATGAGAAGTGCTTTCTACTTGGTGGGAAGAGGAGGTGGCAGCTTTCTTGGTGGTGCTGATTCCTTAGTTGTTTTGCATAGTGATTTCACTGAGTGCTTTATTTATTTATTTTGTCAATTTAAAAAATACATATAGCTCCATTCTGTGTGGAGATAAAAGGCTAGAAAGATAAATAAGTCAGGATCCTTGCTTTGAAAAGCTTACTATCAAGTAGAGGACAAAGAAAGAGGGAGTCTCAAGACTATTATACAGTGCAGCAAATAATTAACAGAGTCATATATGAAGTGAAGGAGTCCCTGGGTGGTATAAATGGTTAACACGCTTGGTGTGAACTGGAGGGTTGGAAGTTTGAGCCTACCCATGGGTGCCTTGGAAGAAAGGCCTGGAGATCTATTTGGGAAAAATCAGTCGTTGAAAACCTTATGGAGCACAGTTCTACCCTGACACACATGGGGTCACACATTGGGTCTTCATGAGTTGGAATTGACTTGACAGCAACTGGTTGGCTGTTGGTTTATATATTCTGGATACAAGTTCTTTACCAAATATTTGCTTTTTCATAAACTCCATAGAATTTTCTACATAGACTATCATGTCGTTGGCAAATAAAGACAGCTGTCTTCTTCCTTTCCAATCTGGATGCCTTTTATTTCTTTTTCTTACCTGATTGCACTGGCTAGAACTTCCAGTACGGTGTTGGATAGAAGTGGTGAGAATGGACTTCCTTACCTTGTTCTGATCTTAAGAGAAAAATGTTCATTCTTCACCATTAAGTATGACGTTAGCTGTAGGTTTTTCATAAATGCCCTTTATCAAGTTGAGGAAGTTTCCTTCTATTCTTAGTTTTATAGCTATGGTTAAAAAAAAAAAAAGTGGACAAATGGGAACCCTGAAAATTTAGGCAAACTTTCTTTAACTTTTTCTTCAGTTGTATGTAGCTAGTATAGAGAGTAGTAGTGATAACATGGATTCTGGACTCAGACTGCATGGGTTCAAATCCTAGTCTTCCACTTACAAGCAGTAGGATTTGGGGCAAATTAATCACATCTTTTTGCTTTAATTTCTTCATCTATAAAATGAGAATAATAATAGTACCTACTGTATAGGGTTGTTATGAGGATAATAATGCACTTAAAACAGTACCTGGCAAATAAGTGTTATATAATTTTTTAAAAGTTCTTTTAAAATCATGGAAGGCAACTAGATTCTGCTTCTGGATGCAAGCTGACCATGCCAGGTGCAGGCATGGGTTTTGCTCCATCTTTCCCCTAACCCCTGCTGCGTTGTGGTGGCACTGTTAGAATTCTAGACGGTAAAATTGTCGTCTAGGTCTACCTCCAGCCCAAGGCAGGAATCCCTTCTGCATGCCACACCTGACAAGCTGCTGGCTGCCTTCTGACCAAGAATTCTCCAGATTACCTGCACATCCAGGAAGCCTGGGTCTCTTGATTCTGGAGACGGTTGATGACGTCTGACTGTAGATTGTCAGTGGGGTTTTCCAAAGGGTAGGAAGTTAAGTAGCTGTGCTCAATGTATATACACTGCTAGGTCCTCTGATTGCTTCCACTATGACACTTGACATAGATGTTGGCATCTCCTGGAATGGTGTCCGCTTACGTTAGACATAAACTCCATGAAGTCGGGCTCCTAGGAACTGGCAACACTCCTTTCTTGCCACTCTTGTTGTTAGCTGCTGTCAACTTGATTCCAACTGATGGTGACCCCATGCGTGCAAAATAGAATGGCTCCATAGGGTTTTCAAAGCTCTGACCTTTTGGAAGCAAATCATCAGACCTGTCTTCCAAAGTGCCTCTGGGTGGATTTGAATTGCCCTTTCCGCTAGTATAGTAGTCAAGCGCTTAATCATTCGTGCCACCCAGGGGCTGAATTACCAGGGGCAAGGACAGGGTGGCTTCTCTGTCTTAGGAAATGCTAAGATCCTGGGTCAACATCTAAATACAATCTGGGCTGGTTTTATTTATTCAGTTGAGGAATTAGTCTCAATCCTTCCATAGCATGTTTTAAAAAAATTAGAGAGGAACTCAACAGTGTCTGGTTCCCAGGAATTCTTGGCTAGAAGATCTCTTGGTTTCAGATTTAAAGAGTTCTTTTTCCCTATTAAGCAGCAGGTTGCTTTGCTCACTTAAACAGTATTGTTACATAAACAAGCAAGAGATGGGTTTGCTACAAGCAAAGTCAAAATTTCCATCTGAATTTTAGCTAACCTGGATATAAGGACCGGTTTAAGTTTTGGATTTTTAAATCTTCTGAGCCTCACAGCTGTGTTTTCCCTCGTTTCACCAAACGCTGTAGTTTAAGAATTAGAGAATTGTGCAAAAACACACTTGTAGCTCCTGAGCTTAAATGGAGTAGGATATCCTGCCCAGTAATGTTGGCTGATGCTCCTTCCCCCTTTTTTGCTGATAGTGGAGGAGGAAGGCTTTTGAAAGTAATTCAGCCTATAGGAGACTGAGTATGCAGGTTTCAGACATTGCTCAGGCCTTCTTAGTTCCAGTACTACTTTTTTTCTGAAAATAATTTTGAGAACTAAGTGCAAAAATATGTGAATGTCCTATTTGCTGTGTGCATTTGGTTACAAATAAATGTGCAATGTGTAAACGCGTGTTTATACATGTAGCAATTGCACTGCAAAACCACCACAGCTCACAGCCCAACCAGTCTTCCAAAATACTACTGTGATGCATTTAAAATTTGCAACTTTGCAATGAGGCGCCCGCAATGTGCCTTCTTTGTATTTGCATATTTGTGTATAAGAACTCAAACGGTTTATACAGGATTTTAGCCCGGTTTAAATGCTAAGTCTCCATGATTTGCTTTGTTTAAAACGCAAACTCAAAACTTCATTAAAAACATTTTTCAAAAATAGTTTCATAAAGCTAGACATAAGCAAAACTCGATAGAAGGGTGGAAAATGGATGGTATATCTTTAACCCGCAGAAGTTAAAAGGCTTTTATTTTTTGTTAGCTAACAATGGAAACTTTTTTTTAAGTGTTTCCCTCCCTCGGTCCTGCCAAGCAATAGAAAAAAAAGAAGAAAAGAAAAACTTGTTCCGCTGAGTTCAACCCCAGACAAGCTCACAACTTCCTTCCTGCTTTCCTCCCCCAACCCCCCGCCTTTCTCCCTCCTCCTTCCTCCACCCCAGGCTCCCCCCACTTTTTTTTCAATCGCACATTGAACAAACATTGAAGTAGCGGGGAGTAGACTCTGATAGGGGTAGTGTCTCCACGGCAGAGAAGGGCGTGCAGGGCCGGCCCGGCGTCGCCACCGCCCGGCCCCTGCGCGGAGGAGCGTTTTTCCTCTTTCGTACCCCCCCCCCCTTTTTTTTTGTCTTTCATAGCTTGGTGAGGAAATCATTTCTGGAGCATTTTTACTTTTAAAGCCATCTCGTCCTAACAAGGGCTTGCGTCTCTAGGCAGGGTAGTTCTGCACAGACCCGGGAACCTCCACAATTGCAGGTAAGTTTGGCGGCTTTTTAATGGCTCTCGACTCTGGATCCTCCTTCCCCTCACAGTCTGCTCAGGAGCGAAGCTGGTCTTTCCGGGTTCGGAATAAGTGGAGCTGGTGGGTTGAGGAGAATGGGAAGGGGGTTTTATTTTGGAAGGTGGGTTGGAGGAGTGTGGGGGGAGAGGAAGGAGAGACGAGTTTTCGGCTATTCTCGTGCCCGCCTTCCGGGCCGCTTGTCCCACGCCGCCTCCCCCGCGCGCTCTAGGCTTCCCCGGGCTCCGGCCGCCGGGCGGATCCGCGGGCGCCTGGCGAGGCTGCCCGGGATGCGGAGAAGCCCTGGACTCGGCTGAGCCTCTCCCCGGGGCTTGGAGTGCAGTCCCCGGTAGGGTTGCGGAGTCCCGGGCTCTGTGCACGCCGGGCCGCCGTAGGGCTGCAGCCACGCACTCCCCGGAGTTTTCTCCGAGTGGTCGCAGGTCCCCGAGCCCGCAGAGGCAGCCGCGTTCTCGGGCACACGGCGCACACAGAGCTGACTTGTGTGCGCGCGTGCACACACACACACACACACACACACACACACACACACACACACACACACACACACACACACACACACACACACACACACACACACACACACACACACACACACACACACACACACGCCCCTCCGCGGTGGGCTCCGGCAGGGGGCGGCGATTATTGGTTCCGGTACAGGAGAGGTGCAGAGACTGGGCAGCGGGAGCGCGCCGGCGCGCGCCCACACTCACAAAACACACTTGTTTAGGGACTGGCGACCCGGTCAGCGTTTAAAAATGCCTCTTCTGCAGTCCGGTCGCCCGCTTAGGCATTCTCAGGCGGAGGGACACAGCCCCAAGCCAGGGTCAGGAACCTAAACCGCGGGCATGCAGGCGCTCCCCTAGACCCGGGCGCAGGCAGCAGCTCCGGGACCGCAGGTCCCGCTCACGTTTCCTCCAAGTCAGTCCCTAATGCCCCAAAAGGGTGGGCGGGGAGACCCTTAAGTAGGGGTTGGGGCTGCCTGACAGCGGGGCCGCCCCGTTACCCAAGATACCCAGTGTTTGATCTCAGCCAAGGGGAGCCGGAGATCGTGAATGGGGTGTCCTCACCCTCGGAGAGATCCAATCCAGCCGCTCCCGGCACAGCCCACTTAAGAACCGAATAGTTTTACATCATTCCGCCACCCGTCTTCGTGGCCCCGGAGGCCAGTCTTAGAATCTAGAATATGAAGGAACCTCAAAGCTTATCACAACCTGGGGTGGGAGTGGGAGCACACCGGGGAACGCCCACCCACCACTGCAGTGGCGACTGAGGTAGCCGTGGCATGATGTGCCCTCGCCTAGCTGCACAATCCCGCTGGTGAATGTGCAACTGCACCTGGCTCTGGGATTCCCGGGGCTCCCTCACGCCCTAGCCGACCTCCACACCCACCCTCTGAGGTCCTGACTTTTCTTGTGTCTCCACAGCGGAGCGGAGCGGCGCGGCTGTTTATGGAGCTTGGGGCGGGGGCTGAGCCCGCGATCCGGCCCCCAGCCCGCCGCCCAGGCCATGCCTCCCCGTCCGCGCGCAGAGCCGCCAACGCCGGGCCTCCGGGCCTGACCCGGGAGCCGCGGGAGGAGGAGGCGCCGGCGGCGGAGCCGGAACGGGAGCCGCGGCGGCGGGCAGCGCGGCGGACCCAGTACTATGGCTGTGTACTGCTATGCGCTCAATAGCCTGGTGATCATGAACAGCGCCAACGAGGTGAAGAGCGGCGGCGGCCCCGGCCCCAGCGGCAGCAAGACGCCCGGGTCCCGGGGGAGGGCCGTGCTGAGCCCCGGCAGCGTTTTCAGCCCCGGGAGAGGCGCCTCTTTCCTCTTCCCCCCAGCCGAGTCGCTGTCGCCCGAGGAGCCCGGGAGTCCCGGGGGCTGGCGGAGCGGCAGTAGCAGCGTGGACAGCCCGAGTTGGGCGGGTCGCCTGAGAGGGGACGGGCAGCAGATGGTGGCCGCTGGTATCCACTCCCCGCCAGGACCAGAGGAGGCCAAGAGGAAGCTGCGGATCCTGCAACGCGAGTTGCAGAACGTGCAGGTGAACCAGAAAGTGGACATGTTCGAGGCGCACATCCAGGCGCAGAGCTCCGCCATTCAAGCGCCCCGCAGCCCGCGTTTGGGCAGGGCTCGCTCACCCTCCCCGTGTCCCTTCCGCAGCAGCAGCCAGCCCCCTGGAAGGGTCCTGGCCCAGTGCACCCGGAGCAAGGAACGAAGGACAAAGTCTTGGGGGGCGCAGTATCCAGAGACTTCAGAGACCAACTCGAGGAGGAGAGGAGGGGCGCTCAGCCTGTGCCCCACGAAGGACAAGGAGGGAGTGGCACCTCTCCGCGGCCGGGCTGCCCCAACAGTACCAGGGACTCAGGGTTCAACCACTTCTGGGAGGATGGATACAGGGGTTCCTGCCAGTTCCCCGTGTAGCTCGCCCATAGCTATGGAAGTTGAAAAGAGGGCCTCTTCTCTGTCGGTAACTCTGAGCTGCCAGGTTCCCTCGTTGGAGCTGGATAGAGTGAACTTTGTGATGGCCACAGAAGTGACAGCGGGAGCCACATCCATTGGGCCACACCATCCACACGATCCTGTCCCCACTGAGCTTGGGGGTGCGCACCCCCGGGAGGCCCTAGTGGAGAGGCAGCGGCAATCTCTGGGCAGTGAGACAAACCCAGCCCCAGAGAGGGGCGGGCCCCGCAGTGGGGAGCCCCCTGAGAAGGTGGGGAAAGGAAATCTGTTCCGTGGCATGCTGGGCGCCTGGGCACCTGAAGTGGGCAAAAGGCCCGAGGAGACGACTGTGAACGCGCAAAGCTCCGCGCTTTCTGAGGTCCCTAGCTGCCTTGGGCCGCCCAGAGACCTGGGCTCCAAGGAGGCCCCGAGTGGGGTCCCCGTGGTCGAGGGGCCTCGGCAGAGCTCCCACAGAGGGGAGGAAGGGTCTCCGACGACGCTCGGCTTACTTGGGGGCCGCCGGTCTGCACAGCCGGGGGCCGGAGAGGTGGAAGCGAGGATTCCCTCTGGAGGAATGCTGGAGCCTCTGCCCTGTTGGGAAATGGCAAAAGATGTGAAAGAGCCTGGCCCTCCTGGGGACAGGGCTGGTGTGCAGCCCGGCAGCTCCAGGGCTTGGCTGGGCCCCATGGAAGAAGCGGGCCTGGCCTGGACGTGTGGGACGGGGATACAATCAGAGGGCACTTGGGAGAGCCAGCAGCAGGACAGAGACCCGCACTCGAACTCAGAGCAGCTGCCTCCAGATCAGAAGCCTTTACAGAGGGAGGTCTGCAGCCCCAGCGCCATACCTGCGGTCATCATTACAGACCTGGGCGCACAGGAGGATGGGGGCTTGGAGGAGGCACAGGGCAGCCATCAGGGCAACCTGCCCCTGAGGAAACTGTCCTCTTCCTCAGCCTCCTCCACGGGCTTCTCATCCTATGAGGACTCAGAGGAGGACATCTCCAGTGACCCTGAGCGCTCCCTGGACCCCAATGCGGCCTTCCTGCATACTCTGGACCAACAGAAGCCCAGAGTGGTAAGTCTTGCCCTGAGATGTTTCCAGTGCTCCTGCTGGTTTCAGCAGGCCTTTGATGCCATGTAAGCGTTCGCTGTTTTTCTTAACTTTCTACCAAATCAAGACTGTTGATCTGGGCCCTGGGGCAGTTGCAACGTTTAATTCCCTCCAGTTGTGTTTGCCCAGGATGTGCAGAGACACTGACCATGCACTTCTTGGCTTGGGTTGGACGAGGGCAGCGTGTCCGAGTCACTTCCAGTGCTAGCTCCATGCACATTAGGAAACGATTTTTTAAGGTACCTCCTGTACGCCACCACTCTCTTCTTGGGAAGATGATCTTCATGAGCATCATCAAAAACTTGCTGATGAATCCCCAGACATAGTGAACAGAAGTGCTGTGGGTAGCTTTTGTCTGATCAGGTGAAACATTTAATTCTATGATTCATCCAGGTGGAGGAAAACTGACAAGGATGTTAGTGAATTAACTCAGCCTTTATTCAAGCGCCAGGAAAATGAGCTTTCTGATTAGATGGCAGGGCCCTGAAGCCTGTAGATGTGACCGTGGCTCAGCTATGGGGTGAAGAGCCACCAAGCTTCAGTAAGTTAAGACAGAACTGCGATATTCATGGAGCCAGAGTAACTTAAGTGCAGTTTGATGTATGAATTAAAATAAAAACCATGCTTTGAGCTAAGCAGATAGTTTCTTTTGCCTGAGATAAACACCTGGGTGATATCTCTAGGATAGACACCTCCTAATGGATGTGCTTGTCTGCCTGTCCAGGTACATTTCAGGTACATTTTGTAGCTCTGTTTTGATTCATCATGCTGACACCTTGTTCTGCCTATGGCAGTAGACGTGCCTTTATTTTTTATGGCACGGTTAATCTCAATCCGGGGCTGTTTTAACTCTTCGTAGAAGCACAGTATCTTACAGAAGACAAAAGAGTTGAAGCTAGCACCTCTGAAAACGTCTGGACTTTCTCTTAGCTTTTCCAGCGAGCCCGGGGAAATTCCTAGTAGAGCACCATAACGTTCTGACCAGCCTAGCAAGGGGATGTCATGCTACCTTGGGGTAACCTTCACATTTCATAATAGCAAGGGGTTAGTGTAGTGGGTAGCCTTCCGATTCCATCTTGAATATCAAATGCTATTCATTGTACCGCAGTACCTCTCACCTCAACAACCAAGAACTTTATAGGTCTGCTTTATACCCTTCTCTAAGCTATTTTGGACTCCAAAGTGTGTTTCTTTCTCTCTCTTCAGAAATCACAGCTAGAATTTTCGAAGACCAGGCATTTCTTTTTACGAAACTCTGCTTTCTGCTGATTATCTGGAGGCAAATGTGTATGCAAAATCTAGCCCCAATCAATCTGGCATTTTGTGGCTAGAAGAAGGCCCCAGGCACTTTGCACCTGCTGTCAGGGACAGGCACACCACCTTTAGAGGAGGGTGGGTGCACCTGGAGGGGGTAGAGGACAGATGGAAATGCCTCTCAGCAGAGGCGTGGTCCAGATGTCTCTGCCTTCTTGCCCAGCAATTAGGGGCTTGGTGAATAAGAGATGGCCCTCTGTTCCTTTCCTCAGATTTGCTTTTTAAACCCTGACACACAGCTGTCACAGCCAAAGTCACTTTAACTTTTCTCCAATTTTCCATTCACCCTTCCTAGTGGTGGATTAGCAGCTCTTACTGGCTGGTTTTCAAAACAGTTTGTGCGTCCTGACGTTGTTTGAAAGGGCTCTTAACAGGAAGTGAGTTCAAGGGGAGATAAATAGTGACAGGTGATCATTTTCTTTTTTCGTTTGCCAGAGGGATGCCGACCGAGAAACCAGAGGGTTAAGTGGTGTTCTCCAGTTAGCTAGCAAGTCCAGAGGTAGAAATGTGGCCTGCCTTTGCCCAACGGACTTCCACATTTAAATAGGTTTTTAAACAGGTACAAAGTAGAGCCAGGGAAAAATTTCCCCTGCCAGTCTCACCCTTGGAATCATGTGAGGCTGATGGGGGAGTGTGTGTGTGTGTGTGTGTGTGTGTGTGTGTGTGTGTATGTGAGAGGGAGAGAGAGTGGGGAGCAGGGGGAGGATAGTGTAGTGTGGAGGACTAGGGGGTAACCAACTGGAAATTATGGGATCTTAGGGACTTTTGAGCTTTCGGTTGAGTGCTTGCATGATAAGCTACATTTTCTTCTTGTACAGATTGTTGTGCTGAGCCTTATCTGTGTGACACCAAACCATCTGCTCATTGGTTCAAAAATCACTTGATTACCTGGATATTTTGTCTGCAGAAGGCCAGGCGTCTTGATTGACTGGGGCTTTTGGCTGGGCTTTTCAGTGCACCATCTGAGGCTGCACGATACCTACACGGCGTTCTCTGCTCTGGACTTTGCAGCTTCCGTCTCTCCTGCTGCACGTGCACACGCTGACATGCACACCTCTCACACACACACTTTCATACACACAGGTTTGAAACTGTACGTTCAGCTTTCTGATCACATGTACCAACCCCCTATCCCTCAGACTCACACTGAGAAAATTTGTTTTTATGCCGCCCTACCTTCCCGGGTGGTGCAAATGGTTAAGTGCTCAGTTACTAATTGAAAGGTCAGCATTTTGAACCCACTCAGAGGCACTTTGGAAGAAAGGCGTGGTGATCTCCTTCTGAAAGATCACAGACATGAAAACCCTATGGAGCACTGTTCTACTCTGAAACACATGGGGTCCCCATGAGCTGGAATCGACCCCATGGCAACTGGTTCATCTTCCTGCAGAGTTAAACCTTTCGTGCCTCTGCGGCGCATTCTTTATTCCTGCAAAGGAATGATGTGTGTGTGTTGCTGTGGGCAGGCAAGGGGAGACAGCCCAGAGGAAGCCTGAAGCCCTGTCCTGCTGTCTGGTCTTTCCTGCAACTCATCACTCTTGGGAGTCATTAATGAGACCTGGAGTTAGTAAAATGGAGAATTCAGAAGACCTAGCTGTAGTCAGAAACAAAGTGAAAAGCAAGTTGTTTGGAGATGAACTTGAAAATTATTTACCCCATTTAGGTTATGAAAATTAGCAAAGGCCTTTTTACTGGAAGGGAATGTGGTAGAAATCCGGCTCCTTGTGTGCTCCTATGGACAGGAACTGTAAAGACATCCTCGGAAACATGCAAAGTGCCTCAGGCCTTTTTTCACCTTTGGGTGAGCCTGGCAGATGTGCCTGCCCCTGAAATAGAATGTGCCAACGTTTTGAACCAGCGTCTCTGTTTGTAAAGGATCAGACACTTGAAATTTGCTCGGAACTAATTGTATTGCACACCTAGTGTGCACTGGCTTAACTGTCCCTTCAGACACCATTTACGCTTTCTGTTTCCTGACACCTGAACTGAATTGCGCTGAACAAGGATGCTGTT
The DNA here is from genome assembly GCA_030035585.1 of Dugong dugon. Lineage (NCBI taxonomy): Eukaryota > Metazoa > Chordata > Mammalia > Sirenia > Dugongidae > Dugong > Dugong dugon. The sequence goes on along the minus strand of CM057469.1, from coordinate 16,153,345 downwards.
GTCTCTTTTGCCCTTCAAGATGACTGAAAATTAATCAGCAGTTCTTTACTTTGCTATAGAATTCCATTTAAGAGTATCTGGGCCATTGAAACACCAGACCCACAGTACTGAAGTAGAACGTTTATGTTGCTTTAAAAAATAGATTTTATTCATTTATTACAAAATTGTACTATCAATTGTACAGAAAAACGTATCTCAGCTTGTCGTAGTTACCCGGGGGATATATAAAGAAGTACAACACAAAATCCTCGCCTTCTTGGTGCTTGCTATGTTTAAAAGTGCTATCAGAATTTTTTTTTCCATTGCTTAAAAGAAGTTTTGTGTTTACTAGTTTTTTTTTTTTTTAATGAAAAAGTAACTCATATGCAGAGTAAAAAATTCAGTTTAAAATGGTTTTATGTATCTTTGAAAAGAGTGTAAAATTTTTATTTTGGGGTAAACTAAACTAACATTTAAAAGCCTTAGCGGGGCACTTTAGAAAAATGAATCTAGTGGTGAGTACTTTTAAGTGGAGAATGTTTTTCCGGATGAGGATATCGAAGGCCCGGATTGGTGGGGTTATAAGTTCAGGTTGCGTATGTTGTTTTCTTAAGATGAGGCGTCCTTCTCTCTCAGCTATGTGGAGAGGATCTTTTGGGAAGGGTCTCAACAGCTTTCAAATCTGGGAGGACCTTGGTCATTTATGTGAAGTTCCGTGTGTTACTCTGATCTGTGTAGGAGTGGGGAAACCAAGATCCAGAGAGGCGAAGTGACATCTCTGGCTCAGTTTCCTCTTTTAAAATGTGCGTATTGCATGAGGATGATCTCTGGGGTCCGTCTGGTTCTCGCTCTCTGTGGCTGTATAATGGTAGACATTTGACCTGGTGCATGAGAGGTACTCACCAGGGGCCTGGAAGTGTGGAACATTTCTTTTGTGTGTCCTTTGGGCACTGAACCTGTGGGCACGTTTAATTTTGTGCTTTTACTTGAGACCAATTGGCTGATTTACCTATCTTCTATATTTTTACCAGGAGAATAGTTCTTTGTAATTTCACACTGAAAAAGCACCATCAAAATAAATCATCAGTACTGTACCCACGATTTTCATTAATAATTAGACTGACATTAAAGGCTGTACTGGTAGGATGCTAAAACATTGACCTGAAAATGATAAGAAAAATATATCTTGTTATCTGAGGGCCTTGGTCCCATCAGGTATTTTAAGTTTGGAAACTGAGGCTTTGCCTACACAGAACCAAAACATCACTTCAGGGACTGTCTTAGTCATCTAGTGCTGCTAGAACAGAAATACCACAAGTGGATGGCTTTAACAAAAAAATTTATTTTCTCACAGTCTGGAAGTCTAGAAGACCAAATTCAGGGCGCCACTTCCAGGGCAAAGCTTTCTTTCTCTGTTGGTTCTTGGGGAAGGTCCTTGCCATCAATCTTCACCTGGTCTAGGAGCTTCTCAGTGCAGGGACCCCGGGTCCAAAGGACGTGCTCCACTCAAGGCTCTTCTTTCTTGGTGGTATGAGGACCCTCTCTTCTCTGCTTACTTTTCTCTTTTATGTCTCAAAGAGGTTGACTCAAGATACAACCTAATCCTGTAGATTGAGTCCTGCCTCATTAACATAACTGCCTCTAATCCTGCCTCATTAACATTATAGAGGTTAGGATTTATAACACATAGGATAATCACATCAGATTACAAAATGGAGGACTTCCTGATAATACTAGGGATCATGGCCTAGCCAAGTTGACACACATTTTGGGGGGACATAATTCAATCCAAAACAGAGACCTTGTTTTTTTGTTTTTGTTTTTGTTTTTAATCAAAGAGAACAGTAATTCGGCCAGTTTATAAAAATCCTTTCAAATAGAGATGGGTTATAGAGAAAAAGAGAGATTGAGTCTCAACTTTGTTATGTTTCATGCAGATGTTCATATGTTGCCAAAATACAGCTCAAGACTTATCTAGCCTTTAGGTTTTATAAGAAAAGCATATTAAATCAATCAGTTACTACTTTTAGAGAAATGTTTTTAAGGTGTTCCTAAATCCTTTCTTTTATTTTTAAGTGCTGGGTTGCTCCCTAGTCACTGTTCTGATTTGGTTGGCACATACCCATTAAATGTGGTTACAGATTAGATTAGTTCTGTGTGTAGTTTATTTAAATCCCTTGGAATATTGATGTCATTGTTTAGGCCTATTTTATTTTATTAGGTTCCAGTTTAGTTCTCCAAAGGTAGAACTTTAAAGTATTTAATGAAAAATGTTCTGTATCTTGGTAGGACAAACTTTGTAGACATCAGGAGATCAGCAGGTGATCTGGAATTAACTCAGAAACCCCTAAATCATATTGTGATCGCGCCAACAGCGTGAAGGGTTTCTTCAGTTTTAATAGGAGAGGAGACCTTGGCATCTGGGGATTAAGCGCATTGCGCTCTCAAGCCCATGGCAAGAATGCCTTGCGATCTTTTTTTTCCTGACACGGCAGATTTGGCATTTTGTGAATGATGTTTTTTTTTTTGTGAATTAGGAAAGCTCGTTATTTATAAAATCAAACGAAACCAAACTGGGAACCATGGGGTAACAGGGGAAATCCTTTAGTGTGCCAGCAGCTGTTTTCTCATCTGGATGTTTGGGGTTTTCTATGTCCAGCTCTCCCAAGACTGTGTTCCCTTCTTGTGACAGCATACTGTTAACTTAATGAACCAGGTGATGGTGGGGCCATGGGCAGTCTCAACAACACAGAGCAGCTGAACGATGTAAGGGAAACACTCAGCATCGTAGCTTTCCCTCAGACCCATGAGTCTAGTTCATCTGAGCATGGAAGGCCACCGTGGAAGTCTGGAAGAATCTGTCGACCTGGTCTCATAAACCTTTAGTCAAACTAGTCCTACTGTTCTGCCACCAACCTCAAGTCTCTTCATGGCCCTCCCAGAGACCTTATGGTCTTCTCACTAGGCCTCCTTCATTCACTGTGTCTTTCCGGTGAAGACTGTGGCCCTAATCCATTTTTCTAGGAGTGAACTATTATTCTAAAGACAGTCAGATCTCCTTGATTGAAAGACACCATAAGTATATATGATCTCATTAAGATGTTATCCACAATGTCCAACCATCCCTGCTCCCTGGTCTTCATTGCTACGTCTGCTCAGAACTGGCTCTGCTGTGGACATAAACACTGTTTTTGACATAGTTCTTAACGATGACTCTTTAAGCTCATAGAGGTCAGAATATCTAGCATTAGTATGGTGCTTGTTGTTGGACATCCTCTTTTTGGAAAACTTTAAAAACAATGTTATAGTCCTCATAACTGAAACTAATTTAGGCAGGAAATATGCACATTTTCCTAAAATGACTTTATGTACACTATCTCATTGGAGACTCATGAAGGACACATGAAGTAGGAAGACTTGATCAATATACCCTTTTCACAGGTGAGGATACCAAAGTCTGAAGAGGCCCAGTGCGGAATCTGAGACTCACTAGTCTTTCCAGTACATGCATTCCTATGGTACAGCTAGTGAAGTTCCCAGAGAAGACCCTGAGTCTCTTAAGTTACTTGGAATTAGCAAGATGCTCAGTACCAACGCATACTTAATACTGTGATGACTGTTTTGCAAAGGAGAAAGAGAAAAAGGTTTCAGTGGCCTCATAAAGACTAAAATATCAAGTGTACAAACCCCCAAGCCCACTGCCGTCGAGTTGAATTCTGACTCATAGCGACCCTGTGAACTGAGTAGAACTGACCCATAGGGTTTCCAAGGAGTGGATGGTGGGTTCGAACTGCCGACCTTTTGGTTAGCAGCTGAACACTTAACCACTGCACCACCAGGGCTCTACAGAGGTAAAAAAAATATATCAACTGTAGCACATTCAAAGGTCCACAGTTTGAAACCACCAGCGGCTCCGCGGGAGAGAGATGTGGCATTCTGCTTCCATAGAGATTTACAGCCTCGCAACCCGTCTCGGGTCGCTGTGAGTCGGAATCCACTCAACTGCAGTGGGATAGCACATTCAAAATGTGTTCTCTGAACATTAGCAGATCTTGTATCCGTAAGGATTTTTTAGTATTTCTCAAACCCTAACAGTGTCTTCTGAACCTCCCAGCTTTATCACAACACAGCAGCCAGTTTTCCTACCCTTGTCTCAGCAACCTGGGTCTCAGGATTTGCTATCCCCAGCAAAACCTCCTAGCCTTTCTTAAGCTACTGGCGGTTGATTGGATTTTCCACTTGACATTGTTAAGAGATTAAACTGTTTATCTTCTTGTCCTACACAGGCCTTTTCAGTTTCCTGCTAATAGATTCAGGTTAGATAAGGATTACAGAAGTGACCCTCCCTCCTCATGCCTCTCCCCGTACTGTTAAGAGGTCTATTTGATTAAACTCACTCTTCAAAAAGCTGACTTGTAAAAAGAAAAGATCACACGCCCTTGCACACAGAGGATTAGACAGACGACAGCTCCTGTACAACCGCAGAAGAAGCACAAAACAGGAGATCCTGCTGAATTATAGTTTAAGGCTCAGTCATCGATTGCCATAGAGAAGACGAAAACAAATTGAGCTGAGCCTGGAAAGAATGTCGGTGAAATTGGAAAAACACTTGCTGGGAACTGCCTGGGGGTGCAGTGACCTCCCTTGTCACTGCCCAGGTCCCCAACACGCAGCATACCAAGAGAGATTGCAGACTGAGCCGTGTGGACAGCTGGCCACCAGGGAACCAAATTCCTGCCTGAACTAGTTTTAATTATGAGGCCTATGAAATTGCTTTTGAAGTTTTCCAAAAAGAGGATGTCCAATGACAAGCATCGTGCTAATGCTAGACGTTCCCACCTCTGTGTTGCTTAAAGAGAAATTGTTAAGAACTACGTCAGAAACAGTCCTTATGTCCACGGCAGAGCCAGTTCTGCATGGAGGTAGCATCGGAGACAGGGGAGCAGGGATGGTTGGACATTGTAGATATCATCCTCATTTCACTTCAGCTGCTCGGTACAGCCTCTCCCTTCTTGAGTGACCATCTCAGCCTGTGGACTGTGTACAAGCTTCCCCTCCCTGTGGTTTGCTCTTATTGGTGTGGGGGAAGGCTGGAGAGAGGAGGGGGCCACAAAGCAGGAGTCTGATGTTCCCGGAACAGGGCTGTGAGCTCCTGAATAACTGAGCTGCACTCCATCAAGAGTTGGAGGATACTTAATGGGAGCATTGATTTTTTCCAACACCATGTAGTGGTTTTCTCTTCTGGGCCCTGGAAGATGAAAGAGAGGAGTTCAGCAGAGTCTGGAGTTGTTAAAGCAGACGTTACATTCAGTAAATATATATTGGGAGCCTCCTATGTATGGGCTAGGCCCCGTGCTAGATCTGGAAACTTCTGCCTACTTCTCATGTCCTGTCTCCACTCAGGAGCTGAGTCTCTCTTCTGGCAGCCGCCCACACTGAGAAGCAGACGTTGCACCTCGTGGCCGCCCCAACGGCGGGCGTTTATCTGACACTCCTCTGCAGGTACCTGTGCTGGAGTGAATGACTTAATTGACGCTGTCCCTGTCCTTTGTGAGCTGCCCTCAAAGACAAAGCTGAGGCCAACACATATGCTTGAGATTTGCGAAACTCAAGAGCAAATTGCAGTCATTGAACAGGCACCTGCATGACGTATGAGTGAATAAATAATGACTCGATGTTGGCATGTGAGATGCAGGGAGCTTCAGTGCATGCTGTGGAGCGGGGAAATGAGGGGCTGACTTTGGGCAGCAGCCACTGTGGAAGGAGAATGGGATATAGGCCTTGAGGAGTTTGCTTCCTCTCTTAGAAGTGGCCAGGCAAAGAGACTGTTCCAGATCCAAAGGCTCTGGGAGGCTAGGAATGAAAGAGAGCAGCCCCCCAATGGTGGTGGAATAACTTGGAAAAGGATAGTGGCGATGGATGCACACCACAATGAACGCGATCCGTGTCGTTGAACTGTACATGTAAAAATTGTTGAATTGGCAAATATACGTATATTTTTACCACAATAATTTGAGAAAAAAAATAAGAAAGAGGGCACCCCCCCACCCCATGGAGAAGAATGTAGCGAAGAGCATTGGATGCCACACAAATTGATGCTTAGCTGATAAAAGATGTGGTGCTTGTTCACTGGTACTGTTAATGTGCTCTCTTGAGGCTAAAATGGGGCCTCAGGCCCCAGAGCATTTTCCTACATATTCTACATACCCTCCTCTACCCCAGTTGTCCAGAGGGACAGGGTCAGGAAAGCTTGTGAGGGTCTTTTGCTCAGTAATTGTTTACTGAGCCTTATGGAAGGGTGTCCCTGGATGGTACAAATGGTTAACGAAGTCAGCTGCTAACTGAAAGGTTGGAGGTTCAAGTCCACCCAGAGGCACCTCAGAAGAAAAGCCTGGTGATCGACTTCTGAAAAATCAGCCATTGAAAACCCTACGGAGCACAGTTATACTCTGACACATGTGGAGTCACCAGGAGTTGGAATCAGCTACTGGTATGACTGGATCCTATGGGAGAGCCCTGGGCAGAGGGTGGGAAAGGGCAAGGTGAGTGGAGGTGATGTAGTCTGGGTAGAAGGCCCTAGTATGGAGTCATGATAGTCATAGGTTCAGGCTAAACTCTGCCACTTCCTGACAGTGTGACCCTAGAGAAATCCTTTACCTTTCTGCCCCTCGTTTCATCACCTGTAAAATGGGACTGATAATATCCAGCTTAAAGAGTAGTTGCGAGTTTAAACAAGGTAATGTGTAATGTGTCTAGTACAAGGTCTCATACTAAACACTTAACAAACAATAACTGCGTGGACTTGGAGGCAGCTGTGGTGTTAACCCTTAACATTTTATGCTGGACCTGCGACCTCCTCAATTAGCTTTGACTAGGGGAAAGTGAAGCAAACAACCTCAAAGAAACAATGGGTCTGGAGGCTTTGTGATGCAGAGGCCTGCAGGACCCAAGCTGTCTTGGAGGTTTGTGCTGGAGTGGGATTGCTCTGATGTGGAAAGAGGCAAGATGGCCAGACCTGAGTTCACACCAACTCTCTGTCCTTAGACTTTTGCAGGGACTTAACTTCTTTGAGTCTCAGTTTCCTCATCTCTAAGATGAGGATATTGAGGGCAAGGGTGTTTCAGTGACAGAATTCTCGTCTTCCATACAGGAGACTTGGGTTTGATTCCTGGCCAGTGCACCTCATGCACAGCCACCACTCATCTGTCAGTAGAGGCTTGCCTGTTGGTATGTTGCTGAACAGGTTTCAGTGGAGTTTCTAGACTAAGACAGACTAGGAAGAAAGTCCTGGCAATCTACTTCTGAAAATCAGCCAATGAAAAGCCTATGGATCACAAGAGTATGATCTGCCACTGATCATGGCGATGGTGCAGGACTGGGCAGCATTTTGTTCTGTTGCCATGAGTTGGGAGCCGACTAGGCAGCTAACAACAATAAGAAGAGAATAATGATTGTAGATACCCACAGATAAAAGTTCTGAAGTGCCTGGCACAGAACAGGCACCAAACAGAGAGCCTTCCTCCTTGCTAGCTCCTCCTCCCAGGTTGTGAAGAGCATTTTAGGTGGATTCTCTAACTTGCCTTCCTAGACTTTCCTTCACCAAGCTGCCCAAGTCATGTCATCCGAAGTACAACTAGTGGCCGAGGATGAGGACAAAATAGGCAGCCGGATTTATTTTTCCAAAGAGGTTTCTCAGTTGCAGGAGAGGTCTCACGTTGTTACCAGGACTCAGAACTTGAAGTTTAAACAACAATCCACTGTATTCAGCTGCTGGCTCCAGGTGTCAGGTTACCCACCTTGGGGACCAGCCTCTTTTATTCTGTTTGGAGGTGGAAACTCACTTATGTCATCTAGGCACTGGAAGGTCCGGGGCTTGGGGGTGTGGAGGGCTCCATCCCTTCCTCCCCTCCCTTTGCTCCCCTGCCTTCCTGGCAGGTATTTTAGGGTCACCTTAGGGCAGTGGTTAAGCATTTGGCTGCTAACCAAAAGGTCAGCAGTTCAAATCCACCAGCTGCTCCTCGGAAACCCTGTGGGGCAGTTCTGCTCTCCCTATAGGGTCGCTGTGAGTTGAAATCAACTCGACAGCAGTGGGTTTGGTTTTTTTTCTTTTTTTTTTTTGGTAGCTCATAAGAAAGAGAAGGAGCAGGAGGGATGTGCATGTGCCCCTCTTATGTGTATATATGACATTACCACCTTGCGTAGCTGTGGCTCTTCTACCAGGGAGGTCTTTGAATGTGTGATTTGATAGGCCTTCATCGCTTCTCTGTGCTACACCTGGTGCATAAGCACATGCTTATTAAAACAGGATTTTTCTTAGATTGAAGAGATGCTTTATTTTACTGTGGATTCCCTGGGTGGTGCAAACGGTTAACACGCACAGCTGCTAACTGAAAGGTTGGAGGTTCAAGTCCACCCAGAGGCACTTAGGAAGAAACGCCTGACAATCTACTTCTGAAAAATCAGCCATTGAAATCGCATAGAGCGCAGTTCTACTCCGACACACATGGGGTTGCTGTGAGTAGGAGTTGACTTGATGGCAACTGGTTTGGTTATTTTACTGTAGACCCAACTGAAGCCCAAACATACGTACTCATAGGGACTTTGAAGACCAGGACAGCCCTCAGGTCTCCAAAGCCCACTTTTCACCACACCATCGCCTCCATGAAGGGGGCCACAGGGAATCTTTGAGAAGACTCTGCTGCTGTGCTGACCTGCCTTGCTGGAGTTTTCCTCAGGGCTGGAATGGTGGAGTGGTGGTATGGAAGGAAAACCCAGTCAGGGGCCTGGACCAGAGCTGAATTAACCTTGATCGTACACCTCGGTGTTGAGCTCCAGACTCAATGCAGGGGACGGACTGTGGCAGGCGCTGGGACTGTTGTGGCATGTTCCACCAGAGTAGCACGTTTTGTTCCTCAGGCAGACATCACCACAGTCTTGGGTACCCCTGCCTGCCAGACATAGGGTTTTGCTTTGCTACACAGTTGATGTGGATGTGGAGAACTCTCTTGAAAAATGGGGTCTGTGGTGTTAACCCTTAGGGTTTCCATTCCTGCCCACAGGCGGTCTACAGAGAAGGACAGACACGGGGCTGGCCATTGGGCACCTATGCAGAATTTCCAGACACTGAACCATTGGTTCTTTCACATGACCTTCCTTGGGCCGTGACCCCTGCTGGAGAGCTATGTTCCAGGCTTGGCTTGAACTACCCCCACCACCACACCCCACCACTACCCCACCCACCCCCCACCGCAGTCTCCTCTCTGCCCTTTTCCAGGATAGAGGAGCTGACGTCGGGGAGGAATGAAACCAGGAAAGAACATGTTAGTATGTGGCAGCGTTGACCTCAGAGGTGGTCTGAATGCTGAGTGGACTGGACAGTAACTCCCTTATTGCTGCAACCTGGGAATATGTATAGGCCGGTAATTAGTTTAGATCTCAGGTAAAGCCATATGGCCCAGTGTCTGGGATGCTGTTTACATTGTGGTATTACACCAAACATTAAAAATCAGCCTGCTTTCTCCGGAGAGCTGTCTGCTGCCTCCCCGCAGGCTGCTGGTTACCACTGAGAAGCTGAACAAAGTCCTGCAGGTCCTGAGGTTCTTCCTGGCATCCTTTCTTCGGCATTCTGGACTGGCCTACATCTTCTGGTCTGTCACCATTGGCCTCAAACACCACATCCCCAGGGGAAGGCAGGAGAGTCTCACCCAGGAGTTTCAGCAGCAGGGAGCCTTAAGCATAGACTGTGGGTTAGTCTGAAGGGATTGCCCTGAATGTACCAGGTGGCATGCTGCTGGGGGTCACTAGCCTGGCCCCCACCTGTGTTTTGAGGACATGTGACTCTGCCTTTGGGAAGAGGATTTCAAGAACTTCAGAAAATAGTTCAGTGTGACCCCTGCAGATACAGTGAAAGGGAACGGGAGTCCTGAATATAGGTTTATAAAAGGCAGTTGTACAAAGGAGGGATACCCAACCCATCAGTAACTTTACAGAAAGTTCACTATGTGACGCAGCCATTTAAAATGGTAAGCAGCCATTGGATGTGCAATAATAAAAATAATAGCATCTATAGTTTCTTAGGTACCTATTGTGTGCCACATATGTTCCATAGACAATTTCATTTAATTTTTGCAAGGTATGTATGGATTATTTTCCCCACTTTACAGGGAGGAAATAGAATCAGATGACGTCACCCATTGCGCAGGTGGGCTGATGGCCAGGCTGGGACTTGAACTCAAATCCGGGTCTCCCATGTCCAGGCCCCTTCCTTTCTGCCACCGTCGTCTGTCACCTGGAGAGCAGAGGAAGGTGGTGGTGGCCTGAGGGGACGCTGTGCAGTGTGCGTGGAGTTCTGCACTTGTGCTTTAGGAGAGTGGGGACTGATTTTATTGAGGGCAGAGGGAGACAGATGGAGTGTTGAGGGGTCTCAACCACAGCGCCCTGGAGATGGTTGAGGGAATTAGGGGTGGTTGTTGCCTTGGAAACATTAGACTTGTGGGCGGGGGGCGGCAAGAGAGTTGCCTTTACGTGTTTGCGCTAGAGTAGTATTTTAGTCAACTAAAGGTCAATTTTCTATTCCCAGAGGTGGAACTGAGGGAAGATTCTTTTCCTTCTCAATGTATGGGCCCTTGTACAAAAACCCAGACTTAGTAGGTGTAACCATAGCAAAAATGAGTTTCTGCAGCTGCCTCGAAGCCCCCAGGCCCAGTGGAGAGGAGAGAGGAAAACTTCTAACCCTAAAGGGGAATAAAAGGCTCAAGCTTTCGCTGCCCCAGACCAAGCAGGGCACTGAGCAGGCCGCCAGTGGGAACGGGGGTGGCATCCAGGTAGCCACTCATTCTGCAGTCCCCTCCCTCCCCCACCCTGTCCTCAGGGACTCGGCTGCCTCCTCTGAGATGAGAACCGCAGTTCTGCCACAGGAGGGCAGGTTACAGCAGGTATAAAGCAAGGAGGTATCTGTACAAGTCCAGCATTCTCAGGCCACCCAGAGAGTGCGTCACGGACCTCTTTATTTCACAGGGCTTGCTGGAAATGGTCATACTGCACAGCACCCAGGCAGTCTGGAACTGGGCGTCTCAGGCACAAATCCACTGACCTTTTTAAATGAGTCGGAATCAACTCACTGGCAGTTAACAAACAACAACAACATGGGCTTATATTTCAGACATAACAGCACCTAAATTGGAATTTAATGCATCAAGTTGCATTACCTGCTTTTATTATGAGACACTGAGGATCAGAGAGGGAGAAAGTTACAAAGAGGCAGGTGGGCAGGAGGTCCAGATTCTCAGTGGATGATCGTCTTGGGGTTCCTTACCTCCATGAAGAGATTTTCTCTGCTTAGCTTCAGGGGGCAGAGCTGGGACTGAGGGTGTAGAGTCCAGGGTGCAGTGGAGCCTCCTTAGGGAGTGGAGCACAACTGTGGTTGCCACTGCGTGAGCTCCACTGTGGGGTGTGGTCAGTAAACCCTCCACCAGAACCTCAGGGATTCCTTAGTTTGGGAGGGTTGTTGGATTAGTCAGCCTCTGCTTCGCCCTCCTCAGAGATTCTGATTAAGTCATCACTTTTAGGAGACACCTGGGTTGTTTCCAGCATTTGGCTGTTAGGAATACAGCTGCTATCAACGTTTGTGTACAGATTTTGTCTCTGAAGTTGTCATCATTCTGGAATAAATGCCCATGGTTGCAATTGCTGGGTCCTATGATAGTTGCATGTTTAATTTAAAAAAAAAGCTGCTTTCCGGAGTGGCTGTACCATTTTACATTCCCACCGGCAGTATGTGAGTGAGCCGTTTCTTCACATGCTCACCAGCATTTGATGTTGTCACTATTTTTTATTTTAGCCATTCTGGTAGGTGTGTAGTGATACGTCATTATGGCTTTCACTTGCATTTCCTTAATGGCTAATGATCTCAAACATCTTTTCATGGGCTTACTTGCCATCCATAAATCCTCTTCGGTGAAATGATCCACAGAGTGGCTGAAAGAGCAGCGGCAGAGATACCAAAAGCCTTGGGTGTTATGGTTAATGCCTTAGGCTGCTAAATAGAAGGTTGAAGGTTCAAGTCCACCCAGGTGTACATCAGAAGTAAAGGCCTGGTGATCTACTTCTGAAAAATCAGCCATTGAAAACCCTGTGGAGCGCAGTTGTACTCTGACACACATGGAGTCACCACGAGTCAGTCAGAGTTGGCTTCACAGCGACTGGTTATACAAGCTTTGCCCCTCAGGGCTTCAGTTTTCTTGTCTTTAAAGTGAGGGTGCTTGGTCATCTCTAAGGTTCCTTTCTGCCCCAACATTGTCTGGCTCCAAAATAGAGTAGTGACCCAGGACAGCCTCCCTCTTGGCAGAACTGTGGTGTGTAGGAAACCAAGGATGGTGGCCTCAGCCCACACACCATACCCTCCCAGCCCTGTCTCCACAGAATCCCACAGCGGCTGACTCACAGGTGCTATATTTAAGGAAAGTTGTCTGTTGATTGTTGGGCCTGAAAATAAAAAGAAAAACAAAGAAACAAACGTAGAGTGTCTTTTTGCTATCTCGCTTTGTCTCCTTTTGGGCCTCGAAAAAGACACAGGCCTCTCCCTCTATGCGAGGCTCCCTTTCGGTTGTTGACGCTTCCATTCGTATCTCTTGTGCCTGGGCCTGTGCCTTGGGTTTAGTTTTGCAACACCGTCATGGTGAAGGTCCCAAATGCTTCCCCTTACTGTTTTAATTAAACAAAAAAAAAAAAAAGAAAGAAAAGAAAAGAAACAGTGTATATAATTTAAAACTGCTAAGAAGAATGGTGACTGAAGTAATTTTTCTCTTTAAAACCAGTGCTGAATTTCAACCTGGGCCACTCAACTGGCTGATCTTGCTGTCTCCTCATGGCTGAGGAGAGGGGGCAGTCAGAGTTGGTCTTGAGTGTTCATGAGATTGTTACCAGTTTGAGTACCTGCTGGAGGGTTTCGTTTCCATTTTGAAGCAGGGTAAATGTCATCTGTCTAAAAATTTATCTTTTTGTTCTGCTTCCATAAAGATTACAGCCAAGAACATCCTTCGAGCAGTTCTACTCGGTAACACATGGGGTCTCCATGAGTCGGAATTGACTCAACAGTAATGGGCTTGGTTTGGCCTAATGATGTACATGGGACTTGGCAGTGTGTAAAATAAAGCATCTTTATCTTCGTTTCATAAGTCATAAGAAATGAAAAGCCATGGTTGCTTCTTCATTGGTGGAATGAAGTATATTTGCAAAAACTCCTTTGGTTAAGTTTTATAAACATACTATCACGAAGAGAGTATTATGTTCTATGTGGACTGAGAGGACTTTTGGAAAATGAGCGGATGATTTTTACATGTATCCCCTGAGCCCAGGTAGTGGAGACGGTCTCACGAAGGTAGAGAATCACAGGCTTCCTACCAAGTCTTCATAGCCCGTCAGAAGTGTCCAGTGCATTTCAGTGGTCGTTTGATTGGGCCTAAGACCAAAAATGTAAAAGGATTCAAATGTTGGCTTGCTTTCCGAGAATACCTTTTTGTTCAGAATATTTTTCTGGTTCAGTACTTTTTGAATAACTAGGTTTAGGTATGGTTTGAACTTGTTGAATAGATTTTTTTTTTTTTCTCTTGTTACATTCCTGATCCAAATTAAAATTTGATATTTGTGTTTGGTTTAAGGTTGAATAAATAAAATTTGTTATGGCTATTCAGGAGTAGTTCATTTTGATTCAAGTCACTTCTTCAGATAGCATCACTGTTAAAAAATTTGTTTACTGTGAACTTGCATTTTTCCAGGATGGCCGTGTGTGTTGATCTCCTGATCTTTTAAATATTCTGGTTAGCTGGGAGTTACTAGACTTGTATTAGCATTTTGCAGTAAACTAGAATTATAATGAAATACTTTACACTAACACTGACAGAGGTTTTGCTAAACAGAATCCGTAGGCTTTGTCTTTTGAGGACCAGGCAAAGGATTTTAATCTACTGTTTGCAAGTAGCTAGCAGGAAAGGGTGAACTAGCTCTTTACTCATACAGCCCACAAACATCTATTGTGTGGGGACTCTGTCAAGGTTAATGTGGCAGGTGGCGGTGCATACAGAAGTAAAGCTTAGTTCCTGTTGTTGCTGTTGTTAGTTGCCATCGAGCTGATTCTGACTCATGGTGACCCCCTGTGTGCAGAGTAGAACTGCTCCATAAGGTTTTCAAGGCTGTGACCTTTCGGAAGCAGGTCACCAGGCCTGTTTTCCGAGGCACCTCTGGATGGATTCGAACTGCCAACCTATCGGCTAGTAGTCAAGTGCTTAACCATTTGCGCCACCCAGGGACTCCAAAGCTTAGTCTCTACCTTCTAGAAATTTTCACTTCAATAGAAGACGCAAATTGCAGCAATACCTAGCATCTAGTAAGTAAGTATTATGTCGTAGGCATTGAATGAGAGGTTAATTGACATTCCCAAAAAAATCATGGTAACGGAAGAGTCAGGATATGAACCCAGGCATTCTTATTCCAGAGCAGGGTTTCTCAACTTTGGCACTGTTGACCTTTTGGGCCAGATCATTTTTTGTTGTGGAAGGCAGTCCTGTGCTTGGTGGGATGCTTAGCAGCATCCTTGCTCAGTAGCACCTCTCCATTTGTGACACCAAAAGTGTCTCTAAGCATTGCCAAACATCCCCTGGGGAGGCAGAATTGTCCCTGGTTGAAAACGACTGTTCTAGAGCTTGCCCGTGTAACCACTACTCTCTACTGTCTTCCCAGATAAGTAAATGGTGTAGTACAATCTAAGCCTGTTCATAGTGATAAGTCCAGCTTTCTGCTGGAAGCAGAGGGCAGATGCCAACATACCTGGGTTTGACAGAAGGAGAAATAAATTCTTCTTAGCGATGGTGCTATTTGAGTTGAGTTTAGATGGAATTTACCTAGCCCAAGAAAGGGGAAGGATATTTGAAATGGAAGGACCAGCATGCACAGACGCATGAGAAAACAAGGCAGGCTTCAGGGATGACAGGTAGCTTACTGTGGACCAAACATTGCCCTCTCTATTGCTGTTTTCTTGTGTCCTCCTTTCAAGCAGCAAGCCGAGTCCACAGGGTTGTATAAGTCTTACTTTAAATGAAAGGTGTTGTATTTGTCAGAATGGGCTAGGTTATGTTGCAGTAACAAACAACCCCGCAATCAGTGGCTTAAAACAACAAAGGTTTATTTCTTGCTTATGCTATGTACTTGATCTCATGGATTAAACTGTATCCCCAAAAAATATGTGTCAACTTGGCTAGGCCATAATTCCCAGCCTTGTGTGATTGTCCACCATTTTGTCATCTGATGTGATTTTCCTATGTGTTGTAAATCCTTTGCCATAGGTAAGAGCTCGGCTGCTAACCAAAACATCGGCAGTTCAAATCCACCAGCCGCTCCTTGGAAACCCTTTGGGGCAGTTCTACTTTGTTCTGTAGGGTTGCTATGGGTCGAAATAGACTCAGCGGCAGAGGGTTTGGTTTTTTTGGTTTTATCATGTGCCTCGAAGAACTTGGAATATTTGGGGACAGCACTGATACCTATCCCAGATGCCACAGGCCCATACCTGTGACACCAACTCATCTTCTCTCAGGGCCTCTTAGCTTTCCTTTCCAGTATGGGCTTTTGCCACTCTCAGTGAGAAATTGTTGAGATAAAGGAGAAAATTTGACTCTCAATATTCCAAAAAATTTTAGTTCCCTGAACAAGTCAAAGAGGATCCTTATGGGTTAGGCCCAGGTCATAGGCCCTCATTTTTAGAGTTAGGACATTGGGGGTGGGAGTGGGAGAAAATACTCTAGTGAATATGGATTGGCTGCAAGTAGATTGTTTCATTGAGTTGGGGGCAGTTGTTCAGGACACCAGTAGTTATCTGAACACGCAAGATGCTTTCTTTGGCTGTACTGTCGTAAAAAAAACAAACAACAGTTGCTGTCAAGTTGATTTTGACTCATGGTGACCCCATGTGTTTCAGAGCAGAACTGCACTCCATAGTGCTGTGATCTTTCAGAAGTAGATTGCCAAGCCTTTCTTGTGAGGCACCTCTGAGTGGATTTGAACTGCCAACCTGTTGGATAGTAGTCAGGTGTTCAACCATTTGTTCCACCCAGGGACTCCGCTGTAGTAAACAGAACAGCTTTAAAGCCTCAGCCAAGTGTAAAGGTTGGTGTCCTTTGTTAACTGTGAATTTATGGGGCTTTATTGGAGGCAGAAGAGAGCACGAGATGTGAGCAGTAGCAACCAAAAGCATTCTGGATGATTTTAGAAAGCCTGAAAAACTCCTTGTAAACCAAGGAGCATTCTCCTTGTTAGAAAGTTGGTCAGACCGCGACTCTGTCCCAGACCCTGGGGTAAGGAGATAGAGAGGGACCCTGGCTGCAGTGGATCTAAAATGGGATAAAACCGGAAACCTGTGGGGAGGAGGCAGTCCTTGTCACCCCTCAACAGAGGGGGCACCAAGGTCTTAGAAAAATAGAAATAAAAATAGCAGTCTTTTCCCACTTCCTTCTCCAATAAAGTTCTTGCTCCAAACCTGGTGTCCACTCTGTTTCTGAACTCTTTGTCACCATGGTGTGTAGAGGTCCAGGGTAAGTGAGGTGGATGTTAAGTGAGGGGAAGGGGGACGCAGGCAGAGACACAAAAGGAGACAGAAGTAGTAACAGTCTGGGAACTTTGAGGTAGGGGCATTCCAGAGATGTGAAGAGAGGTGAAGAGCCTGAGATAGCCAGCTGGGTCCAGAGAGTCTCCTCACCTCTGAGGCCTACCTCTGAGGCCTAGCTAGAGAGGAGGGTGGGCCAGCTGGGGGTGCTGCAGTTCGGTGAGCGTTACTGACCATCCTGTGGTTTGCTGATAGCTGCCTGCACTGGGTTGCATGTGTTTCCTCCCTCTCCACTGACACTCCAGCCACTCCATGATGCACCGTGGCTCGCGAACATTTTTCACAACCCTAACCTGTTCTGGTCTTTTCTCACTGAGAGGGCTGACGTTAAACCTTCTTGGAGCTTAAGTAGGATATGCAGGTCCAGATAGTGTCAGACTGGAAGGAACCTTATTGCTCAACAAGGTCACAGACTGATGGGTACAAGGCCAGAGCAAGGACCAGCTCACCTTCCTCCCTCCACCATGGCCCACTGTCCCTTCAGCACTTCTGTTTGCTCAGCCTTAAAATGGGCATGTTGCATACAGATGACCAGGAGGTGTTTGCATGTAAGGGCTCTGGGAATTAGTTTCAGTAAAGGAGGACTAGGAGCAGTTAACATGCTTGGCTGTTTAACCGAAAGGTTGGTGGTTTGAGTCCACCCAGAGGCACTTCGGAAGAAAGGCCTGGTGATCTACTTCTGAACAGTCAGCCACTGAAAACCCTATGGAGCACAGTTCTACTCTTGACACACGGGGGGTCACCATGAGTTGGGAGTTGACTCTGGTTTTTGGTAGCAGCGACACGTGCAGCCTCAGCTTTCTTCACGTTCTTTCTCAGTTGCCCACTTAGTGGGAGTAGCTGTGAACACTTGGTTGCCCTTTGCTTACTCTAGGATTGCAGTTGTGTCCACAGTGGGCCAGGAAGGCAAGGGGCGCAGACTGCTGTGCACCTCGCAAGGGCCTGACAGTTCCCAGTAAGAGGGTCTGGGCTGCTGGGAACTTTGGGAAGTAGCAGGACTCGGAGAAGGATTGCCCTCCAAGTCAGCCTTTAGCTCACCCCTCAGGGTGGTAGGAAGATGGTTAAAACCGCGCTCTTACCCTGTGCTTTGAGGTCTCCGGAAGACACAGGTGCTATATATAAAACCAAGACTATTATCTCACTCTTGCTAAGTTTCCACCCTCGCAGCTTACTGTACACCACAGGGGAGCAGATTTCCTGAAGCCCCGCTCCCAGACCTGTGGGGGCCAGGCTGGGGGACACTCTGTGAGGAAGAAGAGTCCCCACAGGGAGGCCTGTCACAGAACTGGGCTTGCTTGGGAAGAGGAAGGAGAACTAATGGTGTCCAGAAAAATGACCAACTTCAGACTAGTGAGCGTCCCACTAACTGACTTTGGGGACCAATATGGTACCAGGCCTGCAGTGAGGCACCTGTTCCCCTTCTTGCTTTATAACATGGAGTCTCTGGATTAGGAATGCAAACAGTGGTGTGAGGGATGCTAAGTGATGGCCGGTAAACCCATTGCCACGGAGTCAATTCTGACTCATAGTGACGCTATAGGACAGAATAGAACTGCCCCAAGGGGTTTCTGAGGCTTAAAATCTTTACTGAAGCAGACCGGCACATCTTTCTCCCACAGAGCAGCTGGTGGGTTTGAACCCCTTTTTAGTTAGCAGCTGAGCACTTAACCAGTGTGCCACCAGGGCTCCTTATACCTCAAATCTCAAAGCAGGGATAGGCAATACTACTTGAGGGACTTGTGTTTGGCACTTGTCACTTCCATGACAGATGATCGGAGGTCCAGATGGGCCTTCTTGGGGCAGGTTTTCCAAATGGTAGCATATTGGATTTGGGGCAGGACTATTCGTTTGGGACTGTCCTGCACATTGTAAGTCATTTAGCATTTGGCCCTTGGGTACTGTTTGGTAGTAACTTGCTCAGCCATGGTGCAACCCAAATACCCCCCTCCCCCTCATTTCCAAACACCCCCTCGGGGGCCAGGGACAGGTACTACTTCTTGTTAGGAAACACTGCAAAGGATGACTTTACTTCAGCAAAATCTCATGAGACTGTCAAGTAGAGTCAAAGGATTTTTTTGTTGGGGGAGGGTTAGAGGGAGGAGGCAGGTGGGTGTTAGGCTGAGAAATGTCAGCTTGGACAGGATGTTGGCCTTAGTTTTTTTAAGTAATACAGTTTAATTTTTCATGCTACTTATGAGCATTGAGCACTCAGTTAATTGGAGGATTTTGTTGTTGTTGATTTGGTTTATTTTGTTTTCTTTCTTTGCCTCTCTCTCATAAGCACCATTACCTGTGGGGCTGGCTTCATGGCCTGACCCGTGCAGTTGCATGCGGCCCTGCTCAGAAGGGCAGCACGCTGCAAGCGCTGTCTTGAAATTCTTAACAGTTCTATTCTTAAATTTGTGTTTGGAGTGAAGTCCAGAGGGACAGTAGAATATGAGACCCCACCTGGCCTCCCCCTCCGTGTCTCCAGCAATGGCTGCGCCCGCCAACCCCATGAGGGCACGGGGGAAGGCTCGAGGACGGTCAGGGTTGGTGCCACTGGTGTCGCAAGGCGGCCATCCCCACTCCTAGGCTGGGAGCACCACAGCGCGGGCAACTCCGCCGGGACGAGGCTCTTGCTCACCTCCAGTCCAGGTCCCGGCGCGGAGGTTGCAATCCCCTGGGGGTCGGCCATCCTCCGTGGGTTCCGGCGGGAGGGCGGGGGAAAGAGACTTCCCTGCCCCTGGCCAGGGCTCGACTGGGCCGGGGGCTGGCTGGGCGGGGAGCCCGGTAGCCGGGAGGCCGCGCCAAACCGGGAGTCGTGAGCGGCCTAGGGTGCCGTTAGGGGCTGCCGTCTCCCGCCCAGCAAGGATCCCGGTGCTCCGAGGGTGTGAGTTTAAACAGCAAGTAAAAAACCCGCGTCGAAAGAAAGGAACACATTTTATATTTTTAGTAGCTTTGTCGTTGTGGGCCGTGGAGTCCATTCCGAGTCAGCGACCCTATAAAACAGAGTAGAACTACCCCATAGGGTTTCCTAGACTGGAATCTTTTTTTTTTCTTCTATAAATCACAGAATTTACTACTGCTTGAAAGCTGTTGCATTTTTGTTTGAAGCTTTTTTTCTTTTTGTTTATTGTAGTTTAAGTGAAAGTTTACATTTCAAGTTAGCCTCTTATACAAAAATTTATATATACATTGTTATGTGACCGTAACTGCTCTCCCTATACTGTGACACTCCTTCTTTCCATCCGATTTCCCACGTCCATTCAGCTGGCTACTAACCCTCTCTGCCTTCTCAATTTACCTCTGAACAGAAGCTGCCCATTTAGTCTCATGTATCTACTTGAGCTAAGAAGCACACTCTTCAGGAGTATCATTTTATGTCCCACAGTCCAGTCCAATCTTTGTCTGAAGCGTTGGCCTCGGAAATTGTTTTAGTTCTGGGCTGATAGACAATCCGGGGACCGTGCTTTCCAGGGTTCCTCCAGTCTCAGTCAGACCATTAAGTGTGGTCTTTTTACTAGAATTTGAGTTCTGCACCCCACCTTTCCCTAGGCTGAAATCTTAACAGGCGCAGATTACCAGGTCTTTTCTCCTACAGAGCGGCTGGTGGGTTGGAACCCGGTTAGCAGCCAAGTGCTTACCTCTTGCGCCACCAGGGCTCCTTTTAGGACCTTTAACGTCACTTTTTCCTGCCTTTGAACAAGGGGCGCTGCATTTTCATTTTGCACTGGGCCCCGCAAATTACGTAGCCCACCCTGCTTACCTCATACATACCTGCAATTTGTTTCATTTTTTTCCTCCAGTTTCTAGGGGAAAAAAAAAGACAAGTAATTAAAAGGAACTACCACGAATACGGGAGCTTCCATTTCTCTCCCCCTTGTCCTTCTGAAGGTCCTGTCACCAGCCCTCCCACCCTAAACGTCTTTTCCTGTAATACCTGTTAGCACAACACCTTCTAGAGGGGGCAGTGAACCAGGGAAGGAGGGTGAGAGGCACACAAGGGAAATCCGTTGTGGCTGGGACTTGGCTGTATTTTTTGGGCTGCATGTAAATTCTTACTCCGTCAGCAAGCTATTTCTTCACAGGCACTTACTATGTACCCAGTTAGTGCTGGGCCTGAAGCAGAACGCTGTAGGGACGTAAGACAGGTACCATGAACCAAGCAAAACCGCCGACCTGCAGTTCCAGGAAATGAGGCTGTGCTCTGATCGGCAAGCTTTATTAAGGGATTGTTTGTGAGTAGGTAGATAGTGCAGCCCTAGGCAAATTAAATAGACATTGACCTGGGGGATTATGCCGTAAGACATGGCATGATGGAGACAGGCTGTGTGGACAGTGTGACCACAGATAAGGCAGGTCTGTAGACAGTGAACAGACCTAGGAAGAGTCATGGACATTTCATAGTCAGAAAGGGTCAAACCCAAAACCAAACCTGTTGCCATCAGTGGATTCCGACTCATAACGATCCTATAGGGCAGAATAGAAACGCCCCATAGGGATTCCAAGGCTGTAAATCTTTAAAGAGGCAGACTGCCGCATCTTTCTCCCATGGAGTGGCTCATGGGTTTGAACTGCTGACATTTTGGTTAGCAGCGGAAGACTTTAATCACTGTACCACCAGGGCTGGCTTAGACAGGGTAGGGTCAGGGAAATATATCTGCTGTGCCATCTAAGAAGTTCCTGTCAGGGAATCTAGGTGTCAGAAGCCACTGGCCCTACCCGTCTCCTCCTACAGCCCTAGTTTCCAAACACCTGGCGACCACAGTGATGCCTGCCCCGCCCCGCCCCCCATACGTTTTAAGTATCAGGCACTTCTTGACTGTTACAAAGGGCACATCAGACATTCCCAGGCTCACTGGAGACGCGGGCCAGGCACACCCAGGACATCCCAGAGGGAGATGAGGGGGCAGGGTGTCTATCTCAGTTTCCACTGTGCAGGCAGAGGTCTTGGTCACTAGCCTGGTGCCTGCCACTCATTTCACATCATTTCACATCAAGCCTGGCAGAGAGAGGGGGCAGCCAGAGCAAAGGCCTGGAAGCATCTAATATGGGACATACTGTACTAAAAAGTTATTCATTGTTTATTTGAATTTCAAACTTAACCAGGCAGCCCTACTCCAGAGGACAGTTTTATCACCCATACCAAACCCATTGCCACTGAGTTGATTCTGACTCATAGCGACCCTAGAGGACAAGAGTAGAACTGCCCCATAGGGTTTCCAAGGAGCACCTGCTGGATTCCAACTGCCTACATTTTGGTTAGCAGCCGAGCTCTTAACCACTGTGGCACCAGAGCTCCAGTTTTATCACAGCCTTTGTGAAATGTGTGAAATCAGAAATGAGAGCTCGTGGCAAGGAGGCCTCAGGACATCCCCTGTTAAGGGGCCAGGTATCTGGGGCTCTGCTGCCAGTGCTGCCACCTGCTTGTTGTGCCATCTGGAGTTAGCCCTTGCGCCTGGTGCAGTTCTTTTGTACAGTGGGATGGGAATGCCAGTGCCTTTTCTTCTTCTACCTCACCTAGGCTCTCTCCGAGGATGGGATACGGTGAGGGGTCATGGCAGAATCGATAAGGCCCAGAGATTTGCTGGGCCTGCCAGGCTCCATCAGAAGACTGCTCCGGAACCCTGCCTCGGAAGCTAAGATGCCCTCAGCTGCAAGTAATAGAAAACTGCAGCTCTACTGGCCTAAACAATGGAGAACATGTTTTATTTCACCCATTCAGTCCTGGCTTAGGCAGGTTCAGCGTTGGCTAATTCATCTGTCTCTCAAGGACCTGTGCTTTTTGTATCTCTCTGCCCTGTCACCACAGCAGTGGTGACTCAGCTTTCCTCGTGGTCACAACTGGCTGCTGCAGATCCAGGTGTCCTGTGCAGACACCATCCCATCAGGAGGAAAAAGAGGGGATGACTTCCTTGTGTCTAAGGCTAAGGCATCTTTCTCAGAAGGCCCCCAGCAGACATCTCCTTATGTCTCACTGTCCAGAATGTGTCATTTCCTCCTCTGGCACGGGAGTGTCTTACCACCATTAGTATTTACTCCTGCAGTTGTGCAGTGGAGCACACATCTTGCTGAGTTCTTTGGGGTCCGAATGTAGCTACCCAAATAAAATCAGGTTCCTCACTCTCTTCCCTACCTCATTCTATAAAGGGTTTGAGGCATTGTTTGTGTGTGTTTGTGTGTGTGTGTGTGTGTGTGCTTTAAGTGAAAGTTTACGACTCAAGTTAGTTTCTCATACAAAAATTTATATATACATTGTTATGTGACCCTAGTTGCTGTCGCTATACTGTGACAGCACACTTCTCCTTTCCACCCAGATTTCCCGTGTCCGTTCAACCAGCTCCTGTCCCTTTCTGCCTTCTCATCTCACCTCCGGACAGAAGCTGCCCATTTAGTCTCATATATCTACTTGACTAAGAAGCACACTCTTCACAAGTATCATTTTATGTCCCATACTCCAATCTAATCTTTGTCTGAAGAGTTGGCTTCAGGAAGGTTTTAGTTCTGGGCTAACAGAGAGTCTGGAGGCCATGTCTTCTGGGGTCCCTCCAGTCTCAGTCAGACCATTAAGTCTGGTTTTTTTACTAGAATCTGAGTTCTGCACCCCACTTTTCTCCTGCTACGTCAGGGACTCTCTGTTGTGTTCCCTGTCAGGGTGGTTAGTAGTGGTAGCTGGGCACCATCTATTTCTTCTGGCTTCAGGCTGATGATGTCTCTGGGTTATGTGGCCCTTTGTTTCTTGGGCTAATATTTTCCTTGTGTCTTTGGTGTTCTTCATTCTCCTTTGCTCCAGGTGGGCTGGGACCAATTGATGCATCTTAGATGGCCGCTCACTAGCTTTTAAGACCCCAGACTCCACTCACCAAAGTGAGATACAGAACATTTTCTTAATAAACTTTGTAATGCCAGTTGACCTAGATGTCCCCTGAAACCATGGTCCCCAGACCCTCACTCCTGCTACTCTGTCCCTCGAAGTGTTTGGTTGTGTTCAGGAAACTTCTTAGCTTTTGGTTTAGTCCAGTTGTGCTGATTTCCCCTATATTGTGTGTTGTCCTTCTCTTCACCTAAGATAATTCTTGTCTACTATCTAGTTAGTGAATTCCCCTCTCACTTCCTCTCCACCCTCGGTAACCAGGTTTGAGGCATTTTTAATTTTTCTTTTGTTCTTTTTTAATATAAACTTAACCATTACAGAGGAAGAATCTAATGATGACCATGACCAAACTAATGATTTCACTTATTCTAAGCGTACTTCTAGCCTTTGATAATCTGCATAATTTTGTTTTATGTAATTGCAATCTGGTTGTACTTGTGTTATTTTGATTTTATCATTTTAACATCATTTCACATTTTCATTTTCATATATTGATGTAGATCATCTGCTTGACCATTTAAACGAATATATAATAAAGATAATTGCAGCGAACTTTTATTAAGTACTATGTGCCAGGTACTGATCTAATTGTTTTACATGGATTATCTCATTTACTACTCATAACAACCCTATGAAGTGTGCACTATTATAATCCCCATTTTCAGATGAGGAAACTGAGGCACAGAGTATTTAGTAACGTCCTGTAGTCTAATTGCTGAGCCGAAGTGTTTAACCATTATGTAATTTACATCATCATGCTTTTACCTTTGGGACAGCTTCCATTTTTGTGGTAGTTGTTGTTGATACTATAAAAAGTAGAGCAGGGAGCATTTTTGTAAACATTACCCCTTTTCTTCTTTTTATCTTTAGTTACTCCCTTGGGAAGTGATGGCCTCACAGTGGTATTTTGAAAGCCCAGGAAGAATGTATAGCCCGTTTCATCTTCCCACAGTACTCTTTGGAAAGATTGAACCAATTATAGTGTCAACTGCAAGTCCAAGTGCACCCGTTTCTCTGCCATCATTGGACTGTTTGTAGTTTGGTGTTGTCTAATTGTCACTTAAAGTTTTAGTTTGTAATTCTTTAGTTTCCAAGTGGAACTTTTCATGCTTCCTTGTGTTGATGGCCTTTAATTATTCATGTGTAAGCTGCCTATTTATGCCCATTGACCAGCTGTGTGATTGGAGTTACTGACTCCACATGTGTATAGCAGTGTTTTTATAGTGAGCTATCAGTTACATATTTTTCCATTCTGTAGCTTTCTCTTAATACTGCATTTTATTTTGCAAAGATGTTTTTATTCTGAATTATTCTAATAGATCCTTTTACTTTCCCCTCGTTCTTAATTGCCCTGGCCTGGACATAGGGATCATCTGGCACTTGAGGGCGATGGTTTTTATTAATTTTTCTTATGCAGCCAACCTTTATGATGGACCAGTGGACCGAACCGTGCCTCACCTATGAAGGCTTTTCAGAAGCCCCTTTATGAGCTCCAGGAAGCAATTCAGATGAGAACTGGTGCTTGGGTGCTAGCTGGCTGGCCCCTGGCCATATCCAGCCACCCCTAGGCACCCTAGCCATCTGTATACCAGCTACAAAGTGTCGACCGGCACACCCAGGCTCAGAAAGCCAGACATAGTGGCGGCTGGAGACTTCACAGAATCCTTGTGATTAGAAATGGAAAAGGCCCGTTAGCTTGTTTGGTCTCCTTCTCCTCCTCCCGCGGGCCCTAGCCAGCTCTGCAGGGTGACTTACAATTTGCTCTGTCACTTTGAGCACTCAGCTGAGTTTTCTGGGCCTTATCTGTGAAATCCAAGAGCTGGACCAGATTGCCTTTTGGTTCTTGTGCCATTTTGGAGACTTGGTGAAAGCTGCGCACACTCTCCCTAGAGAAATACACAGTTCATATAACATTTTGCATATCCCCTTAGGACATTTATAGCTCTCAGAAGCCCATCTACAACTCTAGTCCACAGTCTGCAGGTTTAGAACCCAAAGGCTTGTTAATCTCAGAGATCCCTTTCAGCTCATAAGACCCAAGCTCTAGAAAGTTTCCTATCAAGGAATGTAGGGATGGGAGTGGGCAAAAGGGTGACTCTTGTATATGGACGAAACAACTGCTCAGTCCAAAGGTTTCACTATCAGGTATTTGTATTATTTATTATTTTCCAGGGTTGAGTCCAATTCTGTGATACCATGTTCTTTCCCCTTGTCTTATCCTTTTTACGTTTTGTACTGCCTCTGACTGAAGCGACTGAAATCTTCCAGGTTTATGGGCTGGGGCTTCAAATGCTGTTGGACCTTTACGTCAGAGGGATACAGTGGCAGAGCATCTCCCCAGGTGTTCCTGGCCACTTCCAGGGGCTGTTAGCCTTTGCCTGCTGGCCCTTAGTCTCCTCTTAAAGTTCTTTAGCAGCTTGGACAAGAGAAAATGGGCTGGTTGGGTTGATGCTTATGTGAGCAAATGGGTGCTTTGGATTTGGAAGACAGGGAGACAACTTTCTTCTGAGATCCTCTCTAGTGCTTTCCCAGCACCTCTGGGCTTGCTTGGTTAAGAGGCTTTGCTGCAGTTCCCAGGGACTTAGAGTTTCTAATTTCCTCAAATGACCTGCCTGAGAGGGAGCTGTAAGGAGTGACTCAGCCTCAAAGATCGTTCTCAGGGGTCAGAGCAAAGACTCCCAGTGCAGATTGCTATTAGCTGGAGGGGAGATGCCAGCATCTTCCAGCTGTGGAGACCAGCCCAGCCTCCTGGAATGGGGTGGAGGCAGTAACAGATACAAGTCTTTCTGGTGGGAGGCTGATGGTATGCCTACCTGTAGGTGTGCACAGGCACACAAGCACCAGGTGCTTTTGAATATTTGGATTTGACCCAGGAAGCTGACAGGGCTTGGGGTAAGAGGGAATGAATCAAAATCTTAAACATTATTTTTAATGTTTCTGGAATCACTTCCCTCCTCCTGGCCACCAGAATGTTTCTGTAAAATGTGGGGCGAGTGATACAGGAATTGCAGTTGTTAGGTGCCCTCAGGTTGGTTCCAACTCATAGCGACTCTGTGTACAACAGAATGAAACACTGCCAGGTCTTGCCATCCTCATGATGGTTGTTATGCTTGAGCCCATTGTTGCAGCCACAGTGTCAATCCATCTCCTTGAGGGTCTTCCTCTTTTTCACTGACCCTCTACTTTACCAAGTATGATAATCCTTCTCCTGGGACTGGTCCCTCCTGATAACATGTCCAAAGTATGTGAGATGGAGTCTCACCATCCTCACTTCTAAGGAGTGTTCTGGCTGTACTTCTTCCAAGACAGATTTGTTCGTTCTTTTGGCAGTCCGTGGTATATTCAGTATTCTTTGCCAACACCATAATTACAGGAATTAGCTCCTAAATATTTCACCAAATTATAGGATGGTTTTGCCATGTGATTTTGCAGCCTGAGTGTGGAGGGTCTTTGGGTCACTGGCCATTAACTTTTTTTAGGCCCTTCTGGTTCTACCATAGTTGTTAATGCTGTTCTTATTTCCTGCCTATTCTGGAATTCATCCCTGAACATTTATTTTGACAAGAGCAATGCTTCTTTTTAAAAATTCACTTACAAACAATTTTGCCAATGGTTCTCCTTTCAAATTAGTTGATGAGGAGTTTGTTCACAGTGCAAATGTGCCTACAACTTTAAGAAAGTTCATTCCAGCTCATGCTTTCAACTCAAGTTGAAGCTGTGTGAAGTCAGAGGTTTTCTCATATCTGTGGAGGCGAAAGCCTACTACTCCTAGACTGGGCACAGCATTGTTGAATGTCCATCACTTATTATTTAAGTAGCCAATGATGTCTTTGAAAAAAGCCTGGCTGTAAAGTTGCCAAAACAATGCACTGCTTTGTTTCAAGCCACTGTAAACTCTCTCTTTTCCCAAATCATTTTTATCTCCAGTGCTTTGGTCACGGTCTTTCTGCTTCTTTCCCCAGTGAAACCATGTTACATTCCCCAGAATATCTCTCAGAAAAACAATTTTCATTGTTGTCTGGTCAACTTAGTTTTTCCTAATGACCCAGGAAAGAAACGGGGTTCTTCTCCAGCCTTATACATCTTCATCAGCACACACACAAGGTTTTATATGGAGTTCTCACAACTTCGACCAGCTGTGATGGCTGCTGTAATGTGGCTAGCTTAGATGGTGTGTTTTTAAAAGATAGGTAATTCTATTATTTTTGTCATGTGCAGTCACATAGGGGAGCTAATTTAATAAGAGTTTAATCATTTGTATTTTGTGGCACTTTTATGTAAATAGATTTTTTCTGGAGTGCTTGTACTATTAATGGTTGCACTACGCATGAGGTTAGCAACCCTCTTTTTTTCACATTGCAAGGGTAAGCTTGAATTCAGCCTAAGACTGAATTATCAGAATTACTCTGGGGTCTAAACAAACAGTATTTAGAACTTGATCCTCTCACTGTTTGATGTCTAGGGAAATATAAGCTTAAATTTGATGGCTTTGAATGCAGAACCGATATCCTTTGCAAGCTTTTTGTCTGTGGGTTTGGGCAGTGTTGTCCTAAGGGATGAAGCAAAAAAAAAATTTTTTTTTTGGTATCTGTCCTTGCACAAGGGATGATACCCCCCCCCCCCAAAAAAAAACCTTCTGTTCTGCACAACTGGTGTAGTGGTTAAGGAGCTACGGCTGCTAACCAAAACGTTGGCAGTTCAAATCCACTAGGCACTCCTTGGAAACCCTATGGGACAATTCTGCTGTGTCCTTTAGGGCCACTATGAGTCGGAATGGACTCTATGGCAAGGGGGTTTGGTGGTTTTTTTTTTTTTTTTTTTTTTTTTGGACCTTACACAGAGTTAACTAATAGTGACCAAAAATTGTTGCTCCTGGGGGTGTGAGAAGATTTAAGATTTGAAAGCCCTTTCAGTTGTCAGTTGTCACAGAATCCCTACAAAAAGTATTACACCAATTTTACTAATGAGGAAACTTCCACAATGAGGAGACTTAGATAAAAGGCCACAAAGCTGGTAAATAGCAGAGCTGGGATTCTTTTCTACTACATGCAGTCGCAGCCCTATCGTCTTCTCCACCTTTACGGCACAAGACAGACGCGCAAGAGTATTTTCAAACTCCCCCCCCGCCCTTTATTGGAGCCTTTGCGTTCCTGGCGCCGGCGCCGCCGCCGGGAGAAGTCCGCAGGGCCCGCCCGCCTCCCCGTCATGTGACCGGCGAGCGCGCCCCGCCGCCAAGCATGCCGGGAGGCGGCACCCAGTGCACGGGCCGCGGGCTTCCGCGCGTGGGCGGCGGGGCGGGGAGGCGCCCGCGGAGGGGCCGGGGCTCGGAGAGAAACCGCGGGGTAGGAAGCACCCCCCGAAGAGCCGCAGCTCCTCCGACCTCCCCGTCGAGGCGCTCCCCGTCTCTGCCCGCAAGTGGAGTGCGAACTGGGCCTGAGCTGAGGGCGGAAGAACCGCTCATCTGTTGGTTAATTGTAAGCAACTCGAATGAAGAATGAAGTCAGGCCCGGACCCCTTGCATACTTTCGCACGTTTTTGGGGAGGTGCTGCCCGTGCTCAGCTTGACGGCGCCAGCCAACACCTCTGAAGGCTTCTCACACCCGGGGGTGCTAGTACTCGGTTCTTCTCATGCTTAAATGAGAGGACTATGTGCGTAATCACGTTTTTCTAGCAATATCTGCACATTTTTCCTTCACCTACTCAGACATTCCCCATTTCTCCTCATAATCACTTTCTCTCACACACGCTTAGCCTTTGGCAAGCGAAGTGGAATCTCGGGTCGTTGTCAGACCTCAAGTGTTTAAGCTGCTGAAGCACAGAGCATATTTAGTTTAGGTAGTTTACTGTTAGGAAAATAAACCACCTTCTGCAGTTACGCCAGCTCAGATTTTTCCTCTGTTGGGTCAATGTAGATTATCTATTGAAGGAAAAAATGTTTAATTAAAAAGGAATAAAATTAACTTCTAGCTCCTTGAGGTTGAGGGGAGCTGGGACAAGGAACAGCTATAGACAAGTGCAAAAATACCAGAGGCCAAGGGAAACTACTATTGGAGTGCGAAATCTTCCGGCTCCTGGTGATCAACTTTCCTTAATACTCAGTTTTCTTAGTTCACTGCCCACGGATTTCCCAGGGACTCCACTCTAAGAGGATTCTAGACTGGCTGACAGGTTCTAGAACCTGTTAATGGTTCTTCATTACCACCTACCCAGAAAAGGCTTGGAGGAGTTATGTTTCATGGGTTTCTTGGAGACAATATGATTGAATTATATCTATATCCCAACCATGCAAGTGTAGTCAACCCCTCTTACCTCTCTCTAGGTGTGGTGCCAGTTGGTTCCTGCCTTTTTAACAGGTAGATACAATGAGGTCTTAAGCAGATAGGCAGCTCATTGGAAGGGAGCTCTTTCTCCTTACCTCACCATGATGAAATGGTGCTCTTTTCTGTTGAGGGAATACTTGCCCTTCTCATCATATACCTGATGCATTTTTCTTGTCTCTTTGTTCTCTGGCATTTTCTCTGGTCTAAGGCAAGCATTTCCTGCCTTTTCTGATCCTTCTTTGTGTGTGCATGGGTGTCAGGAGGAAAGAGGAGGAAGATTTCTGATAAGCAATTGGTGAGCAGGAAATGGCTATTTGGTACAGATTGTTCTGCAGAATTAGGGAGTGCTGATGGTGCTGATGCTGGTGAGGAGTCAAGGTTAGAAGGATTCAGTAGATCATGACATGGAGTTCTCTACTCAAAACCAAATGGTTAGTGAGGGCTCCCTGAAGTATGCTCACTTCAGGCCAGGTCAGCAGTAGGCTTTTGGAAGACTCTCCCCACCCCTCCTACTTCCTGAGTGCTGTCTACATATTTGTAGAATTTAAGAGATGAGGTGCTTGGAGAAAATGGGAAAGTCAAGTTTTTGAAACAGAGCTTTGTTGGCACGATGTTAGAGCCCTCAAAGCTTTACAGGAATTCTCCTGTTGGGATTGCAATTTCTGTTATGTAGAAATGAGACATCTTCGAAAAACAGGAGTTCTAGGCTTATATAACAACAGCTTCACTTGCAGCTCACACAGACCCTTTGTGTCTTGCTGCTGCTGCTTTTTTTTTTTTTTCTTCCTGTTTTCTAAAAAAAATTTTGGGGAAAACATACACAGCAAAACATCACCAATTCAACAATACTGGTTACGTTCTTCAAGTTGTGCTACCATTCTCGCTATCCATCTCCAAATTATTTCACCCCTATTTAAGCTTCTCACCTAACTTGTTGAGTTGCTGCTGTCAATTTGATCCCATATAAACCTTTAAAAGAGCACAATGATCAAGGGAAACATTCTTTGCTAATTGAGCTAAACTCTTGTTTGGTTTAAAGATGACTTCAGGGGATAGTTTCAGTTTAAGGTTTAAAGATTACCTTATGGCAGTCGTTTAGGGGACAGGGGTCATCCAGCCTCAACGACTCCAGAAAGTCTGGATTTCATGAGAATTTGAAATTCTGTTCCATATATCCCACCTTTTTGATCAGAATTCTTCTGCAGAATCTTTGATCAAAGCGTTGTGGCTGGCTTTTGATCAGCCACAAAGCATTTGACGTTCTTGGAGGTGTATTACATGAAGAATCAGTTACTGAGCAGTTGGGACATGGTGAGAAGTCTTGGCCACATCCATGTCCACAAAAACATCTCCAGACTGTCCAGTCGCTGGCTTCTTCACTGAAGGCACCGTGTGCTGCCAGGTAATGCCCTATGCAGTCTAAAAACCAGAGTCAAAGGGAAGGCTGCAGATGATGGCAAATCTAGAACTAGAGCAAGAGACAGGCCTTTACAAGACAGTGACTTCCTTCTGAGGTTCCCAGCATCCCTGGTTGTATCTGTTTCTTTCTTGGGTGAATTCTGTTTGGGCTCCGGCTCTCTTCTCTCTCTGCCCAGGGTAGGAAAGCTCAGAAACAGGTGTTCAACAGTCAGGCAGTGTAGCCTATGGGAAGAAGAAAGGGGCTTTGAAGTCAAAGGCTGAGTTTGAATTCCAGCCTGACCAATTACTAATGTTGTTTTAGACAAGATACTTATCTTCTGTGAAAATACATTCTACATTGGATTTATGTAGGGGCTAAACTGCAGTCAAGAAATCAAACGATGTATTGCATTGGGCAGATCTGCTACAAAAGACTTTTTTTGAAAAGTAAAGATGTCACTTTGAGGACTGAGGTGCGCCTGACCCAAGCCATGGTGTTTTTAGTGGTCTCGTAGGCATTCGGAAGCTGGACAATGAATAAGGAAAACCAGAGAAGAATTAATGCCTTTGACTTATAGTGTTGCTGAAGAATATTGAATATACCACGAACTTCCAGAAGAATGAACAAGTCTGTCTGGGAAGAAGTACAGCTAGAGTGCTCCTTAGAAGCGAAAAAGGTGAGACTTCGTCTCCCGTGCTTTGAATATGTTATCAGGAGGGATCAGTCCCTGGAGAAGAACATCACACATGGTAAGGGAGAGGGTCACTGAGAAAGAGGAGACTCCCGCCAGGATGAATTGACACAGTGGCTGCAACAGTAGGCTCAAAGATAGCAACGATTGTGAGGATGGCACAGACTAGGCAGTGTTTCGTCCTCTGGTATATAGAGTGGCTGTGAGTCGGAACCGACTTGAGGCCACCTAACAACAACAAGTGATGTACAGAAAGTGCCTCTTTTTTTTTTTTTTTAAGTTAATGAGGCTGTGTTTTACTGTGGAGAATGCCGCTTTAAAAAAACCAAAAACCCAAACTGGTTGCCATCAAGTAGATTCCGACTCATAGCGACCCTACAGGACAGAGCAGAACTGCCCATAGAGTTTCCAAGGAGCGCTTGGTGGATTCAAACTGCCACCCTTTTGGTTAGCAGCTGTAGCTCTTAACTACTATGCCACGAGGGTTTCTAAGGTTTCCTTACAGTCCCTGTAAGGACGGCCCTAGAAAAGCCAACAGTAAAGATGATAGTGGGTAACATTTATTGAGTGCTTAATATGTGCTAGGCATTGTTCTAAGTGTTTTAAATATTTTGACTGATTTAATCCTTACAACAGCCCTGTGAGGTAAGTACTGTTAGTATTATCTATTTTGTAGATGTGGAAACTGAAACACAGACAGCTTAAGTTACTTCTCAAGTCTTAGAGAAAATTCTAGTATGTGAACACAGGCAGTCTGGCTCCAGAGTTTGGGCTCTTAACAGTACACACTGCCTTTCAATATAGGCTCTTATATTAGGGAATCAAACAGTGTTGTCAGCAACCTGCGGGGTGCTGAGACCCTGAGAAGCCATACTCCAGCTACCACAGCCTGAGCAATCTCTGTCCTACTCTGGTGCTTTCCCTTGGTTTGTCACAGTGCTATTGTTAGCACTGAGGAGACCGCTGTCTTTAGCCTTCCTACTGAACAAATGGCCCACTGAGAACTTTCCCTTTGGCTGAGACCTTTCCCTCCCTCTTGGCCTGATAGGCCCTTATTATCAACATGGTAGAAAGCCAAGGCTGTTTCCTTATGGGAGGTGGTGGGGGTGAGAGTAGACCAGAAGGCCATGGAGAGTTCAGGGAAGCTGAGGAAAACTCCAGGCATTGTTCCTTGCCAGTCAGGTCTTCCCTGAGTCCTCCCAGACAGTTGTTAGCATTTCTAGATGAGACTGGTTTGATACTGGTTTTCCAGACCTTTCCTGATCTGCTGAGCTCAAGCTTCTTAATTTCAAGCACGCCAGTGCAACAGGTTGGAAAGGGCACCGGCCTTCGATATGACCAGAGTAACAGAGCTGGAGCTGCCCAGGGCTCCTCCCGGAGACCATCAGCAGATCTGTAAGTACATCAGGCAGCAGGAGGGGTGAGAAGGCAGCTCTAGCTCAGCTGCCTGTTGGGGAGACACACTCTTATCTAGAAGGCAGCTTTCCGTCACTTTCTGCAGATGATGCCTTTTGACTTTCTACTCTGACCTCAGTCAGCGTCTACCTAATTTTGGGGTTGGACACCAGTGAAAACGTCTGTCCCTTCCATTCTTCTCCAGCCACGGGAAAGCTCATTACCTCTGGTGACTTAGTAATGACTCTTTCAAATGTCAGTGAACAATACCTGTCATGTGGGCCAGGTCTCTGGGTCTTTTCCACGGGTAGTTTTTAGTTGGCTCCTGCTCTGAGTCTGGGAGTCGGCAAGATGAAATGTCAGTGCAGACAGTTTCCAGCCTCAAGGTTCTGAAAGGTCCATCCTCTTTTACCTGGCTCAGGGAATCCAAACTGTCATTTCAGAGAGGTCTCTCATCACCTGTCAATCTAGCACCCTAGCCCTGCCCCTCTGGCCCTGAGGTCAGCTCTGTTCAGCCCAGAAATGAGCTGCCACTGCTCCTTTAGGGTCCTTCAGGAGTCAGTGACCTTTTGAAGCTTTCACGTCGGCAAAAATTTCCCAGACATCTGCTCTCTGCCAGGTACGTGCTAGGTGCTGTGGAAACAGAGAAGTCATACAGAGCTTCTGCCCTTAAGGAGCTGTCCAGTTTGGGGATTCCCCTTGGCCTCTTGACAGTTATCACTGTGACATTTAGGAGAGGGAAAACAAGATCTGAACTGGTTGGGCAGACAAATCCTAAGTGAATAATTTCTTTTATAATGAGCAGCACAAAGCCGATTCCTATGAGATGGAGGTTAAAGATGTCCCAAATGTCCAGCTTTTCCAAGCTGCTATACCATTCCATCATCTCTAACATCAGCTACTCCCTCTCCCCTCAGTACTCTCCCTCCTGTCTTTGGCCTCCCTAATTCGCTGCAGCGTCTCACAGGACTCATGAACCGTATCAAAGAAATGGCTCACTGGGTTGTGGAGGCTGGCAAGTACCAAATCCATGGGTCGGATATAGGCTTGTCCTGACCCACGTGGCTGCAGGAGCTGATGAACCCAAACTGGCAGGTCAGACTACAGGCTGCTGGCTCACAAGGCTGCGGAAGCTGGCGAATCAGGTCAGACGATAGGCCACCAACCCTCAGGACTGTGAAGGTCAGCAGATCTTAGAATCAGCAGATCAGATGGCAGGCCTCTGGCCCAAGGCTCAAGAACCGGATGTTAGACGATCATGAGCCAGATGTGGGAGACAGCAAGCCCCACTAGAGCATCCACACATATCCCTTAGATGCAGACCACGCCCCAGGGAAGGGGGTAACTTGAGTAAGGGTGGGACTTGAGTCACGCCCTCCTGCAAGGCTGCTTCCCAAGACACACCCTACACCAATCCTGCCTCATCAACATGTAGGCGTCAGGATCCACGAAACAAAACAGAGGACAACCACACAATACTGGGAATCACGGCCTAGTCAAGTTGACGCACAGTCCCAACCCTTATAGGTTCCCTATGCCTTATGCGCATAATCCCATCTAGTCGCTGTGTGTGAGTCAAAAAGACCATGGCTAGGAGGGCCACATTAAGTAATTCATTGCATCACAAATCCCCAGCTGCCTTTTGGGCTGCAGTGTTGTTGTGCCCTGGGGCAGTGTGCCACTTGATCTGTCTGGAGAGCACAGTGAGTGAGAGCCTTCATCTGTGGCTGGTGGCTCTGGGCTGTAGGTAGTCAGCCTATGGGCTGTAACCTGGGCTGCCCCAAGAGCATTTTGGCTCCTCCTGGGGAGCTAAGAGGATGTTAAGGCACAGGGGCCACATCTGTTTTGCGTGCTCTTCTTGTCCACTCTGACAGGGCCTCAGAGAAACCTTCTCTGGAATTTTCTCTGAGGAGATGCCTCATCTTTTATATACATGGAAAAGACCCTTTTGGATGGTATGTATACCAGAGGACTGACTACATTGCCAAACTCTGCCTTGCCTTTAGGGTTCAGTTTTGGCGGTTAGTTTTCCCCTTGAACGCACAGGTTGGTGAAGGAAGGCTTGGGAGCGTAGCCAAGGAAGGAGCCTGTTGCACCCTGTCCCACTTGCTGCCTTGGACCTAACTACTACACACCCTTCTTTGAGGTCTCCCAGGAGACACCAACCAATCCTGGCCATAGTGTCCCTGGCATAGGGCATGGCTGGTGCCCAAAGTGCCAGGCCAGGCCAGAGATCATATACACAAATATCTTTGACATTCCTGGGCAGCTTCTATTAGAACAGTTCTGGGTTCTGTGCAGAGAACCTGGAGAGTTCTTTCGCTAACACTACCTGGAGCAGTTCTCCAGTGTCTTTACCTGGAATCACCTTCCACAGTCATGGTGAGGAGAAGTGCTTGGAACTTCATAAAGCCCAGTTCATGTATAAGGTCTGTTCCATCTCAGCCTATCTCCCAGTATAGAAATGGCCAGCCATTGTTTGCAGAGTTGGAGAACCAGGCACAAACAGGCCACCACCAACCTGACTTCCAGGCATTGGGGGTTATGATGAGAAGATGAACTCGTTTCTTTCATTACTGATGCCAGGCCTATGTCTCCTCCTCAGTGCTCACTTGTCTAAAAGTGGAAAATTTTAGTACTCAAAGTTTTTCACACTATGTATTTGTGATATTTCTGGTTTTGCTTATTGAAGAAAATTAACATTTGTAGAATGTTTACTGAACACTGTCCTGCGTCCTTAAATGCATCAGGTCTTAATCAGTCATCACGACAACTATTATTACTTCATCTTTTGGACAAGGAAACATATTCAGAAAGGTTAGCCAAGTTGAGACAGTCACGTAGCCTCAATCAATGGATTTCTTCCTAGACCTACCAACTCGTAGTTGGAGCTTGCCCATGTTTCTGGTTTGGTATACTGTATTGCTTTCAGGTAATAAAACCTCTAAATGAAAGTAAACCGGTTTGTTTGGTGGTTGCTGGTGTGATTTGTTCCCAAGTGGCCTGGATTAATGAGCTCCATGGTGGTTTCCCCTTTTTAATTAGAGACACTGTACCTGTCCTTCCTGTAGGAAGCTGATGTCACTGAGTGTGATCATTGCCCTGGGTTGTGTTCCTAGGAGCAGGGACAGGTTGACCGAGCCCCCTGAGCCCCTAGTGTGGTGCTGCAGCAGGAGACTAGGCCTAAGCTAGAGGCTTGGACCGCTCACCTCTGCAGTCTCTCAACTCTGAGACTCTGGGGCCTTCGTAAGCGTGATGAAGCACCTGAAGAGATTCAGAGCCCTGACCGAATGTAAGGTATCGTATTGTTATTTTTTTCTCATTGCTAATGCCAGCAGTGAATTCTCTGGAGAAAGTAAGTCATCTCAGCAATCACTTGGTCTCAAAAAGGGAACCTGAGAAACAGCAGCTAATGCTTCTACTTGAAAATGAGGCCCTGAGGAAGCATAGAAAAGGGCAGGGGCCAGGCCTACCACTGTTTCCTCTCTAAGCCTTGGCCTTGTTAGAGGTGGAAGCTAGTTGTTGGAAATAGTAAAATATGGTTCTTTTAGCTGCCAGGGTTGTAGTTAGTAGTATAACTAATACTAGCTACCAGTGAGCACTCACTATGTGCCAAGCGCTGTGTTACTGGTTGCCATCGAGTCGATTCCGACTCCAAGCCACCCTATAAGACAGAGTAGAACTGCCCCCATAGGTTTTCCAAGGAGCGACTGGTAGATTTGAACTGCTGACCTTTTGGTTTGAAGCTGAGCTCTTAACTCCTGCGCCACCAGGGCTCCAAGCACTGTGTTACGTACTATATATATGTTATTTGATTCTCACTTACTCTCATAGCAGAACTATGAGGTAGATGTTATTGTACCATTAGCACCACCCAGGGACTATAAAGGTGCCTGATCCATCCATTTATCAGTTATTAGTGAGGGCGCTCCATACCAATTAGTACTGTTGTTATTCACAAATAAGTCATTGATAGAAAGGTTGACTAGGATTAGACTCAGGAAAGAACATTCTGAGGTCCTGCTAGAGGCATCACTCAAGGTTTCTGAGGGTCCATTATTGATAGCCTCTGAGGGTGTAGTTGCTCAAATAGCTTCAAAACCATCCAACTACCCTTTGATGCAGATTTTATGTCTCTATCTTTTAATGCAACTTGATGAAATCTGAACACGCTTTCTATGGGATTCTTCCTGGTCTTCTAGCTTGCATCAAAAGAAGAAATGAGGGTGGTTTGTTGAGACCTTTTCTGAGTGAGCCCATGTAGACTTTTAGTGATCTCCACTTTTTTCTGTAAAAGTTCACAGTACAAAAATAAAAATAAAAAATAAATGTTTACAAGTCCAGCCTTATGTTTGCCAGTCTGAAGCTTCCAGAATCCAGTTTGGAAAAACATGAGGCAAATATTTACCCATCTTTAGTCTTCTGCCCCTTCTCTTGTTCTCTGTTTTAGTTACTAGCAATGGTTCTGTGAATACATACATTTGAATGTTTTTAGGGCTGCCCTTGGTAGCAAGCAAGGTGGGCTGTGAGAACCCCCTTTGTTGGGGACCTTGGATAATCTGAATTCTCTAATAACACTGCTCTGTGGGGCTTTAGGGGTAAACTTGAGTTATTCAGAAAAGGTTTATGAGATACAAGTCCATCTTCTGATGTATCCCTTCTGCGTGGCTCATGATATTGGGGCAGACACTAAATTCAGAAAGGTAGGACTGGCTCCTGTGAATCACAGATGATAACCCTCAAATGGAGGTCAATCAAATGGCTACAAACCAACATTTTTTAATTAAAGTGAATACAGTAGAGTGAAATAGAAAATATCAGCATGCATTACACAAAGTAATGGTAAGTACTGTTTTATGAAACTCTTGTTTTCAGTTTTATGTGTCTGCACGTGTGAGGAATATACTGGAGTATACTGTAAAATATATTTCTTGCAGTGGTGTCTTTGTTGTCTAATGCTGCTATAACAGAAATGCCACAAGTGGATGGCTCTAACAAAGAGAAATTTATTCTCTCACAGTCTGGGAGGCTAGAAGTCAAAATTCAGGGCAGCAGCTCCAGGGAAAGGCCTTTTCCCTCTGTTGGCTCTAGAGGAAGGTCTTTGTCATCAATCTTCCCCTGGTCTAGGAGCTTCTCAGTGCAGGAACCCCGGGTCCAAAGGACACTCTCTGCTCCGGGCACTTCTTTCTTCATGGTGTGAGGTCTTCCATCTCTTTGTTTGCATCTCTCGTTTATGTCTCAAAAGAGACTGACTCAAGACACAGCTTAATCTTGCAGGCTGAGTCCTGGTTTATTAACATAACTACCTCTAATCCTGCCTCATTAACATCGTAGAGGTAGGATTTACAACACATAGGAAAATCACATCAGACGACAAAATGGTGGACGGTTACACAATACTGGGAATCATGGCTTAGCCAAGTTGGCACACATTTTAGGAGGACACAATTCAATCTATAACAAGTGGGTCACAATTAAAAAAGCTTGGGGGCTAGGCAGTGGTCTCTATAGACCCACATGGGGAGTAGTTCTTAAGTCCATAAATTAAATTCTAAAACAGTAACTCTTAGACAGGGTTTCCCTAATCTGTGTGGCAAAGAGGTGCTTAGCATTGCTCTACCATGCTAAACCTGAGGCAAGCTGAGCTCTGTGTCTTCTCTTTTCTGCTTCTGGGCTCCTGACCCTCCCCGTTCCCAATAGGAACTTTCCTCCTGCTTCTCAGAAAGCCCGACTCTGCACTTTCTGCTCCTTAGTGCTCCTGAAGACCAGAGGAACCAAAAGTATGTTTTAATGCTGCTGCTGCCACTACTTTCAAGAGTTTCTTGATCCCTGTACTACGAAAGCTGTACCCAGGCTACGACTAAGGAGCCAGATGTTGAGGAGATTTTGTTGCTTACTGATTGCTGGTTTTTGTTAGGAAAGGGGGGAAAGGGAGGACGTGAGACGGTATAAAACCCACTGTTGTCGAGTTGGTTCCGACTCACAGTAACCCTATAGGATGGAGTAGAACTGCCCCACAGGATTTCCAAGACTGTAAATCTTTACGGAAGCAGACTGCCACATCTTTCTCCCGAGGAGTAGTTGATGGGTTCAAACCACTGACCTTTCGGTTAGCAGCCAGGGCTCCTCCCAAACTGAATGCACAGTAACAGAAATACTTACATAAAGCAGTGTTGTTGCATGGGGAGGTTATTGTTTTTGTTTCCCTTTTTGTATTTTTTTAAGAAGTTGGCTTGTTCCTCAAACCAGTGTGTTTCTATTTGGGGTATTAATGGCGCTACATTTGAAGAGTGAATCTCTTGAATGATATGCCACTTTCAGCTTTCATTCCTGGGAGTCACCTGGGCAGTGGTTTGATCTGATTTTCCCTTATGGTGGCCTGCTCAGGAATAGCCAGTACATGGATTGCCCAGACCACCAGGCTCTCTAGAGTAGGACCTGCGCTGTGGTGCCCTCAGCCTTGGCTGCTCTGAAGCAGGGAGGGGTGAGAATAGGAATTGGTTTATGTTAAAGAGCCCAGAGCTGCAGAACTGGAGTGCTTTCTTTAGAAGCTCACCCCTTTAAAAATGATTTTCACTTTACTATTTATTTAAAATAGTAAATCAGGAAAAGTGTGCATCAGGGTTGTATACTTTCACCATACTTATTCAATCTGTATGCTGGGCATATAATCCCAGAAGGTGGACTGTATGAAGAAGACTGGGGCATCAGGACTGGAGGAAGATTCATTAACAACCTGTCATATACAGATGATACAGCCTTGCTTGCTGAAAGTGAAGAAGACTTGAAGCACTTACTGATGAAGATCAAAGACCACAGCCTTCAGTGTGGATTAAAACTCAACATAAAGAAAACAAAAATCCTCACAACTGGACCAGTAAGCAGCATCATGATAAATGGTGAAAATATGGAAGTTGTCAAGCATTTCGTTTTACTTGGATCCACAATCAACACACATGGAAGCAGTAGTCAAGAAATCAAACAATGTATTGCATTGGGCAAATCTGCTGCAAAAGACCCTTGAAAGTGTTAAAAAGCAAAAATGTCACCTTGAGGAATAAGGTGCGCTTGACCCAAGCTGTGGTGTATTTCAGTCACCTCATACGCATGTGAAAGCTGGACAATGAATAAAGAAGACTGAATTAGAATTGGCTCATTTGAATTATGGTGCTGGTGAAGAATATTGAATATACCACGGACCTCCAGAAGAAAGAATAAATCTATCTTGGAAGTACAGCCGGAATGCTCCTTAGAAATGAGGATGACAAGACTTCATCTCACATACTTCGTACATGTTATTGGGGGGGACCAGTGCCTGGAGAAGGATATCATGCTTCGTAAAGTAGAAGGTCAGCGAAAAAGAGGAAGACCCTCAAAGAGATGGATTGACACAGTGGCTGCAACAATGGATTCAAACATAGCAATGATTGTGAGGATGGTGCAGGACCAGGCAGTGCTTCATTCTGTTGTACATAGGGTTGCTATGAGTTGGAAGTGACCTGAGGGCACCTAGCAACATTTATTTAAAGAAGCTTTTGGACTTGTGCTTATGAAATCTTCCCCTGCCACTTCATTTGACTTGGGACATAGCAGCTGGGATGATGTCCTTGTTACTCAAATGGAAAGTTGGGCTGGGCTGGGGCCTGAGGAAAACTTGGAAAAATTTTGAATTCAGGCAAGCAGCGTTTTTTAAAAGTCATTCTGAGAGGCAGCTTAGTGTAATGGAAAGAGTGTAAACTTTGGAGTCAGATGACTTAGAATCCTAGCTCTGCTCCTTGGGCACAGTGCTGAAAATCTGCAACTCCAGTTTCCTTATATCTAAAACTGGAAAATTAGAGGATTGTGAAGGCACAATGAAAAACTGCTAACAGTACCTGGCGTTAGTAACCAAGAAACGAAACCTGTTGCCGTCGAGTCCGTTCTGACTCATGGCGACCCCACGTGCTTCAGAGTAGACCTCTTGATAAATACCAGGTCCCTTCCAGGCCTTTCACCCTTGTTTACCAGAGCTGTTATTTTTTTCATCACTGGCCCTTGGTAGGTCACCCATTTTGACTTCAGCAGGTACCTGGGAGCCCAGAGCAAAAAGAGTGCTGCAGATTCCGGACGGGTCCTGTGTGTGCCCTGGGGTAGCCCTGAAGTCTGCCTTCGTGGTTAGTCCGGCTCCTCGTCACTGTGCTCACTGACCTCTGGGGTGTTTGCTTTTTGCTTTTGGGTAGTTTCACAATGAGCCCATCAAGGGCAGTGATGCAATTGGGAAAGATGGGAGGGAAGGTCAATAGAACCTTTGGAAGCAGAGTGCCCAGGTGTTGGGATGGCATGGCAGCCTGCTTGGCGTTGCAGCACAGTTACTTACTTGGGAATGCTGAGATTGGTCAGAGAACAAAGCTCTCCGTAAGGCATCCGTCTTAGGGCTGGTGGCGCTTCATGTTTGCCGTCCGTGAAAGTGTGGTGCTCTGCTCTATCTTGGGCCACATGCTGTAGCCAAAATGCTGTTTTGCAAATTGGGGTGTCTGCTAATTCTAGGTGCTTCCCTTCCTGCTGTTGATTCAGGCTCAGGCATTCATGTACACCCGGGGGACTTCCTGGGGCTGATTTTAGAACGGTTGTTCACCTTGCGTGCACAGCTCTCCCGCGCCATGCTTGGCCGCAGCCTGTCGCCTGCCTCTGTCATCTGAAGCTTATAAACTGAGGCTGTGAAGAGACTAGACGAAACCAATCTTACTAATGGGTCTAAAGTTAGTTTGAGGAAGAGACTATGCATCCTTGCCCGCACAGAAAAGAAACTCGTTGGGAAATGTTAAGATCAAGGCCTGCTTTACTTTGCCTCTTTGTGAACTATACAAGTTGAACCAAGGGTACTCTGTATGGGTGAGTGAGGTATGTGTGAATGTGCCGAGTGTCTGTCTGTCTGTCTGAATGTGTGTGTCTGAGTTTATGGAAATTAAAAAGAAAAAGTTGCCGTCGAGTCGATTCCCACTTACAGTGACCCCACGTGTGTCAGAATAGAACTGTGCTCCACAGGGTTGTCAGTGACTGATTTTTTTGGAAGCAGATCGCCAGGCCTTTCTTTCAAGGCATCTCTGGGTGGGCTTGAACTCCAACCTTTGGTTCGCAGGTACTGTTAACCATTGGTACCACCCAAAGACTCCTATGGAAATACAGTGGTCTAAAAAGTCCTGTTTTATATCTGGAGAAACTCTCCCTGCCTTCTGGGCTGGTCCGAGATTTCTGCTGAAAAGGTAAACATGAGGCATGTGTGAGGCAAGAACCTGACCTGAGAGAAGACATGTGGCAAGCTCCTACTCACCTTAGAATCCCCAGATGGAGTTTCACCTCCCTGCGCAGCCGTTCCTGACTCATGCCTCTGTTAGGGCACACACCTCAGTACTGGGATGCTCTGTTCACTGCAGGGTGCTCAGTGGTGAGTGCTCCAGCATGGGAGCCAGACAGCCCCTGGCCCAGGACCAGGACCAGTCCTGTGATTTACTGGTTGTATGACTTTGGCCAAGTCATACAACCTTGCTCAGGCTCAGTCTTTGCGTATAAGAGGATTATTTTGTGCATATTAAATGTTTATTCCTTTTTTCCTCCCTTCTTCACCAGATAGCGAGCACTTTGTCAGGAGTAACCTTGTTTTATTTATCTACCTGGCCCCCTAGGTGGTACAAACGGTTAATGTGCTCTACTGCTAACCAAAAGGTTGGAGGTTCAAGTCCACCCAGAGGTACCTCGGAAGAAAGCCCTGGCGATCTACTTTTGAAAAACCAGCCGTTGAAGACCCTGTGGAGCATAGTTCTACTCTGAACACATGGGGTTGCCAGGAGTCAGAATCCACTCCACGGTTAACTGGTTTTACATGCCCCCAGGGCCTAACACAGTGCCTGGCACACATTAGTGGCTGTCAGCTGAATGCTCATTCACACCATGCTGGACACAATAGGAGAAACAAAGGCTGATCTGCAACAGGACTTTCTAAAAGTGTTCTGAGCAGACATGGCATCAGTGGAATTAAGGCAGAGCCTAAGAGGACCACCTGGATTCTGACTTGTTTACAAAACAAAAAATTAACACTGGCTTCATTACTTTTTTGGTCATCAACTCTTTGTGTATAGAGTGCTATTCAAACACTGTTGGTTGGGACTTTTTAAATAGACCGGTTGTCAGATGTCTTGGCAAGAAAACATATCCCAGTGGTGTTAGGAATTTTTATAAAGCTAAACATCTCTCCTTAGAGAAAGCTGTTTTGATCCCTAGTTGCTGAATACCCTTCAGAGGTTGGAGAACAAACTCAGTCATGCCCAAGCTGGTAACATGGAATCTGGATGTCAGTAAAGTGGAGGAGAACTTGTGTGTTGGGGGGAAATGGAATGGTTGGTGATGGGAGCAAAGACGGTTCAAGTCATTCTTTCTGGATGTCCTCTTCCCCCCACAAGAGCATCTGTCTTTGGTTTGCCCAGTCCGAATGAATCATCCCAGCCTTCATGGGTAGTTTGTGACTCAGGCAGAAAGAAGGGTGCAAGGATTG
Source organism: Dugong dugon (assembly GCA_030035585.1). Classification (NCBI taxonomy): domain Eukaryota; kingdom Metazoa; phylum Chordata; class Mammalia; order Sirenia; family Dugongidae; genus Dugong; species Dugong dugon. Next base: position 16,109,526 of record CM057469.1, on the reverse strand, counting down.
TCAGGGGGGTTCCTAAGCTGGGAGAAAGTTCTAGGACAGAAACTCTGCCCTGGACTCAACCTGCTGCTCCAGTACATCCAAATGTGGCAGCAGCTTTGTGGTCTGGACAGCCCACGACCTGACTGCTAATTGTGATGGCTTTCACTACATCAGGCAGTGGCCCCCGAGTGGCGCGGCTGCCACCACTGCTCTGCTGACAAGGGTTGCTTTGGGGATGGCGACCTCCTTTCCTCTCCTCTCGGCCCCCACTGTCACCTAATGCCAACGATGGAGAGTGGGAGTGACTCTTCTCTCGTCTTAGCGGGACCCTCAGCAAATAGGACGGGGGGGGGGGGGGTCTGCACTCTAGGTGTCCAGGAAGCGCTCTGCAGAGCAGCTCCCCAGGGGATTTTGTCTAATTCGTCTTTGCATTTCTAGTGCTAGCCCATCCCCTGTGCTGTGATTAAGCAGGGGGCTCTCTTCTTTTCTGGGACCCTCAAGGGATCTTTTTAAAAATAATGTCATTAGCCTGATTTGTTATTTCAGAGGGACTCAAAATCGTTGCTTAAACTATCAGAAGAGTTAACCCTACAAATGTTAAACACGATTTTTTTTTTTTTTGCCTTGAGTTGCATCTGAGATTGGTATTGCCTTCCACTTTTTATTTATCTTAAGGAAATTTGAGGGCTATTGGGAGCTTTCTCCTGTTTCTTGTTAAAAATAGGAAAAGGTGGCTGCAGAGACCCCCTTGGCTGGTACTGGCGAAGACCCCTGAGGTTTGTGGGGGCAGTTCTTTCCTCCTCCCCAAATGCCTGTGAGAATTGGTAAGCTCCTTGAGGAGGTGCAAGGATGGCATCTTTCCACCTCAGTCTCGATTGCCTTGAGCAGAGGGCCACACATAAAGCAGCCCCTAGAAAATGAGGAGCAATTGTGGTGTTGCCCAGGCTAGAGAACCTGTCCCTACCGGCTTCTGTGTGTTTCCATCTGAGCCAGGCAGTGCTGTTGTGAGGGGTGAGTGTGTGTGGTCTCCAGGGTAAGGGCCCGTATTCATTTCCTACGGCTGGGGTAACAGCACCACAAACTGGACGGATTAAAACAACAGAGACTTACCGTCTCACAGTTCAGGAGGCCAGAAGTCTGAAATCAAGGTGTCATCAGGGTCACGCTGTCTCTGAAGGCTCTAGGGGAAGCTCCTTCCTTGGCTCTTCCTAGCTTCTGGTGGTTCCTGGCAATCCTTGGTGTTCCTTGGCTTGTAGATGTATCACTCCAGACTCTGCCTCCATCTCATGTGGTGTCTTCCCTCTGTGTCTGTGTCCCTTCTCCTGTTTGTATAAGGAACCCGCTTATATAGGATTAGGACTCGCCGTACCGATCATGGAGATGGCACGGGACCGGGCAGTGTTTCATTCTGTTGTGTGTGGGGTTGCATGAGTCGACGGCTAACACACCTCCAGAATGGCCTCGTGTTTGTTTAACTGCTGACATCTTCAAGGACCTTATTTCCAAACAAGGTCACATTCACAGGTACCGGGGGTTAGGACTTCAAGATACTTTTTTAGGGGACTGTGGTGAGATGAGTTGCTTTCTGTGGCCTTTTACCTTGATTCTTGGAAAAAACAACTTGAGAGATTTTTTCCCCTAAGTCCTGAGGAGTTACCTTTGTCCTAGTTTTCTACCCCAGATGGTGTGTTACTTTTGTCCAGGTTGACTGACATTTCCTGGGTGAGCTGTAAAGAACTTAGTTTGATACTTTTTGTCTGGTGCTGGGCTGCAGCCTGCCCTGTGACTGGTATGCACCTTGCAGGAATTGATCAATATACTATGCAAGTAAATGCCAATGTTGTTGTTGGCAGGTGCCATGGGGTTGTTTCCAACTTACAGCGACCCTGTGTACAACAGAACAAAACACTACCTGGTCCTGCGCCATCCTCACAATTGTTGCAATAGTCTATGCAAATGAAGTGTCTGTAGCCTGCTATGCAAATGAAGTGTCTGTGGCCTTCTGAGAAGGGATTGGTTAGTTTGTGGCCCTGGTAGTAGGGCCATGCCTTGAAATTGACAAAGAGTTTGTGTATATATGCATCCAATCCCACAGAGGTTTTTCAGACAGGAAGCAGACAGAGGCAGAAGGAAGAAAGAAGACAGAAGAAGCAGAGAGAAAGGAGACAAGGAACCTCTTAAAAGAACTGTAACATGGGTCAAGGGCTGTACCATTGAGGACGGTGAGAGACCCAGAAGAGTCCCTGTGGCAGAGCCAGTGGTGACAGTAGGGAGGCCGAAGGCAGAGATGCCTGTCCTCAGGGAGCTGAGGGGGGCATGCATGGCCTGCTTGCTTGCACGGCCAAGAGGATCTGAGAGAACTATCCTGCACTGAAGAAGGGAGGGATATGCTCTCCTCTTCTAGGGAGCCTTCCAGACTTTGCCTGCAGGCTTCCTGATCCTGATCCTGAGTTGTAGCCTATTGATCCAGATCCTGAGTTGTACCTTGTTGCTTCCTTAATAAACCACTTAACTTAAAAGTATGGTCTTTGAGTTCTGTGTGGCCAGTGCAATGGATTATCAAACCCAGATGAGAAGTAGAGCGTCTCGTGGGAGGGATGGCTGGTGTCAGAATTGGTAAAAAGTTTGGAGAGTAGAGGTATGTCTGACTGCCACTTCACAGCAATCAACTTTGGGCTGAACCTGATCATTATCCCCCTTGAAATTAGACAGGTTCTGATACTGTTGCTACTCAACCCTTTTTACAGGGACACAGTTCAATCTGTAACAGCACCCCATGCTGCACCGGAGCTGCTGGGACTGGGCTTTCAAGGAACCGCACAACTTCGCTGGCTACGAGTTGGCAAGTTCAGAAACAGAGTTTGTTTCCAAGCTTGCTTCTGTCCCTTTACAGAAGGTGACACCGATGGTCTAAGTGGAGAGAGCTGCCCCAGGGGGCTGAGGGACAGAGTCTGTTCCCAAGATAGCTCCTGAGCTGGGGCAGAATCAAGGGACTGGGCATGACAAGGAACCATGACAGAGGGCAAGTAAGACTCCAGGCCCTGTTGTTCCCTTTTCAAGCCCACTTTTGGTGGCTCAGTGAGGGCAGTGGGTGAGATTTTTGTTTTTACCCGAGGATAAGGAGGAGCCTTAGATTCATGACTGTGAAAATGCTCTCTTGAGTAATTTACAGTCTATCTCATGGTCCAAATATTTGGCAGCATTCTGCACTATTCCTGCCTTCTGTTCTTGGCCAGGGTTTATTTTGCTCCACTCTGAACTTATTTCAGCCCAAGTGTAAATGATGCTTTAGAAAGATTCCTTTTTTAGGTATTCCTTTTTGCCCACTGACTACAAATATACTAGAAACCCAAGGGAGCAAGTGACTTGTACCCCATCAAAGAACTGGGGGTTGGTCCAAGGTTCAAACACTCCCTAGAGGTTTCAAATTGTGGCATCCCAGCCTGAGACTAGCCACTCTAGGGGGCTTGAAACACAGTCACATCATCCTGAACTGTAACTCTTGCTTTTCTTGCCCATCACAATAAGCCAACACTATGGAGACCCCAGGGCGCCATGGCATGTCCACACTTAACCACCCCAGCCTCATCCCTTGAGAAAAACGGACTTACATCCAAACCCTTTGAGATATCCTTTTGTGACATGTTGCATAGCTACGTATCATATTCTGAGAAAGAATCCTAGGTAGACGAGGGGCGCACTGCCAGAAGGTATCCTTCATTGCCTGGGAGGTATGGAGAGCACATAGGCTGGTTGTTTTCAAGGAGCTTTTATGTTGGGGCCTGTGCTGGGGTCCAGGCACCTTACACCCACCTGGAGGAGATTCAAGGCAGAGCTGGAGCTTTGTGTTCTTCTGATGGAACTTAAGGAGGCTAGAGTGGTCTGGTCCTTTAGAATTTTCCTCATTTCCCCAAAGCCCAAGGTGGATGTCCAGACCTAGACTTAGCATTTACCACTGTGAAATGCTCGAGGGGGCCCAAGTCCAGTAATGGGATCTCCGCTAAACCAAAGGGAATTTTTCCACTTCCTTTTGTAACTAACCACAACCTGCTTTCCAATCAATACCAGACATGCTCAGAAATGAAATTGGGCCCACTCAGTGGCTGGGGAGTTGGAGACATTCTTCAGACAGACAGAGCCTGGCTGTTGATTCAAGGGCAGACGTTTTCTGTGATCTGCCCCCTGCCCACCCACCTCCAACGCCTCATTATAGCAGACAAAACTGGTTCTGAAGTCTGCTGGCCTGCACGGCTTTCGCTTGGGTTCTCCTGCAATTCCCTGGTGAGTCCTGTGGGTGTAGGGGCCTTATCTGACACGCTGGATGGCCCACCCTCTTTCCTATAGCAACATGCCTTGCTGATCTTGGGTTGGTTTCTGCAATAACACCTTCTGTTGGTATCTTCATCCTCCCCCCACTCCTTTTCCCTTCCTCCACCCATCCCCGCTCTTCTGCAAAGGCAGGCTCCACGTTTATCCACCCAGAGGACAGCTGCTTCCTTAATGCTGCCCACTAGCTCCCCGGGCCACTCAGAAGCAAGCTACTTCACTTCCCACAGTCTAGAACTTCATGGCCAAGAAAGTGGATTTTTTTCTCTGTGCACAATGTTTTGAGGGCTTTTCATGAGCTAATCCGTGTGTTCATTTTATAAGCATTGAAGTAAACACCGGGTAGATGCCAAACACTCCAGGAAGCTTAACGCTGAGTGAGACCCAGTGCCTGCCAGTGAGGAGCTGGTGGTCCAGTTCGTCACAGAGAAGCATGCCATCCAGCAACGGTGGCGTGGTGTGGCAGAGGCTGTAGGCAGGCGCGTGAGTATGCAGGCTTCATGAGCACAGGCAGGGAAGAATGACTTCTGCCCTGAGGCTTGCTGGGAAGCCTCCGGCCCAGAGCTTGTCTGTGAAGGCTTCATAGAAGAGGGGACAGTTGAACTAGGTCTTGACTGTCAGTTGGACTTCAGATTCCAAGATTCCGAGTTGAAAGATCAGTGTGAGCAATGGCCAAGAGACCTGAGAGAATGTGGCAGGACCGCAAATGGTGGGTGGGCTGGTAGCATTAAGACTTTGGGGTAGGGATGAGGAGGAGCTGGAGTATTGTCTACTGAGCATACTGAATATTGAGCTCAGTATGAGCTGGGTTTTGAAGGGCCACGTTCTAAGGAAATTAGAATCTCTGTGGATGGGACAGGAGGACATGTCAAGTTTGGAAAACGACTTCAGCAAACCTACGTTTAAAGTGGTAACTCTGATGACAGGGACTCTTGGATGTTTATATTACTGTGTTGTTGCTGGTGAAGGGCACTCTCCCTCCTGGCACATAGAAGGCTACCTTCTTCATTGCCTACTTTGGTTTCAGTGAGTGCCCAAGCTTTAAAAGGGAAAAAGGAACACAGAGTTTTTTTTTTTTTTTTTTCCTGACACCAGTCTACTCTCCTCCTGTAGGACCTGTGAATCAGCTTGATTTTGCATTCCATATTCTGCTGTTTAGGGGTCCCTAGGTCGTGCAGACAGTTGAATGCTTGACTACTAACCAAAAGGTTGGCTGTTTTGAGTCCACCCTGAGACACCGCAGAAGGAAGCCCTGACAATCTGTTTCAAAAAGTCAGAGCCTCGAAAACGCTGTGGAGCATGGTTCTACTCTGAAATACATGGGGTCGCCGTGAGTCGGAATCAGCTTGATGGCAACGGGTTTGTTTCTTTTTCTGTTTTTTGGTTTATCCTGCTGTCTGGGAACACTGACCCACGTGCTTGAATGGTGGCAGGCAGGAGGCAGAGTGCAGTAATGGACACAATGGTACCGTGGCATCGGTCGATCTGGACTCTGATCCGACCTCTTTGCCTCCAGGCAGGCCATTTAGGCCCTCTGTGCTTCAGTTTTCTCATCTGTAAGTTAGATGTGAATGCCTGCCAGCCCACGGAAGTGGCCGTGAAGAGCAAATGAAATCATGTATGAGAATATCATTTTAAAGGCATAAAGCATGCTAGCCTTGCCCGCATACGTCTGTATTCATCTGTATTCCGTTAGCAGGTCTTCCCAAGGGCTTGCTAACCATCCGCCTCTTCTGGAAAGGACTTCTGGCCTGAGGGGAAGGGCTCTTAGACATCAGGGTTCTGGGACAAATACGATTTCAGGTTTGTATATACTACGTCTGTGGGTGCCCCTCCTTGGTTAAAACATTTTAAAGTGCTGCTTTTTGTCCCTTCCCCTGCTCACTGACATAAGGGCCGCTCTGTCGGATCCAGATTTTGGCACCGCGTGCAGGCCTCTGAGAAAGGACGGTGAGTGCTGCACGGTGACGGTCTGTTCCGGGTTGTGCCCACTCTCCATCGGGGAGCCATGGTAGGCAGGCGGCTGGAGAGGCCCTGGTGACAGCTCAGCAAGTGTTCTCCTGTTGGGAGTTCGGTGGGGTGATTCAGCACTTGCTTCCACATTTGCTTTGTTTCATGGTTGTGTTGGTTCCATTTTGTTCCCCTTGGTTTTCTTCCTGATGGCTCCGGCATCGGTACTTCCTGCCAAGAGTGAGAACGAATTCTCAACTGGTGAGAATTGGGTGCTGTACAGGGGCTATTTTTCTACTTGTTCAAGCTCATTTACTTTTTGGATTGGAAATTTTCGCTGAGACCCAGAAAGCCAGATGGCTCGTCACCATGGGGCACTCCTCGGGGAGTTTGCAGGATATTGGTGCCTTCTTTGACTGGAGCTAAACCGTTCCCACTTTGGACCAGCTGGGAGCAAACTCTGTTGGCCAAATGCTTTGTGATGCCTTTGTTTCTCTGGGTTTGTAAAATGAAGTTTGGTAACATGAAAGCTATGTTCTGGGGCATAGACTTTGTAGTTCCCTCATCTTGGCCTGGGGCAGCTGGCTTTGCCGTTGCCTTTTCTCAGAAGAGGATAGGAGAGAGGCACAGAAAAGGGGAATGAAGTGTTGCCCAAACCGAGAGTTTTAAAATTGAGACTCAGGTTCAGCTGGCACAGTGGTTAAGAGCTACGGCTGTTAAACAAAAGATTGGCAGTTCAAATCCACCACCTGCTCTTTGGAAACCTTATGGGGCAGTCCTACTCTGTTCCGTAGGGTTGCTGTGAGTCGGAATTGACTCAGTGGCAATGAGTTTGGGTTTTTTTTTGGTTTAGAGCTCAGGTGGGTTTAGTAGCCACACAGCCCTCTCCATTCCACAGCAAGCAGGAGGGCCTTTGAAATGGGTTGGGGGGTACAGGGCAGCAGAGCATAGCATGGTGGAGAGAAATGGGCTCTTGATGCATGGACATGGGTTCAAGTCCTGGTTCTGCCTCCGATTATTCTGTGACTTTAAGCAAGCCGTGGGTCTGCCTGAGCTCTGCTTTCTTGGGGAATCTGGGCAATCTTCCCGCCATCACCTGCCTCACAGGACTGTCCTGAGCATCATAAGAAATACTGTATGTGAAAGCACTCCATCAGCTCCACATGGGGAGGAGGAGGGAGAGAAAAGGAAAAGGGGAGCTAATCAGCTGGCAGCAGGCTCTGGATTCTGGGCCCCCTCTGTTTTCCCAGAGTTGGGTTCCCCACCCATTTGATGCCTGACACATTCCCAAGGTCCATCTCTCCAGCCAGGGTGGTACACGTTTATACAGAGCGGGTGACAGGTTGCAGTGCTGGCTGTACCACTGGGGCTTGGTTTCCCATAGAGCATAAAGTAGGAGGGAGAGGGTAGGTGTGGGTCCCCGGATGGACAGATCTGTCTTGGGCGGAGCTGCTTGGGGTGGTGCAATCCATGGTGACACAGTCCAGTCTGAGAGCCACCCACTTTGGGAGGTAGAGCTGTGGCCAGATAGAGTTGGACTCCTGCCCTCTAAATAGGTACCTCCTCCTGCGGCTGAACTTGGAAGTGAAATAGGGACTGGAGGTGTGGAATAAAGCTGGAGGTGTCCTGGCCGCTGGAGCCACTGGCCTGCCTGCCTCCCACACCACTTTTTAGCTTCAACAGCTGCTCCCCAGCGAAGCATAAATCTCACCTACTAAAGGGATCTTCTCTGTAGGGTACAGTCAGCCCACAGTGTCTCTTCTCTTCATACCACACAGAGGTTAATCTGAGGTACAATCTGTGTCTTAGCAGTGATAGCCATCAGTTACTGAGGACCAAGTATTTTCCAGGCAATGTCCTAGTATGGCTAATTCTTAAAACAGCCCTGTGAGAGATGCATTATTAGCATCCCCCATTTTATAGATGAAGAAACTAAGGCTCAGAATGATTAAATGACTTAGTCTCTGTGTGGCACAGATGGTTAAGCACTGGACTACTGGCCCAAAGGTTGGTGGTTTGAGTCCACCCAGAGGCATCTCAGAAGACTGGTCTGGTGATCTGCTTCTGAAAAGTCTTGAAAACCCTATGGAGCAGTTCTATTCTGCATACATGGGGTCACCGTGAGTTGGAATCAACTTGAGGGCAACTAACAACAGGTCACAGCAGGCGTACTGGTGGAGCTAGGATTCAAATTTCTGTTTTCTTAGCTCCCAAACTCTACCTTGCCACCTTGTTTCACTGCCGGTAAGTACAATCCCCTTTGGGCTTTCCCTGTCCTCAGAACCTAGAATGACTTGCTGAATGTTCTTCACGTTTTCCTAGCTCTTTGGGACCGGCTATACTTTGACCAAACACCAGCTCAGCGCATCTCTCCTAGGCTGCACATGGGAAACATCTAGGTTCTTTCACAAATGGAGTCCGTAGGTGGTGCAAATGGTTAATCTGCTTGGCTGCTAACCAAAAGGTTGGAAGTTTGAGTCCACCCAGAGGTGCCTTGGAAGACAGCCCTGGCGATCTACTTCTGAAAAATCAGCCTTTGAAAACCCCATGGAGCACAGTTCTACTCTGACACACCTAGGGTCGCCACGAGTTGGATTTGACTCAGTGGCAACTTTTTTTTTGTTGTTGTTTGTTTGTTTTTTGTTTTATACCCAGACTGCACTCCAAACCAATTAAATCAGAGTGAGACCCAGGCAACAATGAATTTTAAAGGTCCCCAAGTGGTGCTGATGGGCAGCTAGGGTTAAGGACCACTGTACTCCTCCACTTTGCCTTCAGCTAACGAGATGGCAGCAGTCGCCTGGGATCCTTCAAACCAAAAAATCAGTTGCCATCAAGTTGATTCCAACTCATAGCGACCCTCTGGGACAGAGCAGAACTGCCCCATAGGGTTTCCAAGGAGCAGCTGGTAGGATTCGAACTGCCAGCCTTTTGGTTAGCAGCCGAGTTCTTGAGAAAGAAAGTCTTCAGCCAGGCCTTTTAAGTGGCGTGCCTACATTGCTGCTACCTGTTACCAGATAATAGATTAACTTCACAGTTAGCATATAAGCTTATAAGCAGCATCAGAACTCCCAGCTAGGCTTCCGATACTGGAATTCAGGCTTTTGTTGTTGTTGTTCTGACGGGAAAGGTGGAGTAACGGCAGTGAAGTGGGAAACTGTTCTGCAGAGCTGGCCAGCTAGCCCAGAATGAGGCATTTAAATGTTGTTGCAAGTGGGAAAGATAAGCCACAGATCCAAATCTGCACAATGCAAAAACATGCCAATTGGATTTTAAAATAAAAGCATATAGTTAATTTCTAAATCAAATCTTTTACCTTGATGTCGGTGTTTCTCTGGGAGCCCCGGGCAGTGGCAGGCAGGCAGCCTGACATCAGGCAGGCCCAGTGGATCTGGGCTCTGGATTGATCAGATTATCTACCTTACCAACTTCATGTCCTTGCCAGGGTAGTTGTGGAGATTAAATTAGAGGGTGGATACAAGCTCTCTTGCATAGTGCCAGGCACAGACTATAAACCCAATACATACATTTTCTTTTCCCTTCCTTCTCTGCCCTGTTTTGAAGGTGGGGCTGTCTATTGCCCTGCAGTAGTAAACTCCCTAACGCATTCTGACTCATGGCGACCCCACCTGTGCAGAGTAAGAACTGAGCTCCATAAGGTTTTCTCGGCTATAATCTTTATGGAAGCAGATGGCCAGGCCTTTCTTCTGCAGCGCTGCTGGGTGGTTTCGAACCATCTACCTTTTGGTTAGTAGTCTAATGCAAAACATTTGTGCTACCCAAGGACTTAGTAAACTCCCTAGTTAACCCAAATGTTAAAGAAAATAAAAAATAAAACCCCTTAGGGCGGAAGGGCTGGTTCTAGGCTGGGATATTGTACCCACAGGCTGGGAAGAAAGGAGCCTGTTTGGGAACCAGCATGTGCTGGGCTGAGAAGTCCCTGTGTTAGATCTTCTCACTAGGATGCTGGCTTTGACAAGGTGAGTGGTAAGTCTCTGACCAAGGCACTCAGCTGAAAGTGCACCATGGGTGGTATGAATAATTTTTGCCAAGTGTGGGGACTGGGCATTGCAGAGCACAATGCATTTCAAAGACACTGTCAGGTGTAGTGATGGGGAGCTTGACCTCAAAGGCTGACCATTTCATGTCTGGGGACTTTTTTTAACCAAAATGAAAGAAAATACCCACTTAGATAATTCACAAGGTGTGTGTGTTCAAGGTGGAGGTGGGACCAAAAAAAAAAAAGACCAGTGTGAGGAGGAATTGCATTCATCCAGGGTGGGGCTGAACATTTTTTCCCTTTCTTTGTTTGTCCTAGGGACAAGCTAGCACTCTTGTGTCCAGTGGGCTTCCATGGAAAGTCCAAGAAGCTGCTGGGACAGCTTACTGGGGTTTGGAAGGGCAGAACGAATCCTTCTGGTGAGAGAAGACATTAAAATGTCCCTTGGACGACAGTATCTTGGCTGAGTTCCCTCAATCTGACTGTTCTTTGGCCTGAGCTGCATCTCAAAGAAGTTGAGCCCAGTCTCTCAGAAGCCCCTTTCGCAGATGTTGGTCTCATTTGTTGCAAATTTCCTTGCTGGAAGGACTGGGCCCCCTTTTTTCCTTCCTCCTGGTACTGCGGAATTTTGCTTTCTGCCCTCCTGAGAATCATGGATAACTTAATTCAGCCTGGCAAAGTCGTCTCTCCAATAACTCGTTCACCAGCTGTTCCTTGAAAAGGGCCGTAAAGCATCCAGCATTTGCTCTTTCCGGGGGGTGGTGGGGTGGTGGTGGTGGTGGTGGTGGGGTGTGTGTGTGTGAGACACATTTCTGTTCCTTAGGTTTGTTCTTGGCTTTCCTACCTCTCACCTCTCTGTCAAAAGGTGTTTAGAACCTTGATGCTGCCTTACAAATACCAGGGGTTTGCGCGTTAACTTTCAGGAAGCGGGGCGCGCTTTGAGGGCGCAGCGGCGCGGGGTAGGTTGGCGCGGCCACCAGGAGGAGACTGCGCCGGCACCCTCCCCGCGCCCCGCTGCCTTGCTGCCGCAGCTCCCTGTAAAGGAAAGTGGGGCGGGGCCGTGCGCACGTGGTCGCCCTCGCCCCGAGGCCCGGAGGCTCGGCCTCAGCGCTTTCACCGGGACACCTCAGCCAGGGGAGCCGGGTCTGAGGCGACCCCGGGGGTGACGGTGCGCTAACGGTGATCTGTCTCTGTTAGGCTCGGGGTGGTTGGTATCCGTCAGCGGTCAGAGGCGCAGACGCGGGGTGAGACGTTCTATCAGCCGCACAACAGGCCCTTGGAGCTTTTAGCACTTCCCTCTTCTTCACCACCACCCTCCTCCCGTCCAGCCAAGGCTTTAACTCAAGTTTTCTCCAGGGTTGGGAGTGAGGACAGATAATGTTGGTGAAAAGGGGGCTTTCAGAAGTCAGACACTTCCTTTAGGATGAAAAAGAGCCCCCTCTCCACAGCAAAACATAATTTAAAACAATAACTTTTTAAGTTTATTTTAAAAACGATCGTGGGTCTGTTATATATACTTTGATAAATCCCGAAAATCACCAATACTCAACCCCTTTAGACTTTTTTCTAGGCATTAAAAAATTGCTTTCATGCTGTCAAAATGCAATTTTAAGTATACTCTGTTGAGTTATTCTGATACAGAAGGAAATGCCCATCTTCGTCTTTTTCCCTTGATCCCAGTTCAGAAAGGGAAACAGATACTGCCCTAGGTCTGTCCCCCAATTCACCTTTTTGAGACTGTCCCCAAACCACGGAATTTCAGACCTTGATAGTATTTTTTAGTTTATGTGGCTAATTCTCCGTTTCATGGACCAAGACTCAGAGAACGGACCTGACTTGCTTAGGGTTGGTGAGTTAGCTACAGAGCTGGGACCAGAAGAAGTCAGGCCCCTCCCAAAACTCCAGGAGCACTCAGGCTCATTTTTAGGTGGGAGATTTAAAATAAGATCAAAGGCAGGGAAGGGAAGAGAAGAAATAGGCAGTCACATTAGAAAAGGGACAATTTTCTTTGGAATTTTGGTACAGTCTAATTCTGTTTTGGAGTTCCTGGGTGGTGCAAGTGGTTAACGTGCTCAGCTAACCCAAAGGTTGGAGGTTCGAGTTCACCTAGAGGTCCCTCAGGAGAAATGCCTGGCGATCTGTTTTTGAAAAATCAGCCATTGAAAACCCTACTCTGACACACATGTCCTTGCCAGGAGTAGGAGTGAACTCGATTTACAAATGGAAACAAATTATGATTTACTGAGATTCTGAATAGATGTCATCCTTTTTCCATTGGAAAAAAACTAAACACCAGTGAGGCGATCCATTGGAAGGCAGAGAGCTCTGTCTTTGAGAGGTGCGCAGTTCTTGGGGACATACGGACCAATCCCTGAAAAAGTTGGAGCCGCAACTCCCTGGCAGCTGTCAGCCTTCCCTTGCTGGCCTGCCTCTTGGGTGGCCACCTTTCTCTTTTCCTCAGTCACTAGCACCCTGACTGGGGCTTAATCACCCTCGTTCTGGTGGCTGCTCTGTGCCTGGCCTGTTTCTCTTTCTGGGAGTATTAATCAACACCTCTGTTCTCACTTTCTGGGAGGCCTCACTCATCACACAGGAAACCTACGGGAGAGCAGCCTGGATTAAGTCGGTTGTGAAAGTGGTTGTCAAGACCATGTAACAACCTCACCACAGCCTTAGCCCGGCCCTGGCTCCTGTAGAAGAGAGAATTCACCCTTTCTTGCTCTGATTGGGACTGATAATGATAATAATGAACACTTACATAGGATTTTTTAGTGCTAGACTTTACATAGTAAAGCTCAGCGTTCTGAGCTGTTATTATTGTCCTCATTTTACAGATGAAGAAACAGGTGGGCCACAGACAAGTTAAACTTTTTGCCCAAGATCACTTACCTAGTAAATACCCCACTGCTGTCAAGTCAGTTCCAATGATAGCGACCCCATAGAGTTCCCAAGGCTGTAAATCTCTACAGAAGCAAACTGCCACATCTTTCTCCTGAGGAGCCGCTGGTGGTTTCGAACCGCCGACCTTTCAGTTAGCAGTTGAGCTCCTTAACCACTGTACCACCAGGGCTCCTATCTAGTAAATGGCAGAGCCAAATTCAAACCTAGTTAGCCAGATGCAGAGACCATGCTTCTGTCGCTAGACTGAACTAGATTAGACAGCTTCTTACTAAGAAATCGGCCCTAGGAGGCCTGGGGACATCTGCACAGGGATCTTCTTTTCTTCCCTTTTGAACTCAGCCATGCTCTTTCGGATGCTGAGAGTCTGGGGTCTAGAGACTCTTGAGTACTTGCCTTAGTTCATGTGCCCCTTCCTAAATTTGCACGACAGAGACTTCATGTTGGGTCAGTTTATTTTATTTTTTCTATAGTAGCATTTATGTCCCAATTACTAAATGCCATTTAGTTACTGGTGCTCTTGTAAGAATTTTCATGTGAATAATTTTTTAAAAAGTCATTCTCAGCTTACATGTTTTGTTTTACATGTTACATGTTTTGGCTTTGGAAAAGTGGTTGTGGTAGATAGTTGGTAGAGAAGTGAAATTGGCAAAGATAGAGGGGTGGCTGCTGCCTCCTCCTTGGCTATTGGACATGTGGGTGGGGGTGGCTAAAGAGTATATTCTGGAATTAGGCAAATCTGTTTAAATCTAGACTCTATCATTGACTAGTAACATTTTTGTTCTTCTTCATTTGATATTTTTCAAAGTATGCAAGTAAAGTCTATATTAGTTTAATGTATCAAGTGAAATAATACAAGTGAAAATACCTGTACAAGTGAAACAGTATATTACAAGATGTATAAAGGCAAAGCTAATCATCTCTCCGTTCAATCCTGTCCCTCTTAATCAGTATTAACCATATTCCCCTCCTGGGAAACTTGCTTAGCCTCTCCAAGATTGTTTTTTTGTCTGCAAAACGGGGTTAATGCTTCCAATATCTATGACAACCACTTTTCCAAACCCTTGGGTGGAACTTCGGGTGCTGTATGTAGTAGGTGCTCTTGTAAATGGCACTTGTTATGTGGGGGGAACACGTGCATTTGCAGGCTGTACTGAGTTGCATTTTTGCCATGGAAGGATAGTTAGCACTTTTCCTTTTGTCTTTGGTCCCTGGAGTGGGAGGGTAGATGAAAGAAGAAGGAGCTCTCCAACTCTCCTGCCCACTTTGTTCCTCTAGGCTTCCCCATCTTGCAACCTCTGCCAGAGCCCAAAGCCCAGGGGACAGGGTGGGCAGGAATGCTGCCCGACTCTGAGCCCAGCCCGAAGGCACCATGGGAGCCCCTTCCCCACCTCAAGCCACATCCATGGTGGGTCTGAGCTCCAGGGGCATTGATCCTGGGACTGGGCTTGTCTGAGGCACTAAGGAGATAGCCAGCTGAGGGGGAAGGACAGAAAGCATTAAGCCACACCCCTCCCCACTCTTGCTTTCTGAAGGAGACCTTAAACCGTTCCTCCTGCGCTCTTGCACACATCTCCTTGCATGCTCTACCTTGACAAAGAGGTCTCTCTGCAGCCTGGTGGCACTTTGCCTGGGCTGCTAATAATAGAGAAGGGCCAATATGCCAGGCAGTGAATCAGAAGGCTGTCCCGGCTCTGCTCTTTCACAGTGATCCTGGCAAATGCTTGTGGGGCTGATTTGGTAAATATCCTTGTGAGCAGAATAAGCCTTTGTGTGTCCTGGAAACTCCTGCTCTCCCTGCCTGGTAGGACGACGGGGATGCCTTTGGCCTCGAGACCTTAGGAAAACATCGGTTCAAGTCGCTCTGGGCTTCCAAACCTGCCTGGGGGCCAGGAAGGGAGGATTGCAGGTTTGCAGAAGAAGCTGCCAGAGTGCTCAGGGGAAAAAAGAACCTACTGGGGGCAGAGAGGTTGATGATTGTGCGGAGCCTCTAGTTAAATTCTTAGCTACATGGCAACACGGTGCAATTGTTGTTGTTGTCTTGTGCTGTTGAGTTGATTCTGCATCATGGCGACTCCGTGTGTAACAGAGTGGAACTGCCCCATAGGGTTTTCTTGGCTGTGATCTTTACAGAAGCAGATCTCCAGGCCCTTTCTTCCACGGTACCACTTATACTAGTCCTTTTCGTCTCCTGTTTTTACACTCAGGCTCTAAAGCAGAAATAAGGGTGAAGGAAGAAAAACAAAATATCTGCAGTTTGCGTACTTAAAAAAAAAAAAACCCGAAAGACTACTGTACAATTCAGTGGGTTGTTCTTGTAACTTGCTTGGAAAAATTTACTTAGAAATAGTTTAAGAATACCTCTGAACAGCTACCTTAAAAAAAAAATCCATTGCTGTCGAGTCCAACTGAGAGCGACCCTATAGGACAAACTAGAACTGCCCATAGGGTTTCCAGGGAGCGGCCAGTGGAGTCAAACGGCTGACCTTTTCATTAGCAGCCTGAGCTCTTAACCACTGCACCACCAGGGCCCCCGCTGCTTTATTAACTTCTTTTTAAACCAAAGTAGTGTATAAGTCCATTAATGAATTAAAATAAAACACTTCCAGATTTCTGGGTTATTCTCAAGGCAGTTTTGCTAGATAACAAGACGTCACACTTGGACGCTGTTTTGTGGTTTGCAAAGCACTTTCACATCTGTTTTCTCACTTTGTTGCCATAATGACCTTGGGAGCCGGGCAGGGCATGCCTTGTGATGATCCCGATTTTGCAGATGAGGAAGCCAAGGCTTTGGAAGGTTGAGTAGCCTGCTCAAGGTCACACAGGGGTGGAGAGGCCACTAGAGCTCAGCCTTCCCCTAGCCATCTTGCCTCTCACGGGGATGAAAAAGCAGGATGGTACGTGAACTCTTGAATTAAAAGATTTCATATGCTCTCCTTTACAAGTGTGTGGGACCTGCTGGTGGTGGCTTTGCTGAGCTGCCATTTTCTTTTTTGCTATAATTTGCATGTGTCGTGGATTGAATTGTGTCCCCCCAAAATACGTGTCAATTTGGCTAGGCGGTGATTCCCAGTATTGTGTTATTGTCTACCATTTTGTCATCTGATGTGATTTTCTACGTGCTGTATATCCTAACCTCTATGATGTTAATGAGGCAGGATTAGAGGCAGTTATTTAATGAGGCAGGACTCAATCTACAAGATTAGGTTGTGTCTTAAGCCAATCTTTTTTGAAATGTAAAAGAGAGAGGCGAGCAGAGAGACATGGGGACCTCATACCACCAAGAAAGAAGAACCGGGACCACAGCGCGTCCTTTGGACCCGGTCCCTGTGTGGAGAAGCTCCCCGACCAGGAGAAGATTGATGACAAGGACCTTCCTGCAGAGCTGACAGAGAATGAAAGCCTTCCCCTGGAGCTGGCACCCTGAATTCGGACTTCCAGCCTCCTAGACTGTGAGAGAATAATCTCTTTGTTAAAAGCCATCCACTTGTGGTATTTCTGTTATAGCAGCGCTAGATAACCAAGACAGCATGTAAGATTGAAACCAAGATGGCTGACTAGCACAGTGCTTATTGTTGTTAGCTGCTGTCAAGGCAGCTCCCAACACATGGTGACCCCACGCACAATGGGATGAACTGCTGCCCTGTCCTGGGCCGTCCCCATGATCAGTTGGGGATCAGACCATTGTGAGCCATACAGTTTTCCTTGGCTGATTTTCAGAAGTAGATTGCCAGGCCTTTCTTCCTAGTCCATCTTAGTCCGGAAGCTCTGCTGAAACCTGTTCAACATTATAGGAACATGTGAGCCTCCACTGACAGACGGGTGGTGGCTGTGCATGAGGTGCATTGGCCAGGAATTGAACCCTGGTCCCTGCATGGAAGGTGAGAATTCTACTGCTGAACCACCACTGCCCCGTCCGCCATGCCAGAACGACCCTAAATTTGCACCGTAATACAGTGGCATAAGTTAGGGGACTGGTCCATGATTATTCTCTGTGTTGCTTTAACTGCTCTTTCCTTTAGGCAGAGGAGCCCTGGTGGTGCAGTGGTTAAGCACTCAGCTGTTAACTGAAAGGTCAGTGGTTCAAACCCACCAGCCACTCCACAGGAGAAAGGTGTGGCAGTCTGCTTCTGTAAAGATCACAGCCTTGGAAACCCTCGGGGCAGTTCTGTTCTGTCCTATCGGGTCACTATGAGTCGGAATGAGAGTCAGCATCAACTCGTCAGCAGTTGGTTAATGGGGCCTTTAGGCATCAGGCTGTCCTTGCAGGTGCTTGTCAATTAAAAGACTGTCCACAAAAGGCATCAGGTAGCAGCCAGATGTTCATTTTAATAAATGGAAAATGTGACTCAGAACGGGGGCCAATTGGACCCTCCAAGCAGGCAAATTAGCCACTGAGGATGAGGTCTTTGTATTTGGACCGCAGAGAACGTGGCAGCAGGGAGCCCAGGTTCCAGTAATTTAGTTTATTTTAATTTTTCTTTATTTGGTCTTGCTTACACTCTTCTAGCCAGACCCTGTAGATTACGCTGCTGAAATTCTGCAGAACTGTGGGCTGGTTTACAAATAAGGCGCAGAAGGCTGAGTTGGGGAAGTACTCAAGTGGAAATTTTATAGCAGAGGGGATGCGTTTGAGGACAGGTCCGTGCTCCAGAGAGCTTTATAAAAGACTTCAGTCTTGTTGATGCTACAACCAGTACTTGTATCACACATGAAGTTTGCACAGAACCTTCATATGTATGCCTGATGCCAGATGATTCTCACAGCAACCCAAGGATGTGAGCAGAGTGGTTAATAATATCCCCGTTTTATAGAGGAAGCTGAAACCGAGAAGCGGGAAGGTTGGGTAATTTGCCCGAGGTTCCACATGTAGTAAATGGCAGAGCTGGGACTCAAGCCCAGGTCTTCTGACCCTTTTGTTAGTTCAGTGTTCTTTCCAGTATGCCATCCAGCCTCTTTCCCTTTTTTCCTTCTCCTCCCCAGGGCCTCTCGGCCACTCAGTATCTAGTGGTGAGTGACATCATGAAGAGGATTTTTCAGGGCTGAGATGTTGCTGAAGAAAAGAGAACCTATATCTGCGTCCTCATCTATGCTTTAGGGCTTGGGGTGATGGGACTGAGTCTTAGACACTCCACTCAGGTGCTCTTAAGAGTGCTTGTGCAAAGGTTTCCAAGTGTGGCCGGTGTCTTGAGCACTGCTAATGGAAAGTAATAAGAGTTCCATTTTCCTGTTTCAAGCGAGCATTTCCCCCTTGGGGTTATAGCAACCACTTCCTCCTCAGCACCCAGTGGAACGTGGTAAACACCAGTTACAGCAGAGTATTCCCTTCTGAGAACTTCACTGGGTTCCTTTCTTTCTTTCTTTTTTTTCTTTTCTTCCTTTAAACACGCGCAGGTTGCAAAGGATAGGTCTCCTTCCCCTCTGGTTTTGTTTTCAGACTACCCTGCAGTGGCCTTGGAAACACAAAACCCACACCTGGGTCAAGTACAGTTCTTGTTGCGTCACTTGGTGACTTGTCATCCTGCTGTGTGCTTGGAGGGAGCTCAGTTAGAGTTTAACTTGTTAGGAACACAGAATCTTGATTGCTGAGGGAGCGCTCGATCAGCCAAAGGCGGGGGGGTAGACAGGAAGCTCACAGAGTCCGTGGATCATTAAGAATGATAAGGACGGACACCAGAATCCTTACTCTGTAAGTGAGGAGGGGCAGCAGAGCGGGACTCTGTGATTGGGTATTGAGGAAAAGGAAACAAACAGGAATTCTAAAGAAATTGAAAGGGTTTGGGGAGTATAAGGAAAGGGTCCAGTCTGAGTAAAAAGTTTGAGATACGTTAAAAATACTTTAATACTTTTTTTTACTTATTTTTAAAAAAATATTTGTAATTGCTGGTTTGGGAGTACCAGAGCCTCTTTTGAAACCACCCCCGTTTTTCTTATCACATTCAGTACCATGGGATTCTGTCACCAGAAGGTCAATGTCACGTAGAGCTGGTAGCCCCTGAATTTGTAGGGGGGCAGCTGCGGTCAAGCAGGAGTTGGAGGAAGGGTTTGAGTCTTTTTAAAGATATCTAGGGCTATGAACACCTACCCACTCTGAGCCAGAAAAGGAGAAAAAAAGTAAAGCCACTTGTCTTAGTCATCCAGTGTTGCTATAACAGAAATACAGGTGGATGGTTTTAACGAAGAGAAGTTTATTTCTTCACAGTTAAAGTAGGCTAGAAGTCCAAATTCAGGGCGTCAGCTCCAGGCGAAGGCTTTCTCTCTCTCTCTCGGCCTTCTCATCAGTGTTTCCCCCAGACTAGGAGCTTCTCGGCGCAGGGACCCCAGTCCAAAGGACGCCCTCTGCTCCCAGCACTGCTTTCTTGATGGTATGAGGGCCCCCTGTCTCACTGCTCACTTCTGTCTTTTATATCTCAAGAGATTGCCTCAGGACACAATCCAGTCTTGTAGATCAGGTCCTGCCTTACTAACACAACTGCCACCCATCCTCCCTCGTTAACATCATAGAGGCAGGTTTACAACATACAGGAAAATCACACAGTACCAGGAATCATGGCTTAGCCAAATTGATACACACATTTTTTAGGGGACATAATTCAAACCATGACACCACTCTTTGTGTGTTTGTGCTTAACTTTTATGCATTATTAAACAGAACAATAAAAGAGCAGATCTCTGAGCCTATTTGGCAGAGATCTCTCAGCAAAATAAGCAGGAGCTTCCGGCAGCTCTGGCAGCTTTGCAAGACAGTCCAGATATAGAAACTTAAATTGCAAACAGGCTTGCCATGCTTCCTACTTTGTGCAGATAGTTAATAAAGCTGAAAGACCAAGAAATGTAAATCTATAAATAGGTCTAATGTATATGATGTGTATGTCTCTCTCATTTTCTCTCTATCTCTATTTCTCTATTAATGTATCAGCTCCAGGAGACTTATCAAAGATTTCTACACAGCTAGAGAATTTAGGAGGATCCCTTTATAGGGAAGAGTTTAAACTCTTGTGGCTGTAGGTTGGGATTTAGCTGAAGTGGCTTCTGGTTCCATCCCCTGGTTGCTGTGGTTGTCTTTAAACTGACCAAGCCCTTTGTGTTAGCCTTCCTTAGATCATCCACACCCGAAAGCAAGACAAAACCTATGTTTCCACAATTTCTTCAGTCTATCCCAGTTTAAAATGGAAGTATCTAGAAGAGTGTCCTTGTCAGGCGCTTGGTGTCATTAAAGCACGCATTTGTCTTGTCAGAAACAGAAGTCTGTTCAGCAAGGCCATCATTCTGAGTGCAGCAGGCTTCTTTTTTTTTTTTTTTTTTAATCACTGGAATTGGGGTACAGAAACCAAGTGCAGGCTCTGTACTGAGGAACTTCTTCCTGTTTGTTTGCCCAAGTTCCTGCCTCATCGGCTCCTAATCAATATCTGGAATTCATTCAATGAAACCATCTCCCACCAAGACAAGAGGTAGGTTTCCTCACCCTGTGGGGTCACACCTAACGCAGCACTGCCCACCCATGCTCACTGGCAGGCTCTTTCTCTCTGGCCGGGAGGATTCCTTCCCACCTCCCTACTGTCAAGATCTTAGGCCTTTGGAAGGCTCCTTCTTTCAAGGAGAATCTCTGCTTTCAGGTTGGCGTGGGAATGTGGAGGGAGCCCTTTCCTTCAGACAGAGACAGTTATGATCCAAAGAAGAGGGTCATTATTCTTATTTTTAATCCATTTTCCTCTCTCACCCAGATGATTACAACAGCCTCAAAACTAAGCTTTCCTGCTTTTACTCTCCTCCTCCCCCACCCACTTTCTGTTCTCCAGGTCTACTCTGCACACACCATGATCCTTTTAAAACCTAAGTCAAATATGATACTCCTTGTCCAGAACCCTCCAGGGGATTCCATCTCACTCAAATAAAATCCAAAGTCCTAAGTGTGGCCTAAAAAGCTCTGCATGAACAGATCACGTATCATTCTACTCTCCCCTTTGTTCACTTGGTTCCAACTGTTTCTGCTGGTCTTAGAACCTGCCCAGAAGCTGCTGTTTTGAGGCCTGTGCACTTGGCTGTTCCCTCTGCCTGAATGCCTTTGCCCTAGATATGTGTAGGGGAAAAGACTTTTTCTGAGCAACCCTGCTAAGATAGTGTACCCCTTTCCTCTGACCTCTGTTCACTCCCTTGCTTCATTTCTCTTCAAAACACTTATCACCACCTGAGATACTGTAGAGTTATTTGTTTACTGTTTGCCACCCTCCACTTAGACTGTAAGCTCCTTCAAGATCAGGGACCTTGTTTTGTTCCCTGCTAAAGGAGCCCCAGTGACGCAATGGTTAAGCGCTTGGCTGCTAACTGAAAGGTTAGTAGTTTGAACCCACCAGTGGCTCCGCAGAAGAAAGACCTCTTGATCTGTTTACTGAAAGATTTCAGCCAAGAAAACCCTCTGGGGTAGTTCTGCTGTCACTTAGGGTTGCTATGAGTCTGAAATTGACTTGTTGACACTCAGCAACAACAAAAAGGAGCCCTGGTAGCACAACAGTTAAGCACTCAGCTGCTAGCCAAAAGGTGGGTGGTTCATACCCGCCCAGCAGCTCCTCAGGAGAAAGACCTGGCAATCTGCTCCCATAAAGATCACAGCCTAGAAAAGCTTATAGGGCAGTTCTGCTCTGTCACATGGGATCGCTATGATTCCGTCTCACTCAAATAAAATCCAGAGTCCTAGATGTGGCCTAAAGATCTCTGCATGAACAGATCGTATTTCAGCTCGACGGCACACAACGACAAATACCATGCAGCTAAAACAGTGGCACGCATAGTAGGCACTCTGCAAATATTTGTCCAAGGATGAATGAATGAATGAAATAACCCATTCACAACACCATTTATTGTGCTCCTTTATTGGGCATCATTTTTGTACCAAGGGTTAGTTTGCTTTTACAATTAAAAAATGTATGGACCTAAAATAAATAAATAAAAAAAAATGAATGGGCCACCAAAGAAACAGGTAGCATGAAACTGCTGCCATATTTTACCCCATTCCTTCAGGGCTTCTCACTGCGTGTGATCTGAGAACACAGATCTGAGCACAAAAATGAGCATCATGGTGCCTGCCCTTAAGGAGCTCACTCTTTTTAAACTGTTCTTTGTGGAGGGGTTTTCCAAGAGTAGTTATTAGAATGGCCATCCATTAATGTTCCGGAGCTCCTGTAGTTCCAGAGGGTCGTCACAGAACAGACAGCCCATTCAGGGAAGAGTTTTCATTCTGGACCTGTTGGAACCTTCACAGAGGGGAAGCCCTGTTTCTCCCTCAGATGAAGGGACGTTTTGGAGGAGGCTGTGTTCCCAGATCACAGGCAGGGAGATGCCCTGAAGGATCGGGATGAGATATGACAGCAATTTTGTCATGTTACCTGTTTATTTGGCAGTCCATACATTTTTTTAAACTGTAAAAACAAACTTAACCACATTACAGAAATTTTGAAAATAAGAGAGAAAAAGTATATCATCATAACCCTACCGTCAGAACTAAACATGTTGATTCTGTTGATTATTAATTAGTTGGTTAATTTACATTCCACCTTAATTCAAAAAGCATCGAGAATGTTTACAAACTTATAGGTAATACAACAGAATATAATAAATAGCTAAGAAATCAGAGCGAAGGGGCAAATAGTGAATTGAAGTCAGTATAAACTTAATGTGCAGAAATGCATCCTAATACAACTAGTCTTATAAACTGGTATGTTTGCTTTGAGCCTTTTGAAGTATTTTTCATAACCTAGCCTGCTTCCCTACCCCCACTTAACATTATAGCACAATTTTCCATTTATTTCTAACCTCGATTGTGAAGGACTGAATGATCAGTCCTGTGGATGTACTCATCATTTATTCAGTCATTCCTCTATTGTTGGATGGTGGGTTATTTTCAATACTATTGTTATTAGAAACAATGCCATAATTAGCATCTTTGTGCGTGTAACATTTTCCATATTTTACATTATTTCCTTAAGTAGATTTCCAGATGTAAAATAACTACACTAAAGTTTCAAACATTTTTATGGCCCTTGAAACATGTTCCTGGGCTGCTTTCTCAAAGGGCTGTGTGCATTTGGGATGTCTCCAGCTGTTTATCGGCATGTGTTCCACTCTGTCCTTCTCCTCACAAGTGCTGCTATTTATTACTTTTCTATTTTTTGCTAATTTAATAGGCAAAAACAGTATATTATTGTTACTTTCATTATATACACGTTGGATTATACCCATATTGCCAAATTATCTGTTGACATCTTAAAGTTTTTCTCATCCATTTGTTTGAGTTCTTTATATACAAAATCCATTACCCTTTGACCATAATATGTTTTGCAAAATATTTTATCTGGTTTATGTGACTTTTGCTTTGATTTGGAGGTTTCTTTGCCTTTGATACTTAGAAGCCTTATGTTTTCTATAGTCAAAGTCCTTGGTAATTTCCTCTGTAGTTCCAGGGGGTCTTCACAGAACAGACAGCCCATTCAGGAAACAGTTCTCAGTCTGGACCTCTTGGAACCTACACAGAGGTGAAGCCCTGTTTCTCCCTTAGATGAAGGTACATTTTGGAGGAACTGTAATTTCTGTCCATTCCTATCCAATTCTGTACTTTCTATCCATTTACGAGATTCTAGTCCAAGTTCATTAGCCTGGTAGTCAAGGCCTTCTGTGACTTTGACTCATTTCCCCTTTCTAGCAGCTTCACCTGCTATTGTCCTCTTGAAACCTTGTATAGAAGCTGAACCAGTGGTGTATGTAGCATATTTGACACCTGAAGTAGGATGATTTTTTTCACACTCCCTCTTCTGCGTGACAGAATTATTTCCAGTAATAATTTTTTTTTAAAAAGTGGCCAGAAAAGAATTGCAGACAGTGAAACTCTTCTTTTATTGAATTTGGGGTATATAATTATGCCAGTAAAAATAAGGGGCAGAAGTAAGGGACACGGCAAGGCCAGATCCCTTGAGGGCCCTTGTGAAGGGGCTTAGTCTTTGTCCTGGGGCCTTTTGGGAAGCCCTAGAAGGTTAAAGCAGAGGAAGAACCTGACCAGATTGGCATGATTAGACCTACATTTTGGAAGGGTTTCCAGTCGATGTAGAGAGCCCATTGCAGGAGGCCCACCAGAGGCAGGGAAGGCTGTTGTGATGCAGGAGTGTTAAAGGGGTAAGGGGTATTGGCCATGGGGATGGATAGAGTTGTTAGGATGGTAGAATCAAGGGGACTTGGTGATCTTCTGTGCTAGGGAAATGAGATGTCCTTAGCTGTCCCCTGAGGGGGAGATCTCAGGGTCTGCCACATAATCTGTGATTCAGTTTAGCTCGGCATGGTCCATCCAGCCTGGGCCACAGGTCCGGGTTCCAGGGCAGGACTCTGTAGATGCTCTATCCGCCCAGAGCGTCTCGAGCCCCTAGCCGCCAGGAACCCTATTCTGGGGTGAGGGCAAGCACTGGATCTCCAGATACTGTTGTCTGTGATGCTCTGCAGAAAAGATGAGAAGGAGGAAGATAACCTCTTGCTCTCGGGAGCTCACAGCCCCGCAGCCTCACACTGGGTTGCTCTAGCTCTGTGCGAGGTGGCAGAGCAGTGCCCTGATTGGGTATCATGAGTCATGACCGCCTCCCTAGCCCTGGGGCCACCCCGGCAGATCCCACCTCTATCGCAGGCTCTATTCTCTGCAAGTATCACAGCACTCACTCTGCACCCTCCCCGTGGGGTGTCGGTGCCTCATAAAGTGCTTAGGGAGGACTTCAGGCGGATATGGGATTGTGATACATTTATAATGTAAGCCTCATCCCATTTCGGGAGAAGCTGGCCCTCTGTGGTCATTTCTGTAATCTCCTTCTCTTCGGCAGGCTGGTGAACAAGAGAGGGGATGACCGGGGGCCTTTGGGAGCAGTGTAGGTTAACACTGACAGTACAGTTGGCTGCTGCGCTGTGAAATACCCCAAGGCCACAGAAGCCTGTGGTTTGCTCCAGCAGTTTGAGTGTTGGGTTTTATTACCAAAATGTGGTAGGCTTCCTCCTGGGCCCACCTCAGGTGCTCCTGGGAGGGCCTTCTCGTCCGGCCTGGGCCATCAGGGCCACAGCCACCGACAGGGCCGGGTCGTGGCTGGCAGCCCCAAATGCCAGGCGGCCTCGGTGGTAAATTCTGTTCTATCTCATTAGAGGCAGTGGGCAGTCACAGTCAGGCATCACTTGGCTGTGACCTAAGTGCTGTTCCACTTCACCAGCTAAGCAGACAAAGGAACTGGCAGGGCCAGACTGGCTGGGTTTGGTGGCTGAGAAATCCCGGCTTCTGTTTCAGCTTCCTTAGGTGATCACTGAGACATCTTGTGAGCTTCCGCTCCCCCTGCCCCCTTGCCTGGTGCTAATCTAATCTGAGAGGCTGGCTTTCTTCGGGTGTTTGACTTTGTCCTTCAGACCTCAACAGCCATGTCTTAAACATTGCATATGGGGTGTTCAGGTTTTCAAAGCACTTCCCTTGTTCTCTTATCTAATCTTCCCTATAGTTTCAGTGATGTGGGTGGTGCCGTGTGTTCTCATTTCTGTTTTCCTCAGAAGAAAGGCCTGACCATCTACTTCCCAAAAATCAGCCACTGAAAACTCTATGGAGCACGGTTCTATTCTGACACACATGGGGGCGCCATGATTCGAAGCTGACTGGATGGTAACTGGTGACTGGTTTTTGATCATCTGTTGCTTGCTTCCTTTTCCAAAGATCGAAATGACGATTGCTTGAAAATATTTTTTTTTTTTAAGCTGGGTTTTTCCTTGGTGATTTCAGTGCAGACAGATGTGCTCTAATAATAGCGTTTAAAGTTAAGGGGAATAAATCAGCCAGCTGGTTCTGTTCCCTAGAAGTGACGTTACAGCTCCTAAATGTAGGCTGTCCCCAGGGACTTCAGCGGCCAAGCCTGAGAGAGAGCTGTGGTGGCTGTGAGACTCAGAGCCCTTCTCTCTGGGCAGAGTCCCTCAAGTCTTCTTCCAGAGCAGCTGCACAGCTTCATCTAGATTCCCAGCACAGAAGACGCTTGCTGACTTCCACCATGATGAGCATGCTGCACACAGCAGGTGGACATTGTAAAGGAGGTTTGCTGTCCTCACAGATTGGCAGACAAAGGTGTTTACTCAACCTCAGCCTCATGCCTTTCTCTGGGTCTGGAAGCCCTGAGCCGGGTGAGATGCAAAAAGTCTCTACATTGAGCAGACTGTTCCTCCAAGTGTCTCTATACTTACTTTGGTTTACGATCACTGGTTGGGAAGGACTTTCAGAGGTCATTAGCGCATTTCCCAGCCTCTGTCATCCCAGAATAATTTTTAGATAATGCACTCTGTGTCTCTCAATAATGTTTCATTTCCCCTAACTCAGTAGGAATGAAGCATTGGTGGTTCAGTGGTAAAATTCTCACTTTGCATGCGGGAGACCTGGGTTCAAGTTCCGACCAATGCACCTCGTGCTCAGCTGCCACCTGTCTGCCACTGGAGGCTTGTATGTTGCTGTGATGCTGAACAGGTTTCAGCAGAGCTTCCAGACGGACTAGGAAGAAAGGCCTAGTGATCTACCTCTGAAAATCAGCCAGTGAAAACCCTATGGATCATAATGATCTCTGATCTACATCCAATCATGGGGATGGCACAGGACTGGGCAGCTTGTCGTTTCATTGTGCACGGAGTCACCTCGACAGTAGCTGACACCAGCAGCAGCAACCAGTCAGTGGGAAGGAGGTGTAACAAGTCTAAGAGAACCAGAAACACAAGAGGGCGACTTTGTGTGGTGTCCTGCTTCTTAAGGTAGAGGGCTGTGTACTTCTGGTGGAAAGCCTGGCTGGCAAGTATAGGTGTTGATGCTGTGATTGCTGGCTGCATCTCTAACTCTGAGGCAGAAGACAGACAAAGGGGGGTGAAGGCCCTTCTTTGCCCCCCGTCTCCAATGTAGGATTATCTCCACTTCAGTTTAATAAAAACATTGCTTGTCTGTACGTATCCCAAGTGCTGTTATAAAAATATCTCAGTATAAATTAAATGTTAATTCATTGTAAACTGTTGCTGTGGAGTCCATTCCAACTCCTAGTGACCCTGTAGGACAGAGCAGAACTGCCCTATAGGGTTTCCCCCACATGAGCCATTTTTTATTTTCAGGCATAATTTCTACAATAAAATAGAACATGTAAGTAAGAAGTGGTAATCTTGACAATCAAATGTCTGGATTTCTTTTAATGGGAGATACAAACATAATTTCACGGTGGTCAAATAACTTTCTTTTTCTTTTTGATAGTACTTAAGGTGAAGGTTTACAGAACAAATAGTTTCTCATTAAACAGTAGTACACATATTGTTTATGACATTGGTTAACAACCCCATGATATGTCAACCCTCTCCCTTCTCGACCTTTTTTTTTTTTTTTTTAAGTGGAGCTATACATAGCCAAAGATACACCATTTCAAAAATTTCTATATGCACAGTTAAGTGACATCGACTACGCTCTTCCAGTTGTGCTGCTATTCTCACTTTAGATGAAGGCTTACAGAACAAAATAGTTTCTCATTAAACAGTTAGTATACAAGTTGCCCTGTGACAGTGGTTAACAACCCCACTACACGTCGACACTGTCCTTACTCAACCTTGGGTTCCCTATCACCAGCTTTCCTGTCCCCTCTGCCTCCTAGTCCTTATCCCTGGACTGCTGTGCCTCATTAGTCCCATTTTGTTTTATGGGGCTGTCCAAACCCCAGCTGAATGGTGAACCTCAGAAGTGACTTTACCACTGAGCTAAAAGGGTGTCTGGGGGCCATACTCGCGCAGTTTCTCCAGTCTCTTTTAGGCCAGTAAATCTGGTCTTTTTTGTGTGTGTGTTAGAATTTTGTTCTACATCCTTCTCCAGCTCTGTCCAGAACCCTCTGTTGTGATCCTGGTCAGAGCAGTCAGTGGTGGTAGCCGGGCACCATCTAGCTGTACTGGACTCAGTCTGGTGGAGGCCTTGGTAGCTTTGGTCCATTAGTCCTTTGGACTCATCTTTTCCTTGTATCTTGTTCTCTTCATTCTCCCTTGCTCCCAAAGGGGTGAGACCAGTGGAGTATCTTAGATGGCCGCTCACAGGCTTTTAAGACCCCAGACCAAGGCTGAAATCTTTCCGGAAGGAGACTGCCGCATCTTTCTCTGGTGGAGTCAAACTGGCAGATCTTTAGGTTCGCAGCCAAGCACTTAACCACTGTGCCACTAGAGCTTCTTTAATTCATTGCAGCCTGAAGCAAAAAAAAAAAAAAGGAAGTAAACAGGAGTGAGTGTCCTTGCTCCCACTGGGTGGGAGACCCTCCCTGCAGTTGGGCATACTGCCGGGGGTTAGAGGCTCAGGCAGGACCCCAGGTCTGGTCCCCTGTCCGGCACAAGCCTGGGTAAGTAAGCCCTTTTGCTCCATTTGCTTCTCTGAGACTCAGAGGAGAGCATGCTGCCCTGCCCCTCAAGAGCCCAGGAGGAGGCTTACTCTACACAGGGAAAGTGCTAACTAAGCGCTCCACTGATTAAGACGCATGGGAAGGCTGATGAGTCAGTCTGTTTATGAAAATCACACATACTGCCACAGACGTCAAGATGACCCGGAGGACAGCCGCCTTCTGTGAGCCGATGAGTCTTGCTCACATTTATGGGGTTCACTAATGTGTCTTTTTGGCAGCCCATTTCCTGTGTTGCCAGCGACTCTACGCGTGCACCGATGCATGACTGTGCAGCCAAGACCCGACTCTTGCTCGGAGCCTCTCTACTCAGGAGAGGGAGCTGGCTGACTCATAGCAGAATTCAGGGCAGCAGCTCGTCTCTTCTGGGTCAGAAACTTCTTTAGAAAACAGCTCAGGGTTTCTTCTTCGCTCTGCAAATCAGCACTCCCATTTGCTGAGCGCCATTTAGCCACAGGCAAATCAGTCCTGTCTGTCAGAAATACGAATTACACCAACGTATTTTGCTTGGAGATATTTTCTAAATATAACTAAATATTTGGTACTGCATGTAAGCTCTAATGTGGTATTCAAATTCTTTCTGAAAAGTTTCCTTGTTAGACATTCTCTAAGTGGGAGTTCCCAAAAATCTGACTTTGGAGTCAGTCCAAGGTAACCCCCTTTCCAAATCTTTTACAGGTGCTTTCTGCATTCTCAGGAATGGCTTAAAAGGTAATATTTCATCTGAACGTTTTTGGTCTCGGGAGGTAAAATTTTAGCAAGCTGGAGGTGGAGGAAACCTCATCGCTTCTACTATGCCCAGCAGTGTCCTTAGGTGTTTTTTTAAATAATCTGAAGATTTTTTAATCTCAAGGACTCTCTGAGAAAGTACAAGGGAGTATTAGAGCCGTTTACACAGAGGAAGTTTGTTTCTTTAAGGTGGACTGTGCTCCTGAGGGCAGTCCCTGGGTGGTATAAGGGGTTAACACACTCGGCTGCTAACCAAAAGGTTAGAGGTTCACATCCACTCAGAGGTGCCTTGGAAGAAAGACCTGGCAATCTACTTCCAAAAAATCAGTCATTGAAAACCCTGTGGAGCACAGTTCTACTCTGACATACTTGGAGTCACCATGAAATCAGAATTGACTCAACAGCAACTGGCGTGTTTGTTTTTTGGTACTTGTGAGAGCTGGGAGGAGAGAAAATAACATTTTAGATTCTTCCACATGTTGCTTCCTTTCAGATTCCTGGCTATTTAAACGTCATCTTCCAGCATGGGCTAAAGAGGCCTGTTTCCACATGTGCCCCCCTGGCAGAGTTGTCTCTGTCCCGGGGGACGGGGTGTCTGTAGGAAGCAGAGCAGCAGTAATGGCTTTGCTCAGCGATGCTGCCTCGCAGTCTCTGCACTCTCTCACACCAGGCCTAAAAGTGGCCCCGGGCACTCTGGACCTCCCAGAAAGAGAGGCCCACCTGTCCCTACTCTGCTTCAGGCCAGCTCCAACCTCCTCCAGGTTCTATTTACGGACATGAATAGTACTGTTGGGAGCCTACTTCCTGCCACCTGTATGGCCTCACCCTCTGGACTTGCCTCAAGGAAAGACAGGACTCAGGCCAGGGTTGGGGTGGAGGAGGAGGTGGTCAAACTGTCCGACTAACATCTGCTGAGCCAGCACGGAGCCCCTCCCGGTGGGTGTCACCCCAGGTGCATGTTCTTGCCCTCAGGCGGCTTACAGACCAGGCAGCACACGTATAAGGTAATGATAATGCACCTTTATCAGGTGCGTCTATCCATGTAGCAGGCACAGTTATAGGATTTAATTTAATCCCCAAAACAACCCAGGAGGATAGGTGGCACTGCCATCTTACAGATATGGAGGAAATGGAAGTTCAGAGAGGCTTAGTAACGTGCCTAATACCACCTAGGAATAGCAGGACCCTAAACTTGGGTTTGTCTGGCGATGGAGTTACATTTCACAAATGATAAGAAATGAGGCAGGCTGGCAGAGTGATGAAAAGCTTGGATTCTGCAGCCAGACAGCCTGGGTTCAAATCCTGACTTTGCCCCTTACCATCTGTGCAACCTTGGGCAAGTTACTTAATCTCTCTGTGCCTCAATGTCCCCGTCTGTAAAATGGGGATAACGACAGTATGCCTGTGTGATGGGTTGAGATACTCATATGTATGAAATGAATTAATACATATAAAACACTTAGCACTGGCTGAGGAGGGATCAGCCCCTGTACCCGCAGGCCCAGGAAGAGCTGTCCCATAGGAGGAGGTGTGGGGTGGGGTGAGGCCGAGGGTGCAGACCCTGAGTGCTTGCTGGCTCCTTGGAGGAGCTGGGCCAGAAGGATCACTGGGGGTACCCAGCAGCCTCAGGACTTTGGTGCCCATTGTCTCTGGCCAGCTAGAGCCTCCAGTAAATTTCCACTCTCTGTAAATCTCTGCTGTGCTTTTTTGCATTTTTACCAAAGTAAAAATAAAATCTCTGGTGAGGGGCAGACGAGACATAGAGAGCAGGGTGGGGCTGGTGTCTGCTGCAGGGGCCGCCCTGGCCAGGCTGGGCTGAGCCCAGCACCCTTCCCCAGGGGAAAGGTCGAGCCTTTCTGTCCTGCGAGCTTTACCCATTAGGAAGTCAGCTGTAGAGGCGGCCCCCTCCCAGGCTCTTCCCTGGCCCCCCGCTCCCCGTTTCCTCCCATTGTTGGCCCCTCCTAGCCTTGGGTCCCAGCGGCCTTTGAGGTCCGGACGGCTCCTGGTGTGAGAGGCATGCTATGCTTCTGTGTTTCACCCAAGCATTTCCTAGGCCTTCTGCTGCTTCCTCTCTGTACCTCTTTCCTCCAGCCCTCCATTATTTTTAGTTCTGAAGAGGATGGAATCCAGGAGGGAGGGGAGGGGAGAGCCAAGTTAGTGACCTTCTAGACCAGAGATAGTGCATTTGCGGGCCTTGCCTGCTGAGGAGTGTTAAGAACATTTCCATTTTGGGTGAAGGACACCTCAGTTCTTGGGTAACCAAGGAAAAATCTGGTTTGGCAAGATAGTGGGCCCCTTTGATGCCAGATACTGTAAAGTCAGGCAGAGAGAGGGAGGGAGGGTGGATTTGAAACAAAGTGTTGCTAATGGAGGAGCATTTTTTGCTGGTGTCCCCAGAGCCCTGGTGCCAGTAGTACCTGCTGGCAAGGATATCACAGACTTGAGCAGAGTTGACTGGCCTGAGACCCCAGGGGTCTGGGGCCAGCCAGGCTGCCAGCTGTCGGGGAGCAGAGGAGGTGTGGAGATGATCTGGGAGGCCAGCCCAGGCAGATGGAACAGGAGTTCCTGCAGGTACACCTCATCTGCTCCCTGGAGATGTCTCTGGAAAAATCCAGGCTTGAGCAGGAGCATAGAGAAGCATGGCCTTAGTTAGGTATGTCTCACCTGATGGTAAGTAGGATGTGGCAGGGCCTGAGCCTTGGGACTTTGGTGTGCTGAGCATGTCAGTGTTCTTGCCAGTCAGACAGCCAGCAGCCTTGCACTCCGTTCTACCATGTGCCGTCGAGTCAACTCCAACTCAGGGCATCCCCATGTGTGTCAGAGTAGAACTGTGTTCCATATGGTTTTCAATGGCTGAGTTTTAGAAGTAGATTAGCAAGCCTTTCTTCCAAGGCACCTCTGGGTGGACTCAAACCTCCAACCTTTCAGTTAGCAGCTGAGAGCATTAACCATCTGTACCACCCAGGGACCCCTCTTTTATCCTAGCTCCTAGAAAGCCAAGATAAAACACTGACCCTGCCAGCTCTGCCCCTGGCCTGCCCAGCACGAGAGACCTTCCTAGCCCAGGCACTATCTCTGCTCCTGGCTGTTAAGGGGTAGCACATGGGGCTTAGCTCATCAGTGAAGACATTTGTTCTTTAGGGACAAAGGATGAGAAAGGATAGCACTGCCAAAAAAAAAAAAAAAACCAAACCAGTTCAAGTCAACTCCGACTCCTGACGACCCCAAGTGTGTCAAAGTAGAATTGTGCTCCATAGGGTTTTCAGTGACTGACTTTTCTTCCATGGTGCCTCTGGGTGGACCCCGCCCTCTGACCTTTCGTTAAGCAGCCAAGTGTATTAGCTGTTTGCATCACCCAGGGACTCCCATTGCACTTTTACTGGGGCAGGCAGAGGTTTTAGGAGACGTTCCAGTTTTCAGGGAGCGCGCCCTCTGGTGGAGACACAATACTGCAGGCACGTGAGCCTCTTGGAGCACTCAGAGGTCTCCTGCTGCGTGGAGGTTTCAGGGAGTGTCCTGTGGCTAGAGTGTCTGAAAGCTTTCCAGAGAAGGTAGGGTCAGCTCACAGATTCCAGAGGGATAGGCTGGATGGATAGGTGGGATGTGAATAAACAGAAGGAGGAGGGAGAACATTCCAGACAGAGCACCTACATGGACAAAGGCCTAGAGGTGGGGCAGTTATGGTACAAGAAGGGCCTGCCCTGCTGGATGTGAGAGGGAGCATCAGGGAGGGAGTTGGTGGGAAGTGAGGGTGAAAAGGTATCTGGGGCGACCCTTTGTCTTTGCTGGGGCCTCACACCTCCTTGTGGGTGGTCAAG
Organism: Dugong dugon; assembly: GCA_030035585.1. Classification (NCBI taxonomy): domain Eukaryota; kingdom Metazoa; phylum Chordata; class Mammalia; order Sirenia; family Dugongidae; genus Dugong; species Dugong dugon. The sequence continues at coordinate 16,076,377 of CM057469.1, read as the reverse complement.
GAGCACGCAGCAGCCCTGCCCTTGCCAGCTGGGCCTCTGGCAGCCTCCTCTGGCCGGGCTTATAGATAATGGTGGGGAGGGAGAGCAGCTATGATGCAGGGCCCCTGGGTGCCAGTCTGGGCACCACCCTTGACCTGGAAACTGTGTCTCTAGCTGCAACAGGAAGAAGGCAGCTAATCAGGAGGGGACAGCTGGGCAGCCACTCAGGCTTTTCCTGGCTTTTTCAAACATGTCGCTGGGAACGGATGGACCAAAGTGGCGTGCGTCCTAAAGGCTGAGCCTGGGGTTTGAACACAGGCATCAGGAGCACCCATCTTAAAACAGGGCCTGACCAGGCTCACACACTGCAAACCCCAAGCAGAGTGGCCCTCACTTCTCTGTTAGGAGTGGAGAGGACAGAGCTCTGACCCAGAGAGTTCAAAGCCAGCTCTTCCTGTCACGTCAGCAATAGCCAAGGGGTCCCTGCCTGCAGGGGCCAGTGAGGACCAACCATCCTGATTACGCAGGCAGAGCTGCTCTGTTCTCTTGCCCCAACCCAGCAGCTTGATTCTGAGAGAGGTCCTGCACCCCTCCCATGACTCAGCATCATTCCCACCCTATACCAGTGGGTTCTTAAAAGACGGGAAAAAAAAAAAAAGTTGTGCTCAATGGTAAACTCTGTGAAAAGTGTTCTGTACCACCCAACAGGTGGGAACATTGAGAGTGTGTTTGTGTGTGTGTGTGTGTAGGGGTGGATATTAAATAAAAAATGACCTACCTACTAGTTGCCATTGAGTTGACTCTGACTCATGGCGTCCGTATGGGTGTCAGCGTAGAGCTGTGCTCCACAGAGTTTTCAGTGGCTGATTTTTTAGTAGATTCCCCAGGCCTTTCTCCCAAGGCTCCTGTGGGTGGACTCGAATCTCCAACCTTTTGGTTAGCAGCTGAGTGCATTAGCCTTTTGCACCATCCAGGGACTCCAAATAAAAAAATTACTTGGGTGTTTTTGTGCTCGTTATTTAGGGGACTGTTCTTGTTTATAAAACGGAGGAGGCAGTTAGTCTTAACATTCAGGCCCTTATTTTTAGCTTGAGCTACCTGCCCTGCCAAACCCTTGTACTTAATTTTTTCCGATCCTCAGTGTCTTGGTTTTAAAAGGCTCTGCCTCCTCCCCTCCAAGCACACAGCTTGCTTTTGGCAGGCGCCGGTTTCGCTCTTGGCCCCAGCCAGGTTTCTAACCAGTGCTCCAGGAGGGAGCTATTGAGCCAGGGGCCCTACCTGCCTGGGCTCGCACCCAGCTGCGGCCTCAGGAGGGACTGTGCCAGCGTGAATACAATGAACAAAGTTGGCGCATTCTCCGCTCTGCAGCCTGGGAGAAGGACCAGGCTTTTCCCCAGTGAAGGAAATAATGATCACTAGGGAAACCCTAACTGCTTTTTAAGAAGAAGAAGAAGGAAGAAAAAAGCGTTTTTTCCAAACATGGAAAACTCAGTCGCCTTCACCCAGACTTTTGCGAATGTAGAACAAAGGCACGGATGCGGAACGAACCTTCCCTGGGCAGGGGGGGTCCTCTGTTCACTGTCAGCGCTTTGTTCAGTGTGCCTCTCCAAGTGTGTGTCATTGAGGACGTTCTGAGAACAGACTTGGAAGGGAGGGCAGGGCAGGACTTCATTCAGGCCTGCCCCATCTGAAAGGTCACTCTTCTGACAAAGCGCTTGCTGATTCAGTGAGGTTCCTTTTTAACTGGGGGAGAGGCAAAGAGAGCCAGCTGATGGGGGCCCAGTAATCCTGTTGGCTGAAACAAAATCCTCAGAATTAATGATGCAGACCAGGAAGCTGTGCGACCTTGGTTAGGTGTTACTAAACCGCTTATTTGTTGTATCATCTGCAAAGTGGAGATAACTGTATCAGTATTGTGAGGGAGGATTAAATGAGACATCAGCACAGCGCCTAGCAACATGTTAGGTGTTGAACGTGTGATTTCTTTGCCTCTTTCTCCGGTAAGCCAGGTTATCATCACTACTCACTAATACACATGCACGCACACCCACACGGATGTGCCCGGAAAAGGGTTCGTCTAGGAGTACTGTTCTGGAGAACCACTGGGTCCAGAAATAATTTCTCTTTTCTGGTATTTTAGACATTTCCTCCATCCTCTTTACTCAAAAAAAAAAAAAAAAAAAGAAAGAAAAGGAGTGGGAGACTATTTATAATTATCTAAAAATAAGTTAGTCAAGTGACCAAACTATTTCAATGAAAAAGGAAGTTCTGGAGGAAAAAAGTAGAAAATTGAGGGAAGACGTCAAAGAGGAAGGGAGTTAAGAAGAGCACATGGACCCCGTTTAGAAAATGGGATTGGCTGAGCAATCTCACTATTCATGCTGAAAATAATGGTTTTTGGCTGTGCCTAGCAGAGTTCCAAAATACGAAATGGGAAACGTTTCCAATCTTGGGAATGGCTGGATTTTTCTCAAAACTGGGGGGGTGGGCTGCCTCACGGGACCCATTCTTTCTCCTTTTTGCAAGTTTTCCTGACCTTCTGAACCAGAAACCAAAGTCAAGACACCTGAGCTCTAGCGTGGCTTTGCCTCTTACTGAGTGACAGAGCAGGAGCTGCCTGCCCACTTCCCAGGCTTTGTAAGCAGTTTATCACACGTAGCTCATCAGGCAATGATCTGGCCCTCTTCAAGTGCCTGGTTGGCTTCTTGCCAGATTGCTCAGCATTGGAGAAGAAAATGATTTCCATTTAACACAGAGACATATAGAAGTAAGAACAAAGTCTCTTGACAAGTATGCAGAGCACCTACCTGTATGTATGTGGCATCCCTGGGTGGTGCAAACGGTTTACACACTAACATGCTCAGCTGCTGACTAAAGGGTGGAGGTTCAGGTTCATCCAGAGGCACCTCAGAAGAAAGGCCTGGTGGTTCCCTTCTAAAAAATTAGCCATTGGAAGACTGTATGGAGCACAGTTCTACTGTGACACGCAGTGGGGTCTCCATGAGTCAGGGCCAACGTGACGGCACCTGGTAACTGGTAGTATGTAAGTATTACCTCGCTGAATGTTCACTGTAACCCCATAGGGTGGGCAGGGCACATGCCTTGTTATTATGCCCAGGTCACAGACGAGAAAACTGAGGTTTTGAGAAGTTCAAAGGCTTACCCTTGGCTACAGCTGGGAGGTGGCAGAGCAGGGATTCATTCTAACGGCAAAACCTGTGTTGTGCTCTGCTCCATGGTGCTACCATCTCCTGGAGACAGAATCCAGCTATGGCCTGCCTTTCCACTGGGGATGCGAGCGTTTTAGACAGAAGCCAGCAGGAGAGGAAGGAGGGGTCTATGCTTCAGTCCCTAATCGCAGGGCAGTGAAAAGGCCGTCAGCCTGGCGGTCGGTGAGCAGGGAAGCTGGAGGAAAGGCTGGCTGTCTTGGGGTCAACTTGGAGTTGTAAGTAGCTGTCTTCAGGAGGCCTGCTTCTCTGAAATAGTCCAGGCTGTCTGGGACAAGGAGTAAATGCCAGGGGCTTGATAAGAAATGGAGCAGAGTCCGTGCCTGCCCGGAAGCTTAAACTCTCTTCCAGATCTTCTGACCAGATTCCCAGCAGGCAGATGCCCTTCCTCACAACCTATCAGATTTTGGTCTCTCTCCTCCAAGACCTGCAGGCTGGCCGGCCTTGGTGGCCTCTTGGGTCCCCAGCAAAGGTTGCTGTGCGTCTGGTAGGGCTAGGTGCTGGGGGCTCCAGGCCCTCCAGAGGTTTACACCTACACCGGTAAACAGCTGCTGTCAAGTTGACTCCAACTAATGGCGACCCCATTTGTGTCAGAGTAGAACTGTGCTCCGTGGGGTTTTCAGTGGTTGATTTTTCAGATGTAGATGCCAGGCCTTTCTTCCAAGGCACCTCTGGGTGGACTCAAACCCTTTGATTAGCAGCTGAGCGTGTTAACTGTTTGCACCACCCTGGGACTCCAAATGGGTGGCCAGAGGCCCCTTCGTCCCCACAACCAGTGCTGGGGTAAGTGCTGGGTCCCTGCTTTCCTTCCTCTTCTTCCTCCTCCCCTCCACCAGCCACCAGCCCTCAGGCCTGCCCTTTTTTGCCTGCTTTATGGTAGACAAAGGCCAGACTTTGAGGCTATCCCAGTTAATTGTTTCGTTTGTTTAAGGCAGCATTTCCCAGTAGCACCTCCAGCCTGACTGGGAATGACTGACTGGGAGAACCAGCCAGAGGGTGGCATCCACCCGGGAGGCAGGAGCTGCATCAGATGGCCTGGAATTTAGTCTAGATAAACACACAGAACCGGAGACCCTCCTGAAGCTTCCTCCGTTGGGCTCCAGCCCAGGCTCAGGCAGAACCCCTGGCCAGTGGGTGGCTTCTGGCCTGCCCTGTCTTGCCCTCGGCAACTCCTCGAACGGGGCCAGAGGTGGAGATGAAAAACCACAGGCGGCGAGGGCTTCTCCCACACAGAAACTGTCTGCAGTGAGATGCCCCATGTTGAGCAGCACGAGCTCGCCCCACATCGGCATTGGCCTCTTAGGAAGAAAGGCCTGGTGATCTTGATCTGCTTCCCAAAAATCAGCCAGTGCAAACCTTATGAATCACAATGTTCTGATCTGCAGACAATCATGGGAACGGCACGGGACCCGACAGTGTTTTGTTCCATTGTGCATGGGGTCACCAGGAGCCGGGGCCACTCTGCAGCAGCTAACAATAATGGAAGGCATTGGCCTCTAGGGAATAGGTTCAGCTCTGCTCTAGGGACCAGACTTTGGGGAAAGGGAGGGGGAGAAAGGTGGGACGGAATGTGTTACGCCTTTGAGCTTCCCAGAGCTTCCCATGTCCTACTTACAGGTTTTATGGCTCAGGTAGAACCTAAGCTTCGAGGAGAGGCTTGCTTTCTTTGTAGCTTTGTAGTTCGTCGTTCCGTGGAGGATTTCGTGTTGCTGGGATGCTGGAAGCTATGCCACCGGTACTGAAATACCAGCAGGGCCACCCATGGTGGACAGGTTCCAGCTGAGTTTCCAGACTAAGACAGACTAGGAAGAAGGACCCGGCAGACTACTTCTGTAAAGAATTAGCCAGTGAAAACCTTACGAGTAGCACTGGAATGTTGTCTGATACAGTGCCGGAAGATGAGCCCCTCAGACTGGAAGGCGCTAGATGGATTGGCACAGTGGCTGCAACAATGGGCTCAAGCATAACAGTGATTGTGAGGATGGCACAGGACTGGGCAGTGTTTTGTTCTGTTGTACATAGGGTCACTATGAGTTGGAACTGACTCGACGGCACCTAACAGCAACAACAACAGTCTTTCTGTGGTGACCCCATGTGTGTCAGAGTAGAACTGTGCTCCATAAGGTTTTCAATGGCTGATTTTCCCGGAAGTAGATCCCCAGGCCTTTCTTCCGAGGCACCTCTGGGTAGACTTGAATCTCCAGCATTTCAGTTAGCAGCCGAGCACATTAACTGTCTGCACCACCCGGCGTTCTCCTGGAGTCTGAATCGACCCCACGGCAGCTGGTCTTTTGTAGTCTTTTTGCTGCTGGAGGTTGCTGTCTGGTGTTGTCTGGTTCAATACTCCCTTCCTCTGTGACTTCCTGTCACCTCAAGCATGCAGAGGGTTGGGTTTTGTTCTTGTCAGTTTTTTGGGTTTTTTTCTTTGCCACTACACCTCTCTTTCCACACTGAATATTTTAGCGTCTGTCAAAGACAGGTGCAAGCAGATAACGGGAGGAAACTACCTTGAGCAGTTTCAGCAATGCGAGAGGTCTGGAGGCTGCCATATCGCGCCTCCTGGCTGTTTTCTGATCTTTTCCTTCTCAGCTGCTGTGAATGAGTTGGGCTCCCCCCTTTCTTGGAGCAGCCAGAGTTTAGCATGAACCTCTGCGTCTTCCACAGTGAGGTGTTTGCTGCTCAGGGTCAGGGCTGTAATGTCGTGGTGTTGTTGTGAGTTGCCGCCGAGTGGGCTCCAACTCATGGCGATCCCACGTACAACGCAACGGCAGGTCCTGTGCCGTCTTCACAGTCGTTGGTACGCTCGAATCTATTGTTGCAGCCACTGTGTATACTGAGTGCCATCCAGCCTAGGGGGCTCATCTTCCAACACTGTTTTGGACAGTGTTCTGTTGTGATTCATTTCCACTGACTAATGTTTACAAGTAGATTGCCAGGCCTTTCTTCCTAATCTGTCTTAGTCTGGAAGCGCCACTGAAACTGTTCACCATGGGTGACCCTGCTAGTATCTAAAATACTAGTGGCATAGCTTCCAGCATCACAACAACATTCTTGAATTCTCATGCAAGCCACCACAGTATGAGAAACTGACAGGCGGGTGGTGGCAGGGCTGCAATAGACGGGAATGACGTCAGCAAAGTGCTTTGGGAAGAGGTTAGTGGAAGGCTCTGCCCAGCACTCAGGTAGAAAAAAGAACAGAGGGAAAGCTAGCGCGTATTTAACCCAGAGGTGCAGTAATGTAGAGATTTGTAGAGCTGAGTTCACGTAAACCCCTAAAGCCAAATGGGCCACAGGAGAGACCTCATTCCTAGTCTTCAGTTGGTTTGAACACCCAGGGTAGCATCAAAATAAAAAACACGTGTCCTCTAGCCCCCAGGGCCCTCTACGTCAGCTTTATATATATAAAGCTTTGTGGTGCTTTCCTTTCCCTTGAGATGTTCCCAAGGACATCACAAGTGCAGAGCACGAAGGCGTGTGTGGACTTCCAACCACAGAGTCTAGAAGCATCTAGCTGTTCCAGTCTACTGCAGGCAGAAGCCTAAACCTGTGTCATCTGGTAGCTAAGCCCAAAGTGGCAACTGAGCAGCCCCAGAATGGGATGTGCCTGGCACCCTGGGGAAAACCCCTCCGTGTGGCTGCCAGGAGACAGTAAGGAAGTCTCCTGGGACAAATTCCCGGTGTTCCTCTGTAAGTGGAATATTCCACCGCCTGCGTCCTGGTTAGGGCCAGAGCCTTGGGATAGGAGGACTCTCATGCCTTTGGCCGTTTGGCGCTCATTTTCCTGCTGAAGAAATGGTTCCTAATGGAGGAGGAATGGGGAAGGGAAGCAGAAGTCGGAAAGGTGCTCCTGTATTCACAACTCAGCGATGCTGGGAGGGGCTGCGGTGTCTCTCAGGAGGCTCTTGGATCCTTTGAAATGTCAGAGGACCCCCGGCCCTGAAGCATCCCTCCTTTCTGGGTCTTTGGCCTCCAAAGAGAAGTCCTGGGACTGGAGGCCTCACAGCTTCTAATGCCCCTGCTGGGCTTGGGCTGCACCGTCTCTCCCAGCATCTGTTCCTGCTGCCTTCCAGGGCCACAGGCCCCCACCGGAGGGTGTCTGCAACTCTCTGGAGAGATGGACCCCCGGTGGGGTGGGCCTGACCCGGCCTGATGCTCCACGGTCTTTATTCCTTACTTACTCTGGCAGCGTGTCCACATGGCACCAGCCTGACCATCCCCGGGTAACTTCAGAGATACCTGTGCCCCTTTCTCCAACACAAAGTACTGAAGACTCCTCCACAAACACCCCATGCCATCTTCTAAGAGCTCTGTCCTCCGGGATAAAGGGAATCTATATATTTTCCCATTTTACATATAAGAAAATAGGGGCCCAGGAAGGTCAGTAACTTGTTCCAGGAAAGCTTGTGAGGAGGGCACTGAGCCAGGACTTGCCTACTCGGCTGGCCTCCCCCTCACCCCACTCCCCCAGTCCAGGCTGCTTGGCCACTCACCCGCGTCTCCCACTGCTTACTGCTCCCACTCCCAGCACTCTGCTTCCCAACTGCTGCGAATCCCAGTCCCTGGCCTCTGTTCCCACCCCTACCCCCCACAGTAGTCTTCTCTTTCCTCTCCTTTGGGAATGTCCCTGAGCTGCTTCTGTGGGTACAGCCCGCAGCCGTCATGATGCTCACCCTTCCCAGCAGTCACCAGCCTTCATGGCTCCTCAGTGGTGACTGAGTGCTTCCTCCTAGGTCCTCATTCTGTCCTCTCACCGGGTCCAGTCCAGGAGGAGAAGACAGGCGAAGCTCAGGGTAGGCAGTGACTTGTCCGAGGTTACACAGCTGGTCCGGGCTTTCTCATCCACCCTACAGTGCTTACTAGGTTCTAACTCAGACCATCTTCCCTCCGCTGGACTCCTAGCCCCTGAGGACGAGGACTAGCCTGCTCACCATATACCCAGCACTGCACAGCGCTTAGCACAGTTGGACTTCCTTAACATTTGTCATTGACAAGGGCGAACGGCCCCTCTTGTTGGAATGCACTTATAATCTCTCTGTCCCTGGTCAGGCTGTAGGCAGGGACCACTGGGAAATTTCTTTCATGACCCTCCTGGTATGTCCTGTGAACGTACTAAACCTGTTGCCGTCAAGTTGATTCCGACTCATAGCGACCCCATAGGACAGAGTAGAACTGCCCCATAGGGTTTCCAGGGAGCAGCTGGTGGATTCGAACTGTGGACCTTTTAGTTAGCAGCCAAGTTCTTAACCACTAGGTGGTACACAGATACAGAGTTCAGTGAGAGGGAGAGGGGGTCATCAGCCATTCACACAGGGCTGTATGGGTCAACAAACATTTTCCTGGGAACCTCAGAACGTTCTTGAATTCTCATCTTCCGGAATTTTCTTTCAACTCCCTGCATTTGAATTTTAAGATCTTCTTGAAATTCACACTAAAGATATTATTCCAGTTATAGAATTCAAAAATGAGGATGTAAATAAGGAAACAGAGGCTCACAGAGGCCCACACTGACCTAGAATAGTGAACAGGAAATTCCAGTCTTCTGACTCTTAACTTTAATTAATGAGAAGGAAGTGTGAGCATAACCTGAGTGTGTGACTCTTTGTCCGCCCTGCTTAGATGGGCCTGGGGCTTGGCTGGTGGGATCATCACTGTGGCCGCAGGCTTCCTCCGAGGGCCCTGCACGCGCACCCCGCGTCTTTTGGGCAGAGGGCTGAGACACTGTCTGAGCTCTGGTTGCGGAGCCGTGATCAACAGGTGGTGGTTTGCTTTGCACTTTGCCTCTGGACCTGCCTTAATGGCTTCCACAGTTGTGGACAAATCCTTGCGTGGCTCATCTTGCCTACTGAGCTTTTTCCATTGTTGCCCTGTGCATTGTCTGCCCAGATTTTATTGCAGCCTTCTGGGTGCGTAGATAAGAAATAGCTCGGCCTTCATTAACCTTTGGTGATCTCCATCAGAAGGCTCTGGGAAAAACAACCTTTTCAGTAAAGGCCTGACCCTGTTGTCACAAGGTCCTGCAGAGCTCTGCCCTTGCTTATGAATGGAATCAGTCTTGGCGTTTGGGTGATGGGGATAAAAACGGCCAGGATCAACAGCTTGGAAAAGAAGAGCAAGAACGATCGCACAACTTGAAGAATGTAATCAGTGTCACTGAGTTTTACATGTAGAAATTGTTGAATTGGTGTATGTTCTGCTGTGTATATTCCCAACAACAAAAATAAAATAAATTATAAGAATAAGGGGGAATAATGACCAGGCTCAGTAGAGAAGACTGCCTCTCCTGAAACAGATTTTAACTGGAAAACTGATGACACAAGCAGCTGAGTCTCAGCAAAGAAGAATTGTTTTAAAAGGAGGCAAATTTAACCCTGAGATCCAGCAGCTTCTCCAGCTGGAGGCTGTTCTGGCTCCTCAAGGAGCCTGTCAGGCGTCTCGTCCACAGATGGCCCCTCCGAGGCCCACAGGCCCCTTGTATCGCTGCCCGGGATTTGGGACAGGGAAAGAGGGCCCCGTCACCGACTCTCGAAGTGCATCTTCAGGGTCTCCACTGTAAGGCAGGACCGCCCCCCTTCCCCTCTTCTGCAGAATTCCTAGCTTCTCTTCCTTCCCAGCTCCGAGCTGTGTGGTTTTCGCGCTGTGGTTTTGCTGCTCAGGAGTCCTCTTTTTCGGTAACTTGAATGCTTCTCAGTTCAGGTTCCCATCACACCCATCAGAGGCTGGTGTTTTGGGGAGCCCTTATCTTCACCCCAGAATCCTTGGGTGGTGCAAACGGTTAACGTGCTCGGCTACTAACCAAAAGGTTGGAGGTTTGAGTCACCCAGAAGTGCTTCGAAAGAAAGGCCTGGCAGTTTACTTCTGAAAAATCAGCCATTGAAAACTGTATGGAGCACAGTTCTACTCTGACACACATAGGGTCACAGTGAGATGGGGTTGACTCTGGCAACTGTATTGTTATCTTTATCTCTACTGTCTACTCTTATTAAATTTAGCTTAGGGATATTTTTTCTAGAGAAATGTTTATTGCTGGGAGGAGAAAAAAGGATTTTGGTTTTTAAAAAAGTAGTCGTATAGATGAGGAGGATTTAAATTCGAGCCTCACCAAGGACTCCTCTCAGGCCTGGGTGCTACAAAGTGGAAATCACAATACAGGCCTGGCGTGCTTGTGAAAGTAAAACGAGGTGTCAGTAGGTGTGAGTTCTCTTCTTCTCTCTGCCCAAGAAGCACCCCCTTCCCCAAACGCGCACACTCATGTTCACGTACACACAAACCCGCTCAAACACACAGTCTCTCACATTTCCTCTCACACACACACACTTACATACACACACTGACACTGTAACGCACTCATACACTCACACACGCTCCCTCTCACACACTCGCACGTATACACTTTCACACACACACACAGCCACACATTGACACACACACTCACACATGCTGACACACACACACACTGACACACACTGCCGATCCTGGCTGTTTTCACTTAAGAAACATCCTGAGCAGAAGCAGTATAGTGCAGAAGAGAGACCTGTGGGTTTGTCACTTGTCATCATGGTTTCCAGGGCCCCCGTGTGCATTGACACCATGGGGGAACTGTCCCTGGGGAACTCCCTTTAAAGTCTCTCCTCACACTGCTCATTGGTAGGAGGTACCCCGGAGCCACTGCATATACACAGTGTGAACTGTCACGTCACAGCAGGGGATACTGGCCCCTCTAGTCTTCCTCTGTGGGAGCCACTGATGTGGGGTTGAGGGAGGTCATTTTGCAGAGTCCTAGAGTGTCCATCAGCCCCAGGAGCCTGATGGCTCAGCTGTCCTCCCCTCACTAGACAGATGAGGAAACCGAGGCCCACAGAGGGGACATGAGCAAGGGCAGGGGTGTGGTTTAGTTGTTTATCTGATAGGGCAATGGCCTGGAATGGGGGTCAGCACTGGACTGAGAGCATTCTGCACCCCCCCCCCCGCCCCCTGAACCTGTCAGATCACTATCCCGAAGTTCTCCTTGCTTCAGGGCATTTTGCTCAGGCTGCCTGTAACATGGGTCAGAGCCCCCTCTGACTGCATCAGTGAGGGGGGGGATCTGGGAGCCCACTGAGGGCCCCTGTGCTGCGGTCACCTGCGGCGCACATCATTTTGTGATGACAGGCAGTGAGTTCTCTTGCTCTGAACTCAGCCTAAGCAGAACCTAGTGGTCCTCTTTCTGATGCAGGACTGTTTGTTTGCTTGTTTCTAGAGCAAATCATGGAGGAAGATAAAAAACATGGTCCACTGGTCTCCGTTTGTCATGTCCTTCAAGAAGAAGTACCCCTGGATCCAGCTGGCGGGACACGCAGGTAGACGCAGCCTTCCACGCTCCCCGGAGGGAGGGCTCGGCTGGGTCAGGGTCGGGGGCAGCAAACTCGGGAGGGGACAGCCTGGCCCCTAGGTGCTCCCGGGTGAAAAGCACCCAGAACGGGTTCTCCCTGAGAGACTTTGTAGTCTGAAATTGCAGCCACCATGTGCCTTTAACACTGCTTTATACAGGAACGCGGTCAGCTGCCCCCTCCACGGTCAGTGCCACCCCTCTCCCAACATCCATCTTCCCCGCCCTCTGTCTTTGTCCCTCTGTCTTCTTATCTCCCTCTTTCTCTGTTTCTTCCCATTTTACTCAATAAGACACATGAAATCATCAACCTTTATAGCTTGCCAACCATTTGACACCCCCCGTCAAGCGCCCATACTCACAGTGGGGAGCCCCAGGGACTGTGCCGAGAGGGCTGGCCGCTCAGGGACCAGAGGCCTCCTCCCGTCTTGTCCATAGGGAGCTTCAAGGCTGCGGCCAACGGTCGGATCCTGAAGAAGCACTGTGAGTCAGAGCAGCGCTGCCTGGACCGGCTAATGAAGGACGTACTGAGGCCCTATGTGCCTGCCTACCACGGGGACGTGGTGAAGGACGGGGAGCGCTACAACCAAATGGATGACCTGCTGGCTGACTTCGACTCACCTTGCGTGATGGACTGCAAGATGGGGATCAGGTGAGCCAGCTCTTCGGAGCCCCCACACTTGCCTGGGCACCATCCTGGCCATGGGGGACACCTAGAACGGCTCATAGCTTCCTGAGTGGCTTCGCATGCAAGGGCAAGTCCTGGGGTCTGGCTTGGACTAACTAGAAGCTCCCCCACTTCAGTCCTCTCACATTATGTGCAAAGGGTGCAAGGACCCTGGCTCAGCCCCGTGACAGCCCTTTCCCTTCCTTGGTGAGCTGAGGCTCTGCACCAGGGGAGGGGCAGAGAGAACCCCCAAGGAGGATCAGGTGGGATTGCTGGGGACCAGTACCAGGTAGGGAGGGAGCAAGGTGGTGACTTCCTTTACATGAGCTGCTGTGAAGGGGCAGCTAGAATAGGGGCCTGCTCATTTCTCCCAGTGATGAGAGACTGGGAAGACAGAGCAGGCTAGTAGAACATGCTGGCTTGCCAAAAAAGACTCGCGCCTGCCCTGATAGTGCGCTTGTGCAGGGACTCCAGGAGCTGAGAGGCCCTGCAGACACTTAACAGCTTGCCCACATCTCCAGATTGGGGCCTGGTGTGCCCTGGCCAGCCCAGCAGCAGGGAGCTGCAGGGCCGCGTGAGCCTGGAGCCTGGAGGCAGGTAATTGGCCCTGTGTAGAAATCGGCTCTGTTCCCTGGGGGGCACATACAGTTTGTGCTCAACTACCAAACTACAGTTGATGGTTCGAACCCACCCAGCAGCACTGCAAAAAAAGGGCCTGGCAATCTCCTTCCATAAAGATTGCAGCCTAGAAAACCCTATGGAACAGTTCTGCTCTGTAACACATGGGAGCACCATGAGTTGGATTTGACTCAACGGCAACGGGTTTGGTTTTTGGAGAATGAGCTCCCACTCCAGGTTTCTGATGGCCAGGATCCGGTTCACCCTGACAGATACCAGGAGAGATTAAGTGGGACAAGACCTGCGGGGGGAAGAGGAGAAAGTCAGAGTTGGCGGAGTCCAGAGGGGAGAATCTGCATTGGAGGGGACAGCAAGGGCCTAAGATTCTGTCACCCTAAGCTCAGAGCCCTGGGTCTTGGCGGGGTGTTTGGTCATCCCCTTTCAGACTTCTACCCTTCAGTCCCAAGAGCCACACGAGGCTCCTTCCCCCTTCTCTCGTAGTGCAAGGAGGACTTGGTGAAGCCCCTCTGCATGCTGTGGCCCAGATGGTGTCCAGCATTGGTGCTCACCCTAAGAGCCAGCCCAGACCTCAGCTCCTCCTGCCCACCCCTGTGGCTCCCCCGGGGCCAGACATGGAGCAGCAGAGCAGAACTTGTGTTTTGTTTGAATCATCTAACTAATTTTATTTCTTGTAAGAGGAGATTGAGAAAGAGGAGTGTGAGAGAGAGACAGACAGACAGACAGACAGGCCAGGAGAGATGTGGGCCAAGGCCTAATCAGTTTTCCTTTACCTCCTTACTCCTCCTGAGATTTCTGTCCTGACATCAGACCTGGCACGCCAGCCCCTTGGTGGCCCCTTGGCGTTTCCCCCAGCCCAGGGGTGGAGGAGGAGGGCGTGGAGAAGTACAGACCCCAAGTGTCCACTCTTGCACTGGCCCCTCCCACCACCCAAAGGCCGCGTTACCTCCAGGGAGCTGGGGTGCGGCTGGGAGGAGGCAGAACACCCCTCTAGCAACCACTTGGCCATGGCTCTTCCCCCAGAGTCTTGTTTCTGTCCCTGGAAGACCCTCCCCTGGCACTCAGGGGGAGGCCCAACCCTTCCTTTGTACCCAAACACCAGCAGGACTCAGCCTGCCTGCAGGGGACGGGAGTTCAGGTTGCAGCACAAACAAATGGAAAAGCTTTCCGTTGGTGTTCGCTCAGACCGTGACCAAGAAAGTGCAGCCCTGTGTGAAGGACTCACAGCCAGTGATTTCCTGAAAGTCGGTAGCCCCAGGAATGGCCTGCTCTGCCCCCCACCCCCACCCCCAGGCCATGCTCTCGGGCACTGGCCTGCTCTGGGAGCCTGCAGGATGCTGCTGTGGGCACCGGCCTGCTCCAGGAGCCTGCCGGATGCTGTCGTGGGCAGGAGTCCGCCCACCGCGGTGTGGCCCTTCCCCCACTGCTGGTCTCTCACTGCACATCAGAGCTCTCAGGGGGGTGCTTAGAGTGACCAGTGAGGCTGAGCCCTGCCAACCCCATCGTGGGCAGGGATCAGGGAAGGGGCCGCAGGGTGAGAGAGGAGAACACAAAGTGGGGAAGAGTAGGTTCCCCCAGAAGCACCCCACCCAGCCACCCAGCCCTCCTGCCTCCAGAATCCTGCACTGGGAGTGGGGAGCATGCAGGCCCCTCCTGTGCTCCAGGCACTGAGCTGGGAGTTCTCCTATATTGTCATATTTCATCCTCACTGACATCTTGGAGATAGAGGTAGGTCATGTTCCCGTTTGAGCAGTAGGTGAAGTGACTCATTCGGGGCCACACCGAGTTCAGCAGCGTAGTCCAGATGTCTGAGTCACGGCTCTCTAGAGAAACAGCACCAGTGACATATATGTATATATGTGTGTGTATATATATGTGTATGTGTAAATATGTGTGTGTGTGTGTGTGTGTGTGTGTGTATATATATATATATATATATGAGAGAGATAGACTTCACGGAATTGGCTCATGTGATTATGGGGAGCTGACAAGTCCCAAATCCCCAAGTCAGGTGACAGGCTAAAGACTCCTACAGACTTGGAGGATTTGTGGGTCAGGTGATGGCAAAGGTGCAGAGTAAAGTTCTGCCAAAATATCTACTTATATTCTGGAGGCAGAACGAACCTGATTGAAACTCATTTTTTAACTGATTGGTTGATTATATTACATTAGATTACATTATGGAACGTAATTACATTACGTTGATGTTACATCACATTATGGAACAGCAACTAGACTAGTGTTTGAACAAAAATCCAAAACCAAACCTGTTTCCATGGAGTAGAACTGCCTTATAGGGTTTCCAGGGAGTGACTGGTGGATTCGAACTGCCAGCCTTTTGGTTAGCAGCCGAACTCTTAACCACTGCACCACCAGGGCTCCTTGGCCAAACAGCTAGGAACCATAGCCCAGCTCAGCTGACACATAAAATGAACCATCACACCAGATTTTCACTGACCTGCCTTACTGCAAAAGGAACCCTAATAGCGCAGTGATTAAAGCCCTCAGCTGCTAGCAGAAAGGTCAGCAGTTCAAACCCACCAGCCACTCCACAGGAGAAAGATGTGGCGGTCTGCTTCCATAAAGCTTACAGCCTTGGTAACTATGGGGCAGTTGTACTCTGCCCTCCAGTGTCGCTATGAATCAGAGTCGACTCGACGGCAACAGGTGTTTTTTGCCTGACTGCAAAGGCCAGCCCTGGTTATGTGTGACCTGCTCCTGTGCACCTTATCAGGTGTTTGCAATCAGTTATGTTGGGACTGTGGATTGTGGCATTTTTCCAAATGCATGGATCCAGAACCCCTTGGCCCCAGGGCCTCTCCCAAGACCGGCGTTCCACGTAATGCTTCTCCTGGTCAACTCCAAAGTGTGGCCCTGTCCTGGCCAGAGAGAGGAGGCTGGAGCTGGAGCCCAGGGCACTAGGTGTGGGGGTGGGGGGTGGGGTGGAGACCCGTCACGGAGAAACAGTGGAAGGGCAGTTCAGCCAACCAAGCCAAGGCCATGGGGGTGGAGGGAAGGGGGATGCAGGTGCCCACAGTGTCCTAAACCAGGGTCTCTGTGACCCCTGTTCCACATGGGTGTGTTTCCGAGCGGGGGGCCTGGCTGTGCTCTGGGGAGTTTCCTTAGCTTTGACCTCGTGAGCCTGTGTTAGGTGATTTGCCACTGAGAGTCAGGGTGTCTTCCTGACAACTGGCTGGTGGCTGAAACTAGAGCTGTGTCCCAGCGCCTCTGTGCCCTTTGTGAAGCTGTTGGTGGCTTTGGTCTGTCGCCTGCTGGACTCCCCCATGGGCTTGCTGCCCTCCCGAGAAGGGTACTTCATTCATTAGTCGAATTACTTCTTCTAGCCCTGGTGGCGCAGTGGTTGAGAGCTTGGCTGCTAACTAAGAGGTCGGCAGTTTGAATCCACCAGTCGCTCCTTGGAAACCCTATGGAGCAGTTCTACTCTGTCCTGTAGGGTTGCTGTAGGGTCACTTTGAGCTGGAATCAACTCGATGGCAACGGTTTTTTAACCCAGCTTATCCATGACTGTGCGAGCAGTTCTCTGCTCTCTGTGTGTGACAGTAGGCCTGACCTTCCCTCTGTGGCAGGGCAGCCTGTGGAGGCTGTGCCTCACCTCCCAGGGGACCTCCAGGCCCCACCATTCAGCTGGTGACCCTGTGGGCATCTCTCCCCAAGCCCCGCTTCTCTCCCAGGAGTGCACAGCCCTGCCCAGATCAGAGCTGTGGGGCTCTTTTTGGAGACAGCCCCATGTGAAAAGGGATTTGACATCAAGGCCTGCATCCTGTTTAGGGAGTCACTAGGGAACTCTTTGCAGAAGTGCAGCCACCCACCCACCCTGTAGGCCCCAGAGCTCACTCAGCAGCATTTGGGACAGCCGGCTCCTTCCCACCACCTAGCTGCCCCTTCACCTGTCACCTTCCACACCAACCACACACCCCAGGCCCACGCAGCACAGATCAACACAACCGAATGCAGCAGCGTCCTGCCTCACAGCCTCTGCCTTGCAGCTCTCATCGCTGACTGCGGCTACGCACACACTCTAGTCTAGGGTGTGTGTATGCTTGTATGTGTGCACACGTCTGTGCCTGCACAAATGTGCAAATGTGTATGTGTGTTGCATGCGTCACTGTGTGTGTGTGTGTGTGTGTGTGTCTGCACAGCTAAGAACTAAGAACTGATGACCTCCCCCTTGCCGTCTTCATCACCTACTTGAAGATTGTAAAGGACCTGACCTAAGTTCACACCCAGATATTTGTTTTTTTCTTCCTGTTTCTTTCAGTGCAAAGATCAGTTGATACAGTGGTTATCTTTTTTAAGACCTCATGGATTCTTGCTCAGTCTGTTCTGGGTCCCACACCAGCAGCTTGGGGAAGGGGTGGTGGGAAGTGTGGAGCGAGGTAGGGGTGAGGGACAGGGGCCCTGGGCAGGGTGGGGTCCAGGACCGGGGTGGGAGGGTGGGGCGGTGTCAGCAGCCGTTTGTAGGCAGCTCCCACCCACGCTGAGGCCGGGGAGAAAGCTTCCCTCTCCTGCAGCCCACACTGCTCATGATGTTTCATGAGGTGTCACGGGCGTCTCAGAGCCCGTTTTTGGGGGAGGACGGGGTTTAAATGGGCACAGGGAAGAGGGGGAGGGGGACTCTTCATGATGTGGTGGGGTCGGCACCTGGGTGCTGCAGGGTGACTCCACCTCCAGTTTTGGGGACTGCGGTTCTGGGGGCAGCCCCGCTGGAAGCCTGGTGTAGCATGGGATGTGGGTGCCGGGGGCAGGGTCTATCACAGCAGCCCAGAGCCAGGCCTGCAGTGGGCTGGGGGCTTAGCCTCTGGCTGCTCAAGTCCTACATGGCCCCTGCTCCTGTCACCTCCACCAGAAGTGTGGGCCCCGCCAGGCCAGCCCCAGGCCCAGCCTGCTTGTGTGGAGGGCAGGGCGGGCGGCAGATTAGCTGGTCACGTTTTCTCAGGCTTTTGACCTGGACACTCCGGTCTCAGAGATGTCGGCCAAGTCTCGGCCTGGAGCTGGTAAGGGAGAATGAGCTGGGCAGAGCAGGGGGTAAGGCGACCGGAGGCTTCTCCTCCCCCACCTGGGTTTCTCCATCCCTCCCCATGGCCCCTGCAGGGCCACCTTCCGGCCTAACTTTTATTCTCAAGCTTTCCCCTCTTTAAAGGAAATAGGGAGCCCAGGGAAGAAAGGGGGAGAGTGTGGATATAGTGTGTGGATCACAACCAATGTCATGGAACGCTTTGTGTACAATTTGTTGAACGGGAAACGAATGTGTTCTGTAAACTTTCACCTAAAACACAGTAAAATATTTTTTTAAAACAAGAGTCCAAGAGAAGACACGGCTGGAAGATGTATTGTATTTACACTGTAAACTTCCAAATGGTGAATTTGACATAACCAGAAAACCCATACCGGTTCGCACTTTCCCGCACACTCAGAGACATGCCATCTGTGGTCATCGTGAAGGAGGCATAGTACCGCCCTTTGAGAGAGACAGTGGACAGAAGATGCAGCGTCATGAACCGTGGTGGGACCAGCATTGCCTGCATGCTCTTAGGGACCTGCAGGGACAAGACCCATACTGTTCAGTGTAACCAGCTTCTGCAGAGCCATGTTTTTGTGACGAACGACAGCACTGCTGCCATGTTCTCATGGTGGGAGATACCAAATTAGCCAGGGACAGTACATGGGACAGTCAAGTACATGGAGAGATGGTTCCTGGAGGTGAGCAGGAAGAAACGGTGCTTGGACCCTGTGAAGAAACTCCACGTGCACTGACTGGATGATAAACAATACATCAGTGTTCCTTCTCTACCCATGTTCATTGATAAATCGCTGTAACTCACAAAAAAAAAAAAGATTTCCCCTCTTGGAGAGAGAGGTTCAAGGGCAGGCTGAGCCCTCCAGGCTGTTGGGGGAGTGGGGAGACTGGGGTGGGGAGACGGGGGGGTGGTGTGGGAGCAGAACTGTGAGTTCTCTGTCAACACAGGTGGTTGCTTGCTTGATGGAGGGGTCTCAGGCGCTGACCCAGCCAGGGTGGAGGGACGGGGCAATCTCCATTCCGCAGGGCAAGCCACTGAGCCCCCCTGCATCCTCCTTCCTTACTCTGCTGGCCCCTGAGGTTCTCCTAGAAGGCAAGGTGCTCCTTAGGTTTTGCCAGGCCTTGCAGGTGGTCTTATAGAATGAAGTGGCTGCAGTCCAGGTGCCAGCCAAGTTAAGCACGTTGCCCACCCTGGGTGAGCAGGCCTTGGCTTCAGGGCTGCAGCTTGCTGGTGTACTGACTGTGAACCTCAGCCAGCTCCCCCCTGCTCTGAGCCTTCGTCCGCTGGTCAGTGACAGGCTGCCAGTGACACTCATGTCGTCTTGCCTCCATGCAGGACCTACCTGGAGGAGGAGCTCACCAAGGCCCGCAAGAAGCCCAGCCTGCGGAAGGACATGTACCAGAAGATGATCGAGGTAGACCCTGAGGCCCCAACCGAGGAGGAGAACGCCCAGCGGGCCGTCACCAAGCCACGCTACATGCAGTGGAGGGAGACCATCAGCTCCACGGCCACCCTCGGGTTCAGGATCGAGGGCATCAAGGTGAGCCAGGGAAGGGTGGCCAAGGTGGGTGGAGTGGTGGGGGCCTTGGGCCGGCCTGTGCCCACCCCAGGGTCATCTGCCAGCTTTCTCCCCACACAGGCCTGGGGTCTGAGCAGCCAGCCGCAGGACAGACATTTGGGGGCATTAGTTCCTGGCCTGTTCCTTAGTCTGAGGTGCAGATGGGAAGGCCATGCAGGGGCTAGGCCTTGTAGCAGGGGGCTGGGCCTTGCAGAGGAGAGTTGGGGGTTCCTCTAATCCTGCCACGCAGTCATCTCTGCCGAGGACCCTACACTTAACCAGGACCGACTCCGCACCACACTGAGAACCCACACAGGCGCCAGCTTCCTGGATGCCAGTGGGGAAAGGGGCTCCCTCTGCCCATGTCACACTCACAGGAGCACTGGCAGTGAGTGACATGCAGGCAGCGGCGGTGGGGGCTGGGATGGGAGGAGATACATCGGCTGCTCAGACGAAGCACCTTTCGTCAGTGTCACTGGTGACGCCTGGTGGGGCTGCACCAAGGCCTCCCCCAATCTCTGGGAAACCACACCCTCTTCTTTCCTCGTGGTCTCCTGTGAAGGATCTAGAATGCTCCCCTGTGTCCAGGCCCCTGCACACTTCTTGCTGTTAAGTTTCTACAAGACCCTCGGACACGCTCTGGGCCCAGCATCATTGGGCCCTTGGGTCTCGGTCTCAGGCAGCGTCGCTGCCACTGCAGACAGGCATGTAGATGGGGGTTTCTGTGCTTGCGGTGTCTCCTGCTGCCGCGGGGGCAGTGGGGAGGGGGGAGGTCTTCGCCATCCCCCAGAACAGCTGCTGGTGAGCACTGGACTGAAAAGGCCATTTGTCCTTTCCCTGTCTGCTGGAACCCGCTGTCCCACTTTTTAAATCCTCAGATTTAATGCAGATTATATGCTCCTCCTCCCCTTAATGCTCATTTTTTTTATCTTTTCAAAACAAATCTAGTTTCTTCTTCACCTTTCCCTCACAAACAGGGTGTTCTTCCGCCCTCTGTCCACTGTCCAGCTGTAGGGACAGCTAACAGCTGGTCTTCTCAGGCCGAAGGCCCACCAGCTCAGAGAGAAACCAACTGTCTTCCTCAGCCCTCCCTCCACGCCTCCCTGCCCTCCGTCCAGGAAGCGCTGTGTGCAGAAAGGCTCAACCGGATGGCTGCTGGCCTCCCCCCAGGCCTCCTTCTGCCCCAGGCTTCTGCTCATTCTCTGAGGCAGCCATAGTGAAGTCAGAGCTTTAACTAGAGTTGGAATTGACTTGTCGGCAACGTTTGTTTGTTTGTGGTGGAGGGACCCAAGTTTTAGGGCTCCTGGAGTTCCTGGGTGGTGCATACAGTTAAGCAGTCAGCTATTAACTGAAAGATTGGTGGTTCAAATTCACCCACAGGTGCTTCAGAAGAAAGGCATGGCCATCTGCCTGCAAAAAAACCGGCCATTGGAAACCCTATGGAGCACAGTTCTACTTTGACACGCATGGGGTCGCCCTGAGTCGGAGCTGACTTGACAACAACCGTTGTTGTTTTTTGGCAATGCTATCCTTTCTCATCCTTTGTCCCCAGAGAACAAGTGTCCTCACTGATGAGCTAAGCCCCACGTGCTACCCCCAACAGCCTGGAGCAGAGATAGTGCCTGGGCCAGGAAGGTCTCGTGCTGGGCAGGCCAGGGGCAGAGCTGGCAGGGACAGTGTTATATCTTGGCTTTCTGGGAGCTAGGATAAAAGAGGGGTCCCTGGGTGGTGCAGATGGTTAATGCTCTCAGTTGCTAACTGAAAGGTTGGGGGTTTGAGTTCACCGAGAGGTGCCTTGGAAGAAAGGCCAGGTAATCTACTTCTAAAACTCAGCCATTGGAAACCGTATGGAGCACAGTTCTACTCTGACACACATGGGGTCGCCTTGAGTTGGGAGTTGACTCAGTGGCAACTATTTATTATTATTATTTTAGGATAAAAGATTTTCAGTTACACAGGAAGTAGAGCTAGACTTGGGATGGGGAATGCTTCTGTTCTGTCCCTGGCAAGGGAGGGAGCTGAGGCCGCCTCTGACCTCAGGCTGTGGCCCAGCCCTGGCTGCAGAAACCCTGGCTGCAGAAGCAGGCCTCCAGTTCCAGGGCCAGGCCCCTCGTGGTGAAGCCCAGGCCGTCCTGTCTCCCTCAGCCCTGGTGCTGGCTGGGCTGGGCCTCTCCCATTCCACTCTTCCATTCCACTTGCTTTGACCCAGATGCCCCCGCCCCGCTCCAGGCCTTTGCCTGGGATGACATTGCCACCCTCTGTCTTCTCCTCTTCTCTGAGGGAGAAGACACCCCTAACCTTGGACTGTTCGGATTAACCCTTTCCTCCCCAGGCCACCTTCACCTGGCTGCGTGAAGCCTCTGCTGTCTCTCCTGTACATGGCACCTGGCTGCCTGCACCACCCCATTGAGTGCTCAGGGGCCAGGACCAGGGCTCGGTGCTCTGTCGTCAGTGGTCTGGGCCATTTGGTGGGTGAGTGTCACCAGAGGGTCCTCTCCTGACCCTGCTCCTGTTCTCTATCTCAGAAAGAAGACGGCTCCGTGAACCGGGATTTCAAGAAGACAAAGACGAGGGAGCAGGTCACTGAGGCCTTCAGAGAATTCACTAAAGGAAACCAGAACATCCTGGTGAGTGTTGGGGAGGGTGCTCCTGAGAAAGACCAGTCAGGAAGGGATAACCAGGCCAGGCCCTCCCTGAGAAGTCTTCCCACACGGCAGTGGTGGCCACGTGCCCACGCAAAAAACCCTGGCCCCAAACTTCTGCTTGGAAGGTGAGGGGAGGGTGATGCTGTTGTCAGCCCGGCCCTGTGGGAGAACAGGGAGGATTTACAAACCCTCACTGACTCCTTCCCTTAAGCCATCAACTTCACAGCTCAAGACACTTTCCATTCCCTTCAGAGAATGGTAACTGCTGTGTGTCTTCAGCACCTTCAGCTGCCAGGAATTGTGGTAGCACCCATTGAATCCTCAAAGCATCCTTCTGGTGTGGGGGGACATTCTTGTTCTCATTTTACAGACGAGGAGACTGAGGTCAAGGACACACAACCGGGAAGGGGTGAGCTGGGATTCCAGCCCAGGCCTGGCCAACCTGGAGGCCAGGCAGGCTGTGAGGACCCTGCCCAAGACTGTGAGGCTAGGGGAGGGAGGTCTGCCCCCGGCATCACACTGCCCTCACCAGCAATAACTGACCAGCTCTCTCGGAGCCTAGGGCTGTGGGCAGTACCTGTTCATGACAAGGTGGTTGAGTTTCCGTGTGTTGTCACAGCACGCAGGTTGGGACAGAGGCTGGGCCTTCTGACCACTGGATTAGAACACTTGTTTTCCCAGCTGAGCTAGTGCCTTAGCCTCTTTGGGTGGCCATAACAAAATACCACAGAGTGGGTGGCTTTAAAGAACAGAAATTTATTATCTCACAGTGCTGGAGGCTGGAAGTCCACATCGGGGCCTTGACTGTGTTGATTGCTCATGGGGCTTTGAGAGAGGAACGTTCCATGCCTCTCCTGATTTCTGGTGGCTGCCAGCCATGCTTGGCATTCCGTGGCTTATGGATGGGTCTTCACACACTTTCTTCTCCCGAGTGGGACTGTTTCTGTGTCTGCCCTTCCCTTTTATAAAGTGCCACTCAGAAAGGGTTAGGATGGGGACCCACCCTGGTACGATTCCATCAGCTGATAACATCTGCAACGGAAAACTCTGTTTCCCCAAACAAGGTGACACTTACCGGTATGGGGGTTAGGACTTTAACCTGTCTTTTGGGGGACACAATTAAATCATAAATCAGCGTGTGTTCAGGGGTGGATTAACACAGTAAGCACAAGTAAGCCCGTGCGTACCTTGCTTGTTGGATAATCTGACCCTGTGTGTGTCACACAGCCGCCCCTGTTGGACAGGGTGCCCTGTAATGGTCAGAGACCCAGGCGTGCCCTGTGACTTGGGCTCTGGAGCCCCCAGACCCACGTGAGAAGCAGGGAGGGCTGGGCCCAAACGGCCTTTCCTTCAAGCAGACTCAAAACTGGCAGCCCGGAGCCTCCCTTCCTCTCCTTCTCCAGCTCTGAGTACTCTTCAGGTTGCTTCTCCCTCAGCCCCCTTGGCTGGTCTCGGGGCTGCCAGTCATGCCTGGGGCCTGCAGGGGTTTCACCCCACTCCTCAGAGCCCAAGCCCTACCTGGTTCCCACTCCTCAGCAGTGTCCGCCACAGAACACACCTGCTTCCCATGCCAGGGCCAGGCGGGCTTATTCCTGGTGTCCAATACTCAGGGAGCTGCTGGCCCGCCCTGCCAAGTTATGTCACTGTTGTTCAGATGGGCATTGGGAAACCCTGTGTGCAGATGGGCTTCCCCAGTGGCCTTGTGGCCTGACGGTGGTCAGACCCACAGAGCTGGCCCCTGGGGAGGGAGGGTGTCCAGGGTTTGCACAGTCCAGTGGGAGTGAGAGGCTGCTGGTGGAGGTATTCGTGGCTCTCCAACGTACTCTTCAAACCCAGGGGCCGTGAGGTTTGTTCTCAGGAAGGCACCATGGCAACCAGGCTCTTAGGATGCTGACTCTAAACTGTTGGCATTCCAGAACAAACTCAGCCATCATGCTGGAGCCCCTAGAAGGCGGCAGGGCTGTGTGGGAACGCTCCTTCCGCCCCCTGCTCATGAGGCCCTGTGAGGTGGGGAAAACGTGGGGCTGGGCGCCCACTGGGACTCCTTTTTTGGGCCTCCAGGTCTTGCTTCATAGAAGTTATTGGGGTCCGAGGTCCTTCCCACTTCTTAGACCCAGTGACTCTAATGAGCTAAATGGCTTCAAATCCACCCCCTCCCGCTCCATAGCATGTAAAAGTGGCCATTTTTCTCTTCCCAGATCGCCTACCGAGACCGGCTGAAGGACATTCGGGCCACCCTAGAAGTGTCTCCCTTCTTCAAGTGCCATGAGGTAGATGTTGGTGGATGTTTTGCCCTCTCGGGCAGACATCTGTGTTCTGGCTGGCTGGCCTCGGCCTGCAGGGTCTGTCTACCTGAGGAGTGGGCGGGCTGCCCACACCAGCAGACCCACCTGTCCCAGAAGGCCAAGGCTATTTTTAGGATGACTGCAGTCATGGGCAGACTGTCAAAGGTCCGCCTCTCGCTACATGTAGGAGCCATGCCTGTGGCTTCCTGGGATGGCCACCTGGGGTTCATGCTTGAGACATCGGTGGTCCCTGCCCACCTCCACCTTCTCTCGCTCCCAGGTCCTGAGGCTTGTTCATGCTGGCAGCTGGCTGTGGTGGGACTTGTGTTCCACAGCCCCGGGGCCTTAAGGCAGAAGCTGTCTGAGCTGCTAGAGTAGCTAAGAAGCCCCCCATCACCACCCCAAGACCTTCAGACTCTGGGGAAGGCAGGCAGGTCTTCAGTACCACTCAGAGCAGGACTGGAACTTTCTGCCTGCCTCCACCTTCGCAGGGGCAGTGGGCAGCAGACAGGAAAAGTGACACCCTAGGGGAGAGGATTTGGGAATGGTCAGCATATTCCCTGGACACATTTGTAAGATCTCAACACCGGGGAGTCCAGGTTCCCCAGGCCTGTGCACACACGCACACACCACCCCCAGGAATGGTTAATGCCAGGGCTGGGGGCTATGTGAAGCGGGGCCCCCACCACTCCCTGCAGACTTCTAGCTCTTTCAGAAAGCAGCCCCCGCCCTGCTCTTGAGAGAACTTGCAGGAACCCTCAGCCTGAGCCCCGCCCACAGAGAGGGCTGTGTCTTTAGCAGGAGGAACTGAAGACTGGTGGTCCTGGGTGCTTGGGGGGTGGGGGGCTTCCCTATAGGGAGGGTGGAAGGCCCCTTGCTGGCCCGCATAGCACCTCTGTGCAAACTGCACCACAGCCCCCTCCTCCAGCGGATACAGCCTATCTTGCCCTTGGATTTTATCCCCTTTGCCCCTCTGCCAGGATACACCCTGCACCACTGTATGTGGTGGTCCTGAGGGAGATACTGTGAGGACTGAGGGAGGGGGACAGATGCAGACTCTTCGATTCACCATTCTCACTGCTCACTTCTCCCCTTGGCCTCGGGGAAGCCATAGTGTTTCTGGTCCTCGGCTCCTCCTGGGCCCGCTGAGTCCCAGCCTGATGAAAAGTCCTGTGCAGCCCTCTTGAGCCTGTCTTCCTCAGCCTCCTCCTTCCTTCTGTGGAGACCTCAGGCTGCAGGACTGCCTGCCCAGGCCCCACACGTTAGCTCCAAAGTCCCATGTCCCATGACCTCCCTGCGCTGGGCCCAAAGACCCTGCTGCCCCCTCCTGCTGACCAGGCAGCCCCAGGCTTTGTCCGGCAGCTTTTTCCTCCTTTCTTCTTCATCTTTGGTTTTATTTCTCAAAGTTTTGTTTTTTTAATTTTTTTACTGTATTCTTTCTGAAGTCTCTCTCAGAAACTTCAGGTCTAGAAAGAGGCCAAGTCTGCCGGGGTTTCTGGTCTTCCTGTCTGGGACGAGGAAGCCCCTTCTCCGGGCTCAGGATTTCCAAGGCGTCTTCCCTGCACCAGACTATGGGAGATATAATGACCCCTCAGTCCCTCTCCCAGAAACCCTGGTGGTGTAGTGGTTAAGAGCTACGGCTGCAAACCAAAAGGTCGGCAGTTCGAATCCACCAGGTGCTCCTTAGGAATTCTATGGGTTGGGGCAGTTCTACTCTGTCCTGTAGGGTTGCTACGAGTTGGAATCGACTTAACGGCAACTGGTTTGGTTTTGGTTTGGTCAGTCCCTCCCCACCCCCTTGCTTCTTTCTGGCCCCACACAGGGATCCAGGGGAAGGTATGATGGGTGCGGTCATATTTGGGAAAGCATGCCTTACTCCATGCCAGTGCTCAGCCCTTGCCCAGAGGAAGGGTCTTTGGTGTCCCATGTGTGTACGGGGGTGGGGGTGGGGGGAGGCCGCAGGAGTGGCCTGGGGAGGCCCTGCTGGGCCTGTCTGCCCAGGATTTGCAGGGAGGAGGGAGGCTTGTCCTGCAGGGGGAGGGGCAGGGTAATCTGGCCTCACCCCCTCCTGGTGGTGCTGTGTGTGCATTTGAACAGCATTCTTCCCTTGCCCCAGGTAGACTTTGGAATCTTCTTGGTACCTTGGGTTTTTCCTAAAGAGGAAGGACCCTAAGGGTTTGGTGTGTCTAAAAGTAGTGGAAAGTGTGTAGGCGGGAGGGGTGGTGAGGTTTCAGGTTCCATCCACGCAGAAGGGTGTTCCTGGTCTGGAATCAGATGTCCATGCCCCGGCCTTGTCATTTGCTGGGGATTTGGAAGTGCCGGCCCTGGGGCTCCTCGCCTGAGCCAACCATTCGACGGTTTATCCCCGCCACAGTCTTTTCCAGGTCCCCTCAAGTGGGCATTTGTGGTGTGAGGACTGAGCGGCATGAGGACGGGGTGGGGGGACTGCAGCTCACCCACCCGCCCCTCGTGTCCTTGCCCTCCAGGTCATTGGCAGCTCCCTCCTCTTCATCCACGACAAGAAAGAGCAGGCCAAGGTGTGGATGATTGACTTTGGAAAGACCACGCCCCTGCCTGAGGGCCAGACCCTTCAGCACGACGTGTCCTGGCAGGAGGGGAATCGGGAGGACGGCTACCTCTCAGGGCTGAACAACCTCATTGACATCCTGACGGAGATGTCCCTGGAGGATGTGCTCGCCTGAGGCAACGCTCTTCGCCCCTGCCCCATCTCCTTCCGTCTCTCTTCTTCACTTCCTTCTGGGCTCCAGCCCAGAGCTGACCCTCCCGAACTGCACTACAGGACACTTTGTAGAAACAGCAGAAGAGATGAGATTTTCTAGTGGTGTTCCCAACGTAAGGGCTTGGACGTGGGGCTTTCACTGCTCTTTGTAAATAGAATCGTCTACTAGACAGAAATGCCCAGGCCTCGGGCTCGGCTTTCTGTAGGGGAAGTCGGTGGGGTTTGAGGTGGAGGGAGGCTGCGCCGGGGACACCTAACACGTGAGTCTCCCCGCCTCTGGGCGGCCCTGGAATAAGCAGGCAAGCCGGCTGAACTGCGGGGGCCTGCTGTCCCCTGGTGGTCAGCGCCGTCAGCGCAGTCCCGTTCCTGTGGCAGCCTCCCACCCAGAGGCCGCAGGGCAAGGGCTGTAAGGGCCCCAGTGTGTGGGCGGGTTGCTGGTGCCTGCGGGGAAGCCAGGCTTTCTGGTATTAGAGACACGACACCACTGCGGGGAGCCGCACGTTGAAAAGGGAGAGAGTACCATCCGCTCGGCAGCTCAGGGACTCCCAGAGACGCCTTGCCACTTAGAGCTGCAAAAGCAGGGACCCCACCCATTCGGAGCTGAAACCTCCCCAACTTTGGGCCAGACCCAGGAGGCTGTAAGCCGGCCTGGTTGTCCTCTGACCCAGGCCCTCCCAGAAAGAGGCAAACAGGAAAGGCGTTTTTTCATCCGCTGTAATTGCCCATGAATTCAGAGGGACACTGCGGACCTGAGCTTCCAGTGATGGCTGCCGCCCCCCGCTGTGTCAAGATCTAGGCTGCCTGGGGGGCGGGACAGGCACAGACAGCACAGGGAGGAAGGCGCACAGACCTGCGGACTGTCTGGCACTCGGGCCCCCGGGGGAAGGATACTCTTCTCTGTCTCCCCCCTGCAGTGCTGGTCAGTCCCCCTGCCTGCACCCTGGGGCCTTTCCCTGAGGGTTAGAGTCCCCAGCAGTCACCTGGGAGGCCTTCTGCCAGCAGAGCAGTGAAGAAGCAGGATTCTGGCTCACTGCCATCATCCTTTTCTCCCCTGAGATAAGTCTTGCAGCTTGAAGGGCTTAGACCCGTGTTTCCAGGATATGCTGTGGTTGCCTGCCAGGGTATGTGATGGGGGCAAGGGGGCTATTCCAGGCATCAATTCCTGAGTGTCTATTTTGCTTAAAGATTTGTGGGAAACTAATTTTAAACCGTATTTTAATTGTAAAGCAAGTAAGTTTACATTATGGAGAAGGATGTAAAATTTACATGACTTTTTTTAAAGAAAAGAACTCCTGACTGTCTTGCCACTTAGAGCTGTGTCCTCAGACCCTGAGGGGCTTGCTGCCAGTCTCTTTTGCTGTCAGCGGTCCAGGGTGCAGGCAGTGGGGACCCTCTGGCTTGGCCAGGCCAGCAGGGACCTGCCTCAGGAACACAGAGGAGAAAGTGTGCACCAAGGGGAGTGGCCTGCAGGGAGGGGTACCTGGGCAGCCCACCCTGTCATCCCAGCATCACGGAGGGAACTGTTGACTTGCCCACGTGACACTTAGTTTCCCCTTTCGTGCTGGGTGACGGTGGAGGGGGTAGAGGGTGGGACACATGAGGATGTACAAGTACAGCTTTCAAAAAAGGAAACCACTTTTAAACTTCCTGGTTCTTGTTCAAAACAGTGCTGAGCTCTTGCGTTGGCCAGCTTGCTAAAGGTCACACCCTAGCCGGCTGCGCATGGGAGCCCTTGTGACGGCATGTGATGGGCAAGGAAGCAGGGACGGACAGGGTGCCGGGGCTGTAAGGCCAGCTCTGGGTCTCTGAGCTACAGTTGCCTGTGGGTTAGAAGGGACCCCGGGGCTCTGTGCTTCAGCCACCTGCAACCTACCAGCTGGGAAGGGATGTCATTAATTCAGACATAAGGATTCTATAGCTACAGGCCAGCCAAAGGCTACCTTCATTCTACCTATGAGAAAAGTTTGCTAAAGCAAATTAATGTTATGAATAAAATGTACAGGGAACCAACTTAACCTACTTAGGAGAACAAACTTTCCAAGCACTTTAAGCAGGCACCAGGTGTTTGCAAACAGTGTGCTATATGCAAATGTTAGTTTATTCAAGGAGATCCACGAGCCTCTTCCTGGCAGTACTTTGCTTTGAGTTATATTATGTATGTAAAAGTGGTATGTCTTTTTAAGGTTATTCTATTATTTAGATTTTAAAAAATATATTTACCATGCAAGTTCTCTTCCACACCTACTGTCTCTCAGCCCATTCTACCCCGCCCCCTTGCTCTGACATCCAGGCCGTTACCCCGCCCCGTGGTCTGAAAGACCGCACCCACGCAGCCCTCCTCCAGGCAGATCTAGGGGGGCTGGGCGAGAGTAGGGCCGGGCAGCAGGACATGCTGTAGGTGCCAGACCCTCCTGCCCTGTGCTCGCTGGCCCCCGACTCTCGGGGAGTCCAGTACTAACGCGTCTGCACTGCTTAGCATTTGCGGAAGGTTTCCTCAGTTGTTTTTCCCAGACTTGCCTTTAGTGTCATGTAAGAAGTTTTTAAGTTATATTTATTTCGTTGGTTTTTTAATTGCACAAAACACTAAGATTGAAAGGCTGGATTTTGTTTTTCCCTTAAAACTTTGCTTTCTCTGTTTCTTCTCCCACTTGGAAGAAAGAGCCAGAAGCAGCCCAGCTCACCAAGATGGACTGTTTCCTTCTTTTGATGTAATTAGCCTTGAGTTTCTCTGGATCTGATTAATCTGGCGTGTGTATAACCCTTGTTCTAGTTGGGAAGCAGGGCGTTTGTCCCCTGTCGGTGCTCTTTTTTCCGGAGGAGAGGACTCTCCCAGGGGGCCTCTCCTTTGCCTCTGCACCCCTCTTTCCCACGGGACTTGGAGAAGAGCGTCCGGTTACAGAACCCCACACGCAGTGCCTGTCAAACAGACTGCAGATGCTCTGTACCTTCCTGAATAAAGGCCCTGAGACCGCGGTGCTGTCTGCAGTGTCTTCAATTTAGGCACCAGGCCCTCAAGAAGAGTCTGGTGAGTGAGTGGGTGGTGCTGGGGAATTGCATGGGGGCTACAATGGTCCTGGGGTCCTGGGTGACACAAACGGTTAAGCGCTCAGCTGCTAACTGGAAGATAGGTGGTTCAAACCCACCCAGAGGCACCTTGGATGAAAGGCCTGGAGATCTTCCGACTGGTCACAGCCATTAAAAACCATATGGAACTCAGTTCTCTGACACACATGGGGTCACCACGAGTCAGAATTGACTCGAAGGCAACTGGCTGGTTGGTTGGTAGTTGTCTAAGACCCTCTCCAGACTATTCAAGATCGCGCAAGTGGGGAGGTGCAGTGACCCAGGAGCTCTGACATTTGGTGACCAGGATTTGATTCCCAGCCACTGCACCTCACAGGCAGCTACCATCGGCCTGTCAGTGGAGGCTTGCATGTTGCTGTGATACTAAACAGGTTTCAGCAGTGCTTCCAGACTAAGACAGGCTAGGTAGAAAGGGCTTGTGATCTACTTCTGAAAATCAGTCAGTGGAAACCCTGTGGATCGTGACGGTTGCCATGAGTTGGGGGCCGCCTTGACAGCAGCTAACAACAGCAACAACATTGAGGCACCTGTATTCTCAATTTATCAACTCTGTGAACAAAGCTTTACAATTTCCATCTTACAGATGAGGAAACTGGGGAGCAGGGGTCTGCATCCAGAACTTGCCAGGTTTCAAACCCAGGGCTATTCTGTCTTCCTGCCTACCCTGAGGGTGTCTGGAGGGCAGGTAGCATGTGGTCTTTGTCCCAGGTCCTGGGTGCTAAGCACAGTGCTTGGTCCACAGTAGCCACCCAACCAGTGTTTGTTAAGCTAGTAAGTGGCTGCTAGACTGGGTCAGGCAGCAGGAGCCCCTGGATAGAGAAGCCTGTGCAGCACATCAGGCATTCACTGTCCTCTAGCACGTGTTTCCTGCTAGCCCCTCCCCAGCTCTAGATTGCTGGGCTTTGTTTGTAGAACTTTTAGAATTCTGTATTTGTATGTGTCAGGGGGTGTGTTGGGGATGTTGGGGTTGCACCCTTTCTTTATCATTTTGAATAGTGTTTGGCCAAAAGTACAGAAAATGAAAAGCCACAGGCCCTTCGCACCTTCTGTTCCTCTGCCTGGGATATTCTCCCTAGTTACCACATGGCAGCTATGCTCACTTAAGATTCTTGATCCGTATCACTCCTGCTGATGCAGCGGCCACCAGCTCTGTGTGGGTTCCAGCCAACTTCCGTGCAGGCACAGCCTGACAGGCCTTGCCCAGAGCCTGCTCTGTACCTGAGTTGCTTCCTGCCCTCGGGCTTCCCTGTTGGCCTGTGCAACCTTGAAGTTTGGGGGATTTAACCCCCATGGTACAAACCTTTCACCAACCAGAGCAAGAACGGGGTGGGGATAGATTCTTCCTCCTTCACTACCACCCCTCTGATTGGCGTCTCAGAGGATGGCCCCAGGGGATCAGCTTGGTGACGTACCCTGGGATTGGTGCTCCCTTCTCCTTGCCTCACATCTATCTCCCTGGGTTTTCCTGTTTTTGATAAAACAGTAGGACACAAGCTTTCCACCTTAGACTTTGCTTTCTGCAGAACTCAAGCAAAGATAGCATCTTTTAGGTCTTGGCCCAAATATTGGAGCCAACATTGGGAAAGATCCTTGGAAAGATCTCTGAACACTCCAGCTAAAGCAAGATTGCCCCTTTCACTCTCTACCACATGGCCCTGTTTTATATGTCTTAACACACTCTGCTAACAGAAAGGTTGGAGGTTCGACTCCACACAGAGGCGCCTTGGAAGAAAGGCCTGGTAATCTACTTCTGAAAAACCAGTCATTGAAAACACTGCGGAGCACAATTCTACTCTGACACACATGAGGTCGTCATGAATTGGAGTCGGTTTGAAGGCAGCTGGTACTGGTAGCAGTATTTGAAACCGTCTGTCTCCCCCTTTACAGTGTAGCCCCTGAGGATAGGGACTTTACGCTGTTAACTGCTGTTTCTTCAATGTCTAGCAGGGCCAGGAGCCTCTGTGGTTACCCCTGAGTTTTACGACCACCTCCGACCCATGCGCAGCCCTGTCTTCAAGGTGGAAGTTGCTCCATTCATTTGTTTCCCTGCTGAACCTCCTCATGCCCACTCCACAGGGCAGCAGAGACTCTGCCTAGCCTTTGAGTCCACAGTGCCTCTCGCCACTCCTCTTCCTCCTCCCGGACTTTGCCCACAGGACAGGTGTCTCCTCTTGAGCCTGTAGTAAGGGGCCAGGACTTCTTGGCTTCCACACCCCCTCAACCTGCTCATCTGGAGTAGTTTGGACCCCACATGTCCTGGAGGTCCTGACCACCAGGGAAAGGGCCAGACCCCAGGCTGTGGACAGGGGCTTAGGAGAGGGGCCTGGTCGCCCATCGGATACATGGGCCCCTAGCTGGGGAAGACTTGGCCCGCTGGCTCAATCAATGGGATCATGGGTCTTTCTTCCCGCTTAAGACAAATGTCAGTGGCCCAGGCTGCCACGACTAAGTCTGCCTGCACTTGAGAGAGAGAGAATCAGCGTGTGATCCAGATGGAGCTCAGGGAGCCCTCCGGCCCATGAGCCCCTCACCTGCTGTGGTGAGAGACCACGGACTGAGCCCTGTGTTGCTGCATTGTTCCACGGCCTCAGAGGCTTTGACTGTGGCCCCTGCTGGCAGGGAGGGAAGCCACCTCTCTTCCTCCATGCTGGCCTTCAAGTCCTCATAGGGCCACCTGGCCGGGGCACTTCAGAAACAAGAGCCTGGAGCAGCAGTTCAGGGGCTTACACTTCACCGGGACTGTCTTTACTCTATAGATAGGTAGGTAGGCAGGCAGGCAGGTAGGTAGGTAGCTGCCGTTGAGTCAGCTCTTACGCTTATGTACAACAGAACGAAATGTTGCATGGTATTGGGTCATCCTCACAATCACTAGCATGTTGAAGTCCATCATTGCAGCTATTGTGCCAGTCCATCTCACCGAGGGTCACCCTTGCCCTTGCTGGCCCTCTACTTCACCAAACACGATGTCCTCCTCCAGCAATTGATTGTTCCTGATGACATGTCCAAAGCAAATGAGTTGGACAATATTCTGTTGTGAGCCATAAGGTTTTTCACTGACTCATTTTCAGAAGTAGATCACCAGGCCTTTCTTCCTAGTCTAAGTCTAGAAGCTCTGTTGAAACCTGTCCACCATGGGTGACCCTGCTGGTATTCGAAATCCCAGTGGCATAGCTTCCAGCATCAGAACAACACACAAGCCACCTCAGTACAACACACTGACAGGTGTTGGCTTTACTCCTTAGGCCTCAATTACATGTCTGGGAACCGGGGAGATAACCCCGGAATGGGTCTGTGGACCCACTGGGCTCATAGTGAGATGAATTTGGGCCAGAACTCTTCTATCTCACAGACTCTATAAGCCCCACTATAACCAGAGGACCACTGCAGGTCTCTGGGAGCAGTGTCAACACTGACCTCAGAGACTGAGGCTGGCTGATGGCATGGAAAATTCTAGACCCTTCCAGATATAAGTTCATAGACTGGAGAGCATTGGCTGAAAGGTAGGCCAGGCCCCTTTGAAGAAGGACTCTGCAAGACCACTGCAAGTATGTGTGACAATATTCCTCCAATCCAACCCCGAAGGGGCCGTCAGCTGTTGGCCAGAGTAGCTGTGCCCCAGGGGAGAGGAACTGCCTGACTTTTTTGAGGACTCTTAGATGCAACTTTCACAGCAAGCCTGATCTTGGCAGTTAGCTGCCCTGAACCTACCACCTTCTTTCTTCAAGGCTTCCAGTGCTGTCTAAAGAGCAAGTCCACACCACGGTCCTATTAATGCCCATTGCTCCATACAGACCCATGCCTTGGCCACCGCGTACCTCAGGACCTCACTTTCCACCTGTACCTCATTCCAGCTAACCACAGGTCATTGTGATCGCACCGCTTCTACCAGCGATAAAGAGTCCCATATGCCTTCAGACTTGTGGACAAGCCAACTTCAAAGTCTGCTTTCTAGGATGACCAGCTGTCCTGGGAAATTCCCAAATCCTGGGAAACCCAGGATAACTGGTCACCCTCCTGCTTTCCTGGAGCACTTCTGGTACCAGCTCTCTCAGCCTGGTTCCCTAGGTGTGGGACTTAAGGCAAAAAAAGCTTGTGAGCGACCCCAAGGAAGCTGGAGTGGAGAGGCTGGGAGGAAGTAAGACAGGGACAAAGGGAACAAGAATGTAAGGGGGACATGTCTGAGCTGGCCACGGCTCAGCAGCAAGTGCAGCCAGCTCCTCAGCCTGTAGGACAGCTTCAGGGAGGCCGCGTCAGCTACGTGTCTCGGGACAGTCCTCCTGGGGGAGATGGGAATAGAAGAATAGGAATATAATGCCCGCTGCCTCCTCTCCCTCCCTCCTTCCCACTGGTCAGTCTACCCATTGGGTGTGACCCTCGGTGGCGTCACCAGCCCCTCCAACAGCCTTGAGACCTGTCAACCAGTGCACTGGCATCCCCTCCCCTGGCAGGCGTCCCCTCCCTTCGCCGGTATCCCCTCCCTTCGCCGGCGTCCCCTCCCCTCACAGGCGTCCCCTCCCCTCACAGGCGTCCCCTCCCCTCATAGGCATGGTCTCCCCTCGCAGGCGTCCCCTCCCCTCACAGGCATGGTCTCCCCTCGCAGGCGTCCCCTCCCCTCACAGGCATGGTCTCCCCTCGCAGGCGTCCCCTCCCCTCACACGCGCCCCCTCCCCTTAGCCGTCCGTGCTGCTGGGCCTCTTCTTCACCTGCAGGGCCGGTGGCAGCCTCGCGATTCAGTCCTGTGACCATGGGGACAGCATGAGCCATTGCTCCGGTTGCCCGGGTCAGAAAGCCAGGCAAGTGTGTGACTCGCATACGCTGACTTTGGGCAGGACTTTTTCTCAGTACGCACCGGCAGTGCCCCATCGGCCCCCACCCTCCCGCCAGTCCTCACTCACCCTGCCCTCTTAGGTCCTTGATTGAGGGCTCCACCTCCTCACTCAATTGGGCAGGAAGCTGGGGTCAAGGCAAACTGCCCCTCAATTCTGCCAGGTCTGGGGAGGGGAGAGAAGCTGAAAACGCAGGGACTCCCTGGGGCTACCCCACAGGATGGCTCGGAATGCTGGGCTGTCTTGGTAACAAGGACACTGTGTCTGGACCAGGGACCACCAGGAATGCAAACCAGTTAGAGAATCAGCGATTAGGTGGAAGATCTCAGAGATAGATAGGGAGACCCAAGCCAGCTTCTAAGCAGCTGTGGGCCTGGGAAGCCTGTCGCCTCCCCTCACCACATCTGTTAAACAAAAACACCAAACCTGTTGCTGCCAAGTTGATTCCAACTCATAGCGACCCTGTAGGACAGAGTAGAACTGCCCGGTTGAGTTTCCAAGGAGCAGCTGGTGGATTCGAACCGCTGAACTTCTGATTATTGATTAGCAGCTAAGTTCTTAACCACTGTGCCACCAGGGCCCCACCACATCTGTCAGGGCCCTGTAAAATCAACAGCAAATCTATTCCATTTCTCAATTAAAGAGCACAGTCCTCTAGACTGCCAAGTCTGCCCAAGACCTCAGGTGCCAGCTGCAAGCATGGGGGCTCCTCATGACACCCTCACTTTTGATCTGCTGGCTATAAATTTAGGGGCTCCCTCTACTGCCTCAGAAACCCTGATGGCATAGTGGTTAAGAGCTACGTCTGCTAACCAGAAGGTCGGCAGCTTGTATCCACCAGCTGCTCCATGGAAACCCTATGGGGCAGTTCTTCTCTGTCCTATAGGGTCGTTATGAGTCGGGATCGACTTGACAGCAATGAGTTTGGGTTTTTTTATAGATACCACCCAAAGCCCATTAATAAGTCCCCAGAGGGTGTATGGGCCCCCCACTTGAGAATCCTTTGCTCATGATAATCCTTCCCAATAATACATCACAGATTTTCCCCCTCCCTACTCACTTCCACTTCAGAGATGTCTCTATGCATCAGAGAGCTGCCTTTCCATTCCTTTAACCATCCAGCCTTCTGGACAGGACTCACCTTACAGCTTGTCTGTGTTTGTAAATAAGGTTTTATTGAAAACAACCACACCTGTACATTTACATATTGTCTATGGCTGCTTTCACACTGACAGCAGAGTTGAGTAACTGCTACAGAGACTGTATGGCCCACAGAGCCTAAAATATTGACCATCCGGCCCTTTACAGAAAAAGTTTGCCCACCCCTGCTTTACAATAATGGTGACTGCTGATTAAGAATTGCTACACGCCAGAAACCAAGCCAGGTGGTTTAAGGCTAAGTAATTTAATCCTTATAAAAACTCTGTGATACCTCACACCATATATGAAAATTAACTCAAAATGGATCAAAGAGCTAAATATAAGAACTAAAACCATAAAACTCTTAGAAGAAAACACAGGATTAAAACTTCAAGACCTTGTTTTTTGGCAATGGATTCTTCGATATAACACCAAAAACACAAGAAGCAAAAGAAAAAATAGATAAACTGGACTTCATCAAAATTAAAAACTTTGTGCATCAAAGGACACCATCAAGAAAGTGAAAAAACAACCTACATATTGGGAGAAAATATTTGGAAACCACATATCTGATAAGGGTTTAATATCCAGAATACATAAAGAACTCCTACAACTCAACAATAAAAAAACAAACAATCCAATTAAAAATGGGCAAAGGACTTGAATAGACATTTCTCCAAAGAAGATGTACAAATGGCCAGTAAGCATGCGAAAAGATACTCAACATTGTTAGTAATTAGGGAAATGCAAATCAAAGCATATGAAATACATCCACTAAGATGGCTATTATTAAAAAAGGAAAATAACAAGTGTTGGCAGGCTGTGGAGAAATTGGAAACCTCACCCATTACTGGGGGGATTTTAAAATGGTGCAGCTGCTGTGGAAAACGGTTTAGCGATTCCTCCAAATGTTTAATGGCTATTGGGGAAGGGGGGAGGGAAGAATGGAGAATTAAAGGGTACTAAGTTTTTGGAGCCCTGGCGGTGCAGTGGTTAACAGCTTGGCTGCTAACCAAAAAGTTGGCAGTTTGAATCCACCAGCTGCTCTTTAGAAACCCTGTGGAGCAGTTCTACTCTGTCTTTTAGGGTCACTATGAGTTGGAATTGACTCAACGGCAATGGGTTTGGGTTTTTTGGTTTGAAGTTTCTGTTTGGGGCAAAGAAAAACTTTTGGAAATAGATAATAGTGCTGATTGCACAACATATAGAATGTAATTAATGTCACTGAATTGTACACTAAGAAATGGTCACAATGAGAAATGTTACATTATTGAACTAAAAAAAAAAAAAAACCTCTGTGAGATAAGCTCTGTTAGCTTCATTTTATAGGTAAGAAAACAGAGACATAGAGAGGTTGAGTAACTTATCTAAGATCACACAGTTGGTAAGCGACAGACCAGGCTTTGAACCAAAGCTCAAGATCTTTCCATGACTCACACCTGTAGACCTCAGCAGTGCAGGGAGTCTCCTGGGCAGCAGGGTTTGTGGCAGCACCCTGCATCACAACAGAATTCTGCCTGTTGTCAGGCCTCGAAGCCTGATTTTGGCTTGGTGACTATAAACCTGCGGGCTTAGCCAGGCCCTGGGAGTTTGTTCGCAGGTTGGCCTCCACCAGGGGGTGGGGACTCAGCTGCAGATCCCTCCTGGGCCTTGGCTCCAGGCTCCCAAGGCAGGACCTGATCTCCAGCTGGCCTGGAGGAGGTTGGGTGGAGGGACCCTGGATTAGGAGCCCTCCAACCACACGCTTCTTGTTCTGGGCTCTGTGTGACATCCGGGGAGGTGCAGCCTCCGTGCCCAGACACCCCAGCCCCTCTCTTCCCTCAGAGCCTGAGACACACACACACTCAGAGTTGCTGTTGCTCCCACAACAGACTGGTTGTGAGAACTGTGTTTGCTCGCTAACTTCTGGGCTGGCTCACCTGCCCTTCCACGCAGAGGCAGAAAATTCATCCTGGTTCTCGCAAACTCCAGAAACAACGCGCTTACCATTCATTTTCCTCACTTTTTTGCTGTGACATCTGTGGCCTTGCCCCTGGCATTTAGTGCACCATGGACAGGCCTGAGGTGACAAATTCAACCGAGAAGTGAGAAAGAGACTGAAAAACGAGGGGTGAGAAGCAGAATCTCATACTTTAGAGCAAGATGGCAGGGTTCGCACTTAAATTTTTACAAGAGAATCACTTGTTGATATGATATTAACAATAATAGAAAAGGCAGGAGTGCTTTTCCTGTTGCTAACATCACGGGGCTGTTCTCCAACTCCACTGTCCCTCCTGTACCTTTCTGGACTTGTGAATGAATAAAGCAGTTTTGAGGGAAAAAACAAGTGCAATGCTAATTTCTGTGGTTGTCAGTGCCGCAACACGTGTTTGGGTTATTTTAAAAATAGTTTCTGCAAATTATGGACAAACAGTATCTTACTGAGACAATTTGCTGTCGACAGCATCCCTGCTTTATTTCAATGAGAAAAATGCCCAATTTTAGTCATGCTTTCTGAGACCACATGGGGTAGTGGAATGAAGAACTGCCATCTACAGAGGCTGCTGAAATAGCGAGGCCCCCACCAATGGAGGCTGCCCCCTTTTGGACTATCAGGTGCATTACAAGGTACTCAAAGAAAAGGAAGATGGGCTGGAGAGTACATTTAATTTATGGGTCTGGAAGGCCCATTACTCAGTAAGCCTCCTCTCCTGTCCTCCAGAAATGCCCTGGGGAAGAGAAAATTCCTTTCTTTCATGGCTCCTCCCAGCCTAGCCTGACAGGGACAGACACCACGATGAAGGAACCAACCAACAGCCAGATCCTGATGTGAGCCCTTAAGTTAAAATGTAGAAAATCATAGAAACTTTTATTAAACAAAAATATCAAAATGTGAAGCTATTGTTTCTTGACATATCCTCCATCTAGATCTATATACTTCTGAAGGCGGTGTTTCCATCTCTCTAACCCTTCCAGAAAGAATTCTGTGCTCTTTGATTTACACTACGTCAAAACGACGGTTTTGGCATCCTTGAGGAACTCAAGTTGTGTTCTTTTTAAATGTTCTTCGAGTTTTGGGAACGAAAAGAACTTCTTGGAATATATTCTAGAGAAATAAGAGCCATCACATGAATAGATACATGCACACCTATGTTCATTGCAGCACTGTTCACAATAGCAAAAAGATGGAAACAACCTAGGTGCCCATCAACAGACAAATGGATAAACAAATTATAGTATATTCACACAGTGGAATACTACACAACAATAAAGAACAGCGATGAATCTGTGAAACATAACATGAAGGAATCTGGAAGGCATTATACTAAGTGAATTTCGTCAGTCACAAAAGGACAATTATTGTATAAGACCACTATTATAAGAACTCAAGAAAAGGTTTAAACACAGAAGAAAACATTCTTTCATGGTTACGAGGGTGGGGAGGGAGGGAGAGGGGTATTCACTAGCTAGATAATAGACAAGAATTATCTTAGGTGAAGGGAAGGACAGCACACACTACAGGGGAAGTCAGCACAACTGGACTAAACCCAGGCTAAGAAGTTTCCTGAATACAACCAAACACTTTGAGAGACAGAGTAACAGGGGCAGGGGTCTGGGGACCATGGTTTCAGGGGACATCCAGGACACTTGGCATAACAAAGTTTATTGAGAAAATGTTCTGTATCCCACTTCGGTGAGTAGTGTCTGGGGTCTTAAAAGCTAGCAAGTGACTATCTAAGATGCATCAATTGGTCCCAACCCACCTGGAGTAAAGGAGAATGAAGAACACCAAAGACATTAGGAAAGTATTAGCCCAAGAGACAGAAAGGGCCACATAAACCAGAGACTTCATCAGCCTGAGACCAGAAGAACTAGATGGTGCCCAGCTACCACCAATGACTGCCCTGACATGGGACACAACAGACAGTCCCTGATGGAGCAGGAGAAAAGTGGGGTGCAGAACTCAAATTCTAGTAAAAAGACCAGACTTAGTGGTTTGATTGAGACTGGAGGGACCCCGGAAGACATGGCCCCCGGACTCTCTGTTAGCACAAAACTAAAACCATGCCCAAAGTCAACTCTTCAGACAAAGATTGGACTGGACTCTGGGACATAAAATGATACTCATGAAGAGTGTGCTTCTTAGCTCAAGTAGATACATGAGGCTAAATGGGCAGCTCCTGTCCTGAGGCGAGATGAGAAGGCAGAGAGGGTTAGGAGCTGGTTGAACGGACACGGGAAATCTGAGGTGGAAAGCAGGAGGGTGCAGTCACAGAACAGGGAGAGCAACAAGTGTCACATAACAATGTATATATAAATTTTTGTATGAGAGACTAACTTGAATTGTAAGCTTTCACGTAAAGCACAACAATTAAAAAAAAAAAAAAACAGAAGTGTGAAGGGGTAAGATTAGGGCTGTAGAGTGGATGGGGTAAGGTTTCCCAGTGAAATTCTTGTAGGACAGCCCTTGCTACCCTCAAAGAATAAGCACGTGCATTGTTGTGATGGAAAAAAATTCCTCGGTGCAAATTTCCTGGCTTTTTTCTCACCAATGCAGTTTTCAATTTTCTTAAAACTTCTTCATAATAAATCCCCATGATCGTCCTGTGTCCTTTGAGAAAACCTATCAAGATTACCCTTTGGAATCCCTAAAAATAGTTGCCATAACTTCTGAGTGATATTCCCTCTCTTGGTTAATCTTTGAGGTCTCCCTGACCTTCCTTAAAACACTTGATCCATCTAAAAACCGTTGTTTCGTGTGGGGCAGCATTCCCATAAACTTGTTGCAAAGCTTCAGTGATTTGCGAAGATGTCCACTTGAGTTTTGTTAAAAATTTGATACTAGCCCTGACTTCAAAATCTTTTTTTTCCATGGCACAAAAAATATCTTTTTTTTTTTTTGGGAGACACTGTAGAGACTAAGACAAGTTCATTACTGAGAAAACAGGTCTGCAGCCGTCTGCTGATCGCAGAGACACATTTCAACACATTTTGTTTGGAATAAACCGGTGCATGGATGAACTGGAACCCTAGTAGCAATACTTTTTGACTTATCCTTGTACATATGTTACCGTCTTTAATCTTCACAACAACCAGGTAGGTTAGTACTATTGGTGTTATAATCTCTGTTGTATAAATCAGGCTAAATAATTTGACCAAGGTCACACCACTAGTAAATACCAAAGCCAGGATTTGAACTGGGTACAAGTACGGCCTTAACCTTCAAGGGACTTGCAGTCTGGCATGGTGGTAGGCAGGCACTTTCAATGCAGCATGAAGAGTGCTGTGTTGAGGTAAGCATGGGGTTCCGTGGGGCAGAGAGGAAGCGCCTGACCTATGAGAAGGGACAAGAAGGTCACTTGAGAGAGGCTTCCCAGAGAAAGTGCCAACCGAAGTCAGTTTACAGGCTGAGTATAATTATCTGGAGTCCCCAGGTAGTGCAAATGGTTAAAAATCTTGACTGCTAACCAAAAGATTGGAGGTTTGAGTCCACCCAGAGGTGCCTTGGAAGAAAGCCCTGGTGATCTGCTTCTGAAAAATCAGCCATTGAAAACCCTATGGAGCACAGTTCTACCCTGACACACACGGGGTCGCCATGAGTCGAAATTGATTCAACAGCGGCTGGTTTTATAAATTATTCAGAGGGTTTGGAGGGTGGCAGGAATAGAACAGCAAAGCCACATAGGAGAGGGTGCTGTGTCTGGAGTCACCCTGTGTGGCAGGAGCAGAGAGGCTGTGTTAGCCAGCGCTGGGGTTGAGGCTGGAGAGGTGGGCGGGGCCAGATCACAAAGGGCCTGGTGAGCTGAGGGCAGGCATTTGACTTCTCCCCTTGATAAGGGCTATCTTCGGAGGTCCTTAAGCTGGGACATGAGGAGATCACCTTTGCACGTGGTGGGGTTGCTCTGGCTACCTGTACTGAGACCAGGGTAGACAAGTGAGGAGACTGCTTAGGAGGTGGTTATGCCAAGCTAGAGGGAAAGTATGGGGTCCCGAAATGGGGTTGAGTCTGCTGGGCTGGAGAGGTGTTCCAGAGGTAGAGTGGACGCCCGCAGGAGGGGTGGGCTGAGGACGCTCTGCCGTGCCTCGGACTGGCGCTGGTTATTTCCTTAGGATAAGTTTCTAGAAGTGAGATTGTTGATCGGAGAGCATGCGCCTTATTAAAGCTATTGATACTTGTTGTTACACTGCCTCCATGAAGTGTCCCCAAGGGGAGAGACATGGGAGGGGAGCAGGATTAGGGGTGGCTGATGGGGGAAGACAGTGGGCTTAGTTTGGACATGTGGAGTTAGAGGTGCTTTGGAGACATCTAGATGGAAACTCCAAGGAAACCGGGACATGTGGGCCTGGAGTTCCAGAGCAAGGCCTGGGCAGATAAAACTCTTGGGGAGTCACGGAAACGGAGCTGGAGGCTTGCCCAGGGGGAAGCAGAAGGGAAGGACTGAGCCAAGGATGGAGCTTCGGAGCACACCAGAATTAAGGGACAAGTGGAGAAAGAGGAACGCAGAAGGGAGAGTGAGGAGGAGGGCCTGGCTTGGAAAGGAGTTTCAACAGCTTCAGAGGGTCCAGGAGTGTAGGCTGTGGGAAGTTTCCATTGCTTGCACTTAGATGTCTATTGGAGACCTTGGAGATGGAGGGCTTCGTAAGATGCAGGCTCACAGTGAGTGCTGGTTGTGCCTGGATAGTGATGGCATCTGGAAGCCTCGAGCATGGCCCTCTCACCCCACATGAGTGCGTCTGCCCCTTATTCTAATGGTACAGCTGCCCTAAGTAACAGCAAGAACAGGACAGTGTCCCATTGGACTCAGGAAGCAGTTGGAGAGAGACAGGACAGCCACCCGAAGGGATGGACCAGGACTACAGCCAGCCTGGGACGCCTCCTTTCACCCTGGCCCTCCTGATGCCGTGGGACTGAAATGTGCTGAGATGCACGGGTGGACACGAGGCTCTCTCCAGTTCCTCACTTAAAGGCTAACGAGGCCACCTCGCTGCTGGCGTGTGCTGCTAGAGGACAGGCCATCAGTCCTATGCTGTTCCCCAGTGCGGAGGCTGCACACACATACCAGCCCTGCTCAGTCTTCCAGAATCTACTCTGCACACCTTCACACAATGCTGGTAGGAGGGCAGCTTGACAAAACCTAGAAATTTACCCTAAGGAAGTAAACAGAACTGCAGTCAAAGAGTTATGGATGAGAATACTCACGTCAGTGATTTCTATACTGGTAAATAGTTGAACCATCCATGTCTGTCAAACTGTGGAAGTAAAAGAGATGAACAGAAGATTTCGAAGGGCGGCTGGAGAAGACAAAGTAATCGTGACATGTACAAAGACCTGGAGATAGAAACCAAAAGGGGAGAAAACACTCTGCATTCCTCAATCTGAAAGAACTGAAAAAAAATTCAAGGCTCCAGTTGCAATTTTGAAGGATTCTCTGGGCAAAAAGGAAGCCTGGTGGCACAGTGGTTAAAGTGCTTGACTGGGGTTCAAAACCACCAGTGGCTCCATGGGAGGAAGATATGGCAGTCTGCGTCAGTAGAGATTTACAGCCTTGGAAACCCTATGGGGTCGCTATGAGTCGGAACTGACTTGATGGCAGTGGATTTGGTTTGGGTTTGGCAGTGGTGTGTATGAAATGAAATTTGATGCTGTTATTTTAAAAATCCCACTGCCTGTCTGTCAATTTGTCATACTGTGGTGGTTTGAGTGTTGCCATGATGCTGGAAGTGACGTTAATTACTTTTACCATGTAGTGTTACCATCACCACTATTCACTAGCTTGTGTCCAGCTAGTGTTTTGGGAGAGATTTCCTTAAACACCAGGACCTAGAAAGAAAGAAAGAAATAAACAGAAAGGGGAAAACAAACCTTTCCTAGGCTTGTCAGATGGGCTGTGTGCCAGGACCTCTTTCAACACTTAGCCAGCCTTGCACTGAGCCTTGGGATGCGCCTGAGGTGAAAGCTTAGGGCCTTCTCAAGTCTTTTCTGAGCATGTGTCTTGCCCGGGGTATGTGTGTGACTTTCTAAATTTCCCCATATATGCTGGTGCTCTTGAATATCCTAAATTTTCCAAAGAAACTCCCCCCAGCATTTCCTCCCTGCCTTTAGTCAGCCCATTGTGTGTTTCAACCATAATCTTTGGCCCCAGGTGGCTGCAGAATGTTAGTTAGCCCTGCAATGTTTCTGAGCAATGCTTGCTGATCTTCCGGCCTGAGGGACTTCCAAGTTTGGTGAAATAGAGACAAAAGTCTTGTGTCGATGTTTCAGGGACCCCGCAGACAGGTTACAGTAGGAACGCACTGCTCTGTCTGGAGCCCTGGCGGCACAGTGGTTAAGTGCTTGTCTGCTAACTAAAATGTTGGCAGTTTGAACCCACCAGCCACTCCTTGGAAACCCTATGGTGCAGTTCTGCTCTATCCTATAGGGTCACTATGAGTTGGAATCAACTCAGTGGCAATGAGTTTGGTTTTTTTGGTTTTCTGCTCTGTCTGGAACCAGGGACTGAGGTCCCACACTGGGAACATGGGCTTCAAGACTGTAGCAGTGTGGTGCGGGGGAAGGGGAGGGTTGGGACAAGGGCAAGTAAAGGCGCCACAAAGCTTTCCTACTGCTTTTCAGTTGTCTTTTTCTTGATTCAGCTTTTGGCCACTGTAAACTTTGACTGCTTTCCAGAATTCTGACACAGTTGGTTCTGACAGTTTCTGCTTGTTTTTTGATGTTTCTGTAGGGGGACCAGTACCAGTTGCCATGGGAACACAGTTTTGTTTTGCCATGGGAACAAAAC
Source organism: Dugong dugon (assembly GCA_030035585.1). Taxonomy (NCBI): domain Eukaryota; kingdom Metazoa; phylum Chordata; class Mammalia; order Sirenia; family Dugongidae; genus Dugong; species Dugong dugon. The sequence goes on along the minus strand of CM057469.1, from coordinate 16,031,427 downwards.
TATGCTCCATAGGGTTTTCAAGGTTGTGACCTTACAGAAGTAGATCACCAGGCCTTTCTCCCAAGGTGAATCTGGGTGGATCTGAACAACCAACCTTTCGGTTAGTAGCCAAGCGCTAAACCATTTGCATTGCCCAGGGACTCCTGTAGGTGATGGAGCTGCCTACTCTGCCATTTTGCTGACATCACCCCTTTCCTTGTTTTAAACTTGTTTCTCCCTCCTCCCTTCTTCCGCTCTCAGTTTCCAGCTTCCCCTTCACCAGCAGTTGACGTCCCTGCTCCTGCTCCACCCTTCATTCATTGTCCACCCTGCCTCTGTCAGGCAAATGAGCAGCTATGGAAGAGGGTGGGGCTCTCAGCTGGTTCAGGAGAGAACAAAGCATCGAAGAAGCTGACGGTGGCAGGGACTGAAAGGCTGAATGATTTTAGGAAAGAATGTGGGTTGGTTTAGGCCCACTGTCAACTTTCCATCTTTCTGGGAGAGGGGTGAGGATGTGGCCTTAGGCCTGCACCTGGTTTAGTTTGAAATTGGGTTGTGATTACTCAGGATGGAGGCTGAGCACTGATTCATTTCATGGGTGTTTCTAGATCTGCACTGGGCAGCGATGTGGCCATTGCAAAGACAGAGCTATAGCGACCCTGGCTGTTTCCTAACCAGCAAGGCAGGCATGGCCTGTAGTGGGGCACTGGAACATGCAATCTAGTTGGTGAGGCACCACACACACACACACACACACACAAATACACACACACACAGAGCATATATACACACACATATACTGTACACACATATACACACACGCACGTATGGACTGGGATAACAGAACAAGGGCATTTCTGGGACCCAGTCAGATGAATAAAAGCCGAAAGGACTGGAGGTATTTACTTTACAGATAGAAGGAGAGCTAGAAAGCAAGAGAGGCACCTTCAGATATTTGAGGGGCTGGTTTTCTTGTGGAAGAGGGAGCAGACTTACTGCAACCCTCATCTCTATTCTCATTTTTTAGTTCTAGACAGAATCACTGGAACCAGTGGGTGAAAGTTACATGGAAATCGGTTATGACTCAGTATATCTCTAACAATTATTTCTGTTCCACAGAGGAATAAAGTAGTGAGTCCCTTGTCACTGGAGGAATTACGTGGAAGTGTCACGATCACTGAAGTGGAAGACCATAGAGGAGATTCACTGAAAATGTGGAAGGCAGGGCATGATGACCTCCAAGGGCTCTCCCAACTGAGAGTCTGATGATTCCGCAGAAGAGCTACTTAGCATTTACATAGCAATTTTCAATCAACAAACATGCTTTTGTATATTTTACAAAATGTTTTAATGAATATGCATAACTCTTACAGTGAAAAAGATAAAATTAAAAGCTCAAGTTTATTGTGTCAAATCCTGCAAAACTAGAAGGGCTGCCTGGGTCCTGAGGGGACAGGGAATCATGGCGTGACTAGTTGGCAGGAGGTGAATCTGGGTAGGCTCTCTGGGAAAGCGAGGTTTGAGCTGGATGGCCTTGACCTTCTCCATCACACCAAACCAGACCACTGTCAGTAGGGGAGAGAATTTTAGTCTTGACTTCAAATCTACACTCAGTGTACACAGCCTCCATGGGGCAGACCAGTCTAATTCTCATGCTTCAGGTCCTGGGAAAACCTTCTGCAGCCTGGGACCTTGAGGCCAAGGCAGCAACTGGGGTCAGCAATCTTCAGTGATTTCTTCTTACATGGCCACCTCCAACACCCACAGCATTCCGCACCTCTGCAGTGTTGGCTCACCCCGAATGACCTGAGGTCCCAGGACTCTGGGGTGCCATATGGCTGCACTGGATAATACCTCTTGGGTCTCATAACGAGAGAACAAAGCCTATAACTTAGTTGCTTTCACTGAAATCTCAAGACACTTTGGAAATCCTTATCAGGCCACCAAAGTTCCACCACCCCCGAGGCTTGGCTGTTCATCTTCTTCCAAATGGTTGCTCTCTTTGAGTGTAGCTTCTTTCATGTCCAAGTGAAATTCTTGGAGTCCCCAGGTCTGTTGGCCTGTGTTTATTTGCATGATTAAGTAACCAACACTTCAGATGGGCAAGAAGCCAATGGAAACAAACTCTATTTCTATATTAGGTATAGAGAGGATTCTTTGCATTTAATATTTTCCACGGGGTAGAAGGTGGGAGGTGGGGGTGGGGGAGGGAGCCAACATGCAGGTGTGCTTCATATCAATTAACGACTTGCTGCTTTTAATTTTATCTTTTCCATGCAATTAACTTTCCCTGGAACAAGGCCATGGTTGGCATGAGGGAGACAAAAACATTACAGAACTAGAGTTATTTGGAGGAGAGTTTGGGTGGAGAGTTTCATGTCCAAGAAACATGACTTTCCCTGTAAAATGTTGTGGGCCAGGGGCCTTGCTTTGTGGAGAGTTTAGCTGGGCTGGAGGGCAGGACACTGGCTGAGGATCCAGAAACACAGAACTCCCAAAGAGTTCAGAATGCTAGCCTCTGGGAAGCTGTTCAATTTTTATAGAAATTCAGAAAGAAAACACTTAGACCCAGGTGATGGGGCTTCTGCTCAGCCTTGTTATTCCTTCACTGGCCCCCTCATTAACCAACTAGGCATTCGTGGATCAGTGGTAGAATACTTGACTTCCATGTGGGAGACCCAGGTTCAATTCCTGGCCAATGTCCCTCATGCACAGCCACCACCCATCTGTCTGTCAAAGCTTCCAGACTAAGATGGACTAGGAAGGAAGTCCTGATGATTTACTACCTGTGGGGTCAACAAGGGTCTGATCTCCAGCTGATCATGGCGATGGTGCAGGACTGGGCAGAGTTTCGTTCCATTGTGCGTAGTGTTGCCATGAGTTTGGGGGCCAACTCAATGGCAGTTAACAACGTTAACTAATTAACAACACCAAATATTCCCAAGGTACCTCCCCAAATGCCAGAGAAGTCCTAGCATGTGGGACGCTTGGGTAATAAAATCCATGCATCACCACCCTAGCTTTTGTGAGAGTGTGGCAGTATTCACCACCTGGGTATATCTACACTCACAATCAAGCTGATGAAAAACAAAAAAGGCTTGTGCATGATTGCTCAACTCTTCTGGAAATTTTTATATTAAGGAAGACTTTTAATTTAAATTATTGTGCATTTATACATCCACAATTTTTTCTTCTAAATACTGTTCTCCATTTGAGGCAGGAGGGGACAGGTGGAGTGGGAAGGTAGGAAGATGGGGCTGGAGGAGATGAAAAATTGCAACATGTAAGTGCCAAATCCATCACCTGTCACGCATTGAAAATGACCACCCATGTGCTCAGGCCTGGTGTGTGTGCGTGTATGCGTGTGTGTTTATGTGTGTATGAGAAGATTTGGTCTGTATCTGGCGCATTGTAGAAGCTCAGCTCAGTAGATGGTGCAGTTAGTCTTAGGCAGGAAGAACAGTGAAGATGGAATGAGTCAGGGGAGGCTTTAGAAAGTATTTAGCTTATTTAGCTAGGATTTTTATTGTTACTGTTACCAGTGAGAGAAACTCAGCTTGAACTAGTTTATGCAGAGGAAGGTGAGGAAGAGGAAGGGAAGGAGAGGAGCCCAATGGTTCATGCATGTGGGGTAGGCAGGAATAGTCCTGGCCTTGGGGATGACAGAATAAGACATTCTCTCTGCATGTCTCATATCTGTTCTTCTCTGCCTGTTGGCATCTTACTTTCATGGTCATGTCTTCATGAGGTAGCAACTCTGACCAGAGGTAGCTTCAGGCTTACTAACTACAGTCTCATAACCAAGAAGGGGAAATAGACTATGGCTCCCAAACACCCTGCTAACTCGGAACTGAAACCACTCCAGAAGTCCTTTCAGCCAAAGATTGGACAGGCCTATAAAACAGACAACACATGTGAGGAACATGCTTCTTAGTTCAATCAAGTGTACGAGACCAGATGGGTAGCACTTGCCCAAAAGCAAAGATGAGAAGGCAGGGAGGGACAGGAAACCTGGACGAATGGACACTGGGAACCTGGGGTGGAAAGGGAAAAGGGGAGAGTGCTGACACATTGCTGGGATTGCAACTAATGTCACAAAACAATCTGTGCCTAAATTTTTTAACGATATACTAATTTTCACTGTAAACTTTCACCTAAAAGACACACAAAGCTATACACAAATAAAAAAAAAAAAGAGGAAACAGCTTTCCCATAACCTCAGTTAGAAAAATCTGAGGGAAGATCCTGATCATTCCAGGTTAGCGCAGGGAGGGGACACTGCTGTTGGCCTGGCTGGCGTCCCAGGCCCACTGCCTCCCCCAGAATCACATGGGCTGAGGTGGGGAGGGGTTGGTCCTCTGAGAAGGGCAATAGGGAGCACAGCAGACAAGACCAGGTGATCACCCTGGTGGATGCAGTGCTTGGGCGGGGCCTGGGAGATGGGCAGGATCTGGATAAGAAATGTGAAGAGGGCTTCCTTCCACTCAGGGGAGGGCAGGCCCAGACTCCGGGGGCACTGTCACATAGGCAGAAAGAACCCTCAAAGCAACAGCACTGATAACTTGGTAATAAGATCCTGCGTGATCACCTCAGCTTTTTCAAAGGATTCTGGATGCGTTTCAAGCTTCCCCAGAAGCCAACAGCAGAGGTGAGTCCTCCAATCTCTGACTCCTGGGGCTCCCCTTCTGGTCTGGAGCCTCAGGAGGTGGGGATAGCTTCTATGTGTTTGGAAAGTGCTTATTTCCTCCACGAACTACACCTTTAGTTTGAAAAGTTTCTTTTCTAGAGTTTTTTTTTTTTTTTTTAAAAACACAGCTATTTTTGATGAAAATATAAATATCCACCCTCTGACTGGAGAGACAGCTGCAGCTCCTGCTCTGAACACAGACCTCCTCCTCCTCTGGTAACTCTCCCTCAGAGTGAGGGTCCATCCTGGGGTCCCTGAGCTCAGCATAAGATGGCGGAGACATCGCTAACCCAAGGGGCCATTCACCTCACCTGACCACTCAGGTCACCAGGTTTATCACAGGGATACTTGAGGAGACACGACCACAGACATGCCTTACAGAAACTGGGAAGTGAGTGAGGACTGGAAGTATCTGAGTCTCTGAGGCTCCTAGGATATGTTGTTGCTCCTCAACCATGAAAGTGCAATCTCATTAACATGTCTCCTCCAAGAGACTGTTGCAGTAATTACTGTTTACATCACTGTGGGAGAGGGCCTCTGTGGCTTGCTAACGGCCACCACTCTGTTTGGCAGGGCTTCCCATTCCAGCACCTCATGGGCCGCTGGCTGGCTGGGGATTGGCCAATTGTGGGCCAGGAACCCAGTCCTGGGCCAGCCTTGGGACTGGGGCAGGGGAATCATGCCCCCAGAACATCACTCCAGCTCCAGGAGCAGCCCAGCACAGCTGCTTCCTCAGCAGAGGCCTGTGGGTGGGCATGTTTCCCTCAGACACGGGCATGGCAAGCTCACACGGGTGCCATGATGGGCACAGGGGGGGCCACATCACACATTCTGCTCCCTGTTCCTATACCCGGACAGACTGAGCAGTGAAGAAGGGTGTGAGGGCTAGAGCTGGGGCTGTTGGCACTCCAGTACGGTGCCTTTGCCCCAGTCTTGACTCCACCTCCAATAGTGGGTTGAACTGTGTCCTCCAAAAAGGTATGTTCAAGTCCTAACTCCGGGTACTTGTGAATGTGACCTTATTTGGAAATAAGGTCTTTGCAGATGTAATTAAGTTAAGATGAGGTCACACTGGATTAGAGTGGGGCCCACATCCAATGACAAGTGTTGTTACGAGAAGAGGAGAGGCCACAGACTTACACAGGGAAACAGCCATGTGATGATGGAGGCAGGAATCGGAGTGATGCAGCCACAAGCCAAGGAATGCCAGGAACCACCAGAAGCTGGAAGAGGCGAGGAAGGATTCTCCCCTAGAGCCTCCTCAGGGAGCATGGCCCTGACAACACCTTGTTTTTGGACTTCTTGTCTCCAGAACAGTGAGAGAATAAATTTCTGTTGTTTTAAGACACCTAGTTTGTGGTACTTTGCTGGGCAGCCCTAGGAAACAAATACGTCTCCCAGTTGTGCCTATGATATATGAAGAGGGTTGGGCCCCTATGCTCCCTCCACACTGGTTCTTGATCATGGGCCTGAGTGGACATCCCAGCCCACCCTGAGGCGCAAATGTGAATGGTTCTCACTACTAGCATAGCCGTGTCATCCCAGGCAGGTTTGCCCAGAGTAGGTACTTAGAGCAGCAGGTGATGTTCCCTGTGAAAGGTCCACCTAATCATATCCTCAAAGGGGGCCAAAAACCCTCAACAACCATTTCTGGAAGGTTCTCTCATCAAGGGTTCAAAAAGGAGTCTTTCACAAGAGAGGGAAGGAAGAGTCCCTGGCTGACAGACCCCTGTGGTACAGTAAGGAACTGGATGTCAGAGGTGGGATTCAAGCTGTGGGTCTACCACTAACCAGTTGTGAGTCTTTGGACAAGTGGCTTAACTTCTCTGAGCCTGTGTCTTCAGATATTAATGAGATTGTGATGTAAATCATTTTATAGATTTGTGAAGATAAAATAGCACAGGTGAAAATTCCCAGTGTATGGTTGTTGTTGTTAGCTGACACTGAGTTGGGCCCCCTACTCATGGAAATCTTATGCACAATGGAATGGAACAAAATACTGTTCAGTCCAGTGTCATCCCCACGATCTGTTGCACATCTAAACATTGAGATCCATAGGGTTTTCTTTGGCTGATTTTTGAAAGTAGATCACCAAGCCTTTCTTCCTAGTCTGTCTTAGTCTGAGCTCCACTGAAACCTGTTCAGCATCATAGCAACATGCAAACCTCTACTGACAAATGAATGGTGGCTTCCAATAAGATGCACTGGCCAGGAGTCGAACCCAAGTCTCCTGCATGGAAGGCGAGAATTTTAGCACTGAACCACCACTGTCTTCATAGCACATGGTAGACACTCAATAAATGCAGTTCAGGTGGAAGCTCTTCTTGAAGAAGGAGGAAAGTACTTTGCAAACAATACAGCACAATGCAAGTGATATAATTATTACTACCCAAACGTTTTCCTGATATGTTTTGTGGAAGCTGAATCTTTCTTGGGTTACAAGACCATTCCACAGAGGGTCCTCTCAGAAATGAGGACCCATCCTCTGGGCTCGGGTGGCTCTGCACGTGGCCCACACTGCTCTGCCCCAGGTGTGTGTTCCCCTCCTCCTTTGAAGGCCAAGTGCTAAGGAATGGATCGGACAAACCCAACCATGCCCTTCCTGCCTCCTCCCACCTCTCCTCCCTGAGTGCTTACGCATGTGTCCCTTCCTGTGACTGGCCACAGGCAAGCACAAACTGCTCTCAGAGCCCGGGGGTGTGGGGAGTTCTGTGTGTGAGGATAATTCACTCAGCATGGGACACAGGTACTTACCCTCTGGGAGAGACGCACTGGCTGGCTCAACCCGAGTCACCTTCCTGAGAGCGAGAGGATTGGGGCTGGGAGAGGAGAGGGTATCTCGGTGTACTTGAAGGGTTTCTTCTTTTTATGTGGGGGGGCTAGAGGGTGGTGCTAACTTCATCTCCCATTTTGCCTTCCTGCCAGCCCCTCAGAAGCAGAGAAGCTCTTCATAAGGAATTCTCTAGCCAAGAGCATTCCTGGCATCATTTCAGCCCACTGAGTATTTGGAAGATCCACACAACCAAGAAACGCTCCCTATAGTGTCTGGGAGACTCTGATAGTGTGTTGGGTCACTACGCTGCTTTGGGCTTTGAGTCTTGGTTCTAGAAGAGGATGAAGTCAGTCCTGGACACAGAAACCCTTTTTGGGGCCTTGATGAGGTCATGCAGTTGAGCTTGAAATGTCACCAAAACATTGTATTTTGAAACGGATTCACTCTTTATAGGGCAATGGCAGCATCAAAGCCCTTGAGACTGAAGCATCTCTCAATAAACATCCCAGAACACTCTGGTAAGTGGACCAGAATGGTGGTTCTCCAAGGGACCTGGGCTGGGGTGAACAAAAGGTCAGAGACAGGCTTTTCCCTTGGGGTGTGGGCAGCCCTTCCTCCCCAGGCACCCAACACTGAATGTACCCCTTGAGATGTGGGTTCCTTCTAGACCCCAGCCTGGTGCCGTTAAAGCATCTGAAATAAAATTATCTGTTTCTATCAGCCTTATCATCATGCTGATGGACACTGAGCTGCCTGTCAAATAGCCCCCTAAGTATGAAAGGTTAATTCCAAGAACGACTCTTCCATTTAATGCTATTAGATTTCATCTTGTTAGATTGCCTCTGCCTGTCAAGATCCTTCTGGATTCTAATTTGTTCATCTAATCTATGTACTATCTCTCATCCACAAATTTGATAAGCTCTCTAGGTCTTCATCTGATTCTTAATGAGTGTTGGCTGGCTGCTGCGGACCATGCCCTGCATTCCCTCCAAGGTGACGTCAGTTCAGCCAGTCCCTCATTGTTACTAGATGTAGCTTCTGTCTAGTTGAACAGCTAGGTATAAGTTATCCTAACCACTCTTACCCAGCTTCTTGTGTACATGAGACTTTGTCATGTGTGTATGTCAGCTAGTCTGACAATCAAGCAAAGGAAATGAGCCTAATCCATGTACTTGTTATTGGTGAACCAAGCTTTGGTCCTGACCCTCAATTTAGTGTGCATATTCCTGGCTGCAGAGGGCTCAGAGCACCAAAGATTACCAAAGATGCAGCCACTTGTGCTCACCTGTACAAGCCTCTCGGGAGAAGGGAAATGCAGAGAAAGGACTGGGAGAGGACAAGCCCTGCCATTCGGAATGACAGCCTGCACAATGGGAAGGAGCCCAACAGCACATACCGCAGACAGAGGGAGAGGCAGGTGCTGAGTACCAGTCTGAGAGCTGTCTAATTACAAAAACAAGAAGACAGGGATTTGAGAAACCACCAGAAATGTCACATGAATGTTTATTACATAGAAAAGAGGGAAAGGAAGAAAAGGTTTCCAAAGCCATATTTTCCAGGATTTAAAAAAAAAAAAAACACAAACTTGGAATGCCAAGGAGACGCCATGCTTTATCTATTTATAGAAGGTATGCTTGTGTATATATAAATATGTACACGGAGATATATACACAGGTTTTATTGTCCTACATCGTATTTGTCATTACATGTACAGTAACGCTGCTTGAGTTACGAAGTTCAAAGCTGGCAGAACACTGGAGACAATGGAACCGTGCCCAGCCCCTAGGGGGCTCTGTGGAGATCTCTCAGCAGCACTGGGGCAAAGCTCCGCTGAGCACGGTCCTGAGGGCACTGGGGGGAAGTTAAGCTGCAGAGAGGCCTGAACCACCCTCCACCTGGCTGCTGGGGTGCCAGGCTGCAAGGACGGGGCCAGGGCAAGTCTGGAAGCCTTCCTAGGTCCCCAGTATTAGAAGTTTCTTTCTCTCTTGGAACCAAGGCAGGCTCTAATCATTAGAATGAGCTGGAAATACCCCCAAGGCTGGACTGGATCCCTGGAAAAGCCAGTGGGAGTGGGGTGGGGTACATCTGAGGGGTTCCCAGTGAGTCTGGGTAGAAGTAGAGACAAGAAAGCCCCGGAAGAAGAGAGTGAGTCTTGTCTGATAACAATGAAAAAGTACAGCAGTCAACTGAACAGAAAAAAGAGAGACCCAAATAAAGCCAAGCATGATATCAAAACACTGCAAGTCACAACACTCATCCACATATAAATCAATTCAGCCGATACACACAGAACCAGTTGTGTTGTTTTTATGTAGGTTGTAAGAAAAAATAAACGGCACCACATATACCAGCATTGAACCCAGCCTAGTTAAAGAGCCAGCCAGGTGTTCACACAGGTGCCCAGGGCTTCCAGGGGAAGGTACCCTGGAGGAGCCTGCTACAACCTCCACCATCCTTCCTCCCTGCTTGAAACAACCTATCAAGTTCAACCCAGAAAATGGGCTGAAAGTAAGCTCCTTCCCTCTTTCTCCCCCCTGGTTCTTATACTCAGGTAAGTGGGTGGATTGTAGGACCAGAAAGGGGTTTCAGAAGAGAGGGCTGTTTGTAGCCCCAGAAGAGCCCCAGAAAGAGACCAGTGCCCCCTGTTCTCTAGGTGGGCCCAGCCTTCCCTGTCCCACAGAAGGCCCTGAGAAGTCCAAGCTGTGACGGGGTTAGGGTGGGGTGGGTGTGTTTAGGGAGGGATGCTGAGTCCAGGGGCCCTGGAGAGAGAAGAAACAGTGTGTACATCTGGAGCCTGGGTGGGGTAAAGAGGGCAAAAAATACCCCCAGCAAGAGCTCATGCTGGAAGGAGACTGAGCTCATGGAACTGGGGCTGTGGGCTCCTCTGGAGAAGTCAAGTCCCCGTCGCAAGTCTCCAGACAGATTCTGTCCTGTGTCAAGGCGCATGTTGAGGGGGGGGGGTCAAGCTGGAGGCCTCTGCCCACTTGGGGTGAAAATGAGGCAAGGTGGACTGTGGGGTTCCAGTCAGGCTGGGTGGTTGGCACTTTAGCAAACCCAGAGAAGGAGGGAGAGGGGCTGGGGACCAAGGTTCCACGGATAAATCCAAAGTGAGAAACAAACTCAAGACATGTGTAAGTGGGACCTGGCATCAGCCTTCCTGCCGTCCGTGATGGGATCAGGAGGCGAGTAGAATTGGGGCTGATATTTCTGTTGCACTATAGAAAGAGTGCTGGCCCGGGGGCTTCCAGCCTCCGAGGCGCTGAGGCCTGCGCAGGCGAGAAGAACTTCTTCCTCTCCCTTTCCTGAATGGGATCCACCTTCCAAGCCTTTTGCTCGGCAGGGCCTTGTTTCCAACCCACAGATGGATAAACTGAGGCACAAGGCAGTCGGAGAGACACGGGCAGTCAGTATCACCAGCACTAAAGCTCTGACTATGTACTGGTGGGGGCATTTCTCCAGTGGGGTTTCCCCTGCCCACCCTTCACCAGAGGGTTCATCCCATTAAGTCTCCCCTGTGACTTTTCAATCTCCACGTGGGATTTAGGGTAGATCCATGGTATCTTCAGTGTGAGCACATCCCCGCCTCAGTGAGCCTGTGGTGAACAGTTGGAAGCCCTAAGAATCTCATGAAGTCCCTGGGTGATGTAAACAGTTAAAATACTCAGCTGCTAACCAAGAAGTTGGAGGTTCGAGTCCACCCAGAGGAGCCTCAGAAGAAAGGCCTGGCAATCTACTTCCAAAAAAATCAGCCACTGAAAATCCTGCGGAGCACAGTTCTACTCTGACACACACAGGCTGGCCATAAGTCAGAGGTGACTCAATGACCACTGGTTTGGTTTTGGTTTAAGAATCTAATGGGAAGAAAACTAATGAAAAATACAGGACCCCGAGCCTCTTACCCACCTGCTCAAGCTGAGCCCAGCCTCTCTTACCCTGATCAACCTGGTCTCCTCGTCTCCTACAAGATGTGCACAGAGCTCTCTGGAGAGAGAAGCCTCAGCCCCAGTCCTTGGAGAATATGTTCCCTCACTCCCATGCATGCTCACCCCAGCTCTTGCTCTTTCACCTGTACAGGCTGGGAAGTGGCAGGGGTGTGGCCGGCAGGGCGTTGGTGCGCTCCAGGAAAGCCGCATCTCTGATCCCTTTCTCCAAAGCCTAGTCCAGGCCCAGGCTGGCCCATGTTAGAGCTTGTTCAGTGTTTGACGCAAACAGGGGCCTGAAGCCAGCAAGTGGTCCTCGCTAAACTCTACCGAAGGGGGACCATTGAGGGGAATGGAAACCCACTCTGTTCAGCCTCAGACCCTAGGGGTCAGCCAATGGTCAGCGAGGGCCTCAAACAAGCCCCCAACCACATATAAGGCCAGGGGAGGGTCAGCACAGCTGGGTGGTGCTTTAAAACTGCCCTCTCACCTTTAAGCCCTCAAACAAATCCAGCAAGTGAAAAAATAATAAAAACAATGAACAGTGCCTGCAACCACCAACTCTGAGCATTTACATTTAAATTATATATCCTCGAGCAGTTTACACAATGCATGAGTCTTTCTTTGCCAACATCACTAACACAATAAAAACAGCCAGTGTAATTAAAGCTTGAGGTGGACCTGGGAGCCAAGATGGGGCCCTGGGCTCCCTCCCACAGCCACCTGCGCCCAGGACCAGGCGCCAGGAGGAGCCAGAGTCCAGGAGTTCAGGAGCGGGAAGGCAGAACTGAAGAGTATTCTCTTAAACTCACCCTGTCTGGGCAGGAAGCTTTTCTGGTTCACTAAAGAAAGCATTTTTGGGTTTTTTTTGTTTGTTTGTTTTGTTTTTTGTATTTTAGAGATCCTGTGGGGCCCAGAGGGCCCACTGTCATTTGAGCAATCACCTTCTGCTTCACACACCTCAGGCATTGGTCAGGTGTCCTCCCTAGCCCTAGCTCCACCTTTCGCTGGCTCACTTGCCATTTGGGGTACGCTTATGGTTTTCCTCTGTGAGATCTGGGTCCCTGTTCCCTCCAGGAGAAATGTTCACCTTGTGGCCATTTGTTCCCTGTTATCTCCATTTGGGGTGAGTTCTCCCCACTGCTCCTCAGCCTTTCTGGCATGTGGGTGAGGTGAATTCACCGCCACGCCTGAGACACCTTGTGCAGGAAGGACTGGAGACCAGGGGCTGGGAGAGTCACTGGTGACCGACCTGGTCTTTGGTGTTACGACCGGGCAGCTTCTAACGCCAGCTCTACTGCTAGCCGCCATTCTCTTACATCCCCAGTAAGGGGCACCCTCTGGGCCTGCCTGAAACAAGGAGTGGGGGATTGGAGGGCTGCCCAGATGGTGAGAACGGGGTGTGTTGTGAGACAGGGTGAGCAGGGTGGTGGAGGGGTGGAGGTGGAAGAGCGGAGAGGCACAACAGCGTTCTAGTTCTTTCTGACGAGGTTTTTCATTTCACCCTATTACCTCTGAGTGGGCAAGGTCGTTCAGAGGCCCCTCTTTCCCTGCCCCTCATAGCCCCCTCTGACTCCAGGCTTCTGGTGCAGGTCTGTAAGGAGTACCTTGGCACAGGCTGTGGAGTCAGCCAGACCTGATTAACCCCCAGCTCTGCTACCCTTGAGCTGTGTGTTTGGGGCACATGACTTCCTCTCTTGACATATCAGTTTTGACATCTGAACACGCAGCATACTAGCATCTGCCCACCAGGCTGTTGGTAAGGGTTCTAGGAGATAATATGCTCCACGCTGTGCCGGTAAGTTCCACCATATAGGGGAGTTCTTGCCATTGGGGCTGGGCTGGCAGAGAGGGTACCTGCTCACATGCCCATTCCTCCCCTCCCCTCAAGTGCAGTCAGATTGGCTCCCAGGTCAGAACAGCTGCCTGTCAGGTGGGGGCTGGGACTCTGTGGCAGGGCACCAGGTGAGGTCACAGCAGCACCGCACCACCCTGCAGCACCACAGTGCCCGGGGCCTGACTACCTGGCCTGAAAGTCCTCAGCTCTGAAACTGACCCAGGGTCTAAATGAAGATCCGGGTCAATTCTCCACTGTCCATAGGATACTCCTGGCCAATAGGTGGCTCACTCTTGCTCCAGAGTCCCACTCTAGCCTGAGGGAACGACCACTCTCCCATCACTGTGCTGGCATCCCTGGGTAGTGCAAACAGTTGACACACTCAGCTGCTAACTGAAAGGTTAGAGATTCAAGTTCACTAGAGGTGCTTTGGAAGCAAGACCTGGTGATCTACTTCCAAAAAATCAGCCACTGAAAACCCTACGGAGCACAGATCTACTCTGACACGCATGGGCGTGCCATGAGTTGGAGTCCACTTGTTGGCAACAGGTGTTTGGTCACGGGGCCACAACCAGGTCCTGGGGACACCTTATTCACTCTGAACATCTCTGCATGCCTCGATTCCAGCCCCATACACTCATCGCAGGGGAACATCCTGCTGGCTTCTGACTGGTAAAAGACCGGAACCTAAGATGTGCCTGTGACTTTGGGACCCTCCCCCTGGTGCTGTGCCTTTCAGGCAAAGCTCAGATTGGTCACAAAAGAGCTGCATGCCAGCCAAGCACTTGCTGGCCTGAGGGTCCCAATTTATCGCTGGCTGGTTTAGTAAATGAACTCTGGTCCTCTAACAGTCTGAGTGGCCAGCTGTCCCTCACTGAATGGAGACAATACTTCAGAGTCGTGGTCTAATTTACAGGAATGCTATTTCAAGCAGATCCCACCCTCACTGTTCAGGACACATGCGGGCGTCCTCTTGCTTCCTCCCACACACCAGTTACCTGGGAAGAGGGTTCCCTCCCTGGCTGAGGTATTCTCAAGTGGGGAGAAGCAGCCCTCAGGTGAGGGAGACCTGCCTGGATCTGGGGGCATTGCAGAGGGGAACATGTCCTTCCAAGCACTCAAGCCCCTGTATTAATGCAACCTACATGGGAACTAATGGTGACACCTGTCGCTCAAGAAAATCCCACCTGTGTCTGGACTGTGTCACCAAACATGCAGCACAAATCGCTCTCTCTTCTCTACCCCTCATCAACCGCCCGCAGCCCAAAGCCAGGAAAGATTCTCCTCTCTCATTTGTCACTGAGGTGCATCAGGCATACTTGGGAGAGCTGTTTAGGGTGGAAGGGCCGTGGGCTGGTGCCTCACCAGCCGTGGGTGAAGGGCGGTGGTGGCATGGCCCCATCATTTTCCTCAGCTGGAGCTGTTTGATCTGCTTACAGGGGAGGCTCCCTTCTCTGATGCAGCTTCCTGGGGAGCAGCCTGCCTGCTCGCACCTTGGCCTGCAGTATGCTTCCTTCAACAGCCAACAGTTCTGGTTTTTCTGGATAAAACCAAATCTGGTCCCACACCCCTCAAAAACACAGAAGATTCCAAATAGGTGGTGGAATAGCAGGAGAGAAGGAAAGGCCTGGGCAGGGGTCAGGAAGAAAGGACAAGAGGAAATGAAACTAGCCAAAAGCCAAAACCAACCTACTGCCGCCGAGTCGATTCCAGCTCATAGTGACCCTGTAGGACAGAGAACTGCCCCCATAGGGTTTCCAAGGCTGTAAATCTTTTTACACTCTCACATCTTTCTCCTGTGGAGTGGCTGCTGGGTCCAAACTGCCCACCTTTCGGTTAGCAGCCAAGTGCTTTAACCACTGTGCAACCTGGGCTCTGAAACACTGCCAGGTGTTCCAAAAGTGCAGCCTAGCCCCAGGCAGCCATCGAAGAAGGATGTGAAGCTCATCCAAACTAGGGGGACAGCAGGGCAGGGCAGGTCCAGGAGCAGAAAGCCCATCCCTTGAATCGGGGCCCAAGGGTGGGTGAGTCTCACTCCTTTGGAGCTGTCCACTCCACAGGGAGCTCAAGGCCTACTTCTCCGGGAGGATTGTATTAGAAAGCCTAGTGGATGGAGTCCCTGGGAGATGCAAATTGTTAACATGCTCTGCTGCTAACCCAAAGGTTGGCGATTCGAGTCTATCTAGAGATGCTTTGGAAGAAAGGTCTGGTGATCAACTTCTGAAAAATCAGCCACTGAAAACCCTATGGAGCACAGTTCTACTCTGACACACATGGGGTCACCATGAGTCTGAGTCAACTTGATGGCAACTGGCTGGTTACTGGTTAGTGGATGGGGTAGGTAGTCTTGGCCTCCCAGGGCAGTGGGCTACTGCCCCCGGCGGGGGCTTTAAGAATGGAGATGATGCAAGCAGTGGCTTCCAGAGCTGCTCAAAGTGGAGCAAGGGGCCTGTCAGGCTGAGGGTGGGTGAGTTTTCAGCCTAAAGCCCCGGGGCTAGAGGGGGAGCCCTGCTCCCCAAGTATCTCCCACCAGCAATAGAGAAAATGGCCAGAGAGGGTCACCTCTCCAGCCCTGGCCAAATTCTGCCTGAGTTCCTGATGGACAAGAGAAGCCCCTCAGACAGGACACACCCAATGGTACAATTTCAGGGGTCGGGTACCTGTTCTGCACCAGTCCCACCTTGTAGCTTCCTATCAGTTAAAGTGAAAAAAGCAGAACAAAAAAACCCAGATACCTAATGTCCATTTCATCGTTATAATTTTGGATTTCCTTTCTCTTACATTTCAGATTGAGACTTGATCAGCAGTAGTATGGACAGCTTCTGAGGGTTTGGGTTTCTCCCTCCATTAGGATTTACCTGTCACCATCCCTTCAGGAGGGCCCTGGGGTCCCTTTGCAAAAGGAGGAATCATAGGGTAGGGATAATAACTTCACCCTCTAACGCGTCTGTTTGCAACCCCATACAAGTATTATGGTTTTTGCAATCCTGAAATCCAAAGAGCTCTCCAACAGCAAGTTTTTTCCCCCAACATGTGTAGTGGCAACATCTGACCTGCACTGAGGCGAGGCTGTTAACGGTGTTTATTGATCCCAATGAACGTGACGATTCACATGTTTCTCAGCAGCGGTTTCGATGTTACTGGCTGTGGGGGTTGATCGACTCTGCTGGGGTGCTGTGAGATATCCAGTACATGTATCCTATCACCTTTCTCAAATCCAAACTTTCTGAATTCAGAACCACATCTGGCCCCAACAATTTCAGAAGAAGGACTGACCTGGAGGGGTGTGAAGTGTAATGCAGAAGGCAGCCAGCCGATGCCCCGCTCACACCCTGTACTGGTCATTCTGTATACAAAATCTGATGATTCTAGCAGTTTCCCTTCAGGGATGGAGCCACCACCCTCCTTCCCAGGGAAACAAAGGTCAGAACACAGCGAGCCTCTTAGATTCCAGGGGTGTCGAGGCTGGGGGTGCAGTAGGGAGGAGGATGGGGCCAGGGACACCTGTGGGCCTCTGTCCTCTCTGGGGGGGGGGGTGGGGAGGCCTTTCCATGCTGGGCTGTAGTCTGCCCATCCCCCGGCTCCACCCTAGTCTCCTGAAGGACATCACAAACACTTAGGGCACCAGAATTGACAGGCAGCGGCTGGGCATCCAGAGGAAGTGCCCACTGCAGCCCTGCCCCCTTGGGAGCCCCTGCCCACCCAGACCGGGATCACCCTGGCCTGGCCCAGTGGCCCCAGTGTGCCCTCGAAGTGGACAGTGTGCCAGGCCGGGGGTGGGGGGTGGGTAGGGGGGCTCTCAGCAGCCCAGAGCCTGCCGGAGCATTCTGCTTTCCTGTCTGTGTTCCCTTCACCCCACTCCCCAGTGCTCCTGGCGCCTACAGCACTTTCTGGAGCAGGGGGAGGAGCTGGCAGCGCTCAAGTCCCGCTGAGAAAAGCAGATGCGTTTTCAAAATAAATAATATTTTAAAAATATCCCCCCACGCCCCAAGCCTGGGAAATGGCAGAAGAGAAAATGCAAAGGTCCTTGTGCCCATGCTGCTGGTGGCAGCCGCCCCAGGGCCACTTCGGCCTGTCCCCGGCGGCTCCTGCGGGGCTCACAGCTGCTGTGGGATGCCCTGCTCCTTGTAGCCTGTGAGGAGGAAGCAAAGAAGAGACAGTTAGACACCCGCTTCCCTCAGGATTTCTCCAGGAGGGGCACCCAGACCCAAACGTGCTCAGGAGACCTTATGCACACTGAGGGGTAGGTGAGAGTCACTGTCTGTGCACAGCTTTTCCCAAGGGCATTGGCTTTTGAATGAGAAACAAAGGAATGAATCAAGAATTGTGGAGTTTGGGGCTTAGCAGGGATACGTGAGAAGAGGGAATTTGGGGTGGGGGTTGGAAGGCCATTGAGGTGTTTCAGAAGCCACACCCGGGAAGCCACTGCATAAAACTGGTGTGGTCTACAAATGCAGAGCCTTGGGAGAAGGTGCCGGGCAGGCACAAGAAGGGAGTAACCATGAGCATGTTCAACCTGGAGTGGTACAAACAATTAACATGCTCAGCTGCTAACCAAAAGGTTGAAGGTTTGAGTCCACCCAGAGGTACCTTGGAAGAAAGGCCTGGTGATCTCCTTTCAAAAAATCAGCCACTGAAAACCCTATGGGCCACAGTTCTACTCTGACACACATGGGGTTGCCATCAATTGGAGTCGACTCCACCGAGGGCAACAGGTTTTTTTTTCCTATGTTCAATCCAGGCAAAGGTGCCTGAGGACTTCGAGCCTTTAAAACATTGTCCCATTGGGACAATTTGAACCCTGTTGATATTAAGGAATTGTTGCTAATTTATTTGGGTGTGAAAAGGTATTTTGGTTATGCTTTTTTTTAAAACAAAAAAAAAAAGGATACCTACTGAAATATTTATGGGTGGAATTGTATGAGGCTAGGACTTGCTGGGAGGAGCTATGGTGGAGCAGTGGTTAAGCGCTCGGATGCTAACAGAAGGGTCAGCGGTTGGAACCCACCAGCCGCTCCCTGGAAGAAAGATGCTGCAGTCTGCTTCCGTAAAGATCACAGCCTGGGAGACCCTCTGGGGCAGTTCTCCTCTGTCCTATATGGTCGTTGTGAGCAGGAATTGACTTGATGGCAATGGGTTTATGGGGATTTGCTGAATGGTTCCCACCCATTAGCTGATAACTTGGCACACAGAGGTGCTTCAGTGGACTTAACTATTTTTTCTCTTCGTTTAGTAGATGGATCATCAATTTTAGGTGCTAACAATCTAGTAGTGAAGGAGCCCTGGTGGTGAACTTGTTAAGCACTCGACTGCTAACCGAAAGGTTGGTGGTTCAAACCCAACAGCAGTTCCGCGGGAGAAAAGACCTGACAATCTGCTCCTGTAAAGATTAGAGCCTAGGAAACCCTATGGGGCAGTTCTACTCTGTCCTGTAGGGTTGCTATGAGTCAGAATGGACCCGAAGGTGCACAACAACAAGCTAGTGGTGGGTATGGGGAGGATGTAGGGAGTAATAGAAGAAACAAGAGGGCCCATGAGCAGGTCATTCTTGAAGCTAGGGTGGGTATTTAGAGACTTACTATACTAGGCTCAGAGTCCCTGAGTGATGTAAATGGTAACACACTCAGTTACTAACCAAAAGGTTGGAGATTCGAGTCTACCCAGAGGCTCCTCAGAGGAAAGGCCTGGCAATCTACTTCTGAAAAACCAACCATCGAAAACCCTATGGAGCACAGTTCTACTCTGACACACATGGGGTCACCATGAGTCAGAACTGACTCCATAGCAACTGGTTGATTATACTTTTGTCTGTTTTAACACTTTTCATAATAAAATGTTAAATGTAACTCCCGCTGACCTACTGGGAGAGTGGGGTGTTATGGGTAGGTGTGGGGGCTGCAGTGAAGGGGGGCCCAGGTAGCCCCAGGCACAGGCCCTGCATCCATTCAGCAGACTCACCTTGGGAAACTGTGGAGCATCACAAGGATGTGAGGCAGCGTGAGGAAGAAAAGAAAAAGGAAAAGAAAGAATGCAGTCTGAAACCAGTGGCCATGGGGAACACTGGAAATATAAGAGGGAGGGCCCAAGGGGAATCTCAGAGTCATTACAGTGACCATCACAGTGACCAACCATTGTGGCCACCAGCCAGCCCCACTAGTGTCCCAAGCCCCTCCAGCGTGCAGGTCTGCAGCTGGGCTGGAGAGGTGCACCCGGGGAGGGTGCACCCCAGTGATAGATACGCTGTCAACAAGCTCTCTCCAATGCCTACCCAGAACTCCGTGTCTCAGGCAAGCCCAAGCGTCTACTCTCCTCCTGCCCCTCATTCTTTTCCACCCCCAGCCCATGTTTGCCCCCAGATGAATTTAGGATGGACCAGAGGAGGAAGCACTGTAGGATAGGTTTGTCTGTGACAACTTGAAGATGCTGAAGTGACCCCTCCTGGCCCCAGCCCATCTGTCTGGGCCATGTGGCTAGCCCTTTATGTGAACAAGAGCCACATGTATAAAACCTAATGCTTTGGGAAAGACCCGGGACTCAGGATGACAAACAGGTCTTATCTTGCAGATGTCTTTGATCAATTGGTGGTAACTGCCTGAAGCCCTGTGCTGAGAAAATATGAGATTGCCCAAGACTGCCATGATTGATTAGCAATGTCTGCCATGAGTGTGGCGATAGGCAGAGGTTACCACAGAGCTGGAGTCCCTGGGTGGTGCAATTGGTTAAGTGTTCAGCTACTAATCAAAAGGTTGGCTGTTAGAACCCACCCAGAGGTGCCTCAGAAGAAAGGCTGGCAATCTGCTTCTGAAAGATCACAGTCTTGGAAACGCTATGGAGCAGTTCTACTCTGCACACGTGGGGTTGCCAAGAGTCGGAATCAATTCACCAGCAACTGGTTGCATACAGTTATCAAGTATTTCTCGATCCGCGGCCAAGACAGGCTGTTGTTGATTGTTATGATTAATATAAATAGAACAGCGTGCTTGTAAATTCCTGATTTTAACTCCCTATTTTGGTTTATGTTTCTCTAATTTCCCTCTTAAGACTTTTTCTTAATAGTATGTTTGTTGATGATGCCCTGGACAATGCCATTCAAAAATCATTCTGTATTTTAACAACGGGAACGTTTCCTTCATTTTTACAGGAAAGGGCTGGAATGACACCAGAAAGAACAGCCTTTTATCCAGTTGTCTGCTGGGACAGACGAGTTAATTGTGATTATTCCCTTAAGCTGTCATCCTGGGACACACGTGCTCCATTATTGCCCAGAGCAATCCCAGTCTAATGCATAGTCCCAAGAGTGGCAACTCTTTATCTTTTGAGGGTGGGTTTAATTTTCAGAAAAAGTGCAGTCTTCCCTTACTGAGATTGGTGAAGGAGTCTGGTGGTCAGGTCAGATAAGGGCCATGTGGTTAACCATGAGGTGTGACTAGATCTTTTTGTGCAGCCCACAAGTCCATCCCCTCAAAAGCCTTCTAAAATGGTTGACGCAAAAACAGCATCCCTGGAACCAGCAGACATCCAAGGAGCTGGCTCTTGCCCACAGTGGAAGCTTGTAGGGTGGGGAAGAGGGCAGCAAGGCTGAGGGTGGGGGTCTTGCACTTGACTATTCTGCACCCTGACGCGGTTGCCTAGTTACTGTCCCACACACCAGCCACTGAAGAGAAATTTCTGGCAGAGTCAACAACCTAAAGTGATGGTAAGTGAGGCTCCCACCTGGACTTCTGGGGGCCTCTGTGTCTTCATCCAGGACATGACGAGAGGATCTCTTTACATTATCTCCCAGGTCCTATCCTTGGTTCCTGGTTATTAAGAATGGCCAAAGGCAAGTATGCCAGAAAGCTCTAGAGGTTGGATTAGGCACCAACATACAATTATTGAGACCTACTCTGGGACACAGGTATGACTGGTTGCACTTTAATGGAAAGGTTCCCGAACAAAGTGCCCAAGTGCCTGGACAGAAACTGGGTTTGATAAGGAGGTGAAGCAGCAAGAGTGGGGTTGGGGCACATTTGGGTGGACGGGGCAGCAGTCACAGGCCCTCCGACTCCTGCTGAGAGCACTTCCGAGAGCAGATGCCCCTTCTAGGTGTCGGGTGAGCACAGGGTCCGGAGTGGGCAGGCCACCCCACAGGCAGGAACCAGAACCCAATAAACAGGGTACGCACAGGCTTACTTGTGCATACTTACTAATCTGTAGTGCACAATTTCACCTGTTTTTCCTCACATCAAAGATGTGAAATTGTGCAGTACAGATTAGTAAGTAAAAGCAATTAAGTCTGTGCGTACCTTGCTTACTATAAGCCTGTGCACACCTTGCTTACTGGTTAATTCGCCCCTGCCCACAGGCCCTAGAGAAGCCCCTAACTCCTTCTGGGAAATTGTCCGACCTTAGCTTTTCAGGACTCACTGGAGGGCGGGCAGCACTTCTTCCCTACTGGCAATCTCCTGCACCCCTCCCCCAAACGCAGGAAGTCTCTGGACATGCCTATAGGGTGAGGCTCCCATGAGGGACCTGTATGGCCAGTCTTGACCTCTGCCTGCTCTGCCACTCACTTCCCGATGTCCTCCCAGAGGCTGTCTCCCAGCAGAAAGTAGCTGGGGCAGAGGCCCGCTCTCCTGGCTGCTCCCCTGGCTTATTCCTTTCTAGGACCAGCCCACCTCCCCCAACCCACCACCGCCCCTTCTCAGGCTGCCCTGGGATCTGCTCTGAGTTCTAACTCTGGGGCACCCAGGCTACCCGGCCAGCATACTTCCTCCCCTGACTTCTGCTCCTTGAGGACCTACTTCCTGGCAGCCTGCGTGACCCGTCCACTGGCTCAGGTGGATCTAGCTCAGGCTCCGGTAGCTGCATCCTCTCCAGCCCTCAATTGGCCACTGACAATGGCCTTGCCTGGCCTTCGCATCTCTGCATGCCCTGGGTCTTGGATGCTCACAGGAGTCAGCCTCAGATCATTCTAGATCTTTCTAGAGCCCCCTGAACTCCAGGCTTCCCCTCCTGGCTCTGGTGTCCTTACCTGGCACAGCTTCCCTTATAGCACTGACAATCCCACCTATGAATGGTTTTATTGGGTGTAGGACACAGTGATGAGCATGCGGTGGGGATGGCATGTGGAGAGAGGGCAAAGCACCTGAAGGAGGTGTGGTCCTGGTTATTAAGGGACCTGCGGCTAATGAGGTGGCCAGGACACGTATGATGGTTCAGGGACACACGTATGGTTCCTTACAGCACACGTGGAATGTGTTCTAACATTTTGTTAGGCTATCTAAAAAATGTTATTTTTTTGGTAAATTTGATTTTGCAACTTTAAGCCCTTTCATAAAGCAGTTTTGTGTCTGAATTCAGTTTGTATTAAGTGATGGATGAGTTTCTACTCAACACAAATCAGGAGTAATAGAGCTTTTGTGTCAACTAACAAAGAGCTAAGTTTAAAAGAAGGAGAAATTACTCTCTCTTGACTGTAAAAAGCACAGTTCTACGGTTTCCTGGGGTAAATGCAGCGGCTGGCTTTTTCCTCTTCTCTGGAAACTACATGATGGAGACAGAGAACAGCTGGCACACAGGGCCTGAACCTGCTTGGGCTGCACCATTGCTGACTTGTCTTGTCAGCTGACCTGTTCGCTTCCTTGACTAATGCAGTGGCTGATGTGCCTTGAGCTGAGTGGGGTACTCCGTCCTCCTCTTGTTCATGCCCTTCGGAACAGTTCTCGCCGAGAAAGCCTACCTATCATGGATTCATAATTCCCAGTGAGCATGCGGCGTGGGGCGGGGCGTGGGCCCTCTAATCCAGGAGCCACGGGGCACTGTAAGTGGGGCACAGTCAAGCCCTCTAGAGTGCCTATGCTTAGGGAAGGAGAAGGACCTCGCCGAGGTGAAGCTCTTCCCGCGAGGTGCCTACGCCCTGCTCCCCATAGGCAGCACTGCAGGGGCCCAGACACGCAAGTCCGTTCTGGCCCCGCCCCTCCTCCACCCCTGCTCCGCCCACATGCCGGCTGGGCCCAGGCGTGAAACCCCTACTCACTGGCGAGGATGACCATGTCCATGCCCCAGAAGATGCTCATGATCCAGCCCACCATCACGATGGCCGTCAGGATCTGGATGAGGGCCGCTGCGATGTTCAGCCAGAAGACGCAGCACACGTGTCTGTCCGGGAGGTCTGTGCGGGCGCCACACAGCACAGTGAAGGCCGAGACGAACGTCCCTGTAAGAGGCAGAGGGGAGACATAGTGGCCGGTGCCGGCTTGGGGCCCAGCTGCCCAGCCTCCGAGAGCTCGGCCAGGAGCAGCTGGTCTCTGACACCTGTCATCTGGAGCAGCAGCCTCTTCTCAGGCCCTGGCCCACCTCTCGCTCTGGCCGTACTGGAAAAAAAAAACCAAACCAGTTACTCTGGAGTCAGTTCCTTCATAGGATGACCCCATGTGTGTCAGAGTAGAACTGTGCTCCAAAGGGTTTATCAATGGCTGATATTTCAGAAGTAGATTATCAGGCCTTTCTTCTGAGGTGCCTGTGGGTGGACTCAAACCACCGACCGTTTGATTAGTAGTCGAATGTGTTAACCATTTGCACCACCGAGGGACTCCTTGCCATACTGGAGGGGCCAGGATACCACCCTGGAAGAGGTATGCCTCAGTTCTGCCAGGGGTCCAGCACGGTCCTGGGCCTTTGGGAAACACAACAGTCACATGACAAGCCATCCAGCCCCCTGCAAAGATGACAGAAGGCAGTTGGGAAGAGCGAGATTTAAATCCAGATCTGTCTAGTTTAGAAGCCAGGGTTCTTTTCCATCTAAAGGATATTGCATCCTTACATTAAAAAACAAGGAAAGACACTGAATAACTTGTGTAGAAATTGTTGAACGGGAACTTAAACTGCTGTGTAAACCTTCACTGAAAACGCAGTAAACTATTATTAAAAAGTAATAATAATAAGGAAAGAAATTTCATCCTTAATAATTTTTAAAATATCCTTGACCCTCCGTATGCCCTCTCCTGCCTCTGCCCTGGCCAGTGTCCTTCATGGAAGGCCCTGGAGCAGAATGGTGCCCTGATCTCTGGCCTGCACTGTCCTGACTTGGTGGGATCTGTGACTCTAGCTCTTTGTAGCTATGGCTTCACCTCAGTCTTCCTGCCTAGGAAATGGGAACAGTGATCAAGTTTCTCCCATGTTTTTATCAGGATGAATCAAATGAAATTGCCATTTTTTTGCAGGTCAAGTACAGCTGAATAGCAGAAATTTCATATGGTTCGGCCTAATATGTAGATGGAAGTTTTGTGCATAAGGAAACTCTGTCCCTCAACTCGGAGATTCTTAGAGTTAGAAGGTCACCTAGTCTATCACATGTCAAAGACAGAATCTCACCGGAATTGCCTCAAACTGATTAGAGACCAATGAGCTTTTTCAAGCATCTGCCTGCTTGCCACAGAGGAGGGCTGACAGAGCAGACTCAAGGCTCTGGAGATAACGAAGGGCTATAAAAATGAATGGCAGTGGCAAAGACTTCGGCTTATATGTTAGCAAAAGATGACCTGGCCCA
Organism: Dugong dugon; assembly: GCA_030035585.1. NCBI lineage: Eukaryota > Metazoa > Chordata > Mammalia > Sirenia > Dugongidae > Dugong > Dugong dugon. The sequence goes on along the minus strand of CM057469.1, from coordinate 16,006,701 downwards.
CGTGTTATTTATAAGAGGAGATGGCCTTAGCATTTGTGTGGTGTGGGAGTGACTTTTGGTCATGCTTCTCTTACCCACGTTGACATCCTTGTGATAACTCTAAGTTGCGTGACTTTTGAATAGATCAGTTACATGTATAAAATATAAGCACGTTACTTATATACTGAATTGTATAATATGTGTACATATTATCTCTAGTTGCATTCCTTTGGATTTCACTAGTTAGGAAACAATGTTGGGCTTGGGCTGGATAAGTAAATGAATTTATAATATAAAAACATTGTTTTCATCTACTTAGCAGTTAATTTTCAAAATGATTTTAGCACGTTTTTATAGGAAGAGGTATTGATCATTTCCAATGAGCCCCACCTGTTAAATAAAGAGCTGTACCCAACCACAAGAGTCCCCGGGTGGCGTGAACACTTCAGCGTTCGACTACCAGCTGAAAGGTTGGCAATTCAAACTCACCCAGAGGTGCCTCGGAAGACAGCCCTGGTGATCTATTTCTGAAAGGTCACAGTCTATGGAGCAGTTCTGTTCTGCACAGATGGGGCCGCCCTGAGTCAGAATCAACTTGATGGCAACTGACAACAACTCACCCACAATCTGTTAGTTCTGATTTATTCCACTGAGTGCCAACTGCGTGCCCCAGCTAGTGCTTGGTCTTGGGAAGACAAAGCCCAAACAGTGATGGGGAGTTGGCCCAGGCCGCCCTGAGGAGCTCATACTGTTACGGACAAACCAAAACCAAACCTGATGCTGTCAATTCCAACTGAAGGTCCCTGGGTGGCACAAACAACTTGCTCTAGGCTACTCACCTAACGGTTGGTGGTTCGAACCTACCTAGTGGCACTGCAGAAGAAAGGCCTGGAAATCTGCTTCTGTGAAGATTACAGCCAAGAAAACTCTATGGAGCAGTTCTACTCTGTAACACATGGAGTTGCCACGAGTCTGGTAGGGATGATAATTGTTTCGTTAGGTGCCATGGAGTCCGCTCTGACTCATAGTGACCCTATGTATAACAGAACAAAACATTGCCTGCTCCTGCCCCGTTCTCACAATTGTTGCTATATTTGCACCCATTTTCCAGCCATTGCATCAATCCATCTCATTGAGGGTCTTTGTCTTTTTTGCTAACCCTCTGCTTTCTCAAGCATGATGTCCTTCTCCAGTGATTGGTCCCTCCTGATGACATGTCCAAAGTAAGCCAGACAAAGTCTCTCCATCACTGCTTCTAGGAAGCATTCTGGCTGTACTTCCTCCAAGACAGATTTATTCATTTGTCTGACGGTCCATAGTATATTCAATATTCTTCACCGACACCGCAATTTGAATGTGTCAATTCTTCCTTGGTCTTCCTTTATCATTGTCCAGCTTTCACGTGTATATGAGGCAATCGAAAATACCATGGCTTGGGTCAGAGGCACCTTAGTCATTAAAGTGACATCATTGTTTTTTTAACACCTTAAAGAGTCTTTTGCAGTTGATTTACTCAATGCAGTACATCGTTTGATTTCTTGATGGCTGCTTCCATGGGCGTTGATTGTGGATCCAAGAAGAATGAAATCCTTGATAACTTAAATTTAGGAATAGTGTGACGAATCCTGTTTGGTTCTGTCAGGAAAGACTTCACAAGAGAGTAACTTATTGAGTGGGGGTCTTGAAAGCTGAGCAGGAAATCATCAAGAGGATGAAGGGACGGACATCCCATAGAGACAACTGGGATGTGCAGACACTCAGAGGTGCGCAGGGGAGCTCCGAGGGGCTCAGGGTGGCTGGGGCACAGAACATCTGTCTGCCCTGTGTGTGTCTCTGTCTATTCTGCTCATTTTATAACCCAGAAGTGATTAGATTTAGGACCCACCCTACTCAGGTATGGCCTAATTAACATAACAAAGACAATACTTCCAAACAAGATCACATCCACAGATATAGGGGCCAGAAATTCAATACATATTTTTGGGGGACACAATTTAATTCATAACACAGAGTAAGGGAAGAAAAGGGGGCACAAATGAGCCTGTGTTTCTGGCTTAGGTGACCCACGTGGTGAGTGCAGAAACATTAACCAGGGTGGGAAACCCAAGGGGGCGGGGGGAGGGCCGAACTGTTGTCTGAAGAGAGAGCAGAGCTGGAGTTAGGGATTGGGAGAGGTCAGTTTCGAGTAGTAGAAATCACCAAAGTGAATGAGGTCACCCAGGGAGGACATGACATTCAAGGAAAGAAGATCAAGGAAAGACCCTGTGGAACATGAAGATTTTGGAGGTTAGCAAGAAAGAAAAGATCACAAAGGAGTTGGAGAAGGATCAATCAGAGGGTGTCTCAGAAACAGGAGGGGGGACTCTCAAGAAAGAGAAAGTGGTGAGCAAGGTCACATGCTCCAGAGGGGTCAGGCAACAGGAGACCAGGATGGAATCATAGATTTGGCAATCAGGCCATGAGCAACCTCAGCAAGAGGCATCCAAGAGAAGGACGAGGGTTGGAACCAGATATCAGAGGCTTGGGGAGTAAACGGAGGCATGGATCCCAGGACACGGGTGAGGATGACTCTTTCAGAAAGTACGCGTGAGATAGGAGAAACTGAGGCTTGTTTATCTGCTGAGGAGAAGCTGCCAGGGGAGAGGAGAGGCTGAACATATAACCAGGTAAACCAGTGATGGTTGAGTCGATTCGATTCCAACTCTTGGCAACCCATGTGTGTCAGAGTAGAACTGTGCTCCATAAGGTTTATCAATGGCTGATTTTTCAGAAGTAGATCACCAGGCCTTTCTTCTGAGGTGCCTCTGGGTGGACTCAAACCTCCAACAACCTTTCAGTTAGCAGCTGAGTGCATTAACCATTTGCACCACCCAGGAACACCATAACCAGATAAGGGTAAGGATACGTGGACATTGAGATTCTTGATAAAACAAGAAGAGGCGAGGGGACCTAAAAGTTCTCCACACCAGCCTGTGCATCAGAATTCTCAAAAACTGAGGTTTATAAAAATGCAGATACCACGGCCCCGCTTCTAGGCCACTGCAAATACCAGGAATCCACTTATTTAAAAACATAAAACAGACCTTCCCCCAGATGTCGCTAATGCCCGACCAGGCATGGAGGGATCAGCCTCACAGATACAGAACCAGAACCCCACACAACCTTGTAGTAAACAAGTCCACAGTTCTGGCCTTCCAATAAGTCCAACAGCCACACACCCCCAACCCCTCAGCGCTGGATCGGGGACGTTCCCCTCTGTCGTGGATGCAGGGAGACCAGGCTGCGGTGCATGTTGTCCTTGTGGGTACCAAGGCCCAGCAAACACCACTTGGCATAAATGAAAGGGATGGTAATGAATTGTACTGTCAACTACCAAGATCAGTGTGGGGCTGAGGATAGCATAAGATACTTGGAATTTAAGGTGTGGACATGTTCTTTGCATGTCATATCATGATGCTGAGGAGGAAGGCAGGTGGGAGAGGCGCTGAGGAGTATCCAGCCATGACAGTTACAGCACAGAGGTGAGCCTGGATTTGCAGCCACAGCCCCCTCTCCCCACCACTCCCACTGTGGTCTCTGGGCTGGCAACTCTCCCTGAGGAGCTTGTGGTTCAGGCTGAGACAAAGACAGTGGGGAGTGGGCAGGGCCTGGTCATCCTTGTAGTCCCCAAAGGGCTTCCTTGTGCTTGTCCGCAGAAGACAGTTCCTCAAGCACGACTCCCACCTCCTGCAAACTGGCTTTGCTCTCCCTCCCACCTGCTCCTGTCAGGCTCAGGAAGAGATGCAACCCAGAAGTGGGTTGACACAGCCCTCATCAGGAGGGGGTGGGGCACTGCTGCCACAGGAGGTGGCTCTGCTCCCACAGGACAGAGCTTGGGGGCTGGAAACATCCTTCATGAATTCCTGTCAGCCTTTCAGCTTTTAGTGCCTCACGTGTGAGCTTTAGAAGGCGCTCTGTCTGGAAAGAGGATTTCAAGGCCTCCTAGGACTCAGGGAGAAAGGCAGAGCTGTCTTCTGAAGCAGCTGCTCTGGATAAAATGTGTCCCCTGGGATCTACGCCAGTAAGTCAAGTCTGAGTCCCCAATGTCACCTGCAGCTGGCTCTGCAGTCATTAAAATGAGCTGCCCTTCAGCAGCCATGAGTCATACATGGACACCCTCCATCACTCTGCCAGAGAGGGCTGGTCAAGTTAACACTTCAGTCTTTCTTAGGGGCACAGCCCTGAAGGTGAGCTGCAGGGAACAGGAGAAAAATGTAAGGGAGACCTGGCCCCAGAACTTTACAGCTGATGAACCCACCTAGAGGCTTCTCGGACGACAGGCCTGGCGATCTGCTTCCAAAAGGTCACAGCCTTGAAAACCCTATGGAGCAGTTCTGCTCTGCACACAAGGGGTCGCCATGAATTGGAATCCACCTGAAGGCAACTGATAAGCCACACCCTAAGAGACAGAGGCCAAGCTCAGCCCTCTGAAACTTCAATTCTCAAATCTCAGGGCATGAGATGCACTGGAACAAAAAAAAAAAAAATTGCCATTGAGTTGATTTTGACTTATAGCAACCCTATAAGACAGAGTAGAACTCCCCCACAGGGTTTCCAAGGAGCAGCTGGTGGATTCAAACTGCTGACCTTTTGGTTAGCAGCAGAATGCTTAACCACTGCACCACCAGGGTTCCTCCTCCAGAGGTTCTAATATAGCAGGTCTGGACATCATCTTCCCATCACTGTGCAATTACAATACCAGAAACAGAAAATACCAGAAACAGACAAGGAAAGGCAAGCAAACTGACTGCAAGTTCACAAACGCTCTGGACAGGTTCAGGGACGGCTTGAAAGTAAACAGGGTCTACGTGTCCATGGCCTCAATAAGCCAGGGTTGTTGTTAGCTGCTGTTGAGTCTGCCTCCAACTCATGGCGACCCCACATACAATGGGATTGGACCACTGTGATCCATAGGGTTTTCACTGGTTACTTTGCAGAAGTAGATCACCAGGCCTTTCTTCCTAGTCTGTCTTAGTCTGGAAGCTCCGCTGAAACGTGTTGAGCATCACAGCAACGCGCAAGCCTCCACTGACAGGTGACCTCATGTGTATGAGAGTAGAACTGTGCTCCATAGGGTCTTCAATGGCTAATTTTTCAGAAGTAGATCACCAGGCCTTTCTTCTGAGGTGCCTCTGTATAGACTCAAACTCCAACCTTTTGGTTAGCATTTGAGCACTTAACTGTTGGTGCTACCCAAGGACTCCAAGTAAGCCAGGATAGGTCTGCAGAAAGTAAGGCCATGGCCCGTGAGGTGGCTCAGCACGCTCCCTCTGCCAGCTGTCCTCCTTTGGGCTCTGCTTTCTCAAGAGGATTTTGGACATCATGGGTTCGTATGTGCCATGGAAAGACACTGTCTGTGTCTTCAGCTTGATAACTCTGAAGCAGAGCACAAGGAGAAGGCTGCACTAGGCAAGAGAGGAAGGCTGCATGCAGACCAGTACCAGCGGGGCCCGGGGTGTCTTAGAGGCTGAAGGGTCTCTGTGATCGGAAGGACGCGTTAGCACAGGGTTCGAGGCTGAGGAGATCTGTGATGCTGTGAGGGTGGCTGTTTCCTCTCCCAGGAAATGTGCCTCATCATTCATTCAGAAAGTACTTTGTAGACCCAACACTATTCTAGGGCTTCCTGTCCAGGCCATCAAGGAACATGCAAAGAGGTGACAGAATATAAAACCGACAGAGGACAATGCAAGGGAAATCAGGGAGAATTCTGGTATTTCAGTCACCCTGACCATACTAAAGTTCTTCGAAACAAGTTTCAGTCTCTGCCAGCGTTGGACCCATGTATCATGGACTGGTGGCAAAAGGGTGGAATCCCATCACCTCGGCAGAGTAACTGGGGGTTGTCTCCTGCCTGTCAGCTACTCTAATGGCCATTCCATCCACCTTTGACCAATTAGAGATGAGGAAATGAATTTATGAAGACTTAAATCTTCCCAAGCAGGGCTTCACAGGAAAAGAAGAAGAAAGGGTGAGCAGGTGGCCATCTGTTCTACGCAGCAGAGAGAAGGTGCACCCGGGGCCACATCCCCCTCTTCCCCAGAGCCCCTCTTTGCTCTTCTTGGTCAGAAAATGGCAGCTTGGGGCAAACACTCTTCCTTCCTCCCCGGGCCCCAGGCAAAGGCTGAGGGGCCACTTGGGGACCAAGGACTGAGGAGCGCGGGGAAAGGCAGCGGGAGGAAGTCTTCAGATGGCCAAGGAGTAACAGTCCTCGGCTGCTGACATTGTTAGTGCGTGTCTCAGATGTTCCGGCTGGAAGGCTCCACAGCAGGTCAGAAGGAGCACAGGGAGCCAGCCCCCCGGCTACCACAAATCAATCTGCTGACCTTCCTTTGGAGGAAGGAGAAAACGAGAGCAGCCCCCTCCTCTGATCACCCTTCTGGAGGCCAGGTGGCTGGAGCGGATAATTCACTGTGATGGTGCCCCTGGGCCTGTCAGCACATTCCCCTCCCAACTCCTAGACCTCTAACAAGCTCCAAAATGTGCTCCCAGCACAGGATGGACTTGAGGTGCTGGGGGCTGCACACCAGCACTTGATGCCTTAGGTCACCTCCCTGAGGCCCCTGGGTCTGAAGTGAGCAGAAACTCAACCCCATGGCATTTCTCAGTTCCCTGGTGCTGAGCCTTGTCACGACAGATTCTGGACTTTAAATGTCAGAAGGTGAATAAGGGGATGGAGTTGGAAAGAGTGTGAGGGCCCAGGCAGGAGACCCCAGGACGGCCCTGGAGACTCAGGTTCATCCTTCCCACCTGCCAGCAGGGGCGGTGCATAGAGTGCTCAGTCGGGTGGAAAGGTGGGTGAGGGCAGCGGCGGGGACATTGGTTGGAGGAGGAAACACAGCTTCCATCTCCCGAGCATTTGCAATCTGACGAGATGAAATTTCCACCGATGGGTAGACACTGGGATTAAAAATGGAGAAGGGCTCTGCCAAAGCGGACAGCTGCCAGGGAGCCTGGCGAGGGCCTGCACCCTGATGGCACCCAGGGGCTGCTCTTCTGGGGACACTGCCGCAACTGAGAAGGGGGATCCCGAGTCCCGCCCTGACCCCTTCCCTTTACAGGTGCTTTTAATCCACAGCATCCTGGGCTAAAACATCCAGGTTCGTGGGCGAACCTTTGCATCAAACACTCACGAAGCGCCTACCATGTGCTCGGTGTTGAGCTGGCTAAACACAAGTCACTCTCCTGCTGACTTAGGCTGAGTGTGGAGCTCACAGCCGGCAGGGCCACCACTGGGAGTGCTGGGGGAGAGTGGCCTCCAGGCACCCTCAGCTGTGGCAACACATACGGAGCAGGTAGGAGAAACAGCAGTGCCTTATCCTGCCCTGAGCCCCGCCAGCCTCACCAGTAGCAGCGGAACATTCCAATCACACCATCTAGGCCTGGAAGCCAGCATTCCCACGTGGAAAGCTGCCTCTTCCTTAAAGTTGTGTCTAATTCATCCACTCACTTTTCTATGTATTCAGTTAGCATTTATGAAGCACCTACTATATGCCGAGAACGGGGCTAAATCCACCGTAATACAAAAAAGACAGAGTCCTTCTCCTCAAGAATCCCTCGGGTAGTGAGAGAGAGAAACGAATCACAGAAAGCACGGTGCATGGTGAGCGCTGCAGAGGGGCGAGGCAGGGAGGCAGGTCACACAGTGGTTACAAAGTCAGGCTCTGGCCTCAGAAAGCCAAGGTCCACTATGGGGCATAAAATGATACTCGTGAAGACAGTGCTTCTTAGCTCAAGTACATACATGAGACTAAATGGACAGCTCCTGTCCGGATGAGAAGGCAGAGAGGGTCAGGAGCTGGCTGAATGGACACGGGAAATCTGGGGTGGAGGGGAGGAAGGTGCTGTCACAATATAGGGAGAGCAATTAGGGTCGCATAACTATGTACGTATAAATTTTTGTATGAGAGACTAACCTGAATTGTAAACTTTCACTTAAAGCACAACAATTAAAAAAAAGAAAAAAAGGAAAGCCAAGGTCCAAATGTACCTCCATGGCCAATAAGCTGTGAGACCTTGACTAGTGACTTAGCGTCTCTAGGCCCAAGTTTCCTCACCTGTCAAACGAAGATCATAATGATAGCTGCCTGCCTCGAGGAGATGATGTGAGGATTAAATTTCATGCATACAAAGTCCTAGGAACACTGCCTGGCACACAGTACACCCTCAGTAAGAGATCTAACACAGACTAGGGGGAGGGAGGTGATCAGGAACGTCTCCCCCAGGAGGCAAAGTGGAGCAGAATCTTGATGAAGAAGGAGTTATTAACTATGGATATGAAAATGAACTGGAAGATCTCAATGAATCCTGCTCTGATAGTGGCTTGTGGCCAGTGATGCCGCCGCTTGTCCCACCGGATACAATCGCTAAGTTCACCACATCAGCCTCGTGAAGCCTGAGGCTCGGCTGTTATGCGTGTGCCACCGTATTAGGCAGCCAGCAAAAATTATAATTACGATGACAATGCAGAAAGACGGGAAGGTGTTTTAAGTGAAATTACAAAAATAGTACATATCCGGTGAGGGTGACTGTTGAAAAATATTTGTGTATGTGGATAAGGACTGGCGTGTAACAAGCCAAAATGAAGATACAGAGTTATAGATGAACTTTGCTCTTTTTAAAAAAAATAATAATAATAATTTTTCAGTTAAAAATAAGTTGTAGGCACCTGTTGAGTTCCAGCTCGGCAGGAAGTCTGCCAAACAGCACCTCACAGGCCACAGAGAAAAGGCAACGTAAACCAAAACCAAGCTCGTTACCGCCCAGACAATTCTGATGCATGGAGACCGCATGTGTGTCAGAGTAGGACTGCTCCGTAGGGTTATCCTGACTGAAACCTTTACAGAAGCAGACCATTAGATCTTTCTTCCATGGCGCCACTAGGTGGGTTTGAACCGCCAATCTTTAGGTTAGTACCACAGAAACCAAACCCGTTGCCGTCAAGTCGATTCCGACTCATAGCAACCCCATAGGACAGAATAGAACTGCCCCATAGGGCTTCCAAGGAGCGGCCGGTGGATTCAAACTGCCGATCTTTTGGTTAGCAGCCGAACTCTTAACCCCTACGCCACCAGGGTCGAGTACAAACCATTTGCATCACCCAGGGACCTTGCAGGCAGTATAGAGGTCAGAAAAACTAGGGAACAAATGATGTACGGACACAAGAAAACAAACAATCCTATGTGACTGTGCCAGGGCTGCGACCAAAGGCCCCGAACTTCCAGGAATGTCTCTGGAATGTGGCCCCCAATTCTAGGGCATCATTCCCAGTTAACCAAGCCAGGTTGGGCTCTCAGCCGAGCAGGAGGGCTTGGGCTCATCTGCTGGAGGTGGGATGAGCAGGGGGGACGCTGATGCTTCTTGTTTGGAAACCAGGAGAGGACTCTGGTCCCACGAGACTGTAAGGAGACCTTGCTGGATTCATTAGGTGGCAACACAGCAACAAGAAGCAGAAAAGGAGGTGCCCGGCTGAGCTGGTGCCCTACCTCCCTAAGGACCACGAGGAAGGAGGGAAGACAGAGGGAGTCTCGTGTGGGGCTTTTGCTCAGATGCTTCCTGTCTGGGGGGGTGACTCCTCACTGGCCTGGCAAACACACCTGCTCCTTCCTGGAGCCATACCCAGCAGGGTGGCGCAGGTGTGTGTTCCCAGGGCCCGGGGCAACTTCTTGCCAGGGCTCATGGGGATTGGGCTCAGGATAGCTTTCTTCAAGCAGTGGCTGCGTTGCTGCTCATGTCACCAGTGCGTATGACAGTTGTTTGTCGTGTTCTTTATTTTGGAAATAACTAGAGCAAAGGGGCTTCAATAATGAAGGGTTTATCTGTTCACATAACTGGAAAATTTTAGAAAGGCAGTACGGAGTAGTGGTTAGGAGGATGGGCTCTGGAGTCAGACTGCTGAGTTTGATTCCTGACCTTACCATTTCCTGGCTGTGTGAACTTGGCAAGTTACTAAACCTCTGGAGGCCTGTCTCCGCATTGAAACTGTTCAGGCCTATTTCCTCATCTGTTACCAAAAAACTAGTTGCTATTGAGTCAATTCTGACTCACGGCGACCGTGTGTGTGTCAGGTTTTCAATGACTGTTTGTTTGGAAGCAGATCACCAGAACTTTCTTTTGAGGTGCCCCAACCTTTTGCTTAGCAGCTGAGAGCATTAACTGTTTGCGCCAGCCAGGGTCCCTCATCTGTAAGATGGAGATTATAATATAATAATGTCCATATCCAGGGCTCTGTGTGAGGCTTAATTGAGAATATGCATTTAACGTGTCTGAAATATATTAAGTGCTGAGTAACTGTTCACTATTTTTATTATTAATAGGAATTCAGGGTTGGTTTGATTCAGTGGCTCAATGATTCAACTGGGAATCAGTATCTTCCATCCCTCTGCTCTGTCTTTTGTGATGTCAGCTTTATCATGAGGCCAACTTCCCTCATGGTGGCAAAACGATTGCAGCAATCCCAGCCCTCACATCTACATACCACTTGTGCAGAGGAGACAGATCATTTCTGTCCCAGCATTCTAAGCAGGAGTCCTGAGACTTACTCAGACTGGATTGTTTATGTCACATGGCCACCCCTGAACCAATGATTTGGCCAGGGAAATCGAATGTGCTGGTTGGTTTAAGCAGTTGGGCTCACCTCTGGAGCTCAAAGTGAAGTCAGTTCCCCCTAAAATGCCTAGACTGCATGAAGGAGGGGTGGACTCCAGACTGAAGGTATGAGTTCTGTTTGGAAAGCGGGTAAAGGGTAAAAGAATGCTGAGTAAGGGATTGACAGTGCTGACTAACAGAGAAGCAAGGTATTATAAAATCAAGCAGAGAAATGATAAATTGGACCATCTTTTTTCCAAATGAGAGTGTGGTGGTTTTAAAACATGGCACAAATTCTTTGACATGCTCTATTGAGAGCTGGGGCCCATACACCCTCCTCTTGAATCTGTGCTCTGTGATCATTTGACCAACAGAATACAGTGGAAGGAGCACTGTGCTAGTTTCCGGGCTCAGGCTTTAAGAAACTGGCAGCTTTCACTTCCTGAATCTTGGGCTGCTCAAGTTTGAAACTAGCTGCCATGATGTAAGGAAGCCCAAAACAGCCCATGCAGAGAAACCACATGGAGAGGCCTCGTGTAGATGTTCCAGCCAACAGCCCAGCTGAGGTCCAAGCTGATGGCCAGTATCAATCATCAGATATGTGAGTGAAGATGCCTCCAAAAGATTCCATCCCCAAGGCATTGAGTCACCCCTGGCCTTTGAGACTTTCCAGCTGAGGCCCCAGACATCATGAGGCAGAGACAAGCCATCCCCACCGTGTCCTGTCCCAATTCCTGACCCATAAAATTGATGAGCATAATAAAATGGATATGTCACACCACTAAGTTTTGGAGTAGATCGTTGTACAGCAATAGATAACTGGCAGAGGGATGTCACTAGTCAACGTGTGAATGGTGGGGAAGGAAGGGTAGCAGGAAGTGGGCCATTCTGTTTGGTTCTTAAAACAATCATATAGTGTCTGACTAGAATCCTAGAGGGCCTGTTCTGCTTGCCTCTTGGGCACAAGGGTACTTACTTTCAAAGCCCCACCCAGAGCCCTGCCCATACCAGCTAGGACATTGAAGATGGTCAGAGATTCTAATAGGATAACACGACACTGGAGCAATGCTATAGGAAGTACTCACTATTGTCAAAAGATACGGCTGCCGGGCCACATACTATATGACCCAAAACCCACACAGCTGGGGACAGCTGCTTGAGAAAAGAAAGGCTCATTTGTCCTCTAGCTGTGTCACTCTGATTGTTTTCTTCTTCCTGCTCCTCCTGAGCACAGAACATGAAGATCTCTTGCCTCCTCTCACAGCCCCCCTTTTCATCACGTGACAGAAGGCTGAGCCAGAGCAGAAAAGAGGAACCTGAGGGACCACAGGGGTTGTGGGGTTGTGGGGAAAAAAAGGGGGCTACTGAGGAGGTGCTCCCTGAGGACCATTCTAGGTGGATGGAGACAGACTAATAATCCACCAAGAAGGGAAAATAGGGCACTATCATATACTGTCCTTTGGACTAGCCAAGTGTGCTTGATGGTCTCTACCTTCCTGACTTTCCAATTGTCAACAGTGTAACTATTATTATTATTAATGTACAATTCATTGAGCAGTTATTAACATATACTTAATGAGTATTCATTAGAATTAGCATCTTTCTACATTACCTCACCTAATCCCCACAACAATCCCATATCTTTAGCCCCACTTAACAAATAACAGATCTAGAGTAAACTGCGCGTTAACCAACTATGGCAGATTGCAGAAATGGCCTTAATTCTCCACTCCTCTTGCATCCAGTGTCCTTGACAATGTGCCTTTGCAGCTCTCCCATTAAGAGGTAAAGTCTGTTTCCCCATTACCTGAATCTGGGCTGGCCTTGTGACTTTGGCTAATATAATGCAGCAGAAGTGGTGGTGTGCCAGTTCTGAGCTGAGAGCTGAGGCCACAATGGAACTCCACCTAGCCAGCATGTGAGGAAGCCGCATTAGGGTTTTTTGTTTTTTTTTTTTTTAATGCAGAAAAAGCCAACGGAGACACCAGCTGTGCCTGCTTTCACAAACCCGGTGGCCACCAGGATGGAGAAGTGAGAGGCCTGGGACTGTGGCCCCCTCAGCTCCATCAGAGAGCAGGAGGAGAGGGGTGGACGTGGGCCTCTGTGAGCCGAGCTACCCTGGGACTGGAGAAGGCCTTTTCAGAAAACCAGAGCCCAGCCAGAGTGGTCTGGTGTCCATCCATTTTCTTTTAGAAGAGACCAGTGCTGGGACCACATCTCAGGATCCATCTGCTGAATCCTTTAAGGAGCAAAGAGCTGAACTGATATGATAAACTGATTTGTTAATAGGAAACTGAGTTCCCAGTGCAGTTTACAGCATGGATTTCAGAAAAGGACCAGGAGTTAGACCCAGCTGTCTTGATCTGAGCCCTCCCCTCAGCTGTTCGCTCCAAACCCAAGGCTGGGGAGCTGACCTTTACCGGGGCGGGGCCAGCACAGCACAAGCCTCCGCGCGTCGGGGAGCTGTGGGCTGGATCCCGGGGACCAGAGCGTCCATGAGGGGGCTGTGAACAGCTTTGGTGCCAACATGGCTGCAGGGTGACTAAGCTGAGGGGGAGCCCAAACTGGGGGGGGGGGTGCGGAAGCCATGATACCTGACACATGAGTAGTAGAGGGAGGATAGCAGCTGGGGTGGGGTGCAGTTAGAAATGGAAAGAAGAGGAAGATGTTCCTGGAATCCAGAGAAACCTCAGCAGCTGAGGAGGGGCCTTATGTAACACCACACAGGCAATTCGCAGCACTGGGCCCAGGTCAAGGGTCTGCGTGAGAGATGAGACTACTGAGTAACAAGAGCGCCAGGCCAGGCCTGACTCAGGACAAAACCTGCTACAGGGTGGAGGGCCTCAGACCCAGCTCCCTCATCCTCGACACCCAGCCTTTCTACTCCACCGCCTCTCCTCAGCCTGTTTTGCTGGTTTCCTATTCTTCTCCCCACCCACTAACTGCGGCTGTCCCTCCTCCCGACCGTTCTTCTCTGCGTATACTCCTTCACACCATCCAACCCACTCGAGTGTTCCAGCTTGGAGCCCAGGGGGTTCCACACGCAGCCCACACTCCATCCTGTGCCCCCACGCTCCTTTGGATCCACCCTTCTCATGGTTTGCATGGAGATCTGCTCTCTCACTACAACGCAAGGCCTCTGAGGGCTCTGGCCTCGTCTGCTTCATTTTTGAGGCCCCTATAACCAAAAGGTCGGTAGTTCGAATCCTTGGAAACCCTATCGGGCAGTTCTACTCTGTCTTATAGGGTCGCTATGAGTCGGAATCCACTCGGTGGCAATGGGTGTATCACCTAGAGAAGGCCTGGTGGTGAAGTGGTTAAGAGCTCAGGCTGCTAACCAAAAGGTCGGCAGTTCAAATCCACCAGCTGCTCCTTGGAAACCCCATGGGACAGATCTACTCTGTCCTATACGGTTGATATGAGTTGGAATCGACTCGACAGCAACAGGTTTGATTTGGTTTTGGTTTATATCAGCTACAAGAGTAAGTAGCACATAGAAGGTATTGAGGTGTCCCTGGGTGGTGCAAATGGTTACGTGCTCAGCTACTAACTAAAAGGTTGGCAGTTTGAATTCACCCTTGGCAATCTACTTCTGAAAAATCGGCCACTGAAAACCCTGTGGAGCACAGTTCTACTCTGACACACGTCAGGTCGCCATGAGTCAGAGTCGACTTCACAGTAACTGGTTTTATTTTGTTTTTAGAGGGTATTCACTTAAGTATCTAATGAACCTAAAGAGTAGATCTTAATATTGAATAAACAGACACATCTCCTGGTTCTCAGTCACAGCCTCCCTGCCATTTCTAGGTGAGGAATGAATATCTTCAGGGAGAAACAAGAAGTGGTCAACATGACAGTCTGGGAGACTCTGATGTGCTCTCAATTTACTTGAATTGGTCATTAAAGCCAGGCCATTGGTCCTCAATATGTCCCTTTCACAATACACTGTGTTTCTAGATGTGACGTTAATTTTCCCCACTAACCAAGGTACAAGGAGCCCTGGTGGAGCAAGAGTTAAGTGCTCGGCTGCTAACTGAAAGTGTCTTAGGCTGGGTTCTCTAGAGAAGCAAAATCAGTAAAGTGTATAAATATCTATATAGAGATATTTATATAAAGGAAATGGCTCATGTGGTTGTAGAGGCTGGAATGTCCCATGGGGTCAGGCTAGAGGCTTCTCCTGATTCATGTAGCCACAGGGGCTGAAGAACTCAAGATCGGCAGGTCAGAGAGTAGGGCTCTTGCTCACAGGCTGCGAACATGGAAGAATCCCAAGACCAGCAGGCAAGACTGCAGGTGAGCTGCTAGCTTAAGTTCCAAGAACCGGAGGTCAGATGAACAGGAGCCAGCTGCAGGATCCTGAGGGAGCAAAAGCCCACAAGCCTTGCCAGAATGTCCACTTATATTGGACAAAGGCCACATACCCAAGGAAACTCCCTTTCAACTGATTGGCTACTCACAGCAGATCCCATCATGGAGGTGATCACATTACATCAAATCTCATCATGGAAGTGATCACAACATATGATTGCCAAACCACTGAGAATGATGGCCCAGCCAAGCTGACACACAAACTTAACCATCACAAAAAGTTGGCGGTTCGAACTCACCCAGTGATTCTTCAGGAGAAAGAGCTGGCAATCTGCTCCCGTAAAGATTACAGCCAAGAAAACCCTGTGGGGCAGTTCTTCTCTGTCCTATAGGGTCACTATGACTTGAAAATCTACTCAACAACACCTAAAAACAACAACAAAGGTACAGAAAGAAAGTCTGTGCTTTTCTGGTAACACAGAGAAATACTTACAAAGAATGAAGAAAGACATGAACTGACATCTCGGGTGCTTATCTCATGAAGTCCATGAATAGAAGTACACACCGCCTTTGTGTCCAGAGAGAGGCATTCTCAGGAGGAAAGGAAAAGAACTGGGATTTACTGACCACCTGCTAAGTGCCAGGCACAGAGTGAGTAGGATTGCCAGATAAACAGAGGACACCTAGTTGAATTTGAATTTCAGATAAACGAGGAGTAACTCTTATTCCACATTCATCTGAAATTCGAATATAGCTGGGCTGGGCATCCTGTATTTTTATTTGCTAAACTCTGGTGACCCTAAGAGGCACTTTACATGTGTTCACCTCTTTGCATCGTTTGATTTGGCAGTCATTAATTACTAAAGCCATCATCCTTCAAAAAAAAAAAAAAAAAGCTGCCAGATACAGTCTCATTTAATCTTCACAACAACTCTCTGAGGTCGTGTCTTAGCTACCTCATGATGCTGTAACAAAAATACCACAAATGGGTGGCTTTCAAGAACAAAAATTTATTTCCTCACAGTTTAGGAGGCTCGAAGTCCAAATTCAGGGTGTGGCTCTTGGGGGAGGTCCTTCTTTGTCTAGTTCAGCTTCTAACCAGTAACCAGTTGCTATCCAGTTAATTTCAACTCATGGAGACTCCATGTGTGTCAGAGCAGAACTGTGTTCCACAGGGTTTTCAATGTCTGGTTTTTCAGAAGTAGATCACCAGGGCTTTCTTCCGAGGGACCTCTGAGTGGACTTGAATCTTTAACCTTTTGGTTAGCAATGGAGCACATTAACCATTTGCACCACTCAGGGACTGCATTTCAGCTTCTAGCAGCTGGCAATCCTTACAGTTCCTGGGCTTGTTTATTCATCTGCCTCCATAGTCAGATAGTGTCTGTCTTACCCCATGTGTGCCTCTGTGTTTATTCTATTCTTTTTATGACTCAGAAGTGATTAGGTTTAGGATCCACCTTAACTGCCGTGACCTCATCAACACAACAAAAGAAAACCCTTATTTCCAAACAGGACCACATCCACAGGTACAAGGGCCAGGAATTCAACACGTATTTTTCAGGGACACAATTCAATACATAACAGGTAGACATACTAATCTCTATTTTATAGATGAGAAAACTGAGGTTCAGAGAGTTAATAATGTGCCTGAGGTCACATCTCAGAAGAGGCAGGACCATAACTCCAAGAACATGGTTTTTCTACTACATCACATAGCCTTGAATTATGGAAATTACTAACATTTGAACAACAGGCAAGAATTCTGGGGAAATTTAAGCTCAGTCCTGGAAAAAACAGAGAGAGAATCTACTGACGCCCTCATTAAAATCCCTGAGGGCAGGGACTGCCATTTGTCTTTGTACCCTAGACCCTGGCATGCAGGCATCAGCCAACCAACCAGTTGGTTGACACTTTCTCTTAACTATTTCAAAAATATGTACAAAAAACAAGCCCATGACCCTGCTCCCACTAAGCCTGACCCCCCTTCCTTCTCCCAGGGGACGACACTCCCATCCCTCAGCTGCACTAGCCCAGGAGTCCAGGAGTCCCCACAGCCGTCCCTCCTCCCACAGCAAAAAAAAAACAAAAACCATTGCCATTGAGTTGATCCCAAATCATGGTGAACTCATGTGTGTCAGAGCAGACCTGCTCCATAGAGTTTTCTTGGCTATCATCTTTATGGAAGCAGTCTACCAGGCCTTTCTTCCACTGCACTGCTGGGTGTGTTTAAACCAACCTTTAGGTTAATCATCGAGTACAAACCATATGCACCACCCAGGGACCACGCCCACAGCCAATCTGTGACCAGATCTGCTATTTTTACTTCTAAATACCTCTTACATCCATCCACTTCTCTCCACCTTCACTAGTACCGCCTCCTAGTTCCAGCTGCCATTAACTCTTAGCTGGACTACCACCTTCTAACTGGTCTCCCTACATCCATGCTTCCAATAGCAGCCAGAGTGGTATTTTTGAAATGCAAATATGATTATGATAAAATCTATTTATTGTTCCCATTGCTTTTAGGATAAAAATAAACACTTTACATAATCTTCCTGCTCTGCCTGCCCACCCCAGCCTTACCTTTCACTCCTGCTATAGGTTGAATTGTTCCCCTAAAAAGATATGGTGAAGTCCTAACCCCCAATACCTATGAATGTGACCTTACTTGGAAATAGGGTCTTTGCAGATGCAATCAAGTCAAGATGAGGTCATACTGGAGTAGGAGAGGCCCTGAATCCAATATAACAGGTGTCCCTATAAGAAGAGACACAGAGCCACACAGACCCACAAGGGTGAAGACAAAGGTAGAAATTGGAGCGATGTGTCTACAAGCCAAGAAACGCCAAAGACTGCCTGGAACACCAGAAGCTAAGTGAAAGGTGTGGAACAGACTCCCCCCGAGAGAGCATGGACCTGCCAACACTTTGATTTCAGGCTTCTAGCCTCTAGAGCTTGGAAAGAATAAGCTTCTGTTGTGTTAAGCTACCAATTTTGTGGTACTTCGTTACAGCAGCCCTAGGAAACCATGCTGTCTCTCAGCCAAGCACAGCTTCCTCAGGATGCCCTTTGTTGGTGGGAGTATCTCCTCCAACAGACAGTAAGTACCACGTGGACAGGGACCACGTATATGTTTGCTCATCACTGTATCCCCAACACACAGCCCAGCACCTGGCACAGAACAAGTGCCTGTTACGGATGGAACTGTGTCCCCCAAAAAGATATGTTGAAGTCCTAACCCCTGCACTGGCGGATGTGACCTTGTGTGGAGAAATAGGGTCTTTGTTTGTAGATGTTATCAGTTAACAAAGACATACTGGAATAGGGTGGGTCCTAATCCTTATCTCTTCTGAGTAAAACAAAACTAAATCATGGCCACCCCACATATGTCAGAGCAGACCTACCCCATAGGGTTTTCTTGGCTGTAATCGTTACGAGGAGCCCTGGTGGTGCAGTGGTTAAGCGTTCAGCTGCTAACCAAAAGGATGGCAGTTTGAATCCATGAGCTGCTGTTTGGAAACCCTGTGGAGCAGTTCTACTCTGTCCTGTAGGGTTGCTATGAGTCAGAATCGACTTGATGGCTACAGGTTTTTTTTTTTTTTTTTTAAGTCTTTATGAAAGCAGATTGCCAGGCCTTTCTTTTGTGGTGCTGTTGCGTGGGTATGAACAGCCAACCTTTCGGTTAATAGTTGAGTGCCAACCATTTGCACCACCCAGAGACCTAATCCTTCTAAGTAGCATTTTATAAAAGAGGACAACCAGAGAAAGAGTCACACACAGAGGGAAGACAGACACCATGTGATGATGGAGACAGTTGTGTTTATAAGCAGCAAAGGAACACTGAGGATTGCCGGCGGCCACCAGAAACTAGGTGAGAGGTATGGCACGTTTCCTCTCGCAAAGACCCCAGACCCTGAACTTGGACTTCCAGCCTCCAGAACTGTGAGGGTATAAATTTCTATTCATTAAAGCACCCAGTCCCCAAATGAAGGCTGTGCTCACTTGTCTTGGATTTAGCAACCCTTGTTGTGATGACCTGGCCTCTGGCCCCATCCAGCCAGCCCCATCATATCGCCATCCTTCCATCACTAAGCTGATGCCTCATGGTGGTGTATCGCCACCATGTGGCCAAGACAGGACATTCGCCCTCTGTCATTTGCCAAAGGGACAGTGTAAGATTAAGACACCATACTTTTAACTAAACGTAAATGTCATAGCCGCAAACCTCAGAAAAATGGATTGGGATAGGATGGGCTAGGACCCACTAGCACCTGTACAGGCAAAGTGGATCAAAGAACATGATAAAATTTAGGGGTGAGCAGAAGATTCCTCATGCAGAAGTATGAACCCCCCTCGCTCTGGAATAGAAAATCCCAGCTCTAGCACTTACTTCTTGCGATTATGTACCTTTAGCTCTCTAAGATTGGCTTTCAAAATGCAAATTTGTTTTAAATTAGGTCCCTCACACTTCAGTGTGACTTTATTTTATTTAATTGCTTCATGGACCACATGAAAGAGGAATCAGTAAGAGAAAATCTTGAGTAAGAGAAAGAGATGGGAGGGGACGGGCCGTGAAAAGGCCAGCTTTGCCTGCACAGTCCTCTGCCTAGAAAGGAGGCCAACCCCAGGGGTGGCTATAGACTTAAAACTGGGCCCCTCTGTTTGAGTCTCGAGAGTTAAGAGAGAAATTTTGTTTGGGTACCCACATAGTCTGACTGCCGCAAGCACCTGCGAACTGTGAAGCAGGTGACGAACAAACCCTGCCCTAAGCTAAAAGGATGTTTTCCTGGGCAATGATGTCCCTGGGCCGCCCCGACCTCACCCAGGGTTACCTCCCACACCAGGGTAGAAGCAGCAGAGAGAAGAGGAGAGGTCACTATTCCAAGCCCTTGCTCAAAATGGGGCGGCTTTTTATAAAGGGAATAAATTGACAGGAGGGGATATGAGACTATTATTTTTAAAACATATTTGAGGCTGGGTGTCCTGGACCCCAGTGTGGCCGGCAGCACACCCCGTGGGCAAGGCTGCTACGGGAGGGGGGTTCTGGGGCCGCTCTCCAAGGCCAGCCATGGAAATGAATGTGTGAGGCCGCGCCTGGGGGACGAGGCTGAGGGGAGCAGACTGGCCGAGGCAATGGCAATCATGTACTGTAAGCCAGCCCCCCACCCTCCGGGGGTAGGAGTAGGGACGAGGAGATGACTTTGGGGCTCTCACACCCTCCTCCAACTGTCCCCCCAAAGCCATGCCTGAGCAGCCTCTGTCTCGTTCACAGTAGGGGGAGTTAACTCCATAGAGGCGTCTGATCTCCCAGTAGCACAACCCATCTGTCTGCACGTGGAAACTGAAGGGCAGCCCCATAAAACAGACTAAAACCAGTTGCCGTCGAGTTGACACCAACTCGTGGCGACTCCATGTGTGTCAGAGTAGAACTGTGTTCCACAGGGTTTTCAGTGGCTGAATTTTCAGAAGTAGATCGCCAGGCCTTTCTTCTGAGGCACCTCTGGGTAGACTCGAACCTCCAGCCTTTTGGTTAGGAGCCGAGCACATCAACTGTCTGCACCACCTAAAGACTCAGAAAACAACAGATTCTCTCCTCCGGGGCTGGAAGGGGTGTGATGTGATTGCCTGCTGGCCTTGGGTCCCTTTCAGCAGCTGTTAATCCTCTGCAGATAAACTGCCCTGAGGTCCCAGAGGAGGTCTCAGCTTGAGTAAAGAATTTCTGGCCATCAACAGTTCTTGGCTTGTGGTGATTTTTAAGTGAATAAAAATTTAATGTGAAGAGTTGGCAGGGATGGAGGAAACATTGTTTTGCTACAGCCCTTGAAACGGCCCCGGGCTCATTCCCAGTCTCTTGCGGCCCCTCTTCTTTTTCTCCCCAGCCTCAAACCGTATTTGATTCCTGGTTCCCAGGTTGCTTTTTGCCTTCCTATTTACCAGAATCCACTTCATATGATCACAATACCACAATGTGTACAACTTCTAGGTGGACAGTGGTCCCGAGAAGTTACGCTCTGCCCCCTGCACAGGATTTTTTTGGTCTTCCTTATTCATTCTCCAGCTTTCGCATGCATATGAGGCAACTGAAAACACCATGCCTTAGGTCAGGCACAACTTAGTCCTCAAAGTAAGTGACATCTTTGCTTTTCAACACTTTAAAGATGTCTTTTGAAGCAGATTTACCCAAGCAATACGTTGTTTGATTTCTTGACTGCTTCTGCCATGGGTGTTAATTGTGGATGGAAGTAAAATGCAATCCTTGACAACTTCAATATTTTCTCCATTTATCATGATGTTGCTTATCGATCCAATTGTGAGGATTTTTGTTTTATGTTAAGATGCAATCCATATTGAAGGCTGTGGTCTTTGATCTTCATCAGTAAGTGCTTCAAGTCCTCTTCACTTTCAGTAAGCAAGGCTGTGTCATCTGCATATTGTAGGTTGTTAATGAGTCTTCCTCCAATCCTGATGCCCTGTTCTTCTTTATATAGTCCAGCTTCTCAGATTAGGGTTTACATTTAACTCCCTTTTGTATTCTAGGCACCAGTGCAATGCCTGGTACATGGCAGGGCATTAGTAAGGCTTTATTAAATGAGAGTCCCTGGATGGCGCTAATGGTTAACACTCTGGGCTGCTAACCGAAAGGTTGGAGGTTTGAGTTCCCCCAGAGGTGCCTCAGAAGAAAGGCTTGGCCATTGACTTCTGAAAAACTATCCACTGAAAACCCGATGGAGCACAGTTCTACTCTGACAGGTGTTACGTGGCTGACTGTGAGTAGCCTGTGCTCCTTGAGGGCAAGCAAGGTCATTAGCTTACTTTGTAGATGCATCTCCCCTGGGCTCCCCCACCTGCGGCCACTGCTCCCATCACTCTTGCCCACTCCCATGGCCTGCATGCAGCAGGAGCGAGTGGCACACAGCAGAGCAGCACCCTTGCTGGACCATTTCAGCTGAGAAGCTGCTGGTTATGCAAGCTAGGAGTCTGCAGACGAAGTTACTAGGGGGTGGGTTGAGGTCCCTGTGAAGAGAGACAGGCTGCCTGCACGTTCTCAGGGCTCAGGCCTGCTTAGGAAAGGCCACATAGTAAAGAAGAGCCACCCCCTCCCACCGGCTCCCAGTCCCATGAGAGCACTTGCCAGGCACATGACCTCAGCCATCACCTCCCCTCGCTCTTAATGGGTGGCTATTATTATTGATGTGATTGTGATTGGCAACTGGCAATGTCCGGTCCCCAGGGTGCTTGGACCAGGCAATCCTTGGCCTACTGAAAATAAAAATGGCCCAGCTACTGTGGGGCTGTGCATTCCAGAGGCCAAACATGGTTTCTCACTGTTCCTCGCAGACCTGGGAGGGTCTGGGAAGGAGCTGAGAAAAGGGACCGAAGCTCTCAGTAGACAGCCTGACAAGAAACCACAGCTCAGTTGATAAGGAGCTACATGAGTATAATGTCTTTATGCCCCAGACCACCCCCAGGGTGGTGGTGGACACAAACAGACTTGAGCAGAAATCATAGAAAAGGGTTTTGGGGACCAGACTATGAAACCACCTAAGTGAAATGTCAGAAACGTTTCAAGATACGTGAACAATGATTTCACGCAGATGTTGTTGCTAGCTGCGGTCAAGCCGACTCCTGACTCTTGGTGACCCCAAGCACAATGGAACAAAATGCTGCCGGTCCTGTGCCATTCCTGTGATTGGGTGCAGATTGGATCCTGGTGATCTATAGGGTTTTCACCAGCTGATTTTCTGAAGCAGATAGCCAGGCCTTGCTTCCTAGTCTATCTTAGTCTGGAAACTCCACTGAAACCTGTTTAGCATCATAGCAACACACAAGCCTCCACTGACAGGTGCTGTGCATGAGGTGCATTGGCTGGGAATTGAACCTGGGCCTTCTGCATGGAAGGTGACAGTTCCACCACAGAACCACCACTGTCTCTTCACACAGATTTAAAAAAAAAAAAAAAAAATTTCCGTTGAGTTGATTCTGACGCATAGTGACCCTATAGGACAGAGTAAAACTGCCCCCTAGGGTTTCCAAGGATTCGAACTGCCAACCTTCTGGTTAGTAGTCAAGCTCTTAACCACTGTGCCACCAGGGCTCCTTCACACATATAGGAGCTGCTCCCTGGGGTCCGTGTCAGGGCAAGCTCACAGGAACCAGGCTATGGGCTCTGGTCCCATCTCATCTTTGCCAGAAGTCACATTACTCAGCTTGATCACTCAATTTATTCACCACACTTGGCTGCAAATATCTTTGGCTATTTCCAGAAAGGAATTTTGCTTTCAGTGGGTAAGCTTTTGGGGCTGTTTTGAATTTTAGCCGTAAAGAATGCACTGTGGACCCTAACAGCAAATTCCCTGGGGAGTTTGGCTTTTCCTGCTGGAACCGACAGCACTTCAGGAAAAAGAGCATCAACCATAAACATGCTTCTTGTAGATGTGAGCTGTATGTCATCTACAAGTCACCTCTTCAAGGCAACAGTGATCAGAGGCAGAGCACACAGGTTCCCACAGTCCTCCCTTGGGCTCCCCAGCAGGGATGGCACCAAGAGGTCTAAATGTTGGAGAGCAGTTGCTGCTTTCAGCCATCACAATCCCATCCCTAAAGGTGTGACCAGCATGGAGTCAGGCCTACCCTGTGCTTCTAGACTCAGTACATCATCTGCTCAAGAGCCCAGGCCTCCCATCTCCACAGGGCTCCAAGAGGTAGGTGCAAATGGAGAGGGCCATCCAGTATGTATGCAAGACACCCTGACAAGGTACTGAGGAGAGCAGGGTGTATATACAGTACACTGGTTAACATGCTTAGCTGCTGAGAGGTTGGAGGTTCAAGTCCACCCAGAGGCACCTCGGAAGAAAGACCTAGTGTTCTACTTTCAAAAAAATCAGCCATTGAGTGGGGCGGGGCCAAGATGGCAGAGTAGTCAGATGTTTCCAGTGGACCCTCTTACAACAAAGACCCGAAAAAACAAGTGATTTGATTATATATGGCAATGTGGAAGCCCTGAACATCAAAAGCAGAGTTGAGGAATCGGATTGAGTGGCAGGGGTCAGGGAGAGACTGTTCGGAAGCAGTGAAGAGTTGCCAGACCTGACCCGGCAAGAGCCTGAGCCCTTCAGGCCTGAGCAGCTCGGGGGTGAGGGGTGAGGCAGGCAAGCACCCATGCTCGGGAGGCGTGTTTTCTGCACTGGGAGAGATCCAGAGCCAGAAAGTCTACATGGCCACCCAGAACCAGAGAGAAGCAGCCCGTGATGAAAGATAAGTACTTGCGTACGGCCTACCGTGCGAATCGAAAACACCCTCCTTAGGGAAAAACCTCTCTCCCATTTACCTCCCCGCTCCCTGCTCTGCACTGTGTACTGGACCGGCTTCAGCAATTGCTGAGTCCCCTGGGCCGGAAGTAGGATACATCACACGCCTGGAGCCATTCTCCCTGCCTTGGAGAGTAAACAAATTAACAAACAGGAAAAAATAAACTGCAGGCTCCCCTAAGCCAGGAACCCAGGGTAGGCACAGCTCCTTTGCCTAGGCATAGGCATAAGGGATTCACGGACATTGAGTGCCTTTCCCCCTGCATAGACTTGTGTGGGCCCATCTCAACAGCATAGGCCCTCATTACCGCAGTACAACAGGGTATATACTGGAACTCTAACTTCAACTGTTCCAGCTATGAAGTGGCAGGTTCTTGACGTTTGACAGTGCTCTGCCCATTAAACAGAGTCTTCACCTACCTACATCAGGGGCCTGAGGACAGGTGGCTCCACCCATGCCACCTAGCCACCTACAATAGGGACCCATGTATAAGAGGTTCCCCCCAGTCCTTACAGCCAACAGCATTAGGTGCTCATAGTCTGGCTACAAAACCCACCCACCTACGTGCTCTAGGGAACAGGGACACACCTTCCTCCTGGACAATCAGGGGCAGCCGTAAGCCCCCTGCCTTGCTCAGAGTGTGTCGCTTTGCTGCAGCCAGATGCCTGTGCCTACACCAATCACCCATACCTGTCTAGGACTGTAAGTGAGAGCCTACAACACACACTTGTTGGGTATCTACCTTGGCACCTGAGCTGAATCCATACAGGAGGAGTGGGCGGACTCCTGGGCTCACACACCTAGTAACAGATCTAACCACTTGGTAACAGGACATTAGAGCTTCAAAGATGCCAATAATCAAACTAGCTCATACAAGCAGCCTGTTTGGGCGTATCAAAACAAAACAAGAAGCTAGGACACAGTAAGCAAACATAAAATAAATAAATATAATAACTTACTGATGGCTCGGAGACAACAGTCAATATCAAATCACATAAAGAGGAAACCCATGATGGCTTCAGCAAGCTCCCAAAATAAAGAACCTAGAAATTTTTCAGAGGAGGAAAATTTCTTGGAATTACTGGAGGCAGAATACAAAAGATTAATATACAGAACTCCTTAAGAAATTAGGAAGGAGCAGGAGGCGTGGTCAATGTGGCGGAGTCATTAGACGCTTCCTATATCCCTCTTACAACAAAGACCTGGAAAAACAAGTGATTTGATTCTAAGTGAACATCTGGCAGCCCTGAACAAGGCAAGGTTAAGAAATCCATCTGAGTCATATGGGAGAGGAAGACTGTTTGGAAGAGGTGAGGAGCACAAGAGCTGTGGCAGCGAAACGGCAGCGACACCGCCACGCGGGTCCACGGTGAAGCAGGCAAAGGGCTGTGCTGTGCGCGTGCTCGAGAAGCAGTTTCCACATCGAGAGAGACCCAGCAGCAGAGATTCTGCCTGGACACTCCGAACCAGTGAAGAGCAGCTCCCAAGCGGCTAGGATAAGTACATGCATGCACCCATTCATGGCGATTAAAAAAAAAAAAAAAAAAAAGCCCATTTGGGAAAACACCTCTCTCCCTTTTATCTCCTCCCTCCTCGCTCTGCACCGGAAGTCCACTGGGCAGGAAGTAGATCCCAAAAGGCACCCTGACCCATTCTCCTCGCCTTGGACAGGGAACAAACAAGCTGCTGGCTCCCCTAGGCCAGGAACACAGGGTCAGCACAGCTCCTTTGCTGGCCACAGAAATTAGGGGTCTGCAGACTCTGAGTGCCTTACATCCCTGTATAGACTTGTGGGGACGCATCTCAACAGCATTAGCCCTCACTGCCACAGTACAACAGGGCAAACATCTGAAGTTTAACTTCAACTGCTTCAGCTGTGAATGGGCAGATTTGTGATCCTCGAAACAGCCCTGCCACTCAAGCAGGCACTTCTAGCAATCTGCAGCAGGGGCTTGAGGACTGGTGATAGCTCCTAAAATGCCTAGTCACCTCCTACAGGAGTTCAACAAAAAGTGGTTCCCTCGAGTCTTTGCAGCCAACAGAGTGGGGCGCTCTTAGCCCAGCTGCAA
Organism: Dugong dugon; assembly: GCA_030035585.1. Taxonomy (NCBI): domain Eukaryota; kingdom Metazoa; phylum Chordata; class Mammalia; order Sirenia; family Dugongidae; genus Dugong; species Dugong dugon. Next base: position 15,980,410 of record CM057469.1, on the reverse strand, counting down.
AACTCACCTACCTATTCACCCTAGAGAATAAGGACATGCTTTTCTTTCAGACTCCCAGGGGCATCCGTCAGCCCCCTGCCTGGCTCAGCGTGTGATCCGCTACCACAGCCAGAGTCCAGTGCCTGCACCAATCACCCATGCCTCTCTAGGACTGGGGGTGAGAGTCTGCATCACACACTTGGTGACCGACTGCCTGCACACCCGAGCTGATCCTATATAGGAAAATTTAACGGACTCTGGTGTGCACATACTTAGTTACAGAACCAACTACCTGGTGACAGGACATTAGAGACCAAAAGGTGTCAAAAACCAAACTAGTGCACATGAGCAGCCTATTTGGGCATATCAAAACAGAACAAAATAAGAAGCTAGGTCTCACTAAGCAAACACAAAATAAAATTATAATAAATTATTGATGGCTCGAGACAATAGTCAATATCAAGTCACATAAAGAGGCAGTCCATGATGGCTTCAGCAAGCTCCCAAAATAAAGAATCAGTATATTCTCTGGAGGAAGAGAACTTCTTGGAATTACCAGAGGCAGAATACAAAAGATTAAAATACAGAACTCTTTTAGAAATAAGAAACGAAATTCAACAGAATGCAGAAACATCCAGGCAACATACAGACACAGTAGTAGCAGAACTTGAAAAAGTTATTCAAGAACATAATGCCAAATTTAATAGGCTTCAAGAATCCATAGAGAGACAGCAATCAGAAATCCAGAAGATTAACAATACAATTTCAGAAGTAGTCAACTAAATAGAAAGTCATAGGAGCAGAATTGAGGCAGTAGAAGTTAGAATTAGTGACATTGAAGATAAAGCTCTTGATGCCAACTTATTTGAGGAAAAATCAGATAAAAGAATTAAAAAGAATGAAGAAACTCTAAGAGTCATGTGGGACTCTATCAAGAGAAATAACCTACGAGTGATTGGAGTACCAGAACGGGGGGGATAACAGAAAATACAGAGAAGATTGTTGAAGATTTGTTGACAGAAAACTTCCCTGATATCATGAAAGATGAGGAGATAGCTATCCAAGATGCTCATTGAACCCCAAATAAGGTAGATCCCAAAAGAAAGTCACCAAGACATATTATAATCAAACTTACCAAAACCAAAGATAAAGAGAGAATTTTAAGAGCAGCTAGAGATAAAAGAAAAGTCATCTACAAAGGAGAGTAAATTAGAATAAGCTCAGACTACTCAGCAGAAACCATGCAGGCTAGAAGGCAATGGGATGACATATTTAAAGCCTTGAAGGAAAATAACTGTCAGCCAAGAGTTATATATCCAGCAAAACTGTCTCTCAAATATGATGGCAAAATTAGGGCATTTCCAGATAAACAGAAGTTCAGGGAATTTGCAAAAACCAAACGAAATTACAAGAAATACTAAAGGGAGTCCTACGGTTAGATAATCAACAACACCAGCTAACAACACAAGACTAGAACACAGGATAGAGCAACCAGATATTGACTCAGATATGGAAATCAAAATTACATCAAAGCTAAAACCTTGAAAATAGGGAAACAGATATCAATATGTAAAAAAAAAAAAAAGGATAATATTAAAACAAAAAAAGAGGGACTTAAAAAATAGAGACATTGATTTTCTATATGGAGGGGAAGTTAAGGTGACATAAAGTAATGAAAGACTGATATAAACTTAGAAAATTAGGGGTGAATATTAAGGTAACCACAAAGGAATCTAACAATCCTACAAATCAAAATTAAAAAGTAGAAAAACATAAAGACCCAGCAAACACAAAATCTACAACAAAGAAAAAGATAAAAAAAAAAAAAAATACATAGAAGAAAAACGACTCAGCATAGAAAATTGAGAACAAAAAAACTGTGAACAACACACAAAAAGAGATATCAGGAGGATAGCACTAAACTCATACCTATCAATAATTACACTGAATGTAAACGGACTTAATGCACCAATAAAGAGACAGAGAGTGGCAGATTGGATAAAAAAGCATGATCCATCTATATGCTGCCTACAAGAGACGCACCTTAGACTTAAAGACACAAACAGGCTAAAACTCAAAGGATGGAAAAAAATATATCAAGCAAACAACACTCAAAAAAGAGCAGGAGTGGCAATATTAATCTCTGACAAAATAGACTTTAAAGTAAAATCCACCACAAAAGATAAGGAAGGGCACTATATAATAATTAAAGGGTCAGTACACCAGGAGGATATAACTAGAATAAATATTTACACACCCAACAACAGGGCTCCAAAATACATAAAACAAACTCTAACAGCTCTGAAGAGAGAGATAGACAGCTCCACAATAGTAGTAGGAGACTTCAACATGCCACTTTCGGTGAAGGACAGAACATCCAGAAAGAAGCTCAACTAAGACAGAGAAGAGCTAAATGCTACAATCAACCAACTTGATCTCATAGACATATACTGAACTCTGCACCCAACAGCAGCCAAGTATACTTTCTTTTCCAACGCACATGGAACATTCTCCAGAAGAGACCACATATTAGGCCATAAAGCAAACCTTAACAAAATCCAAAGCATCGAGATACTACGAAGCATCTTTTCTGACCATAAAGCCATAAAAGTGGAAATCAACAACACAAAAAGCAAGGAAATAAAATCAAACACATGGAAACCGAACAACACCTTGCTCAAAAACTACTAGGTTATAGAAGAAATTAAGGATGGAATACAGAAATTCATAGAATCAAATAAGAATGAAAACACATCCTACCAGAACCTTTGGGACACAGGAAAAGCAGTGCTCAGAGGTCAGTTTATAGCAATAAATGCACACATCCAAAAACAAGAAAGTTTCATAATCAAAAACATTAACCCTACAACTGGAACAAGTAGAAAGAAAGCAGCAAAAGAAGCCTACAGGTGCCAGAAGGAAGGATATAATAAGAATTACAGCAGAATTAAATGAAATAGAGAACAGAAAACAATTGAAAGAGTTAACAAGTCCAAAAGCTGGTTCTTTGAAAAGATCAACAAAGTTGATAAACCATTGGCCAAACTGACAAAAGAAAAACAGGAGAGGAAGCAGATAACCTGTATAAAAAATGAGATGGCTGATATCACAACAGACCCAACTGAAATCAAAAGAGTCGTAACAGAATACTATGAAAAATTGTACTCTAACAAATTTTAAAACCTAGAAGAAATGGACAAATTTCTAAAAACTTACTACCTACCTAAACTAACACAAACAGAGGTAGAACAACTAAATAAACCCATAACAAAACAAGAAATTGAAAAGGTAATTAAAAAACTCCCAACAAGAAATACCCCGGCCCAGATGGCTTCACTGGAGAATTCTGCCAAACTTTCAGAGAAGAGTTAACACCACTACTACTAAAGGTATTTCAGAGCATAGAAAAGGATAGAACACTCCCAAACTCATTCTATGAAGCCAGCATAACCCTGACACCAAAGCCAGGTAAAGACACCACAAAAAAAGAAAATTACAGACCGATATCCCTCATGAACATTGACGCAAAAATCCTCAACAAAATTCTAGCCAATAGAATTCAGCAACATATCAAAAAAAAAATTCACCATGATCAAGTGGGATTTATACCAGGTATGCAGGGATGGTTCAACATTAGAAAAACAATCAATGTAATCCATCACATAAATAAAACAAAAGACAAGAACCACAGGATCTTATCAATCGATGCAGAAAAGGCATTTGACAAAGTCCAACACCCATTCATGATAAAAACTCTCAACAAAATAGGAATAGAAGGGAAATTCCTCAGTATAATTAAAGGCATTTATACAAAGCCAACAGCCAACACCATCCTAAATGGAGAGCCTTTGAAAGCATTCCCCTTGAGAACAGGAATCAGACAAGGATGCCCTTTATCACCACTCTTATTCAACATTGTGCTGGATGTCCTAGCCAGAGAAATTAGGCTAGAAAAAGAATACAGGGCATCTAAATTGGTAGGGAAGAAGTCAAAGTATCTCATTTGCAGGTGATATGATCTTATACACAGAAAGCCCCAAAGAATTCACGAGAAAACTACTGGAACTAATAGAAGATTTCAGCAAAGTTTCAGGATACGGGATAAACACACAAAAATCAGTTGGATTTCTTCACAATAACAAAGAGAACCTAGAAGAGTAAATCATCAAATCAACACCATTTACAATAGTCCCCAAGAAGATAAATTAGTTAGGAATAAATCTAACCAGAGATGTAAAAGATCTATACAATGAAAACTACAAGACACTACCGCAAGAAACCAAAAGAGACCTGCATAAGTGGAAAAACATATCTTGTTCATGTATAGGTAGACTTAACATTGTGAAAATGTCAGTTCTACCCACCGCGATCTACAGATACATTGCAATCCCGATCCAAATTCCACCGGCATTTTTTAATGAGATGGACAAGCAAATCACCAACCTCACATGGAAAGTGAAGAGGCCCCGAATAAGTAAAGCATTACTCAAGAAGAACAAAGTTTGAGGCCTCATACTACCTGGTTTTAGAACCTATTATACCACCACAGTAGTCAAAACGGCCTGGTACTGGTACAACAACAGATACATAGACCAATGGAACAGAATTGAGAATCCAGACATAAATTCATCCACCTATGAGCAGCTGATATTTGACGAAGTCCCAAAGTCTGTTAATTGGGGAAAAGACAGTCTCTTTAACAAATGGTGCTGGCATAACTGGATATCCATCTGCAAAAAACTGAAACAAGAGCCATACCTCACACCATGCACAAAAACTAATTCAAAATGGATCAAAGACTTAAATATAAAATCAAAAACGATAAAGATCATGGAAGAAAAAATAGGGACAAAGCTAGGAGCCCTAATACATGGCATAAACACAATACGAACCGTAAGTAACAATGCACAGCACCAGAAGAGAGACCAGATAAATGGGAGCTCCTAAAAATCAAACACTTACGCTCGTCAAGAGACTTCACCAAAAGAATCAAAAGACAACCTACAGACTGGGAAAAAAAATTTGGCTCTGACAAATCTGATCAGCGTCTAATCTCTAAAATCTACAAGATACTGCAAAACCTCAACAACAAAAAGACAAATAACTCAATTAAAAAACGGGCAATGGATATGAACAGGCACTTCACCAAAGACGATATTCAGGCAGTTAACAGACACAATCATTAGCCATTAGAGAAATGCAGATCAAAACTACAATGAGCTATCATCTCACCCCAACAAGACTAGCATTAATCAAAAAAACACAAAACAATAAATGTGGAGAGGTTGTGGTGAGACTGGAACACTTATACACTATTGATGGGAATGTAAAATGGTACAACCACTTTGGAAATTGATTTGGCGCTTCCTTAAAAAGCTAGAAATGGAAGTACCATATGATCCAGCTATCCCACTCCTTGGAATATATCCTAGAGAAATAAAAGCAGTCATACAAACAGATATATGCACACCTATATTCATTGCAGCACTGTTCACAATAGCAAAAAGATGGAGACAACCTAAGTGCCCATCAACGGACGAATGGATAAACAAATTATGGTATATCCACACAATGAAATACTATGCAACGATGAAGAACAACAATGAAGCCGTGAAACATCTTATAACACGGAGGAAGCTGGAGGTCATTATGCTGAGTGAATTAAGTCAGTCACAGAAGGACAAATATTGTATAAGACCACTGTTATAAGAACTCAAGAAAAGGTTTATACACAGAAGAAAGCATTCTTTGATGGTTATGACAGTGGGAGGGGGGAGGGTTATTTACTAACTAGATAGCAGTTAAGAATTATCTTAGGTGAACAGAAGGACAGCACTCACTACAGGGGAATCAGCATAACTGGACTAAACCAAAGCTATGAAGTTTCCTGAATACAATCAAACACTTTGAGGGACAGAGTAGCAGGGGTAGGTGTCTGGGGACCATGCTTTCAGGCGACATCTAGGTCGATTGGCATAAAAAAGCTTATTAAGAAAATGTTCTGCATCCTACTTTGGTGAGTGGCGTCTGGGGTCTTAAAAGCTTGCAAGCGGCCATCTAGGATGCATCCATTTGTCCCAACCACCTGGAGTAAAGGAGAATGAAGAACACCAAAGACACAAGGAAAGTATTAGCCCAAGAGACAGAAAGGGCCACATAAACCAGATACTTCATCAGCCTGAGACCAGAAGAACTAGATGGTGCCCGGCTACCACCAATGACCACCCTGACAAGAAACACAACAGGGAGTCCCGGATGGAGCAGGAGAAAGGTGGGGTGCAGAACTCAAATTCTAGTAAGAAGACCAGACTTAATGGTTTGACTGAGACTGGAGGAACCCCAGAAAGCATGGCCCCTGGATTCTCTATCAGCCCAGAACTAAAACAATTCCCGAGACCAACTCTTCAGACAGGGATTGGACTGAACTGTGGGACACAAAGTGATACTCATGAGGAGTGTGCCTCTTAGCTCAAGTAGATACAAGAGACTAAACGGGCAGCTTCTGTCCGGAGGTGAGATGGGAAGGCAGAGAGGGTTAGAGCTGGTTGAATGGACATGGGGAATCAGGGGTAGAAAAGAGGAGTGTGCTGTCACAGTATGGGGAGGGGAATTAGAGTCACATTACAATGTATGTATAAATTTTTGTATGGGAAAAAAAAATCAGTCATTGAAATCCCTGTGGAGCACAGTTCTATTCTTATACACATGGGTCGGCCAGGAGTCAACTCAATGGCAGCTGGTCTTATGTAATGTAACTATGTAACTGGCTGGAGTACCAACCAAAGTTGGCTATGTATTACATTGTATGTATGTTTAAAATTAAAGGGGGGAGGGCTCATGTCTTCATTAGGGATCTTTGCTGAACCTGGTCAATTGCACCTGTTTTTATGCAGTAGAGAAACATAGCTACTCATACATGATATCTCTTAGCATGCTCTGGGCTGAAAATAACATAAAGCCAACTCAGACTAGCTTGAATAGTATAAAGGGTTTATTATCTCACGTAACAGGAAGTCCAAAGGTAGTTCAAAGGTTGGTTAATTAAGCATCTCAACTGTGTCACCAAAGACCCAGGCTCTTTCAGTCTCTCTGTACTGCCACTCCTGGAGCTGGCTTCAACCTTGAGCTGGTAACTGGATGGTCACAGTAGATCCAGGCATCTTAGTCCAGTCTCGACAATATCTGGAAGAATAAAGATAGCCTCTTCCTATGGCCCTCTTTAGAAATGAGGGAACATGTTCCAGAATCCCCCAGCAGACTTTACCTCATACCTGACTGGTGGTAACTGGTCACCTATCCACTTCTGGACCAGTCACCCACAAGAGGGATGGAATTACAAGACGGGGTGTCTTAGTTTCTTAGTGCTGCTGTAACACACACGTGGGTGGCTTTAACAAACCGAAATTTGTGTTCTTACAGTTTAGGGGGATAGAAGTCTGAATTCAGGGTGCCAGCTCTAGGGGAAGGTTCTTTCTGTCCACCCTGAGGGGAAATCCTTGCCTCAACTTCTCTAGCATTCTGGGCTTTCCTTGGAGATCTCCACGTGGCATCTGTCTTTCCCCCATTCATGCTTCCTTGCTTCTGTGCCTAATTTGCTCTTTTAGATCTCAAAAGTGACTGGCTTAAGACATATTATCATTAACATAACAAAGAAAACCCTATTCCCAAATGGGATTACAGCCACAAGTATAGGGGTTAGGATTTACAACACATATTTTGGGGAACACGGTTCAATCCATAACACTGTCTTAGACTGACTGGTCATCTTGGAGGAAGGGATGTCGGGAGTCAACTGTCCACACACACTGCCTTTACCACGGGACAGTGCCACTCTCTCCTCTTCATCTCTGGGAGGGGAGAAAAAGGAGAGCATGCCCCCCTCTGGCCAGCCAGCCGCTTCACATCAACCCTGGAGCTCACTGCTGTGAATGTCATAGCCAGAGCCCCTTAGGAACCACTACACTAAAAGCTGCCCTTTGGGGTGAAGGAAAAATTCCGGAGCGGTTCATGGTGATGGTTGAACAACGTGATGGACATAATTAACATCACTGACCTCTACGTGGGAAGACTGCGGAAATGGCAAATGTTCTGTTATCTATATACTCACCACAATTCTAAAAAATTCCCTTGGAACATCTACTAACTCACAGTCATTGGCAACCATAGCAAGAGGTGGGTCTTCACCCGGGACATGGACACTCTACACATAGCCACTTGGGAGCCTTGATAAATTCCATGACTGAATTTAATGTCATCACTGCTTTGGGAGTATGGGGATGGATGATCCCTATTCCTTCCCTGACCTGAAGCCAAACTGATTTAAACAGGCCAGAATCATGGAGATACAGTGTGTGGGTGTCAAGGTCAGGGCTCATGGCCTCTTAAAAACCAGTTGCCATGGAGTCAATTCCAACTCATGGAAGCCCCACGTGTGTCAGAGTAGAACTGTGCTCCATAGGGTTTTCAATGGCTGATTATTTTTCTGGAAGTAGATCACCAGGCCTTTCTTCCAAGGTGCCTCTGGGTGGACTCAAACTGCTAACCTTTCAGTTAATAGCCAAGCACTTAACCATTTGTACCACCCATGGATTCCATCCTGGCCTCTTAGGGGTCCTCATAGCTGGGAACCCCTGAGACCACAGCCCACCCACTCCCAGCCCCCACCACAGCCCTGTCCCTCTGACTCTCTGCTCCTGCAGCTACCCCTGGCCAGCAGCTCCGGGAAACTGTGTGTCACTGTCTTTAATGAGGTGCTCCAAGACCTGGGGTAAGGACACACTATCAATCCACTCGTCAGGGAGCGGCCAGAGAGGAGCTATGTTCCTTCCTGGCAATCCCCATCTGATTACTGAGCCAAAGAGAGAATTACAAGGTCAGACAGCGACTTCGGCTGCTGACTGATTTCTTGAAGCAGAACTCATTAGGTGGAGGGAAACTTATCAGGGCTTTACAACCTAGGGCAGCACATTCTCTTTCCAGTGGACTAACGAAACAGGGAAATGACGAGGTGGCTGCCCCAGAGATGGGGAAAGCGGGACTCAGCCCTCTGGCAGACGTCAAGGTCGGCTCTGGGGAGGAGCTCACCACCAGACATTTCCTATTAGGGCAAGAAGACTCAGCAGATGGGAAAGCTGGATTTGTGCTCACAGTAAAGTGCCCTCCAACAGTTGGTAGTTCAACTAGCCCCTGCAGGCTCCACTCTGCCTGAAAGGGGGCTAAGAGGCATGCGGTTTCTGTAGAAATAATTTGTTTTTGTTTTTTTTCCTCTTGGAAATGGCACTTTGGGAAATCTCATCCTCTGACTTTATTGTTGTTAGTTGCTGTCAGTTTGGCTCCGGCTCATAGCAACCTTAAGCAGAACAGAAGGAAACATTGCCCAGTCCTGCACCATAGAGCCTTCCAACCTAGTGGGCTCATCTTCCAGCACTATATCAGACAATATTCTGTTGTGATCCATAAGGTTTTCATTGGCTGATCTTCAGAAATAGATTACCAGGGCTTTCTTCCTACTCTGTCTTAGTCTGGAAGCTCCACAGAAACCTGTCCACCATGGGTGGCCCTGCTGATATTTCAAATACTGGGGGCATAGCTTCCAGCATCACAGCAACACACAAGCCACCACAGCATGACAAACTGACAGACAGGTGACTCATACCAAGAAATAATTTCTCTGATCCCCATGTTTTCCCCAGTGGGGACTGTGTATGCAGAGGCTGTTCCTTTGTCCCTGCCCACTGGCCCACCTGTCCCCCTTGCAACTTAGCCATCCCCACCCAGCTCTCCATGACCTCAAGACTAGTGCTTTGACCAGCCGGGCCCAGCTGCTGAGTGCAAGGAGCTGGCTCTCCACATCCTGTCTCGTTCCCCACATCACCTGCTCTGGGTGCTCTGTGTGTGTGGTGGTGGCTGCGGTGGGGGGTTGGGGGGTGGGCAGAAAGTGACCTGTTGGAGAACCAGGCCAGACAAACCTTCAGCCCCCAGCTCAGGGTGATTCCTAACTCTTCTGCTGGTCTCCACTGTCCCATGTGTGCAAACGCCAGCTCACCTTTACAGAGGGCTTACTCTGTGCCAGGCACCATTCCAAGAGCCTTGCCTGCAAGATCTCATCTCATCCTCTCATCCCCCAAAAAAGCCCTCTGAGGTGGGCACTACTTGCTAGAGAGGTGTTGGGGCAGTGGCCAAGTGGACAGGTCCCAGGGCCCGGCGGCCTGCATCAAGCCTGGCTCTGCCCCTTTCCAACCTTGGGCAAGTCACTGAAGGTCTCTGTGCCCCAGGTTAGACGGGGATGATGTTAACAGTACCCACTTCACAGCTCATGGTGATAAGTGAGTGAGTGAATATGCAGGGCTCTTGGGGCAGAGCCCAGCACGTGGTAGGGCCGACCGCAGGAGTCTGAGGCATGTGGCAAACACCCCGGACTCTAGGGCTAGATACACAAGATTTTGTGATGTCACTACACCCCTTGCCTCTTCTGGACCCCAGTTACTTTCGCCTATTTCATACCATTTGCCTTTCTCCTGGAAGCAGTGCCCCTAGTTTCTGCTGGAGTCCACCTTTCCCCCACCCTCAGGCTATGAAGTTTGGGTGGGGTTGACCTTCGCCCCCAACGCCCAACACATCATATGCTATAGGCCTGGCCAATCCAAGCAACCCATTCCCCTGGCCACAGTGATTGGCTCAGAGATGGGCACATGACCTAAGCCAGGCCAGTGAAACTCAAGGCCAAGAGTCTTACTGGACCAGTTGGGAAAAACAAGCCCTCTTTTCAATGGAATTGTTAGTTGAAAATATGGTCTCACCCCGGAGTATCTGGGAGCCACTGTGTAGAGAAAGCACATCTAAAATATTAAATATAGAGGAATGGAAGTAGAGCCAAGGGCTGGAAAGAGGAACTATACCCCGAGGACATCTTTGAGCACCTGGATCAAGCAGGGCCTGACATTCTATGTGCGCCTGGACTTACAGTTTTGTAAACCACAGATTTCCGTCTTCCTTGCAAGCTAGCTGAGCTGGTTGCTAGACACTAACCGAAAAGGTCATGCCTGTGAAGCGGGTACTATTAACATCAGGTTCTTTGAACCTGAGACACAAAGAGCTTAACTAACCTGCTCAGGGTAGAAAGGGGCAGAGCCTGGGATAGCTGCACTGAGCCACCGCTTCGGAAAGCCTGCTGTGTGCAGTAACCAACCAGACAGTGCTATTGTGGGTGTGGAAGAGACTCTGCAGCTACTTGTATTAAAACAACAACAGCAACCCAAACTCCATAACCTGTACCAGGCCGAGACATGATCTCCATGGCCTCCTCTGTGGGGGAGAGAAGGGAGGTGTGGTCACATCACATTACTCAGAGACTGGGGTCAGGACACCTGGGTTCTAGCCATGGGACCTAGGAGAGTCACTTATTGCCTCAGGGTCAGCCTCTGTCAGATGAGAGGCTTGGACTGCATGTTCCCCAAGGTCCCTTCCAGCTCTAACTTTTTGTGACCCTGGTACTGTGAAACAGGAGAAAGCCATTCCTTGGTAGAATTGGCAACATGGACGGCACAACTTTTCCTGGCTCTATGAGGAGGCAGAACAACCCGGAGGGTATTTGGGCATTTGCCCAGGGGCTGGTGGAGCAGCCTGCACTTAGGGGGGCCTTCCCAGTGGGGAGAACAGCCGGGGTGGCCTGGGTCCCAAGGATGTTGGCCCAGGGGCCTGACTCAGAGACTCTGCAAGCTCAAGAGGCCTTCCCTTGCCCTCCAACTCACCTGCAGGCCCTGCCCTCTGGAGGTGGCTCACACAAAGTTCGCTGATCTCCTGACCTGGTAGCACAGATCCTCCGCAGTGAAGCCCTCCCTGGCTCGCCGTAGATCATTGCCAACACCACTTCTGGTCTCCCCGTGCATCGGGCCGCACAAGCTTGTTAACCTCCCCATCTTGGGTTTCCCGATTTCCACCGAAGACCAGCTTCATGAGAACATCACTATAGACTCAGGATTTAATAGACTGCCTGCTATGTTTTAGACACATAACACATACTTGGTGAAAGTTGATAATGAATGTAATAGACATTAGAAAGATGGGGAAAAGCCCCAAAACTGCCCCTGAAGACTCTCATAGTCTGGGGTTCTTATCTTTCCAAGGTCAAATTTGATGACCTTGACCCCAACACCTGTGTTGTGAATGCCCTTGATAGAGGAAGGTGATGGCACAACTTTCTTTGATGAGGTTGGTCACAGGGTCTCATAATAGCCCATAACATCATCATGCCCTTTAATACTTATTTATAGACTGTGCTTGTTCAATAGGGTCTTGCTACGTGTCTGTCTGTGCCAGTGCAGTAGCTCTGACAACATGGGCCTTTAAGCAACTTTGGTTAACAGGCCCCAAGCCCACAGAAGTGCAAAGTCAGGCTGTTCATGGAGGATAAAGCAATGAAGAGGTCCTAACGGGTAAACCTGGGGTCCACAAACCCCCCAGGGGTCCATGACCTGGAACTGAAAAATATTACATCTTTATCTTCACTGAACTCTGATTCAATTTGAGCATTTCCTTTCATTATGAATATAGGCAGCGACCACAACAATATTAGCAGAATCTGATCTTCATCGCCAATAAAGATCACAGATATTTCTGCCCCACGTTGCAGCTGAGGTAGATACCTCAAAATATCATTTACACTCATCGATATTTAAAATTATGATAGTTATCAGACCCACTGCTGGATCTTCCAGTTGAATGCATCAGTATTGAAGCACAGTATTTCTGTTCACAACTTTAAAAAGTATTTTGATAACTATTTTCATGTCATTGACTTTCATAGTAATTCTAAGTATTATGCATTTAAAAAAGACATCAAACAAGCCAGCCATCGCGAAGATGGGCAACATCAGAGGACGGAGCAGCATTTTGTTCTGTTATACATAAAGTCAGCCCAGCCTGACTCAACAGCAACAAACAATAACAACATCTCCTCTGGAGCTCAAATCGACCGCTCTTCAAATGCAAACTCTAGACCATTTGGTTGTGTGCTGGGGCTCCCGGGAAGGAGGGGGCACCAGACAAGATGAGTCCTCTGTGTGACCTTGTTAGAGGAACCTTCCTCCAGCCTGTAGGAAACCAGGTGGATGCGGTGGCTTGGTCAGTGACCTTGCCTCACCCCAGTGCTCTCAGGTCTCCATCCCCAGTGGCTCCATCTGTGCAGGGCTGGGAGGTTTTCTACCTGTAGGGGGTGCTGTGCTTAGCCTCTACTCTCCCCCTCTCCAGCTTTTTATTTCCCTTCACGCTGTGCTGCGGGCACCCTTGGATGTTCTCACACTCTGGATGAGCCCTGTTGCTAAGAAACAAATCCCAGAGGTATCTTTAAACACACAGCTCCATAAAAGTGCATTCCTCCTCGCTAAACTCCACGGTGTCTTTTTCTTTGGCCGCTTAAACTACGCTTTTTTCCAAAGGCCACATTTTCAGCCTCAAGGAAAATCCAGTGAATCGTCCCAATGATCCAAAAAGACAGAGCCACTTCAGAACTTAGGATGATGATGACCTTGGGCAAAAAGGAGGGCACTTTTCTGTTCCAGCTGAAGGCAAACACGGAGAGGGGACTCGTGAGGGAGGGCCTCGGATTAGAGGGACCCAGGGAGTGTGTGGCCAACATCCCGAGGGACAGCGAGGAGCTGCCCTCAGGTCTGGGCGCCTGAGAGGGCGTCCTTGGGGGCTCCTTTCAGGACTTCTCAGAGCCACTGACCTCATCGTTCCAGCTCCAAGTGAAACACTCTTTAAACCCAACCCAACCACAACTTCTGCCCCCGGGGGGTGCCAGTCTTCCTCTATGTTTCTGCCAAACATTCTAAGCTGAGGGCTCCGGTGTGGGCCACCCGCACCCCTATCCCCCCACAGCATGACAGGCCACTCCGGGTCCTCCTTCTCCCCCAACCCCAGGCACTGGGCCATGGCAGAACACCATACTCTGAAGCTCTCCAGGAGTAACTGTTCCCAAAATGGGGTTCTTTCAGATAAATGCAAATTCCCAGGCCCACCCCATTCCTACTAACACTAAATGAGACCTTCTGAGAGGGGCTGGGATTTTACATTTTTGACAAAGCTTCCCAGGGCGTTCGGACACACCCTGAAGTTGGAGAACTGCAGTGGAGAACCACATACCAGTCATGCCCTAGTCTGGTTATTGTCTCCAAGTTTCCGAGCACTTTCTAGGAGCCAGGCATTGCCACAGCCTCAGAGGTGCAGAGCTGAGGGAGGCCTGGCCCTGCCCACAATAGGCCCATAGTCTAGAGGCCCTGCTGGCTCCCAGGGCATCTAGCCTTTCAGAAATAGAACGGGAGGACTGGCTTCACTCTAATACAAATTCCGAGAATAATAAAAACAATATTTAACCCTCACCATGTGCCAAATGTGGAGTCCCTGGGTAGGGCCATTGGTTAATGCACTTGACTGCTAACTGAAAGGTTGGGGGTTTGAGTCTACCCAGAGGTGTCTCAAAAGAAAGGTCTGCTGATGTACTTCCAAAAAATCAGCCTTTGAAAACCCTATGGAGCACGGTTCCACTCTGACACACATGGGGTCTCTATGAGTCACAGTCCACTCAATGACAACTGGTTTTCTGGTTTATGTGCCATATGCTGTTCTAAATACTTTATGTGTAATAACCCATTTAATTTTCAAAAGAGTCCCATTAGATGGGTGCTATTCTTATCCCCATTTTGCAGATGAAGAAACTGAGGCAGACAGGGGTAACTTACCCAAAGTTCCATAGCTGTTACGTGGTAGAATGGGGACCAGGGGTATTTCCTCAGCAAAATAAAGAAACTATACCCAGATTTGGGGAGGCACCAGAAACATTCTGGGTCCCTGACTCAACATCATCAAATGCCCCTTCTGTCAGAAACCCACGGGGGCCCTTTCCCTCCCACGTCTCCTCCTCAGGCAGCGAATGTGGTAGGCGGTTCTGCTTCCACTTAACCCTCTCTCCCAGAAAGCAAGGGCCGGGCCCTGCCCTTCCTGCACCAGGGAACATCACGGTGCACCTGTGCACCTCGAAGGGCCAATGCCCCTGCGGCAAAGCTCCCCGCTGCATTTCCACTTCAGGCCTCAGCCCAGAGCAGACCGAGGGGGCAGTGGCTGCCTGAGAGGGCGGCAGACAGAAAGGCTCCTTCTCTTTCCTCCTGGCCGCCCACCAGCCCCAGCCAAGCTGCCTGCTTTTGATGCTTTAAAAAAAAAAAAAAAAAAGTTAAAAACGCACTGTGTGTGAGGGAAGAAGCTGGAGCAGCCCTCCAGCAGTGCTCTGGTTCCCGTTCCCACTCTGGATGGGGCGGTCAGCGCTTTCCCGCAGCCCTCGGTGGGAAATTCCTCTGAGCTGTTTCAGAGCAAGAAAAAATGCCCGCGAGCCTCTGAGCAGCACTGGAAGGTGCTTGTTCTCTCCGCAGGCCTGCCCCACCCAGTGCTGACAGCTGGGCTAGGCAGGCTGGGCACATCCCCATGTACCGCTGGGGGTACCCACCACCAACAGAGGGGCTGACCTCCATGCCCTGATCACACTAAGATGAGCCTTGCCCCAAGCCTCACTGCTCTCCTTAGAAGCACAAAGTGCCTCTCGTTCATCATCCTTTGTCTTTTTCTATAAACCCATTTAAACCTGTTGCTATTCCAACTCATGGCAACCCCACGTGTTACAGAGCAGAACTGCTCCATGGGATTTTCTTGGCTGTAATCTTTATGGAAGCAGATTGCCAGTCCTTTCTTCTGCAGAGCTGCTGGGTGGGTTCAAACTACCTACCTTTAGGTTAGTAGACAAGCACAAACTGGGACCTTTTTCAATAAACACACATAACACATCCCGGTTAAGCACTCGACTACTAGCTGAAAGGTTGGTGGTTTGAACCCACCCAGAGGTGTCTCGAAAGAAAAAACTGGCGATCTACTTCTGAAAGGTCACAGCCTTGAAAACCCTATGGAGCAGTTCTACTCTGCACACATGGGGTCGCCACGAGCAGAATCAACTTGACAGCAACTAACAACAACGACAACAACAAATCCCAAGTCAGAATCTGCAGATGGGACAGTCTGCTGGCCTGTGTGTGTGTGTGTGTGTGTTTGTGCGTGTGTGTGTGTGTGTGTGTGTGTGTGTGGTGTCTGTGAAGGGTGGAGCTATGTGCGGTGGAGCTCGTGCTCACGTCTTCCTAACTGGTGAAAACTTCTGAATATGTATTTGTTCCACGCACGGGCGGGCGCCAGTGTGCAGGCTCACACAGGCACACGGGACGCACGCAACCTCTCCTGGGCCCAAAGGCGTGGCTTTCAAGGAACGGAGATCAGCACTCACCCAACAGGGAGTCAGGCACATCTCCTCTGGGCCCTGTTTGCATTTCTGACACGACATAAATAATAACAGTCAACGCAATGTCTTTCTAGTAATTCATAAGTCCTTATGATTCATGATTCTGTAGGATTCAAACCCCTCGGCTGTGCCCAGGTGCCCAATTAGGCAGTTCCTGGCGCCGAACGCCTGGCCTGCTCACTAAAGAGCCCTCGGCAGAATTATCTCATGCAGACACACTTCCACTTTTAACTGCTTGTCCTCGTCATTCCTTTTCCAAATCATTTTTAGTTATTAGAAAATGCTCTCTTTTACTTGTTGCTCCTCTCTCGACCTCTTTGTGTATTCCCTGTTCTCTGGAAAATAAAGTTTAATAGTGAATCTCCTCCATGTGTTAGCCAAAACAAAGGTCTATCTATCATCATTGATAAAATGTTTGGTGCCACTAGGACCATCTACTTCTTCTTCCAGTTGAATCAGCTTTTCCTCATCCATTGGCATTCACGATGAATATGAAACTATGTCCTATTCAATGTTTTCTTGTTTCATTTAGCAGCTAATACTGTTGCGCTTTTACTTTCTATTATTTTCCATAGTATATGTTCAGCATTTTAGCAGAAGTGTGCACTAAATGGGATTTTTGGACTAATCTGGATAGAAGGAAAAAGAGCTCTTGAGCTCCTCACCACCCCTTGGGCAGCTCCAGGATTTTTATGAACCCAAGGTTTGCGGACAGACTGCACGTCAGTCTGATCTGGACATGACCATTGATTAGCAGAGCAGGCGTCACAACCCATCATCCCCTTGGCTTCATCCTGGGAATAGGCTGGCCTCCTTCCCCCTGCCCAGGTCCACTTCCCAGAAGCCTCCTGGGTCAACTGTGCTGTTTAGAGAGCCAGGTCTGTGCCATAACACAGATTCTTGGAATTAGATTTGCAGAATTTGAGGGAAGAAGCAATGGGATGGCTGCCAAATTCACCACCTACTTCCCCCCCACCCCAACACTGCATTTCAACCTCAGCCTTCAATGTGCAAAAAACCCCACAAAAATCATGTTTATGGAAATTACATTGCCATGGCAACGGTAAAGGCCTCACAAGTGTTTTTAAAATAGCAAATTAACAAAACCCACTTACAGAGATCTCAAATCTGTTCCTATATAGGCATTAGTGAACGTACAGGGTCCAACAAATACAAAATGTGTTTTGTGACAATGATGGCAAAAAGTCAGTGAAAAGGGCTCTGGGCCCTGAATCACTGAGGGAAGAGGGTGGAATTTGTGAAAGCAAAGGTTGAATTTTCTAATAAAACTTGCCCTTTGGATTTATCCCCAAAAAATGACACCAAGGTCTTCTGGTGCAGAAAAATGTGGGTAAGAGACCTGAATGGCTGAAATACTAATTTCTTACTTTCTATTTTCACCTCACTGATATTACCTTTCCCACTCTGCAAGACTCTTCCATTTTTAACTCCCAGGTTTTTAGCAGTTGCATAAGCTTCTGCTGCTGTGATTTAGCCTGGCTGAATCTCTGTTATAAAACCTGCTTCTCAGAAGTCTGCACACAAATCACAGGGGAGGGGAAGAAGAAGAAACGACTCAGAAGTTCCAAACTGGAACCTTTTTGCTTTATAAAAATGTAATTGGTATGGCTATCAAATGGGATCCTTTTAAGTGGATGATGCAACCATTTTTGGTGTCTTTTGTAAAGACTTAAAACGTACTAGGCGTATTTTGATAACTCTTCTCATAACAAGAAATCATTGGGCGCTTTAACAATCCAAACAGTGGAGGTGCTTTCTGTGAGTGGAGGAGGAAAATCAAACCACGCAATTGACAGCTTCATTCTTCAGATGGTCCCAATACCCAGACGAGGGTTGGGGTCGTGGGGGACAGGGGAGAGGAGGAAGGAGGCGGCACAAAAAGCAAAATGATGGGGTGCAGGGAGCGCAAAGCATGCTGGACTTCAGTAGCAGTTTGCTTTCAGTATCCCCAGTTTTCCACATGACGAGTAAGGAGCAATCGCTGTTAAATTTACGTACAAACAGGCTTCGGCAGCTGTTGCATCTTCCAAAATGATCGTAAAGATGGAGAAGTATCAAAAAGTAACTTGTGAATAGTGAGCTAGTTCCTGAAAGGTGGACCGTCTGTCATTCTGTGGGCTGACATGGGGGGAAGCAGGTGACCAACGGAATGAGCAGCCCACAGCTGAAGAAAAGGCAAGAACTGAGGGGAGGACCCGGCTGAAGGAGGAAAGTGACACTCCTGGGGGCAGCCAGGCTTCCAGTGATCTGAGTTGCCTTCCAGGAGGACAGGCAGAACCCTGGGCAGGAGGGGCAGCCCAGACATCTCCAAGCAGGCTGCCAGGGTCCCAGCTTCCCAGGGAGGAGCCGGGTCAGTGCCCGTCATTAAGCACAGAACGTGCAAAACCAAAAAGAAAACCAGAAAGAGGTTTGTTGGTCTGGAAATCCCGGGGAAGTCACGCTCAGTGCTCCCCAAGCCTCCGGCCCCCGCTTCGCCTGCTCCCCTTCCCCCTTGAGGAGATGGCATCTCACGAGCACTGAGAGCCATTTGGAAGCTGGGATCCCACGCTTTTCAACAGGCAGGAAGCTCTGGCTCCTGTGCTTGAGCTTCCAGGAGGAAGACTGTGTTAAAAACCAAACTAGTTGAGGAAAATGGCCAAGCAGGTGGTTCAGGATCCCACAGCCCGGTTGGCGGTGCTGGAAACAAATGTCTCTGTCCCCGCTGGGATCCTGGCAGGAAACAAAGGCTCTTTCTGTCATTTTTGAAGGTTCCTGATGAAGAGACCATTGACAGAGAGGCAGGACCAAGAAGACTACCAGGGTGGGGGCGGGGGAGGGTGGAGACAGAAATGCTGGTGACAAGCAACAGTTGAGGGAGCACTGGGTGGCACAATGGTTAACGAAAAGGTTGGCGGTTTGAACTTACCCGGAGGCACCTTGGAAGAAAGGCCTGGCAATCTGCTTCCATAAAGATTACAGTCAAGAAAATCCTATGGAGCACAGTTCTACTCTGCAACACATGGGGTCACCATGAGTCAGAATCAACTCAGGGGCAATTGTTTTGTTTTTGCAACAGCTGCAGGTCCTGAAGGGGCAGGAGGAGGAAGGGTGCTGTTGACTAAGTCAGCTGAGGGCTGGGCCAGTGGAAGAGAAGCTGTGATCATAGATGGGAAGCTGGAGAGTACAGGAGGAACCAAGACCCCAACTTCTTTCCTCCTTTACTCCCATCTTCTGCCAGCGCCTCCCTCTGGCCAACCCAAGTGGAAGGCAGGGGGCAAGGGAGCCGGTGATGCAGGCCACAGAGGTCAGCCTCCCAGCACAGAGAAGCCCAGGGAAGGGTAGAGAATGGATGGTAGGGGTGGGGAACAGACCAACCAGCTCACCCTCCAAGCCTCCTCTCCTGCCCACCTCTGCAAGGGCAAGGCCTCTAACGCCTTGAGAACGTGAAAGCATGGGCACAGCAAGGCTGTGTGTCTGGCTCCAGATCAGCCCCACAGATGCTGCGGGACAGAGCCTCAATTTGTTTCCTGACTTAACAGTCCACAGTGCATACAGCCCTGATGTTATTTATTTATTTATAACTATCTCAGAACAAACAAGGGGGCAAGAATAATAACCATCCCTGCTTCAAACAGGTACAAAGTGAGACCTAGAAAAGGACAGTGATCACCATCAGGCCAAGGGTGAGGTTATGACGGAGCTGAAATGAGAAGTTGGCATTCCGTATCTCAGCCTGGTAGAGGCGATGCTTTTTGAGGAAGGGACCCCACTTCTCAAGTCATTATCAATCAGCAAGTAGGCTGAGAGCCTGCTGTGTGCTCTGTACCAGGCCACGCGCTAGGGAAAGATACACACACGTGTGCACATGTGACAGAATAGGCAAAATTAACCTACATGATAAATTAGAAAACTCAAAGTTAGAGTGGCAGGTAGACCAGTAATCCACAAAAGTAGATGTTTGATTTTCATGCATATTCTGCCCATCACCCTACTCCTACCCTCAAAACCAAACCCATCACTATTGAGTCGGTTCCGACTCATACCCCGACTTAGTGTTAATCTCTTCAGACTTATATTAAGAAGACTCCCCCCATAACAGGGACCCATTCCCTGATGTCTGGGGATGGTGGGTGAGACGCTCCAGGCAGAATATGAAACGATGGGATGGAAACAGACATAACCATTCACCCACTCCCTTCCCTGTATCTGCTTTAAGGAGTGCTTTGGTTTGTCTCCAAGCATTTCCCTGAGTACCTACTACCTTCCAATACAGGTAGGCCCAGCTCTCAAGGTCTCAGGGGAACCTGCACAGAAAGGTCTAGAACACCCTGCTGTATGAGTGGCACTGGGCTCAGAAGAAAAGCTGATAGGGAAAATAAACCACAGAGCTGTACCACCCCAGAGGGTGGATCCAGGAGATTCAGTGTCTTGCCAAACCCATGGCTTTTCTGTATTTGCTTTCCTTTTAGCCCAAATCAATTTCCAAGCACCAAGGCCCCTCTTCTCACAATATACCAGCCTCAGCATCCAGTCATGGGCATTCTAGCCCCAAACCACCCAAGCCTTCTGTCCAACCAGTCCTGTAAGCTTTGGTGCTTTTGGTGCCCCCTTTCCTGCCTTGAGCCTCAGAACCCCAGCCAGCTGGGCCTACGAGGGTATTGTTTACTTTGTCCCTTTTGTGGTCACAGGATGATTCCTGGAAATATTCCACTTGTATGTTCAATCCATGTGACCCCTCAGAGCCACGGCCAAGGGGCAGCTGTCCCACACACTCTTGGCACGGCTCAGTCATTGGTCGTTGGTGTGAGGTTGGTATCTCTGAGGTCCACGAATAACTTTTGGACTCCACACTGAGATGTCAAAAAGAGAAACAACCAAGAAAATAAAAACTTCTCCAAAATACCATGGTCTCAGGGGACATCTAGCTCAATTGGCATAACATAGTTTCTAAAGAAAATAAAGTATTTTCTTTATACTACTCACTTTGGTGAGTAGCGTCTAGGGTCTTAAAAGCTTGCGAGTGACCATCTAAGATACTTCACTGGTTCCACCCCATGTGGAGCAAGGGAGAATGAAGAAAACCAAAGACACAAGGGACAGATTAGTCCAAAGGACTAATGGACCACAACTACCATAGCTTCCACCAGACTGAGTCCAGCACAACTAGATGGTACCCAGCTACCACCACCGACTGCTCTGACAGGGATCACAATAGAGGGTTCCAGACAGAGCTGGAGAAAAATGTAGAAAAAATTCTAACTCACACACAAAAAAGGCCAGACTTACTGGTCTGACAGAGGCTGGAGAAACCCGGAGAGTATGGCCGGATACCCTTTTAATTCAGTACTGAAGTCACTCCTGAGGTCCACCCTTCAGCCAAAGATTAAAACCCATTGCTGTCAAGTCAATTCTGACTCATAGCAACCCTATAGGACAGAGCAGAACTGCTTCCCGTATGGTTTCCAAGGAGTGGCTGGTGGATTCGAACCACAGACCTTTTGGTCAGCAGCCAAGCTCTTAACCCCTGTGCCACTAGACAGGCCCATAAAACAAAAAGAGACTAAATGGGCACACCAGCCTAGGGGCAAGAATGAGAAGGTAGGAGGGAACAGGAAAGCTGGTAATGGGGAACTCAAGGTCGAGAAGGGAAGAGTGTTGACACGTCATGGGCTTGGCAACCAATGTCACAAAACAATATGTGTATTAATTGTTTAATGAGAAACTAATTTGCTCTTCATCTAAAACACACACACACACAAACTTCTCCAAAATAGTTCTGCGGCGCTGAGCTCTGCTTCAGCTCTGGCTAAAGCTTTCAGATTCCTGATCGGTCCCAAAAAAAAGGCTGCAAATGCAGCCCGTTTAGACTCAGATCAGCCACTGCAAGGGATTCAAGTTGTACACTGGCCCCAGTCTCCTGGGAAACTCACTCATTTTAGTTGTAATCAAGTCGGTGTTGACGGAGCAGAGCAACAGCTCACACTCCAAAATGGCCACAATAAACTTCTGCTGCCCTTGGGGTTTTAATGGTAGGGTTCTCTGGGAAAGAAGTCCCTGGGTGGTGCAAACGGTTAATGCGCTAATCAAAAGATTGGAGGTTCACGTCCAGTCAGAGGAGCCTTTGGGTCTGCTTCCAAAATATCAGCCATTGAAAACCCTATGGAGCACAGTTCTACTCTGGCACACATGTAGTCACCATGAGTCAGAATCGGCTCAACAACAAGTGATTTTTCTTCTGGAAAACACCCTTTGGGGGCCTGGCCCTGCAAGCCAACACCACCCAGTGCAATGAGTCTTTTCCTTTGGTCCCCAGATGACCCCTGAGTTAGTGAGAGCTGGTAGACCTGAAGCGATAAGGAAGAAGATACTGGTGGTGCAGTGGTTAAGCGCTTGGCTGCTAACTGAAAGGTTGGTGGTTCAAACCCACCAGCTGCTCTGCAGGAGAAAGATGTGGCAGTCTGCTTCCGTAAAGATTTATAGCCTCGGAAACCCTATGGGACAGTTCTACTCTGTCCTATAAGATTGCTATGTCTGGTTTTTCCACTGTCTGATTACTATTTTCCCCTTGCAAGTTATGAGCATTCAGTGGTGGGACAATTTAAGATCATGCAGATACCCTGTTCCTCATCAGACTTTCCCCCTAGAGTTAGCATCTGTTATGGACTGAACTGTGACCCCCCGCAAAGTGTATGGCAACTTGGCTAGGCCATGATTCCCAGCATTGTGTGCTTGTCCACCATTTTGTGATCTGATGCGATTAACCTATGTGTTGTAAATCCTAACCTCTATGATGTTAATGAGGCAGGATTAAAGGCAGTTATGATAATGAGACAGGACACAATCTACAGGATTAGGTTGTATCATGAGTCAATCTCTTAGAGATATGAAAGAGAAAAGTGAGCAGAGAGCAGAGGGTCCTCATACCACCAAGAAAGAAGTGCCCTGAGTGGAGCACATCCTTTGGACCTGGGGTCTCTGCACTGAGAAGCTCCTAGACCAGGGAAAGATTGATGAGAAGGACCTTCCCCATAAACAACAGAAAGAGAAAGCCTTCCCCTGGAGCTGGCACCCTGAATTCGGACTTCTAGCCTCCTAGACTGTGAGAGAATAAATTTCTGTTTGTTAAAGACATTTTATGGTATTTCTGTCATAGCAGCACTAGATAACTAAGACAGCATCTATTGATGATTATTGCCCAAACCAATCTTTATTAAAATGGTTTACTGAGATTTATCAACTCCACCACTCCCTCCACATTTATAGGCATTAGCTATACAATTTGAAAGGACAAGGGGGCACTTGTGGATGGTGGCTGGCCCTAGAATGCTCCCCTCCTCTCAGTAACATCATGACTCCCCCAATGAGTCTCCCACAGAGTAGTCCCTTTGTCCCAGTGATGGGGCAGTTGACCTAACACTACAGGGAGCCATGTCCCTCCCTGAGTGGCCAGGCCACCAAGGACTCCTCAGAAACACACATGCTACTTTTGACATCTGGAGCCCTGAGAGCTCTATCCCTTACTTCACTCTGAGCTAGGAAGGCTGAGAAATGACGTTAAAGACTTGTTTCTCTTGGGTAAAGGATCATCAGGTTGAAGGCACAAGAACCCACTCTTGGTTCCACCTGTACAACCAGAATTTAGTGTCTTCACTTCAGTATTACTTAGAGCAGTGCTAGGTGCGGCATGAGGTAGAAGATAAGTTAAATATTCCCTACCCTCAAGGAGATGAGTAAGAGGATTAAGACGGCAACAAAACAACGAGAATTAAGGCAGAGCAGGAGAAATGTCCCATGTGAGGACAGTGCCGGGGAGGGAGGAGCTCACTTCAGTGGAGTGATCAAGAAAGGCTTAAAGAGGAGGGGCTTAAACAAGGACCTTGAAGGCTGAGTAGGAGTTATAGACAGTGATGGTGGGGAAGGGTGTCCCAGGCACAGGGTACAGCAGGAGTAAAAATACAAGGGCAGCAACTTGTAAAAACAAATTGCCCAGCTGGACTAAATGAAGTGAGGGAAAGAGTAGGTGAAGTTCATGGAGGCCTTGAATGCCAGGTGGTGGAGTGTGAACTTAGCTCAGTGGACAATGGATAGCCACCGAAGACTTCCGAGCAGAAGAATGAAAGAATCAGTGTTGAGGCATGAGCAGAGATCTGCTTAATCACTAGCACAGAAATTCTGCTACAACGGTAATCATGATAGCAAAGCCACTCTGAGATGTGGCCCAGGAAGACCCACTTCCATCTACACTGCGCCGGCGCTCCCTTCTGCAGGATGGCCTCTGAGTGACACTTCTCACCCCAACCAGGAGCAGCCCGCCTGCCCCCAGGAGGGAGTGCTCACCCCACCAGAGAAAGGCCCCATGTTTCAGCTTATGCCACTGGCACCATGCCGTTACATTTCATCTTGGTGAGACGCTTCTTTGTAAAACCAATCAGAAAATAAAAGATGACAACTTTCCAAGCAAGGCATGTTCTGCAGGCGTCCGGGTACTCCGTCTTGCTGACCTGCGGCCCCGACGGGAACCTAACCTCACACCAAGGACCGTCTCAAACAATCACTCTCCCCCAGAAGTACCTGTTCTAAGGTGTTCTTGTCGCATTCAGCTCCTGAGGTTCAGAAAGAAAGTGGTCAAGTAGTGAGACGGGAAGACAGGGCAGGGGAATGAACAAAAGGCTGTGAATATGCTAAAAACAACCGAATTGTACACTTCAAAAGAGTGATTTTTATGGTATGTAAATTATATCTCAATAAAGCTGTTACTTTAAAAAAGGCTGGGGCGGTGAAGAGGAGGTCTGGGTGCAATCACTGACAGGTCATGTGACTGGGGAGGACAAGCTATCAGATCTTTATAACATTGGTGCACTCACTTAATTGGACAAATATTAATTAATTAACCCTCTGCTGCATGCCAGGCTCAGTGGTAGGTAGGAGGATGTGGAGATAAAAGCCATTGGTAAGACTGTGGGTAAGAGTCTTGGATATGGTAGGAGGACTCTCTTTTCCATGTCTGAATCCCCGGGTGGTGCAATCAGTTGACACACTCAGCTGTTAACTGAAAGGTTGGAGGTTCAAGTCCACCCAGAGGCACCTTGGAAGAAAGGCCTGGTGATCTACTGCCAAAAAATCAGCCTTGAGCACCCTATGGAGCATAGTTCTACTCTGACACACATGGGGTCAACTCAATGGCAGCTGGTACTGGTACCCTCTCAGTAGATTGTCAGTTCCCTGAGGGCAGGGCTGCATCCTCTGTGACTTTCTATCCCAGCTCTGAGAACCCAGCCTAGCACATAGTAGGAGTACAGTGAATGAGATGCTGCTAAAGGCACTCAGAAGGCAGCTCCCCTCTGCCTAACACTCTGTCTACACTTTGTTGGAACACAAACTTCCTCCGTACCGTCATATCCACTCACTGTGACAGTTAGGCTCCTTGTAAGTCTCAGACAAAATGTGCCTTCCATTTACTTAATTGAATCTGACCCAGTCACCTCTCAAAGTGTCACTACCCCAGGCTGTGATCCAACCCATGATGCGATACATCCCATGGGAGATGCACTGAGCAAGTGTCACGTAGCTTACAAGAGTCACAGGGAGGCTTCTGACCCCATTACAACACAGTGACATTTATATATTGGAGCAGAAAGAGTTTAAAATGTATACATAGTCAGGGAATATAAATATAGAAAGGTGTACGCATGGTGTTGTGTGCCGTTGAGTCAATTTTTAACTCATAGTGACCACGCGTGACAGAGTAGAACTGCCCCGTAGGGTTTTCTAGGCGGCAATCTTTAAGAAGCAGATCTCCAGGACCTTCTCCCGTGGAGCTGCTGGGTGGGTTCGAACTGCCACCTTTTGGTTAACAGCCAAGTGCTTAACCACTGCGCCACCAGGGCCCCTGCAGGCATGGTAGTCTCATACATCTTACAGCATTTCATACACTAGTTTGCATTAGAGCATCATAACCCTGTGAGGGGAATATTTTTTCAAAATAATGCTTATTTAGATTTTCTGATTGTAAAAGTAGTACATTTTATACTCACTAAAATTATTTTAAATATAGAAAAGTATAAAGAAGAAAATAATCATGCATACTCCCACAACCTGTTAACATTTTAATGTATTTCTTTCCAGTCATATCTATCTATCTGTCTGTCTGTCTGTCTATCTACCTACCTACCATATTTTTACACAAATAACAGGGCATTATACATTTTTTTGCGAACTACGCAACCCTTCACCCCAGTTATTTTCATAAGCTCCCTATGCCAGGCGTTATATATTTGGGGCGTGTTATTTACGTGGACGTGTTATTTGTGAAAAATACAGAACCTATCTATCATCTATCTGTTACCTACCTTAAATTTTCTTGATTTTAAGACACTATTGATCATAAAATGCATCATTAATTTGACAACAGCTTTTTAGAAGAAAAAAAGAAAAGAAAAAAGAAGTTATTTCTCTATATATCAGTTATAAAACACATCTCAAATTCAGAAACATCCAAATATGAAAAAAGGAGGTGCCTTAGAATAAAGCAAATAAAGAATATTTAAGATCATACAGACAGACATAATTGTCAACCTGCTTCTTTCCCTTGTAGCTTAAACATTCCCTGCCACCACCGCCCCCCTCATCAGGAACTTTTTGTAAACACCATTTTAATGGGTGTTTAATATTCTATCACAAGGTTAGGCCGTAATTTACTTAACCACTCTTCCATTGTTTGCATTTGGGTTTGCTTTTAATTTTTCAGTATTATAAATAATGCTTCACGGCACATCTTTATGCATACATTTTTCTCTACATTTATGACTTGTTTCCTTAGGATGAATTTCTACACGTGAAATTACTGAATTAAAGGGTATGAACATTTTTAAGACTCTTGATACATAACTGTTAAACTGTTTTCCAAAAAAGATGTCCCAATTTACATTCCTATCAGCAGTATATGAAAGTCTCTTCGCCTTTGTTGGCTTTGATTCTTAGCCTTAAATAAAGAATCCAAATAATAACGTACACAGTTTTAAAAAAATCAAATGGCCAGGTTGGGGGTGGGGGAAAGCTTTTAATGAAAAGCAACAGTCCCCTATCCCAGCTCTCCCTGCTCTGAATTCAGCTTTCCAAAGGCAATCACTTCTAACCATTCCTGATTTCAGCACATTCATTTATTTAATCCATCCATCCATTCATCTATTCGTTCAACATATATTTATTGAGCATCTGTTATGAACCAGGACCTCTTCTAGATGCCAGGAATACAGCAACGAACAAGTCTGTCTTAGGCTGAACGCACCACTGAAGCCTGTCCACCACAGGTGACTCTGCTGGTATGTGAAGTACCAGAGGCATAGCTTCCAGAATCACAGCAACACGCAAGCCACCACAGTACAACACACTGACAGGCGGGCGGTGGAAGAGGGATTGGAGACAGCAAACGTGGACAACTCTTTGGGGAAATTTTGCTGTAAAAGGGAGCAGACAAATAGGGCAATGGCGAGAGAGGAATGTACGATCAGCAGACTGTTTTTTAAAATGATAGAAAACTATTTCAGCATGTGTGTGTGCTGCTGGGAATAAGCCTACAGACAGAGAAAAATTGTTGATGTCAGAATGAGTGGGAATTGTTCTAATTTTTTTTTTTTTTAATATCCAAAGAGTACACTTATATTACTTTTTCTTGTTTTATCAACTTTGCTGTTGTTAGGTTATGTTGAGTTGGTTCTGACTCATAACGACTCTATGTACAACAGAACAAAACACTGCCTGGTCCTGCACTATCCTCACAATTATTGCTTTGCTTGAGCCCATTGTTACAGCCACTGTGTCAATCCATCTCGTCCAGGGTCTTCCTCTCTGTTGCTGATCCTCTACTTTACCAAGCATGATGTCCTTCTCCAGGGACTGGTCCCTCCTGATAACATGTCCAAAGTACGTGACACAAAGTCTCACCATCCTTGCTTCTAAGGAGCACTCTGACTGTACTTCTTCTAAGACAGATTTGTTCATTATTCTGGCAGTCCATGGTATATTCAATATTCTTCGCCAATACCATAATTGGAAGACATCAATTCTTTGGTCTTCCTTATTTGTTGTCCAGTTTTCACATGCATATGAGGCGACTGAAAATACCATGGCTTGGGTCAGGAGCACCTTAGCCCTCAAACTGACATCTTTGCTTTTAACACTTTTAAGAGGTCTTTTGCAGCAGATTTGCCTAATGCACTACGTCGTTTGATTTCTGGACTACTGCTTCCATGGACATTGATTATGGATCCAAGTAAAATGACATCCTTGACAACTTCAATATTTTCCCCTTTTGGAGAAATATTTTCAACTTGGTTGTTGTTAGGTGCCATCAAGTCAGTTCCGGCTCATGGCGACCCTATACAACAGAGTAGAACTGCCCCATAGGGTTTCCGAGGAACGGCTGGTGGATTTGAGCTGCCAACCTTTTGGTTAGCGACCGAGCTCTTAACCACTGTGCCACTACGGTTCCATTTTCAACTTTAGGCATCATTTATTGACTTTCTGCTGTGATGCATAAGAGCTTACCTACATCATCCCTCGTCTCCCTTCTACCCTTGTCCAACATAGGTATATCACTATTGCAGTTCATCTATTGGTTACCTTCATAACCTTTATTTTTATTTTGCCAACTGCAGACAGCATCTCTTGATTCTCCACCTCATGTAATGAGAGTATTCACACCTTCGCCCTATCTGCCACGTGTTAGTCAGCTTTTGTTAGGTTATGCTAGGGTAACAACAACACTAACAACAAGAACAAAAAACACTCAGGAACTCAAGTTTATTTCTCATTCACATGACACATCATGCCTGGCTTCTGATGTCCTCTTCATTCTGGGAACCAGGTTGTCTTAGGCTGGGCTCTCTAGAGTTGCAAAACCAGTGAAGTGTATACAGAAATATAGAAATATTTATTTCAAGACGATGGCTCACTCAGTTGTGGAGGCTGGCAAGACCCAAATCTGTGGGTCAGGAGGCAGGATGGAGGTTTCTCCCGATTCACGTGGTTGCGGGGGCTGAAGAGCTCAAATCTGTAAGTCAGACAGCAGGCTAAAGGCTTCTCATGTCCCAAGAACTGGAGGTCAGAGGATAATGAGACAAACACAGAATCACAGAGAGAAAGAGCGAGCTTTGCCAGAACATCCATATAGATATATTGCGTGCAGGCCACATCCCCAAGGAAATTCTCCTTCCAACTGATTGGTTGCTCACATCAGGTCACTAAATGCAGGATGACTACTGTGATCGTTAAGACTGTGTGTCAACTTGGCTTGGCCATGACTCTCAGTGTTTTAATGTGATCACTCCCACGATTGAATATACTGTGAGTAGCCAATCAGACGAAAGGGTGTGGTCTGAATCTGAATATAAGCAGAAGTTCTGCCTTTTTGCTCACTCTGGATCCTGCGGCTGCCTCCTGTCGTCTCATCTCCAGTTCCTGGGACTTGAGCTGTCAGCTTATGAGCAGAGTCCTGCTCTCTGACCTGCCAATCTTGGGTTCACCAGCCCCTGCAGCTATGTGAATCAGGAGAAAACTTGTGGTCTTGCCTGTCGATCGCGGAATTTGTCAACCTTCACAGCCTGTGAGCCAGATCCCTGTTCTCCGACCTGCTGATCTTAAGCTCACCAACTTCTGCAACTGCGTGACTTGGGAGAGGCCTCTACCCTGATCCACAGACTTGGGACTATCTAGCCTCTACAATCACGTGAGCTGTTTCCTTGATACAAATCTCTCTATATATATTTGTATGCTTTACTGGTTTTACTTCTCTAGAGAACCCAGCCTAAGACAACTACATAATGTCTGCCAAACTACTGAGATTCATGGCCCAGTCAAATTGACACATAACATTACCCATCATATTGGTTGAAGAGTAGCTCCCATCTGAGATCTGCCATTCTCATGAGACAGAAGGAATAAACAACAACAACAAAAAACAATGGCACAACCTCACAGTGCCTCTTACAGTGTCTACTGTAAGCCATATATCACTTCCACTCACATTCAATTGATCAAAGCAAAGCTCATGGCCAAACCCGTTCTCAATGAGCGGGGAAGTGGTGTCCTCCTCCCTCAGGAGGCACAGAAGGCACATGGCATTGGGTGGGAGGTACAATCCTCTTTCATGGAGGTCAATGAACAATTGGGAATAATAATTTAATCTATCACACTTCCACTTCTCCTCTCCCCTTCTACCTCCCAACTTCTATAAGCTCTGTTTTCCATTTTATATTCTCCATTTTAGCTATAATTAAGTAGTCTTCAGTGCTTTGTCTGCTAAGCATCATTTACATTACTATGACGAAGCAAATATTCTTCACTACAGAGTCAAGCAGAAGCTAAACGCACATATCGTGTGCCACTGCTCTAATGATACAGACCCTATGTGCTTAGAGAGGCTTTCTTACATTCCACCACTTGCTCAACATCAGGCCTCAGTTGATTTGCTCTGTATTTGGACTATACCTTTCATGAAGAATTTTCTTTGTTTGTTTTTGTTTTTCCTGAAGTTTCTGATTACCTCTCCAATAAGAATTGGTAGGAGAAACTATGCTTTCTACACAATGCCCCTAATTTCCTTCAGATTCTTTCTCATTCCATTTATTGCTTGGAATCTTTCCGTTTTCTTTTTGAAGACTGCTGACCTCTTGATCTAATTGGGCAGGTTGCTTCATTTTTGGATCTTAATTGTTTTGTATAGCTTTTTGTCTTTACTGCAGTTACTCACTGCCTTTGTTTTACCTGAGTGCTTTCTGTTTTTTACCATATCCTTAATTTCTTGCAGTTTCCCAATCACACTCTTTATTTTGTGGAATGTCCCCTTCTTATCCCATTCTCAGAGACCTGTTTCCTGGAGCCCTCCACCCCTGAACTGTAATGAGCACTGACTGTTCTCTAGCCCTGTTAAGCAATTTAATCATAGGGTTGCTTCTCATGGATACCCTGAATTGGATCCATTGTTTCCTGGATCCCATATCTTCTTTCTTTCTTTGATTCCTTATTTTGCTGAAATACATCCTTAAATAATTTCCTAAGAAAGGTTGAGTAGGAGGAGGAGGTAAATCTTCTGGGTCCTCGAATCCTTAGGCCTGCCTCACTTACACAGAAAATAAAGATGATGAACCAGATGATCTCTAGTGCCCATTCCAGGAGTATAATTCTAGTCAATAGGCAATCATTTATAATACACTGTATGAAGGAGAAATTTTAAATAGTTGCTGCTCTCAACGAACTTACAATCTATTTAGATAAAGAATAAACTCTAGAAACATTAAGTAGCAAAAAGTCAACAATTCAAAAGATGCCACAAGGTAGGACATGATTAAGTAACAGTTTGAGCCACAGGCCTAGAGGAAAGAGAGATACCAGAAGCTGAGTCAGCCTGTGGTGTTTT
The DNA here is from genome assembly GCA_030035585.1 of Dugong dugon. Taxonomy (NCBI): domain Eukaryota; kingdom Metazoa; phylum Chordata; class Mammalia; order Sirenia; family Dugongidae; genus Dugong; species Dugong dugon. Next base: position 15,948,683 of record CM057469.1, on the reverse strand, counting down.
CACTAGGGAATCAAGATTTTAGTTGAGTCTCAAGGAACAGGCAGTGTATTAGAGATAGATTAAATATTTATGTAATTTTTAACAGTAGATTAATGGCCAACATTAGCTGGATGCAATGGTTAACAGTCAATGGAAGCTCTCCTCCTTCCCACTTTCCCTGTCACTAAGTGAATTGTCAGCATTTTCATTTTACCAAATTAATCAAGATAGGTATAACTTCTAAAAATAAAAGTATAATTATACCCCTGACCAGTAAACAAACTCTCTGGCCATTTTGGGGCATAACGATCAACTTCCATTACATGTATGAATAACTGTGTATATGCTTATCAATGTCCTTTGTTGGAACATGAAGGTACCAGCAGTGGTCTTTACTAGTAGACTTTTGCTGAATAAGACTGGGGGTGACTCTCTTTACCCTCCATTATCTTTAACTGTTGCAATGAGGAGTCAGAATGATCACTAATCACTTCTACTTTCATCCACTCTCCAGGAAAGGATACGTCTTTTTTATGGAATGAGTGTTATCTTGACAGTACATAGGTGAGTGCTGTTGCGGGTATCAAGAAGATACTAGGAGACAAGAAACGAGTCGTCATTCAGCCCAACACATGGACTCTCATCCAATCTGCAAATGAGAAGACTTGGAGGGGAGGAGGTTTCCAGAATAAAGACAGGATCTCTGGACCGTGGTCTGACCAATTTTCAGAGTGGGAGTGAAGTGAAGATGACAAGTGGTTGGGGCCACGTGATGCATTTTCTCAGCAGGGTCTATCCTAATACCACTCCCTTCGGAAGGCTTTCCATGAACCCCAGAGGAAGAATTCATTTTTGCTAAAATGCTCTGTTCCTGCTGCCATCCCAGCACCTGTGGAATTCCAACAAAGCGTGCTCAGTTTTCCCCAAGAGTCTATGACATCTTGACTGATTTATTTATCGTCACATCCCCAGTGTCTGGCATGTGGTCTGTGCTCTGTGTTTGTTGAATGAATGTGTGAATGAACTGAAAGAAGTGCATCTCATTAAAGGGCAGAGGCAGGCATGAATATTCAGTTTTCGTAGGCACTTCAGATAAACCAGAGTCCCTGGGTGGTGTAAACGGTTAATAGGTGCCTTGGAAGAAAAGCCTGGCAATCTACTTCTGAAAAAAATGGCCATTGAAAACCCTATGGAGTACAGACAGTTTATTTTGAAATACATGGGGAAGCCATGAGTAAGAATTGACTTGACAGCAACTGGTTACTGGTTCAGGTAAACCAGGCGAATCTGGGAGGTTAATCTGGGCCAGAGGGAGGATTCCCAGGAGCTGGGGTCATTCAAACCACTCCTGGGGAGGAAAAATGAAAAACACGTGTAAGATTTGTCTGGGCGGCTTTGTCATCCAGAATTCTGCTGCAGGTTGAGGCGAGCGTGGGCAGGGACGTCAACAAGTGCTCAGAAGCAAAGGTCCAGGAGGGCACCGCTGCCACTACCGCAGCAAGCCCCCCCGCCACGCCCCCCACCCCCAGAGACAGGACCAGTGCTCAGCTCTGCAGAAGGGCGAAGAGCAAGATGGACCCCTCATCTCCTGAACACCTCTTGTGTGCCAGACCCTGTGTTTTACATCATCACATTTTATCCTCCCAGCAACCCGGAGAGAGGTGTTCCTGTCTTACAGAAGAGAAGCACTACCGTGACTGGGGACCCCCCCATGCAGTGTGGGAGAAGCCTGTGCACCCTGTAAACTGCAACAGCAACCAAACCAAACCAAACAATGCCTGGAGAAGGTCAACGAAAATTCAGAATCTGTACACCCGTGGCTCACCTGATCTCTTACTTCTGTAGTTTGCTTGTCCCCCCACCCCCCACTTTTTTTTTTCTCCTGTTTACTTAAAAAGGTTTCTCACAAAAATCTCATAGGATTCTGACCTAACAAAAGGAAGTGTAAAGGAGGAAAAAACCAATCCCTGGGGCAGGGGACTAGGGAAGTGTAGGGTTCCTGAGGCCAGATGTTGGTAACACAGCAGTGCTAAGGTGAGACTAGCTCTCTGGGTAGTGCAAGCAGTATGTTATTACCTGCTAACCAAAAGGTTGGTAGTTCAAACCCACCCAGTGGCTCCACAGAAGAAAGGCCTGAAGAACGGCTTCTATAAAGATCACAGTCAAGAAAACCCTGTGGAGCAGGGCTACTCTGTAATAATACACTAGGTTGCCAGGAGTCGCAATTGACTAGACTGTACCAGGTTTGGGTTTGGTTGGAGGGGAGGCCTGGGTGGGTGTGCTTGTGTGGGTAGTGCTGCCTCCTGGGGTGGTTCCTTCACCCGACAGCAACTTGATCCTTCCCCTGGCTTCTGTTCCTCAAAATACTATACAGTGGCATTTACTCCACCACTTTAAAAAAGTGGAATCAAGATGCACCCCTGCTCTGGATCTCCACACCGCCGGAGAGATGGACAGCAGTCTGCTTTTCCTCCAGCAGGTAGGTGGGGATTTCTGACAGGACTGAATGGACATCAGCTTGCCTCCTCACAGTGTCTAAATGGGCAGAGAGCCGGCCTAATGACACCAGCTTGGGGGGGCGGGGGTGGGAGAGGGAGGGGTTGCTGCTTGAGGCATCATGGAAGGAGAAAGCTCACCTAACACTGCTCAGACAGGTGTGCCACGCTGGCCACAGCAGCCCCCTGGGGCAGAAAGACAAGCAGACAAAAAGCACCAAGGGGAAAGTGAGTATGTTCTGTGTGCATGGGTGTGAGCTTCGCTATCACCACCACAGAGCCCCCTTCCCGCAACTCCCGCCGCCACACGCGAAGTGAGGAGTCTGAGCGAAGTGGTCAGAAACGCCAAAGTAAAACGGAAAACTACTTCCGGCTCACCGCTGCTCTTGGGAACTTGGAGCTATTGGCTGTCAGCTGGCTCGCGGACAGCGGCAGGCCTTCTCCTGTTGAAGGGCACGGGGCTGTCTTTCCAGCCCAGCACTGGAGGGGCGGGGAGTGGGGAGCAGCCTCTCAGCAAGCCAAGAGCAGCCGGTGCCAAGCTGGCAAGTTGCAGGGACCAGGCTCATGCAGGCAGATATTTGGGGGCGGGGTTAGGAAAAGGGAGAGGTCAGGAAAGCTCATTCCTTCCCTCTATGCACCATTCCGCCCCTCATCTCTGTGGGGGACCTGTTTTCAAATTAGGAAGCCAAAGAATTACAACGGCGCGTTCTCCACTTTCTCAGAAACGGCAGGGATGGGAGGGAGTTATGGGGTCACCCTCACCAGGCGCCGTCCAAACCCACGTGCATCCAAACGAATAAAATCATCCTCCATCCCCTTAGGCGCCCTGCGGGAGTGCTGGCGGAAGCGCAGGCACCCGGGAAGGTGGAGGAGACTGGCTAAAGAGCTCTCGCCCCCATATGGTCCGCACTCCGCGGGCGCAGGCGGGGCTGCAGGGTGTCCCCAGAGCCCGGCTCGCCCTCTCCCCCGCCTCTTTGCCGGGCTCGGCCAACTTCTCCGACTCCCGGGAAGTCTCGCGTCTGGTTGCTTAGCCGCGGTCACGCGCAGCCGGGGGCGCTGCCCCCGCCTCGGTTCTGCGCCCCCTCGGAGAAGGACTCGCGGAAGAGCGCGCGCAGCGGCGAGAAGGGAAGGTTTTCAGGCGCCGGGAGGGGAACCCAGTCCAGTGCCGGGGCAGCCGTCCTGGCAGCTGCCCGCGGGTGCCAACATTCCCCGCAACGTTTCCCACCCTTCCCGGCCCGGCCACCACGTCCGCGTGTCAAGGGAGGGTGAAGGCGGGTCAGGGAGCCCTGCGCGGCGCCTCCTCTCCCCGGGCCCCCTCCACGCGCTTCTCTAACCTGCCAGGGGGCGCGAGGAGCTCGGCTTCCAGACTGGCCGCGGGCGGCGCCGCCCGAGGGTCTCTCGCCGCGGTGCGCCCAGCCCCGTGCCCTCCCCACCTTCCCGGGGCGGGGCTCGGACCGCAGAGGTTGCGGCCACCGCTTCTTACCCAGTCCCGGCACGAAAGTGTTGAGGAAGAGGCAGATAACGGCCACCGGGAAAGGCATGTAGGGGATGGCGGCGCGCAGGGGCCCCTTCTTCTCGCGGACCTGCACCACCACCCCGCTGGATGAGGACGCCCCCCGGGGATCAGCTGCCGCCACCGCCGCCGCCGCCGCCGCCGTCTCGGCGTCCTTGTGCGAAGGCTCCATGACGGGGTGCGCTCCCCGGGAGCCGGGCTGCCGAGGCCGGAGCTGCCCCCTGCACACAGGTGGCGGGTGGCGCCGGCTCCGCACTCGGGGCCGAGCTCAGGCGGCCAGGGCGCTCCGGGTGCTGCGCGGCTCCCTGAAAATCCCGGACTCCCACGTCCCCACGCGCCCGGACCTCTGCCGCGCGCTCTGCCGCGCTCCCACACCCCCGGCGGAGGGCGGCGTGACTCTCGGTGACAGCGTTCCGACGCCCCTCCCAGCCAGGTCCCTTCCCCGCCTTCCTCTCCGACACCCTCCCTCCTTAAAAAATACCACTCACAAGGAATGGAAAATCAGGGCGATGGGAGGAAGCAGGAAGAGGAACGCACAGGGAGCTGGTTGTACAGGTGGTAGGAGGGACTGACCACACCTCGCCCTCCCCAGACAGGTGAATGAAAAACTTGGCCAAGGAACACCGCGAACTGGAAGTGCGTTCAGGTCTGGCACAGCTCCCGTGCTCAGGGAAAGCCTTTAATCTGGAAGATGAACGGAACGGCTAGGGAGATGGAGGAAAGAACGTGCAGCGCTCAATACCTAGTAGGCCTTCAATTCATTCTGATTTAAATGAATGATTCAGGTCACGGGAAAAAGCAATTTTGGATCGATAACGGCTGGAAGCCAGAGACACAGCTCTTCACCAGGCTGGTTCTCCGCAAGACTGGTTAAAATGGGAAACACACACACACACACACACACGCACGCACTCACTCACTCACACTGTCGCAAACAGCGGGAAGAAATGCACCTTCTGCCTAGGAGAACTATCCCCTCAACTGTGCAGAGAGGGAAACCTGGGCCTTTTGTGCGCTCAACGTAGTGGTTAAAAAGCCAGCGAGCATACAGCGCCGTCTGGTGTTGATTACGGGGCAGCTGGTAGCAGCCAGAGGATTCCTCTTGTCCAATTTGGCAGGGTGAGCCCCCGTATTGAGTTAGATTTTCTGAATAATGCAGTCCTTACCTCTGCACCTGGAAAAAATAAACAGATAAAAGCAACTGGCTCTTACACTGGAGAGGCGATTCAAGGCGTGGGAATCATCTAAATGATCTGACGGATGCCGATCAACTTGTCCCTGTCATCTTTCTCCAGGAGTGGTAGTGACTGAATGGCCCTAAGACAGCCTGGGAGCTCAAAGGAAGGATCTAAAAGAACATGGGTTATTTTATGGACATCTGAATAAAATTTTTTTTAAATTGTAAAGCACACAGCCAGGAGTTAGTGGTGATACTGGTGGCTTCACCCACACACAGAAACTAGTTTAGGTCTGGTCGTCAGAAGAGGATTGAAAGCTTTAGTCTCTGTTCAGCCAGTAATTACCTGTATGACCCTGAATAACTCACTTAGCCATTTCTGGGCTGGAGTTACTGCGTTTGTAAAATCAAAGCAATAACCAGTTAATACACATTTATTGAAGGCCTACTATGACTCAGGTTCTGGGGATAGAGAAATGAGTAAAACTCAGCCACTGCCCTCAAGGATCTAATAGATGAACTGAGGGATACTAACAATTAAGCGATAAAATTACAGAGACAGTGACAAGCGCTGTAGCCATGGTTGGCTGAAGGTTCTGTGGAAACATGGATCTCTGGGTCATCAGCTAGAGTGAGGAGGCTTCAGGGGAGAGCTTTCAAACTGATACTGAATGAGACCTGAGCAACACCTAGAGCTTACTACCTGTAGGAGATTTGTTTATTTTAAACAAACACCCAAACACTCTCTGCCAGGCGTCATTCTAAGCACTTTGCACATATTAACTCATTTAATCATTACCATAACTCTGTGAAGTAGGTATTACTTATTATCTCCGTTTTACAGAGGGGGAAATTGAAGCACAGAGAGGTTAACTAACTTGTGCGAAATCACCCGCTAATAAGTGGTAGAGCTGGGATTTGAATGCAGGAAATCTGTCTCCAGAATCTATATGTATAACTGCTATTTTATTCAGAGGCCTAGAAAAGAAGCCATATGCTTTTACCATTCTTTTGCGGAGCACCTGGACTGTATGTTAGGAGAGAAGGTCAACTTGCATTCTCCCAATTTTCCACCTGATTTCCTGAGTATCCGGATGTCAGAAAGACACACACCCAGACAGATGAACAGCATGCATAAAGGCATGAATACGTAGGAAAGAAAGGGGACTCTCCAGGAATGGCAGTATGGATGGAACTAGGCTCATGAGAGCAGGGACAGGAGATGACCTGGTGATGTAGGCAGGAGTCTAGTAATGAAGGACAAGGGAATTTGCACATTATCCTGGTGGTGATGCACAATCATTGAAACACTTCAAGCAGGGGAGTAGCATGAGTGTTCCAGTTACTATTACTATATACCAAACTACCTCCAAATTTAGTGGCTTAACACAACTACGATCGTAAAGTCTATTAGTCAGGAATTTGGACAGGGCACCGCTGAGAGAGCTCTTTTCTGCTCCATTACGTCTGGATCTCCAACTGGAAGTCTCAAATGGCCAGTGGCCGGAGTACCTGGGGCTACAGGGTTCACTTCCAAATGACCCTCAGTTTTGGTGCCTGGACTAGGATAACTTGAAAACTGGCTCATTGGGACTATTCACAACAGCACCTACCATGCGGCCTCTGCACATGACTTGGACGTTTTACAATACGGTGGCTGGGTTTTGAGAGGGAACGTCCTCAAGAGGGAGCCTCTAGAGAGTGAGCTTTCCAAGAACACCAGATGGAAGCTGCATGGACTTTTCTGCCCTAACCTGGTGTCTTAGTCTGGGTTCTCTAGAGAAGCAAAACCAGTGAAGCATATACATAGATACATAGAGATTTCCTTCAAGGAAATGGCTCGTGCAATTGTGAGGAAATGGCTCACGAAATGGTGGGGGCTGGCAAGTCCCAAATCTGTGGGTCAGGAGACAGGCTGAAGACCTCTGCAGGCTCACGTGGTGGCAAGGGCTAACAAACTCAAAATCTGCAGGTCAGCTGCAGGCTGGAGGCCTCTGCTGGCTCACAGGATTGCTGGGGGCCTGTGAACCCAGAATCCGCAGGACAAGCGGCAGGCCAGAGACTTCTGCAGGGTTACATCCCAAGAATCGGAGGTCAGAAGATGAGGAGAGTGCAAGGTTGAGAGAGAGAGCTTTGCCAGAACATCCATTTATATACTGGAAGCAGGCCTCACCCCCAAGGAAACTCCCCTTCTGACCAATTGGTGCTTGCATCAGATCACAAAATGGAAGGTGATTCTCTTATGGAACAGTACATGCCAAACCACTGAGAATCATAGCCTAGCCAAGCTGACAAATAACATTAATCATCACACCTAGGAAGTCACATAGCATCACTTCTGCAGTGCTCTATTGGTCAAAGAGTCACAAGCCTACCCAGATTCAACGGGAGGCGGGCACCTCTCAACGGGAGGAGTGTCAAAGAATCTGTAGTCAGGCTTTAAAACCACCAAAAATGAGGTATGTTTTTGGGGAAAACCACTTGGTCTTCAATGTGGAGAATGGGTTATGTAGTCGTTAAGGTTGTATGTCAACTTGGCTGGCCATTATTCTCAGTGGTTTGGCAGTTATGATGTAGTTCGACAGTCATATAATGATGTAATCACCATCATGATGAGATTTGATATAATGTGATCATCTCCATGATGGGCTTTGCTGTGAGTAGCCAATCAGCTGAAAGGGAGTTTCCTTGGGGGTGTGGCCTGAATCCAATATAGGTGGACTTTCTGATAAGTCTTGCAGGTTTTTGCTCTTTCTGGATCCTGCAGCTGGCTCTTGTTCATCTGACCTCCGGTTCTTGGGACTTGAGCTAGCAGCTTACCTGTCATTTTGCCTGCTGATCTTGAGCTTCATTGGTCTTCACAGCCTGTGAGCAAGAGCCTTGCTATCTGACCTGCCAATCTTCTGTTTGCTGCCCCTGCAGCTACATGAATCAGGAGAAGCCTCCAGACTGACCCACAGACTTGGGATGTTCCAGCCTCTACAACTGCATCAGCCATTTCCTTGATATAAATCTTTCTCTCTCTCTTTATATATCTATATCTATATATCTATATATATATATATACACACACATATATATATAGATATATATATATACACTTTACAGATTTTGCTTCTCTAGAGAATTAGCCTAAGACTGGTTGGAGAGGGTGAAACTGGGTCACATATCCACTTGCAGGGTTTGAGTAGGAGTGGGGACTCTCCCAACTTACATAGAATGGGAATGGGAATGGATGGCTCCTTTTTGCAAAGACTGGCATTGTAGAATCTGCAGTGGAAAAACAGATTTTGTTTGAAGCTCTGTGTCTTTGAATACATTTCTTAACCTCTCTGAACCTCAGTCTCCAAAATTGTAAATAATCCCTGCCTCATTTGTGTACGTGTGAGGATTAAGTTAGGCAATATACGTAAGGCACTCAATAAATGGCAACCAAGTCAAGAGCCTTTTCATTTACGTGACAGAAACCCAACTCACGACCTAAGAAAAGAACAAAAGGAATTTATGGGTGTGGTGGCTTTTGTATCAACTTGGCTATACTGAACTACAGTCCCCAGAATTGTGGAAACTCTCAGTGACATAGATTGACACAATGGCTGCAACAATTAAGTAAAACATACTAACGATTGTGAGGATGGTGCAGGTCCAGGCACCATTTCACTCTATTATACATAAGGTCTTCATGGAGCCAACTTGAAGGCAACTAACAATAACAATAACAAGGGATAGTCTCTCAATAGTTGGAGAAGAGGAGGGAGGCAGCACCAATCTTGTAACTTACACACAGTCTCTACCAGTTTTTTAATCAAATCCTAATCCAGGTGCTTCTGTGAATGGGTTCTGTAAATTTGATTAAAGTCCCTAATCAGTTGGCTTAAATTCATCAAAAGGAGATTATCCTAGATGGGCCTTACTTAATCAGTTGTAAGCTCTTTAGGCCTTCTCTGAGGGACAGACTCCAAGTAGCTGCTGAGTGTACAAGTGCTCACCCCTTCCCTTAGATCGTCCTTCCTGAGTGCCACCTGTGGACATCAAGCTTCCACCTCTCTTGCTGTGGGTTCCAGCCTGCTTGTGATCTTCCCTTCCTCACTACCTGCCCTATGGAATTCAGGCTTGCTCAGCCAGCCCCTACAATTGTGTAAGCCAATTCTTTATAATAAATTCATATATATGTATATATATATATATGATTATGCTGGTGTTTCTTCTCTGGTTGAACCCTAACTGATACAATGGGCTCACATGGCTGGGAAGTCCAGAGAAGCTGCTGGATTCAGGCATGGCTGGGTCCAAGGGCTCAAATTATGCCAATAAGCCTTCTAATCTAAATCTGTCTCACTCACTTGCTCGCTTGCTCTCTCTCTCCTTCTCTCTCTCTTTCCTTCTCCCTCTCTCTTTCTCAGCTCTGCTTCTCTCTGTGTATGCCTTTGTTCTGCAGACTGGCTCTTTCCTTGTGATGAGGAAGATGGCCCCAGAAAACCCCAGATTCACATCCTCCCAAGAAAACTCAGTAGAAAGAGACTGCTTTGTTCCCCACAGTGAAGGAGTCCTGTTTGGTCCAGCTTGAGTAATGGGCCCATGTCTTGAATCAGTCACTGCTGCCAGGGTACTGTGCTTGGGTACCAAGTTGGGTACCAGACTTGTGGGATTTTGTGATTGACAGCCCCAATGAAATCTTAAGGAGAGAATGGAAGTGCCCCCAAGGAAATAGGTGGTAAAGGGACCTGGGGACGCATGCTAGACAGATATAACTGTAGCGAGCACAGCATACTACAAGAATGATAGGTGACTTTAATTACCCTTCATTCTTTAATTACCCTTCTTGGTAATTAACATTCTAAGTGACTGAGCTTCACCTGTGAATGGGCCTCTTGATAATTAATCTTCTAATTCACTGATCTTGACCTATATGAACCACATGTTTGGACTTCTCTCCCATGCTGATTTCCAGTGACGCATCTTCAGGTTGCCTTTCCCAGATGCTACATACTCATGTGGAGTATGATCTTAAGGACAGAGCCCAGCCTGGTTTCTAATCACATCTCTGCTTCTACCTAGCTATGTGATCTTGGTTAGAGAAATTCATCTCTCTGTGCCTCCATTTATCCATTTATTTAATAGGAATTACCATGTTCATCCTCCCTGCTCCAAAACACCAGGAGTATGGAATTAGAGCATAAATTAGAATAGTATTATTTCAGGTCTTTGGATCAGGTGTTCATTTCCCTACAACCTGTGTGGAAGGAGCTTCCCCTCATACTTCCTCAAGTGACGTTTCTTCCCTGTAGCCATAATGGGGGAATGTTTGCAGAGGAACATATGAGGAACAAGGAAAGCTTATAAAGCCATTCAACTGTGTGAATCATAACAAATTATGGAAAACATAGTGAAGAATGGGAATTCCTGAATACTTAATTGTGTTCATGAGGAACCTGTACATAGACCAAGAGGCAGTTGTTCGTTGTTCAAACAAAACAAAGGGATATTGCTTGGTTTAAAGTCAAGAAAAGTGTGTTTCAGGATTGTATCATTTCACCATATTTAATCTCTATGCTGAGCAAATAATCTAAGAAGCGGACTATATGAAGAAGAACGGGGCATCAGGACTGGAGGAAGCCTCATTAACCAGCTGCGATATGCAGATGACACAAACTTGCTTGCAGAAATCAAAGAGTACTTGAAGCACGTACTGATGAAATCAAAGACCACAGCCTTCATTATGGATTGCACCTCAACTTAAAGAAAACAAAAATCCTCACAATGGGATCAATAAGCAAAATCATGATAAATGGAGAAAAGATTGAAGTTGTCAAGGATTTCATTTTACTTGGATCCACAGTCAACACCCATGGAAGCAGCAGTGAAGAAATCAAACGTCATATTGCATCTGCTGCAAAAGACCTCTTTAAAGTGTTAAAAAAGCAAAAAGGTCACTTTAAGGATTAAGGTGCGCCTGACCCAAGCCATGGTGTTTTCAATCACCTCATATACTTATGAAAGCTGGACGATGAATAAGGAAGACCAGAGAAGAACTGATGTCCTTGAATTGTGATGTTGGCAAAGAATGTTGAATATACCATGGACTGCCAAAAGAACGAACAAATCTATCTGAGAAGAAATACAACCAGAATGCTTCTTAGAAGCAAGGATGGCGAGACTGCATCTTACATACTTTGGACATGTTGTCAGGAGGGATCAGTCCCTGGAGAGGGACATCGTGCTTGGTAGAGGATCAGTGAAAAAGAGGAAGACCCTCAATGAGATGGATTGACACAGAGGCTGCAACAATGGGCTTAAGCATAACAACAATTATGAGGATGGGGCAAAACCAGGCAGTGTTTCCTTCTGTTGAACATGGGGTCACTAAGTCAGAACCTACTTGTCAGCACCTAACAACAACATAAAGCCAAGGTCAGTAAAAGAAGTGAAGCATGGGTTGCCCATCCTCCTATCTTCTCATTGAGAAGCCTGCTGGAGCCAGGGTGCTCATCTCTGTGGGCCCTTTTTTTTTTTTTTCTTATTGGGCAAGCGTGATCACCATCTTGTCAGTGGAGAAATAATCAGATCAGGCAGTCTGGGATTGGACACCAGCTGTTTACAGAAGTATTTGGAAACCTTAGCGCTCACAGGAAGTTACATGTGAGGGGTGAAGGGTGGCAGACGCTACCCATCCTGTGAGAAGATGACCATGGGCCTAGCACCTCCAGGTGAAAGAAGAGTCAGACAATCCTGCTCCTTGCTCTGCCTGGTCGTTAAGGACACTGAACTTAGGGTCTTGATGATCTGAGAAAAACATGTTAAGATGAGTTGCAGTAAGGTCAGGGAGAAGGAGACTACTGTCTCATTAAACGTCCTACAGTAGGTAATTGAGCTGGAGCTACACTTTGGCAAGTCTGACTTCTTATGCAAACAGTTTTAGATTTTTCTAAAGCTGGTAAGCTGCAGCTACAAACCAGGTTACCAAGAAAAACATGGGATGCTGTTAAGACAGAACAGGAGAGCCTGCACAGACTTCTGGTCTAAAAGCAGATGAAATTAGGCAGATTTGCATTCTCCCAAGAACTAAGGACTCCCAGACCTCAGCATAGCCGAAGCATGGGCCAAATTCTGAACCACACCAGGAAGCAAGGAAGACCCTGTCCCCAGGAGCCTCTTCCCTATATGGAGAAGTAGTTTAGAAAGGGTCATCTTCAGAAAGGAGCAGGCAGCCTCAGCACAATCCCACCATAGCATACCTGGGGCATGTTAGTAGTTACTACTTCAATATGGTAACCATTAGCCACATGTGGCTACTTAAATTTAAAGTTAAATAAAAACAAAACCCAACCCATTGCCATCAAGTCGATTCCGACTCATAGTGACCCTATAGGACAGAGTAGAATCGCCCCCATAGAGTTTCAAAGCTGTAATCTTTATGGAAGCTGACTGACACATCTTTCTACCGTGGAGCCACTGGTGGGTTCGAATCGCTGATCTTTCAGTTAGTAGCTGAGCACTTAACCACTGTGCCGCTTTTAAATTAGTTAAAATTAAGTAAAATTAGAAGTCATTTTATCAGTTGGACTAGTCACATTTCAAGTGTTCAATAGCCACATGTGGCTAGTGGCTACCATATTGGACAGTGCGAACAGAGAAGATTTTCATCACTGCAGAAAGTTTGATTGGACGGCATTGAGTTAGAATATAGGTTGGGCTGCATATTTTAAAATTGCTTAAACAAGATATCAGTTTATTTCTCTGATAAATTTCTAGGTCAATAAAGTGGTTATGGAGTCCCTGGTTGGTGTAAATGGTTACAGTTCTTGGCTGCTAACTGAAAGTTTAGAGGTTTGAGTCCACCCAAAGGTGCCTCAGAAGAAAGTCCTGGCAATCTATGTCCAAAAAATCAGCTATTGAAAACTCTGTGGAGCACGGTTCTACTCTGACATGCATGGGGTTGCCATGAGTCAGAATCTGGTTTTAAAATGGTTATGCTCATATGATGTCCACAGAGTGGGGGACTCAGACTCCTTCCATCTTGATGTTCTGCCATCCCAGGGTGTTTCCTTTGTCTGCAGGATCCAAGATGGCACACCAGCCAATGGGAACTGGAAAGGAGAGAGCATGCCCCTTCCTTTTGAAGACATGACCTAGACATTGCATAGATCACTTTCACTTACATCCCATTGGCCAGAATTTGTTAATGGCTTCACCTAACTACAAGGGAGCTTAGGAAACTTTACTCTTGGTGTTCCAGACTTTAAAAATAAAAAATACATTGCTATGGAATAAAGGGTGATGTTGGGGCCATGTAGCAATTCCTTCTAAGGTTCTACCAGAATTCTCTTTCTTATGATCTTTCCCTCTGTTCTCTCTTCTATTCTTCCACTTTTCTATTTCCTCCCTCTGCCTTTTATCCCATACCCCAGCTTCTATATATCAGACACAATATTTGGCTCTTTCACATACACAATATCATTTGATCTTCCCAACCACACTGTGGCTCAGGAAGGTTAAAGAATGGGCCCTGCTTAGTACCTAGGAATGGTGAGTCTAGATTGGTTCCCAAAAGCTTTCTCCCCATATCACTAAATACCACTTGCTTCTCCTTTTCTGCCTGCCCTGGGCCCACCTCTCCTTTTCCTTGGATTCCATCCCCTGCCTCTCTCTCTCTCTTCACATTCTGATTCCTCTCCTTTTCTCCCCCAGCTTTTGGCTTTTATTCCTCTTTTTCTTTCTCCCAATCCACCAGCCAGCCTCACTCAGTCTATTACTCACTGGTTCCACTCAGCTCCTAATAAATCTATTAAGTTGTAATCAATCTGTAAATCAGTTCACCAGATTAAACCTGGTGGAGATTAGGTTTGAGTTTCCTTGTGATTATAGCTGAAGATCTGAGCAATAAATCAGATTGACTGACGGGAAAAAATGGAGTTACTTCAAAGCACCCTATGTCTTCGGTCCTGTGGTCCTTCCAGCCAGGCTCTGATCACAGATGCTCTTGCTCCCTGCTGATCCCCCCAACCCTCCCTGTCACCACTCCCTAAGACTGAGGGTGTAAGGGCCAGTGTAAACCTCTGACTTGGGGCCTGAGGTCAAGATCCTGAGAGTCACAGAGAAAGGAGTCTCCAAGGTGGCGAGAATCCTCTGTGTTCTCTTCCTCTCACACATGAAAATTCCCCCTCCTCTGGGATCTTGGGTAATAATTCTCCAACCTTTGTATTCATGAGGTTTCTCTCCCTCCACTGGGGTACAAATGAGTGGGGAAGGACAGCAGGACTTTCTGAGAGGTGTCAGTCCCTGTCTTAATTTCCTAGGGCTACTGTATAACAAAACACCACAAACTTGGTGGCTTTAAAGAACAGAAATTTGAGGGGTGGGGCTAAGATGGCGGAGTAGTCAGACACTTCATGTGGACCATCTTACAACAAAAACCTGAAAAAACAAGTGATTCGATTATATATGGCAATCTGGAAGCCCTGAACATCAAAGGCAGAGTTGAGGAACCAGACTGAGTGGCAGGGGGAGGGAGAGATGGTTTGGAAGCAGCGAGGAGTTGCCAGACCTGACCCAACAAGAGCCTGAGACCTTCAGGCCTGAGCAGCTCGGGGGTGAGTGGTGAGACAGGCAAGCAGCAGTGCTTGGGAGGCGCGTTTTCCGCCCTGGGGGAAACCCAGTGGCAGAGAGCCTACACAGCCACCCAAAACCAGTGAGAAGCATCCCTCGAAGAAAGATAAGTACTTGCCTACGGCTTACCATGCAGATCAAAAACACACCCCTTAGGGAAAAACCTCTCTCCCATTTACCTCACCACTCCCTGCTCTGCACTGGGTCTCCAACTGGCTTCGGCAATTGCCGAGTCTCCTGGGCAGGAAGTAGGATCCATCACATGCCCTGAGCCATTCTCCCCGCCCTGGAGAATGAACAAATTAACAAACAGGGGAAAAAATAAACTGCAGGCTCCCTTAAGCCAGGAACCCAGGGTGGGTACAGCTCCTTTGCCTAGGCACAGGCATAAGGGATCCACAGACTTTGAGTGCCTTAACCCCTGCATAGACTTGTGTGGGCCCATCTCAACAGCATAGGCCCTCATTACTGCAGTACAACAGGGTATATACTGGAACTCTAACTTCAACTATTTCAGCTGTGAAGTGGCAGTTCTTGACATTTGACACTGCTCTGCCCATTAAACAGGGTCTTCACCTACCCACTTCAGGGGCCTGAGGACTAGTGGTTCCACGCATGCCCCCTAGCCACCTGGGAGAGGGGCCCATGAAAAAGAGGTGTCCCCCCATTCTTAGAGCCAACAGCTTTAGGTGCTCATAGTACGGCTACAAAACCCACCCACCTACGTGCTCTAGGGAACAGGGACACACCTTCGTTCTGGACACTCAGGGGTGGCTGTCAGCCCCCTGCCTTGCTCAGAGTGTGTCCCCCTGCTGCAGCCAGATGCCTGCACCTACACCAATCACTCATGCCTCTAGTCTAGGACTGTAGGTGAAAGCCTACACCACACACTTGGTGGCTGTCTATCTGGGTATCTGAGCTGAATCTGTATAGGAAGAGTGGGCAAACTCCTGAGCTCACATACCTAGTAACAGATCTAACCATCTGGTGACAGGACATTAGAGCTTCAAAGTTGCCAATAATCAAACTAGCTCATACAAGCAGCCTATCTGGGCATATCAAAACAAAAGAAGAAGCTAGGACACAATAAGCAAACATAAAATAAATATAATAACTTATTGATGGCTCGGAGGCAACAGTCAATATCAAATCACATAAAGAGGCAATCCATGATGGATTCAGCAAGCTCCCAAAATAAAGAGTCTAGAAACTTTCCAGAGGAGGAAAATTTCTTGGAATTACTGGAGGCAGAATACAAAAGATTAATATACAGAACTCTTCAAGAAATTAGGAATGAAATTAAGCAAAAGCACAACACACAACAGAGGAAATTAAAAAGATTAGAGAAGAGCATAATGACAAATTTAACAGGCTGCAAGGATCCATAGAGAGACAGAAATAAGAAATCCAGAAGATTAACAATAAAATTTCAGAATTAGATAATTCAGTAGAAAGTCATAGGAGCAGAACTGAGGCAATGGAAGTCAGAATTAGTGAGATTGAAGATAAAGCACTTGACACCAACTTATTTGAGGAAAAATCAGATAAAAGATTTTAAAAAATGAAGAAAGCCTAAGAATCATGTGAGACTCTATCAAGAGGAATAACCTACAAGTGATTGTGATTGGAGTACCAGAACAGGGGGGATAACAGAAAATACAGAGAGAACTGTTAAAGATTTGTTGGCAGAAAACTTCCCTGATATCGTGAAAGATGACAAGATATCTATCCAAGATGCTTATCGAACCCCACCTAAAGTAGATCCCAAAAGAAAGTCACCAAGACGTATTATAATCAAACTTGCCAAAATCAAAGATAAAGAGAGAATTTTAAGAGTGGCTAGAGATAAACGAAAAGTCATCTACAAAGGAGAGTCAATAAGAATAAGCTTGGACTACTCAGCAGAAACCATGCAGGCAAGAAGGCAATGGGATGACATTTATAAAGCCTTGAAGGAAAAGAACTGCCAGCCAAGAATTATATATCCGGCAAAACTGTCTCCCAGATATAATGGCGAAGTTAGGGCATTTCCAGATAAACAGAAGTTTAGGGAATTTGCAAAAACCAAACCAAAATTACAAGAAATACTAAAGGGAGTCCTCCGGTTAGAAAATCAGTAACATCAGATAACAACCCAAGACTAGAACAGAGGACAGAGCAACCAGATATCAACCCAGATAGGGAAGTCACAAAAGTAAATCAAAGCTAAAACACTGAAAATAGGGAAACAGATGTCAATACGTAAAAGATGACAACATTAAAATAAAGAAGAGTGACTTAAAAAATGTAGACATAGTTTTTTCCATATGGAGATGAAGTTAAGGTGATATAAGGAAATAAAAGCATGGTATAAACTTAGAAAAATAGGGGTAAATATTAATGTAACCACAAAGGAAACTAACAATCCTACAAGTCAAAATAAAAAAGTAGAAAAATGTAAAGACTCAGCAAACCCAAAATCAACAACAATGAAAAAGATGAAAAGAAATACATAAGGAAAAATGACTCAGTACAGAAAATTAAGTGGAACAAACAAACTGTGAACATCACACACAAAAAGACATCAAAATGACAGCATTAAACTCATACCTATCAATAATTACACCAAACGAAAATGGACTAAATGCACCAGTAAAGAGACAGAGAGTGGCAGATAGGCTAAAAAAAAAAACTCAGTCCATCTATATGCTGCCTACAAGAGAAACACCTTAGACCTAAAGACACAAACAAACTAAAACTCAAAGGATGGAAAAAAATATATCAAGCAAAAAACACTCAAAAAAGAGCAGGAGTGGCAATATTAATCTCTGACAAAATAGACTTCAAAGTAAAATCCACCACAAAGGATAAGGAGGGACACTGTATAATGATTAAAGGGTCAACACACCAGGAGGACATAACTATAATAAATATTTACGCACCCAACGACAGGGCTCCAAAATACATAAAACAAACCCTAACAGCACTGCAAAGAGAGATAGACAGCTCTACAATAGTAGTAAGAGACTTCAACACACCACTTTCAGTGAAGGACAGAACATCCAGAAAGAAGCTCAGCAAAGACTTGGAATAGCTAAATGCTACAATCAACCAACTTGATCTCATACACATTTACTGAACACTCCACCCAACAGCAGCCAAGTATACTTTCTTCTCACACTCACAGGGAACATTGTCCAGAATAGACCACATATTAGGCCATAAAGCAAGCCTTAACAAAATCCAAAGCATCGAAATGTTACAAAGCATCTTTTACGACCATAGAGCCATAAAAGTAGAAATCAACAACAGAAAAAGCAAGGAAAAAAAAAATCAAACACATGGAAACTGAACAACACCTTGCTCAAAAACTACTGGGTTATAGAAGAAATTAACGATGGAATAAAGAAATTCATAGAATCAAGCAAGAATGAAAACACATCCTACCAGAACCTTTGGGACACAGCAAAAGCAGTGCTCAGAGGTCAGTTTATAGCAATAAATGCACACATCCAAAAAGAAGAAAGGGTCGTAATCAAAACATTAACCTTAAAACTGGAACAAGTAGAAAGAGAACAGCAAAAGACCCTCAGGGGCCAGAAGAAAGGAAATCATAAGGATTAAAGCAGAATTAAATGAAACAGAGAATAGAAAAACAAATGAAAGAGTTAAAAAGACCAAAAGCTGGTTTTTTGAAAAGATCAAGAAAATTGACAAACATTGGCCAAACTGACAAACGAAAAACAGGAGAGGAAGCAGATATAACCTGTATAAGAAATGAGATGAGTGATATCACAATAGACCCAACTGAAATCAGAAGAATCATAACAGAATACTATGAAAAATTGTACTCTAACAAATTTGATAACCTAGAGGAAATGGACAAATATCTAGAAACTCACTACCTACCTAAACTAACACAAACAGAGGTAGAACAACTAAATAAACCCACAACAAAAGAAGAGATTGAAAATGTAATTTAAAAACTCCCAACAAAAAAAAGCCTGGCCTGGATGGCTTCACCGGAGAATTCTACCAAACTTTCAGAGAAGAGTTAACACCACTACTATTAAAGGTATTTCAGAGCATAGAAAAGGATGGAATACTCCCAAACTCATTCTATGAAGCCAGAATAACCCTGATACCAAAGCCAGGTAGACACCACAGAAAAAGAAAATTACAGACCAATATCCCTCATGAACATTGACACAAAAATCCTCAACAAAATTCTAGCCAATAGAATTCAGCAACATATCAAAAAAATAATTCACCATGATCAAGTGGGATTTATACCAGGTATGCAGGGATGGTTCAACATTAGAAAAACAATCAATGTAATCCATCACATAAATAAAACAAAAGACAAGAACCACAGGATCTTATCAATCGATGCAGAAAAGGCATTTGACAAAGTCCAACACCCATTCATGATAAAAACTCTCAACAAAATAGGAATAGAAGGGAAACTCCTCAATATAATTAAAGGCATTTATACAAAGCCAACAGCCAACATCACCCTAAATGGAGAGCCTTTGAAAGCATTCCCCTTGAGAATGGGAACCAGACAAGGATGCCCTTTATCACCACTCTTATTCAACATTGTGCTGGATGTCCTAGCCAGAGAACTTAGGCTAGAAAAAGAAATAAAGGGCATCCAAATTTGTAGAGAAGAAGTTGAAGTACCTCTATTTTCAGATGATATGATCTTAAACACAGAAAACCCCGAAGAATCCACAAGAAAACTACTGCAACTAATAGAAGATTCCAGCAAAGTTTCAGGATACAAGATAAACATACAAAAATCAGTTGGATTCCTTTACACCAACAAGAGAACCTCGAAGAGGAAATCACTAAATCAATACCATTTACAATAGCCCCCAAGAAGATAAAATACTTAGGAATAAATCTAACCAGAGACGTAAAACATCCATACAGTGAAAACTACAAGACAGTACTGCAAGAAACCAAAGGAGACTTGCATATGTGGAAAAACATACCTTGCTCATGGATAGGTAGACTTAACATTGTGAAAATGTCAATTCTACCCACAGCGATCTACAGATACAATGCAATCCCAATCCAGATTCCACTGGCATTTTTTAATGAGATGGACAAGCAAATCACCAACCTCATATGGAAAGGGAAGAGGCCCCGAATAAGTAAAGCATTACTCAAGAAGAAGAACAAAGTGGGAGGCCTCATACTACCTGGTTTTAGAACCTATTATATCACCACAGTAGTCAAAACGGCCTGGTACTGGTACAACAACAGATACATAGACCAATGGAACAGAATTGAGAATCCAGACATAAATTCATCCACCTATAAGCAGCTGATATTTGACAAAGGCCCAAAGTCTGTTAAAGGGGGAAAAGACAGTCTCTTTAACAAACAGTGCTGGCATAACTGGATATCCACTTGCAAAAAACTGAAACAAGACCCATACCTCACACCATGCACAAAAACTAACTCAAAATGGATCAAAGACTTTAAATATAAAATCAAAAATGATAAAGATCATGGAAGAAAAAATAGGGACAATGCTAGGAGCTCTAATACATGACATAAACACAATACAAACCATAAGTAATAATGCACAAGCACCAGAAGAGAGATTAGATAACTGGGAGCTCCTAAAAAATCAGACACTTATGCTCATCAAAAGACTTCACCAAAAGATTCCAAAGACAACCTACAGACTGGGAAAAAAATTTTGGCTATGACAAATCCAATCACCGCCTAATCTCTAAAATCTACGAGATACTGCAAAACCTCAACAACAAAAAGACAAACAACCCAGTTAAAAAACTGGCAAAGGATATGAACAGGCACTTCACCAAAGAAGACATTCAGGTGGCTAACAGACACACGAAGAAATGCTCACAATCATTAGCCATTAGAGAAATGCAGATCAAAACTACCATGAGATATCAGCTCACCCCAACAAGGCTACCATTAATCCAAAAAACACAAAATAATAAATGTTGGAGAGGTTGTGGAGAGACTGGAACACTTATACACTGTTGGTGGGAATGTAAAATGGTACAACCACTTTGGAAATCGATTTGGCGCTTCCTTAATAAGCTAGAAATAGAAGTACCATACGATCCAGCTATCCTGCTCCTTGGAATATATCCTGGAGAAATAAGAGCTGTCACACGAATAGATATATGTACACCCATGTTCACTGCAGCACTGTTCACAATAGCAAAAAGATGGAAACAACCTAGGTGCCCGTCAACGGTCAAATGGATAAACAAATCATGGTATACACACACAATGGAATACTACACAACGATAAAGAACAACAATGAAGCCGTGAAACATCTTATAACATGGAGGAAGCTGGAGGTCATTTTGCTGTGTGAATGTAGTCAGTCACAGGAGGACAAATATTGTATAAGACCACTATTATAAGAACTCAAGGAAAGGTTTAAACACAGAAGAAAACATTCTTTGATGGTTACGAGGGTGGGGAGGGAGGGTGAGGGTTATTTACTAACAAATAGTAGATAAGAATTATCTTAGGTGAAGGGAAAGACAGCACACACTATAGGGGAAGTCAGCACAACTGGACTAAACCAAAGCTAAGAAGTTTCCGGAATACAATCAAACACTTTGAGAGACAGAGTAGCAGGGGTAGGGATCTGGGGACCATGCTTTCAGGCGACATCTAGGTCAATTGGCATAAAAAAGCTTATTAAGAAAATGTTCTGCATCCTACTTTGGTGAGTGCTGTCTGGGGTCTTAAAAGCTTGCAAGTGGCCATCTAAGATGAATCAATTGTTCCCAGCCACCTGGAGTAAAGGAGAATGAAGAACACCAAAGACACAAGGAAAGTATTAGCCCAAGAGACAGAAAGGACCACATAAACCAGAGACTTCATCAGCCTGAGACCGGAAGAACTAGATGGTGCCCCGCTACCACAAATGACCGCCCTGACAGGGAACACAACAGAGAGTCCCTGATGGAGCGGGAGAAAGGTGGGATGCAGAACTCAAATTCTAGTAAGAAGACCAGACTTAATGGTTTGACTGAGACTGGAGGAACCCCAGAAAGCATGGCCCCTGGATTCTCTATCAGCCCAGAATTAAAACAATTTCTGAGTCCAACTCTTCAGACAGGGATTGGACTGGACCGTTGGGGCATAAAGTGATACTCATGAGGAGTGTGCCTCTTAGCTCAAGCAGATACAAGAGACTAAATGGGCAGCTTCTGTCCAGAGGTGAGATGGGAAGGCAGAGAGGGTTAGGAGCCGGTTGAATGGACATGGGGTATCAGGGGTGGAAAGGAAGAGTGTGCTGTCACAGTATGGGAAGAGCAATTAGAGTCACAAACAATATATGTATAAATTTTTGTATGGGAAAAAATAAAGAAAGAAAGAACAGAAATTTACTGTCTCACAGTTCTGGAGGCTGGAAATCCAAATCAGGGTGTTGGCCATATTGATTCCTTCTCCTTCTGAGGGCTCTGTGGGAGAAACTCTTCCATGCCTCTCTCCTAGCTTCTGGATGCTCCCAGCAATCCTTAAAGTTCCTTGACTTGTAGATGCTTCTTCACATGGCATCTTGCCCAGTGTGTCTCCACTCTCTGTGTAAGACAGCACTCACATGGGATGAGGACCCACCCTACTCCAGTATAACCTCAAGTGAGCCTAACTGATAACATCTCAAAAACTCTATTTTCCAAACTAGGTCAAGTTAAGAGTACTGGGAGTTAGGACGTCAACATCTCTTTTTTTGGGAGGACACAATTCAGTCCATTACAGTCCCCTAACTGGCCTGGGAACTGCATTTGACGTGGACTATTTCTGAAAGAAACAGGCAGGGACAGTGGGCAGCAGTGGGCAGGATGGTGAGGACCAAAGATTGGGCTGGGGGTTGGGGGCAGGCGCTAAGCAGAGCAGATGATGAAGATACCCTGGAAACTGCAAACCAACCACCCTCTCCTCCCCGTCCTGAGAATACAAGCTGTGCTGGAGGAGGGCACTTGGTCCAGGCAGGGATGCTGACCATTTCTCCTGCCCTCCTATAGGAATCCTGAAGGTCAAATTTGGGCTCCAGTAGCCTTCTCTCCCACTTGCAGCCCCTCTTCCCTGCGCCCCAGACTGAGAGAGGGTTGCACATCCTGGTGTTCAATCAGTGTGTATTGAATTAGCCTACTCATTCAGGCACCAATCAGCTCATACACTGCCACACGCAATTCTTATTATCCAACTGTACCAGACATCTCCAATTCACTAATGTTTTTTTGGAAGAAGTGGGAGTCCCAGAACTGATGACTTGCTGGAGGATAGGAGAAGCCAGGAGGAATCCAAAGAGAAATAGGGAAGGAGGGAAAGAGGAAAAGAGAGAGGTGAGTTTGAGGGAGGGAAAGAGAGAGAAAGAGAATGAGAGACAGAGAGATGAATGGAGACAGATGGAGAGAGCTTGCCTTAGAGGAAGTCCATCCCAGGGCACAGGCTGTGGCTCGTGTACCAGTATGCTCACTACCCTGGTACTTAACTAAGAAAGTACCATTGTAGATAACAAAACAAAGAAAAATAACACAAAGCCCAGCCGACCAATAAGGCAGGTATTGTTGTCATCCTGGTGGTGTAGTGGTTAAGCGCTCAGCTGCTAACCAAAAGGTCGGCAGTTCAAATCCACCATCTGCTCCTTAGACACCCTGTGGGACAGTTCTGCTCTGCCCTATAGGGTCGCTATGAGTCAAAATTGACTTAATGGCAACTGGTTTTGTTGTCAGCCCTGGACATCCTCAAACCACGGAAGAGGGTCACAGCAGGCACCCAGCATCTTCTTACTGATTTGCTTCTGGGTCAGACAACTGAACTCCCCATGGCCCTCAAACCAAAAGGCCCAGCCGCCTGGCCTACCAGGTGGGCTCACATCTCACTAGGCAGCCCACTGGGCCTGGGCGGGTATCACACCAGTTGCATGGTCTTATGCTTCCTGTGATGACACATGGGGACATGAAGCTCTGTTATTCTGGCAGGCACCACAGACTGGTCTCTCTCAGCATTTAGTTCCTGGGTGTAGGTTGGTTTGTTTCTCTCTTAACCAGTTGGCACTTATGTCAGTATCCCCAAGGCTTTGGGGGGCTGATGGAGCTGCCATGTTGCAAGGGGACTCCCATAAGGTTCTCAGGCCCTGTGCCCACAGGCACTCCTCTGCCCCTGCCCGCCCCCTCCCCTTACATTTGCCCAGGGCCATGGGGGCTGCTTCTGAGAGCCCCGGCCATCTGGCTGTGCTATAGGGGGTGTGCAGGGCACATGTGCACTCCAAGCTGAGGGCCAGGAAGTGCTTGGAGTTCATGAGAGTCGATATCACTCAGGCTTGAGAATCGGACATTCCAGGGAGGGGAGATCCTACTTCTGCCCCTCACCAACTAGGTAACCTTGGACAAGAGGCTTAGACTCTCAGAGACTCAGTCTCCACATTTGTAAAATGGGGACAATCATAGTACCAAACTCATAGGTTGACATGAGGACCTCATAGACAGTGCTTAGCATAACGCCTGGCACATAATAAAGGCTCAATAAATGGTACCTATATACATATGCATCCTTACAAGTGAGGATGGTGGAACCTCGGCTCACTTACTTTGGACACTTAATCAGTTAAGATCAGTCTCTAGAAAAGGACATCATGGTTGGTAAAGTGAAGGGTTGGTGAAGGTGAGGGAGAGTGATTGACTCAGTGGTTGAAACAATGGACTCAAACATAGCAAAGATCATGAAAATGATGCAGGACTGGGCAACGTTTTGTTCTGTTATACATAAGGTTGCGATGAGTCGGAGCCAACTCAACAGCGACTAACAACAACAACCTGTTAAATCCATTGCCACTGAGTCGATGCCAACTCATAGTGACCCTATAGGACAGAGTAGAACTGCTCGATAAGGTTTCCCAGGAGCGGCTGGTGGATTTGAACTGCCAACCTTTTGGTTAGCAGCTGAGCTCTTAACCACTGCACCACCAGGGCTCCAAGGCAGCTTCTTTCCATGGCCCATACAGGGATTGAACTTGCGATCTTGGCATTATTAGCACCGCACTCTAACTAGCTGAGCTAACTGGCCACCTAACAACAACAACAATTACCATTATCATTATTATTAAGACTTCATGGAGGAGACTGGAACAATTCCTTTGGTACCAGGCCCCTCTACCCATCCCCTGTGCAAAATACAAATATGCAAAGTATTGGTTATCCTCGGGCCACTTGTCCTCTGCGGTGGTTGAAGGAGGGAGGCATGACTCTAGAACCCCACAAGAGATGGACCAATTGGGTAGCAAAGTAGGTGGTCATGTAAGGAGGACAATTAAGAGTGACCTTTCCAGAATCCAGATAAATCATTTTACCACCAACCGGCCATGGATCCCTAAAATGTCCACCATTGTCACTACTTTGGAGCCCAGGTCGCACCAGTGGTTAAGCATTTGGCTGCTAACCAAAAAGGTGGGCAGTTCGAATCCACCAGCCACTCCTGGGAAACCCTATGGGGCAGTTCTACTCTGTCCTATAGGGTCACTATGAGTCAGAATCAACTCGACGGCAACTGGTTTTTTGGTCACCACTTTGGGATAAGGCATTGTCCCCTTGTGAAAAGACCAAGGCTCCAGAGAGAGGTAAGGCACTGAATACATTTTGCGGGACGTCTTTTATCTGATCGTTTCTATCTTGTCAGACAGCTAGGAGGAACAAAATGTGTTAAGAGGGAAAGTTTAGTCTTAGATTACCAGCTGGGACAAGCTGGTCTGGAAGAGTTGTACGTGGGTGGCATGTGGTGTGGGTCATAGCAAGTGAGGGGAGATGTTAGGGTGCTGGGCTCCCCAAAAGAGGGGTGTGGCAAATAGACCCTAGGGCGGCCTCAGTGATTCCCACCCCCTGCTCTTCCCCCTGTATAATTCCCTCCCCTTGAGCACATTCTAAGTCCAATAGAATACAGCAATGGTAGTAGGATTTTGCAGATATAATTAAGATCCCAAGTCAGTTGATTTTGAGCTAATCTATAGGGAGATTGTCCTGGGTGGGCCTGACTTAATCAGGTGAAAGCCCTTGAGAGAGGGACCGGACCTCCACCATACCCCGAGGTGAGAGACTCTCTTGCAGGCTTGATGAAGTAAGTAGCCGTGTTGAGGAAGCCCACTAGGCAGGGAACTGTAGGCAGTCTCTAGGACCTGAAGGTGGCCTTCAGTCAGCAAAAAGCTGGGGCCCTCAGTCATACAGCTGCAAGAAGATAAATTCTGTCAACAACCTGAGTGAACGTGAAAGTTTATTCTTCCCTAGCCAGACCTCCAGAGGACAACACAGACTGCTTGATTACAGCTTTGTGAGACCCTGCGCAGTAGACCCAGCTAAGCTACACTCTGACTCTTGACCCACAGAAATTGTGAGATAATGCATGTTATTTTAAGCTACTAAATTTGTGGTAATTTGTTATACAGTAGTAGAAAACTAATATAAGGGGGAAAAGGTCCTGGAACAGGAAGTGGGAGATATTGAAAACAGGCTCCAACTATAGCACATTATCCTGCCTTTCTCTCTGGGAGGCACTAGCTGTGGTCAAAATAGTCGATCTTGACCACCTTACTGGGTCCCCACTCTATTTTTGTCTTGAGGTGCAAAGGGACCATGTTTTGGGGAACCTGCTGCCCTAGGAATGCTTGCTTGAAGCTGAAATAATAAGGGAAGCATGCTTGAGTCCCATTACCAGGGTGCCTCACCCTGGTGGAAAGCTAGGTCCCCTGGAGCTCCAAGACTTGCTCAGAGATGGGAGCTGTATCTCCTTCAGTGGACGCTGGGATTGGTTATCCTAGCATCCCTGGCCCTGATCCTATCATCTGCAGACCCTCTACCATCTTTAGGTAGACTTGGGGTCACTCCTGGGTAAGAAGGGCCCAGGACGCCCAGACTGTGCTCTTAGACCAAACAATGCTGACTTGCGCTTTGGTGCCGGAGCTGACTCTGGATCCCATCCCCACCACCCTGGGGCAGGTCACTGCCTATCCTTTCTCACTTCAGCTTCCCTCCCTGAATTCTAAAGGTCTGTGGGGCCTGCTTCCCTGGCCCTAGCCCTGTGTATCCTCCTTGCTGTTGGGCCCACACCACAGCAGGACACATGAGCTGACTTAATGTTCCTTGTGGATGGAAGCTGTCTAGCAGTGGCTTTAAAGCTTTTATTTTTAGCCCTTAAACCCTTTGTTCAGACAAAATACTTATAAGAAAACCCGGTCTGCAAGGACACAAAGGTGGAGCTACTCTGATTGAGTGGAGGAGGTGAGTGATCTCTCCCCTACACAGCTCTGCCTGCTTGCCGGGCCCCAACTCTGCCCATCTCTCCCCCAGCAACCCCTGAGGGGTTGTGTGGAGCCAAAGTGCATCTTGGAAGGTTGTTTGGAACCCCTGCCCAGGGCCCAGTCAGGTCTTCCTGTTTGTCTACCTCAGGGCTGGGGGGGACAGGAAGTTCCACCCTCTCAGTGCAGCTGTCAGTCAATGATAGCACAACGAATGCCCCCAGGCTATAGAGGCTGAGTCCCTAAACATTCTGTTGCTGAGATGTTTTCTACCTGGAAGACTACATTCCCTCCCCACCCCCAAGAGGCCTGACATGTGAACTTGCCGTCTGTGAGACAAATGTTGCTCTAGGGTTGCCAAGAAGAGCTTTAAATAGACTCAGTTGAAACGATGCTTTATGCATTACTTAATCCAGCCAACTCAGCAAGGAATCCTTCCACCATTCCCACCAAGAGGTGGTCTAGGCTCTCTTTGAACACTTCCCCTGATGAGGAACTCACTATCTCAGAAAGCAGGTGTCTTGTTGTTAGATGGCTCCTGTTAAAACTCTCTTCTGCCTCCCTGTAACCCTCACCCACTGGCTCTGCCTCTGGGGCTCAGCTCATCTACATCAAGAGGAACTCAGCTTACACAGGGCCAGTCTGCTCCTCCCCTTCTCCACTCTCCTCAGAGGCCACTTGTGTAGACTCTTACACTGGTGGCCCAATGAACCACACCTCCCAGTACTCATAGCCTTGTGTTGTCCCCTCTCACATTGACCTTCAGATTGTCCCCTCTCACAATGACCTTCTGATTGTCCATGTGGCTTGCTTTAGCCAATGGGATATTAACAAGCACAAGGCCTCATACTCTGGGAAGGTTCCCTCTTGGGAGCCAGCTGCCATGCTGAAGGAAGCACAAGTTAGACTACTGACTGACGCAAGGCCATGTGGAGAGATACCCTGGAGGATGAGGGTCTCTGTCCACAAGGTCTTACATGTTCCAACCCAGCTGGCCTCCCAGCTAGAGGAACCACGGGAATGACCTAAGCAATACACACGGAGCAAAAGAACTGCCCACCTGAGCCCAGGCAACCCACAAAATTATGAAAAAGAATAGCTTGTTATTTTAAGCTACTGCATTTTGGAATGGATTGTTATGCAGTAATTCCAAACCAGTTGCCGTTGGATCAATTCCAACTCATGGCAACCCTATGTGTTTCCGAGTAGAACTTCTCCATAAGGTTTTCATAGCTGTGACCTTTCAGAAGCAGATCACCAGATCTTTCTTTCAAGGTGCCTCTGGGTAGGTTAGAACCACCAACCTATCAGTTAGTGGCTAATCACTTAACTGTTTGTGCCTCCAGGGACACCTGAAAACCAGTGATAGACGTTTTCTGGGAGGAAATTTCTGGGATAGTATGACCCAGATTTTTCATCCAAGAACAGTAATTTGCAAAGAACATAGACCAGCTGGCTCAGCAGAGAGATAGCAAACATCTTTACTGGGACACTGAGAGCCCTTGCCACTTAGAATTTAATTAGGAGGAGCCTGTCAGAGATGGGAAGAGGGTCAGAACCTTTGGCATGAGCAAATCTGAGAGTCCTAGCTGGATGACAAATTAGGCAGAACAGCTTGACTTTCTGCCCAAAATGGAATTACGTTTCATTTCGAATTCCTTGCCACTTACAAATTACTTTTTATTTTATTACTCTACAAACCACCCCCCAGACAGGCTTGGGTGCTGTTTTGGATCAACGAGTCGTTCTCCAAAGCTGTGAAGGTGCAAATCATATGTCATTCTCAGTGGTTTGGGAAGAGATGCTTTTAGCTTTCAGAAAAGAGATTTGAGTACGTATTTGCAGTAATTACTTAGAAGTGAAAAAAAACAGCAAGATCAATTGGAGGTTATAACAGCATCCTGAACAGAGAGAATTAGGGTGAAATGTTCTAGAACAAAGGCTGCCCCAGCCTCCTTCATGCATTCACTCCGTAAGCATTAACTGTGCATCTACAGTCCCCCCTTTCCATGAGCTCACTGTTGGCCTGCAATATCATGTGGTAACAAGTAAGTCTGGGGCTAGGGAAGCTCATAGAAGAGCCCTGTCAGGCTGGCTTCCTAAAAGAAGCCATATGTAAGCTGAGAGCTAAAGGGTCAACAGAGCAAAGTGAACAAAGAGAAAGAACACTGACTAGTAGAGATTACTAGCTCCTTCCCGGTATCCACCCATCTCTTCTTCCTTACTAATATAACATCATTTTATCCTGGTGGGCAATGTGTCCTGTGAAAAACTATGTTTCCAAGACTCCCTTGTAGCTAGTAATGAATAATGAGGGATAAATGGCAGATTATAGGGTTTTTTGGAAGAAGTATTGACTCAACTAGAAAATGCAGCCTTTTGCCGTCCCCCTCTCCTTCCTCCATCTTCTTGCTTGGAACATGGACTTGATGGCTGGAGTATTAGCAGCCATTTTGTACCTTAAAGCAAACTTGAGGATGGAAGCCAACAGCTAAGAATGGTAGAGCAGAAAGTTAAAAGGAGCTTGGGTCCCTGACAACAATGGAACTGCTATACCAGCCCGAGAGCCCACCGCTAGGCTCCTTTCACATGTGAAAGAAAGAAATCGGTCATACTTAAACTACTTATTTGCTGTTGTTGTTGTTGTTATATGCAGCTGAACCTAATCCTAACTGATACACCTGCACGTGCAAAGACGCAGAGGTGAGAGAACGCATGGCGCATTCCTGGATCTGCAAATGGTTCCAAGTGGCTGGAGCTCAATAAAATATGTGACAGAGGAGACAGTGGTGAGAGGGGCTGGAAAGGGAAACAGGAGTGTCATGGATTGAATTGTGTCCCCCTAAAATATCTGTCAATTTGGCTAGGTCATGATTCCCAGTATCGTATGATTGTCTACCATTTTGTCATCTGATGTGATTTCCCTGTGTGTTGTAAATTCTATCACTATGATGTAATAAAATGGATTAGCGGCAGTCATACTGATGAGGTCTACAAGATTAGATAGTGTCTTAAGCCAATCTCTTTTGAGATATAAAAGAGAGAAGCAAGCAGAGACACATGGGGACCCCATACCATCAAGAAAGCAGCGCCAGGAGCAGAGCGTGTCCTTTGGACCTGAGGTTCCTGCGCAGAGAATCTCCTAGACCAAGGGAAGATAGATGACACGGACCTTCCTCCAGAGCAGATGGAGAAAGCCTTTCCCTGGAGCTGATGCCTTGAATTTGGACTTGCACCCTACTAGACTATGAGAGAATAAATTTCTCTTTGTTAAAGCCATCCACTTGTGGTATTTCTGTTATAGCAGCACCAGATGACTAGGACAAGGAGTATGACTGTAATTCTTGGGACAGTGGAGCACAGAGAGAAATCATAATCATTGGCGTTTTTGAAGGGGTTTAAAGAATACGTTCTCCCCTTCCTCTTTGCCACATCTGGAGAAAGGGCAACCTCTTCTTCCCCTGGAGGCTTCTCAGGATTAGGGAACAAAATGTCCTAAATGAAAGGGTGTGTCTCAATACTGGGAACCTGGTCACAGACAACAGTCCTCAGATGGGAGAACTGCCTCACGACTTAAGCTAAATTAAATCTGGCTCTGAGCCTCATTCCCAGGGTGGTGCCAAATTCAGCCTCTTCTTCCCAAGCGCCTTATAAGATTAGAGAGCAGAACTTGTAGGAAACCAAGCAGGCTCTCCAGTCCATGGGGTCCTTTCTGAGCTGCTGTTGCCCAGGCTGGCATGGTCCATGGGCAGCTTCGTGTCCTTAGCTAAGCCTGGGGACGGGAGCCCCTCCAAGGAGCCTGAGTCCACGGCTCCTAGTGAGCAGTCTCCTGCACCCACCAGCCACCCCAGCAGAAGTCAAATAGCTCCCAGGCTCTGCATGCAGGGCAGCAGGGCAGGCTCTCTGCCACCCTCAGAAGCCCCCAGACCCTAACTCTTCACCTTTCTAGGAGAAATGTCTCACTGCCTCTGGTCTGAGCCTCTCCCAGCAGCAGCCTTGTTGCTTTCTGAGACTCCAGGGAATTCAGCTTAAATCTCCTTGATAAGACTGAAATACTAATGAGATCTGCCTTCTACCCTTCTAGCCACTTTTCCCAGCCGTGGGGAAAGGGATGCTGTAAGAAACTCTTTTACAAACTTGATTCAGCCCTCTCCCATCATCACTGGCGGAAGAGGCCCCTGAAAAATGATGCAGCCAGGAGCAACTTGTCACAGCGGACAGCGAGGAAGCAATCAAAGACAATTAAGGTCATGTCAAAAGGACTCAGGAACCAGGAGGAAGAGGCTCCCACTGGCCAGAGATGGGACAATGTGAGCTTGGATAAGGATAGTAACAGCAATAGATCAAAACAGGTCAAATACATTTAAATCCAGGAGTCTGTAATAGTACTTTATAAAGAAGAAGAAACTAGTGATCAGTTGAGGATGCTAATGACCCAGTTCATTATTTTGAAAACTGATACATTTGAGAGAAAAAAAATCAAGCGAGAGACGAGGACAAAAAGAGAAACCACTTTGTCCCAAGATGTTTAAAAAAAAAAAAAAAAGAGTTTAGCCTGCAATGACTCTAAAGTCATGGAAACAGGAAAAGCAGCCACTCTCCAATGATGCACTGAGGACGGTGTCTCCTTGCTCTGTGCCATGGTGGTCAGTAGGAGGTATCTCCATGGGCCAGAGCCGGCAGGGTTTCCTAAGATATGATCTTCTAGAGAAAATGCCCTGAGGAAAACCACAGGCAGAAGAGGGTGTGGTTATTAGGATGGGATAGCAACAAGAATATTCCAGAAAGCTTATGGGCATTTTTCCAGGGTCCAACAAGTTATTTTACACAACTTCTTGTTGTTGTTAGCTGCCGTTGAGTCAGCCCCTGACTCATGGTAACCCCATGCACAACTGAATGAAATGCTGCTCAGTCTCGTGCCGTCCCCATGACCACACAATGTTCTGGTGGGATCCATAGGGTTTTCATTAGCTAATTTTCAGAAGTAGGTCACCAGGCCTTTCTTCCTAGTCTGTCTTAGTTGGGAAGCTCTGCTGAAACCTGTTCAGCATCCTAGAAACATGCAAGCCTTGACTGACAGACGGATGGTGGCTACACATGAGATGCATTGGCTGGGAATTGAACCAGGGTCTCCCACATGGAAGGCGAGAACTCTACGACTGAACTACCACTACCCTCATATTTTACATAAGAGTGAGTGATAAAAACAAGACGTCATCACCATTGGGAAGGGAGAGAACTGAGTAAAGCCATTGAGTCTGACAGTTTGGAGACTGAATATCATTCAAGAGAGTCTTTTCAGCAAGGTCTCGAGACTGTCTACCAAACTGCAGCACCTGAAGAAGTAAAAGGTGGAGCCAATCTGCTGAGAGGCTCAGCTGGGAGCGGAGAAAGGGGAAGAAAGTTAATTCAAGGAAGACATAGGGTCAACAGAGCTTCCTTTTTCAGGCTTTCTGTTTGTTTTTTAACTGAGGCAAAACACTAAGTAAGAGCATGAGGACTCCCTGGGTGGTGCAAACGTCTAACAAGCTTGCTGCTAACTGAAAGGTTGGAGGTTCAACTTCACCCAGATGCACTTTGGAAGAAAGCTCTGGTGATCTACTTCTGAAAAATCAGCCATTGAAAACTCTGTGAAGCATAGTTCTACTCTGACATACTTGGGGTCGCCATGAGTTGGAGTCAACCCCACCGACAACTGGTTTTTTTAAGAGCACAGATCTAGGATCAGACTGCCTTGGTTCGAATCCCAGCTCTGCCAATTACTAGTTGCATGATCTTGGACAAATTGCTTAATTACTTAATCGCTCTGTGCCTCAGTTTTCTCATCTGTCAATGGGGGATAATAACAGTGGAAAAGGCTGGAGCAGCTCCTGTGGAGAGCATTGTGGAGTTAAGACATGAACAAAAGGACTGCTGAGCAGCCGTGAGAGTCCTGAGAGAGAGCCCAAGAATTTCCAAGTCTGGGGCTGCCCTCGTCCTCACACAAGGCCGCTGGCCTTTCCTTTGCTGTGCTCTCCCCCAAGGGGGTCTCCACAGGGGCTGAGGGTCCTCTGGGACTATAGGAATTGCTGCACTCCTAAGGGTGTCCTCTTCCTCATGGCTTCTCTGAAATCTTCCCCCTTAGGGCATGTCGTGTTGAATTGTGTCCCCCAAAAAATATGTGTCAACTTGGCTAGGCCATGATTCCCAGTATTGTATGATTGTCTGCCATTTTGTCATCTGATGTGATTTTCCTATGTGTTATAAATCCTATCTTTGTGAAGTTGATGAGGTAGCATTAGTGGTAGTTACGTTAATGAGGCACGACTCAATCTACAAGATTAGGTTGTGTCTTAAGCCAGTCTCTTTTGAGATATATAAGACAGAAGCACGCAGAGAGACATGGGGACCGTATACCATCAAGAAACAAGAGCCAGGAGAATAGTGTGTCCTTTGGAACTGGGTTCCCTGCGCTGAGAATCTCCTCAACTGGGGAAGACTGATGACAAGGACTTTCCCTCAGAGTCGACAGAGAGAGAAAGCCTTCCCCAGGAAGCTGGCACCCTGAATTCGGACTTCTAGCCTCCTAAACTATGAGAGAATAAATTGCTCTTTGTTGAAGCCAGCCATTTGTGGTATTTCTGTTATAGCAGGGCTAGATAACTCAGACAGGGCATAAGCTTAAAAACGGAGCTTCAGAAATCAGTTTTATGCTAGATGCTTTCTCATTGCCATCTTGTCAAACATCTTGTCTAGACAACCACGTGAGGTACGTATTACCAACGTTTTACGGAGGAAGAAAATAAAGTGGTTAGAGGTCACACAGAGAATCAGTGAGAATCAGCAGTTCAAGCCCATCTCCAGGACTCCTAGACCAGCGCCTGCCTTCACCCCTCGTCCCTGTGGCGGTGGTGGTGTGTGTAGGGCGGGGGGTGGGGTGAGGGGGTGGGAGGGCTTCAGTCTCCAAAATGGCCTCCACAAAGCCAGCTTTCTGAGCCGTGTAGCTAAGTCATCTGAGGGGGCAGGATGACTTGAGGCCTGTGGGAAACAACTCCTCCCCTACTCTTCTACCCAAGTTTTGAACCTCCTTACAGAAAATGCAAAATAGTATTGAGTGCTAGGCTCTAATTATTAGCCCTGAGCCCGGTGACAAAGAGGCATTATCTCCAGCCTGTTACCTGATCCAGAGGTTTTGGATTTGTCAGCGCCCCCAATCACGTGAGCGAATTCCTTAAAATAAATTTCCCTCTCTTTCTCTCCCTCTCCTTCTCTCTCTTTATGTATACAGGCATGGGCTGCAGCATTGTTTGGGCGACATCTGACCCTCTGTGGTCCCATAGTTGTTTTTTTTCATAAAGGGAAAGCAGTTCTCCTTCTGTTTATTAATTTCCCCCTAATGGTTTTAAAGACCCCAAACCCAGACTCTCGCAGCACTGGACCACGGGTGGGATTCAGGCAGGTGAGGCAGAGGACATGGCTCTGGGTACAGGCCGTGGATTTGTCCAGCAGGCAGCCAGGGCTGCTCCTGTTCTTCACGCAAGTGGACAGCTGGCCGGGCTGGGCGCCTCCGCCCCCTTCTCACTTGCCTCCTCTCGCTCTCTGCTTCTTCAACAATGGCTCCAAACAGGGGCAGTCCCACTTCTGAATGCTTAGCAGCTTGCTGAAGTTCATTCCTAAAGGCAAAGAAACTTCTGGCTCCCAGGAGAAGTAAGCGGACAGCCCACACCGCTCCACCTCCTGCCCCAGTGGCCACGCACGTCGGCCACGCTTTGGCCACCCCTCATTGGAACTGGAGCCCACTGACTTTCAGACCAGTAGGTGGGATAGGGCGGGGCAGGGGCTGCCACAACAGGGGCGTAAGCAGGTGTTTCCTGATGGCCCACAGCCCTCTGAGCCAGGATGGACCAAGGGGCCAAGCCTGTGGCTCGTCTTGGCCTTGGAATCTCGAGGCCAAGACTCTGGGCTTAGCGCATCTTGAATGGCATCACACCCCTACCTTCTCTTCTCAGCCTGGCTGCCCCACCCACCACTGCCGGTCTGAACTCACCGCTCTGGGGCTGAATTCCCAGCGGGGCTCCAGCCCTCACCAAGGCCCATGCTGACTCCCTCAAGCTGTGTGAGCAGACACAGTGCATGTGGAGGCTGTCCTGGCCAACTGCTCCAGCTGGGTCACTGCATAATTCGCTCTGGTTAAACCCTCCCAGGCCCACCAGGGCGCTGATGGTTCATGACCTGCTTGCTGGGGAAGCAGGCCCATGGCACAACCCCTCACCTCTAGGAGAGAACTCCTGAACCCCAGGTCGCAGCCCCCCACCTCTGTCTATGAGAGAACCCCGGAACCCCAGGTCACAGTCTGTGTGGTGGCAGCTGCCTCACCTGGTTTAGGAAGGCAGCTGTCACTCAAGGACCTCTGACCAGCCCCAGGCAGGGCCCTGGAGGTCCTACCCTGCAGTCCACACCTGCAAAGTCCCTTCCCGGGAGACAGCAGCTGTGCCTTAATGTGTGTGCGCTCCAAAGCTCTTGCCATCCGGGCAGAGATGCTGAAGCCCCCTCCCTCTTGAACCGTTTCTGGAGTGATCAGGTGGAAATCAATAAACCAAGGACACCCAGCGATGACAATGATGGCCGGAAGAGGGCTCCCATAAGGTTTTAATATAATAGACTTTAGTATGGGGGAGTTGGTTCATAACTAGGTTGTACTTAAGTCCAACGATTGTAACCTGGGAACTGCCTGTATGTAATATGGTGTTCGCACAACGTCCAAATCACACAGTGTCCTATCTTACAGAATGTTTCGTGGACATTAAGTGATGCATGACTCGTGTGTGTGTGTGTGTGTGTGTGTGTGTGTGTGTGTGTGTGTGTGTATAAATCCTGTTGCCATCAAGTTGATTCCTACTCATAGCGATCCTATATGGAGCCCTGCTGGCTCAGTGGTTAAGAGCTCGGCTACTAACCGAAAGGTCAGCAGTTCAAATTCACCAGCTGCTCTTTGGAAACCCTATGGGGCAGTTCTACCCTGTCCTAGAGGGTCACTATGATTTGGAATGGACTTGATGGCAACGATTTTTTTTTTCTAATGTATATACATATATTTAAGGAGCCCTGGTGGCACAGTGGTTGAAGCAATCGACTGTTAACTGAAAGGTCAGCTGTTTGAAACCACCAGCCACTCAGAGGGAGAAAGGCATGGCAGTCTGCTTCTGTAGAGATTTACAGCCTTGGAAACCCTATGGGGTCACTATGAGTTGGAATCAACTCAGCGGCAGTGGGTTTGCATTTTTTATGAGTCGGAATTGACAGCAATGGGTTTGGTTTTTGTACATATATATATCATTTTATTTATTTCTTATTGGTTCTGTTCTGCTAAGACACCTGTGCACACGTGTGCACAACCTGGCCAATGTAGAAAGAAGGACAAGGGTGCTTCTTTCATACACACAGTGGGACTTGGGCCTGTCCCAGTGAGGCACAGCTAACTGCCTTCCCCTCAGGTGTTGGCCGTAGTCACCGTGGAAATCTCCCCACTGAAAAGGACTGAATGGCCTGATTTTTTGTTTTATTTCCAAACATAGGATTTTAGAATGCAGAGAGCAGTCACTGGTTTTCTCTTATTTTAATGCCAGCTGAGCCACATAAAGATACCAGGTGGCCGCTCGTTAGCTGCTCCTGGCTCGCAGGAATGAGCCTCTGGGCTGGCTCCCTGAGTCAGTCTCTGTCACTGGCCTTTGGCTCACAAATGAGTGTGTAGCCTTGACTGTGATCTATTCTTATTCACTCAAAAAACATTATTAAGCAATAGGAGGCTTCAGGTCCTGTGTCAGTCACCAGGGATACAAAATGGGTAAGAGACAGATCCTGGCCCAGAGAAGGGCACAGTTGAGCTGGGGAAGCAAATACATAAATAATTATAAATAAACATGGCAACTGCATGAGGCTCCCAACGCAGCTCAACATACTCAGTAAAGTAGGTGATAGAAGAGGCAATCGTAGGACGGAGGACTTGAAGAAAGTGGTGAAGATTTGGAATATTCATTATGGAAAATCAGAAAGTCAGCAGACCAGGTGGAGGCACCGGTACCCCACTGAAGCTGGACCACAGGCCAGTCTGCAGGAGATATGTTTTCTCCAGAAGGGTTCATCAAAGAAGGCAGATGGTGAGGTTGTGGTCAGAGCGTGAAGCATTAGAAGTAAAGATTTCAGATGAGGAGCTGCTCTGGGATGAAGGCAAGGTCCTGGGTCTGCCTTGGGAGTGGGCAGCAAAAGGCATGGGAATCACAGCCATACAGGAGTTCAGCCTGTGGTAGGACAGGTTGTGTCTGCAGACATTTGCAGTCTCCTGGGAGTTAAGGGATTATGGTGGGAGTGGAATGAGGAAAACGGTATGTCACATTCCAACATCTTCCGGGAACAACCAGAGCTCAGTGGAGACGCTGAGGAGTGGATTCACTTCTCTCTGCCTAGGCTTCCTCAAAGACAGTGATGATAATACCAGGCTCCCAGGACTCCTGTGGAGCTGTCCAAGGCTGTTTCCTTCCTTCCTCCCCACCCTGCCCTAGTTTACTTCTCCAGATCACTCGGGGAAGAATCAAACATTGTATGGAAAGCATGAATACATGCCAGCTGCGGAAGCTAAAATTCAATGTTGAACCACTATTGAACATTGATTCTAGCATACATTCAATGTGTATTATCATGTTAAGTAAAAGAATGAGAACTCTTAAAGGAAATAGTAAGAGGGAAAGGCACAAACTGAAGGAGGTGAGTTAAGAGATCTTGCCTCTCTCCTTTTCTCCTTGGGTGAAAATAGCAAAGTGCACTCACTTGGCCAGGCAAGGCTGGCAGCCTTCCTAGCTGCTGAACAGGGGTAGTGCAACACCACTTCCTGCCATGATGAATGGCAAGCTTCAAGGCTGCTCTTTATAGACAGTCAGGTGGAAAAGACCTTACTTGTCCCTCTCCCACCCCATGACCACAGTTGAAAGACTTACCTTGCCCCAGCCCTACCTCTGTGAAGAGATTACTCTACAGGCATTCAGACCCCTTCCAAGACAAAAGCAGGACAAGCTGAACCCCCACTTCTGGGAAGAAATTCCTGCTTAGCACCAGAAAGGTGAGAAGAGTGGGATCAGTCTCCACCTTGGCACCAAAAGACCTGGGTTTGAATCCCAGCTCTACTACTCCTGCTTGTGACTTTAGGAGGCTCACTCAACCTCTCTAGCCTCAGTTTCCTTTCCAGTAAGGCAGGCAATGTGGGGTTGTGGTTGAGGGTCCAAGCACAGGTGTCACACTTCTGGAGTCACTAGTGGTGACCGTGTCCTCCCCAGTTATGAAGCCCAGCTTTGTAAGCATTCCACATGACTAAATGACTGTAGTAGCATGCAGTGTCCCGTCTCCTATGGCCCATTTGGCCTTATCCTGGACCAACTGGGTCACTACCACCACCAGTTGCCATGGAGTTGACTCTGACTTCTGGTGACCCCATGTGTGTCAGAGTAGAACTGTGTTCCACAGGGTTTTCAATGGCTGCTTTTTTGGAAGTAGACAGCCAGGCCTTTCTTCCAAGGTGCCTCTGGGTTAGCAGTTGGTGCCAAGTGCTTTATCTTCAGTCTCACTAATTCTGACTTCCATTATCTCAATTCTGCTCCTATGACTTTCTATTGAGTTGTCTAATTCTGAAATTTTATTGTTAATCTTTTGGATTTCTGTTTGCTGTCTATGGATTCTTGCAGCCTGTTAAATTTGTCATTATGCTCTTGTATAACCTTCTTAAGTTCCTCTATCGCTTTGTCTGTGTGTTCCTTGGCTTGTTCTTCATTTTGCCTGATCTCTTCCTGGTAAGTTCCTCTATTGCTTTGTCTGTGTGTTCCTTGGCTTGTTCTTCATTTTGCCTGATCTCTTCCTTGGTCTCTTGAAGATCTCTGTATATTAATCTTTTGAATTCTACCTCCAGTAATTCCAAGAAGTTCTCTTCATCCAGAAGGTTTCTTGATCCTTTGTTTTGGGAGCTGTTGAAGCCATCGTGGTCTGGCTCTTTATGGAATTTGATATTGACCATTGTCTCCAAGCCATCCATAAGTTATTATATTTATTTATTTTACATTTGCCTTCTGTGTCCTAACTTCTTATTTTGTTTTGATATGCCGAAATAGGCTGATCACATGAGCTAGTTTGATTATGGTGCCTTTGAAGCTCTCACATCCTGTCACCAGGTGGTTAGAGCTGTTACTAGGTATGTGAGCCCAGGAGTACGTTTACTTTTCTTTTATGAATTCAGCTCAGGTGTCCAGGTAGTTGGTCACCAAGTGTGTGGTGCTCTCATCTACAGTCCTAGATGGGCAGGGGTGATTGGAGTAGGCATAGGTATCTGGTTGCAGTAGGGGCTCATGTGCTGAGCTAGGCAGTGGTCTGACAGCTGCCCCTGAGTGTCTGGGAGGAAAGTGTGTCCCTGTTCCCTACAGCATGTAGGTGGGTAGGTTTTGCAGCCAGATTATGGGCACCCAATGCTGTTGGCTGTAAGGACTGGGAGGCACCACTTATTTTAGACCCCTGTCATGGGTGGCTAGGTGACGTGGATGGAGCCACCAGTCCTCAGGCCCCTGATGTGGGTAGGTGAGGACCCTGATTAATGGCCAGAGTGGTGTAAAATGTCATGAATATGGCACTCCGCCTTATAGCTGATACAGTTGAAAATAGGCTTTAGGTATATACCTTGTTGTACTGTGCTAATGAGGGCCTACGCTGTTGAAATGGGCCCACACAGGTCTATGCAACAGTGAAAGGCATTCAAAGTCCATGGACCCCTTATACCCGTGCTTTGACAAAGGGGCTGTGCCTGCCCAGAGTTCCTGGCTTAGGGGAGCTGGCAGATTATTTTTCCTTGTTTGTTAATTTGTTCCCTCTCCAAAGCCAGGAGAATGACTCAGGGTGTGTGACAGGTCCTACTTCTGGTCCAGGGGACTCAGCAATGGCTGAAGCTGGCCTGGGACCCGGTGCAGAGTGGAGAAGGGGCAGGTAAATGGGAAAGAGGTTCTTCCCAAAGGAGGTATTTTTGATCCTCGTGGTAGGTTAGATGCACGTACTTATCTTTTGCCAGTCGAGTGCTACTTTCATTGGTTCTGGAGTCTTGAGTAGACTCTCCGCCACTCGGTCTCTCCCGATGCGCAAAATGCATCTTGAGCTCCACTGCTTGCCTCACTGCACATGTCAGCTGATTCAGCCTGCAGGGTGCCAGTTCCCGCTGGGTCAGGTCTGGCAACTCCTTGCTGCTTCTGAACCATCTCTCACTTCCCCTGCTGCTCAGTCCAATTCCTCAACTTTGCCTTTGATGTTCAGGGCTCCTAGATTGTCGTATATAATGGATTCACTTGTTTTTTCAAGTCTTTGCTGTAAGAGGGACCACAGGAAGCGCCTGACTACTGCGCCATCTTGGTCCCCCCTACAGTTTGTATTCTTGCCCACCTTCCTCTCAAGGCTCATTTATAAGCTCTGTAAAGCACAAGATAGTATCTTGTTCATCATTGCCTCCCCCAAAATGCCTTCTACAAAGTGAGTTTTCAATAAGGCAGCCACTGTTACTTGGTATGCATATTTTCCAGTATTTGTAATCATTTTAACTGCTTTATTGAGATATAATTTACATTGTGTTCAATGATTGTTTAGTAAATTTATCGAGTTGTGCAATCATCACCACAATCCAATTTTAGAACAGTTCCGTCACCTCAAAAAGATCTCTCAGGCACCTTTGCAGTCATTCAAGTTCCCACTCCAAGCTCTAGGCAATCTGTAATCATTTTTACTAAAAACAAAAACAAATAAGGGCCAAACTTTTTTTTCCAACTGTTTTGCTATCAGGACAATTGTAACAGAACTTTGCTAATTTCACACAGATTCACTGAAGATTCAGGGAAGGACTGAGTAACCATAGTTTTAAAAAAATAATGCAGTGTTCTATGTTGGTTTGCCAAACACACCTTTGAGGTATTTCCTAAGTGTGCTATGCTAATTTTTTTCCAACAGCAACATGTAAAAAATGTATCTGACCTGACACCCTTGAACCCGAAAGGCCACGTATTCTACAACAAAGCAGAGACTTGGACCCAATGGCTCTTCACCCCACCCAGGAACATCACTTCAGTAACTCTGCCCACTAATGACAGCTAAACTAGTAGCAGGTCTCAATTAATTTAATTCGTTTTTTTCCGTTTGCTATTTCTTTCTTCTCCCACCCATTTTTCTCTCTTCCTCCACGCAGAGAAATGACCCCTAGAACTGAGTAGCTCAAAAGCAAACAGCAAGAAAGGGAAGCAGAAAAGAAAGGGTTAGGAACTCAGGTCATTCACCCAACTTCTCATGCAAGGAAGGAGTCATCTCTCTTTCCTGACTCCATGTGGGTCTTCCAGTGTCTGGGAGCTCTCTATTTGAAGGTCTCTACCCCATATTTCTTTTCCAGATCAAGCAGGCCCTCTTTCTTCAATGCATCCTTATTGGCTGTGAGAGTGTTCTTCTGGACACACTTATTTGTGAGTAGCAGGGTTTGGAACCAGAAAGACCAGGGGTGGGATGGGAGTAGGGGGTTCTAATGTCACCATTCTCTAGCTGTGCTACCTTAGGCACGTTCCTAACCTCACTAAGCCTTAGTGTGCTCATCTGTAAAATAGAACCAGAATTGCCTACCTCAAAAAGATTATTGTGAGCAGGGACTCAAACAGACACTTGTACGCCAATGTTTGTTGCAGCATTATTCACAATAGCCAAAAGCTGGAAACAACCCAAATGTCCACCAGCAAATGAACGGCTAAACAAAGTGTGGTGCGTGCATATAATGGAATATTACTTAGCCATAAAGGGAAAAGAAGTTCTGATACATGCTACAACATGGATGAATCTTGAAAACATTATGCTAAGTGAAATAAGTCAGACACAAAAGGACAAATACTGTATGGTTCCACTTATGTGAAATATCTAGAACAGGAAATGTATAGAGACAAGAGTTTGTCAGTGGTTACGAGGGGGTGGGGGCAGAGGGAATGGGAGTTATTGCTTAAGGGGTACTGAGTTTCTGTTAGGGATGATAAAAATATTTTTTTGGAAATAGATACTGGTGACAGCTGCACAGCATGGTGGGTGTGATTAATGTCACTGAATCGCACACTTAAGACTGGTTGAAACAGCAAAATTTTTGTGATATATATTTTACGGCAAATTTTTTTTTTAAAAAAGACTATCGTGAGAATTCAATAAATTAGTGTAAGCAAAATGTAAGATTCCAAGTAGGTGATCAATTAATGGTAGTTTTTTTTTTTATTATTGTACTTCTTAAATCATGGTCCCTGGTAACAGCTACCTGAATACACTTACACAGGGCCCCCTCCATATACAGTACTATAGGGCTCTTTCCTCCTGTTGTAAACTGTACTGTTTGACCACTGGACATGCTTTCCTTTCGCCTTTGGTAGACTGCTCCCCCACTCCACAGAAACAGCAAGTCATACAATCAGATCAATGATTTTAAAAAGAAATGCTGTTGGCAGAGTAAAAACTAGGCATGTCTGGTAAAAAATCATGCAACAATCTAGGCAAAAAATGACAAGAGCTTAAATAGAGTGGGGAGTAATGGGGCTGGTGGAGGTCAGACCTGAGAGATATTTGGAAGTAGAATAAGTAGAACATGACAAATGATTGCGAGAGGCAGCATAGTGTAATGAAAAGAACACAAGCTTATTCAACCTCTCTTACTTTTGTACTTGCCTCACTATATTGCTGGGATGCTGGGAAGTCATTCATTGAAATATTTACTGAGTGGCTTCTATGGGGAAACCCCGGTGGTGTAGTGGTTAAGAGCTACAGCTGCTAACCAAAAAGTCAGCAGTTTGAATCCACTGGTGCTTCTTGGAAACCCTATGGGGCAGTTCTACACTGTCCTATAGGGTTGCTATGAGTCAAAATCAACTTGACAGCAACAGGTTTGGTTTGGTCTGGTTTTTGGCTACTATGGATCAGTCTCTGACCTAGGTGTCAGGAATACAGCCTAGAACAAGACAGAGGCCCTGCTCTCTTGCAGCTTACAGTCTAGATAGAGGATAATGTATTTTAAGGGACGGTCCATAGTAGACTCTTAATAAACAGTGGTGAATATGTCAAACCATGAGAAACTCTACAACAAATTGTTAAGTAGTCGTCGATGCCATTAACTGTTCATTAAAAAATGATCTCTCATCCCATAAAACAAAGCAGGACTAATGAGGCACAACAGTCCAGGGACAAGGGCTAGAAGGCAGAAGGGGACAGGAAAGCTGGTGATAGGGAACCCAAGGTTGAGTAAGGACAGTGTTGATGTGTTGTGAGGTTGTCAACCATCGTCATAGGGAACATGTGTACTAACTGTTTAATGAGAAACTATTTTGTTCTGTAAAACTTCATCTAAAGTTAGAATAGCAGCACAATTGGAAGAGCGTAGTCGATGTCACTGAACTGTGCATGTAGAAATTTTTGAAATGGTCTATCTTTGGCTATGTATATTTTCACCAAAAAAAAAAAAAAAAAAGAGGTCGAGAAGGGAGAGTGTTGGCATGTCGTGGGGTTGTTAACCAATGTCATTAAACAATATGTGTACTACTGTTTAATGAGAAACTATTTGTTCTGTAAACCTTCACCTGAAGTACAATTAAAAAAAAGAAAAAGGATCTCTCAGGGATTTCTGTGTAAAGGTAACATATGAAAAATGGATTACAGCATCTGTAATCCAGTCCTGTGCCATCTTCACAACCATTGGCATGTTTGAGTCCAGTTGGATAATATTCTGTTGTGATCCAGAGGATTTTCACTGGCTAATCTTCAGAAGTAGATGCCCAGGACTTCTCCCTAGTCTATCTCAGTCTTGAAGCTCCATTGAAACCTGTCCACCATGGATGACCATGCTGGTATTTGAAATACTGGTGGCATAGCTTTCAGCATCATAGCAGCATAAAAGTCACCACAGTACAACCAACAGACAGCCAGGTGGTGGGACACTCTTGGTTAAACACTTGATATTTTATGATACCATCATCAAAAATAACTTCATTTTTATGTGGAAAGAGGACTAGTGCTGTCACATTATAGGGATTACAGCTAATGTCACATAACCACATGTGTATAAATTTTTGTATGAGAAATTAACATGAGCTGTAAACTTTCATCTAAGGCACAATAAAAAAAATTACATTTTTAATTGTTTGTTGTTGGTATACAGGAATGCTAAACTGACTTTTGTGTATTAATCTTATATCCAGCAACTTTGCTAAACTCTGGTACACATGCATGTCAATAATTGCATGTCAATTCTTTTGGGTTTCTATGTAGTGATCATATAACCTTCAAATAGGGAATTTTATGACCTCGTTTCCAATCTTTATTCCTCTAATCTCTCTTTTTTGTCTTATTGAACTGATGAGTGCCTCCAGTACAATAAAACTAATGATAGTGGGTATCCTAATCTCATTCCTGATTTAAAGGAAATGCTTCTTATATTTCTTATTTCCTTAAAGTTGCTTTTTGTTTGTTTGTTTTTAACAGATACCTCTCATCAAAGTAGAGACATTATCTTTTATTCCTAATTTAGAA
Source organism: Dugong dugon (assembly GCA_030035585.1). Lineage (NCBI taxonomy): Eukaryota > Metazoa > Chordata > Mammalia > Sirenia > Dugongidae > Dugong > Dugong dugon. The sequence goes on along the minus strand of CM057469.1, from coordinate 15,904,055 downwards.
CAAGTTTTTAGCATGAATAGTGTTCAAATTTATCAAAGGTGTTTTTGCATATATTGAGATAATTAGGTGGTTTTCCTCTTTTAATCTGTTAATATGGTAATATATTATATTTGCAGTTTTCTGATATTAAGCCATTCCTATAGAGTTGCTATGAGTTGGAATTGACTCAATGGCAACCGTTCGGTTTGATTTTAGTACCCAGGAAGGAGCCCTGGTGGCCAAGTGACTAAGTGCTCAGCTGCTAACCGAAAGGTCAGTGGTTCAAACCCACCAGCCACTCTGTAGGAGAAAGATGTGGCAGTCTGCTTCCATAAACATTACAGCCTTGGAAACCATATGGAACAGTTCTACTCTGTCCTGTAGGGTTGCTATGAGTCAGAATGGACTCAACAGCAACAGGTTTGGTTTGGATTTGGTTAGTATTAGTACCCAGAATAAACCCAACTTAAATGTGGTATATATTTTTTTTAATATCATGCTGATATTTTATTTAATGTTTTTGTGGCTATATTCATGAGTGAAATGGGTCCATAATTGCCCTTTCCCATAAAGACTTTGTCTGGTTTGGGTATTATTGAGAGAGGAAGATGCTATAATCCAGCTTTCATATGTTATCTTTACACAGAAATCCTTGAGAGGTCGTTTTTAACGAACAATTAATGGCACCTACAACTACTTAAGAATTTCTAATGGTTTGACATCATAGTCAACAAAAGGTAGATGTTAAAATCTGTCTTGTTCCTCTTAAAAATATCTAGACATTTGCCCAGCTCCAATCCTCTAGTGCCTTCCCTTTTGCTGTAATTCCTCAGAGTTGACCAACATTGGTGCTTCTGGAACTCGTCACACCTATGTTTGTGCCCTCACAACCTGGGAAGCGGCCCTGAGAAACCCAAGAACTGGCTGTTGTGCACTGCATGGGTTTGTGCACAGTTCGTGAAGCTCTCGAGTTTCTTAGAAGAAACGTATTTTACATCGGAGTTATTACTTGTGAGTTCCTGGGTATGTGAGCTGTTGCTATCATTTAGACAGAACTTTCTCAGTTTGTTTCTGGGCAGGCAACCGAATGTAAGAGCACTTTGTGGCTGGGCTGCCGACTCCAGAGCAAGACATCATTGCTATCATCTGCAGGCCCCTGCGGGGCCTTCCCTCCATCAGCGTGCTCCATGCCCAACCCTTCCTGGGTGAGCTAGTGGGCGCCAGGAACCTCAGGGCAGAGAGAGGTCCAGCTGTGCAGTTCAAAAGCAGGAAAATGCCTGCACCCCAGGGGCCTACCCTCACAGAACCACTGGCCTTGTCCTTTCATCTTCTGGCTGCACAGGCCTGAGCCAGGCTGTCTAATCACCAGAAGGGGCCCCCTGCCTGGCTCTCGCATGGAAAGCCAGCAAGGCCCCTCCTGCTGGCAAAGCCTAACCCAGCTCGGCTTTGGATTAAACACAACCCGACTCACTCTTTACAAGATCTAAGGGGATTCTGAAGGCTGAGTCAGAGGGGTCATAAGATAAAGTGGTGGTTTACCTAAAGATAAGTAAAGGCTTTGTGTGTGGTTTTTTTTTGTTTTTTTTTTTAATTCCTGCTCTTTTCTCTGCCCTCCTTTTCCTCCTTTCCCTCTAGAAGGAAAGATGAAAGCAAAGGAGAGGAGAAGAGGAGAGAGGAGAGGAGGGGGAGGGGAGGGAAGAAGGAAAAGAAGCTCAAGAAAATATGACCACATCTTAAATTTTCCTGAAAACAGGAAGTGGCTTCAGAAGTTAACCAGGTTAGCATGAAGAAACCACAGCAGCCCGGAAGATGGAAGGGCAAGCTGGATGTGTGGTTGAAGCCAGTAACATTCAGCAGCTAAGCGGGAACATTCTGTTCCCTAGGCTGGGACTGCACAAAGCTGCCACCGCAAATCAGTGGGCCAGGTACCCCCTTCGCTGGGACAGCCAAGTGCATGGTCCCCAGAGCTGCTTTTTGCTTGATGAACCAGAAAGAGTTCCCTCTACTGAACTATCTGGCCTGGGCCCTGGTTTCCTGACTAGACTCTGACTGATACTCTTCCCCATCATCTCCCAACTGCCCCCCGCCAAAACCCTCGGGTTTTTGTGTGTCCCTGTGGAGGTCTATTTCTCTTCCCAGTGCTAATTGTTGGTCTCTTTAACCAGGCTTCATCAGAATAAAAATCAACGGTAGGGGGAAAAAAGAAGAGTAGGAAAGGGAATGCCCCAGTCTATCTAAAATGTTTCTGTTATGTTTCTATTTTCCATTATAAAAGAAAAAATATTCAGAGAAAATATGGAAAAAAACTGAAAAAGTTTAAAAAAGAGAGAATTACCCCTAGTTCCACTACTCAGAGACAATTGATACTAATATTTAGGGGAACATCTATGCCCCACTTAACACCCTTCATTTTTTCCAGTTTAAGAAGATATAGGTAAATAGGTGTTAAAAATAGCAATTATCACCACACAGAAGCATTTTGGGTAAAAGGACTGTCCGCCTTATCCCTCTAATAAAGTCCTCTTTAAAAATCATTCTCTCAAGCTATAATAAGGTGGGAAAAGATCTCTCACTTTCTCCTATGCTTTCTAAATTTTAATTTGTTACTGTGGCGCTATCACATTCTTGTTCCTGGGTGGTGCAAACAGTTAACACTCGGTTGCTAACCAACAGGTTAGAAGTTCAAGTCCACCCAGAGGCACCTCAGAAGAAAGGCCTGATGATCCACTTCCAAAAAATCAACCATTGAAAGCTCTACGGAGCACAGTTCTACTCGGATGCACATGGGGTCACCATGAGTTGGAACTGACTTTACAGTAACTGGTAATCACATTCTCATTACTTTGGGGGCATATTTTTTGAGGGATTACAAATTTGTTCTTCAGTACCTCCAATATCCTCACAAAGAAAAGATCTTGTGTGTTTGCACAAATCTAAATGCAGCGTGGCAGATTGAGGATGGCCACACATTCTTTGACATTCCTCCCAGAAGGAGGTAGGGTCTATTTCCCCATCTTTTGAATCTGGAGTTGTGACTGTTTTGCCCAATAGAATAAGGTGGAAGTGATGCTGTGCTGATTCTGGCCAGTCTTTAAGAGGAAGGGCAACTGCTGCCTTTGTTTCTTGGGCCCCTGAGACACCATGAAAAGACCACATGGAGAGGCCCTAAGAATACATAAAGTAGGGGCAGAAACCTGTGGAGACCAGCCTTCCAGCGTCCCTGCCAAGGTGCAGGCATGTGAAGCCATTAGACCCTCCAGACCAGACCAACACCAGCCACCAGCTGAACACCAGTGAGTGACCCTAGTTGATGCCACATGGAGCAGAAGAATCACCCACCTGAACCCTTCCAGAATTTTCAACTCCCAAAATGGTGAGATATCATAAAATGGTTGTTGTTTTAAGTCACTAAGTTTTGGGGAAGTTCTTACGCACAGATATCCAGAACACCTAAAGTGAAGAAAGACACATTCAGTGGAGGAAATTAAGAGATCAGAACCAAGAACACTGGGGCGTAGTTAAGATTTTATTTCTTCTTGATGATTACAAAATGATTCTTTCCTTCTGGTCTTTTATCTTTAACAGTTGCAATATCCTGTGTATATAATTTTGTATTCAGCTTTTCTCATTAAACATTTCCATGCTACTATAAATTCTTCATGTACATCACAATACCCCACAGAGTGAATGTACCAGATATACCTGTATAGTAAAGGATTTAACCTTGGCCACAGACAAGTCTTGCCTTCACCCTTGGCCCCTAGGAGGCAATCTCTAAGCCCTTGGAATGTCCTACTTGATAAAAGTGTCTTTGCTTACCTAGGGTCTTTGGGCCACATCAAATTGTCTAACAGTGTGATTTCTGGTGGGGACTTTGAGTCATATAGTATCAACTTGACCTCTGGAGGAGCTGGAGACTGAGATCAGCCATGGGGGTAGTCAGCCATGTTTATGTGACAGAACTTCAATAATATCCCTGGACACCAAGGCTCGGGTGAACTTTCCTGGTTGACAATACTCCAAGCACATTGTCACACATTATTGTTTAGGGGTGTTAACACCCTCTATGACTCCACTGGGAGAGTTCAACTGGAATCTCCACATCTGGATCTCCCCTGGACTCTTCCCCATGCATCTCTTCCCTTAGCTGATTTTAATCTGTTATCTCTTCCACTGTAATAAACTGTAACCATGAGTATAGCAGCTTTTAGTGAGTTCTGTGTTCTTCTAGCAAATTATCAAAACTGAGGGTAGCCTTGGGGACTCCCAGACTTGAAACTGGGTGTCAGAAGTAGGGGTGTTCTTGGGTACCCCTAAACTTTGCAGTTAGTGTTAGAAGTAACGGTGGTCTTGTGGACTGCTCTCACACTTCACAAACCTATTATCCAGACTTCTTTAAAAATTCATTTTATTGATGTAAATTTCCAATTTTAAGTGTACATATCAATTAGTTTTGAAATGTACGCAGTCCTGTAACCACCCCTACAATCACGATATAGAACATTTTCATCATTCAAGAAGTTTCCTCATGGCCCTTTGTAGCCAATCCCCTTCTCCCACCCTCTCAACATTAAAAAAAATAGTAATTAATCCACAAATATTTAAAGAATGGTTCTTTTTATCCATCTTTGTGTTGGACTCTATGAAAGATAAGGAAGAATTTTTAGACAAGTTTCCTGCCCTCAGTGAACTTGAATTCTATGTGAGAAGTGCAGCTGAAGGACAAGGAGAATAAGGAGCAGTGGGAGGGAGGAGAGGGAAAAAGGAAAGAAGGAGGTGGGAGGAAGGAGAGAAGCGGGCCAGATGAAAGTTCCACCAGATGAACTGGCTTTCCATTCTCCTCATCCACTCCTCTTCTGGCAAAATGGAACAGATGCCCCCTACCTCTCCACACGCAAGTGCCACACCCCCGCCCCACATACACCCCATGAGAGGCTCCATTCCATAAAAGCCCACCATTTCTACCTCTTTGTGCTTCCCAGGCATCCTCCTTCTTCCTACTCCTCTCCATGAGCCCTGGACCCCTTTTCTCTTCCCACTTAACCTGGTGTGAGATTTTCAACTAATGCTCAGACAAGCACCCGAGCCCTTCACACCCTCCTCTGGATAAATTGCACAACCAGTGAAAAACTTGGCTTTGTATTCAAGACCCAGAGATGGCAAATTCATTTGTTCAAGGATCAGAGAGAACAATCAGTCCGGAGGCAGCTGGCATAGTGACAAAGATTCTGGCTTGGGAATTGGCAAGCCCCAACTCAGCTTCATGACCTCAGGTAATTCATTCTTCTTCTCTGAAGCTGTTTCTTCATCTGGGAAATGAGGGAATTCATCTAGAATCTAAGCTCTAGATAATCTCTAAGATCCTTTTCTGGTTCTCATGGTCTATGACTTCGTAACTCTGATTTTCTCAGGCTCCACTGGCCTGTCAGTTTGAATACAGTCACTGTCACAGTAATAACTCAAATATTACTTACTGCTACATGCCCCCACCCCCAACACACACACCTTCCCCCTAGGTAAGGGGCAAAGGGGTTGTCATCTGGGGTTGATGCCCTCTGGGCATGGTGGGTAGCCAAAGTTTACTATCTTGTAGGGCACATATTGTGGGCCCTTTGGAGATTCCCCCATTGCCAGAGCTTTCTCATCCACAGTTCTCTTGACACTGGCTATGTCTTCTCCATCTGGCTCCTACCACTTCCTTCTCAGCCCCTGGTTCCCCGTGGTTCAACTCTGTGTTGGGATCACTGTGCCCCCGCCACCACCACCACAGCAGGTTCTCTTGGGCAGAGTCCCTCGACAGATGACCCAGTGCAGATCCGTTCTACAAGCTCCACATCTTCCCCACAACATCCTTGTTTGACCAATCTCTGGAAGTGCAGACCCCTCCCCACTGTTACAGATTGAATTGTATCCCCCCAAAACATATGCTGTAAATCCTAGCCTCTATGGCCATGGTTATAATCCCATTTGGGAATGGGTTGTCTTCGTTATGTTAATGAGGCAGGATTAGTGTAGGGTGTGTCTTGAGTTAATCTCTTTTGAGATATAAAGGAAATTAAACAAGCAAACTAGGAAGCAGAGATGGGCGAAGAGAGATGGCAAGCCATCTGAAGATTGCCGAGGAGCAAAAGCTCAAAGAGACAAGGACCTTCCTCCAGAGTCGACAGAGAGAGAAAGCTTTACCCTAGAGCTGACACCCTGGATTCAGACTTCTAGCTTCGTAAAACTGTGAGAAAATAAATTTCTGTTTTTTGTAGCAGTACTGGATAACTGAGACACCCGTGCAGCCCCAACCCTTCGCTCTTCCAGCCCTAGCCTCTCCCACCTTCAGCCTTCCCAGGAGGTCCTGGGTCCCCTGATTTTGAGGGAACATATGTCAATCTCTCCAACCTGTTCTCTTGAAACCCACTTTCCTTGTGTTGAGTTGGAGGTGGATGAGGGAAGGAAAACAGCATCCTGGTGATTTTCCCCCAAAGAAATAGTCTCTGCTGGCCTCTTCAACCACCAGTGAGTTCTTTATCTTCTCCAACAGCATGGAGGTAAGTGATGGGCTGACTCTGCCAGAATCTGCTTCACAGTCTTAGCAGAGCCTTCAGAGTGGTCCAGCACCTTGCTTTGAGATCTGGGAGGAACTTGATACCTGTGCATTGTTCACAGCTTGGGGCCTATGCAAAAATTCTTAGATAGAAAGAGGATTAATTTAACATCCCATTACATAAATAATAATATAAGTAAATGCTAAGTGTCATGAGTGATAGAGTCAACAAAGACCACAGAGTTGAGTGAAGGGACTGGGGTTGGGGGTAGATTAAGGAAAGCTTCCAAAAGTTGACTGAATTTGAGCTGGGCAGTAAAGACAGTGCAGACCGGGCAGCGGAGGAAGGGAGAGGACGTTCCATGTAGGGAATGACAGGAGCAAAAGCTTGGCTGTTGGGAGCCCGTAGGCGGGGCTGGAGAACCGTCTCAGATATCCTCGAGCTGGATCCTGGTACCAGCTCAAAGCCAGATTGTCAGCGCCATTGGAGAAAGCAGTCTGTTGCAGACAGCTTAACTTTTCAGAACCAAAATAAGCAAAAACAATGGAGGAAAAGGAAGGAAAGAAATTGTATGGCTGAAGGTTGAAGAATGAACCCATCTTTTGAGGTTGCACAGGCTCTCAGTACTTCTGGTTTCCTCCGTTAACTGATATCCCCCAAGTTCTAGCCTCAAGCCCTGCCTGGGCTTTGTCCTCCCAGTCAGTGCTGCCACTGCAAGTCTCTCAGGGCGAGTGGAATACACCATAGCCCAGCAGGCTGGGAAGGGGCAGAAAGAACTGTCGAGGTATGAGCACAAGAAGTGATACACACAGTAGCAAAGTGAGTGATAAGACAAGCCCATTGCCCCTTCCCTAAATGACCCTGCATTGTCAGACAGCCTGGAACCCTCCTTCCAGTGTCTGCCTTAGCCACCGATAAAGGGGTGGCTCAGGCTTGAGGAATCAGTCTTGGAGTAATTGGTCCACTAGAGGATGAGAGCAAAGGGCAAGGACTTTGGAGACAGGTTAACACAACTGCAAACCTTGGCTTTATCACCTCTCTGGATGAGAAGCCTTGGCCAGTTACTCAACCTGTCTGAGCCTCAGATCTCCATCTATAACCTAGGTCATCATGAAGAGAAGAGACAATATGTGATACATAGTCATCTCCAGGATACATAAAGTGATAGAAGCAAGGTGCAAAGAGGCATAAATAGAACACTTCCTTCTGGGTAAGAAAGATATTTTGGTTCTCCACTGCTGCATAACAAACCACCCCAAAATTTAGTGGCTTAAAAAGTCAACAAATATTAATTATGGTTCATGATTCTAGGGGTTGACCAAGAAGTTCTTCTGCTGGTTTCCCTTGGGGTCTCTCATGCTGCTGCTGTCAGCATGATGACTGGGCTGGCTTGCACAAGATGGCTACACTCACATGTCTGGATTGGCTGCAAGGAACACTCTTTCACCACATGGCTAGCTTGGGCTTCCTCACATCCCAAGCTAAATCCCAAGATGCTGCCAGTCCTCTTAAGTTTAGGCCTGGAACTGGCATAGTGTCACTTCCACTGTATTCTATTGGTTAAACCAGTCACAGGACCAGCCCAGATTCAAGAGAAGACAAAAGAAACTCCATGTCTCAATGGGGAGAGTGACAAAGAATTTGTGACCATTGCTAATCCACTTCAAAATGAGAGGGGAGAATGTGCTTATACTTTTAAAAATTGATGAAGGGATAAACTGAATACTAATAAAAATGGTACGTATGTGGGGCAGGAGCTCACTTGGTGCAACGGTTAAGCATTTGGCTGCTAACCAAAAGGCTGATGGTTCAAACCCACCCAGTGGCTCCACAGGAGAAAAACGTAGTGATCTGCTTCCATAAAGATTACGGCCTAGAAAACCCTATGGAGCAGTTCTGCTCTGTCACATGGGGTCACTAGGAATTGAAGTTGACTTGACAACACCTAACAACAACAACAGTGGGGGTGGGGGACCATGTGGAGAGGATACTGATAGAAGCTAGACTTGTGAATATATCTCGTTATACAGTTTTGACTTTGAATTCATAATTTAAAAAATAATCAAAACAGCAAGCAAAAATTGAAAACAAAAGGAAAGAAACGTGCTTAACTGCACATTTGGGTAGGTGGCATAACAGCACAGAGAAAATAATTACCTCAAATAACTTTAAAATACAGAATTTTGATTACACAGTCCTCGTAGAATATATTCTAAGGATAAAATGAACCACAAAGAAATCTTAAACTGCGTTAGTATCCTTATAGTTAGCAGCGATATTCATATAGCTATTTTGAAACTACTATAGTTACTGAGGAAACCCCGGGGGCCCAGCTGCGAACCGAAAAGTTGCTGGTTCGAATCTACCAGCAGCTCCTTGGGAGAGGGAGAAAGATGTGGCAGTCTGCTTCCTTAAAGATGCACAGCCTTGGAAACCTGATGGGGCAGTTGTACTCTGTCCTGTGGGGTTGCTATGAGTCAGGACTGACTCGACAGCAGGGGATTTTTGGGTTACAGTTATACTGAAGAATAAAGTAATTATGTTAAAGTCATTAAAAACCAAGCTTTTCAGCGACAGAGAAAAGAGATGAAGGTGTTAGATCAACAAAGTTAAGTAAAAATTCTATACTCTTCAATTTTAGTTGGAGATATCTATCTGAACTCATGAATTTTTTCTTTAAAAAGTATGAGAGTACATGCAGCACAGTTATACCTATATAAATTTAAAAAACAGGCAAAACTAATCTATGGTGTTAGAAATCAGCAGAGCAGTTTCCTTTGGGAGGAGTGACTGGGGGTGGACGTAAGGTGGACGTCTGGGTGCTGATAATCTACTTCTTGATCCAGGTACTGATTAAAGAAATGTTCTCATTTTGTGAAAACTCTCAAGCTGTATATTTATTATTTGTTCACTTACTTGTTACATGGAAACCCTGGTGGCAGAGTAGTAGGGCTTTATCCTTTTTTCTTCCTCTTCCCCTGAGGTTCTGAGGGCAACAGACTCTACTGCAAAGGATTCTAAATTATGGCCTGGGGTCCTGTGGTCTTGGGTGTTGCCAGGACTTCCATGGCAATAGAAAAGGGTATATGGAGGGGGAATAGGGGATAAAGTATAACATCTTGGGACCCAGCTGGGCATGGCCACTCACTGGTGTTGTGGGGCCGCTGAGGGTGGCAGGACCTGAACGAGACCTGCCTAGAGGTGCAGCAGGGAGGGCCAGGGCTCAAGTCCCTACTAGGCGGAGGCCCAATCCAGCATGCTGAGAGGATGAACAGACAGCCTTGGCTTAGAAGGCCCCTGCCCACGTTCCAGGCTCTCCAGGCACCTTCTCCCTCTCACTCACTGTGTTCACAATGTTCGCTGCCATGCACTTCCCTGCCTCAGAACCTTTGCACATGCCTTGCCCTCTGTGGTATAGCGGTTAAGAGCTATGGCTGCTAACAAAAAAGGTCAGCAGTTCAAATCTTTGGAAACTCTAGGGGCAGTTCTACTCTGTCCTATAGGGTTGCTATGAGTTGGATTCAACTCGATGGCAATGGGTTTTGGTTTTTGCCCTCTGCCGAGAACACTCCCCCTTTCATCTGGCTGGAAACCCTGGTGGCAGAGTAGTTAAGAGTTCAGCTGCTAACCAAAAGTTGGTAGTTGGAATCCACCAGCCACTCCTTGGGAACCCTATGTAGCAGTTCTATTCTGTCCTATAGGGTCACTATGAGTCAAAATTGACTCGACAGCAATGGATTTGGTTTTTTTGGTACTTGTTCCATATGTTATACTTCAATAAAAAAATAAAGTTCTGAGCCTTGACTATCATAAAGGCCTAGAGGTAGTGGCAACCCAGTAGCAATAAGCACTCCTACTAATCAGCGAGGGGGTCTTTAAGTACCATTTCCCACCAATAGGGACCATGCTAGGGTTGGAAATGTGTAAGAGGAGCTTAGGGTATCTTGTGCGAGAAAATAAGGAAGCACTGAGGTCATATCAAAAGGACAAAGGGACAAACTCAAGGGTGTGCCCACTGGCCTTTGTTGTTGTTGTTAGGTGCCGTTGAGTCAGTTCCGACTCATAGTGACCCAATATAAAACAGAACAAAACACTGCCCAGTCCTGCGCCATCCTCACAATTGTTATGCTTGAGTCTGTTGTTGGAGCCAGTGTGTCAATCCTTCCTGCTGAGGGTCTTCTTCTTTTTCACTGACCCTCTGCTTTACTAAGCATGATGTCCTTCTCCAGGGACTGAGCCCTCCTGATAACATGTCCAAAGTTTGTGAGATAAAACCTCGCCATCCTTGCTTCTAAGGAGCATTCTGGCTGTACTTCCTCCAAGACAGAAAGATGGGACAATTTGAGCAACTCAAAATAATAACTGCAATAGACTGGAGACATCAAACATATAAAAATCTCTGTGCCCATGATGATACTAAAAACAACAAACTCATTCAACGTTGCCAGGGCAACAACTCCTTACTCTAAAAACTAATGATTAAAAAGAGAAAAAATTCTTCTTCATAGCTAATAAATCAGAAGAAATGATAGAATTAAAAAATCACTATTTTACACCCCCTAATGAAATCATGGGAAACCCTGGTGGCGTAGTGGTTAAGTGCTACTGCTGCTAACCAAAAGGTCAGCAGTTTGAGTCCACCAGGCGCTCTTTGGAAACTCTATGGGGCAGTTCTACTCTGTCTTATATGGTCGCTATGAGTCAGAACCGACTCGATGGCAAAGGATTTGGGTTTTTTTGTAATGAAATCATGAACCTCAGCTGCTAAAACCAGCAGGTGAAAGGTCCAGGGGAACTTTATAATGGAGGGATCAGGCTGGCCCTACTTGAACCCACTTGATCACAGAAAAAGAAAAAAAAGGGACAAATGAGACAACCTGTGCCTCACGGTGTGATGCAGTAAGAAGCATGCGGCACCACCTATGAAGTACTCTTGCCTTAAAAATGGAACTTAAATCCAATGCTGTATCAAGATGGGGGATCTGGGAGTGGGATGGGTCCACCTGTGTACAGGCAATAGCAGGGTACTTTGTAAAGAATCTTAGCATAATAGTTAAAACCAACTAAAAGTCAGTCTGCTTTTTATTGTCACCATGCACCAACAATTCTAAACAATGTCAGTGATAAAGCAGCGCTTTCCCACCAGGATGTCTGTTCCTAATGGCCCTCCATTCTTGATATACCACTGCCTGAATCTAATCAATCGTTGTTATGCTTCAGCCCATTGTTGCAGCCACTGTGTCAATCCATCTCATTGAGGGTCTGCCTCTTTTTCACTGACCCTCTACCTTACCAAGCGTGATGTCCTTCTCCACAGACTGGTCCCCCCAGATAACATGTCCAAAGTATGGCCAAATCACAGGGCATGAAAAAAGGGGAGAGGAGGATATTATAGAACAAAGGCAAGAAGGAGTCTTAAGAAATTTAACCAAATGAAGTTGCAGATTTTGTTTGGCTCCTGATATGAACAAATCAACTGGTAGAAGATAATTGGGGAAATTTGAGCATCACCAGGAAAACACCAAACCGGTTGCTGTTGAGTCAATTCCTTCTCACAGCAACCCTATAAGACAGAGTAGAACAGTCCCATATGGTTTCCAAGGAGTGGCTGGTGGGACTCGTAATATAAAGGAATTACTTTTAATTATAGTAAGTGTGATAATAGCACGTTGTTGTTGTTGTTGTGTGCCACCAAGTAGCTTCTGACTCATAGCAACCCTCCAGGACAGAGTACAACTGCCCCATAGGGTCTCCTAGGCTATAATCTTTATGGAAGAAGATCACCAGGTCTTTTCTCCTGCAAAGCAGCCGGTGGGTTCAAACAGCCAACCTTTGGGTTAGCAACTGAGAGCTTAACCATTGTGTCAAAAGGTCACCTTGTCTCCTTGTATATATATACACACATGTATTATACATATATATGTATATATACATACATATATACCCATATATGTATGATATTTCCTTATCAGTTCCAAATGATTGAATATTTATATATTTATGACTGAAATAACATGACTTCTAGGATTTGCAGAGCCCTGGTGGTGCAGCCGTTCAAATCCACCAGCCATGCCTTGGAAACCCTGTGGAGCAGTTCTACTCTGTCCTGTAGGGTAACTGTGAGTCAGAATTGACTCAGTGGCAATGAGTTTGGTTTGTTTTGGTCAAGGATTTGTTATAAAATACTCTAGTAAAGAAATGTGCTAACAACCAAAAGGGGCAGAATAGATTAAAAAAAAAAGACTGGCCATGAGTTGTTGAGTGAGAGTCCATGGGGGTTCCTTATTATTCTTCTGTTTTTGTACATGTTTGAAACTTTTCCATAATAAGACATTAAAAAAAAAAAAGAGGCCACGTATGTACGGTGGTAGCTATCGTCGTCATCATCACCTTCATCAGAGCTCCAGTCAGGGCCTCAGGCACGTAGCAGGTGGCATATAATTCTTTGGGAAGGAGGGGTTGGCAAAAGGCAAGTGAGATGCCCACCGGGAGAGCTGGGCTCCAGGCCCAGTGGTCAAAGCACTGGGCAGAGAAAGGAGGATGGGCTCAGTTGCCCAGCGCAGGTAGAAGCCCAGCCAAGCAGGTAGATCCCAGGAAGCTAGAGATAATGGTGCAGGAAACAGGTGGTGGATGATCCAGGCAAGGGGCTGGCATCAAGGTGAGGCGGCAAGTGAGGGGGTTCTGGAAAGAAGCAAAGCCTAATACCAGGCAAGGTTCAGGTATCCTTGGGGAAGGCAGCCTGTCCTCCACTGGCCGCAGGATCTCAGTCTAGGGGAACAAGACAAGGGGCTGGCAATAGTGAGGAAAGTTCTGCTTCCTAGAAGAACTGTTACACAACAGGTCCCAACAACAGAGCTCAGGCACAGTGAGTGACAGAAATTACACGACTAAATCAGGTTGTAAGGGGACCCTGAGCTCAGGAACAGCAGCAGAAGGTTCCAGACCCAGGTTGGAGGGGTTCCTGTTGCACTGGTGCACCAAGGGTTGGGCTAATTTCTGGATACCACCAACCCAGGACCAACCCCACCAATCCCAGAGGGCAGGGCATGGCAGAGACTGTGAGGGGGACTACGAGACCCCCAGGGTGAGGGCTAAAGCACTGAAAACTAGTCACTTAGGCGAACTTCTCTATGACTTACACAATTTAAATAAAAAAAAAAAAAAGATGGCCTATACCATTGACTATGTATTGGAATAGCTTTGCTGTATATGGTTGTTTTTGTTTGTAGTCTGTGTTCCCTGACAATCTGTCTGCATAGATTCTTGCACATGTAGCATGACTACATGCTGTCAGGTGTTTTCAGTAGAAATGCCCAGAAGCCAGGACAAGAGGCATGTGGTTCAGTGACCCTTACCTTCTGAGAATCAAGACTGCTTATCATGTCGGGGGCTTGGGACCTGGAGGAATGACAAGCTGCTTTGGACTCACCTCACAGGCTGGCAAGCAGCTGACAATATTGTCAGAGATGAGATAATTCGGAAGGACTTAGATTCCCAGCTGTAAGATGAGAGACAGCCTCTCAGTTAGGTGGTTCCCCTTCCTTATTCAAATCCTGGGGCCACCAGTCACTTGAAACTTAAAAAGGTGGCAACAGGGGACATCCAGGCCAGCCCTTTCAGGTCCTTGGCTTCAGGCACCTATAGTGTCACCATAGCGAGGAAAATGACCCAGATCCTTCCGCCCAAAGAAAACTGCCTAAGCCTAAACTATTCTTCAGAATTCAACTGGAAAATCAATCTCTATTTTAAAAATAAGTGCCAAAATACTAAAATACAAGTAGACAAATTCCTCAATACAGAAAGTTTATCGCAACTGGAGACCAGTACCAACTGCCATGGACTACTCTGACTCATGGCAACCCCGTGTGTGTCAGAGTAGAACTGTGTTCCATAGGGTTTTCCTAGATCACCAGGCCTTTCTTCCAAGGCACCTCTGATTGGACTCAAACCTCCAACCTCTGGGTTAGCAGCCAAGCACATTAACCGTTTGCCCCACCTGGGCACTCCAGCTTGAATATAGTTCTCCATTTACGGTTCTCCCTCAACAAGACTGCAAAATTTCCCAAAGGCAGCTTTCTCTTCCCCAACATTTAGCAGAACAGCCAGAACATAGAGGACTCTCAATGTTTGCCGATTATAATCACACTTGAGAGGCAGTGATAAGGGGCCACGCTGTGCTTTGTTGTTAGAGCTTGTGTGATTATTAAAGAATGAGTGTTTATTCCATCAGACAAGCTTCCTTCCTCCTCCTGCTCCTTCTCTTCTCTCTCACTGCTTCCTTGCCCTCTGTCTGCATCTGAGGGTGCGTGTTCTGTTTGTGTGTTATGTGTTGTGTGTGTTGTGTGTGTGTGTGTGTGTTGTGTGTTGGTGCATGGTGTGTTGTGTGTTTGTGTGTGGTGGGATGCTAGTGGATTGGGGAGGAAGGGTGTCCATCTAATGCCTCTTTCTCTCATCGCTCTGACCTTTCTGTCTTTTGTCCTATCTCCCCCGCCCTTATTCCTTTAAACTATATTAAAAGATACTGCAGGTGAAAGAATGTTCCTGGTCTGGGGTCTGCTTAGAGTGGGAGTGGATGGGGAAGGACATTAGCAGGCCCCTTCTGCCCGCTATGGAGGTGGCCTTTCTAAGCTCCTGCTTCCATGCTCTTTCACAGATTTTGTTCCTGTGAACACATTTCTGGGACTAAAATGAAGAAGGACCGCATCAGCTGGCCAACCTCAAGCTTTCCTTCAAGAGTGACGTGGCCTAAGGCCTTGTTAGTGCGCTCTGCCTTCTAATATGGCCATCTGGGCCTGGCTGCCTCCCCCTGCTGCTGGGGCTATGGGTGCTTCCTGGCAGGAATCCCGCCTTCTTCATGGTTTCAGCCCTAAGTGCTCAGGCCCACGGTGTGGATGCCTGCCAGCTGCTTGGGGCGTGAATGAAAGCCCACTTAGGAACCACATCCTGGGTTCCTGTCCCGCCTCCGTCCCCCACTCCCACCCCACTCACACCCCAGTTGTCTGAATTGGCCAACAAGGTCCTCTTTTGGGGGACAGACGAATGACTGTGACAGCGCAGATGCCTCAGAAAGCCCTCTAGAGCCCGCTAAGGGTCATTCCCAGAGAAACCTTGGCATCCCTACGCCATGGACACGCTTTAATTAGTTCCAAAGCTGCTCGTTAGAGACCCATGCTGCCGCTAAGGAGGGTTTTCTGTGTGTGGGAATTAGGCCGCTGCTCGGAGGCAAAGATGAGTCAAGATGCAGACGCCCCCATATTGAGGACAGGCTTCAATGACAGGCCAAGGAAATGAATGAACCTCAAAAGGCCCTTTAATTTTCACATTTAGCTGTTTGGTTGTTTTGATAAGAAAGCCCTGCAGCCTCGTTGGTGATTTGCCGGGCAATTTGCAGACAAATGAGGGACAGACTCCAGAGCTGGAGCGAATCCTGCTCGCTATCCGGGGCCAGCCTCTGTCTTGCATTGATTGGGGACTAATTAATGTCTCTAAGGTGAGGCTTTCAGGCTTACACGTGGACTGAAGGATCACTCAAGTGGGCAGCTAAAATGTAAGCGATGGCCTGGCTCTGGCGTGAGATGATATTAACAGGCCCTTCAAGGCACAAGCAGCTTCCACCACAGCCAGGCTGCTCAATAGCCTCTGTAAGAGTACAAACAACAGAGAAAGCCCAATCACGTACCCTCCTGGACGCCCTTGGATTCTGAGGAGCTGCTGCACCACACGGCTGCACCCCACCGCTGCTATTTCAAATACCAGGCAGACTAAGGAGAAGGACCTGGGAGTCTACTTCTGAAAAAATTGGCCAGTGAAAACATAATGAACAGCAGCAGAACACTGTCTGATATAGTGCCGGAAGATGAGCCCCTCAGGTTGGAAGGCACTCAAGATATGACTGAGGAAGAGCAGCCTCCTCAAAGTAGAGTCAACCTTAATGACGTGGATGGAGTCAAGCTTTCGGGACCTTCATTTGTTGATGTGACACGACTCAAAATGAGAAGAAACAGCTGCAAACATCAGTTAATAATCAGAATGTGGAATGTACGAAGTATGAATCCAAGAAAACTGGAAGTCGTCAAAAATGAAATGGACCTCATAAAGATTAATATCCTAGGCCTCAGTGAGCTGAAATGGACTAGTATTGGCCATTTTTAATTGGACAATCATATGGTCTGCTATGCCGGGAATGACAAATTGAAAAGGAATGGCATTGCATTCATCATCAACAAGAACATTTCAAGATCTGTCCGGAAGTACAATGCTGTCAATGCCTATAAGGAAGACCAGTTAATATGACTATTATTCTCATTTATGCACCAACCACTAGTGCCAAAGATGAGGAAA
The DNA here is from genome assembly GCA_030035585.1 of Dugong dugon. Taxonomy (NCBI): domain Eukaryota; kingdom Metazoa; phylum Chordata; class Mammalia; order Sirenia; family Dugongidae; genus Dugong; species Dugong dugon. Next base: position 15,887,199 of record CM057469.1, on the reverse strand, counting down.
TTGTAAATTTTTATCAACTTCTGCAGTCTGAAATTAATCAAACATGCCGTCCAGAGGCATTGATAATTACTGGTGATTGGAATGCAAAAGATGGAAACAGAGAAGCATCAGTAGTTGGAAAATACAGCCTTGGTGATAGAAACGCCGCCAGAGAGCACATGATAGAATTTTGCAAGACCAATAACTTCATTGCAAATACCTTTTTCAACAACATAAACGGCAACTGTACATGTGGACTTTACTGGATGGAGAACACAGTAATTAAATCGCCTACATCTGTGGAAAGAAACAATAAAGAAGCTCAATATCATCTGTCAGAGCAAAGCCAGGGGCCGACTGTGGAACAGACCGTCAATTGCTCATATGCAAGTTCAAGTTGAAGCTGAAAAAAATTAAAAACAAGTCCACGAGAGTCAAAATACGACCTTTAGAGACCAAATCAAGAATAGATTTGATGCGTTGAACACTAATGACGGAAGACCAGATGAGTTGTGGAATGACATCAAGGACATCATACATGAAGAAAGCAAGAGGTCACTAAAAAGACAGGAAAGAAAGAAAAGATCAAAATGGATGTGAGGAGAGACTCTGAAACTTGCTCTTGAATGTCGAGTAGCTAAAGCAAATGCAAGCAAATAGAAGTAAAGGAGCTAAACAAAAGATTTCAAAGGGCGGCTCCAGAAGACAAAGTAAAGCATTATAATGACATGTGCAAGGACCTGGAGTTAGAAAACCAAATGGGAAGAACACGCTCCACGTTTCTCAAACTGAAAGAACAAGAAAAAAATTATACAGGGAAAATACTGAATGACGCAGGGAGCTTCAAAAGAAGATGGAAAAAATACAGGGTCACTGTACCAAAAAGAATTGGCCAATGTTCCACCATTTCAGGAGGTAGGGTATGATCAAGAACCAATGGTACTGAAGGAAGAAGTCCAACCTGCACGGAAGGCATGGGTGAAAAACAAAGCTCCAGGAATTGACAGAATACCAATTAAGATGTTTCAACAAAAGGATGCAGTGCTGGAGGTGCTCTATGTCAAGAAATTTGGAAGAGAGCTTCCTGGCCAACTGACTGGAAGAGATCTATATTTTTGCCCATTCCCAAGAAAGGTGATCCAACAGAATGCAGAAATTATCAAACAATTTCATTAATTTCACACACAAGTAAAATTTTGCAGAAGATCATTCAAAAGCAGTTGCTGCAGTACATTGACAGAACTGTCAGAAGTTCAAGCTGGATTCAGAAGAAAATGTGGAACAAGGGATATCATTGCTGATGTCAGATGGATCTTGGCTGAAAGCAGAGAATACCAGGAAGATGTTTACCTGTGTTTTATTGACTATGCAAAGGCATGCAACTGTGTAGATCATAACAAATTATGGGTAACATTGGGAAGAATAGGAATTCCAGAACACTTAATTGTGCTCATGAGGAACTTGTACATAGATCAAGATGCAGTTGTTCGAACAGAACAAGGGGATACTGCATGGTTGAAAGTCAGGAAAGGTGAGCATCAGGGTTGTGTCCTTTCACTATACTTATTCAATCTGTATGCTGAGCAAATAATTTGAGAAGCTGGACTGTATGAAGAAGAACATGGCATCAGGATTGGAGGAACACTCATTAACAACCTGCGTTATGCAAATGACACAACCTTGCTTGCTGAAAGTGAAGTGGACTTGAAGCACTTACTGATGAAGATCAAAGACCACAGGCTTCAGTATGGATTACGCCTCAACATAAAGAAAACAAAAGTCTTCACAACTGGACCAATAAGCAATTTCATGATAAACGGAGAAAAGATTAAGGTTGTCAAGGATTTCGTTTTACTTAGATCCACGATCCAAGCCCATGGAAGCAGCAGTCAAGAAATCAAATGACATATTGCATTGAGCGAATCAGCTGCAGAAGACCTCTTTAAAGGGTTCAAAAGCAAAGACGTTACATTGAGGACCAAGATACGCCTAACCCAAACCATGATATTTTTAGTCGCCTAATATGCATGTGAAAGCTGGACAACGAATAAGGAAGACTGAAGAAGAATTGGTGTCTTTGAATTATGGTGGTGGCGAAGAATGTTGAATATACCATGGACTGCGAGAAAGAGGAATAAATCTGCCTTGGAAGAAGTACAGCCAGAATGCTCCTTAGAAGCAAGGATGGCGAGACTAAGTCTAACATACTTTGGATATATTATCAGGAGGGACCAGTTCCTGGAGAGGGACATCATGCTTGGTAAAGTACAGGGTCAGTGAAAAAGAGGAAGACCCTCAATGAGATGGATTGACACAGTGGCTGCAACAATGGGCTCAAGCATAACAAGAATTCTGAGGATGGCAAAGGACCGGGCGTTGTTTCGTTCTGTTGTAACTGGAGTAGCTGTGAGTCGGAATCGATTCAATGGCACCTAACAACAGCATATGATAGAATAGAACTGTCTATAGGGTGTCCTAGGCTGTAATCTTTAAGGGAGCAGATCACCAGGTCTTTTCTCCCATGGGGCTGTTGGCAGGTGGGTTCGAACCTCCAACCTTTTGGTTAGCAACTCAGTGCTTAACCGTTTGCGCCACCAGAGCTCCTTGCCTCTTCCCTCACGCTACTTTATTTTTCTTCAAAGCCGGTTTCACTACCAGATACCATCAAATACATCTATGTTTGCTGTCTGTCTGTCTCCCCCTCCCTGAGGGCAAGAACAGGGTCTGCTCTGATCCCTGCTGTACGTAGTTTAAAGAAAAAAAAACACGGTTAACTTTGAGTCAGCTCTGACTCAGTGGTGACCCCAGTGTGTCAGAGTAGAACTTAGGGTTTTCAGCGGCTGATTGTTCAGAAGCAAATCACCAGGCCTTTCTTCTGAGGCATCTCTGGGTGGAATCAAACCTCCAACCTTCTGGTTAGCAGCCAAGCACACTAACCCTTGGCACCACCCAGCACTCTTGCACATAGTAAGCACTCAATAAGTATTTGTTGAAAGAGTGAGTGTATGCGTGAGCTGCCCCATGCCTTTGCTCCCACAGCTGCCCTGCCTGCCCTCCCTTCTGGCTTGTGGATCCAAGATCGTCATCCCTGCAGGGCTTGGCTCAAACTTCACTGGCCACTGGAAGCCTTCGCACTCGAAGCCAGCCTCTGCTCTGAGGCCTGCAGTACCAGTTGGCATACTGCCCAAGCATGTCAAAGTAGTGGCAGAGGGCTGGGACTTGGGCATGCTCAGGACGTCAGCCCCAGTGCCAGAGGTTCAGATACAGTGGCTCAGACAAAGAAAGCAAAACCTCATGCACGTAATTGGCACAGACGGAAAAATCTGCTACTTCTCAAAGCCTCCAGCCCACAGAACACCACTTGTCCCTTCCGGGTAGCACAGATGCTCAGTGACAGCAAGATCTGTCTTCCAGAAGCAGGAACCAGGGAATCTTTCTGACCCAATTAAGCTTGCGTGCTCGACAAGTAGGATAGGCAGCCTCACCTCTTTACGTTGCTAGCGTGAGGCTCACGTAGACTCTGTGTGCCTCTCTGCCGACTTGCCCTGCCTTCACACCAGCATACACGCAGGGAACGGAGCGGCACGGGCATGGCCAGGGGCATCTATATATTGACGTGGTTACTCCCGTGTTAACTTGTGGCATCAGTTCTGGGAAATATATACGAATATTGTTTTGCAAATGATCAAGATAATCAAGCAATTGTGTCCATTTCAAAGGTGTGAGGACTCTAATAATATTAGCCACCATGAATTAAATGCTTACTTTGTCAGGTGCTTTTTAGACTTTTATCACACGGAACCTTTGAGCCCCATGTTTCAGATGACAAAATCAAGGCTCAGAGGGGTTAGGCAACTTTCTCAAGGTCACACAGCTTGTGACATAGCCCGTTTTCAAACCCAGGACAGTCTGATGCCCAAGCCTAAGTTCTTGTCCACTGTGTGCTTCTCCCCTCCCCTCCCCTGCCTCTCCTCCTCTCGGAAGAGCAAATAGGGGCAGGACCAGGAACCTGAGGTCAGCAACCAAACCAGCCACTGGGGAAGCCTCCGAGGGGCCGCAGGCAAAGCGGCTGCTTTGATAAAGAAGCTCTATAATTGGGGCCTGTTTTCTACTTATCTTCATTCTGTGGGACCAACCAAGACTGCCGACCAGCTGGTGTGCACAGGTACCGCTAGACCTTGTTAAAATGTTGAGCTATCTTCACATGAGTTGGAAGGTAGATGCCGCCCTGCCCTCTGCCCTCCTAGGCCCCATCTCTCTGACCTGATCTGGCCCCTCCACTGGAACCCAGAATGCTCCCACAGTCCTCAAACTCAAGTGCAAACCCCTGGGCCTGCAGGGGTTTCCAGGACCCTGCTCCAGTGCTAGAGCCAGTGCTTGGTCAGTGCTTGGGCAGTTCCTGTTTTTATTATTCTGCAATTCCTCTTTAGGTCCAGCTCTCTCATGGAAACGCCTGGTCTGACAGGGCGTCTCCAGCAGCCCCTGGACCCCTGGATGCAGTATCATCCTCACCCATACTTCAGTGTTGTGTTGGAGGGAAAGTGCACCTGGGCTCAGTTGTGAGGTCAGGCTCTGCACACAAGGCAGGGGGTTCACTGGGGAGGCTGTCCATCCTTCAGCGACCACCTTAGCCAGGCAAGGTGACACCCAAGCTGCCTGGACTCAGCTGTGGACCCTGGTGAGCCAGGCTGGCTGGAAGGATGGTCCAGGGGACAGGAAGGGACTAAAAGCTCATGAAGTCAAAGCTGGAAAAGGGGATCTTAGTGTGAGCTCTGTGGGGTGGGGCGAGGCCAGAGGTAGGAAAAGGAGCCTCGAAGACAGAGACTGGAAGAGTGAGAACAACTTGGTTGGATAATTGGGAGATGGGTCAGAACAAGTGATTCCAGTCCAAAGACGTGAACGTTATGAGGGTGCCTGAGGCCTGTTCTGATTAGTGCTGGTACGTGCACCACAGGCCCAGGACCAGGGACGCCCCACAGGAGACAGAAAAGCTACAAGGAGGCAGCTGTGACTGAGGAAAAGGACTAGGCTTTGCTATCAGCAAGGACGGCCCAGGCCTCTCTTCCTGCCCCCACAGCCCCCAGCATATACTGAGTGTGTCTCCCCGCATTCTGAGTCATATGTGACCGCATTGATGTGCCAGCACACATAACAACGACAAAGGCCTGTGGGTTCCACCCCGCTCGCTCCCATCCTCCCAGGCCTGCTGTTGGCTCCATAGCCTCATATTGCGTTAGCGTGCAGTTCCGTGGGTTTTTTATTATAGTTGGAATTAAATAACCAAAAGATGAATTACAGTGGGCTGAGGAAAAACAGAAGTTTAATCAAAGGAAATAACAGAGTTGATCTGGCTCGAGAACTGCAGGATGTACTGAAGCGCCCAGCAGGGCCTGTGACGAAGTCCCTCTCCTCTTTTCTCTTTGAGACTTCCTCCCCCTGCCTTGTGCCCACGCAGGTATTTCAGAGATGACTCATCCCCCACCCTCAACACGCACACACGGGCAGCCCATATATATGAGGGGCAGTGGGCTGGGACAGGGTCACCTCTCAAGCCCACCGCATAGCTCAGGGAAGGTCAAACCCAGGACTGCCATCCCAAGTCATCAAAACATCGCTGAAGGGCTTTATCCTTTTTTCTTCCTCTTCCCCTGAGGTTCTGAGGGCAACAGACTCTACTGCAAAGGATTCTAAATTATGGCCTGGGGTCCTGTGGTCTTGGGTGTTGCCAGGACTTCCATGGCAATAGAGAAGGGTATATGGAGGGGGAATAGGGGATAAAGTATAACATCTTGGGACCCAGCTGGGCATGGCCACTCACTGGTGTTGTGGGGCCACTGAGGGTGACAGGACCTGAACGAGACCTGCCTAGGGGTGCAGCAGGGAGGGCCAGGGCTCAAGTCCTTACTAGGGGGAGGCCCAATCCAGCATGCTGAGAGGATGAACAGACAGCCTTGGCTTAGAAGGTCCCTGTCCACGTTCCAGGCTCTCCAGGCACCTTCTCCCTCTCACTCACTGTGTTCACAATGTTTGCTGCCATGCACTTCCCTGCCTCAGAACCTTTGCACATGACTTGCCCTCTGTGGTATAGTGGTTAAGAGCTACGGCTACTAACCAAAAGGTCAGCAGTTCAAATCTTTGGAAACACTAGGGGCAGTTCTACTCTGTCCTATAGGGTTGCTATGAGTTGGATTCAACTCGAAGGCAATGGGTTTTGGTTTTTGCCCTCTGCTGAGAACACTCCCCCTTCCATCTGGCTGATCCTGATCTTCCTTCAGGCCTTCCCTGAGCCCCTCAGGTTCCCCTCTAACACACTCTCGCAGCCCTTAGAATCTTCATGGCACTGGTCACCATTATAATGTTATGTTCAACATCTTTCCAGCCCTACTGCCTATAAGCGTCCCATCTTGTTTTACTCTCCACTATATCCTCAGTAGGAGCCCTGGTGGTGCAGAAGTTAAGCACTTGGCTGCTAACCAAAAGATCAGTGGTTTGAACCCACCACCTGCTCCTCCAGATGAAGATATGGCGATCTGCTTCTGTAAAGATTACAGCCTTGGAAACCCTATGGGGCAGTTCTACTCCATTCTTGAGGGTCACTGTGAGTTGGAATCGACTCGACAGCAATGGGTTTGGTTTTGGTTTTGGTTTTCTGTTTTAGATCCCCAGTGCGTGGGTGGCACCAGTGGTTTGTGCTGGGTTGCTAATCTAAAGGTAAGTGGCTCAAAATAGTCTACATGAACAACATCACCTATCTTGAGATCAGAAGAACTAGATGGTGCCCAGCTACCACTACCAACCATTCCAACCAGGGACTCAAAACATGGTCCGGGATAAAATGAGAGAAAAATGTAGAACGAAACTCAAATTCCTAAAAAAAGGCCAGACTTACTAGACCAGTAGACTAGACTAACCCCTGAGATTATTGCCTTGTGATACACTTTAAAACTTGGAACTAAAACTACTCCCAGAGGCCACCTTTCAGCCAAATGACCGATTGGCCCATAAAATAAATAGTATCATCTGTGAATACTGCGTGCCTCAAAATAATCATCTAAATGAAACCAAATGGTAAACGTGTGCTCTAGACCATAGATGAGAAGGTAAGAGGGGACAGGGAACCTAGATTAATGGAAACAGAACAACCAACATGGAAATAATGAGAATGCTGCTATATTGTGAAGAATGTAATCAATGTCACTGAACAGTATGTATAGAAATTGTTAAATGAGAACCTAATTTCCTGTGTAAACTTTCACCAAAAATACAATAAAATATTAAAAATAAATAATAAAGGTGAATGGCAAAAGCTAAGAAGTTTCCTGAACACAACCAAACACTTTGAGAGACAGAGTAGCAGGGGCGAGGGTCTGGGGACCATGGTTTCAGGGGACATCTAGGTCAAATGGCATAACAAAGTTTTTTAAGAAAATGTTTTGCACTCCGCTTTGGTGAGTGTTGTCTGGGGTCTTAAAAGCTAGCGAGCGGCCATCTAAGATGCATCAATTGGTCCCAACCCACCTGGAGCAAAGAAGAATGAAGAACACCAAAGACACAAGGAAAATATTAGCCCAAGAAACAATAGGGCCACATAAACCAGAGACTTCATTGGCCTGAGACCAGAAGAACTAGATATGGTGCCTGGCTACCACCAATGACTGCCCTGACAGGAAACACAACAGAGAGTCCCTGATGGAGCAAGAGAAAAGTGGGGTGCAAAATTTAAATTCTAGTAAAAAGACCAGACTTAATGGTCTGACTGAGACTGGAGGAACCCCAGAAGACATGGCCCCTGGACTCTCTGTTAATCCAGAACTAAAACCATTCCCAAAGCCATCTCTTCAGACAAAGATTAGACTGGACTATAAGACATAAAATGATACTCGTGAAGAGTGTGCTTCTTAGTTCAAGTAGACACACGAGACTAAATGGGCAGCTCCTGTCCGGAAGCAAGATGAGAAGGCAGAGAGGGACGGAAGCTAGCTGAATGGACATGGGAAATCCAGGGTAGAAAGGAGGAGTGTGCTGTCACATTATACGATAGCAACTAGGGTCACATAACAATGTGTGTATAAATTTTTGTATAAGAAATTAACTTGAGCTGTTTAAACTTTCACTTAAAGCACAATAAATAAAAATTAAAGAAGTGAAATCAGAAAAATAAATTAAGGTGGGTGGTTTGAATCCACACAGTGGCACTGTGGAGAAAGGCCTAGCAATCTGCTTCTGTAAAGATTGTTGTTCTTAGTTGCTGTTGAATCGATTCCAACTCATGGCAAACCTGTGTGTTACAGAGTAGAACTGCTCCACAGGTTTTCCTTGATTGTAATTTTAACAGAAGATCGACAGGACTTTTCTTCTGAAGTACTGCTGGGTGAGCTCAAACCACTAACCTTTAGGTTAGCAGTCAAGCACAAACTGTTTTACAGGCAAGAAAACCTTACTGAGTAGTTCTACTCTGTAATACGAGGTCGCCGTGAGTCGGAATTAAGTCAACGGCAATGGGTTTTGGTTTATATCCCCAGTGCCTACAAAAGTTCCTGGCATGTAAAACAACTTGACAGCCATTTAAGAAATGATCAACTTAAATGAAGTATAACTAGATTCCTAGGTGGCACGTTCGACTCTGTGGATCATAACAAATTATGGATAACATTGCAAAGAATGGGAATTCCAGAACACTTAATGGTGCTCATGTGGAACCTGTTACATAGACCGAGAGGCAGTCGTTCGAACAGAACAAGGGGATACTGCGTGGTTTAAAATCAGGAAAGGTGTACATCAGGGTTGTATCCTTTCACCATGCTTATTCAATCTGTATGCTGAGCAAATAATCTGAGAAACTGGACTATGTGAAGAAGAACTTGGCATTAGAATTGAAGGGAGACTCATTAGCAACCTGCATTATGCAGATGACACAACCTTGCTTGCAGAAATCAAAGGAGATTTGAAGCACTTACTGATGAAGATCAAAGACCACAGCCTTCAGTATGGATTGATTACACCTCAACATAAAGAAAATAAGAGTCCTCACAACTGGACCAATAAGCAACATCATGATAAATGGAGAAAAGATTGAAGTTGTCAAGGATTTCATTTTACTTGGATCCATAATCAGCGTCCATGGAAGCAGCAGTCAAGAAATCAAATTATGTATTGCACTGGGAAAATCTACTGCAAAAGCCCTCTTTAAAGTGTTGAAAAGCAAAGATGTCACTCTGAGGACTAAGGTGTGTCTGACCGAAGCCATGATATTTTCAATCGCCTCATATGTATGTGAAGGCTGGATCATGAATAAGGAAGACTGAAGAAGAAATGAAGTCTTCAAATTATGGTGTTGGCCAAGAATATTGAATATACCATGGACTGCCAAAAGAACAAACAAGTCTGTCTTGGAAGAAGTACCAGAGTGCTCCCTGGAAGCAAGAATGGCGAGACTTCATTTCACCTACTTTGGACAGGTTATCGGGAGGGACCAGTCCCTGGGGAAGGACATCATGTTTGGTAAGATAGACGGTCAGCTAAAAAAAGGAAGATTCTCAATGAGATGGATTGACACAGTGGCTGCAACAATGGGCTCAAACATAGCAACAATTATGAGCATGGCACAGGACCAGGCAGTGTTTTGTTCTGTTGTACGTAGGGTCACTATGAGTCGGAAACAACTAGATGACACCTAATGACAAAGATGGCTCAAGTGGTTTGCCCTTCACTACTAATCTAAATGCAGGCAGTTCAAACCCACCCTATGGTACTGCAGAAGAAAGCCCTGGTGACCTACTTCCATAAAGATTACAGACAAGAAAATCCTACAGAGCAGTTCTACTCTGTAACACATGGGGTTGCCATGAGTCAGAATCAACTCAATGGCAACAGGTTTGGTTTGGGTTTTGATGGTGTTAGAAAGGTCCTGTAAGAAGGGTAGAGCCCATTGGTGGTGAGACCAAGAAGGCCATCTCAGCAAGGAGGAGATGGGAGGCTGAGCAAAGAGGACTTCCAGGAGGCAGCTGGACTCCAGTCCCAGAGGTGCGGAGCCTTCCAGGAGCAAGGAAGAACCCAGTCTCAGGGGCACCCTGACCTGGCTGGCTCACCCTGATGGGATTCAGGCCCCAGGAACAAGACAGGAGTCCAGTTCTCCAAATGGTGGCTCCACTGGAGGAGGGTCTGAGTCAGAGTGAAGCCTGGGTCTTAGAACTGGGCTCCCAATTCAGGGCCAAAGGCCACCAACAGTGAGCTGATGTTGAGTCGCAGAATATTGTCTCAGGTCAGGAGGGCAGGGCTGAGTCTGCACAGAAAAGCAGGGAGGAGAGCAAGTGCATTAAGTATATCTATACTATATCTTGGAGCCCTGGTGGCAGAGTGATTGGCTGCTTACCAAAAAAGTCTGCAGTTCGAATCCACCAGCTGCTCCTTGGAAACCCTATGGGGGCAGTTCTACTGTGTCCTGTAGGGTCACTATGAGTCAGAATCAACTCGATGGCAACAGGTTTGTAGCTTTTATATATATATATATATATATATATATATATATATACTGTATCTGGAGCCGTGTATATATATATATATACTGTATCTGGAGCCGTGGAGCCCTGGTGGCACAGCGGTTAAGAGCTCAGCTGCTAACCAAAAGGTTGGCAGTTCGAATTCACCAGTTCCTCTATGAGTCGGAACTGACTTGAGAGCAACGGGTTTTGGGTTTTTATACTATATCTGTCTACATCTTTACACCTACTACATCTATTTCTATTTCTACATCTCTATTAGTACCTCTTTATAGCTTTTCCCTCTATCTGAATCTCTATCAGAGCCTGAGCAGGGGTGGCCCCAGGAGGCAGCTGGGGGCGGGTTTGGCTTTGGGACTTTGAGACTATTTATAGGGACCATAAGGAGCCCAGGTGGTGCAGTGGTTAAGCACTCGTCTGCTAACTAAAAGGTCAACAGTTTGAACCCACCAGCCGCTCTGTGGGAGAAAGATGTGGCAGTCTGCTTCTGTAAAGATTTACAGCCTTGGACTACAATGAGATACCATCTCACACCAGCAAGGCTGGCACTAATATAAAAAACAAAATAATAAATGTTGGAGAGATTGGAACACTTATGCACTGCTGGTGGGAATGTAAAATGGTACATCCACTTTGGAAAACAATTTGGCGCTTCCTTAAAAAACTAGAAATAGAAGTACCATACGATCCAGTGCTCCCATTCCTAGGAAAGTATTCTAGAGAAATAAGGGCTGTCACACTAACAGACATATGCACACTCATGTTCATTGCAGCATTGTTTACAACAGCAAAAAGATGGAAACAACCTAGATGCCTGTCTTAGGCTGGGTTCTCTAGAGAAGCAAAACCAGTAAAGTGTATAAATATATATAGAGAGAGATTTATATCAAAGAAATAGCTCACACGATTGTAGGGACTGGAACGTCCCAAGTCCGTGGATTAGGATAGAGGCTTCTCCCGATTCACGTAGCCACAGGGGCTGGCGAACCCAAGATTAGCAGGTTGGAAAGCAGGACTCTGCTCACAGGCTGTGAAGATCGATGAATCCCAGGATCGGCAGATAAGCTGACAGCTCAAGTCCCAAGAACCGGAGGTCAGACAAACAGGAGGCAGCCGCACAATCCAGAGTTAGCAAAAAGCCAGAAGAACGTCTGCTTATATTCAGATGCAGGCCATACCCCCAAGGAAAATCCCTTTCCACTGATTGGCTACTTACAGCATATTCAATCACGGGAGTGATCACATATAAGCACTGAGAATCATTGCCCAGCCAAGTTGACACACAATCTTAACCATCACAGTGCTCATCAACAGACAAATGGATAAACAACTTATGGTACATACACACCATGAGGAATCCTCAAAACAGCTCACAACATGGATGAATCTGGAGGGCATTATGCTGAGTGAAATTAGTCAGTCACAGAAGGACAAATATTGTATGAGACCACTACTATAAGAACTCAAGAAAAGGTGTAAACACAAAAGAAAGGATTCTTTGATGGTTACAAAGGTGGGGCAGGAGGGAAAGGGGTTTTAAAATTTTCAAGAATGAAAATATATAAAAAGGAAAAAAAGACAATTTACAGCCATAGAAACCCTATGGGGCAGTTCTGCTCAGTCCTATAGGGTCGCTATGAGTCGGAATTGACTCTATGGCAACGGGTTTGGTTTTTGGTTTGTGGGGAGTATTAACAGGACTGGCCTATTACTCCTCCCTGCCCCCATAATGTAGACATTTCATCACAGGTCACAGAGTCCACAGACCCAATTAACTTGGCAGACATAGGTGAGCTCAGACAGACTTGCTCCAAAGAACTGAGGTGTCCCCCCGCACTCCAGCTGGGTGCTGGCGAAAGTGGACAAAGAGCCTCTGCTTAGCCGCCTCTGGTGCAACAGGCCTCAGGGTGTGCTGGGTTATTAGAGAAGGGAAGCCGGCAGCTGATTCTAGACCTCAACAGCAGCTTCAGTTCCTTCCACAGGAGAGTCTGTAAATCAAGGCTTGTGACAACACCCATGTCGTGAAGGAATATGAGTCACTTCTCGGGGGTCAGCGAGGTGGAGTGGGGAGAGATTTGGTGTGGCTTAAAGCAGGCTTTGAATCCTGGATCTGCCACTTACTAGCTGTGTGATCCTGGTCAATCTGCTCAACCTCTCTGAGCCTCGGTTGCTCGTCTGTGTAACGGGGGTGATAAGACCCTCCAAGAGAGCTGATGTGAAGATTAAATCAGATAATGCATGTTAAGTGCCTGCTCAGTGGAAGCCCATTTTCTCCCCCTTAGTCCAGCTCATCAAGACCATCAGAGTCACCAGCAAACCTCAGTTTCCAGCAGAGGAAGACGTGTCTCCTGTTCAGTGTCTGCTGTAGGGCTAGTGAGAGGCCAAGGTCAGTTCCTTCCTGGGGAAAGGTCCACTGTGAGCAGCAAGTTCCATGGCATTCAGGTGCTGGCACTGTAATTGTTTGCCTCCATGTCCTTGTGTCCACTTGATGCCACCTCCAGGGTCACTTATGGGTTCAGCTCTGACTGATGCTTAGGAATGGACCCTGACCCTAGACCGGAATAGGAGGCCTGATTGTCCAACGCGCCGTTATTCCTGTTCAGGTTCCAGGGCCCTTGCCTTGTCTCCTTGTCCCTCTCTGCTCCCGTATCTCAGCCCCAAGAAATATCCCTTGTATGACCACAATCTGCCTATGTCTCCCTGCCTTGCGCCATCCCCTGGGAACAAATGTCCTGCTTTCCTCCAAACTCAGACCCGGGTCCTTGTGCTAAACCTGCTCCCTGTGGATGGACTTCCCGAGGCCAACTGCTCTGCCTGCTGCCATGTGTCCAGACTCAGCACTGAGTGCCTGCTGTCTGGGACCTCTGCCTCCTCCAACAGCTGGCTGCTCTTGGACCACCACCCCCGCCTCTCCCTGGGCCTGCTGCCAGGATCCCTCTCATCTCTGCTCTGGGCCTAGCCCTCATTGTCTGGCTCCTCCCAGCCAGACCAGGCCCAGACTGGGGCACCCTGAGCACCCCCGTCATCGTCCTGGGACAAATGACTGCCTAGAAGTGTCCCTGACAGCCAAAGCCTTCAGTTTCTTCAAAGCAATGTCGCACTGTCTCCAGGCTGGGAGCAGAGGTGGTATTTTATTTCTTACAGGCTCTAACTTCCTGATATAAGAGTCCAAAGACATAGATACCACAGAGAGTGCTTGGGCAGGCTCCGGTGCCGGGACAGCAGCTCCTATACCCCTGAGAGCTCAGCCTCTGCTAGAACCATCGGGGGTTGGGGGGGAACGACGACCCTGGAACCACAGTCTGAATAATAAGAAATGTGATTTCCTACCAGATGTGACTACATGTGTTTATCCTGTCTTTATCCAAAAACCCTACTGAAATGCAATTAAGCACATTTTTTTTTTAAGTATAAACCCCGAAGACTAGGAGACTATGAGAGGAGACAATTACAGATAAGACTTGGGAAGACAGAAAGCAGATGGAGCACTTTAAATGAGCACTTTAAATGGTTAGTTGTTAGTTTCGGTTCTGACTCAGGGCAACCCCACGTGTTACAGAGTAGAACTGTGCTCTATAGGGTTTTCTTGGCTGTCATTTCTACAGAAGCCGATTGCCAGGACTTCCTTCTACAGTGCTGCTAGGTGGGTTCAAATTGCCACCCTTTAAGTTGGTAGATGAGCACAAACCATTTGCGCCACCCAGGAAATTAGATGTGAATTACATCTCAATAAAGCTGTTAAAAAAGAAGCAGCACCACAATTCCTCAGAGTGGTGGATCAAGGGCTCGTTTGAAACACCACCAAAAGAAAACAAGTAGATGAAGGAGGAAAATAAGCAGCGGGTGATATGAGCTAAAGTGCCTACAAAGGAAGTTCCAGATGAGAAATAACCAATTTGCCCCGAAGAAGTCCTGAGAGACTGAGGACTTGGAGAAGCCGGTCAGGGGAAAGTTGTGGTTAAGTGTAGGACTAAGAGAAGAAAGTTTGTTTGGAAGTCTATATCCCGAGCTAGAGGAGTCCCTGGGTGGTACGAATGCTAGCAAGCTCGGCTGCTAACTGGAAGGTTGGAGGTTCAAGTCCACCCAGAGTTGTCTTGGAAAAAGACCCAGCGATCTACTTTGGAAAAATCAGCTACTGAAAACCCTACAGGGCGCAGTTCTACTCTGACACACACGGGGTCGCCATGAGTCAAGGCTGATTCAAAGGGAATTGGACCGGGATACTAAGACTGCTCAAATCCCTGCTCACTCCAATACCTGGGCAGCCTGCATCTCTCCTCTGCCCCCCATACCAGGCAAGAAACCCAAGGCTCATTCTCTGGTGAAGCTGAACTTGGGGATACCAGGCAAAGTGCCAGGTGTGGTGAGGCTCGGGGCTGTAGTCTAAAACACATTGCAGTGGATTTCTGAGTCCATTTTCTAGTCCTGCTGCAGGTATCTTGTTCCCAGACAAAAGTTCAGAGGAATCTTCTCTTGAAAAGCTGAACTACTCCCAGAAAAACCAAAAAAGAAAAAAATTGGTGCCATCAAGTCAGTCCCGACTCATGGCGATCCCATGTGTTACAGAGCAGAACTGTGCTCCATAGGGTTTTCTTGGCTGTCATTTCTACAGAAGCAGATTGCCAGTCTTTCTGCTTCAGTGCCACAGGATGGGTTCAAAGCTCCAACCTTTAGGTTGGTAGACAAGCACAAACCGTTAGTGTCACCCGGGAACAAAAGATCTCTAGATACTGGCATTTGGGAATTTCTGATGTAAAACATCCCAGCAGCCCTCATGCTCCATTCAAACGTTCAGAGCTTCCACTCAGCTTTTTAGGGCCCCTCTGGGATAAGAACAGACGGTCAGGATTAACAGATGTTTGAGGAGAGACACCAATGTGAAAACGAGCTTGAAAGAAGAGAAGGTGGGCTGGGGCGAGTGTCAATAAAAGGGAAGCTGCTAGAAAAGAAAACTAAAAGACAAAAACAGGACAGATGAGGTAAGAAAATTAAAGGATCCAAGAGACAACAAAGAAAACAGGAGGAAATTATTATATATATATGTATACATATATACAAGTATGTCACTCAACATCTGTCAGGGCAATGTCAGACTGCATATACGTCCGTGGGCCGGGCACCCAGGTGTCTGAGTGCCAGGACACCAGACCCTCCTCTTGATGTTGGAACCCCCCCTCTTCCTGGCTGTTACACACAGCCCGGAAGTCACCTAGCCTGCGGCCATGGAGGCCCAAGCCCAAACTCCCAATCCCGGCCCTCCTTGGCTCCGTGACTTATGTATAAGAGAACAAAAGTTCACCCAGTCCTGAAGCATCTGCATGATTGTAGTTTGTCTGAGTCTATTGTTGTGACTATAGTGTCAATCCATCTCATTGAGGGTTTCCTTCTTATTTGTTGACCTACTTTACCAAGCATGATATATATAGTTGTTGTTTATATATCTATGTAGATGTTAGCTGCCATCTAGTTGATTTCAATTCATGATGACCCCATGTGTGCAGAGTAGAACTCCTCCATAGGATTTTCAAGGCTGTGACCTTTCGGAAGCAGATGGCCAGGTGGGTGGGTTTAAACTGCCAACCTTTCAGCTAGTAGTCTAGTGCTTAACCGTTTGCACCACCTAGGAACACACACTCTCTCTCTCTTTGTGTGTGTGTATATACATATATATACATTTTTTTTTTTCAGAATAGAAGGTCATGAATTTCCAGATTGAAAGAGCCAATTGAAGGCCCATCATAACAAATAAAAAAAGACCTACATCAATTTTGAAATTTCAGAACGCCAAGTATAAAGAGAAGATCCAAAATGTTTCTAGAGAGCTAAAACCAGGCACAACAAGAGGATCAGGAATCAAAATGGCATCAGACTTCTCAGCAGCAGCCCTGGAAGCCAGGTAAGTAGAGAACAATGCCTTCACCTTTCTAAGAGGGAAAAAGTTATTTTCAATCTGGAATTCTATATTTAGTCACTAAGTGTGAGAACAGAATAAAGACATTTTTAGGATTTGCAGGGACTCAAACAAATTCTTTTCGAGGGTCACCATTCAACCCACTACGTTCCACTTGAATTTTTCTAACTTTGTGCACATATTACTTTGATAACTATAAAAGACAGCTTTGTGATCTCTTCAGGGGGTGATTCTGGCTGCATACCTGGGGAACCCCTCTTGTCTCCAGAATTCCAAGTCCCCGTTTGACCTGCTAGGTGCTTCTGCCATTTGGGCTTCACTCCTTTCATTCATTCAACATTTACTGAGTTTCTGCATGTGCCAGCCTCTCAGAGGCTGGGGCTTCAGGGAAAAATAACACATCTCTTTTCAGGGAAAATATTCCACTTGTCCCTCTTAATATATGAGGCCAGACATGAAAGCTGTTCTCCCTCTTTGGTGATCAGCAGAGAAATGGGCTTCTTGTCCCTTTCAGCTGTAGCCAGAGCCACTGAGAATAGGAAACAGATACATCGGGGACCTCTGAGTTTGGAGATTTTGCTTGGAATTTGTTTTAGTGTTAAAGTCCTACTTTCGTGGGTCTGAGGGGCAGTGCTGGGCAACTGTGTGCTTCCTTTGTCACAGTCATTCCACCCCCACACCTTCTTGACCCCAACAGCCCCTCCTGGGGCACTACAGCTCCTTGAGAACCCTGTTTCTCAAACTGTAGGACTCTAGGGGGGCCCTCTGTGTCTCCCTCTTTTTTCCCCTCACCTTTCTCTGCCCCTGCAGTGCAATGGATCACTTTTGTGTGGCCTTTCTCACCATGGTCTTGTAACTCCCACCAAATGATTGGGTGGGACCATGCTAATAAGGTATATGGAACCCTAATGAGGGGATTGGTCAGTTTTTCCATCCCACTAGGCTTAAAATGAGCCATACCAGAGCCAGGAAGGAGAGGATCTCACCACCACCAAGAAAGAATAGCCAGGAGTGGAGCTCGTCCTTTGGACCTGGGATCCCTGAGCTGAGACCCTCTTAGACCCAGAAGACAGAGAGCGAGAGCTTTAACGCCAAAGACGGCAAGATGGCAAGAAGCAGCGGCAAAGAAATGGCAGCAGTAGAGGCAGCAGAACCAGGAGACTGGCAGGAGACAGCACAGTGGGCTTCCCAGCCTACAGAGGGAGAAAGCTGAGTGCCTTCAGGCAGGAGGCTTGCTGGTAGAGTAGGATGCCTCAAGGCACTTGGTGGAGCTAGGCTTGCAGACCCAAGGAGCTTGAGCTAAGCGCCTTCTGGCCGAGGCTTACTGGCGGAGTGGGGTGCCTCAGGGCACTCACCGGCAGAGCTAACAGAGCTATGTAACACTTGCCTAAGCAGGGCAGAGGCCAAGGGGTCAGGGAGAGACCTGCCTGCCAGGCCATCCTGATCAAAGAACTGCATCCTGAACATTCCTGAGCCTGAATTGTAACCTGTTACTTCTCTAATAAACTCCATACTTCTGAGTATTGTCTGTGAGTTCTGCGTGGCCACTGCAATGAATTATCGAGCCCAGTAGAGAGTGCCATGGGAGGGACGGTTGGTGTCAGAAGTGGTAAAGATGGCAGAGAGAGGAGGTACGTCTGACCTCCATCTCATAGAAATCAGCCTTGGACTCTTGATTTTGATTCTCCTTCCCCCTGAAGAAGTTAAAGGAGGTCAGGCTGGATGAACCCCTGAAACTATTGCCCTTAGATAATCTTTTAACCTTAAACCAAAAATATCCCCTGAAGTCTTCTCAAAACTAAACAATATGTTAGCTTAACTAGTAAAAAATGTCTGCCTTGAGCATTATACTTTTTTTGTTTTTTTTTTAATATATATTTTATTGTACTTCAGGTGAAAGCTTACAGAGCAAATAGTTTCTCATGAAATAGTAGTACACATGTTGTTTTTTGACATTGGTTAACAACCCCACAACGTATTAAGCCTCTAAATTCTCAACCTTTTTTTTTTGATGAAAATTAAAGATGGCCAAAGATACACCGTTTCAAAAATTTCTACATTCACAGTTCAGTGACAGTGACTACGCTCTTCCAACTGTGCTGTTATTCTCACTTAAGATGAAGGCTTACAGAACAAAATAGTTTTTCATTTAACAGTTACTACACATGTTGCCCTATGACCATGGTTAACAATCTCACAGCACATCAAGAATATCCTTACTCCACCTTGTGTTCCCTATCACCAGGGGGCTTCCTTGTCCCCTTCTGTCTTCTGGACCTTGTCAGTGGACTATTGTACCTCTTTACTCTCATTTGTTTATTTATTTATTTATTTATTTTTATTTTATTTAAACACCATTTCAAAACTTTTTACTTACACATTTAAGTGATATTGACTATGCTCTTCCAATTGTGCTGCCATTCTCGCCCAAGATGAAGGCTTACAGGACAAAACAGCCTCCCATTTAATAGTTACTACAAATGTTGCCCTATAGCAGTGGTCAACAATCTCACAATACATTGACAGTGTCCTTATTCAATTTGTGTTCCTTATCATCAGTTTCCTACTCTCCCTCTGCCTTCTGGCCCTTGTCACTGGACTCCTGTACATCGTTAGTCCCATTTAGTTTTACTGGGGTGTCCATTCCCAGGCTTAACATCGAACCTTGAAGGTAACTTCACCTCTGAGCTGAAAGGGTGTCTGGGGGCCACACTCTCGAGGTTTCTCTAGTATTCTTTAGGCCAGTATATCTGGTCTTCTTTTTTTTTTTTTTTTTTTTTTTGGGAGTTAAAATTATGCTCTACATCCTACTCCAGCTCTGCCCAGAACCCTCTGTTGTGATCCTGGTCAGAGGAGTCATTGGTGGTAGCCGGGCACCATCCAGCTGTACTGGGCTCAGTCCCGTGGAGGCCTTGGTAGCTGTGGACCATTAGTCCTTCGGACTAATCTTTTCCTTGTATCCTGTTCTCTTCGTTCTCCCTTGTTCCCGAAGGGATGAGATCAGTGGAGTATCTTAGATGGCCGCTCATAGGCTTTTAAGACCCCAGACACTACTCACCAAGGTAGAATGTAGAGCATTATCTTTATAAGTAGTGTCATGCCAATTGAGCTAGGTGTTCCCCGAGATCATGGTCCCCAGAGCCCTCGGTCCAACAACTCAGTCCCTCGGGGGGTTTGGATGTGTCTATAGGGCCTCCATGACCTTTCCTTGTGCAGGTTGTGTTAGTTTCCCCTGTACTATGTACTATCTCATCTCTCACCCAAGTTACTACTTACCTATTACCTATTTAGTATTTCCCCCCCCCCCCATCCCTGGTAACCAACAAGGATTGTTACATTTTGCATGTGAATTTTTTCATGGGTTTTTACAATAGAGGTCTCATACAATATTTGTCCTTTTGTGATTGACTTATTTCACTCAGCATGATGTCCTCCAGTTTCATCCATGTTATGAGATGGTTCACCGATTCATTGTTCTTTCTCGTTGCATAGTACTCCATTGTGTGTATGTACCATAGTTTGTGTATCCATTCGTCTGTTGATGGACATCGAGGTTGTTTCCATCGTTTTGCTATTGTGAATAATGCTGCCATGAACATAGGTGTGCATATGTCTATTCGAGTGATGACTCTTATTTCTCTAGGATATATTCCTAGGAGTGGGATTGCTGGATCGAATGGTACGTCTATTTCTAGCTTTCTGAGGAAACGCCATATCATTTTCCAAAATGGCTGTATCATTTTGCATTCCCACAAGCAGTGTATAAGAGTTCCCGTCTCCCCACAGCCCCTCCAACATTTGTTATTTCCAGTGTTTTTGATTCGTGCCAGTAATGCCGGGGTGAGATGGTATCTCATTGTGGTTTTAATTTACATTTCTCTAATGGCTAGTGATCGCGAGCATTTCCTCATGTGTCTGTTGGCCATTTGAATGTCTTCCTTGGTGAAGTGTCTGTTCATTTCCTTTGCCCATTTTTTGATAGGATTGGTTGTCTTTTTGTTGTAGAGGTGTTGGATTTTCTTGTAGATTATGGAGATTAGACCTTTGTCTGACTTGTACTGTCCAAAAATTTTTTCCCAGTCTGTAGGTTCTCTTTTAACTCTTTTGGTGAAATCTTTTGAAGAGCATAGATGTTTGATTTTTAGAAGATCCCAATTATCTAGTTTATCTGTTGGGTTTTTTGTGTTGATGTTTATGGTTTGTATCCTGTTAATGCCATGTATTAAGGTCTGAAGTGTTGGTCCTATTTTTTCTTCTATGAATTTTATAGTTTGAGGCTTTATATTCAGGTCTTTGATCCATTTTGAAGTAGTTTTTGTATATGGTGTGAGGTATGGGTCCTGTTTCATTTTTCTACAAATGGATATCCAGTTTTGCCAGCACCATTTGTTAAAAAGACTGTCTTTTCCCCATTTGATGTATTTTGGGCCCTTGTCAAATATCAGGTGACCGTAGGTGGATGGATTTACATCTGAGTTCTCAATTCTGTTCCATTGGTCAATGTCTCTGTTGTTGTACCAGTACCAGGCTGTTTTGAGTAGTGTAGCTGTATAGTAGGTTCTCAAGTCAGGTAGTGTGAGTCCTCCAACTTTATTCTTCTTCTTCAGTAGTGCTTTACTTATTCGGGGTTTCTTCCCTTTCCATATAAAGTTAATAATTAGTTTTTCCATCTCTTTGAAGAATGTTGTTGGTATTTGTATCGGAATTGCATTGTATTTGTAGATTGCTTTAGGTAGAATTGCCATTTTCACAATGTTGAGTCTGCCTATCCATGAGCATGGTATGTTTTTCCATTTATGCAGATCCCTTTGGGTTTCATGCAGCAGTGTTTTGTAGTTTTCTTTGTATAGGTCTTTTATATTCCTGGTCAGATTTATTCCTAAGTATTTTATCTTTTTAGGGGCTATTGAAAATGGTATTGATTTCCTGATCTCCTTTTCATCGTTCTCTTTACTGGTGTATAGGAATCCAACTGATTTTTGAATGTTTATCTTGTATCCTGCTACTCTGCTGAATCTTTCTATTACTTCCAGTAAATTTCTCGTGGAGTCTTTAGGGTTTTCTATGTATAGTATCATATCATCTGCAAACAGGGAGAGTTTAACTTCTTCATTACCAATTTGGATGCCCTTTATTTCTTTCTCTTGCCTTACTGCTCTAGCTAGAACTTCCAGCACAATGTTAAATAGGAGTGGTGATAAAGGGCATCCTTGCCTTGTTCCTGTTTTCAGGGGGAATGTTTTCAGCCTTTCTCCATTAAGAATGATGTTGGCTGTTGGTTTTGCATAGATGCCCTTTATTATGTTGAGAAATTTCCCTTCTATACCTATTTTATTGAGAGCTTTTATCAGGAATGGGTGTTGGACTTTGTCAAATGCCTTTTCTGCATCAATTGAGATAATCATGTGATTTTTTTCTTTCCTTTTATTTATGTGGTGGATTACGTTGATGGATTTTCTAATGTTAAACCATCCTTGCATACCTGGTATGAATCCTACTTGGTCGTGGTGTATTATTTTTTTGATATGATACTGAATTCTATTGGCTAGAATTTTGTTCAGAATTTTTGCATCTATATTCATGAGAGATATTGGTCTGTAATTTTCTTTTTTTGTGATGTCTTTGCCTGGTTTTGGTATCAGCGTTATGCTGGTTTCATAGAATGAATTTGGAAGTGTTGCTTCCTCTTCTATGCTCTGAAATAGCTTGAGTAGTACTGGTACAAGCTCTTCTGTAAATGTTTTGTAGAATTCTCCAGTGAAGCCATCTGGGCCAGGGTTTTTTTTGGTTGGGAGTTTTTTTATTACCTTTTCAATCTCTTCTCTTGTTATGGGTCTGTTCAGATTTTCAACATCACTTTGTTGTAGTTTGGGTAGGCCGTATGTTTCTAGAAATTTATCCATTTCCTCTAGGTTTTCAAATTTGTTGGAATATAGTTTTTCATAATATTCTGTTATAATCCTTTTTATTTCAGTTGGGTCTGTTGTAATGTCCCCCATTTCATTTCTTATTTGGGTTATTTGTGCCCTCTGCTGTTTTTCTTTTGTCAGTCTGGCCAGTGGTTTGTCGATTTTGTTGATTCTTTCAAAGAACCAACTTTTGGTTTTGTTGATTCTTTCTATTGTTTTTCTGTTCTCTATTTCATTGATTTCTGCTCTGATCTTTACTATTTCCTTTCTTCCGGTGGTTGTAGGCTTTTTTTGTTGTTCTCTTTCTATTTGTTTGAGTTCTGTAGTTAATGTTTTGATTTTGTCCCTTTCTTCTTTTTTGATATGTGCATCTATTGCTATAAATTGTCCTCTGAGGACTGCCTTTGCTGTGTCCCAAAGGTTTTGGTATGATGTGTTTTCATTTTCATTTGATTCTAGGAATTTTTTAATTCCATCTCTGATTTCTTCTATTACCCATTGACGTGTAAGCAAATTATTATTCAGTTTCCATGTGTTTGATTTTTTTTCCTTGCTCTTTCTAGTGTTAATTTCTACCTTGATGGCACTGTGGTCAGAGAAGATACTGTGAATTATCTCAGCATTTTGGATCTTGTTGAGGATTGCTCTGTGGCCTAAGATGTGGTCTATTCTGGAGAACGTTCCATGTGCATTGGAAAAGAATGTGTACTTTGCAGCGGTTGGATGGATTGTTCTACATATGTCTATGAGGTCCAGTTGGCTGATTGTGTCCTTTAGGTCTTCTGTATCTTTGCTGAGTTTCTTTTTAGTTGTTCTGTCCTTTACTGAGAGTGGTGTGTTGAAGTCTCCTACTATTATTGTGGAACTGTCAATTTCTGTTTTCAGTGCTGTTAGAGTTTTTTTTATGTATTTTGGAGCCCTGTCATTGGGTGCATAGATATTTATTATGGTTATGTCTTCATGATGGATCGTCCCCTTAATCATTATATAGTGTCCTTCTTTGTCTTTTATGGTAGATTTTGTTTTAAAGTCTATTTTATCTGAGATTAGAATTGCCACTCCTGCTCTTTTTTGATAGTTGTTAGCTTGATATATTTTTTTCCAACCTTTGATTTTTAATAAATTCACATCTTTGTTTCTAAGATGTGTCTCTTGTAGACAGCAAATAGATGGATCCTTTTTTCTTATCCATTCTGCCACTCTCCGTCGCTTTATGGGTGCATTGAGTCCATTTACGTTCAGTGTAATTATTGATAGATGTGAGTTTGTTGCTGTCATTTTGTAGTGCTTTTTTTTGTGATGCTGAAGTTTTCTTTGTTCTTCTTACTCTCTTGTGCTGAGTTCCTTTTGTTTGTGGATTTTGTGTTCATTTCTTTTGTTTTTGTAGGTTTTGTTTTTGTTGAGACTTTATGTTTTTCGTCTTTATTTTTATGAGTTGGTTTGTTAACTTTTTTTGTGGTTACCATGAATTTTACCCTTATCTTTATAATTTTGAAGCAGTCTACCGTTACTTGGTATCGCCTTGCCTTCTTCTCCTTTAGAAGGTTCTATACCTATGCCGTTTGTTCCCTCTTTCATTGTTTTGATGTTGTTGTCATCCTTTGATTGATTTCTCTGATTCCCTGTTGTATGTCTTTTGTTTTTGGAAAGTCGTCTGTAGTTCAGTTCCTAGAATGGTATCTGGTTCATGTTAACCTGCGTCCTAGGTCCTAGGTCCTGCCTGAGGGCTTAAGCTGTTTGTCCTCAGATCGAAGAACTCCCTTTAATAATTCTTGTAAGTTTGGTTTGACTTTTGCATATTCCTTTAGTTTCTGTTTATCTGGAAATGACCTAATTTCACCATCAAATCTGAATGAGAGTTTTGCAGGATATATTATTCTTGGATGACAATTTTTTTCTTTCAAGATTTTATATATGTCATCCCATTGCCTTCTTGCCTGCATGGTTTCTGCTGAATAATCTGAGCTTAGTCTTATTGTTTCTCCTCTGTATGTGACTTCTTGTTTTTCACGAGCTGCTCTCAGGATTCTTTGTTTGTCTTTAGTTTTAGGGAGTGTGAATATGATATGTCTTGGTGATTTTCTTTTGGGGTCTCTTCTATATGGGGTTCGTTGAGCTTCTTCGATGACCAGCTTTTCATCTTTCATGATATTGGGAAAGTTTTCTGTCAGCAGTTCCTCAATGATCCTCTCTGTGTTTTCTGTTTTCTCCCCCTGTTCTGGTATGCCAATCACTCGTAAGTTTTTGCTTTTAATTGTGTCCCACATAACTCTCAGGGTCTCTTCATTTTTCTTTGTTCTTTTTTCTGAGTTTTCCTGAAACAGAGTTGTATCCAAGTGTTTGTCTTCAGTTCCACTGATCCTGTCTTCCATGGTTTCAAATCTACTTCTCAGCCCTTCTATGACACCGTCCATTTCTGAAATCTTGTTGTTTATCTTTCGGATTTCTAATTGTTGTTTTTGTATAATTTCGAGTTGTGAATTTATTTTGGCATTTTGTTCTTGCATCATCTTCCTGAATTCTTCCAATTTTTTGTCTGTATTTTCCATAAATTTGTCTATTTTTTCCTCATGTTTGTCAGCTTTTTGCCTCAGTTCTTGGAAAATTCTGAGTATTAGTGATTTGAGTTCCGTATCAGGTACTTCTAGCGCATTTTCTTCCACAGGAGAGTTATCTGGTGTTTTAATTTGGACGCCTATTGGAGCCATCTTGTCTTGTTTTTGTAAATGTTTTGATATTGTTTGCTGTTTTCGGGGCATTCAGTAGATATTTCTCTCGTTTATTGATTGTAGATTTTTTTTTTTTTTTTCGTTCTTGTGGTACAGCTGGGCAGATCTAGTTGAGGAGGAGCCACTGGGATGGGTTGCTTGTGGCACTCACCGCAGCCACCAGGACGGTCGGTAGTCAGTGCTGGGCAGGTTCCAATAGGGCGTGCCTGCACCGCTTGGTGATGTGATGTCTAGTGCACGGTGCAGGTAGGTAGGGTGCAGCGGGAAGATGGTTATGTGTGAAGCTAAGCTGGATATGGGAGAGAGGAGAGAGGAGGAGGAGCAAAAAGCGTACAAACATAAAAGAATGCTAGGGGAGCTTGTCGTTGGAATGTACGGATGAGAGACTATGGGATGGAGGAAACCAGAAGGGGGAAGAGAAAGAAAAGGAAAGAATGACCAGATAAAAATCAGAAAAGTTAAAGAACTGCAAAGTTCCCAGGGATCCCACCGATGCAGCTATGAGGTCTGGGGGAGTCGGTCTCAATTTTCACAGCTCAGCCTGGCCAGAAGGTACAGAGGCATACATCGCCTGGTATTCAGGGATCAGAAAGAGAAGGAAGAGATAGAGAGACGAGAAATTAAGCAATGAAGAAAGACAAAAGGGAAAAAGAGGTAAAAGATGACAAAACTAATCAAAAAAGGAAGAAAAATAAAATTGAGAAAAAAAAAAAAGGGCAACACCAGCAGTCAGTGCCTACAAATGGGACCCAGAGAGCCCCCACTCAGGGGCGCGAATTCCAAGAAGCCGGTAGTCTCGGGGTTAAGTGACCGTGGCCACAGGGAGCAGAGGGGCCAACGAACAAAGGCCCCAGGATCCCACCCGCGCGGGAGTCCAGACCTGGAAACAGCCACACGCCCGAACGCAGCCCTACAGCCCCGCAGGAAAGAGCAGAGACGGCACTCGGAACCAGGCACTCAGGCAAAAGGAGGGGGAGGCGGCAGGAAAAGCTTCGCTAGGTGCCAGCAAACGGCTCCCAGAAAGCCTCCAGCCCGGGCGCGCGGAATCCAAGCACCGGCGCCCCCCTGCTCAGGGATTCCGGCCACGGAAAGCAGAGGGGCGAACAAACAAAGGCCCCGGGATCCCACCCACGCGGGAGCCCAGACCTAGAAACAGCCACACGCCCGCACGCAGCCCTACAGCCCCGCAGGAGAGAGCAGAGACAGCACTCGGAACCAGGCACCCAGGCAAAAGGAGCGGGAGGCGGCAGAAAAAGGTTCGCTAGGTGCCAGCAAACAGCTCCCAGAAAGCCTCCAGCCCGGGCGCGCGGAATCCAAGCACCGGCGCCCCCCAGCTCAGAGACCCTGGCCACGGAGAGCAGGGGATCCCCAGCTGAGGCGGAGAGGGGTGGGTGGTGGGAGAGCGCGCACCACAGTTTACCGGTCGTTCTGTCTCCGACCAGATGCTCTGCAAGGCTGCTCTCCCGTTTGCTGGTCTCCTATAGGAATCCAAGATGGTGGATCCGCGCTGCATTAGCTGGTAAGGAATCTCTGCCTGAGTCTCTCCTCGTTCTCCGTTCTCTTTTAGTATTCTCACTCCGTTTGGTGTTTGGCTGAGTTCTTTATCTCTTCATTTGGTGTTCTAGGGTTTCAGGATTGTTGATTCTCTGTTAGGCTTAGTTTTTCGGATCTTTGCTATGGAGGGACGGCGTGGTGTTTCTGCCTAGAGCGCCATCTTGCCCCCAAAGTAGCCGCATTATACTTTTTTTAAGAACCATCTACATGGGAACAAATTGACAACAACAATTCGAAACATTAGATAGGAAACATAGGGGGCAGCAAATTTATGTTAATGGGGAAGGAACAACCCAGAAAAGCAGGGTGGG
Organism: Dugong dugon; assembly: GCA_030035585.1. Taxonomy (NCBI): domain Eukaryota; kingdom Metazoa; phylum Chordata; class Mammalia; order Sirenia; family Dugongidae; genus Dugong; species Dugong dugon. Next base: position 15,860,307 of record CM057469.1, on the reverse strand, counting down.
AATGGTTGCCCAACTAGAAGAATGTACTCAATGTCACTAAATGGTACATGTAGGAACTATTGAATTGGAATATGTTTTGCTGTGTATATTCTCAACAACAACAACAAAATAAATTAAAAATTTTTTGAATGTTGAAATGGTAAACGTTTTGTTATATACATACTTGCCACAATAAAAAAAAAATAAAATAAATTTTTAAAACGTTGATGGTGTTTGAAAGTGATATTGGGCAGTGGAAGGAAGGAGGCAGAGCGTGAAGATGGTGACTGCTGCCAAGTGGCAGAAGTGGGAACATAAAGTGGATCTGGGAAGTAGCTGGCACAGTAGTGAGGAGATCTGCTCTTTCATCTGCCCAAGGCACAGCCTGGAGGATGGACTTTAACCAGGGATCCTTCATGCAGGGTTTTCCTTCTCCTTTACAGCAGAGGTTGCAAACTGGAAGCCTGCAGGCATCAGGCAGAGACCCTAAGTAGGAAAGTGGACTCTCTGGTCCATGATAAGTGAATTACTTGTAAAGTGTGCCTGGCTCATTGTATGAGCTCAAAAAGTGTTAGCTATTATTGCCCTTATTATTATTAGGGTACAGCTGCTACTTCAGCAACATGGGCACAGTGATGCCAGATCTTCCAATTTGTCTAAAGAAGCAGAGAATCTGAATTTTTATTTGAAATCTCCTAATGTTTCCATATTAGTAACTAATGCAATTAAAACAAAAACAAACAGTTGTTGTAGTATACATATCAACTGAACAAAGGAGAAGAACCACATAATCATCTCTATGGATGCGGAAAAATCATTTGATAAAATCCAACACTCTTTCTTGATGAAAACTCTCAAGAAGATTGAAATAGAAGGGAAGTTCCTCAAGATGACTCAGGGAATATATGAAAAACCAACAGCCAACATTATACTTAATGGAGAAATACTGAGAGCTTTCCCCTTGAAATCAGGAACAAGACAAGGGTGTCTGCTCTCACCACTTCTATTCAATATTATATTAGAAGTCCTAGCCAGAGCAATAAGAAAAAGACACGAAAAGTATCTGGATTGAAAATGAAGAAGTAAAGTTATCTCTATTCATGGATGATATGATCTTATATATAGAGAATCCCAAAGAGTTTTCAAGAAAGCTTCTAGAGCCAATAGAGAAATTTAGCAAAGTTGCAGGGTACAAGGTCAAGAAACAAAAATCAGTTGGGTTTCTATACACTAGCAATGAGAAATCTGAAAGGGAAATTAGGGAAACAATTCCTTTTACAACAGCGTCAAAGAGAATAAAATATCTAGGAATAAATTTAACCGTGGATGTGAAGGACTTATACAATGAAAATTATAAAACACTGCTGAAAGATTAAAGAAGACTTAAACAAATGGAAAGATGTTCCGTGTTCATGGATTGGAAGACTTCATATTGTTAAGATACCGATACTACCCAAAGGGATCTATAGATTCAACAGAATCACGATCAAAATGCCAACAGCCTTCTTTACAGAAATGGAAAAACCAATCCTCCACTTTACACGGAATGGCAAGAGGCCCCGAATTGCTAAAGCAATACTGAAAGAGAAGAACAAAGTAGGAGGACTCACACTTTCTGCTTTTAAAATATATTGTGCAGCTACAATAATCAAAACAGCCTGGTACTAGTATAACAACAGACATATAGACCAGTGGAATAGAATTGAGAGTCCACAAATAAACCCACCCATCTATGGTCAACAGATTTTTGACAAGGGTGCTAAGTTCATTCAGTGGGGGAAAGAAGAATCTCTTCAATAATGGTGCTGGGAAAGTTGGATTCCCACATGCAGAAAAATGAAACAGAGTCCATGCCTCACACCATACACAAAAACAAATTCAAAATGGATTAAAGACCTAAACGTGCACACTAAAAACATAAAATTCTTAGAAGAACAAGCAGGGGCAGAGCTATCAAACCTAGCTTTTAACAATGGATTATCTAATAACAATAGTAAGTACAAACAGCAAAAGACAAAATAAATAAATGCGACTTCATAGAAGTTAAAAACTTTTGTTTGTCAAAAGACTATACCATAAAAGTGAAAAAACAAGCTACCAACTGAGAGAATATCTTTGGAAACCATATACCTGATAAGACTCTAATAATATAAAATTTTGACAACTTGACAACAAAAAGACAAATAACCCAATCATAAAATGGGCAAAGGACTTCAATAGACATTTCACCAAAGAAGACATTCAAATGGCCACCAAACACATGAAAAGATAGTCAACGTCATTAGCCGTCAGAGAGATGCAAATCAAAACCACAATGAGATATGATTTCATCCCCACTAGGATGGCTAAGATAAAAACAAAAAACAAAAAAACACATACACACACAGAAAATAACAAAAGTTGTCCAGGATGTGGGAAAATTACAACTCGTATCTATTGCTGGTGGGAATACAAAATGGTACAACCAGTTACGGAGAACAGTGTAGCGGTTCCTCAAAATACTAAAAATTGAACTACCATATGACCCAGCAATTCCACTCCTAGGTATATACCCAAAAGGCTTGGAAGCAGAAACTCAGACACTTGTACACCAATGTCCATTGTAGCACTATTCACAATAGCCAAAGGGTAGAAACGACCTAAATGTCTATCAACAGATGAATGGATAAACAAAATGCAGTACACACATACAATGGAATACTACTTACGCAGTAAGAGAAATTAAATATTGATATGTGCTACAATGTGGATGGAACCTGAAGACATTATTCTGAGTGAAGTAAGTCAATCGCAAGAAGACAAATATTGTATGACCTCACTTAATATAAAAAGACAAGAACAGGCAAATGTATAAAGAACAAAAGGTTACCACGGGGAGGAGGGGGGGAGTAAGGGGAGTTTATTGCTTGTGGAATACTAAATTTCAGTTTATTGTGATGGAAAAATTGCATTGATTAAGGTAGGGCTGCAAGGCTGATTAATGTAATTGCTGTCAATAAGTTGTACACCTGTAAAAAGCTGAATTGGCAAAAATTGTGTGATAGCTATATTCACAACAACCACCAAAAAAAAAAAAAAAAGAGCTGCTGCTGAGTCTGCTTATGCACAACCAAACACCTCATATGGTTTGGTTCCTTGTTTGGAGCATTTGGGTCATGGTTTCATGGGACATCCCAGTTAATTGTCCTAATAACATGTTTATCTGTTCTACCTCCTAGTTCATTGCATACTGCCTAGAGTCTTAAAAGCTTGCAAGTGGTCATTCAAGGTGCAACAGTTGATCTACATTCACCTGGATCAACAGAGGAAGAGGAAGAAGGAGAATCAGGAACAGGAAGAGAATATGGAATGCGTGGCTAATTGCCTCCATGAACAACTGCCTCCTTTGCCATGAGCAGAACTGGGTGGTGCCCAGCTACAAATATTGAACATTTTGATCAGAGATTCCATAGAAGAATCCTGATCAAAAAATGCAAACAGAATTTCAAATTGTCATGGAATCTTGTCTTTCTGGAGCCATGCAGGCTGGATGAACCCCTGAAACTATTGCCCGGAGTTAATCTTTAAACCTTATACTAAAAATATCCCCTGAAGTCTTCTTGAAACCTAACAGTAGTTTAGCTTAACTAGTAAAGGATGTCTGCCTTGAGCATTGGGCTCTTTTAAAATCTATCCATATGAGATCAAATGGACAACAGCAACTCAAAAGATTAGATAGGAGACTAAGGGGGCAGTGACATTATGTTAATGGGGGAGGAACAACCCAGAAAAGGAGGGTGAGAATGGTTGCACAATTTGAAGAATGTAATCAGTGTCACTGAATTGTACATGTAGAAACTGTTGAATTAGTGTGTGTTCTGCTGTGTGTATTCTCAACAATACCACCAAAAATAAATTATTAAAAAAACGAACAAACACTTGTGTGGATCAGACAAAAATCAGTCTGCAGGCAGCATCAGCCTCCGGTCCGCCCACCAGTTTACCTGCTCTGCCCTGGAGCTTGCGGCAGAAGCTCTGTGGCTTACATCACTCTACCTCCAGGCATTAGGAACCTGGTCATGGCAGGGTCTTCCAAGACCCCTGGTGCCCCACCACCCCATCCACACACGCACAGATGCCAGAAGCATCCCGGGGATGTTGTGTGACCAGCTGAGTTCTTGACAAGGGGGCCAGCTGCCCTTCAAGGCTGGCAAGGAGAGCAGCAGAGTAAGAACCGCCGGCAGAGGGGAGAGGAGCCCCATGCAGATGTCTGTGAGGAAGAAGCAGTGACTGGCTTGTCCCCTGCACAGGTGGAGGGAGCAGAAGGAGCTGGTCATGTAATAAGAGCGAGCTTCCCAACTTCCCTGGGCCTCTCTCCCCAGAACAAAATCAAAATGGGCTTGAATTGGATGAGGACCCTCGCACCTCTCATCTTCCCTCATGGGAACCCATGATCCTCCACTCAGGCTGGGCCCCCTGCCTTGAGAATCCTGGCTGTTGTGGGCCCTGTTACTAATGGGGGATGGTGGTGATCACAGCTGATGTATCGGAGCAAAAGCAAAGGAAGAGGAGCAGCTCTAAAGGGGCCCAGAGAACTCCTATAACTGTTGTCTGTGGATCCCCTGCCCCCAGGTTAAAGGGAGGGACCCCTTGCAGCAACCACTGCAGCCCCATGCCCCTGAACTCACGGGTGGGCTGGGAGGGAATATTTCCCAAGAGCTGCAGTTTTCCTTCCCCTCAGCCTCCTTTGCCTACAGTTAGTTGCGGGGAGTGGGGGCAGCATCCTAGAAGCCCCAGGAAACTTTCTTGGGGTCATTTCTCTCCAAACTCTCCCCTACTAGAATCCTTGAAAGAATTCTACTGGCATTTTTGTGTAAAGGAATGTCTCTTCAGTCCCAGATGGGACTCTGCACGCTGGTCACTGGTCACGGAGGGGAGGAGGTCAAAGGAAAAGAGGCAGGAACATCTCTGAGGCAGGAGCCCTTCCAGCCCGCAGCCCCTGTTCACATCACAGAGAGGATTTTTAACAGACTCCAGCTTGTTTTTATCCTGAGGCGGAACACGCACCCGCGGCCTATCAATAGAATGAGGCAGAAGGGCGGCCACTGCAGCAGATTGCAGGGGTGGGTGTAGCGGCTTCTCAGTCATGCTTTGGGTGCTGTGAGAGACTCCGCTACTGCAGCTGCCGTCACTTCCCCTCCGTCCCCTCAGCCCACTTGAACTAAGATTCTTCATTCAGAAACTGGCTTTTCCGTGTTCCCAGAGATCCTGCAGAAGGCCTCTGGGGTGGAGCTGCCGGGCTAACGAGCACAGAAAACCCTTCTTGGCCCTCAGCCCTCAGGCCTCCATCTGGGAATCTGGAGAACCATCTCTGGCCTCCGCGTGGCTGTAAGGCTGTGAGGCAGGCGTTACTAGTGCTGACTAGCCTCATCCCCATCAGTCAATTCCGGGGGGCAGGTACATGCCTGCCCTGTTCATTGTCCCTTCCCCAAGGCCCAGCACACAGCAGATGCTCAAAAATACTTGTTGAGCTGATTCCTTGAAATAAAATTCCAAAACTTGCCAAATGAAACAATATATTATTTAGAGGTACATATGTATTAAAGAGGGCAGTGGTGGGTCAGTGGTAGAATTCTTGCCTTGCATGCAGGAGACCCCCGTTCAATTCCCGGACAATGCACTTCATGTGCAGCCACCACTCATCTGTCAGCGGAGGCTTGTGTGTTCCTATGATGCTGAACAGGTTTCAGAGGAGCTTGCAGACTAAGGAGGACTAGGAAGAAAGGGCTGGCAATCTGGCAATCTAGTTTCAAAAATCAGCCAGTGAAAACCCTATGGACCACAACGGTCCAATCAGCAACCGATCATGGAGATGGTGCGAGAGCGGGGAGTGTTTTGTTCTGTTGTGCATGCGGTCGCCTGAACTCAGGAGCTGACTCAATAGCAGCTAACAACAAAAAGTGTGGTAAAACTATACAGAAAAGCAAAGGAATGGTACGTTCACAATCAGGAGGGGAGTCACCACTGGCAGGAAGGAGGGAGAAGGGATTGGGAGGGATACAGAAGGGCTACAACTGTTTTGGTGGTGGGTACCAGGTACTCATCCTATTATATTAGTTTAGTTCATTACCTATACCCAGCCAGGCCCACCTCTGCAATCAACTACGTAGGCTAAATGCCTTATTTCCTTGATTCTAAAACAAACATTTAAAACATTTAACCTCTCTGAAATTGGGATGTATCTCACAATCAGAATGATAAGGAGAAAAAAAAAGCCTTGTACCACAGCTCGTTTGGTGGGCTATGGTATTATCTTTCTTTGTGGTATATAAAATAATGGTACTTTTGACAATCAATCGATGCCTTAGTGTAGAGGAAATACAGGATACATATTTTTATGTATAAAATATTTCATAAATAATTTTTAATAACAGCTTTATTGAGATATAATTCACATACTATATATTTCACCCATTTAAAGTGAAAAAGTCAATGGCTTTTAGTATATTCAGAAATTCGTGCAACCGTCACCACAACCAAATTTAGATCATTTTCGCCATCCCGGCAAGAAACACAGTACCATTAGCAGTCACTCCCCATTTCCCCCCAGCTTCCTTAGCCCTAGGCAACCACCAATCTACTTCTTGTCTCTAGATTTGCTTATTTTGGACATTTCATAAAAATGGAATCATACAATATGTGGCCTTTTGCGTCTGGCTTTTTTCACTTAGCATAATGTTTTCAAGGTTCATCCATGTTGTAGCATCAGGATTAATTTTTAAAGTAGTCCATTCACTCCTTGGAGCCCTGGTGGTGTAGTGGTTAAGAATTGGTAACCAAAAGATCGGCAGTTGAACAGCTACCAAGGCCTCCACCGGAGTGAGTCCAGTACAGCTAGACGGTGCCCGGCTACCACCACTGACTGCTCTGACCAGGATCACAACAGAGGGTTCTGGACAAAGCTGGAGAAGGTTGTAGAGCATAATTCTAACTCACACACAAAAAAAGACCAGATTTACTGGCCTAAAGGAGACTGGAGAAACCCCGAGAGTATGGCCCCCAGACACCCTCTTAGCTCAGTGGTGAAGTTACCTCCAAGGTTCACTGTTCAGCCTGGGAGTGGACAGCCCCGTAAAACCAAATGAGACTAACGAGGTACAGGAGCCCAGTGACAAGGGCCAGAAGGCAGAAGGAGACAAGGAAGCTGGTGATAGGGAATCCAAGTTTGAGTAAGGTATTGTTGATGTGTTGTGAGATTGTTAACCATTGTGATAGGGCAACATGTGTAGTAACTGTTAAATGAGAAACTATTTTGTTCTGTAAGCCTTCATCTTAAGTGAGAATAACAGCACAATTGGAAGAGCGTGGTCAATGTCACTGAACTGTGCATGTAGAAATTTTTGAAATGGTGTATCTTTGGCTATGTGTATTTTCACCAAAAAAAAAAAAGAGGTTGAGAAGTTAGAGGGTTGATATGTTGTGGGGTTGTTAACCAATGTCATAAAACAACACGTACTACTGTTTCATGAGAAACTATTTGTTCTGTAAGCCTTCACCTGAAGTCCAATTAAAAAAAAAAAAAAAAAAGATCGGCAGTTCAAATCCACCAGTCACTCCTTGGAAACCCTATACAGCAGTCCTATAGGGTCGCTATGAGTTGGAATCAACTCAGCGGCAATGGGTATTCTTTCCTTAGCTCATTGGAATCTGGCTTTTTAACCTATCACTTTACTAAAATGTCTCTTGTGTTGTTACAAATAATTTCATTATCCTCATATTACAGTCCTCTGGCCATTTCTCAAGCTATTCAGCAGCAAACATTGGTTGGGTGTCAACAAAATGCCAATTCCCATTGGCATCTCTCATCGCCTTCTCCTTGAAATGCTCCTTCCTTCACTTCCATACTACAACCTCATCCTCATTCTCCTGCTTCTCTGATCAGGCCTTCTCTGAGTCCTTGGTTCTCCATTCTCCTCCTCTGTCCTGGTGTAGGAGTTCTCCAAGGCTCTGTCTTTGGCATATCTCCCTTCCTCTTATGCCCTCCTAGTGGTCCCCAGCAGACTGGTGTCCTCCATCATCAAGCCCTCACATTTCTGTCTTCAGCTCCAATTCTCTGCGTTTCTAACTGTCTGCTAGACATTTTTCTCTGGGTGTTTCATGAGCACCTCAAACTCCACACTAGATGGAATTGCTCCTCTGTATAACCCAGCACTCCCAACTTCCCTTATGTTACTTAAATTCTGCCTTGTACTCTTGATTCAACAAAAGTTATTGAGCACCTGCTAACTGCCAGGCACTGTCCCAAGTGCCAAGACACATTATAGAAGAAAGCAAAGTCCCATCTCTCACGGAGCTCCCGTTCCAGTGAGGGAGGCAGATGGCAAAAAAATTTACTTTGCAACATGACAGGTGGTGATACATTCCTCTAAAAAAAATTAAAGCAGGGTAAAGGTATAAAAAGTGACAGCAGAGTATGCTGGTCATTCTCCATGTGCTGCCCCTCCCATCCATTCTGTTTCCTCTGCACCTGCTCTGTCCCCCCGGGGGTTGATCCATACCTACTCCTTTACTCAAGCTCCCTTCCCTCTGACATCCCATTGGATTCAGTAATGAGAGGCAGAGAGAGGACACAAAAGAGTAGGAGGCAGTGGTGTGTTAGTAAATGTTCATCAGCCAGTTCTTCTGGGAAAAAAAAATCCTGATTTACAGCATTTGCCCATTTCCGTGGTGTAAATACTCCACCATGGCAGGTGTCAAACTATCAACTTGACACTGGAGTTGGGAAGAGATCCATACAATCAGGTCTCTTGAGCCAGAATGGTCAATTCTAATGCACCGTTGGTGGGAGGAGAGGGAGGTCCTGGAGTGTCTTCCCCACTTCCTCCCAGCCTCAATTCTAGCAGGGGCTGCAAACTTCTAGGACCACAGCTCTGTCCAGCAGTGTCTCTTCCACTGCCCCTGCTCTCACCAGATGCTGATAACACCATGCGCTCTCCCTGCCCCTTCAGGCCCAGATGTGGGAACACCTTCTCCATGATGCCTCAATATCTCCAGTTAGTTATTCCCTGCCCCCACCTCTACATGAATTCTCTTCAAGCTCCTGACAGAATGTGTCTTCTCTTTCCTGTGGAAACCTGACTCACACAGGAGGGTTGCTCAGGGAAGGCCTCTCTGATAATGTAACGTTTAAGCAGAAAGCTGAAGGAGTGAGAAATGATTTGTATGTTGCTCTTGCCATGCCCCATGCCTGCTAAAAATCTTTCTCATTTTTTATGGCCTGTAGTGCCAATTCCAGTGCCTTATATGTATCAAACAACGTTTGTTGAAATGTATAGAATTGAGACCATTTTTGCTTTTCTTCTGCTCTCTAAAAAGTGCTTCTTGTTTCTATGAATTTCTCTAATGCTCTTTCATTCCTCATTTGAACCTTCTGTTGGGCCCGTGCCCAGCTAGCCAGTGCTAGTAGGAGGTGGGATAAAGACCTCCTACAAAAATTACAGTTCTCTTTAAAAAAATCACAGCCCTTTTATAAGAATTGCTGGATTTTGGAGAAGAGTAGATAATTTACGTAAATTTAGATGGTGAATTCCAAAGCTGCTGAATCTAAGCCTGTGAAATACAAATCAGCACAATTTGCTACAATTGTATTTAAACTCAATGTGAAGTCCAAATTTGTGAAATAGCATTCTGAGGTTTTGCCACCTTATAGAGCAATTACCACCAGTATTCATGCTGTTGCTTGGTGGCCCTAGATCTGAGAAGGTAACATTCCTAATGTGGTTCTTCCCCCCACCATGCCAAGGCACCACGTGAGGCCAATGCTTCACACCCACTCCATCAACTAAGTAAGCTCTTGAGTCCTATTAGACCAGCCCATCTGCAGAGGTAAAGCTGACTTGGTAGCGAGAACAGATTCTTTTGGGAGATTAGGATTAGGGTTGGGATTTGAGTTGAGATTGGGGTTGTGGTTGGCTTTAAGGGTAAGGTTAATACTCCATCCAAGTTCCTTTAAGTTAGAGTTAGGGAAGGGTTTGAATTAGACTTAGGATTAGGGAAGGAGTTAGAATCAGGTTTAGAGTTGAGGTTAGAGTTGAGGTTGGTGTTGAGACTGAGTTAGGGGTTAAATTTAGGGTTAAGGTCAGGCTAGGGATTAAGTGGGTGTGATGGTTAAGGTGGTGTGTCAACTTGGCTGGGCCAGGATTCTCAGTGGTTTGAAAGTCTTATGATGTTGTGATCACTTCCATGATGAGATTTGATATGATATAATCACCTCCATGATAAGATGTGCTGTGAGTAGGTAATCAATTGAGAGGATGTTTCCTTGGGTGTGTGGCTGGCATTGAATATAAATGGATATTCTGGCAAGGCCTGTGGGTTTTTGCTCATTCTGGATCCTGCAGGTGGCTCCTGTTTGTCTGACCTCTAGCTCTTGGGACTTGAGCTAGCAGCTTACCTGTGGTCTTGCCTGCAGATCTTGGGATTCGTCAATCTTCACAGCCTGTGAGCAAGAGCCCTGCTCTCCAGCCTGATGATCTTGGCCCCTGTGGCTGGTGAATCAGGAGAAGCCTCTATCCTGATGCATGAACTTGGGACACACCAGCCTCTACAACTGCGTGAGCCAGTTCCTTGATATAAATCTCTATCTATATGTATATTTACACGCTTTACTGGTTTTGCTTCTCTAGAGAACCAGCCTAAAACAGTGGGTTTAAGGTTAAGGTTATGGTTACTGTTAAAGACAGGTTTGGGGTTAGAGTTAGGTTAGTGTTAGGGCAGAGATCTTGGATGGAATATTAATCTGATCTTAGATAAGACTGGATGATGGAAAATTGATTTTTATAGGTTATTTGGAGGAGTTTATTGGCAGTGTGAAGCTTTTCTCCCCTCCTACCCCTCACTCCCAGATTATCTCCCAGATATACCTCCTTTGGTTTACAACTTTGGACTTCAGGATTCTTCTGTAAAATCACAGTGTTCAAAACAGGAATTGCATCCTTCCTGGGAAACTTCTATTCTCCCCATCTTCTTGGTAACAGAATCCTGATTTTATTTGGGGTTTTTAGCAATGCTTCCAACTAAAAGACTTCACTCCCAGTGTCTTTTATTGCTGGGTGTGGCCTTGTGACTACTTACCGGTCCATGAGAAGGGAGAGGAAGTGTTGGGTGGGACTTCTAGAATGTCTTCTTTAAAAGAAAGGGATGCACCTATCTCTATCCCCGCCTTCTTCCTGCTGCCTTTAACTAGGACTTGGTGGTCCAATAGTAGAATTCTCGCCTCCCATGCAGGAGACCCAGGTTCAATTCCTGGCCAGTGCACCTCTTGAACACCCATTTGTCAGTGGAGTCTTGAGTGTTGCTATGATGCTGAACAGGTTTCAGTGGAGCTTCCTGACTAAGACAAATTAGGAAGAAAGGCCAAGTAATCTACTTCCGAAAATCAGCCAGTGAAAACCCTATGGATCCCAAGCATTGTCTGATCCTCAACCGATCATGGGGATGGTGCAGAACCAGGCAGTGTTCCGTTCTGTTGTGCATGAGGTCACCATGAGTCGAGGACTGACTCAACGGTAGCTATCGACAAGAGCTAGCCAATGCACCCTATCAACCCTGGGCTGCCTAACTCAGGACTGCTTTTGCAATAAGCTTCTGTTTAAACTTTTTCTATTTCTTCTTTTGTTTAAGCTTCTGTTATTTAGGTATTATTGCTTTATGCAGTCAGAACTTATCCTGACTGGTACAGCCCCCAAAACAGTGTTACTTACTTTGCTAGGTACACATCAAGTACCCTGTGCTTCTGCCATCAGGACATTTGGTCCATCATCCTATGAGTACTTGTCCATGTTTGCTTGTCTACATTTCTCCATAGCTCTGAAACACTTGACAGGAGGAACTGCTGGTACATTCTAGTGTCTGGGTCAGTACCAGACACCAGATTATTCCTTGGCTTCCATGCTCCATGTACTGGCCTCCAGCATCCTCAGAGCCATCTCCACACCAGAGAAGCCTGCAGGACAGGACTGCTCTCTGCCTGTGCACAAGCTCTGCTGAGAGCTGGTACCATTCCTCCATCTGAGGTGACCAGGCAGGATGAAAACCACCATATGGGCAGAGTCTACCCATGGCGGGGACTCCTTCAAAATGCAGTGATCACAGTTACATTTGAATTGCTGTGTCCAGCCCCCTAGGAAGTTACTGGGACAGGAGGCAACCCAGGCAGGCTTGCTGGGATTGAGGGTAAACCAAGGGAGGGTTGCCTCAGCATTGGGTGGCTGGCAGACTCCTACCTGTATGCATGTGTGATGTCTACATTCTGATTACCAATTTGTTTATCCAGAGATAGTGAATGACTTAGGCATCTAGTGCTGCTATAACAGAAATACCACAAGTGGATGGCTTTAACAAAGAGAAATTTATTCTCTCACAGTCCAGTAGGCTACAAGTCCAAATTCAGGGCATCAGCTCCAGAGGAAGGCTCTCTCTCTCTGTCAGCTCTGGTGGAAGGTCCTTGTCATTAGTCTTCCCTTGGTCTGGGAGCATCTCAGCACAGGAACTTCAGGTCCAAAGGATGCACTCTGCTCCTGGTGCTTCTTTTTTGGTGGTATGAGGTCCCCAACTCTCTACTTGCTTTCCTTTCCTTTTATCTCTTGTAAGATAAAAGGTGGTGCAGGCTGCACCCCAGGGAAACTCCCTTTACATTGGATCAGGGATGTGACTTTAGTAAGGGTGTTACAATCCCACCCTAATCTTCTTTAACATAAAATTACAATCACAAAATGGAGGACAACCACACAATACTGGGAATCATGGCCCAGCCAAATTGCTATACACATTTTTGGAGGGACATAATTCAATCCATGGCAGTAAATAATAATAATAATGTTAATAAAAATAATGAGATTTATTGAGGCTTACAGTGTTCCGCACACTACTCTAAATGCTTTATCTGGATCATCTCATCCAATCCTCAGAAAAAGCCTGTGAAGTAAATCTTATTGTCTTTCCTATTTTACAGTTAGAAGCACAGAGGAGTTAAACAGTGCACCTGAGGTCACACAGCTGGTACATGGTAGAGCTCAGATTGGGACTTGGGCAGTAAGGCCAGAGCCCATGATCTTGAGCACCATGCTCTGCTACCTCCCTCAACAATTCACTTATTCAGCAAATAATAATGCTGCCTATTGAGCACTTTCTGTGAGCCAGGCTCTGTATCAGTAGTTCTCAACCAGTGGTGATTTTGTCTCCCAGGGAACATGCAGCAATGTCTGGGGACATTTTTGTTTATCACTACTGTGGAGAGGGTATGCTACTGGTATTAAGCAGGTAAAAGCCAGTGTGATGGTTAAGGTTATGTGTCAACTTGGCTAGGCCATGATTCTCAGTGGTTTGGCAGATATTACGTAATCATCCTTCATTTTGTGATCTGATGTGAGCAGCCAATCAGCTGGAAGGGGAGTTTCCTCGCAGGTGTGGCCTACATCAAATATATGGATGTTTTGGCAAAGCTCGCCTGCTCTCAATCCTGCATTCGACCATCATCCTCTGACCTCCAGTTCTTGGGATGTGAGCCAGCAGCCTGCTGCCTGACGTGCAGATTTTGGACTTGTCAGCCCCTGCTACCACATGAGTCAGAAGAAGCCTCCAGCCTGCCACTTGACCCATGGATTTTGGACGTGGCAGCCTCCACAATTGCATGAGCCATTTCTTAGAAATAAATCTCTATATGTATATTTATATATACACTTCACTGGTTTTGCTCCTCCAGAGAATCCAGCCTAACATAGCCAGGGTTGCTGCTAAACATCCTACAATGCTCAGGACAAATCCCTGCAACAAACAGTTATCCAGCCCAAAATGTCGATAATGCCGAGGTTGAGAAACTCTGCTTGATCCTAAGAACTTTACAAACGTTTTCTCGTTTAGAACTCACAACAATCCTATAAAACGGTTGTTGCTGCTCCCACTTCACAGCTGAAAAAATTAAGGCATAAGCCGAGATTAGGCAATTTACCCAGAGTCATGGCAGCAAGTGGATGGGGTAGGAATTCAAACCAAGATCTGTCAGGTTCCTAAACACTTGCTGTGTCCAGGCACTGTGCTATTTGGTTCACATATTGTATTAATTTCTTACTCCTGCTGTAACAAATTGCCACAAACTTGGTGTCTTAAAACAACAGAAATGTGTTCGCTATGATGTTGAACAGATTTCAGTGGAGATTCCAGACTAAGATGGACTAAAAGAAAAGGCCTGGTGATCTTCTTCCGAAAATCAGCCAATGAAAACCCTACGGATCACAACAGGTCCGATCCGCAATGATCACGGCAATGGGGCAGCGTCCGGCGGGGTTTCCTTCTGCTGCGCGTGGAATCACTGTGAGTTAGAGGCTGAAACTATAGCAGGTAACAGCAACAGACTATCTGTACCTTCACTTTGATTTTTTTTTTTTTTTAATATGGGATTTCTTAAGTTAGAGACTTTACCAGGGTTTTAATATACCAATGCCTTGTATTTGTTCTGCCCTTTTTGTTTAACGCTTCATATTGACCAAAGGGCTTTGGGTGGCATTAGCTCGTATGGTCTACATGCTACATCAAGGAAGGGGGTCGATTTTTTTTAATCCCCACTTGCCAGATGTGATAAGTGAAACAGAATGGGTAAAATAAACATGAGTACCTATTCCACTTCTTCAGGCAGTACCCAGGCAGCTTCAAGGAAGAGCCTTCAGAACATTTCTTCTTGCTCTACCTTCAGGGAATTTAGATGCGGACTCACTAAAATGTAGGTAACCCAGGAATCTCCCTGATATTCACAAGATCCTTTCATTTATTCATTCATTTGACCAATACTAGTTGAGAGCCTACTACAGGGATGCAATGGGGAGCAAAAAAACACATCGAGTTCCTGCTTTCATGCTTCCTGTGCCCTAGTGGCTGCAGCAATGGGCTCAAGCATAACAATTGTGAGGATGGAGGAGGAACTGGCAGTGTTTCCTTCTGTTGTACATAGGGGTCACTATGAGTCGGAACCAACTTGATGGCACCTAACAACAACAACATGTCCTAGTGAGAAGAGTAGGCGCTGCACAACGAGGACCAGGAAGAAACTGATGAGAATGGTGGCCACCTGTAACTGTGTAACCATGACCCCAGATTTGACCTTCTTTTAAGACTAAATTCAAGTACCACTGATTCCATGGGCTCCCACAGGCCTCATTCTCTGAATTCCAGGTTTGGGCGCATCTGCACCATATCATCATCCCATGACTACAGTGAGCTGGAGCCCTCTTAACCAGCACAATCAAACCTGGAAGTTAGTGTGTTAATCAAAACAGTCAGTTAAAGAGTAAACTCAAAAAATAAATAAAGAGTAAACTCATTCAAAATGATTTATATATCCCTTAAACAGTTTATTTTTACATAAATTACACACACACTTATTCCTACAATCTTTTAGCATAGAGCCAAGACCTTTCTTTGCATGTAGATCTGCTGTTTGAAGTTATAAGTCCTCTTTCTTACAGGAAGTTTGCCTATACTTTACCCCAAAGGATTTCCAGTTGCTGCTTCTTTAAAGTGAAGGGAGATGGTGAAGATACTTGTGAGGCCATCTGAGTTCAGCATCCTACCTTCTCAATATCTTTTCCCTAATCTTTTGGATTTCTTCACGCAGATCTAATTTTTCTGTGTGAGTTGCCTTTATTAGATCTATTCATTGCATTTCTGTTAATTTTCAAGGAAAACTTTTTACACTCAGGTGCCATCGAGTTGATTCCAACTCATGGTGACCCCAGAATAGAACTGTGCTCCACAGTGGCTTTCAAGGGCTGATTTTTCAGAAGTAGGTTCCCAGACCTTTCTTCCAAGGTGCCTCTGAGTGGTCTCAAACCTCCAGCCTTTTGATTAGCAGCCAAATGCTTAACTGTTTGCCCACCCAGGGACTCCATCAGTTCACATAATATTAATTAAATTATGTAAGAACAATAACAAGTCCAGGTGGCATGATCGGGTTTGGGAACAACTGATTCTTGGTAAAAATGCATGTCAACTATGGTAGCAAAAGTGTGTGGCATGCTAGTGGGTTATGGGCAGTTATGTTTTACAGAGGCGTAGGAAGTGAAGATCCATCAGGTGAATGAGCTAAATGGTGGTTAGTTAAGAGGGCCTCTACCAAATATTGGTCTTGAAAAAGTATCTGAAGCAGTGGTGGCTCCAAGCTAGTGCAGCTGGTGCCCCAGGGCCTGAGTGTGGACTAGAGGCCTGTGGAAGCCTCTCCCAAGGTTGTATCATTTCCTGAAATTGGTTGAGGTTAACTAGATAGGATGAAGTCTGGTGGCCAAAGCCACTGGAAGGGAAGTGAGGTAGGCCTCAACTCTGCAGCTGTCACAGAAGCATCTGTGGAAACCCAGGGGCAGCTCCCAGGATGATCAAAACTACATTACTCAGGATGTGTCTTCTACCTTTGTAAACTGGATCTTACCACAGAAGGAAAGTCACTTACTTCCTGTCTTTCCACAATACGATCTCCTCTGCTGGAGGGAGTAAAGAAGACAGCTCTTTTTTTGTACCCTCAGCAGTGCTCCCCAAGGTCCCTGCGTGGCGCGAACAGTTTGAGCTCAACCAGAAGGTTGGTGGTTTGAACCCACCCAGTGGCATCAGGGAAGACCTAAAAATCTGCTTCCGTTAAGATACAGCCAAGAAAACACTACGGAACAGTTCTACTCTGTAACACATGGGGTCCCCATAATCGGCAACTAGCAACAACAACAGCATCAGCACCCCCTACAGACGTGACACTGAAGCTCATCTTGGTCAGTTAACACCCTGATGAACGTGGAGCTGTGGTTCCCTGCTTGTCAGGCTGGTCTGCACATGCAAAGAGCCTTCAATCAGATGACCAAAGACCTGGAAAGAAGCCCCAGCCCCACCACTTCTGAGCCAGGTGGAACTAAGCTGGTCCCTTCTCTCTGAGCATTAGTTTTCTTGTTTACAGAAGAAGGACCATTCTTATGTTGCC
This sequence comes from Dugong dugon, assembly GCA_030035585.1. Taxonomy (NCBI): domain Eukaryota; kingdom Metazoa; phylum Chordata; class Mammalia; order Sirenia; family Dugongidae; genus Dugong; species Dugong dugon. The sequence continues at coordinate 15,843,338 of CM057469.1, read as the reverse complement.
TGGTTCATCCACACAGTTCCTAGGGATCACCGGGAGATACTGTCCGTGCATCTCAAACAGCACTAAGCATCGCCGCAGAGCTGATGTTAGTTGGGGCCAAACTGCAGGATCAATAGGCACTTCAGGTTTAATCCAAGGAAAATAATTCAGCACGTTATTTTTTTGTTGTTCGATAGACACACAACACCACCAAAAACACCCGTTGCCATTGAGTCCGACTCATAGCGATCCTGTAGGCTAGAGCAGAACTGCCCCATAAGGTTTTCAAGGAGCAGCTGGTGGATTCCAAGTGCCGACCTTTTGGTTAGCAGCTGAGCTCTTAACTACTGCGCAACCAGGGCTCCTACACACAACACATACAATATTTCTTCAGCACATCATATTTATATTTATGGACTAGAGTAAGAAGCCCCCATTGCTATTTAAAATGAAACCAGACTTTAGAGACGTTTCAAACCTGCTCACAAGCCACATTGGGCTAAACTACAAGCCCCAGAGAGTAAAGTCACTCCCTCTGCCATCCGGCACTTGGGCCTTTAGGGGCTCATGCTAGGGAAAGATTGAAAAAAGTGAATTATGTAAAAATACTTTTTTTTTTTTTTTATTGTACTCAGGTGAAGGCTTACAGAACAAACAGTTTCTCACGAAACAGAAGTACGCATGTTGTTTTATGACATTGGCTACCAACCCCACAACATATTAACCCTCTAACTTCTCAACATTTTTTTTTTTTTTTTTTTTGGTGAAAATACACATAGCCAAAGATACACCATTTCAAAAATTTCTACATGCACAGTTCAGTGACATTGACCACGCTCTTCCAATAGTGCTGTTATTCTCACTTAAGATGAAGGCTTACAGAACAAAATAGTTTCTCATTTAACAGTTACTACAAATGTTGCCCTATGACAATGGTTAACAATCTCACAACACATCAACAATATCCTTACTCAACCTTGGGTTCCCTGTCACCAGCTTCCTTGTCCCCTTCTGCTTTCTGGCCCTTGTCACTGGACTCCTGTACCTCGTTAGTCTCATTTGGTTTTACGGGGCTGTCCACTCCCAGGCTGAACAGTGAACCTCGGAGGTAACTTCACCACTGAGCTAAAAGGGTGTCTGGGGGCCATACTCTCGGGGTTTCTGCAGTCTCCTTTGGGCCAGTAAATCTGGTCTTTTTTTGTGAGTTAGAATTATGCTCTACATCCTTCTCCAGCTCTGTCCAGAACCCTTTGTTGTGATCCTGGTCAGAGCAGTCAGTGGTGGTAGCCGGGCACCATCTAGCTGTACTGGACTCAGTCCAGTGGAGGTCTTGGTAGCTGTGGATGATTAGTCCTTCGGACGAATTTTTTCCTTGTATACTGTTCTCTTCATTCTCCCTTGCTCCTGAAGGGATGAGACCAGTGGAGTATCTTAGATGGCCGCTCACAGGCTTTTAAGACCCCAGACACTACTCACCAAGGTAGAATGTAGAGCATTGTCTTTATAAGCTGTGTCATGCCAATTGAGCTAGATGTTCCCCGAGGCCATGGTCCCCAGAGCCCTCCGCCAAGCAATTCAGTCCCTCAGGGAGTTTGGATGTGTCTATGGGGCTTCCATGACCTTTCCTTGTACAAGTGGTGCTAGTTTCTCCTGTATTGTGTACTATCTCACCCTTCACCCAAGATACCACTTATCTATTATCTATTTAGTATTTCCACCCCACCCCTCCCATCCCTGGTAACCAACAAAGATTGTTACATTTTGTGTGTGAACTTTTTCATGGGTTTTTACAATAGGGGTCTCATACAGTATTTGTCCTTTTGTAATTGACTTATTTCACTCAGCGTAGTGTCCTCCAGTTTCATCCATGTTATAAGATGGTTCACAGATTCATTGTTGTTCTTTCTCATCGCATGGTACTCCATTGTGTGTATGTACCATAGTTTGTTCGTCCATTCATCTGTTGATGGGCATCTAGGTTGTTTCCATCTTTTTGCTATTGTGAACAATGCTGCCATGAACATAGGGGTGCATATGTCTATTCGAGTGATGACTCTTATTTCTCTAGGATATATTCCTAGGAGTGGGATTTTTGGATCGAATGGTATGTCTATTTCTAGCTTTCTGAGGAAGCGCCATATCATTTTCCAAAACGGTTGTATCATTTTGCGTTCCCACCAGCAGTGCATAAGAGTTCCCATCTCCCCGCAGCCCCTCCAGCATTTGTTATTTCCAGTGTTTTTGATTCGTGCCAGTAATGCTGGGGTGAGATGGTATCTCATTGTGGTTTTAATTTGCATTTCTCTAATGGCTAGTGATCGCGAGCATTTCCTCATGTGTCTGTTGGCCATTTGAATGTCTTCCTTGGTGAAGTGTCTGTTCATTTCCTTTGCCCATTTTTTGATAGGATTGGTTGTCTTTTTGTTGTAGAGGTGTTGGATTTTCTTGTAGATTATGGAGATTAGACCTTTGTCTGGCTTGTACTGTCCAAAAATTTTTTCCCAGTCTGTAGGTTCTCTTTTTACTCTTTCAGTGAAGTCTTTTAAAGAGCATAGGTGTTTGATTTTTAGAAGAGCCCAGTTATCTAGCTTATCTTCTGGGGTTTTTGTGTTGATGGTTATGGTTTGTATCCTGTTAATGCCAAGTATTAAGGCCTGAAGTGTTGGTCCTATTTTTTATTCTATGAACTTTATAGTTTTAGGCTTTATATTCAGGTGTTTGATCCATTTTGAAGTAGTTTTTGTATACGGTGTGAGGTATGGGTCCTGTTTCATTTTTTTGCAGATGGATATCCAGTTTTGCCAGCACCATTTGTTAAAAAGACTGTCTTTTCCCCATTTGATGGACTTTGGGCCTTTGTTGAAGATCAGGTGACCGTAGGTGGATGGATTTACATCTGGGTTCTCAATTCTGTTCCATTGGTCAATGTATCTGTCGTTGTACCAGTACCAGGCTGTTTTGACTACTGTGGCTGTATAGTAGGTTCTGAAATCAGGTAGTGTGAGTCCTCCAACTTTATTCTTCTTCTTCAGTAGTGCTTTACTTATTTGGAGCTTCTTGCCTTTCCATATAAGTTAATGATTACTTTTTCCATCTCTTCGAAGAGTGTTGTTGGTATTTGGATCGGGATTGCATTGTATTTGTAAATTGCTCCGGGTAGAATTGTCATTTTCACAATGTTGAGTCTGCCTATCCATGAGCATGGTATGTTTTTCCATTTATGTAGATCCCTTTGGGTTTCTTGCAGTAGTGTTTTGTAGTTTCATTTGTACAGGTCTTTTACATCCCTGGTCAGATTTATTCCTAAGTATTTTATCTTTTTAGGGGCTATTGAAAATGGTATTGTTTTCCTGATTTCCTTTTCATCGTTCTCCTTAGTGGTGTATAGGAATCCAACTGATTTTTGAATGTTTATCTTGTATCCTGCTACTCTGCTGAATCTTTCTATTAGTTCCAGTAGATTTCTCGTGGAGTCTTTAGGGTTTTCTGTGTATAGTATCATATCATCTGCAAACAGGGACAGTTTAACTTCTTTATTACCAATTTGGATGCCCTTTATTTCTTTTTTTTTGCCTATTGCTCTAGCTAGAACTTCCAGCACAATGTTAAATAGGAGTGGTGATAAAGGGCATCCTTGACTTGTTCTTGTTTTCAAGGGGAATGTTTTCAGCCTCTCTCCATTAAGAATGATGTGGGCTGTTGGTTTTGCATAGATGCCCTTTATTATGTTGAGAAATTTCCCTTCTATACCTATTTGATTGAGAGTTTTTATCAGGAATGGGTGTTGGACTTTGTCAGACGCCTTTTCTGCATCAATTGAGATGATCGTGTGATTCTTTTCTTTCCTTTTATTTATGTGGTGGATTACGTTGATTGATTTTCTAATGTTGAACCATCCTTGCATACCTGGTATGAATCCTACTTGGTCATGGTGTATTATTTTTTTGATATGATGCTGAATTCTATTGGCTAGAATTTTGTTGAGAATTTTTGCATCTATATTCATGAGAGATATTGGTCTGTAATCTTCTTTTTTTGTGACATCTTTTCCTGGTTTTGGTATCAGCATTATGGTGGCTTCATAGAATGAATTTGGAAGTGTTGCTTCCTCTTCTATGCTCTGAAATAGCTTGAGTAGTACTGGTACAAGCTCTTCTGTAAATGTTTTGTAGAATTCTCCAGTGAAGCCATCTGGGCCAGGGTTTTTTTTTGGTTGGGAGTTTTTTTATTACCTTTTCAATCTCTTCTCTTGTTATGGGTCTGTTCAGATTTTCAACATCACTTTGTTGTAGCTTGGGTAGGCTGTGTGTTTCTAGAAATTTGTCCATTTCCTCTAGGTTTTCAAATTTGTTGGAGTATAGTTTTTCATAATATTCTGTTATAATCCTTTTTATTTCAGTTGGGTCTGTTGTAATGTCCCCCATTTCATTTCTTATTTGGGTTATTTGTGTCCTCTCCTGCTTTTCTCTTGTCAGTCTGGCCAGTGGTTTGTCGATTTTGTTGACTCTTTCAAAGAACCAACTTTTGGTTTTGTTGTTTCTTTCTATTGTTTTTCTGTTCTCTATTTCATTTATTTCTGCTCTGATCTTTACTATTTCCTTTCTTCCGGTGGTTGTGGGCTTTTTTTTTTTTTTTTCTGTTCTCTTTCTATTTGTTTGAGTTCTGTAGTTAATGTTTTGATTTTGTCCCTTTCTTCTTTTTTGATATGTGTATCTATTGCTGTAAATTGTCCTCTGAGGACTGCCTTTGCTGTGTCCCAAAGGTTTTGGTGTGATGTGTTTTCATTCTCATTTGATTCTAGGAATTTTTTGATTCCATCTCTGATTTCTTCTATTACCCACTGATGTGTAAGCAGGGTATTATTCAGTTTCCATGTAGTTGATTTTTTTTCCTTGCTCTTTCTAGTGTTAATTTCTACCTTGATGGCACTGTGGTCAGAGACGATACTTTGAATTATCTCAACGTTTTGGATCTTGTTGAGGATTGCTCTGTGGCCTAAGATGTGATCTATTCTGGAGAATGTTCCATGTGCATTGGAAAAGAATGTGTACCTTGCAGCGGTTGGATGGAGTGTTCTATATATGTCTATGAGGTCAAGTTGGCTGATTGTGCCCTTTAGGTGTCCTGTATCTTTGCTGAGTTTCTTCTTAGTTGTTCTGTCCTTTACTGAGAGTGGTGTGTTGAAGTCTCCTACTATTATTGTGGAACTGTCAATTTCTCTTTTCAGTGTTGTTAGAGTTTGTTTTATGTATTTTGGAGCCCTGTCATTGGGTGCGTAGATGTTTATTATGGTTATGTCTTCATGATGGATCGTCCCCTTAATCATTATATAGTGTCCTTCTTTGTCTTTTATGGTAGATTTCGTTTTAAAGTCTATTTTATCTGAGATTAGAATTGCCACTTCTGCTCTTTTTTGGTAGTTGTTAGCTTGATATATTTTTTTGCAACCTTTAACTTTTAATAAATTCACATCTTTGTTTCTAAGGTGTGTCTCCTGTAGACAGCATATTGATGGATCCTGTTTTCTGATCCATTCTGTCACTCTCCGTCTCTTTATGGGTGCATTGAGTCCATTTACATTCAGGTAATTATTGATAGATGTGGGTTTGTTGCTGTCATTTTGCAGTGCTTTTTTTTGTGGTACTGACGTTTTCTTTGTTCTTCTTACTCTCTTGTGCTGAGTTACTTTTGTTTGTGGATTTTTTTTTCATTTCTTTTGTTTTTGTAGGTTTTGTTTTCGCTGAGACTTTATGTTTTTCCTCTTTATTTTTATGAGTATGTTTGTTAACTTTCTTTGTGGTTACTATAAATTTTACCCTTATCTTTCTAAGTTTGAAGCTGTCTACCATTACTTGGTATCACCTTGCCTTCCTCTCCATTAGAAGGTTCTACACCTATGCTGTTTATTCCCTCTTTTGTTGTTTTGATGTTGTTGTCATTTACTGATTAACTGCTCTGATTCCCTGTTGTATTTCTTTTGGTTTTGGATAGTCCTCGAGAGTTCATTTCCTAGATTGGTATCTGGCTGGTACAATCCTGCATCCTAGGTTCTGCCTGTGAGCTGATGCTGTTTGTCCGCAGATCGAAGAACTCACTTTAATAATTCTTGTAAGTTTGGTTTGACTTTTACATATTCCCTTAATTTCCGTTTATCTGGAGATGACCTAATTTCACCGTCAAATTTGAACAAGAGTTTTGCAGGATCTATTATTCTTGGCTGGCAATTTTTTTCTTTCAAGATTTTATATATGTCATCCCATTACCCTCTTGCCTGCATGGTTTCTGCCAAATAATCTGAGCTTAGTCTTATTGTTTCTCCTCTGTATGTGACTTCTTGTTTTTCACGAGCTACTCTCAGGATTCTTTGTTTGTCTTTGGTTTTGGCAAGTGTGAATATGATATGCCTTGGTGATTTTCTTTTGGGGTCTCTTCTATATGGGGTTCGTTGAGCTTCTTGGATGGCCAGCTTTTCATCTTTCATGATATTGGGGAAGTTTTCTGTCAGCAGTTCCTCAATGATCCTCTCTGTTTCTGTTTTCTCCCCCTGTTCTGGAATTCCAATCACTTGCAGATTTTTGCTTTTGTTTGTGTCCCACATAACTCTCAGGGTCTCTTCATTTTTCTTTGTTCTTTTTCCTGAAACAGAGTTGTATCCAAGTGTTTGTCTTCAATTCCACTGATCCTGTCTTCCACCGTTTCAAATCTGCTTCTCAGCCCTTCTATGACATCGTCCATTTCTGAAATCTTGTTGTTTATCTTTTGGATTTCTAATTGTTGTCTTTGTATAATTTCTAGTTGTGAATTTATTTTGGCATTTTGTTCCTGCATCGTCTTCCTGAATTCTTCCAATTTTTTGTCTGTATTTTCCATGAATTTGTCTATTTTTTCCTCATGTTTGTCAGCTTTTTGCCTCAGTTCTTGGAGAATTCTGAGTATTAGAGATTTGAATTCCCTATCAGGTAGTTCTAGTGCATTTCCTTCCAAAGGAGAGTCATCTGGTGTTTTATTTTGGACACCTACTGGAACCGTCCTGTCCTGTTTTTGTAAATGTTTTGTTATTGTCTGTTGTCTTCGGGGCATTCGGTAGTTATTTTTCTCATTTATTGATTGTAGATTTGTTTGTTTCATCCCTTTTTTTAAAAAATAATTTGACTATGTCTGAGCAGGCAGACTGTGTATTCTTTGTTGTTTGCTCGTCTGTGGGCACAATACTTTTCACCTCCTTCTTCAACTGGCAGGGTCAGTCACTCAGATATGGAATGGCAGGGTAGGTCTAGCTGAAGAGGAGTTACTGGGACGGGTTGTTTGTGGCACTTACTACAGCCACTGGAGTGGGTCGGTAATCAGTGCAGGGCAGGTTCCTGTAGGCTGTGCCTGTGCTGCTTGCTGGTGTGATGTCAAGCGTACAGTGCAGGTAGGCAGGATGCAGCGGGGAGATTGTTATGTGTGGAGCTAAGATGGATATGGGAGAGAGGAGAGAGGAACAGGAGCCAAAAACAAACAAACAAAAAAGAATGCTAGGGGAGCTTGCCTTTGGAGTGGAGAGATGAGAGACTATGAAATGGAGAAAAACAGAAAGGGGAGGAGGAAGTAAAGAAAAGAATGAATAAATAAGAATCAGAAAGGTTAAAGAACCGCAAAGTTCCCAGGGATCCCACCGGTGCAGCTCTGAGATCTGGGGAAGTCACTCTCAGGTGTTGTAGCACAGCCTGGCTAGAAGGCGTAGAGGTATACAATGCCAGGTATTCAGGGAACAGAAAGTGAAGGAAGATATAGAGAGACAAGAAACTGAGCAATGAAGAAGGACAAAAAGGGAAAAAGAGGAAAAACAAAACAAAACAAATCAAAAAAAGAAAAAACAAGAAAGGCCCCCAAGAAACAGAAAAAAAAAAAAAAAACCAACGTAAAAAGAAATGCTCTCAGGGATCCCTCTGCACATCTGTGGAAGCCGAAGGGGAGTCTCCCTTGCATGCAGCTCAGCCTGGCCAGAGAGGGCTCCCAACTCAAGAAAAGGAAAAGAAAACAAACAATTCAAAACAAACAAACGAACAAAAGCCCCGGGATCCCACCAGCGCGGCAGCCCAAACCAGGAAGCAGCTCCACACTCGAACAGAGCTCCACAGCCCCTCAGGAAGAAGCAAAGATGGTGCAAGGAACAAGGTACTCGAGTGAAAGGAGGGGGAGGTGGGGAGAGGCAAGGAAGAAATAAAAAGAAGTGGAAAAAAAGCAACACCAGCAGCCAACAAATGGCACTCAGAGAGCCACCCGCTTGGGTGTGTGGAATCCAAGCAGCCGCTGTTTCCCAGTCAAGAGACTGTGGCCGCGGGAAGCAGAGGAGGCCGAGTCGGGGTGAAGAAGGGTGGGGGGTGGAAAAGCGTATATCGCCAATTACCAGTTGTTTTGTCTCCCGCTGGAAGCTCCGTGAGGCTGCTTTCTCATACCCCGTTTGCTGGTCTCCGATAGGAGTCCAAGATGGTGGATCCGCACTGCATTAGCTGGTAGGGGACCTCTGCATGAATCTCTCCTCGCTCTCCGTTCTCTGTCAGTTTTCTCACTCCATTTGGTGCTTGGCTGAGTTCTTTATTCTTCATTTGATGTTTTAGGGTCTCAAGATTGTTGTATTCTCTGTTCGGCTTAGTTTTTCCGATCTTTGTTGTGGAGGGATGGTGTGGTGCTTCTGCCTAGAGCGCCATTTTGCCGGGGCGTCCAAAAATACTTTAGACAAAGAAGTGCTAAACAAACACTTCTCTGTCTAAAGAATAAAAAAGATAATTCGTATTCATATTCTTATTGTGCGTTAATCTTGGGCCCCCAGCTAGATGGTAAATTCTTGAGAACAGATACCATGTCCCTTCCTTCTTGATCTTTCCTTCCTCTGTTCTCTTCCTCCCAACCCTGCCCTGATGCTTGTCAGTAAACGCAGGGGTAGGGAGGGCAAGGGAGAGACCTTCAGTGTTTAGGTCAAACATCTGGATTTAAATAAATCCCAACTGAAATGTGTTGATGGGGGAGTCCTTACATAGCCCCCTCCCCTAAGCCCCAGAGAGGGCCCTGAGACTGCCAGCCCAACTCCCCATCCTCTGCAGAGGGTCTGCCTCTGAGACCAATTCCTAGGCTGTCTGTGCCACTGAAAGATCCTGAGAAGGGGCCAAAAGACAGCCCGAGAGGCCCTGGGAGATGAGGGTAGACAGCAAGTAAGCAGTTAAGTCAATCTGCAGAAAGAGGAGGAAAAGAGACCCACAGAGTCCCCACAGGCTCAGCCTGCTCCCTGCAGCAGAGGCCTTGTGTTTAGGGGGGATCTGTGGCCCCGCCTGGAGGGGCAGCAGTTGGAGGGTGAGGAATAAAGGATGTGTGTCGGCGGCAGGTGACAGAGGATAAACATGGCCTTACAACATGGTCCCCAGCAGGCGTCCAAGGAGGAACCATAGCAACAACTTTACGAGGCAGACTACGATGTATTCAAGGATACACAGATGTTTGGAGGCAACTTTATCCAGATCAGCAAAAAAGGAGCCACCACTGATACACACATCCACTTCCAAATGGTGCCCGTGGGCATTACACCCACCAGCCCCACCCTCTCACTACCTGACATCACTCTGCTGGCCTGACCAGCCAGAGGCTGTGAAGGGCCTGCTGGCTAGGCCCCAGGAAAAGAGGCCACAAGACTACAAAGACCTTAATGTTAACCAGGCTCCTTCCCTAAACACCTGTTGAGTTCTCTGTCCAAGATGGTGAAAAATAGCAGCTACACCTGAAGCTAGAACATGAGAAGACATTTTTGCTCACTTTCCTCTTTGCTCATTGAGAAAAACTCATTTACCTCCTGAGGCCACCGGTGAAGAGTGTCAGCAGTACTCAAGCCAGGCCATCCCTTCTGGAGACAGTATGGACACGTGTGTCTGAAGCAGGAGACAAGAGGAGGCAGCAGTCCCGAAGCTCCAAGAAGAAGAGGAAGAGGATAAATAAGCACTGAGAGCCTTCACATACTCCCTGAGGGGTCTGGGGACACCTCTTCCGGTTATACTGAGGGAGGCAGGAAGGAGAGGGAATGTAACGTGCCTCCCACACATATCTGTTCATGGAAGGTCCACGGTGTCCACTCCTGTGGTCACAAAACCTATGGGGCCTGCCAAAGGGGCAGCAGTAAGAGGGGCTTGCTGGGTGCCATTGAGTCGATTCCAATTCACAGTGACCCCATGTAACAGAATAGAACTGTCCCCACAGGGTTTCCTAGGCTGTAATCTGTACGGAAGCAAATCGCCAGGTCTTTCTCCCACGGAGCCACCAGGAGGGTTCAAACCGCCAAACTTTTGGTCAGCAGCCAAGCACTTAACCATTGCGCCACAGGGCTTCTTATAACAGGGGTAGCTGGGGCAATAATACAGACAGCAGAGGCGGCAGCAGCAGGTGCTGTGAGCTTGGCAGCACAGGTAGTCTGCGGGCGCAGGACAGGTAAACACTGCAATGGCAGGAGCAGCCGCCAGAGTCCAGGACGAAGCAGAGCCAGCATGGCTGGGCGGGCACTGCCAATGTCCTCAGAAGGGAGTTAGCACGCTTGTGGCTGACGCCGCACACGTGTCTTCAGGGCACTTTCAGCATGTCCATGGGGGCTGCCAGCCTCTCCCCAAAAAATAACACGAGCCAAGGTCCAGTAGTAGGCCTCCTGTCTTGACCTTGCAGAGTGCAGCTGGTGAATAAGATGGAAGCCCGAGAATCTCCTAGCCCAGTGCGAAGCCTGGGAAGAAAGAAGGGAACTCCCATTTGGAGGAGTTTCCATCCCCACAGGATGAGAAAAAGTAGCCACGAGATGAAGGAGAGGAGCGGGACAAGTTAACCCAAAAATGATCTCCCCTCTGGACCTCAGCCAGCTGTAGGACCAGCAGAGGTAATAAAACAGAAAAAGGCAAGAGCAGCCCAGGAGGCCGAGAACACAGCAACCCCTCCTAGCAGCAGCTGGGAATATGGCTCACGAATCGGAAGGGAGCCAATCTACAGCTAGTTCAGCTTCTGCAAGAAAGAGACCCATCTTAGCTCTTTCTTAGCAAATTCAAAGCCCAATCAGCCACCCCCTTGCAGTAGAGAGGGGGCAGGTGGTGCCTGAGATGGAGGGGGAACAGCCTGGAGGCTGTCATGGAGAACAGAGGATCACTGGAACCATGACACCTGAGACCAAGGACAGTGACTGTCTGTCTTACCAAGTGCTGCCTTAACACAAGTACCACAAAAAATAAAAATTAAAAAAAAAAGAAGTTGCCATCAACAGGCGTGTCAGAGTAGAACTGTGCTTCATAGGGTTTTCAATGGCTATAATCTTTCAGAAGTAGGTTATCAGGCCTTTCTTCTGAGGCACATGTGGGTGGATTGAAACCGCCAACCTTGCGGTTAGTGGCCGAGTGCTTAACTGTTTGTACCACCCAAGCACTGCAAATACCACAAATGGGAGGCCCTTCCTTGTCTATTTTAGCTTCTAGTAGCTACAAGCAATCCTTGCAGATGCATCTGTCACCTGTCTTCCTCTTCTCCCTGTTGCTCTGTGTCCAGTCTGCTCTTTTTATGGCTAAGAAGTGATTAGATTTAGAACCCATCCTACTCAAGTAGGACTTAATTAACATAACAAAGAAACCCGATTTCCAAACAAGATCATATTTATAGGTATAGGGGCCAGAATTTCAACACATATTTTGGGAAGACACGGTTCAACAGTCGTCTTTGAAGCCCATGAGCAGGAGCAAGAACAGGAAGCTGCAAAGGGGACCAGGGCTCAGGAAGGTATCCCTAGAGAACCCATTCCAGCTGTCCTTATTGCAGCTTAATAAAGAGAAGCATACACCCTCAAAAAGAAATGCTGTCTTCTCTTTAAATCTCCATGCCCCAAAGCCAAGTGTAACCTCAGAGTAGATTCTGGATGTCAACTATGTATGAGAGCCCAGAGTCCAGTCAAGTGGAGCCCACTTCACACCATGCTCAGCATGTCCTTTTCCTCAACCCATTCTGACTTTGGTTCCCCAGGACTAGGGCTGAAAGTCAGAGTCCGAGGGTGGGGAGCACCTTGCCTCTCCCTCTTCTTCCTTTTCTTCCCCCTGAAAGTCCCTGAACATAAACATTCAATCCAGTCCATAGACTAAGCAAGAACAGGGCTCATGTCTTCTCAGGATATTCAGAGGAGAAAGGAGGGGTATAGCAGCATTCGCTGGCAACAGAATAAAAAAGTATATCTATGTTATGGATTGAATTGTGTCCCCCCAAAATACCTGTTGTAAATCTTAACCCCTATTCTTGTGGATGTAATCCCACTTGAGAATACAGTTTTATTTATTATGTTAATGTGTAGGGTGTGTCACAAGCCAACCACCTTCAAGACATGAAACGAGCAGATTAGGCATAGAGAAGAAAGCAGAGCTGGGGAAAGAGAGATGCCAAGCCACATGAAGATCGCCCAGGAGCAGAAGCTCAAAGAGACAAGGACCTTCCTTCAGAGCTGGCAGAGAAAGAAAGCCTTCCCTTAGAGCCAGCGCCGTAAATTCAGACTTCGAGCCTCCTAAATTGTGAGAAAATAAATTTCTGTTTGTTAAAGCTACCCACTTGTGGTATTTCTATTATAGTGGCACTAGATAACCAAGACAACATTCACTGCAGCACTTTTCACGGAAGCCAAAAAGTGGCAACAGCCAAAATGTCCATCAACAGATGAGCGGATAAACAAAATGGGGTATATACATGCAATGGAATACTACTCAGCCATAAGGAGAAATGAAATCCTGTTACAGGCCACAACATGGATGAACCCAGAAGACGTTATGCTGAGTGAAATACATCAGTCACAGGACAAATACTGATGCTATTTGTACAAATAACGATAATCTCACTTATATGAAATAAGCAAATACAGAGAAACCAAAGATTATTAGTGGTTACCAGCGGTGAAAGGGAGTTGAGAAAGGGGGAGTTTTAGCTAGGGGACATTGAGTTTATGTTAATGGTGGTATAATGATTTGGAAAAGTATAGCAAGAATGGTTGTACAACTTGAAGAAAGTAATCAATGTTACTGAATTGTACATGCAGAAACCGTTGAGATGGTGTATGTTTTGTTATATATATTTTCACTGTAATAAAATTTTTTTTTTTAAAGTATATCTAGACAGGAGCCCTCGTGGCACAGTGGTTAAGAGCTCAGTTGCTAACTAAAAGGTCGATGGTTTGAATCCACCAGTCTTTCCTTGGAAACCCTATAGGGCAGTTATACTCTGTCCTACAGGGTTGCTATGAGTCGGAATCGACTCATCAGCACCGGGTTTGGTTTCCTGCTTTTTATATCTAGATGGGGGAAAATTTAGTGAATTGGCATAACACAGTTCACAAAGATAATGTTCTACATCATAGTTTGGTAAGTGGCATCTGGGGTCTTAAAAGCTTGTGAGTGGCCATCTAAGATACAACTATTGGTCTTTACTTGTATGCAGCAAAAGAGAATGAAGGAAATCAAAGGCTCAAAAAAAAACTAGTCCACGGGACTAATAGCCCACATGAACTACATCCTCTTCTAACCTGCGACCAGAAGAACTAGATGGTGCCCAGCTATCACTAACAACCTTTCTGACCAGAGACACAATAGAAGATTCCAGACAGAATGGGAGAAAAATGTAGAACAATACTCAAATTCCTAAAAAAGGCCAGACTTACTGGAATGATACAGACTAGAGGAGCTCCCCGAGACTCACTCTAATTGAAGCTATTTCTGCAGGTCACCTATCAGCCAAATAATACATTGGCTTAGAAAATAAACAGTTAACACCTGTAAGTAATGTGCTCCCTTAAACAACTAACTATATGAGACCAAACGGTCAACACTTACCCAAAAGCAAAGATGAGAAGGCAAGGAGGAGAAGGGAAGCTAGATCAATGGAAACAGAACAAACAGAATGGAAATAATGAGAACGCTGACACACTGTAAAAATTGTAACCAATGGCATGGAACAATTTGTATAAAAATCGTTAAAAGAGAACCTAATTTGCTGTGTAAACTTTCACCTAAAACACAATAAAGTTATTATTTAAAAAAAAAAAAGTATATCTAGAGTTACTTTGTCCAATATGGCAGCCACCGGCCATAGATGGCTACTTAAATTGAAATTTTAATTAATTAAAATAAGACAAATTTAAAATTCAGTTCCTCAGTCACAGTAGCCACATTTCAAATGCTCAAGAGCCACATGCAGGTACTAGCTGCTGTACAGGACAGCGCAGATGAGCTTGAAATACAACATTTCTGTTATCACAGAAAGTTCTATTGGACAGCACTGATTCAAACTTCACGATTCCACTCCTAGGTTTATACCCTCGCAAAATCTTCACAAACATGTTCCAGGAGAAACTACAAGAATGTTTATACCAAAATAATTCGTAATAGCAGAACACCAGGAACAGCTTAAATGTCCATCAACAGGGGAGCTGATAACGTGGTACAATGAAACCTGTGAAAGCCGGAACCTGTGCAAGGTGGAAACCTGTCAAAGAAGGAAAACTCAAATATTTTCCACTAAAAGAAGTGATCTCAATTGATACTCACTCCGTTTCTGGAGCCTTGTTTCCAATGCCTTCAGTGCAGCTTGGACTTTTTTGCTTCAGTACCATCGGTTCTTGATCACACGCTACCTCCTGAAATGGTTGAATTCTATTTTGTACAGTAACTCCGTGTATTCCTTCCATCTTTTAATGCTTCCTGTGTTGTTCAATTTTTTTCCTATAGAATCCTTCGATACTGCAACTCGAGGCTTGAACTTTTTCAATTCTTTCACCTTGAGAAATGCCAAGTGTGTTCTTCCCCTTTTGGTTTTCTAACTTCAGGTCTCTGCACCTTTTATTATACAGTCAGCCCTCCGTATCTGTGGGTTCCACATACTCGGATTCAATCAACCATGGATTGAAAATATTTGGGGGAGGGAGGAGAAAAGAAAGGTCCAACAAGCAAAACTTGAATTTGAAAAAGCACTTGGCCTCCATGAGCACGACTGTGAGGAGGCTGAGGAAAGCTAGAGGAAGGAGCTTCAGGCTAGTAAGGGCTGGCTGGCTAGCTCTGGAAAGGCTGCAGCCTCCAGAACTTCAAGATCACGGGAGGATCGGCCTCAGCTGGTGCCCAGGTGGCATCAGCGTTCCCAGAAGAGCTCCAGAAACGCATAGCGGAGGAAGACAACCTTCCACAGCAAGTACTTCAATTGTGAGGAAACAACCATTTACATTGCGTTTACATTGTATTACCCAAAACCACCAACCAGTTGCCAAGTTGATTCCGACTCCTAGCGACCCTACAGGACAGAATAGAACTGGTGAATTCAAACTGCTGATCTTTTGGTTAGCAGCCAAGCTCTTAATACATTTGTATTCTGTATGATAAGTAA
Source organism: Dugong dugon (assembly GCA_030035585.1). Taxonomy (NCBI): domain Eukaryota; kingdom Metazoa; phylum Chordata; class Mammalia; order Sirenia; family Dugongidae; genus Dugong; species Dugong dugon. Next base: position 15,827,960 of record CM057469.1, on the reverse strand, counting down.
TCTAGAGATGCTTTAGAGTATATGGGAGGATGTTTGTAGGTTATATGCAAATACTACGCCCTTTTATATAAGGGACTTGAGCATCCATGGGTTTTGGTATTCAAAGTGGTCCTGGAACCAATCTCCTATGGATACTGAGAGACAATTGTAATGGTGCTTTCAATTGCCTCATATGTGTGTGAAAGCTGGACAATGAATAAGGAAGACAGAAGAAATGATGCATTTGAGTAATGTTGGCAAAGACTATTGAATATATCATGGACTGCCAGAAGAACCAGCAAATCCATCTTGGAAAAAGTACAACCGGTATGCTCCTTAGAAGGGAGGATGGCGAAACTTCGCCTTGCTTACTTTGGACATGTTATTAGAAGAGACCAGTCCCTCTACTTGACATCATGTTTGGTCAAATAGAGGATCAACGAAAAAGAGGAAGACCCTCAACAAATTGGATTGACACAGGGGCTGCAACAATCGGCTCAATCATAGCAATGATTGTGATGATGGCGCAGGACGAGGCAGCATTTTGTTCTGTTGTACATTGGGTTGCTATGAGTCAGAACCTACTGGATGGCACCTAACAACAACTACTACAAAACGAGAGATAGAAAAGTGTTAAGACTGCACCCTGTCAAAGGCAGAAAATCTGGGAGACCCAGAAAAACAAGGCAGTCTCCTTGAGTTCCGGGTCTCCCAGGTTTCACTGTATATGCAGAGTGAGATACTAGGAAGTTTGAGTCCATCCAGAGACCCCTCAGAAGAAAGACCTTGTGATCTACTTCCAAAAAATCAGCCATTGAAAACCCTATGGAGCACAGTTCTACTCTGACACACGTGGGGGTGCCATGAGTTGGAGCTGGCTTTTGGTTTGGAGTACTAGGCGACCGTGGAAATGAATGGTGGCTATATACATGCACATGGACAAATCTCACTTAATACTGAATTCAGAAAACAAGTCACACATCTCAGTTTAATTGGCCTAATATGTTTAGTGCTTCTGTTCTACCTCCTAGTTTGTTACATAGTGCCTGGGGTCGTAAAAGCTTGCAAGCGTCCATCCAAGGCCCAGCCATTGGTCTTTATTTTCCTGGAGCAACAGAGGAAGAAGGAGAGTCACAACGGGGAGGAAATGGAACGCGTGGCTAATTGCCTCCATGCGCAACTGTCTCCTTTACCATGAGACCAGAAGAACTGGATGGTGCCTGGCTCCCATTACTATACATGTTGATCAAAGAGTCCATAAAAGAATACTGATCAAGAAGGGGAAAATGCAGAACAGAATTTTCAAATTCTCACGGAACCCAGACTTTCTGGAGCCATTGAGGCTGGATGAATCCCTGAAACTATTGCCGTGAGATAATCTTTAAGCCTGAAACCAAAAATATCCCTGAAGTCTTCTTTAAACCAAACAATTTTAACAAAACAAAACAAAACTCATTGCCCTGGAGTCAATTCTGACTCATAGCTACCCTGTAAGACAGAGTAGAACTGCCCCATAGAGTTTCCAAGGAGCGCCGGGTGGATTCGAACTGTTGACCTTAGCTCTTAACAACTACACCAGCAGGGTTTCCAAACCAAACAATAGTTTAGCTTAATTGGTAAAGAATGTCTGCCTTGAGCATTGTGCTCTTTTAGAGAACTGTCTACAGTAAAACCCATGAAAGTCAGAATCTGTATAGCAACCTGTCAGGGAAGGAATAGTCAAATATTTTCCCCTAAAACGAGCGATACAGAAGTGGTGAGAACGCAGCCTGTCAAGGGGAAGAACTTGAGAGACCTGGAAAAACAGGACGGTCCTGTCAAGCTCCGGCTCTCACAGGTGTCACTGTGTATGAGCTCCAGTTGACAACAGCAGCTGGAAAGATTAGATAGGGAACTTAGGAGGCAGTGAGTTTATGTTAATGGTGGAGGAACAATTCGCAAAGGAAGGGTAAGAATGGTTGGCCAACTGGAAGAATGTGATCAACGTCACTGAATGATACATGTTGAAATTATTGAATTAGTGTACATTCTGCTGTGCGTATTTTCAACAACAAAAAATTATTTTTAAAGATTTATTAAAATTAGCAAGTGACAGAATAATATATATATATGAATATTACGGAGCAGTTCAAAAACAAGATCAAACAACGTACGTATTTGGTAAAAGTGTAGACAAGACAAGAGAATGATAAACATGGAATTCAGAAGAGTAACCACTTCTTGGGTGGAAAAGGTGGAGATGTGAAGATGCAGATGGCCCCAGAGGCCTTCAGCGGGGGAGCAGGTTGTTCTATTTCTTAAGCAAGGTGGTAGGTCATGGACGTTTAACAACTCCGACATCAGAATGGTCTTACAATCGCTGTCAGCCTGGTGGCAACTCCGATGTAGCTGTCATTGCCTGAGAAATACCTTAACTAATTGTTTTCACTCATATTTTCCTTTTGACGTATGTCCCAAAGTGACACATGACATAAATCTAAGTCTAAAAGATCTCTTTCAATAAGTATAAAATAAAAAATTCTAAGTGAGAAGAAGAACGAAAAAGAAAAGAGGAGAAGGGAGCAGAGCTGGCTGGGGCTGTGAGGGCAGAGAAGCGAGGTCTGAGGGAAGAAGTGGGGTTCTGGAGTGTGAGAGGTCGGGGGTGGGATTAGGGAGGAGAGGAAAAGGTGACGAGAGTACAGCTGGGAATTAGAACCCGAATCCTCCTTAATAGCCGTCAAGAGATTCGATTCGAGTATAGAGTGAAATTACTCTGCAATAATTTACTCCCTGTTTTTTTAAGCACTTCTTCAGAGGTGACCCAGGTCCAGAACCACAGGGGTCCAGGATTCTTCAGGGTCACCTCAGACAAGTGACTTTTAGTGTGTGTTGATTAATTTATATCCGCCTCTTTCCAAAACAAAAAGGACTTGAGGTGAGGCAAGAGAACATCATCTCTCTGAAGCTCATTTTCTTCCTCTGACAAATTGGGCTCCCGACACCAGGTGTGAGGTGTCCAAGTGTCCTGGCGTCCAGGTGTGAGGCTGTGAAGATCATACAAGAAGCTGTATGCAAAGCACGCAGTACGGTGCCTGGCGTGGAGTTGGGCTAGAGAGCTGCTAGTTCCCTTCCCCCAAGAAGACCTGTCCTTGTTTCGTGGAATCAGATGACTGTTTAAAATGAGAAAACAGGTAAAAAGGCCTTGAAAGCAAAAGCTCTCTATTCTTACAAGTTGTTATTGCTGTCTTTATTATTACCTTAAAGTGCTTTGCAGACATGAAGTTGACAAAGGAAATGTAATAACAGCTTGTCCAAGGGACTTCAGGTACTCTTATGCCTTTCCCAAAGCTCTAATGGCTGGGAAAAGCAGGGAGGAGGCATTCTTAGTCCTCGTCCCTTAAAGGAACTGGGAGAGAAAGGGAGGGAAGACTTGCTGTGCTCTACCTCCAGCTGAAACACTAAGGCGCAGGGAAGAGTGCCCAGCAAGTTGCAGCCCACGTATTTCAGCTCCTAACTGAATGCTCTTTGCACCAGTCAGCACGGCCTGACCAGTGGAGCACTGAAAACCAGTTGCTGGCGTGTTGACACCAACTCATGGCGACCCCATATGCGTCAGAGTATAGCCGTGCTCCAAAGAGTTTTCAGCGACTGATTTTTCAGCAGTAGATTGCCAGGCCTTTCTTCTGAGACACCTCTGGGTGAATTTGAACCTCCTACCTTTCTGCCAGCAGTGGAGTGCATTGTTTGCACCAGCACAATTCCGTCTCTGAGCCAAGAAACTAAACCTGTTGCAGTCGAGTCGATTCCGACTCATGGAGACCTCATGCGTTTCAGAGGAGAACTGTGCTCCACAGGGTTTCCAAGGCTATGACCTTTCGGAAGCAGATCACTGAGTCTCTGGGTGGATTTGATTAGTAGTCAAGTAAGTGCTTAACTGTTTGCACCACCCAGAGCTATTGTTGTGTGTGCCATTGATTCAATTCTGATTGAAGAGAGTATATAGAAGTCTATAGAAGAGAGTAGAACCGCCCCATAGGGTTTCCAAGGCTATAATCTTTACAGAAGTAGACTGCCACGTCTGTCTCCCGAGAAGTGACTGGTGGGTTCCAAGCGTCGAACTTTCAGTCAGCAGCCAAGCATTTATCCACTGCACCACAGAGGCTCCTTAAAAAAAAAAAAAAATTGCCATCAAGTCGATTCTGACTCTTAGTGACCCTACAGGACAGAGTAGAACTGCCCCACAGGGTTTCCGAGGAGCGCCTGCTGGATTCGAACTGCCAACCTTTTGGTTAGCAGCTGAACTCTAAACCACTTGTCACCTTGGCTTCCCTGGGGCTCCTTGCTGTTATTGTTGTTAAGTGCCCTCGAGTTGGTTCTGACTCATAGCGACCCTATGCACAACAGAACAAAACACTGCCCGGTTCTGAGCCATCCTCACAATTGTTGCTATGCTTGAGCCCATTGTTGCAGCCACTGTGCCAATCCATCTCGTTGAGGGTCTTCCTCTTTTCACTGACCCTCTATTTTACCAAGCATGATGTCCTTCTCCAGGGACTGATCCCTCCAGATAATGTGTCCAAAGTATGTGAAACATAGTCTTGCCATCCTTGCTTCTAAGGAGCATTCTGGTTGTACTTCTTCCAAGACAGATTTGTTCATTCTTTTGGCAGTCCGTGGTATATTCAATATTCTTCACCAACACCACAATTCAAAGGCATCAATTCTTCTTCTGTCTTCCTTATTCATTGTCCAGCTTTCACATGCATATGAGTTGACTGAAGATACCGTGGCTTGAGTCAGGCGCACCTTAGTCCTCAAGGTGACATCTTTGCTTTTGAACACTTTAAAGAGATCTTTTGCAGCAGATTTGCCCAATGCAATGAGTCTTTTGATTTCTTGACTGCTGCTTCCATGGGTGTTGATTGTGGACCCAAGTAAAATGAAATCCTTGACAACCTCAATCTTTTCTCCGTTTATCATGATGTTGCTTATTGGTCCAGTTTATGAGGATTTTTGTTTTATGTTGAGTTGTAACCCATACTGAAGCTGTGGTCTTTGATCTTCATAAGTAAGTGCTTCAAGTCCTCTTCACTTTCAGCAAGCAAGGTTGAGTCACCTGCATATCACAGGTTGTTATGAGTCTTCCTCCAGTCCTGATGCCCCATTCTTCTTCACATAGTCCAGCTTCTTGGATTATTTGCTCAGCATACAGATTGCATGGGTATGATGAAAGAACACAACCCTGACACTCACCTTTCCTGACTTTAAACCACTCAGTATCCCCTTGTTCTGTTCGAACAACTGCCTCTTGATCCATGTACAGGTTCCTCATGAGCACAATTAAGTGTTCTGGAATTCCCATTCTTTGCGACGTTATCCATAATTTGTTATGATCCACACAGTCGAATGCCTTTGCATAGTCAACAGAACACAGGTAAACATCTTTGTGGTATTCTCTGCTTTCAGCCAGGATTCGTGTGACATCAGCAGTGATATCCCTGGTTCCACGTCCTCTTCTAAATCAGGCTTGAATTTCTGGCAGTTCCCTGTCTATATACTGCTGCAGCCGCTTTTGAATGATCTTCAGCAAAATTTTGCTTGCATGTGATATTAATGATATTGTTCGATAATTTCCACATTCAGTTGGATCACCTTTCTTGGGAATAAATATGGATCTCTTCCAGTTGGTTGGCCAGGTAGCTGTCTTCCAAATTTCTTAGCATAGTGAAGTGAGCACTTCCATCGCTGCATCCGTTTGTTGAAACATCTCAGTTGGTATTCCATCAATTCCTGGAGCCTTGTTTTTTTGCTAATGCCTTCAGTGAAGCTTGGACTTCTTCTCTCAGTACCATCGGCTCCTTAGGGCTCCTTAAAAACAAAAGGGAAAAAAAAAGCCCCATTACCATTGTCAAGTCAATTCCAACTCACAGTGACTCTATAGGACAGAGTAGAACCACCCCGTAGGGTTTCCAAGCAGCTGCTGGTGGATTCAAACAGCTGACCTTTTAGTTGGCAGCCAAGCTCTGACCACAGTGCCACCAGGGCTCTAAAACCAAACCCGTTGCCGTTGAGTAGATTCCGACTCGTAGGGACCCTTAGAGATGTCTACATCAGGGTGGGTTAACAGTAAAAATAAGCTTCATTGTCAAGTCTGTGGGGCTCAGCCTCTCTGCCTGGCCAGGAGTACTCTGTCAAAGGGAGAGCCAGAACAGATGGGGACTCACTGACAAACAATGGAATTTTCTGGAACAATGCCTCAGCCCAGCCAACTGCGCCCAGTTGTGGCTGACTTGTTGCAGGATTCACGACAGCCCCATCAAAAGACCATAGAGGCACCCACCACCTTTAATGTCCATCTCCCTTCCCAGTCAGGCTCTGCTCCAGGGAAACTCCTGACCGGTCTAGGACTTTCTCCAGGTTCGATGGGAAATGGCGCCTCGTGCTCTTGTGCCCCAGATTTGCATATGATTGATGCATCTCTGTACAGACTTCGAGAGAGTAACTTCTATTTCTTCCCCACCCACCCTCAGATCCTGCTCGTCCCAGGAAAAGCATACTTTTGTCCTCACGTGCCTGACAGCCTCTTTTGTGATCCCCGAGCATGAATTCCAACTCTTACCTGCTGAGTGCAGCCTTATTTGAACCTGTCATTGTCTCCCACTCACTCACCTCCCTAGCCACCTACACTTACCTGCCTTCGAAATTGCACTTAAAGAATTCCTCATGATCTCTATCAGTCTCCTCTATTCCTCCTCATTGAACTTGTTTATCTGACTTTTCCTGAAGAGCTTGGCAGGGCCAGAGTCAGGGCCTGGCTCATCTATATTCCAGCCGGGTGGCCCCCTGCCCATGAGTCACCGTGGTCATCCAAGTCTGCAGCAGAGATGGCAATGGGGAGGGCAGGTGGGCATCCCTGTCCCACCTCCTTGCCCTTCATTCCCACCATCCTGAGGTCTTAATGGGTGCTGTCCCAGCGGGCACTGCACCGCCAGCCTCCCGTGCTATTAGGCACCCAACCCCAGAATAGATACACCGCCTAACAAAAAGTGAAGCGGAAACAGCCTCACAAGTCTTTTCAATTCCCAGCGAGTCCACTCCGACCCATGGCAACCTCATGTGTGTCAGAGTAGAACTGTGCTCCACAGGGCTTTCAACAGCTAAGTTTTTGGAAGTAAATCACCAGGTCTTTCCTTGAAAGTGCCTCTGGGTGAATTAGAAACTCCAGCAGCCAAGAATACTAACCATTTGCACCACTCACAAGCCTCACCAAAAAAAGCCAAACCCATTGCCATTGAGTTGATCCTGACTCAGCAACCCTGAGGGATTTCAGGGCATTAGAAGAAAGATACCTCTTGACTTGTTAAGCCCCATCATTCAGCCAGAAGGCTCTGCATGGGGCTGGAGTTGAGAGATCTTGGGACAATCCTGCGCTTGTCAAATTACACAGTCCCCTGAGGCGTCTTCTGCCTCAGAAGCCACAGACATGCAGCTCCAGATCCCTGAGAAAAGGCTTCAGAGAGGATTACCACGATTGTCGAAATGAGATAATAGACGTGAGGCAGCGTCTGAAAGAGAAGGCTGCGTCCAGGCAAGCCTCCGGCATTTGGATTATGACTTCTATTATTAAGGTAAATGCTCGGCAGCCCAAAAAGCTAACAAGGGAGAAGTAAAAATAACCAGTCCAACAAGCTTTAAAGTGCTCTATCCTCTTCTCAAAACCCCAATACTATTAAAAATAGAAAAAGAAAAGGGATTTTACAGAGCCGGCATCTATAAACCTCTTTCCTTCTGCAATTCTTTGTAATCCGCCCTCTGTAAGGGCAGGTGAGTTAATGGGGTTCTGGGCAGGGAGGCGCTGCTAATGCAGCTGAGAGCAGGACATGGCCAAGGTCACAAGGCTGCTGTCTGCTTTTCAGAAACTTCCTGAGCTCAGCTCCTAAGATCCTCGTGCAAAAGGCTACCCACTGCAAATGGGATTTCTCCCTCTCTTATTGTTGGCTGGAGCCCTGGTGGCTCAGTGGTTAAGAACTATGGCTGCTCACTAAAAGGTCAACTGTTTAAATCCACCAGCTGCTCCTTGGAAACCCTACAGGGTAGTTCTCTGTCCTATAGGATCACTATGTGTCGGAACTCACTTGACAGCAATGGGTCATTGCTGGGCGATGATGAGCTTTGGCTGGCTCAGTGATCTGATTCCGCCACCACAGCCAGCCTAACTGTGTGACCTTGGCCCTTCTATGATCCCTCGGTGCCTCAGTGCCCTCAGGCCAAAAATGACAGCCCCTCCACCCTCCTCAGGAGTCCCTGGGTGGCATAACCAGTTAAGCACTTGACTACCAACTGAAAGGTTGGCAATTTGAACCCATCCAGAGGCGCTTTGGAAGACAAGCCTGGCAATCTGCTTCCGAAAGGTCACCAAACCAAACCCACTGCCAATGAGTCGATTCTAACTCATGTCAACCCTACAGGGCAGAGTAGACCTACCCCATAGGGTTTCAAGGCTTTATGGCATCTTTACAGAAGCAAACTGCCACATCTTTCTCCCACAGAATGGCCGGTGGGTTCGAACAACCAACTTTTCAGTTAGCAGCCGAGAGCTTTAACCACCGCTCCACCAGGGCTCCTCTGAAAGGTCACAGCCATTGAAAATCCTGTGGAGCACAGTTTTATTCTGACACACAAGCCATAAGTCAGAAATGACTCTACAGCAACTGGTTTGGTTGGGTTTTCTCCCACCCTCCTCTAAGGCCTGCCTTGAAGATAAACAGGATGAGTCTTCTAAGTGCTTCCATCTCTTCCGAGCAACATCTGCAAAGAGCAATAAAATGGTTAGAGTCGGCAAACCATCATTAGCCAGTTGTGTGGAAGCAGGTGTGGGAGCAAAGCTTTTGCCTTCAGCCCCCAGAAAGCTGGGGGAGCTGATCCTGGTCTTTGTGTTACTGGGCCTCAGCAAAGAGTGCCTGGGCATCAGAGACCTGCTTGCCTGTGAACTGCCCAGCTGCTACTTAGCAGGCCTTTGATCTGTAAGGGAGTGCTGATTAAGTTCAAAGTGCCTCCTCTTCCCTCCCTCACTCAGCAAAGTAGATGTGGTGTGTGGCTTCCACCGAGCAAGAAGAGTTATCAAAGCTGGGTGGGTATGGTGTAGGCCAACCTGTAGTAATCCTTATTATAATCACTTTGAGGGGTAACCAACCAGAGGCAGCCTCTTCAAGTTACTTACGTTTGCTATAGGATTATTCAGCATGACAAACATCATCTAGTACAAAATTATCTAAGTTAATCCATTTTATATGGGTGATACAAACGGTTAACGCACTCAGCTGCTAATGGAAAAGTTGGAGGTTCTAGTCCACCCAGAGGCCCCTCAGAAGAAAGACTTGGTGATCTACTTCCGAAATATCAGCCACTGAAAAATCTAAGGAGCACAGTGCTATTCTGACATACATGGGGTCACCATGAGTCAGAATCAACTTGATGGCAACCAGTTTTTGGTTAGTTTTTGGTTTTTGGGTTTTTTTTTTTTTTTTTGCCAGGGGGAGGTATTTAAAAAATACACATACATACACATTTTTTTGGAGTGGAGGTGAAAGGTCATGCAGTACCTTAACCTCTAGGTGGGTATCTGGGATGGTTCTTTAGTCACCTTATAAAATGGGTGATCTCTCTCCCCAGACACTGCCTAGGCCAATCTGTGGATTGGATCCAGTATGAGAATTCTGGTCAGAGATTATCCAGATCCTTCAAGTGTGAATTCAGCCAATTTGACAGAGGAATAGCATGCACCCTGCCATGGAAGCAAGTGTCAATGAGCTGTGAAAGTTCCAGGTTTTATTCCTCCCTTTCTGTGATTGGTGTCTCTAGAGGTATTGCTATTCACACCCTTGCTATGCAAAATGGCAAACTCAATTACATTGATCCTAAATTTGATAGCTGTCCATGCTGGCTCTGTCACCCTACCCACGTGGTTGTGGATTTTATGGATATGCAGATTAAGTCAGCAGTTCAAATCCACCAGCAGCTCCTTGAAAACCCTGTGGGGCAGTTCTACTCTGTCCTATAGGGTCGCTAAGAGTCATAATCGACTCTACGGCAACGGGTTTGGTTTTTAATATGCTGACGCAGACGAGATGATAAGGCAGCCTTCATAGGGCTGCAGGCAGTGCTTACGGGTTGGCATTGAGTCATAAATCATATACTTGCACAGTCTGCATAAGTGTGCTTCAGTCTCCATTAGAACAGAACGAAAAATCTAGGAGAAGTTCCGTTTCTCTTAGCTCTTCCTCAAATGCCCTCTTTCCAACCAGCACCTCAGTGAGCGCAGAAGGCGATCAAACTCGATCAGTTTTTTCCCCAGCATGTAAACATCTAGATTGCAGGACCATGTCTGCCTGGCTTCCTACATCCCTAGCATGGCATCCCCTGCCAGCACTGCACAGGAATGCAGGATGGTTTGGGATGGTAATGGCGGAAGTGAACATGTCCTCCACCCAGAATCTCTGGTAGAGCTGGCCCAAAATGGGCCAGTCATTGGCTTCCCTGGGAGTGATTTATGAACACTGGAGATGCCAAGGCAGAAGGGTATGAGTCCAGGCTGCTAGCAAAGGTAGTGCCTGCATGCAAATAACGCAAGCAGGAAGGAGTTAGACCAGATGGAAAGAGAGTTAGTTCCTGAAAATCTTATTTGAGCAACTGGATCTAGATGTGCTTAAAACGAGGGCAGGAGGGCAGTGGTGGTTCAGTGGTAAAATTCTTACCTTCCGTGAGGGAGGCCTAGGTTTGATTCCCGGCCAACGCACTTCATGTGCAGCCACCAGGCATCTATCAGTGGAGGCTTACATGTTGCTATGATGCTGAACATGTTGCAGCAGAGCTTCCAGACTAAGAAAGGCTAGGAAGAAAGGCCTGGTGATCTACTTCCAAAAATCAGCCAATGCATAGCATAGCTTACAAAGAAAATGTTCTACATTCTACTTTGGTGGATAGTGTCTGGGGTCTTAAAAGCTTGTGAGTGGCCATCTAAGATACTTCACGGGTCTCACCCCATCTGGAGCAAGGGAGAATGAAAAAAACCAAAAACACAAGGGAAATACTAGTCGAAAGGACCAATGGACCACGATTACCACAGCCTCCACCAGACTAAGTCCAGCACAACTAGATGGTGCCTGGCTACCACCACCAACTGCTCTGACAGGGATCACAATCGAGGGTCCTGGACAGAGCTGGAGAAACATGTAGGACAAAACTGAAACTCACAAAAAAAGACCAGACTTACTGGTCTGACAGAGACTGGAGAAACCCTGACGGTATGGCCACCGGTTCACCCTTCAGCCACAGGTTAGACAGTCCCATAAAACAAAAGAAGACTAAAGGGGCACACCAGCCCAGGGGCAAGGACAAGAAGGTAGGAGGGGACAGGGAAACTGGTAATGGGGACCCTAAGGTCGAGAAGGGGGGAATATTGACACTGTGGGGTTGGCACCAATGTCATAAAACAATATGTATATTAATTGTTAAATGAAAAGCTAGTTTGCTCTGTAAACCTTCATCTAAAGTACAATTTAAAAAAAAAAATCAGCCAGTGAAAATCCTATGAAGCACAATGGTCCGATCCCGTTATGCATGGGGTCCCCATAAGGTGGCAGGGGCGAGGGGGTGAGCCGGGAAGAGGCAACTCAGTGGTAGCTAACAATAACGACAAAGTAAATGCAATCCTGCTACATAAGCAAATAGAATTTCTATTTGCAAGACAGGTTTTTCTGTCAAGCCCAGAAGTTCTACTAATGTGGTAGCTGTGTATTATGCTGTTGTTTTTATATCTCCTTATAGTATTCACATAGGCAATGATCAGTAATTACCCATTGACTTGTAATAAATGGTGATTATGGTAGCCAAGGTTTTTTATGCCCACAGTGGCCCTCACAAGGCAGTTAAGCAAATTCCAATGCAGGCCAGGCCACAGGGCAGAGCTCCATGGACATAGTTTACTGTAGCTCCCACCCCACTCTTTTGAAAAGTACACTTAGAAAATGCCCAAATGCTTCCGGGATGGTCTTATTACCTGTTGACTTATCAAATGCCACCTTAGCCAACCACGTCTGTGTAGTCAGATTGAAAAGAAGAAATGGTTTTTAGGATGGGCCCACCCAGCCTGTATAACTGTTGTGGTCACCTGGAACCTAACACCAACAATCACAATCACCATCGTGATAATATCACACATTTATGTTACCTCCTTGGTCTGGTTATTCAGTTCAGGAGATCCACACATCCTCAATTCACTGGGGATGATCAGGCCTTGGCAAATCAATTTAGCCACAATTCCAAAGAAATTGCCCTAGGAACCAGAATGACTATTTACTACTTTAGAATGAGAAATACTACATTTAATATTTAATTGACAAGTGGATCAGAGAACTTAGTTTGGCTAGAACATTATCTTCTTGGTAGGAAAATCTACTGGAGGAATTGAATTAAGAAGGCTATTTGGTGAGGATGAAACAAGATTAATGGTCTCAGACAGTCATGTTGCTTATTTTCATCAAGCTGGAATAAGCGGATAAATCAGGCTTGTCCAGCGGCCAGACGGTCATTTCCGCAGGTCAGAGCACCCTCTCCACCAGACAGAGCTGTTGACCTCTGAAGAAATCCTTATATACTCATACAACATGCTTCCTCCCCACCTCCACCTCTGTGTATTCAAGTTCTCCTCATCATTCAAGGTCAACAAAAGACTCAGAAGAGAGTAACCAAGAATGAGAAGGATCTGGACCCCCACCTCTGGTAGACATTTCTGATTGCCTACGCAACATCCATTTCACCTTCCTCCCTCCTGAGAGAACCTCAATTTAGTTCAGGTATCATGCTTACCCCCATGCAACCGCTGTGCTTCAGGGGAAGTTAGATTACCCAGCTCTAGAAGTAAGTATGGCCATATACATACGTTCTCAGCGCATACTCATTCCCCTTGACATGACCAGTTCAGGAAAGGCTAAACTTGTGCTGCCATCTTGCACCAGCCTGAAGGTGCACCCAGCACCTGGAAAAGGGCTGGGTGAGAGGCTGACAGAGAAACAGAGCCAGAGACTCTGCACTGTGTCCACCCTGATGTCTGCCCCCTCCACCTCAGGACTTGAGTATGTAGGACAATGTTGTTGTTAGTTGCCATCAAGTTGACACTGACTCATGGCAACCCCCATGTGTGGCAGAGTAGAACTGCTCCATAGGGTTGTCAAGGCTGTGAATTTTCACCAAACCTGTCTTCTGAGGTGTCTTTTGGGTGGGTTCGAATCTCCAAGCTTTCAGCTAATAACCTACCCAGTATCGCTGAGCCGATTCCGACTCATACCAACCCTATATGAGAGAGTAGAACTTCGAACTGCACCATAGAGTTTCCAAGGTTGGAAATCTTTCCAGAAGCTGACTGCCATATCTTTCTCCTGAAGAGTGGCTGGTGGATTTGAACCACCAACCTTTATGTTAGCAGCCCAGCACTCAACCACTGTACCACCAGGGCTCATTTTCCAGCTAACAGTGACGCTTAATCACTTTTGCCACCCAGGGACTCCTATGCAGGACAATAGCTGTCCTTAATGTTTAAGTGAGTTAAACTGTGTTTTTATTAGTTGTAGCCACAGGCAACTTGGTCAAAACACTCCCTCATTTGAGGAATGTCTGAAGAGACATGACTGTTTGTCTGATATCCTAGGGCGGAACCTAACAGGCTCATCTTCTTTAACAGAGTTACTTGGTTAGACTCCAAACAATGTGGCTGAAACAAGGACCCACACAACCAAACCTCTAATTAGCTAACTCATAAACGTTATTCCCTCCCATTCATAAAACCACTTCATGCAGCTCTGTCGTTGGCTCCTGCTCACTCCAGAAGGATGGCCCAGAGCCTTGAGCTCAGCTCCAGGGGTGAAAGTCTATCACCTGCAGCCCTATAGCCCAGAGGAAGATCTTGGGCAGAATTAACCACCCTCCACCCTCTGAACCCAAAGAAACACCCACCCAGGGCCAGAAGTAGGCCAACAGCTCCAAACCAAGTCACGGCTGTCCCTCCATGAGGGTAACCTAATTTGACTTCCATCCTCGTTCAGCGCTGTCTCCAGCAGGGACTACGGCTTCATTAATAAGGTGGAGTCTGGAGCCCGCAGCTGCCTGCTGGGCCTCCAGCTAATTGGAAATTGATCAGGACTCTGGGTGAGGGATAAACGGCCTCTGTCAGGCAGCCTGCGAGCCATGTTTCTCTCATCGGGCTGGGGCCCCTGGCCCTGCACCCTCTGTAATACTGTGCCATGGATATTGCTTGAACCATCCTTCTAGTGGAAACAACATTGTAAAGCTACCTCAGGGAGTCCCATGGCCAGAATGGGGAGCAGCCCCAATTACACCCTCCAGGCCCCCATCTGATTCCCCCGTGCAATTCCAGGATGTGTGGGGCAGCCATAGAGTCTTAACTAATGGATGTAGACAGTCCACTTCCTCATTTATAGTTAGATTTATTTCTTTTACTTTCACTTATTCCAAAGGAGGAACAATCAGACAATCTGAACTTCAGCATGTACTGTGAAAATCTAAGAGTGCCAAGCCCACAGTTACCTAATCAAGTAGCTATTCTATCAGTGGCTTCACAGAAATGCGCCCTGCTCCCAAAATGCAATTCCTATCCGTGCTGGGATTACTGCTGCCCTCCAGAACTGTCCAGAACCAGAACTGAGGACTCCGAAAGGGGCTGTTCTTGGGGTGTTAGGAGTTTCTGGGTGGTACAAATGCTTAACATGTTCAGCTGCTAGTCAAAAGGTTGGAGACTTGTGTCCGACCAGAGGCATCTCAGAAAAAAGGTCTGGCGATCTACTTCTGAAAAATCAGCCATTGAAAACCCTATGGAGCACAATTCTGCTCTGACACACATGGGGTCACTGTGAGTTGGAATCAACTAGACGGCAACTGGTTTTTGGGATGTTAAGATGATGTTCCTGACTTGCCTAAAACCTGTGTTTGGGTGTACAATTGTCCGGTAAGTAGGAAGTTTTGCCTGAGCCCCCGCTCCCACCCCCCTCCCACCCCCGTGATCAAGGGATAGAGCCAAGCACCGCCCCAGGGTACCAATCCCAAGGCTGTCACCACGCCTACCCAGCTCTCTCACCACATGGCCCGGGAGATTTCTCAGACAACGGCAATGAGGAACAAGTCTGGGGTCAGTAGCTGACTTTCCCCACTGGCAGTTCCTGGAAAAAGGCCCCAGGTACTTGCTGACAGGGAAGGAGAGACATGCGTTAATGATGCACCCAGGGAAGAGCGAACATGCCGCCTGGCTGCTCTCCCTTTGCACCACAGAGACCCCCCACAGCTGCCATGAGATGGTGACTCCGCAAGGGTCAGGACCTCAGAACTGAGCCGCAAACATGGTGTGCTTGGGTCACAGGCTGAAGAGCTGAGAGTTCCAGATCAAGTCACTTCCTCTGCCCAAAGCCAGGGCTGTTGTTGGGGTGACACTCAGCAGTGGATAAAAAAGAATGCAAAGGGGGACTCACTGCTTAGAGGACATTGAGCTTCTGTTAAGGGTGATGGAAACATTTGAAAACAGACAATGGTGATGGTTGCACAGCATAATGAACACAATTTCCAGTTGCTGTTGAGTCAATTCAGACTCATGGCGACCACACGTGTCAGAGTAGAATTGTGCTCCGTAGGGTTTTCGATAGCAGCTTTTTTGGAGATATAGGTCACCAGGCCTTTCTTCTGAGGCACCCCTGGGTGACTTGAACCTCCGACCTTTTGGTTAGCAGCTGAGCGTATTAACCTTTCCTACCACCCAGGAACTCCAGTTGACATCAATTGCACACACGGAGAATGTTGAAACAGTAAATGTTTTGTTACATATATATTTACCACTTAAAAAAAAAAGTGATTTGTGAACTCCCAGGATCCCCCACCTGTAGAAGCCCCAGATGTCTGTGTTTTAGGGACAGGAAGTCAGGATTCTTGTTCCTCAGGAAAGAAACATTTGGCTCAGGACCTCAAGGGCTGCAGAGCACAGACACCTGCCCTGCTGGAGGCTGTCTTAGTTATCTAGTGCTGCTATAACAGAAATACCACAAGTGGATGGTTTTAACAAAAAGAAATTTATTCCTTCACACTTTAGGAGGCTAGAAGTCCAAATTCATGGTACGAGCTCCAGGGGAAGGCTTTCTCTCTCTGTTGGCTATGGGGGAAGTCCTTGTTATCAATCTTTCCCGGTCCAGAAGCTTTTCAGTGCAGGAACCAGGGTCCAAGGGACACACGCTCCTGGCTCTTCTTGCTTGGTGATAATGAGGTCTCCTGTCTCTGCTCGCTTCTCTCTTTTATATCTCTAAACAGATTGGCTTAAGACACTATCCAGTCTTGTAGATTGAGTCCACCTTATTAACATCAGAGAGATAGGATTTACAACACATAGGAAAATCACATCAGATGACAAAATGGTGGACAACCACACAATACAGGGAATCATGGCCTAGCCAAACTGACGACACATTTTTAGGCGACAAAATTCAATCCACAACAGAGGCATGCCTGACATGGCACTTTTATCTGGGTAATGGCACCCTGTCCTACCTGAGAGAGGACGCATGCCCAGTAAGCCTGACCCCCAAGTGCTAAGCTCTCTGGGGGCTGCCTGCCTGGCTCCCTCCTGCCTCCAGGTGTCTCCCTCCTGTCTCCAGGTGTCTTCTGTCCCAGCCTTCCAAAGATGAGACTCAACAGGGGGCCCTCTTGGCTCACTGTGGCAATTGTCCTCCGCACCCCGCCCCCACCCCGCCAGCTCCCTTCCTCATTCCTTCTCTGCTGGGTGGCTCCCTCCCACAAATCTCCCCACTGAAAGTCAGGCCGTGCAAGCCTCCTCTCCCTCTCTCCCTACCCTGTGCTCACTCCCTCTTTCCTGTCTTTCTGTCCAGGGCCGAGAGTCTCTCTGCCTTGGCTCTTGCCGGAATGACTGAACGCTTTATTTGCCAGGAGCTGTCTTTACAGCTCTGCCCTCAGTAATTCACACCACAGCAATTGCCTGGGGGGTGTGTAACGTAATGCTGAGAGGGCTCTGGAATGTGTGGACCCGAGGAGATGTGGGAGTCACTGCTTGGGATGAAACTGCCAGGAGGAGGCTGACAGCAGATCAATGCGAAGAAGAAAGGGACCCTTGAAAATACTGTGCTGAGGGAAATAAGTCAATCACAAAATATTGTATCTCACTTGTATGAAATGGCCAAATGTATAGAAACCAAAGCTTATTAATGGTTACAATGGTGGAATGGAGGGATGGGGAGTCTTAGCTTAGGGGGCACTGAGATTCTGTCACTGGTAGTGGGAATAATCTGGAAAAGGATAGTGGTGATGGTGGCACAACATGATGGACGTAATCGATGTCACTGAATTGTACTTGTGAAAACTGTTGAATTGGTAAATGTTTTGTTATATATATTGTTACCACAAAAAAAAGAAGAAGAAGAAGAAAGGATGAAAGAGAAAAGAGTAGGCGTGGAGGTCTCAAGGGGTGAGAAGATCAAAATGGGAGGGAGAAACGTGGACATCACAGCTGCTGTGAGATGTGAATGGTAGCAGTGCCCTGCAGACGGGCCGAGTCCCCCTCACAGGGCACGGCCCACCCAGGAGCATGCCCAGGCCACTGCCCAGCCCAGGCCCGACTACTTCTCCCAGTGCGGGGTGTATCAGGATCACCTGTAGAGATTTTACAAACTACATTGGCCCAGGCCCATATGCCCCAGAGATTTTGATCCAAGAGGGGGGCCCAAGATGTGTATGTTGGGAAGAACAAAAGGAATGAATACATGTAAAGTGCTTAGAAAGGAGACCTCGTGGCACAATGGTTAAGCACTCAGCTGCTAATCGAAAGGTCAACAGTTCGAATCCACCAGCCACTCTATGGAAGAAAAGACCTGGAGATCTGCTCCTGTAAAGGTTACAGCCTAGGAAACCCTATGGGGTAGTTCTGCTCTGTCCTATAGGGTCGTTACAAGTCAGAATTGACTGGCTGGAACAACAACAAAGTACTCTGAAGAGGGGCACATAAGAAGTGTCAACCAATGTCTATTATTCCTAATCATTCAAACAACGTAGATACTGAGTATCTACTCTGTGTCGCACTGGTCACGTCGATACTGGTAACACACCATCTCTGCCCTCAAGGAGCTTACAACTTGTAGAGGAAGAAAACCCGTTACCATCAAGTCGATTTTGACTCATGGTGACCCCATGTGTGTCAAAGAAGAACTGTGCTCCATAGGGTTTTCAATGACTTGAGTTTTTGGAAGCAGATCGCTAGGCCGTTTTTCCAAGGCGCCTCTGGGTGGACTCTGATCTGACCTTTTGGTTAGCAGTTGAGCTCATTAACTGTTTGCACCTACCAGGAACTCCAATAGAGGAAGAGAGGGAGTAAAACAAGTAAATTGTAAAAAGTGCTATATCCAATCCATCATCAAGGCCTGTCTTTTCTACCTCCTAAGTCCGTCCACCCCTCCCCATCCTTACTGCCACAGCCCTGGCCCAGGCCACCATCACCTCTCACCTGGATGGCTGCAGCAGCCTCCCGATTGTCCCTGCCCCCAGTCTTGTGGCTCTCCTTTATTCCCCACAGTACAACCAAAGAGATTTTCCAAAAGGCATGTCTTCCTCCTCTCCTGCCAGCTCTCAATTTGCTTCTTTAAACATGTTGTTGCTGTTAGCTGCCGTTCAGCTGGCTCCAGCTCACGGCGACCTTGTGTACAACAGAACGAAACCTTGCCTGGCCCTGTGTCGTCTTTATGATCACCGCTATGTTTGAGTTCTTTGTCGCGGCTACTGTGTCCATCCATTTCATCGAGGGTTTCTCTTGCCTCCGTTGGCTCTCCACTTTACCAAACATGATGTCCTATTCCAGTGATCGGTCTTCCCCGATGACGTGTTCGAAGTAAGCGAGCTGAAGTCTCACCGTCTTTGATTCTAAGGAGATTTCTGGCTATATTCTAAGGCTGATTTGTTCATTGTCCTGGTATTGTCCAGGGTATATTCAGTACTCTTTGCCAACACCACAATTTGAATGCATCGATTCTTCTTGTCTTGTCTTTTCACTGTCCAGCTTTCACATGCACGCACGTGAGGCTATTTCAAAAGACTACGGCTTGGGTCAAACGCACTTTGGTCAGGTCAAAGATGTTTTCAGCAAACAAAACAACCACATAAGGGTGAGCTAGATCTTGTAGGCTTCTTTCATCAATATCGCACCTAGTCAGGCTCATTTGTGTCTCCAGTTATGTGTGTGCAGTGTGTGTGTGTATATTGGACACCATCTAGTGGACAGTAGGGCAATTTTTCAGGCTATAGAATGAACTCCCCAAGCCCTAGGATCTTCCAGATTTCAAAGCATTTAATACATCACAAAACCAAAAAAAATATCAAACCTGTTGCTGCCAAATTGATTCCGACTCGTAGTGACCCTAGGACAGAGTAGAACTGCCCCATAGGGTTTCCAAGACCGTAACCTTTCAGAAGCAGACTACCACATCTTTCGCCTGTGTAGCAGTGGGTGGGTTCAAACCTTCAAAAGGTTTAACCAAAAAAACCAAACCAAACCCACTGCCGTCAAGTCAATTTCTGACTCATAGTGACCCTACAGGACAGAGCAGAACTGCCCCATAGAGTTTCCAAGGAGCAGCTGGTGGATTCGAACTGCCTACCTTTCGGTTGGCAGCCATAGCTCTTAACCACTATGCCACCAGGGTTTCCTCAAAAGGTTTAAAGGTGGGTTTAAACCTTTCGGTTAGCAGCCAAGCGCTTAACCATTGATCCACCAGGGCTCCTATTTAATACATGGCCAGATTTTAAAAGCAAAGATTGTTCTTGATAATAAGATCAATGTGACAAGGGCAGCTTACAGCCTGCTTTGGAAACCACTGCCCTGTCGATAGGCCAGAGGGAAGGGAAGAGTGTTATGGATCTGGTCAGCTGGTGTCATGGATTGAATTGTGTCCCCCAAAAAGACATGTTGAAATCCTAACGCTGGTACCTGGAAATGTGAACTTGTTTGGAAATTGGGTCTTTGAAGATGTTATCAGTTAACAAGTGGTCATACCAGAGTAGGGTGGGTCCTAATCCATCTGAGCAGTCCATGTTTTTGTAAAAGAGTCACTGAGAGACAGAGGAAGGACACTCAAGTGAAGATGCACCTATAAGCCAAGGAACACCTAGGTACCAGAAGCTAAGAGAGACAGGAAAGGATCTTCCATTAGGGACTTTGGAGGAAGCACGGCCCACTGACTCATTGATTTTGATTGCTAGGCTCCAGAACTGTGAGACAATCAGTGCCGGTTCTTGCAAGCTACCTAGTTTGTGGCATTTTTTACTGCAGCGCTAGAGAATGATCACACCTGGTTTCTATGATGCTAATCACCCAACCATGAACAGTTCACTTAGTGCCCCAGCCTTCATCTGAACACGAGTAGTTTGCATTAGATGAATCCAAAGTCCCTTCCAGCTTTAACAGTCTACAAGACTATTAAATCACACTCCACCTGCCCAACCTATACATGGAGTGACTATAGAATTTATAATCCCAGCCAGGACAACTTTCTTCCAAGAGAGCTGCTAAACCAGAATGAACCTCAGGTGTAAGCCGGACTGTCTCAGGCAAATCAAGACGTATGCTTGACCTGCCTATGAAGAGACAGCTCTCTGGAACCTTCAGTCACAGCTGTGTGCAGGATGAAGACATACTCTCGTAACCTAATGCCTTTGATACTCATCCAAAGGATGGAGTGAAAAGGGAGAGGCCTTCCGTCCAGCGTGCCTTAGCTGGTGTCCCCCAGAAGCAGACCTGCTACAAGGAGGCGGTGGAAGTGTATTTAGGAGGTGAAGGACACACTGGGAAGGATGTGGGGAAGTGAGACAGGGAAGGGACAATCACCAAAATAGGCAGCATTACCAGGCCAGTTACCCCAGAGGGCAGTTGAAGCTTAATCCTGACAGGGAAACATTGGGAGCCAATGTAGACACAGGCTTCAGAATTATCCCTCTCATGGGGCAAAGGAGTTGAGGTGTTTTTACATCAACAACCACCAGTCATTAGTTACAGACTGCTGGAGGCAGGGGGTGGGTGAGGAAGGAGCCCTGGCTGCACAGTGGTTAAAGCGCTCATCTGTTAACTGAAAGGTCAGCCGTTCAAACCCACCAGCTGCTCCACGGGAGAAAGATGTGACAGTCTCCTTCTGTAAAGACTGGAAACCCTATGGGGCAGTTCTACTCTGTCTTATAGGGTCACTGTGAGTTGGAATCAACTTGATGGCAGTGGGTTTGGGTTTTGGGGGGTGAGGAGAGGACAGTGCCTGCCACTCGGGTGGGCAAAACAGAGGGAATCCGCAGGCGGAAGGTGGGCAGGTCTGCACTGAACTGGAGGAGGCAAGGGACTATGCCCCATTATTATTACTAACAGCAGGCAGGAGTGGATAACCCAGTAAGCAAGGTAAGCACGGGCTATCTGCCCCTGGCCTCGCCCTGTCCCATAAGGGCCTGTTCAGGAAGGCATCTTGCAGTCAGCGTCCATCCTGGAGAATTTGTGTTCCCCAAAATATGTGTTGGAATCCTAACCCCTATACCTGTGGATGTAAATCAGTTTGGGAATCGGGTTTTCTGTGTTATGTTAATGAGGCTATATCAGTATAGGATGTTTCCTAAACCTAATCACTCGAGCTATAAAAAGAACAGATTAGGCACAGGGACGAGGAGAACGATTGGGCAAGACAGAAACACAAGAATCGAGGAACACCTGGGCTATAGAAGCTGAGACAAGGCCCTTCCCCTAGAGCCGACACAGAGAGAGAGCCTTCCCCCAGAGCCAACAGAGAGAGAGACTTCCCCTAGAGCCAACAGAGAGACTTACTTCCCCTAGAGCCGACAGAGAGACAACCTTCCCCCAGAGTGGACAGAGAGAGAGCCTTCTTCCGCTAGAACCAACAGAGAGAGAGCCTTCCCCTAGAGCCAGTGACCTGAATTTGGACTTCTAGCCTCCTAAACAGAGAAAACAAATTTCTGTTCTATCGAGCTCCCACTAGTAATATTTCTGTCACAGCAGCACTAGGAAGCTGAGATACTAAGTCTTCAAGGACTTCAGAACCTAAGGGATTGATTAGCTACTGTAGAAAGAGGACACAGACCATCTTCGAGGGACCCAGTCAAAAGCTTACCTCTTCTCTTGCTTCCCGAGAAAACCATATGCTGGACTTGTGAAAGGGGCAGCTCTGTGACCTTCCGGGGATGAACCTCAAAGAACCCTCTCTGTTAATGGACACCCTATGCCCACTGGGCACGGAGCCTTGGTTTGGGGGTAAGGGAGCTGTCAGCTGTCCCCCTTTAAGGAGGCTCAGAAAGTGGTCCTGTGGGGAGACACATAGTTCCCCCTGGACTAAGAACACCTCGCCTTTTGGTGGTCCTTGTTTACCTGACAGGCAGACCCCTCCCACCAAGGGGACAGCACTCTGCAGGCAGGCATTGGAATGGGCTGTGTGTCACACCCCCACAGACATACCCGCCACACGTATGACCAGGCTGCTTCCCACCTCTGAGGACAGACCCTGGGCAAAAGTGCTAGGGAGCGTTTCCATCTGGCTTGGTTTGTTGTTTGAAACTTTCGATTATGAAATATGTGGGTTGGTATACTATATATGACCCTTTTAAAGAGCACTAATTAAATAGTCCTATGCTTATCATCCAGCTTAAGAAACAGAACAATATCAGTAACTTTGAAGCTCCCTGAGTTTCCTTCCTCAGTTGTATTTCCCTCCATCCCCCCAGACGGAACCACTATTCAGAAGTGTGTTTCATTCACATCCTTGCTTTTCTTTACTGTATTAAAACGTGTGTGCCACCTCAAACGATATATTGTTTAGTTTTGTCTTCTGCTTTTGAACTTTATATAAATGGAACCACACTAAATGAATTCTTCTCTGACTTGCTTTTTTTCACTTAGCGCTATGTGAGCTACAGTTCATTCATTTACATTGCTGTATAGTATTCCATCACCAAAGCTGTCAAGGATTTCATGTTACTTGGGTCCTCAATCAACACCCACAGAAGCAGCAGTCAAGCAATCAAACGACCGATTGCATTGGGCAAATCTGCTGCAAAAGTCTTCTTTAAAGTGTTAAAACACAAAATGTCACTTAGAGGATTAAGGTGCACTGGACTCAAGCCATGATCTTTTCGATTGCCTCATATGCATGCGAAAGCTGGACGATGAGTAAGGAAGAACCAAAGAAGAATTGATGCCTTCGAATTCTGTGTTGGTGAAGAATATTAAATATACCATGGACTGCCAGAAGAATGAACAAATCTGTCTTGGAAGAAGTACAGCCACAGTGCTCCTTAGAAGTGAGGATGGCGAGACTTCGTCTCACGTACTTTGGACATGTTATCAGGAGGGACCAGTCCCTGGAGAAGGACATCATTCTTGGTAAAGTAGAAGGTCAGCAAAAAAGAGGAAGACCCTCCATGAGACAGACTGACACAGTGGCTGCAACAATGAGCTCAAACATAGCAACGATTGTGAGAATAGCACAGGACAGAGCAGTGTTTCGTTCTGTTGTACATAGAGTCTCTATGAGTTGGAACCAACTCGACAACACATAACACCAACAATGTAGTATTCCACTGAGTGAGTATACGATAATGTATTTATTCTACCATTCGTGGATATTTGGGTTTCCTTTGGGTCTATTATGAAAAACCCTCCTTGGAACAACTGTGTAAGTCTTTCATTGGTGCCACAGGCAAGAGTCTTTCTAGGGTATACCTAAAGAATGGAATTATGGGTCAGAGGGTATGAGCGAGTTCAACTTTATCAGGCAATGGCTGGCTATGATTTTTATGTTCCCCTAGGGTTGACTGTATACGGGGCAGTTGCCATTGTTCATTTATTTTACAAACATTTATTGAGCTCTTTTTGCGCCCGTCACTGTGCCAGGTACTAGGGTTTCCAAGGTGAACAAGATACTGCCCTTGTGCTCAAAACATCTAGAGTTTAGATGGGAAAGCCAGATATGTGAGCCAATTACTATAAAACAAGATCCAGCAGGTGGCTGAGTTTAGATCAGGCTGCAGGCAGATGCCAGCCCTGGGCCTTGGGTTCTTAACTATATTTGGCCAGTCCGCTCTGAGAGAAGAGCATGTGGCCTCTTTGCTAGTGTGGACACAGTCCTGACCCTGGTTCTAGACAGGGGCCTTGCCGTCCATGTCCCTCCTGTGATACAGTCCAGGTGACCAAGCCTGTCTTGGGTTGACCTGGCTGCCGGAGTCTGAATCATCACTGGCTTGCTCACTGCTCTCCTCCTTACACTCCTCCTCATTTATTCGTCTCACAATTAATAGAATGCCACTTTCCAGAACACTGGCCCTTGACTCATAAATTAATCGTGTTCCTCTTAGGGGTACTGTGGGAAAAGCTTGGACCCCGACGACTGTACTCTCCCACTCAGCCACTCACTAGCTGGCTAACCTTTGGAAAATCACATTGCCTCTGGATTTCAGCTGTAAATCTAGGGGACGAGACATATCTCCCAGGTCCCACTCGGTTTTTAAAGTCTGTGGGTTTTGCTTCATGTAATTACATTCCAGGGAACTAAATTTGACTTAATTATTTCTGCATATGTCAAATAATGAATCATACCACACTAGAGCTCTACTGTAATTCCAAAAAATCAAATCTTAAAACATTAAATTACTTAACGTTTATTTAGTTCTAATTACATTTTCTGCCCCCTGAAATTATGGAGAAAGGAGATCAAAGAATTTTGTTTTTTTTAAAAAGGAAGCTATTGAAAAATAAATCATGACAATTGAAAGGTGCTTCTGTCTGTGTATGGTTATGAAATTTCCACTCTAATTAGAATTACATAACAATTTCCAAAGCAGCTATGTTTCATAAACACAAAAACTCCCAGCTAGGTCGTAATGTAACTACGGTTTGGTGAAGCTATTTCCCTTCTGAGTTGGTGATCTAGCTATAGCTTTCTTTTCTTCTCTTTCTTCCTTTTTAAAACAGCAAAAGAGGAAAATAAGATCGACTCAGTCAGCTACGGTAACGAGGACAAAGATTTTCAAACTCGAAGCGAGAGAATAAAAAATACACATCTCTCTCGGCTTTGCTCTCTTTGGAGAAACGAGCTTCCTGCGACCACTTAGGTTCCTGCATGGGACCCAGACCTATAGATCGAGTCGTGATGCCCCGCATTTCTTTCCATCCCAACAAAGCCCATTCCTTGACGGACTATCAGCATCCAGGGCAATCGCGTGGGCTTGGGAGGGAACATCATTTTCTAAGACAATTGTGAGTTTCCCGATGTTGGTCTCCGGTTTTAAAATAACTGGGCTGGCTTATTTGCTCTGTGAGAAACGCGCTCAGTAGAAACTGCTCTGCGTGGGCAGGGCGGCGGTGGCGCCCGCTCGGCGCTGCGCACGTGGCAGGGGCGCGGCCAGCAACCCCCGGCTGAACTGAAACAACCTGCTCAACAGTGCCGTCGCATAATGCGTTTCAGTTCTCCACCAAGCCCTGTTTGACGTGCCCCAACTTTTGTCAATGCAAGTCCCTTTTTTTTTTAAACATGTATTCAGTCATTCATTCATTCAACAAGTATTTGCTAAGTATCTACCATGTGCCACCTACTAGGTTAAGGATTAAGAATACAAAAGAATTCACATGTTAGAATTTACCTATATTGCCAAGTATAGGTTCCTGGGTGGCATAAGGTGTTTGCCTTCAACTACCAACCTCGAGTTAGTGGTTGGAACCACCCTGCGGTGCTGCAGAAGAAGGGCCTGGTGATCTGCTTCCATAAAGATTAAACCAAAAAAAAGAAAACCAACCCTGTTGCTGTTGAGTAGATTCCGACTCATAGCGACCCTATAGGACTCAGTAGAACAGCCTCATAGGGTTTCCAAGGCTGTAATCTTTACCGAAGCAGACTGCCACATCTTTTTCCTGTGGAGCGGCTGGTGGGTTCGAACTGCCAAACTTCCGGTTAGCAGCCGAGTGCTTTAACCAGTGTGCCACCAGGGCTCCTTCCATAAAGATCACAACCAAGTAAATCCTATGGAGCAATTCTATTCTGTAACACATGGGGTCACCATGAATCAGAATCAACTTAACTGAAAAGGATTTGGTTTGGGTTATTGACAAGTAGGAGGGTTGTACTATTCATTCACTTATCCATTCATACATTCACTCGGCAGTGGAGGTTTAAAATGAGTAAGACTCTCAAGGAATCTGTGAGTGGGCTGCTAACTGAAAGGTTGGAGTCCACCCAGAGGTGCCTTGGAAGAAAGGCCTGGCAATCTACTTCTGAAAAATCAGCCATTGAAAACCCTATGGAGCTGACACGCACAGGATCACCATGAGTCAGAGACCCAAGGGCAACTGCTTTGGTTTTCCCAAGGAGCAAGTGCCAGTCCTCAAAGAATTTACAAAACAGCAGGAAATGCAACCACCGAGATAAGGGCATTGTTGAGGGCTGCCTGGTTCAGGGTCTTTAATGAAATGATTGTGTTTTCTTTCATTTTTTTTATCCAGAGAAGCTGTTTTTCTAAGTTGTCTGTCTCAGGTGTCCCTTTGGAGCAGAACTTTGGTCAAGTGTTGTCAATCACTTAAAAAGACGGAGGTCCTCCTTGACTTGATTTGACATGTGGCTCTACAAAGATGCCCAGCTGGTACTCCTGGGCACCAAGAGCTGGTCCTGGGGCGTGGGTGAAAATAAAATTTCCCAAGGACCAAGGAGTCTCCTGGGAGAAAGGACAGGATTCCAACCTTGCACCTCACCCACCAAAACTTCTCTGATTGCTGGAGATGGTTCTGTCTAACATCCACAGGCAGCCTCGGACACTGAGGGCCTTGACAATGCCAGACCACTGGGGGAGGGTTCAGCACAATTTGTAGTCTGCGTTTTGAACTAAACAGCTAGATTCTCAAGACCATTCCTCGCCCCACCCACCCTGGGTCCCATGAGAGCTTCATGCCCAGGTTGCTCCTTCAGCTCAAACGATTGTCTTCCTCTCACATGAGGCTTTGAAGGCAGTCATGGAAGCAAGGGGAGAGCCCTCTAGGCATCCATGCAGCCATATTTATGCCAGGCACTATTCTAGGCATCGGGGACACAGCAACAAACAAGAAGGAATCACACGGAGCGCTTGCCCTCAGGATGTCTGCCTTCCAGGGGTAATCACTGAAATGTTAGCGGGGTGAGGTTGTAGGTGTTTTACATCCTTCCTCATACTTCAGTATAACATACTTTTGTATTGTTTTTACAGGCAGCATGTATTATTTACATTACCGGTGAAAAAAGACAATAAGGCTGTTTACATTGTAATTGTTTTTTTTTTAAAAAAAAAAAAAAAAAAAACAAGGAGAAGAAAGGAGGGAGAGGCTGTGTGTGCTAGAAATAGCCATGGAAACTGAGCATTGCCTCACCTCTCATCCTGCACCAAACCCAAACCAAACCTGTTGCTATACAGTTGATTCCAACTCATGACGATCCCATATGTGTCGGACTAGAACTGTACTCCATGAGGTTTTCAGTGGCTGTAATCTTACAGAAGAAGATTGCCAGGCCTTTCTTTCATGGCACCACTGGGTAGATTCAAACCATCAACCTTTCAGTTAGTAGCCAAGCACAAACCGTTCACCTCACCCTGCACAGCCACCTCCCCTGTTTCCATCCACCTTTCACAATTGCTATTAATAATTTCTTTCTTCTTTCATCATGCAAGACCATTTTTTTCTCTAGTCTCACTCTTCATAAACCAGGCAACATCATGTAGTGCAAAGAGCATTTGGAAATTAAGAGCAAACAAGAGAAATAAAGCATATGTTTATGTAATAAACAACAACAACAACAAAAGAGTAGCTGCTGAGCCTGCTTATGCACAACCAGATGCCTCGTGGGATTTGGTTTCTTGGTTTGGAAGTTTAGGGTCATGATTTCACGGGACAGCCCAGTTAATTGGCCCAATAACATGCTTAGTGCTTCTGTGTTACCTCCTAGTTTGTTGCATAGTAACTGGGATCTTAAAAGTTTGCAAGCGGCCATCCAAGGCACAACAATTGGTCTTTATTCGCCTGGAGTAACAGAAGAAAGAGAGACAGAAATAGAAGGAGAAAATGGATGTGTGGCTAACTGCCTCCGTGAACACTGCCTCCTTTGCCATGAGACAAAAAGAACTGGATGGTGCCCGGCTACCATTACTGAACATTTTGATAAAAGATTCCATAGAAGAATCCTGATCAAAGTGGGGAAAATACAGAGCAGAATTTCAAATTCTCATGGAATCCAGACTTTCTGGAGCCATTGAGGCTGGTTGAACCCCTGAAACTATTGCCCTGAGATAATCTTAAAACCGTCAACCAAAAATATTCCCTGGAGTCGTCTTAAAACCAAACAAGTTTAGCTTAACTAGTGAAAAAGTTCTGCCTTGAGCATTATGCTCTTTTGAGAACTATCTAAATGTGATCAAATTGACAACAGCAACTGAAAAGACTAGATAGGAACCTTAGGAGGCGGTAAGTTTATGTTAATGAGGAACAACGTAGAAAAGGAGGGTGAGAATGGTTGCACAACTTGAAGAATGTAATCAATATCACTGAATTGTACAAGTAGAAACTGTAGAATTGGTATATGTTTTGCTGTGTATATTCTCAACAACAACAAAAATAAAATAAAATTAAAAACAAAAAACAAAGCTATGAAGCTTCAACAACGTGGGGAATTTTTCATTTTTTATTGGGCAAAAGGTAGAACAGGAAATTCACAGAAGAAGAAATTAAAATAGCCAATGAAATATAAAAAGATATTCAATATCATTGGCAATCAAAAAATACAAATAAAAATAACATTAAGAACTGACAATAGTAAGTGTTGACAAAGACATGCAACAACTGGAACTCTCATGCACTGCTGCTGGGAGTGTACAACCATTTTGGGAAACCATTTGGGAGAATCTGCTAAAGCTTAATGGATGCAAACCCTGTGACTCAGCAATTCTACTCCTAGGTAGATATCTAACAGAGATTGGTACAAAGGAGCACCAAAAGATATGTACATTCTAGTGGATAGCAACAAGACATGAAAATAGCCAAAAACCTGGAAACAGCCCAAATGTCCATTTACAAAAGAATGGAAAGTAAATTGGGGTACAGTTACACAATAGAATGGTACACAGCAATGAGAATAAACAGACCACAACCATACACAATCATACAGATGAATCTCACAGACATAAGGCTGAGCAAGGGAACCCAAACACAATAGAGCACATAGTATATGGTTCCATTTATGAAACTCAAAAGCAATCAAACTACAATGATGGAAGACAGAACGGTGGTTGATGGGAGGTAATAGCTGGAAAGCATGAGTGATGCTTATGAGGACCTGGGAATGTTCTATACCCTGAACTGGATGGTAGTGGTGGTGGTTGTTGTTAGCTGCTATCAAGTCAGCCCCTGACTCATGGCAACCCCATGTACAACTGAATGAAACTCTACCAGGTCCTGTGCCATCCCCATGATGGATTGCGAATGAGACCCCTGTGATCCATAGGGTTTTCACTGGCTGATTTTTGAAAGTAGATAGCCAGGCCTTTCTTCCTCGTCTGTCCTAGACTCTGTCCTTTTTGGCTGTGTCTGTCTCTGTCTTAGCCTGGAAGCTCCTCTGAAACCTGTTCAGCATCATAGCAGCACACAATCTTCAATAAAATCATTTACAAACGAAATCAGGGAATTATTAGAATCTGAAATGTTAAAGGATTGTGCATTTTCCCCACACTTTCACAGCAGAGGACATTGTTAGTCATGTGCTGCTGGTAGAAGTATGAACAGGTATATGGCCTTTTTAAACGGCGATTTTCCAGAATGTCTACAAATTTTGAATGTACACGTCTCATCAGCAATCCCACTTCTAGGAATCCATTTCATAGAAATAATAGCAGAGGTGTACAAAACAGATGTTCAAGGGTGAAAATGGCAGCATTATTTTTTTTAATTATTATCGTGGAAACATACATACAACAGAAATTTTCCCTTTCAACTAGTCTTAAATGTATAATTCAGTGACATTGATTACACTCACCATGGTGTGCAATGATCACCACTATCCATTTCCAAAAGTTGTTTCATCACCCCAAACAGAAACCTAGAGTCCCTGGGTATGCAAATGGTTGATGTACTCAACTGCTCACCAAAAAGTTGGAGGTTTGAACCCACCCGGAGGCTCCTCGAGTAAAAGACTTGGTGACCTACTTCCAAAAAATCAGCCCTTGAAAACGCTGTGGAGCAGAGTTCTACTCTGACACACATGGGGTTGCCATGAGTTGGAATCGACTAGACGGCAACTGGCTTACGGGTTTAAACAGAAATCCAGTACCCCTTAAGCAAGACCTCTCCGTTCCCCCTTCCTCTCACCCCCTGGTAAACACGATAAATTTTTGTCTCTGCATTTCCTATTCTAGATATTTCATATAGGTGGGATCCTATAAGATTTGTCCTGTTGTGACCGACTTATTTCACTCAGCATAATGTTTTCAAGGTTCATAGATGTTGCAGCACGGATCAGGACTTCATTTTATGGCTGAATAATATTCCATTGTACGCATGTCCCACATTTTGGGTTGTTTCCACTTTTGGCTATTGTGAATAATGCCGCAATGAACATTGGTACACTAGTATCTGTTTGAGTTGTTGCTTTCAAGTCTCCAGGAGTAGACTTGCTGAGTCATTTGGTAATTCTATGTTTTAACTTTTTGAGGAACTGCCAAACTGTTTTCCACAGAAGCTATACCCTTTTACCATTCCACCAGCAATAGAGGAAGGTTCCGTTTTCTCCTCATCCTCACTAACACTTGTTATTTTCTGACAATAGGATCCTAGTAGATGTGAAGTGGTATCTCATTGTGGTTTTGATTTACATTTCCCCAAGGACTAATGATGTGGAGCATCTTTTCACGTGCTTACTGGTCTTTGGACATCTTCTTTGGAGAAATGTCTATTCAAGTCCTTTGCCCATTTTTTTTTATTGGGTTGTTTGTCTTTTTGTTGTTGAGTTATATAAGTTTTTTTTATATGTTCTGGATATTAATCCCTTATCCGTTATACGGTTAACAAGTATTTTCTCCCATTCTGTAGTTGCTTCATTTTCTTGGTAAAGTCTTCTGATGCACAAAAATTTTTAATTTTGATGAAGCCGATTTTATCAATTTTTTCTTTTGTTGTTTGTGCTTTTGGTATCATGTCTAAGAATTCACTGTCAAAAACTAGGTCCTGAAGCATTACCCCTATGTTTTTTTTTAATGAGTTTTATGGTTTTTGTTCTCGTGTTTAGATCCTTCAACCATTTTGAGTTAATTTTCATATACTGTATGAGGTAGGGGTCCAACTTCATTCTTTTATTTGTGGAGATCCAGTGGTCCTTTACTGAAGACACTATTCTTTCTCCAGGAGCCCTGGTGGTGCAGTGGTTAAGCACTCGGCTACTAACCAAAAGGTCAGCAGTCTGAACCCACCAGTGGCTCTGAGGGAGAAAAGACCTGCTCCGGTAGATTACAGCCTAGGAAGCCCTGTGGGGAAGTTCTCCTCTGTCACATGGGGTTACTATTAGTTGGAATTGACTCAACGGCACACAACAACACGAGCAACATTTTTTCTCCATTAGATGGACTTGGTACCCTTGTCGAAAATCAATTGACCATATAGCTGTATGGGGCAGAACTATCTTTTAAGAACAACAAAAAAGTAAACACCTAAAATTTTTTTAAAACCAAGGAAATTATGGGAAGGCTGACTGAGCACAGGTCATTGAACGCCCCTCTCATCCCAAATCCCATAAAGTCAGAGAAAAAATATTTGAAGGTAAATTGATAAACCGATAATAAAGGATAGACGGCAGATGGGTTAAATCCGTGGGAACGCTCCAGATAACACCGCAGGAGAAGCTGCCTCAGAGGTAGGAGTGAATGAGGAAAGCTATAAGTACAGACAACAGCTAGGAGAGGGGAGAGGGGGTCCTGGACATTAGTCCCGGTGATAAGTGCTCATCCAGTGAGGGTACGGGGGCTGGAGAAGCTCTTGAGGCTACAGGCTGTTACTGACCCCCAGAAGGGGTGGGAATGCTGGCAGCCAGAAGTCAGATAACCCACCGGCACCCCCATCAGAGGGCCACACCTCCACCCCCTCACCTGCCTACTCTCACCTCCCACACACAAAATCACCAGACGCAGGTTGTGCAAAACAAAACAGGAGATGAGTAACTATATAACCTCAAATACCCAAATGGACACATAACCAAGAACCACTAAACTTGTGAACACTGTCAACCCTATGTGTTACGGATTGGATTGTGTCCCCAAAAAATAGGAGTTGTAAATCCTAACTCCTATATATGTGGATATAATCCCATCTGGGAATAGGGTGTTCTTCATTATGTTAATGAGGCTATATCAGTGTAAGGTGTGTTTTAAGCCAACCACATGTGAGATATGAAAGGAGCGGCTGAGGCAGAGAAGCAAGCAAGCACAATGGAGAGGAAGATACACGCCACATGAAGATCACCAAGGAACCGAGGAACAGAAGTTGAAAAGAGACAAGGATCTTCCCCCAGAGCCGAGAGAGACAGAAAGCCTTCTAGAGCCAGTGCCCTGAATTCAGACTTCTAGCCTCCTAAACTTCTGGAAAATAAATTTGTTTGTTAAAGCCCCCCACTTACCGTATTTTTGTTACAGCAGCACGAAGACTCTAAGACCACCTATGGGAAACCCAGTGACAGCACAGATTCAGCATTATAGTGATTGGTGGTTGCGCCCTTCCTCCTCCGTGCCTCCACTTCCAAATGGGGGCAAGATAAATCTGATCTTTAGAGGAGATGGCAGGGGGACATGGAGGACAAGTCATCCAGGTAGGAAAATAGCAAGTGACTTTCTTCAGAAGCAGAAGGCAGAAGTTGGGTCCCTGTATCCCAAGTGTTCTCCAGGCCCACTTTCCTTGGATCAAGCCAACAGAAGAGGAGATTCCTGAAACGCTGCTGCTGTCCAGAAGTCCCAGGCAGTCCCAGGACCCCAAATCCTCCCCATTGATATGTAAGCCAGGGTGGACAACAGTCAGTAGCTGGTGTCAAACCACAACCATGACGAGGATGAATTTGGACCCCACAGTCTTAATCCTACAACTGCTAACTAGTTACAGTCAGGATACTCATAGCAGTTCTTTTATTAACCTCACAATTACACATCCCCCCATTTTAACACTTGTGTTTTGGGGAACTCTTATAATATGTAAGGGTCTTAGTGTACCAAACTCAACAGAAGAACGAACACCTAAAAGAAACACTGTTAATAGAGCAATAAATTCTAGAGTATGTTGCATGCATGAAAGAATCAACTAGATATCAGAAAATAAAACGTGTCATGGCCAAAATAAAAAGTTCAACAAAAGGTGGAGTGGACTGCACAGTGGACAAGCTGAAGCTCTCGATAGTGAGCTGGGAGACTGAGCTGAGACAGTTTCTCAAAAACAAATTCCAAAAGTTCAAAGACATGAAAGAAAAGTTGTGAAATTGAGAGGATATTTCCAAAACGGAGCAAAGCAAATAGTCAAAGCAGTGATGGGGGGAAGAAATCCCAGAACTGAAGAGGCAGTTTTTTTTAGATTGCAAGGGCCACCTAGTGCTGAGGAAGAAGAATGATCCCAGACACAACAGGAGCCGCGGAGGAGGCCGCGAGCTGTCACAGAAATCTGTTCCTGCCTTCTTCTTGGACACAGGCCACACTGCATTACCACCTCCATTGTAACTCGGAGAGGCAGGTGACTAGTGGAATGGGAGCCAGCTCACGTGTGCAATTTTTGCCTTACCTGCTTATCAGGAAACCCCTGGTGCTGGGCTTTGGTCCCACTCTTCAATCAAAATTGAGTTTGTTTGCCTTCTCTTTCTCTCTCTCTCTCTCTCGCTCTCTTTTTTTTTTTTTTTTTTTTTCTTTTCTCTTAATTAGTCTTGCCAGCTTTTGGCTTTTTAAAAATAACTTTGGGCTTGATCTTTTCTATTTTACCTTTATTTTTTATTGCATTGATTTCTGCTGTCATTTACATTATCTCTGTCTTATTTTCTTTGCGTTTATTCTGTTGTTTCTTACCACTTTTAAAATATGGACAGTTAACTCACTTATTTTGAGGCTGAAAGTATAGCTACAGGAAGAAGAATCAGCATCAAGCTGGTTCCTGTGAGGTGGAGGTCAAGTATATATATCCCTGCTTTCCAATTTCTCCATTATTTCTGACGCCAGCTGCTCCTCCCACAGCACTTTTCTTCTCTGCTAGGATCGATAGTTCACTGCAACGTCTCGCAGAGCTTGAGACTGTACTTAAACAGTTATGTGGTTTATTGAGGTGAACGGGTATAACTCAGGAGTAACTAGATATGAACAGAATACAGCTCAGGCTCAAGGTCAGGAAGAGGCACATGGGCAAGGTCTAGAAAGGTCCCCAGAGCAAACAGCACATCCCTCCTTTCAGCAATCAGGAAGCTCTTGCCAGAACAGCCCTTGGAAGAGAAACGCCCTCTTGCCAGTGCAGCTCTTGAGGCCGAAGGAAAAATGCCAAAGGCTATAGCTGCATAGGGCTAAAGGGAAGTCTGTTGTGGCAAAAAGGAGGGAGGTTTTGGACATAACTGGAGAGGTGTGTAAGACATCCAAATGGAAATAGTCAGTAGGCAGTAGCATATAGCAGTCTGGAGTATATACTGGTCTGGAAAAGCTGCAAGTTACAAAATAGCTTAAATAAGAAGGATGTATTATCTCACCTGAGCCCTGGTGGCACAGTGGTTAAACAGCCTGGCTGCTAACCAAAAGGTCAGCAGTTTGAATTCACCTCGGAAACCCTATAGGGCAGTTCTGCTCTGTCCCTCAGGGTCGCTATGAGTTGGAATCGACTTGACAGCAATAGGTATTTTGGGTTTATTACCTCATGTAGCAAGAAGTGTACTAGTAGGGCTAATCGGGGTTGGTTATTCCGGCCACTCCATCGTTAAGGGTTGAGTTCCTTTCATCTTTCTGCTCTGCCATCCCAGGTGGCTCACCTCTAAGATGGTCTCCACAGCCCGAAGCATCTCAAACACAACCCCCAGCAGCTGGACAAAAACCATTTCTTCTCCAAGATCTCTGCTTTAGAAGGGGGAATCTCATTTCCAGATGTCCTCTCACATCTCATTGGCCAGTTGTGTCACCTGCTTACGTGCAGAGCAGACGCTGGCAGGGAGACCTGGATTAGCTCTCAGAGGAATCCAAGTTCAGCCCCTGGGGCTGAGCACCTGCAGTGTCACACGCGGGAGGGCTGACACCTGAACAAAACCGGAGTCCTGTGAGCAAGAAAGCCAAGCACAAGCCTGATTCCGACTCATAGAGACCCTACAGGACAGAGTAGAACCGCCCCACAGAGTTTCCAAGGAGTGCCTGCTGAATTCAAACTGCCAAGGTTTTGGTTAGCAGCCACAGCTCTTAACTGCTATGCCAGCAGGGTTTCCTTGTGAGCAAGAAAAGGGGATAGCAAACAGGAAGTGGCTGTGTCTTGGCAACCAGCAGACTGTGCTCCACACACAAACACCCCAGGCTTGTTCTCTCCTTGCCCCCCTCAATTCCGGGAGCCCTTGCTGGGACTTCCCACTCGCCTGAGCCTTGCTTCTTACAGATTGGTGAGCCGCCCCCTTTCCTGGCCCAGACATCTGCTTAGGCTGGCTCAGTTTCAGTCCACGTGAACCTTACAACAAGCTCACCCTCTTCACAGACTTCCATGAGAACTCTAGTCACAACCTGCATGGAGTGGTTTTCATGGTTTTACTGAAGATGTTTTGGAGTCACAGGGATGGGTCACATGACACAACATTTCTGACCTCTCGAGAGCCCCTTCCTTGCCAACGGGATAGTCCCTCAGACGTCTCTCCCCCTAGGCTGGTACCATCGATCCTCTGCACAAGGCAGGAGAGGAGGACAAATAGTGCTTCATTTTGTTTTGTTTTCTTGTGCACACCATCGGGCCCTCTCTCATGATCCGTGGGAAGGTCCTCGAGGTGGAGGCCATGCCTTGTTCATGGTTATCCCCTCAGCGGGAAGCGGTGAGCTCTCACAACCAAGTCATCCTCATGCCCCACGCCCCTTCACTCCCAACCAGGCGGCTACAAGTTGTGGCCTTCCTGGAGGATGGCCCTGGCAGCCAAGGCAGGACATACAATCCTGACGTGGGATCTAGGACAAGGGGGAAAAAGTCACCATCAGCCATAGAGTCCACTCCGATTCATGGCGACCCCCACGAGCCATCGTCAGGCCTTTCCTCCCAGGTGCCTATGAGTGGACTGGAACCTTCAACTTTTCGGTTAGCAGCTGAGCACATTAAGGGCAACTAGGTGATATACGGTGCAGCTGAACATATTTTTATAATCGCTGTAGTTGTGCTGCTTTCCCTGCATTCAGTACATGAGAGGCAGTGAAGAAGGTAGGGGAGCATTAGGTAGGGGTGATGAGCAAGAAAGCCGGCTCTCCTTAGGGCTGTAGGGCAGGAACCTTTTGTGTGTGTGTGCCAAGGACCCTTGTGGCAATGCATAAAGCCCACGAACCCCTTCTCAGAATGAATTTTGTGTACGAAGTAATCTTAATGCATCGGTAGCTTCCAGGTACACTACCAGGCAAGCTAGCTATCCCAGAAGTCACAGAAGAGAAAGTCTCACAGACCAAATTAAGATGCTTGAATCACAGGTTTATGGAATCAGTTTAAAACACACAGCCTCACCCCAGAACTAAGACAATTTCCGAGGCCAACTCTTCAGACAGGGATTGGACTGGACTGTGGGACGTAAAGTGATACTTGTGAAGAATGTGCCTCTTAGACAAGTAGATACAAGAGACCAAAGGGGCGGCTTCTGTCCAGAGGTGAGATGGGAAGGCAGAGAGAGTGAGGAGCTGGTTGAATGTTCATGGGGAAACAGGGGCAGAGGGGAGGAGTGTGCTGTCGCGGAATGGGGTGAGCGGTTGGGGTCTCGTAACAATGTATGTAAAAAAACAAAAAAATTCTGTATGGGAGACTAACTTGAAATGTAAACGTCATTTAATTACAACAGTAAAAAAATTTTAAAACAAATAAACAAATGTTTACATGTCTAGTTAAAAAAAAAAACAAAAAAACACACACACAGCCTGAGGCAAGGGGACCCAGCTGGGGATGACCACACACATAGGAGAGAATACCAAACCAAAACCGAACCCATTGCCGTCTAGTCGATTCTGACTCATAGCAACCCTGTAGGTCAGAGTAGAACTGCCCCACAGGGTTTCCAAGGCTGTAAATCTTTGCCGAAGCAGACTGCTACATCTTTTTCCCACAGAACG
Organism: Dugong dugon; assembly: GCA_030035585.1. Taxonomy (NCBI): domain Eukaryota; kingdom Metazoa; phylum Chordata; class Mammalia; order Sirenia; family Dugongidae; genus Dugong; species Dugong dugon. Next base: position 15,790,580 of record CM057469.1, on the reverse strand, counting down.
GCTGGTGCATTCCAACCACCAACCTTTCGATTAGCAGCTGAGTGCTTAACCACTGTGCCACCAGGGCTCCTGGAGAGAGCACAGGCAGGTGAAAAGTCCGTGTCACCTGACCCTTGAGCTATGTGATATTCATGTGTTCTCTTTCTCCTTCTGTCGTATCAGCCCTCCTCGCTGATGGTGAGGTTGTGAGGTCCAGAGCTGACGACGCGCAAGGTGCTTCCACAGACAGAGGGAGCCTGGTGCCTACGCGCACTTGCGCTATACCTGTACCACAGCTGTAGCTTGCCACCTTTATACGGTTCAGCCTGCTGAACAGACAGGGGTTTTATCCGTATTTCTTGGGCAGAGCACATGTAGAGTCAGAATGGGACTATAATGGCGTCACCAATGGTGGACCACTTAGGGATGGCCTAGTTGTCAACCCAGAGGTGGAATTATCATACCTTTTGGCTTAGCTACTCTCTATGTTAAACTTTGATTTGTTCTATCATATATTCCATTTATTTTATCTACCTTTAATACATCTAACAGGTTACTAACTTACTTACTATCTATATTTAACACATCGTGTGGACTCTGGCTGTGCCTCACCACCTACTTGCTTACTCATCATTCATTATCTCTTAAGCTGCTAGCTTCTTTACTGTCTGTGCTTAGCACTTTTTATGACTTTCATCCATCGCGTTTGTTTTTCTTGTCCTCTGTATAAGAAGTGAAAATTCTCAAAATCAGCACCCTCATATTACAAAAATGTTTTTAAATGAATAAAGTGAAATATATAGGATTAAAAAGGAAACCAGTTATATTGAAAATATACTTCTACTGAAAGACATCCTGTGTTCATGGATTGGTAGACTTAATATTCTAAGATGTCAATACTACCCAAAGCAATCTGCAGATTCAATGCAATCCCTATCAAAATTCCAACTGCCTTTTTTGCAGAAATGGAAAAGCTTATCCTTAAATTCATATGAAACCGCAAGGGGCCCCAAATTGCCAAAACAATCCTGAAAAAAAAGAATAAAGCAGGTGGACTCACACTTCCCGATTTCAAAACTTGCTACAAAACTACAGTAATCAAAACAATGTGGTATTGGTATAATAATACACATATAGACCAATGGAATAGAATTGAGGGTCCATAAGTAAACTTACATGTCTATGGTTAATGAATTTTCAACAGGGTGCCAAGTCCATTCAACAAATGGTACTGGGACAACTGGATTTCCTCATGCAGAAGAATGAAGTTGGACCCCTACCTCATGACGTACACAAAAATTAACTAAAAGTGGATCAATGACCTAAATATAAGAGCTAAACCATAAAACTCCTAGAAGAAGAAATAGAGGTAAATCTTCAGGACCTTGTATTTGGCAATGAATTCTTAGATACGTCACCAAAAGCATGAGCAACAAAAGAAAAAATAGATAAATTCGACTTCATCAAAATTAGAAAGTTACGTGCATCAAAGGACATTATCAAGAAAGTGAAAGGACAACCTACAGAATGAGAGAAAATATTTGGAAGTCATACATCTGATAAGAGTTTAATATCCAGAACCTATAAAGAACTTATACAACTCAACAACAAAAAGACAAACAACCCTACGGAAAAATGAGCAAAGGACTGAAATAGATAATTCTTTTAAAAAGATATGCAAAAGATGCTCAACATCATTAATCATTAGGGAAATGCAAATCAAACTCACGATGAGATGCCACTTCACACCCACTAAGATAGCTGTTATCAGGAAAAAATGGGAAATAAGTGTCAGCCAGGATGTGGAGAAATTGCTGGTGGGAATGTAAAATGTCAGGAGCTGCTTTGAAAAACAGTTTGGTGTGTCCTCAAACAGTTACACATAGAATTACCATAAACCCATTGCCCTCCAGTTAATTTCAACTCATTACGACCATATAGGACAAGGTAGAACTGCCCCACAGGGTTTCCAAGGCTGTAATCCTTTTTTTTTTTTTTTTTAATTGTGCTTTAAGTGAAAGTTTACAGTTCAAGCTGGTTTCTCACACAAAAATTTAGACCATGTGACCCTAGTTGCTCTCCCTATAAAGTAACAGCACGTTCCTCCCTTCCACCCCGGATTTCCCATGTCCATTCAGCCAGCTCCTGTCCCTTTCTGCCTTCTCATCTGGCCTCTGGCCAGGAGCTGCCCATTTAGTCTCATGTATCTACCTGAGCTGAGAAGCGCACTCTTCACGAGTACCAGTTTATGTCCCATAGTCCCAGTCTAATCTTTGTCTGAAGAGTTGGCCTCGGAATGGTTTTAGTCTTGGGCTAACGGAGAGCCAGGGGGCCATGCTTTCCGGGGTCCCTACAGTCTCAGTCAGATCATTAAGTCTGGTCTTTTCACTAGAATTTGAGTTCTGCACCCCACTTTTCCCGTTTCGTCAGGGACTCTCTGTTGTGTTCCCTATCAAGGTGGTCACTGGTGGTACCTGGCACCATTTAGTTCTTCTGGTCTTAAGCTGATGGAGTCTCTGGTTTATGTGGCGTTTTCTGTCTCTTGGGCTAATACTTTCCTTGTATCTCTGGTGTTTTTCATTCTCCTTTGCTCCGGGTGGGTTGGGACCAATTGATTCATCTTAGATGGTCACTTGCTAGCTTTTAAGACCCCAGACGCTACTCACCAAAGTGGGATGCAGAACATTGTCTTAATAAACTTTGTTATGCCAATCGACCTAGATGTCCCCTGAAACCATGGTTCCCAGACCCCTGCCCCTGCTACTCCGTCCCTTAAAGTGTTTGGTTGTATTCAGGAAACTTCTTAGCTTTGGTTTAGTCCAGTTGTGCTGACTTCTCCTGCATTGTGTGTTGTCCTTCCCTTCACCCAAGATAATTCTTGTCTACTATCTGGCTAGTGAATACTCCTCTCCTTCCCTTCCCACCCTCGTAACCATCAAAGAATGTTTTCTTCTGTGTTTAAACCTTTTCTTGAGTTCTTATAATAGTGGTCTCATACAATATTTGTCCTTTTGTGACTGACTAATTTCACTCAGCATAATGCCTTCCAGATTCGTCCATGTTGTGAGATGTTTCACAGATTCATTGTTGTTCTTTATCGTTGCGTAGTATTCCATTGTGTGACTATACCACAATTTGTTTATCCGTTCTTGGGTTGATGGGCACCGAGGTTGTTTTCATCTTTTTGCTATCGTGAACAGTGCCGCAATGAACATGGGTGTGCATATATCTATTCGTGTGATGGCTTTTATTTCTCTAGGATATATTCCAAGGACTGAGATCGCTGGATTGTATGGTACTTCTGTTTCCAGCTTTTTAAGGAAGCGCCAAATTGATTTCCAAAATGGTTGTACTGTTTTACATTCCCACCAGCAGTGTATTAGTGTTCCAGTCTCTCCACAATCTCTCCAACATTTATTATTTTGTGGTTTTTTTTTTTGGATTAATGCTAGCCTTGTTGGGGTAAGATGGTATCCCATGGCAGTTTCGATTTGCATTTCTCTAATGGCTAATGATCGTGAGCATTTCCTCAGGTATCTGTTAGCCGCCAAGGCTGTAATCTTTACGGAAGCAGACCACCACATTTTTTCTCCCCCTGAGCATCTGGGGGGTTTGAACCACCTGACCTGAGCCTTTAATTGCTATGCCACCAGGGCGCCTTGTTAGAATTGCCATATGATCCAGCAATTCCACACCTAGGGATATACCGAAAAGACTTGAAAGCAAGGATACAAACAGATACTTGTACATTAATGTTCATTGCAGCATTATTCACAATAGCCAAAAAAGGTAGAAACAACCCAAAGGGCCATCAACAGATGAATAAACAAAATGTGGTACATACGTACATAAAGAGAAATGAAGCTCTGGTGCACGCCACCATCTAGATTAACCTTAACAAAAACATTATACTAAGTGAAGTAAAAAAGCCACAAATGCCAAATATTGTATGATCTCACTTTTATGGAAGGTAAGTGGCAAATGCATAAAGACAGTAAGTTGACTAGTGATCACTACAGACTGAGGGAAACGGAGAATGAGGAGTTATTGCTTAATGGGTACAAAATTCTTTTTTTTTTTTTTTTTTGGCTTTAACAAAGAGAAATTTATTTCCTCACAGATAAAGTAGGCTAAAAGTCCAAATTCAGGGCGTCAGCTCCAGGGGAAGGCTTTCTCTCTCTCGGCCTTCTCTTCAGTGTTCCCCCAGACTAGGAGCTTCTAGGCACAGGGACCCCGGTCCAAAGGACGCGCTCTGCTCCCGGCACTGCTTTCTTGATGGTATGAGGACCCCCTGTCTCACTGCTCACTTCTCACTTCTGTCCTTTATATCTGAAGAGATTGCCTCAGGACACAATCCAGTCTTGTAGATCAGGTCCTGCCTTACTAACACAACTGCCACCCATCCTCCCTCATTAACATCATAGAGGCAGGTTTACAACATACAGGAAAATTACACAGTACCAGGAATCATGGCCCAGCCAAACTGATACACACATTTTTGGGAGGACATAATTCAACCATGACATTCCACCTTTTGGCCCCCCAAAAATCACATCCTTGCAACATGGAAAACATATTCACCCCATCATATCATAGCAAAAGTCTCAACTCCAAGTCCAAAATCCAAAAATTCCTCTTGATCTGTGAAATCTAGAACACAAGTTATTTGCTTCCAAAGGTACAATGGCAGAACAGGCGCAAGCTAGACACTTCCATTACAAATGGGAGAAACGGGAGGGAAAGAAGGGATAACAGGCACCAAGCAAGGCAGCAGAACACGTTACATTAGCTCTCAAGGCTTTGAAAATAATCTGTTCTCTGAGGCAATTTACACAATGGCCCTGCTGTCCAGACTCTAGGTATTGGCCACAGTCTCTGGATTTTGAGTGGAGGACCCTCGGCCCTGGGCTTCAGCTCTGTCTTCCAGGCCCACTGGGACAGCAGCTCTGCTCCCTCTGCTGTAGGTGCACCATTCTCCCAGTCCATCTGAGTGGCAACTCCACCCTTAGAAGCACCAGAGCCCATGGCTCCACACTTTGAAACCCCTGAGGTCATGGCCGTACCTTTTGAGACTCAGGCAGCTCGGCTTCTTGTGTCCCTTGTCTCTTCAGCTTCTGCTGCTTATGGCCTCTCGGCCCTCGGGCCTCACACCCGCATCTGCCCTGCTGGGGCAAGTGTTCCAAAGCTCAGTAGCTCCACCGGTAAGTGCCAGGAGGCACCCCACTCCGCCAGGAAGCCTCCTGCACACAGACACTCAACTCTCTCGCTCCGTGGGTCGGCAAACCTAGCTCCGCCAATAAGTGCCCAGAGGCACCCCACTCCGCCAGGAAGCCTCCTGCACACAGGCACTCAGCTCTCTCGCTCCGTGGGTCGGCTCCAGCGCCGTCTTTCAACGGTCTCCTGGTTCTGCTGCTGTTGGTTCTCTGCTGCTGCTGGTCCTCTGTCACTGCCGCACATCTATCCATTCACAGTTTTAAAACTGCTTCCACATTTTAGGTATCTGTTAGAGTAGCACCCCACTCTCTCGTTACCAAATTCTGTCTTAGTCATCTAGTGCTGCTACAACAGAAATACCACAAGTGGATGGTTTCAACAAAGAGAAATTTATTTCCTCACAGTTAAAGTAGGCTATAAGTCCAAATTCAGGGCATCAGCTCCAGGGGAAGGCTTTTTCTCTCTGTCGGCCTTCTCTTCAGTGCTCCCCTGGACTAGGAGCTTCTCCGCACAGGGACCCCGGACCAAAGGACGCGCTCTGCTCCCCGCGCTGCTTTCTTGATGGTATGAGGTCCCCCCTGGGTACAAAGTTTTTGTTTGAGGTGATGAGTAAGTTTTGGAAACAGTGGTGATGGTTGCACAACATTGTAAATATAATTAATGCCACTGAAATGTACACTTAAAAGATGGTTAGGATAGGAAATTTTACGTTCTCTATATATTTTACCACAATAAAAAAAAATATACAGTTCTCCATTAAATAACAAGATGTGTCAGGAGCAGGTCTAGTAACTCCCGCTAGTTCAAGTACTGAGGAACTTACAGTTTCAGTGATCTCTAACAACTGTAAAAACCCATTACTGCTGTCGATTCCCAACTCCTAGCGACCCTATAATACAGAGTAGAACTGCCCCATAGGGCTTCCAAGGAGGGCCTGCTGGATTCGAACTGCCCATCGTTTGATCGACCCAACTCTTAACCACCACGCCACCGGGGTTTCCAACAAGTGTAAAGTGATATGAAAATATGTGATACTATATATCGCACTGTGACCCCACCCTGAATCCCCCTCCAACCCTTCCCTTCAACAGCAGTCACAGGTACTGCTAATACTCCTGGGATTTAAAATCATGCATTTAAATTCATAATGAACAAGATTCTAAATTTCACTTCGTCTTCTGTCCCAGTGGTCTGTGGACTTCAGGTTAGAACCCCTGCCGAGGGTCAGTCCGGGTTGACCTCCCACCGCATGGTCCAGCCTGCAAGCAGATCGATGACATTCCGGAGCCACCCAGCACCTTTCAGACCAGGCTCGCCCTCAGGGGAGAGAGGACACACTTGAAAAATGGGTACGCATCGCCGTAGAGTCCATACTGACTCATAGCAACCCTACAGAACAGGGTAGAACTGCCCCTGCCCCATAGGGTATCCAAGGCGTTATGGATGCAGACTGCCACGTCTTTCTCCCGCAGAGCGGCTGGTGAGTTGGAACCGCCAACCTGGGAGTTCCCAGCCAAGCACTTAACCACTGCGCCACCAGGGCTCCTTATAAAAGGGGGTAAGGGAGTAGAATTACAGTAGTTACAGCAAGTAAGCTTTTCTGGAAGACAAAATGATTAACGGGAAGGTGACTTGTCCTTCAAAGAACAACTAACCGCGGTCCGAGCCCCACCCCCTCCCCCCCTCCGGCAACCAACAGCTGCTCAGAAAACGACCCTTCCGGGCCGAAGGAGGCACCGCCCCCCGCGGCCCGCAGGGGGCGCGCGCGTGCCGTCGACCCGCCCCGTGAGCGCAGGCGCCGGGGGCGTTCCCGCGGCCAGGCATCAGCAATCTATCGGGGTGGTCGGCGCGGCGTGGTCGGCGGCGGCGGGGGCTTTGGGCGCTAGAGTGCTTGCGGGCAGTGGGCAGGCGCGCGCGGGGCGGACGAGGCGGCGACACCCAGCGGCGGTAGCGTGTCTTCAGGTCTCAGCGTCAGGCTGCAGAAGCTGCTGCGGCACGAGGAGGATGGCGGAGTCCTCGGACAAGCTCTATCGGGCCGAGTACGCTAAGAGCGGGCGCGCTTCTTGCAAGAAATGCAAGGAGAACATTCCCAAGGACTCCCTCCGGATGGCCATCATGGTGCAGGTGCGAGCGGGGAGGCCCCGAGCCTGGGCGTCCGTTGCGGCCCGGGCGGCGCGGGCCGCTTTGTACGGAGCGGGGGCGAGTGCCGGGCGCAGCCACTCCCTGGAAGCGCGCACCCCCCCAGTCGCCCCCGCCGTGTTAAACGGTGGAAGGGACGGGTTGGTGGAGGATTCAGGCTGGAGGGCTTGCGGGGAGAAGCGAGTGGGGCCCAGGGCCGCCCGAGCCGCATGCCAGGGCCTGTGGGCGCTGCTGCTGCTATTCCTCGTCCGCTGTGCGACCCGCCCGGACGGTTTTGTTTATCTTGCAGCAAAACCCGGGACATCTGGGGCTGATGGTACCTTTTGCTTTTTAAAATGAGGGAGTCGCTTTTATCCTTGTTTGGGGGTGGAAGAGTTCTTGTTTATCTCTTTTTTGTTCGCCTTAGGGAAAAAAATATGCATGGTCCTTGGAAAACTAGGCTGATTTTTTTTAAATACACTTTATTTTTTAGAGCAGTTTTAGGTTTTCAGAAAAATTGAACAGACTAGAAAGCTCCGTATCATCCCCTCCCCCCCCCCCCACACTGTTCTCCCTATTATCAACATCTTGCAGTGGTGTGATCCATTTGTTACAGTGGATGAACCGATGTTGACAAATTATTAGTTAAAGCCCATAGTTTACATTAGGGTTCATTCTTTGTGTTGTACAGTCCTATGGATTTTGACAAATGCATAATGTCGTCTGTCCACCATTACAGTATTGTACAGAATAGTTTCACTGCTCTAAAAATGCTGTGTGCTCCACCTGTTCATCCCTCTCCTTGGCCCCTGGCGACCAGTCTTCACTCTGCTTATGGGCTTGGCTTTTCCAGCGTGTCATATGGTTGGACTCCTACAGTTTTCAGGCTGGAGGCTGGCCTGATTTTGACCTCCCTTGTGCTGGAAGATTTTTGTCCTACATTGATAGTGGCTGCTGCCACGGAAGGATTTTTTTTTTTTTTTTAACCTATTTTTGGCTATCATTTCAACGGCCTGCTCACCCTCATTTTGAATCTTAATTATGCAAAACTATGCAAGTTGGTGTAGTAGCTGCGCAGTACACGCTCTTTGGGCCTATTTGTTTTAAAATAATATATTCCAAGTTCCCATATGTTCTCTTGATGAATTGACAGCTGTCTGTTACGAGTAGAGTGGCTGGGGGGCTGGGGGCGTTGGGTCATCGGGGCTTTTTGACCAGGTGGGTATCCCCCTTAGTACCCTGAGGGTTTTTGGAGTGCACTGTGAGGTGGTGTGTCTTAAGGCTTCTGCCAAGGCCTGGGGGTTCCTGCCTGCTCCAGCTTCCAGTTTGCGGATGGAATTCTGGTTCTCACCTGCACTTGTCCTCCCCACTTCCTACTTAAAGCTGTCTCTTACCCAGGCTTAGTGAGGGGTAACTCTCTGCAGCCAGACGGGAGTGTGTGTGAGGAAGGACCACTTAGCCCTCGCTGGAGTTTCAGGACTTACGGGGTAGAGGGGAGGGAGCTAGTACACGTTAATCGAGTGGGTGCCAAGTGCCAGGTGTACTTAGGTTATCTCATTTCATAACATGGCAGGTACGGAGGCTGTTATCTTGGCATCCTCAGGGCCTACCTAGCTCAGCACCTGGCACATTAGTTATTCAGGAAACATTTATTGAGTACTTGTTAAGTTCCAGGCACTATGTTAGGTGCTAGGGACATGAAGTCACACTCCGCCCTTGGCAGCTTCCAGTTGGTTAAAGGAAAGCTGACCGGTAAACAAATACTGCTGCCCACGGGTGGCTTCCCCCAGTGGAGCTGCGTGCCCCGGAGAGGAGGCCGGGAGGTCGGCTCAGTGTGGGAGCTAGAGTAGGAGTTATTGTTTAGGAAAGTGAGGGCACAGGAAGATGAGGATGGAAGAGTAGACTGGGCCTGCCATTTGAAGAGCCATATTGCCCACTGAGGGGTTTTGAAGGGGGCATTGGTGCTTCGGTGGTAGAATTCTCACCGCCCGTGGGGGAGACCCGGGTTCTGTTCCCGGACAGTGCATCTCACATGCAGCCGCTATCCATGTGTCGGGTTTGTCATACCGTGGTGGCTTGCATGTTGCTGAGATGCTGGAACGTACGCCACTGGTGTTTCGGGTACCATCAAGGTCGCCAGTGGTGGACGTGTTTCAGCAGAGCTTCCAAAGACAGACTAAGAAGAAAGGCCTGGTGATCTACTCCCCAAAAGTAGCCAGTTAGCCACTGAAAACTATTCATCACAAGGGGACATTGTGAGATTTACAAGCTCCCATGGGGATGGCGCAGCCCCAGGCAGCATTTCTGTTGTGCGTGGGGTCACCGTGAGTTGGAGCCAAGTTGATGGTGACTAACAGTGATAGCAAGGGGCTTTGAATTTTGCCCTGAGTGTATGGGAAGCCTGCTTTTATGAAGTCCCCTCTCCTAACGCATGGGTTCTGCAGGGGTTCTTAACCTGGAGTTTCTGGGATGGTGGCTACAACTCAAAGAGGTCCATGAATTTGCGTGGGAAAATATTTTACATCTCTATTTTCACTAACCTCTAGATGAAATTTAGTGTTTCCCCCGGTTATGAATATAAGCAGCAAAAAAACCAAACCTGTTGCTGTCGAGCCGATTACGACTCTTAGTGACCCTATAGGACAGAGTAGAACTGCCCCTTAGGGTTTCCAAGGAGTGCCTGGTGGATTTGAACTGCCGACCTTTTGGTTAGCAGCCGAGCTCTTAACCGCTGCGCCACCAGGGTTCCATAAGCAGCAAAGCAAAGGCGTATTAGTACCTGTGATTTTGTCACCAGTAATAACTGCAGATATTTAATATCACTTGACAGTTTTGGATTTCTCCAGTTGTGATTGACACTCATCACTACTTTAGAACTACAGTTGTTATTAAATCAAGTACTGGATGTTGTTATTTAATGCTTTAAAGCATTTGAGCCCTTTTTCCGCGCTCATACAATTACTTTCTAAATGTTTTGATAATTATCTCAACAAAATTGCACTTTATTACGCATTTTAAGGCCTTATTCTGAGAAAGGGATGTCCACAGGCTTCACCAGGGGCCAAAGAGGTCCCTGTTTTAGTGGGAAATACGTTGCCATGGAGTCATTTCCAACTCAGCGACCCTATAGGACAGAGTAGAACTGCCCTACAGGGTTTCCAAGGCTGGAATCTTTACAGAAGCAGACTGCCTCATCGTTTCTCCTGTGGAGTGGCCTTTCAGTTAGCAGCTGAGTGCTTAACCACCGTGCCACCATAGCACCTTTCTAGTGGGAAGTACAGCTGGTGTGTTGAAGCAAGCACGGTGCTGTTGGGGAAGAGACAGGTTGGCTCTGCCTGGGGGGCTCTGGTATGGCGCCATTGAGGAAAGGACATGTGAGTGTGAATTATTAGGTGCTGTTGGGTTGGTTCCGGCTCATAGCAACCCCATGTACAACAGAAAAACGCTGCTCGGCCCTGCCCCATCTCACAGTTGTTGCTGTTTGGGTTCTATTTGACTGTGAGTTACTCTGTGCCAAATAAAGTTTAACCTTCTGAGCTTTGTTTGGCATACTTGATAGTGAAAGAAATTCCCCCATTAAATGTTATGTGTGGTTTTTCTGTGATTGTAATTGGGGGTGGATTTGAGTTTTAATTCAGCACATAAAGTTGGTCTTCTTGCAGGCTGAGCTGGTTAAGGCCAGAAAGAAGGAAGCCATTTTCAGACGTTGACTACAAATATCTTCTTTTACATTTGTGTGGGAGGATTGTTCTCTTAAGTATCCAAATACCTGATACTTTAGCTGTATGCCCCCAGGCAGTCCCTTGAGGCTGTTGAAGGGCTGGAAGGAGGCCTTCCAGCATTTGACCCTTAGGAGGCTGGGGTGGACTTGTGTGTTCCGGCCTCGGTTGACTCCCACTCATGGCGACCCCACATGTGTCAGAACTGTGCTCCACAGGGTTTTTAATGGCTGATTTTTCAGAAGTAGGTCACCAGGCCTTTCTTCCCAGATACCTCTAGGTTGACTCAAACTTCCAACCTTTTGGGTTACTAGTGTGCCCTCTAGACAGGCTATATTTGGGCAGCACCTAGGATGCCTAGCACTGCCCTGGTAGTTGGGGGCCCAGCATTCAGACCAAGGTTTTAGGGGTGGGTGTGGGGCCCCAGAAGACATGCCACAGCCGGGTGTTTGTCTTGGCCAGAGCCACTAAGCCACGCTCCCTCATTTGCATGAGGGTAACTTGAGCAGAGACAAAGGTACCAGGGAGCGCTAGATGGGCCACTAGCAGTGCTGCAGTGTGACAGTTGGTGAGATTGGTGGGAAGAGGGTGAGTTCACACTCAGAAATCCCACTTGGTATCTGGTTTAGGGAAATTGTCTTCTGTTATTTGGTTTGGAGGAAGTGCCTTTTCCTCAGCAGGAATTCCCCCATCCGTCCTTCTTTCTTCCTGACAGACTTAAGGCATTCAGTAAACGCTCATTGAGTGCCTTCTGGAGCAGGCAGTGTTGGACGCTAGCCGAACAGGCACAGTGCCCCCTCAGGGAGCATACAACCCACTGCAGGACACAGATGATGATCAAATAATTGCACGCAGATGTGTCATTCTTAACTGTGGTGAGCGGGAGAGAGGGGGCATAAGGGGACCTGAGGAAGGGATGTTTCATCTGAGCTATGTGGGGGCAGGGAACATTCCAGACAGAGGGAACAGCTGATGCTGCTGCAAACCCTGGTGGCCAAGCTGATGCTACGACATCCTTATAGTGCCCTTAGTGCCCGTGGCCTTAACCTGACATTTTAATAGGTTCTATCCAGAAAGAGGCCCCTCACCTATTGGGACCCCGGGAGCTGGGATACCTTGCCATTGTTTTTTATTTTTGTTTTTTCAGACTATTTCCTCTATTCCCACAACTCCATCTTAAAAGTTCTGCATAATAAATTTTTGATACTGTTGTAGTATTTTTATTATATATGCATGACATTTAGTTTTATGTTGTAGAAAAGCAGATGTTTGGAGGGGAGGGCTCCCTAAGTTAGAGCTGTTTGTGTATTTTTAATCAGGCTGTGGGGTAGTTCTTCCTGCGGGGCAGCAGAGCAGAAAAGAGCTGTGTTGTCGCATTCAAATTCAGGCCTCAGTGACCCTGAGGCAAAGTTATCCAACCCAGCTGTCTCCATCTGTGAAATGGAGGTGGTGATTCCCACCTCAGGCTGGTTGTGGGGTTAGAATGGTTTGCCAGGGATACCAAACCAAGAACAAAACCTGTTGCCTTCAAGTCTGCTTCGACTCATGGTGACCCCATACGGTACAGAGTAGAACTGCTCCATAGGGTTTTCTTGGCTGTGATCTTCATAGAAGCAAATCGCCAGGATTTTCTTCCTCAGCACTGCTGGCTGGGTTCAAACTGCCAACCTTTAGTTTAGCAGTAGAGTGCAAACCATCTGTACTACCCAGGGACCAGTAAATGCCACCCTTCCCGGCGTCTGTCACTGCCTGGGAGCATGAGCCTGATGCTGTCACATTAACGGGTCCAATACTGTTAAGTCAGTACCAGTCTGAGTGTGAAACAAAGGAAAGAAAACCACCTTCCTTTCCTACCTGGTGGGCTTCCAAGTTCCTGCACCTGGGAATCGGTGCTGCATAGAGGCCAGTGAGCGAGCTGGCAGCCTAGCTTCAGGCCTGTGCGGTTTCTGTTGTCTGTTCTCTCTGGGCCACTTTCCTCTCCCACTTCTCATTCATTCTCCCCCCCACATAAGTCAATTCATTCCACCCACACCTGTGTGGCTGCTGTGAGCCTGACACTTTCTCTGACACATTTTCCCTGCCTTGCTCATTATCTGGGACTTGTTCTTCATTCTTGACTGCAGAGGCGCTTAAGAGCTCTTCCTGGGCCCCAGAGGCGCTTTAGTCCAGGGCTGGCCAGAGCCAGCTGTCTGGCCTTTCCCTGACAGATGCAGTGGGATCTTGACATGGGATGGCATGTCTTTCGTGCCTTCCACTATACCACGAGGTAAGTCATGTCACTGAAATGTACAGCGTGCGAGTACAAGGGGTGCCACCATTAATACCTGGGTGTTTCATGTCTTGAGAGAAAGGGGTCAGGAAAAGCAGGCAGCAGCTGTCTGGGAAGACCTGGAGAAGAAATGTGGAACGGGTACAACAACTTTTCCTGTGAGACAGAGAGGAAGTAGGCAAGGTGGTTTCTCATTTTACAGATAAAACAAGGGTTTAGTAGGTCAGTGGCCACCAAGGGCTGGGGTTAAGGTCGGAATCGAGTAAGTCTGAGTCAGAGGCTAACTGCCTGTTTGCTTCCCTCTGATTTGCTTCCTTCTAGTCACCCATATTCGACGGGAGAGTCCCACACTGGTACCACTTCTCCTGCTTCTGGAAGGTTGGCCATACCCTCCTGCACCCTGATGTGGATGTGGACGGGTTCTCTGAGCTGCGCTGGGATGACCAGCAGAAAGTCAAGAAGACCGCAGAGGCTGGTGGAGTGGCAGGTGGGTGCAAGCTGGGGCCTTTCCCAAGAGAGGAAAAAGGAAGTCCTTCCATCCCCGTCCCCCACACAAGCATGTAGAGAACACCTCATTGATCCAGCATTATTGTATTGCACTCTGTTTTCCCAGATGCTTGAAATGAGGCCTTTAAATTTTAAAAAGTCTATTTTTCATCACTTTTTGAAGGGAGTCTTCTGAGACTGCACGATCATTTCTCTACCTTCCTAAGTTGGTAATCGCCTTTTCGTGCCTCTGAGTGTCGAGGGGAACACTGCCATTGTTGTACTACGTGGCCATTTGTGCCTGTGTCAAACTCTTTTCTCTATCTGCCCGCTCTTTTTGCAACTGTCAATACGTTTGCCTCCAACTGTTTCTGATCTGCTGGAGCCTGAGAAACTGCTAACACAGCTAAGAATTGTGAATAAAAATTAGAGTAAATTTGCCAAGAAAGAGTCTAGAGGGCAAGTGTCTCAGTTTTAGCAGAGGAAAGGTGTAATTAAAATGTTTTGTTTTGGGGCCTTTTTCTCTTTTGTATTCAGTATAGTGGAGATGGTTGGTTTAGGGACCCAGTAGTTATATAAAGCAAGTTACCATTTTATAATATAAAAAGACATTGTAATTTTGCTGAAAATGTGTCTCTTTTGTCAAAGCATCTTAAGCCGTGAAGTTAAGATACTCCCCACTAGTTGTCCAGGAATTTTTCCTCCAAAGAGCCTAACTTAACATCTTTTCAGACATACAAAACATTTGAATCATCCACAACCTATAATCCAGAGATAATTATCATTAACATTGTGGGGTGTCTCCTTAACAAGATTTTTTTTAATACAGTTGATTCACATGTATGCATGTGTGGGTGTGATGCTTTTTCATTTGTGTTAAAATGGACTCCTATACGTTATTTTTACATTTAACAATTATTTACTATTCATGTTAAAAGTTATAGATTTTCATCATTTTTAATAGCTGTATACAGGTAGTCCCCAATTTACGATGTGTTTGAGTTACGATGAACTGCCCTTATGACCGTCTGGTGTTCGTTTTATGTTTTTGTAATACATCTTATCTTTAGAAATATATACTACATACAGTGTTGCAGCACATAATTTGCTGATGTTATCGTTCCCAGATGTTCACTCCCAGATGTTCAGTGTTATGATTTACTGTTCAAAACACTGCATATAGCAGGCAATAATGAAAACTAAAAAAAAAAAAAAAAGGTATTCAGTTTACATTAGAACCAACTTAGAAGAGAGTCGTTAGAATGGAACTCTGTCACAAGTCAGGGACTACCTGTAATACTCAGTTGTTGAGGCCTTGCTAAATTTCATGCACCGTTCCAAACACTTGACATATATTAATTTTATCGGGTTCTTATAACAGCCCTTTATAGGTTTTTACACATGAAGAAACTGAGGCACAGGGAGGATAAATGTAACTGGCCCAAGGTTATGCTGGTGGTAAATGCCTGAGTGGGATTCAGACCCAGGCCATCTGGCTCTTGATACCAGGCTTTTAACCATGTAGCTATGTTATACATTGAGCTGGAGCCCTGGTGGTACAGTGCTTAAGAGCTACAGCTGCTAACCAAAAAGCTGGCAGTTCATATCCACCAGCTGCTCCTTGGAAACCCTATGGGGCAGTTCTACTCTGTCCTGTAGGGTAGCTATGAATCGGAATCGACTTGATTGATGGCAGTGAGTTGGTTGTTTTGGTTTATACATGTGAAAAGGAGCCCTGGTGGCACAGTGGTTAAGCAGCTTAGCTGCTAACCAGAAGGTCAGCGGTTCGAACCCCCACCAGCTGTTCCATGGGAGAAAGACGTGACAGTCTGCTTCTGTAAAAATTCACAGCCTTGGAAACCCTGTGGGGCAGTTGTACTCTGTCCTGTAGGGTCGCTGTGAGTCAGGATTGACTCGGCGGCCGCAGGTTTTTATACATAGAGCTGCTGCAGACTTCTCGGGCCTCCTTGGGCACGTGCTCAAATTATGTCTTTAATTCCAAGGAATGAAGTTGCTGCTTAAAGAAATGAACAGCTTGCAGGCCTTCTGTGTGTGTTGGAAGGTGCCTTCGAAGAAGGACCTGGTGATCTACTTCTGAAAAATCAGCCACTGAAAACCCCATGGAGGGTGCTTGTTCTACTCTGACACACGAGGCCACCATGAGTCAGAGTTGAGTCGACGGCAGCTGGTTTGGTTATTTGTATGTGTGTGCCAGACTGTCTTCCAGAAAGGTGGCATCGGTGACACTTATTCCCGCAATATATAATATACTCATTTCTCCACTTCCACACCATCACTAAGTAGTTAATATTCCTTCCTGTTTTGTTCCTGGTGAGGTGGAACGTTTTATCGTGTGTTCATTGCCCATTTGTGCTACTTTGAGTCTTAACTCTGTATCCTTGTTTCATTTTTCTGTTGGAGTGTTTTGTCTTTTGCTTAGTGAAATGTGAAAGATACTAATTCTTTCTCACACGTTTTACCAGTATTTTTCCTAGTGTGACATTTTTCCTTTAGCTTTGTCAATTGTATGTTTTGCCACATTCAAGTTTTGTCTTTTGACTAAGTTTTCACGTGGTCATATTTATCTTCTCACTTATGGTATCTGTCTTTGGTATTATGGTTTTATTATTCATTTTTAAATCCTTCATCTGGAATTTTTAAAAATAATTTACATATGGCTACATACACACATCTTAAGTATACAGTTTTTATGTTTTGACAAATGTATACACACGTGTAATACATACTCCATCAAGTTATAGAACATTCCTGTCACCTCGGAAAGTTCTCTTGTGCCCTTTCTAATCATCCATGCCCCCCTCCCCGCACCCAGGTAACCACTATTCTGATTTCTGTCACCATGAAGTCGTTTTGCCTGTTTTAGATTCTCCTAGAAACGGAGCAGTGTGAGCTCGTGTCTGCTTTCTTCCACTTAGCCTAATGTCGTGGGAGTCACCCAGCTTGTGTCTTGTGGTGGTAGTTCTTTTCTGTTGCTGAGGAGTTGTCCCTTGTAGGACTATGTCACAGATGGTTTATCCATTCTCTTGTTGCTGACTTTGGGGTTGTTGCCACTTTAGAAATACAGTCACTATAAACATTCATGTACAAGCCAATATATAGACATGCGCTTTCATTTCTCTTGGGTAAAAACACACGAATGGAATCACTAAGTCATATGGTAGATATATGTTCAACTTTTTAAGAAACGGCCGAACTATTTTCCATTTTCCATTCTCCCCAGTGGTATATGAGAGTTCCAGTTCCTTCCCATCCTCACCAGCACTTACTGTCGTCGGCCTTTTTAACATAAGCCATGCTCATAGGTGGGTAGTGATGTCTTGTTGTGACCTTAATTTGCATGTCTTTTTATTATTGAGTCGTAAGAGTTCTTAATATTCTAGATGTAAGTCTTGTTTTAGGTTTATATGTTGCAAATACCTTCTCCCAGTGGCTTGCCTATTCATTTAGTCACTGACACTTTATGATGAGCAGAAGCTTTTAGTTTTGATGAAGTCCAGTTCATTGCTTTTTCTTTTTCTTTCTATGGCTAGTGCCTTCTGTGTCCACCCAAGGAATCTTAGCCTGCTCCAAGGTCAGGAAGATATACTCTTGTTGTTTTCTTCTAAAAGCTTTGTTGTTTTAGCTTTTACATTTAGGTTTGTAGTGTATCTTAAGTTACATTTTGGGTTTGGGTTTTTGGTTTTTTTTTTTCCCCCCTCATGTGGATATCCTGTTGTTCCAGCACCGTTTGTTGAAAAGACACCTTTCCTACGTTGAATTGCTTTGACTTCTTTGTCAAAAGCCAGTTGACAGCGTAACTGTGGATCTGTTTCTGAACTCTAGTCAGTTCCATTGATTTTATTTGTCCACCAATAGCATACTTTGTTACTGTAATCTTGTTATAAGTCTTGAAATCATGCAGTGTAACTGTTCTTTGTTCTTTTTCAGTTTTATTTTGGACTTTCTAGGTCCTCTTTATTGCCTTTTGAAATCTGTAGTAAATCTGTCAGTTTCTTCCCCAGAATGCCTGCTGGGGTTTTGACTGGCATTGCATTGAATCCATGGATCATATTGGAGATAATTGACATCTTTAAGTTCAGTCTTCTGATCCATGAACATGATATATCTCCATTTATTGGGGTCTTCTTTAATTTTAGCGGTCCTGTAATTTTCAGCATAGAGATCTTGCATGCCTTTTGTCAAACTTATCTCTAAGTATTTTATGTATTTCAGTGCTACTTAAATAGTAGTGTGCTTTAATTTCTTTTTTCCAATTTTTTGCTGCTAATGTATACAGATATTTTGTACATTTGTATATTGATTTTGTGCTCTGCTACTTTGCTGAATTCACTTAATAGTTTTGGTAGGTTTCTATTTTTATTGTACTTTAGATGAAGGTTTACAGAATAGACTAGCTTCTTATTAACAGTTAGTATACATACTGTTTTATGACATTGGTTAACAACCCCACAACATGTCAACACTCTCCCTTCTTGACCTTGGGTTCCCTATTACCAGCTTTCCCATCCCCTCCTGCCTTCTAGTCCTTGCCCCTGGGCCGGTATGCCCCTTTAGTCTTGTTTTATGGGCCTGTCTAATCTTTGGCTAAAGGGTGAACCTCAGGAGTGGCTTCATTACTGAGCTAAAAGGGTGTCGTCCGGGGGCCATACTCTTGGGGTTTCTCTAGTCTCTGTCAGGCCAGTAAGTCTGGTCTTTTTTTTTTGTGAGTTAGAATTTTGTTCTACATTTTTCTCCAGCTTTGTCTGGGACCCTCTGTTGTGATCCCTGTCAAAGCAGTCAGTGGTGATAGCCGGGCACCATCTAGTTGTACTGGACTCAGTCTGGTGGAGGCCATGGTAGTTGTGGTCCATTAGTCCTTTGGACTGATCTTTCCCTTGTATCTTGTTTTTTTCATTCTCCCTTGCTCCTGAAGGGGTAAGACCAATGGAGTATCCTAAATGGCTGCTCACAGGCTCTTAAGACCCCAGATGCTACTCACCAAAGTAGAATGTAGAACATTTTCTTTATAAACTATGTTATGCCAGTTGAGCTGGATGTTCCTTGAGACCATGGTCCCCACATACACTTTTTTTTTTTTTGTCTTAATGCACTTAGGTCCTCCAGTACAGTGTTGAACAAAATGATGAAAGAAGACAGCCTTGTCTTGTTCCTGATCTTAGGGAAGAAACATTCAGCCTTGAATTTATTTTTATCTGAGAATTAGCTTTTGTCCTGAATAATTGGCTGGTCATCTCCCAAGTCCTTACTGAATGATTCACCCTTTCCCCACTAATTTGAAGACAACTTTACCATATATTTAATTCTTATCTATATTTTCATCTATTTTTATATTAAGATTCTTTAATTGAGCATTTAACTTTGATAAATAAAAGCATAATGGAAACTAGAAGATTGGATTACGTTTAGTATGGTGCAAGACTTACAGAAAGAAAAAAAATCCAGTTGCCACTGAGTGAACTGTGACTCATGGCAACCCCATGTGTGTCAGAATAGAACTGTGCTCCGTAGGGTTTTGAATAGCTGATTCTTCAGAAGCAGATTGCCAGGCCATTCTTCCAAGGTGCCTCTGGGTGGACTTAGACCTCTGACCTTTTGGTTAACAGCTAAGCACATTAACCATTGCATCTCCCAGGGACTCCTGTAAGACTTAGTTGAAAGAAGAAAAAAAAAAACCAATTTCTGTGAGTCAATTCAGACTCATAATGACCCTATAGGACAGAGTAGAACTGCCCCATAGGGTTTTCAAGGAGCAGCTGGTGGATTCCAACTGCTGACCTTTTGGTTAGCAGCTGAATGCTTAACCACTGCACAACAAGACCTCATAGTAAGCACTTAATAAGGACTTTCCAAAGGGAGGTGGAAGGTCCACAACTAGCCACCAACATTGTGCTGTCTCAGAGAGCCTGTCTGAGAAGGGTAGTTTTATTACCAGAAAAAGAATTAACAACCACAGTGGTCACAAATGGACATAGATGAGGTGGATCATTTCTAGTCACCCAAAACACAAGGTTGTCATAGCGTAAGAAACCCAGCAAGGTAGAAGAGAAGGATGGGACTTTCTGGAGCTAAACTGTGAGATACTGCTTTGTGTTTGATTCTTCAGGCAAAGGCCAGGATGGAAGTGACGGCAAGGTAGAGAAGACGCTGAGTGACTTCGCAGCAGAGTATGCCAAGTCCAACAGAAGCACATGCAAAGGGTGTATGGAGAAGATAGAAAAGGTGAGCCCTTGGGGGTTCAAATGTCTGCTCTTGTATTGGAGAGCTTTAGATGCTAATTCAACGCTAGTGGCTAAAAACTAAGTAGAGATCTTAGTCGAGAGTGGAAATGGCAATGACTTTTCTTCCTGACAGATCTGGCCCTTTTTACTCACAGTCCAGTGTTTGCGTGTGTGACTGCGTCCACTCTTAACAGACCTGGGAGGGTTTGAGAAACATTTATGCAAGGGGTCTGTCTTGGTTATCTAGTGCTGCTGTTACAAATACCACAAGGGGATGACTTTAACAAAGAGAAATTTATTCTCTCACAATCTAGGAGGCTGGAAGTCCAAATTCAGGGCGCCAGCTCCAGGGGACAGCTTTCTCCCTCTCTCAGCTCTGGGGGAAGGTCGTTTTCATCAATCTTCCCCAGTCAAGGAGCTTCTCAGCACAGGGACCTCGAGTCCAAAGGACACGCTGTTCTCCTGGCTCTTGTTTCTTGGTGGTATGAAGTCCTGTGTCCCCACCCCCATCTCTCTGCTTGCTTCTCTTTTATATCTCAAAAGAGATTGATTTAAGATAAAACCTAATCTTGTAGATTTGAGTCCTGCCTCTAATCCTGCCTCGTTAACATCATAGAGGTATTTACAACACATAGGAAAATCACATCAGATGACAAAAGTGTGGACAATCAGTACTGGAAATTGTGGCCCACCCAAATTGACACACATTTTTGGGGTACACAGTTCCATCCACACAGGGTCTCTTCTGGACTGAGGAGTGGCTGGGCGAAGGCCCTTGGTCTGTGTTTGATGGTAGGATTAAATATACAGATCATCTGTTCTGATATGAGCCTCCGGTTTCCTTCTGCTTAATCAGGGGAACTTCATTAACCGGCCCTTATAAGGACTCTGTAGTCCGCAAAGGCCGACAGCCAGTCAGGTGGAATGGACCGCCATCTGCACAGCGGGAGACACTGGCAGATGCATGGGTGTGTGCACCCTTTAACCCCCTCGCCCTTCTCTGATCTTGGTACACACCAGTTGATTTGTGTACGGCATTGATTGAAGGTTTCTGCCTCCACGGGGTACAGTACAGGAAATTAAGATAACCAGTGAGTGTTTGAGAAAGGAAAAACATGCTAGATCTTCTCCTGTTACCTTCAGCCAAGGGTTTCCAAGGAGCAGCTGGTGAATTCAAACTGCTGACCTTTTGTTTAGCAGCCGAGCTCTTAAACAGCGCCCCACTGGGGTTCCAGCAAAAACTTAGGGTAAAAGTTAAGGTTCCCTTCATTTCTAGGGGAATACCAGAAGTAGAAATGGAGTTTTATGTAGTGTCATCAGTCCCTAATGCTGAGTTCTCTGGGTCTGGGACTCAGAGGCTGGAACTCTCCAGGAATATCAGGCCTAGAAATTGTAAACCAGGACAGGATAGGAGACTGGGCTCTATTAATAGATCTATTACCTCTTCTTAGGAGGTTTCCTATGGGGGAAGAAGCCACAGAGTCCTTTGTGGGGGCAGGGTACTGCTGTGAGAAGCGCACTGTACTTGGGGCCTGTGCTGGCTGCCATGTGACAGGTCTAGGTGTGTGTGAGGCCCAGCTCTGCCCCAGCATGCCAAGTCAGGTGTTCTTATGCCTGCCCCCAGATCAGCAAACATCCTCGGCGACATTGCTCAGCACCTCCTTTGCCCAGTTCAGGAGGTAGGTAGCCAGCCAGGTGGCATTAACCTGTTTAAAGTGACACTGAGACTTGAGGCTAACACACAATCCTCGGTGGCATAAAAGAGCAAAGTCTCCCAGCAGCCCGATAGTTATTGGCCGTGGCTTGTCCCCTAGGCCTCACACGGGCTGGAGCGCAGGCTGGCTTATGCCACCTGCGGGCCCTTCTGATGTCCACTGTCTTTCCTTGACTCTCTCGGTACCACATGTGGCTTTTCCCACAGGGCCAGATGCGCCTGTCCAAGAAGATGCTGGACCCGGAGAAGCCACAGATGGGTGTGATTGATCGCTGGTACCACCCGAACTGCTTCGTCCAGAACAGGGAGAAGCTGGGTTTCCGGCCAGAGTACAGCGTCAGCCAGATCGTGGGCTTCCCCCTTCTCACTCCAGAGGACAAAGAATTCCTGAAGAAGCAGCTCCCGAGAGTCAAGAGTGAAGGGTGGGTAGGGGTGTTGGGGCTTTGATGGGGGGCATGAGGGAGGCCCGAAGACATGTTGATGTTAGCTGCCATCTGGTTGGCCCTCAACTCCTGATGACCCCATGTACAACAGAACAAGACACTGCCCAGTCCTGCACCATCCCCGTGATTGGTTGCAGATCAAAAACTGTTCCATTGAGATCTATAGGGTGGTTTTCATTGGCTGATGTTTGAAAGTAGATCTCCAGGCCTTTCTTCGTAGTCCACTTTAATTTGGAAGCTTTGCTGAAACTGACAGGTGGTGGCTGTGCACAAGATGCACTGGCCAGGAATCAAACCAGGTCTCCTGCGTGGAATGTGAGAATTCTAGCACTGAACCACCATGCCATTCCTGTATTTGCTTTGTTAACCCTAGAAGGCCGGGGAGACGCAGGCCAGACTGGGGCGATGATAGCAGAACTTGGCCTTTTCCCCACCCAGGACAGGGGAGATAGGATGGCGGGGAGCTTATAGTGTACTCCCAGTGCTCCACCTGAGCCCCTCCCCTGGGAAATTGGCTTCCCGGTGGTCTCTGCCCCCCCGCCTACGTCTCTTCTCCAGGAACAGGTCGAACAAGCAAATCCCACTCCACAGCCCTTCCGACATAAAGACCACTCTCCTGTCTCCTCTGAGCATTCCCTTTGCCTAGTTCAGTCACCACATGTGCTCTGACCCTTTATGACCTGTTTTCACATCCCCTCAGTGTCCTAGTGGACTACTCTGGGTGTGTTCCCGTGTGTCTGTTCTCAAGAATGATGCTGGGAGAATGTATCAGCACGTTTTCACGTGGGAGGTGGGCAGTGGATGATTAGGTAGAAAGTTCCCCTGCTTATAATCTGGGTGGCACGAGTTTAATATGGCATTAAAATGTAGGATGGGAAAAATGATCAGTGACTGCTTTGAGTCGTTGGGCACTCGACTCCGTCTCCTGTGCTGGCCCCTCAGCCCCAGTCTAGAGTTGCTTGCTAATGGGCGCACCTGTGGGCGTATGACAGGGCAGCCACATATTTGGTGCTCCTGGGACAGGGGCTGTTAGCCGTCTTAGGATTGGGGTGACCCTGACTTCCCCATCATCAAGCCGCCGTCATGCTTTATTCTGGTTCGTAACACACAGACTCACCCACATTCATGGCAGCAGCACATGTGGCCCTGGAATATGTGAGAAAACTGGAAAATCAGATACCTTGACCCAGGAGTCCTCGGGGCATTGCAGCATGTGATGTAGGTGTAGGAATTGATAAGCTCAGAGTCCACAGTAACTGACATTTATTGAGCACTTTACGTGGGATAGTTTGTGTAACCTTCACTACAATATTATAAGGTAGATGGTGTTTTTTTCCCCTATCCTATGAATGAGAAAAAGTCCAAGGGCGTGAACTCGGGTCTGTGTGGCCGCTGGACTTGGTGCTGACCGTAGTGGCTGTCCTGCCGTCAGTGGCTCTCTCCAGTCAGGGACAGCGCTGCTGAGCTCGGTCAGCAGGGTGTTCGATGGACCTGCTGGGCAGAGCGGTCAGCAGTGCCTTGACTGTCACTTCTTGTTTGGGCTTTAGAGCGTGAGCCCACCTCTGAGGACAGCTGCTCAAACAGCCTCTTAGCCTTGGGAGCAGCCCTTTGTTTCAGCTTGAAAAGGCCTAGCCTCAGGCCTGAGGACTTCATCTTTCTGCAATCCCTGCCTCCAGCCTTGGGTTTGTTGTTGTTAGCTCCCATCCATTAGGCCCCTGGTTCATGGTGACCTCGTGCACAACAGGATTGTACCTTTGTAATCCATAGGGTTTTTATTGGCTGATTTTTTGGAAATCGATTGCCAGGCATTTCTTCCTAGTCTGTCTTAGTTTGGAAGCTGCACTGAAACCTGTTCAGCAACACAGCAGTGTGCAAGCCTCCACTGACAGACAGGTGGTGGCTGCGCATGAGGTGCATTATTGGCCGGGAATTGAACCCGGATCTCCTGAATGGAAGGCAAGAATTCTACCGTTGGACTGCCACTGCTCTCATAGCCTTGGGCTTACCTCTATTTTAGTCCCTGCAGGAACCTTCCAGGTGGTCTTATTTGTGCCAAGAGACACGTGGGGTTGTTGTCTAACATCAGATGGGGCCTGTACTGGGTTATCCCAGAGCCCCGGAGCAACCCCAGCCCTCCCCCTTAGCTGGCAGGGTATGTTCTGAAATGGGTGAAGTTTCCTGCCTTCTTGGTTGAGAATACTGCTGGAGGAGAGGGCCCTGGCACTAGTGAATGGCTACTAGCACACAGTGAAACATGGATGGGGGACGGGTTGACATTGCAAAATACGTGTGATGCATTCCAGATACTGTGTCACCTCAAGTCACTGGATTTCAGAGTTGTAGTGGCTCTGGCTCTTTCTCTTATATCCTTTATCTCTTTCAGAAAGAGAAAAGGTGATGAAGTGGATGGCACTGATGAAGTGACCAAGAAGAAACCTAAAAAAGAAAAAGACAAGGACAGTAAGCTCGAAAAGGCCCTCAAGGTGAGTCTTGAGCTGTGTGTCTTCTTTCTCAGTTCTCTTCCTCATCCTGGAAAGAAAGTTCAAGGAGGTGTGTGTATCACTTACCAAGACTTTTAAGAATTCCCAAATGGATAACTGTTGTTAAATAGCATGGCTTACTTCCCAGACTGTTTTCGTCCTTCCTCCCAAAGAGAGAACCCACCTGGGGCTGCAGGTGCCCAGCCACAGCCAGGCTCCATCGGGAACTGAGGGTCTGTTCCCACTTCCCAGCCAAGTTGTGTGTCACTGTGTGCTGGACCTTGGTGGTCACTTGCAAACACTGGAGGCCGAGTAGTAAATTCAGGAATGCCAGAGGTTCTTAACCAGCGCCGTCTAGTCAACTCCAGCTCACGGTGTGTCAGAGTACAGCTGTTCTGTAGGGTTTTTAGTGACTGGATGTTTGGAAGTAGATCGCCAGGACTTTCTTTGAGACATCTCTGGGTAGACTTAAAACCTCCACCCTTTCCGTTAGCAGACAAGCACTTAACCATTTGCACATAGAGAGATGGCGTGAAGAGATAAAGTTTTTCCTTATTTTTTAACCGAGGACCTCTCATAGTTTAAAAAAAAAAAAAAATACATGAAATAAATGAAGACTAGAGGGCATTTGGTGAAAGGAGAAAAATACCTGTCAAATTAATCACTGGCCAGATTCATCACTGTTGATTATTCCTGTGTTGAAGCAAAGTGAAAAGCGTGAATCAGAAAATGTGGGGTGTTTGGGAAGTTAGGAGAGGGTGGGTGGTCTCTGCTGAGGAGCTCTGTTCCCGTGAGCCATCTGCTCGGCCGTCTTGTCAGCAGTGGTATGAGAATTAGAAGCAATTTCTAAAATGGTGCGGTTGCTTATGAGTATCACAGATTTGGTGGGATTGTCTTTCAGTAAAAAGCATGTCACTTGTACACCAGTTCTGGCGGCAGTAGAGCTGCGATGCTATTTTGAATGTGCCTTTCAGTACGTCTGGTACACTTCTCTCTCTCCGACACGTTGGAGACGTAAAGTACGTCTGCTGCTTGCCTTCTTGGTCACATAGGTGAGGGAGTCTGCTTCCTTTGTTAGACTAGTTAGACTTTTTCCTCATACTATAGCACATGCCGTACTCTGTGGAGGCACGGAGGAGGGGAACTCATTATGGAGAGTCCTTCAAAATGAAGCTGGAAAACAGGTGCACGTGTGTGGCTACAGCTTGTCAGTCAAGTTCAAGTCTTCCTTGTTTGGTGCTGATGGCGACTCTGCGTTAAGTAGGGGCGACACTCTCCCCTCCTTTTTTACAGAGGTGGGGTCTGAGGCTGAGGTGGTGCATAGCCCGCCCACACTACTAAAGAGGGAGAAGCATGTCCAGGCCTCAGCTCTCAAGTGGCGGGGCTGATAGCTTCCGCCGCAAGTTGTTGTGGGACTGAGTGAGCTGATAGGTAAAGGGGTCCAACAAAAAGTAGGCATTTAATGTTATTAGATTGATAATAAATGAATACTAAAGATTTAAAATTCCATTTTAATGTGTGAAACAATGTCCGACAATAAGCTGGAATTTTATTTTGCTGAGTTGTTTTAACAACAAATTCCATTTTAGAAGAGCATAATACATGATACGAATTTAGTACATGATTATACATGATACGAATTTAGTACACGATTAAGGGAAATATGAAGTGTTTGGGAATCAACGTCATACTCTCCTTAAGGTTGGTTGGTGGAGAACAGCCGTATCTCCCACCTTTACTCCCTCGCCCCTGGAGGTGCCCAGTGTTGGGAGGATAAATGTGAGCCTGCACTCAGCCTTCTCAAGTCCTCATCTGGGTCTCCTGTTTCTAAAGGATTGGTCTCGCGGGGCCTTGGTGCTGCGCATGCAGCCCTCCTGCCTCCCCACAGTGGTCCCCTCCCCGTCTTCCACCATGTTCTCTGAGAGAACACATCCATAGGAGGATGACTCGGGGAGCAGATCTCCACCCTGATCAGTCCACCCTTTGAAGAGGGCGGCTCAGCTTTTGTAAATCTCTTTGGAGGCTAAGCAAGACCAGGGGTGGAGTCTGTCCCCACGTTGGGTTTCCTTCTTTGAAAAGAACTGGTCGCTTACCTGCTGAGTCGCATCCGTAGGCCCAGAACGACCTGATCTGGAACATCAAGGACGAACTAAAGAAGGTGTGTTCGACGAATGACCTGAAGGAGCTCCTCATCTTCAACGAGCAGCAAGTGCCTTCTGGGGAGTCGGCGGTGAGCTGCCCTTGTGTTAAGTGGGACACGCATGTGACGACCCCAGTCATGGTGGAGTGATGTCCTAATGACGTGTGGGAGGCCCTTGCATGAATGCCTGCGTGTACTAACGGCGAGGAGTAAGAACCACATAGTTGGGTTTTGTGGTCATCCCCACCATCATGGCCACCATCTTCCCAGGGTCGGGACAGTACAGGCATCTTTCGCATGTTAATGCTGGGTGTAGAATTTTGATGAGGACTGAGGTGGGCTGTACATTTGCCTTGTGTTTTCCCTCTGTATACTTTGGCTTGAGGAGTACTCTCTGCCCAAACTCCCCAAGGGCTGCCAGGTCTGCAAAGGGAATGGAGACCCGTCCTGGGAGGTGGCATGCCAGCCTCCCACCAGTTCCCCAGCTGGCCCCTTCCGGCCGTCTTTCTGGAAGTGAGGTTGGCAGAGTATCTTGTGCAGTAGCAGTGGATGCTGTGGGCTCTCCCTTTATTCCTAAATCACTGAGGGGTGAGAGAGTTCCAGGAGTGCCTCACACATAGAAATAAGGTCTCTTAAAGTACAAATCCCCAAGCCCCAAGTGTGAACCAGCTCCCTGGGGGTGATAGAAAGCCTCAGGGCAAGCCCTTGGTCCAGCTGCTGCCTTTTTAGCGAGTGAGGTTTGTACAAATTGTTCATCCCACATCGGTAAGTGTCCTTTAAGGTAGCCTTTCCTCTCTGACATGTTTCTGGCTTCAGATCTTGGACCGAGTAGCTGATGGGATGGTGTTTGGTGCCCTCCTTCCCTGCGAGGAATGCTCGGGCCAGCTGGTCTTCAAGAGCGATGCCTATTACTGTACCGGGGATGTCACCGCCTGGACCAAGTGTATGGTCAAGACACAGACACCCAACCGCAAAGAATGGGTGACCCCAAAGGTCAGTTGGCAGGGGGGTGCTGGGATTCGGGCTTGTTCACACTCCAGGTCACCAAGTCTGCAGTGCAGTGTTCCTCAGGCTGCTTCACAGCTGGGCGTCCTCATGATCAGGTTATGAGATTATGTCATTGGCCCCGTGTGTTGTGCAGACTACGCAAACGTAGAGCCAAAAGGCTTCCAACTGGAGTGTGGATTTGTCCAATTGGTATAAAATCCTCTTGCTTGCAAAGACCATGAATTACTTTTAGCTTTGTTTATTGAGTGCCTGTTACGTGCTGGACACTGTTCTAGGCACAGAGAACGTAACAGTGAACAAATGGTTAATGATTCCT
Organism: Dugong dugon; assembly: GCA_030035585.1. NCBI lineage: Eukaryota > Metazoa > Chordata > Mammalia > Sirenia > Dugongidae > Dugong > Dugong dugon. Next base: position 15,762,455 of record CM057469.1, on the reverse strand, counting down.
GCCGGTAAGAGAGTTTTTTTTTTTTTTTTTATTGTACTTTAAGTGAAGATACACAGAACAAACTAGTTTCTCATTAAACAGTTAGTACACATACTGTTTTGTGACATTGGTTAACAACCCCACGACGTGTCAACCCAGTCCCTTGTCGGCCTTGGGTTCCCTATTACCAGCTTTCCTACCAGCCTCCTCCTACTTTCTAGTCCTTGCCCTTGGGCTGGTGTGCCCCTTTAGTCTCGTTTTGTTTTATGGGCCTGTCTAATCTTTGGTTAAAAGGTGGACCTCAGGAGTGACTTCATTACTGAACTAAAAAGGTGTCCAGAGGCCATACTCTCAGGGTTTCTCCAGTCTCTGTCAGGCCAGTAAGTCTGGTCTTCTTTTGTGAGTTAGAATTTTTTGTTCTACATTTTTCTCCAACTCTGTCCAGGACCCTCTGTTGTGATCCCTGTCAGAGCAGTCAGTGGTGGTAGCCGGGCACCATCTAGTTGTACTGGACTCAGTCTGATGGAGGCTGTGGTAGTTGTGGTCCATTAGTCCTTTGGACTAATCTTTCCCTCGTGTCTTTAGTTATGAGAGTTTTTCTTAAGGACACTTCCTTTCCTTAGTGCGGTGGGGTGGGGGTGGGGGTGGTTGGTCCCAGGGTTCAAGTATCTCCTTTTATCGAGCTCATTGTTTTCTTTTTTTTTTTTTTTAATGGACCTACATATTGAATTCCTGGGATGTGAAAAAACTCCATTTGGGAACCTCAGTTGGATCGCATGCTAGGGGGACCCGGCAGCGTCTCTGAGACGCAGGCGGCTGGAAGGACGCCCTGTGCCCTCGTACATCACATCCCCTCTAGTCTTTTCTCTGTACTTTTACTTACGCAGTCTTTCTGAAAGGAATCTTAACCACGTAGTGCACCCCCCCCCCCCCCCCGCCCCTGCCCCCAAGCCCTTATAGTCTGCTCCCTTTTTCATCCTGTGATGCTCACTGGACATGGCAGGGAAGGGCTGTTCCTTTAAGAAATGAAAGCTTACGAGCGTAGAAACTACGTTGTTCCCCTGAGCTTCGTGTATTTGACATTTACGGAGTGACCACTCACAGCGCACCTGTTGTAGATCACTGGCCGTGAAGAATGAACTATGCTCACAGAGGAATTTGTAGCGAATGTTTACTTTTTAGAGATGCTCTGCATCTAGTTTTCCTTCTCCTGGGGGGGGGGGAAGGCACTTACCCTGATTTCCTTTGGTGTACAGTCTTGGTAGAGCTCTTTGTTTATTTAATGGGCCTGCAGCCATAATACCTGCTCTGTTAAACATGGGAATACGGGAGTAATTTCGTGAAATAAGTACTGTAGCAGCAGTAATGCTGCGTTTCTCACAGGAAGCTTCGCATTTTCCTCTTTATGTTACTCTTTACTGAGAAAAGAAAACACAGGTTATTTGGACAAACCAGATCCCATCTGCTCTATTGGGTGGGTATTTTTTAGGGAGAGCTGGTTTCTTAATAACTAAAATGTGTTTTCTTTAGGAATTCAGGGAAATCTCTTACCTCAAGAAACTGAAAATCAAAAAGCAGGACCGCCTATTCCCCCCAGAGGCCAACGCCCCCGTGGCAGCAGCTCCACCACCCCCCACAGCCACGGCGCCCGCTGCTGAGAACTCTGCTCCAGCAGGTATATAGCCCAGGACTGAGCGTGGCCAGGCTGGGGCGGGGGCCTGCTCTCAGCCGCTCCGTGCACTGGTCTCCATGGCGCGGAAGGTATCCCCCTAGGCTCTGTCTTTGTCATTTGAAAAAAAGTTGCCATTGAGTCAGTTCACAGCTCATGGCGACCCCGTGTGTGTCAGAGTAGATCTGCACTCCGTAGGGTTTTCAAGGCTGTGACCTTTCAGTTAGTGGTCACAAGCTTAACCGATGGCACCGCCAAGGGACTGTTTGCCATAAATGTTGTAAAAGAGCAGCGGACAGCAAACGACCATCTTGTCATTCGGGGAGTCTGGAGGGGCTCGTAGGAAAGGCCAGGTAGGCAGCCTTACCTGGGATGGTGTTCAGAATATCCTGCTCAGCTCTGCCCTGCATAGCACCGTTCCCGATCCCGGAGTTCCCTTTCCCACTTCTGGTCAGGCCTGTGCCCAGCCAGTCCTTCTGAGCCTGATGCTGTGCTTGTGTCTCTTGCATCCAGAGTCAGAGGAAGTTACCGATGTGTGTTAGTGAGAAATCCACTATGCCAGCAAAGAACACTGAACTGAATATGCTTTTTGCTGGCTGGAGAAGAGACCCACTACCTTTGTTTAATCAGAGGAATGTGGCACAACCTGGTGGTTAAGCCACAGTTTGGGTGGGTGGAGGACAAAGGTTCTGTCCCTGAACATGAGCTTGTTACTAATCTCCTCCCCATCCCCAGCCATAAACCAAGCCCGCCGAGCATCTCTGCCTGGGACCAGTGGTCACTAGGGTGAGCATGTGGGTGGTCATCACCATCCAGCCTGCTGCTTGAAGCCCAAGTCCAAGTGCGTGCAGGCGGGACTGGCGTTGTGGCTCCTGACCCAAGGGTCCCATCCTCTGCTCTCCCCTCACTCGCAGCTCTTGCACAAATGGCTTTGTTCCTGTGTAGAGGCCTCAGATGCTTTTCATTTGAACTATTTGGTGTCACTAACTGTTATCCCAGGGAGGGTTTGAAGGACTTCTGCCTACAGCCTACAGCATTTCTTATTCTAGAAATGTGTTCCCAGGATTGCATTTCCCTCTGCAGCAGACAAAAGGCCCATGTCTGTCCCGGTACTGTCCTGCCTGGGGTCAGTTATATCAGCTAAGTGTGATCCTACTGATCAGAGGCTTTGGTGACTGTCATGGACGTGTGTAATTTTTTTAATGGGACTAATAAGTAATTAATAAGTATCACGTGAGAATTATCCTTTGTTTTCAGACATGGGGTGGAAGGAGAATTTACAAAAAGGATTGGGACCCTGTATGACCTCATTTTCCCATCTCCCTGCCAGCCTCCTGGGCCTCTTCCCCAAACACAGCTTCCTAGTCAGCCCCGTGGAGCAGACCTAGGGTCGCCCACACCACGGCCAGCAGTGCTGACCTGTGCATGGAGCAGCGTGGTTTTCTGCTGTCTCCCCTGTAGGTCCTCTCTGTGCCCAGGGGCGTGTGCAGGCTCCCAGGTGGCAGTTTCCTGTCGTTGCAGCTTCTGCTGCCCCACTTGCCTTCACTTCTACATTTCATGGGCTTTTCCTTAAGGAGAAGCTGATGAGCAGGGTGCTGAGGCCGACCAGGGACCCTGCACCTGCATCTGGCACAGACGGCCCTGGTGCCCCAGCTTCTCCCGGGAACAACCTGGGTTCCTGCTCCGCCCTCTGCCCATGGCTGTAGCTCCAGAGTTAGCCCTGCCTGATGGCGCTGTCTTCCATCCCAGGTAAGCCATTGTCCAACATGAAGATTCTGACTCTGGGGAAGCTCTCCCGGAACAAGGAGGAAGTGAAGACCATGATCGAGAAGCTCGGGGGCAAGCTGACGGGGACAGCCACCAAGGCTTCCTTGTGCATCAGCACCAAGAGTGAGTGTCAGCTTCTTTGTAAAACGGGTGATGCTCTCTGTCCCGTGGGATTGTGTCGAGGAGAATCCTTATTGCATGTCTCACACACAGGCAGCACTCAAAGCATGTCTTTCTTACCAGTGTCCTCGCTTTTCAGGGGTTTTATGAAGGGAAACCAGTGTTTGTACTTTGTATTGCTACTCTGCATTGTAGTATATATCCACACACATCCTGTGTCCACAGCTAAAGGCTGTAAGCTGCTATTCTCATCACCTAGTCACCCAGCACTGCTCTACAAGATGTTAGGAGGTTCATGGCCAAAACAAAAGCCCACAGGTCAAGTATATTTGGAAAATGCAGAGTTATCAGAGAGATAAACGGGCTTCTTTGCAGCTTCTTTATGCTGATGACATAAATCTCCAAGACCCACCTGTATTTGTGACTTCAGGGCCGTTGTTCTTTGCAGTGCCTACTAACACCCCATTTTGTGGAATTTGTTTGGAGAAGGCTGCCCTAACTCATCATACCTTCCACAGAGGGCAATGATTAGAATAAAAAAAGCTGTATGAGCATTAGATTTGGCAGGAAGGGAGAGTTGTGCGTGATAAGGGCTTAGGAAAACATCAGTACCAGGTGCCATCAATCAGAGTAGAACTGTGCTCCATAGGGTTTTCAGTGACTGATTGTTTTAGAGGTAGATTGCCAGGCCTTTCTTCTGGGGTGCCTCTGAGTGGACTCGAACTTCCAGCCAGGTCACCAGCCAAGCACATTAACTGTTTGCACCAGCCAGGGATTCCCCGAGGGTTTGGGAGTACTCAGCGAATGTGACTGTCGCAGTTTGAGTTTCCAGTTCAGTTTTAAACTCCCTCTTCTGGCCTTCCTGCACCTTCTCTCGTCCCGGTCGGAACAGAGGAGGTGGAGAAGATGACGAAGAAGATGGCGGAGGTGAGAGAAGCCAACGTTCGCGTGGTGTCTGAGGAGTTCCTCCAGGATGTCTCGGGCTCCACCAGGAGCCTTCAGGAGTTGCTGTCAGTGCACGTCCTGTCGTCCTGGGGGGCCGAGGTGAAGGTGGAGCCTGCTGAAGTAGTGGCCCCAAAAGCGAAGTCGGGGGCTGCACTTCCCAAGAAGAGCAAAGGCGCCGTCAAGGAGGAAGGTGAGGGCACTTCAGCCCATCCTGCCTCAGGTCATGGGCCTTGCCCGCCCAGCCAGGTTGCTGCCTGGAGCCTCTCCCAGCACACCTGAGATGGTCTGTGGGGCGCTGTCCAGACCAGTTTTCTGAGTTCATTTCCATTGGGCACAGAATACAAGTGCTTTGGGGCGGTGGGGGCTGCGCACAGTTGCCATACTGGTGAGCGGTGACAGAGGGTGGAGCTCGCGTGCCTGCCCCCAACCCTTGTTCATTCATTTCTAGCTTAACGTTTACATCTTTGACCCTTTCACAGGTGTCAACAAATCTGAAAAGAGAATGAAGTTGACTCTTAAAGGAGGAGCCGCTGTGGATCCTGATTCTGGTAAGTGAGCAGAGAACCATGAGCAGAGCAGGCTGCTCCCATACCGTTAATTAGGAGTGCGTGTCTGAACATGCACTGTGTGCTGGGCTCCTCCCCCCAGCCCTCCCCATGGGAGTGGGATGGTGCCTTCACCCCAGTCCCGAGAACACGCTTGTGGTGTTAAGTGGTGGTATCCAGGCAGATGTGAACCCCGAGGCCTAAAGACCCCCCTCCGCTAGAGTACTGGCCCCCCCATAGAGAAAACTGTGGTAGCTTTGCCTCCGTGACAGGCCTGGAACATTCTGCACACGTCCTGGAGAAAGGTGGGAAGGTCTTCAGTGCCACCCTGGGCCTGGTGGACATCGTCAAAGGAACCAACTCCTATTACAAGCTACAACTTCTGGAGGATGATAAAGAAAGCAGGTGTGTTCTGGGCAGGGGAGAGCGTGTCCCAGAAAAGGTATGAGCATTTCCTGCAGCGTTAGTGCTGTACCACCAGCCTCATGATGCTGAAGCTAATTAAACGTGTAACTGGGGAATGAAACCTAATCACAAAGAGCAAGAGAATATCAGGAGGTCTTCACGTAAAGAGCCGGGGAGCTCTTCACCCCTGGGTAGCATTGCCATCCTTCTGCCCAATCTTTATAGGTGTGTAGTGGTGTTACATATCCTCCCAACTATTATATATGTGTGTGTGTGTGTGTGTATGTATGTACGTATATATATACGTGTTAGGTATATGTAATACTCAAGGAATCCTTGAGTGGCTTTAGAAACCCTATAGGGCCTTTCTAGTCTGTCCTGTAGGGTTGCTGTGAGTCAGAATCAACTTGATGGTAACGGGTTTCAACAGGGTAATAGCCTGGAAAACCAGGAAGTCTCAAATTTTCTTTGAGATTTCTGGTTTTGCCTTTAAAAAATGCATACAGATCTTGTATTTGGGTTTATGCTATAGCTATATTTAATGTTATATAAAAACTAAGTTTTTGTTATTTCCACTGAGAAAAATTAACTCACCCAAAGCTAAGCAGCACAGCACCTAGGGTTTGAGGTGAAAAGTTATAGCTTAGATATCTAGGTGGCCAGCCCTGCCTTGCCAGTGCCCCTGCCACCTCATTACTCCACCCCAGCCCCAACGTCATGGCATCTTGGCCTCTGTGGTCATCATTGTTCTCAGGGTACATCTTTAGTGGTTACGTCTCCTTGAACACATGACTTCTCTGGAGAGAGGAGTGGGTTTCGTGTCAAGGTCTCCAGGCCTCAGGATTCTCTCCTCAAATTTGGCTGCCAGATCAGAGCTTAACCTATTTGGTATTCTTCGCTAGTAGGATTTGAAAAAATGTTGTTTAATTACTTTAAACTTCTTATAACCTTCAGGTTAATAAAAAATGAAATAAAGGTCCTTCGTTGTAACATAGGTTCCTTTCCTCTTCTGCATCAGAGCTGTCCTCCGATACCATCATGTTTGCGTGTTTGAGCTTCTTCCTTACCTCATTCCAAGTGGAATAGCAGGGAAGGGAAATTTGTACTGAAATGGGCCCCACTGACCCACAAATCTGTATCTGACCTTTCCCCTTCCCCTCCCCACACGTCTTAGGTACTGGATATTCAGGTCCTGGGGCCGTGTGGGCACGGTGATCGGGAGCAACAAACTGGAGCAGATGCCATCCAAGGAGGATGCCATTGAGCACTTCATGAAACTCTATGAAGAAAAAACCGGGAACGCCTGGAATTCCAAGAACTTCACGAAGTATCCCAAAAAATTCTATCCCCTGGAGATTGACTACGGCCAGGTAATCACCTAAAACGCCTTTAAACCATCTCAATCTAGTAGAGGGAACCCTTTAACCCGTTGCTGTCCAGCGATTCCAACTCATAGCAACCCTATAGGACAGAGTAGAACTGCCCATAGGGTTTCCAAGGCTGTAAATCTTTATGGAAGCATCTTTCTCCAGCAGAGCAGCTGGTGATTTTGAACTGCTGACCTTTCGGTTAGCAGCCCAGCACTTAACCACTGCATCACCAGGGCTCAATCATTGTAATACACCATGTGAACATATAATACACCCTAAGAATAGAATAAAGGACAAAACCCCATGATGGTCTCAGTAGATGTAGAAGAAACATTTAACAGAATCCAACACCATTTCATGATAAAACACTGGACAAACCAGGAATGAAGTCCCCGCATGAAGTGTGAGGTGGAGCCTGGGTGGGGACAGTAGGTGCTTTGCAGTTGTCTGTGAAGCCAGCACCTAAACACAGCAGGGTCACCTGTGGATTCCAGGTGAGGCTTTTACCTGAGCTGTGTTCATCCTACATCATTGTGACCTGGTGTATCATCAAGGTAGAACTATGGTCACTTGACAGGCTCTGCGGAGTTCACAGTTTTTAAGTCTCAAATCAGGAAAGGTGGAAAAGAGCTGTATTTGTCATGCGAGCATCTCCGTGTTTGTCACCGGGCAGCCTGCAGTTGTCCCTTGGTCGGTATTTTTGTGGCCCTTTGTTATGGCAAGATGCTTGCCTTGTTTTTATACGGAGAATCTATTTTATAATCAGGAGAGAAAATACACACATCTTTCAGAAGAAGAGAGGTTCGTGAGTGGGTACAGATCTTTTAGTTCAGAATCCTTGAGCTTGTCTCCAAGAGGAATTTCTTTGGTTTATAGAGGTTGTCAGGAGAGTTCCCCGTTCAAAGCAGAATTTAACTTCTGCTTATATGATATTGAAATTGAGACCTTTGACTTAGTTGTACAGACTTGGTCTGACTGGGCAGTGCCCCCTGCCAGGTTAACCTTTTTTTTTCTCCTCCTCAATTTAAGAAGTATTATATATTTGTTTTAGAAAATTTTGAGAAATATAGACAAAAAAGATAAACATCACATAGGATTAACCAGCTGAAATCAGGGCATATATCTTTTTCAGTCATCTTTCATTTCACATGTATTTTTCTTACCGTAAAATTGGAGCCCTGCCTTACGTACTGGATTTTAACCACCCACCTTTTGTCCTAATGTACCAGGCGCATTTCCCCGTCTTCTGGAGCAGCAGTGTTCGATAGAAACATACATGTAATTTTAGTTTTCTAAGTAACCACATTTTAAAATGCAAAAAGAAGCAGGTAAAATTAAGTAGCAGCTTACTTAACCCAGCATATCCAAAAACATATCACTTCAACATGTAATCGATACCAACAAAATTGTTGAGCGAGTTTACATTCTTTTTTTTTTAATACTAAGTCTTTGATGTCCAGTGTGTGTTTGACACAGCACATCGCATTTCAAACTGGCCATATTTCCATTCAGCAGCCACATGTGACTGATGGCTACTGTATTAAAAGACACCTGTCTTGCACATCATTTTTTAAGACTGCATAGAATTCCATCCTGTAGGCAGGCCATTAATTTTATCATTTATCAAAACAATGCCTGCTCACCACCCCCCTTTAGACATTAGATTCTTTCTAGGTATTTGCTATGAGGCTGATCTGCAGTACATCCAGCCCTCGTTATTCATGGATTCTGTGTTCGCGAATTTGCCTGCTCGCTAAAATTTGTTTACAACTCCACAATGAATACTTAGGGCCCTTTTGTGGGCGTGCACATCACAGCAAAAAGTTTGAGTCACCTAATACACCTGTTCCCAGCTGAGGTCAAATAAGGACACACTGCCTTCTTGTTTCAGCTCGCTCACTAGAAACAAGTTATCTTATTTGCGGTCAATCTAGTGCTACATTTTTCACTTTTTGTTAGTGATGTCACTGTTTAAGATGGCCCCCAGTGTAGTGCTGAAGTGCTGTCTAGTGCTCCTCAGCCCTACAGAGAAAACCTGTGAGATAAAGCATAATTCAGGCATGAATTAGAGTGTTGTCGGCTGTGAATTGAATGCTAAGGAATCAACAATATATATTAAATGAGGTGGCTTTAGATAGAAACACACACAGAACAAGGTTATGTGTGGATCAGTTGATGAAAATGTTGTGACCAGAGGCTGGCAGGAACCTACTCCTGTATTTCCCCTAGAGCAGTGGTTCAGTATCGGCTAATTCAGGGCTTGCAGTGTCTTTATGGAACATAACCACTGCACATAACAAGAATCAACTACGTCTCTGTACCTCTGGGATTGTTTCTATTAGAAGTGGATTTACTGGGTCGCAGGGTGTATGCATTTAAACAAGGTTTTTTAACACATTAATAGTTTGCCGGCCAATCAAGTTACACGCAGAGGTTGAAACAGTACATTTAAAACCCAGTGTCTCAACAAAAGAGTGATGGTAACAACACAGCCAGGGCGCTAACACAGCCCAGGTTAGCGCTCTGCAGCCAGGTCGAGCCAGGCAAAGTCCAGTGTCAAAGCCCAGTGCCGGTTACCTTCACTCAAAGGAATACTAGACACTGCATCAGCTGTGGAGACACAGTGATGGACAGAGCACAGTCGCCGCCCTCTAAGAGTGAGATAGTTAAGGCAGTTTCAGTACGGTGTGGTGTTGGCTTAGCCTGGATTCTCCAGCTGGCAGAGGTTGGAGTGAGTGCTATTCATTTATTACGGAGTGCAGCCCCAGGGAGTAGGAGTGAGGGGTGGGGAGGGAGGTGGGGAGGAGGGGGGTAAATGCTAGGATGCATTTTAATGCTGTCAAGCTTGCTGGTAGTAAAAGGGACTGATTGCTTGATCCTTTGGGACTCTACGAGAAGGCTGTATAAACTGCCCCTTGGGTGAGGAAGTGCGCAAGAGAGGGGGAAGAATCTGTCCATCAGTCCTGTGTGCTGTTGGTCCAAGGCTCACCCTCACAGCTCCCTAGCCTTTCCAGTTTACACACGGTGGGCACCAGGCAGGTCCCCAGGCAGGGCATCATCAGCCAGGTGGGAGGCAGTACCTCCCCAGGTAAGGGTCTGAGGGGAGTGGGCGCGCCTGATGCAGGCCAGAACCGAGCAGAGCTGGGTGCTGCAGTGGCCACAGGACCAGGAAACTGGAGCAGCCACGAGGACCCAGGGTGCATGGAAGTGTCTGCTCATGCATCCTCGTGCACACTCCTCCTTGGATCCACTGCCCAGACCTTTCTGGTTAACACACAGCCTTTTTTGCTGGTGGCACTCCATCCCGTATCCTTTGTCTGCAGCCCACACCCCAGCCATTACCACCACTTTGCCAGGGTTGTTAGCACTGGGTCTGTCTTACTAACTGCATTTTTCCCTAAAGGATGAAGAGGCAGTGAAGAAGCTGACAGTAAACCCTGGCACCAAGTCCAGGCTCCCCAAGCCGGTTCAGGACCTCATTAAGATGATCTTTGATGTGGAAAGTATGAAGAAGGCCATGGTGGAGTATGAGGTTAGTGCACTTGGTTATTTTGTCTGTGAGCGTTTGCTGCGGGCAGACGATGATTTGAGTGCTGGGCCAGTGGAGAGAGAGCTCTGCAGCTCTTCTTGTTTCTTTCTCTGAGAAACAGAAAACGCTGGATGTCAGCTTCTCCTGTCTGTTTTTCAGCCTTAAATAAAGCATGAGTGCAGGGCCTTCTTTTAATTTACTAGGGCTGCCGTAACAAAATACCGCACACCGGGTGGCGTATGAGATCAGAAATGTATTGGCTCACAATTCTGGAGGCTGGAAGTCCAAATCAACGTGTTGGCCCGGCCCTGTTCCCTCTGAAGTTTCTAGGAAAGATCCTTTTTTGTCTCTCTCAGCTTCTGGTGGCCCCAGATGTCCTTGGCTTGTAGATGGCATCTTGACATGGCCTCCTTCCCCTCTCTGTGTCTCTCCTCTTTTATGACGTCACCAGTTATATAGGATTAGGACCCACCCGACTCTGGTATGTCCTCATGTTAACCGTTAACATCTTCAGAGGCCCTATTTCCAAACAAGTTCACATCCACAGGTACAGCATGTTTTGGGGGCGACACAGTTCAACCCACAACAGACCTGTAGTGCTTGCTGTTTTGCGGGGGTCATTTGATTTGCTGTGAAACAGGTGGTGTGTTGTAGAGAGCTACCCTGGGCCCCCAGCCCCCCTACTCTTCTTGCCATGTTCTCCTGCTTGTCACCGTGCATAGGATGTGTAGACATGGTTCTTTCATGGCCCAGCTGGACTCAGCCCACTTACAGTAAGAAAACTGCAATCAGTACCGACACTGCTGCTTGTTTCATCACGTAAATCCGTACCAGCTCTTCTTATGAAAAAGTGGTGGGGATGGGGGGAAGCTTGTTGGATTAGTCGTGCTCTTGCCCAAGGCAGAGTGGCAGGGACTGTGGACCAGGGCTACGGCTTCCCAGTTCATCTCCACCCCATCTCCGCGCTTCCCCTGGGGATGAGGGCAGAAGGGCCCTATTCTTGCTGCTCCTGGCACAAGAGCTCTGAGTGCTGACCCTGGGGGCCCTCCGAGTAGAGATGGTGCTCGGTGTTGCTCGGCAGTTAGCTCCTTTCTGGGAGCACCTCAGAGAGGCACATGGCCTCCACTTGTGACCTGCTTGTATGCCTCTGCAAATGGGCTCTCCCCCCTGCCCCAGCCGCCAAGCCAGGAAGCTTCAGGCTGCTCTGAAAAGCAAACAGCTGGGGTGGGCTGGTGTTGCGTTTGTCCTAGGTTCCTAGGAACCCATCGAGGAGAGCGAGAGACCAGCCTTGCCTATTCCATCCCTTCTCCACGGGGTTGCTCATGGTCCTGCTGCTTCCCCCGAGCTTCCTGGAGGCTACTCAGCCATTCCCTCCTCAGCTCCCATAGACACCAGGGCCAGAGTCCCTGTCAGAAGCTCGGCTCATTGTTAGAGAACAGTATTGTTACAGCCTCAACGTCGGCCAACAGGTTTGAAAATGGCCAGAGCTTGTTCAAATAGATACATAGCCTGACTTCTGACTGGACCTCCCGTCTGGGGGTGTCTGACGAGTTTGAACAACTTGTGGGCAGGCTCACCAAGAGTGGGCACGTGAGAGAGTGTGATGTGGCTAAGGGAAGGGAGAAGAGGGTCTCGGTTTCATTAATGTTTTAGGTGAAACATCCTGCGCTTCAATAGTCTGCTTTATCTACAACTCATAGAAGTTGTCAGCTACTCTCAGACCCAAGTGTCTTCCTGCAGAGTGACATTTTTACGTTGTTTTCACTCAGACAGGTAACTTAGCAGGAATAGTAGGGCCAGGGTTCCTGCTGCTAGGACTGTGGGAGGCCGTCTGTGGGAAGTGTGTGGAGGAGTGGGCATGCTGATGTCCAGTCAGTGGTTCCCAGTGGGATTGGGGTAACCATACGGAGAAATTGACATGGGGCCCTGGGGTGCTCTATCCCCAGCAAGGGGAGCCTAGCGCTCCCTTTGAGGCAGGGGAATCCTGGGCCCAGAAGGGACTAGGGGCAGGTGCTCGGGACCCATGGTGGGGGCAGGTTTGTGCTGCAGCTGTGACTTGGGGTCCTCAGCCCTGGCTCGGGGGGTCCCTGGTCCTGGCGTGTCTCTTCTGCATCTCACTTTCTCCCTAAACCAAGTAAGCTGCTATCAAGGTGGTGCTCCGGCCAGTGTTGGCCTGCCTGAGCCGGGAGCTGCTTTTCCAGGAGTTGGTGGTTGTGGTGATTTAGCCCTTCTCTTGTCCTTGTGGCCAGTGCACACATTTTTCAGAGTGCAGTTAAGGACACTAGATCTTTTCTTTTTTAAACAAACAAACACACACCAGAATTACACAACGCTGGCAGCATGGCTGCCTCCGGGGTGTCTGCTTTACTGTGCTCATGCTGCCCTGGATGAAGACACGTGTTGGAGTTCCTTCTGTAGAATTGTTTTCTGGGCCAGTTTATAATCCACACGGAAGGCTCTCTGCTGTTCTATTGTGCCTTGTTCTTGGTCCAAAATAGATCATCCACCTTCTTCCTCAGACTTAGCCCAGGTATTTAACTCTTTCCAGAAACCAGACCCACCCTCGGAATGGAGTTCCTGTTATGGAGGGATGAGAGGTGTGGGCACCACAGCTTGTGGTGTTATTAGACACAGTAATCGCTGGCCCTTGGTTGGTGCCTTCTGATCACTTTTCACATCCTGTTATTTAATTTACTCCACACAGCAGTTCTGTTTCTAGAATGCTTGTTTGGCTCTGGCTTTGTTCCAGGCACTGCAGGAAGTGCTGAGACACAGAGGTGGATATGAGGGCTGGTTTTGGCCTGGGGAGCTCAGAGGGGCCTAGTGGGAACAGCCACGGGGACAAATGTCTCACCATGCAGAGCGTGGGGCCCGCTGCAGACAGATGTTTGAGCACACAGCTGGCCCAGGGTCACTCATAAAAGGGAGTGGGAGGCTGGGCGACCTTTGGAGGAAGGCGGCCCTGTTTTGCAAATGGGAAACGGAGGCTCAGAGCTGATGAGCCATTAGTTAACTGGTGGCCAGGCCACTGGCTGCAGATCACATGCTTCGTCCACTGCAGCATGCTGCTTCTATTGCCGGGAGTTCCCAAGGTATTTCAGTAGTGGAAGTATTGTCAGAACAAATGTTTAACCTCTTAGTTGACTGATTTGAAAGAGCCACCATTGATTTGAACATAAATACATATGCTCAGGTTATGTCCTTTTAAAAAAAATTTTCACCCCTTTATGGTTCTTCTTGTCTGGCCTGGAAACCAGGGATGGTAGACTTAACTGCCTTGGCTCTGGGACCCCAGAGAAGGCTCCCTGGGTGCTGCCTAAGATGGGGAGCCATGGCTGACTGACCCTCTTCCTCGCTTTGGAATTGGATGGGAATTATGCTCTATCTTCTTCTAGAAATGCTGGGTAATTTCAAACTCAGCGTCAGGGAGGGAAATGGCTCGTCCCAGCTGTAATGGAAGTGAGCAAGAATCCTCTCCACACGTGCTCCCTCCCGCAGTGGGGCTGTGCTGAACTGTGGAGTCGGGTCACAGGGCCCTTCCAGGTAGACTGGCCCGGAGGCCTGACAGGTACCCGTCTAGTGCTCCCCTCGTTGCACTACGTGATGTCCAGTGATGGCGGATTTAAAGAGGAAATCCCCTTCTCTCTCCAGATTGACCTTCAGAAGATGCCCTTGGGGAAGCTGAGCAAAAGGCAGATCCAGGCGGCATACTCCATCCTCAGCGAGGTCCAGCAGGTAAGCAGGGGGCTGGCCTCTTCTCGCTACAGAGAGTGGCCAGCAGCTGCCCACTGGCTCTCCTGGGCCAGTATCCCCAGGCAGACTTCTCCTTGTCTGGGGACCAGCAACAAGAAGCACTAAACTTCATGAGGATTTAGAATCCTCAGTCCAGCTAATACGCCAGGTGCCTGCCACTGGTATCGTCAGAAGACTGATGGGTAGCAGTGTTTTCAGCTGTCAGATGTGTCATAAACACCTTAAAAACTTGAAGAATGTGGTTCTCCTGCTTCATAAAAAGGAGCCCTGGTGGCACAACGGTTAAGTGCCTGACTGTTAAGCAAAAGGTTGGCGGTTTGAACCCACCCAGTGGCTCCTCAAGAGAAAGACCTGGTGATCTGCTTTGGTAAAGATCACAGCCTAGGAAACCTATAGGACAGTTCTGTTCTGTCACTTGGGGTTGCTGTGAGTCAGAATTAACTCGACAGCACCCAACAACAGCAACCTCATAAAAGTATTCTGATTTTATTGTGTGTCCGTCCTTACTGGCTAGGCTGAGTTTACTTTTCACTTACTTGGAAATCGCCCAATAGAAGGCTAGGTATTTTCTTTCATCCATTGGTCATTCAGCATTTACCGAACCTTTGCCAGGTTGCCCCTCCACCAGCACCTTCAAGCCTAGCAGTCCCGTCCTGGAGGGCTGTGGGCTTCTGCTTGTGTTTGGGGGTGCAGTGCAGTCTTGGCTTGTGACAGAAGCAAGGCACCCAGGAGGTGAACAGGAACCAGGAAGATGGACTTCCTGGCTCATGCTGGAGGAGAGATCCTGAAACGTAGCTGTCAAGTCCAGCGACCGTGGTCCTGAGCAGTAGCCTTCTTTGCACCCGCTGGCTGAGCCCTGGGAAGGCTTTCGTTGGCCCGGCCCAAGCCCTTTCCTGTTCAGAGTCCCCAGGGGGAGGGCTGGAAGCATCCTTATCCATTTCCCAGAGCAAACTGCAGTAAAATAGACGTACACAACTTGGTGACGTCCGTGTCTTAGTTAGAGACGACTTAGCTTCTGGCCTGCAGGGTGCCAGGTCATTGTGGGCCCTGGGATGTCCTCCAGCAGTCTGGCTTTGTGTGCGTTTATGGAGCTCCTTCTGCACAGAGAGCACTTACTGGTCCTCTGGCAGTGAGAGAGCTCAGCCCTCCACCTGGACCTCCTGGGACAGTAAAACACAACTCCCCTACCTCAGAGATGGTGCTCGGTGGCTGAAGGGGGCCCAACTGAGCCTTATAGCAGTGGGTTTCTTCCCGTTTTATTATGAAAAATTTCCAAACATATAGAAAGTTGGAAGAATTGTACAGAAAATATTCATGCGCCCATCAACTAGATTCTACAGTTAACATTTTGCACGGTGGTTTGTTTGTTTACTAACCACATGGTTCTCTGTACAAATGAAACGTCATGGGGGAAGCCCGTTGTGTGTTGAGCTGCATTGCTGGAGGACAAGGTCCCACCCTTCTCACGTGCCGTCTTCCGGTACTTGTCCTTGTCCTTGGTTCCTGGCTCGTGCACACACTGCTAGCTCTGGACTCAGCTGTAGCGTTCACTCTCTGGAGGACAAAGCCTGGCCGAGTGCTGGGGTCTGGGAGCTGCCACGCAGCCCTGTTCCTTCTGTTTCCTCCCCACCCCCCAGGCGGTGTCCCAGGGCAGCAGCGACTCCCAGATCCTGGACCTCTCAAATCGCTTCTACACCCTGATCCCCCACGACTTTGGGATGAAGAAGCCTCCACTCCTGAACAACACAGACAGTGTGCAGGTATACCACACAGGCTTGGCGGGGAGCCTCGGGTGCCAGGCAGTGGCGCAGGGCACAGGCATTATGCCCTTGCTCCTACCCCTCCACGGGATGGGGCCCCTGTCCTTGCTCGACCAAATCGGTGTGGGGGCCGTTGGTGAGGGAGAGCATCTTCCTTCTGACAGCATCTTTCTCCCCTCTCCTCCGCGCTGCCTCATAAGACAGCCGATGATAGCTCCTGGCTCAGGAGTGGTTTGTAGCATCTTTAGCGTGTGCGAGAGGCAGGACCGTTCGTTCTTACCTTGCCATCTAGCCTCCACCTCTCACCTTCCCCGAGAGCGAGTCCTCATTAGCATTGCAGGAAATCCATGTGAGCATTCTCTAGGCAGGACAGGTGACAAGATGTCCTTGACTAGCTAGGTGGTCCCTTTCTCAGTGTTTGTGTTGGACAGTACCCACATGTGGGTTTTCACGGCCAAACTTGGGTGAGTCTTTCTTCCTCACCTTGGTTCTTAACCCGGCATCTGTGCATTGCTCCTCTAGGCCAAGGTGGAAATGCTGGACAACCTGCTGGACATCGAGGTGGCCTACAGTCTGCTCAGGGGTGGGTCTGAGGACAGCACAAAGGACCCCATTGATGTCAACTATGAGAAGCTCAAAACTGAGATTAAGGTAAGAGAACAACCCTTTCTGAAGCATCTTGGAACTGCCCATCACAAGAGCGGTGGTTCCGAAACTTGAATGTACATCAGGATCACCTGGAGGGCTTGTCACCACACAAGGTGCTGTGGCCCGAGATTTTCCCAGATGTGGCTGCTGATGGTCCTTTGAGAACTTCAAGGCATTTCACCAGTAAATAATGCACCTGTTTGCAAGGCAGGTCCCAAGCCAGAGCCTCGGCTTGGTGTAGCAACTGATTTTCAAGGGACCTTTGAGAAAGTTCTTTTTTTTCCCCTTAATTTTGAGACAGTTGCCATTGAATCGACTCTGACTCATGGTGACCCCATGTGTGTCAGAGCAGAACTGTGCTCCATAAGAGTTTTCAGTGACTGACTTTTTGGAAGTAGATCATCAGGCCTTTTTTCCAAGGCACCTCTGGGTGGACTCGAATCTCCAACCTTTCAGTTAGCAGCTGAGTGAGTTATCTGTTTGCACCACCCAGGGACTTCTTAATCTAGAGAGGAGCTGTCTTGGGTTACTCTGTGGCAAGGCATAGACCTTGGAACCTTGTTTCCAGCATTCCATTTCAGAAGTGGAAATGTCTGCTGCAGCTGTAACAAAAATACAGGGCTGGTATTGGTTTTTCTCTGGGGTTAAGTGGCCCAGGTGGTGCACACACAGTCCTTGAACTTTTTTTTTATTACTACTATATTTTTGTTGTTGAGAATACACACAGCAAGGCATACACCAATTTAACAGTTTCTGCATGTACAGTCCAGTGATAAATTGGTTACATTCTTCGAGTTGTGCAACCATTCTCACCCTCCTTTTCCGAGTTGTTCCTTCCCCATTGGCATGAACTCACTGGCCCCTAAGCTTCTATCTAATCCTTCGAGTTGTTGTTGTCCGTTTGATCCCATGTAGATAGTTCGTAAAAGAGCATAATGCTCAAGGCAGACATTCTTTACTAGTTCAGCTAAACTCTTGTTTGGTTTTAAGAAGACTTGAAGGGATGTTTTTGTTTAAGGTTTAAAGATTACGTCAGGGCAGTAGTTTCAGGGGTTAATCCTTGAACTTTGGTGTGTTGGACACCCAGGCAGAAATCAGCCTGCCTTGGCCAGCCGGAGGACAAGTGTTTGCGTAAGCTCCTGGCTTACCTGGCCTTGAGCTAGGTCTCATCCCCTGACCACTTTCTCAGCCCCAGCCTCCCCTGAGGTGTTACAAGGGTTAAATGCACTAGATTTTCTGCTGTGCCTAGTACAATGTGTATACATTACTAAACAGAACCTTTGTTCCTTGATGAGGACAAAGCATAGATCTGTGGGCCAAGCAGGATAAGACAGCAAACGTTGCCTGCTTGACTGCTGGGCTCCCTGCTCGGGGGGCAGGTTGTGGGGATGGTTGTTCCTGAAGGAGTCGTTACTAGTGCCGGTTGCCACCAGGTCACTTCCCACTCATGGCAACCCCGTGTGCATCAGAGTAGAACTGTGCTCCATAGGGTTTTCAGTGGCTGAGTTTTCAGTAGATCTCCGGGACTTTTTCCAAGGCGCCTCTGGGTGGACTCTGATCTGACCTTTTGGTTAGCAGCTGAGCGCATTAACCGTTAGCACCACCCTGGGGCTCCAAAGGGGTTATTATGCTCTTTAATTAAGAGTCAATGAGGATTCCTAGATTTTCTGAACTTTGAATTAAGAGTAAGAGAATATATCTAGGCTCTTGCATAACACACTCATGTTTATTTAACATAGATTAAATTATTTGACAGTTGCTTATTGGTCACACGCTCTGAGTCTGGCACAATACGTGTGGCCCTGAGGATGCAGACATGTATGAGCAGTCATCCCTGTCCTCACAGTCCCTGCGGTTGATCGATCCTGGCCGCCTTTAATTGCAAGTCTGCGCATTTTGAGAACAGTCTAGGCTGTGTGATGTCTTCCGGGCCCGTCTTTGTTTCACCACACGATGCACTGGCCTGTTGCCATGAACCCATTCTTCTTTCCGGAACCTTCCTGTTCACAGACACTGAGCTCCGTATTTCTAGCTTTCCTAATATCTCAGAGCATAGAATTTTAAGACAAAAGAACTTCAAGGTCTCGAGGAGCCCGCTTAGATGGAGAAGTGAGACAGCTAGCCCTGGGTCTGCCTGGCGGTCAGTCGCTCCTGGGCTTCTGCCGGGGAGTGTTGTGTTGACCTGTCGTCGGCTGAGCCTGTGGTCGGTTCTGCTTGCCTGGACCCCAGGTGGCTCTCTTTGGGTCTCCCTTGCACTAATCCTGAGATGCCTTTCTTCTAGGTGGTTGACAGAGATTCTGAAGAAGCTGAGATCATCAGGAAGTATGTTAAGAACACGCATGCAAGCACACACAATGCCTATGACTTGGAAGTCATTGATGTGAGAAGCCCTTCTCCCCTCACACTTTTGATGTCCTGCCAGCCTCCCTGCTCACGCCCCCAACCTAGGCCTGGGTGGAAAGGAACAGCTTCTTCTGCTTTAAATAACCAGAGGAAGTGACTCATTTGTTGAGCAGAAACATTAGTGGTCTTATTCTTCTGGAGTGGCTTTTTATTCTGTTTTGAAGGACATGTCCTTTCCCAAAACCTAGCAGTCTTCGAATCAGAAAATCTCATTATCAGAGGTCCAAAATAAAGTCCCTCAGGTGTGTCTGCGGCACGTAATATTAACGTTGATAGCTTGTCTCTACTGATGAGACTTGGAGAAGTCATGTCACTCCATCCCAGCCTGATTGAAAACACCTTACGTGGAATAAGCCTTACATCTTTAGCTCCGAGGACAACCGGTCAGTTCTCCTGTATTTGGTCAGATCTTTCAGTTAACTGGATTAACAGATGGCTTCTTCTGTCTTGTCTTTCCCCTACCCTCTCTCCCCGCCTCCCGTCCAGATCTTTAAGATAGAGCGCGAAGGGGAGACCCAGCGCTACAAGCCCTTCAGGCAGCTCCACAACCGGCAGCTGCTGTGGCATGGCTCCAGGACCACCAACTTCGCCGGGATCCTGTCCCAGGGTCTCCGGATTGCCCCGCCCGAAGCACCAGTGGTATGTATCTGCCCTGGGAGGTGCGAGGGTGGCGATCCCTGTCTACTGTTTGCTCCATATAGAGGTTGATAGATACTTAAGTAAGAAGTACACGGGCCAGTGAATATGGGCCTCGTTTATAAGGTCGGTGTTGGCTCAGCTGTGGCTGGAAGGGTGACCTGCCAGACAGCCTTTCCCAGGCCCTGAAGGTGGACGCCTTCCCCCTCACTCTCCTGATCCTCCCTCTGTGGATGGCACAGCTGCACATATATCAAACGTAATTCCTGGAACAAATAAAGAGTCCAGCCCTGCTGTGAAGTGCTGGTGGGATGTGGTGATGTAGGAAGAACGACTTTAACCCCAAGCCAGACTGAGTTCTGGCCTTGCTCCGCCACTTCCCGGCATGAGGCCTCCACAAGCCTCAGTCTTCTCGTCAATAAAATGCAATCGTGAATGTTAGCCAGGCGCGAGGGATTGTGAGGTCCCCTGCTGCTTTACAGAGTGAATAGCTGGGCAGGAACTTGGAATGGTCTTTTAAGACTCTTGTTGTACAGTCGTGAAAAGTGAGGAGCAAAGAGGCGTCATGACTCCAGCTAATGCTGAGCAGTAGTGTGGGACGCGGGAAACCACCTCGCCTCTCTGAGCCTTGTGTTCCGTTTATAAACCCAAAACCCACCGCCGTCAGTCAATTCCAACTCATAGCGACCCTACAGGACAGAGTAGAACTGACCCACAGGCTTTCCAAGACTGTAAATCTTTACGGAAACAGACTGCCACATCTTTCTCCTACGTTCACTTATAAAAGGGGGGTGGAAATAATAGCCAGCATTTATCGAGTGTTCGCATGTGCCAGGCACGACTGTAACGGTTGTTAACTCGTTTAATCTTCACGGCAGCCCTGTGTGGTGGTTTCCCCCCATTTGTTGTTAGGTGCCGTCAGGTGGGTTCCGACTCACGGTGACCCTGTGTACAACAGAGCGAAATACTGCTGGGTCCTGTGGCATCCTCACGGTCGTCGCTATGTTTGAGCCCGTTGTTACAGACACTGTCAGTCCATCTCGTAGTGGGTGTTCCTGTCTTTCGCTGACCCTCTACCAAGCATGATGTCCTTCTCCAGGGACTGGTCCTTCCTGGTAACACGTCCGAAATATGTGAGATCACGTCTCTCCATCCTTGCTTCTAAGGAGCATTCTGGCTGTATTTCTTCCAAGACAGATTTGTTTGTTCTTCTGGCAGTCCATGGCGTATTCAGTATTTTTTGCCAACACCATAATTCAAATGCATAGTTCTTCAGTCTTCCTTACTCATTGTCTAGCTTTCACATGCATATGAGGCAATGGAAAATACCATGGATTGGGTCAGGCGCACCTTAGTCTTCAAAGTGACGTCTTTGCTTTTTAACACTTTAAAGAGGCCTTTTGCAGCACATTTGCCCAGTGCAATACATCGTTTGATTTCTCAACTGCTCTTCCCATGGGTGTTGATTGTGGATCCAAGTAAAATGAGATCCTTGAC
The DNA here is from genome assembly GCA_030035585.1 of Dugong dugon. Taxonomy (NCBI): domain Eukaryota; kingdom Metazoa; phylum Chordata; class Mammalia; order Sirenia; family Dugongidae; genus Dugong; species Dugong dugon. The sequence continues at coordinate 15,741,429 of CM057469.1, read as the reverse complement.
AATTTCAGTATTTTCTCTGTTTATCATGATGTTGCTTACTGATCCAGTTGTGAGGATTTTTGGTTTTATTTTGAGGTGTAATCCAAACTGAAGGCTGGGGTCTTTGATCTTCATTAGTAAGTGCTTCAAGTCCCTGTTCACTTTCAGGAAGCAAGGTTGTGTCATCTGCATAACACAGGTTGTTAATGAGTCTTCCTCCAATCCTGATGCTGTGTTCTTCATATAGTCCAGCCTCTTGGATTATTTGCTCAGCACACAGATTGAATAAGTATGATGAAAGGATACAACCCTGACAGGCTTCCTGATTTAAAACCATGCAGTATCCCCTTGTTCTGTTCAAACAGCTGCCTCTTGGTCTATGTACAGGTTCCTCATGGGCTCTGTTAAGTGTTCTGGAATTCCCATTCTTCACAGTGTTATCTATAATTTGTTACGATCTGCACAGTCAGATGCCTCTGCGTAGTCAGTAAAACACAGGTAAATATCTTTCTGGTATTCTCTGCTTTCACCCAAGATCCATCTGACATCAGCAGTGATATTCCTCGTTCCACATCCTCTACTGAATCCAGCTTGAATTTCTGGCATTCCCTGTCGATGTCCTGCTGCAACTGTTTTTGAATGATCTTCAGCAAAATTTTACTTGTATGTGATATTAATGATGTTGTTCAGTAGTCTCTGCACAGATATGGATCTCTTCTATTTAGTTGGCCAGGTAGCTGTCTCCCAAATTTCTTGGCATAGATGAGTGAGCACCTCTAGCGCTGTATCTGTTTGTTGAAACATCTCAGTTGGAATTCCATCAGTTCCTGGAGCCTTGCTTTTCACCAGTGCCTTCAGTGCACCTTGGACTTTTTCGTTCAGTACCGTCGACTCTTGATCATATGCTACCTTCTAAACTGGTCGAACATCAGCCAGTTCTTTTCGGTACAGTGACTCTGTATTTCTTCCATCTTCTTTTGATGCTTCCTGTTTCTAATACTTTGCCCATAGACTCCTTCAGTATTGCAACTCGAGGCTTAAATTTTTTCTTCAATTCTTTCAGCTTGAGAAATGCCGAGCGTGTTCTTCTCTTTAGGTTTTCTATCTCCAGGTCTTTGCACATGTCATTATAATACTTTACTTTGTCTTCTTGAGTTGCCCTTCGAAATCTTCTGTTCATCTCTTTTACTGGGTCATTTCTTCCATTCGCTTTAGCTGTTCTACGTTGAAGAGCAAGTTTCAGAATCTCTTCTCACATCCATTTTATCATCCATCCAGTTTAGAGAAGAGTAAAGTAGGGTCCAGAGAGGTTCAGTAACTTCTTGAGCCCACTAAGTGCCTGGCAGAGCTGGGATTTGAGCATTTTGGCTCGTGAGCTGAAGCCTCGACACCCACCTCACCACTGGCATTGTGAGAACTGGAAGTGATGCACTGCAGCCCTTAACTTTGTGCCTGGCTCACGGTACATACTCAGTAAAGAACTGCTGCTGCTCCCTTCCCGTTAGAAGGTTCTCAGCCATCCCTTTTCCAACCTTACAGACAGGCTACATGTTTGGTAAAGGAATCTATTTCGCCGACATGGTCTCCAAGAGTGCCAACTACTGCCACACGTCTCAGGGAGACCCGATAGGATTAATCTTGTTGGGAGAAGTTGCTCTTGGAAATATGTGAGTAACCATGGCTCTGGGGCTGGTTGCACTTGATTGGGGACGGGTGGAGTGGGCTGTAGAAAGGAGAATCCCACTTGGCTGAGGGATGAAACCATAGAAATTCCCCACCATAGGTACTGAACCTGCCAGTTAGGACTCTGCTTGTAAGCAGCAGAACCAGTTCAAGTTAAGTGAACGAGGGAGATACAGGAATGCCACATAAAACCCAAGGGCAGGAAGACACCCAGGCTCAAGGATCTGAAAAGAACCAGAATCAAGGCAGTGTCTACTCATTCTGTAAACTAGCAGGCAGAGAGGTTGACTTGCACAAGGGATGGTCACCCCATAATCCCCTAGATGTTTACGTTTTCTACAGGAGACCAACCTAGCTTGAACTGGAATCATAGTCCTAGTTCCAGATTCCCCACAGAGAAAATCCTATTGGCCCAGCTTGGATCAAGTGTCCACCCTGCTTCCATCAACTGTAAGCAGACAGAGCAGGGTCATGTGATAGACAGAGGTCCAAGGATTATTATGGACAGACAGATACCTCCAGAGCAGTCTACTGCAGCTCCACACAGGACCTTTCCTTGAAAAGGGCCGCATGGCAGTGATCATTGGGCACCCGCTCCCACTGCTGGTGAGTCGATTCCAACTCATCGTGACCCTGTAGGACAGAGGAGAACTGCCCCATAGGGTTTCCAAGGCCGTAAATCTCTACAGAAGCAGACTGCCACATCTTTTCTCCCGCGGAGCAGCTGGTGGGTTCCAACTCCCGACGTTTCACTTAGCAGCTTAACCACTGCACCACCAGGGCCGCCATCATTGGACCCAGATTGTTCAAATAGAACTTTCCCTCAATCTCTGGAGCTGAGTGGGAGCTCCAAGCAGTGAATTTGGACGGGGCCCTGGGAGTATTGATCCCACGTTCTCCCATGACCTTGTCCTGCTAATCACACTGTTGATTGAAGAGCCCATTGTCCCTAAGAGGGTCTTCTGAGACTGTCTTCTCCTGTATAGGTATGAACTGAAGCATGCGTCACACATCAGCAAGCTACCCAAGGGCAAGCACAGTGTCAAAGGTAATGTGTGTCACCAGCTGCTGCTCCAGCCCAGGGCACCCTGGACTGCTCAGGGAGGGGCCCCTTTTCCCCAAAGGCTGCCCTAAGATTGAGCAGCTTGAGGTTCATTAAGAAACAATTTGACTTCGTGGCTGCAGCTAGTATGGCAGATGCCATAGGGGGGTCTTGGCTTCAGCATCACTACCAGATGCATCAGCTTTGGGCCTTAACCTACTCTCCGCTGCTGCTGGCAGTGAGGGCTCGTCATGGCGTCATGGCACCTGGAGCATTCTAGATCGCTGGAGTTCATAGCACATAGGGATATAGGGCCTCCGATTGCCCGGGTGAAGTGACTGCCTTGGAAATCTGTTCAGAATTACGAGATGGGACCTCTTAAGGGGCTGCTACTGTTTTTTCATTAAAATCGGTTAAGGGTGATGGTCTGGCAACCTACAATTTAATAGCCGGAAGGATAAAGTAAGGGATTTGTGTGTCTTTAAAATGAACAAACACATAGACCCAACGTAAAATAGATCTCATCTTTCTGGAACATTTTCAACATCTGTTATCACAGTTCATACCACTCCCATCTTCTGTTTTGCAGGTTTGGGCAAAACTACCCCTGACCCTTCGGCTAGTATTACTCTGGATGGTGTAGAGTTTCCTCTTGGGACCGGGATTTCATCTGGTGTTAATGACACCTGTCTACTGTATAATGAGTATCCTTCTATGAGTGTGCCGTGTGAGCCCAAAGGAATGTTCTAGAGCTGTAGAATCGCTTATGTGCAGTCAGTTTACCTGGGAAAGACTATGATTAGAGAGTGTTGTATAGTGTGTCTCATGGTGAGTACTTCCTCTAAATGGCCACTGTACACTGAGATCTGACTCTCCACTGTAAGACTGGCTTACGGGGTATTATCTCCCTTGTTCCCCTGATTTCCAGAGGATTATCCCTCCTCTCTTATCTGCCTGGTAGAAACCCAGAAGGGCAGCAGCTGGGAAAGTTTAGGTGGAGGGGCACCAGCCCCAACTCCATGAAAAAGCCCTCAGAGTAACTGTCAGGTTAGCGCTGAGCAGCAGCCTGCCAGGTTGGGGAACTTAGCCCACCCTTGGGTTGGTCGCACTGGGGGTGGCGTGTGCGGGTTCCATTGTGAAACTGTGTGCTCCTTGACGAGCTTCCCCTCCAGGTACATTGTCTATGATATCGCTCAGGTAAATCTGAAGTATCTGCTAAAACTGAGATTCAATTTTAAGACATCCCTCTGGTGAATTACAAGATACAGCCGTGTCACACCCCAGTGACTCCGGTATGGATTCACCTCCTGCTTACGCATCAACCCACTGATCAGACACTTCAGCTAATTTTATGTGAACATGTGGTTACGTGTTAACAGGTTTTCCCCAACTTTTCAAGTCCCTTGTTTTGTGTTTTTTTTGGGGGGTGGGTGGGGGCGGGGGGTGATTTTTCCTTCTAGGCACGGCACTTGGGTGATAGAACTGACAACGGGAAAAGTTGTGGGGAGTTTTTGTTTTTGTTTTTTTGCCTAGACTAGTTCTATGGAAAGTCCACATTAGAATGTCTGCCTTACTGGTTTCCCAGGAAAGGAAAATAAATGCTTCCACCCTTTTACTAATATGTATGTTTCCACCGCTTACCTTTAGTTTTGATTTTGGAAAAATGTTAAGCATTTATTTTAAGGTAAAAATAAACTAATTTCTTACTAATTAGATTTTTCTTTTTATTTTGCATTTATTGTCCCCTTCTCGGCTTTCTTTATTTTTTTGTTATGTGAGGGATGTGGGGAGACCCAAAGGAGGAACATTAATAATTTCTCATACTTGAAGCAAAAAGCGCTTTCCTTTTCCAGAAACACTTGAACATGGAAGCTCTCGAAATACATATAGTAAATAAAAAGTTGGCGTTTGAAATTCTCCAGGTTGCTGTGAGCAATTTTGTCTTCCAAATTAAAACTATATTGCTGATAGACCCAAGGGCTAATGGTAATTCGCAATTAAAATGGTTTGGCTCCTGTATTTGTGTATTGTGTGTTAGTCTCATTCTGGCTGTGGGTACGACTGATCCTCACAGTGTGCAGTCCACAAGGACCCCAGAGGGATTATTGGAATGCCCCATCTCAGTGGCAGAAAAACCAAACATCAAAGATAAGACACTCATCTTAAACTTTTCTTCAGCTTGCCAGATACATTGTGGTGATAAAATTCCTCTCAGCAATTGTTCTATTCTGTGGAGGGTTATTTTACGTATGCCATATTGTGTCATCCCACCAGTTGCCCTCAAGTTGATTCCAATACATGGTGACTCAGTGTGTGTCAGAGTAGAACTGTGCTCCGTAGGGTTTTCTTTCATTGGCTGATTTTTCAGAAATGGATCACCAGGCCTTCCTTCCCAGGTGCTTCTGGGTGAACTCCAACCTCCAGCCTTTCAGTTAGCAGCCAAGTGCTTAACCATTTGCACCACCCAGGGACTCCTTCCCTCATACAGCTACCCTCTGTTTGAGTGATGCTTAAATGCTTACATTTAAGTTTCCTGGGCACCAGGGACTGTGTCTTGTGCTCACTTCTGGCCTTTTATGGAAGGGAAATGCGGGTGGGGTGTGGGCCAGAAGGTAGAGTCACAGGTGCGAGAAGGCAGCATCAGCACCAACGGTAGCAGCTGAGGCTGCAGAGCCTCTCGTGCTGGAAGAGCTTTCGAGCCACCAGTTGGGTTCCAGAAACCATCCCCCGCAGAGCAGAGGGAACAACCAGCGTGAGCTACTGTCTCAGACCCAAAGTTACACCAGTTTTTGTGGGGATTGACACAAAGGACAGACATCATTCAAGACAGGAAAGAAGGAAAAACGCTGTTTTTTGTGAGCTCAGCCATACTGGAAGTAATAATGGCAGCACGCACAGTTTACGAGCTGTGGCTGTGTGCTACAGTAGCCATGTTTGTGACCTCACGCAATAACAAATCTTGAGGGCCATACAGACCAAACTTAAGGTGTTAGATTCCAGATCCTTAAAGACAGGCCCCTAGTCAATTTGCTAACAGAGTTCTTACCTTTTTTCGGCATCTGTAACTTCTGATGAACATCTTCAGCTCTTTTGACGTGAGACTCCCACTCCTGATAAGCCAACCATTCAGCGAGGCTCCCTGGCCCCCTCATCCTGCATATTCTGTTCTTCACCTTTTTTTTTTTATCAGCACAGAGAAAGGCAATTAACCTCACAGTACCTGATTAAACAGTATTTTTAGGTTGGCATGATTGCCTAATGGTTCCCTGTAATCAAAACTGATTGCGTAAAGGGAGATTTGCAATTCTGAATCCATATTTTCTGTCTCCAAGAGGGATCCTCCATTTTAGGTTTGTCATCACATTTTGCTTCTCTTCACTTTAAAGACATTCACTTCTATCTCAGTGGCGCTAAACCCGAACCCAAAACAAAAAGCAAAACCTTTGTGCAGAAGTCCCAAGCGCTCCGTGGAAGAAAGACTGCCTGTCCCACGCAAGCAGCCCTCTCCCTGCCTCCTGCCTCTGCCAGAAATGCCCTTGGATGGCAGAACTGGGCTCACATTTCAAACCACTCTTCACACAGTGGCTCACGCGTTAGGTTTTTAAAAGTTCTAAGAGAAGCCCTACACGGTACTCCAGTGTGTTAACCAATGAATGCATGGGCAGTTCTCTCCTGCCACACGTCTGGTGTTGGCCTCTTGGAGGCGGAGAGCAGCTCCTTTAGTGTCCCAGAACACTTCCGCAAAGCTGCTGTGGAGTGGTTTGTCTGGAACTTGATCTTGGGAAGAACCACAGCACTGCTTTTAGGCAGTCAGTCCCCTGACTCAAACCCAGAGCAAGCCCTGGTGCTGGTGAATAGGCAGTACTGTGTGTGTGAGCTGCTGGGCTAAGGCCTCCAGGTAATACCTGAGTACTACTGGGACACTTTTCACTAGACTCTTGTGTGCCATCGAGTCAATTCTGACTCAGCGATCCTAAGGACAGAGTGGGACTGCCCCATAGGGTTTCCTAGGCTAGGCTGTAACCCTTATGGAAACAGATTGCCAGATCTTTCTCCTGCAGAGCTGCTGGGTGGATCTGAACCACCAACCTTACAGTTAGCAGCTGGGCACTTAACCATTGTGCCACCAGGGCTCCCTTCCATTAGACTAACCTCACATCTTTTATCATAAAGCTGGATGATGGAAAAGGAAGACAGAAGAAATAATGCATTTGAACTGTAATACTGGTGAATAAGACTGAATATACCATAAACTGCCAGAAGAACAAACGCCTGTCTTAGAAGAAATCAATCAGAATGTTCCTTCAAAGTGAGGATGGCCCCATGTTCATTGCAGCACTGTTCACGATAGCAAAAAGATGGAAACGACCTAGATGCTCATAAACAGACGAATGGATAAACTATGGCAAATTCACACCATGGAATACTACGCAAAGATAAAAAACGATGAATCCGTGAAATATAACATGGAGGAATCTAGAAGGCATTATGCTGAGTGAATTTAGTCAGTTGCAAAAGGACAAATATTGTATGAGACCACTATTATAAGAATTCAAGAAAAGGTTTAAACACAGAAGAAAACGCTGATAGTTACAAGGGTGGGGAGGGAGGGAGAGGGGTATTCATTAGCTAGGTAGTAGACAAGAAGTATCTTAGGTGAAGGGAAGGATAACACATACTACAGGGGAAGTCAGCACAACTGGACTAAAAGCTAAGACGTTTCCAGAATACAATCCAACACTTTGAGGGACAGAGTAGCAGGGGTAGGGGTCTGGGGACCATGCTTTTAGGGGACATCTAGGTCAATTGGCGTAACAAAGCTTATTAAGAAAATGTTCTGCATCCTACTTTGGTGAGTGCTGTCTGGGGTCTTAAAAGCTTGCAAGCGGCCATCTAAGATGCATCAATTGGTCCCAACCACCTGGAGTAAAGGAGAATGAAGAACGCCAAAGACAAGGAAAGTAGTAGCCCAAGAGACAGAAAGGGGCACATAACCCAGAGACTTCATCAACCTGAGATCAGAAGAACTAGATGGTGCCCGGCTACCACCAATGACCGCCCTGACAGGGAACACAACAGAGAGTCCTGGATGGAGCAGGAGAAAGGTGGGGTGCAGAACTCAAATTCTAGTAAGAAGATCAGACTTAATGGTCTGACTGAGACTGGAGGAACCCTGGAAAGCATGGCCTCTGGATTCTCTATCAGCCCATAAATAAAACAATTTCTGAGGCCAACTCTTCAGACAGGGATTGGACTGGACTGTGGGACATAAAGTGATACCCGTGAGGAGTGTGTCTCTTAGCTCAAGTAGATACAAGAGACTAAACGGGCAGCTTCTGTCTGGAGGTGAGCTGGGAAGGCAGAGAGGGTTAGGAGCTGGTTGAATGGACATGGGGAATCGGGTTGAAAGGAGGAGTGTTCTGTCACAGTATGGGGAGAGCAATTAGGGTCACATAACTATGTATAAATTTTTGTATGGGAGACTAACTTGAAATGTAAACTTCATTTAAACTACAACAATAAAAAAATTAAAACAAAAAAAAAGTGAGGATGGCAAAACTTCAGCTCACGTACTTTGGACAACACATTATCAGTAAAGACCAATCGTTGGAAAAGGACACCGTGTTTGGTAAAGTAGAGGGTCAGAGAAAATGGGTGAAACCCTCAGTGAGATGGATTGACACAACAGCCATACCAATGGAGTCAAACAATCATGAAGATGGTGCAGGACTGGGCAACACTTCATTCTGTTATATATAAGGTCAGCATGAGTCAGAGCCAACTAGACACCAAGTAACAACAACATGGTAAAGTTTATGGTTTATTCATTCAACACTGAAAGCCTACAAGGTGCACTATCCTTTGGTCTTCTCCAGAAACCTCATGTCGTCTCACTACTCAGACCTGAATATCAGGAATGATTTATCTTTGACCTGTTGGGCTGGTTTACCACACTCGAGTATCACCCAGGTTCCTTAAGGGTTTACATTTCCCTAAGTGGTTTCATTTCCTTTCCCTTAAATTCTGTGTTTCATCTCCCAAAAGGTTGCTTTTTTAAGGAATGGTGTTTCCACCACTTCTTCAGGCAGGGCCTTTCAAATTGTCTCTTTGGCGCTGGTAGCTGTTGAGTGAGGTCTGGTGACGCAGTGGTTTAAGTGTTTAGCTGCTAAGCGAAAGGTCGGCAGTTTGAATCCACCAGCTGCTCCTTGGAAACCCTATGGGGCAGTTCTACTCTGTCCTGTGGTATCGCTATGAGTTGGAATTGACTCCATGGCAACAGGTTTGGATTTGGTTTATGCCACTGAACCAACAGGCAGAGAAAGGGGGTTACACTACTGGCTGGAGTGAGTGACCCCGATGACCAAGGGGAAACGACCGTTGCTGCAGCGTGGAGGCAAGGAGGGCAATGCCCAGAACCCAGGGGATTCTCTGGGGTGCCCTTTAGTGCTGCCGCGTCCAATAGCAAAGGTTAACGGAAAACCACAGGAGCCACAACAAAAAATGACAGGACTCGAGGATTCAGACCTTTCAGGAATGAAAGTTTGGGTCACGGCACCAGGTGAAGAACCCTAATTAACTCAGGTTCTGGCTGAAGGCAAAGGAAATAAATAGGTAGAGGAAGAAGTCAGATATCAACTATGGCTTCATGACCAATTCCAGAAATGAGGGCTGAAGCAACCAGTTCAAGGGGCCATAGACAGTGCAGCTTTAAGCCAGACAACAGCTCTGGTCTGACCCTGTGGCCCAGGTCTAGGATTTCTGATGATGGGTTAGAATGGCTGCAAATACATGTTAAACTGGATTCTTGCTTATGCAGCATCTACAATTGTCAATCTAGGTTACATCTGTACCCCCAATTCCTCACCCATTTGTTCAGTGGACTCTGAGCAGCAGGTTGATGGTGAGGGATACTGTTGACCTCTCTGGAGAACCAGTGATGGGCTCAGCTTGGGGGAAGCAGGGGTCAGGGTCCAAAGAACAGAACCCCTGTGTCCCCTGGGGTCATGGTCAGAGCCAGGGCTCCTGCCTGTCTGGCCTGTTCAGTCTAGCCTCTTTCTCACTGACTCTGGAAAAAGAAGATGAATCAAGCCATTCTAATCCATGGTACCTACTTCGTAGAGCTTTTTTGAGAATATATGTGCTAGTCCCTGTAAAGTACTTAGAATGGTACCTGACCTGTGATACCCTTTCAACTAAATCATAGCTGTTATTGCTGAAATCCCAAAGAATGATTTTGCTGTAGTCTGAGTCCAAATAGGAAGCTCCAGGTAAGGAAGGAGAAACTAGAGAACAGCACAAAGAAACAGTAACCTGTGCTTAGTCGGGAGTTGTTAGACAGTCCTGGGAGGAGGAACCCAAGGCTATGTGTGTCCTGCCCACTGTACGGTCTCCCATGAAACACTGCCGTGACGTTGGCCTCCCTCTCAGTGTGGCTGCATCCACGTTCCTCCTCGTCATCCACCTTGACTGTGAAGCGACCTGTCCCTCCAGTGCTTCCCTCAGGCTCAGCCCCACTTCCAGGCAGGCCTGCTGGGGCTCAGAATAGCCCAGCTGCTGTCTCAGCAGATGGCCAGGCTAATTTTAGCCATATGGTACTCACCCAGGGACCAGGCTGGGCTTTCTAGATTTGAATAAGCTAGTGTGCAACTTTGGTTCTGAGCCAACAGCAAAGCTTTGAGTTGCTGTGATCTATGTGTCTGCCTAGCACTTTACAGGGATTCCAGAAATATAATTTTAAGGATGTTTCTTCTCTGAACCAACAAGAGTCTGAGCTACAGAGGCAGCAGGCAGTCTGGGACTGAACCAGGGGACTGAGTGCTGATGAGCATGTGAGAAGCAGGCCATGGCGTCAGCTCCTGCCTGCTCTCCCTGATAACAGGCAGGCAGGGTCCTCAGTATCCTGGGCACACTTACCTCTCATTGCTCTCTTTTTTCAAAATGAAAGATGAAAGCAGTCATCTTAGTCCCTGGATCATCCTCTGAACCACTTCTGGGTGATGGGCTGTGGAAGGACTGTGATCAGGAAGAAACTAACCACAGATGGCAACAAGAACCTACTCTGGCACTTTCACTTAGGTTCCCTCATAACCTCGTATGAAATAGGCAGACATGGAAACGGAGGCTCTGCCCAAGGTCCCACCTCAGGTTGGACTTGAGGAGCCATCCTGAGAGCTTGTGTTTTCCGGTGTGGTGTTTCCTCTCCTTCATCCCTGATATATGAAGACTTTGCCTTTCATTCATATTCTCCCAGGAAGTTAAGTGACAGCCCAGAGTGGCTTGGAGACCTGTATTCTAGCGTTGCTTTGCTTTCTCTAGGTTGATGACTAGTCACTGAAGGAAGCTGAGGACCAGAGAAGACACCAGTAGAAGGTAGAGGCTGGACTGTAATTCATGGCTTTCTAAACTGGGTCCATGAACTCTCAGAAGATGCCCGGATGGTCTTCAGGGAATCCAGAGCACACCTGTGTCAGTGGTTTTTAAGAAAAACCAGTTGCCATCAAATCGACTCTGACTCATGGCAACCCCATGTGTGTCAGAGTAGAACTGTGCTTCACAGGGTTTTCAATAGCTAATTTTTTAGAAGTAGATCACCAGCTCTTTCTTCTGAGGAGCCTCTGGGTGAACTCAAACCTCCAACCTTTTGGTTAGCAGTTGAGCGTGTTAACCATGTACACCACCCAAGGGAAAGCCCAATTAATGAGAGCTTAACAATAAGGACACATTGTGTCTCTCTGTCAAGCAGTGGACAGTTGCAGGATTGCTTAATCGGCTTCTCAATGCGTCTCTCGGCTTTCCCTTCATATTTGCAAGATGGCTGCTACACTCCTAGCAGCAACATCCAAGGACAAGAAAAGAGAGTTGCCCCTCATTCTTATTTTTGCCCTGTTGGTCCCAGTAGTCCTCCCCTCCAATTTCAGGCAGGGTTGGGACACATGCCTGTGGCCCAGCTGCACGAAGGCCGGTCACTGAGTGTCTGGCATTCTCAGTGTATCTAGGAGGAGGGAGTTCTGCCAGCAAGGACTCGGGGATTAAGAATGGCGGCTGAGTGCATGTCACACCTGGGAAAGCATATGCAGAAGTTCAGGCACGTGCACACTGTTTTCTGGGCAGTGGATCTGTAGGGCCCATCAGGTTCTCAGTGGTCCACGAGCTCAAGGACTTCCAGAACCGCAGCTGGGGTAATCACTAAGACTCCCTCCAGCTCTAACGTTCTGGGGTTGTGTGAAGAAAGATGTAAACCATCATAGAGATAGAAACAGTTGCCCAGAATAGTTTAAATGGTGGTACTTAATGCTAGTCTCATGGGCTCCATCAGGATTCAGTGACGCTGCTGAGGTCATTGTCAGACACCCCTGGGGCACCGAGCTCTCCTTTTCCTCCTTAGCATCTCATTTGCTGTGAACTCCAGTGTCCTTGCCCAGAAGATTGTTCCGCCCTGCTTCTCTGGGGGTGAAATCCTTTGCCTGAGCATTCACTGAGTTCTAATTGTAGTGGTAAGGAGACCTGATGGCACTGAAGCGCTCAGCTCCTAACTGAAAGGTCAGCAGTTACAACCCATCAGCTGCTTCAAGGGAGAAAGGTGTGGCAGTCTGCTTCCAGAAAGATTAAAACCACAGAAACTATATGGGGCAGTTCTACTCTGTCCTATATGGTCACTATGAGTTGGAATCAACGGCATTGGGTTTGGTTTTTTGGCTTTTAATTGTACTGATGGTGATTCCATTCCTTCTTGGGTTGGGCAGCCACAGAGGCAGCCAGGACACCGGGGACTGGCTCCCATTGGATGTGACGATGTCTGAGAAGGTCTCACATGGTAAGATAGCAACTCCTTAAGGACAGCAGTTCTACTCTGTCCTGCAGGATCGCTATGAGTCAGAATCGGCTCGGCAACAGCTTTGGTTTAGGGAGAGGGAGGAAGCCCTGGTGGCACACTTGTTAAGTGCTTAGCTGCTAACCACAAGGTCAGTGGTTCAAACCCAACAGCTGCTCCACAGGAGAAAGATGTGGCAGTGTGCTTGCATAAAGATTACAGCCTTGGAAACCCTGTGGGGCAGTTCTAGCCTGTCCTATAGGGTCACTATGAGTTGGAATTATATAATGTAATGCTATTCTGTGAGAAGAAAAAAAAAATATATATATATATATGTGCATGCATACAAAAAAGATTGCAAAGAAACCCCCTAAAAGTGAAAGCAATAGTGTCTAGGTGGTGGATGTATGGGTAATTTTTATCTTCCTGGTTTTTCAAAATTTTCCACAGTAAGCCTTTTTAATCAGGTAATAAAAACAATCAAGTTTTTGATATAGTTGGGAATTCTGTCTGTTCCCCTGTGACACTCTCACTATCTCTGCTATCTACTACTGATACTCACTGATCTTGAGTTCTTTAGTGTTTTCTGAGTTTTCGCGGTAACAAGCCCTGGTGTCCTCAGCCCAGGATGGAGGACACTGTGGCCTGGGGACACAGGCACATATGGGTGGCTTTCTGCTGGCTCCTCCTCCCCAAATCACCTTCTGGCTCACCCAGGTGCCTTAGCGAGGATGCCCTAGCGAGGGCATGCACAGGCTGCCAAGCCTGGGACCAGTGCTGGTCATCTTCTAGAACCCCCTGCCCTTACACCCAGGGCACACACCTGAAAGACTGCTCTGGCCTCAGTTTCTAAGAAAATGCTCTCCTCCCCAGAGACTTCGTCCCCGGGCAAGTTATAAGTGCCCGCTAGACAGAGACCCTGGGTGGTGCAAACAGTTAACGTACTTGCTGCTAACTGAAAGGTCCACCCAGAGGCACCTCGGAAGAAAGACCTGGCGACCTAATTCTGAAAACTCGGCCATTGAAAACCCTGTGGAGCACAGTTTTACTCTGAGACACACATGGTGCACCGTGAGTCAGAATCGACTTGATGGCTAATGGTAAGCTGGTAGAGAGAGACAAAGGGGTAGTCATTTTTCTGCCTGAATCACTTCACCAGACTGATTGTCTTTTCTGACTGGGAAGGTAGGTTTTATAGAGGAAAAGGTCCATGTGACTAAAGGTGGATTGGACTCCAAGGGAAGGGCATCAGCGAGCCCTGTCAGATGATTAAAGTTAAGGGAGAAAGGATCTGTGGACCAAGAATCCCCACTGTAAGAACTCTGTAAGGTTCTGGAACCCCGGAACTTCCCCACATTTGCTCTGATTGTTATCAGCTGCCTGATCCCACTGATGATTAGCAAGAAAACTCCTGAGATGAAGAAGGATCTATTTACTTGTCTTTAGTAGCAGCAAGTGGGGGCAGTGGTGGTTCAATAGCAGAATTCTCACCTTCTATGCCGGAGACTGGGGTTCAATTCCCAGCCAGTGCATGTCACACAGCCACCACCCATCTGTCAGCGGAAGCTTGCATGTTGCTAAAATGCTTAACAGGTTTCAGCAGAGCTTCTAGACTAAGACAGGCTAGGAGGAAAGGCCTGGTAATGTACATCCAAAAATCAGCCAATGAAAACCCTATGGATCACAAAACTTTGATCCAAAAGCGCTCATGAGGATGGCGCAGGATCAGGCAGCAATTTGTTCTGTAATGCATGGGGTTGCCATGAGTGGAGCTAACAACAACAAACAGTGGCAAGAAAGGGGGAAGCATAGCCAGAAAAGGAAATGTATAGAGACCAGAGCCAGTGGTTACCAGGGGTGGGAGGGAGGGGGAAAGGGGGATCATTGTTTTGGAAGCGCTGAGTTTGTTTATGGTGGTGGAAATCTGCCAATGGGTATTGGTGATGGTTGCCAACATGATTAATGTAATTGCGATCACTAAGTTGTACATGTGAAAAAGTTAAATTGGCAAATGTGTTATATATATTTTTACAACAATAAAAAATAAAATAAATTTAAAAAAGAAAGAAAGGGGGAACAGAGGAGTCTGGGTCCCACTCTTCAGACCCTTCAAGGGTAGAGGACGGCCTGACAGGGGGCTGTGGCCTGAGCAGTGGGAAGCCCATGATGGAGTCACCCCTACTCACATCATAAACCCCATAACCTAAGTGAGCTGGTTTAAAACGCAGGATCTCCCCGCTTTGGGTGTTGTGTCCCCTTAATCCGCCTGGCCCTGCTGCGCCCTGTCCTTTTCTTCCACCCGAGGTGATAAATGGTGCTCACGTCCCAGAGCGGTGGGTGAGTGCTGAGCTGGGAGGACGCACAGAGGTTTAATTTCCTGTAAGTGGGAGATCAATGGGCGGCAGCTGATTTCTAAGGAGTGGGTTCACTTTCCACAGTGCCTTCACACCACAAAAGCTGTCCACTTCCCTCCTGAGAGGGCCTGTGAAGGCAGGGCCCCCCAGACTGATGTCTTTTTGTCAGCGCCGCCCAGGAGAACTCAGGTATCTGAGGAAATGGACGGCTGTGTCTGTGACAGCCATGCCCTCTCACAGCCCCGGCTTGTTCCGAAGGTAAGCAAAGGGGCAGCAAGGAGTCAAACTGGCAGCATGTATAAGCTGGGAAAAACACCCGGACTCTGTCGTTTGAAAAAACCCTTTGCTCCATTGGTAGTTTGCCCCAAGGCTCAGTAAGAGCCGCCAGGTATTTCAAAGGCAGTTTAACAAATATCTTCGAGGTTTTTGCCTTTTATCCATGGAAGCTCTGGATTTGAGAAAGTTATTTTATATCCAGAAGTCTTACAAGCACTTCACTCTGCTTTTTTTTTTTTTTTTTTTTTCCTGGCACTAGCCTCCCTCTGCATTTTGAAAACAGAAAATCATTACCAAGAAATGGTAGAAAATCCTGAAAAATATCTAAGTGAAACAAAATTTTTTTAAGTGTTCTATCCTTTCTTAATCCTAGGGAACCCCCTTTAAAACCACCATCTTGGAGTAAATGGCTTGTGTTTAATGGAAAGCAACTAAGTTAATAGACTGAAATTAAATAAGGCCTCAGGGAATCTGCCAGTGACAGACTCCTGAATGGAGTCTCAACTCTCCCATGTGTAGAAGTCAGTGACTCAGCATTTCAGTTCTGCTTCAGAATGAAATACCAAAACCAAATCAAATTCTATGCCATCAAGTTGATTCTGACTCACAGTGAATCCATGTGTTACAGAGTAGAGCTAACTCCATATGGTTTTCTTGACTGTAATCTTTATGGTTCTTGATCATATGCTCCCTCCTGAAATGGCTGAACATCGACAAATTCTTTTTGGTATAGTGACTGTGTATTCCTTCCAACTTCTTTTGATGCTTCCTGCGCCGTTTAATATTTTCCCCATAGAATCCTTTGATATTGCAACTGAAGGCTTGAATTTTTTCTTCAGTGCTTTCAGCTTGAGAAATGCCAAGTATGTTCTTCCCTTTTGGTTTTCTAACTCCAGGTCTTTGCACACGTCGTGATAATACTTAACTTTGTCTTCTCGAGCCACCCTTTGAAATCTGTTCAGCTCTTCTACTTCATCATTTCCTCCATTCACTTTAGCTACTCTATGTTCAAGAGCAAGTTTCAGAGTGTCTTCTGACATCCATTTTGGTCTTTCCTTTCTTTCCTGTCTTTTTAATAACCTTTTGCTTTCTTCATGTATGATGTCCTTGATGTTATCCCACAACTCCACTGGTCTTTAGTCATCAGTGTTCGATGCATCAAATCTATTCTTGAGATGGTCTCTAAATTCAGGTGAGATATACTCAAGGTTGTACTTTGGCTCTTGTGGACCTGTTTTAATTTTCTCCAGCTTCAGTTTGAACTTGTATATGAGCAATTGATGATCTCCTTGGCAGCCGGCCCCTGGCCTTTTCTGATTGATGATATTGAGCTTCTCCATCGTCTCTTTCACAGATGTAGTCGATTTGATTCCTGTGGATTCCACCTGGCAAGGTCCATGTGTATAGTCACCCTTTGTGTTATTGGAAAAGGTATTTCCGATGAATAAGTTGTTGATCTTGCAAAATTCTATCATGGGATATCTGGCATCATTTCTATCACCAAGGCCATATTTTCCAACTACTGATCCTTGTTTCCAACTTTCTCATTCCAAACACCAGTAATTGTCAATGCATCTTAATTGCATGTTTGATCAATTTCAGACTGCAAAAGTTGGTAAAAATCTTTAATTTCTTCATCTTTGGCCTTAGTGGTTGGTGTGTAAATTTGAATAATAACTGGTCTTCCCTGTAGGCAAATGGATATTAACACTGACAGCACTGTACTTCAGGACAGATCTTGAAATGTTCTTTTTGATGATGAATGTGACGCCATTCCTCTTCAATTTCTTATTCCTGGCATAGTAGACCATATGATTGTCTGATTCAAAATGGTCAATACAAACCAGTCCATTTCAGTTCACTAATGCCTAGGATATGATTCTTTAAGCATGCCATTTCATTTTTAACGACTTCCAATTTTCCTTGATTCATACTTCGTGCATTCTGAGTTCCAATTAGTAATGGATATTTGCAGCTATTCTCATTTTGAGTCGTGCCACATCAGCAACAGAAGGTTCCAAAAGATTTACTCCATCCACTTCATTAAAGTTGATTCTATTTTGAGGAGACAACTCTTTCCCAGTCATATTCTGAGTGCCTTCCAACCTGAGGGGCTCATCTTCCAGCAGTGTATCAGACAATGTTCTGCTGCTATCCGTAAGTTTTTACTGGCTAATTTTTGTTTTTTTCCTAAGTACATCACCAGCTCCTTCTTTGTAGCCTTAGTCTGGAAGCTCCGCTGAAACCTCTTCACCATGGATGACCCTACTGGTATTTGAAATACCAGTGGCATTGCTTCCAGTATCACAACAACATGCAAGCCACCACAGCATGACAGACTGATAGACGAGACAGCATATGATTAAGAACTGAAGGTAATGAAGGAAAAAGTCTAAGCTGCACTGAAGGCACTGGTGAAAAATAAGGCTCCAGAAACTAACGGAATAGCAGTTGAGATGCTTCAACAAGCAGATGTGATATGGAAGTGCTCACTCATCTATGACAAGAAATTTGGAAGACAGCTACCTGGCCAACTGATAGGAAGAGATCCACATATGTGCCCATTCCAAAGAAAGGTGATCCAACAGAATGCAGAAATTATCGAGCAATATCACTGATATCACATGCAAGTAAAATTTTGCTGAAGATGATTCAAAAATTGTTGCAGCAGAACACTCGCAGGGAACTGCCAGAAATTCAAGGTGGATTCAGAATAGAACATGGAATGAGGGATATCATTGCTGATGTCAGATGGATCTTGGCTGAAAGCAGAGAACACCAGAAAGATGTTTACTTATGTTTTATTGACTACACAAGGGCATTCAACTGTGTGGATCATAATAAACTGTAGATAGCATTTCGAAGAATGGAAATTCCAGAACACTTAATTGCGGAATGTGCACATAGACCAATAGGCCTTTGTTCAAACAGAACAAGGGGATACTGCATGGTTTAAAATCAGGAAAGGTGTGTGTCTGGGTTGTATCCTTACACCATACTTATTCAATCCTTATGCTGAGCAAATAATCCGAGAAGCTGGACTATATGAAGAAGAACAAGGCATCGGGATGGAAGGAAGACTCATTAACAACCTGCGATGTGATACGCAGATGACACAACCTTGCTTGCTGAAAGAGAAGAGGACTTGCAGCACTTACAATGAAGATCAAAGACTACAGCCTTCAGTATGGATCACCTCGACATAAAGAAAACAAAAATCCTCACAACTGGACCAATAAGCAACATCAGCATAAATGAGAAAAATACTGAAGTTGTCAAGGATTTCAATTTATTTGGATCCACAAGCAATGACCATAGAAGCAGCAGTCAAGAAATCAAACATTGTTTGATTGCATTGGGCAAATCTGCTGCAAAAGACCTCCTCAGAGTGTTAAAATGCGAAGATGTCACTTTGAGGACTGAGGTGCGCCTGGCCCAAGCCATGATATTTTCAGTCACCTCATATGCATGTGAAAGCTGGACAATGAATAAGGAAGACCAAAGAAGAATTGATGCATTTGAATTATGGTGTTGGCAAAGAATACTGAATATAGCATGGACTGCTAGAAGAATGAACAAATCTGTCTTGGAAGAAGTATAGCCAGAATGCTCCTTCGAAGCAAGGATGGTGAGACTTCGTCTCATGTACTTTGGACATGTTATCAGGAGGGACCAGTTCCTGGAGAAGGACATCATGCTTGGTAGAGGGTCAGCAAAAGAGGGGAAGACCCTCAATGAGATAGACTGACACAGTGGCTGCAACAACGGGCTCAAACATAGCAACGATTCTGAGGATGGCTCAGGACTGGGCAGTGTTTTGTTCTGTTGTACATCGGGTCGTTATGAGTAGGAAATGACAGCACCTAACAACAACAATGCGTGTGTCTGTGTATATATATATATAGCAAATGCTTTCATTTTCTTCCCTCCCTTATCCCATTACTTATAAAATACAGATGTAAATGGGGATAGTGCATTTTTGGTTGTATGCATTTAGTTGTAACATGTTAGGTGCAAATATGACTATAAATTGTCTTTAACCAGAGATTATGTATGGTTTAAGGAGATGTGTACAGGTGCCAAGTTGACAAGGGGTGGACTATGATAGTTAATGTTATGTGTCAACTTGGCTAGACTATGATTCTCAGTGGTTTGGCAGACATTGGACTGATTGCTCTTCCATAGTGTAATATAATGTAATCACTTCCATGATGAGATCTGATAAAATGTAATTACCTCCATGATGAGATCTGCTATAAGCAGCTAATCAATTGAGAGGGGCATTTCCTTGAGGGTGTGGCCTGCCTCCAGTATACAAATGGATGTTCCAGCAAGGCTCACTCTCTCTCTGGATCTCGCATCTGACTCATCATCATCTGACATCCGGTTCTTCGGACATGAGCCAGCAGCCTGTCGCCTGACCTGCAGATTTTGGGATTCACTGCTCCTGCAGCCCTGTGAGCTAGCAGCCTGATGTCTGACTGCCAATTTTGGGTTCATCAGCCCCATAACCACATGCGTCAGGAGAAGCCTCCTGACACCTGACCCACGAATTTAGGACTTGCCAGCCTCCACAACTATGAGAGCCATTTCATTTAATTAAATCTCTCTATATATATTTATGGTGCCCTGGTGGTGCAGTGGTTAAGACCTCAGCTACTAACCAAAGAGTCAGCAGTTTGAATCCACCAGCTGTTCCTTGGAGACCCTATGGGGCAGTTCTACTCTGTCCTATAGGATCAGTATGAGTTGGAATCAACTCAGTGGCAATATATATATATGTTTATATATACTTACATATATACGTCTCACTGGTTTTGCTCCTCTAGAGAACACACCATTTCTTTATTGTTTGAAGTTATTCCAGCGAGGGTGTTCTGTTACAGTGAAGAATGCCATAATGGATATAGTTAAGAATTCTCAATACATAAAGGACTTAAAATATTTTCCGCATTGGAGAGAAAGCTCAGTATGTGTGTGTGTGTGTGCGTGTGTGTGTGTCCCAAAGGAACAGCAACATGTGAGGAGCAAACGAAACAGAACATGAGGGGAATAAAAAAGCTAAGGGCTAAAAATAGAGACAAATTCACATAGTTTGAGAGGAAATCACGCTTTAGAAGTAGAATTAGAAGGATACAGTAAGAAGTTAAGAGGAGGTACTAAGTAACTCTGAGCACTTAAAAATGCTGATGGTTAATGAAGATGCAATATGATTTGCTCAGCACAGAGACCAGGGAAGAGTTGAAATTCAAGAGCTAAGGTAGTAGGAGGAAGAACGAGTTCCAGGACTAGGGGTGGAGTCCACGAATGCACAAATACTTATTAAACACCTCCTCTGTGTCCTGCAGCTGCTCAGACAGGTGACACATTAAGTCTAAGAACACCAACCAAGGTACAAGATTTGCTTCCAAAAATCAATTGGAGCGGACTTTCTCCTGCATAATAGGCATGCTATAAATATTTGTTGAATCAACTAGGGACAACATATGACCAAGAAGCAAACTATTTGGTCAGAACTATTATGAGTCAGAATCAATTCAATGGATTTTTTGTTTGTTGGTTGGTTGGTTTATTGTGTCTTTGGAGTGTGGAGAAAGGAAAACCGCCAGGAGCTAGATTGATTCAGGAAGGGGCCATGGAGATACAGCAGCTGGGTTTTGAAATTTACAGAGGATTTATATGGGCATAGAAAAGAGACTAACTGGCATCGTGGTGGGTGAATTCTTGATCACAGGTCCCTGGCAGTAGCTGCAGGCCAAATGATTCCTATTATTATTCTCGAGAGACAACTACATTATTGATGCAGTGGAATTTGATGGGTGAATAATTGTTTTTAGTTTTGAAAAATGCGAAGTATTCCATTCAAACAGAAAAATGTACGGGGAGAAAAAAGCTTGAGAGTGATTAGTATAACCCCCTGTCATTCATTTCAATGTTGTAACTTTTATATCTTTTCATTAATAAACAGGCCTACGTTGAAGCTGGAACCCTGGTGGCACAGTGGTTGAGAGCTTGACTGCTAACCAAAAGGTTGGCAGTTCAAATCCACCAGCTGCTCCTTGGAAACCCTATGGTGCACTTCCACTCTGTCCTATATGGTCACTTCAGTTGGAATCGACTTGATGGCAATGGTTTTATGTTGAAGCTGGAGCCCTGGTGGCGCAGTGGTTAAGAGCTCAGCTGCTAAGCAAAAGGTCGGCAGTTTGAATCCACCCTCCACTCCTTGGAAACCCTATGGGGGTTTCTATTCTGTCCTATAGGGTCGCTGTGAGTCAGAATCGACTCAACAGCAACAGGTTTGGTTTTTAGCTTTATGTTGAATTTTAGCTGAAAGAGTCTTTGTGAAACTTTGTATCTAAGTTGTAGAGAAACTGGAGCTGTACAGGTCACTCAGTGCTTAGAAAATCAGTTGCTTGACTTTGCCAGTTGCTGGCAGTGTGATGCTGAATAGTTTCTTAAATTCTTGGTATGTCAGTAAAAGGAAGGCAATGGTGGTTCAGTGGTAAAATTCTTGCCTTTCGCTCAGGAGACCCAGGTTTGATTCCTGGCCAATGTACCTCATGCACAGCCATCACCCATTTGTCAGTGGAGGCTTTCATGTTGCTATGACGCTGAACAGGTTCCAGTAGAGCTTGCAGGCTAAGATAGACTAGGAAAAAGGCCTGGCGATCTACTTCTAAAAATCAGCCAGTGAAAACCCTATGGATCACAATGTATCCTGGCGGACAGCTGAAATCTACTAGTGTCAGACCTCATTTAACTTAACGAAGAGGGATGAGAATCAAGATCAGCACAAAGCTGATTCCTATGAGGTGGAGGTCAGACATACCTCCACTCTCCAACTTTTTCACCATTTCTGACACCAGCTTCCCATTGCTCCCTCCCCTCACCCCCTACTCTTTACTTCTATGCTAGGTTCAATAATACCTTGCAACAGCCACACAGAATGCACAGGCCATACTCACGAGTTTGTGGTATCTTAGGGAAGTACAGGCTACAACTCAGGATCAACTCGGAAGTAACCAGATACAAGTCAGGAGGCAGGATCCCATCGCTGTTGCTGTCGAGTCGATTCCGACTCATAGCAACCGTATAGGACAGAGTAGAACTTCCCCCTAGGTTTCTAAGGGTGTAATCTTTGCAGAAGCAGACTGCCACATCTTTCTTCCGCAGAGTGGCTGGTGGGTTCCAACTGCCAACCGACCTGTTGGTTAGCAATTGAGCGCTTATAACCACTGAGCCACCAGAGCTCCTTACGATACAGGATACAGTTCTTCAGTCAGGACAGCATCCACCCAAGACAGCTCTCAGCTTCTAGGCCATGCAGGTGGGCCTTCTCTCAGCCACGCCTGCCACCAGGCCTTCTCTCAGCCTCTGCCCTTCTGGGGCAAGTGTTCCAGCTCTTCAGCTCCACTGACAAGTGCCTGGAGGCACCCTACTCTGCCAGCAAGACTCCTGCCTGAACGCACTCAGCTGTCTCTAGCTCCGTGGGTCCACAAGCCCGGCGCAGCTGCCTTGCACCAATCTCCTGGTTCCCACTGCTCTTACTGCTGCGCCATTTCCCTGCTGCTGGGCTCTGCTGTGCTTGATGCCATTTCTCGCTGTCTTGCGCCGTTGTCAGTGTTATAGCTCTCTCTCTCTCTCCTGAGTCTAGGAGGTTCTCCATGCAGGGACCGTGGGTCCAAAGCACACTCTCCACTCCAAGCTCTTCTTCTTGATGGTAGTGAGGTCTCCCTCAGCCTCTGTGGGATTGGCCCTTTTATAAGCCTACTCCTCCCATCACTGACCAATCCCCTCAGTAGGCCACAGTCCATAAAGAAAATGTTCTACATCCTACTTTGGTGAGAAGTGTCTGGAGTCTTAAAAGCTTGCAAATAGCATCTGAGATACATCTATTGGTCCCATCTCATCTGGTGCAAAGGAGAAGAAAACCAAAACCACAAAGAAAATATTAGTCCAAAGGACTAACGGACCACATGAACCATAGCCTCCACCAGCATGAGCCCAGAAGAGCTAGATGGTGCCCAGTTACCACCACCGACCACTCTAACAAGGATTACAATAGAGGGTCCTGGACAGAGTGGGAGAAAAATGTAGGACAAAATTCAGATTCACAAAGACCAGACTTACTGGCCTGACAGAGACTGGAGGAACCCCCTGAGGCTATGGCACACAGACACCCTGCTAACTCAGAATTGAAGCCACTCCCGAAGTCCAGCCAAAGATTAGACAGGCCTATAAAACAAACAATAACACACATGAGGGACATGCTTCTTAGTTCGATGAAGGATACGAGATCAAAAGGCCCAAAAGCAAAGACCAGATGGCAGGAAAACTGGACAAATGTACACAGGGAATCTAGAATGGAAAAGGGGAGCATGCTGATACACTGTAGGGATTGCAACCAATGTCACAAAACAATTTGTGTATAAATTCTTGAATGAGAAAAAAAAAGGTTGTTGTTTTAAGCTCCTAAGCCGTGGGGTGTTCTGTTATGAGCAGGTGGATAACTAGAATAGTCACATAGCTGGTACGTGGCAAGGCAAAGAGTAGAACCCAGATTTACCCAACCCCAAAGCCTGCTGTTGATCTGTTTTGCTTTGTCTTCATTGCATCACGCATTCTCCCTGAGGTGTGAGGCCGTTAGGCACAGACGTCTCAAAGGAAATCCTCTGGGTAGCTTGTGTTCCTTGAACACGAGGCGTCATCAGTGATCCTGATCACACACCTGCTTACACTATGGTGCTCCACCCCTGCTTGTCATTCACATGCAGGCACATCTGAAGGCCTCAGAGCAGTGGTGTTCCCTGACTCCTGACTAGGTGTTGAGACCTGGACCTGCTATTCCAGTTGTAATGAAACTCACCAAATGCCACCTCCATGGCCAACACACAGGCCAGTGTGTTGCCTGCTATGGGCCAGCAGGCTGAGCAATGCTGGGCCTCCAGAGTGGCCATGAGAGATGGAAGAAGGGCTGACGGCAGGCACCAAGCATCATCTGACAAGTGGAATAAATAAAAGGATGAAAAAATATATGTATCATGCAAACACTAGTCAGAAGCAATCTATATTACTATCAGACAAAGTAGACTTCAGAATAAGGACTACTACCGTAGATAAAAGACATCTCATAATGCTAAAAGGGGAAATTCCTTAAGAAGCTAACCATCTCAAGTGTGTGTATACCTAATAACCGAGCTTCAAAATACAGGAAGCAAAAACTGACAGAACTGAAAGGAGAAATAGACAATTCCACAACTACAGTTGGAACTTTCAACACTCCTCTCTCAGTAATTGAAATAACAAGTAGAGAGAATATCTGTAGACAGAGAAGATTTGAACATTATCAATTAATTTGACCTGACATTTACATAACATTCCACCTAACAATCACAAAACATAGATTCTTTTCAAGTGCAGATGTAAGATTCACCAAAATAGTCCATGATCTGGGCATAAAACAAGTCTCACATTTAAAAGGACTGAAACAATACAGAGTATGTTCTCTGAATACAACAGATCTAGAAATCAAGATCTCTACACACCTATTGGAATGGCACATACAGGCACACAAAAGAAAAGCTTAAAAAACTGACAATACTAAGTGCTGACAAGGATACGGAGCAAGTGGAACTCTCATACGTTGCTGATAGGAATGTCAAATGGCACAATCACATTGGAAACTACTTGGCAGGTTCTTAAAAAGTTAAACATACACCTACCATACAACCCAGCCATTTCACTCCCAGGTATTTGCCCAAGAGAAATAAAATATATGCTCACAAAAGACTTGTACATAAATATTCATAGCAGCTTTATTCACAATAACCCCAGGTGCAAATAATCCAAATACACATTTATGGGAAAATAGATAAGCAGTTGTGACATGTCATACATAATACTATGTCATACATAATAATATTATGTCATACATAATACTATCCAGCAATAAAAAGGAGCAAACTATTGACATATGAAACACATGGAGGAATCTCAAAAACATTATTGCTGAGCTGAAGAAACCAGACCCAAAAAGGTACATATACTATGGTCTATTAATATAAAATTCTAGAGCAGGTGAAACTGCTGTAGAGTGACAGAAAGCAGATCAGCAGCTGCGTAGCTCTGGAGAGGGTGGGGTTGACTGCAAAGACATATGAGGGAAACATTTTTGGTGATAGAAATGTTCTATACTTTGATTGTGGTGGTGTATACAACAGGTGTGAAAATTCATTGAACTGTGTACTTAAAATGGGCATATTTTATTTTATATAACCTTTACCTCAAAAAAGTTGATTTAAAAAGAAAAAAAAAGTTGTCAAGATGCTATCCTCTTAAGAGTTGTGCCCTACACTAAATGCACATTGCATTTTATTTTAAAATTAGTTGTGGTGCAAACTATTTGTAGACGTAAAAATAAAAGCCAACATTTATCCACAATCCCACCTGTCTTAGGCTGGGTTCTCTAGAGAAGCAAAGCCAGTAAAGCATATAAATACATGTAGAGATTTATATCAAGAAAATGGTTCATGCGGTTGTAGAACCTGGAAGGTCCCAAGTCCGTGGGTCAGGCTGGAGGCTTCTCTTGATTCACGTAGCCACAGGGGCTGGTGAACCCAAGACTGGCAGGTCAGATCACAGGTAAGCTACTAGCTCAAGTCCTAAGAACCGGAGGTCAGACAAACAGGAGCCAGCTGCAGGATCCAGGGCGAGCAAAAGCCCACGAGCCTTGCCAGAATGTCCACTTACATTCAATGCAGGCCACATGCCCAAGGAAACTCCCTTTCAACTGACTGGCTACTCACAGCAGATCTCATCATCAAGGTGATCACATTATATCAGCCTCAACATGGAGGTGATCACAACATCAAACGACTGCCAAACCACTGAGAACCATGGCCCAGACAAGTTGACACACAATCTTAACCATCACACCACCCCTAAATAAATTAAGCTGTTTTCATCTTCCTTCTTTGCCCCCCATCCTTTGCACATATGCATACTTTAGTTTAACTACAGCATAGAAATAGAGATTAGTGAGGTTTTGGGTTGCAAATAACAAGCCCAGGACAGGAGTGCAGCCAGGCCTCAGGAAGGACAGGACTGGAACCGGGGCGGAGAACATTGCCAGGACTCTCTCCCTCTCCTGTCTCTGCATCTCCCGTGTGTCCACTGCCTTCTTTTCTCTGTGGACTGGCTTTTTTTCTTCCCTTGTAAACATGGCAGAAAACACAGCCAGGGAAAAAGACAAGTTGTGCCTTATGGTGTAGCTGTGTGAAGAGTGACTAAATCCACTCTTCTGGATCTCATTTCCAAATCCCTATGAAGAGACTCATTGGTTTTGGTTCCCATCCCTGAACCAATTAACTGTGGCAAGTAGTGGGGAAGAAAATCTTGGGTTGGCGTTATCCTTGAGCCAATCCAGTGTGGCCTGCTCACTATTGCTGCACCTAGGGGAGACGAGCTTTAGGCCTCACAGTGTTTGGTGGGTTCTTGCTGTGGGACTCAGTCACAGGGCCCACTGCTACAGCTGAAGCACAGGTGTTTAGGACAGAATGTACGTATTGAACAATTCCTGAAATAAATATTGACAATTTTGATGAGCAACAGGTCAAATTTCTGGCAGAAATGTATATTCTTATTGATGAAAATGACAATAAAATTGGGCCTGGAACCAAAAAGAATTGTTGCCCGAATGAAAACATTGAGGAAGGACTATTGCATTGAGTCTTACACGTCTTCTTACTCAACACAGAAAATAAGTTACTACTGCAGCAGAGATCATATGCTGAAGTTACCTTTCCAGGTTAGTTTATCAATATTGTTGTACTCATCCAGTAAGTGATCCAGGAGAACCTGAAGAAAATGATACAGTTAGAGTAAGAATGGCAGCACCAAAAAAGCAAACAAACCAAACCAGTCGCCATCGAGTTGACTCTGACTCATGGTGACTGGAACTGGAACTGTGCTCCAGTGGGTTTTCATGGCTATGACATTTTGGAAGCAGACTGCCAGTCCTTTCTTCCGAGGTGACTCTGGGTGGGTTCAATCTTTGAACCTTTTGGTTAGTAGTTGAGCACTTAACCATCTGCACCATCCAGGGACACCAAAGGGCAGCACAGAGGCCTTTAAAAGCTGAATTGGGAACTTCCATGGAACAGGTTCCCCTAGAAGACATTAATTATGTAACATGAATTGTACCAGATTCAATCTGATGGTATTTGGGGTAAATATGAATTTCATTACATTTTGTTTGTGAGGAAGAATGTAACTTTGGATCCAGATCCCAATAAGATTAAGAGCTATTGTTATGTGTCAAAAAAAGAACTAGAAGAACTTCTAAGAAAGCTCCTAATGGTGAAATTAAGATAGCCCAATGGTTTTAAATGATTGCAGAGACTATTCTCTTTAAATAGTGGGATAACATTATTTGAATCAATTTGTTGAACATGAAAAATATACAATGTGAAAGTATGGACGAGTGATTTAAAAAGTACTGAAAAACTTCTATTAAACTTAAAATGATTTAAAAAAAAAAATCAAATCCCAGACCCAACATCCTTGAGATCTTTAATGGTGACACTAACCTTCACCTTCCTCACACCCAGGATTTGATCTTGTTTTTGTTTCAGTATCTTGGGAGTGGGGGGCGGGTGGTGGTTTTGGAGGCTCCTACTTAGCCTTTAGCCTTCCCCACTATAACAGCTCTTACTCCACAAACCAAGGACCAAATGAGGAGGGTTACTCCAACTGCCAAGTAATACTCTAAGGGATTAGGGAAATGACCATCGTTATGGATTGAATTGTGTCTCCCCAAAATATGTGTTGGAATCATAACCCCTATACCTGTGGATGTAATCTAATGTAATCACCATTCATAATGCAATGTAATGCAACATAATCAACTGATTGAGGTCATATCAGAGTAGGGTGGATCCTAAACCTAATTCTTTTTTTTTTTTTTCACATTTAAAAAAAATTTTATTGTTGTACTTTAAGTGAAAGTTTATAATTCAAGTCAGTCTCTCGTACAAAATTTACACATACATTGTTATGTGACCCTAAGTACTCTCCATATACTGTGACAGCACATTCCTCCTTTCCACCCCTGATTTCCCGTGTCCATTCAACCAGCTCCTGACCCTCTCTGCCTTCTCATCTCACCTCTGGACGGGAGCTGCCCATTTAGTCTCATGTATCTACTTGAGCTAATAAATCTAATTACTTCTGAGTTATATAAAAAGCAGCATAGACACAGAGACATACGCACAGCCACAGGGGGAGACAGATGCCATGTGAGGATCATCAAGCCAAGGAACCAAGGAATGCCCGGGACTACCTACAAAGAAGGTATCAACATGGCCAAAACTCTGATTTGGACTTTTAGGAAACTAGAAAACTAAGAAGGGAAGGAGTCTCAGACTGCAGTGCAACTCTGAGGAAATCTTGACCAGGCTGATGAGAGGCTGTATTAATTATGCTTTAATTACCTTATTTGTTTGCTGAAAAGATTCACAGAACTCACTGTTTATACTCACAGAAATGTTTGTTACAGGCAAAGGATACAGGACAGCAACAGCAGGAGGAGGCTACGCCATACAGGGTCTAGAAATCTCAGGCACTTTGTCCTCCCACTGCAGAAAGGCACAGGATGTGCTTTGTCTCTGATCTGGAACCATTAACAGTATACATACCAGGAAGCCCAAAATCTATTTACAGTGGAGATCTCTTACAGTGAGCTGGTCAGGTAGGAATATTCCAGCTCCATGACCTGCCGTAATCATTGAAGCTCCCTACCATTACCCATTGCTGTCGAATTGACTCTGACTCATAGCGACCTTACATGAAGCTCCTTAAGTTCCGCCAAAGAAACAATTACTAAACAATGCTGACAGGCTGGTACATCCTGCCCCCAAAACAACTCACAGACCGACGGTTGCAGAGCATCATTTAATATATGCCATAGTGTTGACCAAGGGTTACCATCATGACCCAGGCAGCTCTGTAGATAAGCATACAGCCAATCCATGCTTGAGGTTAACCTAGGCCATGCAGGAGCCCCAGAGCATGCACGACCATTATAGGAAATGGCTCAGCTCTAGCAGCTCTGCCATGCTCACTTATTGGCTAGGAACAATCTGGGGAGAGCTTGGTGTCTGTATGAATGCTGTGGCAGATCCTAGGGTGCAGCAGTTGGAGACTATCAGCCAACTACAGTCGTCCTTCGGTATCTGCAGAGGATTGGTTCCAGGACCCCCGCGAATACCAAAATCCGTAGATGCTCAAGTTTCATATATAAAATGGTGTAGTATTTGCATATAACCTATGCACATCCTCCTGTATACTTTGAATCATCTCTAGATTACTGATAATACCTAATACAATGTAAATGCGGTGTAAATAGTTGTTATATTGTTTAGGGAATAACGACAAGGAAAAAAAGTCTGTACGTGTTCAATGCAGACGCAACCATGGTAGGCCTAACTACATAGGACATGTCAGTAACAACGTGACTTTTTTTTCCCGAATATTTTTGACCTGTGGTTGGTTGAATCTTTGGATGCAGATGCCACGGATACGGAGGGCCTACTACACTACTCACAGCAGAAGATCTAAGTGGCACACCTCCATAGCTACAACAACTCACTTAAGGAAAACTTTTTTAAAGCCAACCCTTGTGTGGCCCGTTTATATCTCTAGTGCTATCTCTTGACACATCTCATCTTAAACTCGCCAGCCATCCTCAATGACTTAAAATTTCTGGAATAAAAGCCATGTTCTTTCTTATCTCTGGGCTTTTGCACATGACCCTCTGCCAATAACACTTCTTTCTTCTTCCACTTCCTCTCCTAACTTCTACTCATCCTTCAGGTCTCAGTTCAGAGCCCACTTCCCTAGGAAACCTTTCTCGTTCCTGCCCTCCAATCTATGCTCCGATAGCACCCTGTTCTCAAACCTATTGCAGCACTCATCACACTCTCGTAATTGCCTGTAGAATTTGTAAACCCCACCGGACAGTAAGCTCTGTAAGGGCAGACACTATGTCACTATGTGCCTGCTTGTAGTGGGTTGAATAGTATCCTCCCCAAATTCATGCCCACCCAGAACCTCAGATTGTGACCTTATTTGGAAAAACAGTCTTTGCAGATGTAATTAGTTAAGGTGAGATCCTACTGGTTTAGGGTGAGCCTTAAATCCAACGACTGGTGAAGAAGAAGAGAGCACACACAGAGGAGGCACAGACAGGGGAATGCCATGTGTCTTAGCCATCTAGTGCTGCTATAACAGAAATACCACAAGTGGATGGCTTTAACAATGAGAAGTTTATTCTCTCACTGTAGTAGGCTAGAAGTCCGAATTCAGGGTGCCAGCTGCAGGGGAAGGCTTTCTCTCTCTGTCAGCTCTGGGGAAATGTCCTTGTCATCAATCTTCCCCTGTACTAGGAGCTTCTCAGTGCAGAGACCCTGGGTCCAAAGGACACTCTCTGCACCTGGCACTACTTTCTTGGTGGTTTGAGGTCCCCAAGTCTCTCTACTTCCTTCTCTCTTCTATATTTCAAAAGAGATTGGCTTAAAATACAACCTAATCTTGTAGATTGAGTCCTGCCTCATTAACATAACTGCCTCTAATCCTGCCTCATTAACATCACAGAGGTAGGATTTACAACACATAGGAAAATCACATCAGATGGCAAATGGTGGACAATCACACAATACTGGAAATCATGGCCTAGCCAAATTGATACATATTTGGGGGACACAATTCAATCCATGACACCGTATGAAGACAGAACAGAAATTGGAGTGAGGCCAAGGAATGCCAGGGATTTGGGGCAAGAACCAGAAGTTAGGAGAGAGACATAGAACAGATTCTCCCTCAGAGTCTCCAGAAGGAACCAACCTTGCTAACAGCTTGTTTTTGGACTTCTGGCCTCCTGAACTGTGAAAGAATAAATTTCTCTTGTTTTAAACCACCCAATGTGTGTTAATTTGTTATAGCAGCCACAGGAAACTAATATACTGCCAAATAACTGATAAGGAGTTTCTAAAACCAAACTGAGGCTTATGTTGAGCAGCTTTGAAGAGACCTTAGAGGCTCCCTCTAGAATGTGCTGATAACTATCCCGGCCAAGATAAAGCAAGCAGCAACATAGTCACAGCTGCAGTAGTAAGAAGAAATAGGAAAACTAAACTGGGAGGGACCACCTCCATGTTTTAAGTGCTTGCACTTGAAATAGTAGAGGCATGGCTCCACAAATGACTGAGGGCTCTCCAACTTCACCCAGATCTTCTGACTTTCAGAAACAATTAAGACTGAAAATTTAAGCATAGGTACCTTTGTCACCAGGGAAGACAAAAGACCCTATGTTACAATTAAAGTTCAATGAGGAAATGAAAAGAATTGTTTTTAGATAGCATTGCACAAGTGGTTGTGATCTCTATAACACCCAACACTAAGATGAGGAAAACTTTTGGGTCTGAGGCCACCATCATTGAGACCCTTGCCCAAGCCTGACTACAGATAAGTCCCTTCAGGTATCCAACAAACCCCTGTCAATTTGTTGGGCCAAGATATTCTAAATCAGTCTATTTGAAAAGTACACTGAAAAAGGATAGATTATTTTGCTTGGTATAACAAGGTCTTAGAAAAGGGACAAATTATTCTAAATTGCTTCTCTAAAGGATCTATAAAGCATGTGAAAGACAGAGTTAAGAGAATATTATAATTTCCTACCTCTGGATGGTATTATTAAATTAGATTATAATATTCCTTTAAAGAGCTTTATTCTGATTAGTTTACAAATAAGTAAGTGCTTATATAAATTCAATATTCCTAGTATTCATATAAATGAATGAAAATGAATTTGTTCTGACAAAAGTTTTTATGCTTTGTAGTATGTCAGCTAAAAACAGTTTCCAAGATCTTTTTGATAACTAGGCTAGACTGAGTATATGAGATGTATTCTGTTAAAGGAAAAGAGAGTAATTTTGTCCTAAAGTAAAAAGACTGGTTGTTTCAGAATAAAACACACACACACACACACACACACACACACACACACACACACACACACACAAACCCAGATGGATACAGAAGGTCATGGAATGTCGGAAGAAAGTTGAATAGAAGGTTATCTAAGATTTAACAGGTTTATTTACAGGGTTGTTAAAAAACTTTAATATTAAATAATATGCAGACCTAGAATTTGGTTTTCTACTAGGTTGTTCTTAATGAAGAGTTGTAAAATGACAGAAGGCTAAACTTAGTGCTAAGAGAACAGCAACGAAAGAGTCAAGCCTCCTAGCAGAATGGAAATCTTTAGAAGGTGAAAGTTTTATTGAAAAATTAGATGTTTAAATAGACTTTATGCCATACAGAATAATTAGGTTTATTTAATATGTTATGAACTGCATGAGAAATCTTATCAAAAGACATGCTTAACTTTAAGCTAAAATTGAGTTGAATATTATTAATACATTTCAGAAATCAAGTTCTTAGATATTTGTCAACATTCTCTCTGTCCCTGTTATGTTCTGGTACTACTTTGCCTGATATTAGACAACAAAAGTATAGTATTATCAGTCACAATTTCAGTTTTTTTTAAAGTATTAACTTACTCACTACTTATTTCTTTAGTTTAAAAAGTAGCATCATCTAGGCCAATGATTTTAACTGAAGAATTCACATTGTTTACCCATAGAGCGTTTATTACTATTCAGATGTTTAGAGACTTGATAATCTTAGCGTATTTTTAGTATATCCTGACTATTTGGTATTATGTCTCAAGATTATTATATGATATATCTGAAGTTCTTTGAAAATAAGGTTACTCATTATGTTTAGAGATATTTTTGTCTAAAGTTTCTTTTTAATTGACTATATTTAGCTTTGCATTACTTTTGTAGTTAATTCCTGTCTTAGGCTGGGTTCTCTAGAGAAGCACAACCAGTGAAGCATATATATATAGAGAGAGATTTATCTCAAGGAAATGGCTCATGTGGTTGTAGAGGCTGGCAAGTCCCAAGTCCATGGATTAGGTATCAGGCTGGAGGCTTCTCCTAACTCACATAGCTACAGGGGCTGGAGAACCCAAGATCGGCAGGTCAGATGGCAGGCCACTGACTCAAGTCCCAAGAACTGGAGGCCAGATGATGACAAGCCGGATGTAGGATCCAGAGCAAGCAAATGAGCTTTGCCAGAATATATATATATATATTGGATGCAGGTCACACCTCTGAGGAAACTCCCTTTACGAGTGATTGGCTGATCACATCAGATCACATCATGGAGGGTGACTACATCATTACATAACTGCCAAACCATTGAGAATCATGGCCCAGCCAAGTTGACACACAACCTTAACCATCACAATTCCCATAAGGTCTTTCACTTTTAAGAATTATTGTTATAAGTTAACCATGGCCATTTTAAAGTTGACATCTGCAGATAAGTTTTACTTTACTAATTCACTGAAAACACTTGATGAAAGCATTTCAATAGAAATAGACTAAATCAAGATTTCTAGAACTCTTATACAGAAGCTGATGAGATTTTCAGGCTGCTACTGATCCAGAATTATATGGAACCAAAAATTAAGCACACAGGACTAAATAAACTAAAACAATTACTATCAGGTTTATATGAGAATATTGCTGATGTTCAATGTTCTATTGTCTAGAATAATTGCTGGAAAGTCCATAGTCCTTCCTTATGTTGCCCATACTGACTCCACACTGTTCAATCTGAATTATTAAAATATTGTCACAGATTAAAGAAGCCTTTGACGACCAAAAGCCAGACTCCAAAAATCTGCCTAACTTTATCCCCAGGAGGCTATGTATATTAGAAAAGACACCTGAAGCATGCACACAGACACACACACACACACAAAAGATTATGTATCTTGAGGAGACTCAAGTTTATAAAATTTTTGAGCTTGTGCCCTAGCACTCTGTCACCTTGTGTATTACTGAGGTGTTCCTCTAAAAAATTTGACTATCTATTCCATGCACCCTTTACCATCATATTATGAGAAGCAGAGTGACTAAGCAATGGCATGGTGAATATACTAGATAGTGCCTAGCTACCGAATAAAAGCACGGTAGCATCTGGGGTCTTAAAAGCTTGAAAGCAGCCAACTATGTTACAGCACAACTAAAAGACTATGCAGAAGAAAGTGCTCTTATAGGTCTTTCAGCTCAAAAGGGAGGAATGATAAGGAGGTTCTAAAATCAAACTGAGGCTCTTAGTAAGGCTAAGATGCCTGATGACTAGGCTCTCAATAAAGGGTTAATCCAGATCACGCTGAGTAAACAGGGAAGAGAGACAGAAAGAAAAGTAATGTATGTGCTTAGAATGTTCCAGGAAGCATGTGATGCAAATGTGATGTCCTCGGAAAGAATGTGTGCAGGTGGTCCTCTGGAAGGAGATTAACTGATGTGAAGAAAGAACTGTTTTTGAAAGCTTTGTGGGATTAGTCATGCCTAACTTTGTGTATAAAAGCTCAATTTTGTCTCCAGAAAGACAGAGCATTTTGGAAATTCTCTCTGAATGCTGCCCAATTCGAATCATTATATTCCCTCAATAAAACTCTTTACTTTTGCTTTCAATAGTGGCTGGTGGGTTCGAACCACCAACCTTTCGTCAGTAGCCAAGTGCTTAACCACTGCACCACCAGGACTCCTTACACTGCCACACAGTGGGCGCTTGATAATTATTTGCTTAACCACCATTGGTTAATTGCACCCTATTGAATTTCCTTGAAAACTGAGGTTAAGAAGAGAAAGCAAAATCAGTGATTATTCAATTATTCAATGATTATTCAATGTTTCCTTACATCCCATGGACACATGTCCTGAATCGGCAATCTTTCTTAATTAGAATCCATCAACAAATCTGATCTATGTTGAGCCACTGGGCAGCTTTCCGATGACATCTCCCCCTTGGGTAGCCTAATCTGATGTACTCCCCTAATTGGTGTTCCCCACAATTCGTTTAGGAAATTCTGGACAATGTCCGAGTGTGTTTGCGTGCGCAGAGAGCGTGTCTCAACTGTGCTTCCCAAGAACTAATCTTCCATGACTTTTCCATAGCTTGTTACCCAAGACATTGGTGAAAGAGGTTGCCATTATTCCTTCAAGGAGGTGTTATTCTTCCTTAGCCTTGGCTCCATTATGCTGGTTGAAAAACAAAGAAACCTCCATAATTAACCTGGGGTACACAAGTAAATTTTGCCAAGCATAATGTCTTTAGAATTAGCATCTCGGAAATAACATTTAATTCCTTCTGGGCACAATTTAGGGAACCAGGACATAGGAAAGAGTGGCAGGGAGCTGGTGTTCACGTGCTGGGATGTTTGCCAGGTGTTTTACGTAAGTGATCTCATTTAATTCTCACTATAGCCCTAGGAGGTAGGTTTAATGATCCTCGTCCCTATTTTATTTTTAACCAAATAAAACTTTTACCTGGGTCTTAGGAGAAACAGGTATTTGATGATCCTCCTAGGGGTCGTTCTAAGGAAACAGAACCTGCCAGGAATTCAGTCTGCATCTTCCTGTAGCCACTTGGGTCCAACAGGAAAAGCAGCTTCTCTTTCTAGCATAGTTTGCAGAATAGTAAGGAAAATGTTTGGAAGAAAAGACAGAGTGAAAAGGAAAGCAGCTTGTGCTTGGTCTTTTGTTTGCAGCTAGCATTTAAAATTGCCCAGCAGAGCCTCTCTGACTTTGCATCCTCACTAAATGGCTTAGAAAGCGATCCAGTAAAAAGTGACAATCAAAGATTTTAGATTGAGACAAAACCCAAAATGTCTAAAAATAAGATTTTTAAAATTGAGATATAATTCACAAACCATTTAACTAATCTGTTTACAGACTACAATTCAATCAGTTTTAGTATATTCATAGTTGTGTGACCATCACCACAATCAATTTTAGAACATTTTATCACTCAAAAAGAAACTACATACTCTTTAGCAGTCTTTTTCCATCCCCTTCCCCCCACCTCGCTTCCCACAAGCAGCCCTAGGCAACCACTAATCTACTTTGCCTTTCTAGATTTGCCTTTTCTGGACATTTCATATTGTCAAGTGGATATTTCAAGTGGAATCGTACTACGTGTGGTCTTTTATGACTGGCTTCTTTCACTTGGCATAATGTTTTCAAAGTTCATCCATGGTGTAGCAAGCATGAGTACTTCATTCCTTTTATGGCTGAACAAAAAACCTATTGTATGAAAATGCCATATTTTGCATATCCATCAATTGAAGGGCATTTGGGATATTCTCACTTTTTGGCTATTATGAATAATGTTGCTATCAACACTCACATACCAGTTTTTGTGTGCACATATGTTTTCATCTCTCTTGGGTATATATCTTAGCAGAATTGTTGGGTCACATGGTAACTCTGGAGCCCTGGTGGCGCAGTGGTTAAGGGCTCAGCTGCTAACCCAAAGGTTGGCAGTTCGAATCCAACAGCCCCGCCTTGGAAATCCTATGGAGCAGTTCTACTCTGTCCTGTAGGGTTGCTATGAGTCAGAATTGACTCAATGGCTCGATGGCACCTAACAACAACAACATGGTAACTCTATGTTTAACCTTTTGAAGAATTGCCAGACTGTTTTCCAAAGTGTCTGCACTATTTTACATACCTACCAGCAGTGTATGAGAGGTCCAGTTTCTCCACATCATCCCCAACATTTATTATTATCTTATTATTTTTTTTTTTTATATTTTATTGTACTTCAGGTGAAGGCTTACAGAACAAACAGTTTCTCATGTAACAGTAGTACACATGCTGTTTTATGACTTTGGTTAACAACCCCACAACATTTTAACCCTCTGAATTTTTTTTTTTTTTTTGGTGAAAATACACATAGCCAAAGATACACCATTTCAAAACTTTTTATGTACACATTTAAGTGACATTGACTATGCTCTTCCAATTGTGCTGCCATTCTCACCCAAGATGAAGGCTTAGAGGACAAAATAGCCTCCCATTTAACAGTTACTACAAATGTTGCCCTATAACAATGGTTAACAATCTCACAACACATCAACAGTATCCTTACTCAACTTCTGTTCCTCATCATTAGCTTCCTACTCCTGCTCTGCCTTCTGGCCCTTGTCACTGGAATCCTGTACCTCGTTAGTCTCATTTAGTTTTACTGGGCTGTCCACTCCCAGGCTGAACAGTGAATCTCGAAGGTAACTTCACCTCTGAGCTGAAAGGGTGTCTGGGGGCCATACTCTTGAGGTTTCTCCAGTCTCTTTTAGGCCAGTAAATCTGGTCTTTTTTTTTTTTTTTTTTTTTTTGTGAGTTAGAATTATGCTCTACATCCTTCTCCAGCTCTGTCCAGAACCCTCTGTTGTGATCCTGGTCAGAGCAGTCAGCGGTGGTAGCCGGGCACCATCTAGCTGTACTGGACTCAGTCTGGTGGAGGTCTTGGTAGCTGTGGACAGTTAGTCCTTTGGACTAATCTTTTCATTGTATCCTGTTCATCCCCAACATTTATTATTATCTTATTTTTTTTAAAAAAAAAGAGGCATCCTAGTGGGTGTGAAGCAGTATCTCATTGTGGTTTTGATTTGTATTTCCCTAATGACTAATGATGTTGAGCATCTTTTCATGTGTATATTGGTCATTTGTGTATCTTCTTTGGAAAAATGTCTATTCACATCCTTTGCCCATTTTTAAATTGGTTTGGGTTTTTTTTATTATCGGGTTGTAAGAATTCTTTATATATTCTAGATACAAGTCCCTCCCTTAGATATATGATTTCCAAGTATTTTCTCCCATTCTGTGGGTTGTCTTTTCACTTTCTTGATAGTGTCCTCTGAAGCACACATTTTAATTTTGATGTCCAATTTATATATATTTTCTTTGAATGTTTTGTGCTTTTGTGTCATATCTAAGAAACTGTCACATAACCCAAGGTTCCAAAAATTTATACCTATGTTTTCTTCTAAGAGTTTCATAGTTTTAGCTCTTACATTTAGATCTTTGATCTATTTTGAGCTAATGTTTGCATATGGTATGTGAAAAATAAGAAATAAGATTTTAATAAAAACTTTGTATCACAGTTTTCATTAGGGAGGTAGTGTCACATACTAAACCCCACTAAACTTGGATATTTCATCCAGAATATCTACCATACGTAAAGAATTTTACCTTTTATTATTTTATCAACATCTATCCTCATACTGTGATCTAGGTATGACAGTGTAATTAAGTTCATCTCCCAGATAGAAAAACTGAGGCAGACAGGTGCAACAACTTGTCCAAGATCATAGTGTGCACAAGTGATGGAGCCAGGGTTAGAACCCATGTCTCCTGGCTCTCATTCCTGGTGCCTCTTTCCACTGCTCAGATTACACTGCAGTAGGAGGATTTTGTAGGGCTTTACCAGGATAGCCATTGAATATGTTTTGTGTTGTAAAAAAGGTGTTCTAGTAAAGGAAAGAAACCAATGCTTACTAGAAGGCTTGATAGGCACTTAATTTACATTACATCTTTTAATCCTCATAATAACCCTTTGTTATGGATTGAATTGGTTCCCCCCAAAAGATAGCTTGAAGTCCTAACTCCTGCACCAGTGAATGTGACTTTGGGAAATAAGGTTTTGCTTTGCAGATGTTATCAGTTAGTGAAGTCATACTGGAGTAGGGTGGGTCCCAATCCCCTTATAAAGGGATTGAGCGGTACTTTATAAAAGAGAAGGACAGATGAAACAGAATCACACAGGGGGAAGACAGCATGTGAGGATCCATCTACAAGCAAAGGGATGCCAAGGGTTGCCGGCAGCCACCAGAATCTAGGACAGAGGCATGGAACAGTTCCTCTCTCACTCAAAGTCCCCAGAAGGAATGGACACAGCCAAGACCCTGAATTTGGGTTTCCAGCTCCAGAATGGTGAGAAAATAAATTTATGTTACTTAACGCCACCCACTTTGTGCTAT
This sequence comes from Dugong dugon, assembly GCA_030035585.1. Classification (NCBI taxonomy): domain Eukaryota; kingdom Metazoa; phylum Chordata; class Mammalia; order Sirenia; family Dugongidae; genus Dugong; species Dugong dugon. Next base: position 15,702,328 of record CM057469.1, on the reverse strand, counting down.
TTTGTTATGACAGCCCTAGGACACCAATATATCCTTCAAGAGAGGAAGGAAGAAACTAAAAATTCCTGAGAGCCATTAAGTCATTTGCCCAAAGTCACAGTCAAAGGAAGAAACTAGTTGCTGTTCAGTCAATTCTGACTCATGGTGACCCCATGTCAGAGTAGAACTGTGCTCCACAGGGTTTTCCATGGCTGATTTTCAGAGGTAGATAGCCAGGTCTTTCTTCCTATGTACGTCTTGGTGGACTTGAACCTCCAATTTTTCAATTAGCAGCTGTTACAGACTGAATTATATCCCCCAAAACTGTGTGTCAACTTGGCTAGGCCATAATTCCCAGTACTGTGTGGTTGTCCACCATTTTGTGATCTGATGTAATTATCCTATGTGTTGTAAATCCTAACCTCTATGATATTAATGAGGCAGGATTAGAGGCAGTTATGTTAATCAGGCAGGACACAATTTATAGGATTAGGTTGAATTTTGAGTCACTCTCTTTTGAGATATGAAAGACAGAAGGGAGCAGAGAGAGAGAGGGGGACTTGACTACCACCAAGGAGAAAAGCCGGGAGTAGAAAGTGTCCTTTGGACCCAGGGTCCCTGCACTGAGAAGCTCCTAGACCAGGGAAAGATTGATGACAAGGACCTTCCCCTAAAGCCAAGACAGAAAGCCTTCCCCTAGAGCTGGCTCCCTCCTAAGCTATGAGAGAATAAACTTCGGTTTGCTAAAGCCATCCACTTGTGGTATTTCTGTTATAGCAGCACTAGATAACTAAGACAGCACGGGAAGGCGTAACAGTTTGCACCACTCAGGGACTTTAAAGGAAGTAGGGGAATTGAAATTTGAACCCAGATCCTGGTGCCATCACTCCCAAAAAACTAAACCCATTGCTGTCGAGTTGATTCTGACTCATAGCCACCCTACAGGACAGAGTAGAACTGCGAACCGCCCCATAGGGCTTCCAAGGCTAGAATCTTTATGGAAGCAGACTGCCACATCTTTCTGCCTCAGAGTGGCTGGTATTTGCAAGCTGCCAACCTTTTGGTTAGCAGCCAAGCACTTAACCACCGTGTCACCAGGGCTCCACTACTCCTGGCATATTTGAATGCTGGAGCCTGAAAGAGCTGAGGCTGGGGTTCTCCTACCAGCTCTGTAAATTTTTCTTCTTTTTTTTCAATAAAATGAAGATGCTTTTCATCTAATTATGGTGGAGATTATCAAGTGAAGTGAACTCTGTAGTCTTTATTTTTTTCATTACCAACTCAAATTCTCAAAACTTTCTGAAAAGTATTTATAAAAGCATTCACATACAACAAAGCCTTATTTAAGTTTCAGTGGTAGAATTCTCCCCTTCCATGTGGGAGACCTGGGTTCAATTCCAGGACAAGGTACCTCATGCACAGCCACCACCTGTCTGCCAGTGGAGGCTTGCGTGTTGCTATGCTGCTGTAAAAATAGCATGGGGGCATCATCATCTGACCTCCTCATCTAACTTCAAAAGTGGGGAGGAGAATCATTTTCAGCATCAACAGCCCAAGGCCGACTGCTATGAGGTGGAGGAGATCAGATATACCTCCACCCTCCAACCTTTTCACCAGTTTTGCAGCTGTCCCTCCCTTAGCACTCTCTACTTCTCTGCTGGGTTCGCTAATTCATTGCAATGGCCACACAGAACTCACAAACTGTACTTACAGTTATGCGGTTTATTAGAAGTTAACAGGTTACAATTCAGGATACAGTTTTTCTATCAGGACAGCCTCTTCTCAGCCGTGCCTGCAGGCAGACCTCTCTCTGGCCCTCGGCCTCTCAGCCATCAGCCCCTTGGGCCTCTTGGGCTGCCCTGACTCTGCCCTGCTTGGGCAAATGTTACAAAGCTCTTAAGCTCTACCAGTAAGTGCCCAGAGGCACCCCACTCTACTGTAAGCCTTGGGCTAAAGGCACTCAGGTCTCTAGCTCCATGGGTCAGCAAGCACAGCTCCACTGACAAGTGCCTGGAGGCACCTCACTGCGCCAGCAAGCCTCCTGCCTGAAGGTGCTCAGGTTTCTTGCTCTATGGTTCTCTGCCACGCTTGCTGCCACTTCTCGTCCTCTAGCACTGTCTTTGGTGTTAAGGTTCTCTGTCTCCTGGGTCTAGGAGGTTCTCAGTGCAGGGACCCAGATCCAAAGGATGAGCTTCGCTCTCCTCTCTTCTTTCTTGGTGGTAGTGAGGTACCCCCTTTTCACCTCTGGGATGGTTCATTTTAAGCTTAGCGGGATGGCAAAACTGACCAATTCCCTTCTTAGGGTTCCATGCACCTTATTTGCTTGGTCTCACCCCACAAAAGTGCCATGTATCTTATCTGCATTATTAGCAAGCTATCAATCCCCTTGGTGGGCCACAAGCACCTTATTTGCATAGTCCCATCCAATCATTTGGTGGGAGTTAAAAGACCATGGCGAGAAAGGCATTATAAAAGCAATCCACTGCACCACAGATGCTGAACTTCCAGACTAAGACTGACTGGGAAGAAAGGCCTGGGAATCTACTTCCAAAAATCAGCCAATGAAAACCCGATACATTACGATGAAAACCTGTTGTGTGTGCACGGGGCCCCCATGAGTCAGGGGCAACTCAACAGTAGCTAACAACAGTACAACATACTCACACACATACAGTGTCTTCAGTCATTGCAATTGATATTTTACACAGAAATAACTCAATATATGATTAATGGGCCATGGGACTGGAAATCATAAAATCTGATATGCCTGAAATGTGGCCCATGTTTATTTTCTTACGGTGTATTTTTATTTAGCTTTTTCATGACTTAGTATCCTTATCCAAATTTTAGTTAAAAGAAAAAAAAAAAGCAAACAAGTGCACATATATAATCTTGTCATTTTAAACTGGAGGAAATTTAACAACCCTGTGATGCTCACGCATTATTCTCACATCAGAGGGAGAAACCGAGAGTGGGCCAGATTTCTGATTCTATCACCTGGCCGCTACTGTCCTCCCATGAGTTACCAGGATGTCAGGACGATCAAGCAAGTCAATGATTATAAAACTTTTCTTAACTATCCATACAGTTAATAAGTGGTAGGTATGGGTCTGGAATATAGCTCCAGGCTTCAGGAAGAATCAGGGTTTTTGTTTGAAGCGTAGATCATCAAGGAAAGTGCCTAAACATCTACATCTAAATGGTAGGCCTGTGTATGTTTGACAAAACTACCTTGTGATAAGGCACCCTGGTGTCTCAGATGGGTTAAAAGCTAGGCTAACTGAAATGTTGGTGGTTCAAACCCACCCAGCAGCTCCACAGGAGAAAGACCTTGGCGATCTGCATCTGTAGATTACAGCCAAGAAAACCCTATAGGACAGTTCTACTGTATCACATGGGGTCGCTATGAGTTGAAACTGACTCTAAAGCACCTAACAACAACCTTATCATAAAACCAGGTTTACCTTGATCTAATGTGGATGTTCCTGATGGTTACATTAACAAAACTCTGCACAAAGCAAGCTTCTCCTACTCAGCTAACCTGCTTCGTGTTTTATTCCTATTCTTTCATTCTCTTACTCACCTCCAGGTTGGTACTGAAGTGCAAGCTGCTGAAACCCCCCAGGTGCTGACTATAGGGAACAGTTTTTCATCTTCTTAGAGGGCAGATCAGAATGTGTTTAGAAGGCATATGAGAGGTTAAGTACGAGGGAAGAATTGTTTTGTAAAATTAAACTTTTTCATACCCTGCTGCCCCTCCTACCTCAGTAAGTGGCCATGCTAACTACTCAGGTTCCCAAGGCAGAAACTTGGCATTATCGATAATACTCCCTTTTCCTCACATCCAGTGAACTGCCAAGCCTATCTTTTTCACACCTGTTGAGAGGTGGAAGCTTCCTGTCTCTCCATCCCCTCTGTACTACCTACTCAGTAGTAGCGGTGGCATCAGCAGCAAACATTTGAGTCTAAATGCGTGCTACGAACTATTATAAAGACTTTACATCTATCAAATTATTTAATCCTCACAACAACCGTTATTATCTGCGTTTCAGATGAGAAGCTGAAGCTTGGAGAACTAAGAAACTTGCTTGAGATTACATAGCTAGCAGCGAGAATACCAACCCAGGCCTTCTGAACCTCTGCAGCCACTAGTACAGGCATCTCTCCTCTGCTGTGCCTGCCCCAACACTATTCCTCCTAACTGGCTTCCAGGACTCTCATCTTGTCTCCTGCCAATCCACTTTCCACATTTTTGTCCTAAAACACAAATGGAACCATGCTACCAGAGACTTCTCTGGGGCTCCAGTGCTCTTAGCAAGTCCAACCCCTTAGCCTGGGCTGGCCTTTGCGTACCGTTCCGTTCTCATCTTGGTCTACCACTTTTGAGTTCCTGGACTTCACCCATACTGTATTTTCACTGCTTAATTGTCTCCCTTCCTCTCCTACAACCTCCTCCCTCCATAAGTTCCTGGAAAGGACTGGAGCGCGATAACATTTGTTAAATGAATTGCTGAAAAGCAGCAGCGGTTCATTACTGGACAGTTTTACAGACGGGAATTGTGAAATCTTTCTCTGGGCTTCTTTGAAAACAGGATGAATTCTCATCCAGGGTTCTCTTAACATTTTGATCAGGGTACTTCATCACCTTGTAGTATCACTATTGGTTTTTGTCTGTATCCTCAGGAAACCTGTTATTCATGTTGTAATTCTCTCCCAGCTCACTGCATGCGCCAGGGCAGAACGGATGAAGAATCTGAGCGGAACAGTTCTTAGGCGCCGGCCTAAGCGACTAACTTCCTGACCTCTCAAGGTCTCTCTTCCAGACTCCCTGCAGCTCAGGTTCCAAGAGTCGGGAGGGGTGGGGATCCCCGAGTTCTGGACGGACACAGTCGGGAAGCTGCGGCCTGGGTCCCCCCCACCCCCCACCCCGCCCCGCTCTCCGTAGAAAGGAGGGGATGAAGACGGAGGAGAAACGTGGTTTTTGGGAACCGTTAAAAATATACTCCGAGTAGGGCCCCTTCGCGTAACGCGACCAAAAACCAAGGGCTTCTCTAGCCTCGCCAGGCCCACAGGTGCCTCCTCCCGGCCCCCGCCTCAGCCTGCCGGGGCCTCCCTCCCACTTTCCCTTCCCTTTTCCCCTCGGAACAAACAGCTCGCAGTTCCCGCAGCTGCAGCGCGAGACGAGAAACGCGCGCCGGGAGTGGGGCCCGGGCGGGACTCCGGAGCTCGCGCCGCTCCCCCCGCGCTCCGGCGCCGGGCCCGGGCAGGGGAGGCGCGCGACGGGCCCTTCCGCGCCATCTCCCTCCTCCCGCCCGCCGGCCCAGCCTGGGGCGCGGGTAGAAGGGCGAGGCGCAGCCCCATTCGGCGGCACCCCTCCCCGGGAAGGCGCGGGCGGAGTCCGGCCCACCTCTGCCGGCCGCGGCGGGAGTAGCGCAGAGCGGCGCCGCGGGCAGCGAGCTCGCATTCGAACCTCCCTCGCAAAGACAGTCTCCGCCCCACAATGCACCGCGGCGGGCAGCCTTTGAAAAAGCGGCGCGGCTCGTTCAAGATGGCGGAGCTCGACCAGTTGCCTGACGAGAGTGAGTAGCACCTCAAAGCACCCCTCCTTCTTCCCGCCGGCCGCCCGCCCCGGAACTGCCCCGGCCAGGACAGGCGGCCGTGCCCTCCGCCGGGGGGGGGGACTAACTGCCAGCCCCACCGTGGTCCTCCTAGTCCTTCCACTCCGGTGTTGCCCCCGCGTCGCCGCCTTTGTTATGGTGTCTGTTGTGTTGGTTTCTGGGGTTGTGTGAGCGCCAGGGCCGGAAACCGAAAGCTCGGAGTCCAGCCCGTGCCGGGCGGAGGCGGTGGCTGCTCCCCTGGCCGGGTTGGGGCCACCCGGCCGAGGTGGAGGAAGAGGGGCCCCGGTGCGCGGGGGCTGCCCTCGCTGCCTGCACCACTCGCCCAGCGCGGAGAGACGCCTGCCGGGGTTATGTAACTCGCCTGTCCCGGGGCCCGGGAGGGCTCGGGCTGGGGAGGGGGTGGTCACAGCCCCGGCTTCTTGCCTCAGCCTGGGATCTTGTCCTGTCGCAGTTCCTGCCTCTACAGGCACTTGTGGTCTTCACTGTCCCCCCTCCCCACCGGTGTGTCCACCTCTAGAAGTGTTTCCGTGTCAAGCGGCTAGCCCCTTTCCCTGGGACCACAGGTGGCTGTGGACCCTTCCAGAGATAATCCAGACTGGATACACAAGTGTTCAGGTAGCCCCCATCCCACAGACTTTGTTCTGTGTGTGTGTCTCTTTAAGATTCATGGAGTACCCTGTACACATGGATGTGACCAACACAGCATACATATAGTACTCTTCCTGATACCCACCCCTGTGCAGTGCTCACTAACCACGGTTACTCTGCCATCCATGGGATCTCTGCGACATACATGCTCACTTGTGTTTAGTAAGTAAAAGCACCAATTCCATAGTTTAAAGCACAATGAACTTAATTTTGTAATTTTCAAAATGGCACAAATATGTAAAAAGGCAAATAGTTTAGCTAATTAACAGAAAAGGCCCCGAGTCCACACTCACTTTTCAGTTTATGTATACATAGCATTTCTGAGAGTTTTAGTGTAACAAAAAGAAGGCTCAATCATTGTTAAATCATTTGTGCAAAAGGCAAACAGACTTGAAATGACAGCTATATACAGCCAATTCTGTTTTGTTTGTGGGGTCCCATATCCTTAACGTGTTGTAACGTAAATAAAAAGCTCAAGTTGTTGTTAAGTCAAGCCAGTGAAAAGTTGTATTAAAAGAGTTTGTGTTTTAATTTGCTCTAGATCAGCACTAAGTTCCAATAGAACTTTCTCAGTGATGGAAATGTTCTATTCTGTGATGTTCAATAGGGTAGCCACTAGCCACATGTGGTTATAGAGTGAGTACCTGAAATGTGGCTAGAGTCCCTGAGGAGCTGAATTTTAACTTCTGTTTAATTTTTATTAAGTTTAAATAGTCACATGTGGATAATAGCTCTAGACTGTCCGTGAGTTTTACTGTTTCTTGATTGGAGAATACAGTTCATTGTGGCTTAGGATGCTCCCAAATAAGAGTGGGCCTTCTAAGCACAATGTACTTCTTATCTGAAAAAGTGTTTTGTTTTGTTTTGTTTTCCCATCCTCCTCATCTTTACTGTAAAGAACTCTTATCCCCTTATAGAAGTGTCTGTTTTGTAGTCATTCTGTTGAATAAGATGTGTTTTAAGTGGCTTTCAGTACACCTCTCATTTGGAATATTTTGCTTCATCATCATCATCAAACATTTATCGGGGACTTCCTACGGTTCTTTGAAGGAACCTGGGAGTCACGTTGTTGTTGTTAGGTGCCATGGAGTCGATTTCGACTCATAGGGACCCCATGTTGAGTAGAACTGCCCCATAGAGTTCTCTAGGCTGAAATCTTTATGGGAGCAGATTGCAGCTCCACTCTCAAACTATATAACCTAATCATTTTTATTACTTTGTAACATCTCTGGTATGGGTGTGTGTGTGTGTGTGTGTGGTGTGTGTGTGTGTGTGTTGTCTATCTTGTTGAAACAGGGATTGCCTTACCTGGTTTGTCACACTGCCACAAATCAAGTATACATAACTACTTCATTTATATGGAGAGGCATTATTAATGACACTGGGACAGGGTCTTGAAAAAAGAAAAGAAATTTCAGTTTGATAATGGAAATAACAACATGTTTCTTTGCCAAGTTTAGGCAAGGAGACTGACTAAATATATTAGCTAATAGCCAGCATAAAATTGTCAATAATAAACGCTGCCATTGAGTGAGTACTTGCTACGTACCAGACACGGTGCAAAGCATTTTACATATATTTGCTTATTTAATCCTCATTTCAATTGAGGTGAGTACTTTTAAGAGTTTGACTTTCTATATATGAGGAAACTGAGGCTATCTTCAGCTCAGATCTTTCCTTTGAGCTCTTGCACTTATCATCTCTTACCTATTTCACATCCTCTTTTAGATGCCTCAAAGGCCCCTCAAACTTCCCAGGTTCAAAATATAACTCAGTCTCACTCCAGGACAGAGATAATTTCGGTGGTTTCTGTCTTAATGAAAGCTCCACGATTTATCTAGCAGAGGTCGTCATCTTTGGCACTTTCCTCTTTCACTTCCCCTATTTAAGCCTTTATTGTAACTTCTTCCTTTTAAGTGTCTTTCAAATCTACCTACTTTTCACCATCAGCCTAGCCCAAATTGTCACCATCTCTCATCTGATCATCTGAACACTTCAGCCTTCCATTAATCCACCCCTTCAAGATGCACACACACACACACACACACACACACACACACACACACACACACACACACACACACACACACACACACACACACACACACACACACACACACACACACACACACACACACACACACACACACACACACACACACACACACACACACACACACACCCGAGAGCGAGAGAGCCAGAGGATTCTTTCAAATGTAAATATGCCAACGTCATCAACGTCATCCTTCTGCTTAAAACCCTTTAGTAGCTATAAGACTCTGTGTGGTCTGATCCCTCCCCACCTTTCCAGCCTCATTTTGTCTTCCTCTCATTCTGTCCCTTAGAGCTACACTGGACCTTTTTCATTTCCTCTACTCACCAGACTCCCTTTTCTGTAGGACCTTTGCACATGCTATTCTCTCCACCTGGAATGGTCTTCCTCCCCTCTCCTCCCTTCCCCTCCAATTAACTTCTACTTATTCTTTAGATCCCATTTTAAGCTGCTTCAGAGCGATGTTTTCTGTCCTACCTGACTAGATTACATCTTGTTACTAAACCGTTGACTAGCACTGTGTAACTCTTTAGTGGCTGCTGTCACAGTTGTAGTTTCACGTGTTTATGTGACTGGTTGGTGTCTGGCTCCCTTACTCTGTTAGAGCCCTCCGCCCCCCTGCCAACAGGTTTGGTTTGTTTTTGTGCGTGCTTGCATTCCCAGTTCCATGCCTCGTGCCTGGCTTACCTCCCTGACCTCTTCATACCACTCTTTGCTTGTTATTCTTCAAGCACAGTGGCTTTTTTTTTTTTCTCTTTCTCATCTGTTTCTTGAATATTCTAAGCTAATTTCTACGTCGGGGCTTTTTACCTACTGTTTCTTCTGCCCAGACTCATTGTTTAGTCCCCTCCTCTTCTCGTGGCTAGTCTTTCTCAAATGTTACCTCTTCGGAGAAGCTTTCTCTAACCACACTAGGTAAAGTACCCTCCCACACATACACACACTGATATCACCCTATTTCCTGTGTAACAATTACTGTGAGCTGTAATTGTCGTTTAGCTTGTTTATTGTGTGTCTCTTTCCACTAGAACGTAAGCTCCCTGAGAGCAGGGGCTTTATCTCTCTTGGTCCATGGTGTATCCCCAGCCCCTAGAATAGTTCTTACCGCAGGCATTCAACGAATACTCGTTGAATGAATGAATGAACATACTCAGCTAGAGCAGGGTTCTAACTTAATCATACTCACCTGTGTGTAAAATCAATGTTCTTAACCCAATAGGGTTTGTTGTTGTTGTTGTTAAAGTAATAACAGTAACATTATATAAAAGTTAGTCATGTGCCATGTGCACTGATTGGAATTCTTTTACATGTACCATCAGCCCTCCATATCCATGGTACCGCATCTGCAGAACCGCGGATCGAAAATATTACCAAAAAAAAAAAAGCACTCAAGGGCCTGGGGACAATGCGGAAGGCAGCACAACACTAGTTTCGGCCCCAGGAATGGTATGTGGCTGGGAAGGAAGAAGCTCCCAGGGAACCGAGGCAGCCGCACCCTGACACAATTTGGACAAGTGAGGACACTAGGAATGGGGTTGCGAACTTACGCCCAGGTACTTCTTGGCCCAGCGGAGGATCTGACGGAGCTTGTTTGTGGCAGAGTTCTCGGATCTGGAAGCAGAGTACAAAGTTGGCAGGTCCAGGACCTAGCAGTCTGCACTGAGTATGTGCCGGCGTCCAGAGTCACCCAGGACCTCCTACCCGAAGGACCCCTGGCTCGGAGGGTAACCTGCAGCGGGAGGGCCCGTGTGCGGCTGTCCTTAAAAGTGCCTGCTTTGATCCAGCCCTTCCTGCATCCGCACTAACCTGGCCATAACGTGGCCCAGCCATCACTATTCCACTTGAAAGCAAAACACTTCATTCCTGTACTGTGTTAAAAAATACATACTACGGCCGTTTTATATAAGGGATTTGAGCACTTGCGGATTTTGTTATCCGTGGGGGTCCTGGAACCAATCCCTCGTGGATACCGGGGATGACCGTATTAACTCATTTAATCAGCATTTTACAGATAAAAGAGTTGGAAACCCTGGTGGTGTAGTGGTTAAGAGTTCAGCTGCTAACCAAAAGGTCAGCAGTTTGAAACCACTAGGCGCTTCTTGGAAACCCTGTGGGGCAGTTCTACTCTGTCCTGTAGGGTCACTATGAGTCGGAATCGACTGGATGGCGACGGGTCTTTCAGATGAAACAGCAGCACAGCGGTGGTAGCAGCACAGAAAGGTTAATGCGGAAGGTACGACAACAAGGAAGTAGAAGTGCCAAGATTCAAATGCAGCTAGTTGGTTTTTTTTTTTTTTTTTAAATAGTGTTTTTGGTGAAAGTTTAAACAGGAAGTTAGGTTCTCATTTAACAATTTCTATACATATTTTTCGGTAACATTGGTTACATTCTTTGCTTTCTCTTTATTTCCATTAATCTAGTTTTCCTGTCCCCTCCAGCCTTCTCATCTTTGGTCTAGGGTAAATGTTAACTATTTGGTTTCATCTAGATGATTATTTTTGAGAAGCACAGTACCCACGGGGGATATTATCTTATGGGCCAATCTGTCATTTGCTGAAAGGTGACCTCTGGGAGTGGTTTGAGTTCCAAGTTTAAAGAGTATCTCAGGGCGATAGTCTCGGGGTTCATCTCATCTGTAACAGTGCAGTAAGTCTGGCCTTTGTGTTTTAGAGCCTGTATTTTTCACCACAATGTAGTACTGCCTTACACAAAAGGAAGAAGGTTAAAGGTCAGAATCACCAAGATATACTTCCTGCCTTCATGGAGTAGAATTGATACCCCATGTACCTCACACCTTTTCCTTCAGATGTCTGTTCAAATGTCACCTTATCGGAGAAGCTAATGAAAATAGCAGCCCACCACATGGTTACTTTTTCTCCAATGGGCCTTATTGTTCTTGCTGTTGTTGTTGGGTATCTTTGAGTTCGTTCTGGCTCGTGGTGACCCATGTGACAGAGTACAACTGCCCCATAGGGTTTTCTTGGCAGTAATATTTACGAAAAAGGAGCCCTAGAGGCACAGTAGTTAATCCCTGGGCTTGCTAACTGAAAGATGGGTGGTTCAAACCCACCAGGCTCCTCAACAGAAAGATGTGGCAGTCTACTTCCATGAAGATTACAGCCTTGGAAACCCTGTGGGGCAGTTCTACCCTGTCCTGTAGGGTCGCTATGAGTCAGAATCAACTCGATGGCAATGGGTCTTTCTCCTTTGAAAGGCTGGGTGGGTTTGAACTGGGAACCTTTCAGTTAGCAGCGCAGCACTTAACTCATTGTGTCACCAGGACTCTTGCTAGCTACACGGGTATTTACACTGTCTGCTATTGCTGTTTCCCAGTTGCTTTTTAGTAAGACTTTATATGACCTTTTCTTTTTTCTTCCCCGAGTGTACTACTGTAGGTCATTTAACTTGACTTTAGCATAGAGAAGTTGTTGAGGTGTCCAGTTATCCATTCTCCACATCTAGGTAAAAGAGTTGGGTAAAAGCAAGAGTGACTTTGATGCTGATGGGTTTTCTGTTCTATAGGCTTTTCATACTGGCTTGCAGAGGAAAAATCATTTGAGCTTTAGGGATCTGAGATACATAAAAATGTTTCATAGCCTGTACTGCCATACTTTATTGGTTGCTTCTCATTTAAAGTCTGGTATCCATTTATGTAAGTTGTAAATCATTGCTGCTTTTGTTAAACGCCAAGGGGAATTAATCTGTCTTTTCAGATTTTTGTTCTTCCTTTACTTTATTCCCTAAGGTTATCCTCAATTATTATTTTTCAGATGCCTTGGACTTCTTTTTAGTACATATATCCAGGTCTCAGATTTAACTTTATTGCTCTCCCTTGCTCATAAAAACCTCTTTCTCTATCAATTCCGCTATATCCCCTTACCCGCAGATTCTATCCTTTATTCACTGAGAGAGAAACACTGCAGCCCAGTGTTTCTCAAAGTGAGTCTTAGAGTTACCTGCAGTGGAATCCCCTGGGGAGCTTTATTAAGAGTACACATTCAGCATTTATGAGGAGCTTCCTGGTTATTCTGATATATGCTAAAGTTTGTTCTGACTAGTCAGTGAACCCCTCCAACTTTATGCTGGCCCCTTTTGGCTGTTCTGGACTCCTTCTGCAGCTTGGATCTTTACGTGTTGCACATACCTGTATTCTAGACTTCCAGGGACTTAACTACCTGCCATGCCAGTCCCTGGATCATTTGCATTTTCTGTTTTCACTATTCCATTAGCGTGTCTGATCTTTGCTTCTATAAATGTCAGCTCCCTTTCTCATTTTCTTCTCTAGCAGCAGAACACTTCAGAAGAGAATCCCAAATTGCTTCTATCTCTACTCTTCCTTTTTTCTTTCTGCATTTTCTTTCTCACAACTTCAGCAAGATACCCAAATGTCTCTCTCCATTTTTTCCCGTGTATATATAAGTAGTATATATAGCTTGAATAGCCTGTAGTTTGAATTCTCTACTAGTTATTTCTAATTACACATCCCACCATCACTTTGAACACATTACTAAAACTAAACGAATCCACTTTTATCCACAACCAAGTTGTTTTTGTCTCACTTTGATTATGAAATAATTTGTTTTAATTTTAATTATTGATTTGTTTTAATTGTAGGTTCTTCAGCAAAAGCCCTTGTCAGTTTAAAAGGTAAGAATTATAGCATTTTTAGGTATGGCATGGGCTAGGAATTTCATTTATTAAATTAATTTGAATATGGTGTTACTTTTTTTTCCCTCTAAGTTGTGATGCATTATAGCTTTTAAGTATTGGTGTTCACTGATAACCTTAAATTCATATGCTGTTATATGAGGATAAGTCTTCAGTTGTTAAAAAATTATTAAGGAAAATTTTTTTCCTAAAATTATTGATTGAAGAACTTCCTAATTAAACATTACAGACAGATCTTATTTAGATGTAAAGCATTTATTAAACAACTATGCTGAGACGTATGTTTTCATAATAATTTGTTTTTAAGAATTTTATCTTCTAAGTAATAATGGAAGACCCCTGGAATGAAAGAATTATAGTACTTTTCTCTTTCTGAGAAAAAAGTTAGACATGCTCCTTGGTCGTGCCATTTTTTTCTGTAGATATGTTAGACCAACCCTCTTAATATAGTTTATATTGAAATTTACTTCTTGAGTAAGAGTCTACTAGGTAAGTAAACTTAGAACCAAGCTAGACATTCTCAAAGGTTCATTAGTACTTTTTGTCTTTAAAGCTGCTGTGTTGTGCTTTGGGTTGATGATTTACTAAATTGAGGAGACCACTTATCTTCCAGAATGCCTAGGATCAATCCCATCCCACTTCTTTTCTCACTTGCTTCTTAAAATTAGACATCTGAAAAGGTATTCCAGTATTCTGTTTTCTTCCCCAATATTAAACTTATGTCTTTTAAAAAAACATACCTTTTAGAAAATTATAGAAGTCATATAAATTTATTTTAGGAAAAATTAGAAAATGCTAATGAGCAAATAGAAGAAAATGCAAATAACTTCTTAGTGTATATTCATCCCAGGTTTTCTGTGTACCTCTCTGTAAATAAACACATCCTTTTTTACAAAAATTAAACTCAACCTTTTTTATTTTTATAATATGTCAAACATTTTCTAGTTTGTGTACAACTAGAGATGCATACAACTCTGAAGATGTTTCTTTGAATTAAGGAAAACAAAGACCACACTGATTTCAATTTCACTAATCAGCAGTTTTATAGATTTAAGCAAAAAACATTCGGAAATGTGCTTTAAATTTAAGCTTAGAAGGGGCTTTTTCCATTGCCCTCCTTTCAGTCAGAATTATACTGAAAACTTATAAGATAGTTGTTGGCAAATTAGAATGGAGGAACTACTAAAAACCAAACAAAGAAAATAAGGCACACATCTTTTAGTGTGGAAATTTAATACTTTAACAATGCGTTGCCTTATCAGATTATTTAGGCAGTTTGACAAAAAAAATACAGAAGAGATCTTTCATTTGTACTAAACTAAAATTATTACAGTCAGTGTATTTTTTTCATATTGGTAAATATTTCAGATATATTGCTGTTATTAAAGAGGTAGTGTTCATAGTATGAAGTCCATTCAACTAAACTTAAATCTTATTAATAATAATTATTCATTACAGAGGGAAGCTTATCTAACACGTGGAATGAAAAGTATAGCTCTTTACAGAAAACACCTGTTTGGAAAGGCAGGAACACAGGCTGTGCTGCGGAAATGGTAAGGAATGACTTTTTCTTACGCTTGAGAAGAATGATAGCGAGGGTGGCGCAGGACTAGGCAGTGTTTCATTCTGTTTTGTGTAGGGTCGCTATGAGTCAGAACCAACTTGATGGCACCTAACAACATAACAGCAAATTGTCTGTATTATTGTTATATGCTAGTTTTTATAGCACAGTGAAAATTTTCCAAGATTTTTTTCCCAGCCGTAAGCATGTGAGTCCTTAAGTGCTACTGAGTATTATTGATCATATTTAGATAAATAAGCCGATCTGTAGTCACTGATAAGCTGGTCATCATTAAGCATTTGTTAAGAAATTGTGTTTCCTTAAAGAGGCCACACAAAAAACCCCAGAAACTCAAAGGTATACTTTTATTAAATATGCAAAAATTTTACATGGCTCTGGTCCCTGCAAAAAGATATATAAATAAGTGGCAAGGTATTAAAGTCTTGTGTAGATCAAGGGTAAGTACATTTAGGGGTAAGAAGTAGAGGTGATGAGCGTATAATTGACATGACTAATGATCTTGAGGCCTCTTCTTGTCCCCTGCCCAGGTCTTAGGCTGATGTGATAGTACTAGCCAGAGTATTTGGGGGTCAGTCATGAAACAAGCCTGGAGCTGAGATAGACAACAGCAGGCACAGTAGCCTGGGCAACTGAGCTCTGTGGATGTGAGCAACTTTCCCCACTCTGTCAATTCCTCTACTATCATTGCCTTCTTCCTCACTGTCCATGGTCAGGGCAAGGGAACAGGAAAGAAGGACTATGGAGTATTGAGACTCTCTGAGTGGGTTTACTTCTAAGGGTCCATACCTATAGCCTTCACCCAGTTGGATTTTGCTCATATGTTGTGAGCCTTAGGCTCATCTGAAGCCATTTGTATCTGTCCCCCTTCCAAATAAATAGGCATAAAGCTCTGTCTTGAGTGGTGGAAAGTGGTTTGAGGAAGGATGTGGATTCAATTGGTATATTCTTTTTGTTGTTCCTATATTTTAATGAAACCTCTAAACCGAGGGTGGACTGTGGATGTTTCATGTAACAGACTTTTAAGTCTATGATGTCATTATTATTTTGGTATGTTAGAAAAAAGTTCTACAGGTACTTAATCACGTATCCATTTTGTGTATCTTGTATTTATATTCACAAATGGAAACTCAGTTAATACTTTTAGACAGCAGAGCTAGTATAAAATTATATACATTTAGAGGTACCGTAGTCTGGCATCTTTTCCCTAGCCCAGCCGTGTGCAGCAGACACATCATATGATACACCCAACTGGTATTAACCCAGACACCAACATAGTGTGAACTGGAATTTCCAGAACTTATTTTCCTGCCTTCACCATTCAGGGGTACCAGTGTACTGTGGTGACTTGGGTTCTAGTTTTAGTTTAATCATCACCTAGATGTTTCATTTATATACAAATTGCATAAATAGGTATCTTTCTGCTTTCTGAATCTAAGATTATTTATATTTGGCGTCACGTGCTTTATGTTACTCATACTTTGCCCTTCCATACTGCTGATAATCCAGAATTATTTTCCAAATATAGAATTGTATTTTGGAACAAAAAAGAGAAGTATTCAGCTTTTTCATTAAATAAAAAATTTCTCTCATAGCCTTTCAGAAATTCAAAACGAAGTCGACTCTTTTCTGATGAAGATGACAGACAAATAAATACCAGGTCACCTAAAAGAAACCAGAGGGTTGCAATGGTTCCACAGGTATGTGTGTGCTGAAATTTTGTTCTAAATGAAAGGAAGTGAGCAATTGCTCAGCATGATAAAGTTTGTATTTGTTATTCTATTCTATTTTGAGTAATGAGTTCTTTTCTTTAAATCATTACTTCAACTCAGCTCCTATTATAGTTACTTAGACAAGGCCATTATTTTACTGATTGACTTTAAACTTGAGTAGAAAACTGGTTCTCAGCCTTAAAAATATACTCTTTTCTTTTAAGCATAGAGATAGTGAACTTTAAGCAAATGGATTTAGTTAATATGGAATCAATTTGGGGTTTTGCATGGAAATGAGAGAAAAAAATATGTCTTACTTCATCACTGAGAGAAGTATATAGAAGACCTTCTTTATCCAAAAGAGAAAAATTTATAGCATAAAATCATAATCTCTTTTTTTACTGTTGGCATCCTTTTTTAAAGAAAATCATAGTGGACATGTAAGAATCAAAGAAATGAAAATTGGAGAAGGAAATACGTCAAGAATACGGTTATATTTCTCCTATCAAACGTTCAACTTCTGATACACTCTGTTCCTACTTCCATTTCATTATTTTTCTAAAAGTGTAATAAAACAAGATTTTCTAATAGGGTAGGTCATAGTAGAGATAGTTTTCTCGACCAAGGAATTGTCATACAATAAAGGTATTGGAGTGGGGTGCTGCTCTAACAGATACCTAAAATGTGGAATCAGTTTGGAAACTGAATGGATAGAGGTGTGGCAGCAGCAGAGAACCTGCAGCAGCAGAGAAGGGGCAGCGGCAGAGAACCAACAGCAGCAGAACCAGGAGTCCAGCCCAAGATGGCGCTGGAGCCGACCCATGGAGCAAGAGAGCTGAGTGCCTGTGAGCCCGAGGCTTCCTGGCGGAGTGGGCTGCCTCCGGGCACTTATCAGTGGAGCTAGGCTTGCTGATCCACGGAGCAAGGGAGCTGAGTGCCTGTACGCAGGAGGCTTTCTGGCGGAGTGGGGTGCCTCTGGGCACTTACTGATGGAGCTACAGAGCTTTGGAACACTTGCCCCAGCAGGGCAGATGCAGGCTTGAGGCCCAAGACCTGAGGGCCGAGAGGCCACAGGAAGCAGAAACTGAAGAGACAAGGAACACAAGAAGCCGAGCTGCCTCAGTCTCAAAAGGTATGGCCATGACCTCAGGGGTTCCAAAGGGTGGAACCATGGCCTCTGGTGTTTCTAACGATGGAGTTGTTATTCCAACGGACTAGGAGCTTCTCCGCGCGGGGATCCCGGGTCCAAAGGACACGCTCTGCTCCTGGCACTGCTTTCTTGGTATGAGGTCCCCCACTCCCTTGGTACCAAATTGGGTCTTAGTCATCTAGTGCTGCTCTAACAGAAATACCACAAGTGGATAGTTTTAACAAAGAGAAATTTATTCCCTTCATAGTCCAGTAGGCTACAAGTCCAAATTCAGGGCATTAGCTCCAGGAAAAGGCTCTCTCTCTCTCTGTCAGCCTTCTCATCAGTGTTCCCCCGGACTAGGAGCTTCTCTGCTCAGGGACCTCATACCACCAGGAAAGAAGCAACGGGACCAGAGCACGTCCTTTGGACCTGAGGTTCCTGCACAGAGAAGATCCTAGTCTAGGGAAACATTGATGAGAACGCCGACAGAGAGAGAGCCTTGTCCTGGAGCTGATGCCCTGAATTTGGACTTGTAGCCTACTGGACTGTGAAGAGAATAAGTGTCTCTTCGTTAAAACCATCCACTTGTGGTATTTCTGTTAGAGCAGCACTAGATGACTAAGATAGGTATCATCAGCAGTATGTCCTACCAAAAAAACAAATAAAAAACCTCTTAATTAACATTATGATATTTCAAATAGTAAAATGAACAAAAATGCATCTTGAACTTTTTTTTTTTAATGTCAAGGACAGGTATACATAAGCATCTGAAATGCAAGTTAAAAATTTGACCTAACTGAAATTAATACACCAGTGTATATTGCTTAGCTTAGTAGGCATTGGATACAATGTTGTATGAATATATGAAATAGTTAACAATTTTGCTAGCTGTCTTATCTTTAAAAGGGCTGTGTTAGGATAATTTGGATGACTCAACTTTGATTAGATTTTTAAATTTCCAAATGTCTGGATTTTTTAAAGTTCTCTTTTCCCCTCCAACTTTTTATTATGAAAGTTTTCAAACATAAAAAAATTGAAAGAATAGTACAATAGGCATCTGTATACTGTCCACCTAGTTCGGCAGTTTACATTTTTCTGTACATGCTTTGTGTGTGTTTGTATGCATGTATGCATATATATATAGGTTTTTTTCTAAACCATATATATTGCAGATTGCATACTACTTCACCCCCAAATACTTTACAGCATTCTTCTTTAGAATAAGGTCATTATCCTGCTGAAGCTTTAATACCAACCAAATTATGACATCTTATAAAATTAATAGTGGTTTCCTAATAGTATCTAATATCTAGTCCGTACCCACATTTTTGCAATTGTATTCAAAATATCTTTTATAGCTGGTAAAGTTATCTTTTTGTTAATTTCTAACATGATTGCATTGTGATCAGATAACATGATTTATATGATATTGATTCTCTGAAATATGTTAAGTCTTGCATTAGGATGCAGTAGTCAGTTTTTCTAAATGTTCGATATGTGTGTGGGTAGAATATGTAGTTTTTAATTGTTGGATGCGGCATTCGACGGTGTGGATCATAACAAATTATGGATAATATTGCAAAGAATGGGAGTTCGAGAAAACTTAATTGTGCTCATGAGGAACCTGTACATAGATCAAGAGCTAGTTGCTCGGACAGAACAAGAGGGTACTGTGTGGTTTAAAGTCAGGAAAAGTGTGCATCTGAGTTGTATTCTTTCAGTATACCTAATCAATCTGTATGCTGAGCAAATAATCTGAGAAGCTGAACGATATGAACGGGACGGCAGAATTCGAGGAAGACTCATTAACAACCTGAGTTATGCAGATGACACAACCTTGCTTGCTGAAAGTGAAGAGGACTTGAAGCACTTACTGATGAACATCAAAGACCACAGCCTTCAATATGGATTACACCTCAACATAAGGAAAACAAAAATCCTTACAACTGGATTGATAAGCAACATCATGCTAAGTGGAGAGAAGATTGAAGTTGTCAAGGATTTCATTTTACTTGGATCCACGATCAACACCCATGGAAGCAGCAGTCAAGAAATCAAAAGACTCATTGCATTGGGCAAATCTGCTGCAAAAGACCTCTTTAAAGTGTTGAAAAGTGAAGATGCCACCTTGAAGACTAAGATGTGCCTGACCCAAGCCATGGTGTTTTCAGTCACCTCATATGCATGCAAAGGCTGGAAGATGACTAAGGAAAACCAATGAAGAATTGATACCTTTGAATTGCGGTGTTGGCGAAGAATATTGAATGTACCATGGACTGTCAAAAGAATGAACAAATCTGTCTTGGAAGTAGTACAACCAGAATGCTCCTTAGAAGCAAGGACATACTTTGCAAATGTTATCAGGAGGGACCAGTCCCTGGAGAAGGACATCATTCTTGTTACAGTAGAAGATCAGCAAAAAAAGAGGAAGACCCTTAACAAGATGGACTGACACAGTGGCTGCAACAATGGGCTCAAGCATAGCAACAATTGTGAGCATGGCGCAGGACCAGGCAGTGTTTTGTTCTGTTGTACATAGGGTCGCTATGAGTTGGAACCGACTCGACAGCACCTGATAACAACAACAATTGTTGGGTGTACTATATATGTCCATTAGATCAAGCTAATTGTGTTATTTGAAATTTCTACATCCTTATAAATTTTTTTTTTTGTTTTATTTATCGGTAGTGAGAAAGATGTATTAAAGTTTTCCATAATGATGGTAGATTTTCAGTTTTTCCTTCTAAGTCTATCAATTTTTGCCTTATATATTTGGAAGTAATGTTAAGTAAATACATGTTTAGAATTATAACGTCTTCTTGATGAAATGTTCCTTTTATCATTTTATCTCTAATAATGTGTTTTGCCTTAAAGTCTGTTTGGGCTGATAAGAATATAGGTGCATCAGCTTTCTTTTGGTTAGTATTAATCTGTCTCTTTCCGCCTTCAAATTTTTTGCACCCTTTTGTTTGAGATGAGTCTCCTAAAACATTAGATTTTGTTTTCTGTCTAATCTAATAATCTTCATCTTTTAATTGGGAAATTTAGTCCATTTACATTTATTTCAGTTATTAATGTATTTCAATTTATTTCTGTTATCTTATTTTGGACATTGTATGTACTCTGCTTTTTCTATGATTTCCCCGATTTTTTTTGCCTTATTTTAAATTTTCCTTATTAGCTTTTCTTTATTTTTTTCTCTAATTTGGAAGTTATTCATGATATTTCTGCTCTTCTGGTGATTACTCTTAGTTTGTGACAGGTATTCGAGAATTAACAAATCTATAGTTAATATCTCTTCTCTCCCCCCAGCCAATATAAGGACATTACATGTTATTTTTGTTCATTTAGTTCCACTTCGATTTTTAAAAAATCTTTAGTGAGGAATAATTCACATAAAATGCATTTCACTGATTTTAAGTGAACACCATGATGATTTTCCCTCCATTTCCCCCTTCCTCCATCTCCTAGCAATCACCAGTCTTCTTTTGCCTTGATGGATTTACCTATTCCAGATGTTTCACATAAGTGGAATCATACAATATTTGTCTTTTTGTGTCTGGCTTATTTCACTTAGTGTAATGCTTTTAAAGTTCATCCGTGTGCTGGCATATATCAGAACTTCGTTTTTCTTTATAGCTGAATACTTCATTGTGTGTATATACCACAATTTGTTTATCTCTTCATCTTTTGATGGGCACTTGGGCTGTTTCTACCTTTTGGCTATTGTGAATAAATGCTGCAGTGAACACTGGTTTACATGTGTCTTTTTGAGTTGCTGCTTTCATTTCTTTGGGGTATATATCTAGCAGTGAAATTGCTGGGTCATATAGTATTTCTGTGTTTAACTTTTTTAGGAACCATCAAACTGTTTTCCATAGTGGCTGCACCATTTTACATTTCTTTTTACACCAAGTTTTTCAGTTTTTCCACATCTTCGTCAGCACTTGTTGTTTCCTGTGTTTTGTTTTGTTTTAATAATAGCCATCCTAATGGCTGTGAAATGGTATCTCATTGCAGTTTTGATCTGCATGTCCCTGATAACTAATGATGTTGAGCATCTTCTCATGTATTTGTTGGCCATTTGTATATCTTCTTTGGGGAAATATCTTTTCATGTCTTTTGCCCATTTTTAAATTGGGTTGTTTTTTTTTTTGTTTGTCTTTTTGTTGTTGAGTTTTAAGGGAGCCCTGGTTGCATAGTGGTAAAGAGCTCGGGCTGCTTACCGAAAGGTTGGCAGTTCAAATCCACCAGCTGCTCATTGAGAACCCTATGGGGCAGTTCTCCTGTGTCCTATAGTGTCACTATGAGTCAGAATTGACTCGATGGCAACAGGTTTTTGGTTTTATACATTCTGGATATTAAACTGTTGTCTGATATATACAAAAAAAAACTAAACCAAACCTGTTGCCATCAAGTCTATTCCAACTCATGGTGACCCTGTAGGACAGAGTAGAACTGCCCCAGAGGGTTTCCAAGGCTATGATCTTTATGGAAGCAGACTGCCACGTCTTTCGCTCACAGAACGGTTGGTACGTTTGAACTGCCAACCTTCCGGTTAGCAGCCAAACGTTTAACCACTGCATCACTAGGGCTCCTTATCTGATAATATGGTTTCCAAATATTTCTTCCCATTCTGTGGGTTATCTCTTCACTTGCCCCTTGATGCACAAAAGCTTTTAATTTTGATAAAGTCCCCTTTATTTACTTATTTTCATTGTTGCTTGTGCTTTTAGTGTCATATCTAAAAATCCATTGCCTAGAAGAAGGTTTCGAAGCTTTATGCCTAGAAGCTTTATGCCTATGATTACTTCTAAAAGTTTTATGGTTTTAGCTCTTATATTTAGGTCATTGATTTATTTTGAGTTAATTTTTGTGTATGATGCAAAGTGTGGGTCTAGCTTCCTTCTTTTGCTTGTGGAAATCCACTTGTCACAGCACCATTTGTTGAAGACTAGTCTTTTCCCCACTGAATACATGTAGCACTGTTACTGAAAATCAGTTGGCTGTAGATGTATGGGTTTTTTTCTGGCTTCTTAATTCTATTCTGTTGGTTTGTATGTCTATTGTTACACCAGTACCACACTGTTTTTATTACTGTAGCTTTGTAATCATTTTAAAATTGGGACATATGAGCCCTCCTACTTCTTTTTTTTTCAAGATTTTTTTGACTGTTTGGGACCCCTGCTGATCCCTTATGAATTTAAGGAACAGTTTTTCTATTTCTGCAAAAAAAGGCTGTTGGGATTTTAATAGGAATTGCATTGTATCTGTATATCGCTTTGGGTAGAATTGACATCTTAACAATATTAAGTCTGCCAATCCATGAACACAGAATATTTTCCATTTATTTAGATCTTCTTTGATTTTTTTCGATAGTGTTTTATAGTTTTCAGTGTAAAGATCTTTTACCTTCTTGATTAAATTTATTCCTAGGTATTTTTTCTTTTAGATACTGTTATAAAAGTAATGGTTTTCTTAATTTCCTTTGCAGAGTGTTTGTTGCTTTTTGTTAAAACACAGCTGATTTTTGTGTGTTGATATTATACCCTGCAACTTTGCTGAATTTGTTTATTACTTCTTGTAGATTCTTGAGGATTTTGCTATATATTATTATGTCATCTACCAATAAAAATCATTTTACTTTTTTTCTTATTGGGATGCTTTTTATTTCTTTTCTGCCCTGGTGGCACAGTGGTTAAGAACTATGGCTGCTAACCAAAAGGTCAGTAGTTTGAATCTGCCAGCTGCCCCTTGGAAACTCTATGGGGCAGTTTAACTCTGTCCTATAGGGTTGCTGTGAGTTGGAATCAACTAGACAATGGGTTTCATTTTGTTTTAAATACTGTAGCTAGTACTTCCAGTACAGTGTTGAATAACAGTGGTGAAAGTGGGCATCCTTGTCTTGCTCCTGATTTCAAGGAGAAAGCTTTCAGTCTTTTCATCATTCAGTAAGATGTTTGCTGTGGGTTTTTCATAAATGCCATTTATCATGTTGAAAATTTCCCTTCTATTCCTAGTTTGCTGAGTGTTTTTATCAAGAAAAGGTGTTGGGTTTTGTCTGGTGTCTTTTCTATGTTAACTGAGGTGATCATGTAGTTTTTTCCTTTTGTTTTATTAATGTGGTGTATTACATTTATTGATTTTCTCATAATGAACAACCCTTGTATTCCTGGGATAAATCTCATTTGGTCATGGAGTATAATACTTTTAATATGTTTTTGGATCCGGTGTGCTAGAATTTTGTTGAGGATTTTTGCATCTATATTCATTAGGGATATTGATCTATAGTTTTTTCTTCCCCCCTTGTGGTTTGTTTATTTGGCTTTGGTATCAGAATAATGCAGGCCTCAGAAAACGAGTTAGGCAATGTTCCATGCTTCTGGTTTTTTTTGGAAGGTGTCTTAGTCATCTAGTGCTGCTCTAACAGAAATACCACAAGTGGATGGTTTTAACAAGGAGAAATTTATTCTCTCACAGTCTAGTAGGCTAGAGGTCCAAATTCAGGGTGTCAGCTCCAGGGGAAGGCTTTGTCTCTCTGTCGGCCGTGGAGGAAGGTCGTCATCGTCATCAGTCTTCCCCCAGACTTGGAGCTTCTCTGTTCAGGAACCTGAGGTCCAAAGGACGTGCTCTGTTCCCGGTGCTCCTTTCTTGGTGGTATGAGGTCCCCGCTCTCTGCTTGCTTCCCTTTCCTTTTATCTCTTGTAAGACAAAAGGTGGTGCCGGCCACACCCCAGGGACTCCCTGTACATTGGATCAGGGATATGACCTTCGTAAGGGTGTTACAATACCACCCTAATCCTTTTTAACCACAGGCAGAGATTATAATTTATAACACATAAAAAAATTACAAAATGGAGGACAACCACACAATACTGGGAATCATGGCCTAACCAAATGACACATATTTGGGGGGGACACAATTCAATCCATGACAGAAAGGTTTGAGAATAATTGGTGCTAATTCTTTAAATGCTTGGTAGAATCCACCAGTGAAGCCATCTGGTCCTGAACTTTTCTTTGTTGGGAGGTTTTTGATTACTGTTTTAATCTCTTCCTTTGTTACAGATCTGTTAATGTTTTCTGTTTCTTCTTGAGTCAATTTAGGTAGTTTGTATGTTTCTAAGAATTTATCCATTTAATCACATTATCTAGCTTGTTGGCATATAACTGTTCATAGTATTCTGTTATAATCCTTTTAATTTCTGCAAGGTTGTTAGTAATGTTGCCATTTTCATTTCTGATTGTAGTTACTAACATCTCTCTCTTTTCTTTGTCAGTATACCTAGGGAGTCTGTCAATTTTGTTGATCCTTTTAAAAAAACAACTTGTGGTTTTATTGATTCTGGATTCTTCTATTTTCTATGTCATTTATCTCTGTTCTAATGTTAATTGTTTTCTTTTTTCTGGTTGCTTTGGGCTTTATTTGCTCTCTTTTCTAGTTTCTCAAGGTGTAAAGTTGGGTTATTGATTTGGGGGTCTTTCTTTTTTAATGTAGGCATTTACAGCTGTCATTTTTCCTCTGGGTACTGTGTTTGCTGCATAGGTTTTGGTATGTTCTTTTGTTTTTATTTGTCTCTAAATATTTTGATTTTCCTTATAATTTCTTCTTTGACCCATTGATTGTTTAATAGTATGTTGTTTATTTTCCACATTTTTGTGGAATTTCAAGTTTTTCTTCTATTCTTGACTTCTAGTTTCATTCCACTATAGTTGGAGAAAATACTATGTATGATAGGCTTCTTTTGTAACCTAACATATGGTCTCTCCCGGAGAAGGATCTGTGTGCATTGAAGAAGAATGTATATCCTACTGTAGTTGGATTAAGTGTTCTACAAATGTCTGTTAGATCTAGTCACTTTATAATGTCGTTCACATCCTCTGTTTCCTTGTTAATCTTCTGTCTGAATGTTCTGTCCATTATTGAAAGTGGTGTGTTGAAGTCTCCAACTATTATTTTCTAATAATGCTGCCAAAAAAAAAAAAAAAACCTCTTACAGTCTTTGTAGACTGTAGTAGCTTGTAGATTAAGCAAAGCTGGGAGATCCACCTGAGGAGAAAGTTTAGGATTATGTCAGGTTTTCCTGAGCATGCGTCTTGCCCTGGGTATGTGTGTAGGTCTCTGAATTACACGCATTGGAGTGCTTTTCAAGAGCAGAAGTTTTTCATTTTGAATAAGTAAGTTTATCAATTTTGAAAAGATTTACCCATGTTGGTGCATATATTTGTAGCTTTTTTTAAATTGTAGAGTAGCATTCCATTGCTTGTTTGGTCACTCATTCCTTGATGGACATTTGGGCTTTTTCCAGTTTTGGGCTATTTGAACAAAGCTGTCAAGCTGTCATGAATATTTATGTAGAGGTCTTTGTGTGGAATGTTTTCATTTCTCTTTGGTAAGCACCTAGGAGTGGAATTGCTAAATCATATGCTAAGTAGTTTTGTCTGAAACTGCCAAACAGTTTTCCAAAGAAGTTGTACCATTTTATGCTACCACCAGTAATGTGTGAGATTCTAATTGCTCTCTGTCCTTGCCAACACTTGATATTGTCAATCTTTTAAATTGTAGCTAATCAAGTGAGTATGTAGTGGTACCATATTTTGACTTTAATGTGTATTTCCCTAATGACTAATGATGTAGAGCAAGGGTAAGCACCTTTTTTTGTAAAAGGACAGATAGTAAATATTTTAAGCTTGTAACTCACTCAGCTCTGACATTTTAGGGCAAAAGCAGCCATAGACAGTGTATAAATGGATGGCTATGGCTATGTTTCAATGAAACTTCATTTATAAAAACAGGCAGCTGGCCTACACACTGTAGTTTGCCAACTCCTGAAGTAGGATATCTTTTCATGTACTCAGTGGCTGTTTGTATATCCTTTATGAATTATCAGTTCAAATCTTTTCCCCTTTTAAAAATTTGGTTGTTTGTCTTATTGAATTATAAGAGTTTTTTAATATATTTTAGATTCAAGTTGTTGGTTAGATACCTGTACTATAAATATTTTCTCCCAGTCTGTGGCCTCCTGTCAAAGGGTAGTAGTAGCATCAAAACCTGTCTGCCTTCATGGGGGATAGTAATAATCACCATCAGCACAAAGCTGATTTCCATGAGGTAGAGGTCGGACATACCTACACTCTCCACCCTTTTTACCAATTCTGACACCTGCCATCCCTCCCACAGCACTCTACTTCTCTTCTGGGTTGGAGAATCTGTTTTAATGGCCACACAGAACTCACAGACCATACTTACAATTAAGTGATTTATTAAGGAAGTAACAGGATACAACTCAAGACCTGTATTAGCAGGATCAGGAAGCATGTAGGCAGTCTCCCTTCTTCAGTACAGGACAGCTCTCTCAGCCCCTCTCAGCCATGCAGGTCTCTCTCCCCCCCTCCCCCCCTCCTTTCTTCTGCCTCAAAAACCTCCTCTCTCTCTCTGTCCCTCTCTCTCCTTCCTTCTGCCTCAAAAACCTCTGTGGGGTGCTGCTTAAATACACAAAGGCCTTGTTAATTTCAAGGCATGGCGCTCACACCAGGGCCATGGACTGACCAATCCCCTCTCTCAGTAGGCCTCAGACACTTCATTTGCATAATAGGCTATCGTCATCTCATTTGCATGGCCTACTGACCAATCCCTGCAAGATGCATACCAATCACAGGGCAAGTTGTAGCCCAGGACCAGATAAAAAGTATCAAAATCAAGTTTTTTACAGCTTACCTGGGAAATATCAATCAACCTGGACAAAAGTAACAAATCCTCTGGGGTAGAAAACTAGGGCAAAGGTAACTCCTCAGGGTTTAGGGGGAGAATCTCTCAAGCTGTTTTTCCAAAGAACCAAGGCAAAAGTACATGTAAAGGAACTCATTTCACCACACCTCCCTTTTTACTTTCATAATAGAGTCTTTTTAAGAACAGATGTTTTTAATTTTGTGTAAGTCTAATTTATCAATTTTTTACGGTTACTGTTTTCTGTGCTTTACCTAAGAAATCTTTGCCTAGCCCAAGCTAATGAAGATTTTCTTCTGTAAGCATTGTAGTTTTAGGTTTTGTGTTTAGGTTGGTGTTATGGATTGAGTTGTGTCCCCCAAAATGTGTGTCAACTTGGCTAGGCCATGGTTCCCAGTAGTGTTTGATTGTCCACCATTTTGTCATCTGATGTGATTTTCTTATGTGTTGTAACTCCTACCTGTATGGTATTAATGAGGCAGGATTAGAGGCAGTTATGTTGAGGAGGCAGGACTCAATCTAGAAGATTAGGCTGTGTCTTAAGTCAGTCTCTTTTGAGATATAAAAGAGAAGAACAAGCAGAGAGACGTGGGGACCTCATACCATCAAGAAACAAGAGCCAGGAGAATAGTGCATCCTTTGGACCCTGCGGTCCCTGCACTGAGAAGCTCCTTGACTGGGGAAGATTGAATGCAAGCACCTTCCCCTGGAGCTGACAGAGAGAGAAAGTCTTCTCCTGGAGCTGGCACCCTGAATTTGGACTTCTAGCCTCCTAGACTGTGCGAGAATGAATTTCTCTTTGTTAAAGCCATCCACTTGTATTTCTGTTATAGCAGCACTAGATAACTAAGGCAGTAATCCATTTTGAGTTGTGTCACGGTTTTGTGTGATGTAAGTGTCAAGATTCATATTTTTCCTTTATGTCTAGTGATTTTAGGGCTGTTTCTTGAAAAGAGTGTCTTTTCTCCTTTGAATTTCCTTGACACATTTGTCAAAAATGAACTGACTGTAAATGTGTGGGCCTGTTTTTGACTCTCTATTCTGTTCTGTTGATCGATGTGCATATTCTTATACCAGTACCACAGTAGCATGATTACTGTAGTTTTATATAAGGTCTTGAAATTAGGTAGTGTGAGTCTTCTACCTTGTTTGTTCGTTAAGGTTTGCATTTCTATATGCATTTTAGAGTGAGCTTGTCAATTTCTACCAGTAAAAACCTTCTGGAATTTTGATTGGGATTACATTGAGTCTGTAATTCATTTGTCAAATGCTTTTTCTGCATCTGTTGAGATCAGGGCCGGATTAACCAGTAAGCAAGGTATGTACGAACTTACATTAAGCACGATATGCACAGGCTTAACTTGCGTTTACTTACTAATCTGTTGTGTACAGTTTCACGTTTTTCACCGCATCTGCACAAGTAAGCCCCTGCATACCTTGCTTATTGGATAATCCGTCCCTGGTTGAGATGATCTCGTTTTTTTCTCTTACTCATATAACGTGGTAATTCACATTGTTTTCTGTTTGTTTGTTTTGTTTTGTTTTTTATGTTTACCCTACTTTGAATTCCTTGGATAAACCCTTCTTGATCCTGACATATTTGTCAAGAACTAGGAAGGTTTTGGGATTTTATCCTCCTTGCAAGCTAGTAGGCTACTAGCTTGTTAGTGTTTGGTGGATGGTAGACATGAGACTCCTGTGTCAGAAACGAAGGATTTTATTATTCACAGCACAGCAAGCTCCATGAGCATCACCTATCTGTGTCAGTTCCCTTTGTCCCCTTGCCCCCAGTCTCATGGAGGGCGACATAGTGGTGCCGCATGACACCTGCATACACAGTGGGTTGCATTTCAGGCAGGGGACACTGAAATTGGGTAAACTTTTGATGCTTGGAGCCCTGGTGGCACAGTGGTTAAGAGCTCAGCTCATGGCCAAAAGATCAGCAATTCAAGTCCCCCAGCCACTACTTGGAAACCCCACGGGGCAAGTTCTACTCTGTCCTGTAGGGTCGCTATGAGTCAGAATTGACTTGACGACGAGTTTGGGTTTTTTTGTTTATTGATCCATATTTGTGCCCATTCCAAAGGTGATCCAACAGAATGCGGAAATTATCGAACAATATCATTAGTATCTGTGGTGGTTAAGATTGTGTGTCAACTTGGCTGGGCCATGATCCTCAGTGTTTATATGTGGTCACTCCCATGATGGGATCTGCTGTGAGTAGCCAGTCAGTTGAAAGGGAGTTTCCTTGGGCGTGTGGTCTGCATCTGAATGTAAGCAGATGTTCTGGCTTTTTGCTTACTCTGGATCCTGCGGCTGCTTCCAGTTCTTCTGACCTCCGGTTCTTGGGACTTGAGCTGTCAGCTTGTCTGCCGATCTTGGGATTCGTCGATCTTTACAGCTGTGAGCGGGAACCCTGCTCTCTAATCTGCTGATCTTGGGTTCACCAGCTCCTGCAGCTCCATGAGTTGGGAGAAACTTCTATCCTCATCCATGGACTTGGGATGTTCCAGCCTCTACAATCGAGTGAGCCATTTCCTTGATATAAATCTCTCTCTATATATATATTTATATACTTTACTGGTTTTGCTTCTTTAGAGAACCCAGCCTAAGACATTTGGTACTGGGAGTGGGGTGCTGCTTTAACAGATACCTAAAATGTGGAAGCAGTTTTGAAACTTTGAATGAATAGAGGACTCGGAAGTGGGGAGAACTATTAACACTGCACAAGGTGCAGATGGTGAGAAATAGCAGCAGAGGACTGGAAGCAGCAGAAGACCAGCATCAGCAGAGCCAGGAGACCAGCACGACGACATAGTCCTGGAGCTGACCCACGGAGCGAGATAGGGCTGGGTGCCTGTGTGCAGGAGGCTTCCAGGTGGAGTGGGGTGCCTCCACGCACTTGTTGGTGGGGCTAGGCTTGCCAACCCATGGAGCAAGAAAGCTGAGTGTCTTCCCGCTGAAGTTTACTGGCAGAGTGGGGTGCCTCCAGGCACTTAATCGGTGGAGCTACAGAGCTTTGGAACACTTGCCCCAGCAGTGCAGATGTGGGCATGAGGCCCAAGGGCTGAGAGGCCAAGGAACCAGGAAGCAGGAGCTGAAGAGACAAGGAACATAAGAAAGCAGAGTTGCCTCAGTCTCAAAAGGTATGGCTACGACCTCTGGGGTTTCAAAGGGTGGAGCCGTGGCCTCTGATGTTTCTAAGGGTGGAGTCACCACTCAGATGGACTAGGAGAATGATGCGCCTAAAGCTGAGGGAGCAGAGTTGCTCCCCCAGTCAGCCTGGAAGGTGGAGCTGAAGTCCAGGGCTGAGGGGCCCCCAGTCAGAATCTGGAGAGTGTGGCCAATACCTAGGGTTTGGAGGGCAGGGCCATTGTGCAAATTATCTCAGAGAACAGAGGATTATTTTCAAAGCCTTGAGGGCTAATGTAATCTCTTCTGCTGACTTGCTTGGTGCCTGTTATGACTGCTTTCCCTCCAGTTTCTCCCATTTGTATTGGAAATGTCTAGCTTGTGCCTGTTCTGCCATTGTACTTTGGAAGCAGATAACTTATATTCTAGATTTCACAGATGAAGAAGAATTTTTGGATTTTGGACTTGGTGTTGAATTAAGACTTATGATATGATGGGGTGAGTATGTTTTGCATGTGGCAAGGACATGAATTTTGGGGGGCCAGAGGGTAGAAAGTCATGGATTGAATTATGTCCCCCCAAAATATCTGTCAACTTGGGTAGGTCATGATTCCCAGTATTGTATGATTGTCTACCATTTTGTCATCTGATGTGATTTCCCTGTATGTTGTAAATCCTATCACTGTGATGTTAATGAGATGGATTAGTGGCAGTTATACTGATGAGATCTACAAGATTAGATACTGTCTTAAGCCAATCTCTTTTGGGATATAAACAAGAGAAGTGAGCAGAGAAACATGGGGACCTCATACCACCCAAGAAAGCAGCACCGAGAGCAGAGTGTGTCCTTTGGACCTGAGGTTCCTGTGCAGAGATGCTCCTCCACCAGGGGAAGACTTTCTTTCTCTGTCGGCACTGGAGGAAGGTACTTGTGATGCATCTGTCTTCCCTTGGTCTGGGAGCATCTCAGTGCAGGAACCTCAGGTCCAAAGGACACACTATGCTCCCGGCGCTGCTTTCTTGATGGTATGAGGTCCCCCTGTGTCTCTGCTCACTTCTGTCTTTTATATCTCAAAAGAGTATGGCTTAAGACACTGCCTAATCTTGTAGACCTCATCAGTATCACTGCTGCTAATCCATCATAGTGATAGCATTTACAACACATAGGGAAATCACATCAGATAACAGAATGGTAGACAATCACGCAATACGGAGAATCATGAGCTAGCCAAGTTGACGGATATTTCTGGGGGACACAATCCAATCCATGACAGATCCACAGTCAAATGCCTTTGCATAGTCAATAAAACTCAGGTAGACATCTTTATGGTATTCTCTGCTTTTAGCCAAAATCTCCCTGACATCAGCAACGATATCCCTCGTTCCATATCCTCTTCTGAATTCGACTTGAATTTCTGGCAGTTCCCTGTCGATGTACTGCTGCAATCGCCTTTGAATGATCTTCAGCAAAATTTTACTTGTGTGTGATATCAGTGGTATTATTTGATAATTTCCGCATTCTGTTGGATCACCTTTCTTTGGAATGGGTACAGATATGGATCTCCTCCAGTCGGTTGGCCAGGTAGCTGTCTTCCAAATTTTTTGGCATAGACAAGTGAGCACTTCCAGCACTGCATCCGTTTGTTTAAACACCTCAACTGGTAGTCTGTCAATTCCTGGAGCCTTGTTTTTCGCCAGTGCATTCAGTGCTGCTTGGACCTCTTCCTTCAATACCATTGGTTCTTGATCATACACTACTTCCTGAAATGGTTGAATGTCGACCATTTCTTTTTGGTACAGTGACTCTGTGTATTCCTTCCAACTTCTTTTGATGCTTTCTGCGCTGTTTAATATTTTCGCCATAGAATCCTTCAGTATTGCAACTCGAGGCTTGAATTTCTTCTTCAGTTCTTTCGGCTTGAGAAATGCCAAGTGTGTTTTTCCCTTTTGGTTTTCTAACTCCAGGTCTTTGCACATGTCATTATAATACTTTACTTTGTCTTCCCAAGCCACCCTTTGAAATCTTCTGTTCAGCTCTTTTACTTCATCATTTCTTCTGTTTGCTTTAGTTATTCAACATTCAAGTGCAAGTTTCAGAGTCTCCTCTGACATCCATTTTGGTCTTTTCTTTCTTTCCTGTCTTTTTAATGACCTTTTTGTTTCTTCATGTATGATGTTCTTGATGAGATTTCACAACTTGTTTGGTCTTCGATATTTGCAATGAAGAAGTCGTTGGTCTTGTAAAATTCTATCATTTGATCTCCAGTGTTATTTCTATCACCAAGGCCTTATTTTCCAACTACAAATCTTTCTTCTTTGTTTCCAACTTTCACGTTCCAATTGCCAGTAATTATCAATGCATCTTGACTGCGTGTTTGATCAGTTTCAGACTGTAGAAGTTGGTTAAAAATCTTCAGTTTCTTCATCTTTGGCCTTAGTGGTTGGCACATAAATTTGAATAGTAGTCATATTAACTGGTCTTCCTTGTAGGCATAGGGATATTATCCTGTCACTTCAGGATAGCTCTTGAAATGTTCTTTTTGGCAATGAATGTGACACCATTGCTCTTCAATTTGTTATTTTCTAGTAGTTTGTAAGAATTTAGTGTATATTAAGAATGTTAGGCTTTTGTTTCTATGGGTTGTAATTTTTTTTTCAGAGTTTGTAGTTTGTCTTTTGACTTTTTGTGTTTTTCATCATGCAGAATTATTAAAAATTTTAAGGATAAGTACAACCATATTTTCTTCTGTGATTTCCTGAGGTTTTTTCATGCTCAGAAAGACATCCCCTGTCTAAAATTTATGTTTTTCAAATTTTTTTGTATATATTTTTTTTTTTATATTTAAATCGCAGTCCACCTGGAATTTATTTTGGGGTAAGAAATGAGATAGGAGTGCAACTTTTTTTTTTTTTTAACTTAGTTTTCTTGGTAACATTTATTGAGTGTGATCTATCTTTTCTACATTGACTTGAAATGTTGCCTTCATCACAAACTAAATTCTTGTTTATATTTGGAATTATTTCTAGGGTTTTTTGTCTCTTAATATCTGGTATGTCTCTGTATGTGCACTATCAGTTGTTTTAATGTCGCTTTACATTACGTTTAATGGGGTCCTAGTGGCTCAGTGGTTAAGCGTTTGGCTGCTAATCAAAAGGTTGATAGTTCAAATCCACCAGCCATTCCTTGGAAACCCTGTGGAGCAGTTCTACTCTGTCCTATAGGGTGGCCGAGTCGGAATCCACTTGATGTCAACAGCAGTGGGTAAGACATTATTAAGGAGCCCTGGTGCCTCAGAAGGAGCCCTGGTGGTGCAGTGGTTTAAGTGCTCGGCTGCTAACCAGAAGGTCAGTGGTTCCAGCCTACCAGCTGCTGCTCTGGAGAAGGATGTAGCAGTCTGCTTCCATAAAGATTTATAGCCTTCCAAACACTATTGGGCAGTTCTCCTCTGTCCTATAGGGTCGCTATGAGTTGGAATCCACTTGATGGCAACAATTGTTTTTTTTTTTTTATTGTACTTCAGGTGAAGGCTTACAGAACAAATAGTTTCTCATGAAACAGTAGCACACATATTGTTTGATGACATTGGTTAACAACCCCCCAACATGTCAACCCTTTCCCTTCTCGACCTTTTTTTTTTTTTTTGGTGAAAATATACATAGGCAAAGATACACCATTTCAAAAATTTCTACATGCACAGTTCTGTGACATCAACTATGCTATTCTCAATTTAGATGAAGGCTTACAGAACAAAATAGTTTCCCATTTAACAGTTGGTACACATGCTGCCCTGTGACAATGGTTAACAACCTCACAATACATCAACACTATCCTTACTCAACCTTCGGTTCCCTATCACCAGCTTTCCTGTCCCCTTCTGCCTTCTGGCCCTTGTCCCTGCACTGCTGTGCTTCATTAGTCCCATTTGGTTTTACGGGGCTGTCCACTCCCCAGCTGAACGGTGAACCTCGGAAATGACTTCACCACTGAGCTGAAAGGGTGTCTGGGGGGCCATACTCTTGGGGTTTCTCCAGTCTCCTTTAGGCCAGTAAATCTGGTCTTTTTTTTGTGAGCTAGAATTTCGTTCCACATCCTTCTCCAGCTCTGTCCAGAACCCTCTGTTGTGATCCTGGTCAGAGCAGTCAGTGGTGGTAGCCGGGCACCATCTAGCTGTATTGGACTCAGTCTGGCGGAGGCCTTGGTAGCTGTGGTCCGTTAGTCCTTCTGACTGATCTTTTCCTTGTATCCTGTTCTCTTCATTCTCCCTTGCTGCCAGAGGGATGGGACCAGTGGAGTATCTTAGATGGCTGCTCACAGGCTTTTAAGACCCCAGACACTACTCACCAAGGTAGAATGTAGAACACTGTCTTTATAAACTGTGTTATGTCAATTGAGCTAGATGTTCCCCGAGACCATGGTCCCCACAGCCCTCCACCCAGCAATTCAGTCCCTCAGGGAGTTTGGATGTGTCTATGGAGCTTCCATGACCTTTCCTTGTACAAGTTGTGCTGGTTTCCCCAGTATTGTGTACTGTCTCACCCTTCACCCAAGATACCACTTATCTATTGCCTATTTAGTATTTCCGCCCCACCCCTCCCATCCCTGGTAACCAACAAAGATTGTTACATTTTGTGTGTGAACTTTTTCATGGGTTTTTACAATAGAGGTCTCGTACAATATTTGTCCTTTTGTGACTGACTTGTTTCACTCAGCATAATGTCCTCCAGTTTCATCCACGTTATGAGATGCTTCACAGATTCATCATTGTTCTTACTCATTGCATAGTACTCCATAGTGTGTATGTACCACAGTTTGTTTATCCATTCATCTGTTGATGGGCATCTAGGTTGTTTCCATCGTTTTGCTATTGTGTACAATGCTTGATGGCAACAAGTTTTTTTAAGACATTATTACTTATTCTGCTTTTAGATTTTTTCCATGTTTTCTTTCACATTCATTTTTCCATATGAACTTTAGAACAGCTTGACTAGGAAAAAAAATCCTCTTGGCATTTTTTGTTGGGATTGCACTAATATTATAATTAGTTCATGGGAAATGACATACATGTAACATTGAAACTATATATCCCAGAACTGTTTGTTATTCCACTTATTCAAGTCCTTGATGTCCCTTAGTAGACTTTAAAATTTTTCTCCTTATAGAAAGGGAAGAGGCCCTGAATAAATAAAACTTTACTCAAGAAGAAGAACAAAGTGGGAGGCCTCACACTACCTTATTTTAGAACCTATTATACTGCCACGGTAGTCAAAACAGCCTGGTATTGGTACAACAACAGATACATAGACCAATGGAACAGACTTGAAAATCCAGAAATAAATTCATCCACCTGTGAGCAGCTGATATTTGACAAAGGCCCAAAGTCTGTTAACTGGGGAAAAGACAGCCGCTTTAACAAATGGTGCTGGCATAACTGGATATCCGTCTGCAAAAAACTGAAACAAGACCCATACCTCACACCATGCACAAAAACTAACTCAAAATGGATCAAAGACTTAAATATAAAATCAAAACAATAAAGATCATGGAAGAAAAAATAGGGACAACGCTAGGAACCCTAATACATGGCATAAACACTATACGAACCATAAGTAACAAAGCACAAGAACCAGAAGAGAGACTAGATAACTGGGAACTCCTAAAAATCAAACACTTATGCTCATCAGAAGACTTCACCAAAAGAGTCAAAAGACAACCTACAGACTGGGAAAAAATTTTTGGCCATGATAAATCTGATCAGCATCTAATCTCTAAAATCTACAAGGTACTGCAGAACCTCAACAACAAAAAGACAAATAACGTAATTAAAAAATGGGCAAAGGATATGCACAGGCACTTCGCCAAAGAAGATATTCAGGCGGCTAACAGACACATGAAGAAATGCTCACAATCATTAGCCATTAGAGAAATGCTGATCAAAACTACAATGAGATATCATCTCACCCCAACAAGGCTAGCATTAATCCAAAAAACACAAAATAATAAATGCTGGAGAGGTTGTGGAGAGACTGGAATACCTGTACACTGTTGGTGGGAATGTAAAATGGTACAACCACTTTGGAAATCGATTTGGTGCTTCCTTAAAAAGCTAGAAATAGAAGTACCATATGATCCCGCTATCCCGCTCCTTGGAATAAATCCTAGAGAAATAAGAGCCATCACATGAATAGATATATGCACACCCATGTTCATTGCAGCACTGTTCACAGTAGCAAAAAGATGGAAACAACCTAGATGTCCATTAATGGATGAATGGATAAACAAATTATGGTATATCCACACAATGGAATACTACACAACGATAAAGAGCAACGATAAAGCTGTGAAACATAACATGGAGGCAGCTGGAACTCATTATGCTGAGTGAATTAAGTCAGTCACAGAAGGACAAATACTGTATAAGACCACTATTATAAGAACTCAAGAAAAGGTTTAAACACAGAAGAAAACATCCTTTAATGGTTATGAGGGCGGGGAGGGAGGGTGAGTGTCATTTACTAAGTAGATAGTAGATGAGAATTACCCTAGGGGAAGGGAAGGGCAGCACACACTACAGGGGAAGTCAGCACAACTGGACTAAACCAAAACTAAGAAGTTTCCTGAATACAGTCCAACACTTTGAGGGGCAGAGTAGCAGGGGTAGGGGTCTGGGGACCATGCTTTCAGGGGACATCTATGTCAATTGGCATAACAAAGCTTATTAAGAAAATGTTCTCCATCTTACTTTGGTGAGTGGCATCTGGGGTCTTAAAAGCTTGCAAGCAGCCATCTAAGATGTATCAATTGGTCCCAACCACCTGGAGTAAAGGAGAATGAAGAACACCAAAGACATAAGGAAAGTATTAGCCCAAGAGACAGAAAGGGCCACATAAACCAGAGACTTCATCAGCCTGAGACCAGAAGAACTAGATGGTGTCTGGCTACCACCAATGATCGCCCTGACAGGAACACAACAGAGAGTCCCTGATGGAGCAGGAGAAAGGTGGGGTGCAGAACTCAAATTCTAGTAAGAAGACCAGACTTAATGGTCTGACTGACTCTGGAGGAACCCCAGAAGGCGTGTCCCCTAGATTCTCTATCAGCCCAGAACTAAAACAGTTTCTGAGATAACTCTTCAGACAGGGATTGGACTGGACTGTGGGACATAAAGTGATACTTGTGAGGAGTGTGCCTCTTAGTTCAAGTAGCTACAAGAGACTAAATGGGCAGCTTCTGTCCGGAGGTGAGATGGGAAGGCAGAGAGGGTTAGGAGCTGGTTGAATGGACATGGGAATCGGGTGGAAAGTAAGAGTTTGCTGTCACAGTATGGGGAGAGCAATTAGGGTCATATAACATTGTATATATAAATCTTTGTATGGGAGACTAACTTGAAATGTAAACTTCATTTAAACTACAACAATAAAAAAATTAAAAAAAAATTTTTTTCCATATAGGTCTTGCCCATTTGTTGTTAATTATATTCCTAGTTGTTCAACCTTTTTGTTACTCTCATTGTTGCTATTGTAAACAGGGCAGTTCTTTTGTTTTATTGTCTTACCATTTCTTAATTACATGTAGGAAAGAGTGATTTTTTAAGATACTGATTTTGCATATCAATTTTGTATTCATCTCCTTTATTAAAATTCTCTTATGTGTGTAATAGTTACAGTTGATTTTCTTGAGTTTTCTGGGGCAGTCACATCACCTGCAAACAATGGTAGTTGTGTCTTCTCCTTTCCGATTTTTATTCCTCTTATCTAACTGGCTTATTCCTCCAAAACAATGTTAAAAAATAGTGATGATAGTGGACATCTTTGTCATATTCTTCACTTTAATGAGAATATTTTTGGTATTTTACTGTGGGACATGATACTGGTTTTTGACTTGGGCTGCAGTGCGTGTTTTATAAGGTTGAGAAAATATCTGTCTGTTTTTATGTTCTCGTTCTTTCTAGCTAAAGGTTTGTCAATAATTTTGAACTTTTCCAAGAATCAACTTGTTTTTCTCCATTGTTTTTTCTGTTTCTTTCGTTTCTGCACTAATCGTTATTATTTCCTTTGCTTTTCTTTTTCTAGTTTCTTAAGGTAGAAATGTGGGTTATTTGAGATGTTTCTTTTCTAATATAGACATTCATGGCTAGACATTTTTCTCTGAACACTGCTTTAGCTGATTCAACTAAGTGTTGGTATATTGTGTTTTTTTTTAATGCATCTCTTCTGGAGACTTTTTATAAAAAATAATCACAGTGTTCGTTGCATGCTAATAAAAAATGTATTTACCATTATCTGCCTTTTTTCAAATGTATTCAATATTATAGATGTTTATTTTCACTTATTAGAGCTATAATTAATCTTTTTTATTATATAGAAATTTACAGCAACAATGTCAACACCAGATAAGAAAGCCTCACAGAAGATTGGTTTTCGATTACGTAACCTACTCAAGCTTCCCAAAGCGCATAAATGGTGCATATATGAATGGTTCTACTCAAACATAGATAAGTATGTATCATGGTTTATATCGTGAATATGCCTTGAACCAGAAATTTAAGTTGTTCAAATGTTATGAACTACAGCCTTTTCTAAAAACTTTTATTTTTTCCTGAATTTCTTTTTCTATTCCTCATTTCAGTTCAATCTTCCGTATCATTTAGTTTTCCTTTTTCTCTTTTGGGGAAAAAGTTGTTCATTGTTGTGAAAAATTAAATGGAAGTGTCTTTGAATTATGATTTACAAACACCATGGAGTGGAGATATCCTAAAACAAAGCACCATTATTTGCAGTAAATGAGATTTTTTTTATAAATCTTGAGATTATAGTGCTAGTATAATAGTGGAAAAAATGGTTATTAATGGTAAAAATGATTCAGTAAGTTTTTTAGGAGGATAGTTTTTCTATTTTAAGGATAGTACTTAAGCACCTTAGTTATACATAAATGTTTAAGGAGAACATAGTAAGACAATTGTATGAAATCCAATAATTCAACAATAGAATTTACTTAGGAAAAATTCTGTAGGATTTCTGATTGATGCTTATATGCCAGTCATTGGTGCTTATTTTGCTGGCTGTTTCCCTTTCCTTCCCTTCTCTGTTTTCCAGACCAGTTGACTCTACTCTGGAACTTGTGAATCTCAAGGGAGTTCATATTTGAACTCAACACATTCACGCATCACTAAGACTATTTCCTGGTTTCTCAAACTCATGAATAGAATGGTTTTCTTTTTGCCCACAGGTTTTCCTTAGGTTTAGAGCGTTTAGTGTCCTAGTGTGATCCTAGTTCTGGGATTTCCAAGAACTAATCTAACCCTCTAGAGTTCTCTAGATTTCTAACACTGATTTAATCCCAGAGAGGACTCCTTGGAGATGGTATTACCTTTGGGATAAAGTTACTCTAGCTAGTAATTGTTTATCATCACCAGACATAATGCCAGTGCCAGAGTAGTCTTCCAAAGAATGTCCTTAGGGGAAATTTAACAAAAGTAATTGTCCCTGGAATCTCAGTCACAGACAGTATTCCCTGAGTAGTTTTTACAAATTATTTGTTTCACAAATGCCAAGGATTTAGTTCAGTTGTGACCCTTTAATTTTGCCTGTTTTGTATATGTATGGCTTAGAAGTGAAAATCTGGCATCTTGTAATGAATGTGGTGTTGAAAATTGGAATGTGTATTTCAGATTTTATGTCTTTTAAGAAAATAACACATTGCATATTAACCATTAAAATACCACTTCTGCTTTACAGACCACTTTTTGAAGGCGATAATGACTTTTGTGTATGTCTAAAAGAATCTTTTCCTAATTTGAAGACAAGAAAGTTAACAAGAGTAGAATGGGGAAAAATCAGGCGGCTTATGGGAAAACCACGGAGGTAAAAATAACATTTTGTTTTTGTTTAAAATAAAATCAGTGGATTGGTTGGTAGAATCATTACTACGTTACTTCTTTTTTTTAATCTTTGAAATGTCTAATACCAAAACATGACATCTGAAATAATTTATTGTA
This sequence comes from Dugong dugon, assembly GCA_030035585.1. Lineage (NCBI taxonomy): Eukaryota > Metazoa > Chordata > Mammalia > Sirenia > Dugongidae > Dugong > Dugong dugon. The sequence goes on along the minus strand of CM057469.1, from coordinate 15,662,085 downwards.
TGTAAAATATATCTTGCTAACCAACTTTAATATAGGTGCCCTGTGTACTTATGCGTCTTATAATTAAATGTACAGTTTCATTTTTGTTCATTTCACAGGCTTTGAACATAATCTGATTATTTTAAATTTTATGCCCTACTATGTTCCAAAAAGATTTAAGAGTGCCCTAAAAGGTATTTAAGTAAGCTGTCAGATTATATATGCATTGTTATTATCTTCTGTGAAAGTTTTTATTTCCTCAAGAGGCTTCCCACAAGTGCCTGTTATACTTGATATAAAAACAGAAATCAAGTTAATCTATCCAACGTATTACTTTCTGAAAATTACTCTTCATGTTAAATAACTTTTCTGTTTCCATTGTTATCCTGCTTTCTAACCCATCAGAAAATTTTATATTACTTTTCACATTCCTTGGCTTGTGGACACATCACTTAAATCTCTGCCCCACCCCCCACCCCGGCCCCATCATCACATGGTGTTCTCTCTGTGTATCTCTATGTCTCTTCTCTTCTTATAAGGATACCAGTGATATTGGATTAGGGCTTATCCTAATGGCCTCATCTTAACTTGATTTCCTTTGCGAAGACCCTAATTCTAAATAAGGTCACATTCTTAGGTACCAGGAGTTAGGTAGAACCCCACATAACTTTTTGGGGAACCCAATTCAACCTATAGCAACTTCTAAGAATTTATACCACAGAAGTACATGAGTGAAACAACAAGCACAATGTTATTTGTTGCAGCTATTTGTAGTAGCAAAAGATTCGCAGCAACCTAAATGTCTGTAAATAGGAGGATGATTAAATAAAGTGTTGTAAAGGAACCCTGGTGGTACAATGGTTAAGCACTTGGCTCCTACCCCAAAGGTCAGTGTTCAAACCCACAAACCACTTCACAGGGGAAAGATGTGGCAGTCTGCTTCTGTAAAGATTATAGCCTTGGAATCCTATGGGGCGGTTCTAGTCTGTCCTATGAGGTTGCTATGAGTCGGAATGAACTTGACAGTATGGGTTTGGTTTTATCTACCTTCCGCCTACCAGTTGCCATCAAGTTGATATCAACTCATAGTGATCCCATGTTATGTCAGAGTAGAACTGTGCTCTATAAGGTTTTCAATGGCCGATTGTTTGGAAGTAGATTGCCAGGCCTTTCTTCCAAGGCACCTCTGGGCAGACTCAAAACCTCTAACCTTTTGGTTAGCAGCCGAGCATATTAATCATTTTCATCACCCCTGGACTCCACCATGGATACTACCGTGGACACAGAAAACTATACATCCGCTTAATAGAAAATAAAACAAAAACAGAGAAAGCTTTTTATGTACTGATTTAGAAGTGGTTGCTAAGATATAGTAACAAAAGAGAGCAAAATACAGAATAGTGTGTATTATAACTATTTGCAAAAAGTAGAGAAACACATACTGGGTTTTTTCCGCAAATAACGTGCCCATGTATAGAACGCACCCACACATATACCATCCACAGCACACTTTGGAAAATAATGTACAGGTAGGTTGTGTGGTTGGCAAAAAACATAAAACACATGCGTTATTTGCGTAAAAATATGGTACACATTTTTTACTTGTGTGTGCCTAAAGTGTCTCCGAAGGATATGTAAGAAGCAGTGATTCCCTCTGGGAGGCAAGCTGCATGACTGAGGGGCAAAGCTATTAGAGTTTTCACTGCCTTTTGAGCCTTTTAAATTTAAAACCCTGTGCATGTATTAACTGTTAAAAAAAGATACTATTTAAATAAAATTTGATTGGTGAAAGGGGGTATATTAGATCCAGAATGTTAACTCTCAAAACTCAGTACTATAAATCAAGCATCCAGTTAACAAATTGGCAGAAGATTTGAATAAACATTTCACCAAGAGATAAGGATATCAAATGAGCACACGGAAAGATGTTTAACATCATTAGTCATCATGAAAATGCAAATTAAAACCACAGTGTCTAAAGTTTACAAAACTGAGCATACCAAGTGTTGATGAGGATATGGAGCAACTTGAACTCTCACACACTGCTGTTGGGAATGAAAAACAGTGTGGTGGTTTCTTTAAAAGTTAAATATACACCTGCCATATGGCCCAGACATTCCAACCTTAGCTATTTACTCGAGAAATGAACGCATATGTTCATACAAAAACCTGTACACGAGTATTCATAGCAACTTTATTTGTAACAGCCAAAAACCTAAAACAACCCAAATGTCCACCAACAGAAAAATGGATAAACAAATTATGGCACATAATAAATGGAATATATTTTTTTTAAAAAACACAAACCTGTTGCCATTAAGTCATTTCCGACTCATAGCAACCCTATAGGAAAGAGTAGAACTGCCCCATAGGGTTTCCAGGGAGCAGCTGGTGGATTTGAACTGCCAGCCTTTTGGTTAGCAGCCGTAGCACTTGACTGCTGCACCACAAGACCTCCAAATGGAATACTGCTAAGCAATAAAATGGGATGAACCATTGATACATGCAACAACATGGATAAATCTCAGAATAATTATGCTGAGTAAAAGAATACTATATACTACTTGATTCCATTTATATAAAGTTTTAGAAAATACAAATTATCTATTATGACAGAAAGCAACTTAATGATTGGCTGAGAAGTGGGGATATGAGGTGAGAAGGATGCAAAGGAGGGATAACAAAGGGACAAGAGGAAATGGGGGAGGGTGAGGGTGATGGGTATCTTCATATGTTCATTATTTTGAATGTAATTATGGTTTTATGGATGTATCTATATACGAAACATTAAATTGTACACTTTAAGCATTTGCAGTTTATTAATGGCAATTATACCTCATAAATCTGTTAAAAAATAAAAACTTAATTGGGGAAAGTGAGTACAAGAGAGGAAATGTGAGAATCACGGTATGAAGAGAAGCAAAACTGTAATTGTCAACTTTAAGAGAGGAAATGTGAGAATCACGGTATGAAGAGAAGCAAAACTGTAATTGTCAACTTTAGGGGAATAGTCTGGGTCCTGGATTTTTTTTTTAAAGTGCTTGACTTTTTTTTTTTTTTTTTTTAATTTTTTCCCATTCAAAAATTTATATGTACATTGTTATGTGACCCTAATTGCTCTCCCCATACTGTGACAGCACACTCCTCTCTTCCATCCCTGATTCCCCATGTCCATTCACCCAGCTCCTAACCCTCTCTGCCTTCCCAGCTCACCTCCAGACAGAAGCTGCCCATTTAGTCTCTTGTATTTGCTTGAGCTAAGAGGCACACTCCTCACAAGTATCACTTTACGTCCCACGGTCCAGTCTAATCCCTGTCTGAAGAGTTGGCCTCGGAAATTGTTTTAGTTCTGGGCTGATAGAGAATCTAGGGGACATGCTTTCTGGGGTTCCTCCAGTCTCAGTCAGACCATTAAGTCTGGTCTTCTTACTAGAATTTGAGTTCTGCACCCCACCTTTCTCCTGCTCCATCAGGGACTCTCTGTTGTGTTCCCTGTCAGGGCAGTCATTGGTGGTAGCCAGGCACCATCTAGTTCTTCTGGTCTCAGGCTGATGAAGTCTCTGGTTTATGTGGCCCTTTCTGTCTCTTGGGCTAATACTTTCCTTGTGTCTTTGGTGTTCTTCATTCTCCTTTACTCCAGGTGGTTGGGACCAATTGATGCATTTTAGATGGCCGCTTGCAAGCTTTTAAGTGGGTCTTAGGTTTTCAATGCCAAGAAGACTGCTAAATGATGCTGTATAGCATGGAAGTCAGTTTTTATGCTTTCTTAAGTCTGACCCAAAGGAGGTCTGTGAGTGTCTTGGATTGCCTCTCAGGTGCAACATGAGGAAGTGAGACTCAGGCAGGAAAGCCAGAAAACAAATAGAATTTAGTACTCAAAGGTCCCAAAGAGGACTTATGTATGGCAAGCAGGGTGGGGTTAGCCAGGTTTCACAGGCTGAAGTCTTACTGGTCAGCTTAAAGGTTTCTAAGGCATTAGTGTGGGAAAAGGGAGAAATTTTTGTCACAGGGAGTCATGTGGGATATGGCCAAAGGGGCAAGGAGTAACTACAGGCATTAAGAGACTGGGTTACATGATTACAGCGGGATCTCTGTCACAGGAAATCATAGGGGTCATGTCCAGGAGGGCCAGCTGGAGCCCGTAATTGTTGAGAGACTGGGTAAAAAGGTAGAAATGGCCATGTCAGAAACTAGGTGAAAGGGCAACTAGGAGAAATCAATGGATGCTGAGGCAACAAATTATGTAAGCCACAAATAGGCCTTATGACATGTGAGACTACTCAACTCTCTGGTATCACATGATGCTTTCTTTGATCTCATGGTCTTCCCATATATACTGTTTGAATGCACGTTCAACCAATTCAGAAATTAGTAATGTACAAACAAAAACCAATCCCTTTGCTGTCAATTCCAACTCATGGCGACCCATGTGTTACAGAGTAGAACTGCTCTGTAGAGTTTTCTTGGCCATAATCTTTATGGAAGCAGATTCCCAGGCCCTTCTTCTGTGGAACTGCTAGGTGGGTTCGAACCGCCAAACTTTCTGTTAATAGTTGAGTGCAGACCGTTTGCGCCATCCAGGAACCTTATAATGTACAAAAAAAAAATCATATTATCAGCTAAGATTCTTCTGTATATTTCCAGTTCTTATTCATTATTGTTCACAATGATCCAATTTGTAAATTACGCGGTCCCAGTATCCTAGTTTGCTCACTGTTTTTTATTTGGTTTCTGAGACTATAAATGGCGATAGAGCTCATTTGAAGGTGGTGCTTATACCATGGCATGAAAGCCATGTTTAAATAGTTTTGAGTCATCCTAGAATGAGAAGATGGAGACAAGATGGGCCTTAAAGATAACGGTGAATTCAATATTCAGACTTCCAGACAGGAAGTATGATTAAAAGTTTACATGGTGGCAAGTCTCTTCTTTAATTCCTGTATTAGTATGCCTACAAGTCACAGGTTGTTCTGGATAGAGTGTTGGAATTGAACTTTGGACTTGAAGAGGCCTGGGATTCAGGCATAGTTTTGCCAAGCGATAGTGAACAAATCCTCCTACTTCATAAGAAGGAATAAACTAGGCCTTTGAATTTTTGACTCTTGCAAGGTCCTGTTATTTATTTATTTGAAATTTTGTTATTTTTTATTGATGTAATTAAATGAAGTTTACATTTCAAGTTAGTCTCCCATACAGAATTTTTTTTTTTTTTTAACATACATTGTTATGAGACCCCAACTGCTCACCCCATTCTGCGACAGCACACTTCTCCCCTCAGCCCCTGATTCCCCATGAGCATTCAACCAGCTCCTAACTCTCTCTGCCTTCCCCTCTCACCTCTGGACAGACGCCGCCCCTTTGGTCTCTTATATCTACTTGTCTAAGAGGCACATTCTTCACGAGTATCATTTTATGTCCCATAGTTCAGTCCAGTCCCTGTCTGAAGAGTTGGCCTTGGAAATTGTTTTAGTTCTGGGGTGATGGAGAGACCAGGGGCCATGCTTTCTGGGGCACCTCCAGTCTTAGTCAGACCATTAAGTCTGGTCTTCTTACTAGTATTTGAGTTCTGCATCCCATTGTTCTCCTGCTCCGTCAGGGACCCTCTGTTGTGTTCCCTGTCAGGACATTCATTGGTGGTAGCCAGGCACCATCTAGTTCTTCTGGTCTCAAGCTGATGAAGTCTCTGGTTTCTGTGGCCCATTCTGTCTCTTGGGCCAATAGTTTCCTTGTGTCTTTGGTGTTCTTCGTTCTCCTTTACTCCAAGTGGTTGGGACCAATTGATGCGTCTTAGATGGCTGGTTGCAAGCTTTTAAGACCCCAGACGGCAAGGTCCTGTTTTTAAAGAAGATTAAAGGTAATTTAATTTGAAGAGAAACAATTATTTCTAAGAACCTTTTTTAAATACAGTACTCAGTGAGAGAAAAGAGGGTGCAAGGAGATTCTAAATTTTTGTATAGGACAGTTTTCAGTTTATATGATTTTTGTAATTTATTCTAGATGTTCTTCTGCATTTTTTGAGGAAGAGAGGTCAGCATTAAAACAGAAACGGCAGAAAATAAGGCTCTTACAACAAAGGAAAGTTGCAGATGTCTCACAGTTCAAAGATCTCCCGGATGAAATTCCTTTGCCCCTGGTTATTGGAACCAAAGTTACAGGTAAGTGAAGATAAGCTTATTAGTATTTTGATTTTTAATTTTTCACCAAGATAACCTCTACTAGCAGAATGACTTTTAAATTTAGAAGTTTTAAACCCTATAGTTCTGCAGCTATTTACTATAAAGGTTACTCTTTTTCATGTGTGAAGTCTGTTTTCAAAAGGAATTAGAAAAAGTGTTCTGGTTCAAAGTAACATCTACTACAGTGTAAGCTAAAACAAACTTCCACAAAGATGAAATGTAAAATTTACTGCAATGAATTGCTGTTAGTTGCCATTGAGTCGGCTCTGACCTATGGTGACTTCATGTCTAACAGAACAAAACATCGCCTGGTCCTGTGCATCTTCATGACCATTTGATGTCCACTGTTGTGGCTGTTGTGTCGGTCCATCTCAGTGAGGGTTTTCCTCATTTTCGCTGACTCCCTACTTTACCAAATATGATGTCCTTTCTAGCGATTGGTATTTTCTTATGACGTGTCCAAAGTAAACGAGCCAAAATCTCACCATTCTTGCTTATAAGAAGCATTCTGGTTGTATTTCTCCTAAGATTGTTTTGATTTGTGTGTTCTTCTGCTAGTCTGCAGTATACTCACTAGTCTTTGCCAACCCCACCATTCGAATGCATCAGTTATTCTGTCTTCCTTTTCCTTGGTTCAGCTTTCATGTGCATGTGTATCAGAAAGACCATGGCTTGAGTCAGGCACATCTCACTCATCAAAGTGACATCTTTGCTTTTTAAAACTTTAAAGAGGTCATTTGATTTCTTGACTGCTGCTTCCATGGACATTGATTATTGGTCCAAATCAAATGAAACTGACAGCTTCAAACTTTTCTCCCATTATCATGATGTTGTTTATTGGTCTAGCTGTATGTTCATTTTCTTCACATTGAGGCATAATCCCTGTTGAAGACTGTAGAGATATGGATTGTTTGAATTTTTAGATTTTAAATGATTCTATCTTTTGCTTCCACATCATTTATTTTCCTTTCCTTTAGCCAGTCTTATCTGATTAGTTCAAAAACACCTTTGTTTTTGTGGTTCTTGGATCTGGAAATAGTCCATTTCTAATGACTAAATAAAATTAAATTATTCTGTAGGTAGTTTGTTCAATATTTTGTAAGAGTATAAATTCTTTGAATTTTTAATAGTGATTCTGTGTATGTAGTGGGGGAAAATGCCACCAAAACCTTGATTTTAACTTAATCTTTAATAATTTGATAGAGAAATAAAATGACAGTTCACATAATACAAGAAACAACAAGGGGTTAAGTGGGTAGATAGTGATTGTCCTGAAGAGTTTTAGAAAATGGTTGAGATTAATCAGGAAATATTTTCTGGAGGAAAGGGGGCCTTGAATTATATATTTATATATTTTTTTCTGATTATAAAAGTAGTTATTTACATTATATTGTGAAAATGAGTAATTAAGAGGAAAGGTGGATAGTAGGGAAGAGACTGTCAAGCGTGTGAAATGCAGATGGGAAAGAGAAAACTAGATTTGGTTGTAAATCATTGTATAGGGACAGCTTACCATATACAGAAGTTATACATGACGTGGTCTCTTTCTTAACAGAATTAGTCTGGGGGTGGGGGTGGAGATAGGATGATGTGGGTTTGGGAGACAAGCATACTTAAAAATATATTTGTTCTAAAAACACCATATAAATAAGTACAGCTTTAAAGTCTACAGTATAACTACTAATTCGAGGAAAGCTGGCATGAATATAGTGACTTACGTTCAAACTGAATTAGGAAATCCTTAAAAGTTAATTGTGGTCCAGAATTTTAAAGACAGACAGTAATATTTGCTAAGACTGAAACTTTCAGAGAGAATTCATAGATAGGTAGTTTTGTTACAATGGAGAAAAGGTTGGACTGGCTATATCAAGATAGGAGAAAAGTTCATATGAATGAACTTCTAGAGCTATTTTAAAGTAATGTTTTAAAGTTTCTATTTGATATAGAACAAGAGTCAACAAACTATGGCCCATAGGCCAAATCCAGTTTACTACCTGCTTATATATGGTCTATGAGCTAAGAATGGTTTTTACATGTTTTAAGTGGTTGAAAAAAATCAAAAGAATAATATTGTATGACACATGAAAATTATCTGAAATTCAGATTTCAGTGTACATAAATAAAGCTTTATTGAAACACAGCCATGCTCATTAATTTGTGTTATTGTCTTTGACTGCTTTTACTCTGCAATGGCAGAGTTGAATAGTTGCAACTGAGACCATATGACTCACAAAGCCTAAAATATTTACTATCTGGCATTTTATATAAAAAGTTTGTCAACACCTGCTCTGAAGGATAATATGCTGCTTTAGAGTTATCTAGAGCTCTGGTAAGGAGCCCTGGTTGCACAGTGGTTAAGCACTCGGCTGTTAACTGAAAGGTAGGCGGTTTAAACCCACCAACCACTCTGTGGGAGAAAGATGTGGCAGTCTGCTTCCGTAAAGATATACACCCTTGGAAACCCTATTGGGTAGTTCTCCTCTGTCCTGTAGGGTTGCTATGAGTCAAAATTGACTCGATGGCAATGGATTTGATTTGATTAGAGTCCTGGTGGCGCAACAGTTAAGCACTCAGCTGCTAACTAAAGGGTTGGCAGTTCTAACCCACCCAGTGGCTCGGTGGGAGAAAGAACTGGTGTTCTGCTCCCAAAAAGATTACAGCCTGGAAAGCCCTGTGGGAGTAGTTTTATTCTGTGACATGGGGTCGATATGAGTTGAAATCGACCCAACAGCACCTAACAACAACAGAAGTAATGTGAGTGGGAGACATAGAGGAGGACATAAACTGTTTCATCAATCAGTGTTGAAGTGTAGAAAATGGAAATCACCCTAACTATTTTAAACAAAAGCAGATTTAATACAGGAAATTATTTCTTAGTTTTGTTGGAAAGGTTGAAGGGGCAGGTTTTGAGCTGGACCTACAGGAATGACTCTAAGAACATCACTATTAAACTGGTTTTATCTCTGCCAAGGTCTGGAAGTTAGGGAATCAGAAAACCACATCTGGAACTTTTAATTTCAAAAAGGTTTATATGTAGCTATAGTCCAAGGATAAGGAAGTCACTGCTTCTACGATTGTCTCTTTACACTCATGATGCTAGTAACTGAACAGTGGAGCATTAATTTAAAAAAGAAAACTATATCTCCATGACTGGATTGTGAGCAGTAACAGCCAGTGCAGAAACAATATGCTGCTGCCTGCAATCACCTGAATGTGTCTAATTGCTTTAGAACCCTAGCTGCAGGGAGTCTGGAAATAGAGTTTTTAGCTTTTCAACCTGTGCAGTACAGAAGGCACAGAGGGAATTGGAATAGCTGCTGAATTCCAGACCCTCATATACATTATGGTTGTTTTAATGTACAAAAAGATTAAAAGCTACAAACCAAACCAAACCTGTTGCAGTTGAATCGATTCCAACTCATAGTGACCCTAAAAGACAGAGTAGAACTGCCCCATACGGTTTCCAAGGGGCAGCTGGTGGATTTGAACTGCCGACCTTTTGGTTAGCAGCCATAGCTATTAACCACTGCACCACTGGGGCTCCCAAAGCTGTAAGATCATTAAAATTAAATAAAAGGAAACATTCATTTCTAATTGTAACCAAGTAACTGGTCCCAGAACAGTAAAACTGGATAAAATGTATGCTGTAATTGTTTTTAGGCATTTAACAATGGACGGTGTAGTACTGTAATCCTTGATAAAAAGGGGAACTTGTGAGGTGAACCCAGTGATCACCATGGCTTTTTACCTGGGAGCACGTTTCTGCTGTGGAGCACAAGATGGAACCCAAATGACCAGTAGTTTCACTGAACTGAGGAAGCAGACATTGAAGTTCTAAGCTGCTGAAGTGGCTGGAATTTGCAGGGTAGGATACCTGAAATAGGTGCTGCATAGAGGATAGAACCCTAGAAAACTTTTTGGGAATTCACTGTGGACCCTGAGCCAAGGGCTAGGCTGCTCGTGTGCAGGGCAAAACTTAAAGCTGTGTGCTGAAATTAGAGGCACACTCTAGGATTAAGTTCATAATTGAAATGGATCAACCCTCACAATAAAAGCAAGCTTGACAGACAAAAAGATCATCCAGTAATTTTTTTTGTCTGCCAGAAAAAAGTTCAACACTTTATCTGACATACAATAAAAAATTACTAGACCTGTAAAGAAACAAGATAAAACATTCCATAGTCAAGAGAAAAAGCAGTCAGTAGAAATAGACCATAGATGACTCTGCTGTTGGAATTAGCAGATAACAACTTCAAAATAGCCATTATAAAACATGTTCAAGAACTTAGAAGTAAGTATGGGCATAATGAACAGATGACAAAATCTCAGTAGATAAATGAAAACTATTTAGATAAAGAAAATAAATTTAGAACTGAAAAGTACAGTATCTGAAAAGGAAAATTCATTGGATGGGCTTAAAAGAAGATTGGAGACAGCAAAAGATAGGGTCAGTGAACTTGAGGGTAAATCAGTAGAAATTATCCAGTATGAAAACAGGGAGGAAAAAATGGAAACATTAATGGAGTCTCGGTGATCTTTGGGACAACATCAGTAGTATAACATATATATAATTGAAGTCACCAAAAGGAGAGAGTCAATGGCACATAAAAACATACTAGAATAAAATAAAGGCTGAAGTTTTCCCAAATTTGATTTTAAAAATAAAATACATACGTCCAAGAAACTCTGACCCCAAATAGGATAACCGATATGCACACAAAACCCACAGTCAGACACAACATTGAAAAACTACGGAGAAAATCTTGACAGCAACTGGAGAAAAACAACATATTACATAAGAACAACAATGATATGATTGGGAGCTGCCTTTTAATCAGAAAAAATACTGCAAGTATTACCAAAGGATGCCCTTCAGACTGAAGGGAAATGATACCGGATAAAAATTCTAATCTACAGAAAGGAACAGAGAGCACCAGATATAGCAAATATATAGGTAAATATAATATAGATTTTTTTTTAATTCTCATAATTCTTTAAATGACATTAGTCTTTAAAGAAAAATGATAGCAATGTATTAAGGGTTTGTTACATATGTAGATTAATATATGTGATACAACAGCATAAAGGACATGATAAATGGAGCTGTTTTGCAAGGTTCTTACAACTCAGCAAAAAAATAAAGGAAATGACTACTGATATGTAGATGAATGTCAGACATTATGCTGAGCAAGAGACGCTGAAAACTAAAAAAAATGAATACTGTATGATTTCCTTTAGATGAAGTTGGAAAATGGACAAAACTAATTTAAAGGAGGAAAATCATCAGAAAAATGGTTGCTTCCAAAGAAGATATGGGGAAACCTGGGATGATGTGATCATAAAAGTGTGTTTTTACGTGGATGTATTTATTTATTTGTCACAACTTACAGAATTGTACACTTAAATTTTTATTTACTGTATATGAAATTTTACCTAGAAAGAAAAGTACTGTAAATAAACAAAATTCCACATTCCTTCCTGAGGAAACGTTTTTAGTAAACTAGAGGTAGATGGATTCTTCCTCAAAACTAACACCAAAAGATGTATATACATATTTGTGTGTGTTGCATATATATAATAAAGCACATAGGGAGTGCAGTTACGGATACTTCCTAAACATAACCAAACACCTCACAGGGTTGGTTTACTGGGTTTGAAGGCTTAGGACCATAGTCTGGTGGGACAACTCGGTCAGTTGGCATAACATAGTTCGTAAAGATAATGTTCTACATCCTAGTTTGGTGAGTAGTGTCTAGGGTCTTAAAAGCTTGCAAGTGACCATCTAAGATACAACTATTAGTCTCTACTCATCTGGAGCAAAAGAGAAAGGGAAAACAAAGATCAAAGAAGAAAGTAGTCTACAGGACTAATAGCCTACATGAACCATGGCCTCATTTATCCTGAGACTAGAATTAGATGGTGCTTGGCTACCACTACCTAACATTATGACCAATGGCACAATAGATGGTCCTGGATAGTACTGTGATCCATTAAATGATCATCTACATGAGACCAAATGGGTCAGCATTTACTCTGAAGCAAAGATGAGAAGGTAAAGGGGCGGGGGGTGGGGGCAGGGAAGCTAGATTAATGGAAAACATAGAACAAGCAGAATGGAAATAATGAGAATGCTGACACGTTGTGAAAAGTGTAACCAATGTCACTGAATATATGTATAGAAATTGTTAAATGGGAACCTAATGTGCTGTGTAAACCTTCACCGAAAACACAATAAAATGTAAAAAAAAAAAAAAAAAAAAACACCAAAAGGAATTAAAATGGCTGTATAGGAATTTTGCATAAGGAGCAAAGAATCAGACAGGTACAAAGTTAAAAGCACAAGAGTTTTGACAAACACACCAAGGTACACCAAGGGAAATTTGAGTAATGGAGTAATTTTAGGGAAATGCATATAGACCTGATACTTTAACCACTTTGTACGTGAAGTTGTTTGTCAGGTATTCATTACTCTGAACAGGTCTGGAGCTAAAACTGGGTGCAGTTGTAGAAGTCAAGGTATAAAAAAGGATTTAAAAGTCATTAGTTTGTTAAGAAATTATAAAAAATTTGAACTTTCCTGTAAGTAATCTTAGGGTGAATGGTAATCTAGGACAGATTTCCTGTCAGTTCTCTAAGTTAAAGGGATAAAGAAAAAACAAATCATCAAGGAAACAGAAGATATTGTTTATAGAGGTAAAGGGAGAGTCGACATTTGACAGCCACTGGTTAACCCAAAACTGCATCCTAGCCTTAGCCAGCGTCTGACCAATAATCATTAAAGCTGTCCCTTCTTGTTCATAATGAAATTACTTCCTAGAGTTGTGGGGTTTTTTTTAATGCTATTAGGTATGTTCATCAAATTCCAGACAAATCACTAGCTGAACCAGCTATTGTGTTTGAACTGTATCTTTTTCTTGTATTTGACCTTGCAAAACATTCAAAGAGGTATGGTGACCATATAGTTTATCATCCAGACATACTTTTTTTTTTAATTGTACTTTCGATGAAGGTTTACAGAACAAACTAGTTTCTCATTAAACAGTTAGTACACATATTGTTTTATGACATTGGTTAACAACACCACAACATGTCAACACTCTCCCTTCTCAACCTTAGGCTCCCTGTTACCAGCTTTCCTGTCCCTTCCTGCCTTCTGGTCTTTGTCCCTGGGCTGGTGTGCCCCTTTAGTCTAGTTTTGTTTTATGGGCCTGTCTAATGTTTGGCTGAAGGGTGAACCTTGGGAGTGACTTCATTACTGAGCTAAAAGGGTATCCAGGGGCCATACTCTCAGGGTATCTCCAGTCTCTGTCAGACCAGTGAGTCTGGTCTTTTTTTTGTGAGTTAGAATTTTGTTCTACATTTTTCTCCAGCTCTGTCTGGGACCCTCTATTGTGATCCCTGTCAGAGCAGTGAGTGGTGGTAGCCAGGCACCATCTAGTTGTACTGCACTGAGTCTGGTGGAGGCTGTGGTAGATGTAATCCGTTAGTCCTTTGGACTAATCTTTCCCTTGTATCTTTAATTTTCTTCATTCTCCCTTGCTCCTGAAGGGGTGAGACCAGTGGAGTATCTTAGATGGCTGCTTACAGGCTTTTAAGACCCCAGACACTACTCACCAAAGTAGAATGTAGAACATTTTCTTTATAAACTATGTTATGCCAGTTGAGCTAGATGTTCCTCACGACCATAGTCCCCATAGCCCTCAGCCCGGCAATTCGGTCCCTCAGGGAGTTTGGATGTGTCTGTGGAGCTTCCATGACCTTCCCTTGTACAAGCTGTGCTTGCTTCCCAAGTATTGTGTACTGTCTTACCCTTCACCAAAGTTACCACACTTAATCTATTGTCTATTTAGTGTTTTTCCATTCCCACCCCTCCCCTCCCTTGTAACCATCAAAGATTGTTTCTTTTTGTGTATAAACCTTTTCATGAGTTTTTACAGTAGTGGACCCATACGATATTTGTCCTTTTGTGATTGACTTATTTCACTCAGCATAATGCCCTCCAGATTCATCCATGTTATGAGATGCTTCGCAGATTCGTCATTGTTCTTTATTGTTGTGTAATACTCCATTGTGTGTATGTACCATAGTTTGTTTATCCATTTATCTGTTGATAGGCATCTAGATTGTTCCCATCTTTTTGCTGTTGTGAACAATGCTGCAGTGAACATGGGTGTGCATATGTCTATTTGTGTGACAACTCTTATTTCTCTAGGATATAGTCCTAGGAGTGGGATTGCTGGATCATATGGTATTTCTATTTCTAGCTTTCTAAGGAAGCACCATATCATTTTCCAAAATGGTTGTATCATTTTGCATTCCCACCAGCAGTGCATAAGAGTTCTGATCTCCCCACAGCCTCTCCAACATTTGTTATTTCCAGTTTTCTTGATTCGTGCCAGTAATGCCGGGGTGAGATGATATTTCATTGTGGTTTTGATTTGCATTTCTCTAATGGCTAGTAATCGCGAGCATTTCGTCATGTGTCTGTTGGCTGCTTGAATGTCTTCTTTGGTGAAGTGTCTGTTCATTTCTTTTGCCCATTTTTTAATTAGATTATTTGTCTTTTTGTTGTAGAGGTGTTGGATTTTCTTACAGATTTTAGAAATTAGAACTTCTATTTGTAATAGCCAAAAATTTTTTCCGAGTCAAACAGACATACTTTTGAAAGTAAAAGGAGACACTATTAATAAATGAACCAGTATAAAAGGTGTAAATGAACACTGTCCAGGGCTAACTAGGATGTATGCTCATCCTATGTAAAGAATCGTTTTCTTAAATAAATGATCTCAGAGCCTGAGGATAATGCTGTTAACTAGAATAACGGGTTTTGTTTTTCCTTACTGTCTTTCTTTTTTTTTTATTTTGCACTAGGTGAAAGTTTACAGAGCAAATTAGATTCCCATTTGATAGTTTGTATATGGAGTCTTTCATGGCCTTGGTTTCATTCCCCACAATGTGTCAGAACTCTCCCCATTTCTGTCCTGGTTCCCTGTTTTTTGTCCAGATTTTCTACCCCTTCCTGCCTTCTCACCTTTGCTTTTGGGCAAATATTGCCCTTTTGATCTTGTATAATTGATTGTTCTGAGGAGCACTTTCCTCTTGGGTGTTATTGTTTATTTTATGGGATTATTTACTGTTTGGCTGGGAGGTGGTCTCTGGGAGTGGTTTCAGTTCCAGGTCAGAAGGGTGTCTTGGTCCATAGTCTCGGGGTTTCCTCCAGTTTCTGTCAGACAGGTAAGTCTGGTCTTTTTTGTGAATTTGATTTTTTGTTCCACATTTTTCTCCCTGTCTGGGACCCTCTGCTGTGATCCCAGTCAGAGTGGTTGGTAGTAGTAGCCAGGTACCATCTAGTTCTTCTGATCTCGGGGTCATGTCGGCTGTGGTTCAGGTGGTCCATTAGTCCTTTGGACTAATTGCTTCCTTGAGTCTTTGGTTTTCTTCATTCTTCTTTGCTCTGGATGGAAAGAGTCCAATAGTTGTATCTTAGCTGGCCGCTTACAAGCTTTTGAGACCCCAGACACTGCTCACCAAAGTAGGATACAGAACGTTGTCTTTATGAACTATGTTGTGCCAGTTGGCATAGATATCCCCCAAGTCTGTGGTCCCTTGCCCTCGAACTTAGGTGTTTTATCCCACAAGGTATTTGGTTATGTCTGAGAGGTTTCCCTGACTGTGCACTTGTGTACTCTATTGTCTATATATGAGGAGCACCTACAGTCATGTATGTAGAAATATCCACCACCAAACCTGTATCTGCCAGTGGGTATGCTCCCTTACACCCTCCCACACCTCTTGGCATGTCTATCTACCTGGGTATCCATTTGTAAATTATTGTTTGTTAATACCGTTGTTGCAAGACTGTGCTATAGCAGTTACTGTAATTGCCCTTTATTCTTGCGTTCCTCCCAGTATCCTCTCTTGCCTTGGTTATGTACTCACTTCTCCCATATTGTGTTGTCTTTCCCTTCACCATCATTAACACGTCTTCTATTTGGTAATTTTCCCTCCTTCCTCTTCCCATCCCTGGTTACTAACCATCAAAGAATTTTTTTTTTCTTTTTTTTCTGCCCGTAAGCCGTTTGTTGTTATTTTATAATAGTGGTTTCATTCAATATTTGTCCTTTTGTAATTGACTTATTTCACTTAGCATTATTTTTCTTCCTTTCTTGAACTTGACATCCTGATCTGTTGTTAGCTGCCATCGAGTCAGCTCCCAATTCATGGTGACCCCATGCATAATGAAGTTAAATGTTGCGGGTCCTGTGCCAATCCCATGATCAGTTACAGACTGGACTCTTGTGGTCCATAAGGTTTTCACTGGCTGATATTCAAAAGTAGATTGCCAGGCCTTTCCTCCTAGTTCGTCGTAGTCTGGAAGCTCTGCTGAAACCTATTCAACAGCATCATAGCAACACATAAGCCTCCATTGACACATGGGTGGTGGCTGCACATAAGATGCGTTGTCTGGAAATCGAACCTGAGTCTCTCGCATGGAGGGCGTGAATTCTACCACTGAACCGCCACTTTTTCTTCTCAGTGCTTATTTACACTAACTTAGGTCGCTGCCTTTGTTTTTGTTTTGTTAACTTTGCACTGTCAGCACAAGTAATCCAATCCAGAAGTGGCTGCCAAGGAGAAGGCTGCATTAGAGACAGATGGCTCAGGACAGAAACCGAAACTTTGCTTTCCATGTCTTGTGTATTTTTTGATCTTCTGTTCCTCCTTTGCTGCTTTCTTTTGTATTAAATATTTTTTACTGTAAATTTTAATTTCTCTGTTGATATTTTTACTTATATGTTTTAGGTTTTTTCTTTTTAAGTGGTTGCTCCAGGAATTACAATATGTATTTTTATCATATCACAGCCTATCTGAAGTTAATGCTGACTTAATTCTAGTAAAATATAGCAGCTGTGCTCCAGTATAGCTCCATTTCTTCACTGTTCCTTTTTGTAATTTTTATACCTGTGATAAACCAAACAATACAATTATTGCTGTAAATAATCTTATGCTTTTTTTAAAAATGAAGAAAACAGAAAAAAAGTTTGTGTGTGTGGGTGTGTACGCAGCTCTTCATATTCACCCACTTATTTACCATTTCTGATGCTCTTCTTTCCTGGCTGTGGTGTCATTTCCTGTTATCCTAAAGCTTTTTTTTTTTTTTTAAATCTTGTTAGTCAGCAAAAAAAATTCTCTCAGCTTTTGTTCATCTGGGAATGTATTTCTCCTTTAGTTTGGAAGGATAGTTTTACTGGGTAAGAATTCTTGGTTGGTAGTTTTTTTTCTTGTCAGCACATTGAATATGTCACTCTGCTGCCTTCTGACCCTGGTTGTTTCTGATGAGAAGTTACCCATTAATCGTATTGTTGTGTTCTTGTATGTGATGAATCATTTTTCTCTTACTGCTTTCAATATTCTTTGTCCTTGGATTTCAGAAGTTTAACTATGATATATTTAGGTGTAATAATATTCTGTATGTTTATCCTACTTGGGGTTCATTAAGCTTTTTGGCTTTGTAGATTAATTTTTTCATCAAATTTGGGAGATTTTTGGCCATTATTTCTTAAAATATTTTTTCTGCTCTTTTCCCTTTCCTTCCTCTGGTACTCTCAGTTACAAGTATGTTGGTATACTTGATACCTTACATTTTTCTGAGGCACTGTTCATTTTTCTTCAATCTTTTTTCTCTCTGTTCTTTGGACTGAATGATTTCTTTTCATCTGTGTTCACTAGATCAGAATACAGAGTTGCTAAAATGTATTATCTAAAGTTTTCACTGAGTCTTTATTTTGCTATCTCAAATCTGCTGTTGAGCTCCTGTGGTGAGTTTTGCATTTCAGTTATTATGTTCTTTAACTCTAGAGTTTCTCTATTGAGATTCCTAACTGAGTCTTTATCATCACGTTTTCCTACTTCTTTGGACATGTTTATAATACCCACTTTTGAAGTCTTTGCTAAATCTAATATCTCTATTTCTATTTACTACACGTCCTTCCTGAGTAAGGGTCACATTTTCCTTTATATGGCTAGTAATTTTGGTTAAAATGCAGATATTTTATATAATGTTGCAACTCTGTGTTCTGATTTTTTTTTTTTTTTTTTAATGGTGATTGGGTTTGTTTTAGTAACTTGCTTGTGAAGCCACTAATGTGTCTGCTGAGTTTTTTTAATTCTTATTTTTGTTTTTAAGCTTGGCTCCATAGGGGTCACCCCTGTATCTGCATAACTTAGTGGTCAGCAAATGATCTGAGAAGAGGTTGTGCTCAAACATCTCAAACCTGAAAGGCCTCCAGTTGTTCTGTGTGTGGGTTGGTGAACACATTCAAAATTGTTGTAAGTTCTCAAGTCATAGTTAGCTTTTACTTTTTGCCAGACTTCTCTCAGATAATTTTCCAGGTAGCCAGGGATGTATAGAGAGCTTATCTCAGCCCTGTTATGGCTCTCTCATTCCAAGATCTCCCTGTTAAGTTTCTCACTAGTCTACTGCTCACCCCAGCCTATACCACAACCTCGGGCTTACAAAGCTCTGGGTTTTTCCTTTTCATTTCTGATCAAGTTCACCACTTCTAACTGGCAAAGCCACAGGTTTTTGCCCATTGGCCTACATTGAGTCTGCCCTCTCTGGCAGCAACACTTCTGGTTTTCATGACTAGTCCTACACTAAAACTATCATTAAAACTACTATTAAAACTATCATTCTCGCCAACCAAGTTGGTGGTGGTGGAGTGGAGGTAGAATAGCCTCATGCAAAAGGGCCACTGACGGCTCCTGTCCTTACCTGAAGCTCTAGCAGGTTTTCAACAGTGAACATTTTTGAATGTCTTGTCTGCACATGATCAATTTCCAGTGCCCAGAAATAGTTGATTTTGGCAGTTTTGTCCAAGTTTATACTTGTCTTTTGCAGAGAGGAATCAGCAACGTCTTCATACTGACATAACTGGAAGTCCCTTTTATTTTTCCCTTAATTGGTTTGTTAGAAACTAAAAGTGATATTTAAGTCTCCTGGTGCAGTTGTGTTTTTATCAGTTGATCCTTTTACTTGAATTTTTTTGTATTGAATATTTCCGTGTTCTATTAAAATATTGTTTATTGTACTTTTTTGTCAAAATAAAATATGTCCCTTTGCCTAATGTAATGCCTTAAATTCTACTGTTCTTATATTTTTCACTAAAAATTCTACTGTTACAGTTTTCACTCATGCTGAATGTTTGGATTTTCCTGATGTTATTTCAGACTGGACTTAACTAATAATGACACAATGGGCATCTGGGTAAGTGGTCTCCAAGACCACCCCCAAGTCAGGTGATTCACAGGATTCCACATATAGTTATACTTATCATGGCTAAGATTTATAACAATAAAAGGATTTTTAAAAAAATAGCAAAAGGAAAGGTACATGGGGTGAAATCTGGAGGAAACCAGGCACAAGCTTACAAGTGTCCTCTCCCAGTGAGGTCACACCGGCCATGCTAAATTCCTTCAGCAACAAGTTGTAACAACACATGTGAAATGTTTTCTGCCAAAGAAGCTCAGTAGAGCCCCAGTGCCCAGGGTTTTTAGTGGGGGCTGGTCACATAGGCACCCTCTACCTAGCACATACCAAAGTTCCTGACTCCCAGAAGGAAAGTAGGTGTTTAGAATAAACCGCATTGCACAAACACAGTCTAGGCACAGTAAACCACCCTTATCAGTTAGAGAATGGTGGGAATACTCCCAAAATCCGAGTTCTCAGATGCCAGCCAGTGGCCAGTCTTGCAGGCAGACCTTTCTAAGGATAGCAGTTTCAGGCCTGTTGTGTTAACTCTTTTCTGCACAGCATCCTTGTCGTGGTTGTCATCTTTTTTTAAATTGAACTACTAGTGTTTAACTCATGAGTATAATGAAAAAAGTTCTTTTACTTGCTTTTTACAATTTTGGCTTCAAAGCAATTATTTTAAAATATTTTTCCCTTTAAAAACAAACTTTTTAGTTTAATAGTTATATGAACTTATTTATATAGCAAGTTACTGCTCATCATTTGTAACATTGTTCGTTTAAAAAAAATTTTTTTTTTTCTCTAAACTAAAGTAGTGTGTGTGCTTGTTTTGAAACTATACTAGACAATAATACTGTACTTTTTTTCTTCTGTTTAAATTACGTACTTGGAGCAGTTTTGTATTTAATGATTCGTGTATCTCCCAAACATCATAGTACCTTTGTTTCTTTTCTCAGCACGATTACGTGGTGTTCATGATGGTCTGTTCACTGGACAAATAGATGCTGTGGATACTCTTAATGCTACTTATAGAGTAACTTTTGATAGGACAGGGCTTGGAACCCATACCATCCCTGACTATGAAGTTCTTGTAAGTAGTATTTCATAATACATTTGTATTTTATGCCTATTAAATATGTTATGTAGAGTTTTCTGGACATTGTGTTTTATGACAGAACCAAGACTTCAGGTCACAGGGGAAGAGATCCTTAGGGGTTCCCAGCCCTGCCTACTAGACCCCTCAAGCAGAAGTAAAAGCTCCCCTCATTCTCAAGCTGTATTTAAAGTCTTCCACATTTTCCAGGAGCTTGAAAAGGATATAGTTTGGATTCCTCTGTTGTACCATACCCACATAGCCCTTCAGTATGACAGAACTATCACTCCTGACTAAATAATCTGTGGTTGAAGCTGCAGAACCCTTTTATTCAGGTTGTTTGGTTAAAGTGTAGCCCTCTTGGAAATGCTTTTGAAAGTATAAAATAATATCTTGCACTTTCAAATGTATTCTGATTTTTTCCTGAGAGACTTGTAGGGTGGGTATTAATTACCCCCACTTTGTGCATTATAAAACTTAGGCATAAGTATGTGAAATACTTTCTTTAAGGCTCTAGAATGGGTTTCCTATCAGGCTGAGACTGTAGATAATCCAGATCTTTTGAATTTCTGGTATAGTCTATTAAACTGTGAACCACTCTTGATCATGCTTGATTAAGCAGTGTTGTGGAAATTACAGATAGTTTTAATAGTTAAAATTAAGAACTAAAGAATAGAAATAAATATTAATAACATTTATTAAAAGTGAATAAGGCCAAAATAGACTGCCTCAAAGCATTATGGAAGTTAAATTGTTCATTTTTTAGCTGCCCTCTTTTCCTTTCTTTGTTATAAACTTCATTTTTAAAGATTAAGAACTTCTAATTAACATCAAAATTTCTCTGTCTCAGTGCAAAAATAGAAGAGAAGAATCTTCCTTTTTTGATATGTGCTTTTTAAAAACTATGACTCCTGTTTATTTTGAGGGTTTCGTTATCAAATATCCTTTATAAAGAGAAGAAATAGAGGAGAAAGAAGATTTAGTTTAAATATAGAGAAAGTACACCATCCTTAAAGTTTTACATTAAAGGATAAAATATTAATGTAATTTTCTTTTCGAGAACCCCCATATATTTCTTCTAACCAGATAAGAGTGTACAGTCATGCACCACATAATGTCCGTTTAGTCAGTGTCTGACCGCATATACCATGGTCTCATAAAGTTATAATAGAGTTCAGAAATCCTGGTGGGAGAATAGGATGTAGCAGACATAACCGGATGTAGCAAACGCAACACCTTCCTGCACACAACATGTGTATCTCATGTTTCTTGTATACAAACTAATTGTGCTGCCAGGTGTATAATGGTACAGTACATATATAATCTATAACACGTATGTCTTCATAATCATAATAAACACCTGTTACTGGCTTATGTATATACTGTACTGTACTTTTTATCATTATTTTAATGTGTACTTCCCCTACTTACAAATAAAAAGTTTACTGTATAACAGCATATGCTTCAACTTGTAGGCAGCAGCATCCAGTCTTATGTATTGTGTCTGTCCAGTGTTGTAGCATTATCTCTCTGTTTAATTTTCCTTCGAAAATATTACCGCAAAGTGTATCATGGCTCTCAAAACCAGTGCTAGTGATAGCAGCAGCAAGAGGCAAAGGAGAAGTAATGATTTGGAAGTGAAACAGAAGGTATCCCATATAGCTTTGCTAAGTAAATAATATGGTGTTTGCACAACGTACAAATCACATAGCATCCTATTTCACAGAATGTATTGCGGACGGTAAGCGACTCATGACCGTACTTTGAATTAAGAAATATTCAGATACTCTTTTACACACAGATAACCAAAGGTGGCCATAGAACACTTTAATATTAATCTTTGATTCTCTGAACTGTTTGATTCTTGGTATTTTTTGATCTTAGTTCTTCTGTTTTATGGGTTCAACCTTCTGGCAGCAAAGTAGTGTTTTTATATTTACATTCTAGCCTTGATCTTTCTAGAGCAATATATTCTATAATAAATTCATATCACATGAACTAATACATATATCAAGCTGAAATACAATGTTTATAGAGCTTAAATGATTGGGAAAGTTCTTTTTAAGTCTGTGGATTATTCTCTCTTCCTAAAGAGTAATGAGCCTCATGAAACGATGCCAATTGCTGCCTTTGGACAAAAACAGCGGCCTTCTCGATTTTTCATGACTCCGCCACGGTTACATTATACTCCTCCTCTCCAGTCACCTATTACGGTAAATAATAGTTTAGAAATATCAGTATTTTAAATGATTATTATTAATAAGAATTATGTTCTTGTGAAACACACATTCATTACACCAACTTTAGAAGGTACCCAAATTATTTTGAGTTGTCAGATATTAAATAATAGTTGCCTCCACTCTGGAAATATTTTTCTTCTGCTAGAATTTTTAATATTATGTTAGCTATTATAGAATTTTCTCTTTATCTAAAAATAAGATATTTCTTTTGAACAGTCAATATTTAAATATTCCCTTTTATTCTCTTAGGACAATGATCCTTTATTAGGACAGTCGCCTTGGAGAAATAAAATTTCTGGCTCCGACACTGAAACGTTAGGTGGTTTTCCAGTAGAATTCCTTATCCAAGTGGTAAGAATTGCTCTAAATATCTTGGCTCTCTTTAAAAATATCAGTTGATGTCTTGTATTATTAAAGTTGAAATTTTTCTACAAACAAAATATTTTTACATACTATTCTTTTATCATTTGTTGGTTTTAAAAACAGTTATTTCTAACATAGCTTGAAAATAAAAGGTACCACAGCCAGAAAAGGCTTGGAGGCTTTTCTTCAGCTTTGGTTCTTATTATTTTACTATTTTTAAGGACTCGTACGTTCTAGCCTGTGCTCTGTGAAACTCTGAATGGCTAGTTGTTTATAACTTGTATGATAAAGGCTTTTATTTAGTATTATTTATTTTTTAGTAACCTCAACTAATTGTTTTTATGTCTTCATTAGCTGTATAGTTAAAAGGAATTCTTTCTTTTACTGAGACCAGAAACAGATATTCACTTGCTAAGTATTTAGTGATTAGACCTAAAAAATCTAAGTTGAAATAAGTTTAGAAATATGTAGAGCATTTTTTCTGAGAAACAGGTACAGGCCTACTGAGCATGATATTATTTTTTTAAACAATGTAATGAGTTGTTAATTTTGAAAATTAAATAAGTTATTTAGTTTTAATAATAGTCTAATAATGTTTGACTTGTTTCTTCTTCTCCTTTTCTAAAAGAAAACTACTTTTGCTTAGGATAGATAAAACCAAAAAACCAAACCTTCTGCTATCCAGTCAATTCCAACTCATGGCGACGAAATGCTTAGAACATAATTCATATTCACAAGTTTACCTTTTACAATTGGTGCATTTTGAGGAAGGTCTTATCATTTGTGTGTGTGTGCGTGTGTTTATGATTCTGTATTTCTCAGTCATACATTATTAATCTTGCAACATAAAATTTCTTATACCTCTTGGCTTTCAAAGATAGATATTTTTATGTGAAAGGTTGGTAGTAGGAAAAGAGCCAAAGTTTGTCCTTCTCACAAATAGGATACTTTTTTTTTTTTTTTTTTTAAACTCTTACTGGAAGTAAAAACAAAGCTAACATGTCATATATGAGACAGGTAGGTAGGGGTGGGTGGGTGTGTGTGTGTCTGTGTGTGTGTGTCTGTGTGTCTGTCTGTCTGTCTGTGTGTGTGTGTGTGTGTGTCTGCGTGTGTCTCTCTGTGTGTGTGTGTGTGTGTGTGTGTGTGTGTGTGTGTGTGTGTGTGTGAGAGAGAGAGAGAGAGAGAAAGAAAGAGAATTTACCACTAGAGGGAGCTGGAAGCTAAATTCTGCACTATTTCTAATAGCTCCCTACTGCACTCTCAATATGAGTTCTGCTCTGTCCTGTAGGGTCACTGTGAGTCGGAATCGACTCAGTGGCAAGTGGTTTGGTTTTTTGGGTTAAGGTTTTACAAAATGCTGTTTTACTTTTGTTAATATTAAGCGATGAAGTAGATGAACATGTTTTTATCATTTTTTTCACTTTATGTTCTTATGTTTCTTGTGTTCTGTTTCTTAATGACAAAATAAGTACCATTAAATTTTTTTTAGAAAGTTTTATAGTTCACAGTTTACAATAAATTTGCTTTTTGAGGAAATTTTTTATTTCCTGGGGGTAGGGAGTTTGAGAGCCCTGGTGGCGCAATGGTTAAGTGCTTGGTTGCTAACCAAAAGGTCAGTGGTTCGAAACCACCCAGCATCTCCTCAGGAGAAAGACCTGGCAATCTGCTCCCATAAAGATTACAGCCTAGGAAACCATATGGAGCAGTTCTGTTCTGTCACATGGGATCACTGTGAGTTGAAAATGACTCAACGGGGACTTAACAACAACAACAACAACAGGGATTTTGAGGAATCTGAACAGACTGATTCACTTCTTAGAGATGGTCCACTTTTAAAAAGAATGAAAAGGAAAAAACAGCGTCATTTTTTAAATCAAAAACAAGCAAGCAATCCAAGAAAAACAAACAAAACGAGAGAAGGAGACTTGCCTTCATTCCAACCTCCTTTTACTGCTTCCCATTCTAAAGAAACAAATTTCCATAAAACCGACAACCTAAAGAAGAAAGTAGGCCACTCCAGGCCTACAGAGCACTATATAAAGGTCTGAGTGAACAAGTTTGTAACCTATCTCATCAGGCCCTGTGCCAGCATCAACTGAAACCAGTTTTTTATTATGGAAAATTTAAAGCATATACAGAGTAGACAGAATTATATAATGTACATCTATGTACTGACCACCCAGCTACAACAGTTACCAACTCATGGCCAGTCCTGTTTCATTTACACTCCTACTCTTTCCCTTCTTCCTCAATTATTTGGAAGCAAATACCAGATATCATAAGTTTGTAAATGTTTTTGTGTGTAGCTCTAAGACATAATGACTCTTTTTTTTTTTTTAAAGAACTGTAGTAATTGCAATACCATTATTATACCTCCAAAAATTATTATACCTCAAAAAATTAACAAATTTCTTAATATCATTAAATATCCAGACACTTCAAATTTTCCAGTTGTCTCTTAAATGCTGAATGTTCTTTTGCCCTGTACAACTTATTTGTTGAAGAAACTGGATTATTTGTCTGTAGAGTTTCCCATAGTCTGGATTTTACTGATTGAATCCTTGTGGTATCTTTCAGCATTTTCTTCTGCCATTTGGTAATTGAATCTAGACTTTTGATTAGATTCGGATTTTTTGTTTGATTGGTGTGTTTTTAGGTGACTGCTGTTATTCGTGGTTTTGTATTCTTCTGATAGAGGCCGATAATACTTCGTTCTCTTTTTTAATAATGTTAGCAGCTGCTGATGATCAATGCCTAGATCTCTTTATTCATTAGGATTTCAAAATGGTGCTGTTCTAGTTCTATCATTCCTTCTTCGTTTATTACCTGAAATAGTTATATAAAGAAAAACTTCTTCTCATCAATTATTTGGTTACCTAATGGTACACTTGGTATACGAAAGGCAGGATAAATGCTAGGTTCTTTTTGTTTTCCAGTTTACAGAATAATGAGTTTAGTGCCTCGTATTCTGCCACAATGGTTATGTTTTCTTTTTAAATATCATTATGAACTCGTGTGTTTTTAACACATTTATGCCTCTGTCCTTTGCAATTATTATTCTTATTGATGGATGAATTAACTCACTTTTCACCAGTGGGACCCTCTTCAGATTGGCTCCTCAGCCCTTTTAACATGTCTTGGTTATAATGGATTTTAAAATAACATTTTCCTGTCAGCCAATCAGACTTATAAAAATAAAATACCTTGCTGAAGGGTAAGATAGTACACAATACTGGGGAAGCCAGCACAACTTGTACAAGGAAAGGTTATGGAAGCTCCATAGACACATCCAAACTCCCTGATTGACTGAATTGCTGGGCGGAGGGCTGTGGGGACCATGGTCTCGGGGAACATCTAGCTCAATTGGCATAACACACTTTATAAAGAAAATGTTCTATATTCTACCTTGGTGAGTAGCATCTGGGGTATTAAAAGCCTGTGAGCAGCCATCTAAGATACTCCACTGGTCTCACCCCTTTGGCAGCAAGGGAGAATGAAGAGAACAGGATACAAGGGAAAGATTAGTCCAAAGGACTAATGGATCACAACTACTACGGCCTCCACAAAACTGAGTCCAGTACAGCTAGATGGTGCCCGGCTACCACCACTGACTGCTCTGGCCAGGATCACAACAGAGGGTACTGGATAGAGCTGGAGAAAAAAGTAGAACAAAATTCTAACTCACAAAAAAAGGCCAGACTTACTGGCCTGACAGAGACTGGAGGAACCCTGAGAGTATGGCCCCTGGACGCCCTTTTAGCTCGGTAATGAAGTCACTCCTGAGGTTCACCATTCAGCCAAAGATTAGACAGCCCCATAAAACAAAACGAGACTAATGGGGCACAAAGGTCCAGGGACAAGGACTAGAAGGCAGGAGGGGACAGGAAAGCTGGTAATAGGGAACCCAAGGTTGTGAAGGGACAGTGGTGACATGTTGTGGGGATGTTAACCATTATCATAAAACAATTATGTGCCCTAACGGTTTGGTGAGAAACTATTTGTTCTGTAAACCTTCATCTAAAGTACAATAAAAACAAAAAATAAAAAACTTGCTGTATTTATATTTAAAAACAAAAATTTACTGTTGAAGTGTCTTAGTGAAAAATTGAAAATTTGATGTCTAATAGACATACTTAAATGCCTCTGTTTATTCCAAAACATTTTTTCTTTGCCTGTAGACCAAATTATCGAAAATTCTCATGATTAAAAAGGAACACATCAAGAAATTAAGGGAAATGAATACAGAAGCAGAAAAATTGGTAAGGATTTCTTTCTTATTTGTGTGCTTTTCTAATTTAGAAATAGTGGGGCTTTCTATATAAGGATTTAAAAATACTTGCCTTGAGATAAAGTGTTGTTTTAAAATTTGTATTCACTCTCGTCATACTGAACACATTGTAAGTAAATTAACAATATGATGCAATTTATTACCCCAGACCTTACACAATGCCACTGACTATACATTTGAATAGGATTAATGGGTATATCAGGTTCTTTGGCTGTTGGCATGAATGTAGAATCCCTAGGTCTGGTGCCTCCTAAGCATGTCATAGTGACAGATTATAAAAAGTGATTCAGAATAAGTAAATCAGAAAATATCTAAATTGTCATCTTCAGGTAATGTTGACAGAGTTTAATGTCCTATTAATCTAATGATTCCAAAAGTTTTAAAGTTGATTTTATTTATAGAAGAGCACTGTTAGTGTTTTTATGAACTATTTATAAAGAATATTCACTAAAGTCTTTGTAGTGAAACTCACATCTTGCTTGTGAATTTATATGATGACAGATAGGTTTTATCTTAAGTATTATCTCGGATTGATTGAAAATGGCTCTCTAGAAATATGAAATTAACGGAGGGCTCAGTGCCTGAGCTCAGCTGGAAGAAGTGTCGTAACTGATTCTGACATGAGTGCGGAAATGGGGAGTAGTAGCACTGGACATGTTTGGTATGGAATTGTGTCAGAGGATTGGTATAGGTGAAGAACTGGACAGTAGATAAGTAGATAACCAACTGAATGAGGAACAATCATCTTTTAGGAGGCATCTGTTAAAACACTAGTAAAAGACGAACTGCTAAGATAATTGGGAGTGGTAGGCAGAGAGCGGAACAATAGAAATGTTCAGTCAATACAAAAGAAGGCAAGAAAAGAAAGAAAAAATAACACAGAACAGATGAGATAAATAGAAAGGAAATAGTAAGATGATAGATATATATCTTAAATATATGGGTAATAATACTAAATATAAGGAGCCCTGGTGGCATAATGGTTAAAGCGCTTGGCTACAAACCGAAAGGTCAGCTGTTCAAACCCACCAGTGGCTCCTAAGGACCTGGCAAGCTGCCCCCATAAAGATTACAGCCTAGGAAACACTATGAGGCAGCTCAACACTGTCCTGTAGGGTTGCTAGGAGTCAGAATCTACTCGACGCGAACAACAACAATATTAAATATTTAAAAAAATACAAACCAATTGTTGTCAAGTCAGTTCTGACTCATGGCAACCCCATGTGTGCAGAGTAGGACTATATATGCCATAGGGTTTTCAAGCTGTGATTTTCAGAAGCAGATCGCCAGGACTTTCTTCCAAGGCGCCTCTGGGTGGGTTCAAACTGCAAACCTTTTAGCCTAGCACTTAACTGTTTGTGCTACCTGGGGACTTCTTACGTTAAATACAAACAGGCTAAATTTTTTATTAAAAGAGAATGATTTTCAGACTAGATAAAGAAAAATAAGACCCAACCCTATAATGTTCATATACATACATTTAATATAAAAGGATCCTGAAAGGATAAAACTAAAAATATATAAAAAGATGTACTGTGCAAAGTTTAACAACAGAAGCTCTTTATAGCTATATTAATATCTGACAAAGTAAAATTCAGGGCAACAAATATTACTGAATATAAACAGGGGCACTTGGGCATCTGGGGTCTTAAAAGCTAGCGAGCGGCCATCTAAGATGCATCAGTTGGTCCCAACCCACCTGAAGTAAAGGAGAATGAAGAACACCAAAGACACAAGGAAAGCATTAGCCCAAGAGACAGAAAAGGCCACATAAACTAGAGACTGCATCAGCCTGAGACCAGAAGAACTAGATTGTGCCCGGCTACCACCAGTGACCGCCCTGACAGGGAACACAACAGACAGTCAGTCCCTGACGGAGCAGGAGAAAGGTGGGGTGCAAAACTCAAATTCTAGTAAAAAGACCAGACTTAATGATCTGACTGAGACTGGAGGAACCCCAGAAAGCATGGTCCCTGGACTCTCTGTCAGCCTAGAACTAAAACCATTCCTGAGGCCAGCTCTTCAAACAAAGATTAGACTGGACTATGGGACATAAAATGATACTCGTGAAGAGTGTGCTTTTTAGCTCAAGTAGATACATGAGACTAAATGGGCAGCCTCTGTCTAGAGGTGAGATGAGAAGGCAGAGAGGGTCAGGAGCTGGTTGAATGGACATGGGAAATCGGGTAGAAAGGAGGAGTGTGCTGAGTATTCTCAGGAAGAGGTTTGTTCAAATGCTTAGCTAAAACTCAAGTTATACTCTATCCTTAATAACTCCCAATTCACCAACCCAACAAAGAAATGAAGTTAAATTCAGCATGTCCTGCTTATCTTTGCATTCTTATAAAATATAAATTTTTTGTATAATCCAGTGGGTTTAACACTACAAAAAGCTGAGGCTCAGGAAGGGGAAATGATTAAGGAAGCACCAACAATAAGCTAAAAATAGGATGCCCTGGCTATGATTCTAGGCCTGTATAGAACTTGTCCCTTCTCTCCCCTCCCCCTCCTCTCATACATGTGCTTTAGATCCACAGTGGCAGAGGAACTCTGAGGAGGCTTGAGCCCACACGCTTACCACTGTGGGACATGGGCCTCAGATTCTTCATATGTAATATGGGATAATAGTAGTTAGTACCCTTCTCCTGACATTGCTGTGAGAATTCAGTGAGATCCCATAAAACACTTAGGACAGTGCTTGGCCATTAGTCAGCTCTAGTCAACATATGTTAGCTATCATCATAATCATCATCAAGTCATTGTGTGCTATTAAGCATGACATTTAACTTTTCTAGGTCTCAGTTTTTCATCTGTAAAATGACAAGGATAAACTAGATGATATCTAAAGTTTCTGTTACCTCAAACAATGTATAATTCTGTGATTTGGGGCCCATGTAAGTCGTTTATCCCTGTATAGTCTAGACGTGCTTTCTTTTCCTAACCATACTTTCTAGAAGAAGTAGTAGTGCTTCCCCAATACATGATGATCTACTTTCTTGGGAATCTGGGGCAAGGGGAGGGGGAGGATGTGGTTAAATTTGGCTTGACTGGAGACTTCTCATCGCTAGCCTTTGTAGCTGGAGTGGAATGGAGAGTATTGTTTATTGGCAGCATTGCAAAGAGAGGAAAGGAAACAGAATCAAAGGCCATTTATACTTGCTGGTAGGGAGCAGATATGAAATGATGGCAGTGATAATAACAACTAATATTTATTGAGCATTTTCTATGTGGGAGGCACTATGCATTATCTCATTTAATCTTTGCAACAACTCCATTAGGTAAATGTTCTTATTCCCATTTTGCAGATGAGATAACTGAGGCACAGAGAGATTAAGATCATACAGCTAGTAGGCGATGGAGTTGGGATTTGAACATATGTAACCTGTTTCTAACACTCATGCTCTAAGCCATTATGCTATATTGAATTGATTTCAGGTGGTGAATCAATTGAGTTTAAATAACTAGAACACTTCTAATGAATACATAAAATTTTTTTATCAACTTTTTATTTTGAAAAATAACAAACCCTATGGCCCCCAGACACCCTTTTAGCTCAGTAGTGAAGCTACCTCCGAGGTTCACTGTTCAGCCTGGGAGTGGACAGCCCCGTAAAACCAAATGAGACTAACGAGGTACAGGTATCCAGTGACAAGGGCCAGAAGGCAGAAGGGGGCAAGGAAGCTGGTGATAGGGAACCCAAGTTTGAGTAAGGATATTGTTGATGTGTTGTGAGATTGTTAACCATTGTCATAGGGCAACATTTGTAGTAACTGTTAAATGAGAAACTATTTTGTTCTGTAAGTCTTCATCTTAAGTGAGAATAACAGCACAATGGGAAGAGCGTAGTCAATGCCACTGAACTGTGCATGTAGAAATTTTTGAAACGGTGTATCTTTGGCTATGTGTATCTTCACCAAAAAAAAAAAGGTTGAGAAGTGAGAGAGTTAATATGTTGTGGGGTTGTTAACCAATGTCGTAAAACAACATGTGTACTACTGTTTCATGAGAAACTATTTGTTCTGTAAGCCTTCACCTGAAGTACAATAAAATAAAGTAAAAAATAACAAACCCAAGGAAAAGTTAAAGACTAATACAAGGAGCATGCATATAAATTCAACTATTAACATTTTGTTGCATTTACTTTCTCTCTATAAAATGTCCTTTTCCTTTCCTTTTTTTATTAAATGGCAGACATGATGCTTCTAGGAACAAGGACCACCTCCTAAATAACAATAATACCATTATCACACATAAGAACATTGAGTATAGACAATTTTAATAACCTTTAGTTTGTGGTAGATAAGTCAAATCTCCTATTAGACCGTTGAAATTGCGTTACTCAAAAACAACAACAAACCTTATCAAAATCTGATTTTTTTTCTTCCCAGAAATCATATTCCATGCCAATCGGCATTGAATTTCAGCGAAGATATGCAACCATTGTTCTAGAGCTTGAACAGCTAAACAAGGACCTGAACAAAGTTTTGCATAAAGTGCAACAGTACTGCTACGAGGTAGGTAGTTTATATGAATTTTCTTTGAGATACTGTGTCCTCCATTCTTTATCTGAAGCTTAATTACCATTACCTTCACATTTTGGAAAAATCCAAACTAAGACAAAATCTTTGTAAGATCCTTTAGCAGAACCATACTTGGTACACGTTTTTACTCCTCCTATAGCATCAGTGTCAAAGAGTGCTTTATACACTGAGTTACCAGTTCTCTTATTTTAGTTACAAATAATATAGCTCTCAAAAATTTTTAGAAAAATAATTACCTATACCTCCATTGCCCCAAGCACCATATTTTGGATTATTTCCCTTTGGTCTGTTTTTACATACATCCTTTTTCTCGCATGGTTATTACCATGCTGTGTATATCATTTTGTTTCCTCTTCTTTAAACTTTACATTAGGACTATGAATTCTCGAACTTTAAATACGTGGATCACATGGTTATTTGTGAATTATCTTCACATATGATTATATTTAAGGGTGGCTCAACAGTTTCACCTAAAAATTGAGTTTCTTACTACAAGGTACCATTAAATGATTGAGATGAGTTTAGAATGCTTCTGTATTTACATTCTTAGAGAGTAAATGTTTGTGTGTTTCCAGAGAAAGCTACCTCTTATTTGTGATGAGATTCTTAAACGGTTGGCTTTTTATGATAATAGATTAGTTCCAAAGACTTGATCTGCCATAGTGATTTTATCAATCTGCTTGAATTGACTTGAGGAAAATGAACTGTGGATACCTATAGCTAGTGAGTGTATTTTGTTCATTCCTCTAATCATCCATTATCATTTATTTCTATTTTCCTAGTAGTTGTCAGTTACTTAGAAGGAAAACTTGTCCTAACAAATACATTGTCCCCCTAGGCTAGCAACTGTCCACAAAAGGTACAGTCAAGCAGTCTAAGATGACATAAACAAAGCTGATGATACATGCAGAAGTGGGTTGGTGATAAATTGTCTTATATAATTTCATTATGTACCCAAGGCCATTTTTGATAGCTTATTTCCTAATGAACTAGGATGGTTTAATTTTTACAAAGCTGTTATGGAATTACAGTATTGATTTTAAAATAAAAATATCAGAGGAAGTACTATGACCAAGCAATTCTGATCCTAAGTGCATACCCAACAGATAGGTAAACATGTGTCTACCAAAAGATGTAAAAATGGTGAGACGGGGGCATCTGACCTCCTCTAACTTCACAAGGAGGAAGGAGCATCAAGATCAACAGCCTAAGGATGATTCCTATGAGGTGGAGGTCAGACATACTTCCACCCTCTAATCTTTTTTACCAAGTCTGACACGAGCCATCCCTCTTACAGCACTCTCTACTTCTCTCCTGGGTTCAATAATTCATTGCAGTGGCCACAAAGATTCACAGACCATACTCTCAGTTATGGGGTTTATTAGGGAAGTAACAGGTTACAGGTTATTCTTGAACATAGAGTAGCTAAAGTGAATAGAAGAAATGATGAAGTAAAAGAGCTGAACAGAACATTTCAAAGGTCGGCTTAAGAAGACAAAGTAAAAGTATTTATAATGAAATGTGCAAAGACCTAGAATTAGAAGACCAAAAGAGAAGAACATGCTTGGCATTTCTCAAGCTGAAAGAAAAGAAAAAATTCAAGCTTCGAGTTGCAATATTGAAGGATTCTATGGGCAAAATATTGAATGATGTAGGAAGTGCCAAAAGAGGATGGAAAGGATACACAGAGTCACTGTACCAAAAAGAATTGGTCGACATTCAGCCATTTCAGGAGGTAGCATATGATCAAGAACTGATGGTACTGATGGCTTGGCAAAAAAACAAAGCTCCAGGAATTCACGGAATACCAGTTGAGATGTTTCAACAAACAGATGCAGCACTGGAGATGCCCACTTGTCTATGCCAAGAAATTTGGAAGAGATCCATATTCGTGCCCATTCCAAAGAAAGGTGATCCAACAGAATGCGGAAGTTATCAAACAATACTATTAATATCACATGCAAGTAAAATTATGCCGAAGATGATTCAAAAATGGTTGCAGCAATACCTTGACAGTGAACTGCCAGAAATTCAAGCTGGATTCAGAAGAGGATGTGGAATGAGGGATATCATTGCTGATGTTAGATGGATCTTGGATGAAAGCAGAGAATGCCAGAAAGATGTTATAACAGAAATACCACAAGTGGATGGCTTTAACAAACAGAAATTTATTCTCTCGCAGTCTTGGAGGCTAGAAGTCCGAATTCCGGGCCCCAGCTCCTGGGGGAGGCTTTCTGTCTCTGTTGGTTCTGGAGGAAGGTCCTTGTCATCAGTCTTCCCCTGGTCTAGGAGCTTCTCAGCACAGGAACCCTGGATCCAAAGGATGAGGTCCCTCTCTTCTCTGCTCAATTCTCTCCTTTATATCTCAGAAGAGATTGATTCAAGATACAACCTAATCCTGTAGGTTGAGTCCTGTCTCATTAACATAACTGCCTCTAATCATGCCTATTAACATCATAGAGGTTGAGATTTACAACACATAGGATAATCATATCAGGTCACAAAATGGTGGACAGCCACATGATACTGAGAATCATGCCTAGCCAAGTTGATACACATATTTAGGGGACACAGTTCAATCCATAACATTCCACTCTTTGGCCTCCAAAGTTTAGTCCTTGCCACATGTAAAACACATTCACCCCATTGTATCATCTCAAAAGTCTTAAATCAACTCCAAGTCCAAAATCTCATCTTCTGCAAAATTTCTTTTCATCTGTGAAATCTAGAATACAGGTTATCTGCTTCTAAAGTACAGGGGTGGAACAGGTACAAGGTAGACATTTCCATTACAAATGGGAGAAATTAGAGGGATAACAGACATCAGGCAAGTCAGCAGAACACATTACATTAGCTCTCAAGCCTTGAAAATAATCCTCTGTTCTCTGAGACCATTTAGGCAATGGCCCTGCCCTCCAGACTCTGGGTGTTGGGCACATTCTCATGTTGGGCACATTCTCGGGATTCTGGGTGGAGGTCCCTCTGCCCTGGAGCTTATCAGTGCAGGAGCCCTGGGTCCAAAGGACATGCTCCACTCCCGGTGCTTCTTTCTTGGTGATATGAGGCCCCTTCCCCCTCTGCTCAATTCTGTCTTTTATATCTCAGAAGAGATTGACTCAAGATACAACTTAATCCTGTAGATTGAGTCCTGCCTCATTAACATACTGCCTTT
Source organism: Dugong dugon (assembly GCA_030035585.1). Classification (NCBI taxonomy): domain Eukaryota; kingdom Metazoa; phylum Chordata; class Mammalia; order Sirenia; family Dugongidae; genus Dugong; species Dugong dugon. The sequence goes on along the minus strand of CM057469.1, from coordinate 15,626,981 downwards.
ATCCTGCCTCATTAACAGCATAGAGGTTAGGATTTACAACACATAGGATAATCACATCAGATCACAAAATGGTGGACACCCACACGATACTGGGAATCATGGCCTAGTTGACACAGTTTGGGGGGACACAATTCCATCCCTCACAGATGTTTACCTGTGTTTCATTGACTATGCAAAGGCATTGGATTGTATGGATCATAACAGATTATGGATAAGATTGCAAATACTGGGAATTCCAGAACACTTAATTGTGCTCATGAGGAACCTCTATGTAGACCAAGAGGCAGTCGTCCAAACAGAACAAGGGAATTCTGCATGGTTTAAAGCCAGGAAACGTATGCGTCAGGGTTGTATCTTTTCACCATACTTAATCGATATGTATGCTGAGCAAGTAATCCGAGAAGCTGGACTGTCTGAAGAAGAACACAGCATCAAGTTTGGAGGAAGACTCATTAACAACCTGCAGTATGGAGATAACACAACATTGCTTGCTGAAAGTGAAGAGGACTTTACTGATGAAGATCAAAGACTACAGCTTTCAGTATGGATTACCTCAACATAAAGAAAACAAAAGTCCTGACAACTGCACCGATGAGCAACGTCAAGATAAACAGAGAAAATGTTGAAGTTGTCAAGGATTTCATTTTACTTGGGTCCATAATCAACGCCCATGGAAGCAGCAGTCAAGAAATCACACAACGTATTGCATTGGGCAAATCTGCAAAAGAGCTCTTAAAGTGTTGAAAAGCAAAGATGTCACTTTGAGGACTGAGGTGTACCTGACTCAGGCAGTCCACTCTGGCCATTGGCCCCTCAGCCAGGCCTCTACTCTGCTTGTGCTAGTGTTACAAAGCTCTTTATGTCTGCCAGTAAGTGCCCGCAGACACCCGACTTCTGCAGTATGCCTTGGTCCGAAGGCACTCAGCTCCCTCACTCCATGGGTCAGCACACCCACTATAGCTGCCTCGCTCCATGGACTGGAAAGCCCACTGCACCATCTCCTACTGGTCTCCTGATTCTGCTGCCACCGTTTTCTGCCACTGCTTCTTGCCGTCTTGTACCATCTGTGGTGTTACAGCTTTCTCTCTCTCTGGCTCCTGGGTCTAGGAGGTTCTCAGCACAGGGACCCTGGGTCCAAAGGACACGCTCTGGTCCTGTCTCTTCTTGGTGGTAGTGAGGTCCCCCCTTTGCATCTCTGGGATGGCTCATTTTAAGCCTATTGCGATGGCAAAACTGACCAGTCCTCTCGTTGGGGTTCTATACACCTTATTTAGATGGTCCCTCCCCCACAAGACTGCCATACACCTATTTGTATTATTAGCAAGCTGTCCAACCCCCCTTGGTGGGCCACAAGTACCTTATTTGCATAGTCTCACTCAGTATTTTGGTGAGAGTAACAAGACTGTGGTGGGAAAGGCCATACATATAAAAGCAATCCATCACACCGCACATGTACACTAGAATGTTCGTGATACTACTGTGAATGTGATTAACACCACTGAATTGTATACTCAAAAATGGTTACAATGCTGAACAAGGTGCTGAAAAAATAAAAACAATCAATGCTTTATAAAAAGTGATTGGTCAAATTCACATTTTGGTGAAAGAGTTGGAATGAAATACTATATTTATTGAGCGTCCCATCTCACCTTAAATTTCAGAAACTAATTCAAATCTAATCAAATGACTTCAAATGTTTCCCAAAACATTTGTAATTTCCAGTTTCTTTCTAAAGAAATACGTTTCCCATGCCCTTCTCCAAGATGGCTGCTATTGAAACAATTTTCCTAACAATTCTGGTGTTTTTAAATATTGCTTCATGGAAAATTACAATATGCTTCTTTAAAAAATGAACTCAGAATTGGCAAAATGTCAAAGTTGGGTGATGGGCATGTGGGGGTTCTTTATACTATTCTACTTTTCTATCTTTACGTATGCTTGAAAATGTTCATAATAAAAAGTTTTTTAAACACCCCGAATAGCTAAAACAGTGTTGAAAGAGAAGAACAAAGTAGGAGGACTCACAGTTCCTGATTTTAAAACATACTATACAGTTACATTAATCAAAACAGCCTGGTTCTGGTATAACAGTGGACACATAGACCATTGGAATAGAATTGAGAGTCCGGAAATAAACCCATGCATGTCTGGTCAGCTAATTTTTGACAAGGGTGCTAAGTCCATTCAATGGGGAAAGAAGAGTCTCTTCAATAAATGGTGCCGGGAAAATTGGATTTCTACATGCAGAAAAATGAAACAGGATCCATACCTCAAACCATACACAAAAGCAAACTCAAAATGGATTAAGGACCTAAATGTACAAACTAAAACCATGTAATTTTTAGAAGAACAAGCAGGGGCAACACTGTCAGGCCTCGCTTTCAAGAATTGATTATCTAGTATAATAACAAAAGCACAAACAGCAAAAGACTAAATAAATAAATGGCACCTTATAAAAATTTAAAAACTTTTGTTCATCAAAAGACTTTACCAAAAAAGTGAAAAGACAAGCTACTGACTCAGAGAATATCTTTGGAAACCGTATATCTGATGAGAATCTAATAACCAAAATATATGTAAAACTTCGACAAGTTAACAAACAAAAAGACCAATAACCCAGTCATAAAATGGGCAAAGGACTTGAATAGACATTTCGCAACAGAGGACATTCAGATGGCCACCAGACAAAGGTATGCTGAAGTCATCAGCCGTCATACGCGAATCAAAACCTCAATGAGGTACCATTTCATTCCCAGTAGGATGGCTGAGATTAAAAAAACACAGAAAATAACAAATGTTGGTGAGGATGTGGGGAAATTGGAATCCTTATCCATTGCTGGTGAGAATGCAAAATGCTGTTGTGGGAAACAGTGTGGCAGGTCTTCAAAAAACTAAAAATAGAACTGCCATATGACCCAGCAATTCTAGGTGTATAGCCAAAAGACTTGAAAGCAGACTCACAAAGAGACTTATACACCAATGTTAATTTCAGCACTATTTCCACAATAGCCAAAAGGTTGTAACAACCTAAATGCCCATCAACAGATGAATGGATAAACAAAATGTGGTATATACATACAGTGGAATACTACTCAGCCAGTAGGAAAAATGAAGTTTTGATACATGCTGCATTAGGGATGGAGCTTGATGACGTTATGCTGAGCCACATAAGCCAATCACAAAAGGACAAATACTGTATGAACTCACTTATTTAAAAAGACAAGGCAAAAAAAAAGTTTTTAAAATGTTAAAAAAAAAATGAGGTTAAAGTGGCAAATTTTGTTATATATATTTTACCACAATTTAAATATACATACACGCATATACACACACACACGCATATACACACACACACACACACACACACACACACACACACACAGCCTTGGAAAAAAACTGTTAGAAAAGAAGAAACTTATAGGGTGATAGTGAGCATCATTTCAATTATAAAGGCTAGTTTTATAAAAGTCCAAATCTGAAAACAGGGTACAAACACACATAGAAATAACTGTGGCCTTATGAATTTACATCTTATGTTTCAATTATCTGTATTCAGCTTGCTCCAGATCAGGGACTCCAGCCTGCAGATCAGCCAACAGATATGAGACGAAGGTGTGAAGAAGAAGCACAGGAAATTGTTCGGCATGCAAATTCCTCAACAGGACAGCCCTGTGTTGAAAATGAAAATCTTACAGACCTAATCTCCAGACTTACAGCTATTTTATTACAAATTAAGGTAAATTTCAGAGAAAATACTTCCTTAATTTTGACACTAAACAAAGCTGTGCTAATTTGTTGCTAAGAAATTATAATTAGTAGGTTATATCTGGTAGTTCATGTCTGTATTTGAACTGTAATTAAATTAAATATTGAAATATGTTTTTTCCTTTAGTGTCTTGCAGAAGGAGGAGACCTGAATTCCTTTGAATTCAAATCACTTACAGATTCATTAAATGATATCAAGAGTACAATAGATGCTTCTAATATCAGGTAGGTCATTAGGCGTACCCTAATCATTGTTATATTAAATTCACAGTGATTTCCAGTACAAGTTTTAAGAATGATGCATATTGGTGACTTACTCATATAATTCATCCTTTAAGTAAATTTTAAAAAAGCTATTGAGTTATATCCAATCTACTCAGAGAATAAAAATTTCACATGGATTTTTTTAGATCAAGGAACCAGGAGACTTATATTAGTTTTTGGTTTAGCATGGAGGTTCAACTTAGAAGTAGAGCTTCCCCAGTTAAGAGAGGTTCATCCTCTTTTCCAGCACTTCTGTGGCTCCCCTTTAACTCTTCAGAGCATATTTTTTCAGCTAGCTCTGAAGTAGAATCATGGCTAATGTATGAGAGATTCATTCTTTCCCTGAGGTCGTTATGTTATATCCTAACTAAAATTCAGATTTTTCTTTTTTAAAACTTGCTTTTCTAAATTTTGTGAAATAATGTAGCTAACCCTATTTCTTTTTTCTTTAGCTGCTTTCAGAATAATGTAGAAATTCATGTTGCACATATTCAGAGTGGCCTGAGCCAGATGGGAAACTTACATGCCTTTGCAGCCAATAACACTAACAGAGACTGAGAAGATTTAATTATTCCAACTGCACAGGACATTTTGAGAAGTTCTTTTCCTTTATATAGGCTTTCCAACACCAAATACCTGACTGCTGGAAAACAAGGGAAATTAAAGTCTCCAAATAAGGCATTTTAATATAGTGTACTGCTTCTTAAGCCAACATTATTGACCAGCATTATATTTTTCTTTATTATTCAGCTGCAGTAGCATTGTTTATGTTACATATGTTTAGTAGCAAGTACTTTTAAACTGAAAACATCTGAACACATTAATATAATTTCATGGAAGAATGTGTTACCCGTTTTTTAAATGTGCGTGAAATCAACCCAATGCATGCAGACAGCCACTGCAATGGAGAACGAGAAGAAAAATGGTCTTTTTGTGCATATCGGTGGCAGTGTGGAAATTCGTCTAGGAAAGTACAATCCCAGTTGATTAGTTGATCGACATCTCAGTCTTCAAAAGATAATATCAGGAGGTGTGGGAAGTACTCTTTTTCAAGGAAGCCACTGGAATAGAGATGGGAAATAAGGACTTTACAAGTATATATGACATATACTTGCAATGTGACATGGCTCTATAGATCATTTTATAATTTTAAATATCTTAATTTATCATAATTTATAAAAGGAACCTTTGTTGTTTGTCTGTTGAGAAAAAATGAAGGAACAGGAAAAAAGCATTACTGCAAAATGCTAAATTTCAGCAAGTGGATTTGGCATGTCTTTTCCCGTCGATTCAGGGCAAAAAAGTGCTATTGTTATGAGATTTATTCAAAAGGAAAAAAAGAAAAGGCTGATAACACACTATTTTCATATTTTTTGTTTATTTGCACAACTTTTAAACTAGATTACTGGTTAAAATCCAACAGTACACACTTGTAAAGTAAAAAGATTTTTATAAGGAAAACAAATATAATAACCAGTGCTGTGAAATGCAGAAGAAAGGTTTGTTTGGGGATTTTTTTGGGGGGAGGTGGTGTTTTTTAAGGAAACCCCGGTCTAGAATGTTAATCTTGTAAAAAGAGTGTATTTGGAATTTTCTTTGTTTTAATATAGAATATTATAAAGTTAAAGTATAATAAATTGTTTTCAGATTTCGAGTTTAAGAAATAGCTGTAGAGGTAGTTTTGAGTCTTTCAGATGTCTCATAAAATGAGACTTTTTATATGTTAATGTAAAATAAAACTTAAACAAGATTATTTTCCATTTGAAATTTTTGTATAGTTTCAGACTGCTTCTGTATTCTTTGTTGGTATTGTGCCACTGCAGAACTTTAGTGCAGAGTTTATATTTAGCTAAATTGTTATGTTAATTAAGAAATGCATAAATCTTCTATTCTTAATGATATTTGTAATTCTAAATAAATTGATCTATGAAAATTAGTATTATCTAAATTCTCATTTAATTAATATAACAAGTTGATAAGTTCCTCCTATAAAAAAAATTTTGAAGAATGATAATTTCCACTAAATTCTATTTTTAGGGAAAACAATACAGATTCATTACAGTCATTTTGAAGTATGACACCATCTGATATTATTTAATAGAGGTTTTTTCCATCTGTGAGTAAATCACACTAAGCAAGTAAGTGTGGCTTAGTAAAGAGCAAGTAAAAGGTTGATTTTAATGTATTTGCCTAGAATTAGGCAAGTATTTAAAAATGTTTTTCTTTTACATTTGTTAAGTCTCACTTAAATAGCACCTTGTTTTATTCATAGGTAATCAATTAAATTAAGCATTGCTAATGTCTTTCAGTGTTGTCTTGTATGGCAGCAGGGACTGTGCTGAAAAACATATTTAAATTTTATTTCTGTTTAGGGAAGAAGAAATCTGTATAATTCAGAGTAGTCATTTTGGGTCAGCTGTACATTGGTTTGAGTGATGCTGCCACTGCTTAACGTATTTCTGAAACTCTAAAGAAAGCTATCAAAGCCAGACTGAGCAAACAAGCAAGCATACCACCTGCTTTTTATTTATCTAGATTTGGTTCTGAATTACTTTAACCTAGTTCCAGAATTCAGGTTCACTCACTATCATTGAGAATCTTCAAAAAGATTAGCCTGCTAAACGTTTTCTCTTGAATCCATGCGCCTCCCTCCATCTCCATGACCCCATTACTCTCGCGCTGTTACCACCACGACCAGCCGGGACCGCTGCGGGTATCTCCTGACTTCCTGCTTCCACTCAGCCCTCCTCAGATGTACTTTCCACCCTGCAGCTGGAGTGATCTTCTTAAAATGCAAAATTGGTCATGTTATCCCCTCATCTAAAGACTTTGAGGTCATTTATGGCTCATGACAAGTTCAGAACTCCTTTACCTGGCCTACAAAGCCATGCTGGTCCGGCCTCCCCTACCTGCTTCGCCAACCTGCTCCTTACTCCATGGGGTCTTCACACATGCAGTGCTCTGTTTTCCACCCTCTTCATCTTGGGAACTCCTGAGCTGCAACTTTCCTTAACCATCCACATCTGTTATAATGTCTCCAGATCCCCTCCTTCCAGCATTTGTCACCTTTTCAATTTTATATTTCTTGGAGTGATCTTTTGTCTCCATACTGGCATCTTTGCTCCATGAGGGGAGGTCCTGCTTATTTTTGTTCCCCATTTTATTCCCAGGCCCTGTGTTCATAGACACCAAATAGATACTGGTGAATGGAGCGCTAAGCAATGTTAGTGTCATTGGAATAAGAGTATGGGCTTCCATAATGATTGCTTTGAAAGGTGAAGCAATACTCATTTAGATGTAGAAAGTCTGATTTGGGAGTTATTCTAAACCTATCACATTACTGTATCATAAGTCCTGGCTATCGAAAGGCCAGTCCAACATATGAGGCATTATCTGGTGGTAGACACGTGTGTGGGCTAGCTAGTCCTAGGTTTGAATCCTGGCCATGCTACTTACTAGCTCTGTGATTGTACGCCAGCTACTGAGATTAAGTTTCTTCATCTCTAAAATGGGAGTAATAGCCCTTGCCTTACATGGTAATTGTGAGGATTAAAGAGGTGATGCCTGTAACATTTAGCAGTTAGGGACCCTTAGAAGTTGAGAGAGGTATAGGCCACTTCTGATTTTAGAGAATCCCACAGTTTTCAAAAATTAAAAATATGACAAGATTTAAATATTTCTATTTTTTAATTGTTCACTTGGAAAAATAGAATTTAACACAATATAAATGCAATAGTACAATTCATAAGCTACTTAAAGATTTTAAATGTGACTCTTAGGTGACTGTAAAGTTTTATGGTACATGTTTTTCAGCCTTGTGAATGTATTTGCATCATTTTGTTGGGCCATGTCACAGGTCTGAATGTGAAGCTCTCTGTGATTGTGAGACTTCCTGGCCACCCACATGGCAGGCCCCAAGCACAATGTGTGGCTCATAGTAAGCACATAAAATATTAGCTGATGTTTAGTAATCTCATTTTTGGTTTCAGACAGTTTTCAAATGGCTCCAAAGTCCTGTTTGCTACTAGAGCCTGCACTGTGTTCTCCTAATTGCTTTTAATAGTGGATTTGCTACTCTGAAAAGTGCAGACCATTTGAATAACATGAACATTAGGGCAACTGGTGCATACAATCTGTAAGGCATGCAGTATAGTTTGAACTCTTAGTGACCACCAAGACATGGCGTCCTGGCCCTAGCTATGGCTTCCCACGAGCCTACTCTAAGCCATAGTTTACAGAGAAACCTTACCTGCAGTTACCCAGTTACCTCCTATACAGTTTCCTTTGGCCCTCAGGAGTTTAAAAACCCTCAAAATATCAATGTTTTTAATTTTGGAACACTTGTTTACATACATTAAAATGTACAAATTGGGAAAGAGAAAGCTCCCAAAACCAAAACACTCATAAATGTGTTACTAAACTTTGAACAAGCAAAGATATACTTTTAACCAAGTTCAATTTCTCAGCACAGAGACTTGCTGTTACAATATTGATTGTGCTATAAACATTTACAGAAACTCCTTTTTTTAAAATTCTTTTAGAAACGTTTTTCATGGTCACATAATATGTACTGAACAATAGTGGTGTGAAAAGCACTGTACTAAGTGCTGCCTATAGGAGAGAATTAAATAGAATTACATTGAAGCATTTGTGAAAAACACTGAATAATCCACTAAAGTTGCACAGAAGTACCGTAACAAGTGCTAAGAGCAATGCCGGAATGGTTGAAGTAACAGGTACAAAATCAGGACTGGCTAGAGAAAGTTTTGGTCTTCAGAAAGAGGAGTGTTGAGTGTTTTGAAAGAGAGAGAGGTAGTAATTTGGTTTCAAAACTGAAAGGAATGGCTTTTGAGACAGAGGCACAAATTGTGGAGGGGAGACCATAAGAAGATTTGCATGGCTGTCCAGGGAGCCCTGGTGGCACAGTGGTTAAGAGCTGGGCTGCTAACCAAAAGGTTGGCAGTTCAAATCCACCAGCTGCTCCTTGGAAACCCTATGGGGCAGTTCTACTCTGTCCTTTAGGGTCAATATGAGAATTGACTCAACAGCAACAGGTTTGGGGTTTCTTTTTTTGGTCCTGTAGGCTAAAGATGATGTCAGTTGGTTATCTGGAAGGATAACTGAAGGGTTTTTATAATTTGGTAGCAATTGGAAGCTACTAGATTTATAAAGAAGGTAATTTAAAGAATAGTTGAGAAGCTAGAGGCAGGGGGCTCTTGAAATAACCTGGATGCAGAGTCATCCAAGCTACAGTTAAGTGTAAAGGTGACAGGCCAATTTTTTTGAAAGTAGTAAATCTTGGTGATAGGATGAGGCTTGAAGGAGGTGGGTTTAAGTCAGTTTAAGGTTATAAGCCTTGGAGGGAACAGGAGAAGATGGGAGCACAAGGGGAAACTGAGTCAAGTTGAGGGGTCCTTGTGAAAAAGATGAGTTCTGAGCAACTCCCCCCAAATAAGAATAGGATGGCAAGAAGGAGCAAGGATGCAGACAGAACTGAGGGTGCAGATGTGGAGATACAGAGGTAAAAATGAGTGCCAGAACTCCCCGGGGGTGTGTGCCACTAAGACCAAGCCATGGGGAAGGTTCAGAGCCGAAAGGGAAGGAACCCTCAAATGTGAGAGATGATAGTCAGAATCACCATCAAGCTTGACATGCAAGTGTCCTTAACATGGAAGCCAGAAACGACAGTATTCTGACATGTGTCTCCCCGGCCGTCAGTCGTGGCTCCTCTGAGTTTAGACTGAGTTCTCCGCGAGTCCTCAAGAGTTACCAAAGGCAGAAAAGATGTGTTCCTCCCATGAGTCCAGCTTTGAACCAATGTCTTCAGGAAGAGGGGAATAGGTGTCAAAACTCTGGCCTTGGGGGCTAGGGTCAGAGAGGCCCCCTCCACCCCTGTTGGGATTGGGCAGGCAGTTCACATCTACCTCGAGAGGCAGCTGGGGCTTCAAACATTTTGCTTCAGTTCCAGGAGCAGAGTGGTTGAGGAAAAGCCCTGGCCTGGCTGAGGACTGAAAGGATTTCCCACTTTGCCGCCGTGACTTGGCACGCCTGTTCTGGAACCACACCTGGAAGAGGGGAGAAAAGGACTGCTTTTGGTTGAAGTGCTTCTGCTGCTGTTGTGTTCACAGTTCATCATCATCAGTTCCAGTTTAACATTTCCTGATCCAGAGGCCCTGTGGTTTTCAGAAAGCACTTGGGCTGGTGGTTGGAAGCACAGAGCACCTGGTTTTCTCTGCCTCACCATTCCCATATGCAAAACTGGAATACTGCCTAGTTCTATCTATATGCTATAGGGACATTTGCAATGAAAAAAATGGGGCCCCAGAAGTAGATAGAAGCAATTAAAATTCCTACAAATTCTATTTAGAAGTAGAAGCACTTAGAATTCTTAGGAAAACATGCTACTACACTTAAAGATGATAGATGTGAAAATGATACAGAAAATCAGTTTTTTAAAGTCTGTACTCCCTTGTCAAATTATTCAAGGAGATATTTTGCTGAGTGAACTTCACTTCTGTGGACAAAATCTTCTGTTCACCATTTCCCCACAAATTTTCTGCCAACTTTTGAAACTAACAGGTGAACTACCACCAGGGATGCAGAGAAAACAAGTCCACTCTCTTCCAGTGTGAAAATGAGGACTTCTACTTAGAACTGTGGGAATCCCCCGGTAGAGCAAATGCTTATGCACTCAGCTACTAACTGAAAAGTTGGTGGTTTGAATCCACCCAGAGGCAGCTCAGAAGAAAGGCCTAGCTCTTCCTGGCTGGCGATATACTTCTGAAAGATCACGGATATTGAAAGCCCTATGGAGCACAGTTCTACTCCCACACGCATGGATGGGGTCACCATGACTCCAGCCATGAGTTGGAATCGACTCAATAGCAACTGGTTTGGTTTTTTTTCTTTTTGCATAAAACCACTTGGATACAGAACAAGGACTAATTTGCCTACTACAGACTAATAGGCAAAAAGGTAGGCTTCCCATTACCACCAAGCTCCAGGACTCTGATTTAATTTACTTCAAGCAGTAAAAGCACCTTGCACTAGATTTTGTTTTAAGGCAGGAGTTCGGTTCAAACTGTGGCAAGAAGGCAAGTTCTGGCTTTACCCCCAGAAGCAACATCCTTTTGAACCAAAATCCCACAACCAATACCTGCCAAGAAAGAGGCCGAGGGAGTCAGCTGGTGAGCCAGCCGTGCCCTTGGAAACCCTACGGGGTAGTTCTACTCTGTCCTGTAGGGTCGCTATGTGTCGGAATCGACTCCACGGCAACGTGTATTCCAAACTCAAAGCCAGAGGCAAACCCCAACTGCACCTCATCTGACCCCTCACCCTGGACGAGGAAAAGGCCCAAAAGTACTTTCTATCACCTTCCTGTTGGAGTTTTACTTTTCTGACTATTTCAGAGGCCCTGCTAGCCTTCTTGCAGGGGCACTTGTTATATTTCATAGTAAGATAATATATTGAGTGCGTGCCTGAAAAATTTCATGTAAGCCTCACAATCACCCAGGGGGTAACCCGCCCCCCCGACCCCCAAATGTGTGTGTATATATATGTATATATAGCCTTCAATTCGATTACGACTCGTCGCGACCCTATTGGATAGAGTAGACCTGTCCCATAGGGTTTCCAAGGCTGTAAATCTTTACAGAAACAGATTGCCACATCTTTCTCCCACAGAACCGCTGGTGGTTTCGAACCGCCGACATTTCAGTTGGCAGCCTAGCGCTTAACCACTGCGCCACCAGGGCTCCTTTACTAGACAGTAGGTTCTGTTATGTTATCCCTATTTTACAGCCCAAGACACGGAGGCTCAAGGTAAGCAACTTGCCCAATGCAATGCGTGGGTACTAGGGTCGCAAGTGGGCACTAGGGTCGCAAGTGGGCGCTGGGGTCTGGCCTCAGAAGCCCGGGATCCAGTCTTCTCCTCCCACTGCCTCCGCTCCAGAGCGAACTGTGAACCGACGGGCTGGCCGAGCCGCTCACCTGGATCCTGGACTCAGGGAGCAAGGTGAGCGCGGCCAGGCGCTCGCGCAGGTGGATGTCGGGGTACATGGTCCGGCGGAAGACGAGCTCCAGCAGCTGCAGCTGCTCGGCGCTGAACGACGTACGCTTGCGGCGCTGCGACGCCGACGGGGCGGCCGCGCCTGTTGGGGGCGCCGGCGGGCCCAGGCCGGCATGGGGCGGCGCGGAGGGCCTGGGACCCCTCCAGGAAAAGCCCGCGAAGGTCGCCGTTGCCGGGGAGCAGCGCAGGGGGCCAGGGCCCGGGGGCGGAGCGGGGAGCAGGGCGGCCGCGGGGCGAGGGGGAGGCAGGAAGGTCCCGGCGGCGGGGGCTGGCCGGTACCCGGGGGCCGGGGCGCTCTCCCCGAACTGGAACTGGTTGGACTCCCCTGCGGCCATCGCTGCGAGACCCCAGTGCACCGCCCGGGAGGGGGACGCCCTCTAGTTATACAGGCCCCGGGCCGAGGGAGGGGGCCGGGCCGGGCCGGGGGTGGCGGCGCGATCAAAGAGGGGGACGCGGGGAGGCCCGTGTCTCCTCCGGGTGCGAGCCCGCCCCAGCCCCGCCAGACGCTGTGGGGAATAATCGTTTCCGCTGACCGTGGGATGGAGGAAGGGAGGCGTGAACTTGGGTCCCGGCCCCCTCGCGCCCCCTCCCCCGTCCATCCGCCTAGCCACCCACCGCAATCAACATCCCCCAGAGAAGGCTTGCTGGGGAGGGGCAGTCCAGAGGGGCCTGAGTGCGTGAGGTGACTGCGGGCAGAGCCTCTTTCCTGGGGGTCCGATCGCCCGTCCGGATTGGCCGAGGGCCTTTGCCTGCCGTATTTCTCGCTTTCCCTCCAGTCGTCATCAAAGGTATGTATTTATTGCCCCCTGCTATGTGCTAGACCCTGTACCAGGTTTGTTAAACAGCCCAGCCCCTGGCCTCTGCTAGCCTCCCTAACACATCCTGAGTCAGAAGCAGGGGGCGCAGATAAAGGGACCTCAGATAAAGGGGGCAGTAAACTCATCCTGCAAGGTCCGTTAGGATACCCTAAGCTGGCAGGGTTGAAAATGGTTCCGCATTTAGCAGACAAGCGGTTTAGCCTTTCTAGAGCTACCCGACGATGCCCAGGCCCTGTCTAACTGAAAAGGGGGACGTGAAAGCTACTCTATGAGGTTTCCACTCTCTCTGAAGAAATCACCAGTCCTTCCTCTGCCCTTTGGGCCTCATTTAAGGCTCCATTTCATCCTGATTTGTAGACAGTTAGGGTTTATGTGCCTGCTTCTCCTACTAGATTACAAAGTCCTCCAGAGCAGGAGCCCATTTCTCTCATTCATTCATCTGCTCAAGTGTATTTTCTAGTTTGTACATTTACTATGTAAAAGGCACCATGCTGGACTCTCCTTACCTGTGTGTTGAATTGGATGTCACTGAGTTAGCTTTATAGAGAGAGAAACCCTACTGGGATTGCTCCACGTGACTCACTCGCCAGGTGCAGAGGACCAGGTCTTCTGGCTCCCAGCCCCTGCCCCCTGATTTCACAAGGGCCATTTACCATCACTGACTCAAAGTGGGCCCTTTAATGGGAGAATCTTTCCAAGCACAGTCCCCCTTCTACCTACCTCCCTTCTACAATGCTAATAGACAACCTCAGGAAAAGCATGGCTGTTTCATCTTGGATGTACATCCCAGGTGTTGAAGTAGAAAGTATTCTTGGGACTGCTCCAAAGAGGAGTTCTGGGTTAGATTCTCTGTCGGTGGGGCTGGCCCGTTAGTTGGTCAGGACTCTGGTGCAGACGCCCTAAGCAGGCCCTGACAATACTCTTCCCTGTTCTTCTATCCACCTTCTACCCCTTCTTCTTTCTGTATCTCCCTTCCTCTTCTGTCATTCTTTTGCCAGGTCACTGGGATTTTCAGAAAGGGGATATATGGGATGAGAGATCAGATCTTCTGTTATTCTTTCCTTCATTAACTCAGAAAACATTAAGTGTCACGGTGCTAGGCATGCTTCATGAGTATTATCTCAACTGATCCTATAAAGTAAGTACTATTATCCCAGTTCTACAGATCAGGAAATATTCGACAATACAGAGAAAGGCCCAAATTACTCCAAAGCCACTGTACCAAGCTGGCCTCCAGACATGGCCTGTGGTCACTGCTGAGCTTCCCCTGTACCGCCAGCAGGAGAGTGAAGTCCTGGCCCCTCTCCAGTCTTGGAGGTGGTTGTCTTTCAGGCACATTGGGCTCATTAGGTCACAGGAAGGGGTGATGGAGGCCAGATCTCTGGGCCCGAGTTGGTTGCTATAGCTGTATAGCACTGGGCTACTAACTGAAAGGTTGACGGTTTGAATCCACCAGCTGCTCTGTGAGAGAAGATGTGGCAGTCTGCTTCCATAAAGATTTACAGCCTTGGGAACCCTGTGGGGCAATTCTTCTCTATCCTATAAGGTTGCGATTGAGTTGGAATCCAGTCAACTACAACGGGTTTGGTTTTGGTATTCTTTGGTTCAAGGGTCCACCTCAATGGCAACTAATAACAATCTTACCAGAAAAAAAAAAAAACAGTTGCTGTCGAGTCAACTCTGACTCATGGCAAACCCATGTGTGTCAGAGTAGAACTGTGCTCCATAGTGTTTTCAATCACTGATTTTTCAGAAGTAGATTGCCAGGACTTTCTTCCAGGCACCTGTGGATGGACTCACACTTCCAGCCTTTGGGATAGCAAACGAGCCCATTACCGTTTGTACCACCCGGGAACTCCACCAGTAGTCTTAAAAGACAGGAGGAAAAAAAAAAAAAGAAAGCCAACAGCCTTACATGTTTCAATTACTTTCCCAAATCTTCACCAGCTTCGATTGTGACTTGTCAGTTAATTAGTCTCCAAACGTCCATTTTCCCTGGCTACTGCAGAACAGGCTGGGGAAACCAGAGGTTTGCCAGTTGCCAGTGAGCTTTCCGGCCAGAGATGGCCAACAACCAGAAACTCTGCCAGGGCCAGGGCTCCTGGGGATTCTCCAGCTTGTTATGTAGAAATTCCCAGAGTCCTCTGTCCAGCGTCATTCCTGTCTGCTGTCCGCTCACTGTGAGGGGATGCAGACGCTGCCTGTTTGCAGTAGGCCAGGGAGAATGGCCTGTGGACAGTAAGGCGTTAATGGGAGCTCGCAGTGGTTTGGGGAAGCAATCTAAACGTGAGGCCATCTTTTCTCTGTAACGACTGGTGGTCAGAAATTTCCGCCCTCAGCTTGGGGTTTGAGAATCCTCCATATTGACGAAGCGGACATTATTTTCCTCATCACCATTTTCCTGAGAGTTTAATGTTGTCTTATGAACTTTGATATTGAAATAAGATTTCAGCCTCTTCCATGCTCTCCACGCTTTATCTGTGATAAAGTTTTAATTGCATGTGCTTGTGTGTGCCTAAAAAATCATCTGTGAGCACACAGTGGAAACCAAGGGCCGAATTAGGAGTTAAGGATTGGAGAGGAAGAATTTTATTTTTATTTTATACCCTTTGGTGCTCCTTTATTACTATTTTTTAATCATGCGCCTGTATTCTCATAATAAGTATGTTTTTTAAACCTAGTTTTTTGACGGAGGCAGTAGTGGTTCAGCGGTAGAATTCTTGCCCACCGTGAAGGAGACCCAGGTTTGATTCCCAGCCAATACACGTCATGCACAGCCACTCCCCATCTGTCAGGGTTGCTACAATGCTAAACAGGTTTCAGTGGAGCTTCCATACTAAGAAGGACTTGGAAGAAAGGCCTGCTGATCTACTTCTAAAAATCTGCCAATGAAAAGCCTATGGATCGCAACGGTCTGATCTGCAGCCGGTCGTGGGGATGGCACAGGACTGGGCAGCATTTTGTTTTGTTGTGCTTGGGGTCACCATGAGTCCGGGGCAGACTCAACAACAACAACAGCCACAACTCATTTTTTGATGACTCAGTGCAATGTGGTATCTTGATTGGATCCTGGAAAAGAAAAAGTACACAGTGGAAAATTGGTGAAATCTGAGTAAAGTTTGCAGTTTAGATCTTTTTTAAAAGATCGTTTTAAAAACTTGAAGCCATATGTGAGCAGTGATATTTCCTCTGTGCTATACAAATAGTTGAAGGTTAATTAGCAGTTTAAATAGTAATGCTGCCAGTCTCCTTCAAACAAACGAGCAAAAAACTTTGAAGCAGAGGAGGCAATTAATGTATCTGGAAAGAGCTGTTGCTTTACCATGGGACTCAGTTTCCCAGTTCTCTTGGGATGCTTGTGACCAGGCGTGGGGAGAGGTAAGTCTCTGCCAAGGCTCTGCTGGTACATTCACTCCTGTCAGTGAAATTAACATTGTTTTCTACCTCTCTCTGTCTTTTTAAAAGCACACAAAATAATAAGTGGTTTTCCAAATGGTTAACTCACTCAGCTGCTAACAGAAAGGTAGGAGGCTCAGTTCACCCAGAAGTACCTTGGAAGAAAGGCCTGGCAATCTACTTCTGAAAAATCAGCCATTGAAAACCCTAGGGAGCACAGTTCTACTCTGACATTTATCGGGTCACCATGAGTTGGAGTTCACTCAACGGCAACTGGTTTTTCACTAAGTGCAAGTCCTGTTTCCCTTACTCACTTATCCTGTGGCAAACATATAGTGAGGACAGTAAAACCCACGAAAGCTGGAACCTTTGTGAGGCGGAAACCTGCCAGAGAAGGAAAACTCAAATATTTTCCACTAACAGAGCGTGACAGAAAAGTGGTCAGACAACACTTTCAAAGGCAGACGACTTTCGAGAGTCGGGAAAACAAGGCAGCCCTGTCAAGTTTCCCAGGTTTCAATGTATCTGTTTATTCTTCTATATCCATTTCCCCAACTGGAAAATGGAAAGGGCCTGTTCTTGGCAATATCCTAAGAAATAATTATTGCAAGTTATTTCCCCAAGATAAATAATCTGTGACGTTTAACTACATTTTAAATAGGCTTACAGAAGCAAGTCCGTAGCAAGCTGAAGCCCAAGGTTAGCTGAAGACAGCGATCACTGAGGTTAAGGTCTGGATGCCCCCTCACCAATGCCTGGGCTCACTTGCCATTGATTTTGCTGAGAGCTTTAGGCCATTATTTATATTTGGTCTATTGGTGACATCTGTTGAAACAGACACAAAGGAGGTAAGGTAAAAGACTGTCCTCAGAGAGCTTCTGGTACATTGGGGAAGGCTGGTAAATACAAGTAAAAGTGCAGGAGGAAAGTGATAAGTAAAAAAAGCATATCATTGGCCTCATCTACCCTGGTGGTACAGTGGTTAAGAGCTGGACTCCACCAGCCGCTCCTTGGAGACCCTATGGGGCAGTTCTCTGTCCTGCGGGGTCACTATGAGTCGTGATTGATTTGACAGCAATAGGTCTGATTTTTTTGGCTTATCCTGAGACCAGAAGGACTCAGTGGTGTCCAGGTACCATTATTACCATTTCAATCAGGGCCACAATGGATGGACCCTGACAGAATAGGAAAAAAGTGTGGAACAGAATCTCAAATCCCCCCCCAAAAAAAAATTCTTATTGGACTGGTTGAGATGGGAGGACTCCCCAGGACTGTTGCCCTGAGATGCTCTTCAAACCTTGAACTGAAACTAACCCCTGTGGTCACCTTGTAGCTAAATAACAAACTGGCTTAAAAAATAATGAATACCACCCGTCATTACTGTGCTCCTTTAAAAAATCATCTATATGAGACCAAACGGTCAACAATTACTTTACAACAAAGATGAGACTCTAACGGGGCAGAGAAACTAGATTAATGGAAATGGAACAACCAGAATGGAAATAGTGAGAATACGTGCACATTGTGTAGAAATTGTTGAATGGGAACCTAAACTGCTGTGTAAACCTTCACCGCAAACACAATAAAATATTATTTTAAAAAAAGAAAAAGTGCAGGAGGAAAGCGCCAAGTAAAAAAGCAGATCATTATGTGGAGCCAGGGACATCTGTACGGCAACCCCAGGGCAGGTGAGGATGGAGCCCCGTGGGGTCACAGTCCTCTTCTCGTCCTATTTACCACCATGGGTGCTGACACTGACCTCCCCAAATAGCACAGAGGCCTGCCATTCCTCTCCAAGTGCTAAGTACTCTCTTCCCGGTCCCTCTTTGTTTTTCAAGTCAGGCCCTCTCTGCAGCCCTAGAGCTGGCGCAGGACCCAGCATGTTTATTAAAGAGAAAACCAGGAAAAGGTAGCCGAGGGGAGTCGATGGCTCTCCTTCCACCTTGAGAGCTGTTTGCCCCTTTGATCCTGGCCCCGCTTTGATTTCATGTCCTCTTGCCGCTGCCCAGACCCATTCAGTTTCTGAAGTTTATTTCAGAACCAGTGATTACGAGAGATTGAAGACAACACCCCCCAAAAAGTATTAATGTGCCAGGAAAGTGATAAAATGTTAAGAAACGTTTGTTGTTGTTTAGGAACTGCCATCTAAATTCAAATCACAAACATAAGATAGATTTTTGAACCCAACAGATTGAGGCCTTAAAGTATGCTTCCTTTTCTTCTTCCAATTATTTCTGCGCAAAGTCTCTTTATAGAGCACTCCTCTGTGTGAGTCTTTAACAACCCCAAATCACGTAGCTACCCGATGGAATTAAAAGAACATTTCAGCCTCAGAAAAGTGAAACCATAAAGGTTCTGAGCTTGTGTCTTCACACCTGAAGTGCAGAATTGAGACAACTAGCAGAATATTTGACCCTCAAACCTGACACTGGTCTGACGTTTCTTGTGACACGGCTGTTGAGCACTTGAAATGTGGCTGGTGCGACTGAGGGACTGAGTTTTTCATTTAATTTTAACGGATTTAACTGTAAATAGACACAAGTAGCTAGTGCTACCTATTTGACAGTCCAGCTCTATCCCATCTGGGGCCCTGGTGGCGCAGTGGTTAAGAGCTCAGGCTGCTAACCAAAAGGCCGGCAGTTCCAATCCACCAGCCACTCCTTGGAAACCCTGTGGGGCAGTTCTACTCTGTCCTATAGGGTCTCTGTGAGTTGGAATCGACTCATGGCAATAGGTTTATCCCATTATCTGGTGAATCACTTTGCTTTGGTAACATTTCTTAGGTGTAGATGCGGAGAGATATCTGTCTAGCTGGTGCAAGATCATACACTAGATTTGAATGCTACACTCTCACTTTTATTGTTTTAACAGAACTCTCTAGATCATCGAGATGATTATCTCATTTCCTGCTAGACGGTGTGTTAAATATTTTTGTACCACCAATTGCCACTGAGTCGATTTCAACTCATGGCGACCCCCTGTGTTGCATAATAGAACTGTGCTCCATAGAGTTTTCATGGCTGTGACCTTTCAGAAACAGATCTCCAGGCCTTTCTTCCGAGGTACCTCTGGGTGGGTTCGAACCACCAACCTTTCAGTTAGTAGTCAAGTGCTCAACCATTTGCACCACGAGGGTCCGCCCAATATTATTGTAGCATTACATAAATAGTCTTTCTTCAAAAGTGACAATTTGGGAAAACTTGCTGATTAAAGTCATATGATACTACAAGTGTCTTTAACATTGGCATTTGACTTAAGCCTCATTTAGTTTTTATCCTTTTGTACTCTTATAACCATATAATAAAATGTTGCTTCAGAAGTTCTCTGACTCTCTGGGCTGTGACGTGGGATTGAATTCGTGTAGGTCACGTATCTTTTGTGAGGTCACACTCGACAAAGGCAAGTAAAGAGAAACATCAGGAGAACAGAGAACCTGCCACTGTCTGTCTTTTCTGTCCCCAAATAATTTATTAAAACATTAGCAGACACCCAGGGTAACCTAAGATCAGTTCTGGACTCTCTGTCCCAGCCAGCATGTACTGGGTGTGTATTTCCACAATACTTTTACCAAATTGCCTGTAATAGCTGAGAGACATCTGTGCAGGTAAAATACCACTCTATCTTGGTCCAATCAAACACAGATTCTTGGTGGAGACAGGATATAATAAGACACTTTCAAAGAGATTCTAATCCATTTTAGGGTGCACTAGGAAGGGGTGGTTTAAATAAATGGTTCCACTGTCACAGGCGATTGGGCATTTAGCTTTCCTAGTAACTTGAACTGTCTGCACTTGTTTAGATGGAAGAGGGAGTAACGTTGGCCTCCTCTCCTTTCCGGTTCCACTCAAGTGCTCTGCGCACCAGCTCTGTGAAGGCACTTTGCTGCATGGGCCAAGGAGAAGCTCTTCACAGCTGGGCCTCTTGTGGAGCAGGCTGGCTTCTTGGGCAAGCGGCCGTCTTGCATCCATGAAGACCCCCTAGCCCAGCTGGTTCACCACTCTTAGGACCCATACTCTGCCAACTTCCATATATTGCCCAAAATATGCTTTCACTTATGTTTATCACTTGTACAAATGGTAACAAGGAGGGGCCTGATTTTAATTTGGTTGCTTATTCTGGGATTATTTAAACTCATTACCAGGCAGATTTTGGTCTCTACGGACCATTTCCCACTAAAAGGAAAAAAAAAAATGTTCCTTTGAGAAATGGCTTATTCTAGGCCTAGGACAGCAACTGTACCAGCCTGGAATATGTAGTCATATCTGAAAACGAGAAAACTATAGAAAGTTACTGAGGTGGCAAACACTGTCAAGACATGTAAAGAGCCCCTGGACACCTTTTGAACTCAGCACTGAAGTCACTCTTGAGGTTCACCCGTCAGCCAAAGATTAGACAGTCCCATAAAACAAAACAAGCCTAAATGGGCACACCAGCCCGGGGGCAAGGATGAGAAGGCAGGAGGGGACAGTAAAGCTGGTAATGGGGAACCCAATGTCAAGAAGGGGAGAGTGTTGAAATGTCATAGGGGTGGCAACCAATGTCACAAAACAATATGCATATTAATTGCTTAATGAGAAACTGATTTGCTCCGTAAACCTTCATCTAAAGCACGATAAAAAATAAATAAAAGATGATTGAGCAAAAAAAAAAATAGGTAACGTGAAGAGGCTCCCACTGGCCAAACATATGACCAACGTAGCATCAATAATAATAATAGCAATGGGTTAAAACACATCAAATATGTTAAAATCCATTAGTTCATAAAGCTCATTTAAAAAAAAAAATTGGTTTCCTTTGGAGGGTTCTGAAGAACAAACTCTTCATTCCAAAAACTGGTAAGCAAAGGGAAAGAGTCAAGCATTTACCCTACCCTTTCTGTATAACTTTAACTCAAGGTAAACAAATTGTTGATGAAGGAAAATTTCTCCTTATAGAAGTATTGTACTGATAAATGAAGAAGAAATCTTAGAGTCAGATTGTCCCTATTTTCCATGGAAGTCCCCTGAGTGGTGCAAATGATTCAACATGCTTGGCAGCTAACCAAAAGGTTGGAGGTTCAAGTCCATCCAGAGGTGCCTCAGAAGAAATGCCTGGTGATTTACTTCCAGAAAATCAGCCATTGAAAACTCTATGGAGCACAGTTCTCCTCTGACACACATGGGGTCGCCATGAGTTGGAATCGACTTGATAGCAACTGTGGTTTTTTTTAAAACAAAATAATGAACCTAAGCAATGATCATCATGACTACTATGATTGGGAATCAACTTGACTGCAATGGGTTTGATAATTTTTTTTTGGTAGAAATACACACACCACCTATGAATCATTCTTTCTAAAATATAAACCCAGAATCAAATCAAGCCATTTGAGCTCCCTGCTAGCTCAAAAGAAATACAGAGAACAGGAACATGTCACACCACCAAAGGAATACAATCAACAAAAGCCAGACTATGGGGAATTCTATAGGACAAACAGCCAGTTGCTTCATCTAATAAAATGCAAAGAACATTGGGGGAGGGGAGATAACCTATAGATTAAAAGAGACCAAAGAGATGAGTTGGAATCAACTCGATGGCAACAGTAACAGCAACCAGTAAGAGATGTGTCAACCAAATGCAATGTTTAGATCCTGATTCAAAAAGCCATCTGTAAAAAAATTCATAAGACAAGTTGGGAAATTTAAACTGGACAATGAATAAGGAAGAACGAAGAAGAATTGATGCCTTTCTTTGAAGGATGGTGTTGGAGAAGAATACTGAATATTCCATGGACTGCCAGAAGAATGAACAAGTCTGCCGTGGAAGAAGTACAGCCAGCATGCTCCTTGGAAGCAAGGATGGTGAGACTTTGTGTCACGTACTTTGGACATGTTATCAGGAGGAGCCAGCCCCTGGAAAAGGACATCATGCTTGGTAAGGTAGAGGGTCAGCGAAAAAGAGGAGGACCCTCGAAAAGGTAGGATTGACACAGTGGCTGCAACAATGGGCTTCAACATAGCAATGATTGTGAGGATGGCACAGGACCGGGCAGTATTTCGGTCTGTTGTACATCGGGTCGCTATGAGTGGGAACCGACTCGACGGCACCTAACAACAACAACAGAACATGGTTAATATTTTTTAGTTATGATAGTGATTTTATGGTTATCTTTTTAAAAAGACATCTTTAATTTTAGAGAGATATGCAGAAATACTAGTAGATGAAGTAATAAAATGAGAGGAGCTTCAAAATAATCTAGTTTGAAGGCAGAGGGAGGAGTAGGGAAATATAGAAGAAATAAGTTGAGCCAAGATGTCATAACAGTTGAGAATGGGTGATGTGGATTCATTATATATTCTGTCTACTTCTGTGTATGTTTGGAACTTTCCAGAATAAATAGTTAAAAAAAAAGAAAAAAAAGCAATAGGCAGTATCTTTGAAAGCAGTGGAAGATGCTGAGCATGAGCATGGAAACACCACTACGGGAAGGCCAGGTCTGCTGACCCGGGAGTGGCACTCACTGTGTGAGCCCAGAGGAGATGACTGGGTGACTCCATGTGGCCTGGGGGCTGGGGATGAGGGGTGCCAGGCACGTCCAAACAACAGGGCTGGGGTCCACTTAGAGCTGGGCTCTGATGAGAAGGCCCGAGGCGCCGACTGCAACAGTTCCTGAGTGGCAGCTTCCTTTTATGTTTGTTTTTACCTGGTTAGAGTTCATCCCTTTGTGGAATTCCATTCATTCATTTATTTATTTTGCTGTTGTTGAGAATATACACAGCAAAAGCATACACCTATTCAACAGTTTCTACATGTACAATTCAGTGACATTAATTACATCTTTCGAGTTGTGCAACCCTTCTCTCCTTTTCTGAGTTGTTTCTCCCTCATTAACATAAACTCACAGCCCCCTAAGTTTCCTATTGCTGTTGTCAATTTGATCCCATATAGATAGTTCTTAAAAGAGCATAATGCTCAAGGCAGGCATTCTTTACTAGTTAAGCTAAACTATTATTTGGTTTTAAGAAGACTTCAGGGGATATTTTTGGTTTAAGGTTTAAAGATTTTCTCAGGGCAATAGTTTCAGGGGTTCATCCAGCCTCCGTGGCTCCAGCAAGATTGGATTCCATGAGAATTTGAAATTCTGTTCTGCATTTTGCCCCCTTTTGATCTGGATTCTTCTATAGAATCTTTGATCAAAATTTTCAGAATGGTAGCTGGGCATCATCCAATTCTTTGAGTCTCATGGCGAAGAAGGCAGTTGTTCATGGAGGCAGTTATCCACAAATTCCATTTCCTCCCCCAGTTTCTGACTCTCCTTCTTCCTCCATTGTGCAGACCAGTAGTTGTGCCTTGGATGGCGGCTTGCAAGCTTTTAAGACCCCAGTCACTACACAACGAACTAGGAGATAGAACAGAAGCACTAAACACGTTATTAGGCCAATTAACTGGGAGGTCCCATGAAACCATGACCCTAAACTTCCAAACTAAGGAACCAAATCCCATGAGGTGTTTGGTTGTACATAGCAGGGTAGCTTGGCTTTTGTAGGCATTTTTGGTGGGATTGGGAAACAGCAGCCATAACAGATCAATAGGAAAGCATCTTCAACTTGTCCATCCGGCAAAAACTTGCCCTTTTTTCAGGACTGAGAGGCATTTATGAGGCCTAATTGGTTGAAATGGCTGATGGGGAAGGGATGGAGGAGGGCAGTTTAGCATGATGGATAGCTGCGTTTTCCCTCTGGGGAAACTGCCACAAGCCAGGCTGCACTAGTCATGGTCACCAAGTCTATTTACTGTGCACTCATGAATGCCTGGGATCAGGCGGGAGCGTGGGACAAGTGGTGGAGAGGGAGTGGCAGTATGACAGTAGCTTTGTGGATAAGAATCAGCATGAATCCAATCCCCAAAATATGGACACTGATCCAGTCCCCACCTTCCCACTTCTCAATCATTTCTGACACCAGCTGCCCACACAGTATACTCTCTCTGTCCCTAGCCACTTACAAGAGAACACTCTTTGGGTTTGTTAATTCGCTGGAACGACTCTCAAAACTCACAGAAGATATTATACTTATGATGACCAGTTTTATAGTAAAAGGATATAAATCAGGACCATCACAAGAGACGCCCGGGCGAGGTCTGGGAAGGTCCCCTATGTGGAGTTACCATCTCTCAGAGAGGGCACCTCACCCTTCCTTCGCCAACCAGGAAGCTCTCTGAGCCTTCGTGTTCTGGGCTTTTACTGGTCAGTCCTGCACGATAGGCTAAATCATGCCTGCTGAAGCTAGTTGATATTGGCCTCCCAGGTGAGTCTTTTCTGGTCTGACCCACTTGCAAGTGCAAATCCTCAGGTCTGCCTGGAAGTCCCAGACCCAGGCACCTCAATTTCTCCAAGGGTTATTTCTCTGGAGCCAAGGACAAAGACCACCTTACTCAGGGTAAATAAAACTCAGCCCTTTACCCTACAGGCAGGCGTGGAATGCTGAGGGAAGTCTTTCTCAACAAGAGGTACAGGTGTTTGTTGTGAGGAGGGCATTGGGAGAAGAAGGTATGAATAAAGGTACAAATGCAGGAGCCAACAAGTGGGCAGGCTGAGGCCAGACAGTGACGGCTCTTACATGGGGACACTGAACTTTATCCACAGCATTGGGCGTTAGCCTGGGGCATGCAGTGGGTGGGCAGGGACCGACCCTGAGAGGCAGGGACTCCAGAGGAAGAGCTAGTACACCCTGTTGTAATATTTGGTTTCCCTCCCAAAGAAGGAAAATCAAGGTTCTTACTCAACTGCACTTGGGGATTTTTTCTCCTTCTGAAAACAATCCTTCACACTCGAGGGTATTTTCTCCCCGCTATCCCTTATAGACAGCCCTGGTGGGACAGTGGTTAAGAGCTCAGCTGCTAACCAAAAGGTCTGCAGTTCGAATCCACTGCCTCCTCTGTCGCAGGCATCCCTGAGCACCCTTCAAGGCACCTATAACCCCAGGCCTTTCGCCAGTGTGATTTCCTGTGATCTTCCTTCCCTGGGGTGGCAGGTGACCAGAACAGAAAATGGGCTTAGGGGCCCAGAGCTGGAGGTCGTTGGAATCATCCACTCCCACTTTAGGCCAGCCGCTCCTCCCAAATCCTACTAGTCCACTCTCTCCTTCTCTGAGGTAATACGGTCCCTCTTCCTGATACTGGTTGCTGTCTAGTTGATTACAACTCATAGTGACCCTATAGGGTTTCCAAGGAGAGACTGGTGGATTCAAACCGCCAACCTTTTGGTTAGCAGCCAAGGTCTTAATCACTACACCACCAGGGGTCCCTCCTCCTAATACTTGTTCCAAATCCTACTCACTCTGCCAAGACACGGTTCAAGAACTTGTCCCTGGAAATGGGAGGTTTCTGTCACAGGACTGGCCTTCAGCTGCCCACCTCACAGTGCCCATTAGTTGTGTGCTGTTCTCTAGTCATATCATGTTAGTCTTAACTTTCTGTGAAGCTTTTTCTCGTTATAGAAGTATTCTATGCTCATTACACAAAAATCAAATATTGCAGCTAGTTGCTGTCCATAAAGAAAGGAGAAGATCCACAGATCTATCTGTGGCAGCCATATTCAATGCTTTCATGTAAAGCCTTTTCTCAGCGTGTGTGTGTGTGTGTGTGTGTGTGTGTGTGTGGTGTGTATAATTTCATGTACAGGTAGTCCCTGACTTACAACCATGACGACAACCGCACTTAATGACTATATGGTTTTTTCGTTTGTTTGGTACATCTTATAGTTAGTAATATGTACTACATACAATGTTAAAATAGATCTGTAAGTTTATATGTAATGTTTCCAACCGCCAAAGACAAATAAAGATAGGATTTATAAAGATACTGACAATAAAAGGCAATAATAATGAAAACTTAAAAAAAAAAAAAAGAGGTATTCGACTGATGTCAGAACCGATTTACGGTGGAGTGGACGGAACAGAACTCCATCCTAAGTCGGGGACTACCTGCATAGTTTTTATGTCGACTAAGCTTGTTTCCCTAACCAGAATGAAATGTCTTTGTGGGCATGAATGTTTAATACTACTGTGTCCACCATGTATAAAATCTATAATGGATTCTCAATATGTATTTGATGACTAATTCAAAGAAAACGAACGACGTGCCTACCATGTCAGAGCCCACAATCTAAAAGCTGTGTGTTTGCACATCTGAGGGTGGGAGGGGATTGAGTGGGTGGGGGGAGGAGCTTTCACACTTCACCTTACGGGCTTTTAAAGTATTTAAAAGTATTGTTCTCTTTTGGTTTGTTTTTTGTTTTTATTTCTGTTCTTTTACAGCAATCATGTCTTAAACTCCTATAATCTGTGAATTCTAGGTTTGAAAGGATTCAGGATATCCAGAATGTCCCAGGGGAAGTCTCCTGGATGCTTCAGTTCTGGGGGCAGAAATCAGCTGCCATCAAGTGGATTCCAAATCATGGTGACCCCTCTGTGTGACAGAGTAGAACTGTGCTCCATAGGGTTTTCAATGGCTGATTTTTTGGAAGTAGATCACCAGGCCTTTCTTCTGAGGCATCTCTGGGTGGACTCAAACCTCCAACCTTTCAGTTAGCATCAGAGCGTGCTAACTGTTTGCATTATCCAGAGACCCTCCCTTTATTATAGGCAGTTGTGCTTTGGAAGCGTCTGGTGCCAACTCTGGGGGTTATGTAATTAAGGCCCTCATTCTAAGAAAGCCCTGGGCTAGATCTGGTCTGAGCTGGGGGTTTGTCTTGAGCGTTTAGGTCAGGAGGGAATCAGAAACAGATGAGCCAGCATCTGTCTCCTAGTGGGTCTAGAAAGAGAAGTAGGTTTAATGGAGAGTATGGTTTAATGGAGGAGCCCTGGTGGCGTAGTGATTAAGTCCTTGGCTGCTAACCGAAAGGTTGGCGGTGTGAGCCTCCCAGCCGCTCCACGGGAGAAAGATGCAGCGGTATGCTTCGTTATAGCCTAGAAACCCCATGGGCCAGTTCTACCCTGTCCTATAAGGTTGTTGTGAGTTGGAATTGACTCGACTGCAAAGGATTTGGTATTTTTTGTTTTTCGATGGTTTAAGGATGAATTTGCACCTCTTACCTGGAGGTCCATGAGGCACCTTGTGTCTGAGAGCTAAACAGGCTGAATCAGCCAGGGCCTGAAGGAGGAGGAGCTGGCTTCTGCCATTTGGGATGCACCCATCTCAGACATTTTAGCCCATGGCTTTTCCTGGTGACTAGGTGTCATTCCACAGCCTGGAGCCTACCGGGGGCAACCCCGCTTCCCAAGCCCCATCCCAGTGACTCCCCCTTCCTGCAGTGACTCCCCCTTCCTCCCAAATGGTCATCGAAGTTTCTGACCTGAGCTAGATGACTTGCATTCTGTCCCACACAGAAGTGTGGATGTGCCCTTGGGCCTCAGAACACCCAAAAGGAGCTCTGACCCCCAGACCAGGTCAGGGTCTTCTGCAGGGCAAGCCTAGTCCTCTGCCTCACTTGACTGAGAATCCTTGTACAATTGCCAGTCTTCCCTGGGAGCCTTGGGAAGTTGGGTCTGACTTTTTCACCAATACCAGCCCAGTACTGGGCACATAATAGAGGGTCAATGAACATTCCTTGAATGAATACACATCTAGGAGCTCAGGGTGCCTCTGTCGTTGGTCTACTATCCAGGCTTGTGCAGCCCCCGCCCACTCATGGATCAAGACTCCAGCACCATGAATTTGTGCAGATTCTTGAATTTGTCTTCACTTTAGTCCCTTATAGCGCAGTGGTTAAGAGCTATGCCTGCTAACCAAAATGTTGGCAGTTTAAATCCACCAGCCGCTCCTTGGAAACCCTATGGGGAAGTTCTCGTCTGTCCTATAGGGTGACTATGAGTTGGAATTGACTCAATGGTAATGGGTTTGTTTGTTTTAGTATAGGGTTACTATGAAGGAAGAGAAATGCCAATGGGTTTGGTTTGGTTTTGGTTTAGTCCTTTATGAGTTATGTGACCTTGGGCAAGTCCCTTAACCTCTGAGCTTTGGATTTCCCATCTGCAAAATGTGCCTTTGAGGAGCAGGTGGATTTATGTATGAGAGGCTTCGTAGTCCATATGGCCCTACCCCAGGGCAAGCCACAGCTGATATGTGCCTCACATTACCGTAGCCACTCACGGAGCATCTCGCCAATCCTTACTGCAGTACTGTTGGGGCTAATGTTGTTGGTGCTGCAGACTGACCTTAATGCAGGGACTGTGTGCACTCAACGTGCCCCTTCCTGCTGTCCCCCGCCCTTTGCCCTCTGCCCTCCGAGGCTTCCACCTGGCAGGGCTCCTGGTAGGCACCCACACTGCCTGTCTGGCACACCTCACACACTGCTTTGCGAAGTCTGTGTTTTTCCAGGTGTGCTCATCGTGGCTCCCATCTGGCCTGTGAGCTCCTGGTGGGCAGGGCCCCAGGTTTGTGCCAAACTCTGGGGCCAGCTCAAATGGTAGCAGCTCAGTCAGTGGTCACATGAGAAGCCTGGTCTTGAGCCACTGAGGGAACAAGGGGAAGGAGCCAAGCCCCCATTCAACGTGCTGAGGCACGGAAGGCCAGAGAGCTGCCCTCCAAGAGCAGGGCCGGCTCGCCCTCCTTCGGGAAGACCCAGTGGGGTTTCTGTCAGTCCCTGCAGGCTTCTGTCAACTGACTTAGCACGATAGGAACTGGAGAGCTGTTCTAAAGCCTGGGGCGACTGACAGCTTCTCCCAGCGCCTCAGTTTTGCCAGCAGTGAAATGGGGAAGTGGTACCTGCCTCCTACCTTCTTCCTGGGGGTTCTTTGATAGTTGGCCCTTTTCACGGCACTTTAAAAGCCTCAGATGAAAGGCAATGGTGGGATGAAAGGGTCTCAGGCCGCATTAAGCTCTTCCACAGTTTTTGAAGCCACAGAGGAGCGGAGCGGCTGGAGGAAGTGGTCAGCTGACAGGTACTTGTGAAGCTGCCCAGAGGGTGATGCCGGTGGGGAATTAGCATGCCAATCAGCCACACCTAGGGCGTGAGGACGGTGGGGAAGCTGGAGGTGGGGGAGCCCTTATCAGGGATGGAAATCTGTCATTTCCCTGAGGAGGGGGGCTTGGGGTGCTGAGGAAACTGGGCCAGAGGGTTGGAGGCCAGAAAAGCAGCCTTGGGGTAGCTTTGCGTCAGGCCTGCCCCTTCTGTGGGCTTGTTTCCTGGTCTATGAAAAGAGGAGACTGAGTCCAGGGGTGGTTTGCAAGCTCGGCTGCATAGCAGAATCCCCGGGGGGAAATTTGAAACATCGTGACATCAGGCTGCACTCCGGATGGACTAAGTCTGAGTCTCTGAGGGTGGCACCCGGGTGTCAGTAATTTTTAATGCCCCCACCCCCCGCCTCAGGTGATTCTAACTTGTAGCCTGTTTGAGAACTAGGAGGATTTTTAGAATTCTGTGATCCACCAACCAACCATAACTCGATTTCCCACCTCATAAGGAGTCTTTGGGGGATTCAGAAATTCAACTCATCTGACTCTTTTGGAGGACCCTTAGGCATACAGAACACAATTATTAATTTATTTCCAATCATTTCTCAATTATCATTAGAAGGCAGAATATGGCAGAATTAAAATCCATGTATAATCTTTCCAAACCATTTGCCGTCAAGTTGATTCTGATTTACAGCGACCCAATAGGACTGAGTAGAACTGCCCCAAAGGATTTTTAAGGAACGGCTGATAGATTTGAACTGCAGACCTTTTGGTCAGCAGCCATAGTTCTTAACCACTGCCCCACCAGGGCTCCATCATCTTTCCAGTATTCTTTTTAATCAGGCTTTCTTGTCCCCCTTGGCCAATTTTTCCCCCCAGTTTAGAGTTGCAAGTAGGTAATCCCATCAGACTAATTTGAGTTTTGAATCTCTCATCATTTCTCCTCGCCCTTTTTGGTGGAAACCTCAGTGAACAGTGACATTGGAGCTGAAAGTCAGCAGCCAGAAAAGAGGAGTCCTTGCAAGGATTATCCAACCAACTCTCAAACCATCCTAAGTAGGGGGACTTTTAAAGCCTAAGGTCTGGCTCCTCCTTCTCTTTAGATCTCCAAGCCAACACTCCTCAGCCCTGCGCAGCCGTACTAAAGGAGAAGGGAGCCTCTATGCAGTGCCAGACACCTAGGTGTTTTGCAAACATTAGCTCAGTGAATTCCCCAACAGTCCACTCTGCATGTACTGTGTTCCCATGTTACAGATGGGGGCATGGAGGATCTGAGTTTGCGGATGATCAGCCCAAGATCCTGCAGCTTGTATGTGGGGTGCTGGTCTGCCCTTACCTCCAGGCCCCGTGCGGTTCCACGCCACGCCGCCGACTCCTGGCAGTCCACCGGAGACAATGGAAAGCCAGAGCCGCACCAAGTCAGCCGGCGTCCCCTGCCCGCTTCCAGCCATTTAGGAGCATTCAGGAATCAAGTTGTTCCCTCCACAGGAGCCCCAAAGGGACTGAGCCTTGAGATGACAATCCTGTCCTCAGATGAGTGACTTGGACAGACAAAACGAACAGATGTTCCCGGGCTCTGCTGGAGCCTGTCATCTGGCCAGCGTGCCCTCCCTCCTGCCCTTTCTCAGAGCCCTTGGCCTAGATGTTTGGGATTCCTGAGCCCCTGAAGTCCCTCTGGGAGCCTGGGATGCTCTGTGGCCCTGTTGTTAGTTGATGTGGAGTTGGTTCCAACACATGGCGGCCTCATATTATATAAGAGAACCATACATTGCCCGGTCCTGCTTCCCCCTCCCGATCATCGGTATGTTTGAGTCTGTTGTTGTAGCTATTATGTCAGTCCATCTCCTTGAGGGTTTCTGTCGTTTTTGCTGACTCTCTACGTCACCAAACATGATGGCCTTTTCTAGCGATTGGTCTTTCCTGACGACATGTCCAAAGTAAGCAAAACAAGTGTCACCATCCTCGCATCTTAGGAGCATTCTGGCTGTACTTCCCCTAAGGCTGTTTTGTTCATTCTTCTGGCAATCCACAGCATATTCAATATTCTTCACCCACTCCACGGTTTGAATGTGTTGATTCTTCTTCTTGTCTTCCTCTCTGGCCCTAAAAAAAACTGTTGCTGTCGATTCTGACCCTGTAAAACAGAGTAGAACTGCCCCATAGGATTTCTAAGTCTGTATTCTTTATGGAAGCAGACTGCCACATTTTTCTCCCAAGGAGTGGCTGGTGGGTTCGAACTACCAACCTTTTGGTTAGCAACTGAGCACTTAACCACTGTACCAGCAGGGCTCCTTCTCTCTGGCCCTAGCTTCCTCCACTACATGCATTTCAGGGAAGATGTCCCTGGCCTCCAGGACTGATAACATTCAACAGACATTCATGGAGCAGCTATCATGAGCTGAATGCTGTTCTAGACAGTGGGAAATGGCATGAACAAAACAGCAAAAAGGCTAGCCATCGTGGGCTCACATTCTGACTGAGGGGACAGACAACAAGCAATATAAACAAGTAACTGATGATGTAGTATTTCAGTATGATATAATTACATCATTTGTTAGAAATGGCATTAAAAAACTGGGGAAGGAGGATACCTCGTGGCGTGGAGATTACAATTGAAAATAGCATGGTCAGGGAAGGTCTCTCTGAGAAGATGATATTGGAGCAAATATTTGGAGGTGATGTGTTCTGTGGGTATCATTTCTGGTGAGGGAAAAACGAAAGCAAAGGCCCTAGGATGGTAGTATGGCTGCCAGGTTCCGGGAACGGTAGTGTGGCTGGAGCAGGGTAAGGCAGGAGGAGAGCCATAGGAAAAATGGCCAGGGAGGTCATGGGGCCAGACTGCATGGGGCTTTGTAGGCCACTTAATGGTTTGGGCTTTTAATCTGAGATTGGAGCCACTGGCGGGCTTTGCAGAGAGGGGTGACTTTGTAATAATAGCTCTTCCTTTAGGCCAAGTCCTGCATTCAATACATTCATTTAACCCTCGTGGCAGCTCTCTGTGGGCAGAATAATTATTATCCCCATTTATTTTACAGATGAAGAAACTGAGGCTTTGGAGGTGGGGCTAAATAACTTAGCCAAGACCACCCAGCTACTTAGCAGCCCAGCCTGGTCTGGAACCCAGGTCTGCCTGACGCAACAGTCCAAACTCACACGACAACACTCCGTCTCCCTTCACTCAGTTCTGGTAGGTTTATATTCTCAGCATAATATGTTTGGCGTTGTGTCTGCAGATGACTGGCTTCCTGAGGACAGGGCCACAACCCACACTTCCGTCACATGCTGGACACAGAAGACATTATGGATTGAATTGTGTCCCCAAAAATAATATGTATTATAAATCCTAACGTCTATGCCTGTGGTTATAATCTCATTTGACAATGGGTTGACTTTGTTATGTTCATGAAGCAGGATTAGTGTAGGGTTTATTTTAAGTCAATCTCTTCTGTGATATAAAAGAGATTAAACTCAAGCTAGCAAATAGCGATGGGCGAAGAGAGATGCCAAGCCACATGAAGCTAGCCCAGGAGCAGAAGCTCAAACAGACAAAGACCCTCCTCCAGAGCCGACAGAGAGAGAAAGACTTCCCCTAGAGCTGGCTCCCTGAATTCGGACTTCTAGCCTACTAAACTGTGAGGAAATAAATTTCTCTTTGTTAAAGCCATCCCCTTGTGGTATTTCTGTTACAGCAGCACTAGATAACTAAGGCAGAATTTGGTACTGGAAGAGTGGGGTGCTGCTCTAATAAACATCTAAAATGTGGAAGCAGTTTTGAATTGGGTAATGGGTAAAGGCTGAAAAAGTTTTAAGGTGCCTAATAGTAAAAGCCTAGATTGCTTTGAAGAGCCTGTTGGTAGAATTATGGACGTCAAAGGCAATTCTGTTGAGGGCTCAAAAGGAAGTGAAGAGAGCTATAGAGAAAGTCTGTGTCGTCTTAGAGAACAAATGTGGCACCAGCAATGGAATGTTGCTAGAAATGTGGATGTTAAATGTGCTTCTGGTGAGGCTTTCAAAGAAAACGATAAACATATAATTGGACAACGGAGGAAGGGTAATGCTTTTTATGTAGTAGCAAAGAATTTGTCTGAATTATGTTCAAGTGTTTGGTGGAAGGCAGAACTTGTAAGTGATGAACTTGGATATCTGGCTGATGAGATTTCTAAGCAAGATCTTAAAGGGGCCATGTGGTTTCTCCTTGCCACTTACAGTAAAATGCGAAAGGAAACAGGTAGACTTAAAATTGAACTGTGCAAAATGAAAACAGAACTTAAAGATTTGGAAAATTCTGTAGTACAAATCAAGGACACGTGTCCTAGAATGTTCACCAAGGAAGCGGCTACACAATCTTTTGTTAAAGAGATTAAGCTGATGGATCTAACCAACTGTCATGGATTGAATTATGTTCCCTCAAAAATGTGTGCATGAATTTGGCTGGGCCACGATTCCCAGTATTGTGTGGTTTTCCTCCATTTTGTGATTGTAATTTTATGTTAAAGAAGATTAGGGTGGGATTGTAACACCCTTTACTAAAGTCCCATCCCTGATCCAATGTGAAAGGAGTTTTCCTGGGTGTGGCCTGCACCACCTTTTATCTTACAAGAGATAAAAGGAAACGGAAACAAGCAAAGAGTTGGGGACCTCATACAAACAAGAAAGCAGCACCCAGAGCAGAGCGCATCCTTCGGACCTGAGGTCTCTGCGTGGAGAAGCTCCTAGTCTGGGCGAAGAGTGATGAGAAGGCCAACAGAGAGAGCCTTCCCCTGGAGCTGGCGCCCTGAATTCGGACTTCTAGCTCACTAAGCTGTGAGAGAATAAACTCCTTTTTGTTAAAGCCATCCACTGGTGGTATTTCTGTTAGAGCAGCACCAGATGACTAAGACACCAACTACCACAGCAGAAAACCCATCAGCTCAGACGGAAGGGGACAGAGAAAGGATGAAAGGAAAGAATGCTGTCTGCCTCTTGGAATTCTGCAGGCAGGAAACAGGCCAAAGGAGCTACATCTGTAGTCCTCCAAGAAAAGAAGACCATCCCTGTTGCAGCTTGGAGATCAACAGAACTGTTGGAAGGAGCACAGGAAGCAGGGCCTTCTGGGTTTCAAAGGGTGTGGCCACCGTCTCCTGGATCTTAAAAAGTGGGGCCACAGCCTACTAGGTTTCAAAGAGTTGGATCTTCACCAACTCGGTTCTAGAGTGTGGGGCTGCCATACACCAGTACCAGAGGATGGGACTGCCACCCAAAGCTGAGGGGGCGGGGCTGCCATGCCCAAGGGGCAGAAGAACAGGGCCTATGAGGGCTGAAGGAGTGGGGTCACTACTCAGTTGGACTAGGAGAATGGGGCTTCCTAAAGCCGAGGGAGCAGAGTTGCCATCCCGGTGGGCCTGGAAGGCAGAGCTGAAGCCCAAGGTCAAGAGGTCTCCACCCAGAATCCAGAGGGCTAATACCCAGAATCTGGAGGGCAGGGCCATTGCCTAGATGATTGTAAAGAACAGAGGATTATTTTCAAGCCTTGAGAGTTAATGTAAATTGTTCTACTGGGTTTTGGACTTTCTTGGTGCCCGTTATCCCTTCTTTTCCTCCAGTTTCTGCGATTTGTAATGGAAATGTCTACCTTGTTCCTGTTCCACCATTGTACTTTGGAAACAGATAAGTTGTAGTCTAGATTTCACAGGTTCACAGAGGAAAAGAAATTTTAACCGAGGATGGAATTCACCTGAAGTCTCACCTATATTTGATATAGATGATTCAGTAGATGAGATTTTGGACTTGGAGTTGATTTAAGACTTTTGGGATGATGGGATGGGGTGAATGTGTTTTGCATGTGGCAAGGGCAGGAATTTGGGGGGGCCAAAGGATGGGATGTTATGGATTGAATTGTGTCTCAAAAAAATATGTGTCGTAAATCCTAACGTCTATACCTGTGGTTATAATCCCATTGGGGAATGGGTTGACTTTATGTTAATGAGGTAGGATTAGTGTAGGGTGTATCGTGCGTTAGTCTCTTTTGAGATTTAAAAGAGATGCAATGCAAGCTAGCAAGCAGAGATGGAGGGAGAGAAATGCCAAAGCACATGAAGATTGCCCAGGAGCAGAAGCTCAAAAAGACAAGACCTTCCTTCAGAGCCGACAGAGAGAGAAAGCCTTCCCCTAGAGCTGGCACCTTGAATTCAGACTTCTAGCCTTCTAAAATGTGAGAAAATTTCTGTTTGTTAAAGCCATCTGCTTGTGATATTTCTATTATAGCAGCACTTGAGAACTAAGATAGAAGAGGTGTGCAGCAAATACTTGTCGGTTGGTAACGTGACCTCTCTATGTCTGATTTGATTATAAACCAGCACCAACAGGAGACTGGCTGGGTGAATTATGGTACATCCATAAGACAGAATACTATGCAAACATTAAAAATTGTGTTGTGAAATAACATTTATTGCTATGGGAAAATGATATATTGTTGAGATGGAAAAGCAAGGTACACCACAAAACAGTATAGAGAACATACCATTTTTCTATACACACACACGTACACATATACATATTCACAGGAAAAATTCTGGAAGGGCATATTCTAAAATATTAACACTGCTTATCTTTAGATAATGAGATATAGATTGTACTCACCTATGAAATTTGGGGAGAAAACCTCCCATAAGCATTATTTTCAAAAGCAGTCAGTCAAAAATCAGTCAGTCAGATAGATCCACTCCTCAAAGAAGCTGCCTCAAAGTGTAGCCACTCACTGCCTCACCCCCACTTCTCAGTGAAGCACAAGAGAAGGCACCCCCCGCCCCGATGGTCAAAGCTCTTGCCATGTAAGTCCTTCACGTTTTCCTGACACCAGGGCTCCAAAAGTCTGTCTTGGACCAGGAGAATCAGTCTTCTCTGATTGGAAGCCTGGCTGATGTAGCATCCTGGTGGAGTGTGAGGCGGAAGAGGTACTGATACCATAGGGAGATCTAGGAGTCAAGGATTTTGGGTCCACTGTGGGCTCTTCCACCAGCTGGCAGGTGACTTGGGCCAACACTTCACCTCTCTGGCCACCAAATTTCTCATACATGTAGTGTGGGCACTGGACTCCTAAGGTCCCTTCCAACCCCATAACTCAAACCCTCACTTAGCTAGCGTGGGGAGAAGAATAATTACACAACACAATCACTTCTGGAACATGGCCCCTCTGCCCTTCCTCCAGGTGTGCTTGAGAGACTCATCCTTGGGTGAGTTTGTCCTGCTGGGTTTGCCATGTGCTCCACAACCCGAAATTCCAGAGCATGCCTACTCCTGGTTAAATAAATTGGGGGTACATTCATACAAAGGAAATCTAGACACTATCAAAAAGAATCTATCAACACAACCGAACACTTTGAGGGCCAGAGTAGCTGGGGCTGGGGTGTGGGGATCATGGTTTCAGGGGACATCTAGGTCAACTGGCGTAACAAAGTTTATTAAGAAAGTGTTCTGCATCCTACTTTGGTGAGTGGCGTCTGGGGTCTTAAAAGCTTGCGTGCGACCATCTAAGATATATCAATTGGTCCCAACCCACTTGGAGCAAAGGAGAATGAAGAATACCAAAGACACAAGGAAAATATTAGCCCAAGAGACAAAAGGACCACATAAACCAGAGACTCCCATCAGCCTGAGACCAGAAGAACTAGATGGTACCTGGCTACCACCAGTGACCTTCCTGACAGGGAACACAACAGAAAGTCCCTGACAAGAGCAGGAGAAAAGCGTGGAGCAGAACTCCAATTCACATAAAAAGACCAGACTTAATGGTCTGACTGAGACTGGAGGAACCCTCGAAACCATGGGCCTTGGACGCTCTGTTTATCCAGAACTAAAACCATTCCCGAAGCCCATTCTTCAGATGAAGATTAGACTGGGGACTATAAAACATAAAATAATACTTGTGAGGAGTGTGCTTCTTGGTTCAAGCAGATACATGAAACCAAACGGGCGACTCCTGTCCAGAGACAGGATGAGAAGGCAGGACGGGACAGGAGCTGGTTGGATAGACACGGGAAACCCGGGGTGGAAAGGGGGAGCATGCTGTCACATTGTGGGGATTGTAACTACTGTCACATAACAATGTGTATAAATTTTTGTATGAGAAACAACTTGAGCTGTAAACTTTCACCTATAGCACCATTAAAAAAAAAAAGAATCAAACGTCGCATTGCATTGGGTAAAGCTTCTGCGAAAGACCTCTTTAAAGTGTTAAAAAGCAAAGATGTCTCACTTTGAGAACTAAGATGCTCCTGACCCAAGCCATGGTATTTTCAATTGCCTCATATGCATGTGAAAGCTGGACAATCAATAAGGAAGACCAAAGAAGAATTGATGCCTTTGAATGGTGTTGATGAAGAATATTGACTATACCATGGACTGCCAGAAGAACAAACAAATCTGTCTTGGAAGAAGTACAGCCAGAAGGCCCATTAGAAGCAAGGATGGAGAGACTTCATCTCACATACTTTGGACATGTTATCAGGAGGGACCAGTCCCTGAAGAAGGACATCATGCTTGGTCAAGTAGGAGATGACACAATCTTGCTTGCTGAAAATAAAGATGATTTGGAGCACTTACTGATGGAAGTAAAAGATCACACCCTTCAGTATGGAGTACACCTGAATGTGAAGAAGGCAAAAGTCTTCACAACTGGATCAATCAACAGTGTCATGATAAATGGAGAAAAAATTGAAGTTGTCAAGGATTTTATTCTACATGTATCTACAGTCAATGCCCATGGAAGCAGCAGTCAAGCAATTAAAGATGTCTTTGATAACTAAGGTGTGCCTGACCTAAACCATGGTCTTTTCATATGTATGCCAAAGCTGGACAATTAAAAAAAAATACAGAAGAATTGCTGCATTTGAATTGTAGTGTTGGCCAAGAATATTGAATGTATCATGGGCTGCCAAACGAATGAACTAATCAGTCTTAGAAGAAATAAAACTAGCCTGCTCCTTAGAAGCGAGGATGGTGAGACTTGGTCTTGCTTACTTTGGACAGGTCATCAGGAAAGATGAATGGCTAGAAAAGGACATTTTGTTTGCCAAAGCAGAGGGTCAGTGAAAACAAGCAACACCCTCAATGGAATGGATTAACACAACAGCCTCAACAATCGGCTTGAACATATCAAAGATGATGAAGATGGTGCAGGACCAGGCAACATTTCATTCTGCTGTGCATAAGGTCATCATGAGTAGAAGCCAAGTTGATCGAAACTAATGACGTACCCATGACTTATAATGAATTTATGACTAAGCTTTAGTAAGAGATGACTAATTGATCAAAAATTTCAGATTAAACAAATACATGTTGAATATCTAAAAAAATAAAAAAAGAATCTGTAGCTCTGGCTGGGAAAAAATTTTCGGGAACAATACAACCGATAAGGGTCTAATATCTAAAATATATAGCAAAACTTCTACAACTTAACAACAAAAAGACAAATAACCCAGTCAAAAACTGGGCAAAGGACATGAACAGACACTTACCAAAGAGGATATTCAAATGACCAACATACACATGAAAAGATGCTCAAAATCATTAGACATCAGAGAAATGCAAATCAAAACAACACTGAGTTACCATTTTACTCCCATTAGGGTGGCTAAGATTTAAAAAAAAAAAAAAGGAAAGTAACAAGTGTTGGAAGGGATGTGGAGAAATTGGAACTCTCATCCCTGGCTGGTGGGAATGCAAATAGTATAGCCATTGTGGAAAACAGTCTGAAGTTTCCTCAAGAAGCTAGCGGTAGAGCTGCCATATAACCTAACAATTCCACTCCTAGGTATATAACCTAGGGATCTAATAGAAGTGATATGAGCAGACATATGCACGTTCTTGCAGCACTATTCACAATAGCAAAAAGATGGAAACAACATGTGTCTATCAACAGATGAACGGATAAGTAAAATGTGCTACATACATGCAATGGAATACTACTCGGTGGTAAAGCAAAATGAGTTCCTGAAACACCTTACAATGTGAATGAACCTGGAGGACATTATGTTGAGTGAAATAAGTCCATCACAAAAAGACAATACTGATGTTCTCGCTTTTATGAAATTACAGGAAAATGTAAATATACAGAAACTAACGTTCATTAGTGGTTACAGGGAGGGGGGGAGGGAGAATTGCTCTTTAGGGAGTAGTCACTTTTTGTTTATAGAAATGGGAGAAGTGGCACTGAATATGGGTGAAGTTTGCACAGAATGAGTAATGTAACTGATGTCAGTAAGTTGTACACACAGGGGAAAGGGATGAATGGGCAAATGCTAGGTTGTATATGGTTTTGCAACAATAACAACTACCAAAAAAAGAAGAAGAAGAAGAAGACGGGATTGGCTACAGATGCTGTTACTAATTAGACACAACCAATCACCTCATGGGATTTGTTCTCTTGGTTTGGAGGTTTAGGGCCATGGGCTCATGGGACAATCCAGTCAATTGGCATAATATAGTTCTTTTTTTAAAATTGTGCTTTGGGTGAAAGTTTACAGAGCAAATTAGTTTCTCATTAAACAATTAATACACAAATTGTTTTGTGACATTGATTGCCAACCCCGCAATGCGTCAGCATGCTCCCCTTTGTCACCCCAGGTTCCCTGTTTCCGTTCGTCCATTTTTCCTGTCCCTTCCTGCCTTCTCGTCTTTCCTTTTAGGCTGGTGTGCTCGTTTAGACTTGTATACATGACTGAACTCTGAAGCACAATCCTAACGTGTGTTATTGGTTGTCCTACGAAAAAGATAAAACCAAACCTGTTGCCGTCGAGTTGATTCCAACTCATAGCAAACCCTATAGGACAGAGTAGAACCGCCCTATAGAGTTTCCAAGGAGTGGCTGGTGAATTCAAACTGCTGACCTTTTGGTTAGCAGCCAAATGCTTAACCACTGTGCCACCAGGTCGCATTTGCCCTATAAGACCTGCCTAATCTTTGGCTGAAGGGTGAACCTCGGAAGTGACTTCAGTACTGAGTGAAAAGGGTGCCCGGCGCCATACTCTTGGAGTTTCTCCAGTCTCTGTCAGACCAGCGATTCAGGTCTTTTTTTGTGTGAATTTGAATTTTATTCTACTTTTTTCTCCCATTGTGTCCAAAACCCTCTATTGTGATCCCTGCTAGAGCAGTCAGTGGTGGCAGCCAGGCGTAATATAGTTCTTAAAGTTTTTGTTCTACCTCCTAGTGTGGTGAGAAGTGCAGCCATCTAAGATACAATTATTGATTTTTATTCATCTGGGTCAAAAGAGAAAGAAGGAAACCCAAGAATCAGACACAGAACTAGACTACAGGACTAACTGTCTAAATGAACCACTGCCTCCTCCAACTTAAGACCAGAAGAACTAGATGATGCCCAGCTACCACTACTGAACATTCCAATCAGGAATATAATAGAGAAATCCTGAAAAAAAGGGAGGAAAATATAGAACAGAATTTCAAATTCTTAAAGAATCCAGACATACTGGACCTATTGAGTCTGGAGGAGTCCCTGAGACTATGGCCCCGAGTTGCTCTTCTAACCTTGAATTGAAACTATCCCCTGAAGTCACCTTTAAACTAAGTAACCGTTTAGCCCAAGAGTAAAGATTGTCAGCCCTGAGTATTGCGTTACTTAAAAAAATATATATGTGTGTGAAACCAAAGGGTCAACAGCTATTTTAAAGCATAGATGACAAGGTTTGGGGGCAGGGAGATTAAGTAAATGGAAGTGAAACAACTAGAACAGAAATAACGAGAATGTTGACTGACACAATATGAAGAATGTAAGCAACGTTACTGATCACTTATGTCTAGAAACTGTTGAATGGGAGTAGGTTTTGCTGGGCATATTTTCACCAAAAATTAAATTTAATAAAAAAGAAATCTGTAGCCCTAAATGTGCAAGATATTATGAAATGAAAAAACAAATTGCCAGACAGGATGTACAGTATGAACACATTTGTATGTTTGTCTTTTTAAAGGATATATACCGTATATGAGTCCCTGGATGGTACAAATGATTAAGTGCTCGGCTATTAATCAAAGGTTGGCAGTTGGAACCTACCCAGAGGCGACTCAGAAGACAGGCCTGATGATCTGCTTCCAAAAGGTCACAGCCTTGAAAACTCTGAGGAGTAGTTCTACTCCGTACACATGGGGTCACCAGGAGTCAGAGTTGACTTGATGCCAACTAACAACGCACCATATACTGTGTTTTTATTCAAATAACGTGCATATTATATGTTTGTTTGCCAACCACACCTTCTCCCCAGAAGGTATTTTCATAAGCACAGCTATGCCAATTTTTTTTACAAGTTGCTGTAAAAAATAAATTAGCATAGCATGCCTGGGAAAATATCTTGCAGTGGGTGAGTGCAGTTGGCAAACAAACATAGAAGGTGCACGTTATTTGTGTAAAAATATGGTATACATGTATATATCTGCATATGCATAGAAAAAACTTGATGGAAAGATACATAAGAAACTCTCGCCTCTGGGAAGGGAGTTCAGGAGTTGGGGAAAGGAGTTTTACTTTTCACCTATACCCTTCAGTGCTATGTGAAGTTTTGTTGTTGTTGTTTTTTAAACCATAGATACGTATTATTTTGTGATTAATTAAAAAGTAAATATATTTTTTTTAAAAGTTAATAATTAGGCATTTCCTCAAAAAGTAAAACACACAATTACCACATGATCCACCAACTCCACTCCTAAGCATATACCCAAGAGACTTGAAAGCAGGGACACAAATAGACACTTGTACACCAATGTTCATTAAAGCATTATTCACAATAGCCAAAAGGTGGAAACAACCCAAGTGTCCACCAATAGATGAATGGATAAATAAAACATGGTTTATACATACAACGGAAAATATGATCTTGGTGATAGAAACAATGCAGATCACATGATAGAATTTTGCAAGACCAATGACTTCTTCATTGCAAATACCTTTTCTAAACAATATAAATGGTGACTATACACAGGGACCTCACCGGATGGAAAACACAGGAATCAAATCAACTACATCTGTGGAAGGTAATAATGGAGAAGCTCAATATCATCGGTTAGAACAAGGCGAGGGGACAACTGTGGAACAGATCATTAATTGCTCATATATAAGTTCAAGTTGAAGCTGAAGAAAATTAAAACAGGTCCATGAGAACCAAAGTACTACCTTGAGTGTATCACACCTGAATTTACAGATTATCTCAGGAATAGATTTGACACAATGAACACTAATGACAGAAGCACAGAGGAGTTGTGGGATGACATCAAGGATATAATACATAAAGAAAGCAAGAAGTCAGTAAAAGGAAAAAAAAAAAAAAAGATCGATTTGTCCACCAATGTTCATTGCAGCACTATTCACAAAAGCCGAAAGGTTGTAACAACCTAAATGCCCATCAACAGATGAATGGATAAACAAAATATAGTATGTACACATAGTGGAATATTACTCAGGCAGTAAGAGAAAAGAAGTCTTGTTATATGCTATAGTATGTATGGATGGAGCTTGAAGACGTTATGCTGAAGGAAATAAGCCAATCACAAAAGGACAAATATTGTATAACCTCAGTTATATGGAGCCCTGGTGGCACAGTGGTTGAGAGTTACAGCTGCTAACCAAAAGGTCAGCAGTTCAAATGCTTCAGCTGCTCCTTGGAAACCCTATCAAGGCAGTTCTACTCTGTCCTATAGGGTTGCTATGAGTTGGAATTGACTCCATGGCTGTGGGTTTGATTTTGGTTTTCTCACTTACTTAAAAAGACAAGAAAAGGCAAATGTATAAAGACCAAAGTTTATTAGTGGTTACCAGGAATGGGAAGGAGTGGGGGAAAGGGGGTTAATGGTAATGGGAAAATAGCATCAATTAAGGGTAGGCTTGCACAGCCAATTATTGTAATTGCTGTCAATAACTGGTATGCCTGTGTCTTAGGCTGGGTTCTCTACAGAAGCAAAACCAATAAAGTGGATAAATGTGTATATATAGAGAGATTATATCAAGGAAACAGCTCACATGATCGTAGAGGCTAGAACATCCCAAGTGCGTGGATCAGGGTAGAGGGCTCTCCCAAGTCACACAGCTGCAGAAGCTGGCAAGCCCAAGATTGGCAGGTCAGAGAGCAGGCTCCTGCTCACAGGCTGTGCAGATTGATGAATTCCAGGTTCGGCAGATAAGCTGACAGCTCAAGTCCCAAGAACAGGAGATGAGACGACAGGAAGCAGCCGCAGGATCCAGAGAGGGCAAAAAGCCAGAAGGCCTGCCTGTATACAGATGTGGGCCACACCCCCAAGGAGACTCCCTTTCATCTGATTGGCTACTCACAGTATATTCAATCATGAGAGTGATTACATTAAAACACTGAGAATCGTGGCCCAGCCAAGTTTACACACAATCTTAACCATCGCAGCCTGTAAAAAGTTGAATTGGCAAAAGTAGTGTGATGTATTTACAACAATGACTAAAAGAAACAGTAGCTACTGAGGCTGCTTATGTACAATCAAATACCTTATGGGATTTGGTTCCTTGGTTTGGAGATTTAGGACCATGGTTTCATGGGACATCCCAGTTAATTGGCCTTATAACATGTTCAGTGCTTCTGTTCTACTTGCTAATTGGATATGTAGTGCCTGGGGTCTTAAAAGCTTGTAAGCAGCCATCCAAGGCACAACAATTGGTCTCTACTCACCTGGAGCAACCGAGGAAGAAGGAGAG
The DNA here is from genome assembly GCA_030035585.1 of Dugong dugon. NCBI lineage: Eukaryota > Metazoa > Chordata > Mammalia > Sirenia > Dugongidae > Dugong > Dugong dugon. The sequence goes on along the minus strand of CM057469.1, from coordinate 15,583,036 downwards.
TCAGGAATAAGAGGAGGAAATGGAATGTGTGGCTAATTGCCTTCATGAGTAACTGCCTCCTTTGCCATGAGACCAGAAGAACTGGATGGTGCCTGGCTACCATTACTAAACATTTTGACCAAAGATTCCATAGAATTGAGTTTCTGTGGAATAATGAAAAACATTTGGAAATGGATAGTGGTGGTGGAAGCACAACATGATGAATGTGATTAATGTCACTGAATTTTATAGTTAAAATGGCATTTTTTTGTTATATATATATTTCACTGCAGGAAAATGATTAAACAACAACCAAAAGGATTCCATAGAAGAATCCTGATCAAAAGGGGGAAAAGGCAGAAAAGAATTTCAAATTCATATGGACTTTAGACTTTCTGGAGCCATGGAGGGTGGATGAAGCCCTAAGATAATCTTTAAACTTTAATTAAAAAAAAATCCCCCGAAGTCATCTTAAAACCAAACAATAGTTTAGCTTAGCTAATAAAAAAGGTCTGCCTTGAGCATTATGCTTTTTTAAGAACTATCTATATGGGATCAAATTGATAACAGCAACTCAAAAGATTAGATAGGAACCTTAGAGGGCCGTGAGTTTATATTAATGAGGGAGGAACAACTCAGAAACGGAGGGTGAGAATGGTTGCACAACTCAAAGAATGTAACCAATGTCACTGAATTGTATATGAAGAAACTGTTGAATTGGTGTGTGTTTTGCTTTGTATACTCTCAATAACAGCAAAATAAATAAAATTTTAAAAAAGGCCAAAGTGGATGTCAGAAGAGACTCAGAAAATTGCCCCTGACCATAGAATAGCTAAAGCAAGAAGAAATGATGAAGTAAAAGAGCTGAACAGAAAATTTCAAAGGGCTGCTCAAGAAGACAAAGTAAAGTATTATAATGAAATGTGCAAAGACCTGGAGTTAGAAAACCAGAAGGGAAGACCATGCTCTGCATTTCTCAAGCTGAATAAGCCTAAGAAAAAATTCAAGCCTCAAGTTGAAATATTGAAGGATTCCATGGGCAAAAAATCGAACAGTGAAGGAAGCATCAAAAGAAGGTGATAGGAATACACAAAATCACTGTGCCAAAAAGAATTGGTCAAAGTTCAACCATTTCAGGAGGCAGCATATGATCAGGAGCTGATGGTACTGAAGGAAGAAATACAAGCTGCACTGAAGGCATTGGCGAAAAACAAGGCTCCGGGAATTGACAAAATACCAGTTGAAATGTCTCAACCAACAAATGCAATGGTAGAAGCACTCACTTACCTATGCCAAGAATTTTAGAAGACAGTTACCTGGCCAACCGACTGGAAGAGATCCACATTTGTGCCTATTCCAAAGAAAAGTGATCCAACAGAATGTGGAAATTATCAAACAATATCATTAATATCACACCCAAGTAAAATTTCTTAAAGATCATTCAAAGGCGATTGCAGCAGCACATTGACAGGGAACTTCCAGAAATTCAAGCTGGATTCGAAAGAGGACGTGGAACAAGGGATATCATTGCTGATGTCAGATGGATCTTGACTGAAAGCAGAGAATACCAGAATAACGCTTACCTGTGTTTTATTGACTATGCAAAGGTATTCAACTGTGTGGATTATAACAAACTGTGGATAACATTGTGAAAAATGGGAATTCCAGAACACTTAATTGTGCACATGAGGAAACTGGACATAGATCAAGAGGCAGTCGTTCAAACAGAACAAGGGGATACCGCGTGATTTAAAATCAGAAAAGGTGTGCTGCAGGGTTGTACCTTTTCACCATGCTTATTCAATCTGCATGCTGAACAAATAATCCGAGAAGCTGGACTATATGAAGAAGAACATGGCATCAGGACTGGAAGAAGACTCATTAACAGCCTGTGATATGCAGGTGACATAACCTTGCTCGCTGAAAGTGAAAAGGATTTGAAGCACTTACAGATGAAGATCAAAGACCACAGCCTTCAGTATGGATTACACCTCAACATAAAGAAAACAAAAATCCTCACAACCGGACCCATAAGCAACATCACGATAAACAGAGAAAATATTGACGTTGTCAAGGATTACACTTTACTTGGATCCACGATCAACGCTCATGGAAGCAACAGTCAAGAAATCAAATGACCTATGACATTGGGCAAATCTGCTGTAAAAGACCTGTTTAAATTGTTAAAAAGCAAAGATATTATCTTGAGGACTAAGGTGCACCTGATCCAAGCCATGGTATTATCAGTTGCTTCATATGCATGCAAAAGCTGGACAATGAATAAGGAAGACTGAAGAAGAATTGATGCCTTTGAATTATAGTGTTGGCGAAGAATATTGAATATACCAGGGACTGCCAAAAGAACAAACAAATCTGTCTTGGAAGAAGTACAGCCACAATGCTTCTTCGAAGCGAGGATGGTGAGACTTCGTCTCATGTACTTTGGGCATGTTATCAGGAGGGACCAGTCCCTGGAGAAGACATCATACCTGGTAAAGTAAGAGGGTCAGTGAAAAAGATCCTCAATGAGATGGATTGACACAGTGGCTGCAACAAGGGGTTGAAACAGAACGATTTTGAGGACAGCACGGGCCCGGGAAGTGTTTAGTTCTGTTGTAGGGTTGCTGTGAGTCAGAATCGACTCAACGGCACCTGACAATAACAATAAGGAGAAGCTGAAGCTCTGATATATGGTACGACATGGATGAACCTTGAAAACATCATGTTGAGTGAGATAAGTCAGACATAAAATGACAAATACTGTATGATCCCACTTACATGAAATATTTAGAATAGGCAAATGCGGACAGAAAAGGTTAACTAATGGCTACCAAGGGCTGGGGGCAGAGGTAAGTGGAAGTTATTGCTTAAGGGGTCCTGGGCTTCTGTTTGGGTGATGAAAAAGTGTTGGAAACAGGTGGTGGTGATGATTGCACAACACGGTGAATGTAGTTAATGTCCCTGAATAGCACACCTGAATTCATTTAAAAGACAAATTTTGTTATATATGTTTTACTGCAATAAAATTGTTTTAAAAAGTTAATGAGAGAAGCAATCATTGTTTTAAAGAATAAGAAGACAAAGTTCCCTAGTCCTACCGTCTGGCTTTTGACTATTGGGTATGTCCCCTGGACTCTCGCCCTGTTCCATTTCCTGACAGGACAGCTACCACAGCCCTGCTTCCCAAGTAGCTTAAATTTTTTTTTGATAAACCCGTGTAGCCTGGCACCCAGCATTGTGCCATGGGGGAGGGCATGGCTGACCTTTGGCTCTGGTAGTTGTTTTAAGGAGTTTTATAATGGGTTTTTTATTTGATTATCACCTTATATCTGACTCAGCCAGAGTCCTGCTGTCTGGCACCTGGAAAGCTGACACCCGTCCCTGTCTTGCACACAGCATTTTCCCTGGGTGTCAGGACTTCCTGCTGTTTGGAGATATGCAGTGTGACTAGTTGGTCCTGACTCACATGGTTTCCCCTGGTCCCAGGGTTCTCGAGGGGCACGGATTCACCCCCCAGGAGGCATTTCTGCTTTGCTCAGTGATGGGGACTACATGGCCGGAGCTTGGTGGGCAGGGCCAGGAAAGCTAGATGTCTCACATGCAGGGTAAGTGCCACCCAACGTCTCACGTCCCTCTGGACAGTCATGGCGACAGAAAGCCAGCTTGCAATTATCTGAGCATGTTATCGTTGGTAGTTGCCCTCGAGTCCATTCTGACTCCTGGTGACCCGTGTGTGCGGAGTAGAACTGGGCTCCATAAGGTTTCCAAGGTTGTGACCTTTCGGAAACAGATCGCCAGGCCTGTCTTCCAAGGTGCCTCTAGGTGGGTTAGAACCGCCAACCTTTGGGCTCGAAGTTGAGTGCTTAACTGTTTGCGCCACTCAGGAACTCCTTACTGAGCATAGAACTTGCATTTTACAAATAAACACAGTGAAATTTTGCACAATGCACCTCATGCACAGCCACCACCCACCTGTCTGTCAGTGGAGCTTGTGTGTTGTTATGATGCTGAGTAGATTTCAGCAGAGCTTCCAGACTAAGACAGACAAGGAAGAAAGGTCTGGCGATCTACTTCCAAAAATCAGCCAATGAAAACCCCGCGGATCACAATGGTCTGATCCCTAGGTGGTCATGGAGATGGCGCAGGACCAGGCAGCTTTTCCTTCCATTGTGCGTGGGGTCACCACGAGTTAGGGGCTCACCTGATGGCCACTAACAACCACAACAAATTTTCCAGAAAAGTACCTACTGTATATAAGCGAATTCTTTTCTTAAACGTTGTTCACAATTTAAAAATCATATCACCGACAATACCACCACTGTCAGTCTGCATTTGTAGCAGACACTCGCCGGTGGGTCCACGGGACCGTTGAAGACATCTGATCACTTCCTTGTGGGCCCAGCAGTCATGTGTGAACACCCACAGTGGTAGGGTTAGTTGTTTTCCCCTTTAGTTTACAATTAGGATATTTACAAAATCATGTGTAGATATATTGTTTAATCTATGAATTTCTTTCAGATAGTACAAGGGATACTAAAAATTATCTGTTTTATGGAGAGGCCTTGGGTCTGATAGGGTTCAGATCTGTGACACTGGGCCCCCAAGGTGCATTACAGCAGGGTTCCTGTTAGCCCCCATACTGGGGATTTAGGGTAGATGCTCAATTCACATTTATCAAATGAATAACGTCACTAGAGAAATATCTGGGGGAAGTTAACAACAGCCCCTTGTACTGTCCTACACATCTACTAAATGACCAATCAATGTTTCTTACATGAATGTGTGAAAATGGTTGATTTGGGGCGGGGGGGAACCTTGTCATTTAACTAACTCTTCAGGGATGGTAGGAGGGCTGAGGAACTGAGGTCTAGTGATGCAGTTAATTTAATTCAGGGAATATTCTCTGCAGGAAAATAAAGATGAGAAAGAAATACTTCATATTTATTCACTCCATGAACAAATGTTTGTTCAGCATCTACTACGGGCCAGGCACTAGGGGGAAAGGGAGCTGCAGCAGCAATAGCTGCCGAGCCCTCCAACAGCCCTGCAATAGGCTTTGAAAAAAGATGAAGCTTTTATTAATACAAAAATGCACACACTAGAAAGATTTTTTTTTAATTGGCCATGATCTTGCTTTCTAAATAATCCCCAATGGTATTTTAAAAATAATACACATATAAGATTAGAACATTGAAACAGTACAGAAAGGTATCAGTGAAAGGCTAAAGGCTCCCTCATGTTCATGTATTTCATGTAAAACCAAAACACCAAACCCCATTGCTGTTAAGTCAATTCCAACCCAAAGCGATCCCGTAGGGCAGAGGAGAACTGGCCCATAGGGTTTCCAAGGAGTGGCTGGCGGATTTGAACTGTTGACCGTTTGGTCAGCAGCCAAGCTCTTAACCACTGCGCCACCAGGGCTCCAATGAGAAGCCTGAGCTCTTAACCTTTGTGCCACCAGGGCTTCGCATATCCCATGTATATCTATTTACATCTCTATTTATGTAAATATTTTAATCCAAAAGAACCACACTATAAACACAGTTCTGTACCTTGCTTTTGTAACTTAGTAATATATTTTTGAGATCTTTCCATATCAAAAACCAAAGAAGCCAAACTTGCTGCCGTGGAGTCGATTCCAACTCATAGTGACCCTATAGGACAGAGTAGAACTGGCCTATAGGGTTTGTAAGGAGCAGCTGGTGGATTGGAACTGCTGACCTCTTTGGTTAGCAGCTGAGCTCTTAACCACTGCGCTGCCAGGGCTCCCTTTCCATATCAGGTCACCCTTTTTCAGTTACTAGATGCACCATTATTTACATATGTCACTTGGCTCTCATCGATTAGCACTTTGATCGCTTTTCATTTTTTTCTATTATAAACATTGTTGTGCCAAACTTTCCTGCACCTGTATCTTGGCAAACTTTGAGGAACTCTGGGCTCCCCTCACTAAGAGACTGGATTCAAATCTTGTCCTTGCCTGGCCAGCCCCAGGCAGAGAGGGGAGCGGGAGGAGGTTTTGTCTCTCAAACAGCAACCTCTGCTGGGCTGGGAGAGGAAAGCGCACGATTAGGAAGAAGTGTTAATAAAAATAAAATAATAATTTAAAAAAAAAGTTGCTGTTGAGTTGATTCTGACTCATGGCGGCCCAATATTATCAGAGCAGACCTGTGCTCCATAGGATTTTCAATGGCTGATTTTTCTATAGTAGATCTCCAGACCTGTCTTCCAAGGAGTCGCTGGGTGGGTTTGAACCTCTGACTTTTCAGTTAGCCAAGGTGATAACCGTTTGCACCACCAGGGACTCCAATAGTAATAGAACTTGTGTTAATAGTAGGTTCTATTAATAATAGGGGAGCCCTGGTCGCGTAGTGGTTAAGAGCTCGGCTGCTAACCAAAAGGTTGGCTGTTCAAATTCGCCAGCCACTCCTTGGAAACCCTATGAGCAGTTCTACTCTGTCCTATAGGGTCACTATGAGTCAGAACCAACTCGACGGCACCTAACAGCAACAATTAATAAGAGGCTCTCTGGGTGGCAAAATTCTGCATGAGTTTCTTGTCTTTACATTATTCTATGCTGACAAAATTTTCTACAACAAACATGTATTTTAACAGTCAGGAAAAGAAAAACACTAGATTTTACTGAAAATAGTTTATGGCACACCCTGGAGGGAGGTAGGAATGCCTTTCCCTTTTCCACAGGGTCCCTTGAAGGAACTTCACCAGGGAGTGGCCGGTGGATTTGAACTGCTGACGTAGCTCTTAACCACTTCGCCACCAAGGCTACCTGGGGCATAGTATGTGGGAAATAAATTAACCAGACCATTATTGATATCCTGGAGCCCCTGTTTGCCAGAACGGGGGTTCCAGTGTGCATTGTCTGTAGACCCTTTATCTGTGGACCCTGGTCTTGCAAGGACAAACTCCCTTGAGAAATGCTCTTGATCAGCTCTGCAGAGGGAAAATGATGGCTTATGGTGGCTTGGACTCGGTAGCAGCAATGTTGAAAGCACACGAGAGAAGCTGTGTTTGCAATATCCAAACTGCCCATCAAAGACTCTGGCCTTACCTGGCAGGGCCTTCTTGGAGGAAAGGCTGCGTATATTCTGCTTATGAAATGCCAGGGTCCCACGGGTCAGCAAGTCCCATGAGGGAAGGTTAGATGGGTCTGGAGGCCCTGTCAGGCCGTCAGGAGGTGTCTGGTGTCCAACACACCTGGCTGCACATCCAGGCTCCTCCAGCCGCCCTGGGCAAGGGTGTGTCTCCCTGTGCACGTTGCTTAATCTGTGTGACTTAGTTTCCTCATCTTTAAATGAGGACAATAATACTTATTTCAAAGAGCTATGACAAGGCTTAAATGAGATAATATATACAAAGGGTTTAGCCTAGTCCCTGGCATATTTGAAACATTCAGTAGCTATTATTGGCACTCTTTAATGGCCGTTTCTAATTGTTACAAAGTTCTTCCTCTTATTGAGCTGAAACTGGTCTCCTGCAACTTCCTGGAATTGCTATGAAATCTGTGCACTCTTGCAGTCATTCAACAATGTTGACTGGACATCAGCTGTGTGCCAGGGCCTAGGCCAGGTCCGTGAGAACGCTGAGAATAAAGACCAGTCCCATATACAGGATAAGTCCTTCTCCCCAATATGAGAGTCATTGGAATAGGTAAAAACGGCTGTCCTGGCTTCCTTGACACACCTCTTTTCCAGGTATACCCTCCTTCTCCCCCCATCCATTTAGTTGCTCTTCTTGCCTCGTGTTGTCAATTTCAGTTAAGACTCAAAAATACTCCTCCTCCAGGAAGCCTTCCCAAATTGCACAAAGTAACTGGGATCACCCCTTTCTGGCCATCCTGTCAGCACTTGGGGACCCAGTTCCCACACTTCCTATTTGTATGCACTTGCCAATTTTCTGGTGTGTTCACATTTTCTGGAGTGCAATTTAGACTCTCAGGCACTGTGTAAAGAAGTAGAAGACAGAATTCTTAAGCCACAGTCAGTATCCTTCAGGGGACTTTGGTCAATCTTCAGCTTGGCCACCAGGGAGCTCAAGTCAAGTATAAGAAGGCTGAGCTGTATGAGTAAGAGTGTGTCTCGGAGCTGGCAGGAAGCTTGGACTGGCTCCAGATTACAGGGCCAGTGAGTGACTGAGCCATCCTAGAAGCTGGGTCTCCTGGTTTTAGTTCTCTGTTCTTTCAAGAGCAGCCCTTACAAACCCTCAAGCAAGGCGCATCCAGACTTTGCAGGGCCTGAAGCTTATACAGTTATGGGGAGAGTAGGGGATTGTTAGATAAAATAACACAACAGTAGGTACAAAAATGAATGTTTATTTACAATGAGAAATCACAACAAATTGAAAATGTTAAAAAGCTGACAAATATCACAAAATTTAAATAACATAATTATACTTCTTAGCAATTACTTGTATTATTAATACTTATTAATATGTTATCATTATTCATTGTCTTCCTGACACTCCTCTATAGTACTTTTCTTCCTACATTTTTGGGCTGCCTACTTCTTGGTCTCCTCTTCATATGGTAACAATTTCATAATTTAATTTTCCATAGAGATAATAAGGAACCCTGGCAGTGCTGTGGTTAAGTGCTTGGCTGCTAACCAAAAGGTCGGCAGTTTGAACTCACCAGCTGCTCTGCAGGAGAAAGACGTGGCAGTCTGCTTCTGTAAAGATTTATAGCCTTGGAAACCCTATGTGGCAACTGTACTCTGTCCTATAGGGTCACTATGAGTTGGAATCAACTTGATGGCAGTGGGTTATAGATATAATAGAAAGATAATTCAGTCTTTCCTCTAGCATAGCTGATTGAAACTTTATCTTTTATACTGAACGTTTAGAAAAGTTTTGTCCTCCACCTTGTCACACCTGGGGCAGGTGCACCCAGGACCCAGCCTTTGCACTGGCTCCGCTGCTCCCAGGTGAGACCACATGGCTGCACATCTTCTCCCCGACTCCTCTACTCCTCTCTTCTTACCCATGAGGTGGCCCTGGGCCATAGAGTAGTGCCTGATCCACACAGCTTGCCCCCTGTGGCCAAAGGAAGGATCCAGATGCTGGACGAGGTCCAGGGCAAAGTGCCAGCAGGGCCTGCCGTGGAGCACGATCCCGGCTAGGGCAGCGATACCGCCTCCGGCCAGCAGGTGGGGGTCAGGAGTTAAGTGTTAGTGAAAAAACAATTGACGTCAAGTAGGCTCCGAGGAGCTTTTGAACAGGTCCTTGGAATCAGAGGCCCCGTTTCCTAGACTTTTCACCTCTTATTACCACATTTGGGAAGCTCTGGTGGCGTAGTAGTTAAGAACTATGGCTGCTAACCAAAAGGTTGGCAGTTCGAATCCGCCAAGTGCTCCTTGGAGACTCCATGGGGGCAGTTCTAATCTGTCCTATAGCGTCAGTGAGTCGAAATGGACAGCACGCAACGGATCTTTTTCGAGTTTTTACCATAGTTGGCGGTTATTACTTGATAATAATTACCAGTATTATATGAATATTAATATTTGCGAGACAAATGGAATAATGTGCCCACATTGTTAAGACTGGTTACCTCTCAGGGATGGAATTAAGGGAGACAGGCTTTTGTGTTTTAAAATACAAATTTCTATAAATGTTTAATTTGTTAGAATCATTTTTAGTTTTCAATCTGAAGAAATATACATAATTTCATGATGGACAGTGGTCCCTAAGGGTGGTATGGGCCTGAAGGCAGCTGGAAGAGCCCGCTCTTATCTATTTATGGTATTTTATAGTTTCTAAAGCACTTTCACAGAGATTAGCTAAATTAGGCCCATCAGCACCTTGCCATGCAAACGGGGCGGAAACAATTCCTATTACAGGTAAGGAGATGGAGGCCCAGAAAGATAAAGTAACTTGCCTAAGTTCATAGAGATGCAGCTAAAAAGTGGCAGATTCAGTCCTTTTCACTACTGCATATTGCCTCTCAGTGCTAGATGTTTATAGCAAATGACACTTATAGATTCCAGAAGCTCTTGCCTCAAAAAACCAAACCACTGGGGACCGTGGTCTCCCGGGACATCTAGCTTAATTGGCATAACATCGTCTATAAAGAAAATGCTCTACATCTGGCTGTCGAGTGGTGACTGGGGTCTTAAAAGCCTGTGAACGGCCATCTAAGATACATCTACTACTAGTCCCATCCTGGCTGGAGCAAAGGAGAGTAAAGAAGACCAAAGACACAAGGGAAAGATTAGTCCAAAGGACTAACGGACCACAACTACCACAGCCTCCACCAGACAGAGTCCAGCACAACTAGATGGTGCCGGGTACCACCACTGACTGCTCTGGCAGGGATCAGAATAGAGGGTCCCGGAGAGAGCGGGAGAAAAATGTAGAACAAAATTCAAATTCACACACACACAAAAAGACCAGGCTTGCTGGTCTGACAGAGACTGTAGAAACCCTGAGAGGATGGTCCCCGGACGCTCTTTTAACTCAGTACTGAGGTCATTCCTGAGATTCACCTTTCAGCCAAAGATTAGACAGGTCTATAAGTGGTTAAGCATTCAGGCTGTTAACCAAAAGGTCAGCAGTTTGAATCCATCAGCCCCTCTTTGGAAACCGTAGCGGGCAGTTCTACTCTGTCCTAATGGATTGCTGTGAGTTGGAATCCACTTGATGGCCAACAGGTTTAGTTTTGTGTTTGTTTGTTTGTTTAATAGGGCCAACAATAACACACATCAGGGACGTGCTTCATAGTTCAATCATGTATCCGAGACTAATGGGCACACCAGCCCCAAAGCAAAGGCGAGAAGGCAGGAAGGGACAGGAAAACTGGATGAATGGAAACAGGGAAGCTGGGGTGGAAAAGAGGAGAGTGTTGACACATCGTGGGGTTGGCAACCAATGTCACAAAACAATTCATGTATTAACTGCTTAATGAGAAACTAATTCGCTCTATAAGCTTTCACCTAAATTACGATTTAAAAAAAGCCAGTTGCCATTGTGTTGATTCCTACTCCTGGAAACCCCATGTGTAGCAGAGTAGAATTGAGCTCCACGGGGTATATTTTGTTTTTGACTTTGCCATTTTTAAAAAATTTTATTGTGGTAAAATATATGTAACAAAACATTTGCTATATTAAACATTCTTAAGTGTAAAATTCAGTGACATTAATTCCATTCACAATGCTGTGTTACCATCACCATCCATTTCCAAAAGTTTTACATCACACTGAACAAACTCAGTACCCCTTCTGCAGTAATCCTATTCCACAGAGTTTTCAATGGCTGGTTTTTTGGATTTAGATTGCCAGGCCTTTCTTCCAAGGTGCCTTTAGGTGGACTCAAACTACCAAGCAAGTGCTTAACCCTTTGCCCTACTCAGGGCCTCCACTTTCACCCTAACCTAAACCAAAACCAAACCCATTGCCACTGAGTTGATTCCAACTCATACTTCACCCTAGTACTTCCTAAAATACTCATTTCCACTTTGTGGAATAGTGAATTTATGGGGTTCAGCTCTTCCTGGGACAACTTCCTTAAAGTTGCTGAAAAGTAACTTCACAGAAGTTTAGTCAACACTTAACAATCAGCCAAGATTAAAGGCTGAATAAATAGTGCCTGGACTGCCACTGCACATGGTTGGAGTTTTGAATTGTTAAAGAATATTTTCATGGCTGTAAGTCATAATTCAGTATGGATCTCAAAGCACTGTTAAAGAATTTAAAAAGTAGACTGTTTCAAACTTTGATTATCCATAGAGTACTTGTATTATAAAGGTACGGAGCCTGAACTCTCTTTATCTCAGGGCTTCGGGTAGTTTCCAGCCCTTATCAGGAAATATTTGCTCTTGTGTTCTTGAGGTGTATTTCAAATTTAACGTGTTCCAAATCCAAATGCAGCACTTCCACTGCTATTCTTCTGCCAGATTTGTACTTCCCCTTGTATTGCCAGCCTTCATGGTACTCTACCTTATCAGTTACCTTTGGGTATTTGGATTTGGCTCAAATCTCAGAAACCCAAATAACAATTTAATTGGAAATGATAAGGCAGCCCGGGATTAGTATGGCAACTTCACTTTCATTAGGGATTCAGTCTCCTTTAGCCGACCATGGCTTCCACCTCCTACTCAGCCATCAGGCTTGCATTCCAGCCAACAAAAAGTAGAAAAAGGGAAGGTGAGGACACTTCCTGGAAGTAATACCCATCCCATTGGCCAGAACAAGTCACATGACCACAGCCAGCTGTAAGGGAGGCTGGATGGCCACGTGCCTAGATAAAAATCAGAGTTTCCATTACTGTAGTAGAGAATGGGCATCGGTGGACGTATTAGTTTCCTACAGCTGCTGTAACAAATTTCCACAAATTCAGTGGTTCAAGACAACACAATTTTTTTTTTTTTAGTTGTGTTCTAGGTGAAAGTTTACAGCTCAAGTTGTTTCTCATAAAAAATTTATACACACATTGTCATGTGACCCTACTTGCTATCCCTATAATAAGACAGCACACTCCCCCTTTCCACTCTGGATTTCCCGGCTTCATTCAACCAGCTCCTATCGCTTTCTGCCTTCTCATCTCCGGACAGGAGCTGCACATTTAGTCTCCTGTATCTACCTGAACTAAGAAGCACACTCCTCACTAGTATCATCTTATGTCTTATAGTCCAGCCTAATCTTTGTCTGAAGAGTTGGCTTCAGGAATGGTTTTAGTTCCGGGTTAACAGTGAGTTAGGAGGACACGTCTTCTGGGGTTCCTCTAGTCTCAGTCAGACCATTAAGTCTGGTCTTTTTAGTAGACTTTGAGTTCTGCAGCCCACTTTTCTCCTGCTCCGTCAGGGACTGTCTGTTGTGTTCCCTGTCAGGGCGGTCATTGGTGGTAGCCAGGCACCATCTAGTTCTTCTGGTCTTGGGCTGATGAAGTCTCTGGTTTATGTGGCCTTTTTTGTCTCTTGGGCTAATATTTTTCTTGTGTCTTTGGTGTTCTTCACGCTTTTTCACTCCAGGTGGGTTGGGACCAATTGATGCATCTTAGATGGCCGTTGCTAGCTTTTAAGGACCCAGACGCCACTCACCAAAGTGGGATGCAGAACATTTTCTTAATAAACTGTCATGCCAATTGACCTAGATGTCCCCCGAAACCATGGTCCCCAGACCCTCGCCCCTGCTACTCTGTCCCTCTAAGTGTTTGATTGTATTCAGGAAACTTCTTAGCTTTTGGTTTAGTCCAGTTGTGCTGATTTTCTCTGTATTGTATGTTGTCCTTCCCTTCACTTAAGATAATTGTCTGCTATCTTGTTAGTGAATTCCCTTCTCCCTCCCTCCCCACCCTCGTAATCATCAAAGAATGTTTTCTTCTATGTTTAAACCTTTTCTTGAGTTTTTATAATAGTGGTCTCATACAATATTTGTCCTTTTTCAACTGACTAATTTCACTCAGCACAATGCCTTCCAGCTTCATTCATGTTACGAGATGTTTTGAGGATTCATCGTTGTTCTTTATTGTTGCATAGTATTCCATTGCGTGAATATACCATAATTTGCTTATCCATTCATCAGTTGATGGGCACCTAAGTTGTTTCCATCTTTTTGCTGTTGTGAACAGTGCTGCAGTGAACATGGGTGTGCATATAGCTATTCGTGTGATGGCTCTTATTTCTCTAGGATATATTCCAAGGAGTGGGATTGCTGGATCCTATGGTATTTCTATTTCTAGCTTTTTAAGGAAGCACCAAATCAATTTCCAAAGTCGTTGTACCATTTTACATTCCCACCAACAGTGTATTAATGTTCTAGTCTCTCCACAACCTCTACAACATTTATTATTTGTGTTTTTTGGATTAGTGCTAGCCTTGTTGGGGTGAGATGGTAGTTTTGATTTGCATTTCTCTAATGGCTAATGACTATGAGCATTTCCTCATGTATCTGTTAGCCACCTGAATGTCTTCTTTGGTGAAGGACCTGTTCATATCCTTTGACCATTTTTAAATTGCGTTATTTATCTTTTTGTGGTTGAAGTTTTGCAGTACCTTGTGGATTTTAGAGATTAGACCTTGATCGGATATGTCGTAGCCAAAATTTTTTTCCCAGACTGTAGGTTGTCTTTTTACTCTTTCGGTGAAGTCTTTTGATGAACATCATGTTTGATTTTTAGGAGTTCCTAGTTATCTAGTTTCTCTTCTGGTGTTTGTGCATTGTTAGTTATGTCTTGTATTCTGTTTATGCCATGTATTAGGGCTCCCAGTGTTGTCCCTATTTTTTCTTCCATGATCTTTATTCTTTTAGATTTTATATTTAGGTCTTTGATCCATTTTGAGTTAGTTTTTGTGCATGGTGTGAGGTATGGGTCTTGTATCATTTTTTTGCAGATGGATATCCAGTTATGCCAGCACCATTTGTTAAAGAGACTGTCTTTACCCCATTTAATGGACTTTGGGCCTTTGTCAAATACCAGCTGCTCATAGGTGGATGAATTTACATCTGGATTCTGAATTCTGTTCTGTTGGTCTATGTATCTGTTCAAAACAACACAAATTTATTACCTTAAAGTTCTGTAAGTTAGAAGTCTGACACAGGTCTCATTGGGCTAAAATCAAGGTGTTGGTAGGGCTGCCTTCTTCTGGAGGCTCTAGAGGAGAAACCATTTTCTTGCCCTTTCCAGTTTCTAGAGGCTGCCCACATTCCTTGGCTTGTTGTCCCCCTTCCTCCGTCTTTTAAAGCTAGCAACATTCCATCTCTCCAACCATTCTTCCATAGACGCATCTCCCTCTGATTCTCCTCTGCTGCCTTCCTCTCCCACTTTTTTTTTTTAATAGACTTAATTTTTTTAGAATAGTTTTGGGTTTACAGAAAAATTGAGACGAGAGTATGGAGAGTTCCCATATACACTGCATTCGGTTTCCCTTATTAGTACCATCTTAACATTATTAATGCTGTATTTATCACAATTAATGAACCAATGTTGATACATTATTATTAACTAAAGTCTATGATTTATTAAATGCTCTTAGTTTTACCTATTGTCCTTTTTCTGTTCCTGCATCCCACCCAGGATGCCGTATTACACTTAGTTGTCATGTCTCCTTAGACTCCTCTTGGCTGTGACAGTTTCTCAGACTTCCTTTGTTTCTGATGGCCTTAACACTTTCAAGGAGTCCTGATCAAGTATTTTACAGGATGCTCCTCTGTTAGAATTTGTTCACTGTTTTTCTCATGATTGGACTTGGATTATGGGATTCTCTTTAATTTTTATGATTTATTTTATTTTTGTTGTTGAGAATATACTCAGCAGAACACAAACCAGTTCAACAATTTCTACATGTACAATTCAGTGACACTGATTACATCCTTTGAGTTGTGTAACAATTCTCACCCTCCTTTTCTGAGTTGTTCCTCCCCATTAACATAAACTCACTGCCCCCTAAGGATCCTATCTAATCTTTCAAGTTGCTATTGTCAATTTGATCCCGTTTGTTGTTGTTAGGTGTCATCGAGTCAGTTCCAACTCATAGTGACCCCATGTACAACAGAACGAAACACTGCCTGGTCCTGTGCCATCCTCACAATCGTTGCTATTTGAGCCCATTGTTGCAGCCACTGTGTCAATCCATCTTGTTGAGGGTCTTCCTCTTTTTTGCTGACCTTCTCCTTAGCAAGCATGATATCCTTCTCCAGGGACTGGTCCTTCCTGACAATGTGTCCAAAGGACATAAGACAAAGTCTCACCATCCTCACTTCTAAGGAGCACTCTGGCTGTATTTCTTTCAAGACATATTTGTTCTTTCTTTTGGCAGTCCATGGTATATCCAATATTCTTTGCCAATACCATAATTTAAAGGCATCAATTCTTTGGTCTTCCTTATTCATTGTCCAGCTTTCACATACATATGGGGCAATTGAAAATACCATGGCTTAGGCCAGGTGCACCTTAGTTCTCAAAGTAATATCTTTGCTTTTTAACACTTTAAAGAGGTCTTTTGCAGCAGATTTGCCCAATGCTATAGGTCGTTTGATTTCTTGACTGCTGCTTCCATGGGTTTTGGTTGTGGGTCCATATAGATAGATCTTAAAAGAGCACAGTGCTCATGACAGACATTCTTTACTAGTTAAGCTAAAGTACTGTTTGGTTTTAAGAAGACTTCAAGGGATATTTTTGGTTTAAGGTTTAAAGATTATCTCAGGGCAATAGTTTCAGAGGTTAATCCAGGCTCCATAGCTCCAGAAAGGTTTATGAGTTTTTGGGAGAAAGACGAAGAGGTAAAATGTCATTTTCATCACATCACATCAAAGGGACTTGTGAATTTTTTCCCTCAAAAGGATATGTTGAAGTCCTTACTCCCAGTTCCTGTGAATATGACCTTGTTTGGAAATATGGTCTCTGAAGATGTTATCAGTTAACATGAGGTCATACAGGAGAAGGGTGGGTCCTGATCAAATCTGAGTGGTGTCCTTATAAAATAGGATAAAAGACACAGAGACACACAGAGGAAGGATAGCCATGTGAAGTGCATCTACGAGCCAAGGAACCCCTGGGGCTACCAGAAACTGGGAGAGAAGAGAAAGGATCTAGATAGAGACTTCTGAGGGAGCATGACCTGCCTGAAACGTTGATTTGGACTTCCAGCCTCCAGAAATGTGAGATAATAAATTGCCATTTTTATAAGCCACCCACTTTGTGGGACTTTGTTATGGCAGCCCAGGAGACTAAAACAGGTGCATACTATCAACATGATTTATCACTGCTGATGTTCACCTTGACCACCTGGATGAGGTAGTGTTTGTCCTGTTTCTCCACTGTAAAGTTACTCTTTTCCACCCCCCCCCCCATACTGTAGGAGTCCTGGTGGCACAGTGGTTAAAGAGCTCAGCTGCTAACCAAAATGTCAGTTGTTCGAACCCACCAGGCGCTGTGCAGGATAAAGATGTGGCAGTCTGCTTCCGTAAAGATTTACAGCCTTGGAAACCCTATACGGCAGTTCTGCTCTGTCCTGTAGGGTTGCTACGAGTCAGAATCGACTCGACGGCAGTGGGTTTTGGTTTTGGTTTCCATACTGTACTCTTTGGAAGGAAATCACTACATGCGGTCCTCACTAAGAAGTAAAGAGTTATGCTCCACCTGCTTGAAGGCAGAGTATCTACATAAATTATTTGAAATTCTTTTGGAAAGGAGATTTGTGTCTTTCTCCCACTTATTTATTTATTCAGTCATTTATATATATCATTATGGGCTGGCAGATGTTTACTTTATACTTCGGGTTATATCCAATACTACTTTATTTATCTTGTTGCTCAAAATGTTCAATTTGTTGCTCAATTGTTTGGCCACTGGGAACTCTTTCAGTTGATTCCTGTGTCTCTTTGACACAACTTCATCAATGTAGGATTTTTGTTTGTTTTGTTTTTTAGTAGTTCCTTACCTTCTGACACTATGAGATGCTCCAGGCACATCTTGTATGTTTCCTGCCCCAGTCTTAGAATCAGCCATTTCTCCAAGGAGCTATGGTTCTTTCGAATGGAGATGGTATTAAAAACCAAGACTAGATGTTAGCTATCTCCTTGCTACTGGAGTGTCTTTGCTTCTAGGCCCTTGCTCAGTAGACAGAACAAGGAAATACATATGCATTTATTAACCCATGTATATATACATATCTATAAGTATTTATATATGTATCTATATTAAGCTAAACATGATAGACAGCATAGTGATATCTCCAACTCTAATCCATCACCACATGGATCACTGTAGCCTTCTCTTCTTGTTGGTCTATAAGTTCCCACTCCAACAGTAAGAAACCTGGCTCCCACAATCTGCCATCCATTTACTTAATCGTTCAATTCCAGTGTACATATACAGCAGTATCAGAATTCTCTTCCACTTCTAAGGATCCTTTTGCCACGTAAGGTAACATATTCACAGGTTCTGGGGATTAGGACATGGACATCTTTAGGGGGGCATTTCTCTGCCTACCACAGTGGATGACGACCTGTTTGTGCCACACCCTGCCAGAAGCCTTTGTGTCTTCTTTTATTGCCTTCCCTTTGGAGTCCACCCAGCAACACGGAAGAAGAAAGGCTTGACTACCTGCTTCGAACAATTCAGTCATTGAAAACCCTACTATGTGAAGACTGTTGAAATGGCAAATGTTTTGGTTTATATTTACCACAATAAAAACAACAAGGCCCTATGTAGCACAGTTCTACTCTGACACACATAGGGTGGCCATGAATCAGACTCGACCAACAGCAGCTGGAAAGAAAAAGATATATAGAAGAGAACCACATACAGTCTGGAAGGTTTCAGGATGGTTTCTGAGAGGAGATAATTCTCTAACTGGTGGGTTAGAACTGCCAACGTTTCGGTTTCAGTTAGCAGCCAAGCGCTTAACCACTGCGCCACCAGGGCTCCTTATTGTACGTAATAGTGGCTAACATTTATTAAAGCTCACTATAGTTCAGGCAGGCCCTTTAGAGTGAGTATTCACTCATTCAATCCTCTCAACAGTCTAAGAGGTGGATCCTATTATTATCTCCATTCTACAGATGAGGAAAAAGAAGTTAAGCAACCTGCTCAAGATCACTGAGTTGGTAAGTAAACTCTAGCACTGGCAGCCTGGTGCTCATATAGTGCTTCTTGCATGGTCTCACCTACTAGATCATTGACTCCTTGAGTTTGTACATCACAACCATTCAGCTTTGTATTTCCTACAGTGCCTGGCATATGAGGCACTCCTTAAATGTAGTTGAGAGGAGGCAGTCCTTTGGACGGCTCCTGGCTGTAGTTACTCCCCGTTCCTCCCCCTGCTGGTATCTTTTAGGCTTTGGGACAAACAATAGCCTACCCTGAAGTCTGATGTTCTGTCCAGATTAGTAAGCAGCAGGGCTAAAGAGATGAAATTCCACCTGGTTCTCGTATGTCTAACCATACCCTGTCCTTAGGTGGTCAGGCCAGAGTATCTATGATTGTGCTCCCTGCAGTGAGTGATGTAGCCCATGGAGTATAAAACTGGGTGGGGAGAGGACGTTCTAGTCCCTTGGTTAACAGCGCAAAGTGGGGGCATGTGTAAGAGTCTCCATCTCTGTTCAGGCGGCTTTCCCAGCTGGGGGACTGCGCACCAAGTAACTGCTCCTGTTATTTGCTGTGTGTTTTCTGTGAGTAATTAAGCGGCTTTCATTTGCCAGCGCTTTGTAAGTTTCTTGTGCGGGCGGCTTAGTTATACTGGATGGATGTAGCACCTATAGAGGGCTTAATGCTACTGGTTAGGTCCTCATCCCTGTAGTCTTGTGGCTGCTTGCACCTTAGGACGCCTCTGAGACAACCTGCACGCGTCAGGCATACATTAGCTGAATTATATTATATGTAAATCAGGGCCAGATTACCCAATAAGCAAGGTACACATGGGCCCAATTGTGCCTTCCCACCAACCTGAAG
Source organism: Dugong dugon (assembly GCA_030035585.1). NCBI lineage: Eukaryota > Metazoa > Chordata > Mammalia > Sirenia > Dugongidae > Dugong > Dugong dugon. Next base: position 15,563,659 of record CM057469.1, on the reverse strand, counting down.
CGCACGTTTCCACCTGTCCCCCACCATGTCAATGATGTGGTGAAGCCCATGTGAAATTGCCCACCACAGCTTAGCGAGTAAATACAACTAAACCCGTATGTAGCTTGCTCAGTGCAAGCCAGTGCATATCGTGCTCACTGGTTAATCCGCCCCTGTATGTAATAGATATAATTATACCTTCATTCATTCATTCAAACATTCTGGATGCCTACCTCATCTCCCATCCTGTGGTAGGGATTGTGGGAGTCCAAGGACATGGCATGGCAGTCCCCCTCCAGCTGCTTGCCATCAAGGAGCACTGTTATGGATTGAGTTGTGCCCCCCACCTCCCCCAAAAAAATGTGTGTCTACTTGGCTAGGCCATGATTCCCACTATTGTGTGGTTGTCGACCATTTTGTGATCTGATGTGATTATCCTATGTGTTGTAAATCCTAACCTCTATGATGTTTGTGAGCATTAGAGGCAGTTATGTTAATGAGGCAGGACTTCAATCTACGGATAGGTTGTATCTTGAGTCAGTCTCTTTTGAGATACTAGACAGAAGCAATCAGAGAGGAGAGGGACCTCCTCTCTCACCAAGAACGAAGAGCGGGGGGCAGAACACATCCTTTGGACCTGAGGTTCCTGCACTGAGGAACTCCTAGATCCAGGGTAAGATTGATGACAACGACCTTCCCTAGAGCCAACTGAGAGAGAAACCCTTCCCCTGGAGCTGGGGCCCTGAATTCGGACCTCTAGCCTCTTAAACTGTGACAGAATAAATTTCTTTTTGTTAAAGCCATGCATTTGTGGTATTTCTGTTATAGCGGCACTGGATAAGTTAAGACGACCACACAGGAACTCCCACTACTAAAATGTCCTGAATTACTAAGTAAGAGTAACTGCAAAGCTTTCCTGAGTACTGATGATTAATTCATTCATCAGATAAAGCAGGGAGCATAATACCCAACTCTGTCTCTGTTATCTAACAATATTTAACAGAGAAGATGAAAATATGCAGAGACAACAAAGGGAAAGGTTGATTTTAGGGAAGAAACTTCAGAAAGCATTTCAGAAATGCTAACACTTAACTTCTTTTGGCAAATGATTGAAAGGAACGGAGCTTAACTGAAATCCACACAGTAAAGTTGGTAGGTCAAAAAGTACTCTCTTTTGTGAATTTTTGTGAAAAAGGAACAGATTTGGAGAATATATTTGAAAGGTTTCAAGAAATATACCTTTCTGATAATTTGGTGTGACTCCTCACATATATACAACAGGAGTATGGCAGGGAGCTTCTCTGAGCTGTTTCTATAAGTTAGCTTCTACTGTGACAGGCATATTACAGCAAATGTCTATTGAAAAGTCTGGAGGAGGGACTATAAAATGGGTGATGGATATGTTTATTATCTCAATTGTGGTGATACTTTTACAGGTATATACATACACCAAAACTCACTGTAAACTTTAATTTGCAGTTTATTGTATATCAATTATACCTCAGTAAATGTGGTTCAGTGACAGAATGCTCACCTTCCACGTGGGAGGCCAGGGTTCGATTTTTGCTCAATGTACCTCATGCACAGACACTGCCCACTCACTCATCTGCCAGTGGAGGCTTGTGTGTTGTTATGAAGCTTAACGGGTTTCAGAGGAGCTTCCAGACTAAAGCGGACTAGGAAGAAAGGCCTGGATGGCCATCTACTTCTGAAAATCAGCCAGTGAAAACCTTATGGATCACAATGGTCCATTCTGCAACCGAGCATGGGGATGGTGCACAACTGGTCAGCATTATGCATGGGGTCACCATGAGTCAGGGGCCAACTTGACGCTAGCTAACAACCACCACCAAGCTGTGAAAACGTTTCCTAGACTCTTGCTGTTAAAAGTGTGGTCTACAGACAGCAACATCACCAGAAAGTTTATCAGAAATGCAGACTCTCAGGGACCCTTCCAGATCTACTGAATCAGAATCCATAGTTTAACAAGATCCTCAGGTAATTCCTATGCACATTAAAGTTTGACCTCTTTTTATAGTGAATGTCTAGAACTCATCTCCTACAATGGGTTCTTAAAAGGGAGTTCTATTCTCTAATCTTATTTTAGGTCTCTAAGAGCAACTACCTATAGTATGTCCCTGATGCTTCTATTAGCTAGAGGGTTAGATGTTTGCTCTAGATGTTCATGTTCTTCAAGCATATTCAATATGCTAAATTAATGATTAATTGATTAATCTCTTACTATGTTTTACCTATCCACCTTCCTGGTTATATTCTATAGGTTTTAATATTTATACTGTTTTTTAAAATAACTTTTTTTCCTGATTACAAATGAACTGCTTATCATAGAAAACTTAGAACACTGAAGTAGAGTTATATTTACTATCTCATTTTCACCTTCAACAGTTATAGATAACTAAAGGTAGAATGTTGAGCTAGACACAGCAAGGGAATATATTTATTTCTTAGGGGGTAGGCCTTGTAATGTGCATATTTTAAAACTAATTAAAGCTAAATCTAAAGATCTAAGCTAAGTGGAAAAACCATGGGACTTGGAGTAGTAGAATTACTTCTGAGAAATGGGTATACCAAGGCCCTCAGAGGGGCCCTAGCAGTATATTCACATGGTCCAATGTTTTTTTTTTTTTTTCCCAAAAGTAAGGTACTTAAGGCCACTGTCTCTTTGCATTCTGACTTCCCTTCCATCACTCTTCTCTGTGTTAGGTGGTATTGGAACAGCCATGGACTTTTTGGTGGAACTGTCTAAGGGGACAATGATTAAATAAGGGACACATTTGAGTTTAGTGGCATGCATTTATGTGGTTCACAGTCACTTCCGGGTACTGTTAAAATATTGCTCACTGTGGGTGTAGAAATGGCTTTCTGGAATACACCTACTGCCCATTATGCCAACTCAGCCAGCGCTACATCACGAGGGTGCAGAGCCAGAGGGCAAAGAACGTCTGTGGTGCCCAGCACAGTAAGTACATGGGTAATAGAGAGAAACAAGGTTTGAAATAAAAGGAGTGAGAAGCTAGTCCATAGAAAATTCTTCCAACTAACAGAAGAAAAATGAATAAGCAGAGGGATCAATTCTCTCGATGCCTAATCAAAATGGACGATCTCATTCATCACGGAATCTACTAAGTAATGCCATATATATAATTATAAATGCACCATACCTCTTTTTGTTTTAATGCAAATCATGCAAAATGGAATATATTAGAATTCCTGTATTTATAGGGCACAAACTTGTAGTTGTACTACAATGTGTCTGTCTGTATGGGAAGTCACATGTTTTATGAATCCCCACATAGCAGATGATGCCTTAAAGCAGTAGACAAATTTTGTCCTGAAAAAACTCTGGGGTTCTAGTAAAAACCGCATGCAAAATTGCCGCTGAAGCAGCCAAGTGGCCCTGAAATCTTATAGCTCATATATGAAAGAAACCTAATAGTTTCCCCAATTTTGACCAAAACCCTAAACATGACAGTATCAGTAATGAATTGTGAAACAGAAACTTATAAACAATAATAAAAAACAAATTTTGATCAACCATAAAAGACATTCATCTATTTTCTTTATAGAAAATATTACAAAATAATTATCAGCCAAAAATGTAGGAAAAGTTATTGTAACAGGTGTCCATGAGGCCTGGAAACATAGATGAATGTACATAATGTCATCGTGGACATCTTTAATATTTAAAACAAATAAAATAAAAAAGTTATGCTTTTAGACTTTATAAACAACGTGTAGAATTCTATCAGGCAGTTAATAAAAATTTTATGGTTGTGTGTGTGTGCTGTTTGTGGATTTTAACTTTTAAAAATACTAGCAAGAGGGTTAGATGTTTGATCTGGAAGATGTTTAAAAATGTCATTTGTGATTTCTTTCTCATTCTAAATCTATATTCACTTTCCTACCTATATTTGTGTTCGTAATTTTGTATTCTTCATCTTAAAGAGGGCCCCACTGATTGCATGAGCTTCAGTTATCGCAAAACTAGGATCTTCCCCTGTTTACAACCACCTCAGAGAAATCACTGACTTTCTCTGCAGCCTATTTCCTATTTAAAAAAAAAAAAAAAGACATTTGCCCTGCATTGCCTCAAAGATGCTGTGAAGAACAAACGAAACTGGTGGGCAAGAGAGTCCCACAAACCACACAACTGCTCACAACGCGAAGCTCCTCGGAACCGAAGGGTAAGCCGCTTGCCTATATCGTTGTCCTCCCCGCACCGACCCCCGCGGGCTCTCCTGACCCCGGCCCTGCCGGACCCCGACAGTTGCCGGGTAGAACGAAGTGCTGAACACGGCTGGGATGTAGTCGTCGGAGTGTAGCACTTGTCCCTTGGAAGAAAGTAAGGTCCGAGTGGACGGGTGAGGGCAGGCCGCGGTCTTCCATCGGGGGCGGGACCTGGAGCGGGGCGGGTGGTCGCGGAGGGGGCGTGACTGATGTCCTGGAGGGGCGGGGCACCAGCCATCAGCCCCTCTCCTAGAGCCCTCGAGCATCTTCGGTAGCGGAAGTTCCGGTGTCGGTGAGTAGAGGTCAGAGGTCAGGAGGAAGTCGATACGTGGCCGCCGCCTGTCCCCTCTGAGGAGGCGCAGCAGCCGGAGATGGCGGCGGTGCTGAATGCAGAGCGACTCGAGGTCTCTGTCGACGGCCTGACGCTAAGCCCAGACCCAGAGGAGCGGCCTGGTGCGGAGGGCGCGCCGCTGCTGCCACCGCCGCTGCCGCCACCTTCGCCTCCGGGGTCGGTCCGGGGCCCGGGCGCGGCAGGGGAGCAGCCCGGGGAGGCGGCGGCGGGAGGCGCGGCGGAGGAGGCGCGGCGGCTGGAGCTACACTGGGGCTTCGGCCTGGAGGAGCTGTACGGCCTGGCGCTGCGGTTTTTCAAAGGTGAGCCGGGCCGGCCGCTTGCCCTCCTCTTTCCAGCACTGGAAGCCCGGCCTGGGCTGTGTCCCCCAGGGTGACTGGGCCCGTCTCACCCGCACCCACTGCGGTGACCGGACCAGGGCTCCGCCCTTGGGGCTAAGCTTGTCACTATCCGCCCGGCCACCAGGTCACACCCCTGAGTGGCGTGGAACCTGGGTTTAGCACTCCCGAGTCCCGCCTTCCCGAGGTTACCAGGGCTTTTTACCTGATTTAATTTCTCCAATTTCCACGAGCCAAGGTATCCCCTTGTGAGCCCTCTCTCTCTCAGAGATCCCATTTTGATGTTGACTTTTTACTGTCGTTTTCCTTTTCCTGTTTCCCATGGCGTGGACATCAGACCTCGCCGAGTTTTCTTCCTTTCCCATAGTGGAAGAAGTCTTTCTATAGGTTCCACACATGCTCTGTCCAGCCATTCTGGGGAACCATAAACTCGAATAGGACTTAATTACCTAGCAGTGATAATGTGGCAGAGAGAAGGAAATAAAATATTAAGCCAATACATCCTCTCCGGCTTGTCATACTCAAAGGAGAAGGGATGTCCACTATGTTCTGGCAGCTTCTAGATGGTTAAATTTTTACCTTGTAAGCAATTTGGAAGAGTGAATTCTCAGAGTAAGGCCTAAAAGTATCTTCTATGTTTCTAGCAGAATTAATTGAAAAATGTCTTTTTTCTCAGAGCAAGATTGTAGTATGTGGCTTTTTTTTACTGGATGATTCACTTAGTTAAATGGTGGTGATAGTCACATGATTTTTTTCAGTGAGAAAAACTGGTAAGAAGTCGTTAGTTTGATTCTTAGGGGTAGACGGGTGGGAAGAGATAAGTGCAAATGAGACTTTAAAAGTGGTTGCTAGGTTCTGTATACATTCCGGAACAGCATATTTATGACACATTTCCTGGAGAGAGTACCTTTTTGAAGTACATATTTACTAGCTGAAGTTGAGTAGTTCAATGTAGTGATACATCCTAAAGTTGTTTCCTTGAAATATAACTTATATTGTGCAAGCTACTGAAAATGTCCCTTTACAGATTTTCCAGAACATTTGATCAGTCCATATTCATTGCATTTTTTATTTAAAAAATTTACCCTTGAAATATTTATTGTCATTGCATAATAAGTTCAGCCCTCTGAGCACTAGCTAGCTTGGGGAATTGGTAATGGTTAATCGGTTTTGGATACTTGACCTGTAGGTCACTGGCTTTAAAGTTTGCTGTAGTGATGATATATTACCACGTTTATAAAAATCTAGTGGTTTCTGTAATATTTCTATAACTACATTCTATCTTAAATTTTTAGGCTTAGAACTTTTCCAGTATTCAGTAATATTAAAGGGAGAAATAGCACAGGAGCAATAACAAGCTACCTTTTTGCATGGATCATTACATCAGCTAGCAATGAAGAGGCTATTAGTGTAGGAGATGCCTAATTGAGGGGAAAAAGAAAAATACGGATCCAGAAGCACTCAGAAGAATTATGGAAAGTGGAGTGAGCCAAGTGTTGCTGTGTTTGTTTTAATGTATGCATTTTTCTAGTGAAATACTTGTGTTTTAATCAGTCTTGCAAGAATTTCTAGTAGATCATTATTTTTTGGTTTTGTACCAATAGCTTACAAGAATTAAAATTACATATTCTCTTCTGCTGTGGAGTAAACATAAATCTTGAAAGCATGGATATCTTTTCCATTGAAAATATCTTGGACTGGGGGTAGGAACCCTTTTTCTGGTTCCAGCCCTGTCACAGTGGTCATAGGCCAGTGACTGAACCCATTATGGCAGCTCCCTACCCTCTTAATTTTGTGAAGATAAAAGTAAAATAAAAGATGAAAATGTAGGTAAGTGTAAGTGTCTTAATTACCCAGTGCTGCTGTAACAAAAAATATTTTCTCACAGTTTAGGAGGCTGAAAGTCCAAATCATGGTCTTGGCCATGACAGTTGCTTCTGTGAGCCTCTCTCCTAGTTTCTGGTGTCTGCTGGCATTCCTTGGTGTTTCTTTACTTGTAGCTCCCAGCCAGCTCACCTCCTTTTCTGTCTATTCCGCTCTTTTTATAAGACACAACACTGAAGGAATTAGATTTAGGACCTGCCCTACTCTGCCGTGACCTCAGTAACATAACAGAAGAAACCCCCTATTTCCAAACAGGTTCATATTTACAGGAACAGGGGTGAGGACTTTCATACATCTTTTTGGGAGACACAGTTCAAGCCATAACAGTATTTTACCATCTAACCTTGATTCAGTAGACATCTGTCTAATCCTTATTATAGAGAAGGTGTTATATTAGGTTAGTGCTGTAGTTAAATAGGGAGCCCTGGTGGTGCAGTGGTTAACAGCTCAGGCTGCTAACCAAAAGGTCAGCAATTCGAATCCACCAGCCACTCCTTGGAAACCCTATGGGGCAGTTATATTCTGTCCTATAGGGTTGCTATGAGTTGCAGTCGACTCGACGGCACCGGGTACAGCTATAGGTAAATAGTACATTCCCCTTGCCATTAAGGAAGTTACAGTCCAAAAGAGGAAATAAAGACCCAGTGACAACTGCAGTACAGGATTGAGGGAGCTGATGCCATTCCAGAGAGGAGGAAAGCCAAGAGCCATGAAAATCTAAAAGGGCAAGCAATATATGTCTGGAAAATGGCAATTAGGAAATACTTTGACCAAGAGAGCTGGAAAAGTAAGGTGGAGACAGGTCATGGAAGGCTATGGTAAATAGTTTGGCCTTTTTTTTTCAGTAGACAGTGGGTAATCATTGAAAGTTTTTAAAAGGAGGAGCAAAATGACCCATCTCTAGCCTAGCCCATAGTAGCCGGTTGTCGTTGAGTCAATTCCGACTCATAGTGACCTTATAGGACAGAGTGGAACTGCCCCGTAGGGTTTCCAAGGAGAGCCTGGTGGATTTTTGGTTAGCTGCTGTAGCTCTTAACCACTACACCACCAGGGTTTCCAAATATTTCCTTCTTAAATATTTATTGCCTTAATAAGCTGGTAGATGTCTGCATTACTTTAATATTCCAGAGTAACAATTGCCACCAGTTATTGAGCAGATGTTCACTAAATGTCAGATACTATGCTGAAAGCTGTATATACAGTATTTTGTTTAATCCTCCGCCAGTTCTTTAGTGAGGGTATTATCCCCGCTTCTTAGTTGTGGAACCTGCCCAAGGCCATTCAGTTTTTAAAAATGAGAGACAGAGTTGGTTCTCAGCTTGTCCAAAATCCAAAGATAGTTCTTCCTACCACTGGAGGAACCCTGTGTATTCTGAGGAAGATAACTCAAAGCTGCCTACTCTGTTCTTATCACATTTGGAATGTTAATATATTTACTTGAAAATAGTAAGGATAATGGAATGATCCAAATTGATGAAGTTTTTCTAAGTGTGATCACTTTATTGAGTCTCTTTAGATATCTGGAAAAGGAAAATGTGGATGAGAGAACTTCTACTCTGAATTCCTGCATAACATTGCTATCAGGTTTGAAATTTTGGATGGAATGGTAAAATCCCCTCCAAAGGACTGAAATAAGTGTGCCCATCAAAAAGACTGATATGCTAAATTCCACTGCTAAAAACCAGCCACACTGAGTTGACTCTGACTCATGGTGACCCCATATTATGTCAGAGTAGAACTGTGCTCCATAGGGTTTTCAATAGCTGGTTTTTCAGAGTTGATCATCAGGCCTTTCTTCTGAGGTGCCTTTGAGTAGACGTGAGCCTACAACTTCTCAGTTAGCAGCTGAGCACATTAACTGTTTGCGCCACCCAGGGATTCAAAATTCCATTGCTACTAATACAGTATTGGACTCTTCCTCTGGAACGAATTAATCTCATCCTTTGGTGGGGGCGCAGGCAGCATTCAGCCAATGCAGTCATGGTTTGTGTCACTTTTTTACTCTTGTTAGCTAAAAATGGGTGTGGAAAATTTTTTTTAATGAAAACCAAAGACAGAGGAAAGATTAGTCCAAAGGACTAATGGACCACAACTACCATGGCCTCCTCCAAACTGAGTCCAGCACAACGAGATGGTGCCCAGCTACTACCACCAACTGCCCTGACAGGGATCACAATAGAGGGTCCCGGACAGAGCTGGAGAAAAATGTAGAACAAAATTCCAACTCACAGAAGACCAGACTTACTGGCCTGACAGAGACTGGAGAAACCCCAAGAGTATGGCCCCCAGGTACCCTTTTAACTCAGTACTGAAGTCACTCCTGAGGTTCACCCTTCAGCCAAAGATTAGACAGGCCTATAAAACAAACAGGAACACATGTAGCTCAGCCATGTGTACAAGACTAAATGAGCACACAAGCCCAGGGGCAAGGACGAGAAGGCAGCAGAGGACAGGAAGCCTGGATGAATGGAAATGGGGAACCCAAGGTCAAGAAGGGGAGAGTGTTGATACGTTGCAGAGTTGGCAACCAATGTCACAAAATAACGTGTATTAATTATTTAATGAGAAACTAATTTTCTCTCTAAACCTTCATCTAAAGCACAATTTAAAAAAATTTTTTTAAGTTTAAAATTTCTGAATTTTTATTATGGAGAATTTTGAATATGCACAAAAAAGAAACAGAATAGTACGGTGAACCTCTGTGTACCCGTTGCCAAGCTAGATGCACCCACCCGCCTCCTGTGTCATCTGTAAATATTTCATATGTATCTCAAAAGATGAGAACTCTTTTTTTCCTAAAATGACCACAATACCATTATCACACTTAGAAAAATTAAAAATATATAATAATTCATTAATATCAGATACCTACTCAAGTGTTCCCATTTCCAGTTTTTTTCTTCTTTATATAATGTATTTTATTTTTGTTGTTGAGAATATACATAGCAGAACATACACCAGTTCAATTTCTATATGTACAGTTCACTGACATTGATCACATTCTTCAAGTTGTGCAACCATTCTCACCTTCCTTTTCTGAATTGTTCCTCCCCCATTAACATAAACTCACTGCCCCCTAAGTGTCCTATCTTATTTTTTGAGTTGCTGTTGTCAGTTAGTTCACATATAGATAGATCTTAAAAGAGTACAGTGCTCAAGACAGACATTCTTTACTAGTTAAGCTCAGCTACTGTTTGGTTTTAAGAAGACATCGGGATATTTTTGGATTAAGTTTTAAAGATTATCTCAGGACAGTAGTTTCAGGGGTTCATCCAACCTCCATGGCTCCAGAAAGACTGGATTCCTTGAGAATTTGAAATTCTGCTTTTTCCCCGTTTTGATCAGGATTCTTCTGTAGAGTCTTTGATCAAAATGTTCATAATGGTAGCCAGGCACCATCCAGTTCTTTTAGTCTCATGGTAAAGGAGGCAGTTGTTCATGGAGACAATTGGCCACACATTCCGTTTCCTCCTTTTATATTCCTGGCTCACTCTTCCTCTGTTGCTCCAGGTGAATAGAGACCAATTATTGTGCCTTGGATGGCCACTTGCAAGCTTTTAAGACCCCAGGCACTACACAATGAACTAGGAGGTAGAACAGAAACCCTAAACACGTTATTAAACCAATTAACTGGGGTGTCCCATGAAACCATGACCCTGAACCTCCAAACCAAGGAGCCAAATCCCATGAGGTGTTTGGTGTACATAAGCAGCCTCAGCATCTACTGTTTGTGAGTGTGTCGTTGTAAGTATATCTATCACACATCTTCTGCCAATTCAACTTTTTACAGGTGTACAACTTACTGACAGTAATTACGTTAATCGGCTTGCAGCCCTACTCTTAATCAATACAACCCTACCCTTAATCAGTGCTATTTTTCCATCACCGTAAACTCAAACTTAGTACTCCATAAGCAATAACTTCTCTCCCCCACCCCTTCTCCCTGTATCCCATACCTGGTAACCACTAAGAAACCTTGGTCTCTATACATTTGCCTTTTCTTGTCTTTTTATGTAAGTGAGGTCATACAATATTTGTCCTTTTGTGATTGACTTATTTTACTCAGCATAATGCCTTCAAGCTCTGTCCATATTGTAGCACATATCAAGATATTTCTCTTACTGGCTGAGTAGTATTCCACCGTATGTGTGTGCCGTGTTTTGTTTATCCGTTCATCTGTTGATGGGCATTTAGGTTGTTTCTACCTTTTGGCTATTGTGAATAATGCTGCAGTGAACACGGGTGTATAAGTCTCTTTTAGAGTCTCTGCTTTCAAGTCTTTTGGGTACATACATACCTAGGAGTGGAATTGCTGGGTCATATGGTTGTTCTATATTTAGTTTTTTGAACACCTGCCACACTATTTTCTGCAACGGCTGTACAATTTGCATTCCCACCAGCAATAGATAAGGGTTCCAGTTTCCCCACATCCTGGCAAACATTTGTTATTTTCTATTCTTTTATTTATTTATTTTTATCTTAGCTATCCTTGTGGGAGTGAAATGATATCTCATTGTGGTTTTGATTTTTCATCTCTCTGACAGCTAATGACTTTGAGCATGTCCTGTGTGTTTGGTGGCCATTTGAATGTCCTGTTTGGTGAAATGCCTATCAAGTCCTTTGTTCATTTTATGATTGGGTTATTTGTCTTTCTTGATAAGTTGTGGAAGTTTTATATAGGTATGGGTCGCTTAACATCTGTTTGGGCAATGTCCGACTGCATATACATCTTTGGTTCCATAAGGTTATCCTGATCAGAGAATGGCACATAGGGGACTTATTTTGCTAAGCAGAAGATCAGATCTGTCTCTTGTCTGCCCCAGCTCTGAGATGGCAGGGGGAGGGGATCCTGACACCTGTCCGTGGCTGCCTGTCCCACTGTGCTTGCTTCAGACAGGGACCACACAGATGCCACCAGAGCCGCCAAGGGGCTTGCCCCTCGAAGCCACTGCCCCACTCAGCCGGGTGCCCTGTGCTTCATGCCCTGGCAGGCGGGACTGGAAGAGTTTAAAGCCCTATAGGGAAGGCAGGCAGGGAGGAGGGAAGGGAAGGGAGCTGGTGGTGTGGAGGGGCCGGGAGCCTGCTGGCTGGACAGTGAGTGCAGGTGGGTATGGCTCTGGGAGACCTAGTGTGACCACATGGGACTGGCAGAGGAGCCCAAGTTTTTGCGAAGTTCCCTGGGTGCACAGGCAGCCCAACCAGTGACCATCCTGAGCTCCTCTTTCCTGTATATAATACAGTGTTTGTACAGCATCCAAATCATGTAATGTCATATTTCACAGAATGTATTGTGGATATTAAGCTATGCATACCTGTGTTTGGTTATTAGATTCTTATCAGATATGTGATTTATGAAGATATTCTCCCAGTTGGTAGCTTGACATTTCCAGTTTTGTGTCATAATTTTTTTTAAAATGGTTTGTTTAAATAAGGATCCAAATAAGATCTGCACATTGCAATTAATTGATAATGTTCCTCTCCCTTTTTTTTGCCTTTGCAATTGGGTGGTTTTTCATTAGATTTTGTTGATTGCATCCCTGTGCTTTAACATACTCTCTGATATCTATTTCTGTAGTTGAATCTAAAGACATGATCAGGTTCAGGTTCTTCTCTTTTTTTGCAAGACTTCTTCATGCTGTGTTTTTTCATCCATGAGGCGATAAATGTTGGGTTGTACCTCTTTTAATGATGTTAGAAGCCGTTGATGATTAATGTCTGAATCTGTTAATTCATTAGGAATTGAAAAATGATGATATTCTAATTGTCTTTCCTTCGCTAGAACGCTTTTCCTCATCTACTATTTGGCTTCCCTGGAGTGCAGTTCAAATAGAAAAGGGAAAGTAAATGCTTCTTTTTTTACTAGTTTTCAAAGTAATGAGTTGTTTCCCTAGCAGCCTCAAAATGTGACAAATTTGTGTTTTATTTTTTAAATATCATTCTGAATTCATGCTTTAAACATATTTGATGGTTTTTTGTTTTGATTCTCGCTATTTTTATTATTGATGCCCAAATTGTAAAATCTTAGGTGAATGGGAGCCTCTTCACGTTGGATCCTGAGTTCCTTTGACATGACTTAACCGATCTCCGACAGCTTCCTTGCTATCTGGTATAAGATGTTCCAGGTTTATCTTACACATTTCCTAGCTCAAAGCAGGAATCAGCCATTTTTCTGAGGAGCCATGGTTTCTTTTAGCAGGAAATGCATTCGAAGAGCCGTATTCTGGGTACCGGGGGAGGGTGTTCATTGCTACTGAATTGGTCATTGTTTCTAGCCTTCTCAGTAGCCAGATCTAGGGTGTGTGTGGCGGGGTGGGGGTAGTGTTTGATGGTATGATATATGAAAGGTAAAAGGAAGCTGTAGTTGGATTTGGAGAGACTTAAATCTTCTACTCAGTTTCTTTATGAAATAGTTAATATATTTTCACTAGCATTGCTGTTGATTATACTTAGTTATATTACTGACAGCTGAGAGGCAATCATATGGAAATCCTGAAATGGTTCATTTTCCCGTAGTCTTACTTAAGTATAGGTTTATACAGGAACTTTTATAAATGGCGTAATTAATGTTTTAAAATACTGTACAGTTATAAGTTATTCATTGGTAATATATATAATTAGCATGTACCTCTTGGATTTGGGTGCATATAAGGTTGCTGTGAGTTGGAATTTATTCGAGGGCAACAGGCAAGCCACAGATAATTTCAAGTTTAGTTGTTACTATCTGACAGCTGTTGGGGGCAGTGGTGGTTCAGAGGTAGGCCTTACATTTGGGAGACTCAGGTTCGATTCCCAGCTAGTGCACCTCATGCACAGTCAACACCCATCTACTTCTGAAAATCAGCCAGTGAAGACCCTATGGATCACAACCGTCAGATTTGCAACCGATCACGGGGATGACGCAGAACCAGGCAGTGTTTGATTTTGTTGTGCACGGGGACATCATGAGTTGTGTGCCAACTTGACGGCAGTTAACAACAACAACATATATATATATATATATAAAACATTTACCATTTCAACTATCATATCTATTTTTAATTGCTTGGGAAAATGTATTTTATGTGTTGTGTTAGTTTCCTGTTGATGGTATAACAAATTACAACAAACTTAATGGATTACAATACGTATTGTTTTACGTTTCTGGAGGTCACCAGTTTAAAATGAATCTCACTAGGCTAAAATCAGGGTGTCAGCGGGACTGCGTTCCTTCTGGAGGCTCTAGGGGAGAATCTTTTCCAGCTTCTAGAGGCCCCTTCCTCCATCTTCAAAGCCAGCAGCATAGCATCTTCAAATCTCTCTTTGACTCTTCTGCCTCCTCTTCCATTTTTAAAGATCTTTGTAATTACATTGGGCCCCCCGTTTAGTCCAGAATAATCTCCCCATTTTAAGGTCAGCAACAAGCTTAATTCTATCTGCAACCTTAATTGCATTTTTTCCATGCAACCATGCATGTTCATAGGTACCGGGGATTAAGGCGTGGATTTCTTGGGGGTCTATTTTTCCACCTACTATATATGTCATACTATCTTACAAACTACTGAAATTGAGCCTGTGAATTTACTCTTTTTACCTTTTTATCAAAGTGGAAGCCTAAGTAGTTGAAAAGGTCAAGTTGTACTTCAGAATTCATAGTGAAAAATAATCATCCCCTGTCTCTCTTCTTCCTCATCTCTAAAACCTTCTCTCCTGAGGCAACCAGTTTCAATTATTTTAACCTTTTTTTTTCTGATATTTACTTCCATTTTTCTGCTGCTGCTTGGATTTAAATATATATATATATATATATATACACACACACACATATGTATGTATTTCTCACTTGTGTATGTGTCTGTATCTCTTCCTCCTTCTGTTTTCCCAAACTCCTAATTTTATGATATCACATTTTATGGCTAAATCAGTGTTGAATTTGTATTTGTAGGTATTATTCATTGCTGAGACAGGTTGTGCATTTTCATTACATTTTGTTTCTTGGGCAAACTGTAGTTAGAGGTGACTATTTTGTCTTCAAATAACTTTTTTTTTTTTTAAAAAAAGACATCCCTCCTAGATGCACCTAAACTCTTGTTCCAGTCTTAACTTTCTACCTTAAAGGTCTGTTGCCCGATTGTCATCCCAGGAAATTACCTTTTTCTCTCTGCTGTATATTCTCTTTTCCTTCCATCGTTCTCTTTTGTAGTTGTTCATTTCCTTACTTTGGGAGTGCATATCCTCTAGTAGAGGAGCCTTAGTGCTGCAAACAGTTAAGCGCTCAATTGCTAACATAAAGGTTGGTGGTGTGAACCTACCCAGCAGCTCTGGGAGAAAGACCTGGCAGTATGCTTCTGTAAACCTTATGGGGCAGTCCTACTCTGTCACATGGGGTCATCATGAGTCAAAATTGACTCGATGACACCTAACAACATTCTCTAGTAACTTCATGAGAAGAGAATACATGGGAAATGAAAAAAAAAATTTTTTTTTATTGTACTTCAGGTGGAGGTTTACAGAACAAATGGTTTCTCATGAAACAGTAGTACACATATTGTTTTGACATTGGTTAACAACCCCACGACATGTCAACCCTCTCGCTTCTCGACCCCCCCCCCCTTTTTTTTTTGGTGAAAATATACATAGCCAAAGATACACCATTTCAAAAATTTCTACATGCACAGTTCAGTGACATCAACTACAGTCTTCTGATTGTGCTGCTATTCTCACTTTAGATGAGGTTTACAGATCAAAATAGTTTCTCATTAAACAGTTAGTACACATGTTGCCCTATGACAATGGTTAACAATCTCACAACACATCAACACTGTCCTTACTCAACCTTGGGTTCCCTATCACCAGCTTTCCTGTCCCTTTCTACCTTCTAGCCCTTGTGCCTGGACTGCTGTACCTCATTAGTCCCATTTGGTTTTATGGGGCTGTCCACTCCCCGGCTGAACGGTCAACCTCGGAAGTGACTTCACCACTGAGCTGAAAGGGTGTCTGGGGGCCATACTCTCGGGGTTTCTCCAGTCTCCTTTTTTGTGTGTGTGTTAGATTTTTGTTCTACATCCTTCTCCAGCTCTGTCCAGAACCCTCTGTTGTGATCCTGGTCAGGGCAGTTAGTGGTGGTAGCCGGGCACCATCTAGCTGTACTGGACTCAGTCTGGTGGAAGCCTTGGAAGCTGCGGTCCATTAGTCCTTCGGACTAATCTTTTCCTTGTTTCCTGTTCTCTTCATTCTCCCTTGCTCCTGAAGGGATGAGACCAGTGGAGTATCTTAGATGGCTGCTCACAGGCTTTGAAGACCCCAGATGCTACTCACCAAGGTAGAATGTAGAACATTGTCTTTATAAACTGTGTTATGCCAAATGAGCTAGGTGTTCCCCGAGACCATGGTCCCAACAGCCCTCCACCCAGCAGTTCAGTCCCTCAGGGAGTTTGGGTGTCTATGGAGCTTCCATGACCTTTCCTTGTACAAGTTGTGCTGGTTTCCCCAGTATTGTGTACTGTCTCACCCTTCACCCAAGATACCACTTATTTATTGCCTATTTAGTATTCCCCCCCCCCACCCCTCCCATCCCTGGTAACCGACAAAGATTGTTACATTTTGTGTGTGAACTTTTTCATGGGTTTTTACAATAGAGGTCTCATACAGTATTTGTCCTTTTGTGATTGACTTATTTCACTCAGCATA
Source organism: Dugong dugon (assembly GCA_030035585.1). NCBI lineage: Eukaryota > Metazoa > Chordata > Mammalia > Sirenia > Dugongidae > Dugong > Dugong dugon. The sequence goes on along the minus strand of CM057469.1, from coordinate 15,547,195 downwards.
ATGTCCTCCAGTTTCATCCATGTTATGAGATGCTTCACAGATTCCTCATTGTTCTTTCTCATTGCATGGTACTCCATTGTGTGTATGTACCATAGTTTGTTTATCCATTCATCTGTTGATGGGCATCTAGGTTGTTTCCATTGTTTTGCTATTGTGAACAATGCTGCCATGAACATAGGTGTGCATATGTCTATTCAAGTGACAGCTCTTATTTCTTTAGGATATCTTCCTAGGAGTGGGATTGCTGGATCGTATGGTATTTCTATTTCTAGCTTTCTAAGGAAGCACCATATCATTTTCCAGAATGGTTGTATCATTTTGCATTCCCACCAGCAGTGCATAAGAGTTCCGATCTCCCCGCAGCCCCTCCAGCATTTGTTATTTCCAGTGTTTTTGATTCGTGCCAGTAATGCTGGCGTGAGATGGTATCTCATCGTGGTTTTAATTTGCATTTCTCTAATGGCTAGTGATCTTGAGCATTTCCTCATGTGTCTGTTGGCCATTTGAATGTCTTCTTTGGTGAAGTGTCTGTTCATTTCCTTTGCCCATTTTTTAATAGGATTATTTGTCTTTTTGTTGTAGAGGTGTTGGATTTTCTTGTAGATTACAGAGATTAGACCTTTGTCTGACTTGTACTGTCCAAAAATTTTTTTCTCAGTCTGTAGGTTCTCTTTTTACGCTTTTGGTGAAGCCTTTTGAAGAGCATAGGTGTTTGATTTTTGGAAGATCCCAGTTATCTAGCTTATCTTCTGGGGTTTTTGTGTTGATGGTTATGGTTTGTATCCTGTTAATGCCATGTATTAGGGCCTGTAGCATTGGTCCTATTTTTTCTTTTATGAACTTTATAGTTTTTGGCTTTATATTTAGGTCTTTGATCCATTTTGAGTTAGTTTTTGTATATGGCGTGAGGTATGGGTCCTGTTTCGTTTTTTTGCAGGTGGATGGGAAGTCAAAATTTTGAGGTATTGCCTTTCCAGAAATGTCTTTGTTTTGCCATCATGTTTTATTTGATTAGCTATAAACGTTTAGATTGGAAATAATTTCTGCTCAGAATTTTGAAGGCATTATTCCATTGTTTTCTATAGCTTTCAGTATTTCTTTTATGAAGTCTATAGTTATTCTGGTTCTTGATGTGAGTATGAATGTGACCTGTTTTTCTTTCTGGAAGCTTTTAGATTTTATCTCTAAAGTTCAGGAATTTCTTCAATTGTTGCCTTTTTGCTTGTTTTATTTATTTATTTATTTTCAGTGATTGTGCTGAGCATTTGGTAGTTCTTTCCGTCTGGAAACTTGTGCCCTTCATTTATGGGAAATTTTCTTACATTATTTCTTTGGTAATTTTCTCTCTCTGGTACGTTGCTATACAGACATTGGAGCTTATGGGTTGAATTTCTAATTCTCTTTATCTTTTCCCCTCTTTGTCTTTTTGTTCTGTTTTTTTAAGGAAATATCCTCAATTCCTATCTTCCAACCTGTCTGTTAAAATTTAATCCTTGCGTTGTCTGGTATCCTCACCTGTGGAGCTTCTCTGATACATTTTCTCTGGTAAACATCCACCCCTCTGTTAAATTAGGGGCAAGGTAGCCATCTGCCTACTTGGGATTGCTAAATACAATGGGAGAGAGGGTGGCTGTCTGCTTCTTATAGACTTTAAACCACATTTTTTGTTTTTATCCAGACTCCAGCTTTCAGAAGAATCTGGTGCCTTCAAGTACTGAACCTTTTCAGGTTTCTCTGAATTGGTTTCCCTATTTTTCTTAGTGAGATTTCATGAGAGATCAGAGGTGATTGTGTATGGTAGGTCCACCATGTTTAGCTGGAGGTTTAGATGTATATTTTCTATCTTTTTAGTTATATTTGCATCTTTAAAATTTTTTTGGAAATCATTTGACTTTTTGAGTGTACTTCTTCCTATAGTCCAGAAGTCAGCAAATTTTTTCTGTAAAGGGCCAGATAGTAAATGTTTTAGGCATATTTTTACTGCTTTTTCTTTTTTTTTGCTTTGTTTTATAACACTTTAAAAATGTGAAACCATTCTTAGCTCACAGACTTATGAAAACAGGCTATGGATAGAGTTGGCCCAGTTTGCAGACCCCTGCTTTAGTCTGTCTCCTTTAATCTTAGTTGATTTTTAATGTCACTTTTATTATTGGTGTTCAGTTTTGTAGAAAATGAACTTCCTTATAATTGTTGCTGGACTGGTGATCTCTTTAAATTGGTTGAATTAAGAATGGTTAATTTTGTAGTCGGAGCCCTGGTAGCATAGTGGTTAAGAGCTCGGCTGCTGACCAAAACGTTAGCAGTTCAAATCCAGCAGCCACTCCTTGGAAACGCTATGGGGCAATTCTGCTCTATCCTATAGGGTCACTATGAGTCAGAATCGACTCGATGGCAGCAGGAGTTTAACTTTGTAGTCATGCTTCCCTAGGTACTACAAGTAGTCATTTTATACTTTTCATTGACAGTAATAAAGATGTGTTTTCACACTTGAGTCTAAAAAAATAGCTCCGCAGCTTCTTTCCATGTGTATATATTTTTGGTTTTTGTTGTTGTTATTGCTAAGAAAGTAGAATTCCAAAATTGATTAAATAACCTTGTAGTAATTGACTCCTTGAGTGTGGGAGCCTAGGATGATACCTGTGTTGCTTTCTACCAGGTCTGAAATAGAACTGTCCTCTAGGAATATGGCCTAGTTAAAGAATTTTCAGTTTTAGCATGGCCTTTTCTGTTTATGAAGTTAATGGTAATTAGTACTTTATTTTTGCTAACTATGTTTAATGTTGGTGGAACCAGAAATAATGTAGAAGAAAGTTATTCTCATTTAACTTTTTAAAAAAACAAACAAAAAAAAAAAAACCCTTGTGATGTGTGAACCAGAGCCACCTGGAGAGTAAGAGAGATGTAACTGTGGTTTGTAATCCTAACTGTCTGCCTACGTTGTGGATGAAGGCTTTTCGTTCAATGATTTCTTTGAAGCCTAGAAAGTCAACATGATGCTGGTTGTGCTGTATTTAAGGTGGTTGGGATTAGTATTTCCTCCTAGGTTTTGTGTTTTCCTCATGGGAGAATAATTGATCTGTTAACCTCATCCCAAAGGCTGAAAGATAAATTGCCTTGACTTCTTAAAAATGTGTGTTTAAAAAAAAAGTGTGTGTGTGTTCAATATAAAAGTACACATGCTTACTGGGGAAAATTAAAAAATGAGTAATAAGGAAGAAAATAAAATCAATCCATAATTCAGTCTTCTGGAAATAATTATTGCTAGCATTTCTTTATGTTTCCTTTTCTTTGACTTTTTTTAAAGACAAATTTGGTTTACAACTAGAACCAAAAAACCCAAAACCAAACCCATTGCCATTGAGTCCATTCGAACTCATAGCAACCTATAGGACAGCGTAGAACTGCCTCATACAGTTTCCAAGGAGCAGCTGGTGGATTCAAACTGCCAACCTTTTGGTTAGCAGATGAGCTTTTTAACCACTATGCACCAGGGCTCCACAGCTAGAACAGTGATGGTTAATTTGAAGGTTCAATAAAGGAAGGATTATTGGGTAATTCTTAAAACACTATTTAGTGTATAAAAGATTCTATGAAAAATGCCAATACAGTACAGTCACAAAAATGGATGTGCTGTTTTGCTCATTCTCATAGAAATTGACCCATAAAGTCAATTTCTTCTTTAGTTAAATTTATTGGGATGGTTTTGGAGGTGAGTACCTGTGAACTGTCCCCAGGGTTTACAGTGGGGAACAAATCTGTTTGACTACTTGACCCAGGGCTAACATTTAAAAGCATATTCCTCTTTTAAAAAATACTTTATGGGTTGACTATATTTTTTTAACTCTCTCAGGTATAAAGAGGCCAGACATTAACATCTAAAATGTACCATGTCTACTGATGAGTCACTCTGTAATGCTCAAGCCTAGATGAACAGCTTGCTAAAATAGGTACAGTTTCCTTGTGGTGGTTTACTTACCGTGTCCCATAGTCCCCTAGTTTGCACTACCAAATGTTTGAAATAAAGCAAATTTATCACTTGGTAGGAAATTGACCTGTCCCCCGTTAGTAAAACAATGGTGGTATTTTACAAATAACTTCATAGTAGTCATAGATAAAACTTTATTTTTCATATCCGCCAGCCCTATTAGCTTCAAATCATCTCCCTGCAGCAAAAAAAAAAAAAAAAGTCAGTGTTTGAATGTTACTGTATTATATGACTAATCAGAAAAATGTTTGTTCTTCCAATGAATAATGTTTCCATATGATTTTATCTTTACTGACATTTAGGTCAGTGGCTGCAACAGTGGTCTCAAACATTACAACGATTGTGAGGATGGTGCAGGAACAGGCAGTGTTTCGTTCTGTTGTACATACGGCCGCTATGATTCGGAACTGACTCGATGGCACCTAACAAACTAACAAACATTTAGGTCAAACCAACAGCTTTCATAGAATTCGTATACTTTTTCAAAAAAGGAAAAAAAGAAGCAAGCAGAACCTCTGGAACACTAACTGAACAAACTCAAAGGAAGTTTCTTTCGTCTGTGTGCTTTGTCCCAGCTATTCCTCAGACTTGGCATGCTTTTTTTTTTAATCATCAGCAACATATTTTCCTTTTATAAGGCTTAAGGTAGGATGACATAGGTTATTGTCTTCTTGATTTTAAAGAATAAAACTCCTAAATAATCTTTCAACTAAAAGATTAAAATCTGAAGTTGGAGCAGTTTTTTTTTTTAATAATATGGCCGTGGGGAGCTTTTTTGAGGGTAATGAAAGTGAGAAAGAAGTTCTGGGTTATAAGTCTTTAATAATCACCTTGGCACAGTTAGCATAAGAAAACTCTTGGTGATTAATATGTGCAATATTAAGTAGATAGTAAAGAAAGGTTATGGGAACTTTTAAAACTGGAGAAAGGCTTTTTGGTAAGTAGCGTAAATGCAAATAGTTGCTGTTGCTTTACATATTTCAACAGCCTGACAACATTTTAGAATACAGAATTCTAGCTAGCTAATTTTGTAAGAGCCATTGCCATCGAGTCAGTTCCGACTCATAGCGACACTATAGGACAGAGTAGAACTACCCCGTAGGGTTTCCAGGGAGCAGCTGGTGGATTTGAACCGCTGACCTTTTGGTTAGCAGCAGATCTCTTAACCCATTACACCACCAGACCACAACGTTTTCAGTCATTTCGTACATTTTCAAAAGCTGGATAATGAATAAGGAAGACTGAAGAATTATTGATGCCTTTGAATTATGGCGTTGGTGAAGAATATTAAATAGACCATGAACTGCCAAAAGAACAAACCAGTCTGTCTTGGAAGAAGTACAGCCAGAATGCTCCTTAGAAGTGAAGATGGCGAGACTTCGTCTTACATACTTTGGACATGTTTTGAGGAGGGACTAGTCTCAGGAGAAGGACATCATGCTTGTTAAAGTAGAGGGTCAGCAAAAAAGAGGAAGACCCTCAACGAAATGGATTGACACAGTGGCTGCAACAATGGGCTGAAGCATAACGAATTGTGAAGATGGTGCAGGACCGGGCAGTGTTTCGTTCTTTTGTACATGGGGTTACCATGAGTTGGAACTGACTCAACGGCACCTAACAACAACAACGATTTTGTAAGAAAAATCTTAACCACAGTTTTTTTTAAAAGAAAGAGTTACAGATTTAATTCCTTACTTAAATTCTTAAAATTTTATCTTTTCACATTCCCTTTGGGTCTTTGATCACATTGTAACATTACATAGTTGTAAGCATAGTGAATATATAATTCTACATTCTGTTTATTTTCATAAATCTGTTCTCTGAAATGCTGTATAAGCTGTATAATTGTCATTTTAATAACTGTATAATCCGTTCAATGGATTACTGTAATTTAAGTAAATTTAAACAATACAGTAGTGAACATGTGTAATGTTTTTCTCAAGATAATTTTTCAAAGTTGTATTTCAGAGAGATTTCATTGGGAAAGTAATGAAATGAACGGTTCTTTTAGGCTTGTTGGATTTTACATGAAAGATAAGGTAAAGGTGTATTGTTTTGTAAATGCTTATTCATTTTGTTTTATTTTTAGTACATAAATTTAACACAACTGCTGGTCTATCATAAAGAGTTGAAGCAAATCTACTTTATTATCTTTTTGACCTAATGTTATTTTTTTCTAGCCAGAAGTAAACTCTAAAGTAATTTTGTCTTTACCTCTTAATATAATTTTGTTTGCAGTATATTTACCTGAAATATGCACCTAGACACATTTACTGTATCCAGGTTACAATTTTTAATTGACCTCAATAGCTTGTGAGCTCCACGAAGGCAATGAATCCCTTGTGTCCAGCACAATGATTTTTTTTTCTCTCTTTTTTTTACTGTACTTTCGATGAAGGTTTGCAGAGCAAATTAGTTTCTCATTAAACCATTAATATACATATTGTTTTGTGACATTGGTTACCAGCCCTACAACATGTCAACACTCTCCCCTTCTCGACCTTGGATTCCACATTTCCATTCGTCCAGCTTTCCTCTCCCCTCCTGCCTTCTCGTCCTTGCCCCTGGGCTGGTGTGCCCATTTAGTCTCGTACACATGGTTGAGCTACATGTATTGTTTGTTTTATGGGCCTGTCTAATCTTTGGCTGAAGAGTAAACCTCAGGAGTGACTTTAGTACTGAGTTAAAAGGGGATGGCACAATGATTTGCACACAGGGGTTCAATAAGTATTTATTAAATTGAATAATGACTAAAACAAGATTAATGTAATGTCCATGACTGATTAACTAGCATTCTGAAAGCTAGACTTTTGAATTGAGAATTGCCTTTTAGTTGGTAAACATAAAATAAGAGCTTAGAGGAAGTTCCCTCGTTCTACATAGTCTGGAGGTATTGTTTGCTCAGTGGCAGAGAGTTGGCAAGTTCAGAGGTTACTGAGTTGTTTCCATTTTTGTTAAGTAAGGTCAGTGCCACAGTGTTGTCTTTTTAAAATATTTTTCCAAGTATTGCATGAGTTTGTTCTTGTTGAAAAAAAATCTTAGCTATATGGAGGTTATATATAAATGGGAAACTCCTCTCCAAACCCCTCCCCCCAGTTTTGCCAACCATCTCTCTAGAAATACTTCGTAACAGTTTAGAATGTATCCTTCCATATATTGTCCTTTGAAAGATTTTAAAAAAGTCGCAAATAAGACTTCGGTTCTCTTTGATGACCACTCCCAGTCCTAATCCCCTCCCTTCTTTCTCCTTCTCATTTATTTGGTGTGACTCCTTCCAGATCTTTTTTTTTTTTCTTTTTTGCATTTATAGTCATATAAATGTACTCATAGGATATATGTGTGGGTGAGTTTAACATGCTGTATTTCATCAATCTAAGACTCATTATTTTACATATCATAAAGAGAGAAAAACTGCCATTTGTAACCATAAAATACCATAGATTATAAAACCTAAACTGATATTAGAGATGTTAAAATGTGTGTGTGTGAGTGTGCGCGTGCTGTTTAGAATTGATGAAATACATTGTGTGCTATGATTGTGTATAGTTTTCTGCAGTTTATTTTTTTCACTTAGCAGTGTTTCTTGTAATTGCTTTATTTATACCAAAAAATGAATGGACCACATTTTGTTATTCCCCTGTTGATGAACTTTTAAGTTGTTTCCAGTAACAGGAAGACAGGACTGTATCTGCCTCTTTGTATATATTTGGGAGTGTCTCTCAAGGGTAAGGACCCCTTGTGGCACAGTGGTGAAATGCTTGGCTGCTACCTGAACCCACTTCGCAGTTCGCACCTACCAGCCACTCTGCGGGAGAAAGATGTGGCAGTCTGCTTCTGAAAAGGTTACAGCCTTGGAAACCCTATGGGGCTGTTCTACCCTGTCATTAGGATCTCTGTGAGTCTGAATCGACTCGATGGCAAGGGGTTTTTGTTTTTTTTTAATCAAGGGTAGATAATGAGAATTGGAATCCCTGGGTTGTAGGGCATTGTTGTTGTTAGTTGTTGTGGAGTTGGCACTGACTCATGATGAACTTAAGTACAACAGAACAAAACATTGCCTGATCCTGTGCCATCCTCAGTCTTTGGTATGTTTGAGCCCATTGTTGCAGCCACTGTGTCAGTTCATCTCAGGAAGGGTTTCCCTTATTTTCACGGACCCTCTACTTTACCAAACATGATGTCCTTTCCTAGCAATTGATCTTTCCTGATGACGTGTCCAAAGTAAGCAAGACAACTCTTGCCACCCTTGCTTCTAAGGAGCATTCTGGCTATACTTCTTCCAAGACAAGTTTGTTCATTCTTCTGGCGGTCCACGGTATAGTCAGTATTTTTCGCCAACACCACAATTCATATGCGTCCGTTCTTTGATCTTCCTTTTTCATTTTCCAACTTTCACATGCATGTGAAGAGGTTGAAAACACCATGGTTTGGGTCAGGCACACCTTAGTCATCAAAGTGACATTTTTGCTTTTGACACTTTTTTAAAAGAGGTCTTTTTTGTAGCAGATTTTCCCAACGCAAGAAGTCGTTTGATTTCTTGACTGCTGCTTCTGTGGGCACTGATTGTTGATCCAAGTAAAATGAAATCCTTGACAACTTCAGTTTCTTCACTGTTTATCATGATGATGTTTATTGGCCCAGTTGTGAGGATTTTCGCTTTCTTTACGTTCAGGTGTAAAGCCTGTATTAAAGGTTGTAGTCTTTGGCCTTCATCTGTAAGTGCTTCGTGTCGTCTTTACTTTCAGCAAGCAAGATTTTATCATCTGCATATTGCAGGTTGTTAATGAGTCTTTCTCCAGTCCTAATGCCACTTTCTCCTTCATGTAGTCCAGCTTCTCAGATTGGTTTGTTCAGCATACAGATTGAATAAGTAAAGTGAAAGGATACCACACTGTCACACACCTTTTCTGATTTTAAAGCACTCAGTATGCCCTTGTTCTGTGTGAACAACTACTACTTGATCCATGTACAGGTTCTGCATGAACACAATGAAATGTTCTGGAATTCCATTCTTCATAATGTTATCCATAATTTGTTAACAATCCACACAGTCAAATGCCTTCAATTTTGAAGTATTTTGTCAGATTATCCTCCAAGATAACTATCGATTCATACTTCTAATCGTAGTGTGTGAGTGAGTACCTGTTTATCCCATTCTCACCAACCCCTGATGTTATCTAACTTTTTTTGACCTGTCGGATGGGAGAAGGGAGTCTTCTTGTCTCCTAGTTTTAATTTCCATTTCCCTGATGACTAGTGAGGTTGAATATCTTTTTGGATGCTTATTTGCTAAGTGTATTTTTTTTCTTGTCTGAATTTCCTGTTCACGTCCTTTGACCCATATTCTTTTGTCCTCCCATTATCCCATTAGTGATATTTATTTTGGTGACTGCCATGTATATGGATGATAGTAAGTTGTAAGAGTATTTGCTATTTTTCGATTTTTTTTTTTCAGTTTGAAATTTGTTAGTCTGTTCTTACCGTCGAAATCAACCAATAATTAATGCTACCATTAAGCAGAACTATGCTGTGTAAGGATTTCCTATTTTACCAGTACCCAATTTCGTATTGGTGGTAGTTAAGACTATAGTATAACTAGCTTCACTCATAATTGCTCTTACAGAAACTTGTCAGAGGCCAACCATAATATGAAGAAAGGAAAAGGATCTAATAATTACTATTAATAATAATACTATCTGTGAGATAGTGGTGGAATCCTTACTCATTAATGGACCCTTATTAAATGTTTCTTAGCTAGGAAATGTCTGAGATTTAAACCTAGATCTGCCTGATTCCAAAATTCCTTCCACTGTATCATACTGCTTCAGTGAGTTGGATAAGTTTTGAATACAGCATTTCAAAGTATGTATAATCTGTTATGTATGATCATGTTAAAAGTAATTAATATAAATTTATTTTTTAAAAACTGTGGTTCTTTCACATGTTCTTAATATGTGTAAAATGTGGTAAGTGGTACAATTGTATATGTATGTCTGAGTGCATCTTGATAGATTTTCTATGTAGTAGTTTTAACATAAACATTGGTATTTGGCTTCTTTTTTAAAAAATTAATTCAGTGTAAAGGGTTTCTGCCTTAGACTTCAACTATAAAAATTTAGTAATTGAAATAACTTACTATAAAAATCACTATAATAGTGTTTATATCCACCACAGGCAGTTTGTGACATAGCTTATAGCAAGAGTTAGGAGTATAATGCTGAAAATGATGTTATTTTTTCCAGTGCTAATTGTTTTCTTTATGTTTCTTATAGAAAAAGATGGAAAAGCATTTCATCCCACTTATGAAGAAAAACTAAAACTCGTGGCACTGCATAAGCAGGTTCTTATGGGTCCGTATAATCCAGACACTTGTCCTGAGGTTGGATTCTTTGATGTGTTGGGGAATGATAGGAGGTAAGGATGTTGTGTTGTGTGATGAATTTAATGAGAATAATGTTGAAAGGGATACAAAGTGAATTGCTTAGGGTATAAATAATTGGTTCATTAGCTTAGAATAAGAACAGAAACAAACTTTTTTGCTTGTAGCGTCTGGAGTCTTCAGATGTTTCTTTTTGGCTTATAAATGTTTATGACTAAATATTATGGAAGAAGGTTACTCATCTGATTATGACCATAGGACAAGGACAGCTGAATTTGCTTTTCCTGCACAGTGTTAAAAGCAGCCTTTTAAAATAAATAATTTTTGATCCCCCATTGGAACAGAGTTGTGACAAAAAGAATACGTTGAGTATTTTATTTGGTTAAGGCTTAAACATGCTATCAGGAAAATAAAGCTTTGATACCCTTTTGCTAGCATAGGAATTATAAGGAATGAAGTCGTAAGTAGCTCTTTGTAGTTTCCAGCAATAAGCTTGGATTGTACGTGGTATACATGTCTTAGTAAGCCAATGTGTGTTTATTGAAAGCTTGAAGTTTTGAGGCTTTTGCTTATAGTAGAATCAGAGTCTTCATTTTGGTTATAATTGAGAATTGTTCATAAGTAAGTTGAAATCAAATTCTTGTTCTGTTAAGAAGGTTAGATAACTTTTCTTGTTATTCTTTACAGGAGAGAATGGGCGGCCCTGGGGAACATGTCAAAAGAGGATGCCATGGTAGAGTTTGTCAAGCTCCTAAATAGATGTTGCCATCTCTTTTCAACATATGTTGCATCCCACAAAATAGAGAAGGAAGAACAAGAAAAAAAAAGGTGACGTTTGCGAGCACAGAATACTTTATCCCTGTGCAACCCAATGCACTGATGCTTTTGCTTTATGGAGTGTCTATTCTAGATCAGGTGTCTCACTTCCCTTGGATCCCCACTTCTTATGGCAATTGTTCAAACTTCCTGATTTGAGCAAGTACTTATATTATGAGTTTTGGGTAGAGGAGGGTGCTGCTTCCTTCTGGCTGTAGCTTTAAAAGGACCCACCCATCCATCATGGCAGAATTCCTTTTGTCTTATTACACTACGTTTCTGAGCAAGCTCCACCATGAACTCAGCCTCTGGCTCCTCTCTACCCTCCTGGGATGACACATACAAACACCCTTTGCGGCTGTCTCCCTTGAGCTTCTAGAGTATTCGTGCTCCGTTTCATCGTTGTCAACTGTGCTACATGGTAGGCCTTATGTAGGTACTCATATTTGGCTCTGGCTCCCAGATGGACTATTAATTATTCCCGGGGTTAGAAGGAGAGCTGCTAAGTGTGCTGTTTACGTTTATGAAGTCCTCTGTAGTGATTGTGAATTCAGCAGAAGTACAGTCAACACCTTATTTATCTAGAGTTTACACTTTAAACAACTTTGACTGTCTAAAACTTCTAGGTAACCAAAAAGATGTTACAAAACCAATTTTATCTCAGATTACATTATACTTATTTTAGAAACAGTTGCTTTTGTGGTTTCTCACTTCAAACTGGATTAGAAATAACAGGTTAGAAGAGAAAGTAGCCTGATAATGAGGGAGAAGGCAGGAACCATGAAAAATTGACACAGGAATTTTAAAAGAATGGCAGTCAGGGGCCATTTAATACCAGAGCAGACTTCTTCATCACTGTATTATGACCTAGTACAGTTTTATGTTTGTAGTTATAATCCCTGAGCCATCAAGAGACAGGGAGCACTAAGTGTAATTTATCCTTGTTTAAGAAGACAGGAAACAGCTTAATACATTTTCAGATTTTTATCTAAAGGAAGATTTTTTTTCCCTAAGGAAAAAAGTTGAGTCTTATAAGAATGGAATGAGGTACTTTTAACTAGAAAATTGATTTATGTGCTACAGTCTAATGTGTAGCAATGTTGGATCAATGAGGTGTAACTATAATGTTTTTGGAAGTGTGTGTACATGCTTTTTAAGTTCTTATTTTAGTGATAAATATTCAGATTTCTCTTCAGCATTGTCAAAAGTTACTCGTTTTAACATATAAAGCTGCCATTTTCCCTTTTAAAACTATACTTCTGTGAAGAGTTGAAGTTCATATAGAATTTTTTAGAAGTGTTTAAGACTAGAGCTCATCTCTCTTCAAGCGTAAGCTCTGACTTACGGAACGTCTTGCCCTGTACCAGCTGTCACGTTGAAAGAGGTCATGTTATTGCTTCATCATGAGCTGTGGCCATGGCTCAGATGTGTTGTTAATCTTGTACAGGAGTTTGGGGAGAAAGGAAATCTTCCCTTTCATCCTGTCTTCAGCCCCCTTGTACTACACACCACTCTTAGACACAAAAGGTATTCATTCCTAGTGTGACAGATTGCATTCTCTTTTTTGGAACAGAGCATGTTGGGGTAAGAGCTGGATAAGGGCAGCACCTAGATGTCCAACATCTGGGCTTGGCTTTTTCAAATTAAAAGTTTTTAACTTTTTTTAAATTTCAGAAACAGTACACGAATATATGCAATATAAATGATTTTTCAATGTATTTACCTGCTTTTTTCATTAAGCAGATGTGTTCATTGTCTTTACATACTAGCTCACATAGTTCTATCATTTTTTTTATGGCTACATCACGTTCCAGGATGGTCTATTATACACAGTACACATTAGCTGAGTTCCAGTTCTTTCCAGCACTGCGCTAAGTTCTGAAGATGTAGCAATGTAAAATAGTTCCTGTCTGCCCCTTATGGAGCATATACTATTACTAAATTTATCACACAAGTGTAATTCTGACTGTAGCAAGTATCATGAAGGAAAAACTCATGGTGCAATGAGCATATGTTAGAGAGGAATCTTCGGGGTATGGGTTTATCCGTGCTTTAAGTGATACCTTACTGGTGGACATACTTTTCTACTGCTATGCTGCAGTAATTAGTCTTGGCATAATTTTGTATATTGTGAGATTAGATCCATATAAATTTTTAGTAGTGGAGTGTATGTATTTCAAATTTGATGTATATTACAACATTGTTCTCTAAAAAGGCTGTGTCCATTTTCACTGGGAAATGAAGTCTTAAATTATTTCTAAACAAGATTCCTTATATAAGGTTCATTCCCTCTATTCTTTACTTTGTAGGAAGGAGGAGGAGGAGCGAAGGAGGCGTGAAGAGGAAGAAAGAGAACGTCTGCAAAAGGAGGAAGAGAAGCGTAGGAGAGAGGAGGAGGAAAGGCTTAGACGGGAGGAAGAGGAGAGAAGGCAAATAGAAGAAGAGAGGCTTCGGTTGGAACAGCAAAAGTAAGCATGTTGTATGGTTTGTCTTTGTAAATGAGAAGTGGACTACCACACCTTAGTACTTGACTTTTTACCCTTGTGTGCCTTAGAATAACTCTGTGTGCTGTTAAGACTGGGCAGTAGATCAATATTAGCTACTTGCCATTTGTACCAGTGATCTGTTACCAAAGAGGGCTTTGTCTTAAGTGTCAATTGGTTGCAAAAAGCAGGAATATATTGGGAGGATTTGGGATTAGCTCACAGAGCCTAGGGCCCAGAAGCAAGAGCTGAGGTTGCTTGATTGCCCTCTCTGTTTCTGGGTCCACATGACCTTTTGCCTCTGCTTCTCTCAGCTTCTGTCTCTGCTTCATTTTTCCTGCTCTCTGTAAATTGTCACTCTCTGCCTGGATTTACATGGTCTACGTTTCCATGCATCTCACGGAGACTGGCTGGAGTCTGAGGCCCAGTTAGAAATTCCTAGGAAAGGGAATCTAGTTGGCCCAGCCTATGTCAGGAGTTAGGAGATGAAACCATTTCCTACTCATTAAGAGCTGTGAGAGCAGCTGTCTCAGAAGGGACTGGTCCTTCAGGAGGGAGCTGTGGGTACAAAGAGGAGGTGATCAGCACCATAGAACACTGTGGGAAGAAGGCCTGGGACCCTAGGGGTAGCATGAGGGACAGGTTAAACCAGAGAACATGAAAGTTCATGGGTTTCTTCTCATTATTTCTGCATAGTAGCTCAGAAAAAGTTTCAGTGATAGCCTCAAACTAATCCAGGGCCTCATTCTACTTTGGAGAAAAACTATGAATACTGCTTTTTTTTTTTCCCTCCCAGAGGGCTTGCCCTAGGTGGACAAGGTATCAGGAGTTCGTGAGGTTTTGCTTTATTAATAGATTACCTTGAGTTTTTGTTAGGTTGGTCACATAACTGAGTTAAGCATGTGGTTCCTCTAAGAAAGAATATAAAAAATAATTTTAATAGTTTACAGAAATTAGTATCTCTAAACCAAGTATAAGGAGCCCTGGTGGTGCAGCGGTTAATTAAAGCATTTAGTGATTTGAACCCACCGGTGGCTCTGTGGAATAAAAGTCTGCTTCCATAAAGATTTCAGCATAAGAAACCCTACGGTTAGTTCTACTCTCATATAGGGTCGCTGGAAGTTGGAATCAACTCGACAGCACACAACAACAATGAACAACCAAGGGTGCCCAGATACTGTTTTCAGTGTTTCTTTTTAAGGCAGCCTTTAAATTTAAATAAAATGTTTTTAATTAAACGGATCCTCAAGTTTTCACTGGCTTTACTTACACTTACCGAGGCCACCTGTAACATCTTTTAACTATTCTCCTTCCTCTTACTGCTGTTCACGTATCTAAGTAGCAGAGCCATAACTAACAGTTTAATCCCTCATCTCTGCCATAGATAACATAGTGTCATGGCTTACAGCATCATGACTAAAGAGTATAGGCTCTGCAGCAGACTGCCGGGACCTGAATCCTGGCTCTGTCGTCTACTAGCAGCATAATCTTGGGCCAGTTACTGAACGCCCCCATTTCCCCGTCTGTGAAACCCTACCTTGGGGGTGTTGTGAGGATGAAATGGGTTAGTCCGTGTACGTGCTTTCAACACCGTGTGCCACACGTAAGGACACAATGAACGTTAGCGATTGTTGATGATGATGGTGGCGATGACGATAGACTTATTGTCCTCCCTCTCCATCCCAGATTTTCCTTGAAAAGCCTAAGTAAAAAGTTAGAGACCAAATTTATTTTCTTAAATCTTTCTTCTGGGCCTGGGACACATGCTGATGGGTATACATTTCTAGTTGAGTCATTTTGAAGAGTTATAAGCTTATAAAAAAATAACGAGGACATTTTATTTTGTCATGAACAATCTCCTGTAGTCAGACTAGTATATTTTTTAATGTTTTTAGGCAGCAGATAATGGCAGCTTTAAACTCCCAGACTGCCGTGCAGTTCCAGCAGTATGCAGCCCAGCAGTATCCAGGGAACTACGAACAGCAGCAAATTCTCATCCGCCAGTTGCAGGAGCAGCACTATCAGCAGTATATGCAGCAGTTGTATCAAGTCCAGCTTGCACAGCAACAGGTATGATAGAGAACCCCAGCTTTCAGCCTTAGAGAGAGAGTTTGTAGTTTCATCAGAACCCATGTTCTTTTTTTTTTTTTTTTTTTTTTTTAACAGTTGCTGCTATTAAATTTTACATTAGTTAGCCTCTTAAGGTAAAAGTAGCTTTTAGGTGGCTGTTATTAAGGACAGACTTTAGCACTGCACTGGCAGTTATGAAAGAAACTATATGGTATTGAAGCCGCAAATGATGAGGCCGTTAAAATCAGTTGTTGTAGGGTATTTGAGAGTTGTACGGACCAAGTGTCATTGTGATGAGTCTGGCACAGACCCTGGTAGTAGACCTGGAACCTTGAATGACTTGGGGAACTAGCCTTAGCTCAGGTATGTCCTTCAGGCCGTGCACTGTCATAGGCCCAAACAACATCCAGTGGGAGGACTTCCCTTCCCCGTGACTATAGACTGGTTCTTCAGAGCTGGGTTGCGACCATCCTGATTTTCATGCTAGATGAGCCTGGCGTCCTGGAATTGTGGAAGTGAGGGTACCCCAGAATTAGTAGCCCTAATTAGTTTTTGACCATAAGTAGGCAGTACTTACCTACAACACGTAAATATTCTCCCTCCAACTCCCCAACCCCAAATATTTTGCTTCCACGTAAGAGGATGGTTTAGGGGAAAGAACGCAGGACTGGGAGTCATATATACTTGGATCCTGTCCTGGCTTTGCCATTATCTTGTTTGTTCACAAGTTACCTGCTGCTCTGATCTTTCTGCTGCTTCTCCCAGTCTGTCAGAATGGAATATAAAATTAAAGTACCTTAGTCTTAATGGAAAGGAGCACTAGTGACGCAATGGTTAAGCGCACTCAGCTACTAACCTACAGTTTGGCTGTTCAAATGCACCCATCAAGTCCACAGAAAAAAGACCAAAGATTACAGCCTAGAAAACCCTATGGGGCACTTCTACTCTATTTTGTGTTTCTTTTTAAGGGAGGATTTAAATTTAAATAAAATGCTTTAAATTAAATGGATCCTCAAGCGATGGGGGTCATTGTGAGTCGGAATGGACTCGACAGCGCTTGACAACAACTATCTTGATGGAAGGTACTGATTTTACATTTGCTGTTTTCATCTTGTGGAGGCATAAAATGCCTCCTTAAACTTACCCTAGGTATATTTTACTTATTTGATTTTCACTTATAAAACAGCTACTACCTGTCAAAAGATCTGAGTGAAGAAAGGGGCTGCACCGTAATAGCTAAGCATTTCTTCTTAGATGAAATAATCTTGGTTGTCTTTGTAAAACTCATTAAATTCCATGAAAATATGTGTTCTTACCTAGAATACTTTTCTTCCCGAGTCTTTGGCATCAGTGAGAAGTTGAAAAGCACTACAGGTTTTGGTTAATCTATAAGAGGAGGAAAAGGATCCGAAACCAGGATTTATTCCAGAAAATAAGCAGCATTTTTGAGGCATTTCTTCTCTGTCGTCTCAAGTCTGTTCTTGTTTCTGTTTTAGCCTGTCACTCCCCTTTTCCTGCTTGTGTGTTAGGCAGTGGGGTAGGTTTTTTTTTTAATAGGATAGCTCACACACACTGTCCTGCTTGTAGGTTGCTGTCACTTAATGAGAATAAAGTCAGACAATTAGGGCAAAACCAAGAATCTTTGAAATGGAATTAGAATGTCATAATTTAGATTAGAATGATCAAACTCAGTTTATCAAATTGATTGTCTGTCTCTGGGAAGAAAGAAGGCAAGGAACTAGGGAAGGAACAAAGGGAACTTCAGCTGTATAAAGTATTAATTTTTACATAAATACTGAGCAAAATGACAAAATATGAACACTTGTTAATTTTGGGGCGTGGTTACATAGGTGTTTGGTACATTATTCCTGCACTTTTCTGTGCTTTTAAAAATGTCTCAAAGTATAGGAAAGAGATTATATAAAGAAATAATTTCAGTCTGTTGTTTATAATACAATAAAACCTGTGAAAGCTGGAACCTTTGTAAGGCGGAAACCTGTCAGGTATTTTCCGCTAAATAGTGATAGAAAAGTGGTGACGGCACTCTGTCAAAGGGGGAACACTTGCGAGACCCAGAAAGACAAGGCAGTCCCGTCAAGTTCCAGCTCTCACAGGTTTCACTGTAGATGCACGAGCAGTAGGATTGCAGAGGAAGGGGTTGTTCTTTTCAGGAGTGAGTTGCAAGAAAGCAACCATTTGAGCTGGGCCTGTTGAACATCAACACGAATGTTCTTTCTGCTTTCCTGTCATGCAGTGAATGTTCTGAGTGTGCTGCCTTTTTTTGGTTATATGTGCTTTTTCTAGAAAACTAATGCAGAAGTTAATTGAGAGTAGCTTAGTTTAGGCCTTGGGAGAAGGTACTTTTTAAATCCTTAAGAGTGTTGTTACTAGCCTGCTGTAGCAGAAGAGAGAGGTGTTGCTGTTTGTTTCAGTAAATGGTTTATAAATGAAATGTTCAATGAAACATGTATACAGATAGGCATAGGAAAAAGTGGAATGATGTGCCAAAATATGTCATTATCCCTAGATCATGGTATGTATAAAGGTATTTTCCAATTTTTTTTTTAACCACAGTGAATATATGCTTACTTGTGTGTTTTAGTTTTGAAAGTTACTTCAATGCCCAAATGGCTATCAGAAGTAGAATGGATAATTAAATTTAATATTTTCATAGTGGAATATTCTCTAACAATGTAAATGAATAAACTACAACTACTCATGACCCTGCAGCTAAACCTCCCGAAAGTAATGTTGAGTGAAAGAAGCCCGACATACAAGAGAACATAAACTACATGATTCCAGTGAAGTTCAGAAACAAGTAAAACTAATCTAGTGTCAGCTGTTACCCTTTGGGTTCTCTTGTGTCTGAAAGGGGGCATAAGGCAGAATGCTGGCATGCAGATCATTTAATGTATTATTTTTGTCTATATTTGATTTATTGGTTATTTTGGGAGGGTCCATATAGATTTTACCAATTACAGCTTCTGCCTTGTGAATTTTCTCGTGACCACATGTTTCCACCAAGTTTAATATTTCTCATTCAGATTTTATTGTCTAAATTATCAATATTCCATTCTTTCGTCTTTAAGGACAAATGTTGCTATGTTCAGCTCTTAATAGTTTTATTTTGGACTGATTATTTCTGCCTCGCCTCATTTTTCCCTGGTTCGCTTTTCTCCAGTGTTCATCAGATAACAAAAATACAATCCTCAGTCACAGTTTTTTGCCGGTGTTAACTGTCTGTCATTTTTAGCTGTTGTTTTTGATATTGTGTTGATAATATGAGGAGCCCTTGTGGCGCAGTGGTTAAAGCACTCAACTGCTAACTAAAAGGTCGGTGGTTATTAGTCGTCTTATTAGTAATTCGTTGGAGTGGAGCAGTTTGCAGGGCAAAGGCATAGGGTCAGATGCAAAGGTTTCCACTTGGTAGCCTTCCTGGTCATTGTATCTTCACTTTTTCTTAACTTGTAGGCAGCATTACAGAAACAACAGGAAGTGGCAGTAGCCGGGGCTTCTTTGCCTCCATCCTCAAAAGTGAACGCAACTGGACCAGGTGATATGATGTCAGTTAATGGACAGGCCAGAACCCACACTGACAGCTCTAAGAAAGAACTAGAACCCGAAGCTGCAGAAGAAGCCTTGGAGAATGGACCAAAAGGTACTGTTTGTCACATGTGTTCACCCATCCAGATGTCATAGTTTAGACTCCATGAAAAGCAAAAGCCAGGAGGTCAGCTTAGCTAGCTTTTGAAAGCGGTTCCATATTTTTGAGAGTTGAACCATTTTTCGCTCTTTTTAGTCTGAATCTTGATGCTTCTGGTGACCCTTAAAATGCTATAGAAGAGTAAGTCAGATGTCTCTTGGACACTTTGGGTTATCTTACAGTGTGCATTGGTTCTCTATTGCTGTGTAAGTTTACACCCAAATTTAGTGGCTTAAAATAGCAGTAAACATTTACTGTCACACAATTTCTATGGGTCAGGAATTCCAAGAACAGCGTAGTTCGGTGGTTCTGGCTCAGGGTGTCATGAGGTTGCAGTCAAGATGTTGACTGGGCCTGTAGTTGTCTGAATACTTGGCAGGGACTAGAGGATCTGCTTCTGAAGTGATTTTCTCATATGGCTGGCAGTTTGGTACTGGTCTGTAGCAGGAGACCTCAGTTCCTTGCCCAGTGAAGCCTTTCTATAGGGCTGTCTTCAAGACACAGTGACTGGCTTCCTCCAGAGCACGTGATCCAAGAGAGAACAAAGCAGAAGTGGCAGTGTCTTTGATGCCCTACCGTGGAAGTCATAAGCCATCACTTCCATTGTATTCTATTGGTTACACATACCAGTCCTGATACAGTGTGCGTGAGAGCTATACAAAGTGCATAAATAATCGAAGGTGACGATCACTGGGCGCCATCTTGGAGGCTAGCTACTATATATTACAGGTTTTTTTTTGTTTTGTTTTGTTTTTTTTTGAGAGAAAGTACTATGGTACCCAGAAAAAAGTGTTTTTCAAAGCTCTATTAGCTTTTCTTGGGCAGCTCATTCATTCATTTAGCAACTGGGTAAAGGCATTCTAAGTGCTAGGGATATAGTAGTGAGGCAGAATAACACACATAAAATGTAAACTGTAGCTGTGATAAATACTGTGGTGGAGAAGAAGGTACATTATACTTTGGGAACACCTAATATAGGGCATTTGACCTAGTCAGAGAGGTCACCAGAGGCTTTCCTGAGGAAGGGACAGTTGAGCTGAGATCTGAAGCAAGGGTAGGAGTTAGCTAAGTAAGAAGGAAGAGAAGAGTATTTTAGTGACAGTGTGCAGTAGTTTATAAGAAATTTGGTTTCAGAGATCTTCCTTGTCTTTTTAAACAAGTAACAAAAAATAACTTCAGAAAAGACCTTCTATTCCCTTGGTTTGCTTCTCCCTCTCACACTCCCCACCATGAAGAATTGACCAGTATTTTCAAATGAAAGAATCTTTTGTTAAAGACCCTGTGACTGAATCTGGAATACCTGTTAAATAGTCTCAGACACATAGATACTGCTCAACAAAACTTTACCCTGTTTTAGTCTTGTCCAAATTTTTCTGTTTCTTTGACCTCCTTTTTGAATGGCTCCTAGAACTGCGGAATACTTGGAGGTCAAGACTTTTTTTCAACATACAGACTAAAGTCAAAGCCTGGTTTTCTTTGGCCACGACCAGAACAGTCCAGATCTCTCTTCCTTGCTAGAACGTTTCCCTGGGCCCAGTTAGGGAGTTTCCAAGGTCATTCTTAAATCCCTTCATGCAATTAGAGTGTTGAAAAAAATCACTTCTGAGGTGATGGATTGCATTTGTTGCTTGAAGTGGTGGTATATGACCTCTGAATGCCTGTGATATTGTTAAATGTAGTCAGTTTGGGAAAGACTCCATGAGGAGGCTTTTATATTCCTTCCAGTCCTTGATCTAAACTAGTTGTAGCCCTGAGGCCAGATGTATTGCACTTGGTGCCTAAGTACTGTTGGCAGCTGGTCCTAAGCAGATGTTGCTGCCTGCAAGTGAAGACTAGTCCGCTTTAGCGTCTGTAATTCCTGTTGCCTTTAGACTCTCTTCCAGTAATAGCAGCTCCATCCATGTGGACACGACCCCAGATCAGAGACTTTAAAGAGAAGATTCGGCAGGACGCAGATTCTGTGATTACAGTGGGCCGAGGAGAAGTTGTCACTGTTCGAGTACCCACCCACGAGGAAGGATCATATCTCTTTTGGGAGTTTGCTACAGACAATTATGACATTGGGTTTGGGGTATATTTTGAATGGACAGACTCTCCAAACACTGCTGTCAGCGTGCATGTCAGTGAGTCCAGCGATGACGAGGAGGAGGAGGAAGGTACAGCCAATATTCTGTATTCAGTAGCTGCTAGGTTGTATGTTGGCAAAAATGGTGCTACAGTTCAGATGTCAGCCATTTTTATGCTTACTGATTAAGTCTTCTTGCAAAGGGAAAAACCTCTTCGTTAGTGGAATCTTAAGCTGAAAAGTTATGAGAAAGCCAGTCTCATCTAGGGGAATGGGACCTGGACGTGAAATTTTCTGAATGCCAGGAGAGTGGCAGTTTATCGTTCTACTGCATTCTGAAAAACGGACCTTGTATGTTGAAAAGCCAAATGTGTGAGATTACTTTGAAAAATTTTAAAGGAGTAAGTAAGAAATTCTGTCAATCTTGAAATTTATTTAAATTTATAGTTCTGGTATTAGCTTTTTTAGGTAATTATTCTAAGATTTTTTTTTTTATGTAAACAGAAAAAGCTGACCAGAACATCCCACCTTAAAAAGTTTTTCAGTTCTTCTCTTTGGAAATGCCAAAGTGTAATTTTTTATTTTCTCTGAATAGGTAGACAAAATTGTGTGTTTCCAAGGACAGTCTAAACTATCTTGGTCTAGCAAGTAGGTTACAAAGTGTAGTACTTATTAATTGAGAAGTTGGTCTCCTTTATTTTGTTATTCAAAAAAGTCAGAACTGTAAGCTTTTCTACACAGCTAGTAAGCATGTAAATTATTTGTTGACCTGATTGAGAGTGATACAGGAGGAGTGCCCTGACTCTGGGAATGGAACAAACACCATCACAGTTGTCTGGGACTAACCTTTCAGGTGGCTTGTAAACAGAGTGCTTCGTCTTGAAGAGGGTTGGTGATGTAGTTCCACAGGGATTATATTGGGATAAATTTAAAGAGGTAATGTTTAGGGAAGTGAAGAGAGCCTGTCTTAGTTATCCAGTGTTGCTATAACAGAAATACCACAAGCAGATGGCTTTAACAAACCAAAATTTATTCTCTCACAGTCTAGGAGGCTAGAAGTCTGAATTCAGGGCACTACCTCAGGGGAACGTTTTCTCTCTCTGTCAGCTCTGGGGGAGGTCCTTGTCTTCCCATGGGGCTAGGAGTTTCTCAGCCCAGGGACCTCAGGTCCAAAGGACGCGCTCTGCTCCTGGCTCTTCTTTCTTGGTGGTAGGAGGTCCCTCTCCTCTCTGCATACTTCTCTTACATCTCACAAGAGATTGTCTCAAGATACAGCCTAACCCTATAGATTATGTCCTGCCTCATTAACATAACTGCCTCTAATCTTGCCTCATTAACATCATCATAAACCCGTTGCCATCGAGTCGATTCCGACTCATAGCGACCCTATAGGACAGAGTAGAACTGCCCCATAGGGTTTCCAAGGAGCAGCTGGTAGGTTCAAACTACAGACCTTTTGGTTAGCAGCCAAGCTCTTAACCACTGCGCCACCAGGGCTCCCATTAACATCATAGAGGTTAGGATTTACAACATATAGGATAATTATATCAGATCACAAAATGGAGGACAACCACACAATACTGGGGATCATGGACTAGCCAAGTTGACATATTTTTGGAGGACACAGTTCAATCCATGACAGAGCCTAAATCAACTTTTGAGGTACACAGTTATTCCAGTCATTTTACTATAACCATACCACACTCTGGGGTGTTAGGTATGGAAACACACAGCAGGTGTGCCATAAGCATTTCTTGAAATTAAGTTTAATATTTAATGCTTAATTTAATATTCATCATATTTAATTTAACAATCAGTTTTAAGCTTCAAAAACAGTTTTTGTACCATTACCTACCATTGTCTATACCTGTCCCATATTTTCATCAGAGCAACCCATAAATGCCAGTACATCTTGCAGATTGACTCTCACCCCAGAAGCGGATTAGAAATCTTGTATTATATTCAGGTCCAGATTTGAGCTGACAAATGTGGAACCATGTCCATGGGCCAGTGTCATTTAGGAGTCGCCTTGTCTTACATGACATTTGGTTTTTAGCAGTCTTTATTCCAGAGTACCACTAGTAAGATAGAGCACTGCCCATAAATACTACTGACTGAATTAGAAAAAATACAAGAGTGAAAACAGAGGAGAAGAGGTGAGAGACCTTAGCAGATTGGCCAGGCATAACTACTGTTGTCTGAGGTGTCCCTCAGCAACATCAGAACCAGGCACTACAGAGTCCTGTACTGGGCTTTTGGATGCATCATAAAAAACCAAAACCAAACCAGTTGTCGTCGAGTCGATTCCAACTCATAGTGACCTGATAGGACAGGGTAGAAGTGCCCCATAGGGTTTCCACGGAGCAGCTGGTGGGTTCGAACTGCTGACCTTCTGGTTAGCAGCGGAGCATATCCCAGGGACTCATTAAAATCAGACTATTTGCAGACGTCTGGGAAAGAGTTTTTTTTGTATGCAAATTATTGAACTTACCAAGAGCTTTGTGAACAAACAAAAGAATTCTCTGTTCAGAAGTGGGTTGAGGTAATACATTTTTCTTGGGTTGTCTGGTGGGGAGCTTCTAAAAGGAAGTACTCCTAGCCTAAGCTCTGAGCTGGTTACAGTTTTGGGGCTATTGATGTTGGGACGAGCACTGACAAAAATGACTGGGGTCCAGTGCCTGTCTCGAGGTGAGAACCTCAGTGTCCTTGACCTTAGCCCTAATGGAAAAAAAAAAAAAACCCCGTTGCTGTCGAGTCGATTCTGACTCATAGCAACCCTATAGAATAGAGTAGAACCAGCCCATAGGGTTTTCAAGGAGCGGCTGGTGGAATCGAACTTCCATCCATTTGGTTAGCAGTCGTAGCTCTTGATCACTACACCCACTCTGTATCCCTAAAATGGAAGAGAACGTTACCCACTTCTGTACCCATTCCTTATCATAAAATGATTTGCGACTAAAATGAATCCATTAGAACCTCTGTATTAGCAGCGTATACAGTGAGGGCTTACTGTTCCTAAGAGTTGTTTGCTAAGAGGGAGCATAAGTTTCTCCTGATGAAGATTTAGCAAATTCAGATGCCTTCAGAGGCTCCTGTACCACCATGTCTTATCCACGTTGTAGGAGTCCTTTTGGCTTCACTTAGGAGGGAAGACGAGTTCGAAGTTTCCTGATTTGGTTTGGTCTTAGGTCCTAAAAGTAGACAGAAGAATTTTTCTCTGAAGTATACGTGGTAACCCAGACTCCTATTTTTTTTTTTTTAATCTTTTAATTTTATTTTATTATACTTTAAGTGAAAATGTACAATTCAAGTTAGTCTCTCATACAAAAACTTACACACATGTTGTTATGTGACCCTAATTGCACTCCCTATACTGTGACAGCACACTGCTCCTTTCTACTTCTGATTTCCCGTCCAGATTCCTATCTTAATTCATTTTCTCTGTTGTTTCTGAGTCTCAAGTCTTGGTTGAAATTGATGAAAGGTGCATCATTATCCATCCCAGTAACCTTTAGTTTTGCAGATTTTGAACAAAATTTCTATCTTGAATTAGTGGACCAGTCTGTTTCATGAATGTCCTTCTAGGCAACTGTGTATTTCTCATTTGTACATGAACAACATTTAATTTTAGGTATTGCCATGGTAAAGCCTACTTTTGAGGCCTACTTTTTAAGAGTGTTTTCTGCTTTTTCTGTTTTTCCCAATAAGCCTTTTATTTTAGAATAGATGTATAGAAAAGTTGCAAAGATGTACAAAGAGTTTCTGTATACTCAACACTCATTTTCCCTGTTGTTAGCATTTTACATTGTACAGTAAAACCTGTAAAAGCCAGAACCTGTGTAAGGCAGAAGCCTGTCAGACAAGGAAAACTCAAATGTTTTCCACTAACAGAGAGCTGTAAGGAGCCTCGGTGGCACAGTGGTTAAGTGTTCAGCTGCTAACTAAAAGATTGGTGGTTCAAACCTACCGGCCGCTCCATGGGAGAAAGATGTGACAGTCTGCTTGCGTAAAGATTCTAGCCTTGGAAACCCTATGGGTCAGTTCTACTCTGTCCTTTAGGGTCACTGTGAGTCAGAATCGATTCAACAGCAGTGGGTAATAGAGACCGATAGAAGAGTGGTAAGACTGTACCCTGTCAAGAGCAGAAAACTTATGAGACCCGGAAAAACAAGACAGTTCCATCGAGTTCCGACTCTCACAGGTTTCACCGTACGTTGGTATGTTTGTCATACCTAATGAACCAGTATTGGTCTATTATTATTGACTGAAGTCCATATTTATTCAGATTTCCTTAGTTTTTGTTGAATTTTCTTTTTCTGTTCCAGGATACCACAGTCTAGTTAGTGGTCATGTCTCCTTAAGCTCCTCTGGACTGTGAGAGTTTCTCAGACTTCCTTGTTTCCTGATGATGACCATTGACAGGCATCTCCCAGTTAACTTGTGCCCCCAAAATTTACTCTGCGATGTTATAAACCTAAAAATCTTTTATCTTCTGTGTTGAATGTTCCTTTGACCTATTTCCTTGAGGCTGTTTATATTTAATATGTTACATGAAACTTTTAAGCTTGTTCATAATTTTCTTATAGTTAACTCCTATAGTTTTCTAGAGGTATTTTTTTTCCTAATCTCATATCATTACTGTTTAGGAAACTATAACTGGGGCAAACCTATAATCAGAGCTCATTTTTTGCTACTTGTATTATCTGGGTTACACAGGCATAGGTGAATGCCTGTTTTCAGGGTATCTCTGAATGCCTGCCTCCACTGTGGTTTCCTCATTTTACTCTTTATAAATGTCAAACATAGAAGGTAACAGTCCTCAAAGGCTTCCTTTCCCCTTCCTGAAACAGGGAGGACTCCCATATTGTTGAAAACAGGGAGTATTTGAGCAACATTTTCCTTGGTTTTACTCCTATTGGGAAAAATTAGGAATTGAATGGATATGGAAGAGGAAAAATGGGGCCCAGAAATAGGAGCAGTGGTCAGAGTACAGAGAGGGATAGGATGCTGATGGCTAACACAACCTGGTGTTCCCACTGGGCTCCCAGGGCGCAGAACAGTGCTTGGTACAGAACAGGTGCTCAGGTGTGTGGATGAATGCATGCATGAACAGACACGTGCTGGCATGTGGATAAGTGCAGAATGGATCGAAAGAATTCTTGAAAGAGTACTTTCTCAAAGAAAGGATAGACTATAATTGCTTGCTGCAAATATGGTTTTCTTGGATCTATTCATTGACTTCTGTCTTATTCTTTCTCATAGAAAACATCACTAGTGAAGAGAAAGCCAAAAAGAATGCCAGCAAGCCTCTGCTGGATGAGATTGTGCCTGTGTACCGACGGGACTGTCATGAAGAAGTGTATGCTGGCAGCCACCAGTATCCAGGGAGAGGAGTCTATCTCCTCAAGTTTGACAACTCCTACTCTCTATGGAGGTCAAAATCAGTCTACTACAGAGTCTATTATACTAGATAAAGATGTTGTCACAGTCTGGCATCTAGGGTTGGGCAGAAGATGGCATTTAATTTGGAAATTTCATTTGACTTCTGTGGAGCAATGGAGTCAGTGTTTACTCGATTGATTTTGGTCTGAAGGTTTGTGACCTATTGGTGGGAATCAGGATTTCCCTGAGACCCTTTAACATTAATACTTTGGGGTTAAAGGGATTCCTCAGACTCATCCAGCCCTTGCACACTGACCAGCAGAGTCTCTGGTGGATGCTGAAGTTACATGAACTACGTGTTAAATCTCTAAAGTCTCAAAAATAAAACATCCCAGCACTGACCCAACTTGGCTGATGGTTAGTCCATTGCTGCCTGTTCCATGTGTTGTATGAGAGCCCCTACTTATACTGTCCCCTCATTTGAAATCTTTATGTTAAATAGGCTATGTGTGATAAACAGCTGGCTTTGATTGAAGGTCACCATTTTTACAACCTTAAAAACTCAAGACCTCACTGATTAAAATAGAAAAAGAAATTGTCTCAATTTGATCTTGTTCTGAATGACCCAGATTGTTTGTGCTTCCGGTGCAGCTGTTTAGTTCAGAGTTATATTACAGAGAATTATTTTCTGAGATAGTCTTAACCTAGAATGTTCAAACCCAACTGACGATTGAAGTATCAAGACGCATAGAACACATCCAACACCCTTCTCAGCGAGCCTCCACAAATTCTCAGTCTTTTTTCTCTTCATCTGTTTTCCAGACTACCAATAGCAGAGCAAAATTAATTAGTTTTGTCTTAATGGTGGCTATATAGATCATCTCAAAGTGCAACTGTTTTTCGCACAACCATACAGTTAGGGATTTTGTAGTTACATTGGCACCTACTGAATTTAAATATTTAGAATCATTTTAATATAATTTAGTGATGAGGAGTAACATTGCACCAATATGGAAATCACTGCCAGAGACAGTCCATTTTCTTTTTGTTACTACTTAGGCACCAATCCTTTGTGATTCCAGTTTGGAATTACTTACTAGAGAGAGTTGGAAATACACGTGCACATGCTTAAATTTTATAGCTTTAATCTGTATTATGTCTTTACGGATGGAAAGAGGTACATCTTTGTTTTCCTCACTGAAAACAAATATGAATTCATTGCCTCAAATTTGCATAAGTGATTAACTAGTCTAGAGATTGTTTTCAGAAGGGAGTGTGGTATAGATAAAAAATCACAAAAGTGGCAGTATACACTTAACGTTGTTATATGTTGTTACTGGAATACTTAGATGTTTTTATTTCAAATCAATCACTTCTTGTAGAAGGGTTTTTGTTCGCTGCGGCATATTCAGTTCACTACATAACGAGCTGCTCGAGTTTCTTACGTACTGCCTTTCTTTCTGTTTTTAATACCTGGTTTTGTACATATCTAACTCTTTTCTCTCTTGGTTGTTCAGAAATTGGATTGTTTTCTCCTAAGAAGTGCATAATTTGTGTTTTTTAATTTTGATTCAGAAGTAGCCCAGCTCATAGGTGTCCAACCATACTGTCACGTCCAGAACGTCCGTCAGGCTGTCCAACAGCTCTCATGTACATATGGTATAGAAACCATGGGGGCAAGGCACTTCCTGGCATTTTTTTTTTTTTTTAAATGAGAAAAATACTGTATTTAAAATGTAAAATAAACTTTTAAAAAGCAGGCACTAATATATATTTGTTCCAGGCTTTGATTACAGATTTTGTCCTTACACGTTAAGATGAATTATCTTCTAAAAATGTCGTTCTTGGGAGCAGTGTGTTACTTTACATAGCGATTCCTGTCACGTGTCATGTCAGACATTTTTGGTTTTAAACTTTTTTATTGCCTTTGGCTGTTGATTAGTACAGTACAAGTGCGATTTCAAAAAGATCTTGAAATAATATATTTAATCAATTAAAATGTTTATCTGTAACTTGTTGGTGTTTCATTACTATAGTTGCTCTCTGAAGCATTAGTACTGTATTTCATTGTTTCAGTAGGACAAGAAGAAATGTTTTAAATGACCTTTCCTGGCTTAGAAAAAGATCTAGTTAAAAAACAACAATACATGACTTCTTTTCTGGCAAATTATTTTGTTTCTGCTGTGAAGTACCCCAGTGAGTTAAGATTTAAATTTTCTCAGACTTGATGAAAAGGAAAGCACTGACTTTTCTTACTGAAAGTGACTTGTTATAAACTGTTTCCCTGCACAGCCATGTATGTGTGTAGCTTGTTCGTTGGAGTGCGCATGGAAAATCCAAAACAGCTCCAGAGGGGTGGCACTTACTCAGAATGGGTGATTGCAAAGCGGTAATGAGGGGAGTGCCCAGTCCCAGTCCTTGTGCTATGGAGTGCCAGAAACTCTTCTGCTTAGAATTGGCCCCACTGAAATGCAGGGTGGCTTGGGTGTTTTTCTTTTGAAATATGGAGTAGACAAAAAGTGGTGATCATCTTGGTATTTCTGCTGTGTGGGCTGCTGTAAAGCCAGACTGGAGGACAGTTAAGGAGAGCTGCTGATGTGTGAGCGCCCCTGGAAACCACGCTGCTGAGTCTTGACCATCTGTTTTGTGGAAGAGGAGAAGCAACCAACTCAGAATGATAAATAATCGCTGATACCTCATGGGGCTTAGAGTGCGGCAGTCTCAGCCGAAACCGTTGTTGCGTCTGTCCCCAGCTGCTGCTCCACCCATGTCAGCAACCTAAGGACGTGGGCATGTGTGTCTTCTTGGGGTAGAGTAAATAATAACTTATTTCTGTTCACTGACTGCTCAATCTATGTGTAATTAACTGTTGGTCTTTTATCTCACACATATAAGCCTAGGATTATTCACTTTCTCATTGGACATTTTTCAAGACCAAGTTGATTATTGGCCTTCAAATCCCATTTTGAATTATTATGTTGTCAGTATTCCAAGTGCTTATTATTTTGATTTCCTTTGTCATGAAAGGCAAAAGCACTCTTATAGTTGGCATGTCACATGCAAGTTGTGACTTGACTTAGGGCACTTAATACTAAGTGGCTGATTTTTCCAAATTGACGTTGCCATTTGAACTCAGTAACTCATGGGCTAAAAGTATAGATTGGAGCAGTTAACTCATTTCTGATAACTGTAGTGAAAGCTTGTGTCTATCACACAAACTGTTATCTCAAAGTCTGTTTCTGGAAAGAGCAAGTACCAGTGGGATTACAAATGCTTATCTTTTTTTTTAATCTTTCTTTAATTACATTTCTATACAATTTTAACAGTTTTTACCCTTTTGCAAGATCATCAATTTAAATACCTCTAGTTGAAATTGGTCCACCTTTTCTTTGGCACGGCAGATATATAAATGTAAACATTTTTTCATAAGGTCTACATTTTGCAACTTTTTTATTCCAGATTATGTCTTGGGGAACTTTCCCTGTTAGTAAATAGAGATCTGTGTTCTTTTAACGTGCTGTGTATTCTTCCAAAGAATGACTATTTGGCCATTTTTCTGTTACCGAGCATTAGTTAGTTCTGATTTTTTTGTTACCATAAATGATGTTCCAGTGAGCATCGTTTTATATGTCTGCAAATCTGCATGAGTTTTTCAAAGGTAGATGCTGAGAAAATGCTGGGTCAAATGCACAGGCTCTGTGTATTTTTTAATTTTTGTAGACACTGACAAATTGTCCTCCAAAGAGGCTGAACTGATTTCCACTCCCATCAATATTATATGAGAATATGACATTTTCCCTGGCAACATTTGATATTATCAGGCTTAAATTTTGGTCAACTGGATGGGCAAAAAATTAACTTCATTTTAATATGTGTTTCCTTGATAAATTGTAAGGTTAAGTATCTATGTTTATTGGTCATTTGTAGTTCCTCTCCTATAAATTGCCTGTTTGTATCCTTTACTCATTTTCCAGTTGGGTAATTTTTTTATATTGATTCATTAGCATTTTAAAAATACAATTTGTATACTAATCATCAGTTATATATAAGTATTTTCTTCCAGTTTATTGCTAGTCTTAATTTTGTTTATGGTGGTTTGTAGGTTGTTTGTTGGTTTTTTGATTTTGTTTTCCTTTTTCAGTCGTAGTTATTTTAAATTATGTTATCAATGTCATCCATTTTTTTCCATTACTTTTGCTTCTTTCCATATATATATGGGTCTGTTTCAGAAATCTGTTCCATTTATTTGTCCAGTTATGTACTAATATCATGCTTTAAATTACTATGGTTTTATAATATATTTTGATATAAGGCAAATCTCCACTGTTCTTTTGATATTTTCTTGGATATTTTTGCACCTTTACTCTCATAAATTTAATCATCAGCTTGTCATGTTTCATGAAAATTCTTACTAGGATTTACACTGGAATATTGCCTTGAATTTATAGATTTACTTTGTAGACATTCAGCTACTGATTTCTAATGTGAGCTTAGATGACTAAAAGATTGAGACTTGATGACTTGATGACTTTAAAAGATACTGAATGGTGTCTTCAATAGAAGAGATGGAAGGTACAGCTCTCCAGTAGTCTTTTCTGCCATTATTATTTCGGATACTGGCTAATCTGGGGCAACAGAAGACTCAAAAATAAAATGGCTCAAATAAGATTGTTTGCTCTCTTTTTATAGGTTAAAGAAGTTAACTGGTGTAGGGTGGGTGGGCTCCAACACTTCATTAAGTGGTTGAAAACTCCAGGTTTATTTTGTTTAACCATGCTAAGGGATGGTATTGTTTTTCTATGCATGGTTAGAAGCTGGCTTGCTGGCAGCACAGTCTCATTTCAGCCTGAGAGGGAGGGAGGGCCCATGCCATTAGGAAGTACTTAGTCACGTGGCCTCCACTAGCTGCAAGAGCTGTTGGGAACTGTCTATAGCTGGGCAGTCAGTCATGTTCCCAGCCAGATCTCAGAGAGGAGCAAGTATCTATAGAATTACACAAAGGAAAACAGATTGTAATAAACAGCAGAGTGCCCGCACTGCGCTAAGCATTGATCAGGTGAGTTTTAAAATATATAACTTGCATTGATGTTTTTCCTCATTATAAAAGCCACACATAGTTTTTGTAGAAAATTTAGATCATGCACGTAGGCAAAACGAATTAAAACTAAAATTACAGACCTACCACTAACAGTTAATGGGTGTCATTTTGGGATATTTCCTTCCGGTCTTTTTCTTTTTCCTTCTAATTTTCAGTTATAGTTCTAGCATACAGAGAAAGAAAATAATGAGTTCTCATGTACCCACCACCCCCATTGGTCATGTCTTACAATTTTGCCCTATTTGCTCCCATTCTTGTCTAACTAATAAAACAGTGAGAGAGTTTGAGGTCTGTGTACCTTTTCCTGATTACCATTCCCCCTTCTTCACAAAGATAACCTTACCCTGATTTTGATGTGTTATCATTCTGTATGGTCTTTATAACAAATGTGTGCTTCCATAAAAAATAAGTAGCATGATTTTGTAAAATGCTTTTGAATTTTTTAGTAAAATCTCATTTGGAACTTTTTTTCCTAATCCACATTGTTTTTCAGTGGTATGCAGTTGATTCTTGCAGCTCTACTATTGTATAGTTCCTTTCTTCAGTAACTTGTCATATGGATATATGTACCATGTGGTCATTCTTTTGCTGTTGGTCATTTAGGGTTTGTCCCAGGTTTCTACAGTTATAATCATTCTTGTACATGTCTGCTTATGCTCATGTGCAAGAATTTCTGTAGTGTGTACCGAAAAGTGGAATTGTTGAGTCATAAGCTGTGTGGATCTCAAACTATTCTGTTGTTGCTAGGTGTCAGTTCTGACTCATAGCAACCCTATGTACAACAGAATGAAACACTGCCCAGTCCTGTGCCATCTTCACAATCGCTATGCTTGAGCCCGTTGTTGCAGCCACTGTCTCTCAGTCCATCTCATTGAGGGTCTTCCTCTTTTTTGATGACCCTCTACCAAGCATGATGGCCTCCTCCAGGGACTGATCCTTACTGATAACATGTCCAAAGTATGTGAGATGAAGTCTCCTCATTCTTGCTTCTAAGGAACATTCTGGCTGTACTTCTTCCAAGACAGATTTGTTTGTTCTTCTGGCAGTCGATGCTATATTCAGTATTCTTCACCAACACCATAATTGACCAGCATCAGTTCGTCTTCCATATTCATTGTCCAGCTTTCGCATGCATATGAGGCTATTGAAAACACTATGGCTTAGCACGAAAAAAAAAAAGACCAGACTTACTGGTCTGACAGAGACTGGAGAAACCCCAAGAGTATGGCCCCTGGACACGCTTATAGCTCAGTAATGAAGTCACTCCTGAGGTTCACCCTTCAGCCAAAGATTAGACAGGCCCATAAAACAAAGCGAGACTAAATGTGCACAGTAGCCCAGGGGCAAGGACAAGAAGGCAGGAGGGGACAGGAAAGCTGGTAATGGAGAATCCAGAGTCGTCAAGGGGAGAGTGTTGATGTGGGGTTGGCAACCAGTGTCACAAAACGATGTGTGTATTGTTTAATTAGAAACTAGTTTGTAAACCTTCATCTAAAGTATGATTAAAAAAAAAAAAAGCTGTTGAGGCTGCTTATAAAACACCATGGCTTGGGTCAGGCACACCTTAGTCTTCAAGGTGACATCTTTTTAAGACTTGAAAGAGGTCTTTTGCAGCAGATTTGTCCAGTGCAATAGGTCGTTTGATTTCTTGACTTCATGGACATTGATTGTGGATCCAAGTAAAATGAAATCCTGGACAACTTCAGTCTTCTTCGTTTATCATGATATTACTTACTGGTCCAGTTG
The DNA here is from genome assembly GCA_030035585.1 of Dugong dugon. NCBI lineage: Eukaryota > Metazoa > Chordata > Mammalia > Sirenia > Dugongidae > Dugong > Dugong dugon. The sequence goes on along the minus strand of CM057469.1, from coordinate 15,513,468 downwards.
TGAGGATTTTTGTTTTCTTTAAGTTGAGGTGTAATTCATACTGAAGGCTGTGGTCTTTGATCTTCATAAGTAAATGCTTCAAGTCCTCGCTTTCAGCAAGCAAGATTGCGTCATCTGCACAAAGCAGGTTGTTAATGAGTCTTCATCCAATCCTGATGCCATGTTCTTCATATAGTCCAGCTTCTGGGATTATTCGCTCAGCATACAGATTGAATAGGTACAGTGAAAGGATACAACCCTGACACACACCTTTCTTGACTTTAAACCATGCAGTATCCCCTTGTTCTGTTCAGACAATCTCTTGGTCTATGTACAGGTTCCTCATTAGCACAATTAAGTGTTCTGGAATTCCCATTCTTTGCAATGTTATCCAGAATTTGCATAGTCAATAAAATACAGGTTGGTTGGCCAGATAGCTGTCTTCTGGATTTCTTGGCATAGACAAGTGAACACTTCCAGCGCTGCATTTGTTTGTTGAAACATGTCAGTTGGTATTCTGTCAATTCCTGGAGCCTTGTGTTTCGTCAGTGCCTTCAGTGCAGCTTGGACCTCTTCCTTCAGTACCATCAGTTCTTGATCATATGCTGCCTCCTGAAATGGTTGAACACAGACCCGTTCTTTTTGGTAAAGTGATTCTGTGTATTCATTGCACCTTCTTTTGATGCTTACTTCATCATTTAATATTTTCCCTGTAGAATCCTTTAGTATTGCAACTCGAGGCTTGAATTTTTCCTTCAGTTCTTTCAACTTGAGAAATGCCGAGCATGTTCTTCCCTTTTGGTTTTCTAACTCTCGGTCTTTACACACTTCATTATAATACTTCACTGTGTGTTCTGGAGCCCCCCCCCCCTTTGAAATCTTCTGTTCAGCTCTTTTACGTCATCATTTCTTCCGTTTGCTTTAGCTACTTGACGTTCAAGAGCAAGTTTCAGAGTCTCTTCTAATGTCCGTTTTGGTCTTTTCTGGCTTACCTGTCTTTTTAATGACTTCTTGCTTCATGTATGATATCCTTGATATCATCCCACATCTCGTCTGGTCTTTGGTCATTAGTGTTCTGTGCATCAAATCTGTTCTTGAGATGGTCTCTAAATTCAGGTAGGATATACTCAAGGTCGTACTTTGGCTCTCGTGGACTTAGTTCTAATTTTCTTCAACTTCAGCTTCAACTTGCATATGAGCAATTGATGGTCTTTTCCACAGTTGGCCCCTGGCCTTGTTCTGACTGATGATACTGAGCTTTTCCATAGTCTCTTTCCACAGATGTAGTCAATTTGATTCCTGTTTATTCCAACTGGCGAGGTCTATGAGTATAGTCTGTTTATGTTGGTGAAAAAAGATATTTGCAATAAAGAAGTCATTGGTCTTGCAAAATTCTATCATTCGATCACCGGCATCATTTCCACCACCAAGGTCATATTTTCCAAATACCAGTCTATCTTCTTTGTTACCAGCTTTCACACTCCAATCGCCAGTAATTATCAGCGCATCTTGATTGCATGTTTGATCAATTTCAGACTGCAGAAATGGTGAAAATCTTCAGTTTCTTCATCTTTGGCCTTAGTGGTTGGTGTGTAAATTTGAATAATAGTATTATTAACTCGTCTTCCTTGTAGGCATATGGATATTATCGTATCACTGACAGCGTTGTACTTTAGGATAGATCTTGAAATGTTGCTTTTGATGGTGAACGTGATACCATTCCTCTTCTATTTGTCACTCCCAGCGTAGTAGACCATATATATGATTGTCTGATTCCGAATGGTCAGTACCAGTCCATTTCAACTCACTAATGCCTAGAATATTGATCTTTATGCGTTCCATTTCATTTCTGACAACTTCGAATTTTCCTAGATTCATACTTTGTAAACTCCATGATCTAATTATTAATGGATGTTTGCAGCCATTTCTTCACATTTTGAGTCGTGCCATATCAGCAAATGGAGGTCCCAAAAGCTTGACTCCATCCACATCGAGGTCAACTCTACTTTGAGGAGGCAGCTGTTTCCCAGTTGTTTTTTGAGTGCCTTCCAACCTGAGGGGCTCCTCTTCCAGCACTATAACAGACAGTGTTCCACTGCTATTCATGAAGTTTTCACTGACGAATTTTTTCAGAAGTAGACTGCCAGGTCCTTCCTAGCCTGTCTTAATCTGGAAGCTCCGCTGTAAAACCTGTCCACCAACGGTGACCCTGCTGGTATTTGAAATAGCAGTGGCAAAGCTTCCAGTATCACAGCAACATCCAAGCTACCACAGTATGACAAACTGACAGACACGTGGTAACGAACTATTCTAGTAATGCAAAACTGCTCTTGGAATGATTATGCCAGTTAAACTCCCAATAGCAATGTACCTGAGTTCATGTGTACCACATTCTTGCCAACAGTTGTTAGATTTTGTAATTTTATCAATTTGATGGGTATAAAATAGGATTTTATCTGTGGTTTAATTGCATTTTCCTGATAACCACTGAGCATAAGCATTTTTTCATGTGTTCACTGGCCTGTGAAATGCATTTTCATATCCTGTATCCATCTTCCATTGGACTTTTTTCTTGATTTGTAAGAGTACTTTAAATATTCTGGATATTATAATTTTTTGGTCATGTCCATCACTAAATGAATAATTTCTTTTATAAGGATCACAAAGCTAGTTCCTATGAGGCGGAGGTTAAAGATGTCCCAAATGTAACTTTTCCAAGCTGCTGTACGACTCCATCATCTCTAACATCAGCTACTCCCTCTCACTTCAGTACTCTCCCTCCTGTCTTTGGGTTCCCTAATTCTCTGCAGCATCTCACAGAACTCACAAACCATATAAAGTAAATGGCTCACTTGGTCGTGGAGGCTGGCAAGTCCCAGATTCGTGGGTCAAGCATAGACTTCTCCCTGGCCCTCAGTCTCTGTCCAAAGGCCCTGTTTTCTGCTCCGTCTCTATGCCATCTCCTGCAGGTCTCTGCTGCGGGTCTCTCCTTCACTGGTGGTGGTGGGCTCTCCTCTCTGCTCTGGAATTGGCTCTCTTTTAAGGCAAAACTGACCCGTCCCCCTGGTGGGGCACAATTATCTTATTTGCACAGCCCCACCCAACCCCTGAGTGGGAGTCACAAAACCATGGCTAGAAAGGCCATACACAAAAGTAATCACACCGCAATCAAATAACTTGTGCCAGGCTTTGATTTTTGTTTGTTTATCATGTCTTTTATTGTTTAGAAGTTTTTACTTTTAAATTTATCAAACTTTGATGGTTTGTGCTTTCTGTACCTTTAAGAAGTTTTTCCCAGCCCTGAGGATATAGTCTGTATTTTTTTTCCAGAAGTCACGAAGTGTTGTGTTTGCATTTAGGTCTCAAATACACATGAAATTTATTTTTGGTGTGAGACAGGAATCTGATACTACTTTGTTTTTCCATAGGGTTATCCAATTACACCAATAGCATTCATAGACTAGTCTTTTACTCAAGACTTGTAATGCCACCTCTGTTATGTATCAAACCTTCATATCCACATATGGGAGTCAGTCTCTGGGCTCGCTATTCTGTTTAGTTATTTTTATCTATTCTTGTGCTAATACCACTCTGTCTTAACTTTAGCTTTAAAATAAGTCTTGCTATCTGGGACAGTGAAGTTCTTCCCCCGTTCCTCCAATTATTTTTCAAAACTGTTTTCCTCTTGTTTGGCCCTTTGCTGTTCCATATGAATTTTATTTTGGTTAATTTTTGTTTTAAAAGTTTTAATAGTAATTTATTTATATTAATATTTATATTAATAAATGCATATATATTTCAAAAGGTATGAAAGCTTATATAATAAGAACTTAGCACCCTGTCTGTAACCACCCAAGGATTCATGTTTTCCTCCCTGGAGGTAACCAGTATTATCAATTTCATCTGTGTTCATATCTAAGTAAATAAGTACATATTTATAAATTCTCTCCTACCTAATAGTCTTTTCTCCAACTTTTTTTCACTTAGAAATTTATTTTGGTAATCTTTCTGTATCAATATATAAGAACTTCCTCATTCTTTTTTATGAGAGACCAATGGATTTTACTACTTCACGTGTAAAGGACATTTAGGTGGTTTCCAGTCTTTTGCCGTTAGAATTTCGCTGCAAATGATCATGTACCTATATCATTTTGCATAACTATCTCAGTGTCATTTCATGAATAAGATTGAGCCACTTTAAAAGTCTCATGCGTTTTATGTTATTATAGGTTCTGTATTTTTTAATTTATTTTAATGTTAGGTTTATTGAAGTATGAGGAGCCCTGGTGGCACAGTGGTTAAGAGCTCAGGCTACTAACCAAAAGGTTGGCAGTTTGAATCCATCAGCTGCTCCTTGGAAACCCTATGGGGCAGTTCTAGTCTGTCCTATTGGGTCGCTGTGAGTTAGAATCAACTCTATAGCAAGGAGTTATTGAGGTATAATTTACATACAATAAAATGCACTCCTTTTAAATACACAGTTGGATGTCATCACACCAAAAATGTTTGTCTTGTTCCATTGGAGTCAGTCCCCTTTCCCAGACCCCTGGCAACACTAACCTGATTTCTTACTCCCTGGATTTGCCTTTGCCAGACTGTCATATAAATGTAATCATACAGCATGTAGCTGGCTTCTTTCACTAAGCGTAATGCTTTTGAGACTCATCCATATCCTTGATGCATCAGTAGTCCATTTCATTGCTGAGAAGTATTCCTTTGTATGGGTGTGCCACACTTTATCCATTCACCTGTTGATGATATTGGGGTTTTCCAATCTTTGGTGTTTATAAATAAAGCTGCTGTCAACATTCACATATAGGTCTTTGTGTAGACATATATTCTCATTTCTCCTGCATTAATAGGTAAGAGTGAATTTGCTAGGTTGTATAGTAATTGTATGTTTAATTTTTTAACAAACTGCCAAACTGTTTTCCAAAGTAACTACCATTTTGCATTCCCACCAAAACCGTATGAGAGTTCTAGTTGCCCCACCTCTGCACAGTACTTTGTATTATCAGTTTTAAAAATTTTAGCCGTTTAGCAGATGGTATCTCATTGTGGTTTTAATTTGCATTTTCCTAATGATGTTCAGTATCTGTTTATGTGCTTCATTTGCCATTCGTATCCGTTTGGTGAAATGTCAGTTCAGATCTTTTGCTCTTTTTTAACTGGGCTGTTTGCTTTTCTTACTACTGAGTTCTAAGAGTTCTTATATTTTCAGGACACAGGTCCTTTATCAGGACTGTATTTTGCAGATATTTTCTCTCATCTTTTGGCTTGTCTTTTAATTTTCTTAACAGTGCTTTTTGATGAGCAGAAGTTTTTAGTGTAATGAAGTTCAATTATTAGCATTTTTCTTTTGTGGCTTGTGGTTTCTGAGTCCTTAGAAGTCTTGGCCTAACTCATAGTCACCAAGATTTTCTGCTATATTTCCTTCTAGAAATTTTATACTTTAGATTTTATATTTACATTTAGTTTTGTGGTCTACTTTGAGTTGATTTTGTTTTTTTAGATGGTGGTTTTTATTTTATTTTTTTGCACATGGCTGTACAATTGTTTTACTACCATTTATTAAAAAGACTATCCTTCTTCCTTTGAATTACCTTGGCAACTTTGTCAAGAATCAGTTGACCATGTATGTGTGGGTCTATTTGTGGATCCTATGTTCTTTTCCATTCATCTATATGTCTGTCTTTATGCCAATACCATGCTGTCTTGATTACTCTAGATTTCTTGTAAGTTTTTACATCAAGTAATATGAGTCTTCTAAATTTGTTCTTTGTAAAAATTGTTTCTGCTATTTTAGGGCCTTTGCTTTCCCATATAAACTTTAGAATCATTTCAATATCTTTAAAAAAAAAAAAAATCCTGCTGGTATTTGGTTGAGATTCCACTGGTCTGTAGATCAATTTGGGGAGAATTGAAATCTTAACAATATTCAGTTTTCTGATTTGTGAACATGGTGTATATCTCCATTTATTTAAGTCTAATTTCTCTCACCTGTATTTTGTAGTTTACATTCTACAGATCTTAAACATATTTTTTAAGATTTATTTCTAAGTATTTCTTGTTTTTTATAATATAAATGGCTCTGGTTTCATTTCAATTTGTAATTGTTCAGTTGGTTGTTTTTGTTTTTGTTTTTTTAATATTCAACTTGTAACTGTGAACTTGCTAAACTTTTATTAGTTCTAGTAGCTTATTTGTAGATTCCTTAAGATTTTCTATGTAGACAGTCATACCTCCACACAGTTTTAATTCTTTCTTTCCAATCTTTGTGCCTTTTATTTCTTTTTCTTGCTTTATTGCATTGTCTGCAACCGCCAGTACATTGTTTAATTTCAGTAGCAAGCATGAACATCCTTGCTTTATTCCATCTTAAAGGGAAGGCATTCAATCTTTCACCATTAAGAATGATGCTAGCTACACAGCAGCACTTCATCAGGTTGAGAAAGTTACCTTCTAGGTTTGCTGAGAGCTTTTATCATAAAAGGATGTTGAATTTTATCAAATGCTTTTTATGCATCTTTGGAGATGATCATATAGTTTTTCTTTATTGGTCTATCGATAATGGCGAATTACATTGATTGCTTTTCAAATGTTGAATGAACTTTGCATTTCTGGGATAAACCCAGTTGGTAATGATTCTTTTTTATATATTACTAGATTCGATTTGCCAATATTTTGTTGAGGATTTTTCATTTGTTTTGATCTATACTTTTGTTTTCTGGTAATGTCTTTGTCTGGTTTTGATATCAGTAATGAAGTCCTCATAAAATGGGTTGAGAAGTATACCCGCTTTTCTATTTAATAGAAGAATTTGTGTAGGATTGGTATTATTTCTTCCTTAAATGTTGATCGAATTCTCGAGTGAAGTCATGTAGGCCTAGAATTTTCCTTTTTGAACTGAAAATTCAGTTCCTTTAATAGATATTGAACTATTCAGGTTATCTATTTCTTCTTGAGTGAACGTTGGTAGGTTATGTCTTTCAAGGAGTTTGTCCATTTTATCTATCTTATCAAATTAATTGGCATATAGTTCTTCATAATATTTCTTTGTTTTCCGTTTAATGTCTTAGCATCTGTAATGATGGCTCCTCTTTCATTCCCATTGGTAATTTGTATCTTCCCTCTTTCTTTCTTGATCTAATTGGCTAGAGGTTTATCAATTTTATTGGTCTTTTTAAAGAATGAGCCGCTGGCTTTACTATTGTTTTTTTTTTTTCTTTCTATTTTCATACTTTTAATTTAATTGATTTTGTGTCTTATTATTTCTTTGTTCTGCTTGTTTTGGGCTTAATTTGCTTTTTTCCCCCCTGTTTTCTTAAGATATCTTAGGTTGTTGATTTGAGATCTTTCTTTTTATAATACAGTGAAACATGTGAGAGCTGGTACTCCACGAGACTGCCTCGTTTTTCCAGATCTCGCAAGTTTTCCACCTTTGACAGGTGCAGTCACCACTTTCCTGTCACTCTCTGTTAGTTGAAAATATTTGACTTTTCCTTCTCTGACAGGTCTTACACAGGTTCTGCCTTACACAGTTTCCAGCTTTTGCAGGTTTTACTGTGTAATCATTTAAGCTATAAATTTCCCTTTAAGCACTGCTTTAAATTTTGATATATGGGCTTTCATTTGCATTAGTTTAAAATATTTTCTAATTTATTTTGTGATTTCTTCTTTGATACATGTTATTTAGGAGTATATTTAGTTTAATTTCCAAATATTTAGGGACTTCCCAGTTTTTTTCTGTTGTTGATTTCTAATCTTAATTCCATTGCGGTTATAAAACTTATTTTGTATTATTTCAGCCCTTTTAATTGATTGCTGTCTGTCGCAGAATGGTCTCTTCTGGTGGATGTTCCGTGCTCACTTGGATAGAATATATAGTGTGCTTTGTTGCATGGAATGTTCTGTAATTGTCAAGCAGGTCATGTTGGTTGATAGTGGCTTTCAGCTTTCTGTATCCTTACTGATTTTATGTCTACTTGTTCTATCGATTACCAACAGAGGAGTGTTGAAGTCTTCAACTAAATTGTGGATTTGTTCATTTCTCCTTTTACCTTTCTCAGTTTTCTCCTTGTGTATTTTGAAGCTCTGTTACTGAGTATGCACACACTACTCAAGATCCTTGTTTATCTTCTTGAAGAGTTGACCTCTTCATTATTTTGTAATGTATCTTTCCATCCCTAGTTATATTCCTTGTTTTGAAGTCTATTTAGTCTGATGTTACTATTTCCACCCCAGCTTTCTTTTGATTAAATTTACACAGCATATTTTACACATCCTTTTACTTTTAGCCTATCTATGTCTTTAAAGTTGACAGCTTGTAGTCATGTTTATTGGTGCTGGTGGTTGTTTTGTTTTGTAATCCAGTGGGACCATCTCTTTCTTTTAATTGGGATGTTTAGGCAATTTGCATTTAATCTAATTATTGATGTAGTTGGAGTAAATCTGCAGTCTTGCTACTTTCTTTCTCTTTGTCCTATCTGTTCTTTGGCATTTTTTCCCCTTCTTTTACTGCTTCCTTTTGGATTGAGTATTTTTTATAGTTCCATTTTATCTCTACTATTGGCTTATTATTTCTTTTCATTTTCTTTTTTTAGTGTTTGTGCTGGGGGTTCACGATATAAATCTTTAACATATCACAGTCTACCTTCAAATAATGATATACCATTTCATGTACAGTGTAAGAATATTACAACAGTATACTTCCATTAACTTCCTCATGGCTTAAGAAGACATTTTTGCCTGAGCTTTGGAAGTGAGCTGGTTTGCCTCCCTTACCCAGCAGCATTAGGGGGAAGTGGGCAGGGCTTTATGCTGGACCCTTGGAGCTGCATCTGGTCTCTCCAGCAGTCACTGCTGGGTTCCTCAGCTGCGAATCTCTCCCATCTCCTGCCTGCACCGCTGGAGGCCAGTGGAAAAGAGTTTATGAGTGAGTGTGAGTGCCCTTGTCTGGGCTGGTTGGTGTTGACACTAGCCTGCACTTGGCCTTTAAGAACTTGTTAAAATTCGGCCTCTGCTCTCAGACGGGCCCCCCAAAAGTTACACTTTTAATCTGTTTTGTTTTGTTTTGTTCCTCATTGTTAGCATAGGAGAGAAAGTCTCTTGCACCCTTCTACATCTTAAGCAGAGCAGAACCTACATGATGTATTTTTAAATACATTTTCTCATGGTTTGTTGCTAATTGTTTCAGCATATTGATCTTGTATCCAGAAGCCATTGTCTTTTGAAAGAAGTTATTCCATCCGGAGGGGATTTGACCTTTCTCTCCAGCCTTAGAACAAGACCTTTTTGACACCCTACATTAAAACAAGGCAATTATAACAAATCAGTGACAGAGATTTTTTGAAGGCCTCTGTGCTTTTACCCAGCGCCCTGGACGGTATAGCTGAACCTTTTAAGCAGTAAGTGCAGAAGAAGTGGATAGTGCAGCCCGCTCTACCCACTGGGCCTCAGGGTTGTGTTGAGAACTAGCTTTGGAGTCGGGGCCTGGTTATGGCCTGGTTTGTCACAGTCAGTTGGTGGTTATACTCTGAGGTGTGCATTCAGTACAGGGCCTCCTTTGTGTTCTCAAAGACCTTTATTTGACCAATTCTACTCTTCTGAGGGCTTCTGTTTACCTTTTTTTTTTTAAGGCCCTGTTGTCAGCACTCTGTGAGGAGTCTGGGAGTTTGTTCAGAATGTAGGGGGTTAAGTCTCCAGGGTCCCCCCCAGTGATTGCTAGTGTCTCCTCAGAGGTCAATCTTTTCTAAATAAAGCAACAAGCAATAGCCGGAGGCCTCCATTTATGTCTGTGGGGCCAGTGTACCCAGAGACCCTTCCCAGTGAGCCGGCTAGGAGAGCCACACGGAATCTTTCCTAGAGTAGGCTCATTTAGCTCTTTAATATACTTACTTACTTTAAAGGATAGAAAATCCTGTGGCAAGCACTGTATTCCATTTACTAACATCTTCTGAGTACAATTTCTGCCTGAGGGCTTATATTCCTCTATAGAGTCTTGGGAAACAGTCTTTCTATTTTACAACAAACATGGAATACACATGCTGATGTTCCTGGGAGATGACATGAGGTGACAGTGAAGACTTTTGTTTCTTCTGGCCCCAAAATGGGTGTACCACAGAGCCTGTGATACTTAGTGGCTTCTTGTTCCAATTGCTAGTGTCTGAACAGCCAACTACCTATTTCTCAGTCACCCTTTTATCCTAGGACATTTCCCTCACCTCAGTGTGTTGTAGGGGCAGACCGCCACCACTTGTGAGGCGGCACCAACCACTGAACTTCGCTGGGCTGAACTTCTCTTACCTGAGAAATAGGGAGACTGGACCAGATGAGCTGACTCTGATATGTTGCTGAATTCTATTGGCTAAAATTCTGTTGAGGATTTTTGCGTCAATGTTCATGAGGGATATCGGTCTGTAATTTTCTACTTTTGTGGTGTCTTTACCTGGTTTTGGTATCAGGGTTATGCTGGCTTCATAGAATGAGTTTGGGAGTATTCCATCCGTTTCTATGCTCTGAAATACCTTCAATAGAAGTGGTGTTATCTCTTCTCTGAAAGTTTGGTAGAATTCTCCAGTGAAGCCATCCGGGCCAGGGCTTTTTATTTGTTGGCAGTTTTTTAATAACCTTTTCAATCTCTTCTTTTGTTATGGGTTTATTTAGTTGTTCTACCTCAGTTTGTGTTAATTTAGGTAGGTAGTGAGTTTCTAGAAATTTGTCCATTTCCTCTAGGTTTTCAAATTTGTCAGAGTACAGTTTTTCATAGTATCCTGTTATGATTCTTTTAATTTCAGTTGGGTCTGTTGTGGTATCACCCATCTCATTTCTTATACGGGTTATCTGCTCCTCTTCAGTTTTTCTTTCGTCAGTTTGGCCAATGGTTGATCAATTTTGTTGATCTTTTCAAAGAACCAGCTTTTGGACTTGTTAACTCTTTCAATTTTTTTTGTTCTCTGTTTCATTTACTTCTGCTCTAATTCTTATTGTTTCCTTCCTTCTGGCACCTGTAGGCTTCTTTTGCTGCTCTATTTCTACTTGTTCCAGTTGTAGAGTTAGTGCTTTGATTATGAGCCTTTCTTGTTTTTGGATGTATGCATTTATTGCTATAAACTGACCTCTGAGCACTGCTTTTGCTGTGTCCCAAAGGTTCTGGTAGGATGTATTTTCATTCTTGTTTGATTCTATGAATTTCTGTATTCCATCCTTAATTTCTTCTATAACCCAGTAGTTTTTGAGCAAGGTGTTGTTCAGTTTCCATGTGTTTGATTTTTTTCCTTGCTTTTTGTGTTGTTGATTTCCACTTTTATGGCTTTATGGTCAGAAAAGATGCTTTGTAGTATTTCAATGTTTTGGATTTTGTTAAGGCTTGCTTTATGGCCTTTATGGTCTCTTCTGGAGAATGTTCCATGTGTGTTGGAAAAGAAAGTATACTTGGCTGCTGTTGGGTGCAGAGTTCAGTATATGTCTATGAGATCAAGTTGGTTGATTGTAGCATTTAGCTCTTCTGTGTCTTTGTTGAGCTGCTTTCTGGATGTTCTGTCCTTCACCGAAAGTGGCATGTTGAAGTCTCCTACTACTGTTGGGGAGCTGTCTGTCTATCTCTTCAGAGCTGTTATAGTATTTTGGAGCCCTGTTGTTGGGTGTGTAAATATTTATTCTAGTTATATCCTCCTGGTGTATTGACCCTTTAATCATTATATAGTGCCCTTCCTTATCTTTTGTGGTGGATTTTACTTTAAAGACTATTTTGTCAGAGATCAATATTGCCACTCCTGCTCTTTTTTGAGTGTTGTTTGCTTGATATATTTTTTTCCATCCTTTGAGTTTTAGCCTGTTTGTGTCTTTAAGTCTAAGGTGCATCTTTGTAGGCAGCATATAGATGGATCATGCTTTTTTATCCAATCTGCCACTCTCCGTCTCTTTATTGGTGCATTAAGTCAGTTTACATTCAGTGTAATTATTGATAGGTATGAGTTTAGTGCTGTCATCCTGATATCTGTTTTTGTGTGTTATTCACTGTTTCTTTGTTCTCCTCAATTTTCTGTGCTGAGTCGTTTTTCTTCTATGTATTTTTTTTTTTTTTTTCATCTTTTTCTTTGTTGTAGATTTTGTGTTTGCTGGGTCTTTATGTTTTTCTACTTTTTTATTTTGATTTGTAGGATTGTTAGATTCCTTTGTGGTTACCTTAATATTTACCTCTAATTTTCTAAGTTTATACCAGTCTTTTATTACATCACCTTAACTTCCCCTCCATATAGAAAATCAATGTCTCCATTTTTTAAGTCCCTCTTTTTTTGTTTTAATAATGTCCTTTTTTTTTTTTTTTTTTTACATATTGATATCTGTTTCCCTATTTTCAATGTTTTAGCCTTGATGTAATTTCAATTTCCGTATCTGAGTCAATATCTGGTTGCTCTATCCTGTGTTCTAGTCTTGTGCTGTTAGCTGGTGTTATTATCTAACCGTAGGACTCCCTTTAGTATTTCTTGTAATTTTGGTTTGGTTTTTGCAAATTCCCTGAACTTCTGTTTATCTGGAAATGCCCTAATTTCACCATCATATTTGAGAGACAGTTTTGCTGGATATGTAACTCTTGGCTGACAGTTATTTTCCTTCAAGGCTTTAAATGTGTCATCCTGTTGCCTTCTAGTCTGCATGGTTTCTGCTGAGTAGTCTGAGCTTATTCTAATTGACTCTCCTTTGTAGATGACTTTTCTTTTATCCCTAGTCACTCTTAAAATTCTCTCTTCATCTTTGGTTTTGGTAAGTTTGATTATAATATGTCTTGGTGACTTTCTTTTGTGATCTACCTTATTTGGGGTTCGATGAGCATCTTGGATAGATATCTTCTCATCTTTCATGATATCAGGGAAGTTTTCTGTTGACAAATCTTCAACAATTTTCTCTGTATTTTCTGTAACACCCCCCCCCCCCATTCTGGTACTCCAATCACTCGTAGGTTATTTCTCTTGATAGAGTCCCACGTGACTCTTACAGTTTCTTAATTCTTTTTAATTCTTTTATCTGATTTTTCCTCAGATAAGTTGGTGTCAAGAGCTTTATCTTCAATGTCACTAATTCTAACTTCTACTGCCTCAATTCTGCTCCTATGATTTTCTATTGAGTCGTCTACTTCTGAAATTTTATTGTTAATCTTCTGGATTTCTGATTGCTATCTCTATGGATTCTTGCAGCCTGTTGAATTTGGCATTATGTTCTTGAATAACTTTTTTTAAGTTCCGCTACTACTGTGTCTGTATGTTGCCTGGATGTTTCTGCGTTCTGTCGAATTTCCTTTCTTATTTCTAGAAGAGTTCTATATATTAATCTTTTGTGTTCTGTCTCTGGTAATTCCAAGAAGTTCTCTTCCTCCAGAGAATTTATTGATTCTTTATTTTGGGAGCTTGCTGAAGTCATCGTGGACTGCCTCTTCATGTGACTTGATACTGATGTTGTCTCCGAGCCATCAATAATTTATTATAATTTTATTTTGTGTTTGCTTAGTGAGACCTAGCTTCTTATTTTGTTTTGTTTTGATATGCCCAAATAGGCTGCTCATGTGCACTAGTTTGATTTTTGACACCTTTTGATCTCTAATGTCCTGTCACCAGGTAGTTGGTTCTGTAACTAAGTATGTGCACGCCAGAGTTCGTTAAAATTTCCTATATGGGATCAGCTCGGGTGTGCAGGCAGTTGATCAAGTGTGTGATGCAGGCTCTCACCTCCAGTCCTAGAGAGGCATGGGTGATTGGTGGTAGCGGAGGATCACGTGCTGAGCCAGGCAGGGAGCCCACGGCTGCCCCTGAGAGTCTGAAAGAAAAGCTTGTCCCTATTCTCTAGGGTGAATAGGTAGGTGAGTTTTGCAGCCGGGCTAAGAGTGCCCCACTATGTTGACTGCAAAGACTGGAGGGCACCACTTTTTCCTGAACTCCTATAGCAGGTGACTAGGCACTTTAGCAGCTATCACCAGTCCTCAAGACCCTGCTGCAGATCGATAAAAGTGCCTACTTGAGGGGCAGGGCTGTTTCGAGGATCACATATCTGCCCGTTCACAGCTGAAGCAGTTGAAGTTAAACTTCAGATGTTTGCCCTGTTGTACTGTGGTAGTGAGGGCTAACACTGTTGAGATGGGTCCCCACAAGTCTATACAGGGGTGTATGGCACTCAGAGTCTGCGGACCCCTGATTTCTATGGCCAGCAAAGGAGTTGTGCCGACACTGTGTTCCTGGCCTAGGGGAGCCAACAGCTTATTTGTTCCCTCTCCAAGGCCAGGAGAATGGGTCAGGGCGCCTTTTGGGATCTATTTCCGGCCCAGTGGACTCCTGGTGCAGAGCAGGGAGGGAGTCGGTAAGAGGAAGAGAGGTTTTTTTTCCCAAATCCGGTGGAGAGCACAGAGGTAGGAGGTAAAAGGGAGAGAGGTTTTTCCCAAATGGGCTTTTTTTTTTTTTAAACTCACCGTGAAAGGGTGCCCGTATGTACTTATCCTAGCCTCTTGGGAGCTGCTCCTCACTGGTTTGGAGTGTCCAAGCAGAATCTCTGCTGCCTAGTCTCTCTCAATGTGGAAACTGCTTCTCTAGCGCGTGCACAGCACAGCTGTTTGCCTGCTTCACCGTGGCCCAGCATGGCTATGTCTCTGCTGTGTCGCTGCCGCAGCTCTAGCACTCCTCACCTCTTCCAAATCCAATCCTCTCTGGATTTCTTAACCTTGCCTTGTTCAAGGCTGCCAGATGTTCACATAGCATCAAATCACTTGTTTTTCCAGGTCTTTGTTGTAAGAGGGATATAGGAAGTATCTAACTAGTCCGCCATGTTGACCATGCCTCTGAGCTGACTCTGAGATAGTTGGTGATAGGATGTCTTTCCTCGTGGGCAGTTCTTCCATGCTGGCAGCAGACATCTCCCTCCTGGCTACCCTAGTACAAAGATCTGCCCCAGCCAGAAACAGCCCAGAATTCTGGAGGCAAAGTTAAACTTAAAGAGTGAATGACTAACCAAAAAAATACAAACTTTGACGTTGAGTCAATTTCAACTCATAGTGACCCTATAGGACAGAGTAGAACTGCCCCATAGAGTTTTCAAGGAGCACCTGGTGGATTTGAACTGCTGACCTTTTGGTTAGCAGCCATAGCACTTAACCACTACGCCACCAGGATGACTAAAGTAAGCTATGATTACTACAGTCCTCACAGGCTGGTAGACCCACTCTCGGGAGCTCTCACTTGGACCGTGTTTGTGCCAGGGCAGGGGCAGGGCTGAGGTCAGAGGTCAGAGTCAGAGCCGCCAGCCTGCGCTGGGGTCACCGAGTCCCTGAAACCTCTTAGGCTCAGCCTCAGAGCCCAGAAAGTCTGAAGCTGTCCGGTTCCATGACCTTCTAACAAGAACTTAGAAAAACACAGCAGAAGGAAGCACTGCACTCATCTGAAAACCTACTCTTTGCAGCAGACCTGAAACTAGATTTGGAGCTAACCAGTTATCCTGCCTAGCTAGCATTTTTTGAAAATTTCCTGGGTTTCTCCAGTCACTTTTCGCGGGCTTTGATGTGTGTACTGCAGTGAGGTTGTGTCGTTTCACCTGTGAATATAGGCTTATGACCCTTTTTGTTTGTTTGCCAGTTTTTTCTTGGCTTTCCTGGAACAGTTTTCATCTGTGGTCCGTGTGTTTTGTTGTTAACACTGGGCTTCATGGAGCCCCATTGCTAACAGGAGTAGGGGCGGCGCTGGTGCCTCCTCTGTAAGAGAAGGATTTGCGAGAGGAGGGAACAAAACCCCCAGAGTGAGTGTGTACACTTGGGCTGGTGCACCCTTGCGGCCAGTCTCCCTGCTCCCTCCTCCCTTCCCTAGCATTGGTCCAGGTCAGGTGCTGGGCTAGGGGCCACTCAGCTTCCTTCTGCAGACTTCCCAGCCCGCCCTTCCCCAGAACAGCCATTACAGGCCATGGACTCTGAACAAGGGAACTTGCCTCCTCCCAGCGGGTGAGAGCATCCTTAGCCTCCTCCCACATCCTCCTCACTTCAGCTGAGCCCACTTCTCACCTGCATCCCATCCCAGCCCTCTCCCTGCATCAATTTAGGTCCACTTCCTGGCACAAGGTCCCTGGATGGCACAGATGGTTTGCACTGGACTATAACCTAAAGGCTGGCAGTTCAAACCCACCCAGGCACGCCGTGGAAGAAAGGTCAGGCAATCTGCTTCCATAAAGACTACAGCCAAGAAAACCCTATGGAGTAGTTCTCTGTAACACATGGAGCCACCATGAGTTGGAATCGACAGCAATGGGTTGGGTTTGGTTTTTCCTGGCATGGTCAGCTTCTCCCTTCAGCGTTTAAGCGTGGTCCATTTTCATCTGCAAAGGAAAAAGCTTATGTTCCATGGTCCTGGCCCCATTCACTTTTGCCCAGTCTCCTTTCTGTTGCACACACAGCGTCTACTCAGGACAGTCTTCACAGTCCCTGCCACTGCTGTCCCAACACTGCAGGCTGGCTCTGTCCCCACCTTTGTGCTAAACTGCCATCACTCACCCCCACCAAAAGTCACCAACAATCTTTGTGGTTAAAGCCCTTGGCCCGTTTAAATCCTAGACTGCGTTGCAGTATTTGAGTCTGTCTACCACTCTTGAAGGAGCCCCGGTGGCGCAGTGGTTAAGAGCTCTGATGCTAAGCAAAAGGTCGGCAGTTTGAATCCACCAGCTGCTCCTTGGAAACCCTATGGGGCAGTTCTATTCTGTCCTGTAGGGTCGCTATGAGTCAGAACTGATTTGACGGCAACAGGTTTTTTGGTGTGCCACTCTTGAAAGGAGCCCCGGTGGTGCGGTGGTTAAAGCACTCAGCTGCTAGGCAGTTCAACCTCACCAACTGTGCCGTGGGAGAAGAATGGCAGTCTGCTTCCATAAAGGTTACAGCCTTGGCAACCCAGTGGGGCAGTTCACCTCTGTCCTGTAGGGTCACTGTGAGTCAGAAGTGACGCGACAGCAGTGGGCTTGGTTTTGGTTTTCCACTCGTGAAATTCTTTGCTCCACTGGCTTCTCCTTGGTTTCCTGCTGCCGCCCTGGGCACCCTTCCACCGCCTCCCTACCTGCAGGTTCTCCATCTGTCTCCTGAAGCCCCTGTCCCTGGGATTCTGGCCTCAGCCCTCTGCTCCCTCCCCCTGAGCCTGGGGTTGGGGGGGAGCATCCCGCCCTGCCTGCCGGTTTATGGGCTCCCTCTTATAACCAGGAAATCAGCTCTTCCTTCATGGCTTCTTAGCAAGTCTAAGGAGACCTTGCATGTAAAATGCCTTGGAGAGCCAGGGAGTAAGTAACCAGTGGTAGCAGTTTAGAGAGTCTGCGGGGAGAGAACTGACTTGGTCTTTGGACCAGTGGATAGGCTTTGGTGACACATGAGCACCTCCCCCGGAACCTGTGTGCAAGAGTGGGACAGGTGGGAATTTTTCTCAGTTTCCATCCTGTTCTTGAAGGACTCTGTGACCCAAAAGAGTTAGTGCCAGTACTCTGTTCCCCCTACCCGGGGGGATGACCCTCCTCCAACTCCACCCCATCCTAAGTCTTCCCTCCAGCTCAGCTCCAAACTGGTGTAAGGAGTGGGTGGGTGGCTCCCCCAAAAGGAGTGTCACTCACGCCAGAGCAGGGAGTGGAGTGGACTTTGCAAGTGGGAGAGGAGAGGTGCTGGAGAAAGGCTGGCCCCAGCCCGGAAGTGGCCATATGGTGCCAACTGTCCCTGGCACCCGGCTTGGGCAGTGAGCCACAGTGTTGGGGAGCAGTCTGCTGCTGCGTGCACTGGGCGTGATAAGTCTTCCCCAGCCTGACACTTGCCACTGAGTGCTGTCCTCAAGGGACAGAGCTGTCACCAGTCTGCCTGATGTCTGAGCTAGGAAGCTAGTTTGCAGCATTCAGTAACTAGCCATTGAACAAATATTCCTTGAGCACCTACCCTAGCAGTGCCAGATGCTAGTGATCCCGGAGCATGGAGCCCAGCAAGGCCTTGCTGTCAAACAACCTGTTGGGCCAAGACAGACCAAGTCAACAATGAAATGAAATAATAGCAGATAACAAAGCCATGAAGAAAGTGAGAAAAGGTGACGTGATTCTGAGACGGGCCTTGAATTTAGCTGTTGGTCAGAAAAGCTCTCTGAAGAGGGACTATTTTGTCTGGGGCCTGAATGAACAGTCAGCCCCATTCAGACCTGGGGGCAGAGCCACCAGGCTGAGGGAATGGCAGTGCAAAGGCCCTGAGGTAGGAACAAGTTGTGTGTGTTTGGAGAAAGAAAGATGGCCAGTGTAAATACTGGGGAAGCCAGCACCACTTGTACAAGGCAAGGTCATGGAAGCTCGACAGACACATCCAAACTCCCTGAGGTACCAAATTCCTGGGCTGAGTTGCTCTGGGGACCATGGTCTCGGGGAACATCTAGTTCAACTGGCATAAGATAGTTTATAAAGAAAATGTTCTACATTCTACCTTGATGAGTAGCATCTGGGGTCATAAAAGCCTGTGAGCAGTCATCTAAGATACTCCACTGGTCTCACTCCTTCAGGAGCAAGGGAGAATGAAGAAAACAAGATTCAAGGGAAATATTTTTCCAAAGGACTAATGGACCACAGCTACCAAGGCCTCCACCAGACTGAGTCCAGTACAACTAGATGGTGCCCAGCTGCCACCACCGACTGGTCTGACCAGGATCACAATAGAGGGTCCCGGACAGAGATGGATAAAAATGAAGAACAAAAGTCTAATTCACAAAAGAGACCAGACTTACTGGCCTGACAGAGACTAGAGAAACCCCAAGAGTATGGTCCCCGGACACCAATAAAAATAAAAACAGAAAGAAAGATGGCCAGTGTAGCTAGAAGTGAGAGTTGGAGAGTAATCGGGGGTAGGGTCAGGTAGCACCAAATCTCCTAGGCTTCATAGCCCAGGGCAAGGCACTTAGATTTCATTCCAGGTGCATTGGGGAGTCATGGGTGGGGGTGCTGAACCAAGGAGCAACACAAGCTGACATATTTTGAAAAGATTTCTCTGGTTGCCATACTGAGAACGGGAAAGCAAGAGTAGAAGCAAGGAGACCGTAGGAGCGAACTGCAGTGGTCCAAGTGAGGTGATAGTGCTTGAGCTAGGGTGGTGGCAGTGAAGATAGGGAGGTGTGGGTGAGCTCAGGGGAAGTTTTGGAGGTAGAGTTGACAGGTGACAGGACCCTGTCCTGAGTGGCAGTTGCAGAGAATTGCTAGACCAGAATTCGTACTGTGCATCCTCACACTTGCTGAGGTGGGGCCCTGGGCAGTGTCAGCAAGCCCTGTGCTGGAGACCACAGAAACCAAGGAGACCACACCAACCAGGGTCCCCTTTAACTGAGTAGGCTTGGGGGTTCTTGGTCGTGTGGGAGGTCATATGGAGAGACGAAGGTAAGTCTTCTGCCAATGTTGGGAGAGAAGGTTGAGTGATGTACTTAGAAATATAATGAGGGGCTGCCACTCATGCTCCAAATGGTGACGGTAGATGCCCATTGCATTAAGTTACCCAATTACTAACTGGACTCTACTGTGGAGTCCGTCTGGCATCTAAACTGCATTGCGTCCAAAACTTCTCTCCAAATCTGTCCTCCTCCTGAACCCTCCATGTTAGCGAATAATGGCTGTCCTCTTTCAATTCTCCCTCCCTCCCCACCATCAACCCCCACGTCCTATTGATCCCGCCTCCCAAGTATCTCTCATCCAGTTCCTCGGGCACCCCAGGGCCATCACGGAGTCTCCACTCGTTCCTGCCGCCATCTCCCACCTAGTCTCCCAGACTCCAGCAGACTTAGAGGTGGCTCCTCCATCCCCGAGCCATTGTCTCACGCAGTGTCCCAGCCTGGCCCTTGTTCCTTGATCCTCATTTCCACCTGGTGAGGCCTCCGGGATCAGGATGATGCTCAGGAAGATCTTGTTCTCTGGCAGGCCTGGCCAGGCGAGCAAACAGGATCATGCTCCCGCAAACTTGCTTTCTTGAGCTCCAGTATGGTGAGCCCTACCCAGCCCCAGGGGGAGCTTCCTGCACGAAGTTGCATTCTCTCCCAGCCTCATGCTCTTTTCCTGCCCCCACCCCCAACTCCCTCCCCAGTCTCTCCCCAGCATCACAGAACTCTTCTGGGTTTTCTGAGCTTCATTGCTTGAGGGGTGGGTGAGAAGGTAGGTACAAAGCCTTAGGAATTCCATCTAGAGGCCAAGGGGTCCTTGGGAGTGAGGGAAGGGGTTATCCAGGCAGTAGAAGAGGAAAAGACTAGAGGGAGACTGTCGGCAAGGGGAAGCTATCACCCTAAGTTCATTTCCACCTGTCAGATTAATAACAGTGGCTAATACTGAGCATTCACTTTGTGCTAACTATGGTGCCAAGTGCTTCAAACATGGGCTCATTTATTTTCCCCATTTTACAGGGGTGAACACAGGGACAGGGGTCAAGTATGTTGTTGTTAGCTGCCATCAAGTCGGCCCCCGAATCATGGCGACCACATGCGAATCACTGGCAGAGGTGAGATTCAGATTCAGGGCTTTCTGAATCCAGATCCCCAAATATAATTAAGATCTTGGTTTTTAGAGCCAAACCACCTGAACTCAAGCCTGCCTTTTCTGACTCTTGTGAAAGAAAACTTGGGCAAGCTCCTTAGCAACCAGTGCTTGCAGTTCCTCGTTTGTAGAATGGTGGGAATTTGTTTTGAGTAAATGAGTTAATACATGGAATGTGCTTGGCAGAGGGCCTGGCACATGACAAGTGTCAAATAAATGTGGTTATTCATTATCATTATCGAGCCATAGACTCAGCACTGGCCTGCTGAGATTCTGCTGGAATGAAGCAGCTAAGTGGACACCCAAGCTCTGCTGTCCTTCCCTTCCTGACACAGGACCCACAGCGGAGTTCCTAGGCTCCAGTGGTTGTCTAAGGCACTACTGCATTTGCCTTCTTACTTGGACCAGAAGCTAAGTCACCTGTTAGGGGAGTAAGAGTCACTAGATCTTAGGCCCTAGGACCATGACCTCCCATACCCTGGTGGGCCCCTGCACTGCTGTCAGAACCAGTGTTATTGATTTTTCCTTTGGCCTCAGGTTTCACTTTGGCCCAGCAGGGCACTGTGACTGAGCCGGTCTTTATTTACAATTTTGATATTTTGTTCAGCCTGGATTTTTCTGTATTAATTTTGATTTTTAAAATATTGCATTAAAATATATATCCTGATTACTGAGTTTTTTTGTATCCCCCTATACTTTTGCACCTGAAGCAAGTGCCTCACTCCCCTCACCCTAGTCCCAGCCCTACTCCATAGGGTTGCTTGGGTGTCCCCACAATATGGCGACTGGCTTCCCCCAAAGCAGGTGATCCAAGAGAGAGTTGCAGAATCTTTAATGATATAACCTTGGAAGACACACTCTATCACTTCTGCCTACTAGTTACACAGTGTGGATGGGGACCACATAGGGATGGGAATAACAGGAGACAAGAATCATGGGGCCATCTTGGAGGCAGGCTACCACACTTGGTCTCTTGCCCAGAGGCTCAGTGGTTGGGAACAGCCTCCACAGACTGGGCCAAGAGTCTGGTGAGGACTTCCTCCCTTCTTCACCACACTTCCCTCCCTTAGGCCCCAAGTAGTACTGACAGTGCCGGACTGTTGGGGCCCACATGGACCCCACTCACCCAATCACAGTTCATTGGTCCAGAGAAGCTCCTGACCTAGTCAGCCCTCCCGTAGTTTTTACTTGTGAGAGTGTGAGTCAGTCCCTCTCAGGGGGCAATCTTGGAAGATGTGACCTGTGGATAGTTGTTCCCAGCTGGGTGGAGAAATTAGAAATGAGAGGCAACAGATGACTCAGTCCAGGCCTGGCTCCTATTGTCCATGAGGCCCAGCTTTGTCCATTGTAAGGGTTTTAGAATCAATAAACTCCCCCTTCCTCCCAAGTCTATTTGAGTTGCATTTCTGTCACTTCATTGCCTCTTCGTGGGTTGCCTTCTGTGGAAGATAATGCCAGGGAAGTGTTTCTCAGAGTGTGGCTAACACTACCTGCAACCAAATCACCTGGGGCTCTTGAAAATGCCAGTGCCTGGCACCATCTCAAACCTGCTGAATTGGACTCTCTGCAGATGGGTCCCAGGACTCTGCCATTTTAACACTGAAGTTTGGATGCGACTGTGCTTGGTGTGAGCCCTGCTGGGCCCTGGTGGCACAGTGGTTAAGAGTTCGGCTGCTAACCAAAAGGTTGGCAGTTTGAATCCACCAGCTGCTCCCTGGAAACCCTATGGGGCAGTTCTACTCTGTCCTATAGGGTCGCTGTGAGTCGGGATTGACTCGACGGCAACAGGTTTGGTTTAGTTGGTGCTTGGTGTTACACAGTACAGCAGACAGACACTCTCCACCTTTTCTGCACTGGGGCCTGCACTTCACACTGGCTAGTGCTGATGCGGGCTGAGAGACCCAAAATGGTGATGGCCTAGAAGGGGGGCTGTGGGCTCGCAGCTCGGGGAGAAGTGGAATGAGGAGAAGCGCACTGTGGGAAGTCCAGGCTGGGGGAGGTGGGGGGGCTACCAGGGAAGGTGGCTGGTGAGGAGGACCTTGTTCGGGCTGCACCTCACTCTCAGTGGGTGATCTTGTGAGTCATATCAACTCAGCCTGTTCCTAGCCAGTTAAAAGAGGCTGGACCAATGCTTGCAAAGGTCTATTCCAACTCTAAAACCCGAGCCAGGGGCCCTCGGAGGTGGATGATTGCCTTTTCCAGAAGGCTTGGTCCGAGGTTGCCCTGGGTTGCTTCGTGAGGGGTGGGGCCATGCAGGCGCCATTCCTTGGCCAAGGGCTGCTCCCTGCTCCTCAGTTTGTTCACTTAGCTCCTGGGGGCTGAGGTTCTCTCTGGGAAGCAGGCACCAAGGAGGTTGGGCACTTCTGGGCTTAGCCTTGTTACCATAGCACCCAGCCACCCATTACAGCCCAGTCACCTTGTGGTTGAGAGCAAGAGAACACTGGCCCCCTCCATTTCCTGCCCTCACTGCTGAGGTCAGACTTAGGAGGAGGTGCTGGGAATGCCCATAAACTGGGATTTGCAGGTCCTCGAGCCAGGTCCTCATTTAGGCCAGTCTTTCTGGAAGCGTGTGCCCCAACCAGCAACAGCAGCATCTCCTGGAACTTGTTACAAATGCAAACGTGGGGCAACATCCTAGACCTACTGAAGTGGGAACTCAGGCACCTCCCACTCCCAATCTGGGTTATAACAAGCCCCCAGGTGTTTCTAATGCACAGATGCGCACGCGCGCGCACACACACACACACACACACACACACACACACACACACACACACACACACACACACACACACACACACACACACACACACACACACACACACACACACACACACACACACACACACACACACACACACACACACACACACACACACACACACACACACACACACGGTAAGAACCACTGCTTTACTGAGTGACCAGCTGCTCTGGTTTGTCTGGGGCTATCCTAAATTTAGCGTTGAAATTCTTGAGTCCGGGAAACCCTTCAGTCCCAACCAAACCGGGACAGTTGGTCACCCTTAGCTTTCAGTCTTCTATTCCATTATCCAATGCTGTGAAATGCTACCCCCAAAATGTAGTGACTTGACACAATATTCCTTTGCTCATGAATCTGCAATTTGGAGAGGGACAGCTCATCTCTGCCTCAGTCTTAGGGGGGGCAACTCAAAGTCTGCTGTCACCTGTCACGTGAAGGCTCACTGGCTCATGTCTGGCTCCTGTGCTGAGGTGACTCAAACCGCTAGAGGTGGGAGTGGCTGAGGCTACATGTGGTCTCTCCAGCATAGATGGACTGGACTTCCACCTGTCAGAGCAGAGACCCCAGGGGGCATGGCTCAAGAGAGAGCCCACCACAGAACATCACTCCTGAAGTAGTCACAGGCCCACCCAGAGTCAAGGGGAGGGAACACAGAGCCTCGCTGAGTTGGGGAGTGTCGGCCTCCCATGTCAGAAGAGCACATGGGTGGGGGGTATTGGTGCAGCCATCTTGGAAAAGCCACTCTGCCACACCTTGTCTCCTGACCATGCACAGAAAATTGAAGGAAGAGAGCTCCAATAAGCCGGAATCCATTCTTCCATCTCCCTCCCTTCTTCCGAGTCCCCAAAGTTAACTAAGCACCCACAGGGTGCTAGGAATGGGCTGGGGGAATGCACCTCTGCAAGCTCATTTATTTTTCAAAAAGTCAGGTCTGAGTGCCAGTCTAGGGAGACCAGGACAGCTTCTGATGTCGGGAGGGAGGCAGGCCTGGGCACAGCTATGCCCACAGAGCTGCATGGGGGCCAGAACTGAGGGGGGCGGGTAGGAGGGAGGGAGGGAAGGAAGGCAGGGAGAGTCCGCGGCTGCTTTGCAGGGTTCCTGGATCAGGCTGATAAGGACCACACCCTGGTGCCTGGGGAGGGCATCAGCACTGGCAATCATCCTGCTTGATTCCAAACGGATCTTCAGAGCCATGCCAGGACCCCTCTGTCTACTGTCTGCTTAGTCTAGCTGATGGTGAGTTCCTTTGGGGGCAGGGGCTATCTCAGAGCTATCAGTGACTTTTCAGGGCCCAGCATAGGCACCCCCACCCCATCTTTCCGTCCGCAGACAGGCGACATCAAGTGCCCATCTGTGTCACTGTGTTCGTCCTCTCACCCACGCCGCTGGGAGCACTCTCTGAACTCGTGCGCACTGGAAGAAAGCCGCTCCTCTGGGCTGTCGCGGGCTGTCCCACAGCTTGAGTTTTAGTCCTCCACTTGGGTCAGTGGACTCAAATATACAAACGATTATGAAGACGGCGCGGGACCGAGCAAGGGATCATCTGTTGTACCTGGGGTCACCATGAGTCAGGGTCGCCATGAGTCAGAAACTTGACCGCAACTAACAACAACGAGTCTTGGCCAGAGCCCTTGGTCAGGGCACAGCCTGCAAAACCACTCTGGCTGGTCCTGGTCAGGCCCTGGCCCTGACCTTCCAACCTTCCAGGTGTTTTAGGGAGCCAGCTGGCGACTTGGGAAAATCACCATCCTCTCTAGGCACTAGGAGTCAGCAACTTGCTTCTGCAGCAAATGGGAGCCTCTGAAGCCAGGGCCTCATCTTACTGGCTTTGGCGCCATCTAATGGATGTGTCAGGATTCAGGGGCGCGCAGCCCTTTCTGTGGAAAAGTAGCAAAACCACTTACCTGGTCCCCCATCATGCCCCAAAGCCCAGCCACCTTCGCACCAGAGCTCATTGCCATCTGCTTGCTCAACACCACGTCAGCATGCCTTCACCTCACATCGGCAGGGACTCAACTGAAAGTCTTTCTCTCAAATCCCAGCCCTTACATTCAAACGTGTGTGCAAAAATGGGCATTTGTTCTAACACAGCAGAATGAAACAACCCAAATGTCCATGAAATGGTGTACACCCATTCCATGGAACATTACGCAGTGGATGGAAGGAGTGTACTGGACTGGAAACAGCTCCAACAAGCACGCTAAAGAACAATATAGACAGCAGGATCCCAAATTATAAACCAACCCGGACCTGTTACAGTATTTACATATGAGTTTGAAAAGGTATGGGGCATGGGAGGTCATCAGGACATACATTTAACTAACAGTGGCTACCTCTGAGGCGGGGGAGAGACGGGAAAGTGTGAGCAGGTTTTTACCCATTATTACTGTATATCTTGTTTTTAAGGCAAAAGGTTAAAAAACAAAAATAAGGTACTCTAAACCTGGCACCGAAAGTATCCCCTGAAGTCACCTTTTAACTAAATAGCAGGTTAGCTTAAAAAGTAGACTGTTATCCTTGAGTACTATGCTGTTTTTAAAAATTATGTATATGAGACTGAATTGTCACCAGTTAATCTAAAGCAGGAGTGAGAAGGTGGGGGGCGGCGGGGGTGGGGGCAGTGAGACGAAGTTCATGAGAATGGAACTAGACCGGAAATAATGAGAATGTGGACACAATATGGAGAATGTAACCAATGTCCCTGAACATCAAGTGTAGAAATGGTTGAATGGGAACCTGTTTTGCTGTGTATACTTTCATCAAAAATACAAAAAAAAAATTAAACAAACCTCCTGTTGTGGGTCCTTGAGTTTCTGCTGCTCTGCAGGTGCACAGGTGAGAGCCCTGGTCCCCCGCTACCCCGCTCCTGGGCTCCCCAGTGGGGCTCCTGTCCTCCGCCCTCAGGACCTCCTCTCAGCCCCGCAGCCTCTCCCCTCACCCTGGCAGTCGCTGCCACTCCTCCCACATCACGCCCAGCCAGGTGGGCTTCAGAAGCACTGATGTGCTCCCCCGACACCCTTGGTGGCTCTCAGCAGCGAACTTTCCCCTCCTATATGGGGGTCACCCCCAACTGCGCGAGTCATCACGGGAAGCAGGGACCCTCCTCCCACTTCAGGGGCTGCAGGGGCTCAGCTAGTCCTTCTCCCTGCCCTGAGCAGCCGAGCGCAGGGCCCTGACCCAGGCTTGGGAGCTCATATCAAGAGGGAGTGAAGCAAGCATTAGCCTTCCTTCATCGCTGCAGCGTCCAGAGTCCCTGGCGTTATGGCGAGGCCTGCAGGAGCTGTGTTCCGCGATGCTGAGGTCCAGCAGTGCTGGTGGCCACAGCACAGACAATTGTGACCTCACCGGACTATCCCTGCTGTGGCTCTGGCCACCCAGGCTCCCTTGGTCAATGTTTGTTTTCTGACTCTGGTCCCCCAGACCTCTAGTACCTCCTCGAGCCCCCCAGGACCCTCCCAACAACTCCTCTGCGTGAAGTCAGCCAGGGATGACTCCACTGTCAAATAGTGACAGGCGTAGGCCAGCCCTGTGGAGCTCGGCCCCTGCCAAGTGTCACAGGTGACTGTGACATATCACCTCTGGTCCAGGCAGCGAGACGGAGCTGGTGGTGGAGCAAGAAAGCACCCAGATGTTAGAGTCTCGAATGCGACTCACTAAGGGCAACCGTGGAAGGCCATCTTGCCGGATTTACAGGATAGGTGGGAGGCTAAGAAGCTTGGTGAGCTCCCACTTGGGGCTTCCTGCCCCCAGCAGAGTCTCACCTGGGCCGGCAGACCACTGTCGCCACCCGTGAGCAGTCTCGGAGCAGCTGGAGAGAAGAGGGGCCTACCGGACACGCCCCAGCATCAGGGTCTCTGCACACCTTTGCTGGTGATGTATCAGTTGCACTAATCACAGTCAACTCTCTTCTCGGAGGAGAGGCAAGTGCGGGATGCTCACTTTCACCCGGCCTCACCTGCCCCCGGGGTGGGGTGGGGGGGCTGTTTCACAGGTGCACTTCCGCAGGAAGCTCTCTGAAGTCCTCTGCCAGACCTTCAAAACCAAAACGAATGAAACAGTTCCCACCGACTGTGGCGACCCCGTGTGTGTCAGAGTAGAATTGTGCTCCAAAGGGCTTTCTTTCTTTTCTTTTCTTTTTTAAAATAATTTATTTTGTTGTTGTTTTGAGAATATACACAGCAGAACATGCACCAGTTCAACAGTTTATACACATACAAGTCAGTGACATTGATTACATTCTTCCAGGTGTTCAATCATTCTCACCGCCTTTTCCAAACTGTTCCTCCCACATTAACATAAACTTACTGCCCCCTAAGTTTCCTGTCTAATCTTACGAGTTGCGTTGTTAATTTGATCCCATATAGATAGATCTTGAAAGAGTACAATGCTCAAGGCAGGCATTCTTTTTTTTTTATTGTTGTAAAAACATGTATAAGACAACATTTGCCAATTTAACATTTTTCACATGTACAATTTAATGACATCGATTACATTAATTATGTTGTGAAACCATCACCAATATCTATGGCTGCCAGAAGCTTGAAACACGAAAGGATCTTCCCCTAGAAGCTTCAGAGAGAACATGGACCTGCTGTCACCCTGAATTTGCCCTTCTAGGCTCCAAAAGTGTAAGACAACAAATTTCTGTTCTTATAAGCCACCCTGTTTGTGCTATTTTGTTGCAGCAGACCTAGAAAACGAATACACTTTCTGACCTGAGTACTTTTCTCCCAAACCCCACCCCAGCCCCAGTCCGTCGGCCTACACTCAGCCTACACCCAGGTTCACTACCCCCTCATCACCAGATAATCATCCTGGCATCTTGGCAAGGCAATCTGAAAACTGGGAGAATGGACAAGTTGGAGGTTCTCTAACTCAGTCTTTTAATAAGCACAAAAACAGCAAGAGCTAACACTGAACACAATCTGCCTAACAGCATTCCAAATGCTTTAGAAGGATTACATCATTAAATCTTCACAACAAACCTATGAGGTAGACACTATTATCAGCTCCACTTTACAGATGAGGAAACTGAGGCCCTGAGTGCTTAAGTCACTTGTCTGAGATCACACCCTACGAAGTGGTGGGGAGCCAGGATGATTCCAGGCCATACTGCCTGCTTGATAAAACCAGAAAGGGGAAGTGCCTCGTCCAGGCCCCTGCCACCGTGACAACTTGAAGAGGAGGCTGGTGAGGCCCCGTCTGCATCTGGGACCGCCTCAGTCTTTGATGTAACTGATGTTTTCTCAGTTTTACGTAAAGCTCTATACAAACGCAGCTGCAAAGCAACTCCTGGCCCTGGTCTCCTATGGGATCGCCCGCCTAAACTAGAGGTATTCGGGAGCCGCCAGCCTGATGCAGAGACCCAGACCTCCTTGCTCGAGCCCCAGTTCTCGCCACTGCACCGTGGAACAGAGAGTATCTTGCTTCCTGATTTACCAAACGGTGGAGTGAATTCAAGCCTCTTCAGGGAATGAAAAGTAGTGAGCGTGAAAGTGTTCCCATTCATACAGCAGTCTCACTGCGTTTGATCCTTGCGAATTCATTCCGTTATTATAAGATTCAGTTTCTGAGCTCAGTGACACTCAGTGTTTTAAAATTAGCTCCATTGATTCCCAAAAGGCCTGAATATAACTTTTTTCTAGCTCCTGGTATGTCCTCCTACCAGTCTGCTCAGGGACAGGTTTCTCTACCTGGGCTGCAGCGCTGGTTCGAGGACGAGGCCAGGCTGAGTCTACATGCACACGCCTCCAGGGCTCCACAGAGTTTAGACTCCAGCAGACAGGGCTGGATGACCCCTGCCTTCTTTATGCCCCTTTTGTTTCCATGACTGGGAGGTGGGCTGGTGGAAGGAGGAGATGAACTGAGTCTGTCTTGAGATCCTGGGAACTGGGTCTTTTGTGTGTGTGTGTGTGTGTTTTAAGTGTAAGTTTACAATTCAAGTTAGTTTCTCTTACAAAAATTTATACACACGTTGTTATGTGACCCTATTTGCTCTCCCTATACTGTGACAGCACACTCCTTTCCACCCCTGTCCATTCAGCCAGCTCCTAACCCTCTCTGCCTTCTCATCTCACGTCCGGACAGAAGCTGCCCATTTAGTCTCATGTATCTACTTGAGCTAAGAAGCACACTCTTCACAAGTATCATTTTATGTCCCATAGTTCAGTCTAATCTTTGTCTGAAGAGTTGGCCTCAGGAATGGTTTTAGTTTTGGGCTAACAGAGACTCCGGGGGTTAAGGCAGACATTCTTTACTTGTTAAGAATTCTTTACTTGTTAAAGAATGTTTGGCTCTAAGAAGACTTCAGGGGATAGTTTTGATTTAAGGTTTAAAGATTATCTCAGCGCAATAGTTTCAGGGGTTCATCCACCCTCCATGACTCCAGAAAGTCTAGAGTCTATGAAAATTTGAAACTCTGTTCTACATTTTCCCTCTTTTGATCAAGATTCTTCTATAGAATCTTTGATCAAAATGTTCAGTAATGGTAGCCGGACATCATCCAATTCGTTTGGTTTCATGGCAAAGGAGGCAGTTGTTCATGGAGGCAATTAGCCACATATTCCATTTCCTCCTCCTATTCCTGACTCTCCTTCTTCCTCTGTTGCTCTGGGCAAATAGAGACCACTTGTTGTGCCTTGGATGGCTGCTTGTAACTTTTAAGATCCTAGGCTCTGAGCAACAAACTAGGAGGTAGAACAGAAGCACTAAACAATTTATTAGGCCAATTAACTGAGATGTCCCATGAAACCATTATCCTAAATCTCCAAACCAAGGAACCAAATCCCATGAGGTGTCTGTACATAAACAGCCCCTGCAGCTACTTTTTTTTTTTTTTTGTCATTGTTGTAAATATATTTATCACACAACTTTGGCCAATTCAACTTTTTACAGGTGTACAACTTATTGACAGCAATTACAAGAACTGGCTGTGCAGCACTACGCTTAATCAATGTGATTTTTTCCATCACAGTAAACCAAAACTCAGTACTCTGTAACCAATAAGCCCCACTTACCCCTTCCCTCCTGCCTCTGGTAACCACTAATAAACTTTGGTCTTTATACATTTGCCTGTTCTTGTCTTTTTATGTAAGTGAGGTCATACAATATTTGTCCTTTTGTGATTGACTTATCTCAGTCAGCAAAATGCCTTCAAGTTCCATCTATATTGTATTATTGTAGCATGTATTAAGACTTCATGTATGTATGTACTACATTTTGTTCATCCATTCATCTGTTGATGGACATTTAGGTTGTTTCCACCTTTTGGCGATTGTGAATAGTGAACATAGGTGCACAAATCTCTGTTTGAGTCTCTGCTTTCAAGTCTTTTTGGTATATGCCTAGGAGTGGAATTGCTGGTGATATGGTAGTTCTATTTTTAATTTTTTGAGGGGCCACCACGCTGTTTTCCACAGTGGCTATATCATTTTGCATTCCCACCAGAATGGATAATGGTTCCAACTTCCTCACATCCTCACCAACGTTTGCTATTTTTTTTCAATCTTAGCCATCCTAGAGGGAGTGAAAATCTCATTGTGGCTTTGATTTGAATCTCTCTGATGGTTAATGACGGTTGAGCATCTTTCTTTTCATGCATTGGGTGTCCACTTGAATGCCCACAGGGTTTTCAATGGCTGATTTTTTTGGAAGTAGTTCACCAGGCCTTTCTTCCCAGGCACCTCTGGGTGGCCTTGAACCTCAACTATTCGGTCAGCAGTCAGTGTGCCTTAAGCATTTGCATCACCCAGATCCCACGCCCACCGAGCCAACCGCAATCCAACATGGAGCCTCTGCTCCCCTAGGAGGCTCCTCCCTGCCCTGCAAACCCCCTGGGCTCAGAATAATGCCCTCAGACCTTTCTGTCAGCCACAGCCCACACCGCTCAAGTCCCACCTCGGTCCGCAACTGCACCTACCAGATGTCAGGTTCTGGAGGCTGCAGTCAGACGCTTGGCGGAGGGTCCGGTGAGGGGCTCCCTAAGCTGGCCCACCCCCACACCTCCCCTGGCCCGGAATCTTCGGCTTGCCGCAGCGTGAGCACTCTTACTGTTCCGCGTGTTACCTGGGCTGGAAGGCCGGGCCCAGGCGCTGTGCGTGCCTGGAGTCCTCCCTGCCCTGCCTGGTTGTCGTCGACCCTCAAATCCGTGCCTGCTTCTCAGCCAGCCCCTAGGAGCTGGAACTAAACGCCAAGAAGCAGCAGCTGCAGCAAATAAATGACCCTGTCTCTTCTGGTTTCACCGTCCTGAAAGCTGTGCTTCTGGCTGGGCTCTGTAAACAAGGGCGATTTAAAAACCCAGGGGGTGCCCGGGATTCATTCACCAAACTACCTCCTCCACAGGGAATGGGTGACCCTCCCCTGACCTCCCGGCTTCAGCGCCCCCAAGGAGAGGGGCCGCGGCGAGGCGGGGCGGCGTCCGCCCCCGAGAGACCGGGGGTGGTGGTGGCAGGGGACGGAAGGGGCGCCCTCCGCCCCGCCCGCATCTTTGTCATCCGCAGGAGGCGCAGCCTGGGCGCGGCCGACCCGAGGTCCGGCCCTGGCTCTGCGTGACCCGAGGCAGCCCCGCACCTCCAGGGCCGCAGTTCCTTCAGCTGAAAAAACCGGGCAATGACGCCCGCCAGCTTTTCCCTCGGGTGATGGGTGAGAGGAAGGGAGACGCGGCTTTGCAAAGCTACGAGCTGTGGCGCCGAACAAAGAGGGGTTCAGGGAGCGGCCCTCGGAGCCCCCTCCCCCGCAGGGCCGCGCGCCAGCCCCGGGGGTCGGGGGTCGGGGATCGGGGGTCGGGGGTAGGGTTGGGGTCTGGGCGGCTGGCCCCGCAGCGGGGCCTCGGAAAGGAACCGCGGCCACACTAACGACAACAATAGCCACCATTTCCGCTCGGCGCTGCTCTCGGCCGCTCTCGACGGATCAGAGGCGAAGGGGTGCTCCCCTCTCATTTTATGGACCCTGCGTCCCCATTCATTTTACGGAAATTAGGTTTTGGTGGGACTCATCCACCAAAATGTGTCCTTTTATAGAAAAGGAAACGCGGCCACCAGCCCCGGACGCCCCCGCAGGCTGCAGGCCGGAATCCGGGCTCCCGGCTTCCGCGCGCTGCGGCCACCAGGGGGCGCCGGGCGCCGTCACCCTCGTCCTCTCGCGCCCGGACCGCGGTGACCCCCGCGACTCCCGACCCAGGACGGGGCGCAGGGCAGGGGGGTGCGGGAGTCAGCAAACAGCCGGCCACCCCTAGCCCCTTTGCAGGGCGGCCGGCCAGGGTCTGATGGCGGAGGCTTGGGCCGGCCTGGTCTGGAGAAGGGCCCGGCCGGCGGGGAGAGTGTGTGTTGGTATCGGGCCCGGATCCCGGAGGCCACCAGTCAGATAACTGAGTTGGGTCGCTGTGTGACCTCGAGGCAGGTGCTTGCCCTCCTTGTGCCTCGGTTTGCCGTCGGTAGACGGAGAATGCGAACCGCCTCCCTGGTGTCATGGGACGCGACTCCGAGGCTCCGGCAGGCGGCCCCCGGATCCTCCACGGTGGGCGGTGGGGAGGAGACGGCACTGCCAACCCCGGAGACCCCCACGAAAGGACCTTCTTAGAGCAGACACAGACGGCATCACACATACCAACTTGTTACTGTATTTTAAAACCAAAGGAATCATTTGAGGGTGGGAGCCAGGTCCTCTAATTCCCACGTGCTTTCCCCTCCAACGCCGTGATTTTGCCGCCGTTCAGTGCAAGCCTGGGAAATAACGAGCAGGGCTTCCTTTAAGCGTGCTTGGTGAGAGGAGCTCCGTCCTACCTAGGAGACAGGCAGAAGCTGATTATCTGCTTTACAGAGATTCCTTCGTTTACAGAATAATTTGCAATGGGATTTCTCTCAGTGAAGTTATAAGCAAATCATCCTTGTAAGTAGAATATTTATAATGGGCCAGGGAACTTGGAAATGAATCCTTTTGTAAAATAAATACTCCTTGGTAAAACTGAACAGAAGTCCAAGGGCAGGTGCGTGATCGGAGCCCCTGAGCCTGCTCTGGGCTCACCTGTTGGTGCCTAGAACAGGTGCAAAGTCCTAGTTCTGGGTGAGGTCTCTCCCTTTCCCTCCTCCTACACCCACCCCAACAGGGCGTCAGGATTCTTCCCACCTGGCCTTGGGATTCTGGACCTGGGCCCTTTCCTGCCTCAATTTCCCCTCCTGCATTCCCACCTCCTAAGTGGATTCTTTGGCTGCGCCGCATGGCTCAGCTGGAAGAGACCTGGAGACTGTGGAGGAGCACCTCATTGGCCAGTCAACCTGGGTGCCGGCCAGGGTCTGATGGTGGAGGCATGGGCCGGCCTGCCTGAAGCGGGTGCCCCTGTGAGACTTGAGTTCCTTCGCCCTGCCTGGCTTGGTGACATTCCCTACTCCTACCCACACACCCCCTGCAGCATTGCTAAACTCAGGGGGCACCTCACTGGGCACTGGAGGAGGTGACAGCTCAGATTCCAGGACTCCACGGATATCTGGACCATGTCTTGACCCTCCGGCCCCAGCCCCACCCGCTGCAAGGGAAGCATAGCCACCCACCTTGGTGGAGGTCGGCCACTCAAGCCTCGCTCCTCCCTGGGCCACCTGGTGCTGGGCAGGGACCCACCCATTAGCAGATACCACTGCTCACTTGCTGCTTTTAAATCTCCTGCATTCTGTGAGTTCTTCATTAAGTCCAAAAAGCTGGGGAAACATTCACAGGCTGGCTCTCCTGTGAGGAGAAGGCAGAAGCCAGTGCTGGGGTTTGGCGGGGCCCTCTTTACTCCCAATTAGGCTGGAAAGTGCCCCCTCTCCTGCACCCCTGGACCTCCCTGTGATGATGCCCAGGCCAGCCCTGGCCAGAAAGTGAGGGCTGAAGCCTAGGAAGCTAGTGGGGAGGGTGCCTGACTTGACGCCTCAGGTGGGAACTGCCAGGCTGCCTTACCACAGCCCCCCAACCTGCCCCTCCCCCACTAAAGACCCCTACCACATGGGAGGGCTTAGCATGCTTTCAGGAGAGATGGGCCCCATCCTCTGTGTGATGTGTGCAGAAGGCACCCCATGCAGCAGATTTCACTTATTATTTTTCTCTTTATTTGTATTCATTTGCTCCACCTACAGTTCCTGCTATTTATTTTGAAACAGACTCTCCAGTAGGGGTGGGAGAACATAAAGACACATTTTTATAGGAGTCATAGAGGGCTTCTCACTTCCTAATACTAGGGTGAGAAACTCGCTGTGTGACCTGGGGCAGTCACTCAATCTGCCTGAGACTCAGTTTCTTCATCTATAAAGTGGGACCACAGGTACCTTGCCCAGAGACTTCCACTGTGAGTCTTGGCCATGAAAGGCTGTGAGGAGCGTTCTCGAGCCACTGAAGAAAGACAGCTTGGGGCTCCAGGGACTGTGGAGATAGCCCAGAACCCCCCGCCCTGAAGCCCCTTGGCCTCTCCTCCTCTTCTCTCACCCTCCAGCCGTCCAGACTTCCTCACCGATCTCCTCCCTGTTGTCCAGTGATGTGCAAGGGCCTGCAGCTTTGTGACTGGTAACTGATGCACTATCGATGGCCGCTGAGGCCTCCTGTCTGTACAGGGACAGATACCCTATGAAGGGAAGTGCTCCTTCAGCCCACCCAGCCAGGAGGCCCTGTGCACATCCCGACTCTGTCACTCCCCACCACGTGACCCTCTCTCTTGGGCTCACCCCATCCCACAAGGGGCCTGTTCTGGAAGGTACCTTGCAGTCAGCGTCTGTCCTGAGGAATTTGTTATTCTTCAACCAGACCCTTCATCTCCTCCCTGAGAAATATTCCCCCCACTCTGGAAAATCCCCTTTTACTCCTGGAAGGTCTAACTATCCTCCCCCCACCCCCTACCCACCAAAGAAGCCCACCCAGCAACTAGGGTCCCTGGCCTCAGGAATCTGGCCTTTAAGAAAAAGCCGATTACCGCCACCCTCCCTACTCCCTTTCTTCTCTGCCTTCCTTCTCCCCTCCCCTCTCTCCTCCTCCAAGGTCAGAGCCCCTCAAGGTCAGAGAGGAGACAGACACCACAAAGCACCTTTCCCCCCGTCCCCCACCCCGGCAATTCTAATTACCTTGACTAACCCAGACAGAAGCCACCAGAAGCAGGAGCTGATCTGTTTTATGCTGCAGCCTCACGTGGGGATGGTCCCATCGAGAAGATGTATGGTCCACCTCACCCACATTCATCATAATTATTCTTCATTGCCTCTCTGTTACTGTCAGGGGCTTCTTTAATGAACCTTCCAACCAGCAGCTGCTGCCACCCCTCAAGAAGTAACATTTCCCTGCTGGAACAGATCATCTGAACAGGGAGAATCCTCCCTCACTCCCCTTCTGTTCTGGTTTCCCCAAATACCAAAAGCCCCATGTCATCAGAAGTACAATTGACTTTTGCCCACACAATGGCAAGAGAGGACCGTCTACCCCAAGGGACGGTCCTGTCCTCAGGAGCTAGTGGGTGGAGTCAGAGAGACCCAGTACAGGAAATTTCCCATTACTTGAGGTCTCTGATCAGCCTAAGGGGACACTGAGCAGGGTTTTGGGAAACTCGGGGAGGATAAGCCTCAACACAGCTTTAGGCCCAAAAAGGGGGAGGAGCTTTTATGCTGATGGAGATGAGATGAGCAGGATGCAATTAGCACCTGTCGCCACTGGGTCAGCCAGAGCCAGAGACTTGGAGGAATTAGAGTCAGGTCACCATCCTGGTTTGGGCCCAAGACTAGGCCTCAACCACCACCACAAGCACCATCAGGAAACTCAGACTGAGTTTGATGGTGAGGGCGCAGGCAGCTCAGGGTCATGTTGTTCCCAGCAGATGCACATCCTCAGCCCTTGGGTAAACAGTGATACAATGTGACGGCTCCCCATTCCCCTGGACCTGGTCGGGACTTTCTCCTCATATCAGGGCCTTCTTGACCAGTCCCCAGGTCTCTGTCCTACCTCGGTGTCTTCTGGATCACTCTCACCTGTGTTCATGTCCCCAGTTCAGAGCACTCCCTCCATGTAAATTCTTCAAGGTCCAGCCCCCTGTGGCTGTTTTCTCCTAGCCTCTCCCAGGCCCTCAGACCCAATCCTGCCCTGCCTCCCCTGGCCTTGGCTTTCACTGCCATCTGCACCCATCTAACTAGAGCCTGTGTTTCACGTGGAGTCTTGTTTTCATGACATGTTCAGGCTCTCTGCTAAAGTGGGGGCATCCTGAGGGCAAAGACCTTGCCTACGCATCCTGAGGGAGTCTCTGGGTGGTACAAATGGTTAATGCACTTGGCTGCTAACCAAAAGGTTGGAGGTTTGAGTCCACCCAGAGACATCTCAGAAGAAAGACCTGGTGCTCTAATTTTGGAAAATCAGCCATTGAAAACTCTATGGAGCACAGTTCTACTCCAACACACATGGGGTCGTCATGAGTTAGAGTTGACTCAACAGCAACTGGTTTTTTGGTTTACTCATCCTGAGAACTTAGTACTGCTCCATGAACCTCCAGGTGGTTGAGTGAAGATATCATTGGCTTTGGGGTCCTACAGACTGAAGTTTAAAACACTGAATCAACCCTGTGGTCCTCTAAAAATATGTCCACAAATTCTTTGACACATCTCTTTTCAAAAGGTGGAGCCAAATCCCCTCCCCTTGAAAGCGAGCTGGATTTAGTGATTCATTTATAATTAATAGAATGTGGTGAAAGTGAGGTGTGACTTCTGAGGCTAGGTCTTAAAGGGCATCACAGCTTCTACCTGGCTGGCTCTCTTGCTCTCTCTCTCTCTGTTCACTTGCTCTGGGGGAAGCCAGCCACCATGTTGTGGATATACGCAAGCACCCTGTGGAAATGATCATATAGGGAGGAGCTGAGGCCTCTCACCAGCAGCCAGCACTAATTTGCCAGCCATTGTTGTGAGTTACCATGAAAGTAATCCTCCAGCCCCAGTCAAGCCTTCAGATGAGTGAAGTACCAGTTAACATCTTGACTACAACCCCATGAGAGACTCTCAGCCAAAATTAAGCAAATTCCTGACCCACACACACTGTGAGGGATAATAAATGTGTATTGTTGTTTTAAGCCACTGAGTTTCAGGGTAATTTATTATCTAGCAATAGATAACCAATAAAAGCCCTTTATAAGCTGAGTGACCTTGGGCAAGTTACTTGCACTTTCTGAGCCTCAGTTTCCTCATCTGTAAAATGGAGAGGATAGGTGCACCTCACAGAGTTATTGAAGGTTTAGAAGTAAGACACCTAACACTATACAGTAGGCCCCTACTATGCGGTGGCTGAATATTAACCAGATATCTGTCCCTTGTTTGCCCATCTCTTCCACAAGCATGTACTGGATCCTCGATGCACAAGGCATCGAGTCCTGCTATGCTCAAGGAAGTCCTACCTCTAGACTGGCACTGGAGGTGTTCCTGACGGGCCATTACCCACCAGCAGGGAAATGTTCGCCACATAACTAGGAGCTGATACCTTTCAGCTGGAGCACAGAACTGCGGCTGCCTCCACAGGCGGGAGCTGTACTGCTGGGGCTCAGGGAAGGAAGGAAACATGTTCCTGAATACCCTTTTGTTCTTTTTGATTTTTTTTCTTTTTTATTGTGCTTTGGATAAAGGTTTACAGAGCAAATTAGTTTCTCATTAAACAATACTCATACTGTTCTGTGACATTAGTTGCCAACACCGTGAAGTGTCAACACTCTCCCCTTCTCGACCTTGGGTTCTCCATTTTCATTCGTCCAGCTTTCCTGTCCCCTCCTGCCTTCTTGTCCTTGCCCCGGGCTGGTGTGCCCATTTAGTCTCCCATACATGGTTGAGCTACACGGATGATTGTTTCTTTTATGGGCCTGTCTAATCTTTGGCTGAAGGATGAACCTCAGTAGTGACTTCAGTACTGAGTTAAAAGAGTGTCCGGGGGCCGTACTCTCAGGGTTTCTCCAGTCTCTGTCAGACCCCTTTTTGAATTTTTTACCACGTGAGTGTGTCATCTATCCAAAAAGGAAATAAGCAAGTAAAATAAGTACTTACGAAAGTGAGGCTTACAAAGAAAAAGAATGAAATGAATCCCAATAGAATAACAGGTACAAATCTTCTAGAAAATTCACCAATGAAAGGGCCGAAGTGTGATGATTCTGGCAAAATTCTGTGGGGAACGAGCTGCAGGCTCCACTGGTGGCAGAACTGGGGGGTCTACAGGGGGCAGCAGGAGCAAGAGGGGGAGACAGCAGCAAGGGGGAAGCTGGAGGCACTCCGTCACCCTTCAGGGCCCAGTCTCTGCCCACCAACGCCCCGCCCGCAGCTGTGCCCCCGTCCCAGGTTAATTGCTGCCAGCTGACCTCCTGCCAGCCTCGGCTAGGGCACTTAGGGTATTGTCTCAGAGTTAATCATTTACCCGGCTCCCTTCCCCACCCGTATCCTGAGTTTCTTGTACTTGAGAAGCATGTCTTCACTGTCTCTGTTCCCAAGGCCTGTGCTGGGGGACTACTAAGTCCATTAATGAAGAAAAGGAAGAGAAGTGAGAAGGCCATGTAGAATTGATATGTCATCATCTTCCTTTTTCTTTGAAACAGGAAAACGTTATTTTTTTCCCTCAGAACCTCAGCAGTGAAGCTCAGGCTCCTGGGCTGTGCCTGAGGCCCTTACAGACAGGCATCCTCTTGGCCATGGCAATAAAGCACCTGAAAGTGGTTACCAGCAACCTCACGCCTCAGCCACTGGAGAGGAAAATAAGGAGGGACAGAGCCCTTCTCACCAGTGGGTGAGCATCTTCAGTGGTCTGGAAGGCTGCATGCATGGGCAAGGGTGCGTCACACTCAGGACAGACCAGAGAGGGCCCTAGCTGTCTACACATCCCTGGCTGAACATTATGCACACACATACACACCAGACACACTAAAGGGCCTGGCAGAAAGTAAAAGCTAGGGCAGACTTGTAAAAGCACCTGAACTTTGACTATCCTCCCCCAGTCCACCCACGGAACCATCAGTGTAAGGTAGAAGCCTCAATGGCTCAAAATGTTTGGGCACAACTTCTGACCAATCATTGGCTCACCACTAAGCTATGCTGACATACAGACAACCCATAGGAAGCCAGGTTTAAGGGGAGAGAAAAACTGAGCAGAGATATCAGCAGCTTCACACTGTTAAGAAGACAGACTCCACAGAATTACTCCAAGTAAGCCATTAAACAAATAAGGAAGAAAAAAAAAAACCATATATATATATATACAGCAATATACATATATACAGCAATAACAGTGGCAGGGGAAGGGATCAGAATCCAGAGTTGCTACAATATATTATCTAAAATGCCTATTTTTCAACAAAAAACATTATAAGGCATGTAAAAATGTGACTGACCCATTCTCTGGGGAAAAAAGGAGTCTACAGAAATTGTCATTGAAGTAGCCCAGATGGTGGACTTTGTCTCCTTCCTTCCCTCCCTTTCTCCATGTTCCAAGTTTCCAGAGAAGGGGCTCTGATTGTGCCAGATGTCCACCACTGAACCTATCAACTGTGGGTGGTGGGGGCGGGCAGAGAAAATTCATACTAACATGGAGATAGAAGCTCCCCACAGGAACGTGGATCAGTTCCCAGAGAAAAGAGGGGTTATTGGTTCCGTAGTCTAGTTAAACCCATTGCCA
Organism: Dugong dugon; assembly: GCA_030035585.1. Classification (NCBI taxonomy): domain Eukaryota; kingdom Metazoa; phylum Chordata; class Mammalia; order Sirenia; family Dugongidae; genus Dugong; species Dugong dugon. The sequence goes on along the minus strand of CM057469.1, from coordinate 15,473,558 downwards.
TCAAGTGGATTCCGACTCATAGTGACCCTATAGGACAGAGTAGAACTGCCCCATAGGGTTTCCAAGGCTGTAATCTTTATGGAAGCAGACCACCACATTTTTCTCCTACGGAGCAGCTGGCAGGTTTGAACTACTGACCTTTTGGTTAGCAGCTGAGCACTTAACCACTGAGTCACCAGGCCTCCTTATAGACTAGTTAGATGCACCCAAAGGTGTCCACACCCTTGCTCCTTTTCTGAAAAGGTAAGCAGTGATGTCCCCAGAACCCGAAAAGGCTTTAAGATTTTTTCTCTCCCATCAGGAAGAGGCACTGTCCGCTGGCTACTTCTTAGGCTGGTGCTTTGCAAACATCTGTTCTCCCCATGGAGGGGGCTGTGTAGGGAGTTGGAAATGGGGCGGGGAGGGAAAGTGGTGCTATGGCTCGTGGCCCCGCAGCTCCTTTTTAGTTATAATGCCTCAGAAATGGTGCCATCATCTATTTCATGTGAATCACGTTCAAATAAATTGTTGGATCTTTTTCCTTTTTGTGTCTCCCTCTATTCCCTCCATTCCGTTCCTGCCAATGATCAAGACTAGGCTGGCTGTCCACAGGACATGGGTGGGGGTCCTGACAACACTCAGGGTGGGCCCCGTGTGAAATGCAGCTCCAAAGTAGCAAGGGGAAGACAAAAGAACCAGGAACAAGAAAAATAAAAGGTATTAAAATAGGCTTAGCTACTTTGGGGTTTTCCTTTGTATTTATTTTTAGCAAGGATTGTGTGTCTAACTCTGCATTAAAATAGCTGATGCTACCAGTCATTGTTCCAGGCCCTTGCACACTGCAGCCTGGCAGGCTCTCTGCAGCCCGAAGTGAAGGCAGCTGCCAGGGCCTGGCCCACCCAAACCGAGAGAGGGCATTTGTTTCCTGGACCCCCCTCACCAAGCTCTCATCTGTGTGAATGCAAACTGAAGTTTGGCGCTTTGGGTATGGCTCAGAGCTAGGAGAGAAAGCTCAGAGGAGGCAGCCATGCTTGAGGACTTAAGCCTCTGAAACGCCTCCCCTGCTGACTGTAGCCAGCGGAGGACTGACATTCCTCCAGCGGCTCACCAAGCCTGGCGTCCCAGGGAGACGGACACCGCAGCCAACTCTCCTCACACTCCATTGGGGACTTTCTTTTGAGTATTTTCCTAGGAGACAGGGCCTGCGAAGCCTTTCCAGTCAGCAAGTCCTGCGTTAAAATGCCTGAATCACGTCTTCCCGTCGGACCCCCTGGCCAGTGGGGCTCTGGTCACCTGGGAGGAACACCTATGCCTGGTGGAGGTGAGGCTTGGGAGAGGAAGGTTCAGGAGACAAACTTTCTCTTTGCCCACGTGTTTGCAGGTCTTTGCCCTGGTGCCAGTGACTTCCTTGAGGAGCTGGACAGAGTCCCCGGGCAGAGTGGGGCTGAAATCCTGAGAAGAAAGGCTGCCACACTGTCCACAGTTGACTTTAGAATCTTGGGAAGAGACAGTGTTGCATCGCTGTGTATATGAAGACTTCTTCAATTTGTAGCCTGGGGACAGTTAGCATTTGAAATGCCCTAGTCAGCGCCCTGGAGCCCCGGTAGCACAATGGTTAAGAGCTCAGCTGCCAACCAAAAGGTTGGCAGTTGTTCAAATCTACCAGCCACTCCCTGGAAACCTATGGGGCAATTCTACTCTGTCCTACAGAGTCACTAGGAGTCGGAATTGACTTGACAGCAATCCACTTGATGGCAGCTAACAACAACAAAGTCAGAACCCCACACCCCAGAGGTGGTTATGAAAATTGCTTCAAGTATTTATCACAATATACGCCTGAGAACACCAAAAAAGAAAAAAAAAAAAAAACTAAACCCATTGCCATTGAGTCGATTGTGACTCATCGAGTGTTAAAGATTACTTCTCTTTGACAAAATGATTGGTGTTCCTGATGTGGGATTGCCTAGAAAGACTGAGCAGGTACCTTCACCCTTGAATAAAACTATTTGCTCTTGAGTCGGTTCTGACTCACGGCGACCCCATGTTTCAGAGTAGAACTGCCCTCCACAGGATTCTCATGGCTGTGACCTTTTGGAAGTAGATCGCCAGGCCTTTCTTCTGTGGTGCCGCTGGGTGGGTTCCAGCTGTCAACCTTTCCTTTAGTAACCAGGGCCCTTAACTGTTTTCACCACCCAGGGACTCCCTTGAATGAAGGGGATTATAAAAATCTGGCAAACTCGCACGTGCTCCAGGTCCAGAGTTCCATTTTTTCTGTGTTCCCCCTTAGGGGAGGATTCTGTTAGCAGATAATACTCAGGATACTGTTGCATTTGCTTCCAAGTGACACTTTCTTGCAAGATACATATATATTTAAAAAAAAAAAATCTACGCTCTCACTATTGAGCGGCAGCACTGTGACCCTGAGCGGGCTATTTAACGTCTTTGAGCTTCAATTTCCACTTCAGTGGCATGGAGATGATAACCTTGCAAGGTGGTTGTGAGAAGTACAGAGCTTCAAAATGTCAAGTTTAACTTCGAGGGACAGAGTAGCAGGGGCAAAGGTCTAGGGACCATGGTTTCAGGGGATATCTATGTCAATTGGCGTAACAAACTTCATTAAGAAAATGTTCAGCGTCTGGGGTCTTAAAAGCTAGCGAGTGGCCATCTAAGATGCATCAGTTGGTCCCAACCACCTGGAGTAAAGGAGAATGAAGAACACCAAAGACATAAGGAAAGTAGTAGCCCAAGAGACAGAAAGGGCCACATAACCCAGAGACTTCATCAGCCTGAGACCAGAAGAACTAGATGGTTTCCGGCTACCACCAATGACCGCCCTGACAGGGAACACAACAGAGAGACCCTGATGGAGCAGGAGAAAAGTGGGGTGCAGAACTCAAATTCTAGTAAAAAGACCAGACTTAATGGTCTGAGACTGGAGGGGCCTCGGAAGACATGGCCCCCAAACTCTCTTTTAGCTCAAAACTAAAAGCATTCCCAAAACCAACTCTTCAAAGATTAGACTGGACTATAAGACATAAAGTGGTACCCATAAAGAGTGCTTCTTAGCTCAAGTAGATACAGGAGTCTAAAAGGGCAGTTCCTGTCTGCAGGCGACATGAGAAGGCAGAAAGGGACAGGAGCTGGTTGAATTGACACGGGAAATCCGGGATGGAAAGGAGGCGTGTGCTATCACAGTATGGGGAGTGCAACTAGGGTCACATAGCTGAGTATAAAGTTTTGTATGAGAAACTTACTTGCACTATAAACTTTCATTTAAAGCACAGTTGAAAAAAAAAAAAAAAGTCAAGTTTATGCTACAGGGCCCCTCTGTTCTGTGGCTGGACCATGCTCACAACCAGCGTCCTGGGGCCAGCCCACCTACTCAGGGCCCTGGGCCTCGCCGTCCCCGGCTTCGCTGCAAACTGGGTCGGCGGCGGGCCGCAAGAACCAGGCCAACGTCCCAGCTCCCGGGGATGCTGCCGCGCCGCGCCGGCTACGTGCCGACTTCTGGCGGCCGCTGCGCCCCTCCGCCGCCCCCGCTCCGCGGAAGCCTCGAGCTGGCGCCCAGCTCGCGGTTGCGTCTCTGCCTCGGTGTCTCCCCTCCCCTCTGCAGCGCGTCACTCCCGAGGGAACTCGCCCCCGCCCCCGTCCCCACGCCGGGCTCCCTCGAGGCCGTCTCAGCCCGCGCAGCCCGGTCTCCAGGCCCTGCCTCCCCCGGGGTTGGGGTGACGTGTTTGTCCCGGAGGCCCCGGGCTGTCCCTGGCCGCCGCCTCGGGTCGACCGCGGGCAGCAGCTGCAGCTTCCTCCCACTCCTGGAGCGTTCACCTCGGCCCTTTCCCACCCACTTAAAGCAGCTGCCAGGAACTGAAATATTAATAGCTACAAACTTCCTGGAAAGATTTTCATCTCCAAGACAGGTGACCCCGCCTTCCTCCACCAAAATTAATAAATAAAGGGCAGCTCTGAGGTCAGGCGGCCGGAGAGGCGGGGAACGACCGGAGCGACTCGCAGGCGAGCAACCGCGGGTCTCCGACCGCTGCAAACGCGCGTTACGTGCGGGCTGCCCAGCCGACTCAGCACTGCCGAGGAACGCGGCTCTTCTTTGTGACCAGGGCGCGGGCGCGCGCGCTGGCGCCGAGCACGCGCACGCCCTGCCTGCGCACGTCCGCACGAAGGCGCGCGCAGCCCGGGGCTCCAGAGCTTCCGCCCTCACAGACCGTGGGCAGCTAGGGCAGTCCGCAGGTGGGGCGGGGGAGTTAGGGGCTTCCACGCCGCTGCTGGGCCTTCGGCCGCCCTCCTCAGCCTCGCCGCCCACTGCCCGGCTCGCTGGCCCCTCTCCGCAGATGGCGGGTCTCGCGCGGGGCGAGGGAGGGTGCACTGCGGCCACGTGATGCGCGCGTCGCAGGAGTCCCCATCCCCTCCTCCCGGGACAAAGCCGGGCCCGTCCTCCGCGGCCATCCACTGGAGCTTTGTCGTTTAGGAGCCTCAAAACAAACCCCCACCTTGCGTTTAGAGACGCGATTTGCTTTTCAGACTTTTTTGACTTTCGTATCTCCTGGGATTCCCTGGGCCGGGAGACAGTGGTAACAGGAAACCAACCCGTCCTCTCCTAGTCTCTCGGGAGGAGACTCCAGTCCAGGAAACGCCGCTTCATCCATCGCTCTCCGGAGACCCTGCGGCTCCAGCTCCCGCTCCCTTCTTGCAGAGGGCAAAGTTCCAGTGCAGGAGGTTTAAATGCCACCCACCTCCTGTTCCCCACCCCACCCCAACCCGTGGAGCGGTCTGGGCTCCCTAACTCGTTTTAGCGTTTGACAGCAGCTGTCTCCGTATTTGCCCCAACATTTCTCCCTACCTGGAAGTCATTCATTTATTCATTTAACGATATTTATTGAACGTATAATAGGTTCCAGGCACTGTTCTAGTCACTGGGGATATAGCAGCAAACAAAACAGACAAAAGTCCCTGCTCTCCTGGAGTTTATATTGTAATGGGAGAGACAGAATAATACAAATAAGATTATAGTATATAACCCACCACCCGTCTGTCAGTTGATCGTGCTGTGGTGGCTTTTGTGTTGCTATGATGCTATAAGCTTTGCCAACAGTGTTTCAAATACCAGCAGGGTCACCCGTGGTGGACAGGTTTCAGCAGAGCTTCCAGACAGTAGGAAGAAAAGTCTGGCAATGTACTTCAGAAAATTAGCCAGTAAAAGCCCCATGGATCACAACAGAACATTGTCCCACATAGTGCTGGAAGATAAGCTCCCCAGGTTGAAAGGCACTCAAAATTCGCAGTGGCTATAACAGTGGACTCATTTAAAGACGGCTCAGGACGGGGCAAGGTTTCCTTCTGGGGTACATGGGGTCACCATGAGTTGGAGCCAGCTCCACAACTAACAGCAAATAGTGACAAGGACTAAAAAACCTGTGGCCATTGTGTCAATTCCAGTTCATAGAGATCCTACAGGACAGAGTAGAAATGCCCCAGGTTTCCAAGGAACAGCTGATGGATTCAAACTGCTGACCTTTTGCTCAGCAGCCAGGTTCTTAACCACTGTGCCACCAGAGCTCCGACAAGGGCTAAGGAGTTAAAAAAGCAGAGAAGGAGGCTATGAAATGTGCACAAGAGAGGTGAGTTCAAGTTTTGGGTAGGGCGACCGCGAATCAGTGAAAGTTTACAGCTCAAGTTAATTTCTCATTCAAAAATTTATACACGTATTGTTTGGTGACATTGGTTGCAATTCCCACAATGTGACAGCACACTCCCCCTTTCCACCCCAGGTTCCCTGTGTCCATTCATCCTGTTCCCATCCCTTCCTGCCTTCTCATCCTGCTTTTGATCTCATATATTTGAACTAAGAAGCACATTCCTCACGTGTGTTATTTTTTGTTATAGTCCTGTCTGATCTTTGTTTGGAAAGTGGGCTTCAGGAATGGTTTCAGTTCTGGGTTAGCAGAGTGTCTGGGGCCATAATTTTGGGAGTGTGTTTTTTTTTTTTTTTTTTTTTTTAGCTTCTTTTTAACTGTGTTGAAAACATACACAGGACAACATATACCAGTTCAGCAGTTTCTACACGTACAATGTAGTGACACTGACTACGTTCTTCAAGTTGTGCAACCATCCTCACCCTCCTTTTCCAAACTGTTCCTCCCCCATTAACATGCACGCACTGCCCCCTAAGGTTCCTGTCTAACCTTTCAGGTTGCTGCTGTCAGTTTGATCCCATGTAGATAGTTCTTCAAAGAAGCATGATGTTCAAGGCAAACATTCTTTACTAAATAAGTTAACCTCTTGTTGGCTTAAAGAAGACTTCAGGGTGGTGACAATGATTTTTGAGTAAAGGCCTGTGGGAACTGAGTAAACTAGCCCTGCAGGTGTCTGGTGGCCTACTGTGTTCCAGGAACACAAGGAGGTGAGGGTGGCTGGAGCATGGTGAAGAAGAGAAGTCTTGCAGAACTTTAGGGCTGTAGAGGTAAGAGAGGGGAGGGATCAGATCTTGTAGGGCCTTGGGGGCCATTTGTAAGGACTTGATCTTCTCTCTCAGGTGAGATCGGGAACCACTGAGGGGTTCTGAGCAGAGGAGTAACGTGGTCTAAATTCTGCTAAGAGCAGTGCTCTGGGCGGAGAACAGACTGCAGGGGGCAGGTGCAGAAGCAGCCAGAGCAGTTGGAGGCTCTTGCAGCAATCCCAGGAGAGAGAATATGATCGGACCTAGGGGGGTGGCAGTGGGGTGATGAGAAGTGGTGGGATTCTGGAAATACTTAGAAGGAAAGGATGAGAGGATTTATTGCCAGGCCAGATGTGAGGTATGGGAGAGAGAGGAACGAAGGAGCGTGCCAAGGTTTTGGCCTGCACAACAGGAAGAAAGAGCTGTCAGGACCTGCGGTGGAGAAAACCGGCATTGCTCGTTTGGTGGTGGGGGTGGCCTCTCCGGAGCCCGCTTTAAAACAGGTTAGGTTTGAAATGCCCATTAGATATCCAGGTGGAGGGCTGTGTAGGCACTGGTTAGACAGGTCTGCAGTTCAGAGGTAATGTACGGGCTAGAGATAAACACTGGGAGTCAGCCATCAGCGCAGACTTGCTGGTATCTAACCAGGTGCCGGCGAATCGATTCTGATTCACAACGACCTCGTGTGTCAGCGTAGAACTGTCCTCCGTAGGGTTTTCAGTGGCTGAGTTTTCAGAAGTGGGTCACCAGGCCTTTCCTCCAAGGCACCTCTGGGGGGACTTGAACTGCCATCCTTTCTTTCTGTTAGCCAAGTGCACGAGTCCGAATTGACTCGTTGGCAATTGGTTGGCTGATATTTAGAAGCACAGTTTTCTAAGATAATCTAGCTCTGAGCCGGCCCTTGCAGTAGCAACAAGCCACATGTGGCCGCTGAGCGGTTAAGGAATGTTGCTAGTTCGACTGAAGGACCGAATTTTGAATTTTATTTAATTTTAATTTAAAAACTAATATTCAATTCGCTTTTGGGGAAAACATTAAGTAGGTTTGGAGCAATCTGGGTATGAAAATCTACTTTTTCAACTGTAGAGTTTATGAACTTTAAATCCAGAATTTCCAATGAAAATATATCGTCCAAATTGAGATGTGCTATAAAGTGTGAATGTCTCATTCATAACTTTTGTATTGATTACATGTCTAAGTGACGCTATTTTGGCTATACTGGCTTAAATAAAATACATTACTAAAATTAATTTTACTCTGTTTACTTTCTTTTTCACTGTGGCTTATTGAAAATTTTCAATTACACATGTAGTTCACCTTAAATTTCTGTTAGATAGTACTGATCTAGAGAGTGTGGACAGGGAGGAGAAGAGGTCTGAGGATGCAGCCCTTGTGCATTCCATTATTTAGAAGCTAGTGAGATGAGGAAGAACCCGCAGAAACAACGAAGAAGGAGCAGTCAGAAAGGAAGGTAGAAAACTAGGCAGGTACGGTGTCCTGGGAGGCAGTGGTAGTTCAGTGGTAGAAGTCTCCCCTCCCATACAAAAGACCTGGGTTCGATTCCCAACCAATGCACCCATGCACAGCCACCATCCGTCAGTTATCACCTGCTATGATGCTGAACAGGTTTCAGTGCAGCTTCCAGACTACTGAAGACTAGGAAGAAAGGCCTGGCAATCTACCTCCGAAAATCAATGAAAACTCTGTGGATCACAGTGGTTTGATCATGGGGATGGTGCAGGACCGGGCAGCATTTTGTTCCCCTGTGCATGGGGTTGTCTTGACGGCAGCTAACAACAATAACAATGTCCTGGAAAAGGGTGTGACTAGGTGGAGACAGTGATGGTCTGCTCAAATGTTGCTGAAACGTCAAGTAATGAGGACTGAGAAGAAACACTGATTCAGCGACAGGGAGGTCCCTGGTGACCCTGTCAAGAGCAGTTTTGGAGGAGCAGTCAGGGGTGTGGGTCCCAAAGAGAACTGGTGGGAAGCAATGGACAATTTTTTAGCAGAAGTTTGCTACAAAGGGATGAGAGAGGGGCAGCTCATTGGGGGAAGTAATACAGAAGGGTTTTTTTTTTTTTTCATCTGAGAGAAGTAGCAGTGTGTCTACGCTGATAAGAGTTCCTGGGTGGTGCAAACAGTTAATGCACTCTAGTGCTAACCGAAAGGTTGGAGGTTCGAGTCTACCCAGAGGCACCTCAAAAGAAAGGCCTTGTGAGCTACATCCAAAAGTTCAGCCATTAAAAATGCTATGGAGTGCAGCTGTACTCTGAAACACGGGCGGTCACCATGAATCAGAATCAACTCGATGGAACTTGTCAACTGGACTTTCTAGACAGCCCACTCATCCTAGGTGCCTGGCCAGCAGGGCCTGCCTTGGGACCACCTGTGCCCAGGGAGCTGGCCATCCCTCCAGGGCAGATAGGGGTCTCCTTTCCCCCAACCTTGGGCTGCATCACAGCCGCTGCTCTGAGAAATCCAAGTTTTGCTAGTGCATTGATTTTTGTTTTGTTTATGTTGACGTGTAATCCATACTGAAGGCTATAGTCTTTAATCTTCATCAGTAAGTGCTTCAAGTCCTCTTCGCTTTCAGCAAGTAAGGCTGTGTCATCTGCATATCACAGGTTGTTAATGAGTCTTCCTCCAAAAAAAACAAAAATCTTCACGACTGGACCAATAAGCAACATCATGATAAATGGAGAAAAGATTGAAGTCAAGGATTTCCTTTTACTTGGATCCCCAATCAACACCCATGGAAGCAGCAGTCAAGAAATCAAACAATGTATCGAATCGGGCAAATCTGCTAGAAAAAACCTCTTTAAAGTGTTAAGAAGCAAGGATGTCACTTTAAGGACTAAGGTGCGCCTGACCCAAGCCATGGTATTTTCAGTTGCCTCATTTGCACGCAAAAGCTGAACAATGAATCAGGAAGGCCGAAGAAGAATTGATGCCTTTGAATTACGGTGTTGGCGAAGAATATTGACTATATTGTGGACTGCCAGAAGAACAAACAGATCTATCTTGAAAGAAGTACAGCTAGAATTCTCCTTAGAAGCGAGGATGAGGAGACTTCGTCTCACGTACTTTGGACATGTTATCGGGGGAATCAATCTCTGGAGAAGGACGCCATGCTTGGTAGAGTAGAGGCTCAGTGAAAGAGAGGAAGACCGTCAATGAGATGGACTGACACAGTGGCTGCATTGATGGGCTCAAGCACAGCAAAGTCTGTGAGGATGGCGCAGGACCGGGCAGTGTTTTGTTCTATCGTGCATAGGGTGGCTATGAGTCAGAACCCACTCAACAGCACCTAACAGCAACAACATCAGCAGTACATTGATATTAGAAAAGGATTCTTCCCTTTCAAGTGGCTCTTTGGGACTTATAAGTGTTTGCTCACTGGTCATTATCCAACTGACAGAGGAGAGGAAAACAAGAAAAAGTTAAAACAACACTGGTCAAAAACAAAGAAACGAAAAACACTGGTTAGACATCACTGCCAGCTGAACACCGAGTATCAAAAGCAACTTTAACATTAATAAAGTAAATCACAGGGGAGCAATGACTAGATTTGTAAAAATCTGGTTTGCACAGAATATTTTAGGAAAATATTATTTAGGGCCCAGTGTTGCCTCTCAGTATGGACGTCAATGAATGAAAATTTCATTTGACAAGCAATTTTTTAGGTAGACACTTCTTATGTGACATGATGTCAACTTGAATCCAGTCATATGTGTCTGTCTCTCACATAAAAAGCCTGGAGGCAGGAATTCCAGGGCTGGGCACAGCCCTGCGGTCACAGGAACCCAGGGTTCACCATTGTTAGCTCATGGCTGCCAGCCTCAAGGTTGCCTTATGGTGTCAAGATGGCTACTGGAGCTCTAATCATCGCCTCTGACTCACAAGAAGGAGGAAGGATCGAAGGACAAAAGGGGCTGAATTCCCCTATTGAGTCAGCCCTGTTAGAGAGCTTGCCCAGAAGCCCACTCAGTGACTTCCTCTTACATCTCCTTGGCAACCCCCACCTGAGGGGCTGGGAAATACAGGTTTTTAGCTGCTGCCCCTCACCAATAATAGCCAAAACCAGTTGCTGTCAAGTTGACTCCAACTCATGAAGATCTCATGTGTGTCAGAGTAGAGCTGTGCTTCTTAAGATTTTCAGTGGCTGATTTTTCAGTAGATCACCAGGCCTTTCTTCTGAGGCACCTCTGAGTGGACTCGAACTTCCAACCTTTCAGTTAGCAGCTGAGCGTATTAACCATTGCACCCGCGGACACCTCGCCAATGATACAAGGGTCTGTTATCAAGAAAGAAGCAAGTGGAATTGGATAGACAATCAGCAATCTCTGCCACAGCATCAGAGGTGAATTTTCTCTGTGATTTGTCTTCTCAGGAGCCTGGAGGTGAAATGGTTCTAAATGACTTCAGCCCTCAGGCCCCCTGTGCCTTGCAGAGAGCTGGGGCCAGAGCAGGGCTGGGCACTGTGGCCTTGGCCTGGGGGCGAGGCAGTTCTGGAGATGAGGCCACCGTTTCAAAGGCGCAAATGCTGAAATGGCAGTGGATGACTGGGGTGAGGCTAAGGAGCAAAGACAGAGTGGGGCTGCCTGGGTTAGGCGCCACAGAAGTGAAACGGCCAGTGTGAGGCACTGCTCAGAGCGGCAGCTGATACACCTCAGGCAAATCCCACACTGTCCAGGCTCAGCCCTGAGGTCACTAGGAGCGACCACCTGCTTGGCTTTTGCCATCATGTTGTCCTGAGAACACAGAAGGCCATAGAAAGACGTAAGGACACAACGACATTCTTTTCATATAGAAAGCACTGAATCTCCACAACAACCCTGAGCAGTAGGCGGACAACTACTATTATCCCATTTTACAGATGTGAAAACCTTCTCAATGGTGTTCCACTCATGAGAGGCAGAGCTGGAATACTGAGCCTCAGTCTTGGGCTCCTGGTGCATCAGGGTAATTTCAGGCTTGAGGCAGAGGTAACACCAGGAACCTGGGGGGGGGGAGAGAGGAAGAGAGTCTGAGAGTCCTTCAGGACTGGCTCCCTAGGGCTGGGGAGATTTAACCCAGAGGGGGCGCTGGCTGGGCCCTGCAGGCCTCAGCTTGCAGAGGCAAGCTGGCCTCTCTCTGCTCTGTCTCTAGGTGTCTCTGTGGCACCAAGGTGGATGCAGCAATCCTTCCCAGCTGTAGGTGAGGGTGGCTGGGCTGGGAAGCAAGGCACAGTTACATCACAACCTTCTCTTCTGTCCACCAAGCTTGCCATCCTTGGATTGGTGGATTTAACCTTTCAGATTATACCAGAGTCTGAAAGTTATTTCATGGAAGAGTCTATAACATCCCAGCTCTGGCTTGGTTGCTGCGGTTTCCCTCCTCAGTTTACCTCAGGGGTGGGTGTGGGGGTGTTTGGCACCTCTCCTCAGTGTCAACCTCTCCCTCCATTCCCAGCTGCCATGGCCCCCTTCTCCACAGAGCAGGGTCTTTGGCTTACTGACAGTCTGGCTCTCATTTTACTCGAGGTTCAGCCTGAGAGGCCTTGCTGAGCCCCATCTCCACTTTATGGCGCCCCCTGAGGTATTATTTCATCTATCCCGCCTCCTGCTGCTATTGCCTGTTTCCCGGTTGATATTCCCTGAGAGAGAATTTGATTGGCTCAGCTCACTTTTCATACCAGCTTACCTCAGAGGCCACTGTCCAGGTGATGGATTGGCTGACTTTGGGGCCAATCGGCTGTGGCTAGGGGAGGGAATGGGGTCACATGGTCTGCTTGGGGTGCCCCTCAGCAAAGGACTGTGGGACAAGCAGTTTCACTTGCAAGAGGCTGAGGGGATGAGAGGAACCGTCATACACGTCTGATATGCGGATACTATGCTATGGAAAGAGTCTGGAAGGCTTTATGGATGAGGTGATATTTTGAGCTAGGCCTGGAGGAATGGTAGGATTCCAGTGAGCAGAGATGCTGTAGGATATTCCAGGAAGAGAAAAGGAAATAAAGCAGATGTTCACAGAGTGGCAGGGAGTCTTGTGCGGCTGGAAAGGGCCATGTGAGGAGGAGTAGAGGGAGATGAGGCAAAGAGTTGGGCTGAGGCCAGACTGGGTAGGGACTGTATTTTGTAGGCAGTGGGGAAGCAGTGGGGTTGCAGAAGAACCTTCCCTAACCTAATAGACCAGCTGAGTGGATCTCGCCTTTCAGCTCATGAGCCTCCCACCCCACACACAGAGATGGGCTGGGAGTGGGGACGGCCAGATTTGAGGAGGGTTTGGTTCAGGCCTCTCAGAGCATGGTGGCCCATCCCTCCGTGAGGCCACTCTCCTAGGCTGAGCCTGCATTGCCTGGGCACATATACTTCCACCGTGGGGGCAGGAGGCAGCTGGGGAAGACAGGCACAACCCACCCACAGAGGGTCAGCTACAGGCGGCAAGAGCAAGTGGATTGTGTCCGATTCACCAGTAGCTCAGCCCAGCAAGGGGAAGGAGCCCAACCCAGGAAGGAGTGAGACCAGAGACCAGACTCGGTGGCCCTCAAGACCTTTCCTCTGGGAAACAGCAACAGCAGGAGCCCTGGTGGCACAACGGTTAAGCACTCAGCTGCTAACCAAAAGGTTGGCAGTTTGAACCCACCCAGCCGCTATTAAAAAGCAAAGATGTCACTTTGAGGACTAAGGTGCGCCTGACCCAAACCATGGTGTTTTTAATCATCTCATATGCATGTGAAAGCCGGACAATGAATAAGGAAGACCAAAGAAGAACCGACATCTTTGAATCATGGTGTTGGGGAAGAATATTGAATATACCATGGACTGCCAGAAGAATGAACAATCTGTCTTGGAAGAAGTACAGCCAGAACGTTCCTTAGAAGTGAGGATGGCAAGACTTCATCTCATGTACTTTGTACATGTTATCAGGAGGGACCCGTCCCTGGAGAAGGACATCATGCTTGGTAAAGTAGAGGGTCAGCGAAAAAGAGGAAGACCCTCAACAAGAGGGATTGACATAGTGGTTGCAACAATGGGCTCCAATGTAGCAACAATTGTGAGGATGGCACAGGACGGGGCAGTGTTTTGTTCTGTCGTTCATAGGGTTGCTGTGAGTCATAACTGACTCGATGGCACGTAACAATGACAACAAGCTGCTCCATGGGAGAAAGACCTGGCAATCTGCCAGGGAGTAGATCGGCAGGCCTTCCTCCCATGGAGCTGTTGTGTGGGTTCGAATCACCAACCTCTCGATTAATAGCCAAGCGCCTAACTGTTGTGCCACCAGGGCTCCTTCCGGTAAAGACTGCAGCCTAGAAAACCTCATAGGGCAGCTCTACTCTGTCAAATGGGGTCGCTATGAGTCAACATTGACTTGATGGCACCCAACAACAACAAACACCAACAGTGTCCTCACTGGACTTCAGTCTCCTCACCTCCTGCCGGTCCTCTACATGGAGCTCTGAGCTGGATCACGTTACAGCCCCACTTAAAAATCCAGGGCAAGGTCCAAATACCTCAGCTGAGTTTTAAGGTCATTTGCATCTGGCCCCTTCCTATCTGTGCGGGCCCCTTCCTGTCGCTGTGCAGCAGCCACTCCCGAGACTATGTCTTCTGCAGACTCTGTGATGGGCTCACACCCCAGACTGTAGCCTGTGCCATCCCCCTGCCTAGAACGCCCTCCAGCCTGCCAAAGTTCTCCCACACCCTGCTCAGATGGCATCCGTCCCTCCTGGCCTGCCCTGTGCTCTTTCTTTGTCCACACTGACCTGGGCTCCTGAGCCAGCCGGTCTCTGGCGGCAGAGCCAGCTCTCTGGCCTGGAGGTCCCTGCCCACAGACCCTGCCACCTCTCTGAGGTTCCGAAAGACTCCACAAACTGTGCCAGGCACGGTGCTAGGTGCTGGATTCAGAAGTCAACAGAATAAACATGGTCCTCGCCTTCCCAGAGCTGAGGGTCCTGGGGGAAAGTGGTGTTAGATAATCAGACAAATAAATCTAGAAATCTGGCCTTGAGGGGAAAAAAATGGGGGAGGGGGCCCATTCTAGATGTGGGATGCGGCATTGTCAGGGAAGGTCTCTGTGAGGAGGTCGTTTTTAAGCTGAGGCCTGAGGGAAGAGCAGGACTTGCCCGGGGAGGGCTTGGGGGAAGGGTGTGCCAGCAGAGGGAAGAGCATGGGCAAGAGCCCTGAGGGGCCATGGGAAAGGGTGTCCAACACTATAAAACTCAAGGCCTCCTCGTTGCCCTTAGCATTTCCCTCTCTTTCTCTCTCTTCTGCTGGCTTTTCTTTTTCTCCCACTTCCTTTTGTCCCACCAGCCCCACTTCCCTCCCTTTGACATAGCACCAGGCACTGGGCTCAGACTTGACACAGAATATCCCTGCAACAACCCTGGGAGACAGGTACAACTGTCCCCATTTTACAGACAAAGTGACTGAGGCTCAGAGAGGTTAAGGGTCCTGCCCGACGTCACTGGCCAGCAAGTGGTGAAGCGTGCATTCAAACTCAGGTCTGGCACTTGAGCTGGCCTCTCTGCCCTACAGGACCCCACATCTTTGCCTGTGCCCCATAGCCCTGAGCGGGAAGGAGCAGGATCCCGCCCCCCACCCCGCCTCGCTTGTCTCCTCCTGTCAGGCTGGGGGCTGTGAGAGTGGAGGAGACAAAAGAGGCTGACGGAGGAAGCTGTGTGCCCAGGACCAGGCAGGCCTTGCACCCACCATTGGTGATAGAAGGCCCAGGACTGGGCTGAGCTGGGAATGACTAAACGGTTTCTACCCCAAACCACTCAAAGGGCAGGATTTTTGCTGCCAGCCCCAGCTGTGTCTCCCAGCATCTCAAAGAAAGTAAAAGTGTCATCATCAATGAAGGGGCAGGCCTGACAACTCACTGACAATGTAATTTCTGTGATTAAAATGGAGCCCTGGCAAGTACAAAGCAGCCAGGTCCCCTTGTGGCCTCAGGGGGTGCCAGGAAGGAGCTGAGGGCAGGAACTGGCCTTTGCTGGGTACCCTCCATTCAGCGGTGTGGTCCCCCACAACATTCCACTACTCCTCACAACCAGCCCGGAAGAGGCACGTTTCTGCAGGGGAGAGAACTGGCTCACCTAAAGGTTGGCTCTCATGGCCCAGGTCACACAGCCAGTGCACGCGGAGCTGGGAGAGACCGCGGGCTCCCTGACCCCAAGGCTCACGTTTCTTTCCAGCCCACTGGGACCCAGGTGGCTCTGTACTTCCAGTCAGCCTGCCAGGGCCTAGCAAGGTGATCTCCCAGGCAGAGCCCAGCCCCAGCCTGGGAGTTGGGTTCAAGAAGCTTCCCTTCCAAGAGATGCTTGGGACTGGACTTTCTCCCCCAGGGAGATGTATGGGGTCTTCCAAAGCCCCTTGCTGGAAAGCTTTCTAAGAAGTGTCTTTCTAGGATTGTGGTCAAGTATTTTGGGAAGCGTCTGAGGATCTTGACACACCCAAGGGTCACTATTCTGATGTCCAGTTCTCAAGGCTCATGACCCCCGAGGATGAGGAGAAAAGTGGAAAAGTGTTGGGTGAGGTTGACTAGAAGACCCTCCGTGAGCCACCCCAAGGGGGTGGAATTATATTGCTATATTTCTGTGAACTTTTACCGACTCAGGACAGATCTGGGAAATTGTAGGTCAATAATCTCTTAGTAATGAGCCCTAGTGGTACAATGGTTAAGCGCTCAGCTGCTAAACGAAAGGTCAGTGGTTTGAACCCACCAGCTGCTCTGTGGGAGAAAAGCCCTGTCATCTGCTCCCATAAATATAACAGTTTAGGAAACCTTATGGGGCAGCTCTACTCTGTCATGTAGGGTTGCTATGAGTCGGAATTGATTTGACAGCTCACGACAGCAACAAACAACCTCTTAGTTTGTGTGCATGATGGTGGTGGTGACTGGAGGTAGGGGCGTTGAGGTTTTCCAGCCTCCTGAAATCCTCTGAAGATTTCACTCCTTGAAGACTGAGGCGCTGTCTTCTGCTGTCTCCAGGCTAGGATAGTTTCTAGAACACTGTTTCTTCTCCCTACCCTCTGGGGAGATCCGATAACAAGATGGAGAAAAAGAGAAAGCTCTCTTTCATGGGACCAGGAAAGGGCCCTTTTCTCAATTTAAGAATCTGAGTTACAATCAGGGGCTGATCATCCAATAGGTAAGGTAAGCACGGTGCTTACCTTGCTTACCAGATCATCTGTAGTGAACAATTTCAAATTTTTTCACCACATCAAAGGCTCTACTTTTAGGTATGGCTGGCATCTGTCTCTCTCCCAATCCCACAGCACCTTCCTATAGAATCAAAGCCTCTTTTCAAATTTATAATCCCTGAGAGGGGCAGATGACCCAGTAAGCAAGGTAAGCACGGGCTTGCTTGTGCTTATTTACTAATCTGTAGTGAACAATTTCAGTGGTGAAAGGTAAGCACCATGCTTACCTTAATGGGCATTTCTTTTTTTTTTTTTTTTTTTTTTTTTTTTTTTTAATATATATTTTATTGTACTTCAGGTGAAAGCTTACAGAGCTAATAGTTTCTCATGAAATAGTAGTACACATGTTGTTTTTTGACATTGGTTAACAACCCCACAACGTATTAAGCCTCTAAATTCTCAACCTTTTTTTTTGATGAAAATTACAGATGGCCAAAGATACACCGTTTCAAAAATTTCTACATTCACAGTTCAGTGACATTGACTACGCTCTTCCAACTGTGCTGTTATTCTCACTTAAGATGAAGGCTTACAGAAAAAATAGTTTTTCATTTAACAATTACTACACATGTTGCCCTATGACAATGGTTAACAATCTCACAGCACATCAAGAATATCCTTACTCCACCTTGTATTCCCTATCACCAGGGGGCTTCCTTGTCCCCTTCTGTCTTCTGGACCTTGTCATTGGACTATTGTACCTCTTTAGTCTCATTTGTTTATTTATTTATTTATTTATTTATTTATTTTTATTTTATTTAAACACCATTTCAAAACTTTTTACTTACACATTTAAGTGATATTGACTATGCTCTTCCAATTGTGCTGCCATTCTCGCCCAAGATGAAGGCTTACAGGACAAAACAGCCTCCTTAATGGGCATTTCTTAAGCACCCACCAAGTTCAGGAATGAATCTAGACATTTCATCCTTTTTTCTTTAAACTTTATTAAGGTATATTTTATATATTTTATAAGCCACCCATTTCAATTATAGTTAACTTACTAAGTTATAGCCCTGGTGGTGCAGTGGTTAAAGAGCTCAGCTGCTAAGTGAAAGACTGGCAGCTCAAACCCACCAGCTGCTCCACGGGAGAAAGATGTGGCAGTCTGCTTCTGTAAAGATTATAGCCTTGGAAACCCTACAGGGCAGTTCTACTCTGTCCTACAGGGTTGCTATGAGTTGGAATCAACTCGATGGCAATGGGTTTGGTTTTTGGGTACCAAGGTGTGCAACTATCACCATAAATCAGTTTTAGAACATTTTCATCACCCTAATAAGATCGCTCATGCCCATTTACTCTTAATCCCCATTCTTCCCTGACCTTGTCCCAGCCAACCACTAATCTACTTTCCATCTCTATAGATTTGCCATTTCTGGACATTTCAAAAAAATGGAATAATCCAATAGTGGTCTTTTGCGTCTGGCTTCCTTTACTTAGTGTGTTTTCAAGGTCCATACAGGTCATAGCATGATCAATAGTTTGGTCCTTTTTCTCTTGGAATAGTATTCCATTGTATGGATGTACCACATTTTGTCTATCCATTCACCAGTTGATGGACATTTAGTTTGTTTCCAAATCTGGCTATCATGAATAATGCTGCTAAGAACACTTGTGTATAGATACATTATATCTACTATTTCTAATCCTTGCAACAATCCTGTGAGGTGGGTATTATCATCCTTGCTTTATAGACAGGACACGCAGGCTTGCAGAGATTAAGTAACTCATGCAAGAACACACAGCTACCATATCGGCTAAATTCTAGAAGTACATTTTTTTCACATCTTCATGTTTCTGAAACTGGGATGCATCTTATAATCAATGATTTGTCATAGTTTATTTCACAGTATTTTCTCCTTTCTTAGTGGTAAATAATGGCACATTTTATAATCAAAGACAACGTAAATTCGATGAAATAGGGATTAAGTGGCTGATCCTAGCAACCTCCCTTATAGTTTACCCTTGTATTAGCTGGGACACTTGGTTGCAGTCGACAGAAATCCAACTCAAAGGGGAATTTACTGGCTCAGTAGTTGGGAAGGATCCTGGGAATAACTCATTGGATTGGAGAAAGAGCTGCAGAGACCCTGAAAGTGGGACTCAACACTGTTAGGTCTCTGTCTTTCCCTCTTTCATCTCTGCTTATCTCTGCCAACAGGCTCTCTCCCTCCATGAGGCAGCCTCAGTTTAATAGTCCTGGCAGTAAAATTACCCAGAAAACCTTCTCTCTTGCTTGTCGTTGTTCACCACCATCAAGTAGCCTCCAACTCATGGCCACCCCATGCACAATGGAACGAAACACTGCCTGGCCTGTGCCATCCCCATGATCGGCTGCAAATCAGACTGTTGTGATCCAGTGGGTTTTCACTGGCTGATTTTCAGAAGTAGACTGACAGGCCTTTCTTCTTAGTCTGCTGTAGTCTGGAAGCTCTGGAATCAGAGATGGCCATGTGACCGAGGCAGGGCCAATCAGAGTTCTACCCTAGGATTAATGTACATGTAGTAGGAGAGAGAAGGCAATGGTGGTTCAGTGGTAGACTTCTTGCCTTCCATGAGGAAGGCCCAGGTTTGATTCCCAGAAACCTGTTCAGCCTCATAGCAACATGCAAGCCTTCACTGACAGATGGGTGGTGGCTGTGCATGAGGTACATTGGCTGGGAACCAAACCTGGGTCTCCCTCGTGGAAGGTGAGAATTCTGCCACTGAGCCTCCACTGTGCCCTCTCGCTTACTATGGGTACATTAATCTGAGAGTAGAACTCTGATGGGTCCTGCCTCGGTCAGATGCCCATCTCTGGTTCAACCACTGTGGCCTGGGGAATGGAGCACTACAATGGTCCACATCTGCCTGACATGGCCTTCCTTGTGGCCAGGAAGCCAGAGTCTGTTACCAGAAGAAAGGGGGTAGGAGTAAATGAGTGGCCACCGTCATTGCTCCCTCAGGCCATTATCGCATTGCATCATTTCATTGTCATTGCAGACGTTACAGACTGAGGGATCTTAAGAAAGAACATCTACAGTCTATGCTTCGTTCATTCTGTCGTGATGTAACATTCTAAAGAGGTTAATTATGCCTCCAAGAACTATGTTGTTTGAAGAATTTAATACAGCAACGAAATATGCATGTAATATACTAGACGTAATTATGTTTAAACTTCTCATCAAGTCAAGATTTGTTTGCAGACAGTTAGTTCTCTAACAGAAACATGAAAAATCTTTTCAGGAGACTAAACCTATGAATTTGCCATGTTGAATTTAAGCCCCAAAGAACTGACTTATATTTAGCTCTGCCCTTAAACTGTGTACAATTTCTTCTGCATTCCCTCCCAAAGATCAGGTACCCTCATACCGCCACTCTTTTTTTTTTTTTTTTTGTGCTTTAAGTGAAAGTTGACAATTCAAGTCAGTCTCTCATACAAAAACTTATACATACATTGTTATGTGACCCTTGTTGCTCTCCTTATACTGTGACAGCACACTCTTCCTCTCCACCCCAGATTTCTGATATCCAGCCAGCCAGCTCCTGACCCTCTCATCTCACCCCTGGACAGAAGCTGCCCACCTAGTCTCATGTATCTACTTCAGATAAGAAGCATACTCTTCATGAGTATCATTTTATGTCCCCTAGTCCAGTCTAATCTTTGTCTGAAAAGTTGGCCCTGGGAATGGTTTTAGTTTTGGGCTAACAGAGAATCTGGGGTCTGTGTCTGCCAGGGTCCCTCCAGTCTCAATCAAACCATTAAATCTGGTCTTTTTACTAGAATTTGAGTTCTGCACCCCACTTTTCTCCTGCTCCATCAGGGACTCTTTGTTGTGTTCCCTGTCAGGGTGGTCATTGGTGGTAGCCAGACACCATCCAGTTCTTCTGGTTTCAGGATGATGAAGTCTCTGGTTTATGTGGCCCTTTCTGTCTCTTGGGCTAATACTTTCCTTGTGTCTATGGTGCCCTTCATTCTCCTTTACTCCACGTGGGCTAGAACCAACTGATGCATCTTAGACGGCCACTCGCTAGCTTTTAAGACCCCAGATGCCGCTCACCAAAATGGGATGCAGAAGATTTTCTTAATAAACTTTGTTATGCCAATTGACCTAGATGTCCCCTGAAACCATGGTCCCCAAGCCCCTGCCCCTGCTACTCTGTCCCTCAAAGTGTTTGGTTATATTCAGGAAACTTCCTAGCTTTGGGTTAGTCCAGTTGTCATACCGCCACTCTTTTGATCACTTCGCATTTATCTTAACTCCTCTCCCATTTCTATCTATCCAAATCCTACCTTCAAGGTTCAATTTAAATGCCAATGCCTCTGGGGGGGGGGGGCCTTCCTGATAGCACCATCTGAAGGCAATTCTCTCTCTGGATTCCCACAATCCCCTTGCTCAGACCAGCTTCATGGCACTCAGCAGAGAAGACCTTATAGCAGGATAATTTCCTGAGCATTGCTTGGTTTTTTCCTTCCTGTGTTCTCATTTTCCCATTTTAGGGAAGCGGCCAGGCTCTTCTTTGCCCTTGCCTGAGGGAAGTCATAGGTCTGGAAACACGTCCAGTATTATTTGGGTAGAGGCTAAGCTGCTATAACAAAAACCAAACCCATTGCTGTCACGTTGATTCCGACTCATAGCAACCCTATAGGTCAGAGTAGAACTTCCCCATAGGGTTTCCAAGGCTGCAATCTTTAAGGAAGCAGACTGCTGCCAGGGCTCCTTTGCTATAACAAAGAGACCCCAAAATACAGTGATTTGAACACAACAGAAGTTTACTTCTCTCTCATGTACCAATCTGCAGGTGGGCAGCAGTGGTTCAAGATGGGTAAGCTTCTCTGCTCCACATGGTTATTCAGCTTTTCTTATTGGCCCTGCTTAGGTCAAATGCCTGCTCCTGAAGTAATTCCTGTGGTTAAGGGAAGAGAACATGCCAACTGACTTAGCCTAGAGTCGTGTAGAGAGAGCTTCAGGGTTGGTTTGATTCAGTGGCTCAACTCTCACAGCTGTGTCTGGTTTTCTTCTGCCTCTGATCTGATTTCCATGGTCTTGGCTTTCACCTAAAGGTTGGCTCCCAATCATGGTCACAAGATGGCTCTTAGTCCTCCCTGGACTTCATGCTTCCTCAGCCATGGGGTAAGATGTGTGGGTGTGGGTGTGGATTTTGGAAGGTGTCTCAGAAGAGGGAGGGATCTTTTTCTCCTAAAAGTTCTCATCAAATGTCTTCTTGCAGTGCAATGGATTTCTCATATATATGGCGTTTCTGGCCTTGGGTTTATAATTCTGTCAAAGACAATTGGTTGGGCCACAGCCTGCCCTGTGATTGGCCTATTTTATGTACCTTGCAGGGACTGGTCAGTCTACTGTGAAAACAGGGTATATAAAACCACCCAATAGGATTCAGTGACCTTGCTGGAATTGGTCAATTACTATCAAATTAAGTGACTGTGGCCTACCAAGGGGATTGGTCAGTTCATGATCTGGTGGGAGGGCCATGCCTTGAAATTGACAAGGAGTAGGCTTACATAAGGGTCAATTCCACAGAGGCTGAGGGGGACCTCAATGCCATCAAGAAGAAGAGCCTGGAGTGGAGCTCATCCTCTGGACCTGGGGTCCCTGCACTGAGAACCAACTAGACTCAGGAGAAAGAGAGAGAGCTATAACACTGGAGACAGTGAGAAAAGACGCAAGACAGGCACAGCAGGACAATCAGCAGCAGTACAAGTGACTGGAACCAGATCAGCACGAGACGGCTGTGATGGGTTTCCCATCCCATGGAGCAAGGCAGTTGCAGTGGGCTTGCCAACCCACAGAGCAGAGCGAGAAAGCTGAGCACCTTCAGGCAGTAGGCTTGCAGGTGGAGTAGGGTGCCTCTGGACACTTGCTGGCAGAGCCAAAAGAGCTGTAACACTTGCCCAGGCAGAGGCCAGGCCCGAGTGGGGCCCGGTAGCAATAGGTCTGAGCAAAGGACCTGCCTGCAGGCACAGCTGAGAAGGAGCTGACAACTGTCTTGGTTGGAAGCTGTCCTGATTGATGAACTATATCCTGTCTTCTCCTGAGTTGTATCCTGTCACCTCCAAGCTGATCCTTATCCTGAGTTATAGCCTGTTACTTCCCTAATAAACCACATAATTGTATGGTCTGTGAGTTCTGTCTGGTTGTTGCAATCAGGGCTTTGAACTGGTTCATTCTAGTTCGAACCCCTGCTGATAATTTGCATTTCCACCCCAGATATACTGAATCAGAATCTACATTTTAACAAGATCCCCAGGTGATTCTCATGTCTAAGAAATTTTGAGAACCACTGCTCCAGTAGTGGTTCTCAGAATTGGTCCCTAACCAGAAGCTTTAGCACTGCCTGGGAATTTGTTAGAAATGCAAATTCTCAGCAGGGGTTCCAACAGGAACAAACCAGAAAGAACTAGTTTGAAGCCCTGATTGCAACAAATTACTGAACCCAGCAGAGAAGTAGAGTGCTGTGGGAGAATGGCTGGTGTCAGAATTGGTAAAAAAAAAAAAAAAAAAAAGTTGGAGAGTGGAGGTCTGTCTGACCTTCAACTCATAGGAATCAGCTTTATGCTAATCTTGCTTCTCATCCCTCCTCCTGAATGTAGACGAGGTCTGATGCTAGTAGGTTACAACTTCTCCAGTACCACTGGCTCAACATGAATCATATATGCCTCTCCCCTGAGCCAATGACTGTGTCCAGATGATGGAATTATGTGGGCACTCTTGGTCCTAAGTCACACTGCACCTCGAGAGCCTGGAGAGAAGCCAGCTTTCCTAAAACACATGGGCTTCTTGAGGGAATAACCAAACCAAACCAAACCCATTACCATCAAGTCAATTCTGACTCATAGCCACCCTATAGAACAGGGTAGAACTGCCCCATAGGGTTTCCAAGGAGTGGCTGGTGGATTCCAACTGCTGACCTTTTGGTTAGCAGCTGAGCTCTTAACCACTGCACCACCATGGCTCCCTTGAGGGAGTAACCCATTGCCGTCGAGTCGATTCCAACTCATAGAGACCCTAGAGGACAGAGTAGAACTGCCCCATAGAGTTTCCAAGGGATGCCTAGTGGATTCGAACTGCTGACCCTTTGGTTAGCAGCCGTAGCACTTAACCACTACGCCACCGGGGTTTCCCTTGAGGGAGCAGTAGTATCCAAATAAAAACTGGGGTAGATAATAGGAGAAGGGAGAATGGATACCAAGGAGTAACCACTATGTTCTCTCAAGGGTCTACTATACGTATTGCAGTGTAATAAACCACCCAAACTTGGTGGCATAAAACAACTTTTTTTTTTTTTTTTTAATATGTAACCTCACAGCTTCTGTGGGTCAGAGATTTTGAAAAGGAACAGTGGGGACAGTTTGTTTCTACTCCAGGATATCTGGGGCTTCGGCTGGGAAGACTTTCAAGTTGGAGGTGACTTTGCAGCTAGGGGCTGGAATCATTTGCAGACTCTTTCACTTACATGACTGGTACCTGAGCTGGGACTAGAACTGCCAATGCAGCGCTTCTCATCGTGTGGCCTCACCTGTAGCTTGACTTCCTCACAGCATAGAAGCCTCAGGGGAGTCAGCTTTCCTACATGGGGGCTCAGGGCTTCAGCTAACAAGGTGGAAGATGCATCACCTTTTATGGCCCATGTATGTCACTTCCACTGAATTCTACTGGGTCACAGTTCCATCCACAGCCAACCAAACCGGTTGCCGTTGAGCCGACTCCAACTCACAGCAACCACGTGTGTCAGAGTAGAACTGTGCTCCATAGGGTTTCCAACAGCTGGGTTTTTGGAAGCACATCATCA
The DNA here is from genome assembly GCA_030035585.1 of Dugong dugon. Taxonomy (NCBI): domain Eukaryota; kingdom Metazoa; phylum Chordata; class Mammalia; order Sirenia; family Dugongidae; genus Dugong; species Dugong dugon. The sequence goes on along the minus strand of CM057469.1, from coordinate 15,449,150 downwards.
GGTCTTTTTTCTGAGGAATCTCCTGGTGAACTTGAACCTCCAACCTTTGGTTAGCAGCCAAGTGTGTTAACTGGTTGCACTACCTAGGGACTCCATCCAGAGTCAAGCAAAACAAAACAAACCCATTGCTGTCGAGTCGATTCCGATTCATAGCGACCCTACAGGGACAGAGTAGAACTGCCCTATAGGGTTTCCAAGGCGCAGCTGGTGGATTCGAACTACCTATTTTTTGGTTGGCAGCTGAGCTCTTAACCACGGTGCCACCAGTTCACGACAAAATTCATTTACCATCTACAGAGCCAAGAGGAGGGTAATTAGATCCAACCTGAAGAGTCGGAATTGACTTGATGGCAATAGGTTTTTTCATGATGGGGTAGGGCATGGTTCTTGAAGAGCGCATGGGATGGCAGATCTGCCACAATACCCTAATAAAAGCTGAAATTAAATGTCCTATCAGCTTGGTGGTCAAGGGTTCAGAGTCATATTTAAACTGATTTCAAGAAAACAATTTTAAGTAATATCATTTAGCATATTGTGGATTTAGCTGTGCATGTCCTGGTTTTCTCTAGAAAGTGTTTCACAAAGGGCGGACTAGGTACTACTAGTAGTACTCAGTAGTAAAGTTTGGATGAAAACTTTTTACTTTAAATCTAAATATTTATCTACTCTATGTAAGAAAAAATATAGGTCCCTGGGTGGCGCAAATGCTTTGTGCTCAACCACTAGCCAAAAAGTTGGCAGTTCGAATGTACCCAGCAGTGCACAGAAGAAAGGCCTGGTGATCTACTTGCATAAGATTACAGCCATTGAAAACCCTATGGAGCATAGTTCTACTCTGAAACATGGGAGTGTCGTCATGAGTCAGCATCTACTAGACAGCAACGGGTTTGGTTTTAGAAAAAATACAATCAACCCACCACAGACACCATTGTTTAGGATGAGGCTGAATTTATTTACGCTGAAAAAAAAGTCAATTTAAAGAAATATATTAAGTCAATAATTCTGAGTGAGAGCCAGAGCCAGAGAAGCCTCTGCAGCAAGTGCAGGCTGCAGTGCAAGCTACTCTTTCACTTGCATTTATGATCCAGCAGAGTCAACAATATTCCAATTGTCTGTGGCAAGCAGGGAGGCTGTATGGAGCTCTGGCAAGCACCAGTAGAATCACAGCACAGACCTCTAGGGTTTTGAAGCAAATCCATGCTCTGTTCTGCAGATAACTATTCTCCTGCCTTGCTACCAGTCTGTGGTAGAAACTGGATGCCTAACCATGGGTCATCAAGTGGCCATGCATGTACTTATCTTACTTACCAAGCCATAGGACCAGCATGCACAACAGCCATCTCTTATCACATGGAAATAGTAATGTAAAAGATTAGACTCGAGGAGGTTCAGAAGGCACAAGTAAGTTGCATAAGCAGGTGGCTCAGATTCCTTCAACAGTGTGCATCTTTTCCCATAATTCTATGGCCTTATAGGAAGTTCCTTGTGATCAGTTGACTGAGGAGAAATGAATTCAGGTTTACTTTACAGATGGCTCTGCACAATATGCTGGCACCAACAGGAAGTGGACAGCTGTACCACTCCAGGGTGGCTCTGAGGGACATTTGACAAAGAAAATCCTCCTAGTGGACAGAACTTAAAAAGGCACATTTGTCTGTCCACAGAGCTATGGATCTACACTGTTTCATTTGGCTGGATGTCAGAGATTTGGAAGGAATATGATTGGAAGATTGGTCACAAGGAGGTCTGGGGAAGAAGTATGTGAATGGATCTCTCCAAATGGGCACAGAATGTGAAGTTATTTGTGTCCCACATGAATGCCCACCAAAGAGCATCCATTGCAAAGGAGGCACTTGACAATCAGGTGAACAAAACATGTTCTATGATGTCGGTCAGCCTCTTTCCAGGCACCCCAGAGCTTGCTTAATGAGCTCATGTAACAAAGTGGCCATGGTGCAGGTTGGAGGCTATGCATGGACTCAACAACATGAACTTCCCCTCACCAAAGCTGACCTGCCCATCTACTGACTGCCTAATCCACCAACAACAAAGACCAGTACTGATCCCCCATTATGACCCCCATTATGACCCATTATGAGCCACCCAGTGGCAGGCTGATTGCATTGGACCCCTTCTATCATGGAAAGGGCAGAGGAATAGGTTTGCCTTCCCTGCTTATAACGTTTCTGCCAGAACTACCATCCATAAATTTACAGAATGTCTTATTCACTGTCCAGATATTCCATACAACACTGCTCTGATCAAGGGAGTCATTTCACATCAAAGGAAAAGTGGCAATGGGCTTATGCCCATGGAATTAACTCGTTTAATAACATATCCTATCACTTAGCAGCTGACCTAAAATAAGGGTGAAGGGCCATCTGATGACTCAGTTATGGTGCCTGCTGGAAGTCAACCCTCTGAAGGGATGAAGTTCGGTCTTACAGGATACAGTACATACTTTGAATCAGAGACCATTGTATGGTACTGTCTCCCACAATATGGCTCCTCTCGCTATTATCACATCTAATACCCCACTTGTGGTACCAATTTCTGCATCAGCCAAGGTCCACTCAAGAGACAGAACGTACACCAGTTGTTTGAACAGAGAAAATTTAATATAAAGAATAGTTACTTTGGTAAAAACTCATTAACCAGTAACTGAAAGAATAAAAAGAGAATTTAAAGGTAGCATGAAGTGAGCAATTGCAAGCAGCAGCTACTACCTCTGGGTATGAGAGAATAAAGGAAAGAGGTTGGAACTATTAAAACTTAGAAACTTAGAGAGGCTCTGGAGCTGAAACACAGACCTGAGGGTGCACTGCTCAGCTGGTATTGGTGTCTCTGAATGTGGAAGGGGGTGTCCCGTGGGCCTGGGACCCAGACATTGTCCAGCTAGTGCTAGTATCTCTGGTAAGAAAGCGGGTGTACATGACGAGTCTGCTTCTCCAGGTATAGGAGAAACTACAAACTGAACTCAACTGCTGTTGGGCAGAAGAACTGAGACTGGGGTGATGCTCATAGGGATTGGAAGCATATAGAAAGCCCACAGGAAGCCTACAGGAAGGAGCAATCCCTTTTCTCTCCTCTGGTCTTGCCGACTCTCTCTACTGTGCTCTGCGGGCAGAGCCTAGGCAAGCCAGCTGGAACACCGAATCCTGGCCCCAGATCACAAAGCAGAACTGGCTCAGCTCTGTCTTATACTTCACAAAACCTAACAAATATTTCACATATTTCTTAATTATCTAAATGCTTTGTCTGCCAGGATTCAAGTCAGGACCTGTGTTATAATTCTGACTCTGCCACTTAATAGCTGTCTGTAGCGGCGGATTATCCAATAAGCAAGGTAAGCGCGGGCTTACTTGTAGTGAAACCCATGTGAAATTGTTCATTACAGATTAGTAAGTAAGCCTGTGCTTACCTTGCTTACATGGGTCATCTACCCCCTCAGGGACTGTAAATTTGGAAAAGAGGCTTTGATGCTATAGGAAGGTGCTGCAGAGTTGGGAGAGGGACAGATGCCATCCATACCTAGAAGCAGCCTTTGATGTGATGAAAAATGTGAAATTGTTCACTACAGATTAGTAAGTAAGCATAAGTAAGCCTGTGCTTACCTTACTTATTGGATAATCCACCCCTGGCTGTCATTTCATCTCTCTGTGCTTCAGTTTGGTTAAGAGCTGGGCTGCTAACCGAAAGGTCAGCAGTTCAAATCCACCAGCTGCTCCTTGGAAACCCTATGGGGTAGTTCTATTCTGTCCTACAGGGTCGCTATGAGTCGGAATCGACTCAATGGCAATGTGTTAACATAGAGAAAACAATACTTATTCCTCAGGGTTGCTGGGATGATATGAGAATGAAAGCTTAGCATGGTGCTTGGCACATGACGGAGAAGATATTAAAAAAACATCTGTTCACTCTGGATATGAAGCCAAATACCCACGCCCCCCACTTTAAATTGTTAACTTTTTTCAACATTAAGTTCCAAGGTCCCTGGAAATCTCTTAAGCTAAGCCATTGTTCTTTATTTCCCAAGAGTGGGACCAGGAGTACAAGTCCAGAGTGCTCCCCTCTCCCTCTGGCCAGCAGCGTGGGTGGGAGGCTGCTGTGAGAGCCCAGCAGAACCTTGTTTGAAATCCTCGTGGGCGTTGACTCCTCTCTCTGGATGTGCCCTTCCCCTGCTCTGCTGAGGACAGCATTAACTGGCTTTTTCCTAGGACTCACTGCCAAGTGCTCCTATTCCTGTTAAAACTTCTAGGCAGTGGCTGGGGTACAGCAGAGGGTGGCTCTAGGCAATACTGCCTTACTGATGGTATTTGCCCTTAGGTTCCCTCCCCTCCTACACCTTCCTAGGTCCCCCCACCCCAAAGCCTCCCGGATAGCTTTCCGCAGCCAAAGGCAGAAGCTGAGCAGGGCTTTTAAGGCAAACTTAGGAGAGAGCCTCCACCCCAGGACTGCTGAGGAGAGGGGCCGGGAGGCAGCTGATGAAGGTTATCTAAGTACCCTTCCGCCTTTACTGTCTCCAGACCTGGCTCCTCCAAGACTACTCCCCCAGGGGTAGCGCCTCAGGCCTCCAGGTGACCTCCTAATTGATCACTTTGTGACAAGCCCCATGTCTAGCCCCTAAGTAAAACCCAGCCCTGAAATCTCACCGTGTGGGCCTGGTCCGGACCTGTATAAATCATGCTCATCTCCGAGGTCCGTCGTGAATGTTAGCCTGGCCCACCGCCCGCCGTCCCTACCCCGTTCCTTTCCGCACACGAGATGCTGGACTCAAGCCCTGGCCCTCTTTCCTGAGTGCCTTCTCTGGCTGTGGACGGGGCCTGGTCATAGTTTCTCCCAGCTTTTAGTGGGACATCTGAATCAAAGACTGAAGCTTCAGGTCATAACAAAATTTAACCCCGAGGGCTGGGAATCCCGCCGGTCAGGGGCCGGCCACAGGTGCAGTTTCCTCCGCCACTGGGGGTGTGCCGGCTCAGGGACTGTCTCTTGGAGGCAGGAATGGATTACCCAGTAAGCAAGGTAAGTACGTGCTTAGCGTATCAACAAAACAGGGGCACAAGTCGTCCAAAGCAAAGACAGATGCCAAGCAAACGGGACACAAGGGAAAGAGTGGAGCAGTGGCAGGGAGCGGGCAGGGCACTAAATGAAATTGATAGCAGCCCCAGTGCGTGATAACGCGCCGGCCAAAGCGAAGTTCGCGCAGGGTCACAGGGCACAAGGTTGTCTGAGCTGTGAGGCCCCCACCACTTCAACACTTTGGTTGACATCTGTCTCCTACGGTCCGATGCTGTGTTAGTGAAACCCCTTGTCTCGGAGGGTCTCTTAGGAGTACACTATTTCTTTCCAATAAACAAGAGGTCGGGGTGGGCTGGTGAGTCTGACTCTTGCTACATTCACCCAATATGCAAATGGATCCAGTGTGAGTGGTTACTGGGCAAAGACGGATTATATTAATAGATAACAGGTCTCTCATCCATTTTGAGAAAACGGTCTTTTACATCCGTGTCTGCTGATCCAGCAACCCCAGCCAGACAGGAAGGCCGGCAATACTCTTTGCTGGGATATAAACACAAGGGTATGCTCCTGCACACGTCTTGGTAAACAACCAATGGCAACTCCCGTCCCAGATGAGACAATGAATTCAATCAAGTTACTTTTTAACTGTATAGCATTTATGGACAGAGTTATGTCCTAAGTAAAAATCTTGGTACCCCACATCCACTAAAAATTTTATAATCCAGCTCCTCTCAGTCCGCTAAAATGGCATATGCCACTTTTGTTTTCAATCACCAGGGTTACTATCACGTTTAAAAAGAAGTTACATCATGGGTAGCTAAAACGCACACATTCATACGAGATTGTGAGGATGGCGCAGAATTGGGCAGTGTTTCCTTCTGTTGCACATCGGGTCGCTATGAGTCAGATTCTACTCCAGGGCACCTAACAACAATATATAATTCACACATCCAGTTCGAATGCCTGAGTAAGCAGAGGAGGGGGCACCTCAGATTATCAATGTTTAGGGCGCTCACATGTCTTAATCTGGCCCTGCTCGGAGGCCTGCCGCGTCCTGGAGTTTTCTCCCACAGCTGTTTCCTGCTCAGTTTCAACTAGTCGCAGGTCCTCTAAACCGCATTAAAGATTGAAGCTTTGGCGAGGCAGAAGGGCCGGGAGACACGGCGGAACTATTGCTCCTCGAGAGCAGCGACAGGAATTAAGGCAGTATTTACATACCAATGGGTTTCTCCGTGTATCAATACTGCAGTTACATTCACCCAGTCGGGAGGCAGCTGTTTTCCAAAGGGCCACGTTTCACCCCGCGGCAGCGTGGGCGGCGTCCTCACGGCCACGCGGCCGGGCGGGCCGCGCTCTGGGGAGCCCGACGAGGAGTGGTGCGGGCAGCGGCCGCTCCCCTGGGGGGAAGGCGCCCCAAACCTTGGGGGCCGGAGGGTAGCTGCGAGACCTCGAGCCTGGCCCTGCCCCAGGCGAAGCTGAGGCCTCAGAGCCAGGCTTCATCGAAGCCACGTGTGCCGGGGCGGGGATGACGAGCGGTCAGCGCCAGGGTCTTGGGGGCCTCCCGCGCGGGGGTGCTGGCGCGAAGAGCACAGCCTAGGCCGGGAAGTCTGACGAAAGCGTGCTTGCCCACGGCAACCCCCGGAGGCCTGCCGGCGGGGGCGTGGCCTGAGAGGGGCGGGACGGGGCCCCGAGGGGCGTGGTCTGGGTGGGGCCGTGACACGTAGCAACTGCCGAGGAAGGCGCTGGTGTACCCGGGCTCTAGGCATTAGGCAGGTGGTGGCTGGGAGGATTGATTTAGCGTTTTAGAAACATCTCTGGCACCTGAGAGTGGGGAGCACTCGAGGGAGAGGGTCCAAGTCAGGAGGCTCTTTCAGAAACTCAAATGAAAAAAAAACCCGCGCTAGAGCGGGAACAGTGTGGAGGGAGACATGGTGGACCAGCCTCCCCGACCTGGGGTCCCTGGGCTGTGGAGGGCGAGGGGCCGGGAGGTCCCTGAACCCTCAGTTCTCCAGGACCTGACAGTAAGCATCCCTCACGTTGCTCCCGAGGAGGGCTCGGAAGGAGTAGCCTTTTCCCACTCTATTTTCCGAGACTGGGGCAGCGCTCCTCGGCGGTCCATCCCTGGCTGGCGCTGCTTCCGGCCCGAGACCTGCAGGAAGGACCTGATGCGCGGCCATCTGCTGACCCGTCTGGAGGCAGCGTGGTCGCCTCGGCTCGGCTGGCAGTGAAGCCACCGAGCTCCACTCCACTTTCCTCCCTTTCACTTGGAATCCCAGAACGGCTCGTTTCAGGTATAGTGTAGTGGTGATGACCAAATAAATTCTACCGTGGATTGAGCACGCTCAATGCTAAACAGTTTGCGTGTGTCCTATCATATAATCCCCATGCATCTCCGACCACTTTCGTCACTTTTCCAGTACTACTATTATTAAAATATAAAATTGACTCAGTTTTTAAACTTAGAGAAATCGCAGGCTTGATGTGCAATTTTTATTTTACCAATTCATATACAATATATAAATCTTAAAAATGTTCACTCATAAACCACATGAAATCACCTCATGTTCCACTATGGTCATTGTTTCATAGACTGGGAAACGGAGGCTCATGGAATTTACGGATCTGCCCATGGTTATGGCATGGGCCAAGCTGGTTCCCTGCTCAACGACTGAAATTGCCTCAAACCAGACATTGTTACCACAAAAGGATGCAACTCAGAAGGGTCCAAACAGAGCCGTTCCCATAGAGCCAAAACACAAACACACAGACCGATCTGTCAGGATGGGAAGGTAGGACTATTGAGCCTTGTTTCTCCCATCTCTAAAATGGAGATAAGAAAGCCTCCCTCACAAGGTCCTTGTAAGAATTAAATGAGATAAATCACAGTATTTAGCACTGCACTTGGCTTGGCATATAGCCGGCAACTCAATAAATCCTCACTGTTGTTATAAAAAAGTTCAGTAACAGAACTCTTAGGGCCATGCCTGTGGGTAACTTCTCTTCCAGAACATCTATGATTCCACAGACGCTGCCCCCTTAGGCTACCACTGTGACAGGTTTGGTGTGTATCTTTCCAGACCTTTTCCTATGTGTGTGCATACGATATTGTGTATATATAATAGGTACATATACACACATGTGTACTTACAAATTATTTGGACCATTGTTAATGTTGTTGAACTAATAGAAAAGTTCTACACTTACTCCATACCATACTTTCTTCATTTAACAATATAGCTTGAAAATCTTTCCAGATCAGCACGTATAGGTCTCTACTTCATTCTTTTTAACTTCTATATGATATTTCTTAAGATTATTCCATAAAAAAATTTTTAGCCACCCCTCTACTGATGGACATTCAGGCTGTTCACATTTTTCAGTTTTACAAACTGCCGCAATATATATGCTTCTCCTTCCTTGTATATCTATCTAGATTTATAGAAGAGGAGATTTGAGGAACAGTTTTAAACCATTCTCATATGTTTCCTTTCCATTCTTTATTAATTTTGTTTTTGATGTTTAGCTTTTTAATCCATCTGAAATTTTTGGGGTGTGAAGTAGGAATATAACTCTCCCCACCCAATGAATAGCACAATTATTATTATTTTTTTTAATAGTTCACCCTTATCCAATTTTTTTTCAGGGTACTATAATTTGTAAATAATTCACCAAAGTATTTTATTTATCACAATCTCATAACTCACCTTATTTAGCCTTAGATATTTCTTCCAAAAATTGAATTCACATGAATGCAATGAAAATTCATCATCAGTGAGTATATTCCAAAGAAGATGAATTGGCTTTGCTGAGTTTTTCACAAGGGAAACTCCCAGGGTGTTTTGACCAGTACCACTGAAAAGATTCACACATATTTCACAGAACTGCATTATGCTTGACATGAGATTTCAGAGTCACCCAAATCAAGACTCTTATCTATGCCCACTGACTTCTCCTCCCTCCTGCACCATATTTATTTACCAGCTGGGCTTAGCCAAGCTAGAAACTGCATAGTCACGTTCGACCCTCTGCTTCATTACTCTACAAATACACTTGTTCACTCTTCACCACCATCAGTTAGGAATATGTTCAGCCGCAAGTTCAAGAGAATCCAACTAATGGTGGCTTAAACTCATGGGTTTATTTTTTTGACATAACAAGAAGTCTAGAACTAGGCACCCTGACGCATCTGTCAGTTTGTCATACTGTGGGGGCTCGCGTGTTGCTGTAATGCTGGAAGCTATGACTAAGACAGACTAGGAAGAAGGACCCAGTGATCTACTTCCGTAAAGAATTAGCCAGTGAAACTATTTTGAATAGCAGCAGAACATTGTTTGATATAGTGCCAGAAGATGAGCCCCTCAGGTTGGAAGGTACTCAAAATATGACTGGGGAAGACTGCCTCCTCAAAGCAGAGTTGGCCTTAATGATGTGGATGGAGTCAAACTTTTAGGACCTTCATTTGCTGATGTTGCATGACTCAAAATGAGAAGAAACAGCTGCAGACATCCATTAATAATCAGACGTGGAATGTATGAAATATGAGTATAGGAAAATTAGAAATCTTCAAAAATGAAATGGAATGCATAAACATCAATATCCTAGGCATTCGTGAACTGATATGGACTGGTACCGGCCATTTTGAATCAGACAATCATGGTCTACTATGCCAGGAATAACAGCTTGAAGAGGAATGGCGTTGCATTCATGGTCAGAAAGAAAATTTCAAGATCTATCCTGACGTGCAACACTGTCAGTGATAAGATAATATCCATGCGCCTCCAAGGAAGACCAGTTAATATGACTACTATACAAATTTACACACCAACCACTAAGGCCAAAGATGAAGAAATTGAAGATTTTTATCAACTTCTGCAGTCTGAAATTGATCTGACATGCAATCAGGATGCATTGATCATTACTGGTGATTTGACATTGAAAATTAGAAATAAACAAGAAGGATCGGTAGTTGGAAAATATGGCCTTGGTGAAACAATGAAATGATAGAAACGATGCCGGAGATCTCATGATAGAATTTTGCAAGACCAACAACTTCTTCATTGCAAATACCTTTTTTCACCAACATAAACGGCGACTATACACATGGACTTCACCATATGGAATACACAGGAAACAAATCGACTATATCTGTGGAAAAAGACGATGGAAAAGCTCAATATCATCAGTCAGAACAGGGCCAGGGCTGACTGTGGAACAGACCATCAATTGCTTATATGCAAGTTCAGGTTGAATCTGAAGAAAATTAAAACAAGTCCACGAGACCCAAAGTAGGACCTCGAGTATATCCCACCTGAATTTTGAGATCATCTCAAGAACAGATTTAACGCGTTGAACACTAATGACTGAAGACCAGACGAGTTGTGGAATGATATCAAAGACAGCATACATGAAGTAAGCAAGAGGTCATTAAAGACAGGAAAGAAAGAAAAGACCAAAATGAATGTCAAAAGAGACTCTGAAACTTGCTCTGAATGTCAAGTAGCTAAAGCAAAAGGAAGAAATGATGAAGTTAAAGCGCTGAACAGAAGATTTCAAAGGGCTGCTTGAGAAAACAAAGTATTATAATGATATATGCAAAGAGCTGGAGATAGAAAACCAAAAGGAAGAACATGCATGGCATTTCTCAAGCTGATAGAACTGAAGAAAAAATTCAAGCCTTGAGTTGCAATATTGAAGGATTCTACAGGGAATCCAAGCTGCACTGAAGGCATTGGCGAAAAACAAGGCTCTGGGAATTGATGGAATACCAACTGAGATGTTTCAACAAACAAATGCAGAGCTGGAAGTGCTCACTCGTCTGTGCCAAGAAATTTGGAAGACAGCTACCTGGCCAACTGACTGGAAGAGATTCGTATTTATGCCTATTCCCAAGAAAGGTGATCCAACTGAATGCAGAAATTGTCGAACAATATCATTAATATCACACCCAAGTAAAATTTTGCTTAAGATCATTCAAAAGTGGCTGCAGCTCTCTACCAACAGGGAATTGCCAAAAATTCAAGCTGGATTCAGAAGAGGACGTGGAACCAGGGATATCATTGCTGATGTCAGATGGATCCTGGCTGAAAGCAGAGAATACCAGAAAGATGTTTACCTGTGTTTTATTGACTATGCAAAGGCATTCGACTGTGTGGATCACAACAAATTATGGATAACATTGCAAAGAACAGGAATTCCAGAACACTTAACTGTGCTCATGTGGAACCCGTACGGAGATCAAGAGGCAGTCATTCAAACAGAACAAGGGGATACCCCGTGGTTTAAAGTGAGGAAAGGTGTGTGTCAGGGTTGTATCATTTCACCATAACCTATTCAATCTATATGCTGAGAAAATAATCCAAGAAGCTGGACTATATGAAGAAGAACGTGGCATCGGGTTGGGAAGATTCATTAACAGCCTATGTTATGCAGATGACACAACCTTGCTTGCTGAAAGGGAAGAGGACTTGAAGCACTTACTGATGAAGATCAAAGACCACAGCCTTCAGTGTGGATTACACCTCAACATAAAGAAAACTAAAATCCTCACAACTAGACCAATGAGCAACATCATGACAGACAGAGAAAAGACTGAAGTTGTCAAGGGTTTTATTTTACTTGGATCCACAATCAACGCCTATGGAAGCAACTGTCAGGAAATCAAAAGATGCATTGCGTTGGGCAAATCTGCTGTAAAAGACCTCTTTAAAGTGTTGAAAAGCAAAGATACCACCTTGAAGACTAAGGTGCACCTGACCTAAGCCATGGTGTTTTCATTCGCCTCATGTGCATGCGAAAGCTGCACAATGAATAAGGAAGACTAAAGAAGAATTGATGCCTTTGAATTGTGTTGGTGAAGAATACTGAATATGCTATGGACTGCCAAAAGAACGAACAAATTTGTCTTGGAAGAAGTACAACCAGGATGCTCTTTAGAAGCACAGATGACGAGACTGTGTCTCACATACTTTGGACATGTTATCAGGAGAGATCAGTCCCTGGAGAAAGACATCATGCTTGGTAGAGGATAAGCGAAAAAGAGGAAGACCTTCAACGAGATGGATTGACACAGTGGCTGCCACGATGGGCTCAAGCATAACGATTGAGAGGATGATGCAGGACCGAGCAGTGTTTTGTTCTGTTGTACATAGGCTCACTATGAGTCAGAACTGACTCGACGCCACCTAACAACAAGAACTAGGCAGCTACTGGTGTCCCTTTAGCTGATCCACGATGCCACAGGCTTTTTCTGTTTTTTGACTCCACCATCTTTAATGTTCCCTTTATCTACCCAGGTGGTGTAGTGGTTAAAAGCTACAGCTGCTAACCAAAATGTTGGCAGTTCAAATCCACCGGCTCCTCCTTGGAAACCCTATGGGGCAGTTCTACTCTGTCCTATGGGGCCACTATGAGTTGGAATCGACTCAACAGCAATAGGTTTGTTTGTTTTTGGTTTATCTTGACGCTTGTTGCCTCTGGTCACAAGATGGCTGCTGCACCTTCAGCTATCACATCCACATTTAAAGCAGGAAGAATGCGGAAGGGTGAAGGGTGAAGCCAGCTGCATCTCCTTTTTATCATATCCAATTATTTTTAACACCGTATTTATCATATCTTTGATTCACAAATATTCTTGGTTTTGTTTCTTGACCATTTATTTAAACTTAAGCAAATATTAGTTTTAATTATTGTAGTTTTATAATGTACTTTGATGTCTATTTAAAGCAATTCTTTTCTCCTTTTTTTAATATTTCTTGGCTCTTGCATATTTTTATTCAAGACACACTTTTGAATTAAATTGCCAAGTTCCATTGAAAATCCTGCTGAAATTTTTATTGAGATTATTTCAATGTATAGATTAATGTAGAAAAAAAACAGAAATCTTTATAGTATTGAGTCTTTCCATCTTTCTTCATTTGCTCAGATCTTTTCTATGGCCTTCAATTAAGATTTCCTATTTTCTTCAAATAATTCTCGCACATTTCTTAAGTTTATTTTTTGATGTGTTAAACATATGACCTAGCAATCTCAATCCTAGGTATATACACCGATGTTCATTGCAGCACTATTCACAATAGCAAAAAGATGGGAGACAACCTAAACGTCCATTAACGGATGAACAAAATGAGGTACATACATACAATGGAATATTAGTCACCCATGAAGAGAAATGAAGTCCTGATACATGCAACATGAATGAAATTTGAAAACATTATGCTGAGTAAAATAAGTTAGTCACAAAAGCGCAAATACTGTATGATCTCACTTATATGAAATAGGCAAGTAGATAGAAACCAAAGCTTATTCGTGGTAATCAGGGGTGGGAGGGAGGGGAAAAGGAGGAGTTATTGCATAGGGCCATGGAGTTGATGTTAATGCCTATCAGACGGTGGTGCTATAATTGGGAAAATGATAGTGATAGTGGTTGTACAACATGAAGAATGTAATCAACGTCACTGAATAATGCATGTAAAAATTGTTGAATTGGCAGATGTTTTGCTATGTATATTTTTACCACAATTAAAAAAAGAGAGAGAGAAGGCTTCCACTCCCCCCAAAAAATAATTTTGCAGTTGAGACTCTTGGGTTTTCAAGATAAACAATACCATTGTTGATAACGATTTTATAATAAAAATAGAAGTGAATATTGATTGAGCATTTACTATGTGCCAGGAACACTTATAAGCACTTTATATTTTTAATTGATATAATTCTCACAACCCCCTACAACATAAACATATAAAACATACAACAGAAAGCATTCTATTTCCCCCGTATTATAGAAAGAAAATCTCTTGAATTCCCACTTCCCTCTTCCGTCACTGCCCCATTTCTCTCCATTTTAAGCAAAACTCCAGGAAAGAATTATCCAAACTTCTATCCCAATTCCTTTCCTCAAATTCTCTTTTTAAAAGCATTTTCCACAATTGTTTTTTTTGAAAATTTAAACCTATAAAAAAAGTTGAAAGAATGGCACAATGAGCACTCATCATACGGCTTTACCTACTGTGAATGTTTTAGCGTATTTCTGTCTCAATACATACAGCAACCATTATGACTCTTCACCCCGTGAGCGCGCATCTCCTGAGGAAAGCGACACTCTCCTTTACAACCACACAAACATTATTACACCCAAGAAATTTGAAATTGATACAATAATATTATTTAATATATAGTCGATATTAAAGTTTCCTTAAGTCTCAATAATATAATTTCCTTTTTTTAAAATCCAGAATCCAATCAAAGATTATTATGCACTTAATTGTCATGTCTCTTAAATCACCTTTAATCTAGAATAGTTCCCTCTGCCTTTTTGTTTTTTGAAGTTGACATTTTTGTTAAGTCTAGGCCAGTTGTTTGGTAGAATGTCTTACGCTCTGGATTTATCTTACGCTCTGGATTTATCTTACGCTCTGGATTTATGGTTGTTTCCAGATGATTATATTTATGTTAAACATTTTGTTCCCTCTATTTCACCAAAATTGTTCTTATCAAGATCACTGAACACCTCATATTGCCAAATCCAATGATCAGTCCTCAGCTCTCATTCTATTTGATTTATCAGTAGTAGTATTTGACCCAGTGGATCGCTCTCTTTCTTCCTTGAAGCATTTTTTTTCTTTTTGCTTTCAGGACACCACTCCCTAAACTCTAAATGTTGGAGAACCTCAGTCCTTGGGGTTCTTTAAGTTCCGTTTACCTCTATTCTCTTGGTGATCTCATCCAGTTCATGGTTTTAAGACCATGTATTTCCAGATGACTTCTAAATTTATACCTCCAGTCCAAACCTCTCCCCTAAACTCCAGGCTCATATCCAACAGTCTACTTGAAATCTCCAGTAGGAACTCTGACAGGCATCTCAATCTTAACATGTTCAAAACTGAGCTCCTTATATTTCCCCGCAAACATGCTCCCCTCACAGTCTCCTATCTCAAGCAATAGTAACTCCATTCTTGCTTTTGCTCGGGCCAAAAACTTTGGCACCATGAACCCCTCTTCTCATAGCCATATCCATCAGCAAATCCTAGCCACCCTACCTTTTAAAACAATGCAGAATGCCACTTTTCACCACCTCCACTGCCACTAGCCAAGTCCAAGCCACTATATCATGTCACATTTAGGTTACTGTGCAATAGCTTCCTAACTGGTTTCCTGCTCTGCTCTTCTTCACCTATGTCTATTCTCCACCCAGCAGCTGAAGTGACTTTGTTAAAACATCAGTCAGATCATTTTATCCTTCTGTTCAAAACTCTCTGAAGGCTTCCCATCTCACTCTATGTCCTTACTGGGACCTACAAAGCCCTACATGATCCATTCCCACCACATCTCTGATTTCCCTATTTCTCTGCTCTGCTCTGCCTTGTTGGCCTCCCTCTTGTTCCTGGAACACACCAGGCTTGCTTCCTTAATAGGGCCTCTGCATATGTTGTTCCCTCTGCCTGGAATACTCTTCTCTTACGTCTGTATGGCTTGCTGATCCACTCAGAGCATGGTAATTAAAGACAAGACCCCGAATTTAATCTATCTGGAGAGACATTCCATCTTCTCAATTTATTGTGTGATGTTGGGTGTTTCTTCACCTGGAAAATGGTATATAATGGTACTCATACTTCATAGGGTTGTTCAGAATGAAATTCCTCCAGCAATTGAGGGATCTTGCCTTTCTGTACCCAGCATCTAGCCGGCCCTCAAAATGTTTACAAATCTGAACGTTTCCTCAG
The DNA here is from genome assembly GCA_030035585.1 of Dugong dugon. NCBI lineage: Eukaryota > Metazoa > Chordata > Mammalia > Sirenia > Dugongidae > Dugong > Dugong dugon. The sequence goes on along the minus strand of CM057469.1, from coordinate 15,433,413 downwards.
ATTCTAGGCTGTCAAGATCAGCTAAAGAGCTTGGATATTGCTCAAGAATTCACTTACCTAACTGTAATAAACCAAACCCAAACCCGTTGCCGTCGATTCTGACTCATAGCGATCCTACAGGACAGAGTAGAACTGCTCCTTAGGGTTTCCAAGGAGCATCCGGTGGATTTGAACTGCTGACCTTTTGGTTAGCAGCCAAACGCTTAACCACTGTGCCATCAGGGCTCCTAACTGTAATGGCCAAGGGAAAATTTACCCCAAAACTGGCTTTAATATGTCCTCAAATTCCTTATTTTCCGAAGTTTATAGTAGTCCCCAAATTTAAGGTTTTACTTAAAATTTTACAATAGAAATTTTAGTTTCATCTGTACAAAGTTTATTTAGACTTTAGGAACCTTTTCTGTAATCTTACCAGTTGCTGTAGAGTAATTCCAACTCATGGTAACCTCTTAAGTAGAATTGTGTTCCATAGGGTTTTCAACGATTGATTTTTCTCAAGTAGATTGCCAGGCCTTTCTTCCAAGGCACTGCTGGGTGGATTCAAACTACCAACCTTTCGGTTAGTAGTCAAGTGCTTAACCGTTTGCACCATCCAGGAACAAGCAAGCTACCTCATGGCTCTATACATGTCAAACGTTGACAGACCACAGCATTGCTGACAAGCTCAACAGATTTGCCAGACATCTGTGTACATACATCAAGCACCAACTCTATTTTAACTACATTAGTACCTGTACTGTGTGAACCCATCAATACTCAAAACTTGCTTAATAAACAAACTAGTAAGAAATCACTTCAAGGGGTAAGAAATACAATTTTAGTTCACTATTTATACAGCAAAATTTAAAAGAACTCACAGGATGCTACTTGTAAATTGGTCCACTTCAGACTCCAGCAGATTCTTCTCATCAGATGCCCGCTTTCCCTACTAAGGTGTTTTCATTAATAGGTCTACCATTTCTTTGTACTCTAGAAACCCAACTGAACAGGTGACACTTAGCAACTACTGTTAGCTTTTAGTAGCTCATATTAATACCAATGATTAAAATAGCTGCTTTGCCTATTAATCCTAACACCAGCAGCAGCACATATCAAGGATCACCTATGATAAAAAGATGGAATTATTGCTAAAAAAGAGCTAATGTCCAATTAAGAATCTAAGCCAAATGTTGTATCTACTGAGTCTGTTCTTAGGCCATTAATTCATACCACTTCCAGAGCAAAGCTGCAAACACTCCAGTGTTACACATAATGTCAATACATTGGAGATGTTATAGGTCTTAAAGTTTATTATCCTCATTTCACACTAATCATTCCAATGTGAATCAACTTGATTCTGATTTATGGTGACCCCAAGTATCAAGAGTAGGACTGCATTCCACAGGGTTTTCAATGGCTGTTTTTCGGGAGCTTGCCAGGCGCTATACATCTTAACATAGCCACATCTCCAATGCACTAATTTTTAAGTTGAGGACTTGTATATTTTCATTTTTGTTACTATTATAGTGTAGTACATGCTTATAAATGTACTTTCAGATTTTACTCAGTATTTCCAGGTTATCTTGTTGATCAGTTAGGTCTGGGATTTATTTAGAATACAACATATCCAGAATGAAGATCTGGTCTTGGCAAAGAGATTTCCTATCTGCAAAGCTAAAAAAAAATTAGAAGGAAAGCCAGTAGCTCCAGTTTCCTTCCCACACCAAACTTATCTGAATATAAAAATCTCAAGTGAATTAACTATAGGATAAGGATGGTAATAAAGACCCAAAACAGGTATAGTTTAATGTATTTTAATAGCAAACTTACAGGAACAGCACAGAAGACAGACAACATTAAAAACATGTACTTGCATGTAGGACAACTCAGTTAGAAAAGCAGAGTGGATGGATGGAATCTACCGTCTGATAAAAATGCTACAAACACCATTTAGTTGCCGTCAATAAGAAATTTACTTGGTTTAAAAAAATCCAAATGCTGGCATTGTCCAGAAAAATTTAACAGGTTTATTTATAATTGTTATAAAGTTGAACTGCTGAAACTTGTTCACTGAAACGTTTTGACTTGCATTAATGCTTTGTGTCCCCGCATTTATATTAAAAATTCACACACAAATGAAAATGGAAAAACTGCCAATACCTGATTTCTGTCCCCTATTTTTCCATTCGTAATCATATACTTAGGTACCTTTTGACCCCATGGAAAAAAAATATCTAACGTTCAGAACTACCAATAACAGGAAGAAGAGAATTTTTTTTTTTTTAAAAGAATGAAATGTTTCCCATCATAGTGGATTCTTAAGCACGTTCTCCACGTATGCGGCGTGCTAGCTGGATGTCTTTTGGCATAATTGTTACACGTTTGGCATGGATAGCACACAGGTTGGTGTCTTCAAAAAGGCCAACCAGATAGGCCTCACTTGCTTCCTACAACAGGAATGAAGAAAAAAAAAAAAAAATTAATGGTGTTATTTCCAATAGGTAAGACATACCCACCTATACAGCTATGAATTAAAACTAGTATTTTTGAATCCTCTTAAAAACCTACACTTCAGAAGATGTTGACTATTTTGCCAAATGCTTCCATTTTCAAACCTGTGGGAGAAAGCTGAGAAATTGGCTTATAAAGTCAAAAGCGCAAGTCTATAAATCTTTATCCGTTACACAAGGGTCAAATTAATTTATTATTAGTAGAGTTTAAACTTTCTAGTAAATGGCAATGTATCTTCACCGAAAACAAGAAATCCAATTTAAACTCCTCTAACGTTCTCTTATCCTTACAAACAGAATCATGTACTCAATCCAAATATCCCCTCCACTCTGTCCCTAGTCTTCTTAATCTGAACCCTACTCACACTTTAAGATCTGGCTGAACTTTTGCCTTGCCAAGTAATGCAATATAGCTGATAATGGTTCCCATCGTATGGTCCTCTCATCTACCTTTCCTTTTAGACCTCAGTTTTATCACAAGAGTAGTTTCAGACATCTTACAGCTGCCTGAAAAAAGTTGAAGAATCCTTTAGTCCAAGTTAAAACATCTGCTTACTCATTATTTTCCTAGTCCAGTCATCATTTTAACTGGTTTAGTGGAGAAGGAGCATTAAACGAGAAGTTAGTTGGTCCTCTCCATAAGGAAAAGTTACTCCTCTGTTGCAGATACGTTTAGAGAGAAAGTGAATTTCTATCCCAATAAAAAATAATTACTCTCACTTTGTAATCTTTAAATAAGATTTATACAAAGTTATATAAAACTAAGCAAACAAACGAACTTAAGCAATTTAAGCCCTATAATGCTACTTAATACACAAAATACGTAGATAGGAATAACTAGTTTTGTTTCTAACAAAAATTTTGACTTTGCAATAAAATTGACACTCTGCTTTTAAAAGCATCAACACAGCAGCTATTAACTCCAATGGTTTATGTTATTTAATTTTACGGAAAAAAATTTCCTTCACATTTATACCTTCAACCTTAGTCATTTCTAGAAGAAAATAAAACACAAACAGCTGGTAGATTCGAACTGCTGACCTTTTGGTTAGTATCCGAATGCTTAACCACTGTGCCACCAGAGCTGTCTTATCTCTACTCTTCTTTATTTCATCCAAATTTATTCCATCCAAATTTTACTATTCCTACCTACTTTTCTCCGGCATTGTTATGAAGAGCTAAATCTTATTTACCTCCCCTTAAGGCCTAGCCCAAGACTATTCCATGAAAGAGAAAGGAGAAGCAAGTACTCCTCTTGCCAGGTACTAGAAACCTTGAGCTTCTCCTAATTCCTTGGCACTTTTATTGACCTTGTATTTCAGCCATCTTTTCATGTCCTGATGTTAAAAACCAAAACCAAAACCAAACCTGCTGCCATCAAGTCAATTTCGACTCATAGCCACCCTACAGGACAGAGTAGAACTGACCCGTAGAGTTTCCAAGAAGCAGCTAGTGGATTGGAACCGCCGACCTTTTGGTTACCAGCTGTAGCTCTTAACCACTGCACCACCAGGGCTCCACCTGATGATAGAGAACTCATTTTATATTCCCAGTGCCTTGACTTCTACATCTAATCCTTTTTTTTTTTTAAATGTCTTTTCAGTGCAGGCAGTCCCTCAGGTCTTACTATTCTAAGTGTTAAAAGCAAAAATCCTTAATATTCAGCGATTCATTCTCGAGTTATTCTCAAAGTGGTTAAAAAGTCTGGAAAACCTGGCATATTGTACGTCTCTTCTCAGGTGGCTGGGGAGTTCACAACACACGAGCATATTAGCACTGAAGTTCCACAGGCAAGAAACCAGTTTAATTTAGTTCAACCCAGCATGTTTTAGGATTATAGAAACTTAGAATGCTTTTGGGAAATTCAGCACTACTAACTGTTACATGACAGGCCAACAAGTCTTGTGGTCAAGTTCTTGAGACCATTTAGAGTGGTATGATCTATCAGCTCCTCTGGGACTATTCAGATGTGGCATGTGGCAGCTGGGGCTCTTAATGCTCTCTCAGAACTCAGGAGCCTGTTTATAGGGTTGTATCTGGTCAGCTCTGGAAGAAGACTTAATAACCACAAGGGGTTTGACCATGACCCAGATATTTCTAATTCTATTACCAATGTCCCAAAGTCACTTAAACATTAAGGCTGTAATGGAAATTAAAGACTGCCATATTAATTCATTATCCAATGAACATAATTAACATTGAGATAATGACAGAAGGAAAAATATCTTACAACTGGAAGAAAATATTAATTCACAACATTTAAAATGTATCCAATGTCTGACTCTTCCATCATTTCAAAACATCCAAGTATACATTAAGCTCAGACTCTTAGACATTAAACGCAAAGGCTAAATTTTAAGTTAGTCAATTCTTGATAATTTATGGCAAACCTAAACCAGCTTCTGCTTTACCACCCTCACCTAACTACCTACCTCCCCGCCTCCTTTTAGTGTGTGATTAAAGCAAAGAAAAAAATGACATCTGGAATTATATTTCAACTGCTCTCTTCTGTTATCATAGTTCCATAAACAAATTATCCATTTTCAGTATCTTTAAGAAAATGTATGCATACAAAAAAGAAAAACAAAGCAAAAGCCTATAAACAAAGATTACCCTTTCCAATCAAGGTAAGAGATATCTAAGTACAGCAGCATAGGTAAATACTTTTTTCCAAAACCAACAGAACCACACTTAATGCCAAATATAAAGCACAAACCTCAATAAAGCAACAATGGAAATTGTTGCACTGAATGGTTTGTTGAATGAATAACTTTAGAAAGACAATAGCTCTTAACCTAGGTTGTTTAATAATCTGAATTTACAAGGCTATTGTTACTGACACTTAATATCTTTGGAGATCTACAGCTCAAAAATGCTGTGTTCCTAGTGCTGTGTTCTTTAAGCAGTCCTGATAACTGTAAATAGAATTGACACAGAAATAACAAAATTAGCAGCTTTGTGTCAATGCTTGGGAATCTTAATTTTTCTGTACTTAAAATATAGTGGGAAAAGGTGACTTCCAAATTTTAATTAGATAATCAGCTATTAAGACACGAACATAATAAGTTTTAAGTAACAGCATGGGAGATTTCGACAGTCAAAATTTCAGTAATTTCAACTCAGTGAGAAATTTAATGGATGCTTATTCTTAGAATTCACCAATCAAACGAAGTTCAGTCTAACCATAGAAACAGCTCAACCAATTACACTTCAGTGCAGAATCCACCTATCAAACCTTCCTCATGTATAAAGCAAAAGCCAGCACAGCAACAGCGGCCTTGAAAATCCTCCAATGGAATGTATGCAGATTCTGGACCCTCCCCCAAAAGATCAGACTCAGGTCTGTGGTACTGCCTAGCAATCTGCATTTTTAACCACCCCTCCTCTCCCATGCTTGTGATGGAGGTGGTGATCTTATATTTTGAGACACCTAAAAAACATCAAACACACGAAATAAAACAGGTTACTTGATTGATGTTATAATTACACCCAAATACATATGTTACTTATGATCAGTTCAAGTTTTTATTCTTGGCATAACCACAAACGTTTCAAATACATAACCACCTCTAGAACAGTATTTCTCAAAATTCTGACACTCTAGAGCTAGGATTAAATTCAATACGTTCCCCATTTAAGTGGAAATCCATAATCCTCTTTAGCAAACTACAAGTCTTCAAATCCCCAACCCTTCACATGTCCAGTATCATCTTCAAGCACTCATTCTCTCTATCTTCAATCCAATCCCAATCACTACTCACTGGTCCTTTTATCTCAATGAACAATTCTTTAAGGCTGCCTCCTCTCATCCAAGGTATTAAGCTCTCTCCATTTGCCTCTTTGGGTCCAGGAAAACATTCATTCAAGCATTCCTTGTACACAGGTCACTGTAGCTAAAAACCGTAATTACAACACAGATCTCTAATCCTCTATCTTAATGTTCTATAGCACACCATAAACCAAACCAGAGGGTTCTTTCAACATTTAGTGTGCAAATTTTAAAATGGCACATTGGAATGTGCATGAGACTTTGGAGTCAAGGATGGATTTGGGTTCAAATTATGATTTTACCATCTTCTATGTGTATGTTTGTTAAAGCTACTCATTTGTGGTATTTCTGTTACAGCAGCACTAGATAACTAAGACAGAATTTGGTACTGGGAAGTGGGGTGCTGGTCTAATAGATACCTAAAATGTGGAAGTGGTTTTGGGTAATGGGTAGAGGCTGGAACAGTCTTAAGGTGCCAAATAGTAAAAGCCTAGATTGTCTTGAAGAGACTGCTGGTAGAATGATAGATGTCAAGGGCAATTCTGGTGAGGGCGCAGAAGGAAGCTATAGAGAAAGTCTCTATTGTCTTTGAGAATATATATGTAGCCGGAATGTTGCTAGAAATGCGGATGTTAAATGTGCTCCCGGTGAGGCTTTAAAAGAAAATGATGAACATGTGACTGGACAATGGAGGAAGGGCGATGCTGTTTATGTAGTGACAAAGAACTTGTCTGAGTTATGTTCAAATGTTTGGTGGAAGGTAGAACTTGCAAACGATGAACTTGCTATCTGGCTGATGAGATTTCTAAGCAAGATGTTAAGGGGGCTGGGTGGTTCTTCTCCTTGCCGCTTACAGAAAAACGCGAGAGGAAAGAGATGGACTTAAAAATGAACTGTGCAAAATGAAAACTGAACTTAAAAGATTTGGAAAATTCCATTGTACTAACTAAGGATATATCCTAAAATGTTCACCAAGGACGTGGCTACAAAATTTTTTGTTGGAGATTAAGCCTGTAACTGACAGATCTAACCAACTACCACTGGAGAAAACCCATAAGCTTAGACTGAAAGGGGGACAGAAAAAGAATAAAAGGAAAGAATGTGGTCTGCCTTTTTGGAATTCTACAGGCAGGAAACAAGCCAAAGGAGCTACATGTGTTGTCCTCCTACAAAAGGACCGTCCCTGCGCAGCTAGGAGATCAGAACTGTCGGAAGGAGCACAGGAAGCAGGACCTTCTTGATTTCAAAGGGCAGGGCGCGGGTCACCTGGATCTCAAAGGGCGGGGCTGCAGCCTCCTAGTTTCAAAGAGTTGGATCTTCACCAACTCAGTTCCTGAGTGTGAGGCTGCTGGAGGATAGGGCTGACATGTCCAAGGGGCAGAAGAATGGGGACTGCCAGGAATAAGGGGGTGGGGTTGCCACTCAGATGGACTAGGAGAATCGGGCCACCTAACGCTGAGGGAGCAGAGTTGCCATCCCAGGGAGCCTAGAAGGCAGAGCTGAAGCCCAGGGCTGAGGGGCCTCCACCCAGAATCCAGAGGGCAGGGCCACTGCCCAGATGGTCTCAAGAGAATAGAGGATTATCTTCAAGTCTTGAGAGCTAATTTGTTCGGCTGGGTTTTGTACTTGCTTGGTGCCTGTTAGCTCTTCTCTCCCTCCAATTTCTCCCATTTGTAATGGAAATGTCTACCTTGTGCCTGTTCCACCATTGTACTTTGGAAACAGATAACTTGTATTCTAGATTTCACAGGTTCACAGATGAAGAGGAGTTTTGCCCAGGGATGGAATATGCCTAAAGCTTTACCCATATTTGATTTAGATGCTTCAGAAGATGAGATTTTAGACTTCAAGCTAACTTAAGGCTTTTGGGATGATGGGATGATGGGATGATGGGATGAGGTGAATGTGTTTTGCATGTGGCAAGGACATGAGTGTTTGGGGGCCAAAAGGTAGAATGTTATGAATTATGTCCCCCAAAACATGTACTGTAAATCCTAACATCTATGCCGGTGGTTATAATCCCATTTAGAACCGGGGTGTCTGTTATGTCAACGAGGCAGGATTAGTGTAGGGTGTATCTGGCATTAATCTCTCTTAAGATATAAGAGACTGAACAAACAGAAGCAGCAGCCATGGGGGAAAAAGAAATGCCAAACCACATTAAGACTGCCCAGGAGCAGAAGCCCAGAAGAGATAAGGACTTTTCTCCAGCGAGAGAAAGCCCTCCCCTAGAGCCAGTGCTCTGAATTTGAACTTCTAGCCTCCTAAGCTGTGAGAAAATAAATTTCTGTTAAAGCCACCCATTTGTGGTAGTTCTGTTATAGCAGCACTAGATGACTAAGACAATGACCTTGAGCAACTTAACCCTTCTAAAATCTCTTCAACAGTGACATAAAGATTATCACCTGCCTCACAAACCAGTGACAACTGAATTATGTAATATAAACATATACAAAGACTTAGCTCTATTCTTGGTACTTGTCAGGAACTCAAACTCTCAGAGCCTTCCCCACCTGTCATTTTACCTGCAAAGCACCAATAGCTGCGCTCTGGAAACGCAGATCTGTTTTGAAGTCCTGAGCAATTTCTCGCACCAGACGTTGGAAGGGAAGTTTGCGAATCAGAAGTTCAGTGGACTTCTGATAACGTCTGATTTCCCGGAGTGCCACAGTACCAGGCCTTAAAAAAAAAAAAAATTAAAGAAATTGTTACCAAATACAAAAATAACACAGAAGGATAATCAGCCACCTTTAAAGAAATACAATAATTTTTCAAAGAATAAAACATCACCTTCAGTGGCAAATTTCACCGTTTAATTGATGACCTCAACATTCAAGTCTAACAAAGAGTAACAATAACTTCAAAATAAAAAGTACGAAACTGAAGTAGGTTCCTGCCAGGGAGCCTATCAAAGTTCCATTTATTTTCTTCAATTTTTAACTTGTATATATGAATCACTAGCTTCTGTTATAATTATGACTCTGGAAGGTATTAGTCGTCAGGCCATTAATAAAGAAGTCAAGATCGTTTAGGGAACATTCTCCTCAATTTAGTTCTACTCTCCCTCTTCCTGTCTGCACTCTCAATTGTTTTAAAAGCTCTTAAAGACCCACCAACACAATTCAATGAGATTTTATTTAAAATACACACTTGTGGTATTTAGGTTCAGTATCCCAGAATACCTTTACTTTACTTTGACTACTGTCCATCCCTCATGAATTATTAAATATGAAAACTCTTAACTGTGCAGTGTTTCTTCCATATGGAAAAGTTTATTACTGCGTGACTGTCAGCAAGAAATTTATCTCTAATTCTGACTTATTTCTTCCACTGCATGAGCTTTTATTTTCAGTCTACCATAAAACCATTTGCAGACAGAGGCTACCTAAGTATGGACAACTTCTGCCCTCTAATGGTAGATGTCCTTAACGACACTGCTCAGATAGTTAAAAACCAAGTAAGCTAATACAGAAGCAAATACACCAGTTAAAGTAAATGAGAGCCCGGGACCACTTTACTCAAAAAAACCCAAAAAACAAAAAAAACTTGATTTTTTTTTTTTTAACCTAAAGCAAAGATATTCTCAAAAAATGCATTTTAAAAACAACACTTTACCGTTAAAAAGTTCTACCAACTTGGTAGCTAAATGCTAATATTCCATTAACATTATTATTGATGTATTAGGTCTCAGGCCTATGGGTAAGACTATGGCTTCAAAATTAAACACGTTCCCAATAAAACCTAAGGCTAAACTTTATACATCAATATCCCTCTCCCTCAAACATTAGTAAATAATCAAGAAAGGAGTAAACAACCGTCTCCCTAAAGCAAAGTTTGCTTGTTATCCACCTTTTTGTTAGATTATGTGGATACTGCTACAGGAGATAACCTCTATCCCACATTTTTCCCCCCTTCTTTTTTTAATACCTGTAACGATGAGGTTTCTTCACCCCTCCGGTAGAGGGCGCACTCTTGCGAGCGGCTTTTGTAGCCAGTTGCTTCCTGGGTGCTTTACCACCAGTTGATTTGCGGGCTGTCTGCTTTGTACGAGCCATGGTAGATACACCTCCTCACTTACCTACCAGCATCACCCCCCACAAAAAAAAAAAAAAAAAAAAAAAATCACTACATGCAACTACCAAGCATTGTTTTCCTGTATCCCTCCCCCAAATCTGGAAATCACGGTATTAAAAAAAAAAAAAAAAATGTCCGTAACGTTATGTAATTTGAAAGGGTACAGATTACTTCTACCACGCAAATATCACTTCTTAAAAAAAAAAAACTGTCAGCATTAATACCAATCATCTCTCAAAATACCAATTCTGAGTAACAAACGGCAAAACAAAAAAACCCCTAGCAGCCTTTGCTCCAATTTCTTTAATTAAAGTAGAAATTAGAAATGTCTGTAAACATTTGATTCACCGACAAGTCAAAAGAACTAAGCCACAAACCACAGAAAGGTCGACTCAAATTACAGCAAAAGGGCTTGAGCCCCCCCCCTCCCCCCTCCCCTGGCAGTTGATGGATTGCTGTAAATATCTGAAAACATTCATGGTTTTGCATCTTTACAGTTATGTCGACAAAAAAGCGGCTCGAAAAACAGAGGAACAGCAGCTACCACCAGCGAGCATTCTACAAAACACTATCTTCCGTCCAGTCCTAACAAGCTTCGCATGAGGGGAAAAAAAAGTGCCCCGCACCCAGGCTTTAATTAACGCACGAGCTCGGCCGACTGGTCTACCCCAAGCACCACATACATAAACTTTTGGTTTTGCCTCCTCGGGGCCCCTCGGCACAGGGTCCCCCAGCCTGCCCGCCTTGCTCCCAGCGTCTCGCGCAGGCACAAACTCGGTTCCCCGACCAGAACAAAATGGAAACAATCGCAAAACGTATCCGATTCCCTTCCAAAGAGACAAAACACCAAATCGTTCGAAAATACCCTGATCCCCTGCCACGTGCCGCCCTCCAAAATGCAAAAGTTTTTTGCATTTCAAATGCATCAAGTTTCCGCTTCTCCAAAAAAGGAAAAAAAATTCTCTCTTTTAAAAATTTTCCTCCTCGTCTGAAATGGGAAAGAGAGAAACGGGGGAGAAAATATGATCGGTGACCAGAGAAGAGAGACAAGATGGTGAAGCTTAGCAACAACTGTGGGGAAGCAGCAAAAAGCGAGTTACTCCAGGGTGGGAAGCCGCGGTGATTTCTACCCCTTTCCCGCCCGAAAACTGGGGGCCGGGACCCGGGGGCGGTAGTTAAGAGGCCCGCACGGGTCGTGGTAAAGGTTTGGTGTGCGGGGAAGGGGCGGCGGGCAGGATTTCACCGAAGAAAGGGGAGCTAGGGGCGCGGGGATGAGGAAGAGCAGGCTCGGCGTCGCGGCGGTTGCTGCTGTTGGGCTGAGGCGGCGAGAGACGGGGGACCTGCCGCCGCCTGAGGAGAGAGGAAAACTCGCTCTTCACCTCCATTTCTGGGCCAAAAAGTTTGTGGGCTAAGCCGGAGGGGCTATGGGTACCCTCCTCGCGCAATCACGGCTCGGCTTGAGGCTGACGGCAAGCGGGGCTCGGTTCCGGGAAAGTGGGCAGACGGGGAAACTTACCCCCCTTCTCCTTCGGCTGGAGCTCGGCGAGCTAGAGGCGGCGCTGGCGTTAGAGAGCGACGGCGGCGCGGCAGCGGCTGCGAACACAATTGAAAGATGGCTGACACCGAGGCTATCCCCCAACAGACGCCGCCCCGCCCCCGCGCCGCGCGCCAGCCAATCACACACAATGGAGGGAAGGCTCGGCCCCGCCCCCTCCCCCGCTCACGTCCCGCCCCCGCCCCTCCCCCCGCGCGCCCGTTCGCTCGCGCGTGCTCGCCCCTCCCCCGCGCGCCGCCCGCTCCCTCCTCCCGGCCGCCTCGCGCCGTGTGTGTACAAACACAAAAGACATGCTCAGGGGCCGCCGGCTCTCCGCCGAGACGGCCGCCCGCCCCTACTTGAACCTCCGCTCCCCAGCCCCGCACTCCCTCCCCGCTCCGTTCGCACACGTCGTTGAACCCTTGAAGCCCGGGTTTGGGGCGCCAAGGAGGAAGTGAGAAGGGGAAGGGAGGGCGGGAGGAGACGCGGTGAGTGAACGCCCGGCCTGCGGGCGTCTCGGGCCGCGCGGGGAGAGAAGGGCGCGCGCGAGCCCCGGCGCGCGCCCGCGAGGGCCCCGGGCGGCGTGGGGGCGGGGAGGAGGTAGCGGCCGGCTAGGTCGCCGCGCCCCATCGAAAACACTACCCAACGGGAAGCCTGGAAATAGAAGCTTCGTGGTCCCTCGCCCACTTTCGGATGGGACTACTCGAGCAGCTGTCAGGACGGACAAACGGCCTTCTTCCCGCTTTCACTCCGGGTGAACTGCAACCGGGTCTTGGGTGCGTTTGCTCGGCCCGGGCCTGCGGGTCGGGCTTGCGGCCGGCAGGCAACTTTATCCACTTAGACGGTGGCCCGGCCGAGGCGGTGCGCCGGTTTGCGGTGTGTCTTGGCCACCGCGGACCTCGCGCAGGTGGAGGTCTCCAGGGCCGAGGGCACAGGGCACACCTTCTTCCGGGGCTTAGGTGCCTCATGCAAGATGGCTGTATTTTGTAAGCCTCTGAAACAGTGTATGGAATACACAGTTAACTGCACCCGGGCCTGATTACCAGACCTGGCAGCTTCTGCCAGCCATTGTGGGTCTTTTAACCGTCTCAGTAGGTAGGGTTCGGTAGGATTGCTTTGGAAAGGCATTGGAAAAGGATTGCCAAATACAAGGGTACTCAAATGTTGTCAGCTTCTGCATAGTTTAGATGAGGCAGAAAACGGCAGAAATGAGGAAAACGTGGTTTGAGGCTTATTACATTTACCCGTTTTTCAGTTTCTGTGGCATAGGAAACGCTCTTCCTGGTTCATGTTGTGCACAGTAGTTGCCAGTTGTTTGGCCTTAGAATATCTGAACCATCCCCACCCAGATGGCATTGATAACGCTCCACAACTGTGTATGAAGATTTTCAACAGAAGGGCCATGCAGACATCGGGTAAGATAGTGAAGGAAATAAACTTCATAGATGAGGCGCCCTAACTACTATTTGTGATCTGAAGATCTCGCAAAGCATTTCAGCCGTAAACATTATCCTGAAACAGATATAGGGAAATCAGATATGAGGGAGGAAATAGATTTGTCCAAGGTCACTTAAGTGAGGAACAGACCCAGGAGAAACAAAAAATCCAGGCCTCCTATTTCATTATTATTTCATGAGTGTTAAGTGTCCATGGTTGCTGTGCAGAAAACATGCAATCTACAAGCCTGTCCAAAAAACACATATGCAAAAAAGCCTAGGCTGAGCTGCCAGCCGAGAATCCTATAATGGAGCCAAGAAGACTTTCTTTGTTTTGTTTTGCTTTGTTTTTGGGAAACCAAAATATTTGTTGTTGAATTTATCCAGGAGGGCTGTTTTTTTTTTACGTCAATTAAATTCATCATGTCTTCAAGAAATGTTAAATAACGTGGATAATACTCTCTTTCTATGCTAGATGTTTCCATTGCTTCTATATCTTGGCTTTGAAAAACGTTTTTAAGGGAAAGAATATTTTCAGTGAAATAGTTCTAATCTTGGATTATCTGAACCAACTCAGCTGTCCATCTGTAAAATGGGAGTAATGTTATCCACGTGAGGTAGGCCACAAGGCCTTTCTAGCTGTAGGATCTAGTACTTAAGCACCTGGATAGGTATCTGATTACCTATCTAGTGGCTTCAGGAAGTTCTCTAATTAAGTGAATATTTATTGAGGGCCAACTCTGTGCCAGGCACAATCCTAGATGCTGGGAATACTGCAGTGAACAACACAAGCAATGTTCCTGTCCTTATGGAGCTTATGATCTCTAGAAGTATTGCCTTGAATAGGAAGCAGCATTGGCAGGGGGGCCTTGGAGTCCCAAGAGTGGCAAAAAACTGTAGCTGAAGGGGAAGAGGGAATTGTAGAGTCCAGATAGATGATGGGGGGAGGAGAACTGCCAGGGCAGCAAAGGATTCCAAAGGCATTCCGAAGGGGTCAGTCCTAAATTGACTTCTAGAACCTTAGCCTAATAATGGCCTCAAAATTCAGAGTTTTAAAAAAAAAGATTTAAAAAGGCTCATCAAAAGACTTCACCAAAAGAGAGCATACATACTGGGAAAAAAATTTTGGCTACGATATATCTGACAAGGGCCAAATCTCTAAAATCTATAGAATACTTCAACACCTCAACAACAAAAAGACAAATAATCCAATTAAAAAATGGACAAAGGATATTGTCTCAGTCATCTAGTGCTGCTACAACAAATACCACAAGTGGATGACTTTTACAAATTTATTTTCTTACAGTCTAGTAGGTTCCAAGTCCAAACTCAGGACATCAGTTCCAGGGGAAGGCTTTCTCTGTGGGCTCTGAAGGAAGGTCCTTGTCAACAGTCTGCCTTGTTCTGGGAGCATCTCAGTGCTGAAAGCTCGGGTCCAAAGGACACACTGCTCCTGGCACTGCTTTCTTCGTGGTGTGAGGTCCCCATGTGTGTCTGCTCGCTTCTCTCGTTTATACCTCAAAAAGAGATGGGCTTAAGACACTAATCATGTAGACCTCAGCAGTATAACTGCCACTAATCCATCTGAGTACATCATAGTGATAGAGTTTACAACATGTAAGGAAATCACATCAGATGACAAAATGGTAGACAATCCTACAATACTGGGAATCATGACCTAGCCAAGTTGACAGATATTTTGGGGGGACACAATTCAATCCATGACATTCTACCCTTTGGCCTCCAAAAATTCATGTCCTTGCAACATGCAAAACATATTCGCCCCCATCACATCATATCAAAAGTCATAAATAAACTCCAAGTTCAAAATCCAAAAATACCTCTTCGTCTGTGAAATCTGGAATACAAGTTATCTGCTTCCAAAGGTACAATGGCAGAACAGGCACAAGCAAGACATTTCAACTACAAATGAGAGAAACTGGAGGAAAAGAAGGGATAACAGGCACCAAGCAAGTCAGCAGAACACATTACATTAGCCCGCAAGGCTTTGAAAATAATCTTCTCTTCAGACAATTTACGCAATAGCCCTGCCCTCCAGACTCTAGGTATTGGCCACACTCTCCAGATTCTGAGTGGAAGCCCCTCGGCCCTGGGCTTCCGCTCCGCCTTCCAGGCCCACTGGGACAGCAACTCTGCTCCCTTGGCTTTAGGCGCACCATTCTCCTACTCCATCGGTGTGACAACTCCACCCTTAGAAACACCAGAGGCCATGGCTCCACCGTTTGAAACCCCTGAGGTCATGGCAATACCTTTTGAGAGTGAGGCAGCTTGGCTTCTTGTGTTCCTTGTCTCTTCAGCTTCTGCTTCCTGTGGCCTCTCAGCCCTTGGGCCTCATGCCCACATCTGCCCTGCTAGGGCGAGCGTTCCGATAAGTGCCCAGAGGCACCCCGTTCCAGCCAGGAAGTCTCCTGCACACAGGCACTCAGCTCTCTCACTCTGTGGGTTGGCTCCAGTGCTGTCTCTCGCTGGTCTCCTGGTTCTGCTGCTGCAGGTTTTCTGCTGCTGCTGGTCCTCTGCTGCTGCCACTCCTCTATCCATTCACAGTTTCAAAACTGCTTCCACATTTTAGGTGTCTGTTAGAGCAGCACCCCGCTCCTGGTACCAAATTCTGTCTTAGTCATTTAGTGCTGCTATAACAAAAATACCGCAAGTGGTATGAGGTCCCCATGTGTCTCTGCTCACTTCTCTTATCTCTCAAAAGAGATTGGCTTAAGACACTATCTGTCTTAGTCATCTAGTGCTGCTACAACAGAAATGCCACAAGTGGATGGCTTTAACAAGGAGAAGTTTATTTCCTTACAGTAAAGTGGACTAAGAGTCCAAATTCAGGGCGCCAGCTCCAGGGAAAGGCTTTCTCTCTCAGCCTTCTCATCAGTGTTCCCCTGGACTAGGAGCTTCGCGGCGCAGGGACCCTGGTCCAAAGGACGCACTCTGCTCCCAGCACTGCTTTCTTGATGGTATGAGGTCCCCCTGTCTCACTGCTCACTTCTGTCTTCTTTATCTCAAGAGATTGCCTCAGGACACAGTCCAGTCTTGTAGATCAGGTCCTGCCTTACTAACACAACTGCCACCCATCCTCCCTCATTAACATCATAGAGGCAGGTTTACAACATACAGGAAAATCACACAGTACCAGGAATCATGGCCTAGCCAAACCGATACACACGTTTTTTGGGGGACATAATTCAAACCATAACACTATCTTGCAGACCTCAGCAGTGTAACTGCCACTAATCCATCTGATTACATCATAGTGATAGAGTTTACAACACGTAAGGAAATCACATTAGATTACAAAATGGTACACAATCATACAATACTGGGAATCATGACCTAGCCAAGTTGACAGATATTTTGGGGGGACACAATCCATGACAGATAGGAACAGACACTTCTCCAAGAAGACGTTCAGGTGGCTAACAGACACATGAGGAAATGCTCAAGATCATAATCCATTAGAAAAATGCAAATCAAAACTACAATGAGATACCATCTCACCCCAACATTATTGGCACTAATCTAAAAAACAGAAAATAACAAATGTTGGAGAGGTTGCGGGGAGATTGGAACTCTTATGCACTTTTTGTGGGAATGTAAAATGGTAACAACCACTATGGAAAATGACATGGCACCTCCTTAAAAAGCTAAAAATAAGATCTAGCAATCCCACTCCTAGAAATATATCCCAGAGAAATAAGACTGTCACATGAATAGACATACGCACACCCATGTTTATTGCAACATTATTAACGATAGCAAAAAGATGGAAAGAACCTAAATGTCCATCACCAGATGAATGGATAAACAAATTATGGTACATACACACAGTGGAATACTATGTAGCAATAAAGAACAATGATGAATCTGTGAAACATCTCACAACATGGTTGAATCTGGAGGGCATTATGCTGAATGAAATAAATCAATCACTAAAGGACAAATATTGTGTGAGACTACTATTATAAAAACCCAAGAAAAGATTTACACATAGAAACAATCTTTGATGGTTACAAAGAGGGGAGGGGTGGGGAGGGGAAATCACTAGATAGTAGACAAGTTAACATCGGTGAAGAGGAAGACAACACACAGTACAGGGGAAGGCAGCACAAGTTGACCGAGGCAAAGCCATAGAAGCTTCCTAGACACATCCAAACACCTTGAGGGAACCGAGTTACTGGGGCTGAGGGCTGGAGACCATGTTCTCGGGGGACGTCTAGGTTAATCAACATAGCATAGTTCATAAAGAAAATGCTCTACATCCTACTTTGGTGAGTGGCATGTAGGGTCTTAAAAGCTTGCAAGCGGCCATCTAAGATACATCTATCGATCCCATCATATTCAGAGCAAAGGAGAATGAAGAAAACCAAAGACACAAGGAAAATAATGGAGCACATGAAACATCAGCCTGAGCCCCAAAGAATCAGATGGTGCCCAGCTACCAGTACCGATGTCTCGGACAGGGATCACAACCAAGGGTCCCAGACAGAGAGGGAGAAAAATGTAGAACAAAATTCAAATTCACAGAAAAAGATCAGACTTACTCGTCTCACAGAGACTGGAGAAACCCCAGAGACTATGGCCCCTGGACACCCTGCTAACTCAGAGCTGAAGCCACTCCTAAAGTCCACCTTTCAGCCAAAGATTAGACAGACCTATAAAACAAACAACACAAGTGAGGAACGTGCTACTTATTTCAATCAAGTATACGAGCCCAAATGGGCAACACAAACCCAAAAGCAAAGATGAGAAGGCAGGAAGGGACAGGAAAATTGGACAAATGGACATGGAGAACCCAGGGGGGAAAGGGAAAGGAAAAGGGGGAGAGTACCGACACAGTGTGAGGATTGCAACCAATGTCACCAAACAACCTGTGTATAAATTTTTGAATGAGGAAAAAAAAAAAAAAAATGAGAAGAAGGAGAGTAAAAGCTTTTAAGTAAAAACACTTTCCCTGAATAGACTAGAATAGAATGCTATGGCCATTGATTTAGATTTGCTTGTAAGTTAAACAGTAAAATGGAAGGGATTCGAAAAGCACCATTATTGTTTTCTGCTTGGCACCTGTCAGGTCTCAGTGTAAAGATCAGTCCTGGTGGGGATGTTTCTGGCTACTCTAGTATTATCCTCCCCCAGCCCCACTTGAACACATCACCCTTTTTCTTTATCACATTGCTTTAAATCTATCATGTTTGTTTGCTTGTTTATTATCTCCTCCTCAAAGAATATCCAGGACAGCGGTGGGCTTCTCTGTTTTTATCCAGTGGTCTAGCACTGCCCCCCTCAGTTTGGGCTCTCTCTCCATTTGCTACACCTCCTTATTAGCTGATCTCATCCAGTTCCACGGAAACTTTCAAGCATATACGAAAGTAGAACAGTACAAGGCAACTCCATGTACCCATTGCCCAGCTTCAACAGTTATCTACTCCTGACCAACCTTGTGCTTCATCTGTGCCTCTACTTACCCACCACTTGAATTCTTTCGAAGCCAAGCCCAGACATCATATTGTTTCATCTGTAGATATTTCAGTCTGTATCTTAGGAGCCAGATAAATAGTTTATATGACTCTTAAATCTCTTATTCTCTATAGATTCTCTCTGTCTTTGCCCTTTGTTGAAAAATACAGATCATTTATCCTGAGGCTTTGGGTCCCAACTCTCTCTCTAAAACTGTCCCTCCCTCAGTCTTACCCACTAAATAGCATTTACCCAGTTGCTCAACCAGAAGTGCAGGCATCCTCCTTGAGCCTTCCTTTCTGACACCCTCATAGCCATCCCCTCAGCAGGGCCTGTAGTTTCTACCTCTGAAATGCTTGTCAGAATGACCTCTTTTCCTCCTGGCCTCTCACCTGAACTCCCACCGTAACTTCCTATATGACCTTCCTCTTTCCACTCTTGTACCTCTATGTTCCATTCCCTACACACATTAGATTTATAAAGTGTTAATCAGATTGAGTCACACCCTTGCTCAAAGCCATTCAGTGGCCTCTCACTGCTCTTGGATTTAAGATCCACACTGTGGGACCTGGCATCACTCCTCAACACCTCTGGTCTGTCAAATCCTTCCCCGCCTTCTTGAATGCTCTTCCCCCGGTTTTTCACAGGTGTCATGGATTGAATTATGCCCCCCCCCCCCAAATGTCTGTGTCAGGTTGGCTGGGCAATGATTCCTGGTATAGCGTGAGTTTCCTGTATGTTGTAAATCCTGCCTCCATGATATTAATGAGGGAGGATGGGCAGCAGTTGTGTTAGTGAGGCAGGACTCAGTCTACAAGATTGGATTGTGTCCTGAGGCAATCTCTTGAGATATAAAACAGAGAAGTGAGCAGAGAGACAGGGGGACCTCATACCACTGAGAAAGCAGTGCCAGGAGCAGAGTGTGTCCTTTGGACCCAGGATCCCTGCTTGGAGAAGCTCCTAGTCTGGGGGAACATTGATGAGAAGGCCAACAGAGAGAGAAAGCTTTCCCCTTGAGCTGACAGCCTGAATTTGGACTTTTAGTCTACTTTACTGTAAGGAAATAAACTTCCCTTTGTTAAAACCATCAACTTGTGGTATTTCTGTTATAGCAGCACTAGATAACTAAGACAACAGGGCTGGCTCATCTTCTAAGGCAACATTTCCAGACCTTCCCTATATCATTTTACTCTTACAAAATGATCTTGTTTATAAGATACACCGAGGAAAAGTGGAGGGGATTTGGGTCCTTTGTATGGAACATGACAAAAAATTATATATTTTTATATTGTGTAATCACTAACAAAAAGAAAATTGAATCTATTGCCTTCGAGTCAATTCCGACTCATAGTGACCCTAGAGGACAGAGTAGAACTGCCCCATAGGGTTTCCAAGGAGCAGCTGGTGGGTTCGAACTGCCGATCTTTTCGTTAGCAGCCTAACGCTTAACTGCCATGCAAAAATCACTAGAAGAGAAAATACTAGGTTTTAGGGAAGATATTAATACCAACCTTGTGTAAAACTTCCAAATAAAATGTTTTTAAAGTTTTTAATGAGAAATTTCGAGCTTGCTTCCCAGGACATAGTTTTTTATATCAGGTTTTTATATCCAAGTTTTATGCTTGAAATGGCCATATGCAGTTCCTGATCATGACACCATAATGAAGATCTCTTCGAATCATTGATAGTCCTCACCGTTAAAAACTTTGTTCACACAAGTAGATGATAAAAAAAATCTTTAATGATTTTTTCTAGTCATTTGAAAATATTTGACAGTTGAAGTTATATATTTAAAGTTCTCCCCTTTCTTCTATTAACAAATCTTGAAATTTCTTGTGAATGGATTTTGAATCCAATTAAATGTTTCTATTAAAAATAGGAGTCCCTGGGTGGTGCAGACGTGCTTGGCTGCTAATTGAAAGGTTGTAGGTTGGAGTCCAACCAGAGGTGCCTCAGAAGAAAACCTTGGCCATCTACTTCCAAAACATCAGCCATTGAAAACCCTATGAAGCATGGTTCTACTCTGACACACATGGGTCACTTTAGTCGGAGTCGACTATATGGCAACTGAACTGGAATGGATTTAAAAAGTAATAATGCACTGTCCAGAGGCAGGATGAGAAGGTAGGAAAGTATAGGAGCTGGTTGAATGGACACAGGGAATCCGGGGTGGAAAGGGGGAGTGTGCTGTCTCATTGTGGGGATTGCAACTAATGTCACAAAACAATATGTATATAAATTTTTGAATGAGAAATTAATTTGAGCTGTAAACTTTCACCTAAAGCACAATAAAAAGAAAAAAAAATAAAATAAAGACACCTTCCAGCATCATTGCAAAAAAAAAAAAAAACCCCTATGGAGTAATTATACTCTGGCACATGCGGTCTCTAAGTTAGAATTGACTTGATGGCATCCAACAACACAACAAAATATCTGTAAGCGTAGATTTATAACTAAAGAGCTATAAAATAAAAGAAATTTAAAAAAAAACAATGATGTAGCTCAAATTTACAGAATGCACATCTGCTGTTAGAGCAGTCGCTTTGCAACTGCCTTGGACACCATCAAAAAAGGGCCTGTAAGCTACAGATGGACAGAAGTATCTGAAGTGAGGACAGAAATTCGGATTGGCGACCCTGACTGGTTGCCTCTTGGGGTGAATGAATACTCATTGGGCATCTTGCTCAAGTATTCCCTGTGCTCCTTGTCCACGATGGGCAACCCTCCATGTCTTGCATGGCTAATGAAGCAGTTCAGGGGCAGGAGCACCTCCTTGGCTGTGCTCAGCGCACCACGGTGGAGCAGTGTGTGGTGGGCACCACCTGTCTGCTCAGAACTGCCAAGAGCGTGTGGCACAAGGTCAGTCCCACTCTGCTCAGACACCCTCAAAGGAGCACCAGATGGGGCTGTTCAGAACCAGAGGCACTGGTCCCTTGGGCTGAGGAGACCCTTATCTCCAGGTACTCCCATAGGTCATAGTGAAGAGCACTGGGCTGCTCCGAGGTCTCAGCTCCAATGTCACAGTCTCAGAGAGCCTTCCTTGAGTCCCTATCTTCCCTGCCCCACCCCACCATCCATTTTATACTCTATCACAGTTCCATGCTCATTTCCTTCATAGCAAGTCTCTCAAGCTGACATTTTGTTTGTTTGCTGGTTTGTGGTCTCTGCCACTAGACTGTAAGTTTTGTGAGAGCAGGGAGGTTGATGTTTTGTTCACTGCTCCATCTCCATCTGTTTGCATAGTGTTCAGCCCATGCTGGACACTTACTAATTGATGGATGAATAAACAAAAAGTGACGATATTTTATTTAATCTTAAACAATCAATTGTAAGATGGACTTTGTTTGCAGAATATTCAGATGTGAAAAATGTACCTCTTAGAATCAATGAGCTATGGTATGTTCCCAGTGTTCGCATCAGTAAAGGAGGATAACGATATTTTTTTCATGGTGAAGGTATGAGGATGAAATGGGATCATGTGACAAGGGCTAACTGTCACTATTAATGTTCTATTAATTTTGAATACTCATTAAATGATTAATGGCATCTATTCTTATTATGCCCTGCTCACCAAGTATCATGGATTGAATTGTGTCCCCCCAAAGTATGTGTCAACTTAGTTAGGCCATGATTCCCAGTATTGTGTGATTGTCCACTGTTTTGTTATCTGATGTAATTGTCCTATGTGTTGTAAATTCTACTTCTGTGATGTTAATGAGGTGGGATAGGCGTCAGTTATGTTAATGAGGCAGGACTCAATCTACAGGATTGGATTGTATCTTGAGCCAATCTCTTTTGAGATATAAAAGAGAGAAGAGAGCAGAGGGACAGGGGACTGCATATCACCAAGAAAGCAGTGCTGGGAGCAAAGCGAATCCTTTGGACCAGGGGTTCCTGTGCAGATAAGCTCCTAACCCAGGGGAAGATTGATGACAAGGACCTTCCTCCAGAGCTGACAGAGAAAGCCTTCCCCTGGGGCCCGACGCCCTGTATTTGGACTTGTATCTACTACACTGTGAGAGAGTAAACTTCTGTTTGTTAAAGCCATCCACTTGTGGTATTTCTGTTACAGCAGCACTAGATGAGTAAGACACCAAGCAACCTTGGGGTTGCA
Organism: Dugong dugon; assembly: GCA_030035585.1. Taxonomy (NCBI): domain Eukaryota; kingdom Metazoa; phylum Chordata; class Mammalia; order Sirenia; family Dugongidae; genus Dugong; species Dugong dugon. Next base: position 15,410,522 of record CM057469.1, on the reverse strand, counting down.
ATGGATTGTCTATGTAGGTCGGAGATGCCCTCCCTAGTATCGGGGAGATATTCACGTTCTCTTTGTAAATGGATACTTAGGTATTCTGGTTTCTACATAAGTCTTTGTGAACTGGGTTAGTGTGGATTTGCCTTGAAGAAGGAGTGCCAAAAAATTAAAGTGGCTTCTGAGACTCAAGACCCAGGGCTGCACCTTGAGCCCTGGTGAATTCGTGAATGTAAATGGCACTTGTGAAACTTCTTGGTGGTATATAGCCTTTGAGACACTCCTTCACTCCCTCCTTTCAAATTCCAACATTCTGACACAGTACTCTTGGCACATTTTAAGTATTAATAAACAGATAAGAAAATTCTTTTTTTGAAAGCCTTTAAAAGAAAGATTATCTCTATTTTAAAGAAAATCCCATCTTATCCAATAACCAGATTAAGTGCCCAAATTCAAGAAAAGAAAGTTCAACAAGTGCTAAGGAATTGAATTTTCTTCTGTAGGCTGAGATCAACACTATTCCACAGGGCTCACCTGCCACCAAGACAAAGACGAGTTACTAGGGAGCCCCAAGCTGTCTGATGCCATTTTTTAATAGTCCCAGCAATGGTGTTCCCCTTTTTCTAGCATCAGAGAAGAAAGTAAATTTGTTTTTTTAGCCCTCCTCTCACTCTTGGCCCATATAAAAATATTTGAAATAGCAGACAAGTTATCTTATCCTGTGTCTTATGCTGGGTTCTCTAGAGAAGCAAAACCAGTGAAATGGGTATATATATACACGTGTATATATATATACACGTATATATTTATATATATATATACACATGTATATATATATATATAGAGAGAGAGAGAGAGAGAGACAGAGAGAGAGATTTATCTCAAGAACATGGCTCATGCAGTTGTAGAGGCTTGCAAGTCCCAAGTCCCTGGGTCAGGCATCAGGCTGGAGGCTTCTGCTGACTCACGAACCCAAGATTGGCGGGCAGTACACCAGGTTGCTGACTTAAGTCTCAAGAACCAGAGGTCAGATAATGACAAGTCAGATGCAGGATCCAGAGCAAGCAAGTGAGCTTTGCCAGAATGTCCATATATATACTGGATGTAGGCCACATCCCTGAGGAAACTCCCCTTACAACTGATTGGCTGATCATATCAGACCATATCATGGAGGATGACTACATCATTACATAACTGCCAAATTACATCATTCCATAACTGCCAAAGTACATCATTTCTTAACTGCCAAACCACTGAGAATCGTGGCCCAGCCAAGGTGACACACAACCTTCACCATCACATCTTGATTATATTAAGAATTTTTAATAGACTTTATTTTTTCCGATTATATTAAGAATTTAAATTGCCAAATATATTAAACTGTAAGTACTAAGCCTTTACCTAGACAACTAACATTTCTAAGTCACCTGGGTCTAAAAAGCCAAATATCTTCCCTGTTGTCTCAGATGGTTTGTCCTTTCCTAGAATGGGATGTGAGCACTTAGGGGCCCACAAGTCTCCCTGTTGAGACAATACAGCTTTCCTACGACCACTTTGGCTACTGACTTCCATCCACAACAAGACCCAGCCTAGATACACTGTACCCAAGCCTCATAGAGGGAGCTCTCCTGGCCTCCTGTGAATCTTCATACTTAGCCAAGGAAAGCACTCCCTTCTAGGGTTGGCAGATAAAACAGTACATAGACATACTAAAAAATTATCTGTTGGTTATCTGAAATTCAAATTTAACTGGATGTCCTATATTTTCTTCTATAAATCTGACAGTGCTGCCCCCTGCTAAAGTGCCAGCCCTCTCCTCAACTCTCCACGGCCCCAACTCCATGGCAGCTCAGGCTATTCTGAGCTGTTCTATAGCAGCTGAACCTGGCTTCCTTCCATGGACCTGGAGCGATGGTGTCCACTTGCATTCTTGCCGCATCCGTCTTTCCCTTTCTAGGAGGAAATTTGCTCCATGTAAGATCTCCTTATGCAAGGTATGGTGTTTCCAGGCCCTCTCAAGTCCCTTAATCAATGTCTTTCTGGGACCTTTAGAACCCTCTACAGTCACTGCAAAGCTCAATAGTTGATGAGATTACTCTGTTCTCCCTCCTAAATATTCTGCCAAGGCACCTACCCCAGGGAGCAGTCTGGGCCCTCATCACAGCTTACTGGTTCAAGGCCTGCTGTGATGGAGAACAATGCCATCTGAGTTCAACTCCTTCTTGAGCCCTTCACCCAGCAGAACCCCACCAACAATCCCTGTGGCACAACCAGCACAAAAGGAGAGCCAATGGGAAGAGCAAGTGCTTTGAAGTCAGACGGGACTGAGTTTGAATCCCTCTGCCACTTACTACTAGCTGAGTATTAACCTCTCTTGGCCTCAATTTCCTCATCTGTAAAATAGGAAAAATACCTCAAAGCATAATAGCAATCCTATCTTGCTAGGTCACTGTATGGGTTAGAGAGAATGAATATGGAGTACCTGGCACAGAGTCCAGGCTCCTCTGGGGGTAATGGTGATGATAGCTGTGCTAAACCTGGCTTCACTGCTTTCAAGAGGTGTTGTCTGGTATTGATTATTGCAGTTTAAAGTAGTTATAGGAACGCTTCCCAAACATGTCCCCAAATTATAACCTTTTCTATTTGCTTTTTTGAAAAATATATATTTTATTGTGTTTTTGGTGAAAGTTTATATAGCAAGTTAGGTTCTCCTTTGACAAGTCCCCACAAATTGATCAATGATATTAGTTACATTTCTCACATTGTGTCAACATTCTCATTAACTGTGCTCCAGTTGTTCGGTTTCCAGTACTCTCGTTTCCCTGTCCTCTTATCTTCTCATCTTTGCTTTGGATTAAAGGCTGACCTTCTGGATTCATGCAGGTGTTTTCTTTTTTAGTACAGCACCGATCTAATGGGTAACATCCTTTATTTTGTATGTCACTCTGCTTTTCTGTTAGAAGGTGATCTCGGGATAGTTTTGGTTCAAGATTTAAAGAGTGGGGAGGGAGGGTGAGGGTTATTCACTAACTAGATGGTAGACGAGAATCATCTTAGGTGAAGGGAAGGACAGCACAGACTACAGGGGAAGCCAGCACAACTGGACTAAACCAAAGCTAAGAAATTTCCTCAATACAATCAAATACTTTGAGAGACAGAGTAGCAGGGATGGGGGGTCTGGGGACCATGCTTTCAGGGGACATCTATGACAATTGTCATAACAAAGCTTATTAAGAAAATGTTCTGCATCCTACTTTGGTGAGTGGCGTCTGGGGTCTTAAAAGCTTGCAAGCGGCCATCTAAGATGCATCAATTGGTCCCAACCACTTGGAGTAAAGGAGAACGAAGAACACCAAAGATGCAAGGAAAGTATTAGCCCAAGAGACAGAAAGGGCCACATAACCCAGAGACTTCATCAGCCTGAGACCAGAAGAACTAGATGGTGCCCGGCTACCACCAAGGAACATCCTGACAGGGAACACAACAGAGAGTCCCTGATGGAGCAGGAGAACGATGCGATGCAGAGCTCAAATTCTAGTAAGAAGACCAGACTTAATGGTCTGACTGAGACTGTAGGCGCCCTGGAAGGCATGACCCCTGGACTCTCTATCACCCCAGAACTAAAACAATTTCCGAGGCCAACACTTTAGTCAGGGATTGGACTGGACTGTGGAACATAAAGTGATACTCGTGAAGAATGTGCTTCTTAGTCAAGTAGATACAAGAGACCAAAGGGGCAGCTTCTGTCCAGAGGTGAGAGGGGAAGGCAGAGAGAGGAGCTGGTTGAATGTTCATGGGGAATCATTTAATTACAAAAAAAAAGATTTAAAGAGCGTCTCAGGGCGACAGTCTCAGGAAGTCCTCTCTGTAACCTTTTTTTGAAGCGTGAAGGTCCTGGCTACCTTTAGTGGGTTTTGTCATATTTTATTTGGCTTCAGTCTCCCTCAAGGTACCTAGTCAATGTCCCCCAGGACATAGTATGGGCCCAGTATTTCTATATAAAGCTTAAGGAAGAAGCTTAATTAAGCAACAGCCATGTTATTAAACAGAAGCCCCACAAAGTCCCCCAGTTTCTGAGGTAGAAGAGTAATTGCAGAATCAGGAGAGACGAAAATCTCTCTACGACAGTTCCACAGAAGGGTTAACATCTTTCTGAGAGAGACAGAAATAGAGAGAGTGATAGAGATAGAGACAGAGATAAAGGTCAAGAGGAAGAGGGAGGGAGAGAGAGACTCTACTTAGGCAGTTTTCTGGTCTGGAGAGCAGTGTCCTTGGATGTTCTCCCTCAGTCATCAAGACACCTACTACTGCTCAAAATCAGCAGGAAAAGCCTCTTATTCCATGGAGAAGTTTCTTCCTGACTTTATACAAGACTCAGAAATCTTTGTTTCCTACAAGAGTGATCAGTTCTTCCTTGCTTCTGGGTTATCATGAAACCAAAAGCAACTTATTCACACATAGAGTCACTGATGAAAAAGAGGTCTATTGTCATTCCAAAGGCAAAGGTCCTCTCCGTTGGCCCCTTCAACTTATTAGGAAACAAAGAAACCCCAACATGAAACATGGGTTATACAAAGGTTAAGGAGCCCTGGCGGTGCAGTGGTTAAGTGCTCGTCTGCTAACTGTAAGGTCGGAGGTTCAAACCCACCAGCTGCTCCACGACAGAAAGATGTGGCAGTCTGCTTCTGTAAAGATTACAGCCTTGGAAACCTATGGGGTAGTTCTACTCTATGCTGTAGGGTTGCTATGAGTCAGAATTGACTTGATGGCAGTGGGTTTTTATAGACATTATAAAAAAGTTCTTTTCTATACGCACTGTTGCATATAGAAAAATTTTCATTCATGGGTATGGAATTCCCCCCTCCCTCCCCACTTCCTAATCAGCCCAGTGCTTGGAAAATTTAGAAGTTAATATGTGTGTCAAGAAATGGGGAAAGATAATTGAAAACATTGATCCAAATACTTCTGGATAAAAATAGAAGGTATTTTTTTCTTGCTTTATTGAAGTGCTTTATTTGTAGAATTTTTTCTTCCTTTATTTCAGTGTATGCTTTTCCTCTTTTTTTTTTTTTTTTTTTTTTTACAGCGAGACTATATTACTTCTATAGTCAGAAAAAAAAACAGAAGTACACAAACTGGGAAAAGTCACTGGGACTGTTGACACAGTGACGGGGAAAAACAGATACAGATAAATGGCTCTGCTCTGGAGTTCAGCTTTTACACATGTGTTGGCTAAGACCTGCCCACAGGTCTTTATAGGATCTGCTAGCTGCCCACTAGGTGTGAACAAGGGCAGTTCAGGTCAGTTCAACAAACATCTGTTGAGTGCTCACTGTGTATTCAGTGCACTGTGCTAGGTACTCGCTACAAAGGTGAAAAGACAGCCCTTGCCCTATTTGAGAAAGGATGGAATCCCTGGGTGGTGCTGATGGTTAAGCTCGGCTACTAACGGAAAGGTTGGCATTTTGAACCCATCCAGAAGAGACTCAGAAGAAAGGCCTGGTTATCTGCTTCCGAAAGATCACAGCCATGGAAACCCTACTCTGAAACATATGAGGTCGCCATGAGTCAGAACCGACTTGAACGTGAGACATTCTTCACTGCAGGCTTTCCTGGAGTTCTGTGGGGACATCGAGGAAGGCCTTAGGGTCAGGGAAGTGTCTGGGGAGAAATGATACTTTCTTTAAATGGTTTTTTAAAATTTTTAAAATATTTTAATCTTTTCTTATTTTAAGAAACAAAATATTAGATAAGCACTTCTTAACACCTTGATTTATGTATTTTCAGATATTTTAATTTCTTTCCTATATAGGTCATTAATATATCAACATACATAAACATAGTATTTGTATACAAACTTTTCTTTTAGGTTTTTTTTTTTTTAAATAGGAATTTAGGTGAGCCTTGAAGGATGAGTAGGAGTAGGTCAGCTGAAGAAAAGGTGGAAGGGTGTCCCAGGTAGAACGAACAGCATGAACTAAAAGACAGAGGCAAGCATTTTTATATTGTTGTTGTGTGCCGTGGAGTCGATTCTGACTCATAGCGAACCTAGTAGGACAGAGTAGAACTGCCCCACAGGGTTTCTTAGGCTGTAATCTTCATGGGAATAGATTTCAAAGTCTTTTCTCCCTCGGAGCGGCTGGTGGGTTCAAACAGACAACCTTTCTGTTAGCAGCCGAGAGCCCATAAAGATTACAGCCTAGGAAACCCTATGAGGCAGTTCTACTCTGCTATGAGTCGGAATCAACTCGACCGCACACAACAACAATCTTTACTGGAGTAGATTGCCAGGTCTTTTCTCCTGCAAAGCCACTGATGAGTTTGAACTGAAGACCTTTTGATTAGCAGCCAAGCACTTAATTAACCATTGTGCCACTAAGGCCCCTTATTTTCATATTGCCAGCACATATTTCAAGGCAGGAAATCTCTGGAGGGGAGGCTGGAGAATGATTGGGGAGTTGGTCCTAGACGACCTTGTCTACCATGTGAAGGCACTTGGGCTGTGGGGAAGGGTCAGGCATTTTAAGCAGGGAAGTGCCATGATCAGATTTTCTGATATAAACACCACTTTGGCAGCAGAGTGGGCAGTGAGTTTGAAAGAGTGTATGTCTAAAGACAAAGAAACTCAGGAGGAGACTGCAGCAATGCATATTTTTTACACTTAAAGACATACTCATTTTCACCTCCCTAATTAATCCAAGGAGCCCTGGTGGCGTAGTGGTTAAGAGCTTGGCTGCTAACCAAAAGGTTGGCAGTTCGAATCCACCAGCTGCTCCTTGAAAATCCTATGGGGCAGTTCTATTCTGTCCTATAGAGTCTCTATGAGTTGGACTGGACGGCAATGGGTTTGGTTTGAATTCATCCAAAAAAACAAAAACCATGGACTGCCAGGAGAACAAACAAATCTGTCTTGGAAGAAGTACAGCCAGAATGCTCCTTAGAATCAAGGATGGCGAGACTTTGTCTCACATACTCTGGACATGTTATCAGTAGGACCAGTCCCTGGAGAAAGACATCATGCTTGATTAAGTAGAGGGTCATCGAAAGAGAGGAAGACCCTGAATGAGAAGGATTGACACAGTGGCTGCAACAATGGGCTCAGCATAGCAAAGATTGTAAGGATGGCACAGGACCGGGCAGTGTTTTGTTCTGTTGTACACAGGATCACTATGGTACCTAACAACAACAATTAATCCAAAAGAGAAGTAGCTCTTCAGGAATGGTAGACTAATGAATTGATAATATCAAATTCCAAGAGGATTAAACATCCCTGTTTATCTTGTGCTTTTATCAAGTATCTGATGGGCTCCTTCATAATAATAGCAATGATATAATAATAAAGATAGCTAATATTTATTGAGCATTAATGATGTGCCAAGCACTGTACTGAGTGCATTATATACTTATTCTCAGGTAATCCACACAACAGCCCTATGAGTATATATTGTTCTGCTCCACTTACAGATGAAGAAATAGGCTAAGGAAGGTCAGGTAACAGTTCAAATAAGTAGCAGACTGGGATTCCAGCTATATCTGCCCAAGAGCCCATACTCTGCTACCCACAGGATTCACAGATTTACTAAGATCAGTCACAGTTACCAGAAATTTCCCATAAAAATTCTAAAAATGGCTGCATTTGGTAATATTTTTACCTGCCAAGAATTGGTCAATTTTTCCAGAGTGTCATACTATTGTTATTGTTAGTTGTTCTTGAGTTGGCTCTGACTCATGGTCACCTTATGTGTAACAGAATGAAATGGTGCCCAGTCCTGAGCCATCCTCATGCTTGTTGGTATGTTTGAGTCCATTGTTGTGGCTGTTGAGTCAATCCATCTCACTGAAGGTTTCCATGGTTTTCGTTGACCCTTTATTTTACCAAACATGACATCCTTCTCTAGTGATTGGTCTTTCCCGATGACATGTCCAAAGTAAGTGAGCTGAAGTCTTGCTATCCTCACTTCTAAGGAACATTCTAGTTGTATTTCTTCTAAAACTGATTTGTTCATTCTTCTGGCAGTCCTTGGCATAGCCAATGTTCTTTTCCAACACCACAATTTGAATGCATCAATTCTTGTTCTTTCTTCCTTTTCATTGTCCAGCTTTTGATACATATGAGGTGATAGAAAAGATCATGGTTTGGCACAATGTTCTGTTATTCATAAAATTTTCATCTGCTGGTTTTCAGGAGTAGATTGCCAGGCCTTTTTTCCTAGTCTGTCTTAGGAAGCTCTGCTGAAACTTGTCCACCATGGGTGACCCAGCTGGTAGTTGAAGTACCAGTGGCATAAATTCCAGCATCACAGCAACATGCAAGCCACCACAGTATGACAAGCTGACAGACAAGTGGTGGGCTATTATACTAAGAACCTCATAATAAGTTGCTAAACTCCAGAAATGTATGTATTTTACAAAGAACATAAGTCAGAATGTATAACATTAAAAAAGCTGCAGTAATTTTCAAAGGAATTAGTTATCTAATATTAGATTCCTCAGGTAAAGAGAGTGGATAATATTCCACTTGCCATGTATCAGCAGTTAGCATATTAGTGGCACTTAGTAAATACTTTTCTTTCTGTCATGTTTACTTCTTCCAAGTGTCGAGGTATTGCTATTACACAGCCCCCAAAGAGATGTAGTAACTGGGCTGAGACTCAGGAGCCTGAGGAGCCCCAGCCACAGGAGCGTCAAGATCAGTCACTCGGCTGCCCTGGAACGTGGTTTCCAGAGCTGCAAAGCGAGGGCCAGCACACTTGATCCAAGCTTATTCAATGTACAAAACCAGTGTGAAAGGGCCTGACTCTTTATAGATGCCCTGTAAATGTGATTTTCTCCTTCACTTAGTAAATGAATAGCTATTTGGTTTGTGTCTAGCCACAGTTTATTGCTATATAAGAAAATAAGCTGTTATTTTGTTTTGTTGTTGACTGCCTTCCAGTCAGCCACCTACTCATGGCAACCCCATGCACAACAGAATAGGACCTGGGATCCATAGGGTCTTCATTGGCTGATGTTTGGAAGTAGATCACCAGGCTTTCCTTCTAGTCTGTCTTAGTCTGGAAGCTCCACTGAAGCCTATTCAGCATGATAGCAACATCAAGCCTCCACTGACAGACGGGTGGTGGGCTGCACATGAGGTGCATTGGCCAGGAATCGAACTGGTTCTCCCAAATGGAAGGTGAGAATTCTATCACTAAAACACCACTGCTCTGAGAAAATAACCTAATTGTTCCCATATATTGTATGTATGAGTAGAGTTGTAAAGACCAATGTGGGGCCACAATGCTTTTCATGATATTTGCATAGAAAGCCCATCCTTTGTATGAAACAGTGCACCTAGAGCTATCTGGAGTTTGGTCTCAGACTCAAATTTGCCAAAAACCTTTTCTTATGAAAAAGCTACCCTAACTTGTGATTGCTGCATGCCAGTTGACATGCCGGCATTGCTCGGTTTCCCAGAAATCCACAGATACATCTTTACAAATTGTGATTTGAAACATCGTTTAAGTCCTTTTTTCCCTATTCACCTGGCTTAAATGACACCCCACTTCAATTTACCATGTTCCATATATAAAAAGGAGCCCTAGTGGTGTGGTGGTTAAGACCTGGGCTGCTAACCAAAAGATCGGCAGTTTGAATCCAGCAGCCACTCCTTGGAAACCCTATGGGGCAGTTCTGCTCTGTCCTATTGGGTCACAGATGAAGAGGAATTTTTGGATTTTGGTCTCTGGTCAGTCCTAACTTACATAAGTACCTGTACAAAAGCATGACGCCTCATCATTCATTTGGAGTCCCTGTGGGGGGAGGAGGGGGGAAATCATTAAGTGCTGGACTACTAACTGAAAGGTGGGCAGTTCAAACCCACCTAAAGGCACCTCAGAAGGAAGGCTTGGCGATTTGCTTCTGAAAACTTCTAAGGAGCAGTTCGACTCTGCACACATGGAGTTGCCATAAGTTGGAAGGGACATGGTGGCAACTAACAACAATCCATCATGTAAAAGCTTTTTGTTAGAGTTCAGATGACCAAATTCTGCTACTTTTTCCCTCTCCCAGGATGTCAACCTTGCCCCTCCTGGGAGAAGGGCCTTCCTCCCAGCCTCTGCATTCAACAGCACAGCCAGGATGATACACTGAAGAATAAGCCAGATGCTCACGGTGATTGTTGCTTTCTTCTCTCTCTCTGCTATTACACAAACTCCAAATTGAGTTTTAAGAAAAAGGTATTGCTGAATGTCCTGAAGATTCATTCATTCACCTGGTCATTTGTTCATTCATCTATCAAAGGATTAATTGAACAGCAATAATTTATTACATATTGGAATTAAAGACCACAGAAAAACATTTTTCCCCCACTTTATAGGGTAAATCAGGGTCACAGACTAAAAAAAAGAAAAAATCTGAAGATCTCCAGCAAGGCACTCCAGAAATTCCTGGGGGGCATGGTCCGTGTGCTGAGAACCTGGTGATTAGAGTAAGATGGGACCAGCCTGTTCCTTAGGGAGGTGGGCTCTGAATGGGGTAGAGGAATTGCTTGGAGACAGTAGGTATCATGGATTGAATTGTGTCCCCTAAAAATATCTGTCAACTTGGCTAGGCTATGATTCCCAGTATTGTGTGATTGTCCACCATTTTGTCATCTGATGTGATTTTCCTATGTGTTATAAATCCTATTTCTCTGATGTTAACCAAGTAGGATTATAAGCAATCTACAAGATTAGATTGTGTCTTAAATCAATCTCTTTTGAGATATAGAAGAGAAAAGCAAGCAGAGAGACACAGGGACCTCATACCACCAAGAAACAAGAGCCAGGAGAATAGAGTGTCCTTTGGACCCAGGGTCCCTGCACTGAGAAGCTCCTAGACCAGGGAAGATTGATGACAAGGACTTTCTCCAAGAGCTGACAGAGAAAGCCTTTCCCTGGAGTTGGCACCCTGAATTCCAACTTCTAGTCTCCTAGACTGTGAGAGAATAAATTTCTCCTTGTTAAAGCCATCCACTAGTGGTATTTCTGTTATAGCAGCACTAGATGACTAAGACAGTGGGCCTCAGGGGTCTATGCTGAGGGAGGTCTTGGGAGAGCTGGTGACTCCCTTGTGTTCTGAGTTTAGCTGAAAACAGAGAGAGGTTCAGAAAGGGGAGGGAAGAAGAGACTGAAGAGAAAGGTTACATTCTAGACAACATTGCTTAAGTCTGTCTCTTGAGTAGGGAAACAGGAGGACCTTTCCTTAATCCACACCTGGAGTTCAGTTCCTCTTTGGGTGGTCTGATAAGAGGAAAGTGTTCATGTCTACCTTCCTAGGAGGCATCCTAAGAACCTGTTGAACAAATTTCTTTGGTGCCTGAGATTTGATGTTTGCCTAGAGACAGCCTGAGCGAATACCTAAATGTTGGGCCTGAAAACAAAATTCTCCAAGCTGGCGGCCCTGCTAATTGCTCCTTTCCTATCAGAGACCTGTGATAGTGTAGGCTCCTTCTTCATTCACAATGTGCATGCTTAGTTGACCTGTGGGGTGTTCTAGCCTTGGTGTCAGTGTCTTTAAGAGGATTTCTGGAGAGTACAGGAAATCAAGAAGGCAAGATGGTGAGCAGTCAACTTCTTTGTTGGCCTTAATCCTACTCCTCGCCATCGAGGCAGGTACAGAATGACCGTCTTGCTCTTCTTTTCTCTCTTCATTTCCCTTCCCCCTCTTTTTTTCCCTGCTCCCTCACTCTCCATTCTGGCCAAATGGATTGGAGAGGGGTAAGGGGAATGGTCAGCACTGGGAAATCCATTCTCATTTCTTTTTCTCTCTATAGCAAGCCGTGAACTTCCTCCGTGGATGCTCACAGGAAATTACACCCACAGGATGCTATGATCACTCACCTTCTAAAGTCAGCCCAGTCTGGAATGGATCAGCTGTGTGAAGTGACCATCTCTGGGGCATCATCCCCAGACCTCTCCAGGGTTTTGGAGCAGATCTGAGGCTCACAGAGCTGCTGCCTTGCCTCTCAACTGCTCTCACACCTGGATGTGCAAGACTGGGTTGGAGGGGACCAAGCAGGCAGGTGGAAGGAAGGTCTTACCCTTCTAGAGGTAAATATTCAGAACCCAGACCTTCCAAAAATTTTTAAATGAATGCTTTTAATTATGAAAGAAACATTCCCAACTAAAAAAAATTTAGAAAATAGAGAATAGATCAATTTCTAAAAAATCCACCCATAATCCCATCACCCAATTACAACCACTCTTAGCATTCCAAAAGTTTTCAGTTGTAAATTCAGCTTGGTGCTGTAGTGGGCACACAGGGTCAACACGAAGGCACTCACAAAGTCCAAACAAAGACTTTGTGATACTGAAATTTCACGTTGAGAGTGAGATTAGGAAGAATTGATGAGATAAGCCTGGCATAGAAATGGCATATCCATGACGTTGTCGGAAATGAATTCACTGATACATTTCAGCTTTCTCATCTGTAGAATGGCAATAATATCGGCATTCCTTTCTTTCAGAGTTGTTATGAGATTAAAATAAAATAAGAAAAGCAATAAATTGCAAAGTCACTACTAAACAGAGGTATCCTACAGATGTATCATGATTATCCAATTCATTTAAATGGCATAGGCATTCAAATCACGTAATTCAGGATTGAAAAAAATTTTACTTGGGCCTCAATTACTTGCCTATCTAATTTGGTGAAATATAATATGTAAGTAATTGGCAGATATGTCTGTTTTACACAGATTGTACTTATCTAGTCTGAAATCATAAAATAGAGATGTAGTAGAATAAGGCCTATTTATCCATGCTTTTAAAAACTCTTTACTGTGCATTTTAGCACCATTAACCACTAAATTTTGCTAACTAATGCTATGGAAGTACAACAATAATAAACTTTAAGAATAAGGAAAATAGAATACTTGTACTTTATTATAGTTTTATATTTTGAAATTAACCTCAGAAGCACATCGCTGTGAAACTACGTGATGGTATACTAAAGCAGAATGCATGAACACACAAGCAAGCTTTCTATGCTTTCAGAAACACAAAAAGATCACACTTATTCTGATGGGTTCTCAAGTTCTTACAATTGTTTCTTATATTTCCTAAGCAGCATTCCTTCATGTACAACTGGATGGCCCTCAGGCTCTATCCCACCAAGAGCAGAGTCAAAATCCCTTCTTGTAGGAGATGTTGTGTTGTTAGCTGCTGTGAAGTCACCCGACTCATACCAACTCCACGCACAACGGAATGAAATGCTGCCCGGTCCTGCGCCATCCCCATGATCAATTTCAGATGGGACCGTTGTGATCCACAGGGTTTTCGTTGGCTGATTTTTGGAAAGTGATCACCAGGCCTTTCTTCCTAGTCAGTCTTAGTCTGGAAGCTCTGATGAAGCCTGCTCAGCATGCTAACAACATGAAAGCCTCCACTGACAGGTGGGTGGTGGCTGCACATGAGGTGCATTGGCTGGGAATCATACCCGGGTCTCTCGAATGGAACGTGAGAATTCTACCACTGAACTACCAATGCCCCTGTTGTAGGAGATACTTCTACTTATTTGTGATTAATTCCAGAGGAGGAGCTTCTTGAAGAAGGTGGCAGGTCAGTGAGAGGTTGGCCCCTCACATAGGCTGTTGGCTCCAGGCTGCTAAAGCCCACCCAACATCTGAGAAAGTTGGTGACACCCCGAGTGGGCCCGGGATTTCCCCCTTTTCTGTAACTCACATTACTCTCCCTCTCTTGACCTAGGCTTGGCTGTTATTCCTGAGAAAACCAGGACAGGCATAATAAGTTCTTGAGATTTTGCTTTATTGAGCTTCCTGTGGTCACAGAGTCAGATCATTTACTGACGTTCACTTTTGCAAACCTGCAAACTAGAAACTCTATGTTTTTAGTTGCCGTCGACTCAGCCCCTGACTCATGGAGACCCCATGCACAATGGAATGAAACACTGCCCGATAGGTCCTGCACCACCCCGGTGATTGATCGCGGATTGGACCATTGTGACTCAAAAGATTTTCATTGGCTAGTTTTCAGAAATAGATTGAGAGGCCTTCCTTTGCAATACATCTTAGGCTAGAAGCTCTGCTGAAACTGGTTCAGCATCATAGCAACAAGCAAGACTCCACTGACAGATGGGCTGTGGCTGCGAATGAGGTACCTTGGATGGGAATCGAACCTGGGTCTCCTGCATGAAACCAAAATGCTACCACGGAACCACCACTGCCCCCCTAGAAACTCTATAGCGAGTAATAAAGGATGCAGAATGTGTACAGAGCTCCAAAATAATGGACTGACTTTTCTCTTTCCCAAAGTGGAACATTGGGAGATACAGATAGGACACCTTATTCCAGAATTCTTTGAATTTTTCTTGTAATTAATGGGTTCCTGTCAGGAGAATTTTCACTATGAAGAAGAGGGCAGCTGAGTTAACCATCAGAATGTAGCTTGGAGGTGAGAAAGTTTGGGGTAGAGAGTCAACCAGCCGGAGCAGACAACTTGAATATGGACAAAATATTAGATGGAATAGAATTATGGTTAATTTTATTAAGTGAGATAATGGTGTTGGGGTTGTGTAGGAAATTGTCTTAGTCTCTATAGGGGGAGGAAGGAAGTGAGGGAAAGGGGGAGGGGAAAGACGGGAAGGGGAGAAGACAGCAGAAATATGGCATATGTGAATTGTTGAATCTAAGTGTAAGGTACTATTTTATAACTTCTCTGTATGTTTAAATGTTTCATTAATATGTTATGGAGGAAGAATGTTGTTGTTGTTAGGTGTTGCTGAGTCAGTTCGGACTCGTAGCAACCCTATGTACAACAGAACAAAACACTGCCTGGTCCTGCACCGTCCTCACAGTTGTTGTTATACTTGAGCCCATCATTGCAGCCACTGTGTCAATCCATCTCATTAAGGGTCTTCCTCTTTTTCACAGACCCTCTGCTTTACCAAGCATGATGTCCTTCTCCAGGGACTGGTCCCTCCTGATAACATGTCCAAAGTATGTGAGATGAAGTCTTGCCATCCTCGCTTCTAAGGAGCATTCTGGCTGTACTTCCTCCAAGACAGATTTGTTTGTTCTTCTTGTAGTCCACGGTACATTCAATATTCTTCTCCAACACCATAATTTAAAGGAGTCAATTTTTCTTTTGTCTTCCTTATTCATTGTCCAGCTTTCACGTGCATATGAGGTGATTAAAAATACCATGGTTTGGGTCAGGTGCACCTTACTCTTCAACGTGACATCTTTGCTTTTGGACACTTTAAAGAGGTCTTTTGCAGCAGATTTGCCCAACGAAATATATCGTTTGATTTCTTGATTGCTGCTTCCATGGGTGTTGATTGTAGATTCAAGTAAAATGAAATCATTGACAACTTCAGTCTTTTCTCCATTTATCATAATGTTGCTTATTGGTCCAGTTGTGAGGATTTGGGTTTTATGTTGAGGTGTAATCCATACTGAAGGCTGTTATCTTTGATCTTCATCATTAAGTGCTTGAAGTCCTCTTCCCTTTCAGCAAGCAAGGTTGTCACCTGCATATTGCAGGTTGTTAGTGAGTCTTCTTCCAATCATGATGTCCTGTTCTTCTTCATATAGTCCAGCTTCTCTGATTATTTGCTCAGTATATAGATTAAATAAGTATGGTGAAAGGATACAGCCGCGATGCACACTTTTTTTTTTTTTTTATTGTGCTTTAGATGAAGGTTTACAGAGCAAATTAGTTTCTCATTAAACAATTAATATACATATTGTTTTGTGACACTGGTGGCCAACCCCATGACATGTCAACACTCTCCCTTTCTTGACTCTGGGTTCCCCATTACCAGCTTTCCTGTCCTCTCCTGCCTTCTCACCTTGTCCCTGGGCTGATGTACCCATTTAGTCTCGTTTTGTTTTATGGGCCTGTCAAATCTTTGGCTGAAGGGTGAACCTCAGGAGTGACTTCGGTACTGAATAAAAAGGGTGTCCAAGGAGTTTCTCCAGTCTCTGTCAGACCAGCAAGTCTGCTGTTTTTTTGTTGATACACACTCTTCTTGACTTTAAAACATGCAGGATCCCCTTGTTCTGTTTGAATGACTGCCTTTTGGTCTATGTACATGTTTTGCATGAGCATGATTAAGTGTTCTGGAATTCCCATTCTTTGCAATGTTATCCATAATTTGTTATGAGCCACACAGTCGAATGCCTTTGCATAGTCGATATAACACAAGTAAGCATCTTTCTGGTATTCTCTACTTTTAGCCGAGATTCATCTGATATCACCAATGATATCTCTAGTTTCAGGTCCTCTTCTGAATCCGGCTTGAATTTCTGGCAATTCCTTGTCGATGTACTGCTGCAACGATTTTTAGATTATCTTCAGCAAAATTTTACTTGCGTGTGATATTAATGACATTGTTCAATAGTCTCTGCATTCCATTGGATCACCTTTCTTCAGAATGGGCGAAAATACAAATCTGTTCAAGTTGGTTGGCCAGTTAGCTGTCTTCCAAATTTCTTGGCATAGACGAGTGAGCACTTCCAGCTCTGCATTTTTTTGTTGAAACATCTAAATTGGTATTCTGTCAGTTCCCAGAGCCTTGTCTTTTGTTTTTTTTGCCAATGCCTTCAGTGTAGCTTGGATTTTTTTCCTTCAGTACCATTGGTTCTTGATCGGATACTACCATCTGAAGTGGTTGAACCTTGACCAATTCTTTTTGGTTCAGTACTCTGTGTATTCCCTCAATCTTCTTTTGATGCTTCCTGCACTGTTCAACATTTTTCCCATAAAACCCTTCAATATTGCAACTCGAGGCTTGAATTTTTTTCTTCAGTTCTTTCAGCTTGCAAAATGCCGAGTGTGTTCTTCTCTTTTGGTTTTCTAACTCCAGGTCTTTGCACATTTCATTATAATACTTTACTTTGTCTTCTCAAGCTGCCTTTTGAAATCTTCTGTTTAACTCTTTTACTTCATCATTTCTTCTGTTTGCTTTAGCTACTCGATGTTACAGTTTCTTCTTACATTCATTTTGGTCTTTTTTTTTTAAATTGTACTTTAAGTGAAAGTTTACAGTTCAAGTTAGTTTCTCATACAAAAATTTATACACACATTGTTATGTGACCCTAGTTGCTGTCCCTATACTGTGACAGCACACTCTCCTTTCCACTCCAGGTTTCCCGTGTCCGTTCAACCAGCTCCTGTCCCTTTGTGCCTTCTCATCTTGCCTCTGGCCAGGAGCTGCCCATTTAGTCTCACGTGTCTACTTGAGCTAAGAAGCACACCCTTCAAGAGTATCATTTTATGTCCCATAGTCCAGACTAATCTTTGTCTGAAGAGTTGGCTTCGGGAATGGTTTCAGTTTTGGGTTAACAGAGACTCCAGGGGCCATGTCTTCTGGGGTCCCTCCATTCTCAGTCAAACCATTTAGTTTGGTCTTTTTGCTAGAACTTGAGATCTGCACCCCACTTTTCTCCTGTTCCGTCAGGGACTCTCTGTTGTGTTCTCTGTCAGGGCAGTCACTGGTGGTAGCCAGGCACTGTCTAGTTCTTCTGGTCTCAGGCTGATAAAGTCTCTGGTTTATGTGGCCCTTTCTGTTTCTCGGGTAATAATTCACTTGTGTCTTTGGTGTTCTTCATGCTCCTTTGCTCCAGGTGGGTTGGGACGAATTGATGCATCTTAGATGGCCGCTGGCTAGCATTTAAGACCTCAGACGCCACTCACCAAAGTGGGATGCAGAACATTTTCTTAATAAACTTTGTTATGCCATTTGACCTAGATGTCCCCTGAAATCATGGTCCCCAGATCCCCCATCCCTGCTATTCTGTCCCTTGAAGTGTTTGGTTGTATTAAGGAAACTTTTTAGCTTTTGGTTTAGCCCAGTTGTGCTGACTACCCCTGTAGTGTCTGTTGTCCTTCCCTTCACCTAAGATAATTCTTGTCTGCTATCTAGTTAGTGAATACCCCTCTCCCTCCCTCCCCATCCTCATAACCATCAAAGAATGTTTTCTTCTGGTCTAAACCTTTTCTTGAGTTCTTATAATAATGGTCTTATACAATATTTGTCCTTTTGCAATTGACTAATTTCACTCAGCATAATGCCTTCCAGATTCCTCCATGTTATGGGATGCTTCATGGATTCATCTTTGTTCTTTATCATTGCATAGTATTCCATTGTGTGAATATACCATAATTTATTTATCCATTCGTCCATCGATGGGCACCTAGGTTGTTTCCATCTTTTTGCTATTGTGAACAGTGCTGCAATGAACATGGGTGTACATATATCTATTCATGTGATGGCTTTTATTTCTCTAGGATATATTCCAAGGAGATAGCTGGATCGTATGGTACTTCTATTTCTAGTTTTTAAAGGAAGCGCCAAATCGATTTCCAAAGTTGTTGTACCATTTTACATTCCCACCAACAGTGTATAAGTGTTCCAGTCTATCCACAACCTGTCCAACATTTATTATTTTGTGTTATTTGAATTAATGCTAGCCTTGTTGGAGTGAGATGGTATCGCATTGCAGTTTTGATTTGCATTTCCCTGATGGCTAATGATCGTGAGCATTTCCTCAAGTATCTGTTAGCCACCTGAATGTCTTCTTTGGTGAAGTGCCTGTTCATATCCTTCGTCCATTTTTTAATTGGGTTGTTTGTCTTTTTGTTGTTGAGGTTTTGCAGTATCTTATAGATTTTACAGATTAGATGCTGATCGGAGTTGTCGTCGCCAAAAATTTTTTCCCAGTCTGTAGGTTGTCTTTTGACTCTTTTTGTGAAGTCTTTTGATGAGTATAAGTGTTTGATTTTTAGGAGCTCCCAGTTACCTAGTCTCTCTTCTAGTGCTTGTGCATTGTTACTTATGGTTCATATTGTGTTTATGCCATGTATTAGGGCTCCTAGCATTGTCCCTATTTTTTTCCAAGATCTTTATTGTTTTTGATTTTATATTTAAGTCTTTGATTGGTTTTGAGTTAGTTTTTGTACATGGTGTGAGGTATGAGTCTTGTTTCAGTTTTTTTGCAGATGGATATCCAGTTATGCCAGCACCATTTGTTAAAGAGACTGTCTTTTCCCCAGTTAACAGACTTTGGGCCTTTGTCCAATATCAGCTGCTCATAGGTGGATGAATTTATGTCTGGATTCTCAATTCTGTTCCATTGGTCTCTGTATCTGTTGTTGTACCAGTACAACAGTATCGTGGCAGTATAATAGTTTCTAAAATCAGGTAGTATGAGGCCTCCCACTTTGTTCTTCTTCTTGACTAACGCTTTACTTATCCGGGGCCTCTTCCCTTTCTGTATGAAGCTGGTGATTTGTTTCTCCATCTCATTAAAAAATGCCAGTGGAATTTGGATCGAGATTGGGTTGTATCTGTAGATTGCTTTGTATAGAATTGACAGTTTCACAATGTTGAGTCTTCCTATCCATGAGCAAGGTATGTTTTTCCACTTACATAGGTCTCTTTTGGTTTCTTGAAGTAGTGTTTTGTAGTTTTCATCGTATAGATCTTTTACGTCTCTGGTTAGATTTATTCCTAAGTATTTTATCTTCTTGGGGGCTATAGTAAATGGTATTGATTTGGTGATTTCCTCTTTGAGGTTCTCTTTGTCGATGTAAAGGAATCCAACTGATTTTTGTATGTTTATCTTGTATCTTGAAACTTTGCTGAAATCTTCTATTAGTTCCAGTAGTTTTCTTGTGGATTCTTTGGGGTTTTCTGTGTATAAGATCATATCATCTGCAAATAGAGATACTTTGATTTCTTCCCTACCAATTTGGATGCCCTTTATTTCTTTTTCTAGCCTAATTGCTCTGGCTAGGACCTCCAGCACAATGTTGAATAAGAGTGGTGATAAAGGGCATCCTTGTCTGGTTCCCATTCTCCAGGGGAATGCTTTCAAAGTCTCTCCATTTAGGATGATGTTGGCTGTTGGCTTTGTTTAAATGCCCTTAATTGTGTTGAAGAATTTCTCTTCTATTCCATTTTGCTGAGATTTTTCTTCATGAATTGGTGATGGACTTTGTCAAATGCCTTTTCTGCATTGATTGATAAGATCATGTGGTTCCTGTCTTTTGTTTTATTTATGTGATGGATTACATTGATTGTTTTTCTAATGTTGAACCATTACCTGCATACCTGGTATAAATCCCACTTGATTATGGTGAATTTTTTTTTTTTTTTTTTTGATATATTGTTGAATTCTGTTGGCTGGAATTTCTTTGAGGATTTTTGCTTGTATGTTCATGAGGGATATTGGCCTGTAGTTTTCTTTTTTTGTGGTGTCTTTACCTGGTTTTGGTATCAGGGCTATGCTGGCTTCATAGAATGAGCTTGGGAGTATTCCATTCTCTTCTATGCTCTGAAATACCTTTAGTAGTAGTGATATTAACTCTTCTATGAAAGTTTGGTATAATTCTCCAGTGAAAATGTCCGGGCCAGGGCTTTTTTCCATTGGCAGTTTTTTAAACTACCTTTTTAATCTCTTCTTTTGTTATAGGTTTATTTAGTTGTTCTACCTCTGTTTGTGTTAGTTTAGGTAGATAGTGTGTTTCTAGAAATTTGTCCATTTCCTCTAGGTTTTCAAATTTGTTAGAGTACAATTTTTCATAGTATTCTGGTATGATTCTTTTAATTTCAGTTGGGTCTGTTGTGATACCACTCATCTCATTTCTTACTCAGTTTATTTGCTTCCTCTCCTGTTTTTGTCAGTTTGGCCAGTGTTTATCGATTTTGTTGATCTTTTCAAGGAACTAGCTTTTGGTCTTGTTAACTCTTTCAGTTGTTTTTCTATTCTCTATTTCATTTAATTCTGCTCTGATTCTTATTATTTGCTCTCTTCTGGTGCCCAAGGGCATCTTTTGCTGCTCTCTTTCTGTTTGTTCAAGTTGTAGCATTAATATTTTGATTTTGACCCTTTCTTCTTTTTGGATGTGGGCATTTATTGCTATAAATTGACCTCTGAGTACTGCCTTTGCTGTGTCCCAAAGGTTCTGGTAGAATGTGTTTCATTCTCATTTGATTCTGTGAATTTCTTTATTTCGTTCTTAATTTCTTCCATAACCCAGTAGTTTTTGAGCAACGTGTCATTCAGTTTCCATGTGTTTGATTTTTTTTCCTTGCTTTTTCTGTTATTGATTTCTACTTTTATGGCTTTATAGTCAGAAAAGATGCTTTGGATTCTGTTAAGGCTTGCTTTATGGCCACATGTGTGGTCTATTCTGGAGAATGTTCCATGTGCATTGGAAAAGAAAGTATACTTGGCTACTGTTGGGTGGAGTGTTCTGTATATATCTATGAGATCAAGCTGGTTGATTGTGGCATTTAGATCTTCCGTGTCTTTATTGAGCTTCTTTCTGAATATTCCATCCTTCATCGAAAATGGTGTGTTGAAGTCTCCTACTATTACCGTGGAGCTGTCTCTCTCTCTTTTAAATGCCGTTAGAGTTTGTTTTATATATTTTGGAGCCCTCTCATTGGGTGCATAAATATTTATTATGGTTGTGTCCTCCTGGTGTATTGACCCTTTAATCATTATACGGTGTCCTTCCTTATCCTTTGTGATGGATTTTACTTTAAAGTCTATTTTGTCAGAGATTAATATTGCCACTTCTGCTCTTTTTTGAGTGTTGTTTTCTTGATGTATATTCTTCCATCCTTTGAGTTTTAGTGTGTATGTATCTTTAAGTTTAAGGTGTGTCTCTTGTAGGCAGCATATAGACAGATCATGTTTTTTTAATCCAATCTGCCACTCTCTGTCTCTTTATCGGTGCATTTAGTCCATTTACATTCAGCGTAATTACTGACAGGTATGAGTTTAGTGCTGTCATTTTGATGTCTTTTTTTTATGTTGTTGACAGTTTCCTTGTTCCACTTAATTTTCTGTGCTGAGTTGTTTTTCTTTACGTATTTTCATCTTTTTCATTGTTGTTGATTTTGTATTTGCTGACTCTTTATGTTTTTTCTTGTTTTTTGTTTTGATGTGTAGGATTGTTAGTTTCCTTTGTGGTTACCTTAATATCTACCCCTATTTTTCTAAGTTTAATCCACTCTTTTATTTCTTTATATCGCCTTGACTTCCTCTTTGTATGAAAGATCTATGCCACAATTTTTAGTCACTCCTTTTTGTTTTAGTGTTGTAATCTTTTACATATTGACATCTCTGTTTCCCTACTTACAGTGTTTTAGCTTTGATTTATTTTTGTGACTTCCCTATCCGGGTTGATATCTGGTTGCTCTGTCCTGTGTTCTAGTCTTGGGTTGTTATCTGATATTATTGATTTTCTAACCAGAGGACTCCCTTTAGTATTTCTTGTAATTTTGGTTTGGTTTTTGCAAATTCTCTAAACTTCTGTTTATCTGAAAATGCCCTACTTTCACCATCATATTTGAGAGACAGTTTTACTGGATATATAATTCTTGGCTGGCAATTTTTTTCCTTCAAGTCTTTACATATGTTATCCCATTGCCTTCTTGCCTGCATGGTTTCTGCTGAGTAGTCTGAGCTTAGTCTTATTGACTCTCCTTTGTAGATGACTTTTCGCTTATCCCTATCTGCTCTTAAAATTCTCTCTTTATGATTGCTCTGACCAGGATCGCAACAGGGGGTTCCGGACAGAGCTGGAGAAGGATGTAGAATAAAAAGACCAGATTTATTGCCTTGACAGAGACTGGAGAAACCCGAGAGTATGGCTCCTGGACACCCTTTTAGCTCAGTGGTAAAGTCACTTCCGAGGTTCACGGTTCAGCCGGGGATTGGGCAGCCCATAAAACAAAACGGGACTAATGAACTAATGAGGCACAGCAGTCCAGGGACAAGGACTAGAAGGCAGAAGGGGACAGGAAAGCTGGTGATAGGGAACCCAAAGTTGAGTAAGGACAGTGTTGACATGTAGTGGGGTTCTTAACCATTGTCGTAGGGCAATATGTATACTAATTGTTTAATGAGAAACTATTTTGTTCTGTAAACCTTCATCTAAAGTGAGAATAGCAGCACAACTGGAAGAACGTAATTGATGTCACTGAAGTGTACATGTAGAAATTTTTGAAATGGTGTATCTTTTCACCAAAAAAATAAAAAATAAAAAAAAGGTCCTCCAAGGCCAAGAAGGGGGTGTGTTGACGTGTCATCGGGCTGTTAACCAATGTCATAAAACAATATGTGTACTGACTGTTTAATGAGAAAATATTTGTTCAGTAAACCTTCACCTAAAGTACAATTAAAAAAAAAATCTCTTTTTATCTTGGTTTTGGCAAGTTTGATTATAATATGTCTTGGTGACTTTCTTTTGGGATCTGCTTTGTGTGGGGTTCGATGAGCACCTTGAATAGGTGTCTTCTCATCTTTCATGATGTCAGGGAAGTTTTCTGCCAACAAATTTTCATCAGTTCTCTCTGTATTTTCTGTTATATGCCCCCCACCCCCATTCTGGTACTCCAATCACTCGTAGGTTATTCCTTTAGATAGAGTCCCACATAATTCTTAGGGTTTCTTCATTGTTTAAAATTCTTTTATCTGATTTTTCCTCAAATAAATTGATGTCAAGTGCTTTATCTTCTATCTCACTATTCTGACTTCCATTGCCTCAATTCTACTCCTATGACTTTCTATTGAGTTGTCTTATTCTGAAATTTTATTGTTAATTTTCTGGATTTCTGTTTGCTGTCTCTCTATGTATTCTTGCAGCCTGTTAAATTTGTCATTATGCTCTTCTATAATCTTCTTAAGTTCCTCTGTTGCTTTGTCTGTGAGTTCCTTGGCTTGTTCTGCATTTTGTCTGATCTCTTGAAGAGTCCTGCATATTAATCTTTTGTATTCTATCTCTGGTGATTCCAAGAAGTTCTCTTCCTCCAGAAGACTTCTTAAATCTTTGTTTGGGGAGCTTGCTGAAGCCAACATGGTCTGCCTCTTTATGTGATTTGATATTGACTGTTGTCTCCAAGCCATCAATAAGTTATTATATTTAGTTATTTTATGTTTGCTCACTGTGTCCTAGCTTCTTGTTTTGTTTCCTTTTGATATGCCCTAATAGGCTGCTTTTATGAGCTAGTTTGATTATTGGTTCCTTTGAAGCTCTAACATCCTGTCACTAGGTGGTTAGATCTTTTACTAGGTAGGTGAGCCCAAGAGTCCATTTACTTTTCTTGTATGGATTCAGCTCAGGTGTCCAGGTGGTCAAGTTGGTCACCATGTGTGTGGTGCAGGCTCTCACCTACATACAGTCCTAGGCTTCAGGTGTATACCCCGTTGTACTGTGCTAATGAGGGCTTACGCTGTTGAAATGGGCCCACACAGGTCTATGCAGGGATGAAAGGCATTCAAAGTCCATGGACCCCTTATGCCTGTGACTAGGCAAAGGAGCTGTGCCTACCTTATGTTCTGGGCTTAGGGGAGCTGGCAGATTATTTTTTCCCTGTTTATTAATTTGTTCCCTCTCCAAGGCTGGAACAATGTCTCTGGGTGGGTGACGGGTCCTACTTCTGGCCCAGGGGATGCGGCAATTGCTGAAGCCAGCCAGGATAAGTGCAGAGTGGGGAAGGGGCAGATAAATCGGAGAGAGGTTTTTCCCAAAGGGGGTGTGTTTTGATCCGTGCAGTAGGTTAGACGCATGTACTTATCTTTTGCCAATTGAGTGCCGCTTTTCACTAGTTCTAGAGGGTTGAGTAGACTCTCTGCCACTTGGTTTCTCCCAATGTGGAAAATGCATCCGGAGTGCCACTGCCTGCCTAACTGCTAATCCAGCCTGCAGTGCGCTGGTTCCCACTGGGTCAGGTCTGGCAACTCCTTGCTGCTTCTGAAGCATCTCTCACTTCTCCTTCTGCTCAGTCCAGTTCCTCAACTTTGCCTTTGATGTTCAGGGCTTCTAGATTGTCGTATATCGTCGATTTACTTGTTTTTTTGGGTCTTTGTTATAAGAGGGACCACAGGAAGCATCTGACTACTCTGCCATCTTGGCCCTGCCCCTCTTTCTTGTATTTTTAATGACTTCTTGCTTTCTTCACGTATAATGTCTTTGATGTCATTCCACAACTTGTCTGGTCTTCAGTCATCACTGCTCAATACATCAGATCTATTCTTGAGATGATCTCTAAATTCAGGTGGGATACAGTCAAGGTCATACCTTGGCTCTCGTGGACTTGTTCTAATTTTTTTCAGCTTCAGCTGCACTTGCATATGAACAATTGATGGTCTGTTCCACAATCAGCCCCTGGCCTTGTTCCAACTAATGATATTGAGCTTCTCCATTGTCTCTTTCCATAGGCGTAGTGGATTTGATTCCTCTGTATTCCATCGGGTGAGGTCCATGTGTATAGTCACTGTTTACATTGTTGAAAAAATATTTTCAGTGAATAGGTCACTGGTCTTGCAGTATTCTATCATGGGATCAAGAGCGTCGTTTCTATCACTGAGGCGATATTTTCCAAATACTGATACTTCTTTGTTTTTGGCTTTCACATTCCAACCACCAGTAATTATCAATGCATCTTGACTGCATGTTTGATCAGTTTCAGACTGCAGAAGTTGGTAAAAATCTTCAGTTTCTTCATCTTCAGCATTAGTGGTTGGTGTGTAAATTTGAATAATAGTCACATTAACTGGTCTTCCTTGCAGGCATATGGATATTATCCCGTCACTGACAGCATTGTACTTTAGGATGGATCTTGAAATGTTCTTTTTGACAATGAATGCCACACTGTTTCTCTTCAATTTGTCATTCCTGGCATAGTAGACCATATGACTGTCTGATTCAAAATGGCCAATATCCATTTCAGCTCACAGTGCTTAGAATATCAACCTTCAAGCCTTCCATTTCATTTTTGACAACTTCTGATTTTCCTTGATTCATATTTCTATATTCCACATTTCAATTATTAATGGATGTTTGCAGCTGTTTGTTTTCAGTTTGAGTTGTGCCACATCAGCAAATGAAGGTCCTGAAAGCTTCACTCCATCCACATCATTAAGGTCGACTCTACTTTGAGGAGGCAGCTCTTCCCCAATTGAATTTTGAGTGACTTCCAACCTGAGGGGCTCATCTTCCAGCACTGTATCAGACAATGTTCCATGGTTATCCATAATGTTTTCACCAGTCAGTTTTTTTCAGAAGTAGATTGCCGGGTCCTTCTTCCTAGTCTGTTTTAGTCTAGACCCTCCATTGAAACCTATCCACCATGGGTGACCCTGATGGTATTTGAAATACTGGTGGTATAGCTTCCAGCATTGCAGCAACACACAAGCCACCACAGAGTGACAAACGAGTGGTGGGGAGGAGGAATTAAAAAAATAAAATAAAATAATCCAGGAGAGGGACTTGAGAGGATCCAGGAGAAAATCCAGAAGAATGGAATAGTTTTGAAAGAGAGGTGGAAAAAGGCTCCAGAAAGGGGAAAAACTGGGAGATGTCAGAGACTGGGCATCAGGAAGAAGAGGAAAGGGGAGTGCACAGTCTACCATTTTGCATCTTGTGTTCAGTTCTAAACTCAACAAAACCACCCAAAGTTTCTGTTTCTACCTTGACACTGTAACATAAGAATAGACATGCAAATTTACTTTACAGGAATGATAACTTTGTAATGAGTTTGCTGCATGTAAGAATACTGAGTCTGTGTTGGACCTGTGCCATTGCCTGCCCCCCACACACTGCCTTCCAGAGAGGCTTCCCTGCTCACCCCTGAGGGACCAGCCCTGGGTATCTGACCCCAAGGTCAATTCATCTGATATACTGTGAAATCGGATTTTCTCGCTTGTGCATTTTAACTAAGGGCTGGAAATGAACAATTATTTTGTAGAGAAGAAGGACAGACAGTGGCCATTTGAGAGGAAATTAAGCAGGAGATACTGGTGAAGAGAGAGGACTAAATGGAACAGCCACCAGACCTTCAGAGCACAAGGAAATTGAAGCCCTAAGAGAGCGAGCAGGAGCCTCCCTTCCTGTCCCATCCCAGTCCCTAAGGTTCCGCTGTACCTGCTTCCTGCGCTTTGAATCCAAGAGCTCCAGATGGCCTCCTGGGTCCTTGCCCCACCCTCTTATAACTGTGCTCCAGTAGGTGCCTGTTTCTTGTAGCCCAAGCCACTTTGCCTGGAGCAGCTTCTCCTTCTCACCCGTGAAGCAGCCCGACCGCCCCGTTCCCTGGACTGCCAGGCCCAGGGGGAAAGATCCCTCTGATGGGACCGACCGATGCTTATCCGTACCCCGTCTGCACTGATTGAAGCTCTTTGGTTCATGGCTGTGGCTCTAGCCCTTAGCCCAATTCCTGGCATATAGTGAACACTGAAAGACAGTTTATTTTATTTTATTGTGGTAAAAATATATACACATGAGACTTAAAATGTGCCATTTTAATCATCTTTAAGTGTACACTTCGGTGGGGCTGTGTTTGAGAATAACTAGCCTTGCCTGTGTCGCTCTCTCCTCCTGCCCATTAGTCCTGAGGAGACTCCTGGAAGCTAGAGGCAAGACAGCCTGGTGATGGAGTCTCTGGGGAAACAGAGCAGGGCAGAGAAGGGAGGGTTTTGGATAAACAGAGAAGAGCCGGCACCCAGACATTTCCTCAATCCTCCTGTTTCGCAAGCCTCTCCTCTTTGGTTTCTTTCCACAGTCTATGTTAAAATCCCCTCCACATGATTTCCCTTCTACTGCCCCATTTTCCCCCGTCTTTCATGGACAAGTTCCCCTACAGAGTCGTTTATCCTAATTGTCTTCACTTTCTTATCATCTGTTAGCGCTTTAAAAAAATCCTTCTTGTGTTTTGGATTACAAACTCAATATTAAGTCACGCAAAATTTGAACACTAAAAATATATCTATAACCAGAAAGTAAAAGTCCTCTGTGACATTAGCCCCCTCTCTCCTAATAACCACTGTGAAGATTTTGGTGCGTCTTCGTCTAATTTTAAGAAACATGTCTGTGTAGTCAGAATGGCTACAATAAAAAATAGTGAGGACACCAAATACTGACAAGGATGCAAAGAAACTGGATCACACACGTATTGCTGGCGGGACTATAAAATGATACAGCCACTTTGGAATGGGTGTTTCATACAGTATGGGTGTTTCATACAGTACTTAGATGTGTTTACCATACAGCCCAACAGTTACACTCCTGGACACTTATTCCAGAGAAGTGAAAACTTACATCTGCACAAAAAACTATTGTTGCTAGGTGCAGTTGAATAGATTTCGACTCATAACGACCCCATGGATGACAGAGCAGAACTGACCCATAAATTTTCCTAGGCTGTAATCTTTATGGAAGCAGAACCCACCAGCCACTGGGTGGATTCGAACCGCCAGCCTTTCAGTTAGCAGCCAGGCACTTAACCATTGCACCACCAGGGCTCCCAAAAACCTATATACCAATGTTTATAGCAACTTTCTTCATAATAGCCAAACCTGGAAATAAGCACAAAAATCTTCCACAGGTGAAAGTTGAAACAAACTGCGGTGCATCCTTCCCGTGGAATATACTACTCGGCGATAAAGGGTGGGACTACTGGTACTTGTAATAGCGTGGGTGGATCTCCAGAGAGTTACACTGAGTGAAGAAAGCCAATCTCAAAAGGTTGCACACTGTATGATTCTATTTACACCACACTCTTGAAACGACAAAATTATAGAGGTGGAAAACAGATCAGTGGGTGCCAGGGGTCAGGAAGTAGGCGGGATGGAGGGGGACTGTGGCTCTAAAAGGGTTAGTGCGGTGGAACTGTCCTGCATCTTGACTGTGATGGTGGTCACGTGAATCTACACAGGGGATTAAATTGCATGGAACTAAACACATGCACACCGAGTGCATAAAAACTGGCGGAATCTGAATGAAGTTGATGGATTCTATCAATGTAAATTTCACGGTCGTGATATTGTGCTATAATTATATAAGATGTTACCACTTGGGAAAATGGGTTAAGTAGAGTTATACAGGATCTCTCTGTATTATTATTATTTTTTAAACAGCTTTATTGAGATATAATTTATATGCCATAAAATTCACCATTTTAAGGTGTACAATTCAGTGGTTTCTTATATTCACCGAGTTGCGTAACCACCACCGCTATCTAATTTAGATTATTTCCATTTCCCCACAAAGAAATCCTGTGCCTGTTCGTGGCCACTCCCAGTCTCCCCCTCCCCCCAGCTCTGGCAGCCTGTAATCTACTTTCTGTCTCTATGGATTTGCCCGTTCTGGACATTTCACATAAGTGGACTCGTACAACATGTGGCTTTTTGTGATCGGCATTTTTCACTTACTATAATGTTTTCAAGGTTCATCCACATTTTAGCATATATTAGTACTTCTTTCCTTTTTATGGTCAAGTAATATGGTGCACCAAACCGTCAACAATTAACTTTAAAACAAAGATGAGAAAGTAAGGAGGCAGGGAAACTAGATTAATGGAAATGGAACAACCAGAATGGAAATAATGGGAATGTTCACGCATTGTGAAGAATGTAACAAACGTCACCGAATAACTTATGCAGAAATTGTTGAATGGAAACCTAAACTGCTGTGTAAACCTTCACTGAAAGCACAATAAAGTATTATTTAAAAAATAATAATATGGTACAAACAGTTAACGTGCTCAGCTGCTAAACTGAAAGGTTGGAGGTTCGAGTCCACCCAGAAATGCCTCAGAAGAAATGCCTGGTGATTTACTTCTGAAAAATCAGTCATTGAAAACCCTATGAAGCACTGTTCTATGCTGACACACATGGGGTCACCGTGGGTCGGAATCAAGTCGACAGCAACTGGCTGGTTAATATTTTGTTATATGGCTATACCCCCACACGTTATCTGTTCACCAACTGAGGAACATTTGGGTTGTTTCCGCCTTCTGACCATTATGAATAACGCTGTTATAAACGTTCTTGTACAAGTTTTTGTGTGAATATGTTTTTAATTCTCTTGGGTATAAGCCTAGAAATGGAATTGCTAGGTCATAGGGTAACTTTATGTTGAACTTTTTGAGAAATTGCCACTCTGTTTTCCAAAATGGCTGTACCATTTTACATCCCACCAGCTGTGTATGATGGTTCTGATTTCTGCACACACTTGCTCACCAACATTTCTTTATCCCGGCCTTTTTTACCATAGCCATTCTAGCTGGTATGAAGTGGTACATCATTGTGATTCTGTATTATTTCTCTTTTCTTTTTTTGGAATACAGAATCTCTATATTATAGTAATTAAAAACAGTGAATTGGTTTTGCTTGATATTTAATCATTTTGAAATAATGCTGATTTTAAAATTTGTTACTTAAAAGAAAGTTTTAGTAAGTTTTCAGTAGTCTGCAATGCCAGATCTGCGGGAATGACTGTGTTTCTCAAAAACATCAAAGAGAAAATAGATTGAATAAATGAGGAATCTGAAGAGGTTTTGTGATCTGGAGTTTCCCTGTTATTCGACTGTATTGTTTCTTACAATTGCATGTGAATTAACAATTATCTCAAAATAAAAAGTTAAATATATATATATTAATGTGTCTCATATTATACATACTGTTCTATAACTTGTTTTGAACATCTTTCCATGTCAGTATGTATAGATCTACCCCATTCTTTTTTAATGGCGACATAACAGTCCATTGTATGGACATATCATTGTGTATGCAAACATTTCCCTATGTATCTCTTTTTGTGGTTGTAGGAGTGTTTCTACAGGACAAATTCCTAGAGTGGAAATTCTGAGCCAAGGTGTTTGAACATTTAAAGGTTAATATATGTTGCCAAATTGCCTTACTAAAAGGTTGTGCTTCTACCAAGATGTCCCCATGGTCTTCCCAAGCCTAGAAAGTCTCAGTGTTCAAGCTTCAACCCTGACACTCCACAAAGTCCCCAGTGGCAGAGGTTAAGGACTCGAAAAAACCAAACCCTTGCTGTGAAGTCAATTCCGATTCATAGCGACCCTGTAAGACAGAATAGAACTGACCCATAGGGTTTTCAAGACTGTAATCTTTACAAAAGCAGATTGCCAGGGAGCGGCTGGTGGCTTTGAACCACTGACCTTTTGGTTAGCAGCCGAGCGCTTAACCACTTTGTCACTAGGGCTCCTTAGAGGTTAAGGAAGGCCCTCTAAGGCCAGATGCAAAGAAGCCTTCCAAGCCCCTGTCCAATTTGACCTCTTTTGTGTTTAACAAGCAAGACAATTTTCAAGGGTTAACACATTGCATCTCTTTGTAGGCACTAATTCTCCCCATTTACAATCAGGTTTTCCAAAAGAACAGTTTTGTTAAATGTCTCTCTAATACCACCGCTGAGACGCATAGCAGTTAAAACCAGTTGCAGTTGAGCTGACTCCGACTCATGGCGGCCCCATGTGTGTCAGAGTAGAACTATGCTCCATAGGGTTTTCAATGGCTGACTTTTCAGAAGTAGATCACCAGTCCTTTCTTCTGAGGTGCCTCTGGGTGAACTCAAACCTCCAACCTTTCATTTAGGAGCCAAGCGCTTAACTGTTTATGCCACCCAAGGACTCCTTTTCTTTTTCTTTTCCCCATACAAACATTTATACATACATTGTTATGTGACTGTAATTGCTCTCCCCATACTGTGACGGCACACTCCTCCTTTCCACCCCTGATTCCCCATGTCCATTCAACCAGCTCCTAACCCTCTCTGCCTTCCCATCTCACCTCTGGTCAGAAGCTGCTCGTTTAGTCTCTTGTGTCTACTTGAGCTAAGAGGCACACTCCTCACGAGCATCACTTTATGTCCCACAATCCAGTCCAATCGCTGTCTGAGGAGTTGGCCTCAGAAATTGTTTTAGTTCTGGGCTGATAGAGAATCCAGGGGCCATGCTTTCTGGAGTTCCTCCAGTCTCAGTCAGACCATTAAGTCTGGTCTTCGTACTAGAATTTGAGTTCTGCACCCCACCTTTCTCCTGCTCCATCCGGGACTCTCTGTTGTGTTCCCTGTCAGGGTGGTCATTGGTGGTAGCCGGGCACCATCTAGTTCTTCTGGTCTCAGGCGGATGGAGTCTCTGGTTTCTGTGGCCCTTTCTGTCTCTTGGGCTACTACTTTCCCTTTGTCTTTGGTGTTCTTCATTCTCCTTTACTCCAGGTGGTTGGGACCAATTGGTGCATCTTAGATGGCCGCTTGCGAGCTTTTAAGACCGCAGATGCCACTCACTAAAGTAGGATGCAGAACGTTTTCTTAATAAGCTTTGTTATGCCAGTTGACTTAGATGTCCCCTGAAAGCATGGTCCCCAGACCCCTACTCCTGCTACACTGTCCCTCAAAGTGTTTGATTATATTCAGGAAACTTCTAAGCTTTGGTTTAGTCCAGTTGTGCTGACTTCCCCTGTAGCGTGTGCTGTCCTTCCCTTCACCCAAGATAATTCTTATCTACTATCTAGTTAGTGTACCCCTCTCCCTCCCTCCCCACCCCCGTAACCATCAAAGAATGTTTTCTCCTGTGTTTAAACCTTTTCTTGAGTTCTTATAATAGTGGTCTCATACAATATTTGTCCTTTTGAGACTGACTAGTTTCACTCAGCATAATGTCCTCCAGCTTCCTCCATGTTATGTTTCACAGCTTCATCATTGTTCTTTATCGTTGCGTACTATTCCATTGTGTGATTATACCATTATTTTTTCTATCCATTCGTCTGTTGATGGGCACCTAGGTTGTTTCCATTTTTTTGCTCTTGTGAACAGTCCTGCAATGAACACGGGTGTGCATATATCTATTTGTGTGATGGCTCTTATTTCTCTAGGATATTTTCCAAGGAGCGGGAGAGCTGGATCGTATGGTACTTCTATTTCTAGCTTTTTATGGAAGCACCAGTCGATTTCCAAAGTGGTTGTACCATTTTACATTCCTACCAACAGTGTATAAGTGTTCTAGTCTCTCCACAACCTCTCCAGCATTTATTATTTTGTGTTTTTGGATTAACGCTAGCCTTGTTGGGGTGAGATGATATCTCATTGTAGTTTTGATCTGCATTTCTCTAATGGCTAATGATTGTAAGCATTTCTTCATGAGTCTGTTAGCCTCCTGAATATCTTCTTTGGTGAAGTGCCTGTTCCTATCTTTTGCCCATTTTTTAATTGGGTTATTTGTCTTTTTGTTGTTGAGGTTTTTCAGTATCTTGTAGATTTTAGATTAGACGCTGATTGGATTTGTCATAGCTAAAAAATTTTTCCCAGCCTGTAGGTTGTCTTTTGACTCTTTTGGTGAAGTCTTCTGATGAGCATAAGTGTTTGATTTTTAGGAGCTCCAAGTTATCGAGTTTCTCTTCTGGTGTTTGTGCATTGTTGGCAATGTTTTGTATTCTGTTTATGCCATGTATTAGGGCTCCTAGCATTGTCCCTATTTTTTTCCAAGATCTTTATCGTTTTTGATTTTATATTTAAGTCTCTGATCCATTTTGAGTTAGTTTTTGTGCATGGTGTGAGGTATGGGTCTTGTTTCAGTTTTTTGCTGATGGATATCCAGTTATTCCAGCACCATTTGTTAAAGGGACTGTCTTTTCCCCAATTAATGGACTTTGGGCCTTTGTCCAATATCACCTGCTCATAGGTGGATGAGTTTATGTCTGGATTCTCAATTCTGTTCCATTGGTCTCTGTATCTGTTGTTGTACCAGTAGCAGGCTGTTTTGACTACTGTGGCGGTATAATAGTTTCTAAAATCAGGTAGTGTGAGGCCTCCCACTTTGTTCTTCTTCTTACCTAATGCTTTACTTATCTGGGGCCTCTTCCCTTTCTGTATGAAGCTGGTGATTTGTTTCTCCATCTCATTAAAAAATGCCAGTGGAATTTGGATCGAGATTGGGTTGTATCTGTAGATTGCTTTGTGTAGAATTGACAGTTTCACAATGTTGAGTCTTCCTATCCATGAGCAAGGTATGTTTTTCCACTTACATAGGTCTCTTTTGGTTTCTTGCAGTAGTGTTTTGTAGTTTTCATCGTGTAGATCTTTTACGTCTCTGGTTAGATTTATTCCTAAGTATTTTATCTTCTTGGGGGCTATAGTAAATGGTATTGATTTGGTGATTTCCTCTTTGAGGTTCTCTTTGTTGGTGTAAAGGAATCCAACTGATTTTTGTATGTTTATCTTGTATCCTGAAACTTTGCTGAAATCTTCTATTAGTTCCAGTAGTTTTCTTGCGGATTCTTTGGGGTTTTCTGTGTATAAGGTCATATCATCTGCAACTAGAGATACTTTGACGTCTTTCCTACCAATTTGGATGCCCTTTATTTCTTTTCCTAGCCTAATTGCTCTGGCTAGGACCTCCAGCAGAATGTTGAATAAGAGTGGTGATAAAGGGCATCCTTGTCTGGTTCCCATTCTCCAGGGGAATGCTTTCAAAGTCTCTCCATTTAGGATGATGTTGGCTGTTGGCTTTGTATAAATGCCCTTAATTGTGTTGAAGAATTTCTCTTCTATTCCATTTTACTGAGATTTTTCATCATGAATTGGTGATGGACTTTGTCAAATGCCTTTTCTGCATTGATTGATAAGATCATGTGGTTCCTGTCTTTTGTTTTATTTATGTGATGGATTACATTGATTGTTTTTTTAATGTTGAACCATCCCTGCACACCTGGTATAAATCCCACTTGATCATGGTGAATTATTTTTTTGATATGTTGCTGAATTCTATTGGCTAGAATTTCTTTGAGGATTTTTGCGTCAACGTTCATGAGGGATATTGGTCTGTAATTTTCTTTTTTCTGTGGTGTCTTTACCTGGTTTTGGTATTAGGATTATGCTGGCTTCATAGAATGAGTTTGGGAGTGTTCTATCCTTTTCTATGCTCTGAAATACCTTTAGTAGTAGTGGTGTTAACTTTTCTCTGGAAGTTTGGTAGAATTCTCTAGTGAAGCCATCCGGGCCAGGGCTTTTTTTTGTCACCCAAGGACTCTTGAGATGCATACCAAAACCAAACCAAACCCGTTGCTATGGAGTTGATTATGAGTCATGGCGACCCCATGTGTTACAGAGTAGGACTGCCCCATAGGGTTTTCTTGGTTGTAATTTTTATGGAAGCAGATTGCCAGGCCTTTCTTCTGTGGAGCCGCTGGGTGGATTTGAACCACCAACCTTGAGGTTAGCAACCCATCAAAAACAACTTGCGCCACCCAGGGACCTTCTTGAGATGCATACAGTTGCCTCTAAATAAATAATTGTTGAATGAATGATCTACAACCAATACAACCACTACCTTCCATTATACATAAAAATATTACTCAGTTGTATAAAAGACCTAAATGTAAAAAAACCAAAACTTTGACACTATTAGAAGAAAACTAAAGATTTTTCTTGGTCCTCAGGGTAAGAAAGGATTTCTTAAACAACATACACTAAAGAGAAGAATAATGAAGGTAAATATTGCTGAATAAGTTCACATCAAAGCTTCTGACGCCATGATTCACAGACAAGTGACAGTTTTGTCTTGAAATAAAATTTCAACGTTTATAAAATAGAAAAGATTAATATCTGGATTATATTAAAAACTCCAAATATTTACTCATCTATTCATTCAACAAATGTTTATCGAGCACCTACCGTGTGTCAGGCACAGTTCTTGGCAGTGGGGACTCAGCATTGAAGAAAACATGCATATTGTTTGTGGAGCCATCTGAAAAAGACAAACAACCCAAGAGAATAAAAGAAAATCATATGAACATGCATTCTGTAAAGAGGAAGCCCAGATGGTCAATACACATAAGGCTGTCAAGTCGATTCCCACTCATGGCAACCCATGCATGTCAAAGTAGACAGTGCTCCATCAGGTTTTCAATGGCTGATTTTTTGGAAGCAGGTGGCCAGGACTTTCTTCTGATGTACCTCTGGGTAGACTCAAACCTTCAACCTTTCAGTTAGCAGCCAAGCATGCTAACTGTTTGTGTCACCCATGGACTCTGGAAAACGTTCAGTATCAACAATAATTGGGGAAAGGCAAACTAAAACAATGACACATCATTTAAAAAATCATATAGAAAGTCAATGGCCCAGATACCATTTATTAAGTAGTTCATCCTTCCCCACTGTTCTGGATGCTTCGTCCCTCACATGTCAAGGTTCCATGCATGCTTTGATCTATTGGCCCTTCTTTGTTCCAGTACTACTCTGTCTAAGAACTGTAGTTTAAAAAAAGAGTTGATATCTGATAAGGCTTGCCTCCTACCTCTTCTGTAGACTTGTCCTAACCCTTGGATGTTTTTATTCAGTGTTTAGCCCATGAGTTGTCTTCTCTCTGAAGTCTTTTCTGACCTTCCCACTTCACTCCTCTTTCCCCCAAGTGTCCCCTCCCCTTCTCTCGCCCCCACTGTCCCAGGCACATGTCGATGTCAATGAGAACACTCAGAGCACGCAGCGTGTCACAGTGTTGCTGTGCACAGCTGGGCTTCCCTACTCGATCCCGCCCCAGGGGGCAGGGCTGCCTTTCAGCATCCTTCACAATGCTCAGCACACCCAGTCACTCAGAGTGTTTGTTGAATGAATGCATGATGAACCCCAAGCACCCGAAGACTTCCCAGAAAGAAACAAGTGCTGCAGGAAGGTGAGAAGCTTCACCTAGTGGCAGGTGACTTCAGGGGTGCTACTTTGCGGTAGAATTGAAATTGCTTGGTGAGGAGCAGAAAGAGGGAAAGTTGGAAGGGAAGTGGGAAAAGAGGAAATGCCTTGGGGCTGCCACTTGGAGGACTTAGGGCCGCAGGGGTGGAACCTAAATTCTGAATTCAAAAGTCCTTTATGTTCAGGAAAGACGTTCAGGATCAAACACTTGGCACTTGTTTCCTCCTTGGGTAGAATGAGAATCCCTCTGAACCAAGGTTGGATAATGGCTTTACTGTGTCTGTGGGAACTTTCCCCTTAGGGAATAACTTCTCTTCCCAGTTATAGGAGTGTTTTCAGTTTGTTTCTCTGGGGAATGCAATGGTCAAGCGCTCAGCTGCTAAACAAAAGGTCAGCAATTCGAACCCACCAGCTGCTGTGCAGGAGGAAAGCCCTGTTGATCTGCTCCACTCTGTCCTATAGAGTCTCTGCGAGGCAGAATCCACTTGATGGTACACTGCAACAGCAACAGCAACAAGGCTGTCATCATGGTGTAGCCCAGGGCTCGCCTCCTTCTGGAGGCCTGACTGGAGACAGGTCTGCTCCCGCGCTCTGGCAGAACTCTCCCAAGGTTGCTGGCAGAATTCAGTTCCTTGCTGCCATCAGCCTGAGGGCCCCGTGTTTAGGCCACTCTCAGTTCCTAGAGGCTGCTTACAGTTTCTGGCCAAGTGAGCCTCTCCATAGGCCTGTGACAACATGGTAGTTTACTTCTTCCGAGGCAGCAGCAGAGAAAGAGAGCTAGTAAGATGGAGTCTTATATGACGACGTAATCACAGGAGTGACATCCCATCACCTTGGCCATATTCTGTTGGTCAGAAGCAGTCACAGGTCCCACTCCCACTCCAGGGGAGGGGACTACACAACAGTGCGAGTACAAGAAGAGGGGATCATGGGAGCCACCTTAGAGCCTGTTCACTACAGGAACTCCGAAGTTCTTGTGGAATTTATAGCCCCTCCTCACTCAGCATTCTAGTACATTGTAATGGCTGTCCTCCTGAAATCTCCACCTGACGGCCTTCCTTCCACCTAACAGACAGACATGCTTGGGAGTTAATGCCCCGAGGAGCAGACCTCAGCCAATGATGATGGCAATCGGCATCTCCCCAGCTTCCATGCCTGTCTTAGTTACCCTAGAGCTGCTATAACAGAAATACCACAAGTGGGTGGCTTTAACAAACAGATATTTATTCTATCACAGTTTCAAAGGGTAGAAATCTGAATTTGGGGCGCTGGCTCTAGGGGAAGGCTTTCTTTCTCTGTCCGCTCTGAGTAAAGGTCCTTATCTCTTTGAGCTTCTGCGCCGGGGTGATCTTCACGTGGCTTGGCATCTCTCCCCACCTCTGCTTCTTTCACTTGTTTAATCTCTTTTATATCTCAAAAGAGATTGACTCAAGACACACCCTACACTAATCTTACCACATTAACATAACAAAGACAACCTATTCCCAAATGAGATCATAACCACAGGCATAGAGGTTAGGATTTACAACACGTATATTTGGGGGACACAATTCAATCCCTAACAATGCCCCCTGGGTAGGATGACTCAGAGGCGTGCTCTACACTGTCTCTGTCCCCAGCAGGCTTAAGCCCCAGCTGCAGTTACCATAGCAAGTCATTTACCTAATACAGTTTCTTTTCTTGGCTTCCTTCCCTTCCCTGTCTTACTTCCTCAGCCCCCTGTCTTCCTGGGATCACTTCTCATAGAAAATAGTTGCACTCAAATCTTGTCTCAGGGTCTGATTCTGGGGCAACCCAATTCCAGACAGCAGGAATCAATATTAAAGTCGGGTGGTGATAAAAAGGCAGTTCCACGCTGAGTTTAGGCCTATAGCTGGACTCCAACTAAAAGACACCTGAAGCCAACAAGGATTGGGAATTAGACAGAAGAGTCTGACTGGCCTGTGGGTAGAAAGATGGGAAATGAAAAAACAAACATAATCCTCAACAAGTTAGACAAATGGGAACGGGAATGTTTACGATTTCCAACTACAGACAGATGACCTTCTACATTTCCTCAAAGGGTAATAAAGCAGGTTTTTAACCCTAAACCACTGGCCTAGAGTTTGACACTTCTGGACTCTTATACAGAGAAGTCGCGCAGGAGAGGCAGTCAGGCTCCAGGACTCCGACACGACCAGTGAAGCAGAAGAAGTGACCAGGAGTTTCGGGTGGCCCAGCGTCTGTTGCCACTTCCTTGTTAATTGTATTCTGATTTTCCTTGACTGGCTCAAAACAAAAAAAAAAAACCAAACCCATTGCCGTCAAGTAGATTCCGACTCATAGATAGCAACCCTACAGGACGGAGTAGAACTGCTCTACAGAGTTTCAAAGGAGCAGCTGGTGGATTTGAACAGCTGACCTTTTTGTTAGCAGCCAAGCTCCTAACCACTACAGCTCAAAGATACCTGAAAATCAACAAGTCCAAAACCCAATCCATGATTCTCCTTGCTGCACGTGGGCTTCTTTCAGTATTCCACAGCTCAAGACAGCACCACCAGGCAGCCGGGGGTGCAAGCCAAACACCCAGGTGTCACTCTAATTCCCTCTTCTCTCTTCCCCTGTATACAAGCCACCACAAAGTCCTGTGGATTCTACCTCCTAACACTCTGGTGATCCATCCATTTCTCTCCACATCCACCACTATGACCACGCTAGTCCAAGATGCCACCATCTCTGCCTGTGTCACTCAATCACGGCAATTCCCCCATGTGGGAAACCCTCCCCAGCTCCTCCTGCAGGCCGCAGCTCCTTCCTTAGGGGAGCCATCCTTGACCACGCTCCCCCTCACCCTCCATTCCAAGACTCTTCTATACTCTTGGAGTTCCACATGTCTCTCCTTTTTGGCATCTAACCATAGTTACAATACAAAATATTTGTAAATATACTTATATTGTGAAAAGTTTAAATACAGAAGAATACAGAGAACAATATAACAATCATCCATTTGGCCATGACTGAGAATTAACAATATTAACAGGTGTTAAGTTTCTGCCATATTTATTCAGATCTTTTCTTTTCCTTTTAAAATAAATAAAACATAAAACAGATAAGACTAAAATCCCTTTCAAACCCTGGTCCCCCTCGCTCCTGTTTTCTCTCTCCATCCTCAGAGAAACAGGAATTTGGTAGTTTCCCATTCATGTTCTTACACCTTTACTATGCATATAAAGGGTTTTTTTTTAAAAAATCAGTAATTATGTTCCTATGTGTTTTTAAAGTATATGAATGGCCTTATACCATCAAGTTATAATTTCATACTTATTTGTGTTAGTATTTGCTTAATATTTCTCTTTCCACTTCATGATAAGTTCCATGAGACAGGATCCTTGCGTGTTTTCTCGTCATTGCTTCTCCACCTGCCATAATGCTGAACGTGCAGTAAGCAGGCTCTCAGTAGACATATGCTGACTCGGTAAATAAAAGCTACCTTTCTACTCTAGATAAAGGTAGGACTTCCGTGTCTAGAGTTTCCAAAATCAAATATCATTGGTTTTCACTTAAACCACTTTAATTTCATTTAGGCCAAGAATATCTAATCCTCCAGCAGTGGATTCAGGAGGGACCAACAGACATTCTGCCTCATTGTGGGGAGGCAGCATCAAGAGCAATCCATTCATCTTTCCTCTTTTCCCATTGTCCCAGTGGGGCCAACAATACGGACCAGAAAATATCAAAGCAGATATTTTGATACAATGCTTTGGCAGCTGTGGGCCCATCAGTTGGCATCATAAACATAGGATACAAACATCTATCTCCAGCCCTTACCAAGACCAGTTGTCATCAAGTCAATCCTGACTCATGGCGACTCCATGTGTGTCAGAGTAAAACTGTGCTCCACGGAGTTTTCAATGGCTGTGATCTTTCATAAGTACATTGCCAGGCCTTTCTTCTGAGGCACCTCTGGATGGATTTGAACTACCAACCTTTCAGTTAGTAGCTGGGTGCTTAAATGTTTACGCCATCCAGGGACTCCCCGCTAGCCCTTAGATACCAAAAGAAAAAAAAATTCATGGGTGGAAAGGTGGCCTCATGTTTCTGTGCCCACCTGGCCCTGGAGACAGGGTGCAGTGCTCCCATCTGCTTGAGCAGCACACAGCCCTCCTAGAGGCTCTGCAGGGGGATATGTGAAGCTTGGGTTAAGAAGCTCTAAGTGCCTCTGAGTTGTTACCACAGAACTAATAAAGGTGTGCAAATGCCTCAGGCTTTTCCCGAACACTTTCCACCCCTCCTCCTTTAGTTTATCACAAAGAGGAGGATATGACTAACTAAACTTCAGATTAATTGCTTCCAGATACAAAGAAGGAAGGTGGAAAGGAAAGGAAACTCCTTTCCAGGGAATAACACCAGCCTGTCTTGTTCTCTAGATTAAGAATTATACCTTACCTCAACAAAGGGTCCAAAGAACATTGCCAGTTCAGCACCTTTGACCAGGAGTGAAGTGAATGATTCTTAAGAGACAAGAGATCTTAGAGCCACATGCCATCAGCATACTTGTCATCTCTGCCTAGAACTGACCAAGCCCAGTGAGCTCCATCACCGTGAAACTCAGAACCTGCTAACACCAAGGTGTGGATGGACAATAGCATTTGTTTATAAAGACATACCATTGTGTGTGTGTGTGTGTGTGTGTGTGTGTGATTGTGAAACGAGGAAGTGGAAAGAATATGACCTTTGGAGTCCAATGGACCAGGTTCTCACCCCTCTGAGCTTTAGTTTCCTCTTCCATGACAGGAGGAGAAAAATCCCACCTTCTGGAGGAGTGGAAAGACTTACGTGAAAGCACTGAGCACTGTGCCAGGGACATGACTGGATCCTCTTTATTTGAATTTGGAGAGAGTAAAAGGCTCTGATTCTAGCTTGTGCCTGGAAAGGACGGCATATGATGTGAAGATCAAACCCAGGCCGACACACCAGTCAGCATGGCCAGCTGGCCTCCACTGGCGGGTAGAAGCCTGCGGTGAGAGTAGGCTTTGTTTTGATCCTATTAAGAAAACCACAACGATAGTCCAGTATTTGGGAGTGGCACCCTTTAGTCACTCTCTGTATCACCTTGTCACAGTAAGGTTCCAACCTCAGTTCCACATGGTGTGTGTTTAGAATGAGAGTGGGTTTTGCTTTCAGAACAACGAGGACCACCTGAGAATGCCCTGGCCTCCAGGTGAACGTGGAGCTCCATGGTGTCTAACATAGCTGGTCACCCCGTGTCCCGAGTAAGAATGCTAAAGACACTGCTGTCAGCCTAGTCAGTGATCTGTTTCCCCGTGTTAGCCAGACTGGAAAATCAGAATCTCTCCTCCCTGTCCATGGCTGCAAGAACAATTCTGTCCACTTGCCTAAAGAGCCTGTCATCTTCCTGTAATTTGGCGTCTCATCTCAGAAGCGTTCTCAGTGGGCAGACCAGCTGGGTTCTGTAATTCCACCTCTTGCTCCACCTTCACCCATGTGTAACTTTAGGCTGGATCAGCACTGCCAAAGGAAGCATGCATTATTCAGAGAAGATGAGCTGTTAGGTCCCACGCCCATGGTGTGTGACACAGACTCACCAAGGAGGTGTGTTGCAACTGATGAGTGAAACCTTGTTTCAAACGACATGAAGCTAACAATAATGGGGGCAAAGATGCCCAACTGACGCTTTTGTGGATTATCCACCTAAGAAAATACAAAGAAATTTTGGTGGATAGAGTTCAAGGCAATGACTTCTCTGCCTAACCTATTCTTTTAGTCCTTTCAAACTGGTTTCACAAGGTTTCAAATAATTCATCAAGTTATGGGTGGAGCATTCCCTCCTGGGAACTGCTCCCAGTTACCTGAAATACCATTTGAAAATGAGCAAGACATGTTCCCAAGGGCAAGGGCTTCTCTGAGGCCACAATGACACTTCATTATGTACTGTCACACATAGATTTCTGGTTTAACTTATAAGCCCTAACAAGTTGTTTGTCAAGCAAAATACATTACAAAATATATGTGAAATTATAAAATATGTGATATTTATCCTTGCCTTGTTTGTTATGACCTTATTGCCCTGGAGCTAAGATGGCAGGTGTCAGAAATGTTTTGCACACAGTCCACGTCTTGTATTGTGTGCTCATTCTCAGATTTAGGCTTTGGTAGAGATGCTAAACACACAGATGCCAATTAGGAAACTAAAATCCAGTCATTACTCAGGGATTAAATATTTCAACACAGTGTCTCAAACTATAATTAAAGGCAGTGAGCTTCATTACTGGGAGAACAAAAACAGAGAGCAGCAGGCAACTATTTTTGGAATTGTTCTTGTCTTCAATACAAATTACTCTACAGCTGATCAACTTGTTTACGTATTTCTGAACTTACAAATCACTCTAGGTAAAACGTCATAAAATGACATCTGTGAAATGGCCTAGGGAAAAGCAGGCAGGAGACAGGCAGAAGAAGAGGGAATGAAAACAAGAAGAGAGGGATAGTCCGTCTCTTCCCCCCGCCCCCCAAAAAAAGGTTAAGAAAGAAAATGAAATAATTCAAATCCACCATCTTTGCATTGACTTTTAAGAGAGGTTACAATTCAATTTTGCCCCAGATTTATTCTTTGTATTTTGTTATATCATCCGACTCAAATTATAATTACCAGTTGCCATCAAGCTGACTCCGACTCATGGCAGCCCCATGTGTGTCAGAGTAGAACTATGCTCCATAGGGTTTTCAATGGCTGATTTTTCAGAAGCAGATTTCCAGGCCTTTCTTCCAAGGTGCCTCTGAGTGGACTTGATTCTCCAACCGTTCGGTTAGCAGCTCAGCCTGTTAATTCTTTGTACCACCCAGGGACTCCAAATTATAATTACAAGAGTATAAAGTATCTCCATATAGTACGTGCTTGTCTTGTGCATATACTTGCAGAATTTATTACTTTATAAATATCAAAATTTCTATATTTTATAAATGACATGCCATATATATACATATATATAAATGTATATAGCCTGAAATACTATATGTATGTATGTAAAATCAGAAAAGTTGATTTAAGAAAATTAAACTTAAAAAAATCCACCTCCTAGTATCTAAACATTTGTTCAACTTCCTTCTTATGATTCCATTTGTTTCTTTTTATCCTGCTGTTTTGACATCATTTAAACCATTAAGAATGGTTTTTAAAAAATTAAATGAGTTCATATAAATAAAGTGCTTTCAAAACACTATGTAAGTGTGCGTGCAATCATTGTCGTTATTTCTGACTCTGGGAATTAACAGAACTAGGACATCTGAAGGTGCTGAGAACACGTTACTATATTTTTAATAGTCATTCTCGAATAATAACAGCACAGGTATTCCCAGAGCCACGTAAGGAACGTTTAAATAACACTTTATGCTGCCTATCCTGAGTGGGACAGATAGCTATTGACGAACGGCGGGAAGCTGTACTTAGAGATACCAACTAAGATTCATCCTGGTTAATTACATTTCTGACATCTAGCGTGATGTTACAGCATCCAAAATGGAAACTCATTTCACATATAGTATTGTCTAGTCCATAGATAATAAGGATCCTCCTCCCTAAATACTTACAAACTTATCTATATCTATGAGGAGTAGTATTTCTAGAGATATTTTACAAAGAAAAATGTTTAAAAATATTCCACCTTAGCATCCCTCTAAATTTTCTTGTTTTAGATGGTTATTGTGACGTAGAGAATAGCCAGC
The DNA here is from genome assembly GCA_030035585.1 of Dugong dugon. Classification (NCBI taxonomy): domain Eukaryota; kingdom Metazoa; phylum Chordata; class Mammalia; order Sirenia; family Dugongidae; genus Dugong; species Dugong dugon. The sequence continues at coordinate 15,366,336 of CM057469.1, read as the reverse complement.
TTCAATAGAATTAAATAGACTATTTCAACGCCCAGGTTTGATTATGGGCTGGATATTAGGTGAAATCAGGGAAGTATGGTTCTTTCTGTTAGGTGGGATATTGACATTGTGGTCATATTAGAACATATGCATATTTTTAAGAGACGCGTGCTGAAGCATGTAGGGGTGAATTGAAATAATTTCTAGAGTATTTAAAAAAAATAATAATTCAGAGAAAGAGAGAAAAAAGGATAGATGAAACAAGTGTAGAAAAATCTTGATACTTGTTAAATGTGGGTGACGGGTAGATGAAGGTTTATTGTACTATCCTGTCTACTTTTGTGTAGGTTTAAAATTTACACAATTAAAAGTTTTTTTTTAAAAAAGACTTTAATTCAAGCAATTGCTTGAACAGTTTGTTTTTTGCTTACAAAGAGCATGGACTAGATGGAGAGAATTCTACCGTACGTGAACCTATCTGCTAAAAGCATGGTTTCTCTGGCTCAGAAGTTCAAACGGAATATGCATCAGAATGACATGGAAGGCTGGTTAAAACTCAGACTGCTGGGTCCCACGAAAGCTCTGTGCAGGGACCTGAGACTTTGCATTTCTAACAAGTTCCCAGGTGATGTTGACGCTGCTGGTCCAGGGACCGCACTTTGACTGTTCAAGTGGGCCAGTACCTTATCCAACTTAATTTATTTGGGAATATCCTGAGAGTCAGAATCTTAAGACTTTGGTCTTAAAGGTCTTCGCTGTTTGGTCCCCACCTGCCTAGCTTTTCAATCTTATCTCCACTATTCCCCAACTCCAGGAATATCAGGCTGTCTCTTCTCTAAACAAATCATGCATATTCCCACCTCAGTACCTTTGCTGATGTTATCACCCCCTTCTGGGATGCATGCTCGAGCACATATGTGCTTGAGCACATGCACGCACACACACACACACACACATGCATAGTAACCAAAGTCCAGTCCAAATCTCTCCTCCATGAAGCTTTCCCTGGCTACAGCATCCTTGGTGAACTTTCCCATTGAAAATCTCTCGTTTTACACTAATCAGACTCTGTCATGTAGCAATTTTTATATTATTGTCTTATTGCTGCTTCAAAGTCCTTGAGGGTAGAAACTGTGCTTTATACAGAACTTCTTTGTACAGCCCACAGAGTTTGGCCCAGAACTGTGTACTTAACAGGCAAGTTCATTTTCTCTGCAAATCAGGGGTGGGGTCAGGGGGCGGATTTAACTTTTTTCCCTAAAGTAAATAATGGGATGGAACCAGAAGTCTATAGATGTGGAAGAAGCATCAGTGAGAGGCTAATAGAATCCTAACGTCTATTTACCTCTAAGCTGTGTTGGGAAACTAATTAACGTGCATGCAGGTCTTTGAGATCTCCAGATGAAAGGGGCTTTATGAGAGCCCAGAATAATTATGATGATCTCTGCGACTCTTTCAAAACCTCATACCAAAGTCACAGCACTCCTGGGGTTTTCTGTATGGGAAGCGAGTCATGGGTGACTCCTCTGATAGTGGCTAAGCTGTGACTTTCCAACACCACTGGGATTTTCAGGGAAAATGGACTTTAAAATGGGGATGGAGGCATTCAAAAGACCCCTGGGCGGCTCCAATGGTTTGCACTCGGCTACTAGCTGAAAGGTTGGTAGTTTGAATCACCCACTGGTACCCTGAATGAAAGACCTGGTGATCTACTTCTGTAAGATTACAGTCATTGAAAACCCTATGGAGCACAGTTCTGCTCTGACACACCTGGGGTCACCATAATTCGGAAATGATTCGACGGCAGTGGAGGGAAGTAGGGGCAGATTATACCTTGCTTACCAGATTATCTGTAGTGAACAATTTCACATGGGTTTCACCACATCAAATATATGATGAAACTCAAATGGAATTGTTCACTACAGATTAGTTAGTAAGCACAAGTGAGCCGTGCTTACCTTGCTTACTGGGTCCTCCGCCCCTGTCAGTGATTGTAAATTTGAAAAGAGGCTTTGATTCTGTAGGAAGGCGCTGTGGGGTTGGGACAGAGACCGAAGCCAGCCATACCTAGAAGCAGAAGCTTTGATGTGGTGAAGAAATCGTTCACTACAGATGATCTGATAAGCAAGGAAAGCACCATGCTTACTTTGCCTGTTGGATAATTCGCCCGTGGGGTGGCAACATTAAAAATCCAAACAAAACAAACGGTTGGCTTCTTGAGTAAAAGTGAAACCAAGAAGCTCTTTTCACCCTTCAGCAGAGAGATGTTGGACTCTAGAGTAGGCCGTCTCTGTATCACTTCTATCATTACCAGCTTTGTTAGCCTCAGACGTCAGGATTATGCCTGCAGTTACCTGGATTAGAACCTTTGTGTTCAAGTCAGTGCAGGTCCAAGGGACTTTGGGTCTGAGGATACAGATTTTGGCCTGAGTTCTGCACTTCATGAAACATTCCAGACAAGTCTTTTTCTCTCTGTCCTAGAATAATAATGCAAGTGGTCTTGTGATTACCGACTGAAAGTTTATTATGACCCAAGCTGAGAATGGGGCTTCCACATCTAAGCTCAGGCCTGCTCCAGCCTCCGTTTTCCTTGGTAGCAAGGTTCCTTTCTCTCGTCTCTGCTTTATTCCTGAATCCTTGTTTTGGTTGATTTGGATTGATACCACTTGAGAAATAATTCATTAGCCACAAATAATGTCTTCTCTGCATCTGCAGCTATGGCAGCCCATGTTAGAGGAAGAGAGCGCCAGAGCTTTTGCAGGCTGAGGCAGACATGGGTACAGTTATAATTAAGCAGTAAATCACAGCAAGATGCGGTTAGAGCACGCCTCAGGTGGGTTGGAAAAAGTTGCATGTCCTCACCTGCTGGGAGGAAGGAAAAAAAAAGAAGAGCCCAGCCACGCTTAACCACACAAGGCTTAGAGCTGGTCTGATCATAAAGCCAGTCCTGGTTTGTAGTTCCAGGAAAGAACAATCTAATGTACAAAAAGCCGGGGTTATATTACACACAAAATGTTAATTCCTTCCTTAGCAGCGAGATCACGGAGAAACATTTCCTGGTTGGTAAGGTGCAGCTTTGGTTAGACTAACGCGTGAGATTACATGTCCCCAGAGAGCTATGGGAGAAGCCCCGGTGGCGAAGTGGTTAAGCACTGGGCTGCTAACTGAAAAGGTTGGCGGTTCGAACCCACCAGCTGTTCTTAGGGAGACAGATGTGGCAGTCTGCTTCCTTAAAAATTACCATCTTGGAAACCCTAAGGGGTAGTTCTCCTCTGTCCTATAGAGTTGCTATAGGGTCTTTATGAGCAGGAACTGACTTGACTACAATGGGTTTGGTTTGGTTTCTGGTAAACAGCTATAACCGGTGTGCCAAGAAAGTCTACAATTTAATTTAAAAACAAAACAACGTGACACAGAGGACTCCACTCCAGACCCTAGACCAGAAGTGTATGTTTTGAACCTGGATCTGCTAACCAGCTGCTCAGGGTGTGCGTGCCATCACCTGCTCTGGCCTTGGAGGCTCATTGTTGGCTTTGTCCCTGCCCAGGGACACCAGTGTGGGCAGCCCTTGGCTCCTGACTCAGACTTGAGGGAAACAAACAAGCAGTGGAAGGAGGCCCTGGCTCTCCTTCTCTAACTGCCCTTTGAGCCCAATTCAGGATATGCTTTTGTGGGAGAAGGAGGGCTCTCTTCTGGGCAAACGCAGATGAATGATAACTTAATGGCACCTCCTCCCCACCCTCCCACCCCAGCACACCTGGCAGCCTCTACCGAGGCTAAACTGTGTTAACAGTACCTTAAGTTGGAAGATTCGATGCACTGAACCAAAGAGGAAATAAAACTGATAGTTAAGTTGTAGTTGAAGTTATACTGTTAATTCAAGCAAAGCAAGGATGGAAAAGTCTTTTTGTGATTTGAATGGGGACTCCAACCACCATTTGTAACCTTATTTTTACAGAAAAGTGCTTTCTGAAGTATGTACAACCGGCTTAATACCACTGGGATATAAATCCCTGAGTGAATCGGTGATGGTGTGTCCTCGTCATAGAGCCTGATTCTGGAGGAGATCATCGAGCATGTGACTGAAGCCCAGATTTTCTAACGCTTTCCTTTAGAATGCTCCAAGATAAAGGAAAATAAAAATGAAAGGACTCAGAACAACCATGTTGCTCACGGTCCAGAGTAGCATGGTCCCAGGCCTTCCAGCAGCATCAGCTTCACCTGGGAACTTGTTAGAAACGCATATTCTCAGGCCTCACCTCAAATCCCCCACTGAATCAGAAACTCTGAGTAGGGATCCAGCAATCTGTTTTAATAAGCCCTCCGGTGGCACTGAAGTTTGAGGACCACTGGTCAATAGGAAAAACCAAAACCAATCTTGTTGCTGAGTGGATTCCGACCCTTGGCAACCCCGGGTGTTACAGAGTAGAGCTGCTGCAGAGGGTTTTCAGGGATGTAATCTTTCCGGAAGCAGCTCACCAGGCCTTTCTTCCACGGCCCTACTGGATGGGTTTGAACCACCAACCTTTAGGTTAGTAGCTGAGCACAAGCCGTTTCACCAACCAGAGACGTCTGTAGGAAAAAAACATGTATACAAATACGTATAAATATATTTATAGAGAGAAAAGGTTGAGGGGCGGACATGCTTAACTGTCTACCTTAGGTGTGCTTAATACTTGTGTAAATAATCATTTTGTCCCTTTTCTCGGAGCCCTGGTGGCACAGTGGTTAAAGTGCTTGGCTGCTAACTGAAAGGTCGGTGGTTCGAAACCACTGGAGGCTCCACAGGAGAAAGATTTAGCAGTCTGCTTCCATAAGGATTTACAGCCTTGGAAACACTATGGGGAAGTTCCACTCTGCACTATAGCATCACTACAAGTTGGAATCGGCTCAATGGCAAGTGGGTTTGGTTTTGGTTTTGGTCCCTTTTCTGCAACCTCATTTCTCCACGTGAAAAGCAGAGATGAGCCTCCCTTTGCCCTCTTCACCTAGAGAGGGCTGACCATGTATTAGGAGAACACCCCTCTCTCTGCTTGTCTCTCATCTCATGATGACGCCAAGATCCTGCTCAGAGCAAGGCACTCCCAGTACCAGGCCTCTCTGCGCTGGAGGTCACAGGCAAGGAGCTTTCCCTGCACAACTGAGAAAGAAGCAGCCTGGGGAAGCTGAGGTAAGGGATATGAAGGCTGGGCCGCAGCCTGACAGGGGAGAAATCTGCTGGTGTGTGGGAGTCCTGCCTGGCCCTCCTGGGGAGCCTGCGCTCAGGAAACACCTGGTAGATCAGTGCACATATGGTCACAAGAGCTGAGGCCTGGGGCCTCGCAAACAAGGACAAACGTCCTCAGTAACCTTCCATGGGCTGTTATCGGAATAAATGGAAAGGCGGGGTATGCCAAACTGCTCTGAGCCCTTTCAAAGAAAGGCACAGTACAAAGACTATTCATAGCAACAGGTTATTTATTTATTACACGTGAGTGAGAAGTTCCTGTTTATCGTTCTGCCTTATATAAGCTCAACTGGATTTCTTGAAGGAAAGGACCATATCTCTAACTTCACGTTGACTGGGTAACCCTGTCGCTGCTACCTAGTGAAGCAGTTTAGCACTTTACTGTGCATGGAGAGGGCCCTGGTAGTGCAGTGGTTTAAGAGCTCAGCTGCTAACCCAAGGGTCAGCGGTTCGAGCCCACCAGCTGCTCCAAGGGAATAAAGAAGTAGCAATCTGCTTCCGCAAAGATTTACAGCCTTGGAAACCCTATGGGGCAGTTCTACCAGAACCAACTGGATGGCAGTGGGTTTGGTTTGGTTTTAGGGCATGGAGGCCGTGCAAGATGCCTTGCTGGGAAGAGTGAGGGAGGGTAACCGTTTCAGTGCTTACTGAACACGCGGGGAGGCAGCGGGGCGTCATGGTTATGTGTGGGAGTCAGACAGCCTGGCGGATGCAGTTACTAGCTATTTGACCTTGGGAAAGTTAATTAAACTCTTGTGCCCAGTTTTCTATCAAAAAAATATCAATTGTGTCTACCTTGTGAGGATTACAGGAGATAATCCATGTCAGTGCCCGGTATGTAGTCAGCACTCCGTGAAACTCAAAGTCCCCAAAACCATCCCAGCCCAGCCTCTTCATCGTTGCTTCTGCCGTTCAGCTGACTGGAATCCTCCCTGCACCCAGCCCTCCGTCACCTCCCACACAGAGGCACGTTTCCTGTGCCCCCTCATTCTTCCGAGTCCACCTTAATCTCCATTTCCTCCCTGGGGCACCTCTTGATCCCCCACCCCCTCAGTCACGTGGCACTTTGTTTTCATTCTCTTAGGGCTCAGCACCTTTTTACCTCAGAGTTCATGTACAAAGGACCTCAGGTTACCTATTGTTCGTCTTCTTTTCTGTAACCGTCCAAAGTGCTTAGTGAGAGGCCTCCTAGATTGAGGATATTGGTGTTAGGATGTTTTCTGTCACAAGGACTTAAAAACCCAAGTCAATTTGGCTTATGAAATAAAGGCACTTCATCACTCATGTAGGGAGCCCTAGCGACACAAGGGTTAAGCGCCCTGCTGCTAACCCAAAGATTGGTGGTTTGAATCCACCCAGCAGCTCTGTGGGAAAGAGACCTGGCAATCTGCTCCCTTAAAGATTATGGCCAACGAAACCCCGTGGGCAGTTGTACTCTGTCACATTGGAGTCGCTATGAGTTGAGACGACTTGAACGCACCTGACAACAATATACTCGTGTAACTAAAAATTCCTGAGGAAATTCAAGCTTCCTTGAGGCTCTGTTGCTGGGATTTTCTCGGCTCTAGCCTCCTCTGAGGCATCAGCTTTGTCCTCATTATGCCCAGTGGCAGCAGGCTGGGCTACGTATTTCCAAGTTTAAGTCTAGGGGGAGAATGCGTCTCTCCTCCAACCAACAGAGAGAGGTCTTTTGCTTTGCTTTGACCAGACCGGTTAACATCAGGTGCCCATCTCTTAACCCATAACTGATAATTGAGCAAGGGGGTGAGATCACCTCATCAATTTGGGCTAATCAGAGCCTCCCCTGGAATGAGGGTGTAGCCAACTCCTTCCAAACTCCTGGCTGCTCACAGCAAATTTGAAGACAAATTTAGGGCTGCTGGAGGCAGATGGAAACCCTGGTGGCCTAGCGGTTAAGAGCTAAGCTGCTAACCAAAAGGTCAGCAGTTCAAATCCACCAGCCGCTCCTTAGAAACCCTATGGGGCAGTTCTGCTCTGTCCTATAGCATTGCTATGAGTTAGAATCAACTTGATGGCAACCAGCTTGGTTTGGAGGGGGAAGTGGTATGGATAGGATGGTGGGCAGATAATCCATTATTGCCTACGACAATACTCAATCTCTGAGGTTAAGTCAAAGAATGTATTAATAAATACCAATATATTTTTTTCTATCACATTGATCTCCTAGTCTTTCTGATGTCTTTGATCAGCAGGTACCTGAGCAGCTTTTCGGATTATACTGAACTGCAGCAACATAATCATTGGCCTTGGAACACCTGAACCCAACATAGCTTCTCAAAGCCCATTTCTATAGCTTTTATTTTATTCAAATGTTTTAAACCTTAGAATTGGATTAAACATATTTTCATCATCGGTTTAAGTGTATCTTTTATCTAGTTATTTTTAATCACGTAATTAAAACAAAACCAAACCAAGCCAGTTGCTGTTGAGTTGCCTCTGACTCATGGCGACCCTATGTGTGTCAGAGCAGAGCTGTGTTCCATAGGTTTTTCAATGGCTGATTTTTTTGGGGGGGGAAGTAGATTGCCAGGCCTTTCTTCCAAGGTGCCTCTGTGTGGACTGGAACTTCCAACCTTTCGGTTAGCAGTTGAATGCTTAACAGTCTGCACCACCCAGGGACTCCAATCACATAATAAGTCCCTATGAACCCACCCCAACAGAAAAGCTAGGCCCTTGATGACTTCTCCACCTGGCTTCCAGGAGAAGGAGCCCATCTGAATCCTGTGTTCTCATTCACTTGCTTTCCTTTTGACATAGTTTAATTTCATCTCTATATATTCCTAAAAAGCATATTTTATTTCAGTCATTTTTAACTTTATAAAAAGGATATCATGATTTAATTTTAGAACTTATTTTTTTTCACTTACATTAATTGCTAAGATTCAGCCATATTACGTGATTGATTTAATTGGTGTCACTCAACGGTACACGTGAGAAATGTCGAACTGGCAAATATTGTGTTTTATATATATATATATATATTCATATATACACACACACATATATATTTACATCAGTTAAAAAAAGAAAGAAAAAAACCACAACGAGATACTACTTCACCCCCACTAGGATGGCTATTATCAGAAACACAGAAAAATTGACTGCTTAACTGTCTACCTTAGGTGTGCTTAATATTTGTGTAAATAATCATTTTGTCCCTTTTCTCGGAGCTCTGGTGGCACAGTGGTTAAAGTGCTTGGCTGCTAACTGATAGTTTGACTATATTTATAAAAGTAAGAACATTTGTTCACCTACAGATTTTATACAAACAAATCTCCGGGACTAAAGATTATTCTACTGCTGTTTATCACTGCCCAGTGAAAAACATTTTATAATTTAAGACTAGATTTGAATAGAAATCAAACTGCAGCCGACTCCATAGTCTTAAAGAGAACCACTCCTTGCTCAAAATTGCAATAGTATTATTAGCGTCAAATGACATCTTCACTACACCTCATTCACCTTAACCAGGTACCCTCATCTTGCATCCTGATTCCTCTCTCACTCGCATTGAAATATGAACCTCAGAGCCATTACAGACCGGAAACGGTGGTGGGAGAGAAAGGTTACAATCTGCTCTGTTAGAACATAAGTGAGACATCATCCCTTTCCAAAAATAAAAGTTTTTAAAAAAATATTTTTTATAGTGTTTAAGGTAAAAGTTTACACAGCAAAGCAGGTTTCCCTTAACAATCTCTACATGAATTATTTGGTGATATTGGTTACATGTTTCACAAGGTGTCATCATTCGCGTTCATTCTGTTCTGGTTATAGCATTTCTAATACTCTAGTTTCCCCGCTCCCTTACCTTCTCATCTTTGCCCATTGGGTCTCATGTAGACGATTTTTTAAAGGAGCTCATTATGCACAGGTGGTATTCTCTACTTTATGAGCCAATCTGTTATTTAGCCCAAAGGTGACCTCAAGGGATTAATTTTGCTTTAAGGTTCAAAGAATATCGCAGGGCCATAGTCTCAGGGAGTCCTCTAGTCTCAACCTGTCCAGTAAGTCTGGACTTTTTAAGGATTTGAGTTCTATTCCACATTTTTCTCCTGCTCTGTCAGGATCCATCTATTGTGGCCCTGATCAGAAGGTTCAGTAGTGATAGCCGGGCACCATCTAGTTCTGGTCTCAGGGTAGATGAGGCTGTGGTTCGTGTTGACTATTGGTCCTGTAGACCACTTTCTTCTCTGAGTCTTTGGTTTCCTTCTTTCTCTTTTGCTCCAGACAAATAGAAACCAATAGTTGTATCACCGATGGCTGCTTGCAAGCTTTTAAGACCCCAGATGCTAGTCGCCACATTAGGATGTAGAACATACACTTTATGATTTATATTATGCCAATGAGTCATCCCACAAGACTATGGTTGTCCCACCATAGTTGTCCCACGAGACTGTGGTCCTAAGCCTTCAAACCCAGAAAACCAATCTCATGAGGTATTTGGTTATGCCTAAGACATATCTGTAACTGTGCCCCTATGTGGTTTATTATATATATGTATATACATGCACGTACACACATACCTGTATGTACATATGCCTATATTAGATGCATCGATCTGCGGACACATATGTACCTACATATTTATACCCTTACACACACATGCCTATATACATATTTTTGTAACCACTCATATTTTTTGGTTGTTGTTGGTGTTGTTGCAAAATTATATTTGCCACGTCCTTTACAAAAGTGTCCTTTTCTCTTGTGCACTTCTTAGTGATATCATTTACCTTGGTCAAGTAGTGTCCACATTCGATGCAACCTCTCTGTTACGGATTGAATTATGTCCCCCAAAAATATGTATTGTAAATCCTAACCTCTATGCCTGTGGTTATAATCTGGTTTGGGAATGGGTTGTCTTTGTTATGTTAATGAGGCAGGATTAGTATATAGGGTGTATTTTGAATCAATCTCTTTTGAGAGATAAAAAGAGATTAAACAAGCAAGCAGAGAGAGAGATGCAGGAAGATAGATGCCAGGATACATGGAGATCTCCAAGGAGCCAGGAAGCAGAAGCTGAAGAGACAAGGACCTTCTGCCAGAGCTGACAGAGAGAGAAAGATTTCCCCTCGAGCTGGCACTCGAATTCCAACTTCTAGCCTCCTAAACTGTGAGTAAATAAATTTCTCTTTGTTAAAGCCACCCGCTTGTGGTATTTCTGTTACGCAGCACTAGATGACTAAGACACTTTCCCATCGCCAAAAATAACAAGTGCCTACTATCTTGAGAGTTCTCCCCCCTCTGCCCCCCCATTCATCCCTGATGACCACCAGTAAGCCTTGGTCTCTGTGTATATATATCTATCTATTCTTGTCTTCATGTAAAAGTGCGATCGTACGATATTTGTCCTTTTGTGATTGACTTATTTCACTCAGCTTAGTGTCCTCCAGATTCATCCACGTCATGTTTCAAGGACCCATCATTATTCTTTATGGCTGTGTAGTATTCCATTGTATGTATGTACCACATTTTGTTTATCCGTTCATTCACTGATGGGCATTTACATTGTTTCCATCTTTTTGCTATTGTGAATGAATACAGCTGCGATGAACATAGGTTTTCATATGCCTGTTTGTGTCTCTTTTATTAAATCTCTAGGGTATACACTTACGAGTGGGATTCATAAGGTATTTCTATTTCTAGCTTTTTGAGGAAGCACCATACCATTTTCCATAGTGGTTGTACCATTTTACAATCCCACTAGCGGTGGATAAGTGTTCCAATCTCCCCACATCCTTACCAGTATTTGTGGTTTTCTGTTCTTTTTTTTTTTTTATCAGTGCCATTTTTGCAGAGGTGAGATGGTGTTTCATACAGTTTTTTTTTTTTTTTTAACATTTTATTGTGGTTTGGGTGAAAGTTTATAAATTAGTTTTCCATTCAACAATTTATACACATTTCGTTTTGTTACATTAGTTGCCATCCCTTAATGTGACCGCACTCTCCCTTCTTCCTCCCTGGGTTCCCTGTTTCCATTTGCACGTCTTTCCTGCCCCTTCCTGCCCTTCTGAACTTTGTTTTTGGCAAATACTGCCCTTTTGGTCTCCTATGGTTGACAGTTCTGAGGAGCACGTTTCTCACAGGTGTTATGGTTCACTTTATAGGCCTGTCTATCGTTTGGCTGAGAGGTGATATCCGGGAGTGGGTTCTGTTCCAGGTTGTAAGGGTGTCTAAGGGCCATAGTCTCAGGGGTTCCACCAGTCTCTATCAGACTAGTAAGTCTGGCCTCTTTTAGGAATTTGAATTTTGTTCTACATTTTTCTCCCACTGTAGCTAAGACCTTCTATTATGATCCCAATCAGAGCAGTCAGTAGTGGTAGCTGGGTACCATGTGGTACTTCAGGTCTCAGGCTAGTGGAGGCTGTGGTTCATCTGGTCCATTAGTCCTTCAGACTAATTGTTTTCTTGTCTTGGATTTTCTTCACTCTTCTTTGCTCCTGACAGAAAGACACCAGTAGTTGTATCTTAGATGCCCTCTTGCAAGCTTTTAAGACTCTAGACATTACTCACCAAAGTAGGATGTAGAACATTGTCTTTTCAGACTATGTTCTGTCCATTGACCTAGACTATGGTCCTAAGCCCTCAAGCCCAGTGACCCAGTCCCTCAAGGTGTTTAGCTACAGCTAAGAAGTTTTCATACCCGTGTCCCTTGCGTGCTCTACTATATACACGGATATATTTGCAGCACATACAAATGCGTATTTAGAACTATCCTCTGCCAAACCTATATAGGCTCATAGATGTACTCCCATACGCCATCCCACACCTGTTCAGCTTACATATCTACCTATGTGTCCACTCATAAATTATTGTTTGTTATTACTGTTATTGCAGGATTATGTTTGTAATAGTATTTACTGTTGTTTCCTTTCACTCTTGCGTTCCTCCCAGTGTCTTCCTTTGCCTTGGTCATGTTGTGCTGACATGCCCCTTATTGTGTATTGTCTTTCCCTTCACACAAGTTAATACGTGTCTGCTATCTAGTTAGTGATTTTCCCTCTCTCCCCACTCCACCCTTGGTAACCATCAAAGAATGTTTCTTTCTGTGTGGAAACCTTTTCTTGACTTTTTATAATAATGGTTGTCACGGATTGAATTGTGTCACCCAAAAATATCTGTCAACTTGGCTAGGCCATGATTCCCAGTATTGTGTGATTGACCACCATTTTGTCATCTGATGTGATTTTCCTACGTGTTGTAAATCCTACCTCTATGATGTTAATGAGGCAGGATTACTGGCAGTTATGTTACTGAGGCAGGACTCAATCTACAAGATTACGTTGTGTCTTAAGCCAATATCTTTTGAGATATAAAAGAGAGAAGCAAGCAAAGAGACATGGGGACCTCATACCACCTTGAAACAAGAGCCAGGAGAATAGTATGTCCTTTGGACCCGGGGTCCCTCCACTGCGAAGCTCCTAGACCAGAGGGAGATTGATGACAAGGACTTTCCTCCAAAGCTGACAGAGAGAGAAAGCCTTTCCCTGGAGCTGACACCCTGAATTTGGACTTCTAGCCCACTAGACTGTGAGACAATAAACTTCTGTTTGTTGAAGCCATCCACTTGTGGTATTTCTGTTATAGCAGCACTAGATAACTAAGACAGTGGTCTTATACAGTATTTGTCCTTCTGTGATTGACTCAGTGTAATGTCCTTCAGGTTCATCCATGTTGTGAGATGTTTCACGGAATCATCATTATCCTTTAACACTGTTCCATTGTGTCTATGTACCACAGTTTGTTTATCTGTTCATCTGTTGAATGGATTGTTCCTGTCTTTTTGCTATTGTGAATAATGCTAAATTAACATGGGTATGCATATCTCAGTGTAGTTTTGATCTGCATCTCTCCAATGGCTAATGATTGCGAGCATATTTTCATGTGTTTATTGGCCACCTGACAAAATAAAAGTTTCAAGTCACCAAAAATAAAGTTCCCAATGAAGCTAATGAAAATTAATTCAACATTCCTTTCTCAAACATTTACTGAGCACCAACTATCTGTCAGACACTGTGGTAGAAGGTGGAAATACAACAAGAAATCAGACGCAGTCCCTGTCCTTAGGGAGATCACAATCTGTCACAGACGGTCAAGGAGATGATAAGGCAACAAGTGTTCTTGGTGCAATGTTAGAATTGTCTGGAGAGTCCAGCAGAGCACAAAGGAAGGATGGTCAATGCTACCAGGGAGAGGCAGGGAATACTGGGGAAAGTTACTCATAGGTACCCTTGAGGAGGCCCTCAGTGGCACAAATGGTTAAATGCTCAACTACTAAATGAATGGTTGGTGATTTAAACCCACCCAGAGGTACCTCAGAAGAAAAGTCTGGCAATGTGCTTCTAAAAGACCTCAGCCTTGAAAACCCTGTGGTGCACAGTTTTAATCTGAAACACATGGGGTTGCCATGAGTCAGGATCAACTTGATGGTAACCGGTAAAGGTAATCTTGAAAGATGCAATCGGAGCAAAAGACACGAAGGCATGAAATAGCTGGGTGAATTTGGGGAAGCACAGTAGCATGGCTGAAGCATAAAATCCTGGGGTGTAGGCTCCATGAGGATGAAGAAGTAGCGTTAGGCAGGGGCCAGTTTAATTTTTCCCCTGGAGCCTCGGAGGTGCCATTGAAGAGTGTTAAGCAGGAGAGTGGCATGAGTAAATTTGGTTTCAGAGAGATCACTGTGCCTGAGGTGTAGAGCGTGGGGGAGGGGTCTGAGAATGGTGGCAGGGAATTCACCTAGGCCAGAGACTGTGAGGGCTGAAGCAAGCGGCAGCAGTGGGGATAGAGGGAGGGACGAAAGAGAGTATTGGAACTTGGATTAGGTTTGGGGGATGACAACAAATGGGAATCTAGGATGACTCTCAATAGTACAACATGGTACCTGGGTAGATAGATGGTGGTGCCACTCACTGAGCTAGGGAACACAGAAGGTGAAGCAAGGTTAGTGTGAAAGAAGCAAGCTTGAGATACACGTGGGACATCCGGATAGCACAAAGGCGCTAAGGCTTCTCCCCAAGTGCAGCCCAGACTGTGGCAATTGATTCTGTTGGTGATTCAGAGGACTTTGTTTTTTTGCTGTTTTCAGGTGTTTTCTTTGTGTGTGTAGTGAGGGACGAGGGGGGAGGTGGGGTCTGTTAAGCAGTTAGAGAAACAGAACAGCTGGGAAAGATTTGGACAGGAGATAAAGAGCTGGGAGTCCCCAGAAGCACATGAGAGACCAGTGGGCCTCAGGAGTGGGCAATGTCCTTCAGGAGGAGCAGGGAGCCGGAGGGGAGGAGCAGAGAGCTAAGAAAGACCTGAGCTGCATATTACCTAGGGGTCTAGAAGTTGAGATGAGGAAGTGGGTGTGGGGGCGCGGCAAGAGCAGAGAACCTCCAGGAAGAACCTGGCTGGGAGGGAAGGCTTTGAGAGAAAAGTGACAGGAGGGTTCTTACCTTTGTGTTGTTGTTGGTTGCCATAGAGTTGATTCCAACTCATGGCAACTCCAGGTGTGCAGAGTAGAACTTTCTATAGGGTTTTTTGGAACCCTGGTGGCGCAGTGGTTAAGAGCTTGACTGCTAACTGAAAGGTCAGCAATTCAAATCCACCAGCTGCTCCTTGGAAATCCTATGAGGCACTTCTACTCTGTTCTATGGGGTCAGTATAGGGTCACTATGAGTTGGAATTGACTCGACAGCAATGGGTTTTTTGGGTTTTATAGGGTTTTCAAGGCTCTAGCCTTTTGGGAGCAGATCACCAGGCATGTCTTCTGAGACACCACTGGCTGGTTTGAACCTCCAACCTATTTGCACCATACTCTTAAGACATGTGAAACGTAAGTACGTATCTGGGCTGTGAGAAAGAAGTCAGTAGAATTGGAATGGTTGAAAATATAGGAAAGAAAAGAAACATCTGATGAGTAATCCCCTCTTTACGTCTTACATCTTGTGGTGTGGAATTTCAAAGAAAAAGTAATGGTGTTTCTGAGAAGCCACTCTTTTACCCTAAAATAGGTCCTAGATAGTGTCGAAATTATAAAATTATAACATAGTCCCTCTTGCTTCATAGACAGCAGGTAATAATTTCAATGCACAAACAAGGTATACAGATAATATTACGACAAATCACGCAAAAGAGAATGAATAACTCAGGGTGACAGGCTCAGGCCTCATGTCCTTATCTGCAGTCCATTAATATCACGACAGCATCTAGCCCTTTTCACTGGATTTTTCTATTCACACAGGATCCTTGACTTGAACACACGAACGTTTTCCATATGCATGCAGATAATAACAATATCATTATAAATTCATAACACAAACATTGACAGGCTACACAAGGGGACCCGGCTACATGAAGGGAAAGGCAGAGAAAAGGAAACTGGTGAGAAGTGCACTGAAGATAAAGACCCACGGAAATGCTCCAAGCTGAGTTTCCCTGCTCTTTATTCAACAGTGATCTTGAGGGTTTCTGGCAGGAAGAAGACACTCAAGAAGATTTACCGAAAGTGTCCTTGTTACCTCCTTCCTGATCTTCTTTTTTCTAGATGGTGATTGCTCTTTACAGACATCAGGTCACCATAAGTAGACAGGGAACCATCTATCCATTCTGCTTCCTCCGGTTTTTTTCTTTTCCCTGATGCTGCCTGCAGACCCTCATTTCCTCTGGACCACGCAGTAGCCTCTTGATGGTCTTTACGCTGCGGAATCAGTTAGACCTGAGTTGAAATCCTGGTTCTGACATCTAATTGTTGTGTGATCTAGGTCTAGTCACTTGATTTCTCTGTTTCTGTATTTGTAAAATAGGGATAGCTATGCAAATGGTTAACATGCTCAGCTGCTAACCAAAAAGTTGGTGGGTCCAGTCCACCCAGAGCTGACTTGAAAGGAAGACCTGGCAATCTACTTCCGAAAAAACAGGCATTGAAAACCCCGTGGAGCACGGTTCTACTCTGACACGCATGGGGTTGCCATGAGTTGGAGTCGACTTGATGGTAACTGGTTTTTAGAATAGGGATAGCTATTTAATCAATGGTGGTTATTATAATTGTCGCTGTTGTTTACACCTCCAACCTCTTCCCAGGTTACTTTTCTAAAAGAGATCTGACCATGTATCTTCTCTGTTCAAAACCTCCAGTGGTCTCTCCTGTGTGGAATGAGGTCCGGGTGTCTCAGACCAGAGTGAAAAGCCCTATCTACCCCTGCAGCCATTATCTTCTACAGCTTCCACGCTTTCCCCCTGCTACACATTCTCTTGCAGGAACATCAAACTGCCTTGCATTTCTTGAACAAATGCTATGCTCTTCTCCCTTGTGCCTTTATATGAACTCTGTGTGTGTGTGTTTGTCACTAATGACCTTCTTTTACCTAATTAGCCGATCCAATGCACGTACCCAATCAAGACCCAAATTCTTTGTCTATCTCCCTCCCCTCTGTACGCCTATAGGATACAGTTGGTGTGTGGCTGTGTGTCTATTACAGAACTTAATGATCTGAGATGTTTTAACAATTATTTTTTCATTTATTATAGTTTTAGAATGCCTGGAGAGTAGGCCTTCGCCTTTTTCATCCTGGTATCTCTCTTTCTAGCCCCCCACCCCCTTTTCCTGCACTTAAAAAACCCAAAACCAAATAAATGGTTGTTAAATTGAATTAAACAAACCACTCGCACTGCAGGTCTCTAAATCTTCAGTGCGAGCTACTATGATACTGAGCTCCGTCTTTACACAGTGAGTTCCTTTGTGTTTATTGACTCTGCACATGGGCACGGAGAGGACGGGCAGTGTAGTTGTATGCAGTTATTACCTTCTCCTCCAAGGGGCTGAAAGAACAAAGGCTTAGCTCACCAGTACTGGTCCTAAAGACTAGAAAAAATATATAGTGGAGTGGATTTTGATGGTGTGTGGGAAAAGAAAAAGTGTTTATTTTATGAATTAAAATGGACGGAGCTCCACAATACCCTGAGGAATCGGAGGCAATGCCTTTATGATCAGAGTCTCTGGTTTTTTATTTAAAAACCCCAGAGTTACCCCTACCTCAATCTCAGCCGTTTTTTGAACCCTAATCCTGGGGCATGCTAATAGGTGTAACTTGGTTCCATGGGCAAATAAGTTTGTGAAATATTGGACTAAATGAAGAGAACAGAATTTCTCAGGGTTGTTCTCAGGTGCGCTGGTGGCACAGTGGTTAAGAGCTCTGCTGCTAACCAAAAGGTTGGCAGTTCAAAGCCACCAGCTGCTCCTTGGAAGCCCTAATAGGGTAGTTCTACTCTGTCCTATAGGGTCATTATGAGTTGGAATCAACTTGACGGCAATGGGTTTTTTAAATTTTTTATTCTCCCAGGCTATCATGTTAATGCACTTTGTGTATCTCTAAAAGGGAGCATGTGGTATGGGAGTATTCCCATATTTATTTGAAAATGGAATACTTTTATAGTAGTGCATTGTTGATGGTCCAGCATTTCATGGAACACACCTTGGAGAACACTACACTAATTTAATATTAATATCATCTGGAGACTGTATATGAATTTTTTGCATCTCCTAATTGCAGCACAGGAGTCCCTGGGTGGTGCAAACAGTTAACTCGCTTGGCTGCTAACCAAAAGGTTGGAGGTTCCAGTTCACCCAGAGGCACTTCAGAAAAGACGCCTGGTGATCTGCTTCCGAAAAATCTGCCGCTGAAAACTCTATGGAGCACAGTCCTACTCTGACACACATGGGGTCGCCATGAGTCGGGATTGACTCCACAGCAACTGGTTTATTTTGTTTTGTTTTTTAATAGCAGCACATAATGATCATTAACTCTTCTCCGTCTACCAACCTCCAAAGGATTTTGACAATGACTATAGGATAAATATGCATTTCATATCCTTAATAGATCCTTTACGTAGCCCAGATACATAAAGTGTAGATTCTTAGTAAATATTCAAAGGAAAGTCTTCTACTAATTTATGGAAGATGAGAGAATTTTTTGTATCATTTCTATTCTTATCTTCTTAGGCAGAGTGGCACAGATTATCTGTCTTTCAAGACTCTGGGTAATTAAAAGAGAAGTTACATGTTGAATTATCTGTACATAAAGCAGTCTGTCTCACCCTTTCTCTGAAATACCTTAGAATACAAAACTTATTTGGGGGAGAGCCTAAACGTACAGCTAAGATTTTTACTATCTGGAACTTTAAGGAACTATACTGTTCTGGATAACTGAGTTTTCTTGATTGTTAGGGTTTAAACCCATATATTCATGAATGTTCAAAATTCTAACCCTTTTTGGTGAAACTATTTCTAGAATATGTATCATGCTGCCTTGTCTTCTTAGGTAGGGTACACTGAACATTACTGAGCCTTTCCTTCAGGATTCGGGCTTCTCTGTATTCTTATCAATGATTTTACTCTTCTTTAATATAGGAGTATCTTTAGGGTCGATTATGGAGTATCAAGTTGTTTGATCCAATATGGAATACTCCCCAAAGGTAGTGATTTTGAGTTCTTCTCTGGGATGTTTGGTTTCCTTTGGCTTTCTATCACTCTGGCCAGCAGCTATCACTTCTCCTTCTTGTCCCCACACCAGCCTTTTGCAGCCCCATTTTACTCTCCATTCCTCCTCGCTGTCTCCTTACTTCTTATTAACTTCCTCCTAATTGTCTGTAGGCTACTAAGAATACCACCACGATTGTCAGAACACTTTTTAAAACAGGACAAGCCTAGGGATCTATGAGAAAAATACACAGGCTGTCGCTGCTTAGAGGCCTTTGGGCTTCTTTCTGGCTTTTTATTTTTGTTTTAAAAAACGTATTCCAACCATACACGAAAACAAATTCAAAATGGATTAAGGAGCTAAATGTGCAAACTAAAACCATAAAATTCTTAGAAGAACAGTGGGGACAACACTGTGGGGCCCAGCATTTAATAATGGATTATCCAGGATAACAACAAAAGCTCAAACATCAAAAGACCAAATAAAAGGGACCTCGTAAAAATTAAAAACTTTTTTTTATCAAAAGACTTTACCAAAAAGTGAAAAGACAAGCTACCGACTGGGAGAAAATCTTCAGAAACAAGAATATAATAATCAAAATATATGTAAAACTTCAACAACTTAACAACAAAAAGACAACCCAATCATAAAATGAGCAAAGGACTTGAATAGACTTTTCACCAAAGAGGACATTCAAATGGCCACCAAACACATGAAAAGATGCTCAGTGTCATTAGCCATGAGACGCAAATCAAAAACCACAATGAGATACCATTTACCTCCCAGCAGGATGAGTAAGATTTAAAAAGAAAGAAAGAAAATAACAAATGTTGGTGAGGATGTGGGGAAATTGAAACACTTATCTATTGCTGGTGGGAATGCAAAATGGTATAGACGTTGTGGAAAACAGTGTGATGGTCCCTCAAAAAATTAAAAATAGAACTACTATATGACACAGCAATTCCACTCCTAGGCGTATACCCAAAAGACTTGAAAGCAGAGACTCAGAGACTTGTACACCCATGTTCTTTGCAGCACTATTCACAATAGCCAAAAGGTGGAAATAACGTAAATGCCCATTAACAGATGAATAGATAAACAAAATATGGTACATACATACAATGGAATACTACTCAGCCAGAAGGAGAAATGAAGTCTTGATACATTCTACAGTATGGATGGAACTTGAAGATATTATGCTGAGCGATATAAGCCAATCGCAAAAGGACAAATATTGTATGACTTCATTTATGTAAAAAGACAAGCAAAGGCAAATCTATGGAGACCAAAGTTTATTAGTGGTTACCAGGGGTTGGGGGGGAGGGGAAGGGGAGTTAATAGTGATGGGAAAATCGTATTGATTAAGGGTAGAGTTGCACAGCCGATTATTGTAATTGCTGTCAATAAGCTGTACACCTGTAAAAAGCTGAATTGGCAAAAGTTGTCTGATAGGTTTATTTACAACAATGAACAACAACAACAACAAAAAAGAGTAGTTGCTGAGGCTGCTTATGTATGACCAAACATCTCATGGGATTTAGTTCCTTGGTTTTGCAGGTTTAGGGTCATGGTTTCATCAGACATCCCAGTTAATTGGTTAATAACACGTTTAGTGCTTCTGTTCTACCTCCTAGCTCATTGCATAGTGCCTAGGGTCTTAAAAGCTTGCAAGCAGCCATCCAAGTCTCAAAAATTAGTCTCTATTCATCTGGCACAACAGAGGAAGAAGGAAAGTCAGGACTAGGAGGAAGAAATGGAATGTGTAGCTAAATTGCCTCCATGAACAACTGCCTCCTTTGCCACGAGACCAGAAGAACTGGATGGTGTCCTGCTACCATTACTGAACATTTTGAACAAAGGTCCCATAGAAGAATCCTGATAAAAAGAGGGAAAATACAGAACAGAATTTCAAATTCTCATGGACTCTAGACTTTCTGGAGCCATGGAGGGTGGATGAAGTCCCGAAACTATTGCCCTGAGATAATCTTTGTTATTTTTGGTGATGGGAAAAGTAGCACTGAATGCCGGTGTAATGAGCACAGCTTGACCAAAGTAAACAATGCCACTAAGGAACACATAAAAGAAAAGGATGTTTGTGCTAAAGAATACGACATAGATAATTTGGCAACAACACTAACAATTACCAAACAACGAGTGTATGGTCACATACGTATGTGTACGGGTAGGTACAAGCGTGTACATATGTGTGCACAGATAGAAGTATCTATATGTATGTGTATGGACAGGTATGTATGTGCATGGACAGGTATGTATGTGCATGCATGTATATTCCAAGATGACACAATTACAGATACTTCTCAGACATAACCAAACACCTTATGAGACTGGTTTTCTGGGTTTGAAGACTTAGGACCTTAGTCTCATGGGACAACTCAGTCAATTGGCATAATATACTTCACAAAGCTCATGTTCTGCATCCTAGTGAGGTTAGTAGCATTTGCGGTCTTAAAAGCTTATGAGCAGCCATTAAGATACAGCTATTGGACGCTACTTGTCACGAGCAAAAGAGAAAGAAGAAAACCAAAGTCTCAGAGAAGAAGCTAGTCTACAGGGCTAATAACCTACATGAGCCACAGCCTCATCTATCCTGAGAAGAGAATAACCAGATGGTGCCCAGCTATCACTACCGACTCTTTGGATCAAGGCCACAACAGATGGAGAGAAAAATGCAAAACAGAACTCAAATTCTTTAAAAGTCCGGACTCACTGGACCACTTGAGACTAGAGGACTCCCTGAGACTATCACCCTGAGACGCTCTTTAAATCTTGAACCGAAACTATCCCCTGAGGTCACCTTTTAGCGAAATAACAGATTGGCACACAAAATAAAGGATATTAATCACCTGTGAGTATGGTGTTCCATTAAAAAAAACACACACACACACATATATACGAGACCAAAAGGTCAACATTTACTCTAAAGCGTAGATGAAAAGATAAGGGAGCAGAGAAACTAGAGTACTGGAAACAGAACAACCAGAACGGAATTAAAGAGAATATCGAGACACTGTAAAAAATGTAACAATTTGTGTAGAAATTGTCAAATGGGAACCTAATTTGCTGTTAAACTTTCACTGAAAACACAATAAAATGTTATTTAAAAAAAAAAATGTGTTCCAGACAGAGAGGCAAGTTAGTAAAATAAATTTCGTTAATTTATTCAAACCAGAACCCTAATTCAGTTGTCCAGTGACTCCGTGGCCTTTTAACGGATAGGGCACAACACCTTTGATTCAAAAAATCTCAAAGATTTTCACAATTATAAACTTCGACCACACCCTGGAGTGGAAAGCCAAAAGGATTGAGAAAGCTGTCAGATGAGGTTCCTGAGTTCACACAGTGAAATCTTTGGAGAGTTAAGAAACATCTGACTTTCAGTCAGTCTCTAGTCACCAAATAACATTTCCTCTTCAATTGCTAAAGCTAAAGTTAAATAAAATAATGAAAGTTATTTCTTTATCAAGGTTAACCCCACTTAGTGGACACACGCTGATGCCAAATAATTAAAAACAAATTACCTGGAAGGACCTACCACTTCTCCAGCAACGGAATCCCCCTTTGAAAGGCTTGGCTATGTAGAGTTCATAAAAGATCATGGGTTTTTGTTGACTGGAAAGAAATCAAATTCCAATGCTGAGAAAAAATTCAGTGCTGAGATACTTAATTTCTGGAAGACAGGCGCTATGCCAGTTATGCTTTATAGCCCTGGCGCGGTGGTTAAGATCTCCAGAGCTAACCAAAGGTCAGCAGTTTCGAATCTACCAGCCACTCCTTGGAAATGCTATGGGGCAGTTCTACTTTGTCCTATAGAGTCCCTATCAGTCGGAATTGACTTGACAGCAACGAGTGTGACAGTGCTATATCATGACCCAAAACCGACTCATAGCCACCCTGTAGGGTAAAGTAGAACTGCCCCATAGGGTTTCCAAGGCTGTGTAATCTTCCCAGAAGCAGACTTACGCATCTTTCTCCCTGAAGAGCAGCTGGTGGATTCAAGCCTTCGACCTTTCAGTTAGCAGCCCAATGCTTAACCACTGCGCCAGCAAACCAAAAAACCAAACCCATTGCCATGGAGTGGATTCTGACTCGTAGCTACCCTATACGCTAGAGTATAACTGCTCCATAGGATTTCCAAGGAGCGCCTGGTGGATTCAACTGCTGACCTTTTAGCAGCCGAACTCATCACTGTGCCACCAGAGCTCCTTTATATCATGACAAATTATTTTTTTTTAATGAAACATTATTGGTGATGGTGTTAATAAGAATGATGATAATTGATAAACCTTTGAAAACTAGTGGCATGATGATACAAACAAACTAGTATCTAGAGCAATTAGCAGAGAGAGAATTCATTGATGTAAGTCCACCCTGAATGAAAATCCAGTCTTCTTGCTGCTCCTATAAAGAGGTGGGCTTCTTTATTCAGCACTGCCTGGCCGTCAGCTTTTTATCTCTGCTCTGTACCTCCACTGTAGTCTCCTCTGCTCTCCTGCTCCTTCCCAGCATCCTGCTAAATACAAGCCTTTTCTACTTCTCAACTCCACGTCATTCTTGATGTGTCCTGTTTCCTTCCATCCAATAAAGAAAGGAGGGTGGAGCTGCGGCTCCCCTGGTAGCCAAACATCTTGGGTCCTTGTTTCAGGCTCCACCTCCCACAACACCCACCACCTGGTGTGGACTACACAGCTCTTTCCCAGAAGCTGTTTTTCCGTCCTACGAGCTGACTTCATTGTTCCTGGGGCTGAAGCCATCTATCAGGCGACACTTGCCAGTTTGGGAGGTTATGGCAGTTTTGTGTTTGTGGCACAGGAGAAGACAGCCTGTACCATTGTCTTTTGTCATAAAGACGGCATTTAGCAACTATCCTTCCTTTTCTGTGAGCGTCAACATGGCTAAAAACAAAAGTGCTTTTAAGTGTGGGTCAGCCATGTTAAGCACGTGGGTATAGTTGCTGAATTGACTAGTTTAGGAGCCTTGCTGTTGCTTATGGAAATTGCCAGAGTATACAGCTCTGCTTCCTGTTCTGCAGATCAGCGTGACATTTTGGCTCAAATCGGGCCCCTCTCATGGGCTGCCACACAAACATTGTCTGGTGTGGTCATTTCCTGGCAGCGAGCAATCATCCCACGTTGTCTCAGGATGCTCTCATGCTGTTCTTCTCCTGGTGGCTGAGCCGGTCCTCAGAAACCCAAGGTATATCTGGAATCGATCTGTTGGAGACTGTGGGCAGGAAGAAAGCCAACGTGGCTTATTGGAAGGAACACCAAGTCCTTTTGATGGTAGAGGAACTGGCTCCCTCCCACGCACCACTTAGTTATCACAAAGTACACGTGCTTTCCCCTCCCTTCACTACCTGGAACCACAAGGTGGAGAAGATAGCACTGTTGGCTCTTTTCCATTACCGCTGACCTGCCTGGCCACATAGCACCGTCTACTGAACACCAGCCACCACATAGTCTCAGCAACCCAGCTAGTCAGCTGTCTTTCTAGATTTTTTCCACTGATGTTCACTTTGTTCTAAGCCATAACCCTTACTCTTTAGGGGCCTCAATTTCCCCATTATTTAAATAAATGTAATAGTCATTAATCCAAGTTGAACTCTGTATCCTCAGGATAGAATGTATTATATTAATGTAAAATATGTTTTTTCTCAGGTATAAACTGGAAATAATTAATTTGACCTACTACCTTGATAATTCATCAAATATTCAACTAATGTTTAACGTCTACTCTGTGTGCATAACGGCGCTAGGTGCCCACTGTGAAGATTTAAACACTGATTATATATTGCTCAGGGAAATTTGCATCTTTAAGAAGTTAATAACAATCGCTCATTTCATATTTTAAATGACAAAATTTTATTCAATACTCAAGATTGAGTAGAATAATAGGAATTTCAATGCCACAGAGGAATAAAAAGTGAACAATTCCATTCAGACTTGAGATTTGGGAAGGACTAAATATAATGTTAGTAACACCCATGTGGACTTTCTTTGTTACAAAGGACTAATTAATCCTTACAGGATACAAAGCATTGCCCTTAAGCACAAATATTACACAAACCTAAAAAGGAGAAGAGGCTTAGGGCTCTGGTGTCCTTAGGTTGAGTGGTCAGGAACCCTGAGGATGGAGAGCTGGGGAGAAGTTTATAGAGCTACTAGAGCTTTCCAGATCTTGGACTGCTTAGTACATACCTGGTGAGACACCTACCCACCCCAGGAGATGACAAGCCTTTGAAAAACACTATTCTCTAGGCACAACTTATCTTTCTTATCGTCTCTGTAACTTTTCTTTATCCACTGGGATCCCCATGGAGGCCCTTTCTCTCTCTCTTTCCCTCCTGTGTATGTGAAATAAAGACAATAGTTAGCACCTGTAACTTCACAGGCCTTGAAATTCTAGTTTTGCTCATACCTCCTACAATTAAAACGGTTTCTGAATTTTTTGTTGCTTTGCCCTCAGCAGTAACTTCCAGTTGCCCAGCATCCTAACAGCAGAGAACGCGATTCTGTGGGCCAATACATTTGTGTTCAGGAAGCACAGATACCTTCTGATAACCCTGTCTTCACGCTAGTGGCTTTTACATTGTTCAAGCTTTTAGAAATACCATAATCTCAGTATATTAAATATTAAGGGACTCCTTCAGATTCCTTGAGCCTTAAAGTTATATTATGCAGATCTGTACAGTGCGTTTCCATGGTGCAGAATAAAAGTTGTGGTAAGCTTTTTTGAAGCAGCATTACTATAAACGTCACGCCTGCCACTGCCGTTCACAAGGGCCCACTTGCTGTGAAATATTTTGAAAACAGTGCCTAAGTGGAAATAACGCAGAGGCAAACAGGCGGAAATAAGAATAAACTGAGCGTGGCCGACAGACACTGGGAGGTTAGCTGCTTCTGGAAAGGAAGAGAATGCTTGGTAAAACTGGAGGAAAAAAAACACGCGGGGGCTGTTGTTAGAAGACCTCCCGCGTATGGTTCCCTTGCCGTGGGGCTTCTGGAGGAGGGGGAAAGACTCCCCAAGGAAGAGGAAACAGCCTCCCCAAAAAAACCGCTTCAGAGACTGCAGCTTCTCCCCTCACACCCTAGGGAGCAGTGCTTTCTCAGGCCACAATTCTCGCGACCCAAAAATAACTACACAGATGTAAGGAAAGGGGGCCAAAGTCTGCGGCACAGGGCGGTGCTTCGTTACGGTCTTATCGCTTACAACCAGACCAGTCGAAACCTACCCCCGGCCGGCCTTTTATAGCGAGTCCCTCGAGCCCCGCCCTAGCAACTTCTCCTAGCAACGCCTCGCCCCCGGGTTCTGCTGTCTTATCAGCCTCTGCCAGGCCCTTCCTGTTCCCCTCCCCCCGCCAGCGCGGCTCGGCCGTCGGGCTCACATGACTGGCCCCAGGGGAGGGAAGGGACCAGCGGAAGACGTGAGGGGCGGGGCTCTGGAAGGCAGGCCAACGTCATCAATACGCGCCGTAGTGGTTGTGGCGCCGAGCGTTTCAGAGACTGTCGAGGTTCTGGAACGAGGTGAGATGGCGGAGTCTGCGGCGCTGGTGTGGATTCGCGGCCCCGGCTCCGGGTGCAAGGCGGTGCGGTGTGCCTCGGCTCGGTGCTCCGTGTGGAATTTTATCCACCGTTACTGCCTAGATCAGGTGACGATCGCGGCTCCTGGATATGGAAAGAGGCGAACGAGAGGCAGGACTGGGCGCGGAGAGGGCCTGTCGGGGACGCGTCTGTTCTTTGGGGTTTTCAGTGTTTAAGGATTCCCTGGTTTTAAGATGCTTCGAACTGATACTGAGGCCTTCCTTTGCTTTTGTTTTGTGGTGGTGGTTGTTTTGCCTCCCTATAAAAGGAGAGAAAACTCCGCCCACAGGTGCAGCCCTTAGTCCAGCCCTCAGGCACAAACATTTCGGGTTTCAGTTTCATCTGTAAATGAGGCAGTTGCACCAGATGACCTTTTAAGGCTCGTGTCCTTACGTTCATACTTGGTTCTGTGACGTGCGTTTTGCCTACTAATCACACAGCTACGTTAGCTTTGACCTAGAGAAGTACGGCTAAAGAATGATGGAGTGGGAAATGAATTCATGTGGTCACTGGTCGGGACCAAGGACCCGCGCATGTGTTTTGTTGAGGACATGGATTCTTAGGGCCTGTCATTTGTTTTCACCGATCATTTGATCTCATTTGTCCATACATATTTTAAAAAACCTATCAGGGACTTCCAGAGTTACTTGTGTAGTTGTACGTGATCCTCAAGTAAGTGAGCTTTTACCATTTGTGATATTAATCCTGTTCAGTTAGCTAATGAATTTAGTAGTCTCCTTAAATCTAATTTAAGTTCGGTACTTCATTTAGTGGAGTCTTGGTGGCGCTGTGGTTAAGCGTTCGGCTGCTAACCAAAAGGTTAGCAGTTGGAATCCACTAGTTGTTCCTTGGAAACCCTATGGGGCAGCCCTGCTCTGCCCTATAGGGTCACTATGAGTCGGAATGAACTCGACGGCAACGGGTTTACGGGTACTTCATCTAATACTCTTGATTCTATATCACCACACCTCTTCCATGCTTCCCAGCCTGTTTCCTCTGCTTGTTATTTATAAACTTCACAAATGTTGATACTACAGTGTAAACCAAATCTTTAAAAAACTTGGACTTGTTCCATGAAGAAGCAATGTGTGCTTGCAAATGTGGTTTTTCAGCTTCCTCATTTTTCTTCCTATACCGCAATCTAGTCTAAAGACTCTCAGCAGAACTTTTTTTGATCATCTGAATGGGGAAATATTTTCCAAGGAAGTTGGAGTTTAATATTTCTGAAAATAACTCTTATCTCATGGGTGCAGTTTTCAAACTTACTGACAGCTGATCCAGAGTGAGGCCAAAAAATAGTATCTTAATTATGAGAAATGTTGGTAATAAGAATTTTTAAATAAGAAGTAAGTAATATAAGTGAGTGGATTCAGTCAGGCGCCTTAGAAACATGATCATAACAGATATGAATAGAAACAAAGCTTATAAAAGGGCATTTGATGAGATACTGGAACAAATAAAAATAGTTCGGGTTCCCACCAATGCTTTTTAGAACAAAACTGTTCTGACACATGATAAGATTGGCGTTAGCTCCCACTGGAAAAGTAAAAATCTGCCCTGCTGTTCATCAGACTAATACAGCTGACACAGACAAAGCCAGCTGCTAAGCTAATAGGAAACTATTTCCCCCAAGGACATAGTATAGTGGTGAAATGTCATAATGACCTTGAGAGTCTATTGCAGAAACCTTAGTCTTAAAATCATAGATTATAAGAAACTACTCTTTGAAATTATTGCAGTAAGAGTGAACCATCCTGCTCTTGCTTTGAGGCACTATGTCACTTTGATACAGAGAAGCACTCATGATTTCCAACCCAGGTGCAGAGCTTCAGCTTAGGGGTATCTGAACGCAACTGTTCTACACATAACTTTGTACTTTCTAAGGAAACAGGAGCCTGAATCCACTTCATAGTCTCTAGACCTGATGTTGCCCCTTTTACACACGGACAGCCCTGCTTTATTTTGATCCTAACGCATTGCTTCGTTTACATTTCACCTAAATTCCATTCTTGCCCCAAATCCTATAAAAACTCTTTTCTTTTGTTGGTGAGACACCCCATGATTTCTCTGGTGTAATGAGTCAGTAAACTTGACTTTGGTGGACTGCAGGCTTGTCTCTTGTGGGTCTTAGGTCAGTTGGGCTGGGACACGCATCATACTTTGTGCTTTGTAATTCACAAATGGTTAAAACAGTTAAATTGATTATAAATTTATTCCCTTTTTTCCCCCTACTAGTGACTATTAATACAAGAATCTTAACCAGCCCCTTCCCTCCCAAAAAAAAAACCTGTTGCCATCGAGCTGATTCGGATTCATAGCGATCCTGGAGGACAGAGTAGAACTTGCCTCATGGGGTTTCCAGGGCTGTATCTTTACAGAAGTGGACTGCCAGATCTTTCTCTCAGCAGAGTGGCTGGTGGGTTTGAACCACTGACCTTTCCATTAGCAGCCAAGCGCTTAACCATTTGCTACCAGGGCTCCTTAAACCTGGCATAACCCGATGCCGTCAAGTCGATTCTGAGTTATAGCAACCCTATAGGACAGAGTACAATTGCCCCATAGGGTTTCCAAGGAGTGGCTCTTGGATTTGAATTGCCAGCCTTTTGTCAGCAGCTGAACATTTGACCACTGCGCCACCAGGGCTCCTAAACCTGGCATACTACCTGGCAAATAGCAGGCACTTTATTTGTGTAGTGAATAAATGAATACTTCCCTTTGAAATAGTTGTGAGGTGTGGTTCAGGACTAATTGTTCATAGTTTCCCTTCAGGAAGTTACCAATAATGCATTTTTCCTTTCCTGTTGGTATGTCTACCTGTTCACTCTTGATATTGCAGATTAAATTGTGTACCTCCTAGGTTCCTCATAACTTTGAAGAATACTCCACTGTCGGCTTACTTCACAGCAACAGAAACTTGTTTAGAAAGACTTATGGTGTTTATTTTTTCTTTTTGTCACTTGATCTGAGAGATTCTGAAGTACTATACAGCAGGGGTTTAAGGGTACTTGAGCTTCCGCAGTAATTGGCTGTAAACCTGGGAAAGGTAGCAGAAGAGGCAAGCACTGGCTGCTAGCTGGTGCTAAAAATATTAAAGTTTATATAAAACCTGTTGCTGTCGAGTCAATTCTGACTCATAGCGACCTATAGGACAGAGTGGAACTGCCCCGTAGGGTTTTCAGGGAGCAACTGGTGGATTCAAACTGCCACCCTTTTGGTTCGCAGCCAGACTCTTGGCCACTGCACCACCAGGGCTCTGAAGTTTATATAGGTGTGTTAAAAACCCTACCCTTGTCTCCTCCCTTCCCCCCAGTCTTATCCCCTACCTACACTTGTCAGGATGTATACTGTCAGTTTTAAACTTGAGGACCACTCTTGATGTTCAGTTTGATTTTACCTGTTAGAAAAAGTCAGAGAAAATGGGAGCCCCAGAATTAGTGGGTCTGAGCCCTGTGCATTCTTCTGCATCAACTGAGGTTTCCTACTAGAGAAGAAGGAAGGAGCAGTTTTTACTTTCAGCCAAAAGACTGAAGGTTCTTCTGTACGTCCTGATTAGATAGTATTAGGAAAAAATTGCACCCAGAACGCTTCATATAAAGTGAATTTTTCTTTTAGTGGTTTTTATTTTCCGTTCAACAAATATTAATTAAATACATACTGTCTGCTTGTAACTGGTGATAATAAAAAGATAAACTAGGTCCCTTCTTACAAGAAACTTGTACTGTCTCATTAAAAGCATTTAAAAAATCAAACTTGTCTCTAGGATGTTCCAGTGGAATACTTCTTTGTGAAATGCAATGGAGCCCTCATTAACACCAGTGACGCTGTGCAGCATGGAGCTGTTTATAGTCTGGAACCCAGACTCTTTGGTGGAAAAGGAGGTAGGAATGAATGGTGACTGCTTAGGTGTAACACGTCTGTAAACTTTAACTGTAGTTATTAAATTAACAAACTCCTCCATCTCCCTGGTACACCAGCCTTGTTTTGCTTTGTAAAATCCTTTATTTACTCAACTCATATTGTATGTTTTCCCTTTTATTCTTTTTGGGGAAGAAATAGTGTATGATACGATTTCCACCCTCTTCAGCCAGATAGTTCCTAGGCAGCCCAGGCTCTAAAACTTTGGAGAAGATTAAATGAAGAGAGAGGATCATTATTCTGTCTGGTTTGCTGAAGGAAGAGAACAGTTCTATTTCTCCTGAGGCACTAACATATCATCCCCAAGCTCTCTCCAGATCTGCAGTGATTTGGTGATTTGGTTTGGTTTTCAGAGAGCTGACATGTCAGACTCTTAATCATTCTGCGGTTTGAAATTATCAGGAAGAATGAAGCATGCCGTATCAGCCAGCGACAGCTTGAAATCGCCTTTCGGTTTAACTCATTGCAGAGTCTCACCATATCATTTTTCAAGTTCTTAATGGAAATTCTGGGATCTCTATCCCTGGGTAAAGCTCTCTGTGTAGGCACAGTATTTCAGAAAGAGAAAATGAAGGGCAAAAGGCATTAGATTGAATCAAGTTTGTCGCTCCTCTTACCTTTGCTTCCTGGGTTAGAACCTCGAGGTCCATCTCCTTTTTAAAAAAACAAGAGAGAGAGAATTCACCTTTAATCTTATGGTAAAATACTGTTTTCATAAATTCAGCTTTCATCCATCCTTGAACACTTCTCAACTCGTATCCTCAAAATATGTCCGCTCAGGTTTTGGTTCCATGCTCCGAGCGCTTGGTGCTCAGATTGAGAAGACAACCAATCGCGAGGCTTGCCGGGATCTCAGTGGGAGGAGACTACGAGATGTCAATCATGAAAAAGCGTAAGATACTCTCCTTTTTTCTTTTCTTTGAAGAAAGAAACATAATTTCCTATCAATAACAATTATGCACGTGCTATAAATATCTGAAATGTAAATGTTAAATATTTATGTTCTAATTTATTGCTGTTAGATTTATCCTTTTCCA
Organism: Dugong dugon; assembly: GCA_030035585.1. Taxonomy (NCBI): domain Eukaryota; kingdom Metazoa; phylum Chordata; class Mammalia; order Sirenia; family Dugongidae; genus Dugong; species Dugong dugon. The sequence continues at coordinate 15,335,102 of CM057469.1, read as the reverse complement.
TAATTTAATAATTATCTTTGGGTTTTCAGTAAGTCCTTACCAGTATGCCAGTAAGCATGGCACACTTTCCTGAGGAAGTGTCACAGTATGGGCAAAAGTGCATTACTTTGATTGGGGGCAAGTGTTTTATGTATAAAAACGTGTATATAATATATCCATTTAGTTACACCTCTTCCTCCCCCACCCATAGAATGGCTGAGTGGGTGAAACAGCAGGCCGAGCGAGAGGCTGAAAAGGAGCAGAAGCGCCTGGAGCGCCTGCAGCGGAAGCTTGCCGAACCCAAGCACTGCTTCTCCAGCCCCGACTACCAGCAGCAGTGCCATGAGATGGCTGAGCGTCTGGAGGATTCTGTCCTCAAAGGTGAGAACACGCATTTGTTAGTGTGGTCAGCAGGCACCCCTGAAGCTGGCTGTTCCAGACCCTTCCACACTGCACACAAAGAGCAGTTCTTAAGCTTTCATGAATCACAGACCTCTTTGAGGTCTTTGAATCAGGTGAACCTCTCCCCTCAGAAATGAACCACATACCCGCAGGACATTTGACATACTTAACCCCTGAATTCCATGGGCCCGTGGACCCAGGTGAGAAGGCTTTTTGTGCTTCACGGGGATAAGCTAAATTCAGGAGGTGTCCAGACATAAGCGTCTTTGCTCCCAGTTTCAGGTCAGCCTTTTAGTGGTTTTTAATGAGAGTGATGCTCATTAACTTTTATTTTTTTTAGCATCCAAAGCATTAGGCTAGGGCTGTTGTGGGTCTAATTGAATAGGAAGGAATCTTTTCCATCAAAAAAGCTTATGACATAACAGGACAGACAAACAGATGCAAATAACAGAACACATAGTGATGAATTAGCAGGTTTGGTGAGGGCTCGGTCTGATCTGTCAGCCTCAGGGTTAGAAGTTGGACATGGGTGCTGTTGTGCTTTGCTTTAAAAATCTGATTCCAGAACCAGAATGCTTATTATTTTAAATCTGTGCATGTTTCAGATCAGTCTCATTTTAACCATATAATATTCTGATAAATTTAAATATATAGCCATTTTATTCCTTTGCAGCTCTTTTTTGGAATCTGGATTATTTATAGTTTCTTAAATTAAACTTAGTCCTGATAGTACAAACTGAGTTGTTAAAATTTCTGGTTAGGTATGCAGGCTGCTTCCAGCAAGATGGTATCAGCAGAAATCAGTGAGAGGCGGAAACGGCCCAACAAATCGAGAACAAGCCGAGGAGCCAGTGCAGAAAAAAGAAAATGCTTTTGGTAAGTTTGTTTCATTGTTGTTCCAAATTGAGATTTGATGACTGATATGATCTATATCCTTCTTGTCTTTCTGCTGCAAACACATTTTTAAGTAGTGTTTGATGGGAGCTCAGAAATTTTCCTGGAAGCTGCAGTCTTCAGGTTTCAGTAATTGTCACATTGTACACACCAGTAATGGCTTCTGCTATAAATGCCATTAATAGAATCTAAAGAACTTTTTTCCCCCTTTGGGTGAAAGATCACATAAAAATAAATAGCTTTATACTTGAGTTACTGTCTGGTGTTGAAAGAGTTAGCTTTCAAAAATTCCAGGTGGAGGCCAGGGTTATTCTTTCTGTGGTGTTCTGTTTTCTCTGTGGTTTTTCTGCAGTCATCGTTGAGGTCTTGGCTCCCTTTCCCAGCACTCTCTGCACCTACTGTTCCCTCCGTTCTCAAGTCTGTTTAGCACTTGAGGATGGAAAGCACAACAGTACTCACTCTTTCTTATCCACCCTCCGATAGTTCTGCGCCTCCCAGTTGGTCCTCTGGTTGCCAGCTCCGTTCCCTTGAACCAAGTTCTAGAAATGAGAAGTGCATGTGGAGCTTGCTTCCTTGTTGGCCTTCTCTTTGGAGATAGGAAGATAATTATCGACCAAAGATCATGTAACTGCTTAAGTCCAATGTGGAGTTTTATTGTTCTTTCTGAAATGGGAATTAAATGTTCCTGAGAGAAAAGGTAGTGGCATTTTCTGTTTGTTTTTTTTTTAAGTCAGGTTTATTGAGATACTGTTGAGGTATACGGTAAAATTTATCCTCTTTGGTTGAACAATTCTGTGAGTTTTGAAAATACATAATATACAGTCATGTAACCACCATCACAATCAAGATATAGACTATTTTCATCACCCTTAAAAGGTCCTTTGCCGTTAAACCCCCTTCCCCCACCCCTGGCCACCACTGATCACTGATGTGGTTTTTGTTCCTATGGTTTATCGTTTTCCAGAATGTCGTATAGCCTTCTGTGTGTGGCTTCTTTGACTTAGCATAATGCTTTTGGGATTGATCCAGGGTGTTACACTTAGCAGTGGTTCATTCCTTTTATCGGCAAGTATTATTGCAGGTGTAGATATACCGCAATTTGCTTATCCCTTCTCCAGTTGAGAGGCATCTGAGTAGTTTCCAGTTTGGGTTATGATTAAGTCTTAGGAGTTTCTTTTAACTGTTTATTATTTTATCTAATTTCCAACAGTTGAAATTAATGCAGCATAGGAAAAAAAACTTTAAGCAAAATCAGTTTTTTCTAAGGGATTCACGGCTTTAAAAAAGAGATCCTTCTTAGATGTTTGGGATGGTTGGTTCATCTCACTGAATTTTTTTTTACTCTTGTTTTTTGTTCTCTATTTTTTTAATCCCTAATTGCTCTCCCCATACTGTGACAGCACATGCTTCCTTTCCACCCCTGATTCCCCGTGTCCATTCAGCCAGCTCCTAACCCTGTGTGCATTCCCATCTCACCTCCAGACAGAAGCTGCCCATTTAGTCTCTTGATTACTTCTTTATAGAGTATCTTGTTTTTTTAGAATTGTACTTTAGATGAAGGTTTACAGAACAAACTAGCTTCTCATTAAGCAGTTAGTACACATACTGTTTTATGACATTGGCTAATAACCCCACGACATGTCAACACTCTCCCGTCTCGACCTTGCGTTCCCTATTACCAGCTTTCCTGCCCCTCCTGCCTTCTAGTCCTTGCCCCTGGGCTGGTGTGCCCCTTTAGTCTTGTTTTGTTTTATGAGCCTGTCTAGTCTTTGAATGAATGGTGAACCTCAGGAGTGACTTCATTACTGAGCTAAAAGGGTGTCCAGGGGCCATACTCTTGGGGTTTCTCCAATCTCTGTCAGACCAGTAAGTCTGGTCTTTTTTTGTGAGTTAGAATTTTGTTCTACATTTTCCTCCAGCTCTGTCTGGGACCGTCTATTGTGATGCCCGTCAGAGCAGTCGGTGGTAGCCAGGTACCATCTAGTTGTACTGGACTCAATTTGGTGGAGGCCGTGGTAATTGTGGTCCATTAGTCCTTTGGACTAATCTTTCCCTTGTGTCTTTAGTTTTCTTCATTCTCCCTTGTTCCCGAAGGGGTGAGACTAGTGGAGTATCTTAGATGGCCACTCATGGGCTTTTAAGACCCCAGCTAGAATATCTTTTTCTGAAACTTACTTACTGTCTGTGTCAAGCTAGCAGATCTTTTTATCCAGACGGAGTGTTCCTTGGCCAAACTGCAACTCTTTTTTTTTTAAGTAGACACTATAAATGACATTAAGCTGTCTATTGCTTCTGCTAGGTTGGGCATGGACGGACTAGCGAGTGCAGAGGGTTCCAGTTCGGAGAGCTCAGACGATGACAGTGACCCCACGCCTAGTACTTCAGGAACGTGTTGTCAGTCTCCCAGAAATGGCAGTGATGGCGTTGAGATGGCAGCCGAATTTCCCAGTGGTTGTCACAGGCCTGAAGTATCGAGTGCAGACTCTGGATCACCAGAAAAACTACAGAAAAACTCGGTGATTGACTCTGGGAAAGATACATCTAAAGACTCGCGTGCTAGGCTGGAAGAGACGTGGACTGAGGAGCAGACAGAAAGGAAGATGCCCATAGAAACGGAGGAGGCCCAGGAGAACAAGGAGGCAGAGAGTAAAGCAGCCAGAGAAGAGGAAGCAGCCAGGGCTGGACCGAATGGGGAAGAAGAGACAAAAGAAGTGACTGATGGCGAGAGAGCTGCCAGGGTAGCACGCGGACAAGACGGGGAGGACATTCCCGTTGCCGAGCTGGAGGAGAGTGAGTCAGGAGACACGGTAAGCCATTTCCGGGTAGGTGTCTAGAGCCAAATCGATGTTACTTCCACAATAAGTCGTGAAAATGAAAATGTGCTTTTTCCATCAGCTGCTTAGTGGAAAGGGTTATTTAATACTTAGAAGATGATGGTTAAACTTGCCTTGTCCCCCCAAAATCCTTAGGTTTGTTTAGCCCCAGAATTTATACTGTTTTGCCACTAGGTGGTGCACTTGGTTCCATATTTCATCAATTCCAAGATGCCTGTTTTTCACATTTTAACATCTCTGAAATGGAATGTGTATCAGTTTCATATTATAGCTTAATTGGCATTGTTTTCTTCTTCCTTAATGATACATAAAATAATGGGCATATTACAATAGATGACATTTTAGATTTGATGAAATGGCTTATTTTTTTGTATCCTGAATCTGTAGTTACTCCTTTTTTCTTTCTCATGAGCGGTACAGTTTGAACCGTGATTGTCAGCAGGCTGTGGAGATCTTTCCCATAGGGGAGGAGCCAGCCGCTCCTTAATTTATAAATGAAATCTTAAGCACAACATTCAGCCTTTTTAAAAAGTCATTTTCATTGTCCATACTTTCCCTCAAATAGTTGATTCTTTGTTGCCTTCAATGGACTGACTTCTGGCAAAAAATTTTAGTGCTTATTCTTTTAAGCTCATGATTTGCTTTTTAGAATAGATAAAACCTGAACTACTTGGTTTCTCTTGATAAACACAAAGCCTGTCATTTCACCACAACCTCCCTGATCCCGATACATAAGCAAAAATGGATAGACTGCCCTACTTTAGGAGTCTAAAGGCCTGGATTTCCCTCACACCATCTCTGGAGTTCTAAGCATATAACTTTTATGTTACTCATATAAATTAGGAGCTTTATCCTGACCAAAGTCTTGGAAAAATGAATAAAGGAACAATAGAATAAAACCTGATCTTACTTTTAATATTTCAGCCTTTAACCATAGAAATTTTATTCTTGGTATTGTAATAGTAGTTGCGGTATTCATAAAAACCACGTGTTCTCCAAAGTCCTAAGTGGTGTTCTTAGGACTTGGTCATGACTATAATGAAGTCTAACAAAGTAACTTTTTTTTTTAAATAGAAGCGGCAAATAGAAAGTTAAAGGATGTGTTTAGAGCTTTTTAATATTTAAAAAATGACCTGTGAGAGAAAATTTATTGTTCTTTGAATATACCCACTGCCACTGAGTCAGTTCCGACTCATAGCAACTCTGTAGGACAGGGTAGAAGTGCCCCATAGGGTTTCCAAGGCTGTAATCCTTACTGAAGCAGACTGCCACATCTTTCTCCCGAGGAACAGCTGGTGGGTCCAAACGGCTGACCTTTCAGTTAGCAGCCGAGTGCTCAACCAGTGTGCCACTAGGGCTCCTTTCTTTGAATATAGTTTTTAAAAATGCTGTATGTGAACATTCTCATTGTTTGCAGAGCAGCCGTCGTTAGAAGTACTTCATTTTGTCTCAAAGTCTATAAAGGTGTTTGGTGGCTAGAACAATTGCAAGTCTATTGAACATCCTTTGAATTTATTGAGTTATATAAACGGGAACTCTCACAGTCATCCTTAATTATTCGAGTAGAAGAGAAAGCATTAAGATTATGAAATTAATGGATTCATAGGCATGGCAATCTTATTAAAATAGAGCTTTTTAGCATGCCTGCTCTTTTCTGTGATCATTAGTGGGGGGTAGGCTGAGTATATTTTGGTGTTGGGATTTTTCCTGGAAAAGAAGAAAACAAATAGTTACGAATCTTGTTCAGAAAAAATCCTGTAGTTCTGTTACTATTCTGATTGCTTGCTTATAAATATGTAGATGAAAAATGAGTGTTTATTAATTATGTATATTGAGAAGGCATGTAGAGTAACAGTTGATTATTAAAATTCACAAGCAAGATATGGCAAATTATATGAAAAATCCTTAAAAAATAGAATATAGGTAACAGTTAAAGAAAGTCTACGAGATGGATTGACACAGTGGTTGCCAGCACTGAGCTCAAACCTAGCAACGATTGTGAGGATGGCGCAGCACTGGGCAGTGTTTCGTTCTGTTGCATGTAAGATCGCTCTGAGTTAGAACTAACTCAGTGGCACCCAACAACAGCATTCATTGGAGGAAGTATGTTCTAATTATTTTCTTTTTTTTCCCCTCAGCATATTGGTCAGGGAACTGTAGATTTACTGGCATTCAGCTCTGCTGCAGAATTGGAGTTGCTGGGTTTGGATCAACTCAAGTCTGAACTGATGGCCTTGGGACTGAAATGTGGGGGCACTCTGCAGGAGCGGGCAGCACGGCTCTTCTCCGTCAGGGGACTTGCAAGGGAGCAGATAGACCCTGCTTTATTTGCCAAGCCTTTGAAAGGGAAGAAGAAATGAATTTCATAGAGTTGATTTCCTATTTCTTTATAGTGTCTAGCACTTACAACCTGCATAGTGTTGACTCTTGGCCATTATTCCTGTTATTAAAAGATAACTTTTTAATAATTCAATTTTAACTGTCCTTTTTCATTATTACATTTATAGAATTAATCTGTGAAATCATCTGGGTCTGAAGTTTTCTTAGTGGGAAAACTTTTGACAACATATTCAATTTCTCTAGGAAGTAGGTTCATAATTTTGGTTTCATCTTGTGTCATAAAGTAAGTTGTATTTTCACGAAATTGATCCCTTTCACCTAAGTGGTCAAATTTATGGACATAAAGTTATTCATAGTAGTTCCTTTTATCCTTCTAATGTCTGCAGGATCTGTAGTGATAACCTCCTTTTCATACTGAGACAGGTCATTTCTGTCCTTTTTCTTTCCTAATCAATCTAGCTAGAGGTTTATCTGTTTTTTTTAAAGAATTAGCTTTTTAAAAATTTTTGTAAATTGTTTATTTTCTATTTCTTTGATTTCTGCTTTTATCATTATTTCCTCTTAGTTTCGGTTTACTTTACGCTTTTTTCTTTAGTTTAAGATAGAATCTTATGTCATTGATTTCAGACCTTTCTTTTTTCCTAGTATAAATATTTAAAGCTATAAATTTACCATTAAGCACTGGTTTAGCTGCATCTTAAAACATTTTAATATGTTGAATTTTTCATTATCATTCAGTTGTAAATATTTTCTGATTTCCTTTGTGAATTATTTGACCCATAGGTTATCTAGAGGTATGTTGTCGAATGAACAATTTGTTTTTTCGTAAATATCTTGTTATTGGTTTCTGCTTTACTTTCATTGAGGTCAAAGAACATTCTCTTGATGATTTCAGTCCTTTTAATTTTATTGAGACTTGTTTTATGGCCCGGTGTATGGTCTATCTTGATGAACGAACCATGTACACTTGAAAAGAGTATGTATGCTCAACCACTGGGTGAATGTGTTCTGTAATGTCAGTCAGGGTAGGTGGTTGAGAGTGTTGTTCAGGTCTTCCATCTCTGCTAATTTTTTTTGTTTGTTTTTAGCAGTTGCTGAGAGAGGGGTGTTAAAATCTTAAGTCATGATTGTGGAATTGTCCATTTCTCTCTTTAATTCTGTCAGTTTTGGCTTCATATTTTGAAGCTCTGTTGTTAGGTTATATTATGTCCTCCTAATGAATTGACCATTTTATTATGGAATGTCCCTCTTTATCTCTGCTAATGCTTTTTGGCTCAAAGTCTGTTTTATGTGATACTAACATAGCCACCGTAGCCTTCTTGTGCTTACTGTTTGCATAGTATACTTTTTTCTGTTCGTTTACTTTCTACTTATGTGACTTTATATTTGAAGTGGGTCTCTTATAAACAGCATATACTTGGGTCTTGTATTTTTTATCTATTCTAACAATCTCTACCTTTTGATTAGTATTTAATCTATTAACATTAAATGTAATTATTGAGACAGTTAAATTTAGGTCTTCCCCTTTACTACTTTTCTGTTTGGAGTAGTTATTTTAGAATCACATTTTAATTCATCAGCTTTTAAACTCTTTGCCTAATTTTTTTTAGTGAATATTCTAGGGATTACAGTATACGTTCTTCATTTTTCAGTCTGCCTAGAGTTAATATTGTACCACTTCACATAAAATGTAGAAATCTTGCAACTCTATACCATATTTTTATGCAAATAACGTGTGCCTTCTACGTTTGTTTGCCAGCCACTCCCTCCCCCCACAAGGTATTTTCACTAGCACTGCTATGCCTATTTTTTTACATGTTGCTGTAAAAAAGAAAAATTAGCATAGTACGCTTACAGAAATACCTCACAGTGGAGGGAAACGGTTGGCAAACAAATGTAGAAGGTGCATGTTACCTGAGTGAAAATCCAGTAGGTCCATTTACCATCCCTCTCCTTTATGCTCTAGTTGTCATGAATATCAAATCTACGTACATAACAATCCCCATAATATGGTATGATTTTTACTTGGACTACTAAACATATATATTTTAAAGAAATTAAGAGAGAAAAATAAATCTGTTATGGGTTGAATTTTGTCCCCCAGAAATATGTGTTGTATATCCTAACTTCTATACCTGTGGTTATAATCCCATGTGGGAATGAGTTTTCTTTGTTACATTAATGAGGCAGTAGCAGTTAGAGTGTGTCTTAAGTCAGTCTATTTTGATATATAAAAGAAACAAGTAAGGAAGCAAGCATAGATGGGGGAAGATAAATGCCATGCCAAATGACAATCGCTAAGGAACAAGACCTTTTCGCCCAGGGCCAACAGAAAAAGCCGCCTCCTAGAGCCTGTGCCCTGAATTTGGACTTCTAGCCTCCTAAACTGTGAAAAAAATAAATTTCTGTTTGTTAAAGCCACCCACTTGGGATATTTCTGTTACAGCAACACTAGATAACTAAGACAAAATCTTTTATATTTACCCACAACTTTACCATTTCTGATGTTCTTCATTCCTTCTTGAGATCTGAGTTTCCATCTGATAACGTTTCCCTTCAGCCTGAACTTCCCGTAGCATTTTTTATAGCACAGGTTTGCTGGTGACAGATTCTTTTTTTCTTTTCATCACTTCCAAGATCTTATTTCACTGTCTTCTTTTGTCCCCTTTATAGAATGTGTCTTTTTTCTTTGGCTGTTTCCAGGTGTGTTTTTCTGTGTCTTAGTCTTGCTTAAAGTTTGCTGAGCTTCTTTGATCTCTAAATTTATGCCATTAATCAAATTTTGGGAAACTTCAGTCATTATTTCTTTAGATATTTATCCTACCCAGTTTTTTCTCTCCTCTCCCTCTGGCACTTCAGTTACAAATATGCTAAGCCTCTGTATAATCCCTTAAGTCCTTTTTTTTTTTCCCCTGTTCAGATTTTATAATTTCTATGGCATATCTTCAAATTCACTAGTTTTGTCATTTCCATTCTACTAAGAACATATAAGGAAATTTATTTATTTAAATTTTTTTTTTTTTAATTTCTAGAATTTCTATTTTTTACTTTTTTTTTTTTTAGTAGTTTCTATTGCAAACCCTGTGGAGCACAGTTCTACTCTGACACATGGGGTAGCCATGAATCAGAATCAAGTTGATGTCAACTAGAAAATATCTCTGCTGAAATTTCCTATCTTTTTCATTCATTGCAAGCATAATTTCGTTTATGTCCTTGAGCATAGTTATGATACGCTTTTTAAAATTTTTATCTGCTAACTCCAACATTTGGATCATCTCAGGATGAGTTTTTGTTGATTCTCTTTTTCTCTTGAGAATGAGCCTCATTTCTCTGATTCTTCACATGTCAAATAGTTTCAGATTGTATCTTGGACATTGTGAATATGTTGTAGAGATTCTGTATTCTGTTATATGCCTCCAAGAGTGTTGCTTTTTTCTTCTTCTTTTTTCTCTGTTTAGCAGGCACTTAACTTGGTTGGACTCAGACTCCAAACTCTGTCCTCTCAGGTGGGTGGCATCTCACATCTCAGTTGAGTTCTTTTAGCCATAGCTGTGCTGCCTTGGAGTCTGCCTTCCATTTGTGTGATTCAGGTCAGGGAACAAAGCTTATATACAAAATCCTTGGCTTGCCTTACTCTGGTTCTCCCCCTTCCAGGACTTCCTTTTTCACTTTGCTGCAGCTGCAGTTTTCCTGAACTCTGTTTTCTGGTTCCTTAAGTAAACCAGACTGCAAATGTCCATCAGAGTTCTACTTGGCATGGTGCAAGTAGGGGCTAAACATTGGAAAAGTTGGCATCTTGCCCGGTGCCATTCCTTCTTCCACATGTCAACTCCATCAAGTATCTGACTACTTCCAGTTGCTCTCCAGGGTATTCAGATAGTTGTTTTTTATATTTTTTCCAGGGTTTATAATTAACTATAGGAAGGTTGGTCCTAAAGTAACTGCTCAGCCATACCAAAAGCAGAACTTCTATTTATTTAAAAAAAGAAAAAGTATATATATGTATATATGTATATGTATAATGAGTTAGAAGAGATGCATATATTTTGAATTGTGAAGGGGTAGTTTTAACTTGGTGAAATTTTTCTTACGTGCACATATACCCATATATATACACATATGCAGAGTGTCACACTAACATTAGTTCAAGGGTTCTTAACCCCTCAGTAGGGTAGTTATAAAATTACAAATGAAATCACGTGCACAGTTTTGTGTGTAAGTGCTCTTATCCTGGCGCGAGTGAAGCATTTTAGTGTAGTGGCCAACAACTTGGATTCTGGAGATAGAACTGGTTCGTGTCCTACCTCGTACCACTTCACTAGCTACGTGACTCTGGACAAATTATTTAACCTCTCTTGGAATCAATCTATTCAGCTGTACGAAGAATAGTAGTAGGAAAAATGGTAGTTACCGGAAGGTTACTGAGGTATGAATGTAGAGTACGAAGCTCTGCACAGCATTCAGACGCTCGTTTAGCTATTGTTTTTATTATCTGATTTTCAGAAAGTGTTCCTGCAAGAGAGAAAGCCTCTGCCACAGTTCCCTTCCTGGTATTAGGGCCTCTGTGTTTATACAGAAGTACGGCTGTCACACAGAACATGGCTGTTTAATGAAATGTGTTGGGCAAAACTGGACAGTAAATAGCTATTTAAGAAACCAGGATGGAAAAACACTAAATAGACAATAGGTAAGTGGTAACTTTGGTGAAGGGTAAGACAGTAGACAATACTGGGGAAGCCGGCACGACTTGTACAAGGAAAGGTCATGGAAGCTCCATAGACACATCCAAACTCCATGAGGGATTAGTGGTCTGAGGGCTATAGGCACCATGGTCTTGGGGAACATCTAGCTCAATTGGCATAACATAGTTTATAAAGAAAATGTTCTGCATTCTACTGTGGTGAGTAGCATCTGGTGTCTTAAAAGCCTGTGAGTGACCATCTAAGATACTCCACTGGTCTTACCCCTTCGGGAGCAAGGGAGAATGAAGAGAACTAAAGACACAAAGGAAAGATTAGTCCAAAGGACTAATGGACCACAATTAACACAGCCTCCACCAGACTGAGTCCAGTACAACTAGATGGTGCCTGGCTACCACCACTGACTGCTCTGACAGGGATCATAATAGAGGGTCCCAGACAGAGCTGCAGAAAAATGTGGAACAAAATTCTAACTCAGAAAAAAAAACCAGACTTACTGGCCTGACAGAGAGTAGAGAAACCCTGAGAGTGTGGCCCCCAGACACCCTTTTAGCTCAGTAATGAAGTCACTCCTGAGGTTCACTGTTCATTCAAAGATCCGACAGGCCCATAAAACAAAACAAGACTAAAGGGGCACACCGGCCCAGGGGCGAGGACTAGAAGGCAGGAGGGGACAGAAAAGCTGGTAATAGGGAACCCAAGGTCGAGAAGGGAGAGTGTTGACATGTCATGGGGTTGTTAACCAATGTCATAAAACAATATGTGTACTAACTGCTTAATGAGAAGCTAATTTGTTCTGTAAACCTTCATCTAAAGTGAAATAAAAAAAGAAAAAGAAACCAAAATTCTGTTCAAAGAGATCACAGGTAGCAAGAATGGTTGCACAACCTGAAAGATGTAATCAGTGTCACTGAATTACATGGAGAAATTGTCAAATCGGTGTATGTTTCGTTGTGTCTGTTTTCACCGTAAGAAAAAGTGATCACAGGACTTCAAGAGTAATTTTAAATTTTCTCAGAGGCACGTTGAAAAGTACAAAGTAACAATTTTAACTACATGTTTTATTTAGCCCAATATATATAAAATATCATTTCAGTTAATCAATATTAGATTATTAATGAGATGGTTTACATTCTTTTTTTGCTGCTAAGTCTCTGAAATCCTGTGTGTATTTTATTCTTACTGCACTTCTCAATCCGGACGGGCACATTGCAGGTGCTCAGGAGCCCCATGTGACTGTGGCTACTTACTTTACCGGACAGTGCAGCTCTAGAACACAGCAGAATGGCCCATCTTCATCCAAACCATGGGTATAGGGCTGGGGCAAAGCTGAACCAGGCGAGGGGACTTGGAGCTTTCGGCACACTCCTCGCCCCTCAGGCTGCTGTGGTGATCACTCAAAGGTGTATAAAATGAAATCTCTGTGAGGGCTCAGGTGTCGCACACGCAGGGTGGAGGCGTCTCTTCTGTAGGGACATAGTACAGGCCGCTGAGCACAGGCTGGACCAAGGGCGAGAATTGTGGTCTGGGAATCCTGGTCTTGGTCTTGTTGGTGCGTGGCTGGGTGGCCTCGCCCAGCTAACTGTTGAGGTATCTGCTTACCTTTAAGAATGGAGCTTAAGGCATGGCTTAAATTTGCATAGCGTGATAATTAAACTATTAAAGGCACCTTGAAGTGAAAAGTAGGAAGGAATTAGAAATGTAGACAAATAGTGAAAATTGGAGGGCATACCGAGAAGGACCTCCAGGCTGGAAACCTCAAAGGTTACCAAGGAGATCCCTTGGTACAATTAGTCACTTAGCAGAGGAGTGGGAATTCATCCGGGAGCCATGGCATGTCTGCCCATCTTTCAGGACAGCTCACATGCTACCTCCCCCAGCCATGGGCCTCAGTGAAAGACCTCTATAGTTTCCAAACATTAGTAAGCATGCAAGCCGATCGGCAAAACATTTGAGGGTGTGCACCCCCAGATCATCTCATTCACCTGTTTGGAGCCCTCCATGTGGTCCCCATCTCACTGAACCAAAGACCACGGCCTGCAAGCCCTTCACTGTCCACCCCCTCCCCTCTCTGACCTCTACTCTGCCTCACTCACCCCACTTTGGCCAAGGTGGCTCCTTGCTGTTCCTAGAGCAAACCAGACACACCAAAGGCCCTCCAGGCCTAGGGCCTCCACACCTACTGTTCCCTGCACCTGCAACATTCTCTCCCGACGTTCACAGGGTGGCTCCCTCACCTCTCCCTCTAAGATAAAATTGCAGCAACCCCACCCAGCCACACATACCCCTGTCTTTCTTTCCTGCCTATTTTGTTTTCATAATACTTATTAACAGTTAGGAGTCCCTGGGTGGCACAAACAGTTAAGCGCTGGACTACTAACGGAAAGGTCAGTTTGAACCCACCCAGAGGTGCCTCAGAACAAAGGCCTGGCGACCTGCTTCTGAAAGGTCACAGCCATGAAGACCCAATGGAACACAGTTCTACTCTGCACACGTGGCAACTGGTTTGGTCATCATATTACCAAATGTCCGTTCCCCCTCCCGGCATAGAGGATCAACCCCATCAGGGTAGAGTGCATAGAAAGTGCCCTGTAAATATTTGTTGAACGCATGAACATACAACTGTACTAATATGATGTACTTTAAGACAATAAAGAGAATTCCTAATAAATCCTCCCTCCCTCAGTGGATCATACAGTGTATCCCCTCGGGTGCACGTGTCTACTTTGAAAACTTTGCTGTGAACGTGGAGTGCCTTTGAAGTTGTTGAGGAAAATGACTGGAGCTGCCTATTTTATCAGAATAAAATCTGAGAGCAGTTGAAGGGCCGGCATGAACGGCAGTCATAGAGATCCAGTTGCTCACCACCTGCCAACCATCAAAAATGTTACCAGTTTCCGTGAGGAAGAATTTTCTTATTGCCAGTAGAGGGTGCTGCGCACTAACAAACGCAAGCAGAAGCAGAGGCAGGAGGAAAACCGCGGAGGAGAAAGCATGGGGGAAGAGACAGTGGGGAAGTGGGAGGTGGAGGTGGCAGGTAACTGGATCCCTAAGAGCCGTGTGTGACCAGCTGCTCCCCACAGAGCGAATGGCAGATGGGTGCAGCTGGCGTGGATTCGACTAGGCTCTGTCCTTTCTGATTCTTGAGTTCTCAGGTTCCACTTCAGTGTTGATTCTTTATCAGATGTAAGGCATTTATACTCTTCCTGAGTATCTCATGTAATTATTACTTCTCTCCTCAACAAACAACACTTTCCTAGTCATTTGCTATTGTTTTCTGCTGGAGAAATTTGGGTATCATTTGTATATAGTTGTGTTTTATACAGCTCTGACATTTATTTCTAATTCTCTCATGTCACTTTAGTGGGAAATGTATACACTGATGCTTTGTTTCAACTTGGTTGTTACTCCTGGCCTGTACCGCCCTTAAAAAAACGAACAGCAACAACAACAAAACAGTGACTCAATGGCAACCCCGTGTGTGTCAGAGTAGAACTGTACTCCATAGGATTTTCAGCGCCTGGTTTTTCAGAAATAGATCGCCAGGTCTTTCTTCTGAGGTGCTTCTGGGTGAACTCGAACTTCTAAACTTTCGGTTAGCAGCCAAGCATGTTAACTATTTGCACCACCCAGGGACTTCATACTGCCCTTAGACCAGGGCAAAAGAGGCCACTGCCGGAGCCCAGCACATCAAAGCCACTGAAACACAAAGATGTGTATTATCTTTCTCTTCAGCCTCTTGAGCATTGTGTTTGGAGGTTCGCTAACAGACTGAGTGAATGGGATTGCAGGAGAGCAGCCAGAGGCATTGGCCCCACAGCCTGGAGCACATTGGCTGAGAGCCTGCAACCAGTGGGGGCTGGTGCCAATGGAGGGCAGGTCCCAGCCTCTGCCCTGGAAAATCAGATAATAAGTGGCCGGTTTGTTATAGTTGGTTCCCCAAGTTGCTGAAAGTTATTATCTAGGCAGATGGAGTTCCCCAGAAGTGCCTTTCTCCCCACCGTTCACCTGTGGAGTTTTCAAGCCTTCTGGAACTGCCTGGAAATCTGGGCACAGAGAGGCGTGGGGAGGGAGGGGGACCACATGCCTGGAAATTGAGGAGTAGACAGCCCCCGCATCAGGCCACTTGAGGCCCCTGCTTGTGGACAGGCTGAGCAACACTGGTGTTTGGGGAGTCCAGTTTCTGTGGCTCCTCAGGAGGCTGCTGTGACACGGGCCTCTGTGCCCTCTGTAACTCCAGGCTCCAGTTTGGTCTGCATCAAATTAACCTCATCCTGACTATAAAATGGAACAACCACTAGGGAAAACGGTATGGCTCTTCCTTAAAAAACTCAAAATAGAACTATTCTGTGATCCAGCAATCCCACTCCTAGGTATATACCCGAAACAAACAAACAAAAAACAAACCCATTGTTGTTCAGTCGATTCTGACTTACAGCGACCCTATAGGACAGAGTAAAACTGCCCCATAGTGCTTCCAAGGCTGTATATCTTTATGGAAGCAGACTGTCACATCTTTCTCCTGCAGAGCAGCTAGTGAGTTCAAACTGGCTAGTGAGTTTGAACCACTGACCTTTCAGTTAGCAGCCAAGCGCTTAACCACTGTACCACCAGGGCTCCTTGATATATACCCTTGAGACCTAAAAGTAGTGACATGAACAGACATACGCACACCTATGTTCATTGCAGCATTATTTACAATAACAAAAAGATGCCAACAACCGAAGCGTCCATGAATGGATGAATGGATAAGCCAAATGTGGTAATATACATACAATGGAATACCATGCCAACATAAAGAACAATGATGAGTCAGCGAAACATATTATAACATGGATGGACCTGGAGAGCATAATGCTAAGTGAAATAAGTCAAGCACATAAGGACAAATATTGCATGATCGCTCTAGAAGAAGATAAGAATAGATACATATAAAGAGACCAATGTTCATTGGTAGTTACCAAGGAGAGATGGAGGAGGGGAAGGAGAAGCACGCTTTAGACTGGAGATACTTGTTATTTTGGGTGATGGAATAGTGGCACCGAATGTGGGTGTAGTGAGCACAGCACGACCAAAGTAAATGATGTTGCCAAGAAGCACTCAAGAGAAAAGGATGCCTGTATTAAAGAATTTGACATATATAATATGGCAACAGCTGCAACAAAGACCAAAAAAAAAAGAGCATATGATCGCATATAGATGGGAATAGGTATACAGGTGTATGGGTAGGTACAGGTGTATACATATATGCAAATCGATAGACGTATCTATGTGTGCGTGTAAATACAGGTGTGTGTGAGCAGGCAAATATATTCTTGAAGACACAACTACAGGTACTCCTCAGACATAACCATATACCTTCTGAGATTGGTTTTCTAGGTTCGAAAGTTTAGGAACATAGTCTCATGGGACATCCCAGTCACCTGGCATAATATAGTTCACAAAGTTCATGTTCTGCATCCTAGAAAAGTGAGTAGCGTTTGTGGTCTTGAAAGCTTGCAAGCAGCCGTCGAACATACAGCTATTGGTCTCTACTTGGCAGGAGCAAAAGAGTAAGAAGGAAATCAAAATCTCAGAGAAGAAACAAGTATACAAAGGTGATGGCCTACATGAGCCATGGCCTCGTCTACCCTGACCGTTCTGATTGGGGTCACAATAGATAGACCCTGAAAAAATGAGAGAAAAATGTAGAACAAAACTCACATTCTTAAAAAAGGCCAGACTAACTGGACCAGTGGAGACCAGAGGGCGCCCTGAGACTATAGCCCTGAGTCTTTCCTTAAATCTTGAACTGAAACTATCCCCTGAGATCACCTTTTATCAAAATAGCAGAGTGGTACACAAAATCAAGGATGTTACCTGTTAGTACGGTGTGCTACTAAAAAATTATCTGTCCCCTGAAACTACAGCCCCTGGATACTCTGCTAACCCAGAACTGAAACCATTCCTGAAGCCCACTTTTCAGACAAAGATCCGACAGGCCTATAAAACAAAAAATAATACATGTGAGGAATGTGCTTCTTAGTCCAATCAAATATACAAGATCAAACGGGCAACTCCTGTCCAAAAGCAGGATGAGAAGGCAGGAAGGGACAGGGACTGGATGAATGGACACAGGGAACCCAGGGTGGAAAGGGGAAGCATGCTGTCACATTGTGGGGATTACAACTAATGTCACAAAACGATGTGTGTATAAATTCTTGAATGAGAAATTAACTTGAACTATAAATTTTCACCTAAAGCACAATAAAAAAATGAAAAAAACAAAACTATTTAAAACCAAAAAACCATCCGAATGAGACCAAAAGCTCAACATGTGCTCTAAAGCGGAGACAAGAAGATAAGGGGGCAGGGAAATGAGAGCAGTAGGAAGGAAACACTAAACACGATTAAAGAGAATGTCGACACATTGTGAAAACGAAACTAACCTCACTGAACAATTTGCGTGGCCATTGTCAAATGGGAACCTAATTTGCTCTGTAAGCTTTCACCAAAAATACAATAAAATATTATTTTTTTAAAAAGCTCATCCTGCTTCTTGATTGGCATTATCATGAGTAAACAACAGGCTTTTGACGTAGAAAACCAATGTATTTGAATAAAATATCATGGTTATCTTCTTTTATGCTGGAGTTCTACATAAGACTTTATTTGTAAACGGATCTATCATTGAAACAGATTTGAAAGCTTCTAGTCTAATTCTTTACGTCACTGTGTGGAAACGTGATTTTTGGAAAAATCGGTTGATCATAATGAGTAAAGTGGGGAAAATAGGATAAAAAATGATGCTGAGATACAAGAACGAAATACTGTACCTGTTATAATGTTAAAGCTTGTGTGTGTGGTGTTTTGTTAGGTGCCGTCCAGTCAGTTCCACCCCATAGAGACCCTACGTACAACAGAATGAAACACTGCCCAATCCTGTGCTATCCCCACAATCTTTGCTATGTTTAAGCCCATTGTTGCAGCCACTGTGTCAATCCATCTCATTAAGGGTCTTCCTCTTCTTCTCCAAACCTCCACTTTACCAAGCATGATGTCCTTCTCCAGCGACTGGTCCTTCCTGATAACATGTCCATAGACTTGCTTCCAAGAAGCTGTACTTCTTCCAAGACAGATTTGTTTGTTCTTCTGGCAGTCCATGGTATATTCAATATTCTTCGCCAACACCATAATTCAAAGGCGTTAATTCTTCTTTGGTTTTCCTTATTCATTGTCTAGCTTTCGCGTGCATATGAGGTGATTGAAAATACCATGGCTTGGGTCAGGCGCACCTTAGTCCTGAAAGTGGTATCTCTGCTTTTTAACATTTTAAAGAGGTCTTTTGCAGCAGATTTGCCCAACTCAATATGTTATTTGATTTTTTGACTGCTGCTTCCAAGGGCGTTGATTGTGAATCCAAGTAAAATGAAATCCTTAACAACTTCAATCTCTTCTCCTTTTATCATGATGTTGCTTATTGGTCCAGTTGTGAGGATTTTGGTTTTCTTTATGTTGAGATGTAATCCACACTGAAGGCTGTGGTCTTTGATCTTCATCAGTAAGTGCTTCAAGTCCTCTTCCCTTTCAGCAAGCAAGGTTGTGTCATCTGTATACTGCAGGTTGTTGATGAGTCTGCCTCCAATCTTGATGCCGCATTCTTCTTCATAGAGTCCAACTTCTCTGATTATTTGCTCAGCATACAGATCGAATAAGTACGGTGAAAGGATACAACCCTGACGCACAACTTCCCTGATTTTAAACCACGCAGTATCCCTTTGTTCTGTTGGAATGATTGTCTCTTGGTCTATGTACAGGTTCCCCATGAGCACAATTAAGTGTTCTGGAAAATTGTATATAGAGGTTGCAAAATCATTATCTAAAAACAAAATTAGGCCTAGGAAAAAAATGATTGGAAGGACACTGGAGGATGTAGAAATGTTCTATAATCAGGTTACTTTTATAATAGTAAAAAATGTTAAGGCTCTCTTGCTGGAATATGTCACTGTGATTTGGCTCAATTTTCTTCAACAAATACCTGTGGAGTACCTACCCTGTGCTCTGCTCTGCATCAGGCCCTGGGGATGCCTTTCTCACAGAGCGAGCTTAAATCTAGCAACAGAAGCAGATGTCTAGGTGATTACAATAATTTTATACATATAATGTGCAATAATGAAGTATGTTGTTAGTTGCAGTCAAATCAGCTCCAACTCATGGTAACCCCACGTACGACAGAACAAAATGTAGCCCAGTTCCGTGCCAACTTGCTGATCATTGATCGGTATGTTTGAGTCCGTTGCTGCAGTGCAGTGTCTTCCACCCTAGGAGGCACTATATCAGACAATATTCTGTTGTGATCCATAAGGTTTTCATTGGCTAATTTTCAGAAGTGCATCTTCAGGCCTTTCTTTCTAGCCTTAGTCTGGAGCTCCTCTGAAACCTGTCCACCATGGGTGACCCTGCTGGTATTTGAAATACCGGTGGCATAGCTTCCAGCATCATAGCAACAGGTAAGCCACTTGCTTAGGACAAACTGACAGACAGGTGATGGAACGAAGTATGTATACAGGGGTAAGTGCTACTGACTTCGAGTGACTTACCCCATCTGGGTCACTGGGGAGGTGACTTGAGTTGGGTCCCAGGTTTTTAAAGATATCCCCCTATCCCAGACAACACATGGCTATAAAATGAGGTGTTTTTAAGTAAGAGATAGCCTTTGCATGCCACACAGCCATTTGTAAAATCCTTGCACTTAAGTGGTGGTGCCTAGGGCTGGCTAAGGTAGGGAGGCTTCAGCTGCTGCCCTTTGCCCCCAGATCTCCATAGTCCCTCCTGAGCCTCTCCAAATAAACATACAATCTGAGTAGAAACAGTGTTCAAATACCTTATCTAATTGGCTCCTCACAACAACCTTCAAAGTAGACATTGTTATCCTCCCCATTTTACAGGAGAGGAAACTAAGGCTTACAAACATTAAATAATCAGCCCAAGGGCCCACAGCTCAGAGAGGGCAGAGCAGGGACTGAAGCTGAGGATTTCCGACTCGGGGTCCATTCCACCTGACTATTTCCACCCCTGTGGGCCTCCTTGCCCCAGCTGACCTTCTCCGAGTCTGGTGGTGGATACGGTAGGTTCTGTCTCAGCAGGATGGTCTTGGAGCCCCACCGAGGCTCGGCTGGGCTTGGCTTCTCTAGATGTCGCCGGCAGCGGCCCCCAATCTCAGCCAGCCAGGCCTGCCCCACCCAGAGAAGACGGTACCAGAAAGGCCCTCTGGGCCTCTGCTCCTCTCTCTGCCTCTGTCAGCCCCAAAAAGGTTTTTGGAAGAGGTCCCTTCCCTGACCCTCCTTCCACCCGAGAGCCAGCTCGCTTGGGGACTGAGAGCCTTTCCTTGTTGTGAGGCAGTCTTGTGTTCACACCCCCACCGCACCCCCAGCTCTAGAAGCCCTCCTGGTGCCACCCGGGCCTCCGGCTCCGCATGGCCCTGAAAGGTAAACCACCCCAACTAGGTAAAGACCCCAAAGGACAGATGGTCGCATTTGGCTGATTGGCGAGGCCCATATTGCCAGCCAGCGAGGGCAGACTCACAGCTTAGTTAACCTCTCTAAGCCTTACGTTCTTTATTTATAAAATAAACCAGTTGCCGTGGAGTCGACTCCGACTCATGGCAACCCCATGAGTGTTAGAGTAGAACTGTGCACCATAGGGTTTTCAATGGCTGACTTTTTGGAAGTAGATCATCAGGCCTTTCTTCTGAGGCACCTCTGGGTAGACTAGAACCTCCAATCTTTCGATTAGCAGCTGAGAATTAACCATTTGCACCACCCAGGGATTCTTCTAGGTGCTTAGGGACTGGAATTATTGCCCTCTGCTGTCAAACAAAACTCCAGGGGTCAGAGGCCTGCAGAGCTCAATGAACCAGACCCCACTGGCACGAGAGCTGTTGAGGGCGTGGGCTCTGATGCCAGCGTCCTGTGCTCTGATACAGGCTGCGCTTTGAGATTAGCAGTGGCCTGATACGTGGGTTTAGCAATGTAGGTTTTAAAATCTTGTTATTAAAAAATGACATTTCATTTTTAATACAACATTCAAGATTATTCTGAAAATTAAAACATATGCCATACCTTGCCAGCACAACTTATTTTAGAACGGTTTCTAGTTATTCCGTTTTATATTCTGTTATTGTTGTTTATCATTATTATATCCCAAACGTATTGACTGCTCCCTCCCTCGCCCCCCAGTCCAACCTATCACTGAGACCTGGCTGACCTGGAGGGCAACTCTGCCCACTTCTCAGCCCTACAGCCATCGCCTTATCAGGCTTCCCCCGCCTACGAGGTAGGTGAGTACTGGGGCCTTCTGAGGCCTCTCTTTGCTCCCTCTTATGAACCTCAGCCCCTCCACGTAGTTGGCAGAATTATCTTTTAATTTCATTTTATTGTGGCAAAATATAACACACATTTACCATTTGAACAGTTTTTAAGTGTACAATTCGGCGGCATTAATTACATTCACAGTGCCTGCAAACATCACCACTATTCACTCCCAAAATGTTTCATCGCCCCAGACAGAAACTCAGCGCCCCTTAAGCAACGGCTGCCTTTGTCCCCTCCCATCCGCTTCTGGTCACTGCTAACAAACTTTGGTCTTTATGCATTCGCCTCTTCTGGGTACCGCAGGTAAGTGAGATCGTACAATACTTGTCCTTTTGTGACTGACTGACTGCACTCAACATAATGTTTTCAAGGTTCGTCCATGGTGGAGCATGTATCAGGACTTCATCTCTCCTTATGGATGAATAATACTCCATTGTATTATTATGCACGTACCACACTTTGTTTATGCATTCATCTGTTGACAGACACTTGGGTTGTTTCCACCTTTTGGCTACTGTGATAGAATTTATCTTTTAAAGTTGCAAATCAAACCTGTTTTACTGTGTATACTTTCACCAAAAACACAATAAAATATTAAAAACAAAAAACCTGCTGTTGTTGTTGTTAGGTTCCATCAAGTCGGTTCCAACTCACAGGGACCCTACATACAACAGAACAGACCACTGCCTGGTCCTGTGCCATCCTCACAATCGTTGTTGTGTTTGAGCCCATTGTTGCGACCACCATGTCAATCTGTTTCATTGAGAGTATTCCTATTTTTCACTCTTCCTCTACTTTACCAAGCATGATGTCCCTCTCCAGGGACTGGTCCCTCCTGATAACATGTCCAAAGTACGAGAGACGAAGTCTCACCATGCTCGCTTCTAAGGAGCACTCTGGCTGTACTTCTTCCGAGATAGACTTGTTCGTTCTTCAGGCAGTCCATGCGATAGTCAATATTCTTCTCCAACACCGTAATTCAAAGGTGGCAGTTTTTCTTCGGTCTTCCTTATTCATTGTCCAGCTTTTGCATGCCTATGAGCCAACTGAAAGTACCATGGCTGGGTCAGGTGCACCTTAGTCCTCAAAGTGACACCTTTGCTTTTCAACACTTTAGAGGGGTCTTTTGCAGCAGATTTGCGCAATGCACATCAGATCATGTCACTCTCTTGCTTAAAACTCCCATGGCCTGGGACCTGCCCTCCAGCCCCCGCCCCCCTGTGCTTCATCCACAGGGGCTGCCTCCGGATTCCAGAACACACCAAGCCACACTCAACCACACTCGCCTGCTGCCTGGAACGACTACCGCCAGCCCTTTCCACGCTGAGGCGTTCTCCTCCCAGCTGTGGCCTCCTCCTCGGCGAGGCCTCCCCGTCACTCTCTCTTTCCTCACTGTTTACTTCCTTCACATTATCTGGTTTCTTTGGTGGCTTGTTTAGCGTCTGTCTCTCTCCCTGGAATGTGAACCTCACGAGGACGCAGGCCTGTCGTCTGGGTCACTGCCTGTGCGAGGCTCAGTAACGACGTGTCGGTGAGCGCCTGGCTGGCGGCGCTGTCAGACTGTCTGGTCAGTGTGATTTGTGATCGCTGGCCTGTCTTGTCCTAACTGCTCATTTATAAAAATGCTAACGTGACGAGGTGGTGTACTGCCTGGGAAAGGGCTGACCTACGTTGTTCGGAATCCTGGTTTTCCTCCTGTCTTCCTCTTCCTCACTTCCGTACCTGATCATAGAGCTTAGACTAAAGGTCTCGCTTTCCCCTCACGTAAGCGGTATCCGTCCTCTGCTTCCGGTTGCCATCGAGCGGACCCCGACTCATGGCGCCCCCGTGTGTCAGAGTAGAACTGTGCGCCACAGGGTATTCAATGGAAGCAGAGCGCCTTTCTTGGACTTGAACCTCCCACCTTTCCGTTAGCAGCTGAGCAAATTAACTATTTGCATCACCAGGGACTCCCATCCTCACCTTTCTCCCTACTGATTTCGTGAAGATGTAAGGAGCCAGGGAATTTAAGAATATGGCAAGAAATAAAGAACTTTAAAAATAAAGATATCAAATCTTCTTCCCTCAGAGAAAAAGCAGCCAAGGAAAACGTAAATTAAAAATTATCTGAGTTTTTTTCTAGAGAAATAGCCGACGTTCCATTCTTTTACATTTAAAAGTTTGTAATGGGGGAAAATCTATTCAGTAAATACAAAAAGCAATTTTTTTTCCAAATTACATATTTCTATAAAAATGCAGAGAAATAAGTAGTTAGAAAAAGATGAAGAGATCATTAAAAAAAAGCTTCTACTGACTTTAGTTAAAGAACAGGCAAAGACCCAAGTGTTATACTCTAATATATTTTTTTATATGTTGCAAATATCTCATCCACTCTTGGTTTACCTTTTCCTTTATGGTGTCCTAAAATAATCTTCTTATTGAAATATAGCCTACATACAAAAAAGTGAATAAATCATCATGTGCAATGCATGTATTTTTTTTTTAACAAATGAACTGTGTCTCCAGCATCCGGATCAAGAAACAAAACATTGCCACATCCCCAATGCCCCTTTATGTCATCACCTCCCCAAGGGTAGCCACTATCCTGACTTCTAACACCATAAATCATTTGTCCCTGTTCTTGGAATTTATATAAATGGAATATGAAGTAGGTACTCCTTTGTGCATATGTATGTGAGATTCAGCATATTGTTTTGGGTAGCTGTCGTTCATTAATTCTTGTTGCTTTATGTTGTTAGGAGCCGTGAGTCAGTTCCGACTCCTGGCGACCCTATGTACAACAGAACAAAACACTGCCCCGTCCTGCACCATCCTCACGATCATGGCTATGTTTGACCCCATTGTTGCAAACACTGTGTCAGTCCATCTCACTGAGGGTCTTCCTCTTTTTCACTAACCCTCTACTTGGCCAAGCGTGATGTCCTTCTCCAGGGACTGGTTCCGCTTGATAACATGTCCAAAGTACATGAGACAAAAAGTCTCGCCATCCTCACTTCTAAGGAGCATTCTGGCTGTACTTCTTCGAAGACAGATTTGTTCTGTCTTCTGCCAGTCCATGGTATAGTCACCATTCTTCACCAACACCATAATTCATAGGCATCAGTTCTTCTTCAGTCTTCCTTATTCATTGTCCAGCTTTCACATGCATATGAAGGGACTGAAGATACCAGGGCTTGGGTCAGGCGCACCTTAGTCCTCAAAGTGACACCTTTGTTTTTGAACACTTTAAAGAAGTCTCTTGTAGCAGATTTGCCCAATGCAATACGTCCTTTGATTTCTTAACTGTTGCTTTATAGTGTTCCATTTTGGAACAGTTTACCCATTCTGCTATTGATGCACATCGGGGTAGTTTCCACTTTCGGGTATTATGAACAATGTTGCTATGACCATTCTAGTACACAGTTTTAATGAACAGATAGACACATTTCTGTAATTGCCGTCCAGTCGATTCTGACTCATAGTGGCCTGATAGGACAGAGTAGAACTGCCCCATAGGATTTGCAAGGAGTGGTTGATGGATTTGAACTGCAGAACTTTTTGGTTAGCAGTGGAGCTCTTAACCACCGTGGTTGCTGTAAGTTGGGAGCGACTTGATAGCACACAACAACTGCAACAATCTTTACAGAAGCCAGTCGCCAAATCCTTCTCCCACGGAGCCACTGGGTGGGTTCAAACCAACCTTTTGGTCAGCAGCCAAGCTCTTAACCATCGCGTCTCCAGGGCTCTTTACCCTGGTCATACTCGTCATGGAGGAGTTGATTCTGACTCACAGGGACCCTGTAGAACGGAGTAGAACTGCCAGAAAGGGTTCCAAGGCTGTAATCTTTACTGAAGTAGATTGCCACATCCTTCTTCCGCAGAGCAGTTGGTGGGTTTGAACTGCTTACCTTTTGATTAGCAGCCAGGCGCTTAACCACTGCGCCACCAAGGCTCCTTTGCTGGTCATAGGATATGTATATATTTAGCTTCAGGAGATATTGGGAGAAATGCCAACACTTGGTATTTTTGGTCTTTTTCGTTATGGTGGAAGTGTATAGATACTCCACTGTGTTCTAACTTGCGTTTCTCTGATGACTAATGAAATTGTGCATCTTTTCATGTGCTTATTGATTTGGATCTCCTTTTTGTGACAAGTTGCAACTGTAGGCATAAGCAGGGATATTACCTTTTAATACCTGCTGTAATTGACATTTAAAATTATCCTTTTCATCATAAGACAGGCTAGAAAAAGTAAAACAATAAATACAAAAATAATTAGAACTTTAAGGAAGAACAGCTTAAAACAATACTTAGGAGTCATTTTTATAGCTATTATACTAACAACAGGGCCCTGGTGGCATAGTGGTTAAGCGTTTGGCTGCTAACCAAAAGGTTGGCAGTTCGCATCCACCAGCCACTCCTTGGAAACCCTGTCGGGGTAGTTCTACTCTGTCCTATAGGGTCACTATGAGTTGGAATCGACTCGACGGCAATGGGTTTGGTCTTGGTATACTAACAACACAAGAAAATGCATTTTGAAAATTCCCTGTGCTGTCAAGTATTCCGAGATACACTCGTTTAATTCTGGAGACTTTAAAAAAGTGAACATTCCTTTTGGAGAGCAATTGGAGCCCTGGTGCACAGTGGTTAAGAGCTTATTTGCTAACCGAAAGGTTGGCAGTTCAAATCCACCAGCTGCTCCTTGGAAACGCTATGAGGCAGTTCTATTCTGTCCTATGAATTGGAATCGAATTGATGGCAACAGGTTTGGTGGGTTTTTTTGGACAAACAGAGTACAAAAATGTCAGTACCATCTGTGACTAGACCCCCAGGGAAATAGATCAAAAGAAGATGTATGCTATATGGACAAGATGTGTGTAGTAGCAGGGTTTCTAATCGTGGAAACCGGAAACACTTTCAGAATTCAAAAACAGAATCATGAAGTCAACTATGGAGTGCCCACATCATCCAAGTATGCACCTGTTGAAATGGCGCAGTAAATATGTAAAATAGGGAAGAGTACAAAATCCTACTGAGTTAAAAAAAATCCTTCAAACTTGGAGACAGATTATTAAAATCTGGTAACCATGTGAATAAAAATTTCAAGAGAATAAAGAGAAATGAAGATTATAGGATTCTGGGTGAAATTAATTCTGTTTTTTCTCCCTTTTCAAGTTCCAAAATAATTATCAGAAATCTAGCTGCCCTCTGGGGTGTTGCCAGGGTCAAAGTCAGGGGTGGGGAGCAATGAGCCCCCACTCTTTGCCTGGAGGACCCCTACTTTCTTTATGTATCGTATTAAATGGTCAGATTCCTAACTCCCAAACACACACTTTAATTTTCTCTCCAAGTGCCTTGGGCGTTTCCTGCCCACACGTTTCCTCCTCTTGGGGACAGATGGGCTGAGTTTGAATCTCAGCTCCACCACCTACTCTAACTAGCAGGTTACTTCATCGCTCTGTGCCTCAGATGCCTCATCTGTAAAATGGGAATAATGAAGCGGCCTCCCCAGAGCATTGTGGTGAGGAGCCAGTGAACCAACACGTGTAAAGGGCACTGTGTTCTTGGCTCACAGTTAGCGTTACCTACGTGCTGGTTATGATTATTATTATATAGAGGACGCCATGTAGCCATTAAAAACAATGTTTTTGAAGAACTTTCTTCAAAATATAATATTATTATATTCTGGAATATAATAATATTAAGTGAAAACAGCATTCCCATCTATGAACAACATGACCTTAGGTTTGAAGAAAACAACAGTTGTGGTCGAGTTGATGCCGACTCATGGTGACCCCATGTGTGTCAGAGTAGAACTGTGCTCCATAGGGTTTTCAAAGGCTGATTTTTCAGAATGGAAAATCAGAACTTTCTTCCAAGGCGCCTCTGGGTGGATTCGAACCTCCAACCTTCCCTTATGTTAGTAGCTGAGCATTTAACCATTTGTGCCACCTAGGGATGTCATTGTGTATGAAACCCAAACCCATTGCCGGCTAGTCGATTCCAACTCATAGACCCTATAGAACAGAGTAGAACTGCCCCATAGGGTTTCCAAGGAGCGGCTGGTGGATTCGAACTGCCGACCATTTGGTTAGCAGCCAAATGCTTAACGGCTGTGCTACATACATACATATGAATTCATGGCAAAATGAACGGAGGGATACACACACACAGAGCACGTTAACTGTTTGTGCCACCCAGAAACTCCTAATTTTGAATAGCATTGATAAAAATATACCAGTATATGTAACAGAAGTTGTATCTGGTTGCTATGCTTATTGATAATTTTTTTCTTCTGAATAGCTTTCTGCAATTTCAAAATTTGCTACATGAGCAGTAGAGAGAGTAGAAAAAGCAATACATTTTTATAAAATAATACTTTTTAAAAGATTTGATAAGCTCATGTCCTAACCGCTCCTTTCCTGCCAGGGGAGTGTGGCTCATGATCATGGCCTGAATCCTGCCCTGGTTGACCTGAGGTGAGAAGAGGGAGTGCTCACCATTGACCAGTGGGTGGCCCTGGGCAAGTCCTATGCTCTCTGTGGCCTCCGTTTCTTCACCTGGGAGGGCTCTGTTCTCCCACAGGGTTTTTGGAGGGAAGAAGATGACCACTGAACAAATGCACATTGAAAGTGCTGCCCGTGTAAGGAGTTAGCATTGGGACCCTGTGACTGCAGCGCCCCCTGCTGGCCGCCCAGGCTCAGGGTCCGCTGAAAGCCCATCCCTGCTTCCCCTACCTCTGTGGGCCCAGGAGGGCACTGCCGAGAGCCTGATCAGGGGCATGTGGGAGTCCTCTGGCCCACACCCAGCCCCTTCGTGTTTCCTCCTTTCCTCCCCTTCCTCTCATTTGCTCCTTCCACACCATACCCCGGGGCGAGTAGGGACCTCGAGAGACCTCACACAATTCTTACCAATAACAATCCCCTACCCCTGGACTGGTGTCCCTGTTGGCACAAACAGTTAAGTGCTCCACTACTAGCTGAAAGTTTGGCAGTTCGAACCCATCCAGAGGTGCCTTGAAAGACAGAGCTGGCGATCTGCTCCAAAAAGCCATAACCTTGAAAACCCTCTGGAGCAGTGCTACTTGGAGCACACGGAGCCACCCAGAGTCACAATCAACTCGATGGCAACTAACAACAGCGACAATCCTTGGACAGTTCTCGACAACTTTAGGACGCAAGATGTGTTTCCGAATGCTCTTTCATTTGAGAAGGAGCCCTGGGGGAGCAATGGTTAAGTGCTCAGCTGCTAACTTAAAGACTGGTGGCTTGAACCCACCCAATGGCTCTGTGGGAAAAAGACTTGACAATCTGCTTTCATAAAGATTAAACCAAAAAAAACAAACCCGTCGCCTTCGAGTTGATTCTGATTCATAGTGACCATACTGGACAGAGTCGAACTGCCCCACAGGGTTTCCAAAGCTGTAAATCTTTATGGAAGCGACTGCCACATCTTTATCCTGTGGAGCGCCTGGCGGATTTGAACTGCCGATTTCTTGGGCAGCAGCCAAATGCTTAACCACTGCGCCACCAGGCATCCTTCCATAAAGATTACAGCCTGGGAAACCCCATGGGGCAGCTCTACTCTGCCACATGGGGTCACCAAGAGTCAGAATCGACTAGACCGCACCGGTTTTGTTTGTTTTCTTGGTATATAGTGCTTATTATGTTCTGGGAACTAAAAAACAAACAAAACCAAAGCCATTGCCATCCAGTCGATTCTGACTTACAGTGACCCTATAGTACAGAGTAGAATTGCCCCATAGGGTTTCCAAGGCTGTAAACTTTACAGAAGCAGACTACCACATCTTTCTCCCGTGGAGAGGCTGGTGCGTTGGAACCACCAACGTTTCCGTTAGCAGCTGAGCATTTTTAGCCACTGTGCCACCGGGGCTCCTTTCTGGGAGCTAAGAGCTTAATAAATACTGATGTAAACAACCATGCAAAGAAGTCTCTATCATCATCATCTTCCTATAGCTGTGAAAACTAAGGCACAGGGAGGAGGCCAACATCAGCTGACCGGTAGAGCCCTAGAGCTGGGCTCCAACCTGGGCGGCACCGCTCTGCACCCTGTGGCTTGACCCGCACGCAGTATTGCCTGAGCGCAGGCGCTGGGGCCACCCAGAAGCCGGGGGCAGTGCAGGCTAGAGGGGTCTCTGCTGTGAGAAGCTAGCACCCCTGACTTGGGTCTCAGTCACACACTGACACACCACTTTATTTATTTTAGGTTCCGTCTTAATTCTTTAAGTGCCCTGAGCACTGAGTGATTGGCACTATTGCCAAACTTGGTCACATTAACGGGGGCCTGTAGGTAGTTGGGAGCCTGGTGGTGCAGTGGTTAAAAGCTCAGCTGCTGATCAAAAGGTCAGCAGTCTGAATCCACCAGCCGCTCTATGCTGTCCTGTAGAGTCTCTATGATTTGGAATTGACTTGATGGCAACTGGTTTGGTTTTGGTTTTTTATAGGCAGTTGAGTCAGAATCGACTTAATGGCACTGGGTTTGGTTTTCCTTTTATAGGCAGTTGAATGGTGCCACAATGGTGGGCAGTGGTGGTTTAGTGGTAGAATTCTCACCTTCCATGTGGGAGACCTGAGTTCAATTCCCAGCCAATGCACTTCATGCACAGCCACCACCCGTCAGTCAGTGGAGGCTCACGTGTTGAACGGTTTTGGTTGAGCTTCCAGACTAAGACATACTAGGAAGAAAGACCTGGCCATCTACTTCTGAAAATCAGCCAGTGAAAACCCTATGGATCATAACATTCTGATTCCGTTGTGCAGGGGGTCACCAAGAATCTGAGGTGACCCGAGGGCAGCCTACAACACTCCTCACTGGGGAGCTAATGAGACTCCACCTTAGCATTAGCATTACCTTGGCCCAGCCACAGTTATCAGCCCTTATAGATGTCTGTTTACTAAACAATGAGCTCCTTAAGGGTGGGGCCCAGTCTTTGTTTCCCCGGCTCTAAGGTGACTGGGGATTGATAGATGCTCACTAAATGTTGATTGAATGAATGAACCGTGGATGAGATAAACTGGCAGCCCAGAAGCAACCCATCCACTGGGATTAGGGGATTGTTTACCCATGAGCTCCACCCCCAGCTGTAGCTGTACATTCTGTGAGACTGCTCTCCAGGCCATTTCCCCTCACCCAGCCCTGAGCTCAGCCCTTCCCTTGCCCACACTTCTCCAACCATGACCTGCCCCTCCTTGAGATTTAGCCCCTGCCGTGGCCCTGCACTAGTCTTTCCTCCTTAGGGGCCTGGCCCCCAGTGACCCCTAGCGTGACCCGAGCAGTCAAGGTCCCCAGGCCTGCTGCTCTCCTGTGGTCACTCTATCTTGTCCCAGTTGGTCCCATGGACTGTCAGCCTTAATCCTGTGGGCACATCTGAACTAGAGTGGCCTAAACCTTACTGGGCCTAGAACCAATTTGGCATCCCAGGAACCCTTGGGATTCAAAAACTGGGGGCACTGATTGGGGTTCTCCAGAGTACAAACCTCCACTGGGTGTAATGGGATCAGCTGGGATGTGGGGAGGTGGGGCAGAGATGGTGAACTTGAGGGCCCAAGGGTTTGGGTGAGGCCTAGAACTAGGCCAGTCTCTCTTGCTGGGTGAGTGACACTGTATCTTCATGTCTGTATAAAGAGCACTTGGATTCCTCTATTCACCCCCTGGGCCAGATGGTCCCTGGGTGGCGCCAACACCACCAGTTAAGTGCTCAAGTACCGGCCAAAAGATGGGCAGTTTGAACCCACCCAGAGATGTCTTGGAAGACAGTCCTGGTGATCTGCTTCCTAAAGGTCACAGCCTTGAAAATCCTATGGAGAAGTTCTACTCTGCATACATGGGTTTGCCTGAGTTGGAATTGACTCGATGGCAAATTACAATAACAATACGCCAGATGCTACATCCCATTCTCTCTCTTGGGCAGGTGTAGCTCAGAGGGGCTCTTGGTTTGGAATCCAGTTGGAGGTGTCAGCCTCTTCGGGAGTTTCAACTGCAGAGTCTCTGGCAGGAGGCCCTGAGGCCATGTGGGCTTGGGACATTAGTGACATGCCAGCCACCGCTCATCAACTCAACCAAGACCTCCCTGGCTACCTGCACAGATGCTTATAACCCAAGGCATGGTAGGCCTGAGGGGATGGGACTCAGCTTCTGCTGGGGAGGTGCCAGCTCCTTCAATGGGCCTCAGCCAGGCAGATGACTCCTCCTTCTGGGGGAACTCACACAAGCCTGAGTCCTGCCTTTCTTCCTCAGAGCGTAAGACCAGCCTCAGGACCTTTGCCTCATGGGCCTCCCCTGAAGAGAGAATGAGAGCCAGCTGCTTAAGATTGCTGTATGGATGTTACGTATAAATTTTTAAAAAGTGAGCCACTCCAGTGAGAGACAGCATCCTTGTGGCCTCCAGACGGTCCCCGACTGCCTTGCGGAGGTCATCCTGCCCACCCCAGCAGCAGCCTTCCTTCTGGCAAGGACTCTGCAGGCTTCTTGGCAAAGTGTTGGGCTCCACGGCTCAGCCCCTCAGTTGGGTGGAGAATTGGGGGAGGTTTGTATTGTACAATGCAGAGGCTTCTCCATGCTCTGGGGTCAGACAGGCCCCTCTATTGCTTAGAAAGATATGGGGCCACACAGTTTTTGGCCAATGTCTCTGGGGGAGCCCACGAGCTGCCGACAGAGAAGGGCTCTGGGTGATGTCCATGGATGTCTCCACTCATAGTGCCTTGGTAAGTCCTGCTGGTGCAACTGAGGCGCATACTCAGGTACAAGAAGCACGCTGACTTAACGTTCATAATGGGGAGAGTGACCTCAGGTCTTTGCCCAAGCACAGGTTTTTGTTTTTTTAATTGTGCTTTAGGTGAAAGTTTACAGCACAAATTAGTTTCTCATTCAAAAATTTATACACAGACTGTTTTGTGACATTGGTTGCAATCCCCTCATTGGGTCAACACCCTCTCCCTTTCCACCCCGGGTTCTCCGTGTCCATTCGTCCAGTTTTCCTGTACCTTCTTGCCGTCTCGTTCTTTGCTTTTGGGCAGGTGTAGTCCACTTGGTCTCATATACTTGATTGAACTAAGAGGCACTTCCTCACATGTGTTAGATGTAGAACATCTTCTTTATGAACTATATTATGCCAGTTGACCTAGATGCCCCTGAGACTCTGGTCCCCAGCCCTCAGCCCCAGCAACTTGGTCCCTCAAGGTGTTTGGATGGGTCTAGGAAGCTTCTGTGATTTTGCCTTGATCAAGTTGTGCTGACTTCCCCTATATTGTGTGCCATCCAAGCACAGGTTTTGATAGTAGGGACCCATAGCCCTAGCTTCTCCAAAGTAATAGGTGATTATGTAGGTTGGTTCCTTTTGAAGGACTGACTCTAGAGCAAACAAATATTATTTGGAAACATGAAATACTTCAAAATTATAATTGGTATCCTCAGAGAAATTCTGGAAGATATCATAACCAGGATGTTATGGAAAGGAACCATCTAAACAAGAAAAAAGCTTTGGAAATTACAATATAACTTATAAAACTAAAAATCCAGCAGCCACAGCCTAAAGACACACAACAACTAAATGTAATGTGGAATCCTGGACGGGATCCTGGAACACAAAAAGGACATTAGGTAAAAACCAAGGACATATGAATAACCAGTTGCTGTCTTGTCAACCTGAACTCATGGTGACCCCATGTGTGTCCGAGTAGAACTGTGCTCCATAGGGTTTTCAGTGACTAATTTTTCAGAAGATTGCCAGGCCTTTCTTCTGAAGTGCCTCTGGGTAGACTCAAACCTCCAACTTTTTGGTTAGTAGACAAGCGCATTACCATTTATACCACCCAGAGACTCCGAATAAACTGTGGACTTTGGTTAATAATAATGTATCAATATTGGCTCATTAATTGTAAAAAATGTCCATGCTAATATAAGATGTTAATGGGGAAACTGGTATGGAATATATAGGAAATGTCTGTTCTATCTCCATAGCTTTTCTATAACTCTAAAACTGTTCTAAAAGAAAGAGTTTATTTAAAAAAAGACAGCCAGATTTTCTAGAATGTAAAGTCATGATTGTCTCTCAGAACGAGGAACCAAAAGGCAGAGACAAAAATAAATAAATAAATAAAAGAAAGGGAAAACAGAGGTTCAACGAGGAGTTCTAGATATGGAGAAGAGAGATCATGGAGACAGGATGGAGCGGGCTGGGATGGGTGAAATGTTACTAAAGGAAGAAAGACGATGAAGAGATTTCCCAAGTTAAAGAAGAACTTAAGACGAAAAGGACTCACAGATCTTGGAGTAAAGAAGGCATTCTTAAATAAGATACAAAAATGAAAGGGTTAATAAATTTGACTTCAACAAAGTACGAACCACTATAAATCTGGAAAGAGCCCCATAAGCAAAGGGAAAATTCCAACCACCGTCTGGGAGAATATATTTATCATGTATATAATCAAGAAAGGATTTGTACCAGAATATATTAAAACAAAACAAAACAAAACAAAAAAATCCTTCTACAATCCAACAATGAAAAGACAAACCTTACAATAAAAGAAAAACAGGCAGAGAAATCTAAATGACCCATAAATACTGGAAAAATTGTTCAATCTCACTGGTATTCAGGGGAATACAAAACTTCCCTTCTCCATCCTACCATTAGATCAGCAAAACGTAGAAACTTCCTTAAGAGAGGGTGAAGATGTGAGCACACAAGTTCTCTTACACACAGTTGGGTAGATCTGTAAATCCACATACTCTTCTTGGAGGGCAATTTGATATTCTGTTATAAAACTGTAAAATATGTTTCCCTTCTCCCCATTTCTCAGTGTGTACCTTAGAGAAATACCCACGCGGGGATGCTCAAGAATGTACATTGCAGAATTGTTTGCAATATGGAAAACAAATCTTAAAGTCCATCAAGGGACTGTTTAGATACTTCAAAACACTATACAGCAATAAAAAGAAGGCAATCGATCTAGGTGGACCAACGTGGAAATATCTCCAAGACGTATTTTTAAATGAAAAAAACAAATTTCAGGACATTATATGCAGTTTGATCCCAATTATGTAAAAAAGAAAAAGAATGCAAAATATACATTTCTATGTGTATATACAATCAGTTGTTGTCAAGTTGATTCCAACTCACGGCGACTCCATGTGTTCCAGAGTAGGACTGTGCTTCACCGGGTTTTCTTTTTTTCTTTTTTGAAAATTTTATTGTGTTTTACAGTCTTACAGAAAGTTTACAGCGCAAATTAGTTTCTCATTCAAAAACTTAGACACAGATTGTTTTGTGACATTGGTTGCAATCCCTGCATTGTGTCATCACTCACCCCTTTCCCTTTCCACCCCGGGTTCTCCGTGTCCATTTGTCCAGTTTTCCTGTCCCTTCCTGCCTTCTCGTCTTTGCTTTTGGGCAGATGTTGCCCATTTGGTCTTGTATACTTGATTGAACTAAGAAACACACTCCTCACACGTATTATTGTTTGTTTTTATAGACCTGTCTAATCTTTGGCTGAATGGTGGACTTCGGGAGTGGCTCCAGTGGCTTCAGTTCTGAGTTTGCAGGGTGTCCGGGGGGCATAGCCCTGGGGGTTCCTCCAGTCTCTGTCAGATCAGTAAGTCTGGCCTTTTATTGTGAATTTGAATTTTGTTCTAGATTTTTCTGGGATCCTGTCAGAGTGGTTGGTGGTGGTAGCCAGGCACCATCTAGTTTTTCTGGGCTCAGGCTGATGGAGGCTGTGGTTCATGTGGGCCATTAGTCCTTTGGACTAATACTTCCTTTGCGTCTTTGGTTTTCTTCATTCATTCTCCTTTGCTCTGCACAGATGGGACCGATAGATGTATTTTAGATGGCTGCTTGCAAGCTTTTAAGACCCCAGATGCTACTCACCAAAGTAGGATATGGAACATTTTCTTTATAAACTGTGTTATGCCAATTGACCTAGACGTCCCCGAGACCATGGTCCCCAGCTCTCAGCACAAGTAACTCGGTCGCTCAAGGTATTTGGACGTGTCTAGGAAGCTTCTATGGCTTTGCCCTTGTCAAGCTGTGCTGACTTCCTCTGTATTGTGTGTTGACTTTCCCTTCACCAAAGTTAGCATTTGTCTACTACCTAGTTAGTGATTTCACCTCCTCACCCTTCCCCTTCCTCGTAACTATCAAAGATTGTTTTTTTCTGTGTGTAAACATTTTCTTGGGTTTTTATAATAGGGTTCTCATCCAATAGTTGCCCTTTTGTAATTGACTTATTTCACTCAGCATAATGCCCTCCAGATTCATCCACGTTGTGAGATGTTTTGTAGATTCATCATTGTTCTTTATTGTTGCATAGTATTTCATTGTGTATATATACCATAATTTGTTTATCCATTCATCTGTTGATGGACATTTAGGTTGTTTCCATCTTTTTGCTATTGTGAATAATGTTACCAGGAACATGGGAGTGTATATATCTATTCGTGTGACGACTCTTATTCTTCTAGGATATATTCCGAGGAGGGGGATTGCTGGATTGAATGGTATTTCTATTTCTAGCTTTTTAAAGAGAGGTTGTATCATTTTCCACAGTGGTTGTACCATTTTACATTTCCACCAGCAGTGCATAACAGTTCCAATCTCCCCTCAACCTCACCAACATTCTGTTTTTTAGAATTAGTGCCAGTATTTTTGGGGTGAGATGGTATCTCGTAATTTTGATTTGCATTTTTCTAATGGCTAATGATCATGAGCATTTCCTCATGTGTCTATTAGCTGCCTGAATATCTTATTTGGTGAAGTGTCTGTTCATATCCTTTGCCCATTTTTCGATTGGATTATTCGTCTTTTTGTTACTGAGGTGTTGAAGTATTCTACAGATTTTAGAGATTAGACCCTTGTCGGATATGTCATAGCCAAAATTTTTTTCCTAGTCTGTAGGTTCTCCTTTTACTCTTTTGGTGAAGTCTTTTGATGAGCATAAGTGTTTAATTTTTAGGAGCTCCCAGTTATCTAGTTTATCTTCTGGTGTTTGTGCATTCTTAGTTATGGTTTGTACTCTATTTAATGACATGTATTAGGGACCCTAGCATTGTCCCTATTTTTTCTTCCATGATCTTTATAGTTTTAGATTTTATATTTAGGTCTTTGATTCATTTTGAGTTGTGTATGGTGTGAGCTATGAGTTCTGTTTAATTTTTTTACAGATGGACATCCAGTTTTGCCAGCACCATTTGTTAAAAAGACTGTCTTCTCCCCGTTTAATGGACTGTAGTCCTTTGTCAAAGATCAGCTGACCATAGGTGGATGGATTCACATCTGAGTTCTCTATTTTGTTCCATTGGTCTGTGTGTCTGTCATTGTACCAGAACCAGGCAGTTTTGACCACTGTGGCTGTACAGTAGGTTCTGAGGTCAGGTAGTGTGAGTCCTCCTACTTTCTTCTTCTTCTTCAATAGTGCTTTAATTATCCAGGGCCTTTTTCCTTTCCATATAAAGTTGGTAATTAGTGTTTCCACCTCGTTAAAGAATGCTGTTGGTATTTGGATCAGAATTGCATTATATCTGTAGATTGCTTTGGGTAGAATGGACATTTTCACAATGTTGAATCTTCCTACCCATGAGCATGGTGTGTTTTCCCATTTACGTGGATCTCTTTTGGTTTCTTACAATAGTGTTTTGTAGTTTTCCTCGTAAGGGTCTTTTATGTCCCTGGTTAGATTTATTTCTAAGCATTTTATCTTCCTAGGGGCTATTAGAAATGGTATTGTTTTCCTGATTTCCTCTTTGATGGTATATAGGCATCCAACTGATTTTTGTATGTTGATTTTTTTATCCTGCTACTCTGCTGAATCTTTTTATTAGTTCCAGTAGTTTTCTGGTGGAATCTTTGGGGTCCTCTATCATATCATCTGCAAATTGGGATAGTTTTACTTCTTCTATTCCAATTTGGATGTCTTTGATTTCTTTTTCTTGCCTTATTGCTGTAGCTAGGACTTCCAGCACAATGGTAAATAGGAGTGGTGGTAAAGGGCATCCTTGTCTTGTTCCGGTTCTCAGGGGGAATGCTTTCAGCCTCCCTCCATTGAGAATGATGTTGGCTGTTGGGTTGTTTTTCTTTTTTATGTCAAGGAATTTCTCTTCTATTCCTATTTGATTAGAGTTTTTATCAGGAATGGATGTTGGACTTCATCAAATGCCTTTTATGCATTGACTGAGATGGCCGTGTGGTTCTTTTCTTTTGTTCTATTTATGTGGTGGATTACACTGACTGATTTTCTAATGTTGAACCATCCTTGCATACATGATATAAATTCCACTTGGTCAAGGTATATATTTTTTTTTTTTTTAGTATGAGCTGAATTCTATTGGCTAGAATTTTGTTGAGAATTCTTGCATCTATATTCATGAGAGATATGGTCTGTAATTTTCTTTTTTTGTGGTGTCTTTGCTTGGTTTTTGTATCAGAGTTATGCTGGCTTCACAGAATGAATCTGGGAGTATTCCTTCCTTTTCTATGCTCTGAAATAGTTTGATGGGAGCTCTTCTATGAATTTGGTAGAATTCTCCAGTGAAGCCATCCGGGCCAGGGCTTTATTTCGTTGGGAGTTTTTAAAATACCTCTTCAATGTCTTCTTGTGTTATATGGATCTGTTCAGATTTTCTATCTCAGTTAGTTTAGGTATGTAGTGTGTTTCTAGAAATTTGTCCATTTCCTCTAGGTTTTGTTTTTTTTCTTTTTGGTATTTTCAATGATTGAAACAAAAAAGATCTAAAACCACAGCTTCTGGAAGAACCACTTGTTTTTTCCTGCTTGTATCTCTCCTCAAACTTGACCTTGGCTTCCCACCAGCCCTTGCATTTAAGAGCAGGGTCTCTGAAGCCATCTTTGTTGACAACAGTTTTGTCCAAAGGGATATCCACAGAGTACCTTAAGGGCATGAGGTGATTGTAGTTGTAAACTTTCGCAAAAGATGTGATCTTTGACCTCTTGGCAATTTTCTTCTTGCCCATGGCAGCTGTTACTTTGCGGGGATAGCAGTCAATTCCAGCCACCAGAGAATGACCGTAAGGACGGTCTGAGGTGCTATCATCAATGTTCTTCATGATGATGGCTTTGCATCTGGAGTAGTGTATGGCCAGGACCATCACCACCTTCCCGAGTTTCATGAACTTGCCCATTTTGACAGCAACCACCCAGGCCTATAGCAGAAAAGCTCCATAGGATTTTCAGTGGCCGGTTTTTTAGGAGTAGATTGCCAGGACTTCCTTATGAGGCACCTCTGGGTGGATCTGAACCACCAACTTTTCAGTTAGTAGCCTAGCGCTTAACCATTTGTGCCACCCAGGGATGTCATTGTGTATATTTACATTCATATTAATTCACGGAAAAATGAACAAAGGGATATACATGAAATGATAGCAGTAGTTACCTTGGGAGAATTTGCAGGGAGACAGAGAAGACAAAGGGGAAAAAATTTTGTTTTATCTGTAATGTTTAAATCTTTCACAATGGAAATTATTTATACCTGCTAATTTTTTAAAAATTGACATTAAAAAAAGCAAAGGCTTCCAAGTGCCTGAGGAGGATGAACGAAAGAAAAGATTGATTTGGTTCTAAGAACAATTTCACTAAGTTTCAGAATACCAGAGATAAAGAAAAGATCCAAAAAACTTCTCAGAGAAAACGAACAGGCCTTGTACAAAGAATAATAATTAGAATGGCATCTAATTTGTCATTAGCAAAGCCAGCTACCCTGATCATTGGAAGACAATGGATCAATGCCTTAAAAATTTTAAGGGAAAATAATTTTTAAAACTAGAATTCTATCCTCAGCCAATTAAGTATAAGGAAAGAGTAAAAATATTTTCAGATATTCATGTTCCCTTTCTGAGAAAGTTACTTAAAGATGTACCCCAGCAAAATGAAGGAGGGCATGAGAAAGAGAAAAACAAAGGACCCAGAAAACAGTTATTCCCATTCAAGACAGCAGTGAAGGGTCATCCCAGATGACAACTGTGTGGTGGCTTTGAGAAAAATCCTAAGTTTGAGCAGGAGGATGGAGGTTTCTGGAGGAAGGGAGGATATCTCTAGAAAAAAAGTGGATCCCATGCAATAGACGGATGGAAGAAAGATGAAATTATCTTGAACATATGGTGAAAGTGTATTATTCTTTTGTCAACAAGCAATAGATAGATGGCTGCTGTTGAGTTGACTCCAACTCATGGCAACCTTATGTATAACAGATTGAAATGTTGCATCATCCTCATGCTCGCTGGCGTGTTTAAGTCCATAGCTGCAACTACTATGCCAATCCATCTCACCAAGGATCTCCCTCACTCTCACTGGCCCTCTACTTCACCAAACATGATGTCCTCCTCCAGAGATTGATCCCTCCTGATGACGTGTCCAAAGCAAGCGAGTCAGACAATGTCCTGTTGTGATCCATAAAGTTTTTGTTGGCTAATTTTTGGAAGTAAATCAACAGGCCTTTCTTCCCAGCCTCTCTTAGCCTGGAATGTCCTCTGAAACCTGTTACTATGGGTGACTCCACTGGTATTTGAAATTCTGGTGGTGTACAAGCAATAAGAAAGGTAATCATCAACTCCAGGAGAAAGGAAAGGCTGAATAAGAAAATCATGGCTCTGTTAGGAGTAATTGATGGATGATAGGAAAAGAGAATCCATTTGTTTTGGATGCCAGAAACACTTTTCTTTGATGACCCAGGGCTTATTTGAGCCCATAGTAAAATTTATGTAATCATAACATCTTTCTTGGTGCTACAATAAATAAATGATATTTACATAATGATAGTAATGTGAATATTATTTATTCGTTTTCAGTTTTTTAAATCAACTTATAAACAAAGGACTGAACAGAATGTAAAGGTTACCAAACTTGACAATGCAGAAGTCACGATGTAGCTGGTAGAGGCCGGGAAAGAAAGGTGGGGGGAGGAAGTGGAAGGGAATGGGGTCATTTCATAGTCTCATTTTACCTGGCGAGACACTGTCTAAAGCTGAGGGAACAAGAAATTGAGGGTGAAGTATATTGTTTGAATTTGTAAAAGCAACAAAACTAAAAATGATGTATTTATTAAAAATTTGGGAGGAGGATGGAATGCTGAGTGAGGGAAAAATGAGCTAAATTCTTGCTTTTCAGAGCAGGGAGACAATATTGCCTGAGTTAAGAAATCAAAGAGGCATAAGCATACTGTTTATGTTTTTGGAGATGAACCACCAGAAGTGCTCTTTGGAGAGAGGGGAAAGATGGAGAGGGAGATTATTGCTTCTCATGATAAACTCTTCTTTGCATTTGATTTTGTACCAGACATGTCTCTGAGATCACACACACACACACACACACACACACACATCCAAAAGGCTCTTTGAAAATTCACCCATCAGCTCCCACCGGGAGCTTCTCAAAGCCCCAAGACCAAGAGGCAGGCCAAATGCCCAAAGGACAGCTTAGAGCTGCATTGTAGAGGAAGCAAAAAGTGTTTCCAGGAGGTGTTGAGCCCCTTGGTGGCCGGAGTGACACATCCCCTAATGAACACGCAGGGAGTGTCACATCCCCTAATGAACATGCAGGAAGGGGATAAAACGTGCCAGCAGCTTTTCACCAAAGTGGATGGCAAAAGCTTGTTTCCTTTCCATGATAGCTGCAAGGCTGAGCCCTTGATAAAATGCTGAAGCTTCTGAGAAAAGGATCTCTCCCAGCAGGAAGGAGCTTATCCTGGGGATTCTCAAATGACTCCGTGCTCATTATTATGTATTTTGTTTACTCAGACCACCTTTCCAATTACTTGTCAGAATGTGCAAATCCTCCCTCCCTGCCTTATCAATCATGCCCTGGGGATTAGAAACTAGGGTAATGACCCTTATCATCATCACCACCCCCTCCACAGCACTTTCCCCTGAAGTGGTCAGAACCCTCCTTCTGCACTGATGAATGAATGCAGTACCCACAGCCTAGAAAATATGATTCAGTCTGAGCCTCTAAGAAACTTCCATTCAAAACAGGGCTATCCCAAAGAAAGGCCAAGTGGACCACGTGAGGTCAGGAAAACTGAGGCCCAGTCTGTCCTGACAACTCCCGGCTCTGTCTCCCAGGGCAGGGAGGTGCCTTAGGATATGTTGTCAGGTGAAAACAGGGTGCAGAACAGTGCAACCAAGCACTTGAGATTATCATACACTTGGCCTTGTGTAGGCTTAGACTGTGCTGCAAGTACATACAGTAAATCCCCGGGTTAAGGACGTCTGACTTACAGACAACTTGTAAGAAGGGACTGCCATAAAGCCTGTTGCATTAAAAATTTGAGTTAAATACAATGGTTCATAATAACGAATGCACACATTACTTTACGACACTCGTGAAACTATTGGAAGTGTTTAAGTATTTTATATGCATAGAAAGGTAAAATATATACTACATACGAAGACAAACATTTAACTGACGCTAAATAAGAACCGTAAGTACCTGTTTCAACTTACCTACAAATTTGACTTAAAGACAGACTTTGGAACAAGGTCCTTGTAACCTGGGGACTGCCTGTACAGGGTCTTGCTTTGGGATTAGGTGCCGCATACATGTGTTTTACAACTTTAAAGTTATATGTTGCTGACTAGTTACCTGAATGAGTACTGGCCTTCATCTGGACTAAGATATCATGTCTCTAACTTTCCACTTCAAATTTCTTAGCAAAAAAGCAGCTCATCAATCCATTCTTCTTCCCTCCTTCCTTCCTCCCTGTCCCTCCCTCCCTCTCCCTCCTCCTGTTCTCTTCCCCCTCCCACTTCTCCCCCCCTCATTCTTCTTGACTCTTTCTCTCTCTTCCTCCCCCGCCTTCCCTTTCTTTCAGCAAATCCAGGCACTGTGCTGGGCATGATAGCAGGACTGAACAAGAGCTGATGCTCTAGGGGGAGAGTCGCACATGAGTCTCTATAATGCCGTGAGGGCTCATCATCCACCTGTTTTCCGGAGGGGCAAAGGGGTATCCAGAGGACATAGTGATTAACTAACGGCGGGTGGGGGGATAGGAGTCTTTGGAATGTTAGGGAAGGATTTTTATGAAGGAAGTGAAATGTATGCTGAGACTTGCCAAATGAGAAATATCTCAAAGGTAAAGAAGAGAGGAAGGGCATTGTGGCGGAGGAAAAAATAGGCAAATAGGTGACCAGCCAGGGTCTGATTGGTGAGAGGCCAGAATGCTGAGTGGGGTGGGGGTGAGGAGGGCAGAGTGTGGGGGCTGGAAAGCCAGGCTGGGCCCTGGAGCAGAAGAGCTTCCAGGCCAGGGACGGAGGAGGAACTTCCTTCTGTGGCTGGTGAAGCCATGATGGATTCTGATGAGGGGCAAGACAGGAACGGTCGTCCATGGACGCAGAATTGACAGGCCAGGGTTGTCCAGACAGACAGGGACGGCTCAGAATTAGCACGCTGGTTGCCTGCCTCCTGCATCAGGGATCTTGAATGTAAACCTTTTCAGAAGCCTTGAAGCTGTGGGAAAAGGCACAAACGTTTTTTAGGGGGAGAGAGGTGTTGGAGAAGAAACAAAAATTTAGAGGGAAATGAAATAATAACAGTACAATGTGACCTA
This sequence comes from Dugong dugon, assembly GCA_030035585.1. Taxonomy (NCBI): domain Eukaryota; kingdom Metazoa; phylum Chordata; class Mammalia; order Sirenia; family Dugongidae; genus Dugong; species Dugong dugon. The sequence goes on along the minus strand of CM057469.1, from coordinate 15,292,053 downwards.
CTTACTGTTAACTTGGGAGCACTAAATATTATGACACTTAATTTATAGATAACGTCATTAGGTTTGGAGTATTCAGACAGAGAGAAAATAACAAAACTTTCTGTTCACCTGTTCTTGCTCTCAGTTTTCAGGGAAAGCCCCCCAAAAACCTCAGGAAAAACATTTTTTTCCATTCCTTTTCTGGTTGTTCTTTTTGCTCTCATCACAGGCAATAAGGAAGCTGAGGAATTGCCTGGAATGGGTCAGGTTGCACAGAACGTGAATGGTATGATGAGATTTTTTTTTTTTTTTTTTTTACTTGAATCCCCCAGCAACCTCCTCAATCCCTTACCTCACAGACATGCTATTGCACATCCCACGCTACAGTGCTTCTCAAACCTAGCGTGCAAAGAGTGTTTTTGAACATTCAGACCCCTGGATCCTGCCCTCCAGAAGCTGATTCAGTAGGACTGAGGTAGGGCCCCAAAATCTAGTTCTGAGGTGATTCTGGGTAGAAATCACAGCTCTGAGGGACACCCCCTCCCATGGAAAAAACTCAGACCCAGTGGGATGTGGGAGGCTTCGGAACAGTGGGTTGCGGAAAAGCTGTCTGGAGCTGAAGGAGGTGAGGAATGGGGAGCCCACCCCGAAAGCTCAGGGGCAGCTTAGATTTTGGGTTCCTGATGGCCAAGCTGTGTGGAAAGGCGGGCACCAGGCCAGGCAGAATACTGCCGAGGGGCAAAGCAAGCTGAGACGTCTGAGTGATTTATCCTCGGGCCATCGTGGGTTGGAGTTGACTTTGGTCCCAAGTCCTCAGTCTTAATAGATAGGCATGCGAACGAAACCGGTGCTAACGCCGAGTGTTTGCACTTTTGTACGGCATTCCAGCATTACGCCGAGAGCGTTCGCAGCTCAGTGTTTCCCAAAAAAAAGAAAGAAAAAAGTCCTCCAAAATTTAAAAAAAACGGGTCTGTAAACAGTCTGGACTACTTCCACCTTAGAACGCCTCGGGGACAGGTCTGACTCGAACCCCTTTGTAGTAGTATGCGGTGTTCTCGCAGTGCGCCCGCCTCTCCAGACGCCTTCCTCCCACCAGGACAGAAGAGGCTATGTTAGTTTTTCAGCTTTTCAAACCTGCTCTGACCCCACAGACTGCCCGGGCCAGACCCACAGACATGGAGAGGCCTGGCCCTTTCCTCTGCATGACAAAGGGCGACTGCCCCTCCTCCGGCCACTGATAGGCCATTGTAAGAGGCCTCCCAATCCACATTCGCTTTCTTCTTTCGCCACTAGCTAATTGCTCGATTATTTTATTTCCCCGGCAAAACTCTTCAACCCGCCTGGAATCCACATTCAGGAGAAGGCCTGTGTCTTGGGGAAGCCTCATGGGTCTGGGGGGTTTGCTTTCTGTCTGCTTCTCCTGCCTCCCTGCCCCCGCACAGACCCCACCGCCTGGATTCTATGAGTGGCCCGGCAGCCTGGGGCTGCGGGCTGAGCCGTTGGGTTCCAGGACCCGGGGCAGAACTCTGGCGGAAATGACTGAGGGTATGGGAAGAACTCCGGGCTGCCATTTGGTAGATCTGACTTTGCGGGCATCAGTCGTTTACTATGAGTTCAGGGAAGTTGCCACCTCTTTGAGCCTCTACTTTCTTGACTCTTAAAAATTGGCTGGTAGGAGGCGGATGGACTGGAAAGCCGATTTCAGCCCTAAACTCTCTGATTGTACAAACTAGCAGGGGGAAGAAGAGGATGGGGCGCCTTGTTGGACAAACCCTCTGTTGGTGCCGAATGCTCCCAGGTTCCCTGCTCAGGGAAGGTCTCCCCCTCCCCCCAAGATCAGGAAGGGTTCTCAGTTTCCCTTCCCAGCCATGGGCCCCGGACGCCCATCCCTGCAGGCAGGACTGGTCCTTAGTCAGAGAGCCCTGGTGCTGACTGGGCAGTCCTCGTCCCTGTGGAGAGCAGGGTTTCTCAGAGTTGACTGTCTCTGGCTGAGAGGCCGACCCAGAAGCACCAGCAGGACATCTGGGGGAGGCAGGTGGTCAAGCAGAGGAGGGTCCCACCACCATTTTATTCACTTCTCGGAAAACGAGGTTTTAATTTGACTGGTCCGTCATGCCAGTTGCAGAGGGTGCTCCTGGCCCCCCTGAGGATTCCCAGGGGTCCTCAGCCCTGAGGTATCTCCTAGGTGGAGACAGCCTTGTGTGAGTCCTGTGGGCATCTGCTGGGCTCCAGGGGCCTGGTCTCCCTTGCCCTGTGACAGTAGGTCCCTGCTGAAACCAGCACAGGAGCCATCAGGCCTCACTGTGTGCCTCCAGCCAGAACTCCCTCGGGTCTAGATGCTGAGTGCTTGGGGAGAAGCCATGGCGTGTGAGGGCAGCCTGCGTGTTATATCCTTGGCACCAGCCTGGCTGGTGATAAGCCACAGGGCTTCCTCTAGCCCAGTGGCGTGGCTGGTGGACTACTGCATATTTATGGAACACCAGCCCAGAGCTGCTTCCAGGGACTGAGGGCCACTGGCCCTGGGTTGCCTGTAAATGTGACACTTCTGCACCTTTTGGCCTGACTTAAGGCCCAAATGTTTGCATCAAGCAAGTCCTTTCCCTGCTAATCACTTGCAAAGAAAGGCAACAGATATTCTTTTGAAGAAAGTTACACTTGTCACAGAGAGACCAGGAGGGCCTGTTTGGGCCGGACGCCCAGGTGGGGCCTTATATTTCAGGGGGCGTTCAAACTATGTGAGATGTAAGCTCCGAGATGGGATTTGAAGTCCTTCTTGTGAATGACACAAATCATAGGGAAATGGGGTGGGAGAGAAAGGAAAGGGGAGCAAAGAGGCTGAGACCACGATCCATCGCCTCCTGAGATTCTCCTTCCCCAGGTTCAGTTCGCAGGATTTATTTTTTCTTACCTCATCCTGTGTACGTGTTTGACTGGATCCTTGTTTCCTTCCCTTCAAACAACACCGGCTCTGGCATTTATTAGCCATGTGACCTAAGGCAAGTTATGTAAGTTTTATGCCTCAGTTTCCTCATCTATGAAATGGGAATAATAATGGCAACGTCCTCATCAAGTTGTTGTGAGGATAACGAGTTACTATATGTAAAGCACTCAGAACAGTGCATAGCATGGCCATTAGCACTATTAGCCATTATAATTTTATCAGTTATTATTATTCCTCCCCTTCTTGCATTCTAAGCTCCCTCCTCCACTTCCTACTAAAAACCCTCTAACTGCCCCCAAGAACTATGGTGGAAATTTGTGCATGGTATTCCCTGGGCTTTCATCTAGGGTAAACTCCACCTCTGAGCACCAGAAAGCTCTCTCCTTCTCTGCTTGGAGTGTATGAGGAGTGTGGAGGCAGAGGGATGACAGGAAAGACCCGTCAGCGACACAGCATACCCCACAGAGGAGACCAGAGAGGCCCAGCCTTGGCCCACAGTCACCGTCCTCCTCCTCCATCATTGCTTACCTCCCACGTGACAGAACACGAGGAGGCGGGGCATGTTGTTCCGGAAGGGCTTCCTTCTGCACATCCTCACATTCCTTGTGCCAGGAGGGGCCTCTGCAGACGGACACATGGGTTTACCTCCTACACTTTCCACTTGCTGCCCGAGTGAGCACTGGCAGGTTATTCACCATGCAGGGCTCTGACTTTGCGTCACGAAAATGTGGCTGAGACGAACATCTGCGTCACAGCAATGTGGTGAGGATTAAATGAGTGAATACACAGGGTTTACGCCAGCATCTGGCGCGCAATAACACTCAAGTAATGATCACTATTAGTGCTACTGATATTTTGATAGAAAGCCACACCTCTGAAAGCGCAAAGACCAGCCAGATGATGATGACAGCAAGCCCTTGCAGGGTGTCAGGCACTGGGCTAAACGCTTTACACGGATCCATTCATTTAATCTTCATATTAACCCTAGGAAGGAGACCCTGTGATTGTCACCCCCTTCAGATGAGAATGGAGCCCTGGTGGCAAGTGGTTAAGAGCTTGACAGCTAACCAAAAGGTCAGCAGTTTGAATCTACCAGCCACTCCTTGGAAATCCTATGGGCCAGTTCTACTCTGTCCTGTAGGGTCACTATGAGTCAGAATCAACTTGATGGCAACAGGTTTTCAGACGAGAAAACCTGAGAAGTAACTTGACTAAGGTCAAAAATCTAGCCAGCTGGGCCTGTCTATGAACTCAGGCTGTCTAAAACCCATGCTTTGCAGACAGGACAAACTTCAGGCACTGGGGGGCTCCCACCCCACTGGGCCCAGGCCCAGGCTTTGGACAGTATGACTCTGGGCAGCTCTGGCCTCTGCTTTCTCTGTTCCTGCTTTAGGCTGGCTCAAGCTGAGCGCTGCTGGTGTGAGGCCAGGTGGCCAGGCTCATGTGTGAAGCACCCCAGAATGATTCAGCTGCCTGAAGCGGGGAAGTGCTCACTGCGGTTGTGTGATTACACAGACGGTTGTAGAAAAAACTGCTTTTCCTGGGACTGCCAAAGAGAGCAGAGTTGCCAGATTTCCTGTCCTGACAGCGTGTAGCTTCCTTCTGTCATCCAGGAGACAAGGACTGTAACTCAACTCTGAGGGAGCTCTGAGGGAACAAGAGTGGGGCCTGCGGGGGCATGGGAGATGGCAGAAGGGAGACCACACAGTGGCGTCTGTGAAAGTGCCAGCACGGGGTCTGGTTAGCACTGCCAGGCATGCAAATATTTTCCTTCTTTCCTTGCTGAGGAACAAACCTAGACCCGGAGTGTGGCCCCCAGGAAAGAGATTTAGAATGGTTGGCCAATGGGACTCTCTTTTTCATAGAATAGGACTGAGGCAGCTGGGGAAACTGAACAGGCACTAAAATTATTGTTGAGCAGCTGGGACAGCAGCGGCCAGCGGCCCCAGGCCTGCGTGCCGTCCAGACGGCCCTTTGTGCCCTTTCCAGACAGCCCCCTCCTCCAGGCTCATGGACCTGTCTGCTGCTGAGCCCCCAGGAGGTCCGAGGGGTGTGCCCTCCCCCCTCCCTCCTCCCGCCCACCCCCTCCAGGCCCAGCCCAGGGCGCCTATAAAGCTGACCCCAGCCTAGCTCTCAGCACACCCTGCTGGGCCACAAGTCCCTCCTGCACCCTCCTCCAGATCACAGCCCTCTGCTCCTGGCCCCTGAGCAGCAGCATGTGGCCGCTGTGGCTCTGCTGGGTGCTCTGGGTGCTACCCCTGGCCAGCCCCATGGCGGCCCTGACGGAGGAGCAAATCCAGGCCAGCCTGCTGCAGCGGCTGCAGCTCAGCGAGGTGCCCGTCCTGGACAAGGCCGACGTGGAGGAGATGGTCATCCCTGACCAAGTGAGGGCCCAGTACGTGGCCCTGCTGCAGCACAGCCATGGGGTCCTCTCCCGCGGAAAGAGGTTCAGCCAGAAGTTCCGAGGTGAGACCTTCCCTTCCTGCTGCACCCGGGCTGGGGCGGTAAGGCTGGTCATGCCTGCTCTGGTGGTGTCAAAGGGGCCCTGGCTGGGGCTCTGTGGGGGCCACCTGGGGGTCCACGGCTGCGGGGGCAGTGAGGAGGGAACACGGTCTTGTGAGTATGGCGGGCCTCGGCTCCTGGTCCCTGTGCACTGAGGGCCCCACCCCTCAGGGCCAGAGGAGGTGTGGCAGGCTAGATCTGATGGCAAAGCCAAGGCATCAGACGAGGACAGAGAAGAGAAAGTAGAGCCAACAGGGGCGGCCGGGTGTGGCAAGGCCCCAGGCTCCACCTCAAAGTGCTGTGACAGAGTCAGGACTTCTTGGGTTCCATTTCATACTGCCTCTAGTAGCCTGAGGGGGCAGGTGGCTCAGTGGTAGAATTCTTGCCTTCCAGGTAGGAGACCTGGGTTCAATTCCCAGCCAATGCACCCACCTTATTCCGTCAGTGGTGGGTCTTGTGTTGTTATAATGCTGAACAGGTTTGAGGGGAGCTTCCAGACTAAGATGAACTAAGAAAGAAGTAAGGCCTGGCGATCTACTTTAGAAAATCAACCAGTGAAAACCCTATGGATTACAAATGGTCTGATTCTGTTGTGCATGGAGTCCTCATGAGTTCGGGGCCAACTTGACAGCCTGACCTTGAACAAATCACTTGAAAGTCCTTTCTGAACTTGTTTGCCCATTTGGAAAAATGGTTTAACTGTCTTATCTATAGACCTCCTAGTATTGTGACCTGCCTCCCAGTATTGCCAACATTAAAGTGAGTTGGTGTGGATAGAAAAATGCCCTTTTTGTGTAGTTGAAAAATAATATCTACGCTGTGCAGCTATCAGGGATGCAGTGGGGCTGGGGATCACGTCTTCAGTGCCCTGCGCTAGATCCAAGGCCAGGTACCCCTAGAGGTGAGGATTCTGATCCCAACATCTCAGCTGAGGTCATCCTTTTAGCTCAGGGACCCAGAGCTGCCCATTCCTGCTGGGGTGCAAATTGTTACTAAAAAGGCCCCAGGCCCAAGGGAGATGTTTAGGGTAACTGGTAACCTTGGAAGGAGCCCTGGTGGCACAGTGGTTAAAGCGCTTGGCTGCTAACCAAAAGGTCAGTTTGTTTCCATAAAGATTACAGCCTTGGAACCCCTGTGGGGCAGGTCACTAAGCGTCAGATACTGACTCCAAAGCAGTGGGTGGGTGGGGCTAACCTGGGGGTGCAAACTGTGTGCTAGGCTGCTAACTGAAAGGTTGGAGGTTTGAGCCCACCCAGAGGCGCCTAGGAATCTACTACTGAAACATCAGCCATCGAAAACCCGAAGGTGCACAGTTCTACTCTAGCACACATGGGGTCGCCACGAGTCTGAGTCTACTTGATGGCAACTGGTTTGGTAACTATGGAGAAAGAATAGAGGTTGGTCTGTCCCAGCCTGGCTAGCTGCCCCGTCACTGGCTCTGCCATCCTCAGTGCTCCCCCAGTGCCCGGAGAGGCTCTGCTAACCCTGCTCGTGTCCCCAGAGGTGGCCGGCAGGCTCCTGGCGTCGGAGGCCTCCACGCACCTGCTGGTGTTCGGCATGGAGCAGCGGCTGCCGCCCGACAGCGAGCTGGTGCAGGCTGTGCTGCGGCTCTTCCAGGAGCCGGTCCCCAAGGCCGCGCTCCGCAGGCACGAGAGGCTCTTCCCGCGCAGCGCCCGGGCCCGGGTCACCGTCGAGTGGCTGCGCGTGCGCGACGACGGCGCCAACCGCACGTCCCTCATCGACTCCAGGTGGGGAGGCGGCGGCCGCGGGGTGCATGTGGCGGGACGTGGGTGCGCGGCGTCCTGGCTGGACCACAGGGAGGGGGCGGCCGGGAGAGGCTCCCAGGGCCCGGCGTGACCGCCCGCGTCTCCGTGTCTGCTCCCAGGCTCGTGTCCCTCCACGAGAGTGGCTGGAAGGCCTTCGACGTGACCGAGGCGGTGAGCCTCTGGCAGCAGCTGAGCCGGCCCCGGCAGCCGCTGCTGCTGCAGGTGTCGGTGCAGAGGGAGCACCTGGGCCCCCTGGCCTCCGACGCCCACAAGCTGGTGCGCTTCGCCTCCCAGGCGGCGGGGGGCGCGGGGCAGCGGGAGCCCCAGCTGGAGCTGCACACCCTGGACCTGAAGGCCTACGGGTAGGCGCTGTGGGTCAAACCCGTGAACCTGAATTCCCAGACAGATGGACTATTAAACTTGTTGAAAAGGGCAACTTTTCAGGTTGCTGTGGGAATATGGTAACGAGATAATGTATGTCTAATGTTCCTGCTTCAGCTCTTAGGAGACCTCAGTAAACGTTAGTCGCTCTTATTTATGTTTTGGGTATTCATTCATCCTTTATGACAAATATCCGGCTTTTAGAAGGTAATGAGAGATGGATCATAAATCTCCCTCCCAGATGCCCCACTATGCCCCAGCCTGGGCCTCCTGCCCTCAGCCCTCCTAGCTGACCTCTGACCCTGCCTCTCCTTGCCCCCCACAGAGCTCAGGGCGATTGTGACCCTGAGGCGCCAGTGACCGAGGGCACCCGCTGCTGCCGCCAGGAGACCTACATTGACCTGCAGGGGATGAAGTGGGCCGAGAACTGGGTCCTGGAGCCCCCGGGCTTCCTGGCCTACGAGTGTGTGGGCTCCTGCCAGCAGCCGCAGGAGTCCCTGACCTTCCAGTGGCCGTTTCTGGGGCCGCGGCAGTGCATCGCGTCGGAGACGGCCTCGCTGCCCATGATCGTCAGCATCAAGGAGGGAGGCGGGGCCAGGCCCCAGGTGGTGAGCCTGCCCAACCTGCGGGTGCGGAAGTGCAGCTGTGCCTCAGACGGGGCGCCTGTGCCCAGGGAGCTGGGGCCGTAGGCCTCTGACTGGACCCGCACAGAGGCAGGTCTTCATGTAGATCTGAATTTTGTACTTAGCAAGTTACCCTTGCCCCGATTTAGTGCCCCTATTTTACCTCTGCCCTGCTTCCTTCCGTTTCCCATGCTTGCTGTCTAGCAGCCATCCTAAGCACTTACATGAGTGAATATTGCTGAGCTCTGGTAGGAAATCCTGGCCGATTTATCAGAGGATCTAGCCAAGCAATGGACACATAGTCAGCTCGGGATTTCTTTTCTCCGGCAATTCTCAACTGAGGGTTCTATGATTAGAACTGGGGAAATAGATCTGATTTATCCCACTGCATGATGAATTAAAACAAACCAACACAAAAAAATCCCTGTTTTTCCTCAAAAGGGAGGATGTCTAAAAAACAACTCCTCACCCTTGGAAACATTGACCCATTTTGTACTTTTATAAACATGCCGGGTCCCTGTTCCCCTGAGAAGGTGCTGGGAGGGAAGATGAAGGGCTCCAGGCCTGGGGCAGTGGACAGGGAATCAGGACACCTGGTTTCTGGGTCTGGCAGGACTACTAGCTGTAACCTCAAGCAAATGCGCCAACATGCCGTCTTAAAAAGGAGGAGCTGGACTTCAGCTCTAAGACTTCAGACAGTCCCTAGCCCTACCTGCTCCTCCTGAGACTGAGCATTGCTTTTGCATATTTAGGTGATCTCCCCCACTGTTTTAACAGAATTTGTCACCAAAACCCACGTGTGTTTAGGTTGTTTCGTTTAGCAAAAACAATTGTATGTAGATAATCTGCTGAAATAAATTAAAAGCGGTTTCACTCTGTCTCTTTATTTAATTTACATAAAGGAGCCCTGGTGGTACAACGGTTAAGTGCTCAGCTGCTAACCAAAAGGTTGGTGGTTAGAACCCACCCAGTAGCTCTGAGGGAGAAAGACCCGGTGATCTGCTTCCATAAAGGACAACAGCCAAGAAAACTGTACTCGGTTACATGGTGTCGCTATGATTTAGAACTGACTGGTGGCACCCAACAACAACCCTTTACTTAGGAGTCCCTTGGTGGCTCAAATGGTTAAGTGCTTGGCTACTAACTGAAAGGTTGGTGGTTCAAATCCACCCAGAGGTGCCTGGGAAGAAAGGCCTGATGACCTACTTCTGATATCCCATAGCCATTAAAAACTCTGGAGCACAGTTCTATTCTGACACACGTGGGGTCGTCATAACTCACAACTGGTTTATACAGGAGAGAAGGGAGCAATAATGAATGAAAGCAACATAATGACCTGAAGAAAGGGGATGGCCTGGAACCCCCAACTTCTAGGGGGTGCTTGCTGAAGACTGCCATAACTAAGTTTAGATTAGGCTTTCATTAGGCACAAAAACCCAAAACCCGTTGCCACTGAGTCAATTCTGACTCATAGCCACCCTATAGGACAGAGTAGAACTGCCCTGTAAGGTTTCCAAGGCTGTGATCTTCGTGGAAGCAGGCTGCCACGTCTTTCTCCTGTGGAGCCACTGATGAGTTTGAACCAACGACCTTTTGGTTAGCAGCGGAGCACTTAACTATTGGGCCACTGGGGCTCCTTTAAGCACAAAAGGGGACCATTTATTACATCCATTAAGACAATTGGGGTCATGTAACTAAAAGACACAGGTAAAAGGTACAGTTAGTAGACCTGGAACAAGCCAAGGAGGATGGTATAATATTCAGGATTAGGCAGAAGAATGAAAAGGCAGAATGCAGGGATGTGAGGAGATGAGAAAATATTTTGGATTTTAAAAAGCCCCTTGGAGATTTCCAGCTCTCTGGACCCCGAAGCTTGATCTCGCAGGCAACCTCAGCTGGGACTTCGCCATGGTCAGCCTGGGCCTCAGCTCACCTGGCTCTCCTAACACCCCTCAGCACTCTTGCCCCAGCCGCTTCCCCGGCGGGGCCACCAAAGACCTTCAGGGCGGCTGCCTGGCTAAATAAGAGGCTTGACCTCAAGGAACAGCTGAGTGGAGGGGGGACACAGAGGTCCCCCAGGAGGTTATCAAGCGAACATATGTGCTGCAACTTGGGTAAGCCTTGAGAGCAGTATGCTAAGTGAAAGAAACCAGACCCCAAAGGTCACATGTGGGATTCTTTTCATGTGAAATATCCAGAATGAAACCCACAGAGGCAGAAAGCAGATTCGTGGTTGCCAGGGGGTGGGGGAGTGGGACGCTTACTAAACGGGCACAAAGTGTTCACGTTTTTAATCAGCATACCGTAGCGGTGATGACGGCAGACATTTAAACCAGCCTGCAGTCAGTTTTGAAACTAGACAGAAGTGGTGTTTGTGCGACATTGTGAATGCATTAAATGTCACTGAGTTGTACACTTTAAAATGGTTCATCGTGTGTTTTGTATGTCTAGTTCACCTCAATAGAAAAAGACAGAGAGAGAACACCGGGAGGGCAGGCTCTGTCTGGCTCACAGCTGCATTCCTAGGGCCTAGAAAACTGCCCCACACATCATGAACCAAAAACAGCACCAAACCCGTTGCCATCAAGTCGGTTCCGACTCATAGCGACCTATAGCGAACTCATAGAACTCATAGTAGTTTGCCAAAACCAGATCTTTTTGAATAAAAGATTTATTCAAAAATGAATTGATTGGATAAAAGCTCAGAACTTGATAGAGCTGTGATTGACAATGGAGAAACCTTATTCAAAGCTATGACATTCTATTCTCTTTGGCTTGATCATTTCGGAAAGTTATTTAAGTAACTACAACTATATAACTATCCCTCTCTCTTTCCCTCCCTCCTTCCCTCTCTCTCCCTCCCCCCATATAAATATATATATATATAGTTATTTTGTTGCTATAAGTTAGTTTGCAATAAATAGACGTCCACATATATTTTTAAGAATAGTATTTATATTTTTCCATACAACTCTCATTTCAAAAATAATATTTTACTCACTCACATATGCTACCTCTTTAGGAAGCACTTTAACCCCTGCAACGGTGGTTATGGGGGGAGAGGGTGGTGGTGGTGTGCTAAGCAGACTAACGTTTATCGAGCATTCACTGTGAACCAGGGAGCTGTGCCAGGAAACTTCACGTACATTATGTCACTTAATACTTAAAAACTGTTTCTTAAGGTGGTACAGGCAGTCCTCAGATTACGAATGAGTTCTGTTCCTAAGTCTCTCTTTAAGTCGAATTTGTACATTTAAGTCAGAACAGTTAGGTACAGTTCATATCTAACATCAGTTAGTCAAATGTTTGTCTTAGTACTTATCTATGCATAAAAAACATTAAAGAAACACCTCCAGATGCACTAAAACATCTTTAACATAATATAGTAATAATAATGTTTTAATGCACTTGCAAAGTAGTACCGGTTTGTTATTATGAACCATTCTATATAGTTTCAATATAATACACCTTACAGGGGTTGGTTCGTAACTACAGGTTGTATATAAGTCAGACATTCATAACCCAGGGACTGCCTTATTAATGTTACTATATTTTTTTACATAACAATATTTTATTGTTTATATTATTATACCCATTTTTCAGATGAGAAACTGAGGCTGAGGGAATGCAAGTCTTGTTGAGTCCCTACCCTGCAGAACGGGCTATAAACTCCTTCCCACCCCACTCCCTAGCAAGCGTGCTTTGCTGATGACACAGGCATTAAAATGTCTTTTGGATGCTGCCACATCTGGCAATTTTTCAATCACAAACTGACTGTGGTTATAAGCCAGCTCATGAGGAGATTCTGCGAGGGAGCCAAGGCTTGCTCCCACACTGAGAAAGAGGCGCCTGACTTAGGGAGAGAAGCAGCCTCTCTTGCCAGCTTACTGGAGGCCCTCAGAACTGCCAGCTTTAGAGCTGAACTGCTCAATGAATGGTTTGTTTTACATGAATGTCGTCAGAAGAGCAAGGCAAGATGGTCACAAAACTCTTTTTCAGATCTTGCTATTGGATAATTCCTCTAGTCTACTGTTCTGAAGTGCTACTAGCTGCCAAAAAGGTGTCTTTTTTTTTTTTTTTTTTGTGCCATCATATTATTATAAAATTCCACAGGAAATAGAATAACTTTCTCATTTGCTCAATTTATTGTTTTATAAAAGAAGAAAAACTACAACCTACCTTAGCAAGCTTCCCTTAACCATTTACATCTTTACCCTCACATTCAAGCTACATTGCATGTAAAGTAAAAATATTCCAAGTCTGTTGCTATTATAACGATGGTTGACTTTTACTATGTTTTTTTTATTGAAGCAGGCTCTGTTCTGAATAATGTATGTATCCTAACTTATTTAATCCGCACAACAACCCTACCAGGCAGGCATTATTATTATACCCGTTTTACTGTTGAGGAAACCGAGGCATGGAGAGATTAAAATAACTTATCCAAAGTTACATCGCTGGTAAGTAATGGAACCGGGATTCGAGAACAGACAGTTTGGCCTTAATGTCCACGTTTTTAATCATTACGGTGATGAAGATGATGAAAATTTAAACCAACCTGGAGTTAGCTTTATAAACAGCTTAAGGGCAACGAGGCTGTAGTAGTCCCTTACTCACCTGGCCGTTTGTCCCCTTCTTTAATTGAAGTTCATGGCCAAACTGTTACAGGCGGAGTTCTACAGCAGACTTCAGCACCACAGACAGTGGCCAGCTGAAGCTTCATGCCAGCTCCACCACGCTCGGAAACTCCCCATTCTGGGCAGCGCTCTTGCCCAGTTTTTACCCCCTCTACCCTCAACCTTTCTTCACACTTTGGCACCCCGAATAAGCCAGCCAGATGCTCCAGGTAACCTGAGTTCACTCTGTCCAAAGAGTGGGGAAGGAAATGTGGGCAGCTTCTCCCAGACGCATTGTATTTTTGGGCGTCTCTCAGAAGTCCGACACCGAAAGATAAGTCTGCAGGGTTACGTCAGCGTAGATCTGTTTTCTAAACCACTAACAATAGCAACACCAATTATCATCATCATTTGTGGAGCGTTTGCTATTGCGATGCTTAGAAGCCCCCACACGCCTAGGAAAAGACTGTTTCTATAATCATGGTAAAAGGTAACCCCCAGAACTGGTTTTAAGCCTATTTAATGAATCAGTGATAGTTCTGTGGCTATGGAATAAGTAAACACAAGAACTGATTTTAAACCTACGTAAGCAATGAAAACTTGCTTCAGAGAATATGACTCTGAAAGCCAACGAATCAATGACAGCCTCATCTTTTAAAGCCAAGCAACCAGTAATTGATTCACCCTAGAAAACATGCTTCTAATGCTGATGTTAACCCACTTTTCCTCTGTAACCAATACAATCCAAAACAAGCGCTTCCTCCAAACTCAATGTAAGATCAGCAATTCGTTTTGCTCAGTGAGATTATGCCTGACCAGCACAGCTCGCTATTACTCATATAAGCAATAAATTCTATTTCTGGTTTCATATATTGAGTGGCAGTCTTCTCCTCCGCCAGGCTGTGTGCTAAGAGCATCATATTATTAATATAACCATTTAGCTTTCTTATACTATTTTCACATCCACATAATGCATATGTGTCTTTACATTTAAACTGTTTTGTGTAGACGATATTTAAGTGCTTTTTTCTTGTTTGACAATCTCCGCCTTTTATGAGAGTGTTCGGAACATTTACATTTGATATAATTATTCATATAGTTGAATTTAAGTCTACTATCTTGTAATTTTTTTTTCTAGTTGTCCCACCTGTTTTTTCCCCTTTTCTGCCTTCTTTCAGATTTTTTTTTTTTTTAGTATTCCATGTTATCTCCTCTATTGACTTACTAGCTGTAACTGTTTATTTTTAAGTGATTGCTTTAGGGCTTACAATGCATCTTTATCACAGTCTGTTTGAAACGGATATTATATACCACTTCATGATTAATTTAAGAACTTCGTAACAGTAAACTTCCATTTCGCCCGTTGCTTTCATTGGTGTCTCACTTACTTCTACACATTATAAATTTCACGATACATTACTATTATTTTTGCCTTAAGCAGTCAACTATCGTTTTAAGAAATGATTAAAAGTCATATTTACTAATGCAGTGCACTTGATTCCTTGGTGTAGATTGGAGTTTCCAACCGTTTACAGTTTTCCTTCGACCTGAAGAACTTCCTTTCACATTTCCTATAGTACAGGTCTGCTGGATACAGATTGACTCCGCTTGTGTTTGTCTGAAAATGGCTTTACTTCACCTTCATTCCTGAAGAATATTTTTGCTGGAAATATAACCCTAGATTGCCATTTTTTTTCTTTCAGGACATTAAAGACTTATTGTACTGTCTTCTAGTTTGCATTGTTCCTGTGAGAATCAACAGTGATTTCTGTCTTTGTTTTCATGTATATAAAATGTCTTTTTTTTTTTTTTTTTTAAATGAACCTGTTAGCATCCCATTTTTATCATGTTTGTAAAATTTTGGGCCATTATTTTCTTAAATTTTTTTCTGTACTCCCTCCTGGGGCCCATCTAGTGAATTTTTATTTCATATACCAAACCAAAAGACTGTTGCTGTGGAGTCGATTCCAACTCATAGCAGCCCTACAGAACAGAGTAGAACTGCCCCATAGGGTTTCCAGGCAGCACCTGGTGGATTCGAACTGCCAACCTTATTTCATATACAGGATTGCATTTTTAAGCCCTAAAGTTCCATTCAGTTATCTTTACACCTTTTATTTCTCTCCTCATTATATTAATGTTTCCTTTAAATCTTTATATATTCTCTCTGTGTGTGTGCGTGTATGTGTGTCTTTGAAAGCCCTTGTTTGTTAATTCTATCATCTCTTGTCGTTTCTGGGTTCATTTCTATTGACTAATTCTTCTCCTAGTTTATGGGTTACATTTTCTTCCTTCTTCATGGTCTAATAATTTTTTTCTCTAAATTTTATTATCGTTGTTGTTGAGAATATATACCGCAACACACACACCAGCTTAACAGTTTCTACGTGTACAATTCAGTGACATTGATTACATTCCTCGAGTTGTACAACCATTCTCATCCTCCTTTTGTGAGTTGTTCCTACTCAGTTAACATGAATTCACTGTCCCCTAAGGTTCCTGTCTAATCTTTGAAGTTGCTGTTGTCAATTTGATCTCATATAGATAGTTCTTAAAAGAGTATAATGCTCAAGGCAGATCTTTTTTACTAGTTAAGCTAAACTATTGTTAGGGTTTAAGATGACTTTAGGGGATGTTTTTGGTTTTGGGTTTAAAGATTACCTCAGAGCAATAGTTTCAGGGATTCATCCAACCTCCATGGCTCCAGAAAATCTAGACTTTATGAGATTTTTAAATTCTGTTCTGCATTTTTCCCCTTTTGATCAGGATTCTTCTATGGAATCTTTGATCAAAATTTTCAGTTATGGTAGCCAGGCACCATCCAGTTCTCCTGGTCTCATGGCAGAGGAGGCAGTTTTCATTGAGGCAATTAGCCGCACATTCCATATCCTCCTATCCCTGACTCTCCTTCTTCCTTTGTTGCTCCAGGTGAATAAAGACCAATTGTTGTGACTTGGATGTCCGCTTGCAAGCTTTTAAGACCCCAGGCACTACACAATGAACTAGTAAGTAGAACAGAAATACTAAACACATTATTAGACCAATTGACTGAGGTATCCCATGAAACCATGACCCTAAACCTCCAAACTAAGGAACGAAATCCCATGAGGTATTTGGTTGTACATAAGCAGCCCCAGCAGCTACTCCTTTTTTTTTTTTTTCATTGTAAATGTATCTATCACACAACTTTTGCCAGTTCACTTTTTACAGGTGTACAACTTCATTAACAGTGATTACAATAATTGGCTGTGGAAACCTACCCTTAATCAATGTGATTTTCCCATCACTGTTAACACTCCTTTTCCCTCTCTCTGCCACCCCTTGGTAACCACTAATAAAGTTTAGTCTCTATGCATTTGCCTTTCTTGTCTTTTTATATAAGTGAGGTCATACAGTATTTGTCCTTTTGTGATTGGCTTATTTCGCTCAGCATAACGTCTTCAAGCTCCATCCACACCATACCATGTATCAAGACTTCATTTGTTCTGCTGGGTGAGTAGTATTCCACTGTGTGTATGTACCTCATTTTATTTATCCATTCATCTGTTGATGGGCATTTAGATTGTTTCCACCTTTTGGCTATTATGAATAGTGCTGCAATGGACACTGGTGTACAAGTCTCCTTTTGAGTCTCTACTTTTAAGTCTTTTGGGTTTATACCTAGAAGTGGAATTGCTGGGTCATATGGTAGTTCTATTTTTAGTTTTTTGAGGAACTGTCGCACTGTTTTCCACAATGGCTGTACCAGTCCATTAATTTTTTATTTGGATGCTGGACATTGTGTGTGTTGCACTGTTGAGCATCTGGATTTTGTTGTTTCCTTTAAAGAGTTTTGTTCAGACAGACAGTTACTTGTGAATCAGCTTGATTAGGCTTTGTTAAGTAGAGTCTAGAATAGTCTTTACTCTTGGGCTACTTTAGCCCTACTGTTAAGGATCTGGAAACCCTGGTGGCGTAGCAGTTAAGAGCTATGTCTGCTAACCAAAAGACAGGCAGTTTGAATCCACCAGGCGCTCCTTGGAAACGCTATGGGGCAGTTCTACTTTGACCTATAACGTCGCTATGAGTCACAATCGACTCGATGGCAGTGGTTTGTTTGTTTTTTTTAATTTAAGGATCTACCCAAGCCCTACTACTGGGGTCTGTACTGAATACTCTAAGTGTTCAATGAGGCAGATATTACTATCTCAATTTTGCAAATAAAAAAATAGGCCCAGAGAAATTAAGGAAAAAATCATGCTTTCAGTGATTAGCCAGAGTGGTGAATCTCTGACTCAAACTTGTGCTTTTAATTGCTACCACTGCTCAGGAAAATGCATTTGCAAAGGACCGTTCCTCCCCATACATTTCTGTTTTGAGTCCACCACCTGTCATGCCGGTGTCCTCCTCCTGCCACACCTCTGTACAGGTCTTGTTATCAGCGGTAGAAAGGCACTGACATAGCACATAATGTGAAAGAAGCTTGTATCCGTAAAGGGAAAAAACCCTCTGTCACTGGGCAAGGACAGGTACGAGATTCCCTTTCCCACTCAGTTGAGCTTCCTGATGCCTGACTATTGAGAAAGTTATACTTAAAGTTCATGTACTTTCTATTTCTTACTCACAAAGCTAATTAATATCACCTGAAGAGTGGAGAAAAAAATGAAACTTGTCTAAGGGCAGACGGGATTTGAGGATACTGCAAGGCTGTTGTTGGAGTTAAGGGGAGAGGATTTGGCTCTGACTTGTAAGTGGCTAGATAACCTCAAGACACCAGAATGAAGTCTTCTGCACCTAGGGTCTTAAAAACTTGCAAGTGGCCATCTAAGACACATCTATTGGTCCCATCCCATCCAGAGCAAAGGAGAAGGAAGAAAACCAAAGACAAGGAAAAGATTAGCCCAAAGGACTAAAGGACCATGTGAACCAGAGACTCTACCAGCCTGCAACCAGAAGGATTAGATGGTGCCTGGCTACCACCAACAACCGCTCTGATAGAAATCAAAACAGAGAGTCCTGGACAAAGCAGGAGAAAAATGTAGAACAGAATTCAAATTCACAAAAAAAGAAAGAAAAAAAAAAGGCCAGATATACTGGTCTGACAGAGACTGGGGGAACCGCTGAAACTATGGCCCCCAGACACTCTGCTAATCCTGAACTGAAACCACACCCGAAGCCTACTTTTCAGACAAAGATTAGACGGGCCTATAAAACAAAAAATAACACACGTGAGGAACATGCTTCTTAGTTCAATCAGATATATAAGACCGAATGGGCAACTCTTGTCCACAAGCAAGACAGGAAGGCAGGAAGGGACAGCAACTGGACATATGGGCACAGGGAACCCAGGGTGGAAAGGGGGAGTATGCTGTCACATTGTGGGATTGCAACCAATGTCACAAAACAATATGTGTATACATTTTTGAATGAGAAATTAACTTGGGCTATAAGCTTTCACCTAAAGCACAAAAAAAAAAAAAAAAAAAAGAATGAAGTCTTTCCACTTGGGGTACAGTGAACACTAGGTCATACAGTTGCTTTGACTATAAAAAGGATATTGATATTATCAGAAGAATTCTACCACCTGCTCAGTGATATATCTGTGGCTTTAAAAGGTCTGTGGACTCCCAGCCAGTCACATAAAATCAATGACAAGGATGGGCCTGCTCACACCAGGTTGAGGGTGAGCTAAAAAATCCAGGAGGTTTGCTTAGTTTCAAAATGTAAAATGTGCTCATTGGCACAGGGATACAATGTGGTAGGCAAAGGTTTCTCCCCAAAGACGTCCATGCCCTAACCCCTGGAACCCACAAATAGATGGCAAAATGGGCTGTGCAGATGTGATTAAGGTTACAACTCTTAGAACAGGGAGATTATCCCGAATTATATGGATGTACCCAATCTAATCACATGAGCTATTAGAAGCAGAGAGCTTTCCCTGGCTGGAAGCAGGAGAGATACAGAAGACAGTAGATCAGGGAGATTCGAAGCATAAGAAGGACTCAACTTTCCAGTGCTGGCTTTGAAGACAGAGGGGGCCCTGAACCCGGGAATGTGAGTGACCTCTAGAAGCTGAGAATGACTCAGGCTGACAGCTAGCAAGGAAAGGAGACCTCAGTCCTACAGCCGCATGGAACTGAATTCTGCCAACAACCTGAGTTAGTCTAGAAGCAGATTCTCCCTCAGAGCCTCCAGATCAGAGGCCCCAGATCGGCTGACACCTTGATTTGGCAGAGAAACCAGCAGAGTCCGCTCGGACTTAAGAGCTACGGAACTGTGAGATGATAATTCTTTTTAAAGTTGCTAAGTTTGTGGTCATTTGTTATGGCAGCAATATAAAACTAATATAGCTAGTAAGTCAAATCACATTAGAAGGGAGTTATTATTACAACCTTTTTGCTTAAACGATGAAATAACAACATTAAAGATAATTTTGAATGAGAAGAAAACCACCCATAATCCCACAACCCTAAAACAAAATTATTTTGGGTTTTTTGCTTATCACTCTGTTTATATACAACATGATTTGTTTATATATGTGTGTACATACTTGTTGTAATAATCGAGTTTAAGATGTTCCTTACTCCATGGGGACAAAAAGTCTAGAGAGTTATATTCCCAGTGGGTCACACTGGTTCTCTTCAGGCAGAATTAAACGCCATGTTCATTTTTCTGTTTGATCCAATTTCTCTACAAGAAACATAGATTATTTGTGTAATAACAAAAATAAAAGCAAAATTGTATGTAAAATGTGCCTCCCTGGAGAAATCCCTCATGTCAGGGAGGATTGGGGTCAAGGGGACCTGCCATTTGAGTAGCTGGGACCAGCTTGGGACGATTCCTCTCTTCCTGGATCATCTCAGTTCTTGGAAGAGACAGGGCTGCTATTCAGAGACAGGCCAGGAGAGAGGCTCTGAGGACCTGAAAGCAGAGGAGGGCCAGGGACAGCTGACCCTGTCTGACTGCTGGATGAGAGGATAGGAGCAGGGGGTAAACACAGGTGGTCCTGGAGGCTAAGTGAACTCCCTGTTTTCCTTCTGGACTTCATTCTGCCTGTTCAGGTGGAGTAGAAGGCTACACTGGGCACCCAAGGAGACGAGCATCAGACATGGAGCTGTACGTCCTGGGCAGGATGGCTGTGAGAAGCTGGGGCTAGGCGCTCCTTCAAAGTATATCCTATGTGGTTGGGTGGGCAGGCCTCTCCTCTCCTCATATCACCCATTCAGCACTTCAGCCCAAAGGACCTTCATAGGCATCAGACGTAATCATTGTGGAAGCCAAGGCAGGTGCCACAGCACCAAGGACATGGGTCTTTACAGTCAGTAAGGTTATTAAAAGAGAATGCAATGTGACTGCCTACAATTAAAACATGTAACAAAATGTTGTACATGTACAGCCGACCCTCGGTATATGCGGGTTCCGCATCCATGGATTCAACCAACCGTGAATAGAAAATATTGGCGGGGGGTCGGGGAGTTCCTAAAGACAAAACTTGAATTTGCGGCGGGCCGAGCACTCTGTTGAGTCCACGTGAATGAAGTGATGTGTGGGCATCCCCTGCTGTAGCCTCCCGCCATGTCACAGCTCCTCAGACTCTCTCCAGCATGCATTGTTTGAGCACTGTTCGCCTCCTGTTTCCTTCATTCGCTACTTGGGTTGCGTGCACCCTTTGTTTCTGTGAAAAAATGGCTCCTAAAAAGCAACGAAGTGGTCAAAACAATCCCTCAAAGGCTAAGAGGGAGTGTAAAGTGCCTTCTCTCGATGAGAAAATAAAAACTTAGATCTTCCAAAAAGTGGCATGTCGCTTGCTGGAGTGGGTCATAAGGTTGGTAAGAACAAGATGGAACATTCGCACGGTAATGCAGAAAGAAGCTGAAATTCGTGGAAGTGTTCGCACTGCCCCTACAATGGCAAAAATGGTCTCTGTGAGAAAGTGCTTGCAGGGTCTGAGAAAGAATAAGTGTGTGGCCAGAGGACATGTCACAAAAGCATATCCCTATTAATGGCAAAACTACGCATGAAAAAGCAGTTGGCCTCCATGAGCATGACTGTGAGGAGGCTGAGGAAAGCTAGAGGAAGGAGCTTCAGGCTGGCAAGGGCTGGCCGGCCGGCTCCGGAAAGCCTGCAGCCTCCAGAACTTCAAGATCACGGGAGGATCGGCCTCGGCTGGTGCCCAGGCGGCATCAGCGTTTCCAGAAGAGCTCCAGAAATGCAGAGCAGAGGAAGACCACCTTCCACAGCAAGTACTTCAACTGTGAGGAAACAACTATTTACATAGCATTTACCTTGTTATTAGGTACAAGTAATCTAGAGATGATTTGAAATATACGGGAGGATGTGTGTAGGTTATATGCAAATACTCTGCCGTTTTACATAAGGGACTTGAGCATTCTCTGATTTTGGTATCCACAGGGTCGGGGGCAGGGGGGTCCTGGAACCAATCCCCTGTGGATACTGAAGGACGACTATAAACTATAAACTCTGGTGATAAAAAAATAATAGGTCTCCAAGCATAACAAATAATAACCAGTTTCCGGTCACTGGAACACACGTGTAAACGTCAGAAAGACCAAGCACTTTTGCTGTTCCCTCTCTTGTGTTCCCACCCTGGCTAGGGATCAGTCCAGCCTGGAAGTCTCCAACATGGCCTCCTTCCCTAGGCTATTGAAGTCCTCCTCAGATTTCACTGCTAATCCTGGAATGTGAGGCAGGAACTATCAAGGCAACCAGGTAAGGGATGGGTATGCTCTCACAGTCAGGAGTAAGGGGTCTGACAGGAGAGAGACACTAACGTCCCCCACTCCCTACCCCAACACACACACACTCTAGCTTCGCCACAACCTCCTGCACTGCAGGCCAGAGCCAGAGCTCAGGGCAACAGACCAGAGCCAGGGACAGCAGGAGGGCCTCTGAAGCCTCTTCAGTGGACCATGAGGAGTCTGAGTACCCCTCATGGGAATGGGCTGCATCACAAAGCTGTGGAGGAGGGTGGGCCCCATCTTCCCCACTGCCTGCGAAGACTTCTCTACACCAAGAAAGAACGAGGCCAAGTGGAGACAAACAGATGAAAAGCGAGGACAAGCTCTGGTCCCTGAGGTCCAGCATTCTGCAGATGCTCCCTCTAGGCAGTGAGCTCCCTCGGACTTTTCCCAGGGCCTCTATCAAATGCCTCCCTTTTTCCTCCAATTAGTTTGAACTGTTGGTTTCTGGTTTCAGAGCCCACGCTGGTAACCACTAGGCTATGCTACACCACTGCCACCCCCAAGAACCTTTAACGGGCCCACGCCCCCGAGTCCAGGACGCTCACTTTTAGGGATCCATGCTGCAGAAATAATCAAAGAGTCAAAGATTTCATCACAGTTGTACAAATAGTAATTTTATAAATTGTTGTTAAGTTTCACAAGGACAGGGATTTTTGCCTGTTTTGTTCACAGCTATATTCCCAGAACCCAAAACAGTGCCTGGCTCAATAAATATCTGTTGCATGAATTAATAAACCCAAATGTTGAGCTTTGAGAGAATGGTTAAATAAACTACAGTACATTCATGTAACAGAACACTAACCTGTTGCTGTTGAGTAATTTTGACTGTTACAGAGCAGAACTACTCCACAGGGTTTTTTTTTCTGTAATCTTTATGGAAGCAGATTGCCAGGCCTTTCTTCCACCTTTATTCCACAGCACCACTGGGTGAGTTCAAACTGCCAACCTTTAGGTTAGCAGTCCAGTGCAAACCGTTTGCATCACCTAGGGACCTAACCCCACAAACCTGTGGCCTTCGAGTGGATTCTGACTCATATAGACCTAAGCAGTCATTAAAAATCTTGCTTTCAGTGACTCTTCTGTGACCTTGCGATGTTTATGATAGCAGAAAAATTAAAAACTATATGTATATACTTCCAGTGACGGGAAGAGTATACACGCATAGAAAATAAGACTGGAAGGAAATACATCAAATATGTTTACAGAGGTATGAAGGTGTGATTATGGGTGATTTTAACTTTACTTGTACTTCTTTTGTATTCTCCAAATTTTCTTCAATAAGCACATCTTACTTTAATCAGAAAAAAGTTATAGAGAAATGTTATTTTACTTAATAGTAAACATTTGGTCTTTTTTTTTTTTTTTTGCTGTGCTTTAAGTGAAAGTTTACAATTCAAGTTAGTCTGTCATACAAAAATTTATATAGCTATGTGACCCTAGTTGCTCTCCCTATATGGTGACACCACACTCCTCCTTTCCACCCTGGATTTCCCGTGTCCATTCAACCAGCTCCTGACCCTCTCTGCCTTCTCATCTCACCTCCGGACAGGAGCTGCCCATTTAGTCTCACGTATCTACTTCAGCTAAGAAGCACACCCTTCAAGAGTATCATCTTATGTCCCATAGTCCAGTCTAATCTTTGAAGAGTTGGCCTCAGGAATGGTTTCAGTTTTGGGCTAACAGAGAATCTGGGGGCCGTATCTTCTGGGGTCCCTCCAGTCTCAATCAAACCATTAAGTCTGGTCTTTTTACTAGAATTTGAGTTCTGCACTCCACTTTTCTCCTGCTCCATCAGGGACTCTCTGTTGTGTTCCCTGTCAGGGTGGTCATTGGTGGTAGCCAGGCACCATCTAGTTCTTCTGGTTTCAGGATGATGAAGTCTCTGGTTTATGTGGCCCTTTCCGTCTCTTGGGCTAATACTTGCCTTGTGACTTTGGTGTTATTCATTCTCCTTTGCTCCAGGTGGGTTGGGACCAAGTGATGCATCTTAGATGGCCGCTCACTAGCTTTTAAGACCCCAGATGCCACTCACCAAAGTTGGATGCAGAAGATTTTCTTAATAAACTTTGTTATGCCAATTGACCTAGATGTGCCCTGAAAGCATGGTCCCCAGACCCCTGCCCCTGCTACTCTTTCCCTCAAAGTGTTTGGTTGTATTCAGGAAACTTCTTAGCTTTGGTTTAGTCCAGTTGTGCTGACTTCCCCTGTAGTGTGTGTTGTCCCTCCCTTCACCTAAGATAATTCTCTACTATCTAGTTAGTGAATACCCCTCTCTCTCCCTCCCCACCCTCGTAACCATCAAAGAATGTTTTCTTCTGTGTTTAAACCTTTTCTTGAGTTCTTATAATAGTGGTCTCATACAATATTTGTCCTTTTGTGATTGACTAAATTCACTCAGCATAATGCCTTCCAGATTCCTCCATGTGATCTTCATTTTTAAGGGAACAGAAGCTAATGGTCTGAGGACTTGCTCAGGAGTTTGATTCTTGGAACATCACCTGGCTGAAAATCCCAGAAAATGGCCCCGTGCCAGAGGGCAGGGGTGTGGATTATACCGTCAGGACCCTGGAAAAGCTGGTAGAGACGGTGGAAAGCTAGTGGCCTCTTTCACCATGTGGCCCCTAATATGTACTTCCTACTGATGAAAAAGGACACATCCTATTTGTGGAGCTTTCAAAAACAAGTGGTTGTAGGGGAGGAGGTGGAATTGTAGACTTGTTTATATTTCAGCCAGGCCCTAAAACCCGTTGCCACCAAGTCGATTCCGACTCATAGCGACCCTACAGGACACATTAGAGCTGCCTCACAGGGTTTCCAAGGAGCAGCTGGTGGATTTCGAACTGCAGACCTTTTGGTTAGCAGGCGTAAATCTTAACCACAGCGCCACCAGGAACCCAAGCCAGGCCCTAGGAAACCGATAACTTCCTAAACGGAGGAATTGAAGTACTTGCAATCTAGTTAACTCAAATTCGCAGGAATCATCCAAGTTCAAGTGAACACACCGTCGATGCTCCGCTGCCTCCCCGCGCGGGCGATGAGGGAGCGGGCGGAGGCGGGGCGCCTCCCGGCTCCATCCCCGCTCATCCCGGGGCGCTCACTCCGAGACGCGGGGCTTGAAGTCCATAGATCTTCACGATCCTATCCTACTCCATTTGGAGAAGTCCTCTAGGCGATGAAGAGCGGCTGACGGCCAGCAACAGGTGACATGTGCCCTGCCCTCTAGACGGCGACCTCGACTCTCCGGTGGGAGCGACCTGGACCGTCAACCTGGCTTCCGGGCTCTTGTCCGAGATTCCACCTGCACACCTCTGCGGAGGCGGGCACTCGGCCTCGGCCCGGCCGCTGATTGGCCCACTTCGAGCTCCCGGCCGCGGATTGGCCGCCCGGGCAGGCGGGCCACGTGATGAGGCCCTACGCCGCCGTCCGTAGCCTGTGCGACAGGGAGAGAGCAGGAAAGGGTCGCGAGATTTTCCGCAGGTTGTATCAGAGCCCTCCCGGGAGTCCCTCGTTCGCGCCCCGGGGCAGGCGGAGCGCGGCCCCGCCCCAACCCAGAAAAGTGCAGGAGCTCGCCGGTCCGGCTTCCTCGGCTGCACTGCCTGCTGGGTCCGTGCACTCTCCCCCTTTCCGCTGGTAGTACCCCCCGGCCCGCGCTGCGCGGGTTCCTGCGGCTGCCCAGGAGACGCGGTGCCCGGGACCATGAGCGTGGGCTTCATCGGCGCCGGCCAGCTAGCCTGTGCGCTGGCGCGCGGCTTCACGGCCGCAGGTAAGGGCGTGGGCCGGGAACGGATACGTGGCGGCCCCTAAGCCTAGTGTGTGAACAGGCTTCACCCCGTGAGGGTGAATGAATGAGGAATTTACATTCGGTAGGGTAGACGATACTCTTGTTAAGGCAGCAAAAGTTAGTCTTATGTCCGCGGAAAGGACTTGCGGGGGAGAGAGGCTGACACTGTTAGAGAGGCTGTGGGTTTTGATTCTGTTTTCCCGGGGGGAGGATGGGAAAAGCTAGTTGAAAAGCTCCGTCTTCTGCAGGTGTCTTGTCCGCTCACAAGATAATAGCCAGCTCCCCGGAAATGGATCTGCCCACGGTGGCTGCGCTCAGGGTAGGTGGGGTTGGAGGGTGGGTAGGGAAGAGTGTGGGGGCCCAGGAGGAGGATGGACTGATGTGCTGAGTCTGGCTGGCGTCCTCAGCCCGTGCTGGCCATTGACCAGCTGACCTCCCCATCAGGAGCATCACAGATCCGCTACCTTCCCTGGGGCAGCTCAGTGTGTGGGAGTACTCTGGGTTCAAGTTCAGACAGTGAGAGGATTAAAGGAGGTAATTGTGTATCGAAACTGCCTACAAGAGCACTAATAAAAACCAGTTGCCATCAGTTTGACTCCAACTCACTGGGTGACCCCACGTGTGTCGGAGTAGAACTGCGCTCTGTAGGGTTTTCAATTGCCAGGCCTGTCTTCTGAGGCACCTCTTGGTGGATTTGAACCTCTAACCTTTCGGTTAGCAGCTGAGTGCATTAACTGTTTGCACCACCCCGGGACTCCTGGTACATAGTAGGTGCTCATTTTTTTCCACTGACCAGCTCTTTGACCTGAAAGTCCTCAGCCCCTCTGAGGCCCAGTGGCCTCCTTTATAAAATAAAGACAATAGCTACCTTGCTGAGTTGTTGTGAGGTGTGAATGAGCACGCTGGGAAAGAACATGGCTAGTTGGTTGCTCTTCTCTCTGAAAACAATGTCATATCTTCCCCCCAAACCTGGGCAGTGTGGGAGAGGATGGCCAATGAGGCAGAAGACAGGCAAAGGCCATGTCTAGGGTGGGCTGATGTTCCTAGCACTGCAGGTCCCTGCTTCAGGTTTGGAGTCCTAAAAGGGTGGGTGTCCTCCAGCGGTCCAACCCGGGGTCCGCACCGAGGCCGTGTGGTCTGATGAACAAGTTGTTGGCATTGGGAAAGGACTCAGCTCTTCTGACAGCCCTGGCACTAGCATTTCACTTTCACTTTGCCCGTGCCACTTTCCAACTCTGGAGTCCTTCTTACTTGACAGAGGGTTCGATGGGGGTCAGAGGACAGCTACTTCCTGGTTACCGTGAAGAAGCTTGTCATGGCCAGCTCCTTGCTCATTTGCCCGGTAGTAGCAGTGGAAAACTGTCAACTGGGGTAGGGGCCGAACCTTAAGCGGGCAAGGGAAGGAATTCCAGGCTGCGGCTGGCAGAGTGGGCTTGGCAGGCCTCAGCTGCTCCTTGGGTGGGTTGGGCACACTCAGCTGCCCAGCACTGTGAGCCTGCCATCTTCCCCTGCAGAAGATGGGTGTGCACCTGACCCGCAGCAACAAGGAGACGGTGCGGCACAGCGACGTCCTATTCCTGGCCGTGAAGCCGCACATCATCCCCTTCATCCTGGATGAGATCGGGGCTGACGTCAAGGCCAGGCACATCGTGGTCTCCTGCGCGGCCGGTGTCACCATCAGCTCCGTGGAGAAGGTGCCCGTCTCAGCCTTGTGTGAGAGGAGGTGGCCTGGGTGGCTGTGGATGGGTGGTTGCTTGTGAGGAGCTGTGCCCTGGCAACTTGCTTGGTTGTCTTCTTTGCTGCAGAAGCTGATGGCATTCCAGCCGGCCCCCAAGGTGATTCGCTGCATGACGAACACACCCGTGGTGGTGCGGGAGGGTGCCACGGTGTACGCCACAGGCACCCATGCCCTGGTGGAGGATGGACAGCTCCTGGAGCAGCTCATGAGCAGCGTGGGCTTCTGCACCGAGGTGGAGGAGGACCTGATCGATGCCGTCACGGGGCTTAGCGGCAGCGGTCCTGCCTACGTGAGGCCCTCACGCTCTCTCGACCTTCCTGGGAGCCTGTGGGAGCAGATGGGCTGGCAGGCAGGCAGGCTAGGGGTCACCCACCTCTTGGTGCAGCTGTGTGGTGGAGGCTGACTCCTTGGAGCTAGTTCTGGTCATCAGAAAAAGCAGACCCAGGGGAGTGCCCTCCAGCCCCAGCCTGCTGCCTGGGGCTCATGGAGTGTCTCCACAGGCGTTCATGGCCCTGGATGCGTTGGCTGACGGTGGGGTGAAGATGGGCCTCCCGCGGCGCCTGGCTGTCCGACTGGGGGCCCAGGCCTTGCTGGTCAGTATCTTCTCTGCACGTCCAAGGTGTGGAACGGGTTCTGGTGGGTCACTGAGCTGGGGCCAGGGGTTGGTTTGCTGGGGAGCTGGGATCGGGTTGGGGGGAGCAGTAGACTTGGGGGAGCCTGTCTCCCCTAATGCTCCCTTCCTGCCATAGGGAGCTGCCAAGATGCTGCTGGACTCGGAGCAGCACCCAGGCCAGCTCAAGGACAACGTCTGCTCCCCCGGGGGCGCCACCATCCATGCCCTGCACTTCCTGGAGAGCGGGGGCTTCCGGTCCCTGCTCATCAATGCCGTTGAGGCCTCCTGCATCCGAACACGGTGGGTCCAGCTCACTCTTCTTCCCCACCCCAGTCCTTCCACTCCCTGCCAGGCCCTGGTCTGGGCTTCATGCCATCTTGTAGAACCTGCCACCTTGGGTCCCATTAGCAGTGCTGGGGCCCTTCCTGAGGTTAATAACCGCTACTTACTAGACTTTGTTTAGCTAAGGGTTTGTAAGTATTATTTCATTTAATTCTCTACACAATTCTGATGGCTAGGATTAGCTTTGATTTATGGATAAGGGCGTTGAGGCTTAGAGACAGACAATTTGCCCAGTGTCAATGGAGGCAGGACCCAACCTCAAGTCTGTGACTCGGAAGCAGGTGATTTTTCCACACTGTCCCTCTGTTATGATCACAGATACCCCTTGGAGCTCTACAACTGGTTTAGATCAAACAAGATAGATGAAACCTATATGTACGTACTTAAACAGCACTTCTCAGAAGCTTGGGGGAAGCGTTTGGGATTCTAACGTGTGGTGGTGTCAGGTGGACGAGGGTTGGAGGTTGTGTGGATGGGGAAGCCTCGTGAAGCCCTGGCTCCAAGGTTTACCACCTTCCTCCTTCATCCCCTTGGGCACTTTGTCTGCAGAGAACTGCAGTCCATGGCTGACCAAGAAAAGATCTCCCCAGCTGCCCTGAAGAAGACCCTCCTGGACAGAGTGAAGCAGGAATCATCCACAGTGTCCACGCTGATCCCCTCTGGCCCAGGGAAGCTCCTCACCAGAAGTCCAGCCCTGGGAGGCAAGAAGGACTAAGAGAGCCTCTACCTGCTCTGTGGTCCAGGGCACTCAGCTGAGGGGGCCTTGACCTTCCTACCCTAAACACACACACACACCCATTCCCCAGCCATGCACGCCAAGGGCAGCCTCAGGTAGCTTCCGGGTCCTTGTGATAAAACCTCCTTAAACCTGTTTAGATCAATCCAGCCAGAGCAAGTGGCACTCATTATCTCTCCTGTCCCATGTGGGAAGATGTCCAAAGGGGTGGTGGGTGCTGGAAGCCAGGTGTAACCCTGCCCACCCCCCGTGTTGGCAGAGAGAAGGAGGCTGGACTTCAGCCCTAGCCCCAGCCAGGCAGGAAGCTCTGGGGAGGACCTTTAACTAGGGGGGCACTGGAACCCAAAATGGTCAGTTTCAGTGTCAAATCAAGGAAGTGAGAGATGAAACCATGGTATGGAGTTTTCCCTTTGAATTCATAAAGGAAAAAGAAATAAGCAACTTAGAATTTCACAGTTAATCAGAAATGTACCAGATTAGACTATGCTTGCATGGAGCCCTGGTGGCGCAGTGGTTAAGAGCTCAGCTGCTACCCAAAATGTTGGCAGTTGGAATCCACCAGCCGCTCCTCGAAAACCCTGTGGGGCAGTTCTCCTCTGTCCTGTAGGGTCGCTGTGAGTTGGAATCGACTTGACGACAATAGGTTTGGTTTTGGTTTCGTATGTGTCTCTTG
This sequence comes from Dugong dugon, assembly GCA_030035585.1. Classification (NCBI taxonomy): domain Eukaryota; kingdom Metazoa; phylum Chordata; class Mammalia; order Sirenia; family Dugongidae; genus Dugong; species Dugong dugon. The sequence goes on along the minus strand of CM057469.1, from coordinate 15,262,621 downwards.
CTCCGCAGATGTGCCGTTTAAAAAGTGGTGTTCAGAGCTGCTAAGGTTAGCTGTTTGAATAAAGTTTTATTTTTTATTTTCTTGCTTTTCTACTTTTGTTATGCCTAGTACTAAGTCATCATTCCACAGATCTCGAGGCTGTTAGGTTCTCCCTGCTTCTGTGGGGGGAGCATTGTCGAAGGGCAACAAACGGGGGTGAGAGGGAATAGGGGCCAGGCTGGGATGTAACGACACCCTAGCTCCACCCCTAACCCCATCAGAGTTGGGAGACTGTGTTCTTGGATGGGTCAAGCTGATGGCAGAGAAGAGCCAAGTGTCCTGGGGAGGGGGACTGGCAGCCCAGACACAGTGAGAAATCGGCCTATTATGTTAGCCCACTGTCTGCCCAGCACTGTGCTATCCTCCCACCTGCCCTGTGAGGGTGTGCCCCACCTCTCCTCACTTAATAGATGCCAAGGCCTGGAGAGGAGAGGCACTCACCCCTGTCGTACTGCTGGTTGGTGGTAGGGCCATCTGTGTTCTTAGCCACCAGCTCCCCACCTTCCAGAAGCTGACGCTGGCTGTGCTGTCCATAAAACCAGACTAGGCCTGAGGGCCGGCAGGCCTAGCACTTGTCTCCAGAGACGCGCTGCCTATGCTGGGGGTGGGTGGGTTGTTTTTTTTAAAATAATATTTCACTGTGTTTTTGGTGAAAGTTTACACAGCAAATTAGGTTCCCATTTGACAATTCCTACACAAGTTGTTGAGTGACACGAGTCACATTTTTCACAGTGTGTTAACATTCTCGTTAATTGCGTTCTGGTTGTCCGTTTCCAGTGCTCTAGTTTCCCCGCCCCCCTTGCCTTCTCATCTTTGATTTAGAGTAGTTACTGACCTTTTGGTCTCATATAGATTTTTTTTTTTAATGAAACACTCTACTCACGAGTAATATCCTTTATGTTGTGTGCCAGTCTGTTACTTCACTAAAAGGTGATCTCAGGATAGTTTTGGTTCAAGGTTTAAAGAGTGTCTCTGGCTAATAGTCTCAGGGAGTCCTCTAGTCACAACTGGTGCAGTAAGTCTGGAGTTTTTAAGAATTTGAGTTCTGTGTTTTTCTACCGTTCTATACAGGTCTGTCTATTGTGGCCCTGACGGGGGGGGGGGGGCTGTTTTTGAAAGGGTGTGGGGATTGGCACGAGTATGAGCTCTGAGTTCAAATCTGAGATTCCACTGCTTTTAGCTAGACAACCTTGGGGGAGTTACTGAGTATCTCTGATCTCAAGGTTTTGCCCTTGGGGGTCAAACGCCATCAAAAGGTTCTGGTGGGTATTAACTAATGCCACGTGGAGTGGCCCAACAGAACATCCAGAATGCGGTGAGCCCTCTCATTCCCCGGCGTCAGGGCAGCCCCGGCTCCAACTCCAAACCCCAGAGCCCATGGGGAGGCTCATTCCCACAGGGACAAGATGACAAGTACAGAAGTACGAATGCTGTCATTTTTTAAGCTCCACTGTGTGGCAAAACAACAAAAAACCAAACCCATTGCTGTCAAGTCAATTCTGACTCATAGCGACCCTGTAGAATTACCCCATAGGATTTCCAGGAGCGGCTGGTGAATTCAAACTGCCCACCTTTTGGTTAGCAGCTGAGCTCTCAACCACTGCGCCTCCAGGGCTCCACTATGTGGCAGGCCCCTTGCAAACATTACATAGAATCTCATTACAGCCTTAGGAGCTGGGTACAATTATTCTTGCTTTTCAGAAGAGTTAAGTGAAGTTCAAAGAATTTAAATAAATTTCCCATAAAGAAGTTGTGTTGTTTTTGCCCAGAAAGATTTTAATAGACATTTCACAATAGATACAAATGGCCAATCAGCAATTGAAAAGATGCTCAATATCATTACCTATTAGGAAAATGCAAATCAAAACCAAATGAGTTCATTCATCCATTCGATTACCATATTTTAAGAGCCTAGAGTGAAATAAAAAGTACAGTGAATTCTGAACTGGGTAGCAGGACCAGAGATACAAGTAGTTGAAGCATCCAAGTTAAAGCTGTAGCCTCTGTGGTTTTTATCCGCGTACACCGTATGTGGTTATGGCAAAGGCATTGAAGTCATCTGTCCGGTCTCGGTCTGTCCACTGAGAGGCTAGGAGCCGAACGAGGCGCCTCGTAGCCTTCCGGCTCCCCTGCCCAAGTTAACATCTACCATCTCTCAGTCCTTAGCATAGTATGACAGCCTCTGCCTCTTCTACTCAGCTGCCTCTAGAGGGCAAGATAATCCCAATCTATCCAATATCTCTGTATTTTATTCATCACACGCACACACCTCACACACAGCCTGCTGCAAACTGAAAAGCCGTCACGTCACATGTCATGGAGACAATCTTGTCGTTCAGGAGAAAAACGAATGAACGTTCTAGCTGATCACTGGAGAGCAATAGAGAGTAAGAGGAGGAGTATTTCCACTGCTGAACGGCGACCGAGTGGTACGTTTCTAGACTTATTTTTATTGTCCCATTAAAAAAAAAAAAATTCTGTAATGTGTGGATAATGCCAAACACCACCCATTTAGCCCCCTAGTGTTTGCAGATTAACGAGACAATGCTGGGCAGCGTTTCCTATGACTCAGAAGGAACAAGCTCTGCAAATAAATAAATAGTTATGAGCGTGCTTATGCCATGATTTGGCTAAAAGAGTCTCTCTAATTGGCTACATATTAATCCTGCAGGATAGAAAGCAGAACAATGGGGCCTTTCTGGTGTTCTACATATACATAGGAAAAATCATCAGTAATAACTTTCAAATGGCTTTGGTAACAACGTGTAACAGAAAGTTCTTTCAAAGTTCCATTTGATATTTTAATAAACATACTTTGTCTAAAAAAGAGAAAAATCAATGAAATACTACATCACATCCCCTGTTGTTAGTTGCCATTGAGTGGATTCCTACTCATGGTGACCCTGTGTCTGCAGAGTAGAACTGCTCCATAGGGTTTTCAAAGCTGTGACCTTTTGGAAGCTGGTCACCAGGCCTGTCTTCTGAGGCGCCTTTTGGTGGGTTTGAACCACCCATCTTTCGGTTAGTAATCCAGCACTTAACCATGGTGCCACCCGGGGACCCCTCACACCTGCTAGGATGGATGTAATCCAAACAGACAATAACAAGCGTCGGTAAAGATGTGAAGATGGGACTCTCACAGGTGCTGATGGGAATGTGAAATGGTGCAGCCACTTCAAGCCGATGCCGACTCACAGCGACCCTATAAGACAGAGTAGTACTGCCCGACAGGGTTTCCAAGGAGCGGCTGGTGGATTCAAACTGCCAACCTTCTGGCTAGCAGCCAAGCGCTTAACCACTACGCCACCAGGGCCACAAGCTTATCATATGACCCTTGAATTCCACACCTCGGTATACAGAGAAAGGAAACATGCCCACACTAAGACTTCCACATGCATGTTCTGAGAAGCGTTATTTGTAGTCGAAACAAACCAGAAGTTCATCAGCTGGTGAATGGACGCGCAGAGTGTTGTACACGCGAACCATGGAATATTATTCCGCAATAAAAATCAATAATTCTCTGGTACCTGCCGCAACCTGGATGAACCTCAAAAACATTACGCCAGGTGAAAGAAACCAAACCCAAGAGACCACGTATTGTCTGGCCCCACTTTCGTGAAACGTCCGTAAAAAGTAAATCTATAGAGAGAGAAACAGTGGCCGCGAAGGTTGGGGGTGGGGGTGGGGAGTGACTGCAAACAGCTCGCAGGTTCCTGTTTGGAGTGATGGAAATGATCGAAAATAAGATCGCAGTTAGGGTCGCACAACTCTGTAAATATCCTGAATTGCACACTAAAAATGGGTGAATTTTATGATATATAAAGTACACTCAGCAAAGTTTTTAAAAAACTAAAAAATGTCCAAGTTTGAATTCGCTAGGATGCGATGGTGCCTGTTCTTGCACTAGCCTGCTGGCAAGATTCCTAGAAGACTGAAGGCTGCGCCTTCATCTTCTTCCTCTGCTCCCCTGCCAGGCCACTCCTCTCCAGGCCTAAACACCCAACATGCGTTTACTGAGGACCTACTAAGTGCCAGGCTCTGGCTCATGCTTGGTTTGTAGGGTCAACCTGGCTCAGGTGAGTGAGTTCTCCTCTGCGAAGACCTGCTGCCCTTGGCTTCCAAGCTTCACCCAGGTGTGGTCAGGGTGGCTGAGGCCCTGGTGCTCCTCTGGGAAGAGGGAGGAGATGAGCCACCCCTTGGAGAATAGCTCTGGTCATCTCTTCCGGGCCCTTGTCTGGAGTGGACCAGACTCCCAGCCCCCGTGCCCCCAGCTGCCCACTTCTCAAAGGCCTGGCAACTCCCTGAGGTGGTCTAGGGAGCCTCCATGGGGCCAGGCCCTGGACGGAGGTTCTGGACGAAGGTTCTAAAGCTTTGATTCCTGACCCCACAGGTGCCTGAGCCATCAGGAGAGCACCCGCGTGCCCCTTAGGGCCTGCCAGGAGTAAAAGCTGGAGGGTGAGCTCCGCCCTATCAACAAGTATCTGCTGAAAGCTCCCTCTGGGCCAAGCACCCCTAGGCTGTAAGAGTTTGTCTTGGTCCTGAGTCCTGCAAGGGCAGGAAAGCAAAGTGTAAACAGAGAGATGTGGAAACCAAGGGGAGGCAAAGGAAAAGGCAGCATGGAGAAGGGGTCAGAGAGAGTTAGGAAGTGTGCTGGCCATCTGCTCCTTGCCCTGCCCAACCCCCGCCCCCGCCCCGTTCCCAGCTCCCCCTCATGCCCCTCCTCGCAGGGCTCCTTGACAACCAGGCTTAGAATAGGCCTCAATCCTGATTTCATAATTGACTTCACTTGTCCTTGTTAGTGGCTGTTGACTCAGCCCCTGACTCATGGTGACCCCATGCACAACAAAACAAAACACTGCCCAGTCCTGTGCCATCCTCGTGATCAGTTCTGGATTGGACCATCGTGATCACAGGGTTTTCATTGGCTAACTTTCAGAAGCAGATTACCAGGCCCTTCTTCCTAGTCCATCTTAGTCTGGAAGCTCCGCTGAAACCTATTCAGTATCAGAGCAACAGGCTAGCCACCACTGACAGACAAGTGCTGGCTGCACATGACGTGTACTGGTCAGGAATTGAACCCGGGTCTCCTGCATGGAAGGCGAAAATTCTACCACTAAACCACCTGTGCCCCCGTTGACTTCTCTTAGGAGCCTAGAAAAACACTTTCTTATTTAGTGTGTCGATTTTGCTGTCCCATAAAATGGGCATAAGAACCTCTGCCCCGACTGTTAACCAAAGTTGTTTTGGGGCAGTAGGCCTGAGGACGGCGCAGGACAGGCAGTGGTTCCTTCTGTTGTACGTAGCGTCGCTATGACTCGGAGCCGACTCGACGGCACCTAACAACCACAGGACTGAGGCTGACTTCTCACTGGATTTATTTATTTTACTTTAGATTGTTTGTTAATTACAGGCATGACTTTGGTAATTAAAATATAAGATTAAACATTTCTCTACCTCTCCTCACACACAGGCCAGGAACACACACACACACACACACACACACACACACACACACACACACACACACACACACACACACACACACACACACACACACACACACACACACACACACACACACACACACACACACACACACCCAGCAGCTGATCTTACTAAGCAATGTTCTCTGGAGGGGCGTGAGTGTGGATCTGAGCCACGGGGCTGGCTGTGCTTGCCCTCACAATTCTAGGCCGTAGAGACAGGTCTTTCTGCGCATCTTATCACGTTTGTAAACCTTAACCTGTGCTTCCCTTTTAACAACAAATCAGAATATAAACAAAAATGGGTATTGTTGCTATGTAGAATCAGCAGGATTTGAAAATGAAATACACCTCTTTTCAAGGTCTAAACCAGTGTGTATAGTATACCATCTTACATAACCAAAACCAAACCAAACCCGTTGCCATCGAGTCAATTCCGACTCATAGCAACCCTATAGGACAGAGTAGAACTGCCCCATAGGATTTCCAAGGAGCAGCTGGTGGATTCTAACTGCAGGCCTTTTGGTTAGCAGTTGACCTCTTAACCATTGTGCCAGCAGGGCTCCACCTTATGTAAGAAAGGGGGGAAATAAGAAGCTGAATAAAGAAACGCTAGAAGGATGCATAAGAAACCAACGAAAGGGGGAGGTTGGTTGGGGTGGGGAGGTAATGTGATGGGGCTGATGGGGGCAGGGGCAGGATTACATTATAAACCTTTTTGCATTGTATTGATTTATGAATCATATTGGGATAGGTAGCAGCTGTCAACTCCAACTCATGACGAACTTTTGTAAAACAGAAGGAAACGTTGTCCCAGCCCTGTGCCATCCTCATGATCGCTGGCATCTTTGAGGCCATTGTTGAGGCTACTGTGCCAATCCACCTCACTTAGGGTCTCCCTCACTCTTGCTGGCCCTCTACTTCACCAAACATGATGTCCTCCTCCGTTGATTAATCCCTCCTGATGGACACGTCCAAAGCAAGCGAGTTGGACAATGTTCTGTTGTGAGCCATAAGGTTTTCATAGGCTAGTTTTCAAAAGTAGATTGCCAGGCCTTTCTCCCTGGTCTGTCTTAGCCTGGAAGCTCCGCTGGAACCTGTCCACCATGGGTGATTCTGCTGGTATTTGAAATACCAGAGGCATAGCTCTGGCATCATAGCAACACGTAAGCCACCATAGTAAGACAAACTGTCAGACGGGTGCTGGATGAATCATATAAGGTACTACTTATTCACAAAATACATTTTGAAAATTTCTGGGAGGCTGCTTAGGCCACCCCAGGTGTGAGGTGCTTAGCAGAGATGAAGCTCCTCCAGGGGGTCAGTGAGGCCTGGAGCATGTCTTTTGAGCCCCACTGGGGTCTAGAGCTAATTCCAGGAACACCCTGAACTTGGGAGTGTCTTCCTCGGCAAATGGGGTACAGGTGGGTCTTCAGTGCCCCAGGTTTTCCCTCCACCTAAGCTCAACTTCTGTGTGGCTAGTTCCCAGGACGGGTGGGGAGCCCCGTCTGGGCTCCGGTAGCACCTGGGCTTCTCTACTGGCACTTACCACGTGGTGTGGTACTGATCTGCTTCCCAGCCCGTCTCCCCCGGCAGCCTGGTGCTTCCAGAAGGAATGGGCTGGATTGGAGGCCATCCCTCAGGTCCTAGCACAGGGCATGGCACCCAATAAACATGGCCGAATGAATGTATGCATGCATGAGTGAATGAATGACAGCTCTTCTGCTTGAATGTCAGCTTGGGCTATTTCCTGCTGTACCTCTGGTCTACTGGGTGTGAGAACCCTGTGCAGCTCCCAGCCTGCCCTGAAACTTATTTGTCTGGCTTTTTTTTTTAAAACAAACAAACAAACAAAAAAAACCTAACCAGTTACTGTCAAGTCAATTCCAACTCATGGTGACCCCAGGTATGTCAGAGTAGAACTGTGCTCCATAGGGCTTTCGAGTGCTGATTTTAAAGAAATAGATCACCAAGCCTTTCTTCCAAGGCACCTCTGACTGGATTTGAATTGCCGGCCAACCTTTTGGTTAGTAGGCGAGCACTTGTGTTGTTGGCGTTGGTAGTTGCCACTGAGTCCATTCCAACTCACAGCGACACATGTGTTACAGAGTTCGGCTGCTCCGTAGGATTTTCTTGGCTGTAATCTTAACAGAAGTAGATTGCCAGGCCTTTCTTTCATGGTACTGCTGAGTGGGTTTGAACCGCCAAACTTTAGGTTAGCAGTTGAATGCAAACCATTTGTGCCACTTAGGAACCTTAGTCAAGCACTTGGACTTTCTCTTTTCCTATCAGCGAATATTTATTGAGTGTTTCTGAAGTGCTGAGCTTATACCTGACTGGCTTGGATATGGGGAAAGCATAGTGAATTTCTGTTCTGGCCATTCTGCCTCCAGTACCTCCATGAGTGCACTCTGCCCCTGTCCCAGTAGGCTGTCTGAGGGCTGTTTCAGTATGTGGATCCCTCAGAGGTATCCTGCCATGTTATACAGCTTTGGGCTTCTTCAGGTTAGACGGATGCAGCTCAGGAACGTTTGATGAGCGCTGGGATGTAAAAATTTCATAACAGTTTTCAATTTTAGGAGCAGTTACGTGGATAAATGTTCACTCCTCCTTGAAGATATAAATAACCAAAAACTCACTTGGTGGGCTGGAGCAGCAACATGAGAGAGTTGGCTAGACATCAAAGCATTTTCTTATCAGCTGAGGTACTTCAATACTGGGTGACCCAGAGGGGCTGAGAAAGCTCTGCCTCCGGGATTAAAAAATTGATTAGCTTTCATCTGAAGTCTGCTCAGTTCCTGATCCCCCCTGAATTCTAAGATGTGTGAAGATTAATTTCGAATTTAATTTGTAGTATCTTTTCAATTAAATTATAGTGAAGATTGTTTTCTCTCTACCAGTTTCGTTAAAAAATTTCTGGTAATTCAAAGACCAAAGACCAAAGACCTGAGTTCTAATCCTCCCTGACCAGGTGACCTTGGGCAAGTCACTCATCTATTTCGGTTTCAACTAATTATTAGTTAATTAAAAGGGATAAAATAATCGCCTGCCCTTCTCCCGGTGTGGTTGGTTGCTTTGGGTAAAGCCTGTATGTAGCGTGAGTCACAGCGCCTCCTGGCGGCCCAGCCCCGCAGCAGGTGAGGGCGCTGCCCTGACACACCCGCTCCCCTTGCTACAAGCCCACAGGCAGCAACGCTGGAGCTCTGGTGGCGCAGTGGTTAAGAGTTCGTGCTGCTAACCAAAAGGTCGTAGTTCGAATCCAGCAGCCGCTCCTTGGGAACCTTATTGGGACAGTTCTATCTACTCTGCCTTTTGGGTTTGCTATAAGCCTGAATCCGACTCCAGGAGAAAGGGTTTTTTAAATTTTTTTTTCTTTCTAAGACGGGAAGAGGATCCCCCGTGTTAAAGCACTCGGCTGCTAACCTAAAGGTCGACAGAACCCACCAGCCACTCCTTCGGGAGACCGATGTGGCAGTCGGCTTCTGTAAAAATTTCAGCCTCGGAAACCCAGTGGGGCAGTTCTACTTTGTCCTACAGGGTCGCTATGAATCAGAATTCACTCGACAGCAATGTTTTGTTTTTGTTTTTTTTTAAAAAAAAAAAAAAAGATTGGAAGCTCTTCCCATACACCTTGTCAGGCGACTTCTCATATATGACCTAAAATGGAGACATGTCCTTAATAAACGAATATGCATGGTCTTCCTATGTGCCAAATATAGTCTTATGCATGTAAGACACGTGATCTCATTTAATCTTTAATTGAATAATTATGATGTCATTGTTATTTACCCATTTTACTGATGGGAAAACAGGCTTGGAGAAGTTAGGAACACAGGCAGGGAGGGGAAAGGCCTGGGTGCCTAAAGCCCAGATGGGTTTTCTGAAGCCCTGGACTGCCCTGCTCTGACGGAGGGGTCCTTGCTGGGACATGGGGCATGACTGAAAACGAGGTTGGGTGAGAAGGCGGGGTGTGCAGGCAGAGGATAATGCTGCGGGGGTCGCTGGCAGGGGCTTGGGTGAGGATTGGCCTTCAGCGGAGGGGAGGCCCTTGTTTCTAAGAGTACTGAGCCACGAGGGATTCAGCTCTAAGGGTAGAGAAGCAGACATTTTAACTTTTTGTTTTACTGAAGCAAATGTAACCGTCAGTCCTGCCTGTCTTTTGAATTAAGGGAAAGGAGCAAGACGGGAGCATTTATTGAGCTCCTTCTCCAATGTCAGTGCCCACATCTCTCCATGAGACGCGCTTTGCCCTGAACGAATGTATCTCTCCGCTGAACCCCCAAGCCACCTCTCCCCACGGCCCTCCCCGGTCTCGTTCACATCATCCCCTTCGGCCTCAGTGTTGCCCTTGCCTCCTCTTTTCTGCCCCTCTAAGCGCTGCCCGGCCTTCACAATTCAGCCTCGGCCCGGCTCCTTCCCCTGCGCCCAGCCGTCAACCGCCCTTAGCACCCTGGACCTTACACTGTTACTTTCCCATAAACTTCACACGTTAGGAGCACTTTCAAGCTGACAGGGTGCTGTCACCCATGGCACCCAGTAGGAGACTCTCACAACGATCCTGTGAGGCATATGGGGTGGGGCGGGTGTCCCCATCTCACGTGAAGAACCCAAGGCATTTTCCTAAGGTACCGGAGGAGCTGGTCCAGCCTTCGAACTCCAACTCCTCTGTCCAGTTTCCCCCCTCCCTCTCACAGGTGAGATCTCAAGGCCCTTAGGACAGCCGCGTTGGCTCCTACAAATCAGGGCTTCGAACCTGCTCATTCCAGTTCGAACCCCTGCTGAAAATTTGCATTTCTAACAAATTCCCTGCTGAGAATTAGCGTTTCCATCCCAGATATACTGAATCAGAAACTATGCGTTTTAACAAGATCCCCAGGTGATTCTTAGTATAACTTCCCGGGACTTGTTAGAATGGCAAATTTTCAGCAGCGGTACAAACCGGACCAAACTGGTTGGAAGCCCTAAAAATGGACCTTACTGGCAGTCCCATAAGTAAAGCTGGTTGCCTGCACTGGCCTTCCCCAGCCCCGCTCCTTGTCCAGATGCAGAGGACAGACCCCCCCTGGGCCACTAGAGGGCGCCAGGCGCTAACCGCGGAATACACTGGGTGCCCTGATGGAGGTGGTAAAAACCCATCAGCGTGCCCTGGGAGAAACCAGATCCAGAGACAGATCCAGTTCGGTGCCCCGCATGCCAGGGCTGGAGGGTGATTTCATGTATTCACATAACAAAATAGCTTAGTTGTGGGTTAGAGGGAGCGCACTTGAATTAATTCTTTGCTTCCTTCGCGAAGCTGTCCTGGCTAACCCACACACCTGGGTCCCTTCCCCTGGCGTCCCAGATCTGAGGGAAGGGACCTTATCAAGTGCCCACTGTGTCCCGGCTTCTCGAGGGCCATCTGAGTCAGTGTACACCAGTCTTGCTCAGAAAGAGGCCTTGGGAGTGAGACAGGCCTTGGTTTGAATCTCAGTTTGGCTGTGTAACCTTGGACAAGTTACTCAACCTCCAGGACTTTATCTGTAAAAGGAGGACGCTAACAGTCCCCGCCTGAAAGGGCTGAGATAAGGGTTAAACGAGATATAGGGTTTAGCTTGGTGCCTGGTGCCAGTAAGTGCCGGTAACCAGAGGTTGTTGTTTTTATTACAATGTTAAGGAATCTGGCGAGTCCTTGAGTAGTGCAAACAGTTAAGTGCTTACTGAAAGGTTTGAGCCCACCCAGAGGCACCTCCAAAGAAAGGGCTGGTAATCTGCTTCCAAAGGTCACAGCCGCCTTGAAAACTCTATGGAGCAGTTCTACTCTGCACACATGGGGTCGCCATGAGTCAGAATCGACTTGGTGGCAACTAACAACAAGGAATCTGAGGCTCAGGGATGTTAACTGGCAGGACAGGTCTCAGAATCAGGTTCTGGTCTGGGTGGCTGCGCACAGCCCCTCTTTCTCAGAGCCCCGCTGGCTCTCAGACCTGGTTCCCAGACCTAGATCCCAAACCGGAATTGATCACCCGCCTTTTTAACTAGAGAGGGAGACAGGCAACTAGCATTTATTGAGTTCTGTTTCTAACCTTCTTGATGCTCCAAAATGCTCCCTCTGTCAGAATCACAAACCCATCCCTATGCTTGTGCCCTCTACTGTTTTGCTCACTACATTTCCTCTGCTGGAAATGCCTTCTCCTTGTCTTTTCTGTCTCTAAATGTGACAGATCTGCCTCCCCCTCCAGACCTTGGAATGAGAATCTCCAGAGGGCCCGCAGGAGATCCCGGCTCTCAGCCAGGCATGGAAGCCACTGCCCAGGACTGCCCTGCAACTCGACAAACGTTTGCTAAATTGAACTGAGCTGATTGTGGCCTGCAGCCAGCATTCCCGGGCAGCCAAGGAGAGGGACGAGAAAGAAGGTGAAGACCAGAGAGAAAGTCCTGCATAATTACCAGTCAACGTACATTGGTTTAGATCTTGTTACAGGCACATAAAGTGCAAATTATTCCTGGACCAGGACCCGTGATGTTATGGTGTTAATATCCCGAGGCATCCAGGACCAGCCTGGGGAAATGGTGGCCCAGGCAAAGAGAAGCCCCAGGTGCCGCGGAGGGAAAGGAGAGGGGAGGGAGAGAAAGGCGCCGGCCTTCTCACAGCCTGGTGCTTCCTCAGCTGCGTGAGGTTTAAATCGGGTGAAATGAGGGCAGCATCTGGCTCTTCCGACTCTGCGTGCATTTATTCACTCAGTCATTTACCGAGCCTGCGCGTTTCATGAGCATCCACTGTGCGCCCCTCACTGGAGCTACAAGTATGACCAGACCTATCTCTTTCCCCACTAATGGGGTTCCTGATCTGATTGGGAAAATAGATATGTGGAGAAACCATGGCCAATGCCCTACTGTTGTCATTAGCTGCCATCAAGTCTGCTCTGACTCGTGGCGACCTCGTGTACAACAGAACAACGAAACACTGCCCAATCCTGTGCCATCTTCACGATCGTTCGTACGCACAAGTCCGCTTTTGGAGCCGCTGTATATTTTGAGTGCCTTCCAGCCTAGGTGGCTCATCTTCTAGCATTGTATCAGACAATATTCTGTTGTGATCCAAATGTTTTTATTTTCGAAAGTAGATCGCCGGGCCTTTTTTTCCTAGTTTGTCTTAGTCTGGAAGCTCTGCTGAAACCTGTCCACCATGGTTGACCCTGTTGGTATTTGAAATACTGGTGACATAGCTTCCAGCATCACAGCAACACACAAGCCACCACAGTACAACAAGCTGACAGATGGGTGGGGGAAATGCTATAGATAAGTGCCCTTGTAGAGCCAGTGAGGATTGCTGGGGAGCAGAGAGAAGTTGTGAGGAAGACTTGGCCAAGAATGTTGGAAATGGGTCTTGAAAGACAATGACGAGTTTCCCAGGTAGAAGAGAGGGGTACAAGGGCAAGGGTGGGCTCAGGAGTGGCACCCCGGGCAATGACACTGCCTGTGCCCAATATGTTAGTGTAAACCAATGCCAAGTGTTGGTAAAAAGTCTTCTCGTCGCAAGAGTGAAGAGAGCATGTGTACTGGGATGGGGGCAGGGCTGGTGACTGGGCGACAGATGGGAAGGTAGGTGAGGCTGGGCCCGAAGACCCCAGACTGGGCTCACTGGGAGGCAGGTGCAGCCACAGGGGCGTTTTAAGCAGGGAACAGTCAGGCCTATTTTTGCTTAAGAAAGAAAACTCTGGAAGCTATGGAGACCTGCAGCTTGAGACTTGCAGCCATCTGGATAAAAGACAAGGGAGGTCAGTTGCAGAGTGTAATACACAAAGTTTAAAGACTTCTGGCTTCCCCAACACATCCCTTATATCATAATTGATTACGTAAAATCCAATTTGTTTGGTGTCAGATAGGCTGAAGCCTCCTCCCTCACCAGGGCTCCCCATTGTATGCCCGGCTACCAGCACAATGGTTGTCCTTCAGTAGGTGCTCAGTGCCGATTGTTGAGAGGGGGGAGGGGAGGGAGGAGCCAGGTCAACACTTCCATCTTGGTGGCTCCATTAACTGACCTGGGAAATACTGGAAGATCAGATTTGAGAGAAACAATAAAAATAACAGCTGCCATTTGTTGAGTGCCAACTACGAGTGAAACCCAGTGCTGGGCCCTTTCCATAACCTTCCCTAATTCTCACGACCTCCGCCAGTCTGTCAGTTTGCTAGAACTGTGGTGGTGTCTTGCGTGTTGCTGTGATGCTGGAAGTTATGCCACCGATATTTCAAATACCAGCTGGGTCACTCATGGTGGACACGTTTCAGAGGAGCTTCCAGACTAAGACAGACTAGGAGGAAAGGCTTGGCTGTCTACTTCCAAAAATTAGCCAAGGAAAACCCTGCAGATCACAAGAGAACATTATCCAACTTACTGCTGGAAGACAAGAAGGTGGCACAAGACTGGGCAATGTTTCCTTCCGTTGAATATAGGTCACCATGAGTCAGAGCCAATTAGGTGGCAAGTAACAGCAACAATCCTCGTAAATGACCCTGTTGAGTGGGCGTTTTGAGCCCCACTTTTTACAAACGAGAAATGAAGGCTCTGAGCGGCTTGGCTGTGGCAAGCAACAGTGGAGGCCAGAAGCTGTCTCACTCCACTCGGCCACCATGAGTGGGGTACAGTAGGGTGAGGTGGGGACACCCAAAAAGCAGGTGGGGACAGAGTCAGGGCCTCAGAAGAGGCTTGAGGCCCAGATGTAGATTTGTGACCTATACCGTGATGTAGAATTAGAGCTGGGTCATCTGTGTACCAAGAGCCCAAGACCCTGGAGCTACAAGTTATGACCAGACCCGACGTCTTCGCCACTATGGGGCTCCTGATATGGTAGAGAAAATAGATAATGTGGAGAAACGTTACCAGAGCCATACTGTAGCTGTTGCTGTTGTGTGTTGTGGGGTTGATTCCAGCTCATAGCAACCCCGCGTGACAGAGTAGAACTGTCTAACAGGGTTTCCTAGGCTGAAATCTTCATGAGAGCAGATTGCTAGGTCCTTTTTCCCTCAGAGAGGCTAGCGGAGTCCACTGACCTTTTGGTTAGCAGCTGAGTGCTTATCCACTGCTCCACCCATAAAATAACAGGTCAATTCTGACTCATAGGACAGAGTAGAACTGCTCCAAAGAGTTTCAAAGGAGCAGTTGGTGGATTCAAACTGCCAGCCTTTTGATTAGCAGCTGCAGCTGGCATTAACTCTTAACCACTGCGCCATCAGGGTCCACTGCTCCATCAGGGCTCCTTAAATACCATACTATGTCTTAGAGGCAGCAAGGTGTGCTGAGGAGCAGAGAAAAAGTGTGGGGAAGACTTGGCAAAGGAGGTGATGCTGGAGACGTGTCTTGAAAGATAAGGCAGTTTCCCAGGTAGGAAAGAGGTGATAAAAGGCAAGATGGGCACAGCCTGGGGATCAGAACGATTTAAGGGATGGAGTGGTGAGGGAGTGGGGGAGGACCAGTGAGGAGAGAGACAGACAGGGTGTGGAAAACCCGGAAGGGGAGAAGCAGTCCTGGAAGTAGAGCAGGAAGCTCAAAGTGGAGGAGGGGGATAGAGGTGCTGAGGTTGGCAAATGGTGTGGGGTAAGTAGGACTGTGTCCCCGAACCCGGAACTTTCAGAACAGGAGGAGGTTCAGGAGGAGATCACGGCTGGGGTGGCTGTCTCCATTTGCAGAGGCTTCATTCAGTCAGACCTGCTTAAACTGAAGGTCATTGCGCACGCACGGGGACCGCCCTGTCTACATTGGAGAGAGTGAAGGTCACTGCAGAGCTGGGGGTGGGGCTCCTGCTGCACCCACCCCCTGCTGGGTCACCAGCTGCTATCCAGGCCTCAGGAGAACAGACTCTCCAGGGGTGTCCTTCCCCTCAGCACGGAAGGGTCTGCTGCGGGCCCAATCCACATCTGGGACAGAGGCAGCCACGAGCACAGCTGGGCTGCTGGCCCTAAGACCCAAGGGCAATAATGGCTCACGTCCGTGAACCACCATGGTCTGTCCTGATCTCACCGCCTCAGAAGGGGCCCGTTTATCTTCCTTTTTTCCCCCACCCCAACCCATGTCTGGAATCTGCCTTTGGTGGCTCCCATCCAGGGGCCAAGGGACACTGGCCTGTAAGATGGGAGAAGGGGAAGGCCTGTTATTGGACTCATTCTGGGGCCTCAGGCAGCAGGTGGGAAGACCCAGCCTTCCCCAGGACCAGCTTCTTCCATTAAAAAACAAACAAAAATCAGAAACATTTCCTGGGACCATGAGCCGTTCTGTGGTCATGGTGCAGACACTGCTGTTAATCCTGCCCTTGAGCAGTTTGTAGTGAGGGAGGGGTTACCCACACTTGCACTCACACTCACTCACACTCACACACACTCACACACAGACACTCAACACACTCACACAGATACATACACTCACACTCACACACACAGATGCTCAACACACACACAGATATACTCACACACAGATGCTCAACACACGCCTACTCACACAGATACATACTCACATTCACACGCACATAAACCCACACACAGATGCTCAACACACACATACTCACGCAGATACATATTCACACTCACACACATATACTCACACACAGATTCTCAACACACACACAGATACAGACTCACACTCACACACAGATACTCAACACACACACTCTCACACAGATACATACTCACACTCACACACAGATACACACAACACACTCAACACACACAGATACACACACACTCACATAAACTCACATGCATTCACACACACACTCATGCATGCACACACATTCACACACTCTTACACACGCACACACCCACACACACCCACTGTCACACAGATACACACATGCACACACCCACACACACTTTTATGTACCAGAGGATGCTTCTGTTTTATCTGATGGCTACTGACAGCAAACCAGCACGTTTGTTTCAGAATCTTCTCACGGCAAACACCAACAGAAACAACACAGACCCGTCCCTCATGACTCCTGATTAAAGGAGACAGCCTAGAACCAGAGATGCTGGCAGGATCTGAAGGTCACTCAGCGCAAACCCTTCGTTTTCCAGAGTGGTCCCAGGCTGCCTGAGGTTGCACAGCGCACTGGCCCCGTGGTGGATCAAGGTCAAGTCAGGACGCCAGCCTTGTCAGTGCTGACCCACAAGCAGAACCATGGGGTGTGCCCTCCCGGGGTGCTTTGACCCCAGCTGGGGCCTTCTCTGTGCAAAAGGTGAGAGTGACCACTGCCCTCACTGCCCTAGCCCCCCTCTCCCCAAGCCTCCATTGCTTCCAGGGGCCCTGAGCAGAAAGCTGAAGGCTGATGCGTGAAAACCAGAGGCGGGTCCCCCAACAGCCCCGGAGCCCAGCTCCCTCCTCTCTGACATGTTACTTCATATTTAATTACAGAGCCTCCCAGGCAGAGCCAGAAGTAGCCTGATTTTTAATTTGATTTTGTTCTGTGGGCCCACAGCCCAGAGCCTGCGGGTGGAGGGCTCAGTAAGGCCCAGGCTTGGGGGTGGGGGAGCCTGTGGCCTGGATGCTTGACTCTGGCCCAGCTCCACCATAAGCAAGTGGGACAACCTCACAGGCCTCAGTTTGCCCATCTGTGAAATGAGGGATTACACCAAAGCTTCCTCTCAGGTCCTTTCCAGCGGTAGAAACCCGTAGAATCCGGAACAGCACCTCACTCCGCACACGCGCAACTTTGCTGGCTCTCTACCTGCTTCTCCCCTCTCTTCCATTTCTGGACTTTCATCTTCTGTCGTAATGACAACACAAACATCCTCCTCACCTCCCTGTCCTTGTCCTAGCACCAGCCTGCGGCTCTGGGGCTGGGGTTGAGAGGGTCCCCTCCTGTCTCTCTTTTTCTGTCTCATCTGTCTCCCCTCCTCTCTCCTCCCAGACCCTCAACCGTCAGCTGCCTCCCAGTTTGCCCTCTGCCCTTGTCCCTGGGGCGCTGCTCCCGGCCATCTCTCCTTTCCTGCTGTTAGCTCCTGCTGTCAAGAATCCACACCTGTATCTCCCACCCGGCCTCCCCTGGGGAGTGTGGCCTGCTGGCTTCCCCGGCTCCTCAGACTGACCATGTCTGCTCTGCCTCCCACAGCCCTGCCTGCGTGTCCTCATCCCTTCCCTGCCTCAGTGATGCCACCATCTGCCTGGTCTGTGCCATGGGGTCCAGGGAAGTGCAGGGTTGACCCCGGGACCCGGAGGATGGGGCCTTGACTTAGGGCGTGAAGGACCCTGTTTTCTCCTCTTTCCACAATAGCGCGCCCCTCCTCTCTGCCACACTGTGCAGCATTCTCTCTCCAAAACAATGGGGACAGACATTTATTTTTGAAACTGCAGAACCTCTGCCCCTCAGGCACAGAGTGCAGAAGTGTCCTGATTATGAGCTGGCGATAGGGTCGGGCCAAATCCAGGTCTCCAGACTCCTGCCTAGGGGTCTCCCTGGGCTGACCCTGCATGCCACCCCCCCAGCCCCCCAACATTTAGAGCCCCCTGGAGCTCTCCTAGGGTGGGAGCACAAATGAGTATTCAACAAGGACTTGCTGTTACTGGGCTGGGGAAGGCCAGGCGCCTGGTGCTGTTCCCCTCAACAGGCGAGGCCCCCACAAAACACACAAGTCACCTTCTTGCCAGGAGAAGCCTTAGGGGGCTGCGGACCTCTGGGAGTTCTTGGCTAGCCAGAGCGCCTCCTGGACCTGGAAAGACTGAACACCTAACTTAAAGCTTGTTTTCCAGAAAAGGAGGTGAAATCAAGCCCATCTCCTCATCAAAACACACCTGCAGGATCAGCCCCTCAGGGCAGAACCCATTAGGGCCACTGTGAGCACCTAGCCTCCTGCACCTTGCTGGGATCCAGCCCACATCAGGCACAGAAACTTCCCCATCACACGTGTGCTGGAGCACTGAGGAACAGTCCTGCCTGCAGGTGGGCCTGCACTCAGAGGCCTCGTGGGTGGGTGGCCCACAGCTGGGAAGCTGAGAACCTTCCCGGCCCTGGGGGACCTTCCCTGGCAGGAGCCTGACAGTGCTCAACACCAACGGAGGCTTCCCTCTTCTCTCTTCTAGTACTTTAGAGCTGGAAGGAGCCATCTAGTTTATCACCTTCATTTTACAAAGAAATTCAAATCCAGAGCGGTTACGAGTCTTACAAAGTTCGCACACTGAAACTCTTATTTACTTATTTTTTTTCCATTTGCAAACATTTATTGAGCAGATATTATGGTCTGGCATATTGAATTATCCAGGTGCCCGGGTTCTATCAGTAAACAAAATGGACAAAGAAAAACTTTGAACTTCTTCATACTGAAACTCTTATTTTTAATTAATGCATGCACTCAACAAATATTTATGTAGTACCTGTCACATGTGCTGGTCATTGCTCTAGGCACAAGGACAGGGTGGTAAACAGGCTGGAGGAAATCACTGTGAGGGCCTGGAATTTACACTCCAGTGGAGAGGCAGTCAGTAGATAGTTAAACAACTAGATGAAGAAAATAATTTAGATAAAAACCAAAACCCGTTGCCAATGAGTTAATTCTGACTCATAGAGACCCTATGGGACAGAGTAGAACTGCCCTGTAGAGTTTCCAAGGAGCAGCGGGTGGATTCAAACTGCTAATGTTTTGGTTAGCAGCCAAGCTCTTAACCATCACTCCACCAGGGCTCCAATCTAGATAGTACTAAGGAATGCGAGGGTTGCATCCTTTCCGCATACCTATTCAATCTGTATGTGGAGCAAATAATCCAAGAAGCTGGACTATATGAAGAAGAAAGGGGCATCAGGATTGAAGGAAGATGCATTAACAACCGGTGTTATGCTGATGACACAACCTTGCCTGCTGAAAGTCAAGAGGGCTTGACGCACTTACTGATGAAGATCAAAGACCACAGCCTTCAGTATGGATTACACCTCAACATAAAACCCAAATCCTCACAACTGGACCAATAAGCAACATCATGATAAACAGAAAAAAGACTGAAGTTGTCAAGGATTTCATTTTACTTGAACCTACAATCAACGCCCACGGAAGCAGCGGTCAAGAAATCGAAAAACACATTGTATCGGGCAAATCTGCTGCAAAAGACCTCTTTAAAGTGTTGAGGAGCCAAGATGTCACCTTGAAGACTAAGGTGCACCTGACCCAAGCCATGGTATTTTCAATCGCAACATATGCATATAAAAGCTGGACAGTGAATAAGGAAGACCGAAGAAGAATTGACACCTTTGAATTGCGGTGTTGGTGAAGAATATTGAATACACCATGAACTGCCAAAAGAATGAACAAATCTGTCTTGGCAGAAGTACAACCAGAATGCTCCTTAGAAGAAAGGATGGCAAGACTAAGTTTTGCATACTTTGGACATGTTGTCAGGATGGATCAGTCCCTGGAGAAGGACATTATGCTTGGTAAAGTACAGGGTCAGAGAAAAAGAGGAAGACCCTAAACGAGATGGATTGACACAGTGGTTGCAACAACGGGCTCAAGCATAACAATTGTGAGCCTGGCGCACGACCAGGCAGTGTTTCGTTCTGTGGTACATAGGGTCGCTATGAGTCGGAACCGACTTGAAGGCACCTACCAACAAGTACTGCGAAACCGAAACCCTGTGGAGCCTTTCTACTTGCCCTATAGGGCCACTATGAGTTGGATTCGACTTGATGGTAATGGTTTTAGTTTTTCAGAAACCTGGTGGCATAGTGGTTAAGAGCTACGGCTGCTAACCAAAGGGTCAGCAGTTCAAATTCACCAGGCGCTCCTTGGAAACTCTGTGGGGCAGTTCTACTCTGTCCTATAGGGGTGCTATGAGTTGGAACGGACTCAATGGCAGTAGGTTTTTTTTCTTTTTTTTAAAGTACTACGAAGGGGCCGTGGTAGCTCAGTGGTTAAAGTGATTGATTGCAGACCGAAAGGCCAGCAGTTTGAACCCACCAGCTGCTCTGCAGGAGAAAGATTGTGGCAGTCAGCTTCTGTAAAGATTACAGCCTTGGAAACACTATGAGGCAGTTCTAGTCTGTCCTGTAGGGTCGCTATGAATTGGAATTGACTAGATAGCAACAGGTTTTGGTTTAAGTGCTACAAAGGAAATAAACCAGGATGATGAGAGAGACAGTAACTGGTGGAAGTAAGAAGGGACATATAGATATGGATGCATGGGAAAGGAGGTGGCATTTGTTCTCACTTCTGAATGCTGAGAATTAGCTAACCCTGCAAAGATCTGACTGCAGAGCCTTCCAGACAGAGGGAACAGCTGGTGCAAAGGCCCTGAGGTGGGGCCAGCATGGCATGTCTGGGGAGAATAAGAAAGCTGGCTTGGCTGGTCTTGGGGAGCAAGTGAGGCATGGTAGGAGGTGGGGAAGGTGAGCCTGGCCCAGGCTATCCTAGTCTTTAAGGCCATGATAGGAAACTTGAATTTCATTCAACGTGTAATGAGAAGCCATTCACCTAACACACAAATGCCTGTTGCCTTTGAGTTGACTCCGTCGTATAGGACAGAGCCCTGGTGGTGCAGTGATTAAGCGTTCAGCTGCTATCCAAAAGGTCCGCAGTTCAAATGCACCAGCCACTCCTTGGAAACTCTATGGGGCAGTTCTACTCTGTCCTATGAGTCAGAATCAACTTGATGGCACGGATTTACAGGACAGAGTAGAGCAGCCCCATAGGGTTTCCAAGGAGCAACTGGTGGATTTGAATTGGTGACCTTTCGGTTAGCAGCTGAGCTCTTAACCACTACGCCACCAGGGCTCCAATGAGAAGCTATTGGAAGGTATTAATTAACAGAGTACGTAGCTGATTAAAGTTCTTCAAAGACTCCTTTTTTTGTAGTGAAAGTACATGAAACGAAACCTTTGCCATTTTGGCATTCTTCACAGGTTCAGCTCAGTGACATTAACTTACGTCCATCGTGTTATTCAGCCATCCTCAGATTTTTCCAACAAAAAGCCTATTCTTGTAAGGTCCCTGAGGGAGAGGTCAGGCTGGAGGTGTGAGCGGGCAGTCACCAGTGAGTGGAGGATAAAGCTACGAGAGTGGATGAGTCAGTACAGAAGAGCAATGAGAAACCGGCCTGGGCCCTGCGGAGGGTCTTTCCATGACCAGGCTCGTTCTGTCATGCCCGGTCAGGGGTCGGGGAGAGGGTGAAACACCGTTAACACAGGGGGCTGACTGAGTGTGGGCCCGGACCAGGGGATCAGGAGGGCAGACAGAGGACGAATCCCCCAGACCCATTATCCCTGCACAAACACAGGCTCTTTCCTGAATGTGGATTCCAGGCAGGTTCAAGAGTTTTGCTGGGGAAATCAAATAATTTAAGCAACCAGCCAGGGGCCTAAAGAAGAAAGTGAATGTGGATTGGGAAGCTTTTCACAATGGGCTGATTAGTGGCGGGAGGGAGGGAGGGAGCCTGTCCTTGTCATGCAGAGCAAGGGTTCTGCCTCCCTCTCCCCAGACCTGCCTGAGGATCCTGGCCCGATGGTCCTCTGGTCAGATTGAGCCTGAAAGACCCAGAAATGGTGAAGTCAGGCCTTCTCCCTGGGGGAAGGGTGGGGATCAGGGGGGTGGGGGGAGGGAGTAAACTCAACACCCCTGACGGAGGCCTTGGCCCTGAGCCCAGAGTGGGAGAGACAGGCTGAGATGGGGTGGAGGGCAGAGCCATGGGCCCACGACCATCCTCCTATGCCTGCCCCCCTCACCCTGACAAGCTGGGGTTTGACCTCAACCAGAGGCCTGGCTGCCTGGTGAGGAGGTGAGAAAATGTGGAGGTCAGAGGTCATGAGCAGCATCCATGGATGAGGGTCAACAGGACTGGGGGCCTGGGCTCAGACCCAAAGGGGGCCCCCCGAGGTCAGCAAAGGCTGGAGCCCAGGAGTGGGGCCAGTTCCTCATTACAGCCCAGCATCTGGGGGTCTCCCGGTGGCTCCCGTCCCCTTCCCGGTCAGGGGCAGATACCACAGTGGGTGCTCTACAAATGCGCTGAGGCCCAGCCCCAGGCACCCTGTGCTGCCCCAAGCCCTCACCCACCAGCCTCCCTGACCCCAGGCCTGGGGGCACATGTGGCTCCTTGGGGGTCTGCAGATACTCCCTGGGTGGACCCTCCTTGTTCTTCCTAGCATCAGCAGGGCCGGCCCTCCCCTGGGGCTCCCGGGACCAAGGAGGGCTGGGGACAAGGCAGGAAGAAGGACACCCACTTGCACGGGGCTCTTCACTTCATCCAGCCCCTTCCTGGCAAGAGTGAGCCCTGGGTTCAAACCTTGCTGTGCCTCTCACTAGCTGTGTGGCCTTGGATGTGTTGTTGAGCCTCCCTCTGACACACCCCTGCTAGTCAATGAGATAGGAAAGGCAGGACTCTGAAAATCGGGCCAGGAGGAAGCCGGGCTCTGCAGCCAGATAACAGGGTGGGATGTTGATTGGGGGTTTACTCCGTGCTCTGCCTGGTTCTCCTGTAATCCTCACTACAAGCTCACAGGATGTTGTTGTTCTTGTATGCTGCTGAGCAGATTCCGACTCATAACGACCCTATAGGACAGAGTAGAACAGCCCTATAGGGTTTCCTAGGCTGTAATCTTTACAGGAACAGATCGCCAGATCTTTATCCTGTGGAGCTGCTAGTGGGTTCAAACCGCTGATCTCTCAGTTAGCAGACAAGCACTTAACCATTGTGCCACCAGGGCTCCTTTGGGGTCATGGATAGATACTAATACCCCATCCCACAAATGAGAAGTCCAAGTAGAGACAGGTAATGAACTTGTCCAACGTCACCCAGCTGTAGGTGATGGAACCAGGATTGGCCCCCCCGGCTGTCTGGTTCCTTGTAGTTATAACGGGCTCTAGTGCTCTCATTAACACTCTGCGACCTTGGGCAAGTGTCTTAACTTCTCTGAGCCTCATTTGTGAAATGTCGACAGTGCCTTCCTCCCAGGGTGCATGACACAGTAAATGACAGTAATGCGCAGGGAAAGACAAGGCTGCCCGAGGGCGAGTGCCAGGAGCGACCTCCGGGCCTGGGGATCCCCACACTTCACCAGAGCTTCGTCTGACAGCAGCTGCTCCTTTGTCTCCCTACATGCCTCCAGGGCACAGAGGAGGAGGGAAATCATCAATAAATATTTGCTTAATTGACTGGAGAGAAAGCAAGGCAGGGAGAGGAGCTGATGGAGACACAGGACTTCTAGAGGCTTCTTCTTCAGGGCAAAGTCTGGGGGAAGAGTCTGGTTTACGTGGGTGTTTTCTTGTTTGAACTTTTTTTATTTTGGGGGCAAACAAGAGAACAATACTGTTAACAACACCCTCCCCCCCAAAATCTGCCCACAATCCTACCAAGTAACACAGTGATTTTCTGTTTGTGATTTTCTGAATTTTGAAGTCTTTTTTTTAGAAAAGGGAACGGGAAGTGTTTGGGCTGAGCTGCTGAAAGCTCACAGCTCTCAGGAGGCTGTGGAACAAGAAAAAGAAGTTGGCGGCTCAAGTCGGCTGCTCCGTACAGAGAAAGGCAGGGGGCAGCCGCACCTTCAGTGAGGTTGGCTTTACCCCGGGCACTAGGCTGTGCGCACGTCTGTGTGGCCTGTGACCACAGAGTGGGAGGTGGCTGAGTCAAACACTCACCCTCACTGTCCACCGTCCAGGTGTCTCCCAGCCGGAAGTGGTTTGTTGACAGGTGGTGCCGAGAAGTGACTTAAGCCATAAAGAGAAAAACAAACAAGCTGGTAGGTGGTTTCCCTGGCCTGAGGGCTCCTTGGTGTTCGGTAAAAGTTCCTGTTCTATCTGTACGCGCTTTTTTGTTAGGTGCTATGGAGTTGATTTCAACTCACAGCCACCTCATGCGACAGAGTAGAACTGCCCGGTAGGGTTTTCTAGGCTGCAGTCTTTATGGCAGATCTCCAGGTCTTCCTCACGCAGAGCTGCTGGGTGAGTTCGAACAACCAACCTTTCGGTTAGCAGCTGAACGTTTAACAAGTGCGCCACCAGGGCTCCTTCCATATGCATTACTGATCCTAAGTACTATCAGGCCCTGTGTGCTTTGTCTGGGCAGAGTAACAGCCTCCCCAGTGTGGCCCCAACAAAAAAAGGAAAAGACAAAACTCTGGAGACAAACTTTTAAAATCAGCGGGAAAAAGCAAAGATGTCATAACGGCACCCTCTAAGCTGGATGCAGAACCCACAGCGAAGGCACTAGTGGTCGCTTGACCCCAGCCTGGGCATCCTTCTGTGGCCTGGCCACCACACCCCCTCCAGCTGCCCAAATCACGTGATCCTGGGCCTCCCTTGCCCCCAGCCCTAATGGAGGACTGGGGGATAGGGCTGGAAAATGGGTGACTGGATCACCATACAGCCACCTGCACTACGCACCCAACTCGCTTAGCTTGATATGGGTTTCGTGGCCCTCCCAGATGGCCAGAGCTGGTGGGGAGCTGGTGATCCTGGCACACTGCAAGAGCCCGGGCAGCTGGGGGCAGCTCCCCACACAGAAACCATATATCTGATAAGGGTTTAATATACAGAATATATAAAGAACTCTTACAAATTAACAACAAGAAGGCAAGCAACCCGATCAAAAAATGGGCAATGGACTTGAATAGACATTTCACCGAAGAGGATAAACAAACAGCCCATGAGCACATGTCATTAATCATTAGGGAGATGCAAATCAAAACCACAGTGAGATACCACCTCACCACCACAAAGGCTATGATTTTAAAAAATTGGAAAACAGCAGGCGTTGGTGAGAATGTGGAGACATTGGAACTCTCATCCATTGTTGGTGGGGACGCAAATGGTTCAGCTGCTGTGGAAAACAGTTTGGCAGTTTCTCAAAAAGTTAAACATAGAATTACCATATGACCCAGCAATCCCAATCCTAGGTATATACCCAAAAGAACTGAAAGCGGGAAAGGAAACAGGTACTTGGACACCAATGTTCATTACAACGTCATTATCAGAAGGGATCAGTCCCTGGAGAAGGACTTCATGCTTGATAAAGAAGAGGGTCAGTGAAAAAGAGGAAGATGCTCAGTGAGATGGATTGACACAGTGGCTGCAACAATGGGCTCAAGCACAACAATGATCGCGAGGATGGCGCAGGACTGGGCAGTGTTTCTTTCTGCTGTACACGGGGTCCTGTGAGTTGGAACTGACTCGACAGCACCTAACAACAGCAACAGTGTTCACTGCAGCACTTTCCTCAATAGCCAAAAGGTGGAAACAACTGAAATGTCCATCAACAGATGAAGGATAAACAAAATGTGGTCCATACATCCCATGAGATATTACTTAGTCATAAGTAATGCTAAACATGGAAAATCTTGAAAACATGCTAAATGAAATAAGTCAGTCACAAAAGGACAAATGTTGTGTGATAACACCTATCTGAAATAGGCAATGTATAGAGACCAAAGTTTATTAGTGATTACCAAGGATGGGAGGGTAGAGTGGGGGCACTGAACTTCTGTTAATGGTGGTGGAATGATCTGGAAGCAGTTAATGATGATCGTTGTACCACATGATGGACATGACCAATGTCACTGAATTGTACATGTAAAAAAATGTTCAATTGGCAAATGTTTTGATAGATATCTTTTTATCACAATAAAACAATTAAAAAAAGAAAGAAAGGAATGTGACTACTCAGCCATAAAGAGAAATGAAGTCCTGATCCATGGTAGAATAAGGATGAACCTCGAAAACCTTATGCTCAGTGGAATAAGTCAATCACAAGAGGACAAATACTGGATGATCTCACTTATCTGAAATAACAAGAATAGGCAAATGTTTAGAGACCAAAGTTTTATTAGTGGTTACTGGGGCAGGAGGAGGCCAGAAGGGGAGCCATTGTGACTGCTTGTTTATGGTGATGGGAAATTTGGCAAAGATTACGAGTGGTGGTTGCCCAACTGACTAATATAATCGATATCACTTAGTTGTACGTGTGAAAAATGTTGAATTGGCAAATGTTGTATTATGTATATTTTTATGACACTAATTTAGGAAAGAATATGATCTAACCATCCTAGTTTGCCAGGATTATTTTTTAAATACGTTCTGAATGTGAATTAATAAAACGAGCAAGGTGGCTCAGCAGGCCCTCAGTTTTCAAGTTCATGTCTGTGATCTTCCGCAGTTTAGAAAAAGCAAAGAAGCACAGAATTTTTTTAAAAAAAGGCTCTGTGGGCTGTGGAAGGCTCCCTTCCTCCTGTTACCACTCTTTTGTACTTCCCAGCCCCTCTCCCTCCCTCCCATGCATCTCTCCTGTTACCATGGCACCCTCTCTGAGAAAGCCTTTTTGCCCAGGAAAAACTTCCAGCCTCTGGTAGGCCACCCACCACCTCTGCAGCTGTTAAGACGCCCTAGTTCAGCCTGGTGCTTAGGTTACCTCTTCCTCAGCCAGCGTCTGCATTCCTCCACCTGAATGCTCTCCCCCAGGTCTCCCTGGCCATCCCGCCTTCTCCTCCCGCCTTCAGATCTTCGCTCAGGAGCCACTTTCTCACAAGACCTTCCCGGCCACCTCCCTTTGTAACATTGCATACCTTCCTTTCCTGCTTTATTTTTTCTTCCTAACACTCATCACTATTGTTGTTAGTTGCCGTCGGGTCGATTCTGACTCATGGCGACCCCACGTATACAGAGAAGAACTGTGCTGCGTAGGGTTTTCAAGGCTGTGAACTTTTGGAAGCAGATCTCCAAGCCTGTCTTCAGAGGTGCCTCTAGGTGGGTTTAAACGGCCAACATTTTGACTAGTAGTTGAGCACTTAACCGTTTGTGCCACCCAGAGACTCCCTCATCACTATTAAACTACTATATATAGTTGTGGTGTTGTTGTTAGGTGCCCGGGCCTGTGCCATCCTCACAATCGTAATGCTTGAGCCCATTGTTGAAGCCACTGTCAATCCATCTCGTTGAGGGTCTTCATCTTATTCACTGACCCTCTACCAAGCATGATGTCCTTCCCCAGGGACTGGTCCCTCCTGATAACATGTCCAAAGTACATGAGAAGTCTCGCCATCCTTGCTTCTAAGGAGCATTCTGGCTGTACTTCTTCCAACACACATTTGTTTGTTCTTCTGGCAGTCCACGTTACGTCCCATATTCTTCGTCAGCACCATAATTCAAAGGCATCAACTCTTCTGCAATCTTTCTTATTCATTGTCCAGCTTTTGCATGCACACAAGGCGATTGAAAATACCATGGCTTGGTTCAGGCACACCTTAGTCCTCAAGTAACATCTTCACTTTTCAATACTTTAAAGAAGTCTTTTGAGCAGATTTGCCCAACGCAACATGTACTTTACTTATTTATCTTTTAAAATTGTCTGTCCCCTCCACTCCCATCCAGGAGGCTGTGAGCTTATAGAGGATTTTAGAGGCTGAGTGTCCAGTTCCTGGTTTCTGGCTGGTACCTGGGATGACTCAGACTCCTTCACCCTGTGGCCCTATCCACCTAGTTGTAAAGGCTTGGAATTATCCAAGCAGGGGGCAAAGCCTGTCACTCTGGGGTGAGAGATGAGGCTGAAAATACAAATATCCCGGCAAAGGAACCCAATGATTTGCGTTCACAGTGGGCAACCCACAGGGGGCATCGATGACATCAGATCCCTTCCAGAGGCAGATTGGATGGAGCAGATGCCATCCAAGCACAGGGCGTCCTGACTGGCACCAAGACAACACGGGGCAACTTGGGATGGTTCCTTCTAGAGCCCTTGAGGAGGCATCTCCTGGCTAGTGTCTAGAGAGGTGCATTCAGGTGCCCAATGTGTTTGCAAATAAGCATGAGCTATCATATCTGTGGGGACCCCCAAGTCCCTATGTTCCATAGATTGGGACTCAGAAGTGGCCATAGGTCAATCTATCTTGGTCGTGAGTCGGGGTCTTCTTTGAGGGTAAGGTAAGCAGAGAGGATGAAGGGGCGGGAGCTCCAGTTCTCATCTGAACCTAGCAGGGCTGGCTCTGTCCTACTTGGAGTCGATGAAGGAGGTGCGGTTGGTCCCGCCCTCCTCAGCCTGAAGCCAGTGGATGGAGACCTGCATAGAGGATGGAAGGGTAGGCGGCTGAGATCCGCACCGGGTGAGGGTCTTGCTTCCAGGGAGCTCCTTGAGCAGCTCCTGCAGGGCCAGGCCCATCTCACTGTGGAGGACCTTCTGTCCCCTCATGTCAAAGACCAACAGTGGGCTGAAGGTCTCTGACATCTGGAAGCTGCCTGGGATGTCTGTGAAAAGACCATGTGATGGGCCCCAAGTCCTGTCACACACCCCGCACAGGGAATGAGTTTGAAGACCAGGGCCTCCCAAATTATGCAGGTTCCAGGTTGTTGTCAGTGACAGGTCCTTTGCCAATAGACAATTGGTAGAAGACCTCACAGGCCCAGCAAGTCATTGCTGAGGTCCGTGTTCTCTCCAAGTGACCCTTGTGCCCATCCGTGCAGCCTCTGCTACATAGGGACTGGCAGTTGGCCCTGGGCCCGGGCAGCAGAAAGCCCACTGCCTAACTTCCGTGCTGGGCTCAGACCCACTCAGCAATGGCAGCAAGGAGAGACGGCATCTTAGGGCTCCTGGTGGGCTGAGCATTGTCACTCTGGACCTGTAGCAGGAGGACACCCAGAGGAAGCACAGGTGAGAAACTCCAAGGGCAGCCCTCCTGGTACCCCTGGTGCCAATCCAGGTAGGCACCACCCCCAACCCCTGGGGCCACCCATCCCTTCCCAGCCTGCCTTGCAGGTGATGTCTGTCTCCCCTCACCTGCCAGTGAGGCCCAGGAAGAGGACAAGTTTTGTCACCTCCTGACCAGCTCCTAGCACAGGGGCTCCTGCAGAGCAGGTAGGCTGGGCTCTACTGGCACTGACAGTCTGCTGTCACTTTACTCCGCTCTGTGTGAGGGTAAGAAGATGAAGAGGAACCAGCTTCTGCCCGCAGGGGTGGGGAGCCCCGAGCTGGGAGCACCAGAGGTGCAGGCCTTTACCGTGAACATCCTCCCGGACACTTCCCGGGCCTCCAGGCCCAGGGTGCCTCCCGGCTGGGCTGCACTTCAGCAGCACCACCTGGTTGTCCTGGATGTGCACGGAGATGACAGCTTCTCCACATCCACCCTTGCAGGACAGGCACCTCAGCGGCCTGCTCTGGAGCTGCTGCTTGATGCTGGCCCGGCAGCCAGGACAGCCAGGGTAGCCAGAATGGAGAGCGTGGCTGGGGTCCTGCACAATCCCAGGGGCCGCATGGTGCACCCTGCACAGGCCATCCATGCCATGCTACCTGGAGGGGAAGTGATCAAGCAGGCATGAGGGCACTGGGGTCTCGCTTAAATACACACGACTAGAGCCACAGCCCTTCAGGCCCTGGGGCCCAGAGGGATGGAGGGTCACATTCTGTGGCAGACAGGTTCTGGGGAGAGACTGGCGCCTAAGAGGAAGAAAGTGTGACACCCAGGAGGCTCAAGACCAGGTGCAGGTAGGTCCCTACCAGGGTCCCCACCCAGCCGCAGATGCGTCTTCGGAAGGGGCGGGCAGCCCATACTCCCGCCCAGGGAGAAGTCTGGAGCTAGCTCAGCTGCAATGGCAGCGCGTTGCACCAAGGGCCAAGGTCAAGCTTTGGAGTGAAAATCACCTCTAACAACCCTTAATCGAATAGGCTCACTTATTTGAGGACTCCCACTGGATCAAACCAAGTCTCTTAAAAATAAGATCAAATTAATATCCGCTTTCCTTTGTGCAGGCCTCTCTGCACCTATATTTTCCAGGAGAGCAGGGACCATATCTTTTTTACTATATAAGATCTCCAGTGACTGGTACACAGAACAGAAGCCATTTAAAAGATATACGAATGTTTAACTTCTATGAAACTGCCGAACTCTTTTCCAAAATGTCTGTACCATTTCGCATCCCTGCCTGCAATATATGAGACTTCCAGATCCTCCCCATACTCACCAGCACTTACTATTGTCAGTTATTATTATCATGCCATTCTAATAGGGATGCAGTGGTATCTCGTTGTGGTATCTCTTTTTTTTTTTTTTTATTGTACTTCAGGTGAAGGCTTACAGAACAAATAGTTTCTCATGAAACAGTAGTACACATATTGTTTTATGACATTGGTTAACAACCCCACAACGTGTCAACCCTCTCCCTTCTCGACTTTTTTTTTTTGGTGAAAATATACATAGCCAAAGATGCACAATTTCAAAAATTTCTACATGCACAGTTCAGTGACATCAACTACAGTCTTCTGATTGTGCTGCTATTCTCACTTTAGATGAGATTTACAGATCAAAATAGTTTCTCATTAAACAGTTAGTACACATGTTGCCCTATGACAATGGTTAACAACCTCACAACACATCAACACTGTCCTTACTCAACCTTGGGTTCCCTATCACCAGCTTTCCTGTCCCTTTCTGCCTTCTAGTCCTGGTCCCTGGACTGCTGTGCCTCATTAGTCCCATTTGGTTTTATGGGGCTGTCCACACACTGGCTGAACGGTCAACCTCGGAAGTGACTTCACCACTGAGCTAAAAGGGTGTCTGGGGGCCATACTCTCGGGGTTTCTCCAGTCTCTTTTAGGCCAGTAAATCTGGTCTTTTTTTGTGAGTTAGAATTTTGTTCTACATCCTTCTCCAGCTCTGTCCAGAACCCTCTGTTGTGATCCTGGTCAGAACAGTCAGTGGTGATAGCTGGGCACCATCTAGCTGTACTTGACTCAGTCTGGTGGAGGCCTTGGTAGCTGTGGTCCATTAGTCCTTTGGACTCATCTTTTCCTTGTTTCCTGTTCTCTTCATTCTCCATTGCTCCCGAAGGGATGAGAACAGTGGAGTATCTTAGATGGCCGCTCACAGGCTTTTAAGACCCCAGATGCTACTCACCAAGGTAGAATGTAGAACATTGTCTTTATAAACTGTGTTATGCCGATTGAGCTAGATGTTCCGCAAGACCATGGTCCCAACAGCCCTCCACCCAGCAATTCAGTCCCTCATGGAGTTTGGATGTGTCTATGGAGCTTCCATCACCTTTCCTTGTACAAGTTGTGGTAGTTTCCCCTGTATTGTGTACTGTCTCACCCTTCACCCCAGATACCACTTATCTATTGCCTATTTAGTATTCCCCCCCACCCCGCCCATCCCTGGTAACCAACAAAGATTGTTACATTTTGTGTGTGAACTTTTTCATGGGTTTTCACAATAGAGGTCTCATACAATATTTGTCCTTTTGTGATTGACTTATTTCACTCAGCATAATGTCCTCCAGTTTCATCCATGTTATGAGATGCTTCACAGATTCATCGTTGTTCTTTCTCGTTGCATTGTGTGTATGTACCACAGTTTGTTTATCCATTCATCTGTTGATGGGCATCTAGGTTGTTTCCATCGTTTTGCTATTGTGAACAATGCTGCCATGAACACAGGTGTGCATACATCTATTTGAGTGACGACACTTATTTCTCTAGGATATATTCCTAGGAGTGGGATTGCTGGATCAAACAGTTTGTCTATTTCTAGCTTTCTGAGGAAGCGCCATATCATTTTCCAAAATGGTTGTATCATTTTGCATTCCCACCAGCAGTGCATAAGAGTTCCGATCTCCCCGCAGCCCCTCCAACATTTGTTATTCCCAGTGTTTTTGATTCGTGCCAGTAATGCCGGGGTGAGATGGTATCTCATTGTGGTTTTAATTTACATTCCTCTAATGGCTAGTGATTGCGAGCATTTCCTCTTGTGTCTGTTGGCCGTTTGAATGTCTTCTTTGGTGAAGTGTCTCTTCATTTCCTTTGCCCATTTTTTAATAGGATTATTTGTCTTTTTGTTGTAGAGGTGGTGGGTTTTCTTGTAGTTTATGGAGATTAGACCTTTGTCTGACTTGTACTGTCCAAAAATTTTTTCCCAGTCTGTAGGTTCTCTTTTTACTCTTTTGGTGAAGTCTTTTGAAGAGCATAGGTGTCTGATTTTTAGAAGATCCCAGTTATCTAGCTTATCTTTGGGGGTTTGTGCGTTGATGGTTATGGTTTGTATCCTGTTAATGCCGTGTATTAAGGCCTATAGTGTTGGTCCTATTTTTTCTTCTATGAACTTTATGGTTTTAGGCTTTATATTCAGGTCTTTGATGAATTTTGAAGTAGTTTTTGTATACAGCGTGAGATATGGGTCCTGTTTCATCTTTTTGCAGATGGATATCCAGTTTTGCCAGCACCATTTTGTTAAAAAGACTGTCTTTTCCCCATCTGATGGACTTTGGGCCCTTGTCGAAGATCAGGTGACCATAGGTGGATGGATTTACATCTGGGTGTCAATTCTGTTCCATTGGTCAACGTATCTGTCGTTGTACCAGTACCAGGCTGTTTTGACTACTGTAGCTGTATAGTAGGTTCTGAAGTCAGGTAGTGTGAGTCCTCCAACTTTATTCTTCTTCTTCAGTAGTACTTTACTTATTTGGGGCTTCTTCCCTTCCCATATAAAGTTAATGATTAGTTTTTCCATGTCTTTGAAGAATGTTGTTGGTATTTGGATTGGGAGTGCATTCTATTTGTAAATTGCTTTGGGTAGAATTGTCATTTTCACAATGTTGAGTCTGCCTATCCATGAGCATGGTATGTTTTCCATTTATGTAGATCCCTTTGGGTTTCCTGCAGTAGTGTTTTGTAATTTTCTTTGTATAGGTCTTTTATATCCCTGGTTAGATTTATTCCTAAGTATTTTATCTTTTTAGGGGCTATTGAAAATGGTATTGTTTTCCTGATTTCCTTTTCATCGTTCTCCTTATTGGAGCATAGGAATCCAACCGATTTTTGTATGTTTATCTTGTATCCTGCTACTCTGCTGAATTTTTCTATTAATTCCAGTAGATTTCTTGTCTAGTCTTTAGGGTTTTCTATGTATAGTATCATATCATCTGAAAACAGGGACAGTTTAACTTCTTCCTTACCAATTTGGATGCCCTTTATTTCTTTTTCTTGCCTTATTGCTCTAGCTAGAACTTCCAGCACAATGTTAAATAGGAGTGGTGATAAAGGGCATCCTTGTCTTGTTCCTGTCTCAAGGGGAATGTTTTCAGCCTCTCTCCATTAAGAATGATGTTGGCCATTGGTTTTGCATAGATGCCCCTTAATATGTTGAGAAATTTCCCTTCTATACCTGTTTTATTGAGAGTTTTTATCAGGAATGGGTGTTGGACTTTGTCAAATGCCTTTTCTGTGTCAATTGAGATGATCGTGTGATTCTTTTCTTTCCTTTTATTTATGCAGTGGATTACGTTGATTGATTTTCTAATGCTGAACCATCCCTGCTACCTGGTATGAATCCTACCTGGTAGTGGTGTATTATTCTTTTGATATGATGCTGAATTCTATTGGCTAGAATTTTGTTAAATATTTTTGCATCTATATTCATGAGAGATATTGGTCTGTAATTTTCTTTTATTGTGACGTCTTTGCCTGGTTTTGGTATCAGCGTTATGCTGGCTTCATAGAATGAATTTGGAAGTGTTGCTTCCTTTTCTATGCTCTGACATAGCTTTAGGAGTACTGCTACAAGCTCTTCTGTAAATGTTTTGTAGAATTCTCCAGTGAAGCCATCTGGGCCAGAGGTTTTTTTGGTTGGGAGTTTTTTTTTATTACCTTTTCAGTTTCTTCTCTTGTTATGGGTCTGTTCAGATTTTCAACAACACTTTGTGGTAGTTTGGGTAGGTAGTCTGTTTCTAGAAATTTATCAATTTCCTCTAGGTTTTCAAATTTGTTGGAGTGTAGTTTTTCATAATATTCTGTTATAATCCATTTTATTTCAGTTGGGTCTGTTGTAATGTCCCCCATTTCATTTCTTATTTGGGTTATTTGTGTCCTCTCCTGTTTTTTTTTTTGTCAGTCTGGCCAGTGGTTTGTTGATTTTGTTGATTCTTTCAAAGAACCAACTTTTGGTTTTGTTGATTCTTTCTATTGTTTTTCTGTTCTCTATTTCATTTACTTCTGCCTGATCTTTACTATTCCTTTCTTCCAGTGGCTGTGGGCTTTTTTTGCTGTTCTCTTTCTATTTGTTTGAGTTCTGTAGTTAATGTTTTGATTTTGTCCCTTCTTTTTTGATGTGTGCATCTATTGCTATAAAGTGTCTCTGAGGACTGCCTTTGCTGTGTCCCAAAGGTTTTGGTATGATGTGTTTTCATTCTTATTTGATTCTAGGGACTTTTTTATTCCATCTCTGATTTCTTCTATTACCCAGTGATGTGTAAGCAGGTTATTATTCAGTTTCCATGTAATTGATTTTTTTCCTTGCTCTTTCTGTTGTTAATTTCTACCTTGATGACATTGTGGTCAGAGAAGATACTTTGAATCATCTCATCGTTTTGGAGCTTATTGATGATTGCTCTGTGGCCTAAGATGTGGTCTATTCTGGAGACCATTCCATGTGCATTGGAAAAGAATGTGTATTTTACAGCGGTTGGATGGAGAGTTCTATATATGTCTGTGAGGTCAAGTTGGCTGATTGTGCCCTTTAGGTCTTCTGTATCTTTGCTGAGTTTCTTCTTAGTTGTTCTGTCCTTTACTGATAGTGATGGGTTGAAGTCTCCTACTATTATTGTGGAACTGTCAATTTCTCTTTTCAGTGTTGTTAGAGTTTGTTTTATGTATTTTGGAGCCCTGTCATTGGGTGCATAGATGTTTATTATGGTCATGTCTTCATGATGGATCGTCCCCTTAATCATTATATAGTGTCCTTCTTTGTCTTTTATGGTGGATTTTGTTTTAAAGTCTATTTTATCTGAGATTAGTATCACCACTCCTGCTCTTTTTTGGTAGTGGTTAGCTTGATATATTTTTTTCCAACCTTTGACTTTTAATAAATTCATCTTTGTTTCTAAGGTGTGTCTCTTGTAGACAGCATATTGATGGATCCTGTTTTCTTATCCATTCTGTCACTCTCCGTCTCTTTATGGGTGCATTGAGCCCATTTACATTCAGTGTAATTTTGATAGATGTGAGTTTGTTGCTGTCATTTTGTGGTGCTTTTTTTTTTTTTTTTTTTTTTGTGGTGCTGACCTTTTCTTTGTTCTTCTTACTCTCTTGTGCTGAGTTAGTTTTGTTTGTGGATTTTTTTCCCATTTCTTTTGTTTTTGTAGGTTTTGTTTTTGCTGAGACTTTATGTTTTTCCTCTTTATTTTTGTGAGTATGTTTGTTAACTTTCTTTGTGGTTACCATGAATTTTACCCTTATCTTTCTAAGTTTGAAGCAGTCTACCATTACTTGGTATCACCTTGCCTTCCTCTCCATTAGAACGTTCTATACCTATGCCATTTATTTCCTCTTTTATTGTTTTGATGTTGTTGTCATTTACTGATTAACTGCTATGATCCTCTGTTGTATTTCTTTTGGTTTTGGATAGTCCTTGAGAGTTCATTTCCTAGATTGGTATCTGGCTGGTACAATCCTGCGTCCTAGATTCTGCCTATGAGCTGAAGTTGTTTGTTCTCAGATCGAAGAACTCCCTTTAATAATTCTTGTAAGTTTGGTTTGGCTTTTACATATTCCCTTAATTTCTGTTTAGCTGGAAATGACCTAATTTCACCACCATATCTGAACGAGAGTTTTGCAGGATATATTATTCTTGGCTGGCAATTTTTTTCTTTGAAGATTTTATATGTGTCATCCCATTGTCTTCTTGCCTGCATGGTTTCTGCTGAATAATCTGAGCTTAGTCTTATTGTTTCTCCTCTGTATGTGACTTCTTGTTTTTCACGAGCTGCTCTCAGGATTCTTTGTTTGACTTTTGTTTTGGCAAGTGTGATTATGATATGCCTTGGTGATTTTCTTTTGCGGTCTCTCCTATATGGGGTTCGTTGAGCTTCTTGGATGGCCAGCTTTTCATCTTTCATGATACTGGGGAAGTTTTCTGTCAGCAGTTCCTCAATGATCCTCTCTGTGTTTTCTGTTTTCTCCCCCTGTTCTGGAATTCCAATCACTTGAAAATTTTTGCTTTTGATTGTATCCCACATAACTCTCAGGTCTCCTCATTTTTCTTTGTTCTTTTTTCTGAGTTTTCCTCAAACAGAGTTGTATCCAAGTGTTTGTCTTCAGTTCCACCGATCCTGTCTTCCACCATTTCAAATCTGCTTCTCAGCCCTTCTATGACACCGTCCATTTCTGAAATCTTGTTGTTTATCTTTTGGATTTCTAATTGTTGTCTTTGTATAATTTCTAGTTGTGAATTTATTTTGGCATTTTGTTCCTGCATTATTTTCCTGAATTCTTCCAATTTTTTGTTTGTACTTTCCATGAATTTGTCTATTTTTTTCTCATTTTTGCCTGCTTTTTGCTTCAGCTCTTGGAGAATTCTGAGTATTACAGATTTGAATTTCCTATCAGGTAGTTGTAGTGCCTTTTCTTCCACTGGAAAGTCATCTGTTGTTTTATTTTGGATGCCTACTGGAACCATCCTGTCCTGTTTTTGTAAATGTTTTGATATTGTCTGCTGTCTTCGGGGCATTCAGTAGTTATTTTTCTCATTTATTGATTGTAGATTTGTTTGTTTCATCCCTTTTTTTTTTAATTTGGTTATGTCTGAGCAGGCTGGCTGTGTGTTCTTTGTTGTTTGCTCGTCTATGGGCACAATACTTTTCACCTCCTTCTCCAATTGGCAGGGTCAGTCACTCAGATATGGAATGGCAGGGCAGGTCTAGCTGAAGAGGAGTTACTGGGATGGGTTGTTTGTGGCACTTACTATAGCCACCAGGGTGGGTCGGTAATCAGTGCAGGGCAGGTTCCAGTAGGCCGTGCCTGTGCTGCTTGGTGGTGTGATGTTAAGAGCACGGAGCAGGTAGGCAGGATGTAGCAGGGAGATTGTTACGTGTGGAGCTAAGATGGATATGGGAGAGAGGAGAGAGGAACAGGAGCCAAAAACATACAAAAAAAAAAAAAACAAAAAAGAATGCTAGGGGAGCTTGCTGTTGGAGTGGAGAAATGAGAGACTATGAAATGGAGAAAAACAGAAAGGGGAAGAGGAAGAAAAGAAAAGAATGAATAAATAAAAATAAGAAAGGTTAAAGAACCGAAAAGTTCCCAGGGATCCCACCGGTGTGGCTGTGAGGTCTGGGGAAGTTGTTCTCAGGTGTTGCAGTACAGCCTGGCTAGAAGGCGTAGAGGTATACAACGCCAGGTATTCAGGGAACAGAAAGAGAAGGAAGATATAGAGAGACAAGAAACTGAGTAATGAAGAAAGACAAAAAGGGAAACAGAGGGAAAAGAAAACAAAACAAATTAAAAAAAAAGAAAAAGAACAAGAAAAGCCCACCAAAAAACAGAAAAAAAGAAAAAAAAAAAAACAACGAGAAAAGAAATGCTCTCAGAGATCCCTCTGCACGTCTGTGCAAGCCGAGGGGGTAGTTTCCAAGCCACACAGCACCACCCAGCCAGAACGGGCCCCCAACTCAAGAAAAGGAAAAGAAAACAAACAAACAATTCAAAACAAACAAACAAACAAAAGCCCCGGGATCCCACCAGCATGGCAGCCCAGACCGGGAAGCAGCTCCACACTCAAACGGAGCTCCGTAGCCCCTTAGGAAGAAGCAAAGATGGCTCATGGAGCCAGGTATTTGAGCAAAAGGAGGGAGAGGTGGTGAGAGGTAAGGAAGAAATCAAAAGAAGCAGAAAAAAAGCAACACCAGAAGCCAACAAATGGCACTCTGAGAGCCAGCTAGTGCAGGCTGGTGGAATCCAAGCAACCAGTGTTTCCCAGACAAGAGACTGTGTCCGCGGGAAGCCAAGGTGGCCGAGTGGGGGTTAAGAAGGGTGGGGGGTGGGAAAGCTTATATCGCAAATTACCGGTTGTTTTGTCTCCTGCTGGAAGCTCCGCAAAGCTGCTTTCTCGTACCCCCGTTTGCTGGTCTCCGATAGGAGTCCAAGATGGCAGATCCACGCTGCGTTAGCTGATAGGGGACCTCTACATGAATCTCTCCTCGCTCTCTGTTCTCTGTCAGTTTTCTCACTCCGTTTGGTGATTGGCTGAGTTCTTTATCTCTTTATTTGATGTTTTAGGGTTTCAGGATTGTTGTTTTCTCTGTTCGGCTTAGTTTTTCAGATCTTTGCTGTGGAGGGATGGTGTGGTGCTTCTGTCTAGAGTGCCATTTTGCCGGAAGTCCTGTGGTATCTCATTTTTAATTTGCATCTTTTCATACACTTGTTTGCCATCAGGATATCTTTTTGATTGTCTAAATCTTTTGACCACTTAAAAAAGTTTTTTTTTTCTTTCTTATTACTGAGTATTGTGAGTTCTTTATATATTCTGGGTACAAGCCCTTTGTCAGATATGTGATTTGCACAAGGTCCCTGGTTTCCATGCTGAGAGGGCTGCAGAAAGATTATCGCCAGGCCGAGGCTGCAAGGTTGCAGAGGGGCCGTGTTCTGGGTATGTGGCTGGGGCAGCGTTCCACCAGATGTCCTCATGCCCACACCACTGAGCCCAAGCCTGTGCTGGAAACTGTAGGAAGCCTCTTCCTACAACATTCCTCCAGCGTCCTCTACTGCAAAAACTCAACATCATGCTCACTTTAATGGAAAGATGTTTAAGAAAATTCTGTTGTTTATCACAGAGCATAAATTGCAGGGTGCATTTAGAGCTGAGAAATAATTAATTGATAACTGACAAAGTCCACCCCTTTGGCTACTCAGCTTCTGTATGCGTCCTTCTACACTCACTTGAATGGGGGGAGTGGTGGATCAGTGGTAGAATTCTTGCCTTCCATGTGGAAGATCCAAGTTAAATTCCTGGCCAATGCACACCTCATGAACAGCCAGCAGCCATCACCAGTCTGTCATTGGAGGCTTGCGTGTTGCTATGATGCTGAACAGGTTTCTGTGGAGCTTCAAGATTAAGGTGGATTAGGAAGAAAGGCCTGGCAAGCTATTTCTGAAAATCAGCAAGTGAAAACCCTATATAGATCACAATAGTCTGATCTGCAACTGATCATGGGGATGGTGCAGGGCCAGGCAGCATGCTGTTCCATTGTGCACGGGACTTGACGACAGCCAACAACTACACACATTTGAACTCCCTTATAACAAAACAACTCTATGTTTCTATCTAACATGACATGTCTATATTTCTTACAACTGAAGAAGTTCTCACACTTCTCCAAAGAAGACTCATAGTCCCAACAGTCATTGTATCCATCAGAGGCTGCTGTATTAAGTATTTCTCAAGTTCAGTCATGATCTCACTGAAACTAAAGTCTAAATTGTAAAGTTTACCTCCAATAGCTTGTATATAAAAGAAATTCTTTTAAAAGGGGAGAGAGAATAAGAGAATGATTAGTATATACAAATAAACACACACACGTAACGAGCATTGAGAAACCATCCAAAGCAACTATAGTACTTGTTGTCGTTAGTTGCCATCTGGTTGATTCTGACTCATGGTGACCCCAAATGTGCAGAGTAGAACTGCTTCAAAGGGTTTTCAAGGCCACAACCTTTCAGAAGCAGATCACCAGCCTTACTTCCAAGGTGTCTCTGGGTGAGTCTGAACCACCAACATTTTGGTTAGTAGTCCAGCACTTAACCATTTGTGCCATAAACCCAGAGCCCAGAACCTGGTGAAGTGATCCAAATCTTCATCCCAGAAGGGTTACAGACATCAGTCACCTTGACTTTTTTTTTTTCTTCTATAGTTTTCAATTAACATTTACTATTCAGACGTAAATATCCATAGGTTCCCAGAGAATCTTCTGATTCCCAGGTATAATCCTCCTTGCCTTCATTTTGTAGCAACAGCCCAGTTTCCTCTTGGCAATCAGGATCAATCATTCTGGCAACATTAACTCTTCTTGTTTTTGTTTTTTTTGCCTGTTGGTCCAGTGGCATAAGAGCCTAAAGTAGCCAGGGAGAAGTCTCTCATCTTCCAATTCAGTGGAACCATTGATGTGTACCCTAGTGGAAGTATTCCTCACCTGGGGACTAAGATCTCTAAGCAAGCAGAACACAAAGTTGTTGGATGGGAAGCAAAAATTCTGCAAGTGGATTATTAGGTGTAATAGTGAAAGTAGTCTTTCCCACTCCACCCCTTGATTCTGGCTATGTGTTTTGACCATGAGGGTGTCAAAGAATTTCTAAGAGCAGAAACAAAGGTAAAACAATGCTAGAAATTTATTAGTCGATCATACAATTGGCCAATCCGGCAAGACACAGTATAAGACTGAGTGTTGGCCAAGAAATGGAGTTCTTGTTAGGTGCCATCAAGTATAGTGACCCTGTGTATAACAGAACAAAACACTGCCTGATCCTGCACCATCCTCACAATCGTTGCTATGTTTGAACCCATTGTTGCAGCCTCTGTGCCAATCTATCTCATTGAGAGTCTTCCTCTTTTTCCCTGACCCTCTACTTTACCAAGCACGATGTCCTTCCTTCTCCAGGGACTGGTCCCTCCTGATAACATGTCCAAAGTACATGAGAAGAAGTCTCACCATCCTTGCTTCTAAGCAGCATTCTGGCTGTACTTCTTCCAAGACAGATATGTTCATTCTTCTGGCAGTCTATGGCATATTCAATATTCTTTGTCAATGCCATGATTCAAAGGCATCTATTCTTCTTCGGTCTTCCTTATTCGTTGTCTAGCTTTCACATGCATATGAGGCGACTGAAAACACCATGGCTTGGGTCAGGTGCACCTTAGTCTTCAAGGTGGCATCTTTGCTTCTAAACACTTTAAAGAGGTCTTATGCAGCAGATTTGCCCAAAGCAATACATCATTTGATTTCTTGACTGTTGCTTCCATGGGCTTTGATTGTGGATCCAAGTAAAATGAAATCCTTGACAACTTCAATCTTTCCTCTTTTTATCATGATGTTGCTTATTGGATTTTTGTTTTCTTTATATTAAACTGTAATTCATACTGAAGACTGTAGTCTTTGATCTTCATCAATAAGTCCTTCAAGTCCTCTTCACTTTCAGCAAGCAAGGTTGTGTCATCTGCATATCACAGGTTGTTAATGAGTCTTCCTCCTGTTCTGATGTCCCGTTCTTTTCATATAGTCCAGCTTCTCAGATTATTTGCTCAGCATACAGATTGAGTAAATATCGTGAAAGAATACAACCCTGACGCACAACTTTCCTGACTTTAAACTACACAGTACCTTCTTGTTCTGTTTGAATGACTGTCTCTTGATCTAAGTACAGGTTCCTCATGAGCACAGTTAAGTGCTCTGGAATTCGCATTCTTTGAAATGTCATGTATATTTTGTTATGATCCACACAGTAAAATATCTTTGCATGATCAATAAAACACAAGTAAACATCTTTCTGGTACTCTCTGCTTTTAGCCAAGATCCATGTGACATCAGCAATGATATCCCTCATTCCACGTCCTCTTCTCAATCCAGCTTGAATTTCTGGCAGTTCCCTGTCAATGTACTGCTGCAACTGTTTTTGAATGATCTTTAGCAAAATTTTACTTGTGTGTGATATTAATGATAAACCAAAAACAAACAAACAAACCCATTGCTGTCGAGTCGATTCTGACTCATAGTCACCCTATAGGACAGAGTAGAACTGCCCCATAGGGTTTCCAAGGAGCGCCTGGTGGATTTGAACTGCTAATCTTTTGGTTAGCAGCTGAGCTCTTAACCACTGCGCCACCAGGGCTCCAATATTAATGATACTGTTTGATAATTTCTGCATCCTGTTGGATCACCTTTCTTTGGAATGGCCACTTACATGGATCTCTTCCTTTTGGTTGGCCAGGTAGCTGTCTTCCAACTTTCTTGTCATCGATGAGTGAGCACTTCCAGCGTTGCATTCGTTCGTTGAAACATCTCAATTAGTATTCCGTCAATTCCTGGAGGCTTGTTTTTTGCCAACACCTTCAGTGCAGATTGGACTTCTTCCTTCAGTACCATCGGTTGTTGATCATATGCTACCTTCTGAAATGTTGAACGTTGACCAGTTCTTTTTGGTACAGTGATTTTGTGTATTCCTTCCATCTTCTTTTGATGCTTCAAGCATCATTCAACACTTTGCCCATAGAATCCTTCAATACTGCAACTGGAAACTAGAATTTTTTCTTCAGTTCTTTCAGCTTGAGAAATTCCGAGCATGTTTTTCCTTTTTGATTTTCTAACTCCAGGTCTTTGCACATTTCATTGTAATGCTTTACTTTGTCTTCCTTAGCCGCCCCTTGAAATCTTCTGTTTAGCTCTTTTTCTTCATCGTTTCTTCAGTTTGTTTTATCTACTCAATGTTCAAGAGCAAGTTTCAAAGTCTCTTTTGACATCCATTTTGGTCTTTTCTTTCTTTCCAGTCTTTTAAATGACCTTTTGCTTTCTTTATGTATGATGTCCTTGATGTCATCTC
This sequence comes from Dugong dugon, assembly GCA_030035585.1. Classification (NCBI taxonomy): domain Eukaryota; kingdom Metazoa; phylum Chordata; class Mammalia; order Sirenia; family Dugongidae; genus Dugong; species Dugong dugon. Next base: position 15,219,823 of record CM057469.1, on the reverse strand, counting down.
ACAGCTCTTCCGGTCTTCAGTCATTAGTGTTCAATACGTCAAATCTATTATTGAGATGGTCTCTAAATTCAGGTGGAATACACTCAAGGTTATACTTTGGTTCTCATGGACTTGTTCTAATTTTCTTCAATTTCAGCTTGAACTTGCACACGAGGCAATTGAAGGTCTGTTCCACAGTCAGCCCTGGCCTTGTTCTGACTGATGATATTGAGCTTCTCTATCACCTCTTTCCACAGATGTAGCCTATTTGATTCCTGTGTATTCCATCTGACTAAAACCTGTCCCCGCTGGTATTTGAAATACTGATGGCATAGCTTCCAGCAACATGCAAGCCACCACAGTACAACAAACTGACAGATGAGTGGTGGGAACAATATGTATAGAAATTGTTAAATAGGAACTTAATTTGCTGTGTAAACTTTCACCAAAAACACAATAAAACATATTTTTAAAAATTCTAAATTAGGCTAATGTCCCTAATAATAAAGAGTACCCACAAATCAATAAGAAAAAACAATCTGATAGAAAAATGGACACAATTTATGAACAAATAGTTCTCAGGAATGGAAATGCAAACGGCTTTAAACGTGAAGAAATACTCAAGCACACTTATAATAAAGCAAATGTAAATAAGTGTACAGTGAAATGCCGTTTGTCATCTGTTAGATTGCCATCTTTTTTAAAGTTGGATCTTTAACGACACTGTGCTGGTGAGGTTAGGAGGAAACAGGCAGTCTCATTTGTTGCCAATGAAAACGAAGTCCGTTTAGCCATACTATCAAAATGAAAGCTGTGCATTCCCTGTGAGCCAGCATATCCACTTGTAGAAGTTTATCCAACAGATACATTCACACATGTATGAAGTGGCGTTTAGGAGGGGCTCTTTGTTGCACCATTGTTCCTGAATCTCCATTTGAAGGGATCTGGTTATATAACTTAGGGTGTATCTATACAAAGGAATTTCATGTAATAGTAAAGGAAAAGAACGAGGCAGTGCTAAAATAAAAGATTCTCCAAGATACATTAAAATGGAAACAAAAACAAGCATAAAACGATGTGTATTGTGCTCATCTATGAGTTTAAAGAAAAAAATATATTTGCACAGAATATCACTGAAAGATAACCTAGTAAACGACTATATTTCCTTATACCTAAGATGGTTGGTGCTGGTACGTCCCTCGTCCCTCTTCTAACCAGGAGATAAGATTCTCACACAACTGTGTCTGGATTGCCACCTGGCTGACAGCGATCGAGAGATAAGTTCTGATTTCAAAGAGGCTAAAATGTGACAGAAGACGAAAGCCCCTTAGAATCAATTGAGCTAACAACGCTTGGTGATTCTAGAGAGGGGGATAGGCAGCGTGTGGCCCCTGGGTGGGACAGACTTTTCACTCTATCATTTAAAAAATAAAATTATAACAATAAATTAAAATGATAATTTTATAAAGCAGGGTATAGGCCACGTTAATAGAACAGTATGGCTTGTGTTGTGAGGAAAAATATTTTTGTGTTTGTGAGAGCGCAGACTGTCCGTGGGGAGGGGAGATGGGTACATGAGTAACAGAAGAAAGGAGACTGACATGTAAACCCTTTTGTATTATTTGAAATTTATACTATGTGTATTAATTAGCCAAAAAATAAGAAACATGTTAACCTCATTTTTTTTAGAGTTAAAAAATGAAAAAATCAATAATGCTGGAAACACCAAAACCAAACCTGTTGCCATCGAGTCAGCGCCAACTCATAGTGACCCTACGGGACAGAGTAGAACTGCAGTAGTGTTTCCAGGGAGTGACTGGTGGGTTCCAACTGCCAACCTCTTTGGGTAGCAGCCGTACTTCTAAACTACTGCGCCACCAGGGCTCCAATAATGCTAGAGGACTCCTACTATTCATCAAGCACCTTCTGGGTGCCAGGGCCTGTGCTGCGTCTCTGATGAACACTGACAACTTCCCTGCAAAGTCAATACTTTACCCTCATTTTACAGGAGACTCATATTGAATCAGGTAGAAAATTCGCCAGAGGCCACACAGCTAGTGAGAGGCACAGCAAGGTTTGAACCCAGGGCTCACTCTTGCCAGGAAGGGGCTGGATGAAGTGAAGAGCCCCGTGCAAGTGGGGGTCCTTCTTCCTGCCTTGTCCCCAGCCCTCCTTGGTCCCGGGAGCCCCAGGGGAGGGCCGGCCCTGCTGATGCTAGGAAGAACAAGGAGGGTCCACCCAGGGAGTATCTGCAGACCCCCAAGGAGCCACATGTGCCCCCAGGCCTGGGGTCAGGGAGGCTGGTGGGTGAGGGCTGGGGCAGCACAGGGTGCCTGGGGCTGGGCCTCAGCGCGTTTGTAGAGCACCCACTGTGGTATCTGCCCCTGACCGGGAAGGGGACGGGAGCCACCGGGAGACCCCCAGATGCTGGGCTGTAATGAGGAACTGGCCCCACTCCTGGGCTCCAGCCTTTGCTGACCTCGGGGGCCCCCCTTTGGGTCTGAGCCCAGGCCCCGGCCCAGTTGGTCCCCATCCACAGAGGTCACCTATGACTCTGACCCCCACATTTTCTTGTGTCCAGCACCTGCAGCCTGGCTTCCGGTTGGAGTCAATTCCTGGTCTCTCAGGGCACTGTATTGACGCTGAGTTTGCTGCCCTCCATCACGTCTTCAGCTGTGGGCCCAGAGCCAGGTCCAGATTGTCTCTCAGTCAGGGGCACTGACCCCCTTTATTCCATTCCCCCCTTTTCTCCCTCAGGACAGAAGATCCGACTCTGGGGCCACTTTACTATCTCTGAGTCTTTCAGGCCCGACTTGACTGTGATCCTCTCCCCAGAGCCCAGGACCCCTTCCTCTGCATGACAAAGGTGGGCGCTGCCCTCCTGCCTGGTCGCTAATCAGCCCGTTGTAATAAAAAGCCTCCCAATCCACATTCGCTTTCCTCTTTTGACCTCAGTCTAGGGTTGCCAGATTTAGCAAACAAAAACATAGGATGCACAGTTAAATTTGAATTACAGATAAACAATGAATAGTATAAGTGTGTCCCAAGTATTGCATCCTTTATTTTATCTGGCAACCCTACCCCTGGCTGATTGCTCAATTATTTTATTTCCCCAGCATAACTCTCCAACCAGCCTGAAATCCATTTTCAGGAAAGCGGTCCTGTGTCCTGGGGAAGCCTCAGGAGTCTGGGGGATTTGCCCCCCACCTCTGCCCAGGCCCATCCTCTGGACTGAGTCAGCTCAGCTCCCTTCAGGGGCCAGGGCAGAACTCTGCACTGGAATCGTTTGAGGGTGTGGAAAGAAGTTTGGGCTGAGAACTGGAAGACCTGACTCTGTAGTAGTCATCAGTCATTAGAGCATGAGCTCCGGTACATTGTCTTCTCTCTGAGTCTGGGCTTTCTTGGCTCAAAAATTGGGGGAAGGAGTGGAATGGATGATCCTTTCAGCTCGAAACTGCTTCTATGAGCAGCAGGGAAGAGGGGAGGATGGGGCCCCTTATTGGACAAAACTCTATCAGCACTAAATGTTCCTTGCTCCCTGCTTAGAAAGGTCGCCACTGGCGGGGAAGGAAGGCATCAAGCAGAGAAGGAAGCTCCCTGTATTCCTTCTCTTCTTCAAAAACCAAGCTGTTAATTTAGCTGGTCGGGCACCCCAAGCAAAGGTGAAGGGTCATGACCACTGCTGAGCAGCTGGGACAGCAGCGGCCAGCGGCCCCAGGCCTGCGTGCCGTCCAGACGGCCCTTTGTGCCCTTTCCAGACAGCCCCCTCCTCCAGGCTCATGGACCTGTCTGCTGCTGAGCCCCCAGGAGGTCCGAGGGGTATGCCCTCCCCCCTCCCTCCTCCCGCCCACCCCCTCCAGGCCCAGCCCAGGGCGCCTATAAAGCTGACCCCAGCCTAGCTCTCAGCACACCCTGCTGGGCCACAAGTCCCTCCTGCACCCTCCTCCGGATCATAGCCCTCTGCTCCTGGCCCCTGAGCGGCAGCATGTGGCCTCTGTGGCTCTGCTGGGTGCTCTGGGTGCTGGCCCTTGCCGGCCCCACTGCGGCCCTGACGGAGGAGCAGATCCAGGCCAGCCTGCTGCAGCGGCTGCAGCTCAGCGAGGTGCCCGTCCTGGACAAGGCCGACGTGGAGGAGCTGGTCATCCCTGCCCAAGTGAGGGCCCAGTACGTGGCCCTGCTGCAGCACAGCCACAGGGTCCTCTCCCGCGGGAAAAGGTTCAGCCAGAAATTCCGAGGTGAGACCTCCCTCCCTCCATCCCTGCTGCACCCGGGCTGGGGCGGTGGGGTGCTTAGGCTGGTCATGTCTGCTCTGGTGGTGTCAAAGGGCCCCTGGCTGGGGCTCTGTGGGGGCCCCCTGGAGGTCCACGGCCGCAGGGGCAGTGAAGAGGGAACATGGTCCTGTGAGTACAGCGGGCCTCGGCCCCTAGGCTCTGTTCACTGACGGCCCCACCCCTCAGGGCCAGGAGGGCCAGCTGGACCTGCTGGCAAAGCCAGGGGAAGGCTCAGTATCCATGGGGTAGGGGAGCAGAGTGGAAGGAGGGAGGGACTGAGATGAGAATACGGTCTGGCAAAGGCGGCTTGGTGCTGGTGGGCAAAGAAAGTGGCCTCAGCAGAAGGGATTGTCATCGAGAGAAGAGATTCATCCTGGGTTCAGTTCTCAGCTTTGACACTGGTTACTTTGGACAAGTTATGGAACATCCGAGTCTGTTTACTTCTCTAGAATGAGGTTAAATTACCTCTGACTAACCTCCCAGAATGGGGCCCTGATGGTGCAGCGGTTAAGCGTTTGGCTGTGAACCAAAAGGTCAGCAGTTCAAATCCACCAGCTGCTCCTTGGAAACCCTATGGGGCAGTTCTACTCTATAGGGTCACTATGAGTCGGAATTGACTCAACAGCAACGGGTTTGATTTGGGTTTGGTTAACCTTCCAGAGTTGACAGCATTAAATGAGATGTGCGGGGCGATTTAATATTTTTAAAGTTCGTTGCTTGAAAAAGAGCAATGAACATAATGGGACCTGGATCCTATTGCAGCCTCTCACCTCCCTGGGGTCATGTCCCCAGTACCCAGAGCCAGACCCACACCCATCTGCTCTCAGGCCAGGCCCGGGGCCTGAGGAGACAAGGATGTTGGCCTGAATATCTCAGTAGAGGTGACTGCAGGTGGCATTATGCTCACTGGTCAGGTGGTCATGCTGCCAACCCAGAGCCTCAGGTGTTAAGGAAATGTGACCTGGTACCTCTGAGGAGAGTGTCATGCATGTCCCTGCCACTTACCTCAGGGCTCAGTAGCCCCCCAGTGGTTGTTTACAGGTAGCTGCCTCCTTGGCCTCCTTTAGGGGAGATTTCATTGTGCCTGAGCACACGTACACAGACATACACACACAGAGAGAGAGACACACACAAAGCCAGTTGCCATTGAGTCAACTCTGATTCATGGCCACCCCAAGTGTGTCAGAATAGAACTGTGCTCCACAGAGTTTTCAATGGCTGATTTTTTGGAAGTAGATGGCCAGGCCTCTCTTCAGAGGTGCCTCCAGATGGACTCAACCTCCAATCTTTGCACCACCCAGGGACTCTAAGCTCCCTCACCGGAGAGGGAAATGAGTAAATTCAGGACTCTTGCCTTGCTCCAAGACTCCACTAGGGAAAGCTAGGTTTAGCTGGTGACTGAGATTGCAGGGCCTCTGCTCCCCCTTCTCTGATCCTGCTCCCAGTTCAGGGCTTCCTATCACTATACAAGGCTGGATTTCTGTACAGGTCGCAAATGAAGCCCCAACCTTTTGCTCCAGTTCCCAAAGCTGCCCCACCCAGTGAGGGTGGAGGTTACTAGTAAACAAGCCCACAATCCCATAGGATTGTTTTAGGAGACTAGACCTGGCCAGGAAGATCTTTTGGGGGACGAGGGCAGAACCCTCCAGTTTTCCAGCCCCCAGATTTTCCGTGGATTTCTGGGGGAAATCCTGTTCACTGGTTCTGGGTCCTGCCACCGTCAGGGCTCCCCCGGTGCCCGGAGAGGCTCTGCTAACCCTGCTCGTGTCCCCAGAGGTGGCCGGCAGGCTCCTGGCGTCGGAGGCCTCCACGCACCTGCTGGTGTTCGGCATGGAGCAGCGGCTGCCTCCCGACAGCGAGCTGGTGCAGGCTGTGCTGCGGCTCTTCCAGGAGCCGGTCCCCAAGGCCGCGCTCCGCAGGCACGAGAGGCTCTTCCCGCGCAGCGCCCGGGCCCGGGTCACCGTCGAGTGGCTGCGCGTGCGCGACGACGGCGCCAACCGCACGTCCCTCATCGACTCCAGGTGGGGAGGCGGCGGCCGCGGGGTGCATGTGGCGGGACGTGGGTGCGCGGCGTCCTGGCTGGACCACAGGGAGGGGGCGGCCGGGAGAGGCTCCCAGGGCCCGGCGTGACCGCCCGCGTCTCCGTGTCTGCTCCCAGGCTCGTGTCCCTCCACGAGAGTGGCTGGAAGGCCTTCGACGTGACCGAGGCGGTGAGCCTCTGGCAGCAGCTGAGCCGGCCCCGGCAGCCGCTGCTGCTGCAGGTGTCGGTGCAGAGGGAGCACCTGGGCCCCCTGGCCTCCGACGCCCACAAGCTGGTGCGCTTCGCCTCCCAGGCGGCGGGGGGCGCGGGGCAGCGGGAGCCCCAGCTGGAGCTGCATACCCTGGACCTGAAGGCCTACGGGTAGGCGCTGTGGGTCAAACCCGTGAGCCTGAATTCCCAGACAGATGGAGCATTAAACTTGTTGAAAAGGGCAACTTTTCAGGTTGCTGTGGGAATATGGTAACGAGATAATGTATGTCTAATGTTCCTGCTTCAGCTCTTAGGAGACCTCAGTAAACGTTAGTCGCTCTTATTTATGTTTTGGGTATTCATTCATCCTTTATGACAAATATCCGGCTTTTAGAAGGTAATGAGAGATGGATCATAAATCTCCCTCCCAGATGCCCCACTATGCCCCAGCCTGGGCCTCCTGCCCTCAGCCCTCCTAGCTGACCTCTGACCCTGCCTCTCCTTGCCCCCCACAGAGCTCAGGGCGATTGTGACCCTGAGGCGCCAGTGACCGAGGGCACCCGCTGCTGCCGCCAGGAGACCTACATTGACCTGCAGGGGATGAAGTGGGCCGAGAACTGGGTCCTGGAGCCCCCGGGCTTCCTGGCCTACGAGTGTGTGGGCTCCTGCCAGCAGCCGCAGGAGTCCCTGACCTTCCAGTGGCCGTTTCTGGGGCCGCGGCAGTGCATCGCGTCGGAGACGGCCTCGCTGCCCATGATCGTCAGCATCAAGGAGGGAGGCGGGGCCAGGCCCCAGGTGGTGAGCCTGCCCAACCTGCGGGTGCGGAAGTGCAGCTGTGCCTCAGACGGGGCGCCTGTGCCCAGGGAGCTGGGGCTGTAGGCGACCAGTGTAGCCACCGAGGGACTTGGCTGTGTCAGAACTGTGCCAGGGCATGAGAAGAGAGGGGCATTGCTGGGCGGTTGATGGACAAAAGCTTTGTGCTCCCTACTGAGCTTTGTTATGTCCACCAGGAGACAGTCGCCAAGGATCTGATGGACCTCTGGGTGCTTCCTCTGAGCAGTCTGCTCCCCTCCTAACTTTCATGTCCAGGAACAAGACTCTGGTCACTGGGTTGTCCCTGCCCAGTCTTTTCTGTTCTTGATATTATTCACTGCACTATTTCTTAAGCACTTACATGTCTAGATGCTGTAACTTAAGGTCAGAAACCACAAGCTGTCATTGTTTCTTGTCCTGTCACTGGGCCTGGGCTGAGCCCTGTGGTCTGGGCAGGAGATCCAGGCCCCCTGGGCCTAAGACCTGGGGGTCAAGGGTGGGTTGTACATCCCCAAACCTGATAATAAGGGCATTTTGCAAGAAGCAAATAATACACCTTTTATTCTGCAATCTTCTATTTCTTTTTTTTAACCAGAACGCTGCAAATTGTGAGCAGGGAACAAAAAGTTCTACAAGGATTAGGTTAACCTGATTGTAAAACTTAGGGGAAAACAGACTTGGCCAGGTCTCAGTTAAGTAATACAGGAAGCAAGGATTGAAATGCATTCAGATTCTACTCTCTGTGGTGTCTGTCCTCTCAGAGTTGAGAATACAGGGAGAATTTTTTTTTGGCATTTTGACTTTTCTGGGCACAGTGGGTGGACTTGATTTCAATTTTACTTGCATCGAAATGAAAGAATCTCATCAAAATCATGAATACTAAAGGATGTGGGTCCCTCCTTTAGATTTTGGGGCAGATGAAGGAAGCAAATATTGAAAATGTTGAGTATAACATTTAGAATGCCAGGATCACAGGTGTTGTTAAGCTATAACACTGGGGCCTCGGGCTTGGATATTTTTGGTTCCTTGCCTATCGGGACAGCTCTTATTGGCTGTAAATCCGATAACCTCCAAATCTCCATTTTCTTTGTCAAATAGAAACAATCTTTGACTTCACACTTTTACCAAGCGGTTAAGGAAATAGTTGTTACAAGCATTCCACACACTGATTGACACCTAACAGATGCTATGGTTATCTCAATTCACATTCTGATCCATCTCAACCTGGATTTTGAAATAACTTTAACCTACTGAAAATCAAATTTAGAAATCTCTTCCCTCTCCAGAATCAAGGACCCCGACTTCTTTTTTGTCACTGTCTCCTCCCTTCCAAGACGGGGGTCAATCCTGCACTTCTCTGGACCCCATGGCACAGACCAGGCAGATGGTGGCATCACTGAGGCAGGGAAGGGATGAGGACACACAGGCAGGGCTGTGGGAGGCAGAGCAGACATGGTCAGTCTGAGGAGCCGGGGAAGCCAGCAGGCCACACTCCCCAGGGGAGGCTGGGTGGGAGATACAGGTGTGGATTCTTGACAGCAGGAGCTAACAGCAGGAAAGGAGAGATGGCCGGGAGCAGCGCCCCAGGGACAAGGGCAGAGGGCAAACTGGGAGGCAGCTGACGGTTGAGGGTCTGGGAGGAGAGAGGAGGGGAGACAGATGAGACAGAAAAAGAGAGACAGGAGGGGACCCTCTCAACCCCAGCCCCAGAGCCGCAGGCTGGTGCTAGGACAAGGACAGGGAGGTGAGGAGGATGTTTGTGTTGTCATTACGACAGAAGATGAAAGTCCAGAAATGGAAGAGAGGGGAAAAGCAGGTAGGGAGCCAGCAAAGTTGCGCATGTGCGGAGTGAGGTGCTGTTCTGGATTCTACAGGTTTCTACCGCTGGAAAGGAGCTGAGAGGAAGCCTTGGTGTAATCCCTCATTTCACAGATGGGCAAACTGAGGCCTGCAGAGGTGGCGGTGGGAGGGCTGTGCTCTTCCACTTCGCAGCGCGCGCGGTCCTCACTGAACCCCATCTTGGGCCCTACCGGGTGCACACTCCGCGCCAGGCGCCGTGGGACTGGCCCTACTCTCGACGAACTTACAGTCTAATTGCGGAGGCCACTTGCTCATAGAAACATCTGTGTCCCTGGGCTGCGCGTGGCGGTCCCGGCACGGGCAGTATCCGCCTTGGCCCCTGAGAGCCGCTGGAGCCGCTGCGCCCTGCGTCTGGGCCGAGCGGAGCACCCGAGGGCTATCACGGTTCCAGCACTGAAGAGCGGCGAGGGCTCCCTATCCTCCCACCTCTTCACCCCCTCTCCCTCGTCGAGGAAATTCCATTCAACTCAGGGACATTTAGAAATGTTTGCAGATGCCCTCCCGCGCGGCCGCGTCCACCCTGCGCTTGGCCCCGGTCTTCCCGTGGTTATGGGACGACTTAGCCCCGAAGGCGCCTTTCTGGGCAAGCTGACCAGGCCGGGGTCCTCAGACGGCCTGGAAAAGCCTCGCAGGCTGAGCAGCGACCCTTGGGCCCGGCTGGGGCCGAGAAGCGCGGAGGGGCGCACAGTCGGGGACGCAGCCCTCTGCGTGGCTGCCCGCGCCCGCGCGGGCGAAGACTCCAAGCAGGCCCGGCAATGGCCGGAGCTCTGCGCATGTGCAGGAAGCGCAGGCGTTTCACTTTGTAACTTTTAAGTCGGCGGGACGCAGCCCCGCCCGGCCAGGTGGGGCCGGACAGCGCCCCGGGCTGTGCCAGCCAAGCCGGGTCGCCGCTGCCGCAGGTAAAGTGGGCAGGGGGTGTAGAGGAGAGGAATGGCCTTCCCGCCTCTCCTGGGAAGTGCGTGCTCGGGGGCTACGCCAGGTGCCACGTCAAGTGTCCAGTTCCGGGACCCGACTCTCCGGCATCGCCCGCCCCACCGCCGAAGCAGGGGTGATTGGAGGGGCGGGACAGGGAGGAGAGGGTGAGTCCCGGGTCCGCGTCCCCTTCCCAGCCCTGCGCTCCTAGTGACTTCCTGACAGCTTTTCCGGACTTTCCTCCCCGAGGCTCCACCTTTTCGCTTTCATGCCTGGTCCCTTCCGCCTCCCCACCCCTTTTTTGGGGGATTTGTTAACCGGAGTACGGAGTACGAGCTCCCAGTTTAGCCAGGAGCACAGCCATGAGGATTTTCCTTCTCGGATTATCAGTGAGGCGGGCCCGGGAAAGGGTCCGCTGCCGCCGCGGAGGCCGAACCCCTTTCCCGCTGCCCCTCGGTGACCACTGCATGCTGCCTGGTGGAGTCCTGAGGAGGGATGCTGGGGATATGAGGGAGGAGAAAGGAGGGTGAAGAGAGTTCTGCAAAGAAACTAAATCCCCGGAGATTCCAGTACCTGATATGACTGGCTACCTGAGTCCCGGGGTGGCCTTCGTCTTTCAGCCCCAGGTGGTGTCCCCAAGGGCAGGGGTGGGTAGTGTTATAGACCAAATGACCTCCAAGCTTCTAGCCCTGAAGCTCTGTGGCTTTGTACTTCAGCCCCTAGATTGTTGTGGGTTTGAAGTTGAGCTTAAGTGGATGGTGCTCACCTGTACAGGTAACTGTGGGCTCAAGAGGGCTGTGGGTGGGATCCTGGGGCCTTTCTGAGGCCCTGACTCCTGACTCCCACTGGTGGGGATAAGGAAAGATTTCAGCCATCTCTTACTGGAGAAAGAACCCTTAATCACGCCAAAGCCCACCGCCCCCACCCCCCGCCCATTTCTCTCCCTTCTTTCTCTATTCCTGTGACACCTGTCAGGAGCCCTCCAGTCTGCTTCTGCCTTAAGGTGGCTATGAACAGACTCCAGGGCTGCCTTTTCCCTTCACACACCCTTCTTGTTTGTTTAGTGTGGGGCCAAGTTCTCCTGGGTGTTCACTGGGCTCTAACAGATAGGACATCAGATGGGGCCCCGCCCTTGTGTTTCTCATTAGCTGGAGGGGTGACTTCATTTTTTTTTATTTTGTTATTGAGAATATCCACGGCAGAACATACACCAATTCAACAATTTCTGCACGTACAATTCAGTGATACTCATTACATTTTTCAAGTTGTGCATCTGCTCTCACCACTTCTTCTGAATTGTTCCTCTGCCATTAACATAAACCCACTGCCCCCTCAGTTTCCTATCTAATCTTTTGAATTGCTGTTGTCAGTCTGATCACAAATAGATGGTTCTTACAGGAGCACAGTGTTCAAGGCAGACATTCTTTACTAATTAAGCTAAATGATTTTTTGGTTTACAGAAGACTTCAGAGGATATTTTTGATTTAAGGTTTAAGATAGAAAAATTATCTCGGCAGTAGTTTCTGGGGTTCATCCAGCCTCCATGGCTCCAGAAAGTCTGGATTCCATGAGAATTTGAAAGCTGCTCTGCTTTTTCCCCATTTTGATCAGGATTCTTCTATAGACTCTTCAGTCAAAACACTCAGTAATTGGAGTGGTGACTTAAAATACAAGCAAATAGCTTTTGAGCGCTCATTAGGACCGGGCCCTGCGCTAAGTGCTTTACAAGTATTATCTCAGGTATATGCCTCCCAACAGTCCTATAAGAGAGATAACATCACTCCCCTGCCCCCCCTTATGGAGAAGGAAGCTAAGGTACAGAGTAGTTAAGCAATTTTTCTATGTTATGTAACGGTGAGTGATGGCGGCAAGATCCTAATGCCGGAGCCTGCTCACTAACCATAGCGCCACACTGTCTGCCACTTCAGCCAGGGGCTGTATCATCCCTGTGGTGTCAGAGTTGATGTCTGTGGAGGTGAACAGTGGTCCAGATTTCTGAAACCTGTTTGGTGATACCTTAAGGAGGTAGGTAGTCTGTGTTTATTTCTTGAGCTTCTTCCACATCTGGAAGATCAGACTTAGCTCCTGTGACAGAAGGGACTGGAGCTGCTTGTAGTCCTGCTGTCATCTTAACCAAATCGCAAGATCTGGTGATGATAAAAATACGCTGCATTTGTACAGGGCCCGTTTTCAGATATGAGAATTCTCACTCACTTCCTGCAGCATTCTGACAGCATCTCAGGAAGGGAGGCCTAGAGGTCATCTAGTCTACTACAAGGAGCCTCTGGTTGGCACAATGGTTAAGTGCTGGACTGCTAAACGAAAGGTGGGTGGTTCAAACTCACCCAGAGGTGCCTCAGAAGAAAGGCCTGGTGATCTGCTTCTGAAAAGTCACAGCCTTGAAAACCCTATGGAGCAGTTCTACCCTGCACACATGGGGTCGCCATGAGTTGGAAGTGATTTGTTGGGCAACTAACAGCAATAACAAATTGCCTACAAGGGCCTCTTTTGCTGCCCCCGGGGGCATCATGTGAATCCCTGTTGTCAGCTCAGGCTGGCAGTGGGTTTACGTTGGTGGTTTACTTCTTTGGTTAGTTCGAGATCAGCTGCTGGATTCAGCACTCTGTCCCACGGAGCACATCACCCTCTCAGCTGCACACGGGCGAATTTTGGGTCGGAAGCGCAGCTGCTCATCCTGGCTCCTGGCCGTCAGTGGTAATTCTTGTCTTTCCCACCCTCAGGGTACTGGGGAAATGAGCTGATGAATAGAGCTCTCTGGAAAGCATGGATAAGTGGTAGGCATTCACACCTACAGGTATTTAGCAAATGTGCGATGATGCAATATTGCCAAGGGCAGGCGGCCAGGCAGGGCTCCTGTGGCCACAGTGCCTTCTTCCTAGTTTGGCGCCTGCCTAGCACTGTCAGTCTCTCCCATCACTGGTCCCCTGAGGCCCTCCTCCTCATCCTGGCAGGGCCTGCCCTGTAGCAGCTGCGTCCCCCAGCCAGCCAGACTGTCTAGCTGACTTCTTGGAGTGCGCCCATTTGGGAGGATGCCCGCGGGTGCCCCCTGAGAGCCAGAGGGGCCACGATGTCCACCAGGATCTGGACTTCCTGTGTCTAACGGGCAGGGACTGAGCCGAAAGTTCTGAGAGATGAGATGAGGGCCCCCAACGCTGTGCCCTCACCTGGGGAGGGGTGGGGCAGCCAGGACAGGCCACCCAGGTGAGAGAGCCGTGAGGTCCGCCTGACATGCCTCCCAGACTGGCAGAATTTGCTGGCTGACCACACTGAGTTCTTGTCAGACTTTGGAAAACCACCTGGGAGAGCCTGTTTGGCGTGAGGAACATGACTTAAGAGCCCTGTGACGGGGACTGAAGGGGGAGGAGGAGCTGCGGAACCTTCTGTCCACGGGGCCTCTGCTGTGCTAACACTCCAGCGTACAGCAACCCTGGCGAGGGGTTCCCCACTCCGAGCACCCCCACAGCAGCCTCCCTTTCTGAGGGCAAGGCTCCCTCTGAGCATTTTATGGGGTGGTTTTTCCTTCACCTCAGTTTTCCTTGTTCTATGGTGTTCTTTCTTCCTGGTTCTAGCCCGTGGGTGACCTTGGGGAGCCTCCCTGGCGGCAGCAGCCCTTGGGGCCCGCGTGAGCTCCTTGCTCAGCTTCTTACCGCAAGCCCCTGGCCCACAGTGCTTCTATGGGGCGAGGGGGAGGTAAACAGAGAGGACCCCTCTCCTGGCCCCAGCAGGGCCGCAGCCAGGGAAGCGGGGAGGGAGGCTGGAGCTGCAGGTGATGCTGGCTGAGGAGACTGGAGCAGGTGGCCCGGAGGAGCATGGCCAGGTGACCTGCTCCAGGGGTCTGCAGAGAGCCAGGGCCAGAGGGAGCCCAGTGGGCAGAACCAAAGCTCCCCATGAATGTTTGAGTTCAGAAACATCTGGGCAGGTTTGAATGCAGGGGAAGTGTGCCCAAGGCTTTGAGGCTAGCAGCTCTGAACTGGAAAAGGGCAGCTCCTGTATGACTCTAGGCTCTGTGTTCCTTCAGAGAGGTCTGTAAAGGCTGGTGGCCCTGGATCCTGGGTTCAGGACACCCTGCAGAAAATGAGCAGGAGGCCCAAGGCCTGGCCTCCAGCAGCTTGGGAGGTGGTCCAGGCTACCTTTGCCTTTGCCAGCGACAGCTCCAACTGAGAACCCCCCCACCCCCAGGGCTCTTCTACAGGCCCTCCTTCCCCTGGTTCCTGGTAAGTGTGGGGACAGGAAGGCATGCCTTCCTGCCTTGCAGTGTCGGGCTGGAGATGTTCCGTTTGGGTGGTGTCACTGGGTGGGGTTGAAAGGAGGGAAGTCAAAACCATCTGTCAAAGGAAGCTTTCATGACTGTTCCACGCCACCAGCTCCCCGGCTGTGCCACTGCTACCCCCAGCCGTCCCCAAGTCTCACAGGCATGAGAAAGTGACTTACCCTCCAGGGAATCCCCCCATGCCTTTGGACCTGGCAAACATTCACTCTTCCTGCATTTCTTGTTTTTTTTTTTTTTTTTACTGTCCCCAGAACAGCACTCCCAGGAGTCAGAATTGGTAATCACCCCCCTTTTTAGTACTCCCCCCACTGTCACCACCACCCACCATGACCACCCCATAGTCCAAACATCTGTTTGGGCTTCTCCAAGATTTTTGTCCCTGTAACAGGTAGAAAGACCAGATCTAGCAGAAGTCCCCCTACTGGGAGTCACTGACCCCTGGGAATTCTAGTTTAACCACATTTGGGGAAATAGAAGCTTGGGGGTGGTGCTGAGTGTGTCTCCTGGCCCTACAGCCACAGACAGTGTGAAGAGCAGGCTGGAACTTGGGCACCAACTCCCAGGCTGGCAGTGTTGGGAGATCAACACTGGAGATTTCCACCAGCTTCACCGGCTGCCAGGAGCCTCCGAAAGGAAAGCTTAGCAACCCAGCCAGGAAGGGGTGTTTCCTTTGGAAATGTTGGGCCTTCCGGTTAGACCAAGGTGCCTAGGAGTGCCGAGGGAGGGAGGGTGAGAAGGCAGAGCTGGGGAGCATGCCAGGGACACACAGTGGTGACCAAGGCCCTGAGACTTCCTAGCCCACCCAGCCCACCCCCTGTTTGCCTCCTCTTTCTGTCTCCTCACATCCCAGCCTCCTCTCTCTGGCTGCCTCTTCTCCTGCCTTCAGTCTATCAGTGACTCAGCAGGAGAAGGAATGTGGCATGGTAAAAAGGAGGCTGGGTTTGAGACCTGTCACTGCCTGGCAAGCTCCTCAGTCTTTGGGCAAGTTATCAAGCCTCGGAGCCTCAGTCTTTGGGTGTATCCAATGGGCCCAGCTCTGACATTCTGTGAACAGACCTCGTCTGTGGTCCATATGTGACCCGATGTTGCAGACTTGCCTATTTCTCTTCTTCCTCTTTGCTTCTTCCTTGCCTTCGTGGCCTGTTCCCCTCCTCCCCTGCCTGTGTCTAGACCTCCTAGAGGCTCCCACAGGAATGATCTGCCCAGGGGTGATCCTGGAGCCCGGCGGAACTTCCACACCTGTGAGCAGGCTGCTGTGGCAGTCCCTGCCCTTCCCTTTCTTCTTCACCCCCCTCTGGGGAGTCTGGGGTGTGTCCCAGCTGAGTCCATCTGCTCCGACCATCTGACCCTCTGGGACTGTTTCCACAATGTCGCTATTCTCTATGGACACTGCCAGGCACACAAGGGCCGCGGTGCCTAGCTCTCCCCCATTCTGCCCTGCTGGCTCCCTGTGCCCCACCAGCCCTGGGGGAGACACCCTGACTTTGGGGAAGCTGCGGGAGACTTCGAGGCCTGATGAGCACCCCATCCTGTTCTCCAGGGAGGACAGGCATGATGACTGACTCCCCATTCCTGGAGCTATGGCACCCCAAGGCGGTGTCCATCCGTGAGCGACTGGGCATCGGGGACCAGCCGAATGACTCCTACTGCTACAACTCAGCCAAAAACAGCACCGTGCTCCAGGGGGTCAACTTTGGCGGTATCCCCGTCGTCCTGCTCATAGACGTCAGCTGCTTCCTGGTGAGCCCCCTCGCAAGTCACACCCCTCCTTCAGTTATTTCTTTGATTAACCCCCCCCCCCCCCCCCCCCCCCGCCCAGGGCCTTCTGGAAAACTCAGGTGAGTGGACAGACACACCTGGGTTTAAATCCCGACTCTGCTACTTACCAGCTGCATGACCTTTGAGCTTCAGTTTTCGGGTCTGTAAAATGGGGATAATCCTTCTTACCTCAGATGGTTTTGGAGAAGCTTAAATGAGGGGATGTCGGTAAGGAACACACATAACTGTTCCTTAGATTATTAAAATTATTGAGGAGTTCTCGGCCTGTTGTATCTTCAGGGTCTTTGGGAGGGTCAGTCCCACAGGAGTGAGAGATGGGAATGGAGAGTGTTGACTAGAAATAGAGCAGTTGCAGTTTCTGACATATAAATGTCACCCCTGCCCCAGCTGACATCCCCGGGGCTTTTAGAGACTCAGAAGTGGAGGAAAGGAGAAAACTGTGAAAAGGGACATCAGAGCTGACCCTCGGCAGGTGGCCTGTCTTTAACGTAGAGCTCCTTGTCCCCTGCTCAGTTTTAAATATGTCCTCTTTCTTCCTTATATGGACTGAACATTGGCTAGTTGGGATTTGTCGGGGTTAAGGTATGCTTTCTTTTCACAAATGCCCGTGAGATGGTCAATCATTCATGATGCCTTTTCCTAACATGTAGCAGAGACCACCTGAGTCAACAGGGTGAGTTCTGGTGTCGGGGTAGTAGACAGTCTTGGGCTCCTTCGGGCAGGAGGCTAGGCTTCGGTGGGGAGCTGCGGGGAGGGGCCGGTTAGGGTAGCATGAGGGCCCCAGTCCCTATGGGAGAGAGTCCTGGGAGGTAGGAAGGAAGGCTTTCAAACACAAGTTTGCTGGCACCAAAAATGTTTGTAAGAAAGAGGGAAAGCTCTCCTTCTCTCCCAATTTTTAGTCCCGAGAATTAAAGTCTGAATTGTTGCATTAGAGTTTTGCTACATGGTTGGTCCTCTATGGGCTGATGTGGAAACATGCTTGCTACCTACTTACCTTCATGAAAAAGGGTTCTCTTAGTAACAAACTAACCAAAAGCTTGGCAGTTCGAACCTACCCAGCAGTGCCATGGAAGAAAGGCCTGGTGATCTTCTGTAAGATTATAGCCAAGAAAACCCTGTGGAGTGCAGTTCTACTCTGAAGCACATGGGGGCGCCATGAGGTGGAATCAACTCGACAGCAATGGGTTTGGGTTTTGTTTTGTTAAGTACCAAATAACCCATTCACTGGAGCTAAAATCCATTTGTAGATTGAAAACACACTCATGTTTACCAATGCTGGCTGAGAGAGGGGTGTAGGCAGGGGTGCGTTGATGGGTTTGAGAGCCCCAGTTTGTGGAACTGATGGAGCATCGGGTGGTCCTGGATCTGTGATCTAGAGCCTTCAGGATGGGGAGGGTTTGGGCAAAAGTAGAGAGTCTGGGGAGGAAGGCTGGGCAAGGATCCCCAGGCAGGCTGGGGTGGGTATGGCTGGAACAGCATTGCTTGAGAAGTGAGTCAATCTCCAGTGGTGTGTGCTGGTAGGGGGTGGGTTTTTATTGCAGGAAGTTATGGAGGGGGTACATGTGAGCCAGAGGGGCCTAGAAACATGGACTTGTGGGAAATGTGAACGGTACACATGCCAAAAAAGCAGCAGCTGGGGGACAGAGAGAGTGGTGCTGGCTGAGCAGCCATTGTGTTTATCCTGCAACATGGCTCAGTGCCTTTGAAAATAAGTCATGACTTCCTGATGCACCTTGAGAAAACCCTGCGAGGACTCAGCGCCTCTGGATCCCCTTCAGGAAACAAAACCCACATTTTAACCCCAGTATCTGACCAGGGCAGGCAGGGATATGATATTTTGTTGTATTAGTTAAATTGTATCTCTCTACCTCCCCAAAGCTTGAGGGATGAGAGCCTGTCTAGAGACGGGCAAGAGGCGGGAACAGGCCAGGGAACCTGCAAAGGTGGAGGTGTAGGGAGTGAGGAGACAGTCTAGAATCTACTGGGGTTTGTAGAGACTGTTAGTCCAGCCCCTCCTTTTGTGCAGGGCACACAGGTCAGCCAAGATCACCCAGCTTACTGGAGGCTGAGCTGGCACAGGGCACCAGCCCTCATGAGCACCACTGCCTCCATGCCCACTGTGGGTCTACAGGGCTGGCCTTCGGGTGAACCAAACTCAAATGAGAAATCTGACCATTTCTTGCTCAGCCTGGGGAGTTCTGCTACCTTGGTTCTGTAATTAAACATGAAATTCCACATAAAGTGAAGAAGGGGGCTGGTCCTCAGTGCTGCTGTGAGAGCAAACCCTGCCTTCCTGCTCAGGGGCCCCTGAAGGCAGATCAGAGCTGAGGAAGGTTGTGGCTGTTGATGGAAATTACAGAGCTGATGTATTTGACCAGGAGTGCGCCAGGGAAGGTTTGGTGTCAGCCCTGACAGACCTTCATGACTTGGACATAAGTGAAAGTAGCTAGGGGTGAGCAAAGTATTGGCCATTTTGCTGCGTGGGCTTGGGCAGCTCAGTACCCTCTCTGATCCAGAGTTACCTCATACGTGAAATGGCCTTGATGATATCCAAGGCCCTTCTACCCCCCAATTCTAGGCAGGTGGGCTTTGCCTCTAAGATAGCTGTCTTCTCTAATTAGAAGCCATCCACTGTGTTTTTTTGTTTAATTTCTTTTCTACTTTTAGATTTTAATATTGGTGTTTTCCTTCATAAGAAGAAGATTCTGGGATTACGGCCGTATTGCTATGGTATCATCAGAAACAGAGAGGTAAAAAAGATACATCGTCTAGAATGTGAGTGTGTGTGTGAGTGTCACAGGCATGGGGAGGTGGGAGCTGGGCATCCCTGGGTACTGGCTTTAGGGCCTGGCCTTGCTTCCTTCCTCCTTAGCCACCTGCCCAGTAGGTGGAGACAGAGGCAGTGAGTGGGCTGAGGAGGAGGTGGCTCTGCCCCCTGCCATTAATGAGCTGTGGGCTTCCTCCTTGCGAAGCTGGCGTCTGCTTCTCCCCCTCTGCCCACTCCGGACGCCTTAGCCTGGTTGCAGCTGGATGTTAGTGGCTGTGTGCAGCTGGGCCCACACGTGATGCTGATATTAGATTGTGTTCAAGAATATCTACCAGGCCTGTACCAGAATCTCCGTTCCCTCTGATCTTTCCACAGACCATGAGGTCCACTTCAGGACCCTCGTTGTGCCCATGAGAACCATGAGAACCTGAAACTGTCTGTGGCCCAGAGCTAGTAAATGGTGGCCCCAGTTTCTATCCAGACCCTGTGCTCTGAGGGTTGGTGGTGGTGGTCTCAGCTTGTCCCCTCTCTGTGGGGTAGACTTTTCATCACCCAGTGTTCCCACCTCGGGAAGCTCTTGCTTCCCCAGCCCGAGGGTCACAGCCCAGCTCTCCCAGGGCTTCTGGCCAGACCATGACTGCAGACCTTGTCTGCTTGAGGCTATGGAGGACAGCTAGTTGTTTTAGCTGTTTAAGGCTTTCATCATGACTGAGGAGGATGCCAGTTTTCTTTTTCACCTTGAATAGTTTAAACTATCTTCTTTTAAATTGGAACCCCTGGGTGGTCAAATGGTTAACAGGCTCAGCTGCTAACCAAAAGGTTGGAGGTTCAAGTCCACCCAGAGGAACCTCAGAAGAAAGGCCTGGTGATCTGCTTCTAAAAAGTCAGCCACTGAAAACCCCATGGAGGACAGTTCCCCTCTGACACACATGGGTCGCTGTGAGTAGGAGTTGACTTGACAGCAACTGGTGTTTTGGTTCTTTGAATTGATTAGCTTGGGGGTGAGAATGGGGTGAAGTGGATTAAGACGAATAGGTCCGAGACGAGCTGTTCCCTCCTCCTTCAGGGTCAGTGTGGGTGACTGTTCGAACTCAGCTGGCTTCAGATGAGTCCACACCAGCTCTGTCCTGGGCTCTGATGGCTCTCTGCTCACTTCACCTGAAGGACGACAATGAATTACACATCTGCACAGCTGGAATTTCCAGCTCCAGCTGGCTGTTGCAGCCCAGGATCTTGTGTCAGATATGGCAGGAGGAACCGGGTGGGGTCAATACAGGCTGGCCCAGAGCACAGGCCAGAGCCTCCCCTGGAACACCAGGCAGACCCCTCAAGCTCACCCCCCAAGGCTAGTGCTGAAATGAGGTCTGGGGGGAGGGAGAAGAGTCCTCTGGACCAGGAAGAGGAGATGTAGGTACCTCTTCACAGCTGTGAAGGCCCCTTCTTTCTCCGCACAGACATTTATGAAAGCCCGTGGGTGATGCTGACCTCGGGGTTAGGTGGTAGGGCCTCTTGCTTCATATGGGGGCTGAACCTTTTGGCACATCTGGTGCATATACAGCAGTTCACCCCCAGGAGGTGAATAGATGATAGAAAAGAGCACTTGGAAATCAGAGACCCCTGCCCGCCACCCTCCTGGCTGTGTGGTCTTGGTCTTGCACTTACTAGGGTTGATGTTCTCCTGTCCGCCTGTTACGGATTGAACTGTGTTCTCCAAAAACATGTGTGGGAATCCTAACCCTGCACATGTGAGTCACTATGAGTCAGAATCAGCTGGAAGGATTTTTGTTTTTTTTTTTTAATATGTGGATGTAATACCATCTGGGAATAGGATTTTCTTTGTTATGTTAATGAGGCTGTATCAGGGTAGGGTATGACTTAAACCTAATCATTTTTTAAAATTTTATTGTTGTACTTTAAGTGAAAGTTTACAATTCAAGTTAGTCTCTTATGCAAAACTTTATACATACGTCGTTATGTGACCCTAACTGCTCTCCCTACACTGTGGCAGCACACGCCTCCTTTCCACCGTGGATTTCCCGTGTCCATTCGACCAGCTCCTGACCCTCTCTGCCTTCCCATCTCACCTCCGGACAGGAGCTTCCCATTTAGTCTCATGTATCTACTTGAGCTAAGAAGCTCACTCTTTATGAGTATCATTTTATGTCCCATAGTCCAGTCTAATCTTTGTATGAAGAATTGGCCTCGGGAATGGTTTTAGTGCTGGGCTGACAGAGAGTCTGGGGGCCGTGCTTTCTGGGGTACCTCCAGTCTCGGTCAGACTGAGTCGTTTTACTAGAATTTGAGTTCTGCACCCCACTTTTCTCCTGCTCTGTCAGGGATTCTCTGTTGTGTTCCCTGTCAAGGCAGTCATTGGTGATAGCCGGGCACCATCTAGTTCTTCTGTAAACCTAATCATTTCTGAGAAATAAAAAGAGTAGATCAGGCACAGAGACAAGGAGAACAAGCGGGAATACAGAAGCACATGTGAGGACCGCCAGGAAACCGAGGAAGAGAAGCTGAAAGAGACAGAACTTTCTCCCAGAGCGGGCAGAGAAAGCCTTCCCCTAGAGCCAGCACCATGAATTCGGATGTCTAGCCTCCTAAACCATGAGAGAATAGATGTCTGTTTGTTAAAGCCACTCACTCGTGGTGTTTCTGTCACAGCAACCCTAGATAACTAGACACCACTCTTCACACGGGCACAGTGAAGATCAGATGAGCTAGTGTATCTGTAAATGCTTTGAAGGTTACGTTTCGTTGTGTTTTATGTCTTTGGTTGTAGGATGGTGGGGCCAGGAGTAGGAAAATAGAGGAAAGCAAAAATTCACATATTGCAAACTCCCCAGATACATAGCACACAGGATGGTTTTACGGGGTACTCAAAAGTGAGCTGATTCAAGTGCCATAATACAAAATGGCGTGGTTCAGTGACTCTAAAGTGTGCATGTTCACGTCTCTGAAACCAGGATGCATCTTATTATCGATGGTGGTGTTTTAGCTTCCTAGTGATGCGGTAACGCCTGTACCACAAGTGGGTGGCCGTAAAGAACACTCATTGATTGTCTCACAGTTCTGGAGGCTAAGAGTTCAAGTCAGGATCTTGGTCACGTCACTTCCCTCCTTGTTAGTAGCCCTGGATGTTCTTGGTTTCTCGGCTTGTAGACGATCCTTGTGGCGTCTGTCTTCCCTGTGAGTGTGTGTCTCTGTGTGTAATCTGCTCTTTTTATAACTCAGAACTGATTAGGTTTAGGACACACTCTACACTGGTATGGACTCATTAATATAACAAAGAAAACCCTATTTCCAAACAGTATTACATCTGTAGGTATAGGGGTTAAGATTCCAGTACATATTTTGAGGGGACACAGTTTAATCCATAACATTGTACCCTTTACCCAATGCCATCGAGTCGATTCTGACTCATAGCAACCCTACAGGACAGAGTGTAACTGCCCCATAGGGTTTCCAGCTGGTAGATTCGAACTGCTGACCTTTTGGTTAGCAGCCGAGCTCTTAACCACTGCATCACCGGGGCTCCTTGCACCCTTTTGGCTCCCAAAATTCATGTCCTTCCACGTGCAAAACACATTCACCCTATCATATCATCCCCTTCAGTCTTAACCCATTCGGTATCAACTCTAAATCAATTACGGGCGAGCCTCTGGATATGGTCCATCCTGGGGCAAAATTCCTCTCCATCTGTGGAGCTGTGAATTAAGTTATCTGCTTCTAAAGTACAATGGTTGAATAGGCACAAGGTAGACATTCCCATCCCAAATGGAGAGAAAGAAGAGGTCACAGGAAACATGCAAATCCCAAACCCAGCAGAGCAAATTTCATTAGTTCTGAAGGTTTGAAAATGATTCTGTTCTCTAGGACCTTTGGGGAAATATCCCTACCCTCTGGACTCTGGGCATTGGCTAGATTCTGGGTAGGGGCCCCTCAGCCCTGGGCATCAGCCCTGCCTTCTAGGCCCACTAGAACAGAGACCTAGCTCCCTGGGCTTTGGGTAGCCCCATTCTCCTGGTCCACCTGAATGGTGGCCCCACTCCTGTGGCCCTAAGTGGTTCCATTCCCCTGGCCGACTGACACAGCAGCCATCCTCACCAACTTTGGGGTAGTGGTCCTATTTTCTTGGCCCACCTCAACAGCAGCCCCACCCTCTGGAACTGAGCTACTGTAGTTATTTTCACCTTACCACCAATGGTGTCTTAGATTTGATAAAGTATTTATTCCAAGTTTTATCTGGTATATTAGGAAATATATTGTACGCAGGCAACACTTGCAAGTCACTTTAGGTAGACCAGTCACCGTGTGTAGACCAGTCACCAGGCTGAGGTTCAAGGATGTGTCATGCGGAGACAGTCTATTAATGCCCCAACTCTGTTATTCATCCCAAGGGTTAGAGTTGACCATACCTGGGACTGGTCCATTGCCCTCAGCTACATTTTTCACAGGGTGAATTATATTGTGTCACAGCCACTGAAGGCTGGTAGCTTTGGTCCTGAGCTCTAACAGAGAGCAATATACAGGACATACATTTTTAGACTTTTAAAAATAATTGTCTGCCTTTTTTGTGCCCCCCTTTTTCCCTCTAGTGAGTCTAGATTCCGGAGGCTGTCATCTTCTTCCTCCTCAGGGCAACAAGACTTTGAAAATGAGCTGGTTGGTATTTAAGGGACAGTTGTGGTTGTGGTTGGGCTGGAAACCCGCAGTAATGATTTCAAGGGCAGGGCTGTGGCGCTCCTAGTTCAGCTGCTAAATTGATACTCTGGATCTTGAGTGGCCAGTGCTGGTGAAAGATCTTCTCTGCATCAACATAAGCACTCGAGCTTGGAAAATACCATAGGGAAGATGGCCGCCCGGTGACCCAAGGTAATGAGACTAGAGCAACTCACAGGCAGAACTGGCCGTGGAATCCCCTGAGCTTCCCCAGCACGTGTCTCTGTCATCCTCGTCGTGACTTTGCGTTACAGTGCATCACTGACTTGCTGTTTCTCTGCTGGATAGGAGCCAGATGTGGGCAGGAATCATGTCTTATCCAGCCTGTTCCCCGGCACCACCAGGTGCTTAGTAATTGCTGAATGAATGATGAGCAAATATTTATCTTTCCCGGCTGGGTAATAGCCCAGCTTTAGGGAGTATTAACCTTAAGAGATGTGATGGACATTAAAATCTATCAACACCCTTTCCCTCCCTAAATCCCACTGCAGAAGACTGTCAGACTTACTAGGTTTGTTTCTCTCCTTTGTCCCACATCTTAATCAGTCATTTTGAAATGATGGATGGAATAGAAGTCCACACCAATTTCGACAGAGCTTCCCTGGGCTTTCATTTAGCTCTTGAGCCAAGTTTCATGATTTGACCGTGGAGCTTGTGTGATTCTGCAAAGTGTCCAGACACGGCTGGTTTCTCAAGAACTCTATGCACGTGGTGCATATTACAATGGACTGGGGAACATGTAGACTCTGTCATGTTTGGGGCAAGGGGCAGCTGGCTGAATTTGGGACAGAAGCATTATTTTTATATAACAGGAAGCTAAACGGTTATTTAAGGTCAAAGATGATGATTACGTATGCCTCTCAAAGGCACCGATGTTGGACACTAATCTGAGTTCTTTCTGTTTCCAGGGATGCTGCCCCTGGCTGACGGCCATCTTCCGCCTGAAGTAAGTACAGTACAGGGAGATGGCGGGGCCTTTGTTTGGCTGGTTTGCTTGGTGTTTGGCCAGTCAGGAAGAAAGAGCCAAGATATCTGATCCTGAGATGGGGTCTCTCACATACTTTTCCATTCAGGTCAAGCAGTATGTGGGGGCTGAGAATAAAGATCAACCAGGCAGCCCCCTGGGGGATGGGGGCAGGGAAGGAGAAGGTTTCTAGGATGGGAGTCTCGGTGATGGAGATGCCAGCCCCTGCTGTAGCGCAGGACTTCCCAAACTGCAGTTGATCCCAAGGACTTCTTGAAGGTAGCAATGAACTTTTAATTTCAAAATATTCAGTGGAAATTATACATTCATTCTTCATAATGCTGCACAAGTTAATTAAAGCCGGTTTTTATATCCATTCAATATCTAACATTGATTAGTTGTGGATGGAAGCTGTACTAGACAGTTTCGTGTGTCTTTGAATTGATGAAAAGTAGAGAAATAAAGTAATTGTGACTTAATTAATACATTCAGCTCATTTGGTTAAAAGTTTTCTTTTTTTGTTTAAAACTTGGGGAGCATGGAGAGAAATCCTGAAAGAGGTCCTTGGTGATTAAGAGCTGGTTAGTCACCTCTCCTGTGGTGGAAGGAGCGAAGTCAGGGACCATTCCATCAAATCTAAGAAGCCGTCATTGGAAGATGGACATATGAAAGAGGAGTCCCTGGGAGGTGCAAACGGTGAATGTGCTTGGCTGCTAGACAAAAAGTTGGCAGTTCGAGTCCACCCAGAGTTGCCTCAGAAGAAAGGCCTGGCCATCTACTTCCGAAAAACCAGCCATTAAAAACCCTATGGAGCTCAGTTCTACTATGACATAAAAGGGGTTGCCGTGCGGCGGAGTCAACTTGAAGGCAGCTGGTTTTTGCTTTTTTTTTTTTTAAAGAAAGAGAGAATGCTGCCGATTAAATTATGGTCACCTTTTGATTGTAGAGTGCACCTCGTTTCAGAAGTGAAAACATGAAAAAGGACACCTTAGATTTGATGAAATACGGTAGTTATATGACATTGGGTAATATATAACTCTCTGGCCTCAGTTTCCCCAACTATAAAAAGGGCCAAGGACAGTACCTGCTCTGTCTCCTTCAGATGGACTGATACATGAGAGAGTGTGATGTCAGAAGTCAGGTTTGCTGGGAGGTGTTATCAGGGGAACTGGCAGGAGGCAGAGTTTCTGAGGCAGAAGCTAGTGACCTCTGGTCTGGAGCAGCAGGAAGCGGGAGAGAGTGTTTCCAGGAAGGGAGGGAGGGGACAGTGGTGGGAGAGGATTTGTCACCCCACCCTGCAGAGCATTTGTGGTTTTGTCGTAGAATTCAGTTTCCACGTGGGAGACATGCAGCCAGGGTTTGAGTCCTGGTCAATGTACCTGATGCACAGCCAGCTCTTGCCTGTCAGTGGAGGTTTGCATTTACTATGATGCTGGATAGGTTTCAGTAGAGCTTCCAGCCTAAAACAGATCAGGAAGAAAAGCCTGGTGATCTGCTTCTGAAAATCAGTCAGTGAAAAC
Organism: Dugong dugon; assembly: GCA_030035585.1. Taxonomy (NCBI): domain Eukaryota; kingdom Metazoa; phylum Chordata; class Mammalia; order Sirenia; family Dugongidae; genus Dugong; species Dugong dugon. Next base: position 15,193,715 of record CM057469.1, on the reverse strand, counting down.
CCTATGGATCACAACTGTCCAATCCACAGCCGATCATGGGGGTGGCATAGGACCTGATAGCATTTTGTTCTGTTGTTCATTGGGTCACCGTGAGTCAAGGGCTGACTGGATGGCAGCTCAGAACGGCAACACCCTTCCCTGAACACCAAAAAGTCACTAGGACACGTTTCCTTCTGATGCTGGAAGTCATAATGTTCTGTGCAAAAAGTTCATCAAAAAAGGAAGCAAAAAAGATGAAAAATTTAAGTCTCCCATAAGCCCACTTCTGAAAACTGCTCACTGCGTGGTTTCCACACTCTACGGCCACTGCTGGTTGGGGCTCTGCCCACCCCTATCCTACTCATACCATGCCCATCACAGGCCTGAAGCCGATAACACTTTTTTTTAAAATAATATTTTATTGTGTTTTTGGTTAAAGTTTACATAGCAAGTTAGGTTCCCATTTGATAATTTCCACACAAATTCTTCAGTGACGTTGGTTACATTTTCCACAATGTGTCAGCTTTCTCTTTAATTGCATTCTGGTTGTTCTGTTTCCAGTGCTCTAGTTTCCCTGCTCCCTTTTCTTCTCTTCTTTGCTTTAGAGTAAATGTTGACCTTTTGGCCTCATACAGATGGTTTTTTAGTAGGGCACCATTCTTTTTTTTTTATTGTACTTCAGGTGAAGGCTTACAGAACAAATAGTTTCTCATGAAACAGTAGTACACATATTGTTTATGACATTGGTTAACAACCCCACAACATGTCAACCCTCTAACTTCTCAACCCTTTTTTTTTTTTGGTGAAAATACACATAGCCAAAGATACACCATTTCAAAAATTTCTACATGCACAGTTCAGTGACATCGACTACACTCTGCCAATTGAGTACAGCACCATTCTTATGGGTAATATCTTTTATTTTGTGATGGATAATATCTTTTCTTTTCTGTGCCACTCTGCTGTTTTGCTAAAAGATGATCTTGGGATAGTTTTGGTTCAAGGTTTAAAGAGCGTCTCAGGGCGATAATCTCAGGGAGTCCCCTGGTCTCAACTGGTCCAATGAAACTTTGACACAGAAACTTTGATTTAATCATTTTCATGTTAACCAGCAAAGGCTGTTAATGAATTTCAACCTCAATCCCTCCATCTTGCACCTTACGGCTCTCATTGTTCTGTGCTCTCTTCCGTTCTCCCGTGGATGGAAATGCGTTTTTCATTGAGTGGGGTTGTACAGTGTATGCAGCTATGTGCTCTGCGTTCTCATTTTAACGTTATATCAGAAAGATCTTTCCATTTCAACTACCAGTATTTTTTTTTCCCCTAGTTACAGAGCAGACTACCCTTTGACTTTTTTAAAGCTGCAATTAAATTTTAACAGCTGCTCACAGCCAACATTTCAAGAAGCACTCAGAGAGGCCTCTCAGTTTCTTTCCATGCCTTTCCTCAGGAAGATGGGGAAGTCAGAAGCGCGTCTCAAGGAAAACTGTAGACGAAAATGTTAATTGTTGGTTGTAATCTTCATTAATATTCATTTATAAAACACATGGCAAAGTGTGTACATTTTGGTAGTTTATTTAGAAGTGAAAACAATGTAGTTAATTGCAAAGTTTTGTCCTCCACATAAATAGTAAACATCAACAGTATCAACAACCACGTTTTTTGAGCCTCTACTGTGTGCCAGGTACAGTCTCAGGTGCTTTATCCCCATTGTCTCTTTTGAGCTCTGATGGGTCAGTGGAGTCAGGTGGTTGTCAGTGTTAGCTGTCATCGAGTTGGCCCCCGACTCATGGTGACCCCATGTACAGCAGCGTGAAATGATGCCCAGTCCTGCACCATCCCCATAATTGGTTGCCGCTTGAACTGTTGTGATCCATAGGGTTTTCACTGGCTGATTTTCAGAATTAGAGCAAAGGCCTTTCTTCCTAGTCTGTCTTAGTTTGGAAGCACTGCTGAAAGCTGTTCAGCATCACAGCAACACACAAGCCACCACTGACTGATGGGTGGTGGCTGCGCATGAGGTGCATTGGTTGGGATTGAACCCAGGTCTTCTGCATGGAAGATGAGAATCTGCCACTGAACCACCACTCCCAACAGTGGGTACTAGTTTCCCTGCCTTCTGTCTGAGCTCAGATAAGTCACATGGCCCGTTTCCAGTCATGTAGCTGAGAGGTGGCTGAGCTAGGGTTCACCTTTGGCCAGTCTGACTGCAGAGCCATGCTTACCGCCTTTCAGATCTTCCTTTTATACAGCTTGTGCAGTGCTTTCCTATCCTTCTGGGAACACGGCCCTGTCAGGAGAGAGGGAAAGAGGCAGGGAGACCCCCCTTCTCCCTCTGGAATACTGAAGTCTGGCTGTCTGACCCTGGGATTTTCCAGGTCCCCAGTCGACCCAGAGCTTCCAGATACAGCACTGAGGGTGGAAAAGTGCAAACAGGCCACTTGCCTATCCCTCAGGCTATGGCCGTATCACTGGGAGGAGGCAGGAGGGTAGGATGGACTGAGAGTTAGAATGTTTATAACATTGGCTCCATCTCTGTCTCCCAGCTCTCCTGAGGGGAGACTGGAGGAAGGGGTGGGGCCATGAGCCTGGACACACTTCCCTACCTCTGAACGTGATTCCCAGCAGCCATCTTGTCAGTGACTTTGTTCCCAGAAGCAGCGAAGGGCTGTGCAGTAATTTCATTCATGCACCACAACCACAGATGTTTCTAGTGACACAAATGGAGTGGTGGTCAGTTCTTCACCCAGGAGTATGACGTAGGGGCTAACAGTGGGGGCTGTGGAGTTCGTGTCGTAGCTCAGCTATTACAAGATCTGTGATCCTGAAAGTTACACAGCTTTTCCGTACCTCTGTCTCCTCTTAAGTTAAAAAAAAAAAAAAAAAAAAAAAACAGGGATAATAATAGACCCTACCTCATAGGATAGTAGCCCCCAAGGACCCTGTGTGGTACTGCCACTCATTGAGATTCTGTGTGTGTGTTTGGCCAGCAATGACCAGATCCTGGAGCGGTGTGGAGAGGATGCCATCCACTACCTGTCTTTCCAGAGACACATCATCTCGCTGCTGGTGGTGGTCAACTTCTTGTCCCTGTGCATCATCCTACCCGTCAACCTCACAGGAGACTTGCTGGGTAAGGCGTCTTCTCATCCTTGTCTGTGTGTGGCCTGGACAGAGCAGCGGCCCCAGGGAGAGAGGGGCTCATTGTGGTAGACCAGAGCTCCAGGATTCATGTTCAAATTCAGATGTGAGGTCTTGGGATGACTTTCTGAACTTTTCTGTCAGATTATAGATCTGGAGAGGAATCCACCCCAAACCTGGGGCCAAGAGGTGGGCCTCCAATATAAATTCTGGTTGTAACTGATAGGAGAAAAAAAGACTCTATAGAATTAGGGGCTTACAGAGAGTATTTTATGCTTTCCTGCCCTCATGCAAATTAGGAGGGCACAATTAGTGGGCCTGGAAAAATGTTTGTGATGCTCAAAAGTCAAATTCAGAGTGTGGAATACCATCTCTAAGTAACCGCAGGAATTTGTAACCAAAATGCCATCATGAATCCACTTATTATACCCAGGAATTCCCAGGCTTTGCTTTGGCAACCGTTTATGATGTTTCTAGTTTTATTACAGAGTTCCACGAGAATCTCAAAGCAAGATGAATCCAAATTTTAACTTTACCTACATGGTAGGTTGAGAAGAAGTTGTCAGGGAATATCTCAGAGTAAACCAGAGGCCTTGGTTAGCATAGTTCTAGAAAGACTGGATGTCATTGTCTTCTTCTTTTTTTTTTTTTTGTTTACTGTTGTAGTTTAAATGAAGTTTACATTTCAAGTTAGTCTCCCATACAAAAATTTATACATACATTATTATGTGATTCTAATTGCTTTCCCCATATTGTGACAGCACACTCTTCCTTTCCACCCCTGGTTCCCCATGTCCGTTCAGCCAGCTCCTAACCCTCTCTGTCTTCCCGTCTCACCTCCGTACAGAAGCTGCACATTTAGTCTCTTGTGTCTACTTGAGCTAAGAGGCACACTCCTAACGAGTATCACTTTACATCCCACAGTCCACTCCAATCCCTGTCTTAAGAGCTGGCCTTGGAAATTGTTTTAGTTCTGAGCTGATAGAGAATCCAGGGGCCATGCTTTCCGGGGTTCCTCCAGTCTCAGACCATTAAGTCTGGTTTTCTTACTAGAATTTGAGTTCTGCACCCCACCTTTCCCCTGCTCCATCAGGGACTATCTGTTGTGTTCCCTGTCAGGGCGGTCATTGGTGGTAGCCAGGCACCATCTAGTTCTTCTGGTCTCAGGCTGATGAAGTCTCTGGTTTATATGGCCCTTTCTGTCTCTTGAGCTACTGCTTTCCTTGTGTCTTTGGTGTTCTTCATTCTCCTTTACTCCAGGTGGTTAGGACCAACTGATGCATCTTAGATGGCTGCTTGCAAGCTTTTAAGACCCCAGACATCACTCACCAAAGTAGGATGCAGAGCATTTTCTTAATAAGCTTTGTTATGCCAGTTGACCTAGATGTCCCCTGAAAGCATGGTCCCCAGACCCCTACCCCTGCTACTCTGTCCCTCAAAGTGTTTGATTGTATTCAGGAAACTTCTTAGCTTTGGGTTAGTCCAGTTGTGCTGACTTCCCCTGTAGTGTGTGCTGTCCTTCCCTTCACCTAAGATAATTCTTATCTACTATCTAGTTAGTGAATAACCCTCACCCTCCCTCCCCACCCTCATAACCATCAAAGAATGTTTTCTTCTGTGTTTAAACCTTTTCTTGAGTTCTTAAAATAGTGGTCTTATACAATATTTGTCCTTCTGTGACTGACTAAATTCACTCAGCATAATGCCCTCCAGATTCCTCCATGTTATGTTTCACGGCTTCATCGTTGTTCTTTATCATTGGGTAGTATTCCGTTGTGTGTATATACCATAATTTGTTTATCCATTCGTCCGTTGATGGGCACCTAGGTTGTTTCCATCTTTTTGCTATTGTGAACAGTTCTGCAATGAACATGGGTGTGCATATATCTATTCGTGTGATGGCTCTTATTTCTCTAGGATATATTCCAGGGAATGGGATAGCTGGATCATATGGTACTTCTATTTCTAGCTTTTTAAGGAAGCGCCAAATCGATTTCCAAAGTGGTTGTACCATTTTACATTCCCACCAACAGTATATAAGTGTTCCAGTCTCTCTACAACCTCTCCAGCATTTATTATTTTGTGTTTTTTGAATTAATGCTAGCCTTGTTGGGGTGAGATGCTATCTCATGGTAGTTGTGATCTGCATTTCTCTAATGGCTAATGATGGTGAGCATTTCTTCATGTGTCTGTTAGCCACCTGAATATCTTCTTTGGCGAAGTGCCTATTCATATCCTTTGCCCATTTTTTAATTGGGTTATTTGTCTTTTTGTTGTTGAGGTTTTGCTGTATCCTGTAGATTTTAGAGATTAGATACTGATCGGATTTGTCATAGCCAAAATTTTTTTCCCAGTCTGGAGGTTGTCTTTTGACTCTTTTGGTGAAGTCTTTTGATGAGCATAAGTGTTTGATTTTTAGGAGCTCCCATTTATCTAGTCTCTCTTCTGGTGCTTGTGCATTGTTAGTTATGGTTTGTATTCTGTTTATGCCATGTATTAGGGCTCCTAGTAGACGTCATTGTCTTCTGATGGGTCCAATCATCTTGTGTTCCTCCTTCTCAGAACTCACAGACCAAGGCTAATTATGCCCCCACTTTCCTCAGTGTAGCCCTGAGCTAAGTCTGTGTTTCTCTGCAGATAAAGACCCTTACAGTTTTGGGAGGACCACAATAGCAAATCTACAGACTGAGTGAGTATGGGACAGGCTAGGGGTAAGGGTGGGTAGTGAGGGTGCTGATGGCTGAGAATCCAAGGAGAAGGCAGATTTGAGAGCCCAGGGTAGGCCGGAAGTAGTCCAAAGCAGGCTGAAATGTCTGAGAGCCCTTTTACAGCTAATGTGTTGTTGGGTCATGGGCAAGAACATGCTACAGGTAGCCTCTGTTTGCAGGGGGTTTAACAAAACACTAGGTGGTGCAAATGGTTAAGTACTCTACTACTGACCGAAAGATTGGCAGTTCGAACCCACCCAGAGGTGCCTCAGAAGAAAGGCCTGGTGGTCTGCTTCTGAAAGGTCACAGCCTTGAAGACTTTATGGAGTACAGCTCTACTCTGTAACGCATGGGGTCACCAAGAGTTGGAAATGACTAGATGGCAACTGGTTTTAACAAAACACATAGGCCCTGTGGACCTGGAGTTCATTTGTCAGAATAGGGCCAAGGGGACCTCTCTGAAGTATTCATTGTGGGCTAAGAGCCTTTGGACTGGTGGCCTCCAATCGGTGGTGTCTGTTGTGATGAAGCTATTGGTCCTCAGCTCAGTGGCCAGGGTAACCAAGCCCTAGCCCCTACCCAACCCCACCCTCCACCCCGGAGGCCAACCCTGATAGTAGCCCATGTCCTCCCCTCAGCAACAACCTTCTCTGGCTGCACACCATCTTTGCTGTCATCTACCTCGTCCTCACTGTGTGCTTCATGCGGCACCATACCGAGTCCATCAAGTACAAAGCAGAGAGCCTGGTGAGTGACCCAGTCCCAGCCTGAGGCTGGTGGGTTGAGAGGGGTGCTGTGCCGGGGAGGGGTCTCAGGTGAGAGCCAGAGAGGACATCTTATGAGGCTTATTCTCCAGGACCATGATAGAAGCAAACCTTTGTAAAGAGGGGTCTGTCAGCACTTGGGGGCCTTCCCCAGACAGCAAACAACTTTTATAGAATCAGAGCTCCCTTGAGAACATTATGCAGAGCGAAATCGGTCAGTCACAAAAGGGCTCATGTAAAGTGTAATCTCACTTACGTGAAATAGCAACCAAAAACAGTGATTGCCTGGGGAGGGACGGGGCAGTGAAAAGGGAGTTGGCTTAGGGTGGATCGAGTTTATGTTAATGGTAGCGGAATGATTTGGAAAAGGCCGGTGAGAATGGTAGCACAGCTTGAAGAATGTAATCAATGTCACTGAACTATACCTGAAGGAATTGTTTCAAAAAACAAACAACAATTTGATGAGCTCAGTGCAAATGAATCGGAAACATATAGATTCAAAAAAAATAAATAAGAGGGGCCTGTGTAGAATCTGGCTTGCATATTTATGCTCAAACTTGACATTTTCTCTTTTTTAAAAAATTTCCTGGTGGATTGTTTTAGGATTTGGATATTCCTCTCCCCTCCATTCTGCCAACTAGCCCTTTGATTTGTGGGGGTTGGGCTCGTAATTAACGAGTCTGAGTAACTTCTAAGACGTCTGGCTGAAGAACAGTCCCTCTGTCTTGGCACCGCACCTCACAGTTTGGTGGCTGGTGAGGGTATCTGTTACCGGGGTTCCAGGCCTTGGTTGTCCTCTGATCTTTGTGGCCCCACTTGAGTTACTTCGCCTCTCTGGGTTCTTTCTCGGTATCCTGTCTCACAAAGGAAGCTTAGGGTTGCTGTGAAAACGTATCCTTTCTACAGCCTTGGAAGAAGAAGATATGTAAATAACCCCCTTCAGGGCTCTCCAAGGCCACAGAAAGACCGAAAACACGAGCCTCTGTCAGTCTTCTGATCTCCTGTTGTTTGTTTTCTGGAGGCTTGAGCAGGGCTGAGAACCTGGACCCACCACAAACTGGCTTGCCCTGGTGACCTTTCCCCCTGGTGTCTTTCTCTGGCAGGTGAGACGGACCCTGTTCATCACAGGGCTCTCCAGAAATGCCAACAAGGAGTTGGTGGAGAGCCACTTCCGGTGAGCTGGGCTGTGGGCAGCCCCTGAGGGCCAGGACGCTGCGGAGGGAGGGATGGGGAGAGGAGCTGAGCCCCCTCCACACGGGAACAGCACAGTCCCACAGGGCAAGGTCTTCCCCCTGGTTACTGGGTGAGATCTGAGAAGGGCCTGTTCCTGCCATATGGGTATCAAATGGCTGTCGTGAGCCAGGCCACTGCTGTGGCTGTGGGGGATCGGCATCCTCCACATGCAGCCATGCTGCTCACGTAACCGCAGTAGAGTGAGAACATGCCAGAGTGTAGGTGCAGATAAACACCGTCAGAGCCCTACGGGAAAGAAGATAATTTATGGTGGGGCTCTCAGTGTCAGCTTTGTGGAGTCAGAGATACCTGAGCTGAGCCTTTGCGCTGCCTCACAGAGCCAGAGGGTCTCAGAGGTAGAAGGACCTTAGGGCCATTTAGTGGTTCTTTGGGTCATTCATCCACATAGCAGGCATTTGTTGAGTGAGCACTCTGTGTCCTGCTCAGGTGGTCCTGAACGGCTCACCGTTCAGCCGAGTTCCAAGCTTTCCCCTGGCCTGCCCTCCATTCCAGCAGCTCCAGATGAGTGTCTGCACCGATGACTCCTCCAGGTGGAGGCTGGAAGGAGGGCTTTTCTGTGAGAAGGAGATTATGTGTGCAATGCTGTGAGTGCAGGGAGAGGCCCCAGGTGGCTGATCTGGAGCATCAGAAAAGGGAGAGGGTAGCAGGCTGGAAAGACTCCTGGGAACCCCATAGTGGAGGGCTTGAAGTCCTCCTCTGGACTAAGGAGCTAGGGTTTGAGTCTGTATTCATTCTTTGTCAGTTCAGCTGTAACTAATTTGTAGTATGGACTTGTTAGCTTCTGTCAAGTCAGCTCCGACTCATGTTGAGCCTATGTCTAACAGAATGAAATGTTGCCTGGTCCTGTACTGTCTTCATAATCGTTGGCAACTGGACAATGATCTTTTGTGCTCTGTAGAGTTTTCATTGGCTAATTTTTGGAAGTAGATCGCCAGGCCTTTCTTCCTAGTCTTATTTGGAAGCTCCACTGAAACCTGTCCACCAGGGGTAACCCTGCTGGTATTTGAAATACTGGTGGCATAGCTTCCAGCATCACAGCAACACATAAGCCACCACAGTAGGACAGACTGACAGATGAGTGGTGGTAGTACAGACTAGGGGGTGGCTAAAGTTTAACTTTGTATTATTCGTGAGCAGAGCACTTGCTAAGCAAATTCATAGTATAAACAGAATTATAAAATGAGTGTCTAAAATGCATTGACTAACCTCTTCAGAAACTCTGCTATTCTAGACATATTTACTTATGCATAAACACTTGATACTGTAATAGTTTTTCTCTATTTGTTGAAACAACTCCTCAAAGGCTACAACTTTTGGCAACATTTAGAAACAGTAGTTCCACTTATTATATAACCTTAAAGAGAGAAAAAATGTCCACATATAATCATACCTTCCCCTGGTTTAGGAGACCTTTTTTGTGAACACCTGCAGTCCATGAGGATTGCCATGTGAATTTGCCTCGTAGCTGTTCTTGTTGTTAGTTGCCATGGAGTTGGTTCTGACTCCTGGTGACCCCATGTACGACAGAATGAAACATTACCTGGTCCTGTGCCATCTTCAGGATTGTCGGTATGGTCAAGTCTATTGTCAAGGCCACCATGTAGTTTGAGTACCTCCCAATCTAGGGGGCTCATCTTCCAGCTCTATATCAGACAATATTCTATTGTGATCCATAAGGTTTTTATTGGCTAATTTTCAGAAGTAGATGGCCAGACTTTTCTTCCTAGTCTTAGTCTAGAAACTCTGCTGAAACCTGGCCACCAGGGGTGACCCTGCTACTATCTGAAATACTGGCAGCATAGTTTCCAGCATCACAGCAGCATGCAAGCCACCACAGTGTGCCAAGGTGACAGTGGGTGGTGGTGGTGCCTTAAAGCAGGATGCTTAGATTGGGATTCTCTTCCTCAAAGCTCTCAGTGGGGCCTGAAATTATCCTTCTGATTAACTAAATGATTGACATGTCTATGGGTTTCTCTCTTACTAAAATGTAAGCTTTTCCAGGCTTCAACCCCAGCACCTAGCATAGGGCTTGGCACACAGTAGGTGGGGATTTACATGGCCCAGAAATCCCCATAAGTTACATGTACAGTTTTGTGTGTGTGGTGAGGGAGCATCTCATGGTAGCTGTGAGCACGGACTGGATCAGGGCTGCCTGATTCACAGCCTGGCTCAGACACTCACGTGCTATCACTTAACCTCTCTGGGCCTCGGTTTCCTCATCTGTAAATTGAGGACAAAACCACACAGGTTATGGTGAGGATTAAATAAGTCAATATATGTACCGATATCTGGCCAATAGTGCTGTATTTTTACGAAAATAACGTGCACCTCCTATGATGGTTTGCCAACTGCACCCTCCTCCCATGAGGTATTCTGGTAAGCGTGATATACTAATTTTTTACAGCAACATGTAAAAAAAATTGGCATAGCGGTGCTTAAGAAAATATGAGGGGAAGGCACAGTTGACAAATAAACATAGAAGGCATGCATTATTTGTATAAAAATATGGTAAATAAGTATGTAAGTATTTTTGCTATGATTGTTAATATGTGTGTGTACATTTTCTTGGGTGAGGGTCCTTTACTTTTATTGTTGTTATTAGCTGCTGTCTAGTCAGCCACCAACTCATGGCGACCCCATGCACAGCGGACGATTGTGGTCCATAGGGTTTTCACTAGTTGGTTTTTGGAAGTAGGTCACCAGGCCTTTTTGCTAGTCTGTCTTAGCCTGGAAGCTCTGTTGAAGCCTGTCTAGCCTCATAGCAGCATGCAAACAGACAGGTGGTGGCTGTGCCCGAGGTGCATTGGCTGGGAACTGAACCCAGGTCTCCTGCGTGGAAGGTGAAGATTCTATTACTGAACCACCAGTGCCTCTCTTGCTTTTGTTAGACCCTCTAAAAATTCTATGACCTTCGAAAAGATTACGTACTGAATAGAATTTCAGTGATGGTCCAAGGTAGATACTGATCTAAACCACACAATAAATACATTATTTTGAGTGGGCAGCCAGGGTAATGGATACCCATAACCCGTTGCTGTCGAGTCAATTCCGACTCGTAACAACCCTACAGGACAGAGTAGAACTGCCCCATAGGGTTTCCAAGGAGTGGCTGGTGGATTCGAACTGCCGATCTTTTGATTAGCAGCCGAGCTCTTAGCCAATACGTCACCAGGGTTCCGGGTGATGGATAGTGTTCATTTTTTCCCGTGAGAAGTGCCAGCTGACTTAAAGCCAAGTGGATATAAACTTATTAATTCCAGGCAGTTACTGTTATGCTTATTCAATAAGTCTCTTTGTATTAAATTTCAAAATTTCCCATTTGGTGAACAACACAGAGAACAAGGTCTTTGCTGGCTCCGAGTGAGCAGCGTGCGTGACTGCACGCCATCCTTGCCCTTGGAGGCTGGGGTTGCGGGGCTGCCTCTCCACCTGGGGTGCTCTCTTTTCCAATGGCCGTCTTTTGCCTCCTGCCCTGGCTGGGCACAGGGACGCGTATCCCACGTGCCAGGTGGTGGAGGTCCAGCTGTGTTACAATGTAGCCAAGCTGATGTACCTGTGCGAGGAGAGGTAAGGAGGGTTGATGGGGTGGGCGTCCCATGAGTGAAGCTGGCCTGGAGCTTCTCTCCCCTTTTCCCTAGTGATGCCCACCCCTCTGTCCTGGCTGGCCTCGGGATCCCCAGCTGGGAAGGGAGGAGGGTGGCTCTGCCCCTTTCTTGTTCAGAAAGCTGCCCTCCCAGCTCTGGCTTTCTGACCGATGGCTGAATGTGGGTGCAGGGCCCGTACCCCAGGTTTGTGTGTCTGAAGCTTGTGTCCTCCCCACACCCCACCCCCGCTGCAGGAAGAAGACCAAGAAGAGCCTGAGCTATTACACAAACCTGCAGGTGAAGACAGGCCAGCCGGTCCTCATCAACCCCAAGATCTGTGGCCAGTTCTGCTGTTGTGAAGTGTCAGGCTGTGAGCGGGTAAGGGCCTCACAGCCCAACCAGGAGCGTGAGTGCTGGCTCCCAGGTTCCTCTGCCACCTGCACAGAGCCATGTCTTCACAAGGGCTCTGTCTCCCGGCAGGAGGACGCCATCTCTTACTACACACGCATGAAGGACAGGCTGACGGAGAAGATCGCAGAGGAGGAATGTAGGTTCCAGTACCAGCCTTTGGGTATGGCCTTCGTCACCTTCCGGGAGAAGTCCATGGCCACCTAGTGAGTGTGGGCATGTCCCAGGCCCTTTCTGGGCTGTCTCTCTTTGGCCTTTAGTCACTCCCTGTCTCCCTTCAGATGGCATGCTCTCCCTCTTGGATAAAGATGATATGCTTAGTCAGTGCTGCTGGGATTTGTAGGTGACATTTCCATGTCCTTCCCCAGGTGTGGCTGGGAGGCAGCCATCTGCACTTCCTCCCCGGGTGACCCCACCCCGTGCTTGTGTGACAGCGGGTGGGTGCTGGCTGTGGGCAGTGGCCATGGAGCAGGTGACACTAGCTGGCGCCTGGAGGGTTGAATGGTGGCCTTGCTCTGCTGCCGGGCTCTCACCAGCCATTCCAGGGCATCTCATTGGCTCTGCCAGGTGGGATGGATGCCAGCCTCCCCTCAGATATCTGCTCCAGAGCTACAGACCCTTCTCTGTTTGGGGGATTCATGTCTTCCTACAAATGCAGAGCAGTGGAAGAAGACACCTGGCCTCTCTAGGGCAGTCACTGCTGTGGGAGCCTGGCCCTGGGGAGACGGGTTACCAGTGCCCCTTGGTATGGGTGTAGTGTGCCAAGCATGGTGCCTGTTTCAGAGCATTAATTATAATAAAATAATAAAGCAAAGGCTCTGCACCATGAGGCTGCCAGACCACCATATGGCACGCTTCCTCCATTCCCATCTGCCAAGTATCATGTGGTCCCGGGTGGGCTGGGCCCTGACCGTCTGCATGCCCCAGCAGCATCCTGAAAGACTTCAACGCCTGCAAGTGTCAGGGCCTCCAGTGCAAAGGGGAGCCCCAGCCGTCTTCCCACAGCAGAGAGCTCTGCACCTCCAGGTGGACCGTCACCTTTGCCACTTACCCTGAGGACATCTGCTGGTGAGCTCCCAGGCCAGGGGTGGGTGGGAGAGAGAGGCCTGTGTGCCTGGTGGTGGGGAGTGGTGCTTGGAAGCACAGGTCTGACAAAACACTCAGTGACATTTCCCAAGTGGAGATCTGCACACGCCCCCGTTACTCTCTGGGCTGGGGGTGCTGTGACGTACTTGCTGTGTGGATTCGGGGTGTCCACACCCAGCTCTTCACTCCAGTTTTACTCTTCAGCATTCCATGTTGTCCAGTAGAAATATAGTGCAAGCTACAGATGCGATTTTATATTTTCTAGTAGCCACATGGCACCCCAGTGGCACAGTGGTTAAGAGCTCGGCTGCTAACCAAAAGGTTGGCAGTTCAAATCCACTAGTCACTTCTTGGAAAGCCTATGGGGCAGTTCTACTCTGTCCTGTAGGGTTGCTATGAGTCGGAATTGACTCAACAGCAATGGGTTTGTTTGTTTTTTTTTAGAAGCCTCATTAAAGAAGTAAAAAAAGAAACAGTTGAAATTATTTTTAATAGCATATCTTATTTATCCCAAAATATGTCCAAAATAATTAACATTTCAACATGTAATCAATATAAAAATGCTGAGATATTTTACATTCTCTTTTTCATAACTCGTCTTCAAAATCTGGTATGTATTTAACACTTACAGGACATCTCAATTCAAACTAGCCACACTTCAGTTGCTCAATAGCCACATCTGGCTTGTGGCTACTTATTGCATGGTTCAGCCTTAGGTCAAGTGTCAGCCACTTCTCCAGACTGGGGACACCTTGGTGAGCTAAGCCGTGCCCACGGGGGTCATAGGTGAGCCCTAAGCACAGTGGCCAGGTGAGGGCAGCCCCAGCAGAAGCCCCAGCGGGCCTGCCTCGGTTTCTTGCACGGAGTGAGCTTTGGGTGTCTGTTCTAGTTCATCCTCTGGCATTTCTGCTCTTTGACTCACAGGGCTTTCTAAACTTGGGATAGGTTTGTCTATCTGTTCTTGGTGGAGGTGAGTGGCCAGGGCAGATTCCAGCTGGGCCTCTGCCCCTTTGTGCCGCTCTCCCTGCTCCCTCTCCACTCATGGCCCCACTGGGAAGAATGTGTCATTAGTCACAACGCACTGCAGATATGCCTGAGGAACGCCACTCAGTGTCCTGTTTGCTCTTAGGGTACTTGCAGCATCTCTTTGGGTAGGTTCCGGCCCCTACCTGGCCGGGGAGCCATGTTAGCAGTGAATAACCTATTTTCTCTCTGAGCTCCCGGAGGCCCAAGATTTCCCTTCCCATAGCTGAAGGTCAGTGCAGAGAGCTTGCATTTACTCTTTACTCCCGAGCCCCAAGGGAGCCCCTACCAGCGCCAGCCTCAGGCCTACCTAAGCCACGAGTACTGTTGGCATCACGGGGCGGGGCCAGAGCCTGGGAAGATAAGCCTCTGGGGCCTGTGTCCTCTTCTCTGTAGGAAGAACCTCTCGATCCAGGGCCTCCGCTGGTGGCTGCAGTGGCTGGGCATCAACTTCACTCTCTTCGTGGGGCTGTTTTTCCTGACCACGCCCTCTATCATCCTGTCCACCATCGACAAGTTCAACGTCACCAGACCCATCCATGCACTGAATGTGAGTGACCCAGGGCCCTGAAGGGCCTATCCCAGGAGGGCTGGTGAAAAGATGGTGTGGTGGGTGTGGAAGAAATGGGGATCAGGTGGGGGTGGAGGGGGGGTGGGAGCAGCACCAGACCAGGAGGCCAAGTCGCTCAGCGCATGACTGTGCTTTTAAGCCCTGCGCAGCCATGGCCATGTTAATTGCAATGTTTTTATAATAGTACCAATAATAATAATTTTTAATGCAATCAATCGAAATGTTCAACAGTGGGGGGCCATTTGAGTTGATGGGGTATATTCAGTTTGATAGAAAATTAAGCAGCCATTAGAAATTGTATAGACTTTGTGGCAAGAATGGAGGGCTTATGATAAAAACAGAATGTAAAAGTGTATCCAAGCAACAGTTATGACGACGCGGCTAGTCACGTGTGAAGGAGCCCTGGTGGCACAATGGGTAAATGCTAGGCTGCTAACCGAAAGGTTGGCGGTTGGAACCCACCCAGTGGCTCTGCGGGAGAAAGACCTGGGGATCCACTCCTGTAAAGATTACAGCCCAGGAAATCCTATGCGGCAGTTCTACTCTGTCTCCTGGGGTTGCTATGAGGTAGAAATTGACTTGACAGCAGCCAGCAACAGTGATGTGTGTGTACTGTGGGCGCTACTGGGAGGGAGCAGGACGGAATGAAAAGAGCTCTGCTGGTTGGGGCGGCAGGATCATGAATTATTGATTTTGTACTTTGGCTTCTGATAATCTTCTTATAAAGTCATTTACGCTCTATAGGTAATGCGTGATTCAACGAACAAACAAAACGCGGACGAGTTGAGCTGATGAGCTAACAGCTAAATGCTCCCTAAGTTGGGACCTGCTTAAAAACCTTGCTTTCCCATATCTAGCTCTACTGAAATACCCCCCTAAATCTTTTCTTTTTTCCATTTCCATTTGGCATTGGTGAATCACCCTCTGGGAAAGCACCCTGGGCTGGAGGCCTTGGGTCCTAGTCCTGGCTTTCCACCAGCTAGCTGAGTATATTCTGGGCCTCGATTTTTCTCATCCAAAAACTGGAGTTAAAACACGTGCCATTTTATGCTCATGGGGCTGTTGAGGTGATGATCAAATGAGTTCATGTGTGGTTGAGGTTCTCTTATCTGACTTGATATATAATAAAAAATAAACGAGTATAGATGAAGCAGTTTTATTCAGATTTAAAGTATGCTAACATGCATTCAGGAGCCCTGGTGGCATAGTGGTTGAGATTTCAGCTGCCAGCCAAAAGGTCGGCAGTTGGAATCCACCAGCCACTTCTTGGAAACCCTGTGGGGCAGTTCTATTCTGTCCTATAGGGTTGCTATGAGTTGGAATCGACTTGATGGCAATGGTTTGGTTTTTGGCTTAATGTGCGTTCAGAGCCCTGATAGTGCAGTGGTTAAGAGCTACAGCTGCTAACTAGAAGGTTGGCAGTTTGAATCCACCAGCCGCCCCTTGGAAGCCCTATGGGACAGTTCTACTCTGTCCTATATGGTTGCTATGACTTGACGGCAATGGGTTTGTTTGTTTTTTGTTTGTTTTAATATGCATTCTTTTGCCATTTTTTGGTGTCAGCTCAAGGACCGTTCGTTTGAGCGTGGATCTGCTGGTTAGAGGACTCCCTTGCCTATTTTACATAAATAAATCACACCTTTATTTCATTGTTTGTGATTCCGGTTTTGGTTTCTTTAAAGTAAAGCAAGAAGTTAAAGATACTTGCAAAGCCTTACTTAGTATAGAATCCTCCTAGATTTCACTTCCTTAGTATTTTACAATTAATTTACTGTCCTCGGATTCAACAACATTTTTTAGAAATCAGCTTTTATCAAGTCTTTCCAAAGTATTTAACTTAGTTTCCTAAGAAATTTTCTCTCTATTTTTATGTTCATTTAATTAAAGTAGTAGGTTATTCATATCATGCAATTACAGCAATAAGTACAACCAGCATAAGCAGGGCTGGGAGCAGACACAGTGGCGTCGTGGCAAGCATATAGCCCGGCCAGTGGTTGCTGAGCGGGCGGGCCGACTGGAGAGGAGCCCTGGTCTTAAATGCTCTGTCTTCAGTGGTTGCTGAGCGGGCGGGCCGACTGGAGAGTGGAGAGGAGCCCTGGTCTTAAATGCTCTGTCTTCCCTCGGCACCAGTCATTTGTTTTTATAGGGAACCCAGAAGGTGGTCTCACCTGGCCTGTCAGATGAGTGGCATTCAACTGTATGTGAAGTTGCTTTCTCCACTCTGAAGAGCTATACAAATCGGTTGTTAGTTGCTGTAGAGTTGACTTAGACTCATGGTGACCTCGTGTACCACAGAACAAAATGTTGCCTGTTCCTGCACCATCTTCAGGATCGTTGGTGTTCTCGAGTCCATTGTGGCCACCGTGTATGTTGAGTACCTAGGGGACTCATCTTCCAGCATTATATGGGACAGTGTTCTGCTGTGATCCATAGGGTTTTCACTGGCTAATTTTCAGAAGCAGATCATCAGGCCTTTCTTCCTAGTAGGTCTTAGTCTGGAAGCTCCACTGAAACCCGTCCACCATAGGTGACCCTGCTGGTATTTGAAATACTGGTGGCATAGCTTCCAGCATCATAGCAATACGCAAGCCACACCAGTATAACAAACTGACAGATGAGTGGTGGATACACGTGTAAGGTGCTGATATCGACCATTCAGCCAACATTTATAAAATGCTTCCCCTGTGCCAGGCACAATGCTGGCTCTGGGGGCCAAGGATGACCGGAAGCACGGCCCTTCCCCCAGGAGCTCACTGAGCTGCCATGGCAACAGGTCACCCTGACTCTCTCTGCTGTGGACCTTACTTTTCTAGAACCCAATCATCAGCCAGTTCTTCCCCACATTTCTCCTGTGGTTCTTCTCCACCCTGCTCCCGACCATTGTCTACTACTCCACGCTGCTGGAGTTTCACTGGACCAAGTGAGTGTCGGGGGGAGCCTGTGGCCCCTCTCCTGAGGGGGAGGTCTCTGAGGGCACTGGGAGCACAGTAGGGCCTTGCTGTGAATGCTCACCTCTGACTTCCTGCAGGTCAGGGGAAAACCAGATCATGATGACCAAGGTCTACATTTTCTTGATCTTCATGGTGCTGATCCTGCCCTCCCTCGGCCTCACCAGGTACCCATCACCACCTCTAGCTCTGAATTCTGTGTCAGGGCCACATCTGAAGAGTATTGTCCCCAGGAGGGTGGAAATGGTTTTGGAGACAATTACACACCCCTGCAACATTTTGGCCTGGCACACCCACTTGGAGTGCAATTGTGCTGGTCCTTCGATTCTTCGAGAAATATGATCTTTCTTCCTTTGAAAAAAAAAAAGCTTGAAAGCAAAACGGATCAAGGACCTTCCTTTTAGGGAGGAGCCCTGGCAGCACAGTGGTTAAAGTGCTTGGCTGCTAACCAGAAGGTTGGCAGTTCGAACCTGTAAGCCACTCCGCGGGAGAAAGATGTGGCAGTCTACCTCCGTAAAGATTTACAGCCTTGGCAACCTTATGTGGCAGTTCTACTCTGTCCTACAGCGTCTCTCTGAATAGGAATCAACTTGACAGCAACAGGTTTGGTTTGGTTTTTGGTAATCAGGGCCTTGTTTATCTCAAGGAAGGACGTTTTGGTTAAAGCAGGCCCCTGTAAGTCACACTATGGTAAGCAGTATCGTCATTGAGAACAAATGCAGGTCTTGAGATTTGGCCTGTTTCTAGAGCAGAAAAAAGTGGAAAAGAAAACAAAAACAGAACCATGTGTCGTGATCATATGGAATGTTGGAAATGAACTCTTACAAATTCAATTGTCTTTCAGTCTGGATCTTTTCTTCCGGTGGCTCTTTGACAAAACTTTCTCGGAGGCTTCTGTCAGGTTGGAGTAAGTATCTGTCACGTTGAGTTTTGCAGCCGGGACCTCCGGTAAATGTCCCACAGGGACTGGGGCTGGGGCTGCAGGGGGCTGGGGGGAGTCTATGCTTCAGAACCTGCATCTTCCTCCCACAGACAGGGCTGGGGGTGTCACCACCACCCCTACCCATTCCTGGCTGGGCTGGGGCCCCACAGAGCCTCTGGGCTGCACTGTGGGAGCTGCCCGACTTTGTGCTACACATGCAGAAATGTGGTTAATTTTTTAGGCTAAAATTCAATTAGTGGTGATCTTATTCACTCTTTGAAACTTAATGAGAACAGAGCTGCTTGGGGAAAAGGAACTGCTGGGTCTCAGTGGTGCCAGGGATGAGGAGAGTCATCACACACTGAGACTAGAGTGACTTTCTGGTCTGGGGAGTATTTTTGCCAGGAAAATGGAGTTAAACATATTGCGGATGTGGGTCCCAGATAGTGTTTTAGGCTTGTACCATACCCACTAAAAGGAGCCCTGGTGGCACGGTGGTTCAGTGCTGGGCTGCTAACCAAAAGGTTGGTGGTTTGAACCCACCAGCTGCTCTGTGGGAGAAAGATGCAACAGTCTGCGTCTGTAAAGATTTGTTGTTAGGTGCTGTCAGATTGGTTCTGTTTCATAGCAACCCCATGTACAACAGAACGAAATGCTGCCTGGTCCTGTGCCATCCTCACAATTGTTGCTATGTTTGGGCGTGTTGTTGCAGCCACTGTATCAATCCATCTCATTGAGGGTCTTCCTCTTTTTCGCTGAGCCTCTACTTAACCAAACATGATGTCCTTCTCCAGGAACGGGTCCCTCCTGATAACACGTCCAAAGTAGTGAGACAAAGTCTCGCCATCCTCCCTTGTTAGGAATATTCTAGCTATACATTTTCCAAGGCAGATTTGTTTTTTCTTCTGGCAAGTCCATGGTATATTCAATATTCTTCACCAACATCATAATTCAAATGCACCAATTCTTTGGACTTCCTTATTCGTTATCCAGCTTTTGCATGCATATGAGGCAATTGAAAATACCGTGCTTGGGTCAGACACACCTTAGTTCTCAAAGTGACGTCTTTGTTTTTTAACACTTTAAAGAGGTCTTTTGCAGCAGATTTTTCCAACGCAATACGTTGTTTGATTTCTCGACTGCTGCTTCCTTGGGTGTTGATTGTGGATTCAAGTAAAATGAAATCCTTGACAACTTCAATCCTTAACAACTTCAGCTGTAGAGATTACAGGCTTGGAAACCCTGTGGGGCAGTTTTACTCTGTCCTATAGGGTCATTATGAGTGGAATCGACTCAATGGCAATGGGTTGGTTTTTTTGGACCACACCCACTTAATAGTAATAGCTATTATTTAACAAGGCACATGCTAAGTACTTTAAATGTCTTTTTCTCATTTAACCTTTACAACAAGCTATGAGGTAGTTACTATTACTGTCTCCATTTTACAGATGAGGAGACCGAGACCCAAAGATGTTGACTAACTTGCTCAAGGTTACCCAGCTAGTCAAGGGCCAGTGCTGGGATTCAATCCAGCCCTTACTGCACTATACTTGAGGTCCTAATATAGGTCCTTCGGCTCAGAGTTGACTCTTCAAGGATTGTTTATGGGGAAGGCTGCTCGTGAACCATGCTTACTTGTAAGGATGGAATGAATAACTCAAAACAGGTTCTCGCTGGGTAAGATAACAACCTGGGAGCTGGAAGCCACAGACAGACACACATACCCCAACAAGCTCTTGTCTGTGTTGACAGTGACTTCCAAATGGCCACATCCAATGGTCAAGTCTCAGTCCTCATCTTCTGTGATCTGTCAGCAATATCTGACAAGTTGAACTGTGCCTTCCTTCCTTAAATGCTATCTTCACGTGGCTTCTGTGAGCTGCTCTCTTGGTTCTCCCACCCACTGCTTCTCCTTCTCAGCCTTGTTTCTCATCTCCCTAGCTCTGAATGTGGGCTGCTGAGGGCCCAGGCCTCAGTCCTGCATCCACCTCTCTCTCTAGGTGACCTTGGCTGATCTCATAGCTTTAATACCACCTGACTACTCCTGAATTAAAATACGCTGACAGCTTCCACAGTTATAACTCCAGCCTGCATCTCCAGATTCCCGTATCCTGCCCACAACTCTTATCTGGAGTTCTCATGGGCATCTCAGACTTAACCTGCCCAAAACCAAGCTCCTAACTTTTATCACCAAATCTGCTGTTTCCACAACTTACCCTGGCCCATAACTCTGTTCTTTAAGTTGCTCTGGCAAAAAAACAAAAAAGAGAGAGAGAGACTTTGGGGTTATTCTTGTTCTACTCTTTTTCCTTTATACGCCACACCGAATCCATCAGCAAATCTTGACAGCTCTAAGATACCCAGAATCCTACCCTTTGTCCCCCCTTCACCATGACTGCCCTCACAGGGAAGACAGCAGTAGCTGTCTGCATGGTCCCCTGCTCCCTGATAGTGCCCTCACCACGGTCAGAGCTGCTTCTGCTCAGAGCCCTGCCACTTTCCCATCTCACCAGGCCCGCCATGGGCCAGGCCTCTGTGCCGTTCAGCTATATTGGTGTTCTAGGGCTTCCCCAAAGAAGTACCTCAAATGGGGCACCTGAAAACAACAGAAATTTATCGTCTCACAATCCTGGAAGCCAGGAGTCCAAAATCAAGGTGTCCTCAGAGCCTCCTCTCTCTGAAGGTTCTAGGGGAAGACCCTTCCTTGGCTGTTTCTAGTTTCTGGTGTTTGGCAGCAATCCTTTGCGTTCCTTGGCTTATAGTTGCCTCACTGCAGCCTCTGCCTCTAGTCTTCACGCGGTCGTCTTCTGCATGTGTCTCTCTGTGTCTTCTCGTCTTTGTATAAGGACACCACTCATACTGGATTAGGACCCACCCTACTCCAGTATGCCCTTCATCTTAATTTAACTGATAACATTTTCAAAGGCTCCATTTCCAAACAAGTCACGTTCACGGGTGCTGGGTGTTAGAACTCGAACATGTCTTTCGGAGGGATGCAGTTCAAGCCATAACAGTCTTACCTCTGTCTCTGGTCCGCTCCTCTGTGGCTGTACCTGCCCCTTTATGTTCCCTGGGTCTGTCCGTGGGTCTGTTCGGTACTCCCCACTCAGAGCCCTTGCTCTGTTGCTCCCTCTGCTTGCAGTGTCTTCCCCCCAACCCCCCAGATTCCTAGATGACTGGTTTCTCGGGTGCCTTCAGTTCCTTCGTGTCTGCAAGAGGCTTCTCTGACCACCCTGCATAAAATAGCGAACTCCCCCCCACTGCATGCACTCCACCCCCAGCCTTATCTTTCTCTAGAGCACCTATCCCCGTCGAGCATACTGTATGTTTACCTGTTCGTTTGTCTCCTTTGCCACCGTGGGTACGCTGATAGAAAAGTTGCAGGGTCAGGGGCTTTGTTTTACTCCCAGTGCCTAGGACAGTGCCTGGCACACAGACGTGCCTGCACATACTCACTGCCTGAAGGAATGAGTATAAAGCCACGCCAGGACTTCCCTGCTGCTGCCCGGCAAGGGGCCCCCATTTTCTCTTTGGTGGGAAGGAGGAGGTTGTTGCTGGTGAGAGCTGCCCAGGCCTTGCGGCTCCTCGCTTGCGGGCCTCCTGGCTCTCGGCTCACGGGCCCCTGGTTTTCCCCAGGTGTGTCTTCCTGCCCGATCAGGGCGCCTTCTTCGTGAACTACGTCATCGCCTCAGCCTTCATTGGCAACGGCATGGAGATGCTGCGGCTGCCGGGCCTCATCCTTTACACTTTCCGCATGATCATGGCCAAGACAGCCGCTGACCGAAGGAACGTCAAGCAGGTGCCATGCTGTGGTGGAGGGGGCGGGGACCACCACCAGCTACAGGCTGTGCCTGGTGACTCACCACCGGAAGCACTCATGATCTGGTCAGCGCACCTCTTCAAGCTGCGACTGACAGGCTGGTCACATGCACGCATACAAGCAAAATCACCAAATTCCTTTCCCATGGGTGTCAATTTGCATAACTTCTTGGGATTACTTCAGATGTCAGAGGCATTTTGGGCTTGTGACATTTGCTCCAAGGTACCCTAAATTGGATGGGAGGGGGTTTTCTTTTATTCTCCTTTGCCATTGTGAGTACTGTAATAGGAAGTTCGCATTCTTTTATTTAACCCTTAAAACACCTATATGAGACGGAAACTACTAGTATCCCTGCTTCACAGATGAGCAAAGTAAGCCCCAGAGAGGCTAAGTGTTTTGCCCAGGGCACACAGCTGGAAGTGGCAGAGCTGACCTTGGGTCTGCCACCAGAGTCTATGGGGAGTCATTCTACAGCCTACCCTCAGATAGTCCATCTCCTCAAGGAGCTCACAGTCCTTTGGGGCAGACATGATTACAAGGGAAACACTAAGGAAACATGCAGTCCCCGTACAATTCTGGGCAAAGCTGGTGAAGGCTTTGTGGAAGGATAGAAAGGACCCGAACAGGTAGGGGTGGCTGTGGGTCTCCCATTTCCCAAATCCTCGTCCATCCCGCTGTCCCCTTGCCACCTAGAGTGCAGTGAGGGGTGTTTGGGGGTGGGGGACAAGCTTCTGAGCTCTTCCCACTATCTCCTCCCAGAACCAGGCCTTCGAGTATGAGTTTGGAGCCATGTACGCGTGGATGCTGTGTGTCTTCACTGTCATTGTGGCCTATAGCATCACCTGCCCTATCATCGCGCCGTTTGGTGAGCGATCCCCTCTGGAAGGGGAGGCTGCACAGTGCGGGGGGGTGCACCAGCCAGCGGCCCCTGGGAGCTGGGCCTGGGGTTGTGGGGTGGCTGATTTCATAAGCGTCCTAGGGACAACCATCACTAGGACATTATGGAAACCCGGAAGTGGTGGATCTCTTGGAGCCACTTGGGCAAGCTGCCAAAGAACCACATGTGACACCAAATTTCATTTCATTTCCAAATGAGCTCCTTACACTGGCCTTCCAAATGATGCCCTCTCTCTGTATTTCTCCTGGGCCGAGGTTCTTCTTTGCTACAGGATCACTTGATTCTTGGTTTTTAACCCTTTGATTTTAGCAACAACTAAGATCAGCCCTGGTGCTAATGGTCGCAGCTATCACGTCTGTGCTCAATCTGGCCACTCACTGTTGCACTCCAAGCAGGCTGTCATGTTTAAGCCTCAGAATCCTACAAGGCAGGTCTTGTTTCTACCCTCTTTCATGGATGAAGAATTGAGGGACACATGGTTAGTGAGAGATAGAGCCAGGATTTGAGCTCAGGGCTGTTTGACTTTAAAGGTCAAGGGCTTGATCACTACTCTAAAATAGAACATCAGCAACTGGCAGATGAATGAAAGACTGTGGGAGGAAACAGAACACCCAAAAAGCTGTTGGTAGTGATAGCTGAGGATTAGGGGTAGGAGGAAGTTTTATTTTTCCCTATGTACTCTCTGTGGGAGTCCCTGGGTGGTGTAAACAGTTAATGTGCTGGGTTGCCACCTGAAAGATTGGAGGTTTGAGTCCACCCAGAGGTGCCGGAGAAAAAAGGCCAAATGATCTACTTCCAAAAGATGACAACCATTGAAAAGCCTATGGAGTGCGGTTCTACTCTGAAGTGCGTGGAGTTGCCGTGACTCTGAGTAGAGTTTATGAAAACTGCTCTGATTCTTTTTTTTTTTTTTCCCTAACATTTTACTGTTGTTTAACTGAAAGTTTAGAGAGCATATTAGTTTCCCATTCAATTTATACACAGCTCATTTCATGACATTGGCTGCAAACCCCTTCCTCCTTGGGTTCCCTGTGTCCATTCACCCAGCTTTCCTGCCCTTACCATCCTTCTGAACTTTGGTTTTGAGTGGATGATGCCCTTTAGGGCTCATATAATTGATTGTTCCAAGGTGTACATTCCCCACTGGTGTTATTGTTCATTTTATAGGCCTGTCTATTATATGATTATAATATGATCTCTGGGAGTGATTTCACTTCCAAGTTTGAAGTATGTCTAAGGGCCACCAGTCTCTAACAGACCAGTAAGACTGGTCTTATTTATGAGTTTGAATTTTGTTCTACATTTCTCTCCAACTCTGTCCGTGACTTACTAATGTGGTCCCCGGTCAGAGCAGTAGGTAGTGGTAACTGGGCACCATCTAATTCTTCTGGTCTCAGGCTAATGAAGGCTGTGGTTTGCTTCTAATTCTTACTCTGTTATACTATTTTAAAAATCTACAGTCTTACTTTTTTTAAAAAAGAACTTGGCATAGTAGAAAAGGAAGCCCCCACCTTCAGTGCCACCCGTGGGAGAAGACCTTGAGCATCTGTTGACTGTGATGAGGGCAGGAGGTCAGCCTGGGTGGGGGAAGGAGAGGAGGGGGTGGGAGGGCTGGGGGGTGGAATGCAGTGTGGAAGGGGCCCAGGAAACTCAGCTCTTTCCTCAAAATGATCCTAGGATTTCAGTGTTCCATAGGGACAGAATCACAGATGCCTCTACTCCCTTGAAAGAGGCCAGGAAGGGGTAAAAGAGAGAAGGAGATATAGAGAGAACAGACTAGCATCCAGATTATTCATTCTGCCCAACTTGGGGTTCATGCAGTAGGCTTTTCCCTCTACCTGGCCCCCAGCTCCATGCACAAGTAGCCACACACCAGAGGAACGGGGCAGAGCAGCCCTGGTGGCCCAGCTGAGGCCTCCAGCTCACAGCCCACCTCCACAGGCCTCATCTACATCCTGCTCAAGCACATGGTGGACCGGCACAACCTCTACTTTGCCTACCTCCCGACCAAGCTGGAGAAGAAGATCCACTTCACTGCCGTGAACCAGGCCTTGGCAGCTCCCATCCTGTGCCTTTTCTGGCTCTTCTTCTTCTCCTTCCTGCGGCTGGGTGAGGGGCCCAGCCCTTGGCTTCACATTCCCACATCCACACCAGCCAATCAGATCCCTCACTGCTTTAAGAGCATCAACTTGGTGTCCAGTCAGAATGTGGTACCTGGTGGAGGTGCTGGTTGGGTGGGGCAGTGGACAGACCAGCTCCCAAGCTAGCCAGAGTTCAAGTGTAAGCCTTGTGAAGGCCTGGCCAATTGCCCCAGACACCCTTAGAGAGAAAACAGCCTCTTTACCACCCTTGGAGGGGCTGAACCAGAGGAGATGGGCCGCTGATCCAAATTGCTCTTTGGGGATGGTGGGTGGGCCCAGGTCCTCACACCTTACAGAGTGGAGGAGAATGGGACGTGATGGAGGGAACTGACATTCTTTTGGAAAAAAAGAAGAAAGTAGAGGAAATGGGTGACTCTGCTCCAATCAGGGTGGGGGAAGATTTCATCCTACCTAGCCCAGGCCACTGGGGACTAGAGGAACTGACCCAGCAAGGAAACTGGCAAATTGTCATTGACTTGGTGTCCTGAGCCTGGTGATCTACTTCCCCAAAAATCAGCCATTGAAAACCCTATGAAGCATAGTTCTACTCTGAAACACACAGGGTTGCCAGGAGTCAGAATTGACTCAATGGCAACTGGTTTTGTTTTTGGTGTCCCAGCTCCTGCTGGGAGCCTGGGCAAAGGTTATGAAATCTGACCAGCTGTTCAGTGGGTCATTCTGTGCGGTCTAGCTGTGAAGGCACCATCCCAGCTGCTGCAGTGAGGGAATATAGGTTGTAGGCCTTCCCTTTACTTCCTTCCTGAGAGAGAAGTCATCCTCTGAGAGAAGATGGCACCAGGTGTGGCCTCCTTTCCTCGGCAGGGTGAGGGTGAGTGGCAGCCCACCCCCAACAAGGCTGCCATCCCTCTCTGTCCCCAGGCCTGAAGGCCCCCACCACCCTGTTCACCTTACTGGTGCTGCTGCTCACCATCCTGGTCTGCCTGGCCTACACCTGCTTTGGATGCTTCAAGCACCTCAGCCCTCTGAACTACAAGGTAAAAGCGCCTCCCACCCACTGCCACCCAACCCAGACCCAGAGGAGGAGGAGATGGGGGTTTCACTGTAGCCCTCCTCCCCGCTTCACATACCAACAGCCTTCTCTAGATTTTATTTACCCGTGGGTAGCTGGGTGTGATGTGCAGTTTCCTCCCCCTAGTTCCCTACTCCCTGCACCCCCCTCTCTCTCAGGCTGCTGCTGAGAGCTTGGTGCCAGCTGGTACCATTATTCTGGGTGTTAATCGTCTGTTTGTTTGGAGGGTATTGGTTTTGTTTATCGTTACAATGTTCGGCTGTTATCTGCAGACAGAAGAATCTGCAAGTGACAAAGGAAGTGAAGCTGAGGCCCCCGCACCCCTACCCTTCACAGTAAGCGATGGTTCTCACCTAAGCATTCATTTTCCTTTCTTGTTCTGGTTTTAACGGTCCTAACCAGATAGGCCCAGGAAAACATGTTTTGATGGTCTCGTGTTGAGATAGAAGCCCCTTGATGACGTGGCAGGTGGGTTTCTGAGTTATGTCAGCTGAGACGGCATCCCTAGTCCCTCTGGATGGGGGCCCTGCGTATGTGAAGCCACACCAGCCACTGAGGTGGTAACTTGCCAGGAGGCACGCCCTCCCCCAGAGGTTTCAGTTCCTCCTCCCTTTCCTTTGCTGCATATTTACTGCACGGGGAGTCTTTGGCTTCAGTGGAGCGACACTGTAAGGCCCTATGGTTTGATGCAGCTTTATCGCAGCTGTTCATCAGCACCTGCCTGGGTGAGGTCAAACAAGCTCCCCTTTTAATTCAAATGATTTGTACCAGCTTAAAAGGAAGGCACCATGTTAGAAAGACACCAGGACTCCTGTCCTTCTGGACTTCCCTGCTTCCAGCCCCAGGGTCCTGCTCCTAGGGTGGGGCCGGGCAAGGAAAATGAGCTGCCTGCACCAGGGCCAGCGTGAACAGCAGGTGTGCTTTCTAGGTGTCAGGCCCTCTTGTCAGTGTCTGTCCTTGGATGAGCCCCAGAGGAGAAAAGTCCTCAGAAAGATTCCTTGCTGAGACACGCACCTGTGGCTGTGCAAGCCAGGCAGGGGAGGAGGCAGGACAGGTGGCTGATGCAATCCCTCCCTTCTCAGCCCAGGTCTGGGGAGTAGTGGAGCAGGGCTCTGGGCCTGGGATGGGAGGAACTGGAACTCACACAGGTTTGTTCAGCGTCTGAGAAGTTCAATTGGAAGCACTCTAAGCCTGCCCTCTGTCAGTCGAGACTTGTGTCCCACATACAGTGAGAAATTCCCTTAGAATCCAGTGCTGAGAAATAGGTGTGCTTCTTTCTTTATGATAATGAGAACTGGGGGATGATTGTGTTTTGCGTTTTGCTCTGGCTGCTAGGAAGTTCTGCAGCTGGCATATCTTGGGTCCTGACTTTCTAAGTCTCTGCTGTGATTTCATTGTGTGTGTCTTTTACGAGCAGTGGGAAAGCTGTGCTGGGAGGAGGAGGGTGGCTGACACGTGTGGGTGGCGGGGAGGAACAGGTACGGAGTCTCACGCCTGCCCCACCCAAGCACTAACTCCGCCATTTGCTGACAGCCGTATGTGCCCCGGATTCTGAACAGCTTGGCCTCGGAGAGGACAGCTCTGTCCCCACAGCAGCAGCAGACGTACGGCACCGTTCACAACATCACTGGGGCTCTCCCGGGGCAGTGGTTGGCCCAGAACCCTGCAGACAGCGTGGCCGCCGCCTTCCAGGAGGCCTGAGGGCGAGCTGCCTGGCTGGGCCAGACTCGGAGAGCCAGGTGCTGAGGAGACACAGGAGCAGGAGCATTGGACTCCAACCCCAACCAAGTTCAGGACTTCTCTCCACTGTCTCAGGCTCCACTGCTCTGAAAAGTGGAACCAGGAAGGCCAGGGGGCTCAGGCTCTTGGCCAGGTGGAATGGGTTGGGACGCCAGCTAAGGGCCAGCTGGTGGCCTTTTCTGTAACAGTGGTGGTGAGGGGTGTACTCCCAGCTCCATACCTTACCTGCTCCCCTGAGGCCTGCTCATTTCCCGGGTCCTCCCCTTTGCACAAGCTTCCAGCTCCTAGCTGGAATGATGTCCCCGGTGATTTTTAGCCAAGATCATGCGTTGAAATTTTGCCCCCAGAACCATTAGCCCTGGTGATTCTAGAAGGTAACAGAAGGTAACAGTGGAAGACTTTCTCCCTTCTGAATACCCAAACACTCCCCACCCTCTACACACACACACACCCATGCGTGCACACAGACACACCTGATAACCAACGAGCCTGCAGGTCCTGGGTCTGAGATGGGGTGCAGATGGGAGCCCAGGTTCAGTCCAGCTTCCCCCTCCTTGTATTAAGTTGTTCATCCATCCCCCCATCCCCAGCACCTGTGGTCCCTGAAGCTGCCCCCAGGAGTCAGCTGTTGGGAGCAAGAAGGAAATGGGCGGTGCTGGCTGCAGCAGGCTGAGCCAGCTGTGCACACACTCTGCATCCGGCTATTTCCTCCTTGCGTCTGGGTTATTGTACCATGTTGCCAATGATGCTATGGCTGGGTCAGGGTCACCCACAGCAGGCAGGGACCATGAGGATCACTAATAAAATGTCCATTTGGGCAGACTGCTGAGACCCAGTCTCTCCTGCCTGTTGAGGGCCGAGGGTGTGGAGCTCAGTCTCCACTCAGTCCTCAATCCTGTCTGTGCCCTTCAAGGGGGGTGGGGCAGTGCTCAGGGGAGAGCAGCCTCGACGGGCATAGAGTGGGATTCCGGCCCAGACCAGAGGAGAGGAGGAGGAGAGTGTGTCTGGGCCGGGTGCAGGGCTGTGCACCGCTCTTAATCTGTGACGCCGGCAGGAAGGAGCTGCTGCCTTTGCCTTTTCTCCTGTGGGATCTTGGGGCTGGGACGCAACTTTGGACTCGTTGGGCTTCCTCCCTTCTGCCTCCAGGTGGCGCCAGAGGCCCAAGTCGGCGTGTTGGTGGGCGGGGCCCTGGCGGCCCCTCAGCAAGCCTGCCTTAGGCTTGTCGGCAGCGGGCTTGGCTGAGCCGGGTTTTTGGAGGCGAGGCCTAAAGTGGGGTTCCCTTCTCACAGCTGCGCCCCTCTGAACTCTCTCTGCTGACCTGCCCTCGGCGCTCACTGGGACTCGCCGCTTCTGCCCCGAATTGCGCAGCGCACTGGGACGGGGTGCAGGCGTGGTGCGTCCTTTGGGGTGGCCCAGCCTCTGGCATAAGGGGTCTTGAGCAGCGTGGCCTCCGCTAGCCACCTGACCCCGGCAAGCCTCTCCTTCCCTCCCCAGGAGGAGGGGCAGCAGAGGACCCAGGTGGGATTCCTTCCCCGGCGCAGGCTGCAGACCTGCCAGTCCCGCGCTGGAAGCAGAACCAGCCGTGGCGTCAGGGACACGCATGTCACTTCGACGTAAAATCATTTATTATCAAAGCCGCATTTCTTACCACGTGGGGGACGGCTTGGGGGTGAGCATGGGGTCCTCGCATGGGCAGGGAAGGACATAAATTCATTCCTCAGGAAAGGGGCATCTTTGCCAAGAACAGGAGGCCCCCTCCTCCCTGCCAGCCCCACTCCCCCGGGTGGGTGCAGGGAGGACAAGCGCTTCTCCGAGGGGAGCTGGCGGTCGGAGGATGTGGGCTTCTGTCAGAAAGGGCGGGATGGCAGCGAGGGATGGGGGCTGCCTCGGGGGCATTGGCCAGTCCCTGTGGGCGTCACTGCCTTTCCACCTGCCCCACGAACTTGCAGATGTCCTGGGCGAGCAGCTCTGGCTCCTCAAAGGCAGCGAAGTGGCCCCCGCGGGGCATGTAGGAATAGGTGAGCAGTTTCGGGTACTTGAACCTCACCAGCTTTTCCGGTAAGTGGATCAACTCGCTAGGGAAGGCGGCAAAGCCCGTGGGCACGTGGACCTTTATCCTAGGGCAGGAGAGGCAGGAGAGGGGCGGGGCAGAGAGCTTGCTGAGGGCGAGGCTGGCCCCGCCCCTCTCTTGCCCAGAGCAGGGGGTCCAGCGGCTTTGGGGAGGAGGTCAGCTCACCCACCCACCCAGGCCTTCAGGGCCAAAAAGAAAAGGATAGATCCAGGGCTTTAAGTGCCTCTCCCAGCCCATTCCCTCCACCCCGGCCCATTAAGGGCCCTCTCTTTTCTGGGAGTAGGGACTGAGAACAAGCCGAGAGTAAGGGTAGGGCTGCTTCCAACTCCCCATCTTTGCTCCCCCTTCCCTTTACTGTCGCCCTGAGGGTCTCCCTGTGAGATCTGGAAACCAGTTGGCCCCAGCAGGGTGCTGGGGACATCCCAGAACCGTCAGTGCCACATCAGGTCAGCATCCTGGCCCCAGGGGAGCCCTAGGGACATCTAGGGGTCAGGCACCATCTGCTCCAGGAGCCAGTTGGAAAGGCATAGGGATTTCTACAAGCCCCCTGACCTCTTTCAATAGTGTTCTCATCCGAGGCACCTTGTGCACCCCGAGGGTGGCAGCTGGGTCAGGCTGTGCTTTTCCCACCACCAATGCCCCACCTTCAGGTCAAGACTGGTGTTCCCCTGCTCCCTGCCTCAGAGGCCCCCACTCCAGGCTCCAACCAGGCTCACCTCTCATGCATCTCTGCGGTCAAGCCCTGCCCCAAGTTCTCCTTGTAGAAGCGCTGGGAGGAGACGATGGTCTCAGTGGTCCAGTAGAGCATGATGTTGGTCAGCAGGTCATCCAGGGAGAACTTCCTGGGAAGCAGAACAGGAAGCCTTACTCAGCACCAGCCATACAGACGGAAGCTGCCACTTCCCAGCTCCCGCATCGGCCAGGTGCTGTGCTCATGTGGTTTTACCCTCATGACAACGCTGTAACACTGGTGCTGTCATCCCCATTCCACAGAGGCTCAGAACCTGCTCTCGGTCACCAACTACTAATGTGACGGTGAGAGGTAATGCAGAGTGCTGACCACGTATGAGGCAGGCACTGTTCTAAGCGCTTTATGTGGACGAATTCATTTGTTCCTCTCAGCAATCTATGGGACGTGGGTACTACTATTACCTCCATTTTGCTGATAAGCAAAGAATCCAGATTCAAATCTAGGCACTTTGGGTTCAGGACTCATGTTCCTAACTCTGGTTGCTTAGCCATCTCACCCCTCCCCACCCCCATGACTCCCCTCATAGTCCCTCTACACAGGCCTAGTTCCAGACTTCTCCAGGGCACTGAATCTCCCACTCCCCAGAATCCTATGTGATTTTCAGCACTTATTGGAGGTTGCCTGGAGCAGGAATGAGGGAGGCCTGGCTTCTGTCTTCCTCAGAACCCAGCATTGCTGGAGGCAATGAATGGAAAGGGCCAGAAGTCTAGGGACCCACATCTGCTCTCAGCCATGTCACTAAGAAGCACTGGGACTTTGGCAATTGTTTACCCTGTCTGTGCCCTAGTTTATCTTCTTGTAAAAACAGGATTAATAAAATTTGAAAGCATGTGAAAATTTCCAAAGAAAAAGCACTATACAAAATTCAGGTCCATTAATAACGGCCTGTTCAGCCAGAAAGCTGGCATTCCCAAATTCACCTCGTCAAAAGGGTAGTATTCAGCTGCTAAGAAAGCACCTTTTCAGCACTTCCTGTGTGCCAGGTGCTAACACAGGTATTGTGGATGCAAAGGTGAGTCAGGCTGGGTGCCTGCCTGGAGGAGCATGTGGCCCAGCAGGCAGACCAAGCGTAAGCCACTGGTTGTACTGGCAGAGGCGGGGGTGGGTGGGCACAAGGACACATTCTGCCTGGACAGAGGGAGAAGTCAGGGAAGGCTTCTCAGAGGAGGTGACCTGTACACTGGCTCTTTAAAGGGAAGTAAATTGGGCGGAAGGCTGTCAGAACATTAGCATGCAAAAGGCACAAAGGCTGAGCGTAGAGGGCAGCTTCATGGACTGGAGCACAGAGTGTCTGGCCTGGCTAACTCGCAGGAAGTGGAGAGGGTGAGGAAAGGGGGTGGGGTCTCAGCAGAGCATCTGGAACACCATGTTAACTCTGCTGGTTGGGTCATGACTGAGAGCAAGCTGTGCGTTCTGGGGAAAGCGATAAGATGGCTATCCAGAATTTTTAGTTCCTCCTGGGTGTACTTGCTGCCCTTGAGCCCAGACCCCATGCTAGATCCATATCGTGCCCCCTCATGTCACTGCTGCCTGAATGAGAAGAGCATTTGCTGCCTTCCCCCACCACACACACACACCCACCACACACACACACACACACACACACACACACACACACACACACACACACACACACACACACACACACACACACACACACACACACACACACACACACACACACACACACACACACACACACACACACACACACACACACACACACACACACACCCCTCACTCCTCAGCTCTCGGGCAATTACTCTAGTCCATTCATCAGAAGCCAATTCACTGAAAACGGCCAATTTGCTGAATTTACTTGTTTGCTTCAGCTGTTTAGATGCAGCTGATCCATCCCATTTTATCCTCAGAACCACATTTTAAAGAATGCTCAATGCACCTTTGCCCTGCTTTCAAAGAATGCAGCTGGAGGCAGGAGTAGAGAGAGGCGGGGCAGAGAGAAAGGGATTAATATGGAATCTGAAAATATGAAGAACTGTGAAAAGAGGCTTCCTGGGAATGAAGAAGGTATTCATAAGACATCTTCACAGGCAGGAATATATTGTTCTTATGCCCTCAGTCCCTCTCCAAAGCCCTGGATGTCCAGCATAGCCACTCACAGCAAAGAGAAAGTAGATGCCTTTTAAACACAATTTTGATGACAGAATGAAAACCGGTCACTGAAAACTAAACAGTTACAACAAACATTTAAGTTCTGTGAACTGGCCTTCAGCGAGTTGGCCTGCTTCCATCTCCCTTGGCCTCTGACCACAGCTTAAAAAACTACCACAATAACCGTCTTCCATCCTACTGCAGTGAGAGGGATCTTTCTAGAACACAGATGTGATCATGTCTGTCCCCTGCTCATAGTTTTGGTTCTCCTTGTAGCCTCGCAGCTTGTAGGAGGTGGCTCGGTGGGGTGGTCTGGGGGCGCCTCACATCTGGTGGCTGCTCCCCCTATTTGTGTGCAAGGAGCAGGGCCAGGCCTCTGCCTGGGTGGTCCTAATGGAGAGCCACTGACCCGAGTCCTGCCGGACATGGGGTGGGGAAACAGATCCCAGGGTGAGGGCTTGCGAGGCTCTTGGAAGACCTGTCTGTAAGAATGAGTTCATGGTCTGGCCCCAGTGTACCTGCTGCAGCCTCTGTACAAGTCCAAGCACACCCTGCATTTTAATCGCTCCAGTCTTTGCTTCTGCTGTTCCCTTTGCCTATATTTCCTTCTCCCACCCTTCTCCACGTGGCAAACTCCTACTCATCCTTCAAGGCCCAAAGAGATTCTCCCAGTCACTTCCCCTCCCTGTCCCTTAGGCTAATCAAGTCCTCCTTCCTTTAGACTCCCATAGTCCTTTGCATGTGTCTGTATCCTAGAACTCATTCATTTAACATTTACTGAGCACCTACTACATGCCCAGCACTGTTCTAGGTGCTTAGAGCAGGGCCAAGACAGAGCCCCTGCCCCAAGGCAGGGATCCGTCTCCCTTCACTCTCTCTCCCCCACCCCAGTACCAAGTCTGGTGCTGTGTGAGTCATTGAAGGAATAATGAAAGGCACAGGCCTGGGGAAGGTGGTTCAGAGGCAACCTCGATGAAGTCTGAGGTTGGCCAGGGACCTAGGAGTCCCTGCTCTGTGGAGGCTGCAGCCTTCTAAGACTCCAGGAGATGGGACAGCCCCCCAGGTCTTCCTGCCAGCCACACTGGGGATCAGCTTCCAGAGTCCCAGGGGCTCAAGAGGGAGAGACCCAGGCTCTAGAAGGGCACCCACGGCCCTCAGTGCTCCTGGATCCCAGGATGTAGCTGCTTAGCCAGCGGAGCATGGGCAATCTCAAGTCCTATGTCGTATTCCTAACCACCCTGCTGTGAGACACTAGACCTCTCTGTGCCTCAGCTTCCTCACCCACAAGACGAGGCTAAGTCGGGGGTCAGCCGAAAATAGACCTTGCCAATCCATCCCCCAACCCCTGCCCGCCAGATCACAGAAGCAGAGGTGAGATGAAGAGGAGGGCAATATGTGAAAAAGGTGGCTGCTGGGTTGGGGGCCCGACGGCAGTGACAAGGAGGGTCTCACCTCTCCAAGCCTCCATCTTCCAGGTTTCGGAATTCCGAATTGGTCCAGGTGGAAAACTTCTCCAGAATATAGGCAGCCAGCCCCCCGGGGGAGTCATTCAGAGCACAGCCTGGGTGGGAGGGAGCAAGGGAGGGACTCAGGCCTGACAACCGGGGAGCCCATCATGACTGAGGTATGGTGCTGGTCGCACATACTGGGCCATGGGCAGGAAGCCACGTTCACTCTGCCCTAACTCTTGGGGTGCTCATGCACCTCACTTCCTTAACCCTCGCCTTGGGACCCTCATCTGATACACGGGGATAATAACATCTCCCCACTACTTCATGGAGTCACATGCTGCACGGGCAGCTTCCTTCAGACTGAAGGGTTGATGACTGGGTTTCATGAGGCCCAAATTAGAAATATATATAAATGCTATTTTTTTAAAAAGTTTTGGTGGGTTTTTTTTTTTTCTTTTTGGTCTGTACGCTATAATTAGTGAAAAATAAGAAACAACCTAAAGTCCAAAATAGGGTATCAGTTAAAAAGAAATACCAATACTGATTAGTGGTGCCAGAGGCAGGTGGGACGGAGGGGGAAAGGGGAGTCACTGTTTAGGGGGGACACTGAGCTTCTATTAAGGGTGATGGAAAGTTTTGGAAACAGATGATGATGGTTGAAAACATGCTGAATGTAATTAACATTAATGAATTATACATGTAAAAAATGTTAACATGGAAAATGTTGTTATATATATATTTACAGTAAATAAAATAAATGTACCCATAAGCTAAAATAGTGTGCAGTCACTGACAATGGCTAGGGCAACAACGCAGGTAAATCTCACAAACATAGTATGAGGAAAAGCAGCCAGACTCAAAAGAATCCTTACTCTGATTCCAGTCATAGCAAGTATAAAAACAGACAAAAGCAATCTATCTGTCAGAAGCTGGGAGAATGGTTCCCCTTGACGGGACAGTGTGCCTGGGAGACAGCACAAGGTGGGGGGATTCTGGGATGTGGGGGTCATGTTCTCTTTCCTGATGTGACTGCTGGTTCCATGCATGTATTCCATTTGTGAAAATTCATCAACCAAAATGCTAGCAAGTTCTTTTGAAGACTGGGAGGGGGAGAGAGGGCTGGAAAGGGAGGGGAGTTATAGGTGATAAGACTTTTCAGATTTGTGGTTTTTCTCCATTTTTCAATTTTTTGATAATGAATAATGATTACTTTTATAATCAGAGAAAAGACTGGTTTGATAAAGGATTATTATTATTATGGGCTATCTCACATATGTGAGCATGGGACTATCGTGAAAATTGTAAAAAGTTTTGAAATGGGCAAAAGGGTTACTGGGAATCCTTGCAGTGGAATTCTGAGTTTTCTAGTGGACCCTTATGGAGCTTTCTGATTCTGTTGGGGTCCCATCTTCCCTTGTCTTTGAGCTATTTTACAGCTCTGTAAATTACAGAAAACTGATAGTAATACAAAAGATTCTTGTTCATAGAGAAGCAAATGAATTTTGTCCAGTGGAGATGTAACTAAGTCTTACCCTGTGGATTTTGATCAGTTTTGAATCTGTTAACAAATTGACTTCAGTGTTCCTAATTGCCTTTGAACCATTTTTTAACTTTTTTTTTTTTTTTTAACTTTACAGGTTCCTTTATTAACTAATGAGCTAAATAAAATCTTTGAACATGCTCATTTTAAATTTGTATGCATCATGGTTTTACCTTTTTTTAAAAAAAATCATGTTTTCACAGGACCCTCCTGGCAGAAATGGTTTCTGGGCCCTCCCTCACTGTCACAGGAACTTCCCCCCAAGGGCCCAGGGGCACCTCTCCCTTTCCTTTACTGGGGTCCCACCCCCACAGCCCCAGAGCTGCCCAGGTCCCAGGCTTCATCCTCTCCTTACCCCCCACTCCCTGCCCCTCTCTAGTGCAGGACTCAGACTCAGAGATGGGGGACCATGGGTCAAAGCCACTATGAATATAGAATCAGATAAATGGAATTGTTTGGTCGGCCTGGGAATCTGATGACCATTATAAACTTTCCTCTGTGGAAAAATGCAGTTCAAGGGTCAAAAGAACTTAGAGTTCCCTACAAGAGGTTTTCTGTCATGTGAGCAGTGTTCTGGGGGATAGTGAGGTTGCCCCCAGTTGTGTGCCTTGTTGAATGGAGTGGACATAAGGCCATTTATGCCTGTGATGTGACCCCCCAGGGAAGAAGGCCCAGCTGCAGCCGCCTTGCGAGTGCTCACCCACAGTGTCCGGCTTGGTCGCCTGGATGTGCATATAGCCACTCTCCCTCATCAAGCTGTAGAAGACCTTCTCCTTGAGGGGGTACAGCAGCTCCAGGTCCTTCTCGGTGTAGCCAAAAAGCCCCCCAAAACACCGCCCCAGCAGAAAGGTCAGGGTGGAGAAATTTCTTAAAATCAAAGCCATGTTCAAGTGCAGACCTTTCACGTGGCTGAGGGCAGAAAGAGGCGCACAGTGAGGAGAGAGAAGAGACGGAGGAGGAACAGACCACAGGCTGAGGTGCACAGCGCCAGCCACCTTCATGTCCTGCCCCTCTGGGGTAGCCACAGAAGTTTGAAGAAGGGGATTTGGGAAAGATATAGAACTTCTAGAAAGTTCCAGTCAGGTCTCTCCCAGTGCTTGGCCCATCAGAAAGGCCCGGTTTCTGACCTTCCCTCGCCTCACTGGCCCTCTCTGCCTGGGTAACTGGCACAGAGTCACCAGGCAAGTGTTATACCACAAAGAAGGTGGCCTAGGCAAAGCTGAATGATGGGGGACCCTCCTATTGCTCCCCTGGGCCCACAGCATCCCGCCAGGGGCCACTGAGAGGGTCCCTGGCTCAGACACACTACCCAGTGGACAACCCTGCACAGATGACCATTGCTCAGAGATGCGTGCGCACACACGCCCCGAAAATGACCCTCACCTGGGCACCATCTGGGCCATGTTGGTGCAGATTAGGGAGCCCCAGTCTCCACCTTGAATGTAGAACTCCTCAAAGTTCAGCCGCAGCATCAGCTTATAAAAGATCCTGGCGGTAGCCACTGAATTGAAGCCTGGTTGTGAGGGGGAAAGAGAACACGGTCACAGGGAGGTCGCTGTGAAATTCCTCAGGCCCGCCTCCCCCAGGCTGGGATGACAGCAGTCTGCAGAAGGCTAGAAAGAATCCTGGGGCCCAAGGGTAGGTGGAGTTCCAGCCCTGGAAGGCAGTGCCTGTCTCTGTGAAGGGGGCTGTGAGTGCCAGGCCGGGAGGGATGTACTTGGCTCAGGCTAGCCCCTGTGAGGTGTCCATGAGCCCACACTCACTGTGTGTGTGGTTTGGTCAGCCTGGCTAGCCTGGAACAGTCCAGGGCTCAGATGCGGACCTGCTCCTAAGCGGGGAAGTCATGGGAACATGAGAGTCTGGACCCCAACCAGCACTGAACACCCTGACTGGTACTCTGCCCAGCCCCTCCCCTCTGCGCTCCTCAGATCCTAAGAAAATGTGCTGGCCTTTGCATAAGAAAAATGCCTCCTGGCTGCCTGTGCGTCCCAGTTCCACATCCCCTTCCCCAGCATCCTCAGTCCCAGCCAACGCCTTGCCTCCTCCTCCTCCCAGAAGAAGTGCCTGATGGGAGAATCTTGCCCACACTGGGCGAGGACTGAGCAGGCACACACCCTCCAGCAGCCCCTACCCTTTTTGGAGGATGCCTCTGAGAAGGCGTAGCCTGGAATGGAAGGGCAGATGACTTCAAAAACATGCTCGTCGCTGAGGCCGTGGCTCTTGGGGTCAGTCAGGAGAGGGATGATCTTATAAAATTCGTAGAAGGAGCCGGGCCAGCCATGAACCATTAGCAAGGGCTTTGGGGTGCGGCCTGTGGGCAGCTGTGGAGGCTTCACGTGGATGAAGTGGATGTCCAGGCCTGGGGGACACAGCACAGTCAGGGGTGGGAGGGAAGACAGCCCGCAGCTGGGGGGCTGCAGTCCTGACATGCGGTCCTCAGAGTGTCTGGTCAGGCACTCCACCCTCCAGAGCACGGACAGCGGGTGCTCCCACTGTTAACCACCCGCATCATGATATTGCTCACGACAACAACAGCCAACACCTACCCAGGCGCCCTCACTTGGCCTCCACAGCAACTTGGCAAGGGAGATGCTGTTATTATCCCGTTTCACAGAGGCGCTGGACTGGGGAAAAGCTACTGTAGTACCTTTGACAAAGATTAAAAACCAAACCCATTGCCGTTGAGTCGATTCTGACTCATGGTGACTCCATGTGTTAGAGTAGAAGTGAGCTCCATAAATTTTCTTGGATGTAATCTTTACAGAAGCAGACTGCCAGGCCTTTCTTCTGTGACCCCGCTGGGTGGGTATGAACTGCCAACATTTCAGTCAGTAGTCTGAGCACAAACCATTTGTGCCACCCAGGGATCACCGACGAAGAACGAATCACCTTTATCCCTGAAAGCACTTATAAAACAATAAAATATACAACCACTTGCTAGAAATATGGGCAAAGGAAACAAACGGGCAATTCATTTAGAAAAAAATGGCAAAAAGAAAAAAATTATGCAACCCAGTTAGTAGTCTAAGAACTACAAATTAAAACAAGGTAGTATTTTTTCTTTTACCCATTAAATTGGCAAAAAAACAAAAGGTACTACCCAGTGTTGTCAGGTCTTTGGGGAAATAGGCACCTGTTTGCAAATGATGAAAGTAGAAATTAGAAGTGAACGCGTTTAAATGCTGGCTCACTCCAATAAACAGGCCTCTGAGTACCATTCAGTTAGCAAGTCCCCCTGAGTAACTGTGTTTCTAAGGAGATGCTGCCCCACCTACGCCTCTGAGCACCTGCCAATCTCTGAAGTCCTTGCTTCCCCCAAATCCCACACAAGCTCAGCCGGCCACTCTGCTCGGTGGGACTGGGCTGACCAGCACCGCTCTCCCTTACTAGGGTAAGCAATACATTCAGCTTTGTTTTTTTAGCTCCAATACTGAGTGAGGTCTCAATATCCTTTAACAGTACCTTTCTAGAAAACAATCTGGCAATACATGTTTCGATATTCTTAAAATGTGTAGGTGTATGTCCTTTAAGGAGCCCTGGTGGCGCAATGGTTAAGCGCTGGGCTGCTAACCGAAAGGTCGGAGGTTCGAACCCACCAGCAGCTCTGTGAGCGGAAAGGACTGGCCATCTGCTCCTGTAAAGAAGACAGCCTAGAAACCCTATGGGGCAGGTATACTCTGTCCCATAGGGTCGCTATGAGTCGCAGTCGACTCGGTGGTACACAACGACATCATCTGTCCATTACCCCAAATCCATTTCTAGGATATGTGCAAAGCCACACACTGTAACAGGGCTCTATTCATTATGTCCTCATACTCTGTGTAGTTTATAATGATATTCTCCACGAAGCAGCTAGCGTGATATGCGAAAATATGTCGGATCACACCACTCCCCTGCTCAGAATCCTCCGATGGCGCCGCCCATTAGGACTGGCTTCACGGAAGGGCCTCATGCTTCGTTTACTGCTCTGCTGTCAGCATCTGAAAGTTCTTAATTTTTGAACCAAGGATTCTGCATTTTCATTTCCACTGGGGCCCACAAATGTATGTACCCCATCCTGGCTCCCATCCTCCCAGAGTAAAGGCCTCACTCTGACCCACAAAGCCCTCCGGACTGGCTCCCAGCTACCCCTCAGGGCTCGGCTCCTTCCAACTTCCTCCTCACTCACTCTGCGCCAGGACACCGGCAGGCACCCTCCCACCTCAGGGCCTTTGCACCTGATGTCTCCTGGGGGTGAACAAGTATCTTTTCCACAGACAGCAGAACTTCCTTCAGGTTTCTGCTCAGAAGGCACCTCGAGAAGCCTTTCAGGCCACAAAACAGTAATGCTCCCTCCCTCCAGGCTTGCTCCCCTGCTCCAGGCTTCCTCCCTCCCTCCCTGGCTTCATTCTTCTGTAGCATTTATCCCCACAGGGCGGGCTGGGCGCAGTGCCTGCAGTCTTCCCATCAGAATGTGAACCTGCGAGGGCAGGGCCAGGCCTGTTCACTGCCTGCAGTATTCCCAGAGCCCAGAACAGTTCTGCTCCACGCAGGCCTCAATGAATCCTTGTTTAATAATTAAAAAAAAAAAAAAAAAAAGGGAAAAAACCCTGTATATGCAGCAATGGCTAAATAAACAGATTATGGTTTAACAGGATACTAGACTACAATACAGTCATTTAAAATGACAATGTAGATATATATCTATTTAACATAGAAAACAGCTCACTACACATTGCTAAGAGGTAAAAGCAAGTTACCAAGCTATACACATTGTATGGTTCATTTTTTTAATAAACTGTCACATGAATGTGTATAGGTATTGTGTATATATGAATTTTAAAATTCTAGAAGGATAAACTGCAGAAACTAAGACATGGTTCTCTTCAAGCAGTAGAATTTCAAGTGCTTTCATTTTCCTTTGTGTTCTATGCACTCTCCAATTTTTCTACAATGAACACATATTAAAATGTGTAACTTTTTTTTAACGGAGACTTTTGTTTTTAAAGAGTGCAGAGGACGTGAAACCATTGCCACAGCCAAGGGCAGGGGAGTGGATTCCAGGCTCCTCCAGAGTCCCTCTGAGCCTCTGTCTCCACAGAGAGCAGTCTCCCCTGCTGAATGGTGCTGCCCCCGCCCCAACAGCGCCTGGGCCTTCTCACAAACACAGCCAGGGCTGCTGACGTAACTGACCCCTCCACCGTAAGGGCTGGAGTTAGCAGTGTGGTCTGCCTAATGGTTCTGTTCTGTTGCGTTGTTAATTATTATACAAATAACGTGTTTGCCGTAGAAAACTCAGAAAAGACAGATAACCAAAGGGAAAAAAATCTCGCGTGATCCCACTACCTGAAGAGAAGACTATGCTGTCCCCTGCAGTCTTTTTTTTTAAATAACATTTTTATTTTGCAACAGTTTTAGATTTACGGCAAAGTTGCAACAATACTACAGAGTTCCCATATACTCACACTCACACCTAGCTTCCCCTAGGAGCCCAGGTAGTGCAGTGGTTAAGAGCTCGGCTGCCAACTGAAAGTTCAGTGGTTAAAATCCACCAGCTGCTCCTCAGGAGAAAGATGCGGCAGTCTGCTTCCTTAAAGATTACAGCCTTGGACAAGGTCATGGAAGTTCCACAGACATATCCAAACTCCCTGAGGGACTGAATTACTGCACTGAGGGCTATGGGGACCATGGTCTTGGGGAACATCTAGTTCAATTGGCATAACATAGTTTATAAAGTAAATGTTCTACATTCTACCTTGGTGAGTAGTGTCTGGGGTCTTAAAAGCCTGTGAGCAGCCAT
Organism: Dugong dugon; assembly: GCA_030035585.1. Taxonomy (NCBI): domain Eukaryota; kingdom Metazoa; phylum Chordata; class Mammalia; order Sirenia; family Dugongidae; genus Dugong; species Dugong dugon. The sequence continues at coordinate 15,151,994 of CM057469.1, read as the reverse complement.
CTAAGATACTCCACTGGTCTCACCCCGTTGGGAGCAAAGGAGAATGAACAAAACCAAAGACACAAGGGGAAGATCAGTCCAAAGGACTAACGGACCACAACTACCACAGCCTCCACCAGACTGAGTCCAGCACAACTAGATGGTGCCCGGCTATCACCACTGACTGCCCTGACAGGGACCACAATAGAGGGTCCTGGACAAAGCTGGAGAAAAATGTAGAACAAAATTCTAACCCACAAAAAAAGGCAGACTTACTAGTCTGACAGAGACTGGAGAAACTTCAAGAGTATGGCTCCTGGACACCCTCTTAATCAGTAATGAAGTCATTCCTGATGTTCACCCTTCAGCCAAAGGTAAGACAGGCTCATAAAACAAAATGAGACTAAAGGGGCACACCAGTCCAGGGGCAAGAACTAGAAGGCAGGAGGAGATAGGAAAGCTGGTAATAGGGAACCGAAGGTCGAGAAGGGGAGAGTGTTGACATGTCATGGAGTTGGTAACCAATGTCACAAAACAATACGTGTACTAACTGTTTAATGAGAAGCTAGTTCTGTAAACCTTCATCTAAAGTACAATAGTAAGAAATAAAAAATAATAATAAAATTAAAAATTAAAAAATGGTTCATTAAAAAAAACAGATTACAGCCTTGGAAACCCTATTGGGCAGTTCTACTCTGTCCTCCAGGGTTGCTGTGAGTCAGAATTGACTCGATGGCAACAGGTAGCTTCCCTTATTAGTAACATCTTACCTCAGTATGGTACATCTCTGACAATTAATGAACCAGCACTGATACACTATTACTAACTAAAGTCCATATTTTATTCAGTTTTCCTTAGTTTTCCCCTAATTCCCTTTCTCTGTTCCAGGACCCCACCCGGGACACCACATTACATATAACTGTCATGTCTCCTTAGGCTCCTCTTGGCTGTGACAGTTCCGACTTTAAAAAAAAAAAAAAAAACTTAGGAGACATAGTTTTCTTTTAACAAAAATAGACCTCTACATACATTCTATTTTGGAACCTTATTTTTTCTTTCACTGAACACTTGGGTGTCCTTCTATGGTGCTAAATTTGCTCCTGTTCTGAAGTTTATTTTAGTAGGTATCTTATGTCCTTTGGAACACACTGCATGATGTGAGGTTATTTTTTCTTCAGATTCTACCACATTATCATTTGAGTTTAAAATTAGAAACACACATGCTTGAGTATGCACGGGCCATCCCCGAGAGCATCTACGAGAAAAGCAGCCGCTGTCTCTGGGGAGGAAAACAGGTGGCTGGGGGTAGGGGTGAGAGGGAGACTTCCTTTTCACTGCATACCTTTTGATTTTTAGACCTGTGCACGTATTATATATTCAAAAATTTAAACAAACCAACAAAAAAACCCCACACCGCCTAATTTACCCTGTCCACCCCTCCTTCCCTTTGAGGAAGGACACACCCTCTCCGGGTTTCCCTATAGGTCTGCGCAGCCAGCATCACAGACCAGGAGCCAAGTGAACTAAGGAAGGCAGTGCTGGGCCTGGTGGGCCATGGGGTGAGGGTGCAGGGAGAGGGGTCCTTCACAGCCAGAGAGCCAAGCCCCGACAGCAACCATGGGATGAAGGAAGAAGAGGTTCTGGCCCTGAACCTCTACCACCCTGATGATTCTGGGCAAATCCCTCCTTTTCACTGGACATGATGGGGCTGGGCTTACCCGCTGGCCTGTGACGCTCCTTCAAACTCCAAAACTCTCAGAGAGTAAGAGACTGATATCCTGCGGCGGGAGGCCCGGGGCATCGGTTAGGATTAGGAGCTCATCACGGGATAAGCCGAGAAGTGGCAGGAATAGAGAGGCTGATGGTGAGGCTGGTGGGGACCAGGTTGAGCCTGATGAGCCAGGAGCACAGGGGTCGGAAGCAGGGACAGAGAGGACCCTGAAAAGGTCTACACATGCGAGGAGGATGGCAGCAAATAGAAGGAGAAGGTGGGTCCTCTAGCGCCAACCGGGGACGGCGGCACCCAGCAAAGGAGATGTGTTGAAGGGTCGCTGGGCCCAGGTCAGGCTGAACCTGAGCCCAGCTCTTCTTGCAGAAGGACTCCACACTGTAGGGACCAGGGCACAGCTAATCCGCTAGCCCTGGGGAAGAGCACCAGAACGCACATGGGCTAAGCTCCCTTTGGAGCACTTGTACCTTGAAGGAAGTTTTATGCTATAAACATCCAACATCCTGTGATGTCCTTAAGAACCCCAAGATGGTACGTGGGGTCGTGCTTTGGCCCCAAGTCTGCAGCGTCCAGGAGAGAAACAGCCTCTTATTTCTTCCTGCCTCTGAGTCTTTGAACATACTGTTCCCACCTCCTGGACGACCTTCCCTACACACCTGGCAAACTCCTATTCATCCTTCAAGTCTCAGCTTAGACACCACCTCCTCCAGGAAGTGTTCCTCACACTGCAGGGTGGAGCATGGGGCTCACAAAGCACCTGCAACCTCCTCCCTCAAAGCACCCTCACAATTATGTGCTATAATTGCCCATGAGCAGCCCATGAGTTGTGAGTGAAGTTGGGGACCCTGTCCCCTCTGACTGTGTATCCCTAGCCCCAGCAGAATGTCTGGGTACAGAGGTGCCCTGTCAACACTGCTGGACAGATGCTGAAAAGTTGGGGCAATAGAGGGACCAAGTCACACCTAAGGAAGCTAGGTAATTTGGCAGCCAGGATCCACACGGCAACCTTTGGAAATTACATACAAGGACATGAAGTGACTTGGCTCCCCCTATTGGCTCAGGACATAAGACATCAACTCTCTAAAGGACATAGCAATCCTCATGAGGAGTCCAAATTTGGCCCCCCAAAAAAATCATTCCAGAATTTTTTTCTGCTGCTTCTGACAGCTCCAGGAAGGGCTCCAGTTCCGGGACACAAACTGGGATTCTGCTTAGATCCCAGAGAACGATCCAGGGTTCCCCCTGCCACAACCCCATTCTTCCTCAGGCCCCGCCTCCTCATGTCTGGAGGGCAAGACATTTGCTGCCCAGGCTTCTCCGGGTCAGGGCTTCCATCCATCCTTTCTTGCCATCCTCCTGGTCACCACTTGAAGTTGTTATTGTTGTTATGTGCCGTTGAGTCGGTTCCAACTCACAGAGACCCTATAGTACAGAGTAGAACTGCCCCATAGGGTTTCCAAGGAGCAGCTGGTGGATTCCAACTGCTGACCTTTTGATCAGCAGCTAGCTCTTAACCATTGCGCCACTAGGGCTCCTGAAGTAGGAACTGCCATTTCCCCATCACACAACAAGGCCTGGAGGGAGGGAAGGAGGCTCCGTTACAGTCGAGTCCTCCCCACTCACACGCAAGGCAGCATCATAGCCTCTCAGCTGGCTGCAAGCCCCGCCGGCTACATTGTCCATATGAGGTTTTGGGTGACCTTGAGGATGGTCTTTACATGTAAAAGAGAACATTCAGCAGTTACTTTGGTTTTAAAAATTAATATTCAATTTATTAACGTTACAAATGAAAAGACCTAGTTTTTCTCTAAGCATGCAGCTTACAAGCCTTATTCTATATATTTATAAATCCATCAAATGCTGAACGTCCCTCTCCAGGGACCTTTGATTAATGGGTGGCTGCATTTATAAACCTGCTTGATGACACTTCTTTAAACACCGTAAACTGCATTTATGATTTCGATTTCCTTTTTTAAGAACTTTAGCTGATCTCACTGTCCAATAAACCTTTCACATACTTTAAGTAATTCCTAGAATTCTGAAAAATTAAGGGTATGATATGGTGAGGCTTAAATATGCAGTATTCCAATACGTCACATAAGATTGGAACACTCAGTAAGATTTCCATACGAAATCCCAAGTCTAAAGCCATTACTCGATTATCCATTTTAAATTATAACTAAAAGTCTAATCCATTACTTGAAAAGGCCAAATTCTTTTAAGTATTACAAATATTTGAAATTCCAAACATGCACAATTTCAACATAAAAAAGTACCAGTGTGGGTTTCATTTTCAACATAAAAAAGTACCAGTGTGGGTTTCATTTTCTTACTTATATTTCCATGCTTGACTCTAAATCTTTCTGGGGTTAAAAGAGACTTTTCCAATAAGAAAACTATTACCTCACCCAAATGATTTTGAGATTACCTTCCCAAGCCAATTCTGAGAGAAACCATCTTGTCCAGGTGAGGTTGGGTGACAACCTGGGACACTGTTGCTAAAGACAGACAGGACCATTTTTCTCAGGGCCCTGACCTACAGGCCTTGACCAGTCACAACCACGATATCATGGACTGCAAATCAGCAAGAACTGGTGAACCCCTGAGGCTGTGCCCAGGTCTAAGTCTTATCTCCACACTCTCAAAGAAGCCTCTAAGCCTTGCTTAAGAGAGTTATACCACTGAACTGCATTCTGCACTTTTTTGTTTTAAAATTATTTATGTGCTTTACTGTCTAGTGCTAAGGATCACTGGGTTTTCTGGGATTTTGTATTCTTTTTGTATCTGGGTAGGGCTACAACTTATATATATATTCCAGTGACCACTCAATTGGATTCTGGGTCTTCCCAGCTTAGTCTGACTCTAAGTCACGTCATGCAAGAAGGCCATTGCCATGACACACACCCCGCCCTCCAGTTGGGGATTTGGAAGCCTACCTTCAATCTTCGTCTTGAAGTGGGGGTATTTGTTGATAATCTCCACCTGTTTCTTCCAGTCAAATTCATTCCTCCAGTAGGAGAGGATTTTCTTCAAATAGTTGGAGTTGAAACCGTAGTGGAAGTAGCTCTCCTCCAAAGGCGGCCTTAAACGGGTCTTATCAATCCTCCAGTGTAAGTCCTGAGGGGGTGGGGCGGGGCACAAGAGAAAGCTTGTTTCCAGAAGACAGAGCAAAGCCTGAAGCCGGCACACTAGAGTAGTGGCAAAGCAAAGGTTCATCGGAGAGGATTAGGAGCGCAGGTCTGTAGGCTTGTGCTCAGGGGTGGTCAGGTTTATCCCAGAAGCAGCCTCCTTGTTTCCCACGACAGTGACTACTCCCAAAGTATGGGTGTCCTTCACTTTCCACTTCAGGTTTACTTCTCATCTTTAATTTCTTAAATGTATGACTTATAATAGCAGGGTGGTACACCCCGGTGGTGCAAACTGTTAACATGCTAGGCTGCTAACCGAAAGGCTGGAGGTTCGAGTCCACCCAAAGGTGCCTTGGAAAAAAGTCCTGGTGATCTACTTCCAAAAAATCAGCCACTGAAAACCGTATGGAGCATAGGTCTACTCTGACACACGAGTGAGGTCACCATAGGTCAGAGTCAACTCCACGGCAACTGGTTCTTGGTCATGTATAGCAGAGGTCAGCAAACTGTTTCTGGAAAGGGCCAGATAGTAAATATTTTAGGCTTTGCAGGCTGCAACTACTCAATTTTACCCTTGTAGCATGAAATCACCTACGGACAATACACAGACAAATAAGTGTGGCTGTGTTCCAATAAAACTTTACTTATTCAACAAAATTGGAATGTCATATAATTTTTTGGTGTCACAAAATATTATTTTTCTCTTGATTCATCTAAAAATGTAAAATCCATTCTTAGCATGTGGCCATATAAAACGTGGGGGCAGGCCGTGGTTTGCTGACCCCTGATATGCAGCATCGAATGTTTCATTGTAACACAGCTGGGATAAAAATTACAGACCAGGAGAGAGGGTGCAAGCTGAACAGGCATGTAGCAGGTTAAAGAGACCAGCCCCCAGCGGACAAAGTTCTCCTCTGTTCACGGAGCATCCCAAGCCTTCCCAGGGCTTCCTCCCAAGTGCTTCAGGAACCCCCAGGTGATTTCAGAAACCTTAGAGGGAGTCTAAGAACTCACTAAGGGACTTATTCTCAGGGCTCAGACTCTGTCCTAGATAACGAGGCCCTACAGAGTCCCTGGGTGGTGCAAACGGTTAATACACTCAGCTGCTCACCAAAACGTTGGCAGTCTGAGTCCACCCAGAGGTGCTGCAAAAGAAAGGCCTGGCAATCTACATCCCCAAAAAGCAGCCATTGAAAACCCCATGGAGCACAGCTCTTCTCTGACCCACACGTCGCCATGAGTTGGAATCAATGGCAACTGGTATATGTATACTACAGGCATCTCAGCCTGGTTTCTCTGGGTGACGTCCAGTTCCTATGCTTTAATCCCTTCCTCCTCTGAACTCTTGTGACTTCCTACCGGTGCCTCTTACGGCATTCATCCCTATTAATCTTTCGGCTAAGTTTTCTTTATGCACATTCCTTTTCTCACCTACTGGACTATGTGCTATTTGGAAGGGTCTCGCTCTTCTTCCAAGCAGCCGGCAGAGTGCCTGCTCACAGGGGGTGCTCAGATACCCACAGAATGAAAGAGAGAGTAGACAGGGACACTCCAGGTCCCACCCACCCTCTGGCGCCGCACAAGCCTAGCTCCTCTGTGAGGCTGCCCTCTCATGACCCCACCCCACTGGTCACTACCCTCCTGACTCCAGCCCTCTGTGGTGGAGAGGGCAGCGGCTTTGGAGTGAGACAGGCCTGAGTCCACATCCTGCCGCTTATTAACTCGGTCACCTTGGACGGTGTGCTTTTATGTCTCTGAGCTTCAGTTTCTGCATCTGTCAAATGGGAACAACAGTCCTCACTCTACAGGATTACTGCAGGGACTGAATGTGATAATGAATGGCTGGGCACACAGTAGGTGCTTCATCGATGCCGGCCCTGCCTTCTCAGTGCTACAGAGTTTACACCGGCACCACCCCACTTTTCGCTCGGGGCCGCCGGGAACCTGCTCACTTTCTCCCGTGAGCCCACTCCCACGGTTTCTGGTGGGGCACAAAGGAGGTGAAAATAGCTGCTTTCTGTGAGCACTTCATTGTATCCAGCTGGCACCTGCTCTCTGCCTGGGCACTGCTGGGACCTCGGGGAGGGAAAGGGGGTGCAGTAGAGGGGAAGCAGCAGAAGGAATGTTGTGGGTGGCGAGCTGGGACGTCTCTCTGGAGAACCTGTGTCTGCTCAGTGGGGAAACAGTAGACACACTAAAGAGGGGGGCCACTTCCCAAGCCCCCAGCCCCTCCCGGTCCAGCCGCAGGCCCAACCCCAGCCTCGCAGAAATCACAGATAGGGCTTCCCTACTCCCCTTCGTTCAGCCCTGCCCGGGAAAAGGTGCCTTACGTTGATCTCCTCGTCTGACGTTTCCACCTTGAAGGGACGGATGCTCTCGTCCTCCCCAGGGGTGGGACTCGTGCCCGGCCCCCACCACCCATATTCAATGGGCAAGGTTTCTTCCTTGTCCTTGTCCTGAGAGACAAACCAGTAGATGGCAAAGCCCAGCACAGATGCAAGGAGAATCTCCAGCCACATGACTTCTGCAAGAGGGGGGAGACTCCATCAGCAACAGAGACCACCCAGGCCCACCCCAACCTTGGGGCCGGAGACCCCAGACACCCATGAGTTCCTGTCCGACCCTTGATTTTATGTATTTCCGAACTAAAAAAAAAAAAAAAAAAAGCATAATATAGAAAAATTGGGAAACAACAGAAAATCACCCATAATCCTACTAAGCTATGAAACTGTTAACTAGGATTGGAAAAATATGAACCAGGGTTGGCCTCTGACAGCCCCTGGTGTCGGGCGTCCATTTCTGTGGCCTCATCTGTCCATGAGGGACTTGTGCTTCAGGCACTTGTGAGAAGGCTTCTCTCACGCCCTCTCAAAGCCCTCGCCATGGGAAGAGGAGTGGTGGGCTCTGGAGAAGGATGGAGCCTGTGGCCCAGCCCCCTGCTCTCTCCCTGAAAGGGGCCTCAGGACATCCAAGGGGCAGGAGAGGTCTGGGTGCTAAGCGGTTAGGTTCCCTTCAGGGGTGCATCAGGAAACCCGGCCACAGCTCACATCTCTGCTGTGTCTTGATCCCCACGTCTTTTTTCTCAGAAGGGGGAGAGAGAGGAGCTCAAACCCATAGCAGGAAGATTCTGGTCCCAGCATTGTTCTCTAGCTCATCTTCCACACTCCCAGGGAAGTAGCCCCAGAGAACATGCCAGAGGTCAGAGGGGGTGGTGCTGGCTGCAGTGCAGTGAGGACCCAGCGGGGGGCGTGTCTGTGCTCAGGCCCTGGCCGATTCCACCCCAGCACCACCACTGAGACTCTGTCTTGGAAGCTCCGGGCAAGATAAGCCCAGGCCCTGCTGGGGAACCCGCACCCTTCCTAGTCTCTACACGCTCTATTCTCCACAGGTTAGATGTACAGAACCTCCCCTGGACCAGAGCCACGTCACTTCATGCCCAGATGACTTTCAAGAGAGGCAACCTCCAACCCCATGTCTCAGGTCACCGGCACGTGTTTCAGAACCACGGCAGCGTTCTGGACATTCCCCGTGTGCCCAGCCCTTGAATTTGGGATGAAGAGTTGGCTCACCTCCCCCTGAAGCTTAGAAGTCTCAAGGTCTCATTTTCTCCGTATTGACTGTAAGTCTAGATGTGCCTGAGCAAAGGCCTCTGCCACCCGAGCAGGGAGGCAGCATGTGGTTTGCTGGCACCTGCTCTGCCCCCAGCCTGAAGACAGTAAGGCTTTTCTCTTTCAATCCCAAGTCTGACCCCAGTGCCCTATACATGCCAGCTGAATGGATGATGATGCCAGCACTCCTACAATTAAAACAAGGTAAGGGATAGCTGGTTCCTGGATAGTGCAAGTCGTTAATGCACTTGACTACTAACCAAAAGGCTGGAGGTTTGAGTCCACCCAGAGGTGCCTCAGAAGAAAGACCTGGTGATCTACTTCTAAAAATCAGCCATTGAAAACCCTATGGAGCACAGTTCTACTGTGACACACGTGGGGTCGTCATGAGTTAGAGTCGACTCCGTGGCAACTGTTTGTTTTAAGGGATAGCAGGAGATGACTCCCTCCTATTTTAAGGAATTCAGAAAAGAAAACTTCCACAGGCCTCCCCCATTTCCAGAAAGACCCTCTGTCCTGGCCCGGAAATTCTACCCTTTGAGAAGATGACGAAGAGTCAGCTTCTAGCCTCGGTGGTATCTTAAAGCAAGCCTAGGCTTCGAGTCTGTGGGACATGTGGGGGAGCATTGAGAGGAGCTGGAGGGCAGAGGCCCCCAGCAGCAGGAGTAGAAGGACACAGTCCACCTGGCAGAGACTGTCAGCCTGGGCAGGCAGGGACTGTGTCTGTCCTGGTCATGCCCTAACCAGGTCCACCCAAGCGAGACACTCAGTCAGTATTTGTGCAAACAGTGTATATGGTGGAAGCAAACAGCATAAATTTTGCATGAGGTTGTAAAGAGAGCTGCAAGCATAAAGAACAATAAAGAGGGGTCAAGTGAACCCCAAGTTCCCAAGAGAACTTTACAAACTGTTCTCCTTACCTGACTTCAGCAGAGCGAGGTCAAGAGCACCGTGTCACTGCCCTCGGGATAAAATGTCCAACTTTCCCTTTTCTAGACAGAATTATCCAGCACTCTCATCTGTCCCCGCGGCCTTGCATCCTCACCCTTTAAACCTTTCTCAGGAAGCGGGGAGCAGGGAGCTCTGCGCACAGCCACACTCGAGGGCCCAAGGCTGCCACACGGAGGCTGGGCTTTTATACAGCCTCGCAGGCCTGCTGAGTCAGCAGATCTGATGTGTGCACAGCGTGTTATCTCCCTGGACTTCAAACAGCAAACTGAACCATGCTAGCCCAGAGACAAAATGTTGAAAGACTGGTACTCAAGAGCCCACCTCAATGAATGGGCAAGGTCCAAAGCAAGGAGCACTACAGCAGCTCAGGGCTTGATGGCTAAAAACCAGAGCAAAGTAAGACTCAGAGAGAAACTGAGGAAGCTGCTATCTTGCATTATCATTAAGATAACAAGAATATTAATGTTTGGCTCAAAGACAGGGCTTCAGGGTCTCTCATCTTGGATTTCAAAGCAGGTTTTACTGCAGGTGCAGGTACGTATATTTGCAACCCAGTAACTGCCCTTCGGAGCCCTGGTGGTGCAGTGGTTAAGAGTCTGGCTGCTAACCAAAAGGTCGTAAGAGCTTCAGTCTACCAGCTGCTCCTTGGAAACCCTGTGGGGCAGTTCTACTCTGTCCCACAGGGTTGCTATGAATCGGAATTGACTCGACAGCAGTGGGTTTGTTTTTAACTGTGCCCTTTACTTAGTGTTTTTGTTGTTAGTTGCCATGGAGTCAGCTCCAACTCATGTCAACCCCATGTACAAGAGAACGAACCATTGCCCGGGTCTGCACCATCTTCATGATCGTTGGTGTGTCTGAATCCATTGCTGTAGCCACTGTGTATTTTGAGTGCCTTCTAACCTGCAGGGCTCATTTTCCAGCACTATCTTGGACAACTTTTGTTGTGATCCATAGGGTTCTCATTGGCTAATTTTTGAAGTAGACTGCCAGGCCTTTCTTAGTCTAGAAGCTCCACTGAAACCTGTCCACCACGGTGACCTTGAAATACCAGTGAGCATAGTTTCCAGCATCATAGCAACACGTAAGTCATCACAGCACGACAAACTGACACTTGGGTGGTGGCTGATGTAATAGTGGGCACAAATAAAAGCAGGGTGCTCTAGGTCAGCCCACATAACAGACGTTGACTGTCTGCAGGCAGGCTTTCACAGACGTGATAAAGCAAAGTATGTGCAAATCCACACACTAAGGGGCCACAATTCATCAAAATTAACTTTTCTTTTCACTTATTTAAGGCAAGGATCAGAGGAGGCAAGGGCCTTGACCCAAATCACGTAACAATTGTGAGAATTAGAATTTAAAGCCAAAGATTAATTTTCCATCTGTCTTTCGGTATGTTGCACCCCTCTCCCCCACTCTTATCTCCCCTCAACACCCCTTTTCAGCCCTGAGCCTTCAAACCTGCTCTCTGGGACCCCTAAGAATACACAGCAATGACTGCCCGGGGCCGCAGCCTTCTGCCCCAGCATGCCTCCCAGGCCTGCACATCTTTCCCAAAAAACTGAAATAACAATAAACAAAACCTTCCCCTTGCTGGGCACAAGAGGAGCTGAGCTTCAATGGAGAAGAAGGTGGGCCAAGTTGCTCCGGGCCTGGCTTTTGCCCTGGAAGAGGTGGGCCTGGAGTCGGACCAATCAGAGTTCATGCTTCCATTCTACCTTCAGCTTAGTTCAGCCACACACTCTTCATTTGTAACCTAGTAAATAAACTAAGCTCATGGTGACCCCATGTGTGTCAGAGTAGACTTGTGCTCCAGAGGGTTTTCAGTGGCTGAGTTTTCAGAAACAGACGGCCAGGCCTTTCTTCTCTCCTCATCTGTAAGTTATGATAACTATTGTCCCTACCGCCCAGGGCACGGAGGAAGGACTTGGAAGTGCTAGGCCCACAGCAGGCTGGTACCTGCTGTGCCAAGCTGCCCTCGGGCCTCTGAGCCCCTCCCCAGGGCTGCTGAGGGGCTGCTGTTTTATTTGGAATATGAGAAAAAAAAAGGTTTAAAGCTCAATAACAAGGGCTCCGCCCTGTCTGCCCAGCTCCCTGGACCAAACCTACTGTCTGTGGAGCCAGCTGTTGGCTCTCTCGTTCCTCCCCAGGGTGGTTCCTTGGGTTGCGCTAGTGGAGGCAAACACCACAATGGGGAGTGGGGAACTGTTCACAGTGAACCCAAGCCCAGCTGGACTCTCAAGAGCAGCAGGCCTGGGTGGGGAGGGGTGGCACTAGGCAGCTGACAGAGCTGTCCCCTCTCCAGGCCTCTCTCACTGCCACCTGCTACCTAACAGGAAGAAAACCGTTGCATTGGCCCACCCTCCGCAGGGCCGACCAGTCAGAGCCACTGGACATAGAAGCCAGAAGGGAACTCAGCAGTCTCGAGTCCATCCACCTTACTTCAGAGCTGGGGAAACTGAGGCCACAGGGAAAGTGATTTGCCCCAGGTTATGGGGCCAAGGATGGCACCTCTGGCATAAAGGGAGAATCCCTGTACTTCCTGTGGGCTGTGGTAATTGCTCTAGGGCAGGTTCCTCACCCTCAGCACTACTAATATTTTGGACCCAATAATGCTTTATTGTGTGGGGGGCTGTCTTGTGCATTGTAAGGTGTTTAGTGGCATCCCTGGCCTCTACCCACTAGATACCAGTGAAATGTCCCTCCAACTCTCCCCACCCCCTACAGTTTGTGACAACCAAAATGACTCAAGACATTACCAAATGTTCCCAGAGGGGTGAAATCACACTAAATTGAGAACTACTGCTCCAGACCAGTGGGTCAACTGTAGGGTAGATCAGAATCACCTGGGTAGGAGGTGGACCCAAGATGGTGGACTAGTCAGATGCACTAAACCATCCTGCTGCAACAAAGACCCAAACAACCAAGTAAAACTCATACAGAGGTCAATCCTGGAACCCCGAACTTTAAATGAAAGGATAAAGTATTAGATCGGACACCACTGAGACGAAGAAACTGATATAAAACAGCAAAGGAGTAGAGATACACAGTGGAGGTTCCCAGCCAAACAGCATGACTCAGCATGGCCATCTTGGAATAAAGCCAACAACCTTGCACACAGAAAAGCAGCTCCCCGGAATTCCCAAAAGGAGATAGAGGTACAGCACAAACACACCCAGGGCTAAGTAAGACCACATTTGCTGGCTGCAAGTCAAGGAGGAGCCCAGGCTCTCTCACCCGCTAACCACAGGAAAACGCCCCTATAACTCTCACCCCTCTGGTGCACAGCAGCAAGAACTGCCCAATTCCAGCAGCCCCAACTGCCAGGAACCACAGTACTAACCCACCCTATTGCCCCCCTCCATCTATCCCCCTCTGCCCCTGCCTTCACCCCTCTTCCTGCCTCTCACCTTAGTCCCGCTGGCCGGACCCGCAGGCCCTTCCCAGCTGGCTCAGCCCCAGCTTTGCGTGCTCTGTAGCCCCAAGGGAAACCAGACCAGACACCCAGACCCCTCCTGGCCAGCTCAGTCCACACATCACTGCACTCTGCGGCCCTGAGAGGAACCAGTCCACCCTACTGCAGGCCCTACTCCAGCCCCTGGCCCTGACCCAGTTCATGCCACAGACAAATGACCCATCTCCACCCCTCTTCCCCCTGCTGGACTTGCCCTGCTGCACCATAGCTGAGCAGCCAGCCCTGCACACTCAGACAAGGTAGTGAGAAATATCGTGCCCACAGACAAGCAAGCAACAAAACATGCCCAGCCTGCCCGGCCAGACATAACTAAACAAAACAAAAAACCAGGACAAAACAAACAAAGCTACAATCAATACGTAAAGAAACTAATACCTGAATGTCTCAAAGACAGAAGACAATACCAAAACATTAAAAAATAGGACAAGATGGCTGCAGTAAGTGACCAAAATAAAGTACCAGAGGACCTTCTGGCAGAAGAAAAAGCACTGGAACTACCTGACAGGGAATTAAAAAGTCTAATATTCAGGGCTCTCCAAGAGATTAGGAAAGAGATCAAGGAAAACACAGACAAAATCATGGAAAACACAGACAAAAGCAACCAAAACATAGTCAAAAGCAAAGAAAACACAGACAAAGCAAGAGAAGAATTCAAAAATAATACAAGGAGAAATGTCAAAATAAATATACAATTATAAATCATACAAAAACAACAAGTATAAATCCAAAAGATAAACAACAAAATTTCAGAAATGGACAATGCAATATAAGGTTCTAGAAGCAAATTTGAAACAATGGAAGAATCAGCAAAATTGAAGACAAATCCATGGGTGCCACTTTGTTTGAGGAAAATTTAGAGAAAAGAATGAAGAAAACTTAAGAACTATGGGGGATATAATCAACGGCAAAAATTTGCATGTGATCAGAACTCCAGAACAGGGGGGAAAACAGAAAACACAGAGAGGATCATTGAAGATTTGCTGACAGAAGACTTCCCTAACATCATGGAAGATGAAATGCTGACCATCCAAGAAGTTCTATGAACCCCACGTAGGATAGACCCCAAAAGAAAGTCACCAAGACATATCACAATCACATTTGCCAAAACCAGACAAAGAACGAATCCTGAGAGCAGCTCAAGAACAAGGAAAAGTCACATACAAAGGGGAAATAATAAGACTAAGGTCTGATTACTCAGCAGAAACCACGCAAGCAAGAAGGCAATGGGATGACATATATAAAACCTTAAAAGAAAAAAACTGCCAACCAAGAATAATATGTCCTGCAAAACTCTATCTCAAATATGATGGCAAAACTAGGACATTTCCAGATAAACATAAATTAAGGGAATTTGTAAAAACAAAACCAAACTTGTAAGAATTATTAAAGGGAGTCCTTCGTTAGAGAACCAACAACATCAGACAACAACCTGAATCTAGGACACAGGCCAGTATCAGCCAGATACCGAACTAGGTAATGAAATTTCAAGGATAAAACAAAACTAAAAGATTTAAAACACAGAACTCGAGACATCAATCTGTAAATGACGGCAACACCAGAACAATATAAGGGGGAATATGTAGTGTAGGTATAGAACTTTCAAACAGACAGGAAGTCAAGGTAGTATCAAGCAATAAAAGACCAGTTCAAACTTAGGAAGATAAGGAAAAATTTCAAAGTAACCACAAAGAAAGTTAACAAACCTACTTATCAAAATAAATAAATAAAATCTCAGTAAATACAAAATCTACGATAATGAAAGAAATGAAGAAAAACTTCACAACAAAAAGAACTCAGCACAAGAGAGTAAGAGGAACAAAGAAAACCTCAGCACCACAAAAAAAAAGCACTACAAAACGAGAGCAATAAACTCATACCAAGCGATAATCACACTGAATGTAAATGATTTAAATGCATCTGTAAAGACACAGAGAGTGACAGAATGGATAAAAAAAAATGACCCATCAATATGTTGTCTACAAGAGACACACCTTAGACACAAAGACATAAATACTTTAAAAATCAAAGGATAGAAAAAAATATATCAAGCAAACAGCAACCAAAAAAGAGCAGAAGTGGCAATACTAATCGCAAAATAAATAGACTTTAAGGCAAAATCCACCATAAAAGACAAGGTAGGACACTATATAATGATTAAAGGGATAATCCACCAGGAGGACATAACCATAATAAATATCAACGTATCCTACGACAGGGCTCGAAAATACATGAAACAAACCCTAACAGTATTGAAAAGAGAAATGGACAGTCCCACAGTAACAGTAGGAGACTTCAACATACCACTCTTAGTAAAGGACAGAACATCTAGAAAGAAACTCAGCAAAGATACAGAAGATCTAAAGGTCACAATCAACCAACTTGGTCTCAAACTATGGTACATACATACAATGGAATACTATGCAACGATAAAGAACAATGGTGAATCTTAGAAACATCTCACAATGTGGAAGAATCTGGAGGGCATTATGCTGAGTGAAATAAGTCAATCGCAAAAGGACAAATGCTGTTTGAGACCACTACTATTAAAACTCATGAAAAAGTTTACACAGAAAGAAACAATCTTTGATAGTTACAAGGGAGGGGAGGGGTTGGGAGGGAAAAACACTAACTAGATGGTAGATAAATGGTAATTTTGGTGAAGGGTAAGACAGTACGCAATACCGGGGAAGTCAGCACAACTTGACGAAGGCAAAGTCATAGCAGCTTCACAGACTCATCCAAACTCCCTGAAGGACCGGGTTACTGGGCTGAGGGCTGGGAACCATGGTCTTGTGGGACATCTAGCTCAATTGGCATTAACACAGTTTATAAAGAAAGTAGTGTCTGGGGTCTTAAAAGCCTCTGAGGGGCCATCTAAGATCCATCTACTGGTCCCATCCCAGCAAGAGCAAAGGAGAATGAAGAAAACCAAAGACACAAATGAAAGATGAGTCCAAAGGACTCATGGACCACAACTACCACAGCCTCCACTAGACTGAGCCCAGAAAAACTAGATGGTGCCCACTTTCCATCACCGACTGCTCTGATAGGGATCACAACAGAGGGTCCTGGACCGAGTGGGAGAGAAGTGTAGAATAAGATTGAAATTCACACACACACACAAAAGTATCAGACTTGCTAGTGTGACAGAGACAAGAGGAACCCCAAGAGTATGGCCCCCAGACACCCTTTTAACTCAGTACTGAAGTCACTCCCGAGATTCTCCCTTCAGCCTAAGATTAGACAGGCCTATAGGGCAAACAATGAGGAACGAGCTTCATAGTTCAATCATGTATAGGGGACTAAATGGGCACACCGGCCCAAAAGCAAGGAAGAGAAGGCAGGAAGGGACAGGAAAACTGCATGAATGGAAACAGGGAACTTAGGGTGAAGGGGAGAGTGCTGACACATTGCAGGTTGGCAATCAATGTCACAAAACAATTTGTATATTAATTATTTAATGAGAAACTAATTTCCTCTGTAAACTTTCACCTAAAGCTCAATAAAATAAAAAGAATCACTGAAGAACTGGTTAAACCCAGAGTTTCTGATTCAGTCAGTCAAGGGTGGGGCCAGAGAATTTGCATTTCTAACAAGTACCCAGACGATGCTGACGCTCCGGGTGAGAACCACCGCTCTAGAGTACAGTATGGGCCCTAAGGCTGGGCTCTGTGTCCTGCTCCTGAGCCCGAGCCCAGCTCTAAAGATACAGGGTCCCAGCTAGCAGATGCTGAATGAACACTTGTGACCAGGTGGGAGGACCTTCGGCCTTTCTGCAGGGTCAAGAGGAAACACCACAAGGAAACACCACCTCCAGAGTCGCAGGGGGCAGAGAACCCCGGTGCCTCTCTCTGCCCGCAGCACTGGTGAGTGGGTTCCCTGCAGGAAGCTGGATACACACGCTGCCCTCTGGGAGGGTGGACCCTACGCCTCTGGATCCATGGTATCCAGGGCTCCCCTAGAAAGCTGAAGGAAATACTACACCTCTGGGGGTGCCTGCTGCCCCCATCCAGGTCCGTAAAAGGCTCGGTAGCCCAACTCTCTATTTTAGCCAACTCTGTCTTTTCCTCGGAGGAGCACCCAGGGAAAGTCCATAACGTGTCCTTCTCACAACCTGCAAGATAAAGTCTAAATGCTTCGCTGGACTCCACGCTGCAGCCTGAAGCTTCACTGAGTGGCCTCTCTGTCCCTTAGACCTCCAGCCTAAGACTCCCTCCATTTCCCTGTCAAAACCCTGCTCCTCATGGAAAAGTGAGCAAAAAGCTGCCCTTGACCCCCCCAGCTGCATGGATTCATGCCTCCCACCCCGACCTCCTGTGGCCCCCGTGTCTTCTCACTCTTGTGAGCTCATCATAGGACTTCAGCATTAAGGAGGGCTTCCTCGGGGCACTGCTCTAAGCACTTTGTATAACATAATTCCCTCAATCCTCACAACAACCCCAAAACCCAAACCTAATCCGTCACTGTCAAGTCGATTCTGACTTATAGTGACCCTACAGACAGAGTAGAACTGCCCCATAGGGTTTCCAAGGCTGTAATCTTTAGGGAAGCAGACTGCCACATCATTCTCTCGTGGAGTGGCTGGTGGATTCGAACCTCTGATCTTTCCGTTAGTAGCCGATCATTTAACCACTGCACCAGGCTCTTTCACAACCCTAGGAGGTGCAATTATTATTCCTACTTTACAGATGAGAAAACTAACGCAAAGTAACTTGTCCAAGGTCAGACAGACAGTGAGTAAGGGAGGCCGGATTCAAATCCAGGCAGCCAGGTTTAGCCTCTTCATCTCCTAGTTGCCATTGAGTTGACTCCAACTCATGGCAACCCCAGGTGTGTCTGAGTAGAACTGTGCTTCATAGGGTTTTCAATGGCTGATTTTTTGGAAGTAGACTGCCAGGTTTTTCTTCCGAGGCACCTCTGGGTAGACTTGAACCCCCAACCTTTCTGTTAGCAGCCAAGCATGTTAACCATTTGCACCACCCAGGGATTCCAGCCCCTTCACTAGACCACCTCTATTCGTTGTGCTTTGTTACTTGGGGAAGTCTGTGGGATCAAACTGTGTGGGCCTTGAAGGCAAAGACTATGTCCTTTCAGCCCTAAATCCCGTGTGCCTTGTCTATAAAAGGTGCTCGATAAATCACAGGATCTGAATACTGGAATAGCCAGGCTCCTCACAACAAAGACAGTGACTGAGCCTCAGGCAGATTGGGGGTGGCTGGCTGGGTGTGGGTCTGACTGTCTTCCCTCTGCTTCCACAGCCTCAGCCAGAAGCTGGGACAACGCTGCTGTGACTCTCAAGTCACCTTCCCTGCAGGTTCCTGTCCCTCCAGCTGAAATGAATCTTCTCCTTCCTCTGTCTTCCCCATCGCCCCAAGTGCAGGGCTCTGCACCCAGAGATGCTCAAGGTCTCTGCAGCCACACACTTGAGCTGGAAGACCTGGTTTCAGTTCTGCATCAGGGTGGTGGGGTCTGAGTCCTGCAACTAGAAGACTCAAGCAAGACATTTACCTTTAAAGTAAAAGAAAGTATGTGGAACGTACTGTCAAAACGGAAATTGAGGCAATATTCCTAGAAAAAAACTAGGATAAATCAAAATGTAATGGGAGACTTTCATACAATCACTTTGGAAAACTGTTTGGCAGTATCTACTAAGGCTGGGAGGCAGTGGTAGTTCAAAGAATTCTTGTTGTCGATGCGGCAGACCCAGGTTCGATTCCCTGCCAATGCACCTCATGCGCAGCCACCACCCGTCTGTCAGTGGAGGCTTGCATGTTGCTATGATGCAGAACAGATTTCAGTGAAGCTTCCAGACCAAAATGGACTAGGAAGAAAGGACTGGGGTCTACTTCTGAAAAATTAGTCGGTGAAAACCCTATGGATCACAACAGGCCAATCCAAAACCCACCATGGGGAGGGCTCAGGATCAGGCAGTGTTCTGTTCTGTCGTGACAGAGGTCACCATGAGTCAGGGGCTGACTCGACAGTAGTTAGCAACAACAACAACTAAAGCTGAACATATCAAACTCTATGACTCATATACGAACTCTATGATCAACCAAAATTAGTCCATACGTTCAAGTCACAAAGTAGAATGTTCATAACAGCACTATCTATAGTAACCAAAAACTAGAAACAACCCAAATGCCCATCAATGAGAGCTTGTGGTGTAGTCACACAATGGAATCCAGTACAACAAAAATGAACCACCTATACCTACACACAACAACAATGAAGATTCTCACAATGCTGAGCAAAAGAAGCCAGACACACAAGAGCATACATTGTTTGATTCCATTTACATAAAGGACAAAGACAAACAAAACTAATTTGTGATGCTAGGCATCAGAATGGTGTTTCCCCTTGGCGGTGGGGGCTGGGGCCGAGGCACCCAACCTCCCCAGTGGTTACAATGTGCAGAAATGGGATAGGTCTGTATATAGTGACCCTGTAGGACAGAGTAGAACTGCCCCATAGGATTTCCAAGGAGCAGCTGGTGGATTCAAACTGCCAACCTTTTGGTTAGTAGCTGAGCTCTTAACGACTGCACCACCAGGGCTCCCTGTAGCCTAGAAAAGAGGGACCTGAAGAACAAGATTTGGGCAGGTGCATTGATACAATTCAGGGGTACACAGAGCAATCCCGCAGTCACAGGCTCCCCCCATAGCCAGCACAATGCCCCTCAATGTGACAGCCTACCTGGATTTTGATTCTGTACTCAATGAAACCTACTGATACAGAATTCAGCCATGGGCATCCTGATTTCTGGAAGGGATGGTGCTGGATGGCAGACTGGAGGGATTTAATCAGCGTAACCACCAGTTGCCATCAAGCTGACTCCAACTCACGGAGACCCCATGTGTGTCAGAGTAGAACTGTGCTCCACGGGTTTTTCAATGGCTGATTTTTCAGCAGTAGATGGCCAGGCCTTTCTTTTGAGGTGCCTCTGGGTAGACTCGACCCTCCAACTTTTTGGTTAGCAGTCAAGCACGTTAACCGTTTGCATCACCCAGAGGCTCCAGTCCCAGCATACAAGAGGTAAAATGCAAAAACCTTGTAAGTTTGGTGAAGCATGGTGACCCCACTGTGGGCATTACTATTTGAGAAGCCAGCCTGGGCTTACCTAGAGAACTTCCATTCCATACCAAAAAAACCAAAACCCGTTGCTGTTGAGTCAATTCCTACTCATAGCAACCCTATAGGACAGAGTAGAACTACCTCACAGGGCTTCCAAGGATGCCTGGTGGATTCGAACTGTTGACCTTTTGGTTAGCAGCTGAACTCTTAACCACTCCGCCACCAGGATTTCCCTCCATTCCATGACACCCTTCAAAATGGCAACTCCGATACCATTGACTTTAGGGACTGGTAGATCTTGTAATTTACAATCAGGGAGCTTCTAGCTTACTTCCCTCTTCAAGTAGTTCAAATCCCAGCTCCCTCATTTCCCAGTTTGGAGGCTTTGGGCAAGTTATCAGACTTCTCTGCGATTCTGAGGCCTCGTCTGTAAAATGGGCATAACAACACCCACCTCACAGGCTCACTGTGAAGACTGCCTTGTTCAAAGCTGCTGCTTGGCAAATGTGTGCTCCTTTCCCTTCCCCTAAATCCCTTATATTGGGCAGAATCTCAGTGCTGGAATAGACCCAGAGGAGACCCTGTACCTATTAGATTATTTAGCCACTTAGATGCTCGTGGTCCGGGAACCTCTGCGTTCTCCCATGCCTTCACCAAGGACGGGCTCGGGAGGACAAAGAAAAGCACGAGGCACCATACAGCTTCAACGACTGACGTTTTGCAAAAAACGTATCCCTGGGGTAGTCTCTGCTCCTCTTTTCTATCTGTTCTAAGAAGTGACATTCTCAGCGTTCAGGGGCGGAATTCTGTTTTCTAAGCGTTTGCGTCTCCCGGGAGAACTGTATTTCTCTCTTCTGTGTGGTCAGCTCCGGCTGCTGGAGAAAACATTCCAGCCCCTCAAAACACCAGCGTTTAGGAAACACCATGAAAAATTCAGAAGGAAGACAATACCAAACGAGAGCGTCTGCTTTACCATGCTAGTACCTGAAATTAGAGCATAACTGACCCTTCAGAAGTTCCAGAAATATATTTTATCCAATTAGTTTTTTGTTTTTACTGTCTTTGTAATGCAGTTTTCCAGAATACTGACAAAATATTGTGCTGGAAAAGTTAGGATGGTGGCAGGGAGTCTTTCAGAATGAAAGCATTTTTCGGGAAGTCACAGTACCCTCCCCGAGGAAATCAGTCTGCCTAAGCTAGGACAATGTATTTTCTCTCGTTGTAAAATTTGTTGTTGTTGGTTAGTTGCCATTGGGGAGGCTCTGACTCATGGCTGATTTTAAATACAGTGACTGGGGTTACTGGTGATTTAGTTATCAGACGCTGAGCTTAGAAGGAAACCTGATGAGCAACAACTGACTCCAATGATAAGAAATGTGGTGCAGTGGTCAAGAGCTCACAGTTCGAATCCAGCAGATGCTCCTTGGAAACCCCATGGGGCAGTTCTACTCTGTCCTATAGGATAGCTATGAGTTGGAATCAACTTGACTGCAACGGGTTTATATATATACATTTTAATTCCCCAAGTTCTCTACCAAAGTCAAGTTCTGGGGATGCATTTATGAAACCTGGAAGGAAATCAGGAATGAATGTGCAAGCTGAAGAAGTTAGCTGAGAATATAATGACCTGAACCCTTAAAAGACTGATAAATGTGAAATATCTGCAACTGACAGCTGATGCAAGTGGAGCTATTGTACTTATATTTTGTCTTTCTGGTTCTGATTTAAACATAGGCGGCCAAAGAAAATAGGCGCTTTGTTCTCCGCACTGTTAAAAAGATTAATATTGGCTCATCAACTGCAACAAATGTACCACAGAAAAGCAAGATAGATAGGAGAAACTGTCTGTGGCGTCACTACGGAGGTGCGGGGGGTGCAGACAGCACCGGGTTTTACTGTCTGAGGTGGTGACAGCGTGCGACGAAGTCAAGCAGGCTGCGGGGCGGTGCTGGGGCTGCGTGTCCTGCCAAAAACGCGGACACATGCAGGCGCCCATTTGCAAGCAGAAGCCGAGCTCACACGCAAACCTGGGCCCTGTGCATCGCCCCTCCCTCCGTCTAACGGCGCACACCCGTGGGGCTCCGGCCAGGCCTCAGGGCGCTGCTCCGCGGCGAATCTCCCCCACCCCACCGACCGCGAGAGACTGCCCTGGCCACTCCCGTGACTGCGCCGGGCCGGGTGCTGAGCCCAGGAGTTGGGTGGCCCTCCAGGCCCCTCACGCCCCCTTCCCGACGCTGCGCCCCCCTCCAGATAGGGTGGGGACGGGCGTCGTGACCACGGCCCCTGGAGGGATGTGGCAAACGCCCGCACGCTAGCCTGGAATAGGGGTGGGGGGCGGACGGCGCGAGAAGCCCCCTCTGTCCCAGGGTGCCTTCCCCTGCCGGCCCGAGGGCTTCGATCTAACCCTTTCCATTGCCACCCGGAGCTAGCTACGCAGCCCCCACTGGCTGCCCATTTCTCTGCCCCGCCAAAGAGCTAGTAAGCCCGTGCCCCATAAGGGAACCTCGAAGGCCAGGGGGTCTCCGGTGGAGGTACCCCTAGGTTGCAGCATGCCTAAGGTGGCCCTAAAGGCGGCCCAGCCGCTAGTGAGCGCTCAGCGGGACTGCGTGTCTGCCATCCATTCCCGGCCCTCGGCCTAGGCACCCGGACCCTGGGGGCCGGGGCCAGTCCACCGGCGCCCCTGACTTTCCGGCCCCCGTAACCTCGGGGCTGGGGTGGCCGCGCTTCTTACCGGAGCCGGGACTCTGTAACCCGCGGGAAGGAGGTCATCACCCAGCAGTCCAGCCTCTGCCTGCCTGTCCCCCGTCGGCTTGCAGGGACGGAGAGACTCTTGCAGGTCCAGGGTATTAGGATCTACACAAAAACGCGACTAAGGATTCTGTGTGGTCTGGTAAGAGAAGAGGTCCATGGGGGTGTGGGAGGGGACACCAACCTAGTGACGCCACTGGAAACTGTGCAGGGGGAGGGGGTGTATGGGAACTCTCCGTACTTCCTGTACAATTTGTAAACCTAAAACTGTTCCAAAAATAGAGTTTACTTAAAAAAAAGTAAAACGAGAGAATAATTAAAAACAAAACGAAAAGTAAATTAGTTCAGTGATTTAATTGAACGTAATATTTCTGTTACATTTGGGGCAAAAATACAAGTTTTAAAATATATGATTTAAGATTGACATTGGAAGTGAGAGTGAATTATTTCCCTGTAATTGGTGCCAAGAAGTCGTCTTCTTTTTTTTTTTTTTAATTTGAAAGTAAATAAGAGATTTGCACTGGTGCCTGGGGAAAGCAAGCATAAATACACTTCTGGAGCATGGGTTGGTTCAAACACTGAGTGTAACTATAAACCAGACACTGCAGGCTCAGGAATAAGTCACAGCCCTGTACCTGCAGAGCTCCAGTTCCTAAAGGACAGACAAACAGGAAACAAACACCCATCTGGGGGTTGCTGCACCAATGTATGTATGCAGATGGTAGAGAAGCTCCAAAAATAGGAGTGGTTAAATCTGCTACAAAAGTTTCATAGAAAGGTCACAGAGAGGGTTTTTAAGGATGACTAGGAGTTTACCAGGCAGAAAATAATTGGGGGTGGGGGGTGGAATCCAGGTCCCTGCGTGGCACAAATGATCTGTACTCATCTACTCACCTAAAGGTTGGCGGTTAGAACTCACCCAGCGGGGCCATGAAAGAAAGGCCTGGCAATCTGCTTCCATAAAGATTACAGCCAAGTAAACCCTATGGAGCAGTTCTACTCTGTAAAACATAGGGTCACCATAAGTCAGAACGTGATGGCAGTCAGTATGGTTTGAGGACAATCCAGGCAGAAAAGAGATCGTGTGCAAAGAAATGGAGGTGACAAAGTGTACGACGTAGGTGAAGAAACGCAAGAACCTACTTGGGTATTTCAGATTAAGAGCTGACAATTACAAACTTCAGAGTGCAGTGGTTTCATGTACTTCTGTACTAGCTGAAAGAAGTCCCATACCTTATCTTTTATAAATCGCAACTTCATCACGATGAAACTAACCAAGAAGTTTTAACTTAGAAATCATGTTTGCGGTTCCGATGGCCATTCTGTACATTACATGCCGAGAAGAGCAAGGTAAGGAAGGATACTTGGGGATGGGAGGGCTTCATGGCTGCATGAGGAAAAGCTAGCCTGGGCAGGGGAGGACCATCCTGAGCCCACACTTCTCTCCAGCTGCCCTTAGTGAGCGACAGATATGCTGTCACACTGAGCTAGCATGGCAGACTGCCAGCGATGTTCTCCTCTTCTTCCTTAGCAATGGAATTTTTATTTTAGTTGGAGCAGCCCAGCTCAGCACTAAATTTCCCGGCCCCCTGTGCAACATGTTATGACAGTGTGATTAAGTTCAGACAAAGAGCTGTAAGTGTATTTAGGGTAGGCTCGCCAATGGCACAAATTGTTGTGTGAATTAAAAAAAGGCACCCATTCCTCAAAACACTTCCATCTGTCAAAAAATTAATATACTGATTTTGGAACAAGAAATCTCATTGCCATCTGCCAGAAAGCACTTGTAATAAAAATATAAATCCATGAGGTTGATGATGTCAACGGTATCATCTAGGGTTCCACAGTGTGCACCATGCACAAAGGTACATGGGAGCCCTGTGTGCACGTGTGGAATTTAGAAGTAAGACTATGTAAAGGGCCATCTAAGCATAGAAGCATGTACTTTTTGTCCTTCTACCTTCCTCATCATGCTTCCTGGAAGATAAACATGATGGCTGGACTCCAGTAGCCATTTTGTGCATGAAGTAATCTTGAGGATGGAAGCCCGTGTTTGGATGATGATGGAGAAAGATGGAAGGAGCTTGGATTCCTGCTGGCTATGGAGCCCCCAGACCAGCCCTGGACTACCTACCTCCAAATGTCTTTTGTATGAAAGGGAAACAAACTTTACATTGTTTATAAACTACTGTTATTTTAGGTTTTCTATTATGTAAAGCCTAAAGGAGCCTGGGTGGTGCAAGTGGTTTGTAATCAGTTCCTAACCCAAAGGTTTGTGGTTTGAACTCACCAGCAGCTCTTCGAAGAAAAGGTCTGCCGAATTGCTTCTGTAAAGATTACAGCCAGGGAAGCCCTCTGAAGCAGTTCTATTTGTAACACGTGGGGTTGCCATGAGTCAGGAGCTGACTCAAAGGCAGCTAACAACAACAACAACAATTAGACAAAGTCTAACATAATCCTAACTAATCGAGAAAGGCAGGAGGAAAAGAAAATGTATCAAGTCCCCTAGTGGACAATCTCTTAAGAACTAATTCTCAGTCTTCAAAATTTTCATTGCTATATTAATGGTCTATTCGCTGAAACATTCACATTACCAATAAACATTTTCCTGCTGCCCTAATCAGATAAAAGGCAGGTTCTCAAAGAGCAGACAGATGCATAGGGTGGTCCTTTGAAGAGGTGCCAATGGGGATGGAGCCTTGAAGACAGAAAGGGTGTTATCCCACTTGGCTCCAAGTACACAGACCCCTTCTTCAAATACAAAGTTGGATGAAAAGCAATTTTTAATACTTGTCAAAATGTAAAATACACACAGCCTTCTACCCAGCAATTCTAGGAACTTATCCCCCAAATATATTGGACTTGCGCTTACGTAAAATGTCATCGTACAAGCATACTGACAACATTCTTTTTTTTTTTGGGAAAAGCAGATTGCAAACAATGTCAGTGTCCATCCACTGGGGGCTGGTGAAATGAGTTCTGACAAATGGATACAACGGAATACTACGCAGAAAGTAAAACAAAGCAAATCTAAATACACACTGATACAGAAAGATCTCTAAGATACATAGTTGAAGGAACAAAGCAGGGTGCAGAAAGTGTGTGTAGTGCACAGGTGCCATCTGTGTGCACCAATGAACACACACACACCCCCATGCTGAAGACTCAGGAAGTTCATCTAAGACACTGGTAACAGCAGGGACTGCTTGCAACGAGGCAACTAGGGAGTTGGCGAAGGGGTGGGAGTAAGCTTTCACTGAATATGCTTTTACACCTTGAAAGGATATATATATATATATTCTTTTTTTTAAACCAAATCCATGTATTATCTACTCAAAAACACCATCAGGGTGAATTCCCGTGATTCCACTTTAACTGTGAGCCGGACGCCTTCACCACACCAGAGCCTCACAAGACATGCTCAGGCAGCTGCGACTGGGATGTTTGCCCCCTGACTTCTCAGCCCAAATGCCCGCAGGACAAAAGCAAATCTGGAAACCCACAGCACCGGATGGCCAGAGGACTGTTGAAAATGTGTAACTGGGCAAACAAAGCTGGCTGGGCCGAGTGAGTGGGAGAAACAGCAGACACCAGAGAACTGATGTCCAGCTGGGGCCATCCTTTCTGTGAATGTGGCCTGTGGCCACCTCTGTGCAGATGATGGACACGTGGGCATCTCTAACCTAGACCTCGTCTGAACTTTGAAATGTATCCCCACCTGCCAACTTGATGACTGCTCCCGAGCATCTCAGAACCTCCAGCACATCTGGAATTGCACTGTGATCCTGTCCCCCTAAACGCTGTCTTCTTCTGGGGCGCCCTCTCACAATAAACTACCTACTTTCCAACTGCCAAGCCAAAAACCCATGTGATGTCCTTGACACCCTTCTCCTCCATCCCACCCATATCCAATCCAACCGGTCGGCAAGTTCCAGCATCTCTATCTCAAAATACATCTCAACTCCATCTCCACCACCACAAACCAGTCCAGGTTCCGGTGTTCTCTCCCCTGGCCCTACTGCAAAGCTGGTCCATGCACACCTGCTCTGCCCCCTTCAACATACTCGCTACTCTGCAGCCAGAGTGATCTTTTGGAAATGCAAATCTGACCATGTCATAAGAAGCCTGCTGCTGTCGAGTCAATTCTGACTCACGGCAACCCCATGTGTGTCAGAGTAGAACTGTGCTCCATAGGGTTTTCAATGGCTGACTTTTTGAAAGCAGATCACCAGGCCTTTCTTCCGAGGCACCTTTGGGTGGACTGGAACCTCAAACCTTTCGGTTTGCAGCCGTTTGCAACACCCGGGGACTCCCGACCATGTCATACAGCCTGTTAAAAACTGGTGTGCCCCCACTGTCCTTGGGACAAAACAGTGGTAATGTGGCCTTCACACCCTGTGTGGTCTAACCTGTCCACCTCTCCGCCCTCCCTGTTCGCCAGCAAATAAGTTGACTGTGGCCTACCACAGGGATTGGTCAGTTCTGCCATCCTGCTAGGCTTAAAAGAGCCAATCCCAAAGAGGTTTGGGCGGGCCCTCACTATCATCAAGAGTCTGGAGTGGAGCACATCCTTTGGACGAAGGACCTGGGGGTCCCTGCCCTGAGAACCTCCTAGACCCAGGAGACAAGAGCTGTAACACTAGCGACAGCATGAGGTGGTTGTGGTGGGCTTCCCGACCCACCGAGTAAGAGCTGAGTGCCTTCAGGCAGTAGGCTTGCTGGAGAAGCTAAAAGAGCTGCTAACACTTGTCTGTGCAGGGCAGAGGCCTGAGCGCGCCCTATGGAGGGGTTGCCTTAGAGGATCCTGTGCAGAAGCCTTCCTACAGCAGGGTGAAGCCAAACGCCTCAGAACAGGAGGCTTGCCAGCGAAGCTAAAAGGGCTGTAACATTTGCCTGTGCAGAGCCGGGGCCTGAGTGTGCCCATGCAGGGACTCCACACCTCCCCCGACCGGGCAGCGGGGGCCCAGGTAGCACAGTGGCAGGAGAGCCCCACAGGCCCGGGAAGCATGGCGGGAGCCAGCTGCAGAGGGGCCCAGCAGTTGAGACTCGGGAGATCCTGTGCAGGGGTATTCCAGCCAGCAGCGAGGCCCAGCAAGGCCCAGCGGCAGAGCAGAAGCCTCAGGAGCTGTGCAGGCCCCCAGACAGCATGGCGGTAGCCGGAGGCAGCAGTGACGTGAACACAGCATCCGATCTGAACCTCGGCGCACCTGCCTGCCCATCAACAGAAGAATGGACACGAGTAATCCGGGGAAGGGTGAGTGGTTCTCCTTCGGGCATCTGTTGTTACTGTTTACTGTTTTCTTTCTATGAACAGGAACAATGGCTCTCACTTTGCCCACACTGTGTAAGTGTCTCGTGGGTCCGGCTCAATCACAGAGGAATGTAGCACCTGGGGGGTGGCTGTGTGTGTCTCATTCCCAGCAGGCTAATGGCTGCCTGGAAGTTTGCGGCACAGCCTGACTGCATGTGCAGTGCAGACAGCCAGACACGTATATACATGCTCCTTATGGGGGAAGTGGGCCACAGGCCAGAACACTGTGAGGGCAGAGGGCATAAGGGGAAATCTGATGGCACAGCTGCCCCCCAGATGCCAGGCTAAGAGAGGGGAAGCTTGGAGGATCTGTGTGCCCCCTCAGGCCTGTGCCCTGCACCACCCTGCCCTGCCCAACACCCCTAGTCTGGCCGCTCCTCCCGGGGGAAGACAAAGGGAACATCAGCAGAAAGGGAAAAACAGATGGCTCCCCCCCCTCCCAGGGCCGGCCTGCCAAGGCAGTGCAGAAGGGAACATTCCTGCCGCCAGCTCGCCATCAGCCGCCCAAATGCTGGGGCTCCCGTGGGCTTCCCTACCGCATTCCCCAAATCCCAGCCATGCTCATGTGAGCAGAGACCAGTCTGGGAGGCAAGATGGCTGAGGACAGATGAGGTCAAAGCCTCAGGGGAAATTCCCTCTGACATTTGCTTACTGACAGCCTGCACGGCCCAGCTGACCGCCAGCCTTCCCACCCTCAGCCACTGCCTTCACATGACCCCGGACTCAGGACAGGCGAGTCTGGATGCAGCCCAGCTGGGCTGTGGAGAGCACACCGCGCTGGGCCAAGGGCCTTGCACCAGGCCAAAGGTCTTGTTTACTCCGTGCAAGACACCAAGCGCTGGGAGGAGAGCAGCCTAGAGCCAGCAGCCAAGGGAAAGGAAAAATGTAGTTTTAGGCCAAAACAAACAACAAAGCTGAACCCGTTCCAATTCATGGACACCCCATGTGCTTCAGAGTAGAACTGCTCCATAGGGTTCTCTTGGCTGTAATCTCACAAAGCAAATTGCCAGGCCTTTCTTCTGCAGCACACACCATGGCCAAAACCAAACCAGACCAAACCCGTTGCTGCAGAGTTGATTCCAACTCATGGTGACCACATGTGTGATAGACTGGAACTGTGCTCCATGGGGCTTTCTTGGCTGTAATCTTATGGAAGTAGATCGCCAGGCCTTTCTTCCGTGATGCTGCTGGGTGGGTTAGAACTGCCAACCTGTAGGTTAGTAGTCAAATGCAAACCATTTGCACCACCCAGGGTCCTTATGGCCAAGACAAAGGGGAGTCAAAAGCAGCATGAAGGTGGGGGCAGCCTCTTGGGGGGGGCCTGAGTGAAGGGCACATCTCCATCTGTCTTGGAGGGTCTGGCTGGGTGAAGGGCAGCAGCCCCCTGGGTGGGCTGGTTAGCTCTAAGCACCTTCAGAGAGGGCAATGGCTACTTCCAGGTTTTACACACCTTGAGCTGGGAACCACCACAAACTGCTTTACACAGCCTTCCAAGCAGCTTTAAATCATACAACCCAAGGTGGTGTTTTGGGGAGCGAGCAAGAGGCTCTCTTCAGATTGTCGGGCTCACACACACATGCTCATGGATGGGGTGGGGGTTTCAGCCAAAGTTCTGCCTCATCTCACGATCTGCCAATTAAAATAAGACCTGCAGAGTCTTCCACGGGTTCTAAATTCACAGAGAAAAAAACCAAGTGGAACATAGGTCACCGTGTAGGAGGAAAAAGCATCACCTTCTGTGGCATTTCGATACTTAGCATTCTCTAGCCAAACTGGTAACAACTCCTGTTTCACGGAATAATAGGAGCGGGCCATATAATACACCTGATTTGATCTCCTTCCCACCACTAATACACTCTGCACCTCCCCCGCTTCCCCCACCCCTCGTCTCCTTTTCCTCAACAATGTGCCCCACGATCTGGAAGCTTCCTCAATAGCATGTAACAGGATAGCACCGTTCACTGGGCCCCGGCTGGGTAATGGGAGCGGCTTTCTTGTCTGGAGCAGTGGGGGAGGGGCCGGTGAGCTTCATGGAGAGCAGCCCTAACTACTGGAGTCAGAGTTCCCGGGAGTGTTCTGGTTGTTGGTATCTTGGTGGGGGTTAGTTTGTGTGTGGCAGTGTCTAGGTGACCAAAAAAAGAGTCACAAAAAGTTAAAAATACTTGTAGAGTTCAATCAGATATCCTGGGGGTGACTCTGAAATGAAGGTGCTGGCTATTAACAGTATTACTGTGACCCTGACCACAGCTGGGGGTATCCAGAAGTCCCACCTCTGCGGGAGTGAGGCAGATAACTGGGAGAGGACGGGTGCATTCCCTCCCCAGTAGCTGTGCTGGCTGGGCTGCCTCTGCCTCCTCAGAGGAGCAAGTTGGTCCAATCCATGAGTCTTGCCACAGGCAGAAAAACCTGAAGGTGGGAAAGTATATCCATTTTCTCCCAGAGAGTAAGAGTCAGATTTCCCTGAACTGCCCTTGTCAGTGGAGTCCTGGTGCAAAAGTTTACCGTGCTTGGCTGCTAACGGAAAGGTTGGAGGTTCAAGTCTACCCAGAGGTGCCTTGGAAAAAAGACCTGGCAATCTACTTCTGAAAATCAGCCAATTGAAAACCCTATGGAGTACAGTTCTACTCTGATGCACATGGGGTCACCATGAGTCGGGGCCGACTCAACAGCAACTGGGCCCTTGTCACTACAGGGTTTGATCATGTCTGGAAAGACAGCCTTTGGATTTGGCACTGAAACCCAAGTATTACCTTACGCTCCAATTCTAACAGGAAGTTTGTTTGACTTGTGTGACTGCAGTCAACACTCAATGCAGCAAAGGTCACTCATTCTATAGGAAAAGTCAACTGCCCAGGGTGAGCTGCTGGGGGCAAGCCTCAGAGGGCAGGCTTCAGAGCAGGGGTGGAGGGCCAATGGCCTCTCGGGTGCTTCATGGAGGCACTTCGACCTCCTTCCTGCAGCCCTGATAGGCCCAAAGTGCAGGCCACAGCAGCTAAAGCCAGCCACATGGGCCCAGGGGGTCGTTCAGAAGCCTTCTAGGGCACTGGGTGTGTCTGGGCGACACAACCTCCCATGAGGAAGCCCAGAGAGGCCTAGACTGTGGCACCAGGGTGAGAAGACTCTTGGTATCTCATAGAATACAACAACCCTGAGAAGTAACGGGTAGTTTTTTCTGTTTTAAAGAGATTTAAAAATGAAACTCAGGGAGGTTAAGCAGTTTGCTCAAGTCAACCCCACTAGTAAGTGCCAAGGAGACATTCAAATTCAGTCAGTCAGCTTAATGCTGTTCCCAAATGTTAAAAGCAGCAAAAACTCCTGGTCTTTGCTGGGGACAAGACCTGTGATTCCAGTTTGTGGATTAGCTAGAGAATCTTCTGGAAAATGTTTGAGCTTCTCAGAGTGAAGAGCATTTTTTTCTAATGTAAGCACTTTCACTTAGGCCTTGGGGAGCCTAAGAGGTGTGGCTTGGCAGCAGCTGGGGCTGCACTAAGTCGGTGCCCGCCCGCCTGCCCACCAGGCTACAAAAGGAAATGGCTGACAGTGGGGTCCAGTAGGTGTGAACACTCCACTCCGCCTCTGAACCCACCCCACGGGAGGAATGCCGCAGGCTGGATGTTAAGAGTTAAAATAGCCCCCCTCCCCCAAGAGTATGGCCCCCAGACACCCTTTTAGCTCAGTAGTGAAGTTATCTCCGAGGTTCACCGTTCAGCCTGGGAGTGGACAGCCCCGTAAAACCAAATGGGACTAGTGAGGTACAGTAGTCCAGTGACAAGAGCCAGAAGGCAGAAGGGGACAAGGAAGCTGGTGATAGGGAACCCAAGGTTGAGTAAGGATATTGTTGATGTGTTGTGAGATTGTTAACCATTGTCATAGGGCAACACGTGTAGTAACTGTTAAATGAGAAACTATTTTGTTCTGTAAGCCTTCATCTTAAGTGAGAACAGCAGCACAATTGGAAGAGCATAGTCAATGTCACTGAACTGTGCACGTAGAAATTTTTGAAATGGTGTATCTTTGGCTATGTGTATTTTCACCAAAAAAAGCTTGAGAAGTTAGAGGGTTGACATGTTGTGGGGTTGTTAACCAATGTCATAAAACAATGCGTGTACTACTGTTTCATGAGAAACTATTTGTTCTGTAAGCCTTCACCTGAAGTACAATAAAAAAAATTTAAAAAAAAAATAGCCCCCCTCCCGCGAGAAAGGATGAACTGTGCCCCTCTCTCAGGAAAGTCAATAAACCCTGAGTGTAGAAGAGGCCGCTTCAGTTTCGGATTTGCTTTGCACAATCATTTTGAGTTATATAACCATGGACAGGATTGTGCAGTTCTTGCCTTGGCAAGAGGGAGTTCTTCCTGGAGTGCCCACTAACTACTTCCTCCTCTTTGGTTCCTTCTTACTAGGGGAACCGCTGGGACACCTTCTCCGTGCCACAACCTCCCACCTCACCACACACAGCTGCCTGGAAACCTGCTCCTAAACTGTCAGGCCTGGCTTGAGAACCACCCACAGGCAGCCCACGGGTGACCCCAGGAGGCCAGCTGGGCTGAGCAGTGACCCTCCCACCTCAACCTAGGGCCCTTGTCCTCTGTCTGAGGCTTCGCCCCTGGGGCCAGGGCCTTCACTGCACGCATAGCTGCCCTGAGTAGGCTGCAGGGCCACCCAAGCCCTATCAAAACTGACCACTCCCCACCTACGTATTTCCTTCCCTGAATCTCCCTTTGGACTTAGCCACAGAATCATCACATACTAGAGCTGCAAGCTTTGCAGATTGTCTAGCCCAACCTCCCCATTTTATGGAGAGGAAAACTGAAGGAGGGGACATATTACTGGCAGAGCTGGGACATGAGCTAGGACTTGTGTCTAGGTCAATTCTCCTTCCACATCACTGTATTGCCTCTCAAAGGAATGAGTCACCAATGGTGAAATCCAGCACTCTACCAGAGGTGAGATGTTTACCTGTGTTTTACTGATCACAGAAAGGCATTCAACTGTGTGGATTATAACAAATTATCGATAACATTTCAAACAATGGGAATTTCACAACACCTGATTGTGCTCATGAGGAACATGTACGCAGACCAAGAGTCAGTCATTCAAACAGAACGAGTGGATACTGCATGATTTAAAATCAGGAAAGGTGTGTGTCAGGGTTGTATCCTTTCACCATACTTATTCAATCCATATGCCGAGCAAATAATCCAAGAGGCTGGACTATATGAAGAACACGGCATCAGGATTGGAGGAAGACTTATTAACAATCTGTGATAAGCAGACGACACACCCTTTCTTGCTGAAAGTGAAGAAGACTTGAAGCATTTGCTGATGAAGATCAAAGACTACAGCCTTCTGTGGGGACCGTGGACTTGGGAAACATCTAGCTCAACTGACATAACATAGTTTATAATGTTCTTCATTCTACTTTGGTGAGTAGCGTCTGGGGTCTTAAAAGCCTGTGAGCCGCCATCTAAGATACTCTACTGGTCTCACCCCTTCTGGAGCAAGGGAGAATGAAGAAAACTAAAGATACAAGGGAAAGATTAGTCCAAAAGACTAATGGACCACAACTACCACAGCCTCCGCCCAAACTGAGTCCAGCACAAATAGATGGTGCCTGGCTACCACCACTGACTGCTCTGACAGTGATCACAATAGAGGGTCCCGGACAGAGCTGGAGAAAAATGTAGAACAAAATTCTAACTCACAAAAAAAGACCAGACTTACTGGCCCGACAGAGACTGGAGAAACCCAGAGAGCACAGCCCCTGGACACCCTTTTAGCTCAGTAATGAAGTCACTCCTGAGGTTCACCCTTCAGCCAAAAATTGGCCAGCCCCATAAAACAAAACAAGACTAAAGAGGCACACCAGCCCAGGGGTAAGGACTAGAAAGCAGGAGGAGACAGAAAAGCTGGTAACAGGGAACCCAAGGTCGGGAAGGGAGAGTGTTGACATGTCGTGGGGTTGTTAACCAATGTCATAAAACAATACATGTACAAACTGTTTAATGAGAAGCTAGTTCTGTAAACCTTCATCTAAAGTTCAATTAAAAAAAAATTAAAAAAAAAAGACTACAGCCTTCAGTATGGTTTACACTTCAACATAAAGAAAACAAAAACCCTCAAAACTAGACCAGTAACCAACATCGTGATAAATGGAGAAAATATTGGAGTTGTCAAGGATTTCGTTTTACTTGGATCCACAATCAACACCCGTGGAAGCAGCAGTCAAGAAATGAAAAGACGCACTGCATTAGGCAGATCTTCAAAAGACCTCTATAGAGTGTTAAAAAGCAAAGATGTCACTTTGAGGATGAAGCTGCGCATGACTCAAGCCATGGAGTTTTCAAATGCCTCATATACATGCAAAAGCTGAACAATGAATAAAGAGGACCAAAGAAGAACTGATCCATTTTATTTACAGTGTCGGTGAGAATATTGAACATACTATGGACTGTCAGAAGAACGAGCAATCTATCTTGGAAGAAGTACAGCCAAAATGTTCTTTAGAAGCAAGGATGGCAAGACATCGTCTCACGTACTTTGGACGTTATCAGGAGGGACCAGTCCCTGGAGAAGGACATCATGCTTGGTAGAGGGTCAGCAAAAAAGAGGAAGCCCCTCAACAAGATGGAATGACACAGTGCCACAGTAATGGGATCAAACATATCAACGACTGTGAGGATGGTGCAGGACCAGCCAGTGTTTTGTTCTGTTGTACACGGGGTTGCTGTGAGTCGAGACCGACTCGACGGCACCTAACAACAATAAGCAGAGGTAGGTTTTGAGCATAAAATCCAAGAGGCCCCTCGAATCACACCACACATCTGCTCTGTGTCCACTCCAGCCCCAAGTGGGTGTGCTCTGAGCCGCTTCTTCACTGGTGGTGGCCAGCTCACACTCAGCCCTCCCTTACTGTGTAAGCCCAGCTGTGTTTCATACCTTTGAGTATCTCGAAATGGATTCTGGGCAAACCCTGCCTTCACATGCCTGGACCAGGATGCTAGAAGGGGAGAGTCAAGGTACCAGGCGAGCAATCACCAAACCAGGGCATGTTGGGTTCTATGTTGATGGAGTCCCTGGGAGGTGTGAATGGTTAAGCACTCAGCTACTAGCTGAAAGGATGGTGGTTTGAACCCATCCAGAGGTGCCTGGGAGAACAGGTCTGGCCATCTGCTTCCAAAAAGTCACAGCCTTGAAAACCCTGTGGAGCACTTCTGCTCTGCACACGTGGGGTCGCCATGGGTGGGAAACAACCGAGAGAAACCAACAACATGTCGATACCGGGGGGTGGGGGGCAGTGTGCATTGGTGACTGGAGCCTCAGTTGGTGCAGGAGTTATCAACAGGCATGAACCAAAGCACCAGAGCGGGAGACTCCACTTCCTCCAGTGGTCAGGTGCCCTTTCCCTAAGGTCCCTCTGCCCAAAAAGGCCTCATTCAGCCCCCTCCCACAGACATCCCCACCCCTTAAGTCTGTGCCAGCCATGTGCTTACAGTACAGCTGAGAGGCAGCAGGATCAGGTAGAGCGCATGTGGATTGTAGCATATGGTGTTGAGGTTCATCCCGGCTGCCTTGCTTAGCAATTATTTTCCATGGAAGGCTCTTCCCTGGAATTTGGGGGAGGGGAAATGGTAGAAGAAAGGCTGGGATCCTCTCCCTGTCAGGCTGGCCCAGAGTTCAATTTGAGTCACTCACCACACCAAAGGCACTGGTGGGCAGCTTGGCCCACACCCAGCAACATGGAGATAAAGAACATCTGTGCCAGGCAAACTCCTGCCTCAGTGCCTTTGCACCTGCTCTTCCCTCAGCCTGGTGCACTGTCCCCACAGACAGCAGCACAGCCTGCTCCTTTACTGCATCAGGTCTACTCAAATGTCACTTCAGCAAGGCATCTCCTTTCCCATCACTCCCCTTGTCTCCTTCATGCTTTACTTTTCTCCACAGCACATATCATCTTCTTACATAGTTTTATGTCTTACAAGTTTATTTTGTTGTCTATCTTCCTCCAAAAAAGCGCAAACTCGAGGGGATGCCCCCTGCTGTGCCCCATTGCCTAGAACAGTGCTTGTACACACGGGCAGCTGCTAGGCACTGCCCACACTTCCTCAAGGAAGCACGAGAAAGTCACCCCACTGCCCTCCTGGGGACAGAGACAGGCATGAAGCACAGTGTCCTCACCAACTTTCCGCAACAGCAGGCACTGTACTGGGAGCAGGCGAGCCAAATGCCTGGGTCACCCCCACCGACCGTGCAGAGCCTCACAGCTGTCGGGCAGGGAGAAGGGTATCAGCTGATTCGGGCGCCAGAGGGCAGATGCAGGCTTGGTGGCGCTGTAAGTTTCTACAATTGAGGGGGTGGGGAATGGCGGTTGCAGCTTTAAGAAAAACAGATTAAAAATCAGGAATATGGCGTTGCTAGAGCCGTTCCCAAGGCCTTGGAAGTGGCGGGGCAAGTGAGGGGCCCTGAAGCTTCAGGGTGAATGGGCCCCTTACAGGGCCCAGCGCTCGACGCAGGAGGCAGAATGAGACGCGAATCTCTGCGGCGCTTTATTTAGACGGATCACATGCCTTGGCTTTCGCTACGTGGTGAACCCTTAAACTGCGAGCCAACGTTTCGCTTCTGTGCACGGAGCGGGTTGGCCTTCTCCCGGGTCCCTTTCTCCGGAGAGAAGAGCAAGGGGACGAGGGGAGAGAGAAAACCGGGGCGGTGGTCAGAGATGACGAGAAAGCACAATGCAACTTCAAGACCTGGAGATCAGCTTTAGGACTTCGGTGACGAACAAGTGAATTTCAGTGCAGGAGCGAGAAGCACCCCTCAGTATTAGCTCCTGGAGGCAAAACTCGCTGGGGACCCGGTCACCCAGCTCTGTCCTCCTCTGGCCGCGGCCTGCCGCCCGGCCGTGCCCACCGCCCCCGCGGTTGGGGACCACGCGCATTCCTGCCCATATGGCCCCCGCGCACTCCCAGGCTGACGCGCCGCTTCCCGAGTCTGCGTGCACTCCCAGGCTGGAAGTGCGCCGTTTGCAAGGGGCGGGCGGGGGTCTGGGGGTGATAAGCCGAACAGGTGCAACCCCAATGTGTTAGGGGTGGCCTGTCTGGAAGTCATATTTGAGCCCCTGCCCGACGGCGCGGGCCCGACCACGTCCCGCCATCCCACCGCCCACTCGGGGCCCCGCCACCCGTCCCTGGCAGCTCAGACGGTGGAGGATGCGCCCCACGCGCCAGTGCGGATGCGAATCCACACAAGATGCCGGGAGTGCGGTCCCCGCCGCCCGGGCCTGGAAGCTGCGCGCACAGACGCACCGCGGGCGCTTACACTCGTCCGGCTCCGAGGCTACAGCGGCGGCAAGCGCGCCAGGTCCCTCCAGCTCCAAGGCTGCTCCTGGGTGCGTCTGCGCCCCGTGCGGCCGCCCCAGGCTGATCCCGCCGGGCCTCTCGGCTCGGCTTCCGAGCGGGGCGTGTCTGCCGGCAGCTTGGTGTACCCAGCTTCAGCCCCGCCCCTCCTCTGTTTATGTGAGGTACCCGGGGCGATTCAATCTCCTCAAGGCTCCGCCTCCGCGTTAGAAATAAAAGGGCTTCTCAAAGTGCAGCCCGCTGACCTGGGTTGCTGAGATGAGTACAGAAATGGAGTGTAAGCCTTTTGGAACCCTTACCAGAACCAGTTGCTGCGAAGTCACTCCGACCACGGTGACCTCAATGTGTGTCAGAGTAGAAGTGTGCTCTGTATGGTTTTCAATGGCTGATTTTTTTCAGACGTAGATCGCCAGGCCTTTCTTCAGAGGCGCCTCTAGGTGGACTGAACTTCCGACCTTGGGTTAGCAGCAGAGCGCATTAACCGTTTGCACCACCCAGGGACTTAGAGACTCTTACAGCAATTTAATACGGTAATTTTGTCAGTTGAATCTGAAAACAAAAAGTCCAAGCTTGTGTTTTTGTGTTTTGGTTATTCCATTTTTCTAGCAAGTCATTGCTGTTGTATTTTACTTATGCAACAGCGTTAAACCTCAGATCCTCGTGCCTTAGAAAACCTGCCCTGTCACTTCCATCATTACTCCTCCTTACCTCCTCACAACCCAACCAACACCCATTCGTGTGCTCAGAATTTCAGTTGTTTAAACAAGTGGGCATCCGCAAGATCTCGGCAGGCAGATACAGCAAGGGGGCCTCGTGCAGAGCCTGCTGCAGAGGCTGTTAAATCCCTGACTGTTGCCCTTGAAGGGTCACCATGTCAGGTACCCTGCACACAACTTCAAGTTAAGGTTCACCACCCCCTGGGCTTTCTGAGTCTTGCCCCTCTGATCTCTTCAACCTGCTCCCCAACATGCACACTCCCAGTGAATGTCAAACAAGACAACACTGCCCGCTTGCTTCAGCTCTCGTACTGTAAACAATATCCTTTTCACCACGTTTTTCACGTTATTGTACTTTTTGTTGGTGATTTTGATGTTTAAAATGGCCCCTAAGCATAGTGCTGAAGTGCTGTCTGGTGTTGCTAAGCACAAGAAGGCCGTGATGTGCCTCAGGGAAAAAACACGTGTGTTAGATAAGCTTCCTTCAGAAACATGATATAGTGCTGTTGGCCATGAGTTCAACGTTAACGAATCACAACGTATATTAAATAACGTATCTTTAAACAGAAACACACATAGAACAAGTTTATGCGTTGATCACTTGATGAAGATGTTGTGACCAGAGACTCACGGGAACCTAATCCTGTATTCCCCCTAGAGCAACGGTTCAGTATGGGCTAATTCAGCACTTGCAGTGTCTTTATAGGACATAAATCCCATGAATAACAAGAATCAACTGCATCTGTGTCAAGATTAAGTTCACAAATCTACTGAAAGATTAAAGAGGTAGAGTCAGGATACCAAATGGCTAGATACCAAAATGTCCTAAAGAGAGAGCATTTTGTAAGAATGGCAATGACTCAGGATTGTTTCATAGCTGTGTCTTCTCATCATTTTTACAATCAAGTATATTTATCTTTCTTCCATGAACTTTATAGTTTTTGGCTTTATATTTAGGTCTTTGATCCATTTTGAATTCGTTTTTGTGTATGGTGTGAGATATGGGTCCTGTTTCATTTTTTTGCAGATGGACATCCAGTTTTGCCAGCACCACTTGTTAAAAAGACTGTCTGTTCCCCCATTTGATGGACTTTAGACCCGTGTCGAAGATCAGGTGACCGTAGGTGGATGGGTTTACATCTGGGTTCTCAATTCTGTTCCATTGGTCGATGTATCTGTCATTGTACCATTACAAGGCTGTTCTGACTACCGTACTTGTATAGTAGGTTCTGAGGTCAGGTAGTGCGAGTCCTCCAACTTTATTCTTCTTCTTCAATAGAGCTTTACTTATCTGGGGCTTCTTCCCTTTCCATATAAAGTTAATGATTAGTTTTTCCATCTCTTTAAAGAATGTTGTTGGTATTTGGATCGGGATTGCGTTGTATTTTCAGCATTGAATTGTCATTTTCACAATGCTGAGGCTACCTATCCATGAGCATGGTATGTATTTTATGTAGATCCCTTTGGGTTTCTTGCAGTAGTGTTTTATAGTTTTCTTTGTATAAGTCTTTCACATCCCTGGTTAGATTTATTCCTAAATATTTTATTTTTTTAGGGGCTATTAGAAATGGCATTGTTTTCCTGATTTCCTTTTCACTGTTCTCCTTATTGGAGTATAGGAATCCAACTGATTTTTGTATGTTTATCTTGTATCCTGCTACTCTGCTGAATCTTTCTATTAGTTCCAGTAGATTTCTTGTCTAGTCTTTAGGGTTTTTTATGTATAGTATCACAAATAGGGATAGTTTAACTTCTTCATTACCAATTTGGATGCCCTTTCTTTCTGTTTCTTGCCTTATTGCTCTAGCTAGGACTTCCAGCACAATGTTAAATAGGAGTGGAGATAAACAGCATCCTTGTCTTGTTCCTGTTCTCAAGGGGAATGTTTTCAGCCTCTCTTCATTAAGAATGATGTTGGCCATTGATTTTGCATAGATGCCCTTTATTATGTTGAGAAATTTCCCTTCTATACCTATTTTATTGAGAGTTTTTATCAGGAATGGGTGTTGGACTTTGTCAAATGCCTTTTCTGCATCAATTGAGATGATCATGTGATTCTTTTCTTTTATTTATGTGGTGGATTGATTTTCTAATGTTGAATCATCCTTGCACACCTGGTATGAATCCTACTTGGTCGTGGTGTGTGATTTTTTTGATATGATGCTGAATTCTATTGGCTAGAATTTTGTTGAGAATTTTTGCATCTGTATTAATGAAAGATATTGGTCTGTAATTTCCTTTTTTTGTGGCATCTTTGCCTGGTTTTGGTATCAGGGTTATGCTGGCTTTGTAAAATGAATTCGGAAGTATCCTTTCCTTTTCTATGTTCTGAAATAGTTTGAGTAGTACTGGTATAAGCTCTTCTCTGAATGTTTTGTAGAATTCTCCAGTGAAGCCATCTGGGCCAGGGCTTTTTTCTTTTAGGAGTTTTTTTTTTTTTTTTTTTTTTTATTACCTTTTCAATCTCTCCTCTTGTTATGGGTCTGTTCAGATTTTCAACATCACTTTGTGGTAGTTTCGGTAGGTAGTCTGTTTCTGGAAATTTATCCATTTCCTCTAGGTTTTCAAATTTGTTGGAGTATAGTTTTTCATAATATTCTGTTATAATCCTTTTTATTTCAGTTGGGTCTGTTGTAATGTCCCCCATTTCATTTCTTATTTGGGTTATTTGCGTCCTCTCCTGTTTTTTCTTTTGTCAGTCTGGCCAGTGGTTTGTCGATTTTGTTGATCCTTTCAAAGAACCAGCTTTTGGTTTTGTTGATTCTATTGTTTTTCTATTCTCTATTTCATTTATTTCTGCCCTGATCTTTATTATTTCCTTTCTTCTAGTGGCTGTGGACTCTTTTTGCTGTTGTCTATTTGTTCGAGTTCAGTAGTTAATGTTTCAATTTTGTCCCTTTCTTCTTTTTTGATGTGTGCATCTATTGCTATGAATTGTCCTCTGAGGACTGCCTTTGCTGTGTCCCAAAGGTTTTGGTATGATGTGTTTTCATTCTCATTTGATTCTAGGAATTTTTTGATTCCATCTCTGATTTCTTCTATTACCCAGTGATGTATAAGCAGGGTGTTATTCAGTTTCCACGTAATTGATTTTCTTTCTTTGCCTTTCTTGTTGTTAATTTCTACCTTGATGGCGTAGTAGTCAGAGAAGATACTTTGTATTATCTCAACGTTTTGGATCTTGTTGAGGATTACTCTGTGGCCTAAGATGTGGTCTATTCTGGAGAATGTTCCATGTGCATTGGAAAAGAATGTGTACTTTGCAGCTCTTGGGTGTAATGTTCTATATATGTCTATGAGGTCAAGTTGGCTGATTGTGCCCTTTAGATTTTCTGTATCTTTGTTGAGTTTCTTTCTAGATGTTCTGTCCTTTACTGAGAGTTGAAGGTGTGTTGAAGTCTCCTACTATTATTGTGGAACTGTCAATTTCTCTTTTCATTGCTGTTAGAGTTTGTTTTATGTACTTTGGAGCCCTGTCATTGGTTGCATAGATGTTTATTATGGTTATGTCTTCATGATGGATTGTCCCCTTAATCATTATATAGTGTCCTTCTTTGTCTTTTATGGTGGCTTTTGTTTTAAAGTCTATTTTATCCTGATCTTTTTTGGTAGCTGTTTGCTTGATATATTTTTTCCATCCTTTGATTTGTAATAAATTTATGTCTTTGTTTCTAAGGTGTGTCTCTTGTAGACAGCATATTGATGGATCCTGTTTTTTTA
This sequence comes from Dugong dugon, assembly GCA_030035585.1. Lineage (NCBI taxonomy): Eukaryota > Metazoa > Chordata > Mammalia > Sirenia > Dugongidae > Dugong > Dugong dugon. The sequence continues at coordinate 15,110,200 of CM057469.1, read as the reverse complement.
TCCATTCTGTCACTCTCCATCTCTTTATGGGTGCATTTAGGCCATTTACATTCAGTGTAATTACTGATATGTGTGAGTTTATTGCTGTCATTTTGTAGTGCTTTTTTTTTTGTGGTGCTGACATTTTCTTTGTTCCTCACGCTCAGCCGTGCTGAATTCCTTGTTTGTGGATTTTTTTTTCATTTCTTTTGTTTTTGTAGGTTTTGTTTTCACTAAGACTAAATCAAGTATATTTACCAATCACCTGTTTGCATATCATGATACCAACCAACCAACCAATAAATGGAGAAGATAATTTACAAAGATTTTGTTGGGGAATATCAGGAATAACAAAATTAAGTAATATATACTCTGCACTGAATCACCACAAATGGATACTAATGTTAGATTTTAGACTGATTATATATTTTATAAAAAGATGCAAATGAAGAGGGAAAATGCAAATGTTGGAACTTCAAGGATTTTCCTATGTCCACACAAAGGAGGAAGGGTACATTATTAGTCATCCAATTCTGGAATTCTTTTCAATGACTTCACAGACTCCCCTCACCCCCACTTTTTCCCAGGTTTCTTGAGATCTTTGAGTATACTCCCAGGATTTCAAGAGCAACGGTCAGGAACAAACAGTAAAGATCAAAGGTCTACAGAAGAAAGTAAAGATGCTGCCTGGCCTGTAAACACATAGTTCAAAAGCAATAAAGGCCCGCTTAAGCCCCCTATGGGCCTGCATTGAACACTGCATTATACTATGTCTTATTTGAGTCAGAGAAGCATTTTGTTCTCGCTCTTGTTTTGCAGGCGACTGGGAAACTGTTATTTTAACTTCACATTCTAATCGGAGTCATTTGTTCTAAGAGTCAGCTGGCTCTACAAGGTTTTTTTTTTTTTTTTTTTAATTGTACTTTAGACAAAGATTTACAGAGCAAACTAGTTTCTCATTAAACAATTAATACACATAATGTTTTGTGACATTGGTTGCCAACCCCACGACATGTCAACACTGTCCCTTCTCGACCTTGGGTTCCCGGTTACCACCTTTCCTCTCCTCTCCTGCTGTCTCGTCCTTGCCCCTGAGCTGGTGTGCCCCTTTAGTCTCGTTCTGTTTTATGGGCCTGTCTAATCTTTGGCTGAAGGCTGAAACTCAGGAGTGACTTCAGTACTGAGCTATAAGGGTGTCCGGAGACTATACTCTCAGGGTTTCTCCAGTCTCTGTCAGACAAGTAAGTCTGGTCTTTTTTTTTGTTAGGATTTTTCTCCGGCTCTGTCTGTGGCCCTCTACTGTGAACCCTGTCAGAACAGTTGGTGGTCTACAAGGTTTTTAAGACAACAGTAGTTCTCAGCCCTATCCTGCTACGCCCCTTCCCCACTTCCCTTCCTGAAGAGTGACACCACTTTCAACTCTTACCTGATTCTTTTGATATTTACTTCCATGTCTCTAAAAATGATATGCTTGCAGTGTTTCTTTTGTTTTTGCTTAAACCTCATTTTAGGCATTATCTACTGAAGACCTCAACAGATGTAGAAATTAAGTCTCTTCACCTGACCTCACTATACAGACTTCCCATCCTCTGCCACATTCCCCAAATGGTTATCTTCATTTTAGTTATTATTAATACTCAGCTTATTTATATTATGACTGTAGACAATTCACAGCTGATCCATAGTAAACTATGATTAAGTCTCTTTTCTTGTTGTGAAGGCTAAGGTTGTATGTCAACTTGGCTGGGCCATGATTATCAGTGGTCTGGCAGTTATATAATGATGTAGTCATCCTCCATGATGGGATCACAACAGAGGGTCCCAGACAGAGCTGGAGAAAAATGTAGAACAAATTCTAACTCACAAAAAAAGACGAGACGCACTGGCCTGACAGAGACTGGAGAAACCCTGAGAGTATGGCCCCCGGACACCCTTTTAGATCAGTAATGAAGTCACTCCTGATGTTCGCTATTCAGCCAAAGATTAGACAGTCTCATAAAACAAAACAAGACTAACGGGGCACAACAGTCCAGGGACAAGGACTAGAAGGCAGGAGGGGACAGGAAAGCTGGTAATAGGGAACCTAAGGTTGAGAAGGGACAGTGTTGACATGTTGTGGGGTTGTTAACTATTGTCATAAAACAAAATGTGTACTAACTGTTTAATGAGAAACTATTTGTTCTGTAAACCTTCATCTAAAGTACAATTAAAAAAAGGAAAAGATATTTGCAAAAAAAACCAAAAATTCAGTAATGGTAGCCTGGCACCATCCAGTTCTTCTGGTCTCACGGCAAAGGAGGCAATTAGTCACACATTCTATTTCCTCCTCCTATCCCTGACTCTCCTTCTTCCTCTGTTATGCCAGGCAAATAGAGACCAAATGTCGTGCCTTGGATGGCTCTTGCAAGATTTTAAGACCCAGGCACTACACAACGAACTAGGAGGTGGAACAGAAGCACTAAACACATTATTAGGCCAGTTAACTGGGAGGTCCCATGAAACCATGACTCTAAACCTCCAAACCAAGGAACAAATCCCATGAGGTTTTTGGTTGTACATACACAGCCTCAGCAGCTACTCTTTTTGTCTTTTTTTGTCATTGTTGTAAATATATCGATCACATAACTTTTGCCAGTTTAACTTTTTACAGCTGTACAATTTATTGACAGCAGTTACAACAATCAGCTGTGCAAATTAGTTATTTTTGTATATAGTACGAGGTAGGGATCAAAGTTCACCTTTTTACACATGGATATCCAATTGTTCCATCATCATTTGTTGAAAAGACTATTCTTTCTCCAGTGAATTGTTAGTGTACCTTTGGCAAACATCGGTTGTCCATATTTGCATGGGTTTGTTTCTAAACTCTATTCTGTTCCATCTATCTAGTTTTTAGCTTCACTGTAGCTTTATAAGACTTGAAATGACTTTTTTTGTTTTAGTTATTCTAGGTTCTTTGATTTTCCATATGAATTTGAGAATCAGCTTGTTAATTTCTACATAAAAAAGCCTGCTGGAGTTTTAACTGGGATTGCATATAATTTATAGTTCAGTTTGGGGGGAAATAACATCCTTACAGTAGATTCTTCCAACCCATGAATAAGACATATTGCTCATTTATGTCTTTTTCTCTCAGCAATGTTTTATAGTTTTCAGTGTACAGGTCTTACATATCTTTTGATGCTATTATAGATGATATTTGTCTTTTTAATTTTAATGTATTATTGCTTATCGCTATATATAGAAATAAAATCAATTATTATATACTGTTCTTATAACTTGCAACCTTGCTAAACTAACATATTATTTCCAGTAGCATTTTGTAGATTCCATGTTGTTGTTAGGTGCCATCGAGTAGGTTCCAACTCATAGCAACCCTGTCTACAACAGAACGAAACACTGCCTGGTCCTGCACCATCCTCACAATTGTTATGTTTGAGCCCATTGTTGCAGCCACTATGTCAATCCATCTCATCGAGGGTCTTCCTCTTTTTTGCTGATCCTCTACCAAGCATGATGTCCTTCTCCAGGGACTTGTCCCTTCTGATAACATGTCCAAAGTACATGAGACAAATCCTCGCTTCTAAGGAGAATTCTGGCTGTACTTCTTCCAAGACAGATTTGTTCGTTCTTTTCGCAGTCCATGGTATATTCAATATTCTTCGCCAAAACCATGATTCAAATGCATCAATTCTTCTTTCGTCTTCCTTATTCATTGTCCAGCTTTCGCATGCATATGAGACACTTGAAAATACCATGGCTTGGGTTAGGCACACCTCGAAGTGACATCTTTGCTTTTTAACAATTTAAAGAGGTCTTTTGCAGCGGATTTGCCCAATGCAATAATCATTTGATTTCTTGACTGCTGTTTCCATGGGTGTTGACTGTGGATCCAAGTAAAATGAAATCCTTGACAACTTCAATCTTTTCTCCATTTATCATGATGTTGCTTATTGGTCTAGTTGTGAGGATTTTTGTTTTCTTTATGTTGAGGTATAATCTGTACTGAATGCTGTAGTGTTTCATCTTCATCAGCAAGCGCTTCAAGTCCTCTTCACTCTCAGCAAGCAAGGTTGTATCGTGTGCATGTCACAAGTTGTTAGTGAGTCTTCCTCCAATCCTGATGTCCCATTCTTCTTCATATAGTCCAACTTCTCAAATTATTTGCTCAGCATACAGATTGAATAAGTATGGTGAAAGGACACAACCCTGACGCACACCTTTCCTGACTTTAAACCACAAAGTATCCCCTTGTTCTGTTCGAACAACTGCCCCTTGACCGATATACAGCTTCCTCAAGAGCACAATTAAGTGTTCCGGAATTCCTATTCTTCGCAATGCTACTCATAATTTTTTATGATCCACACAGTCTAATGCCTTTGCATAGTCAATAAAACACAGGTAAACATCTTTGTGGTACTCTCTGCTTTCAGCCAGGATGCATCCGACATCAGCAATGATATCTCTGGTTCCACGTCCCCTTCTAAATGTGGCTTGAACTTCTGGCAGTTTCCTGTCAATGTACTCCTACAACCACTTTTGAATGATCTTCAGCAAAATTTTGCCTGTTTGTGTGATATGAATGATATTGTTTGATAGCTTCCAATTTGATTCCGGTGTATTCTATCTGGCAAGGTCTACATGTATAGTCACTCTTTATGTTGTCGAAAACAGGTACGTGCTGCAATGAGTAGGTTGTTGGTCTTGCAAAATTCTATCGGTAATCTCTGCTGTCATTTCTGTCACCAAGGCCATAGTTTCCAACTACGGATCCTCTTCTTTGTTTCCAACTTTCCCATTCCAATCACCAATAATTATCAATGCATCTTGATTGCATATTTGATCAATTTCAGACTGCAGAAGTTAGTAAAAATTTTCAATTTCTTCATCTTTGGCATTAGTGGTTGGTGCTTAAATTTAAGTAACAGTTGTATTAACTGGTCTTCCTTGTAGGGGTATAGATATTATCCTATCACTGACAGCATTGTACTTCAGGAAAGATATTGAAATGTTCTTTTTGAAGATGAATTCAATGCCATTCCTTTTCAATCTGTCATTCCTGATATAGCAGACCATATGATTGTCTGATTCAAAATTGCCAATACCAGTCCATTTCAGCTCACTAATGCCTAGGATATCTATGAGTTCCATTTCATTTTCGACAACCTCCAATTTTCCTAGATTCATACTTCACACATTCCACATTCCTGTATGTAGTGGATGTTTGCAGCTGTTTCTTCTCATTTTGAGTCATACTATGTCAGCAAATGAAGGTCCCGAAAACTTGACTCCATCCACATCAAGGTCGACTTTGAGGAGGCAGCACATACTATATACAAAAATATGGTCAATTCCGTAGAATTCTCCATATAGACAATCACATTGTCTGCAAATACAGTTTACTTTTTCCTTTCCAATTTGGATGCCTTATATTTCCTTTTCTTGCCTTAATGCACCAGCTAGGATTTCCAGTATGTTGTTCAATGTTAGTGAATATTCCACATGCACTTTAAGAGAATGAGTATCGTTGGCGTGTTCTATAAAGAGCAGCTAGGTTCACTTGGTTGGTAGTGTCATTCAGTTCTTCTATATCCTTGGTAATTTTGTACTTACTGGTTCAATCTGCTGAGAGCACTGAGGTCTTCAGCCACAGCTGTGGATGTGTTTCTCTTTTCAGGTCTGTCACTTTTGGCTTCAAGTATTTGAAAGCTCCGTTTGTTATGTGCAATCACATTTAGGATTGTTGTGTCTTCTGGTTGAATCGACCCTTTTATCATTATATTCTGTTCCTCTTTATCCCTGGAAGTTTTCGTGGCTCTGAAGTCTACTTTGTCTGATATTAATATAGTCATGCTAGCTTTTTCTTGATTAGTGTTTGCACGGTACACCTTTTTCTCTATCCTTTTTTTAGCCTACCTATATTGTTACATTTGAAGTGTTTCTTGTACAGAGCATATAGTTGGTTCACTGTTTTTTAATCCATTCTGACAATTTGTGCGCTAAGACCATTTGCACTTAACGTATTCACTGATATAGATTTGCATAGAGTTCTACCGTTTTATTATTTGCTTTGTGTTTGTTTCCTCTGTTTTTTACTCGTTTCTCTTTTCCTTCTCTTGCCCCCCCCGTAATTAAACAATTTTTAGTATTTTATCTGTTGTGTTTTTGACTATATTTCTTTGCACAGTTGTCTTAGTTGATCTAGGGATTAGAATATACATACTTTAGCTTTTTAGCTTAGGTAGAATCAGTATTTTACCACTCTGAGTGAAGCATAGAAAACTTACCCTGATTTAGGTCCCTTTATCTTCCTTCTTTATGTTATTACACCTACATACATGGGAAGTGCCATCAGACAATGTTATCATTTATTTCAGTCGTCGAACATTTTAGAGAACTCATTATTTTTTACTCAGGTAATTACCATTTCTGTTGCTTTTTCTTCTTTCCTGAATGTTTCAATTTTCCCTATGCTTTCATTTCTTTTCTGTCTGAAGAACTTCTTTTACTACTTCTTTTAGACTAGGTCTGCTGGTAATAAATTTCCATTTTCCTTCATCTAAGAATGGCTTTCATTCCTGAAGGATAATTTCACTGAATATAGATTTCTGGGTTGGCAATTCTTTTCTTTTAGCATTTTAAAAATGTTCTGCCATTTCCTCTGGCCTCCATGGTTTCTGATGAAGAATCCAGTCATTCAAATCACAGTTTGTCTTTAGGTAATGTTTTGTTAAGGAGCCCTGGTGGCGTAGTGGTTGAACACTTGGCTGCTGGTAAATCAGTGGCTTGAATCCACCAGCCACCCCAAGGGAGAAAGATGTGACAGTCTGCTTCCATAAAGATTACAGACTTGGAAACCCTATGCGGCAGTTCTGCTGTGTCCTATAGGTCACTACGGGGTCATTATAATTCGGAATTGACTAGATGGCACATTAACAACATGCTTCTCTCTGGCTATCAAGATTGCTGTCTTTAGTTTTCAGCAGTTTCGCTATAAAGTATCTGGGAGTGGCTTTCCTTGGGTTTATCCTGTTTAGGATTAACCGAACTTCTTGAATCTCTAGTTGTTTTTCACTAAATTCTGGAAGTTTTTACTCATTATTTCTTCAAATATTTTTTCAGCACACCTTCTCTTCTTCTGGCACTCCATTTGAAGCTCTGCTCATTTTCCACCCTGTCTTTTTTTCTTTGTTTGTTCAGATTAAATAAATTCTATTCATTGACTCTTACCTCTATCATTTCCATTTTGCTAGAGACAATTCAGTGAGTTTTTAATTTTGGTTATTGTGTTTTTCAGGTCTAAAATTTCCATTTGACTCTTCTTTATATATTTTCTTTGCTAAGATGTTTTTTCCATTGGTTTCAACTATACTCATGATCAACTGCTGGAGCATTTTTATAATAGCTGCTTTAGTGTCTTTTGCCAGTTAATTCCATCTTTGGTGATATTTTCAGTGCTAGTGTCTGTCAACTGTCTTTTCCCACATAAACTGAGATGTTCCTATGCCAAGTAATTGTGGATTACTTGATATTTTGAATTACTTAACGTACTAGTTAGGGACCCTAGGTGGCACAAATAGTTTACACTTGATTACTAAGCTAAAGTTTGGCGGTTCAAACCCATCCCCCAGAGGTGCCACAGAAGAAAGGCCTGACAATCTACTTCCATAAAGATTACAGCCAAGAAAACCCTATGGAGCAGTTCTACTCTATAACACATGGCGTTGCCATGAGCTGGAATCGACCTGATGGCAACAAGTTTTTTTTTTTACGTACTAGTTACAATTTAGGTAACTAGTCCTCTTATTTAATAACTTTATTTTGTGCAGACACAAATAAATACAAGTTTTATATTTACAAATATTAGCTTCCATGGGGCAATCTTGTCTTGCTTCTCAACTACCAAAGAGGGCATTTAATAATAGACACTGCTCAGCAGAAAAGGCAGATATTACCTATAACTACTTAAAAATTATGAGAAAACCTAAAGAGTTGGTTACCCTTTCCCCTGAAATAATATAATAATAGTAATAACCATTGCTATCATTTATTCAGTCTTATTATATTCCAGGCACTGTGCTAAGAGTTTAAAATGAATTATATAATGTAATCTTCCTAACAGTCTTATGAGGAAGGTATTATTTTTACCCTGGTTTTCAGTGAAGTAAATGGTGGTGTAGAGAAGCACGTTGTCTAAGATCCCAGAATTAGGAAGTAATGCAACCAGGATTCCAGCACAGGTAATCTGACTTCGAACTTCTGTTCTTAACCACTCTATGAGGTACAATGACTCAAAGAATACAATACCAAACTGAGCAGTCCTTACTCTTCCAGATCATCTTTATAGAGTAGTGTTAAAAAGTAGATGTAAAAAAAAAAAAAAGTGGAAGATGTAAATGAGAAACAAAAAAAGGCCAAAAAGAACCTCAGTGACCCTATTAATTTTGGGGGGGAGGGACCCACTTCAAACAATAAACACTACACAGTTGGATGCTACTTCCCTTATTCAAGAAAACAACTTTGCTGTCAACATACAGCTCAGAAAAAAATCATATAGTAATAAGTGCTGAGAAATAAAAATCCAAGAAGACATTTTTTTCAGTAACATTAGGCTCACTTCAGACTAAATGAATACAGTATGTCCCAGTCAAGAAATCATTAACTCTTGAGAAGTTAAAAACTTCAACAGAATATATATTTGAGTAATATTTTATTTGCTGACCTCTTTGAACATGCCGAAATTCATACTGATAATGGAACTTTCCATATGAAAGGGTCGCTCAACATGACAAATTTCTAACAAAAAATATTTTAATTAGTCCCTTAATTTCACTCTTGAAGAATCAACATGTGATAATTACATTTAGGTGGTAAAATTCAGGTTACAAATATAAAATAAATATCAAATAATACCACATTCTGGTTTACTGGAAAACATAACATTTATAAGTCATGCTTAACACCATGAGAAAAAATGGGGGGGGGGGGTGTCATGGAGGTATGCAAAGATTTAACAATTCAAATAATCCTTAGCCCTTTTGAGAAACTATAGATAGGAAATACACAGTAAATATTCCTGTAATATGGTGATTTCAGTCCATTAGAGATCATCATTCAGCTTAACCATTCAAAGTAACTACAGTTGTTTCTGATCACTGAGAAATGGATTCAGAGTAAGTCATAGTTCAACAAGCAATCACAATACAAATCCCTTACATTCAAAAATATAGACTAAATCTGGAAAGTTTAAGGTAAAGCATACCTGTCATTCAAAAGTACTTTTAGATATAATTGAGATTATACTACCATACATAATTAGATATACTATGTGCATAGTTAATTCCAGTGGCTATTTTATATTTGTTGGTCATTAATAGCACAAATTTTTATGCTCCAAAAGAAATGTCAATCCAGCAAAATGTTAACATGTAATTTTCTTTTAAAGATAGATTAAATTTAAGGAACAACTGGCTTCTCCTGATACCTCATTTTCAAATTATTGATACCAATTTACCAGAGAAATAATTATCTATTTTGCCTAGCATAATATAATTCGCAAAGACTTTCTTAGATGCCTATCTTGCTCAATTTCCAAAAAATAAATAAAGGCTCTCTTGCTCTCTAAACATTAAAAAACAAAGTACAAAAAAGATCTCTCAGATACTGATCAGATCTTGAATAACCCACTCAGTTACATAAAGTATTTTCTGTTCCAAAACTTTCTCAAATTCAAAAGATATTTACTTCCTAAAACAAGAGTCTTCATTTCAAACCATTCAGTCTGTTTCCATGGCAACACTGCGGGATTCCTTGGCTACCATAAGTCTCATTAGTTGACTGTGGAATTTTTCAATCTTCTTTACATCTTGAGCTTGGTCTGTTCTATACACCAAACACTGTCAAAAAGTTTTAAAGTACACATTAATTATGTAAAATTAGGAATCGACAACATAGAAAGCATAGTTGGGGAAAATTTTTAAAGCCTTTCCTATCACTGTTTTGCTGTATTGTCTCTGGAGACCATACTAAAGAAAGGGTATTCAAGTTTTCAAACCTCTAGCAACTACACTCCTTAAATACAGCATTTTAAATGCCATTGCTGTGGATGAAAAACTGAATGAACTTTATCACAGCCTTCTCAAAAATGACCAGTTAAGTAATGTCTAAAATCCTGCAGTGGATGAGAAGACATATATTAGGAAAAGCATAGAAATTTTAAGATCTACTATTTGTGAAACTGGGGATTTGATAATGATAATGATAATAATAATAATAAATAAAAGATCTAGAATCCCCTGCTTATAGCTGCTGGTCAACACCCTAAATTATAACCAGATAAATCTGTCAAATCTTGATTTTCTGAATGTATTTATCACTGTTAAACCTAGGGTGTTAAAAGTCCCTAATAGTTAACCAAATTCTTCCTCGCTCTAAGTCAATTTCTTCATTAAATATATACTTAAGATCTGTTTATGGTTGATCATAAAATCATTTGTTCGAGAATCTTTAAAACATCAAATTTAAGCTGGCAGCCTTTTTCCTCATTTTGAAATATAGATTCATTTTTCTTTAGCCCATGTTGAGGGTTCATATGAATTTCAAACATTCCTACAATAATATTTATCAATTTAAGTAATTTAGAGTTCAACTTAACCATGTCCAGCTGATATGAATTCACTTAGCCTTTAAAGCATTCACTTTATCTTATTTTTATCCACACAATGTACCAACACGTGTGGCAGTCTTGTAAAGAGCCCATAATAATCATGACCATTCAAATTTTAGTTCACGTGCTGTGAGAGAATGTATATACCGTCTCACTAATGTTTATGACAGAGAAAGATTTTAGGTCCATAGAGGACAGAATTATAAATCAGCCATGGGATCAGAAAAAATTATGCATAAACAGGATTATAAAAAAAGTCAAAGCAACATGGTGATAATAATGAATGAAGTCTAAGACTGAGTTTTCTGAAGAAATTATTAGCTATTAAAATAAGTTAGTGACAGAAATGTACAAACTTTTCTTTACAAGATCCATTAGAAAACAGATTTTTACTGTTGGGGCTGATTTATGTTTTCTATTTAGAAGGATGGATTTGATTGCAACTTTGGTCCCTTCTAGACATGGACTAGTTTCTCGGTAATTTTAAGGAAGGGAACAAAAAGTATTTTCCATATTTAGATCTTGTCATACGACTCAACAATGTTAAATACAGTTCTTTCTGATATTGCCTACCATGGATTCTTAACTATATTTAATCATTACTTGGGGTAAGAAAAAAAAAAACCAAACCCGTTGCCGTCAAGTAGATTCCGACTCATAGCGACCCGATAGGACAGAGTAGAACTGCCCCAGAGGGTTTCCAAGGAATGGCTAATGGATTCAACCTGCCGACCTTTTGGTTAGCAGCCGAATTGCTTAATCACTGTGCCACCAGGGCTCCATGTATAGTACGATGGGGGTAGAACCGCCATTATTTGGAAATAAAGCCTTCCACATAAAAACCAATTCTACATTTTCCCCTACTTTTAAAACAGGATGTATCAGTTTCTCTGATATACCTATCCACTCTGTGACACCATTAAAATTCTTCTAAAATCGTGAATGCTCATGATTCAAGAATACATTAATTAAAATCAACTAAGTGGCAGGTACTCATACTAGGTGCTTTCACATATTTTGTTTACTTCCCACAACAACCCAACAAGGTAAGTAGTTGGTGCTATCACTATGGTACTTTACAACAGGAAAATTGAGACCCAGAAGGTTACTTTATTCCAAGGTCAAAATGCTAGTAAATGGCTAAGCAAGGATTCAAATCTCTTCAATCTAAGTTTAACACACAACACCTCAATTTACTCCTCCTTTTTCATATTTCCAGCTACTTCACCAATTCAACTAGTGCTTGAAAAACATGGTCATCATTAAAAGATATGACTTCATGCAATCCCACAATGGAACCTTGAACACACATATAGTATCATATACAATCAAGGACAAAAGCAATTTTTAAAATCACACATTACAAAATGTTTAAAATAATCCATTAAAAAAATGTTTCCTCCATTCCCAAAGCCATCTCTTCAGACAAAGATTAGACTAGACTATAAGACATAAAATGATACTCATTAAGACTGTGCTTCTTAGTTCAAGTAGATACACAAGACTAAATGGGCAGCTCCTGTCCAGAGGTGAGATGAGAAGGCAGAGAAGGACAGGAGCTGGCTGAATGGACACGGGAAATCCAGAGTGGAAGGGAGGAGTGTGCTGTCACATCACAGGGATAACAAATAGGGTCACATAAAAATGTGTGTATAAATTTTTGTATAAGAAACCTGAGCTGTAAATTTTCACCTAAAGCCCAATTTAAAAAAAAAGAATGTTTTCACTGAAAGAAGAAAATGAATGAAGGAAAAGAAAAAGTTTCCTAAGTACCTTCTAGGTCAAGACATCATGCTAGGCATTAGAAATACAAGCAAGCCTATTACTGATCTCTGTTGTCTTAAAGCTTGCAGTCTATTAGAAAAGACAAACGTGAAAAAACAATTGTGATACAGCACAAAAAGAGACAAAAAGAAAAGCAAGAGAAAAATCCTCTTGAGCTGAGTTTTGAAAGATCAGCAGCAGTCTTGCCACAGTGGGGGTGAGAGCCACAGTGGGATTCAACAATCCAAAGGAGGACACAGAATGTTCAAAAGCACAGAGACCTAAGACGGCAGGGCATACTAAAGGAGCTCTTAAGTAATGCAGAAAGGGGATTAGAGGGATGTAAGGGCAGCATTCACGTAATGGGTAATGAGCAGTCACTAAAGACTTTTAAGCAGGGCAGTAACAATCAAATTTGCATTTTTAGAAATTATTCTGGCAGCAGTATAGGATGGACTGAAGGATGAAGCGGAAGCAGGAACATGTATTAGGAGCCTATTCGAATAATCCAGACAAATGATGAGATCCTAAACTCGAGAGGGACAGTGAGGAGGGAAAGGACATGACAGGAAACAAGAGATGAAGGAACTTGAATCACTAATTCCAAATGCCCAACAAAGTACATGGTACACAGCAGGAGATCAATATGAGTTTGTCAAATGAAGAAATAGTGGACATGAGAATGAGGGAAAGAAAGGGATCAAAGGGAACTCCCAGGTTCTAGCTGCACAATAGTACAATTGAGCTAGGAAGCAGAAGGAGCCAGTCTGAGAAGAGATGATGAGTTCTCTTCTGGACAGGTTAATTATAAGGGGTATGTGAGGTAAGAATGCTTAGAACTCAGAAGAAAAATATGAGCTAAACATACATATTTGGAAATATAGATAAAGACATAGATACAAGCAGTCAGTGAACTCAATGACTGTGAACGGATTGCTCCAAAAGAGGAAGTGGTATGAAAAGATGACCAAGGACAGAATCCTGCGGAAAGCAACATTTATGGGGACACATCAGAGAAACAGCAAACGAGACAACGGAAACAGAAAAAGAAAACCAAAATAAAATGGAGCCATAGGTGCTGGAGTAATCATTTCATTACAGAGTGGTTTTCTGTACCAAAGGCGGCAAGGAGGTCAAGTAAGAGCTGAACTGCTGAGACCACTGTGTTTGAAAACTAAGGGGCTGCTACCTCACCAAGAGCAATTTCAGCGAAATACTGCATGTAGAAACCAGATGGCAGAAGGTTAAGGAATTAATTGGATGTGAGGAAGTGATAAGAGTGGGCAGATCAGGAAAGGAGACAGACGCCTATAAAGCCTAGAACCTGTGTTCAAATTCCACCATTTACTTCTCACATGCCAATAATGAAACCTCTACCCCCTTATATCTAGTTTTGGTCTCTATAATCCTCTTCCTCAAGGCCTGAAAAAAGCAATTATTGGGCTAGACTTGATATACTTCATTAATGAAGCAAGTTAAATTAGTTTTTGAGAGACTATAGAAGTAGCTTCTAGAATGAAAGCTCTCAACTTTGGAATGAAATGCAAAATAAGCATCCTAAGGGATAATCTGCATAAATTCTATTTAAATAATTTCAAATAAATGATTGCTGGTAGCTCAAAGTAATATGAAAGTATGCAATAAAAATGTATACTTACAACTAAATCATCTGTTACTTTAATACACAGACTCCCATCAGTATGCCTATATTTGAGAACCACACGTGCCTGAAATAAAAATACATATTTAGAAACAGTGAAGATAGATGACATTTCTCGTAAGTAATTTAGTCTTCAGGTGGGCTAAAAAGGATCCCTTTAGAATTAATAACCATCTAAAGGTACCTTTACTGTAAGCTTATCATTAGTGTAATGAGGTAGAAAACAGGATTTTAGTTCATCCCTATTGCTACAATTTCTTTTTTAAATCTTAAATGGCTAATTAAAAGGTCCAAATCCATCCCTGAGGAAACAGTGCTGCAGTCATAGTTCATACTTTCCCTGCGATGAAGCCCTGAGGGGTGGATTCAGACCAAAGTATCCAGAAAAATCACGCAAAAACCAAAAACCTGTTGCTGTGGAATCGATTGCGACTCACAGCGACCTTATAGGAGCACGACCTAATGCATTATCATATAAAAACAGAATTCTGTGTCGAAAAGAAACCTCCATCAACAACTTTTCCAAAAACTAGAGTAACACCTATACTGTCATGCTACATAATACTTTTTTGTTGTTTAGTATTCTACAGTTAGGCAGCCAAGACATCATTTAGATGCCAACATAATCCTATAAACCCTTTGCTGTTAAGTCGACTCTGACTCACAGTCACCCTACAGGACAGAGGAGAACTGCCCTACAGGATTTCCAAGCCTGTAATCTTTAAGGAAGAAGACTGCTACACCTTTCTCCAGAGAAACGACTGGTGGGTTTGAACTGCTGACCTTTTGGCTGGCAGCTGAGAGCTTAACCACTGCACCACCAGTGCTCATGACCCAAGTCACAGTATTTTCAATCACCTCACAAGCATGCAAAAGCTGGGCAATGAATATAGAAGACCAAAGAAAAATTGATGCCTTTGAATTATGGTGCTGGCGAAGAATATTGACTATACCATGGACTACCAGAAGAACGAACGAATCTGTCTTGGAAGAAGTACAGCCAGAGTGATCCTTAGAAGTGAAGATGGCGAGACTTCGTCTCACATACTTTGGACATGTTATCAGGAGGGACCAGTCCCTGGAGAAGGACATCATGCTTGGTAAAGTAGAGGGTCAGCGAAAAAAAGGGGGACCCTCAACAAGATAGACTAACATAGTGGCTGCAACAATAGGCTCAAATAGCAATGACTGTGAGGACGGTGCAGGACTGGACAGTGTTTTGTTCTGTTGTTCATAGGGCCACTATGAGTCGGAACCGACTTGATGGCATCTAACAACATAATCCTATAAAAGAAGAAATAGTACAATAAAGTTTCCAACTTCTGTGGAAATTTTTTTGTCTTTTAATGATGGATTCAAGCATAGTATATTGCAGTAGAGTGAGTTTTCCGCTAACCAATATAAGTAGCTCATATTTAGCCGTTTCACAAATTGCTAATCTACAAAGCCAAGCCAAAGCAGGCACATAATTTAAAAACGGTTACAATGTAGTACCAGAAGCCTTCAGACAATTCTGGAAACTAAATAACAAGGGCTAATACAGCTATAACTCAGTTTTTCCCATTATGCTCCTTGTTCTCCTAGAATTGCAGAAAAATGTCACTAGTCTTGGTCAGGAAGGAAAGGGAACTCACCAAGCATTCAAACAGATATAAATAATAACAACCAATTATCCCCAGAAATAAAAAGGAACTGAAACTTAAAAGGTGCTAAGCAGGACAACTATGTAAAGTTTTAACTTTCAGAAGAAGACTCACTGGCTTCAAGAGGAGAAGTGAGAACAGTTAAAAGGTCTACGATGCTACAAGAGGTCCATTTTGTAACAAGTCACACTTGTTACTGTGTCAGGTACCACAGAGAAGGAAAAAGAAATCAAGGTTCTTCCCTCTTGGTTGGTAGGTTGGTTAGGTGCCACCGAGTGGCTTCCGACTCATAGCGACCCTATGGACGAGAGAACGAAACACTACCCGGTCCCGTGCCATCCTCACAGTCGTTGCTGTGTTTGAGCCCACTGTTGCAGCCACTGTGTCAATCCATCTCATTGAGGGTCTTCCTCTTTTTCGCTGACCCACTACTTTACCAAGCATGATGTCCTTCTCCAGGGACTGGTCCCTCCTGATAACATGTCCAAAGTATGTGAGATGAAGTCTTGCCATCCTTGCTTCTAAACAACATTCTGGCTGTACTTCTTCCAAGACAGATTTGTTTGTTCTTCAGGCAGTCCATGGTATATTCAATATTCTTAGCCAACACCATAACTCAAAGGTATCAATTCTTCTTCAGTCTTCCTTACTTATTTTCCAGCTTTTACATGCACATGAGGCGAATGAAAATATCATGCTTTGGGTCAGGTGCACCTTAGTCCTTTGAATTCAACCAATCAAAATAACTGAAACACAAGACAGAATGAAAGTAAGTCCTATAAAGACATATACAGGTAAAATGCTAAAAGAGAAAACCAATGTTTACTGTGTGTAAAAAGGCTTCATGAAGTTGCCTCTGAAGATGCTTCCCCCCCGCCCCCCCAGCCCTTTAAGGAAGAAGGTCGAAGGAGAAAGGCTGACGAAGCAGTCTGAACAAAGATAAGATGAATTCTGTAGTTTCATGAGGATAGAGGTGAGGTTCTGTGAAAATGGTGGGAGACAAAGCCAGAAAAATGAGAGTCCAACTGGACTGAGACTTTATCCAGTAATCAACGAAGAACGAGTTTTTGAGTGGGAGACTGAGCGAATTCAATTTCTGTTTTTTAGACAGTTCTGGTGGGAGTATGGAGGAGGGATAAAAGACAGACAGGCCAATTAAGGGGTCCTTATAATGGTCCTACAGCAGTAGCATCTGCAGTTAGAGCAATGCAAATGAGAATAGGAAAAGGTGATGGGGAGAGAGCAAGAGAGAATTTGGAAAAAAGATTTCAAAGAGTTCTGACAGAAAGTCATTTCTTCTTTAGCTCTGCTGGCAGCATGGATTGGTAAAAATAGCATGGTCTTGAGGTTTAGAGACCTGGGTTCAAATTTTAGCTTAATATCTTATTAGAGAATAGGCAAATTATTTAATGTATCTAAAACAGTTTATTCATCTGCAAAAGGAGCTAACTTCTACATCAACAAATTACTGTAACTGTTAATATAAAGACAATATATGTAAAATGCCTGTCACATAGATGGCACTCAATAAAACTGTTACTCAACTCCCTATACACACACTCATCCTCTCCCCTCAGCACCAAAAGATCAGAGTAAAAATCCAGTGGATTTTTATCAAGAGGATGCAGAAGTTTTTAAGCCACTAGAATTTTCTGATTGGGTAAAGAGCCTCTCCTGCGTATTACAGACATGCTTTGTTCACGACAATGCTCTACTATTACCATTTTATTTTCATTTCCCCTCCCACTACCAACACACCCTAAAATATAATTATTCTTGATGTGAATTCATATATTCTCTATTGTCTTTTCAAATATTTTTAGTTTACAGGGTGGATACTTCAAGACAGGAATCCTATATGGTCCTCGTGGTACACTGCTTGAATGAGGAAAACAAATGGCCGGACGAACAAGGGAAGTCAACCAAATGGAGGAGCCATAAATTATGGGCCAGAATCATGAACAAACTACTCGATTTCAAAAATATCTAATTCACTTCATCATTTATCAATTTATTGCAAAGAATGGACCTGAAAATGTTACAGCTTCTTGTTACTTTCTAGCTCTTACAATGTGTCTAATGCTAGTTTTATTCAATACATCACCACACTCTGCTGCACAGTTAAAAGTGATACTCACTATAAACAGCGTGTAGTATCGGAGTTACAGGTTAGCAGCCCACTGATGTATACATTTAAAACAGACTTCATTTTATTTAATGATCACTAAAAACCTCACATAGTACATCATATCCTGAGCCCTCATTTAACTGCTTTTAAAGTTTCTCTTTTCTGAGCGGTACATTCACAACACAGTATATCTATAATACCCTCGAATGATACCAGCTCCTTGAGGGTTGGGGCTGAATCTTACCTTTGTTCTCTCACAGAACCTAATGACAGTGAGTAAATGGAGCAGAAGGGACAAGACTAAGTTACTGTAGTCATAAAATACAAGGATATCATATATAACCAGGACTCCCAGTATAAAATCTCTCTAAAAATGTTGACTGTAAAAAAAAAAAAAAAAAAGTACTTTTAATTAACAAGGAATTGCCTCAAATTTTTTTATAGATGACAATAAAGTAAAAACTCACGAGAAGAAAAATCAAAGGACCTCAATGCTAAACTCCCATCAACTGGACTTCTTTGCTTAACACTGAGCTCACCTCTAGCATCATCATCTCATAAATTTTATGGGACCCATGAGTGGATTTCTGGCATCAATGAGCCCCCTAAAATTGTTTACAAACATTTACGTATGTGCATTTTTCTGAAAAAAAGGGTATATACATTCTTATATTTTCAAAAAGCCATGGAACTCCAAATAGGGGCCTTGCAAAAATATCTGAGCGGTGCAAAAAAAACATCACCACCGTTTTCACGGGAAGAGCCCCAAACTGGCGGCCGAAGCTGCAGGCGGAGGAGCCCTGGCCTTAGAGACACGTAAACCAACCAAACCCAAAAGGGAATTCAGGGACTGGGGACGGAGGGAGGCAGAAAGTAGACCTGTTCAGAGCCCTGAAACGTCCCTGACTTTCGTCCCTTCGACGCTGGATCGCGGTGAAAGGGACAAGAAACAACAGGATCAATCAGACTTCAGCGGCGTTATGTCTCCACTCACTCCCAGAACTTCCTAGGGTGCTAAAGCTGCTCAGAGAAGCCGAGGAGACGGAGCGAAAACATTCGACCCGGGCTGTCACCACCAGCTCCCTGCCCGCGATTTACCTTCATAGGGTCGGCGAGGTAGAGTTTCTCGGCTGCGCGGCTGAACTCCTCCCAGGTCTGGAACTGCGGCATCCTGGCCCGGGGTAGAAAGGGAGAGGGAGGCAAGGCCGGGGGACTGGAGGCGGACAGGCGCCACCGGCTCAGCCCACCTACCTACCTACCCCACGCTTCCACCGGTCCACTCAGAAGTTCCGGCCACCCAAAGATGGTTGTGCCACCTACCACCAACGCCTCATTCCATTGGGCAGCCCTGAGCACCCTCGCCCAATGGGCAGGAAGAATGTTGCCAGGGTGGGGGCGGAGCCCGGAGCGAGTGGCTCTAGGAGCTGGCCCAGAGAAGCCGAGAGCAGGGTAGCTAGCACAGCGCCATCGTTAGGACTGGAGGAGCGGCGTCTGTCCCGCTATCCTCTGGGACAGACGATAAAGCCCAGGTTCCTTCGACAAAGATTGAACGGCTCTGTGATAGGCGCTGGAGATGCAAGAATAAAGACGACAGGGTACGGCCGTCACACACACAGCCTAGTGAAGGAGGGAGGAGACATAAATACAGGAATGCAACCAAAAACTTTATATGACAGACATTTTCGTCGGGTCAGTGGAGCACGAAGGAAGAATGATCACTTATAGGTCGGCCTTTGGTTTAGGGGATGGAGGAAGCGAAAATGCAAGGCAGAAGCCATATCATCACTTATGCCATACTAAGAAATCTGAACTTTGTCCTCCAGCAATGCGGTGCCATTGAAGGGTTTCTTGCTTTAATCAAGTTTATTTAGGTATATTTTATATACAATAAATGCACACATTTTAGGCATGCAGTTTGATGCATTTTGACAAATGTATATGTGTATATATATGTGTGTTACCAATGCCACACTCAAGATATAGAACATTTCATCTCCTTCCAAAAAAAAGTTCCCTCCTGCTTCTTTATATTCAGTTCCTTCCTTCACTAGTCAATGATCTGCTTTCTGCTATTATAGATTAATTTCTCCTGTCCATGGAAGGGCTTTAAGCAGGGAAGAACATAATCAGTAAGACTCTAGTTGCACCTCAAGACTGAATTGAATTGGTGCAAACCTAGCTAGAGGCAGGCGGACCTCTTAGGATGCTGTTACAGCTAAGGCAGTAACTTAGGAACAGAGAAGAGGCTAGAGATTCCAGACTGGCTTGGTGAACGATTAGATAAGAGCATGCAGAAGAGGAGGGGATAGAAGATGACTCCCAGGTCAGAGGAGGTGGCAGTGAAATTGAGTCCTACAGGAAAAAAGGAAGAGGAATGAGTCTGGGAGGGCTGGGGAAGATGAGTTTAATTCTGGATTTGATGAGCATGAATTATTTTTGGGACATCCTGGTGGAGATGCCCAGTAGCTAGCTGGGTATCCCAGTCCAAAACCCCAGGAGAAGTATGAAATTAGAGTTGTCAGTAGAAAGTCAGAGTTGAGCTTTCCTGGGAAGTGTACATAGCATAAGAAGAGAAGACCAAGGACAAAACCCTTGAAAACACCCACACATGGCAAGAATTAGGGAGAGGGAGCAGAGACTACAAAGGAGGTAGAGGAGAAACTATCAGAGAAATAAAAGAGTACGAATGTCTGACTCATACCTCTCATATAGTGTCGCTGTGAGTCAGAATCAACTCAACAGCAACGGGTTTGATTTAGGAATGTCTGGGAAGTGAGGGGAGAAGAGGTCTTTAGAATGAACAGTCTGAGGTGTCGGATGGCAGGTAGGGCACACATACAATGGGAAGTGAAATGAGTTAATCCATTGTCATTGGGAGGTCACTGGGGACCTCGGCCAGAGGAGCCACAGTCAGGGTGAGGAGGGGTGGGGGTAGAACTGACTGAAAGACGCTCAAGAGGTGGAAAAGTGAAGGCGAAACTCTTTCACAGGAGTGCAGCCATGAACCGAAGAGGGATAGGGAGATGGCCTGACTGGACACAAAGTCAAGAAAGAACGTCATTTTGAGATGGAAAAGACTTTGTGAGTGCTTATAGCTTCTAGGGAAGGAATCACTAGAAAAGGAGGGAGAAAAAATACAGGAGAAAAAGGAAAATAAGATCCCAGAGGAAATATGAAGGGAAGGACCAAAGGCACAAATGAGTGAAAAAAACAGAAGGCTCACCACTGCCTTTATGGCGGTGGGGAAGGAGGTAAAGGTGGGTGAGGATATAGGTGAGTTGTAGACATGGGGGCAAGAAGGTAAACTTTCTTTGTCACCTAAGAGGTAAGGCCATCCTCTGAGGTAGGAGGGCAAGGGTAGGTCTGGAGCCTTGAGAAGATTTGGAAAAGCCATTGTGAGGAATGAGTAAGGAAAGAGACCAGGAACTCAAAAACTGTGTGTCAAGCTGAGCTGAAGGCCCAGCCGAAGTTGGAGATCATACCCTGGAAAGAGCTCCAATCTGTACATTTTTGGAGTCTTCAGTCTTGGAATGGAAAAGGCAGATATTAGGGATTTGTAGAGTGTATAAGGTAGAAGAACAAGGGGTCAGAATGTTGGAAGTACTGGCAAGAGGGTGGTTGAAGTGATAAATCATAGTATCCAGCCTAGATAGGTGGGTAATTGATTGGGTCAAAAAAGAGAGGTCAAAAGGATCAGGTCTCAAGGAAATTTGAAGTCAGGATAATAGGAAAGAGGAACTGATATTGCAGTCAGGGGTTTAAGATATCGGGGTTTAACATTTTAGAGGGGCAATAGTTCCTGGTGAGGCTGGGTTGTTATTCGGTTGTCCACACAAATATTAAAGTCACCTACGAGTAAGAAGAAAGAGCCCTGGTGGCACACTAGTTAAAGCACCTGACTGCTAACCAAAACGTCGGCAGCTCAAACCTACCAGTCACTCTGCTGGAGAAAAGACCTGGCGATCTGCTCCCATAAAGATTTCAGCTTAGGAAATCGTATGCAGTAGTTCTACTCTGTCCTATAGGGTTACTGTGAGTCGGAATCGACTTGACGGCACACAACAAGAAGTAAGAACGCATCCGTTCTTCTTCATGCATTTGAACCGTGGTGTTGGTGAAGAATATTAAATATACCGTGGACTCCCAAAACAAATCAGTCTTAGACGAAATACAACCTGAATGTTCCTGCAAGGATGGCAAGACTTTGACTCACTTTGAACACGTCATCAAGAGACACCAATCACTAGAGAAGGACAACGTATTTGGTAAAGTAGAGGGCCAATGAAAACAAGGGAAACTCTCAATAAGATGGATTGCCACAATAGTTGCAGCAATGGACTCAAACATACCAACAATCATGAAGATGGTGCAGGACTGGGCAACATCTCATTCTTTTATACACAAGGTGGCCATGAGTTGGAGCCAAACTGATAGCAACTAACAACAACAAGTAAAAAGCGTATAGAATGAAGAAGGTTGTGAGCCAGTGACCCAATTCCTCATTCAAGGAGACAGCGGGAGGTGGAGGGGTGGTGAAGTGAGCAGCGACAGAGGGCAGGCAGGCAGAATGACCCTGAGGGAGGAGCAGGTTTGCCTGAAACTGAGAACGATGGAAGCTGAGAGAATGCCAGCTTTGCCTTCTGCACAAGAAGGGACATAAGATACCAATTTCAATTCAAGTCAGCAAAAAATGCATCAAGTGCCCACCCTGGGCAAGCACCAGGAGCTGTGCTGGGCAGTGGCGACCCAGCAGTGACCAAGACAGACCTAGCTCTTGTCTCCTAGAGCTCACAGCCTAGCAGGGAGGATGACAGTTTAGAAGTGATTCCATTGTGAGGGTCCCCATCACTGCGAGTTCCAGCATCCCCAAGCTGAGCCCAGTCCCAGCCCCTAAACCAAAACCAAACCAAACCCACTGCTGTTGAGCTGATTCCAACACATGGTCACGCCATGTGTTACAGATTAGAACTGAGCTCCATAGGGTTTTCTTGGCTGTAATCTTTATGGAAGCAGGTCACCAGGCCTTTCTTCTGTGGTGTCTCTGGATGGGTTTTAGCACCAACCTTTTGGCTAGCAGCCAAGCACAAAACATTTGCGCCACCCAGGGACCTTCCAGATCCAAAAGAGGGAGAGAAATCAAGATGAAGAGGAAGTTAGGGAAATTGCCCTTGATCATTCCAATGTCCCCAACTGCACTCAGATGCATTCTTTATCATTATTGTTGTTAAAATATTTGATTGTGTTTTCAGTGAAAGGTTACACACAAATTAGTTTCCTGTTTAACAATTTCTACACAATTTGTTGGAAGACCAAAGAAAAATTGACACCTTTGAATTGTGCTGGCAAAGAATATTAAATCTACCATGGACTGCAAAAAAGAACAAACAAGTCTGTCTTGGAAGAAGTACAACCAAAATGTTCCTTAGAAGCGAGGATGGCAAGACTATGTCTTACATACTTTGGACATGTTATCAGGAGGGACCAGTCCCTGGAGAAAGACACCATGCTTGGTAAAGCAGAGGGTCAGTGAAAAAGAGGAAGACCCTCAACAAGATGGATTGACACAGTGGCTGCAATAATGGGCTTAAGCATAACCACGGTTGTGAGGATGGCGCAGGACTGGGCAGTGTTTCGTTCTGTTGTACATAGGGTTGCTATGAGTCGGAACTGACTCGACGACACCTAACAACAACGTACGATTTGTTCAGTGACATTGGTTACATTTTTCACAGTGTGTCAACTTTCTCATTATTTCCATTCTGGCTGTTTCATTTCTGGTAATCTAGTTTCCCTGCCCCCTTGCCTTCTCGTTTTTGCTTTTGAGTAAATGTTGACCTCATGTAGATGATTTTTTAAAGGAGCACAGTACTCACAGATGATCCAGATGCATTCTTTAAGCTAGGTTATTCCTTTCCATCTGTGGAAAAATGACTTCTGAAAACCTATCAGAGAGTGTCCTTTATAAACTGCTCACACACACAATGTCTGAAAAAGAAAGATTCCATTCCCAGTCAAGAAGAGCAGGACCTCTTCGCCCTAAGTGGTTATCCTTTCTGCTTCATTTTCACACACATAGCTCATTCGAGCCACAAAGCAACCCTGTGAGGGGAGCCCGTGATCCCTGGTCACAATTCCAAACATCTGAAAAGCCCCGAAAAAGCATTTTGGTAATTCCTTTGGTGGAAAACTTGACCTGCCCTCTACTAAGGCTGTTTATAGTCTTATTTATCCCACTTCGTGGTGTTCGATTATAGGGTGGAGCCTGGGATTCTGCTGGTTGCATTACATAATATGTTCCCTGTGTACCAGATCACCTTTCTAGAATCCAGCATACTGTGAATTCCAAAACACACGTAGCCCCAAGGATTTCGGATTGGGAACTCTAGACCTGGACTACTCTAGCTTACAGGTGATGAAGAAACCAAGCCTGAGAAATAAGTGATAGAAAATAGATTACCACTAGACTTTGCTCTTGATCGCCCAGCAAATGAAAGCCAGCCAATGTTAATCACAACAGGAAAAGGCATGATTAATTTTGATTTTTAGAAATGTAGCTGGTGGCAATACAGAAGCTGGATCGGTGGAGCAGAGTCTGGATGCAGGGTCCAAACCAAAAGCCTTTGCACCTGCCCCTCCCACTATGGTCTTCATGTCCTTGCCTTCCATCCACTCCTATTCCCGCCGCAATCTGTCTTGCACTGTGTTTCCCACCACCCCCCAACTAGCTGCTTTCACAAGGTCACCAGCTGCTGTCACTATTGACCTTCTTGTTGCCCAGTCCAGCCCATACCTCTCAATCCTTTCTTTCTTTAATTGTGATAAATATATATATATAACTGAAATACCAAAAACATTCTTTAAAGAGATGGAAAACACTAATAAATAACTTTATACGGAAAGGGAAGAAGCCCCAGATAAATAAAGCACTACTGAAGAAGAAGAATAAAGTAGGAGGACTCACACTACCTGACCTCAGAACCTACTGTACAGCTACGGTAGTCAAAAAGTCTGGTACTGGTACAATGACAGACACACTGACCAATGGAACAGAATTGAGGACCCAGATGTAAATCCATCTACCTGCAGTCACCTGCTCTTCAACAAGGGTCCAAAGTCCATCAAATGGGGAACAGACAGTCTTTTTAACAAGTGGTGCTGGCAAAACTGGATGTCCATCTGCAAAAAATGAAACAAGACCCATACCACACACCATATACAAAAACTAATTCAAAATGGACCAAAGACCTAAATATAAAAACAAAACTATAAAGTTCATAGAAGAAAAAATAGGATCAATGCTAGAGGCCCTAATACACAGCATTAACAGTATACAAACCATAACCAACAACACACAAACTCCAGAAGATAAGCTAGATAACTGGGATCTTCTAAAAATTAAACACTTATGCTCATCAAAAGACTTCACCAAAAGAGAAAAAAAAGAGAACCTACAGAATGGGAAAAAAATTTTGGACATAACAAGTCAGGCAAAGGTCTAATCTCTAAAATCTACAAGAAAATCCAACACCTCTACAACAAAAAGAGAAATAATCCAGTTAAAAAATGGGCAAAGGAAATGAACAGACAGACACTTCACCAAAGAAGACATTCAGATGGCCAACAGACAGAAGAGGAAATGCTCCCCATCACCAGCCATTAGAGAAATGCAAATTAAAACCACAATGAGATACCATCTCACCCTGGCATTACTAGCACAAATCAAAAACACCGGAAATAACAAATGTTGGAGAGGCTTCAGGGTGATCGGAACTCTTATGTACTGCTGGTGGGAATGCATAATGATACAACCATTTTGTAAAATGATATGGCGCTTCCTTAGAAAGCTGGAAATAGAAATACCATAAGATCCAGCAATCCCACTCCTAGGAATATATCCTAGAGAAATAAGATCCATCACATGAATAGACATATGCACACCCATGTTCATTGCAGCATTGTTCACAATAGCAAAAAGATGGAGACAACCTAGATGCCCATCAACAGACGAATGGATAAACAAACTATGGTACATACACACAATGGAGTACTGTGCAACGAGAAAGAACAATGATGAATCTGTGAAGCATCTCATAACATGTTTGAAACTGGAGGACATTATGCTGAGTGAAATAAGTCAGTCACAAAAGGATAAATATTGTATGACACCTCTACTGTAAAAACTGATGAAAAAGTTTACACACAAAAAGAAACAATCTTTGTTGGTTATGAGGGATGGGTGAGGTGGCGGGGGGGAGAACTAAATAGACAATAGATAAGTGGTAACTTTGGTGAAGGGTAAGACAGTACGCAAAACTGGGGAAGCCAGCACAACTTGTGCAAAGAAAGGTCATGGAAGCTCCATAGACACATCCAAACTCTCTGAGGGACTGAATTGCTGGGCAGAGGGCTATGGGGACCATGGTCTCGGGGAACATCCAGCTTAATTGGCATAACACAGTTTATAAAGACAATGGTTCTACATTCTACCTTGGTGAGTAGCATCTGGGGTCTTAAAAGCCTGTGAGCAGCCATCTAAGATACTCCGCTCGTCTCACCCCTTCGGGAGCAAGGGAGAATGAAGAGAATAAGATACAAGGAAAAGATTAGTCTGAAGGACTAACGGACCACAGCTACCAAGGCCTCCACCAGACTGAGTCCAGTGTAGCTAGATGGTGCCCGGCTACCACCACTGACTGCTCTAACAGGGATCACAACAGAGGGTCCTGGACAGAGCTGGAGAAGGATGTAGAACAAAATTGTAACACACAAAAAAAGACCGGATTTACTGGCATGACAGAGACTGGAGAAACCCTGAGAGTATGGCCCCCAGACACCTTTTTAGCTCAGTGGTAAATTCACTCCTGAGGTGCACTGTTCAGCTGGGGATTGGACAGCCTCATAAAACCAAATGGAACTAATGAGGCACAGCAGTCCAGGGACAGGACTAAGAAGGCAGGAGGGGACAGGAAAGCTGGTGATAGGGATCCCAAGGTTGAGAAGGGACAGTGCTGACATGTCATAGGGTTTTTAATCATTGTCATAGGGCAATATGTTTACTAACTGTTTAATGAGAAACTATTTGTTCTGTAAACCTTCATCTAAAGTACAAAAAAAAAAAAAGAATTATCTATGTGAGATCAAATCAACAACAGTAACTCAAAAGGTTTGATGGGAAGCCTAGGGGGCAGTGAGTTGAAGATAATGGTGATGGAATAATTTGGAAAAGGATTGTGACAATAGCAGCACAACTGGAAGAATGTAATCAATGTCACTGAATTGTACATGTAGAAATTTTTGAAATGGTGTATCTTTGGCTACGTATACTTTCACCAAAAAAAAAAGTCCTCCAAGGTCGAAAAATATATATAGATACAACAAAACATTTGCCAATTCAACAATTTTTACCTGTATAATTCAGTGACATTGATTACATTCATCATGTTGTGCAACCATCACCTCTCTCCTTTTCCAGATTATTCCACCACCATTAACAGAAACTCAGTGCCCCCTAAGCAATGACTCCCCTTTTCTCCCTCCCTCCAACTCCTGGTAACCACTCGTCAGCTTTGGCCTCTATGCATTTGCCTATTTCACTTAAGTGGTATCATACAATATTTGTCCTTTTGTGACTTTTTCAGCATGTTTTCAGGGTTCATCCATGTCATGGCATGATGAATCAGGACTTTATTTCTCTTTATGGCTGAGTAGGAGTCCCTGGGTGGCACAAATGGTTAAGTCCCGGACTACTAACAGAAAGGTTGGTGGTTCAAACCTATCCAGAGGTGCCTCGGAAGACAGGCCTGGCGATCTGCTTCTGAAAAGTCACAGCCTGGAAAACCCTGTGGAGCAGCTCTACTCTGCACATATGGGGTTGCCATGAGTTGGAAATGACGTGACGGCAACTAACAACAACATGGCTGAATAATATTCCATTGTATCAACCCTTTCTTGACTGAATTATTGAGCTGCATTTGAGGCCTCTGGTCACTCTCTCATCCTTACAACTTCCCAGATTCTTTGCTTTTTTGACCCCATTCTTCTTGCTCCTCCTTCTACCTTCCTGACTTTTCCTTTTCTGGCTCTGTCACGATCTTCTCTGCCCCCACTGGTCCTTTCCCAGTGGGTTTCAGCCTTAGCTCTCCCTGAGAGATTTCTTTTTGGATTTCTACTTAGTCCAGACTTCTCTCCTGGGCTCCAGATTCATGGACCCAAATGCCTGCCAGGTCCTGGACTAGTCCCAGAGTTGGATTTGGGGAGATGAGAAGAATTTCTCAGCAATCTAAGCAATTTCTAGGCAATAAGTGCGATGCCTCCCTTTAAAATTAGTTTATTATTGTCATTGGCAAATGTTTACCCAGTCATATACTGTATTTGGTTGCCAGGAGTTCAATAACTATTTATTGAAGACTTTTTAAGTGCCAGCCATTGTGCCAGGCAAAGCAGCTTACAAGCTAATGAGGTCGGGGCAGAGGTAGTAAGGCAAGTCCACAAATGCCTGTAATTGAAGACAGAAACGTGTAACAGCAAGGTGAAGAGCAGTGGAATCCACAGAATCCTGCAGTACGTGTGCCTGCTTTTCCCTGCCCCTTACCTCCAGTTTCTCATCTTTCCCCAAAGGGCTGCAGAGCCAGGCAAGAGAAGGAGGCTTTTGTTGCCATAGGGGTTTTTAACATAGAGAGAACGGACTACTTGTTTTTGAACTCTTTTCTTCTGCTTGAAGTTTTCGGTGCCTCTTTCTCTCACTTGTCTTCCAAAAAATGTCAGAGTCTTTCCAGACCAGGAACAGATACAAATTCTTAATGGATTCTTACGTTAATAATCATCATCATAATAGTACAAAGGAAGATATGCCAGGAATGTATGTCATTATGCTTATTTTCTTGCATCAAATGTTTATTGAACCTATTAAATGCCAGGAGTCAAAGAAGACGTTGTTCCTTTTTGTACCTTCCCAGCTTTCATGGATTCAATGCAAGGCAGTTAGGGTAAAACAAACCTGGTAAGAGAAACCTACTAAAAAACCGGTTCGCCCAGTAGTTGTGTCCTGAATAGGAAGGGAAGGAAATCTGAAGGCGCTCTGACACCAGCGCCAAGTCTCCAGGCAACTTTGCTCGGTGTCCAGCAGAGGGCAGTAGTGTGCAGTCACTCGAGACAGACGTCTCTAGGGTAGGGCTCTGAAAGATTGTTTCCTGAAGAGAAAGATCCTCTATTCAGTACATACCCTTGGCTTATGGGGGAAGGTGTTGGTGTACTCGTTTACCTTTCGTTCAATCGCAACACTTCGTTTCTTGTTAGAGCCTCAGATCTTTGACTGCCAGGAATTTCCAATCCAGTTTAATTCATTCGTTACTTACCTAGCGCCTGTTCCTGCCAGTCACCGCGTTGGGTGTGTGCTGCAGAGCATAAAAAGGCTTACAAGGTAATGAGATCAGAGGAGGGTGCAGGGTCTCGAAAGTTCACAGATAATACAAACTGAGGCAGAAATAAGCATGTATGGAGCACTGAGGTCCCTGGGTGACGCAGACGGTTTTTGCTTAACCACCACCCTAAAAATTGTTGGTTTGAACCCACCCAGCAGCACCGCGGAAGAAAGGCCTGGGAATCTGCCTCTGTAAAGATTATAGGCAAGAAGACCTATGGAACGGTTTTACTCTGTAACACACAGGGTCTTCATGAGTCGGAAAGGACTGGATGGCACGGTTTTTTTGTTTGTTTTACCAGGAACAGGGCACAGTACATTGCGGTTTCACAGAGGTATAGAGCATTTCCTGCCCTTCCAGGTGTTTTGAGGAGTTCGGAGGTGAGCCAATGACAAGATAGGACAGTATAAGGTGTTACTATATGAAGAGTCCAAAAAAGTTGTGTAGAATACTTAAGTTCTCCTTGTGTGTCTATGCGACTGGCCCAGAGGACCCACGTTCAGCATTCCCTGGATTCCGTGATAGGAAACCCCGGAGCAGCCTAGCGAACCTAAGGATTGCCTTGAGGCTGGGGCGTGGGGTAGGAAGGGTGGGGAGGGAAACAGCAGAGATGGGGGCCAACCTACGAAACAAAGCCCTTTCAGGAGAGCCAGGCTGAATGAGACAGGAGAGCATAGACTGTATTCACACCCCCATGGCACTTCAGCCACAGAGGCATGCCCAGGCTCATCTCGGAGTTCCTGGAGACTGGCTGTCGCTGCCCCGGCACCCCCGACCCCAACAATGCTGACATTTCCATACTTTGGGCAGGTAATGATCCCTTTAAGTAAAACAAATTTCAAGCAGAATGAGCACACCTCAAAAAAAAAAAAACACAAGAGGGGGTGGAGGTGGAAACGTGTTTTTCCAAGGGTGTTGAGAGAGAACAGGCTCCGATAAGGCCTTGGGAATGGAAAGGCCACCCTCAACGCTGCCTTCTCTGCGGGAGGCTGGGTCAGGCCAGGCCAGACACTGCCCGCTCCGCCACCCAGGACCCTTGCTGTTCTCGACAGCACAGAGGCCAGAGGCGGGGGTACCAGAATTCCCGGGGCTCCTGGCTCGTCAGTTTCATCTGAAACCGATTAAAATAAAATGCAAACCCAAGGAGCCCGGGAAGAAAAGGTCAGAATTATACCCGGCCTGCTCGCCTCCCGCCTCCTCTGCGCACTGCTCCTGGCCCCAGTCCCACGCCTGCTCAGATTTCCCCTTCAGCCGGCAGCCCCGCACCGCCCAGAAGCCCGGGAGAATGGCCCCTTTGTAGAGGAGACAAACCAAAATAGCAGCATCTTCTGTTCTCTGCCTGGGGGAGATTCACTTAAAACCCCTAAATCCCAGATGTGAACGACAATGGAAGTTGTTGTTGCAAATTAGCGATCCTGGAACAGAGTAGCGGGCAGGGAGGCAGGTAGTCCGAACAGCCGGGGTGGTGGGTTGGGCTGCGGAGAGCGAGAACAATTACGCAGTCACTCCATTAACCCAATTAGCAAACACCGGCAGGGATTCTGTCCCTCGCCCGAGAAGCGCGGTGGCGAAAGCGGGAAAGGGGGTCGGCGAACTAGCGGGGGGCGGGGTGATGGGGCCTATAAAGGTGGGGTGGGGAGAGATTGCTGCTGGGACGAGGGGGCCGAGAATAAAACGTCCTCCCCACCCCACCCCCCCAGCTGGTAAATGTTGTTTTTATCCTTTTTTAAAATGTTCTGGATTTTTTACCATGCCCTGGAGCATTTGCATGAACGGTGTTTGCGTTAATTAATAAATCAGATGACATCTCCACTCAGCAGAGAGCTCTGCGGTGGAAACGCTCCGGGTGGCCTGGGAGAAGGCGACTGTGGAATCATGACTGATCACAGCGGTCATGTCAGGCATTCGGCCCAACAAGTCAATTATCAATCACTTCCTGAGCGGCCACCTGGTGCAAAGGCCCACTTGAGTTTTGAGGGGAGGGCGCGAGGAGGCAATGTCTGCATGCGTGACTAGCTCGCTCAAGCAGGCTTTACCATCAAGTCACAACGCTCTGCTGAGCAGAAAAGGGGCAGACCAGCCCTGGTGCTGCAAGAGTAAAGAGCTTGCCTGCTAACCAAAAGGTTGGCAGTTCGAATCCACCAGCCTAGGGGGCAGTTCTACTCTGCCCGATAGGGCCCAGCTGTCAGTTGGAATCGACTTGACAACAACAGGTTTGTGGGGAAAAGCCACACAGAGGAGCTGGATTTTGAAGAAAAGGTGAGATTTTGAGAGTTGGAAGGGCCAGGCTTTCAGACACAGAGAAGGTATGAGCTTTAGGAAGCAGCATGCAGCCTTTCCCCAGGACCAAGAGGAGGTTGGCGTACTGGGAACACAGTGCCCTGAGTGGGTGTGAGGAGTACTTGTGTGGTGCAAACAGTTAACGTGCTCTGCTGCTAACAGAAAGTTTCCAGAGGCACCTCGGAAGAAAGGCCTGGCATTCTGCTTTAGAAAAATCAGCCTTTGAAAACCCTTTGGAGCACAGTTCTACTCAGAGACACATGGGATCATCAGGGGTTGGAGTCGTCTTAACACACCTGTTTTTGTTTTTGTTTTTTTTTTTTAGTGGCAGTGATGCCTAGAACGACAGGTTGGGAAAGAAGGCGTTGGAGCGTTGGAGTGGGCAGTTAGGGTGGGAACATGGTAAGGGAAGGCCATCCTATCCCATCTCCTGGCTTTATTTGTTTAGAGGCCACAGGGTTTGAGGCTGTCCTGGGAGCTTATGTGGCCACATGGGGCTGCAGGAGCCAGGCCACTGATAGCCACAGCCTTCATGGCAGTAAGTAAAGGGAGAAAGGCCAGAGCTCGGAGTGAGGGCGCCCTTGGGAGGGCAGGTGGAGAAGATAAGCCCAGACCCCGGGGAAATAAAGACTGATAAGGGGCCGGGCCTGTCTCCTCCCCTGCTCAGACCCGGAGCCATTGTCCCACAGCCCGCCCAGCCTCCACTCCATTATCACTCTGCTCTCACCCAGTTTCTCTCCTTTGCTCTTATTCCCGTCTCACCTTATCCAGCCTTCCCCCGGGAGAGAGGAAGAGAGTCAAACATGCAAAGCTTTTGTTTTCAGTGCAAAGCTGAGGTGTCATGTGTCTCTTGTGTTTGGCTAGTTCCAAGCTGGGTGTGTCTGCGTGCTCCACCTCCGGCTCAGCTTAGCCACCACTTATCATCTGTCTGCAGGATGCAGGGGCTGGGAGGGCAGGCACTGACCTTTCAAACTAAATACCTCAGATGGGACCAGGCAGACAGTCTTGCTCAAAAAATATTTGCTGATGACCAGGATGATGACATATGGAGAAACTATTTCCCACCAAACTATTTAGGGAAACATTCTCCTTTATCACAGACAAATGGAACTTCTGCATTCCAAGAGATGTTATCTCAGGCGTTTGTTGTTTGCTTTAGCTGCGGTCCAGTAGGCCCCTGTCTCATGGCAACCCCATGCATAATGGGATCAGGCCATTGTGATCCATAGGGTTTTCACTGGCTGATTTTCAGAAGTAGACCACCAGGCCTTTCTTCCTAGTCTGTCTTAGTCTGGAAGCTCCACTGAAACCCCTTCAGCACCGTGCCATCTGTATTGAGATGTACAGGATTGTCTTATGTGGAGAGATGAAGATGGGAAAATATGTCCACAGTATTGTACCATCTTAGCTTCTGGACCCCCTTTCTTCTGGGTACAGGTCACCAACACCCTTATGGGGCAGCCTTCCTTCTTCCATTCCAGTTCAAAACCACCCAGGCTCCTGGAAGCCCCTCCCTCCGCACAAGGCTGGGATCGTGCTTGCGTGTATACTCATGGGTATTCTATACCCCCTCTGCACCCAATTGCACAATACTGGCTTGTTCTCAAAACCCCAGCCCAAAGTCACTCCCGTTTCTCAGGTTTCATAATTGCCCAGCGAACTGCACCTGGTCCTTCTTCCCCTGGGGCTGCAAGGTTGAAGGCAGAGTAAAGGGCCCC
The DNA here is from genome assembly GCA_030035585.1 of Dugong dugon. Lineage (NCBI taxonomy): Eukaryota > Metazoa > Chordata > Mammalia > Sirenia > Dugongidae > Dugong > Dugong dugon. The sequence goes on along the minus strand of CM057469.1, from coordinate 15,076,942 downwards.
TGGTTTCCCCCACTGCCCACTCATGCAAGCCCAGGCCCCTGAGGCCACCAGGGTTTTGGAGATTGACTCGCTGTTGTGCAAGTCAGCTCCAAAGGACCTTCAGGAGTGAGCTGCCTCTTCCTCCAGGCAGGAAAAGACTCTAAACAGGGCTCCAGCTTACCTGTGGGCAGAGGTAGGAAAATTACTTTGGAAGTGCAAGGAAGCATGGAGCAGTGGGGTGGTGCCCTGAGAGCATCCCCTTGTCCCCTTGAGAGTCCCGGGCCCATGTCCCAGCTGTGCTCAGCTGTGGGACACAACACAAGCTCAGCTGGAGACAAGCCCTGACAGAAATGTTCGTGGAGCTCCCGCTGGCCTTGGAGCTCCTTTTACAAGCAGAAGCAGGCCTTGAAAAGGCCTTCTAGCTCCCTGGGGGGCAGTCAGGGCAAGTGGCTGTTGACTGCCATTGTGTCCTTTCCTGGTGCAGTTCCAGGTGGCCGGTGCCACCTCCTGTCCTCTGTTCAGATGCTGAGGTCAAAGGGGCTCAAGGGAGAGAATTGCTTTGAAGCTCCAGGATTGAACCCTGTGGCCCGGCTTGGTGTTGGGAAGCCTCACAGCTGCTCTGGGCAAGCAGAGGCTCCTCCTCACTGACTTGGGGCTGTTTGGATCAGGGTGTTGGTGAAGCAGAGTTTTGGCAAGAGCCTTGGAAGCTGCTGCCAGGAAGGAGGCTGAAGGGAGATAATTAGACCTGGTAGTTGGTTGCCTTTTTCTTTTTTGCAGGCAATAGTGACTGGCTGAGAGAAGAAGACACCAGAAAGATGTTCTTCAGGATCAAGGGTAAACTGCCCCAGTTCTAAGGGAAATGCTGGTCCCTCACTAGTCCCACACTTCCTGTAATGTCTTACCTGGCACATCTTCCTGTCTGTGAAATGATTCTCTGAGCTCCATGCTGCCCCCAAGAAAGCAGTGTAGGTTTACTTCACCCAAGCTCATGCGTAGTTATACCTAAGCCTGGGACCAGGCATTTTAAGCCTTTGAATCCAAGGGTAGAGTTATGCAACTCTAGCTACTCCAAGAAAAGATTCTATGGGGCCTAATGCAGGGAGAAGTTCCTGGGTGGTGCAAATTGTTAACTCGCTCAGCTGCTAACTGGAGGGTTGGCAGTTATAGTCCACCCAGAGGCACCTCAGAAGAAAGTCCTGACAACCTCCTTCTGAAAAAAACAACCTTTGCAATCCCTGGGCACAGTTCTGCTCTGACACACACAGGATCACCAGGAGTCGGGGCTGACTTGGTGGCAACTGGTTTAATGCAAAGGACTTCATTAAAGGCTTTTGTTTCTGGGCAGAGCTGACTCATCATTTCCAGAAGATACGTTTTCTATCTGGGCATTTTCCAGCCTCATCCACTCCAATTGGCCATTTCATCGGACCAGATGGCTCCTATTAGATCTCAATTTGCAGCTTGCCATCCTTTGTAGGCACATGTTCTGGATTTGTCCCAACCTGAGCAGCTGATTCACTCGGACGTTCCCGGGAAGTCCTCACCATTTGATTCCACCCCAGCAGAGAAGCTGCAGGTCAGATTTCCCGTTTTGGTGGGAACCTATGGATTCTACCCATTGCCGTTGAGTTGATTCCGACTCACAGCGACCCTATAGGACAGAGTAGAACTGCCCCATAGTGTTTCCAAGGAGCGCCTGGTGGATTCGAACTGCTGACCTTTTTTGGTTAGCAGCCGTAGCTCTTAACTACTACGCCACCAGGGTTGCTATGAGTCAGAATCGACTCCACGGCAATGGGTTTGGTTTGTTTTGGTATGGATTCTAAGCTATTATATGGAGATGTCGCCCCAGGAGACAGAAGACAGACCACACACTGGGTCCCCAGGCCTCTGCAGTGGGCCCTCGGGAGCCGGTATTGCCTTTGGGAGAGCTGCTCTCTCAAAGCCCATCAAAGGATGGACTAGGATGGAACTGTTTTTGTGGCTGTTTAATATCTTGGATAAAAGCAGAAGAAAGAATTAATGACCAGTTTGAGCTCTGGGATTTTCAGTTTTAACAGGATTGCTTCCTCTGGCTTCCCTCCTTACCAGCTGCCTGTGCATTTATTCAGTAAATAGTTACTCAGAACACACTGTGTGCAGGCATTGTGCTCAGGGCTCAGGGAATGAGGATGAAAAGACAGTCCTTGCCTCCAAGGGATTTACTGAATAACAGCTGAGATAGATGGGTGCTTTCAGTAAAGTGTGAGAGGCCAAGAGGAGCCCAGCCTCTGGGTTTATAGTCCAGTTCTGGCACCTACAAGCAGTGAAACTTTGGGCAAATCACATAGGAACACTGTGCATCAGTTTCCTCATCTGTAGAATGGGAGTAATAATAGTACCTGCTTTAGTGTTTTATGAGGGTTAAATTCGTCGATAGGTATAAAGTGCTTAGACCAGTGCCTGGGAGTAGTGAGAATGGTGCACATTTGAGTCCTTTTTAAAGCAGTAGCATCCACAGCCCTAATCAGATGAGGGACGTAAGGGTGGGAGGAGTCATATATAGATCCCAGGATTTGGGATCTGGCCATGAGCAGCCGGGAAAGCTGTACATGAATCTCGGGGCCCCACTGGATATTCATCTAATCTTGAACAAGTGACACCTTCAGTTTGTTCTTCTGCAAAGTAGGGATAACAGTATTTTCCCTACCTACCAACTTCACTGGGAGGAAGAGAAACCAATGCTTGTATCTATCTGCCGTGTACCAGGCACAATTTTATTCTGAGGATAGAGAGAAATAACATATTTTAAATTTAAATTTTTAAATTGTAAACTGTGAAGTATAACACACACACACACAAAATTGCTGTCAAGTCAATTCCGACTCATAGCGACCCTACAGGACAGAGTAGAACTGCCCCATAGGGTTTCCAAGGAGTGGCTGGTGGATTCAAACTGCTGACCTTTTAGTTAGCAGCCGAGCTCTTAACCACTGCGCCACCAGGGCTCCTCAAAGTATAACACACAGAGTAATTATGACCTTCTCTCTACCCACCCTGCTGCCCTGGCCAGTAAAACCCTGAGCATGGAAAACTGAGAGATAATGAAAAGGCATGCTCTCTGTCTGACTATAACGATAGCAGCTGCTGCTGTGATACTGTTTTGCCTTCGTGTGACTGTCTGGATTCTCCAAGTTATCTAGTACGTGATTACTGAAGCCTCGTGACTTCACAGGAGGCTAGCTGATTTCCTTAGAAGGAGCCACTGGGAACACGAAGAAGGACCTGAAACCGGCTGAGCCTTGCTGGGGAGAAGTGCCAGAGGTGGCACAATCAGACACGCCCAGCACAAACATTCCCCGAGGGCAGACCCAAGTCCCTTCAGGCCCTGAAAGGTCTGAGCTTCCAGCTCCTATGAGCTGGTCTCTGCTTCAGGGCTTCCACAATGTAAATGAAGCTTGTAAATGAAGGTGGGTAAGGAGAGTTCGTAGCCCTGGTGGCACAGTGGTTAAGAGCTCACTTGGGCTGCTGACCAAAAGATCGGCAAGTTCAAATCCACCAGCCACTCCCTGGAGACCCTATGAGGCAGTTCTACTGTGTCCTATAGGGTCGCTATGAGTCAGAATCTACTCGACGGCAACGTGTATGCAGTAGACCCAACTCATTGCTATGACTCAGAATTGACTCAACAGCAGTGGGTTTATGCAGGAGACCCGAGTTTGATTCCCGGCCAATGTACTTCATGCGCAGCCACCATCCGTCAGTGGAGGCTTGCATGTTGCTATGATGGTGACAGGTTTCAACGGAGCTTCTAGACTAAGACAGACTGGGAAGAAAGGCCTGGCAATCTACTTCAGAAAATCAGCCAACAAAAACCCTATGGATCACAAGGGTTCTGTCAGCAACCAATCACAGGGATGGCGCGGGTCCAGGCAGTGTTGCATTCCGTTGTGTATGAGATCAAGGCAGGTAATAACAACAAAGGAGAGTTCACACCCTTTGACTGAAGGGAGAGGCCCAAGCAGTGGGGCCAGCCTCGCTGTTTGCTCACCATCACGGGCTGCCCCCGCGTGTCTGGGAGGCACTTCTTGGCACGATTTCAGAGCTGCCACCAAGCTGACAGGCCGGCTGGCCCAGCAACAGTGTGGGGGAGGAGGAAGCTGCAGCAGAGCGAGCAAGCAGCGTTCGGGCCTGTTTGGGAGGCTGACCAACACTAAGGGGATTACCATCTGCTGCCCTGATATCTGCCAGGAAGTTGTGAAATGAAATTTCAAGGACCCCACCACAGAGTCAGAGAGTGTGTGGGATGAACTGGCTGGAAGCAAGAATCCTTGGGGAAATTGGTCCATTTCCTGGTGCTGCGTTGGTCTCTTTGCACAACAGAAGCTTTGAGCCCAGCAAGGGCAGCTTTGTGCTCTGCGAGCTGGTTTGTCCTCTGCACTGCTACCAGTTGCAGCAGGTGGGGATGAGAAGGGCACACTCCCACAGGGTCACGGGGGATGGTGCAGCGACAGGAAGGAATGCCTGGGCCGGACCCTAGGGAACAGAAGGCCATTCCCTGGGTCTCTTCTCAGCCTCCGCCAGGCCTCTGGAGCCCTGGCGGCACAGTGGTTAAGAGCTCAGCTGCTAACCATGAAGTCGGACATTCAAATCCACCAGCCATTCCTTGGGAACCCTATGGGGCAGTTCTACTCTGTCCTAGAGGGTCGCTGTGAGTCAGTATTGACTCAGTGGAAACGGGACCAGGCCTCTGACAAGGCAGAGAAGGAACCGACCTGGGAGACCGTTATCTGACCCTCTCAATGGATGAGGAAAACAAGCGTGAACCTTGTTTCCAAACTCCTAGTTGGAGGCCCTGCTTGATCACTTAACCTATTTGTGTCTCATATTCTCTTCATTTCTTAAAAGGCTCTTGTGAGGATCAGTTGAAATAATACATGTGGAAATTCTTTATAAACTGTTGTTAGCTGCTGTAGAGTCAGCCCCTGACTCATTTTGACCCCACGCACAACAGAACAAAACACTGCCCAGTCCTGCACCATCCCCATGACTGGTTGTCGAAAGGATTGTTATGATCCATAGGGTTTTCACTGGCTGATTTTTGGAAGGAGATCACTAGGCCTTTCTTCCTAGTCTGTCTTAGTCTAGAAGCTCTGCTGAAACCTGTTCAGCATCATAGCAACACGCAAGCCTCCACTAACAGATGGGTGATGTTTGGGTTGAGGTGCATTGGCCGGGGGTTGAACCTGGGTCTCCCACATGGAAGGCAAGAATTCTGCCACTGAACCACCAGTGCTTTGAACTGAAGGTATTGCTCTAAGCACAGAAGCAAAGGCCCAGCAGGTAAGATGAGCTGAGCGGAGCCTTCAGGGCCTGGGCTCTCCAGCTCTTTCAGGATAGCTCTTCTCTGGAAGACCAATACAAGGGACTTTTCGTATAGACCTTCTCCTGGTTTCATCTCATGCAAGCATCCGGGCTCTCACTGGTGGTCTGGGTTCCTAGCAGAAAGGAGTTTGCATAGATCACAGAGCTGACTGGTGTTCTTGTCAGGACAATGTTTACGTACGATCCCTGCTACCACTGGTCTTCCCTACAGTACCCAGCACGAAGCCTCCCCAGCCCAGGGACCAATAGGGGTCCTTTGTTCAGCAGGATTTGTGTTTATAACATGACGGTGTCTTTACCCTTTATCTAGCAAGACTGAGTAATCTATTTGGGATATTTAACAAAAACCAGACATTACCTCACTGGTGTCTTATCCAAAGCTGCTCCTGTCTTCCCATTAATTCCAGTGATTGGTGTCTTTTGCCACATTAAGCAGGATAAGGTAAAGTCCATAGACTCATTTGCCTGGAGTAAAGTTATTCACAGAACACACAAATTTCAGAAGCCCTATTCTACCATTTGCATTCAATATAATGCCTTTTCTTTTCCCGGTAAACGTCTGTTTTCTTCATTCTGAGAATATGTCAGAATTAACCCCAGCCCATTCCCCAAACCACCCTGACTCTGATCAGGTTCCTCAGGTTATGAAGAGTCTGACATGAGAACTCCTGACCTTATAGGGATGTACTGACGAAGTTGCTGGGAATTGTTGACAGCAGACACACCACCCTGTTGTGCTATTTCTAACACAAGCGTCCGAGAAGTAGTGACTTACTTGGTCACAGGCTTTGTAAGCAGCTTCAGAGGTCCAGACTGAAGCAGGCTTCTTCCAGATCCCCCAGTGTAGAAAGCATTGCCTGTTTGCTGAAGAAAGACTAGCCAAACACGTCAGCAATAGAATCGCTCACAGGTCATCCTCAGATAGGAAGGACTATTGTAATCCAGGCTGGCAGCATCTGTGTTTTGCAGTAGAAGAGGTGAGGCCTGATTAAAACCTTCTGTGTATCCCAAATCACCATATATTAGGGGATATGATGAAATAATTACTCATTTTGAAAGGTGTAATCATGGCATGATGGTGACATACGAAAACGTCCACAGTTCTGGAGATGATTACAGGAGTCTGAAAGGGTGAAATGGCACGAGGTCTGAGATTTGCTTTAAAACAGTTAGCAGACCCATCAACGGATGAATGGATAAACAAATTATGGTATATTCACACAATGGAATACTACACAACGATAAAGAACAACAATGAATCCGTAAAACATAACATGGAGGAACCTGGAAGGCATTATGCTGAGTGAATTTAGTCAGTCACAGAAGGACAAATATTGTATGAGACCACTATTATAAGAACTCAAGAAAAGGTTTAAACACAGAAGAAAACATTCTTTGATGGTTACGAGGGTGGGAGGGAGGGAGAGGGGTATTCACTGACTAGATAGTAGACAAGAATTCTTAGATGAACGGAAGGACAGTACACACTACAGGCGAAGTCAGCACAACTGGACTAAACCAAAGCTAAAACATTTCCTGAATGCAACCAAACACTCCAAGGGACAGAGTAGCAGGGGCAGGGGTCTGGGAACCATGCTTTCAGGGGACATTTAGGTCAACTGGCATAACAAAGTTTTTTAAGAAAATGTTCTGCATCCTACTTTGGTGAGTGGCGCCTGGGGTCTTAAAAGCTAGTGAGCAGCCATCTAAGATGCATCAATTGGTCCTAACCCACCTGGAGTAAAGGAAAATGAAGAACACCAAAGTCACAAGGAAAGTATTAGCCCAAGAGACAGAAAGGGCCACATAAACCAGAGACTTCGTCAGCCTGAGACCAGAAGAACTAGCTGGTGCCCGGCTACCACCAATGACCGCCCTGACAGGGAACACAGCAGGGAGTCCCTGATGGAGCAGGAGAAAAGTGGAGTGCGGAACTCAAATTCTAGTAAGAAGACCAGACTTTATGGTCTGACTGAGACTGGAGAAATCTCGGAAAGCATGGCCCCCGGACTCTCTGTCAACCCTGCACTAAAACAATTCCCTAGGCCAACTCTTCAGACAAAGATTAGACTGGACTATGGGACGTAAAACGATATTCATGAAGAGTGTGCTTCTTAACTCAAGTAGATACATGAGACTAAATGGGCAGCTCCTGTCCAGAGGTGAGCTGAGAAGGCAGAGAGTGTCAGGAGCTGGTTGAATGGACACGGGAAATAGGGGTGGAAAGAGGGAGTGTGCTGTCCCAGTATAGGGAGAGCAATTAGGGTCACACAACAATGGATGTATAAATTTTTGTATGAAAGACTAACTTGAATTGTAAACTTTCTCTTAAAGTACAACAATAACATTTTTAAAAATAGCAGAAATATAAAAAAGAGAAAAGGCATAGATAAGGCAAGCATGGCAAAATATTGTTAATTGTTGAGTCTAGGTAATGGGTGTATGTGGTTGCACTATACTGTTCTCTCAACTTTGGTGCATGTTTAAACATTTTCATAATACCAAAATTAAAGACACTGTAAATAACATTACAAGATAAACCAAAGACTGGGAGTAGATATTTACAACACATGCAACTCACAAAGGATTCCTACCCAAAATATATAAAGAATTCCTACAAATCAGTAAGAAAAAGACAATCAACCCCATAGGAAAAAAAAAAAAGGGCAGAGATTAGAAAAAGCAATTCCCGGGAGAAAGCTGAATGGCCAATGCCAACACTCACTGATAATCAGGAAAATGTGAATTAGAAAACAAGACGCCAATCTACTCCCATCAGATCAGCAAAAATGTGAAAGCCTGCAATATCAAGTACTGGTGGGAATGTGGAGTTTAAATTAATACATACATTTAGAAAGTAATTTGACAATATCTGTTAGAAATATGTATATTCTACAATCCAAGATTCTACTTCTGAATGTATATCTGTCAGAAACTCTGGTACGATTGCACACGGAACATATGCTTGGCTGTCCTTTGCAGCATGGGTGGTGCAAACAGTTAACATGCTCGGCTGCTAACCAAAGGGTTTGAGGTTCAAGTCCATTGCTGCGGCTATTGTGTCAATCTATCTCACTGAGGGCTTCCCTCATTTTTGTTGGATGGAGGCACCTTGGAAGAAAGGGCCAGTGATCTACTTCTGAAAAATCAGCCCTTGAAAACCCTATGAAGTGTACTTCTACTCTGACACAGATGGGTTGCCATTGAGTCAGAGTTGAATCAACAGCAACTGGTTTTCCTGAAGGTGTGTGTATATATAGATATCATTATGGGTGAATTTCCAAAGCATGATATAAATATTGAATGCAAAAAAAGGAAATTGCAGAAGGATATGTATATATATTTGGCTGTCTCTATATATATTTATAAGAGTACAAAAATAATTAGAAGGACCACACAGCAATATGAAGATAGCGCTCATCGCTGGGGAAGAAAAGGAAATGGGGATGATCTCAATTGTATCTGTAATTTTTTTTCTCTTTAAAAAAAAATGTAAAAAAGAATCTGAAGCAAATACATCAAAAGAGTGACATTTCGTTTTGGGGTTTTTAACCATTGTCATAAAACAATATGTGTACTAACTGTTTAATGAGAAGCTATTTGTTCTGTAAACCTTCATCTAAAGTACAATTAAAAAAAAAAGAGTGGCATTTGTAGATCTTGGTGGGGGGTACAAGGAGTTTATTGTATTGTTGTTATTTGTACTACTTTGAACCTTTGAAATATTTCATAATTTAAAAAATTCATTTTAATTCAGGCCCTAAAGGTTCTACTTTCTAAATCTCATCTTTTCCCATAACTTAAAAGCCCCTTGACTCAACTTATATCCTACGATGATTCCCAAATATGCTCTTCTTTCCTTTCTCTCCCTAGCTTCACTTCTATACCAACATCCACTTCCGGGCTATTTCTTCTATTATCTTAGTTCCATCAACTACCGTGAGTCAATTATCTCTACCATCACTGTCTCAAAACAGCTCTTTCTTTTGAAGTCCTGTTTCTGTCAATAGTGCACTCAAATGTTAGTTTTTATTGTTTGGTCCTTTCAACTTCCGCCTCTTCTTATAGTAGACAGACTACCGATTTGTCTTCCTGAAATGTGGGGGGTTCTCCCTTGAAATGCTGTTTTACGTCAGTTATTTCCAAGCTCAAAAACCTGACGGTGCCACATTGCCAGCGTGAGAAGATCCGAAGTCCTTTAGCCATTCGTGAATGATATCAATGTCTGGCACCCACTCTTTCTCCAGCTTTGCTGCCCACCGTGTGCTGTACCAAAGAGGCTGTCACCAGCACCCAGTCCTGTTGCATGTTTTCCTGCATTTGTTCAGTCCTGAGGGGCTTTTAAGGAGTCCTTGTGGCACAGTGGTTAAGCTCTCTGCTGCTTGCTGAAAGGTCAACCGTTTGATACCAACAGTGTGCTTCTGTAAAGATTACAGCCTCAGAAACCCTATGGGGCCGTTCTTCTCTGTCCTGTTGGTCACTATAAGTCAGAATCGACTTGACGGCAATGGGTTTGGTTAATGGGGGAGGTGGTTTTAGCTGCCCACTTTTCAGCTCAGGTCAAATGCCTTCTGCATGGAGCCTTCCTCCAGCACTCACTGCCAGAACCATCCCCATGGCACAGACTGCTTGCTGCCTCAGGTATCAACAATGGTAGTTTTGTAAAAAATAGGTTCTGGAGGACATCGCCTCTCTCCTTCCTCAAATCTCTTTCCGTTAATACTGAGCTCAATTATTTGGCAGATCCAGGGGGAGCAGAGGGCAGTGGGGTGGGGAAAATGTGGAGTGCAAAATAGACATGGTTTATCCATATAGTGGTCAACGAACACGAGGGAAACCCTCAATGAGATGGATTAACAGGATAGTCACAACAATGGACTGGAGCATACCAAGGGTCGTGAAGATGGCGTAGGTCTGGGCAACACTGCATTCTGTTACACATGGGGTCGCCATGACTGGATGGCAACTAACAACAACAACAACATCCATACAGTGTCTCCAACCTATAAACACTGAATCTATCCTTCCCTCCTTCCTTTTTTTTTTCCTGGCTTTTCTTCAGTGACATCAGCTATGAAGCAAGCTGGCCTCACAGCACACCTGGAGAGATGTTAGGGTGCTAGAGTCTGAGTCACAGCAAGAACCTGGTGAAAATGAGTTTCCTTTAAGCATCAATCCTATCAACTCTAAGGCACCATTTTTTCACATTGCAATACCTCTGAGATGAGGCTGCATCTTGCAATCAATGAAAGTTTTTTTTTTTTTAATATTTCATTGTATTTTTGGTGAACATATACAGAGCAAAACAGGTTCCCATCCAACAATTTCTACACATAATGTTCAGTGACATTGGTTACATTCTTCACATTGTGTCCACATTCTCATTAGTATTTCTGTTCTAGTTGTTTCGCTCCTATTATTCTCACTGCCGCCCCTCCCCACCTTCTCATCTCTGTTTAGAGTAACTGTTGCCATTTGGTTTCATATAGATAATTTTTTAAAAGAGCACAGTACTCCTGGATGACATTCTTTACTTTTTGAGCTAATGTGCTATTTACTTAAAGGTGACTTCAAGGGGATAGTTTCACTTAAGGTTCAAAGAAAATCTCCAGGCAATAGTCTCAGAGATTCCTCCAGACTCGTTGGGTCCAGTAAGTCTGGATTCTTTGAAAATTTGATGTTCTATTCCACATTTTTCTCCCTTTTTATCAGGATCCATCTATTGTGACCCTGATCAGAATGTTCAGTAGTGGGAGGCAGGTACCATCTAGTTCTTCTGGTCTCAGTGGAGAGGAGGCTGTGGTTCATGGAGGCAATTAGTCCTGTAGACCGGTCTTTCTCTGATTCTTGGGTTTCCTTCTTTCTCTTTTGCTCCAGAGGAATTGAGACCAATCGATGGAAGTTTTAATTCTTTCTTGGTGGTATAGAAAAATAAAAGTACATCTTATATTGATGGTATCTTAAATTTGATGAAATAAAATATATGGCAAGGTATTTAATAAACATTTTATTTGATATGAATATTACATATTAATGTTAAAAATGAGACGTTTGGAACACTGTTCTAGGTTTGCACAGTTTTGAGAAAATGGTTCCAAAGCAGTATTTCAGTACATTCCCTCAAAAAACAGCACTGTGGACATTCTGATCTCTGCTGCCATATTTTTTAAGCTCTTAGAGGGCAGAGATCCAGGAGAGGATACATCTTTTTTTTTTAATTTTTTTTTTATTGAACTTTAGGTAAAGGTTTACAGAACAAATAATTTCTCATTAAACAGTCAGTACACATATTGTTTTATGACATTGGTTAACAACCCCATGACATGTCAACACTCTCCCTTCTTGACCTTGCAGGACCTTTTTTTTTCGTGAAAATATACATAGCCAAAGTTACACCATTTCAGAAATTTCTATGTGTAAAATTCAGTGACATCGATTACATTCTTCCAGTTGTGCTGCTATTCTCACTATTCTTTTCCAAATTATTCCATCACCATTATCTTCAACTCACTGTCCCCTAGGCTTCCCATCAAACCTTTTGAGTTGCTGTTGTCAATTTGATCTCACATAGACAATTTTTTTTTTTGTACCTTAAATGAAGGTTTATAGAACAAATAGTTTCTTATTAAACAGTACACATATTGCCTTATGACAATGGTTAACAACCGCATGACATATCAACACTGTTCCTTCTCAACCTTGGGATCCCTATCACCTGCCTTCTAGTCCTGTCCCTGGACTGCTGTGCCTCATTAGTCCCATTTTGTTTTATGAGGCTGTCCAATCTGCAGCTGAACGATAAACCTTGGGAGTGACTTCACCTCTGAGCTAAAAGGGTGTCCAGGGGCCATACTCTTGGGGTTTCTTCTTCAGTCTGTTAGGCCAGTAAATCTGGTCTTTCTTTGTGAGTTAGAATTTTGTTCTACATCCTTCTCCAGCTCTGTCCAGGACCCTCTGTTGCAATCCCGGTCAGAGCAATCAGTGGTGGTAGCCGGGCACCGTCTAGCTGTACTGGACTCAGTCTGGTGGAGGCCTTGGTAGCTGTGGTCCATTAGTCCTTTGAGCTAATGTTTTCCTTGTATCCTGTTCTCTTCATTCTCCCTTGCTCCCGAAGGGGTGAGACCAGTGGAGTACCTTAGATGGCCGCTCACAGGCTTTTAAGACCCCAGATGCTACTCACCAAGGTAGAATGTAGAACATTGTCTTTATAAACTGTGCTATGCCAGGTGAGTTAGATGTTCCCCGAGACCATGGTCTTCACAGCCCTCCACCCAGCAATTCAGTCCCTCAGGGGGTTTGGATGTGTCTATGGAGCTTCCGTGACCTTTCCTTATACAAGCTGTGCTGGCTTCCCCAGTATTGGGTACTGTCTTACCCTTCAGCAAAGTTACCACTTATCTATTGTCTTTTTAGGAGAGGATACATCTTGATAGCCTCAACATAAAGAGCAATAAAAAACAGACCTAAAACTTTGCAAGAAAAATACTTAAAAAAGAAATTAGATGAAAGAAATGACCAACCAATGGTGCTAGAGATAATAAATGGATAACAAAGAATATAACCCCCGGAGCTCATGGCCTCAGTCATCGGCAAGACTGCTACACCGTGATCTATTTATGCATGCTTCTCACAGTGAGCTGAGAGCTGAAAGCTTGGGTTCTCAGGTAGATGGTCCAGGAATGACAACAGAGGTTGCCTGACAGCTTGGTTGACAATTCATTGCTCCTCATACTTTCCTTATGCCCTTCCCGCCTGCTCCCACAACACTGCCACCGAGGAGTTAGACAGACCTGCCTCTCTCCTTGTGTTCTGTCACCACCTCTCCCAACCCTTGGTGAAGCCAGGAGCCCAAGCTTAGGTCACTGTCCCTTACTCTTGCCAGTTCTGTCTGAATGACTTAGCAGTAAACCCCCAGGGCAGTGACAAGCTGTGTGCTTATGGAGACTCTGAATGCAGTATGGTACTCCATGAATTATTAACTGCTATAATTGTAAAATCAACAAGCTGTGAGCTGTAGGGCAGAGAGGGGCTTGAAAACACACAACGTGCACACACACCTGGGATAGGTTTCTCAGTGGCTTTGTTACATGACTTTCTGTTCTGCTTTTTCTACACTCGACTGCTTTTGCAGCAGTAAATAGTGCTGCCGCCAAATCAGTTCCTGGATGTTTGGACGGGGGGACTGGCTGCAAAGGAGACTTTTCCTGTTTATGGAAGCAGCAAGGGAGTTGTGGATGGCTTCCAGGGCCGTGCCAAGGAGCTGATGGGAGTGCAGGGATGGAGGAAGGCAGCTAAAGCAATGAGAAGGGTGTGCTGATGCAAAAGGTCCCAGGTCAGGGACCCCCTTTGTGTGCAAAAGCACTTCCCCTAGCATCTCATACGCCTTCTCTCTCTCTACCTCCCCTTGGCATATGCTGGGTGAATGGAGGTCAGGGAGCACTAGTTTCAGGTGTTTGGCGAGGGACAAGCAGGCTGCTGGGTATACAAGCCTGCTCGTGGGCGGAAGGAGGAAAAAAGGCTTCATCAAGGCTGTGCTCAACCCAGATGCTGTTCTCTAACCTTCACTCCCTGGGTTGAGCATCACTCCTGGGTGTTTTATCTTTGCCAAAACCACACAGAGAGGAAGCTGCCGAGACAAAGAGGTGACTGTGGAGCCAACTTCTATTCCTAGCCTTTGGTTGACCCTGGCGAGTAACCTTGAGCAGGTCATTAACCCCTCCCTAGGGTGGTTACATTGGATTCCAGCCTATGCCAAGGAACTCCTGTGAAAAGTGATAACTTGAGATTGTAAAGTGCTCTGAGATCTTAGACGAGTTAAACAAACAATATCCTTGTGTGTTTGGGACCGCGGTCATGGGCCGCCCTTGAAATCTGGTTCTCATGCTCTAGCTATGCTTTGTCCTTCACTTGGTGACCAAGCATAGAATCAGTTTCACATTTTAGGATTAGTAATAACAATTACTAACACCTATGAAATGATTACTATGTGCTGGGTGCTTTAATGCTCACAGTAATCCTGTGAAGGACAATTGAGGAAACTGAGGTTCAGAGAGGTTAAGTAACTTTCCCAAGGTCACACAGCTAGTAAGCCAGAGCCAGTACTTGAACTCTGGTGTCCTGAGTCCAGGGTCTCTACTCTTAACTACTATGTAGAAGTATATATAATAAGCAGAAAATTAGCCATCAGTGAGTACTTCTAATATGCTCTGCACTGAACTGGGTGGTGTGAGAGATAAGGAACTATATAATGAGGGACATTGTCCAACTCGCTTGCTTTAAATCAGTTCCCGGAGGAGGACATTATGTTTGGTGAAGTGGAGGGCCAGCAAGGACCAGGGAGAGCCACGCCAATGGTCTCGAACATGCCGGCGACAGTGAGGATGACGCAGGGCCAGGCACGGTTCCCTTCTGTTGTACATAAGGTCACCGTGAGTGGGGTAGATTAGATAGCAACTAACAACAAGAAACAGGAGACAGACTAAGGCTTGGTGCTAAATCAGTGAAACCAAAATCAGTGCTTCTGGAGATCTAAGGAAAGACAGAGCAATATGAGCTGGAGTCCGGGGGAGAACTTCGGGGAGAGGATAAAGCTTGAGCATCTCATCTTTTGTCTTCTAAACGCTGGGCACAGTGGTTAAGAGCTATCGTGACCTGCTCCTGCTAACAAAAAGGGCGGCAGTTCGAATTCACCGACCTCTCCTCGGAAACCCCATGGGGCAGTTCTACTCTGACTCTACTGCAATGGGTTAAACTGAGTCAGAACATTTCCCTGACTGTGTTCGCTGGGATCACAGTGTCTGGGAAGATGCTAGTTTGTACTGGTTGAGGGAAGAGGCGCGTAGAGGAGGGACTATTTCATGTGAAATCTGGGATCTGCTTCACACGCTGTCTTGCGCAGACTGGTGATGCACTTTGGCTGGTGAAGGCTCTGTGATGCTTGGCAATGAAGAAACCTGCATGTTTCCCAAGTATTTTTGACCATTGAGGACTTTTTCACAGAGCTTATATCAATATGTCATAGACTTCCAATTTTGGGAAAGCACCTCACTGGAAATAGTAGTTTACAACCCTCAGACATCATAAAATCAAGCTCCCTGAAGATCCAACGTAATTTTCACCCTCACAGAGTCAGCCCTCATCAAATCTCACTCTTTGACATTTGGTGTTTTTTTTTCTTTCTTTTTGTACCACATTACTACCCCAGCAGGACTGTGACTGTCTCAAATGCAAATACTTGCAAATACCTCGTTCCTGTATCTTTCTCTCTCCCAAGGCTCTTAGCCTACACTTTGTCTATAGAAGGTTAATAAATATTTGTGGGTTTGAAAACAGCAGAGGGTAGGGGGGGCATACAAACCATACACACCCTTGAAATGATTGTAATTATTGGTAATTTGCAACTGATTACTGAGCTGTTAATTGCTACCCATCAATCAATACTCTTTGAAAGACTAGTAAGTTGTTTAAAATGCAAAGTGTTGCTTATTTTGGTCTTGGCCTTGAGGGCTGGATCTGCAGTTAGAGGGAGCTGGCTTTGGGGCATGACCTCTAAAATGCATCTTCTTTTATAAGGTCACTGTGAGTCAGAATTAAAGCGTTTGGGTTTTTTTGTTTTTGTTTTTATTACTTAAGTTGCTTTCTACTAACTGAGGATGCCTGAGGTGGTCCTAGCTGTGGCCTTCAGAGGAGGTTTGACCCCAGGCCCTAGGATCTGATAGAGCCTGAGCCCCCCTTGGGTCTGAGTCCCTGGGTGGTGAAAATGGTCAACACTCTTGGCTGCTAACTGAAAGGTTGGAGGTTGGAGTCCACCCAGAGGTGCCTCAGAAGAAAGGCCTGGGGATCTATTTCCAAAAAATCAGCCACTGAAAACCCTAAGGAGCACGGTTCTACTCTGACACACATGGGATCATCATGAGCCAGGCTTGACTCCTTGACAACTGGTTTCCCCCTGGGGTTAGTGTGACCAAATGGCTGCTTGTGCTGCTGCTGCTTGGGGGACATCTAAATGGCACCCCAAGGGTGGCAGGGAGCCTGCAATTCAAAGTGCAAGTGACACTTCTGGTTTGGCCTCAGAGGCACAGTCTCAGGTGAGGTCCCCTTCCAAAATGCCTCCCACCCCCGTTCATCTGATCCATTGCCCAGGCGTCATTTGTGAGGTTTAAGACTTTGAGGCTTGAAAGGTCTGTTAAGTCTTTCAGGTTCTACCCACTCCCTCACCCACCCTGGGAGCAGACTTTCATGAACCATTTGGTGGACGCCTCAGAGGCATTTAGATGGGAATGGGGCACGGGCTTCAGTTGCTTTTTCAGGACGAGGGGGAAAGGAGAGGGCTTCTGGAAGCGGTACAGGCCCTGCGCAGAATAAAGATGTCTTTGAACATCTGTAGTTTTGGCTTAAGAAAATTCTGGCTACTGTGGGGGAAAAATTGATCTTGGTTTTTTTTCTTTTTTTTTTTTTTCCTTCTTCTTGGTTGAGTTCCCAGTTTGGATCTTGCACGTGTTTTGTCCTTGGTGTCAGAACCACCCAGACTTGGTCCTCCCTCGTCCTGGAGACTCCCACAGACTCCACTGTCTCCCTCCCACAGAAGACAGGCAGGGCTGCCCCTCACAGAGACAGCAGGGGCTGGGTGTGGGGCCAGAAGGATTCCTGTGGGGCCCTGCTTGGTGCCTGCTGCCCCATCTCCTGTCTCCCAGGTTCCCATTAATACAGCTATTGAGAAAGGATTGGAAAGAGGGGGTGGAGAGACTCAAAGCCTTGTAATACCGAGCTGCGGTTATTTTTCTCTAAAACCTAATGGATCCGGCCCACCACCTGACCTGATGGTGCTCCTGCAAGTCAGGGCAGAGTGACTCTGGGAGGAGCTGCTGCCTGAGGCAGCAGGAAGGGCTCAGCCAGGCTCCGTCTCCTTGGCTTAGGAAGCACCCAAGGACCAGTCTGAAGTCACCACCATCCTCGTGACTTCCTCCTGTGCTGGCCTTGTGTTTTGGAGCAAAATAAGACCCCCACAGCCATGGCTGAGCCCTTTCTTCAATTTCCCATCTAACTCCCTTCTGATTCCCACAAGTCTTTGCACACACACACTGTGGGCCTTCAATTAATGCTGCTGACGGACTATGGGAAGGGGTTGGGAGTTTGTTGTTGTTAGTTGACATCCAGTCAGCTCTGACTCATGATGACCTTATATACAATAGAAGGGAAAGTGGGCTGGTCCTGCGCCACCTTCATGATGGTGGTTGGTATGTTTGACCCCTTTGTTGTGGCTGTTGTGTCAATCCATCTCACTGAGAGTTTCCCTCATTTTTGCTGAGACGCCTATTCTTTATTCCCAGTGTTGAGGGGGTATTATTTTCCTAGAGTTGCCGTAATGGCGTACTACAAGTTGGATGGCTTATAAGAACAGAAATGTATTGTCTCACAGTTCTAGAAGCTAGAAGTCTGAATTCAGGGAGTTAGCAGGGCCAGATTCTGTCTGAAGGCTTTAGGGGAAGATCCTTTCTTGTCTCTGTCAGCTCCTGGTAGCCCCAGGCATTGCTTGGCTTGCAGCTACAGCATTACACGGCTGTCCTCCCTCTGTGTCTCTCTCCTCTTTTCATAAGGACAGACTCATACAGGATCACACCCACCCTACTACAGTATGATCTCATGTTAATTTAACTGATAACATCTTTTAAAAAAACCTCCATTTCCAAACAAGGTTACATTCACAGGTACCAGGGATTAGTATTCAGCATATCTTTTTTTTTTTTAATTGTACTTTAGACGAAGGTTTACAGAACAAGTAGTTTCTCATTGAACAGTACACATATTGTTTTACGATATTGGTTACCAACCCCACGACATGTCAACACTCTCCCTTCTCGACCTTGGGTTCTCTATTACCAGCTTTCCTGTCCCCTCCTGCCTTCTAGTCCTTGTCCCTGGGCTGTTGTGCCCCATTAGTCTCGTTTTGTTTTATGGGGCTCTCTAATCTTTGGCTGAAGGGCGAACCTCGGGGTCAGCATATCTTTTGGGGAACACAATTCAATCCATAACAAAGGGCGAGTATGTTGGAATCCTTAGCCTTATCCTTAATTTCAGCAGAGCCTGCCAATGAGCCAGCATGTGTACATCTGTCAGTCCCCATTCCTTGTGAGGTGGCCAACTGTCACACCCATCAGGGCAAAGAAGAACAGGGTGTGTATGGAAGTTTGGCCTGAGACTGTGCAGAGCAGGTGCCTCCAGGCTTTGGAACGAGTTTGCCCCCCACCCTTCTAAGCACAAGTTCCCTTTCTTGTGGCTCTCCTCATCACCTGCTCCTCCTGACCATCTGGTCAACCCGATTGTTCTCCCTGAAGGAGAAACACTATCTGACGGGTGGAAGCCTCTCCCCTGCATTAAAGTTCCAGCAAAGGGCCAGGGGAGCAGTGGGCTGAATTTGCAGTGTTCAAGCAGCACCTCCAATGACTCGGAGGGATGTGGCTTCCTACCCAGGAGCCCCAGGGAGATGGGACAACACAACTTTCAAGCAGTTCTTGTAATCCACATGCTTCCAGAGGCTTGACCACTACCTCAGGTCCATCCTTTCATCTTGGACTTGCAATGGTTTTCAACCTAGATAGTGTAGTTAACTTCATGTCTTCCTCAGAATTTCTTAATTGCTGACATGTAAACCCTGGTGGTGTGGTGGTTAAAAGCTATGGCTGCTAACCAGAAGTTTGGCAGTTGGAATCCACCGGGCGCTCCTTGGAAACTCTATAGGGCAGTTCTACGCTGTCCTATAAGGTCACTATGAGTTAGAAATCGACACTACGGCAGTGGGTTTGGTTTGATTTGGTTGACGTGTATACCAAAAACAACCCAAACCTGTTGCCATCAGGGTGGTTCCGAATCATGGCAACACCATGTGTTACAGAGCAGAACTGTGCTCCATAGTGTTTTCTTGGCTGTAATCTTCTTGGAAACAGATCTGCAGAGTGGGTTCGAATGGCCAACCTTTAGGTTAGTAGTCAAGCACAAAACATTTGTGCAACCCAGGGACCCTCCAGACATGTATAGAAGCAAACGTTTATTGTCGTCTTCCCATGTGCTTTATGCCAAGTGCTTTACACACGTTGTCTCATTTAATATTCACAACAACTCTACAAGGAAGGTCCTGCTGTCGTTCCAATCTTACTGATGAGCTGAGAATTGGAGAGGTTATGTAACTTGTCTAAGATTATACAGCTGGTATGTGTCAGAGCTGGGAGCCTAAGTGAGGCCCCAGGCTTAACAACTATACTACTGTCTCGTGTATATGGTGACTTTGCTTTGTCCTGGATTAAAGCATTTACATTGTACCAAATACGGGTCTTGTGTATATTGATCTAGCACAGGGCTCAGCAGACCATGGCCCATAGGGCAAATCTAGCCATGGCCTATTGTTGTACCGTCTGCACACTGAGAATGGTTTTTACATTTTTAAAGGGTTGTGGAGGGAAACAAAAAACAAAGGAGAATATGTCTCAGAGACCGTATTTGGCGCACAAAGCCTAAAATATTTACTCTTTGGCCCTTTGTAGAAAAAAGTTTCCCGACTTCTGATCCAGCACCCCAATCAGTGTGCTCTTGCATTGGTATTGCCTGTAAACACCAGTGCCGTGTCTAATTCTCTAATTGTCTTTGGACTATGCATCTTCTAAGAGTACTCTGAACAATTAAAAAACTCAATGAATGCTTTCTGTACAGGAGATGGAGGTGCCAGTGGGGAATTTTAGAACTTTGGCTGCACCTTTGAGTCTGTGTGGAAGAAACCTTGGGCCAGTTTCTGGGCAGGCCAGCCTGCAGCCTGCCTCTTGGCTTTCCGGGTTGTGAAACGAGGATGATAAATTTTGGCCTTGGAATGGAGCGAAATGAAAGAGGGGAACGTGACCAAGTCTCGTGGAGACATTGGCAGGGAGCTCTGGAGGCTTCTTAGAAGGAAGAACCAGTATGAATCACAGGCATCATTATCACAAGACGTCTTTGAGCTGCTGGTGTAAATGAGCAAGGTAATCTGCTTAGGCTGAAGGAAATGTCTTTCCGCCTTTCTCACTGAGTGTATGAACGTGTGACCAACAGACTATCTAATTTAATATGTTTTGTGTCTTACCTCTCTACCTTGGTGGTAAATTCCTCAAGGATTGGTCTGGGTCTCATATTTTGTTTGTATTTTCTCAGAGCCCTTGGTACAGCACTTAGCAGTACACAGTGGCTCTTCATGTTCATTTACTGCCTGACTCATAGGTTACGAAAGGCCCTGAATGGAAACAGGCCTCCAGGAAGAGTCTCCAGGGAAATAAGGGGCTTTCTCTCTGCCCACTCCCCGCCCCAGAACAGGGAGCAGGTCCCAGCTAGCTGGGAGGGCCCCACCGCCTCAGGCGAGGGTGTCTCTGGGCCAGGCCTGACCTCACAGGTGCTCTCTCCTTTCCAATTGCTTCAGCACCTTCTGCCTCTGGTTCAGCATTTAGCCCTCTTCAGTCCTCCAAGAAACATCATGAGGGTTAATTATTTCTCAGGGCTGACTCAGACTGCGTTTTTCTGCCAAACGATTCTGTCAGCCAAGCACCGTCCTGCTGTTTCCCCCAGTGAGGGAGCCTTTGTAAGTCCTGTCAGAGAGGAAGCTCCACTGGCAGAGAAGCTCCAAGCCTTTGAGCTTGGGGTGGGGTCCAGACACGAAGGGGGGATGTTGCCGGGGGAGTGGGGAGGCCGGTTGTGAGAAGCCAGCTCTGGAACACCCTTACCACCAGGTGGCCTTTCAGCCAGTCCCTGTGGGGCCGTGCTTGCCTTTCATTGTGTTGATTAGAGATTGTGTCCCTGAATAGAGTTAATGTCCTTTTGAAATGATCTGTTCTTTTTCCTTGTTTAATTTCTCTTGCTTTCTCCATTTGGTTTAGACTGTGGCTGCGTCCCTAGCTGCTGAAGGTGGATCATGGGTCTTCCGGAGGATAGGGATGACACACAAACACAAACGGTCTGCCTTACGAGGTGGAGTTGGGGTCTGGGGTGGCATATCTGTCAGGGAGACAGGTAGGGAGAGACAGCATCTCTGGGGATGAAGGAGACCTGGGAGTCATTTTCTCTCATATCAGAGTGTTGGATGGAGGGTAGGGCACGCTGAGGGCCCTGGGGGGAGGGGGCAGGCACGGAACCCAGAACAGAAGAGGTGGTGAGGCTCTGGAAGCCTCGAACTGGGAATGGATGTCCCCCTGCCCTGCACCATTTCTCTTCCAAGACCTAAGACCACAAGCTGTATGTGCAAATCGATCTGAATACAACCAGAATCCGACCTTCTCTCAAATCTAATCTTGGTACTAGATCAGACTTTCTGATCCACACACATACTTTTTCATTGCTCTAGACCCTAGGAGGGAGTAAAGACTGTGGTAAAAGGAAAAGAAGGAAAAAAGATGAACTACCTTCTAAACTGTGGGTGGTTGTCAGTATTGATCATTGCAAGAGTCAGCTGCTGGGTCGTAGCCTGTTTGGAAAGACAACTGTAGTACATTAAAAGGGATTGTGTAACAGCTACAGGAAGCGCCTCGTTTGACTACTCTATCCCTGACTGGCTCCTCTTTGCCCTGCAGGCCCCAGTTTTTCCTGGGAAGCCTTCCTCAAGGATAGATTGTTGTTGTTCAGTCCCCCTCTCCCTCCCCTCCTCTCCTCTTTCTGTCCCCTCCCCCTGACACTCACGGCCACCCCATGCACAAGAACAAAATGCTGCCTGCTCTTGCCCCATCCCCACGATCAGTTGCAAATCAGACCATTGTGAACTGTAGGGTTTCATTGACTGATTTTCAGCAAGGCCAGCCCTTTCTTCCTGGTCTGTCTTAGTCTGGAAGCTCCACTAAAACCTGTTCAGCATCATAGCAACATGCAAGGCTCCACTGACAGATGGGGGTGGTGGCTGTGCTTGGGGTACATTAGCTGGGAATTGAACCCAGGTCTCCTGCATGGAGGGTGAGAATTCTATCACCGAACCACTATGAGGTTAGGCATCCCTGATACACGCTTTTAAAGTTCCCACTAGGAACTCCTCTCTGTTATAGCACTTCCTTACAGTACGTAGCTCACTCTATTAAATTGCCTATCAGCTTTTTTTTTTTTTATGGCGTGGTCAACAGGTATTTGTTACTCTCAGAATAAACAGGATTGGGATGAGTAGAACAGCATGTGTCATTGACAGCCAAGGTTTCTCTAAGTTAGACTCCCATCCCAGGATGATGTTAGATTGCATCCAAGCATGCTCCACTTTGTGTATTGGGAGAAGAAAGCCTAGGGGTGGATTAACTAGTAAGTAAGGTACGCAAGGACTTAATTGTGTTTACTTATGAATCCATAGTGCACAATTTCCCATGGGTTTCACCACATCAAGGATGTAGTGAAAAACAGGTGAAATTGTGCACTACAGATTAGGAAGTAAACCTGTGCGTACCTTGCTTATTGGGTCACCCGTCCCTGCGAATGCCTAAGTCCCTCTCTCCCAGGGTTAAATACTAACAGGAGAGCCGTGCCTACATACCAAATAGCGTGTACAGAGAATAGCTAGGGGAAAAGTGTAATAAAAGAGGCAATAAAAGGCGAAAGGGCATAATAAAAGTGGAAGACCCCCTGCAGGCAATGGACATCATTTATTGCCCCTGCTTAGGGTGAGTGAGCATCTCCTGATTTACTGGCATCAGGAGCTTTCCTTCTCCTTTTCTAAGGTAGCTTAACAGAGTTCTGGGTTTCTCCAGAGGATAATCATCTCCCTCTAAAGTACAAACTTTACTTTGTGTCCATTAGCAGCTAGGGAAATGGTGAGAGAGAGTAGAGCGCACTGGTGCACCCAGCAGCCCACCCCCTCGATTTCAGTGTCTCAGTATTTTTTGTCCATGTCACTGTCATAAGCCCAGCGACTGTCACAAATGTGTAGGTGCAAGTCAGTATCCTTATACTTAATAAGCTCCTTGATTGCCATGGTCTTAGTACAGCAGCTTTCACGGGTGGTGCAGTGGTCAACAGCTTGGCTGGTATAACTTTGAGTTATACCAGTAACTCCCCACCCACTGGGTTATCAAACAGGAACTCTGTCCCACATATCTGCCATGTCCATCAGTCTGATTTCAAGGAAAGCAAAAATGTCCTTCAGTCAAAATTGCCACTTCATGCGGTAGGTCACCGAAAACTGCTGGTGGCAAAACATTGCACATTGGGGCTATAGATGTGACGGACACCTGTGGGTGATGAATCGCTTGCATCTCCTGCAGAGTCAAAGGGATGGTCCATAGTGGTCCACTGATCCAGGAGGTGCAAGTGGTGTCGATGCAGAGCCAGCAATTAGTCCACAGCATCAGCTGCAGTAATGAACTGACGTGCTGGTGGACTGTGAATCCATCTGGTGTGCTCCATGGTTGGTGAAAATGCCTTTGACAAAACTCCATAATCATTCCATTATTGGATGTTGTTGTTCTGTCAGGATGGTCCTGCACCATTGGATGGTTAGTTGTGGAGTGGACCGTTGTGATCCATAGGGTTTTCATTGCCGGGCCTTTTTTTGTGCCTGTAAGCTTTTTGAGGTGGAGCAGTGGTTAAAGCGATCAACTGCTAACCAAAAGGTTGGTGGTTCAAAACCACCAGTGGCTCCACAGGAGAAAGATGTGGCAGTCTGCGTCCGTAGAGATTAACAGCCTTGGAAACCTCACGGCATTGCTATGAGTTGGAATCAATGCGATGGTAGTGGGTTTGGCTTCTGTTTTTGTTTTTAAGCTTTTTGAAAATAGAAACCACTTGTTTAGCTCAGTGCCTGGCACATGGTAGATGCTCATGATATATTTGTTCGTTTGAACAAAGGACTGAATTCAGGTATTAATTTAGGACCACCTAAAAGGCCCATAGACGACCATATAACTTGTGCTTCATCACTCTGTAAGGTAGAGTTGTACATGGGTTTAGGAGGCAGACAGGGTAGACAGGGCTCAGGTGCCATGTCCCTCTATCACACAGAGTCTGTCAGTTAGGATTAAGTTAGATTTTATACAACAGAAAGGAAGGGTTTACTCTCTCCGGTAAAAGAAGTCCAGAGGACTCCAGTCCTGGGCGGGAATGGTAGCTCCATGAGGTTAGCAGGAGTCCCAAGCTGCCCCAGCTGTCTCCTTCACCACCCTTAGCGCTGGCTTCCATCCCAAAGTCACCTCATGCTCCAAAAGGGCTTGTGAAACTTCAGCCATCACATCTGCATTCCAGGCAGCTGGATGGAGGGAGGAGCAAATGGGTGATAGAAGGGGCTACTTGCCCATCTGACTCAGCCCCCTTCAACAAGACTTCCTGCAAATTCCAATAAACATCCCCTATATCTCAGTGGGAGGAGCCCTTGTGGGGCAGTGGTTAAGCGCTCAGCCGTTAATCGAAAGGTCTGAGGTTTGAACGCCCCAGCGGCTCCGTGGGAGAGGGATGTGGCAGTCTGCTTCTGTAAAGATGGAAATCAGTTCTACTCTGTCCTATAGACTCTCAACTCAGCAGAAAAGTGAGTGTATCTTAGTGGAGGCAGTGGTAGTTTGGTGGTAGAACTCTCGACTTCCACATGGGGACCTAGGTTCAACTCCTGGCCAGTGTACCTCAAGCACAGCTACCACGCTTTGGAGGCTTTCGTGTTGCCAGGGACGGATTACTCAACAAGCAAGGTATGCGCAGGCTTACTTGTGTTTATTTAGTAATCTGTACTGCACACAATTTCATCCGTTTTTCTGAAATTGTGCACACTACAGATGAGTAAGTAAACACAAGTAAGCCTGTGCGTACCTTACTTACTGTAAGCCTGTGCATACCTTGCTTACTGGTTAATCCACCCCTGCGTGTTGCTGTGATGCTGAATAGGTTTCAGCAGAACTTCCAGACTAAGACAGACTAGGAAGAATGGCCCAGTGATCTACTTCCAAAAATCAGCCAGTGAAAACCCTATGGATCATAATGGTCCAATCCCCAACCAATGAGGGGGATGGTACAGGACCAGGCCAGCATTTCCTTCCATTGTGCCTGGGGTCGCCATGAGCTGGGGGCTGACTCAGTGGCAGCTAAAAGCAGCAACATACCTCATTGGCCAAAATAAAGTTAGAGCTCTATAATTAAGAAGAAAGAGGAGAACGGATATTACGCAGGAAACTGCAGTCTCTGCCACAATCCCCAAGTAAAACTGTCAGAAAGGGCCCTCTTTTTCTGGTAAATTAAAAAAAATCGATAAATCTCTAGGCAGCTCCACTTTGCTCTGCATCTCAGTTCCCTTTGATACAGGAGCTAGTGATTAATACTCTCAGCTCTCTGTGAGGAATAAAAGAAGCACCTCAAAGGGTCACCTTCTCTGCTCTGTGCTCATTCGCACTCATAGCTTCCCCCCCAAGATGGGACCACATGAGTAGTTCAATGCAAACAAGCTGGAGAAAGGCTCTGGAGCAAGCGGGATGACTTAGCTGAGATTGGGTAGTGACGATCATACTGAACGTAACTCAGTGCGTTCAGGGCCCTGCTCTAGAGCTGACAGCCTGGATGCTCTGCATTCAGAGTGGCCTCCAGAGCTTGCAGGAAAAGCTCAGAGGGCACGCAGGCCTGGGCACCGGCCTCCAGGACTCAGAGAAGGAGGAGAGACCCGTTTCACTTCACCCTCATCCCCCCAAGGCAAATTAGTCCCCAGTAGCCATGCCTACAAGGGAGCCCTGGTGGCACCATGGTTATGTGCTTGGCTATTAGCCAAAAGGTTGGAAGTTTGAACTCACCAGCCACTCTGAGGTTGAAAGATGTGGCAGTCTGCTTCTGTAAAGATTACAGCCTTGGAAACTCTGGGGCTTTTCTACTCTCTCCTATAGGGTCGCCGTGAGTCAGAATCGACTCTATGGCAGCAAGCTTTTTTGTTTTTTGTTTTAATTTTATTTTATTGTACTTTAAGTAAAAGTTTACAATTTAAGTTAGTCTCTCATACAAAAATTTATACATCCATTGTTTTGTGACCCTAGATGCTCTCCCTATACTGTGACAGCACACTCCTCCTTTCCACCCGGGATTTCCTGTGCGCATTCAACCAGCTCCTGACCCTCTCTGCCTTCTCATCTCACCTCCGGCCAGGAGCTGCCCATTGAGTTTCTTGTATCTACTTGAGCTAAGAGGCACACTGTTCACACTCTTCTTATGTCCCATAGTCCAGTCTAATCTTTAACTGAAGAGTTGGACTCAGGAAGGGTTTTAGTGCCGGGTTGACAGACAGTCCTTTTTTTTTTTTTTTTTTTTTTTTAAATTGTGCTCTAGGTGAAAGTTTACAGAGCAAATTCGTTTCTCATTCAAAAATTTATACACAGATTGTTTCGTGACATTGGTTGCAATCCCCACAATGTGTCAGCACTCTCCCCCTTTCCACCCCTGGTTCCCAGTTCCCATTTGTCCAGTGTTCCTGTCCCTTCCTACCTTCTCATCTTTGCTTTTGGGCAGCAGATTTTTTTTTTTTTTTTTTTTTAACTAGGCGTATGGAGTCCCTGGGTTGTGCAAATTGTTAAGACCTCAGCTGCTGACAAGAAAGGTTGGTGGTTTGAGTCCACCCAGAGGCTCCTCAGAAGAAAGGCCTGGTGATTTACTCCTGAAAAATCAGTCACTGAAAATGCCAGGGAGTACAGATTCAAACTCGCACACACACGGGGTTGCCATGGATTGGAGAAGACTCAATGGCAACTAGTTAGTTAGAGTAGCCATGCCTGTGGCATCTTCCTCAAGGCAGGAGTAGAAGACTGTGCTTCCTTAGTCTCTCCAGTTAACACTCCCCCAAACTGAAAATTGATTTCCTGCTAAATTGGAAGTGCTCTGAATATAAGACAACTATGATAAAGGGAACATGGGAGCAAATAATGAGCCCTGTGCTGGAATCCTGGCTCTGCCCCCTTGTTTTCGTTGTTACCTTGCTAACTTGTCTACCTCCCCAAGTGTCCATTTCCTCAGGTAAAACAGGAATGGTAATGACACCTACCTCACAGAGTTGCTCCGAGGATTAAACAAGATAATGTTGGTGAATGCGTTTAGCAGAGTGCCTGGAGTATAACAGGTACTCAGTGAAAGATAGTTAAGTTTACGTCTGAGAAAACAGAACGGAGATAGACGGTAAAGGCCATTGTGAAGACTCAACCCCTCAAAGAAAGCTTCCTCTGAAATGAGAGAAATTTGCAACCCTGGCATCTTGGAGGGAGTCCCAGGCAAGGATGGGTACTTGCTACGGCAAAGCCAGCCCCGGCCTGAGACACTAAACCCCAGAGGGTGGCAGGCCACTCCTCAGCCAAAGGCACACCCTGCTGGGAAACTGATTCTCATTTTGTCCTAGGGACACTGCACTTGGAAAAACATTATTGATTCTGTGGCTCAGGTTGCTGAACGGGGAAGAAGGACAAAATTTCATTATATAATGCATTTATACCCACCGTACTTTCTATTTAGAGAGGCACTTCGCAATCACTTTTTGTTTCTTTTTAATTGTGCCTTAGGTGAAGGTTTACAGAGCAAATTCATTTCCCATTCAATAGTTCATACACAAGTTGTTCCATGACATTGATGACACTCCCCGCAATGTGTCAGCACTCTCCCCGTTACCACCCTGAGTTTTCAGTTTCCATTTGTCGGCTTTTCTTGCCCTTTCCTGCCTTCTCATCTTTGCTTTTAGGCGTATGTTGTCCTTGTAGGCTCATATAGATAGCTGTTCTAAGGAGCACTTTCCTCACGTGTGTTATTGCTTATTTACAGGCCTGTCTATTATCGGGCTGAAGGTGACCTCCAGGAATGGCTTCAGTTCCAAGTTAGAAAGGTGTCTAAGGTCCATAGTCTTGGGAGTTCCTCCAGTTCTCTCAGACCAGTAAATCTGGTCTTTTTTATGAATTTGAATTTTGTTCTTTTTTTCCCCCCACTCTAATTGGGACCTTCTATTGTGATCTTGGTCAGATCAGGCGGTAGTGGCCTTTGGGCACCATCTAGTTCTTCTGGTCTCAGGTTGGTGGAGGCTGTGGTTCCTGTGGTCCATTAGTCCTTTGAACTAATTGTTTCTGTGAGTCTTTAGTTTTCTTCACTTTCCTTTGCTTCAAACAGTAAGAGACCAATAGTTGTATCTTAGACGGCCACTCGCGAGCTTTTAAGACCCCAGACACTACTCACCAAAGTAGGATATAAAACGTTTTCTTTATGAACTGTGTTATACCAACTGACCTAGATGTTCCCCCGTGGCAATCGTTTTTATTAGGGTCTCTTCTTCAAGTAGTCTTTAAAAAACTCCACAGCTGCCTCCAGGACCCACGAATTAAGGGTTATACTCTACTGGAAAGGAATCTTTGGGTGGTGCAAATGGTTAAGTGCTAAACTACTAACCGAAAGGTCAGCAGTTCCAATCTATCTAGAGGCACCTTGGAAGAAAGGCCTGGTGATCTACTTCCAAAAGATCACAGCCTTGAAAACTCTTATGGAGCACAGTTCTACTCTGACACACATGGGGTCACCATGAGTTGGAATTGACTCGACAGCAACCAGCAACTGGTAACTTCTTCAAACATACCCAGAGATAACTTAACCCCACTTTATAAAGGCAGAACATGGAAGAAGTAACTGGCTGAAGAGCAAGCAGCCAAGTAGCAAAAGTTAGAGTTTGTGACCCTCAAATTTCTAGCACATTGCTTAACTAAGCAAGCTCCCACAATCTGCTCCACAAACCTCCAGTCACATACTCATTGATCAAGGCAGTCACTCATAGTCACCAGAGTAAGGCAGACATGGAGGTCTAGGCTATACGACTGCTTTTCCTAGCAGTTTGGGACAAGAGGTGAAAAATGACTTTTCTAACCAAACCGCACGTGGGTCTGACTGCCAGCAAGTCCTGGAGCAAGAAGGTTGGAGCTCTCCCAGGACGTACATCACACTGTAGAGCTGGGAGAAGCAATGGAGATCAAGGGGGCAGGGGGAGAGCCAGATGTGTCCCCTGTTTTCAGCACCGGAAAGGAATCCTGGCTGGAGTGTAGCCCCAGTGGGGTTCAGCGGCAAGGAACAGGCACGGAACAGAGGGAAATACAGGGGTAAAGATACAGGCAGCTCACAAATCCATTGCGTCAGGCACTGTTGTAAGTACTTGACATATATTAGCTCATTCTTTTTCACACGACTCTAAGGGGTGGGTATGATCATAATCTGCTTTTCATGGGGGCTGGGGAGTTGCGAACAGTTAATGCAATCAGCAGCTAAGTGAAAGATTGGAGGTTCAAGTCCACCCAGAGGTGCCTCGGAAGAAAGTCCCAGTGATCTACTTCTGACAAGTCAGCCGTTGAAAACTTCATGGAGCGAAGATCTACTCTGACACTCATGGGGTCACTGTGAGTTAGAGTCAACTCAGCAGCACCTGATACAGGGGCTGGGACTTGAGCTCAGGTAGTCTGGTTCCTGAGTCAGAATCCTTTCTCTTCTGCTTCTCAGGACGCTGGGCATGCTGAGCCCATTCGGTTCAGTGTCAGGCCCAGGCTCTGGAGAGCAGTACCCCTCACAGAGGGGGCCTGCCCGCTCCCAAACTGGCCGCAGCCCACCCCGCTGGGGCCATTTCCAGGCTGCCCCCTCACCTGGGCAACTCATGCCTTTGATCACAGCAGCACTGCAATCTGCCCTGCTCCTGGAAGGACAACCACTCTTGGCACGTGCCCTCCCGGATGGCTCCGTTTTCAGAGGACAGGACGTTTAGTGAGCTTGTCTCAAGCTGTGCAGAGGACTCGGTGAAACTACAAGGCCTGACTGGCGAGGAAAATTGGGAGAGCAGGGCTGATTGCTGTGTTTCCTTTGCTAAAGCCAGCAGGCACCCGAAATGACCCCCAAAGCCCAGGCCTGACCTCACTCCTTTCTTGTCCTGGGAAGACATTTTATCATATTCCTAACAATGCATTATACTTCTCTTTGTTTCCAGTTCTTAACCATCTCTCTCTGCTCATTGAGGCAGAGTTCCCTCCTCTCTGTTTTCCAGAAAAATCCCGAAGAGCAATTGCTTTGGATTATTTGTTGTTAGCTGCCATTGAGTCGGCCCCTGACTCATGGCAACCCTGTGCACAACAGAACAAAACTCTGGTGGGTCCTGTGCCATCCCCATGATGAGTTGTGGATCAGACTGTTGTGATCTGTGGGGTTTTCAATGGCTGATTTTCAGAAGTAGATTGCCAGGCCTTTCCTCCTAGTCTTAGTCTAGCAGCTCTGCTGAAACCAGTTCAGGATCTAGCAGCACACAAACCTCCCCTGACAGATGGGTGGTGGCTGCACATCACGAGGTACATCTGCTGGGAATTGAACTTGGGTCTCCTGCATGGAAGGCGAGAATTCTGCCACTGAGCTACCAATGCCTGATTTGGATTACTTAGGTGACTCAATATGGAAGCTGCTTGTGTGGCCCAGCTTAGTAGAAGCATTCAGACAGGGAGGCCATCTGACCTGGATCCTTTGGGGTGATTCTGAGGGGTTACACGTATGCATTTGCTACAAGTTCATTAACAGCTGGAGAAAATTCTCTTGGAAGTCACAACTGACTATCGTCAGTTCTCCAGACAGGCCTCAGCAAGCAAGCAACTTGGTGGGAGGCGTCCTTAGTCAGCTGAAAAAGTAAACCTGACTCGCCATCTGACCTCAGTGAGGCTTGTGTTGTATGCTTTCTGTTCTCTGGCGTCTTTGGTCTGACAGGAGGCCTCGTCTCACCGGAGGCTTTATGTGATGTAGACAGCAAAAGGCCAGCAGCTGAAAGCCACCGGAGCAGATCTGGTGGGGTCATGTATTTTCCCTCATGTTGCACCCACTGGCTTCCAGGCCCAGACGTAGGGGGCCTGCCCCTCCCGCTGGGACACTGCCAAACCTTTTGGAACATTTTAGAACAGCCACCGAAATGCCAAATGACAAAATTTCCCTTGGTGGTTGAAAAATCATGATTTTGATGATGGCAGAATTCTGGAGTTTGTGACAGATTTGCCTGCCAGGGGCCAAGAGGGGGAGGTTGAGACTCCAGGCTGCTATCCCAGTTCAAATCTGAGGTTACTGTACTGTGTTCTATATTGAGGTTGGAGCCCTGGTGGCACAGTGGTTACGAGCTATGGCTGAGAACCAAAAGGTTGGCAGTTCGAATCCACCAGCCTGTCCTTGGAAACCCTATGGGGCAGTTCTACTCTGTCCTGTAAGGTCACTATGAGTCGGAATCGACTCGACGGCAACGGGTTTGGTTTTTCATTTACACTGAGGTTGGGTACAGAATTCATTTGGAAGAGGGTTCCATTGCTTTAAAAATGTTTAAAAGCACTGACCCGCATTATCCTTACACCATCCATTAGTAGCTATACAGAGTTTCAAAAGAAAAATCAGAGATTTTCCTTTGGTATAAAGAAAGTCTGCCATAATTGTTTGGGCCTCAGTAGAACATCTGTGAAGGTGTCTCCACATTAGCAATACCACCTACTTGGTTGTGTTAACCTAAAAGTTGGAGGTTCGAGTCCACCCAGAGATACCTCAGAAGAAAGGTCCAGCAATCTGCTTCCTAAATATCAGCCACTGAAAACCCCATGGAGCACAGTTCTACTCTGACACACTTGGGGTCGCCAGGAGTCAGAGTCGACTTGTTGACACCTGGCTTGGTTGTCTCTGAAAGAGAGCAGAACCCTGGCCTAACGGATTGCTCACACTTTCTTATTTGGGATCTAGAAAGATCACAATTAAAAATCTTAATCCAAGGTAATTATCATACATGAAAGAATCCCATATAATCTGGAGGCTAAAACATGTGAAATTAAGTCATGAATGCCTTCAAACATAGATTCTTCTAGCCTCCTCCAGTCCTGAAAGGCATCTCCAAAACCTGCCTGAGAGACAAGCCCAAAAATAAATGGATGTTAATAAGGTTGATTTGCCCTTTTTGCTCTTCTCCCAGGCAATGTGAACCTCTCACTACAGAGAGCTAGATAGGAGCATCTCAGCCCATTTAGGTGGTGGCCTCTTTTAAAGCGAAATGTGAGGCCAGGACACCTACCTCTCACTGTCCAGACAGTTCCCAGGAAGGCTTTTGTGTTATAACCTGGATGCCCATCCAGATTGCCTTCGCTGGTCCTGTCACGGGGCTCTACCTCCCTGAGGGTCTTGCCACTATCAACTGACTGTGAATATTGCCTTTCACTGCGTTTTTCAAGCTGCTGGGTGAGTGCCAAGTACTAGCTTCGCAAGGTTCATTCACCCCAGGGCTGGGAGCTTCTCAGTGGTGTAGGAAGGTTATGTGTTTGCAAATCAGCAGAGTAGGGCAGAGGCATTTGGAAGCCATTTCATTTTTCAGTTCATCAAACGCCTACCCACTGGGAAACTTGAAACCCGCGACGTGAAACCTTTCTGGAGTTGTGACACCCTGTTGTCACTCATCTCGTTTCATCAAACACCCACCCCTCTTAAAAAATGCCATGAGGCATGTATTTATTTTTAAGATTAAGGTGAATTAAAATTGGAAAATTACCTGAGAATTTTCTGGCACTCTAGCTAACAGGAGATTTTCCAGCGGGGTTTGGAAATCACAACCAGGGGGCATTAGG
Organism: Dugong dugon; assembly: GCA_030035585.1. Taxonomy (NCBI): domain Eukaryota; kingdom Metazoa; phylum Chordata; class Mammalia; order Sirenia; family Dugongidae; genus Dugong; species Dugong dugon. The sequence continues at coordinate 15,044,036 of CM057469.1, read as the reverse complement.
TTAAACAGGGGAGACACTGGACCAAATTGTGAAGTAGGAGGAACATCTTTGCTGCTCCCCCTCCTGCCTTCAGTGCCCCCCACCCATTCTCTGGCATCAGTGCCTCATGCTGCCCTCTACCTCCCTCCATGGTACCTCACACAGGACTGGCCCTTATCAACCTCCATAGCCCCCTGCTCTGGACAAGTCTCCTTCCAATGCTCTATCAACACTTACCCAATGCCTGCTCCTTCTGTAGGTGGTGCTTGTTAGCTAGTTGTTGCTTTGGAAAGGGGCTGATAACTTCTAAGTTTCTTTCCAGCACTGTCTTAGTTAGCTAGTGCTGCTGTAACAAAGATAGTACAAGTGGGTGGCTTTAAAGAACAGACATCTATTTTCTCACACTTTTGGAGGCCCAAAGTCCAAATTCAGGGCACGAGCTCTTGGGGAAGGCTTTCTCTCTGTGTTGACTCTGGGGGAGGGTCCTTGTGTCTTTCAGCGTATATAGGCCCAGCATCTATGGCTGTGCCTTTCTAGGTTCCTTGGTGACTTTCGACTTTTGTATGGCCACTATCTTCCCCATTTGTACTTGCTTCTATGCCTAATGTGCTCTATTTATATCTCAAAAGTGATTACACTGATATGGCCTCACTAACATAACAAAAAAAGCCCTATTTCCAAATGGGACAACATCGCAGGTATAGGGGTTACGATTCCAACACATATTTCAGGGGGAAGCAATTCAATTTATAATAAGCACTAAAATTTTGGTAGAGTTAACCATGGCATTAATAATACCTTAAGGACTTACTTCCTCCAAGGGAGATTTGTAATTTAACTAGAGACAGTATCATACCTAAAGGAATTAATTTGCAGTGTAATTTCAAACGGCTGGTAAAAAGTTGGGAGATTAGTCCGCTTTACCTAAAGGTAATATCCACCCTAGAAATTCAAGTCTATGCTTTGGGATAGTATAAAGGCGGTGGCTAAGAATCAGGTGACCTGAGTCTTTCTTTGACTCAATCCAGTTCAACCAATATTCACTATGCACCTACGATATAAGGAGCCCTTGGGTGCAGTGATTAAATACTCGGCCGCTAACCGAAAAGTTCGGCGGTTCGAACCCACCAGCCCCTCCACAGGAGAAAGATGTGGCAGTCTGCTTTCATAAAGATTTACAGCCTTGGAAACCCTACTCTGTCCTATAGGGTTGCTGTGAGCCACAATTGACTGACGGCAGTAGGTTTGGTTTCTTTGGTTTACCTACGGTATGCCGGGCCTTGGGCTAGGCCCCGGGAATCCAAAGACGAATGAGACACTGCTTGTCCTTGCTGAGCCCCTAGTCTATCAGGAGGCATCTAATCCCCGGATGAATGCTTCCCCAGCAGTGTAGACAAAATGCTATGGGAGCACAGAAAAGAGAATGATTGATTTCGCTGGAGAAAGCTACAGAAAATTAATATTTGCACGGGGCCTTCAAGGGTAAGAAGTCTCTCAACAGGCTGAATGAGAAAGGGAGGAGAAACAGAGCGAGGACAAGTGGGAAAAATCACTGGAACAAAAGCAGAGTGAGGCGCTTGTTGGGGAGGTCCAAATATGTGGAGCACAGGGAGAGGAGCAGCAGGGGTGAGGCTGATGAGCAAGGCTGGGGCCAAGTTTTGGAAGGGCCCCGAATGCCTTAAGGAGCCTTGGTGTCAGAGTGGTTAAGTATTCGGCTGCTAACCATAAGGTCGGAGGTTCAAACCTACCAGCCACTCTGTGGGAGAAAGATGTGGTAGTTTGCTTCCATAAAGATTTATAGCCTTGGAAACCTTGTGGGGCAGGTTTACTCTGTCCTACAGGGTCACGGTAAGTCAGAATTGACTAGACAGCAATGGGGTGGGAACCTTACCCTGAAGACAGGGTGGAGCCATTAGAGGTTTCTCAAACCTTCACAGAGAGACATATTCGGGAGGTTGCTACATTCTCTCAGGCAAGAGACAACGGAGGCCTCACGCAGGGCAGTGAGGATGGAAAGGAGGGGGTGAACAGAAAAGACACTCTGAGGATAAAACAGAATCAAATAGCTGACCCCTTACATGTGAGAGGTGAAGGAGAAGCACAAGTCAGTAGTGACAAATGAGGTTTCTTGCTTATACTGCTATGTAATGGTGGCACCATTGATTGAAGGTAGTGGTTATAGAAGCAAGGGCCCATGGGGGAAAATAATGAGCTTGGTTTTGGGCTTGTTGGGTTAGGAGACCAGGGTGTGAAGTGAAGGTGATTGTTGTTGTTCCTGCAGCAGATTCTTCTGTTGTTGATGTTTTTGGTCTTGAGAGGACACAAAGCGCTTGTGTGTGCCAGTCACATGTCCATCTCTTATCTGGCTCTTCTTCTTATGGCATCATTTTTTCTGTCAGCCAACAGGGTGCAAATGTAGACAGGGTGTGAACAAGAGCCCAGGAACCACACTACCACCATAAACCAGAGGCCAAGCTAGGTGGAAACTTCTGGAAGCTTGAGCCCCCTTGTGTACAAACCTACTTCTTTACTTTCTAGATGTCAAGCTGTTCTCCCTCCACCAATCTCTCGTCTTTCTCAAGCAATATCCTTGCTTGAGGAACTAATTATTCTTAGAAAGAGAACTTCCTGCTTACAGATTCTTGAGTGAAAACCAAAGTTCATTTAGGAACCAAAACTCTGTTGTGGAGATAAAGTAATTTGAGAAATGTTTGGACGATTAAGAATCTATCTCAATAACCTTAAAACTGTGCATGGTCTTTGACCCACTATCCACTGTTTTGAGAATTAATCCTAGAGGAATAGTGTGCAAGTGTACAAATATACATATATAGTATTATTGATCACAGTCTTGTTTGTCATAGTAAAAAATTAAGAAACAACCCAAAAGTCCAAACATAAGGGATTAATTAATCAAAATTATCCACAGAATGGTATTTACTGAAAATTAATTTATTACAAACGACAATATAGATCGATATTTAATGACAACCAGAAAGCTACTTTCACCATTAGGGCAGTGGTGGTTTGGTGATAGAACTTTTGCCTTCCATGCAGGCGACCCGGGTTTGATTCCCGGCCAATGCACCTCATGCACAGTCACCACCTGTCTGTCGGTGAAAGTTTGTGTGTTGCTATGATGCTGTCATGGATTGAATTGTGTCCCCCAAAAGTATCTGTCAACTTGGCTGGGTCATAATTCCCAGTATTGTATGACTGTGTAATCTGATGTGATTTCCTCATGTGTTATAAACCCTATCGCTATGATGAGGTTATATGTGATCTCCGTATGTGTTGTAAATTCTATCACTGTGATGAGGTTACACTGATTAGGTTTACAGGATTAGATACTGTCTTAATCCAATCTCTTTTGAGATATAAAAGAGAGAAGTGAGCAGAGGCACATGGGAACCTCATACCTCCAAGAAAGCAGTGCTGGGAGCAGAGCGTGTCCTTTGGACCTGAGGTTCCTGTGCTGAGAAGCTCCCAGACCAAGAGAAGACGGATGACATGGACCTTCCTCCAGAGCCGATGGAGAAAGCCTTCCCCTGGAGCTGATGCCTTGAATTTGGACTTGTAGCCTACTGGACTGAGAAAGAATAAACTTCTCTTTGTTAAAACCATCCATTCGTGGTATTTCTGTTAGAGCAGCACCAGATGCTGAACAGGTTTCAGTGGAGCTCCCAGATTAAGACAGACTAAGCAATCTCTTTCTGAAAATCAGCTGATGAAAACCCTGTGGATCCCAACAGTCTGATCTGAAACTGATCACGGGAATGCTGCAAGACCAGGCAGTGTTTTGTCCCATTGTGCATGGGATCCCTGTGAGTAAGGAGATACCATGAGCGGGGGTCGATTGCACAGCAGCTAACAACAACAACCCGAAAGCTAGAAGGATGTTCAAGATTTATTAACTGAAAATAATAGATTATATAAATTTATAATATAAAGTTTTTGATGAAAAGATCTAGAAACCAAAATCAGCAAAATGAGAGGACAGTGGAAGAAATCTCCATTGCTTTAATTATTTTGCTTTCTACCTGTCTTTATTTTCTAATCTTTCTACAACTATGTATTACTGCTGTAAATAAATACCTGTACTTCTTTCAAATATGCCAGGTCAGTTTATCAGCTGATTTCCTGGACGCTGGCTCAAGGTTAGAATGAGGAGCAAAGGAAGAACAGAAAGCCTCCGGCAGTGGCTAAGTTTAAGATCATGGCCCACAAAGCATATTTTACAAAAGGGCCTCCCTTCTTTGCATGCACCCTCTGGGGGATTCTTTGGAACTGGACATTCTCCTTAGGTCATAGTTCATACAAATCACATATAGGGTCTTGCTGTCATATCCTCCCCTTTTGCCCCCAACTTTTCCCAAACCCTTTTCCTAAAATCTTAGCTCTTCCACAGTCTGTCAGATAAAAAAATTACCCAAGATCTAATTTCTTATCCTAAAATTATTGTTTTAAATACTCTGTCTAGCTGTGTGCAGTTTACCTTCTAAACCAGACATGTTTTAGCAAGAGATACGAATTTATGATGATAGGGGTCAGGTGAGGGTGATCAGATCTGAGAGCGATAAATACCAGCAGAAGCAAAGGGGTTGCTGGGAAGCAGACTGTATAACATGGTCAGAGGTAACTGGCAATGATCATATGCAAAATAAAAACGATGTTATTTTCACCTATATAATTGAGTAGAAGGATCCCTGGTGGTGCAACAGTTAAGCACTCTGCTGCTGACCTAAATGTTCGTGGTTCAAACCCACCAAGCGGCTCAGTGGGAGAAAGATACGGCGATCTGCTCCTGTAACGATTACAGCCTAGAAAACCCTACTGGGCAGTTCTACTCTGTCACATGGATTCACTACGAATCAAAATTGACTTGAAGGTACCCAATGACAATAATAATTGAGCAGAAAAAAAGATAAGAATGTTGGCAACGATGCAGTGAAACAGAATTCTCGTAGAATTCTCATTCATTGCTGGCAGAAGTGTAAACGGCACAACCTTTCTGTAGAGCGTTAGCTATGTGGGTCCAAAGCTATACACATACCTTTTGACCCAGGATTTCTACCTCTAGGAATTCAGCTTAAGAAATAATTAGAGATGTATGCAAATGCTTATTTACAAGAGTTTTCATCAGCTTTATAACGGAAAAAAATTTTTTTTTGGAAACGAAGTTTCCATCAATAGGGATTAGTTAAAAATATGTTGAGAGAGCCCAGCCCTTATACTCAGGCAGTTCTGCACTTAAGTCACAACTTACCAGCTGAATGAACTTGGCCAAGTTACTCAACTTTTTAAGCCTCAGTTTCCTCATCTGTAGACAGGAGCAATAATATTTTCTCCTACCCATCTTCCCTGCCACCACCCAGCATTTCTCTGTGCCTCTTTGCCACAAAATTCCTCAAAAGAGCAACCAATATACACAGCTTCCAGTTACTCTTTTCCCACTCCAACCAGGCTTCTGTCCCCACCATTGCAGTGAAACTGATGTTGTCAAGGTCACCAACATTGACTGAATTCAGTGGACAATCCTTTGCACTTGTCATACTTGGCCTTTGAGCACAAGGTTGACACAGTTGGAACGTCCTTCCTTTTTGGCGTACTTTCTTCTCTCGGCTTCCAGGACCCTATGCTTTCTTGGTTGTCTTCCCACCTCACTGGTCACTCCTCCCTCTCCTTTGCAGCTTCGGCCCTTTTCCTTGGCCTCCTAAGGATGGAGAAGGAGTCCTAGTGGTATGGTGGTTAAGTGCTCAGCTGCAAACCAGAAGGTCATTGGTTTGAACCCACCAACCACTCTGCAGGAGAAGGACGTGGCAATCAGCTTCGTAAAGACTTACAGCCTTGGAAACCCTGTGGAGCAGTTCTACTCTCTCCTGTAGGGTCACTATGAGTCGGAATCGACTCCATGGCAAAGAGTTTGCTGGTTAAGAGTAGAGCACCCAGGACTCAGTCCTTGATCTTTTCTTCTGCATCTAACACCCACCCTTGGTGATCTCGTTCAGTCTCAGGACTTAAAATTACATCTATAATGCAAATGATTCTAATTTACATCTCCAGTCCAGACCTCTCCCTGAAATCTAGACTTGTACATCCAACTGCCTAATCAACAGCTTTATTTGGATGTCTAATAAAATCGACTGGAGAGCAACGAACAAAAACCAACCATGGACATCTCAAATTTAACAACCAAAACTAAACTATTTCTTTTCCATGACTGCCCCATCTACTCTGCCCATAGCATTCCCATCTCCATTCTATTCTTCAGTTTGTTTAGTACAAAAACCCCTTAGAGTTACCCTTGACTCTTTTCTTTCTGTCATGCGCTACATCTAATCTCTCAGGCAACCTGTTGGCTCTACCTTCAGAATCCATCTGGCATCAGACCAGTTTTTACCACCTTTCCCACTACTACCCTGGTCTGAGCTTCTATCCCATCTCACCCGGATCACTGAAATAGCCTCCTAACTAGTCTCCCTGTGACCACCCTTACTTCCCCACACTCTTGTCTCAAGACAGCAACCAGAATGATTCTTTTAAATTTTAAGTTAGATTATGCCACTTCTCTTATCAAAACCCTGCAGTTGTGCCCACTCGGAGTAAAAAGCCAAATCCCAATTATGGCCTTCAGTGCCCGACGTGGTCTGGTTCCCCATGATTGCTCTGATCTCATCTTCCATTACTCTCCCATTCACTCACCCCACTACGGCCACTCCGGCTTTTTATTGTTTCTTGACGACACAGTCACTTTCCTGCCTTAGGGATTTTGGACTAGCTGCCCTTTTGCCTAGAATGATCTTCCTTTTTACTTCCTTCAAATCTTTGCTCAGATATCACCGTCACAGGTTGGGTTCCCTGGGAGGCAGTTTCTGAGATGGAGATTGGCAAGCAGGAAGTTTATTAGAGAGTGCTCTTGTGGTCAACTCCCATGGAAAGTAAGAGAAGAAAGCATAATTGGACTGTGAAAGCAACCTCAACAAATTTGTCAGCCAACCTCATGAGGAACTCTGAAGCTGGGAGGCCCTTCAGAATTGTCCTGAGTTAGCATGAGGGGACCAGGCCATTATACTCCTGATTTGACCAGTCACTGGATGAGGGCAGCCCTAGGAAAGGGATATCACTCTGGAGTAGGCTGAGGCAATTCCTGAAGGGGGCTGACAGCTGAGGGATGTTTACTGAAGCACTTCCAAGCAGTTGGGCTGATAAATCCATCAGTCTTGCTGGGGAGTCATGAGCGGTGCGTTACAGCATCCATTACAGTCCACCCCTTGTGCCACTTGGTTTTACTTCTTCATATAAGTTTGGGGAGCAGCTCCTTCAGGATTCCAGTAGACTTCTTTCCTAGGAGAAACTTAGAAGAGAAAGGTTAAGGGATGAGCTACAGCCCTTGACATTGCAGCTGGTCTTGGTGCTACAATTAATATTTATTTTCTCCCCTCCCTTCTATTATCCATTCTAGATTCCCCTCAGCCCCAAATAGCACCTCTGCTGGTCTAGGTAGCTTACCCATTGGGGTGACCCAGATCTTCATCCCTGAGGGGTCTGTTCCCTGATCATTATGCCCTCTGCAGGCCATAGCCTCTTTACTCATCTATTAACTGTCAAAATTGGGTAAGAGTGTACCAAGAGTCACCAAAATGCATCACTTGCATGCCAAGCATATTTTTGCCTGCCTCCAATGCATAACAGCAGTCCTACGTTCTCTTGATGATCAGGGTCGATTACCCCCGCCAAGATGGTGAATCTTCTTGCTTCTGGTCCCTTGTCATAAATAGCCTAAAGTGCCCAAGTGGTAGCCATAACTTAGTTCAGTGAGATTTTTCTGTGTCACCCATGGAAGTATTTCTCCTTTTATCACCAGGACCTTTAAACCTCTGGGTAGAGCCGGGAAGCACAGATCCCTAAGCAGGTCATTGAGAGTAATGGGAAGTAGATCCATTCCTTCTTCCACCCCTCGATCCCCATATTTTAAAAGTTCATTAATTTAGAGTGTACTTTGTGACTCATCCTAGCAAAACATCACCTCCATGTTGACATTTCAGCAGGCTGTTCCATCATTCTCTCAGACTGGGAGGTATTATATCCGATATTATGGTCAGGGGCACACTCTTGCACCTCCTTTGTTGTCAAGTGGGGCTCTTCTTGGTCTACTATCTATGTGGGATCCTGTGCTGGTGGATCAAACACATTGTGAACCCTTAGATAGTGGTGCTAGTTGAAGCCCTTCAGTGAGGAAAGGCAAAACCATCCTCAGAATGTTTGTCTATTTCTGTAAAAGTTAATTGCCACTCCTTGCAAGGTGGTTGGTTGGTCTCCTCAAGGTGATGGCAAAGACCTTATAACTTGGTGGCTCTGAAAGAATCCAGCTCATAATGAGCACTTTTAGCTGCCTGGTCACTTTATGTTCCACGGTCAGGTGCTCTGTCTCTACTAGGGCCTAATAGCATGTCAGGACTAGGTTCAGTGTTGGTCTCTATTGTGGCCAGTTGGACATGCAGCAATAGTAGCCAGGTCAGCCTTGGTGAAAGGAAACCGATGATGTTGGGCCCAGGCATAGCCTCCATCTCTGCCACCATGGTACTTTGCTCATGCACCCATTATGCCAATGCTGGGGTGGCCAGTAACAGAGGCTGGTGGAATTCAACCGGACAAGTCATTTTTGTCTACCTGCTTGTATAATATTCTTCTGGGGTGTGTGCTATCTGGTAGGTGTTAACTTGCTGATCAAAGATCTTTATACTGTTTGTCCACTCCCATCCATCCATCCAAGTACCTCTACCACAGACCTCTTTGTCCCAATCTACAGCTCTTTCTCCTCCAAACGCCTGGCCAAGCTGTTCACCACTATTTATGTGTCCTTATTTATTCTAAACTAAGCCACTTCTTTTTTCACACAAACTAGATGACTAGGTGTACTGCCTGAAGTTTTGCCTGTGAAGAGTTTCTGCTTACCACTGTCTTTAGAGGTCACCCCTGAAGGACACTGTAGTGTAGCTACCATCCATTTTTAGCCTGAACTCACATTTTGAGCCAACCTACCTGTGAACCACACTCAGGTTTTTTTCTCTTCTGGCAACTTGTTGTAAGGGACCCACATGCAGCCACAGTGTGATCTCAGGGAGAGGTGCTAGTGCAGCAGTGATGGCTGGCATGGGTGTAGGGATAACCAACCTGTGCAGGTTGCTGGTGCTCTTCAGCCTTGCTCGTGGTTGATCCTGGATGTACCATCATTTCTATCTTATGATGGATTGCTAATGTGCCCACTGACCTCGCAACTTGGTGGCTCTGACAGAATCCAGCTCATGATGAGTACTTTTAACTGCCTGGTCACTTGATGTTTCACAGTCAGGTGCTCTGACTCTACTAGGGCCTAATAGCATGCCAAGACCTGGTTCTAGAAAGATATTTAATTCTCCACTGCAGATAGCATGGCCTTGCTCCAGAACCCTGGGGATCTGCCTTGTGATTCTCCCTCTTGGACTTGTCATAAATTCTACATATGTCTTCTCCCGCCACTGATACCTTTAATAACGGAGGGGCTGCCGGATCATACGGCCCAAGCAGTAGAGCCGCTTGCACTGCAGTGTGGACATGCTGGAAAGCCCTTTCCTGCTATGGGCCCCACTTAAATTTGACTTTCATGTCACCTGGTATATGGGTTGAAGCAATATTCCCAGGCTTGGACTATTGTGCTTCCAGAAATCAGAGAGGCCTACCAGGTGTTGTGCTACCTTCTTAGTTGTGGGAAGTGCAAGATTCAATAATGTATCCTGTACTTGGAGAGATGTCTTGGCATGCCCCAGACCACTGGAGCCCTAAAAGTTTTATTGACATGGCAGACCCCTGAATCTTCAGAGGGTTTTTTGTTCTCACAGAGGCCTTCGATATACCAGCCATTTCTTCCTCATTTGGTCTGATTAACATGTCACCAGTATCCAGCCAGTCCAAGCCTCTGGTGATTATATTATACCAAGAGCAGGTAACACAGCCTTGGGGCAAAACTCTAAGTGTTTACATTGTCTGTTCCAAGTGAACAACTGTTTCTGATCCTCTTTTTGACAGAGGTGGAAAAGAACACATTCATTAGCTTAAACCAAACCAAACCAAACCCATTGCTGTCAAGTCGATTCTGACTCATAGCAACCCCATAGGACAGAGTAGAACTGCCCCATAGCGTTTCAAGGAGTACCTGGTGGATACAAACTGCCAACCTTTCAGTTGGCAGCCGTAGATCTTAACCACTACGCCACCAGGGTTTCCTTCGTTGGCTTAGTGGCCACATATTACGGATCTGAGGCTATGTTAATTTGCTCTAGCAAAGATATCGCATCTGGAACAGCAGCTGCAGGTGGGGCTACTACTTGACTGAGTATAAAATCCACTGTTATCTTCCAGGATCTGTCAGGCTTTTGCAGGGTGCAGATTGGCAGTTAAATGGAAATATGAGGGGGACCACCAACTCTGCATCCCTTAGGTCTTTCTGAATTACTACTGTAATTTCTTTGTACAAATTACTGTCTTCCCCCCTAGGATGCACCGTTGTTTTTTACTACTATCTTGGCTTAAGAGAGGAGGAGTGGTGCAGGAAAGGCAGCTTCAGAGGCTTCCACTTGGCCTTCTCCCCTACAACAGGCTAAAAAACCAAACTATGTTCATCCTGATTATACATTCTGGAACTAGGGAAATGACCACCTAGTAAGTCCGTGGACCTTATGGGCCCACGGTGGGCCAAATCTGGTCCAGTCTGCATATGCTAATTAGCCCCCATATGCACCCACTCTAACAGAGGTCTCATGATGATGCTTCAGGTCTCTGCGTCTCACTGGGATCCCATGTCCAATATTCCTTGAAAGGGTATTCCCTTTTCCCCACTGTATAGCTACCCAAATAAATGGCCACAGTTCCTTTTAGAGAAGGACTCAGGAAATGTTCGTTTTGGACATCTTCAATGTGTTGTAGGCACTTTCTATGCGGGCCTGGCTTCTCTCTCAATTCATGGGTTCTGGGTCTGAAAACTGATTCAGGTCTGGATACTGAATGAGGGATTGTGACTTTCTAATCATCTATTCTTGACTTCTTTTTATTGCACAGAGCAGAATTCTTTTGCCCGTTAATTTGGTTTTAATTTTTATTGTGATAAAAATATATATAACAAAACATTTGCCAATCCAACCTTTTTTTACATGTACAGTTCAATGGCATTGATTACATTCATCATGTTGTGCGACTATCACTCTATTCATTTCTCAGTTTTCCCACCACCATTAACAGAAACTCAGTATCCCCTAAGCAATGACTCTTCCTTCCCCCTTCCCTCCCATCTTTTGTAACCACTAATGAACTTGGTCTCTATACATTTGCCTATTCAAAATAGTTCATATAAGTGGGATCGTACAATCTTTGTCCTTTTGTGTCTGACTCATTTCACTTAGCATGATGTTTTCAAGGTTCCTCTATGTTGTAGCAGGGATCAGGACTTCATTTCTCTTTACGGCAGAGTAATATCCCATTGTGTGTATATACCACGTTTTGTTTATCCATCATCTGTTGATGGACATTTAGGTTGTTTCCATCTTTTGGCTATTGTGGACAGTGCTGCAATGAACTTTGGTGTATGTTTATCCACTTATTTTTGCTGTGTTCTATTCATTATCTCCCCAATTCTCTGAGGATCAGGCTTCCCTGGCTGCCATTCCAATCTTGCTGCTTATTATGATAACTGCATCAACCTGGCTTCTGAGGGTTAAGTGCTGCATTTGGGCCCTGTTGTTTCGGGGTCCCATTGTCCCCGCTGTTACCAGTGATCCTAGTTTTGTAATGGCGTCTCCTACCCTCAGCCCTGGTCTTTGCACTGTTAGTGATACTGGTGCTCCTGTTAATCCCACCAGTTCATTTCTTATTGCTTTGGTGTATCCTCTGGGTCCTCCCACGGAACATAGCCATCTACATACGGTTCTAACATGCTCCCTTCTCTGAGCCTTTGATAGCCTTCTTCTACCATCTGCATGGCAATTCTGGCATTTCCACCTCACTTAGTGTGGGTCATCTTCTTGTCCACGCTTCTAGGAGCCATCCTAGCAGTGTGTTCCCACTGTCTCTGGGGATTTTGCCAGAGTGCTGCTCAGAGGCTGCTCCTTTTCCTCTTCCAGTTTTATGTTTTGTCTCCCTTGATCCCACACCTTCAGTATATAGTCCCAGGAGTACTTTCCCAGCAGCTTCTGGTACGTGTTGGTAAGTCCCATATCTTCTTCGGAGTAGAGGCCCTTTCTTCCCTCAGCTTGTTTTTGGCCAGGTTATGTGGTGGCTTTACCCTAGTTATTGGCCTAGCTGGGCAATGAATAAGGAAGATCAAAGAAGAATTGATATCTTTGAATTATGGTGTTGGGGAAGAATATTGACTATACCATGGACTGCCAGAAGAGCAAACAAGTCTGTCTTGGAAGAAATACAGCCATAGTGCTCCTTGGAAGTGAGGATGATGAGACTTCATGTCATGTACTTTGGACATGTTATCAGGAGGGACCAGTCCCTGGAGAAGGACATCATGCTTGGTAAAGTAGACGGTGAGTGAAAAAGAGGAAGACCCTTGACAAGATGGATTGATGCAGTGGCTGCAACAATGGGCTCAAGCATAACAAGGATTGTGAGGATGGCATGGGACTGGACAGTGTTTCGTTCTGTTTGTACATGGGGTTGCTAAGAGTCAGAACTGAGTTGACAGCACCTAACAACAGCAACAACAATGGCCTAGTGGCCAAAGGGCAGGGGAGATTCCTCTGCATTATCTTCAAACAAGGGGTAGGGGGGAAGGGATGCTGGCCCTTAGTAGAGAGAGATGGGCCACTTCTGGAGGTTCAGAGGGTTCAGGGTAATCTAGGGCTGCATCAACTCAGATATTCCCATCCCAGGTGTCAGGGTCACATTCTTTCCTATCCAGGGCCCTAATCTTGGCACAGCAGACCAGCCTAGGTTGTGAATTTAACCTCTTTGGAGCTTTGCTACTCTCATGATTAAGTCCTATGCCTGGTCTTCAGTTTTTCCTGTCCTCCAGGTGCAGGAGATGACAGTCTCTTTATATGCTCCCAAGGAGGTCCTCTGGCTTTCACACTAAGTTTTAAATGGCTGATTCATCTTTCTCAACATTTCACTACTTTTTCCAAGTGTTAATTATCCTTAACAAAAGCCACCCAATTGCATTGTCCTTACAGCTATTATTTCCCCCAAATTTTGCCAACACCTATATATCACACTCTCTAGTGCATTTTCCATCTCCCAGAATCCTATTCCAACTCACCAGCCGGGACAGTTTTAATGACTTCAATGGCACCTTACGCTAGGGACTATCTGTATTCCACCTACTGCCAGGAATAAGGGTCTTCCTTGACAGCCAGATGGTGGGTGATCTAATTCCAAAGTCCCATCTTAGCATTAGCTTTCTTGGACCACTGCTGGTGCCAAGAATCATAGATTGAGTTCCCAAGGAAGTAGACATCGAGATGGATATTAGCATGGAAGTTTGTAAGGAAGTGCTCTTGACAGCAACACCCAGGGAAAGGAAGGGAAGGAGGCGGGATTGGGTAGAATAGAGGGAGAAGTTGGTTGGACCGCAACCACAAGGCAGTCTCAATGAAGCCTCACGCAACCTCACTGGGAGCTCTGAAGCTGGGGTGTCCCTTCAGAGTAGTCTCAAGCTGGGCTGAGGGTCAGGCCTTTGTATTCTCGCATTGCCCAAACACTGGATGTGGGCTGTCCCAGAAGTCGGGATGATCTTGGATGAAGAGACTTTCTTCATCCAAGCCGATTCCCAAAGAGGGCTGTCAGCTGAGGGTTGTCTGCCAGTAGCACTCCCAGGAGCTGGGGGAATAGTTTTCAGTCCTGAAGGATATCTAGACAGCATCACAGCATCTATTATAATCATGATAAATAGAAAAATAAAACCACTCAGTGAGGCAACTCTCTCCTACCCTCTGTCCCTGCACTCCTAGTTCTTATTCCTCTGGACTATTTTTCCATAACACTTATCATCTTCTAACATAGTATATAATTAATATATTCAATATATTTATTGTTTATTATCAATTTCCCCTACTAGAATGTAAAATCTAAGAGGACAGGGATTTTTGTTCATTTATTTACTAACACATCCTAAGCACCTAGATATGGGCCTGGCACATGATAGGGGCTGGCAAAATATTTGTTGAATAAATGAACAAATAAATACCGAACTCCTTGGATTACTGTGAGGATTAAATTGAGTTGATTTACGGTTTTTAAACAGGCCAGACACACAGTAACCACCATGTTAGCTATTATTATTATAGAGTTTAGACTCTTAGACCAACACATTAACAGTGATTGTCTAAGAGTAGTTGGATTATGGGAAATTTTTATTTTGTTCTTTGGAGTTTTCGTATTCTTAAAACTTTCTATGATGAGCACATTTAACTTTGCAATCAGGAAAAGAAAAATGATAAATTATTATATTTAAAAATTTTTGGTTGGCATTTTCTGGATAGTAAAGGGGATGACAATTCCTGGTGGATTTATTATCTCTTTGTCTCAGAAACAGGAATTGATTTGACAGCGAGTTTCAGGTAGCCTTTTCCGAAGATTGACCTCTAGATTACTCAGTGCCTAGAACTATGCCTGGCATACAGCAAGCACTGAATTGAGGACAAAGAAGGAGACTGGCGTCGTGGAAGTTAGGAGGCATCTGTTCTATTATTGAAAGCAGTGCTGTAAGTCTGAAGATTACAAACGCGCTGTTCTGGTCTTAATTTTCCTATCTGTCAAAGAGATAGCTGTTCCTCACTTGCGACCTGTTAATGACCTCATGCGGCTACTTCAAGAGGAAATGACTTAATCCCAACATAAACCCTATCACAATCCCAGATGACTTTTTTGCAGAAATTGACGAGCTGACCCTACAATTCATATGGAAATACAAGGGACCCAGAATAGTCAAACCAATCTTGAAAAAGAAGAACAGAGTCAGAGGACTCACACTTCTCCATTTCAAAATTTATTACAAAGCTACAGTAATTAAGACAGTGTGGTATTGGCATAAGGATAAACATCTAGATCGATGGAATAGAATTGGGGATACAGAAATAAAACCCTTACACATGGTGAAGTCATTTTTGACAAGAGTGTCAAGACAATTCATCAGAGGGGGGGACAGCCTTTTCACCAAAAGGTGCTGGAACAAGTTGATATCCAAGTGCAAAAGAATGAAGTTGGAGCCCCTATATCACACTATATAAAAACTTAATTCAATAGACCTCAGTGTAAGAGCTAAACTATAAAGCTCTTAGAAGAACACATAGGAGTAAATCTTTATGACTTTGGATTAGACAATGGTTTCTTGGATATAACATGAAAAGCACGAGCAACAAAAGAAAAAAATAGATAAATTGGACTTCATCAAAATTAAAAACTTTTATACTTCAGAGGACACCATCAAGAAAGTGAAAAGATAGCCCACAGAATGGGAGAAAATATTTGCAAGTCGTATGTACAATACTCATAGTGACCCTATAGGACAGAGTAGAACTGCCCCATAGGGTTTCCAAGGCTGTAAATCTTTATGTAAACAGACTGCCACATCTTTCTCCCACAGAGCGGCTGGTGGGTTCAAACTGCCGAACTTTCGGTTAGCAGCAGAGCACTTAACAACTTCTCCACCAGGCTCCTTATACATACAGTAAGGGACTTGGTATCTAGAATATATAAAAACTATCACAACTCAACAATAAGACAACTCAATTGAAATATGGGCATAGCATTTGAATAGACATTTCTCTAAAGAAGATATACGAATGACCAATAAGTACATGAAAAGATGCTTAACATCATTAATCATTAAGACAATGCAAATCAAAATCACGATGAGATACCACTTCTCACCCACTTCTTGTTATTAGGTGCCATCCAGTCGGTTCCAACTCACAGCAACCCTACGTACAACAGAATAAAACACTGCCTGATCCTGCACGATCCTCATAATTGTAGCTATGCTGGAGCCCATCATTGCGGTCACTGTGTCAATTCATCTTGTTGAGGGTCTTTCTCTTTTTCACTGATCCTCTACTTTACAAACATGATGTCATTCTACATTGACTGGTCCCTTCTAATAACATGTCCAAAGTACATGAGATGAAGTCTTGCCATCCTTGCTTCTAAGGAGCATTCTGGCTGTACTTCTTCCAAGACAGATTTGTTCATTCTTTTGGCAGTCCACAGTATCTTCAATATTCTTTGCCAACACCATAATTCAAAGGCTTCAATTCTTCTTTGGTCTTCCTTATTCATTGTCCAGCTTTCGCATGTATATGAGGCAACTGAAAATACCATAGCTTGAGTTGGCACACCTTAGTCCTCAAAGTGACATCTTTGCTTTTTAACACTTTAGAAACGTCTTTTGCAGCAGATTTGCCCAATGCAACGCGTTGTTTGATTTCTTGACTGCTGCTTCCATGGGCGTTGATTATGGATCCAAGTAAAATGAAATCCTTGACAACTCCAATTTTTTCTCCATATATCATGATGTTGCTTACCGGTCCAGTTGTAAGAATTTTTGTTTTCTTTACTTTGAGGTATAATCCATATTGAAGGCTGTAGTCTTTGACCGTCATCAGTAAGTCCTCTTCACTTTTAGCAAGCAAGGCTGTGTGATCTGCATATTGAAGGTTGTTAATGAGTCTTCCTCCAATCCTGATGCCCTGTTCTTCTTCATATAGTCCAGCTTCTCGGATTATTTGCTCAGCATACAGATTGAATAAGTGTGGTGAAAGGATACAACCCTGATGCACACCTTTCCTGATTATACAGCACACAGTATCTCCTTGTTCCGTTCAAAGGACTGCCTCTTGGTCTATGTACAGGTTCCGCATGAGCACAATTAAGTGCTCTGAAATTCCCATTTTTGGCAGCGTTATCCATAATTTGTTATGATTCACATAGTCGAGTGCCTTTGCATAGTCAATAAAACACAAGTAAACCTCTTTCTGGTATTCTCTGCTTTCAGCCAAGATCCATCTGACATCAGCAATGATACCCCTTGTTCCACGTCTTCTTCTTAATCTGGCCTTAATTTCTGGCAGTTCCCCGTTGATATACTGCTGTAGCCACTTTTGAATGATCTTCAGCAAAATTTTACTTGTGTGTGATATTAATGAGATTGTACGATAATTTCCACATTCTGTTGCATTACCTTTCTTGGGAATGGGCACCAATGTGGATCTCTTCCAGTCAGTTAGCCAGGTAGCTGTCTTCCAAATTTCTTGGCATAGAGGAGTGAGCACTTCCAGCATTGCATCCGTTTGTTGAAACATTTCACCCACTAGGATGGTTATACTGAAAATGAACAGTAACGAGTGTTGACTAGGATATGAAGCAATTAGAACCCTCATACACTGCTGGTAGGAATGTAAAATGGTGTGGTCTCTTTGAAAAACATTCTCAGTTTAACATAGAGTTATCATACAACCCAGCAGTTCCACTCCTTGGTATATACCCACGAGAATTAAAAACATAGGTTTACACAAAAATTTGTACACCAATGTTCATAGCAGCATTATTCATAATAGCCAAAAGGGGGAAACAATCCAAAGGTCCGTTAACTGATGAATGGATAAATAAAATTGGTATGCCCATACAACGGAATATTACTTGGCAATAAAAAGAAATGATATCTAATACATGCCACAACATGGATGAACCTTGAAAACATACGAAGTTACAGTAGTCAGATACAAAAGGCCACATATTGTATGATTCCATTTATATGAAATGTCCAGAATAGACAAATCTGTACAGACAGAAGGTAGTTTGGTGGTTGTCAGGGCCTGAGGGGCAGGGGAAATGCTAATAGGTAGGGGGTTTCTTTTTGGAGTGATGAAAAAGTCCTAAAGTTAGATAGTGGTGATGGTTGCACAGTAGCCCTGGTGGCCAGTGGTTAAGAGCTTGGCTGCTAACCAAAAGGTTGGCAGTTTGAATCCACCAGCCGCTCCTCGGAAACCCTATGGGGCAGTTCTACTCTGTATAGGGTCGCTCTGAGTCGGAATCGACTCAAGTGGCAACGGGTTTGCTTTGGTTTGATGGTTGCACAACTCTGTGAATACACCAAAACCACTGTATTGTACACTTTAAAAGTGTGCATTTTATTGTACGGGAATTATATCTAAATAAAGCTGTTATAAAAGATCAAAGAAATGACACGGGGCGCTGTCTCTTGAATTAGAGAACTGGAGGGTGGACGAGGGTAAACCTTCAGGGCAAACTCCCTGCAGGGTCACAGGGCAGCGTCTGAGCCTTCTCCTTCACGCTCCCATATGCAGGTCCCTGGTTCACCGCGTTACACAGCTGGCTCTGTGCCCTCTATTAGCTTGCTAAGTGGCTTTCACAGCCTGAGTAAGCCAGCAGCCGTGTGAGCTGCCAGCTATTAAAAGCGAGCCTCCCAAAACGGCCCCAGCGCTGCTCAAACAGCGCCTGTAGGAGGCTTTTGTTTCCTGTGCCTGGAATGTCTCCTCCGCCTATCCGTAGCTTGGCCCCTCCTCCTCCACGGGGCCTTCGCCACTGCTGCTAGGGCTTCTTATGCCCCCGCAGAAGCTGAAGGTCATCCACTTCACGGAGTGTGGCTGATCAGAAGCGGCACCAAGGGTGCGGGGAGCTTTAAAAGAAAATGACTGGTTCCTGGGGTTCAGGCCGCTGAAATTCTGAGTCAGTAGGTCTGGGTTGGGCCTGAGACTCGATGTGGTTTAAAAGCTCCTCCAGGTGATTTGATGATCAACCAGATTTGGGAACCTTGAATTCAGTTCACCTTCCCACCAGGGCTTGAGTCTGCGTCAGCGTCCTTGCCAAGCGGTTGACTCAGCTTTTCCAAGAAGCATTCCGTGACTCGCCTAGCCTAGCCGAGTGAGGTGCTCCACCCAACTGCTTCGGTTACGCTGTGCTCATCATCCTCATTTTAGCGCGACTCCTGGATTGTCATGCCCTGTTTAAATGTTTCACCCCCACCCCCAGTAGACTAAAAGCTCTTTGAATAAGGCAACTGTGTTTTGTTTAATGTTTTACCCCCAATGCCTGACTCATAGAAGTGACGCAGTACATTTGTTGGGCGAGTGAATGAATGCCACCAGAAATCTGGTAGGATAATGCAGTCACTAAGGTGTAATGATTGTGCTTGTACAGCATTTAGTACAAAGAACTTGGAGGTGACAATATATACTTTGATATTACATGAGGGGAATTAGAATTTGATGGGTACGTCAGCTCTCAGGATCTGACTGGAAACTAACAGCCCTTTGGAGAAGTCACATTAGCATCATTTAGAAAGGGTTTGATGGATTTTCAAACACCAAGAACAAAATTTGAACCAGTCTCTTGCCTGTTAAACGCTAGAGAAAAGTAAAGTATGAGCTTATTGTTAATCAAGGAGCCCCTGGGTGGTGCAAATGGTTAATGTACTTGGCTGCTAACCTAAAGGTTGGAGTCCATGCAGAGGTACCTTGGAAGAAAAGTCTGGCAATCTACTTCCAGAAAACCAGCCACTGAAAACTTTATGGAGCACAGTGCTACTCTGACACACATGGGGTCAGCATGAGTTGGAATCTACTTGATGGCAACTGGTTTTTTATTATTCCTCAACCAACCCAGAGAGGACTTAGATTTGCCCGTTCATCCAACCAAGGGAAGGTTCACATTTTGAGGGGCTAGAATCTTAAATAACTTTGGAGGTTCTCTTTAAAAAAGATCTTGTTTTTCTACCACCCACAGACTTCCAGTGCCAGGAGCCCAGGATATATTAGTTTTGTGACACTACATCTGGCCCTACATATTTGTGTCATGATGCCAGGTGAGTCTTCACAGTGGGTGGGAGGCATACTTTTGGAAGTCATTCCTATACTGGGATAGCTGGTGATAACTATATGCTTAAGTGACAGCGCACCACATAAATACACACCCTATATCCCAACTAAATGTATTCCCAATGTCACTTCCTCTTATTTGGATCCCCAGAATGCCTATGACCACTCCAGTGTCACTTGACAAGAGGGTAAGATGATGGAGGTGAAGTTGGAGTAGAAATAGAGATCTCAACTAGTTCAAATATCTTCCTTTGGGATTTTTTTTTTCGTGAAAACATAACCATGAGAGCATAGAGTAGCGCCCCCATCCCCCCCCGCCCATCCTAGAGCCTTGGAAGGAGCTAGTGCAAGTGAGGGCCCTGAAGTTTAAACTCCATTAGCTTCACAAATGTGGCAAATGTGCTCTGCAGCCAACATTTATTGAGCATCTACTACATGCCAGCACTGTTTCAGGCACTAGGAATATAGCAGTAAATAAAATAAGCAAAGTTACTGACCTCTTGGGACTTACATTCTAAGTCTGGTTGAAATAGGTGTGTTCCCCTAGTTTTGGAGGGAAAGGACAATGTCTATATTGTCTGCTACTGCTTGATTCTCAAATATTTGTGGGATTAATGAGTAAATGAATGAAGGAATGAATGAAACATTTCAGAACTAAAACTTTATGCCGCTGAGATTTGGTATGTCAAAAAAGAAATCCAAATTCAAATTACAAAGCTATTATAAAAGCTAATGCAAAATAAGAATGATAATGACATGGGGTGTTGTGTCACAGTTTTCGAGGACCCAGCTGTACTATTGTTCTGACATGTACTAACATTGGCAGGTGACCAGAGATTCTTCCTCCTTTCTGGAACTAAATTGGCAAAGGTAGAAACAGGGAGAGACCAGTGAAAACCAGCTCCCAGTCCTGTGTTGCCACCTCCTCTTCTGTATCTGCTTCTTGGCTCCCAGGAGCTGCTGGAGATGTGGCCCTGTCAGATGCTTATCTGCCATTCACCACAGTGGGCAAATTCTCCTTCCTGCTGACCCCTCAACTGTTCCCTCCCCCATCTCCTATTTTCCAGAGATGTAGACGTCATCAGATGACAACTCCCACAGTTTCCTGTCTTCAAACCTGCAGTTACCTGCATCTGATTCCATCCTTCCCCCCTTGTTTCTGTTAAGATGGAAAAAGTCCCAACTCCACCACTTGCTAGCTGTGTGACATTGAGCAACTGTGGCAGTTGTGTGGGCCTCAGTTAAAAATTTGTCCCCACTTGCTTTATTCATGGAATACAGGGATGGTTCAACATTAGAAAATCAGTCAACATAATACACCACATCAGTAGAGCAAAGGAAAAGAACCACATGATCATCTCTATGGATGCAGAAAAAGCATTTGATAGAATCCAACACCCTTTCTTGATGAAAACCCTGGAAGAAGATTGGCATAGAAGGGAAATTCCTCAGTATGACGGGAATATATGAAGAGCCAACAGCCAACATTATACTTAATGGAGAAAGACTGTTCAGTATTGTATTAGAAGTCCTAGCCACAGCAATAAGACAAGAAAAAGAAAGAAAAAGTGTCCAGATTGGAAGAGCAGAAGTAAAATTATATTTGTGGATGATATGATCCTATATATCGAAAATTCCAAAGAATCCGCAAGAAAACATCTAGAGCTAATAGAGGAATTTAGCAAAGTTGCAGGGTACAAAGTCAACGAACAAAAATCGGTTAGGTTTCCATACACCAGCAGTGAGAAATCTGAAGAGAAATTAGGGAATCAATTCCGTTTACAATGGCATCTAAGAGAAGAAAATACCTAGGAATAAGTCTAACCAGGGGCGTGAAAGACTTATACAATGAAAACTATAAAACACTACTGAAAGAGATTAAAGAAAACTTAAAAAAATGGAAAGATGTTCCATGTTCATGGATTGGAAGACTTAATATTGTTAAGGTGTCAATATTACCCAAAGTAATCTATAGATTCAACACAGTTTCGATCAAAATTTCAACAGCCTTCTTTACAGAAATAGAAAAATCAGTCATCAACTTTATATGGAATGAAAAGAGGCCCTGAATAGCTAAAGCAATGTTGAAAGAGAGGAACAAAGTAGGAGGACTCACATTTCCTAATTTTAAAACATACTATACAGCTACAGTAATCAAAACAGCCTGGTACTGGTATAACAATAGACACATAGACCAATGCAATAGAATTGAGAGTCGAGAAATAAACCCACACGTCTGTCATCAACTGATTTTTGACAAGGGTGCTAAGTCTATTTGATAGGGAGAGAACAGTCTCCTCAATAAATGATGCTGGGAAAATTGGATTTACACATGCAGAAAAATGAAACAGGATCCATGCCTCACACCATACACAAAAACAAATTCAAAATGGATTAAGAACCTAAATGTGCAAACTAAAGCCATAAAATTCTTAGAAGAAAATGCAGGGGCAAAGCTGTCAGGCCTGGTTTTTAACAATGGATTATCGGATATAATAACAAAAGCACAAACAGCAAAAGACAAAATAAGTACATTGGACCTCATAAAAATTAAAAACTTTCATTCATCAAAAGACTTTGTCAAAAAAGTGAAAAGACACGCTACTGACTGGGAGAGTATCTTTGGAAACCATGTATCTGACAAGAATCTAATAACCAAAATATATACAAAACTTTGACAATTTAACAAAAAGACAACCCTAATCATAAAATGGGCAAAGGACTTGAATAGACATTTCACCAAAGAGGACATTCAAATGGCCACCAGACACATGAAAAAATGCTCAGTGTCATCATTAGCCATAACAGAGATACAAATCAAAACCACAATGAGGTACCATTTCACTCCCACTAGGATGGCTAAGATTAAAAAAACAAAAACAAAAGATAACGAATGTTGCCAAGGATGTGGGCAAATTGGAACCCTCATCCATTGGTGGTGAGAATGCAAAATGGTACAGCCATTGTGAAAAACAGTGACGATTCCTCAAAAAGCTAAAAATAGAACTACCATAAACATTGAAAATCATACCTGTTGGCGTTGAGTCAATTCTAACTCATAGCAACCCTATAGGACAGAGTAGAACTGCCCTATAGGGATGACCCAGAAATTCCACTCCTAGGTATGTACCCAAAAGACTTGAAAGCAGAAACTCAAAAAGAAAACTTGTACACCGATGTTTACTCCAGCACTATTCACAGTAGCCAAAAGGTGGAAACAACCTAAATGCCCATCAACAGATAAAAGGATAAACAAAAGGTGGTATGTACACCCAATGGAATATGACCCAGCTAGTAGGAGGAATGAAGTATTGATACATGCTACAATATGGATGGAGCTGGAAGATTATGTTGAGTGAAATAAGCCAATCACAAAAGGACAAATATTGTATGACTTCACTTACATAAAAAGACAAGAAAAGGCAAATGCATGGAGACCAAAGTTTATTAGTGGTTACCAGGGACCGGAGAGAGAGGGAAAAGGGAGGTTAATGGTGATAGAAAAATAGTATTGATTAAGGGTAGGGTTGCACAGCCAATTATTGTAATTGCTGTTAATAAGTTGTACACCTGTAAAAAGTTGAATTGGCAAAAGTTGTGTGATAGATATATTTACAACAATGACCAAAAGAAAAAAGAAACAAAACCCAACCCTGAGGCTGCTTATGTACAATCAACCACCTCATGGAATTTGGTTCCTTGGTTTGGAGATTTAGGTTAATGATTTCATGGGACCTCCCAGTTAATTGGCCTAATAATGTGTTTAGTGTTGTTTTTTTTTTTTTTTTTTTTTTTTTTCCATCTCCTTGTTTGTTGCATAGTGCCTGGGGTCTTAGAAGCTTGCAAGCCGCCATCCAAGGTACTAACAGTTGGTCTCTATTCACTGGGAGCAACAGAGGATGGAGGAAAGTCAGGAATAGGAGGAGGATATGAAATGTGTGGCTAACTGCCTCTGTGAACAACTGCCTCCTTTGCTATGAGACCAGGGGAACTGGATGATGCCCTGCTACTGAACATTTTGATTAAAGATTCTATAGCAGAATCCTGATCAAAAGGGGGAAAATATAGAAGAGCATTTAAAGTTCTCATGGACTCTAGACTTTCTGGAGCCATGGAGGGTGAATGAACCCCTGAAACTGTTGCCTGAGATAATCTTTAAACCTTACACCGAAAATATCCCCTGAAGTCTTCTTAAGACTGAACAATAGTTTAGCTTAACTAGTAAAAAAGGTCTGCCTTGAGCATTATGCTCTGTTAAGAACTATCTATATGGGATCAAATAGACAACAGCAACTAGAAAGATTAGACAGGAAGCTTAGGGGGCAGTGAGTTTATGTTAATGAGGGAGGAACAACTCAGAAAAGGAGGGTGAGAATGGTTGCACAACTGGAAGAATGTACACGTAGAAACTGCTGAATTAGTGTATGTTTTGCTGTGTATATTCTCAACAGCAACAAAACAAGTAAAATCTAGGGAAAAAGTTAGCTCCCACTTGAAAGGGGACATAGTAATAGTACCTATTTTATTGTGTTGTTGTGTACAGTAAATGAAATAATGAATATAAAAGGCTCAGCACAGTGCCTGGCACAGGAAATTTTCTGTAATTGTTACTATTATTATTTCTGTCCAAGGCTAATGCCTTCTTTGGTGTTCTAAAGTCTGTTCCATCTTACCCCCTCAGGGATGCCACTCCTATCAGTTATCTATTCTTTCCTGTATCTTTAACCTTTCTTCTACAGCTTCCTACCTATCACCACTTAAATAAATCCATTTACTCCCATTTAAAAAAATGACAAGAAACTTTCTTTGCCCCTACCTGCCCCTCCATTATTCTTTCTCCTCCGCTTTAATTGTCTTTAAAGAGTAGTCCACCCTCGTTGTTTCTCCCTCCCTTCTTTTCTGTTCCCACCCACCACTCCTTGGAAGCCAGTCTAATCAAGATCACTAGAACTTCCCAGTGGCTAGATCCAATGGACACTCTTGAGCCTTTTCCTTGATTTCTCAGCAGCTCTGGCATTGTTGATTGTCCTCTCCTTGAAATGCTTTCTTTTCCCTTGACTTCCATGGCATCATACTCCTTTGTCTTTACCTCCTACCTTTCTTTCCAACCTCTCCTCCTCAGTCTCTTGTGGATTCTTCTTTCTGTATGGGTTCTTCAGCCTCTGCTCATTCCTAAGTGGTTATATTATCTCCTGTTCTAGCCTCAGTAGCCAGACTCAGGTTCTTACTCTACCCTCTTTCCTGGTTCATCCCGATGACCCCATGGCTTCTGTTATCATCCAATGCTGAAGACCCATAATTCAGTGCCTCCAGTCCAGATGTCTCTTCTGTGCTCCAGATGCATAAATCCAACTGTCCACTTGCCCTTTTCTCCTCAAACTCGACACATCATCTTCCCCTACCGGCTAGTTCTTCCTTCTGTTTTCCATTTTAGTGAATGACAGCACTCTGTACTCAGTTACCCAAACTAGAAGCTTGAGAGTCTTGCTTGACTTTTCCCCTATCCAATCAATTAACAAGCCCTGCCAATTATTCCTCCCACAAATCCCTCAAATCCATTCACTTCTCATTTCCATGGTCACTACTCTCTCCTAACTGGTCTCCTTGTTTCCATTCTCCTTCCCGTCCCTCAGGACAGAACTCATTCTCTGGGCAGTTCAAATGGCTCCGGGCCATGGAGGGCCACGTTGAGGTTCTGCCCATTGTGATCTGGCCCTTGTTTACCCCTCCACTCTCCAGCCTTCACCTCACATCACCTCCAACCCTGTGCTCCAGCCACACTGCTTCACTTTCCATTTCCAAAAATGCCAGGCTCTTTCTTGCCTCTGGGACTTTGATCCTGCCACTCTGTGAACTGGAATAATTTTTGCAGTCCTTACCCATTGCTGTCCAGTCAATTCCAACTCATAGCAACCCTATAGGACAGAGCAGAGCTGCCCCATAGGGTCTCCAAGGAGCGGCTGATGGATTTGAACTGCCATCTTTTGATTAGCTATGTCCTAATTGCCTGTTTGTCTGTCTGTCTGCCCCGCTAGTCTACAAACCCCTTGAGAAAGGGACTGGAGCTCTTGCATCCACTGCTGTATCCCTAAGACTTCAAGGAATGCCTGGCACAAGGAGGTGCTTGATTCATCATCACTGAGGGAATTAATGACACGCTCGGTCTACTACACATCCCCTGCTACACATATAAAGCCAGGTCCCCAGAGCTGCTAAGTAACCTTTCCAAACACCTTTTTTCTGATATCTCAGCACCTGCTCGAAACATTCTTTCCACTACTGTCAAGCCTCAAACTCTGAGCAAAGAGATGGAGGTGAGAAGGGCCTTCCCTTGGAAGAGAACCCGGATTCTCTCCTTTCTAAGAAGATCAAGTCTATCAGCTTCCTCCCTCATCCATTTTTGGTCCACCTCTCAGCATCTCTGTGTCATCTCCTACCCACTTTTCCTTCCTTTCTATCTAGCCAAGGTTAACCCCCCTATAGGGACCATATTTCATCAACTATCCCCTTCTTTCTTAACCTACAACCACTTCCTCCCTGTAGCCTTGTTCCTTCCTGTATAGACACATGCTCAGGTCTCTTCTATCTTGAAAACGTCTTTCCACCCCTTCATAAAGCCTTCCTCAGTTACTTTTACTGACAAACTGTTCAAAAAGGATGTTCAACTATACTTTCTGCCTCCACTGTTTTCAACACCCTCTTGTTCCTTACTCCTTGACTCCAACTCCTTCCCATTTTACTGAAAATGCTCCCTTTAAGGTTACTAATTGCCTTCTCCATCCCAAAATCCAAGGCTTACTCCAACACGCTACTGACATGTATGCCCCAGGTGCTCTGTCTCACCTCCCCCATCATCCTACAAGTGTTTATTGAAGACCTATCCTGTGTGCAGAGTCCCTGGGTGGTGTAAACGGTTAATGTGCTTGGCTACTAACTGAAACGTTGGCGGTTTGAGCCCGCCCAAGGGTGCCTTGGAAGAAAGACTTGGCAATCTACTTCTAAAAAATTAGCCATTAAGTGGCCATCTAAGATAATCCACTGATATCACCCCATCTGGATCAAGGGAAAATGAAGAAAATCAAAGACACAAGGGAAAGATTAGTCCAAAGGACTAATGGATCACAACTACCACAGCCTCCACCAGACTGAGTCCAGCACAACTAGATGGTGCCCAGCTACCACCAGTGACTTTTCTGACAGGGATCACAACAGAGGGTCCTGGACAGAGCTGGAGAAAAATGTAGAACAAAATTCTAACTCACAAAAAGACCAGACTCACGGGTCTGACAGAGACTGGAAAAACCTCAAGAGTATGGCCTCCGGACACACTTTTAACTCAGTACTGAAGTCACTCCTGAGATTCACCCTTCAGCCAAAGATTAGACAGGCCCATAAAACAAAATGAGACTAAATGGGCACACTAGCCCAGGGGCAAGAACGAGGAGGCAGGAGGGGACAGGAATGCTGGTAATGGGGAACCGAAGGTCAAGAAGGGGAGAGTGTTGACATGTTGTGGGGTTGGCAACCAATGTCACAAAACAATATGTGTATTAATGAGAAACTAGTTTGCTCTGTAAACCTTCATCTAAAGTACAATTTAAAAAATTTTAAAAAAACGTGTGAAAAAGGCTCAGCACCCAGGTCATTTTTTTGTTTGTTATTACTCAAGTGATATAAATAAATCACAATGTTTGAACCAAAACAAAAAAAATCAGCCATTGAAAATCATATGACGTACAGTTCTGCTCTGACATACACGGGGTCATCATGAGTTGAAATTGACTTGATGGCAACTAATTTTTTTTTTTTAATCCTTTGTGCAGCCCTGTGCTGAGGGAGGAGGGATTACCAAAAAATGTAAGGCGTGCTCCCTGAGCACACATGACACGGTGTTGAAGAGTGGATGGCAGAGTCTAAATAAGTGCTATATATGTAGCAGAGACTGTTCTTTCTTTTGGGGAGAGAGAGAACAGCCAGGCTGGAACAGTCAAGGAAATCTTCAAACTGAAGAATGATGGGCAGGATGGGGGGTGAAGGGGAAGAGGAAGGATAAGGAGCAGGTGCCAGGTTAGAGTAAGACATGAGCAAAGGGCTCCACCATCCAAGGTTCCTTCAGATGTTTTTTTGTTTGTTTGTTTGTTTTTTGTACTAAAATGCAAATGACAGAGAAGAGCTTAAAATATAACCTATTTAAGTTGTCCTTGCACTGTATATTGAAGCCTTCGAAGATGCGGCCCCAAAGTCAGCAGTGGTTAAGAGCTCAGCAGCTAACCAGAGTCAGCAGTTTGAATCCACCAGGAGCTCCTTGGAAACCCTATGGGGCAGTTCTACTCTGTAGTTCTACTCAAAATTGACTCAGTGGCAACCAGTTATGGGTTAGAGAGAATATTATTACAGTTAAAAAATTGCTTATCCCTCCCTCTCTGACTGTTCCATTTGCAAGTTTTTCCCATATAAGAACCAAGCACAAATATACCAGCTCTGCTATGCAAATATTTTTCTTCATATGAGGTCAGAGCCAGGTCTCAGCCTGCCTCGAGGCACACACAACCTCACACCCTCCCAGCAGGCTGTTTGTTTTAGGTGACAGTGTGATAACAATCTCTGTTCACCATGCTTTTATATCCCAAGTGTTATTTTATTCAAAACCATGTTTATTAAAAAAAAAAAAAAAATCTTCTCTTATTTTGTGTAGAATGGCTCTGCCATGCACTGCAAGCAATAATAATGCAAACACATATTGATATCGTGTTTACTGGGGCCAGGTTCTGCTCTAAATTCTTTGCAAATAGTTGTCCCATTTAATCTTTCTCGACTAACTATGAAGTAGTTTCTATTAGTATTCCCATTTACACGTGAGAAAACTGAAGCGTGGATGAGTTAAATAACTTGCCCAAGGTAAGTAACTGGTGAAGGTAGGGAGCTAGGGTTCCACTCAGGAGGTCTGGCTGTACGGCCTCCCTTTTTGAGGTGGTTCACATCCGGCTGCCAGCTTCTGACCACTGCTGACAGTCTTTGCCGAGCTCCTGCTGCTTTAGAGCTGCTTACATTTTATTAGTGTAATGATAATTTCCGCTAATCTACTGGCGATCTGCTCCTGTAAATATTACAGCCTAGAAAACCCTGTGGGGCGGTTCTACTCTGTCACATTGGGTTACTATGGGTTGAAAATCCTCTCGACGGCACCCAACAACAACCTATAGCTGTGCTTCTCGAACTATCTGTGATGAAGATACAGATATAGGCTGCTGCTGTTGAGCTGACGCCCACTAATGGCCACCTGATATGCAACAGAATGAAATGTCGCTCAGTCCTGCGTCATCCTCATGATCACTGCATGTTCGGGTCCATCATTGTGGCTGTTGTGTCTGTTCATCTCACGGACGGTCTCCCTTGCCCTTGCTGGCCCTCTTTT
Organism: Dugong dugon; assembly: GCA_030035585.1. Taxonomy (NCBI): domain Eukaryota; kingdom Metazoa; phylum Chordata; class Mammalia; order Sirenia; family Dugongidae; genus Dugong; species Dugong dugon. The sequence goes on along the minus strand of CM057469.1, from coordinate 15,014,771 downwards.
TCACCAAACATGATATCCTCCTCCAGCAATTGATCCTTCCTGATGACATATTCAAAGCAAGCAAGTCTGACAATGTTCTGTTGTGATCCTTAAGGATTTCACTGGCTAATTTTTGGAAGTAGATCGCTAGGCCTTTCTTTCTAGTCCATCTTAGTCAGGAAGCTCCACTGAAACCTGCCCTCCATGGGTGACCCTGCTGGTATTTGAAATACCAGTGGCGTAGCTTCCAGCATCACAGCAACATGCAAGCCAACAGAGTATGACAGACAGACAGACGGATGGTGCAGTGAAGGAGTGAAAAAATTTTTCAAGCCATTGTGTACCAACACTTGTATAACCTCTATAAGAAAACTAAACAAACAAACAAAAAAAAAACACTAAACCAAACCTGTTGTCATCTTCGAGTTGATTCTGACTCATACGACCCTGTAGGATAAGAGTAGAACTGCCCCATAGGATTTCCAAGGAGTAGCTGATGGATGCAAACTGCTAACCTTTTGGTTAGCAGCCATGCTCTTAACCAGTGCACCACCAGGGCTCCGTAATTGCTATAAAAGTATCTAAATGCTTACTCTCAATTTCTATACTTATCTTGTTGCAGGGTAATAATACACAGTGTTAGAGAGCCCCTGTTCCACTCAGGGGGACCAGTTCAAGGACTGTATTTTGGGAGCAGCACAAATGCATATTACCAACAAAACCAGCTACCTACTTTTTAAATTTCTTTTCATTTTATTCATTCAATAAATGTTTGTTGAGTGTTTACCACACGGCAGGCAGCAAACCAGGGGCTAGGAATTAAGCAGTGAACAAGAACATCAGGGCCTTCACAAAGCTAGCAGTCCAGCAGGAGAAACAGACGTGAAACAATTCACTGAAAATTCATTAAACTTTTAGACGAGTGCTAAGAAGGAGAAGATCAGAATTCTCAGAGTTTGTATCAGGGTGTCCCCAGATAGCCTGACAGGTCAGGGAATGCTCCTCAGAGGAACTTTTAATCTTAGCTCTGAAGAATGGGCAGGAGGTGCTAGGCCCAGAGTGGGCAAAGAGGCTTCCGGGCAGAAAGAAGGGCATATGCCGGGGCCCTGAGGCAGAGACAGAGACAGGAGGCTGCTGAAATAGACAGGGACTGTGTCCTGCAGATCTCGGAAGGCCATGCCAAGGACTTCCCATTTCCTCATCTGTCTTAGTCTAGAAGCTCCACTGAAACGTGTCCACCACGGGTGACCCTGCTGGTATTTGAAATATCTTAAGAGCTATGGAAAACTCCTAAAGGGTTTTAAGCAGGGGTGAAATATTCAGCTTTACCATTTAAAAATAACACTCTTTACCCTCCCATTCATTTAAGCATAATAGTTTTAATAATAATTATAGTGGGGAATTAATAGTCCATCACACAAATTTTCACATATGAACAAAAAGTTTGGGGCCGTTCTCATAAGATAATTTCCAAGCCTCTAAGAGCACATTTTGTAGACACACTGACATCCCCAAAAAGATCAACAGGTTTCTACTTCTGCCGCCTTCCCTCAGTCGCCCCCATCCTGTAAGTAGCCTCTTTCTTAAGGAGAACAGCTATGGGAGGTGTGTGGCGAGACCACACCCACCCCTTCCTTTTCTGAACTAACAACACAATGTTGTTTGAGCCAGCAATATTCCCACTAAAACTTACTTTTCATGTCTATTGAGGGTGACCATGGGACACAGAGATGACAGCCTAAATATGCCAAGGGTTTAGGAAAACCTTTTGCTTTCCAGATGAAAGGTACAGTTTGACTGGTATGACCCTGTCCCCTTCTTCCTACCTTAAAAATATCAGTTGTGAGTCCTGGAGGTGCTGCAGCCATATTGTAACCATGAGGCAACAAGCACAGGACAAAACGCAACACGTTAAGGTTGTTGGAAGAGAAAGAAGAGCCTGGGTCCTTGATGACTCAGCCTGGACTGCCCACTTCCAGGTTTATTGTTATATGATAAAAATAAATCTCTGTATGTAGAAGCCCCTGTGGGTCTGGATTTCTGACACTTGCAGTTGAAAGTAATTGAGCTTTTCAATTGGAAGCGGATGGTGCACAACATCAGATCAACCCACATAGCACAATATTCTCCACCCAAGGCTGTTCCCATCTTTGGACATTTAGATGTTTCAAAGGAAAAAGTCTTTTCTTTCATTTCTGACTTCCCTTCATCCTTCTCACCAGGAGCTGTAACAGGATAAGTAGACTCTGCCTTGTGCCCTTTGTTTCCTAAAAGGGGAAGGGCAAGCAACGAGGCTGTTGGTGGAAAATGATATGCTACATCACATCAGAATGTGCTGTTCTCATTTATTTTTTAATACAAACCCATCTTTGCATGTGGGCACTGGCAAAGAATAGACGGTTACAAAATACTGGGCGACAGCGGTAACAGAGGAGGTGAATGGCACACAGCAGAGGAATCTTGTTTCCAAATTACACAGAATGCAAAACCATTGTGGTTCATGACATAGCTCCCCACATTTTTTCCATGTTTATCCAACAGGGCTCCAGTGAAATGGATGGTGCATTCCGTTTGCTAAGTGAATGTGTAAAAAGACTAAACAGGGGCATAAAGCAGGATGCAAAAGGCATGGGAAGGTATGAAGAGTTGGCCTGCTACCACTGCCTGCTGCTCGTTTCCCTCAGCACCGTTTAGCTCTGCTGAGAACCAATCAAAACTGTTTGTACAGACTTTAGGGATAAAGTTTAGGAAGTAGCTGCCAGAAATGATGCATGCCACAGTTACTACATTCAGTGCCAGAGCAATTCATTTGTCTGCACAGACACACACAAGCAGAAAGGGTGAATTCAGAGGCGAATTCAGGCAGAGAAGACATTACCATTCTAGACGCACACTGTCGAGGAGCCCGTATGTCTACAATGTAAAGGGTTTTTTGGGATTATAAACTGCCTTTCCAGCAAAGCAGCTTCTACTGAAGATAATTCCATTAGATCAGACATAGTGGGAAGAATGCTACTGGTTGGCGTCTTGGGGCAAAGATAGCATCAAAACAGAGTATAATCTCTCAAGCCCACGAAAGAGTCCCGTGAAGGGCTGTCTATCAAAGGAAAGATGATTTAGAGGAAAATGTACACGATTGGGGTGGCCAACTGAAAACACAAAATGCTGCAAAATATGAGTAATGAAGTTGCCTTAGTTTATAATGAAGCTGAAGTCCCACTGATGAGCTCTGGCTGAAACTCCAAATTAAGAGAATGTAGCTGAAATCCCCGTGACCTTGAGGCAGCAGCTGAAGACATTAACGTATGTACATTTTTTGGTCACTAAATGTTTGTAACATCTGGAGCATGATTAATGCCTGAAGAGGTTTATAACTGCTACTGACAGTAGGAGCTATTGGTTACCGCTGAAAAGTGGTCCTGCTGCCCGAGAAACAAAGGGCTACTTAAACTCTCTATCGGGGTGGAAAAAGGCCTTTTGCCAAATTTAGACCCCGCTTGGAAACCATGTGGCCAGCTTTCTGAACTATATTTGAACCTCAGAAGTCCATAGTTGTTTCATGGGGTAAAATAGGCTTCCTGGTATTCCAAAAAAATTTGAGAAAGTAAAAAATAACCTCAAGATTCCAATTTTTGGGGAAAAAAAGGAATATTATAAATATATGCACAGAAAACTACAGAAGAAAAATTTTTAAAGGTTAACAGCAGTTACACATGGAGCAATAAAATTACTACTTTGTATGCATTTTACAGTTTCCAAATTTTCTATTATGAACGTACATTATTATTATAATCTTATAAACATTTTAAGGAGAAAAAATGTCCTAAGAGACTTCTTGAAAAACCAAGCAGCCTTTTATAAAGGAGAAGGGTGAGTTGGAGTCCACGTTTGCCATTCACTACCTGTTTACCCTTGGTATTGGAGATATATTTTATAAGATTAAATGGAATTATACATATAAAACACCTATAATAGTGCAAGGCATGTTTCCTACTCATAGCAACCCTATAGGACAGAGTAGAACTATCCCATAGGGTTTCCAAAGTTGTAATCTTTAAGGAAACAGACTGCCACGTCTTTCTCCGGCTGAGCGGCTAGTGAGTTCGAACAACCGACCTTTCGGATAACAGCCAAGCACTTTAACCACTGCACCACCAGGGCTCCATATATTGTAGATGTTTAATAAATGGCAGTTAGCGTTATCACATCAGTCTTAGAAGAAATACAACCAGAATGCTCCTTAGAAGCAAGGATGATGAGACGTCATCTTGTTTACTTTGGACAAGTCATCGGGAAAGGCCAATTGCTAGAAAAGGACGTCCTGTTTGGTAACGTAGAGGGTCAGTGAAAATGAGGGGAATCCTCAATGAGGTGGAGTGAAACAGTATTCAGACACAATACTTGGTCACAACTGGACTCAAACATACCAGCAAATATGAAGACGGTGTGGGACCAGGCAACGGTTCACTCTGTTATACATAAAGCCGCCATGAATTGGAGACCATTTGACAGCGACCATCAACAACAACAACAGCAGCATTATCGCTGTTCAGGTGATGTTCAGTGTTGAAAACCATATCCAGATGGCCTCAGGTGTAAAATTCTATTTTGATGAGAAACTTACCTGAATTTTAAAATGAAAGAAAACTCTCCTGAAATCAGGAGAACAGAAGAGTTCTCTTGTTGCTCAAAAGTGTGCGGCTCCTCAGTTTTATCCAAAACTCCGCGGATTCCATGGTAAGGGGAGAGATAGCAGGAGGAGGACATGACCATGTTGACAGGGTGCCGTTATCTGGGATCCAAATCTGGACTCCTTTCACCTCCCATCAGTTTCCAGACAGATAAAAAAATGTGTCAGAGTTCCCCACGCCTGCAGTCAGGCAGTGCAGGGTCACAGCAGCTGCCCTTGTCACAGCTGCTGGCCACCAGCCCCGGCAGAGGCTATTTCAGGTTTCACTGAGTATTCCTTGCCCCACTACCAAAGCTTCAAGAAATGCTTTGAACTATTCAAGGACTAAAGGCCACTGCAAACTTCATTCGTAGGAGGCCAGCCTTCTGCTGACTTGGCCTCAAAAAGGGTAAGGTTTCTCTCTTGGGTGGAGGGTTGTCTATGCCCCTAGGCCATAGCTTTCGGGGAACAGACCATAACATCCTTCCTCCAAGTCAAAAACTTTTGTGAAGATTTTCTAGTGGTTCCAGCTCAGTGTGTTGAGAATTAAATCTTTCCCCTCAGTGAGAGCTGTGAGACAGTGTCTCAAGAGTTGAGTAACAATAATAGGACTTAACACTGATTGTAGTATTTAATTCTCACAACAGCTACATGAAGTATGGAACGGTTATTATTATTCCACAGATTTATTGGTGTTAGTGTTGGTGTTAGATACCATTGAGTCAGCCCCCGAATCATGGTGACCCATGCACAGCACGACAAAACACTGCCCAGATTGGACTGTTGTGATCCACAAGGTTTTCATTGGCTGATTTTTAGAAGTAGATCACCCAAAATCTCAGAGATAGTATAAGATGGAGGTGTGATTTGAACCCCGGCGCTTGACTCCAAGCAGTCCCTGGGCATCACAAATGGTTAAGTGCTCAACTACTAACCAAAAAGGTTGGTGGTTCAAACCCACCCAGAGGTGCCTCAGAAGACAGGCCTGGAGATCTGCTTTGAAAAGGTCACCGCCTTGCAAACCCTATGGAGCACTTGTACTCTGCACACAGGGGGTATCTATGAGTCAGCACTGACTCGATGGCACTAACAGTGACTGATTCCACAGCCAGCCTTGTAGTCTATACACGCCTGGGAGCATCCTCTGCCTACTCTCTCTCTTGTAAAATTTCACAAGTGGCCACAAGCTTACAATGTGCAGGTCTGGGTCTTTATTTACTTGAAGGAACCACCCTTGTTAGATTCTCTTCCCTTTTCTCTACACGCTCTCCCCCCCGACCCCGGCTACTTTTCTAGACGACTCTGCATCCAGGTTTCAAATATAAGTTCTTTATGGCATGTCCCTAAAGGCTGTTGCTCTGAGCTGTTGTCCTGAATTCTCTCCTCAAAGCTGTAACACTCTTTTTTTACGGCCTGGGGAACAAATGTACTTCCACAGTGACCAGAGACAGGATGGGAGAGAGAACCGGCCAGAACCATATGCACTGAATATTTTAGTGTAAGAAGAGCCCTGCCGAGCCCATTATTCATTTATCACACAGGCATCCGCCAGGCAACAGCTGACAAGTGCAGAGCGATGCTCGCACGTTCCCAGACTGTTGGGACACTCGACGGGGACCAGCCACACAGCCCCCTCCTCTGCTCTCCTTCCACCCTCAGCCCCCAAAGCCCACTCGCAGCAAACATATGGCAGCCATTCGGGCTTACTCCTTCCTTTCCAATGTCCCAGGGAGGCTGACAAGAGGGGATTTACAACTGCCTAAAATGGAGTGTTCTGTTTTCTTTTGGATTATTCCAAGTTTGGGGCCTGTTGAAAGTTTTGTAACTACATAAATATTTACCCAGAGCTTTTGGTTACTATACAAACATAACAAACATGACATGGCCCCAAATGGTGCAAGTCACATCAAAGTTTTCCAATTAAGAAAGAGGGAAATGAGTAAAGGGCTTCAGAACTTGATTATTTTTATCACGAGATATTTCTACTGCTATTTTTATGCTGGGCTTTGAAAGTACCAAAATATGTTTATCCTTGACTCTATATAAATATTCAGACCTCACTTGCTGTCCATCAGCCAACTTGCTTAAGCATGCCACGGGATGGGAGAGATTGTGGATGGTGCAATGCAAGGCTTCACCTTCATAAAGAACTTGTGCTCACAGTGGGAAGCATAGGATGAAAAATGCTGCTCTGAGCAGGGAATGAATCTTAGTCATCATTATCCCCAGCACCTCTTAAAGTGCAATAAATGATTTATTTGAATGAACTAGCCAAGAAATAATGGTCAGGAAGTCTCAAAATAGCCTGCATCCTAACTGGACCATCTGTAATGCGTTTCTTCTTAAAAGGGTATATTGTCAGTTAACATAATCCAGCTGCCCAAAGCCCTCCTTGTACCAGGTTTGGTCAGAATGTGGGTTGCGTGAGAAGGGAATAGAGAATCCTTCTCCTTTTCATGCAGCGCCAAGATAATGAAGACTGGGCAGGTGGGCAGGGGTGGGGAGGGTCCCTTCTTCTCGAATGAGGAGCAAGATTGTGGGGGAATCTTCGAGGGAGCTCTGTGAGACAGGCAGGAGATAGCTCTCTGAACCACCTCAAACACATTCCTGGCAAGCACTGACTTTCCCGGGGAGTGATCTCACAGCACCTTTGAAACTCCTGCCACAGAGCTGACACCTTCCCTCTCTCCATCATTCTCTGTCCCCTTATTTTTGTTTTTCTTCATGGCACTTATTATTGAAAATATTACGTATTTGTTCACTTGTTGTCTGTCCACTAGGTTCAATGCAGAGAGCAGGGGCTGCTCCATCCCCAACACCTAGAATGCTGGCTGGCACACAGTAGCCTCTATAATATAGTTTTGTTGACTGAATAAAATTTTTTTAATCCAAAAAAAAAAAAAAAAAATTGCTGCTCTGAGCTTTGCACCTTTGGAAGCAAGCGCTATTACTTTGTGTTCAAATGTCACAAGTTTACATTTGTTGGTGGGTTCTGGTTGACGCTTATGGAAGCTACACAGAAAGAGTTAAGCATTTGGTGACCCAGATATTAATTATTAAAGTACTCAGACCTGGGAAAGGCATATGTTGTGAATGAAAAGAGTAGGGGGGAAATACTAATATGCATTCTTTCCTTAACCTTTCTGTTTGCCAGGAAGTTAACCCTTCACACCTAAGGGGTGAGGCTGAAGTATGTGTGTATGAGTGAAGTTTGTGGTTTATGTTCTCAGAGCTGCTGGGGCCATCATTTTTCTAGTTAAGGAGACACGAACATAACCTTGGTCTCAGGAGCAGATCTCTGGCAGGGCTCCCGACTCCTCTGGTCCGGGGTGGGAGCAGCTGCTTGGATTAGGCCCTGCTTCCTCAGCCCTGGCCTCACTCCACCTCCTCCGTCTTTCCTCTGCTCCCGGTCACCACCTCCAGTGGACTCAAGTAAGTCTTGTGAGCTGCTGTCCAGTTGGCCCCGACTATGCACAGCTGAACGAAAGGCTGCCCAATTCTGTGCCATCCCCATGATTGGTTGAAGACAGGGCCATCGTGATACATAGGGTCCTCACTGGCAGATTTCTGGAAGTAGATTGCCAGGTCCCTTTTCCTAGTTGAAACCTGTTTGTTCAGCATCATAGCAAACGCAAACCTCCACTGACAGACAGGTTGTGGGTGTGCCTGTGGTGCACTGGCCAGGAATCAAACACAGGTCTCCAGCATGGAAGGTGAGAATTCTACCACTGAGCCACCACTGCCCCCTCAAGTAAGGCAAGACCCTCTTTTATCTCTTTGCAGGAGGTTAGACTGGAACCAGGAAACAGATTGCCTTTCTGTATTTGATGATACAAAGTAAAAGGAAGCAAGCCCTGGAGCTTCAGCTCAGGGTGAAATGGGGCAGGTTTTTGGGCTAAGTAAGCTCTGGCGTAAACTCATCTGTTGTCCCAAGGAGGAGATAACAGAGACCAGCCCTGAGAACCTTGTAGAGCACTGCTGTAGTGAAGCTCACAATAGCTGTGCTGTGCCTGGTGCAGCAAACCCCGGGGCTTCATTCCTTTAAGGGACTTAGCTCGTGAGCAACTACTGTGCGTAAAATGTCATTATCCCCATTCTGCATACAAGTTGACAGTAAATGGTTTAATGGCTTGCTCCAAGTTTTGTATGCCAAGATCGTAGTTAGAGAAAAAATAGTTGGAATTTCTGATTTTCAGACACACACTTTAGCCAGGAGACTTATTTCTAAACAAACATGCTGGAAAGGCAAGTGTAGAAAATCCAAGAGAAATGATGTTGCAGATTTAGTATCTTTTAGAACCTTTAGACGGGAGTTCTTAAAGCTCACTGCTCACATTTTAATTCCCTCACCTCTGTATGAACCTTGTAAGAGAGTCATTGTTTTCTTTCTCCCTCTGAGGACCTGAAGTGCAGAGAGGTTCAGCCACTCACCCAAGGACATGTTTTTAGTTAGTGGTAGAACCATGACCCATATTCCTTGATCTCCTGACGCTAGATCAGAGCTTTTCCCATGAAACCAGAAACTGAGACCAGTGTTACCTATCTCTGGGGCCTTGGTGGCATGGTGGTTAAGAGCTCAGCTGCTAAACAAAAAGCCAGCAGTCTGAATCCACCAGCCGCTCCTTAGAAGCCCTATGGGGCAGTTCTACTCTGTCCTATAGGGTCACTATGAGTCGAAATCAACTTGACGGCAATGGTTTTTTTTTTAGTTTATTACCTACCTCTACCACCCATCTGTCAATTTGTTGTACTGTGGTGGCTGGCATGTTGCTGTGATGCTGGGAGCTGTGCCTCCAGTATTTCAAACACCAGTAGGGTCACCCATGGTAGATAGGTTTCAGAAGAGCCCCCAGACTAAGACAGACTAGAAAGAAAGGCCTGGTGATTGACTTCAGAAAATTAGCCAATGAAAACCTTACAGAGACTAACAGAACAATGTTCGATATAGTGCTAACAGACGAACCTACTAGGGGGAAGGCGCTGTACAATAGCCCCAACAATGGACTCAAACATACTCATGATCATGAAGATGGTGCAGGACCAGGCAACATCTCCTTCTCGTATATAAAGTGGCCATGCAGACTCAGCGGCAACCAACAACATTACCTACCTTTGCTGATTTTGTACTGTATCAACATGGTTAAACTGGAATTATGTTTCCCAGAATCCCATTCTCTATATAATTCCTGGTTAGAGTTGGCCAGACAGGAAATCTGCCCAAGATTAGGAAGGAAGAAGTGAAGCAGCAGCCATTACTCCTTGAAGGTCATTGTGGTTAGATGCTGTGACAGAGATGCAGGGGTGCTGGTGGGTTCCAGCATGTCTTCTCTTTCCCATTGCAGCAATTTTTTCTGACCTCTGGCCCTGATGACCAGCGGTGGCCACAGGCCCACCACCAGACACAAGGTCATAGTTTTCCATAGACTTCTCTACCAGCTGCTTGTGGATTGAATTGTGTCCCTCCAAACTTATGTGTTGTAAAGGTGTATTATCAGTGAGATGAGAAGGCAGAGAGGGTTAGGAGCTGGTTGAATGGACATGGGAGATCAGCGCAGGAAAGGAGGAGTGTGCTGTCACAGTACGGGGAGAGCAACTAGGGTCACATAACAATGCATGTAGGAATTTTTGTATGAGAGACTAACTTTAATTGTAAACTTTCACTTAAACTACAACAATTAAAAAAAAAGAAAAGACATTATCAGGAGGGATCAGGTCCTGGAGAAGGACATCATGCTTGGTAAAGTAGAGGGTCAGCGAAAAAAAGGAAGACCCTCAATGAGATGGATTGACACAGTGGCTGCAACAATGGGTTCAAACATAACAACGATCGTGAGGATGGCTCAGGACCCGGCAGTGTTTTGTTCTGTTGTCCACAGGGTCGCTATGAATTGGAACGGACTTGACGGCACCTAACAACAACAAACTGCCTGTAGAAGTAATCCCGTTTGGGAACAGGATTTTCTTTGTTATGTTAATGAGGCTATATCAGTGTGTGGTGTATTTTAAGCCAATTACTTTTGAGACATAAACAGATTAGGCACAGAGAAGGAAGCACAAATGGAGGGGAAGATACCACATGAAGACCACCAAGGAACCAAGGAACAGAAGCTGAAAAGAGACAATGACCTTTACCCAGAGCCAACAGAGAGAGAAAGACTTCCTCTAGATCCAGCGCTCTGAATTCAGACTTCTAGCCTCCTAAACTGTGAGAAAATAAATGTGTTTGTTAAAGCCACCCACTTGTGGTATTTCTGTTATAGCAGCACTAAGACACTAAGACACAGTTCTACTTTTACAGTCCCATTCCAGCAGCTGCACAAGCCTGGCTTTCCATATTCCTCCACAAACCTTGATTTTTCCATTCACACAGGTGCTTCAGGAGGACCAGTGAGTGACTCTGATGCCCCTCACAGACGTTACTTCCACAGCTTCTCCCAGCATTGCTAAATATATCCTTTCATATTTACTAGACTTCTGCTTCCGCAGTTGAACCCTGACTGGTAGACTAACCGACATGGTACACTATGGGAACTGCAGAAGAAACACGAGACAGTCCCTGCCCTGGAGAGGCTTCTAGCTCACTGGGGAGATGAAGCATTCTAACACAGCCTGCCAGGGACCCATGGCAGATTATGGCCAAGTGACGAAATGTGCGACACAGTCATTGCCTTGCTCTCCTTGCCGTCCCAGGTGTCTGGTGTCTTTTACTGCCAGGCATTAGGAGCTGGTTGGGATGGACACAGTCAGCATTCTTCGGCACTGGTGGCCACATTTAGTCCTAAGTGGATACAGACTTTTTCCTCCTCTGTTCCAGGCTTTGGGCTCCTTCTCAACACAAGAATGGAAAGAAAGTTACTTACATATTGGATGAAAATGTTGAGTACAGATGAACATAAATGCTGACACTGAAGATCTCCCATGCAGCCAACAGAAATTGCCCTGGTCTACCACACTGGGGTAACTTGAGTTCTGGAATTCCAGCCTTGGTTAACCCAAATCCACAAATCTGCGTGAGTTATGAAGCTGAGCGAGAGCGCTGTTTTTCTATTATTCATTCCCAGTATGTTGTGTCCTGAGCCGACACCACTGAGTTTATTTCCCCCACACATTTAACCCTCTGCGTGTTGATCATCCTTTGGTATATCTGCCAAAGAAAAACAGATAAAAGTGTGCATTCCTGGGTTTTCCAACAGCACAGATTTTATTTCCGACTTGGCTGGAAACTTCCCCAGTGAGTCAAGTTGCCTCAAAAAGTTGGGCATCAGTTTCCGTCTGTGAAGACAGACTTACCAATTCTTACCTGCTAGGGGAGGTGAGAGTGTCAGTTCTTGGTTGCAATCCAGGTAAGATGCAGCGGCAATCTGGATGCACATCTCCTGGAAAAGCGCAGGCCTCGGGCCACGGCAATCCCCCAAGCTTCTGAAAGCTCCTTGTGAGCTGAGGTTTTGTTTTGTGTGTGTGTGTGTGTCTACATGCCTGTCTGTCTGGAGCGTTGGCTCTGGAGACCTAAGAATGCAGTAAATGACATCATAGGTAGCTCAGGAAAATGAAGATTGGTTTTTAGTTATGACCCTTGTCTGTTACATGATCTGAATTTACAAAAGAAAGAGGAAAGGAGGAGAAAGAAAGTAAACCTAGAAGGCAATAAAAGAATGTGAGATTTCTGCTTGATCTTAAAAAGCATAGGAGTGAATCTCAATGAAGCGTAGCTTTCTTATTTCTTTTCAACAAGAAAGGTGTCAACAGGAGAGATGTATGAACAGTGGAGGATATGCTCTCTTAGGACAAGTGGGCCCCTTCCCTACTACAGTCATTCGCTTGGATAACGTGGTTCCAGGAGTCTAGAGTGGAGGCTATGGTCTTTTCCAGATACTGAGCCTTTGCGTGTTATTCATTTGTCCCTGGGCTTCCTAAGATGGAGCTTCCAAGCAATCTGTCCTGTTTGTCATGGCATTGTAGGGACTGACACGCAGGGGTTCTCGCCCACTCCTTGCATCCATGCTGCTCTGAGAGAGCAAAGAGAGAGAAGGAGCCAAGAAGTAGGATCAGAGAGAAAGCTCGGTCTGCTGAGTAAAGAGGGGAAGAGCAGAGAATGGTAGAGGGTGGAGAATTACAAAATATTCCTTGTAAAATAGCCAACAGAAAAATGGGCAAAAGACACGGATAGGCGCTTCACAGAGGAGGTGAATATGTAATAAAAAAGATATCCAAACGTATTATTCCTCAGGAAACTACAAATGAAGGCCACAGTGAGATACCATTTTACACGCACCAGGTTAGCAAATATTAAGAACTCTGATAATACTGAGTGTGGGAGAGGATAGAAAACTACAACTACAGGTGTTCATTCGTTCACATTCCTAGTGAGCGTGTAGACTGGATATAATCACTTTGGAAAACAATCTGGCATTTTGTTGTAAAGCTGTACATGTATGTAACTAAGACTTGGCAGCGTCACTGCTATATATGCCTTCTAGATCAGGTTTTTTTTTTTCAAACACGGACCTGCTAGTGGGTTGTGAAATCAAGTTAGTGGTACAAAACCAACATTTTTTTTTCCTAAATTTTATTTATTTCGTTGTTGTTGTTGAGAATATACACAACAAAACATACAGCTATTCCACAATTTCTACACGTGCAATTTAGTGACATTGATTACATTGTTTGAGTTGGGCAACCATTCTCACCCTCCTTTTCTGAGTTGTTCCTCCTTCATTAGTATAAACTCACTGCCCGCTAAGGTTCTTATCTAACCTTTGGAGTTGCTGTACAGCTAGCTCCTAAAAGAGCATAATGCTCAAGGCAGGCCTTTTGTACTAATTAAACTACGCTATTGCTCGGGTTTTAAGAAGACTTCAGGGGATATTTTTGGTTTAAAGTTTTTTTTTGTATGTTTTTTAACATTTTATTGTCGTTTGGGTGAAAGCTTAAAGAACAACTTAGTTTCCCATTCAACAATTTACACACATTTTGTTTCGTGACATTAGTTGCAATCCCCTCAATGTGGCAGCACTCTACCCCCTTCCTCCCTAGGTTCCGCATTTCCATCCTCCCATCTTTCCTGCCCTTCCCTGCCTTCTGAACGTTTTGGTTTCTGATGGTTGATTATAGTTGATTGTTCTGAGAAGCATGTTCCTCACAGGTGTTATTGTTCACTTTATAGGCCTGTACATTTGGCTGAAAGGTGATCTCTGGGTGTGGGTTCAATTCCAAGTTTTAAGGGTGTCTCAGGGCCTTAGTCTTAGGGATTCCACCAGTCTCTATCAGACCAGTAAGTCTGGTCTCTTTTGTGAATTTTAATTTTCTTCTACATTTTCTCCCACTCTGTCCAGGATCTTCTATTGTGATCCCACTCAGAGCGGTTGGTAGTGGTAGCCGGGCACCATCTAGTTCTTCTGGTCTCAGGCTAGTGGAGGCTGTGGTTCGTGTGGTCCATTAGTCCCTTGGACTAATTGTTTCCCTGAGACTTTGATTTTCTTCACTCTTCTTTGCTCCAGTTGGGAAGAGACCAATAGCTATCTTAGATGGCCACTCGCAAGCTTTTAAGACCCCAGTTCCCATTCTTCGAATTAGGCTGTAAGATGTTGCTTTATAGACTATTTTATGCCAATTGACCTAGACGTCCCCCAAGACTATGGTCCTAAACCCTCAAAACCAGTGACTCAGTCCCATGAGTGTTCAATTAGGGCTAAGAAGTTTTTATAACTGTGCCCCCTGTGTTCTCTTCTATATACATGGATATATTTACAGCACATGCAAATGTGTAGGTAGAAATACCCTCTGCCGAACCTATGTAGGCTCATGGGTGTACTCCCATATGCCATCCCACACCTGTTCAGCTTACATATCTACCTATGTATCCACTTGTAAATTATTGTTTGTTATTACTGCTACTGCAAACACTACTTTACGAGAACTGTGTACGTAATAGTATCTACTGTTGTTGCCTTTCACGCTCACGTACCTCTCAGTGTCTTCCTTTGCCTTGGTCATGTGGTTTAAGGTTTAAAGATTATCTCAGGGAAATAGTTTCAGGGGTTCATTCACCCTCCATGGCTCCAGAAAGTCTAGAGTCCATAACAATTTTAAATTCTGTTCTACATTTTCCCCCTTTTGATCAGGTTTATTCTATGGAATCTTTAATCAAAATGTTCAGTAATGATAGCAAGGCACACAACTAACATTTTTAACAAGTGAAATAGAATACAATAGAATAGAAAACTTCAAGGGCTTTGTCTGTAAATGGTATTACTTCATAAATTGTTTGTTTCTGTTTTATATGTTGAATGTGTACACCCATGAGTGTACTGGGTTGTGATGTAAAATTTTATTGTACACATAAAGTGCATTTGTTACATGTGCATAAGATATATTTTTTAAATAATAACTGTTACAAAATTGTTTTAATTCTCCTGGTATCCACATTTTTGAGTTCATGGAATTGGGGTGACCCACACAGGCCATCTGCCCTTAGGTGTCCTTTTGAACCTTGTGGGAACTGGTTCCCTCGAGTCACTTTCACTATTACTTTTTTTTTTTTTTTTTGTAAGCAGCTTAGTGGAGACCATTTGGCCTTAGGCATTTGGTTCTTTTGGAAAATTATCTGTGTGCAGCAAGCTTGGAGAAACAGGAACTCCAGGGTCTGAGTAGAAGCCCTTTTTTTTTTTTTTAAATTTTTTTATTATTGTGCTTTAGATGAAATTTACTGAACAAACAAGTTTCTCATTAAACAATTAGTACGTGTATTGTTTTGTAACATTGATCACCAACCCCATGACACGTCAACACTCTTGACCTTGGGTTCCCTATTACCAGCTTTCCTGTCCCCTCCTGCCTTCTAGTCCTTGCCCCTGGGCTAGTGTTCCCCTTTAGTCTCGTTTTGTTTTATGGGCCTGTCCAATCCTTGGCTGAATGGTGAACCTCAGGAGTGACTTCATTATTGAGCTAAAAGGGTGTCCGGGGGCCATACTCTTGGGATTTCTCCAGTTTCTGTCAGGCCAGTAAGTCTGGTCTTTTTTTGTGAGTTAAAATTTTGTTCTACATTTTTCCCCAGCTCTCTCCAAGACCCTCTGCTGTGACCCCTGTCAGAGCAGTTGGCAGTGGCAGCCAGGCACCATCCAGTCATACTGGACTCAGTCTGGTGGAGGCTGTGGCAGTTGTGGCCCATCAGTGCCCTGGACCAATCTTTCCCCTGTGTCTTTAGTTTTCTTCATTCTCCCTTGCTACCTATAGGGTAAGACCAGTGGAGTATCTTAGATGGCTGCTCACAAGCTTTCAGGACCCCAGATGCTACTCACCAAAGTAGAATGTAGAACACTTTCTTTATAAACTTTGTTATGCCAGTTGAGCTAGATGGTCCCCATATCCCTCAGCCCAGCAGCTTGGTCCCTCAGGGAGTTTGGATGTGTCTATGGAGCTTCCATGACCTTGCCTTGTGCAAGTCGAGCTGGCTTCCCCAGTACGGTGTGCTGTCTTAACCCTTCACCAAAGTTACCACTTAACTATTGTCTATTTAGTGTTTTTCCATTCCCACCCCTCCCCTCCCTCGTAACCACCAAAGATCGTTTCTTTTTGTGTGTAAACCTTTTCATGAGTTTTTGTAGTAGTGGTCTCATACAATATTTGTCCTTCTGTGATTGACTTCTTTCACTCAGCATGATGCCCTCCAGATTCATCCACGTTTTGAGATGCTTCGCAGCTTCATCATTGTTCTTTATCATTGTGTAGTACTCCGTCGTGTGCGTGTACCATGGTTTGTTTTTTCATTGATCTGCTGTTGGGCATGTAGGTTGTTTCTATCTTTTTGCTATTGTGAACAATGCTGCAATGAACATGGGTGTGCATATGTCTATTCATGTGACAGTTCTTAATTCTCTAGGATGGAGTCCTGGGAGTGGGATTGCTGGATCATATGGTATCTCTATTTCTAGCTTCCTAAGGAAGCACCATATCATTTTCCAAAATGGTTATACCGTTTTGCATTCCCACCAGCAGTGCATAAGAGTTCTAATCTCCCCGCAGCCTCTCCAATATATTTGTTATTTTCTGGTTTTTTTGTTTTTTTGTTTTTTTTTTGGTTTGTGCCAGTAATGCCAGGGTGAGATGGTATCTCATTGTGGTTTTGATTTGCATTTCTCTAATGGCTAGTGATTTCGAGCATTTCCTCATGTGTCTGTTACCCACTTGAAAGTCTTCTTTAGTGAAGTGTCTGTTCATTTCCTTTGCTCATTTTTAAATTGGATTATTTGTCTTTTTGTTGTAATGGTTTTGGATTTTCCTGTAAATTTTAGAGATTAGAAATTTGTTGGATTTGTCATAGCAAAAAATTTTTTTCCCAGTCTGTAGTTTCTCTTTTTACTCTTTTGGTGAAGTCTTTTGATGTGCATAAGTGTTTAATTTTTAGAAGATCCCAGTTATCTAGCTTATCTTCTGGAGATTATGTGTTGTTAGTTATGGTTTGTGTCCTGTTAATGCCACGTATTAAGGCCTCTAGCACTGCTCCTATTTTTTCCTCATATGATCTTCATAGTTTGGGTTTTATATTTAGGTCTTTGATCCATTTTGAATTATTTTTTGTATATGGTGTGAGGTATGGGTCCTGTTTCATTTTTTTACAGATGGATACCCAGTTTTGCCAGCACCATTTGTTAAAAAGACTGACTTTTCCCCAATTTGACAGACTTTGGGCCCTTGTGAAGCTGTTTTCAGATGGGTGACGTGTCCTTGGTGATTCTGTTTCTATAACTGACTGACCCTGAAACCCTGCTAGTGCTTTGGTGCTTTGATGTTATCTCCTGAGAAATTAACAAGCAATGACCTATATCATCAGCTTTCAAGGTCCCCTCTTTGGAGCACCTTCCTGATACTCTGGTTGACACTGCCTAATTCGAATCATATCTACCCACAATAAATATATTCTATTGCATGAATTTTTGGTATTTCTCTTAGCAGTTTAGGTTTTTGACAACTGTGAATACCAGAATAACACAGATTGCTTTTTTCTTTATTGTGGTAAATATATATAACATGAAATTTACAATTTTAACCATTTTAAGCGTGCATTCATTACATTCACAATGTTGTGCAGCCATCACCACTATCTCTTTCCAAATTTTTTTATCACCCTTAACAGAAACTCAGTACTCACCTTTAACAGAAACTCAGTACCCCTTAAGTCATACCTCTCCATCTCCCCCTCCCGCCTGCCTCTTGTGAACCGCTAATAAACTTTGGTCTCTATGCGTTTGCCTATTCTGGATTTTTCCTATCAGTGGGATCATACAACATTTGTCCTTCTGTCTGACATATTTCACTCAGCATAATGTTTTCAAGGTTCATCCATGTCATAGCATATATTATCTTTAAAAAAATTTTGAAGACCAATGCCCTGGAGTACTCTTGCACATATGCACTGAGAGACACGTACGATGTTCATAACTGCATTATTCCTAAGAGCAGAAAAGGGCAGATGAATCAAATGTTCCTTGCCAGGAAAGTGGATAAAGACATTGTAGACTATTAACACAATAGAGTATTACACAGCAGTGAAAAGGAATGAGCTATAACTACGTGCCACACTGTGGATAACTCTCAGAAGCCCAGTAGTGAGAGAAAAGGGCCGGTCACAGAAGACCACACGTGGTGTGTTATTTTTATAAAACCCCCAAACAGTAAAACAACATATTACACATGTGGCAAAACATTATTTTTAAAGCAAAAAAATCATAAAAACGAAATTTAGAGTAGTGGTTAGTCCTGGAGGAGAGGGAAGGGAAGAGCTATGGGTAACCCTCTGGTTCTTAAGTTGGGTGGTAGGTTAGGTTTCACATGTGTTTATTTTATTATTATAATTTATAATTCACAGTGAGGTCTTATATATACTTTGAATGCATACAATATTACATAAAAACAAAGTCAATGTATCAATAAACACTTCTAATGCACTATTGAAAAAAAAATCTGTTTACAATAAGCAAATATACTTTCCCCCCTAAAAATAGAGATTTCCATCAAAACCAACCAAAGGAAAAAAGAAAAGGAAGAAAAAGAAAAACCCTTTAGTCTATGCTCACTGATTGTTTTAAAGCATTGCCTACATGGATCAGTATTTATTTTCACAGATGGTAAATGAATCAGGCAAGACCCTTGTTGTAGAGCAGAATGGTTTACCCAGGGATTAGCCTTTGAATGTTGAAGCAGAAAAGGTTTCCAAAATAAATTCACCCAAGTTACTAACAGACCATGTCCCCCGTCTACTTTGGTTGGACATTACTGATGACTAAAATAGACTGTTTTCTTCAAACTCTATTTTTGCACAACACACTAACTCATTTTATAGCAAGAGTGCAGCACACCAGAGTGGACTGGGCTCTTTGGTCAACACAACTCATTGCTGACTCTCAAAATTCAGTTGAAGTGGATGTATCCCTTAAACTGAATACAAGCAATGGCTTCCAGGTATGCATTCTGCTCAATAATTCACGAAGCATTCACTATTACTTTTTTGGGAATAAATTAGCCACATAGCAGCCCAGGAAATGTATCTGCTCTAAGGTAGTGTCATAAACTTTGTTGTTGTTGGGTGCTATCGAGTGGATTCTGATGTATAGCAAACCCATGTGACAGAGTAGAACTGCCTCAAAGGATTTTCTAGGCTGTAATCTTTACGAAAGTACTCAGCTGCTAACTGAAAGGTTGGCAGTTGGAACCCAGCAGCCAGCCACTAAGTGGGAGAAAGAGGTGTCAGTCTGCTTCTGTAAAGACCTACAACCTTAGAAACCCTTTGGGGGCAGTTCTACCCTGTCCTACAGGCTCATTATGAGTCGGAATCAACTCGACGGCAGTGGGTTTGGTTTGGTTTTGGAATCTTCATGGAAGCTGAGCCACTGAGTGGGTCGAACTGCCAACCATGTGGTTAGCAGACAAGAGCTTAATTGCTGTGCCACCAGGGCTTTTTTTGCAAACTTTACTGTGTGAAAAACCATTTCTAGTCCCAAGGATTTAAAATAAAACCAAGGGTCTAGAATAAAAACATTGAATACAAACTGTTGGACTTGCAAAGATGGAACAAACTCTCATATCTTTGGTTCTTTATGCTTCAGAAAAATGCTCAGTCAGCTATATACCAAGTATTGTAATTATCAATTCTGTAGGGTTACAATCAGCATTTGAAATCAGGAGACTTGATATAAAGATTCTGCTCTACCTTTCAATGGCTGTTCAACCTCAAATGATCACTTACCCAATTTGGTCTTGTATTTTCATGTGTGAAATAGTGGTGGTACTAATATTTACCCTACTTACCTACCACAGTGGTGAAGGAGCCCAATAAGATAATAGGTGTGATGTGTTTTATAAATTGTAAAGCAGTATATTATTGTGTAAAATATTATACTTTTCATCCATTAAAGTGATGCTAGTTAGAAATAGAAGTACCATACGATCCATCAATCCTGCTCCTTGGAATATATCCTAGAGAATTAAGAGCCATTACAGGAATAGATATATGCACACCCATGTTCATTGCAGCACTGTTCACGATAGCAAAAAGATGGAAACAACCTAGGTGCCCATCAGTGGACGAATGGATAAACAAATTATGGTATATTCACACAGGGGAATACTACGCAACGATAAAAAACAGCAATGAATCTGTGAGACATCTTATAACACGGAAGAATCTGGAAGGTATTATGCTGAGTGAATTCAGTCAGTTGCAAAAGGACAAATATCGTGTAAGACCACTATTATAAGAACTCAAGAAAAGGTTTAAACACAGAAGAAAACATTCTTTGATGGTTACGAGGGTAGGGAGGGAGGGAGAGGGGTATTCACTAACTAGAAAGTAGACAAGAATTATCGTGGGTGAAGGGAAGGACAGCACACACTACAATGGAAGTCAGTACAACTGGACTAAACAAACCAAAGCTAAGAAGTTTCCAGAACACAACCAAACACTTCGAGGGACAGAGTAGCAGGGGCAGGGGTCTGGGGACCATAGTTTCAGGGGACATCTAGGTCAACTGGCATAACAAAGTTTTTAAAGAAGATGTTCTGCATCCCACTTTGGTGAGTGGCATGTGGGGTCTTAAAAGCTAGTGAGCAGCCATCTAAGATGCATCAATTGGTCCCAACCCACCTGGAGTAAAGGAGAATGAAGAACACCATAGACACAAGGAAAGTAGTAGCCCAAGAGACAGAAATGGCCACATAAACCAGAGACTTCATCAGCCTGAGACCAGAAGAACTAGATGGTGTCTGGCTACCACCAATGACCACCCTGACAGGGAACAAACACAACAGAGAGTCCTTGATGAAGCATGAGAGAAGTGGAGTGCAGAACTCAGATTCTAGTAAGAAGACCAGACTTAAAGGTCTGAGACTGGAGTAACCCCAGAAAGCATTGCCCCTGGACTCTCTGTCAACCCAGAACTAAAACCATTCCTGAGGCCAACTCTTCAGACAAAGATTAGACTGGACTATGGGACATAAAATGATACTCGTGAGGAGTGTGCTTCTTAGCTCAAGTAGATACATGAGACTAAATGGGCAGCTCCTGTCCAGAGGCAAAATGAGAAAGCAGAGAGGGTCAGGAGCTGGTTGAATGGACACGGGAAATCCGAGGTGGAAAGGAAGAGTGTGTTATCACAGTATAGAGAGAGCAACCAGGGTCACATAACAACGTATGTATAAATTTTTGTGTGAGAGACTAACTTGAATTGTAAACTTTCGCTTAAAGCACAACGATTAAAAAGAAAAAATTTAAGTGATGCTAGTGGTTATCAACTAATCTCCTAATGTATTGTGAATATTAGCATGTCAGATCTGGATCCCCAAATATCACCAATACAAACTCAACAGAGCTTTGACAGTGTTTCAGAGGGAGAACGGAGAGTCAGAATTTATCTGAGAATTTGAACTTTGGTTTAACGCGGGTCTTTCAACTTGATTAGGACTGGGTAAGGATTGTGATAAAACAGTTAAGGATTGGTGGAAACAGTAGGGCAAGGGTTTTGAGACAGTGAGTCAAAGAGTCTTAGGTCATAAGCGTCCATGCTTTCTACTGAAGAGTTGGAAGTTCCTGTAATGAACAATGAAGTTATTTGCCTGGAAAAAGTCTCCTGGAATAGTAAACCTATTCTAATAAACACAGTGGGATAGTCAATTCATGTTAATGTAGACAGTCCACCAGTGATCTCTCAGTCTGTTGTACTGTGGTGGCTTGCCCGTTGCTGTGATGCTGGAAGCTATGCTACTGTTATTTCAAATACCAGCAGGGTCGCCCATGGTGGACAGGTTTCAGCAGTTTCCAGACTAAGAGAGACCAGAAAGAAAGGCCTGGCAATCTACTTCTGAAAATTAGCCAATGAAAACCCTATGGATGACAACACAATATTGTCCAATACAGTGCTGGAAGATGAGCCTCATAGGCTAGACGGCACTGAAAATACGCAGTAGCCACAACAATGGACTTGAGCATATCAGTGATCATAAAGATGGCTCAAGACCAGGCAACGTTTCCTTCTATTGTACACGGGGTTGCCGTGAGTCAGAAACTAACAACAACCACAACGATGTAGGCAATAAGTGGTTTTGGTCTTTGTGTCCAAACTGTATGGGCAAGGGAGGAGATGGTTTCTGTTCTTAAGTATAAAATGTGGATAAAATGCTTGAGTTAGTGACTGGTGTCTGCTCATTGCCGCTCATCTTGCTACTCTCCACGTGTGATCTTTCTCGCTGGGTCAGTTCTTCATTAAGGTTGGCGCTCTCTGCCACAACTGTCTCTCATCCTCATCCAAAAACTCATTTCTTCCCACCTGAAAACCAAGACTAATTTTGGTTAATAAGACCATATAACATCAGTGGGCTCCTCATATTGTTGAGGTCCTCCTGAACAGAGTGGTTTGACTTGAAGGAGAATTCATCCAGATGAGTAATGCTGTGTAAAAAAATCTGGGGAAAAAAATGTCTTCTGAAGAGGATGAGTAGACGCTTTCCTCCTTCCACCTCCCACTCCTACATGGGCCTCCACCATGGCTTCAGTGCTGACAGGCAGAGGGTCACTTGGCCTACTGAGCTTTTGCTCCTTCTGCTGAGCTGACCAGGTAAAAACTTCACTAGGTGTTCAGTGTGATGAGGATTTCTTTGCATTAAAAACAGGACTAGGGCCACCAGTTTAGAACCCAGATAAAAGACTTCAATTTGCAACTGGCGCCTAGGTCCTGGGTGGCCCAGGCCAAATTAATCTAGATCCAATTTCCTACCCCCTACCGGTTCCCGGTCCTCCGCACCACCAAAAAGCTCATTTCTTGCTTTAAAAAAACTACTTTGAAGAACTTGTAATTCTCTCCTTGTGGTGCAGTCACAGTGAATGAATGGTTCATTGTTAAAGAAGTCATTCTGCTGAAGAAGGCAACCTCTCCTTCAAACAAGGTTAGGAGTGTTGGACCAAATGCTGTAATTAAGTCAAATATTTGTCTACAATTCTTGTTATGCAATCCAGTGAGTATAGATGTTTCAAATTACTGAATTTTAGGATTCTGTCAATATTATTTGCCTCTCATTAAGTTATAGATGGGTATACAGTAAAGTATACCAATACTACCTTACTTTTCTTAAAGGTTCACAAACACCTGAGATCTTTGAAAACCGACATTTTATGAGGAGTGGTAAAGCAGTTAACAGTTTCCTGAACTGCTAAGAGTATTCACTAGAGTTCAGGTTACCAGCACAATTACACTTTCAGTATATGCCCCAAATCCTACTTATCTGCTTATAATTCCTCTTGATGTGTGAGTGAGAAATAAAGATATAATTTACGGGCTAAGCCAGTCCTACAATGAGAAGATCGAAACATAATATGCTGGAGAAGTAATAAGCATTTGTCTTTGATTTCTAATACTCTGATCAGGGAACTTGAATTGGTTGTGAGTTACATCTTTAAAAAAAAAATGTCACCGGGGTCCCTAAATTTTCTGCTAGGAGATTTACTTTTCCTATCTTTTCATTTTCTGACACCTCCGGATGACTAGAGAGAGTCGGGGAGTCGTGGGAAAGGAGGTGAAGGTGAGGCAGGTGAAGGGGAGGCGGTGTGGGCAGCCAAGTGCCTGTGCAGAGTGAGGCAGAGAGGCCAAGCTTGCTTCAGGCCACGCTCTCCTGAGAGGCTACCCAGACAATGGCAAGATCTTCCAGAAAGTTCTACCAGCAGTGGTTCTTCAGAGTTTTAGTAGTCTTTGATCCCTGTGTTTAGAACCCCTGGTTTAAAGAGAGGTTCAGGTACAGCCTCTGAAATGTGTCTCTAGAATTACAGTAACATTGCTAAATAAATTTCCAACAAAATCTACCAGAAAGACCTTTGACAGAACTGAGAAAGCCAATGTGATTATTTGATCCAGTCCAGATGAGTGGTTAGGGGATGTGAGTTCCAATCCGCCTATTACCTCTGAGCAGCAATATTTTCAACCTGAGTTTTCAGTTTGACTGAAATGGGGTCACGTTACAAGTTTTTCCTAAATTTAAAATAAAGGGCAGAGGGAGCATTTTATAGCATCTGGTCTTAGGCATTGATATAAGGTAACTGTTTGAGCTTCTGTTTTCAGTTCTTTTGGGTAAACATCTAGGAGGGGAATTGCTGGGTAATTTTAGTTTTTTGAGGCACCACCTCTGTTTTTCACAGAGGCCACACCATTTTGTATTCCCACCAGCAGTGTGTGAGGGCTCCTCCTATTTCGCCATATTCTCACCAATACTTATTATTTCCATGTTTCTGATAATAACCATCCTAGCAGGTGTGAAGTTGTATCTCATTAAGGTTTTGTAACAGCCTTTCTTTTTCCTCCCCTTATGTGAGATAAAGAAGCCCTGGCAGCACAGTGATTGAAGTGCTCTACTGCTAACCGGAAGGTCAGTAGTTCGAACCCACCAACCATTCCTCAGGAGAAAGATGTGGCAGTCTGCTTCTGTAAAGAATTACAGCCTTGGAAACCCTGTGGGGTAGTTCTATTCTGTCCTGTAGGGTCGCTGTGAGTCAGAATCGACTCAATAGGTTTTGTTTTTTTTGGGTCTTGGGCAAATTAGGAGGTACGACATTCTGTCAGTAAAAATGTTGACAATTTCAGTACTTCAACACATTTAACATAAATATTTTTAAAATCATATAGACACGTGATTTGATTTTCACAATCACCCTGTGGGGGAGGTTAAGGTAGGTATTAACATTAACACATTACATGTGAGGAAATTAAATTTCAGAAGAACTATGTGACACATCCAAGGTTAAGTACCTAAGAAGTGGCAGCATTGGAACTGGAAACCAGGTCTTCTGAATTTAAATTGCATGCTCTTTCCCTAAGTCAGTTCGATACTGGGAAGAGAGACAAAGAGACACTAAGCTGCACTGTAGACTGGGTGAAACATCTGTAACCTGCAAGCTGTGAGTGCTGGCTTTGCTACTAATAATTTGAGTTTTGGTCGAGTTATGGATTCTCCCCATGCCTCACACACTGAGTGATGGTTTTTAAACTTTTAAAAATAATAAAAGCTACTGGCTATTGAGCATTTACTATAAACTAAGCAACGAGCTAAATGCTCCGCTGGGGTTATTTCGTGTCATCACAACCTCTTAACCTAGGAAGCTAGGACTTGAGTAGGTGCCTTGCCCAGGAACTAGTGGGCATAGGATTTAACCTAAGCAGTTGGTCTGAAGGGTCCTCAACCTTTACCTCCCAACTAGAAGCAGAAACATGTTGTTTTTGTTTATGGTTTTGCAAAGAAACATGTAATTGGAATTTAAAACTAATCAAGACAAAGTGGCTCTGACTGAAGAGGGTGAGAGACCAAGGAGTTTCTCCTGGGGTCGGGGAGGGGGTGCTGTCCACAGGTTGACCTTTACAAGGCTTTGTAAGCCTTGCTTAAGTGCACCTTGATACTGTCTAGTATGATATAGTCTCATTTTTGTTTTTTCCAGCCAGAAGAATGGCATCTACATTTCGTGAGGTAAAGCTGGTTGTTTTTTCCCCAGTACCTCAACACTGATTTCTCTAAGAAAGTTGTGAGCTGCTGTGGAGTCTACCCCGACTCATGAGGGCCTCATGCACCACGGGATTGGACCATTGTGACCCATAGGGTTTTCAGTGGCTGATTTTTCAGCAGTAGATTTCCAGGCCTTTCTTCCTAGTCCATCTTATTCCAGAAGCCCTACTAAAACCTATTCAGCATCATAGCAACACACAAGCCTCCAATGACAGATGGGTGGTGGTGGATCTCCTGTGTAACACATCGCCGTGGAGTCCATTCCGACTCATAGTGACCCCATAGGACAGAGTATAACTGCCTCATAGTGTTTCCAAGGCTGTAAATCTTTACTGGAAGCAGACTGTCACATCTTTCTCCCACCGAGTGGAGGCCTTTCAGTTAGCAGCCAAGTGCTTTAACCACTTTGTAACCAGGGCTCCAGGTCTCCTGCATGCAAGGTGAGAATTCTGCTACCGAGCTACCAATGCCTGCCTAAGAAAGTTACCCAACTTTAAACGAGGTTGTATCTCTCTGCTTCTGGTGATTGATGGAGGACTAGCCAAAAGCGTTTATTGAGCACTTCTTAAATACCACGCGCTCTACATCATTGGAGCCCTGGTTGTGCAGTGGTTAAGAATTTGGCTACCTAACCAGAAGGTCCGCAGTTCCAACCCAACAGCCGCTCCTTGGAAACCCCGTGGGGCAGTTCTACTCTTTTTTTATATGTGTATGAGTCGGAATCAACTTGACAGCAATGGGTTTGTTTCTTTTTCTTTTTTTTTAATTCATGGTTAGTGATCCGTGGCCCAAGTGGAGAGAAAGGAGAAAGGATTCCCTTTCAACGAGCGTTGAGTGTTAAGGTGTGCGATTTGTGATCTCAACATGCACATGAATTCCCTTCTACAGGCTGGGCCTGGGCACCATCCCAGAAGCCCCAGTGAGCTGAAGGGACCATCACACGCGGTACAGCTGCGACCTTCAGCGCTCCAGAGAGGATGCCTCGTTGCTGGAAGGGTCTGTGTGTAACAAGTCCAAGGCCGAGATCTGGAGCGCGAGACACCAGCCTGGAGAGAAAGCCCTGCACGAAAGCGTAAGTGAATGACGCTTTGCTGGAGAGACTGTAACCAAGGCGATGGCGAGGCTCGCCTCAGTGTGGGATTACTCAAATGACTGCAAGCGTGTTTACAAATAACACCTCCTTTGTCTAGCACTGGGGAGAAGAATGCACTTCTCAATACTGGAGAATTTTCCAGGTAACTGGACCTTATTCCTTAAGGAGCCCAAACTGCAAATGTTAAATTTGTTGTTGTTCTTTTTGAAACTTTTTAAACGTATTTCCTCTTAAGCACAGTTTAATTTACCTTGATGGGGTTCTGGGTACTCATTACTGACATTCTCTTACTGTTCCATGCTCTGGGCTTGTCAGGCGTGTGGGGCTTTTTATCTGGAAGCTGCAGGGTTCTAGGCTCTTCTCCCACCCCACAACCCCCACTACCTTACCTGGTTTATAGGCACAGGCACCCGTAGCTGGGTCTTGAAGCCCCTCTCTCTTTCTAGTTTGCTAACTCTAATTTGTGGGACTTGAAGCAGAATGTCAAATTTAGGCTATTGTTAGGCTGATCAAAGGGAGTGAGAGACCAAGAAGCTCCTGGGGGCCAAGGGTGTGTTCACAGGTTGACCTTTACAAATTTTCATAAGCCTTACTTCAGTGCCCCTTGATACTGTCTGGTTTTGATATGGTCAACAATAGCCTAAGGAGCCTTCATATGAATGAAGTGCCTGAGCTTTGTACATTGATTTTTAAAAGCATTCAAATGTCTTTTTTGCTACTCTGTAATTCCTGGTTGTCTTTTTAGATAGTGAAAATGACCAGCTTTCTGACCTCAGGATTAGTGGGGTGTGTCCAACATGCAGCAATAACAGGTATGTCTTATTTTGTACAGTAGCTGTGATTTAAAAAAAAAAATCATATTTTAAATACGTAGAGGAGCTAACTATTTAGAAGTCTAAAGAATTCTTTCAAAAGACCTTTCTAAACATAACTTTTTATTACAAAGTAGTATGTGTTCATTGTAGAAAATTTGGAAATTATAGAAAAGGAAGTAAAAGAAAGTAAGTCACCAATAATACCACCAACTAGAGATAATTTTGGTGACTACCCCTCCATCCTATATAAACCAGTTGCCTCGAGTCAACTCTAACTCATGGCGACCCCGTGTATGTAGAGTAGAATTGTGATACATGGGGTTTTCAATGGCTGTTATCTTAGAAGGAGATTTCCAGGTCTTTCTTCTGAGGCACCTCTGGGTGGATTCTTTCAGTTAACAGCTGAGTGCTTAACCATTTGTGTCACCCAGGGATACCCCATTCTTTACCCACACGCACATGCACACACATATACACATACATTCTTTTTTTTAAATTGGCATCATTCTATTCATGCAGTTTGGTAGCTTGATTTTCTTACTTCATAATATGTTAAGAGCATTTTCTCATGTCAACATATCTAAATATCCTTCAGATACATACTTTTTAGAAGCTATGTAGTATAAGAATCCTCAAAACACATAATCACCCCTTACCATCTGTTTGGTAGGTTTTCATGTACTGGACTTTCTTGGGGATACTATATTGCACCTGTAGTTTTAAAAAATAATTATACCAGGAGCCCTTCTGGGTAGACCTTTTTCCAAGACTGTTACCTCCATTTTATAGATGGTGAAAAACAGAGACCCAGAGAGGCCTCCAGATTCCTGGTCTAGTATTTTTTCCTAAATGGCAGGAATACTGGTCTGTTAAATGCGGAAAGAAGACGTGCAGAATGGGCCAATTTGGTGTAGCACTCAAACTTTCAGAGGACGATGAAAATCCATAATATAGACAAAAACTCCTAAAAAATATGAAGGAGTCCTGGAAGATTATTAATTATTATGCAATTCCATGAGCAGCTTTTGCTTCAGAACTGAAGTTAACAGTAATCCTAACAATGTTTTGCCATTGTCAGATCTTTGGGGATCGTGCTTCTATGTGTGTCTTTTTATGTTGTTATCATTAGGTGCCACTGAGTCGGTACCAACTCATAGCGACTCTGTGTACAACAGAATGAAACACTGCTGGTCCTGTGTCATCCTCACAATAACTGTTATGTTTGGGCCCACTGTTGCTGCCACTGTGTCAGTCTAACTTGTCCAAGGTCGTCCTCTTTTTCGCTGACCCTCTACTTTACCAAACATGATGTCCTTCTCCAGGGACTGGTCCCTCCTGATTAACATGTCCCAATTCCGTGAGGTGTAGTCTCACCATCCTTGCTTCTAAGGAGCATTCTGGCTGTACTTCTTTCAAGATAGATTTGTTTGTTCTTCTGGCAGTCTGTGGTATCTTCAGTATTCTTTGCCAACACCATAATTCAAGGGCATCAATTCTTCTTCAGTCTTCCATACGCATTGTCTAGCTTTCACATGCATATGAGGCAACTGAAAATACCATGGCTTGGGTCAGGTGCAGCTTAGTCCTCCAAGTGACATCTTTGCTTTTTAATACTTTAAAGAGGTCTTTGCAGCAGATTTGCTCAATGCAATACATCATTTGATTTCTTGACTGCTGCTTCCATGGGTGTTGTCTTTTTATAGAGCAATTAATAAATGTTAGCAGTTTGCTTGTGAGGCTTCTGAAATGCTTGGGGAGGATGTTGTCGCTGCTGCAACTTTGTATATTTTGAGTCTGACAAATGATTTACCACTTACTAAATCTGAAATTCAAATTGTGAATTTGGCTCTGGTTGTTGCCAGCTAACAAATGCTTAATACGGGACAGAAGTTAAGAAGCTATCACAGACTGCTTCAATTTCTAACTTTATCCAGGGTTGTTGCTGTTGTGTGCTGTCAAGTTGATTCCAACTCATAGCGACCTTATAGGATACAGTAGAACTGCCCCATAGGGTTTCCTAGGCTGTAATCTTTACAGGAGCAGATCTCTGAGTCTTTTCTCTTGCAGAGCTACTGGTGGGTTTGACCTGCCAGCCTTTCAGTTAGCAGCTGAGCGCTTTAACCATTGCACCACCAAGGCTCCTCTATCCAGGGTAACCAAAACCAAAAACCAAACCCATTGCCATCGAGTTGATTCTGACTCACAGTGATCCTATAGGACAGAGTAGAACTGCCCCATAGGGTTTCCGAGGAGTAGCTGGTGGATTTGAACTGCCGACCTTTTGGTTAGTAGCCAAACGCTTAACCACTGCGCCACCAGGGCCCCTTATCCAGGGTAATCATGTAGAAATGAAATTCCTGGATTTACAAGTAAAACGATAATAATAGTAAGATAGATAATTTGTATTACTTGAAGTGATATTTGTCATATCCCACATGGAAAAAATTCTTCATCCTATGTTTTTAACTTGATATACTTGAGTAAACAACTTTTTTTTAGATTATAAACATTACAAGTTACAATTCAAGTAATAATTACTAGACTGCTTCAATTGTGACTATACAGCTAAATATTAGAGTATGTTTTCATAAGTATTATCATTCTTCCTCCTTTTGTCTTCCTACAACTGTAAACGAAACACACACACACACAATATAGAAACGTAAGGGCAGATACTTGTAGGAAAATGTGAGAATGTACGGCTGCTGCATTGTAGATTTAGACTGAAATGGTTCCACTCTTCATTATCACATCTGGTGGCAAAGTTAATGAAAAGCATATTTTGAGAAGAGTCCCGCTATTTTCATTTTGTCACTTTATAGTGAATAAGGTGCTGCCCTTCGAAGTGTCAATGATAATCCAGCATTATCTAATTAGCACCATTTGCTCCATCACCCAGTTTTGAAATATGTAAACTATATTATTTTTCTGGATTTAGAAGTATAAATATAGAATAAAAACATGAGAACTGGAAAGATACTAGAAATCAGCTATTCTTACTCTCTCAATTTACAGATAAGAAAACAAGAGTTCTAGAAAGAGTAAACGCCTTGCCTAGTCATCCATCCACACATTCAATTAACCAATGTTTACCAAGCAGGGGATAATACAAAAACCAGAACCAAACCTGCTGCCATCAGGTCTATTCTGACTCACAGCAACCCTATAGGACGGAGTAGAACTGTCCCCAGGATTTCCAAGGTTGTAATCTTTACAGAAGCAGACTGCCATATCTTTCTTCTGCGGAGCTGCTGGTAGGTTCAAACCACTGATCTTGCAGTTAGCAGCCAAGCACTTTAACCACGCTGCCACCAAGTCTCCTTGAGTTAATGCAAGTTCCTCAGAATTCAAAGAGTAAGGTGCCTTCACTGTCTTAAGAAGTTAGACTCCAGCAAGGAGAGGCAGACAGCCACACAACCAATCACTACAGCAGACTGTGGTGAGGAGCTTGTTAGCACTATGGACTAAGTGCTACCAAAGTGCAAAATCAGCTGTTAATTGTATCACATGAGGTCTGGGAAGGCTTGTACATGGACCAAGAGGCAGTCATTTAGACAGAATTGGGGGCTATAATGTGGTTTAAAGACAAGAAAGGTGTGCATCACAGTTGTATCCTTTCACCATATTTACTCAATCTGTATGCTGAGCAAATAATCCAAGAAGCTGGACTGAATGAAGAACAATGCATCAGGTTTGGAGGAGGACTCATTAACAACCTGTGACATGCAGGCGGCACAACCTTGCTTGCTGAAAGTGAAGAGGACTTGAAGCACTTACTGATGAAGATCAAAGACCACAGCTTCAGTATGGGTTACACCTCAACATAAAACAAAAATCCTCATAAACTGGACCAATA
This sequence comes from Dugong dugon, assembly GCA_030035585.1. Classification (NCBI taxonomy): domain Eukaryota; kingdom Metazoa; phylum Chordata; class Mammalia; order Sirenia; family Dugongidae; genus Dugong; species Dugong dugon. The sequence continues at coordinate 14,983,329 of CM057469.1, read as the reverse complement.
AGCAACATTATGCTAAACGGAGAAAAGATTGAAGTTGTCAAAGATTTCATTTTACTTGGATCCACAATCAACACCCATGGAAGCAGCAGTCAAGAAATCAAACAACGCATTGCACTGGGCAAATCTGCTGCAAAAGACCTTTTTAAAGTGTCAAAAAGCATAGATGTCACTTTGAGTACTAAGGTGTACCTGATCCAAGCCATGATATTTTCAATTGCCTCATAGACACGTGAAAGCTGGACAATGAATAAGAAGACCAAAGAAGAATCCATGCCTTTGAATTATGGTGTTGGTGAAGAATATTGAATATACCATGGACTGCCAGAAGAACCAACAAGTCTGATTTGGAAAAAGTTCAGCCAGTATGCTCCTTAGAAGCAAGGATGGCGAGACGTTGTCTCACGTACTTTAAATCAGAATTGACTTGACGGCACCTAACAACAACAAAATGAGTGCATTTTATTGCATGTAAATCATACCATAATCAGGTTCATTTAAAACATAATAAATTGAACTTAGGTGGTGAGTGAAATACACTAAAAAACATGGCAGTTGATCTGATTTTACAGAATTTTCCCTTGGTTGTATGTAAGACATAAATTGATGTCTTAATTACAATCCAAATAGACAAAGACAGAAACAAACATAGAAAGGATTCTCATGCATCTAGCCAACACAAGAGGAGAGACTTAGACAGTAAAATCCAGTAGCCAGTATGATACAGAACCCCAGTTCTACAGGTGAGCAAAAAGCAACTCAACTAGATGAGATGGTATGTAGTATTGATGAGCTCCAGCAGACTTGGAAATAAATTATTCTAAGGACTTTGTGCACCACTTTTCATCCCTTTGGAAAGTTATTTTTATATTTTTCTATGTTTTAAATGCATTGCTGCTCTATTTATGTATTTAGGCTTATAAAATGATTGGGTTATCTTTTTAAAAACTTTTTTGTGTGTTTTTGGTGAAAGTTTACACAGCAAATTAGGTTCCCATTTAACAATCTCTATACATATTGTTCAATGACATTGGTTACATTTTCCACATTGTGGCAAAATTCTCATTATATCTGTTCTGGTTGTTCCCTTTTCATTCATCTAGCCTCCCTCCCCCTGTCCCCCACCCCAACCTTCTTATCTTTGCTTTAGGGTAAATTTTGACCATTTCGTCCCATATAGATGATTTTTTTTTTTTTTTAAAGGAGCACAGTCCTCATGGATGATAGTGTTTAGTTTATGAGCCAATCTGTTATTTAGCTGAAAGCTGACTTCTGGGAGTGGATTCATTTGAAAGTTTAAAGGGTATCTCGGGGGTTCTTCTAGTCTCTACTAGTCCAGTAAGTTTCGCCTTTTTTTAAGAATTTGAGTTTTGGTCTACAATTTTCTCCCATTCTATCTGGGACAATCTATTGTGTCCCTGGTCAGAATGGTCAGTAGTGGCAGCCAGGCGTCATCTAGTTCTAGTCTCAGGATTGATGAGGCTGGGTTATATTTAATAGCAATGATTTTTTACAATTTCTTTATTCCTTAGTATTTTTATTTCCATTCTTAATTTCACAATTTTTATTACACATTCATGGGAAAAGAAAGTGAAACATGGAAGGAGATAAAGTGAAAAAAGAGAGATTGCCTAGACCTCATTGCAGAAGCACTATGCCATTATTTATATTTTCTCTATTCTTTTCCACCTTCCTCCTTAAATGAGTGACCCACTGGGAAGCAGCAGAACTTGGTAAGGAAGACAAAAGAATTTAGAACTGTTTTCTCTCCACCTTCAGGGAATAGGCCCTCCCATCTTTTGAGCAGCCTCTCTTTCTTCCCTCCAGGAATATGGCTCTAGGAGGGTTCTCAAACTGGGCAGGAGACCCGAGCTTGATCAATTAAAGCGCTTCAGCCCTCTGGCCAGTGTTTGGGTCAGATATGGGCACATGACCCAAGCAAGTCAATCAGAGCCTCTCTTCCTTTTCCACCATTTAAAGTTTATTGAGGGCCCCTTTGTGGTGCAAACAGTTAACGTACTTGGCTGCTAACTGAAAGGCTGTAAGTTCAAGTCTACCGAGAAGTGCCTTAGAAGAAAGACTTGGTGATTTACTCTAGATAAATCAGCCACTGAAAACTCTAAGGAGCACAGTTCTATTCCGACACAGATAGGGTCACCAAGAGTTGGAATTAACTCCACGGCAACTGGTTTATTGGAGAGGAACCTGTGCCTCTCTGGTAGCTAAGTAAGAGGTGAGCCAGGAGCTGCTGACAGCTGTAGATACAGCTTTGTGTAGAAGCCGATCTGAGAATAAAAAGCTAACACTTAAAAGGAGGTAAAAATGAAAGAGAAAGAGTACAGACCATATTTGAGATACCGCCATATTTGAGATGCCAGTTATCTCTGAAGTTTTATTACATAAGATATAATTCCCTTCTTCCCGTGGACTTGGGATTTGCCAGCCTCTACAACTGGGTGAGCCATTTCCTTGAGATAAATCTCTCAGTCAGAATTGACTCGATGGCAACGTGTTTGGTTTGGTCTCTCTGTCTGTATATATACACCTCACTGGTTTTGCTTCCCTAGAGAACCCAGCCTAAGACATCCATCTTGGATTTCCTGCCTTCTTCTGGAGGAAGAACTCCAAAGTACATCAACCAACCAGTTATGAGTAGTTGTGTCATATTAAGGCTCATGGCCTCTGAGAAATATTCGGAGCATCATCTGATACGAGATCGTGGGCAAAAGTAAACATCTTCCCAATGGAGCAAGAGCTTCATCCAGAAGTTTTCCCCTCAGTGAAGCAGCCATTGCTCTACTCAAAGACTTGTGGGAAGTTTTTGAAGAAGATTGTTGGTGTATCAGTTAGCTTTTCCTGTATAACAAACTACCCCATAACTCTAGTGACCTTAAAACATCAAACATTATTTCTGATGATTCTGTCAGTTGACTGGGCAGTTATTCTGGTCTGGATCAGCTCAGCTGGGGCTGGATGGTCTAGGACGGCTTCATTTACAGTGGGGGGTTGGCTGACTGTTGTTCTGGGACCTCAGCTTGGATGACTTATTTCTACTCCATGTGGTCTCTCGTTCTTTAGCAAGCTAGCCCAGGCTTCTTCCCATGGCCATCTCAGGTTCCCAAAGTGCAGCAAGAAAGGGCAGGTCCTAATACACAGGCCTTTTACAGTGTCTGCTTGTGTCCATTTGCTATTGTTCCGTTTGTCAAAGCAATTCCCATGGTCAAGTTCAGAGTCAGTGTGGGAGAGGTCAACCCAACGTCATGGATATTGAGAGGGTAATTATGATGACCATTTCTGCAAAAAAGTCTACAACAGTGGGGGGAGAGGTAAAGAGAGAGAGGAAAAGGAGGGGGATGGGCTTAGTGGGGCTGCAGCCTCTGTTACCTTGGCCTACTCTCCTGTTTAGGTGTGTAGGCTGCTGGCACAAGCTCATTGCACAGTAGCTGAGGGTGTTTGGAAGAACCCATGGTTGCACGTGGGCCTGAAGAAACACTACACTTAGAGGCTTCTGCTTCTGTTCTTCGTAAACTGGCTTCTAACACTGAAGAAAAATCATTCTTTTACCCCTTCTCCCCATGCAACTTAAGAATTTGTCCCAGTTTAGTTAACAAAGACACTCTCCCACTACTCTTCTGTGAGTAGCTTCGCATTTGTTTGCCCAGAGTATTATTTTTCTGCCCCAAGCCCTTGGAGTCACAGAACTTTCCTTACCAAAGGGTGGGTCCATGACTTGGTCCCGGCCAATCTGAGAATCTCTTCACCCTGGCCATAGTTATTGGTTCAGGATGGCCACGTCACTCAAGTTGGGCCAAGCGGAGTCCTCTTTGGTACAATTTTTGTTAAAACTGATTGACAAACTCTGCAGCTCTGGGATCACAGTGCTAGTATAACAGTGAAGCTGGAACTATGTACAGTAGGAGAGAAGGAGGTCAAAACACCAACACAAAGATAAGCAGAGCCAAGAGATGGAGATAGTGACCTTGATGAGCCCCTGGATCTAGCTAGCTTGAAGACTACACCTGGAATACACAGCTACAAGAGCAAATCAGTGCCTTTTTTGACATGCTACTTTGAATTGAGTTTCTGTCACTTGGGACCAGAGGCCTAACAAATAGACCCTACTAGAAGGTCAAAACAGAAAAACTTTTCTTTGATGGGATGATGGTAACAGTAGGAGTAGTTAAGTTAGTTTTAGCATCAGGGCCTTGTTTTACCATATCCCACTGACTATCTGCTCTAAGAACCCCATTGTTAGGAAAGGGTTAGACGCCTTATATTTTATGGATCACTGCCGAATGAGTGGGAGTTAACCAAGAGATCTAATTACCCCATGTAAATAGATTTTATACATTTATAATCACTACTAGACTGCCTGGTTAAATGCTCAGAAGCTAACCAAAAGGTTGGTGGTTCAAACCCACCCAGTGGCTCCATGGGAGAAAGACCTGGCGATCTGTTGCCATAAAGATTACAGCCTAAAAAACCCTATAATGGTAGTTCTAATTTGTCACATGGGATCTCTCTGAGTTGAAAATCAACTTGATGGCACCTGACAACAACAAACAACAATCACAACAACTAGACTGCTTTATTTCTTCCTTCCCTACTTGTATCCCCCCATCCAATCTTAGAACAGAGTTACTCTGGAAAGCACCTGTTGAGCTAAACCTAACATAAACAATGAAATTTGGCTAGTTACATCAGCTTTCAACATTAAACAGACTGTTCAGTGCTTGGGACACTAGAATAACATGAATCACAAGCCAGCTTCCTTAGGAATTGCTTCTTAACTTAATTTGGGCATCACTTAGTAGGAAAAGAATGCTAAACCAAACTTGATATTAAACGGAGGCTGAAGATATAAATAACTCAGAAATAAAACAAATGAAGAATCACCATCTCATTAGCAGTAGGAGAGAACATAAAGTTAAAAATAAGAAGGAAAAGACCAGGCTGTGAACTTTTGAAGGAAAATATTATTTGCAAATGAGAGACACTGAATAAAATCAAGTACAATGAGATGCTCAGGGAAGGCGACATTGAAACACACACACCCAAAGCAGAAGCTACTTAAAGAAAAACTAATTATGAGATGCTTGACAGATATGAAATGCCACCTGAATTAGACAAGAAAACCTTTCATGGAAATATCATAACCATATGCATTGATGCTAAGTTTTAAAGATGAACATTCAAGTTTAAAAAAGTCTTTTTACAAGAGGATAAATGAAGAAATGGTTGAGTCCTTTTCAAAGATTTTGGTGACATTCTAAAGTAACAAGAAATAAGTTTCATTCTAGACTAAGGCTTATGCCCAAACTGCTTAGCAAACAACCAAATAAAATGATAGCACCAGGTCATCTTGGTAGTATTCCTTAGCTAGTATCTCTGATACTAATCAAAATATCAATAAAGAAAACATGTACGGGCTTTGCTTCATTTTATTTATCACCTTACGTTCGTTCAACAAAAAATGTTAGCCAATATGCTCCAAGCATCTCTATGAGAGTTTTTGGTTTACTGAGTTGTTTTAAGAATATAAGTTCTAGAAACCTCTACTAGTTATATGCCTGTGATATCTAAGCTGAAGGAGTGATGAATGAATTACCATTGGTCACTTCTCAATAGCATGATATTGTAGAAATAAAGTCCTAGCTAAAATTGAAGTCCTCTCATTTGGAGACTCATTTAACCCATTTATTGAGCCCCTACGTTGCACGAGGCGCAAGTCTCAGGATACAAATCTGCCTAAAGGAGGGATTTATTAATCTTCCTTTGGCAGAATGAGGAGTTAAGTGACTTGAGTTTTTTTTTTTCCCCCCAACTATGCCAGTTCCATTTCCTTGAGTCTTTTCTTCTTTCTTATTTTTAATCAGAGGAAGTAAAAGTAAATCGTAAGAGGCAATACGGGTCAGAGGTTAAGAGTGTGGCCTGTGGAACTGGCCTTTCTAGCTCCCTTATTTACTAGCTATGTGGCCTTGGGCAAGTCTCTTAGCCTTTCTGTGCCTCACCTTCATGAGCAAGGATGGCCATAATGGAACCCAGTGATAGGGATGTCATGAGGATTAATTGAGTCAACATGTATAAGTGCTTAGCAGGGTAGCAATTATTATTACTATTGGCAGCCAATCACTTTTAGCTACATTGCTCTCATACATTTCTTGCATCTGCAAAGAACATTATTTCTCTCAAATGTGAAACTTGTATATGTCAAGTTCCATCTAAACTCTGTATTCATACAGAGGGGGGCTGGGAATGAGAGTCTGAATTCTGCCATCAACTGCTTTTATTTTTGATCAGCACTTCAATTAATTTACTACCAAAAACAGTGTTTAACCGGAGCCCTGGTGGTTCAGTGGTTAACAGTTTGGCTGCTAACCAAAAAGGTGGCAGTTCAAATCCACCAGTTGCTCCTTGGAAACTCTAGGGGCAGTTCTACTCCGTCCTATAGGGTCGCTATAAGTTGGAATTGACTCGATGGCCAACAGGTTTTTTTTTGTTTTTGTTTTTTTTAATGGTATTTAGCCACTGGCTACATTGATCAAAGGACTCAACTTCTGTATATATAGTATAAGTGCAATATCATTTACCATTTTGTTTCATCACAAGTCAGTAATAATGATAAATAAGTTAAGGGTATTAAAATGTTTGGAGGTCAAATGAAATTATTATAACTAATGACACAGTGATATTATTATTTAGAGTTGCTGCTTTTTTTTCCTTTTGACTTTAGGAAGAATTGACTAGAGATTGGATTTTGATTTGAAAATAATTTCTCAAACTAGCATTTGGCCAGGTCACCATGCTTAGCAACAATTTTGAAAGAGAAAGATAATTGGGATTTTTAATGATCTTTGAAATTCACCTGAAAGGTGGGATAAAAGCTACGAAAGATGTGGTGTTAAGCAGTGTGAATTAATTTTAGACAGCTTGTTCAGGATATATCCTAGTGGTAATATCTTTATTAATAATCTTTTCTTTATTAACTTTTTCTTTAACTGCTTTTGAGAAAATACTCCAAGGTCAGTTGTGACCTGATCATAATGTCTGTGAGAAAACTGACGGGTGTTCTCAAGTTTTATTACAGCAAATGGGACAAGTAAATCAATTCAATGCAAGAAAGAGGGCAACCATACCATTTTTTTCTTCCCACAGTACCAGCTAGATTCTATAAGAGATATGTTTTCAGAATTAGATTATGGCCAGGCTTCCTTTCAATCCAATTTCTAAAGCACCATGATTTGATTGTTATCTAGAAATGGAACGCAGCTGTCGTATTCTTAAATGGCAGCCATGACTGAATTTTGTGGAAATAATGCATTGCATTTTACAGAATATGGCCTCTACAGATTAATGTCACTCCAATACTATTGAGGCTTTGGGAATCTTCTGCCAAGTTTAAACAGTGTAGGGCTATGAAAAGAAAGACTCTGGGGAAGAGGAAATGAAATTAACTGAATAAACCCTAATTTGGAAGGGAGAAAAATGACAAATAGAAGAAAAATGCAAATGGCAGATAGGCAAATAGTTTCCTTTAATGTCTATGTCTCCTGACAATATTTTAGAACAGAGATTATATATGGGCATCTAAAGCTGAAAGATGAATAATAAAAATATCTTGAATCCTGCTGGAATATCACGTTCTACATTATTTTTTTCTATTCTTGGGGAGATGAAATTACACCGTGAACTCATTGCCACAAAAGGAGACACAACGCTGTCACATGCCAAGTGGACAGCGTACAGTCAAGTTCACTCCAAACTACCTTTTCTTCCTCTCCCATTCCCACGTAACATCTACTTTTTTATTTGGGGTGACCAGCGAGACCATGCCTACAATCCTCAGCACTGATTTCCTAACTGCTGGGTAGCATTAGTCATGCATCCTCCTCATGCCCATAAATGGAGGACAAGCCTACACTGACGTTATCACAAGGATTTAAACAAGGCGTGTTCCGATAGACTCCCCAGAGCCGGACTGACGACACTCCGGCAGCACATCCATCTTCAACAGGGGCATGTTTTGTTTCATCTTACGCCCGGGCGCACACAGCTAACAGACACGTGTAGACCAACTCGAGAAGGCTGTGCACACCGAGGGCTTGGAGCAGGCCTCCTACTGTGGGAGTAAGCTGGGGTGCAGTTCTGCGAGGGAAAGTCAAGGTCCATGTATTTGGTGTTAAGAAGTGTATTATTTCTTTTGATGAATCGCTTCTTACTCATGTTAGATTAGAGAAGTCATTCATTCAAGCATTCATTCACCTTGCAAACATCTGAGTGCCGACACGGGTCAGGCATTTGGACTGTGGGCTGGGCAACCCTCATGAAAAAAGAACTCAAATAATTTTCACTATCCAGCCAAGCCGATACAATTCCAGTGAATTTTTTTAAACAGGGTCCACGGGAACAGAATCAGCTTTACTTTTTACAGCCTTCACTCCCATCTTAATATCACAGGAAGGCAGTATGATGCAGTGAAAGAAGCAATAGACTAAGAACTGGAAATCCTGGGTTTAAGTTCCAGTTTTACCACAACGAGACTGAGTGAGCATGGGCAAGTTACTTAACTCCTCTGGGCCTCACTTTCCTTTTTTGAAAAATAAGTGGGTTGGCCTTGGTGGATAAGATCCCTTCCATCTCTAAAAACCCTTTCTTCTATATGGTAACACATTCCACAAAGTTTCCTTTGTGACCAGAAGTAGTCTCTGATTTTCTAGCTCAAGTTTCCCTTTTGCCCTCTCTGATTGTTAAACCAAATATGAACAAGAAGCAATAACATTTTGTTATAGCCAACAAATTGCCCTTCCACAGAATAACCTTTAGAGGTCAGGCCACCCATTACAATATCTAAATCCAAAGGCAGTGGTATGACCAACTTGTGAGCTGGCAGGCTGCCATCCCAAAAGATGGAAATGGTTGTAGGCAGCCAAAATTCTTGGCTGGTACATTTTTAATAAACATAGAAAATAAGAACAGCATTTTTCCACTTGGATTGCTTAATTTGGTGCCCATACCATTGGAACATTTGCTGTTAGGATAAAGATGATGTGATATATCACTTATTTAGCACAACCTGGATTAACTTTCACATATGAGAAGTAGGTTATGGAGTCATCTGTAAGGAATTTTTATCCTTGCCTCTTGTCTCTGGCAGGAGATAGTTGAGCCATTACAGCAAAATCTCCACCCCTTTTGGATCTTTTTGAGAGTTTTCCCTGAAACATAAGCTGTGCTGGATTTATTGTATTGCTATGAATGGACTAAGGCAAATTGGTATGACTTCTTTGTGGCTGAATATGTCTTATTAATCCTTTTCCAAGATGGGCCAATATGTCCTATTAATACTCTTCCAAGAAAGAAGCCTCCACAGCCAATGTTCTTTGGCTAATTTGGAGAATAATATTTGAGGTCCATGTGTTTTAACCTACAGTGAATAATTTATGTTAAGACAGTGCACCTCAGAATTAGTAGTTATGGTTTTTAATCATGCCTGTTCACTAACTCATCCAACGTGAGCTCTGTATTTCCCTGTCTCTACTCGTAATATGGCAACAAGGACATTTGACTGGCAAGGATGTTTTCTCTCCAGGCCTTGGAGATCCTTGACTAAAATGCTCTCTGTGATGGTAAGCTGTAATTAGATCTGTGGGTGGAAATTAGTGTTCTTAAAGTACACCATGCATAAGGCAGAGGCACCATGCTGTTTATTACCTGAGGCCACCCTGGTCCTGTGCCATAGCTCCAGGTCACTGCTTCTATAAGGCTGTTGGTCTGAGGCTGCAGATCTGAAAAGGAAAATAACTTGGTACCGCGCTCTGAAAAGAGAAGCCTTGTATAGTTAAAACTGGACCACGCAGTTCTATTACGGACAAGACAGGCATTTGACCAAGGATGACTATAACTTGTTCACTTTTCATTTGGAAGTGTAAATTATCTCAATCTTCATAAGTATAATTTGAATTGTACCCTCATCTTAAAACAAAACACCAAAACTTCTGAAAAGATTCCTAGAGTAATGAATGGTAGGTCCTCCATTTTGGATTAGATCCTTTAGCAACAGAGCTTTTCCATTCTAGTCATCTTTCACATAGAAAATACATCCTCTTCTTTAGGACTACAAAGGCTGAAATTTGTTCAGTTTGAATTTTGATCATTGGATTTACTTTTGGATACTGAAAAATGCCCACACCTACAAGTTTAGCCTCTGAAAGGACCCCAGCTCAGTGAACTTTAAACGAGTTTGCTTCGCCAGTCTTTTTAATCTACCTTTTAAAAGTGATTTAAAGACCAAATGAATGACAGAAAATTAAAAAAAAATCATTAGTTCACATCGCCCCCCTCCCGATCCGGAATTCCCTTTTTGCTAATGACGATGTCAAGTGGTTCCACAGGCTGCGTTTCTTCTTCTTCCACTCCTGAGGCAGCACAGTTCCTCGCGCGTCTCCCAGCGACTGCGTTTCCCTGCGAGTTGGCTGCGTTCAATGAGGGGATGAAGTCATCCCTATACATAGTGTGCATTTAAGCTCGTTAAATTGGTACCGCACGCTGGGATTCCTCGGGAAGAAAAGGAGCGAGGCGAACAATGATGTCCATATTTTACATTTATACAGCCCCCCCCCCCCCATGCCGGGGGAATCACTGGCACCAGGATGCCCACCGCCTCCCTCTTCCCCTTGCTCGGATAGCAACAGGGCGAGCTGCGGACAAGCCCCTTGCGAGTCCCCGTCCCGGCCCTGTGCCCAGTCACACATTCCGGTCGCCGCCTCCTGGGCTCCCCACGCCGGTGCCTGAGGGTCCCCCGTCCCGGAGGTCTCGGCGCCTCAGGCTCCGCACTCGGGCCGCGGAGGAGGCCCGGGAGCTCCCCTAGCCTCAGGGCCCGGGCCGTCCCAGCCGGGAGCGGGAGGCTCGGGGAGGGGGCCGAGCGCCAAGGCCAGCCCCGGGCGCGGAACCCCCGCCGACAGGACTGGAGCGGGCGGGGCAAGGAACCAACAAAGAACCCTCGCTCACTCGACATCCCGGACCCGGCCGCCGCCCCTCCAGCTCTCCGCAGTCCGGAGGGGCCTGGCAGCTGGGGGGGGGGGGGCACCCGGCCCCCGCCTCCCCCGCACCACCCCCTCGTCCCCGGGAAAGGAGGGGAGGAGGGCGGCGCCTGCGTGTTCCTCCGCCGCGCGCCCCGCCTCCTCCCGGGCTCCTCGCGGCGATCCCGACTATCCTCCCGCGGCTGCCGCAGCTGTCGGTTGCACACGGCCTCGGCAGCGGGCGCGGCGGGCGCGGCGGGCGCGGGCTGCGCGAGGCGGCGGAGAGCGCGGGCCTGTGGCGCGGCGGCCGGGCGCGCGGCCCCGGCGGGCACCCTTCCGAGGGCGACCGAGGAAGCTCCCGGAGGAGGAGGCAAAGGCGGAGGAGGCGGTGGGAGGCGGCGGCCGCCGGGGGACTTGCTCCGCGCGTCGGCCTCTCCGCCCCCTCCCTAGCCTTTCTTTCGCCTTTTTCTCTCACACTCCCGGCCGGCGCCTCGGCTTTGTGCGAGGAGATGGTGTAGCTCCCTCGCCGCCCGCAGGAGGAACCGGACACTTGTCTCCAGTCTCGGAGCTGCGTCCCCGCCCCTGGAGGAGAGACCCCCTCTTGGCTCGGCGCCTCTCGCGTCTCCAGGTTGCTGGGGAAGTCTGGGGCCGCCGGCACCATGAGGTGAGGGGCGCGCGGGGCGGGGGCCGGCAGGCCATTGTGCCGCGGGAGCCGCGACCCCGCTTCCCCAGGACCCCGCCTTCCCTCTCCCGGCCCGGCGCGTCTCTCCCAGTCTCCGGTCTCGCCTTCCCCCTCCCCCTTTTGTTCCTTCTTATTTCTTTTTCTTCTTTCTAACCCTCCTAAACCCCCATTTGTTTGGGGGCCTTATGCCCGCGTTCTCCTCTTGTTCCTCAAATCCTCATCTATCACCCAGGATTTCCCTTCCTAAATTTAATTTGCTCCTGGCTCCCTCCCCCAGCCTTTGCAAGCAAAACCTGGGAGATGGGGAGGGGTTCGAGAATCGAAGGGTGCATGTTGCTGGGAAACAGGTATTTTTCCGGGATAGCTGTAAAAATTTCATGCTCTTTTGATTACAGAAGTCTCGGGTTTAATTAAAAAAGGAAGAAAAGTTTGAGAGATGTGAGATCTCTGCGGGTAGTAAAGTGCTTTGGGAAGAGTAGGTAAAGGAGCTATCACGGGTGAAATTTCACGATGGTGGGGGAAGGTAGATAATTTATCAGTTTTAAATTTTTTTTGAGGGGGGCAGTAAAAGGTAGGACTAAGTAAGCTGTTTGGGGTGCGTAAACGAAGGGGGGGCGGGATTTGTTTGGAATACCCGTCTCCCTTCCTTTCTAGCAGCCTGTGTTGCATTGCAGTAGATGCTTTTTCCCTTTTCTCTGTGTAATCAATAAAACAGAAGCTACATTTTTTCCGCCTCAAAGAATTGAATGTACCGTCGTAAAATAATTTTTGATTGCAGCGATGAAACATGTGGTGTGATATTTTTCTTTTTTGTCTCTCCAATTGTGTCAGAGAATAAACCGATGATGTGGTGTCATTCACTGGAGATTTTTTTTCAGCCTTTCCTAAGCCTGTTTTGTTTCCATAACCTTCTCTTTTCGGATTGGTGCAAGACTTCGTGAGAAATGGGACTTGGTAGACTGAATGCTAATCCATTCTGCGTTATCAGCCTTATAGGCCTGCCTTTTAGGTTAAACAGTTGTGGATAAAGTAAATTACTCCATTTCTCTCTTGGAAGAGATAGTCTTACAGTTCATTTGGATTTGAATCTCCATTGTGTTAAAGATTAATGGCCAGCCATTGCCAAGACTTTTATAATGTAATACAATGAGATTTGAATGATATAATCTACAAATTCCTTCGCTTTGGCAAGAAAATGTCATGTCATTGAAATTCTTTCTCAGTTTAAGAAATTTCCGTTTTAAACTTTAGTTTTTGTGTTTTTTTACGTAAAGTTTGAACACTTTCCCATTTTGCTTTTTATTTTCTTATTTTTTTTTGGTGGTATGTCTGTGTGAGTTTTCACTTCTGCTTACTGTGAGTTTGTATTATTTTCTTTTTCTCCTATTCCAGGTTGCAGAAGTATTTATGATGGCCTTAAAATTTTTGTTTAATGCTGCGTCTCTAAGTGAACCCTTTTTCCTGGGCATCTCACACAGATTTTTAGACGTAATGGATCAGTTTAAAATTATGGCATACCCGTTGCCATCGAGTCGATTCCAAAAAACGTAATTACTTTTTATAAACTACAGTTGGAAAAACTTGAGTCGTGCTTTTGAACATGGTGTTTATCAAGTTATGATGTCCTTGAAAACTCGGGAACTATAGTAAAATATAATTAATATTAGTTCTTATTGTTGCTATGTTTTGTTGCCCTTTTGGCGTAGTGGTTAAAGAGCTCGGCTGCTAACCAAAAGGTCGGCAGTTCGAATCCACAAGCAGCTCCTAGGAAACTCTATAGGGCAGTTCTACTCTGTCTTATAGAGTCTATATGAGTCGGAATCAAGTCCACGGCCATGGGGTTTATGTATTGTTGATGTAATGCTATAAGGATCTTGCAACTAGAAGTTATCTGTGTTCTGCAAACTTTGGGCAAATTAACCTTAATATTAAGAAACGTAAAACAATGAAAGTGGAGTCGTTTTAACTTTAAAAATGCTTGTGAAGTCTAATTCAGAGGTTGTGAACAAAATACAAAAGTTAAAGTTTTTGGTATTCGGTGAAGTTTAATCGTTATTGTGTATAATTGTCAATCTTCACTGGTAAATGATGTCTTCACTTAAAAGTTCCTTTTCTAATAAAAAAAAAAAAAAGGAACTTCTATGTTTTCAGCTCTATTCCTTAGTTTTAAGTGTAGAGAGGGGAGGAGGAATCACACTGATGTTTTCCAGTAGCATAAGTACAGAATGTGGCACACAGATCTGAGAAAAAGTTTGTTTAAGCAGTCTCCAGTAATTCTTCGTAGACTAATTTTCAATAATTTAAAAGCAGAAAGAGGAGCAGCTTTTCACTTCAGAAGGCACTGGGTTTTTTGGTAGGTGGTTTGTGCAACTTGGGTGTATGCACATTTGCTTAGATAAACCTGTAAAACTATGATGGTCTGGTGATGATGAGGGTAAAAAGTTGTTAAGCTGGTTGCAAAAGCTTTTGGAATATTTTGGTGCTTAAAAAAAGGGCTTTTTGGATTATATTAATATTTGACTTTGTCTCAGTGATGCTTTCAAGTACTATAGGACATAAATGTTAGCCTATTAAATCAAGTCTTTTTTAGTTACATTAAGAGATAGTTCTAATGTTTAAAAGGCCATCCAGAAATAGGAATGCCTGGGCGGGAATTTTCTACTTAGGCTGGTCAGAATTCTGAAGAGAACATGTTAAGTATGTTGGGGTTAAAGTTTACGTGTTAAGATCTCTCAGATGACTTTAATGTTAATAGCATAGTCACTGGTATAATGAAGTAATCTTTATACAGAAGGGAACTGAATAATACTTTACATTCCTGAAACAGTCATAAAGGCATTGTACATGTGTAAAATAGTGTATGTGGAATTACTTGTTAATACTTTGCTTCAAGATGAGAATTAACAAAGTATATTTCTTATTCAAATTATTGGAAGCGTTGAGATTCCCCCCCCCCCCAAAAAAAATCCTGCTTTTAGTGTCATATCCAACTTTTTAGTTCTTTTTTTGTTTTCCATTTATGTAATATTTCAAAAGTATAAGTTGTTTTGTGATTGAGGTAGGTTAATATATATAAAATAATTAATATTGTGTATACCTTTTAAGTGGTGTATTTTTTTGTCTTTTTGTGTGTACTGTCTTACGCTTCACCAAAGTTACCACTTATCTGTTGTCTGTTTAGTGTTTTTACATCCCCACCCGTGAGTGCATTTTCTATTAGTTGGTTAATTTCTCAAGTTTTTTTTTTTAAAGAGGAATTTGTCTGATCTAAAATAGTTGGATGTAGCCTAGTGGCTAAGAAAAGCTCAGAAGATTTTGGATTGACATACTTGGGTCTGTGTCACATAATTCTGGCTTCCAGTCATTACTGTGAGTTTACTAAGGCTCCATTTCCTCATGTAAAAAAGCACAATAGAGTTGTGATGATTCGATTAAGCCACCTATTAGTTGGATGGCCTTGAGCTAGTCACATTATTTTAGGGATCCAGGTTTTTTTCTTTTCCCCATATGTAAAAACAGGGATAATTCTTTACTGGGTCCGGCAAAAAACCAAAGCCACTGCCAAGTTGATTCTGTTCATAGCAATCCTGTAGGACAGTGTAGAATTGCCCCATAGGGTTTCCAAGGCTGTAATCTTTACTGAAGCAGATTGCCACATCTTTGTCTCAGGGAGCGGTTGGTAGGTTGAAACTGCTGACCTATTGTTTGGCAGCCGAGCACTTAACCACTGCGCTACCAGGGCTCCTCCTTTACTGATTAGTGAGAGTCAAATGATAATAGAAGAAAGTGCTTTGTGTACTTATAAGCATTGTAGAATTATGTTAATCGTCTTGTTTCTAGGCCTACTTCTGTTTTAGACTAGTTGTGTAAAACTTTTGGGCAATTTGCTTCACCTTTCTGGGCCCTATCTAGTTCAAGGATGGCAAATAGGTTACATTTTACTTACCTGCTCCAATTGGTAGTAGCCACCATCTTGATAAGGAGCAATGTCTGATTTCTGGGCTTGGTGAGAAAGAGTGCCATGATTGATTAGTGATGTTTTCTTGGGACATGGGTCTCAGAGAGTGGTATAGGAGGGTGTTTCCTGAAATAATACTAATTAACCGTCTATGATCTAGTCCAGCCTTATTTTATAGATGAGGAAAGCAATCTTTGAGGTTCCTTCCTGCAGGTATATTTAGACTCTTAAAAAAACTTATTGTGAGTGATTTTGTTACTTTCATTTATGGTAATGATATACATTTTAAAGTGTGATACAGTGAAGGGTGAGAAGATCCAGATTTTATATGCTGACTCATTTTTAACTGAGCACACTGGTAAAAATGGAAATAATGCTGTTATTTCACAAGATTGTTGTGTTAAGTGTCAAGTGAGACACCCATGAAAGGATACAAACAGTAGTTTTCTCTGTTCACATGGGTCTTCATTTATACCTGTTGTAGTTGCTGAATGTATGACTTTCCCGCAGAGATTTATTTTAGGAGCAGGAGCCAAATCTTCATTTTTTGTGTGTCAGTACTTTGTATCTGGATATGGTAGATGTTTAATAAATATTAAGTGAATAAATCTTAAGAGTATGGACTAACAAAATTTACTGAAGTTTATACTGTATTCAGGATTTTAGATACCTAGTTAACCCTATTGGAATAAGCGAAATAATCAGGCATTTCCCATTTGACTGGTGTAGAAGAAATTGCATACTGGACTGGTGGTTTTGGTAACTTATCCTAGACACAGTTTAAATCCGGGGTGATTGTATAACTTGTAAAACACTCAGTCTGTATCATGAGTGTAAGAAGGACTTGGCAAATGTGATCCCATTTTTGTGGTATTGGGGAGGACAAGGATTCTTAAACCTTTGCTTGCCATCTTAAAGTTGTCTTTGCCTTTTCCATTCTCTCCCTCTTCTTTAAAATGGATGGATGAAATTGAGTGGAAGTAATGCTGGTGGTTCAGTGGTAGACTTCTTGCTTTCTTGTGGGTGTTTTGATTTTCAGCCAGTGCACCTCATGTGCAGCCCCACCCATTTCTTGGTGGTTTTCGTGTTGCTATGATGCTGAACAGGTCTCAGCAGAGCTTCCAGACAGAGACAGACTAGGAAGAACGGCCTGGTGATCTCCTTCTGAAAATCAGAAAATCAGTGAAAACCCTATGGATCACAGTGGTTGATCCACAGCCGACCATGGGGATGGCGCAGGACCAGGCAGTGTTTCATTCCATTGTGCTTGAGGTTGCCATGAGCTAGGGGCTGAGTGATGACAGCTGACAACAACAGTAATAACAAAGGTTAAAGAGCGAATCTGAGCTGAGACATACCTCAGTGGCTACTTCTCCAGTTAAGGATTTACACAATTTTCTGGAATAGAAAGCAGGAAGGGGACTGATTCCTTTTCAGACCATCTGGGAAGTAGTACTTGACTTGTCTACCCTCCAGAGTTCCTGTGTGTTCCTACATACTCTGCGTATCTTTTACTTTTGCATTTGCTAATTGTGTAGTTTTCTGCATCTGTCTGTCCCTCTTCATTGTAAGCTCCTTTAGGGCAGGGGTTGCATTTTTATATTCATGGTACCAGCACTAACCAAAATCAAACCAGTTGCTGTCAAGTTGATTCTGATTCCTAGCGACCCTACAGGACAGAGTAGAACTGCCCCATAGGGTTTCCAGGGAGCTGCTGGTGGATTTGAACTGCCGACCTTTTGGTTAGCAGCCAAGTTCTTAACCACTGTGCCACTGGGGTTCTGGCACCAGCACCAAAAAAACACCCGCGAAAACAAAAAACCAAACCTGTTGCCATCGAGTTGATTCTGACTCATAGCGACCCTGTAGGACAAGAGTAGAACTGCCCCACACCTTTCCTGACTTTATACCACACAGTATCCCCTTGTTCTGTTCGGATGACTGCCTCTTGGTCTATGTACAGGTTCCTCATGAGCACAATTAAGTGTTCTGGAATTCCCATTCTTTGCTCTGTTATCCATAATTTGTTATGATCCACACAGTCGAATGCCTTTGCATAGTCAATAAAACACAGGTAAACATCTTTCTGGTATTCTCTGCTTTCAGCCAGGATCCACCTGCTATCAGCAACGATAGCCCTTGTTCCACATCCTATTTTGAATCTGGCTTGAATATCCGGCAGTTCCCGGTCTGTATACTGCTCCAGCCGTTTTTGAATTATCTTCAGCATGTTACTTGCGTGTGATATTAATGATATTGTTCGATAATTTCCGCATTCTGTTGGATCACCTTTCTTTGAAGTAGGCACAAATATGGATCTCTTCCAGTTGGTTGGCCAGGTAGCCGTCTTCCAAATTTCTTGGCATAGATGAGTGAGCACTTCAGTGTTGCATCTGTTTGTGAAACATCTCAATTGGTATTCCATCAATTTCTGGAGCCTTGTTTTTCGCCAGTGTCTTCAGTGCAGCTTGGACTTTTCCCTTTAGCACCATCAGTTGTTGATCATATGCTACCTCCTGAAATGGTTGAACGTTAACCAGTTCTTTTTGGTACAGTGACTCTGTATATTCCTTCCATCTTCTTTTGATGCTTCCTGCATCATTCAATTTTTTGCCCAGGGCTTGAATTTTTTCTTCAGTTCTCTTACTTAAGAAATGTTGAGCGTATTCTTCACTTTTGATTTTCTAACTCCAGGTTTTTGTACATTTCATTAGAATTCTTTGTCTTCTCGAGCTGCTCTTTGACATCTTCTGTTCAACTCTTTTACTTCATCATTTCTTCCTTTCACTTTAGCTACTCTACGTTCAAGAGCAAGTTTCAGAGTCTCTTCTGACATCCATTTTGGTCTTTTCTTTCTTTCCTTTCTTTTTAATGACCTCTTGCTTTCTTCATATATGATGTCCTTGATGTCATCCCACAACTCGTCTGGTCTTTGGTCATTAGCGTTCAATGCATGAAATCTATTCTTGAGATGGTATCTAAATTCAGGTGGGATATACTCAAGGTTTACTTTGGCTCTCATGAACTTATTTTAATTTTCTTCAGCTTCAACTTAAACTTGTTGTTGTTAGGTGCCATTGAGTTGGTTCTGACTCATAGTGACGCTGTGTACAGTGGAACAAAATGCTCGGTCCTGCGCCATCCTCACAGTCGTTATGCTTGAGCCCATTGTTGCAGCCACTGTGTCAGTCTATCTCGTTGAGGGTCTTTCTCTTTTTCACTGGCCCTCTACTTTACCAAGCATGATGTCCTTCTCCAGGTAACATGTCCAAAGTACGTGCGATGAAGTCTTACCATCCTTGCTTCTAAGGAACATTCTGGCTGTACTTCTTCCAAGACAGATTTGTTTGTTGTTCTGGCAGTGCATGGTATATTCAATATTCTTTGCCAACCCATAATTCAAAGATGTCGGTTTTTCAGTGTTCTGTATTCATTGTCCGGCTTTCACATGCATTTGAGGTGAATGAAAATACCATGGTTTGAGGTGGGCTTCTTAGTCCTTTTCAACACTAACCTGAACTTGCATATGAGCAATTGACTGTGTTGCTCAGTTGGCCACTGGCCTTGTTCTGAGTGATGATATTGAGCTTTTTCATCATCTCTTTCCACAGATGTAGTTGTTTTGATTCCTGTGTATTCCATCTGGCAAGATCCACGTGTATGTATAGTTGCCGTTTATGTTGTTGAAAATAGGTATTTTCAGTGAGTAAGTTGTTGGTCTTGTAAAATTCTTTCATGTGTTCTGTGGAGTTGTTGCTGTCAGTAAGGTCATGTTTTCCATCTACCGATCCTCTTCTTTATTTCCAACTTTTGCATTCCAATCACCAGTAATTACCAGTGCATCTTGATTTCATGTTTGATCAATTTCAGACTGCAGAAGTTGGTAAAAATCTTCAATTTCTTCATCTTTGGCCTTAGTGGTTGCTGCATAAATTGAATAATAGTTGTATTAACTGGTCTTCCTTGTAGGCATATGGATATTATCCTATCACTGACAGCGTTGTACTTCAGGATAGAGCTTCAGATGTTCTTCCTGACAATGCATGTGATGCCATTCGTCTTGAATTTGCCATTCCCGGCATAGTGGACCATGTGGTTTTCCGATTCAGAATGGCCAATACTAGTCCATTTCAGCTCACTAATGCCTAGGATATCAATCTTTATGTGTTCCATTTCATTTTTGACAACTTCTGATTTTCCTTGATTCATACTTTGTACATTGCTCGTTCCGATTGCTAATGGATGTTTGCACCTGATTCTTCTCATTTTGAGTTGTCAACAAATAAAGGTCCCGAAAGCTTGACTCCATCCACGTCATTAAGGTCAACTCTACCTTGAGGAGACTGCTCTTCTCCAGTCATATTTTGAGTGCCTGCCAACCTGAGAGGCTCATCTTTCCAGCACTATTAAGATAGTGTTCCTCTGCTATCCATGAAGTTTTCACTGGCCAGTTTTTTCCGAAGTAGATCACCAAGTCTTTCTTCTCAATCTCTCTTATTCTTCAAGCTCTACTGAAATGTCCACCATGGGTGACTCTGCTAGTATTTGAAATACTGGTGGCATAGCTTCGTGGAATCTTTGTAAGTTTAGGAGAATTTTAAATAGATTTTGTTTTAAGTAACTCTGTGGATGGTGCAAATGCTTAACACATTCATCTGCCAACCAAAAGGCTGAAGGTTGGAGTCTACCCAGAGACACCTCAGAAGAAAAGCATGGTGAATTACTTCAGGAAAGTCAGCCATTGAAAACTCTGTTAGAACACATGCATGAGGTTGCCTGTGAGTTGGAATCAACTCAGGGGCAACTGGTCACCTGATTATATGTAGAAGTCATTTACTAAAGAAAAGTTGATAGTTGGGCACATTTATGCAGAGATCTTTTATCTTTTCTGGAAATCGCTTTACATAGGAAAGCTTTGGTTCTGATACATTTAAATAACATACAACTTTTCTAAAGAATCCTTTCTGGTGTGAAGTGGCTCCACGGGAGAAAGACCTGGCCGTCTGCTCCCTCAAAGATTACTGCCTAGAAAACCCTATAGGGCATTTCTACTCTGTTACATGGTGTTGCTGTGAGTTGAAATTGACTTGACAGCACTTAACAACAAGGTGCATATACCTAAGTATAGAGATTGCATGGTGTAGCGTAGAGTACAGGCTTTGGAGTCAACTCTGGGTTGGAATTCTAGTTTTGACATTTAATAACAAATTGATTTTTGAGCAGGTTACAAAAATTTTCTGAGCTTTGAATTTCTTCTGTACACTGGAGATAATTTCTGCATTATAAAGTTGTTGGGAAAATTAAACCAGAAATTATATAAAACCCTGGCATAATACTTGGCACATAAAATGGACTTGATAAGAGTAAATCTCTTCTAAAAAAGTCCGATATCTTTTCTTATGTTTATATTAAGAATGTGAGAAACTATGTAAAAGGTACAGCCACTTTGAAAAACAGTTTGGCTGTTCCTCAGAAAGTTAAACGTATTTACCAATTTCACTCCTAGGTATATACCTGAGATAAGTGAAAACATACGTTAACACAACAACTTGTATACAAATAATCATAGCGGCATTATTTATAATAGCCAAATAATGGAAACAATCCAGATATCCCTTAGCTGGTGAATGGATATACAAAATGTGGTATATTCATGCAATGGAATATTGTTTGGCTATAAAAAGCAATGATACGTGCTACAATGGACGAACCTTGAAAACACATGAAGTGAAAGTAGCCAGATACAAAAGGCCGCATATCGTATGATTCCATTTATATGAAATGTCCTGAAGAGGCAAACCGTTAGTGACAGAAAGGAGACTGGTGACCGCCAGGGCTGGAGAGGAATGAGCAGAGAATGGGAAATGACTGCTAATGCGGCTATAGGGTTTCTTTTTAGGGTGATGAAAATGTTCTGAAATTAGGTAGTGGTGATGGTTGCATGATTTTGTGAATATATTAAAGGCCACTGAATTTTACATTTTAAGATGGTAAATTTTATGGCATACAAATTAAAAAAGAAAAAACAAAAAACGCACATACCTCCCCCAAAAGTGAAGAACCTACATTTTATCACCTCTCCCAATCCTTGGATTATTACTGTCATTTATTTGCTAAAATAGATAATACCAGACTAAACCAAACTTGTTGACATTCAGTTGATTTTGACTTGTGGTGACCCCATGTGTTTGAAAGTAGAACTGCACTCCATAGAGTTTTCAGTGACTGTAATCTTATCTCCTTTGCTTTACTTTTTTTTTTTCCTGTCATTTTTATTACTTTAGGTTAATATTTTAAATTGTCATCTTCAAGCTTTCTATGGAAGAAAGCTTGAAGACAAAACCTTTGGGCTTTTCTCTGTAGGGAACAAGGCAGGTTGGAGTGCTTAAGTGGAAACACTGATACGGTGCCTTTGAGAGGCCTGAACAAATTTTGGAGCTGTATCTTCATTCTAAGGGAGCAGCCATCTCTCTGGTAGCCTTGTTATAATTTTATTCCTTTCTGTCAACCTTTTTAGCTGTTAATTGGTGGGGTAAGGATGGCTAAGGTCACCAATAAAATATGATGAAGCAAATCCATTGGAATCTTCAGAAAGGTGTTTTATCTGGGTGGTGATTTTCTTGGTCTGTTTATAATATGTCTCGAACACCAGAGGAAGTTTTGTCTTTGGGAAATGAGGTAGCCTTGATGACGTTTTAAAGGACTGAGTAACCAATTCATAATATGAAGTCAAAATGGTTACCTTTAACTGGGCTTTGAATTTGCTCAGACTCTGGTCCTTTTTGGTATCTGTGTGAAATATTTCAGCTTGGTAGGAGAGAGGCTTTATAAAGAATCCAAGAACACAAGTAAAATAAAGAGCTCTCTTTAGGTCAAAGCTCAAGGGAGTCCAAATTGCTTGTCTTACAGTGCAGCGAAGAGTGCAGGTTTTATAATTAATTAAATATTGGTTATATTTGAGTGTCTGCTTTGTTCTGCAATCCTGAGATGCCCCCTTTTACCCAGATTCTTATCACATCTTAGACTAGTATTGCAAGCAAAATTGTGACTGTAAAAATACTGACTTTTTAAGATTTATGAATCACAATTTTTCATTTAAAAGTTTTTTTATTTCTTTGTAGTCTCTTTAATCTTTGCATTTGCAGTATGTTTTTGGAAAATGAACCAATTAAATGTCTGGTCACTGTTGTTTAAAAATTGCTTTTTCCTTCCATTACGAAGCAGTACAGATTTTGCAAAGATTTCGGAAGATATGGAAGGTATCAGGTGTTAATAACTCAAATCCAAACCATCTAGAAATATAGTATTTTGATGCATAGCTTTCTAATTTTTTTTTATAATGGGTATTCAGCCATAGATGTGCTGTGTGTTTATGAGTACATTTTAAATAAAAGTGAGGTTGTACTATTTAAAAGTGGAATTGTAGTACATTGTATTGTGTATTTTGCAACTGGTCCTTTTCCACATAATTCTTGTCACTAAATACAGATGTATATAATTTTACATGACTGTGTATTTCACTGCTTTGGATGACTTTAACCTGCCTAATCAGTCTTTTAGGAATGAACTTTCAGATTTTTTCCACTATTTTTGTTATAAAAAGCAATGCTATGAACATCTTTTGAATATGTTTTTGTTATCTGCTTATATTTTCGGTAAATTCCTAGAAGTAAAATCAAAGAGTAATATTTAATTCTTTCTTTCTCTTACTTTTCTGTATCCAGTCTGTCAGCAAGTCTTACCAGTTTTATCTCCCATTTGCTTCTCTCCATATCACTCACACCACTCAAGTTCCTAAAACCAAACTTATTGCCGTAAAGTCGATTCTGACTTATGGCGACCCCGTGTGTTACCAAGTAGAACTGAGCTCTCTATAGGGTTTTCGTGGCTGTAATCTTTATGGAAGTGGATTGCCAGCCCCTCTTCCCAGGCACTGGATGGATTTGAACCTCCAACCTTATGATTAGTAGCTGAGCACAAACTACACCACCCTACTCAAGTCCAGGCCACTGTTATTTTCACCTGAACCATTATGATCTCCTCGTTTCCATTCTTCATCCCATTTCCCCGTGCATCAGCCAGAATGATCTTAAATTGGAAATTGTTGTTAAATGCTGTCGTGTTGGTTCCAACTTACAACAATTAGATATTGTTATTCCCCTGCTAAAGCTTTTAGTGGCATCTTATTGCTCTTAGAATAAACCCCAAATGAATAATAAACCAGAATTATTAAGGTCCTGCCTGATCTGGCTCTGTATCCCTAGTTCTAGCACAGGTCTCTGTGAATGTGCAATAAATATTTGAGTGAAAAACATGACCAGACCCAAGGGAGTTTTATCAGTTTTTGATACACGTTACCAAATTAGCAACGGTAGCTTCCCCACATTCTGGCCAGCTGAGGGCATTATCAGCCTTTTTAATCTTTGCCAATCTGATAGGCAAAAGATGTTATCTCATTGTTTTAGTTCGTATTTCTTTGATTGCTAGTACGGTTGAACATCTCTTCATGTTGAACAAAAAGGTTGAACATCTCTTTTTGTGTGAACTGTCCGTTAATGTGTTTTTTGTCTGTTTTCCCAATGGGATTTTTAGTTTCCTCCCTAATGATCTGTAATAACTTTAATAAGGATATTAACCCTTTAGAGTGCATATGTATCAGTTATCTACCCCTGTATAACAAACCACCTGAAACCCTAATAAAACATGTATATAAAAACAACTGCTCGTTATTTTGCGCAGTTCTGTGGAATGGGCTGACCAGTTCTTAAACGCTGGTCTCACCTGGACTTACAAATTGGCGTTCACTTGGTAGACTGGCTTAGAGGCTGGGTTCACTTGTAGTGTTTGTCTCTATCAGTTGCAGTCTTTCTCATTTGCGCACGGTCACACTTTCCTCAAGGAAAGTGTACCAAGTTTCTTCACATAGTAAGGTAGCAGTCTACCGTGAGAGCATCCCCCAGTGCACCCCAGTTTGCAAGCTCTTACCAAACCTCTACTTGCATCCTGTTTGCTCATGTCTCCTTGGGCAAAGCAAGTCACGTGGTGAACCCAGAGTCAGTGTGGGAGGAGACTGCGAGGGCATATCAAGAGGTATGATGTATTGGGTGTCATGATGGGAAACCTACCACACATTTATATTTTAAGTTAGTCACTTGTCTTTTAATTCTGTTTGTTTTGGTGTAGAAGTTTAAAAATTTCATATCCGACCCAGCAGTCTTTATCTTTATGGTTTCTGTCTTTGGTGTCATGCCTTCCCCAACCTAAGATTACGTGCATATGTACCTACATTTTCTTTTGTTACATTTATGGCTTCATTTATGTTTAAGTTTAATGCACCTGAAATTTATTTTGGTGTAAGATGGGAGGTTAGCATCTAACAAAATATCAAATATTTAGTCATTTACCAGCATCATTTGTTGAATAACCTGTCCTTTTCCCACTGATTTGGAATATCAGTTTTATGATATACTGAAGTCACATAAATACTTAGTTTGTTCCTGGATGCAGTTTTTTATTTATCTGTATAATTCTATGCTAGTACCTCACTTTTAATTACTCTGCCTTTGTATTTTAACATCTAATAAGGCAAATTACTGTTCATTTTCTTATTTTTCAAAACTTTATTTGCTGGTCTAATATATTCTTTCAGATTAGTTTTAGAATCACTTTAGTAATTGATGTGAAAAAGAAAAATTATACTTTCCAAGCCTGTTTGGGTTTTAATTAGAATTATGTTAAATAAATGGATTAATATGAGTAGGGGAGAGAATTGACCCTCTTAAAAATAATACTGAATTTTTCATTCTTTTTTCCCTCTCCATGTATTCAAATTTTTATTTCACCTTTACTAAAGTACAGCAACACATTAGTCTGTAGTTTAATAGGTTTGATATGGTACCTTTTAAGAACTTTAATTTGCAAGTGCTAGTGAAGATGAATGTTTTCTTTACATTTGACATTACATTTGTTTTTTCTAATGAACTGTCTATACTCAGATCTTTTGACTATTTGTCCACTAGTTGTTTGCTTATATTCTTATAGATTTATTAAGCTTATTTGTGGCATTTGTTAAAAGATTTTGCAACTATATTTAGAAATTAAACTTTAGGATTGTTTTTACTGTAAATCCATTTTGTCCTAATTTTTTTGGTCTAAGTGTTATTTAAAATGTATGTACTTATATTTAAAGCATAAATCTTCTGTTTTTAAAGCTTTTCCTTCACTAATTAGTTAACTCCAATTATGACATTCCTCAATTTTCTTGAGTTTTGGGAATATAATAACTAACAGTGAGTACTTACTGCCTGAAACATTTTAGATATTAACTCATTTAATATTCCTTATAAGTTAGGAACTGCTGCTACCATTTTAGAGATGGTGAAGCTGAGGCACAAAGGGTTAAGTGCCCTGCCCAGGGTCACCCAGCTTGAAAGCAGTGGAATGTGGCATTGGGTTCTAGGTAACCTGGTTCCAGAATCCATGCTTTTCACCAGTACAATCTAGGGCTTCTCTGTCTTGGTTAACTTACATGAACTGAGGTCTATATTTGTATGTTCTAAATGTTGATGTACAAGTAAGTATTTTTCCTTATGATTTCACCATATAAGAGATCTTTATTTTCTGAAAGTAATTGGTACAAGAAGAAGGTCATGTAGAATGAATTGACCTAGAATAGGAACAATGTTCGGAGATAATAGTACATAGCAGGGGTGAGGAGAAAAGGTTTTACTTGATTTACTCTTTATAAATGAAACAAAATTATGAAAACATTCATGTTATAGTTGCAACTATGTGTTAAATTCTTAGAGTGGAAGAATGAATCAGGCGTTTCTTCTTCTTTTTTTGGCATAATTTTTCTAACAAAATTGCAAGATAGCATGAAACTCTGCTTTTCACATTATGATGCACTTTTCAGTATGATCATACAGAAAGTCATTGTCATGGATTGGATTGTGTCCTCCAAAACTATCTGTCCACTTGGCTAGGTCATAATTCCCAGTATTCTATGATTGTCTACCATTTTGTCGTTTGATGTGATTTCCCTGTGTGTTGTAAATTCTATCACTATGATGTAATAAGATGGATTAGTGGCAGTTACGTTGATGAGGTCTACAAGATTAGACAGTGTCTTAAGCCAATCTCTTTTGAGATATAAAAGAGAGAAGCAGGCAGACAGGGGGATCTCATACCACCAAGGATGAAGAGCAGGAATGTGCATCCTTTGGACCCAGGGTCCCTGCAATGAGAAGCTCCTTGACCAGAGGAGGATTGATGACAAGTGCCTTCCTCCAGAGCCAAGAAGAGAAAGCCTTCGCCTGGAGCCGATGCCCTGCATTTGGACTTTTAGCCTGCTTGTCTTAGTCATCTAGGGTTGCTGTAACAGAAGTACCACAAGTGGATGGTTTTAATGAAGAGAAGTTTATTTCCTCATAGTCAAAGTAGGCTAAAAGTCCAAATGCAGGGCATCAGCTCCAGGGGAAGGCTTTTTCTCTCTGTCGGCCTTCTTCTATTCAGTGTTGCCCGGACTAGGAGCGTCTCTGCGCAGGGACACCGGTCCAAAGGACACGCTTTGCTCCCGGCACTGCTTTCTTGATGGTATGAGGTCCCCCGTCTCACTGCTTACTTCTGTCTTTTATATCTTAAGAGATCGCCTCAGGACACAATCCAGTCTTGTAGATCAGGTCCTGCCTTACTAACACAACTGCCACCCATCCTCCCTCATTAATATCATAGAGGCAGGTTTACAACATACAGGAAAATCACACAGTACCAGGAATCATGGCCTAGCCAAATTGATACATTTTTTGGGGGACATAATTCAAACCATGACACTGCTAGACTGTGAGAGAATAAATTTCTCTTTGTTAACGCCATCCACTTGTGGTAGTTCTGTTATAGCAGCACTAGATGACTAAGACAGTCGTCTTTGCAAGAATTTTGAGGGCAAAGTTTTAGTTTTCCCAGGGGCCTCACTTAGATCTTCAGATTATTTTCTTTTGACCTCCTGTTGTTGTTGTTAGGTGCTGTCGAGTCAGTTCCGACTCTTGGCGACCCTGTGCACAACAGAACAAAACTGCCTGGTCCTGTGCCATCCTCATAATTGTTGCTATGCTTGAGCCCATTGTTGCAGCCACTTTGTCAGTCCATCTCGTTGAGGATCTTCCTCTTTTTAGCTGACCCTCTGTTTTTCCAAGCATGATGTCCTTCTCCAGGGACTGATCCCTCCTAATAACATGTCCAAAGTTTGTGAAATGTAGTCTCACCATCCTTGCTTCTAAGGAACATTCTGGTTGTACTTCTTCCAAGACAGGTTTGTTCATTCTTTTGGCAGTCCGTGGTATATTCAGTATCCTTCGCCAACACCACAATTCAAAGATGTCAGTTCTTCTTTGGTCTTCCTTAATGATTGTCTAGCTTTTGCATGCATATGAGATGATTGAAAACAGCTCAAGGTGACATGTTTGCTTTTCAACACTTCAGAGAGATTTTTTGCAGCTGATTTGCCCAATGCAGTGTGTCATTTGATTTATTGACTGCTGCTTCCATGGGTGTTAACTGTGGATCAAAGTAAAATGAAATCCTTGACACCCCCAGTCTTTTCTCCATTTATCATGATGTTGCTTATTGGTCCAGTTGTGAGGATTTTCATTTTCTTTATGTTGAGATGTAATCCATACTGATGGCTGCGGTCTTTGATCTTCATCAGTAAGTGCTTCAAGTCCTCTCTACTTTCAGCAAGCAAGGTTGTGTCATCTGCATAACACAGGTTGTTAATGAGTCTTCCTCCAATCCTGATGTCCTGTTCTTCATATAGTCCAGCTTCTCGGACTGTTTGGTCAGCATACAGATTGAATCGGTATGGTGGAAGGAGATACAACCCTGACACACACCTTTCCTGACTAAACCACGCAGTATCCCCTTGTTCTGTTCGAACTACTGCCTCTTGACCCATGTACAGATTCCTCATGAGCACAATTAAGTGTTTCAAAATTCCCGTTCTCCGCAATGTTATCCATAATTTGTTATGATTCACACAGTTGAATGCCTTAGCATAATTGACACAGGTAAACATCTTTCTGGTATTCTCTGCCTTCAGCCAGAATCCGTCTGTCATCAGCAATGATATCCCTGGTTCCATGTCCCCTTCTAAATCGGACTTGAATTTCTGGCAGTTCCCTGTCGATACACTGCTGCCATTGCTTTTGAATGATCTTCAGCAGAATGTTACTTGTGTATGATATTAATGATATTGTTCGATAATTTCCACATTTGGTTGGATCACCTTTCCTGGGAGTAGGCATAAATATGGATCTCTTCCATTCGGTTGGCCAGGTAGTTGTCTTCCAAATTTCTTGACGTAGATGTGTGAGCACTTCCAGTGCTGCATCCGTTTGTTGAAACATCTCAATTGGTATTCTGTCAGTTCCTGAAGTTTTGTTTTTTGCCAGTACCTTCAGTGCAGCTTGGACCTTTTCTTTCAGTACCGTCAGTTCCTGATCATATGCTCCCTCCTGAAATGGTGGAACGTCGATCAGTTCTTTTTGCTATAGTGACTCTGTGCATTCCTTCCATGTTCTTTTGATGCTTCCATCTTCTTATGATGGATGTTTGCAGTTGTTTCTTCTCATTTTGGGTTGTGCCACATCAGCAAATGAAGGTCTCAAAAGCTTGATGCCATCCATGTCATTAAGGTCAACTCTACTTTGAGGAGGCAACTCTTCCCCAGTCATATTTTGAGTGCCTTCTAACCCGAGAGACTCATCTTCCGGCACTATGACCTCCTATTAGCTTTTTCCAATTATTAAATGATTGTATGTATCAGTGCTTTTCAGCCGCAAGTAACAAACAGACTTGAAATGCTGAAGTAAACATTAAGACAATTTACTATCTCATATGTTTGGAAGTCCAGAGATAGGGTGGGCTCTAGGCATGCATTATGCAGTGGCTCATTGATGTCTTTGAGGACCCACATACTTTGTCAGCTTTGGTGTTGGCTTTGTTTTCACATTGGTAGCAAGTAGGCCATAGGAGTTCCAGGCTTAACATTCAGACCCAGTAATTCTTGGAGGGAGGAGGACCATCTCTTTGGTGCTGTTCCTTCCCCACCTCCCTTAGGTACAGTTTACATATAGCTAAATGCACAAATCATAAATATACATACAGCTTGGTGAATTTTTACTATGTATAGACACTTGTGTAGCCACCATCCAGTTCAGGATACAGACCGTACTTACTCATCACCCCAGAAAGTTCCCTGGTGTTCCTTCCCAGTCAGTATCCCTCAGATTTCATTTTGTCAGTGGTCTTGCTAGTGGTTGGAAACAGTTGTAATCATTTTCGTTAACTTCATAAAGACCTGCGTCTTGTGATGGATTTGCACTTCTGCTTTGTTGGTGATTTGCATTGTGTTCCCTTGTGTTGCAGCGGCGACAGTTGTCCGGGCAGCGGAGACAATAACCAGTGCCACAACTCTCACAGAGAAGTGGGGCCAGGAGGGTCACTCTGAGGAGTCGAACCTCGGCTTCAGTCCCAGGAGTTTATTTTATAGTGAATACAGCAGACAGTGATGCAAATAACAGAACAATGGGCTTTGGGTGAATAACAACATGTTTCGGGCAAGGGAGGAGGAATTCAGGTTAACGAGCCAATCAGTAACGGGTTTGGAAAAACAAGTCGTGACAAGTCTCAACATGTTGGGGACAAGTCTCAACATGCTTTGCAGCATAGAGGCCTTTATACATCCGTATTTTAATGGCGCATATCCCCACAGCCTTGTAATTGAAATATCTGAGAGTCTTTAAGAGACTTAAAAGGCAAAGGTGAAATGAACCGACGTAGAGGCTAATGCTACCTTGAAAGCAGTGTCTGAGGGAGGACTAACTTTATAAATGGTTAGTTCATTAGTGGTTATTTTTGTGTTAGGATTACTTTGCTTCACTGGGCAACCTGGCAGCTTCTGGGAGTCTGTCAAAGAATATTCGTATTAGGACCCTTGTACCTACCTTGTCCTATATTTTATATTTACATATATATTATTTCTAGATTCTCTAATTTATTGTATTGGTCTGTTACACCCTTCCATGCAGCAGCTATGTAGAGAGGCTTCAGAAGTTCAGATTGGACCAGTTTAGCCTCATGTCTAACACACTTTGATGGCTTCCCATTGCTCTTAAAATTAGATTGGACTAGTTCAGCCGCATGTCTAACACACTTTGATGGCTTCCCATTGCTCTTAAAATTAAGACCAAATTCCTCCTTACCATGGCCTAAGCCCTGCATGATTCTCCTTGCTCTTTGATTCTAAAGTTAGTAAAATGGCCCACTAAGAACACATTTTCAAAAATTGCTTATAAATAAGTGATGTGCATAGACATGGCCCATTCCCATCTCATGCTTACGACTCAGTGGGAAAGGAGGCATTAATCAGTTTTCAAGGGCTGTGAAGAGTGGCATGAGGGCAGGGACCATTTCATATAATTTTGGTTGATTCCTTTCTAAGTCATGTCATCTGGAAGTAATATTTTAAACTTTTCTCTAGTATTTATGCCTTTTAGTCGTGGCAGATTCCCAGTGTTATTTTGTATTGTTTTAGTAATGTATTATTTTGTTTTACTTTAAGAGAAATCCCTCTGAATGTCATCTTTTTACTTTATTCCTCTGGATATGGAAGTTTCTCAAGGCATTTTCATTTTGGGAGGAGGTAGTCAAGTTTAATTGAATCAGCATTGGTTTTAAAGTTGTTCTGTATACTGTCTCTGAGACCTCGGCTGTTCTATACCTCAATTTCCTTATTGGCAAAATGGGATTAATGAATAATTCATTGCCTTGTTTTGAGGTTTGCCATAATTCACTTAGAGGATTTATGGGTTTGTATATTCTGTTCATTGTTTTCTTTCATTAAAAATGAAATTCAGGTTTCTGAATGCTCTTTTGCCTTTTTTTCTTTAACTTTTATTTTTTTTCCCATACAAAAATATATACATACATTGCTATGTGACGCTAATTGCTCTCCCCATACTGTGACAGCACACTCCTCCTCCCCACTCCTGATTCCCCATGTCCATTCAACCAGCTCCTAACCTTCCCATCTCACCTCCGGACAGATGCTTCCTGTTTAGTCTCTTGTATCTACTTGAGCTAAGAGGCACACGCCTCATGAGAATCACTTTATGTCCCACAGTCCAGTCCAATCCTTGTCTGAAGAGTTGACCTCAGAAATTTTTTAGTTCTGGGCTGATAGAAAATCCAGAGGCTGTGCTTTCTAGGGTACCTCCAGTCTCAGACCATTAAGTCTGGTCTTCTTACTAGAATTTGAGTTTTGCACCCCACCTTTCTCCTCCTCCATCTGGGACTCTCTGTTGTGTTCCCTGTCAGGGCGGTCATTGGTGGTAGCCGGGCACCATCTAGTTCTTCTGGTCTCAGGCTGATGAAGTCTCTGGTTTGTGTGGCCCTTTTTGTCCCTTGGGCTACTGCTTTCCTTGTGTCCTTGGTGTTCTTCATTTTCCTTTACTCCAGGTGGTTGGGACCAATTGATGCATCTTAGATGGCTGCTGGCAAGCTTTTAAGACCTGAGACTCCACTCACCAAAGTAGGATGCAGAACATTTTCTTAATAAGCTTTGTTATCCCAGTTGACCTAGATGTCCCCTGACAGCATGGTCCCCAGACCCCTACCCCTGCTACTCTGTCCCTCAAAGTGTTTGATTGTATTCAGGAAATGTCTTAGCTTTGGTTTAGTCCAGTTGCGCTGACTTCGCCTGTAGTGAGTGCTGTCCTTCACTTCACCTAAGATAATTCTTATCTGCTATCTAATTAGTAAATAACCCTCACCCTCCCTCCCCATCCTCCTAACCGTCAAAGAATGTTTTCTTCTGTGTTTAAACCTTTTCTTGAGTTCTCGTAATAGTGGTCTTATACAATATTTGTCCTTCTGTGACTGACTAAATTTACTCAGCATAATGCCCTCCAGCTTCCTCCATGTTATGTTTCACGGCTTCAGTGCTGTTCTTTATCGTTGCGTAGTATTCCATTGTGTGGATGTACCATAATTTATTTATCCATTCGTCCGTTGATGGGCACCTAGGTTGTTTCCATCCTTTTGCTCTTGTGAACAGTGCTGCAGTGAACATGGGTGTGCATATATTTATTCGTGTGACGGCTCTTATTTCTCTAGGATATATTCAAGGAGTGGGATAGCTGGATCGTATGGTACCTCTATTTCTAGCTTTTTAAGGAAGTGCCAAATCGTTTTCCAAAGTGGTTGTACCATTTTACATTCCCACCAACAGTGTATAAGTGTTCCAGTCTCTCCACTACCTTCTTTAATAACTTTTAATATGAAAGATTTCTTTTCTGTTCTTAGGGACTCTAGAAGCAAGGAGCCGGTTAAATTCTGAAGAGTACCTATATTTTAAAATGATGTTAAAAAATTTGTCAAGATGAATTTTTTAATTAAAAAGAGCCCCTTGGACTGTAGAACTACTGTTTGTGTCACTAGGAACAAGTGTCCTCTCCCCCTCAGCGCCACCTCAGATCTCTCTTTCTGCTTGTAATGTTTGGTCCCTACTCGGACATCTGTTTTTCCTAAATTTCCTCATAACCTTTGTCTGCACCCCGAGGAGCACAGAAGAGAGTTCAGATGTTCAGCCTGCATTCAGAACTCTAGGTAAAGCTCTACGCAAAGCAGGCCAGCGATGCCATTCCATACCCCCACGTGAATTCACTCCAGCGAGGTCTCTGCTGTTCCTCAAACATACCAATGGAATTTTGGTCTCATTTCCTTTGCTCGCTGTCTCTTCTCCTGTGTTCACCTCAGTCCTACTGTTGCTTCAGTTTCCTGTTTGATCCATTATTCCTAGTCAAGTCTCTCTCCCTTCTTGAACTCATAGCATCTGTTGACCATCCAACTTATTTGGCACTCCAGACGTAAACTTTCCCTCAAAAAATGAAACGTATGCTCATTTTGCTTATGACACATTTCCCTAAGCACTGTACATTATGCTGGGTACAAAACAGGGGCTTCCAGTAACTTTTGAATAAATTAAAAAACTAAACACATAATTATTGTTTTAGGCCTTCTCATTTTAATTCTTTAGATAAAGCATCTGATTTTCATAAAGTTATTGGAACAGTACTTTGAACATTTGTATACAATACACAGTATGTTTTAATATTCCTGTAAAAGTGGCTTGGGGGCAGTGTCTGACCTCCTCTGACTTCACAAGGGGGAAGGAGAACCAAGATTAACAGCCCAAGGCTGATTCCTATGAGGTGGAGGTCACACACACCTCCTTTCTCTGCCATCTCTACCAATTCTGGCACCAACTGTCCCTCCCACCGCACTCTCTACTGGGTTCGATAATTCGTTACAATGGCCACACAGGACTCACAGACCATACTCACAATTAATGGGGTTTATTAGGGAAGTAATTACAATTCAGGCTCAGGAACACTCAGGAAGCAGTTGTTCCATCAGAACAGCCTTTTCCCAGCCATGCTCACAGATATGCCTCTCCCTGGCCCTCAGTCTCTGCCCAAAGGCACTCAGCTTTCTCTCTTCATGGGCTGAGAAGCCCATTGCACCTGCTGTTGAGACTCTCCTGCTGGTCTCCCCTTCTTGGTGGCCGTGGGCTCTTCTCTTTCCCACCTCTGGGCCCAGCAGGATGGGAAAACTGACAGATCCCTTTGGTGGGCCACAATTACCCTGTCACACAATCCTGCCCAGTCACCTGGGTGGGAGTTACAAAACCATGGCTAAAAAGGCCACACATAAAAGTAATCAATGGCACCACAGTTCCTTTAACAAAGTTATTTAAAGTGATGAATAAATGACAAAATGGAGATGTTAATGGATAATAAATGTAAGTTTTGTTTTTTTTTCTGTCTGGAAGGGTTATACAAAGTAACTGTCAGCCAGCAGTTCTGTTTCCCTTTAACAGTTTAGCTGTTGCAGTTCTTTCTCAGTCTGTAAAAAGTACTAAAATTAAAAACTAATTCGGTAAGTGTTTTAAATGAAAACTTAAGTATATAAACTTACACATACCTTGGGTATAATTATAAAGCAGGCAGTTTATTTTTTGTGGCCTCCAAATCTTCTCTGCCTCTACCCTCTTCCCCAAGTGCACCCATCATTTCCAAACCAGAACCCTAACAAGGCGTTTCCTGACAGTATCATCACCATGTTTACTGAGCTCCTAATTCGTATGACCCTGTGCTAAATTACAGTGATAGAAAGAGATGAGGTACACAGAACACTGAGCTGTGAACCAGGAACCCTGATAAGCTTTGTGATTGTGGATAAGCCACATCAGCTTTTACTCGTCTGTGAAATAAGGGCCTTGGACAAGACCTGTATTTTCCAGCCTTTTTCTGCAGTAGAGCCCCTTCTTGGTTAAATCTTGGTTAAAACCCCAATGTGTAAGACAAAGGAAAGTGGACCTGCTCTGGTACAGTCAGGGATACTAGGCCTGGAGTCTCACCATGTTTCTCCCAGCAGGCTCTGGGCCACTTCCGAATGCAACTTAGGACATATTTTAAAAGAAGACATCCTAGGAGAGCGCTGCTATGGGAAGAACACCTGCAGAAAAAGCTGAATTTTAAAGGGCTCTCGTTAAGACATAACCACATTCTAGGCCTTTCCCAGGACACATTTATTCTACCTATATAAAGAAGAGACTTTACATAGCCAGAGCTGCCGAGTAAAGTCTAGGTCGTAGGCCATTTGAAAGAGAGTTTAGTGTGTTTTCCGTAATATCATTGTCTATCTCTCAATCAGGGTATCTCAACCCCGACATTGTTAACATTTGAGGCTGGATAATTCTGTGTTGTTGGGGGTGCTGTCCTGTGCATTGTAGGATGTTTAACAGCATCCCTGGCTTCTACCCACTAAAATGCTTGAATGAATCACGTAGAATGCTTATAAGTGACTTTGCTAAAGTCACACTGTTGGGAAATGATGGCTGAGATTCAAACCAAAGTCCTACATAACTGCAATGACCTTGCTCCCAATACTTTACATGGCCTCCAATTGTTTAGTGCTGCTTACATCTCATAATTTCGTCTTTAAAATCACATCTGATGCTGTTTGAACTCTCATCCTGGAGTTTGTCTAGAAGTTGTGGGAAGTAAGGTGGATTGGGCTGAATCATGTAAGTGTTGAGTGGCAGGTAAAGGAAAGAAATGATTTACTGAGCCCTTGTTGTGTGCCATGTACTTCATATGCGCAGAGTAGGTGTTATCTTCATTAATGTACTTGCCTGGGGGTACATGGCGGAACCTGGACCTGAACCCAGTCTTGTCTCACTTCCAGGCCTGTGGACACTTTAACCTATATGTCTGTCTTCAGAATGGTTTGTCCTTTTATTTAACCTATATGTCTGTCTTCAGAATGGTTTGTCCTTTTACAGTAGATTAACCAGAACCAGAATGGTTGCTGGTGAGTGGATTCCAACTCATGGCGACCCCATATGTTGCAGAGCAGAAGCACACTTCATACGGTTTCCAAGACTGTGATCTTTGGAAGCCAGTCACCAGGCTTGTGTTCTGACTCACCTCTAAGTAGATTTGAAACACCAAGGACTCCTTTCTAGTATATTAATGACTTCTAATTTGTGGGCCCTTGAGGCAGCTGTTCAGTTATTTAAGGACTGCTTGAACCCCTAGGTTCACCAAGTATTGTCTGTAATCTAGAAATGCCAGCCTTCATATGCATTATATTTGAAGTATATGTAGATGCTGTTATGATTATGTATACCATTACCAGTTGCCATAGAGTTGATTTTGATTCTTGGAGACCGCAAGCATGTCAGAGTAGAACTGTGCCCCATAGGGTTTTCAGTGGCTGATGTTTTGGAAGTAGATTCCCAGGCCTTTCTTTCAAGGCACCTCTGGGTGGACTAAAACTTTCAACCTGTCAGCAGCCAAGTGCGTTAAAACTGCCTCACTCAAGGATGTCATGATTATGTTTAGATCCATTTAAAAGCTAGTAAATTCAAAGTGCCTTTAAATAATTTTCTCAGTCAACATATATTTAAAGAAGTATTCATGAAGTTAAAGGACCATCTTATCTTAAAAAAGATTGAGAACCACTATTGTAATTCATCTTGTCTACCGTTGACTCTTATAATTCATGGTTTCCACATTTGCGAGTTCATCTTGCTAAAATTTTTTCGTAACTCCAAAATCAGTGCTCGCAGCACCTTGGCAGTTAGTCGTGGACATGAGCAGAGCCGTGAAAAGTTTGAGTTGCCTCATGTGCACGTTCCCAGCTGAGGTGAAACAGGGCAGTGTTCTGCCTTCTTGTTTCCCCTCTCGTGCTGTAAGCAAGTGTCCTTTTCGCCGTTTATTTAGTGCCATGCTTTTTGCATTTTTGTGCGTTTGTTTGGTCATTTTGCTGTTTAAAATACCATAATATAGCGCTGAAGTGCTCTGTAGTGTTCTTAAGTACAAGAAGGCTGTGTTGTGCCTTATGGACAAAATACATGTGTTAGATAAGTCTCTTTCATGCATGAGTTGTGTTGCTGGCCATGAGTTCAATGTTAATGAGTCAACAATATATGTTAAATAAACCAAAACCAAACCCATTGCCGTCGAGTCGATTCTGACCCATAGCGACCTTATAGGACACAGTAGAACTGCCCCACAGGGTTTCCAGGGAGTGGCCGGTGGATTAGAACTGCTGACTTTTTGGTTAGCAGCTGAATGCTTAACCACTGTGCCACCAGGGCTCTGTATATCAAATAAGGTGTCTTTAAACAGAAACATGCATGATTGATGAAAATGTTGTGACCAGAGGCTCAGAGTAGTGGTTCAGTATTTACTGATTCAGTATCTGCATTGGCTTTATAGAACATAGCTACTGTGAATAACGAGAATTGACTGTATTTTTAGGTGAGCCTTGGCAGCCATTTAGCTTTCTCAAAATAAAGGGGAAACCCCAAAACAATGAAAGTGTTTAAAGCTATGGCAAGTGTAACTGCAATCTTTTATTTTTTGTTCTTTGGGTGAAGTAGAATTCTGTTTAAAAAAAGTTTTGTGAAATGTTAGTTACCTGTGTAGACTATCCATAAAAACAGTGCAGACTATCCATAAAAACAATGTAAACAGATTTTAAGTAGGAGAAAAACTTAAATTGTTAGAAAATTACAGTCCTTGCCTCTAACTTATGATTAAAAAAATAATAAACTGAAAGGATCAAAGTACTTTAAAATTATGACACAAGAGATGTGTGGGTATGCTACTTGCTAAGATTTTTTAAAAAAACAACTCCTGAAGTTGATGGTTTTAAAAGAAATGTGGTCCAAAAATGAGCTTTAGCAGCTTTTTTTTTTTTTTTTTTTGCCAGTACATAGAAAAACATTGAGAGTGAAGGCATGCCAGCACTTTAAAATTGTAAATAGGTTAGAATTTGGGCTTGTGGTTTTATAGTTTTAGAATTTATATCATTAGACATCTAATGTTGGTAGTAGCCTATGGATTTGTTTTTGCATACTTTATCAGACTTGATGGGGTTAACTGTGGCT
The DNA here is from genome assembly GCA_030035585.1 of Dugong dugon. Classification (NCBI taxonomy): domain Eukaryota; kingdom Metazoa; phylum Chordata; class Mammalia; order Sirenia; family Dugongidae; genus Dugong; species Dugong dugon. The sequence continues at coordinate 14,945,155 of CM057469.1, read as the reverse complement.
TGGCAAATCAAGAAAAGGAGTTCCGTGGTGTTTTCAGACTGCAGAATCTTGTTGCTATGCAACAAACATTGTCAGTCAGTATAGGGTATAGTAAATTGGTATTCTCTGTCCCTTTTCACCACATGCTCATTTTGTAATCTGAGAGAAGTGGTTTGGGGGCTATTTTGCAAGGTTTTATTTTAAAACAGGCTTTTAAAGATTTTTGTTGCTATTTGTAATCAGTTATATTTAAGATCTGTGAAGTCTTTCTGTTCTTATGTACAAGGTACGCTCAAATGCTTGTGCTCAAAGAAAGGGTTTATAGATCTATATTTCCAGGTTGTTTCAGGTTAAAGCAGTGTATTTTTGTTTGTTACTGTGAAAGTAAATTTTTGCTTGATAATTCCAGTTATATAATCACAACATACTATTTTGAAATTTATTTTTGAAAAGTATGACCTAGAAGTTGATAATCAGTATCCTAAAAATCCCTTAATTTATAAGAATTTATAGGAACTCTATAAACATTTATAGAGTCTCATGTAGAATCTGATAGTTTATTTTTTTGCTGAGAGAAATTAAAATGTTTTAATAGCAAGTAGATGATAGATAATAGCCTTTTGTATCCCAGTTAGTAACTTGGTCTAATAAATGCTTTGGGTAAATTAATTCTATAATTCTATGAGCCAAGTACTGTTGTTATAGTCCATAGGTGAAAACTGAGGTACAGAGAGGTCAAGTAACTTTTCTAGGACCACACAGCTAGTATTAGTGGAGCCAAGGTTTTTAACCCAAGCAGTCTGGCTTATCTGTGCTGTGTTGCCCTCTTTTAGAATTACTTTTCTGTTTAGTTATAGGAGCAATGATTATTTTTTAAAATTACTTTTTGCACCTTTTTTAAAGTAAAGTTAATATATTTTAGCAACATTTTTGGGCTGTTAACAAATGTTGTAATTTTTTTAAACAGTATTTCTAAATATTTTAAAAGGATGCAGGTAGTATTTATATTATGGTGGTTGTTGTTGTTAGTTGCCATCCAGTCGATTCTGACTCATGGCAACCCCATGTGCGCAGAGCAGAATTGCTCCCTAGGTTTTCAAGGCTATGACCTTTTGAAAGCAGATCGCCAGGTCTTACTTCTGAGGCACTTCTGGGTGAGTTTGAACCTCCAGCCTGTCGGTTAGCAGTCCAGCGCTTAACCGTTTGTACCACACAGGGACTCCTATATTAAAAACTGGAGCCCTGCTGGTGCAGTGGTTAAGAGCTTGGCTGCCAACCGAAAGGTCGGCAGTTTGGACCCACCAGCTGCTTCTTGGAAACCCTATCGGGCAGTTCTACTCTGTCCTGTAGGGTTGCTATGAGTTGGAACTGACTCGACAGCAGCAGGTTTTTTTTTTTTTTTTTTTTTTTTTAATGGGTATATAAAATTATACAAATTGTGGTTAAGTATATAAAAGGCTTTAATTCTCTTTTTCAGTTTATTTCTGGACCATTTTCCATGCTGTTCTGTCCAGTCGATTGTACAGAGAATACAAATTATTTTCTAGTAGTTTGGTAAAAATATAAATAAGGTTCATTTATTATTAGAGAATTCAGTATGATGCTGTCCAAAGTCTCAAGCCAGTTGGCATTTGGATCATCTATTTCTTAGTATTTTCCGAATTCATAACTCTTTTTTTATGTGCATAATCTGGAGTTAATTGTAATATTGGCAATCTACAAAAGAGCAATAGGCAGGAATGAAAAGAGAGAAAAGCATTTGCGGGGACTCATTTGAGTTTTCAGTTGGTAAAACGGATGGGTTTTTGCAAGCTCTGCTTTCTTTCTACTGGGCAACATATCTCTATTCCCATTCTTTAAGGAACATACTTTTCCTCTTTGATTTTTCTTTTCCCCCCACCCTGATTATACTGGTAATCTGCTGCCTTGATAACCTGGATTTTGATCTTCCCTGAATTTATGTATCACTCGTCTTAACTAGATTTATTCTATAGTCAGATTGCTTTTCATATGTTTTCATAGCTGTACCATCTTTTAAAAAATTCCTCCTTTTATTTTTTGTATATTCATATACATTTGTGATTATACTCTGCATTTTTTTCTTACTTGATATGTTTTGTATTTTCTGTGCTTTTAAAAAACACCACTCACAGTTTTATTAGTTGCATATTTTACTATAATTTACCTGTTTCCTTTTAAATGGCTATTTACATGGTTCAGAGTGATTTTGTATAATGAATAATACTTTCATGAACCCAAAGAATGTTTTTTCCTGCTAATTGCAGACTAATTCTCTAAGATGGAGTTCCAGAAATAGTATTAGCTCTCTGAAGAAATAGAAACAGTTTAAAAGCTCTTGAATCATTTCCAAAATGGTTTCCAAAAAGTACCAGTTTTCAAGCCAGCCAGCAAATATATGGAGTGTCCGTTTCACCATAACCAGCAGCAGCAGAGAATGTTTTGATGTTGACCTTTAAATCTAAGAAGAGTTGGTTTATGGCTCTGGTGGGCTTTTATCCTGAATTACACCTAAAGTTATAATTGTGGTTGTGAGAAGGAAGGCCTGGCTATCAGTTTCAGCTCCTTTGACTTTTAAGTTTTGCTTTGATGCTACTCTAGCCCAGTTAGTTTCATTTAGTGTTGCACCCTTTTGGATGCATGAAATCGCTGACTTTCTGCTTTTTAAACCCTTGTATGTAATTATTTTTATAAGTTGGATGCTAGAAGACAAAGCAGTGTGTGTTTCAAATGACATTTCCCTTGAAATGTCATTTCCCTGCCCGTGGGCCTCATGTGTTTCAGTGGAGACACCTGAAATCAGGTTCAGTGGATACCTTGTCCAGGAGGCCGCTGCTGAGTCACTGTTATTTCTTCAGCTAGAAAATCATTAATAACTCTGGAAGTGAAGTGACTTTTCCCTACATTTTAAAAAATAGAATCCATAAGTATTAAGAACTGATGAGGGGGCAGTGGTGGTTCAGTGGTAGAATTCTCGCCTTCCCTGCAGGAGCCCCACCAGCCGAATATTGAACATACCGTGGACTGCCAAAAGAACGAACAAATCTGTCATGGAAGAAGTACAACCAGAATGCTCATTAGAGGCAAAGATGATGACATTACATCTTACATACTTTGGACACGTTGTCAGAAGGGATCAGTCCCTGGAGAAGGACATCATGCTTGGTAAAGTAGAGGGTCAGTGAAAAAGAGGAAGATCTTAACGAGATGGATTGCTACAGTGGCTGCAACAGTGGGCTCAAGCATAACAATGATTGTGGGCATGGTGCAGGACTGGGCAGTGTTTCGTTCTGTGCTGCATAGGGCTGCTTTGAGTCGGAACCAACTTGAGGGCACCTAACAACAATGACAACGCAGGAGACCCAGGTTCGATTCCTGGCCAAAGCACCTCAAGCACAGTCACCGCTTGTCTCTCAGTGGAGGCTTGTGTGTTGCTATGATGAACAGGTTTCAGCAGAGCTTCCAGTCTAAGACAGACTAGGAAGAAAGGCCTGGTGATCTACTTCCGAAAAATCAGCCAATGAAAACCCTGTGGATCACAATGGTTGATCCCGTTGTGCATGGGATCTCCATGAGTTGGGGCTGACTCCTTGGCAGCCAACAACAACAAGTACTGATAGAAACCCTCATTTCGCCCTCTCTGCAGTAGAAGGAAGGTGAAGGGAAAGCATTCCTACTGAAAGTTGATAATGTGGAGATTTTCTCCACCCCTCTCTGACCTCTCATAACAGCCTTCTGCGCAGTTGAACCACTCTTGATTGATGTGATTCTAAGCTCTCTTGGCTCTCTCCTTGTCTCATTAGCTACATCTCTTGGTCTTCTTCTTCAGCTCCATCTCTAGATGTTGGCCTTCATCATTACCCTCTTTTCTTTCTCTTCCTCCTACTCTGCCATCCCCTCCCATGCCCCTCCCTCCAATTTTATTCAGCCCCTGGGTTTTGCCATCTGTTTGCTGATCCCCAAATTTATTTTTTTTGGCTAACTCCCCTGAACTCCAGATAATAAGCTGACAACTGGTTATCCTTTTCTAAAACAAATAGGTACCTTAAATACCATGTGTCCAGATTAGAGTGAGTGATATGTCCATATAAGTTTATTCTTAGTGATAAATAGGTATTTCAATACAATTTTTCCTCAGATTTTCAACTATAAAAATAATGTAGGAGGCTAAAGTATAAATGGTACCAGTATAAGACCTGTAATATTGAAACTAATGTCTCCCTCTTTCATTTTGTAAGCTTTAGATCCCAACAGTTTTCTTCTAGTAGGCCAGAAGAAAGTTGCCATTTCCTTTTCAATGACTGGGTGTAAAAATTCTCGGTAGCCTTCAGCTTTCTTTTGTGAACTTCCGTATGCTATATGCTTGTACCCTGAAATACCATTCCTTTTTCTCAGTTTAGCATTTCACATGCCAGCTGACAATAATTTCAGCTATTACATGGTGGTATAACCTGTCTCCTCAACAGTTCAGTATCATCAGTATCAGTGTCTTTGTAGAGCATTGTATGCATTTATTTGATTATTGTATTTTTTTCCTTTATAAAATGAAGGGAAAGTAAAAGAAATGAAATGTTGATGATAACACAGTTGAGCATTAGGCATTCCAAAAGTGATAAATCTTCAGCCTCTGTGCAACTGGACCCTGCTTGTACTTGACTGGTAGTTGATGTCTGTGTATAAGATGAGATTCTTTTGTGTCACTGGCAGGAGGGGGAAAAAAAAATAAACCCGTTGCTCTAGAGGTGATTCTGACTCATAGCGACACCATGTGTTACATAGCTGAACTGCGCTCCATCAGGTTTTCTTGGCTGTAATCTTTACAGAGCGGATCACCAGGCCTTTCTGTGTGGCACTGCTGGGTGGGTTCAACTGCCAGCCTTTAGGTTAATAGTCTAGTGCAAACCATTTATGCCACCAAGGGACTTTCACTGACAGAAACTTGGCTCAAATTAGTTTAAGAAGGATCCTAGTACAGCTCACAGAATCAAAGTGAGAGCTGCAGGAGCCAGTCAGCTGAGTCAGCTCTAGGACATCAGGGACTGAAACAGAACTGGCAATTTTGGTTGAATAGGAGTCACTCTCTGGCTTATTTTTGCTTGGCTTTGTGCTTTGTCCTTGCAGTCTTTCTTCACATGGTTTCTGCAGATTCCCATTCTTGGAGCTTTTGTGAGTCTTGAGTCAACGGATGTTTGCTGTAATGTTTTCAGACAGAAAAATTATGGAAAAGACTGGTGGCAAGTCTTGCATGGATCACTGCCCTTCCTCTCCAGTGGGGATTGGGGTCATGATGAGCACCGATGGGTAGTGGGGGAGGAGCAGTTTTCTAAAGTGGTAGAAGCAATGCTGGAGCAGATATCCATTATGGGATTCAATTAAGGACAATAGCAAAATTGAGTCATGTATTTAAAAAAAAAAAAAAGGAAACATATTTAAAAGGTGTGATGTCTTGTGATAGAAGAAAGTCAAGATTAATATTTTAGTGATCTGTTAGATTTACAGGACCTAGTGCTCGATGAAAGAGAGAGCTTACAACATGCCTTTCCTTTTTAAGAAGAAAAGAGGCTGGAGTTCAGTTTTATCCTAAAAAATTTTTTAAAGAAAATTGGTAAGACAAGATCTAATTTTTTGCCAAATCTCTGCGCTAATAGTTTTTTTTTTTTTTTTAAATCATTTCTCTTTACTAAAGTTTGCTTTAGGTAAGCTAAGAAAACTAGAACTTGAGGTAAGAAATTAAGAAAATTTATCTTATTTTAAGTGGTTGCCTATGCATTAGTCTTTAAAAAGTAAATATTCATCTTCTAACTAGGGGTTGTGTATTTTTTAGCTCTTGGAATGAAAACCTATTTTTTAAATTGTGGTTAAAAACATATGTAATAAAACAACTGTCATTTCAGCATTTTTTTACATGTATAATTCAGTGATATTAATTGCGTTCAGCATGTTGTGCAGCCATCACCACTGTTCATTTCAGATTTTTATCACCCTTGACAGAAACTCACTGTCCCTAATCAGTGACTCCCCCCGCCCCCCCCCCCCCCCCAAGCCCCTGTAACCACTGATAAATAAACTTTGGTTTCTATACATTGGGCCATTTTAGATATTTTGTCTAAGTGGGATCATACAATCTGTGTCCTTTCGTGACCAACTTACTTCAGTAGCATAATGTTTTCAAGGTTCATTCATGTGAAAACCCAGTTTTAATTTAAGACTATTACTTCTTACATGTTCTGCTTTCACATGCTTCTCAGGAATGGATTATGTATAAGAATAGGGATACTGGAACCCCATGACTGAACCTTCCACCATGTTGACCATGATACTATACCATCAGGTATCAGCGAGACTAAGAAGTCACTTCACATCCCACCAGGTTAGGTGGACAGTTGTTCGTAGCTTTCTCACTTGATAATCTTGGTGATGCTGTGATGTAGAGATTGTGTAGTATTGTGACCTGGGAAGAATCAACCCTGTGGGAAGTATCACAAACTTCAGGATCCTTGTGGGTATTTCCCTTTCAGGGAGATGACCTTAATCTTGGTTTCCTCATCCCCTGCAGTCCAAATGTTGAGGAAATCAGAGCATCCTTTCATTGTCCAGCCTCCTCTAAATTATGAAGCTTTTAACATTTAAAGTTTCTGTATTTTCCAAGAGATTTGTTGAATGGAAATACTGTACTTTGAATTTCAGGTGAAATTACAGGTCTTTGGTCAGTGCTAAAAAACACTTGTTAGCTGTTTCCTTTTCTTTTTTCTCAGTCATCAGGTTAGTACAGGTGTTTTTTAGAATAGCTAACCAACACAAAGGGGTAGCCTTTAATCTGAAAGCCCTCAGGGGGAACTATTTTGCCAATAGTAAGTAAAACAAAAACTGGGAAAAATAGTTTAGAAAAACAAATCAAAAGGACTAATTTACTTTGCTAATTATAGATTTTTTTTTTAAAAAAAGGGCAACAGAATGTAAAAGCTAAGCACAAAAAGCATATATCCTTTAAAAATGGAAATAAAACTCCCCTTTGTTTTATCTTCTTCCATTTTCTTAAGTCCATGGAAAGTACTTTAGTGTCTTAAAAGTTCTTGGTTACTTTTTCTTTTGGATTTTAATCAGTCTTTTCTGCAATATGTAAGTTCTTCTAAAACCTTGAAAGTTTTTTTTTTTTTTGCTTCAAGTTGAGAAACTTCTGTAAACTGGGGAGAAAGTTTTTGTTTAGAAGCATGTCCTTTTTTTTCTTTCTCACTGTTTTTAGTTTCTTCCTTTTAAAATTCACCTTTTGAGTTATTTTCAGGAGCAAATTATTCTCTGTGGACCAACCTCCCCACCCCGCAGCCCTTTCTTGTATGCTATCCTTATATGCTTGAGGCTTGTAATTTCATTCTGTCATGGTTTATCAAACATTTAATGTGACTTTTGCATTTTTACAACTTTATTGAGGTAAAATTGATACACAGTAAACGTCACATAGTTAAAGTGACACACACACCTAACACACACATGTATCTGTGAAAACATCACTACACTCAATATAGTGAACATATCTATCACCCCAATTTAAAAGATAATATAAACATGTCAACAAGAACTTGGGAAATAGGGGGGAAAAAAGGTGGGAAGTCATCCATAAATAACCCTAACAGTTGGTTTGCATACCCTTTGGTGTACTTTTTCACTTAACATACTGTCATAAACAATTGTCCATGTTGTTACATGGTCTTAATTATAACATGCCATTTTACAAGAGATGAGAAATGACATGTTAAAACACCTTTTTCACCCATCTATCATGATAGTACACAGTTTGTTTCATGTTGGGGTGGGAACAGATTTTCAGTTACTCTTGAAGTAAGAGATACGAGGAGCAAGGCGAAGAGAGAATAAAGGAGAACATAGTGGTTCTGAATGGTACCCTCTCTCCTAAAGCAAATACTCCTGCCTCCAAGGGCTGCTGGAGTAGCACTTTGAGAGAGAGGACAGGTATGCTTCAGAGAGCTTCTGAGTTTTAATTAAGTGAAACTGAAGCTGTGGACTGAGGTAAATGGTAAATGAGATGCCTGGTTGAGATGTATTCAGTTGTTAAGGCCCATGTAGCATATGGAAAGAGTTTGAATTTGATCCATTCAATTTAGGAAAAGCCAGGGAAGAGTTTGAGAGGTGGAGGGACAGGATCCTCATGGTGTCAAATCAAACCCACTGCCCTTGAGTCGATTCCAACTGTAGCAATCCTATAGGACAGAGCAGAACTGCCCCATAGAGTTTCCAAAGCTGCAGTCTTATGGAAGCAGACTGCTTCATCTTTCTCCCGTGGAGTGGCTGGTGGGTTCAAACCTCCGACCTTTCTGTTGCAGCCAAGCACTTTAACTGCTGCATCACCCGCTTAAAATAATTTTAATGGTTGATTAAGAGGTTTAAAGAGGCAGTACTCATAGCTGAGACTGTAGATTGATGATGGGAACGGGAATTTTTTTTGTGGATAAACTAGCATTGATACAGTAATGACTCCAGTATGGCAAGGTAGAAAATGGAGAGGTCTGGGATTCAGTAATAGCTAAAATGACAGAATTGTCGCTCCTAAGAAGATTTTAGGCAAATTGAATGAGGCTAGGGTTTTCTAAAGATTTGTTTTAATTCAGAACATATTGTGTTGTCTGATAGTACAAGATCCAGCAAGGAAGTGGGTTTTCAAAGATTAAAAAGGATTGTTTCCACTGTTTATAAAGAGCTGACAATCTGTTGTTTTGAGTTGAATGTACCTTCAGAAAATAAGATAGGTCTGATAGAAGTAGAGTGCAGAAGTTGCGGCTCCAGATTTGATAATCTTGTGAAAACAAGAAGGAACCAAGTATCCCAAGTTGCATGGAAAAGTAGTAGACTTTTAATATAGATGCCCGGTTCTTTTCTAGTTGTTAAGAAGAGAAACCAGTAGTGGTCGCTTTGAGAAAGCATTCAAAGATACTAGATCATATCACAGCTTTATTTCAGTCTCAGCTTTTGAAATTAGGCGTTTGGGAAGAGTTTAGCACATATCTTTTGGTGGAGACTATTAAAATGAAGGAGCCCTGGTGGCGTAGTGGTTAAGAGCTCGGCTGCTAACCAAAAGGTCAGCAGTTTGAATCCATTAGCCACTCGTTGGAAACTGTGGGGCAGCTCTACTCTGTCCTATAGGTTCACTATGAGTTGGAATCGACTTGATGGAAATGGGTTATTACAATGAAGGCTGATTAGGTTCTCAGGCCATTATGCACAAGATAATTTAACGCATCATGTGTTACGTGGAACCATATGAAATTGCTGTTTTGTACTCAAAACCAGTTAAATAATGGCAGTTTATATGGTTCAACCTAGTACTATTATCACTAGAAATTTTTGATATATATAATTTGTTTATTGGACAAGCATTTACTTTTGCCAGGCCTCATGCTATGGGCTGGGACTACAAAATTGACCTGACATACATGTCTTAAAATCATTTCTCTGGGACATATATTTAGAATTTCAGATTGGGATGGCCAAGGTGAAGGTTCCTCCTCTTCCTCTGATGTTGCTCCTCTTTGCTCTCTCATGTGCTGTGGGAACAGGGATTCTCTTAGTCCCGTAATTCTGATGGATCTTCTCTCTGATAGTCATTTTTCTTTCCCCTGTTCCCAGAGTAAGACTAGAGAGTAGGGAGAGGAGGGAAGTGTTTTAGAGTAGTGTTTTTCAAACTGTGAATTTTTAATGGCATTTATCAAAAATGAAAGAGAACAGAAATAGAAAATATCAGAATACATTGCACGTGGTAAGGGCAAGTATTATATTTCATGAAGCTGTTCCAGTTCTTTCAGTTGTGTGTATGTGTACAGTGTATTTATTGCTGGCCTTAAACATTTGAGAAATGCTGTGTTAGTAGATGAATTGGTGTCGGTGGGCATCCCAGGGATTGAGGCTAAGCCACTGCAGTGGTTCTGGGACTTCTGACTGACCCCTTCTTGTTTCTAACCTTCTACCTTTCTACTGTGGGCCAGAATGATAGGCTACTCTCTTTTCACTGGTACCACCAAGCTCCTCTGAACTCTGGCTCATACTCCTCCTTCACCTGCTGTGTAATAAAATGTAGTCTAGCACAAGACAGAACCTTTTGGAGACTTTTTTAAAATGGGATTTCTGGTAGTTGCTGGTATGTTGGTAGTTGCTGTTGAGTCAGCTCTGATTCATAGTGACCTATGTATAACAGAACAAAATGTTGCCTGGTCCTGTGCCGTCTTCATGATTGTTGGTATGTCTGAGTCCATTGTTTTGGCTATTGTGTCATTCCATCTCGTTGAGGGTTTCCCTTGTTTTTGCTGACCCTTTACTTTACCAACCATGATATCTTTTTCTAAGGAATGGTCTTTCCTGATGATGTGTACAAAGTAAGTGAGCTGAAGAATCAGCATCCTTGCTTCTAAGGAGCATTCTGGGCATATTTCTTCGAAGACTGATTTGTTAATTCTTCTGGCAGTCCATGGTATAAAGATAATTAAAAAGAAAAACAAAAACAAGAACTACAAAGTCTCTCTGAGCCTTTCTCCTTTATCTCTTCAGTGTTGCAAGTGGAAATAAAACTTCATAAATTGAGTTTTTATACAGAGATTGCTGAGGATTCATCTGTTTCAGACGGAAGCAAGATAGAATAGTGCCTGACTTTTAGTGGCACTCAATACATATTTGTGGAATGAATGAATGAATGATGGAGACAGTTCTGAGTACTTGTTCAGGATCAGTGAACTACTTCTAGTGAATGATGAAGCAGAAGCAATGGTAGGAACTAAGAGGTGATTCTCTTCCCCTTATTTCTATGTTATACTCTCGGAAGGAGAAAGATAAGGAGAAGGGAATCCCAAATTGACAACTGGGTGATTAAAAGAAGTCTCTGTGGCTAGCTTTGCATCTGGGTAGCCATTCTTTTTTAAGAGATATGGGTAAGCTATTCATGTAAAGAGCTGTACCGTTGGGGCTGGTGGTTTTTGTTTTTTGAGATGTTGGCTCATGATTCGCTTTTTCTTTCTCCCCAGTTATTGGAGAAGTTGATTGTTATAAAAGCTGATTGCTTTCAGCGAGTTGTCATTTTCCTCCAGGGGGATGTTTGGATGAAAATGGAGGCTACTTTGGCAAGGGCAACAGCTGCTGGACAATCTGTTTGGGGATTAGGTGCAAGTTGGTATGTAGTTGAAAACTGCCTCTTGGTTCTTGAAATTATGTTCCTTTGCCTCAAGGATAAATGTTTTCCTGTTCACTCCAGTTACATTCACTTAGTTTTGGCTGGTAATGTTTCTAACTGATAACCCTTTTTATTAAGGGAGCTTCCTTTAAAGAGTATTTGACAGCTACTATAAACAAATTAAAAATGTTGGTTCTACCTTCATTTAGTTTTTGCTAGCTTTAATCATAAGTTGGTGGTAGCAGAACATTTGAGTTAAAAACGTACCTGTGTATTATCTAACCATTTTAGTAACGGTAAAGACTTAGGATTCCTTCTGATTGTTTGGATGGCAGTATCAAACAAGATTCATCCATAAGGAGAAGGAAATTGCAAATTGACAGTTGGATGATTAAAATTGAAATTCTAAAAACCTTTAGAAGCTTTAGTTGTAGAATTTGCCCCAAACTAGTGGGTTGGGTTGCATATACAGATCGTATTATCTGACTAGTTCTGATGGTACTAATTATCTTAATAGTTTAGACGAGACTAAATTGCTAGCCTATGACCATTGCCCACTTAGTACTGTTTAGCTGAGATCCTTTTGATTATCTGAATGAATTCTTATTTAATACTACAGAAGTAAGAATTTGCAATGGATACATTTTATTTAGGTATATGCTGAACTTTTTACAGTAAAACCTGCCAAAGCTGGAACCTATATAAGGTGGAAACTTGCCAGAGAAGGAAAACTCAAATATTTTCCACTAATACAAGCAATAGAAAAATGATAAGACTGCACCCTATCAAAGGTGGAAAATTTATGAGACCTGGAAAAACAAGGCAGTCCTGTCAAGTTCCAGCTTTCACGAATTTTACTGTATATCCGATAAAGTGTCTTAAGTCTTGAGTCAGGCTCTTAATAACCCTAATCTCTACTTAGGCTTGGCCTACAAGCTGTCAGCCGATTAGCTAGAGGGTCTTCTGTGGTATCTAGATGTTCTTTGAGCCTGGAGGGGTAAGTACAAGGGTTTGGAGGTATATTTGTTTATTTAGTTGGGTTGTTTCTTTGTGAGTAGAGCTTAAATTCATTTTAGAGTCAGTATCACAGTTGACAGTGGACTGGTATAGTTCACTTAACTACAGGACGACAGATGGAAATGTTATTTTTTTCTGATCTACAAAGTTGTATTTGTTGGCCCAAAGTCAGCGGATGTTCTGCATTTAACCTGGGCATCTTCGAATCTTGATTTAATGACCGGACCCAGTTTTCCAATCATTATTGGAAGTTTAGTGACAGTAGATTTTAAATGCTTGTATTTGAGTCTGTAATTATCCCCTCCAGAGATGGTCAGATTGAATTTGTAGTTCAGATATGGTAATATCACTTCAGATTCTTGAACCTCAACTAGCTCTTTCAGACAATGATTATTTTTCTCTTCAATCTTTATATGTAGATGAAATATATAGTTATAAATACTATATGTAACTACATACTTGTGAAACTACATTTTTTTTTCTTTTTGAACATTTTTATTGTGGGTTAGGTGAAAGTTTAAAGAGCAGATCAACTTCTCAGTCAACAGTTTGTACACAGCTTGGGCCAGTCGCTTGGCTGTGGTGCAGCAGGGCAGGTCCAGTTGATGGGGATGGGCTGGGATGGGTTCTTTGTGGTATGTACTGGGGCTGACCAGGTGAGCAGGGGGGTCATTGCAGAGCAGGTTCTGGTAGGCTGTGCCTGTGCTGCTCGGGAGTGCAGTGTTCAGCGCCTGGTGCAGATAGACAGGAGGGAGGGGGAAACGAGAGGGAGGGGGAGGGGGAGGTCGTGATGTGTGGAGCTAGGTTGGGTATGGAAAAGAAAAGAGAGAGGAGAGAGAAACAGAAGGGGGAAAATAAAAGAAGTGCTGAGGGATCCTGCCATTGGAGTGGAGAGACAAGAAACGGAGAAATGTAGAAAAACAAAAAGAAAAAAAAAAAAAAAAGCCCCCAGGGATCCCCCCTGCATGGCTGCGCAGAGCAGGGAAGTGGCTCCCAAGCTGCACGGCACAGCCCAGCTAGAAGGGGTGGAAATGATACAGAGCACCAGGTATTTGGGAGACGGGAAAAGAAGGTAAGTAGAAAGAGATGAGAAACCGAGAAATGAAGAAAGATAAAAAGGAAAAAATAAAGAGATAACAAATAAACAAACACGAAGAAGAAAAAAAAAAGTCCCAGGGGATTCCACCAGCGTGCCAGTGCAGACCAGGGAAACTGTTCCCCAGCTGAGCGACGCTTCGCTTCACAGCCTGTCAAGAGGAAGCAAAGATGGCACATGGAGTCAGGTGTTTGAGAGAAAGGAGAGGGAGGAGGTGAGAGGCTGGGAAGAAGCCAAGGGAGGCCGAGAAAAGCAACACCAGCAACAAAGAAATGGCAGTGAAGAAGCTGGCCAGTGTGGGCAGGGCGAATCTGTGAGGCACGGAACTGGCACCTCCCGTGCTGTGGTGGTGGCCGCTGGGAAGCCCTGGATCGGCCTGCTGGGAAGCAGCGAATCGGCCCTCCAGGAAGCTGCGAAGGCCGGGCAGAGGGAGGCAGGGTGGGAGGTGGGAAAGCATGTCTGGCTGGTAACTGGGTGCCCTGTCTCCTGCTGGGAGTTCCGCGAATCTGTTTTCCTGTACTCCTTGTCCGCTGCTCTCCGACAGGAGTCCAAGATGGTGGATCCGTGCTGCGTTAGCTGATAGGGGACCTCTGCTTGTAACTGCCCTTGCTCTCTGTTCTCTGTGAGTTTCTTATTCCATTCGGGGCTTGGTTGAGTTCTTTATCTCTTCGTTTGATGCTTAGGGTTCCAGGATTGATGTTTCTCTCTGTTTCACGTAGTTTTTCAGGTCTTTGCCGTGGAGGGACGGTGTGGTTTTTCTGTTTGTAGCACCTTGTTGGCTCCGCCCTAGTTCCACAACTTTTTAATCACCCCACATGAAAACCTGGTTGGTACCTAGTAAGCAGCCATTCTCCGTTTTCTTCTCCCCTCAGCTCCTGGGAGCCACTAAGCTACTTTGTGTATCTGTGAATTTGCCTATTGTGGACATTTTATGTAAATGGAATTATGTAATATGTGGACTTTTGTGTCTGGTTCCTTTTGCTCAGCATAATGTTTTCAAGGTTCATCCATGTTGTTGCATGTATCAATACTTCCTTCCTTTTTATAGTGGAATAATAATTACACTATATATGGATATACCACATTTTGTTTATCCAGTCATCTGCTGGTGGACATTTGGATTATTTCTACCTTTTGGCTTTTGTGAATAGAGATGCTGAGAACATTTGTGAGTAGTATTTGTTTGAATACCTGTGTTTAATTATTTTGGGTATATACCTGGGTCTGGAATTGCTGGGTCATCTGTTAATTCTATGTTTATCTTTTTGAGTAACTACCAAACTGTTTATCACGGTGACAACACCATTTTATATTCCACCAGCGATGCATGTGGGTCCCAATTTCTCAGCATCTTTGACATTAGTTATTTTCTGTTTAAAAATTTAAAAAAAAAAAAAAAATTATGTCCATCCTAATGGCATTGCGAAAGAAGGGCCTGGCTATCACTTCTATAAGATTACAGCCATTGAAAACCGTATGGGGCAGTTCTGCTCTGTCTCATGGGGTCGCTGTGAGTCAGAATTGACTCCATGGCACCCTACAACAACAGTGACTAATGACATTGAACATATTTTCATGTGCTTGTTGACCATTTGAGTATCATCTTTTTTCCATTTGAAATTTTTTTTTGAAGTATAACGTGTTACATATGTATAGAAAAGCACACATACTGTAAGTGTTTAACTCAGTTTTCACTAACTCAGTACACTCTTGTTATCAACACCCAGAGCAAGAAACGGAAGATTATCAGCTCTCCTCTTGCCCTCTTCCAGTAAGTATCTCTCCCCCAGGGGTAACCACTGTCTGACTTGTAGCAGCATAGATTAGTTTTGTCTGTTTTTGTATTTATAGAAGTAAAATACACCGTGTGTATTCTGTATCTGGCTTCTTTGGCTTCGCAATAGATTTATGCCATTCATCCCATATTGTTCATTTTATTCAGTTTTACAAAATGGTACTTTATTTATCTAATTATTGTTAGTGAACATTTGGATTGTTTCTAGTTTTTGGATATTATAAATAATGTTGTGAACATTCTTTTATTGAGCATATGTATACATTTCTGTTGGGTACACCTAGGAGTGGAGTCCTGGTGGCACAGTGGTTAAGAGCTATGGCTGCTAACTGAAAGGTTGGCAGTTTGAATCCACCAGCCACTCCTTGGAAACTATGGCGCAGTTCTCCTCTGTCCTATAGGGTCGCTATGAGTCGGAACTGAGTTGATGGCAATGGGTTTGGATACCTAGGAGTGGAATTTCTGGTGTCAAATTCAGCTTTTATAGCAGTTGTACTAGCTACAGGTGGTTGTACTAGCTTCAGTTTGAGTATTTTGTTTACAGTGCTGCCATTGGTATAAATATTTCCTCAAGTGTACTGGTTGGCTTTTTTTTCTTTTAATTTTAGTTTTTTTTTTTTTTTTAACGTGGAAAAGTTTTAAGCAGGTTCCTTTTTCACTTCTTTGGTTTCTTTTAAGTTTAGAACATGACTTCTCCATCTAGAGTTTTCAAATTAGAAGTTTGTTCTCTGAGTCAGGATAGTCTTGATATGAGGTTTAAGATTAATGAGCTATAAGCATACTTGGAAAAAAAGAGAATATTTTCCCACCTGGGGACCTGTCATTATTTTGTTTTCTTTTCGGATTTTAAAAGTACCTCCCAATATTTTTATAGTAATTATAAAAATCACAAATTTATTTTTAACCTCACAGTGGGTCCTAAGTGACTTATTGGGTCAGGAGTGGCTATTGCTTTAATTCTTTGGTCATTGAGCTCTACTAGCCCTCTGCTTCTTAAATTATTTTCTTTTAAAATTATAATGCATACTTATTATAGAAAATTTTAAAAATAGAAAAAAGCTTACATAAAAAAACGAAAATACCTCCACCAGACTGAGTCCAGCACAACCAGAAGGTGCCCGGCTACCACCACCTACTGCTCTGATGGGGATTACAATAGAGGGTCCTGGACAGAGGTGGAGAAAAATGTAGAACAAAATTCTAACTCACACACACACAAAAAAGACCAGATTTACTGGTCTGACAGAGACTGGAGAAACCCCGAGAGTATGGCCCCTGGACACCCTTTTAGCTCAGTAATGAAATCGCATCCTTCTGCCAAAGATTAGACAGGACCATAAAACAAAATCAGGCTAAATGGGCACACCAGCACAGGGGCAAGGACTAGAAGGCAGGAGGGGACAGGAAAGCTGGTAATAGGGAACCCAAGGTCGAGAAGGGGAGGGTGTTGACATGTTGTGGGGTTGGCAATCAATGTCACAAAACAATATGTGTACTAATTGTTTAATGAAAAGCTAGTTTGTTCTGCAAACCTTCATCTAAAGTACAATTAAAGAAAATAATGCCAGAGAAAACCACTATTAACATTTTGGTATGTACACTTCCTGGTTTTTTTTTTTAATGCAGTATTGGTTTCATATTGAACATAATGGTCTATAATGTGAATCCCCTCCTGAATTTTATACTGTGAATGTTTTCCTGCATAATTGAAATATTCTAAAACATGATGTTTAAATTTAATTTTTATCAAAGTAGTACACTTGTACACAGTTCAGAGAGTCAAATAGTTCTACAAGGCCTATAATTTGAAAAAACAAAACAAACCAGGCCCTATTCCTTTGTCTTCTAGGACCCAGCTCTCCAGAGGAACCACTGTCAGCTTTTGCCTGCTTCTTTTCCAGTTTTCCTGTGTTTCCAGATAACATACTTAAACTAACATTTCTTTCTTTCTTTCTTTCTTTTTTTTTTTTTTTGCCTTTTTTATTTACTGTTTATTCTCAATCCCTGGCACACAGTAGGTATCAGTACATATTTGTTGAATTATAATCTTTGTTTATAATTTCAGTTTTTAATGACAATCTTAAAGTAAATCTATTAAAGCTATGCAAAAGTAAGAATATAACATAAAGCATTTTGAACCCAAACACAGTAAAATATCAATTTGAGAACATGTCTCAACATTGTATAAACAAAACAAAACAAAAAACCCCGCCAAACTCATTACCGTTGAGTTGATTCCAACTCATAGCGACCCTATAGGACAGATTAGAGTTGCCCCATAGGGATTAAACCAACATTTTTTGATTTGTTCTAATTTAGATTTATATGTTGACTTCCTACTATGGAAAATAGGGATGTAGTTTTGTAATATTGTCCCCCTCCTCACAATGTATACTTCCCTTTTCATCTTTTAGATACAGTTATATAACAAATTTTGTTAACCTTGATTTGCGTTATTACGGTTACATAGATATTACTTCTGAGCCATGTTGTATATTATGATTATTACATTTTCTTTTTTCCTCTTTATTATGGAAAGTACATATATATAAACCTTTGCCATTTCAACATTTTTTACATATGCAATTCATTGACATTAATTATGTTCTTCAGTATTGTACAACTGTCATCACTATCTGTTTGCAAATTTTTCCATCACCCTTAACAGAAGCTCAGAGTCCTCTAAGCAGTGACTTCCTTTCTCCCCTTTCTATCACTGGTAACCATTAACACTTTGGTCTCTATACATTTTCCTATTCTAGATACTTCACGTAAGTGGGATTATACAATATTTGTGACTGATACATTTCACTCAGCATAATGTTTTCAAGGTTTATCCATGTTGTAGCATGTATCAGAACTTCATTTCTCTTTATGACTGAGTAGGATTTCATTGTATGTATCTACCAATTTTATTTATCCATTCATCTGCTGGTGGACGTTTAGGTTATTCCACCTTTTGGCTACTGTGAATAGTGCTGCAATGGACATCGGTGTACAAGTGTGTGTTTGTGTTACTGCTTTCATTTTTCAGTATATCTCTGGGAGTGGAATTGTTGGCTCATATGGTAATTCTATGTTTAACTTTCTGAGGAACCGCCAATCTGTTTTCCCAGCAGCGTATAATTACATTTTCTTTTGAAACAACTTTTTGTGTTATATAGAATTCTTGGTTTACATTTAATTAGTTTTCCATGCACACATCACTTATTCAGCCCCAAACTCTCCTCCTGAAGTTTAACTCTTCTTTTAATATAGTCTAGTACATCCGATGATCTTTCAGTTTCTTTTTATTTTTTTCTTGGATACCTCTAACCTCTTGCTCCAGTTTGGACGGGTTATATTCTTGGCCTGCTTCTTTTAGTAGAGTTTTCACTATCATCATGGGAATTCTCTTTTCCTTTCTTCTGTGTGGCTTATTTCCTTGTAGCTCCATAAGAAATGATATATGGGGAGCAAACTTCTTTTAGACCTAGAATATTTAAGAATATCTTTATTGTAGCCTCTTTTTTTAAAATTTATTTATTTTGTTGTTGTTGAGAATATACACAGCAAAACGTATACCAATTCAACAGTTTCTGCATGTATAATTCAGTGGCATTGATTACACTCTTTGAGTTGTGCAACCATTCTCACCCTCCTTTTCTGAGTTGTTCCTCCTCCATTAACATGAACTCACTGCCCCCTAAGGTTCATATCTAATCTTTCAAGTTGCTCTTGTCAAGTTGATCCCATGTAGATAGTTCTTAAAAGAGCATAATGCTCAAGGCAGACATTTTTTACTAGTTAAGCTAAACTACTGTTTGGTTTTCAGAAGACTTCAGGGAGTGTTTTTGGTTTAAGGTTTAAAGATTATCTCAGGGTGGTAGTTTCAGGGGTTCATCCAGCCTTCATGGTTTCCAGAAAGTCTAGAATCCATGAGAATTAGAAATTCTGTTCTGCATTTTCCCCGTTTTGATCAGGATTCCTCTGTAGAATCCTTGATCAAAATGTTCAGTAATGGTAGCTGGGCACGATCCATTTCTACTGGTCTCATAGTAAAGGAGACAGTTGTTCATGGAGGCAGTTATCCACACTGTTGTAGCCTTTTGAATGCAAATTATTTTCCCTTAGAATTTTGAAGGCATTGCTCTATTGTCTTCTAGTTTCCAGTGTTGCTGTGAAAAATTTAATGTCGTTCTGATTCCCAGTCCTTTGGAAGAAACCTCTTTTTTCTTTCTGGAAGCCTGTAGGATCTTCTCTTTCTATTCCTGGTGTTCTCAAACTTTACTATGATGTATCTTAGTGTGAGTCTTTATAAAAAATTACTTGTAGTGGGCCATTAATGAGCCTGTTCAGTCTGGAAACAAGTGCCCCTCAGTGCTGAGAAATTTCTTTATTTCTTTGATAAGGGGTCTTAAAAGGAACAACTCCTGTTTTGTTTTTTTGGACCTTCTGAACCAATTTTTAAATTATCTTCTCTTCCCTTTACCATCTTTTTCTTTTTGTTGTTCTTTTCTATTGGATTTGAAGATTTTACTGATTTTTAAAAATCTTTTGTTTTAAAAATGATTGGAAGGTCTATTTTTATGGGCAGAGCTTGTATAGTGATGTTCCACTTTGAAGGGTGAACTGGTGGATCTGGCTTTCTCTGGGAGACCCTCAGCTGTCAGTGTATGTAGGTCTTTTGTTTTAAGCCATTTTATTTTCCTGTAGAGGTTTTCCTCTTTGAGAGAATAAACTTGACGGCCAGGAGTCTGTGGCTAAGCTGAGAAAGTGGAGGGGAATAAGTGGGATGGTGGTTACCATTCATTATTTAAATTTGCAGTTAATTCCCATTATACCTCTCTTCAGAAATGACTTTGCAAAGTGTAAACTTTCCAGAGGCAAGGGCTGTGTCTGATTGGGTTGCTTGGGTTATAGGATTGGGAAGTTTGGTGGATGACAAGTTCTCTTCTTTTTAGCCCACCGCACTCCTGATTCCTGAACCTTCTAGACTTTCTTCTTGGCATCACTCTCATGAGCCCTTTGCTAGACATTTAGTTTCCATTTTCTTCAGCTGACTAAGTCAGTTAACTTAATCCATCTGCTTTCCAGCTCCCAAAATTGCGGTGACATCTGTAGTCAACTGTAGTATCTTTTTCTGTTTTTATTTATTTGTTTGTGGACTCTGTCTTTTAAAATGATTTATTGTTTAGTGCTGGACTTAGAAGAAATGCCACTACTCCATGCAGCCAAGGAAAGTGTGAGCTGTTATGGATGATTTCTTTTGTGCTTGGCATTCTCAGCTGCATTATTCAAGACTTTAGTGCATGCATAGTTATTTTGTTGATTGTGAGAAGGGCTAGATTTCTGATCGTTTATGGTTAAAAAAAGTTTATTTCTTTTGAAAGGGCTGCGTTATAGCCAACTAGAATCTATTAGTGCTTTTCAACTAGTTATTAAAACATGGTGATCCTAGTTAGGTTAAATATAAATGTATTTTTTAAATAGTCTGATACTGGATTATAAAGTAGTAGTGAAAAAAATTCTATTTTCTCTGCATCTATCAAAAGGAGCATATTTTCTTAATGAAAGGGTGATGTGAGTTTAGGTTTTTAAGATAGTGTTTTTAGAGTAAGAATATTTTTATTATATCTTATGCTTTGAAAGCAGTATTATTTCTAATATACATCAGGAAGGACTGTATTGTGTGACCTGGTGGAAATAATTCCCTGAGTTATTTAAACCTCTCTGAGACTTGTTTCCATATCTGTGAACTGGGAGTAACAGTACATCACAGGGTGATTGTGAGAAGTTAGATAAGACTCTTTATGTTAAAGTGCCTGACATAGAGTTGACATTCAAATATTCCCTTATATTGGTATTTCTTTTCTTTTAAATTCTAAAATAGCATGTTTTGTAACCCGTATTTTCCTCCTCTTTAATATCAGCAAATGTCAATTTCAAATGTAGATATATATCACTTACAAAATTACTGTATGCTTTTTTATTCACAGGTAATTGAATTTTTTTTATTTTTTCCCATACAAAAATTTATACATACACTGTTATGTGACTCTAATTGCTCTCCCCATACTGTGACAGCACACTCCTCCTTTCCATCCCTGATTCCCCATGTCCATTCAACCAGCTGTTAACCCTCTCTGCTTTCCATTCTCACCTCCAGACGGAAGCTGCCCGTTTAGTCTCTTGTATCTACTTGAGCTAAGAGGCACACTCCTCACGAGTATCACTTTACATCCCACAGTCCAGTTCAATCCCTGTCTGAAGAGTTGGCCTCGGAAATTGTTTTAGTTTTGGGCTGATAGAGAATCCAGGGGCCATGCTTTCTGGGGTTCCTTCAGTCTCAGTCAGACCATTAAGTCTGGTCTTTTTATTAGAATTTGAGTTCTGCACCCCACCTTTCTCCTGCTCCATCAGGGACTCTCTGTTGTGTTCCCTGTCAGGGCGGTCATTGGTGGTAGCCAGGCACCATCTAGTTCTTCTGGTCTCAGGCTGATGAAGTCTCTGGTTTATGTGGCCCTTTCTGTCTCTTGGGCTACTACTTTCCTTGTGTCTTTGGTGTTCTTCATTCTCCTTTACTCCAGGTGGTTGGGACCAGTTGATGCATCTTAGATGGCTGCTTGCAAGCTTTTAAGACCCCAGATGCCATTCACCAAAGTAGAATGCAGAACATTTTCTTAATAAGCTTTGTTATGCCAGTTGACCTAGATGTCCCCTGAAAGCATGGTCCCCAGACCTCTACCCCTGCTACTGTGTCCTTCAAAGTGTTTGATTGTATTCAGGAAACAACTTAGCTTTGGGTTAGTCCAGTTGTGCTGACTTCCCCTGTAGTGTGTGCTGTCCTTCCCTTCACCTAAGATAGTTCTTATCTTCTATCTAGTTAGTAAATAACCCTCCTCCTCCCTCCCCATCCTCGTAACCATCAAAGAATGTTTTCTTCTGTGTTTAAACCTTTTCTTGAGTTCTTATAATAGTGGTCTTACACAGTTTTTGTCCTTCTCTGACTGACTAAATTCACTCAACATAATGACCTCCAGCTTCCTCCTTGTTATGTTTCTTGGCTTCATCGTTGTTCTTTATCATTGCATAGTATTCCATTGTGTGGATATACCATAATTTGTTTGTCCATTCGTCCATTGGTGGGCACCTAGGTTGTTTCCATCTTTTTGCTCTTGTGAACAGTCCTGCAGTGAACACGGGTGTGCATATATCTATTTGTATGACGGCTCTTATTTCTCTAGGATATATTCCAAGGAGCGGGATAGCTGGATCAAATGGTACTTCTATTTCTAGCTTTTTAAGGAAGCACCAAATTGATTTCCAAAGTGGTTGTACCATTTTACATTCCCATCAACAGTGTATAAGTGTTCCAG
This sequence comes from Dugong dugon, assembly GCA_030035585.1. Classification (NCBI taxonomy): domain Eukaryota; kingdom Metazoa; phylum Chordata; class Mammalia; order Sirenia; family Dugongidae; genus Dugong; species Dugong dugon. The sequence goes on along the minus strand of CM057469.1, from coordinate 14,922,722 downwards.
TCTCTCCACAGTCTCTCCAGCGTTTATTATAGTTTTGTGTTTTTTGGATTAATGCCAGCCTTGTTGGGATGAGATGATATCTCATTGTAGTTTTGATCTGCATTTCTCTAATGGCTAATGATCATGAGCATTTCTTCATGTGTCTGTTAGCCGCCTGAATATCTTCTTTGGTGAAGTGCCTGTTCATATCCTTTGCCCATTTTTTAATTGGGTCATGTGAATATTGACAATTTTATAAGGTTCAACCAAGAAATATATATTAACCCTGATCTTTATTGTTGGAATTTTCCATCATCATGACTAGTTCTTGGTTTAACATCCTTATACATATGTAAGCTTTCTATGAAATCTACAGAAATATAATTTGTGGAGTTAGTGGATGTCTGCATTTTCATGTACAAGGACAAACAGCCCTTCAACAAAGTTTATGCCTTTTCACTTTTATTGGCAAGATGCGAGAGTGCCCTTTTCCCACACAATATTACTATTTTCTCCCAATAATCAAGTTTAGAAGGATGCATTGTTTTAACTTGGATTTCTCTGCGTACTAGTGGGCTTGATTATTGCTCATATGTAAATTTTTTTGTGTAGTGTCCATTTTTATATTGGGGTGTTTCTGTTTTTTTTTAATTTGGAAGATTTCTTACACATTGCTTTTGGATTTATCTTATTTAGAAGTTTAAAGCTGTTTTGCGGCTTTCACATTTGTTAATTTAACTAATGGGAATGGAACCTTTCCTTTCATGAATGAAGTTGAGAGGAAAAAAAGACCAAATGCATTCACACTCCTTAGTTAAGGGATGGATTCAGGGTTTGAATCCTAGTTTTATGGCTTAGTATCTTTATAACCCTGGGCAAGCTATTTAACCTCTAAGCCTCAATTTCTTCGTCTGCAAAGTAGGAATAATAGCAATACTTGTTTCATAGATTATTACAAGAATTAAATGAGACTGGTTGTAAAGCTTCTACCATGGGCACTGAGTAACTCCCTGAAGGTTAGCTGTTGGCAGCACCATTAGTTAATGGCTGTTGGAATAGAACTCTTGACTCAGTGCCCTTCATTTCTTGGTGTTCCTAACCTTTTCTTTAGAAATCTCATCAGCATTTCATAGAAGGTATGTATTCTAATGGTGTTTGCCATTTTTATTTAAAGACAGAGTATGTGTTTCCAGCTAATCTTAAAATAATTTCTTGAATATATTTATTTAGTTGTTTTCGCTTTTCTAATTATCTAATAATAGTTTTAAAATAGTATAGGATACAATACACCATATTCAAGAGGGATTGTGAATCAGCATTGGTTTTTAGTAGAGATCAGTAATTGTGACCAGTGTTTATGACAGTGCTTGAATTTTTCTCTGTGCCTGATCATAACACAACAAAACACGACACAACACATGTGACATCAGTGTGTCTAGATTGCTGGGAGAGTTGAAGCTTACAAACTACAAGGATTGTTTGACCAAAGGAGCCCTGGTGGCACAGTGGTTAAGAGCTCAGGATGCTAACCAAAAGATCAGCAGTTTGAATCCACTGGCTGCTCATTGGAAACTCTCTGGGGCAATTCTACTCTGTCCTCCTGTAGGGTCGCTGTGGGTTGGAATCCACTTGATGGCAATGGGTTTGGTTTTTTGGTTTATTTGACCGAAACGCTAGTTTTAACTGTAGCTATTGCTTGACTAAATACTAAAAAATTGGTGCTTTTTTTTTTGACAATACAGTTTTAAAAGCTACTCAGTGTTTTAAAATTAGATTATAATATCACTACTTGGTTAGCCATTGTTAGTGGTACTTTTTATGGCATAGCAAGACTAAGTGTCTGAAGGGGCAGGTGTAACATTTCTGTTTCACATCTCTTTTAAGCCTTATTTTGTAATATTCTTACTGTCTTTCAGAAGTAATATGTTTTGCTATTTAGAAGCTTTTTAAAATTTTTATCGGGTATTTTCTGTTTGCATGTCAAGGATTAAAAAAGCAGCTTGATTGCTCTAGGTTCATGTTTCTGGAATTGTTTTTCTCTTCTACAGATGTTCTTTCATAAGCTTCGTGAGAACTCAACATTCTAGGCTGGCGTTATCCATATTGTATGTAAAATATTTAACCCTTCACAGCCCCTACTTTAATGTCTAATTAATGTTGACTAAAGTATGATTGAAAACAGCATGTAGTCTTTTCTCTTTTGGGGCTTACTGAACAATCTAAATTATGCTTATTTTCAAATTCATTTCCCCCCCCTTAAATATTTTTTTCTGTTATATTTAGCTGAGTAAAAGAGAAGGGTTTATACTGTTTGGTCTTTCATACTGTTATTAATATTTTCCAGTGTTTTATGTTAACACTCGGACAATTTTTAAACATGTTACTAATTCTTCGAGGATAAGTCACCAATACGTAGTCCTCTGTTGTTTAAGAGCTGTCTAACACATAGTTTCCTGCCTGCTTATACATCCTCTGTTACGTGAAAACCTTAGCTCTGTTTGCCCATTCTCTCCCAACAAGTCATTGACATTTTCCAAAGTAAAAATAAATAGTACTAACTTCACTGGCCAAAAGTCGGGAAACAGTGTAACTTAATTGTCCCTGGAATACCCACTAAGAGTTTAGTTTTTAAAAATGACAGGGAATTCCAATTTTTATGTATACCACTAAAAATAGTTAAGTTTCTGAGTCTGTTTAGTCACATGAAAAGTGATATTATCTTACTCATAGCCTGTACTGTTACTAAAGATTCTTTGCATACATGCACGTTTTTGCTTATTAGAAGTTTTTAGCAGAAATTATAGTACTCACGAAAAGTTTTACAGTGTATTGTAGTTGAATAAATATGATTTAGAATAAGAGTGACACGTCAAAAGTATGATAGGTGAAAGACTATTGGATAATATTTTCATTTATCTTATATGACACATTTTTGATTTGACCATAATCTTTTCCTTTATGATCCTAAGTGATCAGCAATTTTTATTTTGACCGTTTAAGCCCATAGCTATATGTTGCTTAAATTTGTGAAATTTTATATAAAATGATTTCAGTTTTACACTTTTGTATACTGGCTGATGTTCTACTTTTTAAAATTTTATGTTTGGTAAATAATAATGTCTTTTTTTTTTTTTTTTAACTAATGTCTTTCTTAATATACTTTTTCCACAGTCCTTCTGATTGATACTCCTTAACTGTTGTCTTTGAAAATAAACATGACCCATAGCACTTAGGTAGCCAAAATATGCCCGAAATGAATGCCTCTCTGTACATTTTGAGGCTACGGTAGAATGAACATAGAAATTCCTCCCCTTTTTGAAAGTGAAGCTTGATATTAGCATTAAATTTAAATATTAGCAGCAACCAGTAAGATTATATTTGAAGGTATACTTTTTCCAGTTTTCTCTAATTTAGAGTATTAATATTCAATTAAAAATAATTTTATAGTAGCCACAAATGACCAGATTTCAAATTACTTATTTCAAATGTTATTCTTTTAATAATTCAGTACCTTTTAAGTATATACCTTAAACTCTAGCAAAGAGCTATATGTATATTAAAAAAGTAAAAAACAACACTTTTGGTTCCTAATAGAGCTCAAGAAGTTCCGCATGTAATTTAAAGATATTATTTTTATTCAGGGAACTAATTATGAAAATAACTTTTAATTTGGAGACCTTTTTTTTTTTGGATGGTCAAGAGCTATTGATTAAACAACTCGTTATTTCACCATTGATTTATGGTGCGCTTCTGCCCTTTATTAAGTTATCATTTAGTTTCCTGTGTCATGGATTAAGTTCTAATATTTAGTTCTACTTGGTTGTTTTTCTGTTCTTATGCTAATACTTCAATGAATGTACGATGGCCAGAGCTAATTCTCTTGTTGTTTTCATCAGCATATAATCTCTTTATATATCTTTAAGTTGCTTTTAGTTTACTTGTTTTTTTGGAAAAAACTCCAACTTTCAGGAAAATTGCAAGAATATCTCAAAGAAAGCCAATGTATTCTTCACATAGACTCACCAGTTATAAATGTATTTTCATATTTGTTTTCTCATTTTTCTATGCTATAAGTCAAAATAGACTTGATAGCATTGGGGTTATATGTGTATATTTACTGTACCATTTGAATTACACACAACACTTTAAATATAAACAACATGGACACTCTCCTACATAATCATAATACAGTTATCTACTCTGGAAATTTAACAATGATACCATGTTATTATGTAATATACTGTCTATATCCAGATTTTCTATAATTTCCCATTAATGTTCTTCATTGCTGTTCTCTTTCCTCAACTCCCTCATTCAGGATCTTAGTTGCATTTAATCGTCATGATCTTTAGTCTCCTTTGATCTATATTCTAGAACAGTTCTTCAGTCTTTTTTTCTTTCTCATCATTGCCATTTTTGAGGAGTCCAGGCCAGTTGCTTTACAGAATGTCCGCTATTTCAGATATGTTTGATGGTTTCTGCATGAGTAGATTCAGGCTAAATATTTCGGGCAGGAATATTACATAGTGATGTTGTTTTCTTTTCAGTCTGTCAGCTGGAGGCCCATGATGGCAGTTTTTCCCGATATTGGGATGTTTGATCATTTTGTTACGATTCTGTCCATCATATCTCTCCATTGTAGAGGTATCTTTATCTAGGATTTTTAGTATGATTATTCTTCCTCTTTGCCTTTTTTCTCTCTTCTCCCTTCCTCCCTTCTTCCTTTCCCTCTCCTCTGTCTCTTCTCCCCAGCCCCCATCACTATCTCGTTCCTGCTTGCTTGTGTGGGTTTTCTCTTTTAGAAGACACCAGGAATATTGTATAATTGACTTTATATTCTCTTTCAAAATGATTAAAGTAGTAATTAAAAAACAAAGTTTTGATACTGACGTATAAAAGTATAAGAACGCTTCTGTAAATGGAACGACTTAATTTATTTTAACTTTACCACATCTATGAGGCATTAGTGTATTAAATATTTACTGTGTACGTGGTGTTTGGTCCAGCTGGCTGCTCTGATAGGTTCCCTCAATTCTTTACAGCTGTGTCCTTATCTTTAAAAAGGATTTAAAATTACTGACCTGGCAGAGATTTTGTAATGATTGAGGTAGTAGAAGCATATAACTAGGTAATAATATTAATAATTGTGATAAACATTAAGCAAAGGGAAACTCTTAAAACACCAGTGATTAAAGAGTAAAGATTTAAATAAGATTTAGATTTAGTAGAATGTGATCTTAGAATATACCTTCAGTATATTGTTGCTGTGAGTTGGAATCGACTCAGTGGCAATGGTTTTTTTCTTTTCTTTTTTTTCTTTTTTTTAAGCCTTATGTAGGGTCCGTAGCTGGTGCAAACCTTTTGCACTCGACTGCTAATCTAAAGGTCTGTGGTTTGAACCCACCCAGTAGTACCATGGAAGAAAAGGCCCGGAGATCTGCTTCCTTATAGATTACAGCCAAGAAAACCCTGTGGAGCAGTTGTACTCTGTAATACACGCGTCGCCATGAGTAGGAATCTACTCAGTGGCAACTAACCACAAGAGGGCTTTATGCATTACCTATTAACATTTTGTTCATTTTTAGTGCAACAAAAGAAAAGCAAGTAAAAGTCTTTTTTTTTCCCCTGGTCCAAGATTCAGTCCAGATAGCTTGTAGGGTTTCATTGTCATGTGTCTTTAGTCTCTTAATTTGGAACTGTTCCTTGGTTTTTGCCATTCATAACCTTGACGTTTTTAATGACATAACCTTGACGTGTTTAATGAGTAAAGATCATTTATTTTTATACTGTTCTCCAGTTTGGGTTATATTTTGTTTCATTATTAACCTTGTTTCAAGATACTACCATTACAAACATGGAGTGTCCATGAGTAACGTTTTAACATGATTTTAAAGTTTAAGTTGCTATACTTTACCACTGGTAGAATTCTTGTTTCTTGCCAGAACAAAAGCATAAATAACTGGTTACTTTGCATATATACCCCACATGTGGGAACATTTTTCAGTACCTGACTGGAGAGCTTTTGTTGTCTTTTTGGAGAATGTGGAAGAAAGGAGAGGAGAGACGGGAAGGGGATTTGATAATTAAGTCTTCTATCCTAGACCTCTCATTAGAATGACCGAAATGATGAGACTAACAGCTGTGGCCACTTGGGCAAGTTATTTGCCATTTTTATCTCATTGGTCAGATGTTTCAATTTTCATTTGAACATCTAGAGAAGGATTGAAGTCTTAGGATGGCAGCTGTGTGTGAGGAACAATGTTCCCAGCTTTTTTAACCCCTTTGCTGCCCAGCTTGTGTCTGTATAACCTGATTATGATGTTTTTATATTGTGTCTTTTAAAAGAGACTTCTGTCTATAAGATCAGGTTTTCAGCTATATTCCTAGAACAAATAGTTAAAATTTCTTAGAAACTGTCATGATTGATTTTAGAGTAATACATATAAGCTGAATCATTCCTTTTAGGCTTATTAATTGAAGAATATTCAGTCTTTTTTTTTGCATAATTTAAGTGGTTGTTGTTGTTAGCTGCCATCGTAGTGACCCCATGTGACAGAGTAGAACTGCCCCCATAGGGTTTTCTAGGCTGTAATCTTTATGGGAGGAGATCTCTAGGTCTTTCTCCTACAGAGCCACTGGGTGGGTTTGAACTGCCAACCTTTCAGTTAGCAGCTGAGCACTTAACTGTTGCGCCACCAGGGCTCCTATTTAAGTAGTACTTGATAAATATAAATCACTAAGCTTTTTGAAAAAGTACTTTTTTGAAACCAGTTTTTTCCTCCTTAATCTGAGGATATATAGCTTCTCTAGGGGGTATATGTGGTCTTTCTAGTTTTGAAATATGGCTTGGATAATTTTCCAGAACTCTTTTATCTTAGAAACCAGGAAATTGAAGCCCAGAGAGGGTCAAATGTAGCTTGAACCCTCTTGACCCTTTGCTGATCAAACACCAGGTCTGACTGGTACAGAGGTCAGCCAGGTGGGTTTGCCTGGCAGGCTTACCCTAAGTAAATGCTTAAGTCCCTGTTGTGGTTGTGTCTAAGAGGAGAAAAGGATCTGAAAACTGAGTATTTCAGGGAGGTGTACTTTGTGTTAGACATAGTTGTCTGTCTCACTAGCAATGAGTCTTCATGGAGAGAATCTTAAAAGTATTAAAAGATATACTGTGAGCCATTTGCAGCTAAGTGGCTTATGAGGTCAGTCAAGGAAACACAAAATAAGCCAGCTTCAGAAAAGCTTTCTCAAAGGCAAAAGTTTTGGGAGAACGTATAATTATGTCAAGATACTGAGAAAACTAGTCTGTAGTTTCTAAAATTTTAGCCAAAAAGAATATCCTCTTTAGTAGTAGGGAAATAATAATAAAAAGAATGCTTATGTACAGTTGCAGGCATTGCATATCTTGAGGAAAAAAGAGGACACTTCTAAAATTAATGCAGCCCATAAACATTTTTATTTTTTATGAATTGGATTACTCATCATTTTGAATCTTGCCTTCTAAATTACTCCTTTGACATGAATTGAGTTGACTGTATTTTGTTCATACTCTTAAACGTTAGATGAAATTCTTTTAATGTTTTTGAACTTTATATTTTTAGATATACTATAAAAATCACACATCTGTTGCTTAGAGAAGTATGTGAATTACTTTGAGGGATAGGATGCGATTTAGGTCCTAAGCCAGCTTGATAGTCAGCTGCTACAAAATTAAGCTAACACAGGAAAATAAAAATTCCTGACGGGTATGGACATTGTCCTTTCGAATGTTCTGTGTAGTGCCTGCCATGTTTTAGTCACCTAGCTCTTTGTCATGACAAAGCACACTTTGTGATTACAAGACTAGCTTTAGGTTTTCTGTCTGGAAAGCTGGGAGTGTTTCCTTATTTCGTTAGGAGTTACAGTTTAAGCTTGACCAGCTGTGCGTTCAAGATACAGTTTATCAGATCATCTTCAGTTTCACATTAATTGGTTGGTACATTTATTTAATTTGAATCTTTGTGCCATGTTTAACTTGGTAGTTTTAAGATTGAGTTACTCCCAGACTTGAGTTAAATAAATCTGACCCTGTATGTCTTGAGTTTTCTATATGCCTGTTTTTTTCCTTAATGGTATTGATTCTGTATGTTTATTTAATACATATGTCGTTTTCTAACCGTCATTGATTGCTCTTATAGCAAAGATGTCATAAAGCAAATACCTAAAATGAGAAATTTTCCTACAGACATCAAATACAAAACTGCGTATTATTTCCATGGGAAGGATCTCTAATAAAGATTAAAATAATGGTTGACCCCGTTTCGTGTTGGGTATTGTGGTACATTTACTCATTCAGTCAGCAAATACTTGAATATGCTTCAGGTATTAACACTATAGATAGAGATGATACAGTTATCTACACTAGGAAGCTTAGTCTCTAATAAGCCGATTGTAGTGAGCATCATGCTGTGGTAGGAGTATACAGAGAATTCTGTGGGTGCATGGAGACCTGTTTGAGGGGTGGTATGAGAAGAGGGCAGTCTAAGAAAGCTACTTGGATGTCAGCTGTGATATAGGGACTGAGCAGTAACACTTAACAAGATGATGGGGCAAAGGAAGGCTTTCTGGACGGACATTCAGGACTAGCATGGTTAAAGGAGTGGAGAGAAGACCATTGCCTCCATGGAAACAACAGGATTTAGCAGATTGTGATGATGTAATTTCTTTGAAGCAGCCCCCAAAACTGAGACTTCCTGCACTACTTGAACACAATGCCGTCACTTAAATCGGGGGAAAAAAAATTACATGTGCTTGTTGTTTTTCACAACCATTTAAGAACAAATCACTCTTCAACTTTGCATCTAGCAGTGTGCCAGAGGAGCAATGTAATCGGGTCTGAAGATAACAAAATCATCTGTGAATTTCTAGCCTCACCTCAATTTTTATTGCGTGCACACTCATTTCAGCTTCTTCCTAAAGGTAGATTGAAAGGAGAATTTTTTTTTAATAATACTTTATTGTGCTTTAGGTGAAAGTTTACACAGCAAATTAGATTCCCATTTAACAATTTTTATGCAGATTGTTCCCTGCTGTTGGTTACAGTTTTTACAGTGAGTCAGCATTCTCACTATATTTCCATTCTGTTTCCATTGATCTAGCTTCCTTTCCCTTCCTTGCCTTCTCATCTTTGCTTTTGGGTAAATGTTGACCATTTGGTTTCATACAGTTAGTTATTTAAGGGAGCGCATTACTTATGGGTGATATTGTTTATTTTATGAGCCAATCTATTATTTGGCTGAAAGGTGACCTGCAGAAATAACTTCAAATCCAAGTTCAAAGGTTATCTTGGGGCAGTAGTCTCCGGGGTTCCTGTAGTGTCTATCTGAAAGGAGAATTTTTACAGCTAATACCATCTAAGAATAATACACGTACTCTAAAGGCACATCAAGTTGGTTACTTTTTCAGCAAATTCCAGCAGTCTTCTCTGCAGGCAACCATTGATTGTTAATAACTCCACTTTATTGATACTATCTAAAAAGTACAGCTTAATTAAGACTACCTTCTAGTCAAGCAGCTTTAAAAAAAAAATGTAATGATTACCACTCCACCTCGTTTGAGCATCTTGTAGAAGCACAGGCACTGTCTCATTAACCTACCAAAACCCTTCTCAAATAAGATTATAACCACAGACAGGGTTTAGGATTTACAATACATTTTTGGGGGACATAATTCAATCCATAACATTCCACCCTTTGGTCCCTCCAAATTTATGTCCTTCCCACGTGCAAAACACATTCACACTATCACATCATCCTGAAAGTCTTGAGTCAACTGTAACTCCAGAATCTCATTTTCTGAATCACCTAAATCAAGTATAAGTGAGACGTTAGGTGTATTCCATACTGGAGCAAAAATACCTCTTCATATGTGAACCTATGAAATTCAGAATACAAGTTATCTGCTTCCAGAATACAATGATGGAGCAGCTATGAGGTAGACATTTCCCTTACAAACAGGAGAAATTAGAGGGAAAGAAGGTATAACGGGCACCAAGCAAGTCCAAACCCCAGCAGAACAAACTATGTTAGCTCTCAAGGCTTGAAAATAATCCTCTGATTCTCTGAGGCATGGATGTATGCCATGCCATTTGTATTTGGCTGAAGATGAATGATAAAAAGTGGGCCGCTATTTTTTCAGTTTACGACCGGTAATTCTTTTCAATTATGCTGTGCTATAATTACTTTCTGAACACACCGCCAAAGTGTGTGAACAAAACATCATATGCTAGTGATTCCTGAATCACTCTTAGCTTTCATCATACTTATTCTCGATAGTGACAATAGAATGACTACCGATTTTCCATTCTATATGTATTTCTTCAGTATAGTTAGTATGTTGTCAATTGTATGAGACTCAAGACTCATAATCTCTGTGCAGGCATGTAAAGCGACATGATTAACTCATGAAGCTACTGTGCTGTCAAGCCTGGCACAGATCTCTAATTACTTCCACATGATGCATAATAGGTAGCAACTTTAAAATTATCACTGACCTTTTTGAACACAGCAAAATATAATTTAGGCAAATATTTTGCAACAATATTTTTTTCTAGAGGAATTTTGTACCTAGGATTTATAGATTTATGTCTTTAGGGAATTTTCTTAAAACATTCCTATAAAGACTTCTTAACTAATAAGAACAAAGTATATTTTGGGTGATTATTTTCTATAACATGTTCTCTTCATAATCTTCATATTGTTCATTATGATTGGATTGAGGATGATTTATCATGGATGTTGTACGTGGGTTTAGAATATTTTTTCTTCGTGGTGAAATTTTGAAGTGCCAGAGTTGACGTTTTGCTTTTTAATTCATCCTCAATTCTAAAATAGGACTTTTTCTTGAAATACTCTTGGCCTGTTGGATTCTTAAAAGTTCTGTCATTTAATGTTGTGGTTATGTATGAACAATTCTCAGAAGATTACAATTATGATATCTCTGTTAAAAAGTGAAATGATCATGTATTTGTGGAGTCAAAAAGAACAATTTACTTCTTAAAGCACTCTTAATATTTGTTTTAACTGTCAGTTGCTTTCCATATTTACATACTATATCTCAGATACTTACTTTTATTTGAAAACAAACATTCAGATATTAATAAATCCAAATGACATGCCTTATTCCTGTAATGATTTTGCTGCACTGATTAGCTATGATGGTAATTCTACCAGTGATCTTCAGACTTCTTTGTTTGTATATCCCCTTAAAAGAATTTTGAAAAATTTTAGCTAACATCTAATAATTTCTTTAAGTATAAACATTTGCAAAGTATGTAATTTCCTCAGCAGTGTACATGCTGGTACTATAAACTGTTAACATCATTATTTTAAATATATCCAGTGGACTTTATTTTAAAAATAATTTATTTAAAAAATAGCTAAACAAATTCTTATTTAACATTGTACATTTTTCTTTTTTCTCCTTGAACTTGTATTTTCATTCTACCTCCTCCATAAATTTTTAAAAAAACTACAGTGTTGTGTATCTTTATCTCTGAAAGTCCTTCATTGATTATTTTTACTACATAAAAAATACATTTGAATTGAATTTTTTTCCTGTGACCATAAGCCTCTAAGAGGAAAAATAAATTCTTCTGGATTGAGTTGTCATTACAATTGGTCATAAAAACACAGCAGCATAAGTATATTACAAAATGTGATAAATAATTATTGAACATGAAATTAACATTTTATTTGACATACATCCCTTAATAAGTCATGATCATATTTACTATGTGCATTTATAATAAAAGGGAAGGTATATATTGCCAAAATCTTAATTATTTTGATAGCTAACATTTTATTTTTCAGGTAATATATGGTATAAAATTAATATCTTCAAGATAAAAAGGGGAAGATTGATGATATCTACACTGTTTCAATATGATATGATAAAATGGGTTTTAACTATCTTAATAACATATGAACATAAAAGTTTATTTGTATATTTTATCCATTGTATCTTGATAATTTTGAAAAGAAAATATTATCAGTCCCAGAAACAAATTAACATTATAATTCACACTGCTTCAGCTGTTCAAAGTTGGTTTTTTTTTGACGTCCTGAATAGAATTGCTTACAGTTAAATACATGACAAAAAGCTATTTCTAGCCTTCAGTATTTCTTTCAGTATTCTCTTGTGAGTCTCTCTTAAAAGTGATGACATTTTTGGATAGAGGTTGGGAGAAGGGAAAGGTAACGTGTATTCAGCAAAATTCAAATTGAGAACATTCAAACAGGCTAAAGTATCATGGTTCTAGCAGTAGCTTTATCCTGGACGGAAATGTGTATGGGACAGGAAAGACCCATAATTATGGCTTTATGAAATCCTCCTTAATTATTTTTAGAGGTTTCATCTTTTTGGCATAGTCAGTCCATCATGGTAAGAGTTGGGATGGGTGAAGGTATACCTTTCTTTGGTAGTGTGGGGGAAGGTTATTATTAATTTAAAGGTCTTCTTAGGCAAATGAATTTTTATAAAAGACTACATGTAGAGGTAGAAGATCTGGAAATCAGTCCCCCTGAACCTTTCATGCTCTAGTACCTCCCCTGGAAAGTCTTTGCGTGTCCGCCAGGGATATGTATATGCAGTTGTAAGACAATTTACATGATCGTACAGTCATTGATTATGCAGTAGTGTCAGGATACTAGTTGGGGAATGACATTTAAGTAGGATTTTGGCTATTTAACTTTCTAAAGACTGCGACTGCAGCTAAAAATGAGTGGCAGATATCGGCACACATTGCTGCTTCTCTAATTGTCTATATGTATTAAATACGCCTGTGTAAGTGGCTGTTTACCCTGTCTTAGCAAAGACTATTCTTTATTCTGAGATAATTTCCTAATCATTGTTGATGTGAAACTGTCCTTTATGTTATACAGTGATCGGGATAGGTTTTCTTTCTTCTTTTTTTTTAAATATGCCCTTAGAATAGTAAAGTTTCTAAATTGTTTTGAACCACTGGTATAGACAGTTCTTCCCAGAAATTAGTCTGAGAAGGGAAGAAGACATGATATTTCTAGGTGGAGAGGTCATGGGGTTGAGGAAAAGAAGTTCTTTTTCGATGAGAGAAACTTTGAGGGTGTTCAATATTGATGAGAAGGAGCCAGTAGAGAGGGGAGTTTGAAGATCCAGGAAGGAGAAAAATTAATATTGTGAAGACTTTGAAGATGCAGGCTGTTTATGTTTAGAACGTAGAAGACTGAGGTTGGGAGAGATCGTCATTTCATCTGTTCTGCTTGGCAAGAGAGTAGGCAGAAAGGATGGTCCTGATTCAGGTTAGTGCGTTTGCTAACGGGAAGGCGAGGGAACGCTTACCTAATAGCTTTTATTTTCTGTGTAAGGGGGAGAATTGGTTAGGTAGGCTGGAAGAAAGTTGAGAAGGTTTGAAATTATATGGAGAATGGGAAATAAAAGTGGTTTTACACAAGGTTAGTTTACTGGGAATTGACATGAGGGGTGATGTGGGTGAGTGGTAAGCATGTGTCACCCCTGAGCTACAAAAGTTCTGGCAGAATGAGCAGGCAAGTGTCCTTTGTCCTTCAAGGGGAGCCGGTTAAGGCTAGGATATGGAAGTTAGGTTCAGTGAAGAGGTTGAGGATTTAGGAAAATGTTAACTATGAAATGCCATTCCGAAGATCACAGTGGAAAAATTTGGGAGGAAAGGGAAACGAGAGACTGGGCTAGGAGACAGGAAACACAAGTTATATAGAAATGAGAGTATGGGAGATGAGTGTTGATAATTAAGCATTGTATAGATTTGTGGGTTAGATTATCTTGCACATTCACTGCAAGGTATTCTCAATAGTTAACGTCTAGCTGAGTTTTGGGCAGAAGCAAAAGAGCAGAGAGATGGGTCGCTCTGTGGGCTTCAGTCACCCTGACCTTCTTGTTATTCTTTGAACGTGTCCTCCTCATTCCTCTCAGGATGGTTGCACTTTGTATTTTCTTGGCCAAGAACATTTTCTCCCTCAGGTTTTATATGCTCTTCCTGTCTCCTAAATCAAGCCTCATTTCAGTTGCCATCTCTCCAGAGAGGCTTTCCCTGTCCATCCTACTGTCTAAAATAACCTCCTTATTATCCTCTTATCTTTCCATATGGGTCCAACTATCATTTTCTGATATTTCATTACATAGTGTGCAAATACATGTTTTCCCCTCTCCTGTTTAAATAAATTTCACAAGGGCAAGAGATGTTGTGTATCTTATCCATTGTTGTAACTCTGGTGTCAGCACAGTGCTTGGTTCACCTGCATTGCCACCGAATCAGTGTCAGCAGAGTAGAACTGTCCCATAGGGTTTTCAAGGAATGGCTGGTGGATTCGAACTGCTGACCTGTGCCACCAGGACTCTACTTGGTTCACGGTAGATGTTTAATAACGGCTCTCAAAAGGATGTCCTCTCTGAAGGCTTCCAGGGAGCCTGGCCTATATGAGTGGTCAGCAGATGGAAGCGACCTGTTACAAATGAATATTTTTATTTATTGCATTTCATAGTAAGTTATTGCTTGTGTGTAGAAATGCTGTCAATTTATGAATCTTGGCTACATTCTCAGTTCTGTATTTTTCTATTTAGACAGTCGTATTTGTGAAATAACTATGTTATATCTTTATTTCCAAGTCTTACTCCATTTATTCCTTTTTTCTGATCTTACTGCATTAGCTGGGAACTACTTCTGTATTGAATAATAAGAGTCATATGCAAACATGTCTGGTATGTGTACTGTTTTATATGTTGATTAGATAGGGAGATAATAGGACTAGTTTGTGATTTCCTGAAGAAAAAGGAATGAATGAGTTTCTGAATTATGAGAAAGAATTAGCTCTGTCAGGGGCAAATCTTCCACCTCCCAGTGCCTGTGGAAAGTTCTGGTATACACAAAGAAATTCAGACTTCCTTTCACAGCACTGCTAACACTCTTTGATACTTCTGTTTTCTCGTGCTGGGGTACTTGTATCTCCCTCAGGAGCAAGTTGCAGTGTGCTAACCTGTGGAGCAGACCGAAAGACAAATGTAGCATATTGACTTGCAGAGTCAATTTTACTGAAAGATTTTTGGGGAGAACATCATATTAAAACAGTCTGTAATGGAGTGGATTGCAAGTGACTCATTAATATGAAATTTGTCTGCTGTAGTCTTTTCAGGGCTCCTAGACTTCCTTGTTGTTGTTGTTAGGTGCCATTGAGTCAGTTCCGACTCACAGGGACCCTGTGTATGACAGAACGAAACACTGCCTGGTCCTGCGCCATCCTCACAATCATGATGCTTGAGCCCATTGTTGCAGCCACTGTGTTGATCCCTCTCGATGAGGGTCTTCCTCTTTTTCACTGACCCTCTCCTTTACCAAGCATAATGTCCTTCTTGAGGGACTGATCCCTCCAGATCACATGTCCAGAGCATGTGAGAAGTAGTCTCGCCATCCTTGCTTCTAAGGAGTGTTCTGGTTGTACTTCTTCCAAGACAGATTTGTTTGTTCTTATTAGCAGTCCATGATATATTCAGTATTCTTTGCCAGTACCACAATTCAGAGGTGCCAATTCTTCTTTGGTCTTCCTTAATCATTGTCCAGCTTTTGTATGCATATGAGGCGATTGAAAACAACATGGCTTGGGTCAGGCGCACCTTAGTCTTCAAGGTGACGTCTTTGATTTTCAACACTTCAAAGAGATCTTTGCAGCAGATTTGCCCAGTGCAGTGTGTCGTTTGATTTATTGACTGTTGCTTCCATGGGTGTTGATTGTGGATCCAAGTAAAATGAAATCCTTGACAACTTCAATCTTTTCTCCATTTATCATGATGTTGCTTATTGGTCCAGTTGTGAGGATTTTTTTTTTTTTTTTAATATATATTTTATTGTACTTCAGGTGAAAGCTTACAGAGCAAATAGTTTCTCATGAAATAGTAGTACACATGTTGTTTTTTTTTTGACATTGGTTAACAACCCCACAACGTATTAAGCCTCTAAATTCTCAACCTTTTTTTTTGATGAAAATTACAGATGGCCAAAGATACACCGTTTCAAAATTTTCTACATTCACAGTTCAGTGACATTGACTACGCTCTTCCAACTGTGCTGTTATTCTCACTTAAGATGAAGGCTTACAGAACAAAATAGTTTTTCATTTAACAGTTACTACACATGTTGCCCTATGACAATGGTTAACAATCTCACAGCACATCAAGAATATCCTTACTCCACCTTGTGTTCCCTATCACCAGGGGGCTTCCTTGTCCCCTTCTGTCTTCTGGACCTTGTCAGTGGACTATTGTACCTCTTTAGTCTCATTTGTTTATTTATTTATTTATTTATTTATTTTTATTTTATTTAAACACCATTTCAAAACTTTTTACTTACACATTTAAGTGATATTGACTATGCTCTTCCAATTGTGCTGCCATTCTCGCCCAAGATGAAGGCTTACAGGACAAAACAGCCTCCCATTTAATAGTTACTACAAATGTTGCCCTATAGCAGTGGTCAACAATCTCACAATACATCGACAGTGTCCTTATTCAATTTGTGTTCCTTATCATCAGTTTCCTGCTCTCCCTCTGCCTTCTGGCCCTTGTCACCGGACTCCTGTACATCGTTAGTCCCATTTAGTTTTACTGGGGTGTCCATTCCCAGGCTTAACATCGAACCTTGAAGTTAACTTCCCCTCTGAGCTGAAAGGGTGTCTGGGGGCCACACTCTCGAGGTTTCTCTAGTATTCTTTAGGCCAGTATATCTGGTCTTCTTTTTTTTTTTTTTTTTTTTTTTGGGAGTTAAAATTATGCTCTACATCCCACTCCAGCTCTGCCCAGAACCCTCTGTTGTGATCCTGGTCAGAGGAGTCATTGGTGGTAGCCGGGCACCATCCAGCTGTACTGGGCTCAGTCCCGTGGAGGCCTTGGTAGCTGTGGACCATTAGTCCTTCGGACTAATCTTTTCCTTGTATCCTGTTCTCTTCGTTCTCCCTTGTTCCCGAAGGGATGAGATCAGTGGAGTATCTTAGATGGCCGCTCATAGGCTTTTAAGACCCCAGACACTACTCACCAAGGTAGAATGTAGAGCATTATCTTTATAAGTAGTGTCATGCCAATTGAGCTAGATGTTCCCCGAGATCATGGTCCCCAGAGCCCTCCGTCCAACAACTCAGTCCCTCGGGGGGTTTGGATGTGTCTATAGGGGCTCCATGACCTTTCCTTGTGCCGGTTGTGTTAGTTTCCCCTGTACTATGTACTATCTCATCTCTCACCCAAGTTACCACTTACCTATTACCTATTTAGTATCCCCCCCCCCCCATCCCTGGTAACCAACAAGGATTGTTACATTTTGCATGTGAATTTTTTCATGTGTTTTTACAATAGAGGTCTCATACAATATTTGTCCTTTTGTGATTGACTTATTTCACTCAGCATGATGTCCTCCAGTTTCATCCATGTTATGAGATGGTTCACCGATTCATTGTTCTTTCTCGTTGCATAGTACTCCATTGTGTGTATGTACCATAGTTTGTGTATCCATTCGTCTGTTGATGGACATCGAGGTTGTTTCCATCGTTTTGCTATTGTGAATAATGCTGCCATGAACATAGGTGTGCATATGTCTATTCGAGTGATGACTCTTATTTCTCTAGGATATATTCCTAGGAGTGGGATTGCTGGATCGAATGGTACGTCTATTTCTAGCTTTCTGAGGAAACGCCATATCATTTTCCAAAATGGCTGTATCATTTTGCATTCCCACCAGCAGTGTATAAGAGTTCCCGTCTCCCCGCAGCCCCTCCAACATTTGTTATTTCCAGTGTTTTTGATTCGTGCCAGTAATGCCGGGGTGAGATGGTATCTCATTGTGGTTTTAATTTGCATTTCTCTAATGGCTAGTGATCGCGAGCATTTCCTCATGTGTCTGTTGGCCATTTGAATGTCTTCCTTGGTGAAGTGTCTGTTCATTTCCTTTGCCCATTTTTTGATAGGATTGGTTGTCTTTTTGTTGTAGAGGTGTTGGATTTTCTTGTAGATTATGGAGATTAGACCTTTGTCTGACTTGTACTGTCCAAAAATTTTTTCCCAGTCTGTAGGTTCTCTTTTAACTCTTTTGGTGAAATCTTTTGAAGAGCATAGATGTTTGATTTTTAGAAGATCCCAATTATCTAGTTTATCTGTTGGGTTTTTTGTGTTGATGTTTATGGTTTGTATCCTGTTAATGCCATGTATTAAGGTCTGAAGTGTTGGTCCTATTTTTTCTTCTATGAATTTTATAGTTTGAGGCTTTATATTCAGGTCTTTGATCCATTTTGAAGTAGTTTTTGTATATGGTGTGAGGTATGGGTCCTGTTTCATTTTTCTACAAATGGATATCCAGTTTTGCCAGCACCATTTGTTAAAAAGACTGTCTTTTCCCCATTTGATGTATTTTGGGCCCTTGTCAAAAATCAGGTGACCGTAGGTGGATGGATTTACATCTGAGTTCTCAATTCTGTTCCATTGGTCAATGTCTCTGTTGTTGTACCAGTACCAGGCTGTTTTGAGTACTGTAGCTGTATAGTAGGTTCTCAAGTCAGGTAGTGTGAGTCCTCCAACTTTATTCTTCTTCTTCAGTAGTGCTTTACTTATTCGAGGTTTCTTCCCTTTCCATATAAAGTTAATAATTAGTTTTTCCATCTCTTTGAAGAATGTTGTTGGTATTTGTATCGGAATTGCATTGTATTTGTAGATTGCTTTAGGTAGAATTGCCATTTTCACAATGTTGAGTCTGCCTATCCATGAGCATGGTATGTTTTTCCATTTATGTAGATCCCTTTGGGTTTCATGCAGCAGTGTTTTGTAGTTTTCTTTGTATAGGTCTTTTATATTCCTGGTCAGATTTATTCCTAAGTATTTTATCTTTTTAGGGGCTATTGAAAATGGTATTGATTTCCTGATCTCCTTTTCATCGTTCTCTTTACTGGTGTATAGGAATCCAACTGATTTTTGAATGTTTATCTTGTATCCTGCTACTCTGCTGAATCTTTCTATTACTTCCAGTAAATTTCTCGTGGAGTCTTTAGGGTTTTCTATGTATAGTATCATATCATCTGCAAACAGGGAGAGTTTAACTTCTTCATTACCAATTTGGATGCCCTTTATTCCTTTTTCTTGCCTTACTGCTCTAGCTAGAACTTCCAGCACAATGTTAAATAGGAGTGGTGATAAAGGGCATCCTTGTCTTGTTCCTGTTTTCAGGGGGAATGTTTTCAGCCTTTCTCCATTAAGAATGATGTTGGCTGTTGGTTTTGCATAGATGCCCTTTATTATGTTGAGAAATTTCCCTTCTATACCTATTTTATTGAGAGCTTTTATCAGGAATGGGTGTTGGACTTTGTCAAATGCCTTTTCTGCATCAATTGAGATAATCATGTGATTTTTTTCTTTCCTTTTATTTATGTGGTGGATTACGTTGATGGATTTTCTAATGTTAAACCATCCTTGCATACCTGGTATGAATCCTACTTGGTCGTGGTGTATTATTTTTTTGATATGATACTGAATTCTATTGGCTAGAATTTTGTTCAGAATTTTTGCATCTATATTCATGAGAGATATTGGTCTGTAATTTTCTTTTTTTGTGATGTCTTTGCCTGGTTTTGGTATCAGCGTTATGCTGGCTTCATAGAATGAATTTGGAAGTGTTGCTTCCTCTTCTATGCTCTGAAATAACTTGAGTAGAACTGGTACGAGCTCTTCTGTAAATGTTTTGTAGAATTCTCCAGTGAAGCCATCTGGGCCAGGGCTTTTTTTGGTTGGGAGTTTTTTTATTACCTTTTCAATCTCTTCTCTTGTTATGGGTCTGTTCAGATTTTCAATATCACTTTGTTGTAGTTTGGGTAGGCCGTATGTTTCTAGAAATTTATCCATTTCCTCTAGGTTTTCAAATTTGTTGGAATATAGTTTTTCATAATATTCTGTTATAATCCTTTTTATTTCAGTTGGGTCTGTTGTAATGTCCCCCATTTCATTTCTTATTTGGGTTATTTGTGCCCTCTGCTGTTTTTCTTTTGTCAGTCTGGCCAGTGGTTTGTCGATTTTGTTGATTCTTTCAAAGAACCAACTTTTGGTTTTGTTGATTCTTTCTATTGTTTTTCTGTTCTCTATTTCATTGATTTCTGCTCTGATCTTTACTATTTCCTTTCTTCCGGTGGTTGTAGGCTTTTTTTGTTGTTCTCTTTCTATTTGTTTGAGTTCTGTAGTTAATGTTTTGATTTTGTCCCTTTCTTCTTTTTTGATATGTGCATCTATTGCTATAAATTGTCCTCTGAGGACTGCCTTTGCTGTGTCCCAAAGGTTTTGGTATGATGTGTTTTCATTCTCATTTGAGTCTAGGAATTTTTAAATTCCATCTCTGATTTCTTCTATTACCCATTGATGTGTAAGCAGATTATTATTCAGTTTCCATGTGTTTGATTTTTTTTCCTTGCTCTTTCTAGTGTTAATTTCTACCTTGATGGCATTGTGGTCAGAGAAGATACTGTGAATTATCTCAGCATTTTGGATCTTGTTGAGGATTGCTCTGTGGCCTAAGATGTGGTCTATTCTGGAGAACGTTCCATGTGCATTGGAAAAGAATGTGTACTTTGCAGCAGTTGGATGGATTGTTCTATATATGTCTATGAGGTCCAGTTGGCTGATTGTGTCCTTTAGGTCTTCTGTATCTTTGCTGAGTTTCTTTTTAGTTGTTCTGTCCTTTACTGAGAGTGGTGTGTTGAAGTGTCCTACTATTATTGTGGAACTGTCAATTTCTCTTTTCAGTGCTGTTAGAGTTTTTTTTATGTATTTTGGAGCCCTGTCATTGGGTGCATAGATATTTATTATGGTTATGTCTTCATGATGGATCATCCCCTTAATCATTATATAGTGTCCTTCTTTGTCTTTTATGGTAGATTTTGTTTTAAAGTCTATTTTATCTGAGATTAGAATTGCCACTCCTGCTCTTTTTTGATAGTTGTTAGCTTGATATATTTTTTTCCAACCTTTGATTTTTAATAAATTCACATCTTTGTTTCTAAGATGTGTCTCTTGTAGACAGCAAATAGATGGATCCTGTTTTCTTATCCATTCTGCCACTCTCCGTCGCTTTATGGGTGCATTGAGTCCATTTACGTTCAGTGTAATTATTGATAGATGTGAGTTTCTTGCTGTCATTTTGTAGTGCTTTTTTTTGTGATGCTGAAGTTTTCTTTGTTCTTCTTACTCTCTTGTGCTGAGTTCCTTTTGTTTGTGGATTTTGTGTTCATTTCTTTTTTTTTTGTAGGTTTTGTTTTTGTTGAGACTTTATGTTTTTCGTCTTTATTTTTATGAGTTGGTTTGTTAACGGTTTTTGTGGTTACCATGAATTTTACCCTTATCTTTATAATTTTGAAGCAGTCTACCGTTACTTGGTATCACCTTGCCTTCTTCTCCTTTAGAAGGTTCTATACCTATGCCGTTTGTTCCCTCTTTCATTGTTTTGATGTTGTTGTCATCCTTTGATTGATTTCTCTGATTCCCTGTTGTATATCTTTTGTTTTTGGAAAGTCGTCTGTAGTTCAGTTCCTAGAATGGTATCTGGTTCATGTTAACCTGCGTCCTAGGTCCTAGGTCCTGCCTGAGGGCTTAAGCTGTTTGTCCTCAGATCGAAGAACTCCCTTTAATAATTCTTGTAAGTTTGGTTTGACTTTTGCATATTCCTTTAGTTTCTGTTTATCTGGAAATGACCTAATTTCACCATCAAATCTGAATGAGAGTTTTGCAGGATATATTATTCTTGGCTGACAATTTTTTTCTTTCAAGATTTTATATATGTCATCCCATTGCCTTCTTGCCTGCATGGTTTCTACTGAATAATCTGAGCTTAGTCTTATTGTTTCTCCTCTGTATGTGACTTCTTGTTTTTCATGAGCTGCTCTCAGGATTCTTTGTTTGTCTTTAGTTTTAGCGAGTGTGAATATGATATGTCTTGGTGATTTTCTTTTGGGGTCTCTTCTATATGGGGTTCGTTGAGCTTCTTGGATGACCAGCTTTTCATCTTTCATGATATTGGGAAAGTTTTCTGTCAGCAGTTCCTCAATGATCCTCTCTGTGTTTTCTGTTTTCTCCCCCTGTTCTGGTATGCCAATCACTCGTAAGTTTTTGCTTTTAATTGTGTCCCACATAACTCTCAGGGTCTCTTCATTTTTCTTTGTTCTTTTTTCTGAGTTTTCCTGAAACAGATTTGTATCCAAGTGTTTGTCTTCAGTTCCACTGATCCTGTCTTCCATGGTTTCAAATCTACTTCTCAGCCCTTCTATGACACCGTCCATTTCTGAAATCTTGTTGTTTATCTTTTGGATTTCTAATTGTTGTTT
This sequence comes from Dugong dugon, assembly GCA_030035585.1. Taxonomy (NCBI): domain Eukaryota; kingdom Metazoa; phylum Chordata; class Mammalia; order Sirenia; family Dugongidae; genus Dugong; species Dugong dugon. The sequence goes on along the minus strand of CM057469.1, from coordinate 14,900,367 downwards.
TTGTATAATTTCGAGTTGTGAATTTATTTTGGCATTTTGTTCTTGCATCATCTTCCTGAATTCTTCCAATTTTTTGTCTGTATTTTCCATAAATTTGTCTATTTTTTCCTCATGTTTGTCAGCTTTTTGCCTCAGTTCTTGGAAAATTCCGAGTATTAATGATTTGAGTTCCGTATCAGGTACTTCTAGTGCATTTTCTTCCACAGGAGAGTTATCTGGTGTTTTAATTTGGATGCCTATTGGAGCCATCTTGTCTTGTTTTTGTAAATGTTTTGATATTGTTTGCTGTTTTCGGGGCATTCAGTAGATATTTCTCTCGTTTTTTGATTGTAGATTTTTTTTTTTTTTTTCGTTCTTGTGGTATAGCTGGGCAGATCTAGTTGAGGAGGAGCCACTGGGATGGGTTGCTTGTGGCACTCACCGCAGCCACCAGGACGGTCGGTAGTCAGTGCTGGGCAGGTTCCAATAGGGCGTGCCTGCACCGCTTGGTGATGTGATGTCTAGTGCACGGTGCAGGTAGGTAGGGTGCAGCGGGAAGATGGTTATGTGTGAAGCTAAGCTGGATATGGGAGAGAGGAGAGAGGAGGAGGAGCAAAAAGCGTACAAACATAAAAGAATGCTAGGGGAGCTTGTCGTTGGAATGTACAGATGAGAGACTGGGATGGAGGAAACCAGAAGGGGGAAGAGAAAGAAAAGGAAAGAATGACCAAATAAAAATCAGAAAAGTTAAAGAACTGCAAAGTTCCCAGGGATCCCACCGATGCAGCTATGAGGTCTGGGGGAGTCGGTCTCAATTTTCACAGCTCAGCCTGGCCAGAAGGTACAGAGGCATACATCGCCTGGAATTCAGGGATCAGAAAGAGAAGGAAGAGATAGAGAGACAAGAAATTAAGCAATGAAGAAAGACAAAAGAGAAAAAGAGGTAAAAGATGACAAAACTAATCAAAAAAGGAAGAAAAATAAAACTGAGAGAAAAAAAAAAAGGGCAACACCAGCAGTCAGTGCCTACAAATGGGACCCAGAGAGCCCCCACTCAGGGGCGTGAATTCCAAGAAGCTGGTAGTCTCGGGGTTAAGTGACCGTGGCCACGGGAAGCAGAGGGGCCAACGAACAAAGGCCCCAGGATCCCACCCGCGCGGGAGCCCAGACCTGGAAACAGCCACACGCCCGAACGCAGCCCTACAGCCCCGCAGGAGAGAGCAGAGACGGCACTCGGAACCAGGCACCCAGGCAAAAGGAGGGGGAGGCGGCAGAAAAAGGCTCGCTAGCGGCCGGCAAACGGCTCCCAGAAAGCCCCCCGCCCGGGCGCGTGGAATCCAAGCACCGGCGCCCCCCAGCTCAGGGACTCCGGCCACGGAAAGCAGAGGGGCGAACAAACAAAGGCCCCAGGATCCCACCCACGCGGGAGCCCAGACCTAGAAACAGCCACACGCCCGCACGCAGCCCTACAACCCCGCAGGAGAGAGCAGAGATGGCACTCGGAACCAGGCACCCAGGCAAAAGGAGGGGGAGGCGGCAGAAAAAGTTTCGCTAGGTGCCAGCAAATGCCTCCCAGAAAGCCTCCAGCCCGGGCGCGCGGAATCCAAGCACCGGCGCCCCCCTGCTCAGGGACTCCGGCCACGGAAAGCAGAGGGGCGAACGAACAAAGGCCCCGGGATCCCACCCACGCGGGGGCCCAGACCTAGAAACAGCCACACGCCCGCACGCAGCCCTACAGCCCCTCAGGAGAGAGCAGAGATGGCACTCGGAACCAGGCACCCAGGCAAAAGGAGGGGTAGGCGGCAGAGAAAGTTTCGCTAGCTGCCAGCAAACGGCTCCCAGAAAGCCGCCAGCCCAGGCGCGCGGAATCCAAGCACCAGCACACCCCAGCCCAGGGACCCTGGCCACGGAAAGCAGGGGATCCCCAGCTGAGGCGGAGAGGGGTGGGTGGTGGGAGAGCGTGCACCGCAGTTTACCGGTCGTTCTGTCTCCGACCAGATGCTCTGCAAGGCTGCTCTCCCGTTTGCTGGTCTCCGATAGGAATCCAAGATGGTGGGTCCGCGCTGCGTTAGCTGGTAAGGAATCTCTGCCTGAGTCTCTCCTCGCTCTCCGTTCTCTTTTAGTATTCTCACTCCGTTTGGTGTTTGGCTGAGTTCTTTATCTCTTCATTTGGTGTTCTAGGGTTTCAGGATTGTTGATTCTCTGTTAGGCTTAGTTTTTCGGATCTTTGCTGTGGAGGGACGGCGTGGTGTTTCTGCCTAGAGCGCCATCTTGCCTCTCCTTCGTGAGGATTTTTGTTTTCTTTATGTTGAGGTGTAATCCATACTGAACGCTGTGGTCTGTGATCTTCATCAGTAAGTACTTCAAGTCCTCTTCACTTTCAGCAAGCAAGGTTATGTCATCTGCTTAATGCAGGTTGTTAATGAGTCTTTCTCCAATCTTGATACCCCATTCTTCATAGAGTCCAGCTTCTTGGATTATTTGCTCAGCATACAGATTGAATAGGTATGGTGAAAGGATACAACCCTGATGCATACCTTTCCTGACTTTAAACCACGCAGTATCCCCTTAAGCTGTTTGAATGACTACCTCTTGATCTATGTACAGGTTCCTCATGAGCACAGTTAAGTGTTCTGGAATTCCCATTCTTCCCAATATTATCCATAATTATGATCCACGCAGTCGAATGTCTTTGCATAGTCAGTAAAACACAGGTATCAGACATCTTTCTGGTATTGTCTGCTTTTAACCAGGATCCATGTGACATCTTTAGGGTATGTGTATTGAAGGCTTACTATGTGTCATCTCATGTAATCTTCAAATAATCCTTTCTGGAATTTTTATTATATGGTAGTCATCATAGTTAGTCTAGTACCCAGAACAGTAGCATGCTGAACTTTGTGTGAGTTGGCGAATTTGTGGAGAGGTCGATCTTCTATGTCATGTTTAGGGTTTAGATTCCTGGTCTGTATAGAGGACCTGTATGAGGAGAAAGAGAAGAGCAGTATGCTTTTCCAGCTGTAGTGGATAGACTGATTTTCGGGACAGAATTTCACAACTTGTGAAGTAGTTTTGAGCAGGAGTTGGCAGCTGGTGGATGTTGAATGTCTTTGCCAAACTATAAATATCTGGTCTGGAACTGTGAATGTCCAAGAAACAGTTTTAGAAAATTAAGGGTTTCTTAGCCTAATAGGAAGTCCAGGCTTTCCTCAAGCAGTTATTCTTAAGCATGGAAATCCTCAGTTGACTGAGTATCCAATGTACCTGAAGATTATATTCATTTATATCTTGTGGACTTTAATTTAAATATTAAAAATTAACAGCTGGCTATCTTTTTCAAAACAAAAACAAACTTATTTTAGGGCTTAAAGAGTCCATAATCCTTATTAGGTCACATGCAGCAGTGGTTAAATTAAAACAAGAAGTTAAGAATTGTATTCCAGTCCCATGGACATGTGCTGAACACCAACTATTTGTAGTACACCTGCAGCATTTCAAGGCCATCATGAATTCCAGATTCACAAATAACCACTGTAGCTTATAATAGCTGTATAAAATGGGTCCCCAAGGATGAGTAGAAACAGAGAAAGCCCTACTGGGATGCAGATGGTGGAGTTGACCAAACTCAGTCACTGGCAGTGAGATGTTCAGATTCTTGCATCAAAGGACGGCTTGTCCATGCCATGGTCTTTAGGTTTGTTTATTAACACTTCAAATGTTGTTCAGTAGTGTTGTACTATCTTGTGATTCTTGAACTTCGTTTATTTGCTGTCCCCATTTACCAAAATGCTGTTGCTGCTGGTAGTAATATGGCTAACATTTATTGAGCGCCTGCCATTTGCCATATATTTGAAGTGCTTTATGTACATGGTTTTATTCTCACAAGAGGTAGGTGCTATTATTACTCCGTTTTAGAAATCAGGAAACTGAGGCTTAAAACCAAAAACCAAACTTGTTGCTGTCAAGTCACTTCCGACTCATAGCAATAGTATAGGACAGAGTAGAGCTACCCCCATAGGGTTTCCAAGGAGCTGATGGTGGATTCGAACTGACAACCTTTTGGTTAGCAGTGGAACTCTAAACCACTACACCACCAGGGCTCCTGTTTAAGGTTACATACTAGGAAATGACTGGAATTGAAACTCAAGTTTAACTCCACATTTTCTTCCTTAGAGCGTTAACCACTACGCTCTAGTGTTGTAAAAATAACCACTGTATGCCCTGTAGAATCTAGTACTGATGGTAAAATCTCAGAAAGAAACTTAAAAAGGCTTGTTGAATTACAGAAGGTGTGAGGAAACAAAAAACAACTATAGTCCCTGTATCAGTGCTTTTGAGAATGTATGTATGATTACTGACAGATCTAAAATGCAATCTAAGATTGTTATTGTCACCAGGTCTTAACTACAAAAGAGATGTGGTAATGTGATAAAAGCTTACCTGAAAATGAGATTAGCAAAGCCAGCAGAAATGTAAATCTATTTTGTAAAAGTCTTAATTAGAATATTCGTAACTAGATTCTCCTATGTAGAAATAATAGGATATATTTTCTGGGTAATGTTAAGATGCTATATCCTTGTTCAGGAAGTGCTGATGGGGCTTCTCCTAGCAGGAGAGGCTGGAGATAAGAACGGTATTTAGAAGACCTCTATAGTAATCCAGGAAAGAAAGACTGCGTTAAGACTGGGGGAAGGGGGATTAGTGGAGATATTTGATTGTTGGAATTGACAGGGCTTGGTGACTGATGTGAGGATGACAGACGAGGCAATCTAGGTAGCGTGCAAGTTTCTTGTTGGGGCCAGACGGTAGAGTTGTTGGTATCGTTCACCTGGAATGGGAAATGAGGGAGGAGCAGATAGGGTGAGGGAAGAGAATAAGCTGCTTTTGAGGTATATATGTGATATCTAGATGGAAATACATATAGTCGTCGGTTGTCTGTGGATTTGGAGCTTACTTTTGGCACTTTTAACAGGTGTTAGTTGAGACCATGGGTATGACTCTTTGTTTAATCTAAGCCCTGCTCTGTGTGTGTGTGTGTGTGTGTGTGTGTGTGTGTGTGTGTGTGTGTGTGTGTGTGTGTGTGTGTGTGTGTGTGTGTGTGTGTGTGTGTGTGTGTGTGTGTGTGTGTGTGTGTGTGTGTGTGTGTGAGTGAGAGAGAGAGAGAGAGAGAGAGATGGGGCAGGGGGTTCAGTCACTGCACTGTCTACCAAACCGATTATTTTCATCTACACATCATTTCTGAATGCATTCAATTAATTTTTTTAACAATTCTTGTTTGAATGAATATGGAGTCTTCTGTGCCAGTCTTTTGTCTTTTCCTTTTATTAATGAAGATACAAAAATATTCTGTATTACATTATTATTATGGCTATGAAGTCTGTGCATAATTAGTTCCTTTATAGAGAAGGCTGCACAGCAATGAACATGTGATTAATTTTGCTCCCAACATTTGATTATGCAAAATTTCAGGCATACAAAACAGTTGATGAAAGAATTGTACAGGGAATGTATGTATACTCAAAGTCTAGATTCTGGCATTAACATTTTACTTGTTTTAGCAGCATATTGATCATTTTATTGACCCATTCCACTATATAGATGTGTGCATGTCTGTGCATTTCATAAAAATAAGTTACAGTCATCATACTATACTCTTTAAGTATTTCAGTATGTGTATCATTAACTGGGTTTCAGTAATGTTTAGAGGTTTTTTTTTGTTTTTTGCTTTTGTAGTAAAATACATACAAAGAAATGCACAGACCATTGAGTAAGTTTTGATAAATGCATACCCTAACCACTTTCAAGATACAGAACAGTCTGGGGTGATGATGAAGTTATGTCAAGCCCTCCTAAGTCACCTCTCACTTTCAATCCCCTTAAACAACCACTGTTCTGATTTATTTCCAATATGGATTAGTGTTTCCTCTTCTAGATCTTCATTTATTAGGAATCATAAAGTATACACTCTTTTGTGTATGATGCCCTTCACAGTATAAGGTTTTTGCTATTCACCCATGTTGTTGCATGTATCAGTTTTTTTTTAATTGCTTAGTAATATACCATTGTATGCCTATACCACAGTTTATTTAGCCATTCTCCTACGTGGACACCTGGGCTGTTACCAGTTTTTGGCAGTACCTAGCATTGGAATTGAAGAGTCAGAGGATAGATGTATGTTTAATTCTATAAGAAACTGCCAGATTTTCTTTCAAAGTAGTTGAATTAATTTATACTCCCACCAACAATGCATGGGAGTCATGATTGTGCCATATTTTAGCCATTCTGGTGGGTGTGTAGTACCATCTCATTGTGATTTTAATTTGCATTTCCCTTATGATTAATGGTGTTTAGCACTTTTGTATGAATTTACTGACCATTAGCATATCAGGTTTTGTGACATATCTATATAAATTATTTGACCGATGTTTTATTGGTGTCTGTCTTTCAGTTGTTGGTTTGTGGGAGTTTTAAAAATATATCCAGGGTATGGTACATGTTTAATTTATGTTTTGCAGTATTTTCTCTGGTCTGTGCCTTGCCTGTTTGCATTTTCTTTCTTTGCTTCTTATTGTTTTTTGGTAACAACTTTATCAAGATATTATATACGATGCATATACATTTTCTTACAGGTGTCTTGATGAGCAGCAATTTTTAATATTGTTAACTTTTTATTTTATGATTATTGCAGAAACCTTTGCCTATCTCCAAGTCATAAAGATATTCTTCTGTTTCTTTCTCAAAGCTTTATGAGTCTAACTTTTATATTTCAGTTTATGATGTGTCTTGAATTAAATTTTTTTGGGTTTAGTGTGAAGTATTGAGTTGAGATTCACTTTTTTCTACATGTATATTCAATTGTTCCAGCACCATTTATTGAAAAGACTGTCTTTTCTTCACTGAATTGCCTTTATGTCTTTGTAAAAAATCAGCTGTCCCTATATGTGTAAATTTCTGGACTCTATGCTGTTCTGCTGTATAATTGTCTATCTTTGACGCCAATACCATGCACTCTTGATTGCTGTAGCTTTATAGTAAGTCTTGAAATCAGATGGGTTAGCCACGTTATTATTTTTTCAATGTTGAATATTCTATATTCTTTGCATTTTCGTATGAAATTTACAATCAGCTTAACAATTTCGGCAAAATTTTGCTGGGATCTTGATTGGAATTGTGTTGAATCCAACGATTAATTTGGATGCGGTTTAACAACAGAGCCTTCAAATCTATAAATATGGTATATCTATTTACTCAGACCTTATTTAAATTCTCTTACCAGTATTTTGCAGTTTTCAGTGTAGAGGTTTTTATTCCTAAGTATTTCATGGTTTTGGGTGCTTTTGTAAATGGAATTTAAACAAAATTTATTTTCTGATTTTTTTGCTGCTATTGTATAAAAATACAATTTCTTTTGTTTATTAAACTTGTATCCCGTGACCTTGCTAAACTCACTTATTAGTTGTAGTAGCTGTTTTGTAGATTCCTTAGGATTTTCTGTATAAATAATTGGATCATCTATAAGAGATAGTTTTATTTCTTCTTGGTCTTTCTGTTTCCATGTCAATGATTTCTCTTCTTTATTTTTTCCTTTCTTTCACTTACTGTGGGTTTTCTTTGCTCTTTTTTGGCTTCTTAAGGGAGAAACTTTGATAACTGGTTTAAGACCTTTTCTAATATAAGCATTTACAACTATACATTTCCCACTAAATAGTACTTGAGCTGCATCACATGATTTTGATTTGTCATATTTTTATTATGATTTAATTTGAAATATTTCCTAATTTCCCTTGTGCTTTCTTATTTGACTCTTGGGCTACTTAGAAGTGCACTTTAAAGTTTCCAAATATATAGCTTTTTTTTCCTAGTTATCTTATAGTTAACTTCAAATTTAATTTCATTGTGGTCAGAGAACATATTCCATATGCTTTTAATTTTAAAGATATTTATTGAGGATTGTTGATCATACTATGTGTACTTGAAAAGAATGTGTCTTCTGCAGCTGTTGGGTGTAGTGTTCTTCAAGTATCAATTAAGTGAAAGTGGTTAATAGTATTGTTCATATTTTCTGTGTGTTCACTATCTTTTGTCTACTTCTATTAATTATTGTCTAGTTCTGTCAAGGATCCCTGGTGATGCAGTGGTTAAGTGCTTGGCTGATAACTGAAAGGTCAGCAGTTTGAACCCACCAGCCGCTCCATGAGAGAAAAATGTGACAGTCTGCTTCTATAAAGATTACAGCTTTGGAAGCCCTATGGGGCAGTTCTACTTGTCCTATAGGGTCACTGAGTCGGAATCAACTGGATGGCAATGAATTTGGTTTTGGTTGGGTTTGATAGTTCACTAGAATGACTCACAAAACTCAAGATAGTGCTAAATTTACCATTATAGCTTTATTACAGCAGAAAGGATACAAATGAAGAGATGCCTAGGGCGAGGTCTGGGAGGGTCCTGATGTCCCAAGAGACTCAACACCTTCCTGTATATTGATAACTTTCGCCTATCAGGAAGCTCATCTGAGTTTGTGTCCACAGTTTTTCTTGGGGTTTCATTACATAGCCATGATTGATTGAATCATTGCCCACATGGTAGAACTCAATCTCTAGCCCCCCTCCATCTCTCTGGAGGTTGGGCTGATTCACATGGTAGGTCTTCTGAGTCCCATACTCTCAGTTACCTCCTTAGCCCAACAAAGATTCCAGTCACTGGAAATTCTAATGGTTTAGAAGTTATCTCCCAGGAGCTAAAATTTGGACAAAGACCAGACTCTTCGGGTAAAGTAATTCTTCACCTCCCACATGGTATATATTTTTTCTGTTCATTTACTTTTAACCTGTGTCCTTATATTTAAAGTACACATCTTGTAGACAGCATGTAATTGGGTCTTTTTTAAAAAATCTATTATCAAAATTTTTGCCTTTTAATCAGTGTTATTAACTTTCAGTGCAATTATTGATATGGTTGGACTGTCTGCCATTTTAATATTTGTTTTCTGTACATCATCTAGACTTTTGTTCCTGTTATTCTTTTCCTGTCCTCTTTTGGATAAATTGTATACTTTTTGGAATTACATTTTAATTTGTCTTGCCATGAGTCGGAATCGACTCGATGGCATCTGGTTTACTGGTTTCCTGGCTTTTTAGCCGTATCTCTTTGTACTGTTTTTTTCCTTTAGTGATTATTCTAGGACTGATAATATACATCCTTAGCTTTTCATCATCTACTTAGAGTTAATATTAAAGCACTTCACATAAACCATAGGAACCTTGCAACCATACAATCCATTTTGCTCTAGATGTCATATGTGGTCTTTCTGTGTATGTTTGAAACCTCATAAGATAATGTTACATTTTTTTTGTTTTAAACAGTCATAATTTATATTAACCCTTAAATTTACCATTTTTAATGCTCTTCATTCTTTACTGAGGGTTTGAGTTTACATCTACTACCATTAAGCTCTAAGAATTCTCTTCGTTGATCTGAAAATGTCTTTATTTTGCCTTCATCTCTGAAATATATTTTCCCTAGCTGTAGAATTCTGGGTTGACAGTTTTGTATTTTAGCACTTTAAAAAACATTGTATTACCGTCTTCTGATCTCTGTTATTCCTGAAGAACAGTGCTGTATGTAATGTTCCATTTTTCTCTGGCCATTTCTTTTTATATTAGTTTTCAGCAGTTTGACTGTTGTCTTAGTTATCTAGTGCTGCTATAACAGAAATACCACAAGTGGATGGCTTTAAAAAAGAGAAATTTGTTTCATTACAGTAAAATAGGCTAAAAGTTGAAATTCAGTGTATCAGCTCCAGGGGAATGCTTCCTGTCTCTATTGGCTCTGGAGAAAGGTCCTTTTCATCAATCTTCCCATGGACTAGGAGCTTCTCTGTGCAGGAACCCTGGGTCCAAATGACACGTTATTCTCCTGGCTCTTGTTTCTTGGTGATATGAGGTTCCACTGTCTCTCTGCTCACTTCTCTCTTTTATATCCCAAAAGAAAATTGGCTGAAGACACAGTCCAATCCCGTAGATTGAGTCCTGCCTCATCAACACAACTGCCGCCCATCCCCCCTCATTAACATCATAGAGGCAGGATTTACAAAATCACATCAGATGACAAAATGGTGGACAGTCACACAATATCATGGCCCAGCCAAATTGATACACACATTTTGGGGGAACACAATTCAATCTGTGGTAACTATAATGTGCCTACTTGTCATTATCTATTTGTCCTGCTTAGCTTTTTTTTGCCGCATACTCATATTACATGTGTATTAGACTTATTGATGTTGTCCGCAAGTCTCTGTTCGTTTACTCTTCGTTTACTTTTCAGTCCGGGTTTCCCCGACTCATGTTTAGATTGTATAATTTCTGTTGATCTGTTGTGTAGTTCACTGAGACTATTGGCTGTCTCCATTCTGTGGTTAAACCCATCCAGATAATTTTTAATTTGAGATACATATTTTTTCATAATAGAATTTTCATTTGGTGGTTTTTTTTTTTTTTTTTAATTTCTCTGCTGATATTTCTTTTCATTATGAGTGTGTTTTACTTCATATTATTGAACATAGTTATAGTAGCTGCTTTCAAGTCCAGTATTGCAACATCTTTATCTTGGGGTTGGTCTCCATTGACTGTCTCTTCTCTTGAGAATATTGAGTAGTTTTCTCTTATATTCTGGACCTTGTGGATGATGTGTGTGCAGCCTCTGGATTCTGTTTTGGTCTTCTGAAGAGTATTAATATTTTTGTTACAGCATGCGCATAACTTGGTTGAATTCAGACTGCAAACTCTGTCTCTTGGGCAGCCACTCAAATTTTAATTCAGTTCTTTTAGTCCTAGCTAGGTTGCTTGGAATCTACCCTGTACAGGTGTAGTTCAGGGGTCATCCAGATATTTAGACAGTTCCTATACAAAATTTGAAACTCTTCCTCTTAGATTCTCTTGCCCCTGGGATTATCCTCTCATTTTCTGGCAGCTGTGAATTGCCTTGAACTCTACCCTTTGACTCTAAGCCAGAAAAAGACTGGAGTTTTCTACTGGAGTTTTAGCTTCCTCATATAGCACAGATTAGAGCCTGTCCCCAGACTAAACCCCTTGCTGTCAAGTTGGTTCTGACTCGTGGTGACATATAGGACAGAGTAGAACTGCCCCATAGGGTTTCTAAAGAGTGGCTGGTGGGTTCGAATTGCCAACCTTTTGGTTAACAGTCGAGTTCTTAACCATTGGGCCACCAGGCCTCCCTCAGACAAAAAATTGTAAGTAAAAAAAGGTAACACATCCCATACCATTCCTTTGTCAAAAGAGTTGACTCTCCCTTCCAGTCATCTTCCAATGTCTCCATGTAGTTTTGTTCATTGTCCAGAATTTATAGTTGTTATCTATGGGAGGGTCATTCTGAAAGGAGCTAACGTAGCTGTTACTTGGGCAAAAGGAGAATCCTTCCTGGTTAGTTTTTTTTTTTTTTTTGACAGAAGGTTGTTTAAGAAAAGGTTTTTAACCTACAGTACTTTGCTTCAGTTTTTCTTTTCTTGCTCTCACATGACACTTGTCTTTTACCTTATTGCTCACATGTGTTCATTGAATTTTAACTCAGGAAATTAATAATCTTGTAAAGTGAGAATATAAAGAAAAAGAAATGATCCCTCCCCCCAACCTGTTTCCACTTCCAAGTTTGTCCTAACCTGGCCCTGTCTGGTGTCTTTATAGCTAAAATTAGCCAAACTTGGTATTTTTAACTCAGCAATGCTTAGAAGTACTTTGGGCTGCTTTGCTGTATAGCCTGTTGAAAATAATGTGTAGCAAAAACCTCAGGAAATAGATGGAATAATGTCTATTTGTTTGCTCCAAGAAAATTTTGTTAATGACAGGATTTGCTGTGATATATGTTGCCAAGTGAAGTGTTTCCCCGTATTTTTTTTCCTTCTGTGACCATGCCTAGATGTTTATACTTTTCATGAGCTGTCATGCTATTAATTGAGGGTTTAGGTTTGCTGGAGCATTGGGAAATGATTTTTGGAAGTTGCAAATCGATTTAAAAATGATAGGTGGCTAGATGACTTCTATGTGCCTGTATTTGTGCTTAGTGCTACAGGGCATATGAAATCTGAGATTATAATGGCTTTTAAGAAGTTTAAGGTCTTGGGGGCAGGCAAGAGGGAGAGGAGGGGTGGTTTATTGTTATCTATGGCTGCACAGTAAATTACCCCAACACTTAGTGACTTTACACAATGTCTGTTACCTCACAGTTCTGTGGGTCAGGAATCTGGGGACAGTTTAGCTGAGTCCTCTGGCTCAGGATCACTCACTGGCTGCAGTGCAGTCAAGGCGATGGCCAGGGCTACAGATTAGTCTCCGTTGAAGGCATTACCAGGGAGGAGCTACTTTTAAGCCCATTTATAGAGTTGGTAGTGTTTAGTTGCTTTCAGGTTGTTCAGCTAGGGCCTTGGTTCCTTGCTAGCAGTTTTCCTTGTTGTGTGGGCTTTTGCATAAGGCAGCAAGCAAGATGGAAGCCGGAGTCTTTTTATAAATTAATTTTGGAAGTGGTATTCCATAACTTGTCATATTTTGTTTGATAGAAGCAAGTCACTAGGTGCAGCTCACACATGAGGGTGGGGGGTAGGGATTTCACAAAGGTGTGAATACAAGGATGGTAGGGGTCATTGGATCCCTGGTGGCACAATGGTTAATACCTTGGTTGTTGACTGAAAGGTCAGTGGTTCGAACCTGCCCAGCATGGAAAAAGGATCATGGGAGAAAGACCTGGCAATCTGCTCCTGTAAGGATTACTGTCTAGAAAACCCTATGGGGCAGTTATAACTCTGTCATGTGGGCTCGCAGTGAGTCAAAAATCAACTTGATGATACCTAATAACGACGACGACAACAACAGAGGGATCATTGGGAACCATCTTAGGAGTTGCATAAAACCAAAACTACTGCCGTCGAGTCAATTCCAACTCGTGGTGACCCTATAGGACTGAGTAGAACTGTCCCGTAGGGTTTCTAAGGCTGTAATCTTTACGGAAGCAGATTGCCACATCTTTCTCCTGTGGAGTGGCTCGTGGGTTTGAACCACTGACCTTTAGGTTGGCAGCAGAGTGCTTTAACCACTGCACCACCATGGCTCCTTTACCACAGGTAAACATGGGAAGGAATTATTTTTAGTTTAATTTTGAATACAAAGAGAGCTAAGCAGACAAGAGATTTCTACTAATTTAGAAGTACAAAAGATAGACACTTAAGTAGTTCATTGTACTAAACTTTACCAAGTTTTTTTGTTTTTGAAAGACTGAACATTTTATAAAGAATCTTATCTCAAAGATTGGTTTAAAGATTAACTCTAATGCAGTATTGTAATTTAAGATGCAGGGAAGTTTATGATATTTAAAAAAGATCAAGAAAATAAAGTACTATACGAGAGATTTCACTGCATCTTCTAACCTGACGTATTTTTTACGTTTATTTTGAATTTAAATTGTAATTGAGGTATGTCTAATTTTAGGAAAAGTAGAGACAGTAAAATAGTCACTTATTTAGAGGTGAGATTTCTGGCAGCTGTACCCTGGGTCATAAAATGAAGCTTTCTTATACTGTACTCTTTTTAAATGATCACTTTGTCCTGCACCCAAGGATTTGATTCAGCAGAAATTTAATGAACTGCCTACTAAGTGTTAAGCACTCAGCTAATGTGGAAAATAAGTTAGTAGTACATGCTTCCTGCTGTCCCTATCTAATTGGGAAGAAATTAATAAATAATTATAGTGTTGCCCCTTAGTTGAGCCTATAGCCATATTCAACCTCTCCTTTTATTTTTGTTTATTTGAAAGGATCTTCTTTCTGTAGTCACAGTTTGAAACTTTATCTCAATTTTCTAGCCAGTACTTTTCTACACTGACGTGAGTGAAAATAACTGAAAGTAGCATGTATTATTTCTTTTAACTTTGTTCCTTTTAAAAAAAGGGGATCTGTATTCTTCAAATGGGCTAATAGTTTTAAAGTTCATGTGTTCCTTATACTGCTAAACTCCATCCATCATGTAGTAACAGAATTGGAGAGAGAGTGGAGTGATGGTTGTTATTCTACTTTATGACTTGTTTTAAAAATCATGTTTAAAAAATACTGAAACCATATCCATTGCCATCTGGTAGATTCTGACTCATAGTGACCCTATAGGGCAGAGTAGAACTGCCCCATAGGGACCCAAGAAGTGGCTGGTGGATTCGAACTGCCAACCCTTTGGTTAGCAGCTGTAGCTCTTAACCACTGCGTGACCAGGGTTTTAAAAATCATGCTGCCCTTTATGCATTCTTTTGTGTATGTATGTCTATAGTTTGATGCCTGAAACATTTCCCACAATTTTCTGTCTTACATGTAATTCTTTGAAGAAGGTTGAGTTTCTATTTGAAGGAAACTTTCCCTGAAGTGTAACTTTTATGAATAAGTTTTTTCGCTATCTTACAAAAAGATCTGTAATATTCTAGACATGTTTTTGTTGTAGTTTAACATATTTTCAGTAGTGAAATCTTCAAAAGAATTCCTTTTTTTTTCCCGATAACATCATTGATTTCAGAAAAAAAAATCCCTTCCCTTAGCTTCAGATTAAATATAACATGAAGTATAACGTGGAAGTAATAGAAGACTTGTTAGAAAGTAATTCTGTGGAACTAATATAGTTGATAGTTAGTTAGAATCTCCTTCATGAGAATGAAATGGTCACAAGTCCAAACGCTGTAGCAGGCGGGCTAGTTTGAACCCTGTTTCTGCCATTTCCTGTGTTATGTCCTTCGTCAAGTTCCTTCACTTCTTTGGGTCTCAATTTCCAATCTGTAAAATGGGAGTATTACCCTGATGAAAACGAAACAAAAAAACCCAGACCAGTTGAGTTGATTCCAACTCAGAGTGACCCCATGAGATGTTAACAGTACTTACCAAAGAGTGTTGTTGAAGAGAGTAAATGAATTAATAAAGGCAAAGCACCTAATAAGCACTATATACATATTAGTATTTATTTTTTAGTATTAGTATCATCACATCATTGGCTCAGTAATTAATTACCTATGTCATTTAATGTCTCTGGGTTTTAGGTCTCTCATAATGTCAACCAAGAGATTTGGATTCTTTATGACAGACTGGGGATACATCAGTCTGTATTAGGTAATATAGATACTAATCTATTAATACATTTTTCCTCATTGAATCCCCGTTTTGTTAGGATTTTTGTGCCTGCAGTACAACAATGCTTTGGAACATAGGCTCTGAGAATATCTATTGTAGAGTTCAGCCTCCTGAGACAGGTTTTTTTTTTTTAAGTAATGTTTGCTTTAATTTTGTTTATTACTCATATGTCTCACAGGAAAGACCCAAGGGCTTGAAGTTGTCTGTGCTCCTTAGTGGCAGGCCAAGTCTTCATTAGTATGTGCTCAGCCAGAGCTGCCTAGGTGAGCAGGTTCCCATCCAACACATTCTCAGTCTTACACGTTTATTACATCCCTTTTTACTTCCTGCCCAGTATGATTACATTTTTCTCTTCTCTGCCCAAGCTCTTGTAAATCCCATCCCAGTTTTCCTCTCTCTTGTGATCGAAGAATATCAAAGTTGTGCGTTTTCATTCTTTATCATTCCTCTCTCTCTAGGTATGTTATTGATGACAGGGACAGATTCTTTTTTGTCGGCTGATTCATTAATTTATTAAATTTTGCAGGTTCTATAATAATTTCTTTTTAAAAATTTAGTTTTTATTTTGATTCAGGTAAGAGGTTATACCCCATTAAAGGAAGATAGTACAATAAGGATTTTTAATAAAGGTTACTCTCACCATTTCTGTGACTGCATTTAGTAAGTCCTTTAAGATATGTTTTCTGTATATTATTTACCTCAATGACTTCTTCCTATTTTAAGAGATTTTTCTCCTGGGTAGTATGACCCAACAGTTTTGATGAAAAGTTTTCTAAAACATTCTGTCTTTAGTTTTACTGATCATTTTATCATCTTGGGTGATTCTGGATCGGTTATTATATTGAATGGCATTTGTAGTTAACATATATATAGATAGATAGATAGATAGATAGATATTGTGGGATAAAGAGTTTAGTAGTGATATATTGGCATTTCTACTTTTTTTTTTTTTAACCTTAGTATTTCTCAGAAAGATGAATGATATACAACTATGTAGTCTTTAGGAAAAGTTTTACTTTTCCACATATCTGGAGGTCTTGCTTCCCAGATAGTTTTTTTGCCTTGCAGAAAATAATGTTGTTTGCTGCCATTAATTGTATCTGCTGTTTGTCAGTGGCATTCACAGTGTTTTTGCTGTATCCCTTAAATAGTGGGCTGTGACAGCAGGACCTAATTGTTACTAGCAAGCAACTCCTTTTTTCTGATTCTTAGCAATTTTTTTGAACAAATAGGAATGGATAAAAGTTATTTATATATTTAATAAATTTACTGGTGGTAATGATTGGTTAATTGAGTCAGTCTTTTTCCCCTAGAGCATACCCATGTTTTATCTCTAAAGTTTCAGTTTTGGTTTCTTTAAAGTGGAGAGAGTACTTAGACACGTGCAAACTATTCTGAATATAGAATTCTGCTAGACTTGTATGATCTCTCCCCCCATCTTTTACGTATGTCTCACAGTTCTTTAGTGATTCACCTTGATAGAAACTTTCCAGAGCATGAAACTTAATTTTCATTGAGTTTTCTATATACTCACATTGTGTTGTATCAGTTTGCATACTATTTAAATTGCATGCTTATAAGTACCATTGGAATGAATACATTTTGACACAAACACAGCTGTCTCTTAATAAGTATAAAGCTGTTATGGATTGAATTGGGTCCCCCAAAAATATGTGTTGTAATTACTAAACTTTATGCCTCTGGAGGAGCTCTGCTGGCACAGTGGTTAAGAGCTATGACTGCTAACCAAAGGTCAGCAGTTCGAATCTACCAGCCACTCTTGGGAACCCTATGGGGCAGTTCTGCTCTGTCCTGTAGGGCTGCTGTGAGTCAGAATTGACTTGATAGCAAGGGATTTTTTATGCCTGTGGATAAAATCTCATTTGGGAATTGGTTGTCTGTGTTATGTTAATGAGGCAGGATTAGTATAGGGTGTATCTTGAGTCAGTCTCATGAGATATAAAAGCGATTAAATTCAAGCTAGCAAGCAGAGATGGGGGAAGAGACATGCAAGTCACAGGAAGATTGCCTAGGAGCAGAAGCTCAGAAGAGGCAAAGACCTTCCTCCAGAGCGACAGAGAGAGAAAGCCTCCCCTAGAGCCAGTGCTCAGAATTCAGACGTCTAGCCTCCTAAACTGTAAGAAAATAAATTACTGTTTGTTAAAGCCATCCACTTGTGGTATTTCTGTTATAGCAGCACTAGATAATTAAGATGATTTGGTACTGAGAAGTAGAGGTGCTGCTCTAACAAATACCTACAGTGTGAAAGTGATTTTGGAATTGGATAATGGGTGGAGGCTGGAAGAGTTTTAAGGTGGCTAATAGTAGAAACCTTAGATGGCCTTGAAGAGACTGTTGGTAGAATTATGGATGTCAAAGACAATTCTGGTGCAGCTCAGAGATTAGCAGAACTATTGGAAGAAGCACAAGAAGCAGGGCCTTCACGATTTCAAAGGGTGGGGCCATGGTTTCCTGGATCTCGAAGGGTGGCACCACAGCCTCGTAGGTTTCAAAGACTTGAGCTTCGCCAGCTCGGTTCTGGAGTGTGGGGCTGCCATTAAGGTGTGCCAGGGGGATGGGGCCACCACCCAAAGATGAGGGCACAGGGTTACCATGCCCAAGGGGCAGAAGAACAGACAGGGCCTGCTGGGGCCGAGGGGGATGGAGTCGCTGCTCAAATGAACTGGGAGTACGGTGCTGCCCAAAGCCGAAGGAGCAGAGTTGTTGTCTCAGTGTGCCTAGAAGGCGGAGCTGAAACCCAGGGCTGAGGGTCCTCCACCTAAAATCCAGAGAATGTGGCCAACACCCAGAGTCTGGAGACAGGGCCATTGCCTGGATGGTCTTAGAGAACAGAATTATTTTCAAGCCTTTAGAGCTAATGTAAATTGTTCTGCTGGGTTTTGGACATGCTTGATGCCTGTTATCCCTTCTTTCCCTGCAACTTCTCCCATTTGTAATGGAAATGTGTAGTTTGTGCCTGTTCCAACATTATAGTTTGGAAACAGGTAACTTGTATTCTAGATTTCACAGGCTCACAGATGAAGAGAAATGTTGCCCCAGGACAGAATATGCCTAAAGTCTCACTCATATTTGATTTAGAATATTCAGTAGATGAGATTTTGGATGTGGAGTTGATTTAAGACTTTTAGGCTGATGTGATGGGGTAAATGTTTTTTTGTTTTTGTTTTTTTTAATTATATTTTAGATGAAGGTTTACAGAACAAATAGTTTCTCATTAAACAGTCAGTACACATATTGTTTTATGACATTGGTTAACAACCCACAACATGTCAACCCTTTCTCTTCTCGACTTTTTTTTTTTTTTTTTTTTTTTTTGGTGAAAATACACATAGCCAAAGATATACCATTTCAGAAATTTCTACATGCACAGTTCGGTGACATCGACTACACTCTTCCAATTGTGCTGCTATTCTCACTTTAGATGAAGGTTTACAGATCAAAATAGTTTCTCATTAAACAGTTAGTGCACGTGTTGCCCTATGACAATGGTTAACAACCTCACAACACATCAACACTATCCTTACTCAACCTTGGGTTCCCTATCACCAGCTTTCCTGTCCCCTTCTGCCTTCTGGCCCTTGTCCCTGGACTGCTATGCCTCATTAGTCCCATTTGGTTTTATGGGGCTGTCCACTCCCCGGCTGAATGGTGAACCTCGGAAATGACTTCACCACTGAGCTGAAAGGGTGTCTGGGGGCCATACTCTCGGGGTTTCTCCAGTCTCCTTTAGGCCAGTAAATCTGTTTTTTTTTTTTTTTTTTGTGAGTTAGAATTTTGTTCTGTATCCTTCTCCGACTCTCTCCAGAACCCTCTGTTGTGATCGCGGTCAGAGCAGTCAGTGGTGGTAGCCAGGCACCATCTAGCTGTACTGGACTCAGTCTGGTGGAGGCCTTGGTAGCTGTGGACAATTAGTCCTTCGAACTAATCTTTTCCTTGTATCCTGTTCTCTTCATTCTCCCTTGCTCCCGAAGGGATGAAACCAGTGGAGTATCTTAGATGGCTGTTCACAGGCTTTTAAGACCCCAGATGCTACTCACCAAGGTAGAATGTAGAACATTGTCTTTATAAACTATGTCATGCCAATTGAGCTAGATGTTCCCCGAGACCATGGTCCCCACAACCCTCCACCCAGCAGTTCAGTCCCTTGGGGAGTTTGGTTGTGCCTTTGGAGCTTCCATGACCTTTCCTTGTACGAGTTGTGGTGGTTTCCCCTGTATTGTATACTGTCTCACCCTACACCAAAGTTACCACTTATCTATTCCCCCTCTACCCTGCCCATCCCCTGTAACCAAGATTGTTACTTTTTGTGTGTAAACTTTTTCATGAGTTTTTACAATAGTGGTCTTATACAATATTTGTTCTTTTGTGATTGACTTATTTCACTCAGCATAATGTCCTCCAGTTTCATCGATGTTATGAGATGCTTCACAGATTCATCGTTGTTCTTTCTCGTTGCATAGTACTCCGTTGTGTGTATGTACCATAGTTTTGTTTATCCATTTCCTCTGTTGTTGGGCATCTAGGTTGTTTCCATCGTTTTGCTGTTGTGAACAATGCCGCTATGAACATGGGTGTGTATGTGTCTATTCCTGTGACGGCTCTTATTTCTCTAGGATATATTCCTAGGAGTGGGATTGCTGGATCGTATGGTATTTCTATTTCTAGCTTTCTAAGGAAACGCCATATCATTTTCCAAAATGGTTGTATTATTTTGCATTCCCATAAATGTGTTTTGCATGTGGGAGGGACATGAATTTTGGGGGGCCAAAGGGTGGAGTGTTATGGATTGAATTGTGTCCCACGAAAGTATGTGTTGTAAATCCTAACCTTTATGCCTGTGGTTATAATCCCATTTGGGAATGGGTTGTTTTTGTTATGTTAATAACAGAGGATTAATGTATTGTGTATCTTGAAGCAATCTGTATCTTGAGGCAATCTCTTTTGAGATACAAAAGAGATTAAATGCAAGCCAGCAAGCAGAGACTGGGGAAGAAAGATGCCTAGCCCATGAAGATTGCCCAGGAGCAGAGAAGCTCAGAAGAGACACGGACCTTCCTCCAGAGCCAGTAGAGAAAGCCTTCCCGTAGAGCCAGCACTCTGAATTCTGATTTCTAGTCTCCTAAACTGTGAGAAAATAAATTTCTGTTTGTTAAAGCCACCCACTTGTGTTTCTTTTATAGTAGCACTAGATAACTAAGACAACAGCCTAATTGATGGGAGTTGGAGTGCAAGGCAATTAGGGAGTAGTAGTTTAGTAGCCCTGAGTGTTTACAGTGTTAATGGTATGTTTTATTGGTGGAAAGGAGGGGCTTTGATAGATTTATCCAGTTGGACACTGGAGGTCTGTGAGGTAGGGAAAGCAATTTGACCTTTTGTTCTGGGTTTCTGAGAGTCCCCAGGACAGAGGCTCACCTGGGGGTCTGATATTGACTCAGCCTCGTGGTGAGACCAATAAAGGCTTTGGAAGATGGTGTTTCAGTGGAGCTTCCAGGTTCATGACCATGCAAGGGAGAGGTAGCGTGTTCCTCTTTAGGACGTGGAAGCTCTGCTGTGGGACCCCTCTTGGGCATTACCCTATGCATCTCTTCATTTATATATATTGAAGCTGTTATCAGAGGTATGGTGGCTCCTATGAGCTCTGTAAGCCTTTCCAGCAAATTGTTGGACCCAAAGGAGCAGGGGGAGCTGGTTGTTCTGAAGTAGAGGGAGTTACGTGGTCTCCTGAGCTTGTGGCCAGTATCCGTTGACTCAGCCCCTGGTGGGTGAGGATGAGAGCGAGCTGGGGTCTGAACTGAACAAGGAAGGGAAGCTGAGATTTCAGTCGACGCAGCTGGTGCGTGGAGTGGGATTTGTTATATACTGCACAATTTGGATTCAGAGGTGGGTGATCTTAATTTCCCTGGACTGGCTTGATACAATTGATGACTCTGGAGAGACTCGCTTGAGCAGTCCTGACCGCACAAGGTTAGAAATGGGAGTTTCAGTGGCATATTTGGGGGCTCTTACTTTAAAGTTACAGATTTTTACTTTTTACATTTAATATCTCTTACTACATTTCAGATCACTTCCTTAGTGAGTAAATATGAGAAGACATGAACAGTGGTGCCATCTCTTTAGGGGTTTAACGTCTGATGCTGGTAAAGAAATGATATGCATAGTGTATTTGGAGAGTACAGAGAATAAGTTCCTGTTTGGGAGGGAGAAGAGAAGCTTTTAAGAGGAGGTGACACTTGTTTCTAAATTTTGAAAGACAGATCAGAATTAGGCAGAAGATATTTGGGAGAGGAAATGGGGCAGATAGTCATTTCAGGGAGAAGAAAAGGCATGTATGTGTTAAGACTTGGAGGTATGAACACATATAGCATAACTGTTATTCAGGAGTGTTGGATTTTTGGTCTGTTTTGAACACTGATGTGCCCCTAATACTAGGATGGTAGAACAGTGTTTGGCACACATTGTGTCCTCAATAAGTACTTGAAAAACTGAAAAGGTCAAGGCAAGCAGCGGCCAGATCACAGTGGACCTTGTTTAACATGCTGTGGAGCAAGAGTTTATCCTGAAGACAGTCTTTGAAGTACTGTGTTTTAACCAGAAGAGTGACATGATCAGATTTGATTTTGAAAAATATTCCTCTAGCAGCACATTTGGAATGGATTATTGGCAGGGGGGATGAGATTGCAGTCAGAAATACCAGGTAGGAGACTATTGAAATAATCCAGTTGAGAAAATAGGGAGGGCTCAAATTAAAGTGTTTGAGCATTGTGAGCAAAGGGATAAAGAATTGTAGAAGTCTTTAGGAAATTGAATTGACAAGCCTTGGTGACTGTGTTCATGGGGGGAGGGTGAGTGAAGGGCAGGGACAATTCTGGAGTGGCCCCTAGGTTTTCAGCTTAGGGACCTAGATTCCAGAGTGGTAGTGGTGGTGCTGTGAACTGAGAGAGAAAGCACTCTGTGTAACTCAACACAGGACACACTGCTTGTAGCTTATTTTCCTGTTTGAAGAAAATATATGTTTAGTGTTTCTGAGTATATAATGTTTTATAACTGAGATGGCTTAGCTCAGTTTTACTGTATGCCAGGAGCTGTAGACTATCGACTTGAACATATTTGTGGAATTGAGTTGAAACCTAACACTGTGTTTACACTAAGCCCCTTTAATGATTGAAGTGTTATAAAATTGCAGACTCAAGCAAAACATTTGACATCAGAATAAGATGAAAATCCTAACTTTAAAATCCGCATCATATGCATGAGAAAGCTGGACAATGAATAAGAAAGACTGAAAAAGAATTGACGCCTTTGAATTGTGGTGTTGGCGAAGAATATTGAATATATATACCATGGACTGCCAAAAGAACAAACAGGTCTGTCTTGGAAGAAGTACAACCAGAATGCTCCTTAGAAGCAAGGATGGCGAGACTGCATCTTACATACTTTGGACATGTTGTCAGGAGGGATCAGTCCCTGGAGAGGGACATCGTGCTTGGTAGAGGATCAGTGAAAAAGAGGAAGACCCTCAATGAGATGGATTGACACAGTAGCTGCAACAATGGACTCGAACATAGCAACGATTCTGAGTATGGTGCAAGACCGGGCAGTGTTTCGTCTGTAGTACACAGGGTCACTATGAGTCGGAACCGAGTGATGGCACCTAACAACAACAACAACCTAGTTCATTGAGTGACTCAATAGCATAACAAATAAGATGTTAATTCTCTTTATCTAGGGTAAACTCTCTAAGTGCCTAGTAATATGTTGTTGTTAGTTGCCATCGAGTCGATTCTGACTTACATTGACTCAATATGTACAGAGTAGAACTACTCTGTAGGGTTTTCAAGACTGTGACCTTTTGGAAGCAGATTGCCAGGCCTTTTATAAAGGTGCGTCTGACTGGTTTGAACTGCCAACCTTTTGGCTAGTAGTCGACTGCTTAGTATAGTAGAAGTTATTGTGCAAACTTTGACAAATTACCACAGACTAGGCTCTATGCAAGGAGCCCTGGTGGCACAATGGTTAAGCACTTGGCTGCTAACCGAAGGGTTAGCAGTTCGAACCTACCTACAGCTTTGTGGAAGAAAAGACCTGGTGATCTGCTGCCACAGAGATTGCAACCTAGAAGACCCGTGGGGCAGTTCATCTCTGTCCTGTAGGGTCACTATGAGTCAGAATCGGCTGGATGGCACACAGCAACAAGGCTCTGTGCTGCATATCGGGGATTCAAAGATGAATTACATGCTTCTCATTTTCATATGTATGTGTGAATGAATGAGTTGGGACCATGACTTTCGATAGTGATACACTTTACAGCATGTCACGTGCTACTTTGAGAATATCAATAAAATGCTAGGTATTATCCAAAATTTTTCTCTTTCCTTTGGTTACCTCTTCATCCTCCCCTCACGTCATCTTATCTGTCAGCAAATTCTGATTGCTGTGTTTCCAGTGTACGTCATACCTGCTTCCCACTTCTCTTTTTTCTCCTTTGCCTCTATCCGTTCCAAGTTTCAACATACATACATTTCACACTAGTCTTCCTGGTTCAGCTCTTACTTTCCGCCTTTCAGAATCCCTTCTCTGTGTAGTAGCTAGAGTGAGCTTTTAAAAATTGAGTCTTGTTTTGCTTAAAGCTTCCCAGTACAAAAATTCCAGCTCCTTACTATGGCTCCCGTGTTACATCCTCAGGGAGTACTGCTTGCTGAAAGATCGATGAGTACTATGGGACCTCAGAGGAGGGAATGATCAATTCTGACTTTGGGGCTCTGAGAAAGACGAAGGAATAGTATTTGATCCAGATCTTGGTAGATGAGTAGGGTTTTGTTAGGTGAAATTACGTATTGAATAAGAATTGAAAGAATGCTTACCGTGTGCCGTTGTTGTTATTAGTTGCTGTTGAGTCAGCCCCCGACTCACGGTGACTCCATGCACAACAGAGCAAAATACTGCCCGGTCCTGAGCCATCCCCACTATCAGTTGTGGGTCAGACCATTGTTCCATAGGGTTTTCAGTGGCTGATTTCAGAAGTAGATTGTCAGGCCTTTCTTCCTAGTCCATCTTAGTCTGGAAGCTCTGCTGAAACCTGTTTAGCATCATAGCAACACGCAAGCCTCCACTGACAAAGGGGAGGTTGGCTGCACATGAAGTGCATTGACTGGGAATTGAATCTGGATCTCCCGCGTGGAAGGTGAGAATACCACCACTGAACCAACACTCTGCTAGGCACTGTCTCATTCATGTTTTCTCTTGAAAAGCAATGGCTAACGTATGGGGTCTTTGAAAGGAAGTTGCTATTTGTCATAGGTTTGGTTTTATTGTAACCTCAATAAATAGCATATACAAGAAAAACCAAGCAGTCCTTAGTCTGCTTAAATACCATGAAGCATTTCATTCACTGGTACCTGTAAGAATAGAATTTGGCCAGCACTGCTTGACCAGCCTCATTTTTAACCATCACATATACTGTTCAGGAAATTTGACTGTATTTAGAAATGCCACAAAATTTTAATGCAGTGTCTTCCAGTCTTCTGATACCAATTTTTGTTTTAAAATGACAAAAGTAACATCAGGAAGATTAAGTATAACCAACTATATGTACCAATTGTATTTGGTTATAAAATGAAGCTTTTGTTTGTAACTAATTTAGGACCACATCTTCACAAAAATACAGCTTAGTAATTTACTAATTTAATCTTTTGCATAGTTCCTTTACTGACTCAGAATCTTGAAGATTTTGACTAGGTGTTCATTTTGAGACTGGTCATGATGCAGATAGAACAGTACTATAAAGAGTATAAAAATTTTTATCGTTTGCTGTGCTTGTTTAGATCTTCATTTTCTTTTAAAATTTTTTTTTGTCTTTTTGGCTCTTCAGTAGCTGTGATTCTTAACTCCTGCCTCACTTCCTTGTCATGAGCTGTGTTTCCCTGAGAAACTGCACATACGTGCATAAATTCAGGAATTCCAAAGTTCATTTTACTTGTTGACATTTTTGGCTAAAAATCCTCCTCTCGAAAGCTGGAAATTCTTACTCAGAAGAACTTGTATTCTTTTCCTAGCATTGCTTTATTGCTTGTAATATAAGCTAACATACAGACAGTAATATTTTTTTGGTTGTGGCTAATACCAGTTACATGTTAAAGTAGGCCCTTGATTTAAGTGTTTTACTGGAGCGGAGAGATATGGAAAAAATATGGATAATGTAGAGAATTGTCCAGGAAGCTAAAATTACTACATTTAATAATTTGTCCTTTATTTTGAGATTTTTATTCCTATTTTTAGATACCAAAAAAATCCTCATTTTAACAAGTGATGGTGGTCCTTTCCCATCTCCTCTTGTCACCACCCCCACCCCAAATTTCCTACCTGGTAAGGTAAAATATTTGCCACCAATTCTATATCGATTCATGCAATCTGTTTTTGATGTTTATAGTTCTGTGAAACTCAAAACTGGGTAATATTGCCTTATTTTGTGCATCACTACCAAGATTGGAGTTGATGTCTGTCCTAGTGAGGAGATGTCCTCAGATGCTATGGAAAGGAACTGAAGGGCTTCAGTTGCCTTTGCCACTGAGAACCACAGTGGCAGTGCCGTCCCTTTCTGGCTGGGCCTTGATGTGTCTTCTCTGAGGGCCTGATGTCTTTCCTAGGACTACAGAGTTTTGGGGGCTTATTTATCCCTTCACAGCTTGCCATAGGCCCATGTGACTTTACTACTTCTCCAATAACACCTCAGCTCTTACCCATATTTTATTTTTCTCTTTATTCTTGGCTTCTCCTGGTGCTTCTTGGCTTTGTTTGGAGCTGGATTTGTATCCTTAGCTTCTCAGTTGGAAGATTTCTTTCCATCTTACATTAGAAAACTAATAAATTAATTTTTGTATCTTTGGCCTTTCTTGGCTACTTGGTGGATGTGTTTGTTTGGAGATGTCCTTGTTTCTATGGTTATAGCTTTCCCAAGAAAAGCTTACCAGACATTTGATTGCTGACTGACTAGGTAGTTTGTATATATCTTGGTTAATTAAGCACTAGTCAAAGCTGTTCAATTAACTATGTGTTTCAGTATTTGGAACATGTCCAGCAACCCACTGTACAGCAATGGGGAAGAAAAAGGTGAAGGAAAACATCGGCGTGTCCTATATAAACCTCCTAGTTTTAGATTTCCCATACTTTTATTTATTTATTTTTACCTTTTTAAAACATCTTTTGTTTTGTTTTTTTCTGAGGCATGGAGTGCCCCACTTTACAAAATAGGGATTTAATTATTGCTTTAGCTTATAGGATCCCACTGGGACTTCTTGAAGAGATGTTATTTCTTGAACCTTAGAAAACATTATATATAGGTCCCAATATTTTAAGTTTTGAAAACTGGAAAATACAGTTTCATATTAATTTGCAAATTTATTGAATTGTTATTTGGAGTTAGTAAGTTTAGTTTTTGAATTGTAAGCTGTAGGAGGCACTTTGCTGTAGCTCGTCTCATGTCATCTTTGCATAGGTTCTGCAAATGTCACTTAACAAGTATTTCTGTTGTGAGTGATGAAGAGATTTCAGCTGCTATGCTGACAAATGCCCTTTAATCAATCTTTAAAAAATAATCAAGCTTTAGTCATTGGCTTGTTTTTATTACCAGAAATATGTTACCAAAACATTTTAGTGTGGCATAAAAATTTAGACAGCACCACTGGGCTTATTTCAGTGTTTGTGCTGCACAAATACTATTACAAGTTAGTTTTTGTAAAATTTGTCTAATGGAAAATTGTAACCCTGCTGTTAGTTCTAAAGCAGTTTTATTTCTCGATGCTGTAAACTGTTTAGGCCTCCGGTGGTCTGTCATCACATCCCACTACAAAACACACACCTCCTCCCTTAAATCTGCTTTATCTGTCCTGGGTGGGCTGAGAGAGGGCACAGAGGCAGGAGTCAGGGGAGAGTGTGAAAGTGACTCTCTGCTTCTGAGGACATGGGGGAAGAACCCACATTATTTACTATTTAAAATCTTTGAGGCTGAAATTGTTCGAGTGAGCAACACTTTGGTTAAAGATAAAGAGTCAGGTGAGCTAGTTAGGAGCACCTCTACTAACTACTGCTTAAGCATCTTAAGCATCAGATAAGCCTTCTCTGTGAAGGTTTCAATTGAGTTAATAGCCCGGAGTTACTAATGTACCTGCTTTCTTCTGTTGCTCACTTTTGGCCCTTTGAGTTTTTTAATTCAAAATGTAAAATTCAAATCAGTCTTTTTTTCTAGCAGTATTATAGTATTATTGGGACCCCTGGTGGCACAGTGGTTAAGAGCTTGGCTGCTAACCAAAAGGTTAGCAGTTTGAATCCACCAGCTGCTCTTTAGAAACCCTGTGGGGCAGTTCTGCTCTGTCCTGTAGGGTTGCTATGAGTTGGAACCTACTCAATGGCAAATAACAACATTACAGAATATTTGAAAGGTTGAAGCTGTTGCTTAATATGAAATTGAGATCATCTCTCCATTTTATTTGTTTGTCTATCTCAGTCTCACTTAGTAACAAATAATTGAGACGGAGCTGAGATTTAGATTCTTTTTCATGGAATTGGTCTTTGCCTCTTAAATATTAATTTCTATAGGTTCTAGATGGATCCTTAGAAATCCTCTTGTTTTACATTTTTGAATTGAGAATTTCAAATACAGGATGTTAAGTATTTTGTCCAAAGTTTATAATACTCCAGTGTTGTGTGAACGTGCGTGTGTGTATCAGGAATCACAGACTCAGTCACGTCCCATCCGTTCATTGTGAGTGGTCACCCAGAATCTCAAGGGCAAATAGAGCTTCTCACAATTGGTTGTGTAGACCTTGAAGCAAGCAAGATAATAAAAACAATCTTGCCAGTGAAGAAGGGGAAATCACAGACAGGTCACCAGTGTAATAAGCACATACGAAATTAGACATGTGATGATGGATTTAAATTTGTGGTTGTATTCAGTTTAGGGAATGAAGTAGATACTCAGCTTGAGAAAAAACATTTCTTGTGCTTCTTGTGTATGTGGTTTTTGTGGCTCTTGATCTCTTCCTTCTGGTCCCTCATTACACTTCATTTTTTTCTCTGTTTTTCCCAGTAGACTCTACTTACAAGGACAGGAAGCCTCTGTCTTGTTCACTGTTGTTTTCAGCACCGAGTAATAGCAATAATTGTTGATTGACTGCCAAGTTGGCTTACCCTGCTTTACGTGGCTATACGGGGCACTCACCACATTTTATAAATCCTAAGTTTGAAATATCTAAATTTTATTTTTACAGTGAACAGAGTATCTGTCAGGCAAGAGCTGCTGTGATGGTTTATGATGATGCCAATAAGAAGTGGGTGCCAGCTGGTGGCTCAACTGGGTTCAGCAGAGTCCATATATATCACCATACAGGCAACAACACATTCAGAGTGGTGGGCAGGAAGATTCAGGACCATCAGGTAAGGGTCTGTTAAAATTCTTATTTAAAGCTAATCTATGTAGTATTAAAAGAGGACTTGATATATTCAGTAAAATAAAGTAATGCTATAAGACTCTCATCAAAATAGCCTGTATGGGGAAAACTATACGTTTTGTCCTTCCGCCTTACCCCTTTCCACCTTTTATGAGATATGGATTTAGCTGAAGTTTTAGAACTGACTGTAGAAAAATATAAATACTCCTTTTTCTATTATGACTCTTCCTTAGAGCCGCTGGCCTTCCAACTAGGTAGTTTTTGGGATCTAAAGTAATTTAGGACAAACAAAAATGAAAACCTACTTCTCTTAGTCATCTAGTGCTGCCATAACAGAAATACCACAAATGGGTGGCTTTAACAGACAGATTTGTTTTCTCACAGTTTAGGAGGCTAGAAGTCCAAATTCAGGGTGTCAGCTCTAGGGGAAGGCTTTCTCTCTCTGTTGGCTCTCGAGGAAGGTCCTATCTCTTCTGAGGTTCTGCTCCTGGACAGTCTTTACGTGGCTTGGCATCTCTCTTCCCCCATCTCTGCTTGTCCAATCTGCTCTTTTTATATCTTGTAAGAAATTGATTTAAAACACACCCTACACCAGTCCTGTCTTATTAACATGACAGAGACAACCCATTCCAAAATAAGATTATAACCACAGGCATACCCGTGGATTCCAACTCATAGCAACCCTATAGGACAGAGTAGAACTGCCCCGTAGGGGTTTCTGAGGAGCAGCTGGCAGATTCAAACTGCTGACCTTTTGGTTGGCAGCCAAGCTTTTAACCAGTGCACCAGCAGGGCTCCAACCACAGACCTAGAGGTTAGGATTTACAACACATATTTTTGGGGGACACAATCTTTTGAACCCCCCCCCCCACCAAAATTCATGTCCTTCCCACATGCAAAACACATTCCCCCCATCACATCACCCCAGAAGTCTTAAATCTACTCCAAGTCCAAAATCTCATCTTCTGAATCATCTAAATCAAATACGGGTGAGACTTTAGGTGAATTATATCCTGGGGTAAAGTGTCTTTTCATCTTTGAACTGAAATCTAGAATACAAGTTACCTGTTTTCAAAATACAGTGGTGGAACATGTACAAGGTAGACATTTCTATAACAAATGGGAGAAATTAGAGGAAAAGAAGGAATAACAGGCACTAGGCAAGTCCAAAACCCAGCAGAATAATTTACGTTAGTTCTCAAGGCTTGAAAATAGTTCTCTGTTCTTTGAGACCATCTGGGCAATGGCTTTGCCTCCAAACTCCGGGTGTTAACCATGCCCTCTGGATTCTGGGTAGAGGCCCCTCAGCTCTGGGCTTCTGCGCCACCTTCCATGCCCACTGGGATGGCAGCTCTGCTCCCTTGGCTTTGGCCCGGGGCCCCATTCTCCTCGTCCATTTGCGTGGTGACTCCACCCTCTTGGCTTCTAGCAGGCCCCATTCTTCTGCTGTCCCTTAGGCATGGTAGCCCCACCCCCTCAGCTTTGTGCAGTAGCCCCATCCTCTTGGCCAAACTGAATGGCAGCCGCAGATTCCAGAACCGAGTTGGTGAAGATCTGACTCTTTGAAACCTAGGAGGCTGTGGCTCTGCCCTTTGAGACCCCAGAGGCTGTGGCCCCACCCTTAGGGACCTAGCTCTGCTTCCTGTGTTCCTTCGGTAGTGCTGCAGATCTCCCAGCTCCTCCAGGGATGGCTCTTTTCTTTTTTTGGAGCACAACAGGTTTAGATCCTTTGGCTTGTTTCCTGCCTGTAGAATTCCAAAAAGGCAGACAGTGTTCTTTCCTTTTGCTCTTTCTCTGTCCCCTTCAGTCTAAGCTGATGGGTTTTCTGCTGTGGTAGTTGGTTAGATGCAATTCAATTCAAAACATTTCTTAAATAGCAGATTACATATTTTAGGAATTCTTTTCCTGCCAAAAGTATGGGATGTAGGGATTGAAAAAGGAGTTAAAAGTGTGAATAATGCCAGAGAATACTGTTAAATTCATATATGATAGAAAAATAGTAGATATTAAGGTTACTGGAATAGTTAGGCTTTTGTAATTCACATCAAGGACAACAGCTAAGCTTTTACTAATTCCTTGCTCTGGATTTCCTACAAGGTGACTGGATTATCTGGTGACTTGATTTCTTAAAGAGATTAGGAGCATAGAGGAAAATGTAGGTAGGGTCTTACTTAGCAGTAAGTGCAGTGAAACCTGTGAGGGCCTGCTTTGTTTTTCCGGTCTTGCAGTTTTCCACCTTTGACAGGGTGCAGCCTTTCCACTTTTCTGTCATCTGTTAGTGGAAAATATTTGAGTTTTCCTGCTCTGATAGGTTTCTGCCTTTCCGGCTTTTGCAGGTTTTACTCTATATGATGATAGCAGCGAGAACTTTTAAAAAAAGAGTAAATTTATGAAATACTTCTGGTTTGGGTAAAATGGTAGAATCAACCAGTGTTAAAACTACAAATGTAGGAAAATGTAACACATTTTCATTATCAGTTCCTGTCTGAGCTCTAACAAGAGGAAGGGAGAGCCCTAGATTTCCACTAGGAAACAGTGGCGTAGTACATAGACAGAGGCTGCAAAAGCCCTGAGTTTCGGGGTGGAGATTATGGGCTGGTAATAGTAGCTAGGGACTTAGGTTTGTTCTAGGTACATACAGGGACTGTGGGCCTGGGATAGCTTGGGTTTTCAAGCTGCTATCTGTGCATAAAGCTATGGATCTTAAAGGAGCCACATCTGTCAGCACAGGGAAGCAAAGGAGTTTGTTTCTGTCTGAGCTGGTTTAGGAGTTGCCCTGAGAAATGGGGATCTCAAACTTCACTTACACAATTCCAATCAAGAAATTTAACAAGGACAGATTCTAGGCCAGTGAAACTCCTGCGGTGTGTAGCAAAAACAAATGCAGCACTCTCTTGGAGGGGAGCTTTCAGTCACTCCACAGAAAGAGCAAGTCACTGAATTTACCAAGTATATTGATATGATAAAAACTGTCCCAGTCTGTCCCTCGTTATCGCTTCTCAGATTACCTTCTCTCTGCCTATTCCCCATGCCCTGACCCCCTACTCCCCAGTCTCCCTCCTTTTTCCTCTGCACCCCAACTCGCCCCCAGTCTCTGCGGCCATGCCCCTCTCTGCCCCACTTGTGCTGAGGCCTTTCTCCACATTTTGTTGTTCCTCCAGCAGAGCATCCCAGTAGCGAGTGAAGCCAGAGACAAACCAAATAGTCCCTAAGATAGTATTATAAAGAAAAAATGAAAACTGGACAACGAAAACATTGTCGGGTTTGTTGAACACTCTTTAACACAACATTCCAAACAAATAGCTGTAAAATAAATAAAATTTGACGCATTGGTCATTTGAGAGTATTGGTGAAAAATCCTAAAAGTATCTAAATGTCGGCAAAAAATGAATATTTAAAAATAATTAGAAATAAATCTGTATAAGCCATAAAATTTCCACAGTAAACACTGAAATTTTTATTTATAAGAGAATTAAACCATTCTATGACCCCTCACTTCTGACATATGGAGTGTTTCTTAAAATGTTTGGAAATTTAAATACACACTTCTAAATAACTCATGATACTAAGATGAAATCATCATGAAGATTAGAAGATAACTTAGAAATTAAGAAAATATTAGACCTGAGTGACAAGATATTGCATATAGAAATTTGTGGGATGAAGCTCTGGATCTCCTCAGGGGGACAAGTCTTAACTGCATATAGTAGGAAAAAAGGTGGAATAAAAAGTAATGAGCTTAACCCAAAGAAAGCAGAAGGAAATATTAAAGATAAGAATAGAAATTAATTAAATAAAATAAATAATAAAATAAAATAAAATAGATCTACAATCATAAAATAAATCAGTTAATAATCTATCCCTAAAACTTAAGCAAAGGGGCGCAGGGGTTCAGAGCATTTACAAACAAAATCTAAAAGCCTTCAACATATTATCTGTCTCATGCAAACTATTATAGAGAATAGTATGTTATGTTGTTGGGTGCCGTCGTTAGGAAATGTTGAGTCGATGCTGACTCATAGCGATCCCTATCATTTTGATATCTAAAACATAGAAGGAGAGAAAAAAATTATTAAACACATCTAAACTTTCTGTTTAAAAAAAATTACTCACCATTTATTTGTAAAATTGAGTGTGTACAAAGTGTGTAAATGTAACCATCACCAACTGCTGTTGAGTCGATTCCAACTCCTGGTGACCCCATATGTTTCACAGTAGAATTGCACTCCATAGGGTTCTCAATGGCTGTGTCCTTTAAGTAGATTGCCAGACCTTTCTTCCATGTAGAAACATACATTATATTAAAATATTGCACTTCTCTACCTAACACTTATTAAGTTCTAGGCACTGTGCTTAGGTTTTATATTAGATAATACAATTTCTGACCTCAGATATGCAGGTAAGAATGGAGATGCTAAACATGTAAGCAAAGAAGTATAGTAAAGTGTGTCAATTACTATGATAAATCTCAATAGTACAGTGAAGGCAGAAATCGTCACTTTGTTGAGAAGACGGGAGACTTCATAGACAATGTAATATCCTGAGCCAAGTCACATGGAAGAATAGGTGTTCACTGCACTGTTTACTTCATTATAATCGGGCAAAAAATAGATGGGTATGTATAGGATAGGGAGCCCTGGTGGCACAATGGTTAAGAGCTACGGCTGCTAGTCAAAAGGTTGGCAGTTCGAATCCTCCAGCTGCTCCTTGGAAGCCCTGTGGGGCACTTCTACTCTGTCCTATAGGGTTGGTGTGAATCGAAATTGACTCGATGGCAACAGGTTTGGTGTAGGATAGAACATCACCGCTAATGTAGGCATAAAGGGGCCCTGGTGGTGCAGTGGTTAAGTGCTCAGCTGCTAACCAAAAGGGTGGCAGTTCAAACCACCCCCCCCCCGCCATTGGCTCTGCAGGAGAAAGACCTGGCAGTCTGCTTCCATGAAGATTAGAGCCCAAAAAAGTCCTGTTGGGGAATTTTGCTCTGTCACATGGGGTCGCTATCAGTTGGAATAGACTTAATGGCAACTCACAGCAATGTAGACCACGTAAGCTCGTTGGGTTTGAAGTACAGAATTTAAGATAATGATAAACCCAATCCTCATAATGTGGACATTCCCATAAGTAGTTATTATCAAATTAAATATATGCTTCTTCATGACTTTTAAAGCTTTTTGAACTTATTGGCAATAATGTTAGAAGTGAATTAAATAATCGATTCACATTTTAAAATTTCTCACATAGAAAAGGAATCATGTAAATACTGTCATTTTGATTCTAGTAATATTTTCTTCAACTTTTTTACCAAGATTCTGTGGCTAAATAATTGAAAAAGCAAATTTTCTCGTTTGCCCTTTTAAGCTATTTGGCAAACAGGATATACTTTTGCCTTAAAATGAGTTTTGTAATTTTCTAATAATGTTAAACTCCAGTAGCTTTGGGTTTCTAGTAGCTAAAGATTTGTAGCTTCTTCCTCGAGTTTGAGAGGTCATTATATTTAAAAAAAAAAAAAAAAAAAAAAAAAATCAAGTTTGGGTATTGGTGGCCTGGGTGATTTACACAAAACCAAACCAACTCATAGCAACCCTATAGGACAAAGTAGAACTGCCTCACAGGGTTTCCAAGGAGTGGCTGGTGGATTTGAACTGCTGACATTTTGATTAGCAGCCATAGATCTCAGCCACTGCCACCAGGGCTCCAATTTAGACAAAGACTTCCACTAAGAACAACTGAAATGGTCCCCTCCCCACGCCAATTTTTTTTTTTTTTTTTAAATCTATTTGGAGAACTTAAGTGGCAGTGAATAACTATGGGCCCACGATCTGTCTGGGAGAGGAAAGAGCCAGAGGTGAGCCTAGCC
Source organism: Dugong dugon (assembly GCA_030035585.1). Classification (NCBI taxonomy): domain Eukaryota; kingdom Metazoa; phylum Chordata; class Mammalia; order Sirenia; family Dugongidae; genus Dugong; species Dugong dugon. The sequence continues at coordinate 14,865,899 of CM057469.1, read as the reverse complement.
TTTTGGATCTCTGTTTATCTAGAAGCATGTGTCAGTTCTGGAAGAGGGAACTGAGAAGCTGAGTAGAGCTATTGACAGACTCAGGACTCTGCTAGAAATGAATTATTAGAGTTTAGAGCTTGCTGATGAGCAGAGGGAGCCCTGGTCATGCAGTGGTTAAGAGCTCGGCTGCTAACCAAAAAGTTGACAGTTCAGAATTGACTCAATGCCTTGGGTTTGTTTGTTTTTTGTTTTTGTTTTGGTAATGAGGAGAGTGTCTTGGTAGTCCCCCAGGCCATGATTTGGGACCCAGAAATGCCACCCCCTAGGAGGTAGTTTGACTCGGAATTAGACATTTACAGGACTGAAACCCAGCCTCTAATCATTTCAATCACTGTTTGGATTGAGATGATTTGCAATTGTTAGTTTCCCTAGCTGCTTGCCATAAGCAAATGTAAATCTTCTCTGGAAAAATACAACATCGGCATTTCCCCACACGATGTCTGGCACTAAATCATAATAACCAGGCATACTAGGAGATGAGAGGAACAGTGATAGACTCATTGGGGAATCCAGTTGATAAAGTTATCAGAAATTGACTTTAAAATGCTTAATATATTCAAAAAAATAAAAGATAAGAGTGAGAATTTCAGCAAAAAACTGAAACTTGAAAAATGAACCAAATGGAAATTATAGAATTGAAAAATAACTGCTATTAGCAACTCAGTGATGGATAGGTTTTATAACAGATTAGAAACAGCTAAGAATTAGTAAACTAGAATATAGGCCAGAAGGAAATATTCAGACTGAAGTTAGGAGATCCTGAGAGAGAAAAATAATACGGACTTATAAAAAAGAGCTTAAGAGGCACAGAGAATCCAGTGAAAAAGTATAATGTATGAGTAATTGGACTCCCAGAAGGAGAGGAGAGAATTAGGCGGACACTATAATTGGAGAGATAATGGACAAGAATTTTCCAAAAGTGATAAAAGAACACCAACTTAGAAAACCTTAAGCAAGATAATACAAAGAAAACCATATATAATACCATACTGTTAACTAAATATAAAGAAAAAATCTTAAGAGCAGTTAGCAAAAAAATAAAAAGATGACTTTAAAGGAGCAACAATAAACTGTCAGCTGACTTCTCAATAGAAACAACGAAAGCTAGAAGGCAGTGGATTTCAAAGAACTGAAAGAAGAAATGACAGCTTAAAATTCCATATGTAATAAAAATATTCTTCAAAAATGGAGCTGAAATAAAGACATTTTCTGACAAAAAAAGAAGTGTGCATTGAAAGAAATTCTAAAGTGTGTTCTTCAAGATTAAAAATGATCCTTACAGAAGCTTGGGAGAGCAGAAGGAAAGAAAAGCAACAGAAAGGGTATATGTTAGGTATACCTGAATTAACACTGACTGTATAAAACTAACAATACTAATGTTTTATGGCATTTAAAATACACGTGGAATTAAAATACCTGCTAAAAATAGCATAGGAATTTGGGGATGGACATAGGAGAAGGGGATGTTGTTGGAGATACGGTATTCTAAGGTCCTTGTATTTTTGAGGAAGAGGTAAAGGTACTGATTTATATTTGTCTTCGATAAGTCTAATAAAAAGAAATAAAATATGCAAGAATTAGAAAGGAGGATAAAGCTGTCATTTGAAGCTGACATGCTCATGTATTTAGTGTAATGAAAATGTGCAGGTAAATTATTAGAATTAATAAATTAGTTTAACAGAGTTTCTGGATACATGCTCATTATACAAAAATCAATCTTTTTTATGTACAGCCATCGAAGAGCTAGAACATAAAGTTTAAAAAATACTATCTACAGTAGCAAGAAAAAATTATTAAATACCTAAGAATAAATCTAATGAAAGATGTTGAAGACATCTACATAGAAAGCTATCAGACATTTAAAAAGATCTAAATAAATGGTATTATGTGATATCCGTGAATTGGAAGACAGCCTTGATACCATTTCTCCCTAGATGGATGTGTTAGCTTCAGTGCAACCTCAATCAAAATGCCAACAATTTTTTTTGGTGTTAGTTCACAAGCTGAATATATAACTGTAGCCACACATAGAGGACGGAGAATAGCCAAAGTGGGAGGATATGCACTCCAGTGGCTATCAAGACTTGGTATAAAGCTATAATAAATAAGACATTGTGATATTGGCTCAAAGATGGGCACATTGAGCAGTAGAACAACATAGAGTCCATTTGGACACTTGATTTCGGAAAAAGGTAAACTTGAAGCACAATTGATAGATGGTACTGGATAAATTGGTTAGCCATATTGGAAGGGGTGAGAGTTGAACCTCATCTCACACCGTATGGAAATATCAATTCCAGTTGGATTAGAGATATAAATGTGAAAGGTAAAGCTTCTGTGAGATAATATATAATATTTTCATGACCTTGGGATTAAGAAACATTTCTTAAACAGGATATTAAAAGCACTAACTGTAAATGAAAAGATTTCTAATTAGGACTGAATAAATTTTAAAAACTTCTCTTCATCAGAAGATACCATTAAGAGAATGAATAGAGAAGCCACAGAATGGGAGAAGATAACCTGCAACACATGTAACCAACAGTGGGGTCACATCTAGAATACTTAAAGGAGTCTACACATAATAAAGAAAAAAAGGCCAACTCAATAGAAAAATAGGCAAGAAATTTAATCTAAGCAGATATTCACAAAAGATAGCCAATAAAACATATAAAAAGGTGCTAAATTGTTTACTAATCAGGGAAATGCAAACTAAAGTAACAATGTAGTATTTATACCACCAGAACTGTTGAAATAAAGACTGGCAGTCCCAGTTGTAATATTGCATAGTATGTGGAGTAATGGGGGTGATCATACATTGCTGTGGAAGTGTAAATTGGTAATGACCAATTTGGAAAGCCACTTGGTGTTATCTGCTAAAGTTGAGCATAAGCATAGCCATGACAAGTCCATTCCTTGGCATATTCCCAACAAAAATACGTGCTTGTGTATGCCGAAAGTCCTGTAGTAGAATGTTCATGGAGTCACTATTTGTAATAGCCCCAAACTGGAAATAACCCAAATGTACATTAACAGGAGAATGGTGGCTAAGTAAACATGATTTACACAATGGAATTGGATTCCCTGGATGACACAAATGGTTAAGTGCTCAGTTACTAAACAAATGGATGGTGATTCAAGTCCACCTAGAGACATCTCAGAAGAAAGGCCTGGCCGTCTACTTCTGAAAGATCACAGCCATTGAAAACTTTATGGAGCACAGTTCTACTGTGAAACACAGGAGGTTGCCATAAGTCAGAACCAACTCAACGGCAATTGATTTTTGGTTTCGTGTACAATGGAATATACCATAGTGAAATGAAAATGAACAAACCACAGCTACATATAGTAAATGGATGACTCTCATAAACATAATTTTGAGGGAAGGAGAGCAGACTCGTTATAATACATATTGTGTAACGCCACTTAATTAGAATACAAAGACTGGCAAAAAACTAACCTATGATGTTTTGGGAGGTGGAAGAATTTATGAGAGGGGTTTGTAGTGTTAATGTTTTGTTTCTTCATCAGGAAATTAGCTATATGGGAACATTCACTAAGATGCATCTTGCGTTTTATATACTTCTCTGTATTTGTAATACTTCAACAATAAGTTAACGTGTTTAATAAGGGATATAGATTTTCTTTTGATTTGCTCATTTACTGTTTTAAGGTCAGACCTTTTAATCATCAGACAGTTTAGCTTCTGTCACCTTTCTGCAAGCTGATTTTATCCTGAATAATTGTTCTGGCCATTTTTGCCAGAATCTTATCAGGAGCAGGTTTCAATGAATATATTCATGATTTGTTGACTCTTCCTTGATTTTGCTATTTATTAGCTTGACTTTACAAAGCATTACTGTCTTTTAGGTCGTGATAAATTGTGCCATTCCTAAAGGGTTGAAGTACAATCAAGCTACACAGACCTTCCACCAGTGGCGAGATGCTAGACAGGTGTATGGTCTCAACTTTGGCAGCAAAGAGGATGCCAATGTCTTCGCAAGTGCCATGATGCATGCCTTAGAAGTGTTAAATTCACAGGAAACAGGTAAGGTATCCATGGTTTCCTTTTATCCTTGAACTGCCATGTATATGTTAAAGCTAATGTTTTTGACCAACTTTTAAATCGTATACATATTTGAAGGAAGGAGTTCTTGCATTTCTCTTGCTTGTTACAGAAATGTAGACTTGTTTGTTGATAATAAACATATAGTCTGGAAGGATAATTCGATAATTCATTTGAGGTTACTTAGTAGTGTTCATCCTGCTCCAGAAACAAATTTTGTGGCAAGGACTTGAGGCCCAGAGAAGATGCAGCGGGTAGAAATTGTTTCTAGAAGTTGTTTAAAGGTTTTAGAGGTGCCCTCAGGTGGTAAAAGCAGTGAATTGCATCTCTTGATACTTTGCATGTTGTTAAGAAAGGGGATATGTAGAAATAATTCACTTAAAAAACAAACAAACCAGGATTTAAAACTGTATACATGCTAGGAATGAGCTCAGATTTATTTTGGTTTAAAAAATAGAAAAAGAAAGAACACCAACCCATGGTTATCTCTTTGAGAAGATAGATTACTTTCATATTTCATTTTCCAAACTTTCTAGAATGAACTGAAGTACTTTCAAAAAATAAATATATATATGTATGTAAGAGCTCTGGTGGTGTAGTGGTTAAGAGCTCACCTGCTAACCAAAAGGTCAGCAGTTCAAATCCACCAGCTGCTCCTTGGAAACCCTGTAGGGTAGTTCTACTCTGTCCTGTAGGATCACTATCAGTTGGAACCGACTCAGTGACACCTAACAACAACTATATGTGTATGTGTGTGTATATATATATATGTAAAACATACAAGTATTATTCTTGCTGGTGTTGTGTATTTAGTAGCTATGCTGATGATATAAATGTGGTATAAACAAAATTTATATATTTTAAGAGGAAGAAGTTATAGTCAGATTAAAATTTGATATTTTGTTGAAGGTATAGAATTTCAAAACCTGTTATAAATATTATAAAAATTATATTTATACCTTGCCTTATTCTAAAAAGGGTTTGAAGCATCTAGCTCATATGCTAATGTATTTTAAGCATGAATTATTAGAGCAAGAAGACATTTTAGAGTCTTACAGAAACTTTGTTATTATGCCCATACGTGTTTTATATTAGCTCTTTTGAGGAATTTAGGAGCTCTATAAATAACTTGAACACATAGTTATTATACTTTATTTTGAGAAAATAAACTACTGGGACTCTTTTTGTTTGCTACTGAGTATGGAAAATAGCACAGAAAAGGCTGTCTGTATTATACTCTTACGTGTAGATAGTCTCTCTGAGTCCCTGTTCTTTTCTCACGGGCATCAATATCTTGTCGGCTTTCTGTTGTGGGTACAGAGTTACTTTTCTGTCACCATAGCTTTACCATAGGGAAGAAGCTACAACTGTGGTTCTTAATATCTTACTAAGTAACTCAAATACATACTAAATACTAAAGGACCAAAGTTTGGCGAATTTATGAATGGCATTAACACTTGGCTTCCCCACGTTTGGAACAAACTAGCATTATTTTTATTTCTAAAACCTCAGAAGGGTATCAGCAGATATTAGGAACTAAATGTTAGTAATTTAAAGCAGTTAAAATTACTGTTCATCTTGTCACTGTGTTTTTTTTTTAAACCAAATAGAAAGGATTGTATTTATCAGTGAGTACTCATATCCTTTGCTTTCAAAATGCAAGTGCTAATTCCTGTTTTTTCTTCTGATGTTGATCTTTTGAAATTAGTGAGTCCTAGTGTGGAGAGACTATGGTAGAGAATGTGATTCTTTATGCATTAAGAAACTATGTTCCACCTTACAGAAAGTTTGGCAAATAGGAAAATCGCCCATCATCTCACTAGCTACACAAGCGTTTTGATATGACAAAAAAAAAAAATTTAATAGGATTCTTAGATGATTTTCAAACTTTATTTCCTTCTCTTGTCATACTTTGAACAGTAATGCTATGGGCTGAGGAAAGAGGGAGAGAAAATGGTTTGTCCATCCTAGCAGTCCCCTTGCTTTGTGGAACCGTTCACTGGCAAGGAAGCTTTTGGTTCTGTAGTGTTTTCATTGGAATAAAAAAAGCGCATAAAATACGGCTGGCATTGTAAATAGTCTAATTTGTTTAGGAAATGACTGTTTTCATAAACTACTTGTAGTTAAACACTAATTTCTGATTAATTTTGGATGACATTAATTGTCTTAGAAGTGGAGACATAGGAGGAGGTAGGTCCCAAGCATTATATCCTTGGGAAGGGATATAATGTCTTGTGTAGGTTCTCATCGTATGATAGGTATGTACCCCACCTAGGTATTATTTTGTGGGCCTTTTTCCAATCCACCTAAACAAACATACCCCAAAATGGAATCTTTAAGCCTGATCATATTTTCCTCTGCCAAAGCCGTTTGTTTTGGGCTCACAGCCAGTTCCCTGCTAAAACCATCTACTGTCTTCCTGCCAAAACCAAGTTGCCAAAACTTAACTTGCTTGTCCCCTCCCTTAGCAAACAATATACCCAGTAGAACCCTAGTCAATAGCAAAAAAAAACCGAAACTTATTCATAAAGATAACTACAGATGTTAGTCTTGACTGTTTCTTAACATTTTACCACTGAATTACGGTTATTCCGTATTGAATGTTTCTGTTTAGTTTTTTATCACTAGGTGTTAGTGTCAGTATTATCCATTGAATGCTACTATTGATCAGTGTTTCTCAGTGATTTTCAGACTTTAAGTTATGGATAACTTTGTTTACACAAAGTCTTCTGCAGAAGCTCAGTATATACACAAAAAAACGGCGCTTCTCTGATTAATGTGGGGTCTGGGGGCCCAGAGCTACCGAGTCACCCACATGATTCCACGACCAACCTATCTTTCTTGCCAAAGCACACAGTTCCTCTCCCTCACCCTGCAAGTCTCCTGAATCTTCCAACAAGGTTTTTTTTTTTTTAAGTTAAGAATAAATAGCTTTCTGTGAGGCTAATCATACTGACCTTTATTAGGTGCTTTGTATGTGTATTTAATAATTTCCATTACTTTTATGTAAAGGGTGGGTGGCAGGAATGTTTTCCTTTATTTTGTTTTTAACTTGGTATGCAATTATCTAATATACTTGAAAGTACAGGAGGTGCTAAATACAGTGAGTTATATTTGGAATTAAAAAAAAAAAACAAAACCACACACGTTCACATGTTCTAACGGTTTTTAAGAAGAGCTGAATTAGTACTCTTCCTTTTATACCAAATGCTACAGTGTATGTTTTCTTTGTCTAATGGAAATTGACTTGATTTTAAATGAGTACATTCAGTATGCATCGAGACTGATATTTTTGATTCTGTATTATTTAGCAAGCACATTTATAGCATTTTGGAGATAATAGTTATGGATTATATAAGATAGAAAGTCAATCCTTATGATGATTGGTGGAGGTAAATTTGTACAGTCTTTTTGTACAGTCTGTTTTATTTTGGAAAAGGCTTAACAGTCATTTGAAAGTAGGAAGTAAATTTCTTAAATCCTTTTTTTTCCCCAAAGAAAAATAATCTGCACAGCCAGTAAAATGGTTCTGCTGCTTTTGTTCTACTCAACCAAGATTAAGCATATCTTTCCAAGAGGAAAGATATGAGTCAACCTCAGCATTTTATCATTAACTAAGACTGCTTTTGCCAGGTTTTGTTTTTTTATCTATTGAATACGAGAACACAGTCAAAGGAATTCTCTTTATGTTTGATATTTTCTTTAGATTTTATAATTAGTATTGAGGTTTCTTTTTTTTTTTTTTTTAATGAAAATTTGGCCTGGCATGCCTTCCAATATAAGCATTTATATAAATCTTAACAGCATTTTTAAAATCTCTTTGTGACTTATGTTTTGGAATTAATTGGGCAAAAAGAAGACAAGAATCTCAAAAAGTTTCTCGAAAGATTTTATAGTGACACTTTCATTTTTCAATCCTCCAGATTGCTCATATTTATGGGAGCAATATTAAGCTTATAGCACAAAAAATGTCATCAAATAAACATGTTTTGAGCATAGGTGCTATGCTAGGTACTGAAAATAACAGTAGCATAAGGTCTGTCACTTGCCTTTCGGGCAAAATTAGAATATATTTTGTGAAATGTTATGTATGATGCAGAAAGGCCTTTGGAATACCAAAGAAAGTTCTAGGGTCAGGGAAGGTTTTGAAGAGGAGATGATGCTTGAGTTATGTTTTGATGAATGAGTAGGCTCCATGAGTGATAGAAGAGCATTTTAGATAGGCATGGAGTCATGAGCGTTAGGAGCAGTTGCAAAACGGGAAGTAGACCATGTTGTGGCTTGAGCATGAGAATGAGGGAACTGGCAGGAGATAGACCTGAAAGCTTGGGAAGGGCCTTGTGTTCTTGCTGAGGAGTAATATTATCATGTAGGTGGTGGAGAGTCATTGAAGGGTGATAAATAAATGTTTGATATGATCCAATGTGTGCTTTAGGACAAATGTAATGGATTGGTGAACATGCAGTTACAGGCATAATGATCAGTTACAAGGCTTTTGTGATAGTGTCTGAGAAAGATGAGGCCTGAACTGACACAGCAGAGAGAAAAGGAGCAGAGTGAAGAAGAGGTGACAAACTTATTTAGTGCCACCTATACCTGCCAGGTATTGTATTAGGCCTTCTCCTATTGACTGGGCAGACCCCCTGGGTGGTACAAATGGTTAAGGCACTTGGCTGCTAACCTAAAGGTTGGAGGTTCGAGTCTACCCAGAGTTGCCTTGGAGGAAGGCTTTAGCAACCTACTTTCAAAAAATTAGCAACTGCAAGCCCTGTGGAGCACAGTTCTACCCTGACATACATGGGGCTGCCCTGAGTTCACTTGACGGCAACTGGTTTTATTTGTTGGATATCTGCTGTGTGCCAGGTCTTGTTAATCTGCCATATAGATTACTGAGAATCTTTATGACAATCCAGCAAGATTGGTAGTATCATCCTTATGTTTAGATGAGCTTGGGACTTCATGTAAGGTCACTGGGCTGCCAAAGGCCCCACAGCTAGATAATGGCATAAGTGGCATTTGTATCTGGATTTATTTTTAGAATTCACCCTCTTTCTACTTTGTCAGTGAGATTTAATGGGCAGATCAGGAAAGAGAAAATGGAGTTTTAAGATGATTTGCATGTGTGTCAGTGTGGACCACTGGTGAAGATGGTGCAATTAACCAGAGATGGGGAGGAAGAGGATGGGAAGGGCTTTGGAAGAAATAGTGGACAACAGATGACAAATTTGGCTCTGGACGTATTACGTTGAGGACATTTTATTAATGCTTTTGTAAAGTTATGTAAATTTGGATCTAGAAAGGCTTCCAAAAGTAATCCTGGACAGTATTTTTCAAATTCTTTTAACTTTACCAAACCAACTGACTTACTGTAGAAGTTCCATTTTGAAACAAACAAAGCATAGCTGTCATCAATATTAAATGAGTAACAGGTTTGGGGTTCGGCTGGGTGGGATAGTCTTTTTGTTGTCACTATAATGTACTGCATTATACTTATATTTACTTTTTCCGAAGTCTTCCCTGTTTATAAACTCAAAATCTTCACAATAATGTGAGGTTGATCTGTCAGTGCTTGTCACTCTCCCCTTTCCAGTAGGGAGACTGACTGGAGAAATGGAACTTCCTTGAGGTCACATATCACCTAGAAAGGGAAGCATAAGGGTTTGGGTCTTTTGGTCTTTTAGGCCATTTTGTTTTAATATATTTTTCTCTCTACACTGCCTCTTAATTCAAGATCTTCAAAACATTTTTTAAAAGGCTTTTGAGAGAGTCAGAGTAAGAAAGTAGTAAAATGAAGAACTTTTATTTATTTTTTTGTTTTGTAGGGTTTTTTTTTTTTTTTTTTTTAAGTAAAATTTTAAGCTCTTTATTGTGGAGCCCTGGTGGAGCAGTGATTAAAAGTTCAGGCTGCTAACTAAAAAGGTTGGCAGTTCAAATCTACCAGTTGCTCCTTGGAAACCCTATGGGACAGTTCTACTCTGTCCTGTTGGGTCACCATGAGTCATAAGCAACTCGATGGCAACAGATTTGGTTTTTGGTTTTATAATACAAGAGAAAAAGTCATATCTGAGCTACAAATAAAAGTACTGCGTGGGTATAAGGGGATGAGATTTCTTCTAACTGGAGCAATCCGGTAAAGTTCACGACGAGGTGGCTTCTTGAGCTGGATCTTGAAAACTGGATAAAATGTAGGCATGGGGAGATGAAGAGGAAGTCATATCAGGCCAGGGAATAGCATCTGAGTACAGAAGTGGGGAGAATGGGATGTGTTTGTAGAGCAGGGAGTTGTTTGGTTGGGCTGGTGTGAATAAAGTCACAAAGGTAGGTCTGATCAAGAAGGACCTTTGAGAGCTATGGGTGATAGAGATTTAATGTAAGTTTTTGATCAAGTGGAATAATAAGCAAAGCAGGAGCTTCTAGAGTCTGAGAGATAAGCGTTAAGTTCCCGAATGGAGGCAGAAATAGTAAGAATAAAGTTTAGATGGGAAGAGATTACAGTGATAGAATCAGGTGAGTTTAAACAAAAGCTGGTTGTCCTTTATCCCCTTGGGTAACTTTTTTCATTAAAAAAGAATTCTGTCTACTCATTCTCATATGACAATAGAACTCTCTAGGAGAGTATAATATTTGTTTATAGATGATGTGATACCTAAAATTATGTGTGCTAGATCAAGGAAATCAGTAGTTTTGGAGAAATAAATAAATAAAAATGTAGTTCTGTGTAAGTTTGAGATTTTACTGTGAACCTGAGTCCTGGTTTTAGAAGGAAAGGTACATAGACACCGTTTGGCTTTAAATAGCTCACAGTGTAGTAGAAGAAACTCAATTAATGTCTTAATTGTTAAGGTGAAATTAGTGTTAAACCCAGTGATTTACTAACAGTTATCGTATGTTATATACGAATGTCCTTTTCCTTGGGAGATTATTCCGTTCAGATTAGAGCAGTGATTTTCAACTTGGTACCCATAAAACTGTTTGGGTAGGCCTGGGATCATTTTTAGTATTTTGGAAAGCTAAATAAATAATATGTGCATCATGCAGTCCAGTGATAGAGTTATGCCTATTAATTCAAATATTAATCTTTTTTGTTTTGGCCTGAAATTGACCAGGTCTTTGTAGAGATACTGTTGTGTAGGGTTTCATCTTAGAAATTAATAGACATACTTGGATTTGTCATTTATTTTAAGGCAGTCACAGCAAGGCACTCAAGTAAGACCCCACAACGTTCATTCAGAGCCAGAGAATCGGAATTAACGATTACAATCACAGTGTTAGTTCAAGGGTTAGAGTCCAAATCTTTAGACTTTAGACTTTTCCTTTAACAAGAGGTCTTGGGAGGAAGGCTTAACCATCGTTCAGACTCAGTGGAGGTCCCTCCTTGATAGGGTCCGAGGTCCGAGGCGGCGGGCAGAGTCTCAATTCTATCTCTGCCTTCTCTCAGTGAGTGAGCAGAAATTTAGGGTTTATATGTGAATTTGTCACCTTGGCTCCACACAACAAGGACCAGTGTGATGTTCTGTCTTTTCTCCAGGGTTAGAGAGTAACCGAATGATGTATTTTCTCTTTAGGGTTGGAAATTGGGGGGGTTGTTTAGATTTATCCTACATTTTCTTATGTCGCAGCATGCTGGGTCAAAATGAACTTTTAAAGGTTGTTTACGTTATTTACATACTTCACATAAGTCTGCGTTTCTATGTCTAAATTCAGAAGTTTTCTAAATAACTTTTTAGTAACTTACAGGTTTCTAATGATTTATAGTAAATGTTAAGAAAAGGTTGACTTATTTCTGTTTATAATTTCATATTATGAGTGCTTACCCATAAGTATTTTGAAAACATAATAGTGACATACATCTTACGAGATTTGAGATCATTATCAAAATATACGGAACAGATTCCTGTCTAAAACTAGTGTTGCCATCGAGTCGATTCCAACTCATAGCAACCGGGTAGGACAGAGTAGAGCTGCCCCATAGGGTTTCCAAAGCTGTAATCATTATGGAAGCTGACTGCCACATCTTTCTCCCGCAGAGCGGCTGGTGGGTTTGAACTACTGTCCTTTTGGTTAGCAGCTAAGCTCTTAACCATGCACCACCAGGGCTCCTTACCTAAAACCAATCAGTTTTAATTAACTATTATTGACATGTTAGGAATTTTTGGATCTTGCAGTTGTGCGAGATACTCATAAGGAAAGGTAAACAGTGACAGTACCTGAATTGAACACTGCCAATTATATATCTTCGCTTAACTTATGAAAGAACAAAGAAAAGAGTAATAATAAATATAGTTTCTTTGGACAGACTTACTCAGTATTGAGTTCAAGAAGGTTAGTTAAAATAATAGTAGGGTTTCTCGCTGTTGAGAAGGATGGGAGCTACTGAATTAGACTTCTAGTTCCTTATCCTTGCAGACTCAATTGCCAGCCTCTTGCCTAGCCTTTCTCATCCAGGGTTCCAAGAGAAGATTCAGCCCTACAGAAAATGATTTGGGTGACTAATCTCTCATTTCTTCCAAGGGTGGCACAGAGCTAGTACCATTCTAGATTCTTAGGAGAGAAGTGATTCTTTACCTACTATGGATGCCTTAGGGCATTAGGGCATACATCCCTTGAAAGGCTCATTCTCTTTTGTACTTTTTCCTTGGCCTTTCTTTCCATTTGCTTCCTGATCCCACATTTTACCCCGGAGAACTGCCTTGTAGTCCAGGCCTGGAACTGGGACCAGAAAATAACTGGATTTTTCCATAGTGAGATGTAAGTGAGATTACTTACCTGTAAGTGAGAATTCTTTATTTTCTTTATTGTACTTCAGGTGAAGGGTTATAGAACAAATAGTTTCTCATGAGACAGTAGTACACATATTGTTTTATGATATTGGTTAACAACCCTACAACATGTCAACCCTCTCCCTTCTCGACCTTTTTTTTTGTTGGTGACAATATACATGGCCAAAGATACATCATTTCAAAAATTTCTACATGCACATTTCAGTGACATCGACTATGCTCTTCCAGTTGTGCTGCTTATTCTCACTTTAGATGAAGGCTTACAGAACAAAATAGTTTCTCATTTAACAGTTAGGACACATGTTGCCCTATGACAATGGTTAACAACCTCACAGCACATCAACACTATCCTTACTCAACCTTGGGTTCCCTATCACCAGCTTTCCTGTCTCCTTCTGCCTTCTGGCCATTGTCCCTGGACTGCTGTGCCTCATTAGTCCCATTTGGTTTTATGGGGCTGTCCACTCCACGGCTGAACAGTGAACCTCGGAAATGACTTCATCACTGAGCTAAAAGGGTGTCTGGGGACCATACTCTCGGGGTTTCTCCAGTCTCCTTCAGGCCAGTAAATCTGGTCTTTTTTTTGTGAGTTAGAATTTTGTTCTACATCCTTCTCCAGTTTTGTCCAGAACCCTCTGTTGTGATCCTGGTCAGAGCAATCAGTGGTGGTAGCCAGGCACCATCTAGCTGTACTGGACTCAGTCTGGTGGAGGCCTTGGTAGCTGTGGTCCATTAGTCCTTCAGACGAGAATTCTTTATATCTCAAATCCTTCTTATTTGTTCAATATAGCTTTATCTTCTAATATTTACATTGATTAATACTTGAAATTGGCAAGAGTTCTACATCTGATTCTTAAATCACAAAAGGGAAAGTCTGAATAAATATTTAATAGTGGCTGCTACTCTTCAAGTTTACAAGCCTCTTTATCATTGGAGGGATTAATACCTGGGTTACTGTGTACGTGCTTGCTCTCTGTATTCTCATTTTTTGGGGGCCAAACTAGATGCAGAATCAAGAATCTCGAGTTAAAACCCTAACTCAGAGACTTTCAAAGTGTGGCCCAAGGACCCTTGAAGTCCCCCTCCAGAATCTTTCAGAAGGTCTACAAGGTACTGTATTTTCTCCATGCATTTCAACCAAAAAAGATACTGTGACTTATTGAATGCAGAAGCAGATAAAATAATCCATCTGTCTTCTCTTAAGCCAAACATTAAGGAGATTTGTGAAATCTAATTTTTTTGAAAATTTTTACTTTTCATGAAAGTGTTATTTATGTTGACATATAATGGCTTTTTGATTGTTATTTTTAAAATGAATTAATAGAAAACTAAAACTGAAAATTTTAGTTGTTTATTGTAGCAAATACTGATAGGTAAAACTCACATAAACAAAAGCTCTTCAGGGGCTTCAGGAATTTGTAAGAATGTTTGGATGTCCCAGCACCAGAATGTTTTAGAACTGCTGCTCTAACATCTCAGGGAGAGCTGTAGACTGAGAACAGGATTTCTGTTTCGTCTCTTTCTTTTCCAGACAGCCTAGAAAAGAACCTTGAAGGTTGTCTGTTGGATGGGGATTGATTATTCTGTATTTTCTATCCCTTTTATGTAAATGGACATGCTCTGCGTTGACTATACAGAGAAACCTTCCTTCCTGTCTTTTTTATTCCTTTTCTTCCTATTTTTCATCTTCTCTCCTCCCCATGAAGACTTCATGAAGGGCTGGCATTTAAAAGTGGTAAGTTGCCAGTCACAGAAGTGGGCAAACGTTATTCCTAATTATTGTTAACACCATCATTTTATCACTGAAAGGAAAATGTAGGTCTGGTGGCCTCTTTCATGCTGAACATAGAAAAATTACCCAATAATTAGATTTGTAACCATCATCCAGAATATTTGTTGCTGTTTCTAGTTCTGCCCTTAAATTCAGGTTCTTCCAGATTCTAGTTACTTGGTGCATTTGTATTTTCTCCTGTGATTTTCACAACTGTATTATTTACACTGTGTAAATGGATTTTAAAATATTTTCTTAAGTTCCTGATCACTAAGCTGTTTGGGAAAGCTGACCATAGCTGAAATTTAATATTATATTTTTGATGAGCATGACTTCAGTCTTATGCTCTGGGACTTAGGATATCTTGTCTTGCTTTAAAGTAGAAATGATTAAATGACTAAAAAAGTCAGATAATATTTTTGTGATAAATTTGGGTTTCATAATCATATAGAAAGTTATTTTACCCTGAAGTTTTTTGTTATTTAGATACTATAATCTGTCTACCTCTCGTTCTAGTTTCTCTGCTTCTCTGGCAGTTGGACATCTTATACTAATGCATTGTCTGACACAGGTCTAGCTGGTGACTTCAGTTCTCTTCAGGCTTATTTTACAGTAAGCTTGAAATTTTAATTGTTTCATTTAGTGACAGCCCAGTGTGTTAACCATTTGCACTACCCAGGGACTCCCCAGTCAGCCCTTAGGCCAAATATATTTAAATAATAATGTGTGCAAACCCTTAATTCAGTGTTTTTATCCCATACCAGGCTCCTAAATTCTAAATTAGGCCACAGACCACATCTGCACTTGTTACTCACCGTGTGCACGTAGTAGGCAGGCAGATAGTGGGCGAGGGTGGGACTACCAACAGCGTTTAAACTGAGACCAGAGAGATGGCATTTTAGCCAGGGGGGAAGAATTGTGCATCAGAAAAAATGGAACAGAAAGTGCAAGGGCCCGGATACAGGAGAGAGTGTGTTTATTTAACTTAGAGTCAGTAGGGGTCAGGTCACTAAGGAAATGTAAGTCGTGTTAAGGAGCTTGTTCTAAGAGCATTGGAAAGCCATTGCAGGATTGGTTATCTAGCACACACTGTCATAGATATGCGGAACTTACCTCCTATCAATATAAGGTTGGTTCCAAGTATTATCTGCAGAAGAGACTAGGGACCTATTTCCCAGGAATTAATGTCACTCTTCCAGTCATTATCATCAAATTGGGGGTATATGATTTTAAGGCTTGAGGAAAATTCTAAATCAATGGAGAACAGTGATTCTAATTATGAATAAGAAAAAGTAACCCTTTGTGTTTAGTATAATGCCACAGTGAAGATCAGGATGGCAAAGGAATCTTGTTAACAAAAATTCATTTCTTCCTACATGAATGGCACTGTCGTAGTTAAATAACCTGAAAACTTCTGGAAAATAGAAGTAATTTGTTTTGTAGTGTGGATCATCCCAGAAATTGTGAAAATCCACTGGCATAGCAGACCTACCTTATAAGTGTCATTTTTGGTATCAAACAGCTAATGAGCTTGGCTGCTCATTAGTTAGAAGTTCAAGGCCACCTAGAGGCACCTCTGAAGAAGGGCCTGGCAGTCCACTTCCAAAAAATCAGTCATTGAAAACCCTGTGGAGCACAGTTCTGCTCTGACAGACACGTGGTCACCGTGAGGCCAGTTGAGTAGACGGCAGCTGGTGGTGGAAATGCTGAGAGGAGCATCCAGGATGTTATTAAAACGTGTAAAAACCTAGTCTGAGCAATCTGAGAAGTCACCCCTAAGAAAGAAGAGTTAAGCCTAGTGTCTTAGTTATCTAGTACTGCTCCAGCAGAAATACCACAAGTGGATGGCTTTAACAAAGAGAAATTTATTTTCCCAGCCAGATAGGCTAGAAGTTGAAATTCAGGGCATCAGCTCCAGGGGAAGCCTTTCTCTTCTCTGTCGGTTCTGGTGGAAGGTCCTTGTCACTGATCTTCCCCTGGACTAGGAGCTTCTGCGCGCAGGAACTCTGGGTCCAAAGGACACTCCTGGTACTGCTTTCTTGGTGGTATGAGGTACCCCACTCTCTGCTTGCTTCCCTTTCCTTTCATCTCTTATAAGATAAAAGGTGGTGCAGACCACACCATAGGGAAACTCCGTTTACATTGGATTAGGGATGTGACCTGAGCAAGGGTGTTACGTCCCATCCTAATCCTCTTTAACCACAGGCAGAGATTATGATTTATAACACATAGGAACATCACAAAATGGAGGACAACCACATAATACTGGGATCATGGACTAACCAACTTGACATATATTCTTGGGGGATACAATTCAATCTATGACACCTAGACTCCTGAAAAATAATACCTTTTTTTTTCTTTGAGGGGGCCCTCGGGAGGTAGAGTGCAATAGTGTTTAAAGAAAGTAATATTCCTGTTCATGGGCAGCTAGGTATCAGTATTTCTTTTTTTTTAGTGCATTTTTTAAAAACTTTGCCTATTGATGACATACTGTTCTATATAGTTTTATGTCTTCTTTGTTTTCACTTACATCATAATCATTCTCACTTTGACCCAAAAATTTATTATAATTTCCCTTTTTAATGTTTAGATAATATTTTGCTATATACTATAACTTACTCATTTATTCCCCTAATTATGGTTTCTAATTATTTAATTTCATAAATAATACTTCAGTGAACGTTTTTATATCTAACTCTTAATTCATTTTATGATTTAGGATACATTTCTAAGAGTAGTATCATTGAATCAAGGGACATGTACAATCTAAATTCCTGATTCATCTTACCAGATCATTTTCTAAAATAGTTGTGACAATTTACTTTTCCTGTGAAAATTTGTCAAAAATGTTTTCAGGTCTTACAGCTTTTAAGTGGTTTTTCTTGGCCCATGTAGGAGCCCTGTTGGTGCAGTGGTTAAGAACTCAGCTGCTGACCAAAAGGTTGTCAGTTCAGATCCACCAGCCACTCCTTGGAAACCCTATGGAGCAGTTCTGCTTTGTCCTATATGGACATGGAATCGACGTGACAGCAACGGGTTTGGTTGGCCCATGTAGTTCTCTTCCCCCAAACCCTTTTCTTCCTCAGCTGCGTGGGACTTGTAGTATAAATCTTTGTCTTTGTTAACTTTTTTTCAGAACTCCTTAAGCTGTTAATTTCTAGACCGTATAAATAAATTTAGCAAAACCAATGTTAGTGACAATGGTGATATAGTGGCACTTAACTAGCAGATTTTATTCGCACATAAAGATCAAATTACTCGAAGTCTCCCTTTCAGCAGACCAAAAGACACATACATACATATTTTAAAATGCAGGCTACACTCCCACTCATCTGGACTAAGAAACTTGTGATACATAAATAGCTCTCAAGTGTCTTTAATGCAGTAGTAATAATTTATAGTATTGTTTACATGAATAATGTTTGAATATAATGCTATTCTTAGGTGCCATAACTATTTTACTGTTCCAAGGGGATACTATTCTTTTGGGAAGTCTGCTTGATTTATATCTCTTCCTCTTAAGTGGGTATTTTTGCCTCAGACCTCAAATAGTAAAGTCTTATTTTCAAGTTTCACATCCCTGTCAAGAGCTAGGTTTTCAGGACTGTGATATTTCCACATTGTCAATTAGCCCAGCAGTTATTTCTCTGCCAAAATTTACTCCTGTATTCATTTAAGTATGAATTTGAATGAGTTTTATTTGGGATTTTTCACTAGCATTTCTGGGGCAGATTTCTTCCTGTGAATAGTGATGATACTGTCTCTGCAGCTGACTGGTAGGGTCTCGACTTGCTTAAAAACAAGTCCTGAAAAAAAAACCCGTTGCCGTCAAGGCCATTCTCACTCACAGCGACCCTATGGGACAGAGTAGAACTGCCCCATAGGGTTTCCAAGGAGCAGCTGGTGGATTCAAACTGCTGTTAGCAGCTGAAGTCTTAACTACTGCGCCACCAGGGCTCCCCCCCAAAACAAACAAGCAAACAAATCCAGCATTAGATTATTGCCAGATGGAGAAATGGTCCAACTATCTTTCTCAAAGCACTCCTTCCTTTAACATCACTCTCGTGCTTCGCCCTCCGATGGTTCTTGGTCATAAGGCTTGAGGAAAGAGCTCCTCCACGTGACTTGGCTTCTTCATTCTGAAAACTCGCTGTGGATCAGGCTTCTCTTTGCTTTTTAAAATGTTTATTTTTTTTCCTTGCAGCTGTGGGATCTCAAACTTAAAGTCCATTAACAACTTCAGCTATAGATTTTTTGGGTTATTCCTTTAGATTATTACATCTATTCCTCACTTACTGACTACCTTGTTATCCGACATTTCACATTTACAACAGTAGTAAAAAACCTACTATCTGACTATTTTGTGTGGTAACAAAGCGGCGGGCCTGGCAGCAATGGCCGCAGATCTTCCTCTCCCTCCAGGAGGGTGTCTGGGCAGCCTCTGCTCCTGTGGGGGCACATCTTGCTGCCACTGGGGCAGCCTCCTCCGAGGCCTGAGGGCCTGCAGCTCAAAACTGCTGTAGGGTGGGAAGGGAGGACAGAAAGGTATCAGAGAGGGTGTTTGAAAGAAATGCTTGTGAGTTTAATGACATCCCAAAGTGAGCCAAACTGGGCCTGAAGCCTCCGCCAGGTGCCCAGCGCCCTTGCAGAAAGCCCCTAGCCTTGGTGACTTGGCCAGGCCATAGGGCAGAGCAGGCTTGGGGTGAGGGAGGGTGAGCAGAGCTTGCAGGAGTGGGAGTGGAGCCCTGGAGGCGGCTCTGCTAGGGAAGCGCTGACCCAGCACAGGAGGAAGGTGAAGTGGTTAAGCCGTAGGCCCTCCAGTCACACAGCCCGGCTTTATCCAGCTTTGTCTCCTCCAAGCCTCCTTTTCAGCAGAGGAATAATCTATAACTGGACTCTTTACAGTGATGAGCACATCAGTGAATCTTAGCAGTAATTATTTCTATGATCGTATTTTCTGAATAAAAAAATCAGACAAATGGATGGTCTGAAAACAGAAAAAAAAAAAAATTCCTCCATTTTCACGTAATGGCGATTTTCGTATAATGACTTGGTCTTTGGAACCTAACCATGTCAATAAGCGAGAAGCATGTGTACTGAATTTGGCTTTATAGCCAACACCCTCCCACCCCCAACAACAAGCCCTGCCCCAGCCACATAGCTATTGTTTTTGTTTGTTTGTTTAAGGAAATATTATTTTCCTGATTTTTGTTTAAACATTTCTGGTTTTGTATATTTCTCCTGCTACTTTATAATCCATAGATTCATTCATTTGCATATTCGTTTTCTCTCCCTTCCTCCACATCTACATTGTTTAGGTGAATTGAATTAGGTACCTAGAATACAGCTAGGGCCTAGTATACCTTTAACAAGTTTCTTGAGTTGCATCAATTCTGTTAAAAAAAAAAAAAAAGTTGAGTTGAACAGATTTATCAGTTACCGTGTGACAAGCACTGTGCCGATTGCTGGTGATATGAAGACGAATATGCACAGAGATGACTTTGAGCACCTTGATGTCTAGTGAGACAGACAGCTGACTGACTATAAGCAGGTATCCTGATAGAAAGTATTAATTCAGCAATCACATGATAAATTGGAAAGCGCTTAGACTCTACCAGTCAGTATGGGGGGTTTATATTGGGTTTCCTTCTGGGCTTTTGCTGATATTGAAGTCCCTTCCCACCTTGGTGTTTTGTGTTGATTTTCAGTAAAAATAAATTGCTTACTGCTTTTGTATCTTTATTTTTGAGGGTGGGCAGTAAGAGGCTAAAATTTAACATGGAAAATATCTTAAGAAGAAAGTAGAACAATATAAGCCTGTAAACTGAAGTAAAATACTAAAAATAAAATTTAAAATATTTTAATAAGTATTTTGTGCACGATTTTCCTGAAGAAGAATCACTTATTGAGTAACATTTGTTGATTCTTAAATAAGAGTGGGAACATGACACTCCTAATTTAAATTTTCTTAATTTTTAAGTTTGGCAACCTAGGTGATGGCTTTTTTAAATTTTCTCTCTTTGTTTAAATATACTCAATGTTTCACCTAAACAACATAGCATCATTGTTTGAAATAGCATACCAAAATTTATGGCCTACTGATTGTAAGGCAATATATTTTTAAAGGAGTAGGGGAAAAAAAATACATATTGTTATGGGTATAATTATATTTCAGAGACTGAAGTTAATGATGTTCAGCTTGTATAACATTTATTTTTATGTCTTTGCTGACAGCCCACACCAAGCGTTTACCAGTTTAACTCTTTTAATAATAAACCCCATTTGAGGCAAACAAGTCCAGCTTATTCAATTTTTTATGTATTCAACAAAATGTTTTTTTAAATATAATTTTAAATATTTTTCAGTTTCAAAAAGTAAATTTGGATGTCTTTGTCATTTAGATATTGGTTGTCCTGTGTCGTTTTAGATAGAGGTTGCTTCTTGGTTCCGCTGATAAAATATCATAAATTATTGTGCAGAGGGAAGGAAGGACAAGGGCAGTAGGGTTCCCATGGAGAAGAAGGCACCTGTCCTGGTTTAACTAGAACAGCCCTGGTTTTCGTTGAACCATCCTGATTGCATGTGTTTTCAGAGAGCCATGACCTGAGAAATGCCTTTCATTTTGTTTGCTGCTGGAGAACAAGCCGACAGCAGGCAGAGGAGCTGCCGGGTGCCTGCCTCCGTGCCCTGGTGCTTGGAAGGGCATGGCAGGTTCTAGCTCTGCAGTCCCTTCCAGACGCTCAGGGTCACATTGGGTTGTTAATGGAGTCGCTTCATTCTTTATGTCCACTTCCCTGTCAGAAACGAGAGCCATTTAGAGCACTGCCTGACACGAACCCCTTTTTAATAGAACTCTCATTCCCAGCACAACTTTTTGTTTTTCAAACATAAATAAGTTTTTCTTCCTGATTATAAAGCTGTATGCTTTTTCTAAAAATTTAAGCAATACGGAAAAGCACAAGGAAGAAAGTAGACATACCTAAAATCTCACCACCCAGAGATAATCAGCTTTAATATTTTTCATAGTGGAAAAGTGATAGGCATCTAGATATTTTTCAATTTTGTATTATAAACAATTCTGAGAGGAAGAACGGAAGCACAGCGTGGCATTTTTTTTTTATGTAACAGCTTTATTGAACATAGCCTATAATTTCCTCCCTTAAAGTGTACGATTCGGTGTTTTCATAGTGTATTTCCAGGATTGTGCAACCATCACTACAATCAATTTTAAAATATTTATCACCCAAAAAGAATTCCTGTGCCCTTTAGCTGTCACCCCACAACCTTCTCCCCCCGCCCATACCTCATGGTCACTGGCAACCACTAATCTTTCTGTCTGTAGATTTACCTATTCTGACTGTTTCGTATAAATGGAATCACTCAATATGTGGTCGTTTGCAACTGGTGTCTTTTACTTAGCATAGTGTTTTCAAGGTTCCTACATCTTCTAGGATGTATCATGCATGGTATTTTGAAAACTAAATGAGTATGATGTACAGTGAGAGTAATGAGTAGATCCTAAGAATACTTTTTAAATTAAGAGATTAAAAACAAAGCAAAAAGCCTTTCTCAGGTTCTTCAGCTTAAAAAAAAAACAAACATTTTAAAACGTAGTAAATCGTGTAAAGCAGAACTGTGTAGCAGTTTTCTATGCCATATTGAAGACAGAGATGAATGCTTGACCAAATTGTGATGCCTCTGCGGTTTATTCTCTTAGTCCCCAGGCTCCGCTTGCTTGTCAAGCATTGCCCTCCCTCCGATGCCTTCATTTTTCCCACACTCAAGAGCTTTTCTAGCTTGGAGTGTTAGACACTTCATACTTCATGTTTCTCTTATTTCTTTTTTCTCTTACAAAAGTAGGAAATGGACAGATACATGGTTCTTGAAAGTCTCTATACTTTTAAAGTGAAAACCCTTTTCTTGCCTAAATAAATTTCCGCTCTCTACGTGTGGATGATGTGAAATTGTGTGCTGTTTCTTTAACAGCAATCTGAGGCAAACTCAGATCACTGATCGATGCCACCCCCCCACCCCCAGCAGGCACACACAGTGAGCTTTGCCCATGGAATTGGGTGTTTTTATCATTTTTCACCAGACTTCCATTTGTAGGCTGTTGCAATTCTTTTTTCTGTCTACCACTCCCATTCATAGCAAAAGGAACCAAAACAAACCATCTTTGAACCAAAAATATAAGTTTGGACCTCTTTGCCTACTTTTAATATTGTATTAAAATTTTCCTCTTAAGTCTTTAGACAGTTTTTTTTATATGTCCTAGAGATTTTCATATGATCTAATTTTATATTATGCTTATCCTTTAAAAAAATTGAAATGGCTAATAGAAGATATATATATATATAATAAAACTGTTGAAGTAGGGAATAAGAGTTCCTAGCGGGGGAAAAAAAAAAAATAACCCAAACCCATTGCTGTCAAGTCAATTCTGACTCATAGTGACTCCACAGGACAGAGTAGAACTGCCCTGTAGGTTTCCAAGGAGTGCCTGGTGGATTCAAACTGCCGACCTTTTGGTTAGCAGCCATAGCTTTTAATCACTATGCCACCATGGTTTCCATTCCTAGTGAAAGAGGGAGAAATAGTATCTTAGTTGTCTAGGGACAAATAGTAACTCTAAGGAACCCTGGTAGTGTAGTGGTAAAGAGCTTGACTGCTTACCAAAAGGTTGGCAGTTCAAATCCACCAGCTGTTCCTTGGAAACCCTATGGGGCAGTTCTCCCCTGTCCTATAGGGTCATTATGAGTTGGAACCAACTCTGTGGCACCTAACAACAACAACAGTTGAGTACTGGCTGCCAGAAAGTTCTGTTTGTGCAAAAAAAGAAGCATACCAGTTGACCAGTATCATAGGCAGAAGTCACGTGCATATGTAAAAAAAGTCCTGCAGAGGGAAGGAGCATAGAGCATATTTGACAAATTGAAAGACCAGTGTACCTGGGGCATAGAGAGTGACAACATATGAATTGGATGAGCTAGGCAGTGAACAGATCGTGGGGAGAAAGCATTGGATTTTGATATTTATCTTAAGAGTAGTATAAAGCAGTTAAAGAGCTTTTATTAAGAGAGATAATCTGATTTGGTTGCTGTGGGGAAGGGAAGAGGTGCCAAGATTAGAAGAGGCAGCGCTATTGTAATAGTCTAGGCTGGTGGTCTCCTAATGTTTGAGCTTATTCTCTAATACACGTTAATGTGTAGTTTATATATATATATATATATGTACTTTGGTGTTAACATATTGTATACACTGTAAAACATTAAAAAAAACAGGAATGTAAAAAGGATGAGAAAAAGATTAATAGAGAAGGAAATGCTACTAGTAATTTCTTCCCTGCTCCAGTGTATGTACACCTTGTGGGGTATGTGCATCCCACTGTGAAGACTTCTGGAGCCCTGGTGGCACAGTGGTAAACAGCTTGGCTGCTAACTGAAAGATCGGCAGTTCAAATCCACCTGCCCCTCCGTGGAAGCTCTGTAGGGCAGTTCTGCTCTGTTCTGTAGGATTGCTATGAGTCGGAATCAACTCAACAGCAGTGGATTTTTTTATATATGTTAAAATTTAAAATAATATTTTTGAAAATGTTTCAAAATGCTACTTAAAAATGCCAATGCTTTGGATAACATTTATGGTTTTTAATTCTCATGTCTCCTAGCACACTGCCCTGCAATATGATACCTGTTTTTTGAGTACAGGCAACCATGCCACTGCAGTATCTTCCTCCACTCTATTCTAGATACTTTAGGAAAACACAGGCACATCTTGCTTTTCACTCTCTAAAATGTATACGGTAGAACTTGGCAATCGTTAGGGAAATATCTGGGGGCCTTATTGATGGCTGAAAGTGGGAACATCACTAATTCTGATGCTGCACTCACTCAATCACTCAACAGGCCAGCTTTCCAGAGAGTGCAAATCAAATTCAAACCAATCGTCAAACAAACATTATCTCCTTTAGTCCTCAGAAAAACGCTGAGGTGAGTAGTATCCCCATTACAAATTGCATTGGGACTAACTGGTAATAGTGGAAACATGAACGCTAACGGTCTACTATAGTAACTTTCCAATGCTGAGCAAATCTAGACAGCCTGTCACTTTCCACTACTAACCTCCCACCCCAGATTTCTACATTTTCCTGCTCACACAAAACTCCTAATGGTGAGAGAGAAGGAGAAAAACCTGGAGAATGGCTACTTCTCAAACTTCATGAGAAATAAATGACCAGACTATTTTAGGGTCAGAGGAGCTGATGGAGAGGGTCATTTTTCTTCTCTAGACATCTAATACATTAAATTTTGTATTTTTGGTACATCTCAGCCCTAAGCCTATTTTATTTTAGTATGCCTAACTTAAAGAGGAGAGCCCTGGTGTCGCAGTGGTTAAGAGCTTAGCTGCTAACCAGAAGGTCAGCAATTCGAATCCACCCGTTGCTCCCTGGAAACCCTATAGGGCAGTTCAACTCTGTACTGCAGGGTTGCTGTGAGTCAGAATTGACTTCACAGCAATGGGTAACTTAAAGAGGAAGGAGCCCTGGTGACACAGTAGTTAAGTGCTGAACTGCTAACCGAAAGATTGATGGTTCGAACCCACCAGCCGCCCTGAGGGAGAAAGAAGTGGCATTCTACTTCTGTAAAGATTGCAGCCTTGGAAACCCTATGGGCAAGTTCATCTCTGTCCTGTAGGGTCCTATTTATTGGAATCGACTTGACAGCAACCGGTTTTTTTTTTTTGTAACTTAGGGGTTTTTTAAAAGAGAAATGTTCTTTCATAGGTAATATGTAAGGTGTGTGGAACATCTGTGCTAGTTCTGAAAGTAATTATGGTGAAATGTCCATATTATTGAATGTTAGTCAAACTTGGACAATGAATGTTCTTTCCCATAATCCATCCTCCTCCCCCAACTTGGTGAAGAAAGAGTTAATTGCATCAACATAAAACCGGAAGTGCTGTTAGCCTTATGCATATGATGGAATGAATAATTTAGTATCTTCTGGAAATGCAAACTGCAGTAGAATTCAAGCAACCTTATCAGAATTTAGATCAGTATTTTACCTGATAGTATGAAGTAAAAGTCAGTAGAAAGAAGATGCTTACAGATACCAAGTGCAAGAATCTTGTATAAGAGTTTAAATTGCGAGAAAGATGGGAGGGGGGGTTGGTTCCAGTTGTTTTGTCTTATGCAGTGATAATGGTTTACCTGCATTCTGATGATTGTCAGGAGTGAAGGTGGTGACTTTCTGCCAAAATGATTGGTACTGCGATGTGGCAATTTCTTTGCTGTCAGAGCCGAGATAATTTCTCAAGTTTTTCTTGTGAGTTTTTATATTTGCTTTAAATATGGATTAAAAGAACTGTAGGGTAAAACCTGAAGATTAGGCTTTTTTTTTTTTTTTTTTAGTTAATAAAGGTTTGATAGAAGTAGTTATTTACTAACATTAGTAAGGCGGATTTAAAAAGCAGTTTAAACTTAAAATATAATTACGATAGATTGTTTCTCTCCTAATTAGCTTAGAAATTTTATACATATGCCTGTGGTCTTTCTGTATCTTACGTCACTACTGTAAATATTTTTGTGCATGCAATTTTAATGATTGGGTGTTGGAAGTACCTAGCAAAGGTGATGTTTATAAGTTAATTATTTTGCTTCTGTTTGAAAATATCTGCTGTGTGTAATATTTTTAAAATTAAGACTTATATTTGATGGAGTTATATTAAATCTAATTTCTATCAAAAATTGTTATTTAAGACTTACCACCGTTTTCAGATGTGTGCATCCTTTAAGTATAAATTGGTTTGGATCTGATTTTATGGAAACTTTTTAGTTAGCATAAATTGTATTACTAAAGGGTGCAGTTTGGGTGAGGGGAGTCAAAATACTGTCTTGTTTGCCTTGATGCGATCTTTCTTAACCCAGTATATTTTTAACCCATTAACTGTTTCTTGGTTAATGTCAATGAAAAAAGAAAATCTTTCCAGTGCTGCAAAGAATTTTCTTGAGATTTTACTGAAATTTATTGACGTATAAATTCCTTGATTTTGGATAAACCCTTCTATTTTTTATGAATTACCACCTTCTTCTCAGTGAATTTTTTTCTGCTAAAGAGAATATACTTTGTTCACACGTAAGCTAAATATTAATGTAGATAACCTAAATATTAAATGACTGTTGGAACTGGCCACACATTTTAAATAAGGTATTTTGTCAGATGTGTGTGTGTGTGTGTGTGTGTGTGTGTATTAATATATATATTTATATTTATATATACATACACATATTACAAAAAAAAGGAACAATTGTGTGGCGTGGAAAAACAAAGAACAGCTTTAATTTTTCCAAGTGCAAAGCGAATGAGGATATTCTCATTTTACGTCAATAAATATAAAACTTGTTAGTTGCTGTAGGCTCTGTTTATCAGTAGCTTTGGTCTTTTTTTCATTTAGTAGAAATCAGTTACTCTCAAATTAATGTTAAACATTTCCCCTAATTTTTTTTTCAAATGCAAACTCTCCTAAATGAGCAATACTAAAAAAAGGTAGTAGCTTTCTTGAAATTACCTCTAATGGCCATAGATCTTGACTTCCTACACTTCATCTCCACTTACTTTTTAAAAATATAATCGTAAAATGTGGATTGCATTCTTTGATTATGTAACTCAGGAGACAGTTAAGCTATCCACTAATGCATCATTCGATCTGTAGCTTATTATAGGGTTTTTCCACAAATAATATTACATAGAACATTTCTTAAAGAGCTTATGTTAAAGGAGAAACGTTTTGTATTAAATTACAGAGCTTTCCAGGATGAGGATCTAGATAGGACGTTCGTATAAATACATTTTGAACATTTCAAAGCACCTTTTAGTTTGCGTGAAAATTCTTCAGATGGCCCCGTTGTCCTTTGAAGCTTCTAACACCAAGGTGTCTGTTGCAGCCCAGAGCAAGGTTACTGCTACCCAGGACAGCACTAATTTGCGATGTATTTTCTGTGGTAAGCAACATTATGTTTACATTACTTTTTCAAGCTGTGGTACATACTACTTGCACATTTCTGTAACTTTTGTTTCCTTAGGCCATAGTCTGATTTGTGGTATTTGGAATCTAGAGCAGCTACTGTTTTTATGTTGTGATATTTGTTGTGGTTCATGTAGGTGATTTGGTCAGCTTTTGAGTTGGCTTGTTAGTGAGGATTAAGTTAGAATTAGGTTCTTATAGTTAGTTCTTGTCCACCTATCCAAACACAAATGAGAAGGGTTTTTTATGCGTTTGTTTTTATTTTAAACTATTTTGTTTGGAAGCACACTTTTAATTGACAATTTAAAGAAAAAAATTATATCCATCTTAATATGATTTGGGAAATGTAAGTGTGCTTCGTTTAAAGGAAGCTTTTGTATAATTTGAATTAATTTTAGGTGTGCATGTTATGAGGCAAAGGTAAGCTGTTACTTGTTTTAATAGGTGATTTCTGATCGACAGCCTCCTTTATTCACTATGTTAGATATCTGTGGTTTAGGAGTGAATTTAGGCTTATAGAGTCTTTGCTTTCACCCTCACCCTCATACGCACATGTGTGCATGTGTGTATTTTTTGCATGGACAAACTAGATCTGTCACATAGCCACTCCAAAGTAGAGATAATTAATCCTTGTCTATGTTCTTATATTTTTATCCCTATTTGGTTTTAAAACTTCGTTTTTGAAAACCCAAGTTCCAAAAAGCGACTTTTAATTCTTTGACCTCCTTTTTTTTTTTTTTTTTTTTTTGACTCATGTACCTTGACTAGCCAGGTTATTTTATTAGGGAGTTATAAAATTTTATATAAACAGTTCAAAATATTGCTATGTGTATTCATTTTGTCCATGTGACTCAGAATTTTTAGTATCAGCATTACTGATACTGTTTCTTTACCTATGAAGAGAATTATTTTAAAATTTATGTACATACTCAGTTTACTGGTTTAGGCAAAGTAACTTGTGTTGTAAATTTTTCCCCAAAAGTTAATGTCTTTTTAAATCAGTCGTCTAAAGTTTTATTTTAGAAGTGTTCCAGGTAACACAGTGTTACAGCAGTGAGCCTGTTGCGTGGCTCTTTATAAATCCTCCTTTCTTCCTAATTCCACAATTAAACATTGTAGATTAAGTGTTTAATCAGTGACTTTTATGCCTCCTCCTGGTGGTTCTTCCAGGCCATAGCTAGCCATGAGTGATTATTCATATTTGTTTATTTCATTTTGAAAACTTCCTTGAAACTACTTGCTACTTAATGTGTTGAGGTTCACGTGTAGAGTAATAGATAGTTCACCCAATTGCAGAGAAAAGATGGCTTTGACCTTGATAAAGGTGAAATTTTAAGTTGTAAAATAATGTGTTAAATATTATCTTAATCGATTTAATCTTTATTTGCCAATATTACCTTAACCAATATTACATTAATTGATTTAACTGTGTATAAGGAATATAATTACCACTTTGCTAAGTTTAAACTTGATTGCATTGTGTGTATTTATTAGACCCCTATTTGTTGTTTAGTTGTGTGTTTTTAAATAATCTGTGGCTAAGTGTGAAACTAGATTTATTTGTGAAAATTAAAATGTGACATAAGTGAAATGTGCTTTAGCCAAGACTCTATTCAAGGCAAGACTGAAATGCCATACTTGGTTTAGAGGTATTCTAGTGTTACTTCCATCATTTGTAGGATACCATATCAGTCACATTGCCACACTTTATTAGAAACAGTAAGGTAATTCAGATGATTTGCTGTAGGGGAAGAGTGTACATACCTGGTTTTTTTGTAACCAGTACAAATTAAGATTGGCCATTGTCTTTAGCACTAGGGTAATAGAACAGGGAGAAAATTCAGCCCCAAACAGCTGCTGTCCTTGATGATAATACAGTAGGAACAAAGCAGGTTCACTCATTTCTTAACCTTGGTTGCTTCTTTTCTTTCTTCCCCATTCCAGAAAAAGGGCTATTAATCACCACATGATGCTCTTGAAATATTGTCATTTGCCCACTAAAATGGTTAGGAAATCACCTTTTTTTTTGTATTCTGTGAGAACACAGATACCCATTTAGGAATATGACTTATGTGAAGTAATAGTTATATTCCAACAAACACAGTGGCGGCTGACAGCCTTGCCTAATCTTAGTTGCTTCATGTTGTGTGTGGTGCCTTTGGTATTCTTTACCAATTTTCTGACCTATTAGAATGTTCGACAGGAGGGAAAAAATGTAATTGTGTACCTGAAATTTATAACTTATTCAGAGCTTTTATTTAATGCTTAAAGTGTATTTATATTATTTTTTAAATGCACATACTTTCAATGTGCTTATTATTTTAATTTGACAATACTGATGAAGAGGAAACAAAGCAACCAGATGAAATACAGATGTGAGAAAATGCTAAGGGGAACCCTCACCACCAATCATTTTAAAAATGTTTCGGGAAGGACAAATAACCCACTATCACAGAGAACCAAGTAAAAAAGAATTATAAGAGTTGTTCTTGGATAAAAATTTCTCCCACTTTATAACGATCTTCTTTGAAGTTTCCTTGAATAAACTGTAGGAATTATTTTTATAATGAAACCACCCACAAAATATTGCTCACATTTTTTAAACCTCCTTCATAAACAAGTTCGCTGAATAAGCTTTTAGCTTAAAAAATCTAAAGGGGTTTCTGTAAATTGCTAAATGATACCTTTTTTTCTCATTTAGTTTTGTGTGTGAGTGTGTGTGTGAGTTATGTCACACTTTTATTAGGTTCTAAAAAAATCTGTTTAATAAAAGCAGTGGAGTTGAGTTGAAATTTTTAACATCTTTTTATTGAATTTATGTTTGAATTAAAACTTACAATGATAGATTTAGTTGGTGAATTTATTAGTCCATTAATATTATCATTGAGATAATGCCTGTCCTAGATAATATGATTACATTCTTGATTGATGGAGTGATAAGATTACCTTTTTTTTTTTTTTTTTGAGATAGATGCCCGATAAGTCTGACTCACTGACATCCAGCTGCTTAAGCATTTAAACATGAGGTTTTCATTTAAATACTCAAATATAAATTTTCAAAAATAGGCCAAAATAGTCTCATGAGTTGCCAATTCTAAATGTTTGCATTTAATGTTTTTTTTGATAAGTGTAACTTTGAACATATAAGGTACTTCCCTTAAACATTCTACATTTTCTCAAATTTACTCTATGCCCCCCTCTTCCTGCTAGAATAGACGTACTTTCCCTTGTGAAGTCTTAGGCATTAGTGTATGGCTTCCGATGACAGTCTGTTTTTACATCGTTATGTTAATTTCCCAAGGAAAGAATTCCAGTCTGTTTACTTGACCACAGCTGTATCTTTTCATTTATGCAAACATTTAACTGTGTATGTATTTAATTTTCTACAAGTTTTTGTGTTTTTTATTATTGATTAAATGAGATTAATATATTTCTTTTATTTGGTTACTCAAAATAGACTCTTTTAGGAAATCTAATTAAATAGATTACTGCAACTGTCCTCTAATTTGTCTTTAGAGGACAAACTAAATGATTAAAAACATTTGTAAAGAGGTGAGGAAAAATTTATTAGGTAAGTTCAGATCAAATTATTTCTGATTTTCTACACTTGGGATATACCAGTACCTTATTACTTTCTAATGAATCTTATCCTTCTAGTTGTGAAGTCACCCTCACTAGTATAAAATAAATACTTCGTGCTGTTATCTCCTATAGAATTACAAGAATTTACTTTAGTGTACAGCATTTATTTTATTTTTTTATTTGCTGCATTTATTAACTATTTTTTATACTAGCGGTCTACAAAAAACTTTCCAAATATCTGCTAGGGGCATTTGCTGGCACATTAGAATTCACAGCTATGTACAGTATATCATTACTCACATTCTTCTTCAAGAGTGGAAGATTACGATTTCTTATTCTCTTGTTTATTGGATTAGATTTCAGGATTGTTTTGTTTAAACCCTAGGAATTGTTTATTAGGGCCAGTATTTATTTATCTCATTTTATGACACACTTAATTCTTATAACCAGTTACATTAAGGTGTCCCATAATTTAGTGGCAGTGGGTCGGCATTGTATAATTACATGGCAGTGGCTGGGCATTAGTTTCTCAGGACAGAATCACGTTGATATGGATGTAGGTGTTTTCGTTAACTCAAACGAAAAGTTATTAATATTACCCCTGTTGCATTAAACATGTAGCTAAGTAGGTTAATTATTATATAGAAGTTTAACATATGTTTGCTTTCACCAGTCCTGGAAATGCCAGGCCATTAATCAAAAATTGCAGCTTAAATTGGGCAAGTTTGATAAATGCATTAGCGTACTTCAGTCTAGTAATAAGGTTCTCATGCTTTCTCTCTCCTGTTTTTCATTTCCAGTGTTCTATTTAGGTGAGTTTTTGAATTCTGATTTTTCATTTTAAGTTTTCCCTCTCCACTTCATGAATAGTTACTCCAAAGAGAATGTCTCATTGTCTTAGAAAATGTCCAGCTTAGGTGCCTATTCAGATGCTCATTGAACACTTGTTTTACTCAAGCTCTTCATATATAAATGTTTATTTTCCTTTATTGTTGATGTTTTTCCATTTGTTTCAAGTAAGCCTTCTGGAGATGATGACAGTATTATGTTGCAGTCTTTCATTTGCTGTGTGTCATGTAAAGCTTATATTTTATTTTGCTAGACAAAAAGAAGATATATTTGTAAATATGTGGTGGTTTTATGTTACTCTCATGGTTTTATCTCTTCTGTCCAGCTAAATGTAAAGCTAATGTTCATCTTAATGTTTTCCTCTCTTTATAGGGCCAACATTGCCCAGACAAAATTCACAACTACCTGCCCAAGTACAAAATGGCCCATCACAAGAAGAATTGGAAATTCAAAGAAGGTAAGTTTACATTATTGTTGGCACTTTTTCTTTCTACTGATAAGACTGAACTATGAACATCTAAATGTTGAAAGTAGATTGTGTCTTGTCAGCCATTTGAAAGTCAGAACTTTTATTCTTATATTACTAAATATTTGGAATAACCATTAATAAGTGACCAGATACTTGTTATGCTAGACACAAGATCTTAAAATTTCTTATCTGCTCTTTTGTAAAAATCACACTTGTGGTACATTTAAACTATTTTAAATGCGCTTAATAGCATACAAAAATGTCTTTAGACTTCAAGGCGTTTTATTTTTATATTGATGGTGTTGGTTGCCATCGAGTCTGTTCTGGCTCATGGCAACTCCACGTGTGCAGAGTAGAAGTGCACTCCATAGGATTTTCAAGGCTGTGACCTTCGGGAAGGAGATTGCCAAGCCTGTCTTCTGAGGAGCCTCTGACGAGTTCAAACTACGAAACTTTTGGCTAGTAGTTACAAATTAATTTGTAACCAGTAGGACTTTGCATGATTAATTTAACTGGAAAGTTGAAATAGTTGTGGCTGGTTCTGTAAGGTATTGATCTTGAGATATTACTGTCAGGTTTAATAGTGTAATATAAGATCATTCTGTTTATATCTAAACTGCTGGTTGAATAAGATTGATAACATTGTCATTTCAGTGCAGTTTAGAAATTCTCTTGAAATAATAATACAGCCTCATTTAGGGGTTAATGTGCTCAGCTGCTAACCAGAAGGTTGGAGGTTTGAGTCTACCCAGAGGTGCCTGCAAAAAAAAAGTTTGGCAATCTACTTTTGAAGAATCAGCCGTTGAAAACCCTATGGAGCACAGTTCTAATCTGACACACACTGAGGTCTCCATAAGTCAGAATTGACTTGACAGCAACTGTTTTTTTGTTATTGTTGTTGTTGATGTTATTGTTTTTCTGAATTAGCAAAGAGACTTTGTAACAAAACAGTTTTATAAAATTCAGGTACATTCAGTAACTACAATTGAGCAAGTCAAACTAGATATCCCATTTTTAAACAAAGTGATAACTTTTTAGAGATGACTGATGTTTTTAATCCCTATTTTGTCCTATTGATAACCTTTGCTAGACAGACCACTATATAGACGAACTTTTCCGATTGAGAAACGTTTGCTTCACAGCAAGCCAGTAATTCATTTCTTCTTTTGAGCTTTGGTTTGGATCTTAGATTTGAAAACATTCTTTGTTTTCATTCTCTGTCTACGTTAGCTTAATATATATGTCAAGTTCCCCTGAGAGCAGGCAGTCAGAGGGGTCTCTTGTTACTGTTCAGTCTCAGCTGCTCTGGAGAATAAGTACTTAGCTCTTGAGAAAGGATCTCCTGGGATCTTCTCCCAAAATGAATTTTGTTTTTCCTGCAGAGCCTATATATTCAGTCAAATCACTGGAAATACCCACCAAGTATGATGATAATCCATCTAAGTTTTTGGAGTGATGCCCTAACAAATACAAATAAAACTTTCTGTAGATAAAAATAAGATAAGTTTAAGGGATATAATCATTTTGGTTTCATATTTAAATTTAAACATACCAGGATAATTCCAAGAGTTAGAAATTGTAATGATACTGTACACAACATACACACACACTCCGTAAAACAGAAGAGTAATAAAAGGTAGACCATAGTGTCACTGAGAGTCAAATACATTTGCAGGTAATAGGAAGAACCAGGAGAGAACCCACACATAATAGATGATCTCTGCTAAGAGTGGGCAAGCGAGTTATCCCTGAGATGGTTGCTGGAGGCCAGGGAAATAAAGAACAGACACAGAAACTATGTACGGTTACTACTGCCTTGTGGGGGAGGGTCACAGATGGGCGACCCCCAGCACTGTGGCTGTCAGAAACCAGCAGCTGACACTTAAGAGTTGGAAATGGGTATTGAGTGAAGTTTTAGTAATTGTTATGAAAACCGTACCCCATGTAGATTATTTCTCCTATCAAAGTGCTTAGCCATAGCCATGCTCATCTGAACCTGAGGTTTTTTATTTGTATGTAAGTAGTTCCTTCTGGTTAATGTTTGAATACTCATTATTCGTAGATTCCATCAGTATTTATGAATTTTTCTACTCAGTAAAATTTATTGGTAGCCCAAAAGTCAATACTGGGGTGCTTCTTAGCCATTCACTGACATGCGCCTGTACAAAGCGGTGAAGAACTTAAATGGCCCAACATGCACGATCCCAGCTTAGACCCAAGACTGGTTCTGTACTTTCTAGTTCAGTATTCCAGGCAACTTTACAGAAACATAACTACTGCAGGTAATGAGAATCGACTCTAGATTGTTTTAAGTGGAGGATGTTGTTTTATACTAGTTTATTTAGTTGAAGACTTTAACTCAGTCATTCTGAGGAGTGAAATCCAAATTTCTGGGAAATCTATATGAATTTTAAGAAATATTTTCTGTCCACAGTCCTGCACAAGACTCTTCTTTTAAATAAACCTTCCACAAGATGTTGATCAATTTCTTTCTTTCTCTGTCTCTCTCTCATTATTAATCTCAACACCATTCCTTTTTAATCTTGTGAACTATGCTTTTTATCGCCATAAATCTACTGAACATGCTGCTTCCACCATTGACTGACTTCTAGTTTAAATTTCTTCTCTATGTAATCTTCACCTACCACTTCTCTGTGTTGCTTTTGGTAGTCTCTAGTTTCTTCTTATTGCTAATATCCTTTTACCTTTCCTGCACCTCTTTTTTTTACCCCCTTATACAAAAGTCTGTACCTAGCTATCTTTGTTGTTGTTGATGTGATCGTCCACTTTTGATCCAGATCCATATTTCAGCTAAATAGAGTACTGTCATGGACGCTTTTGAGAATTTGAAGAAAGCAGTGGACTACTGCCTGCCCCAACCTTCCTACCCTTCAGTTGCATATGTGCAGTTAGATACAAAAATTTGCATATCATTTCAGAGGGTCACAAAAAAAAAAAACCAAACCAAACCCATTGCCATCCAGTCGATTCCAACTCATAGCGACTCTATAGGACAGCGTAGAACTGCCCCGTGGGGTTTTCAAGGACACAGCTGGTGAATTCAAGCTCTTAACCACTGCGCCACCAGAGCTCTTTAGAGGATCACAGACCCGCTAAATTCCAATCACAGATTCTCAGTGAGAATTCCTGTTGTAGAACTCATCCATTTGGATATCCTCCATTTAAACTGTTATGATCTCATTCTTCATGTACGTTCCTTCTTTTTAATATTTCTCCCAAAATTTCAACTTATTCAAGATACCTATTCAAGTACATCTTATTATTCCTTTCTCTAGAAGCCTAGTGGATTTGCTCTTTTGACATTCTCATTACTAATAGCTTTCTTCAGTACTTACCCTATTATGCATGTATCGTTATTATAGTTTCCTAGTTGATTTTTCTGTGTTTAGCATAATTCCTTTACAGTTCTTCCTACTGTGTTACTGCCAGATTAATTTTTTAACTCAAACTGTACAGAAGGACATAAAATGGGAGGGAGGTGGAATCTCCTACACGATTGTGCCTTTCTCCTCATTCTTATTTTCAGAATTAATCACTTTTAACCGTATCTGCTTTTAATACTTTTGGTGGCTCCCTCCATAACGCTAAATAATGTTTCTGTTTCTTAGTTAATCATATTATGTTGTTGTGTGCCATCGAGTTGATTCCGACTCATAGCGACCCTGTGGTACAGAGTAAAACTGCCCCATAGTGTTTCCTAGGCTCTAATCTTTACGGGAGCAGATAGCAGGTCTTTTTTTGCGCAGAGCGGGTGGTGGGTTCAAACCGCTGACCTTTCTGTTAGCAGCTGAGCTCTTAACCACTGTGCCACCAGGGCTGTAGATTATAGCTATTGACTGTCCACCATGAAAAATGAAGACTTCTTCCCTTCCCATGCCAGTTAGTGATAGTTACTATTTGTATTTCTGCTGTTGGTTTCTTTTTATAACTTGTGTCTTGTTACATTAACTTCAGACTATATCTCTTCACTGCTTACCTTGTTAGAGGAGTGAGTTTTGCACCTCCCTATCCCTCTTCCGGGGCCCTGGTGGTGCAGTGGTTAAGAGCTCTGCTGCTAACCAAAAGGTGAGTAATTCAAGTCCATCAGCCACTCCTTGGAAACCCTATGGGACAGTTCTACTCTGTTCTATAGCGTCGCTATGAATCGGAACCAACTCAACGGCATCTAGCAACAACATCCCTCTTCCATTCCACCAGGTGGTTTTATTTTCACGGTTTATACATTTGCTGTCTTTTCTGTAACTGTCATTAAATCTCTGTCTTTATGTTTGCAGGTGGTCTGTTTTCTTTCTTTTCTAGAATCCTTTTAAACCTTCTTATTAACCATAGTAGTCTTGAGTATTTACAAAAATATGGCTGGATATGGTTTTTTCCCTCATTTATCTAGTTCAGTACCTCAATGGATCTTTTCTATTTGAAGATTTATTCACAACCCTTTAAAAAAAAAAAGTTTTTTTCTTTTTTATTAATTTGTTTGATTTGTCTCCGTTTTCTCTGTGTGCTGTGTTTTGGGAGCTCTTAATGGTCAAATGCTGCACCTTCTGGGTTATTTCCTTATGACCTTTATCTTTTCTTTGATTTTCTGCCTCCCTTTTCTTGTTCTGTCTTCTTGGCAGTTTTCTTTACCTTGTATTCTAAACCAGGACTGTTCAGTAGAAATATAATGTAAGCCATATGTAATTACAATTTTTCTAGTAGCTGTATTAAAGAAGTGAAATTAATTTTAATAATACATTTTATTTAAGCCAGTGTATCTAAAGTATCACCACTTCAACATGAAATCAATATAAAATTATTAATAGGCTACTTTACATTCTATTTTTCATACTAAGTCTTCAAACTTTAGGGTGTATTTTATAGTTACAGGACATTTCTGTTCAGACTAACCTCATTTCAAGTGCTCGGTAGCCACAGGTGGCACATGGCTACCAAATTAAACAGCACAGTAGATCTTCTCTGGAAAATTTGATTCTAATCTCCAAGAGCTTTTTCTTGTTTTGCGATTATTCTTCTTTCATAATAGCCAGTTCTGAATTGACGGCTGCATTTCAAGTCTCCTTGTTTCTCGTTCTTTGTTTGCATTATCTCCCTCCTGTGAACTTGGTGGTTTTGTTTGTTTGTCTTCTTGGTTTTATGGAAACATCTGGTAACCTTTAGTGGTCCATTTATTTCTAAAGAAGAATTAGGTTGAATGATACCATTTCTGGGCTTAGGTTCCTCTTGCACTGTGGAGGTTTGTTCCCTGCTGCTCAGGACCCTTCCCTGACTGAGAGGGCTGTTTCTCGGGCTGTGCCAGTGGTCAGAGCAAGCTGACTGACCAGCTTTCCCATAGTGTGCAAGGGTGGGGGACCGGCAGGCCTCAGGACCCACAAATGCTGAGTTCCTTATAGTTTCACCCAGAATCCCTAGTTCTTCTGAGGCAGCTTGTTTCGTTTGTTTAGAAAATAGTCTTCTCTGATAAACGCCATTCCATCTATTCAGGTAGAGTTGGGGAGGGGATGGATGACTGGCACACTGGTTCTTCAGACAGTGAGTGTGTTTATTAATCAGCTGGATATTGTTGCACTGCCCATTCTGGACTTTGGATGCTGCCGTTGTTCAGCTCAGTTACTTACTATTTTTTTAGCTGTTGCTGTGTTCCAAGCACTATTTGTTCTAAGTGCTTAGCATGTGTGGGGGAAGGAGAGGCAAAAAGTTGGTTACATTTCAGTGGGGGCGAATCAGACAATAAACATGACACTATATAGTATAGCAAAAGAGTGGAGTCCCTAGGTGGCACAAATGGTTAAGTGCTCGACTACTAGCAGAAAGGTTGGTGGTTTGAAGTCACCTGGAGGCACCTTGGAAGACAGGCTTGGCGATCGGCTTCTAAAAGGTCACAGCCTTGAAAACCCTAGGAAGCAGTTCTATTCAGCACATATGGGGTTGCTGTGAGTAGGAATTGACTAGACAGCAGCTAAGAACAATAAGATACAGTATAGTAGAAGGTGATAAATGCTGTGCAAAAAAACAGAGCATAGTAGAGGGGATTATGTGCTGGGGAGAGGCAAGGGGAAATTCTGGTTGCAATTTTAAATAAATTGGTCAGGGTAGGTCTCAGTGAGATGGATGCATTGGAGTTAAGACTTGAAAGGGAGGAATTAACCATGCCATTATCTGGTAGTACATTCCATGCAGAGGGAACAGTCATTTCAAAGGTTTTAAGGCAGGTTTGCTTTCATGTGTACAAGGTAACACAAGAGTCGTTGAGACTGGAGCAGAGAGAACAAAAGGAGAGTGGAAAGAAGTAGGAGGTGAGGTCAGAGGTAATGGGGAGTCAGATCATGCAGGACCCTGCAGGCTATTGTAAAGAATTTCACTTCAGTTGGAGAGAAATGAGAAGCCACAGTTGGATATTAGTCTAGAGATAACCTGGTTCTAGAGATTAGGAGAATCATAGACATGTAAGGCTAGACATAAAACTCCTCCCTACCTTTTCTTTCAGAAATGATAAATTTAGTGTACTTATGACCACCCTCTTCACTTTCCTACTTTGTAATGGGCATATATACATTTTTATGATTTTTCTGGAATTGCAGTAGAATTTTGGGGTCAGAGAGGATAGTCTGCCTGCTCGGTCTACCAGCCTGAACACTGCAATCCTGTCACGTCACTTCCCTGCTCAGCATCCCTCATGGCCAACTCGCCTCAGGTCCGGCTTAATTCTTTGGCCTGAAGTTTCAGAACCCACTGTCTGTGTCTCTTCTGTCTCTCGCTATTGTATCTCTATGCACCATGCCCCTTTTATCCTCTGTGCTTTTGTGTGTAGTATTTTCCTCTGCTGACATGCCCTTCTCATCCTGTGTTGTCATTTTCTGTAAACTCTTCTCCAGGTTCATTAACGTTTTGCTTTTTCTGAACTCCTATAATTTAATCACATACTGTTTTGTATTTTCTTCTAGTTATTTATTTTACATATGAGTCTTACCTCCACAGTAAAATTATAGGCTACTTGAAAGTAAAGACCTGAGTAACATTTCTAATAAAAAGTCAGGGAGTTTGTGTTACTGAATTAACTTTATATGCAGGTGTTGGGGCATGAAGCAGAGAATATATGACTTTTGGACTTGAACGTAGTAATTTCTCTCACTTCTGCCTAGTTTTTGTCCATTCTAAACCCATGACTTGAGTGGTAAAAGGCCTGGGTGCTGCTGTAACATGGAAATAATAAAGACATTACCTCATAAGGTTGTTGAGAAGATTGAAAAAGATAAAATGCGCCCTTCCATGCTGCCTAGACTCTCATGCTTGTGTAGTTCAGAAGATGTAGTAGGCTTCGTGGAGAAAGCGTGCCTTCAAGAGGCAGTGAAGTACAAGTTTCCAGTCTTAGAAGGGGGAAAAAAAAGACATTCCAAGCAGAAAGAGTAGACGTGTCAAGGCAAGGAAATTCCAACAAACTGCACCTGAATACTGACCTTTTAAATAAGTAGGTTGTGTCTGACTTGTAAAGGGCTTTATATGCCATGCTGAGAAATTGCTTTTTAAAACTCTTTTCCTGAATTTATCATATAATAAAGCAGCATCTTGTCTTTTGTCACTTCACTAATTTCAAATTATAAGAAAAGTATATACCATTGTCTTTGACCTACATCCCATACAGTCAGTTTTTGCCTGTGATTAAACCATACTTAAACATACTGCAAAACCCGAAAGCATCTACTCAATTTTATATAGACACTTAGCACTTGTGTTTATTTCATCACCACTAGCAGCAGTCCATGGCTGAATCCAGCTTTGTAGATTAGAAAACACAGGGGTGGAGGGATGCACAGCACAATCAGGTGAGAAGTGGGATTCCCAAATAGAGATTATATTTCCAAAATATGGTTTGTGTGATTGTTTATATAAATATAATTGTATTTTATTTTTAGAGACAGAATAAAAAACCCTTGGGCCAGCTTTCATAAGCTGTATAATTTTGTCCTGTTAACTCTAGCTGTGTAGCTGACTTTTCTAGTATTACTGAAAAACATCATTGAAAAAAAATTTGTTTGCATTATATTAACCCAGAAGAGTTTAGTAACATTTTTAGTGTAGAGTTCATATTATATTAAATACTGTTTCATTTGTGTTACCGCTTTTAGGTGAGCTGTTATTAGGGAGTATCATAAACTGGTTTTTGAAAACTGGTAAATGGCTTGTATTTGATGAGCTAATAAGTGATGAAGTGGGAAGAGAATGATACGAATAATGTGCTCCTTAAGCATATGTATGCATGAATATATGTGGTATGTGTAATAAACTTTGCTTGATGCAATTTTAGCTTAGAACTATAAATTAATAGATTGTTTGAATTAATAGTTTAAAATTTTTATTGTTTACATTTTTCCTTGACTTCTGACTATTGCCACAAAAAAGGAAAATGAAACATTTAAATAAAAATGTAACATATTTAGGGTCTGGTTTTGTTTAGGAAGATCAGATGGATGCTGAAGAACAGTGTTTGCATTTTAGGGACATCAGATGCACATGACAGACAAGAAATGGCTGTCTACTTCCTAGTTTCCAAAATTTTGTTGATGAGTGGTAACTAACTTAGTAGACCGGAGAGAGCTAAAACTAAGCCAGGACAGGGAAGGAAATGATTGGGCTGCTGTTGTGCCCTTTCCACAGGAAGCCATTTCATAATGTTGAAAACAAGAGGATTGGCTAAAAGTCTTTATACAAAGTGTTTACCAAAAACAAAACAAGCAAAACCCATTGCCGTCGAGTCGATTCGGACTCATACCGACCCTGTAGTACAGAGTAGAACTGCTGCCATAGGATTTCCAAGACTGTAATCTTTATGGAAGCAGACTGCCACATCTTTCTCTTGCGGAGCGGCTGGTGGGTTTAAACCGCCGTCCGTTCAGTTATCAGCCAAGTACTTAACCACTGCGCCAGCAGGGTTGCTAAGGAGTGTTTAGATACCCAGACTTCTCCACCACACCCAGACAGAAGACTAGAGATTTATTCTTTAGAGAGGCTGTACCAGCGAGGCTCTAAACCACTGCTGTCTAATAGAAATAGTGTGCAAACCAAATGGGATTTTAGATTTCCTAGTAACCACATTTTTAAAAATATAAAAGAAAAAACAGGTGAAATTAATTTTGATAACATACTTTATCTAAACTGTTATCATTTCAACAAGTAATTGATATAAAAATTTTAGAGGTATTTTATATATTTTTTTTTTTCCATAGTGGGTCTTCAAAATTTGGTATGTATTTTTTTACTTTAGAGCACATCTCAATTCATACTAGCCACATTTCAGGTGCTTGATAGGTACATGTGGCTAGTATCAGGCAGCATAACAGTCTAGACCAGGGGTCAGCAGACTACAACTCATGGCCAGATCTGGCCCTGCAGCCTGTTTTATACAACTGAGAGCTAAGAACGGCTTTTACATTTTTAAAGGGTTGTTTGAAAAGTAGAAAAAGAAAGAAGAGAAAAAGGATATGCAACAGAGATGCTCTCTGGCCTTTTACAGAAAAGTTGCCTGTTCCCTGGTCTAGACTGAGGGATACCAGGCACAGCTGAGGGTGTGGGTTAGGTACCATACTGAAAAGAGGGCTTAGGCGAAAGCTGGCCAAGTTCATCTCTTTTCCTTGTTCTGCTCCTAGACGCTGGCACCAAGCCATGTAGGCTGCAGGCAAGAAATTAGAGGATCCCTCTTTGGGAAATTTGCCTTGGCCAAGAGAAAAGACTTGGAGATGTTGACCCTCAGTGTCCCTGCCAGAGCAACCTATAATGAAGTTTGTTTACGTAAAGGCTTCATCAGTTTTATTGCTGGTCAAATGATCCAGCCAAGGATCATCAAACCATGAGGACAGACCAAAACAAACAGAAAACAAATTAAAACGGGAGGGAATAGCAAGAATAGCTTGCTAGAATAGCGTCCGTGAGCTAAGAGACTATATTATATTTATGAAACAAAAATTGGTATTTATAAAGAATCAGAGAATAAGAAAATATACTTAGAAATTTTTTAAGAGCAGCATTAATTTAAAAAAAAAAAGAAAAAAGGAGATTTGAGGAATAAGATTGAGAAAACAGCCCTGAAAATAGTCAAGAAAGAAAATAAGAATATCGGATTAGGAGGCCCAACATCCAAATAATAAGAGGTCAGAGAGGGGGAGATTTAAAAAAAAGTATGAGGAGACAATCTTTAGATAGGTACCGTGAGAAAATTTCCTAGAACTTTGTGACTTGATCATCTGCATACTCTTTCTGTGAAGGGCTAGATAGTAAATACTTCAGGCTTTGTGGGCCTTAGATCTCTTTAGCAATTGCTCGACTCTTCTTTGTAGCTCTCTATAAACAATATTTAAATGAATAGATGTGGCCAGGGTTGGCCTCTAGGTTGTAGTTTGCCAGCCACTGGTCTAGATTGAAAAAGTTCACCAAGTGCCCAGCCCAATAAATGGGAAAAACAAAGACAGACCCATCACCAAGACATATCACTGTGGAATTTCAGAACATTAGAATTCTAAAAAGATTCTTAAAGCTTAAGGGGGTGAAGTAGGAAATGAGTCACAAACAAAAGATCAGTTACTAGAATGGTACTGAATTTCTCAACAGCAATTCTGAGTGCTAGAAGATAATGGCCTTCAAAATCCTGAGAGAAATTATTTCCAATCTAATCTTCCTGTCCAAAACCTCCTCTGTACTCCTTCCTAGGAGACCACTAGAAAATGTATTGTATTAAAATGAGAGAGTAAGCCAAGAGTGATGAAACCTTGCGAGGATCCAGGGCACAAAGATCCAACGCAGGAAAGAGATAAGGAGATTCCCAGTCTGACCAAGGTGAAAGCAAAGCTTAGGGAGCAGCCCATCAGATTGGAGCCAAAAGGTCTAGGGCTAGAACACAAACAAGAAGCAGAACCACTAAAGACCACCTGATGTATGTGACCATTTTGAGAGGGTTTACAGTTGCAATGGAAAGCTTGGGCTGAAATACAGGAATAGGTATATAGAAAAAGAATCAAATGAAAAGAAAAAGAAAAGTCATTTTCATCACCAAAATGAGAAAGCAGTTGTTCTGGAAAGTAAATGTGATTAACCATGAGTAATTTGAGAAGTCGATATTGATGTATCCATGGTGGTATTATGACTTTATTGGGAGAATGGTGAAGGAAAGGTTTTTTTGGGATGGTACATAGGAAGTAAATCTTCATTTGTGGTAGGAAGTCAGTAGACAACATCTAGATCTGAAAAATCAAAAGTTCTAAACAAATTACTATATTTAGAAACATGAGATAAATAACTGTCAAAAGTAGTTGCTTCTGGGGAGCAAGGTTCGAAGTGGTGAGGGTTGGGAAGAGGATTATTGTTTGATATAAACCTTGTAATACCTTTTGATTTTTTAAGCTATATATTACTTCTTATAAGTTTAATTTTTATTTTTAATCAGTGTGAAGTTAATGAAACAAATGAGGATTTAAATGTTAAATCTTAGGAGTCTAATACTTTTACTATATTAACATGATGATAGTATAGTTATCTCTTCACATATGTATCATTTGTTAATAACATTTTTGGGTTCCTACTCATTATTAATATTTGGCTTCCTCGGCTAACTGTAATGAAAACAATATATTCTAAGGAATATGAGTCAGTCCTTGTGGTCTCAACGTAGAACTTGCTTAGTTAATATCTATAAATAGTTTATAAATCACTGCTACTACATGAAAGTTATAAAAGGGGACTAGTAATCCAAGCACAGAACAGGGGAGTTGGAACAATGAAAGTATATAGCCCTCCACTCAGCCTTCAGAGACAGGATGGACCAAGAGTTGACCGCCTTCTGTTGTAAGTATTGCCTCTCGTCTCAGAAACTTTCTAATACTAAACCTAAATTACCTTATTAATTTTTATCGATTTTCA
Source organism: Dugong dugon (assembly GCA_030035585.1). Taxonomy (NCBI): domain Eukaryota; kingdom Metazoa; phylum Chordata; class Mammalia; order Sirenia; family Dugongidae; genus Dugong; species Dugong dugon. The sequence continues at coordinate 14,821,392 of CM057469.1, read as the reverse complement.
TTTGTTTGCAAATAGAATGAAATGCCCACATTATGCAGTCAAAACATATTTATGTAATTTTATTTTTGACACATCAGTACCATCAGAGTGTTATGTTATTATAGAATGCTAAATGTTATCAACTCAGAACATTTTTCTGAGTTTGCCCTCTTACTTCATTATGTCAAAATTTAAATCACTCTTTATTTACCAAACACTATTCATTATAGGTAAGGCAGAATTAAATGTATCTTTAAATTAAACAAGTCTTTGAGTCAACATAAACTACTTATTTGAATTTTTTTTTTTAGAGCTATTAGTCTTATTATGGGACAGTGCTTTGTGCATCTTATTGGGGTAGCTCTCTTGGGAGAAATAAGTATTTTGGAGTTGGGGAGTTATTTCTGATACTCTTTAAATGCTCTTGGTGGTTATAATACTGGTCGTTTGTACTGTAATTGTTTCTGAAAAAATTTACATTTTCTCAGAAACTTGAATTATTGTAAATATTCATATCTCAATTTGAAAAAAAAAAAAAATTAGTCTGCCAGAATTTTCCAGTAGTTAGGAGTTAGGGCACTTGTACTTTGGAAAAGTCTTAGGTGATTCTTTTAAAAAGTGAAGAAAACAGTCAGTTGTAGACAGAACTCTTGGAAGAGGAGCCCCATGCATTTCCAGGGTGTAAATTGGCAGTGATAGTTCTGAGAAAAACAGAGTTTGTGAATTTGGAAACTATCTGCCAAAAAGAGATTCACATATGTCCTGCTTTAGAAGTCAAAATATGAAAGTCAGGTTTATTAACCAATTTAGGTGGGACTTATTCATGCACTAAAGGTTTGTAAGGGGCCCTTGGTGGTACAGACGGTTAAATGCTCAACTATTAGCCAAAAAGGTTGGAGGTTTGAACCCACCTAGAGGCACTGCAGAGGACAAGCCTGGCAATCTGCTTCTGAAAAGTCACAGCCTTGGAAACCCTATGGAGCAGTTCTACTCTGCGCACACGGGGTCACCATGAGTCAGAATCAGCCAGATGGCAGCTAACAACAACAAAGGTTTGTAGACCAGAGGTTTTCTGTTTCACTCATTTCTTAGGGAAGTATGTTTAGATGGGCATCTTTTCTGTGAGCAGGCTAAGATTTAAGTAGGGATTTTCAACACTTTCCTACCTTCCAAACAAGAAAATACTGTAGAATCTCCTTCAGCTGTTTGAACTGCCTTCCTGAATCAGTGAGCTTGAAAAATCTGGCATTGTGATCTCACCTATATCAGCAGACACTTATCTTTTAAAGGCTGAAAACTCTAGAAAATTACGACATGTGGGACAAACTTCTTAAGCCAGGACACCCTAGTCGTATATGCCATTATCAGTTAGATAATTCTTTTAAGTTTCACCTCACTCAAACCTGGCCTTCCACCTGTGATTTAAGCTTATTTTTTGTATTAAAAACATTGTATTGCTTAGAGAAGCAACCATTAACTTGGGAGTAAAAAAAAAAAACTAAGAACCTGAGTAAGAAATGAAATGCAGTCATAGAATTACTATGTGATTCACTCAGAAAACAATATTTACGTATCTTATTAATAACGTACACTCTGAAAACTGATTTAACCAGAGATGAGTATGCTCCCGTGACTGTAGTGTGGGAACGTTGTATGTGGTGAAGGAGTTGGGGGAGGCATCTTCCTATTAGAAAGTCAGTAGATAGTATCTAATAAGAAAATAAGAAACAGCCAAGGAGTTGATAGTAATTGCCTCTAAAGTACAGAAAACAGGGTCGGGGGGTTGGGGCAGTGAACTGCTGGTTTTTGTTATAAACTTTTTAAAAAAACTATGTACTTGTATTATTTTGATTTAAAAAAAAAAAGATGACACAGAAATGTAAAAGATACCTTTGTAAGACCTAATAACTTGGATATTTTCACCATACATTTCTTGGTGCAGCTACTTTGCTCTAAAGTTAAATACTTTCCCCTACCTTCTGTATTCAGATATATTCTGATTAGAATACTACTGGCCTACCTTTTGCCCTCTGTGCCAAACTGATTGCTTAGAGTATTACATTTAAAATGACCTTTTTTTTTTTTTTATATAGGTTGGGTACTTTGATTTAAGTTTAGTATAAAGCCCAGCTGAGTTTATTCATTATATGCAGATTATTCAGAAAATAATAACTGAACTTTTTCTGTCTAGTTTGTTATTAAAAAACATTCTTCTGAATGCTGAAATTTTTTGCCCTCATCCCTGTAGTGGTATTGCTCTCCCTTAGACACTGGCAGCTAGTGGTTTATCAAGTGGTTAATGAAGTCTGTACAACACACTCAACATTGGATTTTATCATATGGTAGTTGGTATCTTAAACAGCTGCTACCGATAATAAGCACTGCTATGGTTATCTTCTGTTTTCCTCTCGTACAGTCATTGTTAGATATGGGAATGTGCCCAGAGAGAGGCTGTGTATTTTTGTGAGAGAAGGAGAGTTGATTTACTAGTCCAAATGGGCTTTTTCTTTTGTTTTGTTGCCAGTTTAGGAAACATGAAGGGGAGAGATTTTTGGAAAGGCCAGTTAAAAATCTTCATTAATACTACTGAGAAGGACAGAAAGTATCACATTTTGTCATTCCTCTCTGCCTCTAATTAGAGCCCAGCCAGTTTATTAGCCAGTCCGGGGAAAGTCCCAATTTGAAATTTCCAAATAATAATAATCATTATAGCTCACATTTACAGTTTTTGCATACCAGGTGCTTTTTAAAGAACTCTTAAGGGTTTTCCTCATTTAATCTCCCCCACAATGCTGTGAAGTATATATTTGTTTCAAATGAGGATAGCTTTTTTTTGTTAAATTGTAGTAAGGGGTTCACTTTTATAGCAGGCTATCTTTTCTGCCCAGGTAGATACTTAGAGACGTTTTCTTGCTCTATCTTGGCAGATAAAAAAGCAAACTGTATTTTAGGACTGCTACCTTACGCCTCTGTAGGTTTTAATAGAATCACAAAAAGATTCCATAATCATCCTTGGAAATTGGAAGTCTTAGATTTAAAGAAGAAACTGTTAGGGCATAAAAGAACAATTGAATAAATACCAAGACATTCTGTATTTTCTTAGATGTGGACATAAAAAGATGTGAATGTTTTACTAGTTCATCTTCAAATTTAATAAAATATCCTATGGTCGAGAGGATAGATGTTAGCCCAAAGGGTGAATTTAACAAAATGATTCTAAAGTTTACCTAGAAAAAACTAAATGTGTGAGAATCATCTAGAAAAACTCAAAAAGAATAGTAATAAGAATGGATGCAGCTTATTAAAGTATATTGCAAATGTCAAAGCATCAGGATACTGCTGCCGTATTAAACAGATCTATGAACCACAACGTTCTGGAAGTTCAGAAACAGCCAACACATGTAAAGGTGGCATCATAAATCACGGCCATAACCTATTCAAAAAATGGTGTTTCAACAGCTGATTAATCATTTGGGGGAGGAGAGGGGTTGATTAGTATTCAAATCTCATACCCAAGATGCATTTCAGATGAGTTAAGGATACTGTTATAAGTAAATAAAACCATAAAAGTATTAGAGGAAAGTATAGGTAATTATATAATCTTGTAAAAAGGACTATGTAAAAAAGATAGCAAAGGCAGATCACAGGAAGTAATCAAAGAAATACAAACTGATAGTGATACCAGTCAGATTAGCAAAGATTAAAAATGAGCACTTCAGTGTTGGTGAGGGGAAAAGAAAGTGGGCATTGTCAAGTACTGCTGGGCTGCTGACTGGGAAGTGTTAATTGGCACAACTATTCCTGTAGACAGTTGGGAACCATGTATCTGAAATCTTAAAAAATATGTACCTTTTCCCCTAGCAAACCTGCGCTTCAGTATTGATCTTAAGGAAGTAGTTGGAAAAAGGTTCAAAGATACATGAAGATAAATTCTATTGCAGTGGTAGTAATAGTGTTAGGATAATTTATATCCTACTGTAAGAGACTGCTTCATCTATGGACAGTGAAACAGTGGACTACTGCGTGCTCATAAAAAAATAAAGATGCAGAACTGTATTTACTGGTTAGAACCACTTTACAGTATGTTAAGTTGGAAGGAAGCAGATTTCAGAGTTGGAGGGAAGTAAGATCTCATTTGTTTTTAAATGTTTATATGTGTATTTTTAGATGAGAAAAGACCTGTAAACATATATTACCAAAATACTAATTGTAGTTGACTCTGGATATGAGATTTCAGATGATTCAAAGCTTGTTTCTTCTTACTGTGTTTCCCTTCATTCAGCAAACATTTATTGAGCTGTCATTAAGGCTAACCATTGTATTTTTTGAAATGATAATGTATTATTTGTACAATTAAAAATTGATACTATATTTTAGGAAGGAAATTACAATTTAGACATGTTTTCGTTAAATTATTCAGAGACTTGGTCCTTAAAGTGTTGTATTCAGTTATTTGGAAAATTCATTCATTATCAGCACTTTTTTCATGGAAAGTACGGAATAAAATGAGCGTAAATATGCTGAAGCATTCAGCTTGAATGATCCTAATAACAGAAATATTTTCATTTTATAAAACTGTTGTCTCTAAGATAGCTTTTCTTCATGTGAGAGAATAGATGTTGATCGAATGCTCTGCATTGCTTTGTATTTGAATCGGGAATAAGCTTCACGTGTTCATTATCAAAGGAATAGCTTTTTAATGATTTAACCATAATGCTTTCTCTTTCTTTCTTTCTTTTAATTTTAGGCAACTACAAGAGCAGCAACGACAAAAGGAACTGGAGCGGGAAAGACTGGAGAGAGAAAGAATGGAAAGGGAGAGGTTGGAGAGAGAGAGGTTAGAAAGGGAAAGGCTGGAGAGGGAACGGCTAGAACAAGAGCAGCTGGAGAGAGAGAGACAAGAAAGGGAACGGCAAGAACGCCTGGAGCGGGAGAGGCAAGAAAGGCAAGAACGGGAGAGACTTGAGAGACTTGAACGGGAAAGGCAAGAAAGAGAGCGACAAGAACAGTTAGAAAGGGAACAGTTGGAATGGGAGAGAGAGCGAAGAATATCAAATGCTGGTAAGAAGTTTACACACTATTCTACGTTCTTAATATAGCTGAGCTTGGACGATGTTTTATGTAGTCATGTGTTAGACTATTTCACGTTTGAGATTCTTGGGATTAAACAATACAGTCTGAAATTATGAAAAATAAGCAGCAATTACTGTTTTTGCGTTTTCTTTTTTATTTCTTTATGTATTGGTTTTATTACTTGGAGACTTAGAGAAAGCTCCTGGAAATTTTTATTCTGGCATTCTAATTCTGCTAACTCCCTATAAATTGACTATACAATGTAAGTGTGTTTTTATGGGAAATTTTTTAAATTGGATGAACTTAGAATATATGTCCCTCATGAGATTGCTTAACTCTTCTCAAATACTGTAGTATTATGTTACCACTTTGCAAGAAGTTTGCATGATTATATTCTAAAGTTTATGAAGGAGAGATTAAAACATTAGGTGAAAAATATCCTCTCTAAAACTGAATGGTGATTTAAATATATTTTCTAATATTGTGAAAATTACTAGATCTGATGGAATTTTTTGAACGACTTGAGAGTTAAGGTATAGCTGAAAGTTCTAAGTATTTTAACATTCTTTCAAGTTAACATTCATTATAGGATTTAAGAATTATTTTTTATTCCATATAGCCTATATATAAGTCTCGGTGTTCATTGATTAAATATGGGTCTTTTGTTGTTATTGTTTGAGTTAATTCATTTGTTTTTAACTGCTTAGTTATTTTCTGGGATTATGGCCAATAAAACATAACTTTTTCACAAATAAGCTTTGAATAAGGGTTCTTAGCTTTTTATAATAAATGTTTTGCCAGTTTTTGTTGTTTGTTGCTTTCAAAAAAACAACTTATTTTTCTGCTTATAGTTCTATTCATGTAATTTGAATGTCCTTCTAGTGGACTAAATAGTAAAAATTCAGATCTGTGAACTGTTGTCTCATACAGGATAAATCAATCAATTTAATTAATTCACTTACTGAATTAAAAAAACTTACTTCTGGATTTCAAAATGTATTTATAGATTAAAATATTCTCGGGTAAAAAGAATTATTTGCACATGTGCCTAATTCTCTGGTACTAACTGTAGTCTACGTTTATACATTTTGTCTGAATGCTGGTTTTGTGGCTTCACTAGCTCCCTTTTTCTCTCTCCTTTTTTATCCTGTCTTTTGCCGCTGCTTTCTACCTTCTGTCCAGCTCCATCTTCAGACAGCTCCCTGTTTAACGCTCCACTTCCTGAGTATTCCAGTTGCCAGCCTCCTTCAGCACCTCCTCCATCATACGCTAAAGTCATCTCCGCTCCAGTGTCAGATGCCACTCCTGATTACGCTGTAGTGACCGCTTTGCCACCTACTTCCACACCCCCTACACCACCACTTCGACACTCAGCGACACGTTTTGCAACATCTTTAGGTTCAGCCTTCCACCCTGTTCTTCCCCATTATGCTACAGTCCCTCGTCCTATGAACAAAAACTCTCGACCTTCTTCTCCTGTGAACACACCCTGTTCTCAGCCTCCAGCTACGAAGCCCTGTGCCTGGTCTACTTCCAATTTTTCACCCCTCCCTCCATCTCCTCCAGTAATGATTAGCAGCCCCCCAGGCAAGGCTACTGGTCCAAGGCCTGTCCTCCCTGTTTGTGTTTCTTCTCCTGTGCCCCAAATGCCTCCATCACCAACAGCGCCCAATGGGCTGCTTGACTCTGTGACATATCCAGTGTCTCCACCACCTACCTCAGGACCAGCAGCTCTGCCGCCGCCGCCTCCTCCACTGCCTTCCCTTACATCACTCTCACACTGTGGATCTCAAGCTTCTCCTCCAAGTACCCCTATTGCCTCAACTCCCTCATCCAAGCCTAGTGTTCTCCGTTCTCCCTCTGCAGCTGCCCCTGCCTCTGTTGAGACTCCTCTAAACTCTGTGCTGGGAGACTCCTCTGCTTCTGAGCCAGGCTTGCAGGCAGCCTCTCAGCCGGCCGAGACTCCAGCCCCACAGGGTAAGGCGCTCATTATTGCTGCTAACAACTCACCCCTTGAAAAGATGATCTACGTCAACAGCTTTAATTGCCTAAAAGAATGGATAAGATGGTTTTGAAAGCTGAACGTCTTTGTGCCATAGTGCCATATTTTCTTAATTAAAAAAAAAATCGTAAAGTAGAAAATAATTTTTTTTCATGTTGGAATTAATTGCCATTGGAGGATCGATATGAGAAGTTACCATATTGAACTAAGTTTTGGTGTCTTCTGCAGTTGAAGATGTTTTTCAGTCCATAATCTGTTTCTTTAAAATCTCACTAGGAGTACTTTACCTGAATACATATTGGACCTAGCACACAGTAAATGTGTGATCTAACTCGTTTTCCTTTACTTCCTGGGAAAACGTAGCAATGTATTTATTACCCAACTGTAGTCATTGGATAGGTCATCTTAGAGCTTCATCTGGAACAATTCTGATCTTGGGCCCCGTTCTATTTTGGCTTCTCCCTTATTGGATTTCCCATGTTGGACTTACAGGGTTGGGAACCACCCTAAATCCTGTGCAGCAGCTGATAGGCATGGTATATTCCACAGAGAGTTCCATGGTCCAAAATGACAAGAAATAGTGGGCTGAAGAGATAGTTGAGAGAGAACAGCATCCTCTAAGTTACAGCCCCCACCTCCCCTGCCACACGCACATATCTTACTTTCAAGGTAGTGGGAAGGGAGAGTATTCTAGTAAGTATGGATTATTTATAGTAGAGAAAGACCTGATTTTATAAGTAAGTAATTTGCTTATTTTTAAAAAACAGGATTTAAAGAAGATTACAGGAAGGAATCTGACAACAGATTTGCACTAACAAGGAAACAGTGTTATAGTCTAGATTTGAACATGCCTTTTCAACAAAATCGTAGTTCCTAAAATAAAGTAATAAGGCTTGTTACTGCTGTATATGTGTATTTATATATATATTTTTTGTTATTGACTTCATGAATTTGCTTAAAAGTTGAGTCAAGACTCTAATATGTCCAGTTTGAATCCCTGTGACGGGAATACTGTAAGAGGCACATCCAGCCTGGCAAGGTTAAAAGCTCTCCCTGCTGTGCCCTTGGAGACTGACAGCCCATAAACCCTATATTCTTCCTTGAGCAACTGATGTCTTCAGCTTGTGCAGCTGCTCCAAGTTAGCAGTTTCAAAAAATTTACCGCCCAGTGTGCAAATAGCATTTTATTTGTCCTGAGATACCCCTTTGAAGCCATAAGGAAGGGGCAACCCACTAGTTTAGTATTCTAACGTTAAATAAGTTCTTGTTTTCACTCCCTTTGTGACTTTACAAGATTTTAATGCTTCTCTTCTTGCCCCCATCTTCTAAGCTTAAAAAAAAAAAAAACTGTATATCAAATGCTATGTCATTTAATTATTTCCGAGAGCTATTTTGAGGTCTTACTTTGTACCAATAGATCATTTGCTTAAATGGTTCTCAACCCTGGCTGCATGTTGCATTTAAATGAGAAAATACTGAAGCCTGGGACCCATCCCTTCTTCATGTTATTAACCTAGCCACTTTGGCTATCTATAAACAACTAAATGTATGTCTTCACTATTGTAGAATTTATTGTCTCAGAACTTAAAGTTTACATAGATTTCTTGGTTCTGTTATTCAGGTAGTACCTACTGCCGTCATATGTACTAGTTTTTTGTTTTTTTTGTTTTTTTTTTTGTGGACGCTTACCTCCCTCCCCAATTTTGTAAGCATTTATTTTATTTACCAAATCTCCATGAACTAACTAGATAATTTGTTATGTAATCTATTAATAAACTCTAATATTAAAGTATTTGTACACTTTGGCTTTGCCTTTGAGTACCCTTTTTTATATTGATCTAAACTTCAAACATTATAATAAATTGAACTCATTAGTATGTAGTAAATGTTTGAGTCACTTTATTATGTCATTCATACATTCCTTTCTACATGAAATAATACCACTTAGCTCCATTATTGATGGTCTTATTTAACATTTCTTTCTCACAGGCATTGTCTTGGGACCACCTGCACCTCCACCCCCTCCACCACTCCCACCAGGTCCTGCCCAGGTGTCAGCAGTACTCCCCCCTCCCCCAGGGCCCCCTCCACCACCTCCGCTTCCATCCTCCGGGCCTCCACCCCCGCCCCCTCCACCCCCTCTTCCTAATCAAGTACCCCCTCCTCCCCCACCACCTCCCGCCCCTCCCCTCCCTGCATCCGGATTTTTTGTGGGATCTATGTCAGAAGACAATCGCCCTTTAACTGGACTTGCAGCTGCAATTGCTGGAGCAAAACTTAGGAAAGTGTCACGGGTAAATATGTTTCTGAATTCCTGTGTTACTTATGTATGTCTTATTCTTTCTAAATATCTAAAATAATGGATTTGTGGTATTCTGATTCTATGAACCCTATGTTATTAACTTCAATGATATTTTTAAAAATTGAAATAACTTTTTAAAGGTTGCAAGAATGGTGTAAAGAATTCCTGTAAACCCATCACCCAGATTTACCCTTTAACATTTTACTATATTTGCTTTATTTTTCTGTTTGTATGAGTCTTTCTACATACATACACACACACGCACTTTTTTCCTGAATTATTTGTAAGTCAGAGACATTGTGCCTGTTTCCCTGAACACTTCAGTGTGTATTTTGTAAGAGCAAAGATATCACCTACATAACCACAGTGTAATTATCAAAATTAGAAAATTTAACATTGATAGAATACTATAATCTACAGGCCTTATGCAGATTTCATCTGTTGTCCAATAATGTCTTTTATGGCAATTTTTTTTTCCTAGTCCAAGATTACCCATTACATTCAGTTGTCAAGTCTCTTGAATGTATCACAATTCCTCAGTCTTTCTTTGATGATACTGACATTTTTGAAAACTATAAAAAAATTATTTTCTAGATTATCTTAGTTGTCTAGTGCTGCTTGCTATAACAGAAATACCACAAGTGAATGGCTTTAACAAAGAGAAATTTATTGTCTCACAGTTTAGGAGGCTAGAAGTCCAAATTCAGGACGCCATCTTTAGGGGAAGGCTTTCTTTCTCTGTCGGCGCTAGGGGAAGGTGGTTGTCATCAGTCTGCCCCTGGTCTAGGAGCCTCTCAGCACGGGGACCCCGGGTCCAAAGGATGCACTCTGCTCCTGGTGGTTCTTTCTTGGTGATATGAGGTCCCTCTCCTCTCTGCTGACTTCTCTCTTTTATATCTCAAAAGAGATGGACTCAAGATACAACCTAATCCTGTAGATTGAGTCCAGTCTCATTAATTTAACTGCCTCTAATCCTGCCTCATTAACATCATAGAGATTAGGGTTTACACCACATAGGATAATCATATCGGATCACAAAATGGAGGACAACCAAACAATACTGAGAACTATGGCCTGGCCAAGTTGACATGCATTTTTAGGGGACACAATTCAATCCATCAGATAGATCGTCCCTCAGTTTGGGTTTATCTGATGTTTCCTGAAGACTAGATTTAGATTATGCATTTGGCGGGGGAGGGGGACAAGAATACCACTGAAGTAGCACATAGTAGTATTGTCCCATTATGGTGATAACTAACTTTGATAAAACTCCCATTGATACATAAGATGAGTGCTATTCACTCCATTGGTTCTTAAGACGGTTAAAAATAATACTTAGGTATTTTTATCGAAATTAATGCTGATGTGTCTTCTGTTTTAAATGTAGAATGTTAGTAAACATATGGCTGTCTTACGTGGGAGTTTATTAAGTATGTGTATTCTCATTAAGATGGAGGATTCCTCTTTCCAAAGTGGAGGGAGTACCGTTGGTGTGAATTCGGCCTCATCTAAAACAGAAACAGGTCGTGGAAATGGACCCCTTCCTTTAGGGGGTAGTGGTTTAATGGAAGAAATGAGCGCCCTGCTGGCCAGGAGGTGAGTGAAAATTTTCATTATAGTGAACGTGTCCAGGGTTGAGAGGTTTTTGTTCCTTTTATTCCAAATATAACTTAACTGCATGCAGTTCTTCCCTCTTGGAGAAAGAGTAGTTTTTATATTAAGAATTAGATTTTTTTCTTTTTAATCTGGTTGCCTTCTTTCTAGGCGAAGGATTGCTGAAAAGGGATCAACAATAGAAACAGAACAAAAAGAGGACAAAAATGTAAGTTAGAAGGATGGACTGCTACACCTAAAGTGTAAAATTGAGGCACAGCTTATTCAGGAAGTCGTGTGAAAGATTCAAGTTCAAACACAATTCATTTCAACTTACATTTTGTTATTTTTAAGTTTTCAAATATTAGAAATGGCTTGTTTTGAGTGGTATGTATAAATTTTAATGGCATTCCTAGTAGAATGGGCTGAACGTGTGGGGTTGTGGGGAAGGCACTGAACTTCAGATTTGTGGATCTTAACTCTGCCTAAACCTGCCTTGAGAAGAGGGCATGACCTTTCATTGGTTTTCTTATCTCTTAGGGTCTCAGTTTCCTTGCATTTAAAATGAGGGAACTAAACTAAATCCACAGTTTCCGGATTCCCCTAGGAGTCCTGTGGTTAATAGGTGTACCCCCAAGAGTATAACCCTCCATGCCCGCTTCCCCGGTTCAGCTGGGGAAAGTCGCCTTTGGCTGTTTTAGATTTTGATGTCTGACAGATCAAGTGGTGATTTTGTCTGTTAGATTTGGCCATATTGTCGTTCCTCAAAGTTATCCCATGTGTTGACCTCGTGGCATTGACTAATGCAAGTTCTCAATGAGAACATACGAAGAAAGGAGCTGTGGGGAAAGGAGAAGGAAATGTCCAGAAGGTAAAAGAAGAAAACTGGATGGAAGGGAGAAAAGTGGCAAGTGGCGCAGAGACAGTATTGGAAGTGGGAATATAAAACGTGAACTATTTATATGTATGAACTCATTTCCAGTAGATGTGATATTATTAACATGTATTTCTGTATATTTAGGAAGATTCAGAGCCTGTAACTAAGGCCTCTACAAGTACACCTGGTAAGTTAAGAGAAGTATTTTAATGTTTGTAAATTTACACTATATATTAATACTCCTCAATTGAAATTTTCTCATTTTCCCATGTTTAGACCAAGTGACTTCTGTTTTACTTAAAGTTCTTTGTTCACACTGTAGGAAGTATTGCCTTTTTCTCCTGCCCTTTGTGATCCCAGAAGTGACTGTTACTTTCTTCCTGATATACGGAGATCCATTCAAATCCAAAGTTTTTTTCTGCTGACTCTCTCTCTCAGAATCATAATTTTTTACATATTCCGTGTATATTATCATTAATGTTTTGAGACTGTTCACTGAAACAGGAAAAGAATACATTATTAGATGAATGGGAACTTTTAGTAATAATTGATTATTAAAGGTAAAGATTAAGTAGGCATGGTATAGCTAGCACTAAAGTCTATTTGAAAACATTCTCATGTGAAAAGATTGTCATTTTACCTGTGCATGTAGGTTAGATTGCTCACCAAGGAAGTAAAGTTTCTCATTGAGAAGCTAAAAGAAATCTTAAAAGTTTTGGAAAGCATTCTTGAATTCAGTGAAATTTCTGACTCTGAGAACTCTTGAGCGTAAATTATACTACTTAGAATATTAACAAAACATACTTCACTGGAGATACTTAATGACTAGTATGTCCACAGTGAGAATATGAGATTGGTAGAATTTTGCATGTTATTTCCTTACATTTGACTAGAATACTGAGAGTTGTACTCTCTCTTCACCTCCCTATCTATTTTGGAATGAAGTGGCATAAATAAATTTGAATTAATTCCTAGAATGGTCCCTAGGAAATCATTATGGAGAAATGTCTAAATTAATTCCTACGCATTTTGATTTGGAGACGGCCAGAGGCCTCTAGAATTCAACTTTTTAGATAAATACAGTTTTTAGAAAACATACTTTTTTGGGGGGGACTGTTACCCATTTGCACATAAAAATTCCTCGTTTTCATTATTGAATAGTGCTATTTATCAGTCTGATTTGCTAGATTATAAGTTACATGGTGGTTTTATGAACTGTTTTTCCTTGGCCCACCTTGTTTTCCCTCTGAATAGTATTCAAATCAGCTTACTCTTTCTTTACTGAAAATTCTCTGTGGTTTGTGACCCCCTTGTTTACCTCTATCTTTCTTCCTATAAGCCAGAATTAGTTATGATGCTTTTATTAGAACCATAGATGTTGTAGACTGAACAGCACCTTAGAGTCATCAGATCTTTTTAGAATTTGATGAAAGATATGGACCCTCTCCCCAGGGAGGAGAAATTGTATTTTTATAGAAATTTATTTATACTTTCAAAATATTCATGAATTTCCTAGAAGTTATCCATGGATCTCAAATTGAGAATATATATATATATATATATATATATCTAATATATACTCCCCTATTCAAAATATGACCAAGTAACACACAAGATTGTGTGTGTACGTGTGTGGCGCATGTGTAAAATCGGGTGCGCTCACACAGCCTAGGAACTTTTTTCACTTCATTCATTTTTTTGTTTTGTTTTGTTTTAATTATCATTGTGTCAGACACTTCAGAAATTTTAAGTGTAGCATGGACAATAATAGGGGTTACAGATAAGCAAGAAGAGACTAGGAAATAATAAGTATACTCACCTGACTAGAATGGAGAATTGGAGTTTGAAGAGTACTGGCAAGTCGGGTTGGAAAGGCAAGTTAGAATATCAGAATGATGGGACCTACTATAGAAAGCTCAGGAGTTTAGACTTTATCCTCCAAGCATCAGGTTGGCATTTAATCAACCAAAACCGTTTTAGGAACATTAAAATGGCTGCTGTGAGCAGCACAGCATGGAAGTTAGAGAGGGCTGAGATAGGAAAAGCTGTTTGGAAGCTATGTACTAGGGCCAGTAAGGATCCAGGGTGTGCCCAAAGACCCCCCAGAAAGCTAACCCAGCCTCTCCTCTTCCTTCTGAAACTGACATGGGGCTCCTGTCAAGAGAAGATGACCTCACTACTTCTGCTTCCAACACGAGTCGCTCTTCCTCAAAACCAGATGTGCCATTAAAGACAGCTCTGGTTTGGTGGATTGAGAAAGGACCTTGGCATTTGTTACATCTTACCTGTTTTGGAATTACTTCCTCACCTTCCCACCTGCCTCGTTTTTGACAATGTCCTGATGACCATTCCTCTGCCTGTCTAGTTTCATTCAGGGCTTCCCTCTTTTTACCTGCTCTGGCTGGTGTCCGCTGGGTATGTTCTGGCTATCCTGGACCTTTTCATCTGATTGTTTGATGTCTCCTGGTTAAGTCTGGAAGCTGCCACCATTGTGGTGGTTGTTGAGAGAATGTGTTAACTATTGGAAAACAAAAGAAGGAATAGGAAGGTATAATTAAAAAGAAAGGACTTGATTGATGAGGAGCAAATCATGATCACACCTGCCTGGATGTGACAGAAAATAGAACAAAAGCAATGTTTCATGGGAGAGTCTGACTTTAGTTTTGGATATGTTAGTTTGAAGAGAGAACAAGCTACTGAATGAGAATGTGCAGAAGCCATCTGAGGGTTAGGGTTAGGGAACTCAGCAGAGTTTCCTAGTTAAGACTGTACAGTGAGATCATGACTCCTACATGGACTTAGGCTCTCTTGCACAGCAAGATTCCACTCTTGATTTCACCCAGCCATCTCTTGAGGCCAATGAGAACATCAGTGAGTCAGCCCAAATTGGAAAAACAATTCAAAGCACTTAATAGACTGCCGATCAGCAGGTCATTACGTAGTGTCTTTTGTAAAAAAGAGCTTGTTATTGTTGTTAGCTGATGTTGAGTCGGTCCCCGACTCATGGTGACCCTGTGTGTTAGAGTTTTCTTGACTGTAACCTTTATGGAAGCAGATTGCCAGGCCTTTCTTCCACAGAGCTGCTGGGTGGGTTCAAATCACCAGCTTTTGGGTTAGCAGCCGATTGCAAAGCACTTGTGCCACCCAGGCTCCTAATAAGAGTTTAGATGTACTTAAATTTAATGGAATTGTTAAGTCCCAAGAATTGGTGGTTTGAGAAGCAAGGTAGTATGATAGGGTTCCGATTCTGAATTTTTTTTTAAATTATTTGAATTTTTCTGCAAGAGGACTATTTGGATTTAGATTAAGTATTGAAGTACATGAACGTATTAAAGATTATAGTTTTTAAACTATCCTTATTGTTTTAAAATAATATAGTTCGTATTCCTTCGTTCTAATTAATTAAAATTACCGAACTTGACCTTATTATGCTGTCATTATTAGAGAAACTTGTACCATCTGATTTATAGAATTACAGTGTTTTAGATTTAACAATCTGAGTTTTTCCTATGGAAACTTGTCACATTTGTTTATTAATTATTTCTAATTTTAAGTTCTGAAATTCAACCAATTAGAATCCTTATAGATTTTAATTAAAGTTTAGATTTTAAATTAAAATTTTTTTATTTATTTACGTATGATGGCATTTAGTTATTCACTTTATAGTAACTCTGGACGCTGTATGGTATTTAATAACTTGTATCCTTTATTTTTAAAGAACCAACAAGAAAACCTTGGGAAAGAACAAATACAATGAATGGCAGCAAGTCACCTGTTATCTCCAGGTATCGATGTTTTTCCTAAGGTTTATATTACACTTGTATATAATAAGAAGATACATTTTTATTGTAAAAAATTTCAAATTATAAATTTAGAAATTGTACAGAGGAGCAAATAAGACACCCACAATTCCGCTACTGTTTGGGCAACCCATTTTATATATGTGTGTGTGTGTGTGTGTGTGTGTGTGTGTATTTTATTGTGGCTAAATGTATATAAATATTTAAAACATTTTTACATGTACAGTTTAGTGACATTAATTACATTCACCATGTTGTACAACCATCACCACTATCCGTTTCCAAATTTTTGCATCACCCTTAGAAATCTGTACCCCTTAGAAATCTGTACCCCTTAGAAATCTGTACCCCTTAGAAATCTGTACCCCTTAGAAATCTGTACCCCTTAAGCAATACTCCTTTACTGCCCACCCCTCCACCTCAGTCCATTAGATTTTTACTAGTGACTATCTGATAAGTAGTACCCTATCCTTATTAGTCAGGTTGTTGGAAATTTTTAAATAGATTTTATTTCTCCAAATTTTTTTATTTTGAGAAATTAAAAACTACAGAAAAAGTGAATGAATAGTCCAGTGTATACCCTTCGCTTTTATTCATCAGTTCTTAACATTTAACTGCATTTGCTTTCTCTCTCTCTCTCTCTATATATATATATATATACACACACACATACACGCACACTCCTTTTTCCTCTGAACAATTGGAAAATAAGTTGCAGACATGCCGCTTCACCCTGATCCTAAGTACTTCAACATTTATCCTAGGAACAAAGACATTCTCCTTTGTAACTATCATACCATTATCACTAAGAAATTTAATATTGAACAATAATATTGCCTAAAAGAGTATATTTTCAGATTTCCCCAGTAGTCTCAATAGCATCCTTCATAGCTGCTTTTTACTTATAATTTTTGGAAGAAAGGCAACTGGAGAGAAGACTGTAATGTTTAAGCGAGAACAAAACAAAACCTTAAAGTTTGAATTTGTCAGATAGATTTATTTCTGTATCTCAGTTGAAACTCCTAATCATAATGAAGTTAGAAAAGCTAGTGCTCAGAAACAAGACTGGTTAACATGTGCTTCTGAGCATGGGCGTGTGGACATGGGCATGTGGACATGGCCAAGCAAATTCAGCATTCCTTAGCCAGGCATGCTGTGTGCTATGACTAAATTTATATCACAAGTCTTGAGCATAGATGAAACTTTTTCTTGGGTAATGAGAAAGTTTAAAGGACTCATATTTTCCCAGGAAAAAATATGTATTTAGAGACTAGAAAGTATTTTGCCTTTTCTTTCTGAACTGTTTTGTCTTATTTTTGCCTCACAAAAACTTAACTTGACTCTCGTCATAGAAACTTAGTAAAGAAAATTTCAAAGATAAACGTCATATTGTCACAAATCCATTCTGTGTTAGCCTGCATCTAAACCTGGATTTGGATTTTGTGTGGTTCTTTCTGTTAGGAAAGAAGATTTGGTGATGACACAGTTGTTTACGCACCACAAAAAAACTAGGCCTTTTTAAATGTATGCAAGCTTTTAGTTTCTAAGAAATTGAGAAATGTGTACTTGATTTTAGAAGAAAATAGAGGAATTGCAAGTGGTAGTCACGTTTTTACAGTAGAGTAGAAAAATTGCACATTTACGTTTCCTAGCTACCTTGTTGAAGTGGCCTTCTAACACAGAGTAGCCCATTGTGAGGCCTGATTTATGAAGTGAGTGTCAGGGACCAGAACTGTGATGTGCTGGGAAAGAATTCTTTCTCCAGTCTGCCACTACTCTTCATCCCTGCTCCATCAATAGGAATTTCATAGTGAGCTGTCTTCATTACAGCTAAACCTCAGCTGATGGCAAACGTCTGTCAGGGAGGACGTGAAAAAGTTTTCCAAATAGAACATGTTCCTTGATATGTTTGGGGCCGTTAGTGAAGGAAAAAGTATTCTTGGGAAGATTTTTCAGCCTTCTAAATGAAGTTCAGTAAGTGTGTTAAAGGTCACCATTTTGAAATTATATTTTATGCAGATTAATCTAACCTTGATTCTTGTTATCCAGTAGTGCATTGTAATCATGCTCTGACTATGGTAGGTAGTTTTTTTCTCCTTGCCCAAAATAGAAATTCTTTCCAGATTTCTTTCTGACTCTCATATACCTTTTGATAGATTTGATCCAGCCACTGATATATGTCACTGATATGTATGTCACTGAAAGCAGTCTTACACCGTTAATAGAACAAACATGCTTAAAAGACTAAGAACTGTATTGCTTTTCTTCCTAAGTTATCTCTCATGGTCCTCCTGAAAGCAGATATATTGGCTATTTATTTTATGCTTTTATTTAAGTGTGCCTCATCCTTGTACTGAGTAAAAGTGCCATCTGTCTCCTGAATATCCATGTCAAAATTATGTTAGTGGTAAAATGGATTAATATCCTATCATATACAAGAGATACTTGCATTATGCTGTATTTATTACATGAAGATGCTAGATAGTAGAATAAAAGCAAGAATATTGTAGTTAAAAATACTTCAAACTATGATTCGAATGTAACATATTAGAAAGTTTGCAGATTCTTCCTCTGGTTTTTATTAAGAGCTTACATAGAGATCTTGTATCCAAGATGGAGAAAAGTTCTGTTGGTGCCTCCTGAGAAGAGCTAGCTTTGTATGCTTCAAGCTACAGTGATTGATTGGTGCTTTTCAGTCTGTAGCTTCAGACTCACTCTAATAGAAATGTCTTCGAAGGTGTTTTGGTACTTGTTGAACCTTTGTGGTGGGTAAGTTTTATTACTGTGCCTACAGCCTGTAAAAGTAGCCACTGCATACTGATTTTTTATATTTTTATTTTCTGTAATTGTCAAGTAAAGTATTCATTCTCACCGAACTAGAATTAGTCTCAAAGTATCTAATTTTAATTTTTGAAAAAATGGTTGTTTTAAGGTTAATGGACTCCTCTGACTCTTGTTTGCTGTGACTAAGAAGCCTGTAAAACAGTAACATAATGAGAATTATTTTTAAAGTTCTATTGTACACCCCTTTAAATGGTTTTTCCCCTTCATAGACGGGAGTCTCCAAGGAAAAATCAGATTGTTTTTGACAACAGGTCCTATGATTCATTACACAGGTATCATCCTGCTGGGACTTTGTGATTTGAGACTTTTAAATAACATATTCAGGATAGGGCTGAGCTTTTTCTACATGGATTGGTAATCACCACAAGGTAGATATTTAGGAAGACTGAATCTTTTTTTCAGTTTTAGCTTTATTTAGAAGGCTTAAAAAAAAATCCTAAGAATTTAACTTGAATTAGAAAAATTTAATAGTGTCCGTTTCCTTGCCATCACTTACGGCTTGCTTAGGGTCATTAATGTAAATGGTAAACACCAGGAAGACTAGGGTGAGAACCTAAGGCATGGATTATCTGGAGGGTGGCTATAGCATGTTTTTAAAAGACTGTGTTCTTTATGATTATGAGACTGAGACTCAGCTTTTAAAACATGGGGTAGAAGATCCTGTACTGTTACTGGAACACAGGATAGTATAACCACAGTATTTTTTCAGGAAAATCTCTGTTTTCTAGATACTTTATAATAATTGAGTATCCTTCACAACCTAACAGCTAATACCCTGAATCTGAATCAGCAGATTATTTGTTTTCTAGGATGAGCTCTATTATAACATTTTTAAAATTAAGAACTTAGGATATGAACCATGTATTTCTTTTTTAATTAAAAAGTGGCAATTTAAAAAATCAAATGTTTAAGCTATTTTTAGAATTAATTTGGCAGAATAGGACTTGCCTGTTACAGAACATTTATTTTATAGGAAGGTGTCTAGAGGCAGCATTCTCATTATAAAGTAATAAAAACCTCTGAGAAACCCTTATATTTTGTCATCAATTACAGTGAAAACTGATAGGTTAGAAATAACTAAAATACTACACCCATGTTGTCATATGCATCTGTTTTTAAAAATACTGTGCCTACTGGGAGCATGAATTAAATAGTATATGAAGGGGGTGCCCAAGGCAGTGATTAGAGAGTTTTATAATCAGACTGTTTGGCCACATTCTTATTTGCCAAAATTATTTTCATGCCACTGATGATGAAACATTTGATACGTTTGTTAGTGACTTAAATTTCCATAAGATGTTTATTGCAGTAGTGAAAGATAATTTTCTTGCTTTTTTGGAGATGGTTTAATTGTTCTGACCAAAAGACTTCTTTAGACAATTTTCTAGTACGTCGAGGGTAAAACAGCAGTTAGCAATGAGATTCTCTATAGTAAACCTTCTCAGTTATCTGGCTGCTTTACACACAGTGCCCCTGGGATGATGTTGTTGATAAACTTTAAAAAAAGTGGTGATTACTTCTTTCCTTCAGTATGAAAAGTTCCCCCCTTTAGCTAATTATCATGGTGGTGGTGGTGATGGATTGCATGTTAGCATGAATTAAATTTTAAAAAATTGCATGTTTCCACGATTGTTTATTATGTGATAACAACATGTTTTTGCACTGTTTAGTGAATAGATATTTTCATAAATAGTGCCAGGTTAAGCAGCAGACCATACTTGCTCACTTGAAGTTGTGTCAGAGGTATTCATTATATAACATGGGAGGAAATGATTAATAGTTGTACCAGTTAAATGTAGGAAGTAAAAGAAAGCAGATTAAGTAGTAATTTTTTAATTCCAGAAAAGAGAATTGATGGCATGGGTATATGAAATCCACAGTGTGTCAGTCTTCAAAAATATTTCTAGACCTGACTCTACAAAGAGTGCCAGACTATGGATCTCACTAAATCGTACGTGACTATAGGATTGAGTACTTAGTCTTAGCAGAGTAAAAAGATGTCTTCACAAGAGGCTAGGTAATGTGTCACATGGATGTTTTTTTGTCTCTCATAGTGCCTAGCCCAATGCTTAACCGGATGCAGTTTTCTGAAAGTTATTTCCCTTATTCATATAAATATAGAAGCAGATAACTAATAAGTAAAATTGGTTGACTTGCTTCATAACAACCTTTTAAGCAGTAATAAGTTTTGATAATAAAGTAAATTAACTCAGTATTTCATCTTCAGAAACAATTCCTATGGATTTGAAGTATAGTATGTCTTATAAGAATTACGAACTTATAAGTATAACTGAAAAAGTTATCACATCTATTGAGTGTCTTGGTTCAGATTTCTAGTATTGTCTGGTACTTTGCAAATTGAAGATATATGAGTTGACTAATGGTTTCAACTTGCGTTGATTTCTGGACTTTAAAGAGTGGCCATGAACTATACTATATGCTAAACCAGAAAATAGAAAAAATTACCTAATAAAAGCATTAGGCTTTTCACAGAGGATTTTACTGCCAGAATTGGAGAGGGAGTCATGACTAATTTATTTGGTATTGAAACTTTTGCTTAAAATATACCGAATCTGTAAGACTTAACTGTCAAAAGTCCAGTCTTAATTGACACCTGCTTCTTTCTGTCTGGCATTTCCCTTTTTTACAAAATGAGTTTATGAAAGTAGTTAGCCTGGAACATGTCATTCCCATAACCTCTCCATAAAACATCATAGGGAAATAGATTGCCTGCCATTCCCATAACCTCTCCATAAAATGTCATAGGGAAATAGATTGCCCATGGGATCTGAATATGCTTCTATCCTAATAATCATTTTTCCAAAGTTATTTTGATGCTTGAAAAGAAAGAGTTGTGCTTCCTAAAATGTTTTATTTTCTTCTTTTTCCCAGACTCAAACTGGGATTTGTAAACTGACTCATATTAAAGTAAAATATTCAAGTCTTTATGTTTTCCCTTCTGTTGGTTTGCCAGGTGTTTAGTAGATAATGTAAAATTTCAGAAGAAGGAAAAAACACGATTCTGTTACTTGGGCCTCGGTTATTCCAGCTGGCCTTTTCATCTTTGTGTTGGTTAGCAAGCCACACACGGTCACCTACCTCATACCCAGAGAATGTTGTCTTCTCCACTTTCCTGAGGAAGTCTCGTCATCCTGTCACTTTTTTCTAGTTTCTTTATAAATACAACCGGAAATACTGAGAAAAGTGAAAAATACTTTCTACTTTATGTTCTAATCAGTCCTACAACTTTGACAATTAACTTTTTAACAAAATGTGCTTTATTTAAGAAATGTATTTAAATCTGGTGTTGGGTTGGTAAATTTGCAGTTATTTATAAACTCATTAAATATTATAAGTGCTGTTCACCTGTTCTGGAAATTTCATTTGTACAGACCAAAATCTGCACCCTCCTCACAGCCCAGTGCCAATGGAGTCCAGACGGAGGGGCTAGACTACGACAGATTGAAGCAGGTATGCGTTGTGTTCAACTGCAGCTTTCCTTTATTTGTACTTGTTTCTTTTTAAAATATCTCATGCATATTTTTGACTTGGATCATGATTATACTTGAAAAGAACATACTGTTGGAATATTTTTATACAAATTAAACAGTGTCATTAGTTCTGTGTTATTTTTGCAAATCACATTTCCAGCATTCGTGGAGTGTGTGGGAACCATTGTTCGATGATATAGTATAAGAATTTAACTCTTGTGTCTGGTGTGCAATTGTTAAAAAACAACGGGCCTCCTGCTTTTCACTTACCAAATTGGCAAAAATGAACCAAAAAATAATTTTGACAAGATGCTGGGAAATTGGGCACGCTTGTATACTTACAGTGCTTTCTAAAGGGCAGTTTGGGAAACAGTTCAAAAGCCTTAAATAAATTTTCTTACCGGAACCCAGCTATTTCACTTCCAGGAATTTATGCTAAAATAATACTACAGAAATGTACAGTTAATACTAGCTGAAAGATTGATGGTTCGAACCCACCTAGAGGTGTCTCAGAAGACAGGGCTGATGGCGATCTGCTTCCGAAAGGTCACGGTTTTGACAGCCCTATGAAGCACAGTTCTACTCTGTGTACAGGTCACCACGAGTCAGAATCGTCTCCACGGCAACTGGCAACAACTGCATACAGTTACACAGTGGGGAGCTCTGCCATCAGGAAGTTATGACTTGGATAGATACTTAACAGTGAATTGTGAACACTTGGCCAGGTTAGGTGAATCAGATGGTAACAAAACAATATGTGCAGTAAGCTCAATTAAAAAAAAAAGATACTGTCCATATTTTGAATGCATGTGTGTTCTACTGTAGTACCTACACCCTCAAAAAAGAGTGTGAAGAGTAATAGTGGCTACAGGTGATGAGGTTATGAACTTAAAAATTTTATTCCTAGAAGAGGTGATATATTTTTAAAAACATTCTAAATTGAAATCAGGGCATGCTAGTAAACCTATTACCAAGGCATACAGATGGGTCTGTAATCAAAATTTTAATCTTTATCTTCTTACCCTGAACTTCAGGATAGCCTCAGAAAATAAATACAAATTATGTAAAAATAAAAAATATATAGTAATCATCATTTATTGAATATGTGACAGACTTAGTTGCTAGGCTAGGTTCTTAGCATGATATTATCCCCTACTCCTCATAGTATTCATATAGTACAGTTATACACAAATTCTACACACCTGTGGTCAGAGACGTTAAATTATACACTCAGTCCCACAGCTAAGTGAATCGTTGAGTCAGTATCAGAACCCTGATCTGTTTTCAAAGCCCATGCTTTTCCCATTGCTTTACTCATTTTAAAAAACACTAGCAAATGTTTGAATGGGGCTCAAAAAGAGACCAAAAAATACTACAGTGTTATATAGAAATTAAAGAGAGAAATACTAGCAATAATTTCAGATAAACCTAATTTTTATAGTGCAAAGCTATAAATTGAGTTATGTACTTTTAATCCTGTTCGTTTATGTTGTTTCAGAGATTGTTATTACTGATTCACATTTTGTTGACAGTAGGGTTTGATGCTATATATAACTTTGTCTCCAAGCCTTTAATCGCCTTTAAATAAAAAGTTTATTTAAAGCTGATTTTTTTAAAGGAATAAAACAAAACCTTTTTTTTTTTTAAAAGAATCTCAATGCAGAACAATTTAGTTTTATCTGAAGTATGCAGTATTAAAGAAAATCATGTTACTCAAGACTAATCCTCACAAAGGAGAGCTGTTATTTTTTACCAACTAAAATTGCATTGCCTGTCTTAACCCTTTTAGCTTTGATATTACACAATTCTTGACAAATTTCTAATGGAGGGGGTATGCCCATTGTTTCTAATTGTACTTACAAGTAAAGTTTATGCAAAATACATATAAAGATGGAGTGGTTTTTGTTGATGGAGAGTCCAGAGCATCACTGTTCAATAGAAATATAATGTAGGCCACATAAGTAATTAAAGACTTTCTGGTATTCACAGTTTAAAAGTATAAAGAGTTAAACAGTTGAAATTAATTTTACTGTATTTCATTTAACGTAATATATCCAAAATAATATCACTTCAGTGTGTAATCAGTATTTTAAAATTATTAATAAGATATTTTACATTCTTTCCTTCATACTAAATCTTTGCAGTCTGGCTTGTGCTTCACACTTCCAGCACATCTCATTTCAGACCAGCCACATTTCAGGTGCTCAGTAGCTACCTGTGGTTGGTGGCTGCCATATTGGACAGTGCAGGTACAGAAGGACCCATCCCCTGCATCTCCATTCATGGGGCAGACCCAGAGGTCCCTCCAAGAGAATCCTACAGTTTCTGGAAACATAGGTTGAAAGCTGTAGTGATTCCTAAGGACTCTTTTAATTCTAAACTTTAGTTTTATAACTTACCCCTGTACTTCAAACCGGATGACAAATTTGGCAAGAGCTGACTGTCCAATTTACTCTTCTTCCTCCTTGCAACTTTTTTATGCATCACCTCTCAGACTAGAACCAGAGGATAAATTAAAAGCAGAGCTATTAACTTTTGTAGAAAGTTATCTGAACCATAACTTTTAGTGGTTGAGAGTAGTTAGTTTAGAAAGCGTTCTGTTTCATATCTTGGTAGTCTGGAGTAAGCAAAGGATAGGGTTTATATCAACAGAGAAGAATAATAAAAATTTACCAGGGCTAGTGTTTTAAGAAATAGAACTATGACTCTGAAGCAAAAGCCACACATCATTTTTCGTACATTCTTAAAATTTTATATCGGCAGAATCTTCTTAGCAACAATTTGCTTTTTGGTATTTCTGATTTTTTTTTCCTGATATTTCAGGATATTTTAGATGAAATGAGAAAAGAATTAACAAAACTAAAAGAAGAGCTCATTGATGGTGAGTGTCTAATCAGATTTTCTGTTCCTTTAAAATAATGTTTAAGAATAACCACTTTAAAGAAAATGCCAGTAAATTAAGAAATATCCAGTTCCTTACTTGAGAGCATAAAAAAATTACTTTTCTGTGGTAATCCTGTCTCCTTCATATAATGGGAACTATGTGTGAAATTAAGGATAAACAACACCTTTGATTGAGCTCCAGGTGTGGAGTAGTGCTAGCGGGAAGACCAGGTGAACAGATCTTTCTAAAGGTTACCTCTACTCATCCGTCCCACTGCCCTCTTGTTACTGAGCCCATAGAATTCATGTTTTCACACTGTACCAGAGGGTGACTAAGTTAATACACAAATATAGAAATAGTATTTCTCTTAGTAATAAGAAAGCAATGATACATGCTGTGATAGATGCAAAATCGGTGTGTCTTTTTATTAGTGGAAGTTTGAATACAGTCCTTAAGGTTGCTGAAAAATGATGCACTCATTTGTTTTACCTTATCATGATACTTACTTTCAGTACTTTTCCTTTTCTACCCAGCAATCAGGCAGGAACTGAGCAAGTCAAATACTGCATAGAAAAACAAACTAAGGAGAGATAGGACTTTAATCTGGAGAAAAGAAATACCCAGAAACAACAGCTGTTAACAACAACAAGCCCCAAGATTTCATGAGCTGTACGAAGAACATGGAGACAAACAGTTGGAAGGAGGGAAAAACCAAGCGGTTTTGGAAGCCTTCAGACCTATCACTCTGGCGATAAGCTGTTTCCCTCCTAGTGTGCTGCTTTTTTCTGACCTTTACAGCAGGGTGGAAGAGAGTCGTTGTGTAAGAGTTCCTGTAACAGTTATGCAGAAAATACTATACCCGTCAGGCGAGATCACGGTACATTGAAATATTTTCATGTCAAGATAAAATTGCACATTTTCCATAATCCATTGCTAAAATAAAGAAGAGAAAGGCTTAAGAAGTTTTTTTTTCCCCCCCAGAGAGTGCTGATGAAGAATTTAGCAGGTTACGCTATTGTATTGTAAATGTTTGTCTCAGGTTTGTCTTCCTATCATATTTGATATTCCATGAATAATTGAGATCAGCCCTGGATAGGTTATGATCATAAAATGTGGAACAAATGGAACTGTGTGTGTTTTCAAAGGGTGATATTTATACGAAAGTGTCCTGAAAATGATGGGTTCAGCTTGAGGAATTTTAGAATGATAGGAAGCCTCTTGAGTTAACCTTCATGCAGTTTTGTAGATTAAAACATAAAATTTGTCCAGAATTTAAAGATATAGATGCCTTCCTAAATTGTTACAATGCTTTTACCAAATCTATGGCTCTTACATAACACAAACCAGTGGTCAAATATAAAACAATATATTGTAGATTTACTGTAGGTTTTCAACCTTTTTTAGAATTATGCATGTGGACATTTTTATAATGTAATTACAACCACCACAAAATTAGCTTTTTTAATTGCAGACTGTAATGCATGTCACACTAATGTGTAGTGGGCTTTTCAAAGCCTAGTCCCAGGGAAAACATTTTGTAGAGTCTAGGGGAGTGGGAGGAAGGGAAGGAATAACTTTTAATTTAAAGTTAATTTCTGCACTATCTTTTTCTCAATTACCTGCATGAATAATAATGAGGAATATTTTGTGACTTTAATTGGTGAATACGTTAACAGAACCAAGTGCTTAATCTTTTACATCATGTCTCCAGCTATTTGTATTTTAACTTCAGTAATCTCAGTGACCTGAAACATGATTCTGAGCTTCACAAGAAGTTTATCTTCTCGTGAAACTCAAAAGTTTGATCACTGAATTTGGCAGTTATTATTACTGAGGTGCCCCTGCAGTTATCCAGGTGTTCAGGTACATGCTCCTGACTGAAGCTGCTTTTGAATGTTGTTATGTTGAGATACAAGAAATAACAACGATGGCAACAATTAAAGTCACAGAAATCATTAAGGGAGCTCTGCATAATTTTTTTTTTTAAATAAAGTGAAGTGAGACTTTGGTGGTGGGAAGAAGGAATTAGATACTCTCCTTACCACCGTGTGTGTGTGTGTGCGTGTGTGCAAGAGAGATTGTGTATATACATGATCCACTCCCTTTTCTTTTCTTTGAAACTGGTAAGATTAAAATAGGTGAGAAATACTATATGTTGCAATTATAGCTTTTTGGAAAATTTAGCAAATCAAAAATTATCCAGGCTCTCCATCTTGATTTATGCTTGACTTGTTATAAGTGCCATATTTGCTTTGAAATGTTTGATTATCAGAAGTTTTACTAAAATTTTGAAGAAATAATCCATTTTCATTGGCCTTCTAGATTTCTTACATCTTGATTCATTAGACAGAAGCTTTTGTTGATGGCATAGTTTTCTCAGTGCTGCAGTATTGCAGCTGTTACCACTTCAGAGAGACTTGAATGAGGGAATTCTTTTCCTTGTTAAATAGTTCCTGTTTTCTGTAGAAACTTCATTTTAAGGTTAAACTGTGATGGATGAGCTATCATAATTCAAGTATAAAGTTCTTTTTTTTTCTAGCCAGTATTCATTGCCATGCAGTAGTAGTGAAGGAGTTAAAGATGCAGCAAGCTTATAAAGTACTATTTTCTAAAAGAAATAGGAGGCGTTTTCATCTTTATTATTGTAATTTTGGTTATACTGAGACTGAGGATATGAATGTTTATGCCCCTATGAATCTGGTCAGAAGCTACTTTTGATTTTGTTGGTTAAGTCTACAGTAGGATAGAGTACTGGGTACAAGCGGTCCAAAGGAAGATAAAGACTAAAATGCTAGAGCTTAAAAGGAACTGGTTTATGCACTAAACGTTTTGTGCCTTGGTCTGATGTTAACATGATGTCTGTGTAAAATGACAACGAAGAACCAGTGTTGAATAACACTATATTTTCCATCATTTTGCATTAGTATCCCAGATTGCTAAATGTGTTCTTTCCAAGAAGTTTGATTGAGTTACTGTATACATTTGCTGTCATACATGATGGTGTGTCATTGTTAAGAGATTTCAGTAATTAAAATGGGAAACAGAAGCTTAAGTTATTTTCCTTATTAACAAAACTCTGTTCCGTGGAGCCACATTATTCTAGTGGTTTTTGTGCTTTTGTACATCGGATGTCTTAAGCTGAGTACAGTTTAGGGGATCCTTTCTAATTACAGGAAGGTACTGCTTTCCTCAACACTGTGACCTGATCTGTGACAGATCTGTACTGTACACTATGTAAACAGCTAACAGGTCAACTGCAGACACACTGAATGTCCAAACCTTAGTGCTGGGGCTGAAATCTCTTCAGAATAGACTTCGTGATTTAAACGTTTGTTTCAGAATTTGCATCAAGTGTCCATCAAAACTGAAAATGAAACACTAATGAATGTTGAATTCTCATGCTCTAGATGTACTTCCTTTTAGATTTTTTTTTTCAGTTCTCTGCTGTTTTTACCATACTGTTTCATTTAAATTTCCTACATGCTAACTTCATTTGTGCGATTGAAATAAAATTGCAGTACATACATGTTGCTTGTTTGTGACACTTAAGATTATCTCCTCAAATCATCTGTTGGTTCTAAAAATGTTATATTGAATGTGAAAAACACTTTTTAATGTCCATAACTTCACTGCTTCTCAAAGTTTACATATTGCTTCACTGTTCTTTACAGAAATATTTCATAAAGTTGATGAATACTAAGTAATGTATACAAAGGGAATGTGTGAAAATTACTGTTAACTGCCTTTGGTTTGAAATAACTGTTGAGTGATCTCTGTATGTTGTTCTTGTTTCTCTCAGCCCAGCTTGACACAGTGTCTTACTCCTGTAGTCAAGAGAATGATAAATTTTAAATTTTACTCCATTTTGTTCTGCAATATAGTCAGATACTTAAACTCATTTGCGCAGTTACAATTTTTCTTTATAAAGTTTGCAGGGTAAAGGACATTGCATGGGAA
The DNA here is from genome assembly GCA_030035585.1 of Dugong dugon. Lineage (NCBI taxonomy): Eukaryota > Metazoa > Chordata > Mammalia > Sirenia > Dugongidae > Dugong > Dugong dugon. The sequence continues at coordinate 14,792,590 of CM057469.1, read as the reverse complement.
AGGTCCTTAGCAAGTAATGAAGGTTGCATTTCATTTGAAAATTCTCATGTTTTCATTAGAAGCACAGCAATCTTTGTCTTTTCTTTTTATCAGACCCCAATTTTCCTTTTTTTCCTTCCATTTTCTTCCCCTCATGGAGTGATGTTCCTGTCAGTCATTAACATTTGCAACCATCACACAGTCCGCAGTTCTAAAAATATCAAGTGGTTTTGTCCTCTGGTCTGTCTCAGGTGCTTGCTTGTCTTCATATATAAATCAGAATGTTTGTCTGCAAAGTGAAAGTCACTTCCCATTCAAAAATGAATTAACAGATGGTAACCTTTGCCTAGCTACAGCGTATTTATATCCCTTAAATTTGTACATCCTTTCTGTGCCACTGTGAATAATTAATTTTTAAACTCTTAAGTAATGTTACTCATAAGGTGCAGTCTACAAAGGCATGCTACAGGAGCTCTCTAATCATGTTTTGTAGTCATCAGAACTTCATAATCCCATTACCCTTTAAATTCTGTCAGATATAAGCATAGAAATGGCATCGTATACAGCAGTGTGAAGGAACTCTCCAGGAGCTCTTAATTGCTTTATGTAGCTGTCACGAAATCTACTTTCCTAAAGGCATTTATTGCAGCACCCCAAACCTGTTCCTGATGGTACCGTTTTTGTTAATAGAAAGATCTTCCCAAAGCTCTAGGACTGAGAAAGGGATTCTGAGGGTCCATTGAAATCACTGATGCTTAATACCTCTGATTTTTCACTGAAAAGCCATTTAGTATTTATAAATTAGATGCTTTTGAAGTCAAAACTTGGAAGTATTTATAAGAAATCTTCATGAGTCTGAATGAACAAAATCATTCTAGATACCTTTGGCTACATAAGGACATGTTGTCGTTGCTGTTGTTGGGTGCCATTGAGTCGATTGTGACTCATAGCGACCCTACAGGACAGAGTAGAACTGCCGCATAAGGTTTCCAAGGAGCGGCTGGTGGATTCAAACTGCCGACCTTTTGGTTAGCAGCCAAGCTCTTAACCACTGCACCACCAGGGCTCCTTCAAGGCACATAAATCCATTGCTGTTGAGTTGATACAGCAGACCTCAGGTACTTGCTGATTAATTTAACTCAGAGAATAAAGGTAAAACCTTGGTTAAGAGTTTAAGCCAAAGGATCACAAACACTGAGCTGCACCCTACTTCTGTGAAGCATAGTAAGCACTGAGAGAAAACGAACATGGAGAGGAGCCTCTGGAAGCTTCTCTCACAAAGAGGAGAAAATCCTGGGCCCAGGTGGTCAGCTGAGAGTAAAGAGAACACACTGTCTGAAAGTGCCCTTCTTTACCTCACTTTTTTAAGGCATATAACGTCTAGTAGTTAGAAAACTCAGATACACCACTGAACTAGTCACTAAGTTCAGACTTTCCTCAGCAGAAAAATTCTCTCACCAGTAGAATACAGCTTTTCCATTTTAATAAAAATACTAGAAAAGCTTACATATTTCATTAGAGGACTAAGTTTTGCTAGACTGCAGTTACTCCATAAACAAAACATCTGTATACAAATGACGGCCTTAAGGTTTATCATGTTACCAGATTTTATTTTTCCCTTTAAAGTCCAAGAAAGATTTCTTTAGCAACACTGCGACAAAAAAAAAAAAAAAGTTGTTGAGTCGATTCTGACTCGGAGCAACGCTGTAGGACAGAGAACTGTCCCGTAAAGTTTCCAAGGCTGCAGATCCAGAGCAGCTGGTGCGTTTGAACCACTGACCTTTTGGTTAGCAGCTGAGCGCTTAACCACTGTGCCACATGGCTCCTCTTCTTTAGCAGAGGTAACAATTTTTTAAATATATGAAAAATCCTATAGGCAATGAATTATGTTCTGGGTCTGTTTTTTATATAGTAAATGTTCTTCTCTAAGAAGGCTTTAGGTTATATAGAAGAGTATGCAGTTACTACCTTGGAGTACATAGAATATAGCACTTAGAAGAAAAGAAATTCACATTGATTGGTATTTACATTGAGGGGTATTTTTAAGGAATTTGCTTTAAATGTGAAGGAAATCAGTATCACTTTAGTATCAGTCAGATTTCAAAGTAAGACCAGTGCCCTTTGTTTCTGAATATAAAATACGTGTACACATTCTGAAACAAGATAAGACATTTAGAAACTTGTAAAATTCTCCATCAGGTCCAGAAGTTTCCATTCCAATCTGTAGACGCTGAGGAAGTAGGTTCTTGGCTTCTATTTAAAGTATACACTATTGTAACCATATGAAAGAAATACGCCGCCACAGAAGGCTTTTTAAAATTGGTCCCTAAAACAACATTCCATGCCCTTAGTCACATCTTGTGGAACCTCTAGGTCCCTTTTAAAGTTTAAAAATGTCTTTTAAAATATTTTTCAACTTTTCCATTTTAAATCTTCAGTGAGAAATATCAGTTTAGGATTTTCATTGTCGTTGCCAGGTTGAACTAAAGTATAGACTTCATTTTGTTCTTCTGGCCATGGCGTAAACCCCATTACTGTCAAGTTGATTCAAACTCATAGCAAACCTATAGGACAGAGTAGAACTGGCCCATAGGGTTTCCAAGGAGAGGCTGGTGAATTTGAACTGCCAGTTAGCAGCTGAGTGCAGTTAACTGTACCACCCTGGGACTCCAGGGGAAAGGTGTGTTGAATTTGCGTGACCCTAACCAGCTCTACACCTGAGCTCTAGCTCTTGAAGGGCTGGTAGTAGGCACTGACTTTGTTAGGAAAATTTTCAGGAAGGGGAATATTTATCTCTGCGGAAAGTAATTGGGAAAGTTGAAACGTTCAGAAGGCAGTAGTACTAAAATCTAGATGTTTTCCTTTCTACTTCTTCGTTATGAGGGGTGGGAGTTTGGGGCCTGGGCCAGGAATTTACAATTGGAGTTCCTTACTATATCTTAGACCTCTTCACTGAGTCACATTTGTCCTAGGTGTGAACAATAAGGAAAAATCGATGAGATGTTGTTCATTTGAGGTCTTTACCATTGCGTAAATGCTAGCAAATGTATTATTCTGCTGCCCCAGTTTCCCTTTGCCTCATTCATGCGCTTTTACAGTGCGTACCCTGGGTGTCTGCTAGGGAGAGTCCGGTGCATCCTTCCTGGGGCCCACCCTCCATCTGGAAGTGCACAGTTGCCATTCAGAAACCTCACTTGACTGCAAAGAGTGTAATAGGATCACCTGAGACCTGAGACCCATGCTTCAATTGTGATATTTCAGTGACAGTCACTTTGGCTCTTCTGGTCAAGGAGCTATTTTAAACGGACTTTGTAGAGCTGGGTGAGGAATGCCCTTTGCCTTCTCGTAGCCCCTAAACCTGCTGTGCTGTCGTTGACTTCATTACTGTCATCCTGGAGAGGAAAAAAGTTTACCTCCCCTCTTTACCCTTCTTATTTGGGAAAAAAAAAAAAAAAAGAACCCAAACCCATTGCCATGGAGTCGATTCCGATTCATAGCAACCCTCTAGAACAGAGTAGAACTGCCCCATAAGGTTTCCAAGGAGCAGCTGGTAGATTCAAACTGCCGACTTTTTGGTTAGCAGCTGAGCTCTTAACCACTATGGTGCCACCAGGGCTCCTCTTACTGTGTAAGTATACAGATTGTCATCCCTTCTGGGTTCCTTGTTTTTAATGCAAAAGCCCTTTCATGATAGAATGACTCTTCAATGCCATTTGAATCAACCTTACTTTATCTTAAGGAGATTAACAGAGTCGGAGTTTGAAATAGAAAGTCTGGGATTCTAAAAGATGGGTCCTGTTTTACTGACATCCTTTTACTTCAGTTATTGGGTGTCTGTGTGTGGATTCATTTTTCGTTGGCACCGAGACTCATGCTTCTCGTTTTTCCTCTTTTTAGGGAAAATGGAGTGTTTCTAACGAGTGAGCAAGCTAGAGAGACATTTTTATCTTGACATCTGTATTTGATGCAAAACATTTCTATAATATTTAATCACAGTATTTATATATTTTCATCGAAATGCTTTTTTTGGTTCACTTGATAAGACTGAATGAGGAAGCATCTCTGGTATGTAATTATAGAAACACTGACATCTTTAGTCTGTAGTGGGGAGAGAGAGTGAGTGAGGCTGCCGTGAGCAGAGCAGGGCCTCAGGCAGGGGTAGGTCTTTGTCAGCTCTGGTTGAAAGCCTTCCATTGCCTAGTCTATAGGAGGAGACTTCAAACGTCTTCTTTTACTTGACCTGAATGGAAACTAGTTCCATTGTGCTTTCTGCTGCCCCTTTGGGGTGTTAGAATGAGCAATGTGAATGAATATCAGGAATACTTTTTTTATTGATTTTTTTTTTTTTTTTTTTGATGGGTAAGGGAGTTAGCAATGAGCCTTTCCAGTTAAGCTTAAAGAACAACATACACGGTTTACACTATAAGATTTTGAATGTTAAATACATTTTCCCTTTCAGACCTACTAAGTGGATAGACCAAAAGCATACGGTAGTAGAACAGCACAATAGATAAAATGTAAAGATGAATTTCTTATGGTCCAAATGGTTGCATCATGGCCCACGGCCTTTCATAGTACACGTGGTGTAGAATTGGAATCTCGTGTCATTTTGCTTTGCTCCAAGTTTTAGACCTAGAAGTGTGCGTGTGTGCCCTCAAACGATTATCACAACCTTTAGGATCTCAGAGGGAGCCTGTTGAGGCAGCATTTACTGAAGTCACATCTTAAAAGGCAAAGGTGACTTAAACATATACAAGGCCATATTTTAAAAGAATTATTTTACTACAGAATCTCATGTAGCTTATCTCATGGAACTTCAGGGTGGGGGGCGTCGCTAAATTAAGGAGTAAAGGAAACTGGTAGCAACTTCTGGTTTTGAAGCAACAAATTGTGAATTGCTGCCTAACTCAAATAATTCCAAAACCCAAATAAAACAGGATTTTATTATCAGGAAATACTATCTTTTAAGCTTGGCATCTACCTTTGAGAAAGGGACGTAGAAGAGAGGGTGGAAGTAGTTGGAAGGGTAGGATTAGACAGCACCAAAATTTCTAATAGGAATAAATGAAAAGGAGGACCACTTGCAAGCCAACCTAGGAATGACTTGCCAGGAAGCAGCAGCCCCTGCTGCACAAAACAGTGCCTTCAAAATGATTCTGGGTGAATTGCATGCAATCCCATGTAACCATAAAGTGTAACCTGTATGTGCATGACATGTTTCTAGAATGTGTAAAGTTAAGATTCAGCAGGAGAGGGGCCTCGCCCTGTCATTGAACGTATCAGCAAACCTGCTAAAGTCACTGGACGCAGTGTGACTTGGGTTTGCAGCATCAGACCCCTGTATTTGCATTAAGCAGCTATGTCACTGAAATCAGATCCATCTCCTTGCTCCCCTCTCTCCTACTTTGCAGCTTTGCTAATTTTAACTGCTTCATTCTTCTGCTTCTTGGTATCCTTTCTTCTTTTGAAATAAAAAGACAAAATACTTAATTCAGAGGAGGCTTGTATTTATTTTACCAGTTGCCCATAATGTACCACAGGTATATATGACTTGTGAAAAGAGTTTTGTGTTCCACTTTCTTGGTTGTGATTCTGAGCTTAAGACATGCTTCATTGTTCCAAAAACTCCTCAGTTACTCTTCTGCGCTTCAGATCTGTCACTAAGGAGAATGTCGAGCAACCTGCTTCCATTCCCCTGAATGCCCTCCTCGCCACAGCCTTAACAATGCTGACTGAAAATCCAGGGACATCTCTGCTGCAGGTGTCCAAGGTCACAGTTACAGACCCTCCATGAGCGGCGGCTGCGTGTGCCGCGTGCATATGCCCTGCATTCTCTGGGACCATCCCATACCCTCCGCTGTTTACTGTCAGGTACGTGTAGTTCAGAATCCAGGAGTGGTGGTGGTTGTGTCAACTCCGACTCCTAGCGAGCTCATGTGACAGAGTAGAAGGACCCCATAGGGTTTTCTAGGTTGAACCCTTTACAGGAGCAGATCGCCAGGTCTTTTCTCCCACTGAGCCACGGTTGGGGGTGGGGCAGGTTTTCGAATCCCCGACCTTGCAGTTAACAGCGGAGCGATTAACCGTTGTGCCACCAGGGCTCCTTCCAGGAGTGGTACTACTGCACCGTCCCTCGCTGCCGTGAACACTTCGGAGTTTTCGAGAACTGCAGGCACACGTATGACTCGATGTTCTTGTGTAACCATCTTATTTCACTCTGGATTCCCTCCGAGGCCAGGTGCCTTTCAGCTCAGAATAGCTGTGAGTATGGTCTGTAAGGGTGAGGGCATGTTCAGGAGCCGGCTGCTGGTAGAGTCGAAAGGATGTGACCATGTTCTTGGCCCCTGATGGCATGTCTGTAAGTGAAGTCAGGGAAGGGGAAGGAGGTTCAGGCCCTAATTGCAGAGTAAATGGAGCAACGTGAGCTGTCTCCTTCCCTCATTTCTCAATAGGTAGACTGTCTTTATCTGTCCTCCCTCTTCAAATATCTGAGAAGCATAGGGGTTTAGAAAACATGCTGTGGGTGAATGAAAGCTCTTTGGAATTGCAGGCTAGAGTTCCCCCCAGACTTCCCTGTTCTTTGATGTTTTTCATTCCAGCCTAAATCCTCTTCCAGCGAAGGGGTGATAATCTAAGAGACTGATCAAAGTTTTACAAGGGCCCTCATTTTCAATTAAGCTACTCTCTTGGAGTTGATTGTCATGAGGTTTGATATCCTGAGGTGCTCTGTTAACAACTGGCAGCAAGATGACCGGTGGCTGCTGAGTGATGTCTCATGGGGAAGGCAGTCCTGGGCAGGGTGAGCACTCTCCCAGTGAGCACGGACCATGTGATGTGTGGGAAGGGGCCTGTGTGAGCTTGGGAGCTGTGTTTTAGTGCTTTTGTCCTCTGCTGTGAAGTGAAGGCTTTGGGTCTTCGAGGTCATTCCAGCATTCTGTGGTTGTAATATGCTGAGAGCCCACCACCACAGACCGGCCAGGCTGACAGGGACATTCAAGATCCCAGGACTCTGGAAACAGCCTCCTCTGACCCACTGACAGGTGGCCCTGACGTGGGTCGGGGCAAAGCTCCCCTCTGCAAACCGGGTAAAAAGAACCTCAATTTGTCATTTCTCCCTGGTCACCCGCACTGCTGCACTGTAGGCCTTTGGCTGAGGGGTAAATTAGCATTGGACTGACGTTAATATCTGTATAGTCCCTCCTGTGAAAGAAGGAGGCACTGATGATCTATTCTTCAATGCTTTGAGGAAAAAAAGTTATCTGGGATATTCCAGTGATTTCTGTCATTCTTGGATGATTATAGCTATGAGCCATCACTCCGACCGCCAAGACAAAAATGAGCCTGAGAAGGCGGCGTGATGATTACCCAGAGGTATGCTTCTCTGCCCCGCTCCTGAGACAGGCCCTGCAGGGAGGCAGAGGTGAGGACAGAGATTCCTGCTGACGGGGTTGCCATGGAAGGGCTGCTGTCGGGAACCCTCACAGCCAGGATTCCCCACGCTAGCTCGGCTCGCTCTTTTTTTTTTTAAATTTTATCTGAAGTAAAACATAAGAGAGAAAAGTATACATACGGATACAGCTCACTCACTTGACAAACTAAATACACCCATTTGACCAGCAACCAGATCAAGAAACAGGACGTTGCCAGAACCCAAGAGCGCCCCTGGTCCTCCCCTCTAGTCTCTGTCCACACCCAGGACACCACTCCTGATTTCTGACAGCATAGGTTAGTGTTGCCTATTTTTGTGCTTCTGGAATCCTGCACTTTCTTCGTGTTTGGCTCCCCTCACTGATACTGAGATTCCTCCATGATGTGTGTGGCGGTGAATTCTCATAGAATAGCGTTCAGTTTGGGGAACTGTTACAGAGAGTACTGTTAAGAATATTCCAGCGCTTGTCTTTGGTGAGCATATATATGGAAGCATTTCTTTTGGATATATAACTAGGAATAGAATTGCTGGGTCAAAGCGTAGCCCATGTTCAGCTTCAGTAGTAGATCCTGACCCACTTTGAAAGGCGCTGCTAGCAGCAAGGGAGAGCTGTTTATGGACACATCAGCTGGAAGGACCTAGCATGCCTCCATTCCGCTGTAGCTCACTGACCAGCCAGCATCAACAGAGGAAACATCAGCTGGAAGAACCAACCTGCTGCAGACCACCAACTTGGATTTGCTTCTATTTCCCTGAAACGTGGAATTAAGACGTTTCTAACACAACTTCTCTCCCTGTTACTCATCAAAAATACTGTTCATGTCTACACTGATTGGAGCCATTTGTTTAGAAGATAAGTTTTTTTTTCCTCAGATGAGTTGTTTATACTCAGTGAAATTCATTTTATAAAATGAGTTCATTTTAAATTGCCACTTCACAAAGTACAGATTTGCGGAGCAGTTATTCCTTTATGATCTTCAGACTGTAAAATAGCTGTAAGCAAGGTCCCACTCTCAGGGCAAAAGTAGCCTGCCTTTTCTTCTCTTTCTCCTAAAAGGCGTCATCTTCCAGTGGAGTTAACACGGCCTCGTTAGAGCTCAGGAATTTGCTTCATTTGAAGAAGTGATTCCACCCTCTGTCTATTCAAGGGTTAGGGCATGAAGTGAATGGCAAAATACAAATCTCCAGTATTAAATGCCAATATCTTTTGGCAGTAGGGGAAATTGCTTTTTATTATTTTTTAACTGGGAGCTGTTCAAAATTCCAAAACTTCTTTCCTTTCCTAAATTTCTGAGAAATGGGGAAGACTTTTTCAACTTTGTATCGCCCTGTGTGACAAGTTTCCATCTGGGCAGCAGATGGAACTAGAAGTGGAATTTTTCCCCTTGCAGGTCTCTGGTATTGCCAAACGCTTAATGGCAGCGTCTCTGTGTCTCAGAGATGCTTTCTGGCAACTTGGTGATGTGAACAAAGGATAAAAATAGCTACCCCGAATGCCTTCAAGTTAGCAAAAAAACAAGAAGCATTGGAATTCTGGATTGGAGAACTGCTTTCTGGAATCATCGAGGATTAATGTAGCAGGAATGGGTGTTGAACAGCAGGGATGGGATTGCGGCTATCAGTTCCAAAAACATGGTTATAGAGAGGGTGTGCCAAAGGGTTAAGGATCCAAGAACTGTCTTAGTGTCTGTCATTGGGGTTACCATGGAAATCATCTGCTCCAGCCCAGCAGACAGTGACAGTTCAAAGGTGCCCCCTCCATAGCTGTATTTCCCTGTCTCTAATAGACCAGTTGACCAGTTGCCATCCACACCAATTCATGGTGACCCCATGTGTGTCAGAGGAGAACTGTGCTCCATAGGGTTTTCAATGGCTGATTTTTCATAAGTAGATCACCAGGCCTTTCTTCCGAGGCATCTCTAGGTGGACTCGAATCTCCAACCTTTCAGTTAGCAGCCAAGTGCTAACCATTTGCACCACCCAGGGACTGACTGGACCTCTAATAGAGGAAGCCATAAGTGAGTGGGGATAGAATACAATTAGAATTAAGCCAGGAACCAGATCCAATTCATTTGTAAATAATGTGGATGAGCTTGAAAAGATAATCTTGCCCAAGACAGTAGCTCCGATTAAAGTTCTCTTTCCACAATAAACCCTATCACAAAATGCACAAGAGCCTTAACACCCAGATTAAAACGGAATGATACAAACCACAGTGCCAAATTTCTGGAGGTGGCCAACCCCTGATGCTTTCTGTTGTTAAGTGCCGTCAAGTCAGTTCTGACTCATAGTGACCCTATGTGCAACAGAATGAAATGCAGCCCAGTCCTGTGCCATCACAATCATTACACTTGAGCCCACTGTTGCTGCCACTGTGTCAGTCCATCTCATTGAGGGTCTTCCTGTTTTTCACTGACCCTCTACCAAGCATGATATCCTTCTTTAGGGAGTGGTCCCTCCAGATAACATGTCCAAAGTACATGAGATGTACTTGCTTCTAAGGAGCATTCTGGCTATACTTCTTCCAAGACAGATTTGTTCATTCTTCTGGCAGTCCATGGTATATTCAGTATTCTTCCCCAACACCATAATTCAAATGCATCAATTCTTCTTTGCCCTTCCTTATTCATTGTCCAACTTTCCCATGCCTATGAGGCGATTGAAAACACCATGGCTCGGGTCAGATGGCTCGGGTCAGGAGCACCTTAGCTCTGAAAGTGCCATCTTTGCTTTTTAACACTTGAAAGAGATCTTTCGCAGCAGATTTGCCCAGTGCAATGCGTAGTTTGATTTCTTGACTGCTGCTTCCATGGGTGTTGATTGTGGATCCAAGTAAAACGAAATCCTTAACAACTTCAATTTTTTCTCTGTTTATCATGTTGCCTTCTACCCTTCCCTAACACTGTGAGGCAGGGGAAGAGGGGAATGCATTTATTAATTGCCTCTAAAATGTGGCCTCAGCCCTTAAGTCTTTGTGTTGGTGGGAGGGAGGAGAGGAGAATATTGGTGAAATATTTTGGCTTGAAATAGTTTACAGAACAAAAATTACAACGCAACTGTAACATTATATACAGTAAAACCTGCGAAAGCTGGAATCTGTGTAAGGCGGAAACCTGTCAGAAGGAAAACTCAAATTTCCACTAGAATGAACGATAGAAAAGCAGTAAGACTGCACCTTGTCAAAGGTGGGAAACCTGCGAGACCTGGAAAAACAAGGCGGGCTCATCAAGTTCCAGCTCTCACAGGTTTCATGATGTAGAAATTTGAAGAAATAATGTCTGCTGCCTAGGGGTAATGGAGACACCCAGCTCCAGAGTTAACAATGGTGTCAGGTGTCAGAGGGGGCGAGGGCGTTTCTATCAGGGAGAGCAACCCACAGGGGTTGGAGGTGTGAGAGTGCCTGAGCTGGTCAGCAACAGCTCTGTAAATTGGTGAGGCTGGAGTCAGGAGCCAAGGGGTGGGGGCCTGGCGGGAGACGGAGATGGAGTCGGGGGAGGAGCGGGAAGAATCGAGACCATTGATGGCTTTCCTCTGAAATCGCTCCACATGCTACATTCGACCCCGTGGTTCTTAGGTTCAGAGGTCCTGATTAGAGGGAGAGAGATTGATTCTGGTTTTAGAAAAGAAAAAAGATCTTAAGGCTCTAGCAGTGGGTGACGTCTGCTGAAGATATAAAAATGTGACACGTTCCGTATCTGCTAGAAAACACAACGGTGTCTGGGTTAACATTCTTCTCCACATTACCCTGTGTGGAAAACCTAACCACTTAAAAACTTCCATTCAAATCATTTTAAAGCATTCAGAGGGAAAGTAAAAATTATTGGCCCCCCCGTAGGAAAAAGAATGGCTTCTTATTTCATGGAAGATGGCCGGGAGAGGCACAGTCACACAGGCAATGAGGTAAAATTATCTGACACATCGTGGATACAGGAAATAATAAACCCACTGGATTGGTGCTTTCCTGAGTCTGTTGAATGAAAGCAAGGAGGAGACGCTCAAGCCAAGTCTCAATGGTATTATGGGAGCCACAGGGCCCATCTGGCGGGATGCTCCTGGTCATAAGTAACAGAACACCCAATTTAAAAGCGGCTTAAATAGTGGTTTATTAGCTCACATGACAATAAACCCTGAGGTGGGGGGCCCAGGGTTGGTTAACTAGAGAGCTTTTAATGTCACTGCTTGGTTCCCTCAGTCACTTGGAGACCGTCTGCCTCAACTCCAGGGAGGGGGTGCTCTCCTGTGCACCTCTCCCTTTTCTCTCAGGGAGGAGAACCTTTCCCTGGTCCCAGGCGGGGTCCTCGCAGGCCTCAGGCATAGCTCTTTGTCAGCAGAGGGGACTGTCGTTGTTGTTAGCTGTCATCAAATGGGCATCAAATCATGCCCACTGAATCATGGTGCACATGAACTACAGAACGAAATGCTGGTCCTGCGCCATCCCCACGGTCGGTTGCAGATCCGACCGTTGGACCCACAGGCCGACTCAGCGGCGGCTAACAACAACACAACAGTCCCAGAATTAAATCTCACTCTCCCCGACTGACCTGGCCAAACCACTGTGGCCAGGGGCGTGCAGGGCTCTGATTGGCCAGGCCGGAGACATTGTGTGTACCAGACACCCATCCCTCAGTTTGGACTCCAAAGAAGAAATGTTGACTGGACAGATGCACACATGTAGGATTTTCCTACATATTCCCAAATGACTAGCCTTTGCCGATTGGAGCGAAGAAGAAGAATGACATTGGGCTGCTATTTGGTTTGGATATGTCCTCCTGATGGTCCGCTGGCTTCTAAAGACCTAGCAGACGCTTTGGAAATGGGAGTTTTTCTCTGCTTTCAGACCATATCAAATGCAGGTCGGCTTCTTTCCCACGGGTTCGCTCCGTTCACCCTCTCACCCGAAGATGTTTCGTTCCCATCCATCACCAAGAGGGAGAAGTAGAATTCATTGGCGTTATCACCAAATACCTGCTTTGAGCCGCGTTTGCCATCACCCCGCCGCTGTCATTTAGCAACCTGCCCTGAGCGGGCCCTGGGTGCTCCATGAGCAAGACGTGGGCTTGGTATCAAGTGGTGCGCAGGCTTCTGGGGAGCCGGCACATAAACACACCCAATGCACCAGGCAGAGGTGGGGGTGTACGATGGGGGTCTGGCCAGGGCCCAAGCCGGCCTCCCGGAGCAGCGACCCGCAGAAGGTGTTGCAGCGAGGAACCAGATTCGGCTGTCTTCCTCTTGGCTGTGGCACGGGGCCTGTGTTCTGCGTCTCTGCGCAGTGACGTTTCTATTCTCAAAGGCTTTTCGTATCACTCCTGGTTACAGCATCCACCGGACTCCCAACACTGGCAACACCTGCGGTTTGATCCGCACCAGAGTGTGGATGGCTTGCGGGGAAACTACCCAGGCCTGACTCCAGCACAGCCTTCTAGGAAAGTGAGGCGAAGGACAGGGGAGGGGCAGCCCCTGTGCCAGCTTTCCTGGGCCGCGAGGGCTGCCAGCCCGCTGACGCAGGCGAGGGCAGCCCAGGGCGCTTGGCGGAGGTTCATGGCGCTCGGGCGACCCCTGGCGGTCACGTTTGATTGCACTTTCCTCGCAACGCGGTGCGCAGCGCCCTCTACCGGCCGCCGGCTGTACTTTTTTCCAGCGTCTTTATTAAGGGATGCGGTGCCGTTAATATGCCTATTTTACAGTTGAGAAAATTGAGGCACAGAGAAGTTAAGTAATCTGTCTACGGTGAAATTGGAAGGTAAGGGATATGGACCCAGGAGTTGTTTTGTTTTTTTTTGGGGGGGGGGGTGAAATCCAGGAGTTTTGACTGCAGAGTCTTCGTTAAGTTCAAGATTGCTAATATGACCTCTAATTATGTACCAAAATGTGCTGTCACGGAGACCTCATCTATGCCCAGCTGATCCGACTACTCCAGGATCACCCAGTTTTGGAGGGTCATCGACAAACCAGAACACGTCCAGACAGAGTGACTTGAATGGTGGGGGACTCAAAAGGCAGTCTGTGAAGAATAATGGAAAGAACGTGGGATTTGACCTGGAGAAGGCACTTAGGACACACGGGAGCACCCTTCACACACCTGAAGTACTGCCATGGAGAAGAGTTACTGGACGACTCAGAGGGCCCGAGGATTCTGTGGTGGAGGCTGCGGGCAGATTTCGGCAGTCCAGAATGTTCCACTGAAGAAGGGCAGCCTGGTGACAGCTCACAGCAGGCCTATGAGTGAGCCTGTGCGACACTTGCTGGCTGCTGAGGGAAGATTTGGGTGGATGTGGGATACCCTTTAAGGTGTTTACAGCCTCTTTGGAGGATGCAAAATCAAAACACAAACCCACTGCGGTGGAATTGACTCATGGCGACCCCACGTGTTACAGAGTAGAACTGTCCCATAGAGTTTTCTTGCTGTCATTTTTACCGAAGCAGATCGCCAGGCCTTCTGAGGTGTGGCTAGGTGAGTTTGACCTTCCTACCTTTAGGTTAGCAGTTGAATGCAAACCGTCTGCTCAGGCACTGATAAATTAGGAACATGGCGGGAGGCCAGGGGCAGCACTGTGGGGGGGACACAAGGCTGTCTTGTCTCAACGGGGCGGGGGTGCTCACTAGAGGATCAGAACGCCACAGAGAAGTGAACGCTGCCCAGAGAGCTGGCTGGGTCCTGGGGCAGGACATGCCGGGGAGAGCTGGGCCACGTCCGCGGGGCCTACGGCTCACGGCCTCTGATGAGGAGTGACGGAGCTGTGGGAGGAGGTGCTGGGGGGTAGAGGTATGTTCCCGAAAGTGCAGGTGGTTAACTAAGCAAGAGTGCCCCGAAAGTCAGAATATAGCACTCCACTACAGCCCTACCTGCAGCCCCTAGAAACTCACGGCCACTGGGGTGGGGGTGGGAGTGCCCGGGGCTGCAGAGAGTTCCTCTGGCTTTTTAGGGTCGTCAGCTTTAGCAAACAAAAATACAGGGTGCCCAGTTACATTTGACTTTTAGGTCAACGACAAGTACTTTTTTAATATAGGTATTTCCCACACATTGTATGGGACATATTACACTAATCAAAACCAATCCAGTGGATTCTGACTCATAGCGACCCTATGGGACAGAGCAGAACTGCCCCATAGGGTTTTCAAGGATGAAATCTTTCTCCCGTGGAAGGGCTGGTGGATTCGAGCTGCCAACCTTAAACACTGAGGGCTTAACCACTGTGCCACTTACACTAAAAATGTATTCATTGTTGATTTAAAATTGAAAATTAACTGGGTGTCCTGTATTTTAGGTCCCTGGGTGGTGCAAACAGTTTGCACTTGTTTCTAGCCTGAAGGTTGGTGGTTCAAACCCAGCCAGCAGTGCCTTGGAAAAAAGGCCTGACAATCTGCTTCCATAAAGATCACAGCCAAGAAAACCCTATGAAGCAGTTCTACTCTGTAACACGTGGGGTCACCATGAGTTGGAATCAACTCTACAGCAATGGAGTTTTTTTTTTGGTCCAGTATTTTATCTGACAGCCCTACACTGGCTGCAGGCACGTGGATGGAGGAAGGGTGTTCTAGGAAGGCGGCTGTGACTAGACACCTGGGCTCCTCCACACCCTCAAATTGCTAGATTTCAAAAAACATGCCCTTGCCTTTAGCTAATTGTGAAGCAAAGAGCAGGCCAAGAGGTACCTCCCCTTTGAATGGAGAAGAATCGCCTGGACACTATTGTAATGCACATTCCTGGGTCTTCATCTTTAGAGTGGGATTCAGTGGTCCAGAGATGGGGCCAGAAATCTCAAGTTTAACAGCAACAGGAAATTCCTGCTTTGGAGCAAATTTGGAAAACACTGCCTTAGGACATTGGTTGGTTTTTCCTTCATTCATTCACACAGCAAATATGCACTGAGTTCCTGTAACATGTCAGACGCTAATCTAGGCACTTCAGAAACCGCTTGAATTTGCAGGGCTCCTGCCCTCAGGGGCTCCCATTCCCAGGGGAGAGACATACAAACAAGTGAGCAACTAAGCGTACACTGTAATGCCAGGTGTGAGTGCTATGAAGAAATAAAGCAGCGAAGGGCAGAGCAGGTGGGCGCAGAGTGGGCTCTGTTATATGAGGCCGCAGGAGAGGCCTCTCTGAAGAGAAGTTGGGCAGAGACCTGAATGAAATCGAGGAGAGAAGTGAAGATGGGGGGTGGGGGTGGGCTGGGTGATGATCAACACAGAGAGAGCAGCAAGTGCTAAGGCCGGGGTTGAGGAACCACAGTGTGGTATACCCTCAGATTTTAGTGTGAGCTGGTGAAAATGCCCTGCCTCTAGATAATCTAATTTTGTGGGTATGGGGCATGCACAGGATTTAACGTTTTAAACAAGCTCTCCTGAGAAACACTGTCTTTGTGTCTGTCTTACTCCCTACTCTCTCAAATTTTCCTCACACTGTCCAGGGGGTTAAACTCACGTTCTTGGGGGTCAGGGCTGGAAAGCTCCTCAGGGGTCACCTGGGGCAGACGCCTCCTTGTACTGATGAAGAAACCGAGTTCCAGGGGGTCTTTAAGGACTTGCCCAAAGGGTTTGTTCCAATAAGGATGCGGCTTTTTTGTGCCACAGAGAAGTGCCTGGTGGTCAGCTGAAGCCTGTGACTGAAGGGAGTCTGAAGAGGAAGGCCATGGTTTTGGAGGAGCCCCCGGTGACTCTCGCTTTTCAGCTGGGGACTCCTTACCGCACCTCCTGGTGGGCAGTGTCCGAGCTCTGCAGTCCTCCACAAGGACATCACCCACCTCCTGGCATCACCATTTCAGCTGTTTGTCCCCTGAGCCTTGGAAGCACTTGCAGGTCTGCCTCAAGCTGGAGTTCAAGTCTGTTTCTTCTTATTTGGAAAAACAAGCACCAGAGAGAAAGAACAATTAGAATTATCCTTGGAGGAGTGACTTAGCTCATTGTCCTTCTCCAAGTGGGACAATTGCAGGTCTGACCTTCCCAGAGGAGCCTTGCTCTCCAGCCCCCAAGAGCCTTGAGGGCCCAAGGCTGTGGAGACCTGCGCCAGCCACAAAGGCGTCTCTCTGAGGGCACCTTCATCACCCTGGGCTCAGCACCTCCCAGCGCCTCTGAGGGCTTGGGGGGAGGGCAGAGGGAGGTTGAGGAGCAAGAATGAAAGCGAAGGGGGCACTGCCCTTGCTGGCCAAGGCTGGAGGACAATGGCTTCTCCTCAGCCTGCAAGCGGCCTTGCCCTCTGCCCAGCCCCCTCCTCGTGAAGGGTACACCCCCAGCATCAGGCATCTCCCCTCCAGAGGAGCTGAGGGAGAAGCAGTGCCAAGCATGAATGTACCCAGAGCCTCACCTAATAGTGAAAACGGGAACAGGAAATGATCTCTGTCAGCCAGGCCACAGAGGGGCAGGTCCCGGAAGCAGAGGGCTGGTCCCTCCCCACCCCCTTCCTCCACCGGGCTCCATAGTGTCAGGACCTAGACATCTTGGGCACACAGCTTGATCAGAAAGACCCTGCACATAGTAGGAGCTTGTCTGGTGTCTGTCTTCACCTGACCAGCGCGCCCACCCAGGCACCCTGTACCTGCAGAGGTGGAGGTGAGGGAGGACACTGGCTACCAGAGCTTGCCCCAGCTCTGACAGCTGCAGTGGGGCCTGGTCTGCCATTTGCACTTCCTGCGCCTCCGTTTCCTCAGGGGGCTGTGGTGAAGTTGAAGTGAAGAAGTGTGCATGAAGGTGCCGTGTGAACTGTAACGTCCTCAGATGCACAGCAGCCTGCCTGCCTTCTTCTTGCCTGTCCTCCCTGGTGGCTGGCAGGTAGTTATTGGGAGATAACTTATCCAGGAAAGAAGGCACAACTGAGGTGTCTGCCCAGCTCACGATGACCGTGTTTCTCTGGAGGCAGCACAACAGAGCGGTTGGAAGGATCCTGGCTCTGCATGTACTGGCTGTGTGACCTTGAGGGAGTTACTCAACCTCTCTGTGCCTCAGTTCCCACATCTGCAAAATGGGAGTAATAATGATAATACATACCTCATGGAGTTGTTATAAGGATTAAAGAATGCACGTAAAGCTTGCAGTACGGTGCCCGTGCTCAACAAAGATCAGCTCTTGTTATGCACCCAAGAAGGGGGAATGAAGCAGAGACCAGCGGGTGGGGCACACTGCTGGGTTCTTGACATGTCCCAGCACCCCGATACCGCGTGCCCTCTCACCTTTGGGTTCTTTGTGCTTCCTCATCCTTTTCCCAGTGGATTGACTTTTTTGTATAAATTATCTTAACGGGGTCCCTGTTACTAGTGTGGCTGCTTCATAAGACTTGAACATAAAACAACCAACCATTATTTTTCTGAACTAAATGAAATATGACTCCCAGCCCACACCTTCCTCGGTCGTTTCTGGGGCCCCCTCACCCCATGGGCTCATATGGGGATCCCAAGGTTCCCAGGGCACAGGAACACTGCAAGGAGGCCTGTGCCCTAGCCCGGGGATGGCGGAAATAGGGGGGTTAGCACGGCTCCTTCTGCTCCCTGAGCACTGCCCCCACCTCCAGGGCTCAGAGATGCCCCCACAGGTCCTCCTAGAGGGTTGCAGGCTGCACACAGCGGTCCTCCCTCACCGCCCTTAAGACTGGGGACCTCCATGGCCATCTGACTGCCCCAGTTATGGCATTAGGGCTGCTGTAACAAAGTACCACAAAGGGGTGGCTTTAAAGAACAGAAATTTATTGTCTCACAGTTCTGGGGGCTGGAAGTCCAAATCAGGTTATTGGTTGTGTTGGTTGCTTCTGAGGAGCCTGGTAGTGTAGTGGTTAAGCACTTGGCTGCTAATTGAAAGGTTGGCGGTTTGAACCTACCAGCTGCTCTGAGGGAGAAAGACCTGGTGATCTGCTTCCGTAAAGGTTACAGCCTTGGAAACCCTATGGAGCAGTTCTCCTCTGCCTTGTACGGTCACCGTGAGTTGGAATTGACTCGACGGCGACATGTTTGTTGTTTTTTTGGTTCTCTCTGAGGGCCATGAGGGTTCCACGTATCTCTGCTGGCTTCTGGTGTTCAGAACAGCCAGAACTTCTTGGTGTTTCTTGTCACTCCAGTCTCTGCTGACGGGTCTTCACATGGCCTCTTTCCTCTGTGTTTGCGTCTCTTCTCTTTTATAAGGACGCCGCTCAGATTGGGTTAGGACTCACCCCACTCCAGTGTGACCTCGTGTTAACTGAGAGCATCTTCAAAGGCCTTATTTCCAAACAAGGTCACGTTCAGAGGAACCAGAGGTTAGGACTTTAACAAATCTTTTTGGGGGACACAGCTCAACCCATAACACAGGCCTTCCCCCTGGAGGAACCCCAAGCCATAGCCTCCCTCCCTGCCGGGCCTCCAGTAACCCCAGTGGAGTCTTTCAAGGGCCTGGCTAGTTGTTTCTTTCCTGGGCTGCCCCTGAAACACACAGAATCAGTTCACGTTCCCCGTCCCCATCACTCCTTCCCACTCTCCTCTGGTTGAGGAGCACAAAGGCCTGTCTGTCCTTCCAGGGCGGAGACAGGGAATGTTCCCCTCCTTCTGCCCCTGCGTGCAGAAGGTTCATTTCACAGCTCTACCACACGCTTGCAACCAAAGATGTCTCAAAGGAGGAAAAACAACGTTATGCCAAGCCTTGGTCACAGCTCAGGGTGGCCCACCTGCACCTCTGTGTTCGCACTGGAGCAGGGGGACTTTCCCATGTCCATCTCGCTCGCACAGAGAAGATGAGGTTTTGCATTTTCTTCTCGAGACTTGGGTGAACCAGGCACTGTTAAATCATCTTTGCAGATTCCACTTCCTGTCCCACCCACACGCACGTGTTCTCTGAACCCGCCCCGTCAACCGCATTGCCTCCTGTCTTAGTTTTCTAGTGCTGCTATATGGCAAATATCGTAAGTGGGTATCTTCAAAGTGTCTAAGAGTAAGAACACTCACTTCTGTTAAAGGAAAAGCAAAGAGATTTATAGAGGGTAATACAATTGACAAACTGGGGAAACACAGGGCAGAGAGGAATCTATCAAGTGCTTCCACCTTCTGAGGGAGAGGTGAGACTTTTATATGGTAAGATGGGGAGGGTAAATGTGTGATAAACACCAAACCCATTGCCTTTGAGTAGATTCCGACGCATAGCAACCTTATCGGACACAGTAGAACTGCCCCATAGGATTTCCAAGGAGCAGCTGGTGGCTTCGAACTGCCAGTCTTTTGGTTAGCAGCTGTAGCTCTTAACATGTGCCACCAGGGGTCCAAATGTGTGATAGCGCATGACTAATAGTAAAATGGGGCAGAGTAGCAAGACACCATCAACACCATAATCTCTTTTAACGTCAGCAAACCTGGGAGGGGCAGTGAGAGACCACCATCATAATCAACAAACCCTTCCTGGAACAGCCACATTCTCACTCCTGCCCTTATTTGCTAAGAGTGGTTAACATTAGGGAAGTCTCCTTCTCAGGAATGCAAGGCAGAGGCTTTGGTCAAGCCAAAGTCTGATTCAAAGTGGAGTCTGCTTCACAATACGAAGTTTAATTCAAACCAGGGTTAGCTATCCTGTTTCAGCCAGGTGCATCAATTTGGAGTACTCCTATACATTCCCCCGTTATGATCGTGAATTTCTGTAGGGATTTCTTGTTCATTATAGTAAGAGCGTTTTCTTCTGCATAGACTTCTTGCTGGCAACTTTTGGATGGCTGCTCATTGAGATTTTAAGACCCCAGACACTGCTCATCCTTCTAAGTATCACCCGGGCACCATCTGGTTAAGTGGATTTCTTCACTATGCCATAGCATAGACACTTTGTTATGTTGGAGCCCATTGTTGCAGCCACTGTGTCAATCCATCTCCTTGAGGGTCTTCTTCTTTTTCGCTGACCCTCTACTTTACCAAGCATGATGTCCTTCTTCAGGTACTGGACCCTCCTGATAACATGTCCAAAGTATATAAGATGAAGTCTTGCCATCGTTGCTTCTAAAGAGCATTCTGTCTGTACTTCTTCTAAGACAGATTCGTTTGTTCTTCTGGCAGTCCGTAATATATTCAATATTCTTCACGAACGCCATGATTCAAAGGCAGCAATTCTTCTTCAGTCTTCCCTATTCATTGTCCAGCTTTCACGTACAGATGAGGCAATTGAAAATACTGTGGCTTAGGTCAGGTGCCCCTTAGTTCTCAAAGTGACATCTTTGTTTTTTAATACTTGAAAGAAGTCTTTTGCAGCAGATTTGCCCAATGCAATATGCTGATACCTGTCCACCATGGGTGACCCTGCTGGTATTTGAAATACCGGTGCCATAGCTTCCACAGCAACACATGAGCCACCACAGCATGACAAACTGACAGACAAGTGGTGGTTTGAAAGCATAATAGTGACGTGACTTAAGAACATTATAGAAAAAACAGGTATCAGCAGGATTTGGCCTGTGAGCTACAGTTTGCCAATTCCTGGTCTACAGAATGAGCTGTGGCCCACTCAGCGTGCTCTGTGAGGCCTTCCCAGGTGGTGTTCCCTCTGTGTCTTTGCATATGATGTTTCCTCACTCTGGATGCCTGGGCTCCACACCGTCTCCACCTGAAAAATCCCTCACTTGTCCCTCCAGATTCAGCATCGGCCATCTCAGGGGCCTTTCCCTGACCACTGCAGCTCCAGGCTGGCCACCTGGCAGGCCTTAACTCACTTGGCCTCTGAGCAACACTAGACCCTGTGACCATGCTCTCCGTGAAGCCCTGTTTCCCTGGTTTTCCTCCTGCCTCCCTGGCTTCTCCTCCTTAGATTCCTTTTCCTCTGTCAGTCTCAGCTGCTAATTTGCCTTACTGCCCTTCTCTCACCCTGGGTGCTCTCCACCCTGTGGCCTTACACACCCCCGGATGCTGATGACTCCCAGGTCTACGCCTCCGGCTGGATGGCTCTGCTGACATGAGGTTCTTGACTCCAGCCAGACACCCACACCTAAACGCTGCATGCTGTCCAGATTCAGTGTGTCCACCTCATTGTCTTTCTCCCCAAGCCTGCGTCTCTCCCTGCTTTCCCTGTCAAATGGTACCTGAGATGGACCCTTTCTTGGATCATCTGTCCAGTCTACAACAAACTCCTTAGCCACAGTAATCTGTTCACCCTTACCCATTTTGCTTCCCTCTCCGCATTAGTCCTGGGTCATTGCCCTTGGTTCAATAGCACATTTGGCCAAGGTGAGCATGGTCCCGGCTAAGCCATTCAGTCTCTTCCCTGGGTATCTGCCACTGGGTGGAGTGGGTCTTTCTTTAGGTGGATGGGCCCATACTGTGTGGGTGAGAGCTATAGGGGAGGCATGTTCCACCCCCATGGAGCCTGGGGAAGCCACTCCTGACAGAGGGCTGAGGGCAGGGCGAGGGCAGGACTTCCCTGCCTGGTCCAGGGTGGTTTGGTGCTAGGCCATCCTTATCCTGCTTTTCATACAATACTGTGCTGCTCCTCCAGGCAATGGGGCTGGGGGTAGGGGAGACTCCTGCTGTCTCTGGCCTTGGAACAAAACAAGTGTACTCTATGGTCTCTTCTAGCCTCATCTGGGAGCCCAGCAGGCCCGAGACACTGCCACCTGGACTGGCCGTGGGTGGGCAGAAGCAAGGATTGCTGCCTGGTCTGGGCAGAGTAGCAGACTATTTGCCAGAAGTCTCCAACAGGCCATCTACCCCAATGCCAGGAATCCTCAGAGAGAGGCAGCTGGGGCTCCTGAGCCACATAAAAGGGTTCTCCTAGGGGAGTTTATTGTGTAAGGGATTATTTTATGTATAGGTCCCTGGGTGGTGCAAATGGTTTGCACTTATAAAAATGGCACAGAGGTAGAGTCTGACCTCCTCTAACTTCACAAGTGGGAAGGAGAATCAAGATCAACAGCCCAAGGCTGACTCCTATGAGGCAGAGGTCAGACATGCCTCCTTTCTCCACCATCTTTACCAATTCTGACACCAGCTGTCCCTCCCACAACACTCTCTACTTCTCTGCTGGGTTTGACAATTCATTGCAATGGCCACACAGAACTCATGGACCATACTCTCCATTATGGGGTTTATTAGGGAAGTAACAGGTTACAGTTCAGGTTCAGGAACACTCAGCATACAGTTCTTCCATCAGGACAGCCTCTTCTCAGCTGCCTCTCTCTGGTTCCTCAGCCTCTGCCCTGCTCAGGCAAGTGTTACAAAGGTCTTTTAACTCTGCTGCTAAATGCCCTGAGGTACCCTATTTGGGCAGTAAGCCTCAGCCTGAAGGTGCTCAGCTCTAGCTCTGTGGGTTGGCAAGCCTAGCTCCACCAAGTGCCTGGAGGCATCCTATTCCTTCAGCAAGCCTGCTGCCCGAAGGCGAAGGCGCTCAGCTTTCTCCCTCCGTGGGCCCAGAAGCCCACCACACAGTCTCCTGCTGGCCTCCTGCGGGTCTTCTTGTTCTGATGCCTCTCCTGCAGCCATTTCTCTGTCCCTGCTTCTCACCATCTTGCCTTCTTCAGTGTTACAGCTCTCTCTCTGTCTCCTGGGACTGAAGGGTCTCAGCTCAGTGATCCCAGGTCCAGAGGATGCACTCCACTCCTGGCTATTTTTTCTTGGTGGTGGTGTGATCCTCTCCTGCTCTGGAACGGGCTGTCTTTTAAGCCTACCGGGATGGCAAAACTGACCAATCCCTTTGTTAGGGTCCACAGATCTTATTTGTATGGTCCTACCCAATCACTTGTGTGGGAGTTACAAGATCATGGTTAGAAAGGCCACACAAAAGCAATCCACTGCACCGTAGAAGGTATGCCTATTTACTGAGATACTGGCCCCTTCCCTCCCCCCAGTCATCCCACCCTGCCTCTCCTCCTTGCTCTCAACCCTTCAGAGCAAGGACTGATTCTTACCCATCCTGTTAGCTCTCCAGGTGAATGCCTGGCCCGAGAGATAGCACACAGGTGGCCTTTAACTGAATGGAGGGCGTAGATAAACTGGTTGCCTTCTAGTCAATTCCAACTCATGGTGAATGCAACACGTGGTGACTCTGACTCATGGCGACCCCACGTGTGTAAGAGTAGAACTGTGCTCCATAGGGTTTTCAGTGGTTGATTTTTCAGAAGCAGATGACCAGGCCTTTCTTCCGAGGCATCTCTGGGTGGACTTGAACCTCCATCCTTTTGGTTAGCAGCTGAGCACGTTAACCATTTGCACCAACCCCAGGACTCTGGAGGGAGTGGAATGGCCCCTTTTTTCTTAACAAATTAGGTTGAATTAAGCTGAGATTCAGGCAAATGGAGAGGCTGGGAAGGACACCATGGTTTCCCATAGGCCGAACGACACCAAACCCCTTGCCACTGAGTCTATTTTGACTCATCCTCACAATCTCAGCTTCCCACTCCTTTGCTGGTTCATCACTTGGTTCAGCTCGATAGGAGGGCGTTTGTAGACTATCTGCTATGAGGGGGGACGCTGAGGGAGTAAGACAGTCTGCTCTTGGGCTGCAGAAATAGTCACACAAGGCAGTCAGTCCCAGGCACCACGGGGACGTCCAGACAGAGGGACCCCTGAGCCTGGGACTCAATTGGAAGGAGGAGCTGGAACCCCCTGGGCTGTGATGGCTACAGTGTCCCCTCTTCTACCAAGTCCAATACTTCCTTTTCTGACCAGAGTGGACCCACAAGCTGAGAACCAACAGAATCAAGCTTCCTTTTCCTTAAATCTCCTACCAGGGCCTGGACAGAGGGGGTGACGGGGTGGTGGGAATTGGGAAGGAAAGAGGTGCAAAGGTTTTTGTGATTCACCTTTGATCACTACGGGGAGGGTTTCAGTGTGAGAGAGCAGGGGCTGGGGGCTCTCCATCTGCTTAGGCATTTATGATAATAAAACCAAACCAAACCAGTGCAGTCGAGTTGATTCCGACTCATAGCGACCCCATGGGACAGAGTAGAACTGCTCCATAGGGTTTCCGGGGAGCGGCTGGTGGATTCGAACTGCCGACTTTTTGGTTAGCAGCTGAGCTCTTAACCACTCTCTCTACAAGTGCTCCCATCAGAGCACCAGGGAATGCAGGCCCGTGGGAAGCCTCCAGGCTGACTTTACACAGGGTGGGAGTGGGGGTAATTTCTGAGCCCCTCCCTCGAGACTCACAGCACCCACCCCATGACAACCTGACAACAATCCCTGAGTTCAACTTCCTCTGCTGTGTGCTTACAACAAGGCATCAATGTTCATTGTCGTTCAGTCAGATGAAGCTGAGAATAAATATTGTTCCTGGCTGAAGTAATGAAAAGTCCCGAGGCGAGTGACAGAGAAGGCTGAATGTTCTATTCAAACACTGTGGGTTTCCATTGACCTCTTTTCCCTAAAGACATGCATTTGGTCAATAAAATACTGAATAAAATAATCACACTTCCAGAGCCAAGTCTAATTCTGCCAAGAGTAAGAACCAGAAACAGACCCCATAAAGGCGCACGGAATTGTGAGTCTTCTGAGAAAGAGGCCCCGTTATAGTCAATACTGTTCTGAATCCTTGATGAGAGGAACAGAGGGGCAGACAGACTGGTTGTGATGGCCCCCATTTCACTATGGAGGGTGCCCAATTTTAGGGGAGCCCTAATTTGGGAGGGAGATGGTTCCAGGCCAGGCCCTGAGCGCAGCAGAGGGAGCGTGGAGCAGAGATGCCTTATACCCCCAGAGAGAGGGCAACATGGGCTTCGGGAGGCCGAGTCTGTGGGGCAGGGTGGGAGTGGGGTATGGAGGAGGGAAAAAGGGGAGAGGCCAGTGAGAAAGGGGCTTCTTCCTCGACCAAATACCGTGCATGCATTCTTCCCAATTTGGCCTGGCCCCTACCTCTAGGGGACTCTGCCTGACCAGCCAGGCCCCACTGGATGTACTCCTCTCTGGACCCCGGGCCTCTCACAGCAGGACCACACTGCTGAGCCCACGGCCATTCCTGCCTGTTTCTCCCACTGGACTGTGGCCAGGCCCTACACAGTGTCTGGCACACAGTAGGTGCTTGAGTGATGTCCTGAATGAACGGATGCCTGTCAACTATTGGCCCTGAAGTGGACAGAACCTTGGCTGAGGGCTTGCCGCTTGCCAGGCATTGGGCTCAATGCTGGGTGCCGTCCCTCAGCGGGGCCTCCTACGTTATTTTCTTTCTGGGAACCACATTCTCGATCATTAAAAGTGGCTTTGAAATGCAACCTTTTAATTACAGGACCAGACAGATACTGCCCCTGGGAAGCCACCTTTTCCAGATGCTCTGGGACCTCCTGGGCAGGATGCCATCCCAGTGGGAAAGTGCTCCGTGAGCAGGGGTGTCACTAGGGATGCTGTCACCCAGTGTGGTAACTCACGGTGTCACCCCCCCACGGACCTCCTCCCGTCCCAGGCCACACAGAGCCTTTAGTAATGTTTTCTCTCTCAGTCTCTCCTTCCCTTGAGCGCTCAATCTGGGTGCTTCCTCCTTGTGGCGGGGGGCTGCCCTCGGTGTCTCCCTGAGGCCAAGATGCTGGGAAATGGGGGGTGGGGGGTGGGGTTACTTTCGAACCAAGGCACTTGAAAAACAATAAATTTCTGTTGAAACACTGCACAAAATTTTATAGATGGTCATTCTGGTGTCACCCGTTGACAGTCACTTGGTGCAATCCACACCCCCCTCACCCCTCGCTGCACCCCCACTATGATGCCATTGCCCGTGAGTGCACGTGGCTATGAGAAGATCCCAGGTGTCCTATCAAAAGGGGGCCTGGGAAGGGGACACAATGGGTGGGAAGAGGGGCCCTGTTTCCCTTTAGGCCTGACTTGGGACATGGCCACCACCTCTCCAGCCCCCAGGGGCCCCCAGAGAGGTCCCTCTGGCCGCAACCCAAAGGGTGGGAGCTAGGGGTCTCTACAGACATAGTCACCTCCCCGTATCAAAATACTTCCCCCTACTCCATATAAAATGCCATCTTCTTCCTTGAGCTTTAGGTCCAGTGTGTGTCCACCTTTGCTGGCCGAGTGATGACTGCCCCAGTGAGTCACGGCCACAGCTCTGCCCACAGCTGCCCTTTGTTCTCTCTGGCACAAAGCCAGGCACAGCTGAGGAAGGGGCTGTCCCGGAAACACCTGGGCAGCTGGGCAGAGGTGAGCTGTGACCCTCATTAACCTAAGAGCTCCATGTGGCCTTCAGATGGCCAGCGTGTCCACACCTCTGATAGCCCACCTCCTGGGATTTTCCTGGGCTGAGTCCTCCGCACCCCTCTCCCCACCCTGGGCAATGCTAATTCAGATCAAAGCGCCTCTGAAACTCACCCTGGGGGTGTGCAGTCTACCAGAGACGCCAGGCTGTAGCTGCCTTCTCTCAGGGATCCAGCAACATCAAAACCCACCTCGCAGGGGGCACTTTGAAATCCACTTAATGGCATCGAATCTTTAAGAACGGTGAAAATCTAGGGAGGATTTATGTCAACAGGTGTTATCTGGACATTTTCTCAAACAAGCACGGCAGAACCGCTCCTATCCTTGCTTTTCCAGTCTATTCATCTGCTGAGCCAGGTGTGGGGATCCGGGAGCTCAGAGAGATGGAGGGAGGAGCATCAGGTTTCAGTTCTGTCTCCCTCTGGATGGTTCCAGAAACCTTGAGAACCAGTGAAGTTCACCCTGCTTATGCCCTGAAGATGCCTTTTATGTGGCTGTCCTAGAGTGATGTCTCCTCGTGACTTCACCAGGGCGTTCCATTCGACTAAACATCAAGCATCTCTCTCCTTAAACAGTCCCTTCGTGGTGCAAATGGCTGCTAATCGAAAGGCTGGAGGTTTGAGTCCACCCAGAGACACCTCAGAAGAAAGGCCTGGCAATCCCCTTCCCCAAAAAATCGGCCATTGAAAACCTGATGGAGCACAGTTCTACTCTGACATACTTGGGGTCAAACCCCACAGTGACTCGTTTTATCTTTAATTGGCACATCCCTATTGAAACTGTGTGGTCTGTTCTTGGTTTTCAGGTAAAAACATTCGCCTTACTAGGGAGCACTTTCTAGCTTTTGTGTTAGCACTGAGCCTGATGGCAATCCTGGATTTCTGTGGGAAGGCCTGATGGATTTTCAGCACCAAGAAGGTCCATCAGACTCAGACAGGGCAGGAGGGCAGGGTCCTTGCCGCTCAGCGCCCTGGGACTCAGACAGGGGAGGGACAAGGCATCGTCAACCACCGACCAACCACAATGTGCTTCTCACTCAAGTTAAGAGAAAGTTAGACTCTGTTTTAGATCAGATTTCATTTTTGTAAGCACTCTGCTGACTGTCTCATTTTGATAGCATGATTTCTTTTGGGGAAATGATTTCACAACTTTGGTTTTACCAGCTGCCTGGACTAGATCCCTGGGTGGGACAAACGGTTTATGGTTCGAACCCACCCAGTGGTGCCACAGAAAACAGACCTGGAGATCTGCTTCTGTAAAGATTACCGCCAAGAAAACCCTATGGAACAGTTCTTCTCTGTAACACATGGGTCTCCACGAGTTGGAGTCAAGTCGACGGGTTTACCAGCTGCCTGGACATGGGTGTGCCAGTGACTCTGCTCACACGGCTTCCGCATCAGAGCTCTGCTCTGTTCCTAGCTTTTACACAGCAGCCTCTTGTAGAACAAGCTTCTCTATTTTCATATTGCATGACTCAAACCACAGAGGCTGTGACTTCTCTGTGCTTCTTCTTTCATAAACTACCCGGCTGTGCAGCAAACCCTGCCCATTTCCTGCTGCACGTGCATGGTCTGCAACGACCATTTAATCCAGGACGCAGACACAAAAGCCAAGCCCAGACAATAGAGAAGCCATTCCCAGCCAGACTCTCCAGCCCTGGCCACGATTTTGAATTGCCTACTTAAAAAAAAACCAAACCCACTGCCGTGGAATCAATTCTGACTCATAGCAACCCCATAGGACAGACTAGAATTGCCCCATGGGGTTTCCAAGGCTGTAAATCTTTATGGAAGCAGATTGCCACATCCTTCTTCAGAGGAGTGGGTGGTGGGTTTGAACCGCAGTCGAGCGCTTAACCACTGCACCACTAGGACTCCTTCTTACTTAAAAAATGAACTGTAATTACTTATGCAACAAACCCCAAACCATTTCACAATCCAGGCTTTTGAAATTGAATTTGGTTAACCCTACCTTATGTATGAAGACATCGATTTATCTCTTGTATTCATTTTATTCCAGGTGAGGTTTTGGAAAAAGCTCTTTGGATAGAAGCAGGCACTAAGAGCTTAGAAGCTGGGTTTTTGTACATGCAGATACCCCCGGAGGAGGCTAGTTATTGTTTATTACTAAAAGGATGGCTGGGCCAAGCCAGCAGTCAGCCGGTTGTGTTGATTAAGTGTACTATGCATTCAGTGTAGTCATGGATTGAATTGTGTCCCCAAAAAATGTCTGTCAACTTGGCTAGGCCATGATTCCCAGTATTGTGTGGTTGTCCACCATTTTGTGATCTGATGTGATTATCCTATGTGTCGTAAATCCTAACCTCTATGAGGTTAAAGGCAGGATTAGAGGTAGTTATGTTAATGAGGCAAGATTAGGTTGTATGTTGAGTCAATCTCTTTTGAGATATAAAAGAAAGAATCAAGCAGAGAGGAGAGGGACCTCATACCAAGAAAGAAGCACTGGGAGCCGAGTGTGTCCTTTGGACCTGGGGTCCCTGCGCTGAGAAGCTCCTAGACCAGGGGAAGATTGATGACGAGGACCTTCCCCCAGTGCCAACAGAGAAAGAAAGCCTTCCCCTAGAGCTGGTGCCCTAAATTTGGACATCTAGCCTCCTAGACTGTGAGAGAATAAACTTCTGTTTGTTAAAGCCACCCACTGGGGGTATTTCTGTTATAGCAGCACTAGATGACTGAGACAGGTGTACTATCTGCACAGCCATGTGTTGGCATCATGGGGGACACTGAGATCACATATGACTTGCCCTTGTAGTACCTCAGTTGATGAGAGACAACACCACTTGAAGCAAGCACCATCACTGGGTATGTAACCAGGGGCTCTCAGGGAGGGCTAAGGTCCCTTGGCGACGCAAATGGTTTATGCTCAACTACTAACCTAAAGGTTGGTGGTCAAAAGGAAATGGGGAACCCAGGGCAGAAATGGGGAGAGTGCTGACATACTGAGGGGAAGGCAACCAACATCATTGAACGCTTTATGTACAAACTATCAAATGGGAAACTAATTAGCTCTGTAAACTTTCACCTAAAGCACAATAAAATTAAAAAAAAAAATCCTGATAAATCATTAGGAAACTTTTGAAAACTCAATGTTTCAAACTTATCTAAAATTTTATTGAACTCTTTTAATAAAGAGTAGAATGATTAAAAAAAAAAAAAAGATTAATGGTTTGAACCCCCCACTGGCACCACAGAAGAAAGGCCTGGCGATCTGCTTCTGTAAATATTACAGCCGAGAAAACCCTGCGGAGCACCATTCTACTCCGACACACATGGGGTCGCCATGAATCGGAATCAACTTGAAGGTAACGGGTTAGGGGAAGGGAACAGAAACTTTTCACCTCAGAGACATCTTTGAGTCCTGTCCCAACTCTTTGGGAACCAGGAGGATTTCAGCTGTCCCTGCCTGGCCTCTGTTATTCCTTCGTACATCATGCACCACCAGCTCTGAGTTAGGTGCCCTTGGCCCCAGCTCAGCCATTTATTCCCTGTGTCAACTGGGGCAAATCTTTTGGCCCTTCTAGGTTTCAGTTGCTTCACCTGCAAAATGGGGACAAAGGTTCCCACCTTGTGAGGATGTTGTAAAGATTAAGAGAACAATTGAAGAACTGCCTGTTGGCACCTAGTGGAGTTTAGTAGGTGGTAGGTGACATCCCACATCTTTGTATTCCAGACACTGGCGCCTGGCTGGCGCTGGGCTGCATCTTGACCACATACGGCCCAGTGGGCAGACGCCAACATCAGCTTGACTCTTCACATGGCTTCTTTCTTCCACCTCCTTTCTAAATAATCATGCCAGGGTACGCAACTCCCCTCCTCGCCTCCCTAAATACCCCCCCAGAAGCAGACTGAGAGTCCGGCTTCCCAGGGACACCCCATACTCTACCAGCTCTCAGTCCCCTCCCTCCCCAGGAGGGACCATGCATGTCATAGGGTCAGCAACTTGGGCAGACCCTGATGGTCACATAACTCCCTGAGCCAAAATGTCATCATAACAACCATGTTGCCCTCCAGGGTGACATATTTTCTTTCTCCAAGCTTTTCTCTCTTTTTTATTCCCTTCCGTGCATGCGTGGTCTTTTTTCTGAGTTCACCCTGACTCATGGAGACCCCCATGTGTATCGGAGTAGGGCTGTGCTCCATAGGGTTGTTTTGTATTTTTTTTAGTTGTTGTAAAAATATATCTAACACGACATTTGCCAATTCAACATTTTTCAGGTGTACAACTTAGTGGTATCAATTACATTAGTCACGCTGGGCATCCATCACCCATAATCGTTGCCAAATTTCCCATCGCCCTAAACAGAAACTCAGCACCTCCTAAGCAATGGCTCCCCTTTCTGCGCCTGTTTTTGGATCCACCCAACACATCTTTATTATGCGCCCACCATGGCCGACACCAGGACAAGGACACAAAGACAATTATGATGACAAAGTAGTGCCTGTCTTCAAGGAGCTCCCAGTTCGGGGTGAGAGGCCGGGGCGACAGTCACGCTGACGTGTGGTGATAACAGGTAGGAGAGTGGCACAGAGCTGGGGAACGGGCAAGCAAGGACTTTGCCAGCCAAGATGTGGGCTTGTCCGGAGGTGGGAGGCCCCACCTACATCTGCC
Organism: Dugong dugon; assembly: GCA_030035585.1. Taxonomy (NCBI): domain Eukaryota; kingdom Metazoa; phylum Chordata; class Mammalia; order Sirenia; family Dugongidae; genus Dugong; species Dugong dugon. The sequence continues at coordinate 14,761,450 of CM057469.1, read as the reverse complement.
CTGGGATGATTCCCATGTGAATCTGTGAATCAAGCCGTTTCGTTCTTCCTGGCTGGAAACTTGAAACAGAAAACAAAGGAGTCGGATGTTGTTTTATTCCCTCTGAACTCCCTCAGGTGCACAACAAATAGAAAGGGTTCCAGCCCCTTGGCTTTGGGTTCCATCTGCTCATAGCCATAAGGTTTTGGAAGGGTTCCTAAGCTCTGTGTCACCTGCGGGCTGTGCACAGCGGCCACGTGCCAAGAGCAGGACAAGCGTGTCTGGCATGTGCCACCATCTCAGAACCAGACAATCCAGGCTTCTGCTTGAGTGTATAAAACCTGCTAGGGAGTGCCCGTCCACTTCTGCTGCTTTGAAAAACCCGTCTGTTCTCCCTTGCTTTGTTCACTGTTTCTGTTTGTGGATTATGAATTGCTCTCTTCTTGAAAGAAATATAAAGAAGAAATACCCCTGTTATAGTTAGCTGAGGCAGAGCCAGTAGAGGGAGCCCAGGGATGCTATTAATTATTATGTTCATAACTTCTAATATTTGACACATGGGTAATGGACAAAAACTTTAAAAACCATCCAAATCTTACCAACAGGGAGCAAAAACTGTTGTGAAACACTCCTGAGCCTATGGCCAGAACAAAGCAAGCTCATTTCCCATGGGCATGGGTGGCAACATGACCTTCAGGAGCCTTATGTCTGGATTGCTGAACCTGGAGAGTGGTCCCACTTTCTTTAACAGCTTGAGGGACTTAGACCTTCCCCAAGCATCAGAGCAGTCCTCAGCTAATACTGACCTATGGGCCAGGTCTTAAAAACCCTGGTGTGAATCCAGTGAGTAGTTACTGCAACATGTAAATAAAAGACAGAGTGTGTCATGGTTTGAATTATGTCCCCCTAAAAATGTGTGTGTCAATTTGGCTGGGCCAAGATTCCCAGAACTGTGTGGTTGTCCTCCATTTTGTGATTGTAATTTTATGTTAAAGAGGATCAGGTGGGATTGTAACAGCATCTTTACCCAGGTCATATCCCTGATCCAATGTAAAGGGAGTTTCCCTGGGGTGTGGCCTGCACCACCTTTTATCTCTCAAGAGATAAAAGGAAAGGGAAGCAAGCAGAGAGTGGGGACCTCATACCATCAAGAAAGCAGTGCCGGGAGCAGAGCACGTCCTTTGGACCAGGGTCCCCGCACAGAGAAGCTCCTAGTCCGGAGGAACAATGAAGAGAAGAAGGCCAGCAGAGAGAAAAAGCCTTCCCCTGGAGCTGACGCCCTGAATTTGGACTTTTAGCCTACTTTAACTGTGAGAAAACAAACTTCTCTTCGTCAAAACCATCCACGTGTGGTGTTTCTGTTATAGCAGCACTAGATGACTAAGACACACGGTATGGTGGAGGCCTTTGTGTGTATACGATGGGGACAAAGAACAAATAATTTGAATGACTTTTTGCCATCGTCCCCAATTTTACAATCACATGGTGGTCCAAGCCCTACAAGTATTTTTAGGGGGAGTATTTTAGGCTTCTGAAGTATTTCCAAACACTAGGAAAGAGGTTTTTCCGATTCAGCTATTATAAGCTGCTTTGGAGATACTAAAGAACTCATCTAAGATGGTTGTGAGGTTCGAGTAGTAGTGCCAGAACCTGTCTAATCTCAAGGGGGTTCATGAGAATCAAGATCAGCCTAAAGCTGAGCCCTGTGAGGGGGAGGTCAGACATACCTCCACTCTCCAAACTCTTCACCAATTCTGACACCAGCCGTCCCTCCCACGGCACTCTCTACTTCTCTTCTGGGTTTGATAATTTATTCCAATGACCACACAAAAGTCACAGACCATACTTACAGTTAAAAGTGGTTTATTAAGGAAGCAACAGGGTACCACTTGAGATCAGGATCAGGAAGCATGCAGGCGAAGTCTGGAAGGCTCGCCCGAAGAGGAGAGTACATCCCTCCCCTCTTCAGTGTGGGACAGCTCTCTCAACTCCTCTTGGCCCTGCAAGCAAGCAGGCCCTTCTCTCTGCCATACATGCCCCCTCTCAGCCGTGTAGGCCTCCTCTCAGTTCCCTAAGGACAAGTTCCTCTTGGCCGCCTCAGGACAGGCCTCCTCTGGGCCCCCTCAGGAGAGGCTCCTCTTAGTCCTCTCTGGACAGGCTTCTTCTCAGCCCCCTCAGGACAAGCTCCTGTTGGGCCCCTCCGGACAGGCCTCTCTGCCTTTGGCCTCTCTGCCGTCAGCCTCTCCACTGCTGACTGACCCAGCTCATAACTAGCGCAGCAGTTTTTTTCAGCTCTCTTAGCTGCATTCCCAGCAGTGGGTTTCTGCCGTCACCACCAACTCCACAGCTCTTTTAGGAGGCTTCTTACCTCCTCTCTCTCTGCTTCTTCTCTCTTCTTTGCCTCTCTTGCCTTTTCTCGTTTCTGCTTCTTTCCTCCTCTTCCTGCTTGCAAACCTTTGTGGGGTTGGCTGCATACGTAAGCAAACTCCTGGTTAATTTCAAGGCATGGCCTTCCCACCAGGGCCATGAACTGACTAGTCCTCTCTTGGTGAGACATAGACACTTCATCTGCATAGCAGGCTATAGTTACTTTATTTGCACAGTCTATATCACTTCATTTGCATAGTATATTGACCAATCCCTGCAAAGGGCATACCAATCACAGGGCAGTCTGCAGCCCAGGGCTGGACAAAAAGTATCAAACCATTGAGTTGTTTACAGCTTACCCAGAAAACGTCAATCAACCTGGACAAAAGTAACAAACCCTCTGGGGTAGAAAATTAGGGCAAATGTATCTCTTCAGGACTTGGGGGAAAAAATCTCTCAAGCTGTTTTTTCAAAGAACCAAGATGTAAGGCCACATAAAGGAATTCATTTCACCACAATGGCATAAATGGTTTGTGCTTGACTGCTAATCTAAAAGTTTGCAGCGAGAACCCATCTAGTGGTGCCACAGAAGAAAAGATCTGGTGATCTGCCTCTTAAGATTACAGCCGAGAAAACCTATGAAGCACAGCTCTATTCTGTAACACACAGGGTAGCCATGAGTCACAATTGATTCAATGGCAACTAACAACAACAATAAAGAACTCATCTAGAAAGAAAGACCTGGCAATCTACTTCCAAAAATCAGCCAATGAAAACCTTATGGTCCAATCTGCAACCAGTCATGTGGACGGCACAGGACTGGGCAGTGTTTAGTTCTGTTGTGCATGGGGTCGCTGTGAGTTGGGGCCTACTTGACAGCAGCTAACAACAACTCCCTTAGTCAATATCCTGAAATCTATGTATATATTTCAAAGGGAGATGTAGCATTGGACGTTGAATGCTTATACAGGCAGTCCCCAGGTTTTGAATGACTTATGTACAACTGGTAATTGTGAAGCAACACCTGTAAAGCCTATTATATTAAACATTCAAAGTACATACAATGGTTCATAATAACAAATGGGCACTACTTTGAGACAAGCATCAAAACATTATTATTACTGTATTATTATGTTAAAGATGTTTCAGTGCATCTGGAAGAGTTTAATATTTTTATGCAAAAAGGTACATTATACCTTATATACTAAGACAAACATTTGACTAACTGATGTTATTTATGAACCATATTTAACTGTTCAGATTTACGTACAAATTCGACTTAAAGACAGACTTAGAACGGAACTTGTTCGTAATCTGGGGACTGCCTGTATGTCTAAAACACATGCCCTGTAAAACTGTATATAGAGAACGTGGTTTGCAACTTCTCTTTCCTCCTCTGAAAACCAGATGAGGTGGGGTTGGGCAGGTTGGAGACATGATGTCTAGGGGCCGACAGCGCTGGATCAGGATGGAGACCTCTAGGTCCAGGGGAATGTCCCAAACCATCTGGGGCTGCACAAATGCGGGTGGCTTGGGGGACAGAAGCCTGGGTGGGGGCGGAGTATCGTTCAAGAGTAAGGAGGGGGTTCCTGGAGACGTGGCCCTCGGAGCAGGTTTTGGTTCTCCTTTGGCCATCTGAGCTCCAACTCCTTTTTCGCCTGGGAACCTGCACCTGACCCTGCTCAGGCCTCGTTCCCAGCCCTCTGGGTGCTTCAATAATAGCAATAATAATAACATGATAGTATAATAAGAGGTGCAGTGGTTCGGCTGCTAGCCAAAAGGTTGGCAGTTCGAGTCCCCACCAGCCGCTGCTTGGAAACCCTATGGGGCAGTTCTACTCTGTCCTATCGGGTCACTACGAGTTGGAATCGACTTGACAGCAGTGGGTTTTTTTTTAATGGGTATATGATATTATAATTGGGTTGATTAAAAATGTCTTTAAAAATCATAATATTTATTTTATTAAAAGAAGATGGATAGTATTTATAGATATGGTTGAGTAAATCTTAATAGTATTAAATAAGTATTTTCAAAGTTGTTATCAGTTGCCATCGAGATGGCTGACTCACGGTGACCTGATGTACAACAGAAGGAAACGCGGCTCAGTCCTGCATCATGCTCATGATCGTTACCATGTTCAAACCCATCGTGGCAGCTTTCGTGCCGCTCCATCTCATGGAGGGTCCCCTCACCCTCATTGGCCCGCTACTTCACCAAACATGGTGTCCTCCTCTAGCAATTGCTCCTTCCTGATGACATGCCCAAAACAAGCAAGTCGGACAATGTTCTGCTGTAATCCTAAGGATTTCATCGGCTAATTTTCAGAAGTAGATTGCCAGACTTTTCTTCCTGGTCTGTCTTAGTCTGAGAGCTCTGCTGAAATCTGTGCACCATGGGTGACCCTACTGGTATTTTAAATACTGGTTGCATACTCCAAGTCCAAAATCACAGCAACATGCAAGCCCCCACAGTATGACAAAGGACAAGAAGGTGGTGGATTTTCAAAATGACTGGCAGAAACTTATGCTGCCCTTTTGGAAAGGAGCTGCATCCTGTTAAATACATGGATTGTATTGCATTGTAGGACTTTTTCACAAACATATGCACTGTCCACTCGGTATCTGGGCAGAAAAGTGTGTTCAAGACATAGGCTATTTCTTTTTAACGTCCTCCAGTTTCATCCATGTTATGAGATGCTTCACAGATTCATCATTGTTCTTTCTCGTTGCATAGTACTCCACTGTGTGTATGTACCATAGTTTGTTTATCCATTCATCTGTTGATGGGCATCTAGGTTGTTTCCATCGTTTTGCTATTGTGAACAATGCTGTCATGAACATAGGTGTGCATATGTCTATTTGAGTGACGACTCTTATTTCTCTAGGATATCTTCCTAGGAGTGGGATTGCTGGATTGTATGGTATTTCTATTTCTAGTTTTCTAAGGAAGCAACATATCATCTTCCAAAACGGTTGTATCATTTTGCGTTCCCACCAGCAGTGCATAAGAGTTCCGATCGCCCCGCAACCTCTCCAACATTTGTTATTTCCAGTGTTTTTGATTCGTGCCAGTAATGCCGGGGGTGAGATGGTATCTCGTGGCTTTAATTTGCATTTCTCTAATGCCTAGTGATTGGGAGCATTTCCTTGTGTGTCTGTTGGCCATTTGAATGTCTTCTTTGGTGAAGCGTCTGTTGATTTCCTTTGCCCATTTTTTAATAGGATTATTTGTCTTTTTGTTGTAGAGATGTTGGATTTTCTTGTAGATTATGGAGATTAGACCTTTGTCTGACTTGTACTGTCCAAAATTTTTTTCCCAGTCTGTAGGTTCTCTTTTTACTCTTTTGGTGAAGTGTTTTGAAGAGCATAGGTGTTTGATTTTTAGAAGATCCCATTTAGCTAGCTTATCTTCTGGGGTTTGTGTGTTGTTGGTTATGGTTTGTATCCTGTTAATGCTGTGTATTAAGGCCTGTAGCACTGGTCCTATTTTTTCTTCCATGAACTTCATAGTTTTTGGCTTTATATTTAGGTCTTTGATCCATTTTGTATTAAGGCTATTTCTTTTTAAAAACTGAACATAAACTGATCTGAGCAGTCTGCTCTGGGGCCAGAAAAGGAGCCGCCTCCAGGCAGGGCCTGCAAAGGAGCTGTGGGAGCCGGGCACGTCTTCTGTGGGTCAGGATGCCGTTTTGGCCTTGGCTTATAGAGCAGTGGGGTTTTCTCTAGGGCCAGGAGAATGAGCACAGAAAGCAACAGAAAAAGTAAAATAGAAAAAGAAGAGGAAAGTAATAAAAGGGGGGGGGGGCTATAAATTTGCACAAATGACATTTATAAAGTGAGTTGCTATAATGCTCTTGTCCAGGTTAATGCTATGGGCAGCTTTATAACCTTGGACTTTCAGTACTTTTAAAATGGAGTCTTTCTGGGCGGTCCAAGATAAACCTTTCTTATTACATTACATAGGGAAAATATTGTCTTACTGAGATTTCAGAAATCTAAGTATGTAAAAACCATACCCATATAACCAAATAACCTTAAAGGAGACCTGAAAATGGTATTTTGTCTGGAAATTTAACCTCTCCTAGAGAAAGGCTAGGAATCCCCAGTGCAGAGAAACATGACTTGCTTTGCTGGGAGCATGGGATCCCTGGAATTCTCGCCTTTTGCATCAAAAGCAAGCAAGCTCGAGAATATTTTAAACAGTTTGGTACAAGTATGTAAGTTTGGTCTGCCAAAAGATTCGTGCCAATTAATATGGAGAATTGTTGAATAGCTCTTCAAGCAGACTCTGTTACTTTCAAAAAAATCTATGTTGTAATTACACTTCATCTGGTTAAAAAGTTATGATAGTCACGTGTATTTTTAGTCATTTATGTAGGTGTGTGTTATGAGTAAAATAATTCAATACACTACTATGCTCCAAATAGGTCAGATGGCGTACAATCAATCAGCATTCTCTTGCTCAAGTAAAATGAAGACGTTTAAAGTAATTATGTAAATTTTATCTTAAATATTCATCTAAAATATTTTATATCATCATCCTCAAACATGTTTTAAGCAGATTTAATTGCACTGGGTACTGAATTAAGTATAGTACAAAGATTACAGGGATCTATCCCTTGTTAACTAAAAGTGACGGTATTCTAAGACAGCCCTTTGAAAATAAGCTATAGAGGCCATCCCGCTGAATCCAGTATTAAGGCATTAGGATGAAAACAGACCAACCCTGGGTAAAATGCTAACAGTAGTACTGTCATCAGAACCTGTCCAACTTCAGAAGGATAATGTCCAGGATCAGCCCAAAGCTGATTCCCATGAGGTAGAGGTCAGACATACTTCCACTCTCTAACCTTTTTACCAATTCTGACACCAGCCATCCCTCCCATGGCACCCTCTACTTCTCTTCTGGGTCCAATAATCTGTTGCAATTGCCACACAGAACTCACAAACCATATTTATAGTTAAGTGGTTTATTAACAAAGTAACATGGTACAACTCAGGATCTGTATCAGCAGGCTGCAACTCAGGATCAGGATCAGGAGGCATGGAGGCAAAGTCTCCCTTGTTCATCACAGGCAGCTCTCTCAGCTCCTTTTGGCCATGCAGGTCTCCTCATGGCCCTGCCATCTGTCATCACCCACTCCTGTTAGGCCCCTTCCGGGCCTGTTGCTGTCTTCAGTGTTACAAACCTTGGCCTGTGTTATAGCTCTTTAGGAGGTTCTTTGCCTCCTTTCTGTCTGCTTTTTCTTTCTTCTCTCTTGCCTTTTCTTTTGGTTTCTTCCTGCTTCCTGCCTGCCTGTGTCCTTCTGTCTCTACAACCTCTGTCGGATCAGCCACTATATACGAAACTCCTTGTCCATTTGAAGGTATGGCCCCTCCCAGTGGGGGATGCATAAACTGACCAATCCCCTCCCCATAGGCCACAGATGCTTCATTTGCATAGTAGGCATAGATACTTCACTTGAGCCCTGGTGGTGCAGTGGTTAAGAGCTCAGCTGCTAACAAAGAGGTCGGCAATTCAAATCCACCAGCCGCTCCTTAAATGCTATGGGGCAGTTCTACTCTGTCCTACAGGGTCACTATGAGTTAGAATCGATGGCAACGGGTTTGTTTTTTGTTTTTTTAATAGTCACTTCATTTGCATAGCCTATTGACTAACAGTTGCAAGGGGCATACCAATCACAGGGCAGGCCAGCCCAAGACCAGACGAAAAGTATCAAACCAGCCTTGTTTACAGCTTATCCAGAAAATGGCAATCAACCTGGACAAAGTAACAAACCCTCTGGGGTAGGAAATTAGGGCAAAGGTAACTCCTCAGGCCTTAGGGGAAAAAGTCTCTCAAGCTGTTTTTCCGAAGAACCAAGGCAAAAGGCCACACAAAGGAACTCATTTTACTCAAAGAGTTAGGGGAGAAAGAATCCAAGGGTGAATGACAAGCTCAAGTTCACAAGCAGAGTGTGCACAGGGAGAAGAGCTGTGGCAGTTCCTTGCCCCCAGAAATGTACAGAAAGTCCACAAACTGTTCTCTGATCAGCTGGGAAGTCTCCAGCATGACCTGACAGTAGAAGTCATGTAATAATTGTGCAATATGAATTGTGTGTGGGCAACTAGAAGTCAAAGCCCAGGAGACCCACGAGGCTGCTCTGGGGACCAGTTGGTTCAGGCTGTGCAACGAGCACCTGCTTTAGGATCCTCAGAGCTGGTTAGAATTTCTGTTCCACCATTTCTTTGCGGGCTGTGACCATGCGCAAGTGTGTGGACCTCTCTGAATCTCAGTTTCCTCATCATAAAAATGGGGATGATGATATCTACTATAGCATTGAGTTGATTTGTGGATATAAATAAGGCATACAAAGTGCTTGACACACCGTAGGGGCTCGTTAGACATCTGTCCCCTCCCCATCCCTTCCCCTTCTTTACCATCCTGATGCCATCTGTGGTTGTGCCCCACTTTTCCCAAAGGTCAGGGTGCAGTATAATGGTAGGATCGGCACAATTACTGAATAATGTAGGTGCTAAATATTCATCCTAATGGACTGTCATGGATTGAATGATGTCCCCCCAAAACTGTGTATATCAATTTGGTTGGGCCATGATTCCTGGTATAGTGTGATTTTCCTATATGTTGTAAATCCTGCCTCTATGATGTTAATGAGGGAGGCTGGGCCGTGGTTGTGTTAGTGAGGCAGGACTCAATCTACAAGATTGGATTGTGTCCTGAGGCAATCTCTTGAGATATAAAAGAGAGAAGTGAGCAGAGAGACAGGGGGACCTCATACCACCAAGAAAGCAGTGGCAGGAGCAGAGCATGTCCTTCAGACCCCAGGCCCCTGCGCAGAGAAGCTCCTAGTCCAGGGGAACATTGATGAGAATGCCAACAGAGAGAGAAAGCCTTCCCCTGGAGCTGACACCCTGATTTGGACTTTCAGCCTCCTTTACTGTGAGGAAATAAACTTCTCTTTGTTAAAGCCATCCACTTGTGGTATTTCTGTTGTAGCAGCACTAGATGACTAAGACATCTTTGGCACAAGTGAAGCAACGTGGAAGTTACATATTGTATAAATGGGTACATTCCTGAGCACTTGTCTGGCCCTAGTGCAGACCTTGGGTTGGAGGTGAGTGTGAGAGGCTGTCCTCAGGGACTCACAGTTTAGCAACTGTGTCAAAAAAACCCACTGCTCCTGTGTTGAGTGTCTAAACTCCACATGAAATATACAGTAGGTTTTAAAGAGAAACATTTAATTATGTATTCTGGATTAAGAGAGATGATACAAAGTTTATACACTGTGATAGAGATGGTGCCAAGAGCAGGAACAGGGCAGAGGGAAGGATGGGAGGCCCAGAGGCGGGCAGAATCACACTGAAGTGGGGGGTGGGAGGTGGGAGGTGGGGAGTGGGAAGGGCAGGGCCAGTGGCAGGGGACAAGAGAGCCACAGAGGGGAGTCAGGCTCATAAGACAAAGCTTCCTTGACCCAGCCTTGTAGAGGCTCAGTAACTAGTCTAAGAGGTTCAGAATTTATTATAGTCTGGTTTTCAGAAAAAACATACAATTTCATAATTAACTAATGCATTCATTTATTTAATGGGGAGGATACAAAGAGAAATACAGTATGCTTTCTGCCTTCCAAGAGCACCCAAAATCAAACCTGTTGCCCTTGAGTTGAAACTGACTCATGTGTTAGAGAGTAGAACTGCTCCATAGGGTTTTCCTGACGGTACCTAGACGGCGTAAACGGCTTGCACTCAATTACTAATTTAAAGGTCGGTGCTTCAAACCCACCCAGTAGTGCCATGGAAGAAAGGCCTTATGGTCTGCTTTCATTAAGATGACAGCCAAGAAAACCCAATGGTACAGTTCTACTCTGTAACACACAGGGTGGCCATGAGTTGGATTCAACTTGACAACAATGGGCTTAATCCTTATGGAAGCAGATCACCAGGCCTTTTGTCTGCAGTGTTGCTAGGCAGGTTCAAACCACCAACCTTTAGGCTAGTACTTCAGTGCGAATTGTTTGCGTGACCCAGGAACCTTTCCAGGAGCGCCAAAAAACCAAACCTGTTGCCGTCGAGTCGATTCCGGCTCATAGCCACCCATGGGAGTTTGTTTTAGCTAGACATATATCCTGATGGCATACTTCAGTCTTGACAGCCAAGATCCCCCTGGGAACACAGCCAAGTACCCTCGGCCCTCCGTATCTGTGGGTTCTGCATCTACAGATTCAACCAACGTCAACCAACTGTTGATCGAAAATATTTCAAAAAAAAAAGAAAAAAGAGTTCCAAAAAGCAAAACTTGAATTTGACGCATGCCGAGCACTACACCGAATCCAAGCAAATGAAGTGATATGTAGGCATCCCCTGCTGTAGCCTACCGCCATTTCACAGCGCCTCAGTCTCTCTCCAGCGCTCCTTGTGCGACTATTGTTCGCATTGCGTCTCTTTCCACGCGCTACTTGTGTTGTGTGTATCCTTTGTTTCTGTGAAAGAATGTCTCCTATAAAGCAATGAAGTGGTCAAAGTAATCCCTCCAAGGTTAAGTGTGAGAGGGGTTGAGGAAAGCGAGAGGAAGGAGTTTCAGGCTAGTAAGAGACAGCTGGCAGCCTCAAGAACTTCAAGGTCACAGGCGAATCGGCATCAGCTCGTGCCCAGGCAGGATCAGCGTTCCCAGAAGAGCTCAAGAAAGTCAGAGAAGAGAAAGGCTACCTTGCAGAACAAGTCTTCAATTGTGATGGAACAACTGTTTACATAGGATTTACATTGTATTCGGTATGATAAGTAATCTCGAGATGATTTAAAGTATACAGGAGGATGTGCGTAGATTATATGCAAATACTACGCCATTTTATATAAGGGACTTGAGCATCCACGGATTTCATTTCGGTATCACGGGGTTCCTGAAGCCAATCCCCCACGGATACAGAGGGACAACTACAATTGGCACGTTGGTACTGCATTACACAGTGGTTCTGTATTTCATGCTTAAGGCTCTCCTGGCTCCACGTGTGTGTTTTTTTGGCCGCCTTCCCCACCACTTCTCCCAGGCTTGTTTCCCATGGAAGGGGACCATGCCACTCATGGCCATATTGATCACAGTAGTGCCAAGACACGGACCTGTAAGTGATTTCTGTTATTGTGGTGAAGAGAATTTCTTTACGTGGCCTTTTGCCTTGGTTATTTGGAAAAACAGCTTGAGAGATTTTTCCTCTAAGCCCCAAGGGGTTACCTTTGCCTAGTTTTCTACCCCAGGGGGTTTGTTATTTTTGTCCAGGTTCATTGACATTTCCTGGGTAAACTGTAAAAAATTTGGTTTGATAACTTTTTGTCTGATCCTGGCCTACAGCCTGCCCTGTGATTGGTATGCCCCTTGCAGGGACTGGTTAATAGACTATGCAAATGAAGTATCCTACTATGCAAATGAAGTGTCCATGGCCTACCAAGAGGGGATTGGTCAGTTAGTGCCCCCGTGGGAGAGCCAGGCCTTGAAATTGTCAAGAAGTTTGTGTATATACCTAGTCAACCCCACAGAGGTTTTTCAGACCAGAAGCAGGAAGCAGCAGAAAGGAATAACGGAGAGAAAAGGCAAGGAAGCTCCTAAAAGAGCTGTGACATGGGTCAACAGCTATAACACTGAAAATGGCAACGGGCCTGGAAACAGCCCTGTGGCAGAGCCGGTGGTGACAGGCCCAGGCTGGTCCTGAGGGGGGCTGAGAACATATGAGCAAAGAATAATGTAGCACTACTTGGCTATTAGGAATAGTTATCTTTTTTAAGTCCCCATAGACCTGGTACAGTGCCTTCATGTTTGTGTCATTTACTTAGTTCAAAACTTACTTAGCAGTTAAGGCAATGTAGGCTTGCCAAAAAATCACAAATGTTTTCTGACTTCGGAGTGCAGTGCGCATTTCTGTGGTTCACATTTCTACCCAGGGCAAAAGAGAACACAATAAATAGCATTACAAAGGAGATTTCTATATAACTAAGGTCTTTCTAGGTCTAAGAGATGGGCCGTAAAAGCAGTGCTTTATCCACATGGCTACATTTACTCAAGGGATATTTTATGGGGTCTCTGTTGATGTAACCACCAAGCTAAAGAGAAAGCAGGTGGCTGTGTGCTCCTGATGTTGGGTTGGAAAAGGTTCTCTGGCTGACTTCTTTACACCTCTTTGCCCTGCTCAGGTGTGGATACCCACTCATTCCAGGATCCAAGTGTTCCTCAGGGGTGAGCTCAGGGTGCTTCTGAGTCAAATTATTAGGCAAATTAGGATTTGGCTGAATTCAGCATTCCCAAGCCAAAACCAAACTGGTTGCTGTGAAGTCGATTCAGACTCACCATGACCCATGTGTTACAGAGTAGAGCTGCTCCACGGGGTTTTCTTGGCTGTAATCTTTAAGAAAACAGATCACCAGGCCTTTCTTCTGTGGTGCTGCTGGGCAGATTTGAACGGTCAACCTTTAGATTAGTAGTCCATCCACACGGTTTGCACCACCCACGGACCAATTCAGCATTCCCAGTCTGCCCCATTTCTTCACGTCTGTAGCTTCTCTGTCCACTGTATACCCACTGCTCTTTTACCATCCTCCTATCAGAACTTGTTCTCAGGAGAGGCTTGATGAACCTACACCGGATGTGAATGGCTGAGAAAGCTCGATGTATTTTAGCTTGTTGTTTTTTTAAGTGAACCTGGGTGTTTTGTAGTTAAAATTGTAAACAAATAAGAACTCTCTGCACCTGATGCTAGGCTATAAATGAAAAAAGCCCATTGCTTATTATAATTTAAACGGACAGTGTCCAGAATAGAAATTCATTTAAATTCACGTAGTAAACGAGTTCAGAAATACTATAAAATCACACTGCAAAACAGAGAACTTCGACGGACTTCGTTAAACTCTCGACCTCAAAGGAAGGAAACCAACTAACTAATAATGATAACTTGGGGCGAGGGGGCGGGAGGTTTAGGATCCATACTAGATTCAGACCTTACAATGCAATGATTCAGCATTTTGGGGGTCAATCAAAACCAGACCCGGGGCAAGGTCAAGTGGCGTCTGATAGTGTGGGCTGTTGTTAATTGCCATCCACTCATTCCCACTCATGGCAATTCCACGTGTGGGTAAGGGGTAGAATTTCCTGTTCGGTACCGTAAAAATAATTTCCCTTCCCACAAAACCCGTGGTGGGTACCCTGCGAGCTGTAGGGAATCTCTGGGCATTCTTTAGCTTCCGCAACCCCCGCTCCCTTCCGCCCACCGGTCCCAAGCCTCTGTGCAGGTCGCTTTCCACTGCGCCGCCTCCATCGCCGAAACAAAGAGCCCAGCTCGCCTTCGGAGCCGCTGCTTGGCGGGACACTTCTAGGGGACTTTAACACGCGAAGGAAAGCACTACTCCGGTTTTGGCAAGAAGCACCCTCGGTCTGGATGTTGATCTTTAACACTATGTGAATTTAACTTCTTTCTCCGTAGTTTTGTATTGTTGCTTTCCCCAAGCCACCCGGCACCGCACACCCTCTGCTGCGCATCGCCAGGCGGCTGCGGCGAACGCGGGAGGGAAGGGCGGGGCGCGGGTGCGCCGGCGGCGACAGCGCCTGGGCGGCAGAGATAAGCTCGGCCGGACGGAAGCCTCAGGCCGCACCAGGCGGGCACCGGCCGGCTCTGAAGCCGGGATCTTGGGCCTCGACATAGGGCGGGGCGGACACGCCACGGCGCGCGGCCAATCGACTGCGCTGGAGGCCATTCAAAAGGCTGAGGAGCCAATGGGAGCCCGCAGAGGGGCGGGCCGGGCCGGGCCAGCGCGCGCCCGGGTCGCGGGGCCGCGGGTGCGAGAGCGCGGCCGGCTGTCGTCGCGCGCGTGGAACCGCCGCTGGGTTGCTCGGCGATCCTCCCGGAGCCGTTCGTGTTCCCGTCGGAGCCGGGCGCAGGTGAGCGCCCCCATCGCGGCCAGCTCCCGGCGTCGCGGCCTCGGAGGGCCGGCGGGGGACCGGCGGGGGTGGCCTGGCTCGCCGGGCGGGAGGGCGGGCGAGAGGGCGGGCCAGGGTCCCGGGTGCCGGGCCTCGCCTCGGCTCCTCCCCGGGGGTCGGACCGCGCCGGGCGGGCCCGCTGCGGAAATGGAGTTGTCGGTTTTAAACTGCGAGCGTTTCCCTCCATTTTGGGCGCGCCCCGTTGGTGTTAGACGATGTCGGGGGAGGATTTGCTGGGCTGGCCCCATGCTGGCCCTTTGTCCCCGCCCCGCCGCAGCCGCCCCCTGCCCTCCGAGCGCCTTTTTGACAGATGAGCGGGTGGCTCGGCGGGTCCGGAAAGTCGAGGAAGGAGGAAAGGCGCGGCAGCCCGGCGGAACGGGGAAGCGGGGTTGCAAAACTTGACTTTATTCGAGCACCTTGTCACTGCTTAGAGGGTCTCTGACGTCTCGGCCGGGTTACTCGCCGGTCCGGACTGCAGGGCTGCGCCCTCGGATGTGTTGAGTTCCCTTCCCGGTGTTTCCGCATCGTCGCAAACGGATATGTAGGCAGAGCTGCTTTAGCTCGGTCCTGCTTTTTCACATTTTAAAATAATTTTTAAATTGTTCATAGTGACAGCCGTGCCTCCCACTCCCTAGGGGCGTATTTCCAACACTTTCGAGGGGCACTTTCTAAGCAGCTGATAGTAGAGGACCTTGTTCCAGGCGCTTCACCAAAATGAGTACACGGCGTGATCAGGAGTCACACTGGATACTCACAGTGTCGCCACATTAGAAACACGGCACAGGTGTGCACGACCGAAGCGCTCAGCCCCGGAGGGAGTGTGCGGTGTTCACCTGCTGTGGGAGGCGCAGCGCCCAAGGGGTAGACCCAGACGCCAGGTCCCAGGCCGCCAGGACGTTGCAGCCTAGTGGGGGACACAGTTATTCAACAAATAAGCATGTGTAGCTCTGTGATTACAAATTGTGATAAGTGCCGTGAAGGAGCGGGTAGGGACTGTGAGAGAAGGGGGCTCATTTAGACTGGGCGTCTGGGCCGCAAGCCCAGCTTCAGTTTAGTTTCTGCCGAGCTGTCCGGGAGGAGGGAAAGGAGTGAGTAGGACGGGATGATGTGTGGCACCCGGCGATTCAGTCCTTGCAGTCAGGAGGGTGCTGTCCTTGCAGCCAGGGAGGTGACGCTTCTTTTGTCTGGGGGCATAGGGGAGCCCAGAGCAGGGGAGTTCTGTTTGCCTTCTGCCTAGCAGGACTCCCCTGGGTTCAGGTGTTGAAGGGAGGCAGACAAGCCTTCATTTGCGCTTCTCTTTCTCTGCCACGTTTAGGTTCATTTGGAAAAGTGGAGGAAGGCAGGCCAGAGACCCATTTAAGGCTGTGATCAGCAGGGAGTAGCAGGGGAGAATTGTCATGTTGATAAATAGTAACATATTGGAGCCGGAATGTGTGAGAGAACTAAATGTGTGCAATCTTGTACCAGTTGACGCTGAAGTTAGCAAGCATGAGGCTTAATAGGAAAAAAAAAAAAAAAAGGAAAGAAGCTGGAGGGTCTCTGTGTTTCCCTTGCTTGAGGGAAATGACTTCGTGTTCAGTAAACAAAATCTTCCTTTACGAACACTTGGCTAGACATCCTTTCTAAGGGAAGCCTATCCATGTGTATCTTGATTCTCTTAGGTGACATGGGCTCATGTTGGGACTTTTGTGTCCTATTTTGGCTAATTCACTCTCCAGGGAGATTGTATGAGGATGAGATTGTACTGTGTCGTCACGGGTGACTCGTGTATGGCTTTCATGCAAAGTGGCGATGCACAGATTGTTGCTGACTTCGTGTTTTAGGACATTTGTGTACAACATAGTGATCTCCTAAGGACGGTGCTTTTTTGTTTATTTTGTTTTTCAACCACCATATGAAAGAACTCTGTGGAATCCCAACTCTTAGATGTAGCCTTTTTTTTTAGAATTGAGCTTAGAGAGCTAATGCATAACCACCAGATGTCTTAGTTGGCTTAACCCCAAACATTTAATTGGTAACAGAAAAATCTTTTTGGCATTGACCTGTGTTCAGTATTGCACAGATACTGTGTCTGTGGTCTGTAATAGGCTCAGCAGAAATAAATACATTTTAAAAAGGCACAGAATCTGTTGTTTCATAGGCCTTTTTAAAATGCAGTAGCCCCTAGGTGCTGAAGGGACTGTGCTTCAGAAATTTGTCAGGAGTTGTTTGAAACATGAAGGGCATCTTCCTGCAGAAAGATAGAATTGGTGGAGGGACAGTTTTCCAGGTTAGCTTTCCTAAACCCTGGTTATCAGTGTAAAAGATCTAGTGCTCATAACAGTAGTTTGATTTTGGGGGTCCAGGAAGGAGGAGGGGCACAGGAGAAGAGAGAAGGAGGGAACATTTCCTTCCTCTTTCTTAGTAGTTGGAGGCTCTGAATTAAATGTTGAAATAGGCAAAGCTTGCTGTTGTCACCTTCCCTTTTTGTGCCCCTCCTCCGCATCCTGAGGTGTCCCCTGTCCCCTTGTCACCCCTGCTTCCCAAGTGCCCCTCAGGTGACTCCTCAGCCAGGCTTCCTCCCCAGAGCTTCTGGGCTCCTCCCTGCGCTCCCACCCCAATCCATTCAAGAGAGCGTCTCTTATCACTGTGTAAATTGACATCGTCCCATCACCAGATGAGTACTCCTGTTTTATCTACCAACCTGCCCACCCGTCTGTGTAAACAAATGATGCTCCATAAGTTTTTTCTCAGGTGATTAAAGCTCAGTGAAGCAATGTGGAGCTTAGGAAAGACCTTGTCCTGAGGGGTGGGTCATGCAACTTTCTCCTTTCTTAACTCAAAAGATCTTCTTAAACGTTGTTGTTATTGTTGTCCAGTCAGCTCTGGACAGCAGCAGAGTAAGGCAGGCAGCTGTACATGCTTGGGTGATGTGTCAGTGAGCTGAAGGTGACACGTTTCTGTCATGCTGTCTGCTTCTCGGGCTAGGCCTTTAGTGTTGGAGAAGGTCGGAGGCCCTGGTTTTGTCGTGGGGAAACGTGAATCCACTGGCCAGTGGAGGAAGAAGCGTTGGCACCTAGATGCTAGAAGTGCCCAGCTGTCATTGAAAAAGGCCGGCAAATGGGCCTCTTGTAAGTGCCAGTCCCTGCAGATTCCTTGTGGCTTCTGGGAATGCAGCTTCACGGGCACGTTGTGGTTCAGTGGAAAAGAATGTTATGATTGGGGCTGATGTCTGCCACAGGCTGGTGGGCGGTGTGAGGTGGGAGGAGGGCAGGTACCTGCTGGTCCAGGTAGGTGGTTGGCAGAGGACTTAGCTGTAAGATTGAAAGCTTTATGAAATAACCTTAAATTTATTGTTGATTGTAGATTTGATATCATTTTTCCTGTTGGTGGGTTATAGTGATGCTAATTTTGTGTTCTTGATTTTCCCAGTCTGTTTCATACAATTTATTGTTCTCAATATAGGTAATTGTTAAAAATATAATTAAATGCATTTTTAAAGCTTTTGTAAGACTGTGAATTTACAAATCACAAACTGTGTTCTGGTTTTTGATTTACAAGGAATATGGTCAGGTGGGTGATTTGGTGCCTATATGTGTTGTCGTATGTAATTAATCCTTAGTGCCATTTACATGGACCAGAGTGGTTAACTCATCCTCTATAGAGTGATTCCAGATGACATGTGGTATAGCAGAAGGAACAACGTCTGTATTGCCCTCAACTGCCATTTTGTGCCATCTATTCATACACCTTGGACAAAACAGTTAGTGTCTTGAAGCTTCGGTTTCTCGTCTTTAGAACGAGGGCTGTATGCCTTCTCCTTCTGAGACCCATCTGACCCTAAAATCTTGACCAATTTAAAATTCTGGAAAGTTGTATGTTAGCAGTTGACCTGTGAAAGATAAATGTAGATGTGTATGCACTAACTCCAAATTTTGTTCTTTAAAACCGTTCAGATTAATTTTAGAAAATGCCAAGTAGGAAATTTGCCGATGGTGAAGTGGTGAGGGGCCGGTGGCCCGGGAGCTCACTTTATTATGAAGTAGAAATTCTGAGCCACGACAGCAACTCCCAGCTTTACACCGTGAAATACAAAGATGGAACTGAACTGGAATTGAAGGAGAATGACATCAAGGTGAGAGCTCCTTTGCTTTGCCAGAGGACGTTAAGTGGGAAATAGGCACTGGTGCGGGATTTGAGCTCAGGGTAGTCACACTTCTAGCTCTGTTCAGAGGGACAGAGTCCAGGTCCTGCTTTGTGCCAGCGACGGTTTTTTGGTTTTTGGCTCTGGGAAAGTACGCATGCGGCATAGTGCGTCATCCCCCAGAAGCTCACAGTCGAATGAGCAGGACAGACACATTGGTCCTTTACCTGGGCGTAGTGCATTCTGTGATTGAAGGCAGCCGTGGGTGCTGGTGGAGGGCCAGAAAGGGCGGTGGGTTTCATGGAAGGCTGTCCAGGCATCTGGACTGAGTGCTGAGGACAAGTCGGAAGGACTCAGGTTGGGGGCTGCTTAAGCAGAGGGCAGTAAGCCAAAGGCTTTGGGGGGCTGGAGGGGTAGCAGGGACACAGGCAGCCAAGTGCAGGAAGGGTGTGAGGGGGGACTACCAGCCAGGACGGTTAAGCTGGAGCCAGAACTGGGGAGGCAGGGGTTTACATTCCATGCCCAGGGGTTTAGGCGTCATCCGAGCACCGAGGGGTTGAATCAGGAGGTGACACTAATTAAAGTCTAGCTCAGGACTTTTCAGCCTATCTGGTGAGGTCCAGGTTTCTAAAATACCAGATCCATGCTATGTAAATACTTAGTAAAATACCATAGAAATGGATTACTAGGGGAAAAAAAAGACATACAAAGTAAAAGCCCCAGATATCAGATTCAACAGACGTTAAATTACTTTGTCAGAATACTATAAAAATTTCTAAACGCCTGTTCTCAATTTCAGTACTTGCTCAGTAACAAATTGGTCCATGGACTACATGTTGAATGGCCTGGAGCAGGGGCTGGCAAATATTTTGAGTAAAGGGACAGATAGTAAATATTTTAGGCTTTGTGGGCCATACAGTCTTCTGTCCACAAAGCCTAAAATATTTTTATGTATTTTCTACTTCTGTGCTACTATGCTCTGCCTTGTAGTGGGAAGCAACTGCAGACAATATGTGACTGAATAACTATGGCTGTGTTCAATAAAACTGTATTAATGGACACTGAAATTTGAATTTCATATACTTTTCAGATGTCACAACATAGTATTCTTTTGATTTTGTTTGCAGCCGTTTAAGAATGTAAAAACCAGTCTTCACTTAAACAGGCTGTACAAAGACGCATGGGCAGGATTTGGCCTGGGGCATAGCGTGCCCACCCCTGGCCTGGATCGTCAGTAGCAGCCGGAGAGGTGGTTTGGAGCAGGCAAGGGCAGGGTACGACGTTGCTAAGGAATCCAAATTTTTACTTTGTTTTCAGAATCTACTGCTGTGTTTTATTCAGAGTGAAACTGAATAAAAAAATTTTTTTAATTGTTTGCGGGCTCATTTCTCTTGGCCTGTTGTTTCTGTTTTTTTCAATGTTAATGGCAACTCTTCTTGTATAAGTTCTTGGGAAAATGTACGGCTAGTTGGTTTAGACACATTCATTTCATGGACAAAGGCTGCATTTGTCTTTCAAGAGAAGGAGCCTTACCGCAGCGTCTTTCTTTGGCCTCCTCTGATCGATTCTCAGGTGCGACGGTTTCCAGGGATGGTTTTAGACTTGGTGGTAGCCATTGTCGCCTCTTCTGTGTGCATTTATGATCTGTGGTAAAGCTTTTTGTTTCTTTCTCCCCTTTAGCCTTTAACTTCCTTTAAGCAAAGGAAAAGTGGCTCTTCCTCCAGCTCTCCCTCTCGACGCCGGGGGAGTCGGTCCCGGTCACGTTCCCGGTCCCCAGGCCGGCCGCCAAAGAGTTCCCGCCGGTCTGCCTCTGCGTCCCACCAGGCCAACGTTAAGGAGACAAAGAATGAACTCTTGGAAGTTAAATTGACTCCCCTGGTGCTGGTACTTGTGTTTTGGAGTTCTTCATCCTTACGTAGTGCTTACTCTGTCCGAAAAACTGAACCGTCACCATTTGTGCCTTTATGTACATATTTACTCACGTTATTTCCTGTCAACATAAAAATGTCATCGAAACACCAGATCCAAAGTGATGACTTTGGAAGATTACATTTAAAAAAATTATTTGGAAGAACAGAAAATAGAATTTTTTTAAGTCCCAAGGAGAAAGAATGTTCCTAAGTTACCAGCGGTGCTGTTTAATGGTCTTGGAAAAGCAGTGTTTAAATTTGAAATAGACATAGACTATTGATTGAACTGAATCAATTTTTATACAGTGTGTCAGTGCTCATCTGTGAAATACTGAGACATAGCTCTATTGTAAAGGCATATTTTTGCTTTCTTAACACCATTAAAGGAGCCCTGGTGACGCAGTCGTTAAAGCACTCGACTGCTAACTGAAAGGTTGGCGGTTCGAAACCACCAGCAGCTCTGCAGGAGGAAGATGTGGCATTCTGCTTCGGTAAAGATTTACAGCCTTGGAAACCCTGTGGGGTCGCTATGAGTCGGAATTGACTTGACAGCAGTGGGTTTTTTTTTTTTTTTTGGTTTTAACACCATTATACCTGATACTTTCCCTATTCAAAGGTGAGGGTGTTAATGGGATTACTTTCAAAGTGGAAGGTTGGACATAGCGTGTGTGGGGCCTGTCAGATCTCCCATGCTGAGGGTTTTAGATAGCAGACCAGTCAGAAATGTATTTAGGGAAAAAGAACAAAAGAAAGTCACCCTTAGTTATCTCTTTTCAGGATAAAATGCACAGAGACTTTTAATAAGAAAAAAAATTGCATTGTGTACATACTGTTTATAGTTGTCCTTTTTAAGTTTTAAAACATTGGGAATAAACATCCCTGCTATATTTTTCTGCATCATTTTTGTTGTTTGGTGGTGTATGGGTATACCAGAAATTACATAGATATAACATAATTTTTAATGTCAGTTCTCTTATTAATAGATACTTAGCATTTTTCTTTCTGAATTTTCATTTTTATAGGCAAATATACAACACCTAATTTTTCCTTAGGATAGAGTCTTACAAGTGGAACTGCTAGTCAAGTGGACAAAGCTGACTGGAGGCTTTCGATACATATTACCAAATCGCTTCAGGAAGGTTTATACTGTTGTCAGTAGTATATGAACACCTGTTTTTTCATTCTGGGTAGTACAATAATAATGTTTTTGCCAATGTGATTGTCACAGATTTTCAGCTCGCTATTTTCATTTGCATTTTGCTAATTACTAGCAAGTTTGAACATTTTGTCTGTTACTGGCTGTCTCAGCCCTCACTGGTCAGATGACTCAGGTTAAGGAACAAGTACTGGGTGCTCCTTTTTGTCACGCTTTCCTTGTTAGCATTGGTGATGGTTAGATTTTTACAGTGTTCCTTATTGTACTCCTGGTGGCACGGGAGCCGCAGAGGGGCTTTGCTCCTCACCAGCAGAGCCTTGGGCCCAGCGTGCACACATTGTGGGGCTGAGGAGGGTGTTTTGCCTGTGAAGGACCAGACCTCGGCTGCGTGTAGCTTTGAATGTTGCTTTGTAGTTGTTTTCTGACAGTGATGTTTTGCAGTAACTTACCTCGCCGTGTGAGCATCCTGTCACCATAAGTTTATTCACTTAATACAAGGGAACTGACTTGCCATCAGCAAGGTTTAGGGCCGGTCGGCTAGCTGTGTTACAGAAATATGTTTGTGGTTACTATAGGTTGTATGTCAGACATTTGAAAAACTGGGAAGTTCAGCGTAGCTTCTCGGGTGGGTCCATTTGTTGCTACGTGGCTCATAAGCACCTTAGTTGACTTAGGTATCTGTTGAGTATTATCACTGCTCAGGTAGGTCTTAATTTAAACTAGAACTTGATCCTATATTAATGCTGTCCTCTGCTAGCTAGCCTCCCATAGGATATAGCTGTGTTCTTAATTTTTCTCCTGTTGATTTATTAGTGCTTTAATTCGTCAGTGACTAACAAAGGAGCAGAGTAACAGATTTCAGCCATGCAGTGCCTGAAAAATCTTTGTAAGCAAAAATACTTTTCCTGTTCAGTCTGATAAGAAATCCTTCTGTTTCTTGAATAGAATATGCGTTCAAGGAAAGAGATGGCATCTAGAGAAGAGGCATAAACTTGTTGCCGTGGAGTTGCTTCTGACTTATAGACCCTGTAGGGCAGTAAAACTGCCCCATAAGGTTTCCAAGGAGCAGTTGGTGGATTTAAACTGCTGACCTTTTGATTAACAGCCAGGCTCTTAACCACTGTGCTGCCAGAACTTACTCTATAAGTACCCACTATTTCTTAATTTCCATTACTGGCTGCTTTGGGGCAGTGAGTGTCCTTTCCTCTGTTTTAAACCGAATAATGAACTGATTTACCCATTTTTTCTGTATCTGCTGGTGACACAGTGGTTAAGAGCTTAGCTACTAAGAGGTCGGCAGTTCAAGTCCCCCAGCTGCTCCTTGGAAACCCTATGGGGCAGTTCTGCTCTGTCCTATAGGGTCACTGTGAGTCGGGATCGATTCAATGGCAATGGGTTTGGTTTGGTTGCTTATAGCAAGTATTAAAGAGTATCTGTCATTGAACAATGAAATTATAACAGTCTAGTCATTGTATTTGAAAGATGAAAGATCTTATACGGAAATCTATACTGTAAGATCCAATCTTTTATAGACTGGAAAGTTCTAGTCAATTTTATTCCTCTTCATTTTTAACAAACCGAAAACCTGCTGTCGTTGAGTCGATTTCAACTCATGGGGACCCTATAGGACAGAGTAGAACTGCCCCATAGTTTTCCAAGGCTATAATCTTTACAGAAGCAGACTGCCACATCTTTCTCCCACAGAGTGGCTGGTGGATTTGAACCGCTAACGTTTCGATTGGCAGCTGAGCGCTTTAACCACTGTGCCACCAGAACTTTTTTTTTTTTTTTAAACAAAAGTAGGCTGAAATTCTTCAGAATTAAGGCTGTGAAAATCTTTGGTTTGTTTTAATTGTTTGATTTCATGGTGGTCAGTTTTGACCACCATGTTCCTTTTTAATAAGTTATGGTTCTTATGATGAAAATGTTTTCCGTTCTTCAACGTAGAAGCCCTTTGGAAACAGCATTGGCAGATACAATGGGGAGCCTGAGCGTATAGAGAGGAATGACATACCTCCCAGAAGCATTCAGGTACGGAGCATTCTTGTTTATCACAGGTAATTGTTTTCTTGGTTAAAGTGACTTTCCTCAAAGAAGCACATTAAAAATCAGAATATTTTTTTGTCTTTTAAAAAATTTTGTCCTTAAATTGTTCAAGACTGAATGTAATCTGTTTTTAAATTTTATTTATTTTGTTGTTGCTGAGAATATACAGAGCAAAACATACACCAATTCAAAAGTTTCTACATGTACCATTCGGTGACATGCCTTATTGTAAGTTAACAAACTTCTTATAGTAAACAGCTGTATTGAGATGCCAAATTAATTAGTGTAGGTAGCATTAGTGATAATTGTTAATTACAGACATTTATTATTTTTTAACTAGGAAAAACCACATTTGTCACAAGAAAGTAGTTATATATCTACACAGTATAGCCTTCGACCAAGAAGAGAAGAGATCAAATTTAAAGAAGTGGATTCTAAGGAGGAAGAAGTTGTTACAAAAGGACCTGCGTCGTCGAGAACGTTTGAAGTGACAGCCACACAGATGAAGGATTTAGAGTTTGGAGGAGTACCTGGTAGGCCTCTGAGCCAGGTTGTGGGAGTGCTGTGAGGTGGCCAGCAAGGCCCCTATGAAGAAATTGTAGGCAGGCCAGGAGCTGAGCCAGTGGAAATCAGGGGCACAGCCTCCAGTCAGAAGAACAGCAGATGCCAAGGTGGCAGCATTTTTTGGCGTTGTCCTGTAGTAGGAGGAGGGCCAGTGTGGCTCTACTCCAAACTTTTGGCAACCTGTTAATAGGTTTTGTGCAGAGAGGTGCAAAGAAGTGATGGGAAGGCCGATCTGACAGCTGTGTAGGAAGGATGGTGTTTAGTTAGGGAGGGGGGAAGTCTGCTAATGATCGGACCGAGGTGACAGAGGCCTGGAATCGGCAGTGTTGTGTGCCGTCCAGTTGGTTTGAAATCATAGCGACCCTCTAGGACAGAGTAGAACTGCCCCATAGGTTTTCCAAGGCTGTAGTCTTTATGGGAGCAGATTGCTGGTCTTTTCTTCCGCAGGGCGGCTGGTGGGTTCCAACCGCTGATCTTTTTGATTAGCGGCTGAGCGCTTAACAGTTGTGCCACCAGGGCTCCATGGAATTGGCAGTAGTGGGGGGAGTAGCTGCATACATAAGATGGGGTCTGGTGTCCTGCCTGCTGGCCTGCTTGATTATGGGAGTCAAAGATCTGAAGTGTTTACTCCCAAAGTCCACCTTTCAGCCAAAGATCAGACAGTCCTATAAAACAAACAAGTAACACACGAGGAACGTGCTTCTTAGTTCAGTCAAGTATATAAGACCAAATGGGCAACACCTGCCCAAAAACAAAGATGGGAAGGCGGGAAGGGACAGGAAAACTGGACCAATGGAACTAGGGAACCCAGGGTGGAAAGGGAAAGGAAAGGAGGAGCGTACTGACACGTTGTGGGGATTGCAACCAGTGTCACTAAACAATTGGTGTATAAATTTTTGAACGAGAAACTAATTTGTGCTGTAAACCTTTCTCCTAAAGCACAGTTTTAAAAAAAAAAAAAGATCTGAAATGTTCAAAGATTTGGGGTTATTAAGTGGGTGGAACTGGTGAAATTTTATGAGCTAATAAAAGAAAATACTTCATGGCAGAATGGTTCAAAACCCTCCATGGCTTAATTGCTTTGTATTTTGTAAGTGATAGCCCTGGCAAGCTGGTCTGTTAAAGTCAGTGTTTGTCAGCATCACTTAAAATATGTGCGTGTGTTACATGAATGTGATCTTATTTTGATTGTGAGAAATTTAGGAATATAAAGTTGTTGGTTTTTTTTTAAAGATTAGACTGATAATTGTTAGATGCTCTGATCTTAGTTAGCTGGAGTTTCCTCAGTTTCACTCCTCCAGCTGTTGTGTTTTAAACGTCGTAGGGCTTGGCTTCTCAGGGAGAATTTAGCTGTTCAACGTTGGGCGCCCCCCATCTTCCCACATGAATTCTTGTGGTTGCTTACCCACTGGAGGTGATAGGTGGAGGTTAGGAGTTGTTGAAGCTACATTAGAAATGGTTCCAGCTGGTTACCCAGACGTGCGTTCTGACCTTAAAAAAACCCAAATGGTTCTTAAAAAAAGACATTGAACCGGGTTGCAATGTGATCGTTTGCAGGTGCGTGCCTCCTTATGCTGGGTCTGCCTGTCTTCCTCTTCCTCTTGCTGCTGATGTGTAAGCAGCAGGACCCCAGCCTTCTCAGCTTCCCTCCTTCTCTGCCGTCTTTGTATGACTTATGGGGAACCAGAGTATTTGGAGCCTACCTTCTCTGGTTTTTTCTTCAAGCTCTGTTCTACCTACTGCCAGTTGGAAAGGTAAGTTTTTGTTAGGCGAGCATAGTATTGTGAGGGTTTCCTGCCCTCCCTCCCATGGTTATATAACTAAGTTTGCAGTAGTTTTAAGGGTAGAAGCTGTCCTTGGTCATAACTACCACACTCACTGGGTTTCGATGAGCCACTAATGCTTGTGTCCTGTGACTGTTGCTTGTTAAGCAGAACTGTAAAAATGACTTTCCAAACCATACAGAAAAAAATAAGTCGTTTTACAGAGTAGCCTGACTAATGGTAGAGGTTGCTGCAAAAAAGAAAAAAAAAAAAAAAAAAAAAAACCCCCCACAGTATCTGTCGTTTCAGACGCAGAATTGTAAATGATCAGTAGGTAGCCACTGAGGTCGTATGGACTTAAGGCTGTATCTGTTACTATTTTTTAAAAAAATAGAGCTTAGAGCTTCTGATCTTCATCTCTTTCAGGACTGTGTTGCCAGAGCTCTTTATGTTCTTTTCAGACTCACACAGTATCCTTAGCATCTGCCTCCATTGCTCAGTGTAGTAGTTTGCTTCCTTCAGTAGCACCATTTCCGTGGATATATTGAAAGGAGCACGAGCTTCCCTAATCAGTCAGTAATTTATTTAAAGATCTTACTCTCAGGGCTTTGCAAGTTTGCCAAGTGTCCATAAACCAGGGGATCAGCTTCACTAGGCTGGTGCACGTGGTGTGGGGAGGACAGACTGCTTGTTCTAATATGTTGGAACCTCACCCTAGTGTTGCTGGCTTCAGCGAGGATTTTTGTGATCCAGACTGTCTGGCATTTTTATGGTGAGACTCTACAGTAAAATTACAGATTCAGATTAATTTAGGGTAAGCCATTTAAACTAGATAATACTTATTAAGAAAAGCAGTTTTGATAGTTAAAAATGCATAGTCACAGACTAAAGCCCAACACAGTATTCGCTGGACACTTTTAATAGATAGGGGTCTTTTGAAATTAGCATGTGGGGTTTTGCTAATCCAGGATCTCAAATGGTTTTTACATTTCCCCACTTGAGTTCCCTTTTATAGCTAGTGAAACGATAGTTGTTTAGTCTAAGACAACTGATACCGTATTAGCGTTCTACAGTTTAAAATGAATCACTGCATTTCTGAATAGTTACTTTGGGGAGCAAGATGTGGCTGCCATCGGGCAAGTGGGCGTTTAATTTTAACTCATCCAGTGTAAGTAGTATTTCTTGAGTACCTTTTGAGTGTGTGTCACTGTGCCATGTGTGACCCCAAAAGAAGAGATGGAATGGCCCCAATCCATGAGGGGTCCCCAGGCTCTTAGTGGAGACACAAGAATCAGGTGAAAAGATCGCATCACTGGCTGAGTGTGGTTGTGTAAAAGCAGAGCAGGTAGGTATGTGAGTATGTGTCATCAAGCAGCAAGTGGCCACAGCCACCTGGGAAGACCCAGGACATAAAAATGGAACTTGGGGAACGTAGGGTAGAGCCTGGCTGATGCAAGGCAGAGGAGTGTATTCTATTATGTAGGCAGTGGGAAGCCCCTGAAGATTGCTGAGCTCGGGAGTAACTGATATAGGCACCTTTAGTCCTGTGGTGGCACATGGCTGGTTAGTCAGGGTGGTGGGGTGATGGTCCTGCAATAGTCTCAGCATGCTGAGAAGGGATAACTAGATTTATATTTAAGATACGTTTCGGAAGGTGGGATTGCTTTGTCAAAGGGTTTAAAACATGGCACTAAATTACCCTCCAAAATATGATCCTCCTTTGGGTGTATTGAATTTTAAGTGATGTTAGAAGAAGTTATCCATATATACATATTTTATATATACATATGTTAGTGTTGTTAGATGCCAGTGATGTTAAAAGATACACACACACACACACACACACACACACACACACACACGCACAAGTAGATAGATAGGATGATAAAGCGTGCTTTTAAAATTTTCATTTTATTTTTTTTTTTAAGGTTGTAGAAGGAACACCTCTTACTGATGGACGAAGACTCAAGTATAGAATAAATGGTGATTTTTTTTTTTTTTTTTTTTTTTTAAGAATTTGAATTGATGACTTGAAAGCTTAAACTTTCCAGTGTTGTACTGTTTTCAACTGTCAGTGCTGATTATAGCAGAGTAGGAAATAGCAGATGACCTCTCAGAAGTCTGAAGGGCGGGCACATAAACTGCTTCCACCTGCAGCCACCACGTAACAGTGATGCTGTGTGAAGGAGCATGGCCTCTCGCTCACTCTTTGCCATCGTCCTGTTTTATTTTCTGAGTAGCATTTATCACTCTCTGAAAATAATGTTGGCTGCATATTTCATCCTCCTGAGTCATCGTCACGGCCTGAGCAGTCCTGCTCTGAGGTGGGCTTCCCGGACCTCCTGCCCTCATACACACTCCCACCCTCGCTCACTTTGCTCCAGCCAGCTGGCTTCCGGCTGTCTCTTGAAAGTGTTACTCTCTCTTCTCAGGGCCTTTGCCTGGAAAACTTTCCCCTGAATGGCTGATGGCCGACTTCTTCACCTCTGTCCTGTCTCTGCTCAGACGCTCTCTCTTCAGGGAAGCCTTCAGGTCTCTGTTTTATGTTCTCTAAGGTAGTCATGCTTCCTGACGTCAGGGTATTTGTGCATTGTGTGTCTCCCATGCTACAATGTCACTCTGTAGGCTGGGACTTGGTTGTGTTCCTTGTGGAGCCCTTGTGCCAGGACAAGTACAAGGTGCATAGGTGGCACTCATTAATATGTACGTGTTGAACGTGAAGTAGTGGTCTCCCTGGGAATCTCAAGAAATAGTCAGGCATTGTCCCTTTTTTCTTGATCTGGGCACCTCCCATAGAAGGGGTATGTGCTAAGGGAGTCCCTCCCAATTTGCCTTTTGAAGATTTTGAGAAAGTATAACGAGCCTGCTTTTAAGAAATGTATCTAAATTGTTATCTTGAAACAATTTTCCATTATGCTAGATGGAGTAGAGTTTTGTCCTTTTCTTGGGGATTTACATTATACTTTTTAATTCTTGGTCTTTCTTACCTTGTCGATTCTTACTTTTCTTTCTAACTTTGGAATACGTTTTGTTCAGTAACTTATCTAGCATCCACTCTATCTGAAATCACTCTACTTAAAGCCAAAAAATACTTTAGGTATCCTCTGCCTTTCAGTGCTAAGTGAGTAAAGCGTCTAGCCCAGCCCAGTGCCTGACCCTTGGTGGATGCTTTATCCTTATTGGTGGCTACCGTCAGCTGTTTCTTTCCTTTTACCAGATTCCTTAGCTGATGGAACAAGCTGTAGAGTCTTTGACGCACCTCCTGTCCTCATGTGTGCAGCTCCAGTGAGACTGACGGTCTGGGGACAGGTGGCTGGTCCACTTTTGTCCTCAGACCTCTTGATAATAGTATTTTGTAGGTTTCTGTCTAGAGAGCCGATTTACATCTTTCTAAGTAATCTTGGTTTATTTGTTTCGTACCCCTTTGAGGGAGATCTACACTCAGAGACTGAGCAAAGCGTTTGGATGTGGGGCTTCTGGAGTGGAGGAGGAGCTGGACTAGCTGCTTGATCCTTTTTCAAAAAACCATTTCCTCATCTAGTTACTCTGGCCCCAGTATTAAGAGACTTATTTTAATGAGATTTTTATCCTTATAAACTAGATATTCCTAAGAAATTTCCAATGATTATTTTTAATCCACATACGCTAGATAGAGCAAAAAAACTGCTTTATCTATTATTCCTTTCTCTTTACTATTCCTAAATTTTATGAAAGTTATACACATATTTAAAAAAGTTAAAGTAAAAATTAAAAATAGCATACTAATACTCTTCAGAGTAAACTTGATATGTGAAAAATGCAGTTTAAATAATAAATAATTTAGAGGTGGCCATTTTATGCTAAAGCTTTCATTTTAGAATTCTTATAGATAAAGCTACTTCTTTTCTGTGTTTGATGGTTTATCCAAATATGATTTGATGACTTACTTGGAACACAGCTCTTACAGGCACTGAGCTCCTGAAAGCAAGACTTTGTTTCTTTAGCCAAAAGAAAAAGTGGATCGTCTACTGAGTCTGTGTGTATGGATCAGCATTGGCAGGGCTGGCCCGGAACGAGAGTGTGCCTGTGGGGCCTCGCAGGGTGTGTTTCAATTTGGAGTTGTGAATGGCTCTGGGTACAGCAAGCCTCACCTGATGTCTTCTGGCCACTGGTGACCCCCGTCCCTCCTGGCTGCAGGAGATGTTTGTCTTGTGGCCTCTGTTTTGAGGGTGGGTTCTTGAGGTCTGTGTTCTTCATGGTAGACTGTGACTAGAATCTTTTGAAAATGTTATTGACAAGTTAGTTCACGTGTAAAAAATTGCCCTACTGTTAGGTAGTGGCATTAGACTTTAAAATGTGTGTTTGGCCCACCTCTGTTAATAATTTGCCACTTGGCTTTGGGCCTGAGGATCTGGATTGTGTGAATCTGGAGGTTCCTTTCAACTATTTAATAGTTAGTGGATTTCTATGTGCTCCTTTTCAGCTGAACTGTAATTAAAGTGGATGATGACCATTCACCATGAAAAAGAATAATTTTTAAGTATGTGAAAATATTTGAGAAATTGTGTGAGAGATGCAGTATCTGCACCAAAGATCACCTACATCTCAGGGACATTGCTTGTTTGCATATTTGTGTGTATTTTTAATCTGAATAATGAATTCAAGGCTTTAAAAAATAACATGGTTATATATTGGTGTAAATCTGTATAATGTCTGGGTTAACATTAATTTTTTTTTTTTTTTGAAGGATTCCATGCTTTTATCCTGACGTCTGTGATCGTCGGAGCATCTCTCTTTTGGGGTGTGGAGCTTTATTACGTGTACAACCATTTCCTTCAGTTTGCGCTGGGGGCAGTTGTTTTTTCTGTGGCCTTGAGTGTTTATCTCTACGCACGGGCTTTGAAAGCACCCAGGAACGAACTGTCGCCTGCCAGCTCTGGTGAGCAGCGTTACAACGTGGGTGAATGAGTGCAGCCCAGAGCCCTAACTTCATTTTATGGGAGATGAAGAGAAATAGGAAAAAATTAAAAAGATGAAGAAAAATTAAAAAATGAATTTAAAGGGAAAAAATCTGTTTGATTTTCCCCTCATACTTCCCTATTCTTTTTTCTTCTTTTCTTAGTCATTTGATGTCAGTAAGACATTTTAGTAACTTATAGGCATCACACTTTATGACAGATACTTTTTGTCTAAAATAGTAAATAGCTTAAAAAAAAAAGAAAAAAACACCTACCCAAAGTAACAGAAGCTACACATCTAAAAAAAATAAGTTGCTTATTTAAAAATATGAGTCTACATTAAAAAAAATTCTAGTTCCCTTAAAATTGGAGGACCTGGCAACACGGGCCCCCATGTCTCCATAGCTTCGGCCCTTCCATAGCAGGCAGCGTTCCCCAGTTCCGTTGGTCCCCGCCATCCTCTCTTACCCTGTTAAGGAGCCCAGTGGCACAGCAGAGCTGTGGTGGCGCAGTGGTTAAGAGCTCAGCTGCTAACCAAAAGGTTGGCAGCTTGAATCCACCAGCTGCTCCTTGGAAACTATGGGGCAACTCTGCTCTGTTTTATAGGGTCTCTGTGAGTTGGAATTGACTCGACAACAGTGGGTTTGTTTGTTTTTGGGTTTTGGTGGCACAGCAGTTACGTGCTTGGCTGCTAACCGAAAGGTAGGTGGTTCAAATCCACCAGCTGCTTTGTGGGAGAAAGATGTGGCAGTCTGCTGCTGTTAAGATTATTGTTGTTGTTAGGTGTGGTTGAGTCAGTTTTGACTCATAGCGACCCCATGTGACAGAGTAGAACTGCCCCATAGAGTTTTCTAAGCTGTAATGTTTTCGGGGGCATATTGCCCAGTCTCTCTCCCACGGAGCCACTGGATGTGTTTGAACCACCAACCTTTTCGTTAGCAGTTGAGCATTTAACCACTGCACCACCAGGGCTCCTCTGTAAAGATTACAGCCTTGGAAATCCTATGGGGCAGTTCTACTCTGTCCTGTAGGGTCACTGTCAGTTGGAATTGACTTGTTGGCAATGTTTTTTTTTTTTTTTTTTTTTTGATGGGTTGGTAATTGAATTGTGACTCGTGGATAGTAGATGATAGTGCAATTTTAAAACCTTGTGATTGGGTTTGAAATCCTGTATGGTAAAAACTTTTCCCTTCTCAGGAAACGCTGTCTATGATTTCTTCATTGGCCGTGAATTAAATCCTCGAATTGGTGCTTTTGATCTCAAATACTTCTGTGAATTGCGCCCCGGATTGATTGGATGGGTATGTCTTTTTTTGTTGTTGTTAAATTTCAGTTCTGTAGTACAGATTAATCTTGTATTGAGAAAGAACTGTAGGCAATTTTAAACTAAGCAGTGGGTGGTATATTTTTAGGGAAAATCATAGCTTTCTATAAATCTATCTACTTAAAGTGTTTTCTTGCTCCAAATATAGTACAGAGGTTTAAGATACTCTGTTATAGGTTGTTAAAGATCACAGAGTTTATCTTTGTTTTATTTTGATTATATCAGTTTATGTTTGTATAGGAAAGTGAGCCTATAGATGAATTCATATAAGAAAAAATTGCTTTTTCCACCCTTTTAAACAATTTTTATTTTGAACTAATTTCACACTTACAGAAAAGTTGTAAAAATAGAGGATCAAGAGTTTCCTTGTATCCCTCATTTAGCTTCCCCTAATGTTAATATCTGACACAATAACCATAGTATAATTACACCTCAGCATAAAGAAAACAGAAATCTTCACAACTGGATCAATAGCAACATCATGATAAACAGAGAAAAGATTAAAGTTGTCAAGGATTTCATTTTACTTGGATCCACAGTCACTGCCCACGGGAAGCAGCAGTCAGGAAATCAGATGACGTATTGCACTGGGTAAATCTGCTGCAAAAGACCTCTTTCAGGTGTTTAAAAGCAAAGATGTCACTTTGAGGACTAAGGTGTGCCTGACCCAAGCTGTCTTGGGCTAGGTTCTCTAGAGAAGCAAAACTGATAAAGGGTATAAATATATACATAGAGAGATTGGTATCAAAGAAACAGCTCACGTGATTGTAGGGGCTGGAGCGTCCCAAGTCTGTGGATTAGGATAGAGGCTTCTCCTGATTCACGTAGCTGCAGGGGCTGGCAAACCCAAGATCAGCAGGTCAGAGAGCAGGGCTCCACTTAACAGGCTGTGAAGATCGATGATTCCCAAGATCAGCAGATAAGCTGATCGCTCAAGTCCCAAGAACCGGAGGTCAGATAAACAGGAGGCAACTGCAGGATCCAGAGCAAGCAAAAAGCCAGAACATCTGCTTATATTCTGATGCAGGCCACACCCCCAAGGAAACACCCTTTCAGCTGATCGGCTACTCACAGCAGTTTCAATCACGGGAGTGATCACATATAAACACTGAGAATCATGGCCCAGCCAAGTTGACACACAATCTTAACCATCACACAAGTCATGGTGTTTTCAGTCACCTCATAGGCACGTGGAAGCTGGTCAATGAATAAGGAAGACCAAAGAATTAATGCCTTGGACTTAAAGTTTTGGTGAAGAATATTGAATATACCATGGGCTGCCAAAAGAACAAACAAATCCGTCTTGGAAGAAGTACAGCCAGAATGCTCCTTAGAAGTGAGGATGGGAAGACTTTGTCTCATGTACTTTGGACATGTTATCAGCAGGGACCAGTCTCTGGAGAAGAACATCATGTTTGGTAAAGTAGAGGGTCAGCAAAAAAGAGGAAGACCCTCAATGAGATGAATTGACACAGTGGCTGTAACGATGGGCTCAAGCATGGCAACAATTGTGAGGGTGGTGCAGGACCAGGCAGTGTTCCGTTCTGTTGTACATAGGGTCGCTATGGGTTGGAATTGACTTGATGGCACCTGACAACAACAATTATCAAGAACAGCAAATAAACATTGGTGTAGTAGTATTCACTAAACCCACAGACCTTATTAGAATATTACCAGATTTTCCACTAGTGTTTGTCCTTTTTCTCTGTTCTAGGATCCTCTCCAGGATCTCTCATTGCATCTAGCTGTTCTTTTGTCATACTCTTTTCTAGGCTGTAAGAGTTCGTTAGCCTTTCCTTGTCTTTCACGACCTTGACACTGCTGAAGAGCACTGGTCAGTGATTTTGTAGAGTGCACCTCAGTTCGCGTTAGTCCGGTGTTTTCTCATGCTTGGCGTAAGGGCTATACCTTTTGCCCAAGAATACCACAGAAATGGTAGCGTGCCCTTCTCCCTGCATCCTGTCAAGGGCTTCAGAGTGCTGATTTGCCTTATCAGTGTTGAGTTTTCTTTTGAAGGTGGTGTCTGCCACTTTCCCAGCTGTGAAGCAACTGTCTTTCCCTCTGCAGTTGCTAAGTGTCTCTGGGGAGATACTTGGAGACTTTACTTTCTTCTGTTATTTTCAGGTGCTTATTAACTTGGTGATGCTTTTGGCTGAGATGAAATTCCAGAATCGTGCTGCTCCGTCCTTAGCAATGATTTTGGTTAACAGTTTCCAGCTCTTGTACGTGGTGGATGCTCTTTGGAACGAGGTAATTAATTTTAAGAGCCAAGGCCTTTGTGTCAGACACGTATGAGTGTGGGTGAGTAACGGGGTCCTCTTCCTTACACAGTGAGGGTAGCACAGCCTGCTTCAAAGTGTGGTTGTGAAGTTAAGTGAGACAGTCCATGGGAAACATTTAGCCAGCACACACAATAAACACTAAGAGATGATATGTGACTATTATTTTTAGAAATTTGATAATACTTCCATGTATGCTAGCTGTTCTTTTAGATGCTGAAGGTCTAAGATATGTGGATCTTAGCTTTTGATTTTGTGGTGGTGACCAGTTCACATAAATAGAATTCCCTGTCTCAGTTATTACATTATATGAAAATGGATGGACAGGTTAGAAAGGTGTTTTTGGATTGTCAGGAGGCAGCTAGTTTTTAATGGGAGAAATGTTTATTATTAGTGTTTCAAAATACAAAGAGCTCTGATCAGATGGATATAAAATCAGATATTGTGATACACTGAGGAAGCTAGTTTAAATAAAGCTAAGTTTCAAACTCGTGCTTTTCTCATACATTGGTAAGTCATCAACATTTTCTGTTTGAAGATTAACAAGTGCTTTGCTAGTCTTTTTTGGTGCAACCAAACCTATTTTTTTTTAAAAATTGTTTCTTCCTCAGGCCTATTTCCCAACTATTTTATCATATTCATTGTTTACCTTTTATTCATCTCCAAATTCCAAGTGGAATTTTCTTTCAGTTTTAAAAGCGAAATTGGCACCCCTACGTTAAAATGTTATAAAATAGGTTTTCATGACAGTTCGTTGACATTTTGAGAGAAGGCCTCTTTCCTTTGAGTCTGAGGCACTTTTTAAAAAAAGTTTTATTTGGTCATTAGCACTTCCTTGCTTTTCTTTGGGAGGATTAGGACCTCTTTGAGGCAAACACCCCCCAGTTACAAGTAGACTATTAATATCCCCTTAGGACAGGTTCTTGTGAAGCTCCGGTGAAGTGTGAAGATGGTGATAGCATCTGACAGTGGAGTCCCTTAAAGATTCTAAAAGTCTACCCAAAATTAAACAAAAAAAGAAAAACACCTCTTTTGTAAATTCAGTCATCATTGCCAATGTGGGTTTATCTGCTATTGTATAATAAATAGTTCCCTAGAAGCAGGCAGGTTACATTTTACAAGTCAAGTGATATTTCACTGTTGCTTTATTGCCTCAGGGTTTTGTTTTTTGTTTTTTTTTAACTTTTCTTTCCAGTAGCTTTTTAATTAGTGATTCTTCGTAGTTTTTTCCTTCTAGCTTTCTATCAGGTAGTGATCATCACTTTTTAATTGGCTTATAAATTCATATTTTTCTATAGACTTAGCCAAACATTGACTTCTGTTAATTAAAAGAAAAATTTGCATGTTTTCAAACTCTTAAGGCAATGTTAGCATAGCCCCAGGACTAGAGGGCTGGAGCTGGGAAGTTACTTGTTTTCTGTATATTACCAGCATCTCAGCCAGGTTGTAACGAGCTTCTTGAGGAAGTGACTTGATTTTATGATTTTCCTTAGCATCTGGCACGCTGCTGGGCAGTTTAGCAGATGCTTAATAACCTTCTGGTGACATTGGTTGACAGAAATTTCCTTAAGGCAACTGAGAGAATGCCAGCTGAAATATAAATGACCCTTCTTCATTTGCTGCTCTGACCCCTGTCCTGTGAATGCCCCAGTGAGCCAGCTGGGGCTGAGGGTCCGGCATGCTGGGCCCCAGGACCTCACCCACTGCAGACTCCCATGGGCCCTTTCTGTTATCCCTGCAGCCGCCTTCCTCTGCTCCCGTCTTTGTATCACCCTATCCCGTTTTGGTCCAGGAAATCTGGGTCCTGAAATTCTGGGTCTTGAGAGCTTATGTGAATATGAAATGGGCATTTGGCCCAGTAAGGGTCTAGAGTTTGTGACCTCAGCTTTTTCTGTTCCATGGTCTTTTTGCTTTCTTTCTGGAAAAAACTACTCTTTGAATTAGTTGAGGTATAAATCATTTTCTTTATGTAGAACATTCTGATTCTTCAGCAGAACTTACGCTGTTGCAGTTTTTATACGTCAGTGGTATGTACTGAAGTTGGAGGCAGTTAGGGACACTCTCTGGCCGGACCTCCTGAGTCTCCGCATTCCAGCTCTCCAGACCCAGAGGTGACCTGGCTCAGGGTGCTTGCTTGTGCCAACCAGATCCCAGAGAGCGACACACTCTTTAATTTACCGTGAGAAGTAAAGCAGTCAGTTCACCATGCTGCCAGCTAACTTTCTTTCTTCTGTGGAAAATCTATATGAAAAGCCAAATTATGATCAGAACCTAGGTTGGTGGGCATGGAATTGAAATGAAAAGAGTTGGCGATGTTATTCCTCCAGAAGACGTCGTTTGAACACAAACTTCATGCTGGCACTGTGCTAGGTGCTAGGGTGACAAAGGTGACAACACATGGCCCCTATCTTTTAGAGACTTGTCGTCTAGTGGAGGGAGCCCTGGTGGCACAGTGGT
Source organism: Dugong dugon (assembly GCA_030035585.1). Classification (NCBI taxonomy): domain Eukaryota; kingdom Metazoa; phylum Chordata; class Mammalia; order Sirenia; family Dugongidae; genus Dugong; species Dugong dugon. The sequence continues at coordinate 14,724,593 of CM057469.1, read as the reverse complement.
TAAAAACTGTGGTGAGCTATGGCTGCTAACCAAATGATTGGCAGTTCGAATCCACCAGCCGCTCCTCGGAAACCATATAGGGCAGTTCTACTCTGTCCTATAGGGTTGCTGTGAGTCAGAATTGACTCAGTGGCAATGAGATTTTGGATTTGGTTTAGTCTAGTGGAGAGAGTGACTTCACATTCTAGGACAATCACACAGTTGCTTTAGCATACAAGTGGGGTGGTAGCAGCTGAGAAGCCCCTCCGTCTAGCAGGGAGGAGTCGGGAGGGCAGCGCAGGGAGGCCAGGCTTGAGCTGCAGCTGGAGTAGGGTGTTCCAGACAGAGGGCAGCCTGGGCAAAGGCAAGGAGGCCTGAGAGGCTTTCAAAGATGGATTATTTCAGGATCACGCAGTGAGAGGGTGGAGTGACAGGCAATGAAGCTGGAGAATGACTTGGTGTGATGTGCCTGCCAGGGGCACCAAATCAAACAAACCAAACCCATTGCCACTGAGTCAATTCCAGCTCATAGTGACTGGTAGACCTGCCCCATAAGGTTTCCAGGGAGCATCTAGTGGATTCGAACTGCCAGTCGTTAGGTTAGCCAGAGCTCATCACAGTTGTTAACCACTGTGCCACCAGGGCTCCCTTAAAGCTCTTAACCGCTGTACCACCAGGGCTCCACCAGGGCACCAGATTCCTTCTTATTTTATTTTTTCAATTTTGTTTTGTGTGCCCTCCCGTAGCCCTGTCTACACTGACTATACGTTCACTAATACTTCATTTGAATACTTTAAACACAGAACCGTTTTTCCCCCAAACTTTTTTTTTCTTTTCCCTCCCTATATCCTTATAGGAAGCGGTATTGACAACCATGGACATTATCCACGATGGATTTGGATTCATGCTGGCTTTTGGAGATTTAGTGTGGGTGCCATTTATCTACAGCCTCCAAGCCTTTTATTTAGTCCGTCATCCAAATGAAATATCTTGGCCAGTTGCTTCTGTAATCATTGCTCTGAAACGTGAGTATTAATTTCAGCCTCTGTATTAAATATTGTGTACTGAGTCTCTTGTGCTCCAATACCTACATATTTATAACATATCCCTTTAAGTGGCCACGGTTAGCTAAGAGTGAAGTAATTTGTGATGGATCAGTAATAAAACGATTCTGCATCTTGCAGAAAGAATAGATGCTTCATGCTTAGCTTCTTCAATAGCTCTCTAAATAGGTAATTTTTAATAACAGAAACCACACCTGCTGCCATCGAGTTGATTCTGACTCATAGCGACCCCGTAGGGTTTCTAAGACTATAAATCTCTACGGAAGCAGGCTGCCACATCTTTCTTCTGCAGAGCTGCTGATAGTTTCGAACCAATGACCTTTTGGTTAGCAGTCCAGTGCTTTAACTACTGCACCATAGGGCTCCCAATTTTTAATAAACCATCTTTAAAATTTTAATAAATGAAAAATTAAATTTGTTTTAGTAACAATTTAACCTTTCTGTTGAGTTCCTGCTTTCTGGTAGGCACCTTGAAAAGTAGGAAGATTGGTCTTGTCTTCATGGTGCTTACCTTCGGAGGGGACACAGGGCTCAGATACTTGCAGTGGGAGGCATATGAATGAGTGCCGTAAGAGTGACTTACAGACCACGTATGATGGGCGTTGAAGGCAGGGAGAGAGAACCTGTCTGTGGAATATCAGTATTAACCTTAATGGAGGAGACAGTATTTGATTTGAGCTTGGAACTTCAGTAGGTAAAAACGAGGTGGGGAGATAGGTAATTCTGGCCAGGGAACAACTTGAACAGGATGAAGTGGTGGCCAGTGGGAGGCGGGCACGGGCAAGGAGTACAGTTGGCAGGAGCTAAGGTCACGCATGGTCAATTACAGATTAGCTTCAGGATGATTTTTGGTTTTTTTAATCTGTCTGTCATTACGCTGTTGATTAAACAGGAACACCAGAGGGTAGGGAGGGAAAATTAGCATTGAATGTCAAATATAGCTAGTTTTGCTATACTAATAGTATCCGTGGTAGAAGAAGAAATTCAGGCTGTTGGTTAAAATTAAGATTTGGTTTTATCATTGGCTCGGTTATCCATGTCAACCATGCCCTGTGTGTTATTCAAGATATGTATGTTTTGCTTTTAAGCAAAAAATAGGGAGTTCTTACACTGTCAGCCCTCAAGAAAATAGTAATAGTTATAGTGATATGTCAGGGCCTATTAATTTTGACATATTGAAATTTGAATAAAGTTATCAACTTATATGCCTGCAGTGGGACTCAGCATCTATTTATGTGCAAGATGTTCTGTTACTGATTGTAAGTTATTGCTTTATTAATAAAGTGTTCACCTGATGGCCAGTGGGTACCATAACTAATAGATGCAATTTCCTGTAATTTTGGTTACACTGAATCTAGGATTGATTTTATTGTAATGTGGACTGTCTCAGACTTTATTCATGGCTGTAGCTATATTTGTTAGTTTTGCCGTCAGAGTTTTCCCCAGGTGGATGCTCAAAGCAGTGTGATAGTGAAATTTCAGGATAGTCAGCATCTTTTGACGTTCTGGGATTGAGAGTTTTTGAATTACTAGAAATCGGACTATTCTTTGCTTTGGAAATTTCCTCAGAGCACAAATAATTTCTCTAAAATTCTGTCAGATTATATCTAAATTATTAACATATAAACTTTAAAAAAAATTACAGTTTTTGGATATATAATTTTCCGGTGCGCGAATTCTCAGAAAAATGCATTCCGGAAAAATCCCACCGATCCGAGGCTTGCACGTAAGTATTGATTTCTTCTTTTGATTTCTATTTGTACTATTTGTATTACATAAATATTTTGTCTCTGTTTAGAGATCATGAAAAATGTATTTTTATTTTTATGTAGATTTAAAAACCATTCATACTTCAACGGGAAAGAATCTTCTAGTTTCTGGATGGTGGGGCTTTGTTCGCCACCCCAATTACCTGGGTGACCTCATCATGGCCTTGGCTTGGTCGCTCCCATGTGGTAAGTGTTTAAGAAGCATGTAAATTTGGCTTTTTCTCCGGCCACCTGAAAGATGCACATGTCCTTTGCTGATGTGTAGGGTCCCTGTGAGCCTCGGGGTCCCTCTGCCGAGGATTGGGGCTGCCCGACCTGGGCGCTGTGTTCTCGTGTGTGCAGTACCTCGTTTATCCAGTTTCTGAGGCGCATTAAGAATTCAGAGAGCCTGAGGTTTTACTTTAAATTTCTAAAAGCAAAATTTTCTAATTTTAACTGTGCCTGATAGCTTTTTCCTAAGCAGAATATATGGAGATTTAACTTTCTGTCCTTGACTCAGTGTCTGTCTAGATTGTGAAAAACTTTGGTTCTTAAGAAGAAGAGAAAATTCTGCTTTTGTTTGTTTTCTGTACCAGCCTTGAAAGTGTCTGTAGTTTAGCCCGTAGTCTGCATTGTCCCCACCGTGCCGCACCCCCCTCAGCTGAGAGTGAGAGAAGAAATGGAGAGATTTGCGTTAACTCTGAGCGCAGATGTTCTGATTGTGCTGGATTGTTAGACTGGATTCATCAGTCTTCTCTGTACAGCTTTTCATTCAAAATTCAAACACTCCCTTCTGCCGTACGTACACCAATAGGATTCTTCTATGAATCGCTTTAGTTGTTTTTCCCATTATTGGAGAAAATGAAGTATGTAATCTTAAGGTTCATTTTTGCAGCTTTGGGAGGAAAGCAGGAAAAACTTAGTATTGTGTAGTGATAATGAAAATATCTAATACCACTTACTGTTACTATCCACAGGTTTTAATCACGTCTTGCCTTACTTCTACGTGACTTATTTCACCGTGTTGCTTATCCACCGAGAAGCTCGAGATGAACACCACTGTAGGAAGAAATACGGCTTGGCTTGGGAACAGTACTGTCGGCGGGTGCCGTACCGTATATTTCCATACATTTACTAATTCTCATCCAGCATATTTTTAAAATGCTTCTGATCTCCTAGCCTCCATTTGCAAAAACAAAAACAACAAATTCCAAAATAAACTCTCTTTCATTGCACTGACAGGATCTGCAAGCTTTCTTTTTGAGTCAGGACTGTACAGCCAAGTAGTAAGTCTTTTAATACAGCCGTGATTATTCTTATTAAATTATAGCAATTACCATAGAGAGATGTTAGAAGTTTCATTTTAATAGGAAATTTTCAATTCTTGAAAATCTGAAAACAAGACAGTTGTTTTATAAATTTACTGAATTAAATTTTCAAATTTTGATTTTTTGTTTTGCCAGTGGTTTTTCTTAAAACACTGTAACATACTTTTAGAATGCATTTATGTTTTTATTGCATTAAGAGGACAGACTTTTAATTCACTTCCTTTTAATTAAATCACTTATAGTGACATGATTTAAAAGTAAAAACCGGTCCTTTGTTAAATACTATATGTGAAGAGGGATGAGAGATTATTTTTAAGGGAGACCGTTAGTAGCAGTTGAGTTAACCTCAGCTTCTAATACTGCTTTTGAAAATGTAAATACATCGCTTACTTTTATGTAATATATGGTGACTTCAGATTTTTCTGTACAGTATTTTAAATGTGAGATAATTGTCAGGGCTAAGTATCTTTTAATGAGAACATTTTCAGTATTTTAAATTAAGTTTTGTAAAGTAATACATTTGTGAGTTAAAAATTTTGGAACAATTAGAATTCATTTAGTATTGGTTAGAAGATGCTATTAAGACATAGGAAGAATATTTTTCTGAATCCAAAGTTTGTGAATTTGGCTTTGCTACCTCAATTGCAGGTGTTTGTTTGCCTTTATAAATTGTTGCAAATAGAAAAAAATAGAATATATATTTTTGGAGTAACATCACTGTTTAAACATTTTTACACAGATTGGTGTTTGAAAATCAGCCATTTCAGGCTAGTATTTTTGTATGTTTTTGACTTTTTTAATCAGACATGTTTTTGCTACTGTTTAGTTCATGCAGTTTATACTGTATTTTGTATATCTTTTATATTTACAAAACTATTTCTTGTAAAGGAGTGTTGTGTTCAGCTTTAGAAGTCTATTCATTTAAAAATAATTTAAGGGAATAGTTTAAAATAGTTTCTTTTAGTTCACTAGATGTGCATCTAAGGTGGCTTTAGCTATTATGTTCTAGTTAAGTTGATATAGTCTCCTTTATTAACAAATTCACTAAACTTTTGTATTAAAAGTTAAATTGTTTTCAGTTTCTTAAACGGGGATGTAATAAATAGTGTATGTTTGGGTTTTAATGATACGTTTTATATATGAGCCATTTATATATGCAGTGTTTGTGCTACACTGCAGTTTGAAGTATATTTAACTTAGCGTGTGTTAATGTGATCATGAAATTGGTTCGCTCTAGCATTCTGCAGCCTATAGCTTTTAAACATGCTGTTCTGGTGAAACCGTCAGTGTTTTATTAGTGGTGATGTGTGCAAGCAGTTGTATTCTCCTGGCAGCAGAAGGATGGTGTCGTGGCACTAGATTCACCATGGAAACTTGGGGGGAGGAAGGGCATGTTTCTTTCCCTGGTGATAAGACATGTTACCAACACAGTGATAGCAGCTGCGATTTGTTGTCAGTTTTGTTTTTGACATGTTTATTTGACAAGTAGAAGTTTTATAATGAAGTTTTAAGCTTGCAATAAAGTTGAAAATAAAAAGATGTTGCTTGGATGGAGCGTCATTATTCTTGCCGGGAACTCGGGGGGGCACAGGGACCCAGATAGGAGCTCTTAGATCGCCATTCCCTGCCCCTCCGCTACCCCCTTATCTTCTAGAATCATTTGTTCAGTCATGGAAGCTATTATTAATAGAGTAAAATTAATAAAATTTTGCCTAAAGAAGTACATTTGATATTAATCTAATCCACTGACTCCTCAGGATTTGTTTTTTAGTGGGAAGACTGGTCTAGTGAAGTCAGAACAAGACATATGCTCTGTCTTGCGTGTTTTAAATAGAAGATGGTCACTCTCCTTTGTCTCAGAAGTCTGCCTTTAGGCCAGCAGTACAGTGTCTTGTGTTGACTAAGCAGCAGGGGAAAGTATTGCAAACAGCTACTCTACGTGTGTGTATTTTATTGTATACCACAGTGCAGAAATCAGAAGTTCTTATACAAACACTCCTTGATACCATGCCAGGTACTGTGGTTTTTACTTTCAGAAAAGTCAAACCTGCATTCCAGGTAATGCTGACCTGTACTAGAACCCAACTATACAGATACTGCATACCAGGTTTTATGTGGTTGGAAATAAACAGCTGGAAAATTCCCTCACATGTTGAAGTTTTCACTTGCAGATGGATGAAAGAAAGTATGCTGTTCCATCTGGTTGAACACGAGTGTTTTATGAAGAGTGTTTAGTACATGTCAGTGTCTTGGAACATGTAAATCTGATGGATTAGCGTCAAAAGAGAAAATGGTTTAGGATTGACATTTATTTTTCATTCTTTCATCTCACACAGCAGTGCTACCCGCATTTTGATCCAGTGACTGGGAGGTTTTTGTGCCGGTAAACGCACGGATGTTAAGAAGCTTGTGGATAAACTGGTAGTTGTCACAATTCTTGACCTTTGAGGGGTCTGGTAAATAGGGCATTCAAAAGTATAAAGTTCTGAGTCTGTCTGGTTAGAAGCATCTGGTTTTTCAGTAGAAATCTTAAAAAAAAAAAAGAAATCCAATAGTCAAATTGCATAGCTCAGGCAAACCAGTAGCTCATTTTCTGTGTGCTAGATTTGATAGAGGAATCGCCAAGGCTTTATAGTACATATTCTTGAGAAAGAACATGGGATGTTAATACAGCATCTATTTTAGACTGTAGTAATATTTTGGGCTATTTTATTTTTGGGGGGGCTATTTTAAATGTACTTTGCTATCTTAATTATATCATCACATTTCCCTTGTGAAACCATAGGGAATAGTAACTGGAAGGAATGGTTTGTATTACTGAAAGTTCAGAAGATTAGGACTTCGTGATAAACAGCTGAGTGGTTACCTTTGTTGGCAAAAAGTAGATTTCAGGAAAATCGCAACAAATCTCAAGAGGCAGTGAGTCATCTAATATTTGTTGTTGATGATTCCATCTTGCCCCATCGATGAACAAACCAAAAACGTGAACTCCGGTGTGTGATAGGTCTGTGCCCTAAGATAAGAAGAAGGTAGTGTGAGTGGCTCCCCAGGCAGGACGCTTCTTTGATAGCAGTGCGAGCCTCACTGAGGCTCCGCCTGGAGGACACTCGGAGGCAGACCGCCTCCCTCCCACCCTAGTCTGGGGCCATCCCTGCCCAGGGCATGTCTTCACGGGGCCTAAAATGAATAGTTAATTCTTGCCCTACTCTGAGCACTTAAATACATTTGTAGGCTTTGTTCTATATATGATGTTCCTGAGTTGGTAAGTATTTAAAACACAGTCAAGCCCCAAATTCCTAGAATTATAATCCTGTAACCAAGCTTTTTAGGAGCAAACAAGAACAGTCACAAAAGGAGTCAACTGTGCTCAAACTTTGTCATCTGCTACCTCTACCACTGCAGCTACAATGATTCCTCTAGGCCCTGGAAATTTTTAAAAAAGGCTGGGGAGTGGTGTACATCCTATCTTTGAATGATACAAAATGGGTTAAAGGAATGAATTTCTGATGAGTTCTGTGGAGTAGAAAATTTAGTTGTCGAAGCTGCCATCCTGGGTGACTCCAGGCGTGCCTTGGGAGGGTCTGCTGAAGACCATGTTCTCCTGCAGGTAACCAGTGGTGATGCCCAAACCAGAGGAGCTGGGCAGCCGAGCACTGGTCTCCCCTGCCCCGAGCTCACTGACAACGTGTGGAACAGCCAGCGTTGTGCCCGGTGACATTGTGCTCTCCACTCTGGAACACGTCTGTACCTGGAGATGCAAACTCAGCTCATGAAGCACCTTGTGTTTTGGTGTGCTGTATAAAAGACTTCCACTTTTCAACACTTTAAAAAGTGTTGAAAAGCAATGATGTCACTTTGGGGACTAAGGTGCACCTGACCCAAGCCTTGGCATTTTCAATCACCTCTGATGCATGCAAAAGCTGGACAATGAATAAGGAAGACCATAGAAGAATTGATGCCTTTGAATTACGGTGTTGAAGAACACTGAGTATACCATGGACTGCCAGAAGAACGAAAAAGTTTTGTCTTAGAAGAAGTACAGCCAAGAACGCTCCTTGGAAGCGAGGATGGCGAGACTTCGTCTCATGTGCTTTGGACGTGTTTTCAGGAGAGACCAGTCCCTGGAGAAGGACATCATGCTTGGTAAGGTAGAGGGTAAGTGAAAAAGAGGAAAATAGCAATAATTGCGAGGATGGCGCAGGACCGGGCAGTGTTTCATTCTGTTGTACAGAGGGTCACTGAGTCGGAATCGACTTGACAGCACCTAACAACAACAATAAAAGACTTACTGGGGGTTGCTTTGCCTAATGACTTACTTCTCTTCCCCTTTAATTTTGTTTTTTTACTCACAGGCAATATTGTTTCTTTTATAAGCCAATCTATTATTTGGTTGAAAGGTGACCTGCAGAAATAGTTCCAATTCCAAGCTCAAAGGGTATCTTAGGGCAATTCTTCCCCTTTAATTTCTATGCACATCCAAAATTTCATACACTGCGCTTGCTCTAGTGTTGTCCTTTCATATATATCTTGGAGGAAGTTAATCTAACATTTGAAAATGTGACTGTCACTTCCACTTGTGTACTTGGCCTTGGTATCCATGGGTCTTTCCTCTGAAAAACTCAAAATTGCAGGTAATCTGTAAGCAGCCCATGTTGTTGGGTGCCATCAAGTCGTTTTTGACTCATAGCAACCCCACGTGACAGAGTAGAATTGTGCCATGGATTTTCTTGGCTGTAATCTTCACGGAAGCAGAGCTCTAGGTCTTTCTCCTATGGAACGGCACCTTTCAGTTAGCAGCTGAGCACTTAATCGTTTGCGCGACTAGGGCTACTTACAGTATACTTAGAATGTCTAGAAATCAGTGGAGTCTCTGGGTGGTGCAAATGGTTAATGTGCTCAGCTGTTAACCAAAAGGTGGAGATTGGCGTCCACCCAGAATCTGGGTGGAAAAATCAGCCATTGAGAACTCCATGGAGCACAGTTCTACTCATGCACATGGGGTCACCATTAAGTAGGAGCTGACTCAATGGCAACTGGTACTGGTATAAATCAATAGGAAAAAGATAACTCAATAAAAACTGAGCAAAAATTTGAACAAGAACTTCAGAATGTCAATAAGCATATATTGAAAGCTGCTCAATGTCATTAGTTATCAAGGAACTGCAAATTAAAATCACAAAGAGATACCACTACCTGCCCACCAGAATGACTAAAAGACTGATGGTATCGGTTGTTGGCAAGGGTGTGAAGTAATCTCTCTCTCTCTGTAAACTGCTGTAACTATATATAACACACCATTTGCCATGTCAGCGTCTTTCGAATACGCATTCAGTGACACCAGTTCCATCAGTCATGCTGTGTAACCATCGCCAGTATTCATTGCCAGACTCTCCATCGCCGTGAACAGAAACTTGGTGCATCTGAAACACTGATTCCCTTTGGAGCAATCTCACCCATTCCTGGGCACGTAAATCATACCAACGCTCTGAAAAACCATGTGGCAGTATTTACACCAAAGCTAAACATGTGCCTATCTATGACACTCAATTTATTTCTTAAGTCTATAGCCAAGAAAAGTAAGTATGTCTGCCAAAAGACATATGCAGTAATGTTCAAGACAGCTTTACTCACCATAGCCCCAAACAGAAAACAACCCACATGTCCGTGCTCAGGAGAATAGCTAAATAGAGGTACATTAACACAGTAGAATACTATATAGCAACAGAAAAGAACAATCGGTATATGCAAAACATGAATGACTTTCACAGATAGAATGTTGAGTAAAAGAAGCCAGACACAAAAGATACAGACTGCATGATTCCACTTACAGGAAATTCAAGACAGGAGAAGAGTAATCTAAGATGATAAAAGCCAGAATAGGGGTCACCTTTGAGGGAGGGTCCTAACTAGGAAGGGATGTGAGAGTGCCAACCATTGTTTATCCTTGACCTGGGGGGTTGAGTGAAATACTTCACCTCAATGAAAATAAACAAAAAGAAGCTAGTGAAAGAACAATACAACTAAAAAAAAATAGGACAACAAAAGGTAAAAGCAGGAATGAAAGAGTGGAAAGCATGCAAACAGAAAACACGAGGGTTGTTAGAAAAAGTAAATGCAATAGGCAAAGTTGGCATGTTTGATTTAGGAAAGAAATTAGAAATGAGTAAGAGCTTACTGCAAAGAGTAGGTTGTAGAGCATTAAGGATCTGTTTATGATAGCGACAATTACGAAATGCTCAGGAAAACACTCAACAATTTTCTAGGATCTGTGAAGAAAAGGAAACTTACTGAAGGACATAAAGGATCTGAATACGTAGAAAGACAAACTGTGTTTCTATATGGAAAAACTCAGTATTGAAAAGATACCAGTTCTCCCCCAAATTTATATATAAATTTGTTGCAAGCGGATCAAAATCCCAACAGGGTCTTTAAGAAAAACGAAATGTATAAGCTTATTCTCAAATTCATCTAGAAGAGAAAATGTGCAAAAGTCCAGACAGTTTTAAAAAAGAACAAGGACTGACTTGCTCTGCCAAGTGTGCACGTGTACTGGACAACTTCCAGCACTATGTGGTATTGGTCCTGGAGTGGAAAAGGCGTTCTTAGAACATACTAGCAACTTAGTAAACAATACCGCAGCCCTTCAAATCAGTGGGGGTAAGATGGCAAGAGAGTGGCGGGGCTGCGCCCTGCGCCCCAGCCTGTGCCACCTCCATCGGGCATCCTTGGCTGCTTGCTGAGTGCCCTTGAGTCTCACTGCAAGCTGGGTAGGGGTTTCTGCTTGGAGCCAGGCTGAACTTCGTGGAATGAATGGGTTCTGGGTGGACAGGCACTTCAGCTGCTGAGCAGTCATGAGGAGAGGTTTGCCCCACTGATTTGAAATGCCACCTTTAAATCCTGACTTCAGCAGCAGTCTGTCTTCATACCAGTTGCTACAGAGTTGACTTGACTCATAGTGACCCCTTGTGTGCCAGAGTATAACTGTGCTCCATAGGGTTTTCAGTGGCTGATTTTTTGGAAGTAGCTCACTAGTCTTTTCTTCCAAGGTGCCTATGGGGGGATTTGAACTATCGACCTCTCGGTCAGCAGCGAGCATGCTAACTGCACCACCCAGGAGGTTCAGTGGTATAATTCTCAACTTCCATGCAGGAGACTAAGGTCCAATTCCTGGCCAATGCACCTCATGCACAGGCACCACCTGTCTGCCAGTGGGGGCTTGCGTGTTTACTATGCTGAACAGGCTTCAGCAGAGCTCCCTGACTCTATAATAGAGGATAGCTATAGTTTAAAATTCGTTTATTTTATTGCTTAAATATTTTATTCTTTTAGTTTATTTATAATTTTTCCCCTTAAAAAAGGGTGAGAAAGATGAGTTTTGATGGCACTGGACTTGAAGGCAGGGCTGTGCCTTGTTTATCCCGGTCTCTAGGGTCTAACAGAGTGCTAAATAAAGGTTTGCTGAGGGAATGAAAGACTGAATGAATGAATATCCTTTGCACTTTTAAGTGCTTCATTACCTTAAAGGCTTTCCTGACTATGTTGAGTTTCCTTTGGATAATTCTGGAGAACTCCTCATCTTCTGTGTCAGTGGTGTCAGAAATCACTCGGTGGGTAAACGTGAGGGCGTCTGTGGCGATCCCTCGGGATCTTCCATAGTCTTGAAGTACAGCGATAAGAAAGCCTTCAGAGAAAAACCCACACCAACAAGTTCCTGTGAGCCTGAGGGATGCGCACCCCCTAAACATTGCCGTGGGGTGGGAAGGGAAGAGTGGAGGAGGAAGAGAGATGGGAAAGGGAAGAGGAGGATCAGGCTCACCTTAGTCAGCGAAGTGATATCTTTGCTTTTTAGAACTTTAAAGAGGTCTTTCATAGCAGATTTGCCCAATGCTGCTTCCCTGGGCCTTGATTGTTGATCCAAGTAGAACGAAATCCTTGACAACTGCAATTTTCTCCATTTATCAGGATGTTGTTTATTGATCCAGTTGCAAGGATTCTCGTTTAGGTGTAATCCATAGTGAAGGCTGTGTCATCTGCATATTGCAGATTGTTAATGAGTCTTCCTCCAATCCTGATGCTGAGTTCTTCATATAGTCCAGCTTCTCAGAGTATTTGCTCAGCATACAGATTGAATAAGTATGGTGAAAGGATACAACCCTGATGCACACCTTTTCCCATTTTGAACCATGCAGTATTCCCTTGTGCTGTTCAAACAACTGCATCTTGATCCATGTACGGATTTTGCACGAGCACAATTAAGTGTTTTGGAACTCCCATTCTTTGTAATGTTATCCATAATTTGTTATGATCCACACAGTAGAATGCCTTTGCATAGTCAATAAAACACAGGTAGACATCTTTCTGATACCCTCTGCTTTCGGCCAAGATCCATCTGCCATCAGCAATGATATCCTTAGTTCCACGTGGTTATGGATTGAATTGTGTCCCCCCAAAATGTGTGTCAACTTGGCTAAGCTATAATTCACAGTATTGTGTGGTTGTTCACAATTTTGTGATCTGATGTGATTATCCTATGTGTGGTAAAACCTAACTTCTATGATGTTTATGAGGCAGGATTAGAGGCAGTTATGTTAATGAGGCAGGCCTCAATCTATGGGATTAGGTTGTATCTAGAGTCAATTTCTTTTGAAATACAAAAGAGAGAATCAAACAGAGAGGAGAGGGATCTCCTATCACTAGGAAAGAAGTGCCAGGAGTGGAGCGCATCCTTTGGACCTGGGGTCCCTGTGCTGAGAAGCTCCTAGACCAGGGGAATATTGATGACAAGGACATTCCCCCAGAATTGACAAAGAAAGCCTTCTGGAGCTGGCACCCTGAATTCGGACTTCTAGCCTCATAAACTGTAAGAGAATAAAATTCTGTTTGTTAAAGCCTTCCACTTGTGGTATTTCTGTTATAGCAGCACTAGATAACTAAGACTTGAACTTCTGGCAGTTCCCTGTTGATGTATAACTTCAGCCATTTTTTAATTATCTTCAGCAAAATTTTGCTAGCATGTGATATTAATGTTATTGTTTGATAATTTCCAGATTCCACTTGATCTTTCTTTGGAATGGGCACAAATATGAATATCTAACACACCTCTTAACCGCTGTCCTTGCCACTATCTCCTCTTTTCCTTATTTAATCCACCTGCATAAATTTCTAGACTGGTAACTTCATCTTTCTTCTTGATCATGTAATTCCCTTGTCCAGAATCTACCATGTCAGTCCTCACAGAGTGAAGTTCAGTCTCCTCAGTTGGGCAATTGAAGTCCACCTTGTCCTGCCCCACCCTCTGTCTCCTCTGTTCTGCTGTGACATGAGATGTCCACTGAGACACTGCATCTTCCTGACTCAGTGTCTTTGCTCATGCCACCAGCCTTGGATACTTTTTCTCAAATTTTCCTAGAATCCTTCAAGGCCAAAGAAGCCAGAAGCGACCTTGCTTTCCTCTGCGCATATTTTGAAGGGCTTCAGGCTCCAGAAGGACAGGCTACCAGTTGCCATTGAGTTGATTTCAATTCAAGGTGATCCCATGAGTGTCAGAGTAGAACTGTGCTCCATAGAGTTTTCAATGGTTGATTGCCAGGTCTTTTTTCTGAGGTGCCTCTGGGTAGACTTGAACCTCCAACCTTTTGGTTAGCAGCTGAGCATATTAAGGTTCGCAACACCCAGGGACTCCAGGAAGACAAGCCCTGGGCTTTAATCATCTTTGGGCCTGTGGCAGGCACATGCCGGCCTCATCTGAGGTGCTTAGTGACCGCTGGCCTCCCTGTCTCTCTCTAGCCCAGACCGCTCTCCTGAGCTGCAGATCCATGTAGCCAGATGCTTACCATCGGTTTTATTTGGGTGTGTTTGAGCACCTCAAACTCAACAGGCCTATCATTTTACTCTTCATCATTTTGTTCCTCTCCCTGTGTTCCTTGTTTCAGGAAATAATATCAACATCCACCCAGCTTTCCAAGCCAGAAATCTGAGAGTCATGCTTAACCTACTATCCCCCTCACGCCACCCCCCTGCCCCCATCCTTTCAAACATGGAGTCCAGATGGTTCTGCTTCCTAAATGTCCTCTGCTCCATCACCATCACCAGACTCCAGTTGCCATCAGCAGTTGCCTGGTGAACAAAGCAGTCTGATATATGACCTCCCAGACTCGGTCTTGTCTTCTCCGATCCATCTTCATCTTCTACCGTACTGCAGTCATCGGATCATGACATCTCTTGCCTAAAACACTTCAGTGATTTCCCATTGCCACAGGATGGAGGTGACCCCCATGGCGTCTTACACAGCCCTCAGGAGCTGCTTGTGCCTGTCTTTCCAGCTTCATCCTACACCATTGTCCCTCTGAGTTTCTTTCCCTCTGACCACAATGAATGCTTGGTTTCTCTAACATGACTTTCTCCCTCTCACCTCTGGGCCTTTGAATGGTATTCTCTCCAATGAGAATGCTATTCTCAGTTTAGTGCAGTGGTTAAGCACGTGAATTTTCAGGTTAGACAGTCTGGCTGAATTCAAGTTTTGACTCAATCACTCAGTAGTTGTATGACTTTGGGAAAATTACTTAACCTCTCTGTGCCAAGGGATAATAGTAGTAACAGCCTCATAAGATTGTCATGAGAATTGAATGACTTAATATATGTAAAGTCCTTAGAACAGTACTTTTTTGTTGTTGTTAGGTGTCATTGTGTCGGCTTCCACTCATAGCAACCCTACGTACAACAGAAGGAAACACTGCCCGCTCCTGTGCCATTCTCACAATCGTTGCTATGTTTGAACTCACTGTTGGAGCCACCGTGTCAATCCATCTCATTGAGGGTCCTCCTCTTTTTTTATTGACCCTCTACTTTACCAAGCATGATGTCCTTTTCCAGGGACTGGTCCCTCCTGATAACATGTCCAAAGTATGTGAGACGAAGTCTTGCCATCCTCGCTTCTAAGAGCATTCTGGCTATACTTCTTCCAAGACAGATTTGTTCATTCTTCTGGCAGTCCATTCTATTCAATATTCTTCGCCAACGCCATAATTCAAATGCATCAGTTCTTCTTCGGTATTCCTTATTCATTTTCCAGGTTTTGCATGCGTATGAGGTGATGGAAAATACCATGGCTTGGATCAGGTGCACCTAGGTCCTCAAAGTGACATCTTTGCTTTTTAACACTTGAAAGAGATCTTTTGCAGCAGATTTTCCCAATGCAGTACATCATTTGATTTCTTGATTGCTGCTTCCATGGGTGTTGATTGTGCATCCAAGTAAAATGAAATCCTTGACAACTTTAATATTTTCTCCGTTTATCATGATGTTACTTACTGGTCCAGTTGTGAGGATTTTTGTTGTCTTTATGTTGAGGTGTGATCCATACTGAAGGCTGTAGTCTTTGATCTTCCTCAGTAAGTGCTTCAAATCATCTTCACTTTCAGCAAGCATGGTTATGTCGTCTGCATATTGTAAGTTGTTAATGAGTCTTCCTCCAATCCTGATGCTATGTTCTTCTTCATATCGTCCAGCTTCTTGGATCATTTGCTCAGCACACAGATTGAATAAGTATGGTGAAAGGATACAACCCTGATGCACAGAACAGTGCTTGGCACAGGATAGATATTATACAACTGCTTTTTCTTTTCTCCCTCTATGCCCACCTGGAAAATATATAACTGGTAGCATGCCTCAAGTCTCATCTTAGTTGTTTTCTTAGTGGCCTTCCCTGACTCTTTGTTCACGTCGCCCTGTTTTATGCTCCAAAAGCATCATTTATCCATATATTCATTCAGAAGGTCATTCATTCATTCTTGAAATATTTATTGAGAGCTTTTTGGTGCTGGGATTGTATTAGATGCTAGGGATACATAGGGAGTAAAAACAGGCCTCATGGGGCTTACAACCCAGGGTATCCCCTTTACACTCCTGTCAAACATTGTTGTAACACATTCTTGTTGGATGTCTCTCTTCCCTGCTGGATGCATGCAGGTGGAGCCCAGGTACCAGCAAACATTCATTGATTAATTCTTCTTAAATGAATAAATGAATGAGAATAGCTGAAGCACAGAATGCATCCCTTGGGTGAGCTGTCCATCTCCAGGAGTCCCTCTTAAAATGTAGTGGTCTCTGGGAGGCGTCTAGTGTCAACCTTTGACATCATACAGCAAACGGTTTAGAGATGAGCCATTGAGCCACCTGCCAAGGCGCAGGTGCGGTCTGACCAAGATGGGTCTATTTTGGTGCTTGAGGAGTTGAGGGTGAGGGGAGGAAGTGGGTGGGAGTGAGAGGAAAGACTGCTCTCGTGTGTCATGAGGTCCTAGTGCACAACAGACCTGGGGGAACACAGGTGTCATGATGTGGGCCTCTGCTAATGGAGAGGAAAGGGTGAGTGTGGTGGAGCAACTGACTACAAACTTGCCTGGGCCAAGTGTGGGGCTGGTCCTGTTCTAATGCTCACCTTCTGGAAAGAAGAAGGCTGGGAGCCAGTACTTTGCAGGAAATCCTTCAAAGAAATCATTTTGAGCAGGGTGTGTGGATTTTTGGCTAACTGACGGACTAGACTGCTTCCAAGCTGTGAGAACTCTCATATACCTATTGGAAAGCAGACCACAGGTGGGGGTGGTTACCAGCATACTAATTGTACATCTTCAGATCATCTGGCCAATACCCTTCAGTCCCTCCCAATTTTCATCTTTTCCTTTTCATCTTCATCTCTCCCCCAATTCAGGACCCTTCTCCTGTACTTGAATGGAAACCAGACATGGCTTTGAAGCTTGTGAGGGAAAACAGGAGATCACAAACCACTGGAAAGCAATGGATTTGAGTAACAAGGAATGTTATTATAGCAGGAATTCTGGCTGGGCTTTGCTGAATCCCACAGACTTATGAATTAAAATATGTGAAGAAATGTGGGTCAGATCAGTGGTGTCACTAGGGGGATGTGGAGAGTGGGGACCACACCAGGTGACACTGTCAGAGGGGGTGACACTAAAACAACTGTCTATAAAATTTTTGTGCAGTGTTTCAGCAGAAATTTATTATTTTTTTATAAAAATATCCCTGTAGTTACTTATAACAAAACCTTTTTTTCATAAGCCCAACTTACATGTATCAATACATCTACAAAGCTAAAAGTCTATGCTAATTTACTTTTTGAACCTTCTAATGTGCTCCAGTCAGAGCTGTCATCATTACCCAATTACAAGGATGCTTTGAATCACGTGGTTTCATTTGAACACGCTACAAGCGTGGGCTGTTATTTTCCTTGACGCTGGTGCTTTTAGTCACTGATCTTGTCAATATTTCTGGTGTTTTAGCTTCAATATTGTGGTAATTAGCATGAGGGGGTGACATCATGAGTTACTGCACTAGGGGACACCAACCCTAGTGATGCCACTGGTCTGTTTGTAACACTTGCTTACAGGTCAATGGCATGAGAGGCAGTATGGCACAGGCTTTCGAACCAGATTTTCTGGGTTCAAATCTCAATACTTCCACTTTCTAGTTGTGAAAGCTTGGGCAAGTAACTTTGTATCTTCGTGCCTCACTTTCCTCACCAATAAGATGGGGATGATGATAATAATAGTACCTACTTCACAGCATAGGGTTACTATAGAATTAAGTGAGTCAGCATGAGTAAGCACTGAGAAAAATGTTTGACATACTGTGAGGCACTCATTAAATGTTAGCTACTCTCATGTGTCTCAGACTATTTTGTAGTATGACTACAAACACAATTTTAACAATTAGGTGTAACTAATTCTTATTTTGTTTGATATTTTCCCCTGCTAGTATTCTCAGCGTAGAATAATGGAAAGAGAAACGTACTAGGTTCTAGACCTATCTCTGTTACTTGGAGCAGAGTGATCTTGGACGAGACTCTCAACATCTTAGGTCTTCATCCTAAATTGTAAATGAGAATCTTTCCCTTGCTTCATTCACAAGTTACTGTGAGAACCCAAAGAGGCCAAGAAGTGAAACTATGTCATAAACTATTAAGCTCTAAACAAACATAGGAAGAAATATAAAGCAACTTCCATACCGATGATGTATTGCAGTGTAAGCCATTTTGGCCCAGGTATTGAAGAAATTCAATCGCTGGATGAGATCATTAACCCAGGGACTCAGGGTTTTACAAGACTTGTAGGAGCATTTCTGTTGGGATTTGGAAACAAGCACATAATGTTTTTAGATTTGTCTTTGGGATCATTAGGAACATATCAGAAACTTTTAGTCACAGACTCAATTGCCAGGGAGAAATAAACTTGGCCAGAGCGTGTCAATTTTCCAGCTGAAACTACATAATGAGAAATCTGAAAATTATTACCAAAGCAAACTAGCATTATCTCAACAATAGTTGGATAAAACATTTGGAAGTTTCCATCCTGGCTGAAGGCTTTCATCATTCTTCTCAAATCCTTTAATACGAACCCCTCCTCAGACCGGCCCCCAGGCCATGCAAATTACTGCACCCTGACAATGTTGAACTTTACTGAGTCATGTGACCTGGGACAGCTGCAGAGGCTAAGACATCTCCCACTCTTTTGTGTCCCAGGACATGGCTTACTGCAAAGAAACATCCTTCCCATATGACTTAGATAAGACTCAGGGATGCCCCTTGTTTACTTATGACAAGGCCAGGCACAGATCCTCCAAATTCCCATTCTTTGCCTCACAGATGATGAGCTGAACTGCTTAATCCCACTCATCAGTCAGGATAAAATGCTTCTTAACTGAACTTTGGTTATAATTCTCCCTTCCCAGGCCCCTGAACTTTGGCCCATCCTTAGCCTGAGCATATTTCCCCTCCTTAAGGACCACTCCGAAACCCTAGTGGCGTAGTGGTTAAGAGCTATGGCTGCTAACCAAAAAAGTTGGCAGTTCGAATCCACCAGGCGCTCCTTGGAAACTCTTTGGGGCAGTTCTACTCTGTCCTTTAGGGTTGCTATGAGTCAGAATTGACTCGATGGCAAGGGGTTTGGTTTGGGTTTTAAGGACACCTCCTGGAGAATGGGCTGGTCTCAGGGTGAGCATTCTCTGATGAACTATATGATCACACCACCGTGTCATCCCACTTCCCCATACCTGGTTCATTCTAGCCTGATTTACTCCTCTCTATAAAAGAGAACCCCTTTTTGCCTAACTCTTGAGACACTTGGAAATGTTATAGTCAAAGTACTCCTTATGACACTATTACAGTATCCCCCGCTCACCCCATTGCAATAGTCCCTTTCTCCCCTTGCAATAACTCTTTTGAATAAAGTCTCTCCCTACCAAGTCTGGATTTGTTTTTTATTTAACAACCTTCATATGCCATTAGGTATGAGTGATTTCAACTTCCTCACTTTCCCCTATATCAAGTTATATCAATCCTCATCCACTGTTGGCTCTTTCTTCCCTCTTTCCCTTCTGTTTCAGAGTGAAGCTGACCCCTGCCCTTGTGCTCTGTATGCGCCCCCCCCCCCCCCCGAGTATTTCCTCTCTCTTCTGGAGCTTCAGCTTTCCATTCTCCACCCCTTTGTTTACTAATATGCTCTTCTATCGTAAATATACGATCCACCCAACACTCAGACTCTACTTGTGGCCCTCTGGCTTCTTCTTCCTTTTCTTTACAGTCAGGCTTCTTGAAGTTCGTTGATTTCTGTCCCTTCTTACCATTGACTCCCAAACCTATTGTCTTCTGGTGTCTGTCCCCAGGGATTCATTAGAACTTCACTACCAAACTTCTACTTTTCATATTCAATGACATCCTCCCCACTATTGTCTTATCTGTATTCTCTCCAGCTTTTGACCAAGTTGATTACATACCTACTTCCTTTCTTCTAAAACTCTCTCTTGCCTTGGATTCTGTGACCACGCTCTACCTTAGCTTCCTCTCTAATCTCCACTTTTTTTAGGCCCAGTTCATAGGCTCCGTTTCTCCTCCCCTATCTATCTCAGTCAGAGCCCTGGTGGCGCAGTGGTTAAACGCTCGCCTGCTAAACCAAAAGGTCAGCAGTTCAAATCCACTAGCTGATCCTTGGAAATCCTACGGGGCAGTTCTACTCTGTCCTATAGTGTCGCTATGAGTCAGAATTGACTCGACAGCAATGGGTTTGTCTATCTCACGTGGACGTCTATGAGACGCAGAATGAATGAAGTTATCTTCTCCCAGAGAGGCTCTGTGGTTGTTTTTCCAGGTGCACTTTACAATAAATTTGGGTTTGCAAATCCATTAAAGGGGGGCAATTATAGCTTACAATAGCTCAGGAACTGGTTTTCTTTCTTTTTAACTTCCCCTCATGCCTTGCTCTTTTTTGTGCACAGGAAACTTTCATTTGCAGACCCCTGTAGATTGAAGGGAGCGGGGTTTACATCTGGTTCACGCTAAGTGTGAAAGTGTAATCCTTTGGGATGAGTGTGTTATTTATCAGACACCTCACCTTGGGTGGGCTTTGGGATTGGCTTTCGTTATCCCTCTCCCCTGAAAAACTACAATGTTGTTTTGTCAGGATTAGCAAATACCGTCAGGGCCAAGCACTTGGCATGCTCCTCTTAGCTTTCTGTGTTCTTGCTTTCTTTTAAGTTTTGTCCTGTTAATTCGTCACTGTTTTATCAGCTCTTTGATGCATTTTAAAAAACTAAACCGTTGGTGTCAGTCGATTCTGACTCATAGTGACCGTATAGGGTAGAGTAGAATGACCCTACAGGGCTTCCAAGAAGTGGCTGGTGGATCTGAACTGCCAACATTTTGGGTAGCAGCTGAGCTCTTAACCACTGTCCATCAGGGCTCCTTGATGCATTTAGTGATACTAAATTTTTTTAATAAAATATTTTTAGTTGCTTTAAATGAGAGGTTGGTCCAAATAACCTAGCTTGTCATTATTAGAAAAAGCTTGTATAGTCTTTGTAAACATTTAAAATTTTATACTAATTAAAAAATAATATGAGTGTGGTAAATAATCAGAAAAGTACAATAAGGTACAACAAAATATAAATGTAAAATTAAAGCCTCTTTCCTCACCCACAAGACCCTCAATTCTCCATCACATGAGGTAACCACTGTTAACAGTTTTTTTCCAAAACTTTTATTCGGATTCCTTGAATCTAAAGCATATATGATTTTGTATATGCATATATATGCATATGTGTTTTTATAAATGTATGTTTCTGTAATGGTTAAACAGCTTTTTTTTCGTTTAACAGGACATCTGGAAGACCTTGTTATAGCAGCACATACTCTCGTTATTGGAATGCCTCATAATTTATCTGACCAGACTCCTATCAATAAATATTCAAGTTGTTTTCAGCTTTGTGGTGTTATAAATAGTCCTGTGAAAAAATCTCTAAGATAAATTTATTTAAGTAGAATTTCCAAATTTCCCTCTAAGAGGTGGTATTAATGTATACTCACACCAAAAGTATGTCAACATCTGCAGGTTTTAATGGTTGCATACTATTTCATCATGTGGATGTACCATAATTTACTATTCCCTTGAACTTGGATATTTATTTAAATCAAGCAAGTAAATAGGAAAGAATTGCTTACCTGCCACAGTGTAGGCACTCTCGTTTTAAGAAAAGAGTCATATATATCCTCCAGTTCTTCAGTGAGGATGATCTCTCCTTTTATAGCAAGCTGAAGATTTTTCAAAGATTTATGAATGACAGATAATAACTTATCAAATCGTTCAATTTCTTGGCTCAAAAAGGTTAGCAAGACACAATGGATAAGAGGATCATAGCCTAGATTAAAAAAAAATACAAATGCAATTATTCCACAGATAAAAGGGGGTTTTACATGGAGTGATATAGGCTTTGGAAGTTGAAGGAATTTCACATGTCTAGACCAGGGGTTGGAAAACATGTTCTGTAAAAGGCTAGACAGTAAATATTTTAGGTTTCTTGGGCCATACAGTCTCTGCCACAACTACTCGACTCTGTCGTTGCAGAGTGAATGTAGTCATAGACAATACATAAATGAACGGTCATGGCTGAAATACAATAAAGCTTTATTTATGGGCACAGTGGTTAAGAGTTTGGCTGCTAGTCAAAAGGTAGGCAGTTCAAATCCACCAGCTGCTCCTTGGAAACCCTATGGGGCAGTTCTACTCTGTCCTTTAGGGTTGCTATGAGTTGAAATTGACTCAACAGCAATGGGTTTTTTTTAAATAATGCTCATGTGTCTCAAACTATCGTTCCTTTGATTTTTTTCAACCACTAAAAAATGTAAAAACCATTTTAACTTGCAGGCTGTACAAAAGCGAATACTGGGCTAGATTTGGTCCATGAACACTGGTTACCCAACCCTTGGTCTAGACTTAACAATAGTGCTATTTTAATAGGCTATAGCTAAACATTTGTTTCCCAAATGAAGCTTTTTTAAAGGGTTAAGATATGGATGTTGAAAATTTGGGACAATTACCATAGTCCAACATTTAGCCTCTCAGAGCTGAGTCTTGAACTAACTGAGCAACCAGACAGTGGCGTCACTAGAGGGCTGGGGGGTGGGGGGGTGGAGAAGGAGGGTGTGAACCACACCCCTGACACTGTCAGAGGGGTTGACAGCAAAATGACCCCAGGGTCCTTGGCAGTGGCAGTGGTGGCGGGAAGGCCAGTGCCGCCGGGGGAGGGGCCACCCAAGCTGTGCTGCCACTAGGGATGTGGTGCACACCACTGGATAGACAGGAGGGTGTCTGCCTTGGCCAGTGGGAGACAGGAGGAGCTGCAGGGAGCTTCAGGGGGTGGAGGCGGGAGGGGCGAGGGCCATAGGGCAGGGTGCTTGGCCCTGCATGGGGGCGGGGCCGGGCCGCTCCACCCGTGTTGGGGTTTGCCGGCCAGCCCCACCCACCCCAGGGGGGTGCTGACACATGAGTTAGTGCACTGGGTGAGACCAACCCTAGTGACACCACTGCAACCAGGCTTCCTCTGTCACTCCTGGGCCTGCCCTCACTCCTCTGAGGACCCACCCATCTAAACCTCACAGCCTAATAATGCTAGAAGGCAGACAGGCAGAGAACAGGGACTGAGAAACTCCTTAGAATCTTCCAAGCAGAGTTGCTCCTTTCTGGTTTGCTACATTTATTATTTCTTCATTTTTGGTCTGGATGCTGTTCCCATCAAAATCATCTTCTTCTCTGCACCCTACCATCAAATTTGGAGAGAGGCAGGGATAGAGATTTAGCCTTCCATCTTGTCTCAGCCTTTTTACTTCCGTGGTACTTCTGTCCTGTCTTTACCTTCCTCCTGTGCCAAAGTCCCTCCCTTAGGAGATTGGGGTGAGAGGAGGAAGCTCATGTCCCGTGCTCACCTTTGACATTTTTATTAAGAGACTTCCAAATGGTACTTGACATCATGCTCTTTAATGTGTTTGTCGTTCCAGAACTTTCTTGTTTCTCTACGGTCAGTGGCAACCGCTTCAGCATGTCAGTTAAAATTTCCATCACTAGCTTATCATTACTCTGCTCTTGACTGCAAAAGAAGTCAAAAGAACGAGAGTACAGGTTGGTCTAATCCAGGGGGCTCTCTTTTTACGTCCCATCTGAAGGTAAAGAACATCATAGAACCACAAAACCATGACATGGAAGACCTTATAGAGACCATGGCATTCGACTATTTTTACATATGAGGAACTGTCCAATACACATTAGACATTGTAAGGAAATAATGTATTTTAAAAATTGTCTTCAGATTTCTTTGTATGATGGGCATCATCTGAAAGCATCTGTGTGAAGGAAGTACCAAGACTGAAATAAAAAAAAGGAAGCAACTAGACAGAGCACGGTCAACTAGACTTATAGTTCGTCAGCTGCTTATCAAATTCCTCTGTGTTTACACAAGGGATCCCACTGGTCACACACTCAGTAGGTGGTGATAGGACAGGGTGGGTGTCTAGGTGTGATACGGGTCTGGGTGAGGTGTGATAGGAAGCAAAGCCATAAAAGACTAAAGCTGGAGGGGCTCTTGGGATCCTTTTAAAGATGAGGGGCTTAGAGCCCAGGGAGGTGAAAGGACCTCCTTAGACCACTAGTGGATTTGTAGGAAGTGAGAAATGAGCATTTCCTCTTTCTGTTATTCTATACACTAGTGGGTACTGAATTTTCAACAAACATTGCAGGCTTTACACAGTCAAATGAATGCTGTCCTTCAAAGTAAGTAAAACTTATAGCTGCTGTTGTTGTGTGCCATTGAGTCAATTTTGACTCATAGCAACCCTGTATAACAGGGTAGAACTGCCCCACAGGGTCTCTAAGGCTGTAATCTGTATGGAAGCTACAGCTGTGTATTTAGCCCAACAGTGCAGCTTCTGAGCCAGTTTACAAATCACATGAAGTAATACATTCCCTTACTTTGCTGTCACATTGTTTTGACGTTAAAACAGGGTTACTGAGTAGAATTCATCCAAGGTGGCTTTAAATGATTCAAAAGACCAAAAGATTTTCAAAAATCAAATTTACCTTCCAAGGACAAAGATTTGCTACCACTGAGGACATAAAATGGAATGTTATAGGATCTTTACCAAATACAAGTGTCTAATGTGTTTTGAGCAATGGCCGCATAACTGAAATAATCATAGCCTCCCCAAACGACCAAAGGACAGACTGTATATTTGGTATGTTCATTAAAAGCATTCCTTTATAATCATCTCACCTCTTAGTAGTATATTTGGTGAATGCTAACAGTATAGAATTAATCTTTAGACTTTCAGGCCTAGCAGGAAATTCAAGTTGATATTCTGGGAATGTGCTGGGGGATTTCCAACTGGGTACTCTTCTTTCTTTATTTGTGCAAATTTCCTCATATGTAGCAGATAGTAAATACTCATTCAGTCAGTGAGAAATTAAATGAGAGTTTAATTATCTCTATTTTGTGTCAGTAGAATAACTAATTCTGGCATTAACAAACATGACCTTATTTTATAGTCATAGGCTAAGGACACTTGGAAATTTGGGTTATATGTGTTACATCATTTGAACCTCACAACAGCCTTGATGGGCAGACAGGTATCATTATCCCTTATTTATGGATAAGGATATTGAGTTACTGCTACCTTGGATAAAGAGCTAAAAGGAGGTATAATGTACACAGGCCTCCCAATGCAGGGCTTTCTTGACCACACTGTCTTCTTACTCATTATGATGGTTACCTTTTCCTGTCCTATGGAGGAAAATATGCACATTTCACATTTAAACAAACTCAGTTTAAAAATATCAGTCACCAAGTACAATTCAATCATTCACTCCACAAAGATTTATTGAGTACCTACTACATGCTTGGCAATTATATATATAACCCATAACCCACTGCCATTGAGTCAATTCCAACTCATAGCAACCCTATAGGGCAGACTAGAATTGCCCCATAGGGTTTCCAAGGAGCGGCTGGTGGATTCTAACTGCTGACCTTTTGGTTAGCAGCCAAGCTCTTAACCACTATACCACCAGGGCTATATATACATTTCTAGTCTATACACTTGTTTCTGTGTCATCTGGAGAACTTGAGTTCCCTACCATGTAGACTATACTTTTCTGTAAGTTCTATATTGTATCTGTTCAAAGGAATATTTAATAATTTTTGACGAATCAGTTTTCCTAGCGAGCCTTTACCTGATTGTGAGACTGGTAGTGGCAGTTCTCGGTTGCATGGTAATGAGGCTGTCAATGAACTCCTGGCCCTGGGTCACCCTGTAGCTCCTTGTGGCCTCGGGGTGCATTCCTAAGACCTCAGGAGAGTCATCATCAGGTAAGGACTGAATAATGTGTATGAAGTCCTTTATGTATGCACATTCTGGCACTGGTTGATGTATCTGAAAATTGAACCACTTTGTTAGCTTTTGCTAGTGAGATACCTTCTTTCAGTAATTCATGAAGGCATTATTTCCCTATGAAATTTTATACAGAAGTCTCTTCTTATTTGTAGGTGATGTGTTCTAGACAATCCTGTCAAAAGCAACATCTGGGAACACTCTGTTAAAAGTGGAGTCTCGTGCTATGCACGTATACCTTTCTTACTGGGAAAAGAAAGAAAAGAACAATTTAAAGGGTAGAGTGATTCTGACCACCAGTTACATCAATGAATTACACCCACAGATAACTAATGCAATTAATCTCAAACAATTTATTTTACTTTGGTAAAACCTAAAGAAGGAATGTGAAAATGATCTTAAGAATAACTGACCACTGAAAAAGAAGTGCCTGGAAAGTGGCTGGTGGTGGCTTTCTTGACCTCGAGGAAAACACTGAAGAATTAATAAGGGCCACAGAAAAATGTCAAATAACATGATCTACAGAAGCTGCTAAGATTATAACAGAGAATAAGAAGAAATGGCAAGTTGGAATCGCCATAAAATTGCCAATATTTAAAGCAACTAACCAGTTGAAGAAGCCCTAGTGGTGTAGTGGTTAAGAGCTCAGCTGCTAACCAAAAGGTCGGCAGTTTAAATCCACCACCCACTCCTTGGAAACCCTATTGGGCAGTTCTACTCTGTCCTATAGGGTCGCTATGAGTTTGAATTGACTTGATGGCAACAGGTTTGGGTTTTTTTGGTTTTTAACTAGTTGGAAAACATGATTTCAGAATATAATCCCATAGTCTAATTCTGCTAAAGGAATGGCATGCTGCAGGTTACAGTATACCTAATTCACTTATGCATACTTAATGTAACAGTCTGTATACAAAAACTATGCACACTATACTTCTGGGGCAATTTAAAGGCTTTTCAAGTGTAATTTTTAACTTCAGGGTGGACTTTAGCCTCTAAATTTAACAAAAATGTTATTTTAAACAGTTTTTTTTAATGGGAATATTAAAAAAAAACAACAGTGTTTCCTGCCTTAGTAAATAATTTATAAAGGATATAATTTAATGTCTTCTTGTTGACTCAAGGCCATCAATATAGACTATCTATTCTATAGGTGCCTTCCAAATAAATCTCCCTAAAATATCACTTTTTATCATTTTTCTTATCCATCCATACTCTCAAGGCCCTCCACAGAGCTGGACATGATCTCTGTTCCCTTGATTATACCAGGCCCACTCCCAACTCATGGTGATTACCCACATGGCATTGTCTGCCTTCTCATCCTCTATTCACCAATCCCATCAAAATTCTCACCCTTCCAAATTTATGTTAAGTCCTACCTCCATATTCTAAAGTCAAAGATATGTAGAATTTTATCTCTGCTAGGAACCATCTGACAGAGGCACAGCTGCTGGTTCTAACCTGGAGTTTTCTGCTCCACAAAGGTGAAGGCCTGGATGGAGGACAGAAACTGTGGGGTGGGGAATAGAGAGAAGAGGAGAGAGAAGGTGCTATGCATTGAATTGTGTCCCATGAAATAAGATATGCTGAAGCCCTAACCCCTGACCCTGTGCATGTGACCCTGATGGGAAATAGGGTCTTTGAAAATGTTATCAGTTAGGTTAATGTGAGGTCATACTGGAGTAGAGTGGGTCCTAATTCTGTATGGCTGATGTCTTTATAAGAGAGGAGAAGATATACAGAGATAGGGAGACAGAGGCAGTATGTCATATGATGCTATACCTGCAAACCAAGGAAACCTGGAGCTGCCAGAGTCTGGGAGAGAGACATAAAACAATTTCTCCCTCAAAGCCTCAGAAGCAATCAGTAAAGACACCTGATCTTGAACTTCCAGGATTCAAAACTGTGAGAATAAATTTCTGTTCTTACATGCCACTCAGTTTCTGGTATTTCATTTCAGCAGCCCTAGGAAACTAATCCAGAGGCCAAGAGAAGATGCAGAATTTCATTTGCTTGGGTGCTTGACATAAGGGGCAAGGCTCTTGAATGTACTATGTGCTAGCTGAATGTGCCTGCCCCCTGTGAACCTCAGTTTCCTCATCTGTAAACTGGGAATAACATCTATTTTACGTGGTTGTTCTGAGCATCAAATGAGAAACATAAATTGACTAGCATCGGAGAGTTCATCAATGTTAGTTTGCTTCTGCTGTCTAGTGCTGCGTATTTTATACTCTAGGTCCCTAGAGGGTATGAACCATTTCTTTATCATTCTTTTTATTTACTGCCTGGCATAATGGTGTATTTAATAGAGTGATGGGTAAGTTTCTTTTGTAACGATGAAAGTTAATAAAAGCTACTGAAAATGAACATTAAAATTTATTTAAATACAGATTTTAAATAATGCAACAATATTTAGTTAAAAGTAATATAGTAACTTAAGAAAGCAAATTCTGTTCTTACCTCAACACTAGAGAAACTGAAGTCATCTTTTAGCACTTCAGGATTACAAAATTTGTAGAGAAGTGTCTTTAAGCATTCCTTGTCACAGTTATCAGTCACCCGGCCTCCGTAAATCACTTCTCCAATCAGGTAACGAAGCGCCCGCCACGGAATGTTGGACTGTCCACTCAGGACATTTTCTAACATCTTTATGGAAACCTTTAGAAAATCCACTAGTCTTTATTATTTCAGTACATGTTTTCAGCTTACTCTGACATTTTAACATAAAACCAACAATTCTCAAACAGCTACATATATTTTCTCTTCACAAATATATGAAAATAGCAAAAGGAATACAAATAGTAGGATATTAATTTTATCCATTAATTCTTTTTTTGGTGTTGTTATTTAACAAACATTAAGCTATTTAATTATTATTATTTTTGAATGGACAAAACAAGACATAGTAGTGAATTCAAAAGGTAGGATAAACAAGAGAAGTTAAGTTTTCTTCCACCCTCTGCTCTAGCTATCAGATCCTCTCTTGAGACAATCATTGTTAGTATTTTCTTGAGTATCTTTACACACATATTCTATAGAAATATGTGCACATAAGTTCATGTTTCTCCTTCTCTCTTTGCCTTCCCTCATTCTTTCTCTTCCTCCCTTACCTCCCTCTGTTGTCCAGCTCTCATCTCTCCTTCCCTTTCTCCCACCTTTCTTTCTGTTTTCCTTCCTTCCACAAATGCTAGTTTATCATACACACTTTCCTGCAATTTGACAATATATCTTGACTATAATTGTTCAGCCCATCTGTCAGTTTGTTGTACTGTGGTGGCTTGCACGTTGCTATGATGCTGGAAGTTATGATACCGATATTTCAAATATCAGCACAGACACACATGGTGGGCATGTTTCAGTGGAGCTTCCAGACTAAGACTGAGGAGAAAGGTCTGACGATCTGTTCCTGAAAATTAGCCAATGAAAACCTTATGGATAACAACAGAACACTGCCCAATATAATGCTGGAAGACGAGCCCCTCAACTTGGAAGGCATTCAAAATACTACTGGGGAAAAGCTGCCGCCTCAAAGTAGAGTCAACCTTAATGATGCCAGTGGAGTAAAGCCTTTGGGACCC
Source organism: Dugong dugon (assembly GCA_030035585.1). Lineage (NCBI taxonomy): Eukaryota > Metazoa > Chordata > Mammalia > Sirenia > Dugongidae > Dugong > Dugong dugon. The sequence continues at coordinate 14,695,178 of CM057469.1, read as the reverse complement.
TCATTTGCTAATGTGGCATGACTCAAAATGAGAAGCAACAGTTGTAAACACGTGTTAATAATCAGAACATGAAATGTACAAAGTATGAATCAACGAAAATTGGAAGTCGTCAAAAATAAATCGAATGCTTGAAGATTTATATTCTAGGCATTAGTGAGCTGAAATGGACTGGTATTGCCATTTTGAATCTGACAATCATGGAGTCTACTATTCTGGGAATGACAAATTGAAGAGGAACACAGTTGCATTGATCATCAGAAAGAGCATTTCAAGATCTATCCAAAAGTAAAACACTGTCCATGATAGGTGAATATCCATACTCTTATAATGAAGACCAATGAATGAACTATTATTCAGATTTACTCACCAACTACTAATGCCAAAGATGAAAAACTGAAGATTTTTATGAACTGCTGCAGTCTGAAATTGATGAAACATGCAATCAAGTAATTAACAATTACTCGTGATTGGAAAGCAAAAGTTGGAAACAAAGAAGAATCAGTAGTTGGAAATATAGCCTTGGTGATGGGGACAACGCCAGAGGTCACACCATAGAATCCTGCAATACCAACGACTTATTCACAGAAATACTTTTTTGTCAACAACACAGATGACGATGATACATGTAGACCTTGCTAGATGGTTTACACAGGAATCAAATTGACTATGTCCATGTAAAGAGACAACGGAAAAACTCAATCTTATGTCAAGACAAAGCCATGGGCTGACTGCAGAACAGACCATCAAATTGTTCATATGCAAGTTCAAGTTGAAGCTGAAGAAAATTAAAACAAGTCCATGACAGCCAAAGTAGGACCTTGAGTATATCCCACCTGAATTTAGAGACCATCTCAAGAATATATTTGATGCACTGAACTTAATAACTGAAGACCAGAAGGACTGTGGGATGGCATCAAGGACATCATACATGAAGAAAGAAGAGAGTCATTAAAAAAACCGGAAAGAAAGAAGAGACTGAAATGGATGTCAGAAGAGACTCTGAAACTTGCCCTTGAGCACATAGCAGCTAAAGCAAACAGAAGAAATGATGAAGTAAAAGAGCTAAACAGAAGATTTCAAAGGGTGACTTGAGAAGACAAGGTAAAATATTATAATGAAATGTACAAAGACCTAGAGTTAGAAAATCAAAAGGCTCGGCATTTCTCACGTTGAAAGCACGGAACAGAAAATTGAAGCCTCCAGTGACAAAATCGAAGGATTCTATGGGCAAAAAATTGAATGACGCAGAAAGCATGAAAAGAAGATAAAGGAATACACAGTCACTGTACCAAAAAGGACCGGTTGATGTTCAACCATTTCAGGAGGTAGCATATGATCAAGAACAGCTAGTTCTGAAGGAAGACGTTCAAGCTGCACTGAAGGCATTGGCAAAAAACAAGGCTCCAGGAATTGATGGAGTACCAGTTGAGTTACTTCAACAAATGGATGCAACCCTGGAAGAGTTTATTTGTCTGTGTAAAAAAACTTGGAAGGCAGTTACCTGGCCAATCAACTGAAAGAGATCCCTATTCATGCTCATTCCACAGAAAGGCAATCAAATGGAATGTGAAAATTATTGGACAATATTATTAATATCACAGGCTAGCAAAATTTTGCTGAAAATATTTCAAAAATGGCTGCAGCCATATACCGACAGGAAAATTCCAGAAGTTCAAGCCCCTTCAAAAGAGGATGTGGAACAAGGGATATCATTGCTGATGTCAGATGGATCTTGGCTGAAAGCAGAGAATACTAGAGAGATGTTTGCCTGTGTTTTATCGACTACATGAAAAAATTAGACTTTGTGATCATACTAAATTATGGATAACATTACAAAGAATGGGAATTCCAGAACACTTAATTGTGCTCACGTGGAAGCTGTACATACATCAAGAGGCAGTTGTTCGAACAGAACAAAGAGATACTGCATGGTTTAAAATTGGGAAAGGCGTGTGCAGGGTTGTATCCTTTCACCTTAATTTATTCAATCTGTATGCTGAGCAAATAGTCTGAGAAGCTGGACTATATGAATAAGAATGCAGCAACAGGATTGGAGGAAGACTCATTATGCGGATGACACAACCTTACTTGTCCAGAATAAGGACAACTTGAAGCATTTACTGATAAATGTAAAAGACTACAGCTGTCAGTATTGATTACACCTGAATGTGAAGAAAACGAAAACCCTCACAACTGGACCCATAAACAATATCATGGTAGACGGTGAAGAAATTTAAGTTGCCAAGTGTTTCATTCTACTTTGATCAACATTTGATGCCGATGGAAGCAGCAGTCAAGAAATCAAACGATGCACTGCATTGGGCAAATCTGCGGCGAAGACCTCTTCAAAACCTTAAAAAGCAAAGATTCACTTTGATGACTGAAGTGCACCTGATCCAAGCCATGGTATTTTCAATCTCTAATACGCAGGTGAAAGCTGAACAATGAGAAAGTAAGATAGAAGAATTGACACATTTGAATTGTGGTGTTGACCAACCAACAATATTGAATATACTGTGGAGTGCCAGAAGAACAAACAAATCTGTCTTGGAGGAAGTACAGCTAGAATGCTCCTTAGAAGTGAGGATGGCGGGACTTTGTCTCACTGACATTTGGACATGTCAGCAGGAGGGACCAATTGCCTGAGAAGAACATCAAACTTGGTAGAGTGTCAGTGAAAACAATGGAGACCCTCAGTGAGACGGATTGACAGAGCAGCTGCAACAATGGGCTCAAACATAGCAACGACTATAAGGATGGAGCAGGACCCGACAATATTTTGTTCTGTTATACATAAGGTCACTGTGAATTGGAGCTCATTCCACGACACCTGACATCATTGTTCAATGGCTGTAACAGTTACTATTTCCTCTAATGACCACGTGGAAAGGTTTCTAAAGTGTGAAAGGATTCTTTGTCACTGTTCTCTTATCCTTGCTACTAATAGTACAGATTGGTCTTTTTAATTTTTGCCAGTCTGGTGACACATCATTGTTAGTTTAATTTGTATTTTACCTTGTACTGGTTACTTTGAGCATCTTTTCTTATGTATATTGGCCATTTAGATTTGAAGTCCTGTACATTGTCTATATTTCCTTTGGATTGTCTGTCTTTTTCTATGTTAACGCGTAAGAATTCTTTTATATCACAGATACTAACCCTTTGTCAGTTATTTGCATTGCAAATATTATTCTAAATTTGTTATTGGTCTACTGACTTGATTTTAGCATTATTTGCCATATAAAAGTTTAATTTTTTTATAGTCAAGTATGACTATCTTTTCTTTTATGGTTCTGGTTTCCAATTTTGGTTAAACTGTTTCCAACTCTTAAGAGTGTACATCTAGCCTCCTAGATTATTTTTTAAAAGATTTGCATTGTTCTGTAATACATTTAATATTTACTCCACTCTAGAATTTATTTTGTATATGGTATAGCATAATAAATTTCTTCCAGCTGGAAGGTCAGTTGTGCCAGTATCATTTAATTAAAAAAAAAACCCATTTTTACTAAATTGGAATACTATCTGTATAAAAGATCAAAATTTCATAAAAACTCGGATCTACTTCTACCCTCTCTATTATGTCCCACTGATTTACTCTCTACATCTCCCACCAAAACAATATTAATTTTAATATGTGGGTTTTTAGTATGCTTTGATAGCTGGTGAAGAAAGTCCCCTTTGAAATTTTTCTTTTTTGTGTGTGTGTTTCTAGCTTATTTTTCAACATCTCTTCTCCCACATAAATTTTAAGATTATTTGATCAATTAAAACCCTTCCCTAGTAGGATTCTAATTGGAATTGCATTATATTTGATTATTAATTTTGGAAGAATTGATAGTTTCTGATATTAAGTCTTCCTCTCCAATAACGTGGAATGTATTTATTTAGAGAAGGTAATGATCAAGAATGAGCTATGGAGTCAGACTGCTACTTATCATCTGTGTAACATGGGCAAGTTTTTTTTTTTTTATAATTTTTTTTATTGTACTTTAGGTGAAGGTTTACAGAACAAATAGTTTCTCATTAAACAGTCAGTACACATATTGTTTTATGACATTTGTTAACAACCCCACGGCATGTCAACCCTCTCCCTTCTTGATCTTTTTTTTTTTTTGATGAAAATATACATAGCCAAAGATACACCATTTCAAAAATTTCTACATGCACAATTCAGTGACATCAATTACGTTCTTCCAGTTGTGCTGCTATTCTCACTTTAGATGAAGGTTTACAGAACAAAATAGTTTCTCATTAAACAGTACACATGTTGCCCTATGACAAAGGTTAACAACCCCACGACATGTCAACACTGTCCCTTCTCAACCTTGGGTTCCCTATCACCAGCTTTCCTGTCCCCTTCTGTCTTCTAGTCTTGTCCTTGGACTGCTGTGCCTCATTAGTCCCGTTTTGTTTTGTGGGGCTGTCCAATCCCGGCTGAACGGTGAACCTCGGAAGTGACTTCACCACTTAGCTAAAAGGGTGTCTGGGAGCCATACTCTCCAGGTTTCTCCAGTCTCTTTCATTAAGAATGATGTTGGCTGTTGGTTTTGCATAGATGCCCTTTATTATGTTGAGAAATTTCCCTTCTATACCTATTTTATTAAGAGTTTTTATCAGGAATGGTTGTTGGACTTTGTTGAATGATTTTTTTTGTGTCAATTGAGATGACCACATGATTCTTTCCTTTCCTTTTATTTATGTGGTGGATTACATTGATTGATTTTCTAATGCTGAACCATCCTTGCATACCTGGTATGAATCCTACTTGGTCGTGGTGTATTATTTTTTTGATATGATGCTAAATCCTATTGGCTAGAATTTTGTTGAGAATTTTTGCATCTATATTCATGAGAGATATTGGTCTGTAATTTTCTTTTTTTGTGGCATCTTTGCCTGGTTTTGGTATCAGGGTTTTGCTTGCTTCATAGAATGAATTCAGAAGTGTCGCTTCCTTTTCTATGTTCTGAAATAGTTTGAGTAGCACTGGTACAAGCTCTTCTGTAAATGTTTGGTAGAATTCTGCAGTGAAGCCATCTGGGTCAGGGCTTTTTTTTTGTTGGGAGTTTTTTTTATTACCTTTTCAATCTCTTCTATTGTTATAGGTCTGTTCAGATTTTCAACATCACTTTGTTGTAGTTTGGGTAGGTAGTGTGTTTCTAGAAATGTATCCATTTCCTCTAGGTTTTCAAATTTGTTGGAGTATAGTTTTTCATAATGTTCTGTTATAATCCTTTTTATTTCAGTTGGGTCTGTTGTAATGTCCCCCATTTCATTTCTTATGTGGGTTATTTGTGTCCTCCTGTTTTTCTTTTGTCAGTCTGGCCAGTGGTTTGTTGATTTTGTTGACTCTTTCAAAGAACCAACTTTTGGTTTTGTTGATTCTTTCTATTGTTTTTCTGTTCTCTATTTCATTTATTTCTGCTCTGATCTTTATTATTTCCTTACTTCTGGTAGCTGAGGGCTTTTTTTGCTGTTCTCTTTCTGTTTGTTTGAGTTGTGCAGTTAATGGTTTGATTTTGTCGCTTTCTTCTTTTTTGATGTGTGCATCTATTGCTATAAATTGTCCTCTGAGGACTGCCTTTGCTGTGTCCCAAAGGTTTTGGTATGATTTGTTTTCATTCTCATTTGATTCTAGGAATTTTTTTATTCCATCTCTGATTTCTTCTATTACCCAGTGGTTTGGAAGTAGGGTGTTATTCAGTTTCCATGTAATTGATTTTTTTTCCTTGCTCTTTCTGTTGTTAATTTCTACCTTGATGGCATTGTGGTCAGAGAAGATACTTTGTATTATCTCACCGTTATGGATCTTGTTGAGGATTGCTCTATGGCCTAAGATGTGATCTATTCTGGAGAATGTTCCATGTGCATTGGAAAAGAATGTGTACTTTGCAGCTGTAGGATGGAATGTTCTATATATGTCTATGAGGTCAAGTTGGTTGATTGTGCGCCTTAGGTCTTCTGTATCTTTGTTGAGTTTCTTTCTACATGAATTGTACATGTAGAAATTTTTGAAATGGTGTCTCTTTGGCTATGTATATTTTGACCAAAAAAAAAAAAAAAAGTCCTCCAAGGTCGAGAAAGGAGAGTGTTGACATGTCGTGGGGTTGTTAACCAATGTCATAAAACAATATGTGTACTGACTGTTTAACGAGAAACTGTTCTGTAAACCTTCACCTAAAGAACAATAAAAAAAATTAAAACACACACACACACACACAAAGAATACGGAAGAAGAACTATTCATTTAAACTTATCTTACCACCTCTGCCCACAATGGGTCAATGTAATCTCTCTTGCTTTAAATTAAATAGTAATAATGACAAACACTTTTATAGTGATTAATATATGTCAGTCAATGTTCTAAGTGCTTTACTTACGTTGATGAGTTTGCCTCTTAAAATGACCCTTTGAGGTAGACATTTACCCACAGCCCCCACTGTTTTCTCCAAGGAAACTGAGATTCAGAGACAGGTTAATTAGCTTCCCCAAATAGATTAAATACTTGAACAGCTATGCGTGTTAGAGTGGTTTGATTCCAGGAAATCTGGCTTCAAAGTCCAGGCTTTCAAACACCATCCCTTATTGCCTTGTTACAGCGTTCTTACCACATGCAGAAACACTTAGTATTTGTGTAGGCAAGTAAGTAGGCTCTTAGTTTGTATCTTATTGTTATTTATTTGTTGTTACTTACCTCCAAGTCTGAAGAGCTAAATTCATAAGGAATGTTCCAGCCCAACATTCCATAACTTTTTCTTTCATGGATCACAGCATGGAAAACACATAGGTTGAATACAATTTTTTTCCACCATGGTCCACAGTCAGGATTTTCAAATATCTCTTCTGTTACCTCTCCACTCCCACTATGTCCGAACGTCTGAAGTAAATTACTTTTCAATCCCTGAGGATATTCCACTGCAACCTTGAAAACAGATGCAAGAAAAACAGCATGTGAGGACAGATGCAAGCACTGGGTTGAGCATACTCTCCTTTGTCTAGCACTGGTTAAAAACAAATAGCTAAGAATGTAACTATTTTCAAGATTCAGTGGCAAATAAAAAAAAAAAGTATTATTCTTTTCCCATTTGACAACCTTTGTAAAAGGACTGTGCTGGATTTTCTTTTGTTTTAATTCATATTTTAGAATAAGAAGTATGACACTGTGATTAAAAGCACCTTTGTTCCATCACCTGTGTCTGTCAGCTTGTTGTCCCATGGTGGCTCACATGTTGCTGTAATGCTGGACGTTATGCCACTGGTATTTCAAATACCAGCAGGGTCAACCATGGTGGATAGGTTTCAGTGGAGCTTCAAGACAGAGAGGCTAGGAAGAAAGATCTGGCAATCTACTCCCAAAAATTAGCCAATGAAAATCCTATGGATTAAAACAGAGCATTGTCTGACTCACTTACTTTGGACACATCATCAGGAGGGATAAATCACTGGAGGAGGACATCATGTTTGGTGGAGGGCCAGCAATGGCTAGGGAGACCCTAGGTGAGATGGATTGGCACAACAGCTGCAACACTTGAACATGTTGGTGATTGTGAGGATGATGCATGATCTAGTGAAGTTTCTTTCTGTTGTACATAAGGTTGCCATGAGTTATAATTGACTTGATGGCAGCCATCTATCTACTGTTCTACCTATAGGGTTCTGGAAGCACAGCAGTTTGGAAAGCTTGACAATAAAGAGTTACTGAAGATAGAAAATATTTCCTAGGCTTATATATCAATGACACCTAAGCAGCCTTAACAGAATCAAGGCTGCATGGCCTCAGAAAGGAAGCAGATATAAGGGATGCCAGATGATAGGAAATTGACTACATCTGTAGAAAGAGATGCTGGAAAAGCTCAGTATCATCAGTCAGAAAAAGGCCAGGGGCCGACTGCAAAACAGACCATCAATTGCTCATATGCAAGTTCAAGATGAAACTGAAGAAAACTAGAACAAGTACCCGGGTGCCAAAGTATGACCTTGAGTATATCCCACCTGAATTTAGAAACAATCTCAAGAATAGATTTGATGTGTTGAACACTAATGACGAAGACCAGAAGAGTTGTGGAATTACATCAAGGACATCATACATGAAGAAAGCAAGAGGTCATTAAAAAGACAGGAAAGAAAGAAAAGACTAAAACAGATGTCAGAAGAGACTCTGAAACTTGCTCTTGAACATCGAGTAGCTAAAGCAACAGGAAGAAATGATGAAGTAAAAGAACTGAGCAGAAGATTTCAAAGGCTTCTCAAGAAGACAAAGTAAAGTATTATAATGACGTGCACAGAGCTGGAGATAGAAAACCAAAAGGGAAGAGCATGCTCGGCATTTCTCAAGCTGAAAGAACTGAAGAAAAAATTCAAGCCTCGAGCTGCAATAGTGAAGGATTCTATGGGGAAAATATTAAACGATGTAGGAAGCATCAAAAGAAGATGGAAGGAATACACAGAGTAATTATGCCAAAAAGAATTGGTTCATGTTCAGCCATTTCAAGAGGTAGCATATGATCAGGAACTGATGGTACTGAAGGAAGAAGTCCAAGCTGCACTGAAGGCATTGGCGAAAAACAAGGCTCCAGGAATTGACGGAATATCAGCTGAGATGTTTCAACAAATGGATGCAGTGCTGGAAGTGCTCACTCATCTATGCCATGAAATTTGGAAGACAGCTACCTGGCCAACTGACTGGAAGAGATCTATATTCATTCCTATTCCCAAGAAAGGTGATCCAACCAAATGCGGAAATTATCAAACAATAGCATTAATATCCAATGCAAGTAAAATTTTGCTGAAGATCATTCAAAAGCGGCTGCAGCGGTATATCGACAGGGAATGGCCAGAAATTCAGGCCAGAGTCAGAAGATGACGTGGAACCAGGGATATCATTGCTGATATCAGATGGATCCTGGCTGAAAGCAGAGAATACCAGAAAGATGTTTACCTGTGTTTTATTGACTATGCTAAGGCATTTGACTATGGAGCATAATAAATTATGGATAACGTCATGGAAAATGGGAATTCCAGAACATTTAATTGTGCTCATGAGGAATCTGTACATGGATCAAGAGGCAGCTAGCTGTTCAGACAGAACAAAGGGATACTGCATGGTTTAAAGTCAGGAAAGGTGTTTGTCAGGGTTGTTTCCTTTAACCACACCTATTCAATCTGTATCCTGAGCAAATAATCGGATAAGCTGGACTATATCTGAGAAGGTGGACTATATGAAGAAGAACGGGGCATCAGGATTGGAGGAAGACTCATTAACAACCTGTGTTATGCAGATGACACAACCTTGCTTGCTGAAAGTGAAGAGGATTTGAAGCACTTACTGATGAAGATCAAAGACCACAGCCTTCAGTATGGATTACACCTCAACATAAAGAAGACAAAAATCCTTACAACTGGGCCAATAAGCAACATCATGATAAATGGAGAAAAGGCTAAAGTTGTCAAGGATTTCATTTTACTTGGATCCACAAACAACACCCACAGAAGCAGCAGTCAAGAAATCAAAAGGCAAATCTGCTGCAAAAGACCTCTATAAAGTGTTGAAAAGCAAAGATGTCACCTTGAAGACTAAGGTGTGCCTGACCCAAGCCATGGTATTTTCAATCGCATCATATGCATGTGAAAGATGGACAATGTTTAAGGAAGACTGAAGAAGAATTGACGCCTTTGAATCGTGGTGCTGGCGAAGAACATTGACTATACCACGGACCACCAAAAGAATAAATAAATCTGTCTTGGAAGAAAGTACAACCAGAATGCTCCTTAGAAGCAAAGATGGTGAGACTTACATACTTTGGACATGCTGTCAGGAGGGATCAGTCCCTAGAGAAGGACATCATGCTTGGTAAAGCACAGAGTCATCGAGAAAGAGAAAGACTCTCAAAGAGATTGAGATGGATTGACACAGTGACTGCAACAATGGGCTCAAGCATAACAACAATTGTGAGCATGCTGAAGACAAGGCAGTGTTTCGTTCTGTAGTACATAGGGTTGCTATGAGTCGGAACTGACTCGACGGCACCTAACAACAACAACAACAATGGATGATAGGAAAGAGAGAACCAATGGAACCAACAAAAGTGTCTAGTCATCAGTGGTGTTAGAAAGGAGAACAATTAATTTGATGTGTTACTAAGTTGTGCTTGCAGTGAAAACCTTTTGGTTGACTTCTTAACTAGGGTAATTGGAATGAGAAGGAACTAGGGAGAAAGGGTGTGGGGGGTGAGGTGAGAGGGAATCCATTGGAAGTTTTATTTTTTTGAGAGTGTAACTGGTAAGTTTGACACTGTGAAAGGTCTGAAATGTTACTCCACTTGCACAGTATGTAGGTAGGTATATATATATATATGTATACATATATATGTTAATGTGTGTGGCTACGTACATGTCATATATGCATGTGCGTGTATGCATTTGTGTGTATCCATGAACACCAGACTTCTGCATCAGGCATTAGACTGATGCTTTACTCACAGAGCAGCTTGTGTCAGTTCTCCATGCCCCACTTCCTCACAGGATGATGCAGTGACAGCCAGCTATATCCTGTGAGTATATGGTGGGTTTGTATCACAGGAGACGAACTTTGAAATTATGAAACTTGTAGCTAATATAGAATGGCATAGCTGCCCTCCTCCCCTAGAGAGACAGAGAGAGAGATTTCCGACCTGGAATGTAAACACATCTTCTCCGGGAAGAGGAGTAGAATGTTTCTATGTTTTTATAACCCCTGGAGTGTGAGCAAATGGCTTTGGGTTTTATTACACTCAGAATGTAAGCAAGTGGCTCTAGGAGATTGAAGACAAGCTTCTCTAGGTCTATCAGCCTTAATGAGAGCAAACAGCTCTGGAAAGCACATAAGAGAAGAGATATTCTCTATCTTTATTATTTTTATTGTTCTTTAGATGAAGGTTTACCGAACAAATAGTTTCTCATTAAAGTTAGTACACATATTGTTTTATGACAATGGTTAACAACCCCACGACATGTCAACACTGTCCCTTCTCAACTTTGGGTTCCCTACTACCAGCTTTCCTGTCCCCTCCTGCCTTCTAGTCTTTGTCCCTGGACTGCTGTGCCTCATTAGTCCCATTTTGTTTTATGGGGCTGTCCGATCCCCGGCTGAACGGTGAAGCTCAAGAGTGACTTCACCTCTGAGCTAAAAGGGTGTCCAGGGGTCATACTCTTGGGGTTTCTCCAGTCTCTGTCAGGCCAGCAAGTCTGGTCTTTTTTAGTGAGTTATAATTTTGTTCTATATTTTCCTCTAGCTCTGTCAAGGACCCTCTGTTGTGATCCCGGTCAGAGCACTCAGTGGTGGTAGCCAGGCACCATCTAGTTGTACTGGACTCAGTCTGGTGGGGGCTGTGGTAGCTGTGGTCCATTCATCCTCTGGACTAATCTTTCCCTTCTGTCTTGTTTTCTTCATTCTCCCTTGCTCCCGAAGGGGTGAGACCAGTGGCATATCTTACATGGCTGCTCACAGGCTTTTAAGACCCCAAACGCTACTCACCAAGGCAGAATGTAGAACATTTTCTTTATAAACTGTGTTATGCCAATTGAACTAGATGTTCCCTGAGACTACAGTCCCCACAGCCCTCAGCCCAGCAATTCAGTCCCTCAGGGAGTTTGGATGTGTCTATGGAGCTTCCATGACCTTTCCTTGTACAAGTTGTGCTGGCTTCCCCAGTATTGTGTACTGTCTTACCCTTCACCAAAGTTACCACTTATCTATTGTCTATTTAGTATTCTGCCACCAACCCTCATAACCAACAAAGATTGTTACTTTTTGTGTGTAAACTTTTTCACAAGTTTTTACAGCAGAGGTCTCATATAATATTTGTCCTTTTGTGATTGACTTATTTTACTCAGCATAATGTCCTCCAGTTTGATCCATGTTATGAGATGCTTCACAGATTTGTCATTGTTCTTTATTGTTGTGTAATACTCTGCTGTGTGTATGTACCACAGTTTGTTTATCCATTCATCTATTGATGGGCATCTAGGTTGTTTCCATCTTTTTGCTGTTGTGAACAATGCTGCTATGAATATGGGTGTGCATATGTCTATTCATGTGACGGCTCTTATTTCTCTAGGATATATTCCTAGGGGTGGGATTGCTGGATCTGATGGTATTTCTATTTCTAGCTTTCTAAGGAAGCGTCATATCATTTTGCATTCCCACCAGCAGTACATAAGAGTTCCAATCTTCCCCCAGCCTCTCCAGCATTTGTTATTTCCAGTTTTTTCGATTAGTGCCAGTAATGCCGGGGTAAGATGGTATCTGATTGTGGTTTTAATTTGCATTTTTCTAATGGCTAGTGATCGGGAACATTTCCTCATGTGTCTGTGGGCTGCTTGAATGTCTTCTTTGGTGAAGTGTCTGTTCATTCCCTTTGCCCATTTCTTAATTGGATTATTTGTCTTTTTGTTATAGAGGTGTTGGATTTTCTTATAAATTTTAGAGATTAGACCTCTGTCTGACTTGTAATGTCCAAAAATTTTTTCCCAGTGTGTCGGTTCTCTTTTTACTCTTTTGGTGAAGTCCTTCGATGAGCATAAGTGTTTAATTTTTAGAAGATTCCAGTTATCTAGCTTATCTTCTGGAGTTTGTGTGTTGTTGGTTATGATTTGTATCCTGTTAATACTGTGTATTAGGGCCTCTAGTGTTGATCCTATTTTTTCTTGTATGAACTTTATAGTTTTTGGCTTTATATTTAGGTCTTTGATCCATTTTGAATTAGTTTTTGTATATGGTGTGAGGTATGGGTCCTGTTTCATTTTTTTTGCAGATGAACTTCCAGTTTTGCCAGCACCATTTGTTAAAAAGATTGTCTTTTTCCCATTTGATGGACTTTGGGCCCTTGTCGAAGATCAGGTGACCATAGGTGGATGGATTTACATCTGGGTCCTCAATTCTGTTCCATCAGTGAATGTATCTGTCGTTGTACCAGTACCAGGCTGTATGGTACTGTAGCTGTATGGTAGGTTCTGAGGTCAGGTAGTTCAAGTCCTCCTACTTTATTCTTCTTCAGTAGTGCTTTACTTATCCAGGGCTTCTTCCCTTTCCATATAAAGTTAATGATTAGTTTTTCCACCTCTTTAAAGAATGTTGTTGGTATTTGGATCCGGATTGCATTGCATTTGTAAATTGCTTTGGGTAGAATTGTCATTTTCACTATGTTGAGTCTACCTATCCATGAGCATGGTATGTTCTTCCATTTATGTAGATCCCTTTGGGTTTCTTGCAGTAGTGTTTTGTAGTTTTCTTTGCGTAGGTCTTTTACATCTGTAGTTAGATTTATTCCTGAGTATTTTTTTTTTTTTAGGGGTTATTATAAATGGTATTGTTTTCCTGATTTCCTTTTCATCATTCTCTTTATTGGTGTATAGGAATCCAACTGATTTTTGCATGTTTATCTTGTAGCCTGCTACTCTGCTGCATTTTTCTATTAGATCCAGTAGTTTTCTCATGGAGTCTTTAGGGTTTTCTATGTATAGTATCATAAACAGGGACAGTTTAACTTCTTCATTACCAATTTGGATGCCCTTTATTTCTTTTTCTTGCCTTATTTCTCTAGCTAGAACTTCCAGCACAATGTTAAATAGGAGTGGTGATAAAGGGCATCCTTGTCTTGTTCCTGTTCTCAAGGGGAATGTTTTCAGCCTCTCTCCATTAAGAATGATGTTGGCCACTGATTTTGCATAGATGCCCTTTATTATGTTGTATTCTCTATCTTTAAAGGCATGTCTACCATTTGAGCATCCTTTAATCCAGGTTGTCAGCAATCTTTGCAAATCCCTGATTGTGCAGAAATGAGAAAATATTCATGGAGAATTATTTCCTGCTATTATGACTTAATCTTCCCACAACTCCTGCTCATATTTCTAAATATAGATGACTGCCCGTCCTATAAGGAAATATATCTGAAGGGGAAGATAGATAGATAGCTAGAGAGAGAGAGAGATAGAGAAGTATGAGGGAGAGGGAGAGAGGGAGAGAAAGAATGAGTATGTGCAAATAATATTGCCTTAGTGAAAGAAAGTTACACTTGAAGTGAGAATTCATTTTATTAAATTTAAAAACAGGTTCATGCCACATCAATGGTTTCCCCTCCCCTTCTCTTTTTCCTTAATGCAGGAAGATTATGTTTGAGTCATATTTGTAAGGAAGAGAGAGGTTTATTCATTCTGGCAGTTGATCTTGTTAAAACTATGAATTGATTTTTTGGGGGCTTTTTATTATAAAAATTTTCTAACATACTCAAGAGCAGAAAGAGTCATACAATTGACTCCATGTATCCATCACTCACCTTCAACAATGGTCAACAATTGTCTTGTTCCTGAAATCAAGGGGAAAGCGCTCAGTCTTTTTTCACTGAGTATGATGGTAGCTGTGAATTTTTCATAAATGCCCTTTATCATATTGAGGAATTTCCCTTTTAGTCCTACCTTGTTGAGTATTTTAATCATGAACGAGTGTTGGGTTTTATCTAACACCAATTCTGGGACAATTGAGATGATTATGTGGTTCTTTTCCTTTGTTCTATTAATGTGGTGTATTACACTGATTTTCTAATGTTAATGATGATGTGCATTATTTGCAGAAAAATATGGTACATCTTTTTATTGCTATGAATAATGTTGGTATGATTACTGATCTCATCCTTGATTATTTTCTTAAGATAGGTCTCTAGAAGTGAGTCACTGTATCAAATTGCATAAATCTCACTTGGTCATGGTGTATAATGCTTTTAACATGATTTTGGATTGGGTTTGCTAGTATTTTGTGGATTTTTGAGGAATTTTACATCTATATTCATAAAGGATATTGGTCTGTAGTTTCCTTTTCCTATGGTGTCTTTGGTGTCAGGGTGATGCTAGTCTCAGAGAATGAATTAGGGAGTGTTCCCTCCTCTTCTATTTTTTGGAAAATTTAAGTAAGATTGGAGTCACTTCTTCTATAAATGTTTGCTACAATTCTCCAGTGAAGACATCTAGTTCAGGACTTTTCTTTGCTGGGAGATTTTTGATTGCTGATTCAATCTCTTCACTTGTTATGAGTTGGCTGAGATCTTTGAGTCAATGTAAGGCATTTATGTGTTTCTAGGAATTTGTCCATTTCATCCTAGTTATCTAATTTGTTAGTGTACAATTTTCATAGTATTCTCTTACAATTCTTTTCATTTCTGTAGAGTCAGTTTTAATGTTCCCACTTTCATTTCTAATTTTAGACACTTTCAGTTCCTCTCTCTTTTTGTCAGTCTAGCTAAAAGTTTGTCAGTTTTATTGATCTTTAAAAAAAAACAGCTTCTGGTCATGTTGATTCTCTCTATGGTTTTTCTAGTCACCATTTCATTTATCTCTGCTCTGATCTTTGTTATTTCCTTCCTTCTGGTAGTTTTGGGCCTGGTTTGCTCTTCTTCTTGTTCCTCAAGTTGTAAAGTTAGGTTATTGATTTAAGATCTTTCTTCTTTATTAATATAAGCATTTACCACTATAAATTTTCCTCTGAGCATTTCCTCTGCTTCATACAATACATTTTGGCACATTAAATAGTCTGGAAAAATTTTTAGTGGCAGCATACAATTTCATCATATAAATACACCATAATTCATTTGTCCTTTTCTGGTTGCTGAACATAAATTATTTACTGTATTTTTATGCAAATGATGCATGCCTTCTATGTTTGTTTGCCACCTTTGTTTAAATGTTGCTATGCCAGTTTTTTTTTACATGTTGCTGTAAAAAAATTAGCATAGCCTGATTGCAAAAATACCTTGTTGGTGGAGGGCGCAGTTCACAAACAAATGTAGAAGGTGTGTGTTATTTGTGTAAAAATATGGTACATCTTTTTATTGCTATGAATAATGTTGGGATGATTACTGACCTCATCCCTGATTATTTTCTTAAGATGGGTCTCTAAAAGTGGGTCACTGGATCAAACTGCGTGAAAAATTTAAAAGACTCTTACTATACATTGCAAAATTACCTTCCAGAAAAAATTTTTACCTTGTCAGCATTATGTTGGCATGATTATTTCATAGTACTCTTAACCTGAAACCAGCCTGGTTGCCGTTGAGTTGATTGTGACTTACAGTACTCTTAACAGCACTAACTATATCACAGCTGTTTTTAAAGCAATTTGGTGAGCTATCAAAAGTATCTCATTGTTTTGATTTGCATTTCTCTGATATTTAGAGGCTGAATTTTTTTTCTTTATATATTTATTGATTTCTTGTGTCCTTCGTCAATTTTTTTTTAGTGGAGTGTTAATGTTTTCCTTATTTGTAGATGCTCTTCTTTATTTACTATGAAAATTATCTTCTCTGTCTGTATAAATAGATAGCTAGATGTGAAAATCTTGTGACGTATGTATGCACTGATTACAACTATGTTAAAAATGCTTACACTGATGGAGACTTAAAGTGGACTTAGAGTAATGAACCTACTTATGATGAAATGTTCTTTTAAGCTCTTACCCTCTCTGCCACCCCATTCTTCTGTCCCTATCACCTCTACCTCCCAAGCCCCCCAATCCTGGCCAAAAATAACAGGATGTTTGAGATCATAATCTGTCAGAAATACATCTGTGATAATCCTGAGTCTCAGACTAAGAGCTGTGGATTTCTTCAATTTGTGTTCTGTCTTTTCTAGGAGCAGGGTTGTTGGGAAGCAGCTCAGTACTGTCCACTTGGATAAATGTATACTCAGGAGAGTGGAAGAGCTGGGGAGAGGTATGACAGGAAATAGTTTCTTTGTTTCCCAAGAGTGAATTTGATTTCTCCTCAGGGTGGATTGGGACACTCTCAGGAAAGTGCCCCATCCTCCCTGACTTCCTCCACCCTCATCCTAATTCTGTTAAAGTTGGAAGAGTGGCAGCATTCATGTGTCTGGGCATAGCACTCTGCCTGTGCCATTAGTCACTTTTCCCTGCTATTAAGATGTGATCTTTTGGCCAGCCAGACCCTTGTTTAGCAGAATTGACCAACTCTTAGAATTTATTCAACCTCAGTCGTGGATTATAAGTTGGAAATCACAGATAATCCTAAATTAGGACTTTTTAGTCAATAGTTTCAACCTGATTTCTGGCAGCCTCTCTCCAGAGAATTAATGAACTATGACATGGTTAAGGGGATGAGAAACAGGAAGACACTAGAGAAGCAAAGGGCAGGAAAAGGACATAAATCATGTATTCTGGTTTATAACAACTGGAAGCCTAGCATCCTTGTATGAAAAAACAAACATCTAAATTGTGAATTACTTGAAAACAGGAATCTTGTTTTCTACTTTTTAAGCATCCTTCCTGGTCCCCAGTACAGGGCTGGGCAAAGAGCAGACATTTAGAATACCAAAATTAGCACTCTCTTTTTAATTTAGAATTATGAATGCAAGGTGATTAACATTCAAAAAGGGTTCTTCAGTCAATATTAAAATCTATTATACTTGTCCTTACCTTTAAACTTTTTTGAAGAACTGGAATTGGGAAAGAACTGTCTGATTTTGAGCTTAACCATAGCCTAAACTCAGGGTCTATTTTGACACCTGGACTATTAAATCTGCAAAACAAAAAAAAAATTATATTTTAATGTGAAAAATTTAAACACCAGCATGTTCTTAGAATCATAGTATTTTAACATTTAGCATGAGCTTATAAATCATTATAATAATAAAAAATCATATCAGGCTACCATAACAGCTTTACGTTGCAAAAGAATTTGATCCATCAATTTCCAGTTTTAAAAAGTAGAATTCTCTCCCATAAGTACAAAAGCAATATATGCTCATTGCAAAAAAATTGGACAAAATGACAAACTAAGAACAAGACTAAGAGGTCCATTGGCCAAATCTGGGACAACTGAATATCAAAATAAATGATGATAGTAACAGATTATATTCTATTTAATAAAATAAGAATCCATGAGTCCGTATTGATATAAATAAATAAGTGAATAAATAAATGAGAGAGAAGGAAAAGCTCTTCCTTATAGCAGAATACCATTTAATAAACGCAGAAAGAATTGTGGAAGTAGAAAACCACCATTTGGAAAATAACACAGTAACAATTCAGTCAGAAAATACCAAAACAAGTGGATGAAAGTTTGAGATATATACATGGTCTGAAAGTATCTCTCCACAAATTACTTATTAATTAGAAAGGGAAAAATAGAAATTTTAGAATGGAGAAACCTGGCAGATACCACTGTAATTAAATGACAAAGTTAAATCACATGGTAACCACAAAGAAAACATCTAAAAATAACACAAAAAAAGTAAAAGAGAGGAGAATCAGAATGGCTCACTACAAAAAGCCCCACAAAAAGTTGGAAGTATTAGAGGAAATAAGGGATAAAGAAGGTATTTGTTGTTGTTTTTGATAGTTGCCATTGAGTCAAGTCCAACTCATGATGACCCCTCGCATGCAGTGCATTATAGGACACACACGCACACACACACACAAAAAAATAACAAAATGGCAGAAGTAAGTCATTTCTTATTTGTAATTACAGTGACTGTAAATGGATTAAATGCTCCCATAAAAAGTCAGAGAGTGACAGAATGAATAAAAAAACATGATCCAACTATGTGCTGTCTACAAGAGGCACATCTTAGACCCAAGGATGCAACAGGTTGACACTGAAAGCATGGAAAAAATATTCCACGCAAATAGTAACCAAAAGAGAGCTGAGGTGGCAATTTTAATACCTTGACTTTAAATAAAGTTATTTATTTAAAGTTATGTTATAAGAGAAAAATAACACATCATATTATGATAAAAGGATCATTTCATCAAGAAGATATAATAATTTTAAATATATATGCATCTAACATCAGAGTCCCAAAATATATGTAGCAAACACTGATAGAATTGAAGGGAGAAACAGACAACTCTACAGCAATAGCTGGAGACTTCAATACACTACATTCAATAACAGAACATCTAGAAAGAATATCAGGAAGGAAGTAGAGGACCTAAATGACACTGTAAACCAACTAGACCTAACAGATATTTTTAGAATACTCCACTCAACAAATAGCACAGTATATACTGCTCTCCAGTCCACATGGATCATTCTCCAGGAGAGATCATGTTAGATCACAAAGCAAGTCTCAATAAATTTTAAAAGATTGAAATCATATGAAGTATCTTCTTTGACCACAATGGAGTGATGTTAGAAATTAATAGAAAAAAACTGAAAAACACAAATATATGGAAATTATACAATGCTCTATAAACAACTAATGAGTCAAGGAAGAAATCAAGAAAGAAATCAGAAAATACTCAGAATTGAATGAAAATGAAAGCACCACATATTAAAACCTATGGCATGTAGCAAAAGCAGTGTTCAGAGGGAAATTTATAGCTGTAAATACCTATATTATAAAAGCTGACAAAACTAAATAAATAACCTAATTCTACAACTTGAGAAACTAGCAAAAGAAGAGTAAACCAAACCCAAAGCAACCAGAAGAAAATAACAAAAGATCAGAGCAGAGACAAATGAAATAGAGAATAGAGAAACAACAGAAAGAATCAAGACCAGACCAGTAAAATCGACAAACCTTTAGCTAGAAAAAAAGAGAGGAGAAGCAAACTCAGAAATGAAAGTGGGGACATTAAAACAGATCCTACAGATATAAAAAGGATCATAAGAAAATACTGTGAACAACTGCATACCACCAAATTAGATAACTAGGATAAAATGGACAAATTCCTAGAAACACATAAACACCTTACATTGACTCAAGAAGAAATAGAAGATCTCAACCAACTCATAACAATGTAGAGATTGAATCAGCAATCAAAAACTTCCCAACAAAGAAAAGTCCTGGACCAGATGTCTTCATTGGGGAATTCTACCAAACATTTATAGAAGTGACTCCAATCCCATTTAAATTTTCCAAAAAATAGAAGAAGAGGGAACACGTCCTAATTCATTCTATGATGCTAGCATCACCAAAGCCAGGCAAAGACACCACAAGAAAAGAAAACTACAGATCACTATCGCTTATGAATATAGGTGAAAAAATTCACAAAATACTAGCAAACCCAATCCAAAAGCATGTTAAAAGGATTATACACCATGACAAAGTGGGATTTATCTCAGGAATGCAAGAGTGGTTTAACATTAGAAAATCAATCAGTGTAATATACCTCAGTAATAGAACAAGAAAAAAGAACCACATGACCATCTCAATCAGCACAGAAAAGGCATATGACAAAACTTAACACTGTTTCATGATAAAATCACTCAACAAGCTAGGAATAGAAAGGAAATTTCTCAATATGATAAAGTGCACTTATGAAAAAACCCACTGCTAACATCATACCAGATCCCTGGTGGTGCACTGGTTAAGAGCTCTGCTGCTAACCAAAAGATTGGTAGTTTGAATCCACCAACCGCCACTTGGAAATCCTATGGGGCAGTTCTGCTCTGTCCTATAGGGTCATTATAAGTTGGAATTGACTCGATAGAAATGGGTTTTCTTTGGTTTTTAACATCATACCACCACCTGTCTGTCAGTTTGTTGTACTGTGGTGGCTTGAGTGTTGTTATGAAGCTATGCCATCAGTATTTAAAATACCAGCAGGGTCACCCATGGTGGAGAGGTTTCAACAGAGCTTCTAGACTAAGACAGACTAGAAAGAAAGGTCCAGCAATGCCTTTCTACATTAAAAAGTTAGTCAATGACAATCCCATGGATCACAGATTGGGACAAAATTTCCAGGAATCCTATATCCAATAAGGGTCTAATATCCGCCCCCCCCCAAAAAAAAACCCAAAAAACTTCCACAACTTAACAACAAAAAGACAACTTAATCAAAAACAGGCAAACAACTTGAACAGGTATTTCACCAAAGAGGATATTAAAATAGCCAACAAGTACATAAAAAGATGCTCAATGTCACTATCCGTTAAAGAGATGCAAACCAAATCTACAGTGAGATATCACCTCACCTCTATTAGAATGGCAATGATGAAAAAACGGAAGACAACAGGTGTTGACAAGATTGTGGAGAAACTGGAACCCTCATCCATTGCTGGTGGGAATGTAAAATGGTACAGCTGCTGTGGGAAACAGTTTGGCAATATGTTGAAAATAGAGCTACCGCACGACCCAGCAATCCCAACCCTAGGTATATAACCTGAAAAAGTGAAGGCAGGAACAGAAACAGAAACCCGTACACGAATGTTCTTTGCTGCACTTTTTACAATAGCCAAAAGATGGAAACAATCGAAATGTCCATCAGTAAATGAAAGGATAAACAAAATGTGGTACATACATAAAATGGAATACTACTCAGCCGTAAAGAGAAATGCAGTCTTGATGCATGCTAATACATGAAGAACTTTGAAAACATCATGCTGAGCTAAATAGGTCAGTTACAAAAGGCCAAATATTGTATGATCTCACTTACATGAAATAAGCAAATATACGGAAACCAAAGATTATTCATGGTTACCAGTGGTGGCAGGAAGAAGAAAAGGGGGAGTTTTTGCATAGTGTATGGAATATACATTAATGGTGGTGGAATGATTTGGAAAAGGATAGTAAGAATGGTTCCACTACTTGCAGAATACAATCAGCATCACTGAATTGTACATGTAGAAATTGTTGAGATGACATATGTTTTGTTGTGTAAATTTTCACCACAATTAAAAAAATATGAGAACAACAACAAAACAAACCAACAAAAAAAAACCCCTATGGATCACAACAGAACACTGCCCACTACAGTGCTGGAAGATGAGGCTCCTAAGTTGGCAGGCTACAATGGATTCAAGCATGCTGGCGATCATGAGGATGGTGTGGCATCAGGCAGCATTTTGTTTTCTTGTCCGTGAGGTCACATGAGTGAGAGCTGACTCAATGGCAACTAACAGCAACAACATCTACAACATCATACTCAGTGAAGAAAGATGAGAGCTTTCCCCTTAAGATCAGGAACTAGACATGGATACCTGCTCCCACCACTGCTATTCAATATTGTACTGGAAGTTCAAGCCAGAGCAATTAGGCAAGGAAGAAAAAAGTATCCAAATTGGGAAGGAATAAGTAAAACTACTCCTATTTGTAGGTGATACAATCCTGTATATGGAAGACCCCAAAGAATGCACAGAACAGCTACTTGAGCTAATAAATGAATTCAGAAAGTGGTAACATACAAGGTCAGTACACAAAAATCAGTCAGGTTTTAATACATCAGGAATGAGCAATCTGAAAAGGAAAATTAAGGAAACAACTCCATCTACAATGACATCTAAAGAATAAAATACCTAGGAATAAATTTAACCAGAAAGGTGAAAGTCCTGTACACCAAAAACTGTAAACATTACTGAAATAAATTAAAGATCTATACAATGGAAGGACATTCTGTGTTCACAGATAGATTTAATATTGTTAAGATTTCAATACTACCTAAGGAAATCTATAGATTCAGTGCAATCCCCATCAAAGTCCAAATAGCCTTCTTTGCAGAAATGAAAAGCCAATCCTCAAACCTATATGAACCTCAAGGGGGTCCAAATAGCCAAAGCAATCTTGAAAAAGAAGAAAAAGGTAGGAGGATTCACACTTCCCAATCTCAAAACAAAACAGTCTGGTACTGTCATAATGATAGACATATAGACCAATGGAATAGAACTGATAGTTCAGAAATAAACCCACATGTCTATGGTCTATTGATTTTCTTTTTTTCTTCATTTTTTGCTTATTGTTGTAGTTTAAATGAAGTTTACATTTCAAGTTAATCTCCTATACAAAAGCTTATATGTACATTGTTATGTGACCCTAATTGCTCTCCCCATACTGTGACAGCACACTCCTCCTTTCCACCCGATTCCCCATGTCCATTCAACCAGCTCTAACCCTCTCTGCCTTCCCATCTCACCTCTGGACAGAAGCTGCCTGTTTAGTCTCTTGTATCTGCTTGAACTAAGAGGCACACTCCTCACGAGTATCACTTTATGTCCCACAGTCCAGTCCAATCCCTGTCTAAAGAGTTGGCCTTGGAAATTGTTTTATTTCTGGGCTGATAGAGAATCCGGGGGCCATGCTTTCCAGAGTTCCTCCAGTCTCAGTCAGACCATTAAGTCTGTTCTTCTTACTAGAATTTAAGTCCTGCACCCTACCTTTCTCCTGCTTCATTAGGGACTCTCTGTTGTGTTCCCTGTCAGGGCAGTCATTGTTGGTAGCCAGGCACCATCTAGTTCTTCTGGGCTCAGGCTGATGAAGTCTCTGGTTTATGTGGCCCTTTCTGTCTCTTGGGCTACTACTTTCCTTGTGTCTTTGGTGTTCTTCATTCTCCTTTACTCCAGGTGATTGGGACCAATTGATGTATCTTAGATGGCCACTTGCAAGTTTTTAAGACCCCAGACGCCACTCACCAAAGTAGGATGCAGAACATTTTCTTAATAAACTTTGTTATGCCAGTTGACCTAGATGTCCCCTGAAACCATGGTCCCCAGACCCCTACCCCTGCTACTCTGTCCCTCAAAGTGTTTGATTGTATTCAGGAAACTTCTTAGTTTGGTTTAGTCCAGTTGTGCTGATTTCCCCTATAATTTGTGCTGTCCTTCCCTTCACCTAAGATAATTCTTACCTAATATCTAGTTAGTAAATAACCCTCCCCCTCCCTCCCCACCCTTGTAACCATCAAAGAATGTTTTCTTCTGTGTTTAAACCTTTTCTTGAGTTCTTGTAATAGTGGTCTTATACAATATTTGTCCTTCCATGACTGACTAAATTCACTCAGCATAATGCCCTCCAGATTCCTCCATGTTATGTTTCACAGTTTCATCGTTGTTCTTTATCATTACATAGTATTCCACTGCATGGATATACCATAATTTGTTTATCCATTCATCTGTTGATGGGCACCTAGGTTGTTTCCATCTTTTTGCTATTGTGAACAACGCTGCAATGAACATGGGTGTGCATATATCTATTTGTGTGATGGCTCTTATTTCTCTAGGATATATTCCAAGGAGTGGGATAGCTGGATTGTATGGTACTTCTATTACTAGCTTTTTTTTTTTTTAATAAGATTTTTTTTAAATTGTACTTTAGGTGAAGGTTTACAGAACAAATAGTTTCTCATTAAACAGTAGTACACATATTGTTTTATGACATTGGTTAACAACCCCACAACATGTCAACCCTCTCCCTTCTCGACTTTTTTTTTTTTTTTGGTGAAAATATACATAGCCAAATATACACCATTTCAAAAATTTCTACATGCACAGTTCAGTGACATCAACTATGCTCTTCCAGTTGTGCTGCTATTCTCATTTTAGATGAAGGTTTACAGAACAAAATAGTTTCTCATTAAACAGTACACATGTTGCCCTATGACAATGGTTAACAACCCCACTACACATCAACATTGTCCTTACTCAACCTTGGGTTCCCTATCACCCACTTTCCTGTCCCCTTCTGCCTTCTAGTCCTTGTCCCTGGACTGCTGTGCCTCATTAGTCCCATTTGGTTTTATGGGGCTGTCCAATCCCTGGCTGAACGGTGAACCTTGGAAGTGACTTCACCACTGAGCTAAAACGGTGTCTGGGGGCCATACTCTCAGGGTTTCTCCAGTCTCTTTTAGGCCAGTAAATCTGGCCTTTTTTGTGTGTGTTAGAATTTTGTTCTACATCCTTCTCCAGCTCTGTCCAGAGCCCTCTGTTGTGATCCCAGTCAGAGCAGTCAGTGGTGGTAGCTGGGCACCATCTAGCTGTACTGGGCTCAGTCTGGTGGAGGCCTTGGTAGCTGTGGTCCATTAGTCCTTCGGACTAATCTTTTCCTTGTATCCTATTTCTCTTCATTCTCTCTTGCTCCCGAAGGGATGAGACCAGTGGAGTATCTTAGATGGCTGCTCACAGGCTTTTAAGACCCCAGACGCTACTCACCAAGATAGAATGTAGAACATTGTCTTTATAAACTGTGTTATGCCAATTGAGCTAGATATTCCCCGAGACCATGGTCCCCACAGCCCTCCGCCCAGAAATTCAGTCCCTTAGGGAGTTTGGATGTGTCTATGGAGCTTCCATGACCTTTCCTTGTACAAGTTGTGCTAGTTTCCCCAGTATTGTGTACTGCCTCACCCTTCACCGAAGATATCACTTATCTATTGTCTATTCAGTATTTTCCCCTCCACCCCTCCCATCCCTTGTAATCGACAAAGATTGTAACTTTTTGTGTGTAAACTTTTTCATGAGTTTTTACAATAGAGGTCTCATATAATATTTGTCCTTTTGTGATTGACTTATTTTAATCAGCATAATGTCCTCCAGTTTCATCCATGTTATGAGATGCTTCACAGATTCATCATTGTTCTTTATCTTTGCATAGTACTCCATTGTGTGTATGTACCATAATTTGTTTATCCATTCATCTGCTGATGGGCATCTAGGTTGTTTCCATCTTTTTGCTATTGAGAACAACGCTGCCATGAACATGGGTGTGCATATGTCTATTTGAGTGACAGCTCTTATTTCTCTGGGATATATTCCTAGAAGTGGGATAGCTGGATCTTATGGTATTTCTATTTCTAGCTTTCTAAGGAAGTGTCATATCATTTCCCAAAATGGTTGTATCATTTTGCATTCCCACCAGCAGTGCATAAGAGTTCCAATCTCTCCACAGCCCCTCCAACATTTGTTATTTCCAGTGTTTTTGATTCATGCCGGTAATGCCGGGGTGAGATGGTATCTCATTGTGGTTTTGAATTGCATTTCTCTAATGGCTAGTGATTGTAAGCATTTCCTCATGTGTCTGTTGGCCGCTTGAATGTCTTCTATGAAGTGCCTGTTCATTTCCTTTGCCCATGATGAACAATTTTTTGCAGTATTCAGAAGCGGATTTGAAGCATGGCAAAATTGGCTGTGAGTCCTCGGCTGTGTAGCAGGCCCACAACCACACAGCGATGACAAACCAAACCCAACCCGTTGCGGTGGAGTCGATTCCGACTCATAGTGACCCTATAGGACAAAGAAGGATGACAATGGCAGAGGTTAAACCTCCTGTCTCTCCGGGGAAAGGACATCTCCACTCCTATTTCTAGCTTTTTAAGGAGGCATCAAATTGATTTCCAAAGTGGTTGTACCATTTTACATTCTCGCCAACAGTGTATAAGTGTTCCAGTCTCTCCACAACCTCTCCAGCATTTATTATTTTGTGTTTTTTGGATTAATGCTAGCCTTGTTGGGGTGAGATGATGTCTCAATGTAGTTTTGATCTGCATTTCTCTAATGGCTAATGATCATGAGCATTTCCTCACGTGTCTGTTACCTGCCTGAATGTCTTCTTTGGCAAAGTGCCTTTTCATATCCTTTGCCCATTTTTTAATTGGGTTATTTGTCTTTTTGTTGTTGAGGTCTTGCAGTATCTTGTAGATTTTAGAGATTAGATGCTGATCGGATTTGTAGTAGCCAAATTTTTTTTCCCAGTCTGTAGGTTGTCTTTTTACTCTTTTGGTGAAGTCTTTTGTTGAGCATAAGTGTTTGATTTTTAAGAGCTCCCAGTTATCTAGTTTCTCCTCTGATGCTTGTGCATTGTTACTTATAGTTCGTATTCTGTTTATGCCATGTATTAGGGCTCCTAGTGTCGGCCCTATTTTTTCTTCTATGATCTTTATTGTTGTCGATTTTATATTTAGGTCTTTGATCCATTTTGAGTTAGTTTTCATGCATGGTGTGAGGTATGGGTCTTGTTTCAGTTTTTTACAGATGGATATCCAGTTATGCCAGCACCATTGTTAAAGAGACTGTCTTTTCCCCAGTTAACAGACTTTAGGCCTTTGTCAAATATCAGCTGCTTATAGGTGGATGAATTTATGTCTGGATTCTCAATTCTGTTCCATCGGTCTATGTATCTGTTGTTGTACCAGTACCAGGCTGTTTTGACTACCGTGGCTGTATAATAGGTTCTAAAATCAGGTAGTGTGAGGGCTCCCACTTTGTTCTTCTTGAGTAATGCTTTACTTATCCAGGGCTTGGTCTCTTTCCATATGCAGTTGGTGATTTGTTTCTTCATCTCATTAAAAAAATGCCATTGGAATTTGGATTGGGATTGCATTGTATCTGTAGATTGCTTTGGGTAGAACTGACATTTTCACAATGTTGAGTCTTCCTATCCATGAGCAAGGCATGTTTTTCCACTTATGCAGGTCTCTTTTGGTTTCTTGCAGTAGTGTCTTGTAGTTTTCATTGTATAGGTCTTTTACATCTCTGGTTAGATTTATTCCTAAGTATTTTGTCTTCTTGGGGGCTATTGTAAATAGTATTGATTTGGTGATTTCCTCTTAGAGGTTCTCTTTGTTGATGTAAAGGAATCCAACTGATTTTTGTATGTTTATCTTGTATCTTGAAACTTTGCTGAAATCTTCTATTAGTTCCAGTAGTTTTCTTGTGGATTCTTTGGGGTTTTCTGTGTATAAGATCATATCATCTGCAAATAGAGATATTTTTACTTCTTCCCTACCAATTTGGATGCCCTTTATTTCTTTTTCTAGCCTAATTGCTCTGGGTAGGACCTCCAGCACAATGTTGAATAAGAGTAGTGATAAAGGGCATCCTTGTCTGGTTCCCATTCTCAAGGGGAATACTTTCAAAGTCTCTCCATTTAGGATGATGTTGGCTGTTGGCTTTGTATAAATGCTGTTAATTGTATTGAGGAATTTGTCTTCTATTTCTATTTTGTTGAGAGTTTTTATCATGAATGGGCGTTGGACTTTGTCAAATGCCTTTTCTGCATCGATTGATAAGATCATGTGGTTCTTGTCTTTTGTTTTATTTATGTGATGGATTACACTGATTGCTTTTCTAATGTTAAACCATCCCTGCATACCTGGTATAAATCCCACTTGATCATGGTGAATTTTTTTTTATATGTTGCTGAATTCTATTGGCTAGAATTTTGTTGAGGATTTTTGCATCAATGTTCATGAGGGATATTGGTCTATAATTTTCTTTTTTTGTGGTGTCTTTACTTGGTTTTGGTATCAGGGTTATGCTGGATTCATAGAACGAGTTTGGGAGTATTCCATCCTCTTCTATGCTCTGAAATACCTTTAGTAGTAGCACTGTTAACTCTTCTCTGAAAGTTTGGTAGAATTCTCCAGTGAAGCCATCTGGGCCAGGGCTTTTTTTGGGGAGGGAGTTTTTTAACTACCTTTTCAATCTCTTCTTTTGTTACAGGTTTATTTAGTTGTTCTATCTCTGTTTGTGTTAGTTTAGGTAGGTAGTGAGTTTCTAGAAATTTGTCTATTTCCTCTAGGTTTTCAAATTTGTTAGAGTACAATTTTTCATACTATTCTGTTATGATTCTTTTAATTTCAGTTGGGTCTGTTGTGAGATCACCCATCTCATATGTTATATGGGTTACATGCTTCCTGTCCTGTTTTTCTTTTGTCAGTTTGGCCAATAGTTTATCAATTTTGTTGATCTTTTCAAAGAACAAGCTTTTGGTCTTGTTAACTCTTTCAACTGTTTTTCTATTCTCTATTTCATTTAATTGTGCTCTAATTCTTATTATTTCCTTCCTTCTGGTGCCCTAGGACTTCTTTTGCTGCTCTCTTTCTACTTGTTCCAGTTGTAGGGTTAATGTTTTGATTATGGCCCTTTCTTTTTTTTGGATGTGTGCATTTATTGCTACAAACTGACCTCTGAGCACTGCTTTTGCTGTGTCCCAAAGGTTCTGGTAGGATGTGTTTTCATTCTCATTTGATTCTATGAATTTCTTTATTCCATCCTTAATTTCTTCTATAACCCAGTAGTTTTTGAGCAAGGTGTTGTTCAGTTTCCATGTGTTTGATTTTTTTTCCTTACTTTTTCTGTTGTTGATTTCTACTTTTATGGCTTTATGGTTAGAAAAGATGCTTTGTAATATTTCAATGCTTTGGATTTTGTTAAGGCTTGCTTTATGGCCTAATATGTGGTGGATCCTGGAGAATGTTCCATGCGTGTTGGAAAAGAAAGTATACTTGGCTGCTGTTGGTGGAGTGTTCAGTACATGTTTATGAGATCAAGTTGGTTGATTGTAGCATTTAGCTCTTCCGTGTATTTGCTGAGCTTCTTTCTGGATGTTCTGTCCTTCACCGAATGTGGTGTGTTGAAGTCTCCTACTACTAGTGTGGAGCTGTCTATCTCTCTTTTCAGTGCTGTTAGAGTTTGTTTTATGTATTTTAGAGCCCTGTCATTGGGTGCATAAATATTTATTATAGTTATGTCCTCCTGGTGTACTGACCCTTTAATCATTATATAGTGTCCTTCCTTATCCTTTGTGGGAGATTTTACTTTAAAGTCTGTTTTGTCAGAGATGAATAATATTGCCACTCCTGCTTTTCTTTTTTTGTACCTTATATGAAAGTTTACAGAACAAATAGCTTCTCATTAGACACTTAGTACACATATTGCCTTATGACAATGGTTAACAACCTCACGACATGTCAACACTGTCGCTTCTCAACCGTGGGTTCCCTATCACCAGCTTTCTTATCCTGTTCTGCCTTCTAGTCCTTGTCCCTGGACTGCTGTGCCTCATTAGTCCCGTTTTGTTTTATGGGGCTGTCCAATCCCCAGCTGAACGGTGAACCTCTGGAGTGACTTCACCTCTGAGCTAAAAGGGTATCCGGGAATCCTGCTTTTTTTTTTGAGCGTTGTTTGCTTGATATATTTTTTTCCATCCTTTGAGTTTTAGTTTGTTGCTTAGGAGACACTGAACTTAAGGGTGATGGAAAAACTTGGAAACAGATAGTGGTGATGGTTGAACAACATGGTGACTGTAATTAATGTCACTGAATTGTACATGCAAAAAATTTTGAAATGGCAAATGTTTTGCTACATATATATTTACCACAATTTAAAAAAAAAAAAAAAGAAGGATTTAAATCAGCAGTAATGGGACAGATTGACATCATGCGCCTCTTGACATGACGATCAAGAAGGATGCAACATCACTTCTGTGGTGTTCCTGCAATAATGCATAACTTAATCTAACCATGAGAAAATGTCAGAAAAAGTCAAACTGAGGGACACTCTACAAAGTAATAGGCTTGTACTTTTCAAAAATGTAAAGTTCTGGAAGACAAAGACTGAGGAACTGTTACTGATTAAAGGAGATTTAAGAGACGCAATAACTGAATGCAATGAGAAATCCTAACCTGGAACCTGGACCAGAACTTTTTTTTTCCCTACAGTAAAAGATATTTTTGGGACAATTGGCTAAATTTGAATAAGTTCTGTTGATTAGATAATAAATAATGCAGACTGAAATATTATTTTTTATTGTGCTTTAGATGAAGGTTTACAGAGCAAACTAGTTTCTCATTAAACAATTAATACACATATTGTTTTGTGACATTGGTTACCAACCCTGTGATGCGTCACTACTTTCCCCTTCTCGACCTTGGTTTCCCCATTTCCATTCATCCAGCTTTCCTGTCCCCTCCTGCCTTCTCGTCCTTGCCCCTGGGCTGGTGTGCCCATTTAGTCTCATATATATGGTTGAGCTACGTGTATTATTGTTTGTTTTATAGGCTTGTCTAATCGTTGGCTGAAGGTGAACCTCAGGAGTGACTTCAGTACTGAGTTAAAAGGGTGCCTGGGGGCTGTACTCTTACGGTTTCTTCAGTCTCTGTCAGGCCAGTAAGTCTGGTCTCTTTTTGTGAGTTAGAATTTTGTTCTATATTTTCCTCCAGCTCTGTCTGGGACCCTCTTTGTGATCCCTGTCAGAGGAGTCAGTGGTGGTAGCCAGGCACCATCTAGTTGTGCTGGACTCAGTCTGGTGGAGGCTGTGGTAGTTGTGATCCATTAGTCCTTTGGACAAATCTTTCCCTTGTCCCTTTGGTTTTCTTCATTCTTCCTTGCTCTAGACGGGTTGGGACCAGTGGAGTATCTTACACGGATGCTCACAAGCTTTAAGACCCCAGACACTACTCACCAGAGTAGGGTGTAGAACATTTTCTTCATAAACTATGTTGTGCCAATTGACTAGATGTCCCCTAGGACCATGTTCCCCAGTCCTCAGCCCAGTAATTAAGTCCCTCAGGGAGTTTGGATATGTTTGTGAAGCTTCTATGACCTTGCTTTGGTCAAGTTGCGATGACTTCTCCAGTATTGTCTACTGTCTTACCCTTCACCAAAGTTACTATTTATCTATTGTATATTTAGTTTTTACCTCCCTAACTCCCACTCCCTTGTAACCATCAAAGATTGTTTCTTTTTGTGTGTAAACCTTTTCATGAATTTTTATTATAGTGGTCTCATACAGTATTTGTCCTTTTGTGATTGCCTTATTTCACTTAGCATAATGCCCTGCAGATTCATCTATGCTGTAAGATGCTTCGAAGATTGATCACTATTCTTTATTGTTGTGTAGTATTCCACTGTGTGTATGTGCCATAGTTTGTTTATCCATTCATCTGTTGATGGGCACCTAGGTTTGTTTCCATCCTTTCGCTATTGTGAATAATGCTGCAATGAACATGGGTGTGCATATGCCTATTTCGTGCACTGAAATATTGAGGGATCAAAGGACACTATGTCTGCAATTTGCTTTCAAATTATTGAGCAAAAATAGACATATTTCTCCTTCCAATAAAAACAGATGTATGTAAATATATTAGAGAGGGAAGTGATATTGCAAATGTTAACAACTGGGAAATCCGGATAAAGGGTATAGGGGAGTTTTGTACTATTCATACAAGTTTTCTGCAGGTTTGAAATTAATTTTTAAAAGCTTACAAAAGAAAAATGAAAACCAAAACAAAACCCAAATAACCAAACATAAAATGAAACAGAGAAATAAAAGTTGTCTGAAATTCCACTAGGTAGTTACAAGTACACTTATCTCTTTTTCTCTCTCTCTCTGTATCACTCTTATTTTAAAATAAAAATATTATACTGAACATATTCTTTGTAGCCTTTATTTGTTCTTCTTAGCAATATATTGTGAATATATTGTGAATATATTTCTTTAATTCCTAAATTAAAGAAACTTTTTTTTCTTCACATTTTCTTCTCCTACTGTGGGCTGTTAGAGTGATAGACCTGAAACTCTGCAGCCTTGATGTGATAAAGAAGTGTGAATTTCTTTTAATCATAATCTGATTATAAAATAATTTCTTCTTATGTATCTTTAATTACTCCTATTAAGCCTTTTTTTAAACAACACATCACTATCGGCAATTCTCTTGTTTATTGACTGTCTCTGGGATATTGTGTGCCTGGCTCATGCTATGTGCCCAGTGCCTAGAATAATAGCTAGCAAACAGTAGGCGCCCTATAAATATTTCTTGAATGCATAATGAATGAGAGGCCTGGTAGAGACCATTGTCTTCTCTCCCAGAGTTCATATACTGATGTGTGTAACAAAGTGATCTTCATCTTCTGACTCGAACTCTGAAGTGATGAAATCAACGTGAAAAAGAGAAATTATTAAATAAGTCATTTTTAAATTGCTGAAAGAATAAGAGTCTGAGAAGAGCAGGAATGGTATTAGCAAAGCTTTTAGAAATTTAAGGCACGCGTCGCATTTTGGACTTATAGTTTCCTTATGAATGCTCACAGCATAAAAATCACAGCACAAAGAGGAGATTCTCACCTGAACACATTTTTATAATACAATACTGGCCGCTTAAAGTAAAGCAGACAGAAATGCAAGGCTGGAGAAAAAACTATAGAATGTCAGCTTTTAAAATATTACTAATTCAACACATTGACAGTTTCTCACTCCAAATTATAACAATCAACTATCAACTGCTTCCATTGAAAACAAGAAAGCTGAACCGAAGGAAATTTATGCCTGGGATGGTAAAGGAAGTGCTTTGGGAGGTATGGCCTAGAAAACTGGGTTTAGTCAGAGAAAGTCAGAATAGGTACTAAGTATAGGCGGTAAAATAAATCATCATTGATAGTATAAATATATTACTCTGTATTGGGAATCATGTAGAATATTAAAAACTATGTTACAGATTTATACATATATATATGTATGTCTATGTATGTGTAATATCTATTGAGAAAGACAGCTTGAGGAGAGAAAGTAATATACAAGACGGAACAAAAACTAAGGAGTTTTTCATTCTAATTAAGAACAGATGTACTCTTAGTGAGGTTTTCAGGTTCTTAGAGAAAAGAGAACCTATAGCTTAAGTTTCCTCTGAGTGGCCAGCACATTATTTTACTACTGTTATAAGCACAGTATATGTTGCCATTTCCAGTTTTACTTCACAGTTTTGATAATTAATTTCATCCCTTACAAATAAACGTAAAACTCTTACGATTCTATGATAGTGCAGAGCCGTGGCATGAACGATGCTGCGAGGTGGCAGTTCTGGAGGAAGACCCACTGTTCTGCTTTGGTCAGCGCCTGAACAATGAGATCTTCCGCTTTGGCTGCCTGGCCCCTACCCAGAGAAATCATGGTCACGTGATGCGTTGTTCCTTTTAACTCTTGTGCAAATCTCAGGAGAAGGCCAGTGGGGTCGATCCCTGTATGTGGGGAAGTATATAAAACTGTTAACTTATTTTATTCCCTCTTAAAAACACAAGCCAGTATTTACTGAGTCGTGGTGGGAGAAGGTGTAGCCATAGTGGAAAGACTATAGGCTTTGAAATTAGATGGAGTCCAGAGTTCAGATTTTGGCTTTGTCACTCACTACCCAAGTGACCTTGGTTTTCTAACATATGGAGATGATAATATTGACCTAAGCAGTAACTGCTGGTTCTACTCCAATGTTTATTTGTCCCTTCCTCCTCTGTAGATGAAGCTCAGCGTTATTTGAGGTGGCTGTGTACCCAGCTAAAATGTTACATTTTTAGCTTCTCTTGCAGCTAGGTATGGATGTTTAAGTTTTGTGAATAGGTTTTGGCAGCAAAAGTTTGTTAGCAAAAGTGTTCTGTAATACTTCGGATGTCTCCTTAAAGGGAGCAGATATGCCCTTCTTTCTTTGCTCTCTTCTGTTGTTTACAACATGGATGTGATGGCTACAGCCCCTAGCTGCCATCCTGGGTTGAGTTTTGAAGAAATTGACAGCACTTATTATGAGTATGTCAGGCTTACAACCAGTTGCCATCAAGTCCATTCCAACTCATGGCGACCCCAGGTGTGCAGAGTAGAACTGTGCTCCATAGGGTCTTCAAGGCGTCAGCCTTTCGGAAGCAAATTGCCAGGCGTTTCTTCCAAGGCACTCTGGGTGGGTTTGAACTGCCAACTTTTTGGTCAGTAGTCAAATGCTTAACCAATTACACCACCCAGGGACTCCGTGAGGCTTATAGTCAGGTGTTTTACACAAGAAAAACTCCAGGTGAGAAAACCTCCAGGTGGAGACACTCTGGCTAAGGTTTTTGCTTAATGGGCTCAAAATTTTAAAATGGTGAATTCTGAAGACAAATCAGATTTGGAGGCTATGAAGAATGAAAGATAAATGAAGAAAATATTTTGCTTAGGCTTTGTACAGCAAACACAGTATAAAAGAAAAAAAAAGGATTTGGAGGACTACAAGGACTTGGCCAGCAAGGCCAATTTCTGATAGTTTGTTTTTTATATATCTATAAATACATATATTATTATATCTATATATACACATATATAAATATATGTAAGTATATATACATATTCACAAATCAAGTTTAATCAAAACAGTTAATAAATGTAAGGGCAATCCCATATTTCAGATCAATAATTCATGTTTGAAAGGTATTTTGTGCATGGAAAATTAGCACTGATAAATTTTTCCATATTTGTGAATCTTGGAAGTCTCAATCCTCTTTGTTGTTCTATATTTTTAGAAAGATAATTCTTAATATAGTTTAAAGTTTTTCCAAAATATTTAAACAAGAATACGAAAATATTTTAAATACCGAAACCTGACACTTTTAGAATTGCCTTTTCCCATCTTTTCATTGAAACTGTGCCAGCATCTCAAGTGTTCACCAACAGCTTACCGTCAGAGTGGATAAGTATCAATGGAGTTCTGGCACTGGATTCTTTATATGGTTCTTTCAAGTTAATTTCAGTCGTATGAAGATATTCACTTCCCAGATTTTCAGTAACAAATTTTCTCACTGAATTCTTTAAACACTCTGGTCTAAGAATTTTTACCTAGAGCAGAAAACATAAGGTAAATTTAAACAGCACCTAGAGGGATATCTCCTATGGTAAAATGAAGCAAAACTAAGAAGTATTCACTGTTTAGCTTTTCAGTCAGCGTTTTCTGGTGTTAGTTGGAGGGGGTGCAGTTTAATTAATGGGAGAGAGTCTATGTGTGGTGTGGAATCCGCCCCCGCTGCTCTTGACCTTCCTGTGGCCCTTCCTGGATACCAGGACCACTTGGGCCTCTATCTCTTTTAGAATCTGACTGAGATCTTGCTTTGGATGAGAAAATCCAAGTCATGCCCCCGATCCTGGGGAAAAAAAAACAAACACAAAAACCTTTCCCCCTTTCCCCTGGGTTCCTTCCTGCTCTGCTGTACATGTCTGGAGAAAGGAAACCCCATGGTATAGGGAGGAATTAAAACAAACAAACAAAAAAGTCCAGGATAGCACAAGGGCCAGGGTCTGTCCCTGCACCATTTATGGCACTGGAGGCAGGCAGATCCCAAAAGCGACAGGGAAGAAGGGGCTGAGCCATGTGCTCTCAGTTCATCTTTCAAATTTACCAGTCTTATAAGTTCCTCCTCCTCCCTAGGGAGGAGTGAATAAGGGGACAAGGAGGTGTGTCAGGAGCGTTACTCTAACCAAACTCCCTCCACGTGAAAGAAACATTAAGAGAGGAATATAAGTGCATCCTTCAAACATTAATGTTTGGTAAATGTTAGCTTTTAAAAATTGGTATATTTTCCTTATAAAAGTTTAATTTGAAAGATTTTAGTAATAATGTTCTGAAAACATTTAGAATATTAATATTTTTTTCATAGCAGATCTTACCAAAATAAGTCTTTGAAATGAAGTGAGTTTCTCCCAGGGAAAATTTATGGGACTACACATTTCTTCATCTTCATTCAAAAGTTTAGCTACTTCATCTAATGCACAATTGAAAAAAAAAAAAGTTCAGCTGCGTTTAATTTAGAGAAGGAAATTGAGATTAGCAATCAAATACTTTGGATCACTAAAAGATACCACAATGAATATTTTGTTATGAATTTGTGACTTTTTTTTAACATGGCTGACTTCTTTTAAAGTGAGCTTTGTTGTCGTAGGATATGAGGCATCGGTAACTGTCCTTCGTACCTTACAAGAGGTGGACATTAAGGCAGATTTGAGTTTTCGCTTGGTCCTGGTGAGCCGATCGATGAGCAGTGATATAACAGCATGGCGGGCAGCTGAAGGAGCAAAAAGAAGGGCGTGGCCACCAACACTTTATCACCTGCTCCAGCGTATGGGATGTTTTTCCGGTGAATACAAAATGAGTCGGCACTAACTCCAGAGGTTAAAGATTTCTATTCATGATCCACAGGTATAGGAAATGGGAATCAAATGGAAATGCAAGGAGATTATCACATTTTTGAAAAATTTAAGACTATAATTTTTTTATACTGCCTCCTCTTACCACTGCATTAGACTCCTACTGGCTCACACTCTCTCACCAGGTGGAAATGGGGCTGCTTTTAGTCTTCACTTCCAGTGATTCCAGACACAGTTATTATCTGCACCTACCTTATATTTCTATGATATTTCCCAACGTATAACTCGAAACACAACTTAGATTATACAAACAGCCTATTTGCATATAGCTAATTCAGGTTTCTTGAGTTAAAAAGAAAAAAAGAAAAACACTCATGATACATGAACATCTACAGTTACAAAATGGGTAAATTTGGAGTTATTTGCAAAATAAAAAGATGTGTCATTTCACTAAAATGGCCAATAAGAGTTCCTTTATATAAAAGTTATTGGCTCCAATCTTCCAATATAATAAGTAATGGATCCCAGATGGATTAGAGACCAATGCAACAAAATAAAACAATAATGACCTAGTGAGAAAAATCTAGTGGAGGAGACCTTCTTACTCAGAACTGGAAAACACGAAGTTATAAAAGAAAAAAAAAAAAGACATAATCGACCATACAAACAAACATTTGTATGGTAGAGATACTATAAACAAATCCACTGGACAGTTAATAGACTGGGAAAAATGTTTGAATGAAGAGGTTAATATCTATAATAAGACAAAAAAACCCAAACCCTTTGCCACTGAGTTGATTCTGACTCATAGCGACCCTGTGGGACAGAGTAGAACTGCTCTATAGAGTTTCCAAGGAGCTGCTGGTGGATTCCAACTGCTGTCCTTTTGGTTAGCAGCCAAGCTCTTAACCACTGTGCCACCAGGGCTCCATAAGAAGACAAGAGGTTAATTATCTATAACATTAATAGAACTCTTACAGACTGGCAAAAAGGGGGTAAGCAACCCAACAGAAAAATAGGCCAAGTATATGAATAGGTAAATCCAAATGGTCAACAAACACTGAAAAGATACTTAACCTTGCTAAGAGTCAACAAAATTCAAATTAAAGTACTTTAAAAGTGTCCAGATTGGTAAAAGTTAAAAAAATTAATACCCCTATTAGAAAGGAGGTGCTCTCTGTATTGCTGTGGAAACATATATTATCGCAGACTAAAAAAAGAACAACCTGGCAGCAAGTATGAACATCAAACACAAGATACTTTTAACCCAGTGATTCTACTTTTGAAATCTATAGAATTAGAAATAAAAACAAATAGAATATGTATGTTTATGTTGCTGCATAACATAATTATTATGGCAAAAATATGGAAGAAAAATGAAGAAAAACATGGAGGGAAACAAATTGGGCTGTATCTTGATGTGGGAGAAGTGGCAGGGAAAAGCAGAGGTTAAAGTTCAAACAGATAAACAAAAAGGAAAACTTAAACGTTGAAAGTTATTTAAAATAACATTGACTTCCTATGTAAATTTTTTTATTTAGTGATAGTATTAGTAGTATGACTGATTTTTACTTTACTATACCATGTGTGTATACACACACATACACAGTATAATTATATGCATGTAATTTTATTTTGTTATAGGTCAAAGTTTACATTGCAAATAGTTTCTCATTTAAAAATTTATACACAAATTGTTTTGTGACATTGGTTGCGATCCCCACAACGTGGCAGCACTCTCCCCCTTTCCACCCCAGGTTCCTCTGTGCATTCGTCCAGTTTTCCTGTCCCCTCCTGCCTTCATGTCTCTGCTTTTGGGCAAGTGTTATCCATTTGATCTGGT
Organism: Dugong dugon; assembly: GCA_030035585.1. Lineage (NCBI taxonomy): Eukaryota > Metazoa > Chordata > Mammalia > Sirenia > Dugongidae > Dugong > Dugong dugon. The sequence goes on along the minus strand of CM057469.1, from coordinate 14,656,933 downwards.
ATACTTGACTGAACTAAGAAGCATATTTCTCACGTGTTGTATGTTTGTTTTATAGGCCTGTCTAATCTTTGGCTGAAAGTGGATTTTGGGAGTGGCTTCAGTTCTGAGTTAGCAGGGTGTCCGGTGGCCAGAGTCTCAGGGGTTTCTCCAGTTTGTCAGACCAGTAAGTCTGGTCTTTTCTTGTGAATTTGAATTTTGTTCTACATTTTTCTCCTGCTCTGTCCGGGGCCCTCTCTTGTGATCCCTGTCAGAGCCATTGGTGGTGGTAGCTGGGCAACATCTAGTTCTTCTGGGTCCCATATAATTTTTAAAGTGCATAGGTGGTATATAAAATGAAGGATATAAGTAGGCTTGTTCAGATTCAAAGTTCAAAACTAGCATGGTGTCATGGAACGAGTGTGGTATATTTAATCTCTCTGAAACTAATTCCTCATCTTATGATGGAGTTCTAAATTATCACTTCACAAGATTGTTGTGAGGATTACATTAAATAACATGCGAATATGTTAGGACACAGTTATGTTCCTTCCTTCAATCTTTTCATTATATAAGACATTGGACTACTTTATAGAACGAGAATCTACACACGCACACACGCACACGCACACACGCATGTGCATAATTAAGTTAGAGTAAAACACTAAATATTTTCTTACTTTTCTCCAGTGAAGGCTTTTCTGCTTGGAAGGGTATGCTCATCAGAAAATCAACAGCCTTGCTGTTGTTAAAAGCATCCCACTGTGATTTATTTGATAGGAGGGATTTGCATAGGAGTGAAAACGGTTCCAGCTGACTGCTGACATATTGGCACTGCTTCCACCTGGATTCCGACAGCCACCGAAGATGCTGATTTTTACATCTTTCAAATATGCCTAATAGGAAAGGAAAATGATCACATTAAAAGAGAAATCTTTTTACCTTTTAGTTACTCATCACAAAGTAGATGCTCAATAAATATTTGTTGTTGAGAAAAAAAACCATTTTATATAAAAATGAATTACATAAAAGGTCATTTTAAAAGCAGATTTAAGTCTTAAAAACGGTAGTATTTTATTAAAACTAGAATCCTGGTAAAAGTTAAGACCCTTTCTTTGTTGTTCATCAGAGTATTTACTGTTTATTACAAGAAAAAATTGGAAACAACTTAAGTGTCTAACTTAAGACAGTGGCTGAATAAATTTTGGTACACCCCAAATTGGAATGTTTTGCAGACATTAAATAAGGGAGTCTAAGGGTCGCTATGAGTCAGAATGGACTCAGTGACAATGGATTAAGTATATTTGTTGACAGAGAGAATTATTTATGATGTATTGTTAGTTAGAAAAATGTAGGAATAAGTGTGTACAACAAAGTCACTTTTTCTTTTAAAGAATGCTTGTGTGTATTTAGGAAAAATAATGGAAGGAAAATAACACAAAAACATTAATAGTGGTTATCTCTGGATGCTGAAATTACAAAAGACTTCTTTTCTTCTTTTTGCTTATCTGTAAATTCTCATAGTTTTAATAATAAACCATATTGCTTGTATAATAAAAAATACCAATGGAAGCTATTTAATTTTTTTGTTTGTTTAAGTTATTAAGCTATCGGTATCTATTTTTTTGCTAGCGAAAGAATACTAATAAATCCATAAAATCATTCATTCATTCAAAAGTACTTTGCCAAACATCCACTATGTACCAGGCTTTAGCACGAGTAAAGACAAACACAAAACAAAACAACCCACATGTGTGGCATCCTTCACAGCAACTCTTTTCATGCTTTCATTCTGACTGCTGGTCTTTGCTAATAGTCTCCAAACCCTTGACAAAGGTTCCTCCAAACCATGGCTTTTTCCCTCCCTCAGTGGGAGGGTCAGACCTCCTTTAAGCGTTGTATTTTTCTGGAACTTAAAATGTACCACACAGGAGCATTTGGAAAGATTAAAAAGTTGAGTCATTTTGTCTAATCTTTTTGGATAAGCATGATCTTTGTGGTTCAAATTTTCAAGGGATTTCCATCAGAAAGTAAGGGCAACTGCAGTTAGGAGGAGTAAAGTTGAACTCCTGGTGGTATCTAATCAATGTATGTGTCCCTCTTTGACCACCATTAGGTATTTTTCTTTGTGGATTAGAATTACAGTAACTGTAGTAATTGCCATTTATTCATTCATTCATTAAAAAATTATAGAGTAGCAATTACGTGTTCAACAGTGTAGGGATTACAACAAGGAATTAGACATTGCAATTGACCTCAAGCTGCTCTGAGTCTAGTCAGTTAAAGAAGCATTAACTTGGAGGGGCACTTTAGAAATATTTTATAGTATTTTACAGGACACAGGTTTCTAATGGCTTTTTACTAAATCCAGAGTAATTACTTTTACTTACTATTAATTTTAGGCTGGGGCATCACACCTTTAATATTTATCAACATGCCAGAATTTAAGAAGATATTCCATTCTTCATCTGATAAGGACCCAATGTCATTATGCATTAGATTTTCACTAGCATTACTTTGCATGATTGCAGTGCAAAGCCGAAAGGAGAAGCAAAGTTTATGTTGATTAAATAGAGCTGAAGAAACCACCTATAGGGAAAAGGATAACTGTTAGACTAGCTCACTTAGATTAAAATAAGTATGCAAAATTCACATTAAAAAAATCTCACCTTAAAAATATTTCTTGTCAACACCTCTATTGCATTTTTAATATGCTTGCTCAAGGAGTTTTTCTCACTTTCCAAGTCAGGTTTTTTTGAGAGATTTGTAACTTTATGAACTTTTTCCTCCTTTTTCAAACTAGAAGCTGACTTAAAGTGTTCTTGTTCTTTGCTTTTGGAAATTACCGATAAAACAAACACCCGACGAAACCAGTCTAGGGAAAACTGGTACATGTAGTTGACGTGTTTAAGTTCAGCTACGAGAAAGTAGAGCAGGGCACCTTGCGTAGCTATGGGAAGGTAGCTTTTACGTGTCGCTTGAATGTCACACTCTGCTTTTTCTGTTGCTTTGATGCGCTTTGAGATTTCACTTGAAGTCATTTTGGATTTTTTTAAGGTGTCTATGATATCTTCATCATCTAATATGCATCCTAAAGACAAACAAGAAGTGACTTTAAATAAAAATCATTGTAATACTAAGCGGCTGTTTCCTCATTCCATATTCTTTATGTGCAAGTTTTGGCTGTTGGCTTTTTGTTGCTTTTGTTTTGGAGAGGGGCTCTCACATGGAAACAGGTCATATTTCCACTAAATTTGATGAAAGGCACGCACGCCTCACTTCCCACTCCCCCATCTCTTCTTTATACATATTCCTTCAGTGCTTGCGGACTCTAGTTTATTATAGGCACATAGTAAGTAACTGTCTTCATTGTAAGGAATACATTTTACCTTGCGACCCACTCTACACATAGAATATGAAAATAAAAGTTTCAGAAAATAGCACAGTGACACTTTGTATTCTATTTTATTAAACAAATAAAACTGATGATAACCAATGAAATTGATTTCTCAATCAGCTAATAGGTTGTAGTTCAGCTTTTGAATAAAACACTGCTGTAGAAACGCAGATAATAATTCTCCTCCCTTCAAATATTAAAAGCAGCCCTCATATTTCCATGGTAAGTTTTCTATTTTATGAGATAAACATTCCCATTTTCTTCAACTGCTTTTTTATGATTTGATTTCTGGACCCCTCAAGACCCTTGATGCTCACCTCTAGATACACTTTAGTTTGCAAAGAAACCAAAAAACCCATTGCCGTCAAGTCAATTCCAACTCATAGTGACCCTATAGGACAGAGTAGAAATGACCCCATAGGGTTTCCAAGGAACAGCTGGTGGATTTGAACTGTTGACCTTTGGGTTAGCAGCCGAGCTCTTAACCACTGTGCCATCAGGGCTCTGGTTTACAAAGGGCCCTCTTAAAACGTGGCATCTAGAACTAAACACAGTATTTCAGCTTAATACGACCACTGCAGGCCATGAAGGGGTTGTTCTATTCCATGATCTGGATACTATGTTTTTATTGCTACAGATGAAGTTTTCCAAGTAACATCTTCTACATTAGACCTCTTTTTCTTTTTTTTTGTAAACATGGCTGCAAAAACCGAGTTACTGACTTCATTTTTTCAATAGCAGGAAACACTCTGGGAAAACCTAATTTATTGAGTAATGTTTTGTTTCAGACTAGGTTCTTCTGTTCTTGGCTGCTATATTTTTTTCTTCATCCTCCCTTGCCTAGTGAATATATATATTTTTAAATGCCGTGCTATATCTTTTATCTTGCTAATGCTGAATGTGGCCAACTCTGTCCTAACTTGGTTTGTTCTGATGTAGTTTCATTGATGCTTTGGACATTTTATCTTGAACCAGTTGTTCTGCCTTCGCTTCCCTTAAGTTTCAGATCTGGTTGTTGGTTTCTATGTGCTTTTTTTGTACCTGAAGTCGTGTAGATGGGAGAGGGGGAGATATATGTGGGATTCTTCCCTTTCTTTGAGATTCCATTAAATGTCTTAAATGAAGACTTGGGTCTGTTAATCGTTTACCCTCTGCCCTTGAGCTTTAGCAAGTTTCCCCAACTTAGTATAGAGACCTGAAAGATGGCAGTTCTTTCCAACTCTGTTCAGATCCCTTGGTGGTTTTCTGTTATTATTCCAGGGCTTTCTACTCAATTCTTTGGTCTGCTTCTTCCCAAATTGTGGGATATTAATAAGAATGCTCAAAATTAAGAAAAAAATTTTTTAGTCTGTTTTGCTCCTGGGGAGTCTTCATGCCCTCCTAAAACACTCTGCTTCTTCCCTTTTCTAAAATTTAAATAAAAAATAAAATTTGTTTATTGTTATTGCTAAATTCTTGCCCTAAATTTTTTTTTCTAAATTTATTTTACTAAAGTATCAGAGTCAAGGGAAAGTCTTTAAAGCAGAGGAAACAAACTAGTGGCCTGAGAGTCAAATCTGGCCTCAAGATATGTTTTGTTTATTCTACACAGTTTAGAAAAATTTGAATTAGCTATGTGTAGGAATACTCCAAATAGAAGCACCTGACTGGAACAGGATAGCCAACCCCTGTTTGAATCAAACTCCATATTGTTAACTAGACTCCATTTTGAATCAGACTTCAGCTTGACTAAAGCCTCAGCCTCTGCACTCCTGAGAATGTAGCCCATTGACTTCCCTAAACTTTAAAGCTCTTAGCAAATAAAGGTGGGGGTGAGAATGTGGCTGTTCCAGGAAAGGTCTGTTGATTATGATGTTGGTGGTCTCTGGCTGCATGCCCCCCACCACCCCCCAGGTTTGCTGACGTTAAAGATTATAGTGTTGATGGCCTCTCTGTACTCACCCCATTTTACTGTTAGTCATGTGCTGTCCCTCATTTACCCTCCCCATCTTACCATATGAAGGCTCACCTTTCCCTTGGAAGATGGGAACACTTGGTAGATTCCCCTCTGTTCTGGGATTTCCAGGTTTGTGAATTGTATTACCCTCAATAAATCTCTTTGCTTTTACTTTAACAGAAGTGAGCATTCTTACTCTACAACAGCCAAGAGCACTAATAAACTGGGCAATTTCACATGCAAGTCTGGATTTTTAGCTTTTCTTGGAAAACAGAAAGATCTGGCAGGCAACATTGGGCTTGCATATCAGACCATCGGCTTTTAGATTAGATATATAATAATTAGCAGTGAACTTCAGAGTTGTGTGGAGACTTTTAAAAATGAATACAAGCCAAAGCCCCACCTTTAGAAGTTCTGATTCAATAAGTCTGTGGTGGAACCCACTGGGCATTTGTATTTAAAAAAAGAAAGAAAAAAACTCCACAAGTGATTCTTAGACATATGCCGTTAATTGAAAACTAAAGCATTTGAGAAACCTGACAGCCCACATGAGTCAAGAGTGAAAAAGAACTGACACCCATTGTTAGATAAATAGTATTTTATCACAGTTGAGTGAGGGGCAGATGTATTAGTGTGCCTTGGTAATTTATGTTTCTTTATATTTAATTGTTGTGAAGTCCGTGTTTCTTAAACACTTCGTGTGGTGAGCAGGAAAATAGTTTCTACTGCTATTTTAATAAACAGCATATTTTAATGGAAGACATAAGCCACTGGATTGTTTCCTATCATAAGATCTTTCAGTTATTAATACTCGAGGACCACCTAATCTTTAGGTTTCTGTAATGTAACTTGACATGTATAACAAATGTCTAGTACCTGAAGCACAGGCATAGAGATTACAAGGGAATTAACCAGCTGCTATAACATTTGTCCTTCAATTTATACTGGCTATATGATGGTCGTTATAGGGTCACTATGAGTCGGAATCAACTCGATGGCAATGGGTATGGTATGGTATATGATGGCAAGGAGCCCTGGTGGTGTAGTTGTTAAGAGCTCCGCTGCTAACCAAAAGGTCAGCAGTTCAAATCCACCAGTTGCTCCTTGGAAATCCTGTGGGGCAGTTCTACTCTGTCCTACAGGGTCACTGTGACTTGGAACCGACTTGATGGCACCTAACAACAATATGATGGCAAATGTCCCATGGCATAATGAGCTTAAGCAAAGATGGAAACTGAGGAACATAAAAATTTACAATGTTTTAATTTTAGAAATAATAAACCTCTGTTCACCTACGTTAATTAGTCATCTGGTGGAAATGGCGATTTGGTATTGTTGGTACCAATCCAGAATGTATCCTTAAAAACTTTTTATTCTGTCCTTTACAAAAATAGGCAGAGCTCTCTTAGTATTATTCAATATCTTGACTTACCTTGTGTTTTCTGCAGTAAATTTAATGTTTTTTCCTCCAGTTCTTCAAGAGTTATAGCATCAAGGGAAATACTCTCCAACAGTTGGAAACGTTGATTTTCTAAATGAGGGACTTCATGCATTACCACGGTAGATAGGAGTTGATCTTGTAAACCTTGGAATGTTACCGTGAAGTTGATCATAGTAACAAAGTTATGAACTGATGGAAGAAAATGAGGGTTGGCTATTTCTGTAGATATGTATAACCTAAAACATGGGAAAGGCACCAGTTATTCAAAGAACGTACAGAGGAAAAAAGTAAAACTAATTTGTTTAATAATGGAAAATGTACTTTTCATGGAAGTAAACAACATTAATTTTTAATATTATCCAGTCTTGTACACAAAGTAGGTTCTCAATTTATATTATGTGAATACATTTGCTATTTAAGACTTTAAAAAATACAACCATAAATTATGTTTATGTATACTTGATTGAAGCATAAGGATGAAAAAAATGCTAAGTAGTAGGAGTTTTGACCTGCCAGTAGGTCATTGTAATTCTGTGGTTTCTACTCCGAGTGAGTGAGAAGGAAGCCAATGGAGGGATTTGAGTAGAGGAGTGACATGATCTTATTTAACAGCACATCTCTAGCTGCTATCTTGAGAATAGCCTGGGGGGTGGGTGGGGAAGGATGGAAGTAGGAGACTGGTTAAAAGTGAGAAATAAGGTGGCTTGGAGCAGGGTAGTGACAGTGAGAGTGGTGAGGAGTGGTGAGATTCTAGGTCTTATTGAATATACTCATTACAAAAAAAATGTTGCTGCCTAGTAGACTCTGACTCATAGCGACCCCATGGGTGTCAGAGTAGAACTGTGCTCCACAGGGTTTTCAATGGCTGATGTTTCAGAAACAGATCTCCAAGCCTTTCATCTGAGGTGCCTATGGGTGAACTTGAACCTTCAATCTTTCCATTAAGAGTAAGCATGTTAACCGTTTACACCATCCAGGGACTCCTCAGTCCTCATGTTGTTGTTGTTAGCTGTCACCAAGTTGACTCCAACTCACGGAGACCTTATGTACAACAGAACAAAACACTGTCTGGTCCTGCATCTTCCTCACAATTGCTCACAACTAGAGTCTATTGGTTCAACTATTGCTTCAGTCCGTCTCACCGAGAGTCTCCCTCACCCTCCTTGGCTCTCCACTTCACCAAACATAATGTCTTCCTCTAGTCATTGGTCCCTCCTAATGGTGTCCAAAGCAAGCAGGATGGAAAATGTTCTGTTGTGATCCATAAGGTTTTCATTGGCTAATTTTTGGAAGAAAATCACCAGGCCTTTCTTCCTAGTCTGTCTTAGTCTGGAAGCTCTCTTAGTCTGAAAACTGTTCACCATGAGTGACCCTACTGGTATTTGAAATACTAGCATCGCTTCCAGCATCACAGCAACAAATAAGCCAACACAGTATGACAGACTGTTAGTCCTCAAAAAACCACCAAAAACCAGTTGCTGTTGAGTAGAACTGCCCCACAGGGTTTCCAAGGAGTGCTTGGTGGATTTGAACTGCCAACCTTCTGGTTAGCAGTCAAACTCTTAACCACTACACCACCAGGGTTTCCTTAGTCCTCACAAACAAAAAAAAAAAAAAAAAGAAAAAAGAAAAAACCCACCAAAACCCAAACCTGTTATTGTGGAGTCAATTCTGACTCATAGTCCCTACAGGACAGAGTAGAACTTCCCCATAGTGTTTCCAAGGAGCACCTGGTGGATTCGAACTGATGACTTTTTGGTTAGCAGCTGCAGCTCTTAACCACCAAGCCACCAGGGTTTCCTTAGTCCTCATAGCAACCCAGTACAGCAGGGACTCTTCCTTACTCCCAAATAAGCTGTTAATATCACATGGCCAGAAAGTGACAGAGTAGGGATCCATCACCAAGTCTGCCTTCTAACATGGTGATCTCCACCATCTCCTCAAACACACATATTTCAAACATGGGAACCAGGTTGTCAGTTCAGGAGAATGTAACTTCACTAGCATTTCTAGAGCTACTGTTAATCAGTCATATTGTATCCAGTGAGAAAAAACAATGGGTGAACATGGTGTTTCCCCAAGTGTATATTGTAGAACACTGTTTTCTGGAGAGGGTCCAGTGACTCCAAGCAGTTTTTAAGTCCTTTGGGAAAGAGCCCTGTTTAACTTTGTTTAACCACTTGCTTTTAAAAACCACAAGATCCCTTTTTTACATGACACTGATTAAATTCCTGGAAATTAGGCTTTGAGGACACATCTTGGAACATGTTTTATTAACAGAAGGAAGGAGGCTGGAAGAGAGAATTCCAAGGAGTAAGAACCTGAGGAGAGCCTCCACAGCTGTGTCTAGGGGAAAAGATACACTGGGAACAGACTTAAGAGTCAGGACCACCTTGGTAAAGAGTCGGTCTGTCAGAGTCCCTGTGAAAAATCACATGCAGCAGGTAGGGACTGTTAAAATCATCTCCTAACTGCCCTTGCTGATCACCTGCTCACCCGCTCACCCAGCAATCCTCTGATTATGAATGGACTTTCCCTTATCTCTTCTCACAGGTAGAGATGCACATGACCAGACAACTCAAATGTCTTGTTCCTTTGGGAATGATATTTTGGTGGTAATTAAATTTGGCTATAGAATAATACCATATTTTTACACAAATAACTCGTATCTTCTACCTTTGTTTGCTGACCTTGCCCTACCCCTGGAGGTATTTTCATAAGCGCACTATGCCAATTTTTTTACAGCAACATGTAAAGAAAAATTGGCATAGCAGCGCTTATGAAAATACCTCACAGGGGGAGGATGCAGTTGGCAAACAAACGTAGAAGGTGCGTGATATTTGCATAAAATACAGTACTCTGTGCAGTTGGCCGGTGGAAGTCAGTTTCCAGGCGGCCTGTTACTCCTGGGAACATGGATACAATGTTTTTATCTTCCTAGACAAAATCATATCTTTTTGCTCTAGATAGCAAATATAGATTTTTTTTTTTTTTAAGTAACAGAAGCTCCCCCAACCCTCTTCAATAAAATGTTAGGCAAACAGATTGAACAGAGCTTCTCTGGATAAAGTGGGGTTAGGCTTCCTGGCTCAAGACTCTTTATGGAACTCATAATGTTACATGGGGCACGGTTTAAGAAATACTGTCTTGGAGTGACTTGATAAATAAAAACTCTGTTCCCAACTCTGTATACTGATGAATGTGATTGGCAACAAATTATGAAAAAGAACCTTCAAAAGGCAAAATCTCACTTCCTCCTGCAGGCAGAGTGTAGGTTACATTTGAGTCCAGGACTGAAATACTGGGCCTCCAACGTTGTCTTAAAAATATAGATATTTTATTCAATTTAAATGTAAAAGACATTACCTAAATTTGGAATTGTATTCGGTCTCAGAATCATCAATCCTTATGAAATATTCTCCTCTTTTCTTATAGATATCCTTTTTCAAAATCACCTTTAAACTTGGAGCTAATGTTTCAGGGAGATTCTGAAAAACCCAATAGATGTAAAATTTAAAAATCACCATACAACAAATAAGGTGCAGTCGAAAAGACACAGCGTGGTAAAAATTTAAATCTTATTACAAATCTGGACACCAGTGAAAGGCAGCTCTGAGAGATTTGGCAAGAAAACTCACTTTACTTATTTATTATTTTTGCCCTGACAAAGTTACCTGTCACTTAAAGTTCTTCTTCTTTATTCTGAGTGCATACACTGTATGTGTGAGCTGCATGGAATTAGGGAGTTTGGCCATATTTTCTAAATACCTGCAAGAGGACACTCCCTCCTGTCTTCATAGCATTTTCAATTTTTTTGGTGTAATTGCTGTCCTCGATGGAGAGCTCCTGCAGTCTGGACCCTTCCATCTGACGGATCCAGTTGTGTGCTTGCTTATGTGGGTCGATAAGCAGGGGCCACTGCCGGCCGTTCTTGATCAAGATGGCATTCTCTGCTGAATACTTACCAAGAGGCAGCCCCTGATTATGCCATTGGCGGATCTGGAATGAAAACATTAGTACTTTCACTATTTCATGAGCTTCTTCACAATGTTTAGTATCCTATTGGATATTTTAGGAAGTAAAATAAGTTCTAAAACATTAGTACTTTCACTATTTTATGAGCTTCTTCATAATGTTTAGCATCCTATTGGATATTTTAGGAAGTAAAATAAGTTCTAAAAGGACTAAGGAAGTTAACAATTTTAAAAGACTCTGAATATGGAATTTTTGGTAGGGTGAGTAATCATTCACTAAATTATACTTTTCTGTTCATCAGTCAGGACATTTAGAATGTCCATTACAACAAAGATGCTATGGGAGACAGAAAAGAAAAATAAGACAGAGGACCTGTTTACAAGGATCTTGAACTCTAATGGAAGGATAAGAGTAAGGCATACATGCATCATACATGCAATAATATAGAATCATACAAATATAATAATAGCTACTCTGCTGAGCACCTTCCACCTGCCAAGCACTTATACACATTATCTGTTTAAATTACTATAACAACCCTCATGTCCCAGATGGAGGAACTGAGGCTAAAAGACCTTAGGGTCTTGCCTATGATTATACTGTCAGAACAAGGGGGAGAGGTAGGGTTTGATATAGAAGCTGACTCCAACCCTGATAAGCTTTTCACTCCTTACATGACCTCCCTTTGCCTGCTGCTTCTTCCTCATGCCAGTGTCAGCAGGAAGATGCGTGGAGGTCAGAGAAGGAACAGGAGACCAAGGAGCATTCCAGCCAAAGGCAGCAGGGGCCTCTTCAGGAGAAGCCAAGGATACGCTGGATACCTTTTACTTTAGAACAGAGGAAAAAGTTTTATGTTTAAGCCTAGGAGGAACTTCATGCTATTGAATTTTTCATAAAAGGAGATCTGAAAGACAATGATGAGCCTTGGAAAGCACAAATAATTCTGTTGGTTAGAGGGTAGACTGCATCTGAGTACAAAGAAGACAGGAGTCAGTGTGGTGAGAGAAATTAACTCCAAACCCAATAACACATCAGAGTTGTTATTTTCAAATGCTAATCAATTTCCTGATCGACATGTTTTTCTGTTATCTGACAACCTAAATATATATCCTCAAGCACTACACTTTCACTTCTTTTTGAATTTTAGATAAATGGGCTCAAGCATAACAACGATCATCAGGATGGCAGAGGACCAGGCAGTGTTTCGTTCTGTTGTAGGTGGGGTCACTATGAGTCAGAACCGACTCAACAGCACCTAACAACAACAGATAAATGAAACCTTACAGCATAACCTCCTTTGTACCTGGCTTTATCCATGTTGTTCTGTAGCTGTATCCATTCATTCTCATTGCTGTAGAGCATTCCATTTTATTATAACAAGATTTATTTATCCATTCTACTGTTGAGGACACTTAGATTGTTTTAAGGTTTTGGCTATTATGAATAACAATGAATTTTTTTTATACATGCTTATCGATTCACCCATGTATGTATTTTTGTTGGGTAAAAACCTAGGAGTCGAATATCATAGGATATATGTATTTTTAAAAATTAGTAGCTAATTTCTAGAACACTTCATTGTGCTCACGAGGAACCTGTACACAGATCAAGAGGCAGTTGTTCAGACAGAACAAGGGGATACTGCATGGTTTAAAGTCAGGAAAGGTGTGTGTCAGGATTGCATCCTTTCACCATACCTATTCAATCTGTGTGCTGAGCAAATAATCCGAACAGCTGGACTATAAGAAGAAGAAAGGGGCATCAGGATTGGAGGAAAACTCATCAACAGCCTGTGATATGCAGATGACACAACCTTGCTTGCTGAAAGTGAAGAGGACTTGAAGCACTTACTGGTGAAGATCAAAGACCACGGCCTTCAGGATGGATTACACCTCAATATAAAGAAAACAAAAATCCTCACAACTGGACCAATAAGCAACATCATGATAAACAGAGAAAAGATTGAAGGTGTCAAGGATTTCATTTTGCTTGGATCCACAATCCATATCCATGGAAGCAGCAGTCAGGAAATCAAAAGACGCATTGCATTAGGCAAATCTGCTACAAAAGACCTCTTTAAAGTGTTGAAAAGCAAAGAATGTCACCTTGAAGACTAAGGTGTGCCTGACCCAAGCCACGGAGTTTTCAATTGCCTCATATGCATGCGAAAGCTGGGCAATGAATAAGGAAGACCGAAGAAGAACTGACGTCTTAGAATTGTGGTGTTGGCGAAGAATACTGAATATACTATGGACACCAAAAGAACAAACAAATCTGTCTTGGAAGAAGTACAACCAGAATGCTCCTTAGAAGGAAGGACGGCGAGATTACATCTTACATACTTTGGACACGTCAGGAGAGATGAGTCCCTGGAGAAGGACATCATGCTTTGTAAGGTACAGGGTCAGCGAAAAAGAGCAAGACCCTCAGTGAGATGGATTGACACAGTGGCTGCAACAATGGGCTTCAAGCATAACAACGATTGTGAGCACGATGCAGGATCGCACAGTGTTTCGTTCTGTGGTGCACAGGGTCGCTATGAGTTGGAACTGACTTGACAGCCCCTTCTAACAACAACAAAAAGTATCATAGTATTCTGAAATGATTGTAGCATTTTACATTCTCATAGGCAATTTATGAGAGTTTCTGTTACTCCAAATTCTTCCTAACTGTTGATATTGTCAGTCTTTTAAATTTTAGTGCTATTTGGCAGATGCATGTGGTATCTAATTTTGGTTTTAATTTGCATTTTGCTGATGAATAATGAGGTTAAGCATATTTTCATATGTTTATTGGCCATTTGGATATTCTCTTTTGTGAATTGCCTATTCAAGGCTCTTGCCCATTTATCTACTAGGTTTTATGTCTTGTTTGTTGATGTGTAGTGGTTCTTTTTACTTTGTGGACAGGGTCCTTTGTTCAATATACATATTGCAAATATCTTCTCTTACTCTTTGGCTTGCCTTCATATTATCTTAATGGTGTCTTTTGATGAACAGAAGTTCTAAATTTTAATGGAATCCAATTTATCAATTTTTTTCTTTTATTGTTAGTTTTGTTTGAGAAATATTTTCTTAATGTAGGGTCATGTAGATATTCTCATAAATTATGCTTTATCATTTTGTCTTTCACATTTAGGTCCACAATTTAGCTACAACTGAATTTTCATGTGTGACACGAAGTTATAGCCAAGTTTATTTCTTCTTTTTTTTTTTCTTTATGGATATTCGATTACCTAGCACCATTTATTGAAAAGACTCCCCATTTCCCACTGCACTACAGTATCACTTTCACCATAAACCAAATGTTTCTGGGCTCTGAATTTTGCTCCATTGGTCTAGTTGTTTATCCTTGCATTGACACACACACAGACAAACAATACAACTGTCCTAATTACTGTGGCTTTAAAGTAAATCTTGATATTTGATGTAGCAAGTCCTCCCACCTAGCTCTTCATCAATATTGTCTTGGCTATTTTAGTCCTTTGTCTTTTCATATAATTTTTAGAATCAGCTTGTCAATTTACATACACACACACAGACAAAGCATGCACACATAAAGAGGTCGGGATTTTGATTGGGATTACACCAGATCTGCAGATCAATTTGGAAAGAACTGGCAACTTTAGAATATTGAGTTTTCCAATTCATGAACACGGTATAACTCTTCACTTATTTGTTGTTGTTGTTAAGTCTGTTGAGTCAGTTCTGACTCATAGCAACCCCATGTACCACAGAAAGAAACACTGTCCAGTCCTGCGCCCCATGCTTACAATTGTTGTTATGCTTGAGCCCATTGTTGCAACCACTGTGTCATTCCATCTTGTTGAGGGTCTTCCTCTTTTTCGCTGACCCTCTACTTTACCAAGCATGATGTCATTCTCCAGGGACTGATCCCTTCTGACAACATGTCCAAAGTATGTAAGACGTAGTCTTGTAATCCTTGATTCTAAGGAGCATTCTGGTTGTACTTCTTCCAAGACATTCACTTATTTAGGTTCCTTAAAATTTATCTTAATGATATTTTATAATTTTCTTTATATAAATCTTGCACATTTTTTGATAGATTCATTTTGATGCTACAATAAATGGTATTTAAAAACATTTCACACCCTGTTTGTTGTTGGTATAGAGAAAAGCAATTTGGTTTTTGTATACCGACTTTAATTCCAGTAACTATGCTAAAACTTAATTATTAATTCTCATATAGATTCTCTTGGATTTTTTTAAGTACATAAGGTGTCACCTGCAAATAATTGTATTTGTTTCTTTTGTCTTTTCCAACCCTACTATCTTTTATTTTTCTTGCCTTACTGCACTGTCTAGGATCTCCAGTACAATGTTCCATAGAAGTGGAGATAGTGGGCATCCCTTCTAATGTTCCCATTCTCAAAAGAAAAGCTTTCATCAATGCATCATTTTTTTCAACTCTGATGTCTTTTTTGACCTATGGTTAGTTTAGAAGCGTATTTCCAAATTTCCAGAAATATGAGCATTTTCAGAGTATCTTCAATTACTGACTTCTAGCTTAATTGCATTTTGGTCAGATAACATACTCTGTGTGATTTCAGTTCTTTGACATTTGTTGAAACTTGATTTGTGGCCCATTAATAATCAATTTTGCCAATGTTCTCTATGTGCTTGGATAGAATGTGTAAGCTGTAGGCATAACTGCAGTGTTCTATATACTCATTAAGTTCATTTGTTGATCATGTTGTTAAAATTTTATCTATTCTTGCTAATTTTTATATGCTTGTTCTGTGAGTTACAGAAAGAGTTAAACATTTTCACTCTGATTATAGATTCGTCTATTTTCCTTGTAGTTCTTTTAATGTTTGCTTTACCCATCTATCCGTTTGTCATACTGTGATGGCTTACATGTTGCTATGATGCTGGAAGCTAAGCCACCGGTATTTCCAAGACTAGCAGGGTCATCCCTGGTGGACAGGTTTTAGTGGAGCTTCCAGAATAAGATGAACTTGGGAGAAAGGCCTGGTGATTTACTTCCAAAAATTAGCCGATGAAAACCTTATTGATCATAACAGAACACTGTCTAACTCACTGCTTTGGACACATCAACAGGAGGGATTAACTGCTAGAGAAGGACATCATGTTTGGTGAAGTAGAGGGCCATGGAGGGTGAGGAAGACCTTCAGTAAGATGAATTGGACCAATAGCTGCAATGATGGACTCAAACATGCTGGTGATTGTGAGGATGCTGCAGGACTGAGCAATGTTTCATTCTGTTGTGCATAAGGTTGCCATGAATTGGAGTCAACTCAACAGCACCTATCTATCAATCAATCAATCTAGCTCTACTTACCTATCTATTAGTTAAAACAAACTTAGAATTGTTGCAAATTCTTGGAGAAATAAAGCAATTCTTATTGTAAAGTGAGTTTGTTTAATTTTGGTATTCCTTTTTTGCCTTAAAAATCTACTTCATCCTTTTCTTTGTAATCTATGGTACATTTTCTCCCATTTTTTTACACTCAGTATTTCTTTAGATGCATTTTAGATGCGTCCTTTATAAAAACATATATGGTTACTGTTTTGACCTTTGGTTTGTATTTTCATACAGTCTTACAATCTTAGAGTTTTAATTAGATCATTTAGTCCCATTTGTATTTAATGTAATTACTTGTATATTTGAGTTTATATTCATTATTAGAGTTATGAAAATGAGAAGCCAGCATTTACTTCTGAGGCTTATGGAAGGGATGGTCTATTAAGTAGAGTTATCAGCTAGAGAACAGGTATAAAATTACTCTTTGAGGGACTAAAAAAAGTATGCAATTTTTTTTTTATTCTCACAACATTAGCACAGGACTTACACAATAGGTAAACAATAAATATTTTTTGATTAAATTGATAAATGTGAGGTCTATATTTTTGACTAAGAATACTCCCTGCAGCTTAGAAAGTTTCCCAATTTTTTTAAACTAAAGGGTCTCAGGGAAAGAAACTGGCAATATTCATTAGGACAGGGTAGTAAGATTACATTGGGAAAAAAGAATATTTTGTAACTTTTGCCAGAGGATCAGAAATAGAGAGATGTAACAATTGAGGCATTTAAAAATTTAAGGTCTAGAACAAACTTCAATATTTTCATTTTTCAAAATAATCTGGGGAAAAGATCCAAACCCCCAAATGCACAAACAGCCAAAATCCAAATCAACAATGGAAGTCACTCAACTGGGTAATACAAATATGTTATTACCTCATTTTTTTGTGCCATGACTTGAATTAATGAAAAGTTTGAAGACAAAGAAATGTTGCTTTCAGCGCATATATTCTCCCATTTATTCACAATCAGCTGGCGAAATTCTGCTGTTAACACTCCACTGTAGACAATGCAAGCTGCTGAAATAAGTATGTCACCCAAGATTCCTCTCAATTTCTTGTCTGTTTGATTGATTGTTTCTTGCCATCGAATCTAAATGTTAAAATGAAAATGAGTTATTGGTATTTGATATAAAACATAATGAGACATTTTAAAAATTAATGGTCTCCTAATCTGTGGTTGCTATTACTATTGTAGTTGCATGAAAATTAATAATGCATAATGTTTAAAAATGAACTGTTTCTGAGGGGACACTATTGCCATTCCTGGATTTGTCAACGGTGTCATATTTGCTAAGATAGACAGATCACCATTTCAAATTCTTTGTATAATAAAAGAGGATTTTTTTTTAAAAAAGATTAATTCATTATATTATTAATGGTGTTCAATAATAAAAACAACCAACATTTATTAACTCCTTACTTATTTGCTGGACACTTTACTTTGAAAATCTCATTTGATGTCTTTAACAGCTTGGTTAAGTAAATGTTATTGACTTCATTTCGAGATGAAGAAACTGAAGCTCAGAGAAGTTAAACAACTTGCTCAAGATTACAAAGCTTTTGAGGGTGTAGCTGGGACCTGAACCCAATTCTCTGGCTCCAGAGCCTCTGTTCTAAGCCACATGCTGCATTGCCTCCCTCTTCAACCATGTATGTGCTTGACTGGCCAATGAATAAAGCATGTTGAGCAAGAGCCTTCTCTTCTGGAAGCTTAAAATCTGGGATAATGCTGATGGTCTACTGCCTCTCCACATGTACTTGACTCTCAGGGACATCAGTCAACTTTTGAGGGCTTGATTTCATAACCTTCTTCTCCTATCCTGCACAAGAGTCTTCCAAGGTATGTATTTATTTAAACAATCAAACCAAATTAAAATTGTCTTGACAATTTTGTAACATCCCTTGAGAAAGGTTAAGGTGTGACCAAACCAAGATTCGAGTCAGCTCACTAGGGATTCAAGTATAAAGAAGGTGGGTAAATTAGAGGAAAGAAAAAGATGAGATAAAAGGGGTTAGACGTTTGACAGGACAATAAAATTCTCTTTTTCTTTCCTAAGGACATCGCCTCTCTTTTGGCCTCACCCATGCTTTATACACTCAGCTTGGGTTGCTGCTGTGCTAGAAAGGGAAAACTCAGGACATGCTCATTGAAAGGCTGCCCAGGGCCTCATCAGACAAAAATGTGCTGAGGTCTTAATGAGCAATAGGAGATAAACTCTGATCTCTGTAGTCTGTGGAAACCCTGATGGTGTAGTGGTTAAGAACTACAGCTGCTAACCAAAAGGTCAGCAGTTTGAATCTATTAGGCGCTCCTTGGAAACCCTATGGGGCAGTTTTACTCTGTCCAATATGGTCAACGATGAGTTGGAATCGACTCAATGGCAATGGGTTTGGTTATTTTTTTCTGTAGTACGTTATCTCTGTTTTAAGACTACTTGACCGGGATGCACTTGTTTTATCTGAATAGACGGTCCACAGGTCTTATTAAGAAATTGGATAGTAAGATAGCTTTAGGAAACATATGATGTAGGCTGCAGTGAAAATTATCTTGGGGTTTTGAAGTCAATATAAACCAAGGAAAGTCATGCCTTTTCATCATCCAGGGCAGTTAGTAAGATAGATGCACACTGCAAGCGCTTGGTGGCTAGTCCTCTCCGATTTGCTAATAGTTCTTTTTCAGCAACAGCATCTTTGTAGGTTGCTTGCAAAGACAGCAGATGTTCTTCAATCTGAAAGACAATTAATTTCTTATTGAGACAAAATCTTATTCTCATTTTGCCTTGGGAGTTTATCTGTCATTTATACCAATAGAATGGGTAACCACTTCATTTTTACATCCTGGAAAATCTGCCTGGGAAGATGGATTCTATCACAGTAAAAATATACGTTGTAGTAATTAAATGATTCCTTGATAGGGTCACTGTGAGTCAGAATCGACTCAACAGCAAAGGGTTTTTTTTTTTGTTGTTTTGTTTTGATAGTTAAGTTTTTTTTGTTTTGTTTTTTTAAAGTGATCTTCCTTCCCCAGCAGGCTTTCTTGTAATCCTAGCATTTGAAGAGTCATCATTTTCTGACTTATTTTTCACACAGGAAATTTTATATCATATCCAGGTTCTTTCTTTAAGAAAATGCTTTAACTTTCTAACCCCAGATACACTGAGCAGACCAGAGAAATGATGAGTTTTGAAGCTAGGCTGGTAGGATGAAGGGGCTGTTAAACTATCCCTTGGATGTCAGTGGAGAACGTCATCTATTTTCATAAATATCTGACAGATAATTTTCTTAAATTCCGACTTATCTTGATAACACCACTGCTCAAAAACATCTGGCGAATTCTTAAAGAAATCATTGCCTATGAGTATAATTTAAAGTCAATAAAAGCCTCGACGATTTAACCCCAACTTTCCCTCCAACTCATCTCTTTAATTACTCCTTTCCAATAATATTACAGTTCAGCCAGATTGGTTTATTCCATATTTCCTAAACATCCCTTACATTTTCTTACCTCTGGGATTTGGCTCACATCCTTCCCTTATGCCTGGACTGTATCCTTTCCTTAACCAAACCCATTGCTGGCGAGTTGATTCCGACTGATAGTGATCCTAAAGGACAGAGTAGAACTGCCCCATAGGGTTTCCAAGGAGCAGCTAGTAGATTCGAACTGCTGACCTTTTGATTAGCAGCCAAGCTGTTAACCACTGTGCCACCAAAGTGCTACCCTTTCCTTAAAGGAATGCAAATCCTAGGCATCCTTTAAAATCCTGATCCACTTCTAGCTGTCATGAAGTCTCAGCCTTGTCAAATCTACACTGATGCACTATTTATAATAGTATTTATAAATTGCCTAATATTATCTTTTGTGTTGTAGTCTTATAGGCTTATTAATTCTTAGATTGTTATTTATATTTTTGATAGATTCTCATGTCTGTTTAAAATCTTTGAAGACAGTGTTTAGTATGGAGACTTGAACATGGTATACATTTACTTGTGTATACAAAATTGTGTTTATTGAATACAATTTGGAATTTATAATTTTTCATCCTATATTTAATATGTTATCCGGGTGAAAATATTTATATAATTTTTACAAAAAATATATACATAGTGCTACACTTTTGGCATGCTTACTCTAATTATTTTGTATTTAGTCCCAGTTCATCTATAGTAATTATTCAGTTGTTTGCTCTTTTATACATTATATCATTTTTGTCTGCTTGCCCATTCTCTCTCTTTTGTTACTTTGAGGAAATCTCCTTCCTTGCTACTCACGATCTTCTGAATTATTTAAATATTAAAGTGTAAGGCCTACTGACTCTTTAAACACATGGAATGTCTATTGTACGGCAGGCTTTGTATTCTCCCAAGGTAATGTTTCTGATGCTCATATGATTTAATAAGTTCTGGTATTATTTCTTTCCTCCCAAGTTCCCTAGATTTTTCAGAAATATTTTTTATGTTGGGGCCCAGGTGAATGAAAAGACCTATTTTTAAAATAGAAGACAGTATATAGCTGAGTGAGGAGAAAACCTCTAGAAGAAGCTTAAAACCAGTGGAGTTAGCTATTCAACTCAATAAAAAATGTTAAGTGTAAAAATATACATTTTAAATATACTTCTTTGAGTCCAATGAGTTAAAATGCTAGAAACTACTTATGAAGTGTGTGGTTGAGAGGCGCGAGTGTGAAGTATTAGTGAGTGAGGGTCTGGCTGAAATTTACAGTTCATCTTTCTCTCCCCTAGCACTTAATAATAACAAAAACAAACTGACAATATTAAAAACAAACATTTGTTGGATACATATATATGAAAAACACACAAAAAAGCATCATTGACATCAGGAGAATCAAATAGATAACAAAATAAAAAATACCAAGCATTTAATGGATAAACAAAGTGTGGTACATGCATACAATGGAATATTCAGCAATAAAAAGGAATGAGGTCCTGATACATGCTACAACATGGAAGAATCTTGAAACAAGTCAGTCATAAAAGGATAAATATTGTATGATTCCACTTATATCTAGAATAGGCGAGTATATACAGACCAAAGCTGATTAGTGGTTACCAAGGGGGAAAGGGGAACTCTTTGCTTAGGGGACAATATTTTTGTTAAGGGTGATGGAAAAACTTGGAAATGGATAATGGTGATGGTTGCACAATACGATGAACACAATGTCATTGAACTGAACGTGTGAAGAATGTTGAAATGGCAAATGGTATGTTACATATATATTTATCATAATAAAAAAAACTTAAGCATCAAAAATAAGCACTAAAATCTTACTGAAAATCTACATTTAGTAAGCTAGATATTCAACTAATACTTACTTTCTTCTCTTTTTACTCCCTAACAGTGCTGTCCAAGGGAAATATAATGCAAATCACATAAGTAATTTTAAATTTTCTAGTAGCCACATTAAAAAACATAGAAATAGGTGAAATTAACTTTAATAACACATTTTAATACAATATATAAAAATACTATCATTTCTATGAGTAATCAAAATAAAAATTATTGAGGTAGTTTATATTCGTTTTCATACTAAGTCTTTGAAATCCAGTGAGTACTTTACACCTACAGCACATCTCATTGGACTAGTCACACTGAGCCATATTGTGCTCAATAACCACATGCGACCAGTGGGTGTCGTATTGGACAGTGAAGCTCTACACATTCACCTGGGTGATTCACTCACTCAATTATACCAGCTTCCACTTATGTGCTGATGACTCCTAAATCTCTCATGTTTAGCCCATAGCCTTCCTTATTAAATAAGTTAATCATCCTTCCCTGATTAGGGATTGTTTGGGGTCCTGTAGGTATGGGTTTAGGAAGTCTGGGAAAGTAGTACAGATTGAAACCATATTGCTGTGAAATGAGACATCATGGGTGGAAGAGAGTAGTGAAGGCAAATTCTGTAATGGCTGTGTGAGTATACTGTTCATGTCTATAGAATGTGTAGGACCAGAAGGACTCTCCTAACATTTAATAAATGAGTTCAGTCTGGAAGTTAGAAGGCAGGTGACAGAAGGCGGATGAGTTCATAAATGGAGAGCCTTGAATAAACAATTCTCTGCAGATGAACAATAGGATATGTACTGCAGGCAGAAGATGAGCATCAGGCAGGTAGGTAAACTACGGAAACAGAGGACTTTGTTGAAGAACAGCAATTCTTATGTTGTTTTTGTCTGCTTGATTGCCCCCTCCCATCTTTTTAAAAATTCTTTTGAGGGAACCCTTTCCCTGCTACTTATGATCTTGTAAGGGCTATCAATCTTTGTGCTCCAACCCCTGCTGTAGGTATTGACATGTGACTCAGACTGGCCAATCATAGTGACTATCTAGCTGGCATGAAATTCTTTCATTTGAACTTGGAAGACTCCAAGGCCTGGAGGTTGGGAGACTCCAAGGATGGTGCTGGTTAAAGTCTTCACCAAAAACCAAAATGAAACCCTTTGCTGTCAAGTCGGATCCATTCCAACTCATAATGACCCATAGGACAGAGTAGAACTGCTCCATAGGGTTTCCAGGGAGTGGCTGGTGGATTTGAACTGCCGACCTTTTTGGTTCGAAGCTATAGCACACCATGGCTCTTAACCACTGGGCCACCAGGGCCCCAAAGTCTTCACAGTGTGTTCAAATTGTCCAAGATGCATCTGGAAAGTCCCCCCAGATGAGTCTGTACCTCACCCTGAGGGATTTCCTGAAGTCCTGGGTTCCAAGAGATTGGGGATACAGGCATGAGTTTTGGACTTGAGGAGTGAATACACAAAGTTCCATACAGTGTTGGTAGACATTGAACATCCTATTCTCTTTAGAGAACACTGGGCTCCTAGGAAGTGGGAGCTGGGTGGAGGTAGAAATGGAGGGTCTGATGAATTTTTGCGACACGTTGTAGAGGGCGTTGGCTTCTGGCTCAGAGCAAGTTCACCCACTTCTTGACAGGTATCAGGCTCAACACCAGGCACATCTTGTTATCCTATTCCCAATAAGATGGCAGTCCCCTACCTTCTAGTCTGAAAACATCTCCAGGCAGGCAGGATACTTGATTGATTGGTGTTTTTAGGCCATACTGGCAAAGCTGACAGGTGAAGTACATACAGAGTGTGCCTTTTCCAGGTGTGGCTGGGTTGTGAGTATCAAAATGGGAGAGACCATGGACCAGATGAAACTTGGGTGGAGCATAATGGACACTATCAGACACTTTAGAGTGTTTCTCAACTCCCCAACAATTTAGTAGAGGTGGTATTTTGTGATCATCCATCAGGATTGCCCACTCAATTTGTAGGCACTACTTTTGCACTTGAGCAGTGATTTGGTTTTTTGCCTAGGGTTTCGTCCACAAAACTACTGGGTACCATGAGTCTATCCCAGCAAGGATCTGAGGGTGGGCTCCTGCTACCTTTGGAGTAGGGGCTAAGGGACTATCACTCACTGGCTTCCTGACTCCTCTGTTCCTCATTGTTAAATGGGAGTCACAGTAATGCTCATCTCATAGAGTTGGTGTGACGATGAAATTAATTAACATAGGAAAGATGCTTAGAACAGTTCCTGGCACATTTTAAGTGTTCAGGAAGTTAGCTGTTACTGTACTGGTGGTTATTATTGCTGTGGTGAAAACTATGGCTGGGGCTTAGTGCGAGTCTACATCCAGCAGCCAACATGGTGCAGCACAGCTTTTCACAATGCACACACAGCTGCCTCATCTATAGCAAACCTCCTCTCTAGGTACAAACTGCCTATTCATATTCTTTGATTAATTTTTCTGCTGAGCCGTTCATTTTTTACTTTGATCATTTTATAAATTATGAAACTATATCTGACATGTGTATTGCAAATATTTTCCCTTCTTTGCCCTCTGTCTTTTGTTTATACTTTGTTTTGCCTTTGGAGGTTTTATTAAATTTATTTATTACATTTATAGTACTGTTTTGAGAAGGTCTAAAAAGGATCTGCTGGTATTTTAATTGAACCACACTGAGTTTATGGATTAATTTAGGGGAACTGGCATCTTTAGAACATTGTTTCATTCAAAAACATCTTTTATTAGATAGAGTTTTAAAGTCTGCTTTATGTTGATACTACACATTTTGAAATACAGTTTATTCCTAGATATTTTGTATTTTTGGTTGCTATAAACGAGATATTTTATTCCATTATATTTTCTAACTGGTGTCTGTATATAGGAAAGCTATTTATTTTTGAATATTAATTTTGAAAGTGTACACCTTAGCAAAATTTCTTATTGTTTATAGTTGTGTTTCAATTCTTTCGAGTTTTCTATGCTATGTGTCTTAGTTCTCTAGGGCTGCTATAACAGAAATACCACAAGTGGATGGCTTTAACCAAGTGAAATTTATTCTCTCACAGTCTAGCAGGCTTGAAGTCCAAATTCAGGGTGTCAGCTCCAGGGGAAGGCTTTCTTTCTGTCTTGGCTCTGGGGGAAGGTTCTTGTCATCAATCTTCCCCTGGTTGAGGAGCGTCTCAGCCCAGGGACCTGGGGTCCAAAGGATGCGCTATTCTTCTGGCTCTTGTTTCTCGGTGGTATAAGGCCTCCTGTCTCTCTGCTCACTTCTCTCTTTTGTATCTCGAAAGAGATTGGCTTAAATTGTAGATTAATCTCGTAGATTGAGTCCTGCCTCATTAACATAACTGCCACTAACCCCATCTCATTAACATCATAGAGATAGATTTATAACACATAGGAAAATCACATCAGATGACAAAATGGTGGACAATCACGCAATACTGGGAATCATGACCTAGCCAAATTGATACACATATTTTTGGGAGACATAATTCAGTCCATGACACTGTGTAACAATATTTGCAGGAAATATTAAATTTGCCCTATATTTTCCAGTGAGTTACCTTGGTTTTTTCTTTTGTCTAATTACTTTGCTGAGAGCTTCCAGAACACTGTTTAATAATAGTAATAGCGGATATCCTTGTCATGTCTTTATTTTAAATAACTCAATATTCATTAAAAACTGTTTCTTGAGTGCCTACTATGGACCAGGCATGGTTCTAAGCTCTGGGGATACCCTGTTGAGCACTTTTTCAGAGAAAAAATTTCTGTCTTTGTGGAATTTATATTATAATGAGGGAAATAAGCAATAAATATAAGAAACAATTAAACTACTTACTATGTTAGATGGTGACAAGTGTTGGAAAAAAACAGAGTAGTAGAATGAATGGGACTGGGAGTGCTGAGGGGTGGAGGATTGCAATTTTTAAAAAGGTAGTCAGTGTAGACCTCACTGAGAAGGAGATATTTGAGCAAAGACTTGGAGGACAGGAAGGAAGTCATGTCCTCCTTCCCCCCTTAGTGGCTTCTCTGGGGGAAGAGGGTTCAAGACAGAGAGAACAAGTGGTGCAGAGGCCTAGAAGTGGGAATGTGCCCAACATATTTGAAGAAGAGAGAGAAAGTCTGTTTGGTTGGAGTAGAGTGAGCCAGGGGAAGAGTAGTAGATGAGGACAGATGGTCTACTAGGGCCTTGTAGGCCACTGAAAGGACTTGTGCTTCTATTTTCATTAAAGTGTAAAGCTGATTTTAATTTTAAAAGAATTACTCTAATGTGTTGATAATAGTTTGTAGGAGACAAAGGTGGAAGCTGGGAGACCAGTTAGAAGTCTCTTTCAATAATCTAGCAGGAAATGATGGTGACTTGAACTAGGGTGGTGGTAGTGGAAGTAGTGAGAAGTGGTTGAATGTAGAGTTAACATGATTTGTTGATGAATTGGATAGAGGGCGACTGTGAGAGAAAAACAGAGCCATGGGTGATTCCAAGGTTTCAGAGCAGCAACAAGAATGGAGTTACCATTAACTGAGATTATGAAGACTGTGGGTGGAGTAGGTTTGGGGATGGGAGGAAGATCAGGAAGTCAGTTTTGGACATGATGAATTTGAGATGCCTACTAGATTTCCAAGTGGAAGTGTTGAGTAGATAGATGGATATATGTCTCTCAAGTTCAGGAGAGTGTCTGGGTTGGAGAAATACATGTCATCAGGATACAGATAGCATTTAAAAGCATAATACAGGGTAAGATCATCAAGATACTGAGTGCAGATAGAGAAGCGGTCCGAGGCCTGAGCCCTGGGGTGCTCCAATGTTGTTGTTAGGAGCTGTCAAGTAGGTTCCCTATGTGCAACCCTATAAGCACCATCCTCAGAATGGTTGTTATGCTTGAGCCTACTGTTGCAGCTACTGTGTTAATCCATCTCACTGAGGGTCTTCCTCTGTTCTACCAAGCATGATGTCCTTCTCCAGGAACTGGACCCTCCTGATAACACGTCCAAAGTATGTGAGATGAAGTCTCCCCATCCTTGCTTCTAAGGAGCATTCTGGCTATACTTCTTCCAAGACAGATTTGTTTGCTCTTCTGGTAGTTCATGGTATATTAAATATTCTTTGCCAACACCATAATTCAAATGCATCGATTCTTCTTTGGTCTTCTTTATTCATTGTTCAGCTTTCGCATGCATATGAGACAACTGAAAATGCCATGGCTTGGGTCAGGTGTACCTTAGGCCTCAAAGTGACATCTTTGTTTTTTAACACTTTGAAAGAGGTCTTTTGTGACAGATTTGCCCAATGCAGTACGTCATTTGATTTCTTGACTGTTGCTTCCATGGGCATTGATTGTGGATCCAAGTAAAATGAAATCCTTCACAACTTCAGTATGTTCTTGGTTTATCATGATGTCGCTTATTGGTGCAGTTGTGAGGATTGTTTTCTTTATGATGAGGTGTAATCCATATTGAAAGCTTTGTAGTGTTTGATCTTCACCAGCAATTGCTTCAAGTTCTCTTGTCTTTCTGCAAGCAAGGTTGTGTTGCAAGTTGTTAATGAGTCTTCCTCCAATCATGATGCCATGTTCTTCTTCAGATAGTCCAGCTTCTCGGACTATTTGCTCATCATACAGATTGAATATAAGTATGGTGACAGGATACAACCCTGATGCACACCTTTCCTGATTTTAAACCACACAGTATTCCCTTGTTCTGTTCAAACGACTGCCTCTTGGTTTATGTACAGGTTCCTCATGAGCACAATTAAGTGTTCTGGAATTCCCATTCTTTGAAATGTTTCAGTATATTCACTAGTTTTAGTATCCTCACAAAGTTGTGTAACCATCACCCAACCAATTTTAGGACATTTTTTTTCACTCCCCCCAAAACTCCATACTCACAAGCATTCACTCTCCATTTCCTCCTCACCTTTCCCCACTCCCTGGGGTCTAGGCAAAAACCAATCTACTTTCTGTCTCTATGGATTTACCTATTCTACACATCTAATATAAATGAAACTATATAATATGTGGTCTTTTGTGACTGACTTCTTTCACTAAGCATAATGTTTTCAAAGTTCATCCATGTTATAGCATGTATCAGTATTTAGTTTTTTCTATTGTTGAATAATATCCCATTGTGATAACTTTTGAAATCTATGATTTTGGTTTGTTTAGGCTTTCAAGTTTTGTTTTGTTTTTGATTGACTTTTAGTGATTAAGAATTTCCTGGAAAACCAGGCACATTATTCAGGTTTCCAAATTTATTTACAAAAAGTTTCTACTAATTGCTGTAAAAAAGTAATGAAGACTTATATTAAGTTAAACAAGACTTGTTCTTGAACTCTGTTTTTCCAAGTTGAGTAAGTTTTTTTCTTAAAGTTCTGAAGAAAATGTTTCTCCTTATCCTTATTCACTAACTTGAGTAGGGGACACAGTAGGGCTGGTATTCAGTGGTATACACTAATGCAGGCAAAGCGGTTGTTAAAATATTGAAGTATTTCTGTACTCGTTGCTAAATGACCCTGTCCTGCACCCCTGAGGGCACCTTCACCGCCACCACATTGCCCAACCCAGCCCCATACCACTCTTCATAACCCAGATGGAGGCCTCCAGGACCCTGCTCCTGCCCCACGAGGTGTCTATTCTGCTTGGTTGGTGCTTGTGCCACACTAGCAGCTAAGTATTTGAGTATCATTTCCAGACAGATATATTTTATAGCGTGGGGGTTAAGTACAGGGGCTTCCAGGTTAGACAGACCTGGTTAGAACGTGGGTGCCACCACTGAGTAGCTTGAGATCTTGAGCAAATTACTCAGTCTTTCTAATTTAGTTTTCTCATTTGTAAATATCTACCATTTGAGGTTGTTTTGAGGATGAAATGAGATAACGCATAAAAAGTACTAGCATAGTGCTTGGAACATAGTATGTGCTCAATAAATGTTAGTTATTATCAGCACATATCTAAGTAAACCATATATATCATAAGCTGCAATAAAATATTAGCAATAAAATGACATATCAATTCAAAGTAAACTCATCTAAAAATTGTTGTGAATTTCCTTTGAAAATGTCTAATACTTTTTATATATCTGAGTTTGTAAGAATGCCTGTGGGGACAGGCAGGTAACAGAAATACTTGATGCTGCCTGGGGGCTCATGCTCCATCTAAACGGGCAACACTGGCTGAGTATAGTCGGGAGAGAAGACTAGTCCAGGCTGCCGAGTTTTCTCATTTTTAAAGAGAAGATGGAAATTCATATTTTAAAGGAGGTCTTCAGAGTTTTAGAACGTTGATAACTATATTCACATTTAGTGTGGGAGGAGAAAAATTGTACAGGCCAAACAAAGGATGTCAATGGGCTGACACTGGCCACGGTCTGTTAGTTTGTCATCTCTGAAGTAGTGCATTATTTCACCCACTCCAAATGTCTGTGAGCTAAGTAAATGACAAGGCTTGATGATCATAATGGATATTCTAGGTCTCATAATTATACTCCATTCTTACTTAGAACCAAGACATTTAAGGAATAACTGCACTTACAAAGCAACACAATAATTGATATAAACAGGGCAAGTACAGTTTTTTAAAAACACAGATTGATACTGGGTATGCCTTTGGTAGACTGAAGTTCTAAAGATCTCCTGCGAGAAATTTGATAAAATGGCAACTTCAAACATTCTGGAGAAAAAAATAATGATTTATTTAGCATTTTACTATGTGGTGGGCACTGACAAAGAGCTTTAGATACATTATTTATGTTCTCTTACTTAATCCTTACAATTAATCTCTTCAGGAGCTATATTAATATCCCCACTTTAACTTCATTTGATTAGCTTTATTGACATAATGACTTTTTTTTTCACGTTTTTGTTTAGTTCATAAGAGTATTGAGAGTTTAACAAATAAAAAATTTCTTACCATCTGTAAACCTCTTTGTTTCTCAGCCAACCTTTGTCGTGCGATTTTAAGGACATTCTGAGCTTCAGCTACTTGGATTTGTTTAGGGCCCATCACCTTAAAAAGAAAGTCACAACATTTAGTGTTTAAAAAATCAGTTTTACTGTTAAAAATGCCACTTGTGTTTGGAAGATAGGTGTGAACTGTTAAATGTTTCTAAAATTACGGATACAAAAGGGATATAGAGTAGCCTATTACGGTAAAACGTATTAAAACAAGCAAAATAAAACAATAGCATGGTTGTCATAAATAAAAGAATTTAACACCTGGCATCTGTATAAGTTATTACAATACGTTTGATTAAAGTGGTTTTAATTAGGTATTATTTTCCACAGAAGTTCATTTGAGCATTGTTAAATAAAAATTACATCTGGGACTTTGATGTGTCATTTTCAAATCGTCACAGATATTTAGAAGGAAAAAGCATACCTTCTGTACTTCGTGGTAGTTATTCAAAGCTATAACCCACTGGCACATAGAGCAACAAGCAACAGAAACTAGAGCAATCTTGTTTGGGTTGAAATCAGGTAAGCTTAAAATTTTTTTCAGCTTCATGAAAGCCTAGAGAGAATACAGTTTGTGTATTATATGACAAAGAAATAATACAGATCTGATGTTTTCTCTAATTTACATTAGAATGACATTTTATTTCACAGAAGAAAGATTCCACTACTCTTCACAACAGTGGGGCCCTGGTGGCACAGTGGTTAAGAACTTGGTTGCTAACCAAAAGGTCAGCAATTCGAATCCACCAGCCGCTCCTTGGAAACCCTATGGGGCAGTTCTACCCTGTCCTATAAGGGTGCTAGGAGTTGGAATCGACTCGACGGCAGCGGGTTTGGTTTTTCGGTGTCACAACAGTAGACTGAAAGACATATACCTGTGTACAAAACGACCCTGGTATAGCAGTAATTTTTTTAAGAGGAGGGGAGAAGCCTCTATTAAAAACATCCTATTGTTGCTACTGTTATAATAGTTTTGCCATGCTGTTGTTGTTAGGTGACATCCAGTCGATTTGGACTCATAGCGACACTATAGGAGAGTAGAGCTGCCCCACAGAGTTTCCAAGGAGCGGCTGGTGGATTTGAATGGCCAATGTTTTGCTTAGCAGCCAGGCTCTTAACCACTGCGCCACCAGGGCTCCCTGGTGTATAAGGAAGTCTGAAGTCTCTTGTGCACCTTAGGTATGAGGTGATTAGGAACACCATCCCTCACCTTTTGTTTCCCAAGAGGCATACTGTCAGGGCCCATTCCTAATAAAAGTTTGTCTAGTCAGGGATGGCGGAGTGACCTAGGGTAGAGTGGGGCTCACTAAGGAGGTTCACTAGCTGTGTCACATGCCCATGAACCCACTACATCTAAATGGTACAACCTAGTTTAGAATCGGATGTACAGCTCTTCCACCTTTGGGAGCCATGATCAGAATGTAGTATTTCTCAGACTGAAATTCCTTTTCCCTTTCTAACCAGACATCTATCCCTTTGCCTGGAAGGATAGAATTCATTTGCTGAATAATTTAGACGGCAAGTAGTCCATTTTCAATTTATTATTAGTGTTCTTGTTATTTTAAAATGTATTTACACTTTTTGTTATTTTTTTGTATGAGCTATTAATAGTTATTTTTTTAAAAATTGTATTTATTTTGTTGTTGTTGAAGAGCTATTAATTATTGTTAGCTTGAAAACAACAGAGAATCTTATTTGTTAAGAATGCTTCAGAGTGAGCAGTTGTTGCATTAATTCATAAATAGCATGCACATAACATTCTGCTAGAAAATTCACCTTCTACATATATTATCCTATATTTCCTAATAGTTCAGATCATTATTGTAGCTAATTAATTAATTGTGTAGTTAGCTATTTAAGGTTTATGTCTTCCCTGTTACAATGTAAGCTTTGTAACATCAAGGAATGCATTGATAGTTAACTATTCTATCCCTAGAACCTATCATAATGTCTCTCACAAGGAAGATGCTCCACAAATATTTATTAAATTAATTAGTGAGTACTCACTCCTTCAGTCTAGGATAGTGCCATTTATATGCCTAGAAATCTATCTGTCTGCCCCTGAGCTTAGCTGGAAGTTCAACTCCTACGTAATAGCCCAGTTTAGATAGTCTTCCAGCCTCTACTCATTATCCAATTCCAAAGCCATTTCCACATTTTTAGGTATTTGTTACAGCAGCACCCACTTCTTGATACCAAAATCTGTATTAGCTTCCTATGGCTACTGTAACAAATGACCACAAACTGGGTGGCTTAAAGTGACAGAAACTTATTCTCTCACAGTTCTGGAAGCCAGAAGTCCAAAATCAAGGTGCTGGCAGGACCACACTCCCTCTGGAGGCTCTAGCGGGGTATCTGTTCCTTGCCTCTTCCATCTTCTGGTGGCTCCAGGCATTACTTGGCTTTTGGCTGCATCAGTGGCATTTGGCCTTTCCTATTTCTACCTATAGTGCCTTGGGGCCAGGCCCTTGTAACCTGTTGCCTACCCTGCCATATCCCTTTGTTCTTTCTACAAGACTTTCTCTAACATGGCCTGAACAACATGGCCTGACCCATCTACTAGTGCCCTGAACTCTGTTGCTTGCCCCGGACTTTGGCCCGTCTTTCTTCCTCCTTGAAGTATTACAGTAAATCCATATTCTTCTGAATTAAATCTGCTCCAGAAAAACCCTTTAGTAACGTGTCGGGGCTACCTTATTTCCTTTAAGTTTTTTCTGTGCTCCAATCTGTGGTCCATCTCCACCCACATGAATTAAGATTTGCAAAATGCCCAGAAGAGTGCCTGGCATGTACTGATATAGGAATATTTATTAAATAAATAAACTCTTAGACACTTCTACCCACTCATCGCACTTGCATAGTGTAATACACTCCACCTAGAAAGACCTTCTCCTACCACTGTCTTCTTGCTTCTCTTTTCCTCATTATTTAAAAGGATTCTGAACTATGGCATTTTCCAATGTTCGTGACATGTTGCTTTTCCTTGACGCTTCCAGGAACCCATTAAGTTTGGATATGCAGCTTGCTTTCTGATCTTTTAACTCTCCCCATTGTCTTCCAGTTCTAACGCAGAGTATCCTATTTGATTCCTATAGATTATGAATACCAACTGCATCAACTGTGCATTCAGTAGGTATCAACTTTTTTTTTTTTTTTCCTGAGCACTTTTTACCTTCTCAGGTATGCTGTCCTTGTCAAGGTTAATCAATTTTTTAAGGAAACCTGTTTCCGAAAGAAGTAACTTTGCTGTCGTCCAGTTAGGTTTCTTTTGCAGAAGAATACAAACTGCATTCATGACAGTCAGTACAAGGAAGGGAGGCCTTGTGTACACTCTGTAATAGATGGTAAAAAACTAATCAACTTCACAACCGAAATCAAATGCACCTTGTAAAGTATCTCAGAAGACAATACACACACAGTTTTGACAAGCATTTTGAAAAGGAGAAATATTTGTTACCGCAGAGCTATGTCACTATATGATTATCTTTAAAAATTTTGAGTATCTTTAATACATAGGTACCTTTGCTTTAGGAAGATGAACTGCATAAAACCTAAATACGCAGAACATCTGAGTTACAGACTAATTTTTTTACCGTGAAAGAACTCACTACAGACTTCTTTTAAAGTAGGAATCTTCCTATTTCATTCCAGTGTTGATTTGCGGATGATGACTTGACAGAGACACTGTGTGTGTGTGTGTGTGTGTGTGTGTGTGTGTGTGTGTGTGTTGGGGGTGGTGGTGGGGTGTGTCATCTCTATTCTTGCCATTAAAGGGATCGTGTCAGGTCCATCTCCCCTTAAACACATCCTGTGATTCTTTTCATCATGACCTGAAATTCCCATCATAAAGATCACAGCACATTGGGGGACTGGAGAGGAAGGAAGATGGGAGTTTGTCTTTCAAGTTATTAGTAATGTGTTCATTATTGAAACATTAGAAGCTGCCTCCTAGCTGTGGCACAGAGAGGTTACACAGCCAGAGTGTAGCAGTGCCAGGATTCCAACCCAAGAAGCTCAGTAACAGAGCCCATGTGCTTAACCACTGAGATACACTGCCTCTTGGAAATTAGGCTAAAGGGGATTTGAGCTGATTTCTCCCTTTTGGGAAAATCTGCCCGAGAAAAGGTAAGAGAACTGTATCTTTTGGAACAAAGTTCCAGGCATAGTCTCTTCCCCTATCCCTCACACTTTGTAACTTTGTTCCAAAGGACTGGCCCTGCTAGCCCTTAGATATTATCTCCTGACCTCCCTCCGGCTCTCTGAACTTCAGCCATCCTGGTCTTTTGTAGTTCCTGAAACCCACCGGGCACATTCCTGCCTTAAGACTTTTATAGTTTTCATTTCCTCTGCCTGGAACACTCTTCTAGATGTCTGCTTGGTTTACTCGAAACTTCACTCAGTTTTCTTCTCCAATGTCACCTCATCGGAGAGGCCTCACCCAACACAGGCAGGACCTTTGTCTGTCTCCTTTACTGCTGTAACCTCAGTGTCTAGAACAGGGCCTGGCACATAGTGTGCACTCAATATATTTGCCAAATGAATGAATAAATGAATACATAACAATTAATGAGGTAAAAAAGGGGTGGGGGGAAGTAAAGAATTAACTTGCCTCCTGTATATATTTGTTTTCAACTTCAGGAGGATTAACTTCAGCATTTTGACACGCTCTGCTCTTCATTGTAAAAATACATCTAATTCTTAAAAAAAAAAAAAAAAAAACACCTTTCTCCTATTTTGCCCTCTTATCCCAAGAGATAAAAATGTGTTATTAGTATCATTGTAGATTTGCTCTATATTTCCCTATCTTTAATTGAAATATCACTTTCTATAAATCGTGGTGCAATAGGTGAATTCAAAGATGCAATGGGTGAATTCCCATTGTTTGTTGAGTTGGAGGGCTCAAGTTAACAATTATCTGACCAGAAGATTTAAATTAGAACCATTAGGTTCAGATATTTTTACCCTAAAGTATTTCTTCCAATATTTTCTTCTACCACGTGTCTGTCAATCTGTCTTACTGTGGTGGCTTGAGTGTTGTTGTGATACTGGAAGTTTTGCCACTGGTATTTCAAATACCAGCAGGGTCACCCTTGGTGGACAGGTTTCAGCGGAGCTTCCAGACTAAGATAGACTAGGAAGAAGGACCTGGCAGTCTATTTCTGAAAAAATTGGCCAATGAAAACCTTATGAATAGCAGTGGAACGTTGTCTGATATAGTGCCAGAAGATGAGTGCCTCAGGTTGGAAGGCACTTAAAATACGACTGGGGAAGAGCTGCCTCCTCAGAGTACAGTTGACCTTAATAACGTGGATGGAGTTGAGGTTTTGGGATCTTCATTTGCTGATGTGGTATGACTCAAAAAAAGAAGAAACAGCTGCATACATCCATTAATAATCAGAATGTGGAATGTACAAAGTATGAATCTAGGAAAATTGGAAGTCATCAAAAATGAAATGGAATGAATAAACATTGATATCCTAGGCATTAGTGAGCTTAAGTAGACTGGTATTGGCCCATTTTGAATCAGACAATCATATGGTCTACTATACTGGGAATGATAAGTTGAAGAGGAGTGATATCGCATTCATCATCAAAAAGAATATTTCAAGAGCTATCCTGAAGTACAGCGCTGTTGTTGACAGGATAATACCCATACGCCTACAAGGAAGACCAGTTAATATGACCATTATTCAAATTTGTACACCAACCACTAATGCCAAAAATGAGGAAATTGATAATTACTGTTGATTGGAATGTGAAAGTTGGAAACAAAGAAGGATTGCTAATTGGAAAATATGGCCTTGGTGACAGAAACAACGCCGGAGATTTCATGGTAGAATTTTGCAAGACCAGCGACTTCTTCATTGCAAATACCTTGTTTTCAACAACATAAACAGTGACTATACACGTGGACCTCACCAGATGGAAAACACAAGAATCAAATCGAGACGATGGAAAAGCTCAATATCATCAGTCAGAATAAGGCCAGGGGCTGACTACAGAACAGACTAATTGCTTATATGCAAGTTCAAGTTGAAGCTGAAGAAAATTAAAACAAGTCCACAAGAGCCAAAATACAACCTCGAATAATATCTAACCTGAATTTAGAGACCATCTCAAGAACAGATTTGACACATTGAACACTAATGACTGAAGATCGGACAAGTTGTGGAATGACATCAAGGACATCATACATGAAGAAAGCAAGAGGTCATTCAAAAAACACGCAAGAAAGAAAAGACCAAAATGGGTGTCAGAAGAGACTCTGAAACTTGCTCTTGAATATTGAGTAGCTAATGAGAATGGAAGAAATGATGAAGTAAAAGAGCTGAACAGAAGATTTCACAGGGTGACTCAAGAAGACAGACTAAAACATTATAATGACATGTGCAAATACCTGAAGTTAGAAAACCAAAAAGGAAGCACATGCTTGATATTCCTCAAGCTGAAAGAACTGAAGAAAAAATTCAAGCCTCGAGTTGCAACTTTGAAGGATTCTATAGGCAAAATATTGAATGACGCAGGAAACATCAAAAGCACATGGAAGGAATACACAGAGTCCCTGTACCAAAAAAAAAAAAAAAAAAAAAAATTGCTCAAGGTTCAACCATTTCAGGAGGTAGCATATGATCAAGAACTGATGGTACTGAAGGAAGAAATCCAAGCTGCACTGAAGGCACTACCAAAAAACAAGGCTCCAGGAAATGATGGAATATCAACTGGGATGTTTCAACAAATGGATGCATTGCTGGAGGTGCTCATTAGATGTCAAGAAATTTGGAAGACAACTACCTGGCCAACCAGCTGGAAGAGATCCATATTTGTGCCCATTCCAAAGAAAGGTGATCCAACAGAATGTGGAAATTATAGAACAATATCATTAATATCACATACAAGTAGAATTTTGCTGATGACCATTCAAAAGCGGTTGCTGCAGTACATCAACAGGAAACTGCCAGAAATTCAAGTCGGATTCAGAAGAGGACGTGGAACAAGGAATATCATTGCTAATGTCAAATGTCAGATCCTGGCTGAAAGCGGAGAATACCAGAAAGATATTTACCTGTGTTTCATTGACCATGCAAAGGCATTCGACTGGGTGTATCATGACAAATTATGGATAACACTGGGAAGAACAGGAATTCCAGAATACTTAATTGTGCTCGTCGGAAACCTATACATAGACCAAAAAGCAATAGTTCAAACAGAGCAAGGGGATACTGTACAGTTCAAAATCAAGAAAGGTGTGTGTCAGGGTTGCATCCTTTCACCATATTTATTCAATCTGTATTCTGAGCAAATAATCCAAGAAGTTGGACTATATGAAGAAGAATGTGGCATCAGGATTGGTGGAAGACTCATTAACAATCTGTGACATGCAGATGACACAACCTTGCTTGCTGAATGTGAAGAGGACTTGAAGCACTTACTGATGAAGATCAAAGACCACAGCCTTCGGTATGAATTATGCTTCAACATAAAGAAAACAAAAATCCTCACAACTAGACCAGTAAGCAACATGATGATAAACGGAAAAAAGACTGAAGTTGTCAACGATTTCATTTCACTTGGATCCACAATCAACACCCATGGAAGCAGCGGTCAGGAAATCAAAGGATTGGACAGAACTGCTGCAAAGACCTCTTTAAAGTGTTAAAAAGCAAAGATGTCACTTTGAGGACTAAGGTGAGCCTGACCCAAGCCATGATATTTTCAATTGCCTCATATGTATGGGAAAGCTGGACAATGAATAAGGAAGACGAAAGAATTGATGCCTTTGAATTATGGTGTTGGCAAAGAATTTTGAATATACTGTGGACTGCCAGAGGAACGAACAAATCTGTCTTGGAAGAAGTACATCCAAAATGCTCCTTAGAAGCTATGATGGTGAGACTTGGTCTTACGCACTTTGGACACGTTATCAGGAGGAACCAGTCTCTAGAGAAGGACATCATGCTTGGTTAAGTGGAGGGTTAGCGAAAATGAGGAAGACTCTTGACAGGATGGACTGACACAGTGGCTGCAACAGTGGGCTCAAACATAACAATGATTGTAAGGATGGCGCAGGACCCGACAGTGTTTTGTTCTGTTGTACATAGCGTCACTGTGAGTAGGAACTGACTCAATGGCACCTAACAACACATTTTCTTACGAGTTTCTCTTTAATCGATTTTCCCCTATGCTAGGAAGGTTGAGTTTGAAAAGGGCACAGCGAAAGAAAACATTTCCCATCGTGACACCTTGTGGTAATGGATAATATTGCAGTCTCAAATCATGCATTACTGCATTCCTAAACACATTGCTGTCAAGTCAATTCCACACTCATAGTGATCCTACAGGTCAAACAGAAAGTTAAAATATGTCTTTAGAGCTCTTTAACATTTAAAAAATAACCTGTGAGAGAAAATTATTGTTCTTTGAATATACCCACTGTTGTTGAGTTGATTCTGGCTCATATGGACCGTATAGGTTAGGTCAGAGTAGAACTGCCCCATAGGGTTTCCAAGGCTGTAAATCTTAAGGGAAGTTGACTGCCACATCTTTCTCCTGCAGAGTGGCTGGTGGATTTGAACCTCTGACCTTTGGATTAGCAGCCAAACGCTTAACCACTGTGCCACCAGGGCTCCTCTACTGCATTCCTAGAGATCTCAAATGCTCTATAGCTAAACTGGTATAAGCAACAGAGATGTAAACATTGTCCTCTCATTTTTGGAACTCAGGGTCAAGTATTTTTATTTATTTATTTATTGCCTTTTCTTGTCTTTTATATAAGTGAGGTCATACAATACTTGTCTTTTTTGTGACTTATTTCACTCAGCATAATGTCTTCAGGCTCCATTCATATTGTAGCATGTATCAGAACTTCATTTCTCTTACTAAATCCAAACCAAACCCACTGCTATCGAGTTGATTCTGACTCATAGTGACCCTATAGGACAGAGTAGAACTGCCCCACTGGGTTTCCAAGGAGTGCCTGGGGGATTTGAACTGCTGACCTTTGGTTAGCTGTAGAACTCTTTTAAAAAAAATTTTTTTTATTGTACTTTAGATGAAGGTTTACAGAACAAATAGTTTCTCATCGAACAGTCAGTACACATATTGTTTTATGACATTGGTTAACAACCCCACCACATGTCAACACTCTCCTTTCTCGACCTTGGAGGACTTTTTATTTGGTGAAAATATACATAGCCAAAGTTAATTATTTCGAAAGTTTCTAGAGTACAATTCAGTGACATTGATTACATTCTTCCAGTTGTGCTAGCAGCAGAACTCTTAACCACTACGTCATTGAGTAGTATTCCATTGTATGCATGTACCATATTGTTTTTGTCCATTCATTCGCTGATGGACATATAGGTTGTTCCCACTTTTTGGCTATTGTGAATAGTGTTGTAATGAACCTTGGTGTACAAATCTCTGAGTCTCTACTTTCAAGTCTTTTGGGTATATACCTAGGAGTGGAATTGCTGGGTCACATGGTAGTTCTATTTTTAGTTTTTTAGGAATGGCCAAACTGTTTTTCATAATGGTTGTACTACCATTTTGGATTCCCACCAGCAATGGATGAGGGTTCCATTTTCCCCACATCCTTGCCAACATTCATTATTTGTTTTTGTTCTAATCTTAGCCATCCTAGTGGGAGTGAAATGGTTATCTCATTGTAGTTTTTCTTTGCATCTCTCTGATGGCTAATGATGTTAAGTATCTTTTCATGTGTTTGGTGGCCATTTGAATGTCCTCTTTGGTGAAATGTCTGTTTGAGTTCTTTGCCCATTTTATGATTGGGTTATTTGTCTTTCTGTTGCCAAGTTTTTGAAGTTTTATATAAACTTTGGTTATTATAATCTTTTTAAAAAAGTATTTTATTGTGTTTTAGGTGAAAATTTACAGGGCAAATTAGTTTCCCATTTAAATTGTACAAAAAATGTTCCATGACATTGGTAGCAATCCCCATACTGTGTCAACATTCTCCCCGTTTCTGCCCGGGGTTTCCTTTCATCTAGTTTTCCTATCCCTTTCTGCCTTCTCATCTTTACTTTTGGGCAAATGTTGCCCTTTTGGTCTCGTATAATTGTTTGTTCTATGGAGCATGTTCTTTTTGGGTGTTATTGTTTATTTTATAGGTCTATCTATTACTTGGCTGGAAGGTGGTTTTCAGGAATGACTGCAGTTTCAAGTCAGATTAGTAACTTAGGGCCATAGTCTTAGGGGTTCCTCCAGTCTCTATCTGGTCAGTAAGTCTGGTCTTTTTTATGAATATGATTTTTTGTTCTACATTTTTCTCCTGTTTTGCCCAAGACCCTCTGTTGTGATCCCAGTCAGAACGGTTGGTAGTGATAGCCAGGCACCATCTAGTTCTTCTGGTCTCGGGATTGTGTAGGCTGTGGTGCACGTGGTCCGTTAGTCCTTTGGACGAATTGCTCCCTTGAGTCTTTGGTTTTCTTCACTCTCCTTTACTCCAGACAGGAAGTGACAACTAGTTGTATCTTAAATGGCTGCTTGCAAGCTTTTAAGACCCCAGACGCTACTCACCAAAGTAGGATGTAGAATATTGTTTTAATGCACTATGTTATGCCAATTGACGCAGATGTCTCCCAAGGGCTTATTAGCGTCTTATCAGATATATGGTTTCCGAAGATAGTCTCCCAGTAGGTAGCTTGTCTTTTCACTTTTTTGGTTAAGTATTTTGATGAACAAAAGTTTTTAATTTTTACCAATTCCCATTTATTTATTTTGTCTTTCGCTGTTTGTGCTTTGTTATTGTATTAGATAATTCATTGTTAAAAACTAGGCCTGACAGCGTTGCACCTGCATCTTCTAAGAACTTTATGGTTTTAGTTAGCACATTGAGGTACTTAATCTATCTTGAATTTGTTTTTGGGTATGGTGTGAGGCATGGATCCTTTCATTTTTCTGCATGTTGAAATCCAATTTTCCCAACACCATTTATTGAAGACACTCTTCTTTCCCCATCAAATGGGGTTAACACCCTTGCCAAGTGTTTTTATAATCACTGTGGTTGATAAATTATCTTTCTAGTCTAAGTAATACTGTATTTTATCAATTCTAAGATACACATTTTTGCATCTCCAAGATTGGGGTCCAGTTTATAGCCAACCAACCAAACAACAACATCATAGTTTAATTGGAAGTATTTTTTAAGGATAAACAAAATATTTGTATGCCTTATGCATTACAATTAATAGTAGCATAATACTGATAAGGTACAGTGTATGCCACACATAATGAAAAATTTAAAGTAACTTTTAAACCTGCTACCGTTTAGTCGACTCCGACTCATAGTGACCCTATAGGACAGAGTAGAACTGCCCCATAGACTTTCAAAGGAGTGCCTGTGGATTTGAACTGACAATCTTTTGGTTAGCAGCTGTAACACTTAACCACTACGCTACCAGGGTTTTCTAAAGTAACTTAGATGGGTAGAAATGACTTAATATAGAAGGGTAGAAATGGAGTATTTTACTTTATTTTTACCATGCATTTATATTGTGTTCTGAGCTTTTCCAACCCAAAAGAAACTGATAAATTGCTTACCTTAATTCAGCAACATCGGCTTTGTCCAGAGCATTTAGAGCCACAATTGCCTTGTCAAA
Source organism: Dugong dugon (assembly GCA_030035585.1). Lineage (NCBI taxonomy): Eukaryota > Metazoa > Chordata > Mammalia > Sirenia > Dugongidae > Dugong > Dugong dugon. Next base: position 14,615,986 of record CM057469.1, on the reverse strand, counting down.
AGCTGGTAGTACACTTTTAAGTTCATTGGTAGTTTTCTACAATAAAGACATAAGCCCCAAAATACATATGAATGAATATAGTTGCATAGTTAAAATTTTTATTTTTTGAACTTGGGAAATAAAATTTGACATTTGTACACTGAGTGGCTTCTGTCTTCTCTATTAGACTCAGTGTAATATTGACAATACCCTTTTGAGGAGGGGTCCAGTTAGAGATGGAATTACTGTGAAGCTAATGAAGCCTAAGCTTTAGAGTCACTTACCTGCATAGGACCCTTCCAAGGCCCTGAAAGGAAGTCTGATAATATGTTTGCAGGGCCATATGTTTTTGTTAAACTTGCAAAAGCAAGACATTTTGACTGCCCTAAGTTCAGACCATTTTCTCTTTATACTTTGACTTACTCTTTGTCCTACTTCCAATCATGTCAGGTAGAGTTGGAATGGCTGCAGATATTTTTGGGATCTGGTTAAGGAGTAGAGTTGGGAATTATATTTATATTGTCCACAGTCACTTCCTGTGTAATTAAGTTATTGTAAGCAACCTGGAATAGGAATGACTTACAGAAATACTCCTATTGTTCACTGTTCCAACTTTCCTGGTGATGTGACAGTAAGGTGCAGGACTAGAAGTCATATTGTAATATGAGCTTGTCCTATAGACGCCAGCACTGGAAGTATGTGGGTATGGAGTATGCAATGTATGGATCCAGCAACTTGTCTGTGGAACATTGTTCCATTTATTGGGTGTATTAAGTTGTAAGTATAGGGCTAGATTCTCATTGACACCTACTCACAATGGAAGGTCACTCCTTCAAGTATATACTTGATAATGCAGCATATACTATTATAAACCCACCATACATTTTTTATTTATTTGATGATAGTTATGTAAAATACAGTTCATCAGAATACTTGAGTTTTTAGATAATAAATACTGTATATGGAAAGCTGTTTTGAAATGTTTCAATGATAAAATTTGAAATTACAGATTCCTCATATAGACATGTGTGAAATGTACCTTATGTCAACATCTTTGTCTTTTTATTTATAAATAATTAACCTGATAAAATTTTAAGAAATAAACAAAAGTGATTGAGTTATAACATCAATAAAGATTATTCTGATATTGAGAAGCAAATTGTAACATAAATTTTCAGGTCATACTAAAGGTAATAATATATGAAAAGAAAAAAATAAATTTAGGATAGAAGTAATAACTGTCTAGTAATCCTTTAATAAATAAGAATGAATCATGATCACATTGGAAAAATTTTAATTTAGCTGATCTTGCAAGAAATACTGGCATCAATGAGAATAACATAACAACCACAAAACACCTCTATAATGAGGACTTTGAAGCAAAACTAGTTAATAAATGTCATCAGTTCAAGGAGTATTAAAAATTAATCACTGCATAAGAAATCTTGAACAAAACATAAAAGGCACATGTTATTTGCATAAAAATACGGTAGGTGGCCTCAGGTGGAGCAAATTGTCTTCCGTAATGTAATCTAATGCAATGTATTAAATCAGTTGAGGTCATACCAGTATAGCAGGGATCCTAAACCTAATCACTTCTGAGCTGTAAGAAGACCACAATACATACAGACACAAGGAGAAGACAGACACCATGGGCAGATGAACCTACAAGCCCAGGAACTCCAAAGATTGCTGGCAGCTATTAGAAGCTGAAATAGACAAAGAAGGGCCTTCCTCTAGAGAAACACTCTGAGTTCAGACTCCTAGCCTCCTGAACTGTGAGAAAGCACATTTCTGTTCTTTAAAGACACCCACTTGTGGTATTTCTGTTACAGCAGCACTAGGCAACTAAGATAGTAATTTTGTATTCTTTTTAAAAACGTAGCTTCAAAACTGTATAGTAAAACCTGTGAAAGCCAGGACCTATGTAAGGCAGAAACCTGTCAGAGAAGGAAAATTCAAATATTTTCCACTAACAGAAAGCAATAGAAAAGTGTTAAGGCTGCACCCTGTCAAAGGCAGAAAACTTGCAAGATCTGGAAAAACAAGGCAGTCCTGTTGGTTCTGGCTCGCATAGGTTTTACTGTACAAACGTCAGGCCCTATAAAATCTAAGTTTGCCTCTGAAGCCAGAGGAAATAGAAGATCATCTTCTGTGGTAGGGCAAGAAAAACATTAATTCCTCTGTATCAATTTTCTTTTGGTTTAAAGAAAATAAAGACAGAAATTAAGGTGCACTGCTATTTAATAGGAGCCCTAGTGGCACAGTGGTTAAGATCTTAGCTGCTAACCAAAAGGTTGGCAGTTTGAATCCACTAGCTGCTCCTTGGAAACCCTATGGGGCAGTTCTACTCTGTCCTGTAGGGTTACTATGAGTTAGAATAGACTCGATGGCAATGGGTTTGGTTTTTGGTGTGGATATTTAATATATTGATTAGCTAGGGCACCTCATTGTGGTTTGCATCACAGAGGTTCTGGGTCACTCGCAGTGGATTCGTGTAGCATCCCGAGGGAAGAGGGGAAGCTCTCCACTTGGAGGGGTCAGCAGTGGTACCTTCTGCTGTTTCTTAATGCTCAGCACATTAGGAGGCCCTGCAGTTTACTTATGTCCAGGTCAAGGGGATTTGTCTATTACATCGTCTAGATTGAAGTAAATTAGCCCTTAAAACGTGGATAAGTAGTTTCAAAAAGATTTCTGAAAGAAACCTTGGATTGAAGATAATGCTAATAACGGAAGTATAAGTGAACAGCAACAAAAAGGTTGGCTGACACTTCTCTCTTTTCTGGTACGAACTCTTCTTCAGTCATGTTATAAGGTAAAAACAATGATAATCTAATCAGATCTTACAAGAAGCCAGCCAAAATATTTTGAAATTACCAAGAAGCCTATCTGAAACATGTATTCACATTCACTATTGTTCACAACGAATCTTGCCCTAGGTATTTATTATGTCTTGAGGAATTAGTTAATGATAGTAGTTTATGCATAAAATTTGTAAATAAGTGCTTACACATATATTGGGAGTACATAGATAGCTAGGACTCCAAGTCATGGCGACCTTACATACAACAGAATGAAATGCTGCCTGGTCCTGTGTCATCTTCACAATCACTGGCATATTTGAGTCCATTGTTGTTGTTGTTAGGTTCCGTCAAGTCAGTTCCACCTCATAGTGACCCTGTGTATAACAGAACAAAACAATGGCCAGTCCTGCGCCATCTTCACAATCGTTGTTATGCTTGAGTCCATTGCTGCAGCCACTGTGTCATTCCATCTTGTTGAGGATCTTCCTCTTTTTCACTGACCCTCTACTTTACCAAGAATGATGTCCTTCTCCAGGGACTGATCCTTCCTGATAACATTTCCAAAGTATGTGAGATGTAGTCTCACCATCCTTGCTTCTAAGGAGCATTCTGGTTGTACTACTTCCAAGACAGATTTGTTCATTCTTTTGACAGTCCATGGTACATTCAATATTCTTCGCCAACACCACAATTCAAAGGTATCAATTCTTCTTTGGTTTTCCTTAGTCATCTTCCAGCCTTTGCATGCATATGAGGTGACTGAAAACACCATGGCTTGGGTCAGGCACACCTTAGTCTTCAAGGTGGCATCTTTGCTTTTCAACACTTTAAAGAGGTCTTTTGCAGCAGATTTGCCCAACGCCATGTGTCTTTTGATTTCTTCACTGCTGCTTCCATGAGTGTTGATTGTGGATCCAAGTAAAATCAAACCCTTGACAACTTCAGTCTTCTCTCCATTTATCATGATGTTGCTTATTGGCCCAGTTGTGAGGATTTTTGTTTGCTTTATGTTGAGGTGTAATCCATTCTGAAGGCTGTGGTCTTTGATCTTCATCAGTAAGTGCTTCAAGTCCTCTCTACTTTCAGCAAGTAAGATTGCATCATCTACATAACGCAGGTTGTTAATGAGTCTTCCTCCAATCCTGATGCCATGTTCTTCTTCATCTAGTTCAGCTTCTCGAATTATTTGCCCAGCATACAGACTGAATAAGCGTGGTGAAAGGATACAACCCTGATGCACACCTTTCCTAACTTTAAACCACGCAATATTCCCTTGTTCTGTTCAAACGACTGCCTGTTGATCTATGTACAGGTTCCTCATGAGCACAATTAAGTGTTCTGGAATTCCCATTCTTCCCAGTGTTATCCATAATTTGTTATGATCCACACAGTCGAATGCCTTTGCATAGTCAAAACACAGGTAAACATCTTTCTGGTATTCCTTGCTTTCAGCCAGGATTCATCTGACATCAGCAATGATATCCCTAGTTCCACGTCCTCTTCTGAATCTGACTTGAATTTGTGGCAGTTCCCTGTTGCTATACTGCTGCAGTCACTTTTGAATGATCTTCAGCAAAATTTTACTTTTGTGTGAACAATTAATGATATTGTTCAATAATTTCCACATTCGGCTGGATCACCTTTCTTTGGAATAGGCATAAATATGGATCTCTTCCAATAAGTTGGTCTGGTAGCTGTCTTCCAAATTTCTTGGCATAGACAACTGAGCATTTCCAGCACTGTATCCATTTGTTGAAATGTCTCAATTGGTATTTCGTCAATTCCCGGAGCCTTGTTTTTCACCAGCGCCTTCAGTGCAGCTTGGACTTTTTCCTTCAGTACCATTAGTTCTGATCATATGCTGTCTCCTGAAATGGTTGAACATCGACCAATTCTTTTTGGTACAGTGACTCTGTGTATTCTTTCCATCTTCTTTTGATGCTTCATGGGTAGTTTAATATTTTCCCTGTAGAATCCTTCAATATTGCTACTTGAGGCCATGGGTGACCCTGCTGGTATTTGAATACCGGTGGCATAGCTCCCAGCATCACAGCAACACCCAAATCCCCACAAGACAACAAACTGACAGATGTGTGGGGGATTTGAATCCACAGTTGCAGCTACTGTGCCAATCCATCTCACCGACGGTCTCTCTCACCCTCGTTGGCCATCTATTTCACCAAACATGATGTTTTCCTGCAGTGATTGATCCCTCCTTGTTACTTTTCCAAAGCAAGCAAGTCAGACAATGTTCTTTTGTGATCCATAAGGTTTTCATTGGCTATTTTTTGGAAGTAGATCACCAGGCTTTTCTTCCTAGTCTGGAAGCTCCACTGAAATTCGTCCACCATGGGTAACCCTGATGATATTTGAAATACTAGTGGCATAGCTTCTAGCATTACAGCAACTTGAAAGCCATCACAGTATCACAAATTGACACTGGTGGTGGATATTGGGGGTACGGGCTCATATATGGTTTTTAAATTGAGGGGCATACTTGATCAAAAACCTTTGCACAGGGAAAACAGGTGAAACCCAACACAACAAGTAGCCAGTCCCTAGAGCTGCCTTGTTACTTGCAGCTGTTCCTCTTGGAGATCACATGTATTTCTGATATGGTCTGAATGAGTTTTTGTTTATTGTAACCAAAAGAGCCTGTCTCCTCCTAGGTTCCTCAAGGACAAAGATCAAGCATCCTTGTACTCCCCACTTTCATTATCAGAGTCTTGCCTATAGTAGTTACTCAAGAAATGTTTGTTGAGATAAAAATAAAGAGTATCCAAAGTTGGGGCACTATATTATATTTAAGAGCAGTCAACCTAAACTTTGGGGGTTAGGGAATACTTTAGCAAAAATCTCCAAATGATTTTTATTGATTGTATTTTAATTTTACCTGAGCATATTCTTCCACAATTCTTACTTCTTCTGCCACAATTTCTTCATCCTGTTTAACAAGCATCTGAACTTTCTCAACTACTTGTGATTCTTTCTGTAATTTTTCCATTAGGATTTCTGTTTCCTAATGAACCAAACAATTCTTAGAATTAATTTTAAGAGAGCATAAATTCAAATAACTCATTTCCTTATTATAAAATTTATTAAAATCAGCCTGAAATATATTTACTGAATAGACTAATTACGATGATAGCCATAAATACCAAGTTACACAATTCACGTAAAGAATGATGAGTAATGATTTTTAGAATACTTGAGAGATTGCAAGTTACTACAGCACATTTCAGATGCATTTAATGAATTAACTAGGAGACCTTTCTGTATGAGTTTCTACAATTATATATTATAATTATATTATCATATTTAATTATTTAATTATTAAAATGTAATAATGTCACTATTTTGCTGTTATTGTTTTCCAATTGAGGCTATAAGAGGTTAAGTAATTTCTTCAAGGTTACATAGCTACCCAGTAACAAAGCTGGCAAAGCTGGAATTCTAATACATTTTATCAGCTATCAGAGCCTTTGCTTTCAAACGCTGTTCTATCTTAAACTATAAAACTTTATAAGAGATTTCAAACTAAGTCTACCTTTGTTTTTTGTTCTATCTGAGGACCAAGAGTTAAGAGCTCCTCTTGCATATCTGTAACTAGTGCGGTTGCTTCCAGGATCTTCGACAAACCCGTATGAAAACGATTCCTGAAGAAAAAAGAAGTATCAAGAAGATATAAGATATAACAAAATATTAGCAAATATAATTCAGAAATACATAAAAATAATTATATTCCATGGCCAAATGGGCTTTATTCCAGGAATACAAAGCTGGTTCAGTATTTGAAAATCAATCAGTATAATCCACTATACTAATAGGCTAAGGAAGAACGATCACATGCATATCAATTGATGCAGAAAAAGCATTTGACAAAATTCATGATAAACCATTACAAAACTAGGATTACAGGGGGACTTCCCCAAGTCGATAAAGAACATCTATACAAAACCTACAGCTAATACCATACTTAATAGTTTGAAAGACTGAATACTTTCTCCATAAGATTAGAAATAAGACAAAAAAGTCCACTCTCAGCATTCTTATTCAGCATAGTGCTGGAAGTCCTAGCCAGTGCAATAAGGCAAGTAAAGAAAATAAAAGGCAAACAGATTGGAAAGGAAGAAATAAAACTGTCCCTATTTGCAGATGACATGATAGCTTACATAGAAAATTCTAAGGAATCTTAAAAAAAAACCTCCTATAAGTAATAAGTGAGTCAGCATAAAAGATCAACGTACAAAAATCTATTGTATTTCTAAACACAAGCAATGAACATACATCCACTAAAATTAAAAATACAACACCATCTGTAGTTACTCAATAAAGAGAAATACCTAGGTACAAATCTAACAAAATGTGTATAGTAGTTACATGCTGAAAGCTGACGAGAGAAATCAAAGATCTAAATAAATGATGAGGGATACTGTGATCATGGATTGGAAGACTCAACATAGTAAAGATGCCAAATCTCCCCAAATTCAAATAGAAGTTTAATGCAATTCCAATCAAAATCCCAGTAATAATTTTTTGTATATATGGGCAAGTTTATTCTAAAATTTATATGAAAAGGCAAATGAAGTAGGATAGTGTCATGGATTGAATTGTGTCCCCCCAAAATATCTGTCAACTTGGCTGGGTCATGATTTGCAGTACTGTATAATTGTGTCATCTGATGCGATTTCTTTATGTGTTGTAAACTCTATCATTATGATGAGGTTATATGTGATCTCCTTATGTGTTGTAAATTCTATCACTGTGATGAGGTTATACTGATGAGGTTTACAAGATTAGATAGTGTCTTAATCCAATATCTTTTGAGATATAAAAGAGAGAAGTGAGCAGAGACACAGGGGAACCTCATACCACCAAGAAAGCAGTGCCAGGAGCAGAGCACGTCCTTTGGACCTGAGGTTCCTACGGAGAGAAGCTCCCAGACCAAGGAAAGTCTGATGCATCATGAGGCCCTTTCTCCAGAGCCGACAGAGAGAGAAAGCCTTCTCCTGGAGCTGATGCCCTGAATTTGGACTTATAGCCTACTGGACTGTGAGAGAATAAATTTCTCTATGTAAAGCCAACCACTTGTGGTATTTCTGTTATAGAAGCACTAGATGACCATGACAGACAGTAAAACAATCTGGAAAAAGAAGAATGAAGTGGGAGGAATCACTATACCTGACTATAAGGCTTATTATATAGCTACAGTAATCAAGACTGAGTGGTACTGGCAAAGGGACAGACACCTAGATCAGCGGAACAAAATAGAGAACCCAGAAATAGACCCACACTAATACAGTCAATTGATTTTTGACAAAAGTTGCTCTTAGACCTTTGTCAAATTTAATAAAGAAAATCTTTTCAACAAATGGTTCTGGGACAATTGGTTATACAAAAATTAACCTTGACCTAAATCTTACACCTTATATAAAAATTAACTCAGAGTGGATCATAGATTTAAATGTAAAATTATAACACTTTCAGAAGAAAACGTAGAAAATCTTCAGGATCTAGGGCCTAGTGAAGAGTTCTTAGACATAACACCAAAAACACAATCCATAAAAGAAAAAATTGATCATTTGGGCATCATCAAAATTAAAAAAAGTTTTGTTCTGTGAAAGACTCTGTTAAGAGGATGAAAAGACAAATCACCAACTAGGAGAAAATATTTGCAAACCACATATCTGACAAAGGATACTGTGGTGTAATGAATTACCCAATATGGCCCTTCTAGCCATGGTCTTTGTGACTCACACAGAAAGATTTAGTGGGACTATGCAAATAAGGAATCTGTGATGGTTGGGGTTATGTGTCAGCTTGGCTAGGCCGTGATTCCCAGTATTGTATGGTTGCCCTCCATTTTATGTGTTGTGAATCCTGACCTCTACATGTTGATGAGGTAAGAATGGTGTAGAGTGTGTCTTGGGTCACAGCCTTGCACGAGGACATGACTCAAGTTCCACCCTTACTCAAGTTATGCCCTTCCCTGGGGTGTGGCCTGCATCTAAGGTATATGTGTGTGTCCTGGCAGGGCTCTTTCTCTCTGCATCCCGTGTCTAGATCTGGTTCGTGATCAATTGACTTCTGGTTCTTGGGACTTGAGCCAGAGGCCTGCTGTCTGACTTGCCGATTCTGGGATTTGCTGGCCTCTACAGCCCCGCGGGCCGGTGGGCTATTGTCTGACCTGATTCATCAGCTTCTGCAGCCTTGTGAGCCAGCAGCCTGTGGTCTGAACTGCTGGTTTGGGTTCATCAGCCCCTGCAGCTAAGTGGGTTGGGAGAAGCCTACACCTGACCCATGGATTTGGGACTTGCCAGACTCCACAATCACGCGAACCATTTCCTTTATACAGTTCGTGAGTTCTGTGGGACTTTGCAGCAAATTAGGGAACCCAAAGACAGGAGGGAGAGTACTCCTGGGGGAGAGAGAATAGTTGATGTTAGAGATGATGGAGTGGTACAGCAGTTTGGAAAAGTTAGACATTTGGGACGTCTTTAACTTCTGCCTCATAGGAACCAGCTTTGTGCTGATCCTTATAAAGAAAGTATTCGTTTAGATACAAATCAAGAATATGTAAAGAACTCTCAAAACTCAACAGTACATAAACTGGACAATTCCATTAAAAAATGTGCAAAAGATATGAAGAGGTATTAAAATGAAGAGTATATATGGATAACAAATAAGCACATGAAAAAATATTCAACATCATTAACCACTAGGGAATCACAGATTAGGACCACAGTGAGATATCATTATACACTTAATAGTTAGAATAAAAAATAGTGACAATACCAAAAATAATATCAATACCAAAGCTCACAAGTGGAAAAACTAGAACTCTCAAACACTGGGGAAAACATAAAATGGGACTCCACTTTGGTATACAATTTGTTATTTTCTTAAAAAACTAAACATATACTTACCATATGACTCAGCACTCATATTCCTGGGATTTATGCTAGAGAAATAAAAATTTACATCTGCACAAAAATTTGTACATAAATATTTATTGTATAACTGCACTTGTAACCACTCCAAATTGGAAACAGATCAAATTCCTTCGATGGGTGAATTGTTAAATGAACAGTAATACATCCACACCATGGGAATACTAGTCAGGAGTAAAAAGGAATGAACTATTGATACATTCAACAGCTTGGATGGATTTCAATGGCACTGTGCTGAGTGAAAAAGCCAATCTCATTCCCTTTATGTAAGGGACAAAATTATAGAGATAAAATAGAATAAGATTAGTGGTTGCCAGGGATTAGGAATGATAGGGGCAGGGGTGTGAGTGTGACTAAAAAGGGTAGTACAAAGGAGATCTTTGTGGTAATGGAATAGTCTGTATCTTGACTGTGGTAGTAGTTACAGGAATCTACACATATAAAATAGCATAGAACTATACACACACATTGTACCAATGTCAATTTCCTGGTTTTTATATTGTACTATAGTTATATAAAATGTGACTAATGGGAGAAACTGAGTGACACTGGACTGCTCTGTACTTTTTTTTGCAACTTTTGGTGAACCTATTACCGTTACAAAATAAAAAGTACAAAAAAAAAAAAAAAGAGCTATAAATAGAATTGAAAATTTTCCATTTACCTATCTACTAGAAATTTTTTTTTTAAAATACTCAATTTGTATTGGAAATAAAACGATAAATAAAAATAAATCTTAAAAACAGAAGACCATAAATCTATCACTCAACAAAATTTTAGTCTTAACTCTAGCAAGAGAGGGCACAAGTGCTGTGGAGCATTTAAAAAAAAAGAAAGTTATGGTTTCTACTTCTTGGGCATTCATAATCTAAAGGAATGTAGTTGTCAATTTACCCTATAAGTTGTCAATAACATAGATGCTTTTCAGCATTTTATTCTCTGATTTAACTCTAGGACCCCCCCACAAACAAACAAACATACAAACAAAAAACCCAAACCCACTGCCATTGAGTTGATTCGAAGTCACAGCTATCCCAGGACAGACCCTCAAAATTTCTTACCTGGATTATTACAATAATTTTCTAACTATTTCTAAATCTTTGTTTTTATTCTTGCATCCCTCCAATTCTCCATTCTAATACCAAAGTTCACCATTTGTCTGACAGTTTGTTGTACTGTGGTGGTTTCCATGTTGCTGTGATGCTGGAAGCTCGGCCACTGGTATTTCAAATACTAGCAGGGTCACCCATGGAGGACAGGTTTCAGCAGAGCGTCCAAGCTAAGACAGACTAGGAAGAAGCACCTGTTAATCTACTTCTAAAAAAATTGGCCAGTGAAAACCTTATGAATAGCAGCGGAACATTATCTGATGTAGTGTCAGAAGATGAGCCCCTCAGTTTGGAAGGCACTCAAAATATGACTGGGAAAGAGCTGCCTCCTCAGAGTAGAGTCAACCTTAATGACATGAATGGAATCAAACTTTCAGGATCTTCATTTGCTGATGAGGCATGACCCAAAAGAAGAAGAAACAACTGCAAACAACCATTAATAATCGGAACGTGGAATGTACGAAGTATGAAGCTAGGAAAATTGGAAGCAGGCAAAAATGAAATGGAATGCACAAACATTGATATCCTAGTGAGCTGAAATGGCTTGGTATTGGCCATTTTGAACTGGACAATCACATGGTCTACTATGCTAGAAATGACAGAATGAAGTGGAATGGTGTCTCATTCATCGTCAAAAAGAACATTTCAAGATCTATCCTGAAGTACAACCCTGTCAGTGACAGGATAATATCCATACGCCTGCAAAGAAGACCAGTTAATATGACTATCATCCAAATTTATGCACCAATCACTAAAGCAAAAGATGAAGAAACTGAAGATTTTTATCAACTTCTGTAGTCTGAAATTGATCAAACATGCAATCAAGATGCACTGATAATTACTGGTGATTGGAATGTGAAAGTTGGAAACTAAGAAGAAGAATCAGTAGCTGGAAAATATGGCTTTGGTGTTAGAAAGGATGCCAGAGAGCCCATGACAGAATTTTGCAAGACCAATGACTTATTCATTGCAAATACCTTTTTTCAACAACATAAATGGCGACTATACACATGGACCTTGCTAGATGGAACATACGGGACTCAAATTGACTACATCTGTGGAAAGAGACAATGGAGAAGCTCAATATCATCAGTCAGAACAAGGCTAGGGGTCGACTGCAGAGGAGACAACAGTAGGGTGTCAACTATCCACATGGCAGTCATCTGGCCCCTTTGGTTTTGGTGTCATCCTGTGGGACAAGGGAAATGGCGATCTGGCACCTTTGTTTTTTCTTTTCTTTTCTTTTTTTATTGTACTTTAGATGAAGGTTCACAGAACAAACTAGCTTCTCGAGAAACAGTACACATATTGTTTTATGACGCTGGTTACCAACCCCGTGAGATGTCAACACTTTCCCTTCTTGAACTTGGGTTCCCTATTATTACCAGCTTTCCTGCCCCCTCCTGCCTTCTAGTCCTTGCCCCTGGGCTGGTGTGCCCATTTAGTCTCGTTTTGTTTTTATGGGGCTGTCTAATCTTTGGATGAAGGATGAACCTCAGGAGTGACTTTATTACTGAGCTAAAAGGATGTCCAGGGTCCATACTCTCAGGGGTTTTCCAGTCTCTGTCAGGGAGGTAAGTCTGGTCTTTTTTTGTGAGTTAGAATTTTGTTCTACATTTTTCTCCAGCTCTGTCCAAGACCCTCTATTGTGATCCCTGTCAGAGCAGTCAGTGGTGGTAGCTGGGCACCATCTAGTTGTACTGGACTCAGTCTGGAGGAAGCGGTGGTAGTTGTGGTCCATTAGTCCTTTGGACTAATCTTTCCCTTGTGTCTTTAGTTTTCTTCATTCTTCCTTGTTCCCGAAGGGGTGAGACCAGTGGAATATCTTAGATGGCTGCTTACAGGCTTTTAAGATCCCAGATACTACTCACCAAAGTAGAATGTAGAACATTCTCCTTGTAAACTGTGTTATGCCAATTGAGCTAGATGTTCCCCGAGACCATAGTCCCCACAGACCTCTGCCTAGCAATTTGGTCCCTCAGGGAGTTTGGATGTGTCTGTGGAGCTTCCATGACCTTGCTTTGGACAAGTTGTGCTGACTTCCCCAATATTGTGTACTGTCTTACCCTTCACCAAAGTTACCACTTACCTATTGTCTATTTAGTGTTTTTTCCATCCCCACCCCTCCTCTCCCTCGTAACCATCAAAGATTGTTTCTTTTTGTGTGTAAACCATTTCATGAGTTTTTATAGTAGTGGTCTCATACAATATTTGTCCTTTTGTGACTGACTTATTTCACTCAGCATAATGCCCTCCAGATTCATCCATGTTGTGAGATGGGGGACTCTTGGCTACTCTTGCTTTCACTGTTATTTTGCAATAAACCGCCTGAATCTAACAAGGGCTCATTGTTTCTTTACTGGCTGAATCTGTTAGCCTTACCTTGTCAAATTCACTGCCCATTGTGGGGCTGGTAAGGTCACAATAACCTTTTGGAAGAAAGATGGGACCATGTGGGCTAATTTAGCAGATGAAATAAGGCTCCCTGGGATCTGGTACAGCATACTCTTGACCAAGAGTTAGGCAAGCAGGGTAGGAATAAGGGATTCCCCACAGTCCTGCTAAGGGATTGCATGAGCAAAAGTCAATGATGCTTCCTGGGGTTTTGGACATGGCACTATCTGAACTGCCAGCTACAGAGTCTAGTAGCAAAGGGAACTCTGCATTACATAGCCCAGGATACCAGACCTGCCTACTTCTGAAAAACGGACTACATAGGTCTGCTACCTTCCTCTTGACAGTACCACAGGTTTATTACCACCCAGTGAAAAGTAGACACTTTTTGGGGTGTGGCACTGCCATCCCTGCTGCAGAACAGATGTGGGCCACACAATTCAAGAACTCTTAGACTATGTCACATGTTTGGATTTCCTGAACACATCTAAACAGATAATGGTCCTGTCTTTATAACAGAAAGTACCCTTAAGTGTGGAACTATCAGGGACATTCTCTGGACCTTTCATGCACCATACCATCCCAAGCAAGCAGATGCCATTAAGAATAAAATGGTCTCTTAAAGGAAACATTGAACAAGATAACTGGACAACTAAGGCTCAGCTACCAGTGTAGCCGACACTGAAGACAGGCAGTTTGGGCTTTAAACGTGATAGTTTCCCCAAAGTACCTTCCGTTTAAATAGAATGTTTAATTATGAGTTTGGGTGTGGAGAAGAGGCCCAGACAGGCTTTAAGAGACCCAAACCACATAATTAGCCCTTCCTCGCTTTTTCTCCTCACATATGTACCCCAGGAAACTGAGCTATTGGAATTTGTGAGTAGCAAAGAAGAGTTGGGATGTGGGAGACTCTACTCTAACCCTCTAACCTGGTACTTCTTTTGCCACCTAGCTATACTTGCTGGATATGGGCAGTTATGGATATTGATGATAATGATCATGCATATTCAGTGGCAACCCTTAAGGTGATCCTGGTATGGCCTGCATCTCAGGGGGTGGAAGATGTTCTAGGAAGGTACAAGGCATATGAGGAAGAAACAGCTGAGCCACCAGGCATGAGTCTGGGTAGATGGTATGGGTAAGACACGGGGAAGACTAGAAAAAGTGATTGTGGTGTGGACATACATCATAGGACTGAGAATGGAGACAATAACCCTGGCTGGTGGGGAAGGAAAACCTTAGTTTTTGGGAGGTCAGGGTTTGAAGGAGGGACCATTAATCTCCCTTAACTCTTGCCTGCAGGACAGCTTTCCAATTAAACCCAGACTGCCACCATCATCCTCAATTTAACAAAAATCTTGATCTAAGAATTCTCAGAAAACTCCAAGGAGCTGCTTACTCTAAGTAGCCTCTACTTGAAATAATAAAATAAGATTAACTTTCTGAACTCTAATATGATTCCTTTTAACCTCACTATGTTAGACTATCACAACTATATTATAGTTGTTACATTAGACTGTAACAGCAGACTATAATAACTGCTCTAAATTTAACTGATAGTGCATCTGTCATACTCTACCTGACCTTATTAACAAGAAATAAAATTAGACCCTGGCCCCACATTAGCAAAATGCTGCTGTCAAGGTTTCTACTACTACTTATGTAAACATTAGGCCTATATGTGCCTGCTACACACAAACTAGTTGTGATGGTTAAGAATGTGTGTCTACTTGGCTGGGCCATTATTCTCAGTGTTTTGGCAGTTGTATAAAGTGATCACTTCTCTGTTGAAATTTGATAAGTGATCACCCCCATGATG
Organism: Dugong dugon; assembly: GCA_030035585.1. Lineage (NCBI taxonomy): Eukaryota > Metazoa > Chordata > Mammalia > Sirenia > Dugongidae > Dugong > Dugong dugon. The sequence continues at coordinate 14,600,931 of CM057469.1, read as the reverse complement.
GAATCTGCTGAGTGGTACCTGTGGGGGTGGGGCCTGTGGTGGCTCACCGCCCCCTCAGCCTTCATCTCTCTGACACACGTTGATCTTGGGTTCGCTAGCCCCTGCTGCTGCACGAATCAGGAAAAGCCTTGTGGTCTTGCCTGCTGATCTTGGGCTTCGTCAACCTTCCTAGCCTGTGAGCAAGAGCCCTGCTTCCAACCTGCCCGTCTTGGGTTCACCAGCCCCTGCAACTATGTGAATCAGGAGAAGCCCCTCTCCTGATCCATGGACTTGGGACATTCCAGCCTCTACAATTGCGTGAGATGTTTCCTTGATATAAATCTTTCTCTCTCTATATATATATTTACACACTTTACTGGTTTTGCTTCTCTACAGAGCCCAGCCTAAGACACTAGTCTAAACTTTCTAGAATGAATGCTGATGAAAAATTGCATTGCCCTAGGCTTCCTGCTGGTCAGTCGAGGTGCAGTATGTGTGACTGCCAACACCTCTTGGTGTACCTGGATTAATGACATTTTTAAACTGGCTTGACTCCATATAGGGAGGCTGCTGTGGTCTATCTCCCAACTGGGCCTGATTACCCTACTGAGAGTCATGTCATAGTCATGCTCATCCAGTGTTGTCTAAGGCAAATAGAATAGATTTGGTCCAAGATCTTATCCGTACAATTAATTAGGGTATTTGATGGGGTGGCCAATATTTTTAAAAAGAATTCTTAGTTGGATATGTGAAAGGTCAGGGGATGGAGTTGTAGAGAAATAGCTCTACCCTGGTGTCCTGGCGACCTTGTGCATCTCCATGTATGTCCTCTAGGCAAGGCTTAACTGCAACTGACCTCAGTTTTTCCAGAATACCCTGTGATCCTCCCAGAATATGAGAGCACAGGACCTTGTGAGCAGATGCTATAAGACCATTTCCCAATCACTTCCCTATCTTCCTGTGAGGCTGTCCTGAGCCAGTTTCTCACTGCCTCCCTGGTTCTGATTAGGTATGAGGCTTTCTGTCTCATATCCGCGCCCCCCCACCATTCTTAGGGTATAGCTGCAGACTATAAAACTGCTTAGGTGAAGAGCCAGGGCCAGTCAGCAACAGGATGTCCACTCTCTGTGTTGCAGTCAACTGGCCCCTTTAATTTTGGTGTCGTCCATGGGACAGAAACATGGAGAGCTGGCACCTTTGGCATGCTTGTTTTCATTGTCTATGTAAGTAATAAACTGTCTGAATCTAACAAGGTCTCATTGTGTCTTTACTGACTGATTGTGTTGGCCTTGCCTTGACAGGGGCAGCCTGTGAATGCAAAGAGGGGAGACACCCACCTTACCTTTTTTAAGGTATTCTGCAGCTTTTTGGCCTTTTCTGTCACTGAAAAGACAGATTTGGGCTCACTGTTTTGTATTTGTGTCCCTTTTTACAAATAAAGCAGCAATGTAAAAAACATATTGCTTATTTGATCTCAAAGTCTTACCTCTTCATTTGCATGTCTTTCTCTCGTGACTTCAAAATGTGTGCAAACGTATCCATGAATTGCAAGTAGCTCCTGGGAGTGATATAGTAATGCCTTCTAGTTTCTTGAAAGAATTCTGTGCTCAAGTCTGTTATACTTTTGTGGATTTGGACACATGCTGGGGCAAGTTTTTCTTTTAAATTCTAAAAAACAATTTTTTTTTAAAGAATTAAGATAAAGCAATCCAAATATACATTAAAAAAGGAGAAGATTGAACATTATGAGTAACTTGAAATAGGTTATCATTTCTGAGATGTACAGAAAGGTCCTGGATGAATGGGACCAGGAATATATGAGTTCTAATGGTTGAGATGGTGATGGGACGGAAGAGGCAACGACATGGCTAACGATTAATGACACGCCATACTCATTTTCCCAGGCTTTACCCTTATTTCTGCTGCAGCCATTCAAGGATTTAGGGCACCAGAGTCAATGGCCAAGGGTTATCATTATCTTTCATTTTCCTTTGAAACAGGTCATTAGCAGCAGGATACTCAAGAAAGTTTCCTTGAGTAAAATAAATATGTAAAAAATAAAAGTAAAGTAGAATACATAAGGACTCAAAGGATATATAAGTGGGCAAAACGAGACTAGAAAGAGTGTTCCCTTTGCTTAGCTTGGGAGAATTTTGATTTAGACATAACATAGTCCTGATTGCCCATCTCCAATCCACCGAGCCAAGCCTAATAACTTGGTTACTTTTAACCCAGCTGCATTTTCTTCCTGGATTCACCCCGTCTCTATCAGTCTTGGTCTTTGCTTTCCTTGAACACCCGGGTAAGTAAGGATGTAAGTACCTTCCTAGGTCTCCAACTGTGTTTCAGGCCTCTATGCATTTATGACTTCTTTTGTCAACACCTTTTACCCCTTTTCGGTCAGCTGGGTCCTATGGGGTCTTCAACTGAATCATTCTAGAATAGATTCTTACTTATTGTGGTTCATAAATTCTGAGTGAATTTTGTGTGTCGCTTGTACTCTCATTTATTTATTTATTTTGTAGTTTTGCTGTTGCAGCCAAGACAGAGCAATTTACAAAGAATACACAGAACGTTGCAGCGTCCTCACCATAGGATCTGGTATGCAAAATGGAGGTTGCTTTTCCTTCATGGAAATCTACTCTTCAGCATGAAGGCAGAATAGTGAAGAGACCCAGGCAGGGAGGAATCTGGGCATCTTTGAAACAGGCTCAGTTAGAGGACTAAAGAGATGAGAAGTCACCCAGAATTGGTAAGTAGTTAAGACAAATGCTTGACCTATTTCATAATTTGGGTTGTTGTTGCTAGTTGCTGTTGAGTCGATTCTGACTCATAGCAACCCCATGAGTACAGAGTAGAACTACTCCATAGGGTTTTCAAGGCTGTGACCTTTTGGAAGCAGATCACCAGGACTGTCCTCCGAAGCACCTCTGGGTGGATATGTACCACCAACCTTTCAGCTAGTAGTTGAGTGCTTAACCATTTGCTTCACCCGGGGATTCCTTAATTTGGCCTAGGGCTGCCTATTTTTTCTCATCTAGAGTTCACCGCTGTTCAGACACAATACTGTCAGATGCTATTAATAAGTTGACACCTTCACTTGCATGAGATTTTTAAAAAGAGGTTATATTTACCTTTCTGTTTTCAAAATCCACCTTTTCTGTTAAGAAAGAATTGGCTACAACAAGGAGAGCTGCTTCTGGCCACTTCTCATACCAATCGATTGTACAGGAGCTAATCATAGAAGGATATGCTCTACAACTTTGGCGGAAGTTAGGTTCCTTAGGGCTCATGGTCATAAAAATGTGAAGATTTTTATGTATTCTCTGAAAATTAATAAAAATATAAATTGTTAAAATATATTCCACTGCTTCGAAAAAATACTATACTGAAAATTCCATTTAAAACTTGCTCTAATTCTTTCCTTAATGAGTAGCCCAGAGACTGATCAACTGTGAATTGATTGCCTGACATAAAAGGAGTCCTTCTGAAGGAAACAACCAGTCCCACAGAGTCCTTCTGAGGAAAGCAGCCATGTTCTGCTCCATGTGACTCCACTCTCTTGGCTTCAGCTGGTTGAACTGCGTAGGGGAGGCACTGGACCCAGTCCATCCCTCGTATAAAGCAACTCTTATGAGGGGGCATGGTGCTGGAGCTCTGTTCAGTAGAGGACCTTATATCAGATGATGATAAGTCTGACAATATAACTCTTTCTTCTGGAGTATTGTGTGTTTATACCCACAGAAGCTCAAAGTGAGAAAATAATAGGACAAGTTAGAGCTGAAAGACATAGAAAGAAGCAGAGACAGACAATATGGGTAGAGCACCAAAGGAGGTATTAATAAGCTACAGTTGAAGGATTACAGCTGAGCTATATTAGATCCTAAACAATTTTGCAAGTTCTAAGCTAAGTGCTAGTTTCTATGAAGTATGACTGCATCCCTTTTCCTATAAGACCTGACTATGCTGCTACTGTTCCTGGGCTCTTGGCAGGACTGGGCAAGGGGCACAGATTACTTCCTTCTTATTTCCATATATCCCTTTATAATAAACCCACATTATTGAAAGCAGCCTCAGTGAGTCAGTGTTCCTTTTAATTCAAAGAGTCTAATCTGTACAAAGTGATAATATCTTTGAGTATCAAGCAATCTATTTTGCCACATAAATATGGGAAAGCTGAAAGAAGACTACAGTAAGATTTTATCTTTTTTCTCCTTTTTTGTTTTTGAAAAAACTTTATAAAAGCAATACTGTTCATTTCAAAATTCATGCAATACAGAAGTGTTTAAACTAAAAATGAAAGTACCTCTCTTTGCTTTATCTATCACCAAACTCCTATCTGGCAATATCCAATGTTAACAGTTAAAAGTGTGCCTTTACTATTTATCGCTGTTGTAAGACACTTCAAATCATTTTTGGAGGTATGGTATACATTATATATAAATAATTAAATAAACAATTAAAATTGATTTTTAGTTGGGATTCTTGATTTAGTTTTTATTTCTGGAACACAGTATTCTCCACATTCCAAATAAAAATGTCTTTGTTCTTCCTTACCATTTATAATATATTGGCTAAACCATCTATATAACAAGGCATTAGAGTGCCATAAACCATCAGGATACTGTTATCCTAATATGGCATTTTAAAATATATCACAATCCACGCCATTCATATCACATTGTTCTCTCTCAATTAGGGATTCCATTTCTGGAAGCTGTTACATTTTCTTGTGCCAGATTACTAAGTATATGTTTAAGAATAGAGGGTGGCCCAGTTCAGTCCTCAAAGGACCCCGTGTTGGTCAAAAATTGGCACCCAAAATAAGCTGACTAGTGGCACTCTCCCAGTGAACATTTTGGTTGGGGTAATCATGTTCACTAAGCCATTTACTCAACCATCATGTCTGAAAGACACAGAGGGGCTAGTTCATTGGTCTAGTCTATACCTCTCATCAAATCAGTTTTTTCAGTTACTAGACAGCTGAGTTCATTCTGAACATTTTCTGCTCTATCTTTCTGTATTTATCACCTCCTGATCAATTCTAGGGGTATTCAAAGAGATGAAAGAATTCTTGTTTGTTGCCTTTCTTAGCTGAAATGAAAACTTCATTAGCTAGGAAGAGATCTCAATGTAAGAAATAATGTTGGGATCTTATTTCTCATTTCATTGCCTCCAGCTGTTTTTTTGTTTGTTTTTTTAAGACATTGATAGCTCATCCAGCTCAGACCATCGTTAATCTTTGTGTGTTTGTGCGTAGGGGTAGTGGTCATTTTTTAGTCTTACGAACTGATTTAAAGACATAAAGAAATGATATCCAACTTGAAAATCATGTACAGAATTATTAATGTAATACACTTTTAATTTAACATCACAATTTAATAAAGTCAATCTACAAAAAAGTACCTTTTGGAAGAATGAAAGTAAAGATTCCCTATCATTATCCGTATAACCAGCCTGTTCAGCAAGATATCTAATCCTTTGTGCAATAGAGTCCAGCTCCTCATTTTCAAACAAGTCAGGTATTTTTCCTGAATTGAAAATGCAGTTCAAATCTTCCAAAAATGTCTCCTTAGGTGAAACATATAATTAGTCAGGAATGAGTAAATTATTTGTATACTCTAGTCTAAACACACCAAACTGAACAACAAATAGTGATTAAGGAGAACAGAGACTAATTGTTTAAAATGCTAACATTCTCTTAATTCAAAACCATCAATTTTTTTTTTCTCAGTCAAAATAAACTTCATTCAAACATTAGACAACATCTACTTAGTATGACAGTATGCCAACTACTGTGCTAGGCACTGGGAAAGAGTTATGGATAGGTGGCTACAATAATGAATTGGGCAGAGAAGTCGTCTTGTTTTCAAGCAGTTCATAAAAGTCCTCAACACACTACTTTTGTGTTTCTATAGTAAACAAAGTAGAAATAACATGGCTGAAGGATTATTTTAATTTAACCAAGTTCATCTCCATAAAAGGTTCTACTTCTAATGGGAAATGTGACAGAGCAGCAGCCAAACAAACTCTACCAGAGGAGTTATTAGAAAGTATGAGCCTCTTGCTTTTGAGAGTAAATCAAGAGTAAAAAAAGCAGCAGTAGCATTCCCTACTCCTCAGGACACTCTTCAGACACTCAGAGGTTCATGGTATTTCAGTCCATGAAGAAGGGCAGGGAGCTGGTGGGCAGTCTCCAGTAGAGGTCAACAGAAGTGACACGGACTATCTGACTTCCTCTTTCATCTAAGACATGATGGAGCGAAAACGCTTACCAAATACTATCATTACGTCTCACCCGTTTTTTTTTTTGTTGTTGTTGTTTTTTATTGTACTTCAGGTGAAGGTTTATAGAACAAATAGTTTCTCATTAAACAGTAATACACATATTGCTTTATGACATTGGTTAACAACCCCACAACATGTCAACCATCTCCCTTCTTGGCCTTTTTTTTTTTTTTTTTTTTGGTGAAAATATACATAGCCAGAGATACACCATTTCAAAAATTTCTACATGCACAGTTCAGTGACATCGACTACGCTCTTCCAATTGTGCTGCTATTCTCACTTTAGATGAAGGTTTACAGAACAAAATAGTTTCTCATTAAACACTTAGTACACATGTTGCCCTATGACAATGGTTAACAACCTCACAACACATCAACACTATCCTTACTCAACCTTGGGTTCCCTGTCACCAGCTTTCCTGTCCCCTTCTGCCTTCTAGTCCTTGTCCCTGGACTGCTGTGCCTCATTAGTCCCATTTGGTTTTATGGGGCGGTCCACTCCCCGGCTGAACGGTGAACCTCGGAAGTGACTTCACCACTGAGCTAAAAGGGTGTCTGGGGGCCATACACTCGGGTTTCTCCTTGAGGCCAGTAATCCGGTCTTTTCTTTATACGTCTCACCCTTTTTGATTCACATGGAAAAGATTAATATGACCAGAAGAAACCTGGAAAGTGTGGAAAGTAGATCCAATGATCTTGAAGTTCTAGATAATATGGGAGTTAAGGAGCCATGTTCAACTTGAATTTGACTTGACTGATTAAATTAGAATGATGGGCTCTTGGTGTGGAAGAAACTATCTTCTGAAATCCAGAAAGACAGTCTCTGACAGTAACCTCAACCTGATCAATAGAGCAGGATATTTAAATTTGAGGAGAGAGAATATATAGATAAAGCAGAAAAACTGGTTATAATGGAGTACAGCAGATATGACATGGTGCTTGGATTCACTCTCAAAATGTGATATGGAAAAAAACCCCACAACTCTAGGCAGAGAGGCTCAGTATTAGGAGAAAAAACAGGATGAGAGTTAGAAACAATACTCATACATGTTTATAAACATTTCTAGATCATAGATAATAATGTTCCCTTGAAATTTTGCCACAAAGAAGTAAATGCAATCTGAGATAATGGTTTTTTAAATTATGTTTTGCCTGTGGAAGGGTACAACTTACACAAAATAACAGATCTAATAAGAAAGGTCAGTGATTAGCATTTTTGCTTGGGTGTAAAGAAAGTATATCCTGCAAGGAAAGTCCTAAACCTGATCGTGACATTAGAACAGAAGAAGAAGAATGGAGAGAGACAGAAGGCTCAGCCCTGTGAGAGCACATCATAGATTACATGGTTGGATAGTGGATGCAGAGGACAATCTTAGAAAAATACAGATTACAAAACCAGTTCAGATACAAAACGGGTGATTTCAGCTACCTACATAAATTACTTCCAATTCATTAATTAAAATGACAATTATAAAGCCATAAAAAATGCTTCTGTTGTAATGATTATGCAGAACTATCTATAGCATGATTACAAATATATAAACTCGGGACCACGACTGGGAGGACAGAGAATAATGAAAAGAATTGATATACTAGGTTAATAGGACTATACAGAAATACTGTCTTACTAATTTCCTTTTCACACCTTAATTTTATTTTGGGCTACTAAGATATCAAACTTGAGCAAATAATAAAGACAAAAGGTGCTTACTTGATCTAGATTTAAATGAGCAACCATCAAAACAGTGGGGTTTCCTTCTAATCCTGTTTGAATGAACACTTTTTTAAAGTCTTCTTTGAATTCTAGGTAGGCATAATTGTGAGATACAGGCACCTGGTACAGTTTGTATTCTGTCAAATAACAGGCCAAAGTTGTACAGGTTTCTTTTCCACATCCATCTATTCCAATCTTTGGGGGGAAAAATCAACATATGATTCCAGATATATTCTGGGAATCTTTCAATGTACAATTTTCTATTTATTTGTGTTAGAAATTTAGATAGTAAAAATACCTCAGGACTATTTTTTAACCATGTTGGGAGTTATATTAGACACAATTTAAGTATTTTATCAATTTTATAAGGCACATTCAATGTTTTCACATTTTCTTTTCATAGTCCCTTGAAATAGAGGAGATAACTTCACAGGAAAGATAACATAATCTAGAAAAATATCACAGATCTATAAATTATCATCATGCCACTGTTGATACCTGATTCTTCATTTAGAAGAAATTAGCTCTTCTCTTTATTTTGCACATCAAGCAGTGAATACGTACTCCTTGCTAATGATGAACTACTGCCTTTTAAACCACTTTATTGAGGTATAATTTATGGGCTGTATCTGTTTTAAGCGTACAATTAAATGATTTTCAATAAATTTACAGAGTTATGCAACCATCACCACAATCCATTATTATAACATTTCTGTAATTCCCAAAAAAGATCCTGCATGCCCATTTGAAGTCAATTCTCAACGCTACCCTCAGCTCCAAGGAACCATTAATATGCTTTCTGTCTCTATAAATTTGCCTTTCTTTGGACATTTCTTATAAATGGAATCATAAGATATGAAGTCTTTTGTGTCTGACTTAGCATAATGTTACTGAGGTTTTTCCATTTTGCAGTGTGTTTCATTAGTTTGTTCCTTTTTATCATTGAATATTATTCTGTTGTATGGACATAACACGTTTTGTTTATTCATTCACCCACTAACGGGCATTTGGATTTTTTCCATTTTTTGGCTATTACAAATAATGCTGGTATAAACATTTATATCTTTGAGTCCGTATTTGTTTTTCTCTTGCTAACATAGGATGGAATCATTCATTTATATGGTAAATCTATGTTAAAATCTCTAAGAACTGGCCAAATTGTTTTCCAAAGCCGTTTTACCATTCTACATTCCCGCCAGCAATATATAAGAGTTCCAGTTTATCACATCTTTATCAACAATTTCTATTGACCATTTTGTTTTGTTTCTTTTTTTAAATTCTAGCCATTCAAGTGGGTGTGTAGGGGTATCTTATTGTGGTTTCAATTTACATTTCTCTAACGACTAATTCTGTTGAGCATCTTTTCATGGGCTTATTAGCCATTCATGTATCTTCTTTGATGAAACATCTATTCAAATATTTTGCCCATTTTAAAAAATAAGCTATTTTTAATAGCAGTTTTAGGTTTACAGAAAAATTGTGCAGAAAGTACAGTACAGAATTCCCATATACCTTCCGATGGTTAATTTTATGTGTCAACTTGGCTAGGCTATGGTGCCAGTTGTTTGGTCAAACGCTAGTCTAGATGCTGTTGTGAAATACTTACATATGATTAGATCAGATAGCCTTAAGTAAAACAGATTACCTGCCATAATGTGTGTGAGCCTTAAGAGTAAAAAAGGACTTTTCCCTAGGGTGTATTCTGCCTCCGGACTATGAACACATTATCTTTACAGAATTCTCCCAACACTCTTCACTCTTCCTATTGCCTGACATAGGGATTTTGGGACACAAAGCTACAGGAATCTCCAGCCTGTTACCTGACCTATGGATTTTGGGAAACAAGACTTTAGGAATTTCTTGCCTATTGTTTGACCTACAGATTTTTGGACTTGCTGACCCCCCACAACAGCATGAGCCAATTCCTAAAAATTTATCTGTCTGTCTGTCTGTCTATCTATCTATCTATCCATCCATCATCTTATTGGTTTTGTTTCTCTAGAGAACTCAGACTAAGGCATTTTGGTACTGAGAGTGGTTCTAGAGAACAGAATCTTAAGGATGAGCTTTCTGAATTGGTTTTGGAGTTTCTGGAATTGGTTCTCAAATATGGTTAGATTTGAAGACACTAATGATTTTCTTTCTAGTATTAAAGAGAGCACTAACAGTTCATGAAGGAGCCCTGGTACTGCAACAGTTAAGCACTTGGCTGCTTACTGAAAGGTCAGCAGTTCAAACTCACCCAGTGGCTCTACAGGAGAAAAGACCTGGTGATCTGCTTCTGTAAAAATTACAGCCTAGGAAAGCCTATGGGGCAGTTCTACTCTGTCATATGGAATTGCTATGAGTTGGAATCAACTCTAAAGCACACAACAATAACAACAAATCAAATACTTATGAGAGACAAGGTTCTGAGCAATCATGAATTTGAAACCTTAAAACATTTTTGTCAAACTGATAAGTAAAATGAAATTGGCTGATTGATGTTATTTCCACTGGATAAAGTGGGAAAAGAAAAGAATGAGCTCAGGGCTTCAAATTCCCAGCTTAAGCACCACATAAATAACCTGAAAGTTGCTATATGGTCCCTGAAAGAAAACCTTATCTCATGTAGCCACAGAGCTGAGATTTCTGGAAATCAAACCCAGAGTCTCATCCTATGAGTGGCTGAATTATACCACCAATTGAATTCCCAACTGAAAAATGGCATGGCAAGGGCATCTGACCTCCTCTAACTTCACAAGGGGGAGAGAGAATCACCATCAGCATCAGCCCAAGGCTGACGGCTATGAGGTGGCAGTCAGACACACCTCTACTCTCCAGCCTTTTTACCAGTCTGACACCAGCCGTCCTTCCCATGGCACTCCCTACTTCTCTACTGGGTTCGATAATTTGTTGCAATGGCCACACAGAACTTACATACCATACTTATAGTTATGGGGTATTAAGGAAGTAACAGGTTACAATTCAGGATACAGTTCTTCTATTAGAACAGCCTCTTCTCGGCCGTGCTCACAGGCAACCCTCTTCCTGGCCGTTGGCCCCCAGCCCCTCGGCCCCTCTGGCCTCTTGGGCTGGCCCCACCTCTGTCCTGCTTGGGCAAGTGTTACAAACCTCTTTAGCTCCACTGATAAGAGCCCAGAGGTGCACCGTTCTGCCAGTAAGCCTCCTGCCCAAAGGCACACAGCTTTCTTGCTCCATGGGCCAGGAAACCCACCACATTGTCTCCTGCTGGTCTCCTGGTTCTGCTGCCTCTGCTGCTGCCATTCTCTGCCACTGCTTCTCGCTATCTCTCACCATCTCCAGTGTTACAGTTCTCTTTGTCTCCTGGTTCTAGGAGGTTCTCAGTGCAGGGATCTAAAGGACGCTCTCCATTCCTAGCTCTTCTTTCTTGGTGCTAGTGAGGTCTCCCTTTCTACCTCTGGGATGGCTCATTTTAAGCCTAGTGGGATGGCAAAGCTGACCAATCCCCCTTATTAGGATTCCACAAGCACCTTATTTGCATGGTCCCACATCTACAAGTGTGCCAGGCACCTTATCTGCCTTATTAGCAAGTTGTCCAATCCCCTTGGTGGGCCACATCATCTTATTGCATAGTCCTTACCAATCATTTGGTGGAAGTTACAAGACCACAGTGAGAAAGCCATATAAAAGCAATCCATTGCACTGCACCAACCTTGCAAGTTGTCTGATGTTAAACTGAGGGAATTGATTGGGAAGAAATGGGATCCTGATAATTGGAATGGGGAAATATGGGCAGGTACTAATGAAGCTAGAGACACTGAGACCCTAAATTCTGCTGAGTCTTCTTTGCTAATAGAAGCATCCCTTCCACCCTCATCTGAGGAAATTAATCCAGCTTTGCCTAAGGAACCTGTAATAGCCTCTTCTGAGGCAGATGCCTCGAAAGATGCTGATGATTGCCCACAGGACCCAATCCCACTACCTGTCTTTGCTTCTAGAGCTATAACTGGACTTAAGGTATATATAAGCAGTGGTGAAAGCAGACATCTTGCCTTGTTCCTCATTTTAGGGGAAAATTTTTCAGTCTTTCTACATTGAGTATGATGTGGGTTGTGGATTTTTCATAAACGCCCTTTATCACATTGAGGAATTTCTCTTCTATTCCTAGTTTGCTTAGTGTTTTTATCATGAAAAGGTGTTGAAATTTGTCAACTGTTCTTTTTCTGCATCTATTGAGACTGTTGTTGTTAGGTGCTGTTGAGAACTTCCAGTACAGTGTTGAATAGAAGTTGTGAGAGATCCTTGCTTTCTGCCTCCAATATTAGGAAAGAAAACATTAAGTCTTTCACCAGTAAGAATCATGCTAGCTGCAGGTTTTTCATAAATACCTTTTATCAGGCTGATGAAGTTCCCTTCTGTTCCTTTTTGCTGAGAATTTTTATCATGAATGGTGCTGGATTTTGTCAAATACATTTTATACAACTATTGAGATGATCATATAGCTTTTGTCCTTAATTCTATTAATATAATTAATGGATTTTGAATGTTGAACCAAATATACATTCCATGGTGTGTAATACTTCTTACATGTTGCTGGATTCTGTTTGCTAATACGTTTTTCAGGCTTTTTGCATCCCTATTCATTAGGAGTATTGGTCTTTTGCTTTCTTTTCTTGTGATGTCTTTGGTTTGGCTATCAAGGTAATAAATACCGGCCTCATAGAATAAATTGGAAGGTATTCTCTCCTTTTTTAATTTCTTGAAGACTTTGTGAAGAATGGGTATTAATTTTTTCTTAATGTTCAGTAGAATTTTCCAGTAAAACTATTTGGGACTGGGCATTTCTTTATGGGAAGTTTTGAAGTTATTAATTCAATCTCTTTTGTTATAGGTGTATTCATATTTTCTAGTTCTTCAGTTTTGGTAACTTGTGTCTTTCTAAGAAAGTGTCCATTTCATCTAAGATGTCAGATTTGTTAGCGTACCATTGCTCATAGTATTCCCTTATAATCCTTTCTACTTCTCTTATGTTGGTAGTGACATCCTTTCTTTATTCCCGATGTTAATAATTTCCAGTCTTCTTTTTTTTTTTTTCGTCTAGCTAAAGATTGTCACTTTGTTGATCGTTACAAAGAACCAATTTTGGGGATGTTCTATATTGCTTTTCTATTTTCTATTCTCTTTGCTAATCTTTACTATTTCCTTTATTTCACTTTTCTGGGTTTAGTTTAATTTCCTTTTTGTAGTTTTCTAAGGTGGAAGGAAAGAATTGAAGAAAAAATTCAAGGCTTGAGTTGAAATAGTGAAGGATTCTACCAGAAAAATATTAAACAATGCAGGAAGCATCAAAAGAAGATGGAAGGAATACACAGAGTCACTGTACCAAAAGGAACTGGTCAACATTCAGTCATTTCGGGATGTAGCACATGATCAGGAACCAATGGTACCGAAGGAAGAAGTCCAAGCTGCATTGAAGGCACTGGCGAAAAACAAGGCTCCAGGAAGTGATGAAATACCAACTGAGATGTTTCAACAAACGGATGCAGTGCTGAAAGTGCTCACTTGTCTATGCCAAGAAATTTAGAAGACAGCTACCTGACCAACTGACTGGAAGAGATTCATATTTCTGCCTATTCCAAAGAAAGGTGATCCAACCGAGTGTGGAAATTATTGAACAATATCATTAATTGTTCACACACAAGTAAAATTTTGCTGAAGATCATTCAAAAGTGACTGCAGCAGTATATCAACAGGGAACTGCCAGAAATTCAAGCTGGATTTAGAAGAGGATGTGGAACCAGGGATATCATTGCTGACGTCAGATGGGTTCTGGCTGAAAGCAGAGAATACCAGAAAGATGCTTACCTGTGTTTTATTGACTATACAAAGGCATTCAACTGTGTGGATCATAACAAATTATGGATAATGTTTCGAAGCATGGGAATTCCAGAACACTTAACTGTGCTTATGAGGAACCTGTACATGGATCAAGAGGCACTTCTTCAAACAGAACAATGGGATACTGCGTGGTTTAAAGTCAGGAAAGGTGTGGGTCAGGATTGTATCCTTTCACCACACCTATTCAATCTGTATGGTTAGCAAATAATCTGAGAAGATGAACTATATGAAGAAGAATGGGGCATCAAGATTGGATGAAGACTCATTAACAACCTGCGTTATGCAGATGGTGCAACCTTGCTTGCTGAAAGTGAAGAGGACTTGAAGCACTTACTGATGAAGATCAAAGACCACAGCCTTCAGTATGGATTACATCTCAACATCAAGCAAACAAAAATCCTCACAACTGGACCAATAAGTAACATCATGATAAATGGAGAGAAGATTGAAGTTGTCAAGGATTTCATTTTACTTGGATCCATAATCAACACCCATGGAAGCAGCAGTCAAGAAATCAAAAGATGCATTGGACTGGGCAAATCTGTTGCAAACAGACCTCTTTAAAGTGTTGAAAAGCAGAGATGTCACCCTGACGACTAAGGTGTGCCTGACCCAAGCCATGGGTCAATTGCCTTATATGCATGCGAAAGCTGGATGACTAATAAGGAAGACTGAAGAACTGAAGCCTTTGAATTGTGGTGTTGGCAAAGAATATTGAATATACCATGGACTGCCAAAAGAATGAACAAATCTATCTTGGAAAAAGTACAATCAGAATGCTTCTTAGAAGCAAGGATGGCGAAATTACGTCTCACATACTTTGGACATGTTATCAAGAGGGATCAGTCCCAGGAGAACAGCATGCTTGGTAAAGTAGAGGGTCATGGAAAATGAGGAAGACCCTCAACAAGATGGATGGACACAATGGCTGCAGCAAAGGACTCAAGCACAGCAACGATTGTGAGGATGGCACAGGCCCAGGCAGTGTTTTGTTCTGTTGTACATAGGGTCACTAAGAGTTGGAACTGACTCGACAGCACCTAACAATGACAATAACAAGGTGGAAGGTAGAGCCCTGGTGGCTCAGTGGTTAAGAACTTGGCTGCTGACCAAAAGGTCAACAGTTTGAATCCACCAGCAGCTCCTTGGAAACCCTATGGGGCAGTTCTACCCTGTCCTATAGGGTTGCTATGAGTAGACATCTACTCAACGGCAACCAGTTTTTTGGTGTTTTGTTTTGTTTTGTTTTTGATTTTTTGGGTTTTAAGGTGGAAGTTTAGGTTATTGACTAGAAATTTTTCTTCTTCTTAAATATAGATATTTACAGCTGCAAATTTTCCTCTAAGCACTGCTTTAGGTGTGTTGCTTTTGTGTTCATTCATCACATAGTATTTTATAATGTCTCTTGCAGTTTCCTCTTTAACCCATTGGGTGAAATTTCCACCTATTTGTGAATTTTTCTAATTTCCTTCTGTTATTGATTTCTAGTTGAATTCCATTGCAGTCAGAGAACACACTTTGTTTGATTTCAATTCTTTAAATTGTTTTTATGATCTAGTATATGGTCTATTCTAGGGACTGTTCCAAATATGCTTCAAAAAAATGTGCATTCTGCAGTTTTAAGGAGAGTGTTCTATAGACGTCAATTAAGTCAAGCTGTTTTATGATATTGTTCAAGTCTTTATATCCTTGCTGATTTTATATTTAGCTCTCTATCAATTATTGAGAGTGGAGGTACTGAAGTCTCCAACAATTATTGTTGAATTATTTATTTATTCCTTTAATTCTGTCAGTTTTTCCTTCACATATTTTAGGGCTTTGTTGTTAGGTAATTGTTTGCATGGTTTATCATATTTTACCCTTTCATTTTCAGACTCTTTGTGTCTATGAGTCTAAAGTGTGACTCTTGTTGACAACATATAGTTGGATTTTGTTCTTTTTTTTTAAATCCAGTCTGACAGTCTCTGCCTTTTTATTGTAATATTTAATATACTTACATTTAATGTTATATTGGTATGATTTAATTTATATCTGTCATTTTGTTATCTATTTTCTATATGTCTCATATCTTTTTCCCCTTTTGTTTCTCCTTTACTACATTCTTTTGCATTAAACTAATATTTTCTAGTTTTAATTCCTTTGCTGTTTTTTTACTATGAAAAGTAAAACTTAGTGCTCACTTTAAAAGATACTATATTAATGCTGAGGATACACTAGAGATGGTGCCAGATCCATTAATTTTATTCACATCAAACACCATCCAAAAACAAATAATATTTTTGTGTGCTGACGAATTTTTTATGCAAACTGTAGAGAGGATAAAAATCATTTTCTGTGACTCAATGATTATGGTTTTCCATAAATGTAAAGTCTAGATAAATAAAATTTCTGTAATGAAGTATATTTTATTGAATTTTCTTAAATTTTACTTTTGAATCTTAAAAATAGCTGAAAAGTTTAAATTCCTACCAGCAGCATGTGACTCCCTAGTTGTCGAATGACCCTTGTAGCTCTTGTGATATGTTCTATGGCTTCTTTGAAGAACACCAGGGAATGAGAAATCTAGCAGAGGAAATCGGACAAATAAACTGAGTACAGACACAGAAAAATCAGAAGAGGATTGTGGTTTTGCATACAAAGATACAGGAGTGAGAACAGCTATTTTAGTAACCCAGTAATCTATATCCAGTAAACTGGTTTACATTTACATTTAGGGGAAGGAAATTTGCACAATGAGGATTGTCCCTGTGCCAATATTCTGGTAAGCAATATTAGGGAGGGTCACAGGGTTGACAGAAGAGAATGGATAGGAGAAAAACAGCATCCATGATGCTTTTCTATCTGTCTTGGGCAGGTAAGATGAGTGGTGGGAGAAAAAGACTTAGCAAATTGCTTTATGGTATCCATGGTTTTATTGGTGTCTGTTCAAGCACAGTGGAGCCATAAGGGACTAATTCCCTCATTTCTGCCCACAATAGCTACTCTGGGCCTTGTTGGCACACACTGCTTTGAATTTCTTAACTCCATTAACTTTATTCATTCAACTCTTTACAGCCTCTGTTGTGCACCTTGTCTTTGTCTCTCTCTCTACATATACACATGTACTCAGACACACACACATATACTTCAAAATACTCTATTTGAAACACACACACATATATGATCAGCGGGTTTGGTTTTGGCTCTCTCTCTCTATACACACACACACACACATATATATATATATATGTATATATATATATAGGAGGCCCTGGTGGCGTAGCAGTTAAGGAACTCAGCTGCTAACCAAAAGGTCGGCAGTTTGAATCCACCAGCCGCTCCTTGGAAACCCTATGGGGTAGTTCTTTTCTGACCTACAGGGTCGCTATGAGTCAGAACTGAATGGACGGCAATGGGATTTTTATATAGTGGGTGTCCTTACCTCCAAAGACGTTGAGCCCAACTTCATTTGGAATTCACTAAGTATATTGGCAAGTTTATTATAGTTATTGGTGTTCCGATAGATCTTTTTCCTATGAGGCTTGTTGATATCCAAGAAATCCACAAATACAGTTGAGTCATTCATCAGTTTTTCTTTGGTCCATGAAATCTGTTGTAAGATAATAATTTAATAATATCTGTTAATAGCACAATTCTACCTGTTATCAAGACTAAAATAATATCTGTGTAAGAGAAGCTCTTGGCACAGTAGATCTAGGATTCAGGATTTCTTAACTTTTTCGTGTCACAGACCCCTTTTTGTCAGTGAAGCCTGTGGACCACTTCTCAGAATAATTTGTTTTAAAATGCATACAGTAAAATACAAGAGTTACAAAGGAAACCCAAATATATTGAAATACAGTTCTATACATGGATTCTTTGGGTGTTTGGACCCCAGGTTAAGAACTCCTGTTGTGGGAATAACATCTTTAGGTCCTACTGACTATCTGAGAAAAGGAATCTTTCCTTGTTGTGTTGTTAGTTGCTGCTGACTCCATCCCCTGACTCATAACAACCCCATGTGTTACAGAGTAGAACTGTTCCATAGGGTTTTCTTGGCTGTAATCTTTACAGAAGCAGTTTGCCAGGCCTTTCTTCAGCAGAGTGGCTGGGTGGGTTCCAACCGCCAACCTATGTGTTAACAGCAGATTGTAAACCACTTGCGCCACCCAAGCTCCTTAAAAAAACAAACTAAATCCACTGCCATTGAGTCAATTCCAACTCATAGCAACCCTATAGGACAGAGTAGAACCACCCCATAAGATTTCCAAGGCTGTAATCTTTACAGAAGTAGATTGCCACATCTTTCTTCCATGGATCTGCTGGTGGGTTCGAACTGTTAACCTCTTGGTTAGCTGCCAAGCACTTAACCGTTGCATCACCAGGCTTCTTAGTCATTGTTAATTCCCACCATAGACTTGCAACTTCCACACTTGCTTTCCTGCTCCACTTTGCAAACTCTTGCCTATCCTCTATATTAAGGTCAAGGGTTACCTCCTCTTTGAAGTCTGACCGTTTCCCTCTCCCCTGAAACTAGGTGGAGTATATTACTCTTTCCTCCCTTGTTTCACCACTGTAGGTTGTGCACAGGTCTGCCCGAGTGCTTAGAGAAATACATTGTGCCCTTAGGCTGTGAGGTGCCTGAAGGCAGGGCCCACGCTAGTTTCACGTAATCCTCAGCATTGCTCTCACTCAGTGCTTAGCGCTGGAAGTTCCTGATGGGCACTCAGAAGATGTTGGTTTAGTAAATGGTTAAATGAAGGTTGAGAGGCAGTATGGCATTATGGTTAAGAGAATATCTGGAGCCAGGTATCCTCTCTTCGAATAATGGCTCCACCACATAACTAGCTGTGTGACCTTGGGCGAGTTACTTATCCTCATCCTGCCTCACTTTCTTCATCTGTAAAATGAGGATAATAACAGGGCCTGTACCATAGGGTTGTTATGAAAATTAAAATGAGTTATGATATGTAAAGCTCTTAAAACAGTTCCTGGCACACAGTAATTGTTAGTTATTACTAGCATTATTGTATTTTATTAAAAAAGAAAACCAACCTATCAACTAAATGATACTGTATAAAAAATACTTAAAGGAATAATTTATATCCTATGTCCTTGAGGAAGGTTTGGATAATGTGGTCTTTAATTTGGGTTATTGTAGCTGCTCCTGCTGTCCATAGGGCTGAACCCTGCTAGTGGAAGATCGAAGGTCCTCGCTTTCTCCATAGTCACTGCTTGCTCATTTTCTACTGCCTCTACATCTATTCCTTGGTCTGGCAAAGTCTCAAAACTGAGTTGTAGTTGGCATTCATAGAGTGTTTAGGAACTTTTCCTGGGATAGTAATGAGCTCTCTTTAAATGGTTATTTTAGCAAAGTTTTTCCATTCCTTCATTCAATCCTTTATTTACTCATTCATTTCAGACATATTTATTAACCACTAATCTGGAGTAAGGCAGGATGCTAAATCCTGGGGATTTAGATAGAAATAAAAATCAGTGACTTTGTTCTCTGACACTCATAGGTTGGAGAGAAAGAGGCAATTACAGTAAGTTTTATGAAGGGAAAACCCATAGTCTTATGAGAATACAAAAAAAGGGACTCAACCTGGAAAGCGGGTGGTGGCCAGAGAAGGCCACCAAGAGGAAGCTTGAACTGAACCTTGAAGGATGGCTAGGTGTGAGTCAGGGGAAGGGACTTGCAGGAGTAAAGGTGGAAGCAACAGAGACCATGCTGAGTAATATGAGTAGGGACTGAAGATGGGGCTGCAGGGGTGGGCAGGGGCCTGATTATGAAGGTCCTTATTTACCAAGCCAAGCAATTTAGACTTTATCCTAAGAGCAAGCTGGGTGCAGCGTGATCAGATCAAGATTTTAGAAAGCTCACTATGGGAGCATTATGGATTAATTAGGAAGAGGGTCATACTGGTGGCAGGGAGATCTGACAGAATGTGGTTGAAGGAATTTAGATAGAAATCATGAAAGCCGGACTGGGGCAAGTGTCAATGGACAGAAAGAAGGCAATAAATGCAACAGATATCAAAGCAATAGAATCACAGGGTGAGGTTACTAGTTTGATACAGGCATGAGGGAAGGAGAGGAGACAAAGTTGATGCTCTTTTGAAAAAACGTTGATGCTCATAGAGGTTTGGATGGTAATGCCAGTGACTGAGGTAGAGAATATAAGGTCAGGGCATGTGGAGAGGTAGACAGGGTGCAGTGAACAGAGATTGAGAATGGTTCTGCATATTTGATATGAAGTGCACAGAGTAACAGGAAACAGATTTAGAAGTCAACCCAAATTAACTCTAAAAGCTTTGGCTCTTTCCACCAAACCACTTTGCCTGTATTTGAAATGTAGGTATATGGTCTAGTTCTTTTTATTATTATGATAGCTTACTTTCATTGAGTGTTTACTATGTGTCAGGAACTATTCTAAACATTTTACATAAATTAATACCATTAATTCTCATCACAGTCTTATGTGGGAGGTACAATTACTATCCTTACTTTAGAGATGAGGAAACTAAGGCACAGAGAGGTCTGCTTGACCAAGATTACACAAATCATAAATGGAACTTAGGTAGAACCTATGTTTGGAACCTCTATATTCAACTGTTTCTCAGGCTGTTAGAGAAGAAAAGTGAGAATAGAAAAGGGCTGGAGACTCTTATGTCTGAGTGAAGGAAACTGGGGACAATCCAGACGCATCACCAAAGAGGAGCCTCAAGGAAGGAAAGGAAAAAGAGCTTCACACTGGGGAGAGTCCTGAGAAGTTCCAAACAAGTGAGTGATGTGGCAGTGGCTGTGGAGACGGGAAAGGGGTTACCATTGGGTTACTTAATGGAACGATTATTCTACCAGATGTTTAAAAAAGATTGGAGGGTATGAAGTGATGTGGGTTAACATGAACAATTGTATTAAGAAGGCTGAAGAGCAGAAAATCTGGATTAAAAGAAAGCATTTAGAGGAGTGTCTAGAAAGAATTTTTAAAAGCTTTCTGAATTTGTGATTTATCTAAAAAAATACATACGTACTTATACATACACATAGACACACTTAAATTTACATATAGGAATTTATGTTGTATTCTGAGTTTATATGCACACAGTATGTATCTCTACCTTTATCTCTATGTATAGAGTTTGTATTCTGAAAATCTCTTTTACTGTTGTAAAAATATAGTTGCAGCCTTGAATTTATTGTATTTCCTGGACTGCTATGAGTAAGGTGTGAGAAAGTGGCACCACCAAGAAAGAGAGGAAAAGAAAAGAGTCACCTTGGAAAGGAAATGTTGTCCTTAATTCTCCCTAGAGGAGTTAACAAAGAAATCTAATACTGGAGTCAAGTTCACTGCTCCATTTAGTCACAATCCTTTTAGTGTAAATCTGTTTATTGAAACACTTTATTTTGTGGCTTGGGCTGAAAGCTGGGCATTGAGGAAACCAAAGTTGAATGGGATGGAGAGGAATAAGGGGACTTATCGAAGTCTCAAGAGAGTCTATATTTCAGCTAGTCCTGGAGAAAAACGAGCAGTTTTGAGATTAAAAGCATAAGCAAAGGCATCAAGACATTCTTTCTATCATATCAGATCTACGCTTTTATACATTTTCAAAAGAAAGATGGAGTTATTAATAAGGTTCTTTCATGAATATTACAGGAATGTCTGAGGACTTTTCTAAAACAATGTTTTCACCCAAAACTCCATTTAAGATAATTTTTGAAATATAAGTTTACCTGAAAATAGTTCTCAAGCTCCTTTGAAAGAATTTGATAGAAAAGTCCTTTTTCCATGGGTTCAATTAAGCGATCATGAAACACTCGGGCGGCTTCATGAACAAAGAGCAGAGCAGCCATTTCTTTAGAGTTAATAATAGCCTTGTCAGCTTGCAGCAATCCTAGAAGAAGCTGTTAAGAATTTAAAAATAACATTTTTTTTTAACATTAGCAGGGTAATTTTTTTTTTTTATTATTTTCACTGTAAGATACCTTAAGGAATTTATTTGGTTACAATAAATTCTAAATCATCTAAAAAAAAGAAAAGAGGCAGAAGACATAAAGAGATATTTCACTGAAGAGGATAGATACACAGATGGCAAATAAGTACAGGAAAAGATGTTTGACATCACGGCATCAGGGACATTAAATTAAAACCACGATGAAATATATAACACACTGTTGGAATAGCTAAAATTAAAAATAGTGACAATATCAAATGCTGATAAGGATGCAGAGAATCGAAACTTTCACACTTTGTGGTGGGAATGTAAATGGTATAGTTACTCAGGAAAACAGTAGCAGTTTCTTTAAAAACTAAACATATACTTCCTACACGACCTGACAATTGCACTCCTGCACATTTATCACAGAGAAATGGGAACATGTTTTCACAAAATCCTGTACATGAATGTTCACAGCGACTTCACTTGTAATAGTCAAAATTAGAGGCAACCAAAATGTCACTCAACATGAGAATGGCTAAATAAACTGCGGTATGTTTATACCATGAAATATTACTCGGCAATACTAAAGAATGAACTATTGATACATGCAACAGCTTGGGTGGGTCTCAACCACATTGTTGTTGGTATTATTTGCCATTGAGTTGACTCCAACTCATGGCAACCTTATATATAACACAATGAAACACTGACCGGTCCCATACCATCTTCATGATTGTTAGTATGTTTGAGTCCATTGTTGCAGCTATTATGCCAATCCATCTCATTGAGGGTTTCCCTCATTTTTTGTTTTGTTTTTAAAATTTTATTTATTTTGTTGTTGTTGAGAAGTTTCCCTCATTTTTGCTGACCCCCTACCAAACATGATGTCTTTTTCCAGTTATTGGTCCTTCCTGATAACATGTCCAAAATAAGCAAGTTGAAGTCTCACCATTCTTGCTTCTAAGGAGCATTCTGGTTGTATTTCTCCTAAGACTAATTTGTTCATTTTTTTAGCAGTCCACAGTATAGTCAATATTCTCCCCCAACTCCACAGTTCAAATGCATCAATTTGTCTGTCTGCCTTTTTCATTGCCAAGCTTTTGAATGCATACGAAGCAATTGAAAAGACCACGGCTTGAGTTAGACACAAATTAGTCATCAAAGTGATAGCTTTGCGTTTAAAAATTTAGAGGTCTTTTGTAGCAGAGGTCATTTGCTTAATTGACTGCATGGTGAGTGAATAAAAGCCAATCTCAAAAGGTCACATACTGTATGATTCCACTTATATAACATTCTTGAAACGATAAAATAGAGACAGAGAACAGATTAGTGGTTGCCAGGGCTTAGGGATGATGGGGGTGAGGGGTATGACTATAAAGGGGTCACATGAGGGACGTTTTTGTGGTGATGGAATAGTTTTGTATCCTGATTGTTGTGATGATTAATACAAATCTACACATTTAGAAAAATGACATACAACTATACGCACATGTTGTTGTTAGGTGCCATCCAATCAGTTCTAACTCATAGCGACCCTATGTACGACAGAACAAAACATTGGCCAATCCTGTGCCTTTCTCACAATCATTGCTATGTTTGAGCCCATTGTTGCAGCCATTGTGTCAATCCATCTCATTGAGGGTCTTCCTCTTTTTTGCCGACCCTCCAGCTTACCAAGCATGATGTCCTTCTCCAGGGACTGATCTCTCCTAGCAGGATAATTTTTAAAGTGAAGTAGACTCATAATTTTTGCAGGATTATGTTCATAAAAATAGAAGCAATTATCCAAGGTAAGAATTGTCAATTTTTATAAGTGATAAATTTGTGATGAGATGGGCAAGTTACAAGTCATGGTAAGCTGGCATGGAATCACCCATAGAGGGAGGGGGTTTTAGGGACTCCTCAGCATGTCTAGGGAAAACCTTGCTAGGATGGGTGGACACATGTCATAACTATGGTACTGGCATGGAGGCAAGGGGGGCTGGTGGTGCTATCAAGGTGCCTCTTTATGTTGAAATACTCTAGATTCTAAGTTGGGATTAAAAAAATTTATAACACATTTTCAAAGATTATATATGCTATTTTGGGCTAAACTCCCACAGTAGAAGGAGAAAAATATCAAATTCATGAATTGTTTTCAATTCTGAAAATTTATTTGACCAAGGCCGATGATTAAATCAGCACTGTTGACATAATTCCCTGGTATGAAAAACAAGACTTATGAAAATTCATTCATGTTTATGAAATGTATACATGTTTTCATTTTCTGAGAGTCACAATAAGATCTTAGAAATAAAGCAAAACCAAAAATTATATAATAACCTTATTACTTCTTTCCCTGCTGAGGATCTCAACCAATATTCCATTAGTGGTATCATCACTGAATTCTCTGCATGAAATTATTTTAACAATTCTTTTCAACTGACTCATGGGATAAGTTGCTAATAAATAGCAGAACTAACTAACTTGAATTTCACTTTTTTTTCCTTTTAACCATTTAATGTTGACTGTACCAGTGAACAGAGAAATCAGAGAGAGAGGCTGAATTTAGTGGCTAAAATTACATCTCTCAACTTAAAATTTAAAACTGAACTAGAGAATGAATTTGAACACAAACCTTAAACATATCTCGAAGATTAAACATGTAGTGACACTTGGTTGGAGTCGGTAACATGTTCTGATGTACTTGATAGTATATAGCTAGGGAACAACATATCAGTTGATCCTTAATTTTCTGAACATCGGATGTGAAGTTATTTACAGAGAAATACCGTCCCAAATGAGCCTTTAAAAAAAAATTATGTAATTTAATTTACAAAAAAAGTACAATAAAGTATAAACTTTTTCTGGCTAATCCCTGTTAAAGGTTCGTATTCTATAACAGAGGATTGCTTTCATTAGAAATGTTAATAATTAGAATCCATTTAAAACAGGAAATGGACTACACAAAGACACTGTGGATGTTGCAAACTGGGGGAAACTCTAATTAATCTGAGTTTGGTGTATGGTCTAGAGGCATGTGCTCCATGCTCTCTGGGGACAGTCTACTGCTCCACCGATGTGCACACGAGGTATGCTGCAATTTCTCCTCCTCCTTGCTCCCTAGTAGATGTTCCTAGAAGAAGTATAAGGTAATAAAACTATTATCTCTGTTTGAATTGGTATATGTGTATACTTTCTTATAAATTACATTTTCTTTTGAAGTGTGGATTATTGATCACCTCATCAGAATTACCAAGGCATTTTAAAAAAACAAATTTTAAAAATTAATCTTTAAAATTTATATTGTAAAGAAAAAAACCCACATGACTGGTTTTGAGAATTTAGTAATCTTGCATTAGATTTATTTTTCTTATCATACTAGATTTCAACTTAACATTTTTTCCAATAAGATACTTTAGAATTTCTTCTCTCAGTGTTTTCTTTTATTCCACAGGGAAACAAAAATAGTAAATCAATTCTACAAAAAATCTGGGTGTATTTGTTAAAAAAGCAGATTCCTGAGCGCTATCCCATATATATTGGACAGAATCTCTGAGAATAAAGTCCTGGAATTTGCATGTCCAATAGGCATCAAGCATGCACCACATGTGTTTCTGATACACACAAAACACTATCAAATTTAGAAACAAATTGTAACAATAGGCCAGAAAATACAGGGAGAGTAAAATCCATCTCCCTAAGAGAATTTTCTTTAAAGAAAATTTTATTTATTTTAGTTAAGTGGTTTTAAATTCTTACTTTTTAAAGTTTCTCATTTATTTTTTATCTTACGGAATTAAAAATCTATTACCTGGAAAATAGTATTTAAGGCACTTTGTGGAGGATGAGGCAACACCAGTATGGAAAAATGTTTGAGGAGACGTGGGTTAATATCCCTCCCCCCACCTGGAGGAACACAGGCTGCAACCAGAGAGAGATCTTGAATATTCTGTGGGAAGAATAAAAAGTAAGAGTAACTAAATGCATCTGTAGAAAGTGAAATATGTACCGTCCTTGCCCCAAATGGACAAAAGATTTAAAAAAATTTAGGCAAAAATATTAAGAAAGATGTATAAATGGATTGCCATTTACTGCAATACAAAAATTACTATAATAAAGAAATCTATCTTCTAAGAAGTAACCTATCCTAAAATGAAATTTCAAGACATGTTATTTCTAGGAAGCCTTCTAAATGTCATCAGGAATATCCCATTTAAAAAGCAGTCATTGGAAAATAAGCAATACGTTATTGAGGCTAGCAAAGAGGGTTCTGGTGATAAGTGAGAAATTAGGAGAAGAGCCTTGTTAGTGTGTCTCCAGAATGGTTAGAATTGGCTTTGGGTGAGATGATGTTTGACTGTTTACCTAATAATATCCATTTGACATATCACAGCATCACAGCATTATAGAGTTGGGTGGAATTATACAGATAATCTAGTCTACTCACAATGGGATGCTTTTAACAGCTTTGTTCCTGCCTAATACCCATACTTGAGGCCACAGAAATCTCATAAAAGGCCTGCTTCAGCTATTTTCTCATCAATTCAGGGCATGTCTCTGAGCTGTACATTCCAGATCCATGTGCAGCCTTCTCAAATTTTAGTCTCCTGGATTCTCTCCTGGTGGCTGGCATCTGAATTCTTCCTCTCTGCCTTGGGCTGATGGTTGGTTCAGTCTGGCTGGTGTCTGAGATGATGCCACTCACCAGCCAGTGTGCCCCATCCAGGATCCTGGGCCCAAGTTGGTCTGAGACATGAGACTGTAATCCAACCATCTAATTTTACAGATGAGGAAACTGAGGACCAGAAAGTTTAACTAGTATAGTCACTTAGGGATTGTGATTTCCAGAGAAGAAATCAAATAGGTGCGAATAAAGAAAAACTGAATTTCAACAGGGGTCTTGATTTCAAAATACATACATTAAATTCATTGTAGACAGGCATTTGAGAGAGAAAAGTGCATCTGAATATATTTTTTTAAAAATTTAAGCCATTCTTACTTGGTTCAATGTATCAAAAATAACTGCACAGGAATACCTACGTGGGATTTTTTTTTTTACTCTGTAATACTTCTGAAAATCCTTGATCTATGTTCTTGAAAATAAAGATGCAAACTAGTCTTACATAGAGATTAACGATGTATATTGAGAGTCCACATATCCTTCTCATATGTATTAACTGCTGATGTATTGAAAAATTTGATGAACTATTAATGCAGTTAACAATAGTGAGCATTATTTGACTCAGAAACTAAAACTTTAGGACATATTTAACAATTTTTACTATGATTTTAACCTACTAAAAAAAATTCCTATGAATGTATGGACCTCTGCTAAATTGCAAAGATGTAATTGGCGTGGTTAATTTAGGATTTCAACTTGGCTTAGCATGTCCATATGGCTAGACTTTCTAAATTTCTCACTTAATTCACTCAACATATTTAATTTATTGTTAAGCAGTAATATTTAAGTGAACAAAATCTTTGTACATACTGTACCTTCCATGTAATTTTTTCAGTGTCGTAAATCCCTCCCATATCTAATAATTGTCTGATCAATTCCAGAGGTGGTTGTGCTCCATATAGCTCTGATACAGGCATATTCAGATCATCAATAAATACTACAATCTTAAGGAAGACAAAAGATTTTAAAACTTGTTTATTACTGCTTTTCTTTAAATTCTGAATTAGGAATATTAACTACACTATAAAGTAAAAATAAAATTATGTATAATGACATATCTATTTTTCTATTAAAAAGTAGCAGACAAAATCCAATTTTGAAGATATGGTTTTAGAGAATAGTAAGTTTTAAAAATAGGAGAAACTCTACTCAATCTCTGTAGAGCTACCATAATTATGTCTAATAGTAGTTATAAATGCATTTGATGCTGGATAAAGTAATCTAATTGTAGTTATTACAAAGGATAATTATTCATTTAACATTTACTTATTGAGTGCCTACTATGAGCAAGACACTGTTTTAGGTATTTATTTCGTATGTACTCTGGTTTAGGAATAAGATTATCTTTTGGAACTAGGCTCTTAGAATTCTGCAAATGCTGTTGTCATAAACAATTAGCATAAAATTTAGACACATTTCCAATTTTTAAACCTGTGTTACCACTTTTGCCGGTATCACACGCTGAAGTGCACTCACTATAATCTCTGAGCGCATTAGCCTCTTTAGGTTGTGTTAATTTTGGTAAAACAAATAACTAGTTAAAAAAAATACAAATAACCGTTGAATTATCTAACCTATAATTGTAAATATAGATTTTTAATAAGACACTCAATTTCCCCTCTTTTGTATCACAAATTGGATTATAGACACATTAATTTGACTGAAATTTCTCTTGCTTGTCTTTTTATTTGTTGAATTAAACCAGCTGATGTTGAGTCAACACTGACCACCATACTTTTATACAAATAACTCACGCATTATACTTTTTTTTTGGCCAACTGTGCAATCCCCTCATGCATTATTTTCCTAGGCGAGCTATGTGCATTATACGTGTGGGCATGCTATTTATGTGGGCAAATTATTTGCAAAAAAACACGGTAGGTTGCCCAACTATTATGCTTTCAAAATCCCTAAAATTGCCATGTTGGCAAAGACCCACTAAATTTTTCCAAATCTTCAGTTAAAATCAAGGAAATATGAAGCAAACCTTATATGAAATGACAAGAGGCCCTGAATAGCTCAAGCAATGCTGAAAGACAAGAACAAAGTAGGAGGACTCACATTTCCTGATTTTAAAACGTATTATACAGCTACAGTAATCAAAACAGCCTGGTACTAGTATGAAAATAGACACATAGACAAATGGAACAGAATTGAGAATCCAGAAACAGACCTATACTTCTATGATCAACTGATTATTGATAAGGGTGCTAAGTCCATTTGATGGGGAAAGAAGGGTCCCTTCAATAAAAGGTGTTGAGAAAATTGGATTTCTACATGCAGAAAAATAAAACAGGATCCATGCGTCACACCATGCACAAAAACAAATTCAAAATGCATTAAGGACCTAAATGTGAAATCTAAAACCATAAAATACTTAGAAGCAAATGAGGGGCAACAGCTGTCAGGTCTAGCTTTTAACAATAGATTACCTAATATAATAACAAAAATACAAAACAGCAAAAGACAAAATAAATAAATGGGACCTTATAAAAATTAAAAACCTTAGTTCACCAAAAAACTTTATCAAAAAAGTGAAAAGACAAGCTACTGACTATGAGAATATCTTTGGGAACCATATATCCAATAAGAATCTAATAACCAAAATACATACAAAACTTAGATAACTTAACAACAAAGACTAATAACCCAATCATAAAATGGGCAAAAGAGCTTCAACAGACATTTCACCAAAGAGGTCACTCAAACAATGAAAAAATGCTCAACATGACTAGCCATCAGAGAGATGCAAATCAAAGCCACAATGAGATACTATTTCATACCCACTAGGAGGGCTAAGATAAAAAACAAACAAACAAACAAAAAACTGGAAAATAACAAATGTTGGTGAGGGCGTGGGGAAAATGGAATTCTTGTCCATTGCTTGTGGGAATGCAAAATGGTACAGCCATTGTGGAAAACAGTTTGGAAGTTCCTAAAAAACTAAAAATAGAACCACTATATGACCCAGCAATTCCACTCCTAGGTATATACCCCAAAGACTTGAAAGCAGAGACTTAAACAGATACTTGTACATTGCAGCACTATTCACAATAGCCCAAAGGTGGAAACAACCTAAATGCTCATCAACAGATGAATGAATAGACAAAATGTGGTTAATACATACAATGGAATACTACTCAGCCAGAAAGAGAAATGAAGTCTCGATATATGCTACAGTATGGATGGAGCTTGAACACATTATGTTGAGTGAAATAAGTCAATCACAAAAGGACAAATACTGTTATGACCTCACTTACATAAAAAAGATAAGAACAGGCAAATGTATGCAGACCAAAGTTACTGGTTACCAGGGGTGGGAGGAAAGAAGAAAGGGAGGCTTATTGCTATGCAGTACTGAGTAATGGTTCACAGTGATAGAAAAATTGCATTGATTAGCGGTACAGTTGCTCAGCTAATTAATGTGATTGCTGTCAATCAGTAGTACACCCATAAAAAGCTGAATTGGCAAAACTTTTATATATTTACAACAAAAACAAAAAAAAGTAGCTGCTGAGGCTGCTTATGCACAACCAAACACCTCATGGGATTTGGTTCCTTGGTTTGGAGGTTTAAGGTCATGGTTTCATGGGACATACCAGTTAAGTGGCCTAATAACATGGGTAGTGCTTCCATTCTATCTCTTAGCTCATTGTGTAGTGCCTGGGGTCTTAAAAGCTTGCTAGCAGCCTTCCAAGATACAATTGGTCTCTATTCACCGGGAGCAACAGAGGAGGAAGAAGGAGAATTAGCAATAGGAGGAAGATATGGAATATGTGGCTAATTGCCTCCATGAACAACTGCCACCTTTGCCATGAGACCAGAAGAACCGGAGGGTGCCTGGCTACCATTACTGAACATTTAGATCAAAGATTCTACAGCAGAATCTTTTTCGAACCGGGGAAAATGCAGAACAGAATTTCAAACTCTCATGGACTTCAGACTTTCTGGAGCCACAGAGGCTGGATGAATCCCTGAAACTACTGCTTTGAGGTAATCTTTAAACCTTAAATCAAAAGCATCCTCTGAAATCTTCTTAAAACCAAACAATAGTTTAGCTTAATTAGTAAAGAATGTCTGCCTTGAGCATTATGCTCTTGTAAGATCTATCTGTATAGGATCAAACGGACAACAGCAAACGGAAAGATTAGATAGGAAACGTAGAGGGCAGTGAGTTTATGGTAATAGAGGAGGAACAACTTCTAAAAAGAGGGTAGGAATGGTTGCACAAGTTGAAGAATATAATCAATGTCACTGAATTGTCATGTAGAAACTTGAATTCGTGTATGTTTTTGCTCTGTATATTCTCAACAACAACAAAATAAATCATTTTTTTTAAAAAAGCCCTTGAAATTGATAGCTGTAGGGATGAAACTCAAGAGTTTCTAAGGAACTCATGTAATTTTCTTATCAGTGAGTCCTGCAAATTTCTTGACCCTGAACTTCTTTTATGGTACTGGACTGGAGTCACTTATTGTAAATTTCAATCATGACAGAGAGTTTGGTTCTACAAATGGACAGTGAATAACGCACCAGGCAGACGGAGGGTAAGAATAGGGAACACCCAATACCTTTTCAAGAAAGGAGGAGTTGTCTGAGGTATAGCAAGGCTATGTTCTTAATACCTTTTCTTGAGGCTGTGAATGTCACAAGGTTCTCCTACTTTTACAGTCCCAAGTCATGCTACAGGAATAAAAGTCTATAGAATATACGGTAACATAGCGATTGGCATCTAACCCATTTCCCAGTCTTCTTTTAGGCTTTATTCAGAGTCCAGTAGCTTCTTTTGGCTTTAGTAATTCTGAATCAGTGTAATTCATTATGTTGGAAACAGAATTATATTGATTTGAAAACTAAAGCCTCCAGTATTCATCAAGTACATCTTCAAGGAATGTTTAGGAGTATAGGTTACACTCATCTTTATCTGTTTATCAGTATTAATTAAAATAAGTAAATTTGTTCCTCGTGCAGCATGCATAGGCTAGCCGACAGGTCTGGGATGTGCTCACCCTGTTGTTCTTTGGCGCTCCAAGAGTGTCTTTAGTTCTTCTTGTTAACTTCTTCAGAATCATCCCCTTGGTCTTGGCAGCTGTTGTATTGGTGCTAAAATTTATTGTGGAGACTATAATCCCTTTATCAGTATTTTTAAATGAACTGTCATCAGTCCTAACTTCTGATGTTTCAGTAGTCTTATCTACGAGGCCAAATATGCAAAGAAAAACAAACTTAAAACACTTTAAGAATATTTTTCTTTATTTCAAAGTGTTAAAAATTTGAAAATCATTTAATTTTACTATGTTATTATCATTTTCAAGCAAATTACTCTGAGGACAAATCAGTGAGAGAAGGTATACCTACTCTGGAATTTTTCTAAACGTTTCCTTACTTTTTAGCAGTAAACAGTGTCGCTTTGCAATAACAGTCAAATGTGACAGCATGGAAGCTCAGAGGATTCTCTATCAATTATTCAAGACAAAAACATGTAACTGAGAAGTTACACTTTTCATGCTTTTAAAATGTTTAGCACTTTTCAATATGCTATATTAATAATAAAATAAATGTGAAAGATCTGAAAGCAGCATTTAGCTGTGTCCACCAAAGGCACTAAAATTAGGGCATATTCCCTTCCTTGAGTGATGATCAATCAGAAGGGTTATTTGGGATGGTGCTGTAGCAACTTAGAAGTAAAACTAAAATCAAGAACACTTTTGGCAGGAATCTTGTAGCCTAGCTCCCTTTCCCTTTTTACAACTACTTTGGGCCACCCCATTATTTTCTCCTTGACAAGTGGAGTTGCCTTCCCCAAACTACAAAACTTTCAGAACTTTTGAGCTCCACAGGTGTTTCTACTGTATAGCCTAATTTGAGAACTCCTACATCATCATAACATTTCTATTGTACTGTTTTTTAAAAGCATTAAAGAATAGAATAGATGTTGCCTTCAGTTACTTCTAAACTTAGTCCATGATTCCACTGATAAGCCAGTATCAACTTTCTGGTGAGCCATAAACATTCCACCTTTTGAGTAGGGTGGAACAGTTTGAGAGGCACTGGTGGCTCAGTGGTAGAATTCTTGCCTTCCATGAGGGACACCATGGGTTTCATTCCTGCCAACACACTTCGTGTGCAGCCACCAGTACCTGCTTCCAAAAGGGGTCATCAGGAGTTGGGGTCCCAGCAGCCAACAACAATAACAGTTTAAAGGAGCAGTTTAAAAGGGTATTGGCTATTTTTCAGGAGTTTGTCTTCCTTTTTTAAAATTACCCCATAAGTTTTTAAAATGTTAAAGTTCTTTGAATAGTTCATCAATACATTTTCTACAATTCCTTGACAAATTAAAATTTTTAGTCTTGGATTGGACAGTATGAAATAATGTGCATATGGTTGAGATAGGAAGGTTCTGAAATTGTTTGCACAGCTATACTTACCCGAATCTCCAGTTGCTGTTTTATTAGTTTCAGAAATCAAGATGCTGATATTCTGCTTCAGGCTATTGGAATAAAATGTTTTAAGGATTCAAAATTAGCTTATTTACCATAGTAGCCATATGAACAACAACAAAAAAAGAAAGTAACATGTGTGATTAATTTGAATTCTGTCTAAGAAATCACGTAGTTTTTTTTCCTGTTCACACTTTTACAGATAAAATTGGTGTCACCATTAGAACTTATACCCAAACTTAACAAAACATGAGCTTACTCTAAAAATCAAACTGGACAAATTCCTAGGATGGCAGGCTACTGGTAATTTTCTATGGATTGTGCCTTGCTCTTTTATAAAATGCATTTTGCCTGATGGATCACTCAGCAAAAGCTCCACTCACCTTTATTTCACTCTTGTTTTTAGTTTTTTTTTCTGTTTGATTGAAAATAGTTATCTTTCTCTATTGTTAAAATCTACTTTTCACTTCAGTGTAAATGTTGAACATACAATAAAGTTTTCAGATTTCATTATTCATAATTTTATAATAATATAGATAAAGAATGATTCCTATTGTATTAAATGTTTCAAAAATAATTTCTCTGATTTAAAGGTCTCATTTAAGTGGAGTAGGAATCTATTTCAAAATCATTAGTATAGGATGTAAATGACGATGGCTTGAACTAAGATGGTGGCATTGGAAAAAAGAAAAGTAGAGGGATTCAGGACATGTTGTGGAGATAGACAGACCCGACTAGTAGAAGATTGAATGAGGGGCAGGGGAAAATGGGACCACAGGGAATAGGAAGAGTCAGGTGGGCTATTAGAGATGGGCTGGTGAGAAGAACGGGTGGGTGGGTAGGGATTCAAGTATGGTTCCTAGGTTTCAGGCTTGAATAACTGGGTCTTATTTATTGAAATGAGAAACATTGGAGGAAGAATAGGGAGAGAAAAACATAAGAGTTACGTTTTCACTATATTAAGGTTGAGATGTCTATGAGACATCCAAGTATATATGTGACATAAACCCCAAAAAAACCAAACCCATTGCCATCTAGTCAATTTTGACTCATAGTGACCCTATAGAACAGAGTAGAACTGTCCCATAGGGTTTCCAAGGAGCCCCTGGTGGATTTGAATAGCTGACCTTTTGGTTAGCCGCCATAGCTCTTAACCACTACACTACCAGGGTTTCTATATGTGGCACAGGCAGTTATATATACGAATCTGATGTTTAGAGGAAAAGTCTCATATGGGCTTCTCCACACTTCCATCTTCTATTCAATTCAAACAACGGGAGACTTCACTAATACTTCAACAGGATTCAAATTTACTTTAAAATTTTGCACGTTTTGACAGTTCAATTTGGATATCTTTTTCTTTTTTTCTTAAGGAACAGGCAGACAATGTGATAATGACAAAGCTCTTTGTAAAGAGTACTTTTATATTTAATGAGAAGAAAATATAGTTCTAATGCAGCAAAATCAACTGTATGCAAAATTTTATTTGTATGTTTTAGTTGCATTTTTCAGGAAGGAAAATAATTTATAACTACATTTTATTTTATGTTATGTATAAAAACTGAAAAACATCATGTTTAGTAAGGTAGAGGGTCAGCGAAAAAGAGGAAGACCCTCAATGAGATGGATTGACACAGTGGCTGCAATAATGGGCTCAAACACAGCAATGATTGTGAGGATGGTGCAGGACCGGGCAGTGTTTCATTCTGTTGTACACAGAGTTGCTATGATTCAGAACTGACTGGATGGCACCTAACAACAACAACAAAAAAAACTGAGGTTTTAAATTTAGTTACATTTAAAATAAATGTAAGAATTTCTCATTTAAAGGGATTAATTTAGTTGTTAACAATGATTTAGGAAAAAATATTGGAGTCATTATTCCCTGTCCTTGAGCATACAGAATGTGACCCAGCTGGCAATGGACTCACAAAGACACATCAACTGGGCCCTGACACCTAAAGACAATAGCTAGGACAATCTTGGAAAATATCTTTTAGGGAACCTTTCACATAAATCAGTCAAACAGGACACAAGAACTTCCACTCTTATCTTTTTTATAAGCATTTAGTGAATAGAAAATTTGTTGGACAATGAAGACCCTCCTGACTGTTGTAACTGAAACCTGTACCAATGATTGTTAAGAAAGACAATTCAAAATGTAGGATCACAGTTTCTAGCCAATCTGTGAAAAGGTGAAGTTTTCAATGGTTTTGCCCATTTGTAATGTTAATATATACTGATGATTCTGTAACGTTCCTTGGACTTGGGCAGACATGACTCTAGCAGCATGCTTGTCCGTTTTCCCACTTTTGTCTATTCTGTAATTTCCTTGGATTCAGGCAGACATTAGCTCTGGCAGCATGCTTATCTGTTTCCCACTTTTGCCTCTTTGAACATACGCTGAATGAAACTTTCTTTTGCTTTACTGAACTTATGATGTTTTTACCCTACAACAATATTTAGGAAAAACATTTTCTTCTTAACTCTTTTAAAAAAAAATAATTCTGCATTTTCACTCAGCAGTTTTTTTTTTTAAACGAGGTGCATTTATATATTATAGCAAAATATTTTTTACCAGTCAAATTTAGAGTTTAATATATACAACCTTGATTTTTTAATTTCGTTATATAATAGGACTTCTCCCAAAATTGACCCATATTTTACATCAAATGCTCCTGGTCCCTCTAACTTTTCAAGCATTTGGTTAATGGCACTGGTTTTCCCAACACCAGGCTCTCCTAAGGAGACAAAAACAAAAATATCAGGTTAGGTTTCCATGCAAGAAAACATATTAAAATGAAGCAATAACATTTTCCTTTATTAAAAAATTGCATGAAAAGTACATTTTTTCTCTTCCTTTCTTTCTTTTAACTGTACTTTATTTTTTGTTTTTTATCATTGTACTTTAGATGAAGGTGTACAGAACAAACCAGCTTCTCATTAAACAGTACACATATTGTTTTATGACATTGGTTAACAACCCCACATGTCAGCACTCTCCCTTCTTGATGGGTTCCCTATTACCAGCTTTCCTGTCCCCTCCTGCCTTCTAGTTGTTGCCCCTGGGCTGCTGTGCCCCTTTAGTTTTGTTTTATGGGCATGTCTAATCTTTGGTTAAGGGTGAACTTTGGGAGTGACTTCATTACTGAGCGAAAATGGTGTCCGGGGGCCATACTCTCAGGGTTTCTCCAGTCTCTGTCAGGCTAGTAAGTCTGGTCTTTTTTTTTGTGAGTTAGAGTTTTGTCCTACATTTTTCTCCAGCTCTGTCTGGGACCCTCTATTGTGATCCCTTTCAGAATAGTCAGTGGTGGTAGCTGGGCACCATCTAGTTGTACTGGACTCAGTCTGGTGGAGGCCGTGGTAGTTGTGGTCCATTAGTCCTTTGGACTAATTTTCCCTTGTATCTTTTGTTTTCTTCATTTTCCCTTGCTCCCAAAGGGGTGAGACCAGAGGAGTATCTTACATGGCTGCTCACAGGCTTTTAAGACCCCAGACATTACTCACCAAAGTAGAATGTAGAACATTTTCTTTGTAAACTATGTTATGCCAGTTGAGCTAGATGTTCCCCGAGACCATGATCCCCATAGCCCTCAGCTCAGCAATTCAGTCCCTCAGGGAGTTTGGTCATGTCTATGGAGCTTCCACGATCTTGCCTTGGACAAGTTGTGCTGGCTTCCGCAGTATTGTGTACTGTCTTTCTTACCCGTCACCAAAGTTACCACTTATCTATTGTCTATTTAGTGTTTTTTCATGCCCACCCCTCCCCTTCCTCGTAACTATCAAAGATTGTTTCTTTTTGCAGGTAAACCTTTTCATGAGTTTTTATATTAGTGGTCTCATAAAATATTTGTCCTTTTGTGACTGACTTATTTCACTCAGCATAATGCCCTCCAGATTCATCCATGTTATGAGATGCTTCGAAGATTCATCATTGTTCTTTATCATCGTGTAATACTCCATTGTGTTTATGTACCACAGTTTGTTTATCCATTCATCTGTTGACAGGCACTTAAGTTGTTTCCATTTTTTTGCTATTGTGAACAATGCTGCAGTGAACATGGGTGTGCATATGACTATTCGTGTGACAGTTCTTATTTCTCTAGGATATATTCCTAGTAGTGGGATTGCTGGATCATATAATATTTCTATTTCTAGCTTTCTAAAGAAGCGCCATATCATTTTCCAAAATGGTTGCATCATTTTGCATTCTCATCAGCAGTGCATAAGAGTTCCGATCTCCCCGTGCCTCTCCAACATTCGTTATTTTCTGTTTTTTTGATTTGTGCCAGTAATGCCAGGGTGAGACGGTATTTCACTGTGGTTTTGTTTTGCATTTCTCTAATGGCTAGTGATCGAGATCATTTCCTCATGTGTCTGTTAGCCCTTGATTGTCTTCTTTGGTGAAGTGTCTGTTCATTTCCTTTGCTCATTTTTAAACTGGGTTATTTGTCTTTTTGTTGTAGAGGTCTTGGCTTTTCCTGTAGATTTTAGACATTAGACCTTTGTCGGATTTGTAAGAGCCCAAATTTTTTTCCCAGTCCGTAGGTTCTCTTTTTACTCTTTTGGTGAAGTCTTTGGATGAACATACGTGTTTTATTTCGAGAAGATCACAGTAATCCAGCTTATCTTGTGGAGTTTCTTCCTTTCTTTTTTTTGTGGTTAAGAGTGACTAAATCAGGGAGTTAATATATACCTTCTCAAATATGAATTATTTATATCTCTTACAAAAGGATAGGCTAGGAGTTAACCATTGTTTTTACCTCAGTTCATTTAAGCCTACCTTGAATATTTTCCTTATACCCATTGCTGTTGAGTTGATTCCCACTCATAGCTGAAACTATAGCAACCCTAGAACAGCAGAAATACTACATAAAATGAAATTCCCTGAACATATTTGCCAACACAATCTGAGGGAACACTTTGATAATAAACGTACTGAAGCAGAACAGAGACCCATGATTTTACAATTCACCGAAATACTCAAGGTAAGAATCATCTGATACCAAACTGGAGGCAAGATAGAGGTTATCTGAGAGTTACAACTTCATTTTGCCTGAATTCTTTGAGAATGGAGCCTGGAAAGTGAGACTAATGTCTCTTGTAAAAGGCAACACAACTTAGAGAATTGGAAAAGGTAATCAATGGGCTGCAATAAATGTTAAGGAAAAGTAAGAGCTGGATTGAATTACTCCTTTGGTAATAGAAAGGAGGAAAATGTTAACACTGAGTTGAAGAATTTTGTGTGTAAATTTAATTAAGCCAAGCAATGTTATTCTCAGTGGCTCTGTAAGGACCTCAGCCCACAGGCTATGGAGGCCACACATATATTAATCTATATTGTTTGTCTTAGTTTTCTAGTGCTGCTATAACAAAAATAACACAAGTGGATGGCTTTAACAAACAGAAAATTACTTTCTCACAGTTAAGGAGGCTAGAAGTCCAAATCAGGATGCTGGCTCTGGGGGAAGGCTTTCTCTCTCTGTCAGCTCTGGAGAAAGGTCCTTGTCTCTTAGCTTCTGCTTCTGGGTGATCTTCATGTGGTTTGGCATCTCTCTTCTCCCTTCTCTGCTTACTGATTTGCTTGCTTAATCTCTTTTGTATCTCAAAAGAGATTGACTCAAAACACACCCTACACTAATACTGTCTTATGAACATAACAAAGACAACCCATTCCCAAATGGGATTATAACCACTGGCACAGAGGTTAGATTTATAGCAAATATTTTTGGGGGACACGATTCAATCCATGATATTCTTCTTCTGGAATTTGTCCTAAATGTAATGAAAAGATGAAAAAAGATTGATAATGTCCTGCATGGGCAAGTGTGTGGGGAAATATGCATTCATATGCTGTTAGTAAGAATATAAATTGATACAGTCTTTGTGGAAGGCATTTTTGCTGTATCAATCACAAATAATAAAATGATGCACTTTGATCCTGAAATTCTAAGAATTCTAAGAAATTGTAGCTCCCAGAATATTTTGTACACATAACCTGTTGCCCCAGAGTCGATTCTGACTCATAGCAACCCTACAGAGTAACCCTATAGGACAGAGTAAAACTGCGCCCTAAGGTTTCCAAGGAGCGGCTGATGGGTGCTTTCACCATTGCGCCACTAGGGTTCCAAAAAAAGAACTCCCTGACCAGGAATCAAACCCCTTGCCGCAATGGTGAAAGCGCCAAATCCTAACCATTAGACCACTGTGTGTGTGGAGGAGGGGAGGGAGCTAGTACACATAGGCTTGTAAAAATACATGTACAAAGATGTTTACTGAAATATTGTTTATTTTATAAAATTGACAACAACAAATGTCCAACAATGGTGGCCTAGGGGTTTTTACTTATCTCAATACTACTTAATCTTCATAACGAATTAGGCATCACTGGCGGCACAGTGGTTAAGAGCTACAGCGAGGTACGGCTGTCCCATAGGGTCGCTAAGAGAATCGACTGAATGGCAAAGGGTTTGGCTTTTTTTTTTTTTTTTTGTATCTGCCCATTTATTTATTTTATTATACTTTAGGTGAAGGTTTACAGTCAGTACACATATTGTTTCATGACACTGGTTAACAATGCCACGACATGTCAACACTCTCCCTTCGCGACTTTTTTTTTTTTGTGAAAATATGCACAGCCAAAGATACACCATTTTAAAAATTTCTTTACGCACAATTCAGTGACATCAATTACGTTCTTCCAGTTGTGCTGTTATTCTCACTTTAGATGAAGGTTTACAGAACAAAATAGTTTCTCATTAAACAGTTAGTACACATGTTGCCCTGTGACAATGGTTAACAACCCCATTACATGTCAACACTGTCCTTACTCAACCTTGGGTTCCCTGTCACCAGCAGGTTTGGCTTTTTTTGAAGGTCCGTATTACAGACGGGGAGAAAAGAGGCTGAGGAAGGTTAACTAACTTATCTCAGGTCACACAGCTAGTAAATGGC
Source organism: Dugong dugon (assembly GCA_030035585.1). Taxonomy (NCBI): domain Eukaryota; kingdom Metazoa; phylum Chordata; class Mammalia; order Sirenia; family Dugongidae; genus Dugong; species Dugong dugon. Next base: position 14,561,113 of record CM057469.1, on the reverse strand, counting down.
AGGACTAGAATTCAAACTAAGAAGTGTTTCTATGAATTTAAAGCCTAAACCTTTTCTACCATAATGTTAGAATTATTAAAGGGAGGAAATTGAGAAAAAGTGTCACATGCTGAGCTTAATTTTATTAATTATTCTTTCCAAATCCTGTTGGTCAATCTTTCAAAAATGTATTTCTCATAGTTTTATATGTTGAAGAACAGAAAACTATTTCAGTGTATTCACTTGGCTTTCAATCATCCTTTCGTATTACAGTTCATGTGAGGAACTTAAGAATAATAACTAGCCAAGCTTGTAACTTTACTTCCTGAAATTTCGAAACCATAAAATGCAGGCCCAAGTAACATAAATTTCTTGTATTTAAAATACGAATAGGGAAGACTGGAATCTGGGATGGTGGTGGAGAGTGGGGTTTGGAACCTGTGTCCAAGGTTGGGATCTGCCCTTAAGCAGACTCTGGCCAAATCACTAAAATTTTCAGGGTACGTATATATTTTTCTACTTATATGTGAAGACTAGATAATCTCCAAGCCTCCTTCTAGTTCTGAAATTCTTCTGTTATGTATTTTAATACCTGTGAGAAGTACAGGGCAGGAATTCTTTAAAAGAAGGCTTATGAGGAAAGAAAGGCATGTTGTATCTCTGGTAGCAGTATGATTAATGTACTCTCCACATTCTGTTATCTTCAAGAGGTTTTCATTGGATCCTTGAAAATCAGTAAGTAAGGAAGTTCCTAAGTTAAAATAAAAAGAAAGTTTCAAATGACTTAGAAATAAATATTAACCTAATCTTCTAGGTACCCAATACTTTCTGAAAAAGTACATACATTATAAAACAATTTTAACGTATACAGGCAAGAAAAATTGTTGCAAGTGCCTGGGGTGGGGGTCTCTGCTGATTTTAGATCTCGTCCCTCTCACATAGACTTCGAGCTGGTGGACTCATTGCTGACAATCGTAAGTCTACCATATGCAAACTTCTTTACTTTCCTACCCCAAAGCTACTAATCTGTGCTTATACGCAAACGTCTCCTTTTCCCGCTTGTAAGAATGAAGGAAGGAAGGACCTCTCCTGCCAAGGCCTCCTGCAATCCTTTTTAAGCGGTCCTTTGGCAACCCTTCTTCCCTTCCTCCACCATCAGTCTTTTCCTTTCTATTGGGATTTTTCTTTGTGCAAACATTTATGTGCTATTATCGCCAATCTTAGAAAAAACTAGTTGAATACAGGAAATTATTGATGAAAGAAAACACACACGTACACACACACACAGACACACTCTCTAAAACCAAACCTCTCTTGATTCCACAAATTTCCATAACTATTACCCCCAATTCTTTACTCCATTATGTATCCAAAACTCTCAGAAGGGTTAAATCCAAATAGTCTCCATCTCCTCATCTGTTATTCACTTCTTTTTAATTAAAAATTAACTGAATAGCTAATGTATTCACATGGTACAAAATTCAAAAACACATAAAGGGAATGCAATGAACAATCTCTTTCTCATGCTAGCCACCTAATTCCCAATCTATTCTGTCTTTTGCTTTTTTTTTTTTTTAAGTGCCTTTTAGAGAGATTTTTCCATATCAGTACATGAAGACTTTTCTGATCAATCTGATTCCAACTAATGACTATATCATAAGTTATTTCACCAGTGCTCTGGGGATGGAAATTTATGATGCCTCCTTCTGCTATTATAAATAAGGCTGAATTTATGTATTACACATATGGCATTTTGCATATATATGGACTTCATGTAAGTGGAGTTGCTGGGTCAACATAAACCGGCAAACGATGTATAATTTTACTAGATATTTGCCAAATTTTTCTCCAATGTTGAAGAGTCCTTCTGTCCTCACACTCTTGTCAAAGGTATCAAACTTTTTGATCCTTGCCAATATTATAAGTAAAAAATGGGGAATTTGCATTTCTTTCATTATGAGTCAACTCTTATATTTAAGAGCCATTTTAGAACATTGCTTGACTAATATGTCTGAAATGAATAAATTACTTAATGAATGTTGGGTGACCTTCAAAACACATCCTTTGATGATAATAGATTAAGATTACTCTTTTTAAATAAAAATGTAATCCAAAAAAGCCCTACTCAACCATAAAAGTTGACTCTTTGAAGCATGTCTAGGATGTCTAAACAATCTGTCTTATTGTGGCTTACCATGGAAAAAGTGATACCGTGACATTTAGATTCCTGTCGTAGGTTTGAGTTTGAAAACTTGGGAGGGTTTTAATTTCCACCAAGCTCTTACAGTAAATTCTGACCAGAGAAAGTAATGTCTTCGATTTGGAGAAAACACCTTTGGTTTCTCATAACAGTGGTACACCAAGATTCAAGTTATATGTATTGATATTCAGTTATGCTTTTTCTATATATTAGTAAAAAGCTAAGAATAAAAACGACCCATTAGTAGCATTAACATATGATATACAATTCAGAGGTTTTAAATGAATATGTTCGCCCAGTAATACTGTGACAAATTGTTGTATAAGTTTGGTATTTCCACCTCATTTAAGATTAGAACTCTCTGAATGTTTCATTATTCTGACCTCCTGGTGGTCTTCTGTCAAAAACTCTTGCAGTCAGACTGTTATCTTCTTTGATGAGACAAACCTAACCTCAACGCAATTCAATTCAATTTGCATTCATTGAATTTCTTATATTTGCAAGAACTCTACAAGAAGCTTGATCATTAAATTCCTGCCTGAAACTTACAGCAAGCTCTCAAAGTGCAATGAGTTTCTTTATTTTTCTTCCATATGTAGAAGAAGAAAACTGAGAACAAAAACAATTTAGCATACATGTATAGTTTTCAAGTTGTTATTATTCTTTTCTAATTAGCAGTAGCCTTTATAACCAAGTCTAAGTTCTTATGTAAATTGTTTCCCCTATTTTAAAGAAGTCCTCTTACTTTTCTATATTGTCAATAATCACAGCTAATTAAAAAATTATATTTCCATTAAAAGACCTTCAATGCACTAGTTTTACAATGTATATCTGACACAATAAAATATACTCCAAATTTCTCAGAAAGTAATATTCAAACATTATTTTTAAAGGCACTTTTTGTGAACATAGATCTAAACACAAACTTGGAATACATCGGTCCTCATGGTTGCTGACATCACTACTTTTAGAAATAGAATATTCTCAATATTTTAGAGAAGCTAGAATGTGATTCTTATAATTATTCTTACCTCTTTGAACTAGTGCCTGAGCACCAGGAACTAATTCTGACCAAGGTATGAATTCACATTGTTGTATATCCACAAAATACCCAAAGATAGAACGTTCACCAGTAGGTAGTTGGATGCCTACATGTGAAAATGATAAATAAATAAATCCAAATTATAGAAAAGTTAATTTATGGAATATTTAAATAATCATATGATCTATACCTGAATGATTTGATTACTGAACTACAACTAATAAGTACTCACCAAAGATATACCTAAATACATAAAATGGGTCTACCTTTTTTTCCACTAATATTTAATTTATAAAAGTGAATTTTTATTAACTTTTTTTCTTTTTCATATCCAGAAAGCAAAGTGAATCATGATTTGATATTCTTTGAACTCTAACCCAGAAGCCTTGCTTGTTTCCATGTATTTGGATGTTACTAAATTCCTATACTATATTGGTTGTAGTCAAAGTAATACATTAGAGAGCTTTGATACTTACAAATAACTATTACTAACATTTATTTTTCCATTATTAAAGTAATAAATTCTCTCAGGAAAAATTCTGAAAAATACAGAATAATAAGAGCAAAAGAATTTAACCATGGCTTCACTATACAATGATAACAGTGTTAATATTTGATATATTTTTCTATCATTTAAAAAGTTTTTACATACAATAAAATTCACTTTTTTTTTTGCTATATAGTTCTATGAGTTTTTTTCCACATGAACGGATTCTTACAACCATCACCAGAGATAGAATACAGAAAAATTTCAATACCTTAAAGAATTTCCTGGTGTTCCTAGTCAGTTCCTCCTCCCAATCAAAACTCTGGAAACCACTGATCTGCTCTTTGTTTCTATATTTTGGCCTTTTTACATTCAGCTTAATGCATGTGAGAGTCATCAATGTTGTTGCATATATCAATAGTTTGCTTCCTTTTATTGTTGAGTTATGGCGCAATGCTCAAAGCGCTCAGCTGCTAACCAAAAGGCCACCAGTTTGAACTCACCAGCCGCTCCGCAGGAGAAAGATGTGGCAGTCTTGGAAACCCTATGGAGCAGTTCTACTTTGTCCTATAGGATTGCTATGAGTAGAAACTGACTTGACAGTAAAGAGTTTGGTTTTTGGTTTAGTATTCCATTGTACTGATGTACCACAGTTTATTTACCCGCTGAAAGACATTTGGGTTGTTCCAATTTTGGTCGATTATGAATAATGCTGTTGTAAATATTTGTTTACATGTTTTTGTGTGAACATAAGTTTTCATTACTCTAAAATAAATATTTAGAAGTGAGATCATATGGTAAGTGCTTATTTAACATTTTAAGAAACTGCCATATGACTCTCCAGGTTGGTTGTATCATTTTGTCTTCCCATTTGCAAAGTATGAGAGTTCCTGTTACTATACATCCATGCTAACACTTGGTACTGTGGATATTTTTTATTTTAACCATTCTAATACGTGGGTGGAACATTGTCTGATATAGTGCTAAAAGATGAGCCCCTCAGGTTGGAAGGCACTCAAAATATTACTAGGGAAGAGCTGCCTCCTCAAAGAAGAGTTGACCTTAATGACTTGGATGAAGTCAAGCTTTTGGGACCTTCATTTGCTGATGTGGCACAACTCAAAATGAGAAGAAACAGCTGCAAACATCCATTAATAATCAGAACGTGGAGTATGAAGTATGACTCTAGGAAAATTGGAAGTCATCAAAAATGAAATGGAATGTATAAAGATTGATATCCTAAGCATTAGTGAACCGAAATAGACTGATATTGGCCATTTTGAATTGGACAATCATATGGTCTACTATGTCAGGAATGACAAATTGAAGAGGAATGGTGTTGCATTCATCGTCAAAAAGAACATTTCAAGATCCATCCTAAAGTACAACATTATCAGTGATAGGATAATATCCATATGCCTACAAGGAAGACCAGTTAATATGACTATCATTCCAATTTACACACCAACCACTAATGCCAAAGATGAGGAAATTAAAGATTTTTACTAACTTCCACAGTCTGAAATTGATCAAACATGCAGTTAAGAAGCACTGATAATTGCTAGTGACTGGAGTGAGAAAATTGGGAAAAAAGGAGGATCAGTAGTTGGAAAATATGGCCTTGGTGATGGCAACAATGCCAGAAATAACATGATAGAATTTTGTTAAGACTAACGACTTCTTCATTGCAAATACCATTTTTCAACAATACAAACAGCAACTATTCACGTGGACCTCACTGGATGGAAAACACAGGAATCAAATTGACTACATCTGTGGAAAAGATGATGGAAAAGCTCAGTAGCATCAGTCAAAACAAGGCCAGGGGCTGAATGTGGAACAAATCATTAATTGCTCGTATGCAAGTTCAAGTTGAAGCTGAAGAAGAATTTAAAAAGTCCACAAGAGCCAAAATACAACCTTGAGTATATCCCACCTGAATTTGGAGACCTTCTCAAGAGTAGATTTGACACACTGAATACTAATGACCAAAGACCAGACGAGTTGTGGGATGACATCATGCATGAAGGAAGCAATATGTCATTAAAAAGACAGGAAAGAAAGAAAACACCAAATGGATGTCAGAAGAGACTCTGAAACTTGCTCCTGAACATAGGGTAGCTAAAGAAAATGGAAGAAATGGTGAAGTAAAAGAGCTGAACAGAAAATTTCAAAAGGTGGTTCGAGAAGACAAAGTTAAAAAAAAAAAAAAACCTGTTGCCGTTAAGCCGATTTCAATTCATAATGAAATGGGCAAAGACCTGAAGTTAGAAAACCAAAAGGGAAGAACACACTCAGCATTTCTCAAGCTGAAAGAACTGAAAAAAAAATTCAAGCCCAGAGTTGCAATTTTGAAGAATTCTATGGGGAAAATATTGAAGGATGCAAGAAGCATCAAAAGAGCACGGAAGGAATACACAGAGTCACTGTACCAAGAAGAATTGGTCGACGTTCACTCATTTCAGGAGGTAGGATTTGATCAGGAACCAATGGTATTGAAGGAGGAAGATCAAGCTGCACTGAAAGCATTGGCAAAAAACAAAGCTCCAGGAATTGACGGAATACCAATTGAGACGTTTCAGCAAACCATGTAATGTTGGAGGTGCTCACCCGTCCACACCAAAAAATCTGGAAGACAGTTACCTGGCCAACCTAATGGAATAGATATGTATTTATGCCCATTCTAAAGAGAGGTGATCCAACAGAATGTGGAAATTACTGAACAATATCATTAATATTACATGTAAGTAAATTTTTGCTGAAGATAATTCAAAAACAGTTGTAGCTTTATCTTTGTTCTGCTGTTACTAGGCTCACAGAGTCTTGTAGGACCAAGGATCAAAAACGAATACAATTTTCTTAGTGTCTTTTCATTGCAGAGAGGGGTTGGGGCATGTTCATTAGCCTTTTAATCTTTACATTTTAAAATATGGATCCAATCAATATAATTCTTTATAACCATAAAGAGTTTTTAGTTAAAAGTCTAAGCATACTTATTTGAGCTTACCTCCTTGTGAATTGCTTTCAAATAATTCACGAACAAGGTTGTCAAAGTCATAGGTTACTTTTGCAAGAGAATCAGGTTCAAAACTTGAGCAAAATAGTATATCATCTTCATGTTCATCTTCACGTCTTAAAGTTCCTCCAAATGCCCAAGTAAATGCAAACACAAAAAGCTTTTGAATCATTGTTGTTAATCTATCAGGATTTTTCTCCAAATACCATGTACTTTTAGCCCTAGAGCAGACATGTATGGAAGGGTGAGAGTTAAAATTTTTATAAACAATTCATTAATTTATTTCAATATCATGCCAAAGTTTCATCATTAAAAATTTTAGTAGAGTCAAGTATCAACATGTAAGTTTTAGAGTTAATGTGTAATTTTCCCTTTGATAATAGTCATATAAATTACACACTGCTACGATCTTTATTTTTAAAGTAACCAATGTTTAAGAAATTTGCACTCAGTCTTTATTTATTTAGGAGATATGATTCACTTTTATTTTAAGTCAATTTATTAGCTGAGCATTAACTTTTCCTTTGGGAAAGGATATGATCTCATTCTATGTAGAAAGACTTAAGTAAACAGCCATTCATTTGGTCCTACTCTGAACCAACTCCTAGAAGTTGATTTAGTTCATCCTAGCTAATGTCAGGATGTGTGAAACTTGGGGAGAGTCTTCCCCCATATGGGTCAAGTCAGATCACACCTGGTCTGTAGAACCCTGAAATTACTATAGTGATAGGACTGATAGTGATGGGGCTGGACAAGAGGTTTGGGCCCAATTTCAAGACATTTTGAATAGCTCAGGATTTAACATTATCATAAAATTATTTATAAATTACGAGGAACTTAAAAATATATTATTGAACTAAAATTTATTAGCAATCATTAATCTATAATGCATGTGCACAATTCTATTTGAAATTTCTAGAATTTCCAAAATTCAGCAAGTATTTATTGAATGATTACTATGCATCAGTTACTCTGAACAAAACAGACATGATCACTTTCCCAGGACAAAAAAAAAAATAATGCTAACCCATGATAAGTGCAAAGAATGAAGAGTCCAGAGTGCCATGAAGAATAATAATACAGGATAACTAATTAAGATTGTGGGAGTCAGGGAAAACCTCTTATCTTTGAATAAGCAACAGTAAAATTGAGACCTGAAGAATGAGCGAGATTTGGCAAGCTGTAAGAGAAAGAGCCTTTTGAGCAGGTGGAATACATGTGCTAAGAGCATGAGGTCAAAAGATAATGGCTATTTGAGGAATTGCAAAACAAACAAACAAAACAGTGTCATTGCAGCACAGACAGACGGTGAGCCTGGAAGGGTGGGTAGGAGCTGTTCAAATTGTGCCTATTTTTTTTCCCCACTCTCAGTGTAATAACAAATCATTAAATGGCTATAAGCAGAGAAAAAAAAATCTAATTTATGTTTTAAAAAAGATCAAATTCTTGAATGTATGTACCAGGAGACATGTATAACCATACTAATCACAGTACTACTGGCAAGCAAAAAATTGAAAATAAGCTAAATATTTATCAATAGTAGAATGGATACATGCATTGTGATATACTTGTGTAATGAAATACTAGAGAGCAGTGAAAATGGATGAAGCACAGCTACATGTACAATGGATTAATCGGACAGACATAACGTTGAGCAAAAAATGAAAGATCATACAGAATGAGTGCATTTATTTAACATTCAAAAACATGCAAAGCTAAACAATATGTTGTTCAGGAATATATTTCTCAATGCAAAATTGAGGAGAGTGGTTATCTCAGATGATGGGATTGTATAAAATTTAGGATGACACACAGGGGACTTCAAAGATAAATAATATGCTTTTCATATAACTGGGTAGTGTGTATATGAAGTTTATGGTATCATTATTTATATTTTACATGTATTGTATAAATATTCTTTTATGGCTACTCACTATTAAATAAAAAATAAAAATAATCTCTGGTTGTTATGTTGAGAATGGACCATAAGAGTAAACAGTATTATTGGGGAAATCAATTAGGAGATGATTGCAATGACATAGGCAAGAAATGATGGAGGTCTGAGCTATAATGGTGATAGTCAAGATGTATAGAAGTGAATGGACTGTAAGGCAGAGTTGATGAGTAGAAATGTTCTATCATTCAAAAGCAAAGGTGACTTGAATGTCTCAGGGACTTACAATGACATGTAGGAAGGCCTAGAAAGTAACTGTCCTGTTGTACAAAACAGCAGAAGAAATACAGAATAATTTCCACAGCTATAATTTAATGAGCACTTACTATGTACCAGATGCTATGCTACACATCTAGCACATCACACTATTATTCCAGCTTTATAAATCAGAAAACCAAAGCTTAAAATATTTAGTAACTGGTTCAACATTTCACAGTTCATAAATGATTCATGAAGTAAATTCATGTCAATTTTATTCCTTTCTCAAGTATATACAGAGTCTGGACCAACATATTCATATAATGTCTATTTTTTCAAAAATTGGCATCATGATTGGTAATCTTGTTTTGGATATATAAAGCACTCTAAATTGGAATAAAATAAATTTAAGTGGAGTTGATATTACAAAATCACAAAAGTATTGGTTCACTGACAAGTAATTCTGCGACTATTTGAGGGCCTGGCAGCTAGTAGGTACTAAACACATTTGATGAATGAATGTAACTGACCTCTTTGCAATAGTCTTGAATTTCACAGACGCTTTTGATTTTGAAGAATTTGTCTGCATGGTTGAAGTGTCTTTCAAATCATCACCTTAAAGAGAAAAAAAGAGTATTTTTCCACAATTAATAATAGACCTAACATTTAGTGATTAATAAAGTTTAATTTTTAACATTGTTTAATTTGTGAACAGCCACAGGAGAACACTTCTGTTTACACAGACAGTGTCTTAGAGTTACCTTGTCAGACCAAAGTGGGAATTACTTTCCTAAGCAAAAGAGGAACAGAGAACCACCCTACAATTGTCTGAATTGATTCTTATTTATTCAAAGTATCAAACGGCATACTTTTGTTATTCATTCTATTCTCGCAACTTTTTCATAAATTTTAAATTGTTCCAAAATGAAAAGTTTAAAACATTCAGGTGACTATCTCAAAATATGGTGCACATTACAAACTAAAATATAGATCCTAATAAAGTGAAGCACTAAAAAAAAAGGTGTATGATCTCGAATAAGAAAATTATCAAAGCCAACATCAAAAGTGCACTTCAGGCAGGTTAGAGTTGTCTCCCTCCCAGCCTCCTTTTTTGTCCAAGTCATCTATTCCATAGGCCACAGAAAGTGAATGGTTTATTCATTCCTCCTTTAAGCTTATTTTTCTTTTTATATATTTGTATTTTTATTATTAAAATAACATATACTTCTTGTAGAACACTCGGAATAAAAATGCACAGAAAATAACAATAAACCATAATTCTACCATCCATAGATAATAACCATTAATATGTTGACACATTTCTTTATAATCATTTATATAAATGCTTTAGATTTTATAAACATATATTTAAAATTTTAAACCTAAAAAAACAAAAACAGACTTGGGATCTTGTTCTGCTTTTTAACTTTCAGCCTGCCTTCATGTCATTGAAAATCCTTTGAAAGATGATTTTGTTGTACCATAATTTATTAGCCATTCTTCTATTGTTGGAATTCAGATTATTGCTGCTTTTTTATTATAAATAATTCTGCTATAAATCAAGCTTGTTGTGCATTAATCTTTCTGCACTTCTCTGATTATACCTTAATAATAAATTCATAGAATAAGAGATACTAGACAAAGTATAAAGACTTTTTGGCATATATTGTCAAATGGCTTGCCAGGAAAGATGGAATCAACTTGTACATCAAATATGCTTCAGCATATTCTATCAATGTGTTTTGTCCTTTCAAAAAAATCTTTGCCTATGTACTAGATAAAAATTTTGTCCTACTTTCAAATAAATTTTCGTTTCCTTAACTGTAAGGTTAAGCTTCTTAAAAAACTGTTTATTGAAAATTTTAGTACTTGTAGTACTGTACTGTCAACTTCTTTCTGCTATACTTAGCCAGGTGGAGAATAAAATGAATCTGATAAATCTTTACTTCATCTCTCTAGAATAGAATCTTCCTACTTTACTGAATGATCCCAGAGAAATCATGCCTAACATTAATTGGGGTTCAGGCCCTAATACATAATACTAGACATAATCTTGTTCAGCAGGTATAATACACAACAAAACACCAAATATTTACTAATAAACTTTTAAAATCAAAGATATATAATCTCTAGTAGCTGATGAGGTAGATGCCAGTCTTTTGCAATTGTGAAAGAGAGTTGAACTTCTGTCTTCCACTAGATGATTACCTGATACCCTCAAGGAAGTGTCCTAATCCTTCCCCATCATTTTCAAAATACCACTACAAGAACATAGTTTCTGCTCTTAAATGAGCCTGCAGTATAAACCATCAATTTATTCTACTTCTTGATTAGTTTGCTTCTTATTTCTCACAATGACCATTCCAAACCGCTATCACTTACCTCAGATGAAACTTTCACATCTCTCTCAAATCACTAGATGACTTTGGCTCTTATTTCATGGGAAAAAACTGAAGTAATTGGGCATGATCTCTTTCAACTTTCCACCTCCCTTCCCAAAAAAAATTTATAATTATACCTATCTGTCTTAGTTCCTTAGTGCTGCTGAAACAAAAATATCACAAGTGTGTGGTTTTAAAGAACAGGAATTTATTTTCTCATAGTTGAGGAGGCTAGAAGTCCAACCTCAGCTTGTGGCTCTAGGGGGCGGTCCTTCTTTGTCTATTTCAGCTTCTAGTTGCCGGCAATCCTTAGTGCCTGGGTTTATAGACTCATCTGCCTCCGTCAGTATGAGACAGAGTCTATCTTCACTCATGTGCTTTCTTTTTTGTCTATTCTGCCCTTATAACTCAGAAGTGATTAAGTTTATAACACACCCTACACTGATAAGATCTCATTAACATAACAAAGAAAACTCTGTTCCCAAATGGGATTACATCCACAGGTATTCCCTTGCCGACTAGTCGATTTTGACTCATAGCAGCCCTATAGGACAGAGTAGAACTGCCCCATAGGGTTTCTTTTCCAAGGCTATAGATCTTTACAGAAGCAGACTGCTACATCTTTCTCCTGCAGAGTGGCTGATAGGCTCAAACTGTCAACCTTTTGATTAGCAGTTGAGCACTTAACCACTGTGTCACCAGGACATCCACAGGTATAGGGGTTAGGATTCCAACAAATGTTTTGGGGGGGCCACAAATCAATACGTAACACCATCCTTATCTCCTTTCTACCAGTCTTAAAGTGATGTATTTCATATTCAAGTCCATTCCTCTACATTTTCTCATAATGGATCTCTTCAAGACTCACCTGGGAGCTATTTTCGTTTCTCAGTCTTCTATCTCCTTTATCTTGAATTTCTCCCTCTCTGTTGGCAATTTTCCCTCTGCAAATTCTCCCCGGGGGATATTAGTCACCTTCATGCTAAGACTGTCAAATTTGAATTCCCAGTCTAGAAACTCATCTGAGCTTCAAATTCATATATCCTGCTGGACAATTTGAACTGAATGTCCCACAAAATCAACCTGCTAAAACTTAACTCATCATCTCTCAGAAACCAACTCTTCCTCCTAATTTGCTGCTTCAATAGCTAACATCTTCATCTAGCTAGTCACTCAAGTCAGAAACCAGAGATTCCTTCTTGACTTTTCTCTTATATTCATATATAGGATTTTGCTAAGCCATGCCAACATTGCCTTCAACATTTTTAAAAACTGTTTTTTCTTCATCCTAAATGCCACTGTCCTGGTTCAGGACCTCATCATCATTAATCTCCTAAACTGTCTCCTCATTTCCAATCTCTTCTCAAACCATTTTCTATACAGCTACTAGGCGATTTATTTAAATAGCAGTTCTAACTTGACCATGTCCTCCTTTGCTTAAAATCCTTCAATGTCTCCCTTTCAACTACAGGATAAAACCCAACTCAGTCTCATCTCTCCCTACTTTCTCCCTTACATTTTATTATCTAGAAGTACTGAATAGTTTATTCTGTCTGCTCATCCTTTTGCCACACTGCACATGCAGATACTTTCTCCCTTCCATACCTACATCTAAGTAAATTTTTAGATGATATTTCTTTCAAATAGCAAACCACCCTCTGGAGCACATGTGTCCTAACAAAGTCTTCATGTGCTAACCTTTTTTGGTTATCCTGCCTGATTAGTATAATATCATCAATGCAGTGGATCAATGTGATGTTCTGTAGATGTCCAGATTGTCCACATCTCTTCGACTATATTATAACACATAGCTGAAGAGTTAACATAGTCCTGGTACAAAGCTGTAAATGTATATTGTTGATTATTCCATGTGAATGTGAACTATTTGAAATCTTTTCCGACAAGAAAGAGAAAAGAACGTGTTTTCCAAATAAATGTCCGCATACCATGTTTCTGAGGCCACATTAATCTCTTCTAGAAAAGATGCCACATCTGGTGTGGCAGTTACAATAGGGGCTACCACTTAGTTCAATCCATTTTTTCATCTTGTTTCTTCAGGCAACATACTAGTAAATTAAATGGAGATATAAAGGAGACACCACCCTCGCCTCCTTTAGGTCCTAAGGGTGGCACTAATTTTCACCATCCCCTGACTCTGGTACGTGATATTTTTTTTTAATTACTATCTTGGTTGAAGTTGGGAGCACTTTCATAGACTGCCACTTGGCCTTTCCCACTACAATAGCTCTTATCCCACAGGCCAAGGGCCCAATGTGGTCTAACTACCACCAAGTATGTGTCAATCCCAATTATATATTTGGGGATCACAAAAATAATCACCAGGTGGGTTCTCAGTAAACTCCCAGTAAGCTGAACTTTGGTCTGGATTCCATATTCCATTTATTACCTGGTCTCCATATGCCCCTACTCTAATGGGGGACATGAAGATGCCTTAGGCTTCTGGATTGTATTATTACCTCAGACCCTGTGTCCAACAGTCCTCACAATGTTTGAGTATTCCTCTTTCCCTAATGTAAGTTACCCAAGTAAAAGACTACAGGTCCCTTTGAAGAAAGACCAGGGTAATGATTATATTGAGTACTTGACATGATATTGCAAGGGGGTCCTAGCTTCCTCTCATTCAGTGGGTTCTGGGTCTGAAACCTGGCTCAGGTCTAGAAATGGACAAGGGATCATGACTTTACATTGAAGAAACTATTTTCAACCTCCTGGTCATTCATCCTTGATTTCTTCTCATGCTCTTGATCTATGTACAGGGTCCTCAGAGCATAATTAAGTGTTCTGGAATTCCCATTTTTGCAATGTTATCCATAATTTGTTATGATCCACACAGTTGAATGCCTTTGCATTGTCAATAAAACACAGGTAAACATCTTTCTGGTACTCTGCTTTGAGTGAAGATCCATCTGACATCAGCAATGATATTTCTCATTTCATGCCATCTTCTGAATCCACCTTGAATTTTTGGCAGTTCCCTGTTGTTGTACTGCTGCAACCGCTTTTGAATGATCTTCAGCAAAATTTTACTTGTGTGTGATATTAATGATATTGTGATAATTTCCATATTCGCTTACATCACCTTTCTTTGGAATATGCATAAATAGGGATCTCTTCTAGTCAGTTGGCCAGGCAGCTGTCTTCCAAATTTCCTGGCATAGACAAGTGAGCACTTCCAGTGCTGCATCCATTTGCTGAAACATCTCAGTTGGTATTCTGTCAATTCCTGGAGCCTTGTTTTTTGCCAATGCCTTCAGCGCAGCTTGGACTTCTTCCTTTAGTACCATTTGTTCTTGATCATATGCTACCTTCTGAAATGACCGAATGTCGACTAATTCTTTTTGGTACAGTGACTCTGTGTATTCCTTCCATCTTCTTTGATGTTTCCTGCACCGTTCAGTATTTTTTCCATAGAATCCTTCACTATTGCAACTGGAGGCTGGAATTTTTTTCTTCAGTTCTTTCAGCTTGAGAAACACTGAGCGTATTCTTCCCTTTTGGTTTTCTAACTCCAGGTCTTTGGACGTGTCATTATAATACTTTACTTTGTCTTCTCGAGTCGCCCTTTGAAATCTTCTGTTCAGTTGTTTCACGTCATCATTTCTTCCGTTTGCTTTAGCTACCTGCGGGTTCAAGAGGAAGTTTCAGAGTCTCTTCTGACATCTATTTTGGTCTTTTCTTTCTTTCTTGTCTTTTTAATGACCTCTTGCTTTCTTCATGTATGATGTCCTTGATGTCATTCCACAACTCATCTGGTCTTTGGTCGTTAGTATTCAATGCGTCAAATCTATTCTTGAGATGGTCTCTCAATTCAGGTGGGATATACTCAAGGTCATACTGTAGCTCTCATGGACTGGTTCTAATTTTCTTCAGCTTCAACTTGAACTTGCATATGAGCAAGTTCCACAGTGGGCCCCTGGCCTTGTTCTGACGGATGATATTGAGCTTTTCCATTGTCTCTTTCCACAGATGTAGTCAATTTGATTCTTGTGTTTTCCATCCGGTGAGGTCCACTTGGATAGTCGCTGTTTCTATTGTTGAAGAATGGTATTTGCAATGAAGAAGTCATTGGTCTTGCAAAATTCTATCATGCAATCTCTGGTATAGTTTCTCTCACCAAGGCCATATTTTCCAACTACTGATCCTTCTTCTTTGTTTTTAACTTTCTCATTCCAATCACCAGTAATTATCAATGCATCCTGATGGCATGTTCAATCAATTTCAGACTTTAGAAGTTGGTAAAAATCTTCAGTCTCTTCATCCCCTTTGGCCTTAGTGGTTGGTGCATAAATTTGAATAACAGTCGTATTAACTGGTCTTCCTTGTAGGCATATGGATATTATCTTAACACTTACAGCATTGTATTTCAGGACAGATCTTGAAATGTTGTTTTTAACAATGAATGCAATGCCATTCCTCTTCAATTTGTCTTTCCCAGCATAGTAGACCATACGATTGTCCAATTCAAAATGGCCAGTACCAGTCCATTTCAGCTCACGAATGCCTAGGATATCGATGTTTATGTGTTCCATTTCATTTTTGATGATTTCTAGTTTTCCTAGATTTCATACTTGATAAATCCCATGTTCCAATCATTACTGGATGTTTGCAGTTGTTTCTTCTCATTTTGAGTCATGCCATATCAGCAACTGAAGGTCCTGAAAGCTTGACTCCATCCATGTCATTGATGTCGATTCTACTTTGAGGAGGCAGCTCTTCCCCAGTTGTATTCTGAGTGCCTTCCAACTTGAGGGGCTCATCTTCTGGCACTATATCAGACAATGTTCTGATGATATTCATTAGGTTTTCATTGGCTAGTTTTCTTCAGAAGTAGACCCACGAGTTCCTTCTTCCTACACTGTCTCAGTTTGGAAGGTCAGCTGAAACCTGTCCACCATGGGTGACCCTGCTGGTGTTTGAATACTGGTGGCATAGCTTCTAGCATCAAGCAACACACAAGCCTCCACAGTATGACAGACATGTGGGAGTTTATGGCCATAGTTCTTATATTTAGGTCACTGTTCCATTTTTTAGTTAATTTTCATACACAGTGTGAGGTATAGGTCCAACTTCATTCTTTTTTTTTTTTTTTTTTTATATATATTTTATTGTACTTCAGGTGAAAGCTTACAGAGCAAATAGTTTCTCATGAAACAGTAGTACACATGTTGTTTTTTTTGACATTGGTTAACGACCCCACAACGTATCAAGCCTCTAAATTCTCAACCTTTTTTTTTGATGAAAATTACAGATGGCCAAAGATACACCGTTTCAAAATTTTCTACATTCACAGTTCAGTGACATTGACTACGCTCTTCCAACTGTGCTGTTATTCTCACTTAAGATGAAGGCTTACAGAACAAAATAGTTTTTCATTGAACAGTTACTACACATGTTGCCCTATGACAATGGTTAACAATCTCACAGCACATCAAGAATATCCTTACTCCACCTTGTGTTCCCTATCACCAGGGGGCTTCCTTGTCCCCTTCTGTCTTCTGGACCTTGTCAGTGGACTATTGTACCTCTTTAGTCTCCTTTGTTTGTTTATTTATTTATTTATTTTTATTTTATTTAAACACCATTTCAAAACTTTTTACTTACACATTTAAGTGATATTGACTATGCTCTTCCAATTGTGCTGCCATTCTCGCCCAAAATGAAGGCTTACAGGACAAAACAGCCTCCCATTTAATAGTTACTACAAATGTTGCCCCATAGCAGTGGTCAACAATCTCACAATACATCGACAGTGTCCTTATTCAATTTGTGTTCCTTATCATCAGTTTCCTACTCTCCCTCTGCCTTCTGGCCCTTGTCACCGGACTCCTGTACATCGTTAGTCCCATTTAGTTTTACTGGGCTGTCCATTCCCAGGCTTAACATCGAACCTTGAAGGTAACTTCCCCTCTGAGCTGAAAGGGTGTCTGGGGGCCACACTCTCGAGGTTTCTCTAGTATTCTTTAGGCCAGTATATCTGGTCTTCTTTTTTTTTTTTTTTTTTTTTTTTGGGAGTTAAAATTATGCTCTACATCCTACTCCAGCTCTGCCCAGAACCCTCTGTTGTGATCCTGGTCAAAGGAGTCATTGGTGGTAGCCGGGCACCATCCAGCTGTACTGGGCTCAGTCCCGTGGAGGCCTTGGTAGCTGTGGACCATTAGTCCTTCGGACTAATCTTTTCCTTGTATCCTGTTCTCTTCATTCTCCCTTGTTCCCGAAGGGATGAGATCAGTGGAGTATCTTAGATGGCCGCTCATAGGCTTTTAAGACCCCAGACACTACTCACCAAGGTAGAATGTAGAGCATTATCTTTATAAGTAGTGTCATGCCAATTGAGCTAGATGTTCCCCGAGATCATGGTCCCCAGAGCCCTCCGTCCAACAACTCAGTCCCTCTGGGGGTTTGGATGTGTCTATAGGGCCTTCATGACCTTTCCTTGTGCAGGTTGTGTTAGTTTCCGCTGTACTATGTACTATCTCATCTCTCACCCAAGTTACCACTTACCTATTACCTATTTAGTATCCCCCCACCCCCCTCCCATCCCTGGTAACCAACAAGGATTGTTACATTTTGCATGTGAATTTTTTCATGGGTTTTTACAATAGAGGTCTCATACAATATTTGTCCTTTTGTGATTGACTTATTTCACTCAGCATGATGTCCTCCAGTTTCATCCATGTTATGAGATGCTTCACCGATTCATTGTTCTTTCTCGTTGCATAGTACTCCATTGTGTGTATGTACCATAGTTTGTGTATCCATTCGTCTGTTGATGGACATCGAGGTTGTTTCCATCGTTTTGCTATTGTGAATAATGCTGCCATGAACATAGGTGTGCATATGTCTATTCGAGTGATGACTCTTATTTCTCTAGGATATATTCCTAGGAGTGGGATTGCTGGATCGAATGGTACGTCTATTTCTAGCTTTCTGAGGAAACGCCATATCATTTTCCAAAATGGCTGTATCATTTTGCATTCCCACCAGCAGTGTATAAGAGTTCCCGTCTCCCCGCAGCCCCTCCAACATTTGTTATTTCCAGTGTTTTTGATTCGTGCCAGTAATGCCGGGGTGAGATGGTATCTCATTGTGGTTTTAATTTGCATTTCTCTAATGGCTAGTGATCGCGAGCGTTTCCTCATGTGTCTGTTGGCCATTTGAATGTCTTCCTTGGTGAAGTGTCTGTTCATTTCCTTTGCCCATTTTTTGATAGGATTGGTTGTCTTTTTGTTGTAGAGGTCCAACTTCATTCTTTTGTATGTGGATATCCAGTTGTCAACGCACCATTTATTAAAGAGACTATTCTTTCACGATTGAAGGGAATTGGCACTGTTGCTGAGAATCAGTTGACCCTAGATGTATGGGTTTATTTCTGGACTCTCAATTCCATTCATTTGGGCTATATGTCTATCCTTATACCAGTACCACATGGTTTTGATTAATAATGCTTTATAGTACATTTTGAAATTAGGGAATGTGAGTCCCCCTTCTTTGTCCTTTTTCAAGATTGCTTTGGCTAAGATTGCTTTGGCTATTTGGTGCCCCTTGCAATTCCATATGAATTTAAGAACCGGCTTTTCCGTTTCTCAAAAAAATGCTGTAGGAATTTTGATAGGGGCTGTGTTGAATCTATAGATCACTATGGGTAGTATTGCCATCTTAACAACATTAAGTTGTCTTCCCATTTTTTAAAGTTTTCTTTAGTTTCTTTTGGCAATATTTTATAGTTTTTAGTGAACAAGTCTTTCACCTTCCTGGTTAAATTCATGTCTAGTGATTTTAATCTTTTAGATGCTATTGTAAATGGAATTGTTTTCTTAATTTCTTTTTCAGATTGTTCATTGTTAGTGTATAGAAACACAATTGATTTTTGTGTATTGATCTTGTATCCTGTGACTTTGGTGAATTAATTTATTAGCTATAGTATCTCTCTTGTGAATTCTTTGGGATTTTCTATATACAGGGTCATCTTCAAATAAAGATAGTTTTACTTCTTACTTTCCTATAGGGATACCTTTTATTTCTTTTTCTTCCCTGATTGCTCTGGCTACAATGTCCAGCACAATGGTGAAAAGCAGCGATGAAAGTGGGCATCCTTGCCTTATTCTTGATTTTAGGGGAAAAGCTTTCAGTCTTTCACCATTGATTATGATGTTGGCTGTGGAGTTTTCATAAAGGCTCTTTGTCAGATTGAAGAAGTTCCCTTTTATTCCTAGCTTGTTGATCGTTTCTATCATGAATAGATGTTGGATTTTGTCAAATACCTTTTCTGATTCAATTGAGATAATTATGTGTTTTTTCCGTTTGTTTTGTTAATGTGGTGTATTATAATGATTAATTTTCTTATGTTGAACCACCCTTGCATTCAAGGTGTAAAGTCAGGCAATTAATTTAAAATAATTATCATTTTTTAGTGTAGGTGCTCACCGCTATAAATTTCCCTCTGAGCACTGCCTTCACTGCATCCCATAGGTTTTGGTATGTTGTGCTTTGATTTTTATTCTTTTCTAAGTATTTTCTGATTTCCCTTTTGATTTCTTTGACCCATTGGTTATTTAATAGTATGTTGTTTAATTTCCACATATTTGTGTAATTTCCAGTTTTTCTTCTATTATTGATTTCTAGTTTATTCCCTTGCGGTCAGAGAAGATACTTATATGATTTCAATCTTTTTAAATTTATTTGGACTTGTTTTGTGACCTAGCATATGGTCTATCCTAGAGAATGATCCATGCATATTCAAGAAGAATACGCATTGTGCTGCTGTTGCATGGAGTTTTGTATATAGGTTTAAGTCTAGTTGGTTTATAGTGTTGTTCAAATCCTCTATTTCTTTATTAATCTTCTTTCTAGATGTTCTTTCCATTATTGAAAGTGGTGTATTGAAGTCTCCAACTATTATTATAGTAATATCTATTTCTCATTTCAATTCTGTCAGTGTTTGTTTCACATATTTTGGGGCTCTGTTGTTAGGTGCATCTATATTTATAATTAATTTTTATTGAACTGACTGACCCTTTTGTCATTATATACTGTCCTTATTTGTCTAATGTAACAGATTTTGACTGAAAATCTATTTTGTCTTATATTAACATAGCCACTCCAGCTCTCTTTTGGTTACTATTTGGATGGAATATTTTTTCCATCCTTTCCCTTTCAATCTAATTTTGTCTTTGGGTCTAAAGTATGTCTCTTGTAGACCACACATAGATGGATCATTTTTTTTTAATCCAGTTTGCTAAAATCTGCCTTTTGATTGAAGAGTTCAATTCATTTACATTTAAAGTAATTACTGGTAAGGAAAGTAGATACATGAGACTAAAAGGGCAGCTCCTGTCCGGAGGTGAGATGTGAAGGCAGAGAGGGTCAGGAGCTGGTTGAATGGACATGGGAAATCAGGGGCAAAAAGGAAGAAGGGAGAGCAATTAGGGTCACATAACGATGTATGTATAAATTTTTGTATGAGAGACTAACATGAAATGTAAACTTTCACTTAAAGTACAACAATAAAATTAAAAGAAATAATTACTGGAAAGGAGTTACTTTTTTTTCTTTTCCTTTTGTGTATATTTTTAAAATATTGAGCTTTGTGGTTACCATGAGAGTTAAATTTAACATCTTAAATTTATAATAAGTTAGTTTAAAATGATATCTACTTAACATTAATCATATAAGAAATTATTCCTATATTACTCCTCCCCCACTCATGTTGTTATCTCCAATTATGTCTTTATACATCATGTGCCTAATAACATAAATTTATACTTATTTTTTATGCATTTGTTATTATAAAGCATGCAGGCCAAAACAACTCAAATTATCAACCAACAATACCTTAAAACTGGCTCTTATATTTTTCCATGAAGTTACCTTTACTGGAGATCTTTTTTTTCTTTGAGTTACTGCCTAGTGCCCCTTCCTTTCAATCTGAAGGACTCCCTTTAGGATTTCTGTGGGGAAGCTCAGGTTGTAATAAACTTTCTTAGCTTCTGTTTATCTGGAAATGTCTTAATTTCACCCTCATTCTGGAAAGACAGTTTTGCCACATATAATACTCTTGTTGACAGTTCTTTTCTTTCAATACTTTATATATGTCATCCCACTGCCTTTGGCCTCTAGTGTTTCTGAGGAGAAACTGGCATTTAATCTTATTGTGGATCCTTTGTATGTGACAATTCACTTATCTCTCTTGCTGCTTTCAGGGTTCTCTATCTTTAGTTTTCAGTAGCTTGATTATAATGCGTCTCAGTGAGGATATCTTGGGTTTATCGTATTTGGACTTTGTAGAGCTTCTTAGATTTGTAGATTCATGCCCTTTGTTGAATTTAGAAAAATTTCTTCCAGTTCAAATATCCTTTCTGTCTCTCTTCCCTTCCTGTGATTCCCATCTTGCATATGTTGGTTTGATTGATGGTGTCCCACAATTCCATTAGGCTTTACTCAGATTTCTTGATACATATTTTTTTGCTCTTCAGATTCAAAAATTTCAATTGCCTTATCCTCAAGTTCATTGATTCTTCTTTCCAGCTCCAATCTGTTGTTGAATTTCTCCAGAGAATTTTCCATTTCAGTTATCGTATTTTTCACCTCCAGTAATTCCGTTTGGTTCCTTTTTATAGTATACTATCACTTTATTGATATTCTCAATTTGTTCATGCATCACTTTTCTAATTTCCATCTTCCATAGTGATAGTTTGTCTCTTTGTTTTGTTCAGTTGAATGGGCCATTCTTTCTTAATTTTTTGTATGTCTTGTGATTTTTTGTTGTTGAAACAGGAACATTCAAATATTATAATTTGTTAGCTCTGAGTCTTGGATTTTTCCCCTTTCCCAGGGTTTGGAAATACATATATATATATATATATATATATTTAATTTTTAAGGCTGTAGTATTTAGTCTCCTCAGAAATCTCCTCTATTTTTGCAGTGAATGTCTGTCCTCCTGGATATATATGGACATCAAGAAATCTGTTTCCCAGCCTGTGTCTACCTAGTGTTTTAAAAGTGATTTCTTTGTACACCAGTAACAAAAAAGGGAGTGGGGACAATAAGAAGAAAAAAGAAGGGGAAAAAGAAAAACAAACAACATAAAAAAACCTCTCTCTCTGAGTCTTTGCAACTTGGATCTGTGCTTAGAGACCAGTCCAAGGTGAAAGCATAGGATATTTAGAATATAGGTATTTGGTATGCGTACATTTTGCCATAGTCATGCATATGGATTTCTTAGTTACCCCATATACACAGTGCTTTTGAAAGGATTAAATTCCACAAGAAACTCTCACATCAGCACTTCTCCTTCAGCCCTTAGAAGCCTACTGTATGCTTCAATCACACTAATTAGCCAGAGGTGATTTAGGGTACTGACAGCATGAGTTGCTCACTGCTTCCTCCCATCCTACAGGATCTTGGAAGCTGGCTAAACTGGGAGGATCAACCTTCTTCAATCCTTCAGGTAGCTCCCAGATAGACTAGAATAGACATATGCAACAGTTGGCCAGCAAAAGCAAAGCCTGTTCTGCACACTGCAGAATCAGAGAATGGCCCCCTCTCTGTGAGTACAGTTCATGGTCCACCATCACCACAGCTGCCACAGCCACTGCTGTGGTGGAACTGGGTAGAGGGAAGGGCATCAGTGGTAGAAACATTTTCCTACTATTTAAAAGTGGCCTTTTCTTGATTTAGAGTTCGTCTAATTGCTGCAACTCTCTGATTACTTTTTAGAGACCTTAAAGAGCGGAGTTTACTTTTTTTGTTGTTTTCTTCGGTGATAGCATATCAATAAGGAAGTGTAGAGCTGCTTATGTGCCATCATTCCAGAAGCTAGATACACCACATTTTATTTATCCACTCATCAGTGATGGATTTGAAATATTTCCACTTTTTGGCTATTATGAATAATGCTCCTACATATATTTGTGTACAAGTTTTCATGTGCACATGTTTTCATTTCATTTGGGTATATATCTAGGACTGGAATCGCTGGGTCACATGGTAACTTTATATTTAAAACCTGGAGGATCTGTCAAAGTGTTTATCAAAGTGGCATTTTGTATCTTTTTGCTTTTAGGAGATGCATGCAGAGAAAAACAAAATCACTAGATCTTTGTTTAAAAATCCAATCAAAGAATCACTATCTTTTAAATGGGGAGCTTAATTCATTTATATTTATTGTAATTATTGCTACATTGGATTGATTTTATGTTTTTTTACTGTTATTGTTTAAATTTCTGTTTTGTTCTTCTTTTCTACCTTCTATTGTAAAGATCAAGTATTTTCCTACATATTTGAAACCTAAGCATTCTATTATTATTCCAAGGCTTAATCCTAACATATTAAGGGCCCTACTTATGTTTATTTTTCCCCATCACTTTACAAATTTCACTGTTGTCTTTTTCCTTGAACAATGCAAGTAATGCTACTCTCTCATCTTTCCTTGAACTACAACCTCCCTTCCATCCACTTTATGTTGAAATTGTCCAGAATTTTAGTTCTGGATGCCATGTATATACTTCTGAGAGGTATTTTTGATGACTTCAATAGTATTAATTTTTAAAAATTTTCAAATCATACTTAACTTCCATACTTCATAATTTTTCTTGATGTATTTTTGTAATAGCAAAATGTTTCAAGGAGGATCTTTGTGTGTCAAATTTTCTTAGGCTTTGTATATCGGAGAATATTTTTAATTTGCCTTCCACATATAATTGGCATATAAGCCAACTATAAAACACTTTGAAGATGCTACTTCATTTTCTTCTTGAAGCCAGTATTGCTATTGAGAAATTGTTAATCTGCTCATATTATTCTGTAGGCTTTCTCTCTCTCACGGGAATTTCTTAGAATCTTTCTTTTATCTTCGATATTCTTAAATTTCAATAAAGTTTTTTTGTTTTGGTTGAGAAATCCCATACCTGAGGCTCCCAGGTACACAGGACATGCCTTAGAATGAAGCTGGAACAGGAGAATCTGGAAATAGCTCCTGTCCCCATGTACAACAGCAATCTATTGCTGGGGAAGGTACAAGTACACAGAGAGATACTCTCTGTGGTGCAGGTATGCAGGATCTACAAAAAGCTGAAGTGGAACAGGAATAGCGAGAAAAATACTCTTGGCACTCTAGGCCTCAAACTAAGCACAATGTAGCAGCAGTCCACTGGAGGAATTTGAAGTCTGTGATGCACTGAAGGTAACTATAGTAAAAATAAATTCCAAACCCAGCTCAATATTGACTAAACCCTCCCCCACACTCCCATACTCCAACAATCTGGAAGATAAGGCATGCCTATTTATGGGTATAAATATGATATACCTCAGTCTCTACTGTTGCTTTACACAGTATCTGGCATTCAATTAAAAAACAAGAGACACATAAATAAGCACATAATAAGATAAAAGTCCCATTTCCAAGAGATAAAGTAGTTAGCATAATAGACCAAGACATGATCCAGGTGTTGGAATTATACAGGGAATTTAAAATAACTATGATTAAACTGGATCCCTGGTTAAAGAGCTTAGCTGCTAACTGAAAGGTCAGTGGTTCTAACCCACCAGCAGCTCTGTGGGAGAAAGATGTGGCAGTCTGCTTCCATAAAGATTTACAGCCTTGGAAAATCTATGGGGCAGTTCTACTCTGCCTTACAGGGTTGCCATGGATCAGAACTGACTTAACAGCAGTGGGTTTGGTGATTAAACTATTAAAGCATTTAACATAAAAGGCAGAAAACATTCATGAACAACTAGGGAATTTTCAGCAGAGACAAAAACTATTAAAAAAAAAAAAGAGCTAAATGGTAATGCTAGAAATAAAAAACACTATCAGAAATGAGAATTCTTTCAGTTGGTTTACAGAAGACTGGGTGCAGCAGAGGAAAGAATCAGTGAATTGGAAGATAAATCAATAGAAATTATCTAAACATTAACACAAAGAGAAAAAGAATGAAAACAACAACAACAAATATAGCATCCAAGAGCTATGGGATAATATACCAATAAACCATTTCTAGGTGTGAGTTTTTGCTCTTCTTTCTTGTTTAATACTCCAGGATTCTATTCAATCTGAGGGCTTATATTTTTTCCAATTTTATGAAATCCTTGGTAATTCTTTCTTGAAATATGTCTTCTTTTCTTTATTATTTTTTAAAATTACTTTCTGGAATTTATGTCATATGGATGCTAATACTTGAACTTTTTATCTTACACATCTTTCAACTGTGTGTCTGTATGTATGTGTGTACACACACTTATATATATTTAAATATACATAATACTTAATTTTTTAACCTGTACTGATGATGCATTCTGGGAGAGTTCTTTGACTGGCCTCAGAATTATTCAGCTAACCATTCTGGCATTCAACTCTTTTATCACGTCCTTTATTTTAACTATTAATTTTGTTACTTCTAACTCCCAGTTGATTCTTTTTAACTTTCTCTTCTTGCTTTCTTTTTCAGTATTCTCATTTCTCTTTAAGAATGTTTTAATATTTCTATTTTGAATTATATTTGGTCTGCTCTAACAATTCTACTTTATCTGGTTAAGTTGTTCAGTTTGTTCCCTTTTTCTTTATAGTGGTTGAATTCCTCAGAATTCTCGTTATTTTTCTGCTGCTAATAGCTGCTGTGGTTAAGAGCTATGGCTGCTAACCAAAGGGTCGGCAGTTTGAATCCACCAGGCACTCCTTGGAGACCCTATGGGGCAGTTCTACCCTCTCCTATAGGATCGCTATGAATTGGAATCAACTAGCCAGCAATGGGTTTGTTTTTTGTTTTTTTTTAATAGCCGCCTCAGAGCTTTGGTTGTGCAGTGGTTAAGAGCTCGGCTGCTAACCAAAAGGTCGGCAGTTCAAATCCACCAGTTGCTCCTTGGAAACCCTAAGGGGAAATTCTACTCTGTCCTATAGGGTCAACCATGAGTTGGAATTGACTTGACAGCAACGAGTTTGTTTTTTGTTTTGTTTTTTTAAATAGCTGCCTCAGCCTATGATATGTACTTGAGATACGGAACTAAAATCTCAGGCCCTGACTTGCACTTCTGATTAATTTAAAAATGTGTTTCTGGGAAGAGAGAGGACACTCTTCAAGGCAGAGAACTTGTGTGTTAACAATCTGTATGTAACCTAGCTCTTGTTTAAGTACACTCTTTTTCTCTGTTTAATCACTTAGGCTTTAAGATTTGAAGAGGGTTGATGGTAGGAGGAAATATGTTTTTACCTGCTTCCTACCCCGGCGAGGATTTACTGCCAACATATTTTGTTACTGCTCTGAGCTATGGTGTGGTGCACTAATTGGCGATAGGAAGGACAATAGTCCATTCAGAGCCATGAGGAGAGGGGAAAGGGCAAACTTAAATACTTTTCCCTGTTTTATCTCCTGTTCACGGCACCCAACTCTCTTTCACTCAGGATTATGGTCCTCTTCTGCCCCCCATGAGACCTAAGCATCTTACGTCACTCCAGGTATTTCTCACAATTTTTGTGTTAGTTTTGGGTTTTGGAGAGAGAGTTGGAAGCCTGTTCTAATTTGCCTTCTCATCAGGAACAGGCAGAACCAGTATTTGAATGCAGGCATTTTGACTCTAGAGCCCATGCCTTTAGCCATAATGTTATACTGTTTTTTAAAAAATTTGTTGATGTCTTCTTACAAATGTTTCAGTACTGTCCATGTTTATACCTTTGCATAATTTCAAGTTCAACCTAGGATTTTGGACAGCTTCTTCCACTATTTCTATCTCTAAGAATCTTTTAAGAATGGCAAAAGCATTCTTACCTAATGGAGACCTTCTAAGGATTCTCTACACTCATTTTTTTGTGACCCATAAACACTTATGTACAATATTAATTTACTTTTATTGATATCCTTTTATATAAATGATTTTTAGTTTGTTTCATATGCATATCTGCTTTTGGTTCAAATACACTGAAAATTTCTTGGAAGTAAAAAAGTGGCCTTTTCTTTATTTTCTTTTATAAAATCTAATAGAAGGTGATAAATAATTGGCATTGACTAGCTAAGATATAACACCATTAATATGATTTAGGGGGAAAAACTCACTTTGTCCAAAGCCTCCATTTTCACTAATGAATTCAAAGAAAGCATCAAGAATTCTACAGAGAGTTGTGATGATTGTTATATCCTGTACAGGAAATGGCTGAAATTTCTGATGCTTCTTTAGAAATTGTAGTCCATCTGTGACACTTTTTTTAATCATGAATTCAAGACAATCCACTCCTGTTTGACTCAGAATTTTTGAAGTTTTCAAAAGCCATGATTTAACATAAGGCTCCCATCCCAGATTAACAGGATCCTAATAAAAAGCACAAGATAATTTATGCAAATAAATAAAAATACAGTGCCCTCCTACTTTCTTACTTACTTTTTACTTACTAGATACTTGTAATACTTAAAAATATGGCTTAGAATCATCATTCATTACAGGGAGAATGATTAAAAACAGCTTAAAGAACTGCTTCTCACTGTAATGATCGATGGTTTACAACTGCGGCCTTACAAGAAAATAAGCAATTGGGGGATTCTGTGTATGGACGTGTATTGAGCCTGTGTAGGTGGTGAGGGGAGCTGTTTACCCAGAGGGTCAGCTCTACAGTTAGCTTTATTCATCACATTCAGTTAAACAGACAATAGCACTAGAGCATAAGGCTAATCATGGCTAATAATTTTATGCATAGAAAACACTTATTTTTGTTGGCTCTCTGACCTCCTTACCACTGTCTTAGTAATGTTTCTACCAAGTCCTGAGTGATGAAAAAAAATTCACACCAGCAGCCTAGCCTGTCCGTTGAAAGCATTACTTATTCACAGTTGTGGAAAATATTGACCACTCCAATTACTAAGAGTAGTACTAAAAACAATAGTAATTACACTCATATTCATTTCAGGGTTATGAAACTTTGGGGAACACACAGATTCTGAACTATTGGCTTCACCGTCCTGGATCCAGAAGTAAAAATAAAATAAACATAAATAGTGCTGTCGATAATGTCTAGCTATTATCCTAAACAGCACATTTTATTTGTTATGAAATTTGATTTTGGACACTTACCATATAGACCATTGCACATCGACTGACAGTGGCAGGACTGGCCTGAGAGAGGACATCTACTTCAAAAATCATTCTTATGTTATTAGTTAAAGCTATTCTCTCACTGTTTGCTAGGCACAATGTTCTAGTGTCATCTAGCATGGAGTTTAGATTTTCCACCCACAAAGTATCCACTGGGCCGTCTAAAATAATCCACTGCCAATCAAAGTCTGTAGAGAAAAATATTTTTAATGTAGCTGAGAATAATTTCATTACCATCTTGCACATATTCTACTTTATTTAAAAACACTTTCTAACCAAGATGAAAACGATCTCCCAGAAAACACTAGAGTGAATGTGTTAATATGCTTCAATATTAAATATGAATAAGTGTTCATACCACATACTTAATAACTCTTTAAGTGATGTTTAGATATTCTTAGATTGCTGAATTGTATAATTAGCCTTTAAAATGTGGATAGAAGAAAGATCCATGATATTATCTTTTCCTTAATATTATGGTTTGTTAATTTTCTCCTTCTACCCAGGAATATTGTTTGGAGATGCTGCTCCCAGGAAATAGCAAAGAGAAATAGATGTCCTTTTGAAGAAAGAATCAAATACACCGGAAACCCATTTATTCCTCTTTCCACACTCTACACCCACCACCCTGCTCCCTGATTTTAGAAACTCTGCTAGGCCAGGATGGGAGAGATGTGAATGGGCCACTACACAGACAGACACTGAAAGACACCGAAGGATCCCAGAAGAACAGGAGAGTAGAGCTAGGATCCATACAGCCACCACTGCTAAGACAGGACTCTGAACGGCTGAAATACCTACTGTAGGAATTGTATCAAAGCTCCAAGAAGCAAACTTATTATGCCCAATTACTGTCATCTCCCAACTGAATGCCAAAAAAATGACACATAAAAATTCAGGAGTTCTAAGAAAGAAGCAGCTGCAGGAGTCTCTTTCAATGTCTGGAATACAAATATACTATTGATGAGTGTGCTGATATGAGGTTCAGCCTAGAGTAGTGAAAGCAATGGTTGGTGATCCTCCAGCAAACCGTCAGCTCCTTTGGAGCAGGCACCGTACCATATACACTGCCTCTTCTGCTGACATATAGCAAAGTGACTGGTTTATAATGGCTATGCAATTCATTTTAGACGAATCTGCTTGGGTTGATTTGATGATTTGGCCTAAGAATGTACAGACTGTTTGGAGTCCCACTTCAGAAGCAATTCTACTGTATGCTGCCACTGCTGCTTCTCAAACCATTATTTATTTCTATCTTTAATATTTAACTGGTTTTTATGAGATATTAATGGTAATTCATAAACTGAAAGGGCTATGTAAGCCTTAGTAATTACATACCATAATTATATACATACATAGTGTAATATAATATTTGGTAATACTATAGAGATTTTAAACAAACACGAGGGAAAGAATAGTACAAGAACAAAATATCACTAATCAAAAATATATTTTAATGATTGGAGTAAAGCTCATATTTGTTCAAAGTTTTTCTTCTACATTAATTAATCATATTTATTGAATTTAATAATAACACTTACTCTGATTTTCTGGAGTTTTAACATCTTTATCCACCTCTTTCTCAAAAATATTACCATCAATATCCGCTGCATCAGAGGAATCAAGTTTGAAAACCTAAAATATGCAATCAATAACTTTTAAACTTTTATTTGATGACACATTCCAACTCAAATTCACTATCTATCAATATGCTTTCTTGAGTGGTAAAAATATGAAAGGCAGAAGGTTCTGTAGCTGAAAAGACCAACAAATAACCAGCATAGTATAATGTAACTGACTTGTGACTCCAGGTCATTTCCTTTTAGAAAATTATTTTATTTTAGTTTCTTTTTTTCCCTGCAGAAATAGCATATGTCTTTTGTATAATATTCAAATAATACAGCAAAGCACAAAAAGAACGCAAAAGTTCTCTGAATTTCTACCACCTAAAGACAACCTCTTTGGGAAGGTAAGCAAGTTCCAGGCTCTTTCCAATTTTTATTCTTATTACAAAACTCTGCAATTGTCATCCCTGGACATAAGTCATTATGCTCTAGTGAATTTCCTTCTATAATTGATAGATTTGTTTTGAAGTGGGATTATGGGTCAAAAGTAACATGTACTTAAATTTTTAAATGAATTCTACTGGATTTCTTTCCAAAAGTTTGTGGCAATAACACTTCCACCAACAAAGAGTAGGAACATTTGTTTCTCCACATCCTTGCTAACACTAAATGTATTAGCTAACAATATTTTTAAGTTTTGAAAATTTGATGATAAAAAAATGGCACCTATCTTTGTTATCACTTTTAACTCTTTGACTAAGAGTTAAGTTGAACATATTTTCATATGTATATTGGCAATTTGTATTTATCGTTCTATCAATTTCCTATTGCCCTAACTCATTTCCTTATTTAGTTGTCTGACTGTTTCATACTTATTTTTGAAACTCCATTTTATATTAGGAGTAGTAACTAATTTTCCTATATGTTGTAAATATTTTCTTCTAGACTACTGTTTGTTTTTAACTTTGTGGTAACTATTGCAGAAATATTTTCTTATTTATAGTAAAATTCTATTATCTTTTGTTTTACGATTTTTGGATTTCCAGTCTTCCTCACTCTGAAAATATACCCCTAAATATTATTGTATATTTGTTTTATCTGTCCCTAAATATTACTGTGTTTTTATAGTTGGATTTTGACACTTAGATTTTTAATTCATTTGGAATTTTATTTCTGTGTAGGTAAAGGTTTTTCTGTGTTTTCACAGAGGAGAACAGCAATTATGAAAACAATGAATTAAATAAAGAATGATTTCCCCACTGATTATAAATATTACTTCAGTTGTGTATTAAATTCATATATATATGTTTGAATATATACACACACATATACATACACATACACACAGAGGAGAGAGAGAAATAGGTTTGTATTTCTCTAATGGCTAATGATCATGAGAATTTACTCATGTGTCTGTTAGCCACCTGAATGTCTTCTTTAGCGAAGTGCCTGTTCATATCCTTTGCCCATTTCTTAATTGGGTTGTCTTTTTGTTGTTGAGGTTTTGCAGTATCTTGTAGATTTTAGAGATTAGATGCTGATCGGATTTGTCGTAGCCAAAGTTTTTTTCCCAGTCTGTAGGTTGTCTTTTTACTCTTTTGGTGAAGTCTTTTGATGAGCATAAGTGTTTGATTTTTAGGAGCTCCCAGTTATCTAGTTTCTTCTCTGATGCTTGTGTATTGTTACTTAAGTTCGTATTCTGTTTATGCCATGTATTAGGGCTCCTAGTGTCGGTCCTATTTTTTCTTCTATGATCTTTATTGTTGTCTATTTTATATTTAGGTCTTTGATCCATTTTGAGTTAGTTTCTGTGGATGGTGTGAGGTATGGGTCTTATTTCAGTTTTTTGCAGATGGATATACAGTTATGCCAGCACCATTTGTTAAAGAGACTGTCTTTTCCCCAGTTGACAGACTTTGGGCCTTTGTCAAATATCAGCTGTCCGTAGGTGGATGAATTTATGTCTGGATTCTCAATTCTGTTCCATTGGTCTATGTATCTGTTGTTGTACCAGTACCAGGATGTTTTGATTACCAAGGCCATATAATAGGTTCTAAAATCAGGTAGTGTGAGGCCGCCCACTTTGTTCTTCTTCTTGAGTAATTCTTTACTTATCTGGGGCCTAGTCTCTTTCCATATGCAGTTGGTGATTTGTTTCTCCATCTCATTAAAAAATGCCATTGGAATTTGGATTGGGATTGCATTGTATCTGTAGATCGGTTTGGGTAGAACTGACATTTTGATAATGTTGAGTCTTCCTATCCATGAGCAAGGTATGTTTTTCCACTTACGCAGGTCTCTTTTGGTTTCTTGCAGTAGTGTCTTGTAGTTTTCATTGTATAGGTCTTCTACATCTTTGGTTAGATTTATTCCTAAGTATTTTATCTTCTTGGGGGCTATTGTAAATGGTATTGATTTGGTGATTTCTTCTTCGAGGTTCTCTTTGTTGGTGTAAAGGAATCCAACGGATTTTTGTATGTTTATCTTGTATCCTGATACTTTGCTGAAATCTTCTATTAGTTCCAGTAGTTTTCTTGTGTGTTCTTTGGGGTTTTCTATGTATAAGATCATATCATCTGCAAATAGAGATACTTTGACTTCTTCCCTACCAATTTGGATGCCCTTTCTTTCTTTTTCTAGCCTAACTGCTCTGGGTAGGACCTCCAGCACAATGTTGAATAAGAGTGGTGATAAAGGACATCCTTATCTGGTTCCCGTTCAAGAGAGAGAGATTGGGATGATTTAGTCTTGAATATTTGACAGAACTTGACTCAAATCATTTGTGTTTGTATAGATTTTTAACTACTAATACAATGTTCTTTATAACTATATGTTGAAGTACAAGCAGTTTTGCCAATCTGATATCCATTCACTTCTCATTTCTTGATAAAATCCCAACTTTGTTTGTGGCAATGTGATGGATCATGACTAATGTAAACAATTATGGCAGTCCTGTTTACCATTTTCCCATAACCCATTTCTGCTCGAAGTGGTCAAAATACTTTATCTGGCCAATAAGATCAAAGTGAAAAAGGTGCCAAGGAGTTTCTAAGAAAGCTTTTACTCTCCTTATTAAAGAGGAACATTGTTGCTGGCACTCTCTTTCCTTCCTCCTTCTACAACCATGAAATAAAAACATATTATCAGGTTAAGGACGGCAATGCAGAAATGCAAAAAATTCAAGTCCCTGGTAAGTCTATTCATGTTGTCTCTTTTTCCTTGAGTCAGTTTGATAAATACATTTTTCTAGGAAATTGCTCATTTAAGTTTTTTAATTTATTGGCAGAAAGTTTTCCATAGTATTTTTTCATTATGTTGAAACTGCTCTATTGTTATGGCCTGTTTTTGAAGTTTTACATTTATTTTTACCTTATTATTTCTTTCTTAAGCAATCTTGCCAGAGATTTGACTATTTTACCAGTCTTTTCAAATAACTAGCTTTTGCTTTTGTTGATTCTCTCCACTTATCTTTTATATTATTATCTTCCATCTGTTTTCTATATATTTACTATTGTTTTTTCTCTTTTCTTGAGTTGGATGCTAAGCTTAATAATTTCCAGTCATTAATTGTAAGTATTTCACCCAATATACTTACTTCTGAATTCCACTTTAGTGCTATTTTTCATATATAAAATTTCCAGAATGGGTCAGTTCTAAGTATTTTCAAATTTCTGATATGACTGATTCTTTGACCCATGAGTTACTGAGTTTAAAATTTTCAAATATATATTTTTTCTTTGCCTTTCTAGAAGAAGTTGGTCTTGATACCAATTCTTTGAAATGTGCTGAGTCTTGTTCAATTCTATACCACAACGTCAATTTTTATAATTATCGATGCTTGCCTAAAAAGAATGCATATTATCCAGTTGATGGGTGTAAGGGTCTATTTGTATCTCCTTTATATTAACTGTATTAATTATGTCATTCAATTTTCCTACATTTTTACTAGTTTTGATTTGCTTGTTCTATCAATTGTAATAAAATTTCTCACTATGATTGCTGATTTGTCAATTTCTCTATAAATTCTGTCAATTTTTTTATTTTTTCAGAGTATGTCATAAGCATATATTAGTTTAGAATTGCCATCGTTTTATGCAATAACACACTGGTTTAGTCTAATTTTATAACAACTCTTTTTACAGGTCTCATCACCTTCCAGTTTTTCTTCTTCTTCAGGAGTGTCATGGACCTTGGCTCGCCCATAAAAATTTTAGAATCAGCCTGTCAGCGTCTTAAAGAATATAATCTCACTTCACAATTTTTAAGCTTACTACAAAGCTACAGTAATTAAGACAGTGTAGTATTGTTGTTGTTGTTGTTAGATGCCATCAAGTTGGTTCCGACTCATAGTGACACTATGTACAACAGAACGAAACACTGCTGGGTCCTGGGCCATCCTCACAATCATTGCTATGTTTCAGCCCATTGTTGCAGTCACTGTGTCAATCCATCTCTTTGAAGGTCTTCCTCTTTTTTGCTGCCCCTCTACTTCACCAAGCTTGATGTCCTTCTCTTGATTCCTCCTGATAATTGGTCCCTCCTGATAACATGTCCAAAGCACGTGAGAAGAAGTCTTGCCATCCTCCTTCTAAGGAACATTCTGGCTGTACTTCTAAGACAGATTTGTTCATTCTTTTGGCAGTCTATGGTATATTCAATATTCTTCACCAACATCAAAATTCAAAGGTATCGATTCTTCTTCAGTCTTCCTTATTCATTGTTCAGATTTGCATGCATATGAGGTGATTGAAAATACCATGGCTTGGTATTGGGTCAGGCGCACCTTAATTCTCAAGGTGACAGCTTTACTTTTTAACACTTTGTTGTTGTTGGGTGCTGTTGTATTGGTTCCAACTCATAGTGACCCTAGGTACAACAGAGGTCTTTTGCAGTAGATTTTCCCAAAGCAATACGTTGTTTGATTTCTTGAACACTGCTTCCTTGGGCATTGATTGTGGATCCAAGTAAGATGAAATCCTTGACAACTTCAATATTATCTCCATTTATCATGCTGCTGCTTATTGTTCCAGTAGTGAGGATTTTTGTTTTCTTTATGTTAAGATGCAATCCATATTGAGAGCTGTACTCTTTGATCTTCATCAGTAAGTGCTTCAAGTCCTCTTCACTTTCAGTCCAATCCTGGTGCTCTGTTCTTTTTCATATAGTCGAGCTTCTTGGATTATTTGCTCAGCATACAGATTGAATAAGTATCGTGAAAGGATACAACCCTGATGCACACCTTTCCTGATTTTAAGTCACACAGTATCCCCTTGTTATGTTCCAACGACTGCCTCTTGGTCTATGTACAGCTTCCATGTAAGCACAATTTTATGGAATTCCCATTCTTTGCAATGTTATCCATAATTTGTTATGGTCCACACAGTCGAATGTCTTTGCATAGTCAGTAAAATACAGGTAAATATCTATCTGATATTCTCTGCTTTCAGTCAAGGTTCACCTGACATCAGCAATGATAACCCTCATTCTACATCCTCTTCTGAATCTGGCTTGCATTTCTGGCAGTTCCCTGTCAATGTACTGCTGGAACCATTTTTTAATTATCTTCAGCAAAATTGATGATATTGTTAGATAATTTCTGCATTCTGTTAGATCACTTTTCTTTGGAATGGGTACAAATATGGATCTCTTCTGGTCAGTTGGTCTAGCAGCTGTCTTCCAAATTTCTTGGCATAGACAAGCTAGCACTTCCAGTATTGCATCTATTTGTTGAAAGTCTCAATTGGTATTCCATCAATTCCTGAAGCCTTGTTTTTTGTCAATGCCTTCAGTGCATCTTGGACTTACTCCCTCAGTACCATTGGTTCTTGATCATATGCTACCTCTTGAAATGGCTGAATGTCAACCAATTCTTTTTGGCACAGCGACTCTGTGTATTCCTTCCATCTTCTTTTGATGCTTCCTGTCTCCTTCAATATTTTGCCCATAGAATTCTTTAATATTGCAACTCAAGGCTTGAATTTTTTCTACAGTTTTTTCAGGTTGAGAAATGCTGAGCATGTTCTTCCCTTTTGCTTTACTAACTCCCAAGTTTTTGCACATTTCATTATAATACTTTGTTTTCTTAAGCTGCCCTTTGAGATCTGCTGTTCAGCTCTTTTACGTCATTTCTTCCTTTTGCTTTAGCTACTCTACCTTCTGGAGAAAGATTACAGCCTTAGAAATCCTATGGGATAGTTCTACTGTACCTTATAGGGTTGCTATGAGTTGGAATAGACTTGACAGCAACATGTTTGGTTTTGGTTTGTATGTGATGATTCACTTCTCTCTTGCTGCTTACAAGACTTTTTTTTTTTTTTAAATCTTTGGTTTTCAGGAGTTTGATTGTAATGTGTCCCAATGTGGATCTCTTTGGGTTTCCTACTTGGAGTTTATCCAGCTTCTTGGACATGTAGATTCATGTCTTTCATCAAATTTGTGACATTTTCTGCCATTATTTGTTAAATATTCTTTCTGCCCCTTTCTCTGTTTCTTCTCTTTCTGAAGCTCCCATAATGCATGTTTTGGTCCAATTGCTGGTGTCCCACAAATCCCTTAGGCTTTGTTATTCTTTTCTTGTTTCTCAGACTGGAAAAGTTCAATTGTTCTATCTTCAAGTTTGCTGGCTCTTCTGCCAGCTCAAATCTGCTGTTGAATCCTTCTGGTGAATTTTTAACTTCAGTTATACTTTTCAGCTCGGTATTTTTGTTTGTTTCTTTGTTTCAATTTATATCTCTATTGGTATTTTTTGTTCATGCATTGTTTTCCTGATTTCCTTTAGTTCTTTGCCCATTTTTTCCTTTAGCTCTTTGAGCACATTTAATACTACTGTTTTAAAGTCTTTGTTTAGGAAGTCCATTATCTGGGCTTCTACAGGGACTGTTTCTGTCACTTTATTTTGTTCTTTTTAATAGGCCATTGTTTCCTGTTTCTTTGTATGTCTTGTGATTTTTTTTGAAAACTGGACATTTGAATATTATAATGTAATAATTCTGGGATTTAATTTCTCCCCTTTCCCCAGGGTTTGCTCTGTTTGTTTTTTTAAAATGTTGAATACTGCAGTAGTCCATTTGTTTAGTGATTTCCCCTATTTTTGAAAACAATGCCTTCCTGGTCATGTGTCGGCAGTGAAGTCTCTGTTCCTTAGCTTGTGTTCAGCTAGATTTTTACAGAGATTTTCTTGAATGTTGGGTGGCAAAGGAAACCTCTTGCAGATTGGCTGTGTGCCAGGGCACTACTTCAACACTTAACCTTGCTTACACTGAGGCTAGGGATCAGCCTAAGGTAAAAGCATAGTGCCTTCTCAGGTATTTTCTGAGCATGCATCTTGCCCTGGGCATTCATGTGGCTTTCTCATTTTCCCCTTATAACACAGTGGTTTTGAGCACCTGAACTTCCTTAAGAAACCTTTTACCTGGCTTCTCCTCCCAGTCCTTGGGCTCCTACTGTATGACTTAATCACAATCTTTAGCTCCAGGTGGTTACAGGTGGTTACAGCTCTGGGTATTGCCTGATGATTTTCCACCTTCATGAGCTCTGAGATAGGCCACACAGAAAAAAAATGCCTTGCTTCAGTCCTTCAGGTAGTCTCCAGACAGGTTAAGAGAGACACAAAATAACTTACGAAGCTTTGCGATCAGGATCCCTCTGCAGAAATATGGGCTAGTATTGCTTTAAGATAGTCACCAAGCCGGGGATGGGGTGAGGCACAGATACATAGAAAACCAAAGCTTTCCTACCCTTTTGAAGTCATCTTTTTCTTGATTCAGCATTTTCTTAGTTGCTGTAACCCTTTAACTGCTTACAGAGTTCTGACAAAGTTGGCTCTGCCAGTTTCTGCTTGTCATTTTTGATGTATCTATGGAAACCCTGGTGGCATAGTGGTTAAGAGCTATGGCTGCTAACCAAAATGTCAGCAGTTTGAATCCACCAGCTGCTCCTTGGAAACCCTATGGGGCAGTTCTACTCTGTCCTATAGGGTCACTATGAGTTGGAATCAACTCGATGGCAGTGGGATTTTTTTTTTTTTTTGGTATATTGGTATTGGTGCTGACAGAATCACTAATCTACATACAATCCTATATATGATATATATAAATTAAGTTATGCCTAGTTCACTCTGTGTTCATTTAAAAGCAAATAAATTTAACATCATTCTATTGTTTACTATTTTAAAACTCAATGGCATATTTTCTGTCTTTTTATAGCCTTGATTTTTCTGTTTTTTAACTGTTCTTAATAATTTTTAAATTTACTTTTACATTAATATCTAATGATGCTTAATATCAAGTATTTTGATAAGCAATTAAATATTCCACGAGTCAAATAAAAATATTCATTACATACTAAACTTACATTAGATAAATCTGAGATTCTTGACTTTAATCCAAGATCCATGTCTTTCTTTGTGCGCCCTTTCCTGTTAAAATGTACATAATTTCTAATTGTTGCTGATAATAACCCATCAGTCCACTCCATTGTATTAGGATTCAATTGCCCATACAGTTCACCAAGAGTGATACACTTTGGATTTAAAACACAAACATCTACTTTTCCTTTTCTTCCTGGAATCTGAAAAAATCCAAAATGGTTTTTAAACCATTAACTATAGTACAATTATTTATTTATTATTTTATTTTATATTGTTATTATCAAAGGATTTTAGGAGAGGTCACTCACGCCAAAGCTTGAAGATTCTCTATACAAGTGGCAATTTGCAAGGAACAGTAAAAACTGACTTATTAAACTTAGCTATAATACACATATAATTATTTTAAAAAATTCTAAATACTACAATTGCACTTCTTAGAATAAAATGGAAAAAAAAAATTCCATTGTGCTTCATCCAGGAACTCAGTACATGAGCAGGTATGTGGTGTGTCTGGAGCCAAGGTCGAGTATAGAGGTGAGGTAAAGTAGAACATACTTTTAAGCTTCATGTCAGAATTGGCACTGAAGATAAAATTCTTTTTAACTCTGGTGAAGTACTTCCGAAGGATATAAAATCCACCCATCATTGTAGAAATCTCTGAAAGATAGTATGCTCACTTGGTATGGGGTAAAGAATTTAACTTTACCCAAAGAATTTGGTGTTTGTCCTTGGTTCCTAAGTTTACAACCTCCAAAATCTTGGAATTTCCCCAGCGATTGAAGTGTCTTTGATGAAGCCTCCAGATCACACCTGAGAATTTATGCTAATGAGGTACCTTTTGGGTGGAGGTTGGCCAGGCCAGAAATACCACTGTGTGGTATCAGTTGACCTCAGAGAGGGGAGGGCATGGTTCAATCAACAATGCCTATACTATGAAGCCCCAATAAAGGCTGTGGACGTGGAAGCTCCATGGGCTTTTTGTTGGTGATAGACATCGATATGTGTGTGTGGGAGGAGGGGTAATGCATCCCTTTTTGGGACACAAGAAGCTCAGTTTTGGGAATCCTCCTAGACATCATCCTGTACACCTCTTCATTTGTGTCCTCTTTGCTATAATAAAGCTATAGTTGTAAGTATAGCACTTTCCTGAGTTCTATGAGTCATTCTAGCAAATTATCAAACCTGAGGGAGTTGAAGGAGCCAGAATGTCAGCAGTGGAGAGGCCCTGGGAACCCCTGAGCTTATGACTGTCATCCTGAAGGGGTAGTGGGAAAACCCCAACTTTGTAGCCAGTAGGTAAGAAGAGAGTGTCACGGGGACTCTCAAGCTTGTGGCTGGCATTTGAGGTCTTGGGAAGACTTGGTAGTCTGCAGAACTGTATTCTTTAACTTGTGAGAGCTGACCTAGCCCCAGGTGGTTGGATAAGAGGAAGAAGCAGTGCATATATAGCTGACTTCAGAACATAGTGGAACAGAACTGATAATAGACTGCATTTATTTGATCCTCACATTTGGTGTCAGAGATGTGGGAATTGATCTGATTTTCCCAGCCCTTGGTAATAAATATTATGTTTTTATGAAGAATCCAAATTTAAATGAGAGGCATGATGTTTGGGAAAGTTTGTTCTTTTCTTTAGGATCATTTTCATTTTCTATAAAAATCATGAGCCAAAAACAATTTCTATACTTTCCTTGACAAAAATCTGCAATATTTTCAATAGGATATCTCCAACTTTGATATCATTAGCATTCACTCAGACTCAATTGTAAGATAAAATTTTGCTGTAACAAAATGCTTTTCAACTTACTATAATTTCAGAAACTTGGTATTTCTGTTTTCATCACTTACAATGATGAAACGTAAGATTTAACTAAACTCATTTACTCTCCCTCTGGAATCAGGCATTTCTCAAACCTAATATTTACAGGCACTGTAATTTTTCGTTAAGTAAGGTGAAACAAAAGTCAGACTGCATAGTGAGATAAAAATTTTTATTGTGACTTTATCAAAATAAAAATTATTTTAAAATGGTAAAAATTAAATTTCACTTAGGTATATATTTGGGGAGCCCTGGTGGTGCAGTGGTTAAGAGCTCGACTGCCAACCAAAAGGTCAGCAGCTCAAATCCACTAGCTGCTCCTTGGAAACCCTATGGGGCAGTTCTACTCTGTCCTATAGGGTTGCTATGAGTTTGAATTGACTTGATAGCAATGAGTTTGGTTTGATTACACATTTGGAGGACTGGTGGCACAGCCTACCTGCTAATTTAAAGATCAGTAGTTTGAACCTACCAGTCGCTCCACAGGAGAAAGATATGGCAGTCTGCTTCTGTAAAGATTACAGCCTTGGAAACTCTATGGGGCAGTTCTATTCTGTCCTATAGGGTTGCTATGAGTCAGAATTGACTCGACGGCAACAGGTTTGGTTTTGGTTGGTATATATTTACTGGATTATCTTTACTTAAATCATAAAGAGAATTAAAGAAACACAAAAATCTATCTTGTCTATATATGGACATAATACATTTTGTATAATACAGTATTATATTATCATGCAACTTAATATCAAAAATATACAAAGAATCCTTAAAACTCAACAATAAAAAGGCAAACAATCCAATTAAAAAATGGTTAAAGGGCTTGAAAATAAATTTCTCCAAAGAAGATATACAAATGTTCAACAAGCACATGAAAAGATGTTCAACGTCATTGGTCATTAAGGAAATGCAAATAAAAATTACAATAAGATACTATTTCACACCTGCTAGGATGGCTATAACCAAAACGTCAGATAATAACAAATGTTGATGAGGATGTCGAGAAACTGGAACCCTCAACCATTTTACAGGTGTAAAATGGCATATACCTGTAGAAATCAGCTTGGCTGCTCCTCAAAAAGTAAAACATACAATTACTATATGACTCATCAATTTCATCCCTAGGTATATAGTCAAGAGAAATGAAAACATATGTCTACATAGAAATGTGTACACAAATCTTTATACTAGCATTATTTATAATAGTCAAAAGGTTGAAGCAACCAAAATGTCCATCAAAAAACAAATGAATAAATGGGTAAATCAACTGTGGTGTATGCATACAATGGAATATTATTCAGTGATAAAAAGGCATGAAGCACTGATAAATCCTACAACTTGGACAAATCTTGAAAACATGAAGGTAAGTGAAAGAAACAGACACAAAAGGTCACATATTGTATGTTTCCCTTTATATGATAAATCCACAACAGGAAAATCCACAGAGACAGAATGCAGATTAGTGGTTGCCAGGGGATAGTGAGGGAGAAATGTGGAGTTATTACTTAATGAGTTGGGGGGGCTCTTCTGGGGTGGTGAAAAAGTTTGAAACTAAAGATAAGTGGAGGTTGCACATCAATGTGAATGCACTAAATTGCACACTTTAGAATGACTAATTTTGTTATGTGAATTTCATCTCAATAAACAAAAAAGAATATAAATAATTTAAGCTTCCATTTCATGAATCTAGAAGAACATAATTAAACCAAATCAAACAGAAGTAATGAAATAAAAAAGACAATATTAGAAATCAATAAAATAAAAAAAAATAGAGAAAATCATTGAAATTAAAAGCTTGTTCTTTGAAAAGATCAATAAAATTGACAAACTTCTAGTAACACTACCAAAAGAAAAAGAGAAAACTCAAATTACCAAAATCAGGAAGGAAAGAAAGGATATCACTGTAGACCCTTCAGATCTTAAATTATTGGGGAATACTACAAATAATTCTACACACATAAATTCAGCATCACTGATGATATGGCTCAAGCTACCAAACACCACAAAGTACCAAAATTCATTCAAATTTAATAAAGTGACTATTTCTATGATCATTAAATAAATTGAATTTAAAGTTAAATCCCTAAATAAAAAGATATCTCAGGGCCCAGATGGTTTCACTGGAGAATTCTACCAAACATTTATGAAAGAAATAACACGAATTCTTAACAGTCTTTTTTAGAAAACTGAAGAGGAAGGAACACTTTTGAACTCAATATATGTCATAAACAGACACAAAAATTCTCTATCTATTAACAAATCAAATTTAGCAAAATGAATACATATTGACAAAGTGGCATTTTTCCTAAAAATGCAAGACTCTTTCAATATTTGAAAGTCAATGAATGTAAACCACTATCTTAACATTCTAAAGAAGAAACACCACATTATTATAACAACTGATACAGATAAAGCATTTGACAAAATACAACATTCACTCATGTTAAAAAAAACAACAAAAATTCTTAGTAAACTAGGAATAAATGGGAGCTACCTCATTCTGATGAAGGGAGTCTATAAAAAACTACAACTAACATTATGTAGTATAATTCCCTGTAGGGTCAGCAACAACACAAAGGTGTCCTATTTTCACTACTCCTATCCAACATCATACTAGGAATCTTAGACAGTGTAAGAAGGCAAGAAAAATAAATAAAATGCAACAGACTGTAAAAGAATAAATAAAGCTGTATCTATTTTTATTGTGCCTTAGGTGAAAGTTTACATCTCAAATTAATTTCTCATACAAAAATTTATACACATATTGTTATGTGACACTAGTTGCAATCCCTATAATGTGACAGCACACGCCACCTTTCCACCCCAGGTTTCCCACGTCCATCCAACCAGCTCTTGTCCCTTTCTGCCTTCTCATCCTGCCTCCAAACAGGAACTGCCCATTTAGTCTCGTGTATCTGCTTGAGCTTAAGAAGCACACTCTTCATGAGTATAATTTTATGTTTTACAGTCCAGTCTAATCTTCATCTGAAGAGTTGGCTTTGGGAATGGTTTTAGTTCTGGGTTAACAGAGAGTCCAGGGCCATGTCTTCGAGGATTCCTCTAGCCTCAGTTATACCATTAATTATGGTCTTTTTATGTGAATTTGAGTTCTGCATCACACTTTTCTCCTGCTCTGTCAGAGAGTCTCTGTTGTATTCCCTGTCAGGATGGTCATTGGTGGTAGCTGGGCACCATCTAGTTCTTCTGGTCTTAGGCTGATGGACTCTCTGGTTTATGTGTCCCTTTTGTCCTTGGGCTAATATTTCCTTGTGTCTTTGGTGTTCTTCATTCTCCTTTGCTCCAGGTGAGTTGAAACCAACTGATGCATCTTAGATGGCCACTCGCAAGCTTTTAAGACCCCAGATGCCACTCACCAAAGTGAGATGCAGAACATTTTCTTAATAAACTTTGTTGTGCCAATTGACCTAGATTTCCCCAATCTATTCTCCTTTTAAAGCTCCAGTCATTGCCTCTTTAGTCAGAGCTTCTCTTCAAGTTAGTTCTGGAATCTTTTTAATATTATCCCAGTAATTTTCATAGAATAATTTCTTTCCTGTATAATAAGATGTTACAAGCTCAGTTTTTATACTCCCTACTTCAGGTTTGTAATCAGTCATTTTTTCCAAAAAGCTCTGGTTCCTTTCTGTAAGGACTGATGCTTAGACCAATGAGACATACTGAAATTTTAAGAGTGGGCAATAGTAAACTGGAAGGATGCCAGGAATGTGTCCAGAGTTGGAGGTAGGTCAGGAAAGTCTGGCAAAGATCATTTCAGTTTAAAACAAATTGGTTAACAC
Organism: Dugong dugon; assembly: GCA_030035585.1. Classification (NCBI taxonomy): domain Eukaryota; kingdom Metazoa; phylum Chordata; class Mammalia; order Sirenia; family Dugongidae; genus Dugong; species Dugong dugon. The sequence goes on along the minus strand of CM057469.1, from coordinate 14,517,213 downwards.
TGCAATTAAGCCTAAATGACAAGTTTTTATTCAATGAATATTTCTAGTTACATGAACTGATAATTTGGGTGCACCTTCAGATGGCTTTGCTAACTTTTATGCCTTTTAAGAATGTTTGTCTTTCTTTCAGAATAGTTGAACTTTTTTATTTTATTTTAATTTTGTTTTCAGCCATCTATAAGCATTTTTGCTTTTTTGAAATAATAAAAATTGGAAGAATCCAAATGCCAAAAATTAAGAGATTAGTTGAACATTCTCTATGTCTAACTGTAAAACTGATTAAATAAATGATTCAGAGGTTATCAAACAATATATGTAATATATGGTATGATAACTTTTTTTAAAACTGAACTTCAGCTGAAGGTTTACAGAACAAATAGCTTCTCATGAAACAGTAGTACACATATTGTTTTATGACATTGGTTAACAACCCCACGACATGTCAACCCTCTCCCTTCTCGACCTTTTTTTTTTTTTTTGGTGAAAATATACATACCTTAAGATATACCATTTCAAAAATTTCTACATACACAGTTCAGTGACATCAATTACACTTTTCCAATTGTGCTGCTATTCTCACTTTAGATGAAGGTTTACAGATCAAAACAGTTTCTCATTAAATAGTTAGTATACATGTTGCCCTATGACAATGGTTAACAATCTCACAACACATCAACACTATCCTTACTCAACCTTGGGTTCCCTATCACCAGCTTTCCTGTCTCCTTCTGCCTTCTGGCCATTGTCCCTGGACTGCTGTGCCTCATTAGTCCCATTGGTTTTATGGGGCTGTTCACTCCCCAGCTGAACGGTGAACCTCGGAAGTGACTTCACCACTGAGCTAAAAGGGTGTCTGGGGGCCATACTCTCAGGGTTTCTCCAGTCTCCTTTAGGCAAGTAAATCTGGTCTTTTTTTGTGAGTTAGAATTTTGTTCTACATCCTTCTCCAGCTCTGTCCAGAACCCTCTGTTGTGATCCCAGTCAGAGCAGTCAGTGGTGGTAGCTGGGCACCATCTAGCTGTACTAGACTCAGTCTGGTGGAGGCCTTGGTAGCTGTGGTCCATTAGTCCTTCAGACTAATTTTTTACTTGTATCCTATTCTCTTCATTCTCCCTTGCTCCCGAAGGGATGAGACCAGTGGAGTTTCTTAGATGGCTGCTCACAGGCTTTTAAGACCCCAGATGCTACTCACCAAGGTAGAATGTAGAATATTGTCTTTATAAACTGTGTTATGCCAATTGAGCTAGATGTTCCCTGAGACCATGGTCCCCAAAGCCCTCCGCCCAGCAATTCAGTCCCTCAGGGAGTTTGGATGTGTCTATGGGGCTTCCATGACCTTTTCTTGTACAAGTTGTGCTGGTTTCCCCAGTATTGTGTACTGTCTCACTCTTCACCCAAGATACCACTTATCTATTGCCTATTTAGTGTTCACCCCAGCCCTCCCATCCCTGGTAACCAACAAAGATTGTTAATTTTTGTGTGTGAAGTTTTTCATGGGTTTTTACAATAGATGTCTCATACAATATTTGTCCTTTTGTGATTGACTTATTTCACTCAGCATAATGTCCTCCAGTTTCATCCATGTTATGAGATGGTTCACAGATTCATCATTGTTCTTTCTCGTTGCATAGTACTCCATTGTGTGTATGTACCACAGTTTGTTTATCCATTCATCTGTTGATGGGCATCTAGGTTGTTTCCATCGTTTTGCTATTGTGAACAATGCTGCCATGAACACAGGTGTGCATACATCTATTTGAGTGACGACACTTATTTCTCTAGGATATATTCCTAGGAGTGGGATTGCTGGATCAAACAGTTTGTCTATTTCTAGCTTTCTAAGGAAGCACCATATCATTTTCCAAAATGGTTGTATCATTTTGCATTCCCAGCAGCAATGCATAAGAGTACCGATCGCCCCGCAGCCCCTCCAACATTTGTTATTTCCAGTGTTTTTGATTCGTGCCAGTAATGCCGGGGTGAGATGGTATCTCACTGTGGTTTTAATTTGCATTTCTCTAATGGCTAGTGATCGCGAGCATTTCCTCATGTGTCTGTTGGCTGCTTGAATGTCTTCTTTGGTGAAATGCCTGTTCATTTCCTTTGCCCATTTTTTAATAGGATTATTTGTCTTTTTGTTGTAGAGGTGTTGGATTTTCTTGTAGATTATGGAGATTAGACCTTTGTCTGACTTGTACTGTCCAAAAAATTTTTCCCAGTCTGTAGGTTCTCTTCTTACTCTTTTTGTGAATTCTTTTGAAGAGCATAGGTGTTTGATTTTTAGAAGATCCCAGTTATCTAGCTTATCTTCTGGGGTTTCTGTGTTGATGGTTATGGTTTGTATCCTGTTAATGCTGTGTATTAGGGCCTGTAGCATTGCTCCTATTTTTTCTTGTATGAACTTCATAGTTTTTGGCTTTATATTTAGGTCTTTGATCCATTTTGAATTAGTTTTTGTATATGGCATGAGGTATGAGTCCTGTTTCATTTTTTTGTGGATGGACATCCAGTTTTGCCAGCACCGTTTGTTAAAAAGACTGTCCCCATTTGATAGACTTTGGGCCCTTGTTGAAGATCAGGTGACCATAGGTGGATGGATTTACATCTGGGTTCTCAATTCTGTTCCATTGGTCAATGTATCTGTCATTGTACCAGTACCAGGCTGTTTTGACTACTGTAGCTGCATAGTAGGTTTTGAAGTCAGGTAGTGTGAGTCCTCCAACTTTATTCTTCTTCTTCAGTAGTGCTTTAGTTATTCGGGGCTTCTTCCCTTTCCATATAAAGTTAATGATTAGTTTTTCCATCTCTTTGAAGAATGTTATTGGTATTTGGATTGGGATTGCATTGTATTTGTAAATTGCTTTGGGTAGAATTGTCGTTCTCACAATGTTAAGTCTACCTATCCATGAGTATGGTATGTTTTTCCATTTACGTAGATCCCTTGCAGTAGTGTTTTTTACATCCCTGGTGAGATTTATTGCTAAGTATTTTATTCTTTTAGGGGCTATTATAAATGTATTGTTTTCTTGATTTCCTTTTCAATGTTCTCTTTATTGGTGTATAGGAATCCAACTGATTTTTGTATGTTTATCTTGTATCCTGCTACTCTGCTGAATCTTTCTATTAGTTCCAGTAGATATCTTGTGGAGTCTTTAGGGTTTTCTATGTATACTATCATACCATCTGCAAACAGGGACAGTTTAACTTCTTCATTACCAATTTGTATGCCCTTTATTTCTTTTTCTTGCATTATTGCTCTAGCTAGAACTTCAGCACAATGTTAAATAGGAGTGGTGATAAAGCGCATTCTTGTCTTGTTCCTGTTCTCAAGGGGAATGTTTTCAGCCTCTCTCCATTAAGAATGATGTTGGCCGTTTTTGCATAGATGCCCTTTAATATGTTGAGAAATTTCCCTTCTATACCTATTTTATTGAGAGTTTTTATCAGGAATGTGTGTTGGACTTTGTCTAATGCCTTTTCTGTGTCAATTGAGATGATCATGTGATACTTTTCTTTCCTTTTATTTATGTGGTGGATTACACTGATTGATTTTCTAATGTTGAACCATCCTTGCATACCTGGTATGAATCCTACTTGGTTGTGATGTATTATTTTTTTGATATGATGCTGAATTCTACTGGCTAGAATTTTGTTGAGAATTTTTGCATCTATATTCATGACAGATATTGGTCTGTAATTTTCTTTTTTTGTGGCATCTTTGCCTGGTTTTGGTATCAGTGTTATGGTGGCTTCATAGAATGAATTTGGAAGTGTTGCTTTCTTTTCTATGCTCTGAAATAGCTTGAGTAGTACTGGTACAAGCTCTTCTGTGAATGTTTTGTAGAATTCTCCAGTGAAGCCATCTAGACCAGGGCTTTTTTTTGTCGGGAGTTTTTTTTTATTACCTTTTCAATGTCTTCTATTGTTACGGGTCTGTTCAGATTTTCAACATCACTTTGTTGTAGTTTGGGTAGGTAGTGTGTTTCTAGACATGTATCCATTTCCTCTAGGTTTTCAAATTTGTTGGAGTATAATTTTTCATAATATTCTGTTATGATCCTTTTTATTTCAGTTGGGTCTGTTGTAATGTCCCCGATTTAATTTCTTATTTGGGTTATTTGCATCCTCTCCTGTTTTTCTTTTGTCAGTCTGGCCAGTGGTTTGTTGATTTTGTTGATTCTTTCAAGGAACCAACTTTTGGTTTTGTTGATTCTTTCTATTGTTTTTCTGTTCTCCATTTCATTTATTTCTGCTCTGATCTTTATTATTTCCTTTCTTCTGGTAGCTATGGGCTTTTTTTTTTGCTGTTGTCTTTCTATTTGTTTGAGCTGTGTAGTTAATGTTTTGATTTTGTGCCTTTCTTTTTTTTTTGATGTGTGCATCTATTGGTATAAATTGTCTTCTGAGGACTGCCTTTGCTATGTCGCAAAGGCTTTGCTGTGATGTGTTTTAATTCTCCTTTTAGGAATTTTTTTATTCCATCTCTGATTTCTTCTAATACCCAGTGGTTTGTAAGCAGGGTGTTATTCAGTTTCCATGTAATTGATTTTCTTTCCTTGCTCTTTCTAGTGTTAATTTCTACCTTGATGGCATTGTGGTCAGAGAAGATACTTTGAATTATCTCAACGTTTTGGATCTTGTTGAGGATTGCTCTGTGGCCTAAGATGTGGCCTATGCTGGATGACAGTCCGTGTGCATTGGAAAAGAATGTGTACTTTGCAACTGTTGGATGGAGTGTTCTATATATGTCTATGAGGTCAAGTTGGCTGATTGTACCTAATAGGTCTTCTGTATCTTTGCTGAGTTTCTTTTTAGTTGTTCTGTCCTTTACTGAGAGTGGTGTGTTGAAGTCTTCTACTATTATTGTGGAACTGTCAATTTCTCTTTTCAGTGTTGTTAGAGTTTGTTTTATGTATTTTGGAGCCCTGTCACTTGGTGCATACATGTTTATTATGGTTATGTCTTCATCATGGATTGTCCCCTTAATCATTATATAGTGTCCTTCTTTGTCTTTTAGGGTGGATTTTCTTTCAAAGTCTATTTTATCTGAGATTAGTATTGCCACTCCTGCTCTTTTTTGGTAGTTGTTAGCTTGATATATTTTTTCCCAACCTTTGACTTCTAATAAATTCACATCTTTGTTTCTAAGGTGTGTCTCTTGTAGACAGCATATTGATGGATCCTGTTTTCTTATCCATTCTGTCACTCTCCAACTCTTTATGCATGCACTGAGTCCATTTACATTCAGTGTAATTATTAATAGATATGAGTTTGTTTCCGTCATTTTGTAGTGCTTTTTTTGCGGTGCTGACATTTTCTTTGTTCTTCTTACTCTCCCGTGCCGAGTTACTTTTTTTGGTTTTTTTTTTTTTTTTTTCATTTCTTTTGTTTTTGTAGGTTTGTTTTTGCTGAGACTTTATGTTTTTCCTCTTTATTTTTATGAGCTGGTTTGTTAACTTTCTTTGTGGTTATCATGAAATTTACCATTATCTTTCTAAGTTTGAAGCAGTCTTTTATTACTTGATATCGCCTTGACTTCCTCTCCATTAGAGGTATGATAACATTTTTTGAGGAAAATAGTATGTGTGTCTGTGTGTATTTAAGTATCTGGAAGGCATACAATGTGTTAACTGAGATTTTCTATAGGTAAGTGAGATGTTCTTTTTCAACATCTTTTACTTATATAAACATGCATCTATTTATTTGTATGATGGAAATATATGCTTTGCAAAAAAGAAACACTAAAATAAACACAACCTGCAAAAAATTCCAAAAGAAAAAAACCTAGTTTTTTTTTCTTATTGTTTCTCCCTCTATCTCAGTTTAAAAGCTTCTAATTCATTCAATGCAAATAATGCCTTTTATGTGTGGTTTATTGGGCTATTTGGAACTGAGATACTTCTGAAAAATATGGAATGTATAGTTACTAATTAATAAATTAAATAATCTTCATAGTTTTACAGAGTCCAATTCAAAGAATTCAGAGTGTCAAGTATAATAAATGAAGAGAAAACCTACACCTAGAAGAATTATTACAGTGAAATTTAGAAATATTCCAGATCAGTTCTATCAAACTCTCACTGAAAATATTGGAAAAAATACTTTAAAAAATTAAGTTTATGGAAACTGACCAAAGGGCATACAACAAATTGAGAAGCATTTCTTCAAAAAATCTACTGAATCTTTGTAAAAACAGTGGAAGTATGTGCGATTTTAGCCAAGTGCTGACTCAGGACTCACTACCCCAGCTCCCAAGTGTAGAAGTATTACTCCTTGTGTGTGGGTCAGGCAGTGAGGACTAGGAGCTCTATTGTTCTGCTAGAGGTAGCTGACTTTATATGCAGCAGAACATAGAAAAACCCATGCCCAGGAGAGTTCTCAAAAACAATAGAGATCTCAGTTTCAAACAATCACAGAAAGCTAACATCACAGCAATACTAACTGGGGCAAGCAATAAGATGACAGATGATACAAAATTGAACAGGGAGATATGGGGAAGGAGATAGCTAAATAGGGTCCTTTTAAGATCACCATTTATCCCTGGTGGTACATGCAAGACTTCACCACTTAGGAGAAACTATAGAAGGCCTTTGAGAGCTACCAGTCCCTGCCTAAATGTAGAGAATTGTAAACTCCCTGAATTTTGAAAGCATTCTCCAACCCACACCAGATTCAATAAAAAAGAATGGAAGCTTTACTGGCTCAAGATATTTAACCACAACCTCTGACCAATCACTGGCTAACCACTAAGCTACACTGACACAGGCTTGACCCTTAGAGATCCAGGCTTAAGAATAATAAAAAACAAAAACTATTATTAGTGACATCAGTGACTGCACACTGTGGGGGAAATAGACTCCACAGAAGTAATCTGAGAAATTCACTAAACAAATAAACAAAACTAGCAATAACATCAAGGTCAAGATAGGGAGTGTGTTAGAAACAGAGCTGCTATATTATCTAAGATGCAAAAGTATTCAACAAAAAATTATGAGACATGCAAAGAAACAGGAAAGTGCAAACTATACATAGAAAAAAACAGCAGTCAATAGAAACTGTCTTTTAGGGGACCAAGATGTTTGGACTTAGAAGACAAAGACTTCTATTATGAATATGTCCAAAAAACTGAAGGGAATCATGTTTAAATCATGAAATAAAAGTATGATGGCAAGGATTCATCAAATACAAAATGTATCAATAAAAAGGAATTATTTTAAAAATGGAAATTCTGGAGTTGAAAATAACTGAAATAAAAAGTTCACTTTCTTCCAAGCAGGAAGAAGAAAGAATCAGTGAACATGAATATAGATTTATAGGAATTACCCAACCTGAAGAACAAAAAGAAAAGGAATAAAAAAATGAACAGAGCCTCAGAGATCTGTAACAGATTATTAAACATATTAACATACATGTAATGGTAGTCCCATAAGGAGAGAAAAGATAAAAATAGACATAAAAAATTTTGATGGAATAATGGCCTAAGCCATCCCAAATTTGTTCAAAAACATTAACCTATCCATATAAGCAGCTCAATAAACTCTAAGTATGATAAAAATAAAAAATCAAGCCTAGATACAGCATAGTCAAACAGGTGAAATACAAAGACAGAGAAAGTAAATATTGAAAGCAGCAAGAAAAAAACGACTTATCACACACAAGGGAACCACAAGAAGATTAACAGCTGACTTCATCAGAAACAATGGAAGCCAGAAGACAGCGGGATGACATATTCAAAGCGCTGGGGGGCAGGGACCCATCAGCCAAGAATCTTATATTCAGCCAACCATTTCTTAAAAAATGAATGTGAAATAAAGCATTCCCAGATATTCCCAGACACAGAAATATGAAAATTGAGCAATGATCCTTACAAGAAACAGTAAAGATATTCAGGCTGAAAGAAGTGACATTAGACAATAATTCAAATCACACAAAGAAAACAGAGTACCATTAAAGGTAATTATGTAGCAATTACCAGTGCTGGTGTATACACATATATGTTTTCTTTGTATTGCTGGGCTTACAACATATGTGATGTAATATGTATGCTGATAAATAAAGTTATACTGGAGCAAGTAAATGACACTACACAGTAACTCAAAGCATCAGAAATAAATGAAGAGTACCAGAAATGGTAAGTGTGTAGGTTACTATCAGTACTCTATACAAATATATTTTTTCTTCTTCCCTTAGCTTATTTAAAAGACATAAGTTTGCATAAAGGAATAATTATAACTTTATACTATTGTTACAGAAGTTATATACATGACAGTAATAGAAAAAAGGAGGGGAAGTGAATGGAATGCCAATAAAGCAAAGTTTCTGTATTTCACTGGAATTAAATTAGTATTAATTTACTAATTTAAAGTAGATTGTGAAATGTGAAGGTGCATTTTATAATCTCTAGACACTAAGAAACACTAAGAAAATAACTTAAAAAATACTTTAAACTTTACATAGGAATTAATGTGGTATACTACAAAATAGCTGTTTAATATAAAAAAGATAGTAAAAGAAAAACAGAAGAACAAAAAAAGACTGGATATATAGAAACCAAATAACAAAATGGCAGATGTAAATCTAGCCATATTATTATTAACATTAAATATAAATGGGCTAAACATTCCAAAAAAAGGCAGATTATTATCAGACTGTATATTTAAAAAAATCCAACTATATACTGTTTACAAGCGACACACTTTAGATTCAAAGATACAAACTGGTTGAAAGTAAAAGAATGGAAAAAGATATACTCTGCCAACTGCAATGATAAGAAAGCTGGAGTGGAAATACTAATATCAGGCAAAGTAGTTGGTAAGGAACACTTTATAATGATAAAAGGGATTATTTCATCAGGAAAGCATAATAATTATAAATTAAAATGCACTTCACAACAGAAGCCGAAAATAAACGAAGCGAAACTGTAAGAATTGGAGGAAAAAAATCAATAATTTATTGGCTCTCACTTCAAATGTACCCTTCAAAATATGCTCCTTGATAAACAATGGAAATCCTTTAAGCATTTCTCCTTTAAAATGAGCATGATGATTAACTTTCTCAGTAGAGGGTGCTGGAGGGACACTGCAGCAGGAAAAGGTTTTCTGGAATTTCCTGCATGGGCTGAGCAGTGCAAGTGTGAGAATATCCAGTGAAGCTTGCTCTGGCCACAGGCACAGAACGTGGTCCAGGCCAGGTCCAGTTTGCTTAAATCAGTGAAGTGCTTGCTGTTGGTGGTAGGCAGAAAAATGGCCCCCAAAGATGCCCACACGTGTCTTAATCCCTGTAACCTGTGAATATGTTAGCTTACATGGCAAAAGGGATTTTGCAGATGTGATTAAATCAAGCACTTGAGATGGAGAGAGTGCCTTGGATTAACCAGGTGGGCCCAATGTAATGGCAAGGATCCTAAAGAGTGGAAAAGGGAGGCAGAGGAGGAAAACCACAGATGTGCCAGCATGAGAAGGACTTGGCCTGGTGTTGCTGGTTCTGAAGATGGAGGATGGGGGCCACAAACCAAGAATGCAGGTGGCCTCTAGAAGTTGGAAAAGGTAAGGAAACAGATTCTCCCCTAAAGCCTGCAGAAGGAGCTTAGCCTGTTGATACCTTAATTTTAGCCCTGTGAGACCCACTTTGGACTTCTGATCTCTACAACTGAAAGATAACGAGTTTCTACAGTTTTAAGCCACTAACTTTGTGGTAATTTGTTACAGCAGCAATAGAAAACTAGTTCCCTATCTGCTGAGATGAACCCCTCCCAAGCCCTAGGGTAGATATAGAGTTTCATAATGTCTCATAGTTACTCTTTTATGATAGTTAATAACCCTTTATATTAATCTTTCCCCCTTTAAACCACAAAATAGTTTTTATCTCCAGATTGGAACCAGACTGCTAGAGAGAAATATACAGTTCAACAATAATAGTTGGAAACTTCAGTATCCCACTCTTATAAAGTGTAGAGCTAGACAGAAAATCAGGAGTGACATAGAATATTTGAACAACATTTCAAACTAATGAACACGTCACCTAACAACAGCAGAATACACACTGTTTTCAAGTGCACATGCAACATTCTTCAGGACTGATGCTAGGCCATAAAACAAGACTCAATAAATGAAAAAAATCAAAATCTAAGTATGTTCTCCAACTACGATGAGATTAAAATAGAAATAAGCAACAGAAAAAAATTTGGGAAATCCACTATTAGGGAAATTAAACAACACACATTTTATGGGTCATAGAAGAAATCACAAGAGGAACTGAAAATATTTTGAGCTGAATAAAAACAAAAGCACAGCATACCAAAATTTATGACATGAAGCAACATTTATAGAAGTAGAATGATCTCAAATCAATAACCGAAGCTTTCATCTTAAGAAACTAGGAAAAGAAGAGCAAACTAAATGCAAAGAACACAGAAGAAAAAATAATATAGAATGGAAATAAACTAAATAGAAAGCAGAAAAACAGTAGAGAAAATAAATGAAGCCAAGAAATCAACATATTTGAGAAAACTTTAGCTCGGTTGAACAAGAAATAAAGAAGGGGTACTGCTACTGACCTTACAGAAATTAAAAGGATTATAAGGCAATACTATGACCAACAGTATTTAAAGAATAAATAATACCAATATTTGACAAACTCTTTCCAAATAAGGAACATTTCCTATCTCATCTATGAGGTCAGCATTACCCTGATACCACAGCCAGACAAAAACAGTACAAGAAAACAAAAGCACAGACCAATATGAATATAGATATAAAATCCTCAATAAAATATTAGCAAACCAAATCCAGAAACACATAAAAAAGATTATATGCCATGGCCAAGTGGGCTTTCTCCAAGGAGTGCAAGGTTGTTTAACACCTGATATCAATTAATGCAATACATCACAGTAATAGAAGGACAAAAATCACAAGATTATATCAAAAGATGCTAAAAGATCATTTGGCAAAATCCACCACCCGTTCATGATAAGCAAGCTCACAATGTATTTCAAAATCCACTACCCATTAATCATAAACAATCTCAACAAACTCAGAACAGTAAGAGAACTTCCTCAACTTGACAATGGACGCTTAGGAAGAACCTGCAGCTGATACCATATTTAGGTAAAAGACTGGTTGCTTTCCTCCTAAGATCAGAAACAAGGCAAAGATGTCCACTCTCACCATTTCTATTTGACATTGCACTGGAGGTTCTCGCCAGGACAATCAGGCATAAAAAAAGATACAAAAAGCATCCAGAGTGGAAAGGAAGAAGTACAACTGTCTTTATTCTCATCAAAAGGAATAAAATACTTAGGAATAAATTTAACAAAAGAAAACAGTTTTAATGCTGAAAGAAATTAAAGAATAAACAAATGGAGAAATATCTATGCTCAAAAAATGGAAGACCCAACACTCCCCAAATTTATATGTACAGATTCAACATAATTTCTATCAAAATCCCATCTAGCTTTTTTTTTTTTTTTTTGCAGAAATGGAAGTGCAAAGGATGCACAATACTAAAAATATTCCTGGAAAAAAATTCAATGATGGAGAACTTATCCCAGTTTCAAAAATTACTATAAAACTATAGTTTTGGTACTGGCAAAAACAGTGTGGCACTAGCATAAAGATAGCTACAGAGATCAATGAAACATAACTGAGAGCCCAGAAAGAAACCTTTACATTTAGAGTCAATTAATTTTCAACAAAGGTGCCAAGGCAATTCAATTAAGACAGTCTTTCTCAACAAATGATGCAATTAGATGTGCACATTCAAAAAGATGAATATAGACACTTAACCCTACACCATATACAAAAATTAACTCAAAATGGATCATAGACCTAAACTTAAGACCTAAAACTATAAAACTCTTAGACGAAAACAAAGAAGTAAATCTTGTGACCTAGGGTTAGTGAAAGATTTCTTAGATAGGCCACAAAAAATAAAAGTCATAAAAAATTGATAAATTGGATTTCATCAAAATTAAAAACTGTCATGTCTCCAAAGATACCACTAAAACATGAAAAGACAGTCCAAAGAATGGAATAAAATACTTGCAAACTACATATCTGATAAAGGACTTGTATCCAGAACACACAAAGACCCCTATAACTCAATAACAAAAAACAAAACAAAACAAAAACCAATTTAAAAATGGGCAAAATATTTAAAAAGACATTTCGTCAAAGACTTATGAATGGCCAACAATCATATGAAAAGATACTCAACATCATTAGTTATTAGGGAAATGTAAATTAAAACCATGATGAGATATCACTCATGATTATAATAACAAAGATTGACAATAACAAATAGTGTTAAGTTTGTAGAAAAACTGGACCCCTCTAATGTTGCTGGTGGAAATGTAAAATGGTGGAGCCACTTTGCAGTGGCTTATCAGTTTTTAAAATGTTAAATATAAATTCACCATCTGTCCCAGTAATACTGCTCTCCTACATAAGAGAAATAAAAACATGCAAACACAGACACGTTAATGTTCATAGCAGCATTATTCATAATTGCCAAAAAGTAGAAACTCAATAACCATCACTTGTTAAATGGATAAACAAAATGTCATATTTAATGGAATACTACTCAGTAATAAAAAAGGTATGAAATACTGATAAATGCTATAACATGGACACACCTCAAAAACATTATACTAAGTGAAAGAAGCCGGGCACGGAAGGCCACATATTGTATAAGTCCATTTATATGACATGTCCAGAAAAGGCAAATCTATATAGACAGACGGTAGATTAATGGTTGGCTGGGGGTGGGAACAGAGAGTGATTGCAAATGGGCACAAGGTTTCTTCTGGGGTAATTGAAATTGCTCTAAAATTAGATTGTAGTGATGGCTGAACAACTTTGTAAATTTACTAAAAACCACTGAATTGTACACTTAAAGCAGTGATTTCATGGTATATATATTATACCTCAATAAAGCTGTTAAAACAAAAACTAAATATTTTGCTAAATGGTGAAGTGAATGTCAGAAATGGGCTTTCATTGGATAAGATAATAGTATACTGACAAGCAGGATGAATGTCATAAAAGTGTTTTCAAATGTAGAATTCATAGGTATGCAATATATGGAGTCCTCGTGGTACAGTGGTTAAGCATTTGGCTGCTAACCAAAATGCTGACAGTTCAACTCTACCAGCCTCTCCTTGGAAACTCTATGGGGCAGTTCTACTCTGTCATACAGAGTCACTATGAATCGGAATCTGCTTGATGGCACAGAACAACAAGGTGTAAGAGGATTAAACAAACTACTATATATAAAGCACTTAGAAGACATCTTGGTACATTGTAATTGCCCAACAAGAATTTCTGTTATTATTATGTTACTCTACCTGTTGCCATTGAGTCAATTCCGACTCATAGTGGCCCCGTAGGACAGAATAGAACTGCCCCATACGGTTTCCAAGGAGCAGCTGGTAGATTCGAACTGCCGACCTTTTGGTTAGCAGCTGAGCTCTTAACCACTGTGCCACCAGAGCTCCTATGTTACTATAACTAATATTATTACTAAATGGAGAGTTATATCACATTTATAAATGGAGCAACTTACAATTCTAACCATGTCAATTCTCTCTGAATTTATGAATTCAGTGCAGTTCTGATTAAAATTATGGATAGGATTTTGAAAAGAAGTAACAAACTGATTCTAAAATTTATATAGAATAACCACCCATGAAATACTAACACAGTTTTAAAAACAAGCAAACTCACATTCTTCCCTTCTTTTACAGTGATAACGTTTTTGCCAGATACCAGGTGTCAAATAACATTTCCCAGCCTCCATTACAGCTAGGTGACTATGCTCTGGCCAGTAAGATGTGAGTGCAATTGATGTGTGCAACTTCCAAACTATGCCCATAAAATAATGAGACCTCTTCTTTCACTTTGCCCCCTTCCTACAGGTTGGAACGTGGAAAAGAAGGTAGCAGAATAATCCTGTTGCAAACAACTAGAAAAGCTGGTTCAAATAAAAATAAAAGTCCATTTGAAGGCATTGAAGAAGTACCAAGGAAAACAGGTATTGAGAAGCCAAGATACCAGGAGAGAAAGGAAACATGTTGAATTGAGCCTAGAATTCTATGCCAGTTGTGGAATTGTCATAATAGTCTGATACAACTCCCAAGACTTTCATGTAACAGAGAAATAAACTTCCACCTTGTGTAAGCATCTATTATTTTGGATCTTACTTTATAGTAGATGCACTAGCATCATGACTATTACAAAGGAGATGCTTGATCTATCAAGTATGAACACACATTATAAAGCCATAGTAATAAAAAGTGTGGTACTGGCACAAGAACAGGAAAATAACAGAATAGAGAGCCCAGAAACAAATCCAAGTATATCTGTGAACGTGGTATGTGACAGAGGTAACATCACTAGTCAGTGGGGACTCAGGTATTGGCAAAATGGTTCATTATGTTGACAAAAATAAAACTGTAGTTAACATACATAATTATGTTATATATAATTAAAATGTAATAATTATAATTATTATATATAATGAATATAATATTTATATTTAACTTAGAGTCCTAAATGTGAAAGATAAATGTAGAAAAAACTGCTTATGGAATCATAAACTAGTATAGCTATTCTGGACAGTGTCTTGGCAGTACTCTGTCACCAAGCAATCCCACTCCTGCGTGTATTTTTTTAAGGAGATACACATGTCTAAGAGCACATACTAAAAACACTGAAGATGGTTTGTAAAATGGTGGCCCAGTTAATTTTTAAGTCCATGGCTTTCCTCTCACATTTTACTATAACTGGAAAGGTAAAACCATGTGGTCCTTTTTTTAAGATCTTACTTAGAAATCTCATCAGCCAGATATCCAAGTTCATCACTTACAAGTTCTACCTTCCACCAAATATTTGAACATAATTCAAACAAGTTCTTTGCCACTGCATAAAAAGCATCACCCTTCCTCCACTGTCCAATCACATGTTCATCATTTTCTTTTATAGCCTTACCAGAAGCACATTTAATGACCACATTTCTAGCAACATTCTGTTGCTGGTGCCATATGTATTCTCTAAGATGATAGAGACTTTCGCTATAGCTCTCCTCACTTCCTTCTGAGCTGTCATCAGAACTGCCTTTGACATCCATAATTCCACCCACAGTCTCTTAAAGGATATTTAGGCTTTTACTATTAGGCATCCCACCCTCCACCCATTACCCAATTCCAAAACCACTTCCACATTTTAGGTATCTGTTAGAACAGCACCCCAGTGTTCTGGTACCTAACTCTGTCTTAGTTATGTACTGCTGCTACATAACTGGATGGTCTTAACAAACAGAAATTTATTTTTTTACAGTTTAGGAGGCTAGAAGTCTGAATTCAGGGTGCTGACTCTAGGGGAAGGCTTTTTCTCTCTGTTGGCTCTGGAGGAAGGTCCTTGTTTCTTTTTAGCTTCTACTAGGAGATCGTCACGTGGCTTGGCAACTCTCTTCCTCCATCTCTGCTTCTCTTGCTTGCTTGTTTAATCTCTTTTATATCTCAAAAGAGACTGACTCAAGATATACCCTACACTAATTCTGTCTTATTAACATAACACAGACCATTCCCAAATGGGATTATAACTACAGGCATAGAGGCTAGGATTTACAGCACATATTTTTTGGAGACACAATTTAATCCATGACAGTGTCCAAAGTAAGCAAAATGAAGCCTCTCCATCCTCGCTTTTAAGGAGCACTCTGGTTGTACTTCCTCCAAGACGGATTTGTTCATTCTTCTGGAAGTCTATGGTATATTCGACATTCTTCACCCAAACCACAATTCAAATGCATCAACTCTTCTTCAGTTTTCCTTTTTCACTGTCTGGCTTTCATATACATATGAGGTGATTGAAAATACCATGACTTGGGTCATGTGCACCTTAATCATCAAAGAGACATCTCTGCTTTTTAAGACTTAAAGAGGTCTTTTGCAGCAGATTTGACCAATATGTTGTTTGATTTCTTGACTGCTGTTTCCATGGTATCGATTGTTCATCCAAGTAGAATAAAATCTTTGACAACTTCATGTTTTTTCTCCATTTATCATGAGGTTGTTTATAGGTCCAGTTGTAAGGATTTTTATTTTCTTTATGTTGAGGTGTAATCCACATTCAAGGTTGTAGAATTGACCTTCATCAGTAAGTGCTTCAAGTCGTCTTCACCTTCAGCAATCAAGGATGTGTCATCCGTATGTTGCAGGTTGTTAATGAGTCTTCCTCCAATCCTGATGCCACATTTTTATTCATATAGTCCAGCTTCTTGGACTATTTGTTCAACATACAGTTTGAATAATAAGGTAAGAGGATTCAATCCTATTGCATATCTTTTCCAACTTTAAACCTCTCAGTATCCCCTTGTTCTATTCAAAAGACTGCCTCTTGATCCATGTATAGGTTCCACATGAGCACAATTTAATGTTCTATAATTCTCATTCTTTGCAATGCTATCCATAATTTTTTATGATCCACATAGTCGAATGCCTTTGCACAATCAATAAAACACAGGTAAACATCTTCCTGGTATTCTCTATATTCAGCCAAAATCCTTCTGAATTCAGCAATGATATCCATGTTCTTTTCTGAATCTGACTTGAACTTCTGGCAGTTCTCTCTCTCTGTATGGCTGCAGCCATTTTTGAATTAGCAAAATTCAAACTCAGCAAAATTTTGTTAGCATGTGGTTATTAATGATATTGTTTGGTAATTTCCACATGCTGTTTGATTGCCTTTCTTTGGAATGGGCATGAATATGGATCTCTTCCAGTCAGTTGGCCAGGTAGCTGTCTTGCGAGTTTTTTTATATAGATGAGTAAGTGCTTCCGGTGTTGCATCTGTTTGTTGAAACATCTCAAATGGTATTCCGTTAATTCCTGGAGGCTTGTTTTTTGCCAGTGCCTTCAGTGTGGCTTGAACTTCTTCCTTTAGTATCAGCGGTTTTTGATCACACGCTACCTCCTGAAATGGATTAAACTTGACCAATTCATTTTGATACAGTGATTCTGCATATTCTTTCCATCTTCTTTTGATGCTTCCTGCAACATTCAATATTTTGCCCATAGAATCTTTAAATATTGCAACTTGAGATTTGAATTTTCTCTTAAATTCCTTCAGTTTGAGAAATGCTGATCATGTTCTTCCCTTTTCGTTTTCTAACTTCAGTTCTTTACATATTTCATTATAATACTCTACTTTTGTCTTTTCGAGCTGCCCTTTGAAATCTTCTGTTTAGCTCTTTTACTTCATCATTTTTCCTATGGTTGACTCTGCTGCTATTTGAAATACTAGTGGTATACATTCTAGCATCATAGCAACACATAAGCCATCACAGTATGACAAACTGACAGATGGGTGGTGGACAACAGTATACACTACTTTTGTAATTTAAAAATATGTTTTTAATAAAAACAAATTTCTGCCCATTGGGTTGTTGTGAAAGTAAATGACGCAATTCAAGTAAAAGTGTTTAGCGCAGTACTGAGACCATATTTACCAAAAAACAAAAAACCAAACCCGTTGCTGTCAATTCTGACTCATAGTGACCTTATAGGACAGAGTAGAACTGCCCATAAGGTTTTCAAAGAGAGGCTGGTGGATTTTAACTGTCCTTTTGGTTAGCAGCTGAGCTCTTAACCACTGTGCCACCAGGGGTCTGGGCCCATATTTAATACTCTACAAATATAAACTACTATTATAGTTGCTGCAAAATTCAATTCTCATTAATTACAATAATGAGATTGCTTAAAAACTATTTAGATCTTTTGAGAAGGGGAGTTAAGACTGAGGGAAGGATAAAGGATTATGAATTTCCATGTTAATGATTTTGAGGCAGGATATTGCACACTGACTGAAAAAAAATTCACATAACCAAGAACCTGATTTTCTAAAACTTACAGAATAAATTACCAACAATGAATCTTTAAATAAAAGAACTGAAGTACATACTACTTATTGGAGTCTAAACTTTATATTGAAAAAAAATGCATTATGACTAAGTAGGGGTTATTCTAGGAATTCAAGTACAATGTAACATTAGTAAATTTGTCAACATAGCTTATTACATTAACCAATAAAAAGATAAAAAGAAATGCTGAAAAAATTTAATAAATTCTAAAAATCAAAAACCAAAGAGTTAGAGGAATAAAATAAAATTTCCAAAATATGATAAAGAACAATTTATCAGAGACCAAGAGCAAACATCACATTAAATGGAGAACTATTAAATGTGTTGCAGATAAAGAAAGTTAACATGGAATTATAGTTAACATTATCTTTGCAAGTTAGTCAAGAAAACAATAAGTGATATAAATATTGGAAAGGGACAAAATTATTTTCATTTATTACCTGAAATACAATTAGAACTTACAAATTCATTTAGTAAAGTGGCTGGGTGAGAAAATAAACATATAATTTAATAGTTTTATTTTACACTAGTAATCACCATCTCTAGATTTAATTGGAAAAAAATTCCATAAACTACAATGATTCATAGCTACAAAACCCTAGCAATAAATTTAACAAATAATGAACAAGACTCATGTTACTGAAGTATATAAAATAATATCTGAAAAAAGAGACACATTTTATTTAATAGAACATTACCTTTGAAACAGATTGCCTTTCTTCATATAAGATATCTATGACTGGTAAAAATATTAAAGCTTTCTCTAAAATTCTTCTGACTGTTGTCTTTCCTCCACCTGTTGGGCCCAATAACATCACACCAACAGAAGCCTAAAACAAAATTTATAGATTTATTCAGCTATACACTATAAAATTTTTTTAAATTTATAAATACATCTCTGACTATATCCACTTACTCTTCCTTCAGATCATTGTTCAATCCATTATTATCTGGTTTCTGCCTTTATTGAATAGGCTAATGTTAAAATCACCAGAAATCTCTTAATTTTAGAATTCAAAACATTCTTTTCAATTCTTGATATTTAATAGTTTATCTCACTTTCCACTTCTTCTCATACCCTTGTCTACTACTGGTTTCTGTAATATGATTTATCTGGGATTTCTTCCTTCTCTGTTTTCTTTCTCTCTTGAGCTCTGATTCTCCTTTCTATGTTAGTCTCTCCTAGTTCATCCCATTCCTCTCCTATACATTGTCCCTAGCCAATCTCATCTATCTGAAAGTCTTTAACTATGATCTAGATTCTAATGACTTCTATCCCCTCATCTATTACAAAACTTTTTCTTGATTCCATCTTCTTTTCTCCATCACAACCATAATTGCCTTATCTTGGGCCCTTACTATATATTCTGGACTACTGTAATAGCATTAAAGAAATTATTATTTTTTAATAATGCAAGTATCACAAAAATACATTAAAATTCAAATATGGATAAGGCTAAAATATCTTTTCACTTACATTCCAATCTCAGTCCCCTCATAGAGGCCTTGTGATTCTCTGGTTTGATAGTCCCAGACTGTATAACTGACAAGGTGAGAAGGGCCCAAAAAGCCTTACTTGTCAAATGGAAACTGTATATTCACGAGTGCAGCCCTCCTGGTCACGGTGGCATCTTGGCTTTACATGGAAGAGTGACAGCTATCCCTGTGGGGGAAACTTTATACCCCACTGCATTTCTTGAAGCAAAGTCAGTGGCTCAATAAATCCCTTGATTCACAAAGATTTCCTAAATGCCTAGTCTGGTTTACTGATGGTTTAGCTAAGCTGGAACCAGATGGCTCCGGCTATTCAGCCTCAGAGCCAGCTATGAAGAAACAAAGGCAGACTTGCTTGTCCTGCTCAGTGGAGAACACACACACTCTCTCTTTTTTTCTTTATATCCTAGATGTTTATTTCGTTACCTGTTTAAGTCTTATAAACTTGTAAAAAGTGAAATTTTTTTTTTATTATTCTACTTTAGATGAAGCTGTACAGAGCAAATTAGTTTCTCACTAAACAATTAATACACATATTGTTTTGTGATATTGGTTGCCAACTCCACGACATGTCAACACTCTCCTCTTCTCAACCTTGGACTCCCCATCACCAGCTTTCCTCTCCCCTCCTGCCTTCTAGTTTTTGCCCCTGGGCTGGTGTGTCCATTTAGTCTCATTTTGTTTTATGGGTCTGTCTAATCTTTGGCTGAAGGGTGAACCTCAGGAGTGACTTCAGTACTCAGTTAAAAGGGTGTCCGGTGGTCATACTCTCGGGGTTTCTGCAGTCTCTGTCAGACCAGTAACTCTGGTCTTTTTTGTGTGAGTTAGAATTTTGTTCTGCATGTTTCTTCCGCTCTGTCTGGGGACCCTCAGATCCCTCTCAGAGCAGTCGGTTGTGGTAGCCAGGCACCATCTAGTTGTGCTGGACTAAGTCTGGTGGAGGCTGTGGTATTTACAACACGCTGACTCTTGAGCTTTTGCCAATAGCCTAGCTGTTTGGTCTGCCACTTGGAAAACTACAGACTAGCAGATTAAAGACACTCCTCTTTGGGGCTGCTAACTGTGGAAACAAATGGAGGCTGCTAACCAAACTATCTGGGTCACACATGTAGATGCCCACGGAGAGGACCCATTCTTTCACAAGACTACCCAGAATCAAACTGCTGATTGAGCTCGCACTGTTCAGGTTGCCATGAATGCTGCCTGAATACAACATCATACTGGACATGGCAACATGTTTAATATCATAGATTGGGCACAAAGAAAAAAACTGTATGTTTCGGATGCAGAGGCTACCACTGGATGCCAGTGACTACTGCCCAAAAAGTTGATGCAGTTGTCACAAGGTGAGGGAAACCACATGGCACAGGGCATGACCTACACACACTCCTGGCAGGTTGACTACATCAGATCTTTAATCCCCTCTTAGGGCTATCAGTGATGCCTTACTGATGTTGACACTATTTCAAGCTATGGGGTTGTTGTTCCAGTCCAATTAGTGGACTCTGGCCACACATTATGTGTCTTGAAATAATTTGTGTCATGTGTTTGGATTTCTGGATCATTTGCAGTCGGGAAATGGTGCATCTAATTATCATAAAAGTCACTCAACAATGGGAGGATAGTCAAGGTGTTTGATGGACCTTCAACACTCCCTACTATCCATGTTGTTGTTAGATGCCGTCAAGTTGGTTCCAACTCATAGTGACCCTATGTACAACAGAATGAAACACTGCCTGGTCCTGCACCATCCTCACAATGCTTGTTATGCTTGAGTCCATTGTTGCAGTCACTGTGTCAATCCATCTCATTGAAGGTCTTCTTCTTTTTTGTTGACCTTCTACTTTACCAAGCATGATGTCCTACCATCCATAGGCATCTGGTATTACTGAACATTGGGACAGCTTCCTCAAAAATTCACTCAAAAAAGATCTCTGACTCTTATCTCTCTCACCTCCCTCACCTCCTTATTGTTCACATACCTTACACCAAGGAAGTTTGGTCATTGAATGTGGGTGTCCCAAGAAAGAGATCATCTCCTTTCACCTGCTTCCTGGGTAATGATCAGGATGAATGGAATGAGACATTATATAGACCTGTTCTGAAAATTCAGGATTCCGCCCTGACCATTCCTAGATATGGTATTTCTTTCTTTCCCCTAGTGACAACTTCAGGTCAGCCTGGTTGATATTCCATGTGGCAGTCCAACCAAAATGGAGCTTTGGGGATTCAAATACAATTTTGGTTCAACCACCTGAATTTTCTTGTTGGACTAAGAAGGTGTTAGACCAAAAGGATAATGACTACTTGGTGGAGTACATTGCCTGATGAGTCTTTCTACAGTGGCTCCTGCAGGCCAAAGTGGGAACATAATAGGTCTCTGTAAATTTTATAAAACTGCCCTTGTCCTTCTTAGGTCTAACCCTTCAGAATGAAAGGTTTGGGTTCGAGTAGGGGACTTTGGAAAACAACATGGTTAGGAGGTAGAGCCATCATGGTGGAGTAGTCAGATGCTTTCTGTGGTCCCTCTTACAACAAAGACCCCCCCAAAAAAGAAGTGAATCTATTATATATGACAATCTAGGAGGTCTGAACATCAAAGGCAAAGTTGAGGAATCGGACTGAGCAGCAGGGGAAGGGAGAGGCGGTTCAGAAGCAGCAAAGAGTTGCTAGACCTAATACGGCAGGAACCAGCACCCAGCAGGCTGGATCAACTGGCTTGCACAGTGAGGCAAGCAGTGATGCTTGGGACACATTTTCCACATCAGGAGAGATTGAGCGACAGAGAGTCAGCTCAAAGCTCCACAACCAGTGAGAAGTGATGCTCAGTCAGCAGAAGATAAGTACGTGCATCTAACATACTGTGTGGATCAAAAAACACCCCCTTTGGGAAGAACCTCTCTTCCATTTACCTGCCCCCTTCCACTCTGCACGGGGTCCTGGGCTGGCTTCAGTGATTGCTGTATCCCTTGGGGCGGAAGTAGGACCCATCACATGCCCTGAGCCATTCTCCTGGCTTTGGAGAGGGAACAAATTAATAAACAGGAAAAAATAATCTGCCAGCTCCCCTAAGCTGGGAACTCAGGGCTGGCACAGCCCTTTTGCCTAAACACAGGCATAAGGGGTCCACAGACTTTGAATGTCTTTTACCCCTGTATAGACCTGTGTAGGCCCATTTCAACAGCGTAGGCCTCATTACCACAGTATAACAGGATGTATACCTGAAACCTATTTTAAACTGTATCATCTATAAGGTGGAGTGGCAGATTTGTGACATTTGACAATGTTCTGCCCATTAAGCAGGGTCCTATTCTACCCACATCAGGGTCCTGAGGCCTGAGGACTGGTGGCTTCACTCACTCCACCTGGCCACCCATGACAGGGGACCAAGAATAAGTGGTGCCTCCCAGTGCTTACAGCCAACGGCACTGGGTATCCATAGTCAAGCTGCAAAACTCACCCACCTATGTGCTCAAGGGAACAGGGACCCGCTTTTCTCCCAGACACTCAGGGGCAAGCCATCAGCCCCTGCTTTGCTCAGCGCATGACCCCCTACTGCAGCTAGATACCTGTGCCTACTCCAATCACCCCTGCCCATCTAGGACTGTAGGTGATAGCCTGCACCACACACTTGGTGACTGACCACCTGGACACTTGAGCTGAATCCATACAAGAAAAGTAAACAGACTCCTAGGCGCTCACATACCTAGTAACAGCTCTAACCATCTGGTGACAGGATGTGAGAGCTTCAAAGGCACTGATAATCAAACTAGTTCACAAAACCAGACTATTTGGGCATATCAAAACAAAACAAAGCAAGAAGCTAGGGAAGAATAAGCAAACAAAAAATAAATAAATATAACTTATTGATGGTCTGGAGACAACAGTCAATATCAAATCACATAAACAGGTAGATCATGATGGCTTCAGCAAGCATCCAAAACAAAGGATCAAGAAACCTTCTGGAGGAAGATAACTTCTTGGAATTACTGGAGGTAGAATTCAAAAGATTAATATACAGAGCTCTTCAAGAGATCTGGAAGGAGATCAGGCAAAATGTAGAACAATCCAAGGAACATACAGACAAAGCAATAGAGGAATTTAGAAGGTTATACAAGAGCATAATGACAAATTTAACAGGGTGCAAGAATCCACAGAGAGACAGCAAACTGAAATCCAAAAGATTAACAATAAAATTTCAGAATTAGACAACTCAATAGAAAGTCATAGGAGCAGAACTGAGGCAATGGAAGTCAGAATTTAGTGATACTGAAGATAAAGCACTTGACACCAACTTGTCTGAGGAAAAATCAGATTAAAGAATAGAGATGTTTAAACAAACAGATGCAGCACTGGCGATGCTCAGTTGTCTATGCCAAGAAATTTGGAAAACAACTGCTTGGCCAACTGACTGGAAGAGATCCATATCTGTGCCCATTCCAAAGAAAGGTGATCCAACAGAATGTGTAAATTAATGAAAATATCACTAATATCACACGCATGTAAAATTTTGCTGAAGGTAATTCAATAACAGTTGCAGCAATATATCATCAGGGAACTGCTCAAAATTCAAGCCAGATTCAGAAGAGGATGTGGAACAAAGGATATCATTGTTGATGTCTGATGGATCTTGACTGAAAGCAGAGAATATCAGAAAGATTTTTATCTCTGTTTTATTGGCTATGCAAAGGCATTCGACTGTGTGGATCATAACAAATTATGGATAACATTACGGAGAGTGGGAATTCCAGAACACTTAACTGTGCTTATGAGGAATCTGTACATAGACCAAGAAGCAGTCATTCAAACAGAACATGGGGACACTGTGTGGTTTAAAGTCAGGAGAGGTATGCATCAGGGTAGTACCTTTTCACCATATTTATTCAATCTGTATGCTGAGTGAATAATCTGAGAAGCTGGACTATACGAAGAACAGGGCATCAGGATTGGACGAAGACTCATCAACAACCTGTGATATGCAATGTCACAGCCTTGCTTGCTGAAAGTGAAGAGGACTTGAAGCACTTAATGATGAATATCAAAGACTACAGCCTTCAGCCTTAAGTACAGATTGCACCTGAACATAAAGAAAACAAAAATCCTCACAACCAGACCAACAAGCAACATCATGATAGATGGAGAAAAGACTGACTTCAAAGATTTCATTTTACTTGGATCCACAATCAATGCCCATGGAAGCGGTAGTCAAGAAATCAAATGACATATGGCATTAGGCAATCTGCTGCAAAAAACCTCTTTAAGGTGTTAAAAAAGCAAAGACATCACTTTGAAGTTTAAGGTGCGCCTCAAAGCCATGGTATTTTTAATCACCTCATATGCATGGGAAAGTTGGGCAATGAATAAGGAAAACAGAAGAATTGGTGCCTTTGAATTATGGTGTTGATGAAGAATAGTGAATATACCATCGACTGCCAGAAGAATGAATAAATATGTCTTGGAGGAAGTACAGCTAGAATGCTCCTCAGAAGCAAGGATGGCGAGACTACGTCTCACATACTTTGGACATGTGATCAGGAGGGATCAGTCCCTGGAGAAGGATAACATGGTTGGTAGAGTAAGAGATCAGTGAAAAAGAAGAAGCCCCTCAATGAGATGGACTGACACAGTAGCTGCAACAATGGGCTCAAGTATAACAAGGATTGTGAGATGGTCCAAGACCGGGCAATGTTTCTTTCTTTATACATAAGGTTGCTATGAGTCAGAACTGACTCAAAGGCACCTAATAACAACAACAACCTGAACCCTAAAGAAAAATAAATTCCAGCCAACTTAAAGACGGGAAATCCAAATACGTAAAACTTTTACAAAAGATTAATAGAAAATATCTTTTTCAAGATAGAGTAGAGAAGATTTTAAAAAAAGGACACAAAAACAAACATTAGGAAATAATTGATAGACTTTTACAGCACTAAAAAATGTGTTCTGCACAACTGAACATCATGAACATTTCTAAAAAGCCAAGGCTTACAGACTTTATTAGTAATGCATACAGTCAATAGAGAATTACTATATGAAAATATGTAATAAAAATCTACACATTTGCTAAGAAAAAACCAAACAAACCAATTGATAAAACAGTGCAGTACATAATCTGGCAATTCACAGAAAACTCAAATGGCTAATAAACATAAGAAAGGATGTACAATCTTAGTAGTAATCAGGGAAATACATATTGCAACATTTTTACAGATGGTTCATTCACGGAGAACAGAAAATTCAAAAAAAGAGTAGCAATTGGATTCAGTGTTTTGGACCACATTTGTAGGGTTTTTACAAGTATGTATGAAGCTGAAAAAGATCAATTTGTTGAGGATTAAGATGAAGGTCAAATAGTAAAGTCTAGGAAAATAATAAACTGCTTTACTCTGAAGAACATCTTAACAGCTCTTTATTATTATTACTGGTTTCCCTCTTGTTCATATCTACTAAAACCTAGAGCAAAGAGTTGCTAACATGCCATTCTACACTTACCTGAAGTTGATTATGAAACTGTATGATCTTCTCTTTTTGAGCTGGACAATGTTGTAAGCCTAAGTGTAGTGTTGCAATAAATACAGCTTTCTAAAAGGAAATAAAAACATAGATTTAAAATGCATTGCTGTTTCAACCCTTAAATTTTAATTCTCCAAAATCTTTCTTAAATAGGCATCAATTATTGTACTTTAAGACAGCAGTTTTTAATTTTTCAGATTACCAAGCTTTCTGAGAATAATGATATCTATCATTACTCTCCCAGAAAATACAATTCACACAAAATTTCATGTTCACAGACCTCTTACAGCAAATTCACAGACCATTCCCCCAGATTAAGAACTCATGCTTTAAGATGTATTTAAAAACTAGCTGTTACCAGAGTACAACTGTTTAATTATCCTACACTAAAAGAAAATGTAAAAGATTTATACTTTTTTGTAATTCCAATCATCATTAAGATAGGTTTTCAATTTTGTAACATACTTTCTAATGTTCCAATGTTACAAGATTGAAGATATGATATGTTATACATTAAAACATCTCAAGGAGTGACTGCAGCTTGGAAAGATACCATTTTAACATAGAAAGTATAAGGGCAGCTATGCTTCCTTCAAAGGGGGATTATTTCAGAATGGATAAAATTGATAACTATGTCTACAGGAAAAAAAAAAGGGATTTATCCTTTTTTTCTCACCAACTCCTCCCACCCTATTTCTCATTCCTTGCATCCATGCAATGGCCATAACAAAGAAGCAGCTGAAGGAGACACAGAAAACTCAGTAGGACTGTACAAATGGAGAAAAAAGCAGCTCCTAAGGCAAGACCTAGGAGCCCTGGTGGTGCAGTGGTTAAATGCTTGGCTGCTAACTGAAAGGTTGGCAGTTTGAACCCACCAGCTCTCTGTGGAAGAAAGATGTGGCAGTCTGCTTTCATAAAGATTTACAGCCTACGAGACAAGGGATGCCCTTTATCACCCATTCTCTTTAACATTGTGCTGGAAGTCCTAGTTAGAGCAATAAGGCAAGAAAAAAGAAATAAAGGGCATCCAAATTGGTAATGAAGAAGTAAAACTGTCTCTGTTTGCGGATGATATGATACTATACTTCAAAAAAACTACATGAGAAAACTACTGGAACTAACAGGAAGATTCAGCAGAGTAGCAGGATATAAGATAAACATACAAAAATCAGTTGGATTTTGATACACCAAAAAAGAGAACAACGAAAAGGAAATAAGGAAAACAATACTATTTATAATAGCCCCTAAAAAAATAAAATACTTAGGAATAAATCTAACCAGGGATGTAAAAGACCTATATAAAGGAAACTACAAAACACGACAGCAAGAAACCAAAAGAGAGCTACATAAATGGAAAAACATAGCATGCTTGTGGATAGGTAGACTCAACATTGTGAAAATGTCACTTCTACCCAAAGCAATCTACAAATACAATGCAATCCCGATCCAAATACCAACAGCATTCTTTAAAGAGATGGAAAAACTAATCATTAATTTTATATGCAAAGGGAAGATGCCCCAGATAAGTAAAGCACTACTGAAGAAGAAGAATAAAGTAGGAGGACTCGCACTACCTGACCTCAGAACCTACTATACAGCTACAGTAGTAAAACAGCCCGGTACTGGTACAACGACAAATACATTGACCAATGGAACAAAACTGAGAACCCAGATATAAATCCATCTACCTGTGGTCACCTGATCTTCAACAAGGACCCAAAGTCCACCATATGGGGAAAACACAGTCTTTTTAACAAATGGTGCTGGCAAAACTGGATGTCCATTTGCAAAAAAATGAAACAGGACCCATACCTCACACCATACACAAAAACTAATTCAAAATAGATCAAAGACATAAATATAAAACCAAAAACTATAAAGATCATAGAAGAAAAAATAGGATCAATGATACAGGCTGTAATACACGGCACTAACAGGATACAAACTATAACTAACAACACACAAACTCCAGAAGATAAGCTAGATAACTGGGATCTTTTAAAAATTAAACATTTATGCTCATCAAAAGACTTCACAAAGAGTCTTAAAAGCCTGTGAACAGCCATCTAAGATACTCCACTGGTCTCATCCCTTCGGGAGCAAGGGAGAATGAAGAGAACAGGATACAAGGAAAAGATCAGTCCAAAGGACTAACTGTCCACAGCTACCAAGGCCTCCACTGGACTGAATCCAGTACAGCTAGATGGTGCCCGGCTACCACCACTGACGGCTCTGACCAGAATCACAACAGAGGGTTCTGGACAGAGCTGGAGAAGGATGTAGAGCATAATTCTAACTCACAAAGAAAAAAAGACCAGATTTACTTGCCTAAAGGAGACTGGAGAAACCTCAAGAGTATGGCCCCCAGACACCCTTTTAGCTCAGTGGTGAAGTTACCTCTGAGGTTCACTGTTCAGCCTGGGAGCGGACAGCCCCGTAAAACCAAATGAGACTAACGAGGTACAGGAGTCCAGTGACAAGGGCCAGAATGCAGAAGGACAAGGAAGCTGGTGATAGGGAACCCAAGGTTGAGTAAGGATATTGTTGATGTGTTGTGAGATTGTTAACCATTGTCATAGGGCAACATTTGTAGTAACTGTTAAATGAGAAACTATTTTGTCCTGTAAGCCTTCATCTTAAGTGAGAATAACAGCACAATTGGAAAAGCGTAGTCAACGTCACTGAACAGTGCATGTAGAAATTTTTGAAACGGTGTATCTTTGGCTATGTGCATTTTCACCAAAAAAAAAAAAAAAAGAAAAAAAAAAAAAAGGTTGAGAATTTAGAGGGTTAATAAGTTGTGGGGTTGTTAACCAATGTCATAAAACAACATGTGTACTACTGTTTCATGAGAAACTATTTGTTCTGTAAGCCTTCACCTGAAGTACAATAAAATATATATATATATATATATATATATATATATGTATATAAAAAGACTTCACCTAAAGAGTAAAAAGAGAACCTACAGACTGGGAAAAAAATTTTGGCTATTACAAATCTGACAAAGATCTAATCTCTAAAATCTACAGGAAAATCCAACACCTCTAAAACAAAAAGACAAATAATCCAATTAAAAAATGGGCAAAGGAAATAAACGGACACTTCACCAAAGAAGACATTCAAGCAACTAACAGATACATGAGGAAATGCTCTCGATCACTAGCCATTAGAAAAATACAAATCAAAAACACAATGAGATACCATCTCATCCCGGCATTACTGGCATGAATCAAAAAAAACAGAAAAAACATATTCTGGAGAGGCTACAGGGAGATTGGAACTCTTATGCACTGTTGGTGGGAAGGCAAAACGGAACAACCATTTTAGAAAATGATATGGCACTTCCTTAGAAAGCTAAAAATAGAAATACCATGTGATCCAGCAATTATACTCCTAGGAATATATTCTAGAGAAATAAGAGCCATCACACCAATAGACATATGCACACCCATGTTCATTGCAGCATTGTTCACAACAGCAAAAAGACAGAAACCACCTATATGCCTATCAACAGATGAATAGATAAACAAACTATGGTACATAAACCAATGGAGCACTACGCAACATAAAGAACAATGATGAATCTGTGAAGCATCTCATGGCATGGATGAATCTGGAGGGCATTACACTGAGTAAAATAAGTCAGTCATAAAAGAACAAATATTGTATGAGATCTCTACGAAAGTTCATGAAAAGGTTTACACACAAAAAGAAACAATCTTTGACGGTTACGAGAGTGGGGAGGGATGGGGGTAGAAAAACACTAAATAGTCAATAGATAAGTGGTAACTTTGGTGAAGGGTAAGACAGTACACAGTCCTGGGGAAGCCAGCACCACTTGTCCAAGGCAAGGTAATGGAAGCTCCATAAGCACATCTAAACTCCCTGAGGGACTGAATTACTGGGCTGAGGGCTGTGGGGACAAAGGTCTGGGGGAACATCTAGCTCGACTGGCATAACATAGTTTATAAAGAAAATGTTCTACATTCTCCTTTGGTGAGTAACACCTAGGGCCTTAAAACCTTGTCAGCAGCCGTCTAAGATACCCCACTGGTCTCACCCCTCCGGGAGCAAGGGAGAACGAATAAAACCAAGGACACAAGGGAAACATTAGTCCAAATGACTGATGAACCACAAGTACTACAGCCTCCACCAGACTGAGTCCAACACGACTAGATGGTACCCAGCTACCAACACCGACTGTTTTGACAGTAGAAGGTCCCAGACAGAGCTGGAGAAACACGTAGAACAAAATTCTAACTCTCACACACACACAAAAAGACCAGACTTACTAGTCTGGCAGAGGCTGAAGAAAACTCAAGAGTATGGCCCCTTGACACTCTTTTAGCTCAGTAATGAAGTCACTCCTGAGGTTCACCCTTCAGCCAAAGATCAGACAGGTACATAAAACAAAACGAGACTAAATGGGCACACCAGCCCAGAGGCAAGGATGAGAAGGCAGGAGGGGACAGGAAAACTGATAATAGGGAACCCAAGGTCGAGAAGGGAGAATGTTGACATGTTGAGGGTTGGTAACCAATGTCATAAAACAATATGTGTACTAACTGTTTAATGAGAAGCTAGTTTGTTCTGTAAGTCTTCATCTAAAGTACAATAATAAAAAAAAAAAAAAAAAAGATTTACAGCCTTGGAAACACTATGTGGTAGTTTTACTCTGCCCTATAAGGTCAATGGAACCCTGGTGGTGTAGTGGTTAAGAGCTTGGCTGCTAACCAAAATTTCGGCAGTTCAAATCTATCAGCTGCTCCTTGGAAACCCTATGGGGAAGTTCTACTCTGTCCTATAGGGTCGCTATGAGTTGGAACTGACTTGATGGCAACTAACAACAACAACAACAACAACAACAATAGGGTCACAAGTTGTCAGAATCAACTTGATGGCAATGGGTTATGGCAAGACCAACTGGAGACAGGCAATGAGTTGAGAAGATTTTTCGAAGAACAATCTTTTTAAAATATAGTTGACTTATCAACTGCTCTACTTAAAGCCCAAATATTGAGCAGCTATTGATGTAGAGACTAAAAGTTCTCTGCAGTTAATAATATAAGGCTGGATACCAGCATGGATACAAGCAAGAAGTCACACAGGTGTAGAATAGTGTGAGGTAAGGATAGCACAGGATGCACAGATCAGCAGAATTGGAATATAATCATAGAGATATTCAGATAGGTCATCTCACCTGGCTAAGGATTTTTACAAAGTTCTAACTTTGGAAGGGTTTGAAATAAATTCATATTCCTATTGTAAAGTATTCATTGCTGTATACCATGCTTGGAGTCAACTGGATGTTAAACTACGTGTAGTTTTTAGTCCATAATACCGTTTCAGTAATTCTCAGTCAATCCTGAGTTAATGACATCCATACACTTTGGGTATGTTAGACACAGATATATAAACAAAAGACAAATAGATCCCAATTACCTATTGCATGGAGTTCATATTCTTGCATCTCAAATGAACAAACAGTGCAAACAGCACACTTGCAGATAATTTCTTTAATAAGATATATTCATATTTGGATGTGCTGTACAAAAAGGGTCATTGTGTAAGCCATTAAGAAGACAACATTAAATAAAAGACTGGATTACTCCAAGTTTAATATTAAAATCACCATAACTTTAAATGATGATCTTTGTGCCATATATGAACTATATAATGCAATTTGATGAGTGACAATTTATTAAACAGTTGACAGCTTGCACATTTACCAACGCAAAAATTATACATACAAGGGAGTAGCTAAATAAACTACTATTCTTTTACAGAAAACTCTTCCATAAGCTCGGACTGCCATAAAGAAACCTGTAAAAGTGATGCAAAGATGAGTATATAATGTGGCTCAAGAGTAAAACCAGTACTATACTTTCAGGAATGCTGTCAGGATGGTAGCGCTAGTTTTCAGCTGGGACTTGAAAATGCTAATGACAACACAACAACAACAAAAGCCAACTCTGCTGCCATCGAGTTGATTCTGACTCATAGCAACCCTACAGGACAGAATGGAACTGCCCCATATGGTTTCCAAGGAGCCCCTGGTAGATTCAAACTGCCAGCCTTTTGGTTAGCAGCTGTAGCTCTTAACCACTTCCCTACCAGGGTTTCCAAGACAACACAAGACAAGAGGTGCTTAAAACTTACAGTTAAGGAAAGAAAATGGGGAAGTTTTAGGCCTTGCCTGGGAGAGACAGAAGGGTGCTTAAATAAGATAGGGAAAGCAAAACTTGTCAACTGACATTTTTCTTATTTTTCTCTATTAAAGTGAAAATCCTCAAAATGTAAGTATAAATTTAAATCTTCAAAATGTAGGCAATAGCTTTGAGACAAATCTCCACTGTACTTCTCCCAGAAACCACACTGAGCAAAAAGGAAAAAATATCAAATCACATTTTCATTAAAACAAAGGAACAAAGAAAATGTACAAAATCCAAAAACCATGTAAGTGCTCTCAAAATAGCTAAGCTTAGAGTTTGGACCTGCAAATTGTTGGTCTAGAAAAGTCCAACTCATTCAACCATGTGGAACAAAGGATCTTGAAGTATATAGGATTCCTGTTAATTTAGTTAACTAAAGAAAAATAGAAGACTTTCTTTTAAAGGGCTGGTAGAGTATCAAAACTCATAACTTGATAAGCACCATAGAGAATAAACACAGAATAAAACTCAAGCTGTCTCAGACAGAGCAGGAAAAACGAGAAAACAATGAGGCAAAAAGAAATTAAAATAAATAATACAACAGTAATGAATCTTAAAATAATAGAAACTACAATAAACATAAAAAATTAAAATCAATAAATACAGGATAGATATTCAAAGACTGGGTAACAAAAAACAAAGTGTACCAATATATTTGCTACAAGACATACAGTTCAGAGACAGAAAGTTTGAAAAAAGATGGAAAAACAAATTGTGGAGATATGAACCCCAAAACAAAAAGTTGAGTAACAATCTTAATATCTGACTAAATAGTTTTTATGGCAAGACACAGCATACGGGCTAAAGAGGAATATGATATATTGGTAAAAGAACAATAAGATATAAGCATATGTACAACTTATAAATTTCAGCTATAAAAAGCAACAATTGACAGAAGTGCAGGTGAAATAGATACATCAACAATTGTAGTTAAAATCTTAATACAGAAACTAATCAACAAAAAATAAGCAGAGATTGCAAAGCTCTAAAAAATACAACTAATAGGCTGTGTGTATAACTTCATATTCAACAAGCACAGAATACATATTATTTTTGAGAAGCACTTACAAAAAAGAACTATTCATTAGGCAATATAGGGAAACTCCATAAATTCAAAAAGATTAATTTCTTATAGAATACTCTACAACCAAAATTAATACAAATAAAAGTTAATATCAGAAGAATACTTAACATCCCCTACATTTGGAAACAAAATAACATCTGGGCTAGAAAAAGAAATCATAAAGGAAATTAAGAAATATTTATAACTGAATGTTAATTAAAACTCTGCATGTCAAAAAAATCTGCGGGAAACAGCTAAAGCAATACTTAGAGGGAATTTTATAGCTTAAACACTTTAGGAGAAAATAGTAAAGACAAAAAAAAAATGAACTAAGCATTCAAATCAGGAAAATGGAAAAAAGAGCAATAGAACAAACCCAATAAAACACAACACACAGAAACCCTGAAGAATAGAAAACAGAGAATCAAATAGAGAAAATAAACAAACCCAAAAGCTATCTGTTTGAAAACATTAATTATACGTAGACTTCAAGCAAGAATAATCAATAACAAAAAATAAATAACTATAGGAGAGATCTTAAAAAAAGAGTATTATGAACAACTTAAGTTAATAATTTGAAAACATAAAAATATTGGCATAAAAAATAGGGAACTTGAATTGATCAAAAAGTAACAAAAATTCAAATGACACTCAAAGCCTCTTCTTACTAAACCCCCAAAAAATCCAGACACAAATAGTTTTATAATGTTTTACCAAAAACTTAAGGAATTGTTCATTTGTATCTCCTATAAGATTTTCCAGAAAGTAGAAGAGCAGTTCTTGTCCAGCTTATTTTGAGGAACTAGTAAAATCTTGTTTACAAAACCCGATAAGGGCATTTCACTTATTAATGTCAAAAACCAAAAACCAAACCCATTGTCATCAAGTCAGTTCCGACTCATAGTGACCCTGTAGGACTGAGAAGAACTTCCCCATAGGGTTTCTGGTGGTGCAGTGGTTAAAGCACTTGACTGCTAACCAAAAGGTTGGCAGTTCGAAACCACCAGTGGCTCTGTGGGAGAAAGATGCAGCAGTCTGCTTCCATAGACATGTACAGCCCTGGGAACCCTGTGGGGTTGCTGCGAGTCAGCATCAACTAGATGGCAGTGATAACCTATTAATGTAGATGTGAAAATCCTAAATAAAATATTAGCTAACTTAATTGAATAGTATATTAAAAACCAGATGATGATAAAGTATGGTACCTTCCAGGAATACAAGGACGGTTCAACACCAGAAAAGTATCATAAAAAAATTAAAATGAGACACAGGTATTGGATACAACTGCCATTGTTTGCATATGATATGATGATTTACCAAGAAAAAACAAGAGAATTGACAAAATACTAGTACTAATAGGAGAATTCAGCCAGATTTCAAGATCAACTTACCAAATCAATGGCATTTCACTATACCTGCAGTAATCAACCAGGAATATAATAAAAATAAGACACCATTATCAGCTCAAACTATATGTTATTTAGGAATTAATTTAAGTATAAAATAATACAACTAATAAAAATTGAGAGGAGAGGGTGGTAAGAAATTGGGAGACAGAATAAGCTTTTTCTGTCAGAGAGTCAGAAGATACCATTTTTAATTTACTAAGTTAAAAAAACAAGAGCGGTAGCACTACTGCCTAAATTTGGGTTGCTGTTGTTAGTTGTGGTCAGTTAACTCTGACACATGGCGATGTCACGTGTGCAGAGTAGAAATGCTCCATAAAGTTTTCAAGGCCGTCACTTTTCAGAAGCAGATTGCCAGGCCTGTCTTCTGAGGTGCTTCTGGGTGGATCTGAACCGCCAACCTTTTTGTTTCTAGCCGAGCACTTAACTGTTTGTGTCACTTGGTGAAAGAAGAGGATACATACTAACTTTTGTGATTGCTCCTACGAGGGAACTCAAAGATTCAGTTCAGATAAATAGAAAACTATGGATATTACAGACAGTTATAATTGTAAACATTAACCTAGAATAAAAAAAAAAGCGTGCATAAAGATCAGAAAATAAATAAAAAAGCAAAAGCAAGTAAAATAAAGACTTAAAAAAGCTATGAAAATTAAAAAGACAGCATAAAATAATATTCCAGAATTAAAATCAGATTTGACATGTCTCTAAATGTAACTAGGCTTATTTCATCTACTAAAAAAATATATTTTCAGACTGGATCACAAAGCAAAAGCCAACAACTAACTCTGTGCTGTAGAAAAGAGACACAAAATAGTGATTTATAAAGCTTGAAAATGAATGCACAAGGTATACAAGAAAGCAAACAAACAGAAAATGGAGTAACAGTCTTAATAACAGTGGAATTCAAGCCAAAAAAATATTAGACAAGAAAAATAAGATGTCAAAGAGTAAGAACTGGTAGTCTGTTACAAAGGAAGCAAAGAGATTTATTGGAGGCCAAGAAAATAGTTCCAACTGGGGAAACGTTCAGATCGCAAAGTGAAACCAAACGCTCTGACGAACTGAAGATGAACAGATACATTTACACAGTAAAATCGAGAACTTGCAGGACAATTTTCTAATTGGTGCTTACAACTTTAGGGAAGTGGGAGGCGGGACAATTGAAAGCTGGGGAAGGGTAGGGACTGGTGCATAGCATATATGTGGGTTATCTAGATCGGTTACTTTCCTAAAGGTATGTGACTAAAGCGGGGTGTGCAGGGTGGTCATAAGACAACCACGAAACAGTTCCAGGAATTGTTTTTGAAACAATAAGGATCTTAAAATAGATTGTTATTTTACATTTAATTGGTTGACCTTTAAGTCTGACAAGCAACAGCAAGTTTTAACTGAAACTTCCTAAAACAAGGCACCTCATATGATTTCTGATAAAGCCACCTGCATCAAGATCCCCTAACCCCAGAGAAAAACATTTCCTGAGTTACACGCTTAAGTCTGTACAAACGTTAATGGTTGTTGGGGAACTGAGCAAGAGTTAAGATGAAGCTTGAACTGAGGCTTAAGCCAGCCATTTTACTAAGGTCAGTTGCCTGAAATTTCAAGCTCTCGCACAAAGGGCACTATAAGTTAAAGGGTACAATGCATAATTCCGATTTATTGTTGATATTTATGCACCAAATAACATAGTAACAACTATTATAAAGCAAAAATTACAAGAGTAGACACACATGTACTAATAGGAGATGACATTAATTCATTTCTCTCAGTCCAAGGTAAATCAAGTGAACTAGTGTAAGAAAGTTTATAGGAGACCTAAACAATATAATCAACCAGACAGAATAATGGAGATAGATTGAACTCTGTTTATCAGTTGATAATAGAGAATATACTTTCTTTTCATGTGCATATGGAATATTCATAAAAATTTAATGATATATTAGGTCACAAAGAAAAATCTAAATAAATTCTTAAGGATAAATAATAAATGCAATATTCTCTAATAATACAGTAAGATTAGAAATTAGAGACAAAATCAGAAAATAAAAGGGTCCTTTGATCTGTAAATTAAAAACAAGAAAAACCTGTCTTAAAGAATACTCAGGAAAAAGAGGAAGTACTAATTAAAATTATAGAATTTCTGGAAAACAATGATTATGAAAATCCTACATATCAGAAGTTATGGCATATAACTAAAGTAGTGCTTAGAGAAAAATTATAGTCTTAAAAACTTATATTAGTAAACAAAGAAAGAACTAAATGAATTAGATATCTTAGTCAAAAAGCTGGAAAAAGAAAAAACCCAGAGGAATGAAAAAAGATTAAAAATGGTAAAAACAGATACTAGAAAGTTAGAAAACAGTAAAAGATGTATTATATAAATAATAATAAATAATAAATATTAATTTATTGAGAGCAATAAATTAGAAAAATTGCTAGATAATCTAACTAATGAAGATAGCACAAATTAAGAAAATAAGAAATGAATGGGAGAATAAACTCAAAAACAAAGAAAATTAAAAGGATTGTAAGAGTGGTTTGTCCAACTCTATACTAAAATATTTCAAGGCCTGAGTTAAATAAGAATATTGTTTAATTTAACAAAATTGATCCTAGAAGAGATAGAAAGTCTAAATGGACTTATTCTCATAGAATAGAACCATGACTACCCTGTCATGAAACTCCTGGTCCAGATGATATTAGAGGGAAACTCTTCCAAACCTTTAAAGAACAGATAATTCTGAAGCTGTTTGCACTGTATTTTCTAAAATTAACACACACACACACACACCCTTTTTTTTTTAAAGAAAGTTCCATTGAAAGGAAACAATGTTTAAAGGCCTGACGAATGATAAGGACTTGGAAGAGCCACAGAACAGTGAGAAGTTCAGAGTGGAAAGAATATGGAGGAGAAGCGGGTAGAGGAAGGAAAGGTAGGATATACTAGGTCCAGCCAGATTGTGAATTATCTTGGCATTATACACCAAGATAATTAATTTGGATTTTGTACTACAGGCAACATTGATCCAACAGTGGCTTTATGTGATCAACCGTATGTTTTAAGAAAGTAACTCTGGTGGCCATATGGAAACACACTGGAGTGCAGGAAATAGTAGAAGGCTGTTTAATAGAAGAAGCAAGAAATACTGAGATTCTACCTAGACTAAGGCAATGGCTGTGAGGTTGTGTATATAAGAGAGACAATAAAGGGCTCTATAATTATAATGTGTAATTTTAATGATCATAAAATATTTACATTTTAAAGTATTTTTAATAACTCTGATCTAATTTGATTCTAAGAGCACCCTTATAAAGTAGGAAGAGCAGACACTATTATCCCCATTTAACCCTACAGGACAGAGTAGAACTGACTCATAGGCTTTCCAAGGAGTGGCTGGTGGATTCAAACTGCTGACCTTTTGGTTAGCAGCTGTAGCTCTTAACCATTCTGCCACCAGGGCTCCATTTGAAAGATGAACAAGTTGAGAAACAAAATATGTAATAGTTTTCCTTGCTTAAATGTACACAGTTCATTTTTCTTTTCATTATGTTATGGTATGCTAAAAGCTCTTATTTCTCCCCAATGGGAAAAATATATCTCCAATTATTTTTTTCCCAAAATTATAACATGTATACAGTATTTCAGAAACAACTGGAATATTCCACATCTACAACATTTGTGACTATTTTCAAAGGTCTTATTACCTCCAAGGCAAGTTGATTTACATTAGGAACTGTAGCTCCAGGAAAAATATCTCCTATAATCTTTTCAAAAAGTGGGACATCACCAGGAAGAAATTTTGGTAAACTAGCTTCTCTTATAGCCTGGATAATGATCAGAGTTTCATCTGTTTCAGAAAGACTCTCACCAGTGTTACTTTAATGGTGGAAGAAAACAAACATAAAGAACAAGTTAGCAGGTATGCTTTGCTGACATTAAAGACAATATTCTTTTGTAGGAGTGATCATTCCATTATTCTTTCCTGCTCTCCCTCTCTACAATGCAGCCATGTGGTTTGGCTGGGATTAATCTGGTCTCCAGGTCCAGAGATGAGCCTTGA
Organism: Dugong dugon; assembly: GCA_030035585.1. NCBI lineage: Eukaryota > Metazoa > Chordata > Mammalia > Sirenia > Dugongidae > Dugong > Dugong dugon. The sequence continues at coordinate 14,478,545 of CM057469.1, read as the reverse complement.
CTGGTCTAGAACAATCTGGGTAATGTCATTCCCCAGTGACTGATTCAGGATGGGCATTATATCAATCAGGGTTTTTAACTGCAAACAACAGAAATGAATTCAGGCTAATATCAAATGGAAAATAACTACTAAAAATCTCTAGCAGGGCCAAAGAACTAGTTTTGTAGGCTATTCATCTGGGAACAATGGCCAAAATCATGCTACAGAACTGGCCCTATGAAGGTATGATGCCACCATCAATGGGTCCAGAGAGCAGTGGCTGTCCCACCAATACCACTGATAACTGGCACTAGAACAGCTTGCTGTCTCTGCTGCTTCTGGTAACTGGATATAGCTGTTGCCACTGCTGTCACCGTCTCCAGAAAAGGCTCTGTGTATAGCCTATTCCTTTTTTTTTTTTTAGAGCAGTTTTAGGTTTATAGAAAAATTAAGCAGAAATAACAGAGAATTACCAAATACTCCCTCTACTCTCGCCCACAGTTTCCCTTATTAACATCTTGCATTGTAGTACATTTGTTACAGTTGATGAACCAGTATCGATAAATTACTATTAACCAACAGCAACTAACTGCAACAACATTATTAACCAAGGTCCATAGTTCATATTAGGGTTTATTCTTTGTGTGGTACAGTTGTATGGGTTTTGACAAATGCATAATATCCTATGTCCATGGTTACAGCATCATACGGAGTAATTTCACTGCCCTAAAAATCCCGTGTTCTACCTGTTCACTCCTCCCCCATCGATCACCCCTCTTCCCCAGAACTGAACCCTGGCAATCACTTATCTTTTTACTTGTCTCTACAGTTTTGCCTTTTCAAGAATGTCATATAATTGAACTATACAATATGTAGCCTTCAGACTGACTTCTCTCACTTAGTAATTTAAGGTTCCTCCATGTCTTCTCCTGGCTTGATAGCTTATTTCTTTTTATCATTGAATAATATTCCTTGTATGGATGTACTACAGTTTATTAATTGCCCTATTGAAGGACATGTTGGTTGCTTCCACTTTTTGGCAATTCTGAATAAAGCTACTATAAACATTTGTTTCCGAGTTTTTATGTGAACATAAGCTTTCAGCTCATTTGGGGAATATCTTAGTTTCTATAAAAGAAATACCACAGGTGGGTGGCTTTAAAGAACAGAAATTTATTTTCTTACAGTTTAGGAGGCTAGCAGTCCTAATTCAGAGCACTGGCTCTAGGGGAAGGCTTTCTCTGTCCACTCGAGGGAAAATCCTTATCTCAGCTTCTCTAGTATTCTTGGCATACCTTGGAGACCTCTATGAGGCATCTATCTTTCCCCCATTCATGCTTACTTGCTTCTGTGCCTAATCTGCTCCATTTATATCTCAAATGTGATTGGCTTAAGACACACCCTATATTGATATGACTTCATTAACATAAGAAAGAAAACTCTATTCCTAAATGGGATTACATCCACAGGTATGTGGGTTAAAACTCTATTCCTAAATGAGATTACACCCACAGATATAGAAGTTAGGATTTACAACACATATTTTGGGAGACACAATTAAATCCATAACAGGTGAACCTAGGAACATGACGGGGTTCCATTCTGAGGACTCTGTCATAAGTCTGTTCTGATGTGTCAGATATCTTTTTTTTAGTTTTCATTCTTATTGCCTTTTATTATCAGTATCTTTATAAATCTGATCTTTATTTGTCTTTAGGGGTTGGCGTGAGAATGATAACATCAGCGAATTACTTGCTGCAACATTGTATGTAGTACATATTACTAACTATATGATGACCCTCTACTCTACCAAGCATGATGTCCTTCTGATAACATGTCTAAAGTATGTGAGACAAAGTCTTGCCATCCTTGCCTCTAATGACCATTCTGACTGTACTTCTAAGACAGATTTGTTTGTTCTTCTGGCAGTCCGTGGTATATTCAATATTCTTCGCCAACACCATAAATTAAGTGCATCAATTCTTCTTCGGTCTTCCTTAATCATTGTTCAGCTTTTCCATGCATATGAGGCAATTGAAAACAACATTGCTTGGGTCAGGCGCACCTTAGTCTTTAAAGTGACATTTTTGCTTTTTAACACTCTGAAGATGTCTTTTGCAGGAGATTTGCCCAATGCAATGCGTCATTTGATTTCTTGACTGTTGCTTCCATGGACATTGCTTGTGGATCCAAGTAAAATGAAATCCTTGACAACTTCAGTATTTTCTCCCTTCATCATGATGTTGCTTATTGCTCCAGTTGTAAGGATTTTTGTTTTCTTTATGTTGATGTGTAATCCATACTGAAGGCTGTGGTCTTTGATCTTCACCAGTAAGTGTTTCAAGTCCTCTTCACTTTCAGCAAGCAAGGTTCTGTCATCTGCATTGTCTTCCTCCAATCCTGATGCCCCATTCTTCTTCATGTAGTCCAGTTTCTTGGGATTCTTTGCTCAGCATACAGATTGAATAAATATGGTGAAAGGATACAACCCTGATGCACACCCTTCCTGACTTTAAACCACACAGTAGCCCTTACTCTGTTCAAACAACTGCCTCTTAGTCTAAGTACAGGTTCCTCATGAGCACAATTAAGTGTTCTGGAATTCCCATTCTTTGCAATTTTATCCATAATTTGTTGTGATCCACACAGTTGCATGCCTTTGCATACTCTATAAAACACAGGTAAACATTCTTCTAGTATTCTCTGCTTTCAGCCAAGATCCATCGGCCATCAGCAATATCCCTGGTTCCATGTCCTCTTCTGAATCCCGCTTGAATTTCTGGCAGTTCCCTGTCGATGTACTGCTGCAGCCACTTTTGAAAGATCTTCAGCAGAATTTTACTTGTGTCTTATATTAATAATATTGTTTGATAATTTCTGAATTCTGCTGGATCACCTTTCTTTGGAATGGGTACAAATATGGATCTCTTCCAGTCGGTTGGCCAGGTAGCTGTCTTCCAAATTTCTTGGCATAGACAAGTGAGCGCTTCCAGTGCTGCATCCTTTTGTTGAAACATCTCAATTGGTATTCCATCAATTCCTGGAGCCTTGTTTTTTGCCAATTCCTTCAGTGCAGCTTGGACCTCTTCCTTTAGTACCATTGGTTCTTGATCATATGCTACCTCCTGAAATGGTTAAATGTCAACCAATTCTTTTTTGATACAGTGACTCTGTGTATTCCTTCCATCTTCTTTTGATACTTCCTGTGTTGTTTGATATTTTCCCCATAGACTTCTTCAATATTGCAACTTGAGGCTTGAATTTTTTCTTCAGTTTTTTCAGGTTGAGAAATGCCAGGGGTGTTCTTCCTCTTGGTTTTCTATCTCCAGGTCTTTGCAAATTTCATTATAATATTTTACTTTGTCTTCTCGAGTCGCCCTTTGAAATCTTCTGTTCAGCTCTTTTACTTCATCATTGCTTCCATTTGCTTTAGCTATTCGACATTCCAAAGCAAATTTCAGAGTCTCTTCTGACATCCATTTTGGTCTTTTCTTTCTTTCCTGACCCTTAATGACCTCTTGCTTTCTCCATGTATAATGTCCTTGATGTCATTCCACAACTCATCTGGTTTTCAGTCATTAGTGTTCAATGCATTCAATCTATTCCTGAGGCCGTCTCTAAATTCAGGTGGAATACACTCAAGATCATACTTTGGCTCTTATAGACTTGTTCTAATTTTCTTCAACTTCAGCTTGAACCTGCATATGAGCAATTGATTGTCTGTTCTGCAGGGGCCTCGTTCTGACAGACGATACTGAGTCTTTCCATCGTCTCTTTCCACAGATGTAGTCGATTTGATTCATGTGTATTCCATCTGGCGAGGTTCACATGTACAGTTGCAGTTTATGTTGGTGGAAAAAGGTATTTCCAGTGAAGAAGTCGTTGGTCTTCCAAAATTTCACCATGTGATCTCTGGCATCATTTCTATCACCAAGGTCCTAATTTCCAACTATCAATCCTTCTTCTTTGTTTCCAACTTTCACATTCCAATTGCCAGTAATTATCAATGCATCTTGATTGCATATTTGATCAACTTCAGACTGCAGAAGTTGGTAAAAATCTTCAATTTTTTCATCTTTGGCCTTAGTGATTTGTGCGTAACTTTGAATAATAGTCATATTAACTAGTCTTCCTTGTAGGCGTATTGGATATTATCCTATCACTGACAGCACTGTACCTCAGGATAGATTTTGAAATATTCTTTTTGATGATGAACTCAATGCCATTCCTCTTCAATTTGTCATTCCCGACATAGGAGACCATATAATTGTCTGATTCAAAATGACCAATACGAGTCCATTTCAGCTCACTAATGCCTAGGATATCGATGTTTATGTGTTCCATTTTTGACAACTTCCAATTATCCTAGATTCATACTTCGTACATTCCACATTCCAATTGTTAATGGATGTTTGCAACAGTTTCTTCTCATTTTGAGTCATGCCACATCAGCAGATGAAGGTCCTGAAAGCTCGACTCCACCCACATCATTAAGATCAATTCTACTTTAAGGAGGCAGCTCTTCTCCAGTTGTATTTTGAGTGCCTTCTGACCTGAGGGGCTCATCTTCTGGCGTTATATCAGACAATGTTCTGCTGCTATTCATAAAATTTTCACTGGCCAGTTTTTTCAGAAGTAGACTGTCAGGCCCTTCTTCCTAGTCTGTCTTAGTGTGGAAGCTCCACTGAAAGCTGTCCACCAAGGGTGACCCTGCTGGTATTTGAAATTCCGGTGGCAAAGCTTCCAGTATCACAGCAACACTCAAGCCACCACAGTACAACAAACTGACCAGCACATGGTGGTTTTTGGAACCAGATGAGACTTATTTTGTGCCCCAGAACTATGGTAAGACTTATGTGTCAAGTGTACTTGAAGATACATGAATTCTCTAGTTGTTAACAAGCAAATATTTCTTACCAAGGGATTCCTAGCACTCTGTCTATTGGACAGTTTTCTAAACAAAATGGGAGATTTGGGAAAATCTCTTTAAGGGAATGAGGAAGAAATCTGCCTGCAGTAGGCAAAAAAGCCACCCAACGCCCTAAGATCTATTCACTTCCTAATCCCTGTAACCTGTGAATATTACCTGTGAATATATGGCAAAAGATACGATTAAGTTGAAGATCTTGAGGAGAAGAGCTTACCCTAGACTGTCCAGATCTAAATGTAATCACAAGTATCCTTAAGTGAGAGAGGCACAGACACACAGAAGAGAAGGTGATGTGAAGATGGAGGCAGAGATTAGTGATACAGCTTCAAGCCAAAGAATGCCAGCAACCACCAGAAGCTGGGTATGCAAGGAATGGAAGCTCCCCTAGAGCCTCTGGAGCACGTGGTCAGACCAACAACCTTGATTTCAGACTTCTAGCCTCAGGAAATGTGTGAAAATACATTTCTGTTATTTTAAGTCCCCAAGTTTATGGCAATTTGTTACAGCAGCCCCAGGAAATGGATACTTTTTAAAAAAAATTTAAACACCCTGAAATTCTATTTGGGAGTTATGGTTGGGCTGACCCAACATTATCTAGAAAGAGAAGGCAGAAAAAACGGAGAGTTGAATTCCTCTGCACCAGAAAACGAGAGAAGTTCGTCGTATTTTTGGCTGCTTAAGAGAGAAAATCAGGAGTCTTGGGAAGAATAGGGTGGAGTGGAAGGAGACAAAGGGACAGAGAAGAAGAGAGAAAAGAGGCAAAAAGAACTATAATTTTGGGGGCAGGAAGGGGCAAGAGACTTAAAAAGCAAAATTGTCTCAGACAAAGGAATTTCCCAATCCTCCTCATGGTATGGTCAGCTTCCCACAACCACATCATTTATGTGGTGCTTTGGGGAAATCAAAAGAAGTGGGGCTGTCACACTTCTGTCAGCACAGATCAGGGAGAAAAGAGCTGCTCTGAGTGACAGGAAACAGACTGAGAGTGCGGCGGGAACAGGAACTCAGATCAAAGGGTGCCCATGAGAACTGAGTTTTCTGCCATCTGAAGAAAACTAATGCGGTACTTTGAAAGGACAACAGTACCACATTTGTTGGAATATTTATTTATGTGAAGAACTAAGTGACTCTAAGACTGGAGGACTTGGGGACATCAAGGAGCAACACTTGGGTTTCACATAGAGTACAATTTCTAATTTTTTTAAAATTAAAGAGCATTTCATAATAGACACCTATTTACATGCCATCAATATTATGTAGGTAGGCTGCCATTTTGTAATATATGTCTCAGTTGTTTATTTTTAAGAAATAAAATGTTTCAGATGGAGTTTAAGCTTATCCCTTAATCTGTGCCCACCCCCCATGCAACATTTTGTACTTTTTACTACACATGTATGTTTTGTGCAGTAAGCAATGTATATTATTTTCTGTGTTTAAAAAATTCATACAAATGGCATCACATTGATGTATCTTTTTGCAACGAATTCATCACTATGTTTTTCATTTAGTTTTTAAATAGGTAATATGTGCATATTGCCTCAAGTCAAACAGTACAGAAATGTAGACACTGAGAAGTCTTTACCTGAACCAGTCTCTTCCAGCTTTATCAGTAGTGTAAAAGAATGCCTTACTGACAGAAAGGTCTGTTTAAATTTTATATTTTTTCCCTTTTGATAAGAGAGAGACAGCATTTCACTGAGTGCATTTCTCTCATGAGTGGAGTTGATGGCATTTTCATATATTCAAGGAACTTCTAGATTTCATTTTTTGAGAAAATATCTGCTGATGTCCTTTGTCCATTTTTTCCAATTGGTTCTTGGTTTTTTCCCAATTTTCTAGAAATTCTTTTATATATTATGGCGATGAGTTATTTGACTGTGATATGAGTTGCAATATCGACATTTTGTTTCTTCAAATACTTTCATGTTTTAAATTTTTTACACTAAAAATCTTTGATCCTCTTAGTTTATCCTGGTGAATGACATAAACCATGGTTGCAAACTGATCTTTATCCAGATGGCTATTAAGTTTTCCCAGCACCATTTGTTAGAAAGTCTATTCTTACCCCTGATTTACAATACTAAATGCCCATTGTATTTCAATCTATTTCTGGACTTTTTATTCTGTTCCATCAGTTTGCCTTTCTACTCATGATTCAGTACCACAATGTTTTAATTATTGAGACTTTATAATATGTCTTAGAATTTAAAGGGATATTTCTCTTTCATTCCTCTTGCTTTTCAGTAGATTTCTAGGTAGACTTACTTATTTTTAATAAGAATTTTAGGATCAGCTTGCCTAAAATCAAACAAACAAAAAACTCTTTTTGTATTTTTTACTGGGGTTTTATTTCCATTCATAAATTAACATTTGGAGTATTTAAATCTTTATGATGTTAAGCCCTTTACAATGTTGTGTTATGATATTAAGAACATGGTGTATTTCATTTATTCAAGTTTTCATTTGTGTCTTTCAGTAGTGTTTTAAAGTTTGCTTCACATGGGTTTTGCGCATTTCTCATATATGCATATTCGTGTAGGTCTTATATTTTCTTACTAAGTTATTGCTCTTCTAAATGGGACCTTTTATTCCTTCTATCTTTTATTATATAAAAGGTAAAGCATACTTTTTAAAGAATAGGCTCCACTGGGGAAAGGGTGTTGTTGTTGTTAGTTGTTGTCAAGTCAATTCCAACTATGGCGACCCCATGTGTGCAGAGCAGTTTTGTGCAGTCTTTCTTCCTCTTTTTTTGTACTGTTCAAACAACCTCTGCCATAGTTTACTGTGACACTCCAAGGACTCCTGTTTTATCTTATCTTAACATCACTACTTATAATTGTACACATGATTTTCCCAGTGGTATATAACATCCTTTGACCTACATTATTTTATAAGTTTTTAAATTTTTCTTACTACGCTAAAATATATGTAGGAGTCTGCGGATAGTGAGGCACTTGGCTACTAACGGAAAGATTGGAGGTTCAAGTCCACCCAGAAATACCTCAAAAAAAAGGCCTGGCAATCCACTTCCAAAAAAATCACCCATAGAAAATACTGTGGAGCACAGTTATACTATGACACATGGGGTTGCCATGAGTTGGAGTTGACTCTAAGGCAAGTGGTGGTGGGAAACATATATATACCATACGCCATCTTAACCACTTTTAAGTGTGCGGCATTAAATACATTCACAATGTTGTGCAGTCACCACTATCTATTTCCAAAATTTTCATCACACAAACAGAAACTCTGTACCAATGAGTACAATGGGTACAATAACTCCCCATAACTTCCTCACCCCTGCCACCAGTAACCTCTAATCTACTTTCTGTCTCTATGTGTTTGTCTAGTGTAGATATTTCATGTAAGTGGAATCATACAGTATTTGTTCTTCTCTGTCTGGCTTCTTTCACTCATCACGGTTTAAGGTCCAACCAGCTTGTAGTATATATCAGAACTTCATTTTTCTTTATGGCTGAATAATATTCTATTGTATGGTACACATTTTATTTATTCATTTGTCTGTTGATGAACATTTGTATTGTTTCCACTTTTTGGCTATTGTGAGTAATGCTTCTATGAACATTTGCCTACAAGTATCTAAGTCTCTGCTTTCTAATCTCCTGGGTTTGTACCTAGGTGTGGAATTACTGGGTCATATGGTAGTTCTGTGTTGAATTTTTTGAGGAACTACCAAACTGTTTTCCACTCTGGCTGCATCATTTTACATTACCACCAGTAACGCATGCAGGTTTCAATTTCTCCACATCTTTACCAACACTTGTTATCTCCCTTTTTAAAATCATAGCCAGGTGAAGTGGTATCTCATTGTTGACCTAACACTCTTAACTCAAAATTCAACTGACCATTTAAATTCCTGTTTCTTCTTTCCAGCCATTACTAGCACCGTCTTCAGGGACCTCATGCTAAAATCATAGTGATCCTATCAAACATTAAAATATTTGAGTTACTGAAGTTTCTGAAGGAAACATGGAACAATTTGGAAATAAATGCATACATGGTTAAATTATTGATCATCTATGCTATACAGAGAAATAGTGATATGATTCAAGAAACCCCTAATTCTGCTTCTAATGCTTTCACTTCCCTCCCAAACTAGTGCTCCTGTGAATCTCCATCTTAAGAGAAAGGTTGACAAGTACTGAAGAAAGGTGTTAAAGGCTATCAGTATCTGTATTAGATTTTCTCTGAAATGGAAAGAGATGAATCAAAAGAATATTGAAGAGAAGAGCACTTTGGAGATAATGTAGTTATCTGTCCAAACCATCTTGGGTGAGAAACACTCATTAAGCTGTCATATCCTGTAACAGTAATTCTCAAAGTCTGGTACTCAGGTCAGCAGCAACAGTAACACCTGAGAACTTGTTAGAAACGCAAACTCTCAAGCCGCACCCCAGACCTACCTAATTAGAAACTCTGGGGATGAGGCCCAGCAATTTGTGTTTTAAAAAGTCTTCCAAATTATTCTTATGCACAATAAAGTTTGAGAAGTACTGCTCTGATGTTAAATCTCCTTGCTTAGAGAAAATAGTCTATGCTTTAAAATAACAGATACTCTCATACTCTCTACAGGTCTCAGAGGAACGGCTTGAAACCTTGTTTACATAACCCAAAAAATCAGTTGCTCATGGCAACCCTATGTGTGTATGGTTTTTTGGAAGATCTCCAGACCTTTCTTCCAAGGTGCCTCTGGGTAGACTCTATCTTCCAACCTTTCAGCTAGCAGCCTATCTCATTAACCGTTTGCACCACCCAGGGACTTATTTACATATTGACTACATATTGCCTTATCCCCAAGTTAGTATGTGGCCTCTATTTGTGGTTAGGAATTCTAGCCCCACTATTTGTCCAGGTCATTCCTGTACGAATACTATAAACAGAAAAGACTCATTTAAGGTTATTTTTATTTTTATATAATCACTTTAAAATATTTCGGGAAAAGCTGTTCTTTACCTGTGGTGAGAGCTGTTTGCTACCTAATTCGTAAAGGTTAGCTAGCTTTCCAGAGAGTGTTTTCGAAGATTTGAAACCATCTGAAAACAGTATTATTTCAGCAATCATTTGATAATGCGGCACCATCATTGCCACTGGGCGAAACAGAGATTTTAAGTTATCTGGGAGTTCTACTCGACCTTTGTATCTTCACAGGATAGGAAAAGAAACAAAAAAAACAACACTTTTCAGTTTTTCAAATGAGGAACCACATAATGTAATTTCCCCCCACATAATTCTATAGCTTTTTATGTGCTCTTTATCTGAAAACAGGAAGTTTACAAGATGGTTTGTATTGTACATTTTATCTCACAGAGCTTTTGGTTTGCCATTCTTTTTTCCTGTTCCTTCTCCCACAATTCACCTCAAATCAATTTCTTTTGATTCTTTGGACTAGCAGAGCAATAAATCAACAGATATTCATTGAACCTGCTCAGCTTCCACTCTCCATAACCATCGGATCCTTATCCCTCCTGCCACTCTCATCAGCTTTTCTGCCTGTGTCCTCTTTGTGACAAACTGCAGGCCTCCTTTCTTCAGCTACTCATGAAGTGAAAATGCCTCTTGGGCAGAAGCTGATTGTGAGATCATCCATATGGTTAAGTGTAGAGTTGCAGCTGTTCATAGATGGTGGGTAGCGGAGGGATTTAGAGATGGGGTGGAGGGTGAATGATAGATAGACAATGTCAGACAACTCCATCTGTGAGAAAGATTTAAGGAAAGGATTTTGGCCTGTGATCACTCCTACCACAGACTCACTGATACTTACCCAGGATTCATGGTGATAAATATTGCACAAGACATATTGATACGAATTTCTTTTCCTTCCAGTACAAACCTATAATACATTACAGTATACATCACAAAGAGAACTATTTTCTCTAGGCCAAAGTATGTAAAAACTACAAGTAAGCTTGGGAACTTTCCTAAGGCTGTGTTACATTTAAACCCAAACAGAGCCAGGGGCAGATTACCCAGTAAGCAAGGTAAGCATAGGCTGACTTGTGCTTACCTTGTTTACTGTAATCTGTAGTACAGGGTATAACAGTTTGGACAAAATACATGAGAGTAAACCCAGAGTGAGTGTCAATTAGCTTAATCATCAAGTTAGAAATATTAGATTTTAATAGAAATTTAAACCTACAAACCCACTTATATCTATCAAGTAAATCATGTGAGTTCCTGAGTTTATCTGAAGAGGGAACATTTTTGCTTTTATTAATAAACATTAGAAATTCTAACATAAAAATACTGTTATTTTAGGGCTTTTCAATAAAAGCACATTAATGAGAGTAATCAGGCAGAAGTGGCTTCAGGTATGTGGCCAGTATGATTTTGTTTTTTAAAAAGGATACAAAGTAGAATGAAAGAAAAAGAACTTCGGTTTCTTCAAATGCAGTGTAGTACTGCATATGAGACGGTACTAAGAGAATTTAAGTTAGAATTACTTTAATTCTGAAGTATTCAGAATATATCTGCATTCTTTTCCTGGTAGGTCAGGAGACTGTTCCAAACTCAGTGAAGAATTTCGTTATCTCCAAGGTGATGTGAAAGTTAGTTATATATATTTTCACGTTATTTGCCAAGCAAAGGAAACAGATAACTACCATTCCCTTTGTTACATGTTTCCAAAAAAAAACCTCATACTTGTTTTTGAAGAAAAATATTTAACCATAATTAACTAAACAGTAAATGTAGGTCAGATTTTCATTCAAATCTATAAACATATTAACAAATACCTGACAGAATAGCTGTCTTTCGCTTCCTTAATTGTTAAGATTTGTGAGGCAATAACAGAGAGCACTTCCACATCAATTTGATTGAATTCATCAAAACAACACCACGCTCCTGACTGAACTAGTCCAAACAAGAATTTTCCTATTATCTTAAAAAAAAAAAAAAAAGATTAATTACAAACAGTATTATAAAGCTGGGAAAATTTAGTGGGATATTAATTTGTGCATGTTCTTCTCACCTTTCTCAAACCAAGCAAACACCTTTTGCATTTCCTCACCTCAGGTATTTCTGTAGGGCTGAAAGCAGCAGCAGCTTAGAATCTAGATGAGTCAACTACTCTGCCTGTCTTTTGTTAGAGCAGTAGCAACCTCTGATGCTCACAGAGACCATGTGGCGCACAAGGTGGACACTACCCCCGTGGGTGCCATTTACCTCACATAGTTGTACACTGGGGTAAGGAGTCTACAGTTTTCTGGCAGATGGCCATAAAGTGTCTGGAAGTTAGGTGCGCCTTTTTCTAGATCAAGGCAAGACTCCTTATGACTTAGTGGTGGGCTGCTGGTAGGTAATGCAGATGAGTGAATCAGGGCCAGTTTAAGACAAGAAGTGGACTCTGGGCCAGACTCGAATGCTCAGTTTCTGCCAGTTACTACTGGGTAGGTCCAAGGTGGCCAGACCCTCCAGTGTTCTGTGAGGGGCTGGAAGTCTGCAATGTAATCTACTGCTTTGTAAAGGTTAGAAACTGAAACAAAAACAAAACAAACAAAACCACTGCCAAGCCAAACAACATCTGTGGGCTGAATACAGGTTGAGAATACAGGTTGTGCAATACTCCCAGAGAGGGAAGGAAAAGGGGATGAAAGAGAGTGAGGGAACCTCAGACCGGAAGGGTACAGAAGTTGGTTCTTCCCATTGGGCAGCAAAGAAATCGGATCTTGTCTTTATAAAATTTTTGATATTATGTTCACCATGGAGATTTTTCTGCATTAATTTTAATTTTTTAAAAAAGATTGCATTAAAACATTATTTATCTTGATTACTAGTTTTTTTAGCTCCTCCTTAAATTTTCCTCAGGAGGCAACTGCCTCGCTTACCTCACCCCAGTCCCAGTCCTTGAACCCTGGTGGCGCAGTGATTTAGGGCACAGCTGTTAACCATAAGGTTGACAGTTCGAATCCACCAGCCACTCCCTGGAAACCCTATGGGGCAGTTCTACTCTGTCCCATGGGGTCGCTGTGAGTCGGAATCGACTGGACAGCAACAGGTTTGCTTGTTTGGTTTTAGTCCCAGTCCTGCTCGGCCCTGCTGGAGGGTAGTTTGCAGGAAGGTAGCAACAGACTCAGTTAGGTAGGTGTCTTCAATATAATAACTGCATTTGCTTATTTATATTTATTGATATTTTTAGTGTGCTAAATGAGCACAAACTGGGAATGCAGAATCTCAGAGGTAATGTGCATTGAACTCCAGATGAAATGACAGCAATAAAATGTGAAAGGTTTGGACTTAATATGCAAAACAAAATAAATTGTAGTGTTTTGAAACTTACGATAAATTTCTAACAGGCACAGAGGTACATGAAATTTTAATAACGGATTTAAATATTTCACAATGTTATCAGATATGTTTTAGATACTGTGCAGCCAAAACAAAACAAAGCCGACTTAAGAAGCAGTTCACTTGAACTAAAAACAAACTATAATTTTTAAATTTCTATTATATTCTAGGAAACCCTGGCGCCATAGTGGTTAAGAGCTATGACTGCTAACCAAAGGTTAACCAAAGGTTTGGTTAGCAGTTCAAATCCACTGACACTCCTTAGAAACTCTATGGGGCAGTTCTACTCTGTCCTTTAGGGTTTCTAGGAGTTGTAATCAACTTGATGGCAATGAGTTTGGTTTTTTTTTTTGCTTTATTACATTCTAAGTTTTCATTATATTCTATTCTTTAAAAGAATTAATAGCATTTATAGTTCTTTTAATACTTAACGTCTCTCTAAGGTAAACATTTTCCTTGTTCTTTCGTTCCCCAGTGACTTCTTTTTATTATGTGTACAATGTCTTCTCATGCATACGTATTATTAAGGTTACCTTGTAATCCAAATCCTCAAAACAGTTGAAGACCACACAATGTTTGCCTAAGGACTGGGAAACAAAATATTACTTTAATATATTTCTTGAATTATAACAAGAAATATTAATTTAAAAACTACTACAGAAATGTCATTATTCTTTTAAGAAAACCTTTGCAATAAAAAGACGAATTAGATAGCAAATTTAGAGATTCGCAAAACTTAGTGTAGTATAAATGTAGTTATACTATTACAGTTTTATTGATTAGTACATGATTTTACACAAAACTACTAATAAACGAAGAAAATGTAACTATGCCCTTTGCTTTCATCCATTGCTTCTTTCTCTCTTTGGCATACACACGGTGCTATGAATCACAAAGACTAGCCAAAGTCTGTGTATGAGGCTCAAAAGGAATCACCCCTACTGGGTGGAAGGAGGGGGAGAAGACTATCTATCATTCACATGTCAGTAGGTTAGTATAGTGGTATTCCGAGTAAATACGTTAGAAAGCATACATTGGCTTACTGAGATCCCAAGTCCCAGCATACAACAAGTATTCAAAAATTAATTGATGAATTGGATGAATTAATGAAGATGCTTGTTAAGTGCTGTGAACATCTTAACAGCTGAAATAGTGTGAATTTAAAATACTCTTGAAGTTTGTGTGGAAAAGAAAAAAAAAAGGCTTTTATTCTGAATATTGAAATCCACCCACTTTTGCTAGATCTCTGATGGTCTCGGTTTTTCCTGTACCAGCTGGACCAGCAGGGCAGCCTCCTAGATTCAAGTGGAGCGCTCCAGTGAGAGTTAACCAGCATCGGTCTGTGAGAGGTGTAACAACCAGTCTCGAGGAACAGCCCAAGTACTCATAGCCGTAAGTAAAACTGGCATCTCCTTGAGATACATAGCACAACTTTTGTCTTTCGTTCCATTTATATTGCAGATGTCTGAAAACAATATTTAAATGCTCATATTATTTGGGGAAAAATGTTTTAGGTATTTTTTCACATGCAGACATAACATAAAAATTTTTAGTGGAAGTGTAGATTAAACAAATCAAATAGAAATTAAAATCAAATGAAAAGAGTGATAAAAAATTTATCAGTGACCATAATTAGATATGAAATATGAGAACCCAGAAGATTACAAACACATGAGTGCTCTTCCCTCTAAGGCAAATGGTCTTGCTGAATCATGCTCTTTTGATGTGATGTCAGCCTAAATAGAGGGTTTACATAAGAAACAGCCCTATGACGTTTATTATGGTTTCCAGTTAGAATGTGGTTGAAAACATTGTTCATTGTACCCTGAATCCTTATTAGGAGATATCATAGACTGAATTACGTCCTCCAAAAAATGTGTTTATCAGTTTGGCTGGGTCATGATTCCTGGTAGTATGTGATTTTCCTATATGTTGTAAATCCTGTCTCTATGATGTTACTGAGGGAGGATGGGTGGCAGTTGTGTTAGTAAGGCAGGACTCAATCTACAAGATTGGATTGTATCCTGAGGCAGTCTCCTGAGCTATAAAAGACAGAAGTGAGCGGAGAGACAAGGGGACCTCATACCATCAAGAAAGCAGTGCCAGGAGCAGAGCACGTCCTTTGGACCGGGGTCCCTGTGCCGAGAAGCTCCTAGTCTGGGGGAACACTGAAGAGAAGAAGGCTGACACAGAGAGCCTTCTCCTGGAGCTGACGCCCTGAATTTGGACTTTTAGCCTACTTTACTGTGAGGAAATAAACTTCTCTTTGTTAAAGCCATCCACTTGCGGTATTTCTGTTATAGCAGCACTAGATGTCTAAGACAGGAGGGTACTTGAGGGAAATGTTATTTGTTCCATCAAAAAAATTTTTTAGAACAAGCATTTGCTTGATGAATTAAGTGCTAAATCATTATTTAAATAGAAGATTAATTTCCAGAGCCTTGACTTTTCTATTATTCTCCCCGCTTCCCGACCTTCTCGGTTCACAACACCCTTACTATATCAGTAATTTTTTCAGGGTGGCCCTAGGCCAAAAGATACCCAACTGTTCCTTTTAACTGTTAGGTCCAAAACAGTTCAATAAGTTTTTCCGTCCTAATGATGTAATAGCTTGTTTGAAAAAATTATACAAGTAAATTGAAAGAAAATTTAAAAAAAAAATTTATTCTTAAATAACCAGTTACTATTTGGTGCACTGCACAACTTGTCAAATTGGAATCAGATTGTACACTGTCAACCTAATTTCCTGTACCATACTGATTTTCAAGAGATACTTGCTTTTTATAAGAGCAACTGCCAAAAACCCAGCTTTGTAAAGGTAAGAAGTCACTGAAATATATGTGGCAAGATCTAAGGTTAAAATTGTGAACTACCCTGAGCTGGTGGTTTGCTTGGTGTTTGACAGATGTTGTGTATTGCTGCGATTCCCTCAAAAATTTACAATACCCTGCAGTACCCCCCTTGAGTTCCCTATCATGCCTTGGAGCATCTTGACACCTGGGAACTGTGGCCCTAGACTTACACAGTCTTATTAAAATCTTCTCTTTTCTAGTTTACTTTTCTATATAGGCTCTTCCACTTTTTCGTTTTCACTTTTTAAGGGAGCTAACAGAAAGTAATAATGACATACTATACTTTTTGCAGGGTGATGATTCATAAACATGGGATAGCCTCTTTAGCACTTGAGAAAGTATACAATTAATAGTGATAAATATAGCGTATGAATATATGTAAATATAAAATATTCAGTTAAATATACTCAACAAGCATTTCAGTCAAATCAACATCTTTCTGCTCTATTTTCCCTACAGTTTAAAGGAAACTGTCATACCTAAAATAAGGAAGTTTATGCTAACTGCACAATGTCTTAAAAAATTAACTTTTCTTGAGAATTAAAAACCTTAAATGATGCAGATTGGACACTTGTTTTTTTATGAACAGAGGAAAACTTTAGAAAAAAATAAATTCAAGTATTTGTAACTTCACATTTATTATAGAAATTTTATGCTTGATGTCCTCTTCTCACCAAGGTTAGTGGGCTCTACTTTTCCATATTAATTGATTCCGGGTAGAAGGGAGTTCTGAGTTAGGGAATTGTCTGGAAGTGTTCTCCAATTTGTTTCCCAATTCATCTGTTCCAGAACTGACAGCACACAGGGGGAGAAAGAGGCTTGAGGGAGAGCTCCTCTCACTACCCACTGAAAATGACTGCCCTTTGCCTCAGTGACAAAGGGAAAATACAGGCAAGAAAACTGTGCAGTCAGGTCAGGAAGATAAAGCAGAAAGAAGCAATAATGGGGGGAGTGTGATAGGTAATAAAAAAGAGAAACAAGAAAGCACACGTACTGAAAGTGATGCAGTTTGCTTAGAGTTTCTATAAATCTCAGAAAATTAAAACTTGAGTTTGACAAAGTTTGAGGTAGAGAATCAGTTTGCCTAGAGATAGGTATGTGAGAAGTAGTTGATTTTATCTAGAGTAATAATTTAGATGCACTTACCTTGTCCACTCAAAATCTTCTGCATTGAAGATATTTTTCAGTAGTAAATCTCTCACTATATCTCTACAGTGAACATAAAGGGTAAGCAATGCCCCTAATACAGCTTTTGTTCGAGAGTTATTAGTATTCAGCACTACCAGATCTACAACCTCTTCTAGACGACCTATCACACCAACATGAACTTTTTCCAAATCTTCTTTTGAATGAGAACCGACAAAACTTTTGATACAATCATTATAAAACATGATCTGGCTCTGAAAAGATAAAATATAAATATGATTATTGAAGCATATATTTCATTTTAAATTAAATCATGTTTTCATGATGTGTGTGGTGTGTGTATGTGTGTGAGGGCATTTGTGCGTATGTGAAAGAGACAGCCCACACATATGTACATATTTGAGGGTTAAAGATTGAATCTTGATTAATGTCTGTGGGGGCCTTCATTAATAAATGAAAATATACTTATCACTAATATTTACACTTTCTAAATCTTGTATTCTTAACCCATTCATTCATCACTAGGATAAATAATAACCTAGGAACTATAACAACAGTAGAAAACTTCAAGAATGAAATTAGTGTTGTTACCTTAATGAACTCAAAAGTAATATACCTAGAACATGTTATTTCCATAATCTTAATTTTCAAAACATATATCTAACAGAGGTTAGTTGATCTATCTTTCGACACTTACTCTCCCCAAGTATACCAGACCTGTGCAATTTCAGTTAGATTTTTTAGTATAAAAAAGAATCATCAGCTGGAAACTTGGAGCTAACGAAAAAAGAAAGAGAGGCAAATAGCTAAAAGTATAACGAGAGCAAAGAGTCAGAAAGAAAGAAAAAGTCAGAGGGATTAAAAGAAAGGAGAGAAGGAACAGTTGGTGACAGACACTAAGAAGAGCGCACAAGGGAAGGGGATGGCAGGGAAGGTGGCTGAAAGGTGAAGAAGAAGAAGAAAGAGAGGAGGTATGAAGTGAACAGAGACAGAAGAAAGAAAAAGAGATGGGGTTGAGGGACAAAAATGATAGAGCAGACTAGAAACAAGGACTAAAATGCATGTTGGGGGTAAATTCCATTCATGGTTTATCCTAGATTTGGAACAACAGTATATGTCTATCTCAGAAGACTATTACCTCAAAAACTTACAGCTATGCTAAACCTATTCGTTCATTCAACCAGTGGGTCAACAAGGCATTTGAGGCACTTAACACAAAGTGGGATAATCAGGAGAGGTTTGTGAAGCGGGCAATGCCTGAATGAATCTTGAAGGATAAATACAAGTTGTTTAGGTGAGTGTAGAAGTACAGCAAATAGCATGTGTGAAGACTTAGAGACACAAAATTATGATCTATTTGGAATATTACATATAGTTTGAAAGAGCTAAGAGTTGAGAAGTGGCGAAATAAACTGAACAGGTCATCAGGAGTTTTAAATATAATATTGAAGCTTTTTTCATGAAAGAATAGCTGAATTGCTTTCAAGAAGTGGAAGAATTCTATTTGTCTTTTAGAAAGACCCCTCTTGAATGCATTGTGGAGAGTGGCTTGGAGTAGGGAAAGCTATAGGGTATCCCTGAAAAAAGTGGCTTGAGGGAAGAAGAAGAAAAATATTTGAAAAGCTATTAAGAAGGCTACTAGGTTAAGGTCAGGTTGACTCTGGAAGGTAAAGGAGAGGGATATTTCCAGGATGGCTTATAGGTTTCTTGCTTGTACAATTGGATGAATCATGATTCCAGTCATAACATAGTACATACACAAGGAAGGGCATGTTGGAGTGAGGGAGCATGATGAATTTAATTTGGGATATACTGAATTTGATGTATCTAGGAAATATATAAGTGGAGCTATAGAGAAATTGACATGGGCATAATTAGCATAGATAGACAAATAAATATATATATACATATATATGTAAACATATATACATACATATACATTTTTATATATTTTATATATATAGTATATAAACCCACTCCTTACTTAGTGACATGGTTAGGTTCCAAAGACCACGTTGTTACGCGAAAATTGGCATTATATGAAAATGGAGGATGACCACATCAGATCACAAAATAGGGGATGACTACATCATTTCATAACTGCCAAATTACAACATTACACAACTTCCAAACCACTGAGAATCATGGCCAAGCAAAGTGGACACATAACCTTTACCATCACAGCCAGCATTACTCTTGCTTTGCACCTTAGCATTCATTACTGCCAGATGTGTGTTGTTAATGTGCAGAATAGTCAGTAGATTTTTTACTATTGTCATGAATGCAAAATGTTGGATAATGAGATAGTTAATAAGTAAGGAGTAGGGGTGTGTGTGTCTGTGTACTAGCGAGATTTTTCCAGAGAAAGACAGAGGGTAAGAGGGTACAAGATGAGAAACCTGGTGTATCAGTCAGTGTTCTTGACTGCAAGCAACAGAAACTAACTCTGAACTTTCCAGCAGGATGTTGTGGGCTCACAATCAGCAGATCAACAGGAGGCTACAGACTTTGAGGCTTGGGAAGTGGGCAGGAGCAAGAATCTGGGCCAGGCAGCAGGAAACAGCACAGTCAAGGTCATGCCATGGAAGAGTCTGGTCCAGATGCCGCTGTACTTCTAACCTTGAGACATTTATTCAAGGTCCACAGTGCTGGGAGAGAGTATCCAATGGGCCATGTCCACTCCCTAGGCTGTACCAACATAGGCTGAAGGAGGATTTGACCCTGATGAGGGAGAATTTGGCCCTGATGAGGGAGGATTTGGCTTCTGTAGTGGGAAGTAGGTTCTACTTCTCACAAAGACTACATACATTATAGTACATACTCTACATCCCCTTCAAAAGGCCCTGGGAAGCTAACAGAAATGGGTAGGGGCTGGATGCCAAGTAAGAAAAGTATTAACTATAACTAAGAAACTGAAATTATCAGCAAAAAATTTACTGAAGTGACGGGGTACACAAGGAAGGAAGTGAATTTAGGGGTCTGAAAGATTAAGGGATAACTGAAAGATCAACATGAGGTTCCAGTGGATGAAAGAGGTGGGAACATGGAGGTTGTAATGAAACTGTAAAACATTAGAGTTTAAAATTTCACATACAGAAGGGTAGGCTTCTAAAATTAAGATTTTTGACAGCTAACTATGTTTAAATTTCTCTCCTTCCAATATCCACTAAAGTCCCTGTAACTAAACTGTTGCCATCCAGTCGATTCCGACTCACAGTGACCCTACAGGACAGAGTACAGCTGTCCCATAGGGTTTCCAAGGCTGTAAATCTTTACGGAAGTAGACTGCCACATCTTTCTCCCACGGAGCAGCTGGTAGGCTTGAACCACAGACCTTTTGGTTAGCAGCTGAGCACTTAACTACTATGCCACCAGGTCTCCTTAAAGTACCCATAAAGTACCTAAAATTATGCAAAATCACAACAGCTGTGGAAGGTGAGATTATAGGTCAATATTTGCTGGAATTTTAGAAGATTTCTCAATTACTATTGCTTGGATAAATCCATACTGAAATTCTCTCAATGGCCAGTCCATACAGACATCTCATCATCCCCACTCCCCACAGGCATCTCTTTTTACATCCACCCAGAGACAACTCAGTCATGTAACATATGTGGGACTGCAAGAGAAAGGGGTGTTGTAAATTTCATCCTGGGATGGGAAATTAGCAGTAGGCAGGGCAGACATGGGAAAAACTTTGACAAAGTATGTTCAATGATTGAAGTTAAAGTCTATCATGAAGTATTTATGGAACAGAATACAGACAGCTTCTTATTGTTAAGCATGTTTGGAGCACCAGCAATCTGGAGACGATCCTTTCTTAGCAGAGCAAATTTGATTACTTGAATTCCTGTTAAGCCATAGAAATGTGCAGGTTGATTCATTATAATTTTTCTTGGCCTTGCAAACAAGAGCTTAAACAAGTCCTTCAGCTTAAGATCCGAAGAGTTTTGAATATCAATATTCAGTCAAATGGACAGCAAAAGGGACCAAGGAAATTTGAGAATCATAATTTGTGTCCACAATCTCAGGCTATCTTAGAAATACTTGAAAATGGCAAAGTAAAAAGATGTGATGGTATTTTTGAATTGAAGAGAGAACTACGAGGTCAAGTATGCTTTAAAAATACTTGATGGCAACCTATGGCAATATGGCGTCTACCTTCATCATCCCAGGAAAACTACATCTCCAAGGTTCGTGTTAACCTTTGTAATTGACTGACATAACGGAGTTTTCAGACTTCCTCTAGTGCATTTTTAAAATGATGACTACTCACTTTTTCTAGGAAAAAAAAAAAAAATCAAACAAAAAAGTCCTCTCTCCTCCCTTAGCTTCCATGACAATTCTCATAATTTTCCTGGCTACTCCCTCTCAGTCTTCTTCATGGATTCTCCTTCTTTTGCCTGTTCCTTAAATGCTGATGTTCCATGGGTCTTTCCTTGTCCCTCTTCCCTGATTCTACAGATGCAGCCAGGGAAATCTCACCATCTCCAGGCTTTAGCCACTACTCAAAAGAACTGTTTTGGCTTTCCTGACATCGCACTCTCCTGGTTTTCCTTCTCTTTCTCTTTAGAGCCCCAGAAAAACAATAAATAGAAAATATGCACGTTGTAGGCAGAATAACGGCTCCCTGCAAAGATATCCATGTCCTCAGCCTCGGAACCTGTGAATGTGTTACCTTATACGGCCAAAGGGACTTTGCAGGTGTTCAGGACATTAAGATGGAGAGATTATCCTGGATTATACAGGTGGGCCCAATCTAATCACATATGTCCTTAAAAATCAGAGAACCTTTTCTGGCTGTGAGCACAGGGAGATATAACTACAGAAGAATGGTCAGAAAGATGAAACATTGCTGGTTTTGAAGATGGAGGAAGGGGCCACAAGCCAAGTAATGCAGGCTCTAAAAGCTGGGAAAGGCAAGAAAATGGATTTTCCCCTACATCCTCCCAAAAAATATCAGCCTTGCTGATACCTTGATTTTAGAACAGTAAGACTTGTGTTGTATTTCTAATCTATGGAACTATAAAATAATAAATTTGTGTTGTTTTAAGCCACAAAGTTGTGGTAATTTTTTAATGGCAATAAAAGAAAACTAATACAATGCAATATAATGACATCCCAGGGAAGTAATTTATAGTTTATTTTCTTTCAAAATTTTATTAAGAATATTTTCAAAATTAGAGAGAAGTTGGCAGAATTATATAGTGAATACCTATATAACCAATTATATTCTAAAATTAACTTTTTGCTCTATTACTATATCACACATCTGTCCATCTATCTATCCATCCATCAGTACCACATTTTTTGATGCATTTCAAAGTAAGTTACAGATATCATTATCCTCCACAATGGTTTATTTTTTAAAAAAAAATTTGCTTTCTTGGCAATGTAGCCACAAATTAAATTCTTAAAGATGTACATCAAAGCGGCATTAACTTACCACAGTGAGTACCACTTGTCCTGGATGAGATACCACCCATACGGAAAAAATTTGATCTTTCCAATCTTCAACCCCACAACTTACAAATCTACAAACAAAAAGTTTTATTATATTATTTATACCTAATCATTGATTATGGCCATTTAACTTATGATCAAGCATAACAAAGTCATAGGAGAATGTTCCCTTAGAATCTCTGACTTTTTATTCTAATTCAGGTATATGTATGAGACCAAATAGAGTTAAAAGAGCCTTGTTGTTAGGTGCCATCGAGTTGATTTCAACTCATAGTGACCCCATGTGACAGAACAGAACTGCCCCATAGGGTTTTCTAGGCTGTAATCTTTACAGGAACAGATTGTTAGGTATTCCTCCGAGGAGATGCTGGGTTAGCAGACGAGGGCTTAACCATTGTGCTACCAGGGCTCCTTGAAAGAGGCTTAATCCATGCTTAATGCATATTCCTTAAATTTCCCTTTAATATAATCTGCACTTTTTAATTTTAGTTTGCCATTGAGTTTCTGGGATGGTAAAAATACATTAAGTTAGGAGATGACATACATTAGCTTTGAATTGCCAATGACAAAACTAGTATTTAAAATAATTTCTACAAGATGGAATACTGGACTGAAACCACCAGATGAATTTTAACAGTAAAGTCCTGCATTTAACTTTAAAATTTGTTTATAATGGAGAATATAAGACTTATGAAAAATATCCAGACATTTTTTTTAAGACCAAGGTTAATATAAGCCTAAAGTATATGTTTGATATTCTTGTGTTTTCCTTTATAGAGATGTTTTAAATTTCTATATAGTCAACCTGATCAATCTTCTGCTTTACTTTCTCTATCACTGATATTATGTTTTAGAAATTCTCAACACAAAGATTCATTTATTTTCTTCTAATACTTATATGGCTTCATTTTTTTTAACATATCAATCTTAATTTAGAATTTATTTGAACATTTAAAATGAGGTATTGATACTTTGTAATTTTTGTTGTGATTGCAAATAGTATTTATTTTTATTATATTTTCTTATTTATCATTGTTGAGAAAAAGGATATGTTTAATAACTTTTTATATATTTCAAAGCAGTATCACTAGTGTGAAATGTATGTTTCATCATTAAGATGATCTTCTATTTTATTTAATGCCTTTTGCATTTAATTTTACTCTTTGATATTAACAAAACGCTGTTTTCTTTCGTGTGCAGTTCCATGAAATATCTTCACTGCTTTTCTGCACAACTTTTTTGTACATTGCTGTATCTCTCAAATAGCATATAGCTACATTTATCTTTTGACAAAATCTTCTTTTAATTAAGATTTTATTCCACTTACATTTATATTTAAGATCTTTATGTTTGGATTTTGTTAGTTAGCTCTTTATTTTCTATTTTGATACTTATTTCTCTTTTTTTTCTGTGTTTATATTCACGTAAATACACACAGAAACACACTCGTTTTTCTTTATTTCCTCTAGGGTTTTGGAAATATTTATTCTCTTTCTTATAGTCTATTTAAGTAGAGATTGAATCAAGATTTCTGACTTAACAAACAATCCTACCTTCATCTGGAACCATATCCCTTCAAATGATAGAAAATAGATGGAAAAATAAATTTAAAGGAGCTGGAAAACAAGAAAGGCTGTTCCGGGGTATGAAAGACTTGAAAAATTCCTGGCAGGTAAGAAGCAAATGGACTGAATTGTTCTAGAAAGAAGAATGGAGAAACCAAAGAAAACTACTGTCAAGGTTAACAAATGCAAATAGCAGAAGCAATCCCTGGCCAATCTTTAACCAGCAATCAGCCACCCTCCAGTTGACTCTGACACATGGCAACCCCACCATGTGCGTCAGAGTAGAACTGAGCTCCACGGGGTTTTCAATGGCTGATTTTTCAGAAGTAGATTGTCAGACCAACAGGGATGATGAAGGATCAGGGTCTAACAACAGGGAGAGGCTGTTACCATACCTAAGCGTGAAGGGGCAAGAGGAAAGGGCAATGTTACTGGAAACTGGTGAGAACCGAAGACTTTGGAGAGGGGCTGTGGCTTAAGGTAAAGGAACATAAAAGCAAACCAGCTGCCATCAAGCTGACTCTGACTCATGGCGACCCATGTGTGTCAGAGTAGAACTATGATCCTTAAGGTTTTCAGTGGCTGATTTTTTGGAAGTAGATTGCCAGGCCTTTCTTCTGAGGCTCTCTGGATGGACTCGGCTTCCAACCTTTTGGTTAGCAGCCGAGCCTGTTAACTTATTGCACCAGTTAGGAATCTAGATTTTGCCCAAACTGCAGAGAGGCTGAAAGGGGGCCTCACATTTGCCTTACCCAACTGGATGCCAGAGGACAAAGGAATCCAGCTATGCAATTCATGGACATGAGCATCCCAACTACATACAAGACAACAAAGGGCAGAGAATGGATTTTCTGGGCATACAGACTAACCAGCACTGACAACCAGTACTTTCATATTGGTTAAAAAAAATCAAACTAAAATCCATTTTTATAGCTGATGTAGGAAACATTAACATGACACAGAAATGTTGAAAATAACATTGTGATATAAATGTTTGTGACCATGGAGACAAGTGTGATAAATTTTTATATCAGACAAAATAGCATTTAAGTTAAAAAAACTAATAATGTACAAATATTGATAAATCAAAGATAAAATCTACTAAAAAGATTTGTATATAACAACAGAGAATCAAAATATATGATAAGTGTTAGAATTTAAAAAGCAAAACTGCCAAACCTATAAAAATTAGAAAATATACTTTAATACAGTTTTCTAAGAAATAGTGAACCAAAAAAAAGGATATAAATGTGAAAACTGAGAAAAGTTCAACATCAGCAAATTTATTAATGACATGCACAAATTAAAGGTAAAGGGTATTTGATTTTCTCAATAGAATTATAAAAAGCTTTTGATGTGATTAACCATTCTTTAATTATAAAAACGCTTTGCAACTAGGAATAGAATAAAAATATCTATACTTTGACAAGGGGTATGTTCCAGAGCCTAAGCATTGTAATAAATGAGTAAATGTTGAAACTGCAGATGCTTTCCCAATAAAATCAGGAACAAAAGAAGAGTGCTCACTGTCATCTCTACTTTCCAACACAGTACAAAGTTGTCATCCAAAACAACATGGAAAGATAAGGACAGTTTAAAAAGAATTGTAAAGAAAAAGATAGGACTATCATGATTAACAAATGATGTGATTGTGTGACCAGAAAAGTCCCAGGGCAACAGTTGAAAAACTGCTTATCTGTCTTACATAAATGCTCCGATGTGTTTTTGGGGGGGAATTCCTTGCTTATAGGAGTGCCCCTTACATGTAAGATGATTCTCATCACATCATCTCAGGAGTAACAACCAGGGCAAAGGCAAGCCTGCATGGTTATTTAGTAAGTAAATAATAATCTACTCTGTTCTAGAAACCTTGTGTTGACATTCAGGATAATATTAATAAATATAGATATTAAAACTTAACAAAGATCAATAGCTTTTCTATAACCAACAAAAATTAGAAATGTAGTAAGACTTTTCTAGGCAAATTAGTTTTAAAAATTCACTCTCTGAGGCTCTTTCTTTGCTTTAAACAGATAGCAACGATAGGTTTAAATATAAAAAGGAGAACATTAAAAAGACTAAGCCCAGGAAAAAAATTCCAGGAAGCAAAAGTGGAATGGAAATGCAAAGTAGTGAGGTGGGCAGAAACCAGGGGCCTACTGAGCTCTAGGTCTTTAGAAAGCAGGCAGAGGTGGATGTCAGTCAGTTCAGCTCCTGGCCAGTTTTCAGATACATATGAATCACAAAGTACACAAAAGCTGTCTGAATGTTGTCCATGATTACACTCTCAAATTAAAATTTGCACTTTAAAGATGATTATTTTCCATTTAGTCATGTGCCATCATGTTCCATCAAAATCCATTTCATAAAGGACTTTACTCCTTTTACCTCTCCACATATTTCCCACTTAGATTAATAGATAATTTACCAAGTTAAAAAAAAAACAATAAACCAAACTCACTGCCGTTGAGTCGATTCTTACTCACAGTAACCCTACAGGACAGAGCAGAACTGCCCCATTGGGTTTCCAAGGGGCCCCTGGTGGATTCAAACTGCTGATCTTTTCGTTAGCAGCTGAATTCTTAACTACTACACCACCAGGGTTTCCTTATACATAGCATATCTTATATATAGCATATCTATAAAATATAATTTTAAGATTTGAAATTGTACTTACTTTTTTAACAAATCAAACATGCTTTTCTCTACATTTACCAGCCACTGTTCTACAGCACTTCTTACTCGAATTTTCCTACAATTAACAAAATAAGTAAAATTACTTTTATTCATGTTTCATTACTTTGATGTACCTGTACCTGTAGACCATACATTTTTATAATATTTATAGGCCAAAGGGCTACAATTTGAAATTATCTTTTGATTTTTTTCTAGATTTTTAATTTGGAAAACTATGCAGAAAAACATGTCACCTAGCTTAAGGAAATTCTACCATTAAAAAAAAAAAACATGATAAATTACAGTACAAAACATTTTTTTGTTCCTCATAGGATCTTCTAAACAGCAAGCCTAGATCAGGGTGGGGTTGGGGTTTTGACAGATGGGAAGACTTGGGCACAGCATTTTTTAAGCAACTTGTACCAGGAACCACATGCCAGAGGTTAGAGAGCCTTCACTGGGGCTGGCACATTGGACCAGTGTAATGGATGGGTCTAGCTCGTTATTATAAAATCAGAGGTCAGTGCTGGCAACAGCAACCCCAAGCAAAGAGCAAATTTCCTTCCTATCTATGCCCATACGAGAAAATTAAATAAGAAGCAAGCACTAAAAAGACAGTAGAAAACCAAGCAGAGATTTAATGACAGAGCAAAAGGGAGGCACAGATTAGAAAGCACCAGGAGTTGGAAGAGTCCTTTCTTTACTTTTAATCAAAGCAAAGGCGAGAAAAGTATTTATTATATAGAATATGGAAAGTTAATAGTGTATTTGCATAAGGACATTATCTTTGATGAAATGGTTTGCTTAGCAAGCTTTTTTGAAATATCTGAAATCAGAAGTTTTAAACAGTGAGGTCTTAGGGAGTCTAAACACCTTAGTTTGTCACAGGTATATATCATACTTTGGCAGCACAAGACTTTCTCCTTCAGCAGATACGAGCATCGTTACAGCAGGGGGGCCAATTTCTTGTTTGCATATCATCAACTGTCTTACATTTTCAAAACACTTCACAAGATGACGCTGTGAACCAGAAGCAAATGTAAGCAAACCTATAAAATCCTGACCTGGTCAAAAAAAAATATTGCTGAGCAAAATATTATGACATTACCTGTACAGATTCAGGATTTTTACTATAAGCTAGGATGTCAAGAAGTTCAGCGTTGCTAAGAAAATAAAATCTTGGAAAAATCATTCTTTTAATTTCAAGGTAGTCCTGTCCAGAACCAAAAGAAATGCCATTCAGAATATATATTTAATCATGACATGAATCACACCCTTATTTGGGCCTATGTTCACACACAAAAGTCACAGTCTTAAAGTTGCAGTATATGTAGTAGTAGCAGTCAAAATAACATCTTATGCTCAATGAAAGATATAAACTGATAAAAATAATTTTTAATCAAGCAAAACCAAAACAAAAATAGAAACAACAAAAGTCTTACACCCACACCCCACTTTATTATTGACCACTAATGAAGCACTGTATTTTGACATCAGCATTGCTTTCCCATGCTCCAAACTTTCTGCTTTTATTTCTCTGTATGTGGGGTTATCACCTTATAGAATAGGTTATTTCAGCAGATGACCTCACATACTACTATACAGAGAATTCCTGCATTTCCTCCCTCTCCCCACAACCGAGCTGCATTCACACCAGTCAGTCTTCAGTCTTTTCCTTGTTTTCAGAGGAAGACATATCCACCGATTTATGCCAGGCTAAGCACCCTTGTTTGATTTATTACTTTCCTATATCTTCAATCTCTCCCATGCAGTAAGCTTCCCCTACTTAAGTCTCTCCCACAAAAAAATACAGGAAGTCTTCTTTCTCCCTAGCTACTGTCTGCTTGCCCACCTTCTCTTCATAGTCAAAGTTCTTGAAAAGATAGTCTATAAACTCAAAATCTTTATTTTTTTATTTCTCAGTCACTCTCACTCCCTGCCCTCTGGCCCCTACTGTTACCAGATTTACTAGAAACTTTTCAGTCTTCATGTTACCTGATATTTTTATAGCATTTGACTTTATCGATTTTGTTCTTTGTTTTGACTTTTAGGATTTCACTCTCCTGGTTTTCTTCCATCCCTCAGTCACTTCTTATCATTCTCCTTCAAGAGTCCACTGCACCTTCATGTTGACATCTCTTGTGTTCCATCGTTCTCTCTCTTCCTACTCACTAGTCTCTTCCTGAGCTATTTGATACATACCCACTAGCTCTTCAGCTCAGATCACTTCCCTTGTGCTCCAGTTCTCTATACCCAATTGGCAATTGAAAATCTTCACTGGAATATTCCATAAATATTAGATGTTCAACACTAAAATTGGCACACAAACCTTCTCCTCCTTTAGTTCCTATTTCTTAGTGAAATCACCCTTTACTCTATTGGCCAAGCTAGAACTGCAGGCATAATTGTGGATCTATTTCTTTTATCCTCTACTCACCTGTCTGATAACTCCTCGCTCCACCTTCTTTCATCCTCACCATGGCCTTACTTTACAAAAAAGAAAAAAACAACAAAAACTCAAGCCGACTGCGGTTGAGTCGATTGTGACTCATAGAGACCCTGTGAGTTGGCTTTAACTCAGGCCCCCAATATTTCTAGTCTTCTAACTGGTTTGTTTATATCTATTCTCATAGCCCTCAATCCATACTTTGCTTCCTTCCATAGAGATATTTCTAAATTAAATCATTTAACTCTCTTGCTTTAATCCTTCAGTTGCTGCTCAGTGTCTGTAAAGTCAAAATGCACTATGATATTGAAAGTCCTTCATCCTCTGTTCCTTGCCTCCCTGGAGAATCTCGTATCTCATCATCTTATTCACAACTCCAGAAAGTGCCATACTTGTTCATGCCTCCATATCTTTGTCTTTCTTCCTCTTCCTAAGATGCTCTTCCCCCTAGCCCCACCCTTACCCTGACACTACTGGTTAACTCCTACACTTCTTTCAAGAACCAGGTCAGTTGTCACTTCCCCTAGAAAGCCTTCACAAATTTCAAGAAGGTTATTTATGCTCTTTGATATGGTCATAGCATCCATCCTATCATTTTCTATCTTTTTTTAAATCTTATCCATCCTAGTGGGAGTGAAGTTGTATCTCATTGTGATTTTGATTTGCATCTCTCTGATGGCTAAAGACACTGAGCGTCCTTTCATATGTCTGTTGGCAATTTGAATATCCTCTTTGGTGAAATGTCTATTCAAGTCCTTCGCCCACTTTGTGCTTGCATTATTTGTCTTTTTATTGTTAAGTTGTAGAAGTTATATATATATTTTGAATATTAGATCCTTATTGGACATATAGTTCCCCAAAATCGTCTCCCAATCTGTATGTTGCCTTTTCATTTTGTTGGAAAAAAAAAAAAAAACCTTTTATGAACAAAAGTGTTCAATTTTTATGAGGTCTCATTTATCTATTTTTTCTTTTGCTCTTCATGCTTTTGTTATTATATCAGATAAACCATCCTTAAAAACTAGGCTCAACAGCCAGGCCACTGAATTTTATGCTTTAGTTTTCACATTTAGGTCCGTAATCCATTTTGAATTTTTGTTTACCGTGTGAGGCATGGATCTCTACTTGTTCTTCTGCATGTGGAAGTCTAATTTTCAAAGCACCATTTATTGAAGAGGCTTTTCCTTCCCCACTGAATGGTCTTAGCACCCTTGTCAAAAATCAATTGACCATAGATGTGTGAGTTTATTTCTGGACTCTCAATTCTATTCCATTGGTCTATGTGTCTATTAATATACCAAGCTGTTTTGATTACTGTAGCTGCATAGTATGTTTTGAAGTCAGGAAATATGAGTCCTCCTACTTTGTTCTTCAGAATTGCTTTAGCTATTCAGGGCCTCATGCCATTCCATATAAAATTGATGATTGGCTTTAGGCTGTTGGAATTTTGATCAGGATTGCACTGAATCTACAGATTGCTTTGGATAGCACTGACACCTTAACAATATTAAGCCTTCCAATCCATAAACACAGAATATCTTTCCATTTATCTAGGTCTTCTTTAATCTCTTTCAGCAGTATTTCATAACTTTCATTGTATATTTTAGATGCTATTGTAAATGAAATTGTTTTTTAATTTCCTTTTCATAGTTTTCATTGCTGGTGTATAGAAACAGAAATGATTTTTGTGTGTTGACTTTGTACCCTTCCACTTTGCTGAATTCCTCTATTAGCTCTAGAAAATTTCTTGTGGAATCTTTGAGATTTTCTATATATAGAAACATGCCATACATGGATAGAGATAATTTTATTTCTTCTTTTCCAATGTGGATACCTTTTATTTGTTTTTCTTGCCTTACTGCTCTGGCTAGGACTTCCAATATAATATTGAATAGGAGTGGTCATCCTTGTCTTGTTCCCGATTTCAAGGGGAAAGCACTCAATCTTTCTCCATTAAGTATAATGTTGGATGTTGGTTTTCCATTCATTGTTGTTGTTAGCTGCTGTCGAGTCATTTCCGACTCATAGCAACCCCATATATGACAGAAAGAAACACTGCCCAGTCCTGTGCCATCCTCACAATCATTGCTTGTTTGAGCCCAATGTTAAAGCCACTGTGTCAATTCATCCCATTGAGGATCTTCCTCTTTTTCACTGACCCCCTACTTTACTAAGCATCATGTCCTTCTTCAGGGACTGGTCCCTCCTGATAACATGTCCAAAGTAGGTGAGACAAAGACTCACCATCCTTGCTTCTAAAGAGCATTCTGACTGTACTTCTTCCAAGATAGATCAGTTCATTCTTCTGTCAGTCCACGGTATATTCAGTATTCTTTGCCAACACCATAATTGAAATGCATTAATTCTTCTTCTGTTTTCCTTATTCACTGTCCAGCTTTCACACGCATATGAGGCGATGGAAAATACCATGACTTGGGTCAGGCTCACCTTAGTCCTCAAAGTGACATCTTTGCTTTTTAACACTTGAAAGGGGTCTTTTGCAGCAGATTTGCCCAATGCAGTACACTGTTTGATTTCTTGACTGCTGCTTCCATGGGTGTTGATTGTGGATCCAAGTAAAATGAAATCTTTGACAACTTCAATATTTTCTCCATTTATCATGATGTTGCTTATTGGCCCAGTTGTAAGATTTTTGTTTTCTTTATGCTGAGGTGTAATCCATACTGAAGGCTGTAGTCTTTGATCTTTATCAGTAAGTGCTTCAAGTCCTCTTTGCTTTCAGCAAGGAAGGTTGTGTCATCTGCATAATGAAGGTTGTTAATGAGTCTTCCTCCAATCCTGATGCAGCTTTCTTCATATAGTCCAGCTTCTTGGATTATTTGCTTGCCATACAGATTAAATAAGTATGGTGAAAGGATACAACCCCGACACACACCTTTCCTGATTTTAAACCATGCAATATCCCCTTGTTCTGTTCAGATGACTGCCTCTTGGTCTGTGTACAGTTTCCTCATGAGCACAATTAAGTGTTTTGGAATTCCCACTCTTCACAATGTTATCCTAATTTGTTATGATTCACACAGTCAAATGCCTTTCTGTAGTCAATAAAACAGGTAAAAATCTTTCTGGTATTCTCGCTTTCAGCTAAGATCCATCTGATATCAGCAATGATACCCCTCCGTCCACGTCCTCTTCTGAATCTAGCTTGAATTTCTGGCAGTTTCCTGTCAATGTACTGCTGCAACTGCTTTTGAATGATCTTCAACAAAATTTTACTTTGTGTGATATTAATATTTTCAAATTCTGTTGGACCACCTTCCAGTTGGTTGACCAGGCAGCTGTCTTCCAAATTTCTTGGCATAGATGAGTGAGCACCTCCAGTGCTGCATCCATTTGTTGAAACATCTCAACTGGTATTCCATCAGTTCCTGGAACCTTGTTTTTTGCCAATGCCTTCAGTGCAGCTTGGACTTCTTCCTTCAATATCATTGGTTCTTGATCACATGCTACCTCCAGAAATGGTTGCTGCAGTGACTCTGTGTATTCCTTCCATCTTCTTTTGATGGGTTCCTGCGTGGTACAACATTTTGCTTACAGAATCCTTCATAATTGCAACTCAAGGCTTGAATTTTTTCTTCAGTTTTTTCAGCTTGAGAAATGCCAAGAGTGTTCTTCCCTTTTAGTTCTCTAATTCCAGGTCTTTGCACATTTCGTTATAATACTTTGTTAATTTCTCCAGCCGCCCTTGGAAATCTTCTGTTCAGCTCTTTTAATTCATCATTTCTTCTGTTCACTTTAGCTACTCAACGTTCAAGAGCAAGTTTCAAGGTCTCTTCTGACATCCATTTTGGTCTTTTCTTTCTTTCATGTCTTTTTAATGACCTTTTGCTTTCTTCATGTATGATGTCCTTGATGTAATCCCACAATTTATCTGGTCTTCCGTCATTAGTGTTCAATGTATCCAATCTGTTCTTGAGATGGTTTGTAAATTCAGGTGAGATATACTCAAGTTTTGTACTTTGCTCTCTTGGACTTATTTTTCTTCAGCTTCAACTTGAACTTGTATATGAGCAACTGATGAATCTTCATAAATGCCCTTAATTATACTGAGGAACTTTCTTTCTATTCCTATCTTATTGAGAGTTTTCATCAAGAAAGGGTGCTGGATTTTATCAAATGCCTTTACTGCATCA
This sequence comes from Dugong dugon, assembly GCA_030035585.1. Taxonomy (NCBI): domain Eukaryota; kingdom Metazoa; phylum Chordata; class Mammalia; order Sirenia; family Dugongidae; genus Dugong; species Dugong dugon. Next base: position 14,445,030 of record CM057469.1, on the reverse strand, counting down.
ATATAGATGATCATGTGGTTCTTTTCCTTTGTTCTAGTAGTGTGGTGTATTACATTGATTGATTTTTTAACGTTGAACCAGCCTTACATTCCTGGAATAAATTCTACTTGGTCATGGTGTATGTCTTTTTAAATATTCTGTTGGATTCTGTTTACTAGGTTTTTTTTTTTTTTTTTAACAAAAATTTATTCTCTCACGGTTTAGGAGGCTGGAAGTCCAAATTCAGGGTACCAACTCTAGGAGAAGGCTTTCTCTCTTTGTTGGTTCTGGGAGAAGGTCCCTGTCATCAATCTTCCCTGGTTGAGGAGCTGCTCAGTGCAGGGACCCCAAGTCCAAAGGATGTGCTATTTTCCTGGCTCTTGTTTCTTGGAGGTATGAGGTCCCCGTCTCTCTGCTCACTTCTCTGTTTATTGTTGTAATTTAAGTGATAGTTTACATTTCAAGTAGTCTCTTATACACAAAAATTCATACATAGTTATGTGACCCTAATTACTCTCCTTATACTGTTTACTAGTATTTTGTAGAGAATTTTTGCATCTATATTCATAAGGGGTATTGATCTGTATGTAGCTTTCTTCTTGTGTCTGTCTGGCTTTGGTAATGGGGTAATGCTGGATTCATAGAAAGAGTTAAGGAGTATTCCTTTCCCCTCTACATTCTGGAATTGTTTGAATAGGATTAGTGTCAATTCTTCTCTAAATGTTTGGTAGAATTCCCCAGTGAAGCCATAAGGTCCAGGGCTTTTGTTGTTTTTGGAAGATTTTTGGTTACTGATTCAATCTCTTCACTTGTTATGGGTCTGTTGGGATTTTTTGCTTCCTCTTGAGTCAGTTTAGGTAGGTTGTATGCATCCAAGAAAAAGTCCATTTCATCTAAGTTATCAAGTTTGTTGGTGTACATTTGTTCTTAGTATTCAGATTCATTTCTGTTGGGTCAGTTGTAATGTTTCCACTTTAATTTCCTATTTTGGTTATTTGCATCTTTTCTCTTTTTTTGTCAGTCTAGCTAAAGATTTGTCAATTTTATTTGATCTTTTCAAAGATTTAGCTTCTGGTTTTGTTGATTCTATTGTTTTTCTATTTCATTTATTTATGCTCTATTCTTTGTTATTTCCTTTCTTCTGGTAGCTTTAGCCTTAGTTTGATTTTCTTTTTCTAGTTTCTCAAGTTGTAGAGGTAGACTATTAATTTAAGATCTTTCTTCTCTTTTAATGTAGGCATTTGTTGCTATAAATTTCCCTCTGAAGACTGCCTTCACTGCATTCTATAGGTTTTGGTATGTTGTGTTTTCATTTTCATTCAACTCCAAGTATTTTTTTCAAATTTATTTCTTAATTTCTTCCTTGAGGTATTGTTTAGTAATGTGTTGTTTAATTTCCAAGTATTTGTCTGTTTGCCAGTTTTCCTTCTGGTATTAACTTGTACTATTATTCCCTTATAGTCAGAGAAGATACTCTGTATAATTTCACTTTAATTTAACTCACTGAGACTTGTTTTGCAACCTAGCATACAGTCAGTTCTGGAGAATGATCTATGTGCATTGGAGAAAAATGTATATTGTTCAGTTGATGGATGAAGTGTTCCATATATGTCTTTCAGGTCTAATTGGTCCATTTATTCTACCGTAGCAATTAACACATTGTGACATCACTTTACTTTTTGTTTACTTTAATAGATCTTGAGTTCTATAGTAGTACAGAATGTTTTTCTATCTTTCTAGTCCCAGCACTTAGCAGCAGTGCCTGGTATACAGAAGATGCTCAATACATGAATAAATGAAAGATTACTGGTTTGTGAGAATCCTTAGTAATGGCACACAGATATGCTAGAAATAATTGGAAGACCTGTCCTAATGATAGCCCCATAAACTAGATATTACGAACCAGAATCACTATGGGTGACCCCTTATGGCCGCCCTAGAGCATGGATTTATAATGAAGAGGGCCTGCCTGCACAGAGAACTTTCTGTAACTGTCATAGATAGATTCTGGAGGGGTCCTCACAACCACTGTAACTTGTATTCTACAAGGAAAAATGATGAATGCCTTAAAAATACAGTTTTTTTCCCTCAGGGATTCATCACTAAAGTGAAAATGTATGCCACAAATCTCTAATATTAAAAGCCAGTGTTTAAAGATATGTATGTTCAGCTGACTATTTAATGTTTTGTCAATGAATAAATATATGGAATTAAATTTATAAAATTATTAAAAAATTCAATTTCAACTTTTTCTGAAATTATCAACTTAATAATAGTGCTAATAAGAATAATTACTTTCTTCAGGTCAGCTTTTGAGCTCTCAGTGCATTATACCATTTAGCACAGTCTCTCAAAGTAGGCATTAACATTATCCCCAATTTAAAGACAAGGAAACCTAATTAGATACTTTGTCTAAGGTCATTTATATTGTTCTATCCACTGTTTTTTCTTTTGAACGTATTTCCATTACCATTGTAGATGATGAAAATTTGAAACAGTGTTGGCAGCTGCAATAAAAAAGAAAATCTGTGTCGCAATTAGTTTTTGCAGTTAATTACATTTTGTAGAATGAAATAATTCTCCACTTTAGGATTACCATAATTTTACCTCAAGACTTTTCTTTATTTTTTCAAGATATATGTTACAATTTTTCAGAATTTCAAGGACTCCTGCAGAGGTGGTTATTTGCAAAGCATCCAGTTTGTTTTGTATTTTTGACATTACATCTTTCCACATGGAAATCACCTTAGAGAAAAGCTTTGTTTCTGCTGGAAGCTGCCTTTAGAAATAAAATTAGAGACAATCATATTTTTCAGGGACACTATAATTAAAATCAATATTTTAAATTCATTTGTCACAGTTTTCATGTTATACGGTTTTTCATATTGTATTTATATGTAATTTATAATATATTTTGATGTTATTATATTTTTGATGACATATCATTAGTTAAAGATATTTCTGAGTGCTTATTACGTACAAAAGGGGCCCTGGTGGTGCAGTGGTTAAGGTAATTCTCCATGGGAGAAAGATGGGGCAGTCTGCTTCCATAGAGATTTACAGCCTTGGAAACCCTACAGGGTCGCTATGAGTTAGAATCAACTCAATGGCAGTGGGTTGGGTTTGGTTGGTTATGTACAAGTGTTATACATGGCAGAAAATACTATGATAAATTAGATATACAACCAGCATCTTATACAAGGTATCAGAGAATGGTACAATATAATAAGGTCTTACAAGATCTTATACATCTTATATGAGGTATAAGGTAGTTATATACAAGTTCTACATATTATAAAGTAGGTAGAAAATGATTTGTTCCTAAGAAATGAAATAAAATAAAGGGCTATTGAAATTCTGGAGTTAAAATGAGATCTCGGGAGAGTTTGATGGAGGACAGGCATTTGATCTAGATTTTAAAAAAGGAGTAGAGATTTGTCATGAAGACAAGTCATGACAGGATATTCAGCCTAGAAGTCTAGAGGTGTATATAAGAAAATTGTACTTCTATTTGTGATTATCTAATCTTAGAGGATAAAGAAATGTAAGGCAAGTGTTTGCCTAGTTATAGAAGTTTTCCTTTATAGAATATTATTATTTCTTCCCCTTGGAAAAGGGAAGCAAAATCTACATGTGGCATGATAATCCATTGAAATATTAATTTGAGTTTTTTTTTCCAATGCCGTTGGAGTTGAATGAGGAGAGTATCTTCAAAGGTGTGTGGTTTCACCCTTGAATGTTATCAGAATAACTATAGGCAAACAGAAGAATCCCAAGCATTCCTGACAAGAAATACACATGTATAACAAATACGGATATGTTTTCCTACGAAGTAATATATCTAAACCATTCTCTTTTGAAAAACTTTAATGCCCCCCTTTTGACCCCAAAATAAAGTTCAAAATACTTAACCTGATATTCAAGGTCTTCCATCATCTGTTCTAATCTGCCTTTCATAACTTCCTACCTTATTTCAGAATGGCTCCTAGACTAGCTTGTGTTATTTACTGGCAGTAGTTTAAATTCTTCCTACATAATACATATGTCTTAAGAATTCTGAAGACCAATCACTTTAAAAAGTAAAAGTCGAATTAATTTGAATGCTGTGAATAAAAAGAGAATTGTCAGCAATTGTCCAGGCCCTCTATTCTTTCACGTGGTCCAAAGTAAGAAATCCTCATTATATAAAAATGCTACTAGAAGCATAATTATTGTTTACATCAAAACCATAATAATACTAATACAGTAATACTCCAGAACTAAACAGATGTATAATATCGTAGCTTAAGGATTATAATGATGTTATCTAACACTTTTCCCAGTCCTTTATATCTTTATAGTGAGAACTAAGAAATAAGGCTGTAATCTCCTTTTATGAAAGACAATAACCCTAACAATGACTTGGTAAGTTATATTCCTATATTTAAAAGTAGGATAGTTTTAGAGAGTTAAGAAATGAATTGTCAAGAATTACAGAAAATAAATTATCCACTATGCGTTTTTTTTACCTGATATATATGAAGTTTTTTACCTTTGTATTTCTAAAGAATGAAAGATTGGTTCAAGATAAAGCAAATTTCTTTGACAATTCATCCATTCCTCAAGAGTGTAAGAGAAGATAGCCAAGTTTTGATCCCATTCATCCACAAGATCCTACAATGATAAATGCGCATACACAAACTCTAAATATACTAATCTATAAGAATCATATAATAGAAATTGAGATCAAAGGTGATCATCAGTCATTGGTATTCAGAAAGTAATACAGGGTCACTTAAATGAATATAAACCTAACTACTTTTGGGAGAGGTTTAAAATGTTCTGTTCATCCAATTTTCTGTCTTATTTATTATAAAATATACAAATCTTTTTGTAAAATATTTGAGCAATATGCATATATATATATATAAAAATTAACATAAGTGTCTCACGTATTTTCCACTTATCAGAGTTTGGAATGTATATGCTTTCATTCCTTTTAAAACATTTTTGTACTTAACGTACATATACATGCAATATTTTTAATATTTTACATAAACAGAACCATATTATATACATTGTTCTGTAACTTGCTTTTTTTACATAGTAATGTCTTTTAAAAGACTATTTCTAGTTTGTTGTGTTTTTATCATGAAAGGATGTTGGATTCTGTAAAATACTTTTTATGCATCTATTAAGATGATCACGTGTTTTTTATTCTAGGAGTAAAATAAGAGTTTATGAGCAGCTGTTGTTATTAGGTGCTGTCAAGTTGATTCCGACTTACAGTGACCTTATGTACAACAGAATGAAACACTGCCCAGTCCTGGGCCATCCTCACAATCATTGCTATGTTTGAGTCCATTGTTGCAGCCATTTTGTCAATCCATCTCATTGAGGGTCTTCCTCTTTTTCACTGACTCTCTACTTTACCAAGCATGATGTCCTTCCAGAGACTGGTCTCTTCTGATAACATGTTCAAAGTACGTGAGACGACGTCTCACCATCCTTGCTTCTAAGGAGCACTCTGGCTGTACTTCTTCCAGGACAGATTTGTTCATTCTTTCGGCAGTCCGTAGTATATTCTTCGCCAACACCATAATTCAATAATCCAATAAACTGATATTTTTCCCAATATATGTTTTTGTGCTTGCAAATAATGTAAATTCTATTTGTTTCTGTCTCTCTGTCTCTACCTACTTATCTAGCTAGCTACATATATTTATATATACAGTCAATTGTGTTAATTTTGCCATTCAACATATCTATATTTTACATTTCTTATTGCGTTTTCTTAAGTTTTTAAATGATTCTTAAGTATGTGATTGGATATAAGGCTTCCCAAAGAGGGACTATCAGGGAACACTGAGCATAAAACTGACCCAGTGGTTCAGTTCTTAATCATGCCAGAGTAGAGGTGGAGGCTTACATTTGTTCCAGCAACAACTCTAAGGACACACTGGTATAGAGGTATAATCAGCCTTAAGAGGAATAGCCCAGGAAATGAAAATGAAGCATTCCATTTCAGCAAGCAGAATCTCAAAGCTTTAGCATGGACACTGTTAGAACTGTGGATATTTCTGGCAGCAGTGGCACTGCTGATAAAATACAGGGTTTATAGGGTCATATTTTTACATGGATTTAAATTTATCTTGTCCACCCAAATGAAATTTTCTGACATTTTCTCATGAGTAATTAATAATTTTTCCATAAAAATTATTTTTTAATATTCAAAACACTAGTCAATCTCATTTTAAAATAAACATATGAATAACATATAATTTAAAAGCTTATAGAAATGCTAAAACATTTTCCCTTTGTCATAATATTTACCTTAATAGGCCCAAGATAGGAAGATCCTTTAACTGTTCCAAGTATGACTTGAGACTCTTCTAACTGAGCTAATATATCATCTACAGAAGAAATTATTAGGATAGAGCAAGCCTCTGTGTGATGAAGAACCAAATGCAAAGGAGTAGTGTTCCAAAGATCAATAATCTTAAATAACATCTTTTCAAGAGCAGCTTCATTAGTAGCTGCAGTTGATATTTCATTTATTTCCTCTTCATAGTGAAACATCTAAAATAAACAAATTATTCTTTAACATACAGTGAAGCAAATAATTCCGGATATATTTTATATGAAAATTTAAACGGATGCTTTGACGGTCCATCAGTAGTAGTGAAAATCTGATTCCTTTTAGGTTTACATCCTAACGACTTTATGACTGATCCTTCATGACCTAGCCCTTTTCAGTTTTAAATCATCCTATTTCACATTCTTTATTGAAAATTTCTAATCACAGTTATTTCCTCTTAATCTAGTCAGTGTAGAGAATAGTTAATAGCACCTTCCACATATATGCAGATGGCATTGAGTATTTCCTTCAGCTTTCTTTTCTTTGCAATAATGCCAACTACTAAACTTACTCTGTGACATGATTTACTCTCCATAACAATACCTGGAAAATAATCATCTAAGAGAATGCAACTCTATGGATCCAGCTTTTCAGAGCTTCCCTTTCTTTGCCATCTCCCTATGAGAATAAGAGTCTCTCAAAATACATTAGTGGAGCATTGACTGAAAATTCCCATAGGCAAGATTCTGATATAAGATCTCCAGATTCACTTACGGTAAGGGAGATACTCAGGAAGCTTCTCATCTCCACATCTTAGAAATAACTCGCTGGGCTGACTGTTTTTATCCCTAGTTAAGGAAGGATCTGCCACTGTTCCAATATGTTATCTCCATGGGGTTAAAGAATGATGTCTAACTCCTATGTTTGATAATGCAGTTCAGTGGCGACAATGGTTTTCATCATCTCTCTTATGGGTCTGCAAAGGATGAATATAAGAATTGTGGAATTAGTTGAGTCTTATGGCCTTGTTGTTGTTTTTGTTGTTGTTAGGTGCCACTGAGTTGGCTCCGACTCTTGACGACCTCATGTATAACAGAACAAAACCTTGTCCGGTACTGTGCCATCCTCACATGTTTGAATCCACTGTTGCTATGTTTGAACCTACTGTTGCAGCTACTGCATCAATCCATCCCATTGAAGGTCTCCCGCTTTTTTGCTGACGTTCTACTTTACCAAGCATGATGTCTTTCTCCAGCAATTGGCCCCTCTTGATGACATGTCCAAAAAAGCGAGATGAAGTCTCACCATCCATCATTCCTTTTCTAAAAAGCGTTCTGCCAGTACTTCCTCTCAGACAGATATTTGTTCTTCTGGCATTCCATGATACTTTTAATATTCTTTGCTAACACCACAATTTGAATGTGTTAATTTTTCTTCCATTTTCCTTTTTCATGGTGCATCATTTGCATGTGTATGAGGCGATTAAAAATATCATGGCTTGGGTCAGGTGCACCTTAGTTATCAAAGTGACATCTTTGCTTTTTAAGACTTTACAGAGGTCTTTTGCAGCAGATGTGCCCAATGCAATACATCATTTGAGTTCTTGACTGATGCTTTCATGGGCATTGATTGTTGATCCTAAAAGAATAAAATCCTTGACAACTTCAATTTCTTTGCTTTATAATGATATTGTTTATTGGTCCAGTTGTAAGGATTTTTGTTTTATTTTCAGGTGTAATCCATACTGAAGACTGTAGTCTTTTACTTTCATCAGTAAGTGCTTCAAGTCATCTTCACTTCTGGCAAGCAAAGTTATGTCATTTGCATATCTCAGGTTGTTAATGAGTTTTCCTCCAATCCTGTCACCACATTCTTCTTCATGTAGCCTATCTTCTCATATTATTTTGTTCAGCACATACACTGAAAAAGTAAGGGGTGACTTCTGGCCAACATGGCACTATAGACAGAAGCACCATGCCATCCCTCCATAGCAAAGACCTGAAGAACTAAGTCACACAGAGACAAATGTCAATCCTGAAACCCTAAGCATCAAATGAAAAGATAAAGAACTCAGCCAAGCACTGAATGGAATAAGAAACTGATAGAGAACAGAGAGCGGGGAGAGATATGTGCAGAGGTCCCCTATCAGCTAACACAGCATGAATTCGCCATCTTGGACTCCTGTTGGAGATCAGTGAACAGGGAGTACAGGAAAGCAGCTTCACGGAGCTCCCAGCAGGAGACAGAACAACTGGTAATCAGTGGTACACGCTCTCCCACCTTCCACCCTTCTTCACTTCCACTCAGTCTCCTCTGCTTCCTGTGGCCACAGTCTATTGGCCGGGAGGCACTGGCTTCAGCCCTTTGCCGCTTGGATTCCACCTAACCACACTGGCTGGCTCCTTGAGTGCCATTTGTTTGTTGCTGGTGTTGTTTTTTCTGCTTCTTTTGGTTTCTTCCATACCTCTCACCACTTCCCCCTCCTTTCTCTCAAATATCTGGTGCCATGCACCATTTTTGCTTCTTCCTGAAAGGCTGTGAAACACCACTCAACTGGGGAACTGTTTCCCAGCCTGCCCCACCAGGCTGGTGGGATCCCCAGGGCATTTATTGTTTGTTTATTTCTTTGTTTTCTTTTTCTTTTCTTAGCTTGGGAGCCCCTGCTAGCTGGGCTGTACTGTGTGGCTTGGGATCTACTTCCTCAATCTGCCCAGCCATGAAGTGGGATCCCTGGGGGACATTTCTTTTTTCTTTTGTGTTGTTTTTTGTGTGTTTATTTTTGTTTGTTTTCTTTTCTCTCTTTTTGTCTTTCTTCATTTCTCAGTTTCCTGTCTCTCTATACTTACCTTCTCTTCCTCTCTCCTGAATACCTAGTGCTGCGTCACACCTCTACCCCCTCTAGCCAGGCTGTACTTTGTGGCCTGGGAGTCACTTCCCCAGTCTTCGCTGCTGCACCAGTGGGACCCCTGGGGGCTTTGCTTTTCTTTCTTTGTTTTTTAATTCTAATTTTTATTTATTTTTCTTTTACCCTTTTTCTGTTTGTTTTTCTCCATTTCTCAGTCTCTCATCTCTCCACTCCAATAGCAAGCTCCCTTAGCACTCTTTTTTGCTGACTCATTTGTTTTTGGATCCTATTTCTCTGTCCTCTCTCTCCTCTTTCCCATACCTATCTTAGCTCCACACATCACAATCTCCCCCCTCCTTCCTGCCTACCTGCACTGTGCACTGAACATCACACCCCCGAGCAGCACAGGCACAGCCTACCAGAACCTGTCCTGTACTGATTCCTGGCCTGCCCTGTCAGCCCTAGTACATCCCACAAACAACCCATACCAACAACTCTCCTGAAACTGGACCTGCTCTGCTGCACCACAGCTGAGTGACTGACCCTGCCCATTGGACAAGTAGGTGAAAAGTATCATACCCACAGATGAGAAAACAACAAAGAATGCACAGCCAGCCTGCTCAGACAATAACCAAATAAAACAAAAAAGCAGGATGAAACAAACAAATCTACAATCAATAAATGAGGAAAATAACTACTGAATGTCCCGAAGACAGCAGACAATATCAAAACATATTAAAAAAAAAACAGGACAAGATTGTTCCAGTAGCTGTCCAAAATAAAACAACAGATGACTTTCCAGTAGAAGAAAAGGCTCTAGAACTATCTGATAGGGAATTCAAATCTCAAATATTCAGAGCTATCCAAGAGTTGAAGCAAAAAGCAGACAAAAATAAGGAAAAAATTAACAAATTCACAGAAAAGGCAGACAAATTCATGGAAAATACAGACAAAAAAATGGAAGAATTCAGGAAAACAATACAGGAAACAAAATTAAAAAATAAATCATACGAAAACAACAATTAGAAATCCAACAGATAAACAACAAGATTTCAGAAATAGACAGTGTCATAGAAAGGCTGAGGAGCAGGTTTGAAACGATGGAAGACAGGATCAGCAAAATTGGACAAAAACACTTGGATACAAATCTGTTCGAGGAAAACTCAGAAAAAACAGCAAAGAAAAATGAAGAAACCCTGAGATTATGTGGAATACAATCAAAAGAAAAAATTTTCGAGTGATTGGAGTTCCAGAACAGGGGGAGAAAACAGAAAACAGAGAAGATCATTGAAGAATTGCTGACAGAAAACTTTCCCAATATCATGAAAGATGAAAAGCTGACCATCCAAGAAGCTAAATGAACCCCATATTGGACAGACCCCAAAAGAAAATCACCAAGGCATATCATAACTACACTCCCTAAACCAAAGACAAACAAAGAATCCTGAGAGCAGCTCGAGAAAAACAAAAAGTCACATACAGAGGAGAAACAATAAGACTAAGCTTGGATTATTCAGCAGAAACCATGCAGGCAAGAAGGCAATGGGGTGCCATATACAAACCCCTGAAAGAAAATAATTGCCAGCCAAGAATAATATATCCTGCAAAACTCTCATTCAAATATGATGGTTAAATTAGAACATTTCTAGATAAACAGAAATTAATGGACTATGTAAAAATCAAACCAAACTTACCAGACTTATTAAAGGGAGACCTTCAGTCTGAGAACAAACAACATCAGACCACAGGCTGAATCTAGGACGCAGGATTGTACCACCAGACACCAACCTAGGAAATGAACTCTTAAGGACTATGCAAAACCAAAAGAATTACAACAGGGAACCAGAGAAGTTAATCGGTAAATGACAATAACATCAAAACAATAAAAGAGGGAATAAACAGTGTAGGTATAGAACCTTCTAATGGAGTGGAAGGCAAGGCGATACCAAGTACACAGACTGATTCAAACCTAGGAAAATAAGCGTAAATTTCAAGGTAACAATAAAGAAATTTAGCAAACCTACTTATCAAAAGAAAGAAGAAAATCATAAAGTCTCAGTAAAAACAAAACCTACAAAAACAAAAGAAATGAAAAAAAAAAATCCACAAACAAAGGGAATTCAGCACAGGAGAGTAAGAGAAACAAAGGAAATGTCAGCACCACAAAAAAAAAGCACTACAAAATGACAGCAATAAACTCACACCTATCAATAATTACACTGAATGTAAATGGCCTAAATGCACCCATAAAGAAACAGAGAGTGACAGATGGATAAAAAAACAGGATCCATCAATATGCTGTCTACAAGGGACACACCTTAGAAACAAAGACATAAATTTATTAAAAATCAAAGGATGGAAAAAAATATATCAAGCAAACAGTACCAAAAAAGAGAAGGAGTGGCAATACTGATCTCAGATAAAATAGACTTTAAAACAAAACCTACCATAAAAGACAAAGAAGGACACTAGTGATTAAAGGGGCGATCCATCATGAAGATATAACCATAGTAAACATCTACTCACCCAATGGCAGGGCTCTAAAAAAATAAAACAAACTCTAATAGCACTGAAAAGAGAAATTGACAGTTCCACAATAACAGTAGGAGACTTCAACACACCACTCTCAGTAAAGGACAGAACAACTAAGAAGAAACTCAGCAAAGATACAGAAGACCTAAAGGGCACAATCAGCCAACTTGACCTCACAGACATATACAGAACACTCCATCCAACAGCTGCAAAGTACACATTCTTTTCCAATGCACATGGAATGTTCTCCAGAATAGACCACATCTTAGGCCACAGAGAAACCAACAAAATCCAGAATACTGAGATAATACAAAGTACCTTCTCTGACCACAGTGCCATCAAAGTAGAAATTAACAACAGGAAGACCAAGGAAAGAAAATAAATTACATGGAAACTTAGTAACACCCTGCTTACAAACCATTGGGTAATAGAAGATATCAGAGATGGAATAAAAAAATTCCTAGAATTAAACAAGAATGAAAACACATTATACCAAAACCTTTGGGACACAGCAAAGACAGTCCTCAGAGGACAATTTATAAAATCGATGCACACACCAAAAAAGAAGAAAGGCACAAAATCAAAACCTTAACTACACAACTCGAACAAATAGAAAGAGAACAGCAAAAGAAACCCACAGCCACCAGAAGAAAGGAAATAATAAAGATTATAGCAGAAACAAATGAAATAGAGAATAGAAAAACAATAGAAAGAATCAACAAAACCAAAAGTTGGTTCTTGGAAACAATCAACAAAATCGACAAACCACTGGCCAAACTGACAAAAGAAAAATAGGACAGGATGCAAATAACCCAAACAAGAAATGAAATGGGGGACATTACAACAGACCCAAAGGAAATAAAAAGGATCATAACAGAGTATTATGAAAAACTATACTCCAACAAATTTGAAAACCTAGAGGAAATGAATAAATTTCTAGAAACACACTACCTACCCAAACTAACACAAAGTGATGCTGAAAATCTGAACAGACCTATAACAAGAGAAGAGACTGAAAAGGTAATAAAAAAAACTCCCAACAACAAAAAAAAAGCCCTGGCCCAGCTGGCTTCACTGGAGAATTCTATAAAACATTCAGAGACGAGCTTGTATCAATGCTACTCAAACTATTTCAGAATATAGAAAAGGAAGGGACACTTCCAAATTCATTCTATGAAGCCAGCATAACCCTGATACCAAAACCAAGCAAAGATTCCACCAAAAAAAAAAAAGAAAAGAAAATTACAGACAAATATCTTTCATGAATATAGATGTAAAAATTCTCAACAAAATTCTAGCCAATAGAATTCAGCATCATATTGAAAAAAATAATGCACCACAACTAAGTAGGATTCATACCAGGTATGTAAGGATGGTTCAACATTAGAAAATCAACCAATGTAATGCACCACATAAATAAAAGGAAAGAAAAGAATCACATGATCATCTCAATTGATACAGAAAAGGCATTCAACAAAGTCCGACACCCATTCCTGATAAAAACTTCCAATAAAATAGATATAGAAGGGAAATTTCTCAACATAATAAAGGACGTCTATGCAAAACCAGTGGCCAACATCATTTTTCATGGAGAGAAGCGGAAAACATTCCCCTTGAGAACAGGAACAAGACAAGGATGCCCTTTATCACCACTCCTATTTAACACTGTGCTAGAAGTCCCAGCTAGAGCAATAAAGCAAGAAAAAGAAATAAAGGGCATCCCAATTGGTAATGAAGAAGTTAAACTGTCCCTATTTGTGGATAATATGATACTATACATAGAAAACTCCAAGAACTCCCCAGGAGAACTACTGGAGCTAATAGAAAGGTTCAGCAGAGTAGTAGGATAGAAGATAAACATACAAAAATCCACTGGATTCCTATATACCTATAAAGAGAATGATGAAAAAGAAATCAGGAAAATAATACCATTTATAATAGTCCCTAAAAAAATGCAATACTTAGGAATAAATCTAACCAGGGATGTAAAAGACCTATACAAAGAAAATTACAAAACACTACTGCAAGAAACCCAAAGGGATCTACATAAATGGAAAAATATAACATGCTCATGCATAGGTAGACTCAACACTGTGAAAATGACAATTCTACCCAAAGCAATTTAGAAATACAATGCAATTCCGATGCAAATACCAACAACATTCTTTAAAGAGATGGAAAAAGTAATCATTAACTTTATATGGAAAGGGAAGAAGCCCCGGATAAGTAAAGCACTATTGAAGAAAAAGAATAAAGTAGGAGGACTCACACTACCTGACCTCAGAACCTACTATACAGCTACGGTAGTCAAAACAGCCTGGTGCTGGTACAACAACAGATACGTTGACCAATGGACCAGAATTGAGAACCCAGATGTAAATCCATCCACCTGCAGTCACCTGATCTCTGACAAGGGCCCAAAGTCCATCAAATGGGGAACAGTCTTTTTAACAAATGGTGCTGGCAGAACTGGATGTCCATCCGCAAAAAAATGAAACAGGACCCATACCTCACATCATACACAAAAACTAATTCAAAATGGATCAAAAACCTAAATATAAAGCCAAAAACTATGAAGTTCATAGAAGAAAAAATAGGAGCAATGCTAGGGGCCCTAATACATGACAATAAGAGAATACAAACCATAACCAGCAACACACAAATTCCAGAAGATAAGCTGGATGACTGGGATCTTCTAAAAACGTAACACTTACGCTCATCAAAAGACTTCACCAAAAGAGTAAAAAGAGAACCTACAGACTGGGAAAAAATTTTGGCTATTACAAATCCGACGAAACTCTAATCTCTAAAATCTATAAGAAACTTCAACACCTCTACAATAAAAAGACAAATAATCCAATTAAAAAATAGGCAAAGGAAATGAACAGACACTTCACCAAAAAAGACATTCAAGCAGCCAACAGACACAAGAGGAAACGCTTGTGATCACTAGCCATTAGAGAAATGCAAATCAAAACCACAATGAGATACCATCTCACCCCGGCATTACTGGCACGAATCAAAAACACTGGAAATAACAAATGTTGGAGAGGCTGTGGGGAGATCCAAACTCTTATGTACTGCTGGTGGGAATGCAAAATAATACATCCATTTTGGAAGGTGATATGGTGCTTCCTTAGATAGCTAGAAATAAAAATACCATAAGATCCAGCAATTCCACTCCTAGGAATATAACCTAGAGAAATAAGAGCTGTCTCACGAATAGACATATGCACACCCATGTTCATTGCAGCATTGTTCACAATAGCAAAAAGATGGAAACAACCTAGATGCCCATCAACAGATGAATGGATAAACGAACTATGGTACATACACGCAATGCAGTATCACTCAATGATAAAGAACAACGATGAATCTGTGAATCATCTTAACATGGATGAAACTGGAGGACATTATGCTGAGTGATATAAGTCAATCACAAAAGGACAAATATTATATGAGACCACTACTGTAAAAACTCATGAAAAAGTTTACACACAAAAAGAAACAATCTTTGATGGTTACAGGGGATTGGAGTGTGGGGGTAGGGAATACTAAATAGACAATAGATAAGTGAACTTTGGTGAAGGGCAAGACAGTACACAATACTGGGGAAGCCAGCACAACTTGTACAAGGTCATGGAAACTCCATAGACACATCCAAACTCCCGGAGGGACCAAACTGCTGGGCAGAAGGCTGTGCGTACCATGATCTTGGGGAACATCTAGCTCAATTGGCATAACATAGTTATAAAGAAAATGTTCTACATTCTACCTTGGTGAGTAGTGTATGGGCTCTTTAAAGCCTGTGAGCAGCCATCTAAGATACTCCACTGGTCTCACTCCTTCAGGAGCAAGGGAGAATGAAGAGAACAGGATACAAGGAAAAGATCAGTCCGAAGGACTAATGGACTACAGCTACCAAGGCCTCCACCAGACTGAGTCCAGTACAGCTAGATGATGCCTGGCTACCACCACTGACTACTTTGACAGGGATCACAACAGAGAGTCCCAGACAGAGGTGGAGAAAAATGTAGAACAAAATTCTAACTCCCAAAAAAAAAACAGACTTACCGGTCTGACAGCGACTAGAAACCCTGAGAGCATGGCCCCCAGACACCCTTTTAGCTCAGTAATGAAGTCACTCCCAAGGTTCACTGTTCAACCAAGACTAGACAGTCCCTTAAAACAAAATGAGACTAATGGGGCACAACAGACCAGGGACAAGGACTAGAAGGCAGGAGGGGACAGGAAAGCTGGTAATAGAGAACCCAAGGCCAAGAAGGGAGAGGGTTGACATGTCATGGGATTGTTAACCAATGTCATAAAACAATACCTGTACTAACTGTTTAATGATAAACTACTTGTTCTGTAAACCTTCATCTAAAATACAAGTTAAAAAAAAACAGAAAAGAAAAAGTAAGGAGAAAAAATATGACCCTGCCACACATCTATCCCAATTATAAACCATGAAGTACCTCCTTGTTCTGTTTGAATGACTGCCTCTTAAATCCATGTACAGGTTTTGCATGAGTACCATTAAGTGTTCTGGAATTCCCATTTTTCATGATGTTATCCATAATTTGTTATGATCCACACAGTCAAATGCCTTTGCATAGTCAACAGAACACAAGTAAATATCTTTCTGATATTCTCTGCTTTCAGCCAAGATCCATCTGACAACAGTTCTGACTCATAGCGACCCTATGCACCACAGAACGAAATGCTGCCCGGTCCTGCATCATGCTCACAATCGTTGTTATGCTTGAGCCCATTGTTGCAGCCACTGTGTCAATCCACCTTGTTGATGGTTTTCCTCTTTTTTGCTGACCCTGTGCTTTACCAAGCATGATGTCCTTCTCCAGGGACTGATTCCTCCTGACAACATGTCCAAAGTATGTAAGACATAGTCTTGCCATCCTTCTATGGAGCATTCTGGTTGTACTTCTTCCAAGACAGATTTGTTCGTCCTTTGGGCAGTCCATGGTATATTCAATATTCTTCGCCAACACCACAGTTCAAAGGCATCAACTCTTCTTTGGTCTTCTTATTCATTGTCCAGCCTTCACATGCATATGATGCGCTTGAAAATACCGTGGCTTGGGTCAGGCACACCTTAGTCTTCAAGGTGACATCTTTGTTTTTCAACACTTTAAAGAGGTCTTTTGCAGCAGATTTGCCCAGTGCAATGCATCTTTTGATTTACTGACTGCTGCTTCCATGGGTGTTGATTGTGGATCCAAGTAAAATGAAATCCTTGACAACTTCAATCTTTTCTCCATTTATCATATTGTTGCTTATTGGTCCAGTTGTGAGGATTTTTGTTTTATGTTGAGGTGTAATCCATACTGAAGGCTGTAGTCTTTGATCTTCACCAGTAATTGCTTCAAGTCCTCTTCACTTTCAGCAAGCAAGGTTGTGTAATCTGCATATTGCAGGTTGTTAATGAGTCTTTCTCCAATCCTGGTGCCCTTTTCTTCTTCATATAGTCCAGCTTCTCAGATTATTTGCTCAGCATACAGCTTGAATAGGTATGGTGAAAGGATGCAACCCTGACACACACTTTTCCTGACTTTAAACCATGCAGTATCCCCTTGTTCTGTCCATACAGCTGCCTCTTGATCTGTGTACAGGTTCCTCATGAGCACAATTAAGTGTTCTGGAATTCTCATTCTTTATAATGTTATCCATAATTTGTTAAGATCCACACAGTGGAATGCCTTTGCATAGTCAATAAAACACAGGTAATCATCTTTCTGGTATTCTCTGCTTTCAGCATGATCCATCTGACATCAGCAATGATACACCTGGTTCCATGTCCTTTTCTGAATCCAGCCTGAATTTCTGGCAGTTCCCTGTCAACCTACTGCTGCAGCTGCTTTTGAATGATCTTTAGCAAAATTTTACTTGTGTGTGATATTAATTATATTGTCGATAATTTCCACATTCGGTTAGATCCCCTTTCTTTGGAATAGGCATAAATATGGATCTCTTCCAGTCCGTTGGCCAGGTAGCTGTCTTCCAAATTTCTTGGCATAGATGAGTGAGCACTTCCAATGCTACATCTGTTTGTTGAAACATCTCAGCTGATATTCTGTCAATTCCTGGAGCCTTGTTTTTCGCCTATGGTTCAGTGCAGCTTGGACTTCTTCCTTCAGTACCATTGGTTCCTGATCATATGCTAACTCTTGAAATGGCTGAACATGAACAACTCTTTTTGGCATAATTACTCTGTGTATTCCTTCCATCTTCTTTTGATGCTTCCTACATCGTTTAATATTTTCCCCATAGAATCCTTCATTATTGCAGCTCGAGGCTTGAATTTTTTCTTCAGTTCTTTCAGCTTGAGGAATGCTGAGCATGTTCTTCCCTTTTGGTTTTCTATCTCCAGCTCTTTGCACATGCCATTATAACACTTTACTTTGTCTTCTTAAGCCTCCCTTTGAAATCTTCTGTTCAGCTCTTTTACGTCATCATTTCTTCCTTTTGCTTTAGCTACTGGATGTTCAAGAGCAAGTTTCAGAGTCTCTTCTGACATCTATTTTGGTCTTTTCTTTCTTTCCTGTCTTTTTAATGACATCTTGCTTTTTTCATGTATGATGTCCTTGATGTCATTCTGGAAGCAGATAGCCAGGCCTTTCTCCTACTCTGTCTTAGTCCAGAAGCTCTGCTGAAACCTGTCCACCAGGGGTGACCCTACCAATAATTTGAGATACTAGTGGCATAGCTTCCAGCATCGTAGCAACGCAAAAGTCACCAAAGTACAACAAACTGAAAGACAGGTGGTGAATCTTATGGCCTTAAGTAACAACTTTGGGAATGAGGACAACCTCATGACATAGATTATTCAGCCAAAGACAGGTAAAGAACCATAGAACCATCAAGGTTCTATGCTGAAGAACAAACTCTGCTTAATTCTGACATTCTGAGATTACTAAAGATGAAACTCAGGACTGATAATGTATAAGGCAAAATTTTAGTCAAGGAATTTCTAGCTCTGTCAAGTTTTTATGGTCAAAGTTTGGACCTGACAGACAAAAAGTTGGATCTTGCAATTGACTTAGGAATATCCACAAGGTTTCATATGAGTCTGAATGTCGGTAAGTAATTATCTGCCTCTATTATAAAGTAGATGTCATTCTAAAGTGAAAAATATCAACCAAAAAGTGATACTGTTCATCTTATGTATACCATTGACCTCTTCTAATTATTATTTAATCAAAACCTGCACATCATCTTGGACAGAATGGTTGTTATATACCATATGACATTACAATCTATTCATTTGACCGCATCTGCTCTGTCCTGTACCATCCTGTAACATGACCAAAGCCTCTAGGTCAACCCCAAGAAATACATGTTTTAGTACAAAAAGGTGAAGTTTCTGGGCTAAATCCTGTCCATCTAAAAAACGAAAACCATTGCTGTTGAGTCAAATCCGATTCATGTAGGCACCTACATTATACTGGATAAGTTGTCAGAATTTCTACAGGATGATCAAAATCATTCAGGAACTCACAGAGTTCACTAGAGATTACCAGCTGATTGTCAGCTTATCCTGTCTATTATAATTAATGTCAAGAAGGACCCCTGGTTACAGTATTTCAAGAGGCTGAAGATCTTGTTCATTTTTGTTTTTTACATTGAACTATCCTAATTTAGACTGTCTAAAAACTGTGTGGGATTTCCTTTTTAAACTATCTATTCATGTCAAAAATGTCAGGATAGCCCACTAGAACACTTTGAGATATTGTAAGCCACCAGCTGCTACCCTCCAGGCCTATCTACAATAACTTTTATTGCTTGCTACACTTTTATTGCTTACTACACTTAGTCTGCCAAATTCCCACCCACTACCTGACATGACCTGAAATGGTTTCAGTGACCCAAGACCTTGCAAATTAATAACTCATCAAAATTGTGCTAGATTTTCAGTATGCTGTTGTGAATAAACCTATCTGTTGGCATTGGCCCACACGTTCTGAGTTTACCTAGATAACTTTCTGACTCCACTTCTTGGCATAGAGACCAGTTAGGAGGCTACGGTAATAATCCAGGAAAGGATGAGAGATTTTAGACAGGATGAGGAGTGTGAGAGCAAGAGTAGATTCAAAGATTATTTCATGATTTTAAGCCTAAGCAATTGGAAAAATGGAGCTGCCATTAACTGAGACCGAGAAGACAGAAGAGCAGAAATTGGGAGTAGAAATGGCAAATGAGTACATTTTTGGACATGTTAGTTTTGAGATATCTCTTAAGACATATAAGTGGATCTGTTGAATAGGAAATTGGATATGTGAGTCTGGAGTTCAGGAAGGAGACTGACGTTAGGGCAGGAGACATAAAATAACCAAATTATTAAACGGAATTAAAATTATCTTTAAAAATTCTTCATTTGAATTATTTTAAATTTTTCCCATGTTCTTCATTACAACAAATCATTCAGTAGAAAATTATAGGCATGAAATGCTATTTTTACTATATTGGACACTGTCAACTGTAAAACTAGAAACACAAATGCAGCTCATTATAAGGCAACCATGAAAGCAGAAAATTCTTTAACCATTAAAATTATGGAAAAAATCAATTTTTATAATAGAACTTACATACCAAATAGTTTAATTATGCAGTTTAAATATCAAATTACTGGCAGGGCCATCCTAACATGCTCTTAATATATTTTCATTTTATATAAAATGGACTACAGTATTTGTGTGTGATTCCTATAAACTGTATTCTCTGTAAGAAGTAGCACTGTTAAATAGTAGCACATTAATTTCATCTGTCACACTTGAAAACCATTATGTCTTCTCATCATGAAGATAATAATGGCATAATGGCTGATCCAATATCTCTAATTAAACATAATTTCTTATCACCTACAATCTACTATTATACTACTTTCCCAGACACTCTATAAACTTTTCTCGTTTCTAATTCCTATTCCTTATAGATTTAATTGCCTATTTAAAATCAGCCCCTCTGGTATTTCAATCTATTTTTGAAGTTACTTTTATTTACCTTGAGTGTTAGAAGATTCTCTACTGTACAGTTTCTATCAAGGGAAACTGACTTTCCAATAATCTCATGAAGAGCCTCCCAATGCCTTGGCTTGAGACAGGGGTTTCCCAGAGCCATGATGATAGGCAGCTCTTGTTTAAAATTTGTCACTGATTGCTTAAAATATGTTACCATATCATTTTTAGGTAAACCTACAAATAACAATAAGTCAGTATGCTTATGATATGGTCATCATTTTTTTTTAACCAGAAAACAAATTGAGAAAATATTGTTCTTTAAAATATGTTATTTAATATAATAGTTTATCAGTTATTAGTCTGCATTAAAATAATAAACTTTGGTAACATCATCCCTCTGAAACAATCAAGTATGGATTAAATTAAAGAAAAATAGTTATCAGGACTGATGATTAGGACCTAAGACCATCAGAGCCAAGACTCCATGTAAAATCTGATACTAGAGATAGCCAGCTACCACACTATTTCCCCAGTTTTCACTGATAAGATAGATATACAGACACACAGATACACACACACACACGCATATTCAGAAGACTGTCACAGGTTTTAGACTTTTAAATTTTGCTAAGAAGAAAATTAAGAAAAAAAATCTACCATCACTGTCATTTCATAAAGAAGATATTTTAACACCAAAATGCAGGAAATACAGGTGAAAACTGTCATAGACCTGGACTTGTCTATCATCTGGAACTGGCAAACCACTGAGGTGCAGGACTCAAAACCTATGCAATTAAACTTATAACTTTTTTAACCCAACTTAGAAAAGGGGAGGGGGCAGAGAAACTTATTTGTACAGATGGGGCTTCTTTTATAAATCCATGTTAAATAGCAAAATGTTTTTCAAGCTCCTGTTTAAACAGAAGGACAAATTAACAGCTTTGGTTTTTGCCAGCCTAGACTTTGGCAAACTGCAAGATTTTATTTAGGAAACTATGGATAGAAGAAGGCATTGTCTACTTGCTAGTTTATATATTGTTTTCTGAAACACATCTGTGACAAAATACAGAGTGCAAATGCACAAAACGATCATTTTGGCAACAGTGAGATTATGGGTGATTTCTCCAGTTTTTCTCTTTTCTGAGCTTTTTGTGATATTGTTATATTTCTTGTGTAATTTAAAAACAAGCAAAATAAACTGTTTTTGTGACCCTTCTGGAGAAGAAAGTATTGTCTGAGGTAGAGCTTAGAGAGAAGGGAGGAGTCAAAAAAATAAAGACATTCTTTGGGCCAGGTGAAACAAAACTTACCTTTTGGAAATAATATGATGTAAAAGAATGCTCACACAGGAACAGCATCTCTGCATCAGCAAATGATTTCAAGTTCAATGGTTAGTATAAGAGAAACCTCTCAAAATGATTTTTTAGCAATTTTCCCTATTGCCTAAAGGATACTATAGGCATACACAGTTAGGATTTGGGTACAGTTTCTGCAGCTGGGCCCATACCCTAAGAAGAGCCAGAACTAGGGTGAAGTGTCTGGGGTTCTACCCTAGGGAATCAATTTATAGAGGATTAAAAAATTGTCAGTATTTAAAAACATATTTTACAAATTTTGATCTCTTTCTTGCCTCAGCAAATAACTCCTACTTACACTCCTGTACTGTCTCTCCAGCCCACAAGAGCAGATGAAGAGACAAGGCCAAGAACAGTGACTTTGTCGGCCCAGAGCCTATTTTGTATAATCCTAGGTGGGAAAACTTGGGAAAGAACTTTTACCTTTTTCTAGTACTAAGATGATTTGCATCCATTTTGAAACATTTCTCTGTACTAATTCTATATCAATACTTTGAAGAGAACTATTTCTCCATTTCCAAAAGAGTTTCTCCCATTCCTCTTGTGCATCCCATAATAATTTTCTCAAAGTTAAGTCACATTCAATTTCAGACATCTCTGAAAGCACAATCTGTGTAATTTCCTCCATATTAACCGAGTGCATACGAGATTGGGAATCATCGAAACGATCCCGGTAAGTTGCATATGTTTTAGCTTTGTTAGATAAACTTGCAGCTTCCTCTGAGAGAGTTCGGATCATTTCCACTGCTGTTGACACTCGAGTACTAGTACATAATAGAACAGGACTTCTTATCTAAAAAATAACAGTAAAATATTTTAACAGACCAAAATGTTCAAAACTTAAACATGTTTTACTGGCAGTTAAAGCATTTCAGCATACAATCTAAGCTTTAACAAACATTATTTGTAATTGTCATGTGAAAAGATTATCCTTAATTTATACTGTATTTTTACACAAATAATGCATGCATTGTATGTTTTTTGCCAACCACACAACCCCCTTGCACATTATTTTCCTATGTGTGCTATGCATGCTATATGTGTGTGTGTTATTTATGCGGGCACGTTATTTGCAAAAAATTTGGTAATTTGTGTTAATTATTATTAATTTTAACTATTACCATAATATCTTTAATTTATTGTGTACCTTTCTATCTCAGGCATGTGGTAGGTGTTTCATACACATTATCTTACTTATTAAGTCCACATAACAATTTTTAAAGACAGATAAAATTATTCACAATTTTACAAGCAGGTTCTGAAGTTATTAATCATTTGCCCACGATCAAATAGGAAGTAGTGTTTCCAAGGTATAACTCTATGGCAGCCTGAATCCAAAACTTATTTTTCTTCCTTTTTCTGACACTGCTGAATTTTGTATTGCTTTTATGAGACCTATTACATTGCTGCATTATATTAGAGTTTTACTATTGCCCATCAAATTGTGGACATTTTGAACAATGACTTCTAAACTTTACTATAGTTTTTCTGTGATTTATCCCTTGCTAAATAATAAACTCCTTAAGATTAAGGATAGTCTCACTGATTTTTTTGTTATGGTTGTTTTTGTATGCCTCCTAGAATCTAGGACAGTAAGTTGAACAAAGCAGTTGTTTATTGACTAAAAAGGAATAAAAAGTTGTTGAAAGAATAAATAAATTTGGATCCTACTATTTTATTCTTAAAAAAAAAAAAAAAAATCCAACCCATGAAATTGCTTGCAACACTATATTATGTGCAGAGTGGTCATTCAATAAACACCAGTAATAATCATAACATGACAAATGTATAAAATTAATAGGCAGTATTTGTGATAAGTGGAGAGGGTTTGATATATAATCTGTAACAGTAATGGCTATATAATGAAGATATAATAAAATTTTCCTTAGACTTCCCCCATAATTTCCCATTCATTTATATTTATTTATGTTTGTAAATCAGCTATCTTGAGAGAGAGGGAAAAATATTTCGAGACATAATCTTACTAGTTCAGATGGAGTCAAAGTAAAGCTTTGTCAATTCTATCAGCAGTCCTTGAATTGAGATCTTCAAAGAATGCTATCAGCTATCAGGTATATAAATTAAATGGAGCTTAAGAGTTATAAAATTGAAGTTAGAAGTAAAGTAAGCACATCACATGCTGTCGGAACCCACTGTGTATAGCTATAAAACCCAGGGAGAATGCATGGAGCAACTAGTTGAGAACTCTGAAGGTAAACAGTAGCAGGAAGACTGGAGAAGAAGATTCGAAGTGCCACCAAATTGGTGGCAAGTTTACCATTTTTTTCTCCAGTATCCTCAGCCTCAACTCAATGTATCAAGACCTGGGAGTGAGCTTCAAGGCACAAAGAAGTCTAGAAGAACCCTCTAACTCTGACTCGAGGAGCAGGAAAAGTTATTAATGCTCAGAGACAGTGTGGAAGTCCCTGTTTCTCGCTCTCTCTTTTTTTTCCTTTGTTCTCTCACATCCAAGTCCCCAAGCAATCCTATGGTGGTATGAGCAACTGGTGACAATGGGAGTGTGCAGGGGCCAAAACTCTGAGGGAGAGAAATTTTCTTCTCTGCCCAGGTGAGCTGTGTTTCTAGGAGGGTCAATTCTCATCGAGTTTTTATGTCTGTGTTCTCCTGCTGCTTTGTTCTAGGTATGGGTGAAGCTGTGGAAGTGCATGGCAGAATACAGTAACTAAAATCACAGTTTTCTATCCAGAAGATTGAAAAGAAGAGTGCCAGGAAACTGGAAAATGCTGAGAAGAAGATTGTGGAGAGGGAGGAACTCTGGAAAGTGACCTCATGAAGTTGTTTATGAACTCCCAGGCTCACTCGTCTCCCCTTCTTGATGAGCGGTGATTTTTTTGGTTTGTTTGCTTTGTTCTTTTCTGTTTCTTCTCTCTCTCTCTTTTCCTTCCTTTTCTTTCTCCTGCCCACCTAGCACTGTGCGCCGATCTTGCCCCTTTAGGAGGGGCCGTGCTGCACAGCCCTGTTGGAGAGTCACTGAGCACAGCCTCCCTGGGTCTAGCTACCATCACTGACTGGCTCCCTCAGTGCCATTTTATTTATTTATTATTTTTTTTGTTGTTTTTTTCTTCTCTCTCTCTCTCTTCCTTCCTTTCCTTTCCATTCTCCCATCCACTCAGCCCCTTGTACCATTCCCAACTTCTTGGCGGGCTGTGCTGTACTGTTCAGCTGGAGAGTCTCTGGCCCATGGCCTCCCTGGGTCTGTGCTGCCCCCACAGGCCGGCTCCCTCAGTGCCATATTTTATAGTTTTCTTTGTATTTACCCTTCTTCTTTTCTTTCTCCCTCCGACACAGGCCCTGCACTGCCTTCGCCCCTTCCTGACAGGCTGTCATGCCATCTGGTGAGAGAGATATCAGCTTGCTGCCACCCCAATTCCACCCCGCCCCCAACGGCCAGCTCCCCCACCATATTTTTGTTGTTGTTTTATTTATTTTCATTATTTATTTATTTTTTACTTGTTTGTTTGACTGTTTCTTCTCTCTCTTCCCCCTCTTCCCTTTCCTTTCTCCTGCCCACCTAGCTCCATGTGCCACCCATGCCCCTTCTCAACAGGCCAAGCTACACAGCTCGGCTAGAGAGCCATCAGCACACAGCCTCCCTGGGTCTGCCCTGCCCCCACCAGCTGAATCCTACTGCACAGCCATTTTATTTACTTTTTTCGTTTTACTTCATTTTTCGCTTTTTTTGGCTTTTGTTTCTCTCTGTTGTCTTCTTTCACTCACCCACTTAGCTCTGCACATCATATCCTCTCCTTTCCCTCCTGCCTATCTGCCCCCTGCGCTGAATGCCACGCCCAAGTGGTACCGATGCAGTCCCTCAGACCCTGCCCTGCACTACCTCCCAGCCCTGTCCTGTCATCCTGACTTCATGCCACAAACTACCCACCCCTGCCCATCCGCCCCTGCTGGACCTGCCCTGCTGCACTATAGCTGAGTGACTGACCCTGCCCACCTGGACAAAATGTTGAGAAGTATCATACCCACAGGTGAGCAAGCAACGAAACACACCCAGCCCACCTGCCCAAACATAACAAAATAAAACAAAAAAGCAGAACAAAACAATCAAATCTACAGTCAATAAATGAAGAAAATAATTCTTGAATGTCCCAGAGACAGAAGACAATATTAAAACATGTGAAAAAAAGGAGAGGATGACTCCAGAAAGCAACCAAAATAAAATGCCAGATGACCCTCTGCTAGAAGAAAAGGCACTGGAACTACCTGATAGGGAATTCAAAACTCTAATATTCAGGGTTCTCTAATAGATAAAGGAAAATGGAGATAAAAATGAGAAAAAATAGACAAAATCATGGAAAAGAGAGACAAAACAATGGAAGAATTCAGGAAAATAATACAGGAATAAACTGTCAAAATAAACCACTGGAAATCATACAAAAACAGCAATTAGAAATCCAAAAGATAAACAAGATTTCAGAAATGGACATTGCCGTAGATGGTTTTACGAGCAAATCTAAAATAATGGAGGACAGGAATAGTGACCAAAATTGAAGACAAATCCTTGGATACCACTTTGTTTGAGGAAAAGTTCGAGAAAAGAATGAAGAAAAATGAAGAAACTCTGAGAACAATATGGGAAACAATCAAAAACAAATTTGCATGTGATCAGAGTTTCAGAACAGGAGAATAAAATGGAAAACACAGAGAAGATCACTGAGGATTTGCTGGCAGAAAACTTCCCTAATATCATGAAAGAAGAAAAGCTGACCATCCAAGAAGCTCAACGAACCCCATATAGGATAGACCCCAAAAGAAAAACACCAAGACAAAAACCAGAGACAAAAACAGAATCCTGAGAGCAGCTCAAGAAAAATGAAAAGTCACATACAAAGGAAAAACAATAAGACTAAGCTTTGATTACTTGGCAGAAACCATGCAGGCAAGAAGGCAACAGGATGACATATACAAAATCTTGAAAGAAAAAAACTGCCAACCAAGAATAATATATCCTGCAAAACTCTCACTCAAATATGATGGCAAAATTAGAACATTTCCAGATAAACAGCAATTAAGGGAAAATGTAAAAACAAAAAAAAAAAAAAAAAACCTTACAAGAATTATTAAAGAGAGTCTTTCAGTTAGAGAACCAACAACATCAGGCAACAACCTGAATCTAGCACATAAGACAGCAGTAGCCATACACCAACCTAGATAATGAACTCTCAAGGATTAAAAAAAAAAAAAAGAAAACTAAAAAATTTACAACCAGGAACCAAAGAGGTCAACTGGTAAATGACAACAATATCAGAACAATAAAAGAGGGAATAAACAGCATAGGTATAGAACTTTCAAATGGAGAGGATGTCAAGGTGTTATCAAGTAATAAAAGAGTGGTTTAAATTTAGGAAGATAGGGGTAAATTTCAAGATAACCACAGAGAAAGTTAACAAACCTACCCAAAAAAATAAAGAAGAAAAACAAAGAAAGTCTCAGTAAACACAAAATCTACAAAACTGAAAGAAATGAAAAAAAACCCACAAACAAAAGGAGTTCAGCACAGAAAAGAGGAACAAAGAAAACATCAATAACACACGCACACACACACAAAAAGCACTACAAAATGACAGCAATAAACTCACACCTATCAATAATCACACTGAGCATAAATGGTTTAAATGCACCCATAGAGACAGAGAGTGACAGAATGGATTAAAAAAACAGGAACCATCAATATGCTGTCTACAAGAGGACACACCTTAGAAACAAAGGCATAAACAAACTAAATATCAAAGGATGGAAAAAAATATATCAAGCAAACATCAACCAAAAAGGAACAGAAGTGGCAATACTCATATCAGATAAAATAGACTTTGAAAGAAAATCCACCATAAAAGACAAGGAAGGACATTATATAACGAGTAAAGGGACAATCCACCATGAGGACATACTCATAATAAATACCCACGCACCCTGTGACAGAGCTCTGAAATACATAAAACAAACTCTAACAACACTGAAAAGAGAAATTGACAGTTCCACAGTAATACTGGAAGACTTCAACACACCGCTCTCAGTAAAGGATAGAACACCTAGAAAGAAATTCAACAAAGATTCAGAAGATGTAAAGGTCACAATCAACCAACTTGACCTTACAGACATATACAGAACACTTCACCCAACAGAGCAAAGTACACATTCTTTTCCAACACACACGGAATGTTCTCCAGAATAGATCACATGTTAGGCCACAAAGCAACCCTCAACAAAATCCAAAACACTGAGATAATACAAAGGATCTTCTCTGATCATAATGCCATAAAAGTAGAAATTAATAACAGGAAGAGCAAGACAAAAAATCAAATACATGGAAACTGAATAACAACTGGCTTAAAAACCACTGGGTAATAGAAGAAATCAAAGACGCAATAAAAAATTTCTTAGAATCAAACAAGAATGAAAACACATCATACCAAAATCTCTGAGACACAGCAAAGACAGTGCTTAGAGGGCAATTTACAGCAACAGATGCACACATCAAAAAAGAAGAAAGGAACAAAATCAAAACATTAGCTATACAACTCGAACAAATAGAAAAGAGAAAGCAAAAGAAAATCACAGCCACCAGAAGAAAGGAAAAAATAAAGACCAGAGCAGAGATAAATGAAATAGAGAATAGAAAAACAACAGAAAGAATCAACAAAACCAAAAGCTGATTCTTTGAAAGGATCAACAAAATCGACAAACCATTGGCCAAATTGACAAAAGAAAAACAAGAGCAGACACAAACAACCTAAATAAGAAATGAAATGGGGGACATTACAACACACCCAACTGAAATAAAAAGGATCATAACAGAGTATTATGAAAAACTACACTCCAACAAATTTGAAAACCTAGAGGAAATGGACAAATTTCTAGAAACACATTACCTACCTAAACTAACACAAAATGATGTTGAAAATTAGAACAGACCCATAACAAGAGAAGAGATTGAAAAGGTAATAAAAAAACTCCCAACAACAAAAAAAAGCCCTGGTCTAGACAGCTTCACTGGAGAATTCTACCAAACATTCAGAGAAGAGCTTACACCAATACTACTCAAACTATTTCAGAACACAGAAAAGGAGAGGATACTTCCAAATTCATTCTATGAAGTCAGCATAACCCTGATACCAAAACCAGGCAAAGACACCACAAAAAAAAAGAAAATTATAGACCAATATCTTTCATGAATATAGATGCAAAAATTCTCAACAAAATTCTAGCCAATAGAATTCAGCATCTTATCAAAAAAATAATATACCAAGACCCAGGGGGATTCATCTCAGGTATGCAAGGATGGTTCAATATTAGAAAATCAATCAATGTAATCCACCACATAAATAAAACAAAAGAAAAGAATCACATGATCATCTCGATCAATGCAGAAAAGGCATTCAATGAAGTCCAACACCCATTCCTGATAAAAACTCTAAATAAAATAGGCATAGAAGAGAAATTTATTAACATAATAAAGGGCATCTATACAAAATCAACAGTCAGCCTTATTCTTAATGGAGAGAGACTGAAAACATTTTCCTTGACAACAGGAACAAAACAAGGATACCCTTTATCACCACTCTTATTTAACACTGTGCTGGAAGTCCTAGCTAGAGCAATAAGGCAAGA
The DNA here is from genome assembly GCA_030035585.1 of Dugong dugon. Taxonomy (NCBI): domain Eukaryota; kingdom Metazoa; phylum Chordata; class Mammalia; order Sirenia; family Dugongidae; genus Dugong; species Dugong dugon. Next base: position 14,415,363 of record CM057469.1, on the reverse strand, counting down.
AAAAGAAATAAAGGGCATCCAAATTGGTAAGGAAGAAGTAAAACTATTCCTATTTGCAGATGATATGATACTGTACGTAGAGAACCCAAAGGACTCCACAAGAAAACTAGTGGAACTAATAGAAAGATTCAGCAGAGTAGCAGGATACAAGACAAACATAAAAATCAGTTGGATTCCTCTATGCAAATGAAGAGAACTATGAAAAGGAAATCAGGAAAACAACGCCACTTATAATAGCCCCACCCCCACAAAAAAACTTAGAAATTAATCTAACCAGAGATGTAAAAGACATATACAAAGAAAACTACAAAACACTACTGCAAGAAACCAAAAGAGACCCACTTAAATGGAAAAACATACCATGCTCATGATAGGCAGACTAACCATTGTGAAAATGGCAATTCTACCCAAAGCAGTCTATAAATTCAAGGCAATCCTGATCCAAATCCTAATACCATTCTTTAATGAGATGGAAAAACTAATCACTAACTTTATATGGAAAGGAAAGGGGCCCCAGATAAGTAAAGCACTATAGAAGGAAAAGAATAAAGTGGCAGGACTCCCACTACCTGACCTCAGAACCTACTATACAGCTACAGTAGTCAAAACAGCCTGATACTGCTACAATGACAGACACATTGGCCAACAGTACAGAATCAAAAACCCAGATGTAAATCCATCCACCTACAGTTACCTGATCTTCCACAACAGCCCAAAGTCCATTAAATGGGGAAAAGACAGTCTTTCTAACAAATGATGCTGTCAAAACTTGATGTCCATCTGTAAAAAATGAAACCGGACCCATACCTCACACCATATACAAAAACGAATTCAAAATGGATCAAAGACCTAGATATAAAACCAAAACCTATAAAGATCATAGAAGAAAAAACAGGGTCAACACTAGAGACTCTAATACACGGCATAAATAGCATACAAACCATAACTAACAATATACAAACACCAGAAGATAAGCTAGATAACTGGTATCTTCTAAAATTGAACACTTATGCTTATCAAAAGATCTCACCAAAAGATTAAAAAAAAGAACCTACAGACTGGGAAAAAGTTTTTGGCTATGATATATCTGACAAAGGTCTAATCTCTAAAAATCAATAGGAAAATCTAACACCTCTACAACAAAAAAACAAATAATTCAATTAAAAAATGGACAAAGGATATGAACAGACCCTTCACCAAAGAAAACATTCAGGCGGCTAACAGACATATGAGGAAATGCTCGTGATCCTTAGTCATCAGAGAAATGCAAATCAAAACTACAAAGAGATACCATCACAACCTGACGTTACTGGCACTAAAAACAAACAAACAAACAACAAAACCCAGAAAATGACAAATGTTGGAGAGCCTGCAGGGAGACTGGAACTGTTATGCACTGCTGGTGGGAACACAAAATGGTACAACCATTTTGGAAAATGATATGGCACTTCCTTAAAAAGCTAGAAATAGAAATACCATACAATTCAGTAATCCCACTCTTAGGAGTATATTCTAGAGAAATAAGAGCCATCACATGAATAGACATAATGCACACCCATGTTCATTGCAGGATTATTCACAACAGCAGAAAGATGGAAACACCCTAACTGCCCATCAACAGATGAATAGATAAACTATGGTACACACAATGGAATACTATGCAACAATAAAGAACAACGATGAATCTGTGAAACATCTCACGACATGGATGAAATCTGGAGGCCATTATGTTGAGTGTAATAAGTCAATCACAAAAGCACAAATATTGTATGAGACCACTAATATAAAAACTCATGAAAAGGTTTACACAAAAAGAAACAATCTTTGATGGTTACGAGGGAAGGGACGGATGCAGATGGAAAAACACTAACTAGACAATAGATAAGTGGCAACTTTGGTTAAGGATAAGACAGTACACATTTCTGAGGAAGTCAGTACAACTTGACCAATGCAAGGTCATGGAAGCTTCATAGACACATCCAAACTCCCTGAGGGACCAAATTACTGGGCTCAGGGCTGGGGACCATTGTCTCAGGGGACATCTAGCTCAATTGTTCCTAAAGAAAATGTTCTACATTCTACCTTGGTGAGTAGCGTTTGGGGTCTTAAAAGCTTGTGAGCAGCCATCTAATATACTCCACTGGTTCTACCCTGTCTGGAGAAAGGGAGAATGAAGAAAACAAAAGACAAAAGGGAAAGATTAGTCCAAAGGACTAATGGATCACAACTACCACCGTCTCCACCAGACTGAGTCCAACATAACTAGATGGTACCCGGCTACCACCACTGACCGCTCTGACAGGGATCACAACAGATGGTCCAGGACAGAGCTGGAGGAAAATGTAGAACTGAATTCTAAATCACAAAAAAAGACTGACAGAGACTGGATAAACCTTGAGAGTAAGGCCCCTGGACACCCTTTTTACTCAGTACTGAAGTCACTCCTGAGGTTCACCATTCAGCCAAAGATTAGACAGGCCTATAAAAAAAAAATGAGACTAAATGAGCACACCAGCTGAGGGGCATGGATGAGAAGGCAGGAGGGGTCAGGAAAGTTGGTAATAGGGAACCCAAAGTCAAAAGTGGGAGAGTGTTGACATGTTGTGGGGTTGTCAACCAATGTCACAAAACAATATGTGTATTAATTGTTTAATGAGAAACTAATTTGCTCTGTAAAACTTCATTGAAAGTACAATAAAAAAAAAAGGAGGATGAGAATGGTTGCACAACTCGAGGAATATAATCAATGTCCCCGAATTGTACATATAGAAACTGTCGAATTAGTGTATGTTTTGCTGTGTATATTCTCAGCAACAACAAAATAAAAAAATTTAAATATAAAAAAGAACGATCAGATAAAAATAAGAGATAAGTCTGTCAAAATGAAAGAAGAAAAATCAGAAAACTAAAAGCTAAAAGAGAAAGCCTTTCAGATAAAATAAAACTAAAATGTAAAAAAAAAAAAAATTAGAATAAGTAGTTATTCATACCTAACATTAATTGAGCACTTATGTGCCAGGCATGATTCCAGCTGCCTTAATACTACTACACATATTTAACAGATGATGAAACTAAAATACACAGCTAGTAAGTGCCAAAGCAAGGACACAAATCCAGGGAATCTACTTCTAATAAGGAAAAAATAAATAAATAAAAACTTTAAATGATGAAAACAGTTAAAAGTAGTCAAAGTAATTAGAACATATCCTACAGAAATAAGAGCTGTCACATGAATAGATATATGCACACCCATGTTCATTGCAGCACTGTTCACGATAGCAAAAAGATGGAAACAACCTAGGTGCCCATCAACAGAAGAATGGATAAACAAGTTATGGTATAGTCACACAATGGAATACTACGCAATGATAAAGAACAACCATGAATCTGTGAAACTTCTTATAACATGTAGGAATCTGGAAGGCATTATGCTGAGTGAATTTAGTCAGTCACAAAAGGACAAATATTGTATAAGACTACTATTATAAGAACTCAAGAAAAGGTTTAAATACAGAAGAAAACATTCTTTGATGGTTACGAGGGTGGGGAGGGAGGGAGAGGGTTATTCACTAACTTGACAGTAGACAAGAATTATCTTAGGTGAAGGGAAGGACAGCACACACTACAGGGGAAGTCTGCACAACTGGACTAAACCAAAGCTAAGAAGTTTCCTGAATACAACCAAACATTTCAAAGGACAGAGTAGCAGGGGCAGATGTCTGGGGACCATGCTTTCAGGGGACATCTAGGTCAACTGGCATAACAAAATTTATTAAGAAAATGTTCTGCATCCTACTTTGGTGAGTGGCGTTTGAGGTCCTAAAAGCTAGCAAGCAGCCATCTAAGATGCATCAATTGGTCCCAGCCACCTGGAGTAAAGGAGAATGAAGAACACCAAAGTCACAAGGAAAGTATTAGCCCAAGAGACAGAAAGGGCCACACAAACCAGAGACTTCATCAGCCTGAGACCAGAAGAACTAGATGGTGCCCGGCTATCACCAATGACCGCCCTGACAGGGAACACAACAGAAAGTCCCTGACGGAGTGGGAGAAAAGTGGGGTGCAGAACTCAAATTCTAGTAAAAAGACTAGACTTAAAGGTCTGAGACTGGAGGAACCCCAGAAAGCACTGCCCCTGGACTCTCTGTCAACACAGAACTAAAACCATTCCAGAGGCCAACTCTTCAGACAAAGATTAGATTGGACTATGGGACATAAAATGACACTCGTAAAGAGTGTGCTTCTTAGCTCAAGTAGATACATGAGACTAAATGGGCAGCTCCTGTCTGGAGGTGAGATGAGAAGGCGGAAAGGGTCAGGAGCTGGTTGAGCGGATGCAAGAAATCGGGGGCAGAAAGGAGGAGTGTGCTGTCACAGTATAAGGACAGCAATTAGGGTCACATAACAATATGTATATGAATTTTTGTATGAGAGACTAACATGTAAACTTTCACTTAAAATACAACAATTAAAAAAAAAGTCAAGGTAAGTGAAGTAAAACTAGAAATAATCCAGGAGACAAAAATATGAAAAAGTTTTAAAACAATGAAACGGGAAACAAGAAAACAAACCAAAAACGGCAGTAACATAAATGTCTAGAGGATCCTCTAGGCCAAGCCAATGTTCCTGGCAGAAGCTGGAGGACAGATAATGGAATGCTTTATGTCCTACAGTTTCCTCACACCTATGCTTCTCCCTCTAGCACCATTCCTGTCTCTAGCTAACAAAAACCAAAGAAGGGGAACCACATGCCTTCAGCAAACAGCCAATACTAACAGATTTTCCTTATATCTCATACGTTCTCATAATATAACGACAAGAACAGTGAAAATGAGTATCATCAATTCAAGAGTATTTAGAATTAGCTACCATATAGAAAAACTTGAAACGCCCTGACATCTTACTATTCTTACATGAAAGAAACTTGTTAGTTTTCCAGTTTGAGAACAATCCTAAAAATTTACATGACACTGTCAATAAGTTACGAAGTTTTCAAATTTATCAATAATGAAAAGTCAATCTCTGTCTACCAGGCTAGAGGGAAGACTGAATTTCCGTTGTTTATTTTCCTAGTCTCTCTATGTAAAAGATGTAATAAAATCCTTAATATATGAGGAGACAACTAAAGAAAATGCAGCCAAAAACTTAGGAAAGAAGTAATTAAGAGGTATATCAGGCAATTAATGAATAAAAATATGCCCTGGCAGAGGGGAGATTTTGTGATGTGTGTGGTATATGTTAGCTTTTTAAAATGAATGATTTGTTGCAATTTTTTCCTCATTCTAAATAAATATGCACTTTGGTTTCTAATTTTGTATTCCTTTTCTTAAAGAAGTCAGTCAAAATATATAAGCTTCAGGGCTCCTACAACATGGGCTCCTACTGACCAAGGTTTCTCGTGTTACAGAGATCAACTTGTCTGCAATAAAGATCAGCCTTGAGTCCCTGATGCAGCACCATCCTTCAATCATACTATTGAGCACTTAGTGACAAGTTGATTACATTGGATCTCTTCCACCCTGGAATAGGCAGCAATTCATCTTGACTGGAATGACGCATATTCCAGATAGGGTTTGGTTTTCTTGCTCTCAGAGCTTCAGTTAGCACCAATATCCAAGAGTTTACAGAATCTCTGATCCATCCAAAAGGAATCTCATATAATATCACGTTGGGCTAAGGGACCTGCTTTATAGAAAAGGAGGTGCAACAGTTGTCACATGACCAGGAGATCCACTGGTATTATCATATGCCAAACGATCCAGAATCTGTCAGCCTAATGAAGCAATGGAATGACCAGATGAAAGTGAAGCTGAAGCACCAGCTTGGAAAAGATACCCTACAAGGATGGGACTCTAGCCTCAAGGACACAGCTACACCCTAAATGAACGACCTTTTTTTTTCAGTGCTTTGTCCTCTATAAGTAGAATAGTTAGATCTAGGAACCAATGGGTGGAAGTAGAAGTGATCCATGCATTCGTAGTGAATCACTTGGAGTATTTGTGTTTGTGGGTTCTGAAAGTCTAGGCTCTGTGAGTTATAACAGTTTTAGTGGCAGAGGCTTTAGGTGGACCCACTAACCTTCCCCTTGTACATTTCTCCAGGAAGAGAGATTAGCCATAATCCTGGAGAAGCTGTTTCCAGATTGGTGACTTTATACAAACCAAGTGGATCCAAATGGTACAAGAGGTGGACAGTTTTGTGTGTCACCCAGATCTATCCACTTCAAGAACAAGATATACACTCTCCCAGCTGCTGGGAGCATTGCCTGATGACTCTGTCCAGCTGAGTTTCTTCCCAGGAACTGCCCTTGGTCAAAGGAAGCTTAATCACTCAAGATTATACTTCCTCTGCAGGTCCATGGTGAATGTATAAAGATCTAGCCTCCTTACTTCAATTTGGGATAACTCTGCAGGGTCATGCAGTTCTAGAGAGTCCCCCTCGGATCAGCTAAATCTTTTTTCAACTTCTCCCTCTGTCCAATCTTGATTCCATTAGTCTCTTACAGACGTTGTTGTCAAGAGCACTCTCCAGTAAACTTCCACAGAAAATCTCCATTGCAGAGTCAGTGTCCAAGGGAACCCAACCTAATGCACTTACCAAGTACTGTACAGTGAAACCTGTGAGAGCTGGAACTTGATGGGACTGCCCTGTTTTTTTTGGGTCTCGCAAGTTTTTCATCTTTGACAAGGTGCAGTCACCACTTTTCTATCGCTCCCTATTTAGTGGAAACTATTTGAGTCTTTGTTCTCTGACAGGTTTTCGCCTCACACAGGTTCTGGCTTTTGCAGGTTTCACTGAATAAACAGGCTGAACTACATGTATGTATGTTCAGTCCATAGATTTCTAGTAGTATTTTAAGACTGCAATTGAATACGTGCATCAAGTACTTTCATATGACTAATTCTTTTCATCTTCATTATATTTGTGTGAAATAGCATAACCTCATTGTATAGATGGATAAATTGAGAAAATAATTAGCTGCAGTAAATAACACATACATAGAAGGTGCATAAAATACATTGAATAAGTATGATAGTAATAATTTGTAGTGGTAGTGAGGAAAGGGTAGTGGTAAAAAGCAAGAGTTCTGGAGTCCCGGTTCTTACTAGCTGTGTGATCTTAGGCAAGTTACTTTATCTCTTTATATCTCAGTTTTGTTCATGTAGATAAAGGGGTAAATTATGCAATCCCTGTAAAATGCCTAGCATGGTTCTTGATAATCAGTAAATGCTCAAAAAATATTAAGGGGTTTATTTATAGTTTGCTTCTCAGGGTAAGTGAGTGAAGTTGGAACTATCATTACCATTTGGCCCAGAAGTAGGCCCAGAAAGATTTCAGGGGCTTTTACCCTTTTTCTGCCATGGACCCCTTTGGCGGTATGTTGAAGCCCAGGGGAAAAGTCACCAGCTCTGCTGTGGTTTGTTGCCTACATTCATTCACAACTGAAGAAAAGGTTGAATTTCAGTTAGAGGCTAGTGAAAATAGAGATGTAGTTTTGCTTTCCATTCAAGTTCACAAATCACCAAAATTCTGTCTAATGATAACATAGATTCCCAGGTTAAGAATTCTTGAATTAAATTATTTACCCAAGATTCCACAGAAAGCAAATACCCAAATACCTAAGATTACATGAGACTAAGATCAAGCTGATGATCAACTCAACATCATGTCTGGTATAGTAGAGGGCCAACAAAATGAGGGAAACCCTCAATAAGACAGATTGACATAGTAGCTGCAACAATGGACACAAACATACCAACCATCATGAAGATGGTGCAGGACCACGACACATTTTATTCTGTCACACATAAGGCTGCCATGAATCAGAGCTGACTCGACAGCTACTAACAACATACAGATCAAACTGATTTTTAATGAGAATACAAAAACAAACTTACCTTTTCCTTTAAATTAATAGCATCAACCCGTAGACCAGTGATATATGCTTCCAAATTTTCTCTGAATTTACCAAAAGTAGCATCTTTATTTGCTTCACTTAACTTCACAACTGTTTTTAGTTGACTAAACTTGATAAGAAGGATTTTATATATGGCAACTTGCTCTTCTGGAATACGGATCTGGTAATACTTTACAACTGCATTCAGCTGAGCAATTGTTAAGTACTCTTTTTCTAATTTAGATATTTTTGTGGAAATTTCATCCAAGAAAGTAAAATGTTCCACAAATTCTTCTATTTCAGTGGGTTCACATTCCAGCTTTCTCAATGATGATTCTACAACCTGAAATAATTGACACATTAATTATAATTACATAATGATTTTTCAGTATTCTAATACTCTTTTTAACTTATCTAACAATAACTTCAGCAAAAAATGAAGACATCATCTAGACATAATTCTAAGCTAGGGTATTAACATGATCAAATCCTTCTATTGTTAACAGAAAGAACTTGACTATATCTCCCACATAAAATACATGCTACTAACACACAAAATAAGCACCATGATGAATAACTTTGTATACAAGAAATAAATGTAATAACAATAGCAAGAGTATGACTGAAATGTGAATAGGCATAATTGCTACCATTTTTTGAGTGTTTCTGTGTTAGACTTTTTATATACATGATCTCTCTTTAATCTTATGTTTGCTAAGCAGGTATTATCTCTAGTTTGCACAAGAGGAAACTGAGTCTCTGAGGGATTAATTAGCTGAAGATCAGAAATTTAGTGAGTTACAGAGCTATGATTCAAACCCAAATTTGATTCCAAATCTCACTGTTTTCCCCTATGCTGTCCCTCTGTAGCCATTGTAAGTATATAACATCCACACCTTTCATAAATATATGCATATAATTCCATTAAATTTTCAAAGTAATTTTATTTCTATATTCAAATTACAACTTTATCATATTTTCCTCTTGTTTCAAGTTTTCCTAATGAATATTTATGCATAATTTTGGAATCAAGTCAGTTCAATTTTCAGTCTTCGTAATGTTGAATTAATTCCCTGTGTATGTTTCTTTAATTATTCAAACAATATTTTATTTGGCTATAAAAATAATAGATACTGTGCACCAATGTTCACTGCAGCACTATTCACAATAGCCAAAGGCAGAACAACCTAAATGTTCACTAGCAGATGAATGTATAAACAAAATGTGGTCCATACATACAATGGAATATTACTCAGCCACAAAGAGAAATGAAGTCCTGATACATGCTACAACATGGATGAATCTTGAAAACATTACACTGAGTGAAATAAATCAGTCACAAAAGGACAAATATTGTATGATTCAACTTACATTAAATCAGCAAATGTATAGAGATCAAAGTTTATTAGCGATGTCTTAGTTTACTTAGTGCTGCTATAACAGAAATACCACAAGAGGATGGCTTTAACAAACAGAAATTTATTTTCTCACAGTTTAGGAGGCTGAAGTCTGAATTCAGAGCGCTGGCTCTAGAGAAAGGCTCTCTCTCTCTTTTTTCCTCTAGGGGAAGGTCGCTGTTTCTTTTCAGCTTCAGCTTCAATTTCTAGGTTCCTTGGAGATCATGTGCTTTGTATCTTCTCCATTTGTGCTTGCTTGCTTGGTTACTTAATCTGCTCTTTTATGTCTCAAAAGAGACTGGCTGAAGACACATCTATACTAATAATTCCTCATTAACATAACAAATAAAACCCATTCCCAAATAGTATTATAACCACAGGTATAAAAAACAAACCAAACTCGCTGTCGAATCGATTCCAACTCACAGTGACCTTATAGGACAGAGTAGAACTGCTCCATAGGAGTTAGGATTTACAACACATATTTTTTGGGACACAATTCAATCCATAACAAGTGGTTAATAGGGATCAGAGGGAGGGGGAAAGAGTAAGTCTTTGCTTATAGGGCACTGAGTTTCTGTTAATGGTGGTGGAATAATTTGGAAACGGATAGTGGTGATGGTTGCACAACATGATGAACATAATCAATGTCACTGAAATGTACATGTAGAAAATGATGAATGGGCAAATGTTTTGTTATATATATTTTTTACCACAATAAGACAATAAAAAAAAAAAAGAATGGAAAAAAAATAGATCCTCATGCAAAATTATTGCAGTATAAAAATGCTTATAAAATAGGAAGTCATTCATCAGCTAGAGATGTTGTTGTTGTTGGTAGGTGCCATCGAGTAGATTCTGACTCATAGAGACCCTATGTACAATAGAACGAAACACTGCCCGGTCCTTTGCCATCCTCACAATCATTGCTATGTTTGAGCCCATTATTGCAGCCACTGTACCAATACATCTCGTTAGAGGGTCTTCCTCTTTTTCGCTCACCTCTACCTTACCAAGCATAATGTTCTTCTCCAGGGATTAGTCCCTCCTGATAACATTTCTAAAGTTAGAGTGAGAAGAAGTTTTGCCACCCCCACTTCTAAGAAGTATTCTGGCTGTACTTCTGTTTGTTCTTCTGGCAGTCCATAGTATACTCCATATTGTTTGCCAACACCGTAATTCAAAGACATCAATTCTTCTTTGGTCTTCCTTATTCATAGTCCAGTTTTTGCATGCGTATTAGGCAATTGAAAACACCGTGGCTTGGGTCAGGTGCACTTTAGTCCTCAAAGTGATATCTTTGCTTTTTCACACTTTAAAGAGGTCTTTTGCAGCAGATTTGCCCAATGCGATAATCGTTTAATTTTGTGACTGCTGCTTCCATGGGTGTTGGCTGTGGATCCAAGTAAAATGAAATCCCTGACAACTCCGATCTTTTCTCCATTTATCATGACGTTGCTTATTGGTTCAGTTGTAGGATTTACGTTTTCTTATGTAGAGGTGTAATCAACTGAAGGTTTTAGTCTTTGATCTTCATCAGTAAGTGCTTCAAGTCCTCTTTGCTTTCAGCAAGGAAGGTTGTGTCATCTGCCATGTTGCAGGTTGTTAATGAGTCTTCCTCCAATCCTGGTGCCCCTTTCTTCTTCATATAGTCGAGCTTCTCAGATTATGTGCTCAGCATACAGACTGAATAAGTATAGTGAAAGGATACAACCCTGGCAAACACCTTTCCTGATTTTAAACCATGCAGTATCCCCTTGTTCTGTTCGAATGACTGCCTCTTGGTCTATGTATAGGTTCCACATAAGCACAATTAAGTGTTCTGGAAATCCCATTCTTGGCAATGTTATCCATAATTTGTTATGATCCACACAGTCGAATGTCTTTGCATAGTTAATAAAACACAAGTAAACATCTTTCTGGCATTCTCTGCTTTCAGGCAAGATTCATCTAACATCAGCAATGATATCCCTGGCTCCAGGTCCTCTTCTGAATACAGCTTGAATTTCTGGCAGTTCCGTGTTGATGTACTGCTGCAACTGTTTTTGAACTATCTCCGGCAAAATCTTACTTTCATGTGACATTAATGGTATTGTTCAACAATTTCTGCTTTCTGTTGGATCACCTTTCCTTGGAATGGGCACCAACAATGATCTCTTCCAACCGGTTGGCCAGGTAGCTGTCTTCCAAATTTCTTGGCATCAGCCGGAGATAACCACTGTTAACTCATAATTTTACTCTGGTGCTTGCATACGCACTTTTGATACAGAGTTTATAGGCACAAGCTTTAAAATCAGAGAGAGTTGCGTTTGAATCCCAGCCCTGGTATTTACTAACTGTGGGAACCTAATCAGGTAACTTTATTTTAAGAAATTCTGGGCATGAGGCAGCCAGACAGAGGATCAATAAAAAGAACTTTCAGAATAGGTTCCTAAAAAAATAACTCAGAAACAACTTTTTGGAACTGAAAAAAAAACCATGATTCTTCTAACTATAGAAATTTGGTTCATAGTAACTAACACTATACATAGTGCTCAGTATGTGCCAGGCACTGTTTAATAAGAGATTCACAATCTTTAACTCATTTATTCTCACAACCTCCAAGGTTAGGTAGTAATATTATCCCTACCTTACACACGCAGAAACTAAGGTAAGAGAGGATAATATATTAACTAAGGTATTTCAAATAGTATATGGAAGAGCTAGTTTTTTTTTTGTTTTAATAACTGCATTGAAGCATGATTTACTTACAAAACTGTTAAATGTATTTTTTGATAAATTTTAACACATTTATACACCTGTGTAGCTAACACCATAACAAAATATATATATATAAAAAATTCCATTGCCCCAAAAAGATTCTTTGTGCCTCATTCCAAACAATTTACGCCTATCCCTGGCCTCAGAAAACCACCTATCTGCTTGTTGTTGCTATAGACTAAATTTGTCTTGGTCAAGTTTCATATATATGAAATCATACAGAAAGTACTCTTTGCGTTCAGCTTCTTTTGCTCAGCATGTTTTTGAGATGCACACGTTGTCCTGCATAGCAGTGGTTCATTTAATCTCTTAATAGTATTCCAATGCACAAATATGCCACAATTTTCTTACCCATTCATCTGCTGATAGACATTCGGGCTGTTTCTAGGTTTTGGCAACTGTGGATAAAATTTCTATGACTAATTTGAGTACAAGTCTTTGTTTTCATTTCTCATAGATAAATTTGCTAGGTCAAATGGTAAGTGGACAATTGACTTTTTAAGAAATAGCCTAACAGTTTTCCAAAGTGACTGTAGTATTTTGCATTCTCATCAGCAACATATGAGAGTTCCAGTTCCTCCAGATGCTTGTCAGCACTTGATATTGCTAATCTTTTTAATTTTAGCCATCCCAATGAATGTGTAGTGGGATCTCATTTTACTTTTAATGTGTACTTCCCTGATGTTTATGATGTTCTCATTTCTGGGTCTCTTTCAATTGATTTATTTTTAATCTCTTAATTATGGGTCACATTTTCCTTCTTGACATGTTTATTAATTTCTGACTGAAAACTAGGCATTGTTTCTTTATATCACTTTGACTTCCTCTCCATGTGAAAAAATCTACGTCTACATTTTTTAAGTCCTTTTTTGTTTTAATGTTGTCATCTTTTACATATTGACATCTGTTTCTCTATTTTCAGTGTTTTAGCTTTGATTTACTTTTGTGACTTCCCTATCCGGGTTGATATCTGGTTGCTCTATCCCGTGTGCTAGTCTTGGGTTGTTATCTGATGTTACTGATTTTCTAACTGGAGGACTCCCTTTAGTATTTCTTGTAATTTTGGTTTGGTTCTTGCAAATTCCCTAAACTTCTGTTTATCTGGAAATGCCCTAATTTCACCATATTTGAGAGACTGTTTTGCTGGACATATAATTCTTGGCTGGCAGTTTTTTTCCTTCAAGGCTTTATAAATGTCATCCCATTGTCTTCTTGCCTGCATGGTTTCTGCTGAGTAGTCCGAGCTTATTCTTACTGACTCTCCTTTGTAGATGACTTTCCGTTTATCCCTAGCTGCTCTTAAAATTCTCTCTTTATCTTTGGTTTTGGCAAGTTTGATTATGTCTTGGTGACTTTCTTTTGGGATCTACCTTATGTGGGGTTCAATGAGTATCTTGGATAGATATCTTGTCATCTTTCATATCATCAGGGAAGTTTTCTGCCAACAGATCTTCAACAATTGTCTCTGTATTTTGTTATCCTCCCTTGTTCTGGTACTCCAATCACTCATAAGTTATTCCTCTTGATAGAGTCCCACATAATTCTTAGGGTTTCTTCATTTTTTTAAATCCTTTTATCTGATTTTTCCTCAGATAAGTTTGTGCCAAGTGCTTTATCTTCAATCTCACTAATTCTGACTTCCATTGCCTCAATTCTGCTCTTATGACTTTCTACTGAGTTGTCTAATTCTGAAATTTTATTGTTAATCTTCTGGGTTTCTGATTGCTGTCTCTCTATGGATTCTTGCAGCCTGTTAAATTTGTCATTATGCTCTTCTCTTTTTATTTCCTCTATTGTGTTTTGCATTTTGCTTAATTCCCTTCCTAATTTCTTGAAGAGTTCTGTATATTAATCTTTTGTATTCTGCCTCTGGTAATGCCAAGAAATTTTCCTCCTCTGGAAAATTTCTAGATTTTGTATTCTGGGAGCTTGCTGAAGCCATCATGGATTGCCTCTTTATGTGATTTGATATTGACTGTTGTCTCTGAGCCATCAATAAGTTATTTATTTTATGTTTGCTTACTGTGTCTTAGCTTCTTGTTTTGTTTTGATATGCCCAAATAGGCTGCTCATATGAGCTAGTTTGATTATTGGCACCTTTGAAGCTCTAATGTCCTGTCCCCAGGTGGTTAGTTAGATCTGTCACTTGGTATGTGAGCTCAGGAGTCTGCCCACTCCTTCTGTATGGATTCAGCTCAGGTGCCCAGGTAGATAGCCACCAAGTGTGTGGTCTAGGCTGTCACTTACAGTCCTAGACAGGCATGAGTGATTGGTGTAGGCACAGGCATCTGGCTGCAGCAGGGGGACACACTCTGAGCAAGACAGGGGGCTGAGGGCCGCCAAGTGTCCAGGAGGAAGTTGTGTCCCTGTTCCCTAGAGAACATAGGTGGGTGGGTTTTGCAGCCGGACTATGAGCACCCAATGCTGTTGGCTGTAAGGACTGGGGGACACCTCTTATTAATGGGCCCCTATCGCGGGTGGCTAGGTGGTGTGGGTGGAGCCACCAGTCCTCAGGCCCCTGATGTGGGTAGGTGAAGACCCTGCTTAATGGGCAGAGCAGTGTCAAATGTCAAGAACCTGCCACTTCACAGCTGAAACAGCTGAAGTTAGACTTCTGGTATATACTCTGTTGTACTGTGGTAATGAGGGCCTACGCCGTTGAGATGGGCCCACACAAGTCTATGCAGGGGGAAAGGCACTCAAAGTCCATAGATCCCTTATGCCTGTGTCTAGGCAAAGGAGCTGTACCTACCCTGGGTTCCTGGCTTAGGGGAGCTGGCAGTTTATTTTTTCCTCTGTTTGTTAATTTGTTCACTCTCCAAAGCAGGGAGAATGGCTCCGGGCGTGTAATGGATCCTACTTCTGGCCCAGGGGACTCGGTAATTGCTGAAGCTGGTCCTGGATCCAGTGAAGAGCAGGGAGTGGGGAGATAAATGGAGAGAGGTTTTTCCCTAAGGGGGGTGTTTTTGATCCACGTGGTAGGCCATACGCAATTACTTATCTTTCGCAGATCCAGAGCTGCTTCTCACTGAGTCTGGGTGGTTGTGTAGACTCTCTGGTGCTGGGTCTTTCCCGGTGCAGAAAACCCACCTCCCGAGCACCGCCGCTTGCCTGCCTCACTGCTCATCCCTGAGCTGATCAGGCCTGAAGGGCTCCGGCTCTCGCTGGGTCAGGTCTGGCAACTCCTCACTGCTTCCGAACTGTCTCTCCTTCCCCCGCCATTCAGTCCAGTTCCTCAACTCTGCTTTTGATGTTCAGGGCCCCCAAATTGCCATATATAATCAATTCACTTGTTTTTTCTGGTCTTTGTTGTAAGAGGGTCCACCAGAAGCATCTGACTACTCTGCCATCTTGGCCCCGCCTCAAAACTAGGCATTGTTATATTGCATGCTATATGTCCTGTTTTTGTTGACTTCATTTAAAGAGTGCTGATCTCCATTCAACTCTATGGCAATGGGTTTGGTGTTTTGGCTTGGTCCTCCATTTTGTCAAGTGGTTATTTACAGATCAGTTTGGTTGCTTTGAGGCCTGTTTTTAATCTTTGCTTTGGTAGTGCAGAATGGCCTTCCCTTTAGGAATAACTCAGCTTTATTACTAATGTGTAATCCTCTGAGGTCGTCACTAAATGCCGTATATGATCACTGAGATTCTCCACCCTGGGTGTTTGGAACCTGATTTATGTGAGCTCTGGAAATTGTTCTGCTTGCAACAATTTGTGGACTTTTACTAGTGAAGCCTAGTTGGCAAAGAATCATAGTGTCCCCTATGCAGATTTTGGGGGCTTTTTCTGCAAAAATCTCTTCTTTATAGGACTCTGTCATGCAAATTTTGGCTATCTCCTCAACTCAGTGGGGCCACTAGGCTCTGTTTTTATTCCACCCCCCTTATATCTGCAGTCCAAAAATTCCTTCAGGAAGAAATGCTTTCAGCTCTTTGTTTCCTTTATCTCCAGGATCACAGTCCTGCATTGCTTATTATCCAGTGTTTGAAAGTATTTCTTTCATATATTTTGTTCAGTTTTCTAGTTGTTTGTGACAGAAGGTTAAGTCTAGTGCTTGTTTCACCATCATAGCTGAAACTGGAGATTTCGAATTTAGCTAGTCTGGCACCACCAGCAGTGCTTGTAAACACTGTATTCTGATTCCACTCTAAATAATTAAAGCTAAATGGATGAAGATGGACTTTTCTGGGAGTATACAAGTGCTATATAAAGATTATTTTTTAATAGAAGAAACATACTGCTATTGTAGTAATTAGAACTAAAAGTACTCAGAGAACTTAGTGAAAACTAGTAGTTCATGGGGAGAAAGAAGTTAGATTATTCTAACATCTGATTTTTAAAGGAGGCGAGCTTTAGGAAATGACACCATTTTAAAGATCTTATTTTATTGGGGTGAGGAAATGAAGTGGAGGAATACAGCATGTTACTGGGTAAAGTAGTTTGCTTTTAAATAATAATAGAGACATGCATTTGATTATGAGCCCTGGTGGAGCAGTGGTTAAGAGCTCGGCTGCTAATCAAAAGGTCAGCAGTTCAAATCTACCAGCCACTCCTTGGAAACCCTGTCAGACAGTTCTACTCTGTCCCATAGGGTCACTATGCGTCAGAACTGACTTGACGGCAATGGGTTTGGTTTGCTTTTTAGATCAAGAGGGGAAAGATTATCATTAAAATCACTAAGAAGCACACACCAAGACACATCAAAATCAAGCTCTCAAAGATTAAAGACAAACGGAAGGTTCTGAAATTGGCGAGATAAAAGCAAAAGGCGACATATAGATCTTGGGTTCATTAGCTCCTACAATCACGTGAGTCAGGAGAAGGCTCCAGCCTGTTGCCTGACCCATGGATTTGGGACTTGCCAGCCTCCGCAATTGCGTGAGAAAGAAATCTCTCTCTATATATTTATTTATATGCTTCACTGGTTTTGCTCCTCTGTAGAACCAAGCTAAGACAGCAGCCATCCTGGATAATGTGCATGAGAATCACACTCTATGACTGGCAGAGTGATGAGCTAGAAGAAGCGTATGTTCCTGATGACTTCATGAAGCCATCATACCAGCTCTAGGATGTCTCTCTCTCTGGAGTTTTTCTTGAGAAACTAATTTTATCCTGTTTAATCCACTGTAACATTTTGTTTTGTTTTTGTCATATAAATTGAATCTAAGTTATACTCCTGGAATATTCTTTCTCTTCTCCTCCCATTGCCTCCATACCACTCCCCACTGGCCAGCTAATTCTTATTCTTCCTTTAGATGTTAGAACTTCATGGAGCAAGTTGTCTATGACCCTGCCTGGGTTAGGTTAGGTACTTCTGCTCTGTATTACTATAGCACAATCTACTTTTAATGTCAGAGTAGCTGTATTTTATTAGAACTCCCTCTTGACTACATACTTTCTGCTAGACTAGACTCTATGAATGCAAGAATGAGTGTATCCTTCCCATCACTGTATTCCAGGGAGCTAGTACAATACTTGGTATATAATAGATGCTTAATAAATATTTGTGGTCTGATTAAATAAAAGAACAAATATTGACTATTATTATAAATTTACATTGGTAATCAGATCTGAGGCACTACTGAGGGAGCTTATATAGACCATGGCTGGTCTACTAGGATCTACATCTGTCCTAGAAACTTACACAGGTAATAGGTAGAAATAATTAATGAATGGGTAGGTTATTTTGAGTGTTCCTGGATTTTCATACCTTCTCAGCTCTGAAATATGTGTACAGGCTCCAGACCACTGTGGTCTGCCCACCCAGAAGCCTTCTTAAAAAGAGGTCAGCCCTAAAACACAGTGAAACCCCAACATGTACTGGCTCTAAAAGACTTATCTGACATACTCCATAACCTGTTGGAGCTTACATTCTAGTGAAGGAGATGATCAACAAATAAATGAATATATAACAATGTCAGGCAGTGATACATGTTATAAAGATACAACAGGGAAAGGAGGTAGAAATGATATGGGGTGCAATTTCAGATACAGTGGTCAGAGAAGGTTTCTTTGAGGAAGTGACATTTGATCAAGACACAAATAAATGTAATATACACTGGAATTTTCTGAAGATAATACTTATGTATATTTTCTAAGTTCGTATTTTAAAATTATAATAGACTAATCTGTAACATTCTTAAGCAACAGAAAATTGCAAAATACTTGCCTGCAATAGATTGTCATTCTTTTGTTGAACTGCAGATCGCAGGAGGGTGTGGCTCATATTTATGACATCATCAACATATAGTAAGCATTCTGACTGATAATCAATGCTCATAACTTTGAAAATACCAATGCGCTTCTCAATGGTCATATTCACAATATATCTAAGATACTTTCTGAATTTATCTAGTATTTTCTTAAACTGTGCTGAAGTCAATTCTCCTCTCATAGATGACATTTTCATACTCATGGTTTTGGCTTTTTGTACAATGGTACAATATTTTAGAAATTTGCAGCTGTACAAATTAACTAGGCTCATTGAATTACCAATAACAGTCAGAAGATTCACAATCTGTAATTAAAAATGATAAAAACTTAGTCAGATTTTTATTTTAAAAGTAAAAAAAAAAAATAGTGTGTGCTAATGGCTAAAAGTTTCTGTTGAAATAACAGTTGTCTTATGTGGAATCCATTTTGCTAAGAAGCTCTATTAAATGTCTAAGTGTGCTGGAAACAGAAGACTTCAGAAAACTTAGATGATATTTTTATATTTGACTTTTATATAAAGGTTTACTAAGCTATTTAACCTTATAATTAACATATTATTTTGAACCATATACTGGAAATACCAATCCATTTATTTCCTTGCTTGCCATCCTGTTTTAGCATATGCCCTATGCATAGCCCTAGAAAGGGCAACTTTATACACCGTGTGACCTCACCCCATACTCAAGGCATAGCTAATTTGGATAGGTAGACTCTTGACGCAAGTTAAGTCAATCAGATTCTCTTGTAAATTTGAACACATTATCCATTAACAAACTTGTTTTCCATTAACAAATGCCAAGAGTTGGAGCCATGGCAAATACACATATTGAAAAGCCATATGATGAAATAGCCATAAAAGAGAAAGCTCATTTGCGTAGTAGAAGATGGACAAGACACACAGAAATGAGCATAGATGAGAGATCACGAGGAAGATAGATGCGGAGATAAGCTTGGAATGGTTTTCCATTTGGCATGAATCTTAACACTCTAATCTTTCAACAAACCCCTTTCATCAAAGATAACTTCAGTGGGTTCCTGTTCCTTAAACAAAGATTCCTTAAGATGAACTGTTTTTAAGCTTACTTTATTTTGGTAGACAGGGTCCATTTCAAAAAGGATCTGGCAATCTGGCCATCTGGTCTTCTTACATTCTCTTACACTTTCTGTCTTATTAGGTAAATCCATAATTGACGTCAAATCAATAAAGACAGACAGGCGGGGATCTTGGCAAAGAGGAATAATTGTGGCTAAAATATATAATTCAGAAGTTAATATTTTCAGAAGTCCCACTGCAAACAACACTTCAAATTATCCATGACATCTAGAACTACTGAAAAATGAGGTTGATTTATTATGAGGACTAGATAGTACTCTATACTGATGGATGGAATTTAAAGATAGGTGTACCATCTAAAAGAATAAAATATCTAGGAATAAACCTAACAAGGGAGATGAAAGGCTTATAAACAGAAAACAATAAAGATGGCTGAAAGAAATTAAGGAAGACCTAAATAAATGGAAAGACATCCAATGTTCATGGACTGAAAGACTGAATATTGTTAAGATGTCAATACTACCCAATGTGATCTATAGATTCAATGCAATCTCTATCAAAATTCCATCAGCCTTTTTGCAGAAATGAAAAAGCTGATTCTTAAATTCATACAGAATCAGAAGAGGCCTTGAATAGCCAAAACAGTCTTGAAAAAGAACAAAGTAAAAGAACTAATACTTCCCTATTTCAAAACATACTATAAAGCTACAGTAATCAAAATAGTATCGTAGTTGTATAAGGATAGACATATAGACGAACAGAACAGAATTCAGAGTACAGAAATAAAGCCATGCATATATGGCCAACTGATGTTCGACAACACTGCTAAGTGAACCCATCGGGGAAAGAATAGTCTCTCCAATAAGTGATGCTGGGACAACAGGATCTCCACATGCAAAAGAATGAAGCTGGACCACTAACTCATACCATGTATAAAATTTAACTCAAAATAGATCAATGACCTAAATATAAGAACTAAAACCATGAAACTCTTAGCCTAACCATGTCTATAAGTGAGGAGTGGTGTATATCCATACAATGGACTATTATTTAGCCATAAAAAGAAATGAAATTCTGATACATGCTATAACATGGATGAATCTTGAAAACATTATGCTAAGTGAAATAAGTTAGACACTAAAGGGCATATATTATATGATCTCACTTATATGAAATATCTAGAATAGGCAAATGTATAGAGACAAATGCTTATTAGCTTTTACCAGGGGCTGGGTGGAGGAAGGAATGGGGAGTTATTACTTAAAGTACTAAGTTTCTGTTTAGGGAGACATAAATCAACTGTGGTGATGGTTGCAAAACATGGTAAATATAATTAAACCCACCCAAAACTCACTGCTGTCAAGTTGAATTCCAACTCATAGTGACCTTATAAGACAAAGCAGAACTGCCTCATAGGATTTCCAAGGCTATAATCTTCATGGAAGCAGACTGCCACATATTTCTCCTGCCGAGTTGCTGGTAGGTTAGAACCGCTGACCTTTTGGTTAGCAGCCAAGTGCTTAATCACCGCACCACCAGGGCTCCTTAAATTAATTAATGTCATTGAATTGTACACTTAAAAATGATTAAAACGGTAAATGCTTTGTTATATATATTTTACCACAATAAAATTTTTTTTAAGTAAGAATAAATATATACATATATAGATAGAGAGAGAGAGAGAGAGAGAGAGAGAGAGATGGAGAGGTAAAAGTTTGGAAAAAAAATCCATAGGTAAAAAAAAATCCATAGGTAACTGGTGGGGGGAGGGCATGATTAAAATAGAAGCTGAGAATAAGTTCTTCAGTTAACAAATATTTGAAGTGAATCTGCTTTGTGAGAGCACTGTACCATAGTAAGATTACAAAGATAAGAAGGTGCAGCCTCTACTGTCAAGGAGTTCATAGTCTCACTAAATAACTGGATGTCCACAGGCAAAAAAATGAACCTCAATCTACACTTCACACCTTACACAAAAATCAACTAAAATGCATCATACACCTAAATAAACATAAATCTATACAACTTGTAGGATAAAACAGAGGAGAAAATCTGTGTAACCTTGGGTTAGGCAAAAGGTTTTTAGATACAATACAAAAAGCACAATTCATAAAAATAAATAATAGATAAAATGGACTTTATTGAAATTAAGAAGTTGAGTTCTGTAAAATGGAATGAACAGAAAAGCCACAGAATGGGAGAAAATGTTTGCAAATCTTATTTCCGATAAATGATTTGTATGCAGAATATATACAAAGACCTCTTACAACTCAACAATAAGTAAACAAACACCCCAATTTTTTAAAAAAAGGGCAAAAGCTCTGAAGAGACATTTGACCAGAAGATATGCAGATGGCATATAAACATATGAAAAGATGATCAATATCATTAGTTATTAATGAAATGCAAATTAAAACTACCCTTATTATACACCTTCACACATTAGAATAGCTAATATTTTGTTATAAAAATCTGACAATACTAAGTGCTGGTGAGAATGCAAAGCAACTGGAACTCTTACACTGTGACACGTGCGAGAATCGAACTTGACACGCTTTTTTTTCTGGGTGTCCCAAGTTTTCTGCCTTTGACAGAGTACAGTCATCACTTTTCTTTCACTATTTAGTGGAAAATATTTGAGTATTCCTTCTCTGACAGGTTTCAGCCTTACACAGGTTCTGGCTTTCACAGGCTTTACTGTATATTGTTGGTAGGAATGCAAAATGATATAACCACTTTGCAAGCCAGCTTGGCAATTTTTATAAAGTTAAACATATACCTACCGTATAACTCATTAATCCCACCCTGGATATGAACCCAAGAAAAAAGACAACTTGTATTCATATGTGAATATTTATAGCAATCTTATTCCTAATTGTCCAAACTAGAAACAACCCAGATGTGAATGGATAAACAAGCTGTGGTACATAAAGACATTAGAAAACAACTCAGCAATAAAAACAAACAGACTATTGAATCACGTAACAATTTGGATGAATCTTAAATGCATTTTTCTAAGTGAAAGACTGCATACTCATTTATATGACATTCTGGGAAAGACAAAACTATAAAAACAGAAAACAGATCAGTGGTTGCCAGGGATAAGAGAGTTGGAAGGGTTTGACAACAAAGGAACAGCAAAAGGGAATTTGGGGGCAATGAAAGTATTCTGTATGAAAATATATGGTGAATATATGACTCTGCATTTGTCAAAACCTATAATACTGTACACAACAAAGATGGAATTTTACTGTATGTAAGTTAAAAAAAAAAAATAAAGCAGGACATTGGGAGAACCCAAGATATAATACAGACTGTAACAAATGAATCTAACTATATTACAAATGAACTATGTAACCACACTGAAGAGGGTGGGAAGTACCTAAGCAACTTTGGAAAACAGTGTTTTGACTGGAAACTATAAGGTTAAAGACAAAAAGAACTGTACACAAACATCATACTTTAGTTGGCACATTTGCTTCTCAAAATTGTAGTAGCAATTCTGAAATTACATGTATAACAAATAAGTAAATATATTGTAGATTATTTGAGCCAGATTATTATAGCCAGAGAAAAATCACAAATAAGGAAAGGGAAAAGGTGCTAGAATGAACCCTGAGGTGCTGAACTGGGATCTGAGGAATCACTATGAACTTATAGTTTCATTTTTTAAATAAGTATATAGGAATAAAGATGTGTGCGTATGCTTAAGCTAGTTAGTATACACATGTATATTATTTAGATCTTTTCACTGATGGGCCTAGAAACAGTGATACTCCTGTAGCAATGAGCACATCTAGTGCTTAGATCTTGGTTTCTAAATCCCATTCTAAAATTAAAGGAACCAAGGCTCCTTGAAGAAATGGTTGATTGCAGGGCTGGGACAGGGAAATTACAAGATGATCCTGAAGCATCTTGTGGTGCCTGAAACTAAGAAAGTGGTCACGTAAAAGGAAGGCGGTATGTAGAATGGGTACCAAAAAAAAAAAAAAATTTGTTGCCATCGAGTCAATTCCGACTCATAGTGACCCTACCGGACAGAGCAGAACTGCCTCATAGGGTTTCCAAGGAGTGGCTGGTGGATTCGAATGGCCAGCCTTTTGGTTAGCAGCCAAGCTCTTAACCAGTGTACCACCAGGGCTCCAGAATGGGTACATGAGCCTGTATTTGCATAATCTCAAAGTATCTTCTCCCAAATACTTATTAATTACAATACAGTAAATTATATATATATATATATATATATATATATATACACACATATATATATACATATATATTTAGAATACATTTTATATATTAGAAAATATAATAACTATATAATGGAGAAACTTGAAAGACAATTATAACCAAGAGATCAAGGTTAACATCACCAATAACAAGACATAGTAACACCATGTATCACTTGATATGATGCATTGAAAAGAGCTTACGACCGCTGTGGTATTCTTCCCCCAAAATGCATAGCCTCAAACTCATCATGAGACAATATAAGAGAATCCGAAATTAAGAGACAATCTATAAAGTAACTGACCAGTACTCTTCAAAAATTTCAAGGTAATGAAAGACAAGGAAAGATGGAGGTGACTTAGGAAATATGACAACTAAATGCAATGTAGGATCCTGGTCTGGATCTTGGAACAAAAAATGGGCATTAGTGAAACAACTGGGAAAATCCAAATAAAGTATAGAGTTTTATTAATAGCACTGTACTTATGTTAGTCTTTTAGTTTTAATAACTGTACTATGGCTAGAGAAAGCATGTGAAGTAATGGGAACTCTGTAGTATGTCACAACTCTTCTGTAAGTCTCAAATTATCTCATAATAAAAACATTTAAAAATTCAAATAGTAGAAATACTTCATAACAACAACAAAAAAGAAATGAAAATGATGAGATGTTCAGATCCAGGCAACGCAAAGATAAGCAACAAAAATTCCAGAGAGAGAGAAAGGAATATATGGAAAGCTTGAGAAAAGACTTAGTTCTTCAGATTGAAAACCCTCATTGAGTTGAAAGAAAGATTAATACATATCTAGCTTTATTGTAGTAATGTTCCTAACTCCAAATGATAAGTTACTGGACAGAAATAACAAGTTATTTATGGGCAGAAATAAGAAGTTATTTACAAATATTTACAAAGGAAAGCAAGTCAGAGTAGCATTAGACTCCTCATCGGTAATACTGAAAGCTAGAAGACAATGGAACAAATCTATGGATAACTGAGAAAAATGTGGGGTGTGAAGGGAAGAATCATCCTAACAAGAGACTATAGCTGTCATGGAAGAAGAACTTAAGTCTATACTGTTGTAAGATATAAATGGCTCTGGATTTTACTCAGCAAGAAACCCCTACCTAGCTGTTTCAAATGGACTAAAGCCAAGAATTATAAAAACTGTGGTATTTCTTGATTTTTAACACAAATCCATGTTTTTAAGCATTTTTTCATCATAATGATAAAAAATACAAAAGATTTCTAAGGACATGCTGATTACATTTCAGCTAGTTTTAGGGAAAAAAGAAACTTAATTGGTGGTGGTAATTATGAAACAGAGGAGAAAAGACTGAATTCCTGGGGCTTCCAAAAGTAATCAAGTAACGCATTGGATACCAGCTCAGGCTGGACAGAGAGTCCTCTGAACTCAGCAAACTATGGTTCTATGACTAGAGAATGATGCAACATCTAAGGAGCTGCCAAGGGTCCTACAGTGTTAAGTTCTTGTTAAGACTTAGCTTGTGGGAAAGGGATACATATTTTGGTCAGGCTAGTAATTTCCATGTAGTTTCAGATTGTGGACACACAAGTGGAAAAAATTATTAAAAATCTATTTAAGGGTAGAAACAATATCTTTTGCTGTGCATGAGGTAAAAGATATTTGCTTATTTGTTGTATCAAACCAAACCAAACACACTGCCATCAAGCTGATTTGCTGTATAGTGTCATGAAATTCTGCAGTACATTATTGAAAAAATCCAAGCCTTGGGCTATTTTCCTAATTCCCATATTGTATGCATTCCATGGCAATCTGTATAATTCATTTATCTTCAAATTATTCCAAATGCACATTGTTTGATCCCACAGAGTATGAACTTATGATCTCCTAATATACCATAAATGTGTTTGTCTGTCATAATCATGGGCAAAAGTATCAGATGCCTAAATTCATGAAAATGTTGCTATATAAGACAATACATACAAGTAAACTTTTAAAATACTTACTTATACATTTTTCAATATTAGTCACCATATTTTGAATTTTTATTGAAAACGTCAATCTGTTGGGAACTATAAAGAGATTTGTAGGGAACTCTGAAATTCTGAGAGAAAACAATACAAGTGTGTTTCAGATGACTGTAATAATTAACATATAAAAAACAATAACTTGTAATTTCACAAATGTCTAATACTTACTCTTCATACGTGCATTTATTCTCAGACTTAGTTGCAATTTCCATGTCTATTAGAATCCATTGCAAGAAAGAGAGAAAAAAAAAACTGATTGATATCCATATTAGCAAAATGAAAAGTTGATAAATGTCAGTGCTTTCCAAATACCATAAGAATAAACTGGAAAGGTCATGTGACAGTATTCAAGCAGTAAACCCCATCCTGAGATTCTGATTAAGGAGGTCTGAGATGGAGTCTAAGAGTCTGCGTTTTTAACAGGTATCCCAGTTGCTATTCATCCTGATGAAGGGAGTCTTCAGGCCCCCTCAGTGAGAAATTGTATATGGATTGAAATGAAAATGAATAATGGTGTTATCACTTACATGTACCACAAATAACCTGTGATTAGGTTTATGCTCACTTGAGCATTGTTTATCTTAAAACTTTTTAAAATCTTATACCTATAAATCAATAATATACAAACTATTAAAAATTCCCCTCACTTGTTTCTGACTGTTAAGGTATTTTCCTCCATTCTTAATAGTCTTACTCATCTTACCTAAGAGACGTCCTTCAAGGTTGTAACTAAATTCTTTTGTTTTATCGACTTTTGCAGGCAGTTCCTCACTATCATTATCTGATGTTTCATCTTCAAAATACACCACAGATTTCCTAGGGTGCTTGTCAGATTCATAAATGTTCTCCTCAGAATCTTCTGGAGGATAACTATCAGCAGGAATTCTCAAACGTAGATGTACTTCAAATATTGGTGCATATATTTTTCTTAAATCTGTCTCCACTTTAATACTATTCAAAATCTAATGTGACAGATACGTTGGGGTATCAATGACACCATAAGGCTAACAGAGCATTTCTTTTTAATTTAGGGTAATACAGACCTAAATTTTAAATGATAAATCATAACTCCAGTATAACTGAATACCACTGTATTACCATATACATGATACTTCTGTGTTAAAATGAATAAATTAATATAAACAGTATAGAGTTCCCCCAAAAAGACTTTATAAATTGATGCCAGAGTGACTCCATAATAATCAGTGGAGAGTTTGTTAAAATATAAATTTCCAGGCCCTATCCTCAGAAATTTTAAGTTAAAAAGTTAGGGGCAGAGCTCAGGAATCTCAAACATTTAAAATCTGAACAGATGAATCTACTGTGTACCCAGGTTTAAGAACTACAAATCAAGAATACAATTCAAATCCATTAACATAAGTCCTAGTTCTTCAGCTTAATATACATATACTAGCATAGGCACCCCCACTGAAAAATAACAGGAGTATTTAAGGTATCAATAGGTTATTTACACGATGTAATTGCTCTTAGGTTCTGTCGAGGCTTGGGTTCTCAATTAATCTATTGATGCCTCATATCCCATAAATAATCTGTTATGCTTGAGGCATCCATTGCATAATTACCAGTATGTGTTTCTCAGGGCTGTCATCTGAACCACCTGCTAGAACTCTAGCTTTTAGTTCCATTCATTAACAAATAAAGGTAATTAACAGTATAAATAAGCCCCAATAGCAGGCTTTTAGGATCCTTGGTGGCACAGTGGTTAAGCACTCAGCTGCTAAACAAAAGGTCAGCAGTTTGAACCGACCAGCTGCTCCGTGGGAGAAAGATGTGACAGTCTGCTTCCGTAAAGATTACAGCCTTGGAAACCCTATGGACAGTTC
Source organism: Dugong dugon (assembly GCA_030035585.1). NCBI lineage: Eukaryota > Metazoa > Chordata > Mammalia > Sirenia > Dugongidae > Dugong > Dugong dugon. The sequence goes on along the minus strand of CM057469.1, from coordinate 14,387,953 downwards.
TACTCTGTCCTGTAGGGCCGCTATGAGTCGGAATCAACTTGACTGCCATGGGTTTGGTTTTTGGTGTATACCTGCGGAAGTAATCCCATTTGGGAACAGGGTTTTCTTTGTTATGTTAACGAGCCTAGCCAATGTCTTTTCTTTGTTATGTCTTAAACCTAACCAGTTTTGAGATATAAAAGGAGCACATTAGTCACAGAAGCAAGACAGCATGAATGGGGAAATATAGATGCCAAGTGGAGATCTCCAAGAACACAGAGAAGAACACTAGAGAAGCTGAGACAAGGATTTTCCCCCAGAGCAAAGTCTTCCCCTAGAGCCAGCATTCTGAATTCAGGAGTAGAAAGGGGTGTTGAAAATGAAGAGACATTTGACTGAATTATTAAAAATAGAAAAACTGCTAAAGGAAAAGAGAAGAAACAGTAACAGAGTAAAATAAATATAAGCATAAATAAAAAACCAAAAACCAAACCAGTTGCCGCTAACTCGATTCCCATTCATAGCAACCCTATAGGACAGAGTATAACTTCCTCACAAGGTTTCTGAAGAGTGGCTGGTGGCTTTGAACTGCTGACTTTTTTGGTTAGCAGCCAAACTCTTAACCACTTGTGGTATTTTTGTTATAGGAGCACTACATAACCAAGACGCTTACTGTACACCATATACAAAAATCATTTCCAGATGAATTAAAGTCTTAAATATGAAGGACAAACTTTAAAACTTTTAGAAGATCATGAGATATTTCAGTCAATTGCCTTAATATAGTGTTTAGTGCTTCTGTTCTACCTCCTGGTTCATTGGGTAGTGCCTGGGGTCTTAAAAGCCTGCAAACGGCCTTTCAAAGTACAACAACTGGCCTCTACTCATCTGGAGCAACAGAGAAAGGAGAGTCAGGAATAGGAGGAGGAAATGGAATATGTAGCTAATTGCCTCCATGAACATCTGCGACTTTTGATGCCTGGCTATCATTACTGAACAACTTGATCAAAGAATCAATAGAGGAACCCTGATCAAAAGAGGAAAAATCCAGAACAGAATTTCAATTTATCCTGGACTCCAGACTTTCTGGAGCCATGGAGGCTGGCTAAACCACTGAAACTATTGCCCAGAGATCATCTTTAAACCTTAAAACAAAAATACTCCCTGGAGTCTTCTTTAAACCAAACAATAGGTTAGCTTAATTAGTAAAAAATGTGCTCTTTTAAGATCTATCTAGATTTCATCAAATGGACAACAGCAAATCAAATGATTAGACAGGAAACTTAGGGAGCAGTGAGTTTATGTTAACAAGGGAGAAATATCTTTGAAAAGGAGGGTGAGAATGGTGGCACAACTCAAAGAATGTAATCAGTGTCACTAAATTGTACATGTAGAAATTGTGGAATTGGTGCATATTCTCAACAGCAAGAACAAAATAAAATAAATTATTTTAAAAAGGAAGAAAAAGAAAATGAAATTTTAACATTAAAAAAAAGTTCAGGAGAAAATCTTTATGACTTTAGGATGCAGAATAATTTCAAACACTAATATAAATGAAAGGATTGATAAATCCCATTATAGTATACACCATATAAAGAAATGAAAACAAAAAATAAGTCATCCAGTGGGAGAAGATAACTGCAATATATATAAAGAATTCCTACAAAATAATAATAAAAAATCTCAATAGATGAATGGGCAAAATACACAGAAAATGAAACATGAATCAACAATAACATGAAATTTTGGTCACCCAAACTAGCAATTAGGGAAATAAAAATTAAAACCACATTGAAATGCTATCTCACACCCATCTAATTGGCAAAAACATTAAGTTAGGGAGAATACGGAACAATGAAAACTTTTGCACTGCTAATGGTTGTGTAAATTGGTACAAGCACTTTGGAAAATAATTTCACATTACTCAGTACAGCTGAAATATGCATGCCTTTTCACCCAGAAATTTCACTCCTTAGCAATATTTCTAAGAGCAACACTTGTTCATATGTACCAGGAGGAGACATATACTAGAATGTTTGTGGCAGAATTGTATGTAATAACAAAAACTAAAAATAACCCATCAACAGTGGAGTGGGGAAATAAATTGTTTTACCAAGGAAGGATACGTAGGAGACATTAAAGACTTTGAAGCTCAGTGAAATCTATATGAGTATTTGCTTAATTATACTTTAAACTGCACTCATGCAGCATACATTTTTGCAGGTATGATATATTTAATAAAGACTTTGTAAATGCAATGTATATGTATTGTTCAAAGTTCAAATTATGTAGAAATGTATATATAAGAAGGTAAAAATTATCCAGAATCCTACCACCTATGGATAATCACTGTTAATATTTTAGCACGTATATTTCCAGATTTCAAACTACATGTGGACACTTTACTTTGTTACCAAATATACCTAAAATATTTAAAGGGGAGAATATTATAAAGCACATATTATACAGTATCATCTAATAAAAACATTGCTTTTGCCAAATACTACAAGCACCTACCATATAAAGTTTAAATCCTCCAAAAAACAATGCCAGGGGAGAGGAAGACAATTGTTCGTGGCAAGAAAAGGTTTCCTAATGGAAGGCACTCTAGGATTCCTTTGATTCTTTTCATATTTGCCTCATGTTATTTTAAAGTTAAGAGCAAAATCAACAAAAGTGGTCTGAAGAAAAGCAAAGCGGGTTTGAAGTGCATGGTAGTGGAAGTAGAGAAGAGTGATTGCTACTTTAGGTAGGATGGCCTTCCCCGACCCTTCCCATGTAAATTAGCAGACAACATCACTCTGTATTCCCTTACCTTCTTGTATTTTTCTTCATAGTACTCATTATTCCCTGACATCACATTTGTGCACTGCTTCCCCCAGTAAAACTCCAATTTGTTCTACTCACTGCTGTATCTCCAATGCCTAGTTCAGTGCCTATTACGTAGTAAGCACTCAATAACTATTTGCTGAATGAATGAGCAAAGGAACCAAATGAGACAGGTGTAACTACAGCTTTCTAACGGAGCAGATGTTTGTGTGTGTGTCAGGCAAGAAATTGTGAGTAGAAATCATAAATCATATTTTTTATTCTAAAGCGTAATTCATTTTATATCAAAAATCTATGTTCATATTTTTAAGACCATTTTACCTCATTAAAGTCAACTTCTGTTTTTACTTCTGATTTTAGAAAATTAGTGATATATGGGTTTGAATCATTGAGTTCTTCATTGTCATTTTTCAAAGAAGTCTTGTCAACGAAAGGTAAAATGTCCTTGTATATTCTAGATTAAGAAACGAGAAGAATAAAAAAGAAGCATTATCTTTTTTAAAATTACATGTCTCATTTCACCAGGATGAGGAACAGTTGGAAGAAAAGCATTCTACAAACCTTAAGTGAGGAAAGTGAGTTGAAAAATTGAGCATTTTTATGAGAAATGTAGATTTAAAAATATATACTAATACAGAAATATTTTAATCCTGATTGTTAGGAAGAGGAAGAAACTACAAAAAAACCAATAAGCATATAGAACTCTAAGACATGGGGTAGAAAGGGGTGTTGAGAATGAAGAGACATTTGACTGAATTATTAAAAATAGAAAAACTGCTAAAGGAAAAGAGAAGAAACAGTAACAAAGTAAAATAAATATAAGCATAAATAAAAAACCAAAAACCAAACCAGTTGCCGCTAACTCGATTCCCATTCATAGCAACCCTATAGGACAGAGTATAACTTCCTCATAAAGTTTCTGAAGAGTGGCTGGTGGCTTTGAACTGCTGACCTTTTCGGTTAGCAGCCAAACTCTTAACCACTGTGCCACCAGGGCTCGATAAATAAAATAGAAGGAATAAAATCAAAGCATATCAGTTATTACTAAATGCAAAGAGGTTCACTTTCTCCATCAGAAGACAGAAACTATCAGATTGCGTTAAAAGCAAAATAAAACCATAATGTTATTTATAAGATACACATCTAAAATAAGGTAGAAAAGTTAAGGTTAAAATAAAGGCATTAGGAGTTTCTGGCAACAAGACCATAGCAACAGAATAGTGAGTTGTTTCTCTTTTTAATCTTTCCAAGTTTCCTCATAAAAAAAATACAGAGGAACTAGAATAGTTGTTGTTGTTGTTAGGTGCCATCGAGTTGCTTCCGACTCATAGCGGCCCTATGTACTACAAAACGAAACACTGCCTGGTCCTGCACCATGCTCGTAATCGTTATTCTTGAGCCCACTGTTGCAGCCACTGTGTCAATCCATCTCGTTGAGGGTCTTCCTTTTTTTCGCTGGCCCTCTACCAAGCATGATGTCCTTCACCAGGGACTGATCCCTCCTGACAACATGTCCAAAGTATGTAAGACATAGTCTCACCATCCTTGCTTCTAAGGAGCATTCTGGTTGTACTTCTTCCAAGACAGATTCGTTGGTTCTTTTGGCAGTCCATGGTATATTCAATATTCTTCGCCAACACCACAATTCAAAGGCATCAATTCCTCTTCGGTCTTCCTTATTCATTGTCCAGTTTTCGCATGCATATGATGCGACTGAAAATACCATGGCTTGGGTCAGGTGCATCTTAGTCTTCAAGGTGAGATCTTTGCCTTTCAACACCTTAAAGAGGTCTTTTGCAGCAGATGTGCCCAATGCAATGCGTCTTTTGATTTCTTGACTGCTGCTTCCACAGGCGTTGATTTTGGATCCAAGTAAAACGAAATCCTTGACAACGTCAATCTTTTCTCCATTTATCAGGATGCTGCTTAACGGTCCAGTTGTGAGGATTTTTGTTTTCTTTATGTTGAGGTGTAATCCATACAGAAGGCTGTGGTCTTTGATCTTCATCAGCAAGTACTTCAATTCCTCTTCACTTTCAGCAAGCAAGGTTGTGTCATCTGCATAACGCAGGTTGTTAATGAGTCTTCCTCCAGTCCTGATGCCCCATTCTTCTTCCTATATTCTAGCTTCTTGGATTATTTGCTCAGCATACAGATTGAATAAGTATGGTGAAAGGATACGACCCTGACACACACCTTTCCTGACTTTAAACCATGCAGTATCCCCTTGTTCTGTCTGAACAAACTGTCTCTTGATCTATGTACAGGTTCCTCATGAGCACAATTAAGTGTTCTGGAATTCCCATTCTCTGTAATGTTATCCGTAATTTGTTATGATCCACACAGTGGAATGCCTTTGCATAGTCAATAAAACACAGGTAATCATCTTCCTGGTATTCTCTGCTTTCAGCATGATCCGTCTGACACCAGCCATGATATAAATGGTTCCATGTCCTTTTCTGAATCCGGCCTGAATTTCTGGCAGTTCCCCATCAATATACTGCTGTAGTCGCTTTTGTATGATCTTCAGCAAAAATATACTTTCATGTGATATTAATGATATTGTTCGATAATTTCCGCATTCAGTTGGATCACCATTCTTGGGAATAGGCATAAATATGGATCTCTTCCAGTCGGTTGGCCAGGTAGCTGTCTTCCAAATTTCGTGGCATACTTCAGTGAGCACTCCCAGCGCTGCATCCGTTTGTTGAAATATTTCAATTGAAAAAAAAATCCACAGATTATATCTTCAACCCTAAAATACAGGTAGGTAGACCCAAATCACCCAACAGCAGCAGGACCTGTGAGGGATCAAAAATCACCAATAAATGCTCAACCTCAAAATGAGAGGATCCCATAATGAGCAGAAGCCACAGCAAGTGAATCTGAGAACAACCATCGATGCTGGCAGAGGCCCTTGCTGGCTCAGAATTTCTGGTGAGTTATACTGTGAGAAAAAAATAAAAATAAACTGAAAAATCTTTCAAAAGATTTTAACATTTTTAAGAACTCTATACCCAGTGAAAATATCCTTCAGAAGTGAAGGTGACATACAGATGTATTTAAACAATTAAAAACTAAAAAATGCATCTCTAGCAGGGAAGATGATCCCAGACAGATAAATAAACAAACAGAAGGAAAGAAAACAGTAAATATATGGGTAAATATAAACGGATACTGAACATTTAAGACAATCCTTATCATGACTTTTAGAGTTTAAAGTATATGGACAGCTAAAAATACATTTAAAATACATGTAAAACAAGAGTATGAAAGGCAAGAGGAGGATAAATGGAATTAAAATGTTACAAAAGTTTTAGCAGATACATGGAAGTGGTAAAAGTAATAATAATAATAATAGCAATTTGCATTAGCTTGTCAGGATGCCTACTTCAGATTAACCAAATATTTTTTATTCTTTCAATTATTCCTTTCTATTATCTTTTCAGTGTTAAACCTGTTTACTCTCTTTTAGTGGTTGCCCTAGAGCAGGGGTCAGAAAACTTTTTCTCTAAGGGGCCACATAGTAAATATTTTACTCTCTGTGGGCCATAACGCTTCTGTCATAACTATTTAAATCTGCTTTTGTAGTGCAAAAGCAGCCACAGATAATACATACACAAATGGGTGTGGCGATGTTACAATAAAATTTTATTTACAAAAACAGGTGGCAAGCTGGATTTGTTCCATGGGCCATAACTTGCTGACACTTGGTCTAAACAGAAAATCAAAAATTATCTATAGAAAACTACTACAACTAGTAACGAAGTTAGAAGGTCACAAACACAAGGTTAATATACAAAATCAATAGTTTCTCCATGCTATTAGTGAAAATTTAGAAATTGAATTTAAAAATACAGTACCATTTATAATAGCACTGAAGGTAGAGCAGCTAAAGCAAAAGGACGAAATGATGATGTAAGAGCTGAACAGAAGATTTCAGAGGGCAGCTCAAAAAGACAAAATAAAGTATTATAATGAAGTATACAAAGACCTGGGGATAGAAAACTAAAAGGGAAGAACATGCTCAGCATTTCTGAAGCTGAAAGAACTGAAGAGAAAATTCACGTCTCGAGTTGCAATACTGAAGGATTCTATGGGGAAAATAGTAAACAATGCAGGAAGCATCAAAAGAAGATGGAAAGATTACACAGAGTCATTGTGCCAAAAAGAACTGGTTGACATTCAACCATTTAAGGAGGCAGCATATGATCAAGAACTGATGGTACTAAAGGAAGAGGCCCAAGCTGCACTGAGGGCATTGGTGAAAAACAAGGCTCCAGGAATTGACGGAATACCAACTGAGAGGTTTCAACAAACAGATGAAGCACAGGAAGTGCCTACTTGTCTATTCCAAGAAACTTGGAAGACAACTACCTGGCCAACAGACTGAAAGACATCCATATCTGTACACATTCCAAAGAAAGGTTATCCAACAGAATGAGGAAATTATCGAATAATATCATTAATATCACACATAAGTAAAATTTTGCTGAGGATCATTCAAAAGCCCTTGCAGCAGTAATTCAACAGGGAACTGTCATAAATTTAAGCCGCATTCAGAAGAGGACGTGGAATAGGGGATATTATTGCTGATGTCAGATGGATCATGGCTGAAAGCAGAGAATACCAGAAAGATGTTTACCTCTGTTTTATTGACTATGCAAAGGCATTCAACTGTGTGGATCTTAAAAAATTATGGATAACGTTGCGAAGAATGGGAATTCCAGAGCACTTAATTGTGCTCATGAAGAACCTGTACATAGATCAAGCGGCAGTTGTTTGGACAGAACAAGAGGATACTGTGTGGTCTAAAGTCAGGAAAGGTGTGCATCAAGGTTGTATCCTTTCACCGTATTTATTCAGTCTGTATGCTGAACAAATAATCTGAAAAAATGGACTATATGAAGAAGAATGCGGCATCAGGCTTGAATGAAAACTCATTAAAAGCCTGCAATACGCAGATGACACAATTTTGATTGCTGTAAGGGAAGACGACTTGAAGCACTTACTGCTGAAGATCAAAGTCTACAGCCTTCAGTATGAATTACACCTCAACATAAAGAAAACAAAAATCCTCACAACTAGACCAATAAGCAACATCATGATAAATGGAGAAAAGATTGAAGTTGTCAAGGATTTCATTTTACTTGGATAGACAATCAACGGGTGTACTTGACTCAAGCCATGGTGTTTTCAATCACCTCATATGCATGTGAAAGCTGGACAATGAATGAATAAGGAAGACTGAAGAAGAATTGATGCCTTTGAATTATGGTGTTGGCAAAGAATATTGAATACACTGTGGACTGCCAGAAAAACAAACAAATCTGTGTTGGAAGAAATACAGTCAGGATGCTCATCAGAAGCAAGGATGGCAAAACTTTGTCTTACACACTTTGGACATGTTATCAGGAGGGACCAGTCCCTGGAGAAGGACATCATGCTTGGTAAGCTAGAGGGTCAGCGAAAAAGAGGAAGACCCTCAATAAGATGGCTTGACATAGTGGCTGCAACAACGGGATCAAGCATAACGATTGTGAGGATGGTGCAGGACCAGGCAGTGTTTCATTCTGTTCTACATAGGGTCACTATGAGTTGGAACCTAACAACAAGAAGTTAAAAATCAAATGAAAATGTACAATATTTATACACTGAGCACTATAAAACACTGCCAAGAAAAATCAAAGAAGACCTAAATAAATTGAAAGCTATATCATGTTCTGGACACTTTAAAGACTGCTAAGATGTCAGTTTTTTCCATATTGATCTATATATTCAAAGCAATATTAATCAAAATCCCAGCAGTTTTTTTTTCTATCTGTAATTTCTTTTGTTTTTGTTTTTATTGTACTTTAGATGAAGATTTACAGAACAAACTAGCTTCTCATTAAGCAGTAAGTACACATATTGTTTTATGACATTGGTTAACAACCCCATGACACATCAGTACTCTCCCTTCTCAGCCTTGGGTTTCCTATTACCAGCTTTCCTGTCTCTTCCTGCCTTCTTATCCTTGCCCCTGAGCTGCTGTGCCCTTGTAGTCTCGTTTTGTCGTGTGGGCCTGTCTAATCTTTGGCTAAACAGTGAACCTCAGGAGTGACTTCATTACTGAGCTAAAACGGTGTCTGGGGGCCATTCTCTCAGGGTTTCTCCAGTATCTGTCAGGTACTGGATCTGTCTGGTCTTTTTTGGAGTTAGAATTTTGTTCCACATTTTTCTCCAGCCCTCTCCAGGACCCTCTAGTGTGATCCCTGTCAGAGCAGTCAGTGGTGGTACCAGGGCACCATCTTGTTGTGTTAGTCTCAGTCTGGCAGAGGCTGTGGTAGCTGTGGTCCATTAGTCCTTTGGACTAATCTTACCCTTGCGTCTTTGGTTTTCTTCAGTCTCCCTTGCTCTAGACAGGGTGAGACCAGTGGAGTATCTTAGATGGCTGCTCACAGGCTTTTAAGACCCCAGATGCTACTCATCAAAGTAAAATGTAGAACATTTTCTTTATAAACTATGTTATGCCAATTGAGCTAGATGTTCCCTGAGACCATGGTTCCACAGCCCTCAGCCCAGTAATTCGGTCCCTCAAGGAGTTTGGATTTGTCCGTGAAACTTCTATGACCTTACCCTGAACAGACTGTGCTGGCTTCACCAGTACTGCGTACTGTTTTACCCTTCAGCAAAGTTACCACTTAACCTATTGTCTATTTAGTGTTTTTCTACCCTCACCTCTTCCCTCCCTTGTAACCATCAAAGATTGTTTCTTTTTGTGTGTAAACTTTTTCTTGAGTTTTTTATAGCAGAGGCCTCATACGATATTTGTCCTTTTGTGATTAACTTATTTCACTCAGCATAATGTCCTCCAGATTCATCCATGTTGTGAGATGCTTCTCAGATTCATCATTATTCTTTATCATTGCATAGTACTCCATTGTGTGTATGTATTATAGTTTGTTTATCCATTCATCTAGGTTGTTTCCGTCTTTTTGCTATTGCGAACAATGCTGCAATGAGCATGGATGTGCATGTGTCTATTTGTGTGATGACTCTTATTTCTCTAGGATATATTCCTAGGAGTGGGACTGCTGGATCATAAGGTATTTCTATTTCTAGCTTTCTAAGGAAGTGCCACATCAATTTCCAAAATGGTTGTACCATTTTGCATTCCCATCAGCAGTGCATAAGCATTCCAATCTCCCTGCAGGCTCTTCAACATTTATCATTTTCTGTTTTTTGTTTGTTTGTTAGTGCCAGTAATGTCAGGTTGAGATGGTATCTCTTTGTAGTTTTGCATTTCTCTAATGGCTAGGGATCACGAGCTTTTCCTTAGGTGTCTGTTAGCTGCCTGAATGTTTTCTTTGGTGAAGTGTCTGTTCATATGCTTTGTCCATTTTTTCATTGAATTATTTATCTTTTTGTTGTAGAAGTGTTGGATTTTCCTATTGATTTTTAGAGATTAGACGTCTGTCAGATATATCATAGCCAAAATTTTTTCCCAGTCTGTAGGTTCTTTTTTTCACTCTTTTGGTGAGATCTTTTGATGAGCTTAAGTGTTTAATTTTAGAAGATCCTAGTTATCTAGCTTATCTTCTGTTGTTTGTGTATTTAGTTATGATTTGTACGCTATTTACACAGTGTATTAGGGCCTCTAGTATTGACCCTATTTTTTCTTCTATGATCTTTATAGGTTTTGGTTTTATATTTAGGTGTTTTTTCCATTTTGAATTAGTTTTTGTGTATGGCATAAGGTATGGGTCCTGTTTAATCTTTTTACAGATGGACATCCAGTTTTGCCAGCACCATTTATTAAAAAGACTGTATTTTCCCTGTTTAATGGACTTTGGGCCTTTGTCGAAAATCAAGTGACTGTAGGTGGGTGGATTTACACCTGGGTTCCCAATTCTGTTCTGTTGGTCAATGTATCTGTTGTTGTACCAGTACCAGGCTATTTTGACTACAGTAGCTGTACAGCAGGTTCTGAGATCAGGTAGTGCAAGTCCTCCTACTTTATTCTTCTTCTTCAATAGTGTTTTACTTATCTGGGGCCTCCTCCCCTTCCATATAAAGTTAATGATTATTTTTTCCATCTGTTTAAAGAATGTTGTTGGAATTTGGATCGGGATTGCACTGTACTTGTAGATTGCTTTGAGTAGAATTGCCATTTTCACAATGTTAAGTCTACCTATTCATGAGCATGGTATGTTTTTCCATTCGTGTAGATCTGTTCTGGTTTCTTGCAGTAGTGTTTTGCAGTTTTCTTTGTATAGGTCTTCTACATCCCTGGTTAGATTTATTCCTAAATATTTAATTTTTTATAGGGGCTATTTATAAATGGTATTGTTTACCTGATTTCCTTTTCTTAGTTTTCTTCATTGGTGTGTATGAATCCAACGGATTCTTGTATGTTTATCTTGTATCCTGCTACTCTGCTGAATCTTTCTATTATTTCCAATAGTATTCTTGTGGAGTCTTATGGGTTTTCTATATATCGTATCATCTGCAATTAGGGACAGTTTTAGTTCTTCATTACAAATTTGGATGGCCTTTAATTCTTTTTCTTGCTTTATTGCTCTAGCTGGGACTTCCAGCACAATGTTAAATAGGAGTGGTGGTAAAGGACATCCTTGTCTTGTTCCTATTGTCAAGGGGAACATTTTCAGCCTCTCTCCATTAAGAATGATGTCGGCTGTTGGTTTTGTATAGATGTCCTTTATTAGGTTTAGGAATTTCCCTTCTATATCTAACTTACTGAGAGTTTTTAACAGGAATGCGTGTTGGATTTTGTCGAATTGCCTTTTCTGCATCGATAGAGATGATCATGTGACTCTTTATTTATGTGGTGTATTACACTGATTGATTTTCTAATGTTGAACCATCCTTGCATACCTGGTATGAATCCTACTTAGTTGTGGTGTATTATTTTTTTCGATATGATGCTGAATTCTATCAGCTAGAATTTTGTTGAGAATTTTTGCATCTATATTCATGAAAGATATTGGTCTGTAATTTTCTTTTTTTTTTTGTGGAACCTTTGCCTGGTTTTGGTTATCAGGGTTATCCTGGCTTCACAGAACGAATTTGAAAGTGTCCCTTCCTTTTCTATGTTCTGAAATAGTTCTAGAAGTATTGATATAAGCTCTTCTCTGAATGTTTGGTAGAATTCTCCAGTGAAGGCATCTGGGCCAGCACTTTTTTTTTTTTTTAAATATACATTTTTATTGTACTTTAGATGAAGGTTTACAGAACAAATAGTTTCTCATCCAACAGTCAGTACACATATTGTTTTATGACATTGGTTAACAACCCCATGACATGTCAACATTCACCCTTCTCAAACTTGGAGGACCCCTTTTTTTTTTTTTTTTTAAATATTTTATTGTACTTCAGGTGAAGGCTTACAGAACAAATAGTTTCTCATGAAACAGTAGTACACGTTGTCTTATGACATTGGTTAACAACCCCACAACATATTAACCCTCTAAATTCTCAACCTTTGTTTTTTTTTTTTTTTTTGGGTGAAGATACACTGTTTCAAAAATTTCTATATACACAGTTCAGTGACATTGACTACGCTCTTCCAATTGGGCTGTTATTCTCACTTAAGATGAAGGCTTACAGAACAAAATAGTTTCTCATTTAAGAGTTACTACAAATGTTGCCCTACGACAATGGTTAACAATCTCACAACACATCAACAATATCCTTACTCAATCTTGTGTTCCCTATCACCAGCTTCCTTGTCCCCTTCTGCTTTCTGGCCCGTCACTGGACTCCTGTACCTCGTTAGTCTCATTTGGTTTTACGGGGCTGTCCACTCCCAGGCTGAACAGTGACCCTCGGAGGTAACTTCACCACTGAGCTAAAAGGGTGTCTGGGGGCCATACTCTCGGGGTTTCTCCAGTCTCCTTTAGGCCAGTAAATCTGGTCGTTTTTTTTGCGAGTTAGAATTATGCTGTACATCCTTCTCCAGCTCTGTCCAGAACCCTCTGTTGTGATCCTGGTCAGAGCAGTCAGTGGTGGTAGCTGGGCACCATCTAGCTGTACTGGACTCAGTCCGGTGGAGGCCTTGGTAGCTGTGGACAATTAGTCCTTTGGACTAATCTTTTCCTTGTATCCTATTCTCTTCATTCTCCCTTGCTCCCGAAGGGATGAGACCAGTGGAGTATCTTAGATGGCCGCTCACAGGCTTTTAAGACCCCAGACACTACTCACCAAGGTAGAATGTAGAGTGTTGTCTTTATAAGCTGTGTCATGCCAATTGAGATAGATGTTCCCTGAAACCATGGTCCCCTGAGCCCTCTGCCCAGCAATTCGTTCTCTCAGGGAGTTTGGATGTATCTATGGGGCTTCCATGACCTTTCCTTGTACAAGTTGTGCTAGTTTCCCCTGTATTGTGTACTATCTCACCCTTCACCCAAGATACCACTTATCTATTGCCTATTTAGTATCGCCCCCCTCCCAACCCTTCCCATCCCTGGTAACCACCAAAGATTGTTACATTTTGTGTGTGAACTTTTTCATGGGTTTTTACAATAGAGGTCTCATACAATATTTGTCCTTTTGTGATTGACTTATTTCACTCAGCATAATGTCCTCCAGTTTCATCCATGTTATGAGATGCTTCACAGATTCATCATTGATCTTTCTCGTTGCATAGTACTCCATTGTGTGTATGTACCATAGTTTGCTTATCCATTCATCTGTTGATGGGCACCTACGTTGTTTCCATCGTTTTGCTATTGTGAACAATGCTACCATGAACATAGGTGTGCATATGTCTATTCGCATGACGACTCTTATTTCTCTAGGATATATTCCTAAGAGTGGGATTGCAAGATCAAATGGTATGTTTACTTATAGCTTTCTGAGGAAGTGCCATATCATTTTCCAAAATGGCTGTATCATTTTGCATTCCCACCAGCAGTGCATAAGAGTTCCGATTTCCCCACAGCCCCTCCAACATTTGTTATTTCCTGTGTTTTTGATTCGTGCCAGTAATACCGGGGTGAGATGGTAACTCATTATGGTTTTAATCTGCATTTCTCTAATGGCTAGTGATCGGGAACATTTCCTCATGTGTCTGTTGGCCATTTGAATGTCTTCTTTGGTGAAGTGTTTGTTCATTTTCTATGCCCATTTTTTAATAGGATTATTTGTCTTTTTGTTGTAGACGTGTTGGATTTTCTTGTAGATTACGGAGATTAGACCTTTTTCTGACTTGTAACTGTCCAAAAATTTTTTCCAGTCTGTAGGTTCTCTTTTTACTCTTTTGGTGAAGTCTTTTGAAGAGCATAGGTATTTTATTTTTAGAAGATCCCAGTTATCTAGCTTATCTGTTGGGTTTTGTGCATTGATGGTTATGGTTTGTATGCTGTTAATGCCATGTATTGAGGCCTGAAGTGTTGGTCCTATTTTTTCTTCTATGAACTTTATAGTTTTAGGCTTTATATTCAGGTCTTTGATCCATTTTGAAGTAGTTTTTGTATACGGTGTGAAGTATGGGTCCTGTTTCATTTTTTTGCAAATGGATATCCAGTTTTGCCAGCACCATTTCTTAAAAAGACTGTCTTTTCCCCATTTGATGGACTTTGGGCCCTTGTCGAAGATCAGGTGACCGTAGGTGGATGGATTTACATCTGGGTTCTCAATTCTGTTCCATTGGTCAATGGATCTATCCTTGTACCAGTACCAGGCTGTTTTGACTACTGTAGCTGTATAGTAGGTTCTGAAGTCAGGTAGTGTGAGTCCTCCGACTTTATTCCTCTTCTTCAGTAGTGCTTTACTTATTTGGGGTTTCTTCCCTTTCCACATATAGTTAATGATTAGTTTTTCCGTCTCTTTGAAGAATGTTGCTGGTATTTGGATCGGGATTGCATTGTATTTGTAAATTGCTTTGGCTAGAATTGCCATTTTCACAATGTTGAGTCTGCCTATCCATGAGCATGGTATGTTTTTCCATTTATGTATATCCCTTTGGGATTCATGCATTAGTGTTTTACAGTTTTCTTTGTATACGTCTTATTCATCCCTGGTCAGATTTATTCCTAAGTATTTTATCTTTTTAGGGGCTATTGAAAATGGTATTGGTTTCCTGATTTCCTTCTCATTGTTCTCCTTACTGGTGTATAGGAATCCAACTGATTTTTGTATGTTTATCTTGTATCCTGCTACTCTGCTGAATCTTTCTATTAGTTCCAGAACATTTCTCGTGGAGTCTTTAGGGTTTTCTATGTGTAGTATCATATCATCTGCAAACAGGGACAGTTTAACTGCTTCATTACCAATTTGGATGCCCTTTATTTCTTTTTCTTGCCTTATTGCTCTAGCTAGAACTTCCAGCACAATGTTAAATAGGAGTGGTGATGAAGGGCATCCTTGTCTTGTTCCTGTTCTCAAGGGGAATGTTTTCAGCCTCTCTCCATTAAGAATTATGTTGGCCATTGGTTTTGCATAGATGCCCTTTATTATGTTGAGAAATTTCCCTTCTACACCTATTTGATTGAGAGCTTTTATCAGGAATGGGTGTTGGACTTCGTCAAATGCCTTTTCTACGTCAATTGAGATGATCACGTGATTCTTTTCTTTCCTTTTATTTATGTGGTGGATTACGTTGATTGATTTTCTAATGTTGAACCATCCTTGCATACCTGGTATGAATCCTACTTGGTCATGGTGTATTATGTTTTTGATATGATGCTGAATTCTATTGGCTAGAATTGTGTTAAGAATTTTTGCATCTATATTCATGAGAGATATTGGTCTGTAATTTTCTTTTTTTGTGACATCTTTTCCTGGTTTTGGTATCAGTGTTATGGTGGCTTCATAGAATGAATTTGGAAGTGTTGCTTCCTCTTCTATGCTCTGAAATAGCTTGAGTAGAACTGGTACAAGCTCTTCTGTAAATGTTTTGTAGAATTCTCCAGTGACGCCATCTGGGCCAGGGCTTTTTTTGGTTGAGAGTTTTTTTAATTACCTTTTCAATCTCTTCTCTTGTTACGGGTCTGTTCAGATTTTCAACATCACTTTGTTGTAGTTTGGATAGGCCGTGTGTTTCTAGAAATTTATCCATTTCCTCTAGGTTTTCCAATTTGTTGGAGTATAGTTTTTCATAATATTCTGTTATAATCCTTTTTATTTCAGTTGGGTCTGTTGTAATGTCCCCCATTTCATTTCTTATGTGGGTTATTTGTGTCCTCTCCTGTTTTTCTTTTGTCAGTCTGGCCAGTGGTTTGTCAATTTTGTTGGTTCTTTCAAAGAACTAACTTTTGGTTTTGTTGATTCTTTCTATTGTTTTTCTGTTCTCTATTTCATTTATTTCTGCTCTGATCTTTACTATTTCCTTTCTTCCGGTGGTTCTGGGCTTTTTTTTTTTTTTTTGCTGTTCTCTTTCTATTTGTTTGAGTTCTGTAGTTAATGTTTTGATTTTGTCCCTTTCTTCTCTTTTGATATGTGCATCTAATAATCTGAGTTTAGTCTTATTGTTTCTCCTCTGTATGTGACTTCTTGTTTTTCACGAGCTGCTCTCAGGATTCTTTGTTTGCCTTTGGTTTTGGCAAGTGTGACTATGATATGCCTTGGTGATTTTCTTTTGGGGTCTCTTATATATGGGGTTCGTTGAGCTTCTTGGATGGCCAGCTTTTCATCTTTCATGATATTGGGGAAGTTTTCTGTCAGCAGTTTCTCAATGATCCTCTCTGTGTTTTCTGTTTTCTCCCCCTGTTCTGGAATGCCAATCACTCATAAATTTTTTACTTTTAATTGTGTCCCACATAACTCTCAGGGTCTCTCCATTTTTCTTTGTTCTTTTTTCTGAGTTTTCCTGAAACAGAGTTGTATCCAAGTGTTTGTCTTCAGTTCCACTGATCCTCTCTTCCACAGTTTCAAATCTGCTTCTCAGCCCTTCTATGACATCATCCATTTCTGAAATCTTGTTGTTTATCTTTTGGATTTCTAATTGTTGTTTCTGTATAATTTCTAGTTGTGAATTTATTTTGGCATTTTGTTCCTGCATCATCTTCCTGAATTCTTCCAATTTTTTGTCTGTATTTTCCATGAATTTGTCTATTTTTTTCTCATGTTTGTCTGCTTTTTGCCTCAGTTCTTGGAAAATTCCAAGTATTAGAGATTTGAATTCCCTATCAGGTACTTCTAGTGCATTTTCTTCCATAGGAGAGTCATCTGGTGTTTAATTTGGATGCCTACTGGAACCATCCTGTCCTGTTTTTGTAAATGTTTTGATATTGTTTGCTGTTTTCGGGGCATTCAGTAGATATTTCTCTTGTTTATTGATTGTAGATTTGTTTATTTCGTCCTGGCTGTTTTGTCTCCCACTGGACGCTCCATGAGGCTGCTTTCTCGTACCCCCGTTTGCTGGTCTCTGATAGGAGTACAAGATGGTGGATCCATGCTGCGTTAGCTGGTAGGGGACCTCTGCACGAATCTCTCCTTGCTCTCCGTTCTGTTTCAGTATTTTCACTCCATTTGGTGCTCGGCTGAGTTCTTTATCTCTTCATTTGATGTTCTAGGGTTTCAGAATTGTTGCATTCTCTGTTTGGCTTAGTTTTTCGGATCTTTGCTGTGGAGGGATGGTGTGGTGCTTCTGCCTAGAGCGCCATCTTGCCGGAACCTCAGGACCCCTTTTTTTTGGGGGGGGGGAATACATAACCAAAGTTACACCATTTCAAAAGTTTCTACATGTACAATTCAGTGACAGCAATTACATTCTTCCAATTGTGCTGCTATTCTCACTATCCTTTTCCAAATTATTCCATCACCTTTATCTTCAGCTCACCGCCCCCTAGGCTTCCCATCAAATCTTTTGAGTTGGTGTTGTCAGTTTGATCGTACATAGATAATTTTTCTTTTGTACCTTAGATGAAGGTTTGCAGAACAAAGAGTTTCTCATTAAACAGTTAATACACATACTGCCCTATGACAATGGTTAACAACCCCACAACATGCCAACACTGTCCCTTCTCAACCTTGAGTTCCCTATCACCATCTTTCTTGTCCCCCCTTGCCTACTAGTCCTTGTCCTTGGACTGCTGTGCCGCATTAGTCCCATTTTGTTTTATGAGGTGTTCCAATCCCTGGCTGAATGGTGAACTTCGGAAGTGACTTCACCACTGAGCTAAAAGGGTGTCCGGGGTTTCTCCAGTCCGTCAGGTCAGTAAATCTGGTCTTTTTTTTTTGTGAGTGAGAATTTTGTTCTACATCCTTTTCCAGCTCTGTCCAAGGCCCTCTATTGTGATCCCGGTCAGAGTAGTCAGTGGTGGTAGCTGGGCATCATCTAGCTGTACTGGACTCAGTCTCATGGAGGCCATGGTAGCTGTAGTCCATTAGTCCTTTGGACTAATCTTTTCCTAGTATCCTGTTCTCTTCATTCTCCCTTGCTCCCAAAGGGGTGAGACCAGCAGAGTACCTTAGATGGCTGCTCACAGGCTTTTAAGACCCCAGACGCTACTCACCACGATAGAATGTAGAAGATTGTCTTTGTGAGCTGTGTTATGCCTATTGAGCCAGATGTTCCCCGAGACCACGGTCTCCCAGTGGGCCAGGGCTTTTTTTTGCTGGGAGTTTTTTTTTTTTAAATTACCTTTTCAATCTCTTCTCTTGTTATGGGTCTGTTCAGATTTTCCACATCAATTTGTGATAGTTTGGGTAGGTAGTATGTTTCTAGAAATTTGTTCATTTCCTCTAGATTTTCAAATTGGTTGGAGTAGAGTTTTTCATAATACTCTGTTATGATCATTTTTATTTCAATTGAGTCTGTAGTAATGTCCCCCATTTTATTTGTTTTCTTTTTTTTTGGGTTATTTGCATCCTCTCCTGTTAATTTGGCCAATGGTTCGTCGATTTCATTGATCTTTTTAAAGAACCAACTTTTGGTTTTGTTGATTCTTTCTATTGTTTTTCTATTCTCTATTTAATTATTTCTGCCCTGATCTTTAGTATTTCCTTTCTTCTGGTGGCTGTGGGTTTCTTTTGCTGTTGTCTTTGTATTTGTTTGAGTTGTGTAACTAATGTTTTGATTTTGTCCCTTTCTTCTTTTTTGATGTGTGCATCTATTGTTATAAATTAACCTCTGAGCACTGCCTTTGCTGTGTCCCAAAGGTTGTGGTATGATGTGTTTTCATTCTCGTTTGATTCTAGGAATTTTTTGATTCCATCTTTGATTTCTTCTATTACTCAGTGGTTTTTAAGAGGGTGTTATTTAGTTTCTACATAATTGATTTTTTTCCCTTACTCTTCCTGTTGTTAATATCTACTTTGATGGTGTTGTGATCAGAGAAGATACTTTGTATTATCCCAGTGTTTTGGATTTTGTTGAGGGTTGCTTTGTGGCCTAAGATGTGGTCTATTCTGGAGAATGTTCCATGTGCATTGGAAAAGAATGCATACTTTGTAGCTGTTGGGTAGAGTGTTCTCTATATTTCTATGAGTTCTAGTTGGGGGACATCACCAAGCAAAATAACATACTCATCATGGGAATTCCAGAAGGAGATAAGAAAAAGGGTCAGAAAGAATATTTGAAGAAATAATGACAGATAACTTTCCAAATCTGTTGAAGTCTACAAATCTAAGAAGTTCAATGAACTTCAAGTAGGATAAACCCAAAGAGACCCACACTGAGACAGACTGTAATCAGGCTTTCAAAAACCAAAGATAAAGAGAGAATCCTGAAAGCAGCAAATGCAAAGCAAATAGTCACATACAAAGAATCCCCAATATTAAGTGCCGATATCTCCTCAGAAACCTTGGAGGCCAGAAAACAATAAACTGACATATTTAAAGTACTGGAAGAAAAAAAAACTCAACCAAGAATAAACGTCCTTCAAGAATAAAGGTGAAATCAAGACATTCTCAGATAACAAAAAGCTGAGAGACTTCATATTACTAGGCCAACCCTACAAAAAATGCCAAAGGGAGTCCTTCAGATGGGCAAGAAAGACACTAGAAAGTAACTTAAAGTCATTCATAGAAAAAAAGATCTCCATTAAAGGTAATTGTATGGTCAAGTATAAGGGCTAGTTTTAAGGAATTATGACTCAATAAATCTAATTGTTATGTCCTTCATGCTTTACAATAGCAAATACATTAAAAAATAAGTGCATATATATGGTACAGGGCACATGATATATAAAGAAGTAATAAGTGATAAACACCAAATAATCAGAAGGAAGTGGAGGAAGAGTATAGGTATAGAGTTTTTGTATGTTACTGAAGTTAAGCTGGTATCAATAAAAACAGGTAGTTATAATTATAAATGCAAGTTGTTAAATTTAACCATCATGATAAAAACAAAACAAAACATCTAAAAAATACACACAAAAGGAAAGATGAAGAGGATCGAAATTGTTCACTACAAAAAATAAACAAAACACAAAAGTTGGCAGTTTTGGAGGAAATGAGGCACAAAGAAGCAATAAAATACACACACAAATACACACACACACACACACACACACAGAAAAATGACAGATGTAAGTCCTTCTTTGCTGGTAATTACTGTGAATGTAAATTGCCTAAATATTCCAATCAAAAGGCAGAGGATGGCAGAATGGATTAAAAAAACAAAACAAAACAAGACCCAACTATATGCTGCCTACAAGAGACACATCTCAAACGTAAGGACACAAGTAAGTTGAAAGTGAAAAGATGAAAAAAATATTCCATGAGAAGAACAATCAAAAGAGGGTTGGTATGGGGATTTTAATACCAGACAAAGTAGGCCTTAAGTAAAAAAATGTTATAAGAGACAAAGAAACATATTATATAATGATAAAATAATCAATTCATCAAGAAGGTAAAACAATTAGAAATATATATGCTTCTAACACCAGAGGCCCTAAATATATAAAGTAAACTCTAACAGAGTTTAAGGAAGAAATAGTTTTACAGTAATAGTAGGAGTCTTCAATACACCGCTTTCAACAATGGACAGATCATCCTGAAAGAAAATAAGCAAGGATGTAGAAGATCCGAATAACATTACAAAGCAATTAGACCTAGCAGACACGTACAGAACACTCCACACAACAACAGCACGAAATATATTCTTCTCTAGTGCACATGGATCATTCTCCACGGTAGACCATATGTTAGGTCAAAAGCAAATCTCAATAAATGTAAAAAGACTAAAAACATACAAGATATATTCTCTGACCACAATGGAGTAAAGTTAGAAACTAATAACAGAAAGAAAATTGAAAAATACACAAATAGGTGGAAATGAAACAACACACTATTAATCAACCAATAAGTCAAGGAAGAAATCAAGAGAGAAATTAGAAAATACTTAGAATGAAATGAAAATGAAAGCACAACATACCAAGAATTATGGGACACAGCAGAGGCTGTGCTCAGAGGGAAATTCATAATGTAAAACACATACAATAAAAAAGAAAAAAGATCTTAAATTGATAACATAATTTGACAACTGGTGGAACTAGAAAAGGAAAAACAAACCAAGCTGAAAGCTTCCAGAGGGAGGAAATGAACAAAGAACAGAGCAGAGAAATGAAATAGAGAATAGAAAACAACAGAATCAATGAAAGCAGATGCTTGTTTTTTGAAAAGATCAATAAAACTGACAAACCTCTAGCTAGACTGACAAACAAAAAAAGGGCGAAGATGCAAATATCTAGAATCAGAAATGAAGATGGGACATTACAACCAACCCAACAGAAAAAAAGGGTCATAAGAGAATACTATGAACAACTGTACACCAACAAATTAGATAACCTAGGTGAGATGGACAAATTCCTAGAAACACATGAATTTCCTATACTGCCTTGAAGAGAAATAGAAGATCTCAATAAACATATAACAAGTGAAGAGACTGAATCAGTAATCAAAAACTTCCTCCCAAAAAAGAAAAGTCTTAGAGGAGATGGCTCTACTGGGGGATTCTACAAAACATTTATAGAAGAAGTGACTTTGATCATTCTTAAACTTTTCTTAAAATATACAAGAGAGAACACTTCTTAACTCATTCTCTTAGGCTAGAATCATTTTGATACCAAAATCAGACAATGATATCACAAGAAAAGAAAACTACAGACCAATACCCCTTATGAATATAGACATAAAAATCCTCAACAGAATACTAGCAAAACAAATTGAAAAACATACAAAAATGATTATACGTCATAATCAAGTGGTATCTCTCCCAGGAATTCAAGGGTGGTTCAACATTAGAAAATTAATCAATGTAATACATCACATTAATAGAACAAAAGGACCATAAGATCATCTCAATCAATGCAGAAAAAGGCATCTGGCAAAATCCAACACACGTTTATAATAAAAACATTCACTAAGGTAGGAATAGAAGAGAAATTCTTCATATAATAAAGGGCATTTATGAAAACCCACAGTTAATATTATACTCAATAGAAAAACACAGAGAGCTTTCCTCTTAAAATCAGGAACAAAACAAGGATGCTCACTCTCACCACTGCTATTCGACATTGTACTGAAAATTCTGGCCAGAGCAATTATGCAAGAAAAAGAAATATAAACTATCAAAATTGGGAAGGAAGAACTAAAACTATCCCTGTTGCCAGATGACATGATTCTATATACAGAAGACCCCAAAGAATCCACAAAAAAACTACTAGAGTTAATAAATGAATTCACCAAAGTGGCAGGATACAAGATCAACACACAAAAATCAGTTGAGTTTCTATACACCAGCAATGAGCAATCAGTAAAGGAAGTTAAAAACAATTCCATTTACAAAATCACCTAAAAGCATAAAATTGCCAAGGAATACATCTAACTAAGGAAGTTAAAGATGTGTACACTGAAAGCTGTAAAACATTACTGAAAGAAATTAAAGAAGACCTAAATAAATGGAAGGACATTCTGTGCTCAGGAATTGGAAGACTTAATACTGTTAAGATGTCAATACTACCCAAAGCAATCTATAGATTAAATGCAATCTCCATCAAAACTACAACAGCCCTCTTCGCAGAAATGGAAAAGCCAATTCTCAAATTTATATGAAATGACAAGGGACCCCGAACAGTGAAAGAAATCTTGAAAAAGAAGAATAAAGTGGGAGAATTCACAATTCCTGATCTCAGAATATATTACAAAGCTACAGTAATCAACACAGTCTGATACTGGCACAATGACAGACATATCAACTAACAGAATAGAATGCAGAGTCCAGAAATAAACCTGTACATCTACAGTCAACTGATTTCTGATAAGGGCGCTAAGTACATCCAACAGGAAAGAATAGACTCTTTAATAAATGGTTCTGGGACATCTGGATTTCCACGTGCAAAAGAATGAACTTAAACTCATATCCCTTACCATATATAAAAACTAACTCAAAATGGACGAAAGACCTAAACATAAGAACTAAAACCATAAAACACTTAGAAGAAAACATAAGGGTAATGCTTCAGGACCCAGTTTTTAACAACTAATTCTTAGATATGACACCAAAAGCACAAGCACAAAGAAAAATACATAAAAGGAACGTCATCAAAATTATATACAGATATATATATATATATATACAGTGAAACGTGTGAGAGCCAGAACTCAATGAGATTGCCTTGTTTTTCCAGGTCTCACAAGTATTCTACCTTGGACAGGATGCAGTCTTACCACTTTTCTGTCTCTTCTTTTACTAGAAAATATTTGAGTTTTTCTTCTCTGACAGGTTTCTGCCTTACATAGGTTCCGGCTTTTGCAAATTTTAATATATATAGATATATGTTCTGGACTGAATTGTGTCCCCCAGAAATGTGTGTCAACTTGGCTAGTCCATGATTCCCAGTATTGTGTGGTTGTCCACCATTTTATGATCTGATGTGATTATCCTATGTGTTGTGAATCCTAACCTCTGTGATGCTGATGAGGCAGGATTAGAGGCAGTTGTGTTAATGAGGCAAGACACAATCTATAGGATTAGGTTGTACCTTGAGTCAAACTCTTTGAGATATAAAAGAGATAATCGAGTAAAGAGGAGAGGGACCTCCTACCACCACGAAAACAGAGCCAGGAGTGAAGCGTGTCCTTTGGACCTGGTTCCCTGCACTGAGAAACTCTTAGAGCCAGGGGAAGATTGAGGACAAGGACCTTCTCCAGAGCTGGCAGAGAAAGAGAGCCTTCGCCTGGAGCTGGCGCCTTGAATTCGCACTTCTAGTCTCCTAAACTGTGACAGAGTAAGTTTCTGTTTATTAAAGCCATCCACTTGTGGTACTTTTGTTATAGCAGCACTAGTTGATAAAAAATGATTTTATACTATAAATAATATTTAAGACACACATACTAAAAAATTATTCATTATTTATTTGAAATTCAAATTTCACAGAGCATCCTCTATTTTATATGACAAGCTACCTATGCACAATTTTGAAAAAAACTTAAGGAAATTTTCTTAAATTTTAAGGACAGTATTAAGTAAAACATTACCAAATACTAAATTTGGCAAAGATGATTATAAACTATACCTTGCTACAAGAAGAACTTCCAAATTCTAACTTAAATTATTAGATATTTCCTTCATAAGTGGCAATATAAGCTTGTCTTAGTTATCTAGCGCTGCTACGACAGAAATACCACAAGTGGATGGTTTTAACAGAGAAGGTTATTTCCTTACAGTAAAGTAGGCTAAAAGTCCAAATTCAGGGTGTCACCTCCAGGGGAAGTCTTTCTCTCTCGCAGCCTTCCCATCAGTGTTCCCCCAGACTAGGAGCAGCTCAGCATAGGAACCCCGGTCCAAAGGACATGCTCTGCTCCTGGCACTACTTTCTTGATGGTATGAAGTCCCCAACTCTCTGCTCACTTCCCTTTCCTTTTATCTCTTGAGAGATAAAAGGTGGTGCAGGCCACACCCCAGGGAAACTCCCTTTACACTGCATCAGGGATGTGACCTGGGTAAGGGTGGTCTTACAATCCCACCCTAATCCTCTTTAACATAAAATTACAATCACAAAATGGAGGCCAACCATACAACTCTGGGAATCATGGCCCAGCCAAATTGATATACACACTTTTGGGGGGACATAATTCAAACCATGAAAAGCTTATGATTATAAATTCATTTCATAAGTCAAAAGTGATTTACCTGATGAGATCTTCGTTCTTTTCTTCCACTGAAAATGGCATTATAGCAGACCCATTAAATAAATTCAAAAGTAGTATGACTGCAGTGTTCATAAGTTGACGGATGAGTTCCTGAAATATGCAGTCAACCAGCATCAGAAACCTGAAAATTGTTTCCAATAAGCGTCTATATTGAGGCAGTTTGAAATGTGTTGTGCCATATTCAGAGCGGTCTGACTCAAAGTATTTTTTTAAATCTTTCTTTTCTGCCACCTACAATTTAACGAACAATTGAGAAACAAGTGATTATTTCCTATGTTAATATAGCACGATTTCTAGTTTATAGTATTTTTATAGCCTCAATAACACATTGGAAGTAAACTTTATCAACAACTTTCATTAAAACTTTACCTCATGCTTACATTGCTTTTAAACAGTAGGCAAAAAATTCAAAAAAACAAACTTCCGGCAAAATGGTGCTCTAGGCGGAAGCACCATGCCGTCCCTCCACAGCAAAGACCTGAAAAACTAAGCCGAACAGAGAAAACAGCAATCCTGAAACCTAAAACATCACATGAGGAGATAAAGAACTCAGCCAAGCACCAAATGGAGTGAGAAAACTGACAGAGAATGGAGAACGAGGAAAGATTCATGCAGAGGTCTTCTATCAGCTAACGCAGCATGGATCTGCCATCTTGGACTCCTATTGGAGACCAGCAAAAAGGGGATACGAGAAAGCAGCTTCACAGAGCTTCCAGCGGGAGACAAAACAACAGGTAGTTTACAAAAATGCTTTCCCACCCCCCCACCCTTCTTCACCCCCACTCGGCCTCCTCTGCTTCCCGCGGCCACAGTCTCTTATCGGGAAGCACTGACTGCTTGGATTCCACCCACCCAAACTGGCTGGCTCTCTGAGTGCCATTTGTTGGCTGCTGGTGTCGTTTTTTTCTGCTTCTTTTGACTTCTTCCTTACCTCTCACACCTCCCCCTCCTTTTGCTCAAATACCTGGCTCCGTGTGCCATCTTTGCTTCTTCCTGAGGGGCTGCGGAGCTCTGGTAATTTGTGATATACACTTTCCAAGCCCCACCCTTCATCACCCACACACGGCCTCCTCTGCTTCCCGTGGCCACAGTCTTGTCCGGGAAGCACCGGCTGCTTGGATTCCACCCACCTGCACTAGCTGGCTCTCTGAGTGCCATTTTGTTGGCTGTCGGCATTGCTTTTTTTCCCGTTTCTTTTGATTTCTTCCTTACCTCTCATCACCTCCCCCTCCTTTCACTCAAATACTGGGCTCCGTGCGCCATCTTTGCTTCTTCCTGAGGGGCTGCGGAGCTCCGATCGAGTGTGGAACTGCTTCCCAGTCTGGGCTGCCACAATGGTGAGATCCTGGGGCTTTTGTTGGTTTGTTTGTTTTGAATTGTTTGTTTGTTTTCTTTTCCTTTTCTTGAGTTGGGAGCCCGTTCTGGCCAGGCGGTGCTGCGTGGCTTGGAACCTACACCCTTGGCTTGTGCAGAGGCGCAGAGGGATCCCTGAGAGCATCTTTTTCTTGTGGGTTTTTTTTTTTTTAATTTATTTTTCTTTTTTGGCGGGGGGGGGGGGCTTTTCTTGTTCTTTTTTTTTTTTTTTAATTTGTTTTGTTTTCTTTTACCTCTTTTTCCCTTTTTGTCTTTCTTCATTACTCAGTTCCTCGTCTCTCTATACCTTCCTTCTCTTTCTGTTCCCTGAATACCTGGTGCTGAATACCTCTATGCCTTCTAGCCAGGCTGTACTGCAACACCTAAGAACAACTTCTGCATACCTCATACCTGCACTGGTGGGATCCCTGGGAACTTTGCTGTTCTTTTCCCCTTCTGAATTTTATTTACTCATGCTTTTCTTTCCTTTTTTTTCTTCTTATTTCCCTTTTTGTTTTTCTCCATTTCATAGCCTCTCATCAATCCACTCCAACGGCAAGCTCCCCTAGCATTATTTTTGGTTTTTTTCTATGTTTTTGGCTCCTGTTCCTCTCTCTTCTGTCCCATAACCATCTTAGCTCCACACATAACAATATCCCCCCTACATCTTGCCTACCTGCACCACACACTTAACATTATACCACCAAGAAGCACAGGCACGGCCTACTGGAACCTGCCATGCACTGATTACTGACCCGCCCTGGTGGCTGTAGTAAGTGCCACAAACAATCCAGCCCAATAACTCCTCTTCAGATAGACCTGCCCTGCTGTACCATATCTGAGCGACTGACACTGGAAATGGAGAAGGAGGTGAAAAGTATTGGGCCCACAGACGAACTAACAACAAAGAACACACAGTCCACCTGCTCAGACATAGCCAAATAAAAAAGGACAAAACAAATAAATCTACAACCAATAAACAAGAAAAATAAATACTGAATGCCCCGAAGACAGCAGACAATATCAAAACATTTACAAAAACAGGACAGGATGGCTCCATTAGGCTTCCAAAACAAAACACCAGATGACTTTCCAGTGGAAGAAAAGGCACTAGAACTATCTGATAGGGAATTCAAATCTCTAATACTCAGAATTCTACAAGAGTTGAAGCAAAAAGCAGACAAAAATGAGGAAAAAATAGACAAATTAATGGAAAATACAGACAAAAAATTGGAAGCATTCAGGAACAAAATGCAGGAACAAAATGCCAAAATAAATTCACAACTAGAAATTAAACAAAAACAACAATTAGAAACCCAAAAGATAAACAACAAGATTTCAGAAACGGACAGTGTCATAGAAGGGCTGAGAAGCAGATTTGAAATGGTGGAAGACAGGATCAGTGGAATTGAAGACAAAAACTTGGATACAACTCTGTTTCAGGAAAACTCAGGAAAAATAACAAAGAAAAACGAAGAGACCCTGAGAGTTATGTGGGATACAATCAAAAGCAAAAATTTTCGAGTGATTGGAGTTCCAGAACAGGGGGAGAAAACAGAAAACACAGAGAGGATCACTGAAGAACTGCTAACAGAAAACTTCCCCAATATCATGAATGATGAAAAGCTGGCCATCCAAGAAGCTCAACGAACCCCATATAGGAGAGGCCCCAAAAGAAGATCACCAAGGCATATCATAATCACACTCGCCAAAACCAAAGACAAACAAAGAATCCTAAGAGCAGCTCGTGAAAAACAAGAAGTCACATACAGAGGAGAAACAATAAGACTAAGCTCAGATTATTCAGCAGAAACCATGCAGGCAAGAAGGTAATGGGATAACATACATAAAACTTTGAAAGAAAAAAATTGCCAGCCAAGAATAATATATCCTGAAAAACTCTCATTCAAATATGATGGTGAAATTAGGACATTTCCAGATAAACAGAAATTAAGGGAATATGTAAAAGCCAAACCAAACTTACAAGAATTATTAAAGGGAGTTCTTCGATCTGAGAACAAACAACATCAGCTCACAGGCAGAATTTAGGATACAGGATCGTACCAGCCAGATACAAGCCTAGGAAATGAACTCTCAAGGATTATCCAAAACCAAAAGACATACAACAGGGAATCAGAGAAGTTAATCAGTAAATGACAACAACATCAGAACAATAACAAAGGGAATAAATGGCATAGGTATAAAACCTTCTAATGGAGAGGAAGGCAAGGCGATACTAAGTAAGGGTAGACTGCCTCAAACTTAGAAAGATAAGGGTAAAATTCATGGTAACCACAAAGAAAGTTAACAAACATACTCATAAAAAGGAAAAACATAAAGTCTCAACAAAAACAAAACCTACAAAAACAAAAAAATAAAAAAAAATCCACAAGCATAAAATAACTCAGCACAGGAGAGTAAGAAGAAAAAAGAAAATGTCAGCACCACAAAAAAAAGAAGCACTACAAAATGACAGCAACCAACTCACATCTATCAATAATTACACTGAATGTGAATGGACTCAATGCACCCATAAAGAGACAGAGAGTGACAGAATGGATAAGAAAACAGGATCCATCAATATGCTGTCTACAAGAGATGCACCTTAGAAACAAAGATGTGAATTTATTAAAACCCTAAGGTTGGAAAAAAAATATACCAAGCTAACAACTACCAAAAAAGAGCAGGAGTGGCAATACTAATCTCAGATAAAATAGACTTTAAAACAAAGTCAACCATAAAAGACACAGAAGGACGCTATATAATGATTAAGGGGATGATCCATCATGAAGACATAACCATAATAAACATCTACGCACCAATGACAGCGCTCCAAAATACATAAAACAAACTCTAACAACACTGAAGAGAGAAATTGCCAGTTCCACAATAATAGTAGGAGACTTCAACACACCACTCTCAGTAAAGGACAGAACAACTAAGAAGAAACTCAACAAAGACCTAAAGGGCACAATCAGCCAACCTGACCTCATAGACATATATAGAACACTCCATCCAACCGCTGCAAACTACACATTCTTTTCCAATGCACACGGAAAGTGCTCCAGAATAGACCACATCTTAGGCCACAGAGCAATCCTCAGCAAGATCCAAAATGTTGAGATAATTCAAAGTATCTTCTCTGACCACAATGCCATCAAGGTAGAAACTAACAACAGAAAGAGCAAAGAAAAAAAAAAAATCAATTACATGGAAACTGAATAATACCCTGCTTACACATCACTGGGTAATAGAAGAAATCAGAGATGGAATCAAAAAACTCCTAGAAGCAAATGAGAATGAAAAAACATCATATCAAAACCTTTGGGACACAGCAAAGGCCGTCCTCAGAGGACAACTTATAGCAATAGATGCCAACATCAAAAAAAGAAGAAAGGGACAAAATCAAAACATTAACTACACAATTCAAAAAAATAGAAAGAGAACAGCAAAAACAGCCAACAACCACCGGAAGAAAGGAAATAGTAAAGATCAGAGCAGAAATAAATGAAACAGAGAACAGAAAAACAATAGAAAGAATCAACAAAACCAAAAGTTGGTTCTTTGAAAGAATCAACAAAATCGATAAACCACTGGCCAGACTGACAAAAGAAAAACAGGAGAGGACACAAATAACCCAAACAGAAATGAAATGGGGGACATTACAACAGACCCAACTGAAATAAAAAGGATTATAACAGAATATTATGAAAAACTATACTCCAACAAATTGGAAAACCTAGAGGAAATGGATAAATTTCTAGAAACACACAGCCTACCCAAACTACAACAAAGTGATGTTGAAAATCTGAACAGACCCGTAACAAGAGAAGAGATTGAAAAGGTAATAAAAAAACTCCCAACCAAAAAAAGCCCTGGCCCAGATGCCTTCACTGGAGAATTCTACAAAACATTTACAGAAGAGCTTGTACCAGTACTACTCAAGCTATTTCAGTGCATAGAAGAGGAAGCAACACTTCCAAATTCATTCTATGAAGCCACCATAACACTGATACCAAAACCAGGAAAAGACGTCACAAAAAAAGAAAATTACAGACCAATCTCTCTCATGAATATAGATGCAAAAATTCTCAACAAAATTCTAGCCAATAGAATTCAGCATCATATCAAAAACATAATACACCATGACCAAGTAGGATTCATACCAGGTATGCAAGGATGGTTCAACATTAGAAAATCAATCAATCAACGTAATCCACCACATAAATAAAAGGAAAGGAAAGAATCACATGATCATCTCAATTGACGCAGAAAAGGCATTTCACAAAGTCCATCACCAATTCCTGATAAAAACTCTCAACAAAATAGGTATAGAAGGGAAATTTCTCAACATAATAAAGGGCATCTATGCAAAACCAACGGCCAACATCATTCTTAACGGACAGAGGCTGAAAACATTCCCCTTGAGAACAGGAACAAGACAAGGATGCCCTTTATCACCACTCCTATTTAACATTGTGCTGGAAGTTCTAGCTAGAGCAATAAGGCAAGAAAAAGAAATAAAGGGCATCCAAATTGGTAATGAAGAAGTTAAACTCTCCCTGTTTGCAGATGATATGATATTATACATAGAAAACCCTAAAGACTCCATGAGAAATCTACTGGAACTAATAGAAAGATTCAGCAGAGTAGCAGGATACAAGCTAAAAATATAAAAATCAGTTGGATTCCTATACACCAATAAGGAGAACGATGAAAAGGAAATCAGGAAAACAATACATTTATAATAGCCCCTAAAAAGATAAAATACTTAGGAATAAATCTGACCATGGATGTAAAAGACCTATACAAAGAAAACTACAAAACACTACTGTAAGAAACCCAAAGGGATCTACATAAATGGAAAAACATACCATGCTTGTGGATAGGCAGACTCAACATTGTGAAAATGGCAATTCTACCCAAAGCAATTTACAAATACAATGCAATCCTGATCCAAATACCAACGATATTCTTCAAAGACATGGAAAAACTAATCATTAACTTTATATGGAAAGGGAAGAAGCCCCGAATCAGTAAAACACTACTGAAGAAGAATAAAGTTGGAGGACTCACACTACCTGACTTCAGAACCTACTATACAGCTACAGTAGTCAAAAAAGCCTGGTACTGGTACAACGACAGATCCATTGACCAATGGAACAGAATTGAGAACCCAGATGTAAATCCATCCACCTACAGTCACCTGATCTTCGACAATGGCCCAAAGTCCACCAAATGGGGAAAAGACAGTCTTTTTAAGGGATGGTGCTGGCAAAACTGGATATCCATCTGCAAAAAAATGAAACAGGACACATACCTGAAGCCATATACAAAAACTTATTCAAAATGGATCAAAGACCTGAATATAAAGCCTAAAACTACGAAGTTTAGAGAAGAAAAAACAGAGCCTACACTACAGGCCTTAATACATGGCATTAACAGGATACAAACCATAATCATCAACACACAAACCCCAAAAGATAAGCTAGATAACTGGGATCTCCTAAAACTCAAACACCTATGCTCTTCAAAGGACTTCACCAAAAGAGTAAAAAGAGAACCTACAGACTGGGAAAAAATTTTTGGACAGTACAAGTCAGACAAAGGTCTAATCTCCATAATCTACAAGAAAATCCAACACCTCTACAACAAAAAAAAAATAATCCTATTAAAAAATGGGCAAAGGAAATGAACAGACACTTCACCAAAGAAGACATTCAAGCAGCCAACAGACACATGAGGAAATGTTCCCGATCACTAGCCATTAGAGAAATGCAAATTAAAACCACAATGAGATACCATCTCACCCCGGCATTACTGGAACGAATCAAAAACACTGGAAAAAACGAATGTTGGAGGGGCTGTGGGGAGATTGGAACTCGTACGCACTGCTGGTGGGAATGCAAAATGATAGAACCATTTTGGAAAATGATATGGCGCTTCCTCAGAAAGCTAGAAGTAGACATACCATTCGATCCAGCAATCCCACTCCTAGGAATATATCCTAGAGAAATAAGAGTCATCACTCGAATAGACATACGCACACCTATGTTCATGGCAGCATTGTTCACAATAGCAAAATGATGGAAACAACCTAGATGCCCAGAAACAGATGAATGGATAAACAAACTATGGTACATACACACAATGGAGTACTACCCAACGAGAAAGAACAATGATGAATCTGTGAAGCATCTCATAACATAGATGAAACTGGAGGACATTATGTTGAGTGAAATAAGTCAATCACAAAAGGACAAATATTGTATTTGACCTCTATTGTAAAAACCCATGGAAAAGTTCACACACAAAAAGTAACAATCTTTGTTGGTTACCAGGGATGGGAGGGGTGGAGGGGAAATACTAAATAGGCAATAGATAAGTGGTATCTTGGGTGAAGGGTGAGACAGTACACAATACAGGGGAAACCAGCACAACTTGTACAAGGAAAGGTCATGGAAGCTCCATAGATACATCCAAACTCCCTGAGGGACTGAATTGCTGGGTGGAGGGTGGTGGGGACCATGGTCTCAGGGAACATCTAGCTCAACTGGCATAACACAGTTTACAAAGGCAATGTTCTACATTCTACCTTGGTGAGTAGCATCTGGGGTCTTAAAAGCTTGTGAGCGGCCATGTAAAATACTCCACTGGTCTCATCCTTCTGGGAGCAAGAGAGAGTGAAGAGAACAGGATACAAGGAGATTAGTCCAAAGGACTAATGGACCACAGCTACCAAGGCCTCCACCAGACTGAGTCTAGTACAGCTAGATGGTGCCCAGCTACCACCACTGACTGCTCTGACCAGGATCACAATAGAGGGTTCTGGACAGAGCTGGAGAAGGATGTAGAACAAAATTCTAACTCGCAAAAAAACCTTTTAGCTCAGTGGTGAAGTAATTTCCGAGGTTCACCGTTCAGCCAGGGAGTGGACAGCTCCATAAAACCAAATGGGACTAATGAGGCACAGCAGCCCAGGGACAAGGGCCAGGAGTCAGAAGGGGACAGGAAAGCTGGTGATAGGGAACCTAAGGTTGAGTAAGGATAGTGTTGATGTGTTGTGAGGTTGTTAACCATTCTCATAGTGCAACATGTGTACTAACTGTTAAATGAGGAACTATTTTGTTCTGTAAGCCTTCATCTAAAGTGAGAATAGCAGCACAATCGGAAGAGCGTAGTCGATGTCACTGAAATGTGCATGTAGAAATTTTTGAAATGGTGTATCTTTGGCTATGCATATTTTCATCAAAAAAAAAAAAAAAAAGGTCAAGAATGGAGAGAGTTGACATGTTGTGGGGTTGTTAACCAGTGTCATAAAACAATATGTGTACTACTGTTCATGAGAAACTATTGTTCTGTAAACCTTCACCTGAAGTACAATAAAGAAAAAAAAGAATACATGTTGAATTTTATCAGAAAATAAAAAAAATAAAAAAAACCAACTCACATGTTCTGAAGTCTATAAAGTTTAGTCTTGATTACAGGCAGACAGTGGAAGTTCTAAAATAAGAAAGTTCTAAAGAATATCCACATGTTCCTACATAAAGAGATCTTCCTCTGATACACTGAGTCAAGTCTAAATATAAGGTTTCCTAAACCCAGTCCAATGCTGTGTTTATCTTAGGCTATAGCAATTTGACTGCTTAAAACACATATGTGCTACATGATACAAAATTAAGAAAACATTTAGGTCAATTAAATTTGATATTAGAGTTTTATTTTTTAAAAAAATCTAATGACATGGATAAAAATGTAGAACAAAGCTGAAATTCCTAAAATAGGCCAGACTCAGTGTATAGGGTCGCTATGAGTTGGAATCGACCGGGGAGGAATGGGTTTTTTTGGTTTTACTGGACTGGTAGAGACTAGAGGATCCTCTGAGACTATGGCCTTGAGATACCCTTTAAATTTGGAACTGAACCTACTCTCAGAGGTCACTTTTCAGCCAAATAATAGATTGGCTCATAAAAGAAACAATATCATCCACGAGTAAGGTGCTCCTTTAAATAATCATCTATATGAGACCAAAGGTCAATATCTACCCTAAAGCAAAAATGAGAAGGTAAGGGGTGGGGTGGGGGAGGTGGGTAGGGAAGCTAGATTAATGGAAACAGAACAACCAGAATGGAAATAATGAGAATATTGACACATTGTGAAAAATGTAACCAATGTCACTGAAGAATATTTATAAAAATTGTTAAATAGGAACCTAATTTGCTGTGCAAACTTTCACCAAAAATACAATAAAATAATTTAAAAAATATTAAACACCAAAAAAAAAAAAGACATCTCCTAAAACAATTAACACAAGAGGTTACTTGGAGAATGACAAGTTTTGACAAAAAAGTATAGGGTGGCATCAGTATTATTAGGATCATCAAACACGTCGAAATTGTGCTCCTACAAATAATCCTGAAGTTACTCAAAATGGTTCATTTTATGAACCTTGGAATTTTAAAAATGTTTCCAATTTTTGTTTATTTGTTCACTTTTTGAAAATTTTTTGCCCCACTGATATTTAAATTTTGGAAGCACTCTTTATTTATTTATTTATTACTCCACTAGTGTTTACATTTTGGTTAGTGGTCATCCTTTTCAACTCGCATTCTAATTTCTAAAAAAGTTATTGTATTAGTTTTTATGTTGCCTTTCTTAATGTTTCATTTTATTCATTTGTATTTGCTTTTTAAAAAAATTAATTTGGTCAGTTTACCAATTTTGCAAATTATTTCCACTACTAGCTGACTCTCTGGAGGAATGTTTTACCAATATAATGCTGTTCTTTATTGATATGATAGTTTCTTGAAGAAACTGGGCTAAAAAATGACCAAATGATTTCTATGCTAATTACGGGAGCTGCCACACCAGACCTGACAAATAGAATACTAACTTTATTAAAAATAGAGTGCAATAAAATTTACCCGATGATATTACTCATGACACCCTCCCTTCTTTAGACACCTGCCTAAAAAGGACAAAGTCTTTTGCCTAAGCCTGAATTCAAAGCCCTTTCTAACCGACTGTATCCACTTTTGCTAGTTTATCTTGGAGCCCTGGTAGCGCTGCAGTTAAAAGCTTGGCTGCTAACCAAAAGATCGGCAGTTCGAATCCACCAGCTGCTCACTGGAAACCCTAGAAACCCTATGGGGCAGTTCTACTCTGTCCTGTATGGTCGCTATACGTCGGAATCAACTTGATGGCAACAGGTTAAGTTTGGTTTGGTTTGGTTTGGTCAGTCACTCATAACAAAGTACCTCTTCGCGGGCAGGGAGATATGGTTTCCAGGAGTGGTCACATGATTTGAAAACTTAATGTGCATAAATGCGTGGATTTTTTTACTGATAAAATGGTGAAGCATATTAACTATGCAAACTTTTGATTTTTAGCTCTGGTACAAAAAATCTTAAATAGCTTAATAACTGTATTAGTGCAGAAGTATACAGTGATATCCTGGTCTTTTTAAGGAATATTGGTGAGGTTGATGAAGATTATAGCGCTTAATATGCTAACCTGGTCTCTATCATCACAGTGTGCATGTTGGGTCTGGCATATTGAAATTCTGCCTCCAGTTTTACATCACTCATGGTGGCGCTTGGTTCCTACTGCACCAGTTTTATAACTATGGTATATTTTTTCAGAGCTAGGCAGTCCCAAACATCGCCCAGAAGAATGTTTCTCAACCTCCTTGTACTTTAGATTCACTTGAGAAGCTTTCATAGTGCTGCCTGGGCTCTGCCCTCAGAAATTCTGATTTAATTCGTACAGGGTAGGTCTCAGGCAATTTTTATTAAAAGCCTCCTTGGGTGGCTCTGGTGTGCAGCCTAGGTGAGAACCACCAGCCTAGAGTTTGGCCAGAGTAATCAGACATTTCTGGGCAGTTTTAAAAATTTGTTTATTCATTTCCAAATTTTATGTCTGCTTAATCTTCCTAGGAAGTTAAATTAATAGGAAAGATGCTTAATAATTACTCTTCTTAAAGGGTGCAGACATTGTAACAAAGCATGGTTCATATTTATTGGAATCTGTGAATCGCTTCTGAAATTGTGACTTTATTTCCAACAAACAGCTCTAAAGTTCTCTAAAATCTGATTCCACTGTACTCAGGGAAACTTTCAGTAAGAAACAATTGCAGTCCAGGTACAGTGTGCTCAATTCACATATTAAGTTTGAGACTGGACACCAGACCTACGGAAACAGACACCTCGTTTTACTAAGCTTTGTAGGTGATTCTCTTGCCCTGTAAAGTTTGAGATCCACGTCATTAGCATTTAAGCATCAAATGTCTTAACAAAATAGAGAAAATAGCGGTGCTTCGTTATGACAAATAACTATGAGTGATACTTTATATCTAATCTACCTCTTAGTCTGCTGTACATCAGCAGACTAAGTTATATTTTAGTCAATCCCCTTTTGATTTATACAATCCTTAGCCAAACTGTCCACAGAACTTCTTTGCATATGACGGGGCTTGGGGAGGTTAGGGGACTGTGAGGAATAAGATAGGGAATGAGAAGCTTTCAGACTCTGCAGGTTTAGTTGATATAAAATCACTGCACTTCATTTTCTTGTCAAAAAGTAAAGTCTTAATGTCATTTCCACTCAGTATCTATCAAAAGTTCCCTTCAGAGAAACAGTATTTGAAAACTATTTGAAGAAGACCTAGTCCATCCATTCCCCCCGAGAGACACAAATATCCACCTGGACTCAGCCAAACCAGAAGAGGCAGCAGATCCATAACCAGGTAACACTGCATCAATCTCTCAGCAAACTGAATCTGCTGAATTATGTTTTCATGCACTGCCGTTTCCTATACAGGACAGCTATATAAAATAGTCTTGTGAGACATGTCACAGCAGAGAGGATAAGAATGCTTTGAACACATCATTCCTCATATTACTGAGTCCTCTTTACAAAATTCTTAGGGAAATTTTATCTCATGTAGTTATGCTTCTCCTGAGCAATGGACTTTCCTTTGTCTTATGGATATTGTGAACTTTGTAACAAATACATTTTTCCTTATATGTAAGCTCAAGTTAGATTTTATGCATCTTAAAGGTACACACACACGCACACACACATACACAGAGCTTTGCATTCTACATAGCACTTGGAAAAGCTGTTGTATCTAGTAAACATGCAATACCAGTTAGTTAGTTAACCACGTTTGTCTTTCTACCTGCCTATTTCTGATACTTCTTCCTGAAAATATAATTTGGAGCAACTGCTTCAGTCAGTGCACAACAACCTGGATAAACAGAGAGGATATAATTCAAGAATTACCTTTAGAATCGTACTTTTCATCTTTGAAATTGCTTTATCCCTGATCGCCTCAAGTTGTTTCAATGCCAGGGCAGCTTGCTTTAACTGTTCTTCACAAAATTCATCTAGAGAATATGTACGAGATCTATCCAGCTAATTAAATGACAGTAAAGGTTGAGTGGTGGAAAGTCAAAAGATTTATAAAAAAAATTAAAAAAGATAAAATGTCGTGGTCATCTCTTTCACATCATAAAGAAGAGCATATTTCATACTTTCTTCTTTATGTTCTTTATCATTTATACACTATGTGCCTTATACGTTTTTCAAATTTAAACATCCAGTTAAACCTAACTAAATCTTGATAAAAAGACAGAAAAATACATTATCTGAATCATAAATAAGATTAATTCAAAGCAGAAAAATTCAAGAATTGAGGTATTTTAGAAACATTCACGAACCCAAGGGAACCACCAATCCCAGGAATTTCAGTCCCAGTGGACTCTTGGAAGTCTCAATTATTTGAAAACTTAAAAATATGAATGTTAAATGTAGTTAATGAGTCTAAAAGAAAATAATCCAAATAAAGTAAATTTATTCAGAATCCGGCAAGAAGAAATCTCCAAGAACTATGCTACTGAACTTCTCCCTGGTAATACAGAGACTGAATGTTCGACCTGTTTATGTACATCTAATCATTCTTCTTTCCTTCAGTATTTCTCTTTTTCCTACACCGTGTTAATTCTCTTGCCAAAATAAATTTTCATCAATAAATATGCAGACATCTTTATCCCCACTTATACTGTAAAATTTACAAATGTTACGTTTCCAAAAATGAAAAAAAAGATTAAAAAGTACTGCTCCAGGCTTAAATTTTTTAATTTAATCTTTGAGCTCTCCCTCTCCCAGTCTCATTTCTGATTACCAGGTCCTAATTTTTCCAAGTCAATTATGTTTCAAAAATATTCCTTCCTTTCTGATCTCACTGCCAGCATCCTAACTGAAGTCGTTACTGCTTATGCCTGCATTATTCCAATACTATATTATTTGATTTCTTTAACCCTAGTATCTCCCCACTTTCAAGTTTTCCCACAAACCAATATCACATTAATTTTCCCAAAATAACATGTTTAGAAACTTTTAATAGTTGTTCTACAAGAGTAGTTCTCAAAATGTACTCTGTATTAGAACCACCCGAGGGACTTGTTAAAAATGTAGATTACCAGTATCACCCTCTGCACCTCCCCAAGGGGTGGGACACAAAAATCTACATTTCTATTAAGCATCCAAAATACTATCCAATAGAACAAAATTCACTTTTGAATATGAAACATAATAAAAAATCCCAACTCTGTCTTTAGTTGGTTCTGTGCCTTGGATAAATCAATCTCTCCAGGACTCAGTTTTGTCATTTGAAAATTCACTGTCAAGGGAATCATGCCCTTTGGAGATATTTTTGAATATTACCCATCCACAGTGATGGTTTACTTACGGATCACAAATCTGTATTCCCTTTGACTGAAAACTCCATTTCTTCTAGTTTCTGTGTACCAATCTTTATAAAGATTATACTAGTCTTTATTAGTACTATATCTGTACCCACCTTTACAAGGCATATGGCAGATGGATTATCTTCAAGTCCATTATCTTTTTTGAGGTTAACTGCATCTTCACAAAGTCCTCTAATATAAAGCAAACAGCTTTGAAACGACTCATCAGCCCAAAAAAGATGGCAGCACAAAAACGACCTGAAAGTTAAAACATTTTCATGGACTTCTCTCTCACTCAAAGTGAATGAAATTAATTTAGAGGTAACTAGTATAATTTACTCCATATGCCTGTATTTAAAATATACTACAGCTACCACATTTTAAATTGACATTAATAAAGATTAGTAAGCATTAGGAGTTTATGGCTGATTATGTTGCAGGCAGGGTTTTAGATACCAGGTATGTTAGGTTAAAATGAAATAAGAGAGGGGAGACAAATGATGATGTTACTCTGTTATGACAATGCAGTCTAAGAATTTTTAATTATTAGGCAGTGATACCCAAAGAGAATTATAAAAACAATTTTCTCTATATTTTCCTCAATTATAGGAAAAAAGTCAGCAGGTTAGGATAGTGGCCCAGGGACCATTTGGAGAATGTTCCTTAAATTCTCCAACCACTTATACCCTAAACTAGAAAAGATGAGACCTGTTCTTTTCTCTGTTCCTTTCTACTGGTCCATTAATGGTCACAGAGGTGACCCAAATTGCTGTTAACAATACTGGAAAGAAAAGAATGTGAGGAGAGAAGAACATATTGCAAGAGAGAAGGCTCTCTGACAATTGGATCAAGAAAAGCAAAGTGTGTGGAGAAGAGGAACCCTCTGCTCTTCACTGATCCCTTGTGGGGTAAATGATTTTTCAGGATTATCAAGCTCATAATACAAAAATATCATGATTAAAAATTAACTCTTCCCTGTCTTTCCATTTTACAGGTGAGAGTTTTATATACCATGAAGCTAGTGAAGCTTAAGCTTCGTGGGCCCTTCATTTTCATGGCTCCTTCCTTATATTATCTATCTTAAAGGAGGCCTCCTCAAATTATATAAGCTTCATATAACATGAAAGCTTATTACGGTGTGT
The DNA here is from genome assembly GCA_030035585.1 of Dugong dugon. Taxonomy (NCBI): domain Eukaryota; kingdom Metazoa; phylum Chordata; class Mammalia; order Sirenia; family Dugongidae; genus Dugong; species Dugong dugon. Next base: position 14,347,800 of record CM057469.1, on the reverse strand, counting down.
AGAAGAATTTGTTCATTGACACACCTCTAGAGTATCTGGTACAGGGAGGAAGAGATGGTGCTAAAGACTACTGGCACATCCTGGAAAGAGAAACATCAGAAAAAGCAAACCCGATCTTGGTATTTATTAACAAGAGGATAATGATTAAAACTCAGGTAGTAATGAACTCATATTATCAGCACTGTTTAAGTCTTCTTAGAAAAACGTATTCAATTTTAGTTTTCATATTTTAACACAGATACAAAGAAACTTGGGAGGGTGCATTATAAAAATAATTACATAGAAATTTCCATATGCATGTAATTGTGAGATTTAATAGTCACTCTGGAAAAGTTTGGTAGTTTCTTAAAAAACTAAATATACAACCACCACACAACTCAGCAATCGCACTCTTGGGCATTTACTCCAGAAAAATGAAAAGTTACGTTCACACAAAAACCCGTACACAAATGTTTATATCAGCTTTATTGTTGTTGTTGTTGTTAGGTGCCATCAAGTTGGTTCCAACTCATAGTGACACTAGGTACAACAGAATGAAACACTGCCTGTTCCTACACCATCCTCACAATTGTTGCTATGTTTCAGCCCACTGTTGCAGCCACTGTGTCAATCCATCTCGTTGAGGGTCTTTCTTTCTTTCACTGACCCTCTACTTTACCAAGCATGAAGTCCTTTATTAGCAATAGCCAAAAACTGGAAAACACCCTGGTATACTTCAACAGGTAAATGGTTGAAAAACTGTATTATATCCATACTATGGAATACTATCAGCAATAAAAAGGAACAAACTATTGATACATGCAACAATCTGGATGAATCGCCAGGGAATTATGCTAAGTGTAAAGAGCCAATCCCAAAGGTTATGTATTATATGGTTCCATTTACATAATATTCTTGAAATGACAAAATTATAGCAGTAGAGGATAGAATAGTGGCTGCCGGGGGTTAAGGAGGGGGTGGGGACAGGAAGGAAGTGGGTATGGCTATAAAAGGGCAACAGGAGAGATCCTGTGGTGATGGAAACGTTCTGTATTTTGACTACATCAGTGTCAATATCCAGGGTGTGATACTGTACTATACCTTTACAAGGTGTTCCCATGAGGAAACTGGGTAAAGACTACATGGAATCTCTGTATTATTTCTTACAAATACATGTCAATCTATAATTATCTCAAAATAAATATCTAATTTGAAAAAATGGCTCCTGGAGACCCTACAAGATAGGATTAACTGTCATGAATCTTGGATAATTTAATCATTCCTCTTCGTGAAGCTAAAAGTTAGATCAAGTGACCAAGAGAACTCATCAAGGTTCTTCATACCACTGATTTCTTCAAACCACAGAATGGCGTATTTGGAAATATAATAAATGTTTAATAATCTTTTAAAAAAATTAAGATGGGTTAAATTTAATCACAAAGGCAATGGAATGTGCCTTTCCAATCACTGAATTAAATTTATAACTTCTTCCATCCTGCATTTTTAAAATATGGCTTCCTTTTGAAATTTTATAAATATATTGCATATCGAAACTTACCTGCTCTTCTCAGTCTTAATTCTTTTAACATTAATTTTCCAGGTAACGAATGCTTTATTAATTCTGAAAGAAAAAGCACTTTTTACATTCTAGATTTGTAAATCATGTATTTATATGGAATAAATTTAGTAAAGGCTTATTAGGAATAATAATAATTTCTAATATTAGGAATATTAGAAAACTATCTAGAATATGTTTCATTCATCCCAAGTTATCTAAAAGAAAGTACTAAAAAGGCATATAACTTTTCTCCCAAACTGTCAACAGAATACAGAGCAAAAGGTAAATGTTAATAAGTCATTATAATTCTGACAGATGCATAATTCACTCAGCTGTAACAGTCCAGTAAATATAAAACATTATTTTCCTTTAATAGTACAGTAAAACCTGCAAAAGCCAGAACCTGTGTAGGGCAGAAACTTGTCAGAGAAGGAAAACTCAAGTATTTTCCACTAAAACAATTGATAGCAAAGTGGTAAGACTGCATCCTGTCAAAGACAGAAATCTTTAGAGATCTGGAAAAACAAGGCAGTCCTGTCGAGTTCCGGCTCTCACAGGTTTCACTGAATATGTGTATTCGCTTATTGTTGCTGTTGTTAGGTACCGCAAGTCGGTTCCAACTCATAACAACCCCATGAACAACAGAACGAAACACTGCCTGGTCCTGCACCATCCTCACAATCCTTGCTATGTTTGAGCCCATTGTTGCGGCCACCATGTCAATTCATCTTGTTGAGGGTCTTCCTCTTTTTTGCTGACCCTATTCTTTACTAAGCATGGTGTCCTTCTCCAGGGACTGTTCCCTCATGATAACATGGCCAAAGTACATGAGATGAAGTCTCGCCATCCTCACTTCTAAGGAGCATTCTGGCTGTATTTTTTCCAAGACAGATTTGTTTGTTCTTCTGGCAGTCCGTGGTATATTCAATATTCTTTGCCAACACCGTAATTCAAAGGCAGCAATTCTTCTTTAGTCCTCCTTATGCATATGCACTAAAACCAAACCTGTTGCCGTCAAGTCGATTCCAACTCATTGCGACCCTATAAAACAGAGTAGAACTGCCCCATAGGGTTTTCAGGGAGTGGCTGGTGGCTTCTAACTGTCGACCTTTTGGTTAGCAGCCAAGCTCTTAACCACTGGGCCAGCGTATGACGTGAATGAAAATAACATGGCTTGGGTCAGGTGCACCTTAGTCCTTAAAGTGACATCTTTGCTTTTTAACATTTGAAAGAGGTCTTTTGCAGCAGATTTGCCCAATGCAATACATCGTTTGATGTCTTGACTGCTGCTTCCATGGGCTTTGATTGTGCATCCAAGTAAAATGAAATCCTTGACAACTTGAGTCTTTTCTCCATTTATCATGATGTTCCTTATCGGCCCAGTTGTGAGGATTTTTTTGTTTTCTTTATGTTGAGATGTAATCCGTACTGAAGGCTGTGGTCTTCCATCTTCATCAGTAAGTGCTTCAAGTCCTCTTTGCTTTCAGCAAGCAAGGTTGTGGCATCTTCATATCGCAGGTTGTTAATGTATCTTCCTCCAATCCTGATGTATTCCCCTACTATTTTCAAAAGAAACTCATTTCAAGAAGGGTCAAGATTCAATTTCAGTGATAATGAAAAAGTACATTGATAAGAAATGTCTGCATAGTGGTAAGTAAAAAATTAAAATATGTAATTTTGATCTTATTTAATACATTAAAATACATATTTTTTTGTAATTCTAAAAACTCAGAGATAAAAATCAAGAAAGGTACTTGTGAGAACCTACTTGAAGAGGAATTGAAAAGTTAATCTATGTGTTTATTATCTGTCTCACCCACTATAATATAGGTTCTTTGAGAGCAGGGGAATTGTTTGGTTTGATCAATACAGTATTCCCAGCATCTAGAATCACACTTGTTCACAGTAAACCCTCAAAAAGTATTCATTTAATGGATAAATAAATGTACAAAAAACACAAGGTAAATTAGGATAAATATATTCTATTTAAGTTTGCTTGAGTATAAAATATCTTTTTTTACAATATTACCCAAAATGGTTAAAATTAAGAGCTTTAGTACTTAAATGGGTAAGCTTCCTTTGATCTAAAAAAAATTTTTATGGAATAGTCCATTTCCGCTATAATTTCCCATAAATGTGACTATCCAGGAAATTGCTTTTTCAAACTACAAGTAATTGGTTTCTCTTCATCTCACCGGAAATTGAAAAATATCTTGTAAGTCTGTAATAAGTAGTAACATTTTCTTTCCATTAGCCATTCCGTAATAGGCAAGAGTTCTATTTCTTCTGTATCACCTACTTTAGTAACCTGCAAATATAAAGCACAAATCATTATTTCTTAAAGAAATATGTGCTATTTTCAAAAAATTAAGAAAGCCTGCATTTGGCTCATAATTACTGACCTTCATAATAATGATTTTTCTAGATATGAACCCTCAGCCACTTCATCTACACCCAAACTTGATTTCCCTTGATAAACTGCTTCTATACTTGCTATTTTCTAATGCTCTTTCTTGTGCTCCAACAGAGAAAAAAAGAAACTTCTTTCTCATCCTGAAACACTTTCTATAAATAGCTATTCATTTTTTTGTTACAGAATTTTTGTATTTTCTAAAAAAGTAGTATTTTGGAACTCAATTTTAACTACAGGGATGTAGTAGTCACAAAGTGGCTACCCAGATACCCCACTTGACATTCAAAAACTACATGCCATTCATCAAGGAATTCTCTCTCTCTTTCCAAGAATCCCTCTTCCCCCATCTGAATGTTAACATTTTTGTGAAATGTCTTCCAGAAATGAAAATGCCTGTATCAACACATATGTATCTATATGTACTTTTTTTCTTACATAGATGCTTTTACTTTCTTTTTCATTTAATAATGCAGATTAGAGACATTTCCATATCTTCACATACTGATCTACTTCACACAGATGTGATCCCACACTTGCATACTTAGAGTTTAGTTGGAAGGCTAGGATGGCAGCGGTTGGCAGACAAACATTAAACAAATGATCAAAGAACTATATAATTTCAGACTTGTGATAAATATCAAAGTTCTATGTAAGAGTATAGTAAAGGGATTTCTACATCTGACAATAAAGTTTCTGATAAATTCTGCCAATGAAGAACACATTATTATCATTATTACAGGTTCTATTATGCCAGTAAATGCCTACTATCTTCCTTAAAAAAAAATTACACCAAATACTAAGTTTTCTTAAAAGTTGAATTCTCAAACCTAGAACTCTAAAAAGAAGAAAGATACGTCACTATTAACTTCCTCCTAAGAAGGTTCTTAAACATAAAGAGTAATCAGATCATTGTTGAAAAAATTGCTCCTCAAATGATCTGGTTTCTCTGAAACACAGAGATAAATTTATCCAATTAAATTCTAAATTCAAAAATCTTTTTCTAATATGATTCTGAAAGCTGAAAACATCTATTACATATTACCTTTGAAATAAATGAAGCAGTAATAATCCAGAATTCTTTGCAATGTCTAGCTGTGTTAGCAGAGACTGCCTGAAGATCATATGGATTGTAAGGAACTTTAGGATTACTCCGAGTAAGGCAATACACATATTCTCCATCATCTTTCAAAGGTTCCTGAGGTTAAAAAAAAAAAAAAATTACTCATTAATTTGACTAAATTAACTAGTGAAATGGACAAACACATTACTAAATAAATTGAAACAATTCTAATACAGATTAAATACAAAAACAATATCATCAAAGAAAGCTAACTGTATCTAATCAAAGCTCAACAAGATCAATCTCAAAAGATTTAATATTTAATTTTTATTCTTAAATATGTGTTGGTGAAACATTCATGAAAATTTATCTATATGCTCATTTAATTAATGCATGCTTGCTAACTCAAAGAACTTAACAACATACCTTTTACATAAACGTCATGCTGTTAGACGACACTATGTACAACAGAACAAAACACTGCCCGGTCCTGCACCATCCTCACAATTGTTGTTATGCTTGAGCCCACTGCTGCAGCCACTGTGTTAATCCACCTCGTTGAGGGTCTTCCACTTTTTTGCTGATCCTCCACTTTACCAAGCATGATGTCCTTCTCCAGGGACTGATCCCTCTGATAACATGTCCAAAGTATGTGACACGAAAACTCACCATCCTTGATTCTAAGGAGCATTCTGGTTGTACTTACTCTAAGACAGATTTGTTCATTCTTCTGGCAGTCCATGGTATATTCAATATTTTTCACTAACACCATAATTCAAAGTCATGAAGTCTTCTTTGGTCTTCCTTATTCATTGTCCAGCTTTTGCATGCATATGCAGCAAATGAAAACACCATGGGTTGGGTCAGGCATACCTTAGACTTTAAACAGACATCTTTGCTTTTTAACACTTTAAAGAGGTCTTTTGCAGCAGACATGGCCCAATGCAATGTGTCATTTGACTTCTTGACTGCTTCTTCCATGGGCATTGATTGTGGATCCAAGTAAAATGAAATCCTTGACAACTTCAATCTTTTCTCCATTGATCATGATGTTGCTTTTGGTCCAGTTGTGAGGATTTTTGTTTTCTTTATGTTGAGTTGAAATCCATACTGAAGGCTGTAATCTTTGATCTTCATCAATAAATGCTTCAAGTCCTCTTCACTTTCAGCAAGCAAGGCTGTGTCATCTGCACATAGTTTGTTAATGAGTCTTCCTCTAATCCAATGCCTCATTCTTCCTCATATATTCCAGCTTCTCGGATTATTTGCTCAGCATACAGATTGAATAAGTATGGGGAAAGGATACAACCCTGATGCACGTTTCCTGATTTTATACCACTCGGTATCCCCTTGTTCTGTTCGAATGACTGCCTCTTGGACTATGTACAAGTTCCACATGAGCACAATTAAGTGTTCTGGTATCCCCATTCTCCGTAATGTTAAACATAATTTGTTATGATCCACACAGTGGAATGTTTTTGCATGGTCAATAAAACACAGGCAATCATCTTTCTGGTATTCTCTGCTTTTAGCCAAGATCCAGCTGACATCAACAACGATATCCTTCGGTCCACGTCCTCTTCTGAATCTGGCTTGAATTTCTGGCAGTTCCCTGTCGACGTACTGCTGCAACAGCTTTTGAATGATCTTCAGCAAAATTTTACTTCTGTGTGATATTAATGATATTGTTCAATAATTTCCACATTCTGTTGGAGCACCTTTCTTTGGAATAGGCATAAATATGGATCTCTTCCAGTTGGTTGGCCAGGTAGCTGTCTTCCAAATTTCTTCATATAGACAAGTGAGTACTTCCAGTGCTGCATCCATTTGTTGAAACATCTCAGTTGGTATTCTGTCAGTTCCTGGAAGCTTGTTTTTCTCCAATGCCTTCAGTGAAGCTTGGACCTCTTCCTTCAGTACCATCGGTTCTTGATCATATGCTACCCTCTGAAATGGTTGAATGTCACCCAATTCTTTTTGACACAGTGACTCCGTGTATTCCTTCCATCTTCTTTTGATGCTTCCTGTGTCATTTAATATTTTCCCCACAGAATCCTTCAGTATTGCAACTCAAGGCTTGAATTTTCTCTTCAGTTCTTTCAGCTTGAGAAATGCCGAGCGTGTTCTTCCTTTTTGGTTTTCTAACTCTAGGTCTTTGAACATGTCGTTATAATACTTGGTCTTCTTGAGCTGCCCTTTGAAATCTTCTGCTCAGCTCTTTTACTTCACAATGTTCAAGAGCAAGTTTCAGAGTCTCTTCTGACATCCATTTTGGTCCTCTCTTTCCTGTCTTTTTAATGACCTCTTGCTTTCTTCATGTCTGACGTCTTTGATGGCATTCCATACATCATCTGGTCTTCCGTCATTAGTGCTTAATGAGACAAATCTATTCTTCAGATGGTCTCTAAATTCAGGTGGAATATACTCAAATCATACTTTGGCTCTCATGGACTTCTTCTAATTTTCTTCAGCTTCAACTTGAACTTTCATATTAGCAATTAATGGTCTGCTCCACAGTCAGCCCCTGACCTTGTTCTGACTGATGATATTGAGCTTTTCCATCATCTTTCCACAGATGTAGTCCATTTGATTTCTGTGTATTCCATCTGGCAAGATCCACGTATATAGTTGCTGTTTATGTTGGTGAAAAAAGATATTTTTAATGAAGAAGTTGGTCTTGCAAAATTCTATCATGCAATCTCTGACACTGTTTCTATCACTAGGGCCATATTTTTCAACTACTGTTCCTTCTTCTTTGTTTCCAACTTTCGTATTCTGATCACCAGTAACTATCAATGCATCTTGACTGCATGTTTTGATTATTTTCTGACTGCAGAAGTTGGTAAAAATCTTCAATTTTCTCATCTTTGGAATTAGTAATTGGTGGGTAAATTTGCTTAAGAGTCATATTAACTGGTCTTCCTTGTAGGTGTAGGGATATTATCCTATGAGTGACAACGGTGTACTTCAGGACAGATCTTGAAATCTTCCTTTTGATGATGAATGTGACACCATGCCTCTTTGTCATTCCAGGCATAGTAGACCATATGATAGTTCGATTCAAAATGGCCAATACGAGTCCATTTCAGCTCACTAACGCCTAGGATATTGATGCTTATGCATTCCATTTCATTTTCGATGACTTCCAATTTCCCTAGATTCATACTATGTACATTCCACTTTCCAATTATTAATGGATGTTTGCAGCTGTTTCTTCTCATTTTCTAGTCATACCACATCAGCAAATGACGGTCCCAAAAGCTTGACTCCATCCATGTCATTGAGGTCAACTCTACTTTGAAGAGGCAGCTCCTCCCCAGTCATAATTTGAGTGCCGTCCAACCTGAGGGGCTCATCTTCTGGCACTATGCAAGACAAAGTTCTGCTGCTATCCATAAGTTTTTTACAAGCTAACTTTTTCAGAAGTAGACCGCCAGATTCTTCTTCCTAGTCTGTCTTAGTCTGGAAGCTCAGCTGAAACCTGTCCATCATGGGTGACTCTGCTAGTATTTGAAATACTGGTGGCATAGCTTCCAGCATCACAGCAACATACAAGCCACCACAGTATGACAAACTGACAGACATGCGGGGATATACAGGGATATATATGCCATACCTCTACTAAATTTGTCTGCCAACACCAGAATCATTTTGGGCACAGTAAATTTATCATTTATTATAATAATGATGGTTGTTTAGTATTATAATAACAATAGCTAATATTTGTTAAGGAAGTAGTAAATATCTTAATAAGTAATAAGTGTTCCACATACACCATCTTCACAACCACTACAAGAGTTTCATCTCTTAAACTTTAATTTCTTAAATTTAAAGAGATTAACAGTTCATTTTTTTAATCTCATTAAACAGAGGGCTGAAATTAGTATTTAGAGAATTCAGGTAAATTGAGAAAAGTCACACAGCCCAGAATGGGCAGAGTAGGAAGCTGAATACCAGTCTGACTCTAAACCCAAGTTTTGAGCTACTCCAATATACTACAATGCCTCTCCCTCATTGACCTGACATTATTATTGAGAACTCAGCTATACCACACAAGAAAAAAATTGTAACTGAAATTTTTTTCTTTTAGCTTTGAAACTTTTAACCTTTACTAATGAAAACAGTTCTGAAACTATAAGGAGTAAAATGAAGTTTAATTTAATCTTTTCTGGTGATTAAATTTTATTATAAAAGAACATTTAGTATTCTCTATTGTAATATAGCAATACCTTCAGAAGCTACTGAATTGAGTAACAAAACAGATCCCAATTACTATGGTTTTAAAATTTGCATCAAGTTTTACAGTCTTTTTGGGTTTGTTTTTTGTCTCTTCCCTTGAAAGACAGTTATTTGTTTCTTCTCAATTGTCTCTACTGTTTTCAGTTTCTTATTTTGGCTTCTGATATAATGTGTACCAAGAAACCTTAAAAAGTGAGTTTACAAACTGCAAATAAGATGAAATAAATAGGCTCTGAGTGATGACTTGTATAATGCATGGGCTTTGTGATAGTTATTTGGTTATTTGAGGCATTTCTGTTCTAAATTATATTTCAAAAAATAAGGTTACCAGAAACTTTAGATACACTTATTCTAAATGAATCATATATGTAATTAAAGAATTCAATTATAGAAATATAAGAATATTATATTCCAGTTAAAATACTCTTTTTCAATTAAAAACAAGTAAATTTTTTTTTAAATTCTCAATCCATTCCTTCACATATGAATGAAATGTACCTTATCTGAGAGTCCAAGGATTTTAAGCCCAAGTACAGGCTATGAGGTGTGTGTGTGTGTGTGTGTGTGTGTGTGTGTGTGTGTGTGTGTGTGTGTGTGTGTGTGTGTGTGTGTGTGTGTGTGTGTGTGTGTGTGTGTGTGTGTGTGTGTGTGTGTGTGTGTGTGTGTGTGTGTGTGTGTGTGTGTGTGTGTGTGTGTGTGTGTGTGTGTCTGTTTTTCTCACTACCATGCCCACTATTGGCCAGCACCATACCATGTGCTTTATCTCCTTTACCCTTCAAAGTAACTCTCTAAGGTAAGTATTATTATCTCCATTTCAAAGTCAAAGAAACTAAAACTCCAAGAGGTTAGGAACTTGCCTAAGATCACACAGTGCAACAAATAAAGATTCAAAACTGGGTGAATCTGATTCCATTACACTTGTATTTTTCCTTTACATTATGCTGCCTCTGAACAATGATCAAAAGACCATTTACTCTCATGATGCCAGACTACAGCGGGAGTCAGCAAACCATGTTTTTGTAAATGAAGTTTTACTGGACAGCAGCCATACCCGTTTGCCTATGGCTGCTCTCTCTCTGCAATGACGGAGTTGAGTAGATACAACAAAGATCTTATGGTCTGCAAAGTCTAAATACTTATTATCTGACCCTTTACAGAAAAAATTCCCTGGGAGAGCAGTGATTTTCTATTGTGCATCAGAATCACCTGGAGGCCCCATTAAAATACAGATTCCTGGGCCCTACCCCCAGAGTTTCTGATTCAGTGAGTCTGGGGTGGAAATGGAGCCCTAGTGGAGAAATGGTTAAGAGTTCGGCTGCTAACCAAAAAGTCAGCAGTTCAAATCCACCAACTGCTCCTTGAAAACCCTGTGGGGGCAGTTCTGTTCTGTCCTATAGGATCACTATGAGTCGGAATCGACTCAACGGCAACTGGTTACAGGGTGGAAATGACAGTATGTATTTCAAATAAATTTCAAGATGATACTACTAATGCTGCTTGCCTGGTAACCAGCTTTGAGAATCCCTGATCTAGAACTAGGAATAGATCCTATGCAATCTTAGATGAGCTCTAGTGAATGAGGGCTCAGGAGGAAGACCTTAGTTCTTATCACATCCTCCTCCTCCCTCTGGTCATGTGACCTTGGGAAAGATAAGGATAAGAGGTAAAAATAAGGGGAAAATGGAAAGAATAAAGAAATATAGAGATCACGAGATGGAAAAGCAGGTGCCAAGAAGTAAGAGAGTGAGAAAGAAAGCTGCAAAGTTACATTAGAATTTCTTTTTAAGTCACAAAAAAACTGATACACAGGAACAAACAAACAAACAAAAAGAGAAGGTTCAAATTTCAGGCGATTGCACTTCTTTCTGGAGATCTAATCAGTTAGAGGAAGGGACGAGAAAGGACAAACACAAATATTTTGAGGTGCTGCAGACTTAAAATGTAGAGGTCTATCTGTTCTCCCTTCTTTAAATAAGTGAAACTAAATGATGGGAAACACTTTTCATAAGCATTCACTGTGAAGCAATGATTGCAGTTTGATATTAATGTAACATCTGATTTTGCTGTAATGGCTGAAATGAATGAAATAAAGATTAATATACAGGTTTAAATATTGACTTTTATAGTTCAAAACTGAATAAAATAAAATAATACCTTTAGAAAGATATTCTTAATTGCAGTCTCAGAACTTTCATATTTCAAATCATGCTGCAGTAATATAGTTTGCAAACCAAGCTTTTCTCTTAACCTAGTAATATGTATTATCGCATCATCATCCTTTGGTGCTGATTTAGAACATTAAAAAAAAAAAAAGATCCAATGTAAGTGCATATCACTTAAGAATAATGTATAGTATTCAAAATATTTCTACCTGGAGAAAATATTTCACACAAAAACTATATAATTAGAGGATAAAATACAGCTTAAAATTCAATTTTAAAAGAAGCTGGAAAAGGGAACAGTATTTATCCCATTAGGAAAGATGTCACAAAAGACCTCTTTAATTTCACAACTACACAAGCAGTTTGCAAAAGAGAATAGGAGCAGGAGCCAGTTAAAAGGCTTTTACTATTTTTATTATTGTACTTTAGATGAAAGTTTACAGAACAAACTAGCTTCTCATTAAACAGTTAGTACACGTATTGCTTTATGACACTGGTTACCACCCCCACGACATGTCAACACTCTCCCTTCTCGACCTTGGGTTCCCTATTACCAGCTTTCCTGTCCCCTCCTGCCTTCTAGTCCTTGCCCCTGGGCTGGTGTGCCCCATTAGTCTCGTTTCGTTTTATGGGCCTGTCTAATTTTTGGCTGAAGGAGTGACTTCACTACTCAGCTAAAAGGGTGTCTGGGGGCCATACTCTCAGAGCTTCTCCAGTCTTCGTCAGGCCAGTAAGTCTGGTCTTTTTTTGTCAGTTAGTATTTTGTTCTGCATTTTTCTCCAGCTCTGTCCAGGACCCTCTATTGTGATCCTTGTCAGAGCAGTCAGTGGCGGTAGCCGGGCACCAACTAGTTGTGCTGGACTCAGTCTGGTGGAGACTGTGGTATTACTTTCCCTTGTGTCTTAGTTTTCTTCATTCTCCCTTGCTCCACAAGGAGTGAGACCAGTGGAGTATCTTAGATGGCTGCTCACTGGCTTTTAAGACCCCAGACGCTACTCACCAAAGTAGAATGTAGAACATTGTCTTTATAAATTATGTCAATTGAGCTAGATGTTTCCCAAGACCATGGTCCCCACAGCTCTCAGCCCAGTAATTTAGTCCCGCAGGGATCTGGATGTGTCTATGGAGCTTCCATGACCTTGTAAAAGGCTTTTCTAAATAAAGATCTAAACTGGGGTGGAGGCAGTAAGATCAGAAGAGAAGGGATAACAGTGTCAGATGGAAATATTCTTCCTAAGGATACTTATCCTTTTAGGCCTTATCCTTCTTAGTCTCTTAACTAAGGATTCTTTCCTCTTTGAAACATTCTCTTTTCTTGGCTTTTATCCATCATGCTACAGCTTGTCCCGCCACCTCTCAAACTTCTTTTCTTGGTAATGCAAATCACAGGAGAAGTATACAAAAGTCATGCTGGCACAACTAACAATCCTAAGAAGTTGTTCCAGATTTCTGGCTCCAGAGATCACAAACAGCATCTGACTCAAACAACTTCTTTGCTAAGAATTAAATGAGACTTGAGCTATTATTGTTTAAACAGGGGCAGCACATGGTTGAGGTGCCTGTACAGCCCTGAAAGTGAGTGCCTTCTTAAATTTTGTCTCCTTGGTACCTTGCTTGCCTCACCTTAGTCCTGGCCTTGCCAGTTGCTTAAATATGGAAATAAATTTAAAATACTGAAATGAAAAGAAATACAGTTAACCTTAGGTATGACAGGGAGGAGATGAGGTACAGTAAATTAGTATAAGGAGGTGACAGAAACAGTACCATATTTTTATGCAAATAACACACACCAATGTTTGTTTGCCATCCGCACTCTCCCTCAACAAGGTATTTTTGCAAGCAAGCTATGCTAATTTTTTTACAGCAACATGTAAAAAAAATTGGCATAGTGGCACTTGTGTAAATAGCTTGTAGGGGGTGGGTGCAGTTGGCAAACAAACATAGAAGGCAGGCATTATTTGCATAAAAATACAGATGTGTTCACTGAGAGGATACGCAATATTACAGATCAACATACAAAAAACATAGTATATACCTATAGAAATAAAACTAGTGTTGGCATAGGAAAAGATAAACCAATTAATAGAAAAAAAAAGAGTCTAGAAATATAACTATGTCTAAAAGATAAACTGGAGCTCTGATGGCACAGTGGTTAAGTGATACAGCTGCTAACCAAAAGGTCAGCAGTTCAAACCCACCAGCCAGTCCTTGGAAACCCTATGTGGCAGTTCTACTTTGTCCTCTAGGGTCACTATGGGTCAGAACCCACCTGGTGGCAACAGGTTAAAAGATAAATTAGTAAGTGAAAAAGGTGGTATTTCAAATCAATAGAAAAAAAGACTAATAAATTATAATAGGAAAGTGGTTAGCCATTTGGAAACATATGCAGTTATATGCATACTTTATACCATTCACAAATATATGGAAAAACAAAACAATAGAAGTATTAGAAGAAAATATGGGAGAATATGTTCATATAAACCTGGGTAGTGAGGTTTCCTAAACAAGAACCAAAGCATGTTAAAAAGTAAACGAAAATAAATTTGACTTCATCAAACTTAACAACTTAGATGCAATAAAAGCCACCATAAAGAAGTTAAAACATAATTGATAAGTTGGGATAAAATATTCATAACCCATATAAGAAACTAGAGATTAATATACCAAATATTTGAAGAACTTTTACCAATCAATAAAAAAATAGATAATTTGATAGATGACCAATTTATAGGAAAAGATAAATGGCCAGTAAACATATGAAAAATATGTTCAATCTCATTAGTAAGCTGGGAATTACAAATGAAAACTACATCGAAACATTTTTCACCCATTACACTGGCAAAAAATTAAACTGCAAAATATCAACTGCTGGCAAGGATATTCCTCTCATGCAATGTAGGTAGAAATATAAATTAGTACATCCGTTTTTTAGAGTACTTTGATAGAGTTAACAGATACTACATCGACACTCTTCACCCAAGAATTCTACTGAGAATGAATTCTGAAGGAATTAAGAACAACCTAAATGCCTAATGATATGACAATAATTAACTAACTACACTAGAGAATGCTATGATCCTGGTTAAAAGACTCAGGTAGATCTTTATGTTCTGACATGGAAAGACTGCCCTAAAAAATTGTCTGAAAAAAAGTTGGAAACTAACATGTACAATATAATTTATCTTAAAAATCCACAAAATATTAACTGCATATTTCTGTAGGTACTTACACATTATATTAATATTAGTATTCAACCCTGTGTTAGGGTGAACAATGGGAACTTTGGCCTTTTATAATGCTTGAATGTTTATCTATGAATATTTATTCTTGTATTACTTTTGAAATTAAAACATTTGAAAACCCACTAAAATTTGATAAGCAATATTCAAAATAATAGGGTGGGTATCCCTGTTACTGGAGACAGAGTCAAGTGGGAAGTGCAATAACAGCTTCAGAACACTGAGGAGAATGTAGCTCAACCTTTGGCTTCAGGAGGAAATAGAAAGTTCCTGATACAAAATTTTTGGCACAAAAACAATTTTTTAATCATAAAACAAATTTGAAAAATGAAGATACAGAATAAAAATAAAGAGACTGGTGGGAAATACAGGCAATTTAGGACAAATTTTAAAAAAGAATGATTTTACAGAAAGAGTCATAAATTGAAATATATATACATCCTCCAAAAAGCTGGGAAAAAAAACCAAACAAACAGATTTTATAAAGAGCTAGATTAATTCAGAGATGGCAGAATGATGGATATTTACTAAAAATAAACAATCTATTATATACTTAACTTTGGAGAGTGTAAAAGAGTAGTACTAGCATCAGAATCTGTCCAACTTCAGGGGATATAATGATCAGGATCCGCCCAAAACGGATTCCCATGAGGTGGAGGTCAGACATACTTCCATTCTCTTTTGGGTTTGATAATCCTTTGCAATGGCCACACAGAACTCACAGACCATACTTAAAAGTTAAGTAGTTTATTAAGGAAGCAACAGGGTACAACTTGGGATCAGGATCAAAAGGCTACAACTCAGGATCAAGAAGCATGCAGGCAAAGTCTGGAAGGCTCCCCTAGAAAGGAGAGTACATCCCTCCCTTCTTCAGTGCAGGACAGCCCTCTCAGCTCATTTCAGCTGTTCAACAAGCAGGCCTTTCTCTCTGCCATCCATGCCTCTTCCCAGCCTCCTCAGAACAAGCTCCTCTCAGCCCCGAGGACAGGTTCCTTTTGGCCCTGCCATCTGTCACCGTCACCACCGATTCTGCGGCAGAGCCCTTCCGGACCTATTGCCACCGACTTGCTGCTGGTCTCTTCAGTGTTACAGCCTTTGACCCATGTTACAGCTCTTTTAGGAGGTTCCTTGCCTCTTCTCTCTCTGTTTCTTCTCTCTTGCTTTTTCTCCTTTCTCCTTTTTCCTTCTTCCTGTCTAAAAAATCTCTGTAGGGTTCGCTGTACATATATATACACACACACACAAACTTTCTCATCAATTTCAAGGCATGGCCTTTCCACCAGGGCCGGAACTGACCAATCCCCTCTTAATAGGTCACAGATACTTCATTTTCATAGTAAGCTATATTAACTTTGTTTGCACAGCATATAGTCACTCCGTTTATATAGTCTATTGACCAACCCCTGCAAGGTGCATACCAATCACAGGGTAGGCTGCAGCCCAGGGCCAGACAAAAAGTATGAAACCACAAGTTGTTTACAGCTTACCCAGGAAATGTCAATCAACCTGGACAAAAATAACAAACTTTCTAGGGTAGGAAACTAGAGCAAACTAACACCTCAGAGCTTAGGGGAAAAATCTCTCAAGCTGTTTTTCCAAAGAACCGAGGCAAAAGGCCACAGAAAGGAACTCATTTTATCACAGAGAGTAATGCACTTCCTTAGCATGCTGGGTGTTTGGGTCTGATTAAGATAATTCCTTATACTAGAAACATGAGGAGACTGGCCTAAATTCCACTTTCCCGTTGAGTCCAGAAAATAGAAACCAAGGGCAAATTAAATATTTCAAAGTTTAAGAGGCAGCCTACCAGAGAAAAGCCATGAAAAAATAATAGTAATAATAGTGCACAGAATAAAGACTGAACCTATTTTGTTTATCTAGATACAATACAACATCATGATAAATGGAGAAAAGATTGATGCTGTCAAGGATTTCATTTTACTGGGATCCACAATCAACGCCCACGGAAGCAGCAGTCAAGAAATCAAACGATACATTGCACTGGGCAAATCTGCTGCAAAAGATCTCTTTCAAATGTTAAAAAACAAAGATGCCACCTTGAAGACTAAGGTATGCCTGACCCAAGTCATGATATTTTTAATGGCTTCAAATGCATGCAAAAGCTGGACAATGAATAAGGAAGACCAAAGAATTGGCGCCTTCGAATTACGGCGTTGGTGAAGAATATCGAATACACCATGGACTGCGAGAAGAACCAACAAGTCTGTCTTGGAAGAAATATAGCCAGAGTGCTCCTTGGAAGCAAGGATGGTGAGACTTCGTTTCATGTACTTTGGACATGTTATCAAGAAGGACCAGTGTCTGGAAAAGGATATCACACCTGGTAAAGTAGAGGGTCAGTGAAAAAGAGGAAGACCTTTGACGAAATGGATTGACACTGTGGCTGCAACAATGGGTTCAAACATAGCAACGATTGTGAGGATGGCGCAGGACCAGGCAGTGTTTCATTCTGTTGTACACAGGGTTGGTATGAGTTGGAACTGACCTGACAGCACCTAACAACAACAACATGTACAACTATATATCGACAAATTAGATAATCTAGATAAAATGAACAAATTCCTAGAAGCAAAGAAATTACTTAAATTGACTCAAGAAAAAATAGAAAATTTCAAAAGACCTATAAAGAGTGAAGATATTGAATCAGTAATCAAAAACATCTCAACAAAGAAAAGTCCAGGACCAAATGGCCTCACTGATGAACTCTACCAGTGATTTAAAAAATAATTCAGATCAATCTCTCTCCAACTCTTCCAAAAGACAAAAGAGGACAGAACCATTCCTAACTCATTCTCTGAGGTCAGAATTACCCTGATACCAAAGCCAGAAGAAGGCACCACAAGAAAAAAAAGGAATATTACCAACATCCTTATGAAATAGATGCAAATATCTTCAACAAAATACTAGCAAACTGAATTTAATAGCTTATTAAAAGGATTATACACCATGACAAGATGGGATTTATCCCAGGAATGTAAGCAATGGTTCAACATAAGAAAATCAATCAATATAATAAATTATATTAATAGAATGAAGGAAAAGAACCACGTGATCATTCCAATTGATGAAGAAAACACATCTGACAAAATTCAACACTCTTTCATGATAAAAAATACTCAGCAAACTAGGAACAGAAAGGAACTTCTTCAACATGATAAAGTCCATTTATAAAAATCCCACAGCTAACATCATATTAAATGGTGGAAGACTGAAAGCTTTCCCCTAAGATCAGAAATAAAATCAGGTTGCCTGCATTCACCATTATTATTCAACATTGTACAGGAAGTAATAGCCAGAGCAATTAGCCAAGAAAAAGAAATAAAAGACATCCAAATCAAAAAGGAAGAAACAAAGCTATCTCTATTCACAGATGACACGATTCTATGTATAGAAAGTTACAGATTCCCAAGAAAGCTACTAGCGTTAATAAAAAAAATTCAGCAAAATTGCAGGTTACAGTATCAACACACAAAAATCAGTTGTATTTCTATAAACCAGCAATGAGCAATCTGAAAAGGAAATTAAGAAATTAATTCCATTTACAAAATCATCTAAAACAATAAATACCTAGGAAGAATATTCCTAAGCATAACTAAGGAGGTGAAATATTTGTACACTGAAAAATAGAAAACATTGATGACAGAAATTTAGAAAACTTAAGTAAGTGGAAAGACATACTGTGTTCATGCATTTAAAGATTTAATATTGTTAAGATTTCAATACCACCTAGGGTAACCTACAGGTTCAATGCAATTTCTATCAAAATTCCAACAGCCTTTTTTGCAGAAATGGAAAAGGTGATTCTCTAATTCATATAGAATTGCAAAGGTCCTCAAACAGCCAAAACAATCTTGAAAAAGAAGAACAAAGTAGGAAGATTCACATCTCCCAATTTCAAAGTGTACTATAAACCTACCCTAATCAACAGTGTGGTATTGCTTTAGGGATAGACATTCAGATCAATGGAATAAAACTGTCAGTCCAGAAATAAACCTATACATCTATGGCCAAATGATTTTCAACAAGGGTGCCAAGTCCATTCAATGGGGAAAAAATAGTCCTTTCAACAAATGGTGCTGGGGCAACTAGATTTCCACATGCAGAAGAACAAAGCTGGACACCTTGACCTCATGCCATATACCAAAATTAACTCAAACTCAATCAATGACCCTAAATATAAGAGCCAAAACCATAAAACTCTTAGAAGAAACATAGGGGTAAATTTTTAGGACCTTGTATTTGGCAATGGATTTTCAGATATGACACCAAAAGCATGAGCAACAAAATAAAAAAATGCTAAGTTGGACTTCATCAAAATTTAAAACTTTTGTGCATCTTATGACATTGTCAAAAAAGTAAAAAGATAAGCAGCACAACTGGAAGAGTGCAGTTGATGTCACTGAACTGTGCATGTAGAAATTTTTGAAATGGTGTATCTTTGGCTATGTATATTTTCACCAAAAAAAAAAAAAAAAGGTCAACAAGGGAGAGGGTTGACATGTTGTGGGGTTGTTAACCAATGTCATAAAACAATATGTGTACTACTGTTTCATGAGAAACTATTTGTTCTGTAAGCCTTCACCTGAAGTACAATAAAAAAAATAAAATAAAAAAATTTATACATCAAAAAAAGTAAAAAGACAATCTACAGAAACTATTTGTTCTGTAAGCCTTCACCTGAAGTACAATAAAAAATAAAAATAAAAAAAATTATACATCAAAAAAAGTAAAAAGACAATCTACAGAAACTATTTGTTCTGTAAGCCTTTACCTGAAGTACAATAAAATAAATAAATACATTTACACATTAAAAAAAAGTAAAAAGACAATCTACAGAATGGGAGAAAATATTTCAAAACCATATATCTGATAAGAATTTAGTGTCCAGAACATAAAGAACTCCTACAACTCAAATAATCCTAGTAAAAAATGGGCAGAAGAATTGAATAGACATTTCTCCAAAGAATATATAAAAATGATGAATAAGCACATGAAAAAATGCTCAACATCATTAGTCATTAGGGAAGTGAAAATAAAAACCACAATGAGACACTCCTTCAAATCCACTAGAATGGTTATTATCAAACAAACAAACAAAGAAAAAGCAAACAAGTGCTGGCATGGTTTGGAGAAACTGGAACTTAAATCCATTGCTGGTGGGAATGTAAAATGGTATAGCCACTATGGGAAACAGTTTGGTGGTTTCTCAAAAAGTTAAACACAGAATTATCATATGACTCAACAATTCCATTCCTGGGTAT
Organism: Dugong dugon; assembly: GCA_030035585.1. Lineage (NCBI taxonomy): Eukaryota > Metazoa > Chordata > Mammalia > Sirenia > Dugongidae > Dugong > Dugong dugon. The sequence continues at coordinate 14,327,868 of CM057469.1, read as the reverse complement.
ATACTCAAAAAGAACTAAAAGCAGAGACTCAAACAGATATTTGTACACCAATGTTCATTGCAGCATTATTCACAATAACCAAAAGATACAGTGTCCATCAACAGATGAGTGGATAAACAAAACATGGCACACATACAATGGAATATTACTCAGCCATAAAGAGAAATAAAATGCTGATGAATGTTATGACATGAATAAATCTTGAAAATACAGTGATAATTAAAATAAGCCAGAGACAAAAGGACAAATATATGATCCCACTTACATGAACTGTCTAGAATAGACAAATGCATAGAGACAGAAAGTTGATTAGTGGTTACCAGAGGCTAGACAGAGTGGGGAGTTATTGCTTGATAGATACAGAGCTTCTGTTCTGGGTGATGAAAAAGTTCTGAAAATAAATAGCGGTGATGGTTGCCAAAAAAAAAAAAACGAAGTTTAAAGCAGAGTTTCTGCTGATTGAGCATTTATAACATAATTGAATGTTATCTTATGTGAATGTGTCCTCATAATACAATACATGAAAATAATATATAATAATTCCACTGTCACAGTAATTCTAAAGAAAGAGATCACTTCAGACTAGGGTAATCATTGAGAATTTTGTAGAAGACCCAGATCGAAAATGGATCTTCAATAACACAAGGCTTTCGATGGAAGAAAGAGGAAAGAGGTCATTCTTGACAAAAATTTACCTTTAAATAAACAGTAAAGGTCAAGAGCATTCATCAAAATAAATGAATCTTGAAAAGACAGCAGGTTGCAAAAGAATACAACAAAATGCCCTATGTGTAAATACCTACATAAAAATGGCATGGTGGGGGTGTCTGACCTCCTTTAACTTCATAAGGGGGCAGGAGAATCAAGATCAACAGCCCAAGGCTGATTCTTATGAGACAGAGGTCAGACATGCCTCCTCTCTCCAACCTTTTTACCAATTCTGACACCAGCTGTCCCTCCCATGGCATTCTCTACTTCTCTGATGACGATAATTTGCTGCAATGGCCACACAGAACTCACAAATAATACTCACAATTATGGGGTATATTAGGGAAGTAACAGCTACAATTCAGGTTCAGGACAGCCTCTTCTCAGCCGTGCCCAAAGGCAAGCCTCTCTCTGGCCCCTCAGCCTCTGCCCTGTGCAGGCAAGTGTTACAGAGCTCTTTTAGCTCTGCCGATAAATGCCCACAGGCACCCCGCTCTACCAGGAAGCTTCCTGCCCAAAAGCGCTCAGCTCTCAGTCCGTGGATCAGTAAGCATAACTCTGACAAGTGCCCAGAGGTATCCCACTCTGCCAGCATACCTCCTGCCCAAAGGTGCTCAGCTTTCTTGCTCCATGGGCAGGGAAGCCCACCGTGCCATCTCCTGACAGTATCCTGGTTCCGCTGCCTCTGCTGCTGCCGTTTCTCTGCCACTGCTTCTTGTTGTCTCTTGCCATCTCCAGTGTTACAGCTCCCTCTCTCTATCTCCTGGGTCTAGGAGGTCCTCTGTGCAGGGATCCCAGGTCCAAAGGACACACTCCACTCCTGGCTCTTCTCTCTTGGTGGTGGTGAGATCCTCCTTTCCACCTCCAAGATGGCTCACTTTTAAACCTAACGGGATGGCAAAACTGACCAATCTCTTCATTTGGGTTCCATACACCTTATTTGCATGGTCCCACCCCCGCAAGCGTGGCATGCACTTTATTTACATTATTAGGAAAGCTATCCAATCCTCTTGGTGGACCGCAAGCATCTCATTTGCATAATCGCACCTAGTCATTTGGTGGGAGTTACAAAGACTATGGCTAGAAGGGCCATATTAAGTATCACTGCACCACAACCTATTTCAAAATACAACATACATACTTAAGTATAATATACACGTTGAAAAGTACACACATCATTTATAGATGTATAGCTCAATGAATTTTCAAATATTGACACTGTAGGTCTTTGTCAGTCTATGTCTTCATGGATCTGCAGAAGTAAATGAGGGGAGAAAATTAAAGGAATACAATCATTAAGGGATTCGTTTCTTTAAATTTATCTGGCAGCCATTACGCCTAAATTATTGGGTTTTTACATTAGAAACCAGTTTCAAAACGCTAAAGAACAATGTGTCAATGTACTAAGAATTCTTAATCTATAGCAACAGTGTTTGCATTTGTTGCAATGAGGCCATTATGTTAGTTTCCACTGTGTAACGAATTACCATAAATGTAGCAACTTAAAACAACACATTTATTAAGTCACAGTTTCTGTGAGTCAGGAGCCCAGGTATGGCTCAACTGGGTCCTCTACTTAAGGTCTCGAAGGATGCAGTCACGGTGTTGGCTGGGGCTGGATTCTTACTTGCAGGCTCCACTGAGAAAGGATCTGCTTCCATGTTCCCTCAGATTGAAGGCAGAATATATTTCCTTGTGGCTGTAAGAGTCACGGCAGCTTGCTTCTTCAAAGCTCGCAAAGGAGAGGCTCAAGATCAAGTCTGCTAGCAAGACAGTCTTACATAACATAATCATGTGAATGACATGCCATCATCTTTGCCATATTCTATCGGTTGGACAGTTACAGGTCCCACCCACACTCAAGGGGAGGGCATTACACTACAACTTGAACACCAGGAGGTCCAGATCATGCGGCTCCCTTAAAATCTGTCTACCACATCTATGCAGGTTTCCTGATATCTGAAGTATTTACAGTTTGGGGAATCTTCTTTGAGGAAAAGAAGAAGCTTCTGTAAGTGAGGAATCCTGAAGCTTAGGCTTCAATGACTTTATGATAAATCTATCTCTGGACAATGGTACTTCAACAGAAAATAGAAGAGTCATGAAAAAGGAAAACTATAAAACTACAAATATTAATACAAATAAGAATTTCAGGTATAGAGAAATGACAAACTGGAAAATGTTAGTGGAGGAAAATCTGTTTAAATAAACTATTTATCTGGGGATTTAAACTCCATGTCAGACAAAGACATAATACTTTGAAATAAAATAACACCATCAAGTCTCACAAGGATAAAACACAACCACACAGCTTTATCTTATTTATAGTTCCCAAACAATAACCTTTAGGAATTGCTCTTAATTAAGAACACAGACATTGAACAATGTCAATTTTTTAGCCTAATTAATATTTTACATTTTCAAAAAGAATTTAAAAAAATTTTTTAACCATTCCTTAAGCAACCAAACACATAAAATGCAGTGTGACTATTTCTGCAAAAGGCAGTGTTCAACATAAGTTCACAAAGCCACAAAATAATTTGAAAAAGTGTAATGTCTTCTAAACGAGGTGGATCAGTGATAACTACATACCTCTTCTATCATATGACACATGCCTGGATTTTACAACTTTTGAACAAGTAAGAGTTTGATTCTTTTTTCCCATTGATTTATCTTCCTTCTTACAGCAAACTGGTTCCAGAGCAGCTATAGGTTGTTGAGTTATATTTTCTTTAAGGTAATATGAAAAGAAAACCTTCATTAACTGAATAACCAGCATGGGCTATAAATCATACGATAGTAATTTCACATACCAAGCAATACTGTCAACCATTACATGAAGCAGGATAATGCAGTGGTGAAGAGCACAGATTCTGAGTCAGACAGGCTGGATTCCAATCTCAGATACATGCTTTACCACTCACAGTTCTGTGATTTAGTTTGTAAGTTATCTGTCTGCCTTATTTTCCTCATCTTTAAAATAAGAAGTGTAATAGTAATAGCCTCACAGGTTGCTATGAGGATTAAATTGCTTAATACATTTAAAGCATATAGTAAGTGTTTACTGGTAATTATTGATTTTATCATCACAATAAATCTTTAAAATATGTATCCTCATACTAAATAAGTACAGAACAAAACCCTTTTTATTAACTACCATTGATAACTAAGTACAGAAAAAACATTTAGATACAAGTGTAGGAGAGTAACAAAGCCTATTTCTCATATTTCTTCTAAGACTTACCTAATAGGTGGATTTTCAATAACAGAAGAATGGGAAAGTATTGAAAATAAGGCTTTTTAGAAGCAAATAAATTTTATTGGGTCTCCTCATTCATTTAACAAATATTTATGTAATGCAAGGCACTGTGCTAAAAATTATGGATAACACAACAGGAAGAAAGGTAGGAAGTCTAGACTTCTCTTTCAAGAGTCCGGATCAGATAGCGGTAAATGAGATAAAGAAGTACACAGGACTAAAGATGCTTCTCGATTGTTTTGTTTAAGACGTGTAAGCATTAAGCAAGTAACATGCTTATGTGCTGACAGAAAAGAGTCAGTGGAAAGGTAGATGACAGAACATAATTGATGGACTCAAAGTTCCTGAGGACATGGCAGAAGAGGAGCTCCAGAAGTGAGGTGGTAGGATTTACCCTAATGGAGAGGAGGAGCAGTAACTCCTCTGAGACAGGTACTATATGTAGATGGGGTTGGGGAGCTGGAGGTTAGATGTTTCCATCTGATAACTTTATTTATTTATTTATTTTTGGTAGAGTAGGAGGCATAATAAGAGGGGTTTGAGATGAGGTTGTTAAAGTTTACATAGACGTTGTGAGTAATGGGAGAGAAAGTTAAAGGAATCCATAAAATGAAAATTCATCAGCACTAAGTGCTCCACTAATGCTAGAGACTACCAGTTAGGAAAAGAAACTAATAGACATGATTGTGCAAGTTTTCTGCAAAACGGCTTACCAGCCGAAGTGTTAAACCAGAGAAAATCAACAATTGTATGGATTAGAGTTGAAGTTTTGCCAATCTAGGTGCAGAGGAAACAGGAAAATGGAGTTGAAGATCTTGGTAACAAATGGCTGATCCAAAAAGAAGACAAGAGTGGAGACCCAAGAGTGAAATGCAGGAGAGCTAGATAAAAAAGGGAGCTGTGGTCAAAAAGTTAAAATACTAGGAATGGTAGAATTTGGGATAGGGAGGAGAAAGGACGACTTAAACAATGGAGGTATGTAGAAGAATAATCAGACACAGGTAGACAGGAGTAACACAGGAGTAGGTGACAACATAGCCAGAAGGCACTGGGGACTTAAGAGAACGCTGACATGTTGACCCACCTTTAGGGTCTTTACCTCACAAAAAAATTAGATGATACGCATGAGAGTGATGTGAACTACAATTGCTAGAGAAATGTCAGATATTCTCGGTGGTGGTATCACTGTTGGTATTTTTATTATTACTATCAGTGTTTGGAAACCCTGGTGGAGTAGTGGTTAAGAGCTATGGCTGCTAACCAAAAGGTCCGCAGTTTGAATCCACAAGGCACTTCTTGGAAACTCTACAGGGCAGTTCTACTCTGTTGTACAGGGTTGCTATGAGTTGGAATCCACCTCATGGCAAGGGTTTTTTCGTTTGTTGTTTTTTAATCAGTATTTAGATTATGTTCCCTTTAAAAGGCAAGCTTTTGTATTTGACAAGTTTTGTACTGACATTGTTAATTACTCTGACCAACAAAATTAGTAAAGTACCAAATTTTATATTTTAAACATAGACTCTAGTATTTCAATATATTTCACTGGCTTTCTTAATGCTATGAAAAATTGTTTTCCAGCTCCTTAAAAGAAAACATAAAATGACATGCCTGGATATTGATTTTGATAATTTTTTCCTGTTTCCTCTGACTTCAAGGATGCAGAAAATGTTTTAAATGTTTTCTTTTTTGCTATTTTAGCTGGTTGATTCTCTGGTGGTGGACCATCTTCATAAAACTGCTCTTCATGGTTTGAAAGTCTAATATGACAGAGAAAACAATTCTAAGAAGATAAATGAATAATTACAACAATAAAATATTGAGCTGTTAGCATATTACCTAAAATTTATCTTTTATAATTGAAATAGCTTCATAGGCTTAATAAATGCTATGGTTAACATTCTCTATAATGTAAACATTAAATCTTTATTCTGTACTTTCCAATACATTGTTTACCCTTTCAAGTGATTTTTTTGATAGGCACTTTGAAAAGCAGATCTCAAATACTGACATAGACAGTCTAGCTAAATGCTAAACAGGTCTGTTATTTAGCATAAGAAAATACGTATCATAAATTATCATTGAAATTTTAAAGCTAGAAGAGACTTAGTAATCCCCATTTCATTTAAAAAGATGAAGTGTTATGCAATTAAGGTAGTGATAGAGTTAGGTCCTCCATGGGTGATGCAAATAGTTAAGCACTCTTAAAAAAGAATTGTTGCTGTCGAGTCGATTCCTATTCATAGAGACCCTATAGGACAGGGTAGAAATGCCATGGGGTTTCCAAGGAGCAGCTGGTGGATTTGAACTGCCCAACTCTTGTTTAGCAGCCATAGCTCTTAACCACTATGCCACCAGGACTCCTAAACACACTACTACTAGCCACCAGAGGCACCTCAGAAGATAGGCCTGGCAATCTGCTTCCAAAAGGTCACAGCCTTGAAAACCCTTTGGAGCAGACCTACTCTGTAACACAGAGTCTCCATGATTCAGAATCAACTTGACAGCAACTAACAACAACAGAGTAGAGCACAGCAGTTTTCTGAAACTGAATAGTCCTTCTATATCATCTTCTTTTGCTGTCATCCCCAACCCATTATTAGGATTAAAATCCAAATCTTATCATTGCTTTAGTCAACTATTTTGCAAATGTTGAAAAAAAAATTCGTAAGGATAGAATCCAAAATCACTTCCTATGATTGATTTATACAATGGGCCTTTTTCTCTTTTTTTTCCTTATTGCACCAAGATCTACAATAGAATGTTGAATAGAAGCGGCAATAGCAAGCATATTGCCATGTTTTTGAATTTAAAGGGAATGCTTTTAACACTTTGCCATGATGTGATATTTGCTTTAGGATTTTGGTAGATGCCCTTAATCAAGTAGTTTGCTAAGTGTTTTCCTCATTAATAGATAATGAAGTTTATCAAATGCTTTTCCTCCTTTAATCTATTAGTGGTAAATGATATTGATAGATTTTCTAATGTTGAACTAACCTTGCATTTCTGAGAGGAACTTAACTTGGTCCTGATGTATCATCTATTTTTTATACACTGCTGTACTCAGTAGACTAATATTTTGTTTAGGGTTTTTTCCTTTAAGTTCATGAATGAAACTGACTAGGAAGGTTGTGTAAACTACCCTCAGATATTGAGTTAGGGACTATTTTCTCTTTTTCCGTTCTGTAGATGATGTCATAAACGATTAGAATTATCTGCTTCTTGCATGTTTGTTAGAACTAATCTGTAAAACTGTCTGGGCCTGATGGCAGTGGTTTGTTGTGTGTGTGGGTGGGAGGGAGAGTGTTAGCGGTGTATGTGAACCTAAAATGGGGGTGTCTGACATGACTAGGATAGGCTGACCCAGATCTAAATTAAACTCCATTTTGAATCAGTCTGCAGCTTGGCCTGAAAGCCTCTGCTCCTGCTGTTCTGAAAAGACAATTCAACTTCTGTAACAGTTAACTGCTTACAGCACAGAAAGAGCAAGTGTTGAGACTGTAATTTGAACAAGAAATGTTTGTTAAAAGATGTTTGTTGAGAGTGTTTGCACAGCTTGATCCAAGAAGAATGCCTGGATAAACATGCTCCAGGAGTCTAGGAAATAGAATTGATAATGTTAAGAAAAGATGAGGTATGCAATTGTCTTGTAACTCTGTAACCAAGATGAGGTAAATGCCAATCAACCAAATCTTAGTTCTAATTTTCTAACTTCCAGCAAATTAGAGCATTTTTAACTCACTGAGAACTTTGCTGTACTTTGGCTGACTCTTTGTAAATCTAAAACCAAGGCAGAAGCTTCGCTTGTTACTTTAAGATAAGAGGAAGAGGCCGGACATGAAGTGGTTACAGAACGTTGATTCAATTGTTCCTGACAGAATGTCTTGTTCAACATACACCCACGATGTTAACAAATAGACTTACTGATGATAAGAAAAATGTTTAGGAAAGATTATAGTTTAACAACCCCTTTGTAACTTCTGCCTTATACTCCTCCTGTGCCTGCGAGCATGAAGTTTTTTGTTCACTCCACCTGAGAAAAACCTCTTTCTCTTCTTGCAATTTGGAGCACTATAGTATTCTGCCTGGATGCTAGCTAGTGTGTCTCCTGATTCGTTAATCTTTCTATCCTTCAATAAAACTTTTTGCTTTTACTTCTAGCAGAGTACAAGTCTAGTGTTTCACTACAACACTGGTTAAAAGACAGTTTATCTTATCTACTTCTTATTGAGTCGGTTTTGATCATCTGTATTTTTTCTTAAAATTTTTATATTTTGTTTAACTTTCCAGAGCCCTGGTGGCACAGTGGTTAAGAGCTCAGCTGCTAACCAAAAGGTCTGCAGTTTGAATCCACCAGTCCTTGGAAACCCTATGGGGCATTTCTACTCTGTTCTATAGGGTCCCTATGAGTCAAAATAAACTAAACTGGAATGAGGTTTTTTTTTTTTTTTTTTTTGGTATAAGTTTCCAACTTTATTTCCATAAAGTAATTCATAATTTTCAATAACAGATCCATCTGCACTTGTCTCCCTCTTTCCAGCTAATACTGATTCCAGGGCCATTGCATTGCCTTATTCTTTTGTGAGTCTTACTTTCATCCATGAATTATTCAAAATGTATTTGTCTGGTTTTCAGATATTGTTTCATTTCCAAATGCATAGGGGCTTTCCAATTAACCTATTACTTTATTCTAATGTAATTAAAGAATAGATGGTCTATATTAACTTTTTGAAATTTTGTTAAAGCCTGTTTCATGGTCTTACATAATCTAGCTTTGTATTTGTTCCATATGGCCTTGAAGAGAATGTGTATCCTGCAGTTGCTGGGTGCCAGTATTCTATATACTTTAAAACACGTGTATTTACTAATATTAATATTTGATCTTTCAATTTAAAAGACAGATGTATTAAAAATCAACCACTATAATGGTAGATCTGTCAATTTCTCCTTTAGTTTTGTCAATTTTGCCTCGTACAGGCCTATATGAAAAGCCCTGGTAGCACAAAGATTAAGCGCTCTGCTGCTGAGAGGACAGCCACTAGCCACTGTGCAGGAGAAAGATGTAGCAGTCGGCTTCCATAAAGAATACAGCCTTGGAAACCCTATAGGGCAGTTTTACTCTGTCCTATAGAGTCGCTAGGGGTCTAAATCAACTCAACTGCAACTGGCTTAGGGTTTTTTTGGTTTTGGTGGCTCAATGGTTAAGCACTCAGCTGTAACTGAAAGGGTGGCTGTTCAAACCCACCAGCTGCTCTGCAGGAGAAAATGCCTGGTCATCTGCTCTCCTAAAGATCACAGCCTAGGAAATCCTATGGGACAGTTCTACTCTGTCATATACAGTTGCTATGAGTCAGAATAGACTCAATGGCAACAACAACAACAACATAGGCCTATATATGTTTAAAATTGTTATAACTTTTGGAATTGAACCTCTTATCATAAAATAGTACCCTTATTTATCTTGAGTCTCTGAGTGGTGCAAACAGTTAATGTGTTCAGCTGCTAACCGAAAGGTTGGAGGTTTGAGTCCATCAAGAGGTGCCTTGGAAGAAAGGTCAGGTGATCTATTTCTGAAAAATCAGCCACTGAAAACCCTATGGAGCACAGTTCTACTCTGACACACATGGGGTCTCCATGAGTTGGAGTCAATTAGACTGCAACTGTTCTACCTATCTTCAGTTATGCATTTGTCTTTTTTTTCCTGATACTATAGTAAATTTCTTTTGATACTATAGGAATAAATCTTGTATGTTTTTCCATCTTTTTTACTTTTATCTATTGGCATCTTTTTGTTTTTCAGGATGTTTCCACAGCTTGCACTTTATTTTTATTTCCTGTTAGACATTTAAAGAAAAAAGCGTTTAATACATTTCCATTTATTGGGATTACACACAGATTTTGGATTTATTTCTGCCACCTTATTTTGTTTTTTCTATATATCCCTTTTCTTATCTTTTCTCTCCTATTTTCCTCCCTATATTTTCACTTTTCTTGCTGGGAGATTTCCTCAACTTTATCTTTTAGCTCTTTTGATTTTCATTTCTGCTGTCATATATATTTAATTTCCAACAGCTATTTTTTTTTGTTCTCCAAACATTTCACATGACTGTTCCTTCTCTCATCTGACGATCTAATGATAGGTCTGTGGTGGTTGTTGTTGATAACTTTTATTCTTCCTGCATTATCTATTTCCTCCAAACTTCTTTAGGTTGTTGGGTTTCTATCATAAATTTTCCTCAAATGTCTCATTATCTTGGGTCGTTTGCTCATATTTAAGAATTAGGCACTAAAATGGCAATGAAATGGTTCTTCATGCATTGGTGGAATCTGTCAACTGGTTAATTTCACTGTGAGATTGGGGCCTTGTTAGGATACTCCCAACTGTCATTATCTGTAGATCTTTCCTTTTGACAGCTCAGTTCTCCCAGAGAAGAATTTTCTTATCTCTGGCTGTAAACTTTCTCAAAGTCAAACAGGAAGGAGACTAAAGGTCTCCTTGATTTGAGTACAGTAGTTCTACTCTCAAGTGTGCTTGGTGTTCTCACATCCAGAATCTGTTTAATATGTCTAGACAGTAAACCTCTTGTCTATCGAAATGAAGGAAGAATGGTCTCTTGGCTGTAAGAGGTGGGTAAGGAGATCTGGGTTTTAAATGCTTCTTATACAGACTTTAAGCCTATTGATTTCAGTCTCAGCTACTCTGCCACTTTCAGAGGTACCTGGAATTTCTAATCCCTGAATTTGGTGGAGGGTAGGGGAGAGTGTTCTGCAACATGAATCAGCCTGCTTTTGGGTTTCACTCACTGCCATTTTAGGTTTCTACTCTCTGATCTGCTAAATCAATAATCATTTATTCATCTATTTTCAAGCTTCCAAAATTTCACCAGTATCTCTCACTTGCTTTTGTCTCATCTCTCATTCTCTTGTGGGTTTATTGCTTTTTAATCTCGTGATGGTTAATGTTGTGTGTCAGCTTGGCTGGGCCACGATCCTCAGTTGTTTGGCAGTTATGATGTAGTTTGGCAGCCTTTTAATGATGGAATCACTTCCATAATGAGATCTGATATAATCTGATCACCTTCATGATGAGATCTGCTGTGAGCAGCCAATCAGTTGAAAAGGAGTTTCCTTGAGTGTGTGGCCTGCATCCAATATAAGAAGACTTTCTGGCAAGGCTCGCTGGCTTTTGCTTGCTCTGTATCCTGCAGCTGGCTCCTGTTCATCTGACCTCTGGTTCTTGGGACTTGAGCTAGCAGGTTACCTGCCATCTTACCTGCCAATCTTGGGATTCATCAGCCTCCATAGCCTGTGAGACAGAGGCCTGCTATCTCACCTTCCAATCTTGGATTCGCCAGCACCTGCAGCTGTGTGAGTCAGGAGAAGCCTCCAGCCTGACACATGGACTTGGGGATTTCCAGGCTCTCAAACCACATGAGCTACTTCATTTATACAAATCTCTCTCTATATATATTATATGCTGCACTGGTTTTGCTTCTCTAGAGAACCCAGCCTAAAACAAATTATTTACTGTTACTTTAGTGGTATTTTAGGAGGGAACATGGTTCAACTCACCATCTTTACATAATAGAAGCCCAGTAATAATATTTTCAAATATTTTCTTGCCTTCATTATTTTTTTTTTCTTTCCTTCTGTAAGGGCTCCTACTTTATACTTCTAGTTTGATTGTTCTTGGCTCATAACTTTTATCTCATTCTTTCCAGATTTTTACTCCTTCCTAATGCTTTGTGGAAAGGTTCTCTTCTTGATCTTACAGCTTATTGACTGTTGACCTCAGTCCATTCTATTATTCAACCCATCAGTGTAGGGTTGGTTTGTTCTTAAACCATTTTTCATACTCTGTATTCCAACTGATTTTATAACTCAAAGTTTCTGATTCAAATTAATAATACTTTCTTTTATTTCTTTGAGGGTATTTACTATGCTTGATTTAAATTCTTGTCTTTTCCAATTTATGCTACATTTGATATAGGCTGAAATCTAAGATGGCACTAAGTAAAGTCCAGAAAGTTTGAGGAATTAGCACTACCACAAACCTCTGAAAGAGGGAGCAGGGTATACTAGGGCTGAAATCAGGTAGGCTATAAGTCTGTTTAAGAAGCAGTTAGAATTTAGATTCCCTTACCACCTCTCATAGCCAAGAGATTGCTCCTCCAATAATTTATCCATTTTTTCCTCTGAGCTCATATTCTGTCTTGATTGGCAGAGCATAATGAGGGTTGTTGCTTAAGTCCAGATCTATCTTGTAAAAGACAATATGTGTCTCAGGGCAAAGAGCCTCTGGCTATACCTACTGAGATCTGAAATATGGCTACAACTACTCCCCATTTGCTGTCATTCTCCCCTCCCAAACAACCCTACCTACCTACACACACACACACACACACACACAGAGTGACTCTGTCCCCTCAAGGGATCTGTAGTGCCTCCACCTGGGGCACTGCTCTTTTTTCTTAACTGTATTACACAGCCTTGTAGGGAGGAAGGAATGGAAGAATTATAGAGGGAAAGACAATGCTCCAGCACCGACATGACTGCCTACACCTGTAATTATCCACTTATTCACCCCCTACCCTTAGCCCACATTGAGTGCTGAGGTGCTAATACCTCTCCATCCCCCAACTGACTTGGCCGGTGGTGCGGCTTTTCTGCCTTGCTGGCAGTGATGGGCTAGACCCAGAGGAAGGTGGAAAAAAGGCACATTGATCTCCCCAATTTTTTCTCCATCTACTCTGAGCTGACATTTCCTATCCAGAGTCCACACCTAGAACCAAACACCTTTTGCCTCGCAGGGGTTTCTCAGTTGTTGGTTAGTTTCTCATATCTATCAACCTCCCTCTCACTTTTTTTTTTTTTTTTTTTTTTGGTGACATATCCAAGTTTGGTTTGGGGGAAGAAGTCAATAGCCAGTGTTAATCTGCCTATCTTGTCAGGAACCACTCGCCTTAGTTTTCTAAACTCCAGAACCCACAACCAAACCTTATATGACATTTTTTAAGTTTTTCACTGTCAGAATGGCTTAGCACTATGTATTACTGAAATTTTACTTTTAAGATATCTCATTTTTATTACATCTTATTTACCTTGTTTTTGAGTTTTTTTCTTCCTTGTCCATCTCTTGATTCATAGTAGTTCTATCTGTATATATGTCTCCATATTTTTTTCTGAACATAACTATGAAGTAACTGAATATGAAAAACACATTCACATTATTGTTTTAATATAAAAGACAATTTGACAACTTTAACTACTGGTATTCAAAACTGCATATGCATTTCCCACATTCTCACTAGGCTTAATATTCCCATTACCTTCAAGTGTTTCTTGTATATAGCATAATTTCCAGACCCTTCACTAGGTTATTTTTTCTCTGGGCAGTCTCCATTTTGTCCAACTCTTTCTTTACGGCAATGATTTTCCTTCTTACACTGATGGGCTTATGTACATATGTCTTAGTCATCTAGTGCTGCTACAACAGAAATATCACAAGTGGATGGCTTTAACAAAGAGAAATTTATTTCTTCACAGTAAAGTGAAGAAACAGGCTGAAAGTCCAAATTCAGTGTGTCAGCTCCAGGGGAAGGCTTTGTCTCTCTGTTGGCCTTCTCATCAATGTTCCCCCGGACTAGGAGCTTCTCTGCGCAGGGACCCTGGCCCAAAGGACGCATTCTGCTCCCGGCACTGCTTTCTTGATGGTATGAGGTCCCCCTGCTTCTCTGCTCACTTCTCTCTTTTATGTCTCAAGAGATTGCCTCAGGATACATTCCAATCTTGTAGATCCAGTCCTGCCTTACTAACACAACTGCCGCCCACCCTCCCTCATTAACATCATAGAGGCAGGATTTACCACACTTGGATAAATCACACAATACCAGGAATCATGGCCCAGCCAAACTGATACACACATTTTTGGGGGGACATAATTCAATCCACAACAACATATAATTTTAATTTACTTTAAATTCCATACTAAAGAAAATGATAAGTTTTAAGCTCACCTTCTCAGAGAGCATCATCAAAAAGAACTAGGGAAGTCAAAAGAATTAGTAGCCTGAGATGTTAAACTAATTTCACCATTCACTAAGCACTAAACAGAAACATTCATATACTACCAGCATTCCTCCGATAGAATAAGATGAAAGGGAGTGGGCTTTGAAATATTGAAAAGAGGGAGTCTCTGATTACTGAGGGAAATCTAACAAGGTACAGAAAGTCTCCAAGTTAAGATGATGCACTGTATGGAGGTTTACTATAACTTAAGAACTTAAGATGCTTGGCTAGAATCAAGGTAGGATAGAAAAAGCTTTAACTTGCAAATGAATATATGCTTCAACAAATCAAATAAGACAGAGTAAAATAGGCCAGAGGCAAAAACAGTTCTTACTGAAACAGAAATAACAGAAATCACATCAGGTATGATGCCGACAACTACAATATCCATACAGGGCAATCTATCTAGTGATGAAACTCAGGGTGCATAAAGAGAAATATTTTTTCCTTCAGAGTCAAAATCAGGACCCAAAGAGTGTCATAGATGGCCACAAAAGGACCATTCACTGCAGCCAAGAACTGAAGGATACAATTTTGGGGCCCACTCATTGAGATAAGAGGAAAAACAGACTTTATGGGAGATCTCTAGATTCAAGGGTATCACTGAATTAAATCTATTTTAAGTTTGCAGTAGAGCAGGGATGGGTAAATTTTTTCCTGAAAAGAACCAAAAAGTAAATAGTTTAGGCTTTGCGGGTCAAGAAGGAAAATCGAGGATATTAAGTAGGTACTCATATAAAAACAATAGGGAAAACAAATTTTCACAAATGTTCGATGAAATATATAATAATAATAATGTATTTAATTTTTTGTAATAGAGGTCTATTGATAAGAAGAATGGATACTTTGGGAGGGATAACATTTTGCTTAATTTCTAAGTTAGTATTTTCTATCACTAAATTGGTTGTAAATGTTCATCTGTAAACACCATTCTTAGCTTGTGAACCACACAAAAACAGGTGGCAAGCCAGATCTGGTCCATGGGCCATAGTTTACCAACCCCTACAACAGAATATTTGCTCAGCCTAACTCCTGCTTTGACTTTGGAGTAACTCACATATTCATGCTATCATCTTTACCACCAAACATCCAATAAACATAAGAAAAGTTGATCAATCTCACTACAAATCAAACAATGTAAAAAATCAAACGAGTCATTTGCTTTTCTTATCAGACAAGTGAAAATGTACAAGATTGATAAAACTCATTATTGGTGAGGAGATGGGGAAATGATCACTTTCATGAGCCATTGATGGGGGTACAAACTGTTACATCCTTTCTGGAGAACAATTTGGCAATATGAATGAAAACAGAAAAAAGTAAAGATCCATGATCTTATTATTACAAACGGTGAAGCATCATGCTTGAGAGTTTTCCAGATATCAATCTTTAGTTTCATAGAGCCCAAAAAATTCCAAGTAGGATGAATACACTAATGTATGCACACATGCACACAACACGCACACACACACTGCTAACAGTGAAACTGCAGAATTCCAAAGACAAAGTGAAGATCAAAACAGTAGCCAGAGACAGACTGCTTAAGATGGAAAACAACTAGACTAAGAATGGGCTTTCTTAATAGCAAAACATTTAAACTGAAAACAATGGTATCATATCTTTGATATGCTAAGGAAAAATTGTCAACTTAGAATTCTATATCTTGTAAAATATGCTTCAGATATGAAGCCAAGCTGCACAACATGATGAATGTAATTAATGTCACTAAACTGTACATGTAAAAAATGCTGAAATGGCATATATTTTGTTATATATATACTTACCACAATTAAGAAACACGAAGGCAAAATAAAGTCATTTTCAGGCAAACAAAAAGCAAAAGACACACGTGAAGAAAATTCTAAAGGACTTCAAAAAGAAGGACTATTATCCCAGATGGCAGGTCTAAGATGCAAAAAAAAAAAAAAAGTAATAAATATGTGGGTAAATCTAAACAAACACTGACTGCATAAAACAATAATTATTTCTTATGGGATTAAAGGTGACATGCAACTAAAATACATGACAGCAACAGCAGAAAGGTCAGGAGAGGGGTGGCAGAATTAAAGCACTTTAAAATGTTTGTATTTTCTGGAGAAATATAAAGAAAAGGATTAAATTTACACTTTAATAAGTTATGTGTGCATCTTAATATTTGTAGGATTCTAGGGTAACCACTAAAATTTCAAGTTAATGGGAGGAAAATAAAGTTTAAAAAAATTATATATATATATCAAACCAAAAACCAAACCCAGTGCCATCAAGTAGATTCTGACTCATAGCAACACTATAGGACAGATCAGAACTGCCTCATAGAGTTTCCATGGAGTGCCTGGTGAATTCAAACTGCTGACCTTTTGGTTAGCAGACATAGCACTTAACCACTATTCCACCAGGGTGTGTGTATATATATATATATAAATACACACACACACACACACACACACACACACCCCCAAGCCGGAACAAAAAAAAAAAGCATAAAATACGGTGGCCGAAATAAATGGAAACATTAATAATTAAAACTAATGTAAGTGAACAAAATTCTCTAAAAAGACAAAGATACTCAGACTGGAAAAAAAATCTAGTTATATTTTATTTTAAAGACAAATCTCTAAAACATATGGATACAAACAGGATGCAAATTAATAATGTGAAAGAAATATACCAGGTAACTATTAAGCAAAATAATTATAGTTATATTTATATCAGAAAAAATAGATATCAAGGCAGTCATTAGATATAAAAAAGGTCACTATATAATGATTAAAATTTCAATTCACCAAAAATAGGAAACATAACCATTTTAAACTTGTAAGCAGCAAATAAAAAGCTTTAAAATATATAATGCAAACCCTGACAAAACGGTAAAGAGAACAAAGTAAATCTAATACATTGGGACATTTTAACCAACTTATTTCAATTAACAAGGCCAACCTTCTCATCCAAAAAATTAAGGATACAAAAGATTTTAAAGACCCAATTAAAAAGTTTAGCTCAACAAATAAATATAATACATACCACTTATATAATACATAGCACTTAAGTGGAGAATACACACATTTTTAAGCACATGTAAAAAATCTGAAATTCATCCAGTTACTGTCTCAGTAAATTTCAATGATTTTGCATCATATGGCCCAAATTCCATTACTACAACATAAAGAGATAAACAGTAAAATCCTTTAAATTTGGAAAGTAAGAAACACATATCTAAATAACTCATGGTTCAAAGAAAAAAATAATAATGGAATTTGAAAATATTAAGAATTAAATGGTGAGATACTAAACATTAAACTTGCGAGATGCAATTATTTATTAGAAAACAATTAAGACTGATTATCTAAATTAAGCACATAAATTAAGTTAGAAAAAGCAAAATTTTATAAATCCAAAGAAAGTAGAAAAAAAAGAAATAGTAAAGACGAAAGCACAAAATAGTGAAGATTACAGCACAAATTAGCAAACCTATAGCAGAGAGGATCAAAAGAGCTAAATATTGTTGTTGTTGTAAGGTGCCCTCTAGTCTATTCTGATTCATAGCGACTCTATGTACAACAGAACAAAACACTGCCTGGTCCTGTGCCATCCTTACAATAACTGCTATGCTTGAGTCCAGTGTTGCAGCATTGTGTCACTCCATCTCCTTGAGGGTCTTGCTCTTTTTCACTGACCCTATACTTTACCGAGCATTATGTCCTTCTCCAGGGACTGGTCCCTCTGGATAACATGTCCAAAGTACCTGAGACAAAGTCTCAAAATCCTCACTTCTAAGGAGCACTTCTTCCAGGACAGACTTGTTCATTCTTCTGGCAGTCCATGGTATATTTCTCATTCTTTGCCAACACCATCATTCAAAGGCATCAATTCCTCAGTCCTCCTTATTCATTGTCCAGCTTTTGCTTGCATATGAGGCAATTGAAAATACCACGGCTTGGGTCAGGCAAACACTAGTCCTCAAAGTGACATCTTTGCTTTTCAATGATCTAAAGAGGTCTTTTGCAGCAGATTTGCCCAATTCAAAACATCATTCGATTTCTTGACTTCTGTTTCCATGGGTACTGATTATGGATCCAAGTAAAATGAAATCTTGACAACTTCAGTATTTTCTCCATCTATCATGATGTTGCTTATCGGTCCCGCTGTGAGGATTTTTGCTTTATGTTGAGGTGTAATCCATACTGAGGGCTGTAGTCTTTGATGTTCATCAGTAAGTACTTCGAGTCCCCTTCACTTTCAGCAAGCAAGGTTGAGTCATCTGTATATCAAAGGTTGTTAATGAGTCTTCCTCCAATCCTGATACTGCATCCTTCTTCATACAGTCTAGGTTCTCAGAGTATTTGCTCAGCATACAAACTGAATAAATATGGTGAAAGGATACAACCCTGACTCACAACCTTCCCGATCCCAAACCACCCAGTATCCCCTTGTTCTGTTCGAACAGCTGCCTCTGGGTCTATGTACATGTTCCTCACAAGCACAATTAAATGTTCTGGAATTTCCATTCTTCACAATGTTATCCATAACTTGTTATGATCTACACAGTCAAATGCCTTTGCGTAGTCAATAAAACACAGGGAAACATCTTCCTGGCATTCTCTGCTTTCATCCAAGTCCATCTGACATCAGCAATGACATACCTCATTCCACATCCTCTTCTGAATCCGGCTTGAATCTTTGACAGTTCCCTGTCGATGTACTGCTCCAAATGTTTTTGAGTGATCTTCAGCAAAATTTTACTTGTGTGTGATTTTAATGACATTGTTCAACAATTTTTACATTCTGTTGTATCACCTTTCTTTGGAGTGTGCACAAATATGGATCTCTTCCAGTTGGTTGGCTCCATAACTGTCTTCCAAATTTCTTGACATAGACAAGTGAGCACTTCCAGCTTTGCATCCTATTGTTGAAACATCTCAACCAGTATTCCAAAACTTCCTGGAGCCTGGTTTTTCAACGATGTCTTCAGTGCAGCCTGGACTTCTTACTTCAATACCACCAGTTCTTGATCATATGGTACCTCCTGAAATGGTTAAGCATCAACCAATTCTTTTTGGTATAGTAACTCTATGTATTCCTTCCTTCTTTTGATGCTTCCTGCATTGTTCAATATTTTGCCCACAGAATCCTTCAATATTGCAAACTCAGACTTGAATTTTTTCTTCAGTTCTTTCAGTTTGAGAAATGCTGAGGGTGTTCTTCTGTTTTGGTTTTTCTAACTCCAGGTGTTTGCACATTTCATTATAATACTTTGTCTTCTTCAGCCACCCTTTGAAATCTTCTGCTCAGCTCTTTTACATCAACATTTCTTCCTTCCACTTTAGCTACTCTACATTCATGAGCAAGTTTTAGAGTCTTTTCTGACATCCATTTCGGTCTTTTCTGTCTTTCCTGTCTTTTTAATGAACTTTTGCTTGCTTTGCATATGATGTCTTTGATGTCATCCCGCAACTTGTCTGGTCTTCGCTCATTAGTGTTCAACGCGTCAAATCTATTCTTGAGATGGTCTCTAAATTCAGGTGGGATATACTCAAGGTCGTACTTTGGCACTCATGAACTTGTTCTAATTTTCTTCAACTTCAACTCGTACTTGCATAAGAACAATTGATGGTATGTTCTGCATACCCCTGGCCTTGTTCCGACTAATGATATTCAGCTTCTCCATCAACTCTTTCCACAGATATAGTCGATTTGATTCCCATGTATCCCATCTGGCGAGGTCGACATGTACAGTCACCATTTATGTTGTTGCAAAAAGGTATTTGCAATGAAGAAATCGTTGATCTTGCAAAATTCTGTCATGCTATCTCCAGCGTTGTTTCTATCACCAAGGCCATATTCTCCAGCCATAGATCCATCTTTGTTTCCAACTTTCACATTCCAATCACCAGTAATTGTCAATACATCTTGACTGCATGTGCAATCAATTTCAGACTGCAGAAGTTAGTAAAAATCTTCAATTTCTTCATCTTTGGCTTTAGTGATTGGTACGTAAATTTGAATAACAGTTGTCTTAACTGGTCTTCCATGTAGGTATATGGACATTATCCTATTACTGACAGCATTGTACTTCAGTTAGATCTTGAAATGTTCCTTCTGATGATGAATGCAACGCCATTCCTCTTTAATTTGTCATTTACAGCATAGTAGACAATTTGATTGTTCGATTCAAAACGGCCAATACCCGTCCATTTTAGCTCACTAATATCTGGGATATTGATGTTTATGCATTCCATTTCATTTTTTATGACTTCTAATTTTCCTAGACTCATACTTCATACATTCCATGCTCTGATTATTAATGGATGTTACAGGTATTTCTTCTCATTTTGAGTCATGCCACATCAGTAAATGAAGGTCCCGAAAGCTTTACTTCATCCACATCAACAAGGTCAAATGTACTTTGAGGAGGCAGTTCTTCCAGAGTGCCTTCCATCCTGAGGGGCTCATCTTCCGGCACCATATCAGACAATGTTCCACCAGTATTCATAAAGTTTTCACTGCCAGTGTTTTTAGAAGTAGATTGCCAGGTCCTTCTTCCCAGCCTGTCCTAGTCTAGAAGCTACTCTGTGAAACCTGTCCACCATGGGTGTCCCTGTTGGTATTTGAAATACCAGTGGCATAGCTTCCAGCATCTCAGCAACATGCAAACCACCACAGTACAACAAACTCACAAGAGATCTAAATATCAATGGATACAAAGACTTACAAGGATGTCAATTCTTCATTTACTGGTCTCTATATCCAATATAACTGCAATTAAAATTTCAACAGTTTATTTTTTTACGCTTTGGTAGAATTTGACAATAGACCTAAGAAAATATATGGAAGAATAAAGGGCCAAGAATAGCCAGGACACTTCTGGAAAAAAAAAAAAAAAAAAAAGACGCATAAGAAGGAGGGCCTTGCCCCATCAAGTAGCAAAACGATTGGTAAAACTTTAGTAATTAAAGCAGTGTAGTATTGGCACGTGGATAGGCAAATTTACAAAGAGTATAATGGAGATCGTATAAACAGTACCAAAAATACATGAAACTTTGATGTATGGCAGATAGCATGTCAAAGCAGTGAGAAAAACTGAACAAAAAAAAGAAAGCCATATGAAGGGAAAAACAAAACCGGATGCCTGACTCAAACCAATTACAAAAAAGAAAACAAACAGAACAAAAACAATTAAAAAAAAAAAACTCTAGAGTAATTAAGGACTTAAATATGAGACTGAAAACCTTTAAGTATAGTTGAATATATTTCTGACCTTGGCGTAGGGACAAATTTATAAATAAGACCCAAAAAATGAAGCATAATATAGAAGTTTTAAATTGCATTGTGTTAAAACAAAGAATTTGTAATGATACTAGAGCTCCCATCCCTTCAGAGAAACACCAAATTATAAGCAAAAACTGTCAGAACTAACTTTGTCAGTAGTTGGTTTACAGCAACTAAGCAAACACTAAATCAAGAAGGCAACTTCAAAATGGTAGGAAGGCTTTGGTGTTCTATGTCCCCATAGCCCACTCCCTCCCTGGCTGTGGCAACCTGCACCCTATAGAGGGACCCTGATCCCTGGCTCCAGAGGGAGCAGAGCAGACATATTTCACAAAACATTGTGTGTGTCTGTGTGTCTATTCTAAACTGTCTGAGCTACCTGAAGAACTAACTCTAGGCACTCATCTTTAACATATCTCAGAACTCATGCAGGGAAAAAAAGCAGTAGGTATTGCTTGTAAACTGTAACTGCCTGCAGATGCTTAGGGATAAAGAGTGAGATTAAGGCATAACAATAGATGCCCAAGGACTGAAAGGAGAAGCCAAGGATAGTTCTTTGGGGAATTAGGGCATTCAACATGCACCTGTGTATATAGAGGGATTTAGAAAGACACCTACATGCCCAGGGCAAGACACAGTCTCAGAAGAAACCTAAGATGACCCTATGCTTTCACCTTGTGTTGATTTATAGGTATCCTCCAAATGCTCAATATGACTTAACTACTCCTTACTTTAATCTCAATGAAAGGAAAAACATGACCACTAACTGCTCAGAATACTTAGAATCAAATGGAACAACTGGTGCAACATGGACCAATTATAAAGATTGGGCCCCAACAGAATGTAAACTTTTTAATGGATCCCTCAATCATTTATGTTTTGCCAGATTTGGGTTCCACCCCTACGGGACCAGGAGCTTTGATTTTCTAGATGAAAACTGTCTTTCTTCAAGGAAAAAAAAAATCTAAGCTTTTAAAAGACGCTTTAGTCTGTCAAGAGTTCCTCAATCCCTGTGATTGGGGAAGACTATTTACAATCATTTTCTTCTGAAAAGTGATTAATTTGGGCAAATACTATTCCCTACAATCAATCTGCTAATAATGTCACCACAGCATGTGTCCTCTGTGCACCCAAAGGCTGTTTGTTCTTTGTGGAGGATCTAGCTGGTATAAAGATCATGAAACTCTTCAGAACTCAGATGAAGCCTGGGCCCTCCAATGCCTTGATGGCTGGAAAATGTCAGGAGGCTGCACTCTTGGAACCTTGAGGGTCCCACTAGAACTCCACTCATACACTGAAAGTAAACATTAGACTAAAAACCAAAAACCAAACCCATTGCCACTCAGTCAATTCTGATTCATAGCAACCATACAGGACAGAGTAGAACTGGCCCACAGGTTTCCAAGGCTGTGATCTTTACAGAAGCAGACAGCCACATCTCTCTCCAACAGAGCAGTTGGTGGGTTCAAACCACTGACCTTTTGGTTATTAGCTGAGCACTTACCACTGCACCACCAGGGCTCCTAACATTAGACTAGCACCCTAAAATTATTTTTGAAAGAATCAGAAACAAATGAAATGTCTTGCCAGCAGGTGTTAACCCCACAGCATTACTTCCCTGGCTGGGAGTCATTGCAAATAAGTCATGATTTATAATCTGTCTCAAACTACGGCAGTAATAGCTGACTCCACAGCTGAGACTGTACTAGCTCAATAGAAGTCTCTCAACTCTTTAGTCAGGGTGGTTTTTAGGTTTCCTTCTGGCCCAAACAAGGAGGTATTTGTGCAACAGCTAAAACTTCTTGTTGCACATGGATAAATTCCACTGGATAAACTGAACAAGCTGTAACCAAAATCCAACAACAAGCATGCCTGTTACACCAAATAGAATCTCATCCCAGCTGGTGATTTGATGTGTTTAGCTGGCTCCCTACTAATGTAGGGTCTTGGATGCATTCTTTAATCCAAACAGGAATTATAGTTTTAATTATGACTACTGTTTTCTGTAGAATAATCAAATGTATTATAAATTGTTTTCAGGGTATTTGTAATCAATCTACCAATATTCATTCCCTCCACAGAATAATGCTTCTAGAAAAAACTGTTTTTGTCTCTGAAAGTAAAAATAATCAAGCCATGGAGCCGTGACCTGGTCAAACCAGCTGATGACATTTCTCAAACACACTGCTGCTCCATTAATCAATCACCCACTCTGCCTCTGGTTAACACTGCCCCAAGCCTTACTTAAAAGGAGCCCTTTCTGACTGCCAACTGAAAAGTTGGTGGTCTGAATATACCAGCTGTTCTGCAGGAGAAAGGTGTGGCAGTCTGATTCTTAAAGATTACAGCCTTGGAAATCCTATGAGGCAGTTCTACCCCTGTCCTATAGGGTCTCTATGAGTTGGAACTGACTCAATGGCTATGGGTTTGGTGCCTTAGCTATGGCATGGTGAAGAGCTGAAAATAAGGTGCTATCAGGAGGCATTGGTCAGTGAAAGATCGTGCAGAAGGTCCATGAGAAGGCAAAATAAGATGTCAGTAACTTGATCAAAGACCTTCTTTGAAGGTCTTGATCAGAGGGGGGAATTGTTAAACAAAATAAAAATGAAGTCATGTGGTTGACAAAATGCCATCAGCAGTCCAATGGACAACGCCTATAAGACTTGTCTTTACTGAGACTGAAGCCTATTTCCTGTAAATCAGGCCACCTTTGTTGACCAATGAAATCCTGACATCACTTCCACCCTCACTGATCAATGAAATCCTGACATTGTTTCAACAGTAAATTGTATAAGACAATCAGAAATAAACTTTTGCTTCTGTGTTTTGTCAATATAAACCAATCACTGTTGATACTCGGTGAAGTATCTTTCCACACATGGTTTGGCGCTACTTAATTCATAAATCTTCTGCTCAAAATAAGCCTTAATTAATAGATTAACTTAAAAAAATTAAAAATTTATGTTATTGGGCATATAATGTATAAAGATGCAATTTGTGACAGCAACAACATAAAGGGAGGGGCAATGAAGCTGTATAGGAACAGAGTTTTTGTACATTATTGAAGTTAAATTGGTATCAATTCAAACTAGAATGTTATAAACTTTGGATGCTAAGTATAATCCCCATGGTAACCACAAATAAAATATCTAAAAATATACAAAAAAAGGACATGAGAAGGAAATCAAAATAAATCACTACAAAAAATCAACTAAACACAAAAGAAGGCAGAATTGGAGAAAACAAGGGACAAAAATGGTATAAGATACACAGAAAACAAATAGCAAAATGGCAGAAGTAAATACTTCCTTATTAGTAATTATTTTAAACATAAATGGTTAAACTCTCTGATCAAAAGGCAGAGATTGGCAGAATAGGTAAAGAAATATAATCCAACTATATACTGTCTATAACAGACTGACTTTAGGTCCAAAGATATAAACAATTTGAAAGTGAAATTATGTAAATAAAAAAAATTCCATGTAAATGGTAACTGAAAGTGAGCTGAGGTGACTATGTTAATATTAGACAAAATAGTCCTTAAGTCATAACTGTTACAATAGACAAAAAAGGACATTATATAATGATAAAAGGGTCAATAATACCTATTACGGATTGAATTGTGTCCCCCAAAAAGATTTGTTGTAACCTGAATGCCTGGTCCTATGAATATGAACTTCTTAAGAAATAGGGTCTTTTAATATGTTATCAGTTCACATAAGATTATACTGGAGTAGAATGGCCCTACTCCAGTATGAGGAGACATACTGACACAGACAAAGATACAACAGGAAGAGATTCTTGTAAAGACAGAGACAGAGATTTGAGTGATTTAATGCCAAGGATCACCAGTCATCAGCAGAAGCTATGAGAGAGGCATTGAACAGTTATCCCTCAGAACCCTCGGAAGGAATCAACACAGTGGCCCAGAACTACAAGGAAATTAATTTCTGTTCTTATAAGTCACCTAATTTGTGATATTTTGTTACGGCAGTTATAGGAAACTAATATACTACCCAAAGTGATCGACTGATTCAACACAATCCCTATCCAAATTTCAACAGCCTTTTTTTTTTTTTTTTTTTTTTGCATAAATGGAAAAGCTGATCCTCAAATTCAAATGGAATTGCAATGGGTCCCAAGCAGACAAAACAATTTTGAAAAACAACAAAATAGGACTCGCACTTTCCAACTTTGAAACTTACCACAAATCAAAACACATATAGAACAATGAACTAGAATTAAGAGGTCAGAAATAAACCCATACATCTTTGGTTAATTGATTTTCGACAAGGGTGCCAAGACCATTCAAGAGGAAAGAATAGTCTCTTCAACAAATCATGCTGGGACAACTGGATTTCCACATGCAGAAGAATGAAGTTGGATACCCCTACCTCACACCATATATGAAAACTGACTGAAAATGGACCCACAACCTAAATATAAGAGCTAAAACCATAAAACTCTTAGAAGGAAATACGGGGGTAAGATTTTAGGACCTTGTATTTGGCAGTGGATTCTTAGATATGACACCAAAAGCCTAAAAGAGAACAAAAGAAAAAATAGATAAGTTGGATGTCATCAACATTAAAAACTTTTATGTGTCAATGGACAGTATTAAGAAAGTGACATAACAACCTACAGAATGGGAGAATATTTGGAAACCATATATCTGATAAGGATTTACTATCCATAATATATATAAAACTTCTACTACAAGACAAACAACCCAATCAAAAATGGGCAAAGGACTTGAATAAATATTTCTTGCACAAAAGGACAAATATTGTATGATTCCAATTATGTGAAATATCTAGAATAGGCAAATGCATATAGACAGAATATAGATTAGTGGTTACAAAGGGCAGATGGGAGGGAAAAGTGGGGAGTTACTGCTTAATGGGTACAGAGTTTCTGCTTGGGGTGATGTAAAAATTTTAGAAATAAACATATAACATATATATATTCACACAACATTGTAAATATATACTTGCCCCTGAATTATACACTTCAAAATGGAAAATTTTGTATCATATATATTTTACTAAAATTAAAACAGGCAAAAAAATTTAAGAATTTGTTTATGGATACTTTAAAGAAAGTAAAAAGACAAGCTAATGCTGTGAGATGAAGTTTGCAAAATACCATGTGGTATATACGCTCTGAAGATGACCACCATTGACTCCCTCCCCCCTTGTACATGCATGCCACCCTACTCTTCAAAATGTGGAGTCTATTTATCTTCCTCTTGAATCTTGGCTGGCCTTAATGACTTCCTTTGATGAACAGAATGCAGTGGAACTAATGTTATATCAGTTTCAGGCCTAGCCCTTGAGAGGGCTGACAGCATCTACCTTCCTTCTTTAAGGTAACCATTCTGTAAGTCTGACTACCCTGAGACAATCATGCTCCAAGTTAGCACTCCAATGAAATATGTGGAAAAACTCCAAAGCACCAGACATATAGGTGAAACCTTCTTGTACCTCCCAACCCATCCCAGCTGTCAAATGAACGCGTTGAAATGAGTGACCCAACGCTACATGAAGCACAAAAACTACCGATCTCAGCCTAGAATCAAGAGAAATAGTAAACCACTGTTAATTTAAGCCACTAATTTAGGGTAGTTTGTTACACAGTGATAGATAACTAAAACAAATATATGTGACAAAAAATTAGTCTCAAGAATATAAAAATCACTCCATAAGAGTAAGTGCAAAAAAAAAAAAAAAACCCCCACAAATAGGCAAATGACATATATAAGCATTTCACAGAAGAGGGAGCAAACATATGAAGAGATGTTCAACATCATCAGTAATCAGGACAATTCAAGTTAAGAGCATAGTAAATTACCATTCTGTAATTCAGCTGGCAAAAGTTAAGAAGACAGAAACAAATTGAAAGTGAATACCAAGCAGAGAGTATGTAAATAAATAATATCTTTTACACATTGCTGGCAGGAATGTACAACCACAGTAGAAAACAATTTGGCATCATTTTGTAAAACTGAACATTAACCTACCCTGTAATTTAGCAACTCCATTCCTCTGTATCTACACACACACACCACATACAAAATTCCACATGTGCCACAGAAGACTTGCATAAGAACTTTCACAGTAGAACTGTGCATAATATCTTAAAATCGAGGACAAAACTAAAAGCCCATCATTAAGATAGTAAACAAATCACAGCCTAGTCATACAAGACATTTACAAGCTGGAAAAGGCAAGGAAACAGATTCTCCCTTAGAGCCTCCAAAAGGAGCATAGCAGACATATTGTAGACTTCCAGCCTCCAAAAAGATAAGATAAATTTGCCTTGCCTTAAGCCACTAACCTTGTGGTAATTTGCTACAGCAGCAAAAGAAAGTTAATACATATGGTTACATATATATATATTCACTTATTAAATCACCACAAAATTATTCTGAGGTACGCGCTAGTCTTACACCCACTTTACTTGGATAAACTAAGTTTATGCCCACTTTACATGAGTATAGTAGTATACTCACTTTATATAGTGGAAATAAAGTCACAAAACAAGTGGTGAAGCAGGAGTCCAAACCTAGGAAGTTTGGCTTCTAAAATCCATACTCTTAACCACTATATAAATGATCTTTTACAAGAAAAGAGTATTGAAAAAGATTATTAAAAAAAATTAATACAAAAATTATTTAATTATATCAGTAAATTTAGTGGACTGTTTCATGTAAGGGTTAGAACTAAAATACTGAAATAACAGTAAGAAGGTTGAGTGGGAAGGGGAAGTTTATGAGTTACAGTGTGTTAAGGTCCTTGTCAAGCTCAACAAAAGCATAAAAATACTGAAACATTATTGAGTGCATAAGAAAAAATTATAGGTAAATATGTATTAAGGGTACACACTAAAATAACATAAACATACTCTATCAGGTCTGCTAGAGTTGGCCAAACCACAAAGGTTTGAGAGCAGAGTCCTCCACAAGATCACTCTCACTTCTGACACCAACCGCAAGTTCAAGGAGTTCCCAAAATGACCCTCAGGATCAATAATTCACTAGAAGGACTCACAGAACCCACTGAAAGCTGTTATTCTCATAGTTTTATTACAGGGAAAGAATACATACTAAAATCAGCCAAAGGAAGAGACACATAGGGCTGAGTCTGAGAAGGTTCTAAACACAAGGTTTCCATTGTCCTCTTCCCATGGAGTCAGGACACATTACCTTCCCAATAATGTGTGACAACATGCACAGAGTATTGTCAACCAGGGAATCTCATCTGAGCTTTGGTGTCCAGAGATTTTGTTGGGGCTTTATTACACAGACTTGATTAACCATGTGGTTGATCGGTCTCTAGGTTGACTAAAGCTGCGTAAACCAGATTCCCCACTCGAAATCACAATTCAGACAAGACAGTACCAAAAATTAAAAAAAAAAAAAACCCACTGCCATTGAATCCATTCCAACTTATAGTGACCCTACAGGACAGAGTAGAACTGCCCCAGAGGGTTTCCAAGGCTATAAATCTATATAGAAGCAGACTGTCATATCTTTCTCCCGCGGAGTGGCTGGTGGGTTTGAACAGCCAAGCCCTTTAACTGCTGTGCCACAGAGCACCTCAAGAACAGTACACACACCAAAAGAAAAAAAAAATTATAGACAATAATACTTATGAACATAAATGCAAAATTATAAATAAAATATTATCAAATTCAATAATGTGTTTATATTATACAGATTATACATTATATACAGTATGCATACACACATACACATATATGTATTTTATAATTATAAAATATTAAGTATATGTGTATGTGTGTATATTATAATGTATTCTAATGGAGTTTATTCCATGAATACAAGTATAATATCTATTATTGTAATTCCATATATTAACTTACTAGAAGACAGGAAGAAACACCTGGCAGTCTACTTCTGAAAAGAATTAGCCAGTGAAAACCTTATGAATAGCAACAGAACACTGTCTGGTATAATGCCAGAAGATGAGCCCCCCCAGGTTGGAAAGCACTCAAAAGACAACTGGGGAAGAGCTCCCTCCTCAAAGTAGACTCGACCTTAATGATGTGGATAGAGTCAAGCTTTCAGGACCTTCATTTGCTGATGTGGCAGGACTCAAAACAAGAAGAAACAGCTGCAAACATCCATTAATAATTGGAACGTGGAATGTATGAAGTATGAATCTAGGAAAATCAGAAATTGTCAAAAATGAAATGGAACACATAAATATTGATATCCTACACACTTGTGAGCTGAACTGGACTGGTATTGGCCATTTTGAATCAGACAATCATATGGACTACTATGCTGGGAATGACAACTTGAAGAGGAATGGCGTTGCATTCATGGTCAGAAAGAAAATTTCAAGATCTATCCTGAAGTACAACGCCGTCAGTGATAGGATAATATCCATACACGTATAAGGAAGACCAGTTAAGATGACTATTATACAAATTTACGTGCCAACCATTAAGGCCAAAGATGAAGAAATTGAAGATATTTACCAGCTTCTGCAGTCTGAAATTGATCGATCATGCAATCAGGATGCACTGATAATTACTGGTGATTGGGATGCGAAAGTTGGAAACAAAAAAGAAGGATCGGTAGTTGGAAAATAGGGCCTTGGTGACAGAAACAATGCCAGAGATTGCATGATAAAATTTTGCAAGATCAATGACTTCTTCACTGCGAATATCTTTTTTCAACAACATAAATGGCAACTATACACATGGAATTCGCCAGATGGAATACACAGAAACCAAATTGACTACATCTGTGGAAAGAAATGATGGAAAAGCTCAATATCATCAGTCAGAAAAAGGCCAGGGCCAAATGCAGATCAGACCATCAATTGCTCATACGCAAGTTCAAGCTGAAAATGAAGAAAATTAGAACAAGTCCCCGGGTGCCAAAGTACGACCTTGAGTATATCCCACCTGAATTTAGAGACCATCTCAAAAATAGATTTGACACGTTGAACACTAATGACCAAAGACCAGATGAGTTGTGGAATGACATCAAGGACATCATACATGAAGAAAGCAAGAGGTCATTAAAAAGACAGGAGAGGTAGCAAACACCAAAATGGATGTCAGAAGAGACATTGAAACTTGCTCTTTAATGTCGAGTAGCTAAAGCAAAAGGAAGAAATGATGAAGTAAAAGAACTGAACAGAAGATTTCAAAGGGGATCTCAAGAAGACAACGTAAAGGATTATAATGACATGTGCAAAGAGCTGGAGATAGAAAACCAAAAGGGAAGAACATGCTTGGCATTTCTCAAGCTGAAGGAACTGAAGAAAAAATTCAAGCCTTGAGTTGCAATAGTGAAGGATTCTATGGGGAAAATATTAAACAATGCAGGAAGCATCAAAAGAAGATGGAAGGAATACACAGAGTCATTATACCAAAAGGAACTGGTCAACGTTCAACCATTTGAAGAGGTAGCATATGATCAGGAACCGATGGTACTAAAGGAAGAAGTCCAAGCTGCACTGAAGGCATTGGCAAAAAATAAGGCTCTAGGAATTGATGGTATATTAATTGAGATGTTTCAACAAAGGGATCCAGATCTGGAAGTGCTCACTCATCTATGCCAAGAAATTTGGAAGATAGCTACCTGGCCAACTGATTGGAAGAGATCCATATTTATGCCTATTCCCAAGAAAGGTGATCCAATCAAACATGGAAATTATCGAACAATATCATTAATATCATACTCCAGTAAAATTTTGCTGACAATCATTCAAAGTCAGCTGTAGCAGTATATTGACAGGGAACTGTCAGAAATTCAGGCCAGATTTAGAAAAGGATGTGGAACCAGGGATATCATTGCTGACATCAGATGGATCTTAGCTGAAAGCAGAGGATACCCAGAAAGATGTTTACCCTGTGTTTTACTGACTATGCAAACACATTCGACTGTGTGGATAATAATGAATTATGGATAACATTGTGAAGAACGGGAATTCCAGAACACTTTATTGTGCTCATGAGGAGCCTGTACACAGATTAAGAGGCAGTTGTTCTGACAGAACGAGGGGACACTGTGTGGTTTGGAGTCAGGAAAGGTGTGTGTCAGGGTTGTGTCCTTTCACCATACCTATTCAATCTGTATGATGAACAAATAATCTGAGAAGCTGGACTATATGAACAAGAATGGGGCATCAGGATTGGAGGAAGACTCATTAACAGCCTGAGTTATGCAGATGACACAACCTTGCTTGCTGAAAGTGAAGAGACTTGAAGCACCTACTGATGAAGATCAAAGACCACAGCCTTCAGTACGGATTACACCTCAACATAAAACAAAAATCCTCACAACTGGACCAATAAGCAGCATCCTGATAAATGGAGAAAAGACTGAAGTTGTCACGGATTTCATTTTACTTGGATCCACAATCAACATCCATGGAAGAAGCAGTCAAGAAATCAAAAGATGCACTGCATTGGGCAAATCTGCTACAAAAGACCTCTCTAAACTGCTGAAAAGCAAAGATGTCACCTTGAAGACTAAGGTGCGCCTGACCCAAGCCATGGTATTTTCAGTCGCATCATATGCATGCGAAAGCTGGATGATGAATAAGGAAGGCCGAAGAAGAATCGACGCCTTTGAACTGTGGTATTGGCGAAGAATATTGAATACACCATGGACTGCCAAAAGAACAAACGTGTCTTGGAAGAAGTACAATCAGAGTGCTCCTTGGAAACAAGGATGGCGAGACTACATCTTACATACTTTGGACACGCTGTCAGGAGGGATCAGTCCCTGGAAAAGGACATCATGGTTGGTAAAGTAGAGGGTCATCAAAAAAGAGGAAGACCCTCAGCGAGATGGATTGACACAGTGGCTGAGGCAATAGGCTCAAGCATAACAAAGATTGTGGGCGTGGCACAGGACTGGGCAGTGTTTTATTCTGTTGTACACGGGGTTGCTATGAGTTGGAACTGACTCAACCGCACCTAACAACAACAGAAGAGATATGGGGTCCTGGTGGCACTGTGGTTAAGCGTTTGGCTGCTAATCAAAAGGTCGGCAGTTCAAATCCACCAGCCGCTCCTTGGAAACCCTATGGCGCAGTTCTACTCTGTCCAATAGGGTCGCTATGAGTCAGAATCCACTCGATGGCAAGGGGTTTGGTTTTTTTTTTTTAGAAGAGATACATATCTACCTATGAAATCATTTATGTATCTTGTGTTGCATCCCTGGGAGATCCATATGGCTAGGCTTGGCTGCTAACCAACTTGGCTGCTAATCAAAAAGTTCACAGTTTGAGTCCACTCAGAGGCTCTTCCCAAGAAAGGCCTGGTGATCTACTTCCGAAAAAATCAGCCACTGAAAACCCTATGCAGGGAAGTGCTACCTGGAGTCAACGCCACAGCAACTGGTTACACATTACAAAGCAAACGGCTGCAAAGTTTTGGAAAGAGCTCATGATTCATTTATGATTAAAACAAACAAACAAACAAAAAACTTCTCAATAATCTAGAAATAGACGGGAATTCACGTGGTCTGATAAAGAACTAACAAAACCCTACGCTGACAAGGAAAGCACCTTGAAGGCAGGGTTCTTTGCCTCCGCAGAATAGCTACTCAGAAATTATCTGCTGAATGAATTAAGTGCGGATTCAGAAGCATTTCCACGGAAGCTGGAAAAAAGATAAGGCCCACCATGTCTACTCAGCTTCATATATTCACACACATTCATCCTCCACAGGCCAACACCGGGCTGGTCCCTCAGGACCGACAGACAGGAACGGCGGGCGTCGCTGAGGGTCCGAGGTGACTGACGCCGGGTCCCGTCGCCCTTACCCGCGGCGCTAGGGCCGGTGCTCTTCGGGTCCCTCCTCGGTTCCCACGGATAGGCGGTGGCTCCAGCGAGCGGCAAAGGTCCGGCCTGCACACGCAAGAGAGCGCCGGTGAGGACAAGGCTCAGCGGGACGGCGAGGGGCAGCCTCACTGCGCCGTTCCACAACCTCCTCCTTGCCGTAACCGCCCGAACAATAACCGGCTCCTTTTGACCCGCCTCGCGCCTGTAGCCCGGGAGACCCCAGGCCCAGAACGGCCACCACAGGGCCAGAGTTGGGCAGGAAGCGAGGGGTGAGCTGAGGCCAGCGCAATGGATGCTGGGAGGCCTAGGTAGATGAGGACGTGGCTCGCAGTTCCTTCGAGACCCGCCCCAGCAACACCACAACAACGAAAGGCAGGCGTCGTGACGCTGACGCATCTTAAAGAGCACGTGGCCTGGCCTGGAAATGTGCACTAAAGGCCGATCAGATATATCGCGCAAGCTAAAAACCTCCATCTAACCTATCTACCACCTGCATGCCTACCCTGGGTGTGGCTGAAAGACAGGAGAAATGAAGGACTTCCAGAACGGGTGACTCTGGAATCTTTGAAAGAGGTGACTTACTTTTAAGATTTTCATACACTCGGCATGAATGGCCATTATTAGTGAAGGATTGTATGTGGGAATGCAATATGATGGGTCTGAGAGGTATACGGGACCCTGGTGGCTCAGTGGTTAAGAGCTCGGCTGCCAACCAAACGGTCGGCAGTTCAAATCCACCAGCCACTCCCTGGAAACCCTATGGGGCAGTTCTACTCTGTCTTACAGGATCGCTATGAATCGGAATCGACTCGATGGCAATGGGTTTGGGTAAGAGGTATACAAATTGCAAGACAAGATTCCATATTCCCCACAGAATTCTATCCTAACTTACTGTTTTTTTATGCTTGAAAATCTTTTACTGAGTCACCTATTATACTTGTCTGCAACAAAAATATGTATATAAATTTGCGATGGACTGAGTTATCATTGCAATTATTAGCCCTTTGCCATTGAGTTCATTTAGACTCAAGGATATAGAACTGCCCTCACAGGGTTTCCAAAGCTGTAATATTTGGAAGCAGATTGCCACGACTCTTCTATACCATGACTATCCAAACAAACCAAACCCGTTGCCATCCAGCTGATTCCAACTCATAGGGACCTTGCCCCACAGGGTTTCCAAAGAGCAGCTGGTGGATTTGAACTGCCGACCTTTTGGTTAGCACCCTAGCGCTTAACCAGTGCGCCACTAGGGCTCCAGACCATGACTAGTGTCAAAGAATTCCTTGCCCCTGCTGGAGAGTCTAGTAAATGTAAAACAGAGAATCGGTAAGAAATACAGATCATTAAATAGGACTTTTTAATTATGTATCAAAATGTAAGCATCATTTTTCAGCTATTTATAATACACATTATACCACATTTCATTAGCTAGAAATAAAAAACACCTTCAAACATTGAGGCAATACTGGCTAGTGACACTAATTTTTTTAAATGTAACTAGAATATTTTCCAGACCACCACACAATGGATAAAATTGGAGGATTAAAATGTTATGTGATTCTTTTAAATTCGTTCTGTTATTCAATAAGTTGGTTAAAAAAATATTTTTCTAATTAGATCATGAACTATGTATTCTAATTACAGTCCATCTTAATCTTATTTCATTTCATGAAATGTTTAACATTTTCAATTTACTATTAACAAAAATAGTTATTTCCTACATGGAGGACCAAATATGTGGATATTTTAATCATGATGTATACAAATTAACAGAGTTATTTCTGACGTGATAGCTATAATTCTTACTTTATAACAAAAACCAATGACCATAGTTCAATGCATACACCCCAACATTTACCAAAGAAATACCAGTTAACCAGTTGCCCTGGAGTTGATTCTGACTCATCGCAACACCATGTATGTCAGAATAGAAAAATCAATGGCTGACATTCTTCCCTGAAGCCTCAGAGTGGATGGACTCGAACCTCCATCCATTTGGTTAGCAGGTGAGAGCATAATCATTTGCACATGCTTTTAATCATATCCTTTGGTTCATACTTAATTTATATTTTAGTTACATATTACATTATTACAGTTTAAGTAATGAGAAACTGCATATAGGTTTATTCTTATTTATATAATTTGTTATAAAAATGAATAAATTATATTATTTCGATTGTGATTTGTACGATTTGTTGATAGAATTTGACAGGGTTCAGCAACAATTATAGTCCTATTTTTCGTTGTTGTAAATAAAAGAGGGAAGAAGCGATGTTCAAGTAAGTATAATAGGTAAGAACGAAAGGAGTTTTATTGTAGTTCTTTGAACCCCTAAGTTATATGCAAAACTCCAATAGTAATTTATCATAAAAATTATTTTTTATAATCTATCAGCTGACAATTCTGTTTGGTCCTCCTTCAGTTTTGTGAAGGCAAAGAATTGGAAAATGTTGATTTATAACCTACAAGTCCTAACATTTGCAGGGCTGGGGTAAGAATACGAAAGGAGGCTCAATACCATATGTTCAAATATGCAAAAATATAAATGGAACTCACACATTAATAAATAAAATAAATTATATATATATACACATGTGTGTGTGCATATATAACATATGTATATATGGAGGGTATATATATTGTGGATATTATGCACGTGTGTGTGTGTGTGTGTGTGTATCCATAATGACCTGAAGGCCAGGTTCAAAAGTTAAATATTAGACACTCTGGAGTTCTGCATGGGAATGTGACATGCGGGGAGTCCATTTGTCCTCATTCTGCCCATCCCCAGGTCCCCACATCTGAGGGACCTCATACCCCTGCAGGTTGACCTCAGAGCTCTGTCCCTTGTTTTTCCCTATCCCTACACAGGAATTCCAGGGTCACAGATACCTTGGGTACAGTCTAGAGGAGGGAGGTGCAAGCTCAGCCTCACAGACTCTCTGCTCCTTGGGTCTAAGAGTTGTACTGATTACCTCATTCTTAGAATAACTCTTTTTCTAAATTTTAGAGCAGTATTCCCCAAAATGTTACCAAGATACTTATCAAATAACTTAATAATACTGTTATTTGTTTCTCACTGACAGGCACTTCATTTAACCCAATGTACTCAGAAAGTTGTAGGAAAATAAAAATATTTTTTAGTATTTTAATACCTTTGCCAACACTATTTTTAAGACTTTTAAAAAGTATTGAAGTTTTTGTTTTTCAGTATTTTTTGTCAAAACTATGAATCTGTGGATTTAGCTCATTAAATTTACATAAAATGTCTGCTGTATAATTAGCATTGTCAAATAAATTAGCCAAATCACACTAACTATTGATCATAAACCACCATGTGTCTCAGTTTATCGTACTATGGTGGCTTGTGTGTTGCTATGATGCTGGAAGCTATGCCACTGGTATTCAAATACCAGCAGGGTCACCCATGGTGGATAGGTCTCAGCAGAGCTTCCAGACTAAGACAGACTAGGAAGAAGGACCTAGTGGTCTACTTCTGAAAAAATTGGCCAGTGAAAACCTTGTGGATAGCAGTAGAACATTGTCTGATATTGTGCCGGAAGATGAGCCCCTCAGGTTGGAAGACACTCAAAATAAAACTGAGGAAGAGCTGCCTCCTCAAAGTAGAGTCAACCTCAGTGATATGGAGTAAAGCATTCAGGACCTTCATTTGCTGATGTGGCATGACTCAAAATGAGAAGAAAACAGCTTCAAACATCCCATTAATAATTAGAACATGGAATGTACCAACTATGACTCTAGGAAAATTGGAAGTTGTCAAAAATGAAATGGAACTCATAAGGATTGATATTCTAGGCATTAAACAAACAAACAAACAAATAAACCAAACACCAAACCAGTTGCCACTGAGTTGATTGCAAATCATAGTAACCCTTTAAGACAGAGTAGAACTGCCCCCAGAGGGTTTCCAAGGAGTGATTGGTAGATTCCAACTGCTGACCTTTTTGGGTAGCAGCCGAACTCTTAACCACTGTGCCACCGGGGCTCCTAGGCATTAGTGAGCTGAAATGGACTGGTATTAGCCATGAATCAAATGATCATATGATCTACTATGCCGGGAATGACAAATTGAAGAGGAATGGTGTCACATTCATCGTGAAAAAGAACATTTCAAGATCTATCCTGTCAGTGATAGGATAATATCCATATGCATACAAAGAAGACCAGTTAATATGACTATTATTCAAATTTATGCACCAATCACTAATGTCAAAGATGAGGAAATAGAAGATTTTTACCACATTATGCAGTCTGAAATTGATCAAATAATGCAATCAAGACGCATTGATAATTACTGGTGACTGGAATAAGAAAGTTGGAAACAGAGAAGGATCAGTAGTTGGTGAATTCTCCCATAACACCCTGTATTTTTCCTTTCTGATACTCATTACAATTTATAATTACGTGTTTATTGGTACATTTATTAGTTTAACATCTGTCTACCTCACTAGACTTAGACTTCATGAGGGCCTATTTTGTGTTTCATTCAACACTGAATTCTCAGGACAGTGCCTAACACATAGTGGGTTCTCAACAAATACTTATTAAAGAAATGAAATAAGATGTTGAAATAAATTAGTCTTAGAGTAAAAAAGGAGACCTGGGTGGTACAAACAGTTAAGCAATCAACTACTAACCGTAATTGGTGGTTCAAATGCCGAGACGCCTGGGAAGAAAGGCCTGGCAATTTTCCTCTGAAAGGTCACAGCATGTTAAACCATATGGAGCAGTTCTACACTGCACACGTGGGGTTGCCATGAGTCAGAATCGACTCCACGGCAACTGGTTTCTTTTTAATTTTAGAGTAAAAAAAAACAGTTTTTAAAAATGAAGATATCAGGACCTAAGTAGGTCTCATAAATTTTCTTTCTTTTTCATCTCTAATTTTTGAGACTAAACTTTACTTATTTTTGAAAAATTCTCCGTAGTCTTTGTCAATGCCTACTCCTCCAAAATCTGAATGAACCAAAAACCCGCTGTCCCTGAGTTGATTCCAACTCATAGTGACTGTACAGGACAGGGTAGAACTGCCTCATAGGGTTTCCAAGGAGAGACTGGTAGATTCCAACTGCTGACCTTTTGGTGAGCAGTCAAGCTCTTAACCACTGCGTCACCAGGGCTCCAAAATCTGAATACACACCTGAAAATTCACCTTTTTGGTTAAATCCACAGCAGCTCTGCAGTCAAGTTACATGTGTCTGTGCACTTACTTGAATTATGTTCTATAGATTTTAAGTCGTCTTCACATTTTTGTTGTGAGTCTTTTCAATCCTGTTCTTGTTGACTAGTGGGTACACAGTAGCTCGTCAGATAAAAAATGAGCTCTTTCATATGCCAAGATAGAAAGGCCTGGGATTATGAGCCAGCAAACAGGAGTCCAGCCCAGCTGCTCTGCTTTCTATCCTTGTAACTTGGAGCCATTCGCTCCAACACTTCAAGTGTTGGTTGTTAGAGCTAAAAGAGATCGTAAAGGCCATCTGGTTCTTCCTTTCCATTTTGCAGATGAAGAAGATTTTACATCATTACATGTGTTATTCTTACATCTCACAGACAATTTTTTTTAACTTTCCTAAAATGAAATTAATAAATACCAAAACTAGTGCCCCAGTTTATCCAATGTCTTCAAATCATAAGCTTAAAAGTTAAATTATTACTTTGCTCCTTTATACCTACTTCTGGCTCATTTGACACTTCAAAAAAAGTAGTATGAACTAAAATTCAATATTTTAGGTTATCTAAATACCCATATTGCTAAAAACCTGATGTGTACCCAGAAGTCTGCTTTTAACTGACTAATCCATTCTTGATTAATCCTAATTTGAATTTCTGGAAAATGTGAGTGATGACTAATCTTTTATTTTTTATTTCAATTTTTTGTTAAATCTTACTTGTTTAAATACAAATTTGGAATGAAGATCACTGACAAGTTTCATGTAAAAATGGTTCTGACTGGCTGAATGGGGCTAATGTTGAGGACTGGGGTCTCATATTGCACTTCTCAAATGTTCACCTTCAATCTGCTCAGGTAATTGGTTTATTTTTCAGCTGGTTTCTTTTCAGTGGTAATGAGAACTTCCTTCTACCAACCCTAGTGTAGCCCTATTAGAGTCAAAAATATCACTCAAAAACATTATTCTTTTTTTCTTTTCTACTTTAAGAGAACTACTTAGATATTTTAATTCTGCACAAAGTAGAATTCTGGGAATTTGTTCACTATTTTCTTTTTTGACAAGCTTGACTACTGGATGAGGAGAACAAGTATAAGAAGACTTGAATTTTATAAAGCAATTCAATAGATAAGCAAAGTCAAATAATAGCATAATCAAGTGTAAGCTGCATAGATGGATAAAAAGAATAACATTAACATGGTATTATTTGGATTTTTAGCAAGACATTCGGTAAAGGTTTTCATGATATCCTATGGACACATGTAATTAGTGGGAAAGGGCTTTTAATGTCATGTTGCTAGGCCCTCCTTGGCCCAATCTCATTCAAAGTTTTTATTAAAAACTTAGACATCAACATCTATGGCAAACTGATGTAGGTGTGTACAACACAAAACTGGGATGGGTCACTTAATATGTTAAATGACAGAGCCAGGATCCAAAAGAAATAGTAAACTGGAATGATGGACCAAATCAAACATGATCCAATTTCATAAGGATGCATGTAAACTTACTTGGGTCTAAAAAGCCTACTTTGCCAAAACATAAAGGAAGTAGATGTGGCTTAAATATGGTAATCATGAAAAAAATCTTAGATTTTTAGTTGACTGGAACTTCCTTGAGTTAACAGTGTACTTTGATTGCCCGTAAAGCTAATCCTCGAATATCCTGAGGAAGAGGAATAGGCATGTTCTTCGATGCCCCGGATCATATAACGACATATGTATGGAAGCTCTGTTGTTGTATGCCATCGAGTCGATTCCAACTCATAGCAATCCTATACGACTCAGTAGAACTGCCCCATAGGATTTCTTAGGCTGTAATCTTTATGGGATCAGATCACCAGGTCTTTTCGCTGATGGAGTGGCTAGTGGGTTTGAACCAGACCTTTTGCTTGGCAGCCAAGCGCTTAACCATTGCACCACCAGCACTCCTATGAAAACTCTAGGGAGGCAGATTTACATTAAATACAAACAAATTTTTAGATTAGTCAAGCTGTCCAGTCATGGATGTGATAATCGTTTCTGCCGCCGGAGAATGTGTTTAACCAGAGGCCTGGCCATTTGAAAGAAATGTTGAAGGGGAGGTTGATGCACTGAGTAGGAGGTTTGAGTCAGTGATGTTTAAGGTTCCTTAGAGACAGACAATCAGATGGACTGCTAGGGAGCTAGCAAGCCATGCACACAGCCGATACTCTACCACTGAGCCAGGGTGTACCTTGGAAACCGCCAACAGTTTGGAATTGACACTCTAGAAGCATGCGCTAGTTTCCTGTGGCTGCTGTAACGAATAACCACAAACTTGGTGGCTTAAAACAAAAAGGTATTCTCTCACAGTTCTGTAGAAGAGAAGTCTGAAATTGGTTTCACAAAGCCAAAATCAAAGTGTTGGCAGGGCCATGTTCCCTCCAGAGATCCTATGCAAGAATCTAAACCAGAAGAGCAAACATAATGCTGCAAAGAAGGTAGGAAAGGCTCAATCCCCAGCATTGCACTGACTCAGAAACCATGCAGTTATTCCCTTACTGCATTGGAATATTTTTTTTGCTTCAGGCAGTTTGATGACCTTTTTCCCACATCCCCACATATCCACTCAAAGACTGCAACTTTAGGTAGATAAATACCTAAAACGACTAGAAATTAGACTAAAATAATAAAAAATAAAAAAACCAAACCAGTTGCTGTTGACTCAATTCTGACTCATGACACACTCGCGTGTTTCAGAATAGAACTGCACTCTGTAGAGTTTTCAGTGGTTGGGATCTTTTGTAAGTGTGTCTCCGGGACTTTCTTCTGAGGCGCCTCTGGGTGGATTAGAACTGCCAACTTTTCAGTTAGTGACCGAGTGCCTAACTGTTTAGCCACCCAGGGATGCCAGAAATAGGGCTAAAGGCTGTTTATAGCAAGCTTAATGCTGATTCTAGATAAGAGAGAATTTTCTAGCTCCCAAATTAATATTGAGAAGAGCCAAGGATATGTCCCATACCTGGTCTCTTGGCCCACACCAGGCTGAAAAGATGTCTCATTCAAAGATTATTAAACAAACAAAAACACAATAATAATAGCAACACTTACAGGATATTTACTGTGTGCCAAGCACAGTTTTAAGGTCAGTGTCAGTTATCTATTTATTGCTTCTAAGCTCTGAATGCATCTTTTAATATATGTTCTGTGATAAACACTGGAATTCCTTTAAGTATTTCTCCTTTAAGGAGCTCTGGTGGCACGATGGTTAAGCACTTAGCTGCTAACCAAAAGGTTGGGGTTTGAACCCATCAGCCATTCTGTGGGAGAAGAGACCTAGTGATCTGCTCCCATAAAATCTACAGCCTAGCAAACCCTATGGGGCAGTTCTACACTGTCTTTTATGGTAGCTATGAGTCAGAATGGACTTGATGGCACACAACAACAACATTTCTCCTTTAAAGTGAACACAAGGTTAGGCTTCCTCAGTAGAGGGTGCTGGAGGAACACTGCAGGAGGAAGAGGCTCTCCTGCTGTTTCCCCTATGACCTGGGGTCAGTGGTGTCATTGTGACATCATCCAGCAGTGCTTGACCCAGCCACAGGACCCAAACTGATTCCCTTGTGAGCTTGTACCCTTTGCCTAGCAACGGCCTTTCCACTGGAAACTATTATATTTTATCCAGTTAACCAGCTGCTGTCAAGTGGATTCTGATTCATGGTGATCCCATGAATGTTAGAGTAGAACTGTGATCTATGGGGTTTTCAGTGGCTGATTTTTCAGAGTAAATAGCCAAGACTTTGGTCTGAGGCACAGTAAATACCATGTAAGTACTGCTGCTGTTATTGTAAACCTCCATCCTTTAGTTTAGCAGCCAAGTGTGTTAACCATTGTACCAGCCAGGGACTCCTTGCATCTTATAGTTATCCTTTTATCATAGTTAATAATTTTTTACATTAAACTTCCACAGTTTAGGGGTTCTGGTTAAGATGGCACCTTAGTTATACACACCATAACATCCTCCTACAACACAGACTCAGGAAACTAAGTAAAAGAGACACACAAATAACAATCTTGGACCCCTGGACATCAAATGGAAGGCTAAAGAATCAGACGGAGTACAATTGGAAGGAGAGAGAGAGTGAGATCAGTAGGAACATGGAGAACCACAGATCGTCTGTGACCTGCCTGCTGGTCCAGCATAGCATTGCCATTTTGGGATGGCAGCAAGCATCATCCCTGTGTGAGGAGCCCAGGAAGACGACCTCATGGAAAACACAGCCAGAGGCAGAAGTACTGGGCAGAGAAACTTGGAAGGAATTGAGGTGGACAGAACTAGTCCCAGGTCTGTCCAAGCCCAAGAGAGTGTTACAGGAGAGCTCCACACCTCTGAAATTAAGAAAACACAGGGAAGTGCTACTGGAGCAAACTAAGGTAGTGTGATAATTAAGGTTGTGTGTCAGCTTGGCTAGGTCATGACTGTCTGTGGTTTGGCAGTCGTGATGTAATTTGGCAGCTATGTAATTATGTAATCACCTCCATAATGAGACCTAATATAATATAATCACCTCCATGAAGAGATCTGCTATGAGCAGCCAATCAGTTGAAAGGGAATTTCCTTGGAGATGTGGCCTTCATTCAATATAGGTGGACTTTCTGGCAAATCAAACATTATCTGACCTGTGAGCCAGAGAGGCCTACTGTCTGACCTGCCGATCTTGGCTTCACCAGCCCCTGCAGCTACGTGAATCAGGAGACGCCTCCAGCCTAACCCCCAGACTTGGGACTTTCCAGCCTCTAAAACCTTGTGAGACATTTCCTTGATATAAATCTCTCTCTCTCTCTCTCTCTCTCTCTCTCTCTCTATATATATATATATATATATATATATATACATATATGTATGTATACATATAAACCAAACCAGCTGCCATTGAGTCGATTCCAACTCATAACATGACCCTATAGGACAGAGTAGAACTGCCCCATAGGGTTTCCAAGGAGTGCCTGGTGGATTCGAACTGCTGACCTTTTGGTTAGCAGCTAAACTCTTAACTACTATGCCACCTGGGTTTCCATACATATGTATATATATACACACACTTCACTGGTTTTGCTTCTTTAGAGGACCCAGACTAAGACAGGTAGTCTGAATCATCGGAGCCTCAGAACAGGAGATCCATAGGACAGGGAGTGAAAATCTGCAGACGGGCAAAGGGAAATGACAGGAGGGTGAAGGAGATATCCAGCATCCCTGGTGAGTGTAGAGAAGGGAGGGAACTAGGGCTGGGATTGCCGGTCAGCAGCAACACCCACCCATTTGGACTGGAGATGCCCTTTGAATAAGTAACAAGCAGAGTAACAGCTAGAAGCCCTCCGCAAACGATTCTGGGGAATCCCCTTCCCCTCCATTCAAGTGGTGCC
Source organism: Dugong dugon (assembly GCA_030035585.1). Lineage (NCBI taxonomy): Eukaryota > Metazoa > Chordata > Mammalia > Sirenia > Dugongidae > Dugong > Dugong dugon. The sequence continues at coordinate 14,284,163 of CM057469.1, read as the reverse complement.
CCCTTGCACTGGTCTCTTTGCCTCCCCCAGCCTCCTGTGCCCAGGCTGCTGCTGCAGATCACTGTTTCCCACCTCCCACCTGATCCACACCTGCCCCTGTCTGGCCCACTTGTGTGTGCACCAGCACTCCACCCCGATCAACCCCCACTTGCCTCTGACCAACCCTCTAGTGCGAGCCCCAGTGCTCCACCCCCTGCCCCAGCCCTACTGCCCATCCTCCGCTTGTTTCTATGCCCTGGCACTCGGCCCCCGCACCTGACCTCCACCTGCCTCCGTGCACCTCCCCCTGTCCATCCCCACAGGCCCCTACCCAGCACACCCACATGCACCCTAGCACCCCAATGCTTCATCCTCCCCTCCTCAAACCACTGCTGCAGGTCCCAGCACCCTAACCCCAGCCCCTGCTCAGGGCCTGTCCTGGTCCTAGGTGCTACTCTAGATTTTTTCGCCAAAGCAAAGAGATTTTGCTATCCCTCAAGAGCTGTGAAGGGATCTTGACCACTTGACACCTGGCATCTCGTGTTGGGGAAGGGACTTGCTCTCACACCTCCATACACTCCTCTAAGGGAAGTCATATACCTAATGACATAGGAGACCCAGATGTGTGTGACACAGCATACTCATCAGTGAGAGGAAAGCACACCCAGCCAGCTGACTGTATCAAAGTCATATATAGTCCAACAACACAAAACAAAGGATGAAATAATACAAATAAGAGGAAGCAACCCAAAGAAAAAAGGAAGGAGCTAAGCTCCTGGTATATCACAACAAAAGCAAAACAGTCTATCTCTCTATATACATATATATATATACACACACACGTATATATATATCCATCTCCATATATATATGGAGCCCTGGTGGTGCAGTGGTTAAGTGATACAACCGCTAATCAAAAGGCTGGCAGTTTAAATCCACCAGCTGCTCCTTGGAACCCTACAGGGCAGTTCTACTCTGTCCTCTAGGGTCACTATGGGTCAGAATCAACTCGACAGCAAATGGGTTTGGGTTTTTTAAGTTTTATTTATATGTGTATATATATATATATAAAACCCTTAATGCCCCAAAGACAACAGTCAATTACAAATCACATGAAGAGGCAGGAAAAGATGGCTCAAGCAAATGAACAAAATAAAGGAACAGAAATTGTCAATGAGAAAGAACAGATAATAGAACTACTGGACAGAGAATTCAAAAAACTAGTATTAAGACTCCTCAAAGAGATCAAGAAAGCCATGGAAAAAGGCTAGAAGAATTCAGGAAAACAATATAAGAACAAAACAACAAATAAATAGAATGCTTACAAAAATAACTAGAAATTCAGAAGCTTAACATCAAAATAACAGAAATAAACAACTCAGTGGAAGGACACCTTAGTAGAATTGAAACGATGGAAGGAAGAATCAGTGAAACAGAGGAAAAAACCTTTGATATCACTCAAAATAAGGAAAAACAGAAAGAGGAAAAATGATGAAAGCCTATGGGTTATATGGGATACCATCAAGAGACATAATATATGCATCTAATAGGAATCCCAGAAGAGGAAGAAGAAAAAAACGTAAAGAAAGAATCTTTGAAGGATTAATGCCAGAAAACTTCCCAAATATCATGAAAGAATACTATCTTCCAAGAAGCTCAACAAACACCATATAGGAAAGACCCCAAGAGAAAGTCACCAAGACACATCATAATCAAACTTTCCAGATCCAAAGAAGGAGAAAGAATTTTGAGAACAGCACTTGAAAAGCGAAATATCACCTACGAAGGGGCCTCAATAAAAATAAGCACTGAATTCTTATCAGAAACTATGCAGGCAGGAAGACAATTGGATGACACGTACAAAGCCCTGAAAGAAAAGAATTGTCAATGAAGAATTGTATGTCTAGCAAAATTATCATTGAACAATAAGGGAGAAATTAGGACATTCTTGGACAAACAGAAAGGTAATTTGTAACCACCAGACCAGCCCTGTGAGAAATATTAAAGGAAGTTCTTCAGATAAAAAACCAATGACAACAGATAACAGCCTGAGGTGAAAGCATATGACAGCATCACCCTAATACCAAGCCAGGTGAAGACATCACAACAGTAAAATAAGGTTAAAAAATGACTACAGGAAATCCGAGAAACAAAGCTGTAATTGGCGACCAACATCAAAACAAAGGGGGAGTGAATGGTGTAGTTATAGAACTTCCATATGATGAGAAAGTTAGGGTGATTTCAAGATATAACCAAAACCAAAAACCAAACTCATTGCCATTGAGTTGATTCCAACTCATAGTGACCCTATAGGACAGAGTAGAACTGCCCCATAGGGTTTCCAAGGCTGTAATCTTTATGGAAGCAGACTGCCACATCTTTCTCCGATGGATCAGCTGGTGGCTTCAAACCACTGACCTTTTGGTTAGCAGCGGAGAGCTTAACCACTGCACCACCCGGACTCCTTCAAGATATAACAGACCATTTTAATTGTAAGATGTTAAATGTAAACCTCATGGTAACCCCAAAGAAAATTAATAAGTCTACTCACCAAAACATAGGAGAAGAAAAACAAAAAGACTACTGTGATTATTAACATTGTGTGTTAACTTGACTGGACCATGATTCTCAGTGATTGGGCAATTAGGATGTAGTTTGGCAATCATATGATGATGTGATCGCTGCTGTGATGAGATTTGGTATAACATGATCCCCTCCATGACGGGAGGTGAAAGGAGTTGAAATGGAGTTTCCATGGGGGTATGGGGGTGTGGCCTGCATCAAATATAAGTGGACTCTGGAAAGGCTCAAGGGTTTTGGTTCACTGTGGATCCTGCAGCTGGCTCCTGTTTGTCTGACCTCCAGTTCCTGGGACTTGAGCTGGCAGCTTACCTACAGTCTTGCCCGTTGATCTTGGGATTCATTGGTCTTCTGCAGCCTGTGAGCAAGAGCTCTGCTGCCTGACCTGCCAATCTTGGGTTCACCAGCCCCTGCAGCTGTATGAAACAGAAGAAGCCTCCAGCCTGACCTATGGATTTGGGACGTTCCAGCCACTACAACCTCCTGAGCCATTTCCTTCATGTAAATCTCTTTATATAGATATTTATATGCTTTAATGGTTTTGCTTCTGTAGAGAACCCAGCCTAAGACAACTCTGTAAACAAAAAATCAACAATAATAAATGAAAGAAAGAAAAATCTGTATACAAAAAGAACTCGACACAGAAAGTAGAGCAAGAAACTTTTATCAACATACAAAAAAGGCTAACAAAATGGCTATAGTAAATTCATTCCTATCAATAATCACACTGAATGTAAATGGATTGGATGCACCAGTCAAGAGACAGAGAGTGGCAGAATGGATTAAAAAGCATGGTCCATCAGTATGTTGCCTACAAGAGACACTCTTTAGGCACAAAGACATAAATAGGTTAAAAATCAAAGGATAGAAAAAAACATACCAAGCAAATAACAAGCAAAAGAGAGCAGGAGTGACAATATTAATATCTGAAAAAATAGACTTTAAGGCAAAATCTATTATAAGAGACAAAGAAGGACACTATATAGTGATAAAAAGTGATACCAAGAAGACATAACAATTGTAAATATTTATGCACCCAATATCAGTGCCCCAAAATTTATAAAGCAAACTCTTAACAGAACTAAATAGAGAAATAGACAGTTCTACAATAATAGTAGGGTATTTTAATACACGCTGTTGACGATAGAACAACTAGGAAGGAAATCAATAAAGATATAGAAGACTTGAATAACACTATTAACCAACTAGACCTAATAGACATAGATAGAACACACCATCCAAAAGCAGCACAATACACATTCTTCTCCATTGCACATGAAACATTCTATTCCAGATCACAAAGCAAACCTCAATAAGTTAAAAAAAAAAAAATGAAATCATACAAAACATCTTCTCTGACCGTAAGGGTGTGATGCTAGAAATCAGTACCAGGAAGAATAACAAGAAAAAAAAAAATACATAGAAACTAAATAACACACTATTGAAAAAAACTATTGGGTCACAGAAGAAATCAAAAGTGAAATTAAAATATATTTAGAATCAAAAATGAAAATACAACATACCAAAACCTATGGGATGTAGCAAAACAGTGCTAAGAGGAAAATTCATAGCAATAAATGCCTACATTAACAAAGAAGAAAGATCTAATATCAATAACTTAACCCATCAACTTGAACAAATAGAATAGGAAAAGCAAAAGAAGACCAGAGCTACTAGAAGAAAGGTAATAATAAAGACCAGAGTAGAATAAATGAAATAGAAAACACAAGTACAATAGAAAGAATCAACAAGACCAGAAGTTGGTTCTTTGAAAGGATCAATAAAATAGATAAACCACTGGCTAGACTGACAAAAGAAAAAAATTAGAAGATGCAAATAGCAAGAATAAGAAACGAAAGTGGAAACATTACAACAGATCAAGCAGAGATAAAGAGGGTAACAGAATACTGTGAAAAATTGTTCTCCAACAAACTTGAAAACGTAGAAGAAATGGAAAAATTCCTAGGATCACACTGCCTACTTAAACTATCACAGAGATAGAAAAATTTATACAGACTTATAACAAGAAATGGAGATGTCATAAAAAACAAACAAAAAACACTCAACAACAACAACAAAAAAAGCCCAGGACCAGGTGGCTTCACCAGGGAATTTTACCATACATTCAGAGAAGTGTTGACATCAATTCTACTCAAACTCTTTCAAAACACAAGAAAAGGAATACTCTCTAACTCATTCTACGAATACCGCATCACCCTGATACCAAAGCCTGGTAAAGACATCACAAAAAAAGAAAATTACACACCAATATCCTCTTGAATACAGATGAGATGTGAAAATTCTCAACAAAATTTTAGTGAACAGAATTCAACAACACATTAAGAAAATCATACATCATGAGCAGGTGGAATTTATACCCAGAATTCAAGGGTGGTTCAACATTAAAAAATCAGTCAATGTAATTCACCACATAAATAAAAAGAATCACATGATCATCTCAATTGATGCAGAAAAAGCATTTGATAAAATCCAACACCCTTTCCTGATAAAAACTCTCAGCAAAACAGGAATATAAGGGAAATTCCCAACATAATTAAGGACATATATGCAAAACCAACAGCCAAAATTATTTTCAGTGGAGTAAGGCTAAGACCCAAGGGAATGAGACAGGATGCCCATTACCACCTCTCCTATTTAATATTGTACTGGAAGTCTTAACCAGAGCAATAAGGCACAAAAGAGAAATAAAGGGTATCCAAATCGGGAAGGAAGAAGTAAAACTATCCATATTCAGGATGATATGATCCTATACATAGAAAATCCCAGAGAATCCACAAGAAAACTTCTGGATCTAATACAAGAATTCAACAATGTTGCTGGTTACAAGATCAACCCACAAAAATCAGTTGGTTTCCTTTGCGCTAACAGGGAGAATTCCAAAAAGGAAATCAAGAAAACAATACCATTTACAATAGCCCCAAAATAATAAAATGCCTAGGAATAAACCTAACCAGAGATGTAAAAGACTTATACAAAGAAAAGTATAAAACACTCGTACAAGAGACTAAAAGAGAGCTACATAAATGGAAGTCCATTTTGTGCTCATGGATTGAAAGACTTAATTTTGTGACTATATCAATACTACCCAAGTGATCTATAGATACAATGCAACCCCGATCCAAATTCCAACATTCTTTACTGAAATGGAAAAACTAATTACCAAATTTATATGGAAAGGAAAGAAGTCCCAAATAGCCAAAGCATTATTGAAGAACAAAGCAGGAAGCCTCATACTCTCCAATCTCAAAACATACTATACAGCCACAGTAATCAAAATCGTCTGGTACTGGTTCAATGATAGACACATAGATCAGTGGAAGAGAATCGAGAACCCAGAAATAAATCCATCCATCTATAGGCAACTGATTTTCAACAAGGGATTAAAGTCCATTCAGTGGGGGAAGAAACAGTCTCTTTAACAAATGTTGCTGGCAAAATTGGATATCTACATGCAGAAAAATGAAACAGGACCCATACCTCACACCATACATGAAAACTAACACAAAATGGATCAAAGACCTAATGTTAAATCTGAAACTATAAGGTTCTTGGAAGAAAATATAGGGACAAAACTATGGGACTTAATTTAAAAAAAATAAATTATCAAACACAACTATTACTGCAGAAGTCAAATTAGATAACTGTTGTTGTTGCTAGGTGCCATCAAGTCAGTTTCAACTCATAGCGACATTACGTACAACAGAATGAAACACTGCCCAATCCTGCAGCATCCTCACAATCGTTGCTGTGTTTGAGCCCATTGTTGCAGCCACTGTGTCAATCTATCTCATTAAGGGTCTTCCTCTTTTTCGTTCACCCTCTACTTTACCAAGCATGATGTCATTCTCCAGGCACTGGTCCCTCTTGATAACATGTCCAAAGTGTGTTAGATAAAGTCTCGCCATCCTTGCTTCTGAGGAACATTCTGGCTGTATTTCTTCCAAGATAGATTTGTTCAGTCTTCTGGCAGTTCATGGTATATTCAATATTCTTCACCAACACCATAATTCAAATGCATCAATTCTTCTTCTGTCTTCCTTATTCATTGTCCAGCTTTCAGGTGCACATGAGGCAATTGAAAACACCATGGCTTGAGTCAGGAGCAATTAGTTCTCAATGTGACATCCTTGTTTTTTAACACTTAAAAGAGGTATTTTGCAGAAGATTTGCCCAATTCAAAACATTGTGTGATTTCTTGACTGCTGTTTCCATGGGTGTTGATTGTGGATACAAGTAAAATGAAATCCTTGGCAACCTGAAACTTTTCTCCATTTATCATGATGTTGCTTATTGGTCTAATCGTGAGGATTTTGTTTTCTTTATGTTGAGGTGTAATTCATACTGAAGGCTGTAGACTTTGATCTTCATCAGTAAATGCTTCAAGTCCCTTTCGCTTTCAGCGAGCAAGGTTGTATCATCTGCATATTGCAGGTTGTTAATGAGTCTTCCTCCAATTCTGATGTTCTTCTTCATATAGTCCAGCTTCTCAGATTATTTGCTCAGCATACAGATTTAATAAGTATGTGAAAGATACAACCCTGATGCACACTTTCCTGATTTTAAACCATGTTCTGTCGAATGACTGCCTCTTGATCTGTGTACAGGTTCTCCATGAGCATAATTAAGTGCTCTGGAATTCCGATTCTTCACAGTGTTATCCATAATTTGTTATGATCCACAAAGTCGAATGCCTTTGCATAGTCAGTAAAACACAGGTAAACATCTTTCTGGTATTCTCTGCTTTCAGCCAAGATCCGTCTGACATCAGCAATGACATCCCTCATTCCACATCCTCTTCTGAATCTGACTTGAGTTTCTGGCAGTTCCCTGTTGATGTACTGCTGCAGCCATTTTTGAATCATCTTTAGCAAAATTATTTGCGTGTGCTATTAATGATATTGTTTGGAATGGGTACAAATATGGATCTCTTCCATTTGGTTGGCCATGTAACTGTCTTCCAAATTTCTTGGCATAGACGAGTGAGCACTTCCAGCATTGCATCCATTTGTTGAAGTATTTCAATTGGTATTCCATTGTGGAAAACAGTATGGCAGCTTCTTAAAAAAGTAAAAATAGAACTACCATAAAACCAAAAACCAAACCTACTGCAGTTGAGTTGATTCCAACTCATAGTGACCCTATATGACTCAGCAATTCCTCTGCTAGGAATATACCCAAGAGACTTGGAAGCAGTGACTCGAGCAGACGTATATTAACTAGTGTTCAAACCAAAACCCTTTGCCATCCAGTCGATTCCGACTCATTAGTGACCCTATAGGACAGAGTAGAACTGCCCCATAGGGCTTCAAAGGAGCGGCTGGTGGATTTGAACTGCTGACCTCCAGTCAAGCTCTTTAACCACTGCACCACCAGGGCTCCAAGATCTATCTATACGGGATCAAACTGACAACAACAAATCAAATGATTAGGTAGGAAACTTAGGGAGCAGTGGGTTTATGTTAATAGGGGAGGAACAATTCAGAGAAAGAGAGTGAGAATGGTTGTACAACTCCAAGAATGTAATCAATATCACTGAATTGTACACATAGAAATTGTTGAATTGGTGTATGTTCCGGTGTGTATGTTCTCAACAACAACAAATAAAATAAATTATTAAAAAGAAGAAGAATGAGAACAACCTCCAGAAGCTGCACAAGGCAAGAGAATGGACTCTTCCCTAAAGCCTCCAGAACACAGCTCTGCCAATACTTCAGTTTTAGCCCAGTGAGACCCATTTTGCCTTCTGACCTCTAGAGCTATAAGGTAATAAATTTATGTTTTTTAATCGACTAAGTTTGTGGTAATTTGTTAAAGTAGCAATAGGAAACTTATATATATATATAGTTTGGGATAAAAAAAGCCCAAACCTATTGCTGTTGAGTCAGTTGCTGTCAAGTCAGTTCTGACTCATGGTGACCCCATGTGTTTCAAAGTGGAACTGTGCTCCACAGAATTTTTGTGGCTGTGACCTTTCAGGAGCAGATCATCAGGTTTTTCTTCTGAGGCACCTGTGAGTGGATTCAAACTGCCAACCTGTCAGTTAGTGGCCCAGCACTTAAGCCCGTGGGTAACTCAAATGGTTAAGCACTAGGCTACTAATTGAAAGACTGGTGATTCAAATCTAGCCCAAGGTGCCTCGAAAGAAAGACCTAGTGATCTGTTTCTGAAAGTTCACAGCCATGAAAACCCTATGGAGTATAATTCTACTCTGAAGCTTATGGGGTCACCATGAGTCAGAATCAACTCAGCTGGTTAATTTTTAGGGAGAAATAATGGAAATTACAAGAAAGGTAGTTTTTCAGTGTATACTGGTATACCTGTTACACTTGCACATTTATCCAAATCAAATGATTTTATTAAAATTAATTGGAAGCACTGACTTTGGTGGAGTGGCAGCTAAGTGCAACAGGTGTTACAGTCAGACAGAAATGAGTCTTATTAAGAAAGCATTCTATAAGGAGCTATTTGATCAGTCCACTTGGAGCATTAGAATTGTAACTGCTATTGTCATTTGGCATCTACAGAATGCATAGCTCATTCTTTAACATACTTGGAGAATGGACATGGGAAATCAGGGGAGGAAAGGAGGAGTGTGCTGTCACAGTATAGGGAGAGAAATTAGGGTCATGTAACAATGCATGTATAAATTTTTGTATAAGAGACTAACTTGAAATGTAAACTTTCACTTAAACTACAATAATAAACAAACAAACAAACAAACATACTTGGAGATGCTCCTTAACTAAAGACTTAAATATAATAAGTGGAGAATGACAATTGAATTTATGGTTTGAAAAGACAGCTATAATTTCATACACAACAAATAACAATGATAAACAATAAGCTTCTGTTAGTCATTGTCTTAGGCATCTAGTGCTGCTGTAACAGAAATATCACAAGCGGATGGTTTTAACAAAGAGAAATTTATTCTTTCACAGTCTAGTATGCTAGAAATCCAAATTCAGGGCGTCAGCTCCAGGGGAAGGCTTTCTTTCTCTGTCAGCTCTGGAGAAAGGTCCTTGTCATCAATCTTTGCCTGGTCTAGGAGCTTCTCAGGTGCAGGGACCCCGGGTCCAAAGGACACCCTCTACTCCTGGCGCTGCTTTCTTGCTGGTACAAGGCCCCGACTCTGTGCTTGCTTCCCTTTCATCTCTTGTGAGATAAAAGGTGATGCAGGCCACACCCCAGGGAATCGCCCTTTACATTGGATCAGGACCTGAACAAGGGTGTTGCATCCCACCGTAATCCTCCTTAACATAATCTAATCTTGCCTCATTAGCCACAGGAAGAGATTAGGATTATAACACATAGGAAAATTATATCAATCACAAAATGAAGGACAACCACACAATACTGGGAATCATGGCCTAACCAAGTTGACACATATTTTGAGGGGACACAATTCAATCCATGACAGTCATGATCCAGTCAAGGAAACAGACACTACTCTTGGACTTTCAAACAGAAGGAATTTAACACAAGGAATTAGTTGCACAGGTGACAGAAAGCTGAAGAGCCAAACAGGTCTGGAGAGATAGGAAGTGGGGTTCCAGGGCTCAGACCTGTAGCTCTCCAGCAGGAGCTGGACCCTTGGTAGGGGCCACCTAGCAAAAGCTGTGAAGGGAGTGTCTGATGGGAGCTATAATCACAAAGGAGATGCAGCCACTGCTGGAGACACTGCTCAAAGAAGGGAGAAAAAAATATCAGTTGCCATCAAGTGGACTCCAACTCATGGCAACCCCATGTGTGTCAGAGTAGAACTGTACTCCATAGGGTTTTCAATGGCTGACTTTTTTAGACGTGAATCACCAGGACTGTCTTCCGAGGTACCTCTGGGTGGACTCAAACTGCCAGCCTTTCAATTAGCAGTCAAGCACGTTAACCATTTGCATCACCCAGGGAGAGAGGAGGAGAAATACTCTGACATATCCCCTCCTCCTGTTCTTTAGTCTTTGGAAATGCCAAACCTATCCAGAAAGTCAGAGAGCAACAGAGCCTGGTTATACAGAACAGAGGAAGAACAGGGTCTGAGAGCAGATAGTCTAATGACTAGAACACTTTCTAATATCTCCTACCTAGGACTGAGTGAAACCTTTCATGGTTGTGGCTAAGGGAAATGTCTGTCCTAGTCCTCATCTCTTTGCTGTCTTCTATTTCCTGCTACTCACATCCCAAATCAGACTGGTCACTTCTTTATATCAGGGCCTTTTATACTAAATATTGATAATATCCACATGGAAGTTTTCCCAAATCCAGGCTTTAAATATTGCCACAGATGCTATGGATGCCCGACCTCATATTCCCGCAGCCTCATTCTGGCTGTGGACAACTTTTGTGCACACTGAAAGCTTCCAGTTCAACGATAGGACAACCCTCAAGGACTGGGATTTACTGCTGCCAGGAGCAAACCCTCAACCGCAAGGGGACTGCTGCTGGTGGATTTATACTGTAGCTTTCTCATCCTTGGATCACACGTTTTTGAGGTGCATCCACACTGCTCCTTAATGGGCCCACAGTGGGATTGAGCCCCCATTGCCTAAAGAGGTAACCCACTCAATCATGCACTCTTTATTGACTTTTCTCCCTTCCCTACTTCACTTTTCCCCACTGCTTCACTTGCTTCTAAATCCTCATCTTATGGTCTTCTTTTAGGGGAACCCAGCTAAGAAAAAATGTAAAGTCTTGCTAAAATGTTGGCTGTTCCTTCTACTGCTTTCTTTTACACTGTGCTCAGCTGCCTCTGTTATTTCTTGGTGCTGTAGTTGGTGATGGAGTGGGGCAGAGGAAGGGAGGTATTTATACCCCAAAATGGCTTTTGGGAAGGGGGGGGTGACAGCTTTCAGGGTGAGTTCAACTGAAAAAAAAGAAAAGTTACCTTATTTTTTCCAAAGTCCATGGATTCTGAGATATTATTTGTGTATCACTCCCATTAAACCCAACCTTTGACTGTAACTTGTGCCACCGTTAAGTAGGCCATTGTTTGCCAATCCTGATTTACATCAGAAACACCTGGGGAGTTCTAGAAAATCCCAATTCCTTGGCCCAATTTAGGCTTACAGAATCAGTCTCTCTATGGGTTGGGCATGTTTGTGTGGGGGGGGCGGGGGGGGGGTGTGCATGCGTGTGTGCATGTATGAGTGAAGCCCAGTTTGGGAACCACACAGAAGTTGGGTGTAATTCTCCCACCTCTGTGCCCTTAACTGGGAGGAGGATTACAAAAGACAGGGTGGAAAGACAGAGAGATAGTGTGGAGCGGAGGCTGGTAATGTGCAGTAATTGAGATGTTAGAATTTTACAGCTACATAATGAGGATGATTTTATGACTGTGTCAAAAAGTCTTGTATCCATGATTGCAGAGGTGTCTTAGATCAGTCCTTCTCTATTACAGTTTGTAATCTGAATGGTAAGGGCAAAAGTCACTTTGATGATAATGTGTTATCCTTGAATATCTTTTGTGTAACTGTAACCTTGAGGTGAGGAAGGTGGAGAGACAATATAATTAGTGAATCAAATGCAGATAATCAGCACGTCATGGAGTATTGACATATGATTACAAGGCTGAGATTCTCGTAACTTGATATTTGGGCAAAGAAGTAAAGAAAAACACCTTCAACTTATTCAGCAAGGTTAAAACAGGGTTCTCTGGAGTCTGTTTTTAACACATTAAATAGCAGATACTAAACCAACCCAAAAAATCTTGTGAAACTGTAAATCTAGAAAGCAGGTGCAAAAAAAAAATCTCCTCACTTGCTATTTCATGAAATTGTTATAAATGAGACTTTACAACCCTGCGTTGCACTTCAAAGAATATACTAAACTTTCTAATATCATAAAGCATCTTTGCAATTCAGTCTATCAGCTGCTCGATTTCCTTCAATCCCATGACACTCAGCAATGACTAGACAAAGTGCCATGGTGAGAGCAGTTTGTTTCTTCCATCTTCCGCTTTGTGCAACTTCTCTAAGTCATGGGACTCCATCAAGGCCATCACCCACTGCACTGCCTGCAACTTAATTTTAAATGAATGAATGAAGAACATATTAGTGAATGAATGTCTGCATGCTGTTCAGAGCCCCACACGCTGATATTCCTAATTGGCCCTGCTAGCAAGCCCTTACGTCAATAATGCATTTGCCAAATACTTACCGGACAACACGAGTAACAGCACTTACCTATCTTCAAAGTCTGTAAAATTGAGAATAGATATGTAGACCAAAAAATTAGTGTAGAACAGACTATAATAAGTGTAGGAGGAACAGATAAAGTACAATAGAGAGGAATCATCGAAGTTGTCAGGGAAAATAGAGCAATGTTATGGACTGGCAACCAGCCCTCTGCTAGTCTGTCAGTTTGTTGTACTGTGGTGGCTTTCATGTTACTGTGATGGTGAAAGCTGTGCCACCAGGGTTTCAGTGGAGCTTCCCGACTGAGACAGACTAGGAAGAAAGGCCTGATAATCTGCTTCCAAATATCAGCCAATGAAAATCCTAAGGATCACAGCAGAATATTATCTGGTATAGTGCTGGAAGATGAGCCCCTCCCCGCCCTCCGCCCCACATTAGAAGGCACGCAAAAATACACAGTGGCCGCAACAAGGGACTCGAGCGTACCAACAATCCTGAAGATGTCATAGGACCAGGCAATGTTAAGTTCAGTTGTACATGGGGTCGCCATGAGTCAGAGCCAACTCCAAGGCAGCTAACAATGATAGAAAATGCTGAAGAAATTAATTAGAAATCAATCAGAATTTCCAGGTTGAGGCTTGGGTGCCTTGGAAGTCAGACAGTCTGAATTCTGGCCTAGTCTGTAGCCCAGAAAGAGAAAGAAGGAAAGGAGACAGGATGAAGATTCTTACCTGGGGCCTGGCTCAGGAGAAAGGTAAGCATGTTACAGTCTCCAGGGCAGGAAGGACAAGCAGCTTCAAATTTTGTGCCAGCACTGCAGATTGACAGTGATGGCCCCCCAAGCATGCTTTGAGAAGAATTCTTAGGCCAAGTCTGAACTCCAGCTGCCAGGGACTGGGAAAGAGGCTACACAGGAGCCACAGATTTACTGTCCATGAGTCCCAGAGGCTGATGTCTGAGTCCAAACTCAGCAAGGAGTAAAGTGTAGCCAGAAGAAGGCAAATGCACTGAGTTAATCTGAGGATGGGAAAGAGGTTGGAAATGGTGCATTTGAAAAAGCTTGATGATGATGGCATTAAGCTCATCAGCAGGGGCCCCCAACCAACATGTAAAGAAGCTTCACCCTCAGTATGCCTCGCGTGAAGCTTTTAGGTTCCATGGAAAAAATTAAAACACTGTGTCATCCTTGACCAATCCATTGACCAATCCATTAAGATTGAGTTTAATAAAGCAAATGTACTCAAGAAAGGTTTAATATGTTTTTTAGCTTGTCCCTTAGATTATGAGCACTTGCCCAAATCTGAACTTTCCTTATGTTATATAAAATTTCCACAATTTCTGGGAGCAAAACAAGTATCCAGTGAGTCTTAATAGACCAGTGAATGATGAAGAAAAACAACATCAGGGCCCTCTGGAAGCTGGATCAACCTCTAAATGATTAAGAACTATTTGCTAGTTTGTACTTGGTTAAATATATTTAGATTAAACATACCAGCGACCATGCAGATGGCACAGGACCAGGCACCGTTTCGTTTTGTTGTACATAAGGTAGCCAGGAGTTGGAGCCACCTCAATGGCAACTAGCAACAACAATAAAATATTAACTGATGATGTTCTTGTTGTTAGGTGCCAACTCCTGGTGACCCCATGGGTTACAGAGTAGAACTTTCCTATAGGGTTTTCTAGGCTGTAATCTTTATGGGAGCAGATCGCCAAGTTTTTCTCCTGCAGAGCTGATGGGTAGGATGGAACCGCTGACCTTCCGGTTAGCAGCCGAGCCCTTAACCATTTAAAAAAAAGAAAGAAAGCCTCTACTCAAATGAAAATTTTGTTATTATGTTTTATATGAAATGACTTACATTTGCAATTCTACCGAATAGTCTTTCTCTAGTAGAACAGTATACATTAACATAACTTAATGGAAATTTCAGGTATATGCATTTTTTTAAACAAAATCTGAGGTCAGTAAAATTTTCTTCTGATTAGTTCTGTGGACAATTGATGAGCCAAAACCTTAACAATTCCCTTTGTGTAAACCAATAGATCCTTTAGTATTTTAAAAATCCATACAGTTATAAAACACATGGATTTTTAAAATACTAGTTCATATCTGCCCATTTGAACTCACCACAGAGGCAAGGCAAATAAGACTAAGAGAATGAATTGATTTAGAAAAAAATAAGACCAAAGAATTATATACTATTACTTTAAGTAACTAAACCATCAAGCAAAAATAATAATAATAATCTTTAATGAACCAATATAGTAAAGTCTCTATAGCCTTACTGAAAAACCATAACAGGGTTATTATAAATGTTTTTTTTACAAAAACAACCTAAGAATAATGAAACCATAGCTACCATTTGGAGTTTGGACTAAATTAGCTTCAGATTTCATTAAATCACACCCTAATATAATAATAATTTTAAAAAAGCACTAAAAAAATAGCAACTAAAAGAGAGAAAACCTGAGGATACCAACTTGGCTATTTTAGTTTTAATACTTCCCCCGACTCCCCCCACCCCACATTATTATCCAGTGATTGGGAGCTATAAACGTGAGGTTTTAGAGGCAATCAACAAGTGTTCGAAATGGCAGGATAGCATTAATAAGTACATTTCTTTCCCTTGAGTTTATTCAGTTAAGTACAACATCAAAATGAAGTAAAATAAAATGGGCAGTGAGCTCCTTTGGGCTTTCAACTTTGTAATGCATTTTTGTGTGATTTAATATTTGCTCAAAAGAAGGACATCATTAATGTATTCTTCCTCAGCTGTTAACCAAGATCGCTTTAACCAGTGGCTTTTCCAGTTTCAGAAGGGGACATGCATAAAAACCACTGGGTGCTCATTTGCTGCAAAGATAGTGACCGTGAGCCCTGGCATTAGACCTTCTGGGCTCAAATCCTGCCTCTGTTTCTTACAGTGTTTCCTTGGGCAAATTAGTTTTCCTTTCTCTGCCTCAGTTTTTCTTCTGTAAATTAGAGATAATAATAGTATGTGCTTTGTAGGATTGTTATGGAATTAAATTACCTAATTCATATATTGTGCCAAATATGCTTCACACATGGGTGCTTGTTGCTATATTGGCATGGCAGACTCTGTTGGTTACCTATCCAAATCCTATACACTAGAGCCTTACGTGCAATATGTATGTAGCCAACCAATTCTTATTCCATGTTAATGTCCCTCATATAATTTGGTTTCACCAAATCTGTTAACACTGAGTTCCTTTGTTCATCTGACTGTGATGGTGATGAAGTAAGATGTATGTTCCCCTTCAAGTCCTGACGTCTGATGTAATGTTTCTTCAGCAGAAGGGTTGTTCACCAGCCATATGAAATGGTGCTGCAATACGTCATTTTTAAAAAATAACAGCTTTATTGAGATATAATTCACATACCATACAATTCATTCCCACTTCAAGTGTACAATTCAGTGATTTTTAGTATATTCACAGATATGTGCAACCATCACCACAATCAATTTTAGAAAATTTTCATCACACCAAAAAGAAACTCCATACTCTTTAGCAGTCACTCCCCATTTCCCTCAACTCTCCTCTCCCCTCTCCCGCTCCAGTCCTAGGAAACCACTAATCTACTTTCTGTCTCTATAGATTTACCTATTCTGGATATTTCATATTAATGGAATTATACACTGTGTGGTCTTTTGTGGCTGGCTTCTTTCACTTAGCATGTTGTGGCATGTACCAGTACTTCATTCTTTTCTGTCTAAATAATATGATGGTGTATGGATATACCACATTTTATTTGAGCTGTTTCTACTTTTGGCTATTATGAATAAAGTTGCTGTGAACATTTGTGTACAGGTTTTTGTGTGGACATACGTTTTCATATCTCTTGGGCATGTACCTAGGAGTAAAATTGCTGGGTCATACAGTAACCCTATGTTCAGCACTTTGAGGAACTACCAGACTGTTTTCCAAAGCTTGTGTACCATTTTCACGTTTCTCCATATCCACAACACTTGTTACGGTGTCTCTTTTTTATTATAGCCATCCTGTTGTTGTTGTTGTTAGTTGTCCTTGAATCGCCCCCCTCCATCCCTGTCTCATGGGACCCCATGCACAAGGGGATCAGACCATTGTGATACATGGGGTTTTTATTGGCTGATTTCTGGAAGTAGATAGCCAGGCCTTTCTTCCTAGTCTATCCTAGTCTGGAAGCTCTGCGTAAACCTGTTCAGCATCACAGCAATACACAAGCCTCCACTGACAGATGAGTGGTGGGTGCGCTTGAAGTGCATTGGCCAGGAGTCAATCCTGGGTCTCTTGACTGGAAGGCAGGAATTCTACCAGTGAACCACCACGGCCCTCGCAGCTATCCTAGTGGATGTGAAATGCTCTCATTGTGGTTTCGTTTTGCATTAGCCTGAGGGCTAATGAATATCATCTTTTGACTGATAGAATGATTTTTTTTTTAGAAGAGATGAGTTTTCTAGACAAAAAATCATTTCTTGGGCGTTGAGGATGTTTCAAATGGGCTTGTTTTCCCCCAAAGAAATAATTTTCATATATTCTAACTTACTTTAAAATTAGAACAACCCACCCATCATCATTTTTATCCAGGTGTTTCACACACATATGCTGTTGAAGGGCATACACGTTTATCCCCCACCCGCCCAGTGCCTACTGCAGTAATGCTTTATATGGATTAGATATTTTTAAATGCATATTAAATAAATAAAGTAATAATAGTCCAATGAAAAGCTATATTTACATTAGCAACTGTTCTCATGAGAATAGCCACAGCAGCTCTCATAGGAGGTACCTTCACAAAACTGCCAGGTTATTATGCCTGCCCATTTGAATACATACTGTACTGCAAATAGCAAAAAACAAACAACACCCCACCACTAACAACATCCCACATCAGAAGTTATAGTTCATGACAAAAAATCTGAGGGAATGGAGAATGTTAATGGGTTTGAAACAGGCTATTCAGATTTAATCTTCCACTCTTTAGAATCTGCTCTATAGGGTTGCTATGAGTTGGAATCGACTCAAAAGCAGCAGGTTTGGTTTTAGGTTTTTAATTATTTTCTGGATCCAAGTGAAAGAAGTAGAACCCCTGTGACAGTAGAACTCCTGTGGAGTGGGAAGAGAATGAGACTGGAGTTAAGAGACAATGATGGTCGCATCAAGTCTGCAGCTAACCAGCTGTGACACTGGACGTGCCACTTCTCCAGACCTCAGTTTCTTTAACTATAAAGTGGGTGTCATGGATCGAGCTGTGTCCCCCCAAAATATATGTCAACTTGGCTAGATCATGATTCCCAGTATTGTGTGGTTGTCCTCGATTTTGTGATGTTCTCTAAGTCTTAACCTCTATGAATCATAATCAACTCAATGGCAACAGGTTTGGTTTTTGTTTGGTTTATGCCTGTGGTTATGGTCCCATTTAGGAGTGAGCTGTCGGTTATGTTAATGAGGCAGGATTAGATCATGTTAATGAGGATTAGGGTGGGATGTATCTTGAGTCACCACCCTCCATCAACCTACAATAGATAAGCAGGATTAGGGTGGGATATAACACCTTTACTCAGGTCACAGCCCTGATCCAATGTAAAGGAAGTTTCCCTGGGGTGTGGTCTGCATCCTTTTATCTTACAAGAGATAAAAGGATAGAGAAGTGAGCAGAAAGGGAGGGCCCTGACTACCACCAAGAAAGAAGAGCCAGGAGTGGAGCACATCCTTTGGACCTGGGATCCCTGAACTGAGAACCTCCTAGACCCAGGGGAAGATTGATGCCAAGACACACGGAGATCTCCAAGGAATGCTGGGCCCAAAGATGTTGAAAGGAGACAAGGACCTTCCCTCAGAGCTAACAAGGAAAGAAAGCCTTCCCCTAGAGCTGGAGCCCTGAATTCGGATTTCTAGCCTCCTAAACTGTGAGTGAATAAATTTTCTGTTTGTTAAACCCATCCACTTGTGGTAGTTCTGCTATAGCAGTACTAGATAACTAAGACAGTAAAACTAGAAGGGGATGGACTATATAATATCTAAAGTAGCTTTTGTTTCTTAATTATGGAACATTAGAAGTAGTTTCTAGTATTTTTTAATTGATTGCCTCCCCCAACCTTCTAACTTCATTCCCAACTAACAAGAACAAATTTCTTATACATGGAAACACACTGTTCCCGTCTACCAAGTATTTCACAGTATAGGCTACAAACCACCTGGGGAGGTATCTGTTAAAAACACAGTTTCCTGGAATCACGCCAGACATAATGAACCAGGATTCCTGGGCATGCGGTCCCAGAACCTACATTTTCAACATGCTCCCACGTGAGTCTTATGCTATTAATAATTACTGTTTATTACTTTGCACCACAGAAGAAAGGCCTGGCAATCTGCTTCCATAAACATTACAACCAAGGGTGGAGCAAACATGGCATTATAGACAGAAGCACTATGCTGTCCCTCCATAGCAAAGACCTGAAAAACTAAGTAAAACAGAGACAAATGTCAATCCTGAAACCCTAAGCGTCAAATGAAGGGATAAAGAACCAAGCCCCAAATGGACTAAAGCTGACAGAGAACAGAGAGTGAGGACATACATAAAACCTTGAAAGAAAAATGCTGCCAACCAGGAATAATATATCCTGCAAAACTCTTGCTCAAATATGATGGTAAAATTAGGACATTTCCAGATAAACAGACATTAAGGGAATATGTAAAAACCAAACCAAACTTACAAGAATTATTAAAGGGAGTCCTTTGGTTGGAGAACCAAGATTAGATGACAGCCTGAATCTAGGAAGCAAGACCACATCAGCCAGATACCAACCTAGGTAATGAACTCTCCAAGATAAATCAAAACTAAAAGAGTTACAGCAAGGAACTAGAGAGGTTAATCTGTATATGGCAAAAATGTCAGAACAGTAAAAGAGGGAATAAATGGTGTAGCTACAGAACCTTCAAATGGAGAGGAAGCAAGGCGATACCAAGTAATAAAAGACTGGTTCAAACTTGGGAAGATAAGGGTAAATTTCAAGGTAACCACAAAGAAAGTTAACAAACCTTCTCATCAAAATGAAGAAGAAAACCATAAAGTCTCAGTAAACACAAAATCTACAAAAACAAAAGAAATGAAAGAAAAAAAATCCACAAACAAAAGGAATTCAGCACAGGAGAGTAAGAGAACAAAGAAAACAGCAGCACCACAAAAAAAAAGCACTACAAAATGACAGCAATAAACTCACATCTATCAATAATCACTTGAACTTAAATGGCCTAAATGCACCCATAAAGAGACAGAGAGTGACAGAGTGGATAAAAAAACGGGATCCATCAATCTGCTGTCTACAAGAGACATACCTTAGAAACAAAGACATAAATTTATTAAAAATCAAAGGACAGGAAAAAAATACATCAAGCAAACAGCTACCAAAAAAGAGCAGAAGTGGCAATACTAATCTCAGATAAAATAGACTTTTTAAAAATTTTTATTTATTTATTTTTATTGTACTTTAGATAAAGGTTTACAGAACAAATATTTTCTCATTAAACAGTACACATATTTATGACATTGGTTAACAACCCCACAACATGTCAACACTCTCCCTTCTCAACCTTGGAGGACCTTTCTTTTTTTTTTTGGTGAAAATATACATAACCAAAATTACACCATTTCAAAAGTTTCTACATGTACAATTCAGTGACATCGATTACATTTTTCCAGTTGTGCTGCTATTCTCACTATCTTTTTCCCAATTATTCCATCACCATTATCTTCAACTCATTGCCCCCTAGGCTTCCCATCAAGCCTTTTGAGTTGCTGTTAACAATTTGATCTCACATTGATAATTCTTTTTTTTTTTTTTGTACCTTAGATGAAGATTTACAGAACAGATAGTTTCTCATTAAAGAGTCAGTATACATATTGCCCTATGACAATGGTTAACAACTCCACGACATGTCAACACTGTCCCTTCTCAAACTTGGGTTCCCTATCACCAGATCTCTTGTCCCCTCCTGCCTTCTAGTCCTTGTCCCTGGACTGCTGTGCCTCATTAGTCCCGTTCTGGTTTTATGGGGCTGTCCAGTCCCTGGCTGAACGGTGAACCTTGGGAGTGATTTCATCACTGAACTAAAAGGATGTCTGGGGGCCATACTCTTGGGGGTCTCTCCAGTCTGTCAGGCCAGTAAATCTGGTCTTTTTTTGTGAGTCAGAATTTTGTTCTATATCCTTCTCCAGCTCTGTTTAGGACCCTCTGTTGTGATCCCGGTCAGAACAGTCAGTGGTGGTAGCCGGGCACCATCTAGCTGTACTGGACTCAGTCTGGTGGAGGCCGTGGTAGCTGTGGTTCATTAGTCCTCTGGGCTAATCTTTTCTTTGTATCCTGTTCTCTTCATTCTCCCCTGCTCCTGAAGGGGTGAGACCAGTGGAGTATCTTAGATGGCTGCTCACAGGCCTTTAAGACCCCAGATGCTACTCACCAAGGTAGAATGTAGAACATTGTGTTTATAAACTAGGTTATGCCAATTGAGCTACATGTTCCCCAAGACCAAAATAGACTTTTTTAAAACAAAATCCACCATAAAAGACAAAGAAGGGTGTTACATAATGACTAAAAGGACAATCCATCATGAAGACATAACCATAATAAATATCCATGCACCCAATGACAGGGCTCCAAAATAGATAAAACATACACTAACAGCACTGAAAAGAGAAACTGACAGTTCCACAATAATAATACAAACAAACGGTGCTGGCAAAACTGGATGTCCATCTGCAAAAAAATGGAACAGGACCCATACCTCACACTATACACAAAAACTAATTCAAAAGGGGATCAAAGATCTAACTATAAAACCAAAAACTATAAAGATCATAGAAGAAAAAATAGGATCAACACTAGAGGCCCTAATACATGGCATTAACAGGATACAAACCATAAGTAACAACACACAAACTCCAGAAGACAAGCTAGATAACTGGGATCTTCTGAAAATTAAAAACTTACGCTCATCAAAAGACTTCATCAACAGAGTAAAAAGAGAACCTACAGACTGGAAGAAAAATTTTTGGCTGTGACAAATCTGACAAGGTCTAATCTCTAAAATCTGTAGGAAAATCCAACACCTCTACAACAAAAAGACATATAATCCAGTTAACAAATGGGCAAAGGACAACTCTTCAGTCCAAGATTAGACTGGACTAAGGGACATAAAATGATACTCGTGAAGAATGTGCTTCTTAGCTCAAGTAGATACATGAGATTAAATGGGCAGCTCCTGTCTGGAGGTGAGATGAGAAGGCAGAGAGGGTCAGTAACTGGTTGAATGGACATGGGAAATCAGGTGGAAAGGAGGAATGTGTTGTCACAATATAGGGAGAGCAATTAGGGTCACAACAATGTATGTATAAGTTTTTGTATGAAAGACTAACTTGAAAGGTAAACTTTCACTTAAAGTACAACAATAAAATTTAAAAAAAAAAAAATGGGCAAAGGAAATGAACAGACACTTCACCAAAGAAGACACCAAAGAGGCTGACACATGAGGAAATGCTTGACATCACTAGCCATTAAAAAAAAAAAAAAAAAACCTATTGGGGTCAAGTCCATTCCAACTCATAGCGACCCTATAGGACAGAGTAAAAATGCCCCGTAGAGTTTCCCAGGAGTGCCTGGTGGATTAGAACTGCCAACGTTTTGGTTAGTAACTGTAGCACTTAACCAGTGCACCACCAAGACTACAATGAGATACCATCTCACCCCAGCATTACTGGCAGGTATCAAAAAAACAAAATAACAAATGTTGGAGAGGCCGGGGGGAGATTGGAAAATTTATGAACTGCTGATGGAAATGCAAAATGGTACAACCATTCTGGAAAATGATATGGCGCTTCCTTAAAAAGCTAGAAATAGAAATACCATGTGATCCAGCAATTCCACTCCTAGGAATATATCCTAGAGAAATAAGAGCCATCACACGAATAAACATATGCACACCCATGTTCATTGTAGCATTTTTCACAATAGCAAAAAGATGGAAACAATCTAGATGCCCATCAACAGATGAATGGATAAAGAAACTACGGTACGTACACGCAATGGAATACTATGCAAGGATAAAGAATAATGATAAATCCAACAAGCATCTCACAACATGGATGAATCCGGAGGGCATTACCTGAGTGAAATAAGTCAATCACAAAAGAACAAATATTGAAATATTGTATGAGACCACTACTATAAAAACTCATGAAAAGATTTACACATAAAAAGAAATGATGTTTGATGGTTACGGGTTGGGGGGATGGAAAAACACTAAACAGACAATAGATAAGTGGTAACTTTGGTGAAGGGTAAGGCAGTACACAATACTGAGGAAGACAGCACAACTTGTCCAAGGCAAGGTCATGGAAGCTCCATAGACACATCCAAACTCCTTGAGGAACCAAATTACCGGGCTGAGAGCTGTGGGGACCATGGTGAAGCCTCAACCAGGCTTCCCCGGCTCGGCCACGGTTCCGACCCCCCACCCCCACCCCACCCCCACACACACAACCCCGCTCGTAGCCGGCCAAACTATCGTTTCTAACTAGTTTAGCCCTAAGATGCTGCGGCCCTAACCGCGGTTTGAATTTGGCGCCGGAATCCCGCACGTGGGCTACCCAGAATCTTGGCGCCTACGCAGGACCTGAAGAGCTGTGTCCTCCACCTGACCCCAGACCTGAATGTCGCCAGAGAGGACGATGTCTTCCAGCATACCACGGTGCCGTATCGCATTTGCAAAGCTAAAGGTCCCTTCCTTTGCAACGATTCAGCACCCAGACCTCCAAATATGGGCATGGGAGGGATCGAGGTTTCAGATTTCAGGCACCAATCCCTACCCCCTGGGGACTGAGGACATAAAAGCTCTCTGCTCCATTGGAGCAGGGAGCCCGTGGTCTTTTGGCCACTAGTCCCCACGTTGCTTCTTGTCTGGGCAGACAGTAAATTGCCACTTTCTATTTCCCTTGCAACTGGTGTGTGTGGTGTCTTATTTCACTTGGCTAACAGGACAGGACAAGAACACACGTTGTATTACAATGATCTCGGGGAACATCTAGCTCAATTGGCATAACCTAGTTTATAAAGAAAAGGTTCTACATTCTACTTTGATGAGTAGCGTCTGGGGTCTTAAAAGCTTGTAAGCAGCCATCTAAGATACTCCACTGTCGGCACCCTGTCTGGAGCAAGGGAGAATGAAGAAAATCAAAGACACAAGGGAAAGATTAGTGCAAAGGACTAATGGACCACAACTACCACAGCCTCCACCAGACTGAGTCCAGCACAACTAGATGGTGCCCGGCTACCACCACTGACTGCTCTGACAGAGATCACAATAGAGGGTCCCGGACAGAGCTGGAGAGAAACGTAGAACAAAATTCTAACAAAAAAAAGACAAGACTTACTGGTCTGACAGAGACTGGTGAAACCCGGAAAATATGGCCCCTGGACACCCTTTTAGCTCAGTAATGAAGTCACTCCTGAGGTTCACCCTTCTGCCAAAGATTAGACAGACCCATAAAACAAAATGAGAGTAAATGGGCACACCAGCCCAGGGGCAAGGACAATGGGGAACCTAAGGTTGAGAAGGGGAGAGTGTTGACATGTCATGGGGTTGACAATCCATGTCACAAAACAATATGTGTATTAACTGTTTTAAAGAAAAGCTAGTTTGCTCTGTAAACCTTCATATAAAGTACAATTAAAAAAAAAGAATTAATGCTTAGCTGCCATTGAGAATAAATGGATCTGTAAAAGCCAAAAAAAAAAAAAGTTAAGCTGCCACGCCTTAGAGAATAAAGTCACACTTTAATTTTAAAATAAAGCTTCTAATTTTGTTGGATCAGTGTTGCTCACTCTTTCAGCTTAATTCCTCCTTTCCTGTTCTATAAAATTATAGAGATAAAGAAAGCAATAATGCTAACAGGATCAACACTGCTCACCATTAGTGGTGGATGCCATGTTTTTTGTTTATGTTTTCCCAGCCCTCAGTGAACTCCTGGAGCTGAAGTAAACCTGTACTTGCTCCTCCACCTGTCTGCTAAGCTGACTGCTTTCCTATTGGTTCTTCCTTCTTACCTCCACACCCCCAGCCAACCAGCAAGTTCTCCTCTTTAAGGCTCATCTAAGGGGTCACCTGCATGGAAGAAATAGGAGAAGTCTTCAAGAGAGAAGCATTTGTCTGCTTAGATAACGTATCACCATGTTCGTACAGGCTGGGTCTTATCAGCTGGCTAGGATCTGGATAGTAGAAAAGGATTGGGAAGGTAGTTCACAAGGGAAGAGAAAACAGGTAGGAAAGCATAACGTCTGTTTAGAAGCCCATATTACACTGGAACTGCTCAAATATATGACTGAGCATTTATCTTTGATTGCTGGTAACCAAATTGGACTGTATTTCAGCTGTGTCACTAACTAGCCCTGTATCCTTGGGAGAAGTTTTTAAACTCTGTTAGCCTTAGCTTGCTCACCTGTAAAATAGGGATAACAATATCTACCTTGAAGAGTTTACTGAAAGATTACTGATCTTGTGTGTAGTGCCTAGTATGGTAAATGGAAATAATAAAACAAACAAACAAAGATTACAGCCAAGAAAACCCTATGATGCAATTCTGCTCTGTAACACGTGGAGTCTCCATGAGTCGGAATTGACTCGATGGCAACAGGTTTTTAAAAATTATTTTATGTACATGGATTGTTTTGAAGGTTTTATATTCATTAATTCATGTAATCCTCCCAGCAACTCTATGATGTCCAGTTTTCTCCATTTCACAGATGGGAAAACTGAGGTACAGATTCTCTGGCCCTAGGGCACAAAGCTAGTAAGTGATGACTGGGTTTGCAAACCCAGTAATCTGACTCCAGGTACTGAGCTCTAGCCTCTGGGCGAATTTGAAGCTCCAACTTTTCAGTTAGTAGCCCAGCTCTTCTGTTTGCCCCTCACAGGGACTCCGGTAGAACTCCTATCACATACAAAATCCTACTCGAGGCTTTTCCTACTCATTGTTTGGAAGCATAGCTCAGGTGAAGACAGCATGGAATCCTCCTGGCAGCCTAACACTGTTACACTCCCAGCATTTCACGCTGATGAAACTGGAGGCCAGATCATTTCCCTCCCCTGTGCGGTTAAGAAAGAAATAACTATACTAATTATAATTATAATTGTTTTTCCAAAGATAAAATGATGTTCTCTGGAGAGAGTGCCAGCTCAGTAAAAATGCTAGCAGCAAAGACTACAAACTGTGAAGACTTTAAATCTAGGGACAGCCAGAAGTTTTATTTCCACAGTTCTTAAAAACTGCACAGCACTTGCAAAATCTGAAATGATGCCCAAGAATCACACAGATTTAATTATTTGAAGTTAAACTAGCTACTTTTGCCAATTACTTTTAAAGGAAAAAAAAAACAGCATGTATTAAGGAGAAATGTGTTTTATAATTCAGTAGTTAAGAAGACATTCTATAAGAACAGAAAACAAATACGTGAAATAAAGAGATGATATAAGCTTAAATTCTGGGCTAAACCCCACACCCTAAAAATAGAAAAAAATCTACACTCAAAAAGTTAGTATTTTTGGTAATATTACCACCTTCAGCCCATCATCTTTCTTCCCCCCAAAACTGTACATATGGATATGCCCATTGAGAAATGCTTTTAATTCTCCTGGAATCCAGATTTCTAGGGGCCACGGAGTTGGGGTGACCCACCCAGGCTATTGACCTGAAGGTGATCTTTTGAACCTTGACCCTGGAGCAAACTGGTCTCCTAAAATTACCTTTAAGTTAAACAGTAGCCTTGCTAATTAGTCAGATCATTTTGCTTTAGGCATCATGCTAATTTGAAGAATTCAGTCAGATTTGGGAAACAGGAGGTCTAGGGTGGAACTAGAAGCTGTGTTTCAGGGTAAATTGTTATTATGTAAACACCGTTCCCTGGCCTTTTTCCATGACAATGACAATAAGATGGGTTATAGGAGTCTTTGGAGGTTCTCTCATCTTCGGAACATTTTTGACTCCCTAGTTGAAATGTTACCCTGATTTGCAAATAGTATATTAAATAAGTTTCAATCAACTTCTAGTATTGGCTTAATATGATTTTTGTTTTAACACCTTGTGAGTACACGCGCGCACACACACAGCAATGAAAGGACAATTCTGATAATATTTAAATTTATGTAAGGCAGCATCAAACGACGCATTGCATTGGGCAAATCTGCTGCAAAAGACCTCTTTAAAGTGTTAAAAAGCAAAGATGTCACCTTGAAGACTAAGTTGCACCTGACTCAAGCCATGGTGTTTTCAATTGCCTCATACGCATGCAAAAGTTGGACAAAGAATAAGGAAGACCGAAGAAGAATTGACACCTTTGAATTACAGTGTTGGCAAAGAATATTGAATATACCATGGACTGCCAAATGAACCAACAAACCTGTCTTGGAAGAAATACAGCCAGAATGCCCCTTAGAAGCAAGGATGGCGAGATTACATCTCACGTACTTTGGACATGTTATCAGGAGGGATCAGTTCCTGGAGAAGGACATCATGCTTGGTAAACCAGAGGGTCAGCAAAAAAGAGGAAGACCCTCCACGAGATGGATTGACACAGTGGCTGCAACAATGGGCTCAAGCATAACAATGATTATGAGGATGGCACAGGACTGGGCAGCGTTTCATTCTGTTGTACATAAGGTTGCTATGAGTTGGAACTGACTAGACAGTACCTAACAACAACAAAGGCAGCATAACACTCTAGAAAGAACATGGAGTTTTGGGGTTGGCAAGACTGGGTTTGAATCTTGCCTTTACTACAATTTAAGTGTGACCTTGGACAACTTATTAAACCTCTAAGTCCCTGTTTCCCACCTTTTTTACAGTGTATGCATTGGCACTCGAGAACGCTAAGTGGGAGGGAACTAATTTAGGAACTTCTTTGATACTAGGAGTCCCTAGGTGGTGCCAATGGTTAAGCACTAGACTACTAACCATAAAGGTTGCCAGTTTGAACTCACCCACTCAGAGGCACCTTGAAAACAAGGCCTGATGATCTGCTTCCAAAACGTCACAGCCTTAAAAACCCTGTGGAGCACAGTTCTACTCTGACACATATAGGGTCACCATGAGTTGGAGTCCACTGGATGGCAACTGGTTTGTTTTTTGTGATACACAAAAAAAGGTTACCATGAATTGGAATTGACTTGAAGGCAACTAACAACAACAGATGTTTGACAAATCTTGGTTCCCTTCCCTTCCATTCATTCAGCAGAAAACTGAAACTACCTATATTCCCCCTCCCTTTATTGTGTATGTTAGCATAACTTTACTATTCTGTTGTCTTTATTAGCACAGCTTCACCATTCCAGAATACTTTTGCCCAAGCGAACAACCTGGTTGTTCATTATAGGAATTTCCCAAAAGACCCATCAACTCTTCATAGGAATCAATGTCCTAACACTCCTCCTTGCTTCAAAAACAACCATCTTAATTGAGGCCCTGGGAGGACATGAATATTATCATGTTTCTGCTTCATTTGGCTTTCTGAGCAAATTTTACTGGTGTCTGGGTGAAAGAACAAGTCTTAGAAGTTAAAGGTCTATTAGATAGCGAAAGATTTACCTCCCCAGCAGTATGTGTTTACATTTCAATGAAAGATACAACCAAGAACTCCAAAATAGGGAGATTGTGCAGTGGCTAGTGAGGTAAGTGAAAGTCGAGGAGAAAGTCTAATGTGAAGAAAAATTTGCCCATGTGTTGCTGTTGTGAGTTGCAGTCGAGTTGGTTCTGACTCATGGTGACCTCGTGTGTACAGAGTAGAACTGCTCCATAGGGTTTTCCAGGCTGTGACCTTTCAGAAGGAAAGCGCCAGGCCTGTCTTCCGAGGCACCTCTGGGTGGGTTTGAACCTCCAACTTTCCAGCTAGTAGTCAAGTGCTTAACCACTGTGCCATCCAGGGACTCCTAGACTACTGTTACTGTTGTTAGGTGCTGTCGAGTCAGTTCTGACCCATAGGGAATAGAACTGTCCCATAGGGTTTCCAAGGACCAGCTGGTGGATTTGAACTGCTGACCTTTTGGTTAGCAGCTGAGCTCTTAACCACTACACCACCAGGGCTAGATTATTAGAAAGTGATAAAATGGTAGAGGGGAGAAAGTAGAAGACTAAGGGGAATCAGGAGTGCCTGAGGAGGGGCAGGCCGGCTATAGGATCGTGAAGAGTGAGATTTGAGCAAAAACTTGCAGAAAGTGAGGGAATTAGCCTGGTGGACATCTGGGAGAACCGCAGCCAGGCAGAGGGAACAGCCAAAGCCGAAGCTTCAAGGCAGAAGCGTGTGTTACTCTCCCGAGAGCCGAAATCATCCAGTGTATCGACTTCACAAAGCATCTGCTAAAGTTGCAAGTAATTCCAAAATGGTTCCTCTGATTCAACCTTGGCACATTTGTCTGTTTCAACACCCACATTGTTTTTGTGATTCAGCTCCCATCAGAAATGCAACACTACAACGGTAAGTATGCAAGAAACAGGAGTTAATAAATTATACCTGACATTTCCAGACAGGAGTCTCTTCAAAAGGATCACACTTCAGGGTGCTTAGGAAACTAAATATTTTATAGGATTTGCAGCAAGAAAATGCCACAAGTAAGGCAAAAGTTTTAATGGCAAAAAACAAAAGGTATTGAAATGTCTTTGCCTGTCTAAGCCCTTTTGCAGTGCATGAGAATCAAATCTCAGCTTCTAAAACACAGTAAAAGATTATTGCTGATTGTGAAAATGCTTTGGTACTTTTTATTTTATTAAATTAATAAAACGAAGTCAGACTCATACCATAAACAGGTAGAGAGCACTTATTATGCTCAAGAGCTACACCAGGCAAAAAATGAGACAAGTCCTGTCCTCAGGGAATTCAATTTGAAGCATATAGAGAAATATGTCAATAAATAGTTGCAATACAAATGGTAGCAAATAATAACAGAAGGACAATTCATCAGGGTGTTGAGGAAGAGGTACTGGAGCTAGGATTTTAAAGATGACAATAACAAACACAACAATATTTGTAGTGTGTCAGGCACCATTCTAAGAGCTTTACAACTAGTAGCTCACTTAATCTTAGTCACATTGCCATGGGTTAAAAATTGTTTTTGATCCCATATATAGATGAGACAAATGATGCACAGGGAAGTTAAGGGATTTGCTCAAGATTAGCACAGCTAATAATTGTTGTTGTTAGGTGCCATCAAGTTGGTTCCGACTCATAGCGACCCTGTTTACAGCAGAACAAAACACTGCCCGGTTCTGCACCATCCTCACAATCATTGCTATGTTGAGTCCATTGTTGCAGCCACTATGTCAATCCATCTTGTTGAGGGTCTTCTTATTCACTGACCCTCTACCTTATGAAGCATAATGTCCTTCTCCAGGGACTGTTGCCTTCTGATAACATGTCCAAAGTATGTGACACGAAGTCTCACCATCCTCGCTTCCAAGGAGCACTCTGGCCGTACTTCTTCCAAGACAGATTTGTTCATTCTTTTGGCAGTCCATGGTATATTCAATATTCTTTCCCAACACTGTAATTCAAAGGCATCAATTCTTCTTCAGTCTTACTTATTCCTTGTCCAGCTTTCGTGTGCACATGAGGTGACTGAAAATGTCATGGCTTGGGTCAGGTGCACCTTAATCCTCAAGGTGACATCTTTGCTTTTTAACACTTGAAAGATGTCTTTTGCAGCAGATTTGCCCAGTGAAATACTTAGTATACATAGATAATAAGTAACTCAGCCAAAATAGAGTCCATGCAATCTGGTACCCAGTTAGGTGCTTACCTATGCTTCTATGCTTCTTCTCTAATGAGTGGAAATTTCTCTGCCCAGGCAGAGAAAGGGAGAAGGACATTTGACAGAGCTGGATCAGCGTTTGTAAAAGTGTTGGGAATCAAGAAGAGCAATTCTGTCCACCCACCTCTATGTGGTCTGCTTAACCAAAACACCAGGCAGTCACTGGAGTAGCAGCTGAGTTATTCAAGCCCTAGTGTTGGAGCAGGTGCTTTGGCAAAACAAAACAATCAAACAAAAACTGCTACCTCACAAATGTATGAACAAAGGCACTTTAAATTTCTACTACCAAGATCGTTTCTTTGGATCACAGCCATGTCTCCAAAACTATCCTCCCGCCACATCATAAAGGGTCCTGCAAGCAGGAGGCACAGATCATTATTTCCTTGGTGTCTTAGGCTGGGTTCTCTAGAGGAGGAAAACCAGTGAAGTGGATATATTATATATAAATACATATATACATGAAATGGCTCACACAGTTGTGGAGACTGGCCAGTCCCAAATCCTTGGGTCAGGCGTCAGGCTGGAAGTTTCTCCTGACTCATGTGGTTGCAGGGGCTGACAAACCAAAATCAGCAAGTCAGGCAGGAGGCTGCTGGCTCACAGGGTTGCAGGAGCAAATGAATCCCAAAATCTGCAGGTCAGGCGGAAGGCTGCTGGCTTGCATCCCAAGAACCAGAGGTCAGAGGATACCAAGTAGGATGTAGGATCAAGAGAGCAAGCTTTGCCAGACTACCCATGTATACTGGATGCAGGCCATACTTCAGGGAAACTCTTCTTTCAACTAATTGAATAAGATCACAAAATGGAAGATGATCACATACTATCTGCCAAACCACTGAGAATCATGGCCTAGTCAAGTTGACACATAACCTTAGCCATAACACTTGGGAATAAGAAGAAGAAAAGGTCTGGAGCAGAGACTGTAGCTGGAGGAGGCCAGCCTTGGTGGTGGAGGTCAGTTCCCTGGGAGTGTTCTGGCCTTTGAAAGGAAGACTATGGTTAGAGTCCTTTGTACCCTATGTGTCTCCAGACAAAGAAAGAGCATGAGCAGGGCTAACTGGAGATATTACTCCCATTCATGTAACTCTCATATCCCATATCTGGATACTTGCAAGACTAACTGGTTCTCTGCCTTCAGTTTGCACCCCTTTCTGGAATCTGAAACCTTCCTAACTAAATCTCACTCCATTCTTTAAAACTCCCAGTGACTCCCCTTTGCCTTCATAATAGCACAGCACTCCATTTCTCCATCATTACACCTTCATTGAGACCTCTAACTCATCTCCTGAGCCAGAGCAAATACATGCCATGCTTCAACCACTTTCAGCTACAAGACCCAATGCACCCTGCCGCTGTTCAGTGGGTTTTCTCTGCCAGCAAACACTTGTCATCCCTCAACACCTTCCTCCCACCTGTGAAGCTTCTCTTGACTTCCATTTAGAGTTTTACCTTCATTGTGACGTTTAGCAGTCTGCCTCCACCAGCAAGTGGTCCTTTGCCCTGAGCTCACCTGGGGAACGTGTACAAGATACCAGTGCTTGGGCCCCTTTCCCAGGGATCCGAACCCAGGTGGTCTGAAGCGAGCCCTGGATAGAGGAACTTTGTGTTCCTGAAGGGCTGGGACCCTGGTGTTTGTCCTCAGCATCTTCTCCTGTCCCCAACATAAGGTAGGACTTCAATCCCAAATCATTTATCTGTTGAATGCGTAAGACAAGCACCGTTCACAACCACGCTATGAGTCAGTACTACGGTTATCCCATTATGCAGCTGACGCAAGGAAATTAAGTGATTTGCCCAAGGTTACAGGGAGTGGCAGATCCAGGACTTGATTTTAATTCTTCTGATTACAAGTCCAGTGTTCTACCTCCTATACTGCACTGCCTGCTCCTGCGGAGGAAGAAGATCTGAGGAAGGTCAGCATCCAGCAATGTGCCCACCACAGACAGGAACTAGAAGAACCAGCCCCATTTGAAGGAAAACATTCTCTGTTAGTTATATCAATGCCATGTCTGGGGTGGGGGAGGGGAGCTCGTGCCACTTGCTTCTTCTGTAAACTTTCTTGAATTTTGAAGGCTCTCCTTAAAGCTCATGCTTCCTTAAAACTTTTCCCATCCTCTTATTTTTAATGAATTATGAGCAATCACTTATTTATAACCCATTTACAGCTGCCTTTACGGGGGAGAAAATGAATTACTTGTCAAAGTAATTACCCTTTTTATAGATTTAGAACAAACGCTCATAGCCCATTCCTTTCTAAATGGCCTTTGTGCTAGGTTTCTGCTGTCTCCTTTGGCCTGCTTGTTATGGGTCCTTCCCGGGGCTATTTTTCTAACCCATTCTAGACCAGTTTATCTAGAAGCTGGCTCCCTCATGCAACAGACAGAGCATTTTGAGGAAAAGGCTGTTCCTTTCCCAAAGATGAGCAGAGCCTTAGACATACGCAGCCTTCTCTGGACACACAGGCTCGTAAAATAACTTCAGAGATGATATTATTTTAGGTAGGTAATACAATTGAACAGCCAGGAAGCAAGAGGGGAAGCCTTGCCGCTTATGTGTCTTAAGGCGGGAAATGTTTGAGCATTCATGCCAAAGGAAAAACAACTACCACCAATTAGTGGTTATTACCTTGACTTAATAGTGAATATTTATATTTGGATATAGGAGCCTGGAAATGCAAGCGGTTTGCAGTTGACTGCTAATGTAAAGGTTGGCAGTTTGAACCCACCCACCTGCTCCATGGAAGACAGGACTGGTGATCTGCTTCGGTAAACTTTGCAGCCACATTACAGCCAAGAAAATCTTGTCCTCGGTTCTACTCTGTAACGCATGGGGTCACCATGAGTCAGAATCAACTCAATGGCAATTTTTTTTTTTTAATTTTTTGGTTTATATATGCATATGTGGAAACCCTGGCGGCATAGTGGTTAAGAGTTCGGCTGCTAACCAAAAGGTCGGCACTTTGATTCACCAGGCACTCCTTGGAAACCCTATGGGGAAGTTCTACTCTGTCCTGTAAGGTCACTATGAGTTGGAATCGACTCGACGGCAATGGGTTTGGTTTTTTGGTTTATGCATATGTAACCATATACAGAGTAATATATTATTCATTCAGTCATCATTCATACAATTTCTATGAACTTTTTACCCCATTGCCATCGAGCTGATTCCACCTCATAGCGACCCTATTAGTCCTGTGAAAGTCACCGTCTCTTGTTACTCTATTTACACATTTCCTTTGTAATTCGATTTTTACTCAATATTAGAAGTCTAAAATGCTCCTAACACCAAATATAATTTTTTGGAGGTGATATTAAACTAATTTAAAAGAGTGAGGTTAAAAAATTCAGTAGACTTCTAAGTTCATTACAGATTGCATTTCATTGGTTTGGGTTAGTTAAGGAAAAGAGTTTTTAAATACAAATGTATTAGGCCTATAGTCAACATTATCCTAGTATCTGCTACCTGACCATAGCCTCAGAAACTGCCAGATCTGGCCTTTCATTCCTTCTTTCTGATGATTACAAGGAAGACTTTGAACTTCGTTCCAGAGTTAGCCTAAAAATTAACTGATAAATGGACTGTAAGAAGTCTAAAGATACTTTTAGCTTATGATGAGTGACTTTCAAGCTTTATTCAGGAATGAAAGTTACGCCATAAGCGGCTGTGAGATTTTAGGCGAGTCACTGGTCCCCCTCATGGCCTCAGTTTCCTTATTAGTGAAATGAAGCATCTATGAATCTATGATGAAAGTCTAGGAAGGATGGTGTAATCTGTAGGAGGGAAAAAGGAGTTGCAGATCATATGGAAGAGTTAGCAATGGAGTCTTATAGCCACACTATGGAAAATGTAGGGTGCGTGTCCCTCTAGGCCCAGTCCACACCTGGGCATCCAATCTTGCCTGCCCCTCAGAGTTGCGGAGAAGAGGAGAATTGGTGGAAGGAGATGGAGGGAATGGGAGGCGAGAGAGAAAATGAGTGAGTGAATGAATAAATCAGTCAGTGAATGACATGAGCCGCTCCATGAGTGAAGGCAATGGGTTAGCATTCACTGTTACAGATTAAATTTTGTCCCACAGAAAGCTATGCTGAAGTCCTAACCCCTGGTACCTATGAACATGACCTTGGTTGGCAATAGGATCTTTGAAGATGTTATCAGTTAAGTTGGTATGAGGTCATATAGGAGGAAGGTGGGTCCTAATCTAATCTTAGTGGTGTTCTACAAAAGAGAAGAGACAGAGAGAGACATACAGAGGGAAGATGGACACGTGGCCATGAAGTTATACCTGCAGCTGTAAGGAGGGCCTGATGCTACCAGCTGCTCACAGAGACAAGAAAGGATCTTCCCCTGGGGACTTCAGAGAGAGCGTGGCCCTGCTGACCCTCTGAACTCAGACTTCTAGCCTCCAAAACTGTGAAAGAATAAATTTCTGTTCTTACAAAACACCTGATTTGTGGTATTTTGTCATAGCAGCCGCAAG
The DNA here is from genome assembly GCA_030035585.1 of Dugong dugon. Classification (NCBI taxonomy): domain Eukaryota; kingdom Metazoa; phylum Chordata; class Mammalia; order Sirenia; family Dugongidae; genus Dugong; species Dugong dugon. The sequence continues at coordinate 14,249,129 of CM057469.1, read as the reverse complement.
AAATAAATACACTCACCAAGCCTGATGCTGGGTGCAAATCTGGGCAGAAACTATAGCTGCCAGAGTCCCTACAGCCTCTAGCCCTTTTAAGGTCTTCTACCAATCTTCTGTAACAAGAGAGTAGAGCCACCCTGCTTGGGCTCAGTAGCCCTGCAGCCCTTCTGCGGTGAGAGAACATGCCCCAGTGTGAAGGAGCCTGGCCAGGCGTATTCCCCACCCTGCAGCTTCCTCACAGTTGCTGTTTATCTTGAAGACTTTCAAATGATGGTTGTAATTCCAGAAAATTTGTGTTTGAATTATAGCACTTCAGATAGAAAAGAACCTAAAACTTACTCAATTCCACCCTTTAACTTTATGGATGTATAAAACAAAAACCACATTTTATTACAACATACACAAAATAATACTTTAAAGTATCCAAAGACTTCAAAATATGAGTATTCAGTGATGATGACACACTTTATAGAAGACCTCCATTGAAAGGTGACCTATCCATCCATTCCCTTCTGATGGTATACAATGGTGTCTCATTGTGGTTTTAATTTTTTTCCCCTAATGACCAACAGTGTTGAAAAGATTTTCATGTGCTTATTTGCCAACCATATATCTTCTTTGGTAAAATGTCTTTTCAAATTCCTGTGTTTATTCAGTGTAAATCTGTTGGGTAGTTAGTACTCAATAGTACATGCCAGGCACTGTTCTAGGCCCTGGGGATCCTGTAGTGAATGAAATAATGTCTCTAATCTCATAGAGCAGACAGCCTACTGAAGGGAGACAAAGATTTAACAATTTGGATAGTGATAAGAATTATGAAGAAAAATTAAGCAGAGGAAGGGAATAGAGAGTGAGAGTTTGGGACTGTGCTAGTTTATAGAGGCTGGTTACATGTGGGCAGAAAGTGAAGGGAGAGAGGGAGTCATGTGCCTGCTTTGGGGAAACATGTTCCAGACAAAGGCAACGGCAACTGCAAAGGTCCTGTGGTGGGGCCTTGTTTAGTATGCTCCAGAATAGGAAGGGGTCAGAGGAGCTGAGCTGGAGTGAGGGAGAAAATGGTAGGAAGTGAGGGCAGGGAGGTCTTGGGGGCCAGCTCATGCAGGGCGTTGAAGATTTTGGACTTGACTCTGAGTGAGAGGGGAAGCGATTGGAAGATTTAGAGAAGACAAGTGATATGATCTGACTTACATATTAAAAGCATCACTTTGTAGGGAGAGGGTGGATGGAACACAGGTTGGCTGCTGTTTTTGTTATTATTACTATTATTCGCTGGTCTCTCTCCTGACTGGAGGAAGCAAATGTCTCTCCTTTTCTTAGAATGGGTACCAGATGCTCGGACCTGAAAATGTGGCTCAATCCCCGAGAGATACTGCTATACGATTGTTGTTGTTAGGTGCTGTCGAGTCAACTATGACTCATAGAGACCCCATGTGACAGACTAGAACTACCCCATAAGCTTTTCTAGGCTGTAATTTTTACAAACGAGATCACCAGGTCTTTCTCCCATGGAGCCGCTGGGTGGGTTCGAACTGCCAACCTTTCAGTTACCAGCCAAGTGCTTAACCGTTGGCTGTCTTGGTTTCTTACAAAATTGACTTTTCTCCAAAACCTAATAGGATAAATAAAACATGACAGAGTCACACAATGAACTATTATGTAGCAGTTAAAAGAGAATGGATTATATTTATATCCACCTATCTATGTCAGTAGAGTCCCTGGGTGGTGCAAATTGTTAACACACTCAGCTGTTAATCGAAAGGCTGGAGATTCAAGTCCACCCAGAGGCATCTCAGAAGAAAGGCCTGGCAATCTACTTCTGAAAAATCAGCCATTGAAAACTCTATGGAGCACAGTCCTACTCTGACACACATGGAGCTGCCATGAGTTGGAATAGATTCGATGACAGCTTTTTTTTAAATCTTTATCTGCGTGGGTCTCAAAAATATAATTTTAAGTGAAGAAATTAAGTTGCGACTGCAGCATTCCAGTGGCCTATAAATTGGTAGAAAGAGAAGAGAAGGGGGGAGAGAGAGAGATTAGGCTAAGTTCTCAATGTATTTCTAAAAGGACACAACAATTCAGCTGACATGCAGAGGTCTCATAGCAGAAGCAGATGCACTCTGTCTTGATGCCCCTTCTCTTGATGCCACACTTGTCCCTGACAGGTATGTACAGCTGTTTGTGAAGCTGCCCATGCGTGGAAGGTCTTGCTGGATCAGAGAAGCCCAGTCTCTAGCTGAGTCCTTTTTTCACTTGGGATTCACATCACTTGTTAGGAAGAACTTACCCAAAGGGATGCACTTCCACGGAAGGGAATGTTGACAATTTCTGGGCTCCCCTTGTCCTTGAACCAAACTCAACATCAGCAAGGCCATGTCCACATCCAGGGAAAAGCAGAGCCCGTGGCCAGGCATCCTTAAATTGCATGTTTCTGCTTTTCTTTCCAGGGAAAGTTTTTCACTAATATGCTGGCCAGGGTTCCCTGCAGAATATAATTAAGTGCTCACTGTGGGGAAGTGTATTAGTTTCGTAGGGCTGCTATAACTAAGTATCACAAGCAGCGTGGCTTATAGCAACAGAGATTTATTGTCTCACAGTTCTGGAGGCTAGAAGTGCAAAATCAAGGTGTGGGCAGGGCCACGCTCTCTCCGAAAGCTCAAGGGAAGATCCTTCCTTGCTTCTTCCAGTGTCTGGTGGTTCCTGACAATCCTTGGCACTCCTTGACTTGTAGATGTGTCACTCCAATACCTACCTCCATCTTTACGTGGCCGTCTTCCCTTTGTGTCTGTGACTCTTCTCTTTTTCTAAGGACATCACTCACATGATTAGGACCCACTCTACTCCAGTATGACCTCATGTTAATTTAACCGATAACACAGCATCTTCAAAGACCCTATTTAAAATAAGGTCACATTCACAGGTTCTGGGGGTTAGGACTTCATATCTTTTTCACGGACATAATTCAGCTCATAACAGGAAGGAAGGATATGCTCAAGGAAAGTTAGGATTCGTATAAGTTGGAACAGAAGGGGTGGTATTCTTGGAGATAGGTCATTAAAGATGATTAAGATTTTAAAAGGTAAAAAGAAAGACATAGGTTAAGGAATTACAGATAAAAGGGAACATTCGAGCAAAGGTGCAGAGGTGTTCCCAATGAGTTACTTAACCCTTAAGTCACATTGCATAGAAGTTGTGCCAAACAAGGGTTGATTCTCTTACATGGGAATGATAGTCAAGTCACTGTTCAGGCACTGTGTACTGCAGCCATAAATGTCACCAGGGATCATTTGATTCAGTTACCTCTTCCTGAGAATATCTGGAGAGTGTCCTCAAAGACAACAAAATTATTAGCTGAGAAGAAATCAAAATCACCCTTTGGATATGAACTATATAAAAGCAAAAAGGGAGAGACTTTGTTTTGCTTACTTTGTATATGTTATCAGGAGAGACCAATCCCTGAAGAAGGACATCATGCTTGGTAAAGTAGAGGGTCAGCAAAAAAGAGAAAGACCATCGGTGAGATGGGCTGACACAGTGGCTGCAGCAACGGGCTCAAGCATATCTACTATTGTGAGGATGGTGCAGGACTGAGCAACATTTCGTTCAGTGGGACGGAGCCGACTTGACGGCATCCAGCAACAAATAATACAATAACCTATTGCTGTCAGGTTGATTCCGACTCATGATGACCCTGTGTATTACAGAGTAGAACTGAGCTCCACAGGGTTTTCTTGGCTGTAATCTTTACAAAAGCAGATCACCAGGACTTTCTTCCACAGCACCACCGGGTGGGTTTGAACTGCCAACCTTGTGGTCAGTAGCCGAGAGCAAACCATTTGTGCCACTCAGGGACCTAGTAACACAATACACTTGGTGAATGTACCTTTGAAGCCCTTAACAAAGAGAGGCTGGAGTGGCATCTCTGTCATTGTCATTGTTTGGAGGTTCTTCTTTTGTCAACGCAGCTCTCCAATCTGGGTCCCCTGCTCCGCTGGGTCTCCAGTATGGATCTCCAGTTGGATTCTGTATCCTATTTTGTTCCAGTCTTCCCTTGGTCAATGCTGGTATGCTAACTAGTCTCCAACTTTTCAACGTCCTCTCCTTAGACAGGCTTTCTATTTCAACTTATGAGAGTTCAGCAATTGCATTGCCACAGTCTTTGCTATTTTTGTTTCTGTCCCTAACTGCTATTGGAAAAAGTGGTGCCATGCTGGCACTGCAGAGGTTGTGAATTAAGTCTCCATATCCTCTGTGTGGGGGCAGTGGTGTTCAGTGATAGAATTCTCACCTTCCATATGGGAGACCCAGGTTCAATTCCTCGCCTATGCACCTCATGTTCAGCGACCACCCACCTGTCAGTGGAGGCTTACATGTTCCTGTGATGCTGAACAGGTTTCAGTGGAGCTTCCAGACTAAGACAGACTAGGAAGAAAGGCCTGGCAATCTACTTCCAAAAATCAGCCAATGAAAACCTTATGAATCACAAAAGTCTGCTGTCACGGAGTTCCCATGAGTCAGGGTGCAGACTCAAAGGTAGCTAACAACAGCAACATTCTCTGCGCTGCTGCAGTGGGAAAGGGTTTCAAGTTTTCTGTGGCATTAATTGGGGTAACAGCTATTTTCTGGCCTGTAAGACCCCTCCCGTTATCAAAATTGCCCTTTCTCTTACGGTGACATCATGTGCAGCAGAAGAATATGTTTTAAAGTAAATGGGGGGGTGGGATTTTGGATTTAAATTCTGACTTGATTCTATTAATTGAGTGACCACCTAAGAACATTAATTTAACCTCTTTGATAATCCAGTTCATTTACCCAAAAATGGAGAAGGTAATGATTATCTCAGAGCTATGAGGACTAAATGAGGCAACATGTCAAATCATCTTAAAGAAGGCACACAATAATTCCTCCCTTCCTCCTCTCATTAAACCTGTCCCAGCTGCAAGGGAACCCCATGCCCAGTGCAGCAATGGGTTAGACAAAAAGGGACTAAATTCGTTGCCATCAAGTTGATTCCAACTCATAACAACCCTATAGGACAGAGGCGAACTGCCCCATAGGGTTTCCAAGGAGTGGCTCGTGGATTCGAACTGCTGACCTTTTGGTTAGCAGCTGAACTCTTAACCACTGCGCCTCCAGGGCTTCCTTACAAGGGACTAGTTTAGTTTAATTCCTTCTTTGCTAGCGCAGAGAGATTTACCTGCAATGCTGCTGCTTGAAATGGCAAAAAGAAAAACATGTAAAAGAAAGAAAAGCAAAAAGAAAGAGAAAGAAACAGAAACCTTCATTCTAAATTCAAAAGGACTTGGTTTGACTGATTTCTCCCCACCTAACCAAACCAGTGGCGGTGGAGTTGATTTCAACTCACGGTGACCCCATGTGTGTCAGAGAAGAACTGTGCTCCATAGGGTTTTCAATGGCTGATTTTTTGAAAGTAGACCACCAGGCCTTTCTTCCAAGGCACCTCTGAGTGGACCTGAACCTCCAACCTTGCAGTTAGCAGCCAAGCATGTTAACCATTTGCACCAACCAAGGACTCCTCTCCCCACCTAACCAAACCTAAACCAGTTGTCTTCAAGTCAATTTCAACTCATAGTGACCCCATGTGTTACAGAGTAGAACTGCTCCATAGGGTTTTCTTGACTGTAATCGTTATGAAAACAGATCGCCAGGCCTTTCTTCTGGGGCATTGTTGGCTGGTTCAAACTGCCGACTTTTAGGTTAGTAGTTGAGTGCAAACAGTTTGCACCACCCAGAGACCTTCTCCCCCACTTAAACCAAAAAAACTAAACAAACCAAACCTGTTGCCGTGGAGTCAATTCCAGCTCTAGGACCCACCAAATCAGTCGTCATGGGGCAAGTAATCACAGTGTGAGAGGGAGACTGGCACGGTCCCTTCATCAGAACAGAGTTTATCTTACTGTCCATGCCCATTACACACGTCCCACTGAACATTTACATAGTTACAGTCCTTTCCTCGGCTCTTAGGAAGAAAGCAAGTATCTCCTTCAGCAGTTATTCATTTGTTATCTCGGGCACAAGGCATGGTATTAACACTTTCTTCCTGGTCTTAGTCTCGAATGCCCACCCTATACATTAAACCCAGAATAACTGTGGTCTTCGTTTTCCAGGAACTATTTTTCAGCATTGACTCCTACTATCCTGAAGAGCCTTCCTTCTCAATGGCAAATATGGAAATAAGCTTGCTCTTTTTTAACTGAATAGTGGGTGTGTGTAGAGGTGAGGAAGACACTGAGGAATGCAAGTGATGGTGGGGTTAGAGAAGGATGGTAGACAGTCTGCTTTATGACTTGACTTACCTCTCTGTTCCCGTGGCACAAATGATTAAGCACTGGGCTACTAACCAAAAGGTTGGCGGTTTGAACCCAACCAGAGGCACCTCCTTGCTTCCTAAAGGTCTCAGCCATTGAAAACCCTATGGAGTGCAGTTCTACTCTGCAACATTTGGGACCACCATGAGTCCACTCAACGGCAACTGCTGACTCCAGTTCATCTTTCAAAGTCAAGCCATTTTAGGAAATATTTTTCAAAGGCTTAAGAGTTTCCGGGGATGTTTACAACCTACGATAGTTCTTTGACAGTCAGAAGGGCAGTTTTCTCCTGAGCTATGAAGAGAGATTCATAGGAGGAAATATTTTTAGAAACATAAATTCCATAAACCCCTTCAAAATCAAAAGAGAATGTAGACTTTTCAGTAGTTATTTTGACAATGTTATTTATTACTCTACAGTTGGAGAAAAAAAGAAACATATGGTGTTCGAACACCTTCCAGGTCCATGGACGTGGATTTAGGTTGTTTGTGAAAAACATCTCAGTTCTGTACTTAAATGTCTGCAAAACAGCTGCCACCGCTGCAACAATGAGCAATTCTTGGTGGCATTTGGTAGACTGACAACAAAAGAAATTGGTACTGGAGGTACTACTGATGTCATAGGAATAATTATATGACCAACCAGTTGCTGAAATCTATTTTTAACATAAATCTCAATAATAGACATATAAAAATGAAAGATTTTGTGAATTTGTTAGAGAGAGAATAAAAAGACTCAAATTTAGAGAATTAAAGTAAGCTAGGAAGGTCCTCTGCTCAAACCGTTCTCTGGAAGGTTACTAATGGCCAGTCCAAGTCTTGTTGCCTCATCTTTAACTTCTCTTCACTCCTTCTCTTTCTGGTAATTCTCCTCTCCCTTCTCTTCTAAAGTGTCATACTGTTCTGGTTCTCCTATTTCTCTGAGCACTTTCCTGTCCTTCTCCTACCTCCTCTCCTGAGAAAGTTGAGAGAAGTGGTTAAGAAAATGGGCTTGGAGTCAGACACACAGTGGTATGAATCCCAGCTTGATGACTCTCTGTGTAATCTTGGGGAAATAACTTAATACATGTAAGCCTCAATGTTCTCAACTGTATAATTGAGATTATAAGTGTCCCACCAGAATTGAAGCACCTCTAAAAGCCACCTTCTTTGTACAACTTCAGGGGATCCCACTTTATTCTATGTAAATGTCCCCCAACCCCAGAGTTTGTATAACGTAGCAAGCAGCCCTGGTTCCCCTACAGCTTAAGATCTATGAGGGCAGACAAGGACTATTTTGTTCACCAAGTGCCTAGAATACTGCCTGACACGTAGTAAATATGTACTGAATGGTAGTTCCATCACCATCAGACATCCAGGTTCTTTTTATCTTTATGCCTTACCATCCTGGAGTGTGGATTCTATCCTCAAGGTCACATCATAGTCCAATATGGCTGCTAGAGTGCCAGCCATTGCATCCATACTCTAAGCAGTAGAAAAGTGGAAGGGCAAAGAGTATATTTCTCAGCTAATCGGTTGTCTTTAATGAGCCTTCCCAGAAGTCCCACAACACCTTTCCACTCACAGCTCTTTGCCCTGAACTTAGATATGTGACCATACCTCATTGCAAGGGGCTGGGAAACAGCTTTTGGCTGGGCACATTGCTGCCCATAGAAAATCAGGGTTCTGTATTAAAGAAGAAGGGGAGAATGTACATTGGGTGGGCAGCTAGAAGTCTCTGTCACATAAACTCTTGGCCTAACTCAGACCTCCCAGGACTCTCCTCTGTGATGGTCAGCACTCAGCCCTGGCTTACATGCCCTCAGCACTGGGGAGAGTTTTGTTTGATTTTGTTTCGTTTTGGGCTCTAGTAATTGTTTTCCTGCAACTTTTACCAATTTGTACTTCTGCTCCGTGAAACCATGACTGAATAAATACATTTTTGTGTGTGTGTGTGAAAATGGAAGTTTTATTGAATGACTGGATAGCGGCCCTTCACATTTTTTAAGAAAGCCATTCTGTCATAATGAAGTCTTACCCTCTCCAAGCTAAACTCCCCCAGTTCTTGAAGCCTTTCTTCGTAAGAGGCTACACCATTCTTCTTTCTCCCCTCTGAATGGTCATCAGGTTGTCACAGCCCCTTAGAAAACACAGCCATGACATGGCCAGATTTGGCCATGACGTTTTGCATCTGGGCCAGCCCACTGGGAACATGGGAGAGCTGAACCTGGCTCTGTTCTGTTTCCCAAGATTGAATTAGCTTCTTTGTCAACCATATTACACTACAGGTAGTCCTGGACTTATGACAGGGTTCCGATCTGACGACTCCATCGTAAGTCAGTTCTGATGTGAGTCAAATACCTCTTTTTTTTTTTTTTTTTACATTATTATTGCCTTTTATTATCAGTGTCTTTATAAATCCAATCCTTGAACATCTGCAAGTAAACATCTGAGAATGATATCAGCAAATTACCCACTGCAACAATGTGTGTAGGTAGTACATACCAATAACGATAAGATATACAAACCACTCCCCACCCCTGCCAAAAACAAACAAACAAACAAAAAAAAAACAGACAGTCATAAGTGTGGTTTGTGGTAACTCTAGAATATTGTAAGTGGGGGACTACCTATATTGGCTCATACTGAAGTTGGGTCTGCTAAACTTCCAGGTATTTTTCACATGAACCATTGTTTAGACAAATTCTCCCATTTTGTACTTTATTATGTTTTTAACCCAAATAAATTTATGTTTGACCTTGTTGAATTTTTTAAAATTTTTTTGTACTTCAGATGAAAGTTTACAGAACAAATAGTTTCCATTAAACAGTTAGTACGTATATTGTTTTATGACATTGGTTAACAACCCCATGCCATGTCAACACTCTCCCTTCTCGACATTGGGTTCTCTATTACCAGCTTTCCTGTACCCTCCTTCCTTCTACTCCTTGTCCCTGGGCTGTTGTGCCCCATTAGTCTCATTTTGTTTTAAGGGGCTGTCTGATCTTTGGCTGAAGGGTGAACCTCGGGAGTGACTTTATTACTGAGCTGAAAGGGTGTCCAGGGGACATACTCTTGGGGTTTCTCCAGTCTCTGTCAGACCAGTAAGTCTGGTCTTTTTTTGTGAGTTAGAATTTTGTTCTACATTTTTCTCCAGCTCTGTCCAGGACCCTCTATTGTGATCCCGGTCAGAGCAGTCAGTGGTGGTAGCCAGGCACCATCTAGTCGTACTGGACTCAGTCAGTATGCTGGAGGCTGTGGTAGTTGTAGTCCATTAGTCCTTTGGACTAATGTTTCCCTTATATCTTGTTTTCTTCATTCTCCCTTGCTCCTGAAGGGGTGAGACCAGTGGAATATCTTAGATGGCTGCTCACAGGCTTTTAAGACCCCAGATGCTACCCACCAAAGCAGACTGTAGAACATTTTCTTTATAAACTATGTTATGCCAATTGAGCTAGATGTTCCCGGAGATCATTGACCTTGTTGTATTTTATCTTTAATGTATGGGTTCCACATTTCAGCTTGTTGAGATCTTTTGGAGGTTTGACTCTGCCATTCCTACCCATCCCTCCTCCAGCTTCATGACCCCTTCGGTTCAGAGCAGCCTGCCTTGTAAATGTTGATCCAAGTCAAAATTAGAAGAGCATTGTTAAGGATAAAGCATTGATAAGGACCACAAAAAACCTGCTTTCTGGTTAAATCTGACCCATGCCCTGTGAGAAAGTCTCCTTCACAGTCGTGGACCAAGGCTTGGATGAATGTAGACTGGGGGAGGAACGGACTTTATTGGAAAAAGGCAAAACTTATAAAATGAGGTTTAGCAAGAAAAGAGAAGGTCAGCGTCCTAGTTTCCTAGTGTTGCCATGACAAAATACCACAATGTGGGTGCCTCTAAAGAACAGAAATTCAGGACTTGACTCTAGGAGAAGATCCTTCTTTGTTTCTCTCAGCTTCTTATAGCTGCCAGCAATCCTTGGTGTTCGTAAGCTTGTGGATGCATGTGTGTCTGTTGTCAGTCTTCCTCTTCCCCCTGTGTGTGTCTCTGTGTCCATTCTGCTGTTTTTATAGGACACAACTCAGAAGGAATTAGGTTTAGGACCCACCCTACTCTGGCATGACCTCACTAACATAACAAAAGAAGACAGGGTTGTATTTGCAGGTACAGGGGTTAAGACCTCAACATCTATTCTGGGGGAGACAATTCAACCGGTAAATCAGTTCTCCTTTTCTCCCAATGTCCTCATGAGACGTGGCTGGGGCCTGGCGTTACAGCTGGACTTGCCGTGTGGGGTTGTGTTCCAAAGGAGGGACCTTGCCCCCAACTGCTTTCGCTTCTTTGAGGGCAAATCTAAGAACAACATTACTGGGGAAGGATCGGGCACCTGGCAGTGTGGATTCGGGTGCCAGTTGTTCCCAGAAACTTCCTGGGAAAGCAAGCTTCCAGTGCCTGGAGCCCTTGGGGCCCATGGGATGTTGCAATCCCATCTGCTCAAGTAAGGATGCCATGGGTCCTTTGGGTAGCCGAGTTGAACCACAACCTCCTCCCACTGAAGGAATGAGTGCCCCAAATCCCAGCTGGCTTGTTGCCCAGACAACCTAGAGGGAGTTCCCAGGGTTAGCTTTGCTCAGTTCTGCCTCTCTTAACACCCTCATTAGTTAAAGATTCTTTGGTTTTATCCGTTTATTCGGCTACAAGTTTGTCTAAGAATATTGACTTCCAACCCTAATTCTCTCACTTGTCTACAAAGAAATCAGTAAAAACCTTGTCAAACATACAGCCTTCATCAAACACTGACAGTATGAGTTATATATATGCACACATTTTGATCTACTCCCTCACCGGAACATTAGCTCTTTGAATGCAGAGCCTGTGTATTATTCTGTCATCCACAGTGTTTAAATTCTGCTCTGTACAGAGTAATAGCAGCCATGTTTATTGACTATACTAGTCTAGGCAATGTTCTAGGTCTGTTACATCCGTTATTTACTGAACCCCCACAATTCTTTAAAGAGTAACCATGGATAATGCCCATGGATAATACCCATTGTACAGGTGAAGAAACTGAGGTTCAGAGAAGTAAAGTGTCATGCACATAGTACACACTAAGTAGTAAAGCTGGGATGCTCGAGAACATTAGCCATTAGAGAGATGCAAATCAAAACTTCAAGGAGATACCACGTTACGCTGCAAAACTGCTAATGATTAAAAAAACAGGAAACAAAAAATGCTGGCAAGGTTGCAGGGGGGATTGGAACACTTATCCACTGCTGGTGGGGTTATAAAATGGTACAACCACTATGGAAAGCAGTATGACACTTCCTCAAAAAGTTAGAAATAAAAATCCCTGTGATCCAGCAATCCCACTCCTCAGTATATATCTGAGAGATACAAGAGCAGCGACATGAACAGACACGTGCACACCTGTGTTCGTGGCAGCATTATTCACAACAGCAAAAGATGGAAACCACCTAAGTGCCCATCGAATGGATGAATGCATAAACAAATGGTGGGACATACATATAATGGAATACTACCCAACAATAAAGAACAACGAGGACTCTGTGAAACATAACATGGATGAATCTGGAGGACATTAAGCTGAGTAAAATAAGTCAGTCACAAAAGGACAAGTATTGTATGGGCTCACTTTTATAAAAAGTCAAGAATAGGTATACACACACAAAGCATGTTCTTTATGGTTAACAGGGATGGGAGGGGAAGAGAGGAGGAATCACTGTCTAGATAGTAGACACTTGTTATTTTTGGTGATGGGAAAGGCAATACCCAATATGGGTGCAGTCTGTAAAACATGTCCAAGGTAAATGAAGACATTAAGAAGTACATAAGAATAAGGGACAATTTTGGTAAATGCTATAACATACAATTCAATAATAACAACCAAAAATATATGTGTGTGGTTACATAGGTAGACGTGTATGTATACATGTGTATAAGAAGGCACTTGTGATTATCTGGGCACTTTTCCTAGGAACCGAGAATACAGGTGAAAGGAGGGAAGTTGGAGTTGACTTGATGGCAACAGGTTTGGGTTTTTTTGGGTTTTATAACCTTGCAATTATCTGTTACTCCCACTAGATGGGGGTCTTATAATGCTACCGTGAAATGCGGACTCGGTTTCCTACGAGAAACCAGAAAACCTGACAAATGAGAAGCTGAAACTTTTAACACAGGCAAGTAAAATCTAGCAGACAGTAAAATATGTGTATATTTAATCAGAACTCAATAATAGGTGAAATGCAAGTTTGCGAGAAGCTAGGCCTGCCTATGCTAGGTTTGCGCTATGTGATCTTGCAGGTAGAATCACAGCAATCATACATTCCATCATTTCTTCACAAAAAAACCGAGACCCAAGGATGCAAAGTGATTTATTAAAAGAAAAAAACATATTTATGTTATTTTGAAATTGTTTTATTCAGTTTCATGATACCTCTGGTGTATTTACCACCACTCATCTGTCAGTTTGCTGTATTATGGCGGCTTGCGTGTTGCTATGATGCTGGAAGCTATGCCACCAGTATTTCAAATATCAGCAGGGTCACCCATGGTAGACAGGTTTCAGCAGAGCTCCCAGACTAAGACAGACAAGGAAGAAAGGTCTGGTAATCTACCTTTGAAAACTAGCCAATGAAAACCTTATGGATCACAGAATATTGTCCAAGACTTTGACTTGCTTACTTTGGATGAGTCATCATGAGTGACTTATCACTGGGAAGGACATCATGGATGGTAAAGCAGAAGGCCAGTGAAAGTGAGGGCAATCCTCAGTGAGATGGCCTGACATGCTGCCACAGCAATGGACTCAAACATACCACCAATCATAAAGATGGTACATGACTGGGCAACGTTCTGTTCTGTTATACATAAGGTCGCCATGAGTTAGAGCCAGCTCTATGACAAATAACAACATAGTGTGTTTATCTATTAAGACTATAGGTAACAGAAGGTAAGGATTTACACTTTCTAATTTATTTGAATCTCTCACATCTCTACAAAGTACATAGAAATAACAATATATCTGACAGTAGCAACCATTTTTGATCACCTATTATGTGGCAAGCATCATGTCAAAAACAAAAAACCAAACGTGTTGCTGTTGAGTCGATTCCAACTCCTAGCGACCTTATAGGACAGAGCAGAACTGCCCCATAGGGTTTCCACCAATGCTGTTCCTCAGAACAGGTCTATATTATCATCATCCCCATTTTTTAGATGAGAAAACAACGGCTCAGAGATGTTAAGTAACTAGATCAATGGCACAGAGCTAGTAAGTGGAAGCACAGGAATTCAAACCCAGACATGATGGAGACCAAATTGCATTGGTTTTCACTGTGCCTACTGCCGGGCAGCCAGGACCACTCCAGAAACACTTCTTTCAGAATGTGGGCTTCTGAGTTCCCAGTGGAAAGAGCTGGGGGCTCAGTTGCCTTCTGACACCCTAATTGAACTCAGGGAAAGCAGCTCTGCTCTTTTGCTCTTGGAGCTATGGGATGGAGGAACCCTGCAGTGTAAAACACAGACCACACCTTTTAAACTTCCTGGGCTTAGTCATTTCTCATGGAAACGAGTGGGATGGACCAGGTAAATACCCCTTTCCTCAAATATATATTCAGTACATACTATGTTCCCTGGGTGGTGCAAAAGGTCAACATGCTTGGCTACTAACCAAAAGGTTGGAGGTTTGAGTCCACTTAGAGGCACCTCAGAAGAAAGACCTGGTGATCTACTTCTGAAAAATCAGCCATTGGCAACCCTGTGGAGCACAGTTCTACTCCGACACACATGGGGTTGCCATGAGTTGGAGTCAACTCCACGGCAACAGTTCTTTTTTTTTTTTTTTCCAGATGTCTTCTGGGATGCAGAGATAAGTAAACTCAGTGCCTGGTCTCTGAGCTCACAGTCCAGTGGAGCAGACAAACAAGACCTCAGTGCAGTGAGTGGACAACTCAGGAGGAGAGCAAGGGGCTGAGGAGTCAGTCAGACCTCCGAGGGAGGGCTCCATCTCTCAGCGGAGTCAGAGGGCTTCACAAGGGGAGGTTACTGCCCTCACCAGCTCCTCTCGACCCCTTTGCTTTGGTCCCAGCTGATGGCCTGAGATCAACTCTGTTGTTTGTTTGTTTTTAATCTAATTAAACATCAAGCAGTGGCCTGAGAAAATATCTCAGCAGTGTCTTGACCCGCCCTTTCTCCCAGGGCACTGCACCTCAGCCGACTTTCAAGGGAGTCTGCAGGCATACTACGTTTTAAGAAAATTCTTGAATCTGGATGCTTGTGATTAGACTTCTGTCAGTAATTTGTTTTGGGACAGTTAAATTAAGCATGCTTTGCAGAGTTCAGCCGATATATGTATTAGAATTCTAGAATGTGGTGAAGAAAATCTGGCTGTCCATTTGAGGTCAGGTGTGTGGGGCACCTCAGGTGGTCTGTCGTCTGGGACACTGTCCTCCAGTGGTTAATGGCAGTGGTCCCTGACAAGCATTGCGAAGCCCTCTGTGAGGATCATCTCTCCCAATGCTCTCAGCCATCCTAGAAGCACACGCTCTGACCAGGGACCTTGTGTCATTGAGCGGGGATGGGTGGGAAGTGCTTAAAGCCTTAGTCCCACAACTACTACAGGCTCAAAGAGCATTCCTTTTGATCACAAGCAGTAGTAGTGCAGATAGGAGGAGGGATATATACGGCCATCCAGGAGGAGTGGCCAAAGGACCTGGGCTCAGAGAGGAACTGTTGGCCTGTACCTCCACTCAGCTTCTGGAAGAGGCTTCCCAAGGCTAACTCAGTCAGTCTCCATCTTGTCAGTACAACCACGGTGACCACTAGCCTTGGTGCTACGCAAGAATGTTCCGTTCAGCAAACTTCTCAGCACCCACTCCTCCAAGCCCTGGGTTGGGCACTGGGTGTGGAGATATAATGGGCCTGGCCCCCAAACCTGGGGCTCAGTCTGAGAAGAAAAGGAATAAATCAACAAATTAAACATTTATTTGCATGAATATTTGGCCACTAGACTGAAAGGCACAAACACTAGGACCGTGCTTTTCTGTTCCACACTGAATTGCTCTCTGCCTAACATTGTGTCTGCACATAGATGTTGTTGTTAGGTGCCTTCGAGTTGGTTCCTACTCATAGCGACCCTACGTACACTAGAACGAAACACTGTCCGGTCCTTTGCCATCCTCATGATCATTGTTATGCTTGAGCCCATTGTTGCAGCCACTGTATCAACCCATCTCTTTGAGGGTCTTCCTCTTTTCCGCTGACCCTCTACTCTGCCAAGCATGATGTCCTTCTCCAGGGACTGCTCCCTCCTGATAACATGTCCAAAGTACGTAAGGTGAAGTCTCACCATCCTTGCTTCTAAGGAGCGTTCTGGCTGTACTTCTTCCAAGACAGACTTGTTTGTTCTTTTGGCAGTCCGTGGTATATTCAACATTCTTTGCCAACACTTAACTCAAAGATACCAATTCTTCTTCAGTCTTCCTTATTCATTGCTCAGCTTTCAAATGCATATGAGGCGACTGAAAACACCATGGCTTGAGTCAGGTGCACCTTAGTCCTTAAAGTGACATCTTTCCTTTTTAACACTTTAAAGAGGTCTTTTGCAGCAGATTTGCCCAATGCAATGCGTGGTTTGATTTCTTAGCTGCTGCTTCCAGGG
This sequence comes from Dugong dugon, assembly GCA_030035585.1. Lineage (NCBI taxonomy): Eukaryota > Metazoa > Chordata > Mammalia > Sirenia > Dugongidae > Dugong > Dugong dugon. The sequence continues at coordinate 14,233,154 of CM057469.1, read as the reverse complement.
GTGTTGATTGTGGATCCAAGTAAAATGAAATCCTTGACAACTTCAATCTTTTTTCCGTTTATCATGATGTTGCTCATTTGTCCAGTTGTGAGGATTTTTGTTTTCTTTATGTTGAGGTGTAATCCAGACTGAAGGCTATTTTCCTGATGAATAGCAGCAGAATATTTTGCCCATAGAATCCTTCAATATTGCAACTTAAGGCCTGAGTTTTTTCTTCAGTTCTTTCAGCTTGAGAAATGCTGGGTGTGTTCTTCCCTTTTGGCTTTCTAACTCCAGGTCTTTGTTAGATTATTATAATACTTTACTTTGTCTTCTTGAGCAGCCTTTTGAAATCTTAAGTTCAACTCTTTTACTTCATCATTTCTTCCTTTTGCTTTAGCTACTCGACATTCAAGAGCAAGTTTCAGAGTCTCTTCTGACATCCATTTTGGTCTTTTCTTTCTTTCTTATCTTTTTAATGAGCTCTTGCTTTCTTCATGCATGATGTCCTTGATGTCATTAGTGTGTAACGCGTCAAATCTATTCTTGAGATGGTCTCTGAATTCAGGTGGGATATGCTTAAGGTCGTATTTTGGCGCTCGTGGACTTGTTCTAATTTTCTTCAGCTTCAATCTAAACTTGCATTCGAGCAATTGATGGTTTGTTCCACAGTCAGCCCCTGGCCTTGTACTGACTGATGATATTGAGCTTTTCATTAATGCATCCTGACTGCATGCTCGATCAATTTCAGACTGAAAAAGTTGGTAAAAAAAAGTCTTCAGGTTCTTCATCTTTGGCCTTCTTGGTTGGTGGGTAAACTTGAATAATAGTCCTATTAACTGGACTTCCTTGTAGGCATATGGATATTATCCTATCACTGACAGTGTTGTACTTCAGAATAGATCTTGAAATGTTCTTTTTGACGGTGAATGCAACACCATTCCTCTTCAATTTGTCATTGCTGGCATAGTAGATTATATGATTGTCCAATTCAAAATGGCCAATACCAGTCCATTTCAGCTCAGTAATGCCTAGGATATCAGGGTTTATGTGTTCCATTTCATTTTTGACGTTTTCCAATTTTCCTAGATTCATACTTCATACGTTCCATGTTCTGATTATTGATGGATATTTGCAGCTGTTTCTTCTCATTTTGAGTCATGCCACATCAGCAGATGAAGGGCCTAAGAGCTTGACTCCATCCACATCATTAAGGTCGACTCCACTTTGAGGAGGCAAGCTCTTCCCCAGTCATATTTTTGAGTGCCTTTCGATCTGAAGGGCTCATCTTTCAGCACTGTATCAACATTATATGTTCACTGCTATTCATAAGGTTTTCACTGGCTAATTTTTTTCAGAAGTAGATCACCAGGTCCTTCTTCCTAGTCTGTCTTAGTCTGGAAGCTCAGCTGAAACCTGTCTACCATGGATTACCTTGCTGGTATTTAAATACCAGTGGCATAGCTTGAAGCATCACAGCTACAGACAAGCCCATAAGACACAGTGTGACACAGCATGACAAACTGACAGATGTGTGGGGGTGCACATAGAAATCCCTTGATAAATATTCCCTGAATAAAAATGAATATTGAAACAAGGTAAAAGGGACAGCACTCATTGCTTATATCCAGATTTATAACCAAAGAAAATTGGTCTCCTCTACCTTTAAAAAGGAGCCCTCGTGGTGCAATGGTTAAACACTTGGCTGCTAACTGAAAGGCTGGATGTTTGCACCCAGTCAGTGGTTCCACAGGAGAAAGACCTGGCGATCTGTTCCTGTAAAGATTACAACCTAGAAAACCCTATAGGGCAGTTCTACTCTGTCATATGGAGTTATTATGAGTCAATAATCAACCGGACAGCACCTAACAACAGCTACCTTTAAAGTTTGCTGAGGACATTCAGAAGCAGAGTAGAAAAAGGTACCTGTGAGAATGACTAATGATAATTAAGGTCCATGGCTTATTTACCTTTACAGCAGTGGATGCCCATGGTTAGAGGGGCATCACTCGAACTAGGAAATCCCACTACCTTGGCAGCGTGATGATATTTTCTGGTTCATCTAAGTGACCCAAATACATATAGAAGCTCCATGTGTGAGTCTGAGCCTTAGTGATACACTAGACAGAGGTCCTCACCACCTGGGTCCCAATCTATGTGTGGGAGCAGAAGTGCACAGTGTCCCCTCAATTGTCACACACTGACTTTGTAGAGCAGTGATGGAGTAAAATCTGTAGATAAATGCTTCAGGGAGATCACCTTCAGTCTAGTCCTATATTGCAAGTATAAAGATAGCATCATTCATTTTGGAAAATGACCTTACTGTCAACAAGGCAAATGCTTTCAGATTATGATCACTGGTTCACTCACTCACTCTCCTTCCATTCTTCTTGAAGCCCCATTTGCGAGATCATTGAGAGGGTTCTGACAAAAGCCCACACGTGCAGAGGTCTCATCTAAGGTAAAAGTGTCTAGTTGTGATGTTTTCTCACAATCAGCGCAACTAAGGAACGATATGTCCCTCCTGCTGAAATGCTCGTCAGAACTAGAACCACAGGTTTAAGCTACCTTATCAGAATGCGACATCTGTCAGGAGCCTACACAGAATTCCAGTCTCACATAGAATTAATTATTCCATCTGACCAGTAACTGGGCACAATTTAGGGGTCTCATATGACACTCAGTTTAGATAAGAAAAAAAAAAACCAATTTGTATTTCAAAAACTTTAGCCACATCAAAGCATGAATGAGTCTGAGCAAATGTTTTCTACAGATTTTTGGTTGCCAGGCCCTCAGCTGTCCACCCTGCACGAAGAGGAGGCCCCTTGGCATTTTCCCAGGTGATCATCCAAGGAGAAATCCTGATTACAAGGCATGGTGAGACACACGAAGGAATACTATACATAGAAGGATACTATCATGATTCCTGTCTTTAAAACACGTGACATCAATCAGGGGAGCTACATAAAAAATTAAGCTTTGTAAAATTGTAAGTGGAATTATCTAAATAGTAATAACCAATTAATGAATAATTGGCAACCGAATGATGTAGATAACAAGTCTTAAGACATTAGAAAATAGAGCCACTGTAAACCAGATGGATGGCCTCACAGATGATGTGGAGCTACAGACAGTCTTTGAAGGTGGGTAGGCTTGGGAACTGACCAGTATTATTTCTTTTATCCTACATAGTTAGCCACAAAGACTGACCTTTAACAGCTGAAGTCTGTTTTCCCTGGTGCTGCTTGTATTGTGACCATGGCCAGTTTCCATGGATAACAGCCAAACTCTACCTGATAATTATGTATTTACTGGATGCATCAGTAACCGCATTAATTTCAGTAGGGCTGTCTTGAACCAAAGCATAATCTGGGGCCAAGGCTAGATGAGCCTCCACACGCTGACCTCCAAGGGCTTATGCTGGTCTCTGACCACTCAGGCCTCTACTGCAGTGTGTCCACCAAGGATCTCCTGCCAAACAGCACCCAGAGCTATCTCAACTCCTTTCTTATTCAGTCTTGTACAGCAAACATGTGAGCAGGCTGTCATTGGGACTACTGAGATGATTAAGACATACTTTTCATAGACTGGAGGGACACACAGTCTTTATATAAACTTCAGATTAATGTAGTAAGTACGATAATAGGGCAGAGGCTTGCATGTTGCTGTGATGCTGAACAGGTTTCAGCAGAGCTTCCAGACTAAGACAGACTAGGAAGGAAAGCCAGGCAATCTACTTCTGAAAACCAGCCAATGGAAACCCTCTGGATCACAACAGTCCCATCTCCAAGCAATCATGGGTACGGCACAGGATCAGGCAGCATTTTGTTCTGTTCTGCATGGGGTCACCATGAGTTGGGGGCTGACTCACAGCAGCTAACAACAACAAAAGAATGTGAAAGGGGTTAGATAAGGTAGGAAATGAGACTAGAAAAAGTAACCAGGTCAAGGGAGAGAGCTGATGAGGGAGGGCATTACGAAAAGAGAGATCATCATGAGCAAAGACATGAAGGTAAGAAACTTTGTGGTAGTGCAGTGGTGTCCTGGAGTCAGCTCCTTTGTTAGACCTGATTGTTAAATACTCTGGAATGTCACTACCCAGTTGTTAAAACTTTGGTAGCTTGACATTGCCCACCATGGGAGCATTTACACCTCAGAAGTTGGCAAATGCTACAAATAAGGACTTTTTTTGCTTTTTAGAGAGCTGGTTTACCAGTCCGTCACTGGATCATATATGTGAGGAACCAAAAGCAATTTGTTGATTTTAGATATAATGGCTGGGGCTCTTGGTTAAACATAGCAGAACTGTATGCACAGGAGACTGGGCTATCTTGTAGACTCTAAAGAAGCCTCAGGTCCTTAGAAATGACTGTAACTAAGAATTTGAACACTGTCAGAACCTTCTGACTTTCAGCTCTGCTTCCCTCTGATATCTGTCTGTCTCTTTTTCTCTCTCTCTTCCTCTCCCTCTTCCACCGCCCCCACCACCATTTTCCTGATAGTTTCTCTGTGTCTTTGCCTCAGATATCAGGAAACATGGCCTCTAAGTGTTCCTAAACTTTAAATATTATAGCTGCAATTCCTAAAAAAGATTTATTTCTCCTTCTCCAGTCCAGTTTCAAAAGGTCCTGGAGAAGGACTGTGACCAGCTCATTTTGGCCAGCTGCTCACTTCTGGATCAACCCACCAGGGAGGTATAGTCCAAGGAAGGGATTTCAATTAGTCCCAGTTGGGTCAAGTGTCTACCCTAGAACTAATCAACTGTGGCCAGAGATTACATTAACACCATAGCTTTCATGGTAACCTCGTGGATGTAGGGGGTTGGCAATTCCCAAAAAAAAAAGGAAGCAGTGCAGAAAACCAATAGATTTCAAGATAGAGGAAGAGAGTGGCAAAAGGTAAAACTAAAAGGGAGTTAGACACTTGTTCCAGGCTTGGGCTTTACCTTGTGGATGGCTCAGGGTATGAGGTGGGGGATGCCTGGGGCAGAGTGACATGATCAGATCTGTGTTTTGAATAGATTGCCATGGCCCATTGTAGAGGGTGAACGAGCGTATGACCAATCAGACTGGTGGCAGAGAGACATTATAAGGCTCTTGTCCAGTCAAGAGTTTATTTAATTTCTTTCATCATATTTTACGCCCTCAACTTTTTATTTTGTTGTTTCTTCTTCTTTTTTCTTATTTTTGCTGGCTTCACCATATTACTCTTCATCCTTTTCTTCCCTTGTTAATTTGCAAGTGCCTACTATACCAGTGGCTATCTACCTTCACCCAAAGGTCACGTGCAAACTCATTATTTTTCTCTATTTTATATCAACAAGATACAAACTATTTCTGCACAGTGAGGCATTTTAATTCCCTATTGTTGTATCCTTTAAAAGGATGAGACCTGAGACCCTTAAAAAGCCTTTACTTCTTTTCTTCTTAGATTTTCAGAATGCTCTCCTCCTAGGGTTTATTATATGACTTGTGGTTGTTGTAGTGTGCATCACATGAATTCCAACTCATACCGATCCTGCAGGACAGAGCGGAACTGCCCCATAGGGTTTCCAACACTGTAAATCTTTACGGAAAAATACATCAAAATGACAGCATTAAACTCATGCCTATCAATTACACTGAATGTAAATGTACTAAATGCACCAATAAAGAGACAGAGAGTGGCAGAATGGATGAAAACACATGATCCTTCTCTATGCCACCTACAAGAGACACACTTTAGACTCAAAGACACAAACTAAAACTCAAAGGATGGAAAAAAAAATCAAGCAAACAACACTCAAAAAAGAGCAGGAGTGGCAGTATTAATCTGTGACAAAACAGACTTTAAAGCAAAATCCACTGCAAAGGAAAAGGAAGGATACTATATAATGATTAGAGGATCAATACACCAGGAGAACATAACCATAATAAATATTTACGCACCCAATGACAGGGCTCCAAAATACATAAAACAAACTCTAACAGCATTGAAAAGACAAATAGACAGCTCCACAAAAATAGTAAGAGACTTCAACACACCACTTTCAGTGAAGGACAGAACATCAAAAAAAAAGCTTGATAAAGACACAGAAGATCTAAATGCCACAATTAACCAGCTTGATCTCATAGACATATACAAAACAATCCACTCAACAGCAGCCAAGTATACTTTCTTTTCCAATGCACATGGAACACTCTCCAGAATAGACCACATATTAGGCCACAAAGCAAGACTGAACAGAATCCAAAACATCAAAATATTAAAAAGCATCTTTTCTGACCATAAAGTCATAGAAGTAGAAATCAATAACAGAAAAAGCGAGGGAAAAAAATTGAACACATGGAAACTGAACAACACCTTGCTCAAAAACTACTGGGTTATAGAAGACATTGAGGACAGAATAAAGAAATTCACAGAATCAAATGAGAATGAAAACATCCTACCAGAACCTTTGAGACACAGCAAAAGCAGTGCTCAGAGGTCAATTTATAGCAATAAATGAGTGCATCCAAAAAGAAGAAAGGGCCAAAATCAAAACATTAATCCTACAACTCAAACAAACAGAAAGAGAGAAGCAAAAGAAGCCCTTGGGCACCAGAAGAAAGGAAATAATAAAAATTAAAGCAGAATTAAATGAAACAGAGAATAGAAAAACAATTGAAAGAGTTAATAAGACCAAAAGATGGTTCTTTGAAAAGATGAACAAAATTGATAAATCATTGGCCACACTGACAAAAGAGAAACAGGAGAGGAAGCAAATAACCCAAATAAGAAATGAGATGGGCCTTATCACAACAGACCCAACTGAAATTAAAAGGCTCATAACAGAATACTATGAAAAATTGTGCTCCAACAAATTTGAAAACCTAGAGGAAAGGGACAAATTTCTAGAAACACACTACCTATCTAAACTAACACAAACAGGTAGAATAACTAAATAAACATAACAAAAGAAGAGATTGAAGAGGTAATTTAAAAACTCACAACCAAAAAAAAGCCCTAGCCCTAATGGCTTCACTAGAGAATTCTACCAACTTTCAGAGAAGAGTTAACACCACTACTACTAAAGGTATTTCAGAGCATAGAAAAGGATGGAATACTCCTGAACTCATTCTATGAAACCAACATAACCCTGATACCAAAACCAGGTAAAGACACCACAAAAAAGAAAATTACAGATCAGTATCCCTCATGAATATAGACGCAAAACTCCTCAACAAAATTCTAGCCAATAGAATTCAACAACCAAAAAAAAATTCACCATGACCAAGTGGGATTCATACCAGGTATGCAGGGGTGGTTCAACATTAGAAAAACGATCAATGTAATCCATCACATAAATAAAACAAAAGACAAGAACCACATGATCATATCAATTTATGCAGAAAAGTCATTTGACAAAGTCCAACACCCGTTCGTGACAAAAACGTTCAACAAAATAGGAATAGAAGGAATATTCCTCAACATAATTAAGGGCATTTATACAAAGCCAACAGCCAGCATCATCCTAAATGGAGAGCGTCTGAAAGCATTCCCCTTGAGAATGGGAACCAGACAAGGATGCCCTTTGTCTCCACTCTTATTCAACATTGTGCTGGAGGTCCTAATCAGAGCAATTAGGCTAGAAAAAGAAATAAAGGGCATCCAAACTGGTAAGGAAGAAGTGAAAGTATCCCTATTTGCAGATGACATAATCTTATGCACAGAAAACCCCAAAGAATCCACAAAAACACAACTGGAACTAATAGAAGATTTTAGCAAAGTATCAGGACACAAGATAAACGAACAAAAATCAGTTGGATTCCTCTACACCAACAAAGAGAACTTTGAAGAGGAAATCACCAAATCAATACCATTTACAATAGCTCCCAAGAAGATAAAATACTTAGGAATAAATCTAACCAGAGATGTAAAAGACCTATACAAAGAAAATTACAAGACACTACTGCAAAAAACCAAAAGAGACCTGCATAAGTGGAAAAACATACCTTGCTCATGGATAGGAAGACTCAACACTGTGAAAATGTCAGTTCTACCCAAAGCGATCTACAGATACAATGCAATCCCAATCCAAATTCCAACGGTATTTTTTAGTGAGATGGAGAAACAAATCACCAACTTCACATGGAAAGGGAAGAGGCCCCAGATAAGTAAAGCATTATTGAAGAAGAAGAACAAAGTGGAAGCGTCACACTATCTGATTTTAGAACGTATTATACTGCCATGGTAGTAAAAACATCCTGGTACTAGTACAACAACAGATACATAGACAGAATTGGAACAGGATTCTGGAGAACCCAGACATAATTGGAACAGAATTGAGAATCCAGGCATAAATTCATCCACCTACGAGCAGCTGATACCTGACATAGGCCCAAGGTCCATTAAGTGGGGGAAAAGACAGTCTCTTTAACAACTGGTGCTGGCATAACTGGATATCCATCTGCAAAAAACTGAAACAAGACCCATACCTCACACCCATGCACAAAAACTAACTCAAAATGGATCAAAGACTTAATTATGAAATTGAAAACGATAAAGATCATGGAAGAAAAAATAGAGACAATGCTAGGAGCCCTAATACATGGCATAAACAGAATACAAAACATAACTAACAATGCAGAAATACCAGAAGAGAAACTAGATAACCGGGAGCTCCTAAAAATCAAACACTTATGCTCATCAAAAGACTTTATCAAAAGAGTAAAAAGACAACCTTCAGAGAGGAAAAAAAAGTTTTGGCTATGACGTGTCCGATCAGGGTCTAATCTCTAAAATTTACAAGATACTATAAAATTTCAACAACGAAAAGACAAATAACCCAATTAAAAAATGGGCAAAGGATATGAATAGGTACTTCATCAAAGAAGACATTCAGGCAGCCAACAGACACATGAGGAAATGCTCATGATCATTAGACATTAGAGAAATGCAATTCAAAACTACAATGAGATACCATCTCACCCCAACAATGCTAGCATTAATCCAAAAAACATAAAATAATAAATGTTGGAAAGGTTGTGGAGAGACTGGAACACTTATACACTGTTGGTGGGAATGTAAAATGCTACAACCACTTTGGAAATCGATTTGGCACTTCCTTAAAACGCTAGAAATAGAAGTACCATACGATCCAGCTCTCCCGCTCCTAGAAAAACAAGAGCCGTCACACCAATAGGTATATGCATACCCATGTTCATTGCAGCAGCACGGTTCACAATAGTAAAAAGACGGAAACAACCTAGGTGCCCGTCAACAGACAAATGGATAAACAAATCATGGTATAGTCACACAATGAAATACCACTCAGTGATAAAGAACAACTATGAATCCATGAAACATCTCATAACATGGATGAATCTGGAAGGCATTATGCTGAGTGAAATTAGTCAGTCACAAAAGGACAAATATTGTATGAGACCTTTATTATAAGAACTCAAGAAAAGGTTTAAACACAGAAGAAAACATTCCTTGATGGTTACGAGGGTGAGGAGGGAGGGAGAGGGGAATTCACTAACTAGATAGTAGACAAGAATTATCTTAAGTGAAGGGAAGTACAACATACAATACAGGGGAAGTCAGCACAACTGGACTAAACTAAAAGCTAAGAAGTTTACTGAACACAACCAAATACTTCGAGGGACAGAGTAGCAGGGGCAGGGGTCTGAGGACTATGGTTTGGGGGACATCTAGGTCAACTGGCATAACAAAGCTTATTAAGAAAAGGTTCTGTATCCCACTTTAGTGAGTGGCATCTGGGGTCTTAAAAGCTAGTGAGCAACCATCTGAGATACATCAATTTGTCCCAACCCACCTGGAGCAAAGAAGAATGAAGAACACCAAAGACACAAGTAAAATATTAGCCTCAGAGACAAAAAGGGCCACATAAACCAGAGACTCCATCAGCCTGAGACTAGAAGAGCTAGATGGTGCCCGGCTACCACCATGACTACCCTGACATGTAACACAACACAGAATCCCCGACGGAGGGGAGAAAATTGTGGTGCAGAACTCAAATTCACGTAAAAAGACCAGACTAAAAGGTCTGACTGAGACTGGAGGAACCACAGAAAACAGGGCCCCCAGACTCTATTAACTCCAAACTAAAACCACTCCTGAAGTCAACTCTTCAGATAAAGTTTAGACTGGACTATGAGACATGAAATGATACTCATGAAGAGTGTACTTCTTAGTTCGAGTAGAGGCACGAGACTAAATGAGCAGCTCCTGTCCGGAGGCGAGATAAGAATGCAGAAATGGACAGGAGCTGGTTGAATGGACACAGGAAATCTGGGGTGCTAAGGGGGAGTGTGCTGTCACATTATAGGGAGAGCAACTAGGGTCTCATAACAACGTGTATATAAATTTTTGTATGAGAAACTAACGTGAACAGTAAACTTTCACCTAAAACACAATAAAAAAGAAAATTAGTACTAAGTTATTTAACTATCAATTTATTTGGCATCAAAGGGATAGGTCAAAATTGTTGGTTTTTTTTCCCCCCAAAAATCCTAGGGTCCTTAAGAATTATGCTAAATCTACTCTGTCTATGCTTTACAAGTGGGACAACAAAGCCTGGATGACAGCACATCTGTTTACAACATGGTTTACTGAATATTTGAAGTCCACTGTTGAGAACTACTGCTCAGAAAAAAAGATTCCTTTCAAAATATAACTGCTCGTTGACAATGTACCTGGTCACCCAAGGGCTCTGATGGAGATGTACAAGGAGATTGATGTTGTTTTCTTGTGAGCTAACACAACATGCATTCTGCAGCCCATGGATAAAGGAGTAATTTTGACTTTCAAGTCTTGCTTTTTAAGAAATGCATTTCTTAAAGCTATAGCTGCCGTAGATAGTGATTCCTGTGATGAATTTGGGCAAAGTAAAAAAAAAAAAAAATTTTAATTGTGCTTTAGGTGAAAGTTTACAGAGCAAATTAGATTTTCATCAAACAACGAATGCACAGATTGTTTTGTGACATTGGTCACCAACCTGCAATGGTCAGCACTCTCCCTTCACCCTGAGTTCCCTGTTGCCATTCATCCAGTTTTCCTGTCCCTTCCTGCCTTCTCGTCTTTGCTTTGGGGCCGGTGTGCCCAGTGAGTCTCCTCTACATGATTGAACTAAGAAGCACGTTCCTCACGTGTGTTATTGTTTGCCCTGTAGACCAGTTTCATCTTTGGCTGAAAGGTGAGCCTCAGTAGTGACTTCAGTAAGGTCAGCGCTTTAACCAGGTCTGAAGCTGGTCCTGATCACAGGGGGCCGTGAAGGGCTATGCAGAGTGACAGTGACAAAAAACGACACTACGAAAATGAGATAAAATTTGCCTCTTGCCAAAGGGGGTCAGTGCCGAGGCAAGGTCACAAAGCTGTAGAACACCTTAATCTCCATGGTACACTCTGCCTCCATGAGTCTGTCCTCCTCTCATGCCCAGCTTCCCACAGGATTCACAGAACAGGACAACGTTCCATTTAATCCGTCATTAACATGCCATAGTCGCACTTCCCTCCGCGCCTGCTCGTATTACCTTTTTTGTTAGCTGACAAATCCCAAATTTAATTATTCATTTTTCTGAGAGAGACACTGTTGTGTTTCAAATTGCTTCTCCCCCTCACCCCTTTTTCTTTATCTCTACATGCATTTGCCTTTGAGCTTGGAATGGAGCCTATTCCTTATGCAGGAAACAAAGTAAAAATGATCTCTAAATAAGGCAATGCATAGCGGGCCCCCAGTGTTTGCAGTTAGAAACACAGACACACACGCACACACACGCCCACGCGTGCAGGCACACACAGTTTCCACTGTAAGAATTTTCTACCTTATTAGAGTTGACATTTAGCCACAAGTCTGAACTGTAGAAAATGGCTCTTCTGAAATAAACTCGCAGAGGACTGATGACATCGCCATCTGCATGAATTAATTTTGAAGTTTAATGCAAGCTGTAGTAGTGAATGCTGCGTTTCCACTTTGTGGCTTTAACCACATTTCCTATTTCCTACACGAAATAAAAGAAAAAGAAGGGAAGGGGTAGGGGAATGGAGACAGGGAGCACCAGCAAGGGAGTAGGCATTACATTGGTCATTAGCTGAATCATGACAATGGGGTCGTGTGGATTTCACAGGTGCAGTTAGGAAGCAGGTGGAAACATTTATAATGTGGAGTAAACACTGTCAGCCTGGCAACTGACTCTCTATAAATACTGTGTTTAGGATGAAAATTTGGGAGGAAAGTTGTGTCTACAAGCCTAAACAATTTTTCTACATCATTGATTAGTTCTTAACTGGGAAAAGAAAATGTTTGATTTGGAAAGCTGTACATTTTTAAGTTGCTTTCAGGAAAGAACACTTGATGAAGAGCCCAAAGACGTGAGTGCCAGTCCTGTCTTTGCCCTGGATTAGCTGTGTGACCTTAGGACGAGTCACAACCTCTCTGGGCTTCTGTTTCTTCACTAATGAGTCTCGAAAGAGATAAACGATGTGAAAGTGCTCTGTAAATGGTAAACTATTGCAACTATTATTGCTCATTACAGCCTTGCTTCTTGCCAATGAGATAAAACCAGGACAAGATAATTCCCATAGGAAAAATGAGTCTCTTAAAAATAATGCTGTTGCTAGTTGCCAACAAGTGGGCTCTGACTCGTGGTGACCTTATGTATAACACAACGAACCATTGCCTGGTCCGGCAACATCTTCATGATCATCTGAGTCCCTTGTTGCGGCTGTGTGTCAATCCATCTCATTGAGGGTTTTCCTTGTTTTCACTGGCCCTCTATTTTACCAAACATGATGTTCTTTTCTAGCAATTGTTCTTTACTGATGTTGTGTACGAAGTGAGTGAGTCTAAGTCTCACCATCCCCTAACAATATAAAATTCTCTACTCTGTCCTTCTGTTAATTTTTCTATTCCACCCATGGACTCTGGGCACGTGTGAAAGGTTCACATTACATGTAGGTGAGCCATCTATATGTGATAAATAGCATTGGATTTGTCCCCACGGTGGCCATGGTTTATTGCTCTATAACTAGAGCATGTGTGTTGGGTGGTGGTGGGGTGCAAGAGAAGGAGAAACAGTGGGATGGGGGGACCTGGGTTTCCAGGTTATCTATAAAACAATTTGTTGACTGTAAAGATAAATTGGAAGGGAAAAAATAACATTCATCTCTTTTTTCATAGAAGGCTGATGACTCTCTGGGGCATACCTTCCCTGTAGTGTCAGAAGGGAACTCCTCTGCAATGTGATGCAAGGGACTCTCAGAAGGCCTCTCAGCTCACAGATTCTGCAATCACCTAAGTGCCAAAAGTCCACCCTCAGAGAGTCATTTCTTTGAGTGAGATGGCACCCAGGTGGGATGAGCACTTTTAGCATTTAGATAGGAGAGGTAGGTAGGTACCAAATCATTTTTCCAAAGTCATGGATGACCTTGGATAACATCATGGGCCTGAGGGTTGGGACAGGGGTCGGGTAGACACAGATAAAACAAGCAAAGGTATAAACTTTGCAGAAGGCAAGCCCAGCACCGGGTTCAAGGGATACAAGATGTGGGCTCTACCTCAGGGGGTCAGTCTAATGATGACCCCAAACATAAGCAGTTATAGTGGAAAGTACAAAGATATGGACACCCATAAATCCTAAGTCCATATTGTCATCTCATAGGTGGGGAAACTAAGGCCCAGAGGGAATAGGCGACTTGCCCAGGGTCACCCTGCTGGTGGCAGAATCACACCAAGGATCCATGCCTCCCACCTCAGAGACAATGGCTCCTTTCACCAACCTCCTTCCCCAGCCTTCTTGCTTCTTCCCTCTTCCTAGAAGGGCTGTTGCTTATTTGGCACCTCCAATGTTCCAGGACTGTGCCGAGTGTTTACTTGGGTATTCTGCTTTTAACCCTCCAAATAAACCTCATGGATAACCTATTACTTGTAATTTTACAAAGGAGTAAATCGAGTGTGGAAGCAATCACTAATTGCCCATCAAATCTACTCTTTCTTTCGTGGTTATACAATTGTAGCCAGGCTAGATTACATTTCCCAGCCTCTCTTGCAGCTGGGCATGGCCATATGACTAAGTTTTCTCCAGCAGAATAGAGGCAATGAATATACTTCCTGGGCAGAGCTTTACAGAGGTGACTGTGCTTCTCAATCCCCTATTTCTTCTTTCACTGATTAGATCAGGTGATATGAAGGCCCTTAGGGAGTGTTATGGATTGAGTTGTAGCCCCTAAAAATATGTATTGAAATCCTGGCCACATATCACCATGATTAAATCATGTAATTGAATCAGTCTGCCTTGGATAGAGCAGATTACTTTCCACAATGTAACTTACTGTAATGTGATCAGTCAGTGGAGATCATACCAGTGTAGGGTGGATCCTAAACCTCATCACTTCTGAGTTATAAAAAGAACAATATGGATTCATGCATACACAGGGGAAGATAGATGTCATGTGAGGATCGTCAAAGAACCAAGGAGAGCCCTGGGCTACTGACAAGGAAGGAATCAACATAGACAAGACCCTGATTTGAACTTCTGGCCTGCAGAGCTGTAAGAAAATAAATTTCTGCTTTCTAAAGACAATCACTCACGGTATTTGTGTTTCAGCAGCACTAGGAGACTAAGACAGTGAGAGGAGAGACACAAGGTAGAAGGAACCAGTTTCTTGAGTCACTGCATAGAAGAGAGCCTCCGGATCACCTGAACTAGACCGTTCAGGAAGCGAGAAATAAATTTCTATAGTGTTTCAGATATTAAATAACTACATCTATTTGTACAACAGTTAGCTATCCTAACAATCACAATGAAATGTAATCGGTAATGGTTAAATAACATACACAAGATCACACAGCAATGCAGTGGGCTGGTCATGATTTTTACTAAGGTCTGAGTAAGTCTAAAGTCTAAATTGTAAACCACTGGTATCCAAACTGGTACATAAGATATTCCAGTGTTAGAGAGGACAGGGTGAAAATATTAGAAATTCTATGGATGGTACAAATGGTTTGTGCTCCACTACTAAGTGAAAGGTTGGCGGTTCAAACCCACTCAGTGGTGCTGTGGAAGAAAGGCCTGGCGATCTGCTTCTGTAAAGATTACAGCCAAGAAAACCCTATGAGCAGTTCTACTCTGAAACACACAGGGTCAGAATCAACTAAACAGCAACATTTTTTATCAATATTTTTATTAATATTTTGTGTATTTTTATACGTATATAGATACGATTTTAAATTAAGAAATATATATATAAGTAATATGATGAGGTGAACTATCTAAACATCTGGCCTGAGCTTTTTGGAATGTGGAGGTGGGCGCTCTGCGATGGTTTTGCCCCTTCAGTTGACTGCTTATTACATTCAGATTTCAAACCAGAGGTTATTTTGTAGATGTTACCTCTTTTTTACTGTTTACTGATTAGTCTTTACCTTCAAGCCTTCATCTTTTGAAAGCTAGGAAGAGAAAAGAAAAAAAAAAAAAAAAAAGACCTTTTGCTTGTCCTATCTTGTTTAACCTCTCTGGAGCCTCTAAGCAATGTTCTTTTCAGAGCCCATGGCCAGGGCCGCTTTAAAAATAGGTATTTCAATAACCAGCCCAGGGAGTGGTGTGTGGTTTCTACCCTGGGGTGTCACCAGGCACCTCCATTTCTCAGGCATCGTGCGTTCATTTGTGCTCGTGCATGCGCATCTCCGTAGGAGACTTCTCCTGAAGCACAGAAGTGACTTTCCTGCCAGATGGTAGGTTCCTGTGACCTGGACTGCTTGCTACACATGTCCTCTGCAACTCTTCTAAGTGTCTTATATGCTGCTCAGCCTCTTCAGGGTCAAGAATATCAGCCCAACACACAGCACTTACCTGCTCTTCCGTCTTAGACTTTAAGGGACTCTTCCAATTACTACCACTGCATAACAAATTAACCCAAAACTTACTCATTAATGTACAAAATAAGGGCTTGATGGGGATAGCTTGTCTCTGCTCCACTTGGTTTCAGTTGGGATGGTTTGAGTCTGGGAGCTGGACTCATCTGAAAGCTAACTAACTCATATACCTGAAACCAAACCCGTTGTGGCTGAGTCGATTCCGACTGCTGGCTGTTGGCTAAGACCTTAGCTAATGCTGTTGGCCAAAACAACTACACATGGCCTCTCCATGTGGCCTGGGCTTCCTCACAAGATGGTGGCTGGGTTCCAAAGGGGAATGCCCTAAGAGAGTGGGTCATTTACCTTTTAAGGCCTAGCCTTAAAAGTCATAGTGTCACTTCCACCACATTCTATTAATCGAGACAGTTGCAAAGTCCCACCCAAGTTCAAGGGGAGGAAAAACAGATTCTGTCTCTTGGTGGAGGAGTAGCAAAATTCTGGCAACGCATGTGGAAGTAGAAGTAAATATCGCTGTGGCCCTTGTTGGAAAACAGTCAGTTACAGAGATTCTTGTGACAGTGATGTCATAGGCTTTTCTGGTGGAGAGATTTTATTTCTTTACACTTCTAATTATCATAGAAGTACTCAGGGCTACTTACATTGATTGCAAACTCAAATTTCTTGCTCTTTGACATCAACCCTCAAAATTAAAACAGAAATTCTCAATAATATTATGGAGAAAACAGAACACACGCCCTCTATGCTTTCATAGAAAATATAATGTCTCTTTGTCAGGAATAAAAATAAGATTCTTGCTGTTTATGCCAGCACAGAGCATGATCTTCCATTGATATTTGCTCTGATACTGGTAGGAGACATGATTCTTCAAGAGCTTTCAAAATAAATTCTTCTCTTGCTGTCTGCACACATATTTCCATCTGTTTGTGGCTGACACGGGAGGCTGTCCAACTTCCTTCAAGGTCATTGGAAGCAAACTTTCATTGCATTGCAGTAAACACTTTTACTTGATAAAATTACTTACAGAATTGTTGAGTGAACACATTTCACTGCACTTCAACCAAAAGCTGTCTTGGATTTGTCTAAAGCGTCCCACTGAGAATGAGGCAGCATTTCAGCATGTCCATAACCATGTTTGTGAGAACGGAAGCTTTGGAGAGCAAGAAAACCTAAACTAATTAACCTGTGAAACACACTCAAGATTGGCCAACCCCACTGAATTTGCCTCAGAAGTAAAATCAGAACTTGCCTCTGTGCCTCAAAGGTATACCACAAAATTGGAAGCGGGCCATTTGCCTCATGTGGCTATCCTCTGGCTCAGTAACTCATCCTGCTCATTAATCTTCCCAAAATAGAGTCTGTTCCCAATTTCTACTGTCTCCGTTCTGTCTCATGCAATCACCTGATGGGGCTTTTTGTCACCAGGCTCCCCATTCCAACCCATCTTCTGAGAATGTTGGACTCCAGTTCAAAAGCCTTCAGTGAGTATGAGTGAAAATTTACATTTCTTCATCCAGCATTAAAGGACCTTCATATCTGGCTCCAGACTGAGTTCCAATTTCATCTCCCTTTATTTTTCTTTGTGCATATTCTCTTCCTCCCAGAATGAATCACCAGGATCTCCCAGTAGAACCTGTACTTTTCTATCACATACCTCTGCACCTGATGTTCCACTGGCCTGAAGTGCTCCTCTCTTGACCTGTACAAACCATACCTATTTTTCAAGATCTAACTAGAATCTTCCATGTAGCCTTCCCTAATCCCTGCAGCTGGAAGGGATTTACGCCTCCTATGAACTCTCAGAGCACTTTATCTGCACTTGTTAATTTGTTGCTGTTAGTTGCTATCCAGTCAGCTCCAACGCATGGCAACTGTCTTAGGCTGAGTTGTCTAGATGAGCAAAACCAGTGAAGTGTGTATATAAATAGAGAGAGATTTATTTCAAGGAAATAGCTCATCCAATTGTGGAGGCTGGCAAGTCTCAAATCTGTGGGTCAGACATCAGGCTGGAGGCTTCTCTACACTCATGTGGTTGCAGGGGCTGATGAACCCCAAATCTGCAGGTCAGGCGGCTTGCTGCTGGCTCGCAGGGTTGCAGGAGTTGACAAATCCAAAATCTGCGATCAGGTTGTAGGCTGAAGGCTTCTCATGTCCCAAGAACTGGAGGTCAGAGGACAATGAGATGAGCACAGGATTGAGAGAGAGGGTGAGGTTTCCCAGAACATTCGTTTATATCGTGGATGCAGACCACACCCGCAAGGAAACTCTTCTTCCAACTGATTGGCTGTTCACATCAGATCACAAAATGGGAAGCCGTTACATAGTGTCTGCCAAACCACTGAAAATTATAGCCTAGCCAGGCTGACACATAATGTTTCCCATCATAGCGACTTTGTGTATAACAGAAAGAAACATTTCCAGGTCTTGTGCCATCTTCATGATTGTTGGTATGTTTGCGGCTGTTGTTTCAATCCATTTTATTGAGGGTTTCCCTTGTTTTCACTGACCCTCTACTTTACCAAATAGCAACCCATTTTAGTTACTTGTACTTATTTTCTCTATCTTGTATTATAGCTATTTAAGAATATGTCTTAATCTTCTTATTACACTAGACGTTTCTTGTGTGTAGGGTATACGTGTATCATTCATTTTTGAAATCCCCAAAAGCATCTAGCACAGCATCTGACACATGGGGCTCAAACTCAGTGTTTATCACCCCAAACTCTTCTGCTTTCCCTCCAAATCTGTGCCTTACCCTGACTTCTCTATTCTGGTACTGCTGCCATTCTTCTTCTATGCTCATGACAGTCCCCACCATCACCGCCACCAAACCAAGTCCCTTTCCTGTTGGTTTTTCTCTTGTAATTCTTTGCATCTGTCTTTTCATTCCATTTCCATCTGATTGTTACTACCTTTGTCCACTCTTTTATGACCTGAGTGATTATAATAGCTTCAGAAGATGTCCTAAAATTTATCTGATAAAAAATACCAATTTAGTATTTCAACAACACTGCTCTATGTGAGTGCACTCTCTTTCTCAGAAACTGTAGACAGTTCCTGACTGCCCTCTGCTCAAGCCCAAATGCCGTAATCTGACATTTGACAGTCCTACTAGTCTCACCCTGACCTTTCTTTCTAGCTTTACCTCTCAGTTTGCCTACAGTGGACTCTGTTCTCTAACTAAATTGAAGTCTCCTTGTTTGGCCTCACTCTCTAGCCTGGATTCCATCTTTGCCTCTTGGAATCCTAACCATCTTTAATCCTCAGTCAAATTCCATGTCCTTCACAAGGCCTTCTTAGATCCTCCTAGTCAGAAGTACTCTCTTGATAACATCATTTTACTCTGTTCTGGTGATTCCTACCACATCCTGTCACTCAGTCCAGTATATAGCAAACCCCAGGGCCCACTTTCTCCTCTGTTCAGGGCTTATATTTATCATGAGAAATTTTTGTAGGCAGGTGATGCAAATAGTTAACACACTTAGCTGCTAACCAAAAGGAATTGACTTGATGGAAATTGGTGGCTTGGTTGGAGTTACCTATTGCTGTTGAATCAATTCTGTCTTATGGTGACCCCACATATTTCAGAGTAGAGCTGCTCCATAGGGTTTTCAACAACTGTAGTCTTATGGAATTAGATCACCAGGACCTTCTTCCACAGCACCGCTGAGTGGATTCAAACCACCAACCTTTTAGTTAGTAGTCGAGTGCAAACTGTTTGTGTCAGAGTAGCCCTCAAAAAAAAAAAAAAAAAAAAAAAAAACTGACAGGAGTTAATACATAAATACCCCAAATCCCACATCTTTCAGTCCCACTCTGAGGAGTATATTCTACACTATTTTCTGGAATGTTCCCAGTCACTCACTGAGGTAACTGGCTTGATCACAAACCCTCTGCTGGCTGCCTCCCTGCCCTGTTGCATTACCTACCCTCCGCACTGGTGCCTCCTACCCCTATCAAATAAACCACTTGCCTTGGAGTCCTTATCTCTGGTTCTACTTCTGAGAGAACTCAAACTAAAATGCTGTGTAACAAAGCTAGCACACTCACCATCAAGTTCCAGTGAGGGAGTCATATTCAGAATTCCCGTTAACATAAATATTAGTTTCCTCTCCCTCCCCTTGCCACAGACAACCTGGAGCAACCTTGAACACGAGTGGTTTCCATACTGTGGCCTGCTCTGACACTATGATCTATAGCTCTAGTTTGGGCATGTAACCTAGGTAAATAGGATTCATTGGTCTTTCCCTCAGATCTAGCTTCCGTTCTGCTGACAGAGTGACCTTTATAAAACTCCCTTTCTTCAGATCTCTCGCCTGCAGGGTACAGGCTAAGTTCCTGGACATGGCATTCGAGGCCCCTTCGTGTCCATCCTTCATGCCTGCCTTTTCTCAACCTTGCCACTCTCCCACCTTGCTCCTCTTATGCCCAACCTTGTGGGCAACGAGGATGCATTCCCTCCTCCTGCCCCTTTGTGCCGTTCCTTGTGCTGGAAGGTTCTTCTCTCACTGCTCCCCTCCCACTGCCCTTATCCCCTGGCAAACACTTCATCCTTCAAGATAGCTCAGTTGCCATCTGCTCTGGAAAGCTTTTACCATTTTTTCTGGGGTGGAGATATGACTTCCTCTTCTGTGAAAGTAATTCTGTTACAGCATGTGATCACACTGCCGTAGTTATTTATGTTTCATATCTCACTCACTAGACTATATAGATCTTTGGGGTTTGTAATCTAGGAACAACCATTTGCCTCCAGAGGAAGTGTAATGCTTCCTCTGCACGGCTTCTAGAACCAGGTTGGGTGGGTTCAAATCCCAGTTCCACCACTTAGCAACTATGTGACCTTGGATAAATTACTTAAGCTCTCTGTGCCCCAGGGCTTATTAACTATTATTAGAAATATTAGAAGTAATACTATTATTATGAATATTAAAAAAAAATGTTGCTGCCAAGTTGACTCCAATGCACGGTGAATTACTTACCTTTAGATGCCATAGAGGAAACCCTGGGGGCGTAGTGGTTAAGAGCTATGGCTGCTAACCAAAAGGTTGGTGGTTCAAATCCACCAGGCGCTCCTTGGAGGCCCTGTGGGGCTGTTCCACCCTGTCCTGTAGGGTCACTGTGAGTTGGAATTGACTCAACAGCAACAGGTTTTGTTTTTGGGTTTTTATATGCCAGAGAGAGGAGCCCTGGTAGTGCAGTGGTTAAGTGCTCGGATGCTAACCAAAAAGTCATCGGTTTGAGCCCACCAGCCGCTCTGTAGGAGAAAGCTGTGGCAGTCTGCTTCCGTAAAGATTAAATCCTTGGAAACCCTACGGGACGGTTCTACTCTGTCCTATAGGCTCACTATGAATTGGAATCAACTCCATGGCAACAGGTTTGGTTTGGTTTTATATGCCTACCAGGGAGCATGTATTTGTGAAACTTTTGAAAAAGAAACCTTCCTGGGACCCACTCTAAACCTACTAAATAAGAATTTCTTGAAATGCAGATTGGAGGAAGCTAAGTAGACAGGACAGCTAAGTGCCATGTAGCACCCTGGACCAGAAAAATGGCTTTAGGACCAACTGGTAAAACTTGAGTACAGTCTATAGGTTAAATAAAGAACTGTGTCAATCTTAACTTCCTGATTTCATTAAGTGGACTATTGTTACGTCAAATGTTAACATTTATTTTATTTATTACACAGAACAGTGTGGGAGTTAGAGGTTCATACTGATGCCGCATAAGAACTATGTTATGACTAAAACTATCCAGGAGAGGGCTGGCTACCTTGGGAGATAACGAGCTCCCAGTGCTGGTGGAGTGAAGCTGAGACTAGGGTGTCCTTTATCAGGGATGGGATAAAATCTAGTCTGCTTACAAAGCCCAGCTTGACTTCTGAGTCTCCAGCCTCCCCTTCTGCCTCTCCCCAACCCTCCCACATGCTCCAACGCCTCAGGCCTCCTTGCTGGTTCTCTTTCAGGGCTTTCTCAGGGCCTTTGGGTTTGCGCTTCTTTCTGACTAGCAGGCTCTTCCCCCAGGTCCTCACAGGACAGCCTCCTTCTAATTCTTTAAATCTCAGCTCAGAAGTCCCTGCCTCCAAGAGACTTCCTGAGAACTCTTAAAAACCTTCCCCATACCTACCACTCCCTCCATTACTCTCATTACAACATAACCTCTGTCTATTTGAAATTATCTTGTTTACAGACAGATTTAGTTGTTTATTATGTGCCTCCAGCAACTTGAACAAAAGTTCCCTGAGGGCAGGACAATACCTGTTTGTTCCCCGCTACATTCTCCTGTCCACTCAGAACATGCTTGTTATGGATTGAATTGTGTCCCCCAAAAATGTGTGTCAACTTGGCTAGTCCATGATTCCCAATATTGTGTGACTGTCTACCATTTTGTCATCTGATGTGATTTTCCTATGTGTTGTAAATCCTACTTCTATGATGTTAATGAGGTGAGATTAGTGGCATTTATATTAATGAAGCAGTACTCAGTCAACAGGATTAGATTGTGTCTTAAGTCAATCTCTTCTGAGATATAAAAGAGAGAATCGAGCACAGAGGAGGGGGATCTCATGCCACTAAGAAAGAAGCAACTAAAGTGGAGCACGTCCTTTGGACCCTGGGTCCCTGCACTGAGAAGCTCCTAGGCCAGGGGAAGATTGATGAAAAAGACCTTCCCCCAGAGCCAACAAAGAGAGAAAGTCCCTGGAGCTGGCATCCTGAATTTGGACTCCTAAACTGTGAGAGAATAAAGTTCACTTTGTTAAAGCCATCCACTTGTGGTATTTCTGTTATAACAGCACTAGATAACTAAGACAATGCTCAGTAGCATTTTTTAAAAAATAGACTTTATGCTGTCTCTGCTCTCTCCTGCGGGGCTGTAGGGCTGCGTGCGGGCGTGTGGCTGTTTCTAGGTCTGGGCCCCCGCGTGGGTGGGATCCCGGGGCCTTTGTTCGTTCGCCCCTCTGCTTTCCGTGGCCGGAGTCCCTGAGCAGGGGGGCACCGGTGCTTGGATTCCGCGCGCCCGGGCTGGAGGCTTTCTGGGAGCCATTTGCTGGCACCTAGCGAACCTTTTTCTGCCGCCTCCCCCTCCTTTTGCCTGGGTGCCTGGTTCCAAGGGCCGTCTCTGCTCTCTCCTGTGGGGCTGTAGGGCTGCGTGCGGGCGTGTGGCTGTTTCTAGGTCTGGGCTCCCGCGTGGGTGGGATCCCGGGGCCTTTGTTTGTTCGCCCCTCTGCTTTCCGTGGCCGGAGTCCCTGAGCTGGGGGGTGCCGGTGCTTGGATTCCGCGCGCCCGGGCGGGGGGCTTTCTGGGAGCCGTTTGCCGGCCGCTAGCGAGCCTTTTTCTGCCGCCTCCCCCTCCTTTTGCCTGGGTGCCTGGTTCCGAGTGCCGTCTCTGCTCTCTCTTGCGGGGCTGTAGGGCTGCGTTCGGGCGTGTGGCTGTTTCCAGGTCTGGGCTCCCGCGCGGGTGGTATCCTGGGGCCTTTGTTCGTTGGCCCCTCTGCTTCCCGTGGCCACGGTCACTTAACCCCGAGACTACCGGCTTCTTGGAATTCGCGCCCCTGAGTGGGGGCTCTCTGGGTCCCATTTGTAGGCACTGACTGCTGGTGTTGCCCTTTTTTTTTTTTTCTCTCAATTTTATTTTTCTTCCTTTTTTGATTAGTTTTGTCATCTTTTACCTCTTTTTCTCTTTTGTCTTTCTTCATTGCTTAATTTCTTGTCTCTCTATCTCTTCCTTCTCTTTCTGATCCCTGAATTCCAGGCGATGTATGCCTCTGTACCTTCTGGCCAGGCTGAGCTGTGACAATTGAGACCGACTCCCCCAGACCTCATAGCTGCATCGGTGGGATCCCTGGGAACTTTGCAGTTCTTTAACTTTTCTGATTTTTATTTGGTCATTCTTTCCTTTTCTTTCTCTTCCCCCTTCTGGTTTCCTCCATCCCATAGTCTCTCATCCGTACATTCCAACGACAAGCTCCCCTAGCATTCTTTTATGTTTGTACACTTTTTGCTCCTCCTCCTCTCTCCTCTCTCCCATATCCAGCTTAGCTTCACACATAACCATCTTCCCGCTGCACCCTACCTACCTGCACCGTGCACTAGACATCACATCACCAAGCGGTGCAGGCACGCCCTATTGGAACCTGCCCAGCACTGACTACCGACCGTCCTGGTGGCTGCGGTGAGTGCCACAAGCAACCCATCCCAGTGGCTCCTCCTCAACTAGATCTGCCCAGCTGTACCACAAGAACGAAAAAAAAAAAAATCTACAATCAATAAACGAGAGAAATATCTACTGAATGCCCCGAAAACAGCAAACAATATCAAAACATTTACAAAAACAAGACAAGATGGCTCCAATAGGCGTCCAAATTAAAACACCAGATAACTCTCCTGTGGAAGAAAATGCACTAGAAGTACCTGATATGGAACTCAAATCACTAATACTCGGAATTTTCCAAGAACTGAGGCAAAAAGCTGACAAACATGAGGGAAAAATAGACAAATTTATGGAAAATACAGACAAAAAATTGGAAGAATTCAGGAAGATGATGCAAGAACAAAATGCCAAAATAAATTCACAACTCGAAATTATACAAAAACAACAATTAGAAATCCAAAAGATAAACAACAAGATTTCAGAAATGGACGGTGTCATAGAAGGGCTGAGAAGTAGATTTGAAACCATGGAAGACAGGATCAGTGGAACTGAAGACAAACACTTGGATACAACTCTGTTTCAGGAAAACTCAGAAAAAAGAACAAAGAAAAATGAAGAGACCCTGAGAGTTATGTGGGACACAATTAAAAGCAAAAACTTACGAGTGATTGGCATACCAGAACAGGGGGAGAAAACAGAAAACACAGAGAGGATCATTGAGGAACTACTGACAGAAAACTTTCCCAATATCATGAAAGATGAAAAGCTGGTCATCCAAGAAGCTCAACGAACCCCATATAGAAGAGACCCCAAAAGAAAATCACCAAGACATATCATATTCACACTCGCTAAAACTAAAGACAAACAAAGAATCCTGAGAGCAGCTCGTGAAAAACAAGAAGTCACATACAGAGGAGAAACAGTAAGACTAAGCTCAGATTATTCAGCAGAAACCATGCAGGCAAGAAGGCAATGGGATGACATATATAAAATCTTGAAAGAAAAAAATTGTCAGCCAAGAATAATATATCCTGCAAAACTCTCATTCAGATTTGATGGTGAAATTAGGTCATTTCCAGATAAACAGAAACTAAAGGAATATGCAAAAGTCAAACCAAACTTACAAGAATTATTAAAGGGAGTTCTTCGATCTGAGGACAAACAGCTTAAGCCCTCAGGCAGGACCTAGGACCTAGGACGCAGGTTAACATGAACCAGATACCATTCTAGGAACTGAACTACAGACAACTTTCCAAAAACAAAAGATATACAACAGGGAATCAGAGAAATCAATCAAAGGATGACAACAACATCAAAACAATGAAAGAGGGAACAAACGGCATAGGTATAGAACCTTCTAAAGGAGAAGAAGGCAAGGCGATACCAAGTAACGGTAGACTGCTTCAAAATTATAAAGATAAGGGTAAAATTCATGGTAACCACAAAAAAAGTTAACAAACCAACTCATAAAAATAAAGACGAAAAACATAAAGTCTCAACAAAACCAAAACCTACAAAAACAAAAGAAATGAACACAAAATCCACAAACAAAAGGAACTCAGCACAAGAGAGTAAGAAGAACAAAGAAAACTTCAGCATCACAAAAAAAAGCACTACAAAATGATAGCAACAAATTCACATCTATCAATAATTACACTGAACGTAAATGGACTCAATGCACCCATAAAGCGACGGAGAGTGGCAGAATGGATAAGAAAACAGGATCCATCTATTTGCTGTCTACAAGAGACACATCTTAGAAACAAAGATGTGAATTTATTAAAAATCAAAGGTTGGAAAAAAATATATCAAGCTAACAACTACCAAAAAAGAGCAGGAGTGGCAATTCTAATCTCAGATAAAATAGACTTTAAAACAAAATCTACCATAAAAGACAAAGAAGGACACTATATAATGATTAAGGGGATGATACATCATGAAGACATAACCATAATAAATATCTATGCACCCAATGACAGGGCTCCAAAATACATAAAAAAAACTCTAACAGCACTGAAAAGAGAAATTGACAGTTCCACAATAATAGTAGGAGACTTCAACACACCACTCTCAGTAAAGGACAGAACAACTAAAAAGAAACTCAGCAAAGATACAGAAGACCTAAAGGACACAATCAGCCAACTGGACCTCATAGATACATATAGAACAATCCATCCAACCGCTGCAAAGTACACATTCTTTTCCAATGCACATGGAACGTTCTCCAGAATAGACCACATCTTAGGCCACAGAGCAATCCTCAACAAGATCCAAAATGCTGAGATAATTCACAGTATCTTCTCTGACCACAATGCCATCAAGGTAGAAATTAACACTAGAAAGAGCAAGGAAAAAAAATCAAACACATGGAAACTGAATAATAATCTGCTTACACATCAATGGGTAATAGAAGAAATCAGAGATGGAATTAAAAAATTCCTAGAATCAAATGAAAATGAAAACACATCATACCAAAACCTTTGGGACACAGCAAAGGCAGTCCTCAGAGGACAATTTATAGCAATAGATGCACATATCAAAAAAGAAGAAAGGGACACAATCAAAACATTAACTACAGAACTCAAACAAATAGAAAGAGAACAACAAAAAAAGCCTACAACCACCGGAAGAAAGGAAATAGTAAAGATCAGAGCAGAAATCAATGAAATAGAGAACAGAAAAACAATAGAAAGAATCAACAAAACCAAAAGTTGGTTCTTTGAAAGAATCAACAAAATCGACAAACCACTGGCCAGACTGACAAAAGAAAAACAGCAGAGGGCACAAATAACCCAAATAAGAAATGAAATGGGGGACATTACAACAGACCCAACTGAAATAAAAAGGATTATAACAGAATATTATGAAAAACTATATTCCAACAAATTTGAAAACCTAGAGGCAATGGATAAATTTCTAGAAACATACGGCCTACCCAAACTACAACAAAGTGATATTGAAAATCTGAACAGACCCATAACAAGAGAAGAGATTGAAAAGGTAATAAAAAAACTCCCAACCAAAAAAAGCCCTGGCCCAGATGGCTTCACTGGAGAATTCTACAAAACATTTACAGAAGAGCTCGTACCAGTTCTACTCAAGTTATTTCAGAGCATAGAAGAGGAAGCAACACTTCCAAATTCATTCTATGAAGCCAGCATAACGCTGATACCAAAACCAGGCAAAGACATCACAAAAAAAGAAAATTACAGACCAATATCTCTCATGAATATAGATGCAAAAATTCTGAACAAAATTCTAGCCAATAGAATTCAGTATCATATCAAAAAAATAATACACCACGACCAAGTAGGATTCATACCAGGTATGCAAGGATGGTTTAACATTAGAAAATCCATCAACGTAATCCACCACATAAATAAAAGGAAAGAAAAAAATCACATGATTATCTCAATTGATGCAGAAAAGGCATTTGACAAAGTCCAACACCCATTCCTGATAAAAGCTCTCAATAAAATAGGTATGGAAGGGAAATTTCTCAACATAATAAAGGGCATCTATGCAAAACCAACAGCCAACATCATTCTTAATGGAGAAAGGCTGAAAACATTCCCCCTGAAAACAGGAACAAGACAAGGATGCCCTTTATCACCACTACTATTTAACATTGTGCTGGAAGTTCTAGCTAGAGCAGTAAGGCAAGAGAAAGAAATAAAGGGCATCCAAATTGGTAATGAAGAAGTTAAACTGTCCCTGTTTGCAGATGATATGATACTATACATAGAAAACCCTAAAGACTCCACGAGAAATTTACTGGAAGTAATAGAAAGATTCAGCAGAGTAGCAGGATACAAGATAAACATTCAAAAATCAGTTGGATTCCTATACACCGGTAAAGAGAACGATGAAAAGGAGATCAGGAAATCAATACCATTTTCAATAGCCCCTAAAACGATAAAATACTTAGGAATAAATCTGACCAGGAATATAAAAGACCTATACAAAGAAAACTACAAAACACTGCTGCATGAAACCCAAAGGGATCTACATAAATGGAAAAACATACCATGCTCATGGATAGGCAGACTCAACATTGTGAAAATGGCAATTCTACCTAAAGCAATCTACAAATACAATGCAATTCCGATACAAATACCAACAACATTCTTCAAAGAGATGGAAAAACTAATTATTAACTTTATATGGAAAGGGAAGAAACCTCGAATAAGTAAAGCACTACTGAAGAAGAAGAATAAAGTTGGAGGACTCACACTACCTGACTTGAGAACCTACTATACAGCTACAGTACTCAAAACAGCCTGGTACTGGTACAACAACAGAGACATTGACCAATGGAACAGAATTGAGAACTCAGATGTAAATCCATCCACCTACGGTCACCTGATTTTTGACAAGGGCCCAAAATACATCAAATGGGGAAAAGACAGTCTTTTTAACAAATGGTGCTGGCAAAACTGGATATCCATTTGTAGAAAAATGAAACAGGACCCATACCTCACACCATATACAAAAACTACTTCAAAATGGATCAAAGACCTGAATATAAAGCCTCAAACTATAAAATTCATAGAAGAAAAAATAGGACCAACACTTCAGGCCTTAATACATGGCATTAACAGGATACAAACCATAAACATCAACACAAAAAACCCAACAGATAAACTAGATAATTGGGATCTTCTAAAAATCAAACATCTATGCTCTTCAAAAGATTTCACCAAAAGAGTTAAAAGAGAACCTACAGACTGGGAAAAAATTTTTGGACAGTACAAGTCAGACAAAGGTCTAATCTCCATAATCTACAAGAAAATCCAACACCTCTACAACAAAAAGACAACCAATCCTATCAAAAAATGGGCAAAGGAAATGAACAGACACTTCACCAAGGAAGACATTCAAATGGCCAACAGACACATGAGGAAACGCTCGCGATCACTAGCCATTAGAGAAATGCAAATTAAAACCACAATGAGATACCATCTCACCCCGGCATTATTGGCACGAATCAAAAACACTGGAAATAACAAATGTTGGAGGGGCTGCGGGGAGACGGGAACTCTTATACACTGCTGGTGGGAATGCAAAATGATACAGCCATTTTGGAAAATGATATGGCGTTTCCTCAGAAAGCTAGAAATAGACGTACCATTCGATCCAGCAATCCCACTCCTAGGAATATATCCTAGAGAAATAAGAGTCATCACTCGAATAGACATATGCACACCTATGTTCATGGCAGCATTATTCACAATAGCAAAATGATGGAAACAACCTCGATGTCCATCAACAGACGAATGGATACACAAACTATGGTACATACACACAATGGAGTACTATGCAACGAGAAAGAACAATGAATCGGTGAAGCATCTCATAACATGGATGAAACTGGAGGACATCATGCTGAGTGAAATAAGTCAATCACAAAAGGACAAATATTGTATGAGACCTCTATTGTAAAAACCCATGAAAAAATTCACATGCAAAATGTAACAATCCTTGTTGGTTACCAGGGATGGGAGGGGGGTGGGATACTAAATAGGTAATAGGTAAGTGGTAACTTGGGTGAGAGATGAGATAGTACATAGTACAGCGGAAACTAACACAACCTGCACAAGGAAAGGTCATGAAGGCCCTGTAGACACATCCAAACCCCCCGAGGGACTGAGTTGTTGGACGGAGGACTCTGGGGACCATGATCTCGGGGAACATCTAGCTCAATTGGCATGACACTACTTATAAAGATAATGCTCTACATTCTACCTTGGTGAGTAGTGTCTGGGGTCTTAAAAGCCTATGAGCGGCCATCTAAGATACTCCACTGATCTCATCCCTTCGGGAACAAGGGAGAATGAAGAGAACAGGATACAAGGAAAAGATTAGTCCGAAGGACTAATGGTCCACAGCTACCAAGGCCTCCACGGGACTGAGCCCAGTACAGCTGGATGGTGCCCGGCTACCACCAATGACTCCTTTGACCAGGATCACAACAGAGGGTTCTGGGCAGAGCTGGAGTAGGATGTAGAGCATAATTTTAACTCCCAAAAAAAAAAAAAAAAAAGACCAGATATACTGGCCTAAAGAATACTAGAGAAACCTCGAGAGTGTGGCCCCCAGACACCCTTTCAGCTCAGAGGGGAAGTTACCTTCAAGGTTCGATGTTAAGCCTGGGAATGGACACCCCAGTAAAACTAAATGGGACTAACGATGTACAGGAGTCCGGTGACAAGGGCCAGAAGGCAGAGGGAGAGTAGGAAACTGATGATAAGGAACACAAATTGAATAAGGACACTGTCGATGTATTGTGAGATTGTTGACCACTGCTATAGGGCAACATTTGTAGTAACTATTAAATGGGAGGCTGTTTTGTCCTGTAAGCCTTCATCTTGGGCGAGAATGGCAGCACAATTGGAAGAGCATAGTCAATATCACTTAAATGTGTAAGTAAAAAGTTTTGAAATGGTGTTTAAATAAAATAAAAATAAATAAATAAATAAACAAACAAAGGAGACTAAAGAGGTACAATAGTCCACTGACAAGGTCCAGAAGACAGAAGGGGACAAGGAAGCCCCCTGGTGATAGGGAACACAAGGTGGAGGAAGGATATTCTTGATGTGCTGTGAGATTGTTAACCATTGTCATAGGGCAACATGTGTAGTAACTGTTAAATGAAAAACTATTTTGTTCTGTAAGCCTTCATCTTAAGTGAGAATAACAGCACAGTTGGAAGAGCGTAGTCAATGTCACTGAACTGTGAATGTAGAAAATTTTGAAACGGTGTATCTTTGGCCATCTGTAATTTTCATCAAAAAAAAAGGTTGAGAATTTAGAGGCTTAATACGTTGTGGGGTTGTTAACCAATGTCAAAAAAAACAACATGTGTACTACTATTTCATGAGAAACTATTTGCTCTGTAAGCTTTCACCTGAAGTACAATAAAATATATATATAAAAAAAAAAAATAGACTTTATTTTTTAGAGAAGCTTTAGGTTTACAGGAAAATTGTACATAAAATACAGACAATTCCCTTATGTCCCCTCTCCCCAACCCTGCATGCTGTTTTGCCTATTACTAACATGGTGCATTAGTGTGGTACATTTGTTACAGCTGATGAGCCAATACTGATACATTATTATTAACTAAAGTCCATAACTTCATCTTGCTTACTTTAGACACAACATCAGGAGGGACCAATCGAGGGAGAAGGACATGCTTGGTAAAGTAGAGGGTCAGTAAAAAATAGGGAGATCTTTAATGAGAGGGATTGATCAGTGGCTGTAGCAATGGGTTCAAACGTAGCAAAGATCACGAAGATGGCGCAGGACTGGGCAATATTTCATTCTGTTATACGTAAGGTTGCTATGAGTCAGAGCTGACTCGATGGCACCTGATGACGACCAAGTCCATAGTTGACCTTAAGGTTCACTCTTTGTGTTGTAAAGTCCTGTGGGTTTTGACAAATGCATAATGGCATGTGTCCACCACTACAGTATCATAGAGAATTGTTTCACTGCGCTAAACATTCCATAGTATTTTTTAATGAACCAAATACCCCTTGATCCTGATTATTCCCTCAGAGCTCTCAATGAGTTAGAGGATCTCCCCACAACATCCAACATGCAACAGAAGGGAGTAGAAGGAGTCCCCAACATAATAAACACACCAAAGGCTTCATCGCATCCATCAGAGCTGCACTGCAGCCTCCAGAAACATTTCCCTCAATGCATACCCAGGGCAGCTCAGGGTTTCACTGTATTAGTTTACTAATTATAGGAGAGAAAAGAGCCATTGTCCCCTGGCAGGGTCTTCTTTATGTTCACCGATGGCTGGCCAGCTTTCTGCTTCAGACCTCAGTGAGTTATCTGTTCTCAGTTACGGTGTCTCCACCCTCAGCTCTGCTCATAACATTATACCAGATATCTAACTCGTGTTTTGAAAGCTCTCTCTGGCCCTGTGTTTACGAACGCCCTTCGTTTGTGCAGTAGTTATGAGTGCTTTGGGATACTCCTCACTTAAAAAAAAAAAAAAAGCAACAAAAAATAACTCATTTTATATGATTGAGTGGCCTCTCCCAGATCCTACAGGGTGCTAAAATGGAAGTTGTGTTTCTTCCTTATGTCTCAGGAAATGGTCCCACCAAGACCCATGTTTTGACAATGGAAGATACTACCATCCATTTTAAGTCTGAT
Source organism: Dugong dugon (assembly GCA_030035585.1). Classification (NCBI taxonomy): domain Eukaryota; kingdom Metazoa; phylum Chordata; class Mammalia; order Sirenia; family Dugongidae; genus Dugong; species Dugong dugon. Next base: position 14,201,000 of record CM057469.1, on the reverse strand, counting down.
GAAGGCTCTGAATATTAACTGGTAGGAACCATTCTTATGACTAATGTGTAAAGGTTGTTAAAATTATACATTCATGTTTTGGTTTTCACTCAGAAAAGGAATCAGAGTGGCAAGAGCCTGTGAGTCCCATTATCTGGCTATTGGGTAAGGTACCATAACTGGGGAGGGGGGGTTACAAACCATGTCTGCCAGTGCTTTGGCCCTCCTCCCATCTAGAGGTGACGTCTATGCCCCTCCCCTTGAATCTGGATGGAACTTTGTGACTGTTTGACAAATAGAATGTGGCAGAGTGATGCTGTCACTTCCAAAGCTACTTCAGAGAAGGTCCTGCAGCGTCTGCCGGTCTTTCTTAAGACATTTGCTGGAGAATGTGTAAGAAGTTCAGCTACCCTGAGGCCACTGTGTGGAGAGATCACATGGAGAGAATAGAGAGGAGAGGTTCTTGAGGAGCCCCAGCTACTCCAGCCCTCAGCTGATTGAGACTTCCCAGTACAAGCAGCAGACTTGTGAATGAAGACATCACCATCTGACTGCAACCAAATCATCAGTTTCGTTGAATTGTTCAAGTGACAAATATCGAATTGGCATACGTGTTATCCATACTTTTTACAACAATAAAGATTTTTTAAAAAGAAAAGAAACCCGGAATAGGCACTGCATAGCTGAGCCCAGCCAAACCCCGGAATACTTAGCAAAATAAATGACTGATGATAGACAGATAAGTAAATGAATAAATAAATAAAATTATAAATAAATGATTATATATAAAATTACTACCTTAATAAATTATAATTTATTTATTAAAAAAAAAGTAGATTTAAGCACTATTAAAAATTATTAAGTATCTTAAGTTACTGTGGTAGTTTGTTAAGCAGCAGCAGATGGCCAGAACACTAGCCCTCTCTGAAGGTATCTGGTTAATGTAAAATACTGCAAGACCTGCGTCATAATGCTCCCTCAAATAGTACTGCCACTTGAACTACTGCTGGTAATGATAATCATGACGGCTGCCACTTGTACTCTTTCTACAGAGGCAGACCCTGGTCTAATGCCTTATTACTTTATTTACATTATTTACTTGAGTTCTCACAACATTCCTATGTGGTAGATAATGCTACTATGCCCATTTTATAAGTAAGATAGCTGAGGTTTCGAGATGCTTAGCTAGGACCTCTTTGTGCTCTGCCCTGGGTCAGCAATTAGGGAACCAGGGACATGGCCAAGCAGACAAGGTCCTCAGCCTTGTAGACCTTACAGGCCGTTGGGGCAAACAGAAATCAAATTTCACCCCAATTAGTGCTGGGATGAGAACCTTGGAAAGAGACGTACATGGGAGTGTGAGAGTATATAATAGGGAGATGTCTGGGGGATCAAGAGAAGCCTCCCCAGGAACTGGTGCCAAGCTAAGAGGATAAAGTCTTGTGGTGAGAGGGGATGGAGAGTACTTTCAGAGCTGAACAAAGGTCAATGAGGCCGAGCACTGGGGAAGGGAGCCAGCATGAGAGGCCCTGGAGGTGGGGAGCTGGAGAAGCAGGGCCAGACATGCAGCGTCTGGCAGATCACATTAAGGATTAGGGTCTTTATTTTAAGAGTCTCAGAAACTGTTGCCACTACCTGTCTGTCAGTTTGTCATACTGTGGTAGCTTGCATGTTGCTGAGATGCTGGAAGCTATGCCACCAATATTTCAGGTACTAGCAGGGTCACTCATGGTGGATAGCTTTCAGTGGAGCGTCCATAAGACAAACTAGAAGAAAGGATTGACGGTTTATTTCCAAAAATTAGCCAATGCAAACCCTATGGATCACAACAGAATATTGTCCGATATAGTGCTGGGAGATGAGCCCCTAGGTTGGAAGACACTCATAATACACAGTGGCTGCAACAAGGGACTTGTTACCGACAACGGTGAACACGGCACAGGACAGGGTAATGTTCATTCTGTTATACGTGGGGTCGCCATGAGTTGGCGCCAACTGGATGGCAACTAACGACAACAACAAAACGATACCGAAGAAGCACAGGAAGGACACGATCAGAACTGCACTTTGAAAAGATCGGTTTCGTCTTAGTGGGGAGAAGTGTTTGAAGGAAGGCAAACGTGAATTCAGGGAGTGTGCAGAAAAATCAAATATCTACCATCCCTCCAAAAAACGACCTGTGACTCCACCCACTACGACCAGCTATGCCTCTATGAAGGACCTCCTGTACTCTGTAAGGTTTTTCCCTTCTTACTATATCCAACCCCTTCCACAAGGTACAATAGGCAAAAGAACACAACAAGCTGATTAAGCATTTGGGTTTTTAGACGTTAAGCTCTGTTATGGATTGAATTATGTCATTTAAAAATACGTTTTGTAAATTCTAACCTCTCTGCTTATGGTAATAATCCCATCTGGGAATGGGTTGTCTTTATTATATTAATGAGGCAGGATTAGTGTAGGGTGTCTCTTGAGTCAATCTCTTTTGAGATATAAAAAGAGATTAAACAACCAAGCAGAGAGAGCGAGATGGAGTAAAATAGATGCCAAGACACATGGAGATCTCCAAGGAACCAGAAAGCAGAGGTTGAAAAGACAAGGACTTTCCTCCAGAGCAGACAGAGAGAGAAAGCCTTCCCCTAGAGCGGCACTCTAAATTCGGACTTCAGGCCTCCTAAACTGTAAGAAAATAAATTTGTTTGTTGAAGCCATCCATTTCTGGTACTTCTGTTAGAGCAGCACTAGATAACTAAGATAAGCTCCATGTATTGGTAAATGGACTTATTAAGAAACATTCAGATGGTGCTGCCTCTTACTGCCCGTTTCTCATGCTAATTGCTTCCCATCTCCTCCAGTCATAAATAGAGCTCCCACACTCAGCAGCAAAGTACTGAGTGCCTGCTCCGTGCTGGCACTGTGCTTGGTACTTAGGAGAGGTAAGTACCTCACAGTACTCCTAAACCCCCAGAGGGAGAACACTGACACGTATGACATACCCAGATGAATAAGGTCCCAGTTCCATCTGAGCTGTGTCTGCACCCAGGATTCACACCTGTCCAGACAAGTCTGATGAGTCTGTAGAGTGGCGGGTCTGTAGGCATCTATTTGTCTGAGTGAACTTACAAGAGAAGAAGCCTACATGGTCAGGGACTGTGGAGAGAATCTGGGAGAATGGAAGGGATAGAGAGAGGTGGGCCCCATGGACTGTCCCAGACCTGTGGAAAGAGTTACTGCGGGCACAGCTGAGGGAGCAGTGTCCAGAAACTTCTATGCGACACAGGGGAACACACACTGACCAGGACATGGGAGAGGGCACTTCCCTCACTTCTGCTTGGGACTTGGGGGGACTTCATCTCAGTGAAGACTGCGGGTAGGCAGACACTTTTCCTCATGAGGGTAGGCAGTTTGCTGGGCATCAGGACACTGTGCCCTCTCTTGAACACGGGTGTTTGCCCTATGGGTGTGTGGCAGCTGTGAGATGTTAGCCTCATGGGCTAACGTTGGGGAGCATGAGACAATTTTTGTGGGTGCACGTGAGAAACCCCAGAGACCTCCAGGAATAACCAGCGAGGTTTCAAAGCAGAACTGAGGGTCTTTCCTTGTGCTTCTGGAAACACAAATCAGGGAAATCTTGTTATTCTTGTTCATCTTCCTCACGCAGAGATGAGGCCCAGGAAAAGCTGGGTTTCACAGGGATCAGCCAAGAGCTTAACAGCGTTTTACTGACAATACATACAAAAGAAGGAAGATGGAAGGACTCTCCCAGTTCCTGTAATGTGGGAAGAGTCTACTGCAGTGGGAAGACCCTTGTGCCTGTTCCCAAGGAGCCTGAGTCACCCACCTCCCCGTGATGCACAGCTGAAGGAGACTAAGCTGATTGCATATGAAGACAGTGTCTGATGAGCAGGAGACAACAAGCAGAGGGAAGTGGGTAGGCAACAGGAGGCTGATGGAATTTAAGGCAAACGTTACTTGCAATGTAGGGTTTCAGTATTTGGGGGGAAGTTTAGCCTCACACTGCATATTCGCACTGGTTCAAAGTGATGGAGATCACATGTACTGAGTGCAGGAGAATCTGGTTTAAATTTCTGAATAAATTACCAGGACTCAGTCCATCTCCCAGAGAGTCATACCTAAATAGAAATCATGGGTGTGGCAATGAAGGTGACCATTCTTAACATCAACTTCAAGAACTGAAGGGAAATACATTTGCGCTTTCCTGGGGTACAGACACTTGCTAGTTTCCAGAAACTCAGAATGGCCACTGGAGTGACTCCAGTAAGGAGGCCATTCTGAAGAAGGGCCTTGGGAAAATGCAGAGCCCTCTCTAGTACGGCCCAAGAGAGCAGCCGTGAGAGGGGAGGGGAAACGTCACTGGGGCAGGCTGATCAGGAAGCCTGTCCTGACATCGCTGGTGTCAGTTAAATGTTCTTGTTCTTACAATGCCTTGCTTTTTTGTTGTTGCTGCAGAATAGAAGTGCTCCACTGGGTATGCAAGGCTCTGACCTTTTGGAAGCAGATCGACAGGGCTTTCTTCTGAGGTGCTCTGGGTGGGTTTGAACCATCAACCTTTCAATTAGTAGTTGAGAACTTAACCGTTTGTGCCACCCAGGGACTCCTCTGACATCCCTTGGAACATCGAAGACCACAGTGTCCTGGGCAAGGAGCTGGGACAGGAGTCGTGGGGAAGTAATAGCCACACAGGAGCAGAAGGCTGGGCCTCTGTGTTTGGGAGGCGAGGTTCTGGTCTTGGCCCTTCTGTGGTCTACTGGTGTGACTGAGAAAATTGCTACATGAGATTTCCCCGGTCTCTGCTCCATGATCTTTGAAATGACAGCATCACAACTCGAGCGCTCATATCACCAAGCAGTGGCCGTGGGGCGTAGGGGTGTGGACGTCGCACTGAGCACCAGGCCGCTGGCCTGAATACCTGCCACTGCTAGCTTCTTCATTTCATAGCTTGCTTTCCTCATTCGCATTCACGAGTTAACTGTACACGTAAAGCACAAGGAAGTGTTCCTGGCACAGAGTAAGCCATTCAGTATGTGTTCAGCGCATGTGCTGGAACTTGTTACAAGCGCAGATTCCCAGGGCCCACACACAGAGGTTGCTAGTAGGCAGGTTCTGGACTCTGCATTTCAACAAGCCTTCCTTAAGGTAAGTCTGACGTGATCCAGAGAACAGAGTTTGAGAAACAATGAAATAGAACCGGTGGTTTTGGAACTTTTTTTGAGGATGATCCCAGTAAGAAACCAATTCTACATCATGAGTCAGTATACAGGGATATTCACACAGACACAGTCAAAACAAAAGTTCCACAAAGCAAGATGTAAGGCTCTACTTGTGTGAGCTGCTTGATCTATCTTGTCCTGTTTTGTTCTTATTCTATTCCATTCTTTAAAAATGCTGTCGTTGGCCCACTAATTGCTTTTGGAAACCACACCACAAATTGAAAAACAAAACCAAACATTGAAATGGACGTTTTCCAAGTTTCCTCCCCACTCTTTATAATAAAATCAGTTCACTGCCCTGATGCAAGACTGTGGCAAACTCTCATCATTTGGATTTAAAAGACATGAGGATTAACTCCCCAATCAGGCTTTGTTTCTGCCATATGGAATTTGATGCCCTTTGTATATACTACATGACCTTGAAGAACAAGGGGTCCCCAGATTGGACAAAGCCGGAGAGGAGCTGCAATGACGCTCAAAGTCATTAATAGCTGTGAGGAGACAGAGAGTGCCCCCATACTAGAAGGAAAGCTTTGATGAACAGTGGAGCCCCCAGTGGCACTGATGCTGGCTGACAGTCTGAGAAGATGGAGAAATGGCCCTCCAGGGGTAGAGTAAGGGACTTTGTCTTCTCCAAGGATGGTGGGTGGGGAGAGGGAGGAGGCCACGTGAAGGAGGGTTCTGTGTGCTCCATGACGCCCTTCCCGGCCCCTTGGATCTCCGTGAAAGCTGAGGAACTCACACAGCGCTCCATGCAAGTGGCCTTTTTATGGCCACCAGTGACGGAGTCAGGTTTGCATTTGTTTTCATGAGGGGCATAACAGAAACAGCACACACAGACTCAGGGGCGGGGTTGGAGGGGACGAGAGGCTGCTGCCAACTTGTGGGTTATGTTCTATTTCTCAGGTAACCTCACAAAGCCCACATTTTATAGATGGAAAGGTAAGTCAGGTCATCCTGGAATTTAAAAGCTAAGTTTGGATTCAGAACCAAAACCAAAACCAAACCCGTTGCCCCCAAGTTGATTCCAATTCATAGTGGCCCTATAGGACCAAGTAGAACTGCCCCATAGGGTTTCAAAAGAGCAGTTGGTGGATTCAAACTGCTGACCTCTTGGTTAGCAGCCAAGCTCTTAACCACTGCGTCACCAGGGCTCGGGACTCAGAACAAAGCAGTCCAAATCCTCCTGTAGTGCACTTCCAGCTCCTTCTAGAACAAACCACTCAGAGTAGAGGATAAGCCAACTCCTGGGTCACAGGAGGGCCAAGGACCCAGCATGGGGCTCCCTGCCTGTTTTTTGCTCTCCTTTTATGCAGGGCTTCTTTTCCCAGGATGAGAAGAGCTGCACGAGGCAGCAGAGCCAACCGGCCTGCCTCATGCAAGTTTGGGCTTTTTATCTCCCAACCAGAAGACACTGCACTTCTTGGAAAGAGCACTTACAATGGCCACTCGCTCTTGTGTTCAGGGGAAGTCACAGAAAGCGATACTCCCATCTCATGAGTGTGAAACATCACCGCCTGTGGTTCAGGCTGAGCCAGGAGGAAGACAGAGGATGGACTCCACAATTCAGTGCCTTGTTTGTGCTGACCCAAGCCAGCTACCGTGTTTGCGTCTCATTTCAGGTTTGCTTTGTCACAGAAACACACTGAAGTCAAAGAGCCAACTGTCAGCAAAAGGACACAGACAGCAATGACATCAGGCCAAGTGAAGTCGCATTTATAATCCCCACTCACTCTTCGCCACCCAACGTGGCTGATTATAACTCGGCAAAAGGCCTTCAGGACCTACCCGACGTGGTTATTTCGGTTGTCTGCAGCTGATAATTGCTTGTTCTTCAAGCTACATTTCCTATTGTCATGTCCTATTGTGCTCGAGACTGCACATTTCAGTAACAAACTCCTGGGGTAAATACAAGTGACTTGGAAAAAAAAAATTCAGTAATTCTTCTATTAATAATCTAAAATGAATCCAGTGGGGTGTTCTCAAATTCCACTTGCCATAGGTATAACACAAAACAATAAGAACTTCAGCACAGTCAGGCAGCTTCAGGAAGCAGGCACACACGTGCACACACACATACACACACACACAGAGTCCTCGCATGCAGGCCCCACGCAAGTACACAGGAAGAGAAAGGAGCTCACGTCTAACTCACCTTGAGAGCAGATGTGTGTCAGGAGAGAGGTCAGGACCTTCCCACTTCACTCCCTCTAATCATCAGAACAATTCTGTGAGGGAAATATGACCATCACCATTTTACAGATTGAAATTCTTGGCAAGGCTGCATAGTGAGTAAGAGTGACTGAATGTGGACTTGAATATACTCCAAAACGCATGTCGGGTCCACACGGCCTCTTACATGCACTCCTGACCTGGAACCCTTAAACTCCTGACAATACCATATGGGATGGGAATTAAGAGAGAGCTAGGCGAAGTTTGAAGTCCCTGGGTGGTGTAAATGGTAAACACGTTTGGCTGCTAACTGAAAGGTTGGAGGTTCAATTCTAACCAGAGGTGCCTCGGAAGAAAGGCCTGGCTATTTCCAAAAAGGCAGCCATTAAAAACCTTATGGAGCACAGTTCTACTCTGACACACACATGAGGTCACCATCAGCTGGAGTCAACTCGACCGCAACTGGTTTAGCCAAGTTGGGGGAACCTCCTTTTCTCCTTTGCTCTCCTGGTCCCTTTAAGGCAGTTTCATGTGTGGCTCCAATGGACACTGTCCTCAGATTCCTGCTCTTAAGGGCTCAAGAGGTACTCTTCAGACACTCACCTGGTTTAGACCAAAAGAGCATAGCATGTGGAATGGAAAATCTGCTAGTCCTAGCTCTTTCACTACAGGACTACTTTATGACTTCTGTAGGCATATGCACTTTTGCCTTCGTGGACTTCTTCCTCCATTAAAAAATACTAATAAACATATTTTACAACTGTACTGGTACTTTGTTAGGTGCCATTGAACCAGTTCAGGCTCATAGCAACCCTATGTACAAAAGAATAAAACACAGCCTGGTCCTGGGCCATCCTCACAATTGTTGCTATGCTTGAGCCCATTGTTGCAGCCACTGTGTCAGTCCATCTCCTTGAGGGGCTTCCTCTTTTTTGCTGACACTCTACTTTCCCAAGCATGATGTCCTTCTCCAGAGACTGGTTCCTCTTGATAACATGTCCAAAGTACATAAGATGGAGTCTCACTGTCCTTGCTTCTAAGGAGCATTCTGGCTGTACTTCTTCCAAGACAGATTTGTTCATTCTTCTGGCGGTCCATAGTATATTCAATATTCTTTGCCAACAGCATAATTCAAAGGCATCAATTTTTCTTCAGTCTTCCTTATTTATTTTCCAGTTTTTGCATGCATATGAAGTGATTGAAAATACCATGGCTTGGGTCAGGTGCACCTTAGTCCTCAAAGTGACATCTTTGCTTTTTAACACTTTAAAGAAGTCTTTTGCAGCAGACTTGCCCAATGCAATGTATCTTTTGATTTCTTGACTTCTGCTTCCATGGGCATTGATTGTGAATCCAAGTAAAATGAAATCCTTGACAACTTCAATCTTTTCTCCATTTATCATGATGTTGCTTATTGGTCCAGTTGTGAGGATATTTTGTTTCCTCATGTTGAGGTGTAATCCATATGGAAGGCTGTAATCTTTGATCTTCATCAGTAAGTGTTTGAAGTCCCCTTTGCTTTCCATAGGCAAGGTTGTGTCATCTGCATCTGTGATGCCGGAAGCTATGCCACCGGTATTTCAAATACCATCAGGGTCACCCATGGTGGACAGGTTTCAGTGGAGCTTCCAGACTAAGACAGACTGGGAAGAAGGAACTGGCAATCTACTTCTGAAAAATTGGCCAGTGAAAACCTTATGAATAGCAGTGGAACACTGTCTGATACAGTGGGGGAAGATGAGCCCCTCAGGTTGGAAGGCACTCAAAATAGGACTGGGGAAGAACTGTGTCCTCAAAGTAGAGTCGACCTGAATGATGTGGATGGAGTGAAGCTTTCAGGACCTTCACTGGCTGATGTGACGTGGCTCAAAATAAGAAGAAACAGCTGCAAACATCCATTAATAATTGGAACATGGAATGTCCAAAGTATGAATCTAGGAAAATTGGAGATCGTCAAAAATGAAATAGAATGCATTAAGATTGATATTCTAGGCATTAGTGAGCTGAAATGGACTGATATTGGCCATTTTGAATCGGACAAGCATGTGGTCTAGTATGCCAGGAATGACAAATTGAAGAGGAATAGCATTGCGTTCATCGTCAAAAAGAACTTTTCAAGATCTATCCTGAAGTACAACGCTATCAGTGATAGGATAACATCCTTAGGCCTACGTGGAAGACCAGTTGAGCTGGTATAGAGATGAATGTAATCCAGACTGGATTCATCATTATATGTTCCTTATTGTTATATTCTTTTTTTCCCTCTGATTCTAAAAGAAATTAAAAATAACACATTTTTGTAGACCTCTGAAAGTATCATGGGCACTGTGCCTACTGTGGAGTCCCTGAGTGGTACAAACGGTTAACATGCTTGGCTGCTAACAAAAGGGTAGAGGTTCGAGTCCACCCAGAGGTACCTTGGAAGAAAGTCCTGACAATCTACTTCTGAAAAACCAGCCATTGGGAACCCTATGGAGAACAGTTCTACTCTGACACACATGGGGTCGCCATGAGTCAAAATCAGCTCCATGACAACTGGTGCCTACAGTACCTAATGGATGTGTCATGACTAGCTGGGTGACCTTGAGAAAGTCGTATGACCTTTATGTGTTTTCATCTCCATAATTGTAAAGCTGGCCTGCTTGCTCCACAGGGATGGTGCATAGATCATGGCAGATAGCTGTAGCATCTCAGAATTCAGCCAAGCATGGCCTATTACTTACAGCCAGCTCTGGAAGATAGCAAGGGCCTGGAACGTGGTATGAGGCCAGCTCAGTGAGGAGGGGCAGAAGCCGGAAGGGTACTTCTCACCCCTGAAGGGGCTTAGGTGGGCCCAGCCGGTGTGCACAGACACACAGCATGGCAGGTCACAGTCACAGGAGACTGCAGGCCTCAGTGTCTCGGCAGTTACCCAGAGCATGGCTGTTTAGATGTTTTGAGCCTATGCCCTCCGCCTAGCAAATCTCACCAAACTGGGCAAGGGGAAGGAAGACATAATTCACAATACAGTTACGGACTCACTTCTGACCACCTCATTTCAACTGGTACTTTTTTTCTCAGGCTTCCCATCCCCTTTGCCCTTCTAGTCAGGCCAACTACTTTTCTACTTCTTTCAACTCTCAAACCTCCTGCTTCATGTTTGTGTTTACAGTTTGCATTTACACTCTTGGTCAGGAGCTTCCTCAGGTCAGGGAACCCAGCAGCTGCTGCTCCTCGGCTCAACCCCACATCCAAGTATGCCCACAGGGAGCTCCAGCTGGGCAGGTCCTGATGCCCTGGCCTCTATTAAAGCTGTGGGGGGCTAGAGTACACAGTGGGGAGTCCAGGGCAGGTGACTCACAAGTGTAGACAGCAGGCAGGGGCAGGGGCTCTGCAGGGAGCAGCAACCACCAAAATGCTCATACCTAGGAGAACTGTTGAATAAGTGACGGTACCATGGAGTACCACGCAGCTGTACAGAAGAATAAGGACACTCTCCATGAGCAGATGTAGAGAACTTTCCATGACACAACATTAAGTAAAGTGCAAAAGCATATCTAAAGTATGCTATCTTTTGCGTAAGAAAGAAGAGGGATAAAAACGACTGTATTTTTACGCAAATAATGTGTGCCTTCTACGTTTGTTTGTCAACCACCCGCCCCGCGCCCCACTAAGTATTTTCACAAGTTCTATTCCTGGCTAATGCAACTCATGTGCGGCCAGCACCCATCTGTCAATGGAAGCTTGCATGTTGCTATAATGCTGAACAGATTTCAGTAAGCTTCCAGACTCAGACAGACTAGGAAGAAAGACCTGGTGATCTACTTCCAAAAATCAACCTGTGAAAACCCTATGGATCACAATGGTCCGATATGCAATCATTCATGGGGATAGTACAGGACTGGGCAGCGTTTGGTCCCGTTGTGCATGGGTTGCCATGACATAGGGGCTGACTTGATGGCAGCTCACAACAACAACAGCAATTCCTTTGGACACTTAACAACAACAACAACTCCCAAGGAAGCCAATAACCAGTGACTGATTGGTGCAAAAGTAGGAAAAGAATGAAAGCTCTGGCTTTCTTGCCCCAGAGAAGTGTAACTTACACTCCAGAGTTCCCCAAAAGGATCAAGCTGAAGCTCCCCCTGTGGGACTTTGCCTGAGACCTCATCCCCTTGCTTGGCTTCCTCCTCTTCTCGGTCCTGCTTCCCCAACTCCCTTAGTGCTTTCCCCTGGGAGCCACTTCCAGGATTAATCACTTGCCCCAGAATCTTCATCTCTGGGGAGCCTGTCTGAAGACACCTGCTGACTCAACGAGACTGTTGTGAGAACCAGAGATAATGTAGTGACAGAACTTTGTAACCCAAAGGGCCCCAAATACATGGTGGCCCTGTCATCACGATGAACATTTCTGAGCCTGTCTTAGGCAGTATAATGGCCCCGAAGAAGTCCTGTGAAGATGTTACCTTACATAGCAAAAGAAACTTGCAGCTGTGATTAGACTAAGGGTCTTGAGATGGGGTATTTATCTGGATTATCCAGATGGGCCCAATGTAATCACAAGGGTTCTCATGAGAGCAAGGCAGGAGGGCCAGAGAAGATGTGACAATGGAAGCAGAGGACAGAGAGAAAGGTTTGAAGATGCTGTACTTCTGACTTTGAAGATGTAGAAAGGGGCCATGAACCAAGGAATGCAGGTGGCTTCTAGAAGTTGGAAAAGACAAGGAAATAGATTCTTTTCTAGAGCTTCCAGAAGCAACACAATCCTCCCGACACCTTGATTTTAAGCTACTGAAACCCATTTTGAACTTCTGACCTCCAAAACTGTAGATAATACATTTGTGTTATTTTAAGCTACTAAATTTGTGGTAATTTTTTAGAGTAGCAATGGGAAATGAATGTATTATCCTACCCCTAAACCTCTTGAGCTAACTCTCAACTAGGCTCCAAACTCAAATTTCTCTGCAAGTTAATAGATGTGTCTGCATCATTTATCTATTGCTACATCAAAAACCAGTCCCACATTTAGTGACTTAGATGATTTCTCATTTCTCACAATTCTGTGGATTGATTGGGTGGGTATTCTGCTGATCTTGCCTGGGCTCACTCATGCTGCTGCCTTCAGCTAGTGGATGGCTAGGGGCTAGACTGAGTGGGGCAGCTGGGATGGTTGAGCCACATGGTCTTTAATCCTTGCTTTCTTCACAGTTGGACAGTTTCAGGACAACAATCTTAGAAGCAAAGAGTAGAAGCTGAAAAGGCTCTTGAGGCCAAGACTTGGAAGTCACACAACGTGACATTCAATACACTTTATTGATTAAAACAGGTTACAAGTTCATCCAGATTCAAATGGGTGGAGAAATATATTCCACCTTTAAATGGGAGTCGTTGCAAAGAATTTGCGGCCATGTTTAATTTGCCACTGTGCCTAGTTAGCTCTGTGAGTTATGACGCTAATGGCACTAGTGCAATGAAGGCATAGATTTGGTTCCCACGTCATCCAGAAAGCGCTCTGTATTTCTCGATAGAGCCGGAAGCCATCTCTCTAGGATAGGCCACTGATTCAAAAAAGTCTACTAAGGAGAGAGAGGCTAGATCTGAAGAAGCCCATCACTGCCTCCAAACCAACACCTCAGCAGGGTGTCTGAGGCCAGGCTCCCTAGCACCATCTTGTCAACAAAGGATGAAATTCCATTTACTTGGCTAATATGTGGCTCTCCTCTGCTACATTTATCCTCCCACAAAATGAACAGAGTTAAAAAACCCTTTGGTTATAACAAGAGTTCATTACTTGAGAAAGAGCTTTAACTGCAACCTGTGTGGTGCTGAATGGGATTTAAGAAGGGCAATGCTCATGCTGCATCTCAGCATAGGGGCCATGCCTGACAAGCACCTGGGGCAGGAAGAAGCACTTCCCAAAGGAACTGTTGTTGTTAGCTGCCATGGAGTCGGCCCCTACTTCATGGCAACCCATGAACGACAGGAACAAACACTGCCCAGTCCTGTACCATCTCCATGATTGGTTGCAGATCAGACCATTCTGATCCATAGGGTTTTTCATTGGCTGATATTTGGAAGTAGATCACCAGGTCTTTCTTCCGAGTCTGTCTTAGTCTAGAAGCTTCACTGAAATCTATTCAGCATCACAGCAACACACAAGGCTCCACTGACAGGTGGGTGCTGGCTGCACATGAGGTGCATTAGCCAGTAATCAAACTTCGGTCTCTCACACAGAAAGTGAGAATTCTGACTTCCATAGGGTTTTCAATGGCTGATTTTTCAGAAGTAGATCACCAGGACTTTCTTTTAATGTACCTCTGGGTAGACTTGAACCTTCAACTTTTCAGTTAGTAGCTGAGCACATTAACAGTTTACATCACCTGGAGACTCCATCAGAGTGCATAGCATGTAGTAAAAGTATTATTTGCTGAAACTTTTGTTTCATGTATACACGTGTGCGCACACACACAGTGTCACAATGTTACCGTGGGTCACGTCAAAAAAACGTATGAAAGCCACTGGTATGTCCATCTCCCAAAACTGTCCTTCTATTTTCTATACTGCCTTTTCAGAGAAAGAAACTTCCCAAATTATTCCAAGACCCTTTGGAAGCTTTTTTTTTTGGCCCTAATTACATCCTGGAATATGCTGCCAGGATCCAGTGGCATGGCTAGGCCCTATCCTCCCTCCCACTGGAATGCACCCATTCAGGGTAGGTTGGCTTGCTGAATTGCTCTGTTCCACATTAACATTCTCAGGCAGCTCCTTGACCCACCGTTGTCTTCAGTTGGTTTTACCAGCCTAAAGAGATGCATGATTAAGCTCCATGGCAACCATCAAGATGAGGATCATTAAACCTTGAAATTACTTAATAAGAATGGGGCAACAAATGATACAAGAAAAAGCACAGACAGTACCACCTAGTACTCTTGAATGCCAGAACCACAATAACATAATAACCATGCAGTCTTCCATCCTTTTAGCTTATAGCCACCAAGACTGGAGACTGGGATACAGAATGATGTCTGAACTTTTCAAGGCATTCTGTGGCCCTTCCACCTGAAACCAGACTCCTCATCTTGCATTTCAGATGCCTCCCACTTCTGAGCAGCACTGGGCGTTTAGCAGGCAGTGGAGATCCTCCTGCATCCATAGAAGAGGATGGGTGGAGAGAGACAGTGTGGGCTCTGTGGAAACAGCCTTGCACCTCCAATGAGAAGATGGGATCTAGTCCCAGCGACTTCTTGTACCACATGTGGCCTCCAGCAAGTCATTTAGCCTCTGTAAGCACCAATTTCTCCCACTCTAAATAGAAATAATAAATGATTTTCCTTTTTTAAAGAATTATGAGAATGAGCTAAGATGACATAAGTGACAGTGTTTTGTAAATAGAAGGCACAGTTCTGATTTAGATAATTGTAGTAGCAGCGGTGAAAATATTAGTGGTAATAGTAGCAGAAAAATATAGTAACCATAATAGTAGCCAATGCTGCCTACAGGTTCAAAGTTTTATTGACATCAGAAGCTTAGTAAACCACAATTATAATACAGTGTGGTCTCAACTACAAGAGATACAGTAAAAGATAAACACACTAGACTGCAAAATGAAATACTAGGAGGAACGACATCTAAATGTTAGCCACGATGGACTTTGGAGGGTGGGATGGTGACTTTTTTTCCCATTATCACTTTCTTATCTTTTCAAATTTTCATATAATGAACATATCAGTATATTTTAATAATAAAAAATATTTATTAAAATCTTTAGGAAAGATGTTCGATAAAACAGCATTAATTAAAAAATAAAGAAAGAAAGAAGATAAGTGATTCCTGACTGAGAGTGAAAAAGTTCTTTGGAAGAGCCAGGAATCCAGAAAAGAAAAGATGCGGGAAGTTTCCACTTGTCAATTTGCACACATACTACCCAGAAAGAAGGAAACTTCATCTTGGCAACATGGTTATCTGAGTTCCCAGAGAGTCATTTTCACTGCAGTAAAAAATAGAAACAATAAAAAAGTTATCAAATTTTATCATAATGTAATTCAATTTTGCTCCTTATTAACTATGTGACCTTGGGAAAGGTTTTTAAGGCCTCTGAGGCTCCATTTCCTCAAGTTGTAAAATGGCAGGAATTTGGTGAGGATCAAATGAAAGAATGTATATGAAAGCCCTAAAATGGGGATTAGCCCATTGTTCTCCTTCCTTTTCAAAGAGCTAACAGCCAAAAACAGAAAAGGTAAAATACTGGAAAGATACAGGGACAGCTCACAGATGGCAAGGCAAGGGCAGAGCCTGACTTCAGGGCATTACGTGGCGCTGAACCAAGAACCACAAGCTGTTGTGACTCAGAGAGCAGGTCCCACCAACTTTCTCTGAGGCCACAGGTCTTCGCGCCTTCCTTCATCATCACATTTGTTCCACCCTTCCCCCCCACGGGTGGACAGTGTCTCCTTCCCTCCATTTGGCAGCCCCACAGATCCTTGTCCTGAGCTCTCTCTCCTGGGTACCAGCCTTTCAGAGACTGACAGGAAGTTGCTCCCTCTCAAGTCTCAATTTACAGGGTGAAGCAACTGATTGGCTAGCGTGGGTCAGGTGTCCACCCCAGGTCCAATCAACTCTTTTACTCACTTATCTGTTGGAGAATTGAACCCTCTCCTTGGAAAAATGCACGTATCTTCAATTTTTACATGCAATTTCAAAGGGTGCACAGATCCTCTGAAGCATAAACATGAACCGTGAACCCCAAGTAAAGAATCTCTGGAGAGGAGAACTTTTATTTTTTTTAATTGTGGTACAAATATGTATAACAAAATGTTTGCCAATTCAACAATTTTTACACGTACAATTCCGTGACATTGACTGCATTCACCATGTTGTGCAACCGTCACCACTACTGGCCAGGAAAGTTTTATTTTCCTCGTTCATATGCAAAAGTTGCAGGAAAGTGAGTCACAAATATAATTTGCACAAGGTAAATGTTCATATTCTAGAGGCACTTCTTAGTAACCTGATCACAACAAAATGCTCCTTGGATACAAACACAGCAACAGAAATTATATTTTACCCCTAATTCCTAATTGACTCTGGCCACCGCGTGTCTTTACAAACCATTCCCATACATCCCCTTTAGCACAGGGCCCACCTGCAGTGCCAGCAAATAACATTTCCATGTGATCCTTTGGCTGTATCACTTGCCACACCCTTCCCCTGGCAGCACACTTACACACCCACACAGTCTTCTTAAGATGTGTATGAATTCTAGTCTCCCCTCCTTCTCTGTTTTCCACCTGGAGACTGTGAGATATGGAACCCATCTCATATGAAGAACCCCCAGCCAGGCTTTTCTTCAGTTCCCTTCACCCTCCCACACCACCTCCAGCTGCATGCTCTGATCAGGATTCTGAGTTGCAAAAACAAACAAAAACCAGAAATATAACTCCAAATGATTTGAGAGCAAGAGTGATCATGTACACGAGAGAGAGAATTAGCTTATGTAACTGAAAAGTTCAAAGTAAATACAAGTGACATTAGATACAACTGGATTCTGGGACCCAAAGTCATCCAGGCCAAGCCTGTGTCTCTCTTCTCATCTTAGTTCTGCTTTCCTCTGCTGTCTTCACTCTCAGACAGGACCTATCCACAGTGACCCCTGCCAGCTCTGAGTTTATATTCTCCTTTCAGCCAGCATTTCCAGTAGAAAGAGCCTCTCCATTCTAATACCGACTGCGATTGAGTTGATTCCAGACCTTACAGGACAGAGTAGAACTTCTCTACAGGGTTTCTAAGCCTATAAATTTTTACAGAAGCAGACTGCCACATCTTTCTTCCAAAGAATGGCTGGTGGGTTCAAACCACGGACCACTTAGTTAGCTGCCCAGTGCTTTAACCACTGTGCTACTAGGGATCCTTTCCATTCTAACAGTTCCAACAAAAGACTCAAACTGAGTTTCTTTGGAGCAACTTGAATCACTTGCACATCCTTGAGCCAATCACTGTGGCTAAGGTGACAGAAGAACTCAGTGGCCAAGCCTAAGTCACATGCTAACCTCTGGGACTGGTCCACTGCAACTACCCGCTACCAGTGGGTTACCCCAGCACAATCATTTGTAGTGAAGTGGTTCCTTAAAGGAAAATCAGAGCTATTTCTAGAAGAAAGAGGGATTAATAGTAGGTAGAAAAACTCACAAAGGTCCATTATTTACTTGGTATTTTCTTTTTCCTTCATTCCCTTCTTGAGATCTCAGTTTTACAGCATCTTCTCACACCCAGAACAAAGCACATTAAAGCTCAACACTCACCCTGAGGCTCTCTCCGCTCTAAAATTAGGCTTCAGTACTGTCAAGTGTGGCTCAGGATGGTGGACCCTGCAATTCGTGGACACCCAGGAAGATGAATGAAGAAATGTGATCTCAATAACTCACACCCTGGATAAGAACATAGACTTGCTTTTTTTTTTCCATCTGGGGTCATTATTACTGGTTTTATAACCTCAAGAAATAATTCTATTGTGTGTGCCTAGGCTTCCCAGATCATGGACTCAGGAAACAGGGCCATTTGCTCATAGTTAAAGATACCTGTACCTGTTGTGGTCCAGTCAATTCTGACTCATAGCAACCCTATAGGACAGAGTAGAACTGCTGCATAGGGTTTTCAAGGCTGTAAATCCTTATGGAAGCAGACTGCCACGTCTTTCTCCACAGAGTGGCTGGTGGGTTTGAACCGCTGACCTTTCTGTTAGCAGCCAAGTGCTTAACCACTGTGCCACCAGGGCTCCTTATTTAAAGATAATTAGAAAAAATACAGTCTAGATTTTCTTTTTCTAGAATCCACAAAAGGGATTCTGATGAGCACACAATGTTCCTCGGCTTTTTCTCATTGTACAATAACCAGTGTAACAGTTCTTGGGCTATATCACATCTTTCTAGAAGCCTAAGACGAAATGATTAAATTTGCTTTCCCCAGCCCTATTCAATACTAATACTTGTCCTGCCTACTTCACAGTAGGCTTCAAGAAGCAAATGAGATGATGTGTGTGAATGTACTTTGAAAATTATAAAGTGCAATTCAAAAGCAAGCTAATGTTATTATTAGAATCAATTAAACAGTCATTTATTAATTTATTCAATAATTCTTTACTAGATATCTACTGTTTTTCGGGCACCATGTTATATGCCACGGCTATAAAAATGAATAAGATGGTCTCAGAGAGAACACACATTCTAGTAGGGAGAAGACACGTGAATGAGCAATTACAGTACAGTGGGACCAAAGGAGGGTACAGATGCTGCAGGAGCATGCAGGTAGGAGCACTTGGGTCACCTTGAGAGGATTCCCCAGAAAGGGGCTTGTGAGATAGGCATCCAAGAATGGATACCATTCACCAGCGGGAGTAGGGGAAGATGGCGTGCCTGACCAAAGGCACAGCATGAGCAAAAGCTGCTGCTGTTGTTGTTAGTTGCTGTTGAGTCAGCTCCAACTCATGGCAACCCCATGTACAACAGAATGAAACATCACCCGGTCCTACACCATCCTGATCATCACTGGATGTTTGATTCCATTGTTGCAGCCATTGTGTTGTGCATTCCAGCCTAGGGGGTTCATCTTACAGCTCAATATCAAATAATATTCTGTTGTGATCCATAGGGTTTTCACTGACTAGTTTTTGGAAATAAATCACCAAGCCTTTCTTCTAGTCTGTTTTGTCTGGAAGCTCCATCATGAGTCACCCTGCTGGTATTTGAAATACCAGTGGCATAGCTTCCAGAGTCTTAGCAACATGCAAGCCACCACGGTGGGACAAACTGACGGATGGGCCATTGTAAGCTAAAGCAAAGTGAAAAAGCACATCCTAGTTGGATATTTGTCCAAGACTTCCTGGTGGTTTGCCAGCTTATCTATCTCTATCTATATACATTCATCAATCTCAATTTTCTGGTCTTTATTGGATTTGCTGCCATGGCTGAATGTTCTCTGTCATCTAACATTTGCCACCGACACCTTTCACTCCTTCTTTCTTTTGTTTTTTAATTTTTCCTCCCTCTTTTCTCAGAAAACATCTATGACTGTTTTTTCTAGTCTGCTTTAAGAGAAAGGTCCAACTTTTCAAATTAGCTATAGAACAAAAGGAGCCCTGGTAGGGAAGTGGTTAAGAGCTCAGCTGCTAACCAAAAGGTCGGCAGTCTGAATCCCCCAGCTGCTCCTTTGGAAACCCTATGGGACAGTTCTACTTTGTCCTATAGGGTCTCTATGAGTCAGAATTGACTCGACGGCAATGGATTTATAGAATGAAAAAGTATTTTCCCCGACAATTATTGCTTTTAAGTTTGGGACTTTATTATTAACAGCAATGGCAGCTAAAACTTTCCTAATTGTGCATTTTAATGAAAGAAATTAACTTAATGCAGATACTTGTCCCCAAGTAGGACACAGGAATGTCCCACAGCAGCAGGTATGTTAAAAAGTTATTTTTCCCTGAATAGGTGATAATTCACAGTTGTTCATCATAACTGTTCATCTTAAGTTCGTTAAACATGGTTTCCTTTTCTTTTTTTGATGTGGAAAATGAAAGACATCTTGGATTTTAGGTGAAAGTTTACAGCTCAAGTTAGAATCTCATTAAAAAATTCATACACATATTGTTTTGTGACATTGCTTGCTCTCCCCACAATGTGACAGCACTCTCCCCTTTTCCACCCCAGGTTCCCTGTGTCCTTTTGTCCAGCTCCTAGCTCTTCCTGCCTTCTCATCTTGCTTTTGGGCAGATGTTACCCATTCGAGCTCATAAACTTGATGGAACTAAGCAGCACATTCCTCACACGTGCTATTGTTTGTTTTATAGGCTTGTGTAATCTTTGTCTGAAAGGTGGACTTCAGTTATGAAAGGAGTGGTTTCACTTCTGAGTTAGCAGGGTGTCTGGAGCCATAGTCTAGGGGTAAACGTGGTTTCTAAGTAGCACAATCTCAACCATGAGCATAGCTCCACTTTTCATCCCAACTATGTTGTTCTGGTGGAAATTCTTTGTTTCTTCTCATCCCAGATGTGAATTCTCTGTCCAGACCTCCTAGCCACAAAAGTGGGTGACCTAGCCTTTGCTCCTATTATAAGAGTCCAAAATTCTTGTTGTCTTTTATGAGCCGTGTGTCATTTTTAAGTAGGGAAGCTCCTTCTGATCTTAAAGAAAAGATAGGTAGACTTTTGATGTACATGGGCAGCCTGGATTGTAAAAAAATCTTCACTGCATTCATGGATCCAAACCATGTTATTTTTATTATCTAGACAAATGGAACCAACACTTCTCGTCAGCCCAGGTGATGCCAGGGTCATGTCTCTGGCATGTCAGAGGAGGGAAGTACTCAAGGTCTCATTCTGCACCATGTTTATTCTGTTGGATGAGGAGAAGTGAATGAAAGAGAAAAATGAGAGTGTGGATCAGAAAGCTACAATTTGGAGATAAAAAATGGATCTCTCCCCTTTACAACAATCCACACCTAATTAGGAGATAGACAAACCATTAAATTGTTAGGCACTTTATTTAATCACTAGTCAAGAAGAAGAAAAACAAATAAAAAAGTAAGTGTCCTTTTACTTCCATTACTCATCACTCTGAGTGCAGTTTCATAAATTTCAGCACCTAGTTCCTGCTTCTTCTAATGACATTTTAATGGCTCTTCACTCAGGCAGTTTTGTTTGGAACAGTGGGAGAGAGTCAAGATGTGGACTTGTCAGTGTGGTATTGAGGTGAGATTCTACTCAGGCTAAGGAGGAAGTAGGCACTGGGTATCCCTCAGCTGTGCTCAACCCAACAGGAAATCCAGGCTCCCTGCCTGCC
The DNA here is from genome assembly GCA_030035585.1 of Dugong dugon. Taxonomy (NCBI): domain Eukaryota; kingdom Metazoa; phylum Chordata; class Mammalia; order Sirenia; family Dugongidae; genus Dugong; species Dugong dugon. Next base: position 14,179,810 of record CM057469.1, on the reverse strand, counting down.
ACACAGGGTCCTCTCATCAATTAACTCATTAGCGAAGTTTGCCCTGACATTTCATGTGGAAAATGAAGACATCTGGGACTTGACACTTGCTTCTGGGGGAATAAGAAGGATGAGGAAGCTGGAGATGGGAGTAGGAAGGCCAGATCTAGAGTTTGGCTTAGGCTCCACGAATGACTTGGCAAAATAACCTGTGCCAAGCAAGGTGAAGGGACCTGTTGAAACCCTTAAAGGAGCTACAGTCCTCATCAGACACCAGTGGTTTTCATTAACTCATCCTTTCTTCCATCAATACATAGTTATTGAGGACTTAGTAGAAGATGTATTACATCACAATGAGGGAGTTGCCCAAGAAATAGAAGACATGGAATCCAGAAAACAGGTGATCCAGTACAAGAGGCAAAGGGAATTTCCCAGATAGTGATGAAAGGAGATCCCAAAATAGAAGCTGTGCAAGTGGCCTAGAGATCAACCAATCCATATTCGAGAAGATAAGAAGGGGGCAGGACTTCTTCAAGAAGATGAAGTTGAAATAGATAAGTGGTAACTTTGGTGAAGGGTAAGACAGTACACAATACTGAGGAAGCCACCCCAACTTGTCCAAGGCAAGGTCATGGAAGCTCCATAGACACATCCAAACTCCCTGAGGGACCAAATTACTGGGCTGAGGGCTATGGGGATCATCGTCTCAGGGAACATCTAGCTCAATTGGCATAACATAGTTTATAAAGAAAATGTTCTACATTCTACTCTGGTGAGTAGCATCTGGGATCTTAAAAGCTTGTGAACGGCCATCTAAGATACTCCAGTGGTCTCACCCTGTCTGGAGGAAGGGAGAATGAAGAAAACCAAAGACACAAGGGAACGATTAGTCCAAAGGACTAATGGACCACAACTACCACAGCCACCACCAGACTGAGTCCGGCACAACAAGATGGTGCCCAGCTACCACGGCTGACTGCTCTGACAGGAATCACAGCTGAGGGTCCCAGACAGAGCTGGAGAAAAATGTAGAACAAAATTCTAACTCACAAAAAAAGACCATACTTACTGGTCTGACAGAGACTGTAGAAACCTCAAGAGTATGGCCTGCAGACACCCTTTTAGCTCAGTAATAAAGTCACTCCCGAGGCTCACCCTTCATCCAAAGATTAGATAGGCCCATAAAACAAAACGAGACTAAAGGGGCATACCAGCCCAGAGGCAAGGACTAGAAGGCAGAGGGAGACAGGAAAGCTTGTAATAGGGAACCCAAGATCGAGAAGGGGAGAGAGTTGACATTTCGTGGGGTTGATAACCAATGTCACAGACCAACATGTGTACTAATTGTTTGATAGGGAGCTAGTTTGTTCTGTAAACATTCATCTAAAGTACAATAATAATAATAAAGAAGATGAAATTGATAGAATATCAAATGTGTTTGAATATATTGAGCGATTTACACAACTGGGAGAGAGTTTGGGGACAAATTAGTGGTAGGTATCTGAAAAACTAAGCAAACAAACAAAACAAAGACAGTTATTAACTCCAGAAAAAAACAAAAGGTTTTGCCAGAAAAGAAATGCAAATGACTTAGCTGTGAATAGGATTTACATGGTCATAAAAATGTAACCCCTGACTACTGTTTGGATCAAAATTACCATATAATTATATTTGGAGGTTGAAGAGAAGGGAAGTGTGTTTGAGGAGGGGTGTAGTGGATGTGAGTTAAATTCTCATCTTCCTTAGAAGGAAACCAAAAACCAAACTCCCTGCCGTGGAATCAATTCCGACTCAGAGCAACATTGACTCATAGTGACACTGTAGGACTGAGTAGAACTGCCCCATAGGTTTCCAAAGAATGGCTGGTGGATTCGAACTGCCGACCTTTTGGTTAGCAGCCACTCTCTTAACCAAAGTCAATAGACAATGTCTGAAACTAAGGAATTAAGATAAAGCAATATAAGCCTGATTTTTAGAGAAATGGAGCTAGGCCTCCTTCCCCTGCCAAAAACTGAGTTAGAAGAGCTGAAAATGGTTGTTTCTGGATAGTGGGAAATGAAGAGAAGGAGTGGCGAAACTGAGACCAGCTAGGGACAGAAAAGGCCTTAAATGACAAGTTATGTCAATTAAAAATTTTTTCTAGAAGAATGGTTCAAATGTTGTTTGCTTCCTCCTAATCTGTCCACTTGTAGCTGTCTTTCAGACCAGCCAATTAGAACTAGAATCCTGGGCGTTCATGGTAAGAGACCAGGTTGACCATCAGATGGCCTCATCCCATAATAAGTATTGCCTAGGAACCAAAATCACCAGACATACGTCATCTAGCGGTGACTGAGCCCATTTCAGAAGCGAGAAGTCCGTCAGCCACTTTCATGCCAAATCCTACCCCAACCTCTTTTTGAATATGTATGAAGTTAATGGATATGTATGACTTCCCTTTTCTTGCGTAGTACAAAACGTACCCCCCAGCCCTTTGTTCGGAGACAGAGTGCTTCTGGGGAGGATCCCTACCTCGTCTCCTTATTTGCCACGAGTAATAAACTATGCCTTGCTTTAAATCCGCTTGACCCGTGTTCTTAAGGAGAGTACAAGTGGCGAACCCATTGTGTTCGGTAACAAAACCACCATGGTTTCATAACAAGCCATGTGGAACTATTTGACCTCTTGAACTTTGTGCATATATAACCTGGATAAAAATAAGAAGTTAAACAAACAAAAAGCAGCCTTATGAATCTCAATGTTGTTAGGTAAAATGCACACTGTTCAGTTTAATTTTTATTTCAGATAAACATTAAATGATATTTTAGTGTGAGTTATGTCCCAAATATTGCATGGGACATACTTATACTAAAAAATTAATTGTCGTTCAAATTTAACTGGTGCTCTGTATTTTTATTTGCTATATTTGCTAAACCGGGTAACTCTGATTGTAAGAAAACCGTATCATTGATGTGCAGTAAAGGATTAACCTGCTCCAAAGAGAGGTTTGCCTTTGCCCTCAGTTCCTGAGCAGCAACTGCTAAGCCCTTGGAAAACCCATTGCTGTCAAGTTGATTCCGACTCATAGCGACCCTAAAGGACAGAGTAGAACTGCCCCATAGAGTGTCTTTGTTTACCTGGGGCCTTGAGCCATGCCAGATAGTTTATCCTGACAATATGATTTGTGGTGGGGGCTTTGGTCCAGGCGCTATCAGCTTGGACTCTGGAGAGGACTAAGATCAGCCAAATGGCAGTCAATCATGTCTATACAACTAATCCCCAATAAAAACTCTAGACACCAAGGCTCAGGTGAGCTCCCCTGCTTGGCAGTGCTCCATATTTATTGTCACACATCATTGCAGAGTGAAAGAGGTGTGGCATACTTAACTCAACTCCTGTTAAACCCATTTCCCTCAAGTCGATTCTGACTGATAACGACCCTACAGGACAGAGTAAAACAGCCCTATAGGATTTCCAAGGGTGTAATCTTTATGGAAGCAGACTGCGAAATCTTTCTCTCATGGGGTGGCTTGTGCATTTGAACCACCAGCCTTGTGGTTAGCAACTAAGCACTTAACCACTGTGCCACCAGCTCCTCATAACTCCACTAGGAGAGGATAATTGGAAGCTCTGCACCTGGCGACTCCTGACCCCTGCCCTATGTCCCTCTTCCCTTGGCTCATTTTAACCTGTACCTTGAGCTATAATAAAATGTAACCATGAGTGTAACAGATTTTCTGAGTCCTGTGAGCACTTCTAGCAAATTACTGAACCAGAGGATGGTCTTGGGAACCCCTGAATGTATAGCTGATAATCTTGATCACTATGCTTCAGAGGCCACTTTATAAGGAACCATAGAAAAAATGTCTATAAAGTCTCAGTTACATAAAGAGTTATGCTGTCTCCTTCCTGAGAAACTAATTTTCTTCTTCTTCTTCTTCTTTTGAACACTAGGAGCCATGTACAAGAATTTATCTAGACTGGAGATTCCTTATCAAAAAGTCATCATTCTGGGGGACAAGGAAGTCCCCTGGTGATAGGGAACACAAGGTGGAGTAAGGATATTCTAGATGTGCTGTGAGATTGTTAACCATTGTCATAGGGCAACATGTGTAGTAACTGTTAAATGAAAAACTATTTTGTTCTGTAAGCCTTCATCTTAAGTGAGAATAACAGCACAGTTGGAAGAGCGTAGTCAATGTCACTGAACTGTGAATGTAGAAATTTTTGAAACGGTGTATCTTTGGCTATCTGTATTTTCATCAAAAAAAAAAAAAAAAGGTTGAGAATTTAGAGGCTTAATATGTTGTGGGGTTGTTAACCAATGTCATAGAACAACATGTGTACTACTATTTCATGAGAAACTATTTGCTCTGTAAGCTTTCACCTGAAGTACAATAAAATATAAAAAAATAAAATAAAAATAAGATAAAATAAAATAAAAAAGTCATCATTCTGATGAAGTCTAGCCATTGATCTAAATCTTATAGAACCACCACAAATTTGTTGTCATTGGCTGGCTATAGGCAATGAGGAATATGGCCACATAAACCAAATGGACAAACCCTATTACCAAAAATAATAAAACAAAATAAACTATCTTCCACTCCAATTTTCCAAGCCAATCCCTTTTTGATGGTCTCAGAGAAGAGTCCAGGACCGGCTAGGCCAGAGATCTCTTCAGCCCTGGCTGAATGGGCAATTGGGGTCATGCTTATGGTAGTCCCAGGCGTCAGCCCTTGGGCCTCCTAAGCCATCGTCTTCCACACAGCACAGAAATGTATCTGGGAATAAAACTTCTCCCTTCCCTTCCAACCACAGCAAGCAGAGTAACACCCTGACTGGTCACTCATTAGGATGCCAGGTTTTGCTTCTTCCTCCCTGTAGGAAGAGAGTGTCTGTCATTGGGGAGGTGATAACCTCAGCTGCTGGAGAAGAGGAGTAAATTATCTCTTCCCTGACATCCCCTGCTAGCTTGTTAGCATCACTGACAACTGCTCAAAAGCAGCAGAGCAAGAGAGGTGAGAATATGAAGTTTAAAAAAAAACCAGTTGCTACTTTAAAGCCTGCACCGGGCAGATTCTTTGTAGAGCAATTAGCCGGCGTCAGTTTTGCTCCGAAGTCCCCCTACACCCCTGCGTTCCTCTATAGCAATGTGAAGTGAAGCCTACCGCTAGTAGTGCCATGATAACGAGCAGAATTTAATTCTCCTGTTCTGGCTGTATCTAGTTGTGAACAGCATCTGGAAGTTTGTTGCCTGCCTGACGAGCATTTCTAAGAAGTTCCTTGTAATATTCATTGTTAGGTGCTGTCGGATTGTTCTGACTCACAGCAACCTAATGCCCAGCGGAACAAAACACTACCTTCCTCCCAGTCGTTGCTGCGCTTGAGCCACTGTTGCAGCCACTGAGTCAACCCATCTCGCTGAGGGTCTTCCTCTCTGTCACTGACCCTCTACTTTACCAAGCATGATGTCCTTCTCCAGGGACGGGTCCCTCCCGATAACATGTCCGAAGTATGTGAGACAGTCTCACCATCCTCATTTCTGAGGAGTGTTCTGGCTGTACTTCTTCCAAGACAAGATTTGTCTGTTCTTCTGGCAGTCCGTGGGATATTCAATATTCTTCGCCAACACCGTAATTCTTCTTTGGTCTTCCTTATTCACTGGAGAAGTTCCTTAAGAAGGCCGAAAGGGCATAGGGTAGGGCTTAAGGACACTGTCTGGGATCAGAAGGGCCTGGGGCTTAAAACTCACCTGTATCATATACGTATTACCTGTCACTTTGGGCAAGTAGCTTCTTTAAGCCTTTTTTTTTTTTTCTCATATGTAAAATGGATATATTGAGTCCATCCTCTCCCCAAGATTATTGTAAGGACTAAATATAAATAAGGATCCCTGGTTGTACAGTAGTTAAGTGCTTATTGCTAACTGAAAGCTTGGTGGTTCAAACTTACCAGCCACTCTATGGGAGAAAGATGTGACAGTCTGCTTCTGTAAAGATGTACAGCATTGGAAATCCTATGGGGTAGTTCTACTCTGTCCTATAGGGTTGCTATCCGTCAGAATCAACTTGACAGCAATGGGTTTGGTTTTGGTTTGGAAATTTATGAGTCCTTGGGTGGTGCAAATGGTTAACACTCTCAGCTGCTAACCAAAAGGTTGGAGGTACAAGTCCACCCAGGGGAACCTCAGAAGAAAGGACTGGCCATCTACTTCTAAAAAACTGAAAACCCTAGGGAGCACAGTTCTACTCCTCCAACACACAGGGGTTAGAATTGACTCTATGGCAACTGGTTTAGCTGGTTAAATATAAAATGTTCTATGGTGCTTGACACAGAGTAAAGGCTCATTGAATGTTATTATTAACGTGCAAACACCAGCCTTTGAGCTGTTCTACTTTCTTCCTCCAAACATCCCACCGTTATTACCTTCTCAGCGCCACTGAGGGCAGCTGAATGATCAGTGCTTGCACTCTGGGAGTGGCCCTGGTGGCACAGCGGTTAAGACCTCATCTGCTAACCAAAAAGTCGTCAGTTCGAATCCACCAGCTGCTCCTTGGAAACCCTACGGGGCAGTTCCACTATCTCCAGTAGGGTCACTATGAGTCGGAATAGACTAGACTGCAATGGGTTGGGTTTGGTTTTGCACTCTGGGACAGAGAAGACAGGTGTGGGATGATGGCCACAGAGCAAGTGCTGGTTCCTGGCCACAGGCCAGTTGGGAATGGCAGGCAGTTTCTGTGTGAGAAGAACTCGGTGGTGTAATCACTAATGGGGCTGCTGGTCAGTGTGCGCTAGGGCAGCACCTGCCTTCTGGAATGCCCCTGGCAGTGCACAGGTGGACCCTTCCTTTCTGGACCAGTGAATTGCTTGCATAACACAAGTGAGATTTAGTAGCCTGAGCAGCCTCTCAGAACTCGTGGCAAGAGTTTTTCTGGGGCATCTGATTGGAGGCATTATTGGGGGTGGAATGGCTGAGGAGGCTCAGGGAAGAGCATTTATCCTTAGGGCTCCCCACCTTAGGGGGAGGGGTGAGAAAGAAACAATTGGCTTGTTCTCAGGTCCTGTTGGTCACCTAGTCCAGAGTCCTCATAGGCTTCCAATAATATGATTACCTCAGACCTGCTTCCTTATGACTAGGTCCTTACTGTAATTTGTCTACCCTGCTATCCACTCTCCCCTTTCGCCTTAGTGATAAAATCCCTCATTTTTAGTTTTGCACATGCGTGCCCAAACAAAGGCCAATTTCCCATTTTCCCTTGCACTTACATGTGGCCATGTGGCTAAATGCTGGCCGATGAGATAGAATTAGAAGTTCTATGTAGCAACTTACAGGAAACTTCCTTAAAAGATAGCTGGCGCATGCCCTTTGCCTCTTTCTCTCTCTTTCTCACTCTTATGGGCTAGAGTGTGGGCATGATGGCTGGAGCTCAAGCAGCCCCCTTGGGATAGAAGCCACATGCTGGTGGAGTGACAACTAGGTAGAAGGAGTCCAGGAGCCTAAATCTGTGACGCTATGAACGGCCACATCAGCTCTGGACTATCTCCCTCTGAACTTCTTTTATGATAACCCGTTGCCATCAAGTCGATTCTGACTCATAACAACCCTACAGGACAGAGCAGAACTGCCCCACAGGGGTTCCAAGGCAGTAATCGTTTCCGAAGCAGACTGCCACATCTTTCTCCCTAGGAGTGGCTGGTGGGTTTGAACTGCAGACCTTTCGGTTAGCAGCTGAGAGCTGTGCCACCAGGGCTCCTCCCTTTTATGATAGAGTGAACTAAACTCTCTTGTTTAAGTCACTTTTACTTACCTACCTATTTATTTTAATCTTCTCCATTTGGACCTAATCCTAACAGATACATCGTTTAACTCAGAAAGAACTATTACAGTCACATAAACCAACAGAAAGTCTGCTTGGATCAAACATTTTTTTTTCATTCTAGACAATCAGGAAAATAATTTTTAAAATTGTGCTTTAGACAAATGTTTACAAAGCAAATTGGTTTCTCATTAAACGATTAATACACGTATAGTTTTGTGACATTGGTTGTCAATCCCATAACATGTCAACACTCTCCCCTTCTCGACCTTGGGTTCCCCATTGCCAGCTTTCCTGTCCCCTCCTGCCTTCTTGTCCTTGCCTCTGGGCTGGTGTACCCCTTTAGTCTAGTTTCACTTTATGTGCCTGTCTAATCTTTGGCTGAAGGATGAACCTCAGGAATGACTTCAGTACTGAGTTAAAAAGTTAAAAGTTAAAAGTCCGGGAGCCATGCTCTCGGGATTTCTCCAGTCTCTGTCAGACCAGTAAGTCTGGTCTTTTTTTGTGAGTTAGAATTCTGTTCTACATTTTTCTCCAGCTCTGTCCGGAACCCTCTATTGTGATCCCAGTCAGAGCAGTCAGTGGTGGTAGCCAGGCACCATCTTGTTGTGCTGGACTCAGTCTGGTGGAAGCTGTGGTAGTTGTGGTCCATTAGTCCTTTGGACTAATCTTTCCCTTGTGTCTTTAGTTTTCTTCATTCTCCCTTGCTCCTGATGGGGTGAGACCAGTGGAGTATCTCAGACGGCTGCTCACAAGCTTTTAAGACCCCAGACACTACTCACCAAAGTAGGATGTAGAACATTTTCAGGAAAAGAACATTTCTATTTTTAAATTACTTTGTTATTACTTATTTTCATGTGTGTGCACCCAGACACAGAGTATTTGACAAAAATCCCCCTTAACCCAGAATCCCTTTCATTTCTATTTCTAAAAAGGTTGTTAAACCATCATCTCACTGAAGATATACATTTTATAATTTTTAAAAAACCCTTATAATTGCCTTGTCTTAGTCATCTAGTGCTGCTATAACAGAGATATCACAAGTGGATGGCTTTAACAAAGAGAATTTTATTCTCTCACAGTCCAGTAGGCTACAAGTCCCAATTCAGGGCATCAGCTCCAGGAGAAGGCTTTCTCTCTCTGTTGGCCTTGCAGGAAGGTCCTTGTGATGCATCAGTCTTCCTTGGTCTGGGAGCATCTCAGCACAGGAACCTCAGGTCCAAAGGACGCACTCTGCTCCCGGTGCTGCTTTCTTGGTGGTGTGAGTTTCCCATGTGTCTCTGTTCGCTTTTCTCTTTTATATCTCAAAAGAGATTGGATTAAGACACTATCCAATCTTGTATACCTCAACAGTATAACTGCCGCTAATCCATCTTATTAGATCACAGTGATTGAATTTACAACACCTACGGAAATCACATAAGATTACAAAATGGTACACAATTATACAATACTGGGAATCATGACCCAGCCAAGCTGACAGATATTTTGGGGGGACAAAATTCAATCCATGACATGCCTCAACATGAAAGACTTCACATAAGTTAAATTTAGAACAGCTCTTCTAAATCTTTTCTCTTGGTCCTCCCAGTTGCTATGATAACGTTCGTGTAAAATGCCTCTATCCCTGACTGGTGCAAACCGTCAACACACTTGACTTCTAACCAGAAGGTTGAAGTTCTGAGTCCCTCCAGAGGCATCTTGTACTTCCAAAAAATTAACCACTGAAAATGTTATGGAGCACAGTTCTACTCCGACACACATGGGGTCGCCATGGACACCATCAGCTTGACAGCAACTGGTTAGAATGTCTGTAACAGCCTGGAAAGAAGGATGCTCTTCAGGGAGCCCCAGGTACCCTACAACCATGTGTGCATGATGGTCTTGCAGCCTGAAAAGTCTCCTTCTCTCAGTTAAGCTGAGGCTTTGTTCAGTTTATTTTGGTTGTATTTTACAGCCAGTGTCTGCTACAGTCAATCTACCGTAGTAAATTTAGCATGATTATCCCAGTTGTGGTTATATAAAAAGACATGTTGCCCCAACTCGATCAGTCCATGAAATTATACCTCGGATCCCCAGGAATCAAGTCAGGTCCGTAGGGAGTGGAGCTGTTTTCAGACTTGGGCTTTTCATTTCCTTGCATTTGGATTTTATAGGAATTGGTATCTTGGGAAGCTGGTTTGCTTCATGTCACCAACACATATTCACGCTTTAGGCTCAGGATGAGTCACAGTTTAGAGTTAACGGAGGAGGGAGGTGATGGCTACCAGTGTTTCCCAAACACTGATGGTGACAATCACCTACTAAAACCCAGATTCCCTCATTCCACCACAAATCCACTGACTCTGCCTCTCTAGGGGAGGGTCCTGGAAGCTGTGCAAGTAACAACCGTCAGAGCAGTTAGGGAAATGCTGATAGAGATCTTTGCGAGCAAAGCTGACACAAGGGAGACTGGGACACTGGCTTTGGAGTGAAGCTGACCTGACTACCTGTTATCTTGGGCAACTGATGAAACTTCTTAGAACCTCAATTTCCTCTTCTCTAAAATGAGGATAACAAGTCTAACCTTTCAGGCTTGTGTGAAGATTGTAAACAGGAGCTATGTAAAACACGTGATGCTTAGCATGAATTCAGCCAATTCACAATCAAAACATGTACATTTTGATAGTACAGAGAACTTGGAACACAAGCAGGAAAGAACTTTGTTCCTCTAGGGCAGGGGTTGGCAAACTATGGCTGTTACTGTAGATAAAGTTTGACTGGAACACAGTAAATGAGCCATGCTCATTCGTTGACATATTGTCTATGGCTACTTTTACCCTACAAGGCCAGAGATGAGTTGCCATGGAGACTGCATGGCCCACAAAGTCTAAAATATTTACTTTTAAGGAAAAGTTTGCCAACTCCTGCTCTAGAGGCCAAAAGAAGCCTTACAGAAATAGGTCAGCCTGGACCAACACAGGTTGGACCAACACAAACAATGGTACCCCAGGTGAAAGTTCAAAGAGAAAAGTCCTACATACATGGCCCATGACCCTCAGATGTGGTTGCACTGTTTTTTGTTTTGTTTTGTTTTGTTTCTGACAGAACAGGTAGAATTTCAACCCAGTAGATCACCTGAATATCCTAGACCTCATCTCTCCTAAAGTACCATGGCTCTCAGCTCCACTTGCTTACACAGAAACAATACCCTCTGAGATCTTGCCCGCACTCAGTTCTTTCTGGACCTCCCTGGAAAGTGTCTCAAATGTGATAGGAAGAAAAGTTTCTTCATGTTCTCCCTTCCAGTTTCCTCATTGAGGTTCTGGCCCCTCTATTGCCCTCTAGGAGAATATGAGGACACCCTGCACAAAACACCTCCTTCCCTGCTGAACCCAGAGTCCTCAGGGTACCACAGAGGTGTTCAGGGCTGTGCAGAGTGGGGGTCTGGGAGAAGAGTGGAAGGATGAACTCCTCTCCAATTTTGGGGCAGCACTGTGTTTCTTAGAGCCAAAGAGATGCTGATGGTTCCCAGAGATTACAAAGTCTCTCAGCAACACTACTCTTTTGGCTTCTGATCCTGGTCTCCTCCCACTCACTAGTGCTCATCCAGAGTCCTTGGAGGGTTTTGCCCACAGCTGGGTCATGGGCCACACCAGGCTGCAAGAGTGCTGGGAGAGCAATGGTCTGGACTTCCAACTCACACTGTGGGAGTCTCAAACATACAAGGAGGGTTCAGAAGCCAGGCAATCCAGAAAAGAAAAATGGCAAATGTCCACCAGGATGCCAGGTGCCCCTTGAATCATTATTTTCACCCTCAGCTCTTTCACTGGATCCTCTTCCCTCCTTTAGCAAAAATAAATAAACAAACCAACAAATAAATATTAAAATTCCCTTTGCGTGTTACCAGTTGCCATCAAGTTGACCACAGCTCATGGCAACTCCGTGTGTGTCAGAGAAGAGCTGTGCACCGCAGGGTTTTCAGTGGCTGATTTTTCAGAAGTAGATTACCAGGCCTTTCTCCTGAGGCACTTCTGGGTGGTCTCAACCCTCCAACCAGCTGAGCACATTAACAGTTTGCCCCACCCAGGGACCTTTGCATATTAAATTATGCAGTTTGATACTTGGGGGGAGGCATTAATTCCATACACCAGAGAGCTCTAAATCCCAGCTTCAGGTCTGCCAGGAAATCCTGCCATTTTAAGGACAAGGGATCTCACTGATGATTCATTAAGGATTGGTTGCAGCCAGAAGTCCAGCAGATAATAAGGAAGGGGGCAGGGATTAGAGGTTGAGGCAGAAAAACTTAGAATAGACACTTTCTACAGATTGGTTACTAGAACTTGTAAGGAAAAGGGTTCATGTTTTAGAGTCAAATAGACCCAGGGTTCAAATCTTGTTTCCACCACTGTGGGGTCTTGTACAAGTTACTTATTCTCTCTGAACCTCAATTTCCTCAATTGCAAAGTAATAAAAAAAGGAAACTTTTGGAAGTTTTAAATAAGATAACACATGCTAAGTGGCTGGCGAATTGTTTCTTAATAAATGTTCCCTTTCTCCTTCCTTCCAAGGAATTAAGATAAATAATATTCTTATTTGTGCAATAAGCTAGTTTTACCTATTTCTGTATAATTTTACATACTTACAAATATTTTATGAAATAATTTTTAATATTGCTATGAAAAAGCGTTTATAACTACTTTTAATAAGAGTTAAAAATAAAATCATTTTTAATTAAAACAATAGCTATTGTTCTAAATGGAAATTACAAATTAAAAGTTTTCAGAAAGTATCCTATAGTGACTAATTAAGTAAATTGCAATGTATGATTTCTGGGCTTGTAGGGAAAAGGGTAAATTAACATTAGTAGCAGATCAGATACCCAGTAATCAAGGTACACATGGGCTTACATTAAGCAAGGTAAGCACGGGCTTACTTGTGCTTACTAATCTGTAGTGCACAATTTCACTACATCAAAGTATACACAAGTAAGCCCGTGCATGCCTTGCTTACTGGATAATCCATCCCTGATTAGTAGAGAGCAGTATTACTGCGTGCCTGCCACTATGCTAAGTACTTCATATTTAATCTTTACAACAGCTCTGTAAGAAAGTCATTTTACAGCTATGGAAATGGAGGCTCAGAAACGTTAAGCAATTTACCCAAGGTCACACAGTAGAAGTTTGTCTGAATATGAAGCCAGTACTCAAGCTACTTCCACTAAACCACTCTTTCTTACTTGGATCATGGATACCAAGCTCCTCCCCCAAAAACAAGGGTATGTCAAGCGGTCAAGCAGTCCCTAAGCAGTGGCACAGTGGCACTGATAGGCTGGCTTGTCACAGTTCATAGATGTGGCCAGTAAGAAGACAGGGAGGACAAATGCATTTAGATACTTGATTACTCACAAATCCCATGGGGATGGTCAGAAGTGGGCACAGGTGTATACTGTACCAAAACCAAACCAAACACGCTGCCGTCGAGTCAATTCCGACTCATAGTGACCCTAACTCTGAACTTAGGAAACCTCCTTCTTATAAAGGGGCTGCTGGAAAACCCGCTTGTTCTCTCCTCCAGAGACATTCTCTTTATTACCCTGAAACGTAAATAATTCTCTGGAAAAGCAGAGAGAGGTCTTTATCTACTATATTGGAATGTCTCCAGAGAGGGAGACTCTCTCTTTACTATCCTGAAATGTAAGCAGATCTGAAGAAATTGGCTGTTAATGCCTCGATGTGAAGAAATGGGAGAGATTCATGGGGAACTCTCTCCCCAAAAGGTAATGGGATATTAATACTCCACCCTTTTTGATTTTTTTCTTTATTCATTAAACAAATATCCACTTGTTTATTCACTCATTCAAAAATCACGTTACGAAGTGATTCCTGTATGTGTGGAGGAGCCCTGGTGGTGCAGTGGTTAAGTGCTCGACTGCTAACTGAAAGGTCGGCAGTTCGAACCCACTAGCCACCCCATGGGAGAAAGATGTGGCAGGCTGCTTCCGTAAAGATTACAGCCTTGGACACCCTACAGGGCAGTTCTACCCTGTCCTATAGGACTGCACTGAGTCAGAGTCAGAATCAACTCGATGGCAACGGGTTTGGGTTGTATTTTGATTTTTGGGGTGTATGTGTGGAGTTAGGCTGGTGCACTGATTCCTGAGCATAAACTCATAAGTTAGACAAGCACAGACTTTACCTTCACGGAGCTAGAATTTTGATTTGGGCCCAAGATCTGTTTCTGTAGCCATCTTTCTCAGCTGATGTCCACCTGTGCTGCCTCCAGATAATCCAGTTGTTTCTGTACTTCCACTCTCTGAAAGCAGAGAGAAGGATTTAGCCCAACAATTTACAAGGCCTTTTTAGGGAAGGAGGCCTTTAACAACTAAAATGAACCATATAGGCTCATCAATAAGACAGGGTAGTGAAAGCCAGATTGTAAGGAGGCTCCAGTCCAAAAAGCCAAACCTGTTGCCGTTGAGTCGATTCCAACTCATAGCGACCCTACAGGACAAAGTAGACCTGCCCCATGGGGTTTCCAAGGAGCAGCTGGTGGATTCGAACTGCTAACCTTTTGGTTAGCAGCTGGGCTATGAACCACTGCGTCACCAGGGCTCCAGTACTCACTTGTGAAGTCTTATGAGTGAGTAGATGGTGCTGTTACGATGCTGAGGACACCTAGGTACAGAAAGGACTGAAAAGACTAGATGAGTAAGTTTTCTCCCTAGAATAGAAATGATCTTCAATTTCCACAATAATTACTAATTTGTTTGTTTATTGGATAATATTTAGCTTTTTGCTGTATACAAAAATGATGTGTGCACATTATAAAAATTAGAAAATACCTAAAAATGTAAAGGATTTAATAATTGCTCATCATGACACTACCCAGATAAAATTTTTGTTAACTTTCTAGGGTATTCTTTCTGGTCAACTCGTATACTCACATATCTATGAGAATTGCATTTATCTTTCTTTTATTGAGTTGAGGTCTTATTGTATATGGAATTTAGCTTACTTTTTTTTTCACTTACCATTAATTATAATAGTCTTCCAAAGCTATTTTAATGGCTACACATTGGTTTATTATATAGATAAACCACCATTTAGTTAACCAGCTCCTCACTGTTGAAGCTTATCTTGTATTTCATTTTTCGCTTTGATAAATAGCTTGATAATCAGCATCTTTGTTTATACACCTTTTCCCACATCTCTGATTATTTCCTTGGGATTGATTGCCGACAATGAGATTATTAAATTACTGGACATAAACACATATTGTTGAACTGTTTTACCTCGGAAGTGACTTCACCACTGAGCTAAAAGGGTGTCTGAGGGCCATATTCTTGGGGTTTCTCCAGTCTCTGTCAGGCCAGTAAATCTGGTCTTTTTGTGTGTGTTAGAATTTTGTTCTACATCCTTCTCCAGCTCTGTCCAGAACCCTCTGTTGTGATCCTGGTCAGAGCAGTCAGTGGTGGTAGCTGAGCACGATCTAGCTGTACTGGATTCAGTCTGGTGGAGGCCATGGTAGCTGTGGTCCATTAGTCCTTTGGACTAATCTTTTCCTTGTATCCTGTTCTCTTCATTCTCTCTTGCTCCTGAAGGGGTGAGACCAGGGGAATATCTTAGATGGCTGCTCACAGGCTTTTAAGACCCCAGTTGCTACTCACCAAGGTAGAATGTAGAACAATGTCTTTATAAGCTGTGTTATGCCAATTGAGCTAGATGTTCCCTGAGACCATGGTCCCCACAGCCCTCAGCCCAGCAATTCAGTTCCTCAGGGAGTTTGGCCCGTGTCTTTGGAGCTTCCATGACCTTTCCTTGTACAAGCTGTGCTGGCTTCCCCAGTATTGTGTACTGTCTCACCCTTCATCAAAGTTACCACTTATCTATTGTCTATTTATTTAGTATTTCCCCCCCACCCCTCCCATCCCAAAGATTGTTACTTTTTGTATGTAAACTTTTCCATGAGTTTTTACAATAGAGGTCTCATACAATATTTGTCCTTTTGTGATTGACTTATTTCACTCAGCGTAATGTCCTCCAGTTTCATCCATGTTATGAGATACTTCACAGATCCATCATTCTTTCTCGTTGCATAGGACTCCATTGTGTGTATGTACCATAGTTTGTTTATCCATTCATCTATTGATGGGCATCTAGGTTGTTTCTATCTTTTTGCTATTGTGAACAATGCTGCCATGAACATGGGTGTGCATATGTCTAGTCATATGATGGCTCTTATTTCTCTAGGATATATTCTTAGCAGTGAGATTGCTGAATCGTATGGTATTTCTCTTTCTAGCTTTCTGAGGAAGCGCCGTATCATTTTCCAAAATGGTTGTATCATTTTGCATTCCCACCAGCAGTGCATAAGAGTTTCCATCTCCCCGCAGCCTCTCCAACATTTGTTATTTCCAGTGTTTTTGATTCGTGCCAGTAATGCCAGGGTGAGATGGTATCTCATTGTGGTTTTAATTTGCATTTCTTTAATGGCTAGTGAACTAGTGAACGCGAGCATTTCCTCATGTGTCTGTTGGTGGCTTGAATGTCTTCTTTGGTGAAGTGTCTGTTCATTTCCTTTGCCCATTTTTTAATAGGATTATTTGTCTTTTTGTTGTAGAGGTGTTGGATTTTCTTGTAGATTATGGAGATTAGAACTTTGTCTGACTTGTACTGTCCAAATTTTTTTCCCCAGTCCATAGGTTTGATTTTCAGAAGATCCCATTTATCTAGCTTATCTTCTGGGGTTTGTGTGTTGATGGTTATGGTTCATATCCTGTTAATGCCATGTATTAAGGCCTGAAGTGTTGGTCCTATTTTTTCTTCTGTGAACTTTATAGTTTTGGGCTTTATATTTAGGTCTTTGATCCATTTTGAATTAGTTTAATTATAAAATTTCTAACAGCTATGAAAGAGAGAGAGAGTCATGATGGTTCATATTCTTGCACAAATATCATACTTTTAATTACTGAAGTTTTCTGAATTTTAATATCTGGTATGCTATTCCTTCTCTAATTCATTGCTATTCTTGCCTGCTTATTCTGCCAAGTGAAATTAAGAATAATTTTTTCAACTTATGAAAATATCACATTATACTATCAAATTAAATAACATTAAGTACAGTAATTAAATTGTAAATAATTGACGCCTTTACTGTATCCAGTCATTCTATCCATGGTTTCCTTTATAATTCTCGATAACATTTCGCAGTTTTCTTCAAGTACATCATTCAATTTTCTTATGAAGGTTGTCTGTGGGCATTTCCTACCTTTTTTTGCTATTGTAGTCAGGATCCCAGTTTTTATTATGTTTTATAATTATTTTAATTTTATAAAAACAAGCTATTGATTTTTTATGTATATGTTCTGTATTCAGCTGCTTTACAGAGCTCATTAATTCTCATATTTTTTGTCAGTTTTACTCCTTTGGATTTCCTATAGATGCATTCCTATCTGCAGATAATAATAGTTTTTTTTTCTCTTCCTTACCGATATTTAGGTCTCTTTTTTTCCTATTTATTTTTTTTTAATTGGCCAGAATGTCCAGAAAAATATTTAATAATGATGATTATGAACATCCTTACTTTGTGCCTGGTTTGATGAAAAGTTCTTCATTATTCCACTGTTTCAGTGAAACAGTTTCAATAGTATAAAATGATGCTGGCTGATGGTTAAATATGATACTTTTTTTTTTTTTTTAGTTGTGTTTTAGGTGAAAGTTTATAGCACAAATTAGTTTCTCATTAAAAAATTTATAAACAAATTGTTTTATGACATTGGTTGCACTCCCCACAATATATCAGCACTCTCCCCCTTTCCACCCACGGTTCCCCATTTCCAGTCGTCCAGTGTTCCTGTCCCTGCCTGCCTTCTTGTCTTTGCTTTTGGGCAGGTGTTGCCCATTTGGTCTCATATAGTTGATTGATTCCCCAGGAAACACAGTCCAGCAAACTAAGGTGGTAGTTAATGAGGAATAAAACCCAAACGTCCAAATCCTTTGTTCAAAACAAGAAATAGAACACAGTCTTAGGTTCTATTTATTTTCATATCCATTCATATTGAAGAAGGATGTGTCAATGATCCTCTTGTGGCTTCCCAAAGAAAACTCGTAAGTGTTTACATCTTTCAGAAAACGGATATTGAATAAACATTCTTCTATTACCAGGCCAACCAATAATTCAGTAAGACAACCATTAAGAATTACAGGATTTGGGGAGGTTGAATGTTGCTTCCACTACAACATTCATAGCAATAATTGCTGAAATCTTACAAGGTTTCTTACAACACTTTTTTTTTTTAAGAAGTACCATTTACAAGATAGTTTTATGATGCAGGATAGTATCGAGGAGACAGAGAACTTATGTTGCCAAGATTGTTTCATCAGCAGTTGGAAGGTGTACGGTTTCAAGGCTAAGCAACAGAACTCTATATTTTAGCTCCTAGGAAACAGGAATTGTCTGGGAATCTGAGAATCTGCATCATGAAAAGAAGAGTATTAGCGAAGGAATTACAGGGCATGAGATTTTTTTTTTAAATCTATGTACTTAAAAGCAATTGTAATTTTTACTGATGCTCTCAAAGAACATCACACAGCATCATTTCTTAAAATCCTCCTTCCCTTTCCTCTCTTCCCAGTTCTGCTCATACACCTCACTGCTGAAAGCCTTTCTCCCATTTTATTTCCAGCTCACCACAACACTCCCCCTGTAACCCATCCAAGTGACTCTCAACTCCTTTGCTACTGCTGCACCCCCTGAGGCTCAAGGGACAGAAGACCACTCACTGGAAGGAGAGATCAATCAGAGCTTGAAGCCAAAGCTCTGAAGTAATAAACTGTACATTTTCCTGGCATGCAACTTCCATGTGTCTCCTCCAGGAAACTGGGTAAAATGATCTAGACAAAAGTAATCCAACGTCCTGATCTTTGCTAAAGACCCATCAACCTCTGGGAAGAGTGGCCAAACTTTGTCGTGGCTACGCCCCTCAGCACCGCTAAGGTTCTTACCAGCTCTATTAAAATATTTACTAATATTGAATAATCCTATCATTCCTGGTGGTAACCCTACTGCATTGTGGGGAATAGGCATGCCTTCTGTTTGCTAATGTTTTATTTAGAATTTCCTCGTCTATATTCATAAGTGAGGTTGGTCTTTTGCTTTCTGCACTATCTTTGTTTGGTTTTACTTTGTAGAATAGATTAGGGGCTTTGCATCTTTTATAATTCAGAGAAATTTAAATAGCATGGATATCATTAGCTCCTCGAAAGTTTGAACAAATTCCATGCCTTAAAAAAATTTTTTTTTTTTTTTAATTTAACTCAGCCTTAAATTGATTAAGCCCGACAAACATTTAGTAGTAAGGTGGAAAAGTGTTACGAAACAAGCTTTTTAAAAATACACATAATTTGTTGTTTTTCTCCAGAATCCTTTATGTTCTGTTCAATCTACTTATTTTATTCAAACTGTAGACAAAATCTTTGATTGAAGTGCTCCTTTCTGACCCATGTCCTGTCCTATCTTGGAATCTAACTCTTGAGGTGCTCACACTGCTAGGATTTCAGGCTAGCTTGGTGTCTAACTGCCCCGTATTGTTGATTGGATGGCTGATCCAGGAAACAGGTGGCCTGTTCATCCTGGTTCGACAGAGTGAGCGAAATGAAGAGAAGGCCTAGGATGTCTTTCGAGGACTCCTGGTTAGCTAGGAGACACTCCACCAGCCCCTTTGATCACAGGATTCCCCAAATGCACCCTCTGACAGGGCAAAATGAAAATGAGAACGGAATTAGCCACAATCCTCCTCACATATGTTAAGACTTGTACTCTGTAGTCAGAAGAAGGTCATTTTTCGCTTTAGTCTAACAGAAGAATCAAATACCACCCCCCAACACAGACACAAACCCTTTTTTCCTTTAATTAAAAGCTGCTAACTTGAAATTCTCATAGTTATTCTCCTTAACACCAATTTTTTATAAACTACCTCTACAAGAAAGCCCTTCAGAAACTGTGCCCAGAAAAGCTGGAGTCCATTACAAGAGGGAGTTTTAAGTGAAATATGTAAACACGATTTTAGAATAGAGTTTGAAAGTTCGCCCTGAAGAGTGATAGAAGCAATTCTGGAACACTTGATAATCTGAGAGTCTTTTCTGATCCGCTAAACCACACAATTGCTATTAGTACTGGGCTTTCCTTATGTTTCAGATGCCCCAAGATTAAGACGGAAGTAGCTACAGATGTTGCTTCCATGACGTTCTTCCCAGGGTTAGCTACAGAGAGTAGGTCGTCCCTATTACAGTGTGAAGGGAGTCGAACCTGTAACTGAACCTGCACTCAGCACAACAGCCACAGAAACATAACAACCACACAACGAGACAGAAGGTCGACCAGATGCTCCTATCTGGTCAGCATAGCAAAAACATTCAGAGCAATGATTAGTGACATAAAACTGCCTTGTTATGTAGCTCAATATTTTTCCTCTCTCTTTTAACTTCTCAGATCAATCAGAAAAGTACCACATATGGGTATAAAGTGATGAGGCTAACGGAAATCCACAGAAGTCCATGAGATCCATTAGATTACAGTAGCAACCAATATGAGACATGACCCTTAGTCCCAGGCAGCTTACAGAACCAGGGAAAACACAAGAAAAACACAACAGGAGTTTATCCATACAAACTACTTACCATAGCATATGCCTGATAGTGCGGTGTGAGTCCAAAGGGTGTTAGCCGTTAGTATTATTAGAGTTGTTATTGTCAGGAGAGTGAGAACAATGTTGGGAAACATACCCATCTCTTTACTGCTTGTTTTGTCATCATTCCACCTTCCTCTCAGACATGAAGGGGGTGCAGGGAGCCTAAAAATGAGCCATTACTGGAGAGGGGTCTCTGGGACACAAGCCTTGGGTGGGTAGCCTCCCTGAGCTGTTCAGGAACATAAAAAGTCAAAAGAGGGAGAACAAACCAAGACCAGAAGTGCCAAAAGTCAGAGCCGGGGAAGCCAGGGCCAAAACCAAATCCAAATGCAGCTGGTGGATGGGAAGTGAGGCTGTGGTCGCGGTCAGGAGCCAGATAGAGCCGAGCAGAAGAGAAGCTACTTTGCAGCAAATCAAGGAGGACCTTGGGAGGTTGTCCAAAACGGCTCTACAGTAGTCACAGTTCACCTTTATGCGTCACTGGGAGTGGTCGTGTCAAGCTGTCAGAAAGCTAGGCCCAGAACCCACTGACAATCCCATAGCACAGTGGTCCTCAAAGTGGGGTCCTTAGGTCCAGCAGCATTGGCATCACCTGCGAACTTGTTAGACACAAATTCTCAGGCCTGCCCCAGACCCGCTGAATATGAAACTCCTAGTGTGTTTCATCCAACAAGCCCTCCAGGTGATTCTGATGTACACCCCAATTGTGAGAGCCCTCGCAGTAAGGCAAACTCCTCAAATCACTATTTCATTGTTAGCTGTACATTAAAATCACCTGGGCACCTTAAAAGACTGTCTGCAGGACCCAACCTAGATCAATTCAGTCGAAATCTTCGAGAAAGGGGGCCATGGGGCATTTGGCATTTTTTTACAACTTCTCAGGTGGTTCTAATGGTGGAAAAACACTAGTTCTAAAAACCTTCCTGAGAAGGAATCCCTTTCTAAATCTAGGGTATTAGTGTTCTCAGCTCCCTGTGCTGGAAACAGTGGCGAGATCAAACGTGCCAATTTTATCAGCCCTTTTCTTCAGATTCCATGTAGCTTTAAATGAGGTGGCTTATTGGAAATACCTTCAATAACATTATCTGACTGTAGTCAGCGAGGCTTTCTCCTCTTCCTGTCACATGGATTACTCTTCAAGTGTCAGAGTACAAACTATAATCCTTTGAAGTGACTAAGGGCAGGCTTTCCAGCAACCTGGGATCAACACAATCAAAATGAAGGCAACTGTGTGTCACATCATGGATGACCTGGTAAAGACCAAGTGCTTTTTCAACTGAAAGGAAAATTAATTCTGAAATCAACACAGGTTCACTCGTGTTCCTTGTGGTGGAAGATCTGCTTCCTAATTTCATTTAGGGCTTAAATCTTTCTTGTCTGCTCAGCATTTCAATCTGAGTTCAGTTTTTCAAGCTCCTGTACTGAAAGTCCGTCAGGAGAGGAAAGGAAATTGTTAGGCCCTCTCTGTTTTTTCCTGTTTTCGCCACAACCTTGTTCAGTTCCTCCTTCTCCCTCCTTCTCTTCCTCCCCTCCTTCACCCCTCAAATGTTCTGAGAAAAGTAGATTACACATCTTTAGGAGTGTGACCACTTTCACTGCCTCTAGCCAAGGATTGCCATTGTAATTAGATGAAATTATTTGCTAAATATGCTTTCAAATTTACCAGAGAGGCTAGATTAATTGCTGTTCATGATATTTTAAAGCCTCCCATTATATTAAGGGGACATTTAATTCCTTCCTTCTTCTAAACTAATTAATCCACAAGCAATATGTGCTTAATAGTCTCTGAATACTCACCAAGCTGGTCCAGTCTTTGCTAAGTTCAGCCCAACTGGGGCGGTCATGCAGGGGTCCTCTATAAGGGGCTCCCCCCCAGTTCCCCCACCAACACGTCTTTCTCTCCGTGTTTCTCATCAGCAGCTGAACAAAGCCCCCTCTCCTCACAATAACGTTTCTGAAAGTTTACCTGCTCTTTTCTGGACAAGAAGAGAAGTGGAAGCAGAAATAACCCCTTGTTCCTGCAAAAAAACAGTTGCCATATAGTTGACTCCGACTCATGGCAACCCCATATGTGTCAGAGTAGAATTGTGCTCCATAGTGTTTTCGATGGCTGTGACCTTTCAGAAATAGACAACCAGGCCTTTCTTCTGAGGCACCTCTAACCCACCCCCCTCCAAAAAAAAAAACTGTTGCCATTGAGTTGTTCCGACTTATAGCAACCCTATAGGACAGAGTAAAACTGCCCCATAGGGTTTCTGAGGAGCAGCTGGTTGATTCGAACTGCCGACTTCTGGTTAACAGCCGAGCTCTTAACCAGTAGACTCAAACTTCCACAAGCACATTAATCTTTGCACCGCCCAGGGATTCCCCTGCTCCTGCAAAGGCACCCTTTTTATGCCTAACCTCAATTGCTTGATAAATTGGAGGGGGCAATTGAGGGAGGGGTTGGTGGTAGGGAGCTGTTGTGCAGGCTGCATTAAATCCATGCTGTATGCAATTGGCCAAGTGGTGTCAGGATTTCTGGGAAGGCCACCTGCCCCTTCCTTTGACCCTCCAGCTTTAACTCTGCAGACTAATCTGCACTGCTATGGGTCTCTTCCCACCAACCCCCTCCCTCCCCCAGGCCTTGCACTTCCCAGTCATTGCCAGCCACCACACACTGGAAGAAAAGCATGCACTTTGGTTCACAAAGCACCTTCGCATCTCATTTTGGTGACTTGATTTTATGGGGTATCCTCTCCATTCCACAAATAACAGAAATGAGGCTCCAAGTTTTAGCTACTTGCCCCAGGCGAACCCAGACCCCCAGCTCCTTTGGGTACCACACTGCCTCTCTGGGGTCCTTTAAAGGCTTCTGGGAAAGCCTCTCCCAAGATCTGGTGCACACCAACCGTCAGCCCCAATGTTGAAAATTCCAAATTAGACGCTTCCCTTGGTTGGGGCATTGGGTCTGAGATAATATTAACTGCCCTTGGCAGGGGAGCACATCAAGCATCTATCAAACCCGCGTCAGAAGATCCATATGACTTCATGATCAGAACGCTCCCAATAAAGTGGAGACTGAGGGTCTGGGACGAAGAAGGTCAGCTTTGTTGAGGAGCAGGAAGCGAAAGGTGGGGTGAAGCAGGCAGGCCCAGGGAACCGGACATTGAGAACACCCTGGGATCTGGGACGGGGGACAGGAAAGTGGACTGAGAGCGTAGAAGGGGAGCTGGGTGACATCAACTCCCTACCTTACGAATTAGCTTCAGGGCGCCCCTGATCCCCTAAAACCAACAAGTGCCATGTGATTTGGAATTTACTCTCTGCTCAAGTTTAAAAGGCCAGGGACACAGCCCCCTTCAAAGAGGAGTAGACAGGTCAATCAACTAGGAGCCCTAAATCTGTCCCACACTGAGACTCTGCCTCCCCGTGGTCCAAGGCTGGCTGCGGAAGCTGGGAAGCTGACACCCTTCCCTGCATTGTCCTGTTGTTAGTTACCTTCCAGTCGATTCTGACTCATGGTGACCCTGTAGGTGAGGAGTATAACTGCTCCACAGGGTTTTCAAGGCTGTGGCCTTTCAGAAGCAGATCCCCAGGCCTGTCTTCCGAGGAACCTCTGCGCGGGTTGAACCTCCAGCCTTTCCGGTAGTAGCCCAGCATTTACCATTTGCACCACCCGGGGACTCCTTGCATTGTCCCAGCACAGCAGAAACCTTGAATCTGTTGTGGGGCGAGGGGAGGCGTTAGGTCAGTCCCAAGCCATTGCCTTGTGTTAGACTCTTTTGGAAAACTTGGGGTCCTTGACAAGCTCGTACCCCTCTTGTGCCCCCCTTCTTTCCCCTCCAGACTTAACCTTCTATGTTGAATTCTAGCTTATCCTTCCTATTCAAGAATGAATTCCTTGGGGAAAAAGACTTTCTCTTTTCATCCTTTTCTTACCACCTCCCCACCCAGACTGCCACCCTCAAAGCTAATAAAATCTGCCTTATGTCCTTAGAAAACAAAAATTGGGTTAAATATCTGAAATAAAGACTAAGTTTGAATTTTCTCTCCTAACACTTGGCACTTGGGTGATGTCTTATTGAGAGTGGGGACTGTGTTATTACTCTGCATCCAAAGCACGGGCATGATTCCCGACATGCAATAAATGCTGTAAAATATCATTTAATGCTGGTTCATCTTCACACTCCTCAGGCTCTGTGTGGATTGTTCCATGTTCGGTGCATGTGGGTTTGCTGGATTGTTCGATGTTCTGTGTGCATGGATTTGTTGGATTGTTCCATGTTCTGTGCACCTGGGTTTGCTGGATTGTCCCATGTTCTGTACACATGAGTTTGTTGGACTCTTCCATGTTCTGTGATTGTTTCATGGCTTTGTTAGGGATCTGGAGGCCCTTCACCAGGTGACAGCTGATGTCCTCTGTGCTGCTGGTGCCACCTGTTCGTTGTTGGTAGCTGCCAACTGATGGCAACTCCATGCACAACGGAACAAAACACTGCCTGGTCCTGTGCCATCCTCATGACTGGTTGTGGATTGAACTGTTATGATCCACAGAGTTTTCATTAACTTATATTCAGAAGCAGTCTGCCAGGCCTTTTTCCCAGTCTGCCTTAGCCTGGAAGTTTGCTGAAACCTGCTCAACATCATAGCAACACGCAAGCTCCACTGACAGACGGTTGGTGGCTGCACATAAGGTGCATTGGCTGGGAATCAAACCCAAGTCTCCAGCATGAGGAATGAGAATTCTACCGCTAAACCAACCACTGCCCCATACCACCTGTTTCCTGCTGCCTAGTCTGAGGCTCCTCTGTTTCCACTTGTTCTCCTCTAACGTTTTCTCTTACAGCCCCCAATGTCTAAGATCCCTCCCTTACACGCTTTCTCCAGGTGGCTGCTGGCTCTCCTAACCCCGTGTACTCTCTCTCCTGTCCCAGCTTGTTAAATCCTCTACTAACCACTCAGGCCAAACTGAACGTGGGGCCTCTATTTTCTAAATCCATATTGCTTTACTTTTGGAGCCATATGGTTTAGCCCTTAAGTAAATAGTGTGTTGTAATACTTTGGTTACTTATGATCCTAAAAAGCAGGGTGAACTTACTTATCCTTACATTGTACTCCTCCAACCCACCTTCCCCTCCTTGCCCCAGCAGTGGGAACAGAAAAGATGCTCAAGTAATAATTATCATTTGATCATTTTTGTGTGCTGGTTTGACAAATCCGAAGTATAGCATCCTGAGGTATTTCTCAAAGGTTGGTACTCAAACTACGTAAATCATAATCTCTTGGGGGTAGGAGGGAAGACTTGTTAAAATTTCAGATTCCTGGGCCTTGCCTCAAACCTATGTCACAGGAATCTTTGAGAGTGGGGCCCAGGAACATGAGTTTTAATAAACTACCCCAAGTGATTGTTATGCATACCAGCATGAGAGCCACTGAAGTGTGGTTAAGAGCCTGGGCCTTGAGGATTAACTGGGTTTGACTCTTGGTTTATTTCTTTACTTCCCAGTACTTCATTTTAACAAGTCCTGGTAGCACAGTGGTTCAAGTGATTGACTGCTAACTGAAAGTTGGGTGGTTTGAAACCACCAGTCGTTCCACGGGAGAAAGATGTAGCCATCTGCTTCTGTAGAGGTTTACAACCTTGGAAACCCTATGGGGTTGCTATGAGTTGGAATCGACTCAACAGCAGTGGGTTTTGGTTTGGTACTTCACTTTACCTTCAGTAAACTGGAGATAAAAATAGCCCCTGCCCCAAGGGATTGTTGTGAGGATTAACTGAAGAAAAGCACTTAGCGTGGGATTTGGCATATAGTAAGTGCTGAATAAACAATAACTTTTGAAGAGGGAAACGCCTCTTCCTAATGCTTAATGTTTGCTTCTGAGGGATTCCCATCAGTGTAACCCTCCCAGTGTCTCTCCACCAATTAACTCCCCCTCAAAGGGAAAGGGGAGCGATACCTGCTTGGTCAATTTGGGAAGAGTAAATTGGACCTGCTTGGCTCAGTTCCTCCATTTTCCTCTTGGAAATGGAACTGCTCCAAAAGAATACAAATCCTCGATGTTCCTCCAGGGGTGGACTCTGTCCTTGGAGGAGAATGGGGGTGCAGGCTGGGGACAAAGGTGGTATGTGAGAGGGAGAAGGAAGCCTACAAAAGTCTAATCCACCCTGACTCACCCTTCCCAGGCCCAGCTCTGCTGTGAGGGAAAAGTTACTCTACCTTATTCCAGGGTTCAGTATTAGGAAGCTGTAGTGGCATAACCCCATTTACTGCCATTGCTGGTGGCCCATCCCGTCAATCCTGGGCTTTGCAGGTTTACAGGTTCGGGTTTCCAAAAGGGGAATGTTTCCACAAGAAGATACAGCCTAATTTCTGATTCAGAACCTGGGCAAGGACTAGGAGCTGTTTCTTGGACTGCTTAGAAGTCCCACAACCACCATTGTTAGAAAATGCAGGAAAGTCCAGCTCACAGAGGCAGGCAGGGCACAAACAGTGCCACTGCCGTGTGGATCATTGCTTGCGTAGGGCCTGCCAGAAGCCCAGGGTCCCGGGAAGCCAGGGGTGGATTCAACCACAGCGAGAGGGATTGAATTCCAGGCTTTATCCTCCATAAGCAGCCCCACTGCGGAGCACCTTTCAACGGAGGATCAGGCCAAGAATCACTCAGCAATAATGAGGGGCAAAGTCTTGAATTGCACCTGAGAACCTCATTACTCTGGCCAATCCTTAGCAGTGGGGATCTAGTGAAGAGAATTCAGGCTCTGGACAAGAGTGACCAGGGTTTGGTTCCAAGATTCCCTGTCACTATCTGCATGACCCTAAGCAAGCTACTTAACTTTACTGAGCCTTATTTTCCTCATCTGCAAAATCAAACACGAAGAACCTTGCAGCGTCGGTGAGAGGATTAAACAAGATAATGTATGTAAAGCCCTCAGCACAGAGCCTGGCTTTCAAAACCAGATAGGCATCCGTATCTGTCACTTAAAGAGTTTTCAAACTGGTCTCTCCTAGCCAATTCATTTGCCTCCCACTGTGCCATTTTTAAATAGGGAGGCTATTTACACTTGGGCAGGAGACAACGTAGGTTTTTGGGCAGCTATACAGGGCAGGGAGCGATCTAATGAGCCTGGCTTATTTTTATCCACCACTTCTGCATTTTAGACTTTAGTATTTTGATACAGGCCAGGCCTTCTGTGGGAAGGTGATGTTCCTGCTCACCTGCAATGCGTTAGTTACCTAAGTCCTCTTGGCCTCAAAGGACAGAAAGCAGTCAGCTCCAAATGGAGAGAGGCGTTAAATCGCAACTTAAGGTCATGTGTCATGTGGGAATGGGCGACCAGAAGGCCTGGGTTGGGAACTGGCAGAGAAGTGGGCACAGCTAGGACCAGGACTTTTGCTGGGACAATGCTGCCCTAGAAACGAGCTCTCCTCGGTTCAGCTACAAATCTTGAGACACTATTCGTTTCCCCAGAGTCTACTGCAGGACGTGTCAGGCGTCATGGATATGCTTTGCCCCGGGAGAAGGAGCTGCTAGAAGAAAACAATGACGAGATCAGATCAATGATGTTCAAGGCTACCATCAGGAAGAACCCACCCCTTTGCCCGGTCCTTCGGTATCATCTCCTTCAGCCCTCTCTCTGGTGGCAACAGAATCTTGGCTGGATATTCCACCATCTGATCCACAGTGCCCCACATCCCTGGGCCTCAGCTTTGGAAAGACTACAAAATGGGCCCAGCTGAGCAAGGGGGCACCCTGAGGAGCCCACACTCCCAGCCCCGCCTGAGCTGGCAGCTTGTGAGTCTGCAGGGTCTAAGGACCAGACCTGACTACTATCTCAGGGGGTGAGCCCACCCAAGCGACCCAGTTATGGCCCCGCCAGCCGCTCTGGCCTGTTCTCCTCCTGAGCCCTGCACACCAGACTTAGACCTGAGCACATCCAGGAAGCAAGGGAATCTTCATTCTGTGGTGCCAAACTTCCCTTCTTCTCACCATTTAACCCTCTCTCCACCCTCTGCCATACAAACTGCTCTGAGGAAAGAAGCCAAAAAGGGATTTTCTTCTCTGAAATCACCACCTCCCCCTGCACAATTTGCTGTTTCGTGCCAATCTGATTGCAAAATGGAAGGCTTTGTCCTGTGTTGAAGGCATTCCCACATTAATGGGGGGGGGGGGGGGGGGGCGGTGTGCTTGGATGCTCCAGAAGGCTCTGGTGACTGTGACCCTCCTGAAATCACAGTCCCGACCACCCACGTATAAGAATGACCCCTCTGCCTTCCTTAGTAGCCCCTTCCTTTCTAATTACATCAGCATATGCAGCACATGGAGCCCTGTGGTGTAGTGGTTAAGAACTCGGCTGCTGACCAAAAGGTTGGCAGTTCAGATCCACCAGGTGCTCCTTGGAAACCCTGTGCGGCAGTTCTACTCTGTCCTGTAGGGTCACTATGAGTCGGAATCAACTTGACGGCAACGGGTTTGATTTTTTGGCTTATGCATTAGATGAGACCCTTGAGCAAAACTGTTATGGATTGAATTATGTCCCCCCAAAAATGTGTTATCAACTTGGCTAACACCATGATTCCTAGTATTGTGTGGTTGTCCACTATTTTGTGACCTGATGTGATTATCCTATGTGTTGTAAATCCTAGTCTCTATGATGCTGATGAAGCAGAATTAGAGGCAGTTATGTTAATGAGGCAGGATGCAACAGGACTAGGTTGTATCTTCAGTCAATCTCTTTTAAGATGTAAAAGAGAGAATGGAGCAGAGAAGAGCGGGAACTCACGCCACCAAGAAAGAAATGCCGACAGCAGAATGCATCCTTTGAACCCAGAGTCCCTGTGCTAAGAAGCTCTTAGACCAGGGGAGGAAGATTGATGACAAGGACCTTCCTCCAGAACTGACAGAGAGGAAAAAGCCTTCCCCGGCCTGGAGCCCTGAATTCAGACTTCTAGCCTCCTAGACTGTGAGAGAATAAACTTCTGTTTGATAAAGCCATCCACTTGTGGTATTTCTGTTATAGCAGCACTAGATGACTAAGACACTATCTGTAACAGTAATAATATACCATCAATTGAGTATTGCGAGGATCCCTGGGTTGTGCAAACAGTTAACACACTCAGCTGCTAATTGAAAAGCTGGAGGCTCGAGTCCACCAACAGGCATCTCAGAAGAAAGACCTGATGATCTACTTCCAAAAAATTAGCAATTAAAAATCCTATGGAGCACAGTTCTACTCTGATACACATAGGGTTATTATTTTATTTAATCCTTACAACACCCCTATGAAAGTAGACATTATGGTTTTCTCATTTTACAGATAAGGAAACCAAAGCTTGGAGAAGGCAAGTTACTCACCTAAGTCACATAAGAAGTGGCAGAGTCAAGATTCAACCTCAATTCCAGTCAGTTCGAGCTGACTCCAGAGCCTAAACTCTCACCAGAAAAGCCAGTTGCCTTCAAGTTGACTTCGACTCATGGCAACTCCACATGGGTCAGAGTAGAACTGTGCCCCATAGGGTTTTCGATGGCTGATTTTTCAGAAGCAGATCATTAGTCATTTTTCTGAAGTGCCTCTGAGTGGACTTGAACTTCCAACCTTTCAGTTACCAGCAGAGTGCCTTAACCATTTCTACCACCCAAGGACTCCAAAACTCTTAGCTACTCTTAACTCTCTGGTAGCTGATGATGTTCCTTAACCAAGGTAAGCCAAGTGCATATTTCAGTGCAGATACCCCTTCCTCCGGAAAGCTCTCTTAATCCCCCCTCCCCCACCTCCCAGCTGGTCCAGGAGCCCCTCCTCTGCTCCAATATTTCCAGGCCACAGCTCGCTTCCCATTGCATTGTCTCTCTTGTTTACGGGTGGGCTTCCCTCAGCGGAGTGGTTCTTGCATGGCTCTTGAGAGCAGGGACTCGGTCTTATTAAGTTTACATTCTCGTCACTTGGTGTAGGAGCTGGCACATAGTGTTGCTGAATCTAAAGATTTTTAGGCTTTCTCAGAGACAGAGGCTGCCATGTTTGGTCTTGAGTGTGGCATATTTGAGGAGGCAGCTGGGTGCTGAGATGGAACCTTAACTCAGCTTACCCCATCCTTCCAGAGGGAGCGCCTTCTCCTAACGTTCCCAAAGGGGTGGTAGCCCTGCCAGAGCCTGGGATCACTCAACCAGTCTAAACCGGGAATTCACCCTCCGATGGTTCAAAGGCCGGGCTTGACTTCTGAGGTCTGCATTTTACGGCCCAAGTGCTCTCGCTAGTTGATTTGTGCCTCAGAAGAAATGCCTGGCGATGTACTTCAGAAAATCGGCCATCAAAAACCCTGTGCAGCACAGTTCTACTCTGATACACAGGGGTCACCATGAGTTGGGGTAGACTCATAGGCAACTGGTGGTATTTTAGGCAATCCTGTTGTTAAGTGTTATCAAATGGGATGTAAAGTGCGGTGACTGGTTTGACTCACCACTTACAATTTTCAAGATAAAATCCTGAACGAGCCACATGCATTCTCCCCCATCCTGTCTGGGAATTGCAGTCTCAGCTGGGAGCACTTGGCTTCGAGCTCCCTAAAGCGAGCAGCTCCAGCCCTGAACCGCTCCCTCAACTCTTCTGACAGCCCAAGCTGGGTTCCTTTCAATTATATGCATGAAAAACAGTGTTTAAACCAGTAAACCCTCATCCTCAGCGCAGTCTTACATTATTCAAAACCAGAGTAATGATCCTTTAAATAGAATCACAGCTTCTATCTGCCATAATGTCCTTATCTTTAAAAATGAGAATCAATATCACCACCAGCAGAGAATATTTTTAGAAATTTCAATAGTTTCTGATGAAATTCACTAAATGTAAGCATTACTGATAATTAACTTGATTACCTGTGCCAACGAGGAGTGGTCAGACACCTCCCGGACACCATGAGTCTCTAAAACTCATTCCAGCCAACAGCTGAACAAGCTTAGAGTGTGGACTCTAGAGTCAGACTCACCAGCCACGTGCCCTCACTTTCCTGTCCTCAGTTTCCTTACCTGTAAATACGGGGATTGTGATGGCACCTCGCCTCTAGGATTAATGTAAGGATTTAATAAAATAATCCAAGTAAAGCACTAAGCATGCTGCCAAGCATGCAGAAGCACTTAAGTGTAATTAAAGCCATTCCATTTCTACAACATCACTCCTGTTTGGAGATAAAATAAAATTACACCAGGCAGGTTTGGCCCCTTATAAAATAAGCCCTGTCAGCAGGAAGTCAGTCTTGTGAACTGTCAGAAATTGTGCTTGACAACTCTGGCAGAAGCCGCTAGATTTGTAAATAGTTTCAATTGTGGAAGGAAGAAAAAGACAGGGTGGAATCAGTGGATGCACCCATTTTGTTAGGAGCTGTGCTCCTTGACTGGAACTAGACTTAAGAATCATTCATCTGTTGCACTACCATCTTCCCTGTGCCCGGTGCTCCTGGCTTCAGACCTCACTCACTCTCCCAGCTTTTGTTCCTCTTGTTGCCCTCCAGGCCTGGTACATGGCACAGTGGTCTCAGCTATGACAAGAATGTTTAAGTCCCTGATGACACCAATGGTTCATCGTTCAGTTACTAACAAAAGTTTAGTGGTTTGAACCCTCCCAGAGGCACCTTGGAAGAAAGCGCTGATGATCTGCTTTCCAGAGGTCACAGCCATGAAAACCCTATGGAGCGAAGTTCTACTCTGAAGCCATGAGTTGGAGTTGACTTGGTGGGGACTGAAAAGAAAAACCAAAAACAGCAGACTGGATAGTCTTGGGTAAACCCCTTTCTGGGCTGAACTCAGCCCTGGGACTGGCCCCATCTTGGCCCTGGTTGCTCTATCTGGGTAGTGTTGAAGTGAGGTTCACTTGAGCCTGGACCAGGCTGAGCAGCAGAATCGAGATGGTAAGTACCAAGAGCAGCTACTGGACCTGGTTTGTCCAGGACCGTCCAGACTTAGGGATGCCTGCTCACCCTTTTTGCCATTGAGTCATGGCAAAAGTGGGCAGTAGCCCACCAGCAGCTAACCCCAAATACTCCAACTCTGTTGCTGGGTGCCATTGAGTCAATTCTGACTCCTAGCAACCCTATCTGACAGAGTAAATCTGCCCTAGAGTGTTTCCTAGGCTGTAATCTTCATGGAAGCAGATTGCCAGGTCTTTTCTGCTGTGGAGCCACTGGTAGGTTTGATCCACAATGACCTTTCGGTTAGCTAATGAGTGCTTTAACCACTGTGCCACCAGTAAGCCCCCTTCTTGTTTCTTAGATGCTTTCAGAGAAAACAAAGTTAGTCACCAGTCTGTCACTACACAAGAGTTTTGATGTACTGAGGATCATTTTTATCTCATCCTTCAGTTTTCCCCAGACTGAATACTACCAGTCCCTTCAGGCTGTGCTCTCACTCCATAACCCCCTCAGTCTCCTCTGCGCTCTCTCCACGATGGCCTGGCCCTTCACTTTGGACCCAGAGAAGGACAGAGGGCTCCAGGAGTCTGGCCCCTCCTCTGGGCAGAATTCTCATCTTTAGGCTTCAGTGGGGAGCATGCGTTGCAGGGTCAGGGCCCAGGCTGCAGGCACCTGAGGGTCCAACCTGGCCTAGTCTGAAGTTGAGTGTTCATCACAACACCCAGTTTAGCTCTAGACTCTCTGAGGGGAATAGGAAGGTGAGATATTAAGGCAGAAAAATGTCTGACAGGGTAAAACCAAGTCAGAGTGGTGGACTTCCTCCAGAGTGCCCCACCTTCTCTTACTACCACCCCACCCCCACTCTCCAAGGCTGTTTACACAGCGCCCTGCATCAGCACCAGTTCAAATCCACCCAGAGGTGCTTAGGAAGAAACGCCTGGGAATCTACTTCCGAAAGGTCACAGCCATTGCACAGTTCTATTCTGACACACATGGGGTCGCCATGAGTCGGAATCGACTTGACAGCAACTGGTTTTTTGGTTTGGTGACAGTACCAGCATGGGCTGCGCATGATCAGAGCCCCTCTCCAGTGACCCCCTCCCCTGACAGCCCTCCCCACCCTCACCGCCCAGGCTCGTCAGCCCCCTCTACCAACTTCTGCAGTTCCCAGGGATCATACCACACCGTTGAGCCCGTAATTACTGTCTTGTTTTGTCCCTTAATTGTTTCATGTTAATTTTATTTTTCCAAAGATATTTCAAGATTTTTTAGAAACAAGAAGCTTGCCTCATTTGGCTTACTCTCCTTTTTTTTTTTTTTTTTTTTTTAACTTTCACAGCACCTATCAGGGCATCAGGGAGTCAAAAAGCACTCGATAAATACTGTCGAAGGATGAATGAGTAACTTCGGAACACACCATCACCCAGCACGACACCTCGCACACCCAAGCTCAATGCTTGTTTGTTGAATGAATGAATGAACACTCTTCTGTGTCTGTCACAGATCCTGCTTATCCATGTTCTTCTTATTCACCAGTCTGGCCTTCTGAGAAACAGAATAGAAATATAAAAAGTTGGAAAGAGACAAAAATACAATAGAGTGGGATGAAGTGCTTGGTATTTCAATGATTCTCTACTTTTTGCCTGGCTCCTTTTCCTCTCACTCATTGGCGGGGGGTGAGGATACTTCCTGTGACACAGAAATGTATATTTGAAATAGTTAGGATGGAACAAGAGTAGAGCCACGGGAAAAACTGGCAGGAACTGGCCCATTCCAACTCACTTATGAAAATGTAGATTATGGCAGTACGCAAATCAAAGACGGTTGTCTAACTGGTGTCTCTGTCTGGCACCCCGATGGGCTTAATTTAGGGTTCCTACCCAGGCACCAAGATTATGAACAGGTGGGTACCCCTAGGTTCAGTGGCTTTGCCTTTATCACCGTCTGATTTTTCTTTTTTAATTTGAAACTTAGAACCAAACTCACATTATGGACGAACACAATACACGACGGAGCCCTGGTGGCGCAGTGGTTAAGGGCTCAGCTGCTAACCAGAAGGTCGGCAGTTCGAATCCACCAGCCATTTCTTGGAAACCCTATGGGGCAGTTCTACTCTGCCCTGTAGGGCTGCTATGAGTCAGAATCAACTCGACGGCAACAAACAGCTGTCCCTTAGAGAGGAATACTGGAATTGCTAGGGGAGTAGAGGAAGGGACTTTTCCGAACACCACACACTCCGCACTGTAAGAGGCCTTCTGGGCACTGGGATGGACACCCCAGTTCACACATCCAAGTCTTGTCACACCACCCACAAACAGCCACCCCTCCACTGCCTTGCTATCTAAAGGATACCTAGACCTGCGGTGTGATCAGCCCTCAGGAAGATGGGCCCAGGGAAGAGGCCCACTTGCAGGCCCTAGAAGCAGGCTCAAGGGCCATTTGGGAAGAGATTTCCAGGATCCCAGGTATTTGGAGTGTGGACTTGACTGACAGGGTGGGTGGGGGCATAGGCCCCAGGTGAGCATATCCCTTTGGCCCAGTAGACCTCTCACCTGTGGGAAGGGCACAGTCAGAGAAGAGCCACAGTGAGACCATCCAAAATCTTCTCGCCATGGCTCAGGGGTGCTACCCCCTGGTATACAAGTACTTAGCATTTCAACTTTTAATGGGAGGTGAGTTCTGCCTCCTGAGATGGAAGATTCACCAAAACAGGAAGAGAGTTTGAATACCAAGAGGCCAAAAGTAACAGACTTATGGCAGGATAATTTGTTAACATATTAATTTGTGTTTTGTCCTTGTTGCTGCAAGTAATTTTCCTCTTTCATCCCAAAGAGACAAACCCTTTAGGAAGTTGTTAACAACTTCTCTGTTATAAACGCAAAAAAAACCAAACCCATTGCCGTCAAGTTGATTTCAAGTCATAGCGACCCTTTAGGACTGAGTAAAACTGCCCCTTAGAGTTTCCAAGGAGCAGCTGATGAAATTGAACTGCTGACCTTCTGGTTAGCAGCCAAGCTATCTGTTATAAAAACAAAAAAACCAAACCTGTTGCCGACGAATCGATTCCGACTCATAGCAACCCTCTGTTATAAGCACCCGGAAAACAGCTTCCACCGAGGGTGATGCTCTTTAACAGTCATGGAAACTGCTGGTGGCAGCCTTTTTGGAAAAAATGTTTGATGTTTTCTTAGAAAGGTAAACATATACTTACCCAATAACCCAGAAATTCCACACCTAGGTATTTACCCTAGGGAAATTAAAACCTTACATAGTCCTGTATGTGAATATTTATGGCAGCTTCATTCATAATAACCATAAATTGCAAACAACCCAAATCTCCATCAACTGGTGAATGGCTAAATACATGGTGGTACATTCATGTAATGGGATACTGTAAGTAATTACGAGCAGCCCTGGTGGTGCAATGTTCAGTGCTTGACTGCCAACCCAAAGGTCAGCAGTTCAAACTTACCAGCAGGTCTGCAAGAGAAAAGACCTGGCAATCTGTTCCCATAAAGATGACAGCCTAGGAAACCCTATGGGACAGTTCGACTCTGTCGCAGAAGGTCACTAGGAGTCAGAACGACTCAACGGTGCAAAACAACAGTATAAGTAATAAAAAAGAATAAACTACTGAAACATGCAACAACATGGATGAATCTCAGATACATTACGGTGAATTAAATAAGCCAGACACAAAAAGGCTACAAACTGCATGATTCAATTTACATGGTATGCAAAGAATTTAATCTTGCCCATGGAGAAGTATAGCCTTTGCCCTGGCTCTTGGGAGGTGATCTCCAAACCCTTGACATGGCCTGATAAAAGTGGGGGCTTTGGACCACACCAGATAATCTAACAGTGTGATTTAGGTGGAGGTTTGGATCATGGGGTATCAGCTTGACCTCCAAAGTGGCTGGAGTCTGAGGTCAGTTGACCTGGGCAGTCAACCAAGTCTACCTGATGAAGTCTGAATAAAGACTCTGGACATCAGGCTCAGTGATGTCCCTGGTTGGCAATACTCCATGCACATTATCACACATCATTGCTGGGAGGAGTTAATGCCCTCTGTAACTCCAGGGGAAGACAACTGGAAATTCCATGCTTGGAACTCTCTGTGCATCTCTTCCCTTGGCTGATTTTAACCTGTATTCTTTCCCTGTAATAAACCATAACTGTGAGGATAGCAGCTTTCAATGGGTTCTGTAAGTCCTTCTAGTGAACTATCACATCTGAGGGTGGTCTTGTGGGCCCCCGAACTTGCAACTGGTGTCAGGATGATTTTCTGGACTATTCCCTAACAATGCGCATGGCATTCTGGAAAAGGCAAAACTGAAATTAGAAGTGGGTGCCAAGGGCTAGGGGTAAGAGGAAGAGATTTACTACAAAGGGACGTGAAAGAATTTCAGGGGTGATGGAAATGTTCTATATCATGGTTGTGGTGGTGGTAACATGACAGAATTTTTCAAAACTCAGAGAACTGTACATCCAAATAGGTGAATTTTACTGTACATAAATTATATCTCAATAAACCTGGCTTTAAACAAAGACAATGGAATTCACAACAACATTGGTCATCAGTGGATGGCAAATTATAAACCACAATGAAATATTACTTCACACTGTTTTAGAATGGCTACAATTAATATGACTGACCCTACAAAGTGTTAGCAAGTATGTGGAGCAAGTGGAACTCTCAGACATCGCTGGTAAGAAAGTAAAATGATGCAACCACTTTGGGAAAACTGACCGTTTCTTATAAAATTAAACATACACATACACTTTGATCCTGCAATTCTACTCCTAAATAATTTACCCAAGATAAATTAAAACACACACACATACATAGGTCCATGTTTTGTACAAGAATATTTATAGCAGCTTTATTCACATAGCCACAAACTGAAAAATCTTAAATGTCCATAAATAGATAAACAAACATAGTATATTCACACAATGAAACGTTGCATAGCAATAAAATCGTATAAACTACTTACGCACTCATCAACACGGATGAACTCAAAAACATTATGTTGAGTGAAAACGCTGTATACGAAAGAGTACAAGGTACATGATTCCATCTTTTGAAGTTCAAGAATAGGCAAAAATAAATCTATAGTTTTAAACATCCGATCACTGTTTTCCTGGGGAGAGGGTAAGAAAGTGATTGTAAAGAGGCATGAGGGAACTTTCGGGGTGACATTAAATGTTCTATATCTTGGTTGGGGTGTATATATTTGTTAAAACTCATAAAATTGTACACTTAAGAGTTATGTGCTCATTGTATGTAAATTTTACCTCAATTTTTAAAAAGGTGGTGGTGGTGAGGGGAGATGGCAATGAATCTAGACTGACCACAATAGGAAGGAGGCTCCTAGAGTTAGGAAAGGTATAAAGGGCCAAACTAGGAAGGGGATAGATTTGGGGTCTTCTCCATGGGTGGCGGAAGCCCATGCCCTGCTCCCACCAGAGTCTTCCAAGAGGTAGCGACCTCTAATTGGTGGCATGAAAGCACCAATGTGCCCAAGCTCTAAGAGTCATGGCCTTGGGAATGGAAATAAAAGATCCTCAGGCCCAGGCTTGGCACAGGAATAGTGGTGCCTCCCACATCCAGTGGGTCATGCTAGCTTGGATAGTGAACAGTAGTTGGCTAGAAACCTACATAAAATTCTGAGACAGTTGAAGGACCTTGGGAGGAGGAAGAATCCCCCAAAATGACTGAGGTCAAACGTTCTACCAAACAAGTAGGTGGGAATGTGCAGCAGATTCATAGAAATGTGGGCTAATCTAGGGAATAGAGAGGGTCTTAAGGGCTTCCTCTGAGTCCCTTGGGGGAACTAGGGATCGGAATGGGGGCCCAGTTCAACCCACTGGTGTCAAGTCAATTCCAACTCGTAGTGACCCTATAGAATACAGTAGAACTACCCCGTAGTGTTTCGGAAGTTGTAACATTTACTGAAACAGACTGCCACATCTTTCTCCCATGGAGCACCTGATGGATTTGAACCACTGATCTTTCAGTTAGCAGCCAAGTGCTTAACCACTGCACCACCAAAGTTCCTTGGGGACCCAGTTTCAAAATGCTAGTCTGAAGTCAGTGGAGAACACCACATTGACTGGATTCCCATATCTGCATGGAGCACAGTGTCAGCCTGACATGGGAGGAATCCTGTTCAACAAAATCATTTGGTAGCAGAAGGAGCAACAGCATGGTAGAGTCAGCGCAGACCAAAGATATAGACACTCCCACCCTGTCTAATCACATGAAGTTCGGACAAGGACCCTCAACAATGGCTGACATGACTCAGGACAGATTTCATATCTTACAATCAATTGTTAAGGACTGAAGTTGAAATCCACTACACATTTATACACTCAGTCGATTGCTGAGTGTTAAAAACATCCCTGATAATTCAGGAAAGCTACAACCATGTCTTGGAAGAAGTACAGCCAGAATGCTCCTTAGAAGCAAAGATGGCGAGACTTCATCTCACGTACTTTGGACATGTTATCAGGGAGGGACTAGTCTCTGGAAGGACATCATGCTTGGTAACATGGAGGGTGAGCAAAAAAGAGGAAGACCCTCAATGAGATGGACTGAAACAGTGGCTTTAACAATCGGCTTAAGCATAGCAAAGATTGTGAGGATGGTGCAGGATTGGGCAGTGTTTCGTTCTGTTGTACGCAGGGTTGCTATGAGTTGGAACCCACCCGACAGCACCTAACAAAAACAACCGTTTTTATGATATTGTTCTATGCATATAAAACACTGAATTCAATTATCCTGTGTTCAGTTTTGTCGTGCTGCCTGTGATCATTAAGGTTGTGTGTCATCTTGGCTGGGCCACGATTCTCAGTGGTTTGATAGTTATGATGTAGTTTGGCAGTCATATAATGATGTAATCACTTCCATGATGAGATCTGATATAATGTGATCACCTTCATGATGGGATCTGCTGTGACTAGCCAATCAGTTGAAAGGGAGTTTCCTTGGGGTTGTGGCCTGCATCCAATATAGGTGGACTTTCTGAAAATGTCCTCGAGCGTTTGCTTGCTCTGGATCCTGCAGCTGGCTCCTGTTCATCTGACCTCTGGTTCTTGGAACTTGAGCTAGCAGCTTACCTGCTGATCTTGGGATTCATCAGCGTAAGACACTACCCTAGGAGCTGAACTTGTTGTCCTACACTTTCTTCATACTCTGCTCTCCACACTTTTTAACTAGCACCTTCCCTCAGCCACCTGGCATTGAGGGCCTTCTCAGCCCCTCTCTTCTCTTCTCCTCACACTAACTGGCACATCTCTCTAATGCGTATGGACTTTTGAGTGTCAGTGACTTCTTTGCTCCTGCTTCTCAGCCTAATCGAAAGCCTATTAGTCATGTTCCTGAGGCTTAAGGGAAAGAAGGAACGTAGGGCAGACGGCTGTTAGGAATTTTGTCCCCAGTGCCACCATAAGCCCCTCCTCTAGGATTTTTACTAGTGTCACCTTAAAAACTTCCTGCTTCTTCAGTAACTGTAAGGCGAGCCACAAGATGGCAAAATTTATACGAAAAAGTGGTAGCATACATTTAAACTCTGATAGTCAGAGGGAAAATGGTTCACAGTACTTTCAGTGTTTTTAGCTGCTGTGCACTGCACAAGGAGATTTTGATTTACTGATGGTGGCAATTAAGGCAAAGTAGTAGGTTTAACAAAGTAATTGCTTACTCTAGCAGGTATGCTAATAAAATTTCCTGCCATGCTTAGTTTTCCCATCTAGCTTCATATGTTGTGCCCACAGCCTCAGAAGGGGCAACCCCTTGTACTATAACATCCATCTTCCTGGCCACATACAAGCACATGAGTGCAGTGACCAGTGGGATTCTGCCTAAAGAAATTAAAAATGAATGGCTTAAAAAGTCTAGCCATGTCACCATGAACACATCACTTAGGCTTAGTTTCCTTGTGTGTAAAATGGGCAGATAATTTTTAATCAAATGCAATCACTTATGCAATGCACTTAACACAGTCCATAGAATGTAACTGCTCAAGAAATGTTTAGCCATTGCAATTATATTAATGTTAAGATATATTGTTGTTGTTAATGCTGAACTGAAAAGTTTGTGAAGTTGGCCCTGAAGTGGCCATGTTAGTCCATAAGCACTAATAGAAGGAAAAGAACTAGAAAGTAGCAGGGATGAAAGAGACCACATGATCCTATCTTCCCAGTTCCGGTTCCATTGGTTTCTTCCTCCTGGATGTTCATAAAAATGACTCTGGTGCCCCTAAGTAAATGCGCTGTGGTAGCCACTCTCCAAAATGGCTTCCAATGATCTCCATCTCCTGGTAGTCATGCCCATGTCTGGTTTCCTCCCTCCTCTGAGGCTAGGTCATAAAACACATCGTGATTTCTCCCTCTCTGTCTTGTATCACTCTGGTAGAAGCCATCTGCCATGAGAGAACAGGTCCACATTATGAGGAACTGAGATGTCCTGCTAACAGGCATGTGAATGAACCACCTTGGAAGCAGATCCTCCAGCCCCAGTCAAGCCTTCAGTTGAGTGCAGCCCCAGCCAATATCTCAAGAGAGTCCATGAGCCAGAACCACTGGCTAGACTGCTCCCAA
The DNA here is from genome assembly GCA_030035585.1 of Dugong dugon. Classification (NCBI taxonomy): domain Eukaryota; kingdom Metazoa; phylum Chordata; class Mammalia; order Sirenia; family Dugongidae; genus Dugong; species Dugong dugon. Next base: position 14,138,882 of record CM057469.1, on the reverse strand, counting down.
ATTCCTAACCCTCCAGAACTGTAAGATAATAAATATTTGTTGTTTTATGCAACTGGGTTATGGGGTCATTTGTTATACAGCAATAGATAACAAACACATGTCCCTTTGCTTAAGCTTGATTGACTATATTTCTGTAACTTGCAGCCCATGATCTCAGGCCAAGAGACTTATTTTGAAAACATTACCTTAGGAAACAGAAATACAAACAGATCTATAATTGTTGAAGTTTTTCATTTTCCTTTTCTGAGATATACAGAAGCTAGCCTCAGTTTTAAGGTGTACTATCTACCTATCATCTATCTACATACCTATCTATCTAATCTGTCATCTATCTCCCACCACATTCGTTTATCTAACTATGCCTTAAGACTGGAGTTTTAAGATGGATGATATAGGGATAAATTATACATAGCAGAAAAAAAAAATTCATTTCCTTTCTAGAACTCCTCTTGAGAAGATTTGCTCAGAAAATCGTTTTTTGACCAACTGACTTGGGGTAAAGTTGAGCCTTCAGGGCATGATTTATTTATTCAGGATAAGACTGTAGGGGTGTGTGTGTGTGTGCATGTGTGTGTGTATGTGTGTGGAGCACGCGTGTTGCGGGGGCAGGTGTTAGAAGTCATGTTTATTTGTTTATCTGGATAAGAAACACAAGAAAAGGGAGAGACAGGGAGAAGAAAGGAGAGAAGACCAAAGCCTCCATGATGTGACTCTTCCCATCTTCCCCTCGCATCTTAAATAAAATTGCTAAACTCACAAAATAATTGAAGCGCATGAACTGGAGAGGTAGACAGCAGTGAAGGGTATGCCTTTGTGTCCACTCTGCTGTGTTGAAATAAGGACTGTCCAGGCAGCCATGAAAACACAGAGGCAGAGAGCAGGAGGGGGAGTGAGCTGCAGGAGCACAGAGAAACCATGAGAAGGGCTTTGGAGTCCCACAGAGCTATGATATTGGGGGTTTGAGGATCATCTCAACCTCGGGCCACAAAGGGCTCACTGGGCAACTTGGGGATGGATAGACAGACAGACGGACAGATGGCTGGCTGGCTGGATAGAGACAGATATATAGAAATAGACAGGTGTGAGGTCCTTGAGGGCTGAGAGTAGCAGCCTCATCTGATTCATCTTTGTACACTCAGTGCTTCCTGGAGGAGATTATATAAACTTTCCTCGAATGAGTGAGTGAATAAAAGATATATGAGTGAATAAATAGATGAATGTACAAATAATCACCTTCTAATATATGCACTCTATTCATTCACTGTTATGGTCCTCCTGAAACTCATGAACTTACTTCATAAACTTACATATATTTCAGGATTGTAGAAAATACTCTATCTGCTTAAGTAAAATACTTACCATAAAGCAATGCTTTACTGCTTATGAAAGACACAATCTTTTTTTCTGGTCCACCAGACAAACATTTATGTTCTATTTTCACTTTCTGCCATTTACCTGGGGCTGACGGAGGTGAGACAGAGATTACAGAATGGATGTAACCAGCTAATACATCAATACATCTCCGGCCTATGCAAAGCAGGAGCTACTACAAACCAGCTTTCTTGTGCTGATGAATGTATTCTGATTCGCTCTCGCAGGTTGCTCTTGGATTCTGGAACTAAACATGCCATCCTTCTCTGCATATCTGAACTGCTCTTGTCATTGGCGAGATGTGAGAGGCCTCCGCCTATGATATTTTAAATCAGTCACAATGATTCCACCATCTCCACACACATCAACTCTGTTGGTCTGTGCTGGAAGAATGTTGGTCTGCCAGCTGCTGCAGATTAACTGAGTTTAGCTGTCTTTTTTCCTAATCACACAGAGAACTTCAATAAAAACGAGATCATTCCAATGCCAACTGTCAGCTCCAGTTCAGTCCTGGTAATTATCACCTTGTCAGATCTTGGAATCCTCCTACTTGCTAAGCCATAGTTTTGAGTTCCTGTGAATTTATGAATTATTCACAGAGATCATGAAACCTATCAGATTACCTTTCAACTTCATTTGAAATGAAATTAACTGGCAAGGAGACAATAATGGCTTATGGGAAAGACTTTCACACCCTTAGTATAGTCGAGTGATTTCCTGTCTCCTTTACCCACTCTGAAGCCCTGATAGTGCAGTGGTTAAGAGCTACGGCAGCTAACCAAAAGGTCTGCAGTTCAAATCCACCAGCCACTCCTTAGAAACCCTATGGGGCAGTTCTACTCTGTCCTACAGTGTCGCTATGGTTCGGAATTGACTCAATGGCAAGGGTTAGGTTTAGTTTTGGTTTACCCACTCTGCCATTCCTTCACTCTTCTCTCCAATTAGCCTGCTACTTCTGTTTCCTTCCCATTGAAGGTCTAGAAGGGCAAGAGACTGGAGAGGCCAGAATATAAAAAAGCAGACGTGTGTGTGCTTGTGTGTGTGTGTGTGTGTGTGTGTGTGTGTAGACAAGTATTGATTCTGATTCAAAGGGGATGGCATTCAACTTCTTCCTGTTTAATTTCTCTTTCCTCCCAACACTCCCCGACTTTCACTGAGTTTCTGAAAGATGATCCTTGAAGGTTAAAATTAAACAAAAAGAACATTAAGAATAGAATTCTTCCCTTTCTTTTCTTTCCTCGTTCATCACTTATAATGTAATAGCTCATAAACGAACAGCTCTAGCCCAGATCTCTATCCTAGGCTCCAGACCCCTGTACACTTCTGAATATCTCACCTCAATGAAAACGTGTCATTTCAAACTCAACATATCTGTCGTTGAGACTACTACACGTTCACTAAAACCCATTTTGTTTTCCTCCTGGGAGCACACCTAGACTACATTTCCTAACCTTCCATGCAGGTGGGCAAAGCCATGATCTGAGTTCTGAGCAAAGTAAAGTGAGCTGAAGTGCACTGCAGTGAATCACTATGGCCCTTTTAGCCATGTATGGTCTTATAACTCCCATACAGTGATTGAGTGGGACTATGCAAATAAGTGGTTGTGGTCCACCCAGGGAACTGGACAGCTTGCTAACAATGCAAATAAGGTGCATGGAACCATGTGGAGGTGGAAACATGCACATAAGGTGTATGGAATCTTAATAACGGGATTGGTCAGTTTTACCATACTGTGAGGCTTAAAAAGAGCCAATTCCAGAGCAGAGGGGGGACCTCACTACCACCAAGAAAAAGCCGGCAGTAGAGTGTGTCCTTTGGACCCAGGGTCCCTGCACTGAGAACCTCCTAGACCCAGGAGACAGACAGAGAGAGAGCTGTAACACTGGAGACGGTGCAAGACAGCGAGAATCAGTGGCAGAGAAATGGTGGCAGCAGAACCAGAAGACTGGCTAGAGATGGCTCAGTGGGCTTCCTGGCCCATGAAGTGAGGTTGCTATAGTGGGCATCCCAACCCTTGGAGCAAAAGAGATGAGCACCTCCAGGCAGGAGGCTTGCTGGCAGAGTGAGGTGCCTCGAGGCACTTGACAAAGCTAAGTTTGCTGACCCACAGAGCAAGAGAGCGGAGTGCCTTTGAGCCCAAGGCTTACTGGCAGAGTGGGGTGCCTCCAGGTACTTATCAGCAAGCTAAAGAGCTATGTAACACTTGCCCGAGCATTGCAGGGACTGAGGGGCAGAGGGGCTGAAGGGCCAAGGGGCCGAGAGAGACAGACCTATCTGTGGGCATGGCTGAGAATCTGTCTTGACCAAAGAACTGTATCCTGACTTGTTCCTGATCCTGAGTTGTGACCTATTTCCCTAATAAACTCTATAACTGCGAGTATGGTTTGTGAGTTCTCTGTGGCCTTTGTAATGAATTATCAAACCCAGCAGAGAAGTACAGAGTGCTGTGAGATAGACAGCTGGTGTCAGAATTGGTAAAAAGCATGGAGGGAGGAGGTATGTCTGACCTCCACCTCATAGGAATCAGCCTTGGAATGATGTTAATGATGGTGCTTCTCTCTCCTCCTTGTGAATTAGAGGATTTCTGATCCCAATGTGCCATTTTTACAAGAAGTGATATGTGCCATTCCCAAGTCTGCCCCTTTCACTTAATCATCCTTGCTCTTTTCCCATCTGTTGACTGAATAGAAGAACTCAGAAGAATTCAAGGAGGTAGAGCTACAAGATGGAAGGAACCTGGGTGTCTGAATGAGCTCACGGAAGGCTGCCTGAGCAGGAACTCCTACACTGGACTATGACATGAACCATAAATACACTTCTACTGTTCAGGTTTATCTGTTACCATATGTTGTAGTTTCCCAAAAGGGATGAGATCAACTCCCTTCCCAAATTTGGTTTAGGTGTCAAACCGATGACACCACACATGCACTAGGAGGGTATAAAGAGATTTATTACTCCCATAATGAGGCTTTCTAGGGAAAGCAGGGCAGGCTCCCAAATGGCTTGAAACAACAGGGAGGGGTGACTGGCTTTCCCTTTTATTGTGGTTAAAGGGTGGTGCCAAGGTGAAGATTCCTGCACATGGACCTGGGTTGGCATGGTTTGAACTTCCGCCAATGTCAAGGGAGGGAGTGTGCAGGTTTTTTATTCACTTTCCAAGCTGTGGGGCATGAAGAGGAAGGAGAATGCTGGAGCTTGAAAGCAGTCAAACATCAAAAATGGAGTCAGAGTTCCGGCAAAATGGCACTCTAGGCAGAAGCACCACGCCGTCCCTCCACAGCAAAGACCCAAAAAACTAAGCCAAACAGAGAATATAACAATCCTGAAACCCTAAAACATCAAATGAAGAGATAAAGAACTCAGCCAAGCACCAAATGGAGTCAGAAAACTGACAGAGAACAGAGAGTGAGGAGAGATTCATGCAGAGGTCCCCTACCAGCTAATGCAGTGCGGATCCGCCATCTTCGACTCCTATCAGAGACCAGCAAACCGGGTACGAGAAAGCACCCTCACGGAATGTCCAGCGGGAGACAAAACAACCGGTAATTTGCGATATATGCTTTCCCACCCCCCGCCCTTCTTCATCCCCACTCGGCCTCCTCTGCTTCCCGTGGCCACAATCACTTGACCGGGAAACACCGGCTGCTTGGATTCCACACACCCAAACGGGCCAGCTCTCTGAGTGCCATTTGTTGGCTGCTAGTGTTGCTTTTTTTTCTGCTTCTTTTGATTTCTTCCTTACCTCTCACCACCTCCCCCTCCTTTCGCTCAAATACCTGGCTCCGTGTGCCATCTTTGCTTCTTCCTGAGGGGCTGCAGAGCTCTGGTAATTTGTGATATATGCTTTCCCACTCCCTACCCTTCTTCACCCACACTTGGCCCCCTCTGCTTCCTGCAGATACAGTCTCTTGTCCGAGAAACACCAGCCCGCACTAGCTGGCTCTCTGAGTGCTATTTGTTGGCAGCTAGTGTTGCTTTTTTTTCTGCTTCTTTTGATTTCTTCCTTACCTCTCACCACCTCCCCCTCCTTTCGCTCAAATACCTCACTCCGTGTGCCATTTTTGCTTCTTCCTGAGGGGCTGTGGAGCTCTGTTTGAGTGTGGAGCTGCTTCCCGGTATGGGCTGCCACGCTGGTGGGATCCTGGGGCTTTTGTTCATTTGTTTTGAATTGTTTCTTTGTTTTCTTTTCCTTTTCTTGAGTTGGGAGCCCTTTCTGGCCAGGCGGTACTGTGTAGCAAGGAGACATCCCCCTCGGCTTGCACAGATGTGTAGAGGGATCCCAGAGAGCATTTCTTTTTTGGTTGTTTTTTTTTTTTTCTGTTTTTTTGGGGGCCTTTCTTGTTCTTTTTTTTTTAATTTGTTTTGTTTTCTTTTCCCTCTTTTTCCCTTTTTGTCTTTATTCATTGCTCAGTTTCTTGTCTCTCTATGTCTTCCTTCTCTTCCTGTTCCCTGAATACCGGGCATTGTATACCTCTATGCCTTCTAGCTAGGCTGTACTGCAACACCTGAGAGGGACTTCCCCAGACCTCATAGCTTCACTGGTGGGATCCCTGGGAACATTGCGTTTCTTTAACATTTCCAATTTTATTTATTCATTCTTTTCGTTCCTTCCTCTTCCCCTTTCTGTTTTTCTCCATTTCATAGTCTCTCATCTCTCCACTCCAACGGCAAGCTCCCCTAGCATTCTTTTTTGTTGTTTGTATGTTTTTGGCTCCTGTTCCTCTCTCCTCTCTCCCATATCCATCATAGCGCCACACATAACAATCTCCCAGCTGCAGCCTGTCTATCTGCACCATGCGCTTGACATCACACCACCAAGCAGCACAGGCACGGCCTACTGGAACCCGTCCTACACTGATTACCAACCCGCTCTGGTGGCTGTAGTAAGTGCCACAAAAAACCCATTCCAGTAACTCCTCTTCAGCTAGACCTGCCCTGCCGTACCATATCTAAGTGACTGACCCTGCTAGTTGGAGAAGGAGGCGAAAAGTATTGGGCCCACGGAAGAGGAAACAACAAAGAACACACAGTCCGCCTGCTCAGACATAGTCAAATTAAAAAAATAAAAAAGATGAAACAAACAAATCTACAATCAATAAATGAGAAAAATAACTACTGAATGCTCGGAAGACAGCAGACAATATCAAAACATTTACAAAAACAGCACAGGATGGTTCCAGTAAGCATCCAAAATAAAACAACAGATGACTCTTGAGTGGAACAAAAGGCACTACAACTACCTGATAGGGAATTCAAATCTCTAATACTCAGAATTCTCCAAGAGCTGAGGCAAAAAGCTGACAAACATGAGGAAAAAATAGACAAATCCATGGAAAATACGGACAAAAAATTGGAAGAATTCTGGAAAATAATGCAGGAACAATATGCCAAAATAAATTCACAACTAGAAATTATACAAAGAAAACAATTAGAAATCCAAAAGATAAACAACAAGATTTCAGAAATGGACAGTGTCATAGAAGGGCTGAGAAGCAGATTGGAAATGGTGGAAGACAGGATCAGTGGAACAGAAGACAAACACTTGGATACAACTCTGTTTCAGGAAAACTCATAAAAAAGAACAAAGAAAAATGAAGAGACCCTGAGAGTTATGTGGGATGCAATCAAAAGCAAAAATTTACGAGTGATTAGAATTCCAGAACACGGGGAGAAAACAGAAAACACAGAGAGGATCGTTGAAGAACTGCTGACAGAAAACTTCCCCAATATCATGAAAGTTGAAAAGCTGGCCATCCAAGAAGCTCAACGAACCCCATACAGGAGAGACCCCAAAAGAAAATCACCAAGGCATATCATCATCACACTCGCAAAAACAAAAGACAAACAAAGAACACTGAGAGCAGCTCATGAAAAACAAGAAGTCACATACAGAGGAGAAACAACAAGACTAAGCTAAGATTATTTGGCAGAAACCATGCAGGCAAGAAGGCAATGGGATGACATATATGAAATATTGAAAGAAAAAATTGCCAGCCAAGAATAATATATCCTGCAATACTCTCGTTCAAATATGATGGTAAAATTAGGTCATTTCCTGATAAACAGAAATTAAGGGAATATGTAAAAGCCAAACCAAAATTACAAGAATTATTAAAGGGAGTTCTTCAATCTGAGAACAAACAGCTTCAGCTCACAGGCAGAATCTAGGACGCAGGATCGTACTGCCATATACCAATCTAGGAAATGAACTCTCAAGGACTATCCAAAACCAAAAGAAATACAACAGGGAATCAGAGCAGTTAATCAGTAAATGACAACAACATCAAAACAATAAAAGAGGGAATAAACGGCATAGGTATAGAACCTTCTAATGGAGAGGAAGGCAAGGCAATACCAAGTAATGGTAGACTGCTTCAAACTTAGAAAGATAAGGGTAAAATTCATGGTAACCACAAAGAAAGTTAACAAACACACTCATTAAAACAAAAAAAGACAAAAAACATAAAATCTCAGCAAAAACAAAAGAAATGAAAAAAAAATCCACAAACAAAAGTAACTCAGCACAGAAGAGTAAGAAGAACAAAGAAAACGTCAGCACCACAAAAAAAAGCACTACAAAATGACAACAACAAACTCACATCTATCAGTAATTACACTGAAAGTAAATGGACTCAATGCACCCATAAAGAGATGGACAGTGACAGAATGGATAAGAAAACAGGATCCATCAATATGCTGTCTGCAAGAGACACACCTTAGAAACAAAGATGTGAATTTATTAAAAGTCAAAGGTTGGAAAAAAATATACCAAGCTAACCACTACCAAAAAAGAGCAGGAGTGCAATACTAATCTCAGATAAAATAGACTTTAAAACAAAATCCACCATAAAAGACAAAGATGGACACTATATAATGATTAAGGGGATGATCCATCATAAAGACATAACCATAATAAACATCTACGCACCCAATGATAGGGCTCCAAAATACATAAAACAAACTCTAACAACACTGAAAAGAGAAATTGACAGTTCCACAATAATAGGAGGAGACTTCAACACACCACTCTCAGTAAAGGACAGAACAACTAAGAAGAAACTCACCAAAGATGCAGAAGACCTAAAGGGCACAATCAGCCAACTTGACCTCATAGACATATAGAACACTCCATCCAACCGCTGCAAAGTACACATTCTTTTCCAATGCACGTGGAACGTTCCCCAGAATAGACCACATCTTAGACAACAGAGCAATCCTCAACAAGATCCAAAACGTTGAGATAATTCACAGTATCTTCTCTGACCACAATGCCATCAAGGTAGAAATTAACAGAAAGAGCAAGGAAAAAAAATAAACTACATGGAAACTGAATAACACCCTGCTTACACATCACTGGGTAACAGAAGAAATCAGAGATGGAATCAAAAAGTTCCTAGAAGCAAATGAGAATGAAAACACATCATACCAAAACCTTTGGGACACAGCAAAGGCAGTCCTCAGAAGACAATTTATAGCAATAGATGCACATATCAAAAGAGAAGAAAGGGACAAAATCAAAACATTAACTACAGAACTCAAACAAATAGAAAGAGAATAGCAAAAAAAAAGCCCAGAACCACCGGAAGAAATGAAATAGTAAAGATCAGAGCAGAAATAAATGAAATAGAGAACAGAAAAACAATAGAAAGAATCAACAAAACCAAAAGTTGGTTCTTTGAAAGAATCAACAAAATCAACAAACCACTGGCCAGACTGGCAAAAGAAAAACAGGAGAGGGCACAAATAACCCAAATAAGAAATGAAATGGGGGACATTACAACAGACCCAACTGAAATAAAAAGGGTTATAACAGAATATTATGAAAAACTATACTCCAACAAATTTGAAAACCTAGAGGAAATGGATAAATTTCTAGAAACACACGGCCTATCCAAACTACAACAAAGTGATGTTGAAAATCTGAACAGACCCATAACAAGAGAAGAGATTGAAAAGCTAATAAAAAAAAAACTCCCAACCAAAAAAAGCCCTGGCCTAGATGGCTTCACTGAAGAATTCTACAAAACATTTACAGAAGAGCTTGTACCAGTACTACTCAAGCTATTTCAGAGCATAGAAGAGGAAGCAACACTTCCAAATTCATTCTATGAAGCCAGCATAATGCTGATACCAAAACCAGGCAAAGACGTCACAAAAAAAGAAAATTACAGACCAATATCTCTCATGAATATAGATGCAAAAATTCTTAACACAATTCTAGCCAATAGAATTCAGCATCATATCAAAAAAATAATACACCACGATCAAGTAGGATTCATACCAGGTATGCAAGGATGGCTAAACATTAGAAAATCAATCAACGTAATCCACCACATAAATAAAAGGAAAGAAAAGAATCACATGATCATCTCAGTTGATGCAGAAAAGGCATTTGACAAAGTCCAACGCCCATTCCTGATAACAACTCTCAATAAAATAGGTATAGAAGGGAAATTTCTCAACATAATAAAGGGCATCTATGCAAAACCAACAGCCAACATCATTCTTAATGGAGAGAGGCTGAAAACATTCCCCTTGAGAACAGGAACAAGACAAGAATGCCCTTTATCACCACTCCTATTTAACATTGTGCTGGAAGTTCTAGCTAGAGCTATAAGGCAAGAAAAAGAAATAAAGGGCATACAAATTGGTAAAGAAGACGTTAAACTGTCCCCATTTTCAGATGATATGATCCCATACATAGAAAACCCTAAAGACTCCACAAGAAATCTACTGGACTAATAGAAAGATTCAGCAGAGTAGCAGGATACAAGATAAACATTCAAAAATCAGTTGGATTCCTATACACCAATAAGGAGAACTATGAAAAGGAAATCAGGAAAACAATACCATTTTCAATAGCCCTAAAAGGATAAAATAGTTAGGAAGAAATCTGACCAGGGATGTAAAAGACCTATACAAATAAAACTACAAAACACTAATGCATGAAACCCAAAGGGATCTACATAAATGGAAAAACATACCATGCTCATGGATAGGCAGACTCAACATTGTGAAAATGACAATTCTACCCAAAGCAACTTACAAATACAACTCAATCCTGATCCAAATACCAACAACATTCTTCAAAGACATGGAAAAACTAATCATTAACTTTATATGGACAGGGAAGAAGCCCCGAATCAGTAAAACACTACTGAAGAAGAAGAATAAAGTTGGAGGACTCACACTACCTGACTTCAGAACCTACTATACAGCTACAGTAGTCAAAACAGCCTGGTACTGGTACAACAACAGAGACATTGACCAATGGAACAGAATTGAGAACCCAGATGTAAATCCATCCACCTATGGTCACCTGATCTTCGACAAGGGCCCAAAATACATCAAATGGGGAAAAGACAGTCTTTTTAACAAATGGTGCTGGCAAAACTGGACATCCATTTGTAGAAAAATGAAAAAGGACCCATACCTCACACCATACACAAAAACTACTTCAAAATGGATCAAAGACCTGAATATAAAGCCTCAAACTATAAAATTCATAGAAGAAAAAATAGGACCAACACTTCAGGCCTTAATACATGGCATTAACAGGATACAAACCATAAACACCAACACAAAAAACCCAACAGATAAACTAGATAACTGGGATCTTCTAAAAATCAAACATCTATGCTCTTCAAAAGAGTCAAAAAAGAACCTACAGACTGGGAAAAAATTTTTGGACAGTACAAGTCAGACAAAGGTCTAATCTCCATAATCTACAAGAAAATCCAACACCTCTACAATAAAAAGACAAACAATCCTATCAAAAAATGGGCAAAGGAAATGAACAGACACTTCACCAAGGAAGACATTCAAATGGCCAACAGGCACATGAGGAAATGCTCGCGATCACCAGCCATTAGAGAAATGCAAATTAAAACCACAATGAGATACCCCATCTCACCCCAGCATTACTGGCACGAATCAAAAATACTGGAAATAACAAATGTTGGAGGGGCTGCGGGGAGATGGGAACTCTTATACACTGCTGGTGGGAATGCAAAATGATACAACCATTTTGGAAAATGATATGGCGTTTCCTCAGAAAGCTAGAAATAGACATACCATTCGATCCAGCAATCCCACTCCTAGGAATATATCCTAGAGAAATAAGAGTCATCACTCGAATAGACATATGCACACCTATGTTCATGGCAGCATTGTTCACAATAGCAAAACGATGGAAACAACCTCGATGTCCATCAACAGATGAATGGATACACAAACTATGGTACATACACACAATGGAGTACTATGCAACGAGAAAGAACAACAATGAATCTGTGAACCATCTCATAACATGGATGAAACTGGAGGACATTATGCTGAGTGAAATAAGTCAATCACAAAAGGACAAATATTGTATGAGACCTCTATTGTAAAAACCCATGAAAAAATTCACATGCAAAATGTAACAATCCTTGTTGGTTACCAGGGATGGGAGGGGAGGGGGGGGAAATACTAAATAGGTAATAGATAAGTGGTAACTTGGGTGAGAGGTGAGATAGTACACAGTACAGGGGAAACGAACACAACCTGCACAAGGAAAGGTCATGGAGGCCCTATAGACACATCCAAACCCCCCGAGGGACTGAGTTGTTGGACGGAGGGCTCTGGGGACCATGGTCTCCGGGAACATCTAGCTCAATTGGCATGACACTACTTATGGGGTTAGTGCTCTACATTCTACCTTGGTGAGTAGTGTCTGGGGTCTTAAAAGCCTGTGAGCGGCCATCTAAGATACTCCACTGGTCTCATCCCTTCGGGAGCAAGGGAGAATGAGGAGAACAGGATTCAACGAAAAGATTAGTCCAAAGGACTAATTGTCCACAGCTACCAAGGCCTCCACCGGACTGAGTCCAGTACAGCTAGATGGTGCCCGGCTACCACCACTGACTGCTCTGACCAGGATCACAACAGAGGGTTCTGGACAGAGCTGGAGAAGGATGTACAGCATAATTTTAACTCCCAAAAAAAAAAAAAAAAGACCAGATTTACTGGCCTAAAGAATACTGGAGAAACCTCAAGAATGTGGCCCCCAGACACCTTTTCAGCTCAGAGGTGAAGTTACCTTCGAGGTTCGATGTTAAGCCTGGGAGTGGACAGCCCAGTAAAACTAAAAGGGACTAATGAGGTACAGGAGTCCGGTGACAAGGCCAGAAGGCAGAGGGGGAGTAGGAAACTGATGATAAGGAACACAAATTGAATAAGGACACTGTCGATGTATTGTGAGATTGTTGACCACTGCTATAGGGCAACATTTGTAGTAACTATTAAATGGGAGGCTGTTTTATCCTGTAAGCCTTCATCTTGGGCGAGAATGGCAGCACAATTGGAAGAGCATAGTCAATATCACTTAAATGTGTAAGTAAAAAGTTTTGAAATGGTGTTAAAATAAAATAAAATAAAATAAAATAAAACCAAATGAGACTAAAGAGGTACAGTAGTCCGGTGACAAGGGCCAGAAGACAGAAGGGGACAAGGAAGTCCCCTGGTGATAGGGAACACAAGGTGGAGTAAGGATATTCTAGATGTGCTGTGAGATTGTTAACCATTGTCATAGGGCAACATGTGTAGTAACTGTTAAATGAAAAACTATTTTGTTCTGTAAGCCTTCATCTTAAGTGAGAATAACAGCACAGTTGGAAGAGCGTAGTCAATGTCACTGAACTGTGAATGTAGAAATTTTTGGAACGGTGTATCTTTGGTTATCTGTATTTTCATCAAAAAAAAAAAAAAAAAGAGGTTGAGAATTTAGAGGCTTAATATGTTGTGGGGTTGTTAACCAATGTCATAGAACAACATGTGTACTACTATTTCATGAGAAACTATTTGCTATGTAAGCTTTCATCTGAAGTACAATAAAATATATATATATATATATAAAAAAAAAAAAACTCCTTCAAAATGGATCAAAGACCTGAATATAAAGCCTCAAACTATAAAGTTCATAGAAGAAAAAATAGGACCAACACTTCAGGCCTTAATACATGGCATTAACAGGATACGAACCATAACCATCAACGCACAAACCCCAAAAGATAAGCTAGATAACTGGGATCTTCTAAAAATCAAACACCTATGCTCTTCAAAACACTTCACCAAAGGAGTAAAAAGAGAACCTACAGACTGGGAAAAAATTTTTGGACAGTACAAGTCAGACAAAGGTCTAATCTCCATAATCTACAAGAAAATCCAACACCTCTACAACAAAAAGACAAATAATCCTATTAAAAAATGGGCAAAGGAAATGAACAGACACTTCACCAAAGAAGACATTCAAATGGCCGACACATGAGGAAACACTCGTGATCACTAGCCATTAGAGAATTAAAACCACAATGAGAAACCATCTCACCCCGCTATTACTGGCACAAATCAAAAACACTGGACATAACAAATGTTGGAGAGGCTGCGGGGAAATCGGAACTCTTATGCACTGCTGGTGGGAATGCAAAATGATACAACCATTTTGGAAAATGATATGGCGCCTCCTCAGAAACCTAGAAATAGACATACCATTCGATCCAGCAATTCCACTCCTAGGAATATATCCTAGAGAAATGAGTCACCACTGGAATAGACATATGCACACCTATGTTCATGGCAGCATTGTTCACAATAGCAAAATGATGGAAACAACCTAGATGCCCATCAACAGATGAATGGATAAATAAACTATGGTACATACACACAATGGAGTACTATGCAACGAGAAAGAACAACAATGAATCTGTGAACCATCTCATAACATGGATGAAACCGGAGGACATTATGCTGAGTGAAATAAGTCAGTCACAAAAGGACAAATATTGTATGAGACCTCTATTGTAAAAACCCATGAAAAAGTTCACACACAAAATGTAACAACCTTTATTGGTTACCAGGGATGGGAGGGGTGGAGGGGAAATACTAAATAGGCAATAGATAAGGGGTATCTTGGGTGAAGGGTGAGACAGTACACAATACAGGGGAAACCAGCACAACCTATACAAGGAAAGGTCATGGAAGCTCCATAGCCACATCCAAACTCCCTGAGGGACTGAATTGCTGGGCGGAGGGCTGTGGGGACCATGGTCTCGGGGAACATCTAGCTCAATTGGCATAACAGTTTATAAAGACAATGTTCTACATTCTACCTTGGTGAGTAGTGTCTGGGGTCTTAAAAGCCTGTGAGCAGCCATCTAAGATACATCCCTTCGGGAGCAAAGGAGAATGAAGAGAACAGGATACAAGGAAAACATTAGTCTGAAGGACTAATGGGTCACAGCTACCAAGGCCTCCACCAGGGTGAGTCCAGTACAGCTAGATGGTGCCCGGCTACCACCACTGATTGCTCTGACCAGGATCACAACAGAGGGTTCTCGACAGAGTTGGAGAAGGATGTAGAACATAATTGTAACTCACAAAAAAAAAAAAGACCAGATTTACTGGCCTAAAGGAGACTGGAGAAACCCCGAGTATGGCCCCAGGCACCCTTTTAGCTCAATGGTGAAGTCACTTCCGAGGTTCACCGTTCAGCCGGGAAGTTGACAGCCCCATAAAACCAAATAGGACTAATGAGGCACAGCAGTCCAGGGACAAGGGCCAGAAGGCAGAAGGGGACACGAAAGCCGGTGATAGGGAACCCAAGGTTGAGTAAGGATATTCTTGATGTGTTGTGAGGTTGTCAACCATTGTCATAGGGCAACATGTGTAGTAACTGTTAAACGAGAAACTATTTTGTTCTCTAAGCCTTCATCTAAAGTGAGAATAGCAACACAATTGGAAGAGCGTAGTCGATGTCACTGAACTGTGCATGCAGAAATTTTTGAAATGGTGTATCTTTGGCTGTGTATATTTTCACCAAAAAAAAAAAAAAAAAAGTTTGAGAAGGGAGAGGGTTGACATGTTGTGGGGTTGTTAACCAATGTCATAAAACAATATGTGTACTACTGTTTCATGAGAAACTATTTGTTCTGTAGGCCTTCACCTCAAGTACAAAAAAAAAAAAAAAGGGGTTGACTAGGACAAGGTTTAGTGTAAAGCCCTATGGCACCCCCTTCAGGACCACCTTCTACTATCCAGGATTACCCTGATCCATGAACCAGCACTCTTTGGTTACCTTTTAGCTCCCTAGACACATTACCATCCAACTGCTGCTGAATGAGTCGGAATTGGCTCAATGGCAACGAGTTTGGTTTTGGTTTTTGGTTGCTGAATGTGTGGGTATGGCATGGGTCAGGCTTCCACACATTGTGAGGCTGAAAACTTATGATTGGGGCTTCCTAGTAACCCAGACGTAGACAGGTACCTCGAATGACAGTTGTGATCTGCCTTCATTTATTTTTTACCCAGAAGTAGTTATGGCCAGAGCTGCTTTCTGCTGCCACTTCCTCACTGCTAATTAATTTTCCCACTGCACCAGTAATACCATTAGGTCAATGCTAGATTTTAATCTGGTTGATCATCTATCTGTTGGGCATTGTCTTGTCCGTGGGGTGGTCTCCATCTCACTGGAAGGGCTCCCTATACCTTGTAGAGTCTAGAAAGCTACTTCAGCCTCAAACTTCTCAGCTCAGCTATGGGAATATAAAACAGCATCACAAGGTCTTGGCCCGCGATAATGCCACTAACAGGCAAAATTCCCCCAAAGCCTCTAGTGCTCCCATGCTGTCTTCATTGCTGCAATCACAACATATGGAAATGGATGTCAGATTGATGTGTTTCATTATAATTTAATGCGGGGAATGGTATTTAACTGGGCTCTCATTTTCCCAACTCTCCCTGCTCTAAAATATCAGAAATGTATCCCTGCCAGAAAGGTGATGTTGTGTTCCTGATATGCCAAGTGCTTCTGAAAAGGACAGGGTTTACTGCTCAGACCCCTGTATGATGTTTGAAGAGAAGCACCATGGTGGCATTTAAGTCTCTCTCTGCTGGCTGTCAGGGAGTCAAACTCTAAGCCAAAGCTATGTGTCCTCTCCTTGTGGCACTTAGGGGTTCCGGCGAGGAGCCTGGCTGGCCTGCAGGAGAGAATGCATGTATAGGGATAGCAGTGATGGGGCTGGGTAGGGAGGGGGATACTCACAGTGTGAACTGCCTAGAACAGGCAACAGCACCTTCAGGGTCCTGAACATTGGGTTGCCGGTGCCCATGCCCTCAGACCCAGCAGCCACAATGCACCTATTGGAGGTAGTGATGCTGCTCTTGGGGCACAGACCACACAACTGCACTCTGGTCCCTGACTCTCACGGTGTGGCCACTCAGTGTGCCAGAGCTGGGACGGTGTGTGCTAGTAAATGTTTAACAACCACCCTCTGGGGGGTGGCGGGGAGAAGGTGCCTGGTTTGTACTGATTGGTACCATTTGTGAATTTCTGTGGTGTAAATACGCCCCATGGCTGATTTCAAGCTACTAATGGGACATGACTGAACTCAAAGAAGGGAAGCAATGTGCAACAGTGCACCGTCAGACAGTGTGTTCACCATAGACGTAATAGACATAACCTGAAGAGCACAGGTAATAGTAAAATGCAGGAAAACAATTAGGAGGCGATGTTTTGACTATATATTACCTTTGTTTTAAATATAATTTAATTGCAAGTTTATATAACAATTTTTAATAATAGCTGTGTGTGATGATTAAGGTTGTGTGTCAGTTTGGCTGGGCCATGATTCTCAGTGGCTTGGCAGTTATGTAATGATGTAATTTGGCAGTTATGTAATGATGTAGTTATCCTCCATTTTGTGATATAATGTGATCACCTCCATGGTATGATCTGATGTGATCAGCCAATCAGTTGAAAGGGGAGTTTCCTCAGGGGTGTGGCCTGAATTCAATATATATGGATGTTCTGGCAAAACTTCTTGACTTTCCTAGCTCTGGATCCTGCATCCAGCTTGTCATCATCTGACCTCTGGTTCTTGGGACTTGAACCAGTGCCCTGCCATATTGCCTGCTGATCTTGGGTTCATCAGCCCCTGCAGCTACGTGAGTCAGGAGAAGCCTCCAGCCTGACGTCTGACCCACAGACGTGAGACTTGCCAGCCTCTACAACCATGTGAGCCATTTCCTTGAGATAAATCTATCTCTTCATATATATATACATATATATATTCAAATATATATATATATGTATGTATGTATGTATATTTCACTGGTTTTGCTTCTCTAGAGAACCCAGTCTAAGAGACTGTGTTTAACAGCTGTTTTGCAATATCCCTACAAAATTTAGCAATTCGCTCTCACAAGCCTGTATAAGCAGGCTGTAGCACACCACTGGGAAGGAAGAAAACGTGGGCATCACGTGGTGGCCAAGAAGTCAAGTTGATAGCACAGGAAGACACTCCTGGGGTACCCAGAGCTCTCTGGGCAGAATTTAATGGGAACAGAAACGACTGCAGACAGAGTAGGTGGGGTCAAAGCCTGGGAAATACGATTTTGAGGCTGTTTGGCCCCTGTTTCTATTTCTGGATGACAGGCAGGAATTGAAACCCAATTCGAGCTGTCACCACTAAGGTCTTCTCCATCTGCAAATAAACTGGTCACTGTCGAGTCCACTCTGACTCATGGCGACCCCATGTATGTCAGAGTAGAACGGTGCTCCATAGGATTTTCAGTGGTTGAGTTTTTTGGAAGTAGATCGCCAGGGCTTTTTTTCCAAGGTGCCTGTAGGTGGGCTCAAACCTTCAAACTTTCAGTTAGCAGTTGAGCACGTTAACTACTTGCACTACCCAGGGATTCTCCCTCTGCAAATACAGATGTGCAAAATAGTTCCATCACAAGCAGAGCTCCCAGCGGCAAGAGAGACTGCTCCCTGCTCCTAAAAGCAGGAAGAAGCTAAAGCATGCCCCCGCCTCTCCTAGAAACGCCTGGTTGTGTCTGCAGGATTGCTCCTCTGCTCATTCTGTCCTCTGCTTGGGATGAGGCAAAGTCAAAGGGCACGTTCAACCATGCCTCCGCAAACATTGCAGGTGATTTCTGCCTTCTGCCACAGCCTCGGGGACCAGAGGCGACCTGTGAGATGTCTGGCTTCTCTGCTTGGGTAGGCAGCTCTGAGGTCTGGAGAAGGCGCTGCCAACAGAGTCATTTACCAGAACCCAGCATGGAGTACAGCAGCCCAAGCCCAAGAAAAGAAAGGGTTATGAAATGAATCTGTGTAATGACACAGCATGAGCACAATTAATTGTTGTCAAAGCATTTTGCTGGCTACATTCATCTCTTATGTAATAGAACAAAACTGTCATAACAGTGACAACTTTATTCAACATTGGTACAATTACCGAGCCTAAAAATAGGAGGCAAAGGAGAGATTTTCTTAAGAGGGCTGAGCTCCGTTACCCACGTCACGTGCCTGTGACAGTCCACCCCCAGGTCTGAGGGAGGAAAAGGAGGAAGCTAAGATTCATTGAATGTTGCCATGTGCTACTATGAGAAATGTTTGACCGGTTTTATTCTACATCATCCTCTCTTCAGCTCTGGGAAGGGAGGGGGAGTGGAGAGCAGTGCTGAGGTCCAAGATTTGCTCAGGGCCGGTTACAAGCCAGACTCTCTGCCACGAGCTCTATGCACATACTTCACGTTAATTATCACAACACTCAAAGAGAGGCATTATTGCCCCCATTTTACAGATGATGAAGCTGTGTCTCAGAGAGGTTAGGAAACTTGCACACCAGATCACATAGCCCAAATCTTTCTGATTGCAAAGTCCCTCACGCTGAGCTGCTTGCTGGGAAATGCGTGAGGTCGGCAGAGCCTCAGTCTTGAGACAGCCCCTCTCCTGTTCCTTTTTCATCCCCTGTCCCCTTCTTTCTCACCTCCGGATGCTCTTTATTCTTGGTCACCCTCTCAAGAATATAAAAATGGTTAAGGCCCTGGAGTTGAAAAGACCTGGGTTCGAGAAGATGCTCCACTGTTGCTGTTGTTAGGTGCCATGGAGTTGATTCTGACTTACAACGACCCCATGTAACAAAGTAGAGCTCTGCATAGGGGTTTCTAGGCTGTAATCTTTACAGGAGTTGATTGCCAGGTTCTTCTCCTGTGGAGTGGCTGTGGGTTCTAACTCCCAACCTTTCGGTTAGCAGCTGAGCCTTTCACCATTGTGCCTCCAGGGCTCCTTCTATGCTCCACTACTACTTACTAGCAATTGTGATGGTGGACCATTTGCTTATCCTCTGTCAGCTTTAGTATGTTCAACTACAAAATGGAGGCGGTAACAGTTCTACTTCATGAGATTGCTGTGGGATTAAATGAGACAACATATGTCAGGTGCTTTGTGTATTCCACGGCGGTTTTATCATTCTTGGCTAGAGAACACGGCATTACGAAAAGGTGCCAGGTGGGTGCCTGGGGCCTCTGCTCAGGATAGTATAGAGTCGACAGTGCAGCGGGAGGGCAGCTGGACTCAGGGGTCTTCACTCCCTTCCCAGATGGCTAGTCGGCTTCTTTCCTTTTGGGGGAACTTGCCAAGGCCTGGCATGAGCACAGGGCAGACAAAGGACGGCATCAGAAGACTCACCCCATGACAAGCATTAGAGAGTGTGTACCACATGCCAGGCACTGTTTTAAGTTCTTTGCAAAGATGAACTTGTTAAATCTTCATAACAAGCCAGTGGGGTGGTCGATATTATTCTTCCTGCTGTAGCGAAGTGAAAAGTGAGCTTAACTAACTCCCCTGGCTCACAGTCTGACCCTTTAGGCACAGCCACACCGCACGCCAGGCCTCACGAAGGGAACAGGAGCCAGCTCAGCACCTGCAGATGGTGTCTGTGGCCCGGGAAACTCGCTCTTTGATGCACCAGACGCCCGCTGGGAGGAACGAGCTCTCAATCGCTCAAGGGCAATATTCACTTTGGGATTTATCCAGGCTGCTCTTTCTTCTGCTTCACCCTCCTTCCTCCTTTCAGCCATTTCTCAGGGATAAACAATGGGAGATGAAGAAATTCCAGCAGGCAAAATGATGTGAAAAGAGGCAGGCCTGGGCTGAAATTCCAGCTGCAGCTACACACACCGCTTGCTAGTTGTGGGTCTGTGCAAGTAACTCATCTTCTCAGAGTTCCCTTGTCTATCAAACTGAGATCATATCTATCTCAAGGGACTATTGTAAGGACCAGAAAAAAGTAGAGGAAGCATAGAGAATAATGCCTGGCACCTCAATTTAGAACAATTACTATTATTTGATGACTTATTCATAGATTGCGCTCTTGTTCTGGGGTTAGATCACCTAGGGAAGACTCATCTTCCCGAGCTTCCCTATTTCCTCACTGGTAAGGTGGGGATGCTCTGGTGGCACAGTGGTTAAGAGCTTGGCTGGTAACCAAAAGGTCGACAGTTCAAATCCACCAGCTGCTCCTTGGAAAACCTATGGGGCAGTTCTACTCTGTGCTGTAGGGTCACTATGAGTTGGAATCTAGACAGTAGTGGGTTTGGTTTTTGTTTGTTTGTTTTAAGGTGGGGATAGAGTCCTTGGGTATTGCAAACGGTTAAGCCCTGGACTACTAACGAAAAGGCTGGCAGTTCGAACACACCTAAGAGCGCCTTGGAAGAAAGACCTGGTGATCTACTTCTGAACAGTCACAGTCTTGAAAACCCTATAGAGTGCAGTGCTACTCTAAAACACATGGGGTCACCATGAGTCGGAACTGACTCGATGGTAACTGGTTTGTTTTTTAAGGTGGGGATAAGAATATCTAACCTGCTTTATAGGATCACTGTGAGGGTTGGTTGAGATCAGGGGTATGAAGTACTTAATACAGGGCCTGGCACACAACATGTGCTCCATACACTGTGGCCATTACTCTTATTTTTACCATCATGATTATCTTCTCCCAGGAACTGAAAACTGGCTGAAATTCCCAGCAGACCACAAAGATTATTTCCCAGTCACAACTTGTGGGAGGTAACTATCTGAATCCTTACTCTTTCATAAAGTTAAGAGCTAACTATGAGGCACGTCTAGTTTTTAAAGCTTTTAAAGGGTCACCTTAGAAAAGAACCCTCCAGGGAAGGCAGAGAGAGTAAGAAGCCGGTTGAATGTTCATGGGGAATCAGGGGCGGAGGGGAGGAGTGTGCTGTTGCAGAATGGGGTGAGCGGTTGGGGTCTCATAACAATGTACGTTAAAAAAAAAAAAAAAAATTCTGTATGGGAGAATAACTTGAAATGGAAACTTCATTTAATTACATCAGTTAAAAAAAAAAAGAGAAAAACCCTCCACAACCAGCAAGTCTGAGGCTAGCAATGGAAGGAAAAGGAAACCAGGCTGCCCAAACACTTCCTCCAAAGTTCTATTTTTAAACCTTCTCTTTTTCTTAAAAAGTTAATACTACTAATCAAAGTTTAACAGGACCCAAGCTACTTCTCCAGCTTTCAGGTATGATAAAATGGACATGGGGTTTTGTCTTAGTTTCTTAGTGCCACTATAACAGGAATACCACAAGTGGATGGCTTTAATGAACAGAAATTTATTTTCTCAGAGTTCAAGAGGCTAGAAGTCCAAATTCAGGGCATCAGTTCTAGGGGAAGGCTCTTTCTCTGCTGGCTCTGAGGGAAGATCGTTGTCTCAACTTCTCTACCGGCCATCCTTGGCGTTCCCAGGTTTGTAGGCGGGTCGGCCCCCTTCATCTTCAGATAGTGTTGGTCTTTCCTGTGTCTGCTTTCTTCTGTGCTTAGTCTGTTCCTTTTATATCTCAGAAGTGACTGGTGTAAGACATACTATACACTGACCTGACTTCATTAACATACAAAGAAAATCATATTCCCAAACGGGATTACATCCACAGGTACAGGGGTTAGGATTTATAACACGTATTTTGGGGGGGACACAATTAAATCCATGACAAGTTTTAAAATCAAAAGGCCTGGACTCAAAGTCAGGTCTGAGACTGCCATGTGACTACGACAAGTCACTTACCCTCTCTGAGCCTCAGCTTCATTATCTACAAAATGGGAAAAATAATAGCATCAACGTCACCCACAGGATTTTTGAGGAGGGTCAAATGAGAAGCTGTACGTGAAAGCAATCTGTAAAACGTAAACCAAAAAACCCCATTGCCGTCGAGCTGATTCCGATTCATAGCGACCCTATAGAACAGAGTAGAACTGCATCATAGAGTTTCCAAGGAGCAGCTGGTGCGTTCGAACTGCTGACCTTTTGATTAGCAGCCGAACTCTTAACCACTGCGCCAGCAGGGCTTTGTAAAATGTAAAGCACTCTAAATATGAATTGTTATTTGCTACTAATAGAAATTACATCAAATTTAATGCTCAACCACAGTAACTAGAGTAGCTCAGGAAGTTGGTACCCCTGTGTTTCCCTCCTTCATAAGCTTGGATTTCCTGATTCCATTCCACAGTCTTTGTGTACTTGTGTCTGCTATTATAAGCCACTTCCAATCTTTCTGGAAGGAGGCGACGTATAAAAGCAGTTCCATGGTGGGAAGTAACATGGACCATCTACCATCCCCTTCCTGTTGCATTTGAAGATGGCTATGCCGTTAGATGTGCCGTCTGCAGTCTGGAACCAGGGCTTTGCCCTGAATGAAGGTAACTGGTTCTCTCAGGAGTGAAGCCAAAGACCAGCCAAGCAGCCCTGAGAGTAACTCTCCACCTTCAACAACAGAGACCCAACCAGGAGAATGGGTATCGGCAGGAGAGGAGGCATTCTCCCAAAAATACTGCCTCTTATTCTATGGTTTTATACCTTCAGCCTCAGAACAGAAACCTGCATTTTGTTTTCTGTAGGATTTTTAGAAGCAAAATGCCTTTTTTGAAAATCTGCTTTTTCTACCTACCAGTTTACCAACCATCTGGAAACCAGCCCAGCCCAAAATGGGGTTTAAATGAGACAGCAGTTAGGTAAGACACTCAAGTTGTCGCTGGGTTTTAAACATAGCACACGACATGTTACACCAACACCATTCATAAACCTGACTCACAGGTTTCCAACGGGAGCGTGGTACACGTATAAATAGCCTGTGTGGGTCAAACAGTGGAGAAAAAAGGAAGTTTGGGGAATAAGGTCAAAATCACTATGCCCGACTTAAACATAATAAAAATCTCAGCCTTGTCATTATTTACAACCCCCTAGCACAACTCCCACCCAAGAGAGAAGAGAACGTCAGATGGAAAATTCTAAATAAGCTTATGTCCTCATATTGAATTGAACCGTACGAGTGATGCAGCATCACTTAATGAAGTTATAATTATGTTGTTATAATTATAATTATGTTGTCTCACTGCCTGGCTGCCAGATACCCACAGTACAAAGCAGCCACTCTGAGGGAACTTCTGCACTCAGAACTGTTTGGGGATCTTGAAAAGAAGGTGGTTTGACTGGTGTTGACCAGTTGATTTGCACGAAATGACAATGATGGTTTTGGGCGGCAACAGAAGACTACACACTTGTAGTGAAGAATCAACACCATGAGCGTGTGGGAAACGTTTTAAAAAAATCATTTTTTTCCTATGATCCCCCCTCCCCACCCCGCCCCTGTGATTCTGGACGTGACTTATTACCAACGTACTGCCCCCAACCCAACTCATGATGTCATCGAGCCTGGCTCTCACAAAGCAGAGCATGGAAATAAACACCCCTGCAGGCTCAGGGCTGGGTGCCACTGAAGGCAAATTCCGCACACCTCCTAGCCCCCTCCCACTTGGGGTGATGGTCTTGGCCACGGCTTGGAAGGAACACGAGAAGTCCTGAGTAGTCTACAACATCGCGAGGCGTTGGATGGGAGCCCGCAGACTCGCCCTGACTCTGGGTCGTTCTGTTCCTGAACAGGCATCTTCCAGCCTCTGGGCCTCCACTCTCACGGTCCGGAAATGCAGGGTGAAATTACAGGGAGCTGTCCGATGACATGGATTCAATAAGCAGCAATTCCCACTCAGGAGAGCTTGAGCGTTTCATCACCACTCCCCCGCCCCCGTGCTCAGAAGGGACACACAAGCTGCATGTAGGGTTTGGAATGCCAAAGACTACGGGACACAGGGCAACAACAGACGCACAATTAGCTCAGCCCACTGGCCGCGCACCATTTCTGTTCCTGATTCCGTCCAACTGCCTGCTGGGTCTCCTCCTCCCTCATCCCCACTCTGGGTCCCGCTGCGAACCACCAGCGAAGGTGCATGTCTCAGCCACAGCTTCTCCTGTCCCAGTCTCTGATGACGCTCGTGGTCTTTAAGAGCTCACTAAAGTGTAGATCATGCTGGATGCAAAAAGAAAAGAAAAAGGAGGCATTAGTGGGTGCCCTCGGAGGATTCAGACCGGCCCTCAAATGAGGAACTTTCCAGAAGCCAGGCACTTTGGCTTCTTTCTCACTACGGTTGCTAGGGCCTCTCATCCACCCCCTACTCCTCAACTACTTCCCACAATGTTTGACTAAACATTTGTTAGGAGAGCATATTGTGTCCCTTGGATAAAAGACGTGATTGCCTTAAGCGCCTATCACTGTTCGCGTCAGTATGATTATTATGGTTGTTGTTCCTATTTCCTGCAATTCCAGGGCAGGTCTCTGGGGACTGGGGGGGGCGGGCGGGGGGGATCAGATTCTTTATTCCACCAGCTGCCTCATGCTTACGTGATGGCTGTGTCCAGGGGCTCCCAGATTCTGCCAGATAGTATGTCAGTGCTGGAGAAATGATGATCGTTGCTACTGTGAGTGCCGGTGTGCGCACACAGGCCCTCTGGGCACAGGAACCAGATAAATGCACAATTGAGTAACTCTCTGGCCCCCCTGCTTTTCGTGGGACCCAGGCATTAAACATGCATTAAGGGCATGTATTCTAAGGCAGGGCCGCACAACTACCAAGGCAGGGACATGCATCCCTCAGCTCTTAGAAAGGCCCGCAGGGTGATTCTGCACAGCCGAGCACTGACCCAAACCAAAATATACCACTCTGTCTGGCAGAGAGAAGAATAGCCGCCTCTTGACTCAGAGAGAGAGAAAAGGACAATCTAAAAACACAACCAAGGCAAAGACACTGAAGTGTTTTACCTCTAACCCTACCCAGCTGAGCAAGCTTTCGTGAACAACTGCAGTTCCAACTTGGAGAGCCTGGTACACCTTGTGCTCACATTGCAATGCTGGACAGGCCTGGGGCTCGAGGAGTCTTCCTGTACACAGGGAAATCCAGGGCCAGACGACATGTAGGTGGCTCAAGGTCACGCAGCTAATGAAGGCAAGGCAGGGAGCCATGTCCTAACTCCAAAACCAGCGCTCTTTCCATTGTAATACTGAGCCTCGAGGCTGATGCCTTTGTTTACTCACTTCCATTTATTCCTTCTTTCAAGTAATTACTGAGCACCTACTGCATGCCAGGCACCCTTCTAAGTGCTGAAAAACAGTGGAGAGTGGGCGGCCACACCCCCTGCCTTGAGGGAGTGAACAGTCAAGCCTTAACAACAAATGACAAGGATTTAGTGAGCTCCTACTACATGCCAGGCAGTGGCCAGGGCTCTGCAGATACAGAGGGGAATAAAACAAATGAAGTCTCTGCCACCGGGGATAAGTAAGTACTTAACTAAGGTAAGTATGTTGTTATCAGCCGCTGCTGAGTTGGCCCTGGCTCATGGTGACTCCATGCACAATGGAACGAAATGCTACCTCATCCTGGGCCATCCCCTTGATCGGTTGTAGATCCCATTGTGATCCATAGGGTTTTCACTGGCTGATTTTCAGAAGTAGATTGCCAGGCCTTTCTTCTTAGTCCATCTTGGTCTGGAAGCTCCGCTGAAACCTTTTCAGCATCATAGCAACACGCAAGCCTCCACTGACAGGTGGGTGGTGGCTGCACACGAGGTGCGTTGGCTGGGAATCAAACCCCGGTCTCCCATGTGGATGGCAAGAATTCTATCACCAAACCACCACTACCTTCTTACGGTAAGTATTAAAACAAACAAAACCTTTGCCATCGAGTCGATTCCGACTCATAGCGACCCTAAAGGACAGAGTAGAACTGCCCCATAGGGTTTCCAAGCAGCGGCTGGTGGATTTGAACTGCTGACTTTTTCGTTAGCAGCTGAGCTCTTAACCCCTGCGCCACCAGGGCTCCTAAGGTAAGTATAGGTTGTGGTAAATGTGATGACACACGAGGAGGGGCAGCTGTGATCCCGAAGCTGGGCAGGAGGCTGCTGCTACTTTAGGTAGCTGATATGGGCCTGCTTCACACTCCAGGTTTGAAAAGATCTTTATACTGAGCAGGCAGGCAGTACTCACACTGGACAAACTCTTAGCTACCACCTAACCCACATAACCTGCAAACATCTCCTGGTCCCCAAGGCGACCTGAGAAGGGGGTGGCGGTGGGTGCCAATATGCTGAGCACAGCAGAGTGGGAAGGACACGGGGTTCTGGAGACAGATAAATTGCACAGTGTTAGCTAGGACCTTAATCTCTCCCAGTCCCTCAGGAACCCATCAGTAACGTCAAGCTGTAAAACACCAACGCCTCTCTCCAGGATTCTTAGCCGCTATAACACGTGCTCCTCCAGCACTGTGTTAGCTCAGATGCAGCACCCAATACATGTCAGTCCCCTTCTCTTCCAACAAGAGTGGCCTGGGCTGATGGTGCTGTGCTCAGGGGAAATCCTGAGGTGGGAGAAACAGGACCTCTGAGGAGCCCTGAAGAGTGCCAAGTGGTCAGCTTCCACAGAGAATGCAGACGTCCTCTCACTGCCCCCCAGGCCCAGTGAGGCAGGGGAGCCATTGTGTCCAGCTTTGTTTCAGAAACAAAATAATGAACGAATTTAACATACTGGCAGTGCCAAACTGAACTAATGGACAGAGGACAGACAGTCAAACAGAATGTCTGGAACATAATCAGTTACAGAATGATCATATCCATCCACAGTGGCCACCAGCACAAACCGCACCCCCCCCCCCGCCCACTGCCTCCTCCCACCCACACAGCCAAGCAGACAAATAGCTGTTTTGCTTTCTGTCTGTGAATTCATATGCCTTCTTCCCCAAAATGCCTTGGGCTCCAGCAGTTACTGCATTAAAAGTGAAATGAGGAAGCAGGTCCCTGGCCCAGCCTCCCTCAGGACTAAGATGGATAGAGGCCCCCCAGGCTAGTGGGGCAGGAGACAGGGCTCTGGCCTTGTTCTGCTGGCTTTGGGGACAGGTCACTCAACTTGTAACTCTCTACAGCAGGGCTAGTCTGCCGCCCCACAAAGAAAGTGAGGTTTAGCACACTCCAGTGAAGAAACCTACTCTCCACATTAGCCCAAGGTGTCGACTCCCTAAACCCACAAGGGCTTGTCCTATCTCTATAGTTTTTCCAGGAGTCCCCGGGTGGTACAAAGGGTTAACACGCTCGACTGCTAACCAAAAGGTTGAAGGTTCTAGTCCGATGCCTCAGAAGAAAGGCCTGGCAATCTACGTCCAAAAATTCAGCCACTGAAAATGCTATGGAGTACAGTTCTACTCTGATACATATGGGGTTGGTGTGAGTCAGGACTGACTCGACAGCAACTGGTTATAGGCTTCCCAAGACAGCACCAGCCTGAGCAAGCTTCAGTGAGTTAAAGAGTTCAGACCTGGAATCAGAGGGACTTGGATGAACCTGCCAGGCACCTTGAAAATCTCCAGAGGCTTCAAGACCCTCGGGCTCCTTGCAAGTTGTAGCAGGAAATGTCCTGGCAAGCCAGCTGGGGAGGAGGGAAGGGGTTATCCTAAACCTGGACCAACCCTTGGCTCCAGGAAGAAGGTGGTAGGATGACACAGAATCCACCCCAAGACTCTGAGTTACGCCAGAGGCAGCTACACCCCCAGAGCCTCTGAATCTGTGGAGACACTGGAGATGGAGGGGGAGGGGAGGTAGACCCAAACAGACCCTTCCAGACCATTAGAATCGCCTGAGGAGCTCATTTAAAATCCGAATTAGCAGATCTAAGCCCCAGAATCTGAATTTTTAAGCACACTCTCCGATTCTGATGCAAGTGGTCCAAAGACCAAACCAAACCTGTTGCCGTCAAGTCGATTTCATAGCAACCCTGTAAGACAGAGTAGAACTGCCCCGCAGAGTTTCCAAGGAGTGGCTGGTGGATTTGAACTGCTGACGTTTTGGTTAGCAGCCTAAGCTCTTAACCACTGTGCCACCAGGGCCCTGGTCCAAAGACCACACTTTGATAAAGACTATTCTAGAGGTTACCTAAGATAGTGGGCAGTTAAGAGTTCAATCTTCGAAATCAAACCTGAGATGGGCTCACAGCTGTGACACTTCAGCAGCTGTGACATTATCTAACCTCTCAGCTTCAGTTCCCTCATTTTTGAAAATGTGGGTAATGATAGCACCTATCTCCGAAAATGAGCAATACATATAGAGCACTTCTTAGTTCAAGGGCTGGCTCAGTTTTAAATACTGGACAATGTAGCCACTTCCCAGCCTGCCACAGCCCAACCTAAACCTTGGGGTGGCCCTGGAATCTAACACCCCCACCCTCCCCACCTCATCTGGCTGCTGTCAACCATGCCACTTTGGAGACAGCACTGGGAGATCTGGACATTTTCAGAACCTTGCCACAGGTAGCAATGGGACAGCAAGGTGCCAGGTGAGAGGGCCCAGACGTGAGGCCAAAGAGGAACAGGAAGGAGGAGGAGACGGTTCAGACAGGCACTCTCTGGGGTATCAAACCCCAAGCCAATCTGTTTATAGCTGTGTGCTTAGCTAGGATGTTCTGAATAAAGAGGGGAGACTCCTGAAACAGAATTGCAAGATGAGCACGTTTTACCTAATTAAAACGGTGTTATGGAACACTGGGAAAATCATTAGCGTAAGCACTTAATGACCCAACATGCCACTTTGTGAAGCATGACTGGGGTTTTTGCTGTGGTACCCCAGAATGCTTACAAACAGGCTAGTGGGCAAGGGATGACCAGGCTTTGAATCAGGGGCCACGGGTAACCTGATGGCTGAGTTGCGCAGTTGCTAGAGGCAGAAAGTCCTACTGGGAGGAAGGAGTAACCAACAGTGCTTTCCCAGGGATGTCCTAGGAGACGCTGGGAGAATGGGTTTTCACTGCACGTGCCTATCAGCAGGCAGGACCTCCTGCAGGACCGACTACCCCTCTTACTCATTCATACAGAAGCCCTTGTCTGAACTGGGGTCTGACGGCTGGGGTTATACCCTGACTCCCACCCTCATAGGCTCCTCCCAAAGGCCACCAGGCTGACCTGGAACCCCCTTTCCATTTGCTGCAGGCATCAAACTCACCCCGAGGGGCAGAAACTCACCAGTAAAGGTAGTAGAAGAAGGAGAGGAGATAGAAGGCCAGCTTGCACCAAGCCTCCTTCTGACAGTAACTCAAGGTGTCTGCGTTCATGACCACCGGTGGGTCGTAGGCTAGCTCTGAACTATCTGCTGGGCAGTGGAAATACCTGCAGGGAAAGAGGACATGCACCACTGGCAGTGAGGCTCAGAAGGGGCTTCCCTCCCGATGCAGGGCTTTTCTCCAAGTGACCTCTGCTAAGCAGTTTCTGTCATCTGCTGGGATCACAGTCCAGGTGCCACCAAAGTTCAGCTCCGGTGTTACTACTATCTAAGTAGGCAATAACGAACCAATACCCAAATTCACTGGCTTATGCTGGTTAAGCCCACATACAAAGCTGCTCTGATGGAAGGAAAAACGTGTCACCTGGTGTCACCTGAAAGGTACCAGGAAGAGCTCCCTTTCCCTCAAGGTGGATGTCGCTCAGCAGCGCATACAGCCTTGGGTATAGGTATAGAGGTGTTGTTGTCTGGTGCCGACTAGACAGAGGTGTAGGTGTAAGGACACAGCCACATCTTCACCACCTTGATGCCACTATACCTACAGTTCTACCTTAAAACTTAAATTACTTTGGATTAAGTGTTGTCCTCTACTCAAACCCTCTGTTAAAACCCTGAATACTCAGGAACGGATACCCTATTCCTACTTGAATGTGAAGTAGTTTACCGGATACTTTTTTTTCTTAATAGAAGGACCTAGAATAGCAAAAAGAACATTAGCCTTCCGGAAGGAGAGAGCAGCCCCAGAGGGAAACTCGTAATGACAAGGACAGTGGGTGGAAGAGAGGAGGGAGGAGAGGGGCTGAAGCTTTGCCTCCTTCAGAATATCTCGTAGACTCAGCATGAGCTGACCAAGGCCACTTGGGGTGGGACGCACGCGGGGTGGGACCCGGGGCCAGAGCCCAGGCAGGTCTCCGGGTCCTGTGGAGGTGGCTGGGCAGGGGGAGCACGTTGCCCTCAGGAACCCCTCCTCCAGGTGTGGGCAGGACCCTGCCTCGGGGCCTCTGCCACAGTCTCCTCTGGAGCCAAAGAACAAAGTGGAGCTGAAATCACTCAGCCTGGCTGCTTTTGAGTCACCCTGATAGAGGAATTGGGAATTAATGGGCCCAGCGAGTCTCTGTGACAGGCTGTGGTTCTCTGTGGTGAGCAAGGAGCGGGAGAGCAGGCTCTAATCAGGGGATTAATCACACCGGCTTTGAAGAACATCCCTGTAACATAGCAACTCGCGGAGCTGATACTTCTGTTCCCTTTCTTCCCGTTCAGAGGATTGCACTGACATTATCCGTCACCAACATTATGCCGAGAGGAAATCACAAGCCAGATTCAATGATATCTGTCAGCTCATCGCCCTCCGGGACATTCACCTGTCCTCTTCCCAGGAGCAGATTTCAAAATCGATTTGCTTTCACTGTGGCCTTGTTCCCATGTGACCTCATTAAGTGGAAGCAGAGGGGCAGGGAGGGCAAGAGGCTTAGTGGAGAGAGCCAGGGCTCTGCCACTAGCCAGTCATGGGACCTTCCTTGGGTCAGTCATGAACCTCTCTGGGCCTCAACGTTCCCATCTGTAAAATGGGTGTGAAAACTGCCTACTCAAAGGGCTACTGTGAGGACTAAATAAGCCAACCAAAAAAACCGAACACATCGCCGTCAAGTCGATTCCGACCCATAGCGACCCTATAGGACAGAGTAGAACTGCCCCATAGGGTTTCCAAGGAGCAGCTGGTGGATTTGAACTGCTG
This sequence comes from Dugong dugon, assembly GCA_030035585.1. Lineage (NCBI taxonomy): Eukaryota > Metazoa > Chordata > Mammalia > Sirenia > Dugongidae > Dugong > Dugong dugon. The sequence continues at coordinate 14,107,517 of CM057469.1, read as the reverse complement.
ACCTTTCGGTTAGCAGCCAAGCTCTTACCCACTGCACCACCAGGGTTCCAAATGAGCTAATGTATGTAAATAATCTGGCAAAGAACAAGCACTGAATAAATGGCAGCAAAACTGGAGCTGGAGGGGGTTCCATCTGCGTGAGAACTGTCACTGGGCTGGACCTGTTGGAGGGCAAGGGGAAGAAGGGCAGAGGGAAGAAAGAAGGTATTCCAGGACTCTGATTTTAAAAGGCCCCTCCCCTCCATTTTTTTTTTTTTCCCCTTTCATTTTCTGAGCTCTTACTAATTGTCAGAACCTAGGCTAAATCCTGCCAGGGATTCAAAAAAAGTAAGACAAAGTCCCTGCTGGCAAGGAGATTCCAGTGGCCCCTTTGTGTAAAGGCATACGGCTTCCAAGGGTAAGGACACTGGCTGGCTGCTCTTGACTCGCTTTTGGACATGTGGTAGCCCCAAGAAGCGTGCACAAAGCAAAGCTTTGTAAATTAACCACACTTCTGACACTCTGGATTGACAGCCTACTACTTAAAGAACATTGAGATAAACTCCTTTCATGGGAAGAAGCAGTCAGTCCTCTGGGCAGTGCATGTGGGGCGACGGCACAGAGTTTGGACTCAGGCAGGCTAAGCCCTCCCTCTGCCTCTTAGCAACTGAGCAGCTCTGGGCAATTTACTTCACCTTTTTAAGTCTCTATGTCCTCATGTGTAAAACAGGGGAAAAGCAGCCTATCTCAACCTCTCTGGATGAAGAAAGGCGTAGAAAGTCCCCGGGTGGGGACTCAGTACATTTCAGCACTCTAGTTCTTCTCCTGACTTCTCTCTAAATTCAGATTTGAACAGACTACATTTACTTCAAGTGGGACTCTGCTGTCAACCAAAATCATTTTCCTGCCTCCCTAAACCTGTGAATTCTCCTATCCAACTGCTCTTGGTCAATGGCACCAAAACCCTACCAGACACCTAGGTAGAAGGCTCCTTCTCCGGCACCTCCTGCCCCAAGAACGGGCCAAGGCCTGCCCAGCTTACCTCCACAGATTCTCTCTTTCTCTCCAATCCACCTTCCACCACCCTGGTTCAGTCCTTCCTCGTCTCACACCTGGGACACCACCACAACCTCCTCATGGACTGTTCCTCAATATTTCACCCCCCCCCCCCCCCAATTCTTCATACTAGGGTCACCATCCTAAAAGTCAGACCAGGAAATACCCTTTTCCTCCTCAGAAGCTTTGCAAAGCTGTCCGTTCCCTGCAGAGTAAGTTCTAACTTCCCCACTAGGTTGCTTCAGGCCCCCTGTACCTAGTTCCCAGCTGTTTTGTCAACCTCACCTCTTCTTACTCCCGTCTGAGATCCCTCCATCCAACTACACTAAACAACGACTGTTCCCCAAACGCACAGTGTGGTTTCTAACCTCTGGGCCTTTGCTAGTCCTTCAACCTGGAATGCACTTTTCCCGATTTTCCAATGCCACCCTCTCCAGTTTAACTGCTCCTTTCTCTACGCTCCTATGCATATTCCTTACATACCTGCTAAGAATATATTTTACTCGCCACTAGGCTGTAGACACCTTGAGGGTAAGAATTATATCTTTTAACAGCTTGGAATCCCCCACAATGCCTGTCAGGTAGTATGTGTCCCATATGTTTGCTAAATGGAAGAAAGAATGTGACTAAATACAGGCTATATTTTATGGTAAAATGACAATGATGAAATATTTTGGGAGACCAAAACTCTGGGAGCAAAGGGCAAAATGTGGGCAATTGATCTACACAATTGCATTCTTCCCTACTTTGGTGTTTCCCGCCCCTGCTTCATCTATCCATATGGCGACTATATTTTGCAAAGCCCAAATCACACGATCTGACACATGGTCTTAGCAAGGAATAGAATGCTTGAAATCAGAAGTGTCCCAGAAAATCCAGTCCATCTGGTGGCTGCTTTTAACGCTGACCTGCAAGGGCTGGGGCTCTGGTTAAGGGGAGCCTGCGAGAGGGGGCCTTCCTTATCAGACTTCCTGCTGCCTGAGAACAGCTAGAAAAGGGAGATTTGGAGAGAGGGCCTCCAAAGGGTAGGGAGGAAAGGAAGGCACCAGGCGGCCACTCTAGGGGCATCATCTCTGGAGGGCAGACTGCCCATGGAGAAAAGGGAAGGACAGACCAGTCCCTAGCAGACTTACCTCCAGAAGTGATAGAAAAGTAGAGGAACATTCAGCCCCAGGGTGAGCCACTCCTGTGCACACAGGAACATGATGCAGAAGAGGCTGTGGATGGAATATTCTGGCAGCACCAGCTGAAGAGGGAGCAGAGACACAGGCCTGGGTTAGAGGGAGGAAAAGCTACTCCTGCTTCTACGGCAGCTGACTTCTGCCTGGACGCCGCCTCCAACTTGCTCTTGACGTGAGCCCTCCCTGCCGGAGCACAGTAGCTGCCTCAGGACTGGGATCCATTTCTGTGAGTTCTCCTCTTTACAGTACCAACCAATCAGTTGCTGTCAACTTACGGCGACTCCATGTGTGTCAGAGTAGGTGTCTTAGACATCTAGTGCTGCTATAACAGAAATACCACACGTGGATGGTTTTAACGAAGAGAAGTTTGTCTTCTCACAGTTAAAGGAGGCTAAAAGTCCAAATTCAGGGCGTCACCTCCAGGAGAAGGCTTTTTCTCTGTCGGCCTTCTCTTCAGTGTTCCCCTGGACTAGGAGCTTCTCTGCGCAGGGACTCCGGTCCAAAGGATGCACTCTGCTCCTGGCACTGCTTTCTTGATGGTATGGGGTCCCCACTCTCTGCTTGCTTCCTTTTCCTTTTATCTCTTGAGAGAGAAAAGGTGGTGCAGGCCACACCCCAGGGAAACTCCCTTTGCATTGGATCAGGGATGTGACCTGGGTAAAGGTGGTGTTACAATCCCACCCTAATCCTCTTTAACATAAAATTACAATCACAAAATGGAGGCCAACCACACAATTCTGGGAATCATGGCCCAGCCAAACTGATACACACATTTTTGGGGGGACAAATTTCAAACCATGACAACAGGGTTTTCAGTGGCTGAGTTTTTGGAAGGAGATCTCCAGGCCTTTCTTCCAAGGCACCTCTGCGTGGACTCAAACTTCCAGCCTTTCACTTAGCAGCTGAGCATGTTAACAGTTTGCACCACCCAGGGGTTCCCTGGTGTCCCTGTTTTAGACCCAATCCAAAATGGACACAGGTCCTCAGCACCCTATTTACCAGAGTGCTGTACTTGCTTCTGGGGCTTACCCAGGGATGACAACTGGAAGATTGGGAGAGCTGGGCTGCCCTCTGCGATGCCTGACCTGAGGCAGGACCCACTACCAGAAACACTGACGGGGTTTCTAATGAGTCTATAACCTATAAGAGCCCTTCACTTGTTTTCCCAGACCCTGTGTATCTTCCTTTAGTCACTCACAAACCTAAAGCGAATATGTGTGTTTATTTCAAATACAGCAGGGTTGGGAAGAAATTGAAAAACAATGCTTGCTTGATGGTGGGTGGATCAAGAGGAACGGAAGAGAAAGATCATGTAGTGATGATAAAACAGGGCAACTACAGCCTCAGGGAGAAGAGGAAAGAAATCAACCCAGACCAATGGGGGCCAGATGGTGGGGAAGTGGCCAGCAGGAAGACTAAGCTCCCCACTCCCCAGTCCCATCCACCCACACAGGCGCAAATGAGTAAAAACAGCTTAAAATAACTGTTGACTGCACCTCTTCCCCCCAGGATGTTTACATTTGAACAGAAATCGATGTTGTAAGCTAAAGGGTGGCTGTAAAGGAGAAATTCAGTCCCTAGGCCAGGAGTAAGGGTGGTCTCAGCTAGAGACATAAATGTACCATCCGACCTGTTCATGTAAGAATACACACACACACACACACACACACACACACACATACATGTATACATGTATACATATGTTGTTTTCAGCTGCTGAGTCGGCCCCAACTCATGGCAATCCCATGCACAATGGAGCTAAACACTGCCCATGCCATCCCCATGATCGGTTATGGATTGGATTGTTGTCATCTGATCTGTTGCAGGTTTTCCCTGGCTGATTTTCACAAGTAGATGGTCAAGCCTTTCTTCCTAGCCCGTCTTAGTCTGGAGGCTCTGCTGAAACCTATTTAGCATCATAGCACACACAAGCCTCCAATGACAGATGGGTGGTGGCTGCGTGTGAGGTGCGGTGGCCAGGAATCAAACCCCGGTCTCCTGCTTGGAATGTGAGAATTGTACCACTGAACCACCAGTGCCTACCTACCTACCTACCTACCTACCTACCTATCTATCTATCCTCTGTGCATTGTTAGACCAGCATGAATGTCTTGGTCCTGCCAAGCAGAATCTTTCTAACCATCTGTCATGGCTTGAATTGTATCGCCCAAAAATGTGTGTCAACTTGGCCAGGCCATGATTCCCAGTATTGTGTGGCTGTCCACCATTTTGTGATCTGACGTATTTGTCCTATGTGTTGTAAATCCTGACCTCTGTAATGTTAATGAGGCAGGATTAGAGGCAGTTATGTTAAATGAGGCAGGATTTAATCTACAGAGTTAGGTTGTATCTTGAGTCAATCTCTTTTGAGATATAAAAGAGAGAAGTGAGCAGTGAGGAAAGGGACCTCATTACCACCAAGCAAGAAGAGTCAGGAGTGAAGCATGTCCTTTGGACTTAGGGTCCCTCCACTAGGAAGCTCCTAGACCGGGGGAAGATTGATGGCAAGGACCTTCCCCCAGAGCCGACAAAGAAAGAAGGCCTTTCCCTGGAGCTGACTGACACCCTGAATTTGGACTTCTAGCCTCAACTGTGAGAAGATAAACATCTGTTTGTTAAAGCCATCCACTTGTGGTATTTCTGTTACAACAGCACTAAATAACTAAGACACCATCCTTCAAAGCCCATGGAAACTCTGCCCCTCACACACTCTCACCTGGTCACAAGCTGCACCTCTGAGCCCCACAGCATGCTTTCTGACCCCCTCTTTGGGGATTCCCTGTAATCTACCCCTTATCCTCATGGAGCCCTGGTGGCACAGTGGTTAAGAGTTACGGCATGCTACAGCTGCTAACCGAAAAGGCCAGCAGTTCAAATCCTCCAGCCACTCCTTGGAAACCCTACAGGGCAGTTCTACTCTGTCCTATAGAATCATTATGAGTTGGAATCTACTTGACAGCAACGGGTTTGGTTTTGGATTTTACCCTCCTCATGCTTCCCAACGCACACAGATATGTTTCATTATTCTGTAAGCCGTCTCGGCCAAGGCCTATTCTTTTCTCATCGCCATTTACAAAGTGCTTTCTTTGCACAGTGCCTGGCACTTAGTAGATACTCAACAACTATTTGGTAAAATGAATTGAACTAATCAAGTGCATACATGAGGACTGCCACCTGTAGTCATGAACCAAGATTTCTCTGGATAGGAAGCAAGGGGCTTCCAACTGACACATTTGGGTTTGGAAGATAAACACACACACAGGCACACGTGTAAGGAATGCATTTTGTAACTAAATGGCATCTTCTTTATTCTTAAAGTCTGATGAAGAATGAATTGCATTAACCCACACCTTTGAGTTCTCAGACAGTAACCCTGGAATCCAGCGGAGGTGACACTCCATGGTTGGACAGGCATGGCCAGCCCCTACGAACCATCAACCACATGGTGGGAAGGACATGTCGCTATCACTTTCCGGAGAGACCTGGGAGCCATCTTTACCCACCTCACTTGCACGCAGTCAAAGCACCACCCCGCCTCCTCCCATTCAAGGAAAAAGCGCACGTCCTCAGAGCTGGGCCTGCCAGCCCCAGGAGGCTGTGCTATACACATCCACAGGCATCCATACGTTCTTTAATCATCGGCTTCAGCCACTTACGCTGAGGTAATTAACATGTTTAGAGACAGCCACCCTGGGCCTGAGTCATCCATTACAGCACCATCCCCATCTCCAGAGCCAGTGACAAATCTCTGACTGATTGCAGTCTGGATTTCGGGTCCCACCATTAATCACCACTGCCTCTTCAGGGCTTGATTTATAGTGGAAGCTGCAACCTTCCGAGCAGGGAGGATTCGTCACTGTCACCATGTGGAGGAAAACTGCTTAATGGAGGCCAGCTGGTTCCGGAGGTTCCCAGCCTTTTCGAGGGGTGGGGAAAAGCTGACGAATTCATCTCGCTCTTCTTGGGGGCTTTTCCTGATTGCCTCTTAATATGTGGAATGCTGAACAGAATCCTTGAAAGCGTGTGAGGCTCCTCTGGTTAATCCAGGAAGGCCTTCGGGAGTGGGAGTGCCCTTGAAAGACACACACTGGTTCTCACCTACTTCCCCAGGTTCTCTCTGTCACATGATGTGGAAGGTGCAGACAGCCTAGTCCTCCTGAACCAAATGAAAGCCACCAAGGCCATTTTCATGAGGCCCCACAGTGGTCATCACCGCTGTCCCCCACGTGCCTCCAGCAGCCCGTCTTCTGCGACATGGTGAAACTGTGTTCCTGAGCTCCCTCATAGGCTACGCGCAGAAACGATGGGGAAAGAAGGCTGCTGTTGGTGTTAGTTGCCATTGAGTTGGCTCCTAATGAAATGTTGCCCAGTCCTGCGCCATCTTCATGATTGTTGGTATGCTCGAGCCCATTGTTGGAGCCACTTTGTGTTTTGAGTGCCTTCCCATCTAGGGGGCTCATCTTCTAGCACTATATCAAGCAATATTCTGTTATAATCCACAGAGTTTTCATTAGCGAATTTTCAGAAGTAGATCGCCAGCCCCTTCTTCCTAGTCTGTCTTAGTCTGGAAGCTTCAGTGAAACCTGTCCCCCATGGTCAACCTTGCTGGTGTTTGAAATACCGATGGCATAGCTTCCAGCATCACAGCAACATGCGAGCCATCACAGTACAACAGACTGACAATAGCCAATGCAAAACCCTCCAAGTCTCCTTCTTCTACCTCTGACATAGTGAAAAGCTTTTAGGGTGGTGGGTACCACACTGGCCTGAAACTATGAGTGAGAGCGAGGCCTTTGGGCAACCCAGGATGGACACACAGCACGAACAAGAAAGAAACTTTTGTTGTTTTATGTTCTGAGATTTGAGAGTTGTTTCTTACTACAGTATAATTCAGCCTATCTTGTCTGACACAAGATCCCCGGGCTGAGCAAATGGTTTGCAGTCGACTACTAACCTAAAGGTGGGTGGCTTGAACCCACCCAGGGGTGCTGTGGAAGACAGGCTTGGCGATCTGCTTCCATAAAGATGACAGCCAAGGAAACCCCTACGGAGCGGTTCTACTCTGTCACACATGGGGTCGCCATGAGTCGGAACCGACACGATGACAATGGGTTTGGTTTTGTTTTTTGTTTGCAGGATACAGCCAGGGAGCTCCAGAATGAGTAATCAACCGGCAAAGGAAAGTTGTGTTTATCCCTCTCTGCCCTTTTTCTGACCATCCATCCCAACCTTTCTTTTTTTTTTTTTACCATTATTATTTTATTGTACTTTAAGTGAAAGTTTACAATTCAAGTTAGTCTCTCATACAAAAATTTATACACACGTTGCTATGTGACCCTAATTGCTCTCCCCATGCTGTGACAGCACACTCCTCCTTTCCACTGCTGATCTCCCATGTCCATTCAACCAGCTCCTGACCCTCTCCACCTTCTCATCTCACCTCCGGACAGGAGCTGCCCATTTAGTCTCATGTATCTACTTGAGCTAAGAAGCACACTCTTCACGAGTATCATTTTATGTCCCATAGTCCAGTCTAATCTTTGTCTGAAGAGTTGGCCTTGGGAATGGTTTTAGTTCTGGGTTGACAGAGAGTCCAGGGGCCATGCCTTCTGGGGTTCCTCCAGTCTCAGTCAGACCATTAATTCTGGTCTTTTTACTAGAATCCTGACCTTTCTTTAACAAGTCATTGAGGACTGGCACAACATGGTTCCCTGTTCCTGGACACGCTCAGGCAGGGGCTGGATGATCACAAGGCAAGCATAATGCTTATCCATTTGTGTGGGCAGTTGGACTCGACGTTCCCATTCTGAGGCTGCCTACCTGCTATAGAAAGACCACCTCTGAATCAACCTGCAAAACGTGGGAACACTGAGTAAACCACTGACCATATCCCCATGACCCTGAGTCATCCCTGAAGCTTTGGAAAACATTGGTTTTTCTCATAAGAGAAGCTGTCAAATCGTGCCAATCTCGTTCTTTCATTCCGCAAATGGAGAAACTCTCCCACGCACACCACAGTCTACTGATTGCCCATGCCTGATTATGTCCTGCTACATACAGATGTGGTCCCTGGGTGGTGCAAACAGTTTGCACTTGACTACTAACCTAAAGGCGGGCGGTTCAAACCCACCCAGTGGTGCCGTGGAAGAACAGCCTGGCAATCTGCTTCCGTAAAGATTACAGCCAAGAAAACCCTATGGAGCACAGTTCTATTCTGTAACACGTGGGGTTGCCATGAGTCAGACTTGACTCGATGGCAACAGGTTGGCTTTTTTTTTTTTAATTACCATTCTCAGATAGATAACTTGTCGCTCTTACCCTGAAAGTCAGTGAAATGGTCCAGAACCAAACCTTGTTTCCTGTTTCTCAATCCAGTCTCCTCTGACTTTTCTCTGGTTAAACAAAGTTGCTAGCTTCCCCAGGTAAGAAGAGAAACCAAGGACTGTTTGATAGGCTGCCTCTCACGCCATCAAGCCCCCAGTTGTTGCTTCTGTTTTCAACAATAATCTAGCCCCCCATGCACCTGTTCTAGGTGCCAATGAGTTTGACAAGAAAAAGAAGGGTAATGGCTCTTTCATTTGATTCCCCAGCCCAGTCTAACCTGGCCCTAAAACAGACATCCTTTCTGCGAGGAGCAGAGCGCTGGCAATGTTCTCCTGGGGCGTGGAGATGAGATCGTTCTCCATTTGCTCCCCGCTGAATAATGGTGCACACGAGCAGCCCCTGGTCAATTCACATCAGGGTAAGGGGCAGCCGGAAGAAGAGGGAAAGGATGGTAGCTTGGGAACCTGGGAGTTTGCTAAGCAACAGTCTATGAGAAAAGTACCTCCACTAGCACTGTCTGGAAACCTCATTCTGAGTCCCTCTGCTCTAAGGAGGCCACTTTCTCTTTGATTACTCTGGGCAAAGCTCTCCTTGGGAATGCTGCCCCAGGCAGTCGGACAAGAGCTGGCACCAGCCTCTCCAGCCCTGTAGGCCTCTGATGCCCTCATGTTGGAAACCAGCACCCCCAACCTCAGATGGCACAATAAAGCAGGACACCCCAATGGCTAGGACCTGGGGTTGGGCTGACTTGAACCGGTTGCCGTTGAGTCGACTCCGACTCATGACCTCCATGTGTGTCAGAGTAGAACTGTGCTCCATAGGCTTCAGTGGCTGATTTTTTGGAAGTAGATCACCGGGCCTTTCTTCCAAGGTGCCTCTGAATGGACTCAAACCTCTAACCTTTCAGCAGCCAAGCACATTAACTGTTTACACACCCAGGGGCTTTGGGTTGACTTGAGGACTGCCTATTTGATGGTATATGCATATTATATTTTTTCACCTCCTGGAATTTGCAATGTTTATCAAATATTTTTTAAGTGGTGAGCAGATGAGTCTGGTACATAAACAACTTAGATTTACCTAGCTTAGAATTAGATATACCCCAGGGGTCTGTTACTGTGCACCAGGAACATGGAGGACAGTAAGGTGGGGAAGGTGGGAGAAAGGGCTCCTCAACCTGAGTGACCCAGGACCCAATGACAGAATATACCTTCTGGTCTGGGGGGCCCGGTGGTCAAGGAGGGCAGGAGGGGGGCGGGGGAGGTACGGGAAGGGAGTTGCAGAGTGCAGTTTTCAGCCCTAGAGTAGCTTCAGCTCCAGGCCTCCCTCTTTCCAACCCTGTGGGGGTCCTCCAGTTTCTGTCTGTCTTTTCTTTTGCCTATCCCTCCCTGACCATACTTAACCCTCACCATGGACAGTTCTGAGCTCTGGTGGTGCAGTGGTTAAAGCACTCGGCTGCTAACCAAAGGTGGGAACCCACCAGCCGCTCCGCAGAGAAAGACGTGGCAGTCTGCTTCTGTAAAGATTTACAGCCTTGGAAACTCTGTGGGAGCAGTTCTACTCTGTCGCATAGGGTCCCTATGAGTCAGAATCAACTCAACGGCAATGGGTTTGGTTTTGGGTTTGGTGGACATTTCGAGGAGTCCCTGGGTGGTGCAAAGTCTTAACATGTTCTCTGCTAACTGAAAGGTTGGCAGTTCGAGTCCACCCAGAGGCACCTCGGAAGAAAGGGCTGGCAATCTACTTCCCCAAATCAGCCACCGAGAACCCTATGGAACGGTTCTGTTGTTGGTGTGTGTGTATGTGTGTGTGTGTGTGTGTGTGTGTGTGTTTCTGCTGCTTTCTTGCACCCACTTGGACTCATGTTCCCCTCTACATGGGGAGAAGGCAGCACAGAAAGGAAAAGACCAGGAAAAGCAGGAGGGGGGCAAAACGAGAGCCCCCAGCTGCATGTCGCTCCCGGCCATCTCACGTGTGAATGACCCAGCTCCCAGCCTGGCCCAGAGACACAGATGTTGGGCGGTGGCTGGGCATTGACAAACCCAGGCTGCTGCACCCGGCCGCACACACACTGCACACTGCGGGCCGAGCCTCCTGACCCGGCCTTCCTGGACCGCTCTGGACTCCACCCTCCCCCGCCCAGAGCTCCGGGAGCTGCCGGACCCCTCCTGCCTCGACTGCTCCTTGGGCACCAGCTTCCAGCCGGACTTAATGCTGATTGGCTCTGGCTCCTCGAGTCCCACTGACGTGTGCCTTGGAGCCCTCACCACCAGCTCTGCCAGGCGCTGGGGACACCTGCCAACCAGCCTGCAAAAATTACAGACTTCCCAGGCTGCCCACCAAGGAAGTTCTCCTGCTTTCACCCCAGAGGAACAGTGTGCTCGCACAACACCATGAGGAACCTGTTCCCCTGCATCTGAATTCATGGGACACGAGCCTGGTTTCCGTATGAGAAGGAGACCAGGAAAAGAGATGACAGAATGGGCTCAGCTCACGCTCTACCGCCCTATGCCCACCTTGCCTCCTCCAGCCCACTTCTCTAAGTGGTGCTATTATCTAGCTTTAAGGTACTTCAGAATCACCAGGAGGGCTTGCTAAAACACAGACTGGGGGCCCTGCTCCCAAAGTTTCTGATTCAGTAGGTCTCAGTGGGGCCTAAGATTCTGCATTTTGAACAAGTTCACAGGGGAACCCCCGAGAACCTTGCTCCGGAGGGGTGATCTCTGGAGCAGCTTTACCAGTATCACCTGGCAGCTTTTTAGAGCTGCAGAATTTTGGCCCCATACCCATAACCAAGGAACCCTGGTGGTGCAGTGGTTAAACCACTCGACTGCCAACCAGAAGGTCGGCGGTTCAAACCCACTAGCCACTCCTCAGGACAAAGATGTGGCAGTCTGCTTCCGAAAAGCGTTACAGCTTTGGATACCCTATAGGGCAGTTCTTCTGTGCCCTATAGGGTTGCTATGAGTTGGAGTCAACTCCACGGCAGTGGGTGAGTAAGACCCAGTAACCAGTTGATGTTGAGTCCATTCTGGCTCACGGCGACTCCATGTGTGTCTGAGTAGAACTGTGCTCCATAGGGTTTTCAATGGCTGATGTTTCAGAAGTAGATCACCAGGCCTTTCTTCCGAGGAGCTGCGTAGTAGAGCCAAGGGCACTGCCATTTGCACCCAGGGACTCCTGCCCCAGACCTGCATTAGAATCTGCATTTTAACAAGGTCCCCAGGTGATTTATAAGCACTGATTCCCAAAATAGGGCCCAACCACCTATGTCAGAATCATCTAGGGCACTTGTTAAAATGCAGATTTCTGGGTTCCACCCCAGACTACTGAGATAGAATCTCTGGGTAAGGAATCCGCATTTTTCAGAAGCATCCCAGGTGATTTTATTAAACACATAAGCTTGAGATTCACAGACCAAAGTTTTGAAGGAACAAGAGGTAGCAGCTTCCTTTCTGAAGGTCCTGGGTCCCAGTCCTCATCCCCAATCCCTGAGCAGGCTTCGGGCCTCCCCCCGAGTAGTTACAGTCCTCTGCACACGGAGCCTTGCACACCCTCTATGGCTTAAGGCATCGAGTCTGGGGCAGGCAGCGTTTGCAGTTAAGAGCAGTCACATCTGGCTCCCTCTTCTCCCAGCCACTACCACTGCCACGTGGGGGAACACCCTTGGGGATACTTAGTTTTACATTTGCCTGGGATGGAGGTAGCTCTCCAGCACCTTCCACCTCCCGAATCCCACAGCCTCCTATCTCACCCTATCCTGCCTGTCCTCTGAGGCCACCTCTCCCCTCCACCCCCACATGCCCCTTCTACCTGTCTCTGGCCTTCCTGGTATCTCAACAGCTACTTTCTAGGCCTGGGAGGTGACTGGTTCTTTTTAGGACCAAACCCTGGGGTTCTGGGCCATGCCCTGCCCACACCTTCCAGCCTGCCTTTTATCTTTGTTTTCCTGCAGCGTCAAGACACACTTGAATTTATAAAGCCTCCCTGCCAGTTCCCTCACACATTTGTTAAATTACTGAACTACCTAAGAACCTACGGGGGGAGTCAGTGAGAAAAAAAGCCCTCTCTCAAATAATCCCACATTTTTTAAGGGACAAAATTCTCCCACAACTTGCTAGCAATTCAGAGACATCATATGTTAACACTTGCAGCTACCTACTCCTTTTCTTCTTGTCTTTAAGCCAGGAATGATGGGAGTAGGAATCGTGTTCATAATACAGGGAGTGATTAGGCAAAAGGTTCAGATCTGTTTGAGAAGAGAGGCACTAAGGGAAAGGAATGTTCCAGAATGGGGAAGGCAGAGGGGTGATGAACTTAACAAGCCTTGTTGCAGTGCTGAACAGACCCATGCATGCACTCATTCAGTAACTATTTATTCTAAGCACTTATTACGCAGCAAATGTGAAGCAGTCTAGCTAAGAGAAACTGCAATATAAGTGACTGCATGTACCAGAGATTCTGCAGCGTAGCAAAAGTGGGCCCCGGTATGCTAGCCAGAGGTACCACAGAAGCAACACACTACGGGCAGAAAGGAGAGAAGACGCCATTCATTCTGAGGGAGGAAATGAGGGCGGGCTCCTTGGAGGAGTCTCCCTCTGAGTTGAGACTTAAAGGATGAGTTGTATTGTTGTTGTTGTTAGGTGCTGTCAAGTTGATTCTGATTCATGGCGACGCTCTAGGACACAGTAGAACTGCCCTATAGGGTTTCCTAGGCTGTAATCTTTACATGAGCCGATCGCCAGGTCTCTTCTTCCACAGAGCTACTGGTGGGTTCGAACTGTTGACCTTGTGGTTAGCAACCAAGCGCTTAACCACTGCACTGCTAGGGCTCCCTGTGTTGTATTAGGGAAGACAAAATATTGAGGCAAAGGGCATTCCTAAGGGATGCTCAGATTCATCTTCCATTGAGGTGTTTAAGATAGTTCCTTTTCTCTCTGTGCTCTGGAAAGAAAATCCCTGTTCCATGGTTTGGGCCGTCACTTACAAACCGTCCACAGAAATGACATTGGGACTGGAAATCCTTTATACAAAACTCTTCCTACACCTGAGAACTTTCCAGAGAATACCAAGCTTCATTGTTGAGTCAGTTTTGACTCATGGCAACCCCACGTGTGTCAGAGTAGAACTGTGCACCATAGGGTTTTCAATGGCTGAGTTTTTGGAAGTAGATTGCCAGGCTTTGCTTCCGAGGCACCTCTGGGTGACAGCTGAATGTGTTAACTATTTGCATCACTCAGGGACTCCTTCCAGGAAATGGTCATGATGATTTCACCTGGCCAGGAAGACCACAGTGACAGGAAGGAGGCGAAGGGGAGGAACAAGCCATCTTCTGCCACTGTTTTTGTCCACAGCCCGAGCAGAAAGCTTTGCACACAGTGAATGCCAATCAGTCTTGACACCAGCCTAACCTTCTAAGTTCACCAGTGAATTTAGGTGTAGCTGCTGGTCCTGCTGTCCCCTGGTTGCTCCATCCACAGTGCCCTCCAGGGGCTGGGAGTGAAGGGAAGGAAACCCAACTGGGAAAGAGGGTTGGTTCTCAACTCCCAAGGCCACGCCTTCTTAACTGTTTGCCCTCCCCAGGTGCTGTCTGCATGGGAGGCCTCTGTTGTCTTTTATGAAACAAGGTCCCTCTGCATTCAGAGGAGGACGTTTATCTCATTACACCTAGCCTCAGCCTGGCTCTCCACAGCACCATTACCTTCCAAAGGAGAGCCTTTTCCGGGATAAAAACAGATGATTATCTTACTTAAGGTTATTAAGTGGTGTTAATTACCTGTTACATTTAGCAGGTTGGAGAATTTTTGCTCCAAACAAGCAAAAGAAAAGGGGTGGGCGTGGGGTGCTGAATGAGACAGCGAATATGGGCATTTGGGAAAAGACAGCAAACTGCCGTCACCACCGTCAGTAAATGTTCTTTGAGTGCCCGCTGGCACAGGCCCAGAGCAGTGGGCAGTTCGCTGCAGTCATGAACCAGAGCCTGACGTGCAAAGACGGGACAAAGGAGCATGGCCTCACTGACTCCCAGGTGGAGGGGGTCATCTGAATGCTGGCGTATGAATATGTGTTTGTCCGAAGTCTGGCTGACATTACTGTTAGTTGGATTGTGCCGACCTTTGCCAGGAGTTTGAGTCAACAAATAAATCAACATTTTAAAGAATAGATGAAATGATTTCGTAACTTTGGCTTCCAGCAAGGACTTGAGTGGCAGTGTCTTAAAGAAAATAGCGCTAGACTAAGGAGTAACAGACTTGAGTTCCCTGGATTTTAAGAAGTTACAGAACTGTGGGCAAGCTACTTAATCTCAATGGGCTCAATTTCTTCAGCCATAAAATGGGAATAATAAGAGTACCTACTTATTATGATTATTATTATTAGTTTTTAAGGAGTTAATACATTAAAGATCTTAAAACAGTATCTGGCACATAGTAACACTCCATAAATAACTATTATCTGTAAAAAGAGGCATTTGACCTACACTATCTGTACAGTCATTTTCAGCTCATATATTCCATATACTTTATAAAAAAACAGCAATTAAACTCCCTTGAAAATTAAAGCAATATATATTTTCTTTCCCTCTCAAGTCTATTTCCAGTGCTTCCGAAATTTTAAGCTCCTCTCCCTCCCCTAATTTCTGTCCCCGAAATGTGGTGTTCTGGGGCGGCTCACCGCTTTGTGGTCAACAATAACTCCTCCTGAGGAATAAAGCCACTCATGCTCTGGAAGCCTGATCTTCTTGGCTTTTGAGTCAGTATACAACATGTGTATGTGTCTGTGCCATTGCTATGTCTGTGTGGGGGTCATTGTGGGTCTCTCTCCATATTTTCATTCTAGCAGCACTGTGCCTTAGTAAGTGCTCAGCAAATTCACCATTTATTCATTCAACAAACATTTGCTAAGAACCTACTTCTTGTTGTTGTTGTTAGTTGCCGTTGAGTTGACTCCGACTCATGGCAACCCCATGTGTGCAGAGTAGAACTTGCTCCATAGGGTTTTTAATGGCAGATTTTTGGGAAGCAGATCACCAGGCCTGTCTTCTAAGGTGCTTCTGAGTGGGTTTGAACCACCAACCTGTTGGCTAGTAGTCAAGCGCTTAACCCTTTGCACCACACAGGGACTCCTAAATGATCTTTTAAAAATATAAATTAGATCATGTCACTTCTCTGCTCAACCTTCCAATGCCTTTCTGTTACTCCCAGAATAAAGCGCTATAAAGCCCTCTTGGGTGACATCTAGGTCAACTGGCTTAACATAATCCATAAAGACAATGTTCTACATCCTAGTTTGGTGAGTAGCGTCTGGAGTCTTAAGAGCTTACAAACGGCCATCTAAGATACAACTATTGGTTTCCTCCTGTCTGGAGCAAAGGAACATGAAGGAAACCAAAGACTCAAGGAAACAATTAGTCCACAGGACTAACTGTCCACACGAACCACAGCCTCCTCCAGCCGGAGACCAGAAGAACTAGATGGTACCCAGTTACCACTACTGACAGCTCTGATCAGGGACACAATAGAAGGTCCTGGTTAGAATGGGATAAAAACATAGAAGAAAACTCAAATTCATAAAAAAGACCAAACTTACTAGACTGATGAAGACTGGAGGAACCCCTGAGACTAATGCCCTAAGACACCCTTTTAACCTGGAACTGAAGCCACTCCTGGAGGTCACCTTTCAGCCAAATAATAGACTGGCCTATAAAATAAACAATAACACCCATGAGGAATGTGCTCCTTAGTACAATCAACTGTAGGAGACCAAACGGGCAATATTTGCCCAAAAGCAAATATGAGAAGGCAAGGAGGGCCAGGAAACTGGAAGGATGGAAACGGGGAAGGCACGGTGGAAATGGGGAGAGTGCCGACACATTGCGGGGAAATCAATGTCAGAACAATTTGTGTATGAATTGTTGAATGGGAAACTAATTTGCTGTGTAAACTTTCATCTAAAACACAATAAAATGTTTTTTAAAAAACCCTATAAGGCCCTATGTGATCTGGCCTCCATTGCCCTTCTGACCACATCCCCTGCTTGCTCCCTTGCTCACTCCACTCCAGCCACACTGGTCCCCTTTGTTGATCCTCAAACCCAGCAAGCTGGTTTCCCACCTCAGGGCCTTATCACATGCCATGGCCTCTGAATGGAGAGACTCTACTCTCCCAGCTTTGAGGGCCCAAGGCACTGGGTTAAACATGGCAGGGCACCCAGCAATGAGTAAGACCCAAAGAGCTTACAATAAACCATTAGAGATGAGTTGAACGCCTAAGTGACTATAATCCAAGGCAAAGTGGGGAGAAGCAAAATTCAAGTGTAAGTATAGCAGGTTCCAGGGAGGAAGGAAGTAGGCTTGCCAACACTGGCCTCACTAGCACACACGCACACGCACACACACACACACACACACACACACACACACACACACACACACACACAGTGCTTCCCTGGAACACTCCACTTAACAAGGCTGGTCCGTGTTATGAGAAAGAGAGCACACACACACGCGCACACACACAGGGCTTCCCTGGAACACTCCACTTGACAAGGTTGGTCCGTGTTATGAGAAAGAGAGCACACACACGCGCGCACACACACAGGGCTTCCCTGGAACACTCCACTTGACAAGGTTGGTCCGTGTTATGAGAAAGAGAGCACACACACGCGCGCACACACACAGGGCTTCCCTGGAACACTCCACTTGACAAGGTTGGTCCGTGTTATGAGAAAGAGAGCACACACACACATGCACACACACAGGGCTTCCCTGGAACACTCCACTTAACAAGGTTGGTCCGTGTTATGAGAAAGAGAGGAAAGGCCACCTCTCCCAGCTGTTGCACAGAAACCTCTGCTACTACTGAAATCCCCCCTCCAGGCCCCTCGCAGAGGTTCCCATGGCTGCTGCGGCAGAAGTAGGAGCTCCAGTTGGGCTTAGCAAGGAGCTGCGTTGGGTCACGGCAAGACCACAACACTTCTCCCCTATCATCTCCATCTCTCATCACTCCCAGCCCTGGCCAACCACTGCAACAGCAGAGAAGGGTGGGAAAGGATGGGAAGGCAGACTTTACTTGGGGACCTTACTTCTCACCCAACAGTTCCCCCTGCTCCATGGAAGTGCCTGCGGTGTGATAGGTCACTTTTGTGTGTGGCCTTTCTAGCCATGGTCTTATAACTCCCACCCATATGATTGGGTGGGACTGTGTGATAGAGTAATTGTGGCCCACCAAAGGGACTGATCAGTTTTGCCATCCTGCTGGGCTTGAAACGAGCCACCCCAGAAGCGGAAACCACTGCCACCAAGGAAGGAGAGACTGGCAGGAGAGACTCACAGAAGATGGCACAGCGAGCTTCCCAGCCTATGGAGCAAGAAAGCTGAGTGCCTTTGGGCAGAGACTGAGGTCCGGGGAGAGGCATGCCTGCGAGCACAGCGGGGAAGGGGCTGTCCTGATAGAAGAACTGTATCCTCGAGTGTTCCTCAGCCTGAATTGTAACCCGTTACTTCCCTAATAAACCCCATAATTGTGAGTATGGTCTGTGAGTTCTGTGTGGTCATTACAATGAATTATCGAACCCAGCAGAGAAGTAGAGAGTGCCGTGGAAGGGATAGCTGGTGTCAGAATTGGTAAACATGGCACAGAGAGGAGGCATGTCTGACCCCCACCTCATAAGAATCACCCTTGGGCTGTTGATCTTGATTCTCCCACCCTCTTGCAAAGTTAGAGGAGGTCAGACACCGCCCCCATGCCGTTTTCACAGTGCCCCTCCATTCCTTTCTAAAAAAACATAAACAAACAAACAAAAAAATAGTTGCTGTAGAGTTGATACTGACTCATGGAGTTCCTAGGTGGTACAGCTAATGCACTCAGCTGCTAACTAAAAGGTTGGAGGTTTGAGTCCACCCTGAGGCCAAAAAGGCCTAGAGATCTACTTCTGAAAAATCAGCCATTGAAAACCCTGTGGAGAGCAGTTCTACTCTGACACACATGGGATTGCCTGAGTTCCCATATAGGCTCCTCAAAAACCCCTTCCTAAATTCTCAGCCTGCTTTCCAAATCCCCAGAATTGTCAAACTGTACCCCATTAGTTCTCCAAATTTCAATCCATCTGCTAATCCCAAGAATCTTACCCTCCAGGTATCTCCCCCAGCCCCAACAGCCCCCACTCCTTGGAGCTATCAACACATACTTGCCCCTGGAGAAGCCAAGGCTAGAGTGGGATGCATGGTTTCTGTGATTTCCAAGCACCACTGAGGCACATATTCACTCATTTATTCATTCAACAAACATTTTCTATATAACAGGTTCCATGCGCCGCACGTGAGTTATACAAAAAGGAATATGACCTTATCTCTGTCTGCATGAGCTTATATCTTAGTGTGGAAAGCAGATACTGAACAAGTATGATGAGAGTTATGAAGGAGAAGAACATGGTACTATGGGCAAGAAAACAGACGGTCGGAGGTCTGGGGGTCTGGGGGACAGGGATTCTGGGAAGGCTGCTGTGAAGAACAATCAAAGCTGAAGGAGAAGGGTAACCCTCTGGTCTTTCCTATCTTTGCTGTGGCCCAGGCAAGAAATGGCAGGGGTGTGAACAGGAAGAAGGCAGAAGGGATGGAATCACATTGATGGAGCTGAAAAATATTTAGGAGGTAGTATCCATAGACCTTAGCAATTGATTAGATGAGAGAGCGAATGTAAGGGAAATGGAGGAGGCAAGGCTTACTTTCAGAAATCCTCAACACGGGAAGGAAGAGGAAAAGCGTTAAAGGAAGATACAAGCTCAGTGTTGGCTAGTGTTTGAGGCACCTGCAGGACATCCAAGGCTGGTGGATACGAAGGATTGCTCCTCAAAGAGGGATTTGGAAGTTATGGAAATGTTGATGGTAAAGGAAATACTGGGCTTAGATCAGGAGAGTACAGAATGAGACAAGATAGAGAACAAAGTCCTGTATTAAATCCTTGGATTCACCAACGTTTAGGAATAAGTAGAGGCCAGTGGGAGCCCTGGTGGCACAGAGGTTAAGAGATACAGGGGCTAACCAAAAGGTCGGCAGTTTGAATCCACCAGCTGCTCCTTGGGGCAGTTCTACTCTGTCCTACAGGGTCACTACGAGTCGGAATTGACTTGACGGCAATGGGTTGGGTTTATGGGGAGGTAGAACAGCTTCTACAATAATACTGATCCCATCTCTCACCACATAAGGTGGTGTGAACTCTAGACTGACCTGTAGACTGACCACTGGTTGGAAATGGGTTTTCATTTCAAATGACCAACTTACAAGTGAATTTTTGAATGCACACAATCCATTTACAAGTTGGGGACAGTCTGTGCTTCTCCTGTAGTCCCTGCAGCTCTTGGGGACTATGCTGTCATGTGTCCTAGAGTAGGCACGCAATACAAACTTAATCAATAAGTGGATGAATGAGACAACCCCGAGGTCCAATTAATCATTTCTCTGTGGAATGTAAACTGGGGCCAGCTCATTTACTCCATTCACTTACTCCACAGTATTATTAAGGGCTAACATGTTCCATAACCCTGGGCCAGGCAGAACATATACCAACTCACAGCACAGTGGATATGTGGGAGGCACAAGCAAACACTTCAGAACAAGTCTTCCGCACACGCTGGAAACTGCACCGTGAGCAGCTCTGCAGACACCTTGGAGCATCGACATGTGCCTTTACCATGTGCCCACCTCTTCTCCTCACACTGGCTATTCTCTGCTATCGTTCACATCTTCCCCTGGTGCCACATGAGAAGTTTGTCTCAATAAGCTGATTCTTGGTGAGTTTAAGGAGCAGGGGTCTTATGAAATATATGTTTTTGTGAAGCAGTTCTGATAGAAAACTCTGTAATGGAGTGGAACATAGGGGTGCTATCCCATCTGTGGCTTCCAAGCTGGGTTCTGGAGGCTCCTTAATTACAAAGAGCACCAGGCCTTACAGAGGAAGCTTCGAAGATGTATCGCATTAATGCTACGTGTTGCAGACTGATTAAAAATTACATCGAAACGGGAGGGGCAAAACTCAGGCCAGGTAACCCTTTTCCTTGTAGCCAACGTACTAAAATAGACTGAATTTATACTGGGTAGAAAATAGCTTACGCTTTTCTCTGTTCTTCAAATAAATCTTGGCAATGTGTTCATATCCACCACCCATCTGTCTGTTTGTCATACTGTGGTGGCTCGTGTGTTGCTATGATGCTGGAAGCTATGCCACCGGCATTTCAAATAATGGCAGGGTCAGGTTTCAGTGGAGCTTTCACACTAAGACAGACTAAGAAGAAAGGCCTGGCTATCTACTTCTGAAATGTAGCCAGTGGAAACTCTATGGATCACAACAGAATGTTGTCTGATACAGTGCGGGAAGATGAGCCTCCTAGGTGTGAAGGCACTCAAAATGCACAGCGGCCATAACAATGGACTCAAGCATCCCAATGATTGTGAAGATGGTGCAGGACCAGGTAACATGTCAGCCTGTTGTACATGGGAGCCAACTGGACAGCAACTAACCACGACAATGGATGCCTATATGTTGGTTGATAATAAAAATAATAGCTAGCGTTTACTCATCCCCAGTTACTGTGCTAAGTGCTTTATTCCTCGCAACAACCTATGAAGTAGGTGCTTTTATAATCCTCATTTTACAGAATAAGAAACTGAAGCTCAGAGAAGTCAAAGAAACTTCCTCAAGGTAATATAGCCCTTTAGTGACTCAACGAGGATAGCTAGCGTTTACTCATCCCCAGTTACTGTGCTAAGTGCTTTATTCCTCGCAACAACCTATGAAGTAGATGCTTTTATAATCCTCATTTTACAGAATAAGAAACTGAAGCTCAGAGAAGTCAAAGTAACTTCCTCAAGGTAATATAGCCCTTTAGTGACTCAACGAGGAGTGCAGCCCTGACCTTTGATTCCACTGACATGTGTGGACCCAGAGCCCTGACCCTCTGATTCCACTGACATGTGTGGACCCAGAGCCCTGACCTCTGATTCCAGTGACACGTGTGGACCCAGAGCCCTGACCTCTGATTCCAGTGACACGTGTGGACCCAGAGCCCTGACCTCTGATTCCAGTGACACGTGTGGACCCAGAGCCCTGACCTCTGATTCCAGTGACACGTGTGGACCCAGAGCCCTGACCTCTGATTCCAGTGACACGTGTGGACCCAGAGCCCTGACCTCTGATTCCAGTGACACGTGTGGACCCAGAGCCCTGACCTCTGATTCCAGTGACACGTGTGGACCCAGAGCCCTGACCTCTGATTCCAGTGACACGTGTGGGCCTGCCCGCACCATGACATTGGGGGCGAGGTGACCGAGCAAGCACAGCCAGGCCAGAACCATAGTGTTAACAATACTGCTTGGGAGCGCGCAAAGACAGCCATGACAATCAAAACCGCACTTACTTCTCGGCAATTAAAAACAATTGTTTTGTTTGGCCTGTCAGTAAAACCAGAGTCACTTTCCGGAGGCCATAGGTATAGTAATCATGGTTTAAATAAACTCTCAGGCTGCAGTGGAAGGCCTCCCAGGCAGTGTGTGTTTGACGCCTGGTTAACACACTGCTGAAAATCTTATTTCCCTGAAGATCCAGGGCTTCATACCGGCACAGTCAAAAAAAGACAATGATGCTCAATATGCAGCGTTTTTTTTAAAGAGTTTTAGATGATTTAATTAATTAATTAAAATTATTGACTGCTGGCCTTTCAGTCGGGGCACTGTGGAAAAGCTTTGTGGCGGCCAGAAAAGCTGAGAAGTCTGGAAACTTAGGACAGACTCTCTGGAATTTTCAAGGTGGTTGCCAGAGCAACCTCAGAGACCAGATCGTTGAAGAGCTGAAACATTCTATTTTAAAAACACACAGTTGATCATCAGAAAGCCAGAAATGAAACAACCAAATAACAAGGTATATATTGAAAATTCTTATAAAGATGAGCACTTTTCTCAAAACTGAAAATAATTCAATCTATAAAAAATATTTTGACCCTGGATGCAGAAAACCTCAAGTGCCTCCTCCCCAGGGGTCTGATTATCACCAGCATCTTGCACAAGCCTTCAAAATTCAGAGTTCCTCTTTCTCCTTGAATTTCCTCTCTACTCTTGGCCACATAGCAAGTTCCTCCTACTCTTCAAGTCTCACCTCTTCCAAGAAGTCTCTCATGCATCCATTCATTCACTCATTCAACAACCACTGACTGAGTCTCAATTTATCCTATTACTGGGATTGAGAGATCCTGCCGGGTGATCCAAAGGAGAGATGACTCAGTTATACAGTCCTGCGCTTAGGAGTTCCTGGGTGGTGCAAATGGTTAATGCATTCAGCTGCTAACCAAAAGGTTGGAGATTTGAGTCCACCTAGAGGCGTCTCGGAAGAAAGGCCTGGCAATCTACTTGTGAAAAATCAGCCACTGAAAACCCTATGGAGCACAGTTCTACTCTGACACACATGGAGGTGCCGTGAGTTGGAGTCAAATCAATGGCAACCAGTGGTGGTGGTGGTGGCCCTTAGGAAAAGTACAATCTAGAAGGAGAGATCAGATACATAAATAAGTGCAACACAAGGCAGTAGACAATATAGCCTGTGATTGTAGGGTCCCAAGACTTTCTGGCTCCCAAAACTGCTGCACATCTGAATCCTTTGGTACAAAAACCAAAAAACCAAACCCATTGCCATCGAGTCAATTTCGACCCATAGCAACCCTAGCAGACAAAGTAGAACTGCCCCATAGGATTTCCAAGGAGCAGCTGGTGGATTCGAACTGCTGACCTTTTGGTTAACAGTAGAGCTCTTAACCACTGGGCCACTAGGGCTCCAAATCCTTTGTTACACCTTTGTAAAAATGCAGATTTCTAAGTTCCATTTCAGAATTTCCAGAGGGTGGGGCTCACAGATTGGTATTTTAAAAGCTGTCCGTGTAACTCTGGTGAGCAGCCAGGTGTGGAGCTGCTAAAGGTAAAAAGGAGGAAGAACTTACTCCCAGCTGAAATGGTCACGGAAGACATCATGGGAGTGGGTGGTTACAAGTGAGCCTTTAGACCCTAGGAAAGATGTGTCACCTGAACAGAGGGTTGTAGTGCCTGGCTGGGCCAGTCTCGAGCTGGGGAGGGTCAGGACAACAGCCTGGGGAAGGCCCTGGGAAGAGCCACCAAGGTCAGGCTAAGGAGTTGGAACTTGATTCAACAGGCAATGAGGAGCCATCCAAGGCCTCTAAGCACAGGAGTGACACACAGAACAGTGTGAGGGGAAATAGTTTGGTGGAGTTGTGATGGATGGATTGGTGAAAGTTGGCATCTGGTTTCAGGGAAATCAATAAAGAAACCTCTGGTTTTTAAAGAAACTCCAGTAGCAGTTGTTATCAACTCTGACTCATGGCGACCCCAAATGTGTCAGACTAGAACTGCGCTCCTAGGGTTTTCAGTGGCTGATTTTCACAAGCAGATTGCCAGGACTTTCCTCTGAGGTGCCTCCGGGGTAGACTTGCACTTCCAACCTTTCGGTTAGCAGCCAAGCACGTTAACCATCTGTACTACCCAGGGACGTTGTTAAAGAGACAGGACCTAAGTTAAATTGGTGGCAGTATGAATAAAAAGGAATAGATGAAAGCAAGAAACATTATGTAACATTTTTATATACTGTTTTATTTCAGAAAGGACTGTAGGTGGCTCACAAATGTGTTTTTTATTAATCATGACATATTTGTCTCTGCACAGCTATATTTAGTAATACCTAGGTTTATGTTTAATTTATTTGTGTTTTAAAACACTTTTCTTTGGGCTTGTTCCATTTCCTACTTGAGAGAAAATGCAGTTTTATAAATATTCATCATAGAATGCTTCATATGTGCTAGGACTGCATAGGCGCCATAGGGGAACTCAAGGTTGAAGCCCTCGGGAAGATCACAGTCAGGTAGGAGTTCCCAAGTAGTGCAAACAGTTATGTGCTTGTCTGCAAACAGAAACGCTGGAAGTTGGAGTCCACCCAGAGGTGTCTCAAAGAAAGGCTTGGTGATCTACTTCTGAAAAATCAGCCATTGAAAACCCTATGGAGCACAGTTCTACTATGATACACAAGGGGTTACCGTGAGTTGGAATCAACTTGACAGCAACTAGTTTGATTTGGTTTTTATGGGAGATCAAACATGTGGAGATTATTATGTAGGAAGACTGTAAAAATGCCAGTAAAATACAGATGGGTGAATGTCATGGATTAAATTGTGTTCCCCAAAAATATGTATCAACTTGGCTAGGCCAAGATTCCCAGTACTGTGTGATTGTCCACCATTTTGTCATCTGATGTGATTTTCCCATGTGTTGTAAATCCTACCTCTAGGATGTTAATGAGGCAGGATTAGAAGTAGTTATGTTAATGGGGCAGGACTCAATCTACAAGATTAGGGTGTATCTTGAGTCAGTCTCTTTTGAGATATGAGAGAGAGAAGCGAGCAAAAAGACAGGGGGACCTCATACCACTAAGAAAGAAGAGCCAGGAGAACAGTGCATTCTTTGGATCCGTGGCCCCTGCACTGAGAAACTCCTAGACCCGAAGTTCTTGATGACACGGACCTTCCCCCACAGCAGAGAGAGAAAGCCTTCCCCTGGAGCTGGCACCCTGAAATTGAACTTCTAGCCTACTAGTCTGTGAGAGAATAAATTTGTTTGTTAAACCATTCACTTGTGGTATTTCTGTGATAGCAGCACTAGATAACCAAGACAGTGAATTAGAGAATGTTTCATGGAGGAGACAACATTTGAGTTAAACATAAAGATAACATTTTAGCTAACAGAGAGGAACATTTCAGGTGATAAAATAGTGTAAAAAATAAACAAACAAAAAAAGGCACAAAGACAGGAAATCACAGAGCAGAGACTGTGTCTTAGGTATCTCTATCCACAGTACTTGGCACAATCCCTGGCACAGTGTAGGTACTCAGTTTAAATGCTGTGTGAGCAAAACAGTGGTTGAAAGGAAGTAGGGTTCAACAGGATTAGAAGACAGGTTAGAAGAAAATCACAGAGGGCCTTAGAAGTAATGCCAAGGCATTGGTAATTTATTCTCCAAAATCACAGAAGGTTTGGGGAAAGAAAGTTATGTATGATAAAGATTTGCTTATGTTATGTCAACAATTCAATAACTACATGTAGAGTGAATCAGGAAGGAAAATGGGGCAATAGACCAAAGGCCAGGAAAAATACATCTAGAAAGCTACAGCAATAGTTCAGGCAAAAGAGATGAGTCTGAGCTATTGAGGAAATGGCTTTAGGGAGGAAGGCTGTAATTCATGAAGCACCTTGGAAGTAGAATCCACAGAATGACCATAGATGCGGTGTCAAACCTGAGTGACATGGAAGACAGTGTCTCAACTACCAAGATGGGTGAAAGAGGATGGTGGTAACGCAATATTGAGTTTATGGCAGGTTGAATGAAGAGAGAACTCTTCTCTTCCTCTCTCTGAATTCCTACTTCAATCACAAAATAGGAATTCTGCCAATATTTCCACATCTAGGGGAAGTATTAGGGAGGAAGCTTGAGGCCTGACTTCTCTTGCTCTGAGGCCTGCCTGCCCATACACTGCACACATTCTCTTCTCCCACTCCTACAAGCACGTGGTAGGCTTATGTGCTCAGGGTCCCTACCTCTTTGGCACTCTCACTCTCTTTTTTGTACTTGAAGGTGCAGGGTTCCTGCTATGACCTTCCATGCAGCTGGCTGGGTATGCTTCCCATCCAACTCTGACAATCCTAAAGTAGACGCTGTACTTCAATTCTCATCTAGACTCTTTTGCCTGTTCTCAACTGGTGCAAAACCCAAAGAGAAGTGTGATTCATTAGCACTCCTAACTCCAATGCTGAGTTGGAGGTACAAAGAGTAGAACATGGTAAATATGCTCAATAGAGGGTTAAAAATGTTTGCCTAGAATTCAAGAGAGAACAGAATAGGAGATACAGATTTGGGGGCCACTGGAGGATGGATGATGACAGAAGCCCTAGTACTGGAATGAGATGAGCTCGAGAGAGAGCAGTCTTTCACACAAATATAACAGTACTAGACAGTTGGGGATGGTGGGAGTGGAGGTGATCTGAAGAGAACATGTTCCATATAAAGGGGTGATTCACTACCCAACCCAGCTGATTGTCATCCTTGAGGAATATGGATCAAATATTGGCCAGACCCTGTGCATTGTCAAAAAGGCTGGAAATCCAGATTTGTATGTGAAAATTTCAGATTCCTAAAATATTAAATGGTGCCACACAAAACAAATCTGCAGGCTATATTTGACCTATAGGCTGTCAGATTGCAACTGTTAGTATAGAGTAAGAAGAAAAGAAGGTCAATGGCAGAACATGCATGAACACCTGTATCTGGGGTGTGATGAAGGCAAGGAGTCAAAAAGGAGACAGAGGTGAGCACGTACAAGATAGAAGGAAAACTAAGATAATTATCTTTGGCTTACTAGGAAGCCAAAAAAAAAAAAAAAAAGGAGGTAACTAGTAGTGTCACACTACAGAAAGGTCAAGGGGGATAAGATTAAAGAAGGTAGTCTATTGGGTTTGGTAATTGGGACGTCATCGGTGACCATCAAGATATCAGTTTCAATAGAATGACTGCAGGGAATTCTGAGATGAGTAGAAGTGAGGAAGTGAAAGCAAGGCGTGTCAATGACTCTTTCCAGAATTTGGCAACATATGAACGAAGAAACGTGCGGGTTGGTAGCTTGAAGGGTTATCAAAGTCAATGAAATTTTTTAGAACAAGAAAGACTAGATGTGTCTGAAGATGGGGCAAAAAGAGCTGGATAACAATGAGAGAGAGAAGGGTACTCTGGAAAGAGGGAGCTAGTTTGGATATGCTCCAGAATGAGCTAGAAGGAAACTGAATCAAGGGAGCCTATGGAAGGGTTAGCCTTAAAATGGGACAGAAAGGGGCCCTGAGGTAGGAGAGAAGGACTGGAGAGATGAGGGTGGAAAGCAGAGTGGGAAAGAGAGAGGGAACTTAGCATCAATGGCCCCCACTCACTCAGAGCATAAGTGGTCATTGCTGAGAACGAAGGGATTAAGAAGCAGAATAGCTGGACAAGTCCAGGCAAGCAGACAAAGTCAGCAGGCAGTCGATGAACCAACATGACAGGAAGTGGTGTAGGGATGAGTAAAGACCCTGCTGAGATTAGAGGGCAGGAACTGTAGTGGACAGAGACGGTCTCTGGCATTGCCTGAGGCTCACTCAGGAGAGTGGAACTGAGCAGATGGGAGGCAGGTCAGTAAGGGCATGACAACAACAAAGGCAGGACATTCACTCCTTCTGTGTCTACCTACACTGGTAGTCACAGTGGGGCACTCAATAAATGCTAAAGAGCAGATAGCAAGTCAGTTCTGCCCTTGACAGCCAGGGTTCTAGGCCATGCTTCTCAAACTAATGCGCATCTGAATTTCCTGGAAACCCTGTTCAAATGCAGACTATGATCCAGTAAGTCTGGGTGAGCGTGAGATTCTACATTTATAACAAGATCCCAGGTGATGCCTGCTGCTGTTCCATGGACCACACTTGAAAAGCAGCATTCTAGGGACTATGCCGGGGGCAGTGGGGGTTCACTGGTAGAATTCTCATCTTCCGTTCCCAGTCAATGTACCTTATGTGCAGCCACTACCCATCTGTCAGTGGAGGCTTGTGTGTTGCTATGATGCTGAACAGATTTCAGCAGAGCTTCCAGACCAAGATGGACTAGGAAGAAAGGCTTGGCGATCTACTTCCAAAAATCATTCTGTTGTGCAGGGGGTTGCCATGAGTCGAGGGTTGACCTGATGGCAGCTAACAGCCACAGGAGCTATCCCAGGATTCTCACTACTCATTGGCCAATACCCCAGTGAAGGAGATGAAGAGGAAAAACTGCTTCCATGAGCTCTGTGGTTGACTGTCAACTTCTGCACCAACAGAGGGGCTTCCTGTGGTGTTCCAAAGCAGCACCGAATCCCTTACTCAGGGTTTGGGGGTGGCTGAAGCAGTGTTTTGTGTTTGTTGGTTTTCACCCAACATATTTGCTCTCTCGATGACAACCTGCTTGCACTTTTGTTAAAACAGACTTCTCTTTCCTGAACAAATACTAACTGACCGTGTGGAGACGTAGCCCACCAGAGGCTGTGCATTTGCAGTAGATAATATGAAGCATTATACAAGTAAATGGTGGAAAGCCCACAGGATTTGGAAATTTGAAATGAATAAATAGCCCAGTGAAATAAAGGTGAGTGCTATCATGAGGGAGGCTAAAGATTTCCAGAAGGGGTGACTTGAGCTGAGTTTTAAAGAATGGGAGGCTCGACCCAAAAAGTCAAGGAGGGAAGAGCAAGAATGGCAAGTGTGGATGGGGCTTCATTCAGGGTGGCCAGAGCAGGGGGAGCGTGGCAGCCTCGGGAAGTGCCATCCCTCCCTACAGCACATCTTCAACAACCCACGGCTACCCCACGGGGGAACAGAGCAGCCACCCCCTCACCCTACCACATGAGACTGCCTCAAGTAGCTATACAGAGGGTTCAATATCTTGATTATCCAGTACAAAACACAGAACAGGAGCAGCAGATCCTGGGAAGGAGAGGAAGGAAGAGGCAAAGACGCTGGGCAAGCAGAAAAGGTATTGATCAGAGTGGCCTGTGACTCTAGATCAATTAGGAACAAAGACCACAAGGGGGCCAGGCGTGCGCATGGGAGGGAGGCCACCGTCAGCTGCAGCTCTTCCACCAAGTGAGCGGGGTGGAGGAGATGGTGCTTGGCTGCGACTCTGCTCTGAGGACTGACAGCAGGAAGGGGCAGCACACAAGTCAGCATCTGGTTGTTTGTTTGCCCACATAAATACTTACAAGGGGAAAACAAAACCCGCAGAAATGCAGTGCCCTACTGCCGTGCTTCTCAACCCTGGCTGCTCACTAGAAATACCTGGGGGAACTTTTTTTAAAAAACCACCCACACCACCAGCCCGATCCCAGAAAAACTAGATGGTGCCTGGCTACCAGCATCGACCACTCTGACAGGGATCACAAAAGAGGGTCCCGGACAAAGCAGGAGAAAAATGTAGAACAAAATTCAAATTCACAAAAAGAGACCAGACTTACTGGTCTGACAGAGACTGGAGGAACCCCTGAGACTCTGGCCACCGGACGCCCTGCTAACTCAGAACTGAAGTCACTCCCAAAGTCCACTTTCAGCCAAAGATTAGACAGGCCTAGAAAACAAGCAATAACACCCATGGGGAACCTGTTTCTTAGTTCAGTCGAGTACAGGAAACCAAATCGGCAACACCCGCTGAAAAGCAACGATGAGAAGGCAGGAAGGGACACGGGAACCCGGGGCGGAAAGGGGGAAAGTGCTAACACGTTGCGGGGATTGCAACCAATGTCACAAAACAATTTGTGTATAAATTTTTGAATGAGAAACTAGTTTGCACTGTAAACTTTCACCTAAAGCACAATAAAATTAAAACAATATATTATGAGCAATTTGTCAATAAATTTGAGAATTTAAATTAAAAAAAAAAAACAACAAAACACCAGCCCACACCAGGGACTCTTCATAAAGGTCAATGTTATGAAAAACATGGGAAGACTTTCTAGACTGATGGAGGTTAAGGAAACGTGACAACTAAATGCAATGTGTGATCCTTGATTGGATCCTGGATTAGGAGGGAAAAAAAAGCCACGAAGGACATTATTCAGCACACAGGGGAAATGTGAACATGAACTAAAATTAGATAATATTATAACTATGTTCTTGGGTGGGATTATGGTATTATGTTTGTTGTTGGTTGCCCCGAGTCGATTCCGACTCACAGTAACCCCATGTGACAGAGCAGAACTGCCTCACAGAGTCTTCTTGGCCGTAATCTTTATGGAAGCAGATCCCCAGGTCTTTCTCCCAAGGAGCCGTGGGGTAGATTTCAACCTCCAACTTTTTGGTTAGCAGCTGAGCGTTTAATTGTTGTGCCACCAGAGCTCCTTACTGTGGTTATGTCGGAGAACATATTTAGGGGTGAAGAACCACGATGTGTGCAACTTACTTTAAAGTAATCCAGCAAAAACGTGTGTAATACATACATGGAGCGGGAGAGAGAAAGAGAGCAGATAAGGCTAGCGTGGCAAACTGTTAACAAATGAAGAATCTTGGTGAAGGTTATATATATGTTCATTATAATACTTTTCTTTGTTCTTTTAAAACAAATCGTGGTGAATATATACATAACAAAATGTGCAAATTCAACAGTATCTACATGCACAATTCAGTGACACTGATTACTTTCATCATGTTGTGCAAACATTATCACTATCCTTCTCCAGATTATTCCACCACCATTAACATACACTCAGTAGCCCCTAAGCAACGCCATTAGAGTCACGGGTCGCTTACCATCCATGGTACGTTCTGTGACATAGGACGTTATGTGATTTGGACCTTGTGCAAACATGCCTCAATCGAGAGTAATAGCATTCACTGATTTTCCGTCTTCGTGTTGTTTAATAAACTTTTGTTTCACTTCCAAACTGATCCTTCTCCTTTGCTTCTTACTGCTGTCACTAGCTCTGGTTTTGCTGCATTTGGGAGCCGGGATGCACTTTATGGTAATATTTTCCAAAGAAAATTAAACAGAGATAACGCTACAACACTCAAGAGATGCACGATACACGAGATTGGAGGCGGCTGCCTACAAGTAAACACATACGTCGTTACATGGTAAACTTTTTATTTGTAAGCAGGGAAAGTTCACATTAAAAGAATAATAGAAGGTACAGTATGGTATGTACATAGGACAGTAACATAGGTGCTTATTATAACTGTAAAGACATATGTATTATAGGTTATGTAGGTACTGTACCATGATAACACCTGGCAGCACAATCGCTTTGTATATAAGAGGTATGCGATACACGTGTTGCACGCAGGAAGCTGTTGTGTTCACTACATCTGGTTATGTTGGCTACATCCCCTTTTCTGATCGGGATTTCTGAACTCTATTACATACCCTTATGGGACCACAAACGTGTATACGTGGTTGGGCATCGCCCAAACAGATGTTATGCAGTACATGACTGTATAGTACTTCTTCAACTTTCCCATACATTTGAAATTTTCCAAAGTAAAAAGTTTTTCTAAAAGAAATTCCCATGTTCGAATCTCATGCCACCCCACCCCACTCCCAAGACCAACTGAATTGAAAACTCAGTGGGTAGCCAGGGCCTCAGCATCTTATGAACGCTGCCAAAGAGGGCCCCAATGTGCAGGCAGGGGTGAGAACCATTGCTCTATTTCTTATCGGAGCTGGAAACACTTCTGACCTGGCAAAGGCTTGTTTTCACCTGTTGAAGGGGCCAGGAGGTTTTAAGGAGCCAGTGACCTGGTGGGTGTCTGTGCACCCGACTTGGCTCTGCATTGGGTGGGGGAGGGGGAAAGGGGAAGGGGGAGAAGGGCCAAGGGTAGAAGTGAGCAACCAGACACAGCTCAGTCATAGCAACCAGGGCACCGAGGGCAGATGAAGGAGGTAAGGAATGTGCACGACGAAATCTGTGTAGTAGATGTTCTTCAACTTCACTGCACACCAGAATCACTTGGGAGAAGTTTTAAAAATCCTGACGCCCAGTTAAGTCAGAATCTCTGGGGATGGGACCCAAGCAACAATATTTTTTAAAGCTCCCCACGCGATTCTACTGTACAGTCAAGTTTGAAAAGCTGTACCCTAAAAAGCACTTTGCAAATGTTAGTTAGCACAGTTAATAATCATGAGGCTGCTCACGATGATGGCTAACTACAGATTTTCTATTTTCATCCATGGCTTTAACTTCAAGTATCCCTAGCCAGCTCTTGAGCTGAGAATAGTAGTTCTGAAGCAGTTTCTTGAAAGACATAAGCTCATCTTTCTTTACAAGGCAAAAAAGTCCCTAATTTTTTTGTTATACCTGTGAACTATTTCCTAGTTCTGCAGGACTCTGTTGACTCATTAGCCCTATCACCTGCCATATGTAGCCAGTATTTAGACAAAACAAGGTAGGTGCCACCATGCCCCCTCTTCCCCCACACAGCTGAGCTGCTGCTGGTCTGTAGGCTTCCGACATCAGCCTGTGATGCGTCCCGACTCAGAGTGTACGAGGTGCACAAAGCGTGCTGTGCGAGAAGCCAGCGATTTGGTGTACTGGACTCTGTATGTCATCTATACATGTCTCAGGGGTGCACCTCCCGTGGAATGAGGCTGTCTTAGTCATCTAGTGCTGCTATAACAGAAATACCACAAGTGGGTGTCTTTAGCAAATAGACATTTATCTTCTCATAGTTTAGGAGGCTAGAATTCTGAATTTGGGGCGGCGGCTCTAGGATAAGTCTTAATCTCTCTGTTCACTGTCGGGGAAGGTCTTTGCTGCTTTTCAGCTTCTCTTCCAAGACTCCTTGATGATCACATGGCACATCTTCCCCTCCAAGTGTGCTTACCTGCTTTGCTTAATCTGCTTTTATATCTCAGAAAAGGTTGCTTAAGACACACCCCACACCAATCCTGGCTCGTTAACATAACAAAAAGGAGCCCTGGTGGTGCGGTGATTAAACGCTCAGCTGCTAACCCAAAGGTCGGCAGTTGGAAGCCACCTGCCGCTCCGCAAGAGAAAGGTGTTGCAGTCTGCTTCTATGAAGATTACAGCCTCGGAAACCCTGTGGGGCAGTTCTACTCTGTCCTAGAGGGTCATTCTGAGTCGGAATCGACTTGATGGCAATGAGAACATAACAAAGAAAACCCATTCCCAAATGGGATTATAACCACAGGTACAAACCCCCAAAAACCCAAACCTGTTGCCGTTGAGTCGATTCCAATTTATAGCAACCCCAAAGGACAGAGTAGAACTGCCCCACAGGGTTTCCAAGGCTGTAATCTTTACGGAAGCAGACTGCCACATCTTTCTCCTGAGGAATGGCTGATAGGTTCAAACTGCTGACCTTTCGGTTAGCAGCTGAGTGCTGAACCACTATGCCACCAGGGCTCCTCCACAGGTATAAGGGTCAGGATTTAGAACACATGGGAGACACAATTCAGTCCATAACAGAGGGCTAGCCTTCCACATTCTGGGTAGGAAAGGGCGGGGATGCCAGGTGACAGAGTGGCTGGTCTGTGTCCTGATGCTGCCTACACAGCAGGACACCACGGTGACCACCATGAGTCTCTGGTCATCAGAGAGGAGTTAATGCACACCCCTTCTCTCCTGGAAACAGCTCTCCAAATGGGCACAGGGGAAAACAATGCTCAGAATGCCCTGTCTAAGCAGGGTCCTGGAGGGTCCTAAGGCTGAGGGCCAGCAGGGGACTTTCTGCAAGGACTAAAGTCAGTGCGTTCCTCAGGCCCAGGACAGTGTATCTAGAGCAGGATAGCTTAAGGCAAATACGTGCAGCTTCCAACTCAGTGAAGTCCCCACTAACCTGCGAGGAGAGGACCCAGAGGACAGAGTAAGGAAGGAGGAGGGGAGGAAAAGAGGGGGAAGTTAGGTTCTTGGTGTCTGTTCACCTCTTAAGCTACTGCATGGTCTATGTCAGAAGCTCTTGACCTTGGCAGCCATTAGAATACCCTGGGGAGCTTTTCCAACCACTACTGTGTGAGCATTCCCCCGCCTTGACCAAATAAATGAGACTCCCTGAGGGTGGGGCCCCTGTAGCTGAACCTGTGGGTTTTAGAAGCTCCCCAGGATTCTAGCACGCTGCCAAGATTGAGAAACATGGCCTATGAGAACGATTCCTGACTGCTCCCGCCTGCATCTGACTTGGAGTCTAAGGAAGCCCCTGGAACCGCCTGTGGGACTAAGGCCAGCAGCCAAGCAGTGGGCCAGCCTGTGGGTGCTCCAATGTCACCCAGTCCTGGGTGCCCCAATATCACCCGGTCCTGGCTGCCCCAATGTCACCCAGTCCTGGTGATGATCTGGAGAAACAGACACTCATCCACTGCTGGTGGGAATACAAACTGCTTCAACCTCTTTGGGAAAGTAATCTGGCAATTTTTAGAAAAGTAAAAATTCATATCCTCTTTAACTCATTGATGTCGCTCCTGGGATATAAGCACACAAAGGTATTTATTGCAGGATTACTGGCAGGGGGCAAACAAAACTGGAAATATACAGAATGCCCATAAACATGGAAGTGACTGAATAAACTGTGTGTTCTATGCAACATTATGAGAGTTTGTGCAATTATTTTAAGAGAGATCTATAGCCATTGATCTAGAGGGATGTACGTGATGTGATGATATGTGGGGAAAAGACAAGTTATTGGAAAAAAATTTAAAAGGGGAAAAAAACTGAGTATATGTATGCATGCATGTGTATATATGTATTTATCTATGTTTAAATGTACCCAGGGAGTCCCTGAGTGCTGCAAACGGTTAAAGCACTCAGCTGCTAACTGAAAGGTTGGAGGTTTGTGTTCACCCAGAGGTATCGTGATAGAACAGGAGAAAAATGCAGAACAGAAGTCAAATTCTTAAAAAGTCCAGGCTTACTGGACAAGTTGAGACTAGAGGACTCCCTGGGACTACTGCCATGAGATACTCTTTAAATCTTGAATTGAAACTATCCCGAGGTCACCTTTCAGTGAAATAACAGATGGGCACACAAAATAAAAGATACTACTCGTGAGTCCAGTGCTCCATTAAAAAACCACCTATAGAGACTAAAAGGTCAATAATTACTCTAAAGCAAAGATGAGAAGATAAGGGAGCAGGGAAACTAGAGTACTGGAAATGAAACAACCAGAACGCAATTAAAGAGAATGCTGACACATTGTGAAAAATGGAACTAATATCACTGAATGATCTGTACACAAATTTTCAAACAGGAACCTAATTTTCTGTGTAAACTTTCACCAAAAACACAATAAAATATTAGTTAAAAAAGAGAAAAAAGAAATAAAAAATTACTAGTAACAGTAAGGGGGAAAAATACCCTATGGAGCACAGTCCTGCTCTGACACACATGGGGTCGCCATGAGCTGGAGTCCACTAGACAGCAACTGGTTTTGCAGTGTGTATGGAGATATGAGTGGAAGGATATAGACCAGGCTTTTTAACATTAGTTATGACAGAGTTAGAAATGGAAAAGGGTTGGAGGGCTTATTCATATTTTCTTCATATTATCTTTGCATTATTTTACTAGTTAAAATGAGGGCATACTGCTTTTATAATTAAAACAATAAGGAAAAATCAAAGAGCAAGCTCTGGGGTAAGAGTACCTAGGTTCAAATCCCACCATGTAGTACTAACTAGTTTAAGTCACTTAACCTCTCTGCCCCTCATTTGCCTCATCAATAAAAAAGGAACCACAATGATGTTCACATCTGAGGCTTGTTTTTGAAGTAAGATAATCCCATCAAGCACTTTGCACAATGCCTGGTATATTACATGCCACTTATAGTGATAACTTGATAAACATTGTTGATGTTTTGGAAGTTGTTGTTATAGAAAAACCGTACCTAGGCCACCAAGGACCACCCTCCATTTCTAGGTCAGCTCACTTCCTCCAGCAAAGAAAAAGACCCATTTTCACTCTCTACATAGCAGAGTGACGCCCCAATTCAGCCTTCCCGGGAGCTGAGATTGTAATGACTTCTTGTGGGCAGCCTGCATAGCACTCTGGATGGGCAGCACTCTTTATTACTTCCTCTAGCCCCAGAATGGGTCATGCTGTCCTGCTACCAAGTGACAACTCTGTTCTTGGTAGGGAAGTGCACGGGATCTCCTGGGAAGGGATGTCCTATAAACAAAAATAGTTACAATAATTATATAACTTCAGCCCCACTCAGCAATTGGCACTTGTGCAAAGGCTCACATCACAGACATGGGTTTGGTCCTGACCCTGGCCTGCTGGGAAGACAGGAACCAGAGCTAGTCAGAGTGATGAATGAACACCTGTGCTGCGCCCACCATGTGCTGAGTCAACAGTCTAGGCTTGATGACGGGTTCTGCATGCTCCCCCAGAAGGGGTGTGGCAGCATGCAAAGGTGGGGCCCAGTTCCTCTTTGGGGGCCACCTCCTCTACAGAACAATGGAGGAGATTCCTCATAGTCTTTGCTCAGAATACGTTTGCTTTTGATTCCAACAAACATACAACAGAATCCAACCAAGAGGATCAAAGTCTTGCCCTTTCATTACCTGTGATGATGGGAAAATGCTGGTAAAATCAAAATCCAGGGCCTCAGTATTCTCTCTGTTTGTTCTTCATCTAGAAGCAGAATTCAACGTAAGGCCAATCCTTTCACTCAACCAAAGGGTTGTAGTTTCCATGCAAACTCTTATCCCATGCATAGACCCACGCGTTGGGTGGTAACAGAGTGACGTCACCACTAGAACACCACGGTAGCGGGGCTGTTCTGGCCACGTGTTCCCCGCCCACCTCCCTGTGCTATAATCGGTGGTCATTGTC
Source organism: Dugong dugon (assembly GCA_030035585.1). Lineage (NCBI taxonomy): Eukaryota > Metazoa > Chordata > Mammalia > Sirenia > Dugongidae > Dugong > Dugong dugon. The sequence continues at coordinate 14,070,555 of CM057469.1, read as the reverse complement.
CTCCAGAATCTCATCATGGCTTCGACCATTTGGCAGATATAGAAAGGGAACAGTATGGTTTTTCTGTCCGTTTATAATAACGGCACTTTGCATTTCTATAGCACATTTAACTTATTCAGTGCATCTTCTCGTCTATTGCCTGCTCTTAACTAATGAAACAAAACTCCATGTGTCATCTAATTGTCTGTGCCACAGAGACAGCTTAGGAATCAGAGCCAGCGAAACTCGGCTGGAGGAGGATTAATGCCCCAAATTGCTTAAAGAATAACAAATCCCACATAAGTGGCAAATGGAGCAGGCATGAGAGCTGTGCAATGCAAGCATGCCATGGGGAGAAGATCGGGCTGAAGCATATGAATTGAGTCAATGCAGGCTGGGGGCCCGCAGGAATTCTCACCCGCACCGAAGGGCTCTCTTCTTTGCCCCGGCCTTGGTCTAGGCTGGTGCCTGGTTTTAATTTTAGGGAGGGACAGTGAGAGTTGAAAAAAGTGATAGGCAGAGATGGGGTAATGCTATCAGGGAATAAGAGGCTATTAGGATTTGGTGATATTGGCCCATTTCTTGGCCTAGAAACATGACCCAGATATGCTTCTTGCTTTTTCAGCACTTTGCAGAAGGACAAGAAGGAGTAGCCAGAAAGGTGAGCATTTGGGGGAGCAGAGTTTTTACCTCTCACCACATTTTGGAAAAGGAAGAATCTAGAAGCAAAGCTCCCACCAAGAAAAACAAGTTGGTCCGCAGAAGACTTGCGATGAGTCATCCTGTTGGGGTGACCATCCTCTCGGAAAGCAGGCACTCACTCCTTCGGTCCACTTGGGCTCCCGTTGGCAAATTACTGCTTTTACTCTAGTGCCATTTAGTAAATGATGGCTCTCTAAGTCAGACCCTGGGAATGCCTCCCCACCTGCACTGCCGCAGCCCGCGCACTCTCCAACTCTGTGATTGGCAACCTTGCTGCACGTTAGAATCACTGGAGGAGCTTTTTAAAGAAACAAAGCCCAGGCTGCACTCCAGACCGATTAAATCAGAAACTCAGGGGTGGAACCTAGACAACAGCATGTGTCCAAGCTCCCAGGTGATCCCAATGTGCAGGCGAGGTTGAGAAGCACCGGCTCTAACCGCCTCTGTTAGGATGCCCGCCTGATGGGCACCGAGGGTACTCTGACATGACAAAACCCACCACACCTGCACAGCAACAGCCACCGGCCTCTCTTTGGTCTCTGCCACTTTCCTTAATTCCATGCTCAGTAGTGAGAATTCAGCCTCATGCGTTATGAAAAGAATAGTCCAAGCCATTGTGTGGGGGCCGGCCTCATGTCACTAATCCATTTAGCTCATTAACATGAATCAGATGCCATGCTAGGCAATGCAGCAGATACAAAAATCAGGAAGACATGATCCCTACCTTCCAGAATAAAACTGTATAAGATACGTGTACAAGCAACTATAATATTTTTAAAACAAACAATCTGTTGCCATCAAGTCGATTCCGATTAATAGCAACTCTATAGGACAGAGTAGAACTGCCCCATAGGGTTTCCAAGGAGCAGCTGGGAGGTTCAAACTGCCGACCTTTTGGTTAGCAGCCAAATGCTTCAACCACTAGGCCACCAGGGCTCCATAATACAAGCAGGGGCAGATTAACCAGTGAGCAAGGTACAGCACTGGCTTACATTAAGCAAGGTGTGCACGGGCTTAACTGTGCTTACTTTCAAACCTGTAGTGAACAATCTTACCTGTTTTTCACCACATCTGTGATGTGGTGAAATCTATGTGACATTGTTCACTATGGATTAGTAAGTAAGCCCAAGTGTACCCTGCACACTGGGTAAGCTGGCTCTGTATAAGATATTGTGAGCTCAGGGCTCTGAGAGAATTTCAGATGGGAATTCAGAGAAAAAGCAAGATCTGTTTTAGCTGGACTGAGCATGTCTTCACAACAAACACATCACACACACACACACATACTTATCCCCCTCAGTGCATAATACAGGACAACGTACATAGTACTAGTACCAGTCCCAGTTACTGTTGAATCAGTCCCACGTATGTCAGAGCAGAACTTGCCCCATAGGATTTTCAATGGCTGATTTTTCAGAAGGAGATCACCAGGCCTTTCTTCCAAGTCTCCTCTGGGTGGACTTGAACCTCCAACCTTTTAGCTAGCAGCTGAGTGCATTAACCGTTTGCACCACCCAGGGACAAATGAATAAATTCCGGTTGATATACAAGACATAACTAAGTCACTGGAACACATATTCTAAGAGGCCATTAAGGCTGACACCTAGGACTCATTAGCTCCCTTCTCCAAATTCCACCATACCTAGCCCTCTCCGGGTACCATTTAACATCACATCAACTCCTAGTCTTGCCCCGCCCCAACCCCCACCCCGTATGGCAAACTCCACCCTCCACAACCCCCACACGGTTCTTGAAGTTCACTGGTGCACAGAGGCAGCTGTGCGCCCTGCACTGTGTGCTCTGCCAGCTGAATCTTTCCCTGTGACAGACATCTGCAGTTGTCCTCCAGTACCCATTCTCCCTTCACTCTGGGATCAAATCCCTGATTTTCAGCTGAGCACATGTTGTTGTTGTTGAGTGCCCTTGAGTCAATTCTGGCTCATGGTGACCCCATATGACAGAACTGAACTGCCCCATAGAGTTTTCTAGGCTGTAATCTTTACGGAAGCAGATCACCAGGTCTTTCTCCTGAAGAGCTGCTGAGTGGGTTTGAACTGCCAACATTTCAGTAAGCAGCCAAGCACTTTAACCATTGTGCCATCAAAGCTCCTTGTTCAGCACACAGTCCTCCACCACCAACAACCAAATAAAGACTAGATGTGATCATTTGACTAAGAACCAATGAGTTAAGTGAAAGTGCTGTGTGCAACTTTTTTTTCTTTTTTTCATCTTTCTTTCCCATACGAAAATTTATACATACATTGTTATGTGATTCTAATTGCTCTCCCCATACTGTGACAGCACACTCCTCCTTTCCACCCCTGATTCCCCATGTCCGTTCAACCAGCTCCTAACCCTCTCTGCCTTCCCATCTCACCACCGGACAGAAGCTGCCCGTTTAGTCTCTTGTATCTACTTGCGCTAAAAGGCTCACTCCTCACGAGTATCACTTTATGTCCCACAGTCCAGTCCGATCTCTGTCTGCAGAGTTGGCCTCAGGAATTGTTTTAGTTCTAAGCTGATAGAGAATCCAGGGGTCATGCTTTCTGGGGTTCCTCCAGTCTCAGTCAGACCATTAAGTCTGGTCTTCTTACTAGAATTTGAGTTCTGCACCCCACCTTTTTCCTGCTCCATCCGGGACTCTCTGCTGTGTTCCCTGTCAGGACGTTCATCGGTGGTAGCCGGGCACCATCTAGTTCTTCTGGTCTCAGGCTGATGAAGTCTCTGGTTTATGTGGCCCTTTCTGTCTCTTGGGCTAATACTTTCCTTGTGTCTTTGGTGTTCTTCATTCTCCTTTACTCCAGGTGGTTGGGACCAATTGATGCATCTTAGATGGCCACCTGCAAGCTTTTAAGACCCCAGATGCCACTCACCAAAGTAGGATGCAGAACATTTTCTTAATAAGCTTTGTTACGTGTGTAACTTCTGGGTTGTGTCCTTCAAGGAAATGTCCCTTTTCCTCTTCCCTCCTCCATTCTGCTGAGGAAAGAGGTCATGGTGTGAAGTCCTTGTGGACCATGTGAACAGGGAAGCACCCTAACGACAGCAGAGTTTAAGAAGCAAGAGGAGCCTGGGCTTCTAACGACCTTGTGAGGCAAAGTCTCACTGTCATTTACCTTCTAGTGTGCTCCGTCTCGTTTTCACACCGTCATCTTGTTGGGTCCCTTTCACTCACAACCGAACCCATATTCCGATACACTTTCCTGCCTCCAACATGTCTGACATACCTGGAGTCCCCTTTTACATTAATAAGAGATGAAAGATATTACAAAAACCCAAATTATTTCTGTCAGAATGGTCAATGATTTGGTGACTTCTCATAACAAAACTGCCCAGAGTCTGTAAGTTTTTATTGCTTTGAAGGTCGGGATGTGAGAATCTGCTTTGCCCATGGATACAATAAATTGACCAGCCTACTTTTTCTGGTCCACACAGTCTGTGGAGACTACAGGAGAGACTGAGTGATCATCATTCTTGGTTACTGGCCCTGAAGAGACTGGGCCCTAGTGTCAGGGCAAGAAGTAAAAGTGTGGAAAATAACCAGCTCCTAAATATGGAAGTAGCAAAGTATAACAGAGTGAGCACGGGCTCTGGAGCCAGACCTACTAGCTGGGTGACCTCGAGCAAGTTATTTACCATCTGTGAGCGCATATAATTCCACCCAACTCACAGGGTTGCTGTGAAGATTGCAGGGCTCCTCCATAAACCTATTGAACCTGAACTTCTTGGGGTTGGGGTGACTCAGGAATCTGTATTTTTAATACGCTCTCCAGACGCAAGTTGAGACCCAGCCAGGTTTGGGAACTGCTCTTGAGGATGCACCCCAAGGTTGCTGATGGTTTCAGGGTTTCTCCCTCCACCACCATGAGGGCTGCTGGACTTCCTCACTTTGTAAAGCTGGTTGTGCCAGCCCTACATTTAATTCAGAAGCTTCAGTCATGTCTTGGGTCAAGAAGATGATCTCTCCGCACACAACCAGGACAGAACCAGTTGTGCGTTTGCTCCTGGAACCCAGGGCTCAGCTTATCCTGGACAGTCTATAGAGGAGTTGGCAATTGGCCTCATTTGCCTGCTGACTGCCAACCTTTCTGGGTTGGAAGCTTTTCTCCCTTCTGTCTCACCTTAACAGATCCAGTTCTCCAGACCCTGGGAGCCACCTTGGGAGCTGCTTATGAATACCAGCACATCCACCAACTATTCCAGTCACCAGATATTTCCCATGTTTCTCCATCTTGGCTGCCCATGAGACGCACATAGAGGACATTTTCAAAATACAGCTGAAATGGACCGCTCCCCCAGACCTACGGCAGCAGAACTTCTGGAGGTGGTTCTTAAGCAGATGTATGTTGAAAAATAGCCACAGGTGATTTTGATATGAAACCACCAGTTCCACTAATGGCAAATACAAACGAACGGTGGACTCTTAACATTTGCCACTTCCTGATTCTATATGATAGAATAGTATATGATTTTTCACAACAAAGGCAGCAGAGTTTCACTGAAGATTACAGGTGGCCTTTCTAGTAACTGATGAGAATTCCTGGGTGTCGAATAGCGAGAGTGGCACAATGAAGCCGTGTTGAGATGAGGGTGCTAGGCAGCGGGCTGGGCTCACTCATCAACTAAGTAACATGCTCCTGCACTACTCCAGAAACATGCAGGGTTCGGATTCACGACACAGCTATATTACAGATCATCCCACGTAGCAGACCATCTCTCAAATAATCAGATTTGTGGAAGGGAAGTCTCTCACAATGATCAGAATTGTGGAAGGGAAGTCCTTGAATATCTAACCATAGTAAATGAGACCATCTCTTATGATGTTAAGGAGCTCAGATTTCTGTACAGTTGTCATGACAAGAATATGCAGAATACTCATTGAAAGAGCCCTAGGGTACTCTCCTCACCCCTGCAGCCCTGCTACAGAGGTTAATATTGCCTAAGCAGGGCCTGCCTCCCATGAACCTACATGAAAAGAGGCCATTTTTCACTGAAGATCTGCTTTTTTTTAAATAACCCAGGATCTTTACCACTACTTTTGCCTGGAACTCCAGAATATAAATATGTGCAGTCCTGCCCCAAGGCCTATCAGGGAGGGGAGATGCCAAATTGGTGCAGGCTTGTACCCTGGGGGGAGGGAGGAAATAAAATCCACTCTTAGTAAATGCTACTCAGTCACAGAGAAATTACAATTGATATACGGTAGAGATGGGAGAAGTGTTATTTATTTCAGTGTTATTCATTCAACTATGGATTCAGCCCCTACATCAGCCAAGCCCTATAGATACAACAGTGAGCAAGGAAGGGGTGGGTCCTGTCCCCAGAGGGCTTGCAGTTGAGCAGGGTTCTGTCCAGCTTCTGTGACCTCAGACTCTGAGAAGGGCACTGCAGCCAAGCTGACAGAGCAGCCCAGGACACACTGGTTCTGATGTCATCTCCCCACTTGGTCTACTGGGTCTCAACTTCCCCATGTGAAATAAGGGCTTTGGCTGGATGGCATCTAAGGTGCATTCCAGTTCTAACATTTCATCTCCTGGTCATATACTGACCAGCAACCATCTGTGTTCTACTTTGTGCTAAGCTCTAGGGATTCAAAGATGAATAAAACCTTGTGTTCCTTCTTTGTAGTGCTCACAAACGAGTGGGAGAGGCAGCGTCCAAAGAGACAATGATGCAGTGCAGTAAGTGCTACAATAGAGATGTAGCCCCTCCCTCAACATCTAAAAGTTATATTACCATCCTAGAGAAAATCTACAACATTCCCAAGCCCATGCATCTTAATTCCCTTCCTATGGCTATGTGGTAGACTGACAGCATTCATGCCTCCAATTATGGGGCCCTGGTGGTACAGTGGTTAAGAGCTACAGCAAGCTACAGCTGCTAACCAAAAGGTTGGTTGTTCGAATCCACCAGCCACTCCTTGGAAACCCTCTGGGGAAGTTCTAGTCTGTCTGTCCTACAGGGTCACTATGAGGTGGAATTGACTCAAAAGCAACAGGTTTATTTCTTTTGTTTGTTTATGACTCTAATCAGCAGCCTCCTGTAGCCATGCACTCTGCCCTACAACTTTTTAGTCCACCTCCCACTCTAACCCTGGGCTTGGCCATATGACTTGCTTTGGCCAATAGGACATTTGTAGATTTGATGCAACAGGAGCTTGAAGTGCCTGTGCATTTCCACCTCTTCTCTTGCTTCACTTCTCTATGACCACTGTGAGAATGAGCCTGGGGAGGAGGTGTGGAACAGAGCCAACCATCCCAGCTGAGGCCAGCCTAAAATTTGTTAATAGTTGGCCAACCACCAGACACATGAACGAGGCCCTGCCAAGACCAGAACAGTCCAACCAAGCCCAGCCAAGATCAATGGAACCTATCAGAGGACCTACAGACAACAATATAAATGGTTGTTGTTTTAAGCTGGCTTACCTTATAATTGTATCAATAGAGAACCAGTAAGGATAGCGTCAATCTGTTACCCAGATTCAAGTGAAAAGTTCATACACTGGAGATTTGTGAGTCCCTGTGTGGTGCAAACGGTTAGCACTCGGCTGCTAATGGAAAGGCTGGAGGTTCAGGTCCACCAAGAGTGCCTCCGAAGAAAGTCCTGGTGATCTACTTCCAAAAAATTAGCCATTGAAAACTCTAAGGAGCACAGTTCTACTCTGACACACTTGGGGTCTCCACAAATCAGAATCGACTGGACAGCAACTGGTTTTATTTCATTTTTTATTTTTTTATTGTGCTTTAGGTGAAAGTTTATAGCTCAAGTTAATTTCTCATACTAAAATTTATACTTATATTGTTATGTGACACTAGTTGCGATCCCTACAATGCGATAGCACAGTTCCCCTTTCCACCTGTGTTTCCCAGGTCCATCGAACCAGCTCCTGTCCTTTTCTGCCTTCTCAGCCTGCCTCCGGGCAGGAGCCACCCATTTGGGATCTCGTGTATCTGCTTGAACTAAGAAGCACACTCTTCACAAGTATTATTTTATGTTTTATAGTCCAGTCTAATCTTTGTCTGACAAGTGGGCTTCGGGAATGGTTTTAGTTCTGGGTTAACAGAGCACCTGGGGGCCATGGCTTCGAGGGTTCCTCCAGTCTCAGTCAGACCATTAATTAAGTCTGGTCTTTTTACATGAATTTGAGTTCTGCTCCACACTCTTCTCCTGCTCCATCAAGGACTCTCTGTTCTGTTCCCTGTCAGGGCGGTCATTGGTGGTAACCAAGCATCTAGTTCTTCTGGTCTCAGGCTTATGGAGTCTCTGGTTTATGTGGCCCTTTTGTCTCTTGGGCTAATATTTTCCTTGTGTCTTTGGTATTCTTCATTCTCCTTTGCTCCAAGTGGTTTGGGACCAATTGATGCATCTTAGATGGCTGCTCGCATGCTTTTAAGGCCCCAAACGCCACTCACCAAAGTGGGACGCAGAACATTTTCTTAATAAACTTTGTTACGCCAGTTGACCTAGATGTCCTCCAAAACCACGGTCCCCAGACCCCAGCCCCTGCTACTCTGTCCCTTGAAGTGTTTGTTTGCGTTCTGGAAACTTCTTAGCTTTTGGGTTAATCCAGGCAACTAGTTTTAGCTGCAAAGAATGGCACTTGGTACTTCAAGTATGCAATGGGGCTGCTTCGCCTGCTGTTCCCCGGGGAGAGGAGTGAAGTGAGGACAGGGCTCCTTAACCAGTTCCCTCCAGCTTCTGGTTCAGCAACCCCATGACAGCACCACTATTTACGCAGCAAGTAAAATGTTCCATCTTTCCCTCTGACTAACAAGGAGTTTGCCACAGAGAGCATCTGAAAATAAATTATACATGAGACACAGTTTCTGAACTAGTTGCAAGTTTTGTTCCAGTGTATTTTCACTTTCCTTTAAACAGCCCCTCCAGGGGTGAACTACCCTACCAAGAAGTTAAATGGAACTGGAAAAGGGCCTTAATGGAATCCACTTGGCCCATGAATGGTGAGCCAACCGTATTATAGGGGCCCTGAGGCCCTATGTGGCTTTTGGTATTGGTATCTTCCCTTTAAAATAGTCAAGCAATGTTACTCAAGGGGTGTGTTTCAAAGAGAATCAACAATTTCCCCCATAATGTGGTGGTTAAAAATGTGGACTCTGGTCAGAAGGGCTTGATTTCAATTCAAATCCCAGATCTACCACACACGAGACAGGAGACCCTGGGACATATACTTAATCTCTCGAAGCCTCAAATTTCCTCATCTGTTTAGTGGGCTATGAACAGCGCCTACTTCTTAGGGTTGTTGTGGGGATTAAAAGAGTTAGTATGTTTAAAGGCCACTTAGTAGTCACTCAAGAAATGTAAGCAGCTATTGTCACACTTACAAAATTCCCCAAGCAACAGAGAATTCTGATCTGGAAAACTTCTGGGAGTCAAGAATGGCCTCTCGAAGGCATTTCACACATCTGTCTCTGAGGTTATGAGTCCCTCTTCACTCTGTTATGTCTCTCAATTAAAACACGCCATCCCCCCAGAGCGCGGCAGGAAGGATGGCATTAACAGCTAAAAAGACTTGAAATCAAATGAATCCCTTGTGGCAGGGAGTGCCAGTAATTAGAGAAAAGGCACAGTCTTCTGCATTCTTCCTAGTAGTTAAATCATGCACCAAAGCAACACTGATCTTTCTCTAGGTTCTGGCATATAAATGCATCTAGTAGCCTCCTCTGAAGTCAAAGAAATTGGGACAGAGCTTGAAAGGTCTATTTGTAAATTTGAAGAGCCAGCAGAACAGCTGCTCTGTGACACAGAATAAAATCACTTTTTAAAAAAATGGCGTGTTTTCTGTACCAGTTAGCTATTGCCATAATGATGCTGCATAACAAATCACTCCGAAAGTCAGTGGCTAAAAACAACAATCGCTTCTTGTTCACACGTCTGCAGGTTGGCTGGGAGTGCCCTGATTAGTGGGCTGAGCTCTGGCTCCAGGTGGGTTCAGGTCTGATCCCCCCATGCCTCCCATCCTCCTTGCGCTAGCAGGTTAGCCCCATGGTAAACACCAACTGCTCTTCTTTTTTTCCTTTTTTTTAATTGTGGTAAAAATATACATAACAAAACATATGCCATCTCAACAATTTCTATATGAACAATTCAGTGACACCGATTACATTCTTCAAGTTGTGAAACCATTCTCGTTGTCTTTTTCCAAAGCATTCCACCACAATTAACATAAACTCAATGCCCCCTAAACAAAAACTGCCCTCTTCCCCCTCCCTCTCACCCCTGGTAACCACTAATAACCTTTGGTTTCTATATATCTGCTTATTTCATACAAATGAGATCATGCAGTATTTGTCCTTTGCGATGGACTCACTTTGCTCGGCATAATGTTTTCTAGGTTCATGCATGTCGTGGCATGTATCAGGACTTCGTTTCTCTTGATGGCGGAGTAATATTCTATTGTATGTGTGTACTACATTTTGTTTATCCGTTCATCTGATGATGGACATTTTGGTTGTTGCCACTTTTTAGCCATTGTGACCAGTGCTGTGGTGAACTTTGGTGTACAGGTTTTGGTTTGCTTTCCTGCCTCCACATCCAATGACTCTTAAGGTCTCAGCTTAAACTTGCACACTCAGATTCCTGCCCACATTCCACCGGGCAAAGCCAGTCACATGGACGAGCCTACTACCCGGGGGAAGGGAAATACACTCTGCTTCTAGTAGGAGGAATTGCAAAACCATGTGGCAAAGGTCCTGGGTACAGGCAAGAATCCCCACTCAGATGGGCTGCACTTGGTTTAATGCTCTGCTGTCACGGTCCTAAAATTCTTAATTTTTTAACAAAGGGACTCTGATTTTCATTTTCACTGGGCCCTGCAAACTGGACCAGTCCTGGACACAGAGTAGGATGAAGAATTCAGAACCATAATGGAAATTTCACATCGAACAAAACTAACTCTTCACCGTGAAAGTGTCGTATCCATTCCTCCTCCCCTCCAAGCCCTGCTTTCAGAACCGTATCATGGAATTTCTGCCATGGAGTCGAGCGTCACCAACAGATTCACTTTATGTCTTGACTCCTCCCCAAGACAGATGTGGATCTGAGAAGCATAACGGGGGAGGGCCGCGGTAACACGGGGCCTTATCACCTCTGTGGTCTTTTCATTATTAAATTTGGAGCACTCGCCCTCCGCCATCCTGGTGGTGGCTGTTGTTGTTGTTAGCTGCCATCAAGTTGGCCCCCAGCTCATGGTGACACCATGCACGACAGCACAAAACTATGCCCAGTCCTGGGCCATCCCCATGATGGGTTACAGATCAGACTGTCGTAGTCCATTGTGGTCCATTGTGATCCATAGGGTTTTCACTGGCTGATTTCCGAAGTAGATGGCAGGCCTTTTCTCCTAGTCCATCTTAGTCTGGAAGCTCTGCTGAAACCTGTTCAGCATCATTGCTGCTGTGTGCCGTGGAGTCGATTCCAAGTCATAGTGACCCTATGATAAAGTAGAACTGCTCCATAGGGTCTCCTAGGCTGTAATTTTTTCAGGAGCAGATCCCCAGGTCTTTTCTCCCATGGAGCCATTGGTGGGTTTAAACTGCTAACCTTTCAGTTAGCAGCCCAGGGCTTAACTAGTGAGCCATCAGGGCTCCTTGGAGTGGGGTCAGCCCCTGGTAGGGGCTGGTGGGCCAGGGCTTGCCAGGTGTGGGTAGGCTAACCCATGCAACAGATAGACCCTTCCCACAGACTGCTCCTCCCACAAGGCATCATAGCAACACACAAACCACCACTGACAGATGCCTGGTGGCTGAGCATGAAGTGCATTGGCTGGTCCTGGTTGCACCTTCCCAACGAACTCAACCTCCTTCACTCTATTCACTCATCTTCCTCCACCACATCCCAGTGCCACTGCACAGCTGACCATACACTAGCACTTCCTACGTTCACAAATGTCAGACAATTGTAGTGGACTGGACAAGGGCTCGAGAATCACAGCCTTACAGAACAGAAGAGACACCCCGAAACCATGCAGTTAGGTGCCCCTCTCAATCTAACTCAGTCTAACTTGAAACCCTCTCAGATACATGGTTGTCTAACTGCAGAAGTCCTCTTAAAGTGTTCAAAAGCAAAGATGTCACTTTGAGGATGAAGGTGCACCTGACCCAAGCCATGGTGTTTTCAGTTACCTCATATGCATGCAAAAGCTGGACAATGAATAAGGAAGACCGAAGAAGAACTGATGCCTTTGAATTGTGTTGATGAAGAATACTGAATATACCCTGGACTGCCAGAAGACCAAACAAGTCTGTCTTGGAAGAACTACAGCCAGAGCGCTCCTTGGAAGTGAGGATGGCTAGACTTCATCTCACATACTTTGGACATGTTATTAGGAGGGATCAGTCCCCAGAGAAAGACATCATGCTTCGTAAGGCAGTGGGTCATTAAAAAGGGGAAAACGCTTGACGAGATGGATTGACACAGTGGCCACAACAATGGGCTCAAATGTGGCGACGATTGTGAGGGTAGTATTTCGTTCTGTTGGACATAGGGTTGCTATGAGTCAGAACCAATTCGACAGCACCTGTCATGGATTGAATTATGTCCTCCAAAAAATGTATGTATCAGTTTGGCTGGGCCGTGATTCCCAATATTGCGTAGTTATCCTCCATTTTGTGATTGTAATTTTATGTTAAAGAGAATTAAGGTGGGATTGTAACACCCTTACTAAAGGTCACATCCTTGATCCAATGTAAAGGAGTTTCCCTGGGGTGTGGCCTGCACCACCTTTTATCTTACATGAGATAAAAGGAAAGGGAAGCAAGCAGAGAGTTGGGGAACTCATACCACCAAGAAAGCAGTGCCGGGAGCAGAGTATGTCCTTTGGACCCAGGGTCCCTGCGCGGAGAGGCTCCTAGTCCTTGGGAGTATTGATGAGAAGGCCCACAGAGAGGGAAAGGCTTCCCCTGGAGCTGATGCCCTGAATGTGGACTTTTAGCCTCCTTTACTGTGAGGAAATCAACTTCTCTTTGTTAAAGCCACCCACTTGTGGTATTTCTGTTATAGCAGCACTGGATGACTAAGACAGCACCTAACAACAACAACTTGGTTGAAAGAATATGGACATTGCACAGCCCTCTAGGGCAACCAATCCCAAGGATTAACAACTCATGAAGAAAGTTTCTCTTTGTTCTCATACCTATCTCTTGGACTCTAATTTAACCTCATTTCCTCTAAATGTCCCAAAAAATGGCGATGCAACAGGAGGCCCCTGTCAGTCTTCTACCCCCAGGATACTTTATGTACTTGGAAGCAGACATCAAACCAGCCTGTGTGTTCCATGCTGCTTCCAGCTCCCCAGCCTGCATTTTAGAGCCAACCCACGGAGCCCACAACATGCTCCAGTGGAGAGAGGAGCACAAGAAGCAAGTGGCTCTTGCCATGAAAAACGAATCACAAACACAAGTCAACACAAGAATCCTACAGTTCACACAATTACCCAAAGAACACATTTTCTGATAATTATAGAGCTAAAAATGGATCCACTTTGAAAATCCTTTCCTTTCTCCCAAGAAAGCTGAGGAGGTGGTTTAACGACAATCAGCTGCTGAGATGCATCACACTCTGGGGTATTTAGGAGACTAGTTCCAAGAAATTTCTTGGAAGGTACAGTTCCCAGAAAGTGGCGATGCTGACTAGACCCACTGACCCTCCCTACCATCCCCAGTACACCAAGCCAGCTTGGGAATCGAAACTCGGAAGTTCATTCAAAATGAGAGAAGAAGAAGGGAGGAGGCCCAGGTCTGTCACATCTTGTGAGGCTGCTCAGCCACCGAACGGCAATTGCCTAAGAAAATGGAAGTAGGCTTTAAGGGGGATGCTTCCAGGCAAGAATTACCTTAGCCTGATTCAGCACAAAGAGTGTGCTTAAACCTACTGCCATCGAGTCGTTTCCGACTCATAGCAACCTTACAGGACAGAGTAGAACTGCCCCATAGGGTTTCCAAGGAGCAGCTGGTGGATTTGGACTGCCGACCTTTTGGTTAGCAGCTGAGCTCTTAACCACTGCACAATCAGGGCTCCAAGAGTGTGCTTAGGGATGTTAGAAGGGATTTTAGGCAGAAGTTAATAATAATAAAGGAGCTCTGGTGGTACAGTTGTTAAGTACTCAGCTGCTAAGCAAAAGGTTGGCGGTTCGAACCCACCAGCTGCTCCTCAAGAAAAAGATGTGGCAGTCCGCTTCCGTAGGATTTGCTGTTGTTGTTGTGTGCCCTCAAGCCAATTACAACCCATAGCGACCCTACAGGACAGAGTAGAACTGCCCCATAGAGTTGCCAAGGCTGTCATCTTTATGGAAGCAGACTACTACATCTTTCTCCTGTGGAGCTGCTGGTAGGTTCGAACCACCAACCTTCCAGTTAGCAGCCAAGTGCTTAATCTCTTCATCATCAAGACTCCTCCACTAAGATTACAGCCTTAGAAACCCTACGGGGCAGTTCTACTCTGTCCTATAGGGCTGCCATGAGGCAGAATTGACTCAATGGCAACAAGATTTTTAAAAAAATAATAATATTTAATATATATTGAGCACTTATAAGCTAGATGCACATGTATTATCTCATTTAATTTTCACAGCTCTATGAGGGGGCAGCCCCCTGGTGGCATTTGTTTAAGCATTTGGCTGCTAACCAAAAGGTCGGCAGTTCGAACCCACCAGCGACTCCGTGGAAACCCTATGGGGCAGTTCTACTCTGTCCTGTAGGGTTACTGTGAGTTGGAATTGACTTGATGTCAATTTTTTTTAATAATAATAAATAATAATAATAATATTTAATATATATCAAGTACTTATAAGCTAGATGCATATGTATTATCTCATTGAATTTCACAATTCCATGAGGGGGTACTGTTATTATTACCCCCACTTTTGAGGCATACTGAGGCACATGCTGTGGGTTGTACAACTAATAAAGGCAGAGGCAGGGTTTGGAAACAGCAGTTGCCGGCACACTTCGCCACCACCCTGCCTCACCTCTCCAGTTGAGGAACCCGAACTGCTACGAGAAGGCATCCATAAGGTTAAATTACATACCACAGATAGGACAGAGAGCATAAACATAATTGAAGGGAATGGGGTAGGAGGAGCAGTAGGTTAGAGGCCGTCTATGTCAATAATGAATACAATACAGAGTTAAAAATGACTTCAAAAGACAAATCTAATGCAAGCAGTAAATGTAGTAAGATACATACATTTTGTACTATGTCGTGGACAATATTGGACTGAAGAAATAAACAAAGTTATTGACTCTCCCCAGATTACCAACAGGAGGATTCAGATAATAGATGTGTCAGAAATCGAGCTCGCATTCGTTCATTCACTTAATAAATATTTATTGCACACCATCAACAGGCAGCACATGCTTATTTTTCTATGTCACTGCAGATGACAGTGGACAGATCAAAGCTGTCGTCCTGCCAGAACTTACATTCTATGGGGAGTAGACGGCCCTACATGCCCAGCACTTAAGTGGGTCTCTGAATTACCAAATCAAGCAAAGGAACATGGAAGGTACAGCCAGGCCTCCACGGCCGGACCCTCTAAAGCCAATCAACTGAAATTACATTCAGAAAGAAATCATGCCGACATCAACGAAAAGCACTACAGGTACCCAGGGCACACGAAAACAGCGGCAAAAAACTAACAGCTAAATAGCCCAAGAACAGATGTGCTCGCAGGGAGAGGGCTGGAGCAGAAGGAAGGTTCCACAAGGAAATAAAGCACAAGGCTTGTTTCTGCCTCAAGTTTACTAAGGGGCACTCACCACTCCAATGCAACACCCGTGGGAGCTAGAAAACCATGCAGCTGTAGGAGTGTGTGAACGCACGCAGTTATAACACCTCAAAGTACAGAGGTCAGTGTTTCATGTCCTTTGATGTCTAGCTTCAACTTTCCTCCCAGGAACTCCAGATGGTATGTTACCCGTTGCTGTCTAGTCAATTCCGATTCATAGCAACCCTATAGGACAGAGCAGAACTGCCCCACAGGGTTTCCAAGGTTGTAAATCTTTATGGAAGGGGACTGCCACATCTTTCTCCCATGGAGCAGCTGGTGGGTTCGAACCACTCACGTTTGGTTAGCAGCCAAGTGCTTTAACCACTGCACCACCAGGGCTCCTGATGGTACATTAAGGATGGCAAAACAAGGTGGGGGGACAACTTGGAGTTTGAAAGACAAACCTATGATTTAGTCTTGATCTAGCTCTATCCCACTCACGTGTTGAGTCTTAAAGAACAAACTAGGAACTGTGGAAGAGACAGCTGGAGTGGGTTGTGTGTCTAAGATACTATCTGGGAAAACAATTTACAAATTCCTGAATTACCCTTAATACCAAACGTTATATGTCAGTTTCTTAGTCCTGCTTTGTTCATTTGTTAACCAGCTGCTTCATAAGCAAGTCTCATCCGAGCACACTTCCCTGCTGTGAAATCCGAGATGCAGAATTCTAACCTGCTGGGCTTCTTAGAAAACATTAAAGGACAAGCAATTAGCTAGGGGGAAAAAAAAAATCAGTTCTTGATTAAGCTCTCTCTCCAAATGAAAGGTACCGTTACTGAAATATAGAAAAAAAAAGTCCAAAGTTTGCAAAAATTCTCTTATATCGATGTTGGCGTAGTATGTAATTTCTCTCATAAGCACATAGGGCTCAAAAATCTCCTTTTGCCTGGTTTATTTCCATCATGAATTCTTGTCTGTAGTTTCTACAATGTGTAAAAACCCATAGGCTAAACAACAGGAATACTTCATACATTTGACAAATAAAGATGTGAATGCTGAAAATAAAGAAATAGATAACAAATAAATAAATTTTTTTAAAAACCTCCTTTGTGCTGACAGATGGGTTTCCTGTGGCCTGTGGCCCACCACTCTGTACAGAAGTCAGGGCCGTCCTTTGGCTAAAGGCTATGCATGTCGCTTATTATACCCGTAAGTTGCTATTTTCTACACTTTGCCCCCAAAAGCACACACTTTCCTGACTGCAAAGTGACGGACTGGTCTCCCTGCCCCAGGGGCCCCCTAGCCCTGTCATGGAGATGCGCCAAATACCAAGCTCCAGCCACACGTGCACACATGAATACGCGTGCAGGCGTGTGCTTCCTGAATGGTTTAGAGCAGCTGTGACCCACAGCCATTCAGAGCAACTCTGCAAATGGCTCTGCTCCCTCTTTCAAATCACGTCCCCCCTCACTCTTCCAATGCCCCCAGTGATGCTCCCAATCAAACTGCAAAGCTGAGTGACAGGCTGAAACCTCAAAGGAAACCCAGCATCCAGTTCAAAACGTCCCTACGTGAAGAGGGAGCGTGCCTGAGCCCAGCACCGGAAGGAACACGGGGTGAGGTCACATCAGCTGTGAAGCCATCCATCACCACAAAGATGCCTCTAAATCCAACCAAAGGACACTTGCGAATACCCAGTGCTGCCTGATGCTTTGACTGATGGCCACCCTTTAATTAGCAACTCTTGTCTTTGGAAACCCTGGTGGCTTCATGGTTAAGTGCTACAGCTGCTGACCAAAAGGTTGGCAGTTTAAATCCACTAGGTGCTCCTTGGAAACTCTACAGGGCAGTTCTACTCTGTCCTATAAGCTCACTATGAGTTGGAATTGACTCGAGGGCAATGAGTTTTTTGGTTTGTTTTTTTTTTTGGTCTCTGGAAATTTCCAAAGAGCTGATCCCTAGCTCCCACTCCCCTGCCCCTGCCACCATTCACCTTCCCAGGGAGACAGCACTGGACCAGGCGCTAGGTCTCGCCAACCTCTTTTGACTGTGACCGCCCTCACCCCCCATCAGGAGCTCTTACTGACCTTTCGCAGAAGGAAGCAGATGCGTTCAATGTTCCTCAGCCGTTCCCTCTATCAGGGGTGCACAAGAGAGAAAAGGAGGGGAGGTTAGGGGTTTCGCAGAAAGGTGAGTGGCCCCCACATTCAGCCCCTAGCGGAGGGGGCAGAACCCATCACAGTCCCCTCCAGACCACACGGCCACACACTCCTACCCAGGGCTTTTCCTCCACCTTGTCATAGTCTTTGGCGGTCACAGGATTCTCCAGCACAGAATGGGTTCAGCTCTCCTCTCAGCGCTCTGGGCCTGGAGCCCAGCGTAAGTTTCCGTACTTCCGTCTATAGGCTAAGTCTCTCAGCCTCCAGGTACACGTGTTGCTGTTTTAGCTACTGTGGAGTCAGCCTCCAACCCATGGTGACCCCATACACGGCAGAATAAAATGCTGCCCAGTCCTGCGCCCCATGATTGGTTGCAGATTGGACCATTGTAATCCATAGGGTTTTCACTGGCTGATTTTTGAAAGTGGCTTGCCAGGCTTTTCTTCCAAGTTCACATTAGTCTGGAAGCTCCACTGAAACCTGTTCGGCATCTATCTTAGTTACCTAATGCTCCTATGACAGAAACACCACAAGTAAATGGCTTTAACAAAGAGAAATTTATTCTCTCACAGTTTAGGAGGCTAGAAGTCCAAATTCAGGGTGCCAGCTCTAGGTGAAGTCTTTCTCTCTCTGTTGGTTCTGGGGGAAGGTCCTTGTCATCAATCTTCCCCTGGTCTAGGAGCTTTTCAGTGCAGGAACCCTGGGTTCAAAGGACATGCTCTGCTCCTGGCACTGTTTTCTTGGTGGTATGAGGTCCTCCTGTGTCTCTGCTTGCTTCTCTCTTTTACATCTCAAAAGAGATTGACTTAAAACACAGCCTAATTCTGTAGGTTGAGTCTTGCCTCATTAACATATAACTGCCTCTAATCCAGCCTCATTAACATCAGAGAGGCAAGATTTATAACACATAGGAAAATCACATCAGATGACAAAATGGTGGACAATCACACAGTACTGGGAATCATGGCCTAGCCAAGTTGATACACATTCTGGGGGACACAATTCAGTCCATAACAGCATCATAGCAACATGCAAACCTCCACCGACAGACAGGTGGGGGCTTCGCTTGAGGTGTGTTGGCTGGGAATCAAACCCAGGTCTCCCTCATGGAAGGAGAGAATTCTACCACTGAACCACTGTAAAATGGTCAAACTGCAGAACTGGCCCCATTTGTTCACCAAACTTCCTGAAGCCCAGAGTCAGCCTCCCAGGAGGACTTCTCATCTGGGTCTCAAAGAACATTATGTACCCTGATTAGTGTCTAAGGAAGACAAGTTCTATGCCTGACGGTTTGGTTTTATTTTTCTAAAATAAGCATATTGGGAAGAAGCACTCTCCTCACCAAATTAGACACCAAGAGTTGCCTCAGGCTGAGACTTTTCAAAAAGTCCAAGTCCATCCCTGGAGTCTGGCGCACTGCCAAGCGAAGCTGCTCTGCAGCTGGGCAGGTGATGATGTTCACATCCCCAATAAATGACGTCGCCTTTCCTCCACTGCAGTGACCCTCACCACTTCCAAAGCCGTGCTGAACACAGCTGTGGTTCCGCCAGTGCTTCATTATCCAGGCAGTTTGGTTGCAATAGACTTAATGGTAATGAGATTCCTCCTGAATCTGAAGAAGACAGGTGGCTAAGACACTTCAATTTCCCTAACTGAATCATAAATACCGTGATTCCCATGCATCTTTGACGCCCTGAGGAAACAGCCCACATCAGGACAAATTAGTGTCCACATGGCTAGGAAGACAGACTGCATCCTCCTCAATATATGCGCACGTGCACACAGACATGTACACACATGCCCACAAACACACGCATGCACACACACACACAAGAGGCACACACATGCACACACACACAGAGCTGAGCGTGGAGGCTCCTAAATGCAGGATAACCTAAACAGGTGTGAAACACGAGGCATGCAGGAGGGTGGTACAGGGCACACACCCACTCCTTCCCCAGTGGGCCAGATCCTCTGCAGGACAACATTTCTCGTTGCTCTAAAGTGATACTGGACGCCCAGCTGGTAAAGGGAAGGGGAGAGGATTAACACAAGAAACAATGGGGAACACAGAGCAGCCCTCCTTATCCGGAAGGGGGTTCACCCAGCAGGTCCAACAATAGTTGGAGCTTTAGGGGATCTTGAATCTAAAGAGCCAGCAGGCCTCACTCACATTCATTTAGAAATGCAGCATACCAATTATTTGTAATGCAAGCCCTCCCAGGGCCTGAGATATTACCCAGGGAAGTAGCTTTCTTAAGCCACCTGAGCCTGAAATGCTGCTCCAGGGCTCTGCAGAGGCTGAGGGAGCTTGAAAATGTGTTAACTGAGGCCTCCAGAAACAGTTAACTTCCTTCCAGGGACTAACATCGTAAGAACTGGGGAGATATGTCTAAAACTCCCATTTAGGGTTTTTATGTTGTCTTACGTTGTTGTTGTTTTTTTTAAATCCCAGACGAGTTCTTTCCCCAGGGGCATCAAAGAGATTTATTGTGTCCATGAGAAACATCTGGGTGCCACAGGGCCCAGATGCCTTAATTAGTTAACTAATTAAAAGTATGGCTCAGAAGTAAAAATAGAGCTGAGCTCCAGCTTCTATGCTGTATTGCTACCCAACTCCACCCTTCCATATTCATTCATTCTCCCCTCAGTGTATATTTACTGAGTCCCTACCCTGTGCAGGTTCTGTTCTTGCACTGCCCCTCCACAGAAGCTCCTCGTGGAGCTTATAATAGCCATGATTTTCTAAACTCAGGGACTTGTCATAGTGAGATGGAAACTAGCTCCACAAAAATGTCTCGTGGTTAACACCAATGCCCTGCCACCCAGGGTGGAATTCGTGCGATGGGACTGAGTGGCAGGACACATTTCTCCCCACCATTTACCCTGGGACCATACAAGAAATTGCTGGATGTTCTAAGTGGGCTGCTTTCCAATTGGAGCCTACAGTTGGGATGAAGGAAAGCAGACTCTTGATTTCCCCAGCATTCCAAAAGGGAAGCTCCCTCTTGGCCTACAGCAGCTTTGTGCACTTGGTAGATACTGACGAGCCAGGTGTGTCACGTTGGTGCCAAACACAAAAATATCCACAGAGAAATGAGATCTGGGGTGAAACCCTTTCAAGCCTAACAGATCCAAGTTGTCAGTGGTAGGTGGTGAGGCAGGCAGACGGAACTGAAATGGATTTTAATAATTATAAGATTCACAAAGTGTCATAGATTTCCAAGTGGATCTTAGAGATCCTTTCAACTTGCAACAAACAGTTGGCTCCATTTCATTGGAGTTTGGCTCCATTTCATTGACTCAAAGAATATAATGCCAAAGGGAGCCTCAAGCACTATCGAATCAAGTCTCTTAAAGAAACAACATAGAGTAAGTGGTTAAGAACGCAGACTTCGGAGACAGGCAGGCCTGGGTTCAAATCCTGTCTTCACCACTCATGAGCTATGAGTCCCTAGACAAGAGACTCAGTTGTGTGGTCTGTAAATTGGGTTAATGATGCCTATCTGGTAGAGTTGTTGCAAGGAGCATAGATTTTGTATATAAAGTTCCTTGTTTCTGTTGCTCATTGCCATCGAGTCCATTCTGACTCATGGTGACCCCACGTGTGCAGAATAGAATTGCTCCATAGGGCTTTCAAGGCTGTGATCTTTGGAAAGCAGACTGCCAGGCCTGTCTTCCAAGGTGCCCCTGGGTGGGTTTAAACCACCAACGTTTTGGCTACTAGTCGAGCGTTTAACTGTTTGCACCACCCAGGGTCTCCATAAGATTCTTAGCACATAGTAAAATCTCAAAAATTACAACTCCAATAATGATCTTAACCTCTTACTTTCTAGAGAGGGATACCAAGGCCCAGTCCCACACAATGGTCTTTGGTTACCTCCCCAAAATCATACCCTTCCTCAGGGGGCCTGTATCTAAAGGTGACTGGGTCTCTTTGTCCCTATTACTAAAGAAGGATGCCATAAGCCTTCCCAGTTAAGATGACAGCATGCTAGTAGAGTCTGGCGTTCTCTCTACAACGTCCTACTGAAAAATACCAACAAAGCTATTCAAACAGGAAAAAAAAAACTTGCCTTTGCATTGGAAACTGTGGCCTAGAAGGAGCTTCACCTAAACACAGGACCAGTGGGTTTGGATTGAGAAACACGCTCACACGAACTGCGCATGCTCCACCGTGAACCTGGAGGGCCAGCCTGGAATATGTTTGCAAAAGGCTCTGTCCACATGCACAGCTGATGTCTGGCTCTGGGACATGGGCTGTCCTGACCAGAGAAACAGACAGCCAACACCCACCCCCACCCAACAGAGACTGTTGTGCTCCTCTCCCTGCATCCAGGCCTCTCCTTTTAGAGTCTTTCAGAGCTCCCACTTAGAGGCACAGCCCAGGCAGGGGAGAGACAGCAGAGCAGTGCAGAGCAGTGCAGCAGAAACCTACGTTCTTACCACTTACTCCATGTTTTCTCTTTAAGAGACTTGACTGGGGACGAGCATGATGGAGCACTAGGGTTCTTGGGGCAATGAGTGCTGGACAGGTGGTCTTACACATACTGAGCCTGGGCCAGGACAGCCAGACTGCATCCAAGACCTGCATGGGAGGCGAGCTGCCCACAGAACCACAAAGCTACCCAAGATGAATGCATGAGGGGCAATGGGCATTGAGCAGATGAACACACACTGGGCCAGGATCTTCATACATCAACCCTCCCTCCGAGTCTCCATCTGAGAAAGCCTGGCGCCCAAGTACAGAATGGGGAGGGCTGCTAATAAGCTCACAAGCCCTGCAAACATCTGAGCAAACACGGGGCTACTCTCCTTGGCCAAGGGTGAGTAACTAAGAAACACCAACACAAGGCCTTGAGAACTCAACAGCCAGCCCAGCAACCCCTTCCCACCTGGGTCATTGGGACTTTTTATTCTTAACTTGCAAGATATCTCAAGACCAAGAATGAGAAACCTCCTCAAGCCAGGTATGGAGTCACAGTCAGGGTCGAGATATGTTATTTTCCTTTACTCCTCCTTCTGGTCAAAATCCTCGCCCTCCTTCCCAGGCACTGGGTGACCAGTGGTGACATCACCTTTCCCATCCCAGCACCCACACTTACCGCATGAACAGGGTTGCATTGGTCTATGGGGCTCTTGAAATCTGTCCTTAACTCATCAAAGGCAATTATCTGAAACAGAATATGCAGGATCGAGATGTTAGTGCAAAGGTGAGGCAATACACTCTGTCCAAAACTTCTAGTAGGTTCTGCTTCAAAATAACAGAGGCGGGAGGAAGAGGGCATGGGTGAAACGAGACTGGCCGGGGGGGGTACATGGAGATGATTATACGATTATACTATTCTGTCTACTTTTGTGTGAGCTTAAAAGTGTCCAAAATAGAAAGTTTTTTAAGCCCCCTGAGCTTCACAAAGATACAGAGAAAACTCTATTGTCATTATAATGGGCTGGGGTTTGGATAAAGCCACAAAAAATTTAAAATTTCGAACCAGCAATTTTGGCTTCTCTCCTTACAGAAAGGGAAGATTTATTTCTTATTTTTGTTCTTTCCTGCAGAGATGTCGATTGGAAGTAAAAAAGCGAGGCAAAAGAAAGTTTAAAAAAAAAAAAGAGTTTAACAATACTAATAATAACCTGATCACTCAGTCTGTGAGTGTCACAGACTGGACACTCGGCTACCAGACAGTCATTGGACTTTGGTCTAACATTCATTCTCGAAAGAGACTCACAGCTCCCTGAGAGCAACGGTTTCCCCATCTGGGGGAGAATGCTGAAGGTGACTTTCTCCAGTCACAGAATGAGTGATGGCACATCCACAGAAAGAACTGACAGAGGGATGAACGTCTCCAAGCCCAGTCCTCACCTCAGGCACCCTGTCCCCAGAAGGACTGGATGGTAGACAGGGCGGTATTTGGCTACCTCTCTTAGAGGGTGGAGGCCTTGGGTACCATCAACACGTCTCTCCTGGGCTGTGCGTAAATGGACATAACCAGCTCCTCCACTAAGGCACATCCCAGGGGTCCCTGAACATGTGGCAGAATTGCTGAAGGAAGCCGTGAAGCCAGCACGCTCCCCTCCCACCTCACCTAAGCAACGCGTTCCAGCAACATAGGGCTGGAGAGTAAGCAGCAAGCGAGGGAAAACAACTGACGTCCCTCCACAAAGTAAGTGTAATTGTAAAGCAGTCATATGTCATCCTGATTTCAACACTCCCCAGAGTCAGAGGAAAACTCTCGAATTAATGCAACGCCTTCCTTTCTGAATGAATATATGTTTCCCTGCAGCCTCCGCCCACAGTCAGCTAACTACAGCCACGGGTCAAGTATGGTCTGGATTTGGTTTTTATGTCTTTAAATGGTTGAAAAAATCAAAAGAATAATATTCATAAGGTACAAAAATTGTATGAATGTCAAATCTGAGCATCCATAAATAAAGTTTGATTGGAACACAGCCACATTCTCTCATTTACATACTGTCTATAGCCGCTTTCGTACCACAACAGCAAAATGGAGTAGTTGCAGTAGAGACCATATGGCCTGCAAAGCCCAAGATATTTACTATCTGCACCCTTCCCCCTACTTTTTATTTTTTTCCCAGAAAAAAGAATGCGCCAACCCCTGGTCTAGTAGTCCTTTATTTACCCTCTAGAGCCGCATTGTCCAATACGGTAGCCACTAGCCCCATGTGGCTATTTAAATTTTAATTAAAATTAAATTAAAAAATCAATCCCTAGCCACAATGCAAGTGCTCAAAAGCCACATACGTCCAGTAGCTATTAGACAACACAGACATAAAACATTTCCATCATTACAGAAAGTTCTACTAGATGGAGCTACTTTAGAAGCACACAGAATGGGTCAAAACACTCTTCCACAGGAAACCCTTTAAATGTTCTCAGCTTTTGTGACCCCACCGAGTCTTTCTCCTTCAAGATAAATCACTACAACCATTATTTACACGACTGATTCTAAGTCACCTTGTCATCCTGATTGCCTTTCACTGACTTAGCAGTTTACAAATGTCCATCTGAAAGTGTGATTGTCAGAACTGAACATCATACTGAAGATTGGCTGGCATAGAGAGTAAGACCATCACTCACCTCCTTTGTTCTCTAACCTATGTCTCTGTTGATACGACCAAATAGAATTAGCTTTTTTGTGCCCATATCACATTCCTAGCTTTATACTAAACTGGTATTGCCTAAAAGCCCTGGCGTTCTTTTGTATGTGCTTCAGTTAAGCTCAGTCAACCTTATTCTGCATGAGTATTGATAGACATGGGGTCTAGGAGCAGGAACTCACATTTATCCCTATTAATTCCTCCCCACTGGGTTTGGTCCATTGGTCCAATGTGTTGAGACATGAGCTGTCTCCCAACTACCAATCCTAATAAGCATAATGTCCTCAGTATCCACATCCACACTGATATAAACTGAGCAGGACCAAGAACCCTAAGCTCACCATTTCCAGCTGCCCACTAGGCTGACATCAGCACTCTTTGGGCCGATGATTTATCCACTTATAAAAGCAATTCACTGTATTTTGGTCCCGCCAACTGAATATAATTCTCTGTATAGCTGATGGTGCACTCAAAGAGGCTGGGAGCTCATGAAGTAAGGGAGTCAAGTCCCCCAAACTATGAAGGCACACCTGTGTAATTCCCGTCTGCTGCCCTGCATCCTGTGGCTGTGTCCCCATAGAAGTTTCGGGAGGTGGGTCTGGGGTAAATGGTGCAAAGGCAACTGGTGCTTGCAGCAGGGGGAGAGGAGCTACTGGGGATCTCAAGCTGTTTGTTGAGTCTGAGAGAGGGCAACCACTGCCCCCTCAGCTCTTGGCCTTGAAGATGGCATGGAGAAAGAAAAGCCCGGAACTGCACCTTATGCCTTTGAGCCCCAGGAGGGGCTTTCTGCTGATGGGGATGACAATGTATACAATGAGGGTAAGGGCTTTCAGCATCCCCACCCCAGTGGCTACTCACTAATTAATCCATCCATTCACTTGACAAAGACACAGCGCTAGCCACTGAAGATACAAAAACCAATAGGATACAGCTCCTTTCCTCGTCAAGTTCCTGGTCAAGAGGAAGAGACAAGCAGGCAAGCAGATAATTATACAGAACATGGTTAAGTCCTATAATTGAGATCTACCACCTATTCTCAGTTTGTCATACTGTGGTGGCTTGCATGTTGCTATGATGCTTGAAGCTATGTCACTGGTATTTCAAATACCAGCAGAGTCAGCCATGTGGACAGGTTTCAGCAGAGTTTCCAGACTAAGACAGGCGAGGAAGAAAGGCCTGGCAATCTGCTTCCAAAAACCCACGGATCACAACAGAAAATTGTCTGACTCACCTGCTTTGCACACGTCATCAGGAGGGACAAATTGCTGGAGCAGGACATCATATTTGGTGAAGTGGTGGGCCAATGAGGGTGTTGGAGACCCTCAGGGAGATGTACCGGCCCAGTAGCTGCAATGATGGACTCAAACATGCTGGCGATTATGAGGATGAGGCAAGACCAGGCAACGTTTTGTTCTGTTATACAGAAGGTGGCCATGAGTTGGGACTCAACAGCAGCTAACAACAACATAGTCAAGATGATTAGAACAGTAACTACCATTTATAGCATGCTCACAGTATGTCAGGCACTGGGCCAAGTGTTGTACATGCTTCTTATCATTTAACCCTTCAGCCACCCTGTAAGGTAGGTACTATTATTGTCCCCACTTTAGAGATGAAGAAACTGAGACCAAAAGAGGTTAAATTACTTGCCCAGGATCACTACTCTCACGCCAGGATTCAATCTAAGACCTCTGGCACTAAAGCTTGAGCAGTTACCATTAAGTTATACTGTGTCCAGTACATACAGAGAGAAGAACAAAAACACTCCAAGGACATACAGAAGAATGAACAGCCTCCCCGTGGAACAAACGCAAAGCCTCCTGGAAGAGGTGAGGTTTAGGCTACCCTCTGCTTAACATTAATTCATGAAGAGTTTCCCAGTCCCAGGTTCCTGATCAGCATCTGAGAACAGACAGACACAGGCAGCACAGTGTAGCATAATCCTCTGGGTGCTGCAGATGTTTACATGGAGCCACGCCATTAGCTTCAGGGAGGGACTGTGAATGTGATAAGCATAATGACAACACCATGATCAAAGGATGGACAGATGAACGGGTTGGCACAGTTTAATTCAGCTGCACGTGCAGACCTGCTTCTCCACGTGCAGACCTGCTTCTCCACGTGCCCTCTGAGGTTCTGCTCTACCACGAAGCCCAACACCTAGTGGTACTTAGTAACTGTTGATCCAGTGATAAGCTCACTTTAAATCCCACTCTTCTTCTTTTTTTACAGATAGTAAAATTCATGCTTTTTGGCATACAGTTCTGTGAATCTTGACAAACGCCGGATAGACAGACAGACAGATAGCTGCTGTCAAGGTGACTCCACTTCATGGTGTACAACAGAATGAAACATTGCCTGTCCTCAGGCATCCTCACAATCACCGGCATGTTCATGTCCATTTTTGCGACTACTGTGTCACTCTATCTCCCCGAGGGTCTCCTTCGCTCTTACCGGCCCTCCACTTCACCAAACATGATGTCCTTCTCCAGAGATTGATCCCTCCTGATGACATGTCCAAAGCTAGTGAGTCGGACAATGTTCTGTTGTGATCTGTAAGGTTTTCACTGGCTTATCTTCAGAAGTAGATTGCCAAGCCTTGCTTCCTTCTCTGCCTTAGTCTGGAAGCTCCCCTGAAACCTGTCCACCACGGGTGACCCTGCTGGTATTTGAAATATTGATGGCATAGCTTCCACTATCATAGCAACATGCAAGCCACCACAATATGACAAACTGACAGACAGGTGGTGGGACAAATGCAGAGAGTCATGTAACCACCACCACATTCAAAGTATAGAACAGTTCTATCACTTCAAAGACATAAGTCTTTCCTGTTGCCCTTTTGGAGTCAATCTCTCCTCCATCCCTAAACCCTGCCAACCAATAAACTGTTCTCCATCTCTATAGGTTTGCCTTTTCCAGAAAGTCATATAAATTGAATCATACAGTATGTAGCTTTTTGCATCTGGCTTTTTCCACTTAGTATAATGCATTTAAGATTCAGCCACATTGTGTTGAGTATCAATAGTTTGCTCCTTTTTATTGCTGAGTAGCATTCCACTGTATAGGCGAACCACAGTTTGTTTATTCATTCACCAGTTAAAGGACATTTGGGTTGTTTCTAGTTTTTGACAAATACGAACAAAGCTGCTATAAACATTTGCGTAAAAGTTTTCATCTAAACGTAAGTTTTTAATTCTCCTGGGTAAATAGAAGGGGGGTTGTTGGTTCATATGGTAAGTGTATGTTTAACTTGATAATGAACTGACAAAGTTTTTCAAAGGAATTGCACCATTTCGCATACCCAAAAGCAATGTATGCAAGTTCCAGTCACTCTGCATCCTCGCCAAAACTTGGTATTGTCACTTGTTATTCTTTTTTTTTTTATCTTAGCCATTCCAAATAGATATCTCATTATAGTTTTAATTTGCATTTCTCCAATGACAAATGATGTGGTATGTCATTAGTTGCCATCCGAATATCTACTTTGGTGAAATATGTGTTCAAACCATTTGCCTACTTTTTTAATTTTAAGCTGCTTCTTATTGATGAGTTTTTAGAGTTCTTTACATATTCTGGACATAAGTCCTTTGTCAGAGATGTGATTTGCAAATATTTCCTTCTATTCTGTGGTGTGTCTTTTCATTCTTAATAAAATGTTTCACAGAGAAAGTTTTTAATTTTGACACTTAACAGTTTATCCAGTTTATCAGAGTTTTTGGATCATACTTTTGGTGACGAATCAAAGAATTCTTTGCCTACACCAAAGCCACAAAGGTTTTCTCCTCTATTTTCTTCTAAAACTTGAAATTTTGTTTGTGGGAAGGTTTTAACTGCACATTTAATTCCTTTAATGCATGTAGGACTGTTCGAGTTGTCTAGTTCTTGCACAAGCTTTAGTATTTGGTGATTTCAAGGAACAGGCCCGTTGAATCTAAGTTGTCCAATTTACAGATGGAATTTATATTCAAAGCCACGTTCATTTTTTGCTTACTCTCCCCTCCTGTTTTCCTCACCAGACCTCTGAGGTGGAGTTTAGAGTAAGCACCGAAAAAGGTAGAAAAGACAGCAGCAGAACAGTGGGAAAAAGAAAGGGAAACAGTTCTTCCACAAGCTGGTAACCTAGATCCTAGATAACCAGGCTGTCTATGACCCGCCTCGGGGCTGCGCCATGACAGGAAACACCTAGAAAATGCAAGGCACTGGGTGGAAAAGTCAGGGATCATGCTGGAGATACTGCACCAAAGGGAGAGAGGAGGCCAGATGCCAAGACCTACTGGTGTGCCAAGTGAGAGGGTCCAGAGAGCCAGAGCCAGAGAAGCCTAGAAAGGAAGGCAGCTATGGGCAGCAACACACTCCATGTGAAGCTGCTTCTGTGAAAGCGGAACTCTGCCACCACCACTCAGCTCAGGCTACCTCATCCCAAAGGCCATGCCCAAACCCTCCAGCCTGCCCATGCAGTATCACGAAGCAACAATTCACTTGCCAAATGACACCCTCACCAAGGACTAGAGGCTCTCCCACAGTGCTGTCAGCCTCTGCCTGACTCTTCCCTAAGTCTGAAGGGCCTCCATCCCCTCAGGCCTCAACTCCAGGAGGCGGAAGCAGCGTGGACCCACCTCAAGAGATGGGATTATATGAATACTCTGAAAACCACCTCAGGAAGCCTTCCTTCTTTAGGTCCACAGCATTTATAATCAAGAGATAAAAACTGTCCTCCCTTGAGTGAAACAGTTGTTTTGCTATGGATAGCCATGCTGTACTATGGCAAAAACCTTCCCAGAAGAGCAAAGAATGATTGAAATCTCAACCTGAATTAGCCAATGGGCCCCTGGGGCTCACCAGAGTTTGGCACTAGGAAAACATCTGCTTCCTCCTGGGATCTTCTCTTCTCTGTGTTCATACCACAATGTCTTCTTGTTCTGAAAGATCTTCAGTGGTTGAAATCTTACTATCTTGCATTTGCATTGCATCATCTTACTGATATACTTGATCTGTACAATACCTCTGTGAACTGGATAGGGATTCACCTCTAGCATACAGTTAGGGAAACCAAGACCCAGTCAGATACTTAAATGACATACTCTAGACTGCACAGTGAGTGAGTGCAGCCCACACCAGGACCTGGGTCTTTTTAATCCTGCATTAATTAGTGCTCTATCAAATACCTGGCTCGGAACCGAAGGAACAACCAGAATGGAAATACAATTGTCCCCCAATAACCACAGGGTATTGGTTCCAGGACTCCCCAGGGGTCGAGGATGCTCAAGTCTGTTATATAAAATGGCATAGTATTTGCATATAACCTATGCACATCCCCTCATATACTTTAAATCATCTCTAAACAAAAAAAAAACCAAACCCATTGTTGTCAAGTCGATTCTGACTCATAGCAACCCTAGAGGAGAGAGTAGAATTGCCCCATAGGGTTTTCAAGGAGCAGCTGGTGGATCTGAACTGCTTACCTTTTGGTTAGCAGCCGAGTTCTTAACCACTGTGCCATCATCTCTAGATTACTTACGATACAATGTAAATGCTATGTAAATAGTTGTTGTACAGTACTGTATTGTTTAGGGAATAATGACAAGGTGCAGGTCAAACAATGCTCAAACAATGAGTGCTGGAGAGAGAATGAGGAGCTGTGAAATGGCGGGAGGCTACAGCAGAGGATGCCCACACATCACTTCATTCCAGTGGATTCAGGGCAGTGCCCCGTGCATGGCAAATTCAAGTCTTGCTTTTGTAACTTTCTTTCTTTTTTTTTTTTCAGAATAGTTTCCATCCGTGGTTGGTTGAATCTGTAGCCTGAGAATATGGAGGGCTGACTGTAATGAGAATGTTCACGCATTGTGAAGAATGCAATTAATGTCACTGAACAATTTGTGTAGAAACTGTTGGATGGGAACCTAAGCCGCTATGTAAACCTTCACTGAATAAAATATTATTTAAAAAAAAAAAGACTTGGATCTGGAATACAACAGTGAGCAAGAAAAGAAGGTCCCTACCATTACAGAGCTTATCATCAGGAGTGATGGTGAGGGAGATAATAAGCAAATAAAGAAAAAAAATCAGAAAATGGTAGGTCCCATGAAGAAAATAAAACAGGGTGATGACTGGAAGCACTTACTGATGAGGTCAAAGACCACAGCCTTCAACAGGGTTTATGCCTCAACATGAAAAATAAATAAATAAAAATCCTCACAAGTAGACCAATAAACAACCTCATGATAAATGGAGAAGAAATTGAAGTTGTCAATGATTTCATTCTACTGGGATCAACAATCAACGTCCATGGAAACAGCAGTTAAGAAATCGAATGACGTATTGCATTGGGAAAATATGCTGCAAAAGACCTCTTAAAGTTTTAAAAAGCAAAGATGTCACTTTGATGACTAAAGTGAGCCTGACCCAAGTCGTGGTCTTTTCAATTACCTCATATGCATGCAAAAGCTAGACAATGAAAAACGAAGACAGAAGAAGAATTGATGCATTTGAATTGTGGTGTTGGTGGAAAATATTGAATATACCTTGGACTGCCAGAAGAACAAATAAATTCAGTCTTAGAAGAAATACAAGCAGAATGCTCCATAGAAGTGAGGATGGCAAGACTTCGTCTTACTTACTTTGGACATGTCATCAGGAAAGACCAATTACTAAAAAGAACATCACAGGTGGTAAAGTGGAGGGTGGGAAAAAGCGAGGGAAGCCCCTTTGTGAGATAGAGTGACACAAATAGCAGCAACAATGGACTCAAACACAGCAACAGTCATGAAGACAGCACAGGACTGGACAACATTTCCTTTTGTTACACATAAGGTCTCCATGAGTCAGAGATGACTCAACAAAAACAGTTTGCCTTTGGTGGTCAAGGAAGGCCTCTCTGGAGGTGTCATTTAAGTTGAGAGATTTAAATGACCAGAAGGGGCCAGCCATGGGAAGGTGTGGGGAAGAAAGTTCCAGAAGCCCTAATAGGAGAACAAGCTTGGTGTGTGTGAGGCACAGAAAGGCCAAAGTGGTTGAAGCCCAGAGAGTGAGAAAGAGAGAGGTAAGAGATGAGCTTGAGAGAAAGGAATGGTCAAGAACTCTGTCATGGATTAAACTGTGTCCCCCAAAAATATCTGTCACCTTGGCTGGGTCATGATTCCCAGTATTCTATGATTGTGTATCATTTTGTAATCTGATATGATTTCCTTATGTTTTGTAAACTCTATCACTATGATGTAATAAGATGGATTAGCGGTAGTTATACTGATGAGGTTTACAAGATTAGATAGTGTCTTAAGCCAGTCTCTTTTGAGATATGAGAGAGAAGCGAGCAGAGACACATGGGACCTCGTACCACCAAGAAAGCAGCACCGGGAGCAAAGTGTGCCCTTTGGACCTGAGGTTCCCACGCTGAGATGCTCCCAGACCAAGGGAAGACTGATGACAAGGACCTTCCTCTGGAGCCGAGAGAGAGAAGGCCTTTCCCTGGAGCTAATGCCCTGAATTTGGACTTGTAGCCTTCTAGACTGTGAGAGAATAAATTTCTCTTTGTTAAAGCCATCCACTTGTTGTATCTCTGTTATAGCAGCACTAGATGACTAAGACAAACCCCAACTGTCTGGAATTCATCTAATCGTAGATCTGCAAAGCACATCCCTATAACAAGGGGAATAGATGGTAGTCCATTTATTCCACTGGCGATGTGACCCCTCACATGACTTGAGAACCGTGTGTGTTTGCTGCTTGTGGGCTCTGAATCTAACAAAGGCAGTTGCATGACCGTGACCAAGGGGGCATTGACGATGTAGGTCATTGTGTGAAACCAATACCAATTGTGCAGACTGAGGAACAGGTGGAGGGCTGGGTCACCCAGATGAAGGCCATGAAAAGGGGGATGGTGAATTCTGGCAAGTCAGAGCCAGGACGCCAGAGGACTGATTTGGGTTAACCCACCTTCGAGAGTAATTGGGAAAGGCTGCTCAAAGCTTTCTACTGTGAGACCACATGGCCTGAGCCCCCAAGAAATCCTGCCTACAGGCCCATCAATCAACAAGGACAACTCCCTCTCCCAGTTCTAAGTTTTAAGATGGGGTGAATGTGTTTTACATGTGGCAAGGACATGAATTTGGGGGGGGGGGGGCCAAAGACTGCATGTCATGGATTGAATTGTGTCCCCCAAAAATATGTGTCAACTTGGTTAGGTCATGATTCCCAGCATTGTGTGGTTGTCCTCCATTTTGTGATTGATGTAATTTTCCTGTGTGTTGTAAACCCTAATCTCTGCCTTTGGTTAAAGAGGCAAGATTAGATTATATTAAAGAGATTAGGGTGGGATATCACACCCTTACTCAGATCACATCCCTGATCCAATGTAAAGGGAGTTTCCCCGGGGTGTGGCCTGCATCACCTTTTATCTTACAAGAGATAAAAAAAAAAGGGAAGTGAGCAGAGAGTTGGAGATCTCATACCACCAAGAAAGCAACACCAGGAGTAGTGCACATCCTTTGGACCTGAGGTTCCTGTGCAGAGAAGCTCCTAGACCATGTGAAGATTGATGACAAGGACTTTCCTCCAGAGCCAACAGCGAGAAAGCCTTCCCCTGGAGCTGGCGCCCTGAATTTGGACTTCTAGACTACTAGACTGTGAGAAAATAAACGTCTGTTTGTTAAAGCCATCCACCTGTGGTGTTTCTGTTATAGCAGTACTAGATGACTAAGACAGACCCCTGTCTGCATTAGGGCCACCTTGGGCAGACATTTCTCTCTTGATTTCTCCATTTGCAAAATATCCGAGACTGCTGCTTCTGTTACTGAAGAGGCCCTCTGGAAGGAATGCCTATAGGTGCCAGTAGTGAACTTGAGTGTAAAAGCAACAAACCACAGTATTCTGACCCAAAATAAACACCTCCCCAGAGAAGCAAGCTTCTATACTCACCCAAGCCTTTTTGCAAGTCCCCAAAACCCACGCTCAGAATACAATTCTAATTTAGAGAGAACTCCATTGTTTTACTTCCTCTCCATGTCCTGTCCCAACAAGAGCAATTCCTTCAAACCGTATCCCAAGCCTCGGGAGCCCTTTCTGAGTGTCCTGTTGAAGCTCATCAAGACCTCTACTGGATGGGAGAAAGACAGGGAATGGGAATAATTTTAGTGGTTGTAACACATACAGTATGAGGCAGTGGTGGTTCAGTGGTAGAATTCTCTCCTTCCATGCAAGGGTCCTGGGTTCAATTCCTGGCCAGTGCACCTCATGCACAGCCACCACCCATCTGTCAGTGGAGGCTTGCATGCTGCAGTGATGCTGAACAGGTTTCCTCAGAGCTTCCAGACTAAGACAGCTAAGAAGAAAGGGCTGAAGAATTACTTCCAGAAATCAGTCAGTGAAAACCCTATGGATTACAACAGTTGGATCTGCAACCAATCACAGGGATGGTGCAGGACTGGGCAGCATCTTATTCCATTGGTATGGGGCCACCATGAGTCAGGGGCTAACTCCCTGGCAACTAACAACAGCAATAAAAACACACATACGGCCTATGGTACAGCTGAGAGCACTAAAGTTTCTTTGTTCACTCATTTCTAAACTGCTACAGTCAAGGTCTGTCTTTGCTTGCTAAGCCACTTCTGAGCTACCAAGAAGAAAGAAGGATTGGCTCCAAGCTCAAAAGACCTTTCTGGGGCTTCACTTTCTGGGTACTTATTCAGTCCTTTGCTCAGCAAAGGGGCTCTGCATCTTGCTCTAACCCTACCCCCTCCACCTCCAGGAACTGTCACAGCCAGCGCTGTGGGCAATGCTGGGCCCTGGGCAGTGGGCTTACTCAGAGGAGCACAAGAGAGCGTCCTCTTCTCATGGGAGACCCCTTCGTGGATCCTGGCATCTGTTAATGGGCTCTTTTAGGGAAGAGGTTCCCTAAAAATAACTGGGACCCAGCCCTTCCATTTGGTGATGTTGGGCCTAAGGGCCAGAGAAGAAAAGGGACTTGCTCTGGTGGAGGTGGAGAATTTGGTAGCCTTGTCCTGACACTCTCCCCCACGGCACACACCCAGGGCAGCTTACCATTGCTACAAGAGCAGTGCTAGCCCTCTTCATGAGTGGGGACTCTGGGACTGCTCAGAAGGGGCTCCACAGAAGGATGGGGCTGGGCCAAGTTCAAAGCAGGGTCTTAAGATCAAGAACCCCATGGACTCTGCAGCAGCAGAGCTACTGGTCAGGGAGAAAATGAGACCCACCCTCCATACTTGGCCTCTCCACCACCACCCCCACAATCCCGATAGCCTCATTTCACTGTAATCTGCTGAAGTCTTCCCATATAAACCCTCTCATCCCATGCCTGCCCCATACCCCACTCCTCACGCCATCACAAAACAAACCACCGGCTTAACATCTCCGCATGCAGCCATTCCCAGTGATCCGCACAGCTCTCTGCATCACAACAGAGGCTGCCTCTTTAGA
Organism: Dugong dugon; assembly: GCA_030035585.1. Lineage (NCBI taxonomy): Eukaryota > Metazoa > Chordata > Mammalia > Sirenia > Dugongidae > Dugong > Dugong dugon. Next base: position 14,035,428 of record CM057469.1, on the reverse strand, counting down.
GTGAGAAGAGCCTGGGTCTGGAGGGGGTCTCCGATGAGTTTAACTCCACCAGTTATCAGCTGTGTAACTTCAGCATGCCCCTTCACCTCTACAAGCTTTGGGTTCTTACCTACAAACTGGGAATGATAAACCATCCTCACCCTGATAGGTAGTTGGGAGTGTGCAATGAGATGATACAGGCTAGAGCACTTTTCAGCATTAGCGTAGCAAGACATAAAGACTCTGTTGGATGAGGAGGGGGTACACTACCATTCTATAAAAAAGGACAAGATAGCGCAATGGTTAAGCATACAACAGTCAGAATGTTTCAGTTCAAATCCAAACTCCACCTCATTATTTATGCAACTGTCGGAAAATTATTTAACATCTCGAGCCTTAGTTCTTTGCATATAAAGAAGAGAGTAATGGTTCCTACTTCACATTGTTGCTGTGAGGATGAAATGAAATATAATGTACGTGACGCCCTGGGCATGATGCCTAGCACAGAACTCGTAACCCATTGCTGTTGAGTCAATTGTGACTCCTACAGGCACTATAGGACAGAGTAGAGCTGCTCCATAGGTTTCCAAGACTGTAATCTTTACAGAAGCAGACTGCCACACCTTTCTCCCACACAGTGGCTGGTGGGTTCCAATCACCAACCTTTCAGTCAGCAGCTAAGAGCTTAACCACCGCGCCACCAGGACTCCTTACCTGGCACATAGTGACAATAAATATTAAATAATACTCGTATTACTGTAGCTGCTACCACCACACAGATGTTTGGGCCTCACCACACTGGTCTCGGGACCTCCCCGGCAGCCTTGAGCACATTTGTTGGCCTAACACAGTCCGAGTCCAGTCACTTCAGAGGAAAAGTGGGGCAGGGCATGCAGGTAGGAGCTAAGGGCAGAGCAGCTCTGAGGATAAGGACGGGTGAGAAGACCAAGCAGGTGACGAGACTGAGTGCTGGGATGTTGGGAAGGAGGCGAGGGACCAGAGGTGAGCTGGCAAGGTGGGCATCAGTTCCCCCCAGACGAGTCCCTGGACCTGAATAACGAGTACAAACTGGGGACCACAGGATACATTGGCTTATTTGCCATTGTTGGTGCCAGAATTTGCAGACACAGCTTGTTCTGACATTGCTTTCCTGGTCCCCATCTAGTTAACAGGAAACAAAGACACCCCAGAGCCATGCACTTCTGGGACTGCTGCCAAATGAGCAGAAGGCCTGGCAGGCCTGGCCCCTGCCGAAGTGCTCCTGCTGACACTCAGCAGGGCCAGGCCCCGGCGCCAGCCAGCAGCCGTCCTGACCAGAGAGAGGATAATGAGAAGGCCCAGACTCTGCTGGCCTGTCCTAGGTGAGGCCACCACACCACGGCAGTGGGGGAGGTGGGAGGAGGGCGGGCAGTCTGCAGCCATCTGGAGCCTTCCCTGTTCCACTCTGTCAGGCCTGAGCCCTCTGCTCCACCCAGCCCTCTAACTCCGCCATCCCAGCCAGCACTATGGCCTGGGCACATCAGGCAAGCCGGGAACCATAGTGTCTGCTCCAGGTAACTATCCGCAGCCCTAGGCTCCTCCTTCCTCCCACAAATTTGGACTTGTGCTGGCATCCTTGGTTCTCAAACATGTGATGTCAGCAGCAATGTCTGGCTCAAATGGTTTAGTGACCCTCTGGGCACCCTGTGGGGTCTCGATCTCTAGCCTCCTACATGGCTTTTGGGGACTGCTAATCCTTTTGACTCCAAGGTCCTAGATTCCTTTGGGTAAACAAGAGCCTCCTCCAACACCCACGTCTGCAGCACCCCACAGCCAGCCTGACCCAAGCTCTGGGGTGGTGTGCACCCAAGACTGAGGGTGGATAGGTGCATCAGAAAGGCGCCCGCACCTCCAAGTCTCCTCAGTGAAAATCCATCATTATTCAGTCTTACATTTAAGGGCTGGAGAAAGCTATACCATGCTAACACTAACCGAAAGACAGCTCAAGTAGCTATATTCATTTCAGACAAAGCAGATTTCAGAGCAAGGAAAATCATCAGAGATAAAGGGGTCATTCTCCAATAAGAGATCCTGAATTTGTATGCACCAAACAACAGGGCCCTGGTAGCATGGTGGTTAAAGCACTAGGCTGCTAACTGAAAGGTTTGCGGTTCAAACCCACCAGTTGCTCCATAGGAGAAAGATGTGGCGGTCTGCACCCGTAAAGATTACAGTCTTGGAAACCCTAGGAGACAGTTCTACTCTGTCCCATAGGGTCGCTATGAGTCAGAATTGACAGCAAAGGGTTTTTTGGTTTAATAACAGAGCATCAAAATACATAAGGCAAAAACTGACAGGACTTCAAGGAGAAACAGATATATCTATACTAAAGTTAGAGACTTCAACACCTCTCTGTTAGTAACCGACAGATCCGGCAGGCACACAGCAACAACAGTAAGGATACAGTTGAACTGAACAGCACCATCAATCAGCTAGACCTTACTGACATTTATAGACCACTTCATGCAACAACGGCAGGCTACACATTCTTCTCAAGCTCACATGGGACGTTCACCAAGACAGGCCACATCCTGGGCCGTCACACATACCTTAACAAATATAAAACAATAGGGATCATACAAAGCATGCTCCCAGACCACAATGGAATTAAACTAGAAATCAATGACAGAAAGGTAGCTAGAAGATCCCAAAATATTTGAAGATTAAACAAGACACTTCCAAATAACACATGGATCAAAGAAGTCTCAAGATAAATTTTTAAATATTTTAACCTAAATAAAAATGAAAATATAACTTACCAAAATTTGTGGGATACAGCAAAAGCAGTGCTTAGAGGGAAATTTATAGCATCGAATCATATACTAGAAAAGTAGAGAGATCTAAAAGCAATCATCCAAGCTTCCAGCTTAGGAAATTAGAAAAAGAAGAGCAAATAAAATCCAAAGTAAGCAGAAATACCATTTTCCAGGCACTGTGGTAGAAGCTAGGGATACTACACAAAAGCAAGGCAGGTGAGGAGCTGACCATTACCAACTTCTATTCATTCTCTTGAGTTAACCCTTAAAAGACAACAGCCTCTGGGAGTGGTGGCAAGGCAGTGGTTGCTCACATTGGCCGTGAATTCTTTTCATCAGATTGAAGGTGGAATGGACATAAAGACAGACATACTCTACAGTAGCACCATTTGCTTTGAGAAGTCATGCATTATAAGTTTATTCATTAATATACTGCAATGGAAGAACAGTAAACACAGTATCAATGTGGAATGAAAGCAGAGCACAGAGGAAGCCTTACCAGACCAAGGCCTGGGCCAGTCAGAAAGCTGAAGGGACTCTATAGCAAGTGCATGTCAACACCCCAGCCCACAGCACCAGCTGTCTGCATGCTCAGCACAAGGCAGAGAGCCTGGGCTCCTGGAAAGGCCACTGTGTGGGAACCAGGAACTTGAGTTGGGGTCCTGGCTTTACTCTTGGCTGTGTGACTTTGGGCAATCCTTTTGCCCCCTTGTGCCTCAGTTTCCTCATGCACAAACTTGTAACACTGTGTTGGATCAGCATTTGTAAACATGGGACAGGGATGGTGAGCATTTCTGAATTTCTCATGTAAGTTTACAAAATACAAGGGGCCCAGTCCCTGCCCTGGACCTGCTAAATCAAAACTGGAGGGAGGGTGCACTGCGGGGCCAGCTGAACCACCTGACTAGTCTCCCCAGCTCTCACATGTTATATGTTACTTGGAGACTGTATCACGTCGCCCTCAGCATCCTTCAGGCAATAAAGACCCAGCATGTTAACCTCCTTGAGAACCTATGGACAGAACCCTCAGGGTCACCACTAAATGTACTGATGCTGATCTGTAGATACCATTCCATGGTGTTGGGAGAAAAGGGGGGATGGGGGGAATCTATAAATCTCTTTGCAAATACAAACACCTTTAACGTAGTAACTGAGATCTATAAACCCTAAATCGAAAACATAGCTTTGATCTCAAAAGTGAGCCCTATCGTATACATGTATATGCAAAGAATATATTCCACGAATCCCACTAGATTAGGAGTGCCTCAAGGATTACAGCGTGCAAGGCTCCAGGAGACACTATTTCGTGCATTGCTGCATCCTCGGCACCTAGATCACCGCCAGGCACACAGCAGTTGCTCAACAAATATCTACTGAATGAATGAGTTTACCCATAGTTGTATCCTTGGCCTAGCGCTTGCAATATACTTTAAATGAGTACTTGAGTAAATAAGAGACATTTTTAACTTTTCAAAGTCCTCTCATAAATACTTCGTTAGTTGATCACAACAATCCACCCAGTTCTTCATCCAGACAAAGTGGAGCAGTTCCTTCTGCCCTCCCACACTGTCTCCCTTGGTTAGGGGTGGGGTGCACTTAAGAAAAACTAATCTCTGCACTAAAGATGGAGTCCTGGGGGAATCCAAAGCACAAGAGGGTCAGTTCACTGAGGCACAGTCATAAATCCATCGATCATGCAGCAGCTCCCAGGATTCTAAGGCTTCAGACCTCTCTCTTCAAGACCCACTAATTAGAGTGTAAAAGTATACTCTAGCGGATAAAAAATTATTTCAGATGGTTTACAAAAAATATAGGAAATAATGGGAAAATAACTGAGAATAAAAATTAGATCCAGGAAAAATTCAAACCTGAATAAAATTAAGAAGGGGTAATTATATATGCGTATGTAAAATATATACTTTTCAAATATTTTTATATTTATATATACTTATTGTTATGGATTGAATGTGTCCCACAAAAATATATGTTGAGGTCCTAATCTTTGTACCTGTAAATATACATGGCCCTGTGTGGAAACAGGGGTGTTCTTTTGTTATGTTAATGAGGTCACACCAGAGTAGGGTGGGTCTGAAACCTGACCACTTCTGAGAGGCGTCTTCCAGAAAGAGCAGATTAGACACAGAGAGACACACACAGGGGAAGACAGATACCACGAGAGGACCAGTCTACACACAAAGGAACACCAAGGGTTGCCAGAAGACAACAGACACTAGGAGAGAGGCCCACAGAGGGAATCGACATGGCTGAGGCCCTGCGTTGGACTTTCAGCCTCCAGAACTGTGAGAAAATCAATTTCTGGTCTTTAAAGCCATTCACTTGTGGTATTTTTGTACAGCAGCACTAGGTAACTAAGACATTTATTATATGTAATACACACACACACACACACACACACACACACACAAGAAGACCATAAAGCCCGAAAGAGCTAATAATTTAGTTGGCTTCAGAATTTGGATTTAAGCTTCCCAGATGCTAAAGTGTAAAGAGAAACAAGTCAGTGACATAGTTCCCATTATCTATAAAGAAAAGGGTACCAGTTCCTCAGGGAAAACAAACTATTCTCAACCCTCATATCTATTTTACTGTACTTATTCTAACCACAGTAGAGAACAGTGCAGCCCCCACAGCAAGCTCGATAGGTATTAGACTATTGTGTTGTAGCAGTTGTTAGGTGCTGCCGAGTCGGCTCTGACTCATAGCAACCTTACATACAAGAGAACAAAATGTGCCCGGTCCTGCGCCACCTTCATGATTGTTGGTATGTCTGAGTCCATTGTTGTGGCTGTTGTGTCAACCCCTCTCACTTACGGTTTCCCTCGTTTGCTGACCCTCTACTTTACAAACTACGATGTCCTTTTCTAGCAACTGGTCTTTCCTGATGACGTGTCCAAAGTAAGTGAGCCAAAGTCTCTCCATCTTCACTTCTAAGGAATATTGGGCTGCAGTTTGAAGGAACTGCTCGTTAGGACAAGACATGGAAAGGAAGTAAAAAAAAAATGAAAATTGTACTCTGAGCATGGCTTTTGGGGACTTGCCAAAAGGCTTGGGTGAGTACAGAAGCCTGCTTCTCTGGGCAAGTGTTTATTTTGGGTCAAAAATGCTGCGGTTTGCTTCATTTACACTTACATTCACGATTGGCACCAATAGGCATTCCTTCCAGAGAGCAACTTCAGTAACAGCTACAGCAGCCTCAGATATTGTGCAAATGGAGAAGTCAAGAGAGAAATGTCTGCCCAAGGTGGGCCGAATGCAGACAGGAGTCAGATCTCAGAACTGGGAGAGGGAGTTGTCCTTGCTGATTGATGAGCCTGTAGGCAGGATTTCTTGGGGGCTCAGGCCATGCGGTCTCACAGTAGAAAGCTTTGAGCAGCCTTTCCCAATTACTCTCGAAGGTGGGTTAACCCAAATCAGTCCTCTGGCATCCTGGCTCTGACTTGCCAGAATTCACCATCCCCCTTTTCATGGCCTTCATCTGGGTGACCCAGCCCTCCACCTGTTCCTCAGTCTGCACAATTGGTATTGGTTTCACACAATGACCTACATCGTCAATGCCCCCTTGGTCACGGTCATGCAACTGCCTTTGTTAGATTCAGAGCCCACAAGCAGCAAACACACACGGTTCTCAAGTCATGTGAGGGGTCACATCGCCAGTGGAATAAATGGACTACCATCTATTCCCCTTGTTATAGGGGTATACTTTGCAGGTGTGTGGTTAGGTGAACCCCAGACAGTTGGGGGTTTGGGCCATTCCTTGCTCTCAACCTCATCTCTTACCTCCGTCTCTCTCACTCACTGGGCTTCAACCACATTGGCCTTTCTGTGCCTCACACATGCCAAGCCTCACATGCCCTCCCGCCTGGATGTCCATTTTCCTTCAACCCACAGGTGAGCTGTGCTAGTCTCCGTTTACTCCCTCCTGATGGCCTCTCCACCCTTCACCGTGCTCTCGGCCCTGGGAGGCTGACCTCGCAAGAACACACCACCTGGGTTTCCTTGCCCTCTGGCTTCCCATTATGTTAGGTCAATAGGTGGCACCAGGAGAAGACTGGAGGGCAGCAGGAGAAAGAGATTGGGGTACTTATTTCCTGGGTCCTATCCTGCAGGACTATAGCCTGGCATTGGCTCTGCTCCTCACTTGGGGCCAGCACTCCCACCAGGAGGCCTCTCTGTCCTGGCTATGGCTAGCATGAAGGTCTGGTAACCTTGTTCTTTCTCCTTGCTCTTTCAGGTCAAGGGTGATAATGGCTTCCCCCTATTGCTAGACCCTGGTGCTTCTCCATCCCTGCTAGTTCCCTTAACCCTCATCTCTGTAAGGAGTTCCTTCATTACACTCTCCTCAGTTACACCTTTGAATGTGCTGTCTCTTCTCTGCTGGGACCTTGACCTTGATACATGAGCCAAGGAGAGACTGAAGGTTAGAATAAGTTGCATTTCCTAAAAATTAAATAAATAAATACCCTGGCTACATTCCAGCACATGAATAGATGGTTTATTGGTAACAAAAGCAAAAGACAAAATTAATAAATAGGACCTCATAAAAATTAAAAACTTTTGTTCATCAAAAGTCTTTACCGAAAAAGTAAAAAGACAAGCTACCGACTGGGAGAATATCTTTGGAAACCATATACAGGCATACCTTGTTTTACTGCACTTCACTTTGTTGCACTTCACAGATACTGCGTTCTTTATGAATTGAAGGTTGTGGCAACCCTGCATCAAACACGTCTACTGGCACCATTTTCCCAACAGCATGTGCTCACTTCATGTCTCTGTGTCACATTTTGTAATTCTCACAATTTTTCAAACTTTTTCACTATTATCATATCTGTTAGGGTGATCTGTGATCAGTGATCTTCGATGTTACTACCATAATTGTTTTGGGGAGCCACGAACCACGCCCATATGAGATGGCGAACTTAATTGAAAAATGTTGTGAGTGTTCTGACTGCTCCACCAACCAGCCTTTCCCCGTCTGTCTCTCCCCGAGGGCCTCCCTATTCCCTGAGACAAGACAATATTGAAATTAGGCCAATTAATAACCCTACAATGGCCTCTAAGTGTTCAAGTGAAAGGAAGAGTCACACATCTCCCACTTTAAATTAAAAGCTAGAAATGATTAAGCTTAGTGAGGAAGGCACGTCAAAAGATGACGCAGGCCAAAAGCTAGGCCTCTTGCACCAGTTAACCAAGTGGTGAATACAAAGGGAAAGTTCTTGAAGAAATTAAAAGTGCTACTCGAGTGAACACATGAATGATAAGAAAGTAGAACGGCCTTACCACTAATACGGAGAAAGTTTTAGTGGTCTGGATAGAAGATCACACCAGCCACAACATTCCCTTAAACCAAAGCCTAATCTAGAGCAAGGCCCTAACTCTCTTCAATTCTTGGAGGCTGAGAGAGGTAAGGAAGCTGCAGAAGAAAATTTTGAAGCTAGCAGAGGTTGGTTCATGAGGTTTAAGGAAAGAAGCCATCTCCATAACATAAAAAGCGCAAAGTGAAACAGCAAGTGCTCATGTAGAAGCTATAGGAAGTTATCCAGAAAATCTAGCTAAGATAATTGATGAAAGTGCCTACACTAAACAATAGATTTTCAGTGTAGATGAAACAGCCTTATGTTGGAAGAAGATGCCATCTAACACTTTCATAGCTAGAGAGGAGAAGTCAATGCCTGGCTTCAAAGCTTCAAAGGACAGGCTGACGCTCCTGTTAGGGGCTAATGCAGCTGGTGACTTTAAGTTGAAGCCAATATTCATTTACCATTCCAAAAATCCTAGGACCCTCAAAATTACGCTAAATCTACTCTGACTGTGCTCTATATATGAAACAACAAAGCCTGGGGGACAGCACATCTGTTTACAACATGGTTTACTGAATATTTTAAGCCCACTGTTGAGACCTAGTGCTTGCGGAAAAAATTTCCTTTCAAAACGTTACTGCTCATTGACAACGCACCTGGTCACCCAAGAGGTCTGATGGAGATGTACAAGGAGATTAATGTTGTTTTCATGCCTGCTACACAACATCCATTCTGCAGCCCATGGATCAAGAAATAATTTCAACTTTCAAGTCTTATTATTTAAGAAATACATTTTGTAAGGCTATAGCTTCCATAAATAGTGATTCCTCTAGTGGATCTGGACAAAGTAAACTGAAAACCTTCTGGAAAGGAGTCACCATTCTAGATGTATTAAACATTCGTGATTCATGGGAGGAGGTCAAAGTATCAATATTAACAGGAGTTTGGAAGAAGTTGATTCCAACCCTCATGTATGACTTTAAGGGGTTCAAGACTTCAGTGGAGGAAGTAACTGCAGATGTGGTGAAATTATCAAGACAGCTAGAATTGGAAGTGGAGCCTGAAGATGTGACTGAATTGCTGCAATCTCATGATAAAACCTTAATGGATGAGGAGTTGCTTCTTATGGATGAGCAAAAGCTTCTTATGGATGAGCAAAGAAAGTAGTTTCTTGAGATGGAATCTACTCCTGGTGAAGATGCTGTGAACATTGTTGAAATGACAACAAAGGATTTAGAATATTACATAAACTTAGTTGATAAAGCTTCAGGAGGGTTTGAGAGGGTTGACTCCAATTTTGAAAGACGTTCTACTCTGGGTAAAATGCTATCAAATAGCATCACATGCTACAGAGAAATCTTATGTGAAAGGAAGACTCAACCAGTGTGGCAAACTTCATTGTTGTCTTATTTTAAGAAACTGCCACAGCCACCTCAACCTTCAGCAACCACCACCCTGATCAGTCAGCAGCTGTCAACATCAAGGCAAGACCCTCCACCAGCAAAAACATTACAACTTGCTGAAAGCTAAGATGATGGTTAGAATTTTTTAGCAAAAAAGTATTTTTTGATTAAGGGATGTACATTGCTTTTTTTTTTTTTTTTTTTACATAATGCTATTGCACACTTAATAGACTACAGTATAGTGTAAACATAACTTTTATATGCACTGGGAAACCAAAAAATCCATGTGACTTGCTTTATTATGATATTCACTTTATTGCTTTGGTTTGGACTGAACTTGCAATGTCTCCAAGGTATGCCTGTATCTGACAATAATATAACAAGCAAAATATAATAAAACTTCAATAACTTAATAACAAAAAGACAAATAACCCAATCATAAAATGGGCAAAGGACTTGAATAGACATTTCAACAAAGAGGACATTCAAATGGCCACCAAACACTTGAAAAGATGCTCAGCGCCATTAGCCATCAGAGAGATTCAAATCAAAACTACCATGAGATACCATTTTACTCCTACTAGGATTGTTAAGATATAAAAAATAATAACAAATTTTGGCGAGTACGTGGGGAAACTGGACCTCTTACCCATTGCTGGTGGGGATGCAAAATGGTACAGACATTGTGGAAAAGAGTGTGGTGGTTACTCAAAAAACTAAAAATGTAACTACCATATGACCCAGCAATTCCACTGCTAAGTATATACTCAAAAAACTTGAAAGCAGAGACTCAAACAGAGACTTGTACACCAATATTCATTGCAGAACTATTCACAATAGCGAAAAGGTAAAAACATCCTAAACGTCCATCAACAGATGAATGGATAAATAAAATGTAGTACACACATACAATGGAATACTACTCAACTAGTAGGAGAAATGAAGTCTTGATACATGTTACAATATGGATGGAGCTAGAAGACATCATGCTGAGTGAAATAAGTCAATCACAAAAGAACAAATATTGTATGACCTCACTTATATAAAAAGACAAGAAAAGACAAAGGTATAGAGAACAAAGTTTATTAGTGATTACCAGGGGTAGTAAAGATTTTTACCAACTTCTGCAGTCTGAAATTGATGGAATATGCAATCAGGATGCATTGATAATTACTGGTGATTGGAATGCAAAAGTTGGAAACAAAGAAGAAGGATTGGAAAATATAGGCTTGGTGATAGAAACATGCCAGAGATCGCATGATAGAATTTTGCAATCCAACGACTTCTTCATGGCAAATACCTTTTTTCAACAACATAAACAGCGACTATACACATGGACCTTGCCAGATGGAACACACAGGAATCAAATTGACTACATCTGTGGAAAGAGAAGATGGAAAAGCTCAATATCATCAGTCAGAACAAGGCCAGGGACCAACTGTGGAACAGACTATCAATTGCTTGTAGGCCAGTTCTGGTTGAAACAGAAGAAAATTCGAACAAGTCGACCACAGTCAACGTACAACCTTGAGTATATCCCACCTGAATTTAGAGACCATCTTAAGAAGAGATTTGACACCTTGAACACTAATGACCGAAGACCAGACGAGTTGTGGAATGACATCAAGGACATCATACATGAAGAAATCAAGAAGTCTTTAAAAATACAGAAAAGACCAAAATGGATGTCAGAAGAGACTCTGAAACTTGCTCTTGAACTTGCTCTTAAAGCAAAAGGAAGAAATGATGAAGTAAAAGGGCTGAACAGAAGATTTCAAAGGGGGCTTGAGAAGACAAAGTAAAGTATTATAATGACATGTGCAAAGAGCTGGAGATAGAATACCAAAACGGACAAACACGCTTGGCATTTCTCAAGCTGAAAGAACTGAAGAAAAAATTCAAGCCTTGAGATGCAATATTGAAGGATTCTATGGGGAAAATATTAAACAATGCAGGAAGCATCTAAAGAAGATGGAAGGAATACAGTCACTGTACCAAAAAGAACTGGTCGACGTTCAACTATTTCAGGAGGTAGTGTATGATCAAGAACCGATGGTACTGAAGGAAGAAGTCCAAGCTGCACTGAAGGCATTGGCAAAAAACAAGGCTCCAGGAATTGATGGAGTACCAATTGAGATGTTTCAACAAACTGCTGCAGCGCTGAAAGTGCTCACTTGTCTGTGCCAAGAAATTTGGAAGACAGCTACCTCACCAATCAACTGGAAGAGATCCATATTTATGACTATTCCCAAGAATTGTAATTGCTGTCAATAAGTTGCACACTGTAAAAAGCTGAATTGGCAAAAGTTGTGTGCTATATTTACAACAATGACCAAAAAAAAAAGAGTAGCTGCTGAGGCTGCTTATGTACTACTAAAAACTTCATGGGATTTAGTTTCTTGGTTTGGAGGTTTAGAGGTCATGGTTTCGTGGGACATATGAGTTAGTTGGCCTAATAACATATTCAGTGCTTCTGTTCTACTTCCTAGTTCCTTGAGTAGTGCCTGGAGTCTTAAAAGCTTGCAAGTGGCCATCGAAGGCACAACAATTGGTCTCTATGCTCGTGGAGCAACAGAAGAAGGAAGGTCAGGAATATGATAAGAATATGAAATGTCTGGCTCATTGCCTCCATGAACAACTGCCTCCTTTGCATGAGACCAGAAGAACTAGATGGTGCCCTGTTACCATTACCAAACATTTTGATCAAAGATTCTATAGAAGAATCCTGATCAAAAAGAGGAAAACGAGAATGTAATTTCCAATTCTCATGGACTTCAGGCTTCCTGGATCCATGAAGGTTGGATAAACCCCTGAACTATTGCCCTGAGAAAGTCTTTAAACCTTAAACCAAAAATATCTCCTGAAGTCTTCTTAAAACTAAACAATAGTTTAGCTTAACTAGTAAAAAAGGTCTGCCTTGAGCATTATGCTCTTTTAAGAACTATCTATATGGGATCAAATTGACAACAGCAACTGGAAAGATTACACAGGAATCTTAGGGGGCAGTGGGTTTATGTTAATGAGGGAGGAACAACTTAGAAAAGGACAGTAAGACTGGCTACACATTTCGAAGAATGTAACCAATGTCACTAAATTGTACATGTAGAAACTGTTGAACTGGTGTATGCTTTGCTGTGTATATGCTCAATAACAACAACAAAATTAATTAATTTAAAAAATAGATTCTTTATTGGGTCCTCAGCATTCTACACAATACAGAATGGAATTATTTTGGCACAGAAATTTTTCAGAAAGTTTTACCAGTTAATAGTTGCTCAGCAGAGGTTTTTGTTTTTAAAAAAAATCTCAGTCATGCTCCCCAGGAGTATCTGGCTTTGAGCCATACAGCTTCCCAATAAATTCTCCAGGATGAAGTATCTGCAAAGTGTGTCCCTAAGTAACTAAAGGAAGTGACCTGCTGTATGGAGTTACTGGATATAACCAATTACATTTTGGAAGGTATCTGCTGATTCTGGTTTTGCAACTGGGTTTCAGACAGTGGCTAAAATTAGTGTCTATTGAGGTTATTCTTCATTTATGACCAAAAAAAAAGTATCATCAGCATGTATTTTAATATTTATTTTTAAAAAGCTAATTAAAAAAAATAAATAACTGTAGCAAGGAGGCAGGCATGTGGATTATCCAAAAGCAACTTCAAATCTGAACTGCTCGGGGGCCGTTGTTGCTGACCTGAGTCTTGCAGTCGCGTTAAAAAGCAGCAGTAACTGAGAGTTTGCACGGAGTTCACACAGCCTCACCAGCTTCTGGTGCAGACTGAAAGCTAAAGAGCAACTGCAAAGTCTCTCATTTTCCTTAACAAATTTCTTCATGGCAGAATAAGTGTGTAAAAGTGAGCAATAAAAAACAAGTATAGATACCTAACACTCAATTGCTCCTCATATAAAATATTGTTCTAAGAAAGACAGACCCACAACTTAAAGAAGAAAAAGATGAAATTTAGAAGAAATTGTATAATAAGCCAGGCATTTTTAATGTTATGTTCCACTCGGTTTGAAACGTTAATTGACCAAAATAAGGTTTCAAAGGACTATGTAACCTCATCAGTTAATTTATTTTCACTATCAAATCTTGGCTGGTCACTCTCCTGGGCTGGTACAGCATTTTCCTTTCCTCTGGCTGGCCTTCACCATTAAGGGACTACAGGGATTTCAGATGACCGCCTGCTTCTGCTTCTCATTCCACTGCTTTGCCCTCTCAATTCCCACATAGCTAGAGTGCTGATACTCTGCATATGTAGGCTCAGGCAGAGAAAAAACCCAAGTATCCTGTGCCAATCCTCACCAAGGACAGGACACACATTAGCAGTCTAGCCCCACCAGTTGGTGCAACCTGGGTTTAGTTTTGCTTCCCTGGACTTGGTTTCTGGAAGCCCACAGCCAAGCCGTGGGCATCTGTGGAGGCACTCTGCGGTCTTCCCTTACTCCTGTGTTGATGTGGTTTGCACAGCTAGGCTCCTTCCTCGGCCACCGTACCTCCTATAGGACTTGCTTCTTGTAACTGGCACATGCCTGCCTGGGGCCCTGAGACTCTGCTTAGTTTTTTCCTACCCATCTGTTATGGCTGTAATTGTGTCCCCCCAAACTGTGTCCAAATCCTAATCCCTATACCCGTGGAAGTGATCCTGTTTGGAAACAGTTTTTTGTTAGGCTGATTAGATCATACCCGAGTAGAGTGGGTTCTAAATCTAATCACTTCTGAGTTTTAAAAAGAGTAGATTAGACACAGGCACACATGGGGGAGAGCAGAGGCCATGTGTGGATCACCAAGGAATGAAGGAATGTACGAGAATACCAACAAGGAAGGAATTGACAGTTTTAGCCTCCAGAACTGTGAGAAAATGATTTTCTGTTCTTTAAAGCCACCTACTTGTGATATTTCTGTTTCAGCAGCACTAGTTAACTGAGACACCTGCTTTCCTAGGAGTCTTGAGTCTGCTCCCCTTACCCTATCCCTTTTCTTCCTACACCAAGCAACTGGCTGGAGTCCAGCTGACTGCCTAGAATCGACACTTCTGCCAATCCAACACACCTCCCTACTGCTGGGTCTTGTGTGCTAAACTCATCCAGCCTTCTGGCTGTTGTGCACAGACCACCTGGAAGGCCCTTGGGGATTGCAGACAGATTATTTTCCCCTACCTCAGGTCTAGTCCCAGTCTAGGAACTACCCCAATCCTCCTTGTTGATCTGCTTCAGATATAGTCACCATCTGCTTCCGGTTGTGCCTCTGGCCACAGGCAGCATGCAGGGCAGAACGGTCAGGGTGAGGTCAAAGTCCAGGCATCTGCTATCCCCCACCCACAACACCCAAAAACTACAGTTCAGACTTCCAGACCAATTCTCCTGCTTTGCAAGAATACTCAGTGGGTCAATAACATTATGAAAATTTCTCAACCTCACTGATAGACTAGGAAATGTAAACAAAGGTAACAACAATGAGGTGCCATTTTATACCTATCAGATTAAGAAAAATAATTTTAAGTGCTGTAAGTGAACTGCTGTCAAGGAAGCAGAGAAAAAGGAATCCCTCACCCATTGTTGATGGAAATGTGACCTGACTCAGCCTTTAGAAAGGAGCCCTGGTGGCACAACAGTTAAGCACTCGGCTGCTAACCTAAAGGTTTGAACCCACCAGCAGTTCCTCTGGAGAAAGACCTAGCAATCTGCTTCCATAAAGATTACAGCCTAGAAAATTCTATGGGGCAGTTCTAGTCTGTTACATAGGGCCGCTCTAAGTCAGAATCGACTCAATGGTACCTAACAATAACAGCCTTTGGAAAGCGATCTGATAAAACCTATGGTTAATGACACTAAACGTACTCTTCATCTGGCAATCCCCCTTCTGGGCACCACTGAAATAAACATACCACTAGGTAAGACTACTTGTCCAAGCACTGTTTGAGATGGCAAAAAACTGGAAAACACAGCAAACGTCCACTAATAAGAGAATGACCGAATAAGCTGTGAGGCATCCAAACCATGGAATATTACGCAGCCACAAGTCAGATCTACACCAGCTGTCCTGAGTTGTGTTATTCAGTGAGAAAAGGAAGATGCAGAGAAATGTAAAACCAAAACCAAGACATACCCTAAAAAAAGTGTATGTGTTTGTATTGAATTACATGACTGTGAAGAAATATATGAAAGGATATACACCAGCTGTTAACATCGGTGAGCTTGTGATAAAAGCAATAGGAGGGGAAGCCAAGGACCTGCGGGTGAAGGGAATAATTAAGCGACAACAACAAAACTATAGCTTTTTAAAAATGGTAGCAAACAAACAGAATGTATGCTAGAATTCCATTTATGTAAAATTACGTATATGCGTGTCCATACAAAGATACATGCAAGTACAGTCACCAAAACACCAATAGTAGCTATCAGTAGGTAGTTTCCTTACACTATTCCTGTAATTTTGCATTTTTACAGCACATATGAATTATTCATTTCATCAGGAAAATACACCCCAAAGCTATTGTATTTTATTTTTTTTTATTCCTCTGCTTTTCTAACTCTATTATCACTCCAAGCTCACTACCAGTTGCCATCCAATCGATTCTGACTCATGGCAACCCCATGTGTGTCAGAGTAGAACAGTGCTCCATAGGGTTTTCAATGGCTAATGTTTCCAAAGTAGATCACCAGGCCTTTTTTCCAAGGTGCCTCTGGGTAGACTCGAACCTTCAACCTTTCTGTTAACAGCTGAGCACGTTAACCCTTTGCACCAACCAGGGACTCCCCAAGCTCACTACTTCTGACCAAATAAACCACATCCTAGAAGCAGCTGCCCACTGCACTGAGCTCAAAGTCAACACTTAGTTCTGACTATGTGTGCGATTCATCCTGATTCATTCATGTTCTCTCTCTCAATTTCACCCCACCCACCATCTACCAGAAAACTAGGCCTCCTCGTCTGAACGAGTCACGTAGAAAACTGGGAACCTGAGTCACATGACCCCATCAAGACCAGCTACGTCTATATTGAATAGGCGGGCCCCACACCACCTCCTTTCCTTGGCCCCAGGGGCCCTGCTCCTACCCTGGGCTTGTGGGAAACCGTGGCCCACTTGAGTTCCAGCAGCAACAATGGGGGCTCAGCAGGAGAGCCAAGGAGACTTCTTAACTATCATCTCAGGAGAAGAGTTTTGACAAATTTTTTCCTAACTTCTTACTTCTAAGGAGAGAGTTTATAAAATTTCTAAAGCCTCTTGTGAATAGAAAGCTGTTTATGAACAGCATGCCAATTTGCTAAAATAACTTTTTGTTGTTGTGGCTGTTTAAATTGGAACAGTCCCTCCTTCCACTGCCCCTCCCCCACCACCCGCCCGCCAGCAATGTTTTGCCAACACATCAGCCCCAGAGTCCCAAAGCCAAAAACAGAACTAAGTACAAGGGCAGCAGAGCCAGAGGCTGCTATCCTGGGTAAGGGAACAGGGCCAGGCCACTTGGCTCTGATGCTTATTTGCACATTATTTTACATAAATTTACATGTTGGCCAAGTATATGAAATAAAAGTGATTAATTTATGCAGCCTCTTGGAAGTATATCTCCAGCTAGTTTCCCTGCTCAGTTAGGGTCCAGGGAAACTTCTATCCCGTTGAAAAGTGCTGCTCAGGCACGCAGTGCCCTGGCCCACAACTCCTGAAGAGTCATCACAACGGAGGTTCCCTCCTCAGCCGGGATAGCTCATCCAGTCACCTGAAGCTGCTTCCCAGCCTCAGAAGCCGGGATGGGGATGTACCCAGGGTGGCTGCAGGTCTGAGGTTGGGGAGTTAAGTCACTTTCAGGACATTTATGTTGTACGCAAAGCAGAGTTTCAACTATTGCCCCCCCCGATGCAAGCTTTGTGACAAAGGAATACTACTTTTGTAACTAATTGTGCATATTACCTACGAGCTCATTTGAATGCCTTGACAGCAAAACCATGCCCTGCTTACTCAAAATTTCTGCTAATTCACAGACATCTACGATTCCATTAAGGAGCCTGGATGGCGCAAGTGGTTTGTGGTCAGCTGCTAACCTAAAAGTTGGTGGTTCAAGCTCACCCACTGCCTCCACAAAAGACAGCCCTTGCAAACTGCTTCCATAAAGATTACCAAAGACCAAACCCACTGCCATCAAGTCGATTCCAACACCCTAGAAAACCCTACGGAGCACTTCTATTCTGTAACACACGGGGGTGCCATGAGTCAGGGGCCCACTCAGTTTCAGCTAACAACAATAACAAGTTCCACTAAGGACAACATACATGTGCAATAGTCATTCCACCTGGCTCTTTATAAAGTTGTAATTTCTCCTCGATTTGGATTTGCAATGGAGAGAGAATAAAAAGCAGTGAAGTTCAAGCTAGAGACAAAACAGTAAACTCAATCCCTCACAGATGTAAATACCGCCCAGGCAGATACTGCATTTGGTAGACTGGGCTGGAGAACTGTTTGTGTTGCAATCAACAGAAGAGGAACCACTGGAGATTTGTCTGCTTGGGCTATTCAAAGTTTCTTGCTATCTAAATAAAGCCAAGTAGATTTCAAAAAGCACCATAGAGATCCCTATCTTGGGACTTAGAGTTAAATATGAAAATTATTATTCATTCAATAAATTAAATTAAGCACCTATTAGTTACCAGGCTCTATGCATTGGGCAAACCTGTTGCAAAAGACCTCTTTCAAGTGTTGAAAAGCAAAGATGTCACTTTGAAGACTAAGGTGTACCTGACCCAAATCACGATATGCCCCATATGCATGCAAAAGCTGTACAATGAATAAGGAAGACTGAAGAAGAACTGAGCCTTTGAATCGTGGTGTTGGCGAAGAATATCGACTATACCATGGACTGCCAGAACCACCACCACCCTGTCTTGGAATAAGTGCAGCCAGAATGCTCCTTGGAAGCGAGGATGGAGAGACTTGGTCTCATGTACTTCGGCCATGTTATCAGGAGGAAGGATATCATGTTTGGTAAAGTAGAGAGTCAGTGAAAAAGAGGAAGACCCTCAATGAAGTGGATTGACACAGTGGCTACAACAATGGGCTCAAACCTAAAAACAATTGTGAGGATGGTGCAGGACCAGGCGGTGTTTCATTCTGTCGTACATAGGGTCACTATGAGTCAGAAGTGACTCGATGGCACCTAGCAACAACTACAGGAGTAGATTGCCAGGTCATTCTCCTGTGGAGCCACTGGGTGGGTTCAAACCACCAACCTTTCAGTTAGCAGCTGAGCGCCTAACTGTTGTGCCACCAAGGCTCTTTTCCCATTATGTTACTGTTTCTTATGTCTATATCTCCTTCAGAAATATCACAGGGGTGCAGTGACTCGGCAAAGGCTAATTCAGACATTCCTACACCTCTAGTGCTAACACCATCATAATGCCCACACGTCTCAAGTCCTAACAGTGCTCTTTGCTCCTAAATGACTCTTAAGAATGAGTATTACCTATCACAGTAAAAACCAAGCCAAACCAGTTGCCACTGAGTTGACTACAACTCATGGCGACCCCATGTGTTACAGAATAGAACTGCACACCATAGGGTTTTCAGAGATGTGAACTTTCAGAAGCAGATTGCCAGGCCTTTCTTCTGAGGTACCTCTGGGTGGGTTGGAACCACCAACCTTTCAGTTAGTAGTCCAGCACTTAACTGTTTGTGCCACCCAGGGACTCCCTTATGGTAGTACTGGCTGCATAATAGCTGCAAATAAACATTTGATGAATGAATAAATGAATGGAAAGTATTCACACTCTGTGCTCCTTCCTTTGGTGAACTGGAACTTCCCACAAGTTCCACCACCATTTCTAGACTTGTAACTCCTAGCTGGACATCTCTAGCTCTTCACTCTCTTCCCAGCTCCAGACCCAAATTTCCACCCCATGTTCCCCCAGAACTTCAAACTCAACACGCACAGAACAGAACTCATCACCATACCTCCCCAAACACCTGCCCATTTCTGTAACCAGCACCCCTTGCATAGAAGGTTCAAAACCTCAGCTATTTTTTACTTTTTTTTCTTGTCTACCTGCCAGTGATCCACTAAGCCAACCTGACCCACCCAGTTCATTCCTCTCACCTGGGACACTCACTAGCTGGAGCTCTGACCATCTCTGAGGACACTTCCTTCATCTCTCCACCACCCTGCTTTCTCTCTGCCCTGCCTGCCACCCACCCACCAAGTCTTGGTTCTGAGGACACTTGCTTCATCTCCCCACCACCCTGCTTTCTCTCTGTCTTGCCTGCTCTCCAGCCACTAGTTCTTAGTTCAGGGCACTTCAGCCCCCATTCCAGCCTTTGTCCTCTCCAGAATTGGTGTGAACACATATTCTCCCACATTTTTGAGCTTCACCTTCTCCTACAGGTTCTGACCCAGCTCACTCCTTTGGCTCTTGCCATACATAACTTTTCGGTCTTGGCTAAGAACTTCCTTGGGTGGTACAAAGAGTTAACACACTCAGCTACTAACTGAAAGGTTGGAGGTTCAAGCCCACCCAGTGGCTTCACAAAAGAAAGGCCTGGCGAACTACTTTTGTAAAGATTACAACCTAGAAAACCCTATGGAGCACAGTTCTACTTGACACACATGGGGTCACCATGAGTCAGAGTCAACTTTATGGCAACTGGTTTTGGTAAAGAACTTCCTGCTGCAGCCTTGGTCACACGGAACCCAGTTCCTGCCAGCAACTGCTCAGCCAACTTCTGCCCCATCCCTGCTCCTCGGCCCAGGCAGGTGGCCGGTCAGACACTCCTGCTTCATGTCAACATTCAGACTCCAAGTGCATACCCCATGGACAAGCCAAACCAAACTACCTAAGAGTTCTCCCAAATAGGTCCCGACTATTTTGACTAGTCCCCCATATTTCTCCTCACCCACATCTGTCAAAATGCTCAGGCCCATGTAAACGCCACCTCCCCACAAAGCCCCTAATGGACTGTGACTTTAATCTGAATCTCCACCATAGACCCTGGCTGCCTTATGTTAGAATGATTATCTTAGACTATAAGATCCTGAGGACCGGGTCTTTATCTTCCTCTTTGTATCTCCTGTAAGTCCAAACACAGCGACTGACAAACGGGTGCTCAACAAATAATAAATTAAACTAAATACAACTGGGTTCCCTAAAGGGCTACCCAGCACAGGGCTGAAAATATCCTGCACATTGCCAAGGGCAAGAGATTATCCTGTTTATGAATTAAACATAGTCCATGCTTCACTTCTGCATCTCCCCATTGCTTCCTGCCCCTTGGCCATTTCAGTGCTTATTAACTCCTTCAGGGAAAGATTGCTGGGGAAAGAGAATATGCTACGACATAAAAGCCTCCATTTGGGGGGGATAGCAGGGAGTGGTAGAAATGACTGGATCTGGGATGTGCTTTTCCTGAGAGTGTTGGTTTACCATGAATACGAACATCTGCTGGCCACAGCAACCTCTGACTAGGGCCCTAAATTTGATAGGTCCTAGACCTTACTACCCTCCGTACTTTAGAAATGGGCACATCAGGTGCACAGATGCCATGTCACCCATGTGTTTATGGATGCACTGCACAAACCTAGCTCCAGAGAAGGCTGATGCTTGACATTGCTGGCTTTGCAAATTCCTAACAGGTGTACAATCCAATACAGTGTTGAACAAAGGAATAGGGCAGATGAGGTCAAACCAAGTCTCTCTGTCCCTTCTTTTCGGATTTCCCTTTTAGAGCTGGGTCAGCTACCTCTTGGGGCCTGAGTATGCATCAGAGCACCAAGCAATGACCAGACACCAAACCATGCAAGACCGGGGAAAGTAACACAGAGAAGAGGAGAGGATGGGGGAAAAAGATACAAAAAGGAGGCGGGACAGAGGAAGAGGTGGTGAGAGAAGAGACAGAGAAAAGGATCACACATGGTGGGGAGAAGTAGAAAGTAAACCTGTAATTTTTCCTTGGTTAAAAAAAAAAAAAAACCTCACTCCATCCTGTGTATTTCCTTATTTTTAAAAACTGAAAGAAAATCAGCCCAGCACTCAAAGGAGTCAAACATGCAATCAATATGCACTGATAATTACTGGTGATTGGAATACAAAAGTTGGAAACAAAGAAGAAAGATCAATAGTTGGAAAACATAGCCTTGGTGACAGAAATGACACCAGAGATCACATGAGAGAATTTTGCAAGACCAATAACCTATTCATCGGACATACCTTTTTTCACCAACATAAATGGCAACTATACACGTGGACCTTGCTGGATGGAATACACAGGAATCAAATCAACTACAGCTGTGGAAAGAGACGATGGATAGACAAGCTCAATATCAGTCAGAACAAGGCCAGGGGCTGATTGCGGAACAGACCATCAATTGCTCATATGCAAGTTCAACTTGAAGCTGAACAAAATTAGAACAAGTTCACGAGAGCCAAAGTACAACCTTGAGTACACCCCACCAGAATTTAGAGATCATCTCAAGAATAGATTTGATGCACTGAACACTCATAACCAAAGACCAGGCGAGTTGTGGGATGACATCAAGGACATCCTAAAGGAAGAAAGCAAAAGGTCACTGAAAAGACAGGAAAGAAAGAAAAGACCAAAATCGATGTCAGAAGAGACTCTGAAACTTGCTCTTGAACATAGAGTAGCTAGAGGGAATAGAAGAAATGATGAACTAAAGGAAATGAACAGAAGATTTCAAAGGGTGACTTGAGACGACAAAGCAAAGTATTACAATGAAATGTGCAAAGACCTGGAGATAGAAAACCAAAAAGGAAGAACATACTGGGCATTTCTCAAGCTGAAAGAACTGAAGAAAAAATTCAAGCCTCAAGTTGCAATACTGAAGGGCAAAAAAATTAAACGATGCAGGAATCATCAAAAGAAGATGCAGCAAAAAGAATTGGTCGATGTTCAACCATTTCAGGAGGTAGCATATGATCAAGAACCCATGGTATTGCAGGAAGAAGTCCACGATGCACTGAAGGCATTGGCAAAAAACAAGGCTGCAGGAACTGACGGAATATCAATTGAGATGTTTCAACAAATGGATGCAACACTGAAAGCCCTCACTTGTATATGCCAAAAAATTTGGAAGACAGCTACCTGGCCAACCAACTGGAAGAGATCCATATTTGTGCCCATTCCAAAGAAAGATGATCCAATAGATGTGGAAATTATTGAATAATACATTAATATCACATGCAGGTAAAATTTTGCTGAAGATAAAAGGGAAAAAAAAAAAAAACAGTTGCAGCAGCACATCAACAGAGAATTGCCAGAAATTCAAGCCAGATTCAGAAGAGGATGTGGAACAAGGTATAGATATCATTGCTGATGTCAGATGGATCTTGGCTGAAAGCAAAGAATATAAGAAAGATGTTTACCTGTGTTTTATTGACTATGCAAAGCCATTCGACTGTGTGGATCTTAACAAATTGTGGATAACATTGTGAAGAATGGAAATTCCAGAACACTTACTTGTGCTCATAAGGAATCTGTACATAGACCAAGAGGCAGTTGTCTGAAAACAACAAGGGGATACTGCATGGTTTAAAATCAGGAAAGGTGTGTGTCAGGGTTGTATCCTTTCATCACAGTTATTCAATCTGTACGCTAAGTAAATAATCCGAGAAGCTGGACGATATGAAGAAGAACGCGGCACCAAGCTTGGAGGAAGACTCATTAGCAACCTGCAATATGCAGATGACACAACCTTGCTTGCTGGAAGCGAGGAGGACTTGAAGCACTTACTGACTAAGATCAAAGACCACAGCCTTCAGTATGAATTACACCTCAACAAAGAAAACAAAAATCCTCACAACTGGACCATTAAGCAACATCACGACAAACGGAGAAAAGATTGAAGTTGTCAAGGATTTCATTTTACTTGGATTTACAATCAACATCCACGGAAACAGCAGTCAAGAAATCAAACAGTGTATCGTACTGGGCAAATCTGCTGCAAAAGACCTCTTTAAGGTGTTGAAAAGCAAAGATGTCACTTTGAGGACTAAGGTGCACCTGACCCAAGCCATGGTATTTTCAACTGCCTTATGCATGCAAAAGTTGGACAACGAATAAAGACCGAAGAAGAACTGATGCCTTTGAATTACGGTGCTGGCGAAGAATACTGAATATACCATGGACTGCCAGAACAATAACAACCTTGTCTTGGAAGAAGTGCAGCGAGAATACTCTTTGGAAGTGAGGATGGAGAGACTTGGTCTCACATACTTTGGACATGTTATCAGAAGGTACCAGTCCCTGGAAAAGGACATCACCCTTGGTAAAGTAGAGGGTCAGTGAATAAGAGGAAGACTCTCAATGAGATTGACTGACACAGTAGCTGCAACAATGGACTCAAATATAGCAACGATTGTGAGGATGGTGCAAGATCAGGCAGTGTTTCCTGCTGCTGTACACAGGGTCACCATTAGCCGGAACCAACTCGACAGCACCTAACAACAACAATTCAAAAGGAAAGAGCACAGTTTCGTGTATTTTTCCTCAAAGTGGTGAGGCAGCCTCTAACACCCATAAAAACCAGTTCCCTTCAAGTCGACTCCCACTCTTGGTTGACCCCATGTGTGTCAGAGTAGAATAGTGCTCCACAGGGTTTTTAATGGCTGATTTTTTGAAAGTAGGTCTCCAGGCCTTTCTTCCGAGGCACCGAATCTCCAACCCTTTGGTTTACAGCCTAGCGAATTAACCATTTGCACCACCCAGGGACTCCTAGCTCCGCACAGGCATGCTCCAAAAAGGATCTAACGCATTCCTGTTTCCTTAGACAGCATACAAAGACCTCAGCCACTGTCCGCACAAGGTCTGTTAGAAGTACAGAAGTAATCATCATTCTCCTGCATTCCCAGCTCAAGTGGGCATGCACTTGGCTGTTTACGGCATCTCGTGCTTAAGCAAGTGTTCAGGACTGTCATTTGCCTGAGCCTCTCCTGGTTTCTCAGACCTTTCAACTGGAGGCATCCCAGTTGTTGTGCAAAACCTGGGCCCACTAGTGGCAATGGCTGAGCATTACATGCTGGTAGAGAAAAAACTGGATTTCAAATTGAAAACAAGGCTGTCCCGAAGAGTCAGCTGTCTGTGAGATAAAGGACAGCAGACTTACACAGCTGGGAGAGCCTTAACTAAGAATGGATGAGAACAAAGCTAAATGGCTAAGGTTCAGTGGGTCACTTTTTCCTCCCTAAAACCCATTGCCATCAAATCGATTCCGACTCATAGCAACCCATAGGACAGAGTGGAACTGCCCTATAGGGTTTCCAAGAAGAGGCTGTTGGATTCGAACTGCCAACCTTTTGGTTAGTAGCGAAGCTCTTAACCACTGTGTCACCAGGGCTCCCTAGGATTTTATAATTTGTTTCATTTCAGGAATACTTCCTGCTTTATGCCAGGCAGAATGTGAGAGCTGAAAGACCCCCCAGACATCATCTAGTCCAAATCCACTCTCTGATATTCTGTAGTCTATCTCCATAGTTACCGCCTTGGATGTAAAATTATCCAATAGCGATATTCTACAGTCACCAAGCACACGAAGACTGCCTGCCATGTGCAGGCACTGGGCCAGGTGCTGGGGCCACGGCTAAAACAAGACAGACTCGGTCCCCACCTTCACACAGTGTTCAGTCCTCGGGGCCACTCTACCTGTACCACAATTCAAATACCCCACGGGATTCATCAGGGTTGGTTAGCAGCCAAGCTCATTAACCATGGCACCACCCAGGTACTCCAAATCAAGATGAGGGTGTTTATATTTAAACATCTTGCTGTATTTCTTCCTAATCTCCTTAAGTATGAGTTTCCACATAGATGCTCTATGGACACACCAACCACCGCGCTGGAGTGCAATTGTTTATATTACATCTGTTCCCCTCCCTGCCATAGACTGCTATCTCAAGGGCAGGCACTACTTTGTTCCTCCCTACAGCCCCAGAGCCAGGGCCCTTGGGAGGTAGTCGATAATTGCGGAATGAGTGGATGCATTTGAGGACAGGAATATAAGAGCTAAAGCCAAACTACATATTCTATTAATACGTGCCTCATCCACTAGGACCACAAAAGGCCTGCAACCATGCCCAGGCTGACAGATCTCAGCTGGCAGAAATCAGGAACCCTCTGGGAGCCCTGGAGGAGGGAAGCACCTTGACTTGTACATTCAACTGCATTAACTAGCTTCCCTTTGGAGCTCTCTTAGGAGTATACAGCTCAAAGCAGCATCAGTTCACCATGTCCCAACGTCTCCTTCCAAGCCTTCTCCAGGTTTCTGCCTAGCCCCCAGCCTTTTCTCTCAGAAGTTTGGGTTTTCTCTGCTGAGATGGAGGATCCAACCATCTTTGGGTTCTCTTTCATCGGAGCTCCTCTGATGTATATGCAGTTCTAGGACTGGATGGCTGATGGGCCTATGGGGATTTAGATGTTAACTTTCTTGACAAACAGAGGAGCACTGCCCCAGGATTCTCACATTTGGAAATCTCTTTAACCTATCATGTTTCCATTAACCTCTCGTCTTTCTTTTTCTTTTTTTTTTAATTTTTTTTTATTGTACTTTAGATGAAGGTTTACAGAAGAAATAGTTTCTCATTAAACAGTCAGTACACATGTTGTTTTATGACATTGGTTAACAACCCCATGACATGTCAACACTCTCCCTTCTCAACCTTGGAAGACCTTTTTTTGGTGAAAATATACATAGCCAAAGTTACACCATTTCAAAAGTTTCTACTTGTACAATTCACTGGCATCGATTACGTTCTTCCAGTTGTGCTGCTATTCTCACTATCCTTTTCCAAATTATTCCATCACCATTATCTTCAACTCACTGCCCCCTAGGCTTCCCATCAAACCCTTTGAGTTGCTGTTGTCAATTTGATCTCACATAGATAATTCTTTTTTTTTTTTTTGTGCCTTAGATGAAGGTTTGCAGAACAAATAGTTTCTCATTAAATGGTTAGTACGCATATTGCACTATGACAATGCTTAACAACCCCACAACATGTCAACACGGTCCGTTCTCAACCTCGGGTTCCCTATCACCAGCTTTCCCATCCCCTCCTGGCTTCTAGTCCTTGTCCATGGACTGGTATGCCTCATTAGTCCCGTTTTGTTTTATGAGGCTGTCCAATCCCTGGCTGAACCGTGAACTTCAGGAGTGACTTCACCACTAAGCTAAAAGGGTCTCCGGGGGCCATACTCTTGGGGTTTCTACAGTCTGTCAGGCCAGTAAATCTGGTCTTTTTTGGGGGGGGGGAGTTAGAATTTTGTTCTACATCCTTTTCCAGCTCTGTCCAGGACCCTCTGTTGTGATCCTGGTCAGAGCAGTCAGTGGTGGTAGCCGGGCACCATCTAGCTGTACTGGACTCAGTCTGGTGGAGGCCGTGGTAGCTGTGGTCCATTAGTCCTTTGGACTAATCTTTTCCTTGTATCTTGTTCTCTTCATTCTCCCTTGCTCTCGAAGGGGTGAGACCAGTGGAGTATCTTAGATGGCTGCTCACAGGCTTTAAAGACCCCAGACGCTACTCACCAAGGTAGAATGTAGAACATTGTCTTTATAAACTGTGTTATGCCAATTGAGCTAGATGTTCCCCAAGACCATGGTCCCCACAGCCCTCTGCCCAGCAATTTAGTCCCTCAAGAAGTTTGGAAGTGTCTATGGAGCTTCCATGACCTTTCCTTGTACAAGTTGTGCTGGCTTCCCCAGTATTGTGTGCTGTCTCACCCTTCACCAAAGTTACCACTTACCTATTGTCTGTTTAGTTCCCCCCCCCACCCCTCCCATCCCTTGTAACCAACAAAGATTGTTTCTTTTTGTGTGTAAACTTTTACATGAGTTTTTAAGGTAGAGGTCTCATACAATATTTGTCCTTTTGTGATTGACTCTCATTTTTCCATTAACTACTGATGGTAAGGTGAGGAGCTGGAAGCTTCAGAGAATTCTTGGATGTGGGGACAGGCCATTATCCCCATCCCGTGACAGAGACGCTAAGGAAGTGGAACATGACAAAGCACGCACAAGAGAAGAAAAGCATGTGCTGTGGGGCGAGGCCACAGCCTCTGAGACTTGGCATCTTTCGCTTGAGAAATGCGCCAGTGCTCAGAAGAGACCCTGGAAGCCAGCGGGAACTGCCGAAGTAGAGGCCCCACCTGAGCATTGTATGCTCATAGCAACGTTTTCCATTCAGACATCATCACTGGTTACTCACAGGGCTGGTGGTTCCCGCTTCCTTTGGGGACCAATAAATTGGGGTCCCCATGGCTGGAATGGAAAGCAAAGGCCAGAAGGCACAGACAATGCCCTGATAATTGACCAACTGGATTGGGGGAACAGAGAGGCAGAGTTCTCTGGAGATGCCTCCAGGGCTTTGCAGCTGGGTGCCTGGTAACAAGATTTGTTGTTGTTGTTAGCTCCCATCCAGTCAGCCCCAACTCATAGCGACCCCATGCACCACGGAACAAAATGCTGCCAGTCCCGCACCACCCCCATGATCGGCTGGGGATCAGACCATTGTGATCCATAGGGTTCTCACTGGCTAATTTTCGGAAGTAGATCACTAGGCCTTTCTTCCTAGTCCATTCTGGTCTGGAAGCACCGCTGAAACCTGTTCAGCATCACAGCACCACACAAGCCTCCAATGACAGACGGGTGGTGGTTGTGCGTAAGGTGCATTGTCTGGGAACTGAACCCGGGTCTCCCACATGGCAAGAATTCTACCACTGAACTATCTCTGCCCCCACAGAGGACAGCACCAGTGACTTAAAGCAAGGAATCCAGAGAAGCCAGCTGGGGAAGCATGCAGGGGGCCTTCCAATCAGTATTCCCGGGAAATGACCGTTGGGCAGGGAGGCGCATTCCCTCAGAGGGGAAGGTTCTCTTCACCTCCTTTCTCCTTCCTCCTGCAGGTGCTCCAAGACCCGCCCTGCAGGTGGGGCTAACCCACTCGGATACACCAAATGGTGCTGTTCAAGGGCAGCTGCGGGGTGGAGCCGGGCCTATGGAGGCGGGGCTTAGACCAGGCACCGCCCTTCAGTGGCTCTGCCACCAGGCGAGCCTCGAAGACTGTAATCGCGGTGTATTTATAGCCCAATTACATTGTAGGCCCTGGGGAATTACACTTGCCTGATCAAGGAAGCAAATGCAGCCACAAAAGCAAAATAATTCGGTGCACACTCTGCCGAATGTCAAGTATTTCACGGGAAACGGGGCACCTCCACTCCTCCGCACCATCAGCTGCTTCTTCCCTCACCTTCAGGTCTGTTGCTTAGACGACGACAAGCAGCTGCCTTCAGCTTCAAACAGCCCCTGCCCCTTCACAGCCGCTCAGCCTTCTTGAGGGGGTGACAGACACAAGGGAATCTTGACAGATGGTGGCGGAGAACCTCCAATCATCAGGCAAGCTTTTGTCACTGGGTTCAGGGCTGCCCACCCACGCCCCCCATGGCCACCTCACAGCAGTGGGCAGCCAGCAGAGGGATTTTCATTTCCCTTGCTCCTTGGGCCCCTGCGCACTCTGGGCACAGACACTAATGAGCAGAGAAGAGTTAGAGAAAGGAAGTGGGCATGCTGAGGAGTAAATAAATTATTCAGACGGTCACAGGACCCTAGAGACATAAAGGGCTCAGTGAGTCAGGTAGCATCTGAATCACCAGAGAGCTCACGAGGCTTCTCCAGACAAACTTGACATCGGCATCCTTTGCAAAGAAGGGGCTTGTCTAAGGAGTACGTTGTCAAATTGCCTCTCAGAGGAACTGTTGTTGAAGGGCTCAGAGCTGGAAGGAGTTATGGGGGTGTTGGAGTTTCTCTTCAGCACAAGAGCTGAAAGGGGCTTCAGCTGTCACCATGCCCAGCCCCCTTATCCTACAGAAGAGAAAAGCAAGGCACACAGGGGCGGAGGAAGCTGAGGAAGTTCGCATCCCCTTGCTCCTTGCGAGCTGACACACACATGGGTCCCCGACAGCAGGGTGCTCCACCAAGTGTCACGCAAGGAAAAGGAGGGAAAGAAAGCAGAAGGGTAAACCCAGGTACCAGACGTAGCGTCTGTTCAGTCACTCCCACTCCCACTCCTGCCAGCGAAGGGAGGGGGAGGAGGGGCACACGAGATCCCTCCACGGTCTTCAGACATGTGAGAATATATCTGAAAATCTGTTCAAAGGAGAGTGCTAAGCCCAGTTGTGTTTTTCCCATTGAAGACTGATGTCAGACGTCAAACATGTTCACAGAGCCAGCTCCTTGCTGTGTGAGGACACTAAAGGAATTTACCTTCTTACTGGGGTAAGAGAATTCACAGACAAAACTGCCACGAGAATACATTCCTGAGCAAAAGAGCAATCTTGCTCTATGTAGTGAGATTATACACACACATACATACAGAGAGTGAGTGAGTCCCTGGGTGGGGCAAACGGTTAACGCGCTTAGCTGCTGAGAAGTTGGAAGTTCTGAGCCCACCTAGAGGTGCCTCAGAGGAAAGGCCTTGTGATCTACTTCCAAAAAGTCAGCGATTGAAGACCCTATGGAGCACAGTTTTACTTCGACACATATGGGGTCGTCATGCGTCAGAGACAACTCAACAGCAACTGGTTTTATATATACGTCACTTTGAAGATGTAAGAACCCTGAATTTAAAGGAAACTAGCAGGTAAGAAGCAAACCGTGGAAAACTTCCTGGAGAAGGTGTGGACTGGCAGAAAACTGAAAGTGCAAGTAAAGGAAATAGTGACATGCTAGAGGTACAGATGTGAGATCAAGCTGAGTACAAAGGAATAGTGAGGTGATTAACTTTATTTAATATGGGGTCCTAGAGAGGAGTAATGAGGGAATAAGGCTCAAAGAGTCACAGAGTGTCAGAGTGATCCCCCAGCCCAGTGCTTCTTGAAGCTTCCTAACGCTGCCCATATGTCCAAATCACCTGAGAGCTTTTTAAAACTTTGGAGTCCTGGACTCTATCCATGACCTCCAGAGCAACGTCTAGGGGTGAAGTCACAGGTGACTGACGCACAGCCAGCTGTGGGAACCACCAGCCCTGCCACCTCTCCTTTTACAGAGCAGCAAACCAAGGCCCAGAAAGGCGGGGCGAGGCTGGTAAAGTCAGGAAGGGCAAACGAGAGGATGGCTCTAACACCAAACTCAGGTCCTGCCTGACAGGGAAGAACAGGCCACAAAGGTGTGGAAGAGAATCCACCAGGCTGTCAGGATGTGCCTCCTGGTGGGTGGGGCTTGGAATCTGCAGAGCCTCCTGGAAGTTTCTGGAAAAAAACTTCCAGAGACAAGGCCTAGACCAAAGCCCTGTCAACCTCCCTACCCCTCTGGGAATCTCCCTGTGGCTTTCAACTCCTCGCTTTCATCCTCTCGCCAACACTGCCTCGCCTCTCCCCAGGCCGGTTCACAGTCACTCAGCACAGAGTGTAAAGCCTCACGAAAGTCAGGTTTGGCACTCATGACTTTGGTGTCTGAGGCACTGGTGAGCCCTGGTTAGTCCCCCAGTGTGCTGGCATCCATTTTCGTAGGATGTGAAGCGTTCATACAGATTCCATTTCCTGAGCCTTTTCTCTCCTTTATTGTTAGTGCAGGAAATACTTCATTTATACACAAAAGCAGGATTTCTATCTTGGAGACACTATAAACAGGAAATGCCACTTGATTCATTTTCATTTCTTTCTTATTCATCAATTTTAAAAGCATGGAAGCCACAAGCAAATGTGACTGCCCTCTGAAGGCAAGGATTACATGTGACACTGGCAGGGAGGGAGTGGGGTCGAGGGAGCCACATGGGAGGTGTTCATAGGCCAAAGGGATCAAATGAAAGGCTAAGAGAGTGAAGAGTCTCTGAGGAGCCACTCGAGATTATACCATCATGGTGTTGTGACTCTGCTCAGCTGTGAGGTTGGTAACACAGTGACAATGTAAGCAACAAGATCTCAATTGGCCACTTAGTAACAAACCAGCCATGGCCCTGCTCATGACCATGTATCCTTTGAGACTGTATTGAGTCACAGGACATGAACTACAACAAAGGGAGCACTCATCTCCGGGGGTGGGGCATGGCTTCATTGATGGTTTACAGAAAACCAGCTGTGTGATACATTTACAACAATGATAACAACAACAACAAAAAGAAAAGCTGCTCAGTCTGTTTATGTACAACCAAACACCTCATGGGATTTAGTTCCTTGGTTTGGAGGTTTAGGGTCATGGTTTTCATGCGACATCCCAGGTAACTGGCCTGATAACGTGTTTAGTGCTTCTGTTCTACCTCCTAGTTTGTTGCGTAGTGCCTGGGTCTTGAAAGATTACAAGCAAGGCATGACAATTGGACTTTATTCACCTGAACAACAGAGGAAGAAGAGTCAGGAATAGGAGGAGGATATGGAATGTGCGGCTAATTGCCTCCGTGAATAACTGCCTCCTTTGCCATGAGACCAGAACTGGATGGTGCCCAGCTACCATTACCGAACTTTTTGATCAAAGACTCCATAGAAGAATCCTGATCAAAAGAGGGAAAATACAGAACAGAATTTCAATTTCTCATGGACTCTAGACTTTCTGGAGCCATGGAGAATAGAGGAACCCCTGAAACTGTTGCCCTGAGATAATCTTTAATCCTTAAAACCAAAAACATCCCCTGGAGTCATCTTAAAACCAAACAATAGTCTAGCTTAACAAGTAAAAAGGTCCGCCTTGAGCATTATGCTCTTTTAAGAACTATCTAAGTGGGATCAAACTGACAGCAGCAACTCGAAAGATTAGATAGGAAACGTAGGGGGCCTTGAGTTCATGTTAAAGGGGGAGGAACAACTCAGAAAAGGAGGGTGAGAATGGTTGGGCAACTCAGAGAATGTAATCAATGCCACTAAATGGCACATGCAGAACGCTGAATTGGTGTATGTTTTGCTGGGTATATTCTCACCACTGACAACAAAATAAACAAAATTTAGGTAAAAAAAATAAAATAAAATAAGCAGACAATTCCCCATTAAAAAAAACTAGAATTGCCTGTGAGTCAGTTCTGACTCATGGTGAGCTCATGTGTGCCAGAGTAGAACTGTGCTCCATAGGGTTTTCAATGGCTGATTTTTTGGAAGCAGATCGTCAGACCTTTCTTCCGAGTCATCTCTGGGTAAACCTGAACCTCCAACCTTTCAGTTAGCAGCCAAGAACATTAACCATCTGCATTACCCAGGGACTCCAATAGTTTACACCGACGTGCTAAAGACAAGCAAGGAGACCAGTGCTAATCCGCTCCCAGAAATGCCTGACATATACTGTGCATGAAAGCTGTGACATGAGATGCAAAGGACAGAGGGTGACCCCATAATTCAGAATATGGTGAGACAGAAAGACACCAGAAAGAGGTCTCTGCAACCCGGAGTGAGGTAACGTGACTTGGCAGGGATCACAAGCACACCAGAGGTGGTTTGGGGACAGGCACCCAGGAGTCCTGTTGCCTGTTGCAGTGTCTTTTCTGTCTCAGCCTCTGCATTAGGGCTGCACCTGTATGCCAGGTCTCCTCAGATGGAAGCCTCTGTGCACAAGTAGCGAATGCATCACTCACAAATAAATCCATGAATGAGCGTTTAAAAACAACCTTCTAATTCTCATCTTCCTCAGAGCTACGTAATATCTTAAATATGGGAGTGGGCTGGATATGTGTGCCTCTTTTCTTAATTCAATCGATGTCTTTCTCTTTAGCTCATCTAGTAAACAGTCAAATGTCATGAAATTTGATTATGAGATATGGAGAAAGTATGAAGAATTAATACACTGTAAAGATCAAATCCACTGCCTGTCTGTCAGTTTGTCGTTCTGTGGTGGCTTATGTGTTGCTGTGATGCTGGAAGCTCTGCCACCAGTATTTCAAATACCAGCAGGGTCATGCATGGTGGACGGGTTTCAGAGGAACTCCCAGATTAAGGCAGACTAGGAAGAAAGGCCTGATGATCTACTTCTGAAAATCAATCAATAAAAATCCTATGGATCACAACAGAATACTGTCCAGTAAGATGGGGCAGGACCAGGCAATGTTTCATTCTGTTGTCCATAAGGTCACCATGAGCTGGAGTTAACTCAATGGCATCTAACAACAAAAGACCAAGTAGATACATTTTTATTCTTTTTTTTTTTAATTGTTGTGCTTTAAGTGAAAGTTTACAATTCAAGTTACTCTCTCATACAAAAATTTATTCATACATTGTTTTGTGGCCCTAGTTGCTCTCCCTATAATGTGACAGCACACTCTTCCTTTCCACCCTGGATTTCCCGTGTCCATTAAAACAGCTCCTGACCCTCTACCCTCTCTGCCTTCTCATCTCCCCTCTGGACAGGAGCTGCCCGTTTAGTCTCATGTATCTACTTGAACCAAGCAGCACACTCTTCACGAGTACCATTTTATGTCCCATAGTCCAGTCCAATCTTTGTCTGAAGAGTTGGCCTCGGTAATGGTTTTAGTTTTGGACTAACAGAGAGTCTGGGGGCCATGTCTTCCAGGGTCCCTCCAGTCTCAATCAAACCATTAAGTCTGGTCTTTTTACTGGAATGTGAGTTCTGCACCCCACTTTTCTCCTGCTCTGTCAGGGACTCTCTGTTGTGTTCCCTGTCAGGGCGGTCACTGTGGTAGCCGGGCACCATCTAGTTCTTCTGGTCCACATTTTTATTCTTTACTTACGGTGCTATGAAACACAATAGTTGTCTGACAAAATTCCTGGGACTGGAGAAAGATCACTGGTCTGGGAATTGGGAAACCTAGCGTTTCTCTGCAGGCTCTACCATAAAGCAGCCGTGTAACCTCAGGGAAGTCACTTTAACTCTCCAGCTTAAAGTAGCCTCATTTACAATATGAGAGACTGAACCAGATGACTGTCGGTCCCTTTAGGCATTGGGGCTCAAGGACTGTTATGGTTACATAACTCCATCCTCTTTCCTCAGTGTCAGTCGAGTTAAAAGAAAATAAATCATAAGTGGTATCTTTGGTGAAGGGTGAGACAGTACACAAGACTGTGGAAACCAGCACAACTTGTACAAAGAAAGGTCATGGAAGCTCCACAGACACATCCAAACTCCCTGAGGGACTGAATTGCTGGGCAGAAGGCTGTGGGGACCATGGGCTCAGGGAACATCTAGCTCAATTAGCATAACACAGTTTATAAAAACAATGTTCTACATTCTACCTTGGTGCATAGCGTTGGGGGTCTTAAAAGCCTGTGAGCAGCCATCTAAGATACTCCACTGGTCTCACCCCTTCGGGAGTAAGGGAGAATGAAGAGAACAGGATACAAGGAAAAGATTAGTCCAAAGGAGTAATGGACCACAGCTACCACGGCCTCCACCAGACTGAGTCCAGCACAACTAGATGGTGTGCAGCTACCACCACCAACTGCTCTGACCAGGATCACAACAGACAGTTCTGGACCAAGCTGGAGAAAGCTGCAGAACAAAATTCTAACTCACAAAAAAAAAGACCAGATTTACTGGCCTGAAAGAGACTGGAGAAACCCCGAGAGTATGGCCCCCAGACATCCTTTTAGCTCCGTGGTGAAGTCACTCCCGAGGTTCACCATTCAGCCGGGGATTGGACAGCCCCATAAAACAAAATGGGACTAATGAGGCACAGCAGTCCAGGGACAAGGACTAGAAGGCAGAAGGAGACAGGAAAGCTGGTGATAGGGAACCCAAGGTTGAGTAAGGACAGTGTTGACATGTAGTGGGGTTGTTAACCATTGTCATAGGGCAACACGTGTACTATTTCATGAGAAACTATTTTGTTCTATAAACCTTCATCTAAACTGAGAATAGTAGCACAACTGGAAGAACGTAATTGATGTCACTGAACTATGCATGTAGAAATTTTTGAAATGGTGTATCTTTGGCTAAGTGTATTTTCACCAAAAAAAAAAAAAAAAGGCCAAGAAGGGAGAGGGTTGACATGTCGTGGGGTTGTTAACCAATGTCATAAAACAACATGTGTACTGACTGTTAAATGAGAAACTATTTGTTCTGTAAACCTTCACTTAAAGTACAGCTAAAACAAAAAGAAATCAGCAAACAGTAAACCAAATCCACCCAACTTGTTAACCCATTAACCAAAGGACCCCACAGTCAGACCTGCACAGGACGTGGGTGGCCCATAGGGAGACAACCATTCACACTCCCTAACGGGGTGGCCACAGCTGCTCCTGGCTCAGCCCTGGGCCTCAAATCCTTTTCTGCCGTGGGTATGGGTTTGTTTTATTGCTGATTTCTTTATCCTGAACAAAATCTCCCACTTGGACTTTTGATATAAGACAAAATTGAAAGAACAAATAGACCAAGAAGTAGCTGGCTAGCAGCAACCACTCTTGGTGTAGGCCGGGCGCTCAGCTCCGTGGCCCATGACCAGCGTGGCTGTGCTCCGTAGTCTGAGTCCATGTCTCTGTCCCTGACCCCTTGGCGCTTTGTTTTCCTCCCCACGGCTCAATCGGTCTTACTTGTTGGAAATGCCATGCTGTTCCTCGAGTCATTTCTCTCTTGGTTTTAATAATCCAGCCACACCAAACTTCATGTGGCTCCTTTATAACAATCCCAGAACGGTGAGACAGAACTAATTTTAACGGAGGTGCCAGCACACAGCATAGCTCTGAGCCATAATGTCACCTCTCCCCTCAGGAAACAATTGATGATGGCTCCCAGTTACAGCACAAAATAAGTGACTCTGTACAGTGGCGGAAGCTGCAAACTTTGCTAACTGTAAGACAGCAGCTCCTGGTGGGAATGCAGAGGGGCACGTATTAAGAGTGCAGACAGAGCTGGGAGTGGGGGGCTCCTTTCCCCGGCTCTGCAGGATGCAGGGAAGTGAAACTGAGCACATCTGCTCAGCACAGGCTAAATGGGGGACAACGGGGCAACGCCTCTAGACAAGGAGGGCATTGGGGAGCAGAGGTGTACCCTCCAAAGGGGAAGTTAAGAAGAGGAGGAAAAGGAAGACCTGGGTTTCAGTTTACCATTATTCCCTAGAATTGAGAGCTAAACAAGCTGGGAGACACCAAACTGGCAAGAAACCTTTTTTCTTATTCTCGATTCACCCAACTGCTGCTCCTTTCTTGTAGGTGAGAATGTGGTTTGCTCAAGTCCTGCAAAGCCCTCATCAAAGTGGCCTCTGTAAAAGCTATAGGCACAGAAACGTGTCATATTTCCTTCATACCAGTTAACCAGTTGCCGTGGGGTTGACTCTGACTCCTGGCAACCCCATGTGTGTCGGAGTAGAACTGTGCTCCATAGTTTCAGTGACTGATTTTTTGGAAGTAGATTCTTCCGAGTCACCTCTGGGTGGACTCGAACTTTCATCCTTTCAGTTACAGCCAAGCAGAGTAACCATCTGCATCACCCAAGGATGCCACTCCCTCCATAGAGCATTTTAATAATGAAAAGGGACTTTTCTAAGGGGGAGGGGACAGTCATCACTCATGGGGAACCACGCTAGGGCCAGGAGTCCAGTAAGCCCATCTTCCTGGCCAGAGCATGGCCACTCTTCATCCAGCTGAGAATTAAGAGAAACAAGATCACTTTCTGCAGCTCACATAGGATAACACACCACAGGGTCTGTGGCAACAAGATGCTAACTTTACTTTCGAGAAAACGTTGCTTGCCCTGAATACAAGAGAGGTGACTGTCACCAGCACCCACGCCCCTGTCCTACACCAGTCTGCTTTCCTCTGGGGAATCATCCCCCTCTTTGTAGGCAGTCCTACTGGGAAGGTGTCCAGGTGCCTGTCCTTCCCCCAGGGAAGCCCAAGAGGTGCCTAGAGAACCTGTCGTGCCTGCGCTCACCACCCCATACACCCAAAGGGTGGCCCTGACCCAAGCTCGGCTCATAAGACTCTCCATCCTTAGGAGTGATACGAGACAGAAAGAAAGAGCGGCAGCAACCTAATCTTGGTTACTCTGTTCAATTTCAAGCCTTGTTTTCCAGGCTTTCTAGCCTTTCTATAAGCAGTCGGATAATCTTCCCATAAATCCCCTATTTATTTATTTATTTTTGCTTAAGTAGCCAACTGATTCTAAGAGCCTTAACCTGGGTTGTATAAATGGTTTGTACTCATCTACTAACATAAAGGTTGGTGGTTCAAACTCACCCAGTGGTGCTGTGGAAGAAAGGCCTGGTGATCTGCTTCCATAAAGATGACAACGCAGAAAACCCTATGGAGAAGTTCTATTCTGTAACACATGGGGTCGCCCTGAGTCGGAGTCAACTTGATGACATCAAGTTTTTGTCGTTGCTGTTGAGTTTCTTTTTTTGGTAACTAATACATTCCCTACACCGAAGGTTCTGAATGGCCAGGAAGGTCGTAGGAAAAGAAAAACCACAGCAGGAGAGGGAGAAAAGATCGAGATGCAGGTGGCAAGCAGTGGGCAAACCACAGAACTCTGGAAGCTGGGTAGGATCTTAGCGATCACTTTGTCTAGTCCCCTCATCTTACACTCAAACAAATAAAAGGCCCAGAGAGAGGGAGGGACTTGCCTACAGCCGCACAACAATTTGCTGGAGGGTGCCACTCAGCTGCAGCACCAGTGCCCTTGGCTGCCTGCCCCCATCTAGGGCATGACTCTCGGTTCTAAAACTGACCACCAATGAGAAGGAAGGATGTCAAGTCTAAGCACATTGTTCTCCAGGAGCTGAGCTACAGTCAGCACATATGCTCTGCTGGCCTCGGCTCACCTCCCCATCACTCTCCAGAACTCCCATGAAAAATGATGCCAGGACAAGTCACACCCAGTAATGACGGAGTGGCTTTTAGTTCTGCAACATCTCATTCTCATTCCTAACTCCAGATAATGATTTCCATGTGCTCCAGGAGAACATCCCTCCCCAGCCTCTCACACACACTCCATCTCAGTGGGTTACAAAGCCTTTCCCAGCACCACCTCCCACTCCATCCTCACAAAATGGCAAACTCCAGGCTCTATGCCACCATAATTCAGAGCACCAATCAAGCAAAGATTTCCAAGCCCTGCCCAATGGCTGCTTATAAAAAAAAAGTTACCATTGAGTCGACTCCGATTCACGGCGACCCTGTGTATGTCAGAATAAAACTGTGCTCCATACGGGTTTTCATGTCTTATTTTTTGGAAGTAGATTGCTAGGCCTTTCTTCTGAGGTGCCTCTGGGTGGACTCAAACCTCCAACCTTTTGATTAGCAGCCAAGCATGTTAACCATTTGCACCATCTAACATACAACAAGTAGAACAATAAAAGTTCCCTAAAGATTTCAGACAGTCCCATGGGATTCACTGTTGCAGAATACGGCCTGTACCATTTCCCAAAAACCACAAAGAAAGGGAGAAAAGGGGAAGCAGGGTAATGTGCGTATCTGTTCAGCGTAGAACTAAGAAACTGGAAGCAACTATTTGTTCTCTTTTGCCCTGGTCTGCCTATAACTGCTGTGAAGCCTCCCCAGCCTGAGGTGCCCTGGGTACGCACAGAAGCTCGGACACATGGACTGGTCTCCACAGGCACACATGTTCAAATGAACCTCTGCTCACTACACACCAAGGGTGTGTGCCCTCAGAATGTATCTCCCTCACATGACTCCCCTCATCCCAGGGCTTTGTGGTTGTTGTGAGCTGCCACTGAGTCAACCCCAACTCATGGCCACCCCACATGAACAAACGCCATCTGGTCCCTTGCCATCCTCATGACCGGTTGAGGACTAGACCATTGTGTTCCATATGGTTTCCCTTGGCTGATTTTCAGAAGTAGACCCCCAGACCTTTCTTTCTAGTCCCTCTTAGTCTGGAAGCTCCTCTGACACCTGTTCAGCATCACAGCAATATACAAGCCTTCACTGACAGATGGGTGATGGCTGCAGGTGAGGTGCAATGGCCAGGAATTGAACCCAGGTCTCCAGCATGAAGGACAGGAATTCTACCACTGAACCACCATTTGTCCCGTTGTTGTTGTTGTTGTTAGGTGCCGTCAAGTCAGTTCCAACTCATAGCAACCCTATGTGCAACAGAACAAAACACTGCCGGGTCCTGCACCATCCTCATGGTCCTTGCTATGTGTGAGCCCATTGTCGCTGCCAGTGTCAGTCCATCTTGTTGATGGTCTTCTTCTTTCTCACTGACCCTCTGCTTTACCAAGCATGATGTCCTTCTCCAGGGACTGGTCCCTCCCAATAACATGTCCAAAGTACATGAGACCAAGTCTCACCATACTCTCTTCTAAGGAGAATTCTGGCTGTACTTCTTCCAAGACGGATTTGTTTGTTCTTCTGGCAGTCCATGGTATATTCAGCATTCTTCGTCAACACCGCAATTAAAGGCATCAATTCTCCCTTGGTCTTCCTTATTCATCGTTCAGCTTTCGCACGCATACGAGGCAACTGAAAACACGATGGCTTGGGTCAGGCGCACCTTAGTCCTCAAAGTGACATCTTTGCTTTTGAACACTTTAAAGAGGTCTTTTGCAGCAGATTTGCCCAATGCAATACATCGTTTGATTTCTTGACTGCTGCTTTGATTGTGACTCCAAGTAAAATGAAATCCTTGACAACTTCAACATCTTCTCCATTTCTTATAATGTTGCTTGTTGGTCCAGTTGTGAGGATTTTAGTTTTATGCTGAGATGTAGTCCATACTGAAGGCTCTAGTCTTTGATCTTCATCAGTAAGTGCTTCAAGTCTTCTTCACTTTCAGCAAGCAAGGTTGTGTCATCTGCGTATCGCAGGTTGTTAATGAGTCTTCCTCCAATTCTGATGCCGCATTCTTCATATAGTCCAAAAACCGAACCAAACCAAACTTGTTGCCGTCAATTCCAACTCACAGCGACCCTATAAGACAGAGCAGAACTGCCCCACAGAGTTTCCAAGGAGCTTCTCTAATTATCTGCTCAGCATACAGACTGAGTAAGTGTAGTGAAAGGATACAACCCTGACGCACACCTTTCCTGATTTTAAACCACAGAGTATCCCCTTGTTCTGGTCAGATGACTGCCTCTTGGTCTCTGTACAGGTTCCACATGAGCACAAATAAGTGTTCTGGAATTCCCATTCTTCACAATGTTATCCAAAACTTATTGTGATCCACACAGTTGAATGCCTTTGCACAGTCAATAAAACACAGGTAAACATATTTCTGGTATTCTCTGCTTTCAGCCAAGATCCATCTAACATCAGCAATGATGTCCCTTGTCCCACGTCCTCTTCTGAATCAGGTTTGAATTTCTGGCAGTTCTCTGTCAAATGTACTGCTGCAACCATTTTCTAATTATCTTCAGCAAAATTTTACTTGCATGTGATATTATGATATTGTTCAATAATTTCTGCATTCTGTTGGATCACCTTTCTTTGGAATGGGCACAAATATGGATCTCTTCCAGCCAGTTGGCCAGGTAGCCGTCTTCCAAATTTCATGGCATAGACGAGTGATCACCTCCAGCATTTGCATCCTTTTGTTGAAACATCTCAGCTGGTATTCTGTCAGTTCCTGTAGCCTTGTTTTTTGCCAAAAGCTTCAGTGCAGCTTGGACTTCTTTCTTCAGTACCATCAGTTCTTGATCATATGCTACGTCCTGGAATGGCTGAACGCTAACCAATTCTTTTCAGTACAGTGACACTATGTATTCCTTCCTTCTTTATGCTTCCTGCATCGCTGTATTTTTTGCCCATAGAATCCTTCAATATTGCAACTTGAAGCCTGAATTTTTCCTTCAGTTCTTTCAGCATGACAAATGTCCAGTATGTTCTTCCTTTTGGTTTTCTGACGCCAGGTCCTTGCATGTTTCATTATAACACTTTACTTTTACTTTTACCTGTGAAATCTTCTGTTCAGCTCTTTTACTTCATCATTTCTTCCTTTCACTTTAGGTACTCTACGTTCAACAGCAAATTTCAGAGTCTCTTCTGACATCCATTTTGGTCTTTTCTTTGTTTCTTGTCTTTTTAGTGACTTTCTGCTTTCTTCATGAATGATGTCCTTGATGTCATCCCACAACTTATCTGGTCTTCCATCATTAGTGTTCAACGTGTCAAATCTATTCTCGAGATGATCTCTAAATTCAAGTGGGATATACTCAAGGTCATACTTTGGCTCTCGTGAGCTTGTTTTAACTTTCTTCAGCTTCAACTTCAACATGCATATGAGTAATTGCTGGTCTGTTCCATAGTCAGCCCCTGGCCTTGTTCTGAACTGATGATACTGAGCTTCTCCATCTCTTTCTACTGATGTAGTCAATTTGATTTCTGTGTATTCCACCTGGTGAGGTCCACGTGAATAGTCGCCGTTTATGTTGTTGCAAAAAGGTATTTCCAATGAATAAGTGATTGGTCTTGTGAAATTCTATCATGCTATTTCTGGTGTCCTTTCTATCACCAAGATCATATCTTCCAACTACCAATCCTTCTTTGTTTCCAACTTTTGTACTCCAATCACCAGTAATTATCAATGCATCTTGATTGCATGTTTGATCAATTTCAGACTACAGAAGTTGGTAAAAAAAAGTCTTCAATTTCTTTACCTTTGGCTTTAGTGGTTGGTGGGTAAACTTAAATAATAGTCATATTAACTGGTCTTCCTTGTAGGTATACAGATATTATCCTATCACTAACAGCATTGTATTTCAGGATAGATCTTGAAATGTTCTTTTTGACAATGAATGTGATGCTATTCCTCTTCATCACTCCCAGCATAGTAGGCCATGTGATTTTTCTATTCAAATGGCCAACACCAGTCCATTTCGCTAATGCCTAGATATCAAACTTTATGCATTCCGTTTTTCATGACTTCCAATTTTCTGAGATTCATACTTCATAGGTTCCACATTCCAATTATTAATGGATGTTTGCAGCTGTTTCTTCTCATTTTGAGTCGTGCTACAACAGCAAATGAAGGCCCCAAAAGCTTTACTCCATTCATGCCATTAAAGTCGACTCTACTTAGAGGGGGCTGCAATTCCCCAGTGGTATTCTGAGTGCCTTCCAACCTGAGGGGCTCATCTTCCGGCACCACATCAAACAATTTTCACTGCCATTCATAAGGTTTTCCTGTTGCTTTGATGTTGGAAGAAGCTATGCCACTGGTATTTCAAATGCCAGCAGGGTCACCCTTGGTGGACAGGCTTCAGCAGATCTTCCAGACTAAGAAAGACTGGGAAGGAAGATTTGGTGATCTACTGCCCCCTTAGACCTTTCAATTCCTATTTCCTAATCTTTGCATTCTGTAGAACTAATCATCTGGCTTATTTCCATACCCACAAAACTCTTAAACACAGTTACTAATTATTTTTCTTAATAAGGCTCATGTAACACTTTAAAATATTTTTTTTATCCAAGATACAAATGGCTCTATTATATAGGGGACCATCTGGACTGCTATAGCTAGCTGGCTGTGTTGCTATCAACTCTTTTTTAGGGTTCATGAATCAGTCACCAATAAAAAAAAAAGGAAGTTAGTTCCAAGACTCTGCCTTCCTCCCCTGCATTCTTCCCCAGCAGGAGAGCTGTATCCCATAGTCAGAATGGACCGCGTGAAACAGAAAACAGAAAAGACACCTAAGACTGATGCTCTGGAGATGTCAGCCCGTGGTTCTAGACGCCTTGGGGGACGGGAGGTGGTGTCAGCTCACTTGCCAACTCTT
Source organism: Dugong dugon (assembly GCA_030035585.1). NCBI lineage: Eukaryota > Metazoa > Chordata > Mammalia > Sirenia > Dugongidae > Dugong > Dugong dugon. The sequence continues at coordinate 13,992,342 of CM057469.1, read as the reverse complement.
GGGCCCACCAGCTGGGCTAAGTAATAATGAGAGGCTTCAAAAACATCTGAGATGTATGCAAAGGAGAAGGGATAAAAGAAGGTCAAAAGCAGCAGAGAAAGAAGAGATGAGGGAAGGAGAGTGGAAAAGGAGAGAGAGAGAGAGAGAAGGCAAAGACTGGGAGTCCCCAGTGCCAGGGACTTTCCAATAACCATGAACTTCTCCTGTACCAGCCACACAGCCAAGAGCACCCAGTGGTGGGAGCTGAGTTCTAGGTGCTATGAGGTTGGCCAGAGACAGGAAACAATAGAAACTGGAAGCCTCAATATAAACAGGAATCAAACCCTGAAAAGAATAAGTTCACACGGATGAGTGGAGAGGGGGGATACGCATGGCCTGGCCTGTGGCTCCTCCCTTGTTAGGAGAAAAGGAGTCCAGAGAAAGGGAATCACTGGGCCACTCAGTCAGAAACGTGCCGTGAGCATACACCCGCAGTTTTTCGAGGCGCTGCAAAGGATCAGAAGGCATAGCTCACTCTGGCCAGGCAACACCATTAAGTAGAAACCCCCAACCCCATGGGGAGATTCAGATGGTCACACTCAGGGGTGGACCTTGCAAACGGGTGGGAGCCCTTGGCTACAAGCCTCTCACTGGTGAGAAACAAAAGGTAAACTAAGTGTGTGGTTAACTGCTCCTGCAAAGGCATTCAGCCCAAACTGTGTTTTCTGAAAATGGGCACACACCCCTCACCCCCCACTCACCACCCACCTTTACTCCAGGAGAAAGGGAAAAAAAGCAAATTGTGTCCCTCCAGTTTATGGCCAAGAAAATGTAGGATTTGCATTGTTAAGGAATTTTTTGTTGTGCTAATTGTATGTGTGTATGCGTGTGTCTGAATTTACATTTTTATAAATCTTTTTTTTTAAAACCACATTTGTGACTCAAAAGAAAAAAAAAAAACTCACTGCCGTTGAATTGATTCCAACTTACAGTGACCCTGCAGGGTATCCCCGTAGGGTATCCAAGGCTGTAATCTTTATGGAAGCAGACTGCCACATCTTTCTCCTGCGGCACAGAGTAGCTGGTGGGTTCCGTCGACCTTTGGGTTAGCAGCCAAGAGCTTTAACCACTGAGCCACCAGGGCTCCTCTTTGTGACTCAAGGCAACTTAAAGCAACTAGAAAATGAAGGAAAAAAACAGTTGCTGTTGTGCCAACTCGGACTCATGGCGACCCCATGAGTGTCAGAGTAAAACTGTGCTGCAGAGGGTTTTAACTAGCTGATTTTTCAGAATTAGATTGCCAGGTCTTTCTTCCAAGGCACTCCTGGCTGAACTCGAACCTCCAACATTGCAGTCAGCAGCTGAGTGCATTAACCATTGGCAGCACCTTGGGACTCTGGCAAATGAAGTCATCCTCTGAATTGTCTCCCAGGGAGTTGGCGATGTGCTTCATTTCCACGCCCCCAGCAGTCCCGGCAGTCTCCAGCTCCAGGGGCAAAAATGAAAGTGTGAGTTGTCTGGCTCCTCTGCCAGCCCAGGTAAGACTGCCTGGTCCCTTTCCCTGGCAGCTACCAAAGAAACTGCTGGGCATTTGGGCCACCCATAGCTTTGAGAGCAGAAGTGCAAATAAGGCTTTAATGAACAACAACAAAAAATCTTTTTGCAGGATCCTCTTGTTCTTAGCATCAAGTGCACTTCCCAGTTCTCACACACCCAAAACACCCAAAGGCCTAAAATCACAGAAAACACTGCTCATCTCTTCCTGATGAAATCCCCTGTAAGAAATGGCTGTGGTCACCAGGAAATCCTTCTGACAAAAACCTGTGTCTAAGGCCTATTTATGACTTCTGACAGGGGTAGCTGTGGTTCAGTGGTAGAATTCTCGCCTTCCACGCAGGAGACCTGGGTTCGATTCCTGCCCAATGTATCTCATGCGCAGCCACCACCCATCTGTCAGCATAGGCTTGTGTGTTGCTATGATACTGAACAGGTTTCAGTGGAGCGTCCAGACTAATACAGACTAGGAACAAAGACCTGGCGATCTACTTCCAAAAATTAGCCAATGGAAACCCTATGGATCACAACGGTCCGATCCACAGCCAATCATGGGGACGGTGCAGGACCAAGGGAGCATTTCATTCCATTGTGCTTGGGGTTGCCATTAGTCAGGGGCCAACTTGATGACAGGTAACAGCAACGTGATTTCTGACAACTAGGGCTTAAAGCTAAGACCTGAATAAAGATTTGATAACTTTTATTTACTTAACAGACTTGAGGATTCCAGAGTAATGCAAAGCAAAAAACAGACAAGACATTTAAGCAAAAGAGTAAAACCTGGGATGTTTTGGGCACTGTTGTTACTCCCTCACAGACAGGAAGGCAGAGAAAGGCAACGGGCAGAGGCAGAGGGTCAAGGAAGAGCAAAGAGTTGGTGCAGGAAAGACGGAGGTCCAAGAGAGTCTCTGCTCATAAAACCAGAGGAGCCAGACAGAGCCCACAGTAGACACTGCGGGGCTGCATGAGATCATGCTCTCTCTCAAGTAGCCAGGAAAACACAGAGGAAGTTGAGCAAGAGGTAGCAGCAGTATAAAACCAGAAAAAATAAGCAGATATCTTGGTAAGACAGCCTGAGCCTCGACCTGGGCTGAACGAATTAAATAACGGAGGCTGGACAGAAATACCCAATCCAACTCAATACATACTTAATTAGTGGCTATCCCAATTCTGCAGCTAGAAGTGAAAAAGACAGCTGCCCTCTATGTGCCTTATGTAACTGTTGTTGCTGGGTGCTTCGAGTCGCTCCTGACTCACGGCAACCCTACGTCACAGAGTGGAAATGCCCCACAGGATTTTCTTAGCTGTAATCTTTATGGAAGCAGATCACCAGGTTTTCCTCCCGCAGAACCATTCATTGGGTAGGTTCAAAACACTGACGTTTGGATTAGCAGCTGAGTGCTTAACCAGTATGCCACCAGGGCTCCCAGCCTGTAACTGAGGCCCCTATAAATCCTTTACCTGAAGTAATTTAATTGTTCATTTAAGACAGTGGGCTCAGAGAGTAACAGACAGGGTGCCAAGGCCTATGGTAGTGGCAGCAGGTAGCAGGAAGCCCCTGGAAGGCACAGCCATTCCCTCAGACAATGCCGTCCCTGGCCCTCGGAGACTCGTCACCGCCTGACTCACGGATCACAGAGCCTGTGTGCAGTTCTGCCTCGCCTCTCCTTTCAGAGTGGGGGACCCCATGGTGGGAGCATTTCTCATTACCCAGGAGTTCTGCCAGGTGCATGAGCACCACAGTACACTGCCAGCCAGCCCACTGAGCCAGGCCAACTCCTTGGCACTGCTCACCACTGTCCCCAAAGCCCCAGGCTCCCTCTTTTCTTCAAGCTCCTGGGTTCACAAGTCAAATGAAGGCCACCATTCTATGCACGCCAGGCCTGAGAGCCACCAGCATTCCATCATGCATTCAACACATGTCTACCGTGTCCTTTTAAGTTCTGTGCCAAATAGGACAGGAAGGGCCCTGCCCTCCAGTAGCTCCCAATTCCCTTAGACCAGGTGTACACACATCAAAGTGTGTAATAACACAAGGCAGGAGACGAGGAAATGAGTGGTTTAAGTTTGGTGTAGGGCATTGTGGCAGGTTGGAGTGAGCAGAGTTGATCATGGTAAGACTTGAGCTAGACAGTGAAGGAATGTGTAGAATTCAGATCAAAGAGAGAAGTCTTTCCTCATGGAATGAGGAATAAACAAACATCTAGGGGCAATAAAGTCTACCTGTGTAGTTGGGGAGAAGTCTCTGGGTGGTGCAAAGAGTTAATGTGCTCAGCTGCTAATCCAAAGGTTGGGGGCTCGAATTCACCAGAGGCACCTCAGAAAAAAACTCTGGCCATCTACTTCTGAAAAATCACTGAAAACCCTGTGGAGCACGGTTCTACTCTGACACACGTGGGGTTGCCAGGAGTCAGAGTTGACTTGACGGCAACTGATTGGTTGGGTTGGTTGGTGTAGCTGGGGCTGTGAGATAGAAGTAGTGGGAAACTAACCGAAAAAGTTGGTAGATACTACATTGTAATAGGTCTTGAACACCAAACTGAGGGATTAGGACATCATCCTATAGGGAATTTGCACGGACCCAATGAGATCCCTACCCTTAGTCTTCAATCCCCACGCGTTGTAGCAGAAATAGCCCTAACCAAGATTCTGGAGTCTTAATGCCGAGAAGGCTGTGCACACAGAAATGTTAGTGGCCCCATTACAGTCGATCAGGCAACAGACTATGCTTAGTCTTGATTTAGACATCTTTTTTTAATGTTTTATATTTTGGCCTCCATTTTAGCATACATAAAGGTGCCTCTCTTTTGATGTCAGATTAAAAATATTTGCCAGCCTCATCATGAAGTTCTGGATTGGTATTCAGAGACCAATTCAGGATTTAATTGTGCACTTGGAGTTTGCAGTGACCTTTATGGGAACAAATGAGATTCCAAGGGCCATTAAAGAAGTGTAGCTGAGACTCAATTAACCAGGTCAAGATGGAGAAGCTCTGGCAATGAATAATCCCAACGGCAACTGACATCCCACCTCGAAGACCCGAGTTTGTAACACACACCACACACCACCTTGCTCCGTCTGCAGCAGGACTGACTGATGGCCTCTTGTTTAGACTAGCACAGCTCATTTTTTCTAATACAGTCCATTTCCCAGCTACCAAGAGAGGAAGCAACTCAGAAGTGATCTGAACGGCAAACACATCAGCCTGGAATTTAATATCTGCCTTATTATCTAAGCCACAAGGAGACAATCTACACCTGGCCATCAAGAGATGGGGGAGTGGTGTATTTCATAATCATCCACGATCAAAAATGGGTAATTTTGGCAATGGAAAATTTGGCAATGGATACAGGTGATGGTTGCACATGATTAATGTAATCAATGTGACCGAATTTTTACATGGAAAAAATGTTGCACTGCCAAATGTGTTATACACATTTAAATTTTAAAAAATTAAATTAAATTTAAAAAAAAGCAAGAGTAATGCAGATACCAGCAGGTCTGCTTTCTAGAAATGTAAAATCCACACATGTAAGGCTGGAAAGGCCAGTGTGCAGTGCCCACGTGCTGGTCTGAACAGCGTCCTCTGCTCTGGGGCACACACATGGGCTGCGGTCGCCATCTGACAGCCCTTTCTGTTACAACTCTTCATCTTTAACGTCTATTATTTGTTCTGTGCCTCACCCAGCAGAGCCCTCCTCAACTGCCGCGCGTCTCCCGCCAACCCAGCCATCCTCCCTCATGTGCGAAAGCCACTGTGCCCAGAGATTCCACGGTCTCCCAGTCTCCTGTACAGCCCAGGGACGTACATTTTTAACAAGCACCCCCAGATGACTGATGTAACCAGGGAAGTCTTGGAAACCATACCATGAGGAAGAGTTTGTCAAGCTTGAGTTGGCTATAGTAAATTATCCAGGCCCTCGATTTACTTACTCTGCAATTACTGAGCTCCTACCCTCAGGCCTCGATCATCAGGGAAGACCAATCACTAGAAAAGGACACCATGTATGGTAAAGTAGAAAAAAAACTAAACCAAACCCATTGCCATCGAGTCAATTCCAACTCACAGATACCCTACAGGACACAGGGTTTCCAAGCAGTGGGTGGTAGATTTGAACTGCTGATCTTTTGGTTAGCAGCCAAGGTCTTAACCACTATTCCACCAGGGCTCCTAGGAGAAGGTCAGCAAAAATGAGGGAAATCCTCAATGAGATGGATTAACAAACCAGCCACAACAATGGGCTCAAACATACCAAGGGTCATGAAGATGGCACAGGACTGGGCAATACTTTGTTCTGTTTTATATATAAAGTCACCATGAATCGGAGCTAACTCAACAGCCATCATGCCACTCTTGTGCTGGGGCCCTGAGGCTACGAAGGAGGGGGCAGTTCCTGCCCTCCAGGAGCTTCCAGTCCAAACACAGAGACAAGTACAACACAGTGTAACCAGTGCAGCGGTGGGACTCAGACCAGGACACCAGGCAGGGGTACTCAGACACCCAGCCAAGAGTGGGCTTCCCAGAGGACATAAGGCTGGAGCGGAGCTAGTCAGGTGAAGAACGGGCTGGGTGAAGAGCATTCCAGAGTGATGGAACAGCCCATTCAGGGAAATGCAAGCAGTTGAGGAAGTCTGGGACACAGCAGATGAGAAATGAGGTTACACAACTTAGATGGGACTTGGTGATGGGGGCTCTCAAGTCTGTAGGTGAGAGAGTCAGAAAGATGTTTAGTACAGGGATGGCACCAACAGATCATTTCACATGTTAGAAAGGTCACTTTTGGCCACGTGAGGGCAATGGATTAGCTCAGGTGAGGTTGTAACTAAGGAGGACAACCTGGAAGGGACCACAGGCTCTGAGAAAAGGCAGCAGCGAGCCTGAACAAGGCAGGGCCATGACGGTATAAGTTATTAGAGAGGGAGAGTGAGGACAGAACCCACTAAGGAACAGGGCTTGCTGTGAGAAGGGAGGAGGGCGTGTAGAAGAAGCAATACAGACTTCATGTGCTCACGGGAAGGGCCAGTAAGGGGCAGAGGCTGAAGTCACAAGGAAGAAGGGGTAAGTGATGAAGCCATGTCCCTGAAAAAGGTCCCTGGGTGGTGCAAACGGTTTGCACTTGGCTACTAACCTAAAGGTTGCTGACCTGAACCCACTCAGGGATGCTGCAGAAGAAAGGCCTGGCAATATGCTTCCATTAACATTACAGCCCAAAAAACCCTACAGAGCACTTCCACTCTATAAAACACAGGATCACCATGAGTCGGAAACCACCTGTTGATGGCAATGGGCTTGGGTTTTTTGTTTGTTTTTTAATGTTCCTAAAGAATGGAGATGGGGAAAATTAGCCTCAGATGGGAAGAGAGACTCCGCTTCCTCCGGGTCTAGAAGAAAGGAGAATTATGTGAGGGCGAAATCAGGTCAGTTCGGGGAGGGGCAGGATATCGTCTCTATGAGTTGGAGGTGAAGTAATCTGCTGAGAGGAGACGGTAGTGGGTCTTTGGGAAGCTTCAGGGAGCGCTGAGGGGAAAGAAGGTTTTGAATAGTACTGTGGGAGGCGAAGGACCTGACCAGGATCACACCGATGCCGTATCAGGCTACACTGAGGACCTAGCTAAGGTCAAACCATGACTTCACCTTTGGCCCAGCAGCCGTCGGGACCTGGGGTGACACAGAGTCCTCAGAGACCAAAGGTTCCCAGCACACAGGACACGGCTGTTGAGAGCTGTGGTTAGAGCTGAGTGACAGATGATAAGGTCTGACACCACAGGGGAGGAACCAGATCCTTGAGGGGTGACAGGCTGAGAAACAAAGGAAAAAAGTCCAGTCAAAATAAGGGCCAAGAACAGGGCTACGGAGTGCAGGAGAGGTGGGGTCTCACACTGGAGAGGCAGGACCAGGCGTGGTCACCGAGCTGTGGGGCTGAAGGGCTGGAAATGGTCACTGGAGATGAGGTCAGGTAACCCATTATCACCTAAGGATAGGACGGCTGGATAGGGAAGACATGATGTGATCCAGGTGTCAATGTCCCCAATGAATCCCGGGAGGAATGGCCAACAGGGAGGCAGATGATGGTGACAAGAAAGGGTAGCAAGGACGCCATCCAGATGGCACGTGTACAGGAGAAGGAGGCTTCAGAGGAACTTGTTTGCAGACTTGTCAGAAAGAAGACTAGCAGCATAAAACAAACACAGATAAGAAAGCACAAAGCACTGTGGATACAAGGGAGAGAAAGAGGCCAGGCAGCTAGAGGGGCAAAAAATGGCTGGAAACAAGGGAAGTGGAGTCAGCCGGCCTCAAAGTTCAGAAGGAAGCTCTGTGGGCACTCCTTCAGAGGAGTACAGGGTGAAGCTCCAGCTTCCTGACAAACGCCTCCCAACATTCACTGCCTGTAATGTCTGCTCAATGATCTAAAGTCAAGAAAAGTTGCTTCAGTGTCTCTGTAACATCCAACCTCAACAAGGCCTTGGAACCTCACCGAGCAGTTGGGACTGAGGCCAGTGCCTTCTTGTTTTAGGTCATCTCTGAATTGTGCATCCTTCTCTCCTCTCTTGAAACATGACTCTGGTGAAAATATGAAGATGCTATAAGCCTTCTCTTCCAGGGGTGGTGGTTGTTAGTTGATGTCTGGTCAGCTCCGATTCATGGTAACTCCCGCACCATCTTCACGATCTTTGGGATGCTTGAGTCCATTGTTGCAGCCACTGTGTATTTTGAGTGCCTTCCAACCTAGGGGCTCATCTTCCACTAACGACAATATTCATCGGACAATATTCTGTTGCGATCCATAGAGTTTTCGTTGGCTTTATTTTCAGAAGTAGATCATCAGGTCTTTCCTTACTAGTCAGTCTTAGTCTGGACATTCCACTAAACCTGTCCACCATGGGTGAGCCTGCTGGTATCTGAAATACTGGTAGAATAGCTTCCACCATCATAGCCAGCAGAGTATGACAAACTGGCAGACTAGTGGTGACTTTCAGGGGTAGTTATGCAAAATCACCATCCAGACCTCACCAACACCTCAGTGTAAGTAAGGGTAAGGCTGCAAGAATCAACCCAGATGTCACAGCTTAAAGGACGTGCTCTTCCAGGTGGAGCCAGCACTTCTCCCCAAACTGTCCTTCTGCAGGGTAACTAGCTCTGCTAGCATCAGACAGCTCCTGTACTCCATGGTAAATGCCAGTCTTCTTTTATAACAACTCATTTCCAAGGTTTCAAATTGCCAGGGTACAGTGGAAAACGCTTGTACCCCACTGCCTGGGGTGACAAAAAAAACAAACAAACTCATTGCATCAAGTCGATTCTCACTCGTGGCAACCCCAAGTGTTACGGAGTAACCCCATGTGCTCCACAGAGTTCTCCTGGCTGTAGTCTTTACAGAGGCTGTTCACCAGGCCTTTCTTCCACGGTGCCGTTGGGTGAGTTCGAACCACCAGCTACTAGGTTAGCAGCCCATTGCAAACTGCTTGCACCACCCAAACTACTTTGGGGCCATGAGAAATAGCCAGAAGCCAAGTCAGAAATGAGTTACCAAGACAGCCAGAAATGTGCTAAGCCAGAAAAGAGTAAGAATTCCATGAGTATTTATTAAGCCCCCTCTACATGCCAGGCACTGCACTAGGCTCTGAAGAAACAATGACGAATCAGAAAAGGCCTCTGTTCTCATGGAGGTCCCTCCCACTCGAGGTGCAAACCTTCCACTCAAGGTGTGAAGCAATGAAGGCAGCAGAGGGAGTGATGGGGGGGGAGGGGTCTGGAGCTGCAGACATCAGTTCCCATTGGAAAGTGCAATGCCAGGAGCCAGACAAATCGAAGAAGGGAGTGTGAAATGTGGGAATGGGGTATCTACGGTGGAGCAGAAAGTGGAGACCAGGCAAGGCTTGGCTAAGAGCTCAGCACCCTCACACCCACCCCCAGGCCAAGTAGTGTCTTACAAAGACAGACTTGTGCCCACCCTAGGCAGTCCACCATTTTTTCTGGAGATGGGTAATCTGAGAACCTGCAAAGTTTGCTCAGGTCCCAGAGGCGGAGCCTGTGACAGGCTGGAACTGGCTGAAACTGTCGGCCAAAAAGACGCTTCACCTGGCAAACTGCCTCTCAGTAAATACGCATTGGTTATCATGTCAGGGCCATTAAAACTCTGATAGCAGATGACAGCAAACGCTGCCATGAATCCAAAGAAATGTCAAGATGTGATGGCTCAACCAATCTTTCCAGTGGACACTGGGGATTGCTTTATTTGTAAACTGTCAAAAACTGGAGTTTTAAATGTTACTCTAGATGAACACTCTAAAAGCTCAAAACCTGAAAGAACTGGTGAGGAAACTTTGATCCCTTCAAAGAATGGTGTCATCTGTGTTTGGATAAATGTGACAGTCTGCAAACAGGCTAAGCCAAGCTGGAGTCCCAATGGCTTTTCCAAGCAAACGTTGTCCATTTTACACTGGTTGCAGATAGACATCGCTTCATATCTGAAACCCTTTAGAATACTTTTGTTTTCTTTTAAATGTCCATATGCAATTTTTTAAAATACACACATACATAGAGATTCAAAGAGTAGATTCACACATCTTTTTCTAGATGATAAGATTAGTGATTTTTATTCTCTTCATTATGTGTCCCTGCACTTTCAAATTGCTCAGCAATAAATCTGTATCATTTAAAAGCAGAAAAAGTAATCTTTTAAATAAAATAGAATTTCCTCTTTTAAAAAATGACGTATAGTATGTTTGGAGTCTTACTGTTGTTATTAACTCTAATCCGAGATTCCAACTTGCAAGTATCTTATTTATAGAGAGAAAGGTAAATCTTCTGGATAGAAACATCATCCACCCTTGTCCAAGTTAAACCATCCAAAGACAGTGGTTACAGTCAGAAGAAAGGCAGGGTACAGGAGTCTCACAGATCCAGGTCAAACCCCAGCTCCAAAATATACCGGCTATGTAGCCTTGTTCAACTTTCCTACCCTCTCTGATCTGCAGCTTCCTCATTTGTAAAAGGTCAGTTGTGAGGACTAATGGGCTGTCTGGGCAGTAAGAGGCCATGTGCCTAAAGGGAGGCAAAGCCACAGAATAAACTCAGTGCATCTTCCAGCTGTAACAAACATACTCAAAGATGATGGCTAACACAAAATAAATAACTGGCAGTTTAAAACATTTTCATTTGAAAACAAACGTAGATATATAATGGAATAGGATGCAAAATTCCATAAATTGCCCATTAAAAAACAAACAAACAAACAAAACTTAAAAGAAATGCTGTGCTTGCGGCCAGCCACATCCATCCTTGCTTCCAGCCCTTGGCTGGCAGGAAGGGAAAGTAAACCATCAGAGGTACACCTGAGAGGTCCTCCATAAAGAGCCTAGGACAAGGCTTGGCCCACCATAAACCAAACCCAAACCCACTGCCATCAAGTTGATTTTGACTCATAGCGACCCTACAGGACAGAGGAGAACTGCCCCATGGGACTTCCAAGGAGCGGCTGGTAGATTCGAACTGCTGACCTTTTGGCCAGCAGCCGAGCTCTTAACCAGTGCACCACCATGGCCCACCACAGGCACTCAATAAATAGCAGTTACTATTATTACCCCTAAGTAAAAGCCACTGAGTCACCTCTGACTCATGGCAATCCCACGTGTGCCAGAGTAGAACAAAATCCCATGGGGTTTTCAACGGCCAGTTTTTCAGAAGCAGGTCATCAGGCCTTTCTTCCAAGGTGCCTCTGGGTGGATCTGAACCTCCAAACTTTCAGTTAGCAGACAAGCATGTTAACTATTTGTACCACTAGAAATCCCTACCCCTAAATAGGTTGCTGCTGTTGTTGTTAGGTGCCATTGAGTCAATTTTGATTCATGGCAACCCTATATGACAGAGAAGAACTGCCCCATAGGATGTTCTAAGCTATAATCTTTATAGGGGAGCCCTGGTAGCATAGTGCTTAAGAGCTACGGCTGCTAACCAAAAGGTCAACAGTTCAAATCCACCAGCTGCTCCTTGAAACCCCTAAGGGGCAGTTCTACTCAGTCCTGTAGGGTTGCTATGAGTAAGAATCAACTCAATGGCAACTTTTCTTTTTTTTTTTTGGAATCTTTACAGGCACAGATTGTCAGGTCTTTCTCCCACCAAGCAGTTGGTGGGTTTGAACCACCAACCTTTCAGTTAGCAGCTGAGCACTTAACTGTTGTGCCACCAGAGCTCCTTCCTAAGTAGGTATGTAAAATTAAATAAGAAAAACGTGCCATCTTTATATCTAAAAGCCTAGGAATGGCAATGACACGGCTCTTTTAACTGTCGTATATTGTTAAGCGCCCAATTCATTGGGATGTCAATATACGCTAACCAATCAATATGGCTCATCAGAAATTCATAAGAAATTTAAGAAGCTGGATAGAAGGCAAAAGCACAGCTTAACACAGAACGCTCCTAAATCTTAGTTGAAATAATTACCACCATAACCAACACCCACACACACACACACACACAGTGTGTGGACCAAAATCAGCATGTTTCAGACTTTGTTCAGGAACCAATTCAGTGGTAGGGTTTTGGGTTGTTTGGAGAGAGGGAGAAGGAAAGGAAGCAGGGCTAAGACTTAGGAACTGTTACTGCCATTTTAATACAAAGAGCACAGAGTTCTCTTATTATCAGAAACTGGAATTGTGCCGTTCTCACTAGGAATCTGGGCAAGACCTGACCCAGACTTGGGGTTTGACCCCATCCAGCTACCCGTAGGTAAGGGGGTGATGTTGAGAAATGAGAACGGAGCTCAACACAGGATCACCAAAATGCCCAGTTTTGATTTAAATGTCTGTTAGTCAACCAGCTGCACAAACCACCCACTTAATTAACCTGTTCTTGAATTATTATCTTCCCCTGAGTGGGAGAAGTTAAGCACTCGGCTGCTAACCAAAAGGTCGGCGGTTTTGAACCCACCAGCGTCTCCATGGGAGTGAAAGATGAGACAGTCTGCTTCCTAAAGATTACAGCCTTAGAAACCCTATGGGGCAGTTCTACTCTGTCCTATAGGGTTGCTATGAGCTGGAACTGACTCAACGACAGTGGGTTTGCTTGGTTTGGTTTGGTCTGGTTTTGAGTGGGAGAAGAGTATTCGTTCTGGTTACCCGCTCTGCTTCAAGGGCTGGTTCAGAGAACTCAAGCCCGGCTGACTTTCCTGGAGCTTTCTCTCTAGCACTCATCCACCACCCCCACCCACCCCTGCCAGCCAAGGCAAAGATGGAAAGGAACTGCAAAGGAAGTAGTTCTGAAGAAAGGGAGTGGTTATCCTTCTCGAACGCAAACAACTCCTAGAATCCCACGAGGCAAAGAAAGTTCTTTTAAAACACATTAGCAGAGGTTTTCTGCATTGCTGGGGCACACTCTTGTCTACGCCCTTTGGCATGGTTTGAATTATGTCCCCCAAAAATGTGTGTATCAGTTTGGCCAGGCCATGACTCCTGGTATTCTGTGGTTTAACTATAAATTGTAAATCCTGCCTCTATGATGTTAATGAGGGAGGATGGGTGGCAGTTGTGTTAGTGAGACAGGACTCAGTATACAAGATTGGATTGTATCCTGAGGCAATGTCTTGAGATATAAAAGACAGAAGTGAGCAGTGAGACAGGGGGACCTCATACCATCAAGAAAGCAGTGCCAGGAGCAGAGCGCATCCTTTGGACTGGGGTCCCTGGGCAGAGAAGCTCCTAGTCTGGGGGAACACCAAAGAGAAGAAGGCCAATGGAGAGAAAAAGCCTTCCGCTGGAGCTGACACCCTGAATTTGGGCTTTTAACCTACTTTAACTGTGAGGAAATAAACTTCTTTTCATTAAAACCATCCACTTGTGGTATTTCTGTTGTAGAAGCACTAGATGACTAAGACACCTTTCTTATTCTAAATCAAGTAAAGCTTCATTATCCCTTAACAACTGTCGACAGCCTAAAGGCTCACTTCTCTCCCATATTAAACCCAGCAACCCAGGACAGAGGAAGGGAGAGGGCAGAATCCCTTACTGCTAACTCCCAGGACTTTAGGTCAGCCATGAAATTCCTGTGTCCGAATCCTTCTCTCCTACCCACAGGCTCCTAAATCTACCAAATCACAGATTTACATAATCTTAGAAATATGCAGAAGCTCAGAGATCATCCAGGTCAACTTTCTCACTGTAGAGATGAAGGAAGTCCAGTAAGTGCCTTTCCTAAAGCTAATGGATAGAGGAGTTTCTGAGTGGCACAGATGATTAAGTGCTCGACCACTAGCCTAAAGGTTGATAGTTCAAACCCACCCAGAGGCACCTCAGAAGAAAGGCCTGGTGATCTGCTTCTGAAAGGTCACAGCCTGGCAAACCCTATGGAGAAGTTCCACTCTGGACACGTAGGGGTCGCCAGTGCCGGAATCGACTCGAGGGCAACTAACAACAACAAACTAACAACAACAACATGGTTAGAAGCGTTCCTGCTCCTGGGTGTCCCTCCCCATGTCAGAAAGCCTTGTAGCAGGAGCTGCTCTAGCTGAACTCCTTAGCTGCTTAGTTCTGTTTTAACACAAACCCGCATCTCGCCCACCCTGCAGTTTTCCTCGGCTCTTCACCTGGGTCTTCCTTTCCCAGGGCAGGGCGTGCGCTGTCTAATGCTCGCTGGAACCACACCTTGAGGGTTTCAGCTCAGGGTCCTTCCCTGGCACCTGCACTTGCTGGGCAGGGAAGGCTGTTACTGTGGGGAGACTATGCACTGTGATGCTCCTCCCAAAACGCTTGACCTTGGCTGTTCTTCTCAACCACCTTCTGATGGTGAGGATAGGGAGTTTACACAGCCTCAGAGAATGAAGCTCTGAGAGTTCAATTCACTTGCCAAATGTTACACAGTTCCTCAGTCCTGCTCTCTCCCTCCCTTCACACTTATTCTCCTCTTCAGAAGCTTTTTGTTCCCGATTCCCACAGCACGGGGCCCACTCCTGTCCCAGTCCTGCAGAATTGGAACCCATGGCTGCCCTCAACCTGGGCCACCTTTTGCGATGTAGTCCCCCCGAAGGATGGCAGGAAAGCTTGTGCCGGGCCCAGGCTGCCGGGGAATACGGGTAGGAAGCAGGTCTGCCACCGGGAGGAAGACTTCAGGGGTTGGATGGATGGTTGGGACTTCAGGAGGGTGGAGGGCACCTCGACACCCGGAGGGCAAAAGAGGAAGCCATGCTGGCTCTCGTGGTCTCTCTCCGCGCATCCTTCCTCCGTGTCCTTGTTTATCCCGCTCATTCCCCAACCTTCCTCTCCTCGCTTTTTCTCATCTTCCTGCCGCCTTCCATTTCCACCCCCATCACCTAGTTTCCTCCCCTCCCCGGTCCCAGCCTCTCCCTACTTCCTCTTACAAGACGCTCCCGTAGTGTTTCCACTTTGTCTCCAATTACGTCTAAATGCAACCCACCGCAGATGCTGACATTTTAAATGTTTAGTTGTTATAGTTACTTGACTAACTGCTGGGCCCGACGGCAGCGCAGGAGAGGAGGGGGCGGGGAAAGACTGAGGGTAGATGGAGTTGTAGCCGCCCCTCCTGGGGCCCGGGACGCTCGGCCAGGCCCTGGCGAGGGCGCCCTGCCCCGGGACCAAGGGTTCCTCCAGCCTCCCCGGCAGCACCCCAGGGCACCGAAAACGCGCCCGGCGCAGCCTAGCCTCGGGATCCTGTGAAGTGTCTCCTGCCCCGGGAAAAGAAAGTGGGCGCGGATCTAACCTGCGGGCGCGCGGCGGTCAACCTCTTAGTCCGCCCACACTGGAGAAAGTGGGGAAGTGGGATGACATTTTAGAAAAATTGGGGGAGGTGGTGGAGGGAGAGGGTCGCGTTTTGGGCCAAAGAAAAGAGTTAGAAACCCCTGCCGGTTACTCACGTGCCAGATGGCGAAGAAGATGAGCGCAGCGCACAGCACCAAGGAGAGCATGTAGCAGAAGGCAGCGAAAGTGAAGGCCATGGCCGGCGGCCCGGAGCTGCCCGCACCCCTACTCCCACCTCACCCCAAGAAGCCCCGAGGAGGCCAATGCACCCCTCTTAGGCCCGCGCTCCCTCAAAGGGAGACAGGAAGGAGCCAAGTCTGCACCCTCCCCTCGAGGCCAGTGGCTAGAAGGAGGCACGCCAAGCAGAGAGTAGAGGGCCAGCGAAGAGGAGCACGGTTCCCGCAGACTCCGGCGACCCAGGACACTGGCCCGCGCGCAAAGACAGGGAAAAAAAGTGCGTTGAGTGTCGTTGGCGGGAACTGTCCTATAATCGAAGAAATCAAATCGGCAGAAAAGTCCTGCAGATTCGTGCCAACCTGCGAGCCCCTCGAGGCAAGCAGGGCGAGGATGCGAGGGCTCCACGGAAGAACGAGTGAGAAGCTCCCGGCCCCCTACACCTCCCCAGGAGAAAGGCAGGTGGAATCCCAGAGAAGAACCCTCAGTTTTCCGCACCGAAGCCGGAGAGGAGAAGCGTGCGCGCAGCTCAGGACCCCGCGGGCCACCAGGGCGCAAACAGAGAGCGTCCTATAAGATGTCCGGGCGGACTCCGAGATCCTCCCGAAACCAAGAGCCGGCAACTGCTCTCTTCCGGGAGAACAGGTCTTCCAGGTAGACAGGAGGAGACGCGAGGCGCTCCTCGCCCTAGTCCTGTGCCCCAGACGCGGCTTCCAGCGCGGCTGTGCGCTCGGAGACACACTGGCCCCGGCCCACCCCGCCGGCCTCGGTTATCCAAGTTCCCTGGACACTGAGGTCGAACTGGGGCGGGGACGGTCGCCAGCCCAGCGGCCCTGCGTCCGCCTCGGCGGCTGGCAGGTCAAGTGCTGCTCACGCGGAAGTCGCTCCACCTGCTGCTGCCGCCGCCTCTGCAGCTCCTAGAACTGAAACGGCGCGTCCCGGGATCCCTCCCTCTCGGCGCCCCACCCTCGGCTCCGGTTCCGCCGAGAACGCCCTCCGGGGCGGGCGGAGACTGCGGCGCGGAGGATGGGGCGAGGTGGGTGGCGAAGCGCCGCCGGGCGCTCGGTCGCCGCCACCGCTGCAGTGGTGCGCGCCAGGCTCTCCGACGAAACTTGAGGCTAGCAGCGCAGGCGGGGGCCGGGGGGACACGAAGGTGGGGACGAGGTGCGGCGGGGAGGGGAGGAGCAGGGACTCTTTAAACACGTGTCTGGAGGCGGTGGGAAGCTGCGGAAGGGTATGGTGTGCGCCTCGCGCCTCAACGCAGCAGCTGCTCCTGTTTGTTCTCTCAGTTTCGCCAATGGAAAAAGGAGGTGGGGGACTTGTTTTGTGTTGGAGGTCACAGGACAAGCCCTTGGACCCCAGGAGAGCTCGGGTGGATTTTCCCAAACGGTAGTGGCCTTAATGCTCTGGGCTGTATTTACAGCGCTGCTCCCAGTTCCTGCAAAGTTCTCCTTAGCGTTGTTCCCTGTCCTCCCCAGCTGACCTTGGGACTGAAGAGGCAGCAACAATGGCTGGGTGTTATTGGTGTTGGTCTAGTGGAACTGTCAAGAGCGTGTGTGCTTTCGGAGTCAGAACCCTCTGGAGCTGCAAGTTTCGGAACCTCTTTAAATCTGGGTTTCCTCGTCTGAAATAAAAGAGTAGTACCAACCTCATAAAGGATTAAATGGAAATGCGGTCCAAATTATCTAGCCCAGTATTACCAGAATCAGGAGTCTCTTCTGCAAAAGAAAATTTCAAACAAGGAGAATTATAATCTATTATCCCACCAACCTGACTTTCAACTCTGCATCCAGATAGAGCCTGTTTTTCTTGCCTTTTCCCCAGCCCTACTTTGCCTTTTTATCAGTCACAAAATAGTATCTCAGTAAAGGTGACTTCAGTGATATAGAGTTTCAGAAAATAAGAGCCCCAAGCAGCTACCGTATATTGATTCAACAAATTTTATTTAGTGCCCATATGTGCTGGGCACTGTGCAGGATCCTCAAGGTTCCCAGTCTAACTGGTGAAGTAGTAAGTATCTCCTTCACAAACCAATTAGCCAGTTAACCAGTTCCAACTCATGGAGACTCCATCTGTGTCAGAGCAGAACTGTGTTCCATAGGATTTTCAATGACTGTGATCTCTGTAGATCACCAGGCCTTTCTTCCAAGGTGCCTCTGAGTAGACTTGAACCTCCAACTTTTCAGTTAGCAGCCAAGAACATTAACCATTTGCACCACCCAAGGACTCCAACTCCTCCACAAGGCAGTGTTTAAAAAAGAAAGAAAGAAAAGCACCTGTATATACTAGAGAAAGGCAAAAGAGAAAATGGTTGGGAATGGATGTTGAGTAACCAACCTTCTTTATTTCCTCTACTGTAAACATTGAAAAGTTAATTACTGTTTTTTGTTTCTTCCTAGCCACCATGCAGCCAGGAGTGACCATACAACACAATTTGGACCCATGAGATACATACTTCTTTGTCCCTGGAATGCAGACCTGATGCCTGGAGGTACAGCAGTCATACTGTGACCAAGAGAAGGAAATCAATACATTAAAATGGAAAAGCTAAGAAGAAAAAGGGAGCCAAGGACATTGATAACACCCTACCAGTCTTGAATTTCCTATTTCCTTCATGTTTCACGAGACAATAAACCTTCTCACTTTTCTAAGCCATGGAGTAAGGTACTCTGTTATTTGCAGGTGGTTTGCTTGTTTTTCATATGACAGGAAATCAGGGTAATCATTTTAGGGCTGGTGTAGGAGCTCTGACACCATCAATGTCCCAGAGTCCTTGTATCTTCCTGACTTCCCATCCTTAGCATGAGAGTTTGGTCCTCATGGTCACAAGAAGGCTTCTGCATCTCCAGGCATCTTGTCCAAATTACAGGCAGGAAGAAAGAAAAGAGCCAAAAGGTTTTACCTCATGAGGTCTTGTCTTTTTGGAGGAGGTAAGGAAGTCCTCCCCAGGGATCTCCTGCATCTCACTGGCCAGAACTCCTGATGCTTGTCCACATCTACCTAGTTGCAACTGAATCTAAGAAGATGAGTCTTTCCAGTCTTTATAAAATAGGAAGGCAAAAGAAAAGGGATTTTGAGAGGCTTCTGAATAGCCAGTCCATTTCGGCCAAACTGCTGTAGTCAGGTTTTCTGTTACCTGAAGCCCGATGCGATTTCCAGGTGCCACAAGTGGTGCTAGCAATGGTGTATGAGAAGAGGAACAGAGAGCCGTGGGTAGTGTGATCGGGGAGGGTTCACAGAAGAGGTGACAACTTCAGGCACAGTTCATCAAACCCTTTCTCTGCTGGTATGTTTAATTGTTCCATGTTTTCCTGACACATTCTTAACTTACCCCTGCAACGCCTAAGTTTACATACATAGGTTAGCTTTGGTTTTCTGCCTTTTTCTATCTTATTTATAGTGACACCTCAGTTATTGAAGGTGAAGCCAATAAAGTGTCCCTACATCACTGAAGACTTGGTTCATCATGAAGCTTCTTCCAACCTTACCTACTTCTGCGCTCCTCTTGCCCTCCCCTCTCACCCCACCCCCCAGCTAAATCGGAGAAAAACTCAAAGCCTAAAGGGATGTGTCTGAATTCATGGGGAACTTAGTGGGTTGTGAGCCTCCTTCCAGCCCATCACCAGCCCATTCTGCCCACAGGAAAATCTGACCTCACACTTCATTTAACACAGAATTCAAGATTGTCTCCTGACATTTCCTCCTCAGATGAACTCTGGGAGTTTCTCAGTGCCTGGTGTGGTGTATCGAGTTCCTCTCTTTCTGCTTCCCAGTCAAGCCATGTCAGAATCGCAGGAAGCATTTCCATCCTCCATCTTAAACCCAGCTCCCCAGCTTCTCTCCTGGCTGCCATCCAAACGCCTCCCTCAAATCCCAACCAGAGACTCCGCCCCAGCTAAGCCAACTCCCCAAGTCTCTCTCTCTTTCTCTCTCTTGGATGGGTTTGGATGTCCTGAGGATTTGGGTTTTTTAATGACTTTTTATCATGAAATTTTCAAATACAGAGAAAAGAGTACAGTGAGCATTCATCTGCCCATCACCTAGACTCTACGACAGATGCCATTTTGCCACGTGTGCTTCCTGGTTGTTGTCCCAGAATTGTATGTTACAGCTGGTTTATTCAAACCAGGATCTAAAGATTTTCTCTTTACCCCCCAGGACACTTTAACCCTTTTCTTGCATATAATTTATTCAACAACAATTACAAAAAGAAGTTCAGTACCTGCTGCTGCCCAGCTCAGCGCTAAGCACAGCGTCTTTATCTGCTGGTGGTCGCTGTTGGTTGCTCTGCGTGCACTCAAGTATCTGTCAGTGTTGGCTGGCTTAGGACTGTTCTGCCTAACTTGCCTGGCACACATACACACACGTGGAGACAGTATAAATTGCAGGCTTGCATGTGCTGGACTCTTTCCAGTGTTGAAAAGCAAACATGTCACTTTGAGGACTATTATGGATTGTGTTGTGTCCCTAAAAATGTGTATCAACTTGGCTAGGTCATGATTCCCAGTATTGTGTAATTGTCCAGCATTTTGTGATCTACTGTGATTTTCCTATGTGTTGTAAATCCTGATCTCTGCCTGTGGTTACTGAAGCTAGATTAGGTTACTTACGTTAAAGAGGATTAGGGTGGGATGCAACACCCTTACTCAGGTTTCCCTGGGGTATGGCCTGCATCACCTTTTATCTTTCAAGAGATAAAAGGAGAGAGAAGCAACCAGAGAGGATAGACCTCTTACCACCAAGAAAGAAGAGTTGGGAGCACAGTGTCCTTTGGAGCCAGGTTCCTGCGCTGAGAAGCTCCTAGACCAGGGGAAGATTGATGACAAGGACCTTCCTCCAGAACCGACAGAGAGAAAAAGTCTTTCCTGGGAGCTGGCACCCTGAATTTGGACTTCTAGCCTCTTAGACCGTGAGAGAATAAATTTCTGTTTGTTAAAGCCATCTACTTGTGGTACTTTTGTTATAGCAGCACCTGACCCAAGCCATGGTATTTTCAGTTGCCTCATATGCATGCGAAAGCTGGACAATGAATAAGGAAGACCAAAGAAAAACTGATGCCTTTGAATTACGGTGTTGGCAAAGAATATTGAATATACCATGGATGGCCAGAAAAACAAACAAATTTGTCTTTTAAGAAGTACAGTCAGAATGCTCCTTAGAAGCGAGGATGGTGAGACTTCATCTCACATACTCTGGTCATGTTATCAGGAGGGACTAGTCCCTGGAGAGGGACATCATGCTTGGTAAAGTAGAGGGTCAGTGAAAAAGAGGAAGACCCTCCATGAGATGGATTGACAGAGTGGCTGCAAAAATGAGCTCAAACATAGCAACGATTGTGAGGATGGCGCAGGACCAGGCAGTGTTTCATTCTGTTGTACATAGGGTCACTGTGAGTCAGAACCGACTCCAGAGCACCTAACAACAAGAACATGTGCTGAAAAAAAATCACCTCTTTATTTTCTTTAAAATAACACTAACTCTGAGCCCCCTTCCTTGACTGGCAGGAAATGCAGTATCAACCATCACTGGTGTGCTCCTCAAGGTTTGGCAAAAGTTCTGGGGCCATTGGCCATGGACTTACACTGGCTCCTGCTAAGATAGCTCAGCCTGACTGCTCCTTCGTCCTTGTACCCTGGCCTTCTGCTGCCTCCGAGCCAGGCTCTGCAGAGCTAGAAGCCCCTATGCCTTGCTCCAGCCTCCCGGAGCCTGCACAGTCATGTCTCTGAGGTCTCACCTCCTCCCAGAGTCCCTGGCACAGGGCAGTGCATGGGTCACCTCTCCTCCAGACCCCCAATCTCAGCCTGTTTCCATTCTGCCTGAAATTGCTTCCTGCTCCTTCTTGCTGTTGTCAAAGTCATTCTCTCTCTCTTCTCCCATCCCTCCCCCTCAGGGACATCCCCTAGAAACTCTTCCAAAAGCTAAATCTTCCCTAAAATTGGAAAGAATCCTTGACTTCACAGATCCTCTACTTTCCACCTTGCAATTTCGTCGTCTGATAATCATTGGTATAATTGCAGTGCTTGTTATGATATTGAAACACTTATTGTTCTGACTAGTAAATAGTACAATGGTTACTGCGTTCAACTGTAAAATTAGTTAGTAATTCATTCTAAATTAAACTCATTCATTCAGACTAACTATCATAGCATGTCACAAGGACAGCTGATAAGCAGGCCCCCTATTTGCCCCTTTGTCACAAAGCACACGGCGCTACGTGCCTCACAGCTCATCACTGACCTGGAATCACGTGATTGGTGGCCACTGATTCTAAATAGTTGTTACTTCAGTTGTATTGTTTGTGCATTGTAATTCTTGTGTAAGTTGTAAAGGCAGTGTTTTCGTATTTATAAATTTAAGAATTTATAAATAAAATACGAAAAATGAACTTGTGGGATAAAGAGACAATCAATGGGGATACAGTTATTAATGTTCCATCCATTTAAATATCATAAACCTTAATCTTGTGAATCTGCAAGAGAACAAGCAACAATATTAATAATGAACCACAGCCTGAAGTATCTTGTGACTATGAAGAATTCCAACGTTTTTTACACTGTGCAAGAATTGGTACAAAATAACACCAATAATTGCTATTTCTTCAAAATGAAATAATTCGATTGTTTTAACAAAAACATGAGTGTCTCATTAGTGCTGTTGTTGTTAGCTGCTGTCAGACCCCGACTTACGGCAACTGCACGTGTTAAAGAGAAGAACTGCTCCATAGGGTTTTCTTGGCTCGAATCTGTATGGAAGCAGTTCACCAAGCCTTTCTTGCGTGGAGCAACTGGGTGGGTTTGAACCACCAGCCTTTAGGTTGGCAGCCAATAGCAAAGATCTGCACCACCCAGGCTCCCTTCATGAGTGCTGCTGAGTAACTAAGACACAAATGGTGTGTAAAGTTGATTGTTAAAAGGCTTATATATTCATCAGAAGGACAATCACGTTCTGTCAAAGCTCATGGTTAAATAAAAAACATGGTAATTAGAGATAAGAAAAATAATCAAGAGCTCAGTTTCACACAATAACACATTTGAAAGAATAAAATCTTCTAAATTTAACATAATGCCGATAATTAAAAATATTAAGAAAGTACCCTTAAAAATGTTACCCACTGTGTACTTAAACGTAATCAAACATTTTCAAACATGAAGTATTCAATAGCTCTGTCATGGATTGAACTGTGTCCCCCCAAAATATCTGTCAACTTGGCTGGGTCATGATTCCCAGTATTGTATGATTGTGTACCATTTTGTAATCTGATGTGATTTCCTTATGTGTTCTAAACTCTATCACTATGATGTAATAAGATGGATTAGTGGCAGTTATACTGATGAGGTCTACAAGATTAGATAGTGTCTTAAGCCAATCTCTTTTGAGATATGAGAAAGAAGCGAGCAAAGACACATGGGGACCTCATACCACCAAGAAAGCCGTGCCAGGAGCAGAGCGCATTCTTTGAACCTGAGGTTCCTGTGCTGAGATGTTCCCAGACCAAGGGAAGATTGATGACACAGACCTGCCTCCAGAGTTAACAGAGAAAGCCTTCCCCTGGAGCTGGCACCCTGAATTTGGACTTGTAGCCTACTAGACTGTGAGAGAATAAACTTCTCTTTGTTAAAGCCATCCACTTGTGGTATTTCTGTTATAGCAGCACCAGATGACCGAGACAGCCTCTTTAAAAAATGATATCTATATAAGCATACACTGCATTCTAGATTTATGGTTCCACCTTTTGGAAAACGTGTATCTACTAAAATAAGAAAACAACTTATTTGAAAAGTTATAAATCAAGACCAAAAAATATCATTCATTCCTATGAAACTTCAACTATTCACATAAAAATATTTCAATAATTTATTTTAATATGAGAAATTTAAAGCCTTGTTCATCTTGTAGCACTGGAAGGAGTAATATCTGAAGTAATATATCAAACTTTTTGTCAATGTTTGAGGAAAATGGTATCAATGAGAAACATTTACATGAAACCCTCTTTAGACAATGCAAGTGTCTGTATGCTAGAGAGGAAGTCCAGCATTTCAGCCAAAATTTTAGAAACATTTCTAAATACATTTAATTTGGCCTGTGTCACTGTATTCAATTTCCCCTGGATGATGCAATGAAAGATATAAATCAGATAAATCACTTTAATTTTTTTCTTGATAAACTTTCCATTTACTACCCTATATCAAATAAACAAAGAGAATTAAACAATATCTTCAATAGTCTTGGAATTAAAAATCGGAGGAATATTTGCACCTTGATGGACAGCCTGTAATGCTATAATGTGACAACTTAGAAACTGTATATTCATTTTAACATAATTTGTGAAGTTTTAAGAGTAAACTTTTGGAAAATGAAAAAGATCACTTGGAGAATTAGCTTTAATAAACAATTTTCCAGTAGAGATCGCTTTACTTTCTGTGGCTTTACAAAAACCAATGTTTCTGTTAAATCACCAGTCATATTCAACAATCAAAGGAATTAAACATAGAAGGATAAATAAAGCAAACAGTAAAGAAACAAAAAAGGATGATATATAATTTGAAGAAAATGATAAATTCTGAGGAAGCTAAGAGAATGCCTGATGATAAGTAGGATAAGTGCTGACCAAAGCCAAAAGCATAATGACTTTTTCAGTTGTTTCTAAGTATTAAATTCTGGAACTTAGCCAAATGATGTCTGCAAAGCTCCAGATTCAAGGTGATCAAAAATTAATAAAAATTAATCCAACTCATTAAATAAGACACTCCACAAGGAGAAAGAGAGGCCCAGCCAGCACTCTGCTGGCTCAGCTACCCAAATGAGGCAACTTACATGTGACAGCGGCCATCTTGGCTCTTCCAGCCTGAGTCAAGCTGCTACCTGACTATAAACACTTAGGTAAGTACAGTCAACACTGTATGGAGCACAGACAACCACCCAGCTGAGTGCACCCCAGAGCACAGGATCAGGAACACAAGAATACAGGGTGATTGTTACGTGAAGCCACTAAGTTTGGGGGAGGCATCTCTAAGTGGCACACATGGTTAATGCACTCAGCTGCTAACTGAAAGGTTGGAGGTTCAAGTCCACCAAGAGGAGCTGTTATGGATTGAATTGTGTCCCCCAGAAAGTATATCAATTTGGCTAGGCCATGATTCCCAGTATTGGGTCTGTCCACCATTTTGTCATCTGATGTGATTTTCCTATGTTTTGTAAATCCTACCTCTATGATGTTAATGAGCTAGGATTAGAGGCAGTTATGTTAATGAGGCAAGACTCAATCCACAAGATTAGGTTGTGTTTTAAGTCAATCTCTTTTGAGATATAAAAGAGAGAAGCAAGCAGAACGACGGGGGACCTCTTACTACCAAGAAGAGTGCCAAGAGTAGAACGTGTCCTTTGGACCTGGGGTCCCTGGGCTGAGAATCTCCTAGACCAGGGGAAGATTGATGACAAGGACCTTCCTCCAGAGCCAACAGACAGAGAAAGCTTTCCCCTGGAACTGGTGCCCTGAATTTGAACTTCTAGCCTACTAGACTGTAAGAGAATAAATTTCTGTTCCTTAAAGCCATCTACTTGTGGTATTTCTGTTATAGCAGCACTAGATAACTAAGACAGGAGCCTTGAAAGAAAGGCCTGGTGATCTACTTCCGAAAAATCAGCCATTGGAAACCCTATGGAGCATAGTCTTATTCCAGCACTCGTGAGGTCACCATGAGTTGGCGTTGACTCAAGTGTACCCGGTACTGGTAAATTTGGGGGTAGTTTGTTATGCAGCAAAAGTTCTTTATTCCCCAAGTGACCTTTTTATTTGGTACCCACTGTGGACAGAGCTCCTAGCTCAGGGAAAGGGAACACGTACAGGCATACCTCGTTTTATTGCGCTTAGCTTTACTGCACTTTGCAGATATTGTGTTTTTTACAAATTGAAGGTTTGTGGCAACCCTGCATCAAGCAAGTCTATCAGTGCCATTTTCCCAACAGCATGTGCTCACTTCATGTCTCTGTGTCATGTTTTGGTAATTCTTGCAATTTTTCAAACTTTTTCATTATTATTGTATCTGTTATGATGATGTGTGATCAGTGATCTTTGATGTTACTATTGTAATTGTTTTGGGGCACCACAAACAGCGCCATATAAGACGGCGACCTTGATCGAAAAATGTGTGTGTTCTGACTGCTCCACCGACTGGCCGTTCCCCTGTCTCTCTCCCTCTCCTTGGGCCTCCCTATTCCCTGAGACACTACAATGTTGAAATTAGGCTAGTTAATAACCCTACAGTGGCCTCTAAGTGTTCAAATGAAAAGAAGAGTCAAATATCTCTCGCTTTAAATCAACAGCTAGAAATGATTAAGCTTAGTGAGGAAGGCATGTCAAAAGACAAGGCAGGCCAAAAGCTAGGCCTCTTGAGCCAAACAGTTAGCAAAGGAAAAGTTCTTGAAAGAAATTAAAAGTGCTACTCCAGTGAACACATGAATGATAAGAAAACAAAACAGCCTTCCTGCTAATATGGAGAAAGTTCTAGTGGTCTGGATAGAAGATCAAACTAGCCAGAACATTCCCGTCAGCCAAAGCCTAATCCAGATCAAGGCCCTAACTCTCTTCAATTCTATGAAGGCCGAGAAAGGGGAGGAAGCTGCAGAAGAAAAGTCTGAAACCAGAAGAGATTGGTTCATGAGTTTTAAGGAGAGAAGCTGTCTCCATAACACGGAAGTGCAAGGTGAAGCAGCAAGTGCTGATGTAGAAGCTGCAGCAAGTTATCCAGAAGATCTGGCTAAGATAATTGATGAAGGTGGCTACACTAAACAATAGATTTTCAGTGTAGATGAAACAGCCTTATATTGGAAGAAGATGCCATCTAGGACTTTCATAGCTAGAGAGGAGAAGTCAATGCCTGGCTTCAAAGCTTCAAAGGACAGGCTGACTCTCCTGTTTGAGGCTAATGCAGCTGGTGACTTTCAGTTGAAGCCAATGCTCATTTACCATTGCAAAAATCCTACGACCTTTGAGAATTATGCTAAATCTACTCTGACTGTGCTCTATAAATGGAACAACAAAGCCTGGATGACAGCACATCTGTTTACAACATGGTTTACTGAATATTTTAGGCCCACTGTTGAGACTTACTGTTCAGAAAAAAACATTCTTTCAAAATATTACTGCTCAGTGACAATGCACCTGGTCACCCAAGAGCTCTGATGGAGATGTACAAGGAGACTCATGTTGTTTTCATGCCTGCTACACAACATACATTCTGCGGTCCATGGATCAAGGAGTAATTTTGACTTTCAAGTCCTATTATTCAAGAAATACATTTCATGAGACTATAGCTGCCATAGATAGTGATTCCTCTGATGGGTCTGGGCAAAGTAAATTGAAAACCTGCTGGAAAGGAGTCACCATTCTAGATGCCATTAAGAACATTTCTGATTCTGGGAGGAGGTCAAAATATCAACATTAAGAGGAGATTGGAAGAAGTTGATTCCAGCCTTCATGGGCGACTTTGAGGGGTACAAGACTTCAGTGGAGGAACCAACTGCAGATGTGGTAAAAACAGCAAGAGAACTAGAATTAGAAGTGGAGGCTGAAGATGTGACTGAATTGCTGCAATCTCATGACAAAACTTTAACCGATGAGGAGTTGCTTCTTATGGATGAGCAAAGAAAGTGGTTTCTTGAGATGGATTCTACTCCTGGTGAAGATGCTGTGAACATTGTTGAAATGACAACAAAGGATTTAGAATATTACATAAACTTAGTTGATAAAGCTTCGGGAGGGCTTGAGAGGGTTGACTCCAATTTTGAAAGACGTTCTACTCTGGGTAAAATGCTATCAAACAGCATCACATGCTACAGAGAATCTTTCATGAAAGGAAGACTCAATTGATGGGGCAAACTTCATTGTTGTCTTATTTTAAGAAATTGCCACAGCCACCCCAACCTTCAGCAACCATCACCCTGATCAGTCAGCAGCCATCAACATCGAGGCAAGACCTTCCACCAGCTGAAGGCTCACATAATGGTTAGCATTTTTTAGCAATAAAAATAAAGTATTTTTTAATTAAGGTATGTACATTTTTTAAGACATAATGCTATTGCACACTTAATAGACTACAAAAAAAAAAAAGCCATTGTCCTTGAGTCGATTCCGACTCATAGCCACCCTACAGGACAGGGTAGAACTGCCCCATAGGGTTTCCAAGGAGCAACTGGTGGATTCAAACTGCCAACCTTTTGGTGAGCAGCTGAACTCTTAACCACTGTGCAAAGAGGGTTCTATAGTATAGTGTAAACATAACTTTTTTATGCACTAGGAAACCAAAAAACTCGTGTGACTTTCTTTATTGTGATAGTCACTTTATTGTGGTGGACTGGAACCAAACTCACAATATCTCTGAGGTATGCCTGTATGATGGAGCCGACTCTCTTATAGCTTAGGTAAAATATGCCTCCAGATCCTATACCTCCATGTGCTCTAATTTCTAGCCTCACCCAAGCCTCCTTCCAGATGAGCAGGGGCACAAAGGCTCTGGAGCCTGGGTCAGAGTGCAGTGTTCAGGCCAGGCTTGGTTGCAGAGGTCACTTGCCCTCGGATCACGGAACGCCTTACCCTGTCTTATATTCAATTATTTATACGTCCGTCTCCCATCATAAACTGGGAGGTCCTTGACATTAAAGCCTCTTTCTTATTCATCTTGGAATACTCAAGGTCCCTCTAAATGCCTGGCATATTATAGGCATCCAATAAATGTTGAACGAATGAATGGTATCATAGTTGACTTTAACCAAGTCTGTCCCCCTAGTTGACGAGCATCGTGCAGACAGGGATCAAGTCTACCTTTCACTTATTTACCTTAGAGCACTTACCACTTTGCAGGCACAATAAACAGGGCACAATCCCTGCCTGTAAGGGCTTCAAAATCCAAACGAGCTCCTCGCAAGTCATCTATTGCAACAAAATGTGTTAAAAATGGCGGCCAAAAACCAAAAAAACCCACTGCTGTAGAGTCAATTCTGACTCATGGCAACCTCACGTGTTACAGAGTAGAACTGCTCCAGAGGGTTTTCTTGGCCGTACTCTTTACAGAAGCAGATTTCCAGGCCATTTTTCTGCAGCACTACTGGGTGGGTTCGAACCACCAACCTTTTGGTTAGCAGCCGGGTGTAAACCATTTGCACCACCCAGAATCCTCAAGAACAGCAACAGAGAAGTGCAAATGATCATGGAGACCTCCAGCACCAGGCTCTGGATATAGTGTATGTTCAGTGAAGGTATTTTTAGTTGAATTGAATCAGATCACACACTAGTCAGGAAGCTTTGGGCTGTCAAAGAAGACAACAGTCCTCTCTGTAAGGTAATTTTAAAGGTTATTGAGCGTTATTGAGGGAATGGAAGAGTCCAAACTGAGGCAGTACAACCACAAGGTTGCAGAAGCATTCCCAGTTGACAGAGGTTTGGGGAAAGCTTTTAGAATTAAATACCAGGAACTTACACGGCATTTTTCTGATTGGTTGACATTTAAAATACTATGCTTCAGCAATTACAAGACAATCATAGGATATTCATTTTTCTTATTAGTCATGTACATAAATCATAAGGTGGTTACAAGATGTTAGTTATGTAAAGTTTCTTCTCTACGTTTATCATATATGTCCTCGGAGACATTCTGCTGAGTCTAACAAAGAGATGAACTTCCTCATGATGTACGAGGCAGAATGCCGAAGCAGGAGTTCAGATCGAGACGAGAAGGAAAACAAAATGGTTTCTGAGTTGGATTAGCTGTAGGCCGTTTTGGTCATGCCAGGCACCTCTAGTTAGGTTTAAAATGCTCTCGTTCAGGGCTTAAATTCCCACTTTCAAGGTCTGTCACTTTAGGCAAGTCACACACCACTGGGTATGTCTCTTTTCTGACATGAAAACCAAGTACAGGACAGCTTGGCCTATGCAGACAGGACACAGCAAATGAAGTTATGTTTTTACCAAAGTAAACCAGACAGGTGGGTGGGGATGGGGTGGGGGGAAGGGGAGGACTGGGGGAGACCTCTAACCACAGAACCGACCATTTCAGAGACTCCCTGGCCAGGAAGGCAGTGTAATGGAATAAAGCCTCCTGCTTGTGTTCCCCGCTCATCTAAATGTCATCTTCCTGTGAAAGCTACCATCTGCGGAAATTAAGAGATTCTCCTATTATTAGCGCCATGAAACGCGCACTGTAAACAGATCGCAAACAATGAGCCTTTGTTCGAAACACCCCCATTGGTTCTGGGCCCTGGCTCCGTCCACACCTGGAGATGTATCATCTAGTTGAACATCACTGCTTAAGAGGCAGCTACCGTGTCAGGGGGAACCATTTTCCACAGAAACTGCAGAGTTTGCGGAGGAGCTTAATGGTGTACCCCCAAGATTTGAGATTCCCACACCCTCCCAACTGTGAGTCTAAAGCCCAGTTCCCAGTTTGGCCCTTTATCCTCCTCCGAAAGCATCGCTAGTGGGTGCCTAAACAGGCCAGGCTGAGCGTTATCACTAACACGAT
The DNA here is from genome assembly GCA_030035585.1 of Dugong dugon. NCBI lineage: Eukaryota > Metazoa > Chordata > Mammalia > Sirenia > Dugongidae > Dugong > Dugong dugon. Next base: position 13,962,370 of record CM057469.1, on the reverse strand, counting down.
AATTATGAGATGCCATTCCGCAGAGAGGAATCACAGGGGTCTGAGCCTTTCTGTCAGATGTGAAACATTCCCCCATCTTCCTCATGCCACGAGGGGCGTGCCATTCTTAATGCTGATTTCAGGCATCCTGTGGAAAATCTGAGGCTACTAAGTTTAGCCCTACAGCAAATGAGTATGTAAGGCACAAGATTAATGTTGGATCTAATTTTATGGAGTCTGAGTATTACTGCCACGATCTCCTGTCCATTTCATACCCCTCCCAGGGACTGACTTCAGTAGCCCTGAGCATCCCTTCTCCTCTCTCAGTTCTGCTCTCCTCACCTCCCACCTCTCCGTGCTCCGCCAGAACCCTGTCAGTTTTTTAAAGCTGTGCAGTTACATGAGGCACTTGGCTATTCCATTTTTTTTCAGTTCATGTAAAGGATGCCTGAACCTGTTCAAAGGAGCAGAGTGTGTGTGCACACATGCATGCAAGCAAACACACACACACACTCCACATGCACACATGCACACCCATACACACAGAAACACATACACACATACATATACATACATCCCACACACAGGAATGAAAGAAGCCCTTTCACATGTGGACCAAAACAAGTCCTCTCAGCCTCATCTGAATGAGCGCTGGATGTCATGATGACTCCACCAAGTAATAACAGCAACTGTTTGTGTGTTCAGTGAAAGTAGTTTGTGAATCCAATGCCAGTTACTGTCAAGTCATTTCAGCACATGGTAACCCCACGTGTATCAGGATAGAACTGTGCTCCATAGAGTTTTCAAGAGCTGATTTTTTTTTTTAAGTAGATCGCCAGGACTTTCTTCCAAGGTGCCTCTGGGTACACTTGAACCTCCAACCTTTCAGTTAGCAGCCAAGTGCATCAACTGTTTGCACTACCTAGGGACTCTAGTTTATAAATAGTGACTATTAGTAATCAATGTTGACTGCTTCCTGGATACCAGACCCTGCACAAGCACTTCCCAAGTATTATCTCATTTAATTCTCATACTGTAAAGTGGGCATTACCATCCCCATTTTACTCAGGAGGAAACTGGGACTCAGAAAGAGTAGGCACTTGCCCAAGGTCACACAGCAGCCAGCTAGGATTCATGCCCACATCCATCTGACTCTGAAGCCTGTGCTGCTAATGCCCCATCACTGTACCTCAGAGGTGGACGCCTGGGGATGCTGGCTTCCGGAACAAGAGAGGAGAAGGACCTGGCACAGAAGCCTGAGAATAAAAATGAACTGTTACACGTACGGTATCTGGAATCTATAAAATCAGAAGTTCTCCATGTTAGAACCTCTCTCCAACCCTTGAATCCTGGGGTACAGGGCAGGGAGCAGTTGCCAAGACTGCTGGGCCTGATCCATCTGTGGCCTCTCCTGACACTTTGACGGTGGCCTGCAAGAAACCCACCTCCTCAGTGAGGCCAAGTGCCTGCATGTACCATCTGTAAGAGCCAGAGGCACAGAGGAGTGAGGTAACTTTGCCAAGGACACAGAGCTAGTACACAAAGTGGTCAGGATTCAAATCCAACAGTCTGACTGCAGAGCTGATTTTCACAACCCAGCCCTTTACAAAGGGGCCTGGACTAACTGTTCCAGAATAGCACAGATCATAAACCCCTTCACAAGTCAGAGAACGGTGGCTGGGATAGAGAGGGAAACTTCAAGAAGGAGCTGACCCTTGAACAACACCTGGAAGAGCAGGTAAGATTTAGGTAAGTGAAGGGGGGCAGGGAGGGCAGGGTGCCAACCTGTCTGTTGTTTTCAGTGAACAGATTGCTCTGGCTATGAGTTAGCATAGGAGTGAGATGAAAAGTATGATTAGAAAGGTAGGTTGGGTGGACTTGAATGCCAACCTGGATTAAATAAAACAAATTCAGGAGAAGTTAGGGTCTATTTTTTCAAACTACTTCCCGCATGATGTTTCAGAACATGTAACTTTAGGGTGAAGTCCCTGGGTGGTGCAAACAGTTAATGTGCTCGGCCGCTAACCAAAAGCTTGGAAGTTCAAGTCCACCTAGAGGTACCTCAGAAGAAAGACCTGGCGATCTACTTCCAAAAAATCAACCATTGAAAATTCTATGGAGCAGTTCTACTCTGACACACATGAGGCCACCATGAGTCAGAATCAACTCAACAGCAACTGGTTGGTTTTCATAATTTTAGGGTAGGAGCTGTTTCTGAGGCAAGACTCCTGTAAGTCTTAGAAGAAAACATAATGCATAAGAAGCCCCAGAAGTCCCATCAGGCTCTGAATACAGTTATCACAAATGCAGCCAGGGTCCATGACCTGGTTCTTCTTGTGAGGGGTGGGGAGCCACAGGCATGGAGAGGGAGATTCTGTGGCACATGTACACCCCATGCTCAAGGTTAAGATAGAGAGCAGTTACAGCAAGAGGTAGGCAGCTGTAAGGGTAGAATGACCCAAAGGAACAGTCATCTGAAAACCTTTCTTAAGGTCTGTGATCGTTAGAGTTGTGTGGCAACTTGGCTGGGCCACGATTCTCAGTGGTTTGGCAGTTATGATGTAGTTTGGCAGTCATATGATGTTGTGAACACTTCCATCATGAGATTTGATATAATGTGATCACCTCCATGATGGAATCTGCTGTGAGTAGCCAATCAGTTGAAAGGGACTTTCTTGGCGGCGTGGTATTGAATATAAATGGACTCTCTGGCAAGGCTCATGGGCTTTTGCTCATTGTAGATCCTGCAGCTGGCTCCTGTTTGTCTGATCTCTCGTTCTTGGAACTTAAGCTAGCAGCTTACTTGCGGTCTTGCCTGCCAGTATTGGGTTCGCCAGCCCCTGCAGACCATGTGAGTCAGGAGAAGCCTCCAGCCTCACCCACAGATTTGGGACATTCCAGCCTCTGCAACCGTGTGAGCCGTTTCCTTTATATAAATCTCTCTATATAGATATTCATATGCTTTACTGGTTTTGCTTCTCTAGAGATCCCAGCCGAAGACAAGGTCATATGGTAGAATTTGGGCTTTAATTATTTATTCATTTACTCAACAAATATTTACTCATGGTCTGCTGTGTGCCAAGTCCTGTGCTGACCTTTAAAAGTGAATACTCTGATGTACTGGTAATTCTGAAACCTCCAAGCAAGTCTCCACTGGGAGGATCTAGAAAGTTCTCCCACTCCCTCCACTTCTCCCTTCTCAATCCCACGCTGGAGGTGGTGACAGAGAGACTCAACGGGCCACCTGGAGTGCGCTCCTTCAGTCAAAGGGTCCTTTCCATTGCGCAGGGCAGTTGTGTGGGTATTCTGGTTTAAAAAATATTTTCTTGTCACGAAAACTTGAGTCTGGGGCAGAAATATCACTTTAAGCTGCAGAGCAGCCATCAGAGGTAAAGGTGTCTAAATGTGGACAAACGATTCATGCAAAATGCAACCCCAAACCAACCTTGCAAGGTCAGCTTTGGAAAAACCCTGCAGCCTGCTCACCCAGGACAAAATTGGTTTTGTCTGCACATAGAAAGATGTCTTATTTTCATTTAACTCCAAATATTCCATCTCATCTGAGGAGATTAAACTGTTATTTTCATTTAGAATGTAGACTTATAATAATAATGGTGCCTTATGCTTCTACGGTGAGACTTTGTCTCACATATTTTGGACATGTTATCGGGAGGGACCAGTCCCTGGAGAAGGACATCATGCTCGGTGAAGTAGAGGATCATCGAAAGAGAGGAAGACCCTCGATGAGATGGACTGACACAGTGGCTGCAACAATGGGCTCAAACATAACAATTGTGAGGATGGCGCAGGACTGGGTAGTGTTTCCTTCTGTTGTACACAGGGTTGCTATGAGTCAGAATCGACTCAACGACACCTAACAACAGCAACATGTTTCTGTGGAGTCCTGGGTGGTATGAAGAGTTAATGTGCCTGGCTGCTAGCTGAAAGGTTACTTCCCCAAAATCAGCCATTGAAAACCCTATGAAACGCAGTTGTATTTTGACACGCATGAGGTCTCCATGAGTCAGAACTGACTTGATGGTAATTGGTGGGGGTGGATGTTTCTAAAATGTACTGTACTTTCAAAGTGCCTTCACATTCACGGCGTCAAACTTCCACAGAAGTGAACACAGAGACGCTGGGAACTCGATGACCTCCTGTGGCCAGGCCCATGAATAGCAATGTACTGAGCTTCTTCCCCTGAGAATCACTCAGCTGCCCTAATGTCCAGGCAGAGGGGAGGCAAAAGCAGACACAAACGTAGAACAGGAAGTTTCACCTTCGGTGGGTTTTTTTTAAAGCAATAATTGTGCTCACTTAGCTACTTTCATCTCCAGAGGTTGGGCTCTTTATTCAATTCTCACAGGGATCTGAGAAGTTGATAGATACCATCATCCCCCCTAAAATGGTTCCAAAGAAATGGGTCAGGGAGAAGCTAGTAGACTGGCCCAAGGCTTAATCCTAAACAAGCTTAAGAATGGAGAACAGAACTTTCTAGGGCCAGGCATGGACTCCGGCAGCAGGTTCCACAGCCTGAGAAGCCGGCCACCAACATCTGAAATCTTTTCTCAACTCCTGGGATCAGCACCATCCAGTCAGAGCTAAGAAATTAGTAAGTGTTGCCAAGCGCTGCCAGCAAAGTGAAAAAAGTGCAAAAATCGAGCTAATTACTCAGGTCATGTTGGCAGACACCTCTGCTTGTCAGATTCCTAGTTGTCTGAATGGTTATGTACATTTGAATTACTTTACACTGTGGGAAATTTAAATACTTTCTTTTTTTTTAATTTTCAGTAGCAGCAAAGATCCTACCAAGAGCTATGCTGTTTCCAAAAAATTCTTCTCCTTCATTCCTGATTTATTCACAGGAGGAGGAGACCCTACTTCAGGACCATTAGTCTGGTGCTTGGAAAGATCCCACATGGGAATTCCCACCCAGACATGCTAATGAGAACCACTGCCCTCCTCCAGGAACCTCAAAGTCTTGCAGTGTGCTGGTCTGAGGCAAAGTCCCCTAGAAAATTCAGACAGTCTTTAAAACTTGAAAGGAAGATATTGAGGAAAAATAAAAAAGAAATGTTACTTCGTACATTTTGAATTTTTCATTCATTCAACAAATATTCAATAAGACCATACTACATGCCAGGATTGTCCTGCTAGGTCTTGGGGAAGAGAAATATCCAAAGATATGTAAAACATCATCTCTATCCTGGGTAGTGCAAATGATTAACACACTCAGTTGTTAACCAAAAGCTTGGAAATTCAAGTTCACCCAGAGGTGCCTCAGAAGAAAGGCTTGGCAATCTACTTCCAAAAAATCAACATTGAAAACTCTATGGAGCACAGTTCTACTCTGACACACATGGGGGTGCCATGAGTCCAAACTGACTCAATGGCAACTGTTAACTGTTAACCTACAGTTCATTAGTTGAAACAAGCATGGGGTCGAGGGGGAACCACAATAGAATATGGTAAATATTAAGGGGTGAGAGTAGGATTGGAATTAAAATTTATACACTATAACTTAAATAGGTAAAAACTACACCCAATGATAACACACGTACAAAAATACATCTTAAATTTGCCAATTAAAAATAACTCAGTCTCTGGGGTCTTAAAAGCTTGCAAGCGACCATCCAAGGCACAACTAGTCTCTATTCTCCTGGAACAACAGAGGAAGAAGGAGAGTCAGGAATAGGAGAAGGATATGGAATGTGTGGCTAATGGCCTCCATGAATAACTGCCTCCTTTCCCATGAGGCCAGAAGAACTGGACAGTGCCCAGCTACCATTACTGAACATTTTGATCAAAGATTCCATAGAAGAATCCTGATCAAAAGGGGGGAAATACAGAACAGAATTTAAAATTCTCATGAACTCCAGACTTCCTAGAGCCATGAAGGTTGAATGAACCACTGGAAGTATTGCCCTGAGATAATCTTTAAACCTTAAACCAAAAGTATCCCTTGAACTGTTCTTAAAACCAAACAATAGTTTAGCTTAGCTAGTAAGAAACATCTGCAAAGAAGACATTCACATGGCTAACAGACACATGAGGAAATGCTCAAGATCACTAGCCATTACAGAAATACAAATCAAAACTACAATCAGATACCACCTCACTCCAACATTACTGGCACAAATAAAAATAAATAAATAAATAACAAATGTTGGAGAGGCTGCGGAGAGATTGGAACTCTTATGCACTGCTAGTGGGAATGCAAAATGGTACAATCATTTTGGAAATCGATATGGCACTTCCTGAACAACTAGAAATAGAAATGCCACTCGGTCCAGTAATCCCACACCTACCATAAAGAACAATGGTGAACCTGTGAAACATCTCACAACATGGATGAATCTGGAGGGCATTATGCTGAGTGAAAAAAGCCAATCACAAAAGGACAAATACTCTATGGATCACTATTATAAAAACTCATGAAAAGGTTTACACACAGAAAGAAACAATCTTTGATGGTTACGAGTGAGGGGAGAGATGGGGAGGAAAAAACACTGACTGAACAATAGACAAGTGGTAACTTTGGTGAAGGGTAGACAGTACACAATACTGGAGAAGTCAGCACAGCTTGACTAAGGCAAAGTCATAGAAGCTTCAAAGACACATCCAAATGCCCTGAGGGACTGAGTCACTGGGCTGAGGGCTGGGGACCATGGTCTCGGGGGACATCAAACGCAACTGCTATAACATAGTTTATAAAGGAAACATTCTACATCCTACTTTGCTGAGTACCATCTGGGATCTTAAAAGCTTGTGAGCACCCCGTTTGGAGCAAAGGAGAATGAAGAAAACAAAAGACACAAGGGAAAGGTTAATTCAAAGGACCACGGGCCACAGCTACCAGCCTCCACCAGACTGAGTCCAGCACAACTAGATGGTGCCTGGCTACCACTACCAACTGCTCTGACAGGGATCACAACAGACAGCCCCTGACAGAATGGGAGAAAAATGTAGGACAAAATTCAAACTCACAAAAAAAGACCAGACTTACTAGTCTGACAGAGACTGGAGAAACCCCGAGAGTATGGCCCCTGGACACCCTTTTAACTCAGTACTGAAGTCACTCCTGAAGTTCACCCTTCATCCAAAGGTTAAACCCGTTGCCAACGAGTCGATTCCGGCAACTTTTTTCATCCAAAGATCAGGCAGGCCTATAAAACAAACAGTAACACATGTAGTTCAACCATGTATGCAAGACTAAATGGGCACACTAGCCCAAAAGCAAAGATAAGACGGCAGGAAAGGACAGGAAAACTGGATGAACGGAAATGAGGAACCCAAGGTTGAGAACGGGAGAGTGCTAACACATCGCGGGGCTGGCAACCAATGTCACAAAACAATTTGTGTATTAATTTTTTAATGAGAAACTAATTTGTTCTGTAAATTTTCACCTAAAGTACAATTTAAAAAAAAAGTGGCACAACTGGAAAAAAATTAATAAAATTATCCAATGACAGCTGTGAAAATCTGTATTTTCCTTTATAAGAAATTTCACAGAAAAATGTGAACAGCTGGCAAATTAAAAAAAAAAGTCTCAAATCAAAAAAGAGAGAGAGAGAAAGAACATCTGCCTTGAGCATTATGCTCTTTTAAGAACTGTCTATATGGGATGAAATTGACAACAGCAACTTGAAAGATTAGATAGAAAACATAGGGGACAGTGAATTTATGTTAAAGGGGGAGGAACAACTCAGAAAAGGAGGGTGAGAATGGTTGGGCAACTCAGAGAATGTAATCAATGTCACTAAATGGTACATGTAAAAACTGCTGAATTGGTGTATGTTTGCTGTGTATATTCTCAACAACAACAAAATAAATAAAATTAAATATTAAAAAAAAATAACACACTCTTCTACATTAGAAACATTTCTTTCAGGTAAATATACACTCATTTCCAAGTTCAAATTTCCTACCAGATCTGTTCCCCCTTCTCAAGGAGCTGTGGTCACATACCTGCTTCCTTACTGGGGTACAGGGAGAAATTCATATCCTGATGGCATCAAGCATGGGCCCTCTGCTCCACATCTGTGCCCTGGCTTCAACTGAGGTGTCTCATCTGGACATTGATGTCCGACCCAGTGTCCACCGACGTGTGACCAGCCCTCTTGGTGTTCTGGGATGCTGTGCTTGCTCCAAGGCTCAAGTCCTTGGTCTCTGTCCTGTCCTCCATGGCCTCCCTTGTCCCAGTCTGTGACTCTTCCCTACCACCTGCTCCTTCAGCATATCTGTGCCCCATTCGGGTGCGTGTAAATTCTGAACCCCACAGGCAGCACGCACGGGCACAGGCAGCCGGGAGCACGGCAGAAGCACCAGCATGCCCACTGTTCCCACACTGCACTTGTGTCCCAGGGCTGCTGCAACAAAATACAACAAGCTGGCTGGCTTCAAACAACAGAAACTCACTCCTTCACAGTTCCGGAGGCTGGAAGTCCAAAACTGGGGTGTCAGCAAGGCCACGTTCCCTCCGAAGTTTCTCAAGGAGAATACTTCCTTGCCTGTCCTGGTTTCTGGTGGCTCTTGGCGTTCCTGGGTTTGTGGCAGCAGAACTCCAGCCTCCGCCTCTGTCCTCACATGGCCTCCTCCCCCCATTCCTCTCCTGTGTTCTCTCCTCTTCTTTAAGGACACCAGTCATTGGATTTGGCGTCCACCTTAAGTCCAGGGTGACTTCATCTCCAGATCCGTAACTAATTACATCTGCAAAGATCCTATTTCCAGATAAGATCACATTCTGAGGTTCTGCATGGACGCAAAGTTTTGAGGGGACACTTTTCAACCCATGACACACACCATGTGGTCACAACTGTCATGCCAAATCCAGAGAGTCTCCAAGAGGCTCGAGGTCTCCCAGGGAAGTGTGGTACTCGTCCTAAAGTTCCCAGAGTGTCCAGGTCATCTGGTCGTTACTAGATCCCTTTAGAGGTTCACATCGCACAGGGAGAACCAGATCGTTAACTGCAAACTTCCCTCCCCATCTCATTTCTCCCGCAGCACTGGGGGCTTTCCTCTTTCTCATGAGGTGGGAACTTCCCTACATCATATTCTAAGTTCTCTCTACACTCACAGTAACAATGCCACCACCTGCATAGGCTCAGCGTAGCTCTTGATACGTAAAGGGAAGATTTAAGCCTCTAGAAAGCCTTTTTCTCTTCCAACCACTTCTGGCTTTCAAAGACTACTGCCTAGTTACGGATTCAAACAATCTAATTTGAAGTTTAAAGCTGAAACATTCAATAAGCACATGAAAAGATGCCCGATGTCATTAGCCATTAGGGAGATGCAAATCAAAACCACAATGATGTATCACCTCACTCCCAGCAGAATGGCAATGATCAAAAAAAAAAAAAAAAAACAGGTGTTGGTGAGGTTGTGGAGAAACTGGAACCCTCATCCATTGCTGGTGGGAAGGTAAAATGGTATAGCTACTGTGGAAAACAATTTGGAGGTTCCTCAAAAGGTTGAACACAGAACTACCATATAACCCAGCAATCCCAATCCTAGGTATATACCCAGAAGAAGTGAAATCAGGAACATAAACAGAAAGCTGTGCACCAATATTCATTACAGCACTTTCCACAATAGCCAAAATATGGAAATAACCCAAATGTCCATCAACAGATGAGTAGATAAACTAAATCATATACATATGATGGAATATCACTCAGCTTTAAAGAGAAATGAAGTAATATGATGAACCTTGAAAATACTACGCTGAGCGAAATAAGTCAGTCGCAAAAGGACAAATACTGTATGATCTCACTTATATGAAATAAGCAAATATATAGAAACCAACGATTGTTAAAGGTTACCAGGGGCAGGAGGGAAGGGGAAAGGGGAGTTTTGCTTAGGGAGCACTGACTTTATGTTACCAGTGGTGGAATGATTTGGAAAAGGATACAATAATGGTTGCACAACATGAAGAATTGTAATAATGCCACTGAATTATACATGCAGAAATTGCTGAATTGGCGAATGTTTTGTTGTGTGTATTTTCATCACCATGAAAAAAAAAAAAACAAAGCTGAACCATGATGCCTTTGTCCTAGGCTATCTCCACACTTCTCTAAGCCACTGATACAGGACAACCAGGGACTAGGGTGTTTTAGGAATGAAAGAACCGAGCTTTGGCTTAATATCACCAGCATATTACTAAGCTCACTCCCCTACGTGGGATATGGAAGTACATATGTGAACCCCTGGAGGACTGTGTCTTACCCATCTTTATCCACAACACTCAGCACAGCGCCTGGCATATGGCAGACGCTCATTATATGTCTGTTGAATGACTGTGGGGAACTGGAAGGCTTCGTGATAGAGGTGACATTGAGCCAGGCTGTGAGAAATAAGTGAGTGGGATTATGTTCGAAGAAAGTGGGCAGGAAAGGCATTATAAGCAAAGGGCAAAGATACGAAGGCAGGGAGGACAGAAGAAAGCAGTATCTTCAGGGATGGCGCAGAGCCCGGCATGACTGGGAAGTACTGGGAGGTAAGGCTGGAAAGGTGGACAGCGGCAAACACTATGAGTGACATGCCGCAGAGCTGGGATCTGAACAGGAAGAAAGGGGAGAGAGGAGATGCACACTGAAAACAAAGTCAGCTTCAGGAGTGGCTCATATGAATGAATGCTTTACTGATCTGTAACTGATTATCAGGGAAGCCAGTATCTCTAAGAGTTCTTCCCGATCTTCTGAAGCTGACATCAGCAGATGTAGCTGTGTCATTCCTAAACGGGCCCCCAGCTCCTGTCCTCACAGATTTCATGCTGGGCCAACCTACTGCGGCGTTTCTCAGGTTCCCATGTTCTTATCTGACACCAAGTTGGGGGCAAATGCCACACAGTCCAAGGCCACAAACTAGGACCAATCCAAAGAAAAAAGTTATTTCACGACCAGGAAATGTTTTATTGTTTCAAAATGGTCAATGCAAAACAAAAAGCCAAATCATGTAGGCACTGTATATACATATATGTACATCAAATGATAAATACATTTGCTCATCAAGTTCAAGTTTCGCCATCAGGATGACGGCGAATGTGACTATTTTTACCAGTCTTTGTTCCATGACAAAAAGGATTAGCTTCCCAAATAGGAAGGATTTGCATCTGCACTTTTTCTTTGCCTTTAATGAAACGTTGTCTGCTCTGGCATGAAGAGTTTGTGATAGAACCAGTTATTTTTCCTGGTCCCCAAACAAGACTTAAATCCCATTTGTTGAAAATCAAGAAGTACTTTGCTACCTTAAATATCACCAGGCACAATACTGCCTCTGAGTCTCCCATTATTCTACGGATGCTCAAGGACAAATTGGACATGCAGTGTACACGTGTACAGCGTATCTCTATGCACTAGAAACTTGAGGATCTTTTTTTCTAAAAACTCTCATTTAAAGGTGAGACTTGAATAAAACTGAAGGTGGAGATGATAATAAAATCTTTTTTAAGACATTAATACTAACAGGAATATCAGCAATGATCATGTGCACAAACATCCTTTTAAAAAATTGTCTGCAAAAGATCTCCAAGAATATATAGTCACTGGAGTTATTTTCCTAGGAAAGGGTTATAAGTGAGGCTAATGCAGTTGTGGGAGAGTTGGGGACCCCAGCACATGGTAATCTGGAAGGCACATGGACAGCAGGCTAGGATTCAGAGATCTAATATCAATCATGTTCTGTTCAGTCTTCTTTTACCAAGTATTTCAAATCCAACCCTTTTTTTCCATTTCCATTGCCATCACCCTAAGTCCAAGTTCTATTACATTGAAAGTAGGCTATTACAAGTACCTCCCATTTCCGGGGCTTTTAACCAGAGAGTGCAGCTAGGAAAATTAGCTAGCTAAAGAGCTTGTCTCAAGCTCTTGCCTCTTTTTTCAAGCTTTTGGGCTCCACACCAGACCCCCTGAAATCTCCAATGGTGGAGGACCCAACACGGGTTATTTTCAAATGTCCCACAAGTGATTTTGAAGTGCAGCTCTGATTAGGATGCACTAACTGGTCTCTAAACTCATCCTCCACCATGATGTATCACAGACCACCCTCTGGCTTATCTACCGAAAGCATCTCTTTGATGATATCCAAAATCATCAGTAATGTCCAATCATGAACACGATAGCTGCTGGTTGGCTCTCACCCACTTATTCTAGTATAATTCTGATCTTATCACTTACTCCTATGACTCTACCACACTGTTCCACTCATTGGCTGACATTTCCACCCTTGAGCTGGGATTAATGCCATCTCCTCACCAGGCATGCCCCCCAACATGTATCTATCAATCGCTCCATAAATCACTCCCAATCCTTTAAGACTCACCTCAAGTCCTGCTCCACAAAGACTTCTGTGGTCACCCATGACTGCACTGCCAGAAATGGTCTGTCCCTCCTCTGAACTTCTACGGCATTTCGCGTGTGCCTGTGGAAAGTAAGTACACAACATGATGGAGAGGGGAATATCTAGGAGCATAGACTCAAGTGACCCAGAGCAATTTCTTTAAAGTTCAATGTTTTTAAAATGTTATGTGAGTTTTGAATTCTCCATAATCTATTAACGGAGCCCACTAATGCCTCCAGGAAGATGCACCATGTTTATTCTGAAGCTTCTGTTACCCCCGGCACATGCTGTGTACTGGAGTAGTGAGTTCATATGGCTGAGTAACACAGAGAGAAAGGACTCAATAAAGATGTCTGAAATAATGAATAGATAAGTGAATCAATAAATGAAAGTCAAATTCTTCTTTCCTCTATATTTTAGAGCAATTTAGGCACACGCAGCTCCCTACCTCCAAGCTTGCAGGCCTGACCATCTCAATATTCAAAAAACAAGAGTCCTCCAGTTAGCAGGACTCACCCTGCTTAGAAGGCATTTAAATACCTTCAGAGACCTGAGTATGTCATTTGGGGTCCGCGACCCTGACCCCAACTGGCTTCTCAAAGTACTTCTTCCAAACACATCCTCCCTCTCTCCAAGAGGGATTTGGTGAATAAAGTCTCTTCCATTTCCTTACATACACATGTAAGAAGGAAATTCTGCTGTGATTCAACCAGGTGTGTTACACACAGGCCAACACCCCAGGCCCCTCAATGCTCATCACCACTATTTTAGATTAAAAACTAGTCAGCAACACTTCACCAAGGAAGGCATTCAAGCGGCCAACAAACACATGAAAAGCTGCTCGCAATCATTAGCCATCAGAGAGATGCAAATCAAAACTACAACGAGACACCATCTTACCCCTGCAAAAATGGCATTGATCAATAAAAAGACAGAAAAAAATGCTGGCTAGCTTGCAGGGAGATTGGAACCCTGCTCCACTGCTGGTGGGACTGTCAATTGGTTCAACCACTATGGAAAATGATATGGCGCTTCCTCAAAAAGCTAGAAATAGAAATACTTTATAACTCAGCAATCCCACTCCTAGGTACATACCCTAGAGAACTAAAACGACTGACATGAACAGATATATGCACACCTATGTTCACTGCAGAATTATTCACAATAGCAAAAAGATGGAAACAACCTAACTGCCGATCAACAGACAAATGGATAAACAAGCTGTGGTACATACACACAGTGGAATACTATGCAGCCATAAAGAATAATGATGAGTTTTCAAAATATATTTTAACATGGATGAGCCCAGAGGACATTGTGCTAAGTGAAATAAGTTAATCACAAAAGGGCATATACTGTATGATCTCACTATTAAAAAAGACAAGAATAGGTATGCATACAGAAAGCAACATTCTCTGGTGGTTACCAGGGATGGGAGGGAGACAGTAGACACTTGTTAGTTTTGGTGACGGGTAAAGCAATACCGAATAAGGGTAAAGTCAGCTGGGCAATGAATAAGGAAGACCAAAGAAGAATTGATGCCTTTGAACTATGGCGTTGGCGAAGAATATTGAATATACCACGAACTGGCAGAAGAACGAACAAATCTGACTTAGAAGTACAGCCAGAATGCTCCTTAGAAGCAAAGATGGCAAGACCTTGTCTCACATACTTTAGACATGTTATCAGGAGGGCCCACTCTCTAGAGAAGGACATCATGCTTGGTAAAGTAGAGGGTCAACAAAAAAAGGAAGACCCTCAACAAGATGAACTGACACAGTGGCTGCAACAATGGGCTTAAGCATAACAACTATTGTGAGGATGGCACAGGACCAGGCAGTGTGTTGTTCTGTAGTACCTAGGGTCGCTATGAGTTGGAACTGACTCAATGGCACCTAACAACAACAACAGCAGCACAACTTGACCAAAGTAAAAGATGACACTAAGAAGTACATAAGAATAAGGGATGACTTTGGTAAAAGCTACAACATATACAATTTTGCAACAACAGTAACAACAACCAAAAAATATGTGTGTGGTTACATAGGTAGACATGTATGCTTCTGTAGGTATAGGTAAGCACATATGAATATACCAGTGGGCATGTATAAGTGTTTCTGTAGGCAAATGTATATACATGTTTGTGTGTGCTGCATATATCTTCATATATAAAATAAATCACATAGGAGGCACAGTTATGGATGCTTCCCAGACATAACCAAACACCTCGCAGGGTGCGGTTACTGGGTTTGAGGGCTTAGGACCACAGTCTCAGGGGGCAACCCAGTCAATTAGTATAACAGCTCATAAAGATAATGTTCTACATGTTAGTTTGGCAAGTAGCATCTGGGGTCTTAAAAGCTTGCAAGTGGCTAAGATACAACTATTGGTCTCTACGCATCTGGAGCAAAAGAGAAAGAGGAAGCCAAAGACTCAAGGAAGAAACTAGTGTACAGGACTAATAGTCTACATAAACCACTACCTCACCTACCTTGAGAACAGAAGAACTAGATGCTGCCTGGCTACCGCTACCAACCGTTCCAACCAGGGACACAGTAGACTGTCCTGGATAGAACTGAAGAAAAATATAGAACAGAACTCAAATTCCTAAAAAAGGCCAGACTTATTAGACCATTGGAGACTAGAGGTAACCCCAAGACTATTGTCCCGGGATATCCTTTAAACTTGCAACTCAAACCACTCCCAGTGATCACCTATCAGCCAAAAGATAGAGTGGCTCATAAATAATATCACCCATGAGTACTGTGTTCCTCTAAACGATAATCTAAATGAGACCCAATGGTCAACAATTACCCTAGACCAAAGACGAAAAGGTAAGGGGAGACAAGGAAGCTAGATTAATGGAAACAGAACAACCAGAATGGAAATAATGAGAATGCTGACACATTGTGAAAAGTGTAATGTCATTGAATAGTATGCACAGAAATTGTTAAATGAGAATGTAATTTGCTATGTAATTTTTCTCCGAAAACACAATAAAATTTTTTTTTAAAAACTGGTCAGCAGCACCCAAGGACCATGCGTTATGCCTGTCCCCCAGCTCAGGGCCTTACACATGGTGTGTGTTTACTAAATGCTGTACTACATTGGGCCTGGAAGGCTTGGCGCCTGGACCTCCTCCGATAATAATACCCTGCGGAGGAGGCGTGGGAGTGAGAGGGAAGCAGTGGCCTCAGTGAGAACAAGTGCTTCAGAAGATACAGTGATGGTGGGAACTTTTTCTTCTGTTTACAAAAGTGATCCCTGGGTGGCGCAAATGGTTAAGCACTCAACTACTAGCTGAGAGGTTGGCAGTTCAAACCCACCCAGAAGCTCCTGGAAAAATAGGCCTGGTGATCTGCTTCCAAACAGTCACAGCCCTGAAAACTCTGTGGAGCAGTTCTACTCTGGCACACATGGGGTCGCCATGAGTCAGAATGAACTCTACAGCAACTAACAACAACTTGATACAAGGTTGACCGTGGGACTCAAGTCAAGTGAAGAAAGTTCCATGACAACTTATCTTTATATTCTGTAATGTAGCTAACATAATGCCTAGGACTTAATGGACATTCAGGAAGGTCTCGCTGAATGACTGACTGGCTGGCGGCTGGCTGAATAAATGGCCAAGATGCAACTGGGATGGAAAGAACAAATAAACTGGTCAGTAGCTACATCTTTTTCTATCTTTGTGTTCATACTTGTCATAGCTAAACCATATGAAAGGGAAGCCTAGCCATATTTTTCCTACACATAGTAAGAGAATGACTGCCTCTAAAATCTTATGTTAACACACTAACACTTTAAGGCTTAACCATCTAGGACTATCTCTTGATTACAAACGGAAGATAAAAGAAATAAATGTTCAGATGAACCCAGGAACAGCTGGAGAGGGTAAAGGAAACCCCAAGCCCTCAGCATAGCAAAGCCAAACAGCCGAATTAATAATGTTAACTTTATGAACGAAAAGGCCAAGATCATCTGGAGGAAGAACCATCTTCCCCACCCCTCCCCACACCTCCTCTGCACAATTTTTGTCATCCTTCTTCTTTCCTGCTTTGGCACACCCACCCCATCATCTGCATGTCCAGAGGAGTACAAAGGCATCCAGGACAAGCAGCTCCAGCTATGTGTCTCCAGGCCTCCCACAGTCCTTCCTATTCCATTATAATTCGGTATGAATAGTCTGTCTCTCAAATTCTAGGCTTATGAGGGACTCAAATGTTATCCCTAAAGAACTTTAGCAAACCAGATGAGCTAAACAGGGCCTTAACAAATCATCTTCCAAGAAAAGAAAAATGATACATGTCACCTTTAAAAAGCCAACCAGTCACTAACAAAATAATAGGACTCATAAGAATGACAATTCTTCTTTTTCTTCTCCCATGACAAAAACCGTATGCAGAAGCACTGTTTTCCAAAGAGTACTATTTACTTCTCTTAAAGTGGTCACACTAGGAAGTAATCCACATGCTTTGGGCTCTTGGTATTATATACTCAAGAGCAATGAGTAATTGTTGAGTCTGATTATTATTATTATTATAGTCAAAATATATTGTCATAGTAAGTTGCAGATAGTAGAGACCTGTAAAAATGAGACACAGGAGCAAAAGGTTTTGAAACCAGTGGAAAAAAAACAGGCTTTTTCCTGTGGGGTAGGGGGGTAGTTAGAAGGAAGTAAAAGAAATGGATCAATGATTTCCAGTCTCTTCCATATGATGACTCCTTTTTCTAACCTCAAGAAATGTTAGGGTTCTGGTTAAAGACGGAAGACTAAACATACTCATTAGCCTCGGCTCCTTCCTAAGACCCCACAAAAGCCATAAGAGATTTGATTGAAGGCTAAAGCCCAAGAACAAAGAGAACCAGATCAGGACAACAGCAACACAACAATGGAAACTGCAAAGCAGATGGATGAGCAGCAACTGACTTAGAAGACCTGAGAAAGTGGAACCGTAAACCAGCTCCCCACCACCCATCTGTCAGTTTGTCCTACTGTGGTGGCTTGCGTGTTGCTGTGACGCTGGAAGCTATGCCACCGGTATTTCAAATACCAGCAGGGTCACCCATGGTGGACAGGTTTCAGCGAAGCTTCCAGACTAAGACAGACTCAAGAAAAGCAATCTGCTTCCAAAAATTAGCCAATGAAATCCTATGATCACAACAAAATATTGTCCAATACAGTGCTGGAAGATAAGCCTCCTAGGTTGAAAGGCACTCAAAATACACAGTGTCCACAACAATGACTTAAGCAGACCAATGATCATGAAGATGGTGCAGGATTGAGCAATGTTTTGTTCTGTTGTACATGGGGTCGCCATGAGTCAGAGCTAGTTCAACAGCAACTAACAACAACAAATCAGCTCCAGATACCGTTGCAAGTGAGGGTAAAATTGGGACTAAAATCAAGACGGCTGACTGAAAGTCTATTTAAGATACAGTTAGGCCCCCATCCCCTCATTCCCTCAGCATTGCTCTTCACCCACATTCATTGAAGACTAGAGGCTTTTTCCTGGGGAAGGGGGTGTGAAAAAGTGGGGAAGTGGGGTACTAGGCATAGCTGAGGGTAGAGAGAGCATATTAAAAACAGGGAGTCTAAAAAAACAAAAACAGGGAGTCTAGGTGAAAGTTGAGTTAATTTTTGAGACACCGCCATCTTCCCATGCCCCCAACCTTCTTCCACTCAGTTCCTAGACATTGTCAGCCAGACCTTTACCCTCTAAACAGAAGGTTAGAGGAGCTTTCCCTGTAGAGTCTAATCCCGATAATAAAAGATCTAAACATACTAACATCGAGAGAGTCCCCCAAAGAAATGCTCCAGCCAGATCACCCTAGTGAAGCCCATATTTGACAAGTTCCACTCAACATGCATAAAGCTTCCAATGGGCTTTGTGAGCCCCACTCATAAATATACACGGAGGGCCTAGGGCCACGGGGACATTTGAGGAAAACCTCTAAGATGAAAGACAGGGGCCAAAACAAACAAGCAGAAAAAAGCAGCTGGAGGAAGCAGAGCTTATAGAACAGAAAAAAAAAATTGCAAAAAGACTATGCTTTTAGAAATTTAAAATATGACAGAAATGAAAATCCCAGTAGAAGGACAGGTAGTTAAAACTGAAGAAATCTCTCAGAAACAGCCAAAGGCAAAGAGATGGTAAAGAGGAGAAGAAGAAAAAATAAGAAAATGAAAAGAGGACCAGTTCAGGAGGTCCAACGTGTGAAGAAAAGGGTTTCAAGCAGAGAGTTGTTCTCTACTCATTACATGTAAAGAAAGAAACCAGCAAAGAAATAATTGAGATTTCTCAGTATGGAAGGACAGGAGTTTCCAGATTGGAAGGACAGGAGTTTCCAGATTGAAAGGACCTGCTGAATGCCTAGCACAACAGATGAATACAGAAACATGCACTGTGAAATTTTAGACCCCTGGGGATAAGAGAAAACTCTACAAGCTTTCAGAGACAGGAAAAAGTGGGGGAGATAATTTCAACAAAGTGTCAAGAATCAGAAGGACATTGGATTTCTCAACAGCAGCCCTGGAAACTAGGATTGCCGGCAGAAACCAGAAGCTAGGACAGAAGCATGGAACAGTTGCTCTCTCAAAGCCCTCAGAAGGAATAGACAGGACCAACACCCTGGTTTGGACTTCTAGCTTCCAGAACTGTGAGACAAGAAATTTCTGTTCTTTAAAGCCACCACTTTGTGGTATTTTGTTACTGCACTGTAGGAAATCAAGACATCAACTATAAAGTCGGATAAATTTAACCTCTCTAAGCTTCAACTTCCCATAAAGTGGTGTTAAGAATGGACTTGGTTGTTTATCTGTTCCTTGGATTTGGGGAGATCCATATCTTTTTAATAAAGCCACTTTTATGTCAGTTAGTTTAGGTGCTACCTTCACCCACATGTGGCCTGATAAAAACAGAGAAGGTATGTGAAATCACGCAGTTGGCAGAGCCAAGATTTGAAACTAGCCCAAAGAACATTCTCTTTCCAGTTTGCTACAGATTTATGTTGATGCTGTTATTAGCTGCTGTCAAGTTGGCTCTGACTCATGGGGACCCCATGTACAGCAAAACGAAACGTTGCCCAGTCCTGCACCATCTTCACGATTGTTGGTATACTCAAGTCCATTGTTGTGGCCACATGTATTTTGAGTGCCTTCCAACCTAGGGAGCTCATCTTCCAGCACTACAGCAGACAATATTCTGGGTACTGGTACAACAACAGACATACAGACCAATGGAACAGAATTGAGAACCCAGACATAAATGCATCTAGCAGCTGGTATTTGACAAAGGGCTGAAGTCCATTAAATGGGAAAAAGTCTCTTTAACAAACGGTGTTGGCATAACTGAATGTTCATCTGTAAAAAAATGAAATAGGACCCATACTTCATAACATACTCAGACAATACTCTGTTGTGATCCATCAGGTCTACATTGGCTGATTTTCAAAAGTAGATCACCAGGCCTTTCTTCCTAGTCCATCTTAATCTGGAAGCTATGCTGAAAACCTGTTAAGCATCATTGCAACATTCAAGCCTCCAATGACAGATGGGTGGTGGCTGTGCACGAGGTGCATTGGCTAGGAATTGAACCCAGGTCTCCTGCATGGAAGGTGAGAATTTTACCACTGAGCCACCACTACCCCAAAACCAGTTGTCATTGAGTGGATTCTGTCTCACGGCAGCCTCATATGTGTCGAGTAGAACTGTGCTCTATAGAGTTTTCGGTTGCTGATGATTTGCAAGTAAATCACCAGGCCTTTCGTCCAAGGAGTTTCTGGGTGGAATCGAACCTCTAATCTTTTGGTTAGCAGCTGAGTGCGTTAACTGTTTACACCACCCGGAGACTCCAATCTCATTCTAGTTTTCCTTATTCTGCCTTAGGAAAGGACTTTACATTAGAGTAGATGTTCTAGAAACAGACCTATATGTACATGTAAACTCATGACAAAGCTGTCATTGCTTATCAGGGAGGAAATAAATAATGCTGAGACTCCTGAATATCCACGTGGAAGAACAAATCTGACCTCCAACTCACATCAAACACTAAAGCCAGTTCCAAGAATCAATTATTGGTAAGCCAGGTACCAACAGCTTCCGGCCCTCTGCAGAGCTCCTGCTAGCACACTGCCTAGCTTCCAGCTTGGAGCCTTGAAGCCCAAGCATGGACTGTGCTCAGCTTTTCCCCTACCTCTGAACCCCGCAGATCATCTCTCTCTCCAAGAAAAGACTGCACCCTACTGCTTGCACTTTAAGTCCCTAGCCTTGTCTACTGGCTTCCTTGCAGCAAACAGAGACTGACAAAGGGATGATAGCCAGCCTGACAGTTCTCATGTTGTCCTTTTCTAAGTTAAAAAAAAAAAAAAAGTTTCCCTAATAATTCTACTTCTCTTTTTTTAAGGTTAATGTTTATGTAAAGAGTTATTTTGCATAAAATAGCTTACGATTAAATATTAATCATGTTAGTAAATTTTTAGAAAAGTTAGATTTTTATTTCAATAAGGGATGACTTCCTTAAAAACAAAAAAGAAAACTTTTAGCAAGTTAATGTTCGCCTGCTCTGCTTTTTATTGAGTGACCTTGGACAAGTGACCTTGGACAAGTTACTTAAACTCTCTATCTGTTCCCCTATCTGTAAAGCAGGGATAATAATACTTCCATCACAGGATTGCTATATTCAATTAGATGAGAGTTTTTATGGAATTTGACAAGGTGATCCCAAACTTATAGAGAGGTGCAAAAGACTAAGAATATCCAAGACACACTTGAAGAAGAACAAGACAAAGGGCTTGTCTTATCAAGTATCAAGTATTATTATAAGGCTCTAGTAAAAAAGATTGTGTGGTGGAGGCACAGGGGTATATAAACTAAACAATGAAATAGAGAGAGGTTCTAGAAACAGACCTATATGCATATGTATACGTAAAACTCATGATGAAGTTGTTATTGCTTATTAGGGGGGAAATAAATAATGCTGAGACTCCTGAGTATCCACCTGCAAAAAAGAAATCTGACCCCCAACTCTCATCAAACACTAAACTCAATTCCAAGAAGACTGTAAACCTAAATGCGAATGGTAAAACTATCAAACTTTTATACAATATAGGCATTCATAAAACTTGGATAAGGAAGACTGCATATAAATGACACAAAAATCAAAAATCACTAAGGGAAAGTTTGATGCATTCGATTAAATTAAGAACGTCTGTTCACCAAAAGATACCATAAAGAGAATGAAAAGACAATATACAAAAAGGGAGAAGATATTTACTGCAACATAAATCTACGTTAGTATCTAAAGAATTCCTACAAATCTATAAGAAAAAGACATATATCCTCACAGAAAGAAGATTGATGAAGGCTTGAACACGCTCTTCACAGAAGAGCAGCTATAAATAGGCAGGTGCATATGAAAATATGCTCGATCTCATTAGTAATCAGGGAAACACAAAATTAAAACTGCAATGAGATACCATTTCACACCTACCAGATTGGCATATTGGAAAAGTCTGACAAATCAAGTGCTGACTATGATGTGGAAAACCCAGAACACTTACACACTGCTGGTGGGAGTGTAAATTGTACAATCGCTTGGAAAACAAGTTGGCATTGTCCGTTGAGAGTGAAGATGCACAGGCCCTATGGCTCAGCAGTTTCACAGCCAGGATTACACCCTGGAAAACTCCTCTACATGAGCACCAGGGAACACACACAGCAATGACCAGAGAGGACCTATCTGTAATAGTTTAAACAAAGGAAACAACCCAGATACCCATCCACATTAGAGTGAACAAATACACTTTGGTGTAGTCATACAATCCAACACTATGTAATGGTAAAAAGGAATTAGTTACAGTGACACCCAACCACATGGATGAATCTCAAGAACATACATTTGAGTGAAAAAAACAAGTTGCAGAAAATACACACAGCATGATTCCATGTCTGTGAAGTCCAAAAACATGCAAAACTAAACAGTATATTGTTTTTGAATATAGACAAAAGTTAAAAGGGTATTTTAGAAAGGAAAGGATATTACTCAGCCATAAAGAGAAGTGAAGTCCTGATACATGCCACAACATGGATGAACCTTGAAAACATTATGCCGAGTGAAATGAGTCCGTCACAAAAGGACAAATATTGTATGATCCCACTTGCATGAAATATCTAGAATAGGCAAATGTATAGAGACCAAAGTTCATGATGTTTTGTTTTATTTTTGTTTTATTTTATTATGGGAAGGAGGGGAAAAAGGGAGTCTTTGCTTAGGGGGCGCTGAGCTTCTGTTAAGGGTGGTGGAATAATCTGGAAATGGATAGTGGTGATGGCTGCACAACATGATGACGAACCTAGTTAATGTCACTGAATTGTACATGTAAAACATGTCCAGTTGACAAATGTTTTGTTATGCATATTTTTATCAAAATAAAACAGTTTTTTTTAAAAGAAGAAAGGGAATAATAAAAACAAAACTCAGGAGAATGATTACATCTGAGGAGGGAAGAGGATGGGCTTCAGGAGGAGCAACACAGGGGACTTCAAAGCAGATGCTCAACACAAGTGTTCACTGTATTGCCATTCTTTGCACATCATATACATTTTATAACTATTCTCATGTTGATGTCGTTGTTCTTGTGTGCTGTCAAGTCGTTTCCTACTCATAGCAACCCTATAGGACAGAGTAGAACTGCTCCATAGGGTTTCCAAGAGCAGCTGGTGGATTCAAAATGCTGATCTTTTGGTTAGCAGCCTGAGCTCTTAACCGCTGCACCACCAGGGCTCCAATTCTCCTGCAGCTACTCAATATTTAATGAGAACAATTAAATGAGATGATGACTAAGTAAAACACACAATCCAGTGGCTGTGCCCATTCGTCTTTTCATTCTTGTCGTACTATAAATATTTTAAAACAAATTCGAACAAAACTAAATAGTGGTTTTCTTGCAACTCCAATAATTGCTGGTAGATTGAAGAATGCCACAGGATCAGATTCTAGGTCTGTTCAAAGTCAAGGACTAACAAGGCTCCCCTACTCTTTGTTCCCAATCTTAAACAACACCCTGCCCTGGGCATTTATGCCAATTTCCCTTAAAAAAGCATCTAGAAGTCTATCAGGAGTCCCTAGGTGGCACAAATGATTAAGCACTCAACTTCTTGCAAAAGGTTGAGGGTTCGAACCCACCCAGAGGGACCTTGGAAGACAGGCCTGGTGATTTGCTTCCAAAAGGTCACAGGGCCGCCATTAGTCGGAGTCGACTCGACGGCAACCAGCAACAACAAAGGTGTTTCATCCCTTTCCCCCACTTTGATTCCTACCTCCAGGTTCTCTTTTTGATTAGAAAACACTCCTCTTGTGAAACCACTATAAAAGAAGCTACAGCTCTACACTGGAAGAAACAAAAATCAAGGCACAACAGAGCCCTGCAAAGTAGCACACTCAGCTCATCATATTTTATATAAAAGGCAGAAAAGAAATAAAGAGAATGACTCGTGCAATGTCTGTTCTCGGATTATCTTCTGGCCCATGTGTTATAAATCCCTAACTCAATTTGAAAACATCTGTCACAAAAAAGAAGCCCAAACCAAAGATAGTTGCAGGCAAGGTTGACATTTTAATGATAAAGGCTCTGGCACTGGTCTTTTCCCTGTATTTTTGCTTTTTCTCCTTCCATAACCATAAGGTAGCTTAAAAAAGGAAAAGCATACTAGGTTTTATTGATTTCATTCAAACGGACGTCAGAGAAGTGACATCCAGATATGCTATGGAGACAAACAATAGAATTTCTAAGCTAATTGAAACAGAGCAGGAGAGGAAAACAGAAGGCCAAGGAGAAAGGAAGATGGGCCAGCCAGACCTTTGCAGTGTAGGAAAGCAAACGATAACCAAGATGGTTCATTCATTCACACGATCATTACACACATATGCGTGCCCAGCTTTGCCCTAGGAAAAATAAGCACAGTCCCTGCCTCATGGGGAACCCAGCTTAGTAGGAGAATCACCCGTTGCCATCCAGTCGACTCTAACTCATGGCAGCCCTATGTGTGTCAAAGTAAAACTGTGCTTTATAGGGTTTTCGATGGCTGATTTTTCAGAAGCAGATCATCAGGCTTTCTTCTAAGGCCCCTCTGGGTGGGCTTGAACCTCCAACCTTTCAGTTAGTGGCTGAGTGCGTTAACCATTTGCACCACCCAGGGACTCCTAATGGGGGAAAAAGAGAAGCAAATTGGTGATGAGTGCTATGACCAAAGAAACAGGGATTCCATGGGGAGCACACTGCACCAGGCATGAAGGTTCAGTAGAGCCTTCCCAGGGGAAGCCACATATAGCCTCAGCCTCTAAAGCGGAGTAGGAGTGCGCCTGATGGGGGGCAGCAGGGTGCCCAAGAGGGAATGAAGGGGGAGAAAGTCCGGAGCTGGAGAATGGCAGATGAGGAGGTGCAGTGGGAGGGACACAGCGTGTAGGATGACTGCATCAGGATGCCTGGAGCAAAGAAGGCAGGGAGCCCTGTGCTTGTTCATACTCTCCAGGCTTATGGCCCACTGGGCAAACTCAGAAAACGCACAGACTTCCACCTTAAGAGCGGACCATCGTGATTTATCCGCCTCTTTTCTCTATTTCCCCTGGTGCCTCTGGCAGTAATAACACACTTGGTTGCAGATAGGGTGCAAGGGGGAGGTGTGGCCGTGACGTGACAGTGACATCGTGTATGCAGTTGGACAATAAAAACTTAAACTGCAATTGCAAAACTTGTTTAAAATTTTTGGAAGAAGAAACATTTGCAGACAGTCCCCCACCTTCACCACCATGCACACACACACTCAGATCCATTACTCCTAGAAACTCCTCCATCATATATTAAGAGGAGGTCCCAGGCACTGCAACATCTATTTGAGGGAATGGTTACCAGTGTTATTGCCTACCTGTTGTTGGGAAAACTTCTGATGAATTGAATCAACTGGACTTTTTATTTCCAGATCTGCTCATACATGGCCGTAGGGTCCTTTGTCACATGAAACGGAAGGGGACTAGGCTGCAGTGGACGATGTCTGCCCGCACCTTGTTTGGTCCCCCACCCCCATCCCATCCAGCACACAGCTGCTGCAGGCTTTCTTAGCCAGAGACGTGTCAGGAACCTATTGAGCCTATCCATCCATGTACCTTTATACATTCCTTTCAACGGTAGTTATGGCAGACAGAGCCATCCTGGTGTAAGACAAATCAGGGCAACCCCAACCCAGGTGCACAAACCAGGCAGCTGGCAGGGTGCAGTGCGGTGGCTCTGCCATCTGGTGCTTAGAAGGAAGGGCCTGAGGGTCATGCATACATGCCCAGAAACTCCAGACTTCAGCAAAGCAAACGGAGTGGTATCACTTCTATCCAGTTCTATTCACAGCCCCTCTGGTCACATGGACCCACTTTGTGACTTCCCATCTTCTTCAGATTTACCCTTGACGTTCATTTTGACCTGACCTCACCGGGATAAAAATACTGGGGTTGTTGGGGAGAGGGATAGAAAGTGGGAAGCAGAGAAAAGTTATACAATAAAACCTGCAAAAGCTGGAACCTGTCAGAGAAGGAAGACTCAAATATTTTCCACTAAAATGAGCAATAGAAAAGTGGTAAGACTGCACCCTGTCAAAGGCGGAAAATTTGCAAGAGCCGGAAAAGAACAAGGCAGTCCCATTGAGTGCCAGTTCTCACAGGTTTCACTGTAGTATGACTTGTCTTGAGGTTACCACAACCTCCGGTGATGGCCTTCACCTCTTCTGGCTAGAGATGGTACTGCTGGAGAGAATAATGGATTATTTTCCTTGAAAATTAATCATATGATTAGAGCCAAACAGTTCTCCATTTTTGTCATCTTAGAAAACCAGAGACATGTTCCAAACTGGTATTGTTTTTTCTCCCACTTTGCGCCATCAGTCCCTAACACATAGAGGGCATTTAACAATGTTTATTGATATCAGAGATGATGGATAATCAGGTCTGGAGCCTACTTGTTTAGAAAAGGAAATGCCAAGAAATCAAAAATCTAGAAACACAGACAAGGGACATCCAGTATAGGTCACACCTCAACAAATGACCACTCAGGGGAGACCATTCTATCAAGTCAGACATAAATATCACTCACATCACATGAACCATTTCAATGTGGGGACCAACTCCTCTCCAGAGTCCCACCCAAGGAGACCCTGCTGGGAAAACATATATTCACCCTATAGATTTTGTTTGAGAATTCTGTCCTCTCAATGGGAAGATATTTGGAGATGTCACTCAACAGCAGAGACCTGGAGGGACCAGATGGCTGGTAGAATGAGAGGCTATTCTCAATGTAGAACCAACGGGAACATTGGAAACCAGAGCCCAAATTTAGTTTGAAACCTGGTGCCCGACAGTGTAAAATTAGATACTTCCTTGAACCATATGGCTCTTTTAAATAAACACCTGTCTGTCCAATCCTGGAAAGGAAAGGAGCCTCAAAGTCGAGCTCCTTTCCTTCAGACACAACATCTGTACCATGAGCAGTGCCCACCAGTCATGAAGATGCTTAATAAAGACTAGCTGATTGAGACTACATTAATGCCTGCAAAGAGTAAAGCTCTTAAAATTCTTTGGAATCTTTCTGCTTCCAGTGTCTCTTTTGCTCTCTCTTCCCTCCACCAAATTCATTTTTCCTTACCCTACCTGTCATGGATTGAATTGTGTCCCCCAAATATATCTGTCAACTTGGCTGAGTCATTGTCATGGACTGAATTATGTCCCCCCAAAAATGTGTGTTCAATTTGGTTGGGCCATGATTCCCAGTATTGTATGATTGTGTACCATTTTGTAATCTGTGATTTCCTTATGTGTTGTAAACTCCATTGCTATCATCTAATAAGACAGATTAGTGGCAGTTATACTGATGAGGTTTACAAGATTAAATAGAGTCTTAAGCCAATCTCTTTTGAGATATAAAAGAGAGAAGCAAGCAGAGACACATGGCGACCTCATACCACCAAGAAAGCAGTGCCAGGATCAGAGCCCGTCCTTTGGGCCTGAGGTTCCTGTGCTGAGATGCTCCCAGACCAAGGAAAGACTGATGACAAGGGGGAAGACTGATGATGATAAGGACCTTCCTCCAGAGCCGACAAAGAAAGCCTTCCCCCTGGAGCTGATGCCCCGAATTTGGACTTTTAGCCTACTTTACTGTGAAGAAATAAATTTCTCTTTGTTAAAGCCATCCGCTTGTAGTATTTCTGTTATAGCAGCACTAGATGACTAAGACACTATCTGAGGTTAGAAAACACACACACACACACACACACACACACACACACACACTGTACCCCTACCTAACACCTTTCAATATTTATGTGTATTATTGTCCTGATAGCCCACCCATAATCTTTCCTTCTCACTCTATCTTTATCTTCTCCCTATCTACGTCTCTGACAATGATACAATTCATCCGCAACCTCTAAAAACCAACTTTTCACCTCCCTGTTTGAAGTCACCACCCCTAAGCATTGTGAAATACTCCAGACTCTCCTCACCCAAATCTCCATTTCCAATCATCATGTAGCCTTAAGATCTCTCCCAAAACAAGTAAGCTTGCCTATGTGCTCAGACTACCTTGACTGGAAATGGCGTAACCTGACAAATTTCTTCAGCTGAAACTTCAGCCCTTGGAAGAAGAAGTGAAGAACAGGGTCAGAAGTGGAGGGTTAGAAAAAAAGGCCTCAGGAAAGGAGACAAATAGGACCTCCCTTAATTGTTTTCTTTTTCTCCCCTATTTGACAGCCCTGATAAAGAATAAATGAAATCATGTGTAAAATGCACTCAGTAAACTGTTAAAGCTCAATACAAATATAACTTAACTTTATTATTTTTCACAAAAACCCACTAATTCACATAGAACTAATGTCTTCAACTATTCCCTCAAACGAGCTCCACCTCAGTGACACGGTGATTTATTTGGTCTCAGATATTGGAGTCATCTTCATCTCCGCTCTCTCCCTTGTCCTCCACATTGTCAGACACAGATTTCTCTTCCTTCTCCTTCAGAAATTCTTTCAGTCCTATGCCTCTCTCTTATTCTAAGATTTACTCACTCTGTCAGTTCAGGTCTTCCAGGAAGCAGATGCCAAAATGGGATTAGACATGCAAGGTATTCATCAGCTGAGATGCCTGCAAAGAATAAAGATTGAGGGAACAGGAGAAGGCAGGGAAAGCCTTCAGACCACAGTGCAGGTCTGACACCTGTGAAAGGAAGGAAGGAGTACTGGGTAGGAAGAACCTCAGACCACAATGCAGTTTTGAGAAAGTCTCCGTTGGCTGGTGGATATCTCTAAACAAATGTCACCCATTAGAGGAGTCCCAAGTGGGGCAGAAATGGCCCAGCTCTAGTACCCTCGCCATGCTCAATAACTGACAGGAGTAGCTTGTGGCCTCAGCATAAATGTTATGATGGACCCCGAAGTGTGGCAACTGAAGGCAGTCAGTGAACTATCACTCCCTATTAGGTCCTCTTGAAGGGAGGTCTAAGCAGTACACCTCCATGGCTGCCACTCCTCAAAAACAATCCTGGGCTCCCATTCTGTGCTCTTTGGTCTGTAGCTATAGTTCTCCACAACCTGACCCCAACTTATCTGGCCAGTCTGATCTCCACCAGCCCTCTGCTCCAATCAAGCTGGTTTCTTCCCTGCTCCTCATGCCCACCTGTGTGCATGTCCCCTCCAATGTTTCTGACCTTGAAGTCCTCACTTCCTCCAAAGTCCTGCATTAGACTCTCAACACCAGAGAAGTGGCTGTCTGTGCCATTCAGTTAACTCCTGGCCCAAGCTACTTTGTGAAGACGTATCTATGAGTGTAGGTTCTAGCTCCAACTAGACTAAAAACATTTTCAGGATATACCATTTCATAAATCTATTTCTAGAGATAGGAGCCCTGGTGGTGCAATGGTTAAGTGCTTGGCTGCTAACCAAAACGTTGGGAGTTTGAACTCACCAGCTGCTCCGTGGGAGAAAAAGCCTAGTGATCTGCTCCTGTAAAGATTTCAGCCTAGGGGAGAAGAGGCCAGGATGGCAGAGTAGTCAGATGTTTCCTGTGGTCTCTCTTACAATAAAGACCCAAAAGAACCAGTGAATCGATTATATATGACAATCTAGGAGCCCTGAACACCAAAGACAAAGTAGAGAAATTAGACTGAGTGGCAGGGGGAGGGAGAGACAGTTCAGAAGCAGCAAGGAGTTGTCAGACCTGACCTGACCAGCGGGCTGGATCTGCTGGGGCACGCAGTGAGGCAAGCAGTGGCACTTGGGACACGTTTTCCACATCAGGAGAGACCAAGCAGCAGGGAGTCTGCTCAACCCTCCGAAACCAGTGGGAAGTGGCACCCAATCAGCAAAAGATAAGTCTAAACTACCGCACGGATCAAAAAAAAAAAAAAAAAAACCGTTTTTGGGAAGGACCTCTCTCCCATTTACCTGCCCCCGCCCTGCTCTGCTCTGGGTCCTGGTCCAGCTTCAGCGACTGCTGCCCCCACTGGGCAGGAAGTATGACCGTTCACCTGGCTTTGGAGAGGGAAAAAATTAACAATCAGGAAAAAATAATTTGCCAGCTCCCCTAAGCCGGGAACTCAGGGCAGGCACAGCCCCTTTGCCTAGGCACAGGCATAAGAGGACCACAGACTTCGAATGCCTTTCATCCCTGCACAGACCTGAGTGAGTCCATTTGAACAGTGTAGGCCCTCATTAGCACAGTACAATAGGGTATATACCTGAAGCCTATTTTCATCTGTATCAGCTATAAGGGGGAGTAGCAGATTCATGACATTTGACACCGCCCTACCCATTAAGCAGGGTCCTCATCTACCCACATCAGGGGTTTGCGGACTGGTGACTCCATCCACTCCACCTAGCCACCCATGACAGGGGTCCAAGAATATGTGGTGACTCCCAGTTCTTACAGACAACAGAACTGGGTGCCCATAGTCCAGCTGCAAAACCCACCTACCTACGTGCTCTAGGGAACAGGGACATGCCTTCCACCCAGAAACTCAGGGTCAGTAGTCAGCCCCTGCCTTGATCAGCATGTGACCCTTACTGCAGCCAGATACTTGTGCCTACTCCAATCACCCCTGCCCATCTAGGACTGTAGGTGTGTGATAGTTAAGACCATGCGTCAACTTGTCTGGGCCATGATTCTCCATGCTGATATGTGATCACTCCCCTGACTGAATGTGCTGTGAGTAGCCAATCAGTTGAAAGGGCGTTTCCTTTGGGGTGTGGCCTGCATCTGAATATAAGCAGACATACTGGCTTTTTGCTTGCTCTGGATCCTGCAGCTGCCTCCTGTTTGTCTGACTTCTGGTTCTTGGGACTTGGCTATCAGCTTATTTGCTGATCTTGGTATTCATCTGTCTTCACAGCCTGTGAGCGGAGCCCTGCTCTCTGACCTGCTGATCTTGGGTTCACTAGCCCCTGCAGCTACGTGGATCAGGCGAAGTCTTGCAGTCTTGTCTGCCAATCTTGGGATTCATCGATCTTCACAGCTGTGAGCAAAAGCCCTGCTTTCCAACCTGCTGATCTTGGGTTTGCCAGCCTCTGTGGCTATGTGAATCACAAGAAGCCTCTATTCTAATCCATGGACTTGGGATATTCCAGCCTCTACGATCACGTGAGCTGTTTCTTTGATATAAATCTCTCTCTATATATATTTATACACTTTACTGGTTTTGCTTCTCTGGAGAACCCAGCCTAAGACATTTGGTACCAGGAGTAGGGTGCTGCTCTAACAGATACCTAAAATGTGGAAGCGGTTTTGAAACTTGAATGGATAGAGGACTCAGAAGGAAATGAGGAGAGTTGCTACAGTGGAGACGGCAAGAAGCAGCAGCCAAGGGTCACACAACAATGGGTGTATAAATTTTGTATGAGAAACTAACTTGAGCTGTAAACTTTCACTTAAAGCACCATTAAAAAAAAAAATCCTTCATTTGACAAAGTCCAACACCCATTCCTGATAAAAACTCTCAATAAAATAGGTATAGAAGGGAAATTTCTCAACATAATAAAGGGCATCTATGCAAAACCAATGGCCAACATCATTCTTAATGGAGAGAGGCTGAAAACATTCCCCTTCAGAACAGGAACAAGACTAGGATGACCTTTATCACCACTCCTATTTAACATTGTGCTGGAAGTTCTAGCTAGAGCAATAAGGCAAGAAAAAGAAATAAAGGGCATACAAGTTGGTAATGAAGAAGTCAAACTGTCCCTGTTTGCAGATATGATACTATACATAGAAAATCCTAAAGACTCCATGAGAAATCTACTGGAACTAATAGAAAGATTCAGCAGAGTAGCAGGATACAAGATAAACATTCAAAAATCGGTTGGATTCCTATACACCAATAAGGAGAATGATGAAAAGGAAATCAGGAAAACAATACCATTTTCAATAGCCCCTAAAAAGATAAAACGCTTAGAAATAAATCTGACCAGGGATGTAAAAGACCTCTACAAAGAAAACTATAAAACACTACTGCATGAAACCCAAAGGGATCTACATAAATGGAAAAACATACCATGTTCATGGATAGGCAGACTCAACGTTGTGAAAATGACAATTCTACCCAAAGCAATTTACAAATACAACCCAACCCCAATCCAAATACCAACAACATTCTTCAAAGAGATGGAAAAACTAATCATTAACTTCATATGGAAAGGGAAGAAGCCCCTAATAAGTAAAGCACTACTGAAGAAGAAGAATAAAGTTGGAGGACTCACACTACGTGACTTCAGAACCTATTATACAGCTACAGTAGTCAAAACAGCCTGGTACTGGTACAACAACAGCTACATTGACCAATGGAACAGAATTGACAACCCAGATGTAAATCCATCCACCTACAGTCACCTGATCTTCGACAAGGGCCCAAAGTCCATCAAATGGGGAAAAGACAGTCTTTGTAACAAATGGTGCTGGCAAAACTGGATATCCATCTGCAAAAAAATGAAACAGGACCCATACTTCATGCCGTATACAAAAACTACTTCAAAATGGATCAAAGACCTGAATATAAAGCCTAAAACTATAAAGTTCATAGAAGAAAAAATAGGACCAACACTACAGGCCTTAATACATGGCATTAACAGGATACAAACCATAACCATCAATGCACAAACCCCAAAAGATAAGCTAGATAACTGGGATCTTCTAAAAATCAAATACCTATGCTCTTCAAAAGAATTCACCAAAAGAGTAAAAAGAGAACCTACAGACTGGGAAAAAATTTTTGGACAGTACAACTCAAAGGTCTAATCTCCATAATCTACAAGAAAATCCAACACCTCTACAACAAAAAGACAAATAATCCTATTAAACAACGGGCAAAGGAAATGAACAGACACTTCACCAAAGAAGACATTCAAATGGCCAACAGACACATGAGGAAATGCTCGTGATCACTAGCCATTAAAGAAATGCAAATTAAAACCACAATGAGATACCATGTCACCCCGGCATTACTGGCATGAATCAAAAACACTGGAAATAACAAATGTTGGAGGGGCTGTGGGGAGATCAGAACTCTTATGCACTGCTGGTGGGAATACAAAATGATACAACCATTTTGGAAAGTGATATGGTGCTTCCTCAGAAAGCTAGAAATAGACATACCATTCGATCCAGCAATTCCACTCCTAGGAATATATCCTAGAGAAATAAGAGTCATCACTCAAATAGACATATGCACACCTATGTTCATGGCAGCATTGTTCTCAATAGCAAAATGATGGAAACAACCTAGATGCTCATCAACAGATGAATGGATAAACAAACTATCGTACATACACACAATGGATTACTAGGCAATGAGAAAGAACAACAATGAATCTGTGAACCATCTCATAACATGGATCAAACTGGAGGACATTATGCTGAGTGAAATAAGTCAATCACAAAAGGACAAATATTGTATGAGACCTCTATTGTAAAAACCCATGAAAAAGTTCACACACAAAATGTAACAATCTTTGGTGGTTACCAGGGATGGGAGGGGTGGGCGGGAAATACTAAATAGGCAATAGATAAGTGGTATCTTGGGTGAAGGGTGAGACAGTACACAATACAGGGGAAACTAGCACAACTTGTACAACGAAAGGTCATGGCAGCCCCATAGACACATTCAAACTCCCTGAGGGACTGAATTGCTGGGAAGAGGGCTGTTGGGACCATGGTCTCGGGGAACATCTAGCTCAATTGGCATAACACAGCTTATAAAGACAATGTTCTACATTCTACCTTGGTGAGTAGTGTCTGGGGTCTTAAAAGCCTGTGAGCAGCCATCTAAGATACTCCACTGGTCTCATCCCCTCGGGAGCAAGGGAGAATGAAGAGAACAGGATACAAGGAAAAGATTAGTCCGAAGGACTAATTGTCCACAGCTACCAAGGCCTCCACTGGACTGAGTCCAGTACAGCTAGATGGTGCCCGGCTACCACCACTGACTGCTCTGACCAGGATCACAACAGAGGGTTCTGGACAGAGCTGGAGAAGGATGTAGAACATAATTCTAACTCACAAAAAAAAGACCAGATTAGTGGCCTAAAGGAGACTGGAGATACCTCAAGAGTATGGCCCCTAGACACCCTTTTAGCTCAGTGGTGAAGTTATCTCCTAGGTTCACTGTTCAGCCGGGGAGTGGACAGCCCTGTAAAACCAAATGAGAGTAACGAGGTTCAGTAGTCCAGTGACAAGGGCCAGAAGGCAGAAGGGGACAAGGAAGCTGGTGATAGGGAACCCAAGGCTGAGTAAAGATATTGTTGATGTGTTGTGAGATTGTTAACCATTGTCATAGGGCAACATGTGTAGTAACTCTTAAATGAGAAACTATTTTGTTCTGTAAGCCTTCATCTTAAGTGAGAATAACAGCACAACTGGAAGAGTGTACTCAGTGTCACTGAACTGTGCATGTAGAAATTTTTGAAATGGTGTATCTCTGGCTATGTGTATTTTCACCAAAAAAAAAAAGAAGGTTGAGAAGTTAGAGGGTTGACATGCTGTGGGGTTGTTAACCAATGTCATAAAACAATATGTGTACTACTGTTTCATTTGAAACTATTTGTTCTGGAAGCCTTCACCTGAAGTACAATAAAAAAATAAAAATAAACGGGATTTAATAGAAAAAAAAAAAAGCCTTCAGCCTAGGAAACCCTATGGGGCAATTCTTGTGACTCTGCCTCAGATGTCCCATCACTTCACTTCCACTCTACTCTACCGGGTGAAGAGTCCCAACCTACCCAGATTCACCTCTTGATGGGAGGAAAGTCAAAGAAGTTGAGGCAACATTTTGGAACTGTCACAGCCACATAAAACAGAGCTAGAAACAGACCCACACACACAGCTATTTGATTTATGGCATTGGTAGCACTGCAAAGAAAGGGAGAAGAGATAGTCTTTTCAATAAATAAATCAGTCAACTGGATATACACTAAGAAAAAAACTGAAAATGGACCCCCTCTCATACTATTCACAAAGATCAGTTCCAGGTGGATTGTAGACATAAATGTGAAAAACAAAAACCATAGAGGTTTTAGAAAATAATACAGGATAATGTATTCATGACCTAGAAAGGAAACCTGTAACCCACAAAGAATAGGAGTTAAGAGCTTCTGTTTTGATAAACAGAGAAGAATGAAAAGACAAACCAGAGTGGGAAAATGTAGCTTTAACATATATAACAGATAAAGGGCTCATAACCAGACTATGTATAAAAAAAAGAAAAAAAACTAGTTGCCGTCGAGTAGATTCCGACTCACAGCAACCCTATAGAAGAGAGTAGAACTGCCTCATTGGGTTTCCAAGGAGCACCTGGTGGATTCGAACTGCCGACCTTTTGGTTAGTTGCTGAGCTCTTAACCACTGTGCTACCAGGACTCCAGACTATGTATGGATCTACTAAAAACAATTGGAAGGAAAAAAACAAACAACAAAAAAAGAGAATCCAGTAGAAAAAAGGGCAAGAGACTTGAACAGGTGTCCCACAGAAGAAGATATCCAAACATCCAATCGGTCGCTTGTATAGTGAAGAATCAACCTTACCTCAAGAGAGGCCTGGCCTTTGCCCTTGGCTACTGGAAGGTTTTCTCTAGGCCCTGGAATGTCTCTCCTGATAGGAGTGTTTATTTGCCTGGGGGCTTTAGCCACTACAGTCAAACAATGTGATTTGTGATGGGGGCTTTTGGCCATGTGATACCAGTTCCATCCTCCAGGGGAACTGAGGACTACAAGTTTTGGTGCAACATCTGAGGGGGTTGAAGACTAAAGGTTAGCTATGCAGGCAGTTTGTACTCAAGCCCCCCCAAAAACACCAAAGCCTTGGGTGAGCTCTTCTGGGTGGTAGTACTCCATGCATATTGTTACACATTGTGGCCAGGAAGAGTTAACACCATCCATGACTCCGTGGGGAGGCACTAACCAGAAGCCCTGCGTCTGGAACTCTCCTGGACTCTGCCTCACGCATCTCTTCCCTTCGCTGATTTCAATCTGTATCCTTTCCCTGCAATAAACCATTACCGTGAAAATAACAGCTTTCAGTGAACTATGTGAATCCTTCTAGTGAATTATGGAATATGGGGGCAGATGGTGTCAGAAGTGAAGGCCTTCTTGTGGGGACTGTGCCCTCTGACTTTGTTACTGGTTAACTTGAAGGTAGCCTATTTTCACTGCACCAACAAATATATGAAAATGTGCTCAATATCATTAGTCACCAGGGAAATGCAAATTAAAGCCACAATGAGATATTATTAAGCACCAGCTGAATGGTTAAAACAAAAAGGCTGATAACACAAAGGGTTGGAAAGAATTTGGAGCAACAGAAGCTACCGTATGCTAATGGAGGGTATTTAAAATGGTCCAGCCATGTTAGCAAACTGTTTGTCAGTACAACTATTAAGCTGAATATATGCTCACACTGTGATCCAAAAGGATTCCCTGAGTGGCACAAATGGTTAAGCGTTTGGCAACTAAATGAAAGGTTGGTGGTTCAAATCCACCCAGAGGCACCTCAGAAGATCTACATTCAACAGGTCATAGAAATGAAAATCCTGTGAAGCACAGTTCTACTCTGCACACATGGGGTTGCCATGAGTTAAAATCAATTCAACACCAACTGGTTTGGTTTGGTTTACTGGTGACCCAGAAATTCCCCTCCTGAGTATGGAAAAACTTAAAAACAGCATTACATAATACATAACTTTATGTATTATGTGCACCAAAAGACTTGTAAAGAGAATATTATGTATTATGTACACCAAAAGACAAGAAGAATATTCAAAGTAGCATTATTAGTAAAATGGATGAATAAATTGTGGTATATTCATTCCATGGAATACCACAGCGAAAATTAACCCACCAAAGCTACACCTAACCACCAAAACCAAACCCACTGCCATCAAGTCAATTCCAACTCATAGTGACCGTATAGGACAGAGTAGAACTACCCCATAGGTTTCTAAGGCTGTAAATCTTTATAGAAGCAGACTGCCACATCTTTCTCCTGTGGAGCGGCTGGTGGGTTTGAACTGCCAACCTTACGGTTAGCAGCTGAGCACTTAACCACTGCACCAGCAGGGCTCCCTTACACCCAACAGTATGGATGAATTTCACAAACACAGTGCTGAGTGAAACATACTCTGTGATTATACAAAGTTCAAAAGCAGGTGAAACTAAAATAGGTGTTGAGGATTACATGCTTATGTGGTAAAACTATTGAAAAAATGCAAAGACATGATAACCACAAAAGTCAGGAGAGTGGTTATCTCTAGGGGAGGGCAAGGGTGTGACTGGGCAGGGGCGCAGGGGCTTCTGGGATGCTCCAATAGTTGATTTCTTGATGTGGGGGTTTGCTTTATAATAATTTGAAAAGTTATACTTTTGTATATATATTTTTATGTATTTAATGGGGTGTTTTTTTTTAATTTTTTTAAGGTTTCTTTAAAAAAGAGAGGAAAAAAGAAGCTATACAGGTAGACCTGGCTCCTGCCCCTAAGAGCTTACATCTAAGATGCCTGGCAGGAGAAATGGGAAAACCTTATAGCAAACTGTAGGAAATAGAAGGCCAATCACAAGTAAGTGAATTTCATGACATGATAAAGCATTTTCATCCTCTTTTTTAACAAAAGAAGTAGGAAACAGATGGTATTGTTAATAGAAGTATCCTCTGAAGCAAAACTGTCTGCATAGAACCCCAACTGTCTGCATAGAACCCCAACTGCCTACAAAGAACCCCAACTCTGCAAAGAACCCTGTCTGCATAGAACCCCAACTGTCTGCATAGAACCCCGACTGTCTGCATAGAACCCCAACTTTCTGCACAGAATCCCAACTGTCTGCACAGAACCCCAACTGTCTGCATAGAACCCCAACTGTCTGCAAAGAACCCCAACTCTGCACAGAACCCTGTCTGTATAGAACCCCAACTGTCTGCATACAACCCCAACTGTCTGCAAAGAACCCCAACTCTGCACAGAATCCCAGCTGTCTGCATAGAACCCCAACTGTCTGCATAGAACCCCAGCTTCCTGCACAGAATCTCAACTGTCTGCATAGAACCCCAACTGTCTGCAAAGAACCCCGACTGTCTGCATAGAACCCCAACTGTCCGCAAAGAAGCACAACTGTCCGCACAGAACCCCAACTGTCTGCACAGAACCCCAGCTGTCTGCATAGAACCCTGGCTGTATAGAGAGAGCCAAGGGGACTGCCTCTTCTCCTTCCAGTGGAGACCCCCTTCTCTGAACCTGGCTGGCATTTTGAATTGCAAGGAAAACCAGCACCACAACTCATATTGGCAAAAAATGATTGATGGCTAATTTTACTAAGGTACTTTCGGCGGCACCTTGCAAAGGGTGCTTTCACTATTCTGATAATTAACGAGTAAGCTAGCAAGCATTTTTTCATTTAAAGACATTTATTTCTTAATTAAAACGACAAAAATGTTAGCACATATTAATTATTTTCCTAGTGCAATGTAATTAACTGACTTTCAAGAACTGAAAACGATACTGCCATTTTTCAGAAGTTGCAGCATTGGGGCTAAATAAAAATGTGAAGCAGGAAAAGTTGTTCTTGAGCCCTCCCCAGCCTCATTTGGCAATCTCTCACCCCTCTACTTCACTCTCTGTGGAAGACTGCTTGCAAAGCAGACTGTAATAGTGCTTCCATTTAATGCACATGCTCCCCTGCTGTGTGACTTTGCCACCCTTCCCATCAAGAGGTGGAGTCTATTTCAAGAAGTGGTTAAGAGCTACGGCTGCTAACCAAAAGGCTGGCGGTTCAAATCCACCAGCCGCTCCTTGGAAACCCTGTGGGGCAGTTCTGCTCTGTCCTATAGGGTCGCTATGAGTCAGACTCGACAGGACAGCAAAGGGTTATTGCCTGCACCCAGAAGTTTTGTTCCCATTGCCACCTCTCCCCTCTTAGTATGCCATTGTTCCCCACCCACTGAATCTGGGCTGCCCTTGTGACTTGCTTCAACCAACAGAATGTGGCAAAGATGACATTTTGGGACTTCCAAGCCTAGGCCACAAGAGGTCTTGTGGGTTTTGCCCTTGCTCTCTTGAAATGCTGAGAGACCACCAGGTAAGGAAGCCCAGTCTGATCTCCTTGAAGAACACATGGACGGAGAGGTCCAGCTGACAGCCAGCATTGATTATCAGACATGTGAGTGAGGCCCAGTCCAGCCATCAGATGCCTGCAGCATGAGTGACCCCAGGTGAGATCAACAGAAGAACTCTCCAGCTAAGCCCAGCCCAAATGAAAGACCCACAAATCTGTAAGCAATTCACATAGTTGTCTGAAGCCACTAAATTGTGGGGTGATGTGTTACACAGAATAGGTGACTGATACACTCCACTTTTGATAACTTTTCTTATTCTCCTTTCTTTTCAGTGTATCCCCTACTCCCCCCACCCCTTCTCTTTAAGGTATCATGCCCAGAAACCCCATATTTTCTAACCCAGATTTCTTACTTAAACCACCCTGCCTATCCAAGTATAGTTCAGTCATCCCCACACTTCCCATCCCCTCACAGAAGTAGGCTCCTTTCTGTCTCAGGTACAGAGACAGCTGATCTATGGGTTCCATCTGTGATGGTTAAGGTTATGTGTCAATTTGGCTGGGCCACGATTCTCAGTGATTTGCAAGTTATGATGTAGTCTGGCAACTATGTAATGATGTAATTACCTCCATAATGAGATCTGATACAATGTAATCACCTCCATGACGAGATCTGCTACGAGCAGCCAATCAGCTGAAAGGGAGTTTCCTTGGGGTTGTGGCCTGCATCCAATATATGTGGACTTTCTGGCAAAGCTCTATGGCTTTTGCTTGTTCTGGATCCTGCAGCTGGCTCCTCACCTGACCTCCGGTTCTTGGGAACTTGAGCCAGCAGCTTACCTTCCGATCTTACCTGCTGATTTTGGGTTTGCCAGCCCTGCAGCTACATGAGTTGGGAGAAGCCTCCAGCCTGACCCACAGACTTGGGACTTTCCAGCCTCTACAACCGCGTGAGCCATTTCCTTAATATAAATCTCTCTGTCTATCAGTATGTGCTTCACTGATATTGCTTCTCTAGAGAACCCAGCCTAAGATACCATCTAACACTTACATTCCATGTTTTATAATCGTATCTCTTAGCCCTCCGGAGGCGGGGCCTTTGTGTCTCCTGTGATGTCAACAATCTTCTCTAACACAGGAATCTATGCTAAGTGTCAATGCAGGAGGCTTGGAGGCCCCCATCCTCTCTGGGTGGCATACAGACACTTTCTCGGGCGCTCCCAGCTTTGGATTCTATGTCAGGAGAACAACTCCTGATATGAGGGTAGGAAGGAAGGGGTGCCACTGTTATATGGGTCTCTGCTCTTGATGGGGCCACAGCTATTACAAAACACAGACTAAGTCAATCAGAAGCTTTGTGGCAATTTCTGCTCATAGGCAGTCCTATGTGTGCAAACCCGGGGGAGTGTGAGAGCATGAGGCACTGAGGTGGCTAAAGCAGTGCCCTACAGCCAGCACACCCCAACAGAACCCAGTAGTTCCTGGAGAAATCTAGGTCCGTTGTTAGGCATTCTGTAGGTCTGGGTGGTAAACACCTGGTGCCTTGAAAAGACAAAACAAACAGTTGCTGTCCAGTCGACTCAGATTCATGGGAAACCCATGTGTATCAGAGTAGAACTGTGCTCCACAGGGTTTTCAACGGATGGTTTTTTCAGAAGTGGATCTGCAGGCTTTTCTTCTGAGGTGCCCCTGAGTGGACTCAAACCTTCAACCTTTCAGTTAGCAGCTGCGCACATAAGCCATTTGCACCACCCAGAGACTCCTGAGAAGACAAAGGTGGGTAAGTCCTAAGCATAAAATTCAGACTCTTTCCATGGCCTACAAGGCACTAAATGGTCTGGTCTCTGCCTATCTAAACTCATCCCTCAGCACCTCTCCACTCAGTCACTATGGGCAGCTACACTGGCCTTCGTTCCATTCTCAAACTCCTTCCTGCCTCCAAGCTATGGAGGGGCTTTTCCTATGACCCTTCACATGGGTCCTCCCTTTCTTTCTTAACTAGCAGAGTCTCTCTGTGTTATTTCCAGGTTCCTCGTTTATCTCCTTCATGGTGCCTACCATAACTTGTAGTCATTTCGCTTGTCTCTTTACTCCTTTGCACTAGGGTGTCCACTACTGTAAATTCCATGAGATCATGTCTGTCATGTTCACTATTTGTATCCCAGAATCTAGCACCAAAAAAAAAAAAAAAAAAAAAAAAACAACCCAAACCCATTGCCATTGAGTCAATTCCGACTCATAGCAACCCTATAGGACAGAGTAGAACTGCCCTATAGGGTTTCCAAGGAGTAGCTGGTAGACTCGAACTGCCACCCTTTTGGTTAGCAGCCTGAGCTCTTAACCACTACGCCACCAGGGCTCCAGAATCTAGCACAGCGCCTGGTAAATGCAGGCAGTCAAGAAACAGTGAATAGATGCTTCAAGTACTTCTGACATGGCAGGCACTGTGATAAACCCATCTGTTGAACAAGCATGATCTGTGCTACATAATCAGAAGTGCAACTTTATCTTTGCCCCCATTTGGTACTAATTAGTAATAAAAACCTTACTGTCACTTTAAACTTACCTCATAAACAAGCCCAGTTTGATTATTT
The DNA here is from genome assembly GCA_030035585.1 of Dugong dugon. Taxonomy (NCBI): domain Eukaryota; kingdom Metazoa; phylum Chordata; class Mammalia; order Sirenia; family Dugongidae; genus Dugong; species Dugong dugon. The sequence goes on along the minus strand of CM057469.1, from coordinate 13,920,846 downwards.
CACCCCACACCTACCCCTGGCTGAAGCTCAGTGCAGGAAGAAACTGGGGTCCAGGAAGGGGGAGTAGTAAGTCAGCTCTGTGGCTCTCTCTCCCACTCCCTCCTTCTCCCCTTGATATCTGGTGTTGCTGATTCCTCCAGGGCGGGAGCAAAGAGAAGTGAGGAAAGAGAAGAGAGTGGAAGTTCTGAACTGACTGGCTTCACACTCTCTGGACCTGGCCACTGTGTAAACCTGGCTGTTTCTCATGAGTCCCCCCAAATGCCTCTGCTGGACTGACAGCAGCTCCCCTGAAGCGGAAGTGCCCTCTATTCCTCCAGCTGCTGCTCCCTGGTTTTCCAGTGTCCATGACACACAGACTGTCTCTGGAAGTGCCTTCACCTTCCAGGTGATCTTCCAGGAGGCATTACAATGGCTCCCGGCCAGTGGTCCCTCTCATAGATCCTCAATTCCCTTCTGCTGCTTTTGATGGGAGATACCTCATTCCCAAACACAGCCCTCCACTCTGCTGCGTGAGCTTTCTCAGGCCCAGTATGAGGTGACCTCGGACTACCAGGAGGGCATCCCAGGCTGAGTAGCTTTGTTGAAGGCACTGTCCCCCAAACACGCTCGGTGAGAGAAACACCTTCTACCCCTCACCTCTTTGTAGGAATCTCACAGCAGTGCATTCCCCAAAGAAGACAGCCTCTCAAATCACCTCTCTGTAGAATTCAGGGATCCAAGAGGTATCAGCCAGCTTTTTTTTTTAAGCTTGTATATTTTTTAATTCTGGTAAATATATAGGTAACAAATCTTTTGCCATTTCAATAGTCTTCCTATGTATAATGCAATGACATTAATTATGTTTATCACATTGTTCAACCATCACCATTATCTGTTTCCAAAGTTTTCCATCACCCTTAACAGAAGCTCAGAGTCCCTACACAGTGAGCCCCCTTTCCTTTTCCCTCCCTCCTGCTCCTGATAACCACTAATAAACTTAGGTCTGTATACACTTGCCTATCCTAGAGATTTAATTTAAGTGGACTTATACAATATCTGTGACTGATTTATTTCATTCAGCATAATATTTTCAAGATTCATCCATGTTGTATCTCAGCCAGTTCTTAACTGTCTGCTTTCGGGATTCTTCCAGGGGGATATGTTTACACTCACTCTTGATAGCTAGTTACTATCATAAATTCACCCTGGTAAACATACGTAATCATATTGTCCTTCCTGAAACCATCTGTAGAAGGTGCTACTTTATAGATAAGAAAAAGACTCAGAAAGGTTAAGTCACTTGCTTGTGGCCATACTGCTAAGAGGCAGAACTAAGAGGAGAACACAATCTGACATCCTAGTACATTTGCGTTATCTCATTTAATCACCATCGCAACCCCATGAGGTAGGTACTACAGCAAAACCCAGGAGAGCCGGAACTTGGACGAAGGGACTGCCTTGTATTTCCAGGTCTCACAAGTTTTTCACCTTTCACAGGGTACAGTTTTACCACTTTTCTATTGCTTGTTTCAGTGGAAAATATTTTAGTTTTCCTTCTCTGACGGGTTTCTGCCTTACACAAGGTCCAGCTTTTGCAGCTTTTACTGTGTTATTATTATCATTCTACAAACTAGAAATGGAGGCTTGGAGAGGTCAAGTGGTTTGCCCAAGGTCACAAAGTAAGTGGCAGAGCTGGAATGAGAACCCAAGGATGCTGACTCCAGAGCCTGGTTCTTACTCACTGTGCTATTCCAGATGACCTGGTATGACCACGCAGAGAAGCAGACAGGCACATCACAAAGCCAAGACCAAGGGACAGAAAAAGACAGGAAAATCAAAGTATAGGCAATGCAGGTTCTCCCTTCATTATTCCAAGAAAGAAACTGGCTGTCCCATGATGCAGGCAATGAACTGAAAGTTTAGAATAAGGAAGCACTTTGACAGATGTTTAAATCAATATACCATGTCAGCTATAATGCATATCAATGCCACATTGGTCTTGGCTGGGTTGGGCACCCTTGTAAAATTCCACAGCAGCCAGTGAAGAAAACACTGTGGGGCAGGAGGAGACTTACAACCACCCACCTGGGTGGGGGCCAATTCTGCCTACTTACCTTCAGCTGTAGGGAGTACTGGTGGCGCAGTGGTGAAGAGTTTGGCTGCTAACCAAAAGGTCGGCACTTCGAATCCACCAGCCACTCCTTGGAAATCCTATAGGGCAGTTCTACTCTGTCTTATAGGGTCGCTATGAGTTAGAATCAACTCAGTGGCAATGGGTTGGGTTTCTGGTTTGGTAGGGAGCAAGCAGACTTGGAACATGGCCAGGAATGTGGCCATTTCATTCATAAGGCCACACAGCCACAGTGCTGGGCCTACAAGCCATTCAAGGGCAAGGGAAATGTTTGAGACTGAAAGAAAAAAAAAATGTATCTATATATATATATAGATATAAAACAAACCAATGCCGTCGAGTTGATTCCAACTCACAGCGACCCTATACAACCAAGTAGGACTGCCCCATCGGGTTTGTAAATCTGTACTGACAAATTTTCCTCCCGCAGAGGGACTGGTGGTTTCAAATTGCCAAACTTTTGGTTAGTAACCAAGCACATAACCACTGAGTCACCAAGGCCATATGCTCAAAACTATGAAGAGAACATTGCAAAAATCATAATCAATAAATGTTTAATTAAATGTCTACAAAATGCATATTATGTCAACCTCATTACTTGTTAAATTAGTATTGATAAGAATTTCATTACATTTGAAAACTATCTGTAAGCTAGGCTTTCTTAGTTCACAAGAATTTCCCAAGTGTGAATGAGAAATCACAGTCAATTGTGAATTAAATAAGTTGCTCATAGCCAGATCACTTCAAAGCAAAATTATTTTTTTAAATCTTCCAAACTATTTACAAAAAAATAAAGTTACATTTAACATAGCATTTTATTTTTTAATGGGGGTGAGGAAGCTCCGAAAGAAAAAGTTCCTAGGATCTTAACATAGCCCTGGCAGTACTCCTGAGCCCCCAAAAAAGGACCTTAAAGCTATCAACAAATCCAAGTTCCTTGCATGGTATCTGAAATGTTGTTGGTCTTCATTAAACCTTAATTGATTTAGAGGTAACACTTTCTGTGATTGTGAGCACAGGATCTGGAGTCAGATGGCCCCAGATCAAACCCTCACTCCATACTTGTTAACCGTGTGTCCTGAGGCAAGTGGCTCAACCTTTCTGAGCCTCAGTTTCTTCATCTATAAAATGAGGAGGAGAATAGAACCTACTTCAAAAGGTTGGGGGCATTAAATGAGCTAATACATGTAAAGCCGTTATACTGCGCCTGGCACATACCAGTACAAGCTGCCGTCAAGTCAATTCTGACTCATGGCAACCCCGTGTGTGTCAGGGTAGAACTGTGCTCCATAGGGTTTTCAATGGCAGATTTTTTTGGAAGTAGATCTCCACGCCTTTCTTCCAAGGTGCCTTTGGGTGGACTTGAACTGTCAACATTTTGGTTAGCAGCCAAGCACCTTAATTGTTTGCACCACCCAGGGGCTCCTGTGCCTGGCACACAGTAAGTATTTAACAAATGTTATTCATAGAAATTTGGATCTGCCAAGGGAACCCCACCCCATGGCCTTACTGTTTGGTCATTTTTATGTCTTTCCAAGGGGAGTGTGTGCAAAGGCAGAGAGATTTCCTCAGCCACGTTTGTTTCTCCTGCACAAGGGCCAGGGGCCAGATGGGAGTTCAGCACAGAGCTGGAAATCTGGAGCACAAGAATTACTTTCAGAATGGAGCCCCTGCTTTGTGTTGGCTTTAAAATAAAGTTTTCCAGATCCCCTGTGGTGGACTATTTATGCCTATGGAGAGAAAATGGAGAATTTTTGCAAAGCTACATGATTAATTAATACTCAACAAACCGAGTAGTTGATCTGCAGCAAATGGATGCTCTCTATAGAGGTATCAATTATTAGAATGCAAATTTCAACGGTCTATAGGACATTAAAAGATCAAGATAACTCTTTATAAACAGCCATTTGGGGTAGGGAGTGGAGGAAGGAAGGAAGGAAAAAGCCTAGAACCAAAGAATTTATAGTATGAACTCATTTAGATAGATAGACAGACAGACCCAAACTCCTTTTTTGCACGTTACTGTGTGCAAAATGCATAGAAAAAAAGACTGGAAGGTTACACACCAAATTGTTTGCAGTGCTGCCTCTGGTGGAGGAGCAGAATTTCGGTAGGGTCTGTGGTAGAAGAAGAAAGGAGGAGGGAGAAGTAGCCTGGAAAAATGCCCTAATCTAATGAAACTTGGTGAATCAGCTGCACTTCCGAACCTTGAGATAAACTCACAACGTGGCCACAGACCCTGGAGGTTTGCCAACCAGATTTGGTTGTGGAAGTGAGTAGCAAGGAAATGTTGCCAAGGAGAGGAGACCTGCTCTCACAGGCTGCATCTTACAAAATAAGCAGCATCACCAGACAAAGATGGCAGGAAACAAGCCAACTGGCCAGAGGTCCCCCTGGCTGGAGGGCCAAATAAGCTCTTGGTGTTGTTGTTATTTGCCCTCAAGTTGGCTCTGACTCACGGCAACCTTAAGTATGACAGAACAAAATGCTGTCTGGTCCTGCACCATCTTCATGATCTTTGTTATGTTTGAGCCCATTGTAGTGGCTATTGAGTCAATCCATCTCACTGAATTTTCCCTCATTTTTGCTGACCCTCTACTTTACCAAATATAACGTTCTTTTCTAGTGATTGGTCTTTCCTGATGATGTATCCAAAGTAAGTGAGTTGAAGTCTCGCCATCCTCACTGCTAAGAAGCATTCTAGTTGTATTTATTCTAAGACCAGTTTGTTTGTTCTTTTGACAGACCACCATATATTCAATAAGTTCATGAGAGTCCCTTTAAACCAAACTTATTTTCCCATCTCTCTACAACTGAGATATCTAAGGTGATACAAATCTCTAATTAGTTCGTACTCAAATTTCTTGTGCCTAGCACCCCACATGTGTAGTATGTGTGGACCTCGGCCCACAAAAGCCTCGGCCTCCCTGTTATTAGCAAGAACGTGTCTGTCAGTTACAGCCAGGTGAATCAGTGTCTCAAAGTCACCCACTGCTCCTTTAACCCTAATGGTTTCCCTACAGACATGCCTTGAACATTCACTCAACACCTACTATGTCCTAAGCACTATGTTCAAAGATGAATAAGGTATAGTCTCTGCCCTCAGGAAGTTCACAGACCCCTGGGAATGACAAGGAAGTAAACAGGCAATTATGGTTCAGTGGGTTTAGGGCTCCAATACCAAGAAGTGCAGGGTAGCGTGGGAATGCACAGCAAGAGCATATGTAGCCTAGCCTGGAGTGGAAGAGATGAGTCAGGAGTCAGTCATCCCTGAGCTGCGCCTTGAGAGTAGAAAGGAGTAAACAAGAAGAGCCAGAGCTGGCATGAATGAGTGGAGATGAATGTCCACACACCCATCTCCCCCATCACCAATACTCCTGAGGCCAGGTCTCGCCAATGGCAGGTTAGACTTCATTCTCTTTGCTGTACCCAACTGGGGCATTGCCCCACTGTGCCTTATTCTTTGAGTTGTACCTGAATGTATGGAGGACTGTGGGCAAAAATGATTAGTCTCTAAGCTTATTACTTCACTCCACCAAGAAACTGCAGCTGAAATGATCATGGCTCTGTTGTCAGTGAGATTTTATTTAGGTTGGGAAATAACCAAGGAACACTAGTCAGATACACTAAGTCACTTAATGTAGTTAATCGTATTAGTTCCACTCATGACTTTGATGCCAAATACACTCGTCTTGACATTTTAATATGTATTTTCCTTCTTGAACAGCTCCCCTCCCTTCCCACTCACTCACCACCACCTCCACTCCCCTTGTAGTTTGGTTCACCCAAGCCTTGTAATAATAAGTAGACTCAAAAAGGTTTCCAAATTCCCTTCTTTTTTTAAGAACACATAGGGAACGAGTTTAGAACTGGGTGCTCAGGCAACAAATAACAGAAGGAGATCAGGGAATCTATCTTTTTATCTCAATTGACAAGTACCTATTGAGCACCTTCTCTGTATAAGATGTTGTGTCAAATACTAAGTAGAATGCAAATACACATAAGCCATCTCTCAAGATACTGACAGTTAGGGACAATAAGACAATTATTACAGAAGGAAACAAGCCAAACAAGGCAGGAACAAGTAACAGATGACAGACAGGCATTCAGAGCAAGAAGTTATTATCAGCAGGGAAAACTGCAAAGTCCCCCCAAAACTGAAAGAGTAAAACTGAAACCCAACTCACAATGGATGAGATGAGACATGTGAAAAAAATATCTTAAAGATGAAACATTTCCAGATAAACAAGCAAATTCTCCCTATATTATTACAAATCCAAACTGAACCCTAGAAAATGGTATAAATGTAGAAGAGATCAGCTTATAATAACATAGACAAAATGAGAGTCAAAGGCAATTGCTGGCAGCACCCACCCAAGCAGTCCAGGAAAGGAGATGCATTGGCCCACAGATCCTGGCAGCACACAGTGGGGACATCTCTACTGTGGAGATTGGGGCCCGGCATCTGATGTCTTTATGTATTTGAAAAGTACTACTCACCCCCCACAACCATCTTGCTGTGATTCCACAAGAACCTAGAACCTTTGGATTAAAATGGGGCCTGCTGTTTAGATTTTCCTATTGGAACACAATACACTGACCAGAGAATGTATGTATCTTGGTCTCGAAGATAGCTAAATTTTTCACTACAAATGAACAAATGAACATACTAGATTCCTTAAAAATCTTTTGTGAAGTTGGGCAGTATGAATCTGTGCTGGAAAGACTGTCCCAATCTAGGTATGCTGGGCCTAGAAATGGAAATTCATCAAGGTAAATGGTACAAGCACTCTGCCTTGAACAGCAGGCTTTGCCAACAAAAGAAGAATCACTAATTAATCCATATGTAGAGAAGCCAAGGTATTTAAAAAAAAAAAAAAACCCTACTGGTGATTTGAATCCAGCTAAATATATAAATAAATCTCAATAACTGGTAACTATGGCTACAAAACCTAATGAAATTGCTGTAAAGCTTGTGGGAAAAGCTACCCAATTTTAAAATAATGATAATTCGATGATCATATATTGGGGAAAATTTAAGAATGTGCCAACAAAAACAGGAGATAGAAGGGGGAAGTGATATCAGCATGCAAGTTTTTTCACATTTGATAGGAAGAGTTAAAACACTGTTTGACTTATGAAGTCCATAGAATAAGAAACACAAATTTAAATATATTACTTAAAGACAAAAAAATAACTATACACGATTTGACTTCCACTTGCACTTACTTCCCTGGAATAACAGGGTCAGATTTACCCTCCAGCTTGAACCAACTGAAAAACAAGGCAAAATACATAAAACAAGAGTTTTATAAATATAAAACAATGGTTTTCAGACATTGCACATGAGTCGGCTAAGGATGGTGACCCCTGAAAGACAGCAAACAAGCATGAGTCCTACAATTGGCCCACCTTATTGCCGTGAGACCTCCCAGGTTGTAGCACAAAGAGAGGGACCCAGGTGGAGCCTCATGGTCTCTTTGGGTCGAGAACACAGATAAGGAAGTTCAGGGAGGCCAAGGTAGCTAGTGTTCGTAGGCAGAGTACCAAAGAGGAGGAGACAGCTACACAAAGAGAGAGCTCAAGAGATCTCCTGAAAGTCTTCCTCCAGTCTTCAGCTGAGTAATAATCAGCTCATGTGTATGAGGAAACTGAGGCCAGAAGAATCACGTAAAAGTATTAGAAAGAACAATCCCTGGAGGTCACACATTGCCAGTAACAGTTCCTGTTATTGACAGCCAGAGTGAAAAGCTTCACAATTCACAGTATACTGGGTAGAGTGTGCAGAAGGGTTTTGTCTCAGTATTGGGCAAAAATGATACCTAGATTAAATGCTGCTCTGATGCCACCTAAAAAGTACTAAAAGCAAGATCTGAAATGATCAAACTGTTTTCAAGAAACTTAACTACATCCCCAAACAAAGCTCAATAACATTTAAAGAAAATACAAAAGAATCGCACACCCAACAAGGTAAAATTCAAAATGCCTGGCATCCATTCAAAAATTACCAGGCATGCAAAGAATCAGGAAAATACAATCCATAATGAGGAGAAAAATCAATTGATTGAAACTGATTCAAAATGATAGAATTAGTGGACACAGATATAAAAAGTTATTATAACTGAACTCCACATGATCGAGAAGCTAGAGGAAATACTGAGCGTGTTAGGTAAAGACATGGAAGACACAACAAAGATTCCAACTGAACATCTATAAACAAAAAACTAACAATATCTGAGATGAAGAATACACTGGATGAGATTTAGAGTAGGCTAGAAATTGCAGACATTATTAGTGAACATAAAGACATAGCAATAGAAGCTGTGCTGTAATTTCAAGTGCCAAATAACTGTAATCCCAAACAGAGGAGAGAGAGGGAGAGACAGAAAAAATATATATATTTAAGGAAATAGTGGTTGAAAATTTTCCAAAGTTGATGGAAACTATAAACCCAAAGGTCCAAGAAACTCACCGAAGACCAAGCACAATAAATATAAAGAAAACTGTACAAACACGTCATAATCAAGTTATTCAAAACAATCGCTACAGAGAAGAGCTTTATAATAGCCAGAGAAAAATATGCTACATATAGAGGAACAAAGATAAGAATGTTTCCAGACTTCTCATTGGAAATGACACAAGCCAGAAGACAGTGAAGCAAAAATTTTAAAGTACTGAAAAGCACTGTTAACTCAAATTTCTATACCCAGTCAAAATATCTTTTGAAGATGGAGGTAAAATAAAGATTTTTGCAGATATACAAAAATTGAACAAATTCATCACTAACAAACTAGTGAACTAGCAAACTAGTGAAATTATAAGAAATGTTAAAGTAAGTCCTTCAGGCAGAAGGAATACTGTAACAGATGGAGATACAGATCTACACACTGGAATAAAGAGCATCAGAACTGTAACTATGTGAGTAAAAAAAAAAACAAATTCTCATTTACTATCTCACAGTTCCATGGGTCAGAAGTCTAGGTGCCAGTTAGCTGGGTCCTCTGCTCAGAGCTCATACTGAAATCCAAGTTGTAGGACTGAAGTTTCTGTTTTCTTTCTGTCTGTGGCTGGTGACCGCTCTCAGATCCTGGAAGCCGCCCTCAGCTCCTTCCCACATGGACCTTCATAGATCCACTACCCCTTCATAGATAGTTCACAACGTAGTTGTTTGCTCCTTCAACAGCAGGAGAATCTCTTGCTTCCTCAGTCTCTGACTCTTAGGCCTTCTTTTAAAGGGCTCTCCTGAGTAGATCAGGCCCACCCAGGATAATCTCACTTTTCATTAACTCAAAGTCAACTGATTAGTAACAAAAACATAAAGTCGCTCCACACTCAAAAGGAGGGGATTATACAAGGCATGTACACCAGGGAAGGAGCCCTGCTGGCACAGTGGTTAAAGTGATTGACTGCTAACCAAAAGTTCGGCAGTTCAAAACCACCAGCGGCTCTAAGAGAGAAAGATGTGACAGTCTGCTTCCGTAGAGATTACAGCCTTAGAAACCCTATGGGGTTGCTATCAGTTGAAATCGACTCGATGGCAGTGGGGTTTTTGGTACGCCAGGGGCAGGACTCTTGGTGGTTGTCTAAAAGTTCTGCCTACCACAGTAAATATAAAATGTTTTTATTATTTAAATCTCTTTAAGAGATAGTTGACTGTTTAAAGCAAAAATGATATCGTATTCTGGTGTTTGTAACATATGTAGAAATTTAATGTATGACAATAAAATCACAAAGAATGGCAGAAAGGACTGAAAGCATAGGTTGTAAGTTGTTCATAATATCCAAATAATGTAAAATCACTTGAAAATAGACTGTAACAAGTTAAGGATGTATACTGTAAATACCAAAGCAAACACTAAAATAAAAAAAATAGGGTTATAGCTAATAAGTCAACAAAGGAAACAGAATGGAATCAAAAAATAATTGATCCAAAAGAAGGCAGACAAATGAGAATAAAAAAACAAGATGGTAGATTTAAACCTGACCATATCAATGATCACTTCACTGCAAATGGTTTTAAAAGTCTGTCCTGGAAAGCGATGGCAAGTACAGCCATTCCTGCTTCTGCTCCTTGGTTTCCAAGCTCATGTATTTTACCTATTGGAGTCACAGCACCATATAATGGTCATTGATTTCGGATGTATTTTGCATCCTGGAGAAAGATGTACCATTGTCACAAGGTACCATCTCCAAATTGGTGCCTCACTTGTGCCTTCAAAAGGCCGTTCCGCTGTTCTGGCAGCCATTCCGTCTGGCTGGTAGCTCTGAGTAGTACAGTATGTGATAGGACCAGTGGATCCCATCGTCATGCACCCATTGCCTCATCCACTTTGGTGTACATGGGTTACTTGATCCAATGTGAAGTTAAGTGGAATCCATATTGGTGGATCAAACACTAAGCCCCTCAGATAGGAGTGCTGGCTGAGACCCTAAAGGCAAGAAGGACAAACCTGTACCTGGAATATGTGTCTGTTGGAGCTAAGATGAATTGCTGGCCTTCCAGGATGGAAGGGGTCTAGTGCCACCAAGTGGCTGGTTGGTCTCCTCAAGAGATGATGACATATCATAAATTCAACGTTGCTCTCCATTGCTAGCAGATTGGACATTCAGCAGCAGCAGTATCTATATCAGCCTCAGCGGGTTGCAGTCCATGTTGTCATGTCCATGTAGTCTCTATCCTGCCTTGACTACTCCATTCATGTACCAACTGTGCCAGCAGTGGGGTGAACCAATGAAAGAGGTTAGCTGATTAGCAACTGGCTGAGTTATTATGTCTAACTGATTGTTTACTGCCTCTTCTGTAGTGGATGCTGTGAACCAGAAGTGGGCCAGGACTACATTTATTACCTGATCCCCATTTGTCCCCACTCTAACAGAGGAGCCCTGATAACACTTCAAGTTCCTAAGAATCACTTCGAACTCTCAATGGCTAAGGTTGTACGTCAGCTTGTCTGGACCATGATTCTCAGTGGTCTGGCAATTATGATGTAGTTTGGCAGCTATGTAGTGATGTGATCACCTCCATGATGGGATCTATTGTGAGCAGCCAATCAGTTGAGAGGGAGTTTCCTTGGGAGTGTGGCCTGCATCCAGTATAGGTGGACTTTCTGGCAAAACTCACTGGCTTTTGCTTGCTCTGGATGCTGCAGCTGGCTTCTGTTCATCTGACCTCTGGTTCTTGGGACTTGAGCTAGCAGCTTACCTGCCATCTTACCTGCCGATCTTAGGACTCATTGGACTTCACAGCCTGTGAGACAGAGGCTTGCTGTCTGACCTGCCAATCTTGGGTTCACCAGCCCCTACAGCTACGTGAGTCAGGAGAAGCCTCCAGCCTGACCCATGGACTTGGGACTTTCCAGCATCTACAACCGTATGAGCCATTTCCTTGATATAAATCTCTCTATATATATATTTATACGTTGCACTGGTTTTGTTTCTCTAGAGAACTCAGCCTAAGACAAACTCCAACCCTGAATAGAGAAGTCCTTTAAATATCTGAATGTCCCATGTTCCCCAGTAAACAGATAGCCAAGTAAATGGCAATAGGTCACTCTGGGGAAGGATTGGGGGAGTTATTACCATATATCCTTTCTGTGGTGTTGCAGGGTCCTTCTATGGCAGAGGCCATGGGGATCCGGCCTCTCCTTTGGTCAGTTTTCTGACTCATGTCTCAAAACTTGGCAAAAGAATATGACTTTTTTATTATAGCTGACTACAGCCTCCTGATCATCCACCTTGATTTGTTTGGATTGTATATATTGATCAATACCCTGTGCAGCCCCCGGGGATGCTGTGGTCTATTAACCATCTCCATAGCTTTCAGAGGGTCGGGCCCCATGGCTATCACTCTGACCTGGGCTCTGATCACAGTAATTGTGCTCCACCTTGCTTCTGATGTATAAGCACCACCACCTAGCCTGTATTAGTCCATTGCTACCAGAGAGCCCAGTTCTGTAACAGCAACTCCCAATATCAGCCCCAGCCTATAGAAGAGAGTCACCACGGGGCTTCTAATGATGCTGATGCTCCTCTCCCCAATATGTCCCTTATTACTCTAGTCATGAGTATATTCCAGGCCCTCTGACAGCATTTGGTGGGTTTTCCAGCCTTGGATGATATTTCCACTCTAGTACATCTGCTTCTCTGAGCCTTTTGATCCCTACTTCCACCGTTTGCCACAGCAGTTCTGACATTCCTACTTCACTTAACATGAGCCATTGCTTCTTCCAAGCTTCCAAGAGCCATCCTAGCAGGTTATTGGCACCATCTCCTAGTATCTTTGCCAAGGTGTCACACCCTGTATTGTAGGAGAGTAGTCCCATATTGACAAACTTTCTGTTATCCAACTTTATGCCCTCTCTTGATCCAGAATACTCAGGATACTGTTCCAAATATGCTCCCCTGGCTCCTGCAAGTACACGCTGCTTAGGTCTTGTCATTCCTTCGAGGTGTAGTCCCTTTCCTCTCATGGCAGGCCCAATACTTCTCCAGCCAGGTTATGTTATGACTCAATACTATTTATTGGCCTAGGGGCATCATCTTGAAGGGGGAGTGCTAGCCTTTATCAGGGAGAGGTAGGCCGTTTCTACAGGCCCAGTGAATTCAGAGGGATCTAGAGACTCAAGATTTTATAGACCCAGATGTTCCTATTGCATGTCTCAGGATCTCACTTTGCCCCACTCAAGGCCCTGACTTTGGAGTAGCGAACTTCTTAGTATTGAGAATTCAATCTCCTCTGCAACACTGCTATTCTTATAATTAAATTCTGGGCCCAATCGCAGATTTTTCTGTCATCTGGCTACAGATGAGAGACTCTTTATATGCTGCCAAGAAGACAGCTAGCTTTCATACTTAGCCCTTAATTGGTGATTAATCACCTGTAGCCATCACTGCCTTTCTTCGATACATTGACTGCCTCCATCTACAGCTACCCAATTCTATCTTCCTTCCTTAAATTACTACTTGCCCCTAAATTGGCAATGCCTGACATATTCCCCTGGCAGTGCATTCACTTGCTGTAGTATCACATCCCAGTTCACCAGTGACAGTTCTAATAATTGTATCGCTATGACATGCCAGGGGCTACCCAAGCACTCGCTCCAACAGTGATGAGAATCCCATCGCCAGCCTGCTGAAGGGTCATCCAGCTCCAAAATTCCATTGTTTAGTCTGCTTTCTCTGACCACTCCTGGCATCAACTATCTTAGGGCAGGTTTCCTGGGAAACAGACTCTAAGATGGAGTTTTTCATTTTGTTTTTTTTTTCTGCAGGAAGTTTACTGGAAAGAGCACTCAGGATCAACACCTTGGGGGAATAAAAGAAGTAGGATTGGGCAAAGGGAAGAGTTGAACTGGGATGCAAGCTCAACAAAGCTGACTCAAAGGGATGCACTTGAGCAGTGATGGTTCTTCAGAGTTGTGACTCCTTGAAGCAAGGGGGCTGGGCATTTATACCTCTCACATAGACCAGTCACTGGATATGGGCCACCATCAGAGGAGGACATGTGACCTTGAGTGACTAGGATCTCTTTGCCTGAGGGCAATTCCCAAAGAGCAACTCAGCTAAGAACTGTCAGCGTCAACACTCCCAGGAGTTGGGGAATGAGTGCTTCAGTCCTAAAGGGGACCTAGGAGGCGCACCACAGTATCCACTGCAGTGTTTAATATATGTTTGGTGAATGGATGGTGTAATCTCCTAGTAGCACCTGAAGTCCTCTAACTTCAGGAGGAGGAGAAAGAATCACCATCAGCACAAAGCTGATTCCTAGGAGGTGGAGGTCAAACTTACCTCCATTCTCCAAACTTTTTACCAATTCCGACACTAGCCATCCTCTCCCTGGCACTCTCAACTTCTCTGCTGGGTTTGATAATTTGTTGCAATGGCCACACAGAACTCACAGACCATACTTGGAGTTAAATGGTTTATTGAGGAAGTAACAGGGTACAACTCAGGATCAGAATCAGGAAGCATGCAGGCAAAGTCTGGAAGGCTCCGCTGAAGAGAAGAACATATCCCACACTTTTTCAGTGCAGGACAGTTCTCTCAGCTACTCTCCACCCTGCAAGCAAGCAGCCCCTTCTCTCTGTCATGCACTCACCTTTTCAACCATACAGGCCCCCTCTCAGTTCCCTGAGGACAGGTCCCTTTTGGCCCCCTCAGGACAGGCCTCTCTGCCTTTGGCCTCTCTGCCGTCAGCCTCTCCACTGCTGACTGACCCAGCTCATAACTAGCGCAGCAGTTTTGTTCAGCTCTCTTAGCTGCATTCCCAGCAGTGGGTTTCTGCCGTCACCACCAACTCTGCCACAGGGCCCCTCCGGGCCTGTTGCTGCTGGCTCTGCCACAAGGCCCCTTCTGGGCCTATTGCTGTCTTCAGTGTTACAGCCCTTGACCTGTGTTACAGCTCTTTTAGGAGGCGCCTAACCTCTCTCTGTGCTTCTTCTCTCTACTTGCCTCTCTTGCTTTTTTTCCTTTTTGCTTCTTTCTTCCTTCTTCTGTCTGCCAACCCTCTGTGGAGCTGGCTGCATATATAAGCAAACTCCTGGTCAGTTTCAAGGCATGGCCCCCCACCAGGGCTACGAACAGACCGATCTCCTCTCGGTAAGCCACATTCACTTCATTTGCATAGTAGGCTATAGTCACTTCATTCACATAAGTATATTGACCAATCCCTGCAAGGTGCAGAAAACAGATCAATCACAGAGCAGGCTGCAGCCCAGGACTAGACAAAAACTATCAAACCATCTAGTAGTTTACAGCTTTCCTGGTGTCTTAGGCTGGGTTTTCTAGAGAAGCAAAACCAGAAAAACGTATAAATATAAACAGAGAGAGATTTATATCAAGGAAATGGCTGACATGGTTGTAGAGTCCATGGCTCAGGCTGGAGGCTTCTCCTGACTCATGTAGCTGCAGGGGCTGGTGAACCCAAGATTGACAGGTCAGACAGCAGGCCTCTGGGTCACGGCTGCGGATACCAACGAATCCCAAGATGGCAGGTAAGCTACTAGCTCAAGTCCCAAAAATTGGAGGTCAGACAAAAAGGAGCCAGCTGCAGGATCCAAGCAAGCAAAAGCCCCCCCAAGCCTTGTCAGAAAGTCCACCTATATTGGATGCAGGCTACACTCCCAAGGAAACTCCCTTTCAACTGATTGGCTGCTCACAACAGATCCCGTCATGGAGGTGATCACACTATATCAGATCTCATCATGGAGGTGATTACATCATTATATGACTCCCAAGCTACATCATAACTGTCAAACCACTTAAAATCATGGCCCAGCCAAGCTGACATACAACCTTAATGATCAAACCCAGGAAATGTTAACCTGGACAAAAGTATCAAGCCCTCTGGGGTAGAAAACTAGGGCAAAGGTAACTCTTCAGGGCTTAGGGGAAAAAAATCTCTCAAGCTGTTTTTCCAAAGAACCAAGGCAAAAGGCCACATAAAATTACTCACTTCACCACAGATGGATCACACTATCTATGGCTGTTTGGTTGGATGGATGGATGGAATTCTATTGAATCCCGCTAGATTAGTCTGAGCAATAACTGAATTAATCCTGAAAACCACTGGCATTTCCTAGCCAAGGATTTTCCCTTAATAAGAGCACTACACAATCAACAGATCTAGAAAAAGCAATTCCTTGGGGGCCTCTAAATTCTCAGTAATTAATAATGAATCATTAAAATCACAATTGAAATGGGCAATCATTAACCAAACAGAGTGAGGCACTGGTGATTCAGTGGCAGAATTCTTGACTTCTATGCGGGAGATCCAGGTTCAACTCCCAGCCAATGCACTTCATGCGTAGCCACCACCTGTCTGTCAGTGGAGGCCTGCATGCTGCTATGATGCTCAGTAGATTTCGGGAGAGCTTCCAGACCAAGATGGACTAGGAAGAAAGGCCTGGCAATCTACTTCCAAAAATCAGTCCGTGAAAACCCTGTGGATCACAATGGTCCAATCCACAACCAATCATGGGGATGGCACAGGACTGGGCAGACTTTCGTTCCATTGTGCAAGAGGTCATCATGAGTAGGGGGCCAACTCGACAGCAACTAACAACACCAGCAACCAAAATAAGATGGCCACAAAACACTACTTCTAAATTCTAATAAACTCCAGTCAGAATTAATGTCTTGTCAGAGGAGTCAGAGGAAATCCTCTTCCCTCAGGACTGATGTCTACCTACACCCCCAGGCCCTGGAACCCAGTGAATTTTAGAGGTCTGTGTCACTCTCAGGAGCCCTTGTGGCACAGTGGTTAAGAGCTCGGCTGCTAAGCAAAAGGTCAGCAGTTCAAATCCACTGGCTGCTCCTTGGAAACCCTATGGGGCAGCTCTAGTCTGTCCTATAGAATCACTATGAGTCGGAATCGACTCAACAGCAATGCTATTTTTTTTTTTTTTAATGTCATTCTCAGCGTTGCTTCCTTCAGCGTATTTTGCTAGACTGGATATACGGTACACTTACGAGGCTAAGCCCAGGCAAGAGAAGAGGAAAGGGAGAATTTCTTAACATCAGGAAACCTCTGGCATTGTTTCCAGATCAATTCAGGGATCCTCTCTGTTCTTCCCTAGTGATTTGTCAAATTGCTGGAGAAACTGGAGCATCTCCAGTTGTTAGAAAAGCTTGTCATTCTGGAGATTGATATCCTTGCATGCATTTAGCCTCCTGCATGGAGACAACTTGCAGGGACTGAATGCTGGTAGACCCATTAGATACTCACCCATATGAGGGCTATAAATTACTACTTCGAAAGTCCTAATTAAGTGGTTGAATATCTTATTTCCGACTTATGACTGTCACAGGGCTTTGTTTCTATAAATATGTGCTCCATCCAGATCCCTGCTGAGTCCCATGGTGAATGTGCCCCATCACCATCTCTTCAGGAAAGTTGCCTGAGGATCGCCAGAGGACAGCAAGACAGTGTTACAGACTCAAGTACATTTATTTCACAGACTCAAGGCTCCTGCTGACCTGAGGGCCTCGTGAAAAAAAACAAAACCAAATCCATTGCTGTGGAGTCCGTTCCAACTCATAGCAACCCTACAGGACAGAGTAGAACTGCCCCACAGGGTTTCCAAGGAGAGCTGGTGGATTTGAACTGCTGACCTTTTGGTTAGCAGCTGCAGCTCTTAACCACTGTGCTACCCGGGCTCGTGAATGTTAGAAGATATATTTAGACAACCCCCCAGAGGGCATGGAGAATGGGTGTTTCTTGGAGTAGTGGCCTGAATGAGGGATATTTTGTATAATTTTTCTCTGGGACCTGTAATGATAAATTTACTGAACCAGTGATATGCTGAGTCAGAATGGAACTTCTCCCTTTTCTTTATTCTCCATTGTCCACCAAGCCACATAGATTCTAACTCTGTAACCAACCTCCCCATTCCCCTGATGTGCTCTGGTTCAGCCTTCGTTAACCCTCCTGGTCAGCTGCAACAGGTTCCCCTTTGGTCTCTAACTCCAGTCTCTCTCTTTAATGCGTTCTCACTGATGGCACCAAGGAGCAGCTTGGAGAGCGGGTGTGGGGTGTGTGTGTGTGTGTGTGTGTGTGTGTGTGTACAGCATTTTACTGTGTTCTATTGTTCATTTTTGTATGTAAATCATTTCAGTTCTCTGGGAACTCGTAGCATGAAAGATATGGGTTAATATAATGGCATTTCAATGAGAAAAACTTCTATATAAGAGGTAGCTAATGTTACAGAAGTCAAATATAGACATACAGAGGCCTAAAATGTAAGCTGCTTTGGGAGAAATTACTCTCTGCATCACACTTTTGCCCAAGGTCAAAGGGTACTATTTGGACTGAATTGTGTCCCCCCAAAAATTAGGATGAAGTCCTAACCCCTGGTACCTGTGAACATGACCTTGTTTGGAAACAAGGTCATTGATGATGTTTTTGGTTACTATGAGGTCATACCAGAGGAGGGTGGGTCCTAACCCTCTCTGAGTGGTGTCCTATAAAAGAGGAGAAGAGACACAGAGAGACAGACAGAGGGGAAGTGTTTGTGTGATGACAGAGATAGGCAGAAATCCAAGGAATGCCTAGAGCTACCAGAAGCTGAGACAGACAAGAAAGGATCGTCCCCTAGATCCTTCAGAGAGAAGATGGCCCTGTCAATACCATGGCTGTGGGTTACTAGCCTTCAGAGCTGAGACAATAAATGTCTGTTCTTATAAGCCGCCCAGTTCATGGGACTTCGTTAGGGCAGCCTTAGGAGGCTAATATAGGCCTTACCCAGCCCCTCTGTTGACATCAGTGGCCTCCTCTGTTCCCTTCCTTTCCCCAGCCAGGAATGCATTATGTCGGTTCTTATATCTACTGCTTTACGATCTTCCTTATAGAGTCTAGTTTCCCAACCTGACTCCTCAATATATTGTAACCCACGATCTTCAAGGCCACATGCTGGACTTCACACACAGACTTTAAGGTTCATCCTGAGTGGCAGGCAGCCTGGAATGACTGAAGGGGTCTGGGATTTCAGTAACCTAATTGATGCTGTTGTGAAAAGTGTATGTTTTAAAAAAAAAAAAAGATGATAAGAACCCATCTAAAATGCAAACTTTCTCATTATGAGCCTTGCAATTCATTGTGGGATTGGCGTATGATTATAGAAGGGCCCTGAATTAAGACAAGAGTAGAGACGATGGTGAAGGATGAGCAGTAAGGCACAGGTGTTTGCATTCCTTTATGTCGCAAACTCATTGAGTGCCCACTGTGTGTGGGTGCCGCAGGCCCACTGGGGAGCAAAACCTACATACTCCCTGCATTCTAGGTGCTTCTTCTGGAAAAAAATACTAATCAAATCATCAGAAACTATATATAATGTGTATATAACAACAAACTCTGGGCAGTTCTATGAGCGGAAAGTCCAGAAAGCTGTAAGAGTGAACACAGCTTGTTCTGATCTGGTCTGGGTGGGCAGGGAAGGTGTGTGTGAGGACTGACCTTTGAGTCTATGCCATATAGAATCTGCAGTCTCTCGGCCAACACTCGTCTGCTCCACCACCAAGACTGGAAGCCTGGAGACTATATTTTCCAGACTCCCAATGGGAGGCACTGGCAGGAGATGGGAAAGCAGGGAGAAGGCATGCGTTCTCCTGATTCTGCTGTCACATCTGGCGGTGGCAATGGCAACAGGAGCAGGGACAGCATGGACTAAAGCAGTAACGGCAGCAGCAGCAGGGAAGACGCTTGGGTTCCTGCTCTGGCAGCCCAGTTCCAGCAGCAGCAGCAGCTTCAGCAGCCAGCAGTTGTGGGCCCCAGCTAACACTATTTTCTCTCCTATGCATCCAGCCCAAGAGGTGGAGTGGCTTCTCTGAGTAACTTTGCCTTCCCCTTTCTCCTTTTCCACCCTCCAAGACCTTCATTACCAATTGTCTGTATTAAATTCCATCTGCTTAAAAAATCTAGAGTAGTTTTTACTTTCGTGACCAAACACAAAGTGATATAATGCTTAGCACCTGCAGTAGCCCCAGAAAGCTAATTCAGTGATCAGAATCAGGGATGGGTTCTCTGAGCTGAGTTGGCTTGAATGCGGTGATGACCTCAGTGCCAGTGGAAAATGGAATGCTGGTAGTCCATGGCATGTAGCAGCAAATGCTTACTTAAATTATTACCACTGGTTTCCTGGGATGAAGTGCTTTGCCATGGCACTTCTATCACAGTGCAAAAAGAAACTCTTGTCTCTTATAGCCAAAGAGCTGGTTTAGCTGAAAAGTCAGACTTAAAATCTGATCCTGTAGGTTGCAGAATTATAATTAACAGATCCACCAGGTCTCTTATGTGACATATGAGTCTATAATCAATCACCCAATCAAGTTACTATTCTAGATCTTGGGATATAAAGGTGAACAAGACCAACAGTGTTTCTACCCTCAGAGAAGTCCATGCAAAGATATGGAGGAAAGGCATTCTGAGCAGAGGGAACAGCAGGTGCAAAGCCCTGAGATGGTGTGAGCTTGGTGTATGTGAGGGAAAGAAAAAAAGCTGGTGTGGCTGAAGTATAGTGAATGCGGAGGAGGGCAGACGGAGATGGGCCAGAGATGCAGGGAGGGATCAGGGCTCGGAAGCCATAGTGAAGAGTTATTTCACAAAAGCCATTTGAAAGTGCTAAGCACGACAGTATCACAATCAAATGTAAATTTTAAAAAGATCACCGTGGCTGCTACGTGGAGGGATAGACTATAAAAGGCAAGACGAGAGTCTATGGTGGCATTCTAACCAGATTGTTCCTGGGAAGAAGCCTTGGCTGCCTCTGGCTGCCTAGTCTCCGTTGTATCCTGTCCACTTTCCAAAGCTGGCTCTCCAGCCTTCCCTTCTTCTACAAGCTACTTACTATGAGTTACCTAGTAGCTTCTATGAGGTACATAATATCTTTGCATCTTAAGCTGGGTTCGCTCAAGGAGCAAAACCAGTGAAGCATATATATTTAAATACATAGAGAGAGAGAGAGGTTTATTTCAAGGAAATGGCTCACGCAGTTGTGGAGGCTGGCCAGTCCCAAATCCGTGGGTCAGGCAACAGGCAAGACTTCTTCCAACTCAAGTTGTTTCAGGGGCTGATGAACCCAAAATTTGCAGGTCAGGCATCAAGCTGCTGGCTCACAGGGTTGTGGGAGCTGACAATACAAAATCTGCAGGTCAGGCGGCAGGTTGCTGGTTCATGGCCCAAGAACCAGAGGTCAGAGGATGATGAGACAGATGCAGAACTGAGAGACAGAGAGTTTTGCCAGAACATCCATATATATATTGGATGCAGGCCATACACCCCAAGGAAACTCCCCTTCCAACCAATTGGTTGCTCACATCAGATCACAAAATGGAGGATGATTATACAGTATCTTCCAAACCACTGAGAATCATGGCCTAGCAAGTTGACACATAACATTAACCATCACATCTTGTAATAAATATTTTCTGCTTAAGTTAACCAGAATTGGTTAACCCTGTGGGGCCATTCTATTCTATCCTATAGGGCCACTATAAGTCAGTATCAACTTGACAACAGTGGGTTTTTGGCTTTTTTTGTTGTTTTTGTTAGCTGCTGTTGAGTTGACACCAATTCATTGTGACCTTATGTACAAAAGAATGAAGCAATGCACGGTCCTATGTCATTCTCACAATTACCAGCACGTTCGAGTCCATGGTTTCAGCTATTGTGCCGATCCATCTCACCGAGGGTCTTCAATGCCCTCACTTCACCATACATTATGTCCTCCTCTAGCAACTGATCCCTCCTGATGATGTCCAAAGCAAGCAAACAGTACAATGTTCTGTTGCAGTCCGTATGGTTCTCACTGGCTAATTTTCAGAAGTAGATTTCCAGGACTGTCTTCTTAGTCTAGAAGCTCTGCTGAAACCTGTCCACCATGGTGACCCTGCTGGTATCTGAAATAGCAGTGGCACAGCTTCCAGCATCATAGCAACACACAAGACATCACAGTACGACAAACTGACAGACAGTGGTGGTATAAGCTGAACAGCATCCTATAAAAGTGTTTACTGGAAACAGGTAAAATTTAGATGGCCAGGGGAAAAAAAGTACGAGTTTCCATTAAAAAACAAAACAAAACAAAACGTGCTGATGATGCACAGAGCCTGGAATGGTTGTGGCATGTTCAAAGAACAGGAAAGATGCTGGCCAAATCATAGTAGAAGGGCCAGTTAGGAAGTGGAGGAGATGTGGGCTTGGCTAGAAATGCCTGGCAAAGAAAATGGAAGACACTGAACTTTTCTTGGCTGGGGAAAAGTCTGATGGAAATATTGTCTAAACAGTGACATGCAATTGGGTTGGAGCAGGCATGAATTTTGGAGTACTCTGAGGAACACTGGTGATGCAGTGGTTAAGCCAGCTGCTCCATGGGGGAAAGATGTGGCAGTCTACTTCTATACAGATCACAGCCATGGAAACCCTGTGGGACAGCTCTACTCTGTCCTATAGGGTGGCTATGAATTGAAATCGACTCAACGGCAGTGGGTTTGGTTTTCGTTTTAGAGGTGATGTTAATGGAGAGTAAAGAGACAGATAGAAATTTTTAAAAATTAGTGATGTACTAGTTGACTTTGTAATGAAAGGTGAAAGAGAAATAAATCATAATCATGCTCACAAAATTCAAAGAAAGCTGTTAATGAGAGAATTACCAACATCCAAGTTGTGAACATCCCATGAAAGAGAAGAGCCGTGGTGTCCTGGGCCCTTTCTGTTGTCCTGCAGGAGGGAACAGCACGGCTTGTTACCGGAAGGGAACTCTCAAATCTAATGAATAACTTTTTTCTTCTTTAGAAGGATCGTGCATTTTTGCTGATGCAACTCAGTTTAATCAATATGGGAAAATTTATTTTTCAGATGTACACACATCCTTTTTAAGAGCCTTTTCTCCCTCTTCCCTCTCATCTAACTTTTGCTCAGTCATCTCAGGAAAATGTCCCTCCCTCTTGACCGCTTTTTCTTCCATTTGTGAGCCAAAGAAAAATGACTCTAATCATGAACGATAAGCTTAAAGCAGTGCCAGTGATACAATCATATGTGGAAAAAGGAAAGTCATATGTTAGGAAATGAGATCCAACGTCATAAAGAACCAGCAGCACTGAATTAGAAAGCCTTGGAAGAGTCCAAACTCCCCTCCAGAAATTCCACCACAGTACCCATCTATATTTTCATTCTGCTTTAATTAAATCTATTTTTCCACTGCACCATCATTTATATAAACGAAAAACTTTCCTTAATCTCAGGGATAGGAGATTATACTGCTTACATAAATGCTAATATTTCAGTGGAAATGGTTTTTTTTTACTAATTTTTTTTTGCAAAGATACAATATGGTGCCTATATTATGAGTTTAAATGACTTTAGTAGGCTGGCCTAACTACCTAGCTGCATTTATAATGGCATTTCTATGAGAAATGCGTTACATCTTCAAACAGACTTTCAAGCTGATCTCTGGGAATCTAGAAGGTCCCTGGATGTCGCAAATGGTTCGCAGTTGAATATTAACCTTTAGGAGCTCTGCTGGCACAGTGGTTAAGCGCTATGGCTGTTAACCCAAAGGTCAAATCCTCTAGCTGCTCCTTGGAAACCCTATGAGGAAGTTCTACTCAGACCCGTAGGGTTGCTATGAGTTGGAATTGACTTGATGGCAACAGTTTTTGGTATTAACCTTTAGGTGATTCAGACCAACCCAGTGGTGCCATGGAAGAAAGGCCTGGAGATCTGCTTCTGTAAAGATTTAAGCCAAGAAAACCTTATAAAGCAGCTCTACTCTGACAGACATGGGGTCACCATGAGTCAGAGTCGACTTGACAGTAACAGGTTTGGTTTTGGGTTGGTTGATTTTTGAGAGTAGAACGCTGCTTAAACTCCTAATAAGAAGATTCAAAGAGAAATATGTAATTGCGCAATTATTTTAAGTATGTTGTTGTTACTGCGGTCGAGTCGTTTCTGACTCAGAGTGACCCGATAGAACAGAGTAGAACTTCCCCATAGAGTTCCCAAGGAGCAGCTGGTGGATTTGAACTGCTGACATTTTGGTTAGCAGCCATAGCTCTTAACCACTGCACCACCAGGGCTCCATTTTATGTGTAGTGATGGAGAACTCCAACAAGCATGTGTAATGCATGTGACTTCCTTCCCTTGTCACTTAATTGGTTTTGGTAAGCAGTCAGTTTTTTATTTGTTGTTCTTAAGCTGTCATTATGAATTCCGCTCGCTTGCAGAGTGGAGGGGAAAAAAACGAGCTGGAGGTGTGGATTTTGCTGCGTGAGTTTTCTAAACACATTTACTAACGCTCCTTAAATTATTACCCTCAAAGCTGGGTGTCTCCCTCAGTTTAGAGCGTCTTCTCACTTGCCTCAGCACCACCACCTCACTTTTATTGTCCGTATAACCGAATGCAGCTGCATTTATTTACGTTTTTTAAATGAACGAAACTCTTAACTCGTTGCCATATTGGAGCATCTAAAAATGCCCCATTTAAAATCATCCTCACAGCTACATCTGCATGGGTGGCAGCTGAATTAGCCCCAATTTGTAGCAGAGTTGTTGGTTTTCAAGGGAAATTTTTGAGTGAAAATGAAGAGTTTCAAAAGCCTTATTATTGAGTGACACAGAAGAAATTATTTGGGTTGCATTTCAAGTTTCCAACTGAAATTTCAAGTCAAGGCCATGAGACAAAAGCCACAGGAGCAAAATGGAATGAGAGAGCAGCTATATTTCCATTTCAGACTTGCCATAGGCTGCTTCCCAGTAACTAGATGATCTTCTTCGGAACTTTTGGCAATGGTGAAGATTAGTGTCTTAGTCATCTAGTGCTGCTATAACAGAAATACCACAAGTGGACAGATTGAACAAAGAGAAATCTATTCTCTCACAGTCAAAGAGGATGAAAGTCCGAATTCAGGGTGCCAGCTCCAGGTGAAGGCTCTGGGGGAAGGTCCTTGTCATCAATCTTCATCTGGTTTTGGAATTTCTCAGCACAGGGACCTCGGGTCCAAAGGACAGGCTCCCCTCCTGGTTCTTCATTCTTGGTAGCATGAGGTCCCCCTGTCTTTCTGTTTGCTTCTCTCTTGTATATCTCAAAAGAGTGACTCAAGATACAACCTAATCTTGTCGATTGAGTCCTGCCTCATGAACATAACTGCCTGTAATCCAGCCTTATTTACATTATAGAGGTAGGATTTACAACACAAAAGAAAATCACATTAGATCACAAAATGGTGGATAATCACACAATACTGTCCTAGCGAAGTTGACACACATTTTTGGGAGACACAAATCAATCCATAACAATCAGAAATTTTGTAGCTATGACTCATACTTCAAGGCCAGCCTTCCAGTTACCCACATTATATGATCTGAAAAGCATCCATTCATTTGCTAACATTTATCCAGAACCTACTATGTGTAAGGGGCACTGGAGTCAGTGGATCAACTCCCAGCCAATGCACTTCATGCACAGCCACCACTTATCTGTCAGTGCAGGCATGAGTGTTGTTACGATGCTGAGCGGTTTCGGCAGAGTTTCCAGACTAAGACAAACTAGAAAGAAAGGTCTGGTGATCTACTTCCAAAAATCAGCCAGGGAAAACGTTATAGATCACAACAGTCTGATCGACAGACGATAATGGGGATGGCATAGGACCGGGCAACATTTCACTCCACTGTGCTTGGAGTCGCCATGAGTCAGGGGCAGTTAACAAAAGCAACAACTGTGTGTTAAGCCATGTGTTTCGGAGACAGAGAGATACAGAAGCGAATAAAATTCAGCAGCTGTACTCAATGTGCTCGCAGTTTGCAGGGAAAGGAATTAGCTACAATATAAAGCAGAGTAAGAGTAAGTACTACAGTAGAAGATTAAGCAAAATGCTCTGAAAAGACAGAGTAGGGATCAATTAATTCCAAGTAGGTGGCTCAGGGAAAACTACGTGGAAAGGTGGGCTTGAATGGAAACTGAAGAGTAAGGAAGATTCTACAGACAGAGAAGTGAAAAGCATTTCTGGTTGTGGAGAAAGCATAAGCAAAAACATGGAGGTGTGAATGGTACATTCTGGAATGAGCGTGTAGTTCAGTGAGACCGAAGTGTGGGGCACAGGCAGACACGTGGGCAAGGAAGCTGGGAGGTAGACTGGGGCTAGGTGCTGGAGGCTCTTAAAGCCACAACCAGGAATTGAACCAGATACTTCGGGCAATAGGGAGCCACTGAAGACTCTGAGGAGGTTAAAACTAACTGACTTATGTCTGATTTCTATTCCTTAGATCTACCCTGTCTCACACCCCGTGTCCTCAACTTTAGTTGAGAAAATGAAGTTCCTTTCAAATATCAGCAGGGTTACTTATAGTGGACAGGTTTCAGTGGAGCTTCCAGACTAAGAAAGGCTAAGAAGAAAGGTCTGTTTCTGAAAACCAGCCAATGAAAACCTATGGATCAAAACATCCGACTGGCTCACTTTGGACACATCATCGGGAGGGAGCACTTGCTAGAGGAGGACATCACGTTCGGTGAAGTAGAGAGCCAACGAGGGTAGAGGGGACCCTTGGTGAGATGGATTGGCAAAATAGCTGCAGCAATGGACTCGAACATGCCAGCAATTGTGAGAAAGATGCAGGACCAGACAACATTTCATTCTGTTGTACATAAGGTCACCGTAAGTCGGATTCGACTCAACAGCAGCTACCTATCAATCTATCTAATAATTAGTTTGCTAAGTTAGCCCAGTAGAGGACAGGGACATAAGAAAATGAAACACAAGACAGGTAAACACTGAAGAAAGTACGGGTTCAGCAGCACAGGCTGCTCTGTGTCTGTGGGCACCTCAAGCTTCTGAAGAGATTGAACTGGCATGGTGCTTGCCTACAGGCTGATTAGTACCTGCCAGCGTAGCACTTGCATCTGCTACTGGCATAGGGATGGAAGGAGCATTTATGCAGAAGAAGCCAGCCTCCAGGACTGGTTCACGCAGATTCAGTCCTACCTGTGAGCCAAAATACCAGCCCCTCTAACAAAGCTGTGAAAGGTGAGAGAGGTAATGTGTCAAGTTTGTGAAAGTCTTGAGGAAGCTCAGGTGGAAGACACTGCCTACGGTATATAATAATATGGTATATAATAATGGAGGCTACATTTAGACTTAAAATGAGAAGGAACAGCTGCAAACACCCATTAGTAATCAGAACATGGGATGTACAAAGTATGAATCCAGAAAAATTAGAAATCATCAGAAATGAAATGGAATGCATAAACATCAATAACCTAGGCATTAGGTAGCTGAAATGGACTAGTATTGGCCATTTTAAGTCAGACAATCTTACAGTCTACTGTGCCGGGAATGACAACTTGAAGAAGAATGGCATCGCATTCATCGTCAAAGAGAACATTTCAGGATGTATTCTGAAGCACAATGCTGTCAGTGGATAGGATAATATCCATACGCCTACAAGGAAGACCAGTTAATATGACTATTATTCAAATTTACACATCAACCACTAAGGCCAAAGACGAAGAATTTGAAGATATTTACCAACTTCTGCAGTCTGAAATTGACTGAACATGCAATCAGGATGCATTGATAATAACTGGTGATTGGAATGCAAAAGTTAGGAACAAAGAAGAAGTATCAGTAGTTGAAAAATATAGCCTTTGTGATAGAAATGATGCTGGAGATGGCATGATAGAATTTTGTAAGACCAATGACTTCTTCATCGCAAATACCTTTTTTCAACAACATAAACAGTGACTACACACGTGGACCTCGCCAGATGGAATACACAGGAATCAAATTGACTACATCTGTGGAAAGAGAAGATGGAAAAGTTCACTATCATTAGTCAGAACAAGGGCAAGGGCTGACTGCAGAACAGATCATCAATTGCTCACATGCAAGTTCAAGTTGAAAATGAAGAAAATTAGAACAAGTATAACGAGAGCCAAAGTACGACCTTGAGTATATCCTACCTGAATTTACAGATCATCTCAAGAATAGATTTGATGCATTGAACGCTAATGACCAAAGACCAGACGAGTTGTGGAATGACATCAAAGACACCATACATGAAGAAAGCAAGAGGTCATTAAAAAGACAGGAAAGAAAGAAAAGACCAAAATGGATGTCAGGAGAGACTCTGAAACTTGTTCTTGCATGTCAAGTAGCTAAAGTGAAAGGAAGAAATGATGAAGTAAAAGAGCTGAACAGAAGATTTCAAAAGATGGCACGAGAAGTCAAAGTAAAGTATTATAATGACGTATAAAGACCTGGAGATAGAAAACCAAAAGGGAAGAACATGCTCGGAATTTCTCAAGCTGAAAGAACTGAAGAAAAATTCAAGCCTCAAGTTGCAATACTGAAGAATTCCATGGCGAAAATACTGAAGGATGCAGGAAGCATCAAAAGAAGATGGAAGGAATACACAGAGTCACTATACCAAAAAGAGCTGGTCGACATTCAACCATTTCAGGAGGTAGCATATGTGATGGTTAAGACTATGTGTCAACTTGGCTGGGCCATGATTCTCAGTGTTTTGGTAGTCATGTGATGTTGTGGTCACTTCCTGTTGAGATATGATATGTGATCACCCCCATGATGGGATCTGCTTTGAGTAGCCAATCGGTTGAAGGGGAGTTTCCTTGTGTGTGTGGCCTGCATTGAGTCTGGGCGCACGTTCTAGCAGGGCTCGGGGGCTTTTGCTCATTCTGGATCCTGCAGCTGGCTCCTGTTCATCTGACCTCTGGTTTTTGGGACTTGAGCTAGCAGTTTAACTGCAGTCTTGCCTGACGATCTTGGGGTTCACTGATCTTCACAGCTACGTGAATCAGGAGAAGCCTCTATCCTGACCTACATAAGATACAAATGCTAGTGAAAAATTGCATATGAACAGCCAAATGCAATTTGGGACTTAATTTATGGTACTTAGTTTACTCCATACACAATAAATAACTGAACAATCATTCTAGAATAGAGATGCATAGAAACTTCACAAACAAAATATTATAATATATAAACTTCGTAAACAAGATTTTGCAGCATATTCTCTAACCCCTTCCAGCCTTCTTGTTGAAAACAACCTTACCCTAGGCTCTAAACAACTGCAGAGGATGAGTTCAGCAGAAGCTCTGCCCAAGTCCCTGGGTGGTGCAAATGGTTAACACACTCAGCTGCTAACCAAAAGGTTGGAGGTTCAAGTCTACCCAGAGGTACCTCAGAAGAAAAACTTGGCAATCTACTTCCAAAAAATCAGCCACTGAAAACTCTGTGGAGCACAGTTCTATTCTGACACACATGGGGTTGCCATGAGTTGGGAGTCCATTCAATGGCAACTGTTTTGTTGTCTGTTTGTTTTTATGCCCAGGTTCCAGATTTAACAGAAGTGCAATCCTCCATTTCCCCAGAAGAGCAACTGCTTTCTATGCCTCCATGGCATGATGGGAGGACACAAAGCAGACACTCAGCACCACCAATGCTGTGTTCCCTCAGTGGAGCTGCAGGTTTGCTTTGGCCAAACAGTCTTGGCTTCCAGCCTACTTCAGCATGTAAGAATTTAGGGATTATATCTCTAATCCCTTACGCAAATCACACCTGGAGGGCATGAAGGCAGAATCCATAAGAAAGAACATCTTATTTTAGCAGGTTAGGCATAAGTACAGAGTTCCAAGGAATATGCAAAGCATCTCTTTATTCTCCCCATGGAATCCTGTGTCAGTCCACAGAGAACCTCTCAAGTGGGCAATGGGGAAGAAACTTCTCTCTTGGCCTCCCTACCTCTTCTACCCCATAATTCCCTCAGTCCTGTTCCACCAACTGTCCCCCACAAGGTCCTAGCCTCATGTTGGAGGCTCTGTCTGAGTCTGCAGGAGGCTACAGATCCTTCTGACCATTCAGAGTAGTGTATCTCCAAGACAGTCCTTTCTTCTTGCTAATATTGACCATTTTTGATAGCACTCTTGCTTCACATCTAAATCCCTGGCTTGATAAAATGAAGAAATAATAATTTGGCATCTCTCCACTGCCCATGCCTGAATTTGTTTCTTCTGCTACATTTCCTTTTGCATTCATATTTCTTGCTAACATGCTGATACATAAATACACTGGCAGGTTGACACAGACTGTTGTATCAAAGGAGACACTCTGTTTCTCTGTGCCACTGGAGGGGTGGATCCCAGTGCAATACAAACACAGTAAGAACAAAGCTCAACAGTTGCTTTGGATTAAAACAAGCTGGCAGCCAAGGCTCACACGGCCATCTGACAGATCAGACACCCTGATTTTCCATTTCAGGTGGGAGCAGTGAGAGTGGCCGGGAGACGTTTCCCTGCAATTTCCATCTCTTCTGCCTCCAAATGGCACATAGACCATGACATAAATGACATCAGCAGTCAGCCTTCCTTAGGCACATGGGCAAACAGCTCTTGGGAAAGACCATAAAGAAGCTCAAAATTCTCTAAATTTAATTCTCAATTGCATCATTAGCTTCTTGGATGACCATGCATTTGGGATATTTGTGATATGACTCATATGTGACATTATTAACTACTTTATTATTGTTTATTAAGAAAAAAAAAAAACATTGCTGTCAAGTCAATTCCGACTCATAGCAACCCTACAGGACAGAGCAGAACTGCCCCCATAGGGTTTCAAAGGAGTCACTGGTGCATTTGAACTGCCAACCTTTTGGTTAGCAGCCTAGCTATAGGTTTCAGGTTTAATTCTTTTTTTAAAAAATAAATTTTTGTCTTTATATTATGAGTTAAAAAAATACATAATCATGTCTAAAAAACAGTATTCTGCTGAACAAAATGAGCCAATCACCAGAAGGACAAATATTGTATGACCTCACTTATATAAAAAGACAAGAAAAGGCAAATGTATAGAGACCAAAGTTTATTAGTAGGTACCAGGAGTGGGAGGGAGGGGGGAAAAGCAGGCTAATGGTGATGGAAAAGTCACATTGATTAAGGGTAGGGTTGCACAGCTGATTATTTAACTGCTGTCAATAGGTTGTACCCCTGTAAAAAGTAGAATTGGCAAAAGTTGTGTGATAGATATATTTACAACAACAACCAAAAAACAATAGTAGCTGCTGAGGCTGCTTATGCACAACCAAACACCTCATGGGATTTGGTTCCTTGGTTTGGAGGTTTAGGTCATGTTGCATGGGACATCCCAGTTAATCGGCCTAATAACGTGTTTAGTGCTTCTGTTCCACCTCCTAGCTCATTGCATAGTGCCTGGGATCTTAAAAGCTTGCAATTGGCCATCCAAGGTACAACAATTGGTCACTATTCACCCAGAGCAGCAGAGGAAGAAGGAGAGTAAGGAATAGGAGGGGGATATGGAATGTGTGGCTAATTGCCTCCCTGAACAACTGCCTCCTTTGCCATGAGACCAGAAGAACTGGATGATGCCTGGCTACCATTATCGAACATTCTGACCAAACATTTCATAGAAGAATCCTGATCAGAAGGGGGAAAATAAAGAACAGAATTCAAAATTTCATAGACTCTAGACTTTCTGGAGCCATGAAGGGTAGATGAACCCCTGAACCTATTTCCCTGAGATGATCTTTAAACCTTAAACCAAAAATATCCCCTGAAGTCATCTTAAAACTGAGCAATAGTTTAGCTTAACTAGTAAGGAATGTCTACTTTGAGCATTATGCTCTTTTAAGAACTATCTATATGGGATCAAATTTGACAATAGCAACTCAAAAGATTTAGATAGGAGCCTTAGGGGTCTGTGAGTTTATGTTAATGAGGCAGGAACAACTCAGAAAAGGAGGGTGAGAATGGTTGCACAACTCGAAGAATATAATCAATGTCCCTAAATTGTACATGTAGGAACTGTTGAGTTGGTTTATGTTTTGTTGTGCATATTCTCAACAACAGCAAATAAATGAAATGTAGGGGAAAAAACACATAATCATTACAGAAAACTTGGAAATACAAAAGAAAAAAAAACAAATTATCTATAACCCTGTGGCCTAAAGATAACTATTATTAACATCAGGTATTTCCCTTTTAGTTTTTTTGTGTGTGCTTGTGTGTGTGCTAAGCGTGTTAAGTACACACACAAATATATATATAAAACCAAAACCAAATCAGTAGCTATCGAGTTGATTCTGACTCCTGGTGACCCCATGTGTTGCAGAGTAGAATTACACACCACAAGGTTTTCACGGCTGTAAGCTTTTGGAACAGGATCACCAGGCCTTTCTTCTAAAGTGCCTCTGGATGGGTTAGAACCGCCAACCTTTCAGTTAGTAGTCAAGTGCTTAACCATTTGTGTCACCCAGGAACTGACTGACTCTCTCTATAGATGATGGATGGATAGATGGATGGGTGGATGGGTGGGTAGGTGGATGGATAGATGGATGGGTGGCTGGGTGGGTAACTGGGTGGATGGATAGATGGACAGACGGATGGATGAATGGACAGATGGACTGATGGACAGATGGATGGATGGGCAGACGGATGGATGGATGGATGGATGGATGGGTGGGTGGGTGGGTGGATGCATGGATGGGTGGATGGGTCGACGGATATTTGTGTGTGTGTAATTTTTTTTTTTTTTTTTTTACAAATTCTATGTATTGTGTCCTACTTGTATTGCCTACAATTATATCAAGGTCAATTTTCCATGACTTTAAAAGTCTTTTTAGAAACCACTTTGCATGAAAATCTGCATAATATTCCATCATAGGCTTTCAGTAAAACCATGTTGCTCTATAAATACAGAGAGGAGCTACTGGTAACAACGTATTTCTCAAACAGACACTGTTATCAACATGGAACAGCCCCTGTTTTAAGGTTTGTTGTCTTAGTGACAACTATCAGGCCAAGTTCTCAGTTTCATTCAACAGCCATTTTGCTGATGCTTTAATGAAATGAAGGAGCCCTGGTGACACAGTGGTTAAAGACTCTGCTGCTGACCGAAAGGTGGGCGGTTCGAACCTACCAGCCACTCCACGGGAGAGACTCATGGCAGTCAGCTTCCGTAAAGATCACAACCTTGCAACCTTATGGGGCAGTTCTACTCTGTCCTATAAGATCGCTAGGAGTCAGAATAGACTCCACAGCAACGGGTTGGGTTTTGGAAACCCTGGTGGTGTAGTGGTTAAGAGCTCGGCTGCTAACCAAAAGGTCGGCAGTCCAAATCCACTAGCCACTCCTTGGAAACCCTATGGGGCAGTTCTACTCTGTCCTATAGGGTCACTATGAGTCAGAATCTACTCGACGGCAATGGGTATATTTATGAAATGAAGAATGTGAAGCCTCCCGCAGTAAGAAACAGTACTTTCTCTCTCTCTGTCAGGATTAAAAAATTATCTAAAGTGGCTCACACAATTCCTTGAGCAGATGGGTGGCAAATAAATACCACTGTTTCCCACATCAGTCAGTCCCAGGCTTGGCAGCAGGCTAGAGCCCCCTACGGAGTCCTCCCTCATCAGCACAGAGCCTAGTGGGTAAGATCTGCGCCAGATTTGTCTTCGTCTCCCTCGAGCACCTGTCCCGGCACTTTGCACACACATAGTGAGCATGCAATAATATTCATCAGGCATTTCTGAGCACCTACTTTTGGTGTAGAGTCCCTTGTTGGTACAAAGGGTTAACACATTTGACTACTAACCGAAAGGTCGGTGGTTCGAGTCCACCCAGAGGCACCTCAGAAGAAAGGCCTAGTGATCTACTTCCAAAAAATCTGCTACTGCAAACCCTGTGGAGCACAGTTCCACTCCGACACACACGGGGGCGCCATGAGTTGAATCAGCTCAACAGGAACTGGTACTTGTTTTTGGGTTTTGCTTTTTTTTTTTTTACTTTTGGTGTACACTGTGCCAGATACTGAAAAGAAAGTGTTTGTTTAATTTATGTGTATATTTATGAAAATATAAACAACAAAACCTTCACCAATTCAACAATTTCCACATGTACAATTCAGTGACATTGATTACTTCATGTTTTACAACTTTTATCACTATCTTTCTCCAAATTATTTCAGGAGGAATTTTTATTTCAAATTCTGTGGGGAGATAACATACATTCATAATAATTAAAGAAAAACAGAAAGCATAACTACATTAAGAGAATCCGCTGTGTCCCTATCTTGGCCTCAAACCTACGGCCCCAGTGTGAGGCCAGACATGGGCCCACCAGCAGAGGCGGAGGGCGAGAGGGAAACCTGAGGGCTCTCCAGGCATCTAGTGATGCCAGGATGTGGCGGGACTGCACAGTGTCTCCTGGAAGCATCCCTGTCTCCTGCCTCCTCTGCCTCAACAGTTCCCAACTCTTGGCTAGTACTTTCTGGCTCCTACTCTGATCCCTTTTCTGCTCAGCTTTTGGCTCCGTTCACGCATACTCCCAGGAACCTTACTCCTTTAATCTCATTGTTTTACCCCCTTGTAACTCAGACTGGGGATTTCCTGGGTGGCGCAATCGGTTAAGTGCTCGACCACTAGCCAAAAGGTTGGGGTTTTGAGCCCACCTAGAGGCACCTTGGAAGAAAGTCCTGGTGATCTGCTTCCAAAAGGTCACAGCCTTAAAAACCCTATGGAGCAGACACATGGGGTCACCATGAGTTGGAATCGACTTGACAGCAACTAACATCAACAACAACTCAGGCTGGACCTGATGCTCACAGACACCCAACCCCTGAACACCACTGATCTTGCTGTGTTCCATGTCATTCTAGGTAGGTATAATGGTCACGGCCAACAGAAGCTAGCACCTCACCCCTCGTCCATGGTGTGGGACATGCTGCTGTCACATGTGTATGTGTAGAGCAGAACATAACTACCATCACTGTGACATACACAC
Source organism: Dugong dugon (assembly GCA_030035585.1). NCBI lineage: Eukaryota > Metazoa > Chordata > Mammalia > Sirenia > Dugongidae > Dugong > Dugong dugon. The sequence goes on along the minus strand of CM057469.1, from coordinate 13,886,436 downwards.
ATTGATGGGCTGGCCCAGCTGGAGATTCAAAATTACATACCCTGACCGGGGAAGGCTAATGTCCTTCACTTGGGAGAGGGGAGATTCAGGCAAACGTGTGGGGTGGGACGAGTCCTCCCAGGCCTTGGGTGCCAAACCAAAGAAACAAAAGAACTTATTCAGCTGGATCTTCCCCTTAACCAGTTGCTGCTGAATAGACTCTGACGCATGGTGAACCCATATGTGTCAGGAAAGAACTGTGTTTCCATAGGGTTTTCAATGGCTGATCTTTCAGAAGTAGATTGCCAGGCCTTTCTTCTAAGACACCACTGGGTAGACTCAAATCACCAACGTTTCAGTTAGCAGCTGAGTGCATTAACCCTTTGCACTACCCAAGGACACCTCCTTACATGAGATAATTCCTGAAAGTCAGACATTTCCACAGAAGCCACTGTCCTCTCATTTAGACAAGGAAAGCTGCAGGGCATCAAATACACCCAAAGCGTATGGAAGTGCTTATCATTTCTGGCAGTTAATCGTGACTACAGGATTCTCAGCTGAAGTTTCAGAAACCCAGCTCATATGGTCTCAAGCAAAATATGAGATTTTTTGGCTTATGTAACTAAAAAGTATATAATTATCATTAGGGTTGGATGTGGACATCCAACTTGGTGTCTCTCCATCCCCTGCTCAGTTTTCATCTTTACTGACTACATTTTGGCAGACCCTTCACATCCATGGCAAGATGGCCCCAACAGCTCCAGGCTTATGTCTATCACCTTAACACCAGTGGACAGAGAGCCTCTCTATCACAGGAATCCTCAAAAGTTCAGAAGCAGCTTAGGCCCCTGGCCTGGGTCATTTGCCTATCTCTAAATTAACCACTGCGGCCAAGGCAAGGGAAAGAAATAAACTGCAAAGTCTGAGAGTTGGATAGAGGCTGATTTTCCAAAAGAAAATCAGACTACCATCGTTATAAGAAGAAGAAATTGATGCTTGAAGGCAAAAATAACAAATGTACACTACAATCCACCCCTTGGCCTCCTATTTTCCATTTACACCCTTCTTTCCATTTGTATAATTTCAGTAATACTCTTACCTAACATAATCCAAGGGGAAAGTATGGCTCGGTGGTAGAATCTCACGTCCCATGAGGGATACTTGGTTCCATTCCCAGCCAATGGACCTCATGTGCAGCCGTCACTCATCTGTCGGTGGAGGCTTGCATGTTGCTGTGATGCTGAACAGGTTTCAGTGGAGCTTTCAGACTAAGACAGACAAGGAAGAAAGGTCTGGCGATCCAAAAATCAGTCAGTGCAAAGCTGATGGATCCCAACAGTCCAATCCCATTGTGCATGGGGTTGCCATGAGTTGGGGACCAGCTCAGCAGCAACAAATAAAAACAACAACAACCTCATGCATCTATACCACATACACACAAAAAATCAAATCATTCACTCTCCTATAATACAAAAAAACCCAAACCTGCTGCCATTGAGTCAATTCTGACTCATAGCAACCATTGGACTGAGTAGAACTGCCCCAAGACTGTAATCTTGACAGAAACAGACTGCCACATCTTTCTCCCGCAGACTGGCTGATGGGTTCGAACTGCCGACCTTTCAGTTAGCAGCTGAGCACTTAACCACTGAGTCACCAGGGCTCCTTTCCCCAATCATAAACAATTCAAAATTATGTTCTGCTTTTGCATCCCACTCCAGGGTCTCCGGGTGATGTAGATTCCTCTCAGTGTGATCAGGATATATAACTCCTCACAGTCTGGCACCCTATAGATTAAACGATAAATGTAAATACCTCCAACACACCCATCACACAAGAGTGAAGAGAAAACAGGATAATTCAATAGAATTTCCCATTGGAAATGGGAAGAAGGGGAAAGAGCATAGAGAGGTCGCCCGTCCTTTACATACATCATGTTCTGCAGGACAAGAAGAGCCTAGCCGTCCGTGACCAGCCTAGCCCTCGGTTCTGCTCTCCTCTCAGAGAGTATCTCCTTTGCCGGTCATGCTCTATTTCCACATCTGAGTGGGGCACTGGGGGGGATCCTTTAGTGGCTCCGTTCCCAGTGGTGCAGGTTTGGGAGGCTGGGGTTTGTTTGCCTTAGGGATGAGCAATCATAGGCCCTTGTTAGCCAGGCTGGGATTTTTCTGGCAAAACAACTCCCTAAGAAGCTTAGTACTTAGCATATTTGCAGTCAATTTGCATTTGGTCATTTCATGGGATATTAACCAAAGCAAGAGATGTCTTTAATCTAGACTCTGGCCTGGGAGTTCTGTATCTTAGCAGCAGCCTAGGGGCTCTGCCCTGGCTCTCAGCTTAATGGCCTGTACTTTATTCTCTGCATCTGTGAAATCAAACTGTAGCCTGGAACAGGGAGGCTCAGCTATTCTGCCTCTTGTCTGGCATTCCAGGGATGATGATTATTTTAATGGAGCACTGATTTGTATGCTCACAACCATCTCTCCTCCTTTATCGTTTATGATAGAAGACTTTTTAAAATTTTTATTGACATATAACACACAGAGAAGTGTACAAATCATACATCATATAACCCAATGAATTAACACCTGTGTAACCATAGCTCTGGTCAACAAATTGAACAATAGGCTGAGGGCTGGGGACCATGGTCTCAGGGGACATCCAACTCAACTGGCATAACATAGTTTATAATGTTCTATATCCTACTTTGGTGAGTAGCATCTGGGGTCTTAAAAGCTTGTGAACGGCCACCTAAGATACTCCACTGGTCTCACCCAGTATGGAGCAAGGGAGAATGAAGAAAACCAAAGACACAAGGGAAAGATTAATCCAAAGGATAAATGGACCACAACTACCACAGCCTCCACCAGACTGAGTCCAGCACAACTAGATGGTGCGCAGCTACCACCACTGACTGCTCTGACAGGGATCACAATAGAGGGTCCTGGACAGAGCTGGAGAAAAATGTAGAACAAAATTCTCACTCACAAAAAAGACCAGACTTAGTGGTCTGACAGAGAATGGAGAAATCCAGAGAGTAGAGCCCCTGGACACCCTTTTAACTCAGTACTGAAGTCACTCCCGAGGTTCATCCTTCAGCCAAAGATTAGACAGGCCCATAAGACAAAACGAGACTAAATGGGCACACCAGCCCAGGGGCAAGGACTAGAAGGCAGGAGGGGACAGGAAAGCTGGTAACAGGAAACCCAAGGTCAAGAAGGGGAGCGTGTTGACACGTCATGGAGTTGGCAACCAATGTCACAAAACAATATGTGTATTAATTGTTTAATGAAAAACTAATGTGCTCTGTAAGCCTTCATCTGAAGTACAATAAAAAAAAGAAATACAACAATAACCAGAACCCTCAGAAGCCCCCTTTTTTCTCCCCAAAGATCTCCATTCACCTGACTTCTAACACCATGTATTAATTTTGCCTGTTTTTGAAGCTTATATAAATGGAACCCTACAGTATTTATTCTTTTATGTTTAGCTTCTTCCCCTTAAAATTATATTTGCAAGATTCGTTCAGTTTGTTGTGTATAACAATAGTTCATTGAAGTATAGTGTTCACTGTAAAACTATAATGTGTTTAAGTTCTTCCAGTTCGGAACTATTACAAGTAACGTCGCTAAGAACATTTTTGTAAGTGTTCTTTAGTACACATATGCACACATTTCTGTGTGTATATATCTATAGATAGAAAAATGGAAAGATAGACTAGGAGGGGAATTGCTTGGTAGTGGGGTATACATATGTACAAACTTAACAGATAATGCCACACTGTTTTCCAAAGTGACTGTACCTATTTATAGTCCTATTAGCAGAGTATGTGGTTCCTATTGTTCCACATCTTCATTAACATTTGTATAGTCCGTTTGTTTCTTTATTTTTTTTAACACGTTTTTTTTTTCCTGTGTTCCAATGAAACTTTATTCATGGACATTGAGATTTGAATTTCACGTAATTTTTATGTGTCATGAAATAGTGAGCTTTTTTTCCTCCACCCATTAAAAAACGTAAAAACACCTTCTTAGCTCTTGGCCCATACAAAAATAGCCAGCAGGCTAGGTTTGACCTGCCAGCCACACTGTTTGCCATTTCCTGTCCTAAAGACTTTACTGCCCTGTGGGTCATTAACTGTTTTGTATTTAATTCAGCAGTTTATTCCAGCATTCTTTTTTCCACCGAATGTCTGTGTGCGTGTGAACGTGTACACGTGGCAGTGTGTGTGTGTTAGTCTCTCCCATCCTCTTTGCTTGTTTTTGTATTTTAGATGAGGGTTTACAGAGCAGATTAGTTTCTTATTAAATAATACACACATTGTTTGTGACATTGGTTGCCACCCCTGTGACATGTCAACACTCTCCCCTTCTTGACCTTGAATTCCCCATTACCAGCTTTCTTGTTCCCTCCTGCCTTCTTGTCTTTGCCCCTGGGCTCGTGTGCCCACTTAGTCTCCTTTTGTTTTATGGGCCTGTCTAATCTTTGGCTGAGGGTGAACCTCAAGAGTGACTTCAGTACTATTTTTAAGCACTTTGGGTATAGTGTGTGGTAGGATCTCATTGCAGGGCTTCGAACCAGTTCTTCCCAGTTCAGTCATGGTCAAGGAAGCAACACTGGGACAGACCTGAACTTTTAAAATTTGGGTAAACTGAAACCATAATTTGAACAGGAAAAATTACAGGTAGAAGCCCTGCCAGAAACTTAATCTCCCTCTTAGAAAACAAGGACAGCATACACATTGCGTAGCAACCAAATCTCTTGCCTGTCAAATTCTGCGCAGAGTCAGAAACATTGGTGCCAGGTTCAAAAATGGCAGCTGACCCACCAGGCTGTTCTGAATGCATGTCACTCTCCTCAGTCCTGGCAATAATCCAATCTTGCACAGCAGGCTCCTGAAAGGACTCACTATGCCTCTTCCAAGTCTCCCATCACAGGGCTTCAAACGGGCATTTTTCCCATTCTGGTTATGGTTCTGGATCACTCAAATGTTAAAAATTCAGGTCTGTTCTGGTTTTGCTTTGTGGGCCATGACTGAACCAATGTGAACCAGTTCAAAGCCCTTTCTCATTGTTTTCACTGCATTTCCCTGATGACAGGTGAGGCTGAGCGCCTTTTCATGTCTATTGTCTTGGATATCCTCTTTTCTGAAGTACCTGTTAATCTCTCCTGCTACTTGTCTATTGAGTTGACTGTCTTTTGTTAATTATTTGTTATTTAGTTATTTATTTGCCGACTCTTTATATATGCTGAATATGAGCCCTCTGTCAGTTATATGTGCTGCAAATATCTTCTCCCACCCTGTGTCTGGAGTGTTCACTCTCCCACTGATGTCTTTTGATGACCAGGAGAATGACTGCCACCTTTTGGTCTGAAGGACTGGGAAATCAGTGTCCAGCTCCTTCCTGATTTTAGTCAGATCTTTTGCTGCATTTCCAGTCTTCCTGCCTTTACTGGAATCATAAGGCAGAGAAGTCACCTTTTCCAACCATGCAAGGTGTAACATTACCTGCCTCTCAGCTATGTAAGGCAGAAAGGGCTTCTTTTATCAAAGACATATTTTTTCTTCTTTTTCAACTTTCAGATGGATCGACTTTGACAGAAGTTTGTCTTTCTCATAGAAACCCATTGAAAACTTCAAGAAGCCAACACACTCCACAGCCTGGAAATTTGTACCAAGTGCTTTATGATCCAGTCTCGAATGGCACGTGCTCTGAGTCACCAGAGAGAATAGGGAACAATATTACTAGCTGCTTTGTTAGAGCATCACAAAGATTGCCAACTTCTCAGCCAAGGATAGAAAGACCTTCACCACCCTCCACCCTACCTTGAGTCAGCCATTCCACATTTTAGGGTCTATCACTTATAACATCTCACTGTTAAGTACCAATTCCTATATAACTCAGGAACCTTTCACAATTTAAACTAGCTTATGCTTAAAAAAAATGGGGGCAGTGGATTTATTAGCTCATATAACTGAATAGAAGTCCCTGGGTGGTGCAAATGGTTAACATGTTCAGCTGCTAATCAAAAGGTTGGAGGTTCGAGTCCACCCAGAGGCACCTCAGAAGAAAGGCCGGGTGACCGACTTCCAAAAAATCAGCCACTGAAAATTCTATAGAGTACAGTTCTACTCTGACATACGTGGGGTCACCAGGAGTTGGAACTGACTTGACAACTGGTTTTATAACTGAATAGCCCAGCTATAAACCTATTGCAGTTGCATACAAAGGCTCAAGTAATTTCACTCTCTCATCATCTCTCAATTCTACTTTCCTCTGTGTTAGTTTCGTTCATTCATTCACAAATTCAGACAAAGTAGCCACCAACAGCTCCAGGCTAACATGCTATCTTCTCAGACACCCCAACTTAAGAGAACTTGTCTTTCCCAATAGTTCACACAGAAGTCCTGAAATTGAGTCTCACTGGCCTGGCTCCAGTTACGTGACCACCCTTGGAACCATGGAGGAAAAGTCCTCTCCCCCTCAAGACACCTAAAGGAAAACCAGGGTGCATTACTGAAGAAGGCACAATGGATGCTGCGTAGGTGAAAACAAAAGACCTCAATAGTCATTTACTGATTGGAAGCACCTTAACACCTTGTGGTAAACACTATTACTTGCCTACTCAGTGTCTTTCTCCCATTCTTCCTGGCTGATGGAATTCTAATTTTGTTTGCTTGACAATATGCCCAGTTTCAGGGCATGAGTCATAACTGATCCAAATCAAACATGATAAGCCCATTGCCCTTTACTAGATTATTTGATGGGTGGGCTTATAACAAGTTCTAGTCATAAAACAGAAAATCTGCTAGAGAGGTGTGACTCTAGGAAAAGATTTTCCTCCCTGAAAAGAAAAGAGGTTCATGCAGAGAGCCCACCTGCTGAACTGGCCACTTCTGAGGCCACACCCAATTCCTGCCTCTGGACATAGTTACATGGGGACACGATGCCTGGAGCTACTACAGCCGTCTTGTAGGCATGAGACAAAGGCCAAGAGAATACCAGAGATGCTAACTCAGAGCCCTGGCATCATGGAACTATTCGCCCAACTCTAGAACTACCAGTTCGAGGCTGCTTGTTAAGAAAATAATAAATGCTGCTATATATGAAGCCACTGGTGTTCAAGTATTCTGCTTCTTACACCTGTACACATCCTAACTATTCCATGACTGTTCTCTACAAGCATACACGAACCTCTCTTTATGTAGCAGTGGCCAGTGAAGAAGAAGCAAGCATTCAGTCAACTGGCCTTTGTTGAGTTAAAGCTATCTGGATTATCACCATCTCACAGTATACAAGGACAGGACTGAAAAAGAGCACAAGTCACAGATGATCTTCCTGCCCCCAGGGTCTCTATCACTCCTGTTTATCTTGTATTAGATTGAACCATATGAAATTGATGATGTTCAATCATTTTTCCCTACGAAAAAGGCAATTACATAGGATTGAATCTAATATAATTAACTAGTGTTGTTGTTATCTGCCATCGAGTCAGCCCCTGATTTGTGATGACCCCATGTACAAAAGAATTAAATACTGTCCAGTCCTGCATCATATCCATGATCAGTTGGGGAACAGACCACTGTGATCCATAGGGTTTTCACTGGCTGATTTTTTGGAAGTAGGTCCCCATGCCTTTCTTCCTAGTCCACCTTAAGCTGGAAGCTCCACTGAAAACTGTTCGGCATCATAGCAACAGATAAGCTTCCAGTGACAGGCAGGTGCATTGGCTGGGAATTGAACACGGGACTCCTGCACGGAAGGTGAGAATTCTACCACCGAACCACCACTACTTCCAACAATTAACCAGTAGGGATGCCCTTTTACACCCTTTTACAAGAGTGTCTCTATGTTAACAAGTGTAAAAGCAGAGATATTGTTTCCTTCACTTCCTAGCCTTGGTGAATACTTAAGCAATGTAAGGAAAAACAATAATAGTAAATAGAGCTACAGGAGATGCCACAAAGGTGCTGGTGGTGTTGGGTTACCCTGGGACGAAAGCCTGTTCATCAACTGGTACACAGCCTTGGTTTCTGGGCACTCTAGACAAGTGTCACCCAGTAGAACTTTCTACAATGATGGAAATATTCTATTCTGCACTGCCCATAAAATAGTCACTAGCCATATAGTCACTACAGCCTTCAGTATGGATTACACCTCAAGATAAAGAAAACAAAAACCCTCACGACTGGACCAATAAGCAACATCATGATAAATGGAGAAAAGATTGAAGTTGTCAAGGATTTCATTTCACTTGGATCCACAATCAATGTCCATGGAAGCAGCAGTCAGGAGATCAAGCAACGTATTGCACTGGGCAAATCTGCTGCAAAAGAACTCTTTAAAGTGTTAAAAAGCAAAGATGTCACTTTGAGGACTAAGATGCACCTGACCCAAGCCATGGTATTTTCAATCACCTTATACGCATGTGCCCCTACACATCTGTTAGTCATACTGTGGGGGCTTGTGTGTTGCTGTGATGCTGGAAGCTATGCCACTGGTATTTAAATACCAGCAGGGTGACCCCTGGCGGACAGGTTTCAGCAGAGCTTCCAGACTAAGATAGACTAGGAAGAAGGATCCGGCAGTCTACTTATAAAAAGAATTAGCCAGTGAAAAGCTTATGAATAGCAGCATAACGTTGTCTGATATAGTGCCGGAAGATGAGTCCCTCAGGTTGGAAGGCACTCAAAATATAACTGGGGAATAGTTGTCTCCTCAAAGTAGAGTCAGCCTTAAAGACATAGGTGGAGTCAAGCTTTCAGGACCTTCATTTGCTGATGTGGCATGACTCAAAATAAGAAGGAACAGCTACAAACATCTGTTAATAATCAGAATGTGGAATGTACGAAGTACGAATCTAGGAAAATTGGAAATCGTCAAAAATGAAATGGAACGCATAAACATCGATATCCTAGGCATTAGTGAGCTGAAATGGACTGATACTGGCCATTTTGAATTAGACAATCCCATGATCTACTAAGCCAGGAATGACAACTGGAAGAGGAATGGCGCTGCGTTCATCATCAGAAAGGACATTTCAAGATCTATCCTGAAGTATAATGCTGTCAGTGATAAGATAATATCCACACGTCTACAAGGAAGACCAGTTAATACCACTATTATTTACATTTACACATCAACCACTAAGGCCAAAGTTGAAGAAACGGAAGATTTTTACCAACTTCTGCAGTCTGAAATTGATCGTACATACTATCAGGATGCACTGATAATTACTGGTGATTGGAATGTGAAAGGTGGAAACAAAGAAGGATCGGTAGTTCGAAAATATGGCCTTGGTGACTGAAACAATGCCAGAGATCGCATGATAGAATTTTGCAAGACTGACAACTTCTTAATTGCAAATACCTCTTTCCACCAACATAAACGGTGACTATACAAGTGGACCTTGCCAGATGGAATACATAGGAATCAAATTGACCTCATCTGTGGAAAGAGAACATGGAAAAGCTCAATATCATCAGTCAGAACAAGGCCAGGGGCCCACTGTGGAACAGACCATCAATTGCTCATATGCAAGTTCAAGCTGAAACTGAATAAAATTAGAACAAGTCCACAAGAGCCAAAGTACGACCCCGAGTATATCCCACCTGAATTTAGAGATCATCTCAAGTATAGATTTGACACCTTGAACGAACACTAATGACTGATGACCAGAAGAGGTGTGGAATGACATCAAGGACATCATACATGAAGAAAGCAAGAGGTCATTAAAACAACAAGAAAGAAAGAAAAGACCAAAATGGATGTCAGTAGAGACTCTGAAACTTTCTCTTGAATGTAGAGTAGCTAAAGCAAAAGGAAGAAATGATGAAGTAAAAGAGCTGAACAGAAGATTTCAAAGGGCAACTCAAGAAGACAAAGTAAAGTATTATAATGACATGTGCAAAGACCTGGAGACAGAAAACCTAGAGGGAAGAACTTGCTAGGCATTTTTCAAGTTGAAAGAACTGAAGAAAAAATTGAAGCCTCGAGCTGCAATACTGAAGGATTCTATGGGGAAAATACTAAACTATGCAAGAAGCATCCAAAAGAAGATGGAAAGAATACACAGAGTCACTATATCAAAAAGAATTGGTCAATGTTCAACCATTTCAGGAGGTAGCATATGATCAGGAACCAATGGTACTGAAGGAAGAAGTCCAAGCTTCACTGAAGGCACTGGCAAAAAACAAGGCTCCAGGAATTGACAGAATACCGATTGAGATGTTTCAACAAACAGATGCAGCGCTGGAAGTGCTCACTTATGTATGGTCAACCAACTGGAAGAGATCCATATTTATGTCTACTCCCAAGAAAGGTAATCCAACCAAATGCGGAAATTATCGAACAATATCATTAATATCACATCCAAGTAAAATTTTGCTGAAGATAAATCAAAAGTGGCTGCAGCAGTATATCAACAGGGAACTGCCAGAAACTCAAGCTGGATTCAGAAGAGGATGTGCAACCAGCGATGTAATTGCTGATGTCAGATGGATCCTGGCTGAAAGCAGAGAATACCGTGAAGATGTTTACTTGTGTTTTATTGACTATGCAAAGGCATTCGACTGTGTGGATCATAACAAATTATGGATAACATTGACAAGAACAGGAATTCCAGAACACTTAATTGTGCTCGTGAGGAACCTGTACATAGACCAAGAGGCAGTCATTCAAACAGAACAAGGGGATACTGCATGGTTTAAAGTCAGGAAAGGTGTGCGTCAGGGTTGTATCCTTTCACCATACCTATTCAATCTGCATGCTGAGCAAATAATCCAAGAAGGTGGACTATATGAAGAAGAATGGGGCATCAGGATTGGAGGAAGACTCATTAACAACCTGCGTTATGCAGATGACATAACCTTGCTTGCTGAAAGTAAAGAGGACTTGAAGCACTTACTGATGAAGATTAAAGACCACAGTCTTCAGTATGGATTACACCTCAACATAAAGAAAACAAAAATCCTCACAACTGGACCAATAAGCAACATCATGATAAACAGAGAAAAGACTGAAGTTGTCAAGGATTTCATTTTACTCGGATCCATGATCAACACCCACGGAAACAGCAGCCAAGAAATCAAAAGATGCACTGCATTGGACAAATCTACTGAAAAAGACTTCTTTAAAGTGTTGAAAAGCGAAGATGTTACTTTAAGGACTAAGGTGCGCCTGACCCAAGCCATGACGTCTTCAATCGTCTCATATGCATTCGAAAGCTGGACAATGAATAAGGAAAACGGAAGAAGAATTGACACCTTTGAATTGTGGTGTTGGCGAAGAATACTGAATACACCATGGACTGCCAAAAGAATGAACAAATCTGTCTTGGAAGAAGTACAGCCAGAATGCTCCTCAGAAGCAAGGATGGTGAGACTACATCTCACATACTTTGGACATGTTATCAGGAGGGATCAGGCCCTGGAGAAGGACATCGTGCTGGGTAGAGTAGAGAGACCATCAGTGAAAAAGAGGAGGACGCTCAACGAGATGGATTGATACGGTGGCTGCAACAATGGGCTCAAACATAACAACACTTGTGAGGATGGTGCAGGACTGGGCAGTGTTTCGTTTTGCTGTACAGAGGGTCGCTGTGAGTGGGAACTGACCTGACATCACCTAACAACAACAGCTACGTGGGGCTATTGGGCCCTTGAAATGTAACCTAGTACAACTAAGAAACTGAATTTTAACTGTATTCTCAGACCTGTGAACTGCTTGACTCCTAGTTCCAGGACATCAGAATATCCTAGGAGGTGGATGAACATCTCGAAAGCTCTGTGATGGTGGGCAGTTCAGGACACCAGCACTCACTTCCGTTTTCTCCAGAGTTTAAGTTCATGCTTTTAATACTACAAAATACTGATCAAAATACTGTAGGACTGGATATGTCTATGACATACTTAAGACTGTAAGCTCATCCTGAGAAAAGAATCCTAAAAAAGAAACAGCAGAGATCAAAAAGTACAACTGTGGGATAACTTAACTTACAAATTAACTGCAGTGACTTCTTAGTCAATTTGTGTGTAGTTTCATTCATTTACTCACTCAACAAACATTTACTTGGTGCCTATGTACCCAGAGGAGTCCCTGGGTGGTGCAAACGGTTAACACACTCAGCTGCTAACCGGAAGGTTGGAGGTTCAACTCTACCCAGAGGTGCCTCAGAAGAAAGTTCTGCCAATCCACTTCCAAAAAATCAGCCATCGAAAACCCTATGGAGCACCGATCTACTCTGACACACACAGGGTCATCACGAGTCAGAGTCGACTCAACAGCAACTGGTTACGTGCCCAAAAATGTACTAAGTGCAGGAATTACTAAGATTAAAAAACATATGGTGCCTGACCTCAAGAAGCTTTTACAGAAGATAGGCTAAGAAATAAATTACAGTGCAGGGCGATAAACACTCAAATCAAGATACCAAGAGACTGGGTACCTGTGGGAGCATAGGAAAAAGGCCTCAAGCTGAGGCTCATGGGTGGAGGATGGCAGAGAAAGCTTCTCAGGGGAAAGGAAACCAACCCGAGCTTAGTCATATAAGACGATCAGAAAATGATGTGGTTTGCAGTGATTCTCAACCCTCACCATGCATCAGAATCTCCTGGAAATGGGCCAAAGCGTGAGCCCATTCCAAACCAATTAAATAAGAACCTTTGAAGGTGAGGCCCAGGCACAGGTATTTCTTAAAAGTGTCCCAGGTGATTATAATGTGCAACCAGGGTTGAGAGTCACTATTTTGCCAGCTAGAGTGATAAACAATTGGTACCTCCGTGCCTATTGACATTCTGAGGTTAGCATGGCTCCAACACATAATTTAAAAACAAAACAAAAACTGTAGTTCATGTTCATTGCAATGAACTAGCACAGCAGAAGGAAATTACTGCTTCACATGCCAAAAATAGGCCCTCGTATTAGCAAGACCAACACATGTAACAATTCGGCAGTGGATGATTTTTGCTGGGGGAAAAGTGGCAGAAATTTAATGGCCCCAGGAAAACTTGAAACCCCTTACTTTGGAGGAGTGTTATGGATTGAATTGTATCCCCCAAAAATGTGTATCAATTTGGCTAGGCCATGATTCCCAGTATTGTGTGATTGTCCACCATTTTGTCATCTGATGTGATTTTCCTATTTGTTGTGGATCCTACCTCTGTGATGTTAATGAGACAGGACAGAGGCAGTTATGTTAATGAGGCAGGACTCAATTTACAAGATTAGATTGTGTCTTAAATCAATCTCTTTTGAGATATAAGGGAAAGAAGAGAGCAGAGAGAAATGGGGACCTCATACCACCAAGAAACAAGAGCCCGGAGAACAGCGCGTCCTTTGGACCCGAGGTTCCTGCACTGAGAAGCTCCTAGACCAGGGGAAGATTGATGACAAGCACCTTCCTCCAGAGCGGACAGAGAGAAAGCCTTCCCCTAGAGCCGACACCCTGAATTTGGACTTCTAGCCTACCAGACTGTGAGAGAATAAACTTCTGTTTGTTGAAGCCATCCACTTGTGGTATTTCTGTTATAGCAGCACTAGATAACTAAGGCAAGGAGATACATCACAGATTAAACCTACTTCAAACTTAACCCTGAGGTGCTGTAGGGGGAAAATATCACAAAATTTAGTAAAGCAAAAAGTAAGTTTTATTTGGCATATACTCAAAAAGGCAAAAGTGGGAAACGGACAAGCATACTGCCAGAGCCATGTCTGCCTGAGTCCAAGGAAATATCACAGAATAGACAAAAGTGGGAAAATGGACAAGCACGCTGCTACAGCCATGTCTGCCCAAGTCCAAAGAATATGACAGAACAGGCAAGAATGGGAAAACGGACAAGCATGCCGCCAGAGCCATCAGGATATATTAACATTACAAATGGGCAAAGCCATTAAAGCTTCACCTTTTCACAGATTGACTAGAAACTGTGATCCTACATTTTGAATTGCCTTTCTTAACAATCATTGTTACAAGTTTCAGTAATGACAGTCAGGAGGGTCTTCACTGGTCCAACAAAATTTCTATTCACTACATGCTAATAGAAAAAGATATGAGTGGAAAGTCTTTTGCGTTCTGTTTGATTGGCTTTATGTAAACGGCTCCCTAAAAGATATTTTCCAAGATTATCTTAGCTATTGTCTTTATACCTCAGAGCCCAGTTGACAAGTCCTTGAGAGCCCCAGTGAGCCCAGCTCCAGCTGGGTCATATTCTCTATGCTCAAGGATAGAGAATAATGATTCCAATATTATTTTCTAAATCAGATGTAAGCCTTAAGTCAGGAAAGCACACAACCAGGGAAAGAAACAGAAGCCCTGACCTCTCAAGACATGCCCAAGAGAGCTCGAACCAGCAGAGAGCATTTCCCTTGGTCCCCCATTCTCTGTCCCAGTGAGAAAAATTACACTTAAAAGCAACCAAACAAAACACTAGCGTTTGAAAAACGATGAAGAAGGTAACTTTTTAAGCATAAAAAATTTAAAAGAAAGAGCAAAGGAGGGATGGAAGAAGAAGAAAGGAAGGGAGGGAGGGAGGAGAGAAAGAAAAGAAGAGACAAACAGAGAAACAGTTTGCATGTAACTCAGCATATTCATCTTACTATTTTACATTATGCACTTTTACAAAAATAGAATTCGCCAGCCAGGATCAGCCCCATGAATTATGTTGTTTGAAATCATTGTTCCTGCAGTGAGGGCCCATAGCTAGTGCCACAAGAAGATGGAGACAATCATCTTGGGGTGAACTGTGCAGGGCTGCACAAAGAAGAGGCAGTTCCTCCAGGGGCCCCTCCGCACCCCCCCCCCCCCGCCCTCCCCCGGCCCTGTGGTGAGGAGCTCTCTTTGGCCGGCTGGGCAGCCTCACCGCTCCACCAGCCCCAGCCAGCCCCAGCCAGCCCCCTAAAGATGCTAATGGTCCTCCTAGCATTCCTCGGCTCTCTTTCCAGTGCAGCTGCAGTGTTTTTCACCCTGATCTTCCCTTGCCTGGCTCCAGCTGACTATATACTGTGAAGAATGCTTGTCATCCAGGTTTTAATTTGATAACTTCTCTTCTTAGCAATAATCCTTGGTTTACTGTTATCAGCACCTGGTTGTTTTCCTCTTAAATCTCTGCACTAGGTCCCTTGTTGTTGGGTGCCATCAAGTGGATTCCTACGCATAGTGACCCCATAGGACAGAGTAGAACTGCCCCGTGGAGTCTCCTAGGCTGTAATCTTTACAGAAGCAGATCGCCAGGTCTCCTCTCCCTCAGAGAGGCTGGTGGTTCAAACTGCCAACCTTTCGGTTAGCAGCGGAGAGCTTTAACTATTGCGCCACCAGACCTCCTTAAATCCCCTCAATTTTTGTCCCTGTAAACCTTCCCTTTACAATCGCCAGACTGGGGTGTACTGTCTACATTACAGTCTTCTTTTTGTGGGACAGAGTAAGGGGAAACTCATTCTTTGTCAGAGAATGAAGACGTCCTACTAGTAACACAAATTCAACATCACAGACCCTGAATAAAAACGTAGGACGAACCTCACCTGGCCCTTATTAGCTGCAAAAAATACATCAACAGTACACTTCTCCTCAGCTAATACCTAGGGAATACTAAAGAATAATAATAACTACAAGATGGCTTTTTTGCTTTCCCCACAGTCAACAGAGTGAACAACGATTTTAGTACATTGGTACATCCTACAAGTTTTGAAGGATTTAACTGAAGTGGGTCTTGAACACTGGAATACTGTTTAGTGGTAAATTACACATTGTAGATAGGAAGTCTTCTGGCTTGGTCTCCAGCATCTCCAAATCCAGAGTCAGCAAGGTCTTATAATAATAATCGTAGTAATAGCTGCCATTATTAAGTGCTTAGCAAAAGACCTCTTTAAAGTGTTAAAAAGCAAAGATGTCACTTTGAAGACTAAGGTGCACCTGACCCAAGCCATGGTGTTTTCAATCGCCTTATATGCATGAGAAAGCTGGACAACGAATAAGGAAGGCTGAAGAATTGACACCTTTGAATTGTGGTGTTGGCGAAGAATATTGAATATTCCATGGACTGCCAAAAGAGCCACCAAATCCGTCTTGGGCAAAGTACAACCAGAACGCTCCTTGGAAGCAAGGATGGCGAGACTTCATCTCACATACTTTGGACATGCTATCAGGAGGGATCAGTCCCTGGAGAAGGACATCATGCTTGGTAGAATAGAGGGTCAGTAAAAAAGAGGGAGACCCTCAACAAGATGGATTGACACAGTGGCTGCAAAAATGGGCTCAAGCCTAAAAACAATTGCAAGGATGGCGCAGGACCAGGCAGTGTTTCGTTCTGTTGTACGTAGCGTGGCTATGAGTCAGAATCGACTCAACGGCACTGAACAACAACAATACGCCAAGTGCAGGCTAAGAGTGTTACAGACTTTATCTCATTTCATCTTCAAAACAACCCAGTGTGGTAGGTATTATTATTACCTCCTTTTTATAGATGATGAAACTGAGGCTGAAGGGGTGAGGTAACTAACCGAAGGTCGCCCGTGTCGTAATTGGTGGGGCTGAGAGATTCAACCCATATCTGCCAACCCGCTCCTAACCACCATTCTCTACAGAAAGCATAAAGAGGATTGAATCTGGGATGCAAAGGCTGCCTCCTAGCTCTCCTTCTTCCGCTTGTTCTCTTTTTGACCTTGCACAGGTTATTTCATATCCCTGAACTACAGTTTCCTGGTGATAAAATGAGGCTAATCCTCCTTGCCCTGCCAAGGACACAAAGTTGTTGTGATGATTAAATGAACAAGGCTGGGTCCCAGGGCAAGTACCAAGTCTGTCCTGTGTCGCCAGAGCTTTGCACTCAATAAATACTCATCGAAGTAATAATGTATGCAAAAGTGCTTAGAAAGCTGGGGAGAATCATAAAGTTCAAATGTATGAGATTCATGAAGCGCTAAGAGTCTGTGGCCACCCTTTGGTCAGGGACAGCTCTGCGGCCTCCATACAATGGCATGGGAATCCATTTGGAAGGTACATAAACCTCAGACCTCTGAGCATTACAAAAGGACACACCTTCAATTATCTAGCCTACAAAATGGCAGGAGAGAACCATAATCACACTATCTAGCCATTTCCTAAAGGGTGGCTCCAAATGACCAAGATTTATGATGAAAGGGCCTATTTCTGTATTTCTTAGCCCCTTTCAAACCCACTCAATTCCCCATGGCCCAGCAGAAAGTCTTAACATCTACGGTGGGTTGTCAGTAATGACATCCCAGGGTATCTCCTCAGCAAAGATTTGCTCACAATTGAAAAACAAGTGTACATGTATCCTCAGGGAGAAATGCCCCGGAAGCCAAGCAGATGGCTTGCAAGACACCAAATGCCAATCCACGGGGGTAAGTAAACTACTAGTGGGGCTGAAATAAGCCCTGCCCCCACCAGACAGAAATGCCATGTGTGGTCTGAGCTTATGTGTCCTGGTTTATGGGACAGCTCAGCTAAAGAGGCTCCCAGCCTGGCATTTCTGCACATCTCAAGGGCCAAAGGCCTGTGAACAAGGCCTCGCTCTGAGGTCTGCTCAGCATTGCCTGTGCTCTCCACCTCAGCTCAGGTCTGCAGCGTTCACAGGGTCTCCCCTAGCCCACCAGCCTCCTCAGGTTGGGAGAGCAGAGGGAAAATGTCAGAGAGAGATGGAGACAAACACAAATGAGCAAGAAAGAGACTCAGAGCAACATAAACAAATAAGTACCATCTGCAACCAGGACAGACACACCTGCCCATCACAATCAGCAAGGCACTCATCTCCAGGATCCAGGTGCAATTCTACCAACTCCACTCTTAACCAAAACCAATGCAAACCCATTGCCTTCGAGTTGATTCTAACTCATAGTGGCCTTATAGGACAGAGTAGAACTATAATTTCCAGGCCTGGGAGCCCTGGTGGTACAGTGCTTAAAAGCTCAGCTGTTAACCAAAAGGTTGGCAGTTCAAATCCACCAGCCGCTCCTCAGAAACCCTATGGGGCAGTTCTACTCTGTCCTAATAGGGTCACTATGAGTCTGAATCAACCGACGGCAATGGGTTTGGGTTTTGTTTTGTTTTTTATCTTTATGGGGAGCCCTGGTGGCTCAGTGGTTAAGAGCTTGGCTGCTAAGCAAAAAGGTCGGCAGTTTGAATCCACCAGCAGCTTCATGGAAACTCAATGGGGCAGTTCTACTCCGTCCTCTAGGGCTGCTATGAGTCTGAATTGATGGGAAGGGGCTTAGGTTTTTGTTTTGTTTTGTTTTCATCTTTATGGAAGCAGGCTGCCATGTCCTTCTTCCAAAGAGCAGCTGGTGGGTTCGAACCACCAACCTTTTGGTTAGTAGCCAAGTGTGTGTGACTTAACCACTAAGCCACCAGGGCTCCTTCCGCTCCTAAAAATAGCCCTTCACTTCGCTGTCACTAAAAACAGAAGTGGGGCTGGGGAGTGGGTGGGGCCATCTGGTTTTGTACCTATGTCTCCTAAAAAACCTTGATGGGGCCCAGGAAGGCCTCACAAGGAAAGCGTGTCACTGCCGCACTGCCTGGAGACAGAGCACGTGGCAGGATGATCTGATGATGGCAGTGGGTAGGAAAATGTGCTGCAAAGTTTGCAATCTGCCCCATCTGTTCAGTGCTGTTCTTCTGTCCGTGGCAGGCGCCAAATGGCTCATCAGCCCTGGCTGTGCAGGCTCACATGGGGGCCCAGGCTGCCAGGAAAAGTCTGTAGAGAGAGAGGGCCAGGCCCCGCCCACTTGGGGTGTGCAGAGGGGTTGCACAGGCCCAACCCCAAAAGGCAGAAAGCCCATCACTCTAACCTGCAGCACTAAATTTGCCACATCACTGCACTGAGCTTCTTGTTACCTGCCATCAAGTGGGCCCCCAACTCATGGTGAACCCAGGCACAATGGAATGCAATGCTGCCCAATGCTGCACCATCCCTGTGATCAGTTGGGTATTGGGCCACGGTGATCCGCAGGGGGTTTTGTTTGTTTGTTAGTGCTTCAGGTGAAAGTTTACAGAGCAAATCAGTTTCCCATTCAATAGTTTGTGCATAAAGTGTTCCAGGACATTGGCTGCATTTCCCACAATATGTCAGCACTCTCCCCATTTCCGTCCTGGGTTTCCTGTTTCCTTTCATCTGGATTTTCTACCCCTTCCTGCCTTCTCATCTTTGCTTTTGGGCAAATGTTGCCCTTCTGATCTCATATAATTGATTGTTCTAAGGAACACCGTCGTCTCGGTGTTAAATTGTTTTTTTCATGGGCCTGTCTATCGTTTGGCTGAAAGGTGGTCTTGGGGAATGACAGATAGGATCTAGTTTTTAACTAAATTAACCATTCCAAAACAGGCAAGAGGCTTAACATTTTTTCTAAAAATAAACCATGCATTGAGATAAAATGAACAAGAAAAATGCAGAAACAACAAGTTTTTGGTCATCCACGTTACAAGGGAGAAACAATGGCAATATAATCAGATCTGACAAGTCAGCCAAACAATTTTTATATTACCAAGGAGACGATCTGAAATATACTTTTACATATACTGATGGTAACGAGGAATCTAATCCTGAGGGTAAATTGTGCCTGAGATATTTGCTAATGTCAGTATGAAACCACTACAATTAACAAGACATCTTAAAATAGTGTTTGCATCATCTTTACCATGTCTTTCTTGAATTCTATTTTTATGAGTACGTTATAATAAGCATAATATATTGGTACTGTGGTGCGTGTATATAATTACCAAGAAATGACCACACATATGGCGGCGTGCACACACAACACTTTACAGCTAGCAGCAGGCAATCAAAAATGCTTGGAAGCCACAGCCCTAAACGATGCAACTCAGAAATAACCTAGACCCCATGTACACCCTCCTGCTCTTCCCAAGGTCTTCTTTGGCTTGCAGCCTCAGTGACATGAAGAAAAACATTAAAATGGGAGGCTGAGCACTGTGTACTTCACAACTCTGGCAAAGACCATCCCAAAGACCTACTGGTTTCAACAAACTGCTTCTTCCTGGCCATGGCCATGAACCTGAATGGAACACACACCAAGCTCAATCTCAGCTCCACAACTCACTGGTTGGGAGGTTTGGGGCAAGTCACATCAACTTGTCAAAACAAAGAAGTTATACTATGCAGTACAAGAGGGGAAGCAGAAGCTTTTGTTTTAATATTAACTGAGTATATTAAAATATATTTGAAAAATACTACTTTCCAATGTACGGTAGTGGTTTCCTTTTTAAATCTTTTTTTTTTTTTTAAGTTTATACAAGAGTGAATTTGAATATATTAAGTACATAGCATAGACGGAATGTAGATTTGTACATCAAAACTTAGGGAGGTGGCAAAAATTTAAACATAAATTACCATATGACCCAGCTATTCCGCTCCTAGGTATATACCCAAAAGAACTGACAGCAGGGACTCAAACAGATATTTGTATACCAATGTTCATAGCAGCATTATTCACAGTAGCCAAAAGGTAGAAATAATACCAATATCCCTCAACAGATGAATGGATAAAAAAATATGGTACATGCATACAATGGAATACTACTCAGCTATGAAGAGAAATGAAGTCCTGATCCATGCTACAACACAGTTGAACTTTGAAAACATTATGCTGAGTGAAAGAAATCAGTCACAAAAGGATAAATATTATATGATCCCACTCATATGAAATATCTAGGATAGGCAAATGCACAGAAACAGAAGTTTTTAGTAGTTACTAGAGCCCAGACGGCAGGAAGAATGAGGAGTTACTGCTTCGAGGGTACTGAGTTTTGTTTGGGGTGATGAAAACTTTTGGAAACAGACAGCGGTGATGACTGTACACATGGTGAACATAATTAATGTCGATGAACTGTACACCTAAAAATGGTTTAAGTGGCAAGTTTTTTATTACATGTATTTCACCACGATAAGATAGATAAGTACATAGGTAGGTAGGTAGACAGATTAATCAGGGAGGTAGAATGTAAATGACTGTGGATTAGGAAACACTGGGCTAGACGGTCTTTATGGTGTCCAGGTCTGAAACTCTTGATTATTCTTAGCTTATATGCATATAAATTAAATATTGTAAAGCCCTTTGTTAATGGATTGAATTGCATCCCCCAAAATATGTGTTCAAATCCTAACCCTTATACCTGTGGAGGAGCCCTGGTGGCGCAGCGGTTCAGAGCTTGGCTGCTAACCAAAAGGTCTGCAGTTCAAACTCACCAGCTGCTCCTTGGAAACCCTATGAGGCAGCTCTACTCTGACCTATAGGGTCGCTATGAGTCGGAATCGACTCGATGGCAACGGGTTTGGTTGTTTTTTTATATTCCTGTGGATGTAATCCCATTTGAGACTTGGGTTTTCCTTGTTATCTTAATGAGGCCATATCAATGTGGGGTGCATCTTAAACCTGACCACTTTTGAGATACAAAAAGAGCAGCTGAGGCACAGGGAGAAGCAAGCACAAAAGGGGAAAGATAGACGTCATGTGGAGATCGCCAAGGACCCAACAAAAGGGAGAGACAGATGTCACGTGGAGATAGGCCAAGGACCCGAGGAACTGAGACAAAGATTTTCCCCCAGAGGTGACAGAGAGCCTTCCCCTAGAGCCGGTGCCCTGAATTCCAACTTCTAGCCTCCTCAAACTGGGAGAAAATATATGTGTTCTTTAAAAACCACTGACTTGTGGAATCTGTTACAGCCCCACTAGGGAAGCAAGACACCTCTGTAGCAAATACTAGGATTTAGACAACCAGGAAGATGGTTTTGCCCCACTTGTGGGGGTGATGAGATGGCTAAGCGTGGGGAAGCCTTCGCTGCTCTGGAGGCCCAAGGCCTTCAGGGCCCCTCCCGAGAATCCCTACCACCTCTGGGCAGTCTTTCGTTTTCTTCTTTTTTGGAGGCGGAGGGAGCTGTTTGTTGCTTTAATAGAGAACACTCCCCTGTGCCACTGGGGGAACCTAAAAAGACTGTAGAAAGAACTGTCCAGGTCCCAGAAGAGAGTGGGGAGCAAATTAACCAATAAAAAACGTGTGAGCTTGAAGCTCCGCCACTCTGGAAGCCAGCTCCCGCCGAACTGTGCGGGTTTGGTGCCCCCTGCTGTCCCTTTCCTACGTGTGTGGGTTCTGCCGCTAGAGATGGACAATCAGATCACCACACAGAGGGCGTGCTGGGGTTTGTCACTGCAAAATGAGTCCCTTAACAGCTGGGTGAAGGCAGAAATCTTGCAAAAATGCACCTGAAACATCAATAAACCCAAACCAAACCCGTTGCCGTGGAGCTGATTCCGACTCACAGCGACCCTATCAGTACTGTACAATTTACGATTGTTAAGGAAATACAGTCCAATGACGCAGCTCTGCCTACCCTCCCCCGGCCCCTACTAGTACTACACTGAATTAACGTGCAACTTGAATAGATGACAGCAAAACCTGGGAGAGAAACTCAGGAGGCCACCGCTCATCACTGTTAACCGTCCTCAGCAGACTGCCCCCAGCATTCTTTGGAACATAATCAGCTTTTGCACCAGCCCTTATGTGCATCTGAACTGAGGCTGGGGAGCCAGGGCTGGGGCATTTCAATGATTTCACTCATTTCTTCAAGAAACAATAAGCCTCTAACAACCAGTTGCTGTGCACACATACCCGGACAAGGAGGGTACACAGCCAAGACAGTGGTCACCTCAGGGGCTAGAAAAAGGTAAATGGGTCTGGGGGTGGGGGGGGTGGGATGGGAGATATAAAAATACTTTATTTCTTTTATTAAAAAAAAAATGTTTAAGACCTACATGTAATTTATGGTATGATATTAGATAAAACTGTTAACAACTGTTAATATAAAGAAGCCAGACACAAAAGGTCACTGTCTTAGTCATCTAGTGCTGCTATAACAGAAATACCACAAGTGGGTGGCTTTAACAAACGGAAATTTATTTTCTCACAGTTTAGGAGGCTAGAAGTTCAAATCCAGGGTGCCGGCTCTATGAGGAGGCTTTCTCTCTCTGTTTGCTCTGGAGGAAGGTCCTGTCTCCTTTTGCTTCTGCTCCAGGGCGATCTTCATGTGGCTTGGCATCTCTCTTTCCCCATCTCTGCTTCTTTTCTCCCTTGTTTAATCTACCTCTTTTATACCTCAAAAGAGATTGACTCAAAATACTTCCTACACTAATCCTGTCTTATTAACATAACAAAGACAATCCGTTCCCAAATGGGATTATAGCCACAGGCAGAGGTTAGGATTTACAACACATATTTTAGAGGCACACAATTCAACCCATAACAGTAGCATATTGTGTGATTCTGTCTCTATGAAATATCCAGAAAAGACAAATCCATAAAGACACAACACAGAGTGGTGGTTGCCAGGGGCTAGGAGGCGGGGAGATGTGGGGAGTAACTGCTTAATGGGTTTGGGGTTTCCTTTTAGGGTGATGAAAATACTTGGAACTAAGTATAAGTGGTGGTTGCACAACATTGTGACTGTACTAAACACCACTGTGTTGTTCACTTTAAAATGAGTAATTTTACACGCTATGAATTTCACCTCAATAAAAAAAAGTTAATAAAAAATGTTAATATTTGTTTATTCTGGTTGCTGGGTACATGGATATTCATTATATTACCCTCCATATTTTTTTATTTTCCTAAATAATATTTTTAGAGAAGAAGAAAAGAAACTGGAAAGAAATAAGTATCCTCTGAGGATCTGAATATGAAATCACAAAAACCAGTCTAACCACTTAGCGATCACATTTGTGCCTGACTACGAAGCCACAGGTTCAATCTGTGTGGAGAATATTCGGCTGTTTACACAGCGTTTTCATCTGGGGACCTCTGAGCACTTCACAAACACGAATTAATTGCACCTTCTGTCATCTCCTGAAAGATGGAGGAGTATTTTACAGATTGTTAAATAGAGTCTGGGGAAAATGAAGTGTCTTGTCTAACATCACATCGTGAGTTACAGACGGATTGGGAATAGAAATTTAGAAACGTGACAAGCCTCACTCTGGCCTAGCCACAACTGTGACGGTGTCACTGATAAGGATAAAATCTCAGTGTCTGCCATTCCCACTCTTCAGGATGTCCTGCAATGGACAGAGCCTGTAAGGCGCAGCCCTGACAGAGAAGTCAGCCTCCCTCCCCTTATGTTGAGCCTCTACTGAAAATGTCCTTGCACACATAAATAGAGATCTTTTTCAGGGACAACCCAAACCACATCCTCTGGCTTTTACTGTACATATCCAGCCAGGCATTTTTAAGTGCCAGGCCAACGGTGGAACGAAACAGCTCTCCCTTGCCTCTTCCCTTTTCCCCTTCTCTCAGCAGACAAGGCTGAGGGAGGAAAGCAAGCTTGACAGCAGGAGGCGCCACCGCCAGGTGAGGCCAGCGCAGAGACCAGCCTCCCACCAGGTGAGGCCAGCACAGGGCACCAGATTCCCACCAGGTGAGGCCAGCACCCAGAGACCAGACTCCCGCCAGGTGAAGCCAGCACCCAGAGACCAGACACTCTGGAGCACCACTGAACTTCTCTGGTTGTGCGATCCTGGAACCCATTTCCTCTTACAGGTCCTCTTACCTGCCTACCTGATTCCTGCAGCATGAAGCTCAAGGGACTGAGCAGGACACTGATATGGTTCTGGTCCTTACCTCTAACCTCACTTCTTAGTCTCTTAACAGTCCTCTCTGACTCCTCACTCCGACAGTGGTGGTTCTACAATACCAATCCGATCACGCCATGCCTCACAGAAAAATCTATTCCTTCCATGGGCTTGCAGTCCCTGGGTGGTGGAAATGGTTAACGTGCTCAGCTGCTAACTGAAAGGTTGGAGGTTCAAGTCCACCCAGAAGCACCTCAGAAGAAAGGCTGGGCGATCTACTTCCAGAAAATTGGCCATGGAAAGTCCTACAGAGCACAGTTCTACTCTGACACACATGGGGTTGCCATGAGTCGGAATCAACTTAAACGCAATTGGTTTAGTTTTGGTTTGGTTCCCATCGGCTGAGGATGAAGTCTAAACTCCTTCTTCACAAAGGGCACGAGGCTTCTGCAACCTGCTCCTTCTGCTCCCCTTTCCCAGAAGCAGAGCCCCCCATGGGGGAATTCCTAGCAGAATATCCACAAAGTTTCCATGTCAGTCAGGAGCGAGGAGCTCAGAGTTCAGTTATCAAGTTTAATCAAGGCAGGATGAGAAGGGCAGGCAAGCAGCAAAGCCAGGAGAGTCCCAGACTGAGACGTGCCCATGGAAAGTGGACTTGGAAAAGCAAGGCCTGAACCCCAGAAGCTGAGGCTGAATTGGCTTTCTCTAGGGTTCCCACAGAGTCCCTGGGTGGTGCAAGTCGTTAACACACTCGGCTACTAACTGAAAGGCTGGAGGTACAAGTCACCAGAGGCACCTCAGAAGAAAGGCCTGGTGATCTATGTCTGAAAAATCAGCCACTGAAAACCCTATGGAGCATAGTCCTACTCTGACACACAAGGTCACCACGAGTTGGAATCAACTGGACAACAACTGGTTTTATTTGTTTTAATGTAAAGCAAATGTTGCTGTCAAGTCCTATTACTTGAGAACTAGTTATCATTTATCTTGAGAACATGTATGAAATGAGTTGCATCTGCTTGGCTATATAAAAGGATAAAATTCTTTTCGGTGTTTGTAATCCCTTTAGCAGATAGCCTGTGATGTGCATCACATTCTGGTTTAATGCTTATTCAATAATAAAACTGTTTTCTTTTCTCTTCTACTTTTGTGGAGAGTTTGTCTGGGTTAGCAGGAGATTTTGTTTTTAATTATGCTCCCCCAACAATGAACAGAGCAGTGAAAAATTGGAGTTGCCCGACACACAATCCCAACTGCAGTCGAACAAGGTGATGCCCTGCCTTCTTGTTTCAGCTCTCAGACTGTAAACAAGTGTCCTTTTTGCATTCTATTTAGTGCCACGTTTTTTGCATATTTTGTGCTTTTTGCTGGTGATTTCACTATTTAAAATGGCCCCTAAGCATGGTGCTGAAGTGCTGTCCTGTGTTCCTAAGCACAAGAAGGCTGTGATGTGCCTTACAGAGAAAATATGTGCGTTAGATAAGCTTCATTCAGGCATGAGTTATAGTGCTGCTGGCCATGAGTTCAGTGTTAATGATTCATTAGTATACGTTACATAGGTGTCTTTAAACAGAAACACACATAGAACACGGTTATGTTTTGATGGGTTAATGAAAATGTTGTGACCAGAGGCTTGCAGGAACCTAGTCTTATATTTCCCCTAGAGCAATGGTTCAATATTGGCTAATTCAGCATCTGTGGTGACTTTGTAGAACATAACTACCACGAATAATGAGAATTCACTGTATTTGTATATTTGATACCATAAGTAATGGGGAGTCATTGAAGTTTTATGAGAGGAAGAGAAATTTGATCAGGGCTGTGCTTAGGAAAACTAAACTGGCCAAGATGTGTTTAATGGATTAAAACAGGGAAGGACTGGAAGTGAGATTAGATATAAAGCCATAGCAATATTTTATCATAGAGTTCTTGCACAAAGCCATAGCAATATTTTATTATAGAGTTATTGCACATAGTCTAACTAATGGTCCATGGCCCCATTCTACAGACTGTAAGCTAAGTCACTGACCATTAAACTGAAAATTGCATCTCAAGAATTCCAATTAACAGGCAGGGCCAAGATGGCACAGTAGTCAGATGCTTCCGATAGACTCTCTTACAACAAAGACCCGAAAAACAAGTGAATCGATAATATATGGCAATCTCGGAGCCCTGAACATCAAAGGCAGAGTTGAGGAACCGGAATGAGTGGCAGGGGGAGGGGAGATGGTTTGGAAGCAGTGAGGAGGAGGAGTTGCCAGACCTGACCTGGCGAGAGCCTGAGCCCTTCAGGCCTGATCAGCTCAGGGGTGAGCGGTGAGGCAGGCAAGCAGTGGTGCTCAGGAGGCACATTTTCTGCACCGGAAGAGAACTAGTGCCAGAGAGTCTACACGGCCACCCAGAACCAGTGACAAACAGCCCTGGATCAGTGGAAGATAAGTATTTGCATACAGCCTACCACGTGGATCAAAAGCACCCCCCTTAGGGAAAAACCTCTCTCCCACTTACCTCCCTGCTCCCTGCTCTGCACTGGATCCTGGACTGGCTTCAGCAATTGCCAAGTCCCCTGGGCCAGAAGTAGGATCTGTCACATGCCCGGAGCCATTCTCCCTGCCTTGGAAAGTGAACAAATTAACAAACGGGAAAAAATACACTGCTGGTTCCCCTAAGCCAGGAACCCAGGGTAGGCACAGCTCTTTTGCCTAGGCACAGGCATACGGGATCCACGAACTCTGAGTGCCTTTCCCCCTGCATAGACCTGTGTGGGCCCATTTCAGCAGCGTAGGCCCTCATTACCGCAGTACAGCAGAATATATACCAGAAGTCTAACTTCAACTGTTTCAGCTGTGAAGAGGCTGGTTCGTGACATTTGACACTGCTCTGCCCATTAAGCAGGGTCTTCACCTATCCACATCAGGGGCCTGAAGACTGGAGGCTCCACCCATGCCACCTAGCCACCTGCGATAGGGCCCGGGAATAAGAGGTGCCCCCCAGTCCTTACAGCCAACAGCATTAGGTGCTCATAGTCCAGCTGCATAACCCACCCACCTACGTGCTCTAGGGAACAGGGACACACCATCCTCTTGGACACTTGGGGGCAGCCGTCAGACCCCTGCCTTGCTCAGAGTGTGTCCCCCTGCTGCAGCCAGATGCCTGTGCCTACACCAATCACCCATGCCTGTCTAGGACTGTAAGTGAGAGCCTGCACCACACACTTGGTGGCTATCTACCTGGCCACCTGAGCTGAATCCATATAGGAGGAGTGGGAGGACTCTGGAGCTCACATACCTAGGAACAGATCTAACCACCTGGTGACAGGACATTAGAGCTTCAAAGGTGCCAATAATCAAACTAGCTCATATGAGCAGCCTATATGGGCATATCAAAACAAAACAGGAAGCTAGGAGACAGCAAGCAAACATAAAATAAATAAATATAATAACTTACTGATGGCTCAGAGACAACAGTCAATATCAAGTCACATAAAGAGGCAATCCATGATGGCTTCAACAAGCTCCCAAAATAAAGAATTTAGAAATTTTCCAGAGGAGGAAAATTTCTTGGAATCACCAGAGGCAGAATACAAAAGATAATATAAAGAATTCCAATTAAGACAGGTACAAACTATAAAATCCAGCTGTGCAAGTTCATATGTTCCTGTCTTTGCTGGGAAAGCTGGCTCCTTCAAATGCCAAAAGCCTTTACAACTCTCCCAAGCCTGAGCCTGTGCCCTGTGGTGAGTGTGCCAAGGCCCACATCTGGCTTCAGTGACCATTGTTTCAAAAGGAACATATCTGGAGAATTGGAGGGGAAGGAAAAGCTTGTGTTTGGCAGGGAAAGGGGAAGGATATGTATCATCTCAAACCATCTAGCTTCTATTTTATAAAACTCCCCATTGCCAAATTCATTTCAGGCCTGGATTCTCACAAAGCTTACATGTAATAGAAAATAGGGGCTTAAAATGGAAATGCCTCTCATCACTTACTCTGTATGGCAGATGGCTCTCTCCTGATATTCAGGGAAATGGACTCTGCTTCCAGAGAGAAGGAAACCCTAGTGGTGTAGTGGTTAAGTGCTATGGCTGCTAACCAAAAGGTCGGCAGTTTGAATCCACCAGGCAGTCCTTGGAAACTCTATTGGGCAGTTCTACTCTGTCCTATAGGGTCGTTATGAGTCAGAATGGACAGAAATGGGTAATCTAGACAGAAAGCCTATAAAACAAAGAGGAGTCGTCCAGGATATGCAGACATGCTGAAGCCCTCGCCCACAGGCACCAAACATGTATGTGAAATATAAATGACATTCCTGAGCAAGGACCATGTCTTGTTCATCTTCACATCACCCACAGTGCACTGCACATAGTAAACACCTCTAAATGCGAATGTATATATAACCAGTTTAATGAAAAGTCTCAACTCTTGAGGTGTAAGTATAAGTTGGTTTCCCACACTGGTAAGCCTGCAGGGTTTCTGCAGTACAGCAAGAATCCAATCAGGGAACAAGATGCCAGGTATACCCCTTCCTGCAGATACCCCTGATAACAGAGCAGGGTGGGGGTAGTTTTTGGATTTAGGCTGAGGTGTACTTAAAGCCTTTTGGTTTAGCTGTGGGCCCTAGTTGAAAACTCAGCTCTGTGTGTGTGTGTGTGTGTGTGTGTGTGTGTGTGTGTGTGTGTGTGTGTGCGTGTGCGTGTGTATGTACGTATATACATACATACACACATATATGTTGAGTTGTTGTTAGGTACCGTTGAGCCAGTTCCTACTCATAGTGACCTTACGTACAACAGAATGGAACACTACCCAGTCCTATGCTGTCCTCACAATCATTGCTATGTTTGAGCCCATTGTTGCAGCCACGGTGTCAATCCATCTCATTGAGGGTCTTCCTCTTTTTCACTGACCCTCTACTTTACCAAGCATGATGTCCTCCTACAGGGACTGGTCCCTCTTGATAATATGCTCCAATATACATATACCTATATGTATACAGATAGATATAGATATATACATATACATACATACATAAAATAAATACTTATATAGAACTTATTATGTGCCAGGCACTATTTTAATCACTTTAAAAATATTTACTCATTTATTTTTAATGCTCATAACAAAGCCTGGAAGATAGGCATTATTAGTATCCTCATTTACAATTGAGGAAACTGAGGCACAGAGAAGATACTTAACTTTCTCAGGGTCACATTGCTATTAAAATGACAGAGCCAACATTTGAATCCAGTCTGTCTGGCTCCAGATTCTTTCTTAACAGCAACTCTTCTTTTCTGGGATGTTACAAAAATTCTCTACTTGATTTATTCTGTCTGGAGTGATATACACTTGATAGGTTTTGAGAATTGGTGCTTCCCTTGTTTTATGAGTAAGAGTCCTCTTCCTGTGTAGACACTGAGCTTGTTGAGAATTACCACATGATCATTTTCTCCCTTGTGCAACACTGGCCACAGTCTGAGTACTTAATACATGCCACATTCCATTATAGCAAAGGGTCTAATGTAAAAGCCATTAATTTCATTTCCCAGGGTGGCTCCTAGTCATGGTGGCTTGTGGGACCTCCTCTGATCTCACACTGTTACCCTAACAGGGCTAAATCAGGTTTACTTCAGGGAAGGCGTTGCAAGTAGGGAAGGTGCCATCTCCATTCTCATTCATCCTCTCCCCTTGCAAATGCCCCATGGAGTAACATGTGGCTTAGAGTCAGTCCACTGACCAGCAGAGCCGATGACCGCCTGCAGATCCTCTGGGGTGGGGTGTATTACAGAGCAGAGCCCTGGTGCCTGGCAGAGCGGAGGCCAAGCCTGAACAGAAGGGGCAGGAGACAGTAAAGACGGAACATGCCAGCTTCTTAACTTTGCCTGCAGTCTTTCGCATGCCATTGTTCTTGGACAAAGAAGAGTAACTGTGTGTGGGGTGACTGCAGATGCGTGCAATGAATAGGAATATGGCCACT
Source organism: Dugong dugon (assembly GCA_030035585.1). Classification (NCBI taxonomy): domain Eukaryota; kingdom Metazoa; phylum Chordata; class Mammalia; order Sirenia; family Dugongidae; genus Dugong; species Dugong dugon. The sequence continues at coordinate 13,855,900 of CM057469.1, read as the reverse complement.
GTCTTGGTGACTCACGCCAACACCATTTCACTGCCGGGGTTTGGGTTGCTCTGAATACCCAGCTGCCTTTGCTATAAAGGAATTTCATTCCCAAGGATTCATTAGTCCCAAAAGATTCATTCCCAAAAGAGCATTATAGTTTAAAATTCTATAAACCAAGATTCCTTAAAATAAGAAAACTGCCCACGGACCTTGAGCACCAAGATCTTTCCAACTGGGGCAGGGGAGGGAGAGTACTTTGAAAGTGGCAAACAAGATTAAGCCAATCATTTCAAGAGAAATAACCAAACTTTCAGTGCAACAGGGCACAGCGACCAGAGTACTGTTTTCAGTTAGCTCAAAGTACTTTGCACCTCCAGGTTCTTTTGTAATCAGTTTGCAGTTTACCAATTTTATGGAACACTGTGATGTGTCAACTTGGTTAGGCCATGATTCTCAGTGGTTTGGCAGATATTATGTAATCATCCTCCATTTTGTGATCTGATGTGAGCAGCCAATCAGTTGAAAGAGGAGTTTCCTTGGGGGTGTGGCCTGCATCCAATATACACAGATGTTCTGGCAAAACTCGTCCTCTCTGGATTTTGCATCCGACTCATCATCCTCTGACCTCTGGTTCTTGAAATGTGAGCCAGCAGCCTGCCATCTGACCCACTGATTTTGGGTTCATCAACCCCTGCAACCACATGAGTTAGGAAAAGCCTCCAGCCTGATGTCTGACCCACAGATTTGGGACTGGCCAGCCTCCACAACTTCACGAGCCATTTCCTTCAAATAAATCTCTCTCTCTTTCCATATATGTGTGTGTGTGTGTGTGTATATACATATACATATTTGTTTATTTATATATGTGTGTGTGTGTGTGTATATATATACATATATATATGCTTCACTGGTTTTGCTTCTCTAGAGAACCCAGCCTAAGACAAACACCATGTCAGTAGAAGCCATAAATAAAATTAAAGCTTGGAATCTGCCTGCAAAGACAGTTGTTGAAAGGCACAAACAATATAAATAAACGAAAACAAAAACTCAGTGTCAAACAGACCTGAGTTTGAGGCCTGACCCTGACAGCTATGTAATCTTGGCTGACTTATTTAATTTCTCCTGGAGATAATCGGGATAATGGTACCTGCCCCAGGGATTTGATTTTCTTGTGAAAGTTAAATGAGGTAACATATAAAAGTGCACGCATCATGCCTAATACGTAATTTTCCTTCCCATGGTGACCCCACGTGTGCAGAGTAAAACTGCGCTCCATAGGGTTTTCAAGGCTGTGACCTTTTGGAAGCAGATCGCTGGGTCTTTCTTCCAAGGCACCTCTGAGTGTGTTCAAACCTCTAACCTTTCAGTTAGTAGGTGAGCACGTAACCCTCTGCACCACCCAGGGACTCCTGATACATAGTAAGTGGTCAATAAATATTAGTTCTCTTTCCTGTAAAAATGTAGAAAAGCAATATGCCATCATTGTGAAATGGTATCATTCTGCAGATTTACAGGTGAGTTAACCAAAATGGGGGGAAAGTGCATTCAAGGTATTTACTGAGTGCCTAATCCATGTGTGTCATGATTCATGATATGGTGCGAAAACAGAAGACATAACCTGCTTTTAAAGAGCTAACAATCTAGACAGGGAGTCAAAATGTTCATATGTAAACATTCAGCAGTTTAAAAATCATCACGCACATCTACTGAACACTTACAATGCTGACCTCTCAGGAATAGGGTCCATCTGATCCTCATGACAACCCAGGGAGGCAGTTTCTGTTACTCCCCCTTTTTGCAGATGAGGAAACTGAGGCTGAGCAAGTTTAAGTGACTTACCCAGGTCACAGAGCTCATGTGTGGGTTCTAAACTCAAGCAGTCTGAATCTGTAAATGCTAGCATGCTAGGGCTAGTTACAACTAAGCCATGGGAGAGATGAAGGGAAGAGCAAGGCGGAGTTAAACAAGACTTCCTAGAGGACTTGGGATGGGCCTAAAAGGAAAAATGGGATTTGGACAGGCAAAGGGGAGGGGAGAGATAGCAGAGTGAATGTCTTACCACAGAAGGAGTCTCCAAAGAACCTCTGGAGGAAAGAGGGCTCTTTCTTAGGGGAAAAGGAAACTGGAAGGGAAATCCCTTTACAAAATGCTGCTTGGATCCCTGAATTTCAACTGGTCTGCCTAATAATAATGTCCTACATGTTTAAAGAACCCACCATAGTTTACAAAAGGCTTTCACAAAATTGTCCCATTTGAGGATGTTGAGAGGTGACATTTATTGAGCAATTTATAATCAACCATGCACTGTATGAAGCTCATTCCAGCCTCAATACAACCCTATAAGGTAGAGGACAACACCGAGGCCATGGTCAGCCCAGATGTGGTAATGGTGGGGTTTGAACCCAGATCTGTCTAACTCCAGAAGGCATCACTAATCCACATAATCCTCAAAACAACCTAATTTAGGAAGCAGGGCAAGTATTTCCATTTTTCAGAGGAGAAACTGAGTCTCAAAGAGAGTAAGTAATTTCAGTAAATTCACTTCACTGATAATTTTAAACCAGGTTTGTGACACCCAGTCCTCAGCCCCTCCCCACAGTACCTCAGTCCCCTTCCCCCTTCCTGTGACTCATGTAAAAAACGGACTCCCTTTAGAGAAGGGCATGCCTGTTTGCCTTCCCAGGACTGGGGTTCTCCCTGGGCTCCCTGTGCCCTCACCCACCGTAGCTGGCAGCCAAGTGAAGGTCTTGGCGTCTAATGGTTGCTGCGGCAGCGTGTTTGTGCCTGCTGGGCTGGGTCTGTTATTTCACAGAAGTTGGCATCCCTGCACGGCCGCGGCAGCCTCTGCCAAAGGGCTGGGCCGGGTTTTCTTGTCTATCTGCTCTGCAACAGCTGTGTTTTCAATAGGGAGAGTCTCCTACTCTGCTCGCCTCTCCTTGTGGGAGCACCGCTCTCCAACTCCCCTCTTTAAACACCATTAAACACCCGGCTCCCGGGTGCAGTCATGTCAGGGTTGTGTGAGGATAAGATTAGGAGGGTGGACCCACCCCCTGTGCAGGGGGGCACGGAGGAGCCTTGCCAGGGCTGCCAGGCTGCTACAACCTCCTGACACAGGCTTCCCGTCCCCTGGATTTCCCCAGGCTCCGAACCTCGGCATGAAGAGGTTCCGGCCAGCAGTGGGTCTCAGAGCAGCGACAGCCTTCCCGCCAGCAGGTGATGGAGAAGATGCAGGAGGACGGATACAAAGGAATGAGGATAGAAAGGCATTAAGGGCCAAAAGACAAACAAGGGAGAGAGAAGCTAAACCTGCTGCGGGTCTTGGCTTCAAACCCGTGTGAGGCCCATGTCTCAGCCACTGCTTAACAAATATCAAACCACCTGAATTCTTTTTTTCCAGCGAGTTTTTTTTTTTTATTGTGGTAAGTGTATAGGTAACAGAACATTTGCCATTTGTACAATCTTCACTGAACAGTTCAGTGACATTAATTACGCTCATCAGGCTTGCGACCATCGCCATTAACTGTGCCCCAATTTTTCCATCACCCTTAACAGAAGCTCAGTGTCCCTAAGCATTGACACAAAATAAAGACCATCTTCCTTCACATCTGCTCCCAAAACTGTGGTGACTTCATCCTTGCAGAAATCTCCCAGGTTTCCTAGGCCCCAGAATCTCTCCCGCCGGGACAGCTGTCTGTCTTAGTGCAGGTGTGTCCCTCCTGCCTGCTAAGGCTGGCACCCAGCGGTTTCTTCCCTCCTCTTTCCTCCCCCTCCCAAGTCCCTACCCCCTCACCTCAGCCCCGCAACCTCCACCCCACTCCACCGCCTGTCCTGTCCCCCGTTCCCCCACCCCGCTGCCTCACACACTCATCATCCATCTTATCTTTCCCTCCACCTTTAAAGTCTCTCTGACTCTGTCCCTCGCCATTCATATGGTTTTTAAATCCACCGCTTCCTCTTAGTGGTCAGATGAGGGATAAAAGCTTTCCTTTATGTTTGCCAGTGTGTAAATCGCTCCTCAAAACACCCAGTGGCAAAGAGTATGAAAAAGGGACAGTCCTTTTCAACTAACTGTTTATGCAGAACTTACAGGGAATAGAAGCAGGGGTTGTGTAGTAATTACTGCACCCGGCTCTCCCTCCCTCCCCCGCTCCCTCCCCTCCCCACAGTCTTCTTCAAAGAATAGCAATCCATCTCCCCAAGGCTGGGCAGGTTAGCCTAGTGCAAGGATACCTGTTCCTGTCAGCTGCCACCAAATCGCTCCTGATCATGGCAACTCCATGCACAATGGAAAAAAACACTGCCCAGTCCTGCACCATCCCCATGCTTGGTACCAGGCCTTTCTTCCTATGGCTGCACATGAAGTGCACTGGCCAGAATCGAACCCAAGTCTCCCACATGGAAGGTGAGAATTCTACCACTGAACCACCACTTCCCCATAAGGTTACCTATTGTCGCCAGGTGCTGTCAAGTCAGTTTCAACTGACAGCAACCCTAAGTACAACAGAACGAAATACTGCCCAGTCTTGCACCATCCTCACAATCATTGCTATGTTTGAGCCCGTTGTTACAGCCACTGTGTCAATCCATCTCATTGAGGGTCTTCCTCTTTTTCACTGACCCTCTACTTTACCAAGCAAGATGTCCTTCTACAGGGACTGGTCCCTCCTGATCACATGTCCAAAGTATGTGAGATGAAGTCTCACCTTCCTTGCTTCTAAGGAGCATTCTGGCTGTACTTCTTCCAAGACAGATTTGTTCATTCTTTTGGCAGTCCATGGTATAGTCAATATTCCTCGCCAACACTATAATTCAAAGGTGTCAATTCTTCTTCAGTCACACAAGGTTACCTAGACCAGGAGAAGGGCTTTTCCTTTTGCTCCCCTGAGCCAGGAGCCTGCAAGCAGGCCAAGTGGTGTTTAGCAATGAGAAAATGAGTGAGCTCCAAGTAAGAGGCTCCCAGCTGTTGTTCTACTGCTGCTACCTTTCAGGAAATCTGGGCTTTCTGCTCCACAGCTGCCTCTCTCCTCTTCTCCACATTGCCCATGTGGACTTTCCACAAGAAGAGACTCTCCACTGGCCAGCTACAGTCTCATAGGTAAGTTTCCAATTACAGTCTCACACCACTTATTCTATCTTGGCAGATGTTTGTGTAGCTCCTAATTTCCCTTCTTCCAGGCCAATGTTGTTGTTGCTAGCTGTTGTCAAGTTAGTCCCGACTCATGGTGACCCCATGCACAACAGAACAAAATGCTGCCTGGTCTTGTACCATCCCCACAATTGGGTGCAGATCAGATCACTGTGATCCATAGGGTTCTCACTGGCTGACTTTCAGAAGTAGATCACCAGGCCTTTCTTCTGAGTCTGTCTTAGTCCTAGTCTGTCTTAGTCTGCAAGCTCCACTGAAACCTGTTCAGCATCATAGCAACACACAAGCTTCCACAGACAGACAAGTGGTGGCTGTGCATAAGGTGCATTGGCCAGGAACAGAACCCGTCTCCCACATGGGAGGCTAGAATTCTACCACTGAACCACGAGTTACCTCACTCTCAAGCTAATAACATGGCTTCATTCCCTCAGTTACTGAGGACCCCAAGGAAGCAAGGGCCTCAGTCTCTGGCCACCATACTCGGCAGCTCCCCCTGGATACTGCTCACAGGTGATATCCTGAAGAAAGACCCTTTGCTGGCAAACCATCCTGAACAAGATCCAGAGGTTCCTCTGCTCACCTATCTGCCACCACATTCCTTGACACAACTCCTCTGGTTTCTCTTGAAGCCTCAAGCTCCTTTGCCCCTCTACCCTACCTTCTTCCAATCTCCCCTTCAGAGAGTCACCTCTTCCAGGGACCCACCTTCCAGGAAAGGATCTCTTCACAGACAAATTTCTGTATAAAACAGTATAACATAATGCTTAAGAACATGAAATTTGCAAAGACCAGACTTACTGGCCTGACAGAGACAGGAGAAACCCTGAGAGGATGGCCCCGGACACCCTTTTAGCTCCGTACTTAAGTCACTCCTGAGATTCCCCATTCAGCCAAAGAGTAGACAGGCCCGTAAAACAAAAGGAGACTGAAAAGGGGCACACCAGCCCAGGGGCAAGGACGAGAAGGCAGGAGGTGACAGGAAAGCTGGTAATGGAGAACCCAAGGCCAAGAAGGGGAAAGTGTTGACATGTCATAGGGTTGGCAACCAATGTCACAAAACAGTATGTGTATTAATTGTTTAATGAGAAACTCATTTGCTCTATAAACCTTCATCTAAGGTACAATTAAAAAAAAAAAAAAACCACGAACTTTGGAGTCAGGAGTAAACTAAGTTCAAGTTCCTACACTGCTATCTGCTATGTGACCTTCGGCAATTCGCTTATACCACTCCAAACCCCAGCTTCCCCATCTGCAATCTGGGAATGATAATGGCATCTACTTCACAGTATTGTTGCCAAAAGTAAATAAAATTATGTGAGCAGAGTTGTTAAAGTGCATTTCACTCAGCAAGCTTTCAATAATGATATTTAGTAGTACTGGTACCCATGACCATTCATTCAACACTCTTAAGCCCTTACAATGAACAAAGCATGAATCCCCCTACCTCAAGGGTATGTCTGTTCGATGGAGGAGTCAGATATATAACCAATTACATGTAATGCAAAGCAGAATTAATAAATGCAATCACATATGAGACAGATGCATGGTGTGTCTGGGGAGAAGAAGAATGAAATGAGCATTCGTCTCCCCTGGGGACCAGAAGGGGCACAGCAGCAGAGGTGGCACTTGAACAAGGCTTTGAAACACTACTAGGACTGGGATCAGTGGAAACAGGTGGTTCAGTCCAGGAAGAAGTAGGAGGGCAGGAACGGAGGTGTAAAGGTGTAGGCGGTTGGAAGGAACAAATTCTGGAGGTCTCCTCAGGTTCCAGCCCTCCTTCCTCCTTCCCAACAGCCCCGATATCCATTTAGGTACCCATACAGTTCTTGGGAAACTCCTGGTGAAAAGAGGAACCTTGTACCAGGCAACCAATTAGCATATTCATCCCACTGGCCACTGGAACTGGTGCAGGGGTAGACATGTGACAAAAAGGAGTCTAGTCAGATGCAAGATCAGCTAGGAATGCTGGGGCAAAGACATCCCCTTTTTCTGTGGCAACACGAACAAAGACACATGAAGCCCAAGAGCTGCTGGTGACTATCTTAGGACCACAAGATCAGAAAGAAACTGGGTCCTTAGGGACATTGTTGAGCTGCTGGATCAAGCTTTGCCTGAAGCACACACTGACACTGGACTTCTTCTTTTACCCAGGAGCTAATGGATCCCTACACTGGATAAGCTAGTTTGAGCTAAGCTTTTCTGTTTCTTGATGTTAAATAACCCAAAATCAGGTGTAGCAGGAATTGTGGGCTACATAGTGGGATGTAAAAGACAGTGAAACTAAAAAGATATTACAGGGTTATATCATGAAAGGCTTTCCATGTCCCATGCTAGGGCTCTGGACTTCATGTAGGCAGGGGAGAGCCACTGAAAACTGTCGAGGAGGGGAGGCGGCATGATCAAATCTGTTTTAGGAAATTAACTCTGATGGCAGGATGAATGACAGACTGGAGAGGGAGAGAGACTAAAGGCAAAAAAAAAAAAAAAAAAAACTCAACCACTATGTTTTGATTAGTAGTGAGTCTTGGAAAAGGAAATTTTATCAGACATGCCCAGAAGTCGACATTGCCTGGAGTAAGAACAGTAAACAAGCAAAGACATTCCCCTGGCAGCCCCCACCTCCTATCGGCACTAAACGCCCTCCCTTCGCCCTGAAGAGTTTACAGTATCGAGCAGACAGAGTCCCAGGCTAATACTGCAGCGGCTCAGAAGGCTATCCAGTTGCCTTAGAAGTTTCAAAAAACAGAAGACTTTTTAATTTTAAAATATAAAACAGAATTAATTTTAACTGACTTTGATTTTCTTAAAAGTAACAACACTTTTAAAGGGTGGGAAGAAGAATACACTCCCAAAACAACAAACTATAGCAGAGCATTTCCACTTCCAAAAGTCTGTGAATCACGGATCTAAATCGTGGTTCTCCCTGCTGCCCTTTCACGACGAGAACCAGTCACCGCCTTGGTTCCCAGTTCCCTGACAGGAGCCAGTGGGCGGAGCCTCTAGAGCCTGCAGACAGAGTGGGGCCTCCGGAGCTCACATGGCCCAATTCCTTAGATCCACGCTGTTGATGTTGGTGTGACTGAATCAATTCTAGCTCATAGGGACCCCATCTGACAGACTAGGACTGACCCATAAGGTTTCCTAGGCTGTAATCTTTAGGGGAGCAGATGGCCAGGTCTTTCTCCTGTGGAGCCGCTGGGTAGGCTCAAACCACCAACCTTTTCAGTTAGCAGCCGAGGGCTTAACCGTTAGGCCACCAGGGCTCCTTTTACATCCAGTATAAATCTCTCAGGGTGCAATGTCAGCAGCTTCATTTTCTTTTACTGCATCCAGAGAGGGCTTTTCTACCCTGCACAGCCAGGCCTCCGTGGGACTGATCACGCCAGGGCGGCCACACTGCACCACCGTCTCATACCTCCTTCCCCTGTGCTGTCTCGTACAGGATAACCTGGCTGTTCCCAGAGACTCACTCCCAAGTCTCTCCCACCTGCATTCCAAACAGACAGCTTAGTTTGCGTAACTCCAATCACTTCCCTTGCCAGCTTCCTGTTTTTGTAAACTCCTTAGTTTTTCAGTTCCATAAGAAACAAGAGCCCCAGTTCACAGTCACCTTCTGCATGTTGCTAACCTAGGGTAGCTGCATCAAAGAAGAGAGGGAAACTTCTATCCAACGTTTCCCTTCTTGTTTCAGAAATAGATGCGCAAAAAAAACCAGCCAGTGGTTTCAAATCCACAGAGATCATATGAGCTTTTGACTTCATCGGTTACTGGTTTCTTATTAACAAAAAGAAGTTTTGAGCTGAGTCAGAGAAGAGAAGCAGGCCCAGCAGTGATCCATCAGCGTTCCTAATGACACCCCGCCACAAGCACCGTCAGCTGCTTGCTTCTGCTAGGGCTGCTGTGGCCTTTGTTTTAACCTAATCCCAGGAGAGCTGAAGTCCCTGAGTGATACAAATGGTTAACACGCTCAGCTGCTAACTGAAAGGCTGGAGGTTCTAGTCCACCCGGAGGCCCCTCAGAAGAAAGGCATTGGCAAAAAACAAGACTCCAGAAATTGACAGAATACCAGTTGAGATGGTTCAACAAACGGATGCAGCACTGGAAGTGCTCACGCCATCTATGCCAAGAAATTTGGAGGATAGCTACCTGGCCAACTGACTGGAAGAGATCCATATTCATGCCCATTCCAAAGAAAGGTGATCCAACAGAATGCACAAATTATCGAACAATATCATTAATATCACATGCAAGTAAAGTTTTGCTGAAGATCATTCAAAAGCGGTTGCAGCAGTACATCGACAGGCAACTGCCAGAAGTTCAAACTGGATTCAGAAGAGGATGTAGAACGAAAGATATCATTGCTGACATCAGATGGATCTTGGTTGAAAGCAGAGAATACCAGAAACATGTTTACCTGTGTTTTATTGACTATGCAAAGGCATTCGACTGTCTGGATCATAACAAATTATGGATAACACTGCGAAGAATAGGAATTCCAGAACACTTAATGTGCTCATGAGGAACCTGTACATAAACTAAGGGGCAGTCACTCAATCAGAACGAGGGGATACTGCATGGTTTAAAATCAGCAAAATCAGGGTGGGCGTCAGGGGTGTATCCTTTCACCATACTTACTCAATCTTCATGCTGAGCAAATAATCCGAGAACCTGGACTATACAAAGAATGCGGCATTAGGATTAGAGGAAGACTCATTAACTTGCAATACACAAATGCACAACCATGCTTGGTGAAAGTGAAGAGGACTTGAAGCACTTACTGACGAAGATCAAAGACTACAGCCTTCAGTATGGATAACACCTCAATATCAAGAAAACAAAAATCCTCACAACTGGACCAATAAGCAACATCACGATCAATGGAGAAAAGAGTGAAGTTGTCAAGGATTTCATTTTACTTGGATCCACAGTCAGTGCCCATGGAAGCAGCAGTCAACAAACCAAACAACATAACAACACTGGGCAAATCTGCTGCAAAAGACCTCTTTAAAGTGTTGAAAAGCAGAGATGTCATCTTGAGGGCTAAGGTGCTCCCGACCCAAGCCATGATATTTTTAGTCGCCTCATATGTATGCAAAAGCTGGACAATGATTAAGGAAGATGAAAAAGAATTGATGCTTTTGAATTATGGTGTTGGTGAAGAATATACCGTGGACTGCTGGAAGAATAAATTTGTCTTGGAAGAAGTACAGCCAGTGTGCTCCTTGGAAGTGAGGTTGGCAAGACTTCATCTCACATGGTTTTGGACATGTTATCAGCAGGGACCAGTCCCTGGAAAAGGACATCATGCTTGGTAAGGTAGAGGGTCAGCAAAAAAGAGGAAGATGCTCAATGAGATGGACTGACACAGGGGCTGCAACAACAGGCTCAAGCATAACGATGTGAGGATGGCACAGGACCGGGCACTGTTTCGTTCCATTGTACACAGGGTCGCTGTGAGTCGGAACAACAACAACATAGGAGAGCTGGAGTCCCTGGGTGGTACAAACGGTTAATTCGCTTGGCTGCTAACTGAAAGGTTGAAGGTTTTAGTCCACCCAGATGCTCCTCAGAAGAAAGGCCTGATGATCTACTTCTGAAAAATCAGCCACTGAAAACCTTACGGAGTACAGTTCTACTCTGACACACTTGAGGTTGCCATGAGTCGGAGTCACAGCAACTGGTTCCTATGAGAGCAAGAACCTGAGGTCATCTTCCTGATTTCCTCTTCCATTTAATATAGTGGTGGCAACAGCAAGCACAAGCCAAGCAAGGCTGCCCTTGAAATAAGGAACCTAGATGGCCCTGAATCAGGTGATTTCAGGGATACCCAGAAAGCAGGGCTTCAAACCAGTTCGAACCAGTTCAGTCATGGCTGACGAAGCAAAACCGGAATAGACCCGAATTCTTTTAATTTGGGTGATCCAAAAGCATAGCCAGAACAGGAAACATTACAGGTCAAAGCCCTAGCATGGGAGACTTGGAAGAGGCACAGTGAGCCCTTTCAGGAGACTGATACGTGAGATTGGCTTATTGGCAGGACTGAACAGAGCAACACAGCCAGTTACTAGCTTTGAGAGGGGCACTGCTGTTTCTGACTGCACAGAATCCAATGGGCAAGAGATTTGGTTGCCATGCAGCACGTACACTGCCCTTGTTTTCTAAGAGGAAGATTAAGTTTCTAGCAGGGCTTCAACCCATAATTTTTTTTTTTCCTGTTCTGGTTATGGTTCTGGGTAGGGGCAAATTAACCAATAAGCAAGGTACAGATGGGCTTACATTAAGCAAGGTAGTGCACAACTTCACCTGTTTTTCACCACACACTCTGGGTCACCCAAGTTTTAAAAATTCAGGTCTGTTTTGGTGTCACTTCCTCAGCCATGACTGAACTGGGAAGAACCAGTTCGAAGCCCTGCCAGAAAGTCTGCACTGATTCAAAATAACTTCCTAAGTTCCCCACCCTTCCTCTCCACAAGGTCTGAAGATTCTTTCCTCTGATTTTCTAATCTTCTTTGAAGACACAAATACACCCTAATATGATTAAAGTGATGCACTCATTTTCTTCCTGGCCGGGAAGGGCAGCAGGAAAGCACTGATCACTTTAGAGAGATGCAGATGGAAGAAATGCCGAAATGAGAACCCAAAAGACGACCAGGCCAGAAAAGGGAGGCAGGAGGAAACCCAATGGCACTTACTCCTCAGTTCTGCCCAGGACCAGGCTAGGCCCCAAGGTCAGGCAGTGGGGGGAACTCCTTTGCCCCTTTACCATGGCTCTTTTGTTGTTGGGTGTCATCAAGTCGATTCTGACACATAGCAACCCTATAGGACTGAGTAGAACTGCTCCACAGGGTTTTGGAGGCTGTAATCTTTACAGGAGCACATCACCAGGTCTTTTTTCCCACGGAACGGCTGGTGGGTTCAAAGCGCTGACATTTTGGTTAGCAGCCGAGAGCGCGTAACTGTTGTGACACCAGGGCTCTTCGCCATGACTCTTGTCTGGTGATTTCTGCTGACTCCAAAACCTTCTTGGAGGGACTGAGAAAACAGCAACACACACAAAACCTGCTTTATAAATGTATCGGTGACAACAGATGATTCCAAACCATACGATAACCATAATGATAAAGTTGATGTGTCTTCTTACAGCTACGTCTATCACAAGGCTTATTTCATCTTCACAGCAACCCTAGGAAATACAGCTTCTCCTGATTCTAGAGACAGATGATGATGCAGCAAGTAAATTTGACTCAGCTTTTCTAACTCAAAACACATTACATTACTGTATAACTTATTCCTAGATTTTTTTAAAATTGAAATACAATTCACAGGATATAAAATTCACCATATTAAAGTGCACAATTCAGTGGTTTTTAGTACAATCACTATACTGTGCAACCATCACCACCATCTAATTCTGGAACACCTCCATCACCCCAAAAAGAAACTCTATACCCGTTAGCAGTTAGTTTCAATTCCTTCTTCTCCCAGTACCACTAATCTACTTTCTGTCTCTGTGGATTTGCCTATTCTGGACATTTCATATAAATAGGATCATACAATATGTGGCCTGTTGTGTCCGGCTGCTTCACTTAGCGTAATGTTTTCAAGGTTCACTCACGTAATAGTATTTATCAGGACTTTGTTCCTTTTTATTGCCAAATAATATTCCATTGCATGGATATTTTGTTTATCCATTTATCAATTGATGGACATTTGGGTTGTGTCCAGTTTTTAGCTATTATGAATAGTGTTAATATGAACATTCGTGCACAAGTTTTTCTGTGAAGACATGTTTTCAATCCTCTTGGGAATTCCTAGAGGTTTTTATATATCTGAGACATAGCTAAGTCTAAAAGAAATGAGTCTCTGTCATGGTCTTGAATTTATTCTAATGTATTGATAGTGCCTGTTTTCAATAAGGATTTTCGGCACTCCCTATACCACTATATCCTGCACTGTCTGCACTGCAGTACCTGTCATATGAGTCATTTGTATCCGTAACTGCAGGGAGAGCTCTTTGAGGAAGACACCTATCCACGTCCACTCTAACCAATTCTTAAGTATAGGCTACCACATGCCTGTGCTCACTCCCAGGCTAGCCAAACAAGCTAGGGCTGAGCATCTGACCATAGACAGCCAGCAGTACAGGAAGTGGTCAGACATGAAAGTTCTCCCCAGAGGCCCAAAGGTGACTAAATGGACCAGTCAGGTCCTCCTTCTCAGTAAAGGGTAGTTGGTACAGGCAAAAAGACACAAGAGGAGGTGATAAGCAGAGCCCCAAGGAAACAGAAAGTCTGAGTTACTGAGAAGGTAAGATAACTGTGGTGGCACAGTAGCAGATCAGAGATCAACAAACTCCTGCAGCTGGGAGGGCAAGGGGCTGAGTCTCTGGAATCACATGATATCTCAAATAATTTTTAACTTTCCAGATTATGTTCCACTCCACATGAAAAGAGTATATCTTACTGCTTAGTTGACAACTCTTTCCCCATGGATATCTCATAAACACCTTAAACTTGACGAGGTGAATGGATGGATGGACGGATGGATGGATGCCATCTAGTCAACTCCAACTCATGGCAACCTTATGTACAACAGAACAAAACATTACCCAGTACTATGCCATCCTCATGATTGCCAGCATGTTCAAATCCACTGTTGTGCACACCAGCCCAAAAGCAAAGACAAGAAGGCAGGAAGGGGCAGGAAAACTGGATGAATGGAAACAGGGAACCCAGGCTGGAGAAGGGGAGGGCGTTGACATATTGTGGGGTTGGCAACCAATATCACAAAACAATGTGTACTAATTGTTCAGTGAGAAACTAATGTGTTCTGTAAACTTTCACCTAAAGCATAACTTAAAAAAAAAAAAAAATCCATCATTGTGGCTACTGTGCCAATCCATCTTGCCGAGGGTCTCCCTACCCCTCGCAGGCCCTCTACCTCACCAAACACGATGTATTCCTCCAGCAATTGATCCCTCCTGATGATGTTTCCAAAACAAGCGAGTTGGGACAACATTCTGTTATGACCTATAAGTTTTCACTGGCTAATTTTTAGAAGCAGATCGCCAGGCACATCTTCCTAGTCTTAGCCTGGAAGCTCTGTTAATATCTGTCCACCTGACCCTGCTGGTATTTGAAGTATCGGTGGCCCACCTTCCAGCATCATAGCACCACGCAAGCCACCACAGTACAACAAACTTGACCAAATGCAAACTAAAATTCTCCATTTTTCTCAAAATCTGCTCCCTTCTTCCTCCACCTCCCACTCCATCTTTGCCCTCCAAACTCCATGGACTTCTTTCATCTCCTTTAACTTGGTAAGCTCCTCTTGTCCCAGAGAATTCACACATGCTGCACCCTCTACCTGGAATGCCCTTCTATGCCCTTTCCCCGACCCTCTGCTGTCCCCAGTACATAAGTGCCCATCACCTAGTAAATGCTGGCTCCCCCTGAGACCTTAGCTCAGCATCACTTCCTCAGGAAGGACCCCTTGGAGCAGTGAAATCCCTCTCTTCTGTGCTGTCATAGCTGAAACACATACAGCTTCTTTGTAACATCTACTGCTGTTGTAATGCTACGCATAGAGTGTGATTACCTCATTCACGCCTATATCCAGCTAGACTAAAGCTCCATTAGGGCAGAGACCTGTCTATTTTGGCTCACCTTTGTATCCCCAGCACCTAGCACAGAGCATGACGCCTAGCGGGGCAATAAATGTTTTAGGAAAAAAGAATTAAATTTTGATTACGGCAGAACACCCTAGGAGCTCTCTAGGGTAAAGTGGCTATGAAAAGAACCCCAAAAAGAACGACAGGAGTTAAGTAATAGCAGTACCAGTGGAGTTGATTCCAACTCATGATGACCCCGTATGTGTTGGAGTGAAACTATGCACCACAGGGTTTTCAATGGCTGGTTTTTCAGTAGTAGATCACCAGGCCTTTCTTCCCAGGTACCTCTGGGTGGACTCGAACCTCCAGCCTTGCAGTTAGCAGCTGAGTGCTTAACTGTTTGCTCCACCCAGGGACTCCCAATACCATCAATCTGCTCGCCACATTGCTTCAGCCACAAGTAAAGGTTTGGCAAGAATATGGATACGAGAACTGGAAATGTCAGGCAGTGGGCTGGATGAGCCATTTACTACTTTTGATCTACTCTATCATGCTCCTCTTTCTGATTTCAAGATGTAGACTGGAGGAGGACACAAGTCCGTGACATTAGCTACCATCAGACACACTCTCTCTCAGCCTAGTGGCCTGAAGCATTAGAAGGATACAGGGACAAACTGGGCGGCCCCAGCCTGCTGAGAAAGATGTGAGCAGAATTATTTAATTCTAATCCCTTAGACTGGAAAGCATTTTGAGGGATAGGTGATTTTTTAAATCCTGTTTGAGAATGATACGAAGTCTATTTTTTCAAGGTCCTTTTAGTCAATGTTATCAACAAGGAACGTGAAATACAAACACTGCTAATAAAATATTCAGAAATCATATCAGCACAGCCTTTTGACCCAGCTGTGATAAGACATATTACAAAATCGACCCGGGTCACTTTTAAGACTGAAAGGCTGAAAGACATTGTTACTGATTTTGCAGTTAATTTGAAGAACCACATCCGATTTTCCTTTGTCCTTTCTCATCAGATCAATATGTTCAAGTTTATTGTCTGTTAAAATGCTGCAGTACTGCAACAAATTTACATACCATATTGGTTTTGTGGCAGCAATAAGCACAAACAGGGTTAATGAAGGGACTCTGGCCTGGTGTTTGCAGATTGGAGAGGAAGTTACTGAGTCTCCTCTCTCCGTACAAGAGGAAGGAATTGCATTCTCTCCTTTACCATTCTAACACCTCAAACATATACATGGAGTTTTAGTCCTACCTTTGTTCCCAGGTTCCAGAAATCGCCCAGGAGTGCCAGTGAACAAGAGTGACCTGAATTCTCTCCAACAGATAAGAAAAGCCAATCATCCCCAAATTACAATATTTTACTATAACTGAAACAAATCATTTGTGATACATCTTGCAACTCATCTAGACACTTTTTTGAGACACTAAAGAGTTGATTGCTTTCCTGCAAAAACAGTACACTGGTTTTCCAGCCCATGTGGACAGGTTACCACTCTCTGCTAACAAGGGGGATAACCTGGCTTCATTTCCGCTTCTTTGTGGTTCTATCTCACACGACACAAAGGCTGTGGTCCTGAAAACCTGCACGCATTTTGTGAACAGTACCATGACTAAAAGGCACTAAGGGAGCTTCCTATTTAAAGGAATTCGGCGTTTTAAGCAAATATCAAAAGTACTGTTACAAAGACAGTGGCAACGTGAAAAATGCTCATGACTCTTATGACTCAGTGCTAAGAGGGAAAGAGGCATAATCAAAATTGCACGTATGCTAGACACGGTGGAAAACAGACTGGCAGCTCCTTAAAAAGTTAAACATAGAATTACCATAAGACCCAGCAATTCCCATCCTAGGTATATATCCAAAAGAAGTGAAAGCAGGAATGAAAACACATACCTGCACACCAATGTTCATTGCAACACTCTTCAAAATAGCCAAAAGGTGGAAACAACCCCCATGTCCATCAACAGAAGAATGGATAAACTAAATGTAGTATATACACACAATGGAATACTACTCAGCCATAAAGAGAAATGAAGACCTGATACACGGATGCACCTGGAAAACATGCTGAGTGAAATAAAATCAAATCACAAAAGGACAAGTATAATCTCATTTACATGAAATAACAAGAATAGGCAAATGTATAGAAACCCAAGTTTACTTGTGGTTACCAGCTTCTGCCTATAGTGATGGGAAATTTAGAGGGTCTTTATGAGTTGGAATCCACTCAAGACCAACAGGTTTGGTTTTTTTTAAATGGGTGGTGGTTGCACGATATGATTAATTTAATTGATACACCAGATTGTACACCTGAAAAATGTGTTATACATTTTTTAACAACAATAAAAAAATTGTACATACACTATGATTAAATTTTTAAAATAACATAGATGTACATGTGATAAAACTCTAGAAGTAAATTTACCAAAAATTATAATAGTTACATAAGAGTGGTAGAGTATGGATAATTTACTTCTCATTTTACTTTACAAACTTTCTAGAATGATGTTACAGTCCATAAATTGGTTTTAGAACTAAATATGTAAATTAAAAGAATTCTGTGATAAATCTTATTTTTAAAGGTGAACAATTATTCAATTGTGCTATCAATCTAGATCTTTACAAGTTGAGTTTTACTTAAGTTGAGGCAAACTTGTATTTCATAGGTTTTAAAACCATTAATATTTCCTATTAAAATGAATTTTAAATGTTAACAATTAGAACACCGTAAAGTTAATTGGGAGTCCCTGGGCAGGGCAAACGATTAATGTGCTCAGCTGCTAACCGAAGGGTTGGAGGTTCGAGTCCACCCAGAAGCACCTTGGAAGAAAGGCCTGTCGATCTACTTCTGGAAAAATCAACCATTGAAAACCCTACAGAGCACAGTCCTACTCTGACACACAGGGGGCCGTCATGAGTTGGAACTGACTCAAGGGCAACTGGTTCGTTAAAGTTAATGAACAGTAAGATGAGAGGAAGGAAAATAGCAATAAACTAGAAAAGGGAATTGACTTGCTTGTATGTAACTCCTGGAGTGCTCTGTGCAGGACAGGCTAAAACAGGCATCTCTCACCTTTGTTCTGCACTGAAACCTTGCCTCCTTTCTCCTCCCCGCCCCCCAGGTGTTTGCTTTTCATTATTTTTGCTAACAGCAATCACGCCCTTCCTTGAGCCCTTGGGGCAGACTGAAACTACATGCAGAGAAGCACCCCAGCCCTCTCCACCACCTCAAAAATATGTCCATAAACACACACACACAGAAACACTCATACCACATCTTTCAGAGCCCCAGGTAGGCTTCCCTGGCCTTCTGATTTGCTAAGGGCAGCTTTAACAAAAAAATGGCCTGCAAGCTTCATGTTCTGCAAATATAAAATGTTCCCACATCTATTACACAAATCAGCCCCCCATGCAACAACCTCTTTATGACCCACCATATCAAGTTTATACCCAAAGACTAACAAAAGAACTGTCAAAGAATCGATTCCTTAAAAACAAATAAAAAGAAATGGAGTATATGCAACGAGAAAGAACAACAATGAATCTGTGAACCATCTCATAACATGGATGAAACTGGAGGACATTATGCTGATTGAAATAAGTCAATCACAAAAGGACAAATATTGTATGAGACCTCTACTGTAAAAACCCATGAAAAAGTTCACACACAAAATGTAACAATCTTTGGTGGTTACCAGGGATGGGAAGGGTGGGGGGGAAATACTAAATAGGCAATAGGTAAGTGGTATCTTGGGTGAAGGGTGAGACAGTACACAATACAGGGGAAACTAGCACAACTTGTACAAGGAAAGGTCATGGAAGCCCCAGAGACACATCCAAACTCCCTGAGGGACTGAATTGCTGGGCTGAGGGCTGTGGGGACCATGGTCTTGGGGAACATCTAGCTCAATTGGCATGACACAGCTTATAAAGACAATGCTCTACCTTCTACCTTGGTGAGTAGTGTCTGGGTCTTAAAAGCCTGTGAGTGGCCATCTAGGATACTCCACTCGTCTCATCCCTTCAGGAGCAAGGGAGAATGAAGAGAACAGGATACAAGGAAAAGATTAGTCTGAAGGACTAATTGTCCACAGCTACCAAGGCCTCCACCGGACTGAGTCCAATACAGCTAGATGGTGCCCGGCTACCACCACTGACTGCTCTGACCAGGATCACAACAAAGGGTTCTGGACAGAGCTGGAGAAGGATGTAGAACATAATTCTAACTCACAAAAAAAAAGACCAGATTTACCGGCCTAAAGAAGACTGGAGAAACCCCAAGAGTATGGCCCCCAGACACCCTTTTAGCTCAGTGGTGAAGTTATCTCCCAGGTTCACCATTCAGCCTGGGAGTGGACAACCCCGTAAAACGAGATGAGACTAACAAGGTACAGTAGTCCAGTGACGAGGGCCAGAAGGCAGAAGGGGACAAGGAAGCTGGTGATAGGGAACCCAAGACTGAGTAAGGATACTGTTGATGTGTTTGTGAGATTGTTAACCATTGTCATAGGGCAACATTTGTAGTAACTCTTAAATGAGAAACTATTTTGTTCTGTAAGCCTTCATCTTAAGTGAGAATAACAGCATAAATGGAAGAGCGTAGTCAATGTCACTGAACTGTGCATGTAGAAATTTTTGAAATGGTGTATCTTTGGCTATGTGTATTTTCATCAAAAAAAAAAAAAAAAGGTTGAGAAGTTAGAGGGTTGACATGTTGTGGGGTTGTTAACCAATGTCATAAAACAATATGTGTAGTACTGTTTCATGAGAAACTATTTGTTCTGTAAGCCTTCACCTGAAGTACAATAAAAAATAAATAAATAAATAAAAAGCCTTAATAAATAAATAAATAAAAAGAAAAAATATTTTCTTTCTAGGCTTAAAATACTCTTGTCAATTGGTGACAAGTAAAGCACCATTCTATGGAATGAGTTAAAGGCTCTGGGTCAAAGTCCTCACTATCCAGGGAAATCACTGACTAAATCCTTATAAACTGATCAGACATTCACTCTCCTCCATTCTGATATTGTTGGTTATTATAACCAAGTAGCCAAAATCATTCTATCGTTCAGTCTTGCCATCAACAGATCGTGTCTGCTTTTCCCTTCTACTTGCCTAAAGGCCTCAACTCAGATATAAAATTGAGACTTTTGGTAGAAACCTCAAAAACTGTAGCAGGCAGTCTTAACTATTTACGTAACAATGAACAGACTCACCAGTGCCGGCTTCTCAGTAGAAGCTGACATCATTACCACAAACACCTGTCAGTCTCCATCAAGGGACTTAGGATTCCCCAGACTTGTAGCACAGAAACAGATGAGTCTGTGAAAGTAGACTGCTTAATCCAAGATCAGCAAAATAAAAATTTCCTAGGATTAAATGAACTGATTTAATTATGGTTATTGTTTTATTTTTAATAAAATTTTTATTAATAGAACATTAATTAAGAACATTAATATGGAAAAAATCTTCTCTTTTTCTTCTTTATCTCTAACCATCAATTTAACAGGACATACTTGTATAAACTGGAATGAAACATTCTTTAAATGGGACATTGTTACAACAAAACAAATCTGTTGCTGTCCAGTGGATAGCGACCCTACAGCAGAGAGCAGAACTGCCCCATATTGTTACAACATCCCCCCTCAAAATTCAAGGAGGAAAAAAAAAGTTAAAATTCTTAACATATATTTTAAACTAGGAAATTATCAGAGAAATGTAAAAATAATGATTCTGTATACTATATTGATAGATTTTATCTACAAACCACACAAAACAATGGTTAAATGCTATTCAAAGTGCTTTTATCAAGTTCCTTTACTTTTTGTGATCATGTAGTTATTCACTTAGGATCAGTAAAAATCTATTTTCCTTCCTACAAGACTGAACTGGATAAATCAAATTTGTAACAATAACCGAGACACAAATATCATTTAATTAAATCTGACAAACCACTATTAAGGACCAAGGACTATGCTTTATTAGTCAGGGGGAAATGCCTACGAACAGTGATGTGCTGGTAAATGTTTAACAACCGGCTCCCTGAAGAGAAAAGAAAAAAAAAAAGTACTGCTTTGTAGCATTTGCTGATTTCTATGGTATAAATAGAAGCCCTGGTGGCACACTGGTTAAAGCACTCAACTGCTAACCAAAAGGTCAGCAGTTTGAACCCACCAGCCGCTCTGCAGGAGGAAGATGTGGCAGTCTGCTTCCATAAAGATTACAGCCTTGGAAACCCTATGTGGCAGTTCTACTCTGTCCTACAGGGTTACTATGAGTCAGAATCAACCACGGAAGTGTGTTATGGTGTAAAATACTCCCTTACTGGCCAAGTTCAACGTGACATTGAACTTGGAGTTGGGGAGAGACGCATAATACCATCACACAGTATTCCCACCATAAAGACACAATAGACATAAATAACGTCAAGAGCATATATAAAAGTAAAATGTTGTACAATACCGTATTTTTACACAAATAATGCATGCCTTCTACATTTGTTTGCCAACCGCTCCCTCCTCCCCCAGAGATATTTTTGTGAGCGCTGCTATGCCAATTTTTTTTAGCGGCACTTATAAAAATACCTGGGGGGGGGGGGTTGGATACAGTTATTTGTGTAAAAATACAGTAATTAAGAAATCATGAGTTTTTAGTATTTATTACCATTATCTCTATATAATTTATTTAATTGTAAGTTATATAATTGAATTTCTAATCATGGCCACATTTAACAAGCAGCTTCCAAAATTCCTGTAAATTTAACAGTCAGCTCTCATGAGCCAGTATGAGCCAGCTCCAGCACACCACTCCCAGAAAACTGGCCTGGAGCCTATTCTATGGCTTATGGAATATCAGCTTTACAGGTAGTAAAGAATTTCCTAGCTGGTCCCGTTCACAGGTCTCAGACAAAGAGGATACCCTTACAGTTATAGATACTACAGGCAAAACCTCACTGAAGTGAATTGGATATAGTTCTTATTCCTTAGCTCGGCAGACGAGCCGATAAAGGCAGTAAAATAATTCTGATACATAAAAGTAAATTACAACTGTAAAGGATTTATAAGTTAACTCTTAAACCAGAAGGTTCTGGTTTTATTAATCTATAACAAGGATGTCTTTATGTGTGTTAACACCTCTTAGACACTATGTAAATAAAACCGGTTCAATAAAACAAAACATCAAATGAGTTACACTGAAGCAGAACATCACAAAATAACTTAGGAGGTCAAATATACATGCTAGAAGGGGCTTGACCATAACGAGCAACTGTGAAAGCAAAACCAACACTCTGCCAATCCACCATTACGTGATGCACATCTCATCCCATAGTCGGGGCAAAAACACTTTGCACCCAGAGATACAACAACCAAAAGCACACAAACCAGGGTTTCTCTGTATAAATTTTAACCAGTTGCCGCAAGTTGATTCCTACTCATGGCGACCCACTGCATGTCAGAGTAGAATTGTACTCCGCAGCGTTTTCAATGGCTGATTTTTTTTGGAAGTAGATCGTCAGGCCTTTCTTCCAAGGCTCCTCTGGGTGGACTCGAACCTCCAACCCTTAACTTAGCAGCAAAAGTGTTAACCGTTTGTACCACCCAGGGACTTCCTGTTTAATTCTAATCCCCAAAATATGAAACCTTGACTCCTTCTTGTAGGTTACTGACTTCCTGTTCAAAATACCTCAATCCCTATTTGTAATGCTGATATCTGAAGGTATGTCTCAACCTTTGTAAACTCAGTGATTTGGGATCTTTTTCCCCCTTTTAAATATCTGTTGTATTTTTTATTTGATGAGCCTGTCTTTCTAAAGTCTGGATTCTCCTGTAAACCTCTTTACAAGTAAACTTCTTTTCGAAATGCTTTTGTCTGAGTCTTTCTTTCACAGTAACTTGCTTATCTGTTCCTGGTTTTTTGTTTTGTTCTGTTGTTGTATGTAGCTATCTGGAGCCCTGGTAGCACAGTGTTAAAAGCTCAGCTGCTAACCAAGAGGTCAGCAGTTTGAATCTACCAGCTGCTCCTTGGAAACCCTATGGGGCAGTTCTACTTTGTCCTGTAGGGTCGCTATGAGTTGGAATTGACTTGACGGCAATGGGTTTTGGTTTTTGGTTTTTATATAGCTATCTAGGTTCCACTTCCAGTCATGAACAAGTCGCTCCT
This sequence comes from Dugong dugon, assembly GCA_030035585.1. Classification (NCBI taxonomy): domain Eukaryota; kingdom Metazoa; phylum Chordata; class Mammalia; order Sirenia; family Dugongidae; genus Dugong; species Dugong dugon. Next base: position 13,832,983 of record CM057469.1, on the reverse strand, counting down.
ATTGGCCCAACTCTGTTACAGATAACAACAATAAACTCTGGACAAGATGTAAAGCAAGTATCTGAAGACAGTGGAGAGCAACCAAAAGCAAGCAGTTACTGTATGGGAGTCAATATTTGGAAGAAGGGAAAGTCACTGGGTGAGTTTCCTATTTTTTATGGCTGTATAATTCTGAGGGTAGCCCCAAACAGCAGTATGCAGGCTGTCTTAGGCTGGGCTCTCTAGAGGAGCAAAACCAGTGAAGTGTATGTATAAATACATAGAGAGGTTTATTTCAAGGAAATGGCTCACACAGTTGTGGAGGCTGGCAAGTCCCAAATCTGTGGGTCAGACAATAGCTGGAGGCTTCTCCTGACTCATGTGGTTGCAGGGGCTGACAAACCCAAAATCTGCAGATCAAGTGGCAGGCTGCTGGCTCACAGGGTTGCGGGAGTTGGTGAATCCAAAATCTGCAGGTCAGGCAGCAGGGTGCTGGCTCCTGTCCCAAGAACCGGAGGTCACAAGATCACAAGATGGATGCAGGATCAGCAGACAGCAAGCTTTGTCAAAACATCCATATACATTGGATGTAGGCCACACCCCCAAGGAAACTCCCCTTCCAACTGATTGGCTACTCACATCAGATCACAAAATAGAGAATGATTACATATCTGCCAAACCAATGAGAATCATGGCCTAGCCAAGTTGACACATAACATTAACCATCACACAGGGCAGCTAAAAGTCAGAAAGAAAACCCAAAGTCTTATTGGCTTGAAGAACCAGAGGACAGAGTTTGAGGGAAACACAGCTACTGGAAATCGTGAAACGGAGAGAGTCAGAAGGAGAAGCCCAAAATTGTATGTACAGATTCCACCCAAATCTCCAGCTGACCCATGAACCACACACGTGTGAGACAGACTTCAAGCAGACCAGCAGAAAGAGTCAGTGAACTTAGAGACAGATAATTATAAATTATCCAATCTGAAGAGCAGAGAGAAAAAAAGATTGAAAAAGTTAACAGAGCTTCAGGGACCTGAGGGACAGTATCAGAAGATTTAACAGATGTACAATTGGAGTTCCAGAAGGAGAAGAGACAGAAAAAATACTTGAAGAACAGTGGCCAAACATTTCTCAAAGTTGCTATGCCCCCATCTAGACTGCAAGCTCAATGAAGGCAAGGAATTCTGAGTTGTATCTCTTTAGAAGCCCACACACCACCAAATAAAATTAGACCACATCATAGATTCTCAGCTAATACAGCTTTATTCATTCATTATCAAAAATTAGTATTTATTGAGTGCCTGCACTGTGTAAGTCCCTGAGTGGTGCAAACAGTTAATGCACTTGGCTGCTAACCAAAAGCTTGGCAGTTCAAGTCCACTCAGAGGCACCTCAGGAGAAAGTCCTGGTGATCTACTTCAAAAAAATCAGCCATTAAAAACCCTATGGAGTACAGTTCTTTTCTGACACACATATGGTTGCCATGAGTCAGAACTGACTCACAGCATCTGTTATTGTGTGTGAAGCACTGTGAAAGGTGCCAGAGACAAAAAAAAAAAAAAAAATTCATTAGTTAACAGCCATTGTGCTTTACAAAGGAATTAAAAAAAAAAAAGAAACAGTTGCTGTCGAGACAATTCCGACTCATGGCGACCCCATTTGTTGCAGAGTAGAACTGTGCTCCACAGGGTTTTCAAAGCTCTGACCTCTCGAAAGTACGTAGCCAGGCCTTTCTTCCAAGGAAACTCTGGGTGGGTTCAAACCGCCAAGCTTTCAGGTAGTAGTTGAGCACTTTACCTTTTTGCCACCCACGGACTCCAGTGAAGGAATCCAAACCGAAAAAACCTACTGCCGTCGAGTCAGTTTCAACTCACAGCAACCCTAGAGGACAGAGTAGAACTGCCTCGCTGGGTTTCCAAGGCTGTAAATTTTACAGAAGCAGACTGCCACATCTTTCTCCTGGTGGGTGTGAACAGCCAACTTTTCAGTTAGTAGCAGAGCACTTTAACCACTGTGCTACCAGGGCTCCTAAATGAAGGAATAGGGTTTTGAAAAAGACAGGAGGGAGAAGCCCCAATGTTTCTTTTGAGGTAGGAGAAGGTTTCCAATGGCCTCAGTTTTTCACTCTCTCCTGGGAAAATCCATATTGATTTGATTTAACTTGCTTATGGTAATCTCTGCTATCTTAGTTAACTAGTGCTGCTGTAACAGAAATACCACAAATGAGTGACCTTTCTTCCCTCTGATATTTTTATTTATTTTTTTTATCATTCTTTTCTTTTATTGTACTTTAGATGAAGGTTTACAGAACAAATAAGCTTGTCATTAAACAATTAGTACACCTACTGTTTTGTGACACTGGTTGACAACCCCACGACATGTCAACACTCTCCCCTTCTTGACCTTGGGTTCCCTATTACCAGCTTTCCTGTCTCGTCCTGCCTTCTAGTCCTTGCCTCTGGACTGGTGTGCCCCTTTAGTCTCGTTTTGTTTTACAGGCCTGTCTAATCTTTGGCTAAAGGGTGAATCTCAGGAGTGACTTCATTGCTGGCTAAAAGGGTATCTAAGGGCCATGCTCTCGGGGTTTCTCCAGTCTCTGTCAGAACAGTAAGCCATGTCTTTTTTTTTTTTGTGAGTTAGAATTTTGTTCTACATTTTTCTCCAGCTCTGTCCAGGACCCTGTATTGTGATCCCTATTAGAGCAGTCAGTTGTGGTAGCCGGGCACCATCTAGTTGTGCTGGACTCAGTCTGGTAGAGGCTGTAGTACTTGTGGTCCATCAGTCACACAAATGGGTGACTTTAACAAACAGAAATTCATTCTCTCATAGTTTAGGAGGCTAGAAATCCAAATACAGGGCACCGGCTCTAGGGGAAACCTTTCTGTCTCTGTCAGCTCTGCAGGAAGGTCCTTGTCTCTTTTGAGCTTCTGCTCCTGGGCCATCTTCTTGTGGCTTGGCATCCCTCTTCCCCCATCCCTGCTTCTTTTCTTCCTTGCTTAATCTGCTCCTTTTATATCTCAAAAGAGACTGACTCAAGACACACCCCATGCTAACACTGCCTAATTAACATAACAAAGAAAACCCATTCCCAATTGGGATCATCACCACAAGTATTAAAAAAACAAATCTATTGCCATCAAGTAGATTCTGACTCATAGTGACCCTTTAGGATTTACAACACATAAATTTTGGGGGGACATAATTCAATTATGCTGAAAGGAGAACATAATATTGTGAATTCAGAGTGAAAAGGGAATTCATATCAGCAGGCCATGGTTTACAACTTATCTTTCCAGAGCCCCTTCAAGGAACCCGGTTCTCTCCTATGTTCTTCTAGGACAAAAAGGGGAGCCTCTTCCATATAATTTTCACTGGTTTTGCTTAAAGTTGGCTTTAGCTGTTAGGCAGAACCTGTGCCTTCCAGACATCTCCAGATGATCAACCATGCATATTTGATAAGTCAGTAAGATATGGGGGAAAATAGCTGGAAAAGACCATTTCTCACTTTGGGGAGTATTATGGATTGAATTGTGTCCCCCCAAAATTTATGTGTTGTAAATCCTAACCCCTATACCTGTGGTTATAATCCCATTTGGAAATGGGTTTTTTTCATTACTTTAATGAGGCAGTATTAGTACAGGGTATGACTTGAGACAATCTCTTTTGAGATATAAAAGGAGTAGATTAAGCAAAGAAAAGAAGCAGAGATGGGGGAAGAGAGATGCCAAGCCACATGAAGATCGCCCAGGAGCAGAAGCTCAAAAGAGACAAAGACCTTTCTCCAGAGCTGACAGAGACAGAAAGCCTTCCCCTAGAGCCAGCGCCCTGAATTTGGATGTCTAGCCTCCTAAACTGTGAGAGAATACACTTCTGTTTGCAAAGTCACTCACTTGTGGTTTTTCTGTTATAGCAGCACTAGATAATCGAGACAGGGAGAATACACGGAAGTATGCATAACCTCTCCAGAACACAGAATAAGACAAAAACGACTCTGTGTGTGTGTGTGCGCATGTGAAAGAATGGAAGTGACACAGCATCCCTTTCTCTGGGTGAGCCCTGAAAGCATGTCCCTCAGTCTGTCTACTCACATCTGTGATCCTGAGAACCAGCAGCCTGTCCACAAATAAACTCAGCAAAACACCCAATAGAGATGTGCTGATCTGATATGCTCATTCCAAGTATTACTATGGGTGCAAGGGCATGGCTTTGGGCACAAGGCCTGAAGCCAAATGCCTGATACCATAAATTTAGTAAATCTCCCTGAAATGTGCTGCTGAGTGTCTTCTTTCTGTTATAAAATAGAATTCACCCATACAGAATGGCAGAAATTAGATTTTAGTATGTTTACAGGAGCATCTAAGTCAAGGAAGTAGCATTTATGAGTTTGGTTATGGATCTGTCACTTGCTCTTTATGTGACTTTGGTCAGTATTTTAGTCTCTCTGGTGCCTGTTTAATCAGCCAAAAACTGGGGTAACACTCTTCACTATCCATTTCACAGGAGTGCTGCACCTGTCATAAACATAACGGCTCCCATATGAGTTACCACTGTGCACAAGGCACTACGATAAGCACTCTACTTGCATTATTTCTAATCCTAACAATCACCCGAAGGCGAGTATTATTCAATTTCAAGCAACGATACTGAATATCAGAGAGGCTTAGCAACTTGGAAAAGGCCACTGCAACTAGCAAGTAGTGGCGCCAGGATTCTACCAGATGCCTAACACTGCATCATGCTAGTTTGCTTATATTCATTAAGCATAGTTGATATACATAGAGGACTCTACATATATAAAGTACTCAAAAAAAAAAAAAGAAGAACACTTGGGAACTGCATTCAAGAAGCGTAAACCTAGCTGAGAAATGAGATATGGCCTAAGTCAAAGAGAGACTATAAACAAAGCACAAACTGAAAGCTACAGGCTGCACTTAAAGACCGTACAGAAAACACAAAAGTGGAAGAGTATTTGAGATGCTTGTGGTACTGCTGAAAATCACTGGAGATTCTCAGTTTTCATTTTGTTTGCATCCTAGCCTGGATACTAAAAGATTTTAAAGGGAAAGAGTGCCTCACATACATCGCATAAGACCCATAAATGGTACTGGGAAAACTGGATTTCCACATGCAAAAGAATTAAGCAGGATCCATATGTCACACCACATACAAAAACCAATTCAAAATGGATCAAAGACCTGAATGTGAGAACTAAAATCATAAAACTCTTAGAAGAAAAACACAGGGTATGGCTACCGCACCTAGCTTTTAACAATGGGTTCTTAGGTAGGGCACCAAAAGCTCAAGCAACAAAAGACAAAATAGATAACTGTGACCTCATAAAAATTAAAAACTTTTGTTCAACAAAGACTTTAGCAACAAAGTGAAGAGATAACCTGCAGATTGAGAGAAAATCTGTGGTAACTGTATATCTGATAAGGGTTTAATATCTAAAATACATAAAGAACTTAAACAATAACGAAAAGACAAACAACCCAATCAAAAAATGGGCAAAGAATCTGAATAGACATTTCACCAGAGGATATACAAATGGCTAACAAGCACATGAAAAGATGCTCAACATCATTAGCCATTCCAAACCCGTCACTGTCGGGTCAATTCCTACACATAGCAACCCTACAGCACAGAGAAGAACTGCCGCATGGGGTTGTCAAAACTGAAATCTTCATGGAAGTAGGCTCCCGCATTTTTCTCCCATGGAGTGGCTGGTAGGTTCAAACTGCCAACCTTTCAGTTAGCAGCTGAGTGCTTAACCACTGTGCCACCAGGGCTCCTTTCATTAACCATTAAAACAAACCAAAACCAACTCACTGCCATCAAGTCGATTCTGACTCATTTGCCATTAAAGGCAGATGCAAATCAAAACCACAGTAAGATACCACCTCTCCCTCACTAGAATGGCTATGATCAGAGAAAAAAAAAAAAAACAGAAATAACAGGTGTTGATGAGAATGTGAAGAAATTGGAATCCTCATCCATTGCTTGTGGGAATGCATAATGGTGCAGCCACTGTGGAAAACAGTCTGACAGTTCCTCAGGAAGTTGAACATAGAACTACCACATGACCCAGCAATCCTAATCCCAGGTATATACCCAAAAGAACTGAAAGCAGGAACATCAGCAGAAATCTGTATACCAATGTTCACCACAGCACATAGCCAAAATGTGGAAACAACTGAAATGTCCATCAACAGATGAAAGGATAAACAGAATGTGGTATATGCATACAACGAAGTATTACTCCGTCATAAAACACTGACACATGCCACATATAGATGAACCTTAAAAACACTGTGCTGAGTGAAATAAATCAATCGCACACACAAAAAAAAAACAAATACTGTGTTATCCCACTTACATCAAACAGGCAAAGGTATAGATACCAAAGCTTATTAGTTGTTACCAGTGCTGGGAGGGAGGGGAAAAGAGGGAGTCATTGCTTCATGAGCACTGAGTTTCTGTAAATAGTGGGAGAATAACTGGGAAGACAACAGTAGTGGTAATAGCTGAACAGCATAATGAATGTAATCACTTAATTATATGTGTAAAAACTGTTGAATTGGCAAATGTTTTGTTACATATATTTTTACCACAATAAAAATTAATAAATAAAATCTCAACAGTAGGAGAGCAAACAAACCAACTAAAAAACGGGCAAAAGGCATGAACAAATATTTCACAGAAGAGGTATACAGGTGATAAATAAGCAAATGAAAAGATGCTCAACACTACTGGCCATTAGGGAAATGCACAGTAAAACCACAATGATATATCACTACATACTTATCAGAATAACTAAAATAAAAAACCATGATAATAGCAAATGCTGGAGAGGAAGTGAAGAAACTAGATAGCTCAACCATACATTGCTGGTGGTGCTGTCATTGGGTGCCATTAAGTTGGTTCTAACTTGTCTTAGTCATCTAGTGCTGCTATAACAGAAATACCACAAGTGGATGGCTTTAACAAAGAGAAGTTTATTTCCTCACAGTAAAGGAGGCTAAAAGTCCAAATTCAGGGCATAGCTCCAGGGGAAGGCTTTCTCTCTCTGTCAGCCTTCTTATTAATCTTCCCCCTGACTAGGAGCTTCTCTGAGCAGGGACTCCACGTCCAAAGGATGTACTCTGCTCCAGGCACTGCTTTCCTGGTGGTATGAGGTCCCCGTCTCTGTTTGCTCCTCTCTTTTATATCTCAAGAGACTGCCTCAAGACACAATCCAATCTTGCAGATTGAGTCCTGCCTCACTAACACAACTGCTTCCCATCCTCCCTCATTAACATCACATAAGCAGGATTTAGAATATACAGGAAAATCACACAATATCAGAAATTGTGGCCCAGCCAAATTGATACACACATTTTTTGGGGGACATAATTCAATCCACGACACGGCTCGCAGAGACCCTATGTAGAACAGAACGAAACGCTGCCCAGTCCTGGGCCATCCTCTCAATTGTTGCTATGTTTGAGCCCACTGTTGCAGTCACTGTGTCAATCCATCTATGATGGTTCAGATTGTACGTTAACTTGGCTGGGCCACGATTCTCAGTGTTTTGGCAGTTGTATAATGCTGTGATCACTTCCCTGTCGAAATCTGACATGTGATCACCATGATGGAATCTGCTGAGTAGTAGTGGCAGGGGCGGGGCCTGTGGTGGCTCACTGCCTCCTCAGCCTTCATCTCTCCGCCCTCCGCTGGCTACTTCCTTCCTGCTCGCCTTGCCAAGGTTTTTGGCTTGTTCCGGACCCCACAGCTGCCTCTTATCACCTCACCTCTGGTTCCTGGACTTGAGCTAGCAGCTTACCTGCCGATCTTGGAATCTGTCGACCTTCACAGCCTGTAAGCAGGAGCCCTGCTCTCTGACCTGCTGATCTTGGGTTCACCAGCTTCTGCGGCTGTGTGAATTGGCAGGGGCCTCTATCTTGATCCACAGACTTGGGACGTTCTAGAATCTATAATCGCGTGAGCTGTTTCCTTGATATAAATCTCTATATATATATTTAAATGCTTTACTGGTTTTACTTCTCTAGAGAACCCAGCCTAAGACACCATCTCATTGAGGGTCTTCCTCTTTTTTGCCGAACCTCTGGTAAGAATGCAACATTTCAGTTCTTCTAAAACTGAAAATGCATTTACCCTACAACCAAGCAGTTACACCCAACGGCATTTATCCCAGACAAATGAAAATCTATATTCGCTCAAAAACCTTTACTTGAATGTTCATCACAACTTCATTTATAATAACCAAAATTAGAAACAATCAAATGTCCTTCAAGGGGTAAATGGTTAAACAAACTGTGGTAAATACATACTATGTATCTTAGTTATCTAGTGCTGCTATAAAAGAAATATAACAGGTGGATAGCTTTAACAGAAGTTTATTCTCTCACAGTTTAGGAGGCTAGAAGTCCGAATTCAGGGTTCCAGCTCCAAGGGAAAGCTTTCTCTCTCTCAGCTATGGGGGAAGGTCTTTGTCATCAATCTTCCCCTGGTCTAGGAGTTTCTCAGGACAGGGACCCCAGGTCCATAGGACACGCTCCACTCCCGGCTCTTCATTATTGGTGGTAGGAGATCCCTCTACTCTTTGCTTGATTCTCTCTTTTCTATCTCAAAAAAGATTGACTCAAGATACAACCTAATCTGGTAGATTGAGTCCTGCCTTATTAACATAACTGCCTCTAATCCTACCTCATTAACATCATAGAAGTTAGGATTTACAACACACAGGAAAATTACATCAGATCACAAAATGGAGGACAAACCACCCAATACTGGGAATCATGGCCTAGCCAAGTTGATACACATTTTGGGGGGACACAATTCAATTCATAACACTATGGAATACTACTCAGCAATAAAAAGGAACAAACCACTGATACGTGCAACAATTTGGATGGGCCTCAGGGAATTATGCTGATTATTTTAAAAGCCAAACTCAAAACGCTACAAACTCTATGACATTATATAAATGATTCCATTTATATAACATTCTTCAAATTACAAAAGTATAAAGATGGAGAACAGATTAGCGGTTGCCAGAGATTATGGGTTGTGAGGAGAGGGAGTAGGTGTGGCTATAAAGGCATAAGGAAGCCTTGTGGTGGTGGAAGAGTTCTGTATTTTTATGTGATAGTAGTTACACTAAGCTATACAGACGATAAAATTACATAGAACTATGGATGCACAGGGGTTCTTGGGTGGTGCAAACGGTTAAGCGCTGGACTACTAGCCAAAAAGTTGGCAGTTCAAACCCACCAAGAGGTGCCTCAAAAGACCAGCCTGACGATCTGCTTCTAAAAAGTCACAGCCTTGAAAACCCTATTGAGCAGTTCTATTCTGCATATGTGGGGTTACCATGAGTTGGAACCAACTGGACAGCAGCTAACAAAAACAATGCACGCATGCACACACACACACACACAAATAAGCACATGTATAACTGGTGAACTCTGAACTCTGTGGATTGTACCAATGCCAATTTCCTAGTTTTGATATTGTGCTATAGTTATGCAAGATAGTAACACTGAGGGAGGCAGGTTGGAGGGGACAGTGGACCTCCCTGTACATTTCTTTGCAATTTCCTGTGACTCTATAATTATTTCAAAATAACAAGTTTTGTGTTTTTTTTAAAAAAGAAAATTGCTTTTAAAAAATAACAATATAGAGTGAGGATAATAATAAATGTATAAGTCAAATGTATGACATCAATAACATAAAAGCCAGGTGTAAAGAAATGGAGGTACTCTACTGTAAGGTTCTTATGCTACATGTGAAGTGGTACAATACAGTTTGAAGGTAGACTGTGATAAGTTAAAGATTATACTATAAGCCCTAAAGTAAATACTTAAAATTACAAAACAAAGAGTTATAACTAATAATCCAACAAATGAAAACAAGTGGAAGCATAAAAGGTACTCAGTCCAAAAGAAGGCAGGAAAAGAGAACAAAGAATACATGAGACAAATATAGATAAATTTAAACCTAACCATAACAATGATCCCTACACCCAACAGCAGCAGAATTTTTTTTCCAAATGCACGTGGAACGTTTATCAAGATGTTATCATTAGCCAGAATTACCAGAATAGACCACATTCTGGACCATAAAGTATACCTCAATAAATTTTAAAGGATTTAACTCATATAAAGTATGTTCTATGACCACAACGGAATTAAATTAGAAACCAGTAACAGAAAGATATCTGGAAAATCCCCAACTATTTGGAAATTAAATCCCCAAATATTTGGAAATTAAATAATGCATTTCTAAATAACCCAAAAGATGTCACTTTAAGGACTAAGGTACACCTGACCCAAGCCATGGTGTTTTCAGCTCATATACATGCGAAAGTTGGACAATAAATAAGAAAGACCGAAGAATTGATGCCTTTGAATTACAGTGTTGGCGAAGAATATTGAATATACCATGGACTGCCAGAAGAATGAATAAATCTGTCTTGGAAGAAGTACAGCCAGAATGCTCATTAGAAGCAAGGATAGTGAGACTTCATCTCATGTACTTTGGACATGTTATCAGGAGGGACCAGTCCCTGGAGAAGGACATCATGCTTGGTAAAGTAGAGGGTCAGTGAAAAAGAGGAAGACACTCAACAAGATAAACTGACGCAGTGGCTGCAACAATGGGCTCAAGCATAACAACGATTGTGAGGATGGTGCAGGGCAGGGCAGTATTTCATTCTGTTGTACACAGGGTCACTATGAGTTGGAATCAACTTGACGGCACCTAACAACAACAACAAATAACCCACGGGTCAAAGAAGAAATCAAAAGACAGATTAGAAAGTATTTTAACTAAATGAAAATGAAAACACAACTTATTACAATTTGTGGGATGCTGCTAAGGCAGTACTTTGAGGGGAATTTATAGCACTAACTGCTTATATTAGAAAAGAAGAAAGGTCTTAAATCAATGACCTCAGCTTCCACCTTAAGATATTAGGGAAAAAAAGAGCAAATGAAACCAAAGTAAAGCATAGAGAACAATAAAGATCAAAGAGGAAACCAGTGGGATAGAAAACAGAAAAACAATATAGAAAATCAACCAAAAGGTGGTTCTTTGATAATATCAATAAAATTGATAAACCTCCAGCCAGGCTGATCAGGAAAAGAGGGAGAGGATACAAATTGCCAGTGTCAGGAATGAGAGCAGTGACATTCCAACAGACTGCGCAGACATTAAAGGGAGAATCAGGGAATATTACAAATAACTTCATGCCTATAAATTTGACAACTTAGATGAATGGACAATTTTTTAAAAGACACGAACTACCAAAGCTAAATCAAGAAAAAATAAATAACCTGAATAGACCTGTATCTACTAAAAACAGTAAATCTGTGGTTTAAAACTGCCCAACAAAGAAAACCCCTAACCCAGAATTCTATCAAACGTTTAAGGAAAAAATAATATCAATTCTATACAAAGTCTTTCAGAAAACTGAAGAGGAGGAAGCACTTCCCAACTCATTCTGTGAGGCCAGCACTACTCTGATACCCAAACCAAAGACATTACAAGAAAAGACGCTACAGACCAATACTGATCAGGAAACTAGATGTAAAAATTCTAAGCAAATTGAATGCAACAATTACTAAAAGGATAATACATTATGACAAGTAGAGTTTGTCCTAAGAACACAAGATTGCTTTAACATTTGAAAGTTAATCCATGTAAATTCCCACATTAACAAACTAAACAAAAACCATGTCACTATCTCAGTAGATTCAGAAAAAGAATTTGACAGAATCCAAAACTCTTCTATGATTAAAAAAAAAAAAAAAAAAAAAACTAGGAATACAAGAGAACTTCCTCAACCTGATAAAGAGCATCTATGAAAAACCTATAGCTAACAACATACTTAATGGTGAAAAGCTGAATACTTTTCCCCTACAATCAGGAACACGACAAGGATGACTACTCTCATTACTTCAACATACTTAATGGTGAAAAGCTGAATACTTTTCCCCTACAATCAGGAACACGACAAGGATGACTACTCTCATTACTTCTTAGAGGTTCTAATCAGTGCAATCAGGCAAGAAAAGGAAATAAAAGTCGGCCAGATTGGAAAGGAAAACAAAATTGTCTTTATTCATAGACAATATGTAGAAAATCTGATGGAATCTACAAAAAAAAAAAAAGCTACAAGAACTTATAAGTGAGTTTAGCAGCTTTGCAGGACATAAGACCAATATGAAATCAATTGCATTTCTACATACAAGCAACAAACAATAAGAAATTGAAAAAAATTTAAATACCATTTATAACAGCATCAGAAAATACAAAACATTAGGAGTAGATCTGACAACATACATGAAAGCCCTACATACTTGTAAAATGCTCGTAGTGGTAACAGCATACCAACAGTAGTGGAAGAACCTGTCTTACTTCAGGCGGGATCATACGAATCAAAATCAGCAGCACCAGCCCAAAGCTGAACCCTATGAAGTGGAGGTCAGACATACCTCCACTTTCCAACCTTTTTACCAGTTCTGATACCAGCCATCCCTCCCATGACACTCTCTACTTCCCTGCTGAGTTTGATAATTCATTGCAATGGCCACAGAGAACTCACAGACCATACTTATAGTTAAGTGGTTTATTAAGGAAGTCACAGGGTACAACTCGGGATCAGGATCAGGACGCATGGAGGCAAAGTCTCCCTTCATCGCAGGCAGCTCTCTCAGCTCCTCTCGGCCGTGCAGGCCTCTGCTCAGCCCCTCAGGATAGGCTCCTCTTGGCCCTGCCATCTGTCACCACGGACTCTGCCACAACCAGGAATGGATCACCCAATAAGTAAGGTAAGCACAGGCTTACTTGTGCTTACTTACTAATCTGTGGTGCACAATTTCACCTGTTTTTCATCACTTCAAAGATGTGGTGAAACCCATGTGTAATTTTGCACTATAGATAAGTAAGTAAACACAAGTAAGCCCATACATGTCTTGCTTAATGTAAGCCCGTGCATACCTTGCTTCCTGGTTAATGTGCGCCCACACAGGGTCCCTTCTGGGCCTGTCACCGTCTTCAGTGTTACAGCCCTTGACCCACGTTATAGCTCTTTTAGGAGGTTCCTTGCCTCCTCTCTCTGCTGCTTCTCTCTTCTCTCGTCTTTTCTTCTTTCTGTTTCGTCCTGCTTCCTGTCTGCCTGCTTCTGTCTGTCTGAAAAATCTCTGTGGGGTTGGCTGCTTTTACCTACAACTCTGTCAATTTCAAGGCATGGCTCTCCCACCATTGTATTAAAAAAAAAAAAAGATTATTCCAAGATCAAGAAAGATCTGCATCACATGACTCTGACAAGCCCCTTTCCAGGCCTGACTCCTGCCCCTGCCCGGGCCACAGTTTTTCTAAGCTCATGACCAGGGCTTTGCACAAGCTCCAAATGTGCATGCTGAAAAGGCAACCAGAGCAGCCTTTCTCTCCCCTCCGAGGCCCTACTGCCCCTCCTCGCCCTTTCCCATCACATTTAAACAGAAGCTGAGAAACACTAGGGCATGCTTAGGAAACTCCTCCTTCACCTCACCCCTAACCTGGAAAAGCCTTCAAATTCAATAACTCTATGAAGAAAGACAGGAGTCCCTGGCTGGTGCAAATGGTTAAGCACTTGACTACAAGCTGAAAGGCTGATGGTTCGAACCCACCCAGAGGTGCCTCAGAAAACAGGCCTGGTGATCTGCTTCCAAAAGGTCACAGCCTTGAAAACCCTATGGACGGTTCTACTCTGCACACACGGGGTCGCCGTGAGTCAGAATCAACTCAACGGCAGCTAACAACAACAAAGACAAAGAAGAAAAACGGCACAAACGGATCTATTTTACTGTGTGCACAGGGTCCTACCACAAGGCATACCCCACCAGGGATTGGAGTTACATTAGTTTTCTGTTCTTTATTAAGAGATAAACCTCCCTATGCCATAGTATAGGTGAGGACAGGAAAACACCTGGGTATCACTGAGAGTCACCGGATCTGTTACAAGTAGGTATGGCTGCATGTAACAGAAAACCCAGTTGTTTACATAGGAGGGTTCATTCTCACTTTATTGAAGACCAGAAGCAAGCAGTCACGAATTGTTTTGGCAGCTCCACAAAGTCACCAAGATCTCAACCTTCTTCTGTCTCCTCTAGCATGTGGCTTCCATCCTCAAGGCCATGTGGTGTCTGCTGGAGCTCTCTGGTCTGAGCAATGGGGGGAGGAGGGGAGAAGGGCAAAGGGAGGCCCCTGATGGTCCTGGAAGATGAAAAGCAGCTCTATGCAGAGGTGGGGAGTCCCTGGGCGGTGCAAACACGTTCAGCTGCTCAGTAGATGGAGGTCTGAGTCCACCCAGAGGCACCCTGGAAGAAAGCCTGGTGATCGGCTTCTGAAAAATCAGCCACTGAAAACTCTACGGAGCAGAGTTCTACTCTGACACCCACTGTCACCATGAGTCGGAGTCTACTCGACGGAAACCAGGTGGACATGAAGGCGAGAGAGGTGGATCACCAGCAGGTCAGGCGACTGGTGGTTTAGAGTCAAAGAGGTGGTGGACACTGGAACCAACCCTGGGGAAGCTTTCGGGCTGTGCTGCACCCTCATGGGGTACTCCCTGAAGGAAACTGAGACATGGCTCCAGGTAGAAGAACCACAGTATTGTGTGTGGTGCTAAGATTTTCCTTTCCCTAAAGAGCTGCTAGAACAGTGTTCTACTCCATGTCCTGGTTCCAACCTTCTAGGAATGCATTACAGGTGCAGGTGGGACCTCTCTTCCCCCGAGTGCACCAAACTCAGCACTTGGGAGACTCCCCTGACACTCTGCCCCCGGACACCGTGCCTCTTCCTCCGAGGACACTCAGCTGCCCAGTGTTTCTGGCTACCAGTGTCGAGTTGGGTGATGGGTGGGGTCGAGCCAGAGAAGGGTTTGTTGTCCCTGAGCAGATCCTTGAAAGCGGTAATGTCACAACAAATTTATAAAAGTAAGTAAGTTATCCGTAAAGGGAGCAGTGGGAAAGCAATGGGAGGTCTGTACACTACCGGAATGAAAGGTTGGTGATCAGCCAGAGAGAGGCATAGAGAAGGTAGTCAAAAAGTGGTTGGTTTCTTCCAAGCTGGTTCTCCTGCCAACCAACCGCAGGCTGGGCCCACCCCCAGCCAGGCTCTGTGATGTTAGAACCCAGTTACCACCTGCCTGGAACCCAGTGAGTGGGCTCACCATGCATGCAAAACTTGACTCCTGATGGTCTCGCACCTGTGAGGCATCAGGGAGTGAACGAGCTGTAGCCCCTCCGTTGAGCAAAACCTCGGAAGTGGGCACCCACCCCTGCAGAGTCAATCCTGACAGCAGTGCACTGCCTCAGCCTTGTGACTACAAAAGGAGCCGGGAACCGTTCCCAGTTTCCATACTCTGGCCACACAGCGCCCCAAGACCGGCTTCTACTCAGCAGCTGGGCTCCTCCCCACAGTCAGTGAACAAGGGCAGAGTGAGTCCAGCTGCATGCCACTCCCCCAAAACACTCACAAGCACTAGAGGGGCCTGGACACAAAACCAGGAGAGGGCAGGGGCCCTGGAGGGGGGTATCCTGGACTTCTGGGCCTCCTGCCCAGGTGGGTGCTTCAGCTGTGATTATTAAAGTACTACATTCTTTTTTGTTTGAAATATTTTCACAGAGAACTAAAGGGTATAAACAAGCTCCCTTCCTCCCTACACCTAGTTATACTCCCTGTTGTTGTCATTGTTGTGTGCCATTAAGTCAATTTTAACTCATATATAGTTTCTGGTATATCTTTCCAGAAATATTCCATCCAAGTATGTCCTATTGAATGCATTTGCAATAATTTCATGCATAAATAATTCAATCAATAATTATTACCAATTTATAAACTACATCTTACGTATATTGAAATTGGACATAGAAAAACTAAAAGCCAAAAAAACAACCAAACCCATTGCTGTCGAGTGGATTCCAACTCACAGCGACCCTACAGGACAGGGTAGAATTGCCCCATATGGTTTCCAAGGAGTGGCTGGTGGATTCAAACTGCTGACCTTTAGATTAGCAGCCAACTCTTAACCATTGTACCACCAGGCTCCCAGAAAAACTAAAACAACTAAAAATTTTAAGTGGACGTTCCAGCTTTCCAAGGGTGCAGTTTTTTTTAATGACCACCAGGTGTCAGAGTTACCAATCGTATTCCCCAAGCTATGACTGGAAAGTTACAGAAGGGAAAAGTGGCCGGGTGGAAATGAGATGGTGAGATTCCTCCCTAAACAGGTTTGGCCCTGTAGCCCTACATTTCATCTACTTAGCAGTGAGGGGAGGGAGTAAGGGGAGCTAGAGAAAAAAAACGATTAAATTCTCATACTATAGATTCCCATTCAGTTGGGTGCCCTTTGATCTTTACAGAAGTTTTGTTAAATTTTACATGCAAAATGTAAAAATGGCTGGGCAGAGCCTGCCCTCCTACATTTATGAGGCTACCTGGGAAGTCAGACCATCTCTCCTCAGCTGGGAGGGGTAAACACAAGAGCTATCCCCATTCTTGTTTTAAAAGGGAATATCCAATCCTGTATGTAGGAGCACTTCCTTTTTAACCTTTAACATCACCGTTTAGCACTCACTTTCTATTCGACTCTCATATATGTATTATATTCTTCACCAGGCCTCACCTGGCTGTTGTCTAGAGCTTCTGACCTAGAAAACATTCGCCCTCCAGGCTTGAGAGCAGGGGGTGGGGCATCTCCTTCACAACTTTCAGGCTGTTGTCCAGGGTAGTTCCCGGGCTCAGCCTCCAGAGGCTGAGCAGGGCCCAAGTGCAGGTGGCCTTGCAGCTCTGCTCACACCCAGCTGCCAAGGAATCAGACGTGCAGTGGAGGGCTCCAGGCGGCTCAGGAGCAAGCCTCATCTATATGGTTCACCAACACTGTCCTGGCAGAAAAGGGGAGGTTGGAGTAGTTACAACACAGCCTTGTGCGAGGAGAGGACAACAACAGTGGCTACAGAATGACCGAGTCTCTTTCCTGAAAGGGCACAGCTGGAGTGTCAGAAGAGGACTCCTTACAACACGTCCCAGTTGGCACTTGTCTAGGCTGGTCCCTGGGCCCCATCCCCTTTCTAGGCCACAGGGCAAGGGAAGGGTTCTAACAGGGTCCAGGCCCACTACAAAAACCAAACAAGTTGCCGTCAGGTTGACTCCAACTCATGGAGACCCTATGTGCATCCGAGTAGAACTGTGCTCTATAGGGTTTACAATGGCTGATTTTTCAGAAGTAGATCACCAAGGCTTTCTTCCCAGGTGCCTCTGGGTGGACCTGAACCTCCAACCTTTCAGTTAGCAGCCGAGCACATTAACAGTTTGTGCCACCAGGGACCCCCAGACCCACTACATAGTGGGGCTTTTCAAGGATGGAACTTTACCATGTATAGCCACACCAAGTTCGTGGAAAGGGGTAGGTGGCAAGAGGAGAGAGAAGAGGAAGAAAAGCGTTCAAAATTTCATGAACAATATTAAACCAACCAAACCTGTTGCCATCGAGTCAATTCCAACTCACAGCAACTCTACAGGACAGAGTAGAACTGCCCCGTAGGGTTTCCAAGGCTGTGATCTTTACAGAAGACGACTGCCACGTCTTTCTTCCAGAGTGGCTAGTGGGTTCGAACCATGACCTTTTGGTTAGCAGCCAGACGCTTAACCACTGCACCACCAGGGCTCCTTTATGGACGATATTACTGATATTTAAATCCTACTAGAGACTTGTGATTTCCATGAATTGTGATGGGCAAATGAAGGCAACCTTTTTATATGAGTTGAATGACCTCATCTGCTAACTGGTACATCCTATATAGGTCACATGAAGCAACAGTAATTATTGTAGTCACTATACACCTTAAATGCTATATACATAATTAAAAATGATGTACCCTGTGGTGCCATGCACATAATAACAATGCCAGTTATTGTTAAAATACAGGTAGTATTCATATTCAAATGAGACCATGCATTATGTTTGGTGTTTCACGGTGAGCAACATGCTGTACACGCCAAATGCTTCATTAAAAATAAAAAGGGATTTTACAATGTTTATATTGGCATCTATATTAAACTACCATGCCTGGTATAATAACTGTTGCTTTGATGTGGTCAACACATGTATGGCAACTGAGGTATGCTTTTTTTCCAGGTATAGCAATTGAGGGCTTTGTTCCTGCCTCACCCCCTCCCCTTATCCTATTATGTATAATGTAAGAGGTATGGAACAGAAAGAATTTCTCCCAACACTAACCATCTACCCCTGAGCATTTCATCGGGAATGCTCTCCCTGAGGAGGGTCAGAAAGCCAGCACCACCCTAATCTGCTCTGGACTTGGCTATCTCAAGTAGGTGAGGTTAGTGATGGGCCTCCCCTCTGGGAGTTGAAGTCACTGTTTGGTGACTCCTGGGTGATTGTGGATCTACTAGATTCCTGATAAGTCACAGAGCATCCCAAAGCCCAGGAAAGACTTGCTATCCATCACAAGTTCTACTTCACTGGGCCATTCAAATACAAGGGTTTTACAAGCCCAGACTTCACTGGTCGACTTGTACCCTGAGGTCCCGGAGCTTCTTGGTCCTCTGGGAAAGGAGTAATCTAATCTATCGGGGAGTAGGGGTGGGAGGATACTGAATCCCCTCCCCTCACTGAATCATGTACCTGCTTCCTGCCCCCTCCAGTTTAATCATGCTTTGGGTAGGTGAGTCAGAGAGGAGGGAGGTGGCTATGTTTGGTTTTGCCATGTGTATGGTATCCTAATGACAACGACTCCTCCCTCGATTGAATCCTTCTTCCACAATAGGCTCCACCTCCAAACATTCAGCCAGGCAAAGGCCTGATTCACTGGCTGATTTTTCTGATTTTTCGTAAGTAGATGGCCAGGCCTTTCTTCCAAGGTGCCTGTCGGTGGACTTGAACCTCCAGCCTCTCAGTTAGCAGCCAAGCTCTTAACCGTTTGCGCCCCCCGGGGAATCCAAAGGCCTAGTTCAGAATCTCCAAAGTCTCTTCACCAGTCCTCGAGGCTGCTTCCCTTTTGTAAAGCAAGTAAGAAGTCGTTGATGCGCATACACAAAAATAGAAGGCTTCCTGAATCAGACATTGAGTTTGGTCACAGAGTGAGGCCAAGCTAGAAGCTCGGGCAGGTCACTGACCATAATTAACCCTCCCATAAGAGAAGCCTTCCTTACCTGTAGCGCAGCAGCTTCTGAGGCAGTGACAAATAACTGTGCCTGTGGGAACTCCAGAGGACGCATTCCTCAGCAGGTCTCGGGTCAGGCCTCAGTGATGAGCAGCCGGAAAGTAAACAGACTGCACCAATAGAAACAAGAGAGAACTGGTTCTCCTGCTCTCTGGATGGCTCCTGACATTTTAATTATGTTTGACACAATAGAGCTGAATTATTTTTAACCTTTGCAGAGCCTCCTGGCTTTGCAAAACAATATCAGTTGGTAGAGATGAAGGATAGCTAGAAGCAGAAACCAGGGAAAAAAATATTCACAAGTGGAAATACAAAGGTACTACTCACAACACTGGACAGGGCAAGGGTATGTTTGGGGTGTTGCTTATTTATAATTTATTTCTCAGAATAATACAGTGCATTTCCTTTAAGCGATGTCACTACCATTATCAGCAAATGTCAGAGGAATCTTAAATTCTGACTTCTCCAGTAGCTCCATGATTACCAGATCATACTAGAACAGTTCAAGATGATACTGTCTGAAAGTCAACACAAAGAGATTCTGAAAGCACAGTCTTTTGGAGAACTTGACTCAGTGTCAAACAAACTGATCCCACTTTTGATAGCTCTGCTATGAGGGCAGAGGGGGAGGGCAGAAAGGTCCCATTTCCTCTCCTTTCTTCCCACTTCTCTTTTCCCCTCTGTTATGGATTGAATTGTGTCCTCCCAAAATATGTGTTGAAATCCTAACCCCTATAGTAGTCCCCTGTGGGAACAGGGTTTTCTTTGTTATGTTAATGAATCCATACAAATGTAGGGTGTGTTCCAAACCTAATCACTTCTGAGTTACAAAAAGAGATTAGACAAAGGAGGAGACCTGGTGGCACAGTGGTTGAGAGCTCAGCTGTTAACCAAAAGGTTGGCAGTCCAAATCCACCAGCCACTCTTTAGAAACCCTATGGGCCAGTTCTACCCTGTCCTATAGGGTTGCTATGAGTCGGAATCAACTTGACGGCAACAGGTTTGGTTTTTTAGACAAAGGAGCAAGCACAACGTGGAGAAGACAGATGCCACATGAAGATCACAAGGAACCAAGGGACACTGGCATTAAAGAAGCTGAGACAAGGATCTTCCCCTAGAGCCATCGGACAGAGAGACTTCCCCTACAGCTGGTACCCTGAATTTGAACTTCTAGCCTCCTAAACTGTGAGAAAATAAATGTCTGTTCTTTAAAACCACCCACTTGTAGTATTTCTGTTACAACAGCACCAAGAAAATAAGACACCTTCCATGCTATGAAAATCTCTTTTCAAAATTGTCAAAGGTACACAACCACCTCTTGGTGAAAAGCCGTATCCAAAGTTCTTATGATATGATGTTACAGTTTAGCACAAGAGTTGCAACCTCCAGTACCTATGGGTGCCAAATAGATTTGTTTCATAAGCTGTAGGCCTTTGGCCCTGAAACACTTTACTTTTTAAATATCCATTCTTCTTGAAGTACAGACTACTTTTAATAGATACGTGGGTGTGAGAAATAGTTTACTTTCCACTTAATTCTACTATTAGGAATACAACAGTGCAAGTATGACCATGAATGGCAGCTGGCAGTCAACCTCAGTGTCTGGAAGGCAATAGGGAGTGGTGGAGACTATGGTGAACTAGAGAGCACATCACCTATATAAAGGCAGAAGCACTGTTAACACCAATAGTATGCCTTGCAGAAGTGTAAAGCCAGTCTTTCAAGAGAAACCAGAAATCTAGATTGTTATGTGTAACTTCCCAATTTCAAAATATGGACAATCAGCTTAAAATAAAAAACAGTCATTAGGTCACTTGTAGGTCACCACTTTGCTACCTCCCTTTAATGACTACAGGCACTATGGCTGAGGATACAACTACCATGGAAGTCAGGAATTCAAGATTGTAGACCCAGCTCAGACATCAACCTACTCTCTATCCCTCATCTTTCTGGGTCTCAGATACTTGGTCTGAAAAGTTTTAAAACCAGTTGTCGATTCTAACTCATGGTGACCCTATATGTGTCAGAGGAGAACTGTGCTCCATAGGACTTTCTTTTCTTTTTTTTAACTTTATTTTTTATTTTTGGTGCAATATACACAGCAAAACATACACCAACTCAACAACTGCTACATGTACAATTCAGTAACACTGATTACATTCAAGTTGTGCAACCATTCTTGGTATCCTTTTCCAAATTATTCCTCCACCATTAACATAAACTCATTGCTCCCTAAGCTCATCTAACCTTTTGAGTTGCTGTTGTCAATTTTATCACATATAGATAATTATTTAAAAGAGCACAATGCTCAAGGTAGACATTCTTTACTAATTGGACTAACTCTTGCTTGGTTTAAAAAAGACTTATGGGGACTCCATAGAGTTTTCAATAGCTGATATTTTGGAATTCAATCACCAGGCCTTTCTTCTGAGGTGGCTCTGGGTAGACTCAAACCTCCAAACTTCTGGTTAGCAGCTGAGTGTGTTAATCATTTGTACTACCCGGGGACTCCCTGAAAAGTTAAAAACAAAAGACAAACCCATTACTGTCGAGTCAATTCCAACTCATAGTGACCCTATAGGACAGTGCAGAACATGGGGTTTCCAAGAAGTGGCTGGTGGATTTGGACTGGCAACTTTTTGGTTAGCAGCCGAGCTCATAACCACTGTGCCACCAGGGCTCCCTGAAAAGTTTAGGGGTCCAAAATTCCTTTCAGTCCTAAATTATTATACTGTATGGTTGAGTAAGTTTTCTGGATAGTCAATTCCCACAAGAATAACCAGGAACATAACTAAAAGAAGATGGGGGGGAAAAAAACCCAGATCATTGTGCCATAGCAGGCTCTATTATGTTGTCTAGACACAGCTTTGGTTTGCCCAGGTCACATGGCTAATAACCACAAGAATGTGAACATTTTTATCAGGCCAGATCTCCTCCATGTTACCAAGCCACCCATTGGGGAAAATAAAAAGTGTGTATCTCCGGTACATCATCACTGCAGCAGGGAGGGCCTCTCTATGAAACACACCTCTCTTGGGTCTTTTGAGCTCAAGCCCAGGGTTTCAAGGGAGCATTCATTTTGAGCCAGAAAACAAAGCTGACCAACAGGCTGCCCTGAGCCATGAGTCTCACTTGGTGGGTTCATGCTTGGCCCAACTGCTCTGAGACTTGTCGTTGCCACATCGTGGCCTCCTGCATGAGCCAACTGCACTGGGAACAACTCGTTACATAACCCTGGGACGTGGCCCACGGGTGAACATGAGCACGTGGCTCACCCTGCACAAAAGCACACAGGGCTTCAGAAACGGCACCTCTTTTTCCTCAGGGAGCACAGGAAAGGAATAAAAAAATATTAAGCTGGAAAATAATGTGGGCCTTTTCCCACTATAAAGTTAAAACAGGCACACTTCGGAGCAAATAAAAGTGCTCACATTCTTGTGGTTATATTAACTGTGTGGCTTGGGCAAACTAAAGGCCCAAGAAGAACAGAAACCCAAGTGAATACTAACTTGGCAGCATCTTCACGGGGGCCATCTTGACACAGATAGCTTGGCTCCAAGTGAAATGGGGAGGGGCCGTATTTGGCATCTACACTCCTAAGTGCTTTTGTGCATCAGAGGTGAACAACAGGGCCTTTTTATTTTGCTATTAGTGGCTGCCAATGAGTATCTTGTATGTTTTAAAGAATGATTACCTTTGACTCCAAAACCAGCTATGATCTGTCTCTACAGTTCTGTCTCCCTTAGAGGCATTTTCTTCACTGTGAACTGTTCCTGCCCTGGCTTTAGGTAACAAGGCCGTTTATTCTAAAAGCCAGCTCCGTCTTACCCCAAGGCCTTTGTACTGTCTGTTCCCTCTGCCTAGAATGCTCTTTAACCTAATCTTCAAAGGGTAGCTCAGTCAGATCTCAGCCTAAAGGGTGCCACTCAGAGAAGCCCTCCCTGACTCTCCTGTATAAAGTCTTTACACAGGCATTCTGTGTCGCGTGACCCCACTTTAATTCTCTGCCTAGCCCTTCACCCTACCTGATATTTCTCCTGTTTGTTTCTTTCTTTCTTTATTGTCTGTCTCCTCTTACTAGAATAAAACAATAACAAACAGCTGCCGTTGACTCCAACTTGTGGCGACCCCATGTGTGTCAGAGTAGAATTGTGCTCCACAGGGTTTTCAGTGCCTGACTTTTTGGAAGCACATCTGCAGGCCTTTCTTCCGAGGTGCCTCCGGGTGGACCTGAACCACCAACCTTTCAGTTAGCAGCCAAGAGTGTTAACTGTTTATACCAACTAAGCTCCATGGAAATAAGGATTTTGTGTGTTGTTCATTCCTATATTTCCAGCACCTAGTACAGTGTCTTGCATATAGCCAAGTGGTCAATAAATATCAGTTGAAAGAACGGACGGATGGTTGGGTGGATGGAAGAATCTATTTGGCAAATATCTGCCAAGTATCCATGGTGTGCTGGCAATACACTAATGAGTAAGATCCTCTTTCAAGGGCCTCACAGACTACTGGGGAAGACAGACGTTTACATGGTACAACGTGGTGGGAGAAATGCTTGTAAGAAGTGTTGGACCAAGCCTTCTACCTAAGATGAGTATGAGGACAATCTCTAAGGAAACTTAAGAGCTGGCCAAAAGGAAAAGGGCAAGGAAGGGGGTGGAGCGGAGGTATTTGAGAGACATCACAACAAAGGCACCCAGTCTGAAAGAAGACTGTGGGTTCCTGGAGGCCCAGGAGGGCTGGCGTGGCTGGAGTCACAGGCGAGGAAATGAAGGAGATGGGCCTCCAAGAGGCATGGTCAGTTCTTAAGGAGCCTCACAGACCAGTCCCCAGACGTTAGATTTTATCCTCTAAGCAGTGAGTGCCATTGGAATAGTTTTAAGTAGGAAAGTGACATGATTGGTTCTCTATAAAGATCATTTTAGCTGCAGTGAAGGCAACTAATTAGAGAAAAGAAACAAAGCATTTAGGAGGCTGTTGTACTATCTGGATGAAAAAATGTAAAGGATCCAAAGATTGGTGGTAATGGAACTGGAAAAGAGAAGACAGATTTGAAAGCCATTAAACGGGTAGAATCAATATAGCTAGGTGACAAGTGAGATGTGGGCAGTGAGAGAAAGGATGAAGTTAAAGAAAACCCAAGTTTTTGGTTCATGTCAGTGGGAGAAACTCTGATATTCTACATCAAAATTAATGGTTCCTATGCTTTAGGCCTGTGAAGCCCTAAATTCATTCTGTTTGTGATGTGGTAGAATCAGCATCTGATTGCTTATGTGAGCTCATGGACACCTGCCCAAGTGGCTGTCTATGGTCCTAAAACAAATGTTAGTGTATCTGCTTAACAAGTAAATCTGTGTAAATGTCCCTCTGATGTGCACGTCAACTCTACAGTGTGGATGATTTATCTGTTCATAAAGACACACATGCTATTATTTCAATGCGCAGCCATTTTTGGAGGCACACACCGATCCATCTCCACAGAAGCATGACTATTGGTCTAAATATAGATGTGCCTGTCACCTCAGAGAAAGGACAGACCAGAAGTCATGTTTCCACTTACTCCAAGGAAAATTTAAGGTGATAAAATTAAAAAGTAAATCAACGCAATGTTTTTTAAGCCTGTAAATCTGATCTCAACATCAAATTATGATTACCTCACTTCTCTGGGCCTTAACAACTAATTTAGCACCTAGGCCCTTCTAAAGCAATGTTCCTACCCCAAGATATTTCTGACAGTCCTCAAGGGATATCTCACAGGTGCTGAACAGCAAGGCCAGTTGACCATCTGGCCAGGCGCCATGCGGGGATCCCCAGTTTACTCCTTTTCTTCTACTCTAGCCCCCATCTGCCAATGCCATGAGAGCAGATAAGGTTAAGAGTATGAGCTCTGGTGCCCACCAGCTTGGGTTTGAATCCTGGATTTGCCATTTATGAACTGTGTGACGTTGGGCAAGTTAGTAAGCCTCTCTGTGGCTCAGTTTCCACCCTTATAAAACAGGATAATACTATCTAACTTACCACATACGAGTTGAAATCAACTCAGTGGCACCTAGAAACAACAATACCTCCTAGGATGATTGTGATGATTAAATAAGTTAATATTTACAAAGTGTTTAGCATATTGCCTAGCACATAGCAAGTACTCAATACACGTAAGCTATTACTTCCACTACTACTGCTCCTGCTAGCACACTGGTGATGCCTCTGGCGGGTCCTACTACACAAGGTACCAAAGTTACAAGAGTTCTGTTATAAGGTAGGGGACAACGTCCTCGTTTTGCAATACACTGTTGAAGGGTAACAAAACAGCACAGCTTACGCCCAGTGTTTTCTCAAATGACCAGGGAAATAGTTCTTTATATGTTTACTTGCAGCCCTCCCTTCTCATACCATCGTCCAAAGGACGGAGACGAGACGTGAGTCCATGGTCACCCAGGCTGAAAGACAAATGAGTGACAGACACCACACGGCCTCCTCCCTTGGGGCTTTGTTACAGCGTCAAGTGGGTCCAGCTGGCTCCCGCTCCCTTGGGATGAGTTCTTCCCAGGAGAAGCCTTGGTTCCTCACCTAGACAGACTTCTGGAGCCCCTCTCCCCAATTCTTCCAAAGTGAACATTTAAAGCTGGGGCTTTTAAAAGAATGAAATACTAGCTGTATTGTTATTTGTAAGTGAAAAAGCAAATACGGACCGTAAGAACATGCTAAATTCAAGACTAAAAAATAGTCCTGATATGGACTTTTAATTTATCTTTGATGATGAAGTACCTGTGAAAAGTTTTAACGTGAGGACAGGGAGAGGAAAATGAAATTTTAAAAATGATACTGTTTGCATTAGCATCAAAAAAAAATCCAATACCTAGGACTAAATCTAATAAAAGATGTGCAAGACTTCTACACAGAAAACCATGAAACATTACTAAGAAAAATTATAGAAGACCTGTGTAAACGGAGGGTTATGTCATATTCCTAGACAGGAAGATTCAATATTATAAAAATTTTTATTCCGACCACTATATATATACATACATATATGATGTTTTTTCACCCCAATTTGGTCTATACACTTAATGAAATGCCAAAATCAAAATCTCAGCAATTTTTATGGAAATTGACAAGATCATTCTATATTTTATATGAAATGCAAAGGGCCAAGAATAGCCAAGACAATGTTGAAGAAGAAAAACAGAGTTGAAGGATTTACACTACCAGAAGACAAAACTTATTATAAAACTATGGTAGTCAGTGTGGTATTAGTACAAACTATTGCCAATTAAAGCACAAAGACACACAAATAGTCCAATGGAACAGAGTAGAGTTTAGAAACAAGAGTTTCTGAATTGTTGAGTTGGAGTATGTTTTTTTATGTATATTTTTACCATGATAGAAAAAAGATCCCATTGGAAAGAATGGCCTTTTCAATATGGCGCTGGGTCAACTGGACATCTACATGGAAAATAAAAATGAACCTTGACCCTTATCTCATACCAGTCAGAAAAGTGCATTCCAGAAGGAATGCAGACATAAACGTGAAAGGAAAAACATTGAAACTCCTAGAGGATAACAGAAGAACACTTTCCTGCCCTTGAGGATAGGGAATGACTTCTAAAAGTAGGACACAAAAAGCACAAACCATAAAGGGAACAACTGATGAATTGGATTTCATTAACATTAAGAACTTCTCCTCATCAAGACACCATTAAGAAAAGTGAAAGCAAACCACAGAGTGGGAGAGGAAATTTGCAGTACACATATCCAACAAAGGACTCGTATCCAGAACATATAAAGAATTCCACAAATCAATAAGAAAAAGGCAACACGTTTTAAAGAGAGAGGACAAAATTCTTGAAAAGGCAGTTGAAAGGAGAATATCCAAATGGCCAAAAGGAATATATGAAAAAGGGCTCAACATCATTAGTCATCAGAGAAATAAAAATTAAAAACTACAGTTAAGATACTGCTGGGATCTGTTCTATTTTGTGACCTGGGTGGTGGTTTCACTGGTATATGCACTTGAAAAAATTCACTGAGTTGTACACTTAGGATTTATGCAACCCTCTATATATATTAGAGCCCTGGTGGCATAGTGGTTAAGAGCTCCACTACTACCCAAAAAGGTCTGCTGTTTGAATCTACCAGCAGCAACTTGGAAATCCTATGGGGCAGTCCTACTCTGTCCTATAGGGTTGCTATGAGCCAAAATCAACTCCATAGCAACTTTTTTTTTTTTTGGTTTCTATATATATTATACCAAACACCAAACCTGTTGCTGTCAAGTCAATTTTGAATCAAGGCGACCCCAGGTGTTTCATAGTACAATTGCACCCCATAGGGTTTTCACTGGCTATAATTTTACAGAAGTAGATCAGCAGGCCTTTCTTCCAGGCAACACGATGGATTCAAACTGCCAACCTTTCCATTATCAGCCAAGTGCAAACCATTTACATTACCCAGAAACCTCCTCTCTATATATTATACTTCAATAAAAATGTTTACTTAAAAAACAAAGACAGACAATTGCAACTCAAAAATTAGACAGGAAATTTAGGGAGCAGTGAGTTTCTGTTAACAGGGGAGGGACAACTTGGAAAAGGAGGGTGAGAATGGTTGCACGACTCAAAGAATGTCACTGTATTGTACATGTAGCAATTGTTGAATTGGTGCATGTTCTGCTCAAAAACAACAAAAATAAAATAAATTATAAAAAAAAAGAAAGAGACTTGAGAAATATATCAGCCGAATGCAATGTGTGGACATTGTCTGGGTTCTGCTTTATGTAAACCAATAGTTAAAAAAAATTTTTTGAGACAGTAGGGAAAATTTGAACACTGTAACATCCCTTAATTGACGATAATTAAGGGATTGTTAATTTGTTAGCTGTGATAATGATATTGTGGCAATATTTTTAAAAAGCTTTCTTATATTTTAAACTGTATGTAGTTGTTGTGTACTGTCGATTCCAACTCATAGCAACTGAAGTTTAAACAAATATAAATACAACAGCGTAATACTTGCAATTGCTTCAAAATAGCCAGAAGAGGGAGGAGAGAGAAAACAAGAATAGACGAGTTGATGGATAAACAAAATGTGGTACGTACACACAACGGAACATTACTCAGCCCTAAAGAGAAATGAAGTCCTGATACATGCCACATGGATGAACCCTGTAAATGATGTTGTTGTTGTTGTTAGGTGCCATAGAGTCAGTTCCGACTCATAGCAACCCTGTGTACAACAGAATGAAACACTGCCTGGTCTTGCACCATCCTCACAATTGTCGTTATGCTTATGCTGAGTGAAATGTGTCTGTCACAAAAGGACAAATACTATATGATCCCACCTAATATGAAATATCTAGAATAGACAAATGTATAGAGACTAAAGCTTATTAGTGGTTACCAGGGGTGGGAGAGAGGGGAAAGGGAGAGTCATTGCTCAGGGGGCATTGAGTTTCTGTTAATACCGGTGGAGTAACTTAGAAAAGGATCATGGCAATGATTGCACAACATACTCAATGTCATTGAATTGTACATGCAAAATCGTTGAATTGGCAAATGTTTTGTTATATATATTTTTGCCACGCCCACAAAAAAGAATAACTAAGCGAATGGCTATTGTAGCTGGAGGGGGAGACACATGGGAATCACTATACCACTCTCTCTACTTTTGTGTATGTTTAAAATTTTGCATAATAAAATGTTTTAAAAGAGAAAACAAATCCCAGGTCTTATGCTGTCTTACTGGCTATTTGTCCCTGGGTGACGCAAATGGTTAAGTACTGGACTATCAACCAAAAGGTTGGAAGTTCAAACCTACTCTGAGGCAGCTTGGAAGACAGTCCCGGCGGTCTGCTTCTGAAAGGTCACAGCCTTCATAGGTTTCCGAAAACCCTATAGAGCAGCAGCTCTACTCTGCACATATGGGGTCACCATGAGTTGAAATTGACTCAAAGGCAACCAAGAACAACAAACTGGCTATTCATGACTCCTTCTATCCCAACCTAATTAAATAATGTTTAGGCTATAGGCACCTGTGATGATCAATCAGATCTCTACAATCTATTATCAAGGAAACCTATGCCACTTCTCTGACACCAACTAAAGGAATTTAATTCCAATTCAACTGCATATGCAGTATTTCTTCCTCTGATCCTATCCTACCAGACCGCCAAGTCTGCCCAATTTCAGACACCAGTCATAATATTGGGGCTCCCCATGATACCCTCACTTTTCACCTGCTAGCTATAAATTCAAGGGTTCCCTCTACATGTCAGCTATAAGCTTGGGGTCCCCAGCGCCCCCCTCACTTTTGATCTGCTGGCTCCAACTACTCCCTCAGGTTCAATAATTCGCTGGAACTACTCAAAGAACTTAGGAAAGCACTATACTGATGAATAGTTTTATTATAGCAAAAAGGGTAAAAATGAAGAGATACACAGCGCAAGGTCTGAGAGGGTTCCCAAAATGGTGCCTCCAACTCCTAAAAAGGGACATGCTACCCTCCCACATGCATCAAAGTCTATCCTCAACCTGGAGGTCCATGGAGCTTCCTTATCTAGATCCTTTATTGGAGTCTCATTACAAATCAGCCCTTCCTTCTCCCCTAAGGTTAGGCTGATATCACAGGGTCTTCTTTCTGTCCTGACCAGCCTCCACTCAATTGTCACCTTATTAGCATAAACCCTCAGGTGTGGTCTGGAGGCCTCATCAAAGACCCTTCAAACACTGGAGCAATTCCAAGGTTTTAGAGGTTACCTCTCAGGAACCAAGGACAAAGGCCAAATTATTTAAGTTAAATTCTTTGCTTCATGGGACTTCTAGAAATCATCTCGGCCATCCCCCATTATCAAGCGCACTGCATCACAAGTATCTGAAACGGAGAACTCGGACCACACCCAACACAGTGGCCAATATACGCAGCATAGTGTGCCCACTCTCACAGAAGCAGTTAAAAAAGAAATATTAGGGAACCAAATGTGGCAGAGCAGTAACTTACCCACATTCTTTGGGGTATATGCCAGTGTAAGGTCTCCAAGCAGCCTCACTGCCCTCCCTAAACAATAGACTTAGAAGCTTCTGTAGCCTCCCTGCTTCCTTTGCCAGCTAACCTGGCTGGAGCTGCTAACAAAGTAGAATAATCAAGTATGGATTTCTGTGTAAGTCAAGACTGGATCTTTTTCTTCTAGAATCCTAGACCATTAAAGGCCTACAGCTAAGAAACCCTCATTAGAGCGATACAAGTAGTTGCAAAAATAAAACTAGCTAGGGTCTCCTGACTCAATGTGTCTCCCAGGAAGACCTCCAGGTTTGGGATCTTTCCTAGTTCACAGGGAAAGAAAATGCATTCAGTCCTTCTCACTCTCATTTGCCATCTCAAGGTGAAGGCCCCTAAATTGATAAACTTCCAGGTATCTCTAGCTTACTGTGTTTATTCCTTTAGGTAAAATGTCTACATTTCATCAAGGACTTTGCCTTAGTTTCTTAGCCCTGGTGTAACAGAAATACAAGTGGGTGGCTTTGACAAACAGAAATTTATTTTCTCACAGTTTAGGAGCTAAAAGTCTGAATTCAGGGTACCAACTCTAGGGGAAGGCTTTCTCTCTCTGTAAACTCTGGGGGAACGTCTTTGACTCTTTTTAGCTTCTGTTCCTTGGTTCCTCGGCGATCTTCATGTGGTGTGTATTTTCCCCTCCATTTGTGCTTCCTTCTCTGTGCCTAATCTGCTGTTTTTCTATCTCAAGGGTGATTGGCTTAAAATATACTCTACACTGATATGGTCTTACTGATATAACAAAGAAAGTCCTGTTCCCAAATGAGATTACATCCACAAGTATAGAGTAGTTTAGGATTTACGATACATATTTTTTGGTGACACAATTCAATCCATAACAGACTTCTCGGAGACATTAACTGTGTCTTTAATAAGGAGCTTTCAGGCACGCCCTGTGGTAGCTTCTGGAGAAAAGAAAACCTTTTAGTGTCTCTCACCAGCTCACTTATCTACTAATTAGGCTAGTGAAAAGATACATGCTTCAAAGGTGAAGAACCAAGGTATCATATACACATAGAGGGCAAAGATCAAAAGTTAATTTATAGGGCTTGGTCCATTTCTTCTTTGGACCCCTAAGGTATTAATACAATGGGTACTTCTCAGACTTTCACACGAGTCTTTACTGAAAAGTAGTATAGTATAGGGGTTGAGCACACAGGCTCTGAAGCCTGTGCAACCCAGCTCTCCAAACACCAGCTACCTAAACTGAAGTTTTCTGTGCTTCAGTCTGTCACCTGCAAAACAGAGGTAATAGCAGTACATCATTTGTTGTGATAAATGGAGAAAAATTTTGAAGTTGCCAATAATTTCATTCTACTTGGATCAACTATCAACGTCCATGGAAGCAGAAGTCAAGAAATCAAATAACATACTGCACTGGGTAAATCTGCTGCAAAAGACCTCTTTAAATTTTGAAAAAGCAAAGTTGTCGCTTTGATGGTTAAGGTACACCTGACCCACGGTCTTTTCAATCACATTACATGAATGTGAAAGCAAGACAACGAAGACGACAGACAGAAGAAAAATTAATGCATTCGAATGGTGATGTTGGCAAAGCCTATTGAATATACTGTGAGCTGTGAAAAGAATAAACAATCAGTCTCAGAAGAAATACCACCAAAATGCTCCTTAGTAGCAAGGATGGCAAGACTTCAGCTGGCCAGGAAAGACCAATTCCTAGAAAAGGACATCATGGTTGGTAAAGTAGAGGGTCAGTGAAAATGAGGGAAACCCTCAGTGAGATGGACTGACACAATAGCCACAACAATGGACTCAAATATACTAACGATCATTAGGATGGCGCAGGACACTATGAGTCAGAGCTGACTCGATGGCCCCTAACAACAACAGTACGTACCTCATGAGGTTGATGGGAAGATTTAAATAGTACAATACATGTAAAGCACTTAGAACAATGCCTGGCCCATAGTAAGTGGTAGCTATTATTATTACAGAAGCCCTGCTGTTGACATGTGCCATCATAGGGAAGAAAGGATAAGAATGGAAAGCAAGGACTGGGAAACAAAATGAACAGACAGTGTTGGTGAAACTATGTGGCTAAACCTCAAAAACGTATCTACTTCCATGCCACAGTATTTGTCAATAATTGGGAGACAGACAAAAACACATTCTGAGATACAGGGTCAGAGAGCCCAAAGGTATAGCAAGAAAGTGGGCATGCTTATTTTTCAGAAATGTATAGAGAAAGACTGTTCTTATGGGTCAGGATACAAACCCCCATCAGTATTTAGGAAGCCAGCAAGCCTCTGGAGCTCCTTCAAGTCCTGACTGAGCCAAGCAGGGCTCCACCAGCCACAAGAAGCTACTGCTTTGCACTTTTGTTGTTAGTGACTGGCATTCATGGACTCATTCAACAAACATTTTTTTTTTTTATAGCCAGGTTATTATGTTTCACACTTGCCTATACATTTAGTATTATTTAGTAAGGAGCACAATTTTTTAAAGTAAAAATAACTGAAGAATTCCATAAATTCTTTTAATAATACTTTTAACTTTACGGATAAATATCTACTATAGCCTTTGAAAGGTACCCTGGTGGCATTGTGGTTGAAGTGCTCAGCCGTTAACTGAAAGGTTGATGGTTCGAACCCACCAGCCACTCCTTGGGAGAAAGATGTGGCAGTCTGCTTCCATAAAGATTTACAGCCTTTGAACCCTATGGGGCAGTTCTACTCTGTCCTGCAGGGTCGCTATGAGTCGGAATCGATTCAACGGCAGCGGGTTTTTTATAGCCTTTAAAACTCTGAATGTGTAAGTCTAGCCAATAGACTATTACCTGTATACGGGCTGTGTTTATATATTCAGAAAACATATTTTCTCATAATAATTAGAATTTGTTCATCGTTAACAATCATAATTGTTTTACCATTGATTTTTATATATGACTATCAGAATGCCAGAGGGATGAACAGCACGCTCTAACAGAGAATACGGAAGACAGCCCAAAGGGCCTGTCGTCTAGACTCTATGCAGGGACTCCTGGGATTATTAATTATTTATCTACTTTTCCAAGTTAATAAATAGGAATGTCTTCTTGCCCTTTATTCCCCAGATGAATTTAAGCAAATGAGAGATGGGGGTATGTGTGTGCAGACAGTTTTAAAATACAAGAAGTACAGGTGATGGGAAGGAGATTTGTAAAAAATATATTTAATTTCAATGAAATATGCATACCACTGCTTTATCTGGCATATTTTTATTTTGATTAAGTTCTCATGAATAGTTTGAGGTTTTTGAGTGTACTTTAAAAAGCATGAGTACTTTAAAAATATAACACTAATATAAAAAAAGAAACAAAAAATTATCCATAATCTCACAGCCAAAATAACCCGTTGACACTTTTAAAAAGAGAAATAATTACGTATATGTAGTCAGAAAATGCAAACAACGAGAAGTATAAAATAAAAACCTGTCTTCTCACCACCCCAGACCCTCCAATAAAGGCAAACCACTATTGATGCTTTCCTGTCCTACCAGAAAAATATAATGCATATATATTCCTTTACTTTACAAAATGAATCATATTATGCACACTGCTGTGTAACATGCATTTTTTATTTAATAACATATGGTGGTGATATTTCCGTATCAGCACGTAGTGGTTACCGCATTCTTTTTGCTCTTACAAACGATGCTTCAATGAATATGT
Organism: Dugong dugon; assembly: GCA_030035585.1. Taxonomy (NCBI): domain Eukaryota; kingdom Metazoa; phylum Chordata; class Mammalia; order Sirenia; family Dugongidae; genus Dugong; species Dugong dugon. The sequence continues at coordinate 13,799,053 of CM057469.1, read as the reverse complement.
TTGCACACATAGCTTAGAGTTCCACAGGTTTGTTTCTTTTTTAATGTGACCCTATCACCAAAGTGGAGCCCTGGTGGCGCAGTGGCTAAGAACTACAGAGCTACGGCTTCTAACCAAAAGGTCAGCACGTTGAATCCACTAGCTGCTCCTTGAAAACCCTATGGGGCAGTTCTACTCGGTCCTATAGGGTCACTATGAGTTGGAATCAACTCAATGGTGATGGTTTTTTTTTTTTTTTTTGGACCACCAAAGTCAGTGCAGCAAGCGCAAGCTACTTCCGGCAGTCTATCCCCAGCTTTGAGACGTGAAAAGGATAAACTGTTTTCTTTGTACCATTTTGGCTCCTTCAGAAACTTTCCTGAGAAGCTGCTGTTTATACCAATGGGTCTCAGGAACAGCTTGAGACGGCTGCTGAGAAAAGGACGGTTTTCAGCTGAGAGGAAGGTGAATACTTCCACCTGTGCCCTTCTGAGTGTAAAGGCCCCTGTGGCAAAGCAGTAGTCCTGTCGTTGCTCTCGGATCCACCTGGTGTACAGCCCCTGCTCCCCTTACATAGTGCACTGAACAGTCAAGGCATGAATGGAATGTTTGTAAAAGGGGGAAATAAGCAAGCTCTGGAGAGACATGCATGCAACAGGGGGTGAAAAGGCCAGACTACTGTGCCCTTCCCTCTAATACACAGATATCCAAAACACCAGACTCGTGGGAGACCAAGAAGCATTAGATTCGGAGCTGAATGCCTAGAGATACACAGGAACATAGCTGGGGTAAGAAAGTGATAACAGAGTCCACAACTCAGACATATTAATAATAATAACCACCATCTTACACCTTAGCACTTAGCTGCCTCAAATCCTTTTTGAAATGATGGAAGACTTAAATTGTATTGTGAAACCTTTCAACATGGTATTTTTCCAAAAACTTTTATATTCATTATCTCATTTGATCCACACATCAATTCTAAGAGGCAGGTGTCATTATCCCCATTTAAAAGATGGCCTGACTGAGGGGCAGCAAAGGTAAGTGACTTGCCCAAGGTCAATCATCTGACCAAGTGGAATGACTCCAAGCACTGTGCTCTTTCCTGAATTCTCTCAAGCTTACCCAAGTCCAACAAATCCAGCTTGCCAATTTTAGAACCCAAAATAAAGAAAAGCTGGGAATGAAGCAAGAAAGATGTAAATATAAATATATCCTGCCCCAGGGACACCTGAGATACTGAAAACTTCTTCTTCCTAACAGAAGTTTAGTAAATTGGATATAGATACTAAGCTATCAGATTGAGATACCAATCCTAAAACTTGACTGAAGAACAGGGGCGGATTATCCAATAGGCAAGGTAAGCATTGTGCTTACCTTGCTTACCAGATCATCTGTAGTGAAACTGTTCACTACAGAGCAGTAAGCAAGCAAAAGTAAGCCCGTGCTTGTCTTGCTTCTCAGGTCATCCGCCAGTTTGAAAAGAGGCTTCGATTCTGTAGGAATGTGGTGGAAAAAAAAAGGTGAAATTGTTCACTACAGATGATCTGGTAAGCAAGGTAAACGCCATGCTTACCTTGCCTATTGGATAATCTGACCCTGCTGAAGAACAACAGTCTCTACTAGTTTTACAAAGACTTTTGTGAAAATTTGGTTTTATGTTTTATCATAAACCCTCAGCTTTTTAAAATCTGGTAGCTCCTAATTTTTACAGCTAAGACATTGCCTTGGACAGTACTAGTGATTTATCATTCATATATCTAGCACCTATTTCTTGAGTTGCCTTCTTGTTGGTCTGGATTGGCTTTGATGAGTCAAACTTTTTGACCATGACCTACAGAAAAAATATATTTTACACACATTGTAAAATATACACATGTACCTGTCATTGAAACAAAAGTTTCACAAAATAATAATCACCTCTACTATGAATAATTCACTTGAATATTTTCTATTCTTTTAACTTTTCCATTTCATTTTTTAAAATACTGTCTTAGTTACCTAGTGCTGCTATAACAGAAATACCGCAAGTGGGTGGCTTTAACAAACAGAAATTTATTTTCTCACAGTTTAAGAGGCTAGAAGTCCAAATTCAGAGTGCCGGCTCTAGGAGAAGGCTTTCTTTCTCTGTCGGCTCTGGAGGAAGGTCCTTGTCTCTTCAGCTTCTGCTTCCTGGTTCCTTGGAGATCTCCATGTGTTTTGGCATCTATCTTTCCCCATCTGTGCTTACTCGCTTGCTTGTTTAATCTCTTTATATCTCAAAAGTGACTGACTCAAGATATATCCTAGGCTAATCCTGCCTCATTAACATAAACACAATCCATTCCCAAATGTATTATAAGCATAGGCACAGAAGTTAGGATTTATTTTGGGGGGACACAACTCAATCCATAACATTCCATCCTCTCACTCCCAAAAATTCATGTCTTTGCCATATGCAAAACACATTCACCTCATCACATCATCCCAAAAGTCTTAAATCAACTCCAAGTAATCATCTAAATCAAATATGGGTAAGACTTTAGGCATATTCCATTCTGGGGCAAAATTCCTCTTCATCTGTGAACCTGTGAAATCTAAACTACAAGTTATCTATTTCCAAAGTACAATGGTGCAACAGGCACAAGGTAGACATTTCCATCACAAATGTGAGAAACTGGAGGGAAAGAAGGGATAACAGGCACCAAGAAAGTCCTAAACCCAGCAGAACAATTTACATTAGCTCTCTAGGCTTGAAAATAATCTGTTCTTTGCGCCATCTGGGCAATGGCCCCACCCTCCATACTCTGGCCCTGACCTCTGAATTCCGGGTGGAGACTCCTCAGCCCTGGGCTTCAGCAACACCTTCCAGGCCCACTAGGACGGCAACTCTGCTCCCTTGGCTTTGGCCAGCCCCGTTCCCCTAGTCCATCTGAGTGGCGGCCCAACTCCGTGGGCACTGGCAGGCCCTGTTCTTCTGCCCCTTAGGCATGGAAGCCCCAACCCTGCAGGTTTGGGCGGTGTTCCTGTCCCCCTGCCACACCTTAATGGCAACCCCACACTCCAGAACTGAATTGGTAAAGATCCGACTCTTTGAAACCTGGGAGGCTGTGGCCCTACCCTTTGAGATCCAGATCCAGGAGACCGTGGCCCCACACTTTGAAACTGAAGCCGTGCTTCCCATGCTCACTCCAATAGTTCTGCTGATCTCTGAGCTGCTTCAGGGATGGTCCTTTTCTTTTCTTGGAGGATAAGAGATGTAGCTCCTTTGGCCTGTTTCCTGCCTGTAGAATTCCAAGAGGCAGACAGAGTTCTTTCCTTTGGTTCTTTCTCTGTCCTCTTCAGTCTAAGCTGATAGGTTTTCTAATATAGTAGCTGGTTATATCCATCAGTCACAGGCTTAATCTCTTTAACAAAAGATTGTGTAGCCACATCCTTGGTGAAAATTCTAGGACACATGTCCTTAGTTTGTATAACAGAATTTTCCAAATCTTTTAAGTTTTGTTTTCATTTTGCACAGTTCATTTTTAAGTCCATCTCTTTCCTCCTGCATTTTACTAAAGCAGCAAAGAGAAACCACGCAGCCTAAGATCTTGCTTAAAAATCTCATCAGCCAGATATCGAAGTTCGTCACTTACAAGTTCTACCTTCCACCAAACATTTGAACATAATTCAGATAAGTTCTTTGCCACTGCATAAAAAGCATCAGCCTTTCACCCTCCACTGTCCAATCACATGCTCATCATTGTCTTTTAAAGCCTCACCAGAAGCACACTTAACATCCACATTTCTAGCAAGATTCTATTGATGGCACCATATGTATTCTCTAAGATGATAGAGACTTTCTCTATAGCTCTCCTTACTTCCCTCTGAGCTCTCACCAGAATTGCCTTTGACATCCATAATTCTACCAACAGTCTCTTCAAGGCAATCCAGGCTTTTATTATTAGCATCTTAAAACTCTTCCAGCCTCCACTGCTTACTTAGTTCCAAAACCACTTCCACACTGTAGGTATTTGTTAGAGCAGCTCCCTCCCTTCTCGATACCAAATTCCATCTTAATTATCTAGTGCTGCTATAACTGCAGCTAACCAAAAAGTCAGCAGTTCAAATCTACCAGCTGCTTCTTGGAAACTCCATGGGCAGTTTCACTCTGTCCTATAGGGTCACTATGGGCCAGAATCAACTCAACAGCAACAGGCTTGGGCTGGATAACAGAAATACCACAAGTGGATGACTTTGACAAACAGAAATTTATTTTCTAGTAGCTTAGGAGGCTAGAAGTCTGAATTCAAAGTGCCGGCTCTAAAGGAAGGCTTTCTCTCTGTCAGCTCTGGAAGAAGGTCCTTGTCTCTTCAGCTTCTGCTCACTGGTTCCTTGAAGATCTCCATGTATCTTGGCATCTATCTTCCCCCATATCTGCTTACTTAATCTGCTCCTTTATATCTTGTAAGAGAATGACTCAATACACACCCTACACTAATCTTGTCTCATTAACATAACAAACACAACCCATTCCCAAATAGAATTATAACCACAGGCATAGAGGTTAGAATTTACAACACATATTTTTGAGGGACACAACTCAATCTATAACACTAAATATGCACTAAATTGATTTCATGGGTCACAACTCACAATCTGGAAACCACTGGCTTAGTTGAACGCTACACAGATCCTGCCGTCAAGGAGTTTATATACTAGTTGGTAGTCTCATATGCACATAGTTCACAGACATCTTAGTATTTATTGGAAAGGCATCAGAGGTCATTTAGTTCAACCATCTACTCTATAAATTCCCTAGTATCTCTGATGAGGGTGATAATACCTGGAAGCCTTTGCTTGATTACCTCAAGGACAAGAAGCTACCTTTTACGTGGAGCCTAGCACAGGGTTGGCCATATAAAGACCTATTAAAACAGTACATAAACAAATTTAATCAAATATCTAAATACATACTCAATTTCTTTTTCTTTAAAAACAACTCGAACCTTTACTCCTAAACCCATCTTGTTCTTTCCAGGGCAAGGGTTAAAAGGGGTAAGGTAAATCAGGAGGACAGACGTCTAGAATGCTCCTCTTTGATTATTTAAAAACAAGATCATAGCAAGTTAACTCTGTAATGTTATCCAGCAGAGCCCGACAAACATAACATTATAAGCACTCTTCAAGATTGAAGGTCTAATAAATGATACTCTACTCACAATGAAGGCTAGGAGGCTGTAAATTAGGAAGGGCTTCCCCGAGGAGGTCCCAAATGATCTGAGTCTTGAAAAATTGATTGGAATTAGACAGGCAGAAAGAAGGCGGGGAGGGTGTGATCAATGACTCAGAGGAAAAAATGAGCTCAGCACTTTTGGGGGTCAGTAATGAAGAGTGAGAAGCCCTGGTGGTGCAGTGGTTAAAGCACTCGGCTGCTAACCAAAAGATCAGTGGTTTGAACCCACAAGTCACTCTGCAGGAGAAAGTGTGGCAGTTTGCTCTGTAAAGTTGTACAGCCTTGGAAACCCTATGGGGCAGTTCTACTCTGTCCTATAGGGTCGCTATGAGTCTTAATCGACTCGATGGGAGCGTTTGGTTTGGTTTAATGAAGGATTCATGAAGAAAAGCAGTGAGAGATAAAGCCAAAAAGGAAGAATGAAGCCAATCTATGGAGAGCAAGACTAGAATCTGGATTTTATCCAGTAGGTGATGAAGTGTTACTGAAAGTTTCTGAGTGTGTACAGAGTGGTATTTCAGAACTATTAATCTGCATGTGGGCCTGAAACCTGGCTCTAAAAAGATCCAGAGTCCAGACAACAGGTTCCCCAGCTGTGTTTTAATACAGAGAAAAATGTGTGTGCACATGGAGTCCATAAATTCAGAATTCTAATAAGAACAGTCTTGCTTATACAAAAAGTAAAGAAGCTGGCATATACATATTGAGTGTAGACAGCAAACAGAGGCTAGTTTCTTTTTCCTTTCACCTTTTACTTTTGTTAATGAAGGGTGAGTCTTGTCAGTAGCTTCCACTAAAGAGATTGTTCCTTTTATGAAAACTATAGACTTCATTCATAGGCTTGGCCTCAATGCTGCTATGGGCCTAATAAATTATTATAAGCCATTTTGCAAAAATTAAATTTTGTATAAATGATACCAACATGCTTTTAATAATAAGGTCGTCTAAAGTTAAGATACAAACAGGGATCTCTGAAGGTGTTATCTATCTAGTAATTCAGGCTCTGCTGGATAGTGATGGTGCCCTATGAACCTCAGCTAGAACTCAGTTGTCTCAGGTGAATAAAAACATCATACATGAGTCACCTTGCAATTACAGCCGCCACCTGCAAGCATATTTGAGAGATGAGAACTACAAAGCTCAATCTCTGTTTAAGATCCTGCTTTGGACTTCCTCTCCCTTCTTCCAGTCTGAGGATCAAGACAGCTCAGGATTCTTTACTAATCTTTCATAAACATCATTTTTTAAATTATATTTCTAAATTTAAAAAGACCTGCCTCCAAAGCCCTCAAAGTTACTTTGCTTTATTGATCCTGTATATTAATTAGACCCATGTCTTTTTTCACAGGGAAACTACTTCAGAGAAAGATTTTTTAAGTTTCTGAGAACACCTGGTACATATCATGTGTATATGCTATCTATGCATAACATACATGTGAATAATTAACAGCCACAAGCATTGCTTGGGGTAATGTAGACCATTCATGGCTTAGCCCAGTTCTTTGTTGCGTTTCTACATCCACACGGATGGGTATGTCACAGTGGCATGGAAGCCTCACATTTTATGTAAAAATTTCATGCCTGGATCTGAAATGGAGCCTGACTCCTTAGGACACACATTTTAGGGGCAACTTTTTCATCTATAGGCCTGCTCCCTAAATTGGGCAGTGACTCAAGAGGCAGCTGGAAGAGAGGAGGTGCTGGGCAAATGCTACTAAAAAAAGAGTAAAGTCCATCAGCAAAGTCCCTCCCCTCTACCCACAGCCTTTTTGTGACTTCTCCCCATCAGATATGCCCTTTATAGACTATTTCATCTTCCCAGGGTGGAGCCCAGGGAGAATCTGCTCACCATCTCAAAACTCATGGGATGGCCCGGGTACAGCAACTATGTGTGGCACTTGGTTGTGGAAATACAAGTTTCTCCACACTAAAGTAAGGAGGCTGTTAATCCTGGTTTTAGTCCGAGTTATCACTGAGTCCACGGGGCCTACCACGGTCCTGGAAGTCGTTGTTACAAATACTCGCCACCTGCTCGACCTCAGCTTCGGCCAGTGACAGAGAATCTGCGGTATCCCCGCACCTCTCACATTTCTGGGTCACACTGGTGTACACACGCACACTCACGCACACAAACTCTGCCATCCTGTGCCCGCCGGACCACAGAGGCGGTTACAAACTTACTCCTCACTGCACCAGCCCCGCCACGGCGCCGGGGGCGAGGACTGGGCCCGGGCTCTGGGTTGGGCTCCAGGTCGGGGTCGGGGTCGGCCCCGGGGCAGCTCGCAGGTCTCCCTCCCCTCACGCTCGGCCTGCCCCCAGCGCACGCACCGGGGGACAGGCCCCCTATAGGTTCCATACCTGCCACCGGAAGTGAGTGAGGAGGGCAGTATAGGCATTTCCTGTGACGCGAGCGCCTGGACTCCATTAGGCAGCAGCTGGGGGAAGAATCAACACACCAGGGAGCTGAGCGGAGCGGACCCGAGGACAGAGGCGGCAGCTGCCTCTGCTGCCGCCCGCCGCCACCGCCGCCGCCACCGCCGGGGCTCACCCCAGCGGCGGGCCCCGTGTCCCCGCAGCCGCCCCGCGGCGTCCCCCGGCGCGACCCCCGGGCCGCGCACCCCGAGCTGCCTCCGGGGGGGGGGAAGGGCCCGGATCCTCCTTCTCCCCCTCCTCCTCGCCCTCCTTCTCCTCCTCCTCCTCTCCCCCTCCTACCCTGACCCCCTCCCCGCCTCCCCAGCCCCCCCTCACCCCGACCCCCTCCCCGGCCCCCGCCTCCCCTCCCCCGCCTCGCCCCACCGGCTTCCCACCACGGCCTCTCTCGGCGAGGAAACTCTGGCCTCCGCTTCCTCCTCCTCCGACTCGGACACCGGCGGAGCCTCCCCGCCCCCGCGGAAGAAACCCCGAGCCTCGGCGGCGGAGGGAGCAGGAGAGCCCGGGGCTTCGGCAGGCAGAGCAGGCCTCTCCCCTCCGTCCTCGTCGTCCTCGTCCTCGTCGTCGTCGTCCTCCTCCTCCTCCTCCGTGGTGGTGGTGGTGGGACTCCCCCCGGCTGCTGCCCCTTCCGCCACCGCTGCCGTCCCCCACCGAAGTAGCGGCCACAGCCTGGTCACCGGCACTATCATGCAGGCCAACGGGGCAGGAGGAGGAGGAGGAGGTGGTGGCGGCGGCGGTGGAGGAGGAGGGGGCGGCGGGGGCCAGGGACAGACCCAGGAACTCGCCTGCCTGTCGGCCCAGAACGGGGAGTCGTCCCCCTCGTCGTCGTCGTCCGCGGGGGACATGGCCCACGCCAATGGGCTCCTGCCTTCCGCCCCCTCCGCCGCCAGCAACAATAGCAACAGCCTGAATGTCAATAACGGGGTCCCCGGCGGGGCGGCCGCCGCAGCCTCCGCCACCGTCGCAGCTGCCCCCGCCACCACCGCCGCCTCCTCTTCCTTGGCCACCCCAGAACTGGGCAGCATCCTCAAGAAGAAGAAGCGGCTCTCGCAGTCAGATGAGGATGTGATTAGGCTAATAGGACAGCACTTGAATGGCTTAGGGCTCAAGTAAGTATCCCTTACAGGCAGCGGTGATGGACAGACCGAGGGACGGAGGCTGCAGGGTGGGGGGTGAGGCTGCAAAGAGCTCAGTCAAAGGGTGAATTACCGCTGGGCACACAGGGCCCAGCACCTAGGAAGACGCAGCTCAGTCAGACCGAGCAGGGAGGAGGAGCTGACCTGAAGGGGAATAAGGGGGAATCAGTCAGTCTGACAAATCGTGAGACCAGACAGGCGGGGGGGAGGGGGGGTTATAGAAACCCAAGGAATTTCCCCTCCCGACACACCTTCAGAGCCGAACTGTCTTGTCAGTAAAGACACATGCAGGAGAGTGTGTCTGTGCGTGTGTTGGGGGAGGGGTGGATTAGAGCTGGTGGAAATAATGAACCTTGGAGGATTTGTTTTTCAAGTCTATCTTAGAGGCATCTTTGTGGGACACCTCCCCACCCCCTGCCATGACAGACATCCACCCAGGCAAACTACCAATCAGGAGAGACAATCACCCACAAGTGTTTATGGGAACTGAGGGGCTGGGATAATTTGGAAAGAGGCTGTTGAATAAATCTGATGGGAATGATGAAGTAAGATGCCGTGTTTATGTCATTTAAAGGCCCTTTTATGTGTAGAAGAGGCCTAGCACTAGTCTGAAATCCCGATTTCAGACCGAGAAGATGATTGTCTCTGAAAAGGGGGCATCTGATCTGGTGAATCATTCGTTTTCAAATACAGTTTAGGTGGCCTTGTAAACTTGAAATACGGTGAAAGTAGACACAGGCCTTGGCCCAAAACCATCGTTTTGCACACTCACAAAGAAAAACTCCGGGTGGAAGGTTGGATTCCATGGAGGAGATAGATGAGCTAGTACCAGAATGAGACTAAAAGGGGGAAAAATGCAACAGTTTCCTAGCTTCAAAGCTCAGATTAAAATAAGCTGTTAGGCTAGCCAGTGTGTAGTGTTGGATTTATACGTTTGTTTTTGGGGAGAAGCAGCACTTTTAAAAAGTGACATAACTATTTTGATTCTTAAGTAGATCCTGGCACTGTTTAGCTGAGAAATAGAGCTGAATTTAGAAAGCATTGAAACACACAAATACATAAGACTGATAAATGAAGGTTCTTAGATATCAAAATACCTGATGGAATAAATTGCATTTGATAAACCTTTCAAGCTCTTAACAAGATATATGTTGTAGGAAGATTTTACTTTATTTCCTAAGGAAATGGATTAGTATGAAAACAGGTTTTGTAAATGCTAACAGAACGTATTACTGAGACAAGAAGCAAGCTGACAGCAGCAGGAGGAAATAACTCGTGACTGTTTGGAACCTACACCATAGTAAATTTGCTATTTTTAGTATGGAGAGAAAGGGAATGGTTTTTGATGCTGGATTTATTTTAATTTTAAAGGTTGACCTGGTAGAATTTCTTCACAAACATAAGGTCTGGATGTAAGGCTCTCGCTTGACACAGGTCATCTCTGTCACCTTGTATGGAGCTAATGATTTTTATTTTTTCAAAATGTAGTAGCATGGTTAGTATGTAGATCCTGATTTTTCATGTATTTGGCCAGTTGATTACAACACATGTTTGGAAGTTTTATACTTCGTTCAACTTCTGAGGCATTAAATAGCAAAACTGGGAAAGATTTATTTTGATTTTAGAGCCAAGAAAGGTTTTTCACTTGACTAGTTATAAATGTAGGTGGCAATTTAAAAATCAAGTTTGTTAAAGCACGTTGAAGCTATTTCTTTTTTCTTGATCACTGAGGTTGGCATAAAAACTTTTGCATCTGTTTTCATAGACATTAGTTTATTTGGAAGAGTCCAACCTACAGTTGGTCAGGTCTTTTTTACACTGTATCTCTCCTGCAGCCAGACTGTTGATCTCCTCATGCAAGAGTCAGGATGTCGTTTAGAACATCCTTCTGCTACCAAATTCCGAAATCATGTCATGGAAGGAGACTGGGATAAGGTAAAGTAGGGCATATAGAGCTGTGTGACTGCTGCTAAAATTATATATTTGATGTGCGTCTTGTGACCTGTCTGTGTTTCTTTTATACCAACCTTTGCAGGCAGAGAATGACCTGAATGAACTAAAGCCTTTAGTGCATTCTCCTCATGCTATTGTGGTAAGAGGCGCCCTTGAAATCTCTCAAACCTTGTTGGGAATAATTGTGGTAAATACACTTTTGTTCTTAGTTCACATTCATGCTTAGTTTAGTAGGTTATTGATAATGCTAGGCCTCTGCCTCTTTTAGTTTAGTAGGTTATTGATAATGCTAGGCCTCTGCCTCTCGTAAAAGATAAGGCCTAAAAATACTCACATTTCCTGTAGTTGTATTTATAAACTAAAACAAGTGCTTATAATGTTTAAAGTTTGAGCTTTGTATTTTTAAAATCATACTTAGTGTGTCATTTGAACCTAGTTTGTAAGTTAAGCACTGTGTAAATCTATTGAAGGATCTTGCAGCTTTCAGTTCTGTTAATAGTTTTATGTTTGTTAGAGTGAAGGATGTTATCTTTTTATATTGCTTAACATATTAAATGTGCTGGTGAAGAGAAAATGTGTTTTGAGTGTGTGCATATCTGTAGCCTTAAGTAGCTTATACGTTAATGATATATATCCTTTTTTTTTTTCCAACCTTGGAGAGTTAAGGGTTCAAACCAACTCCATTGGTGTGCACACCATTTCCACTCTTGCATTCCAGTTGTGTGAATTGACAGTGTCAAAGTTTTTGTAATATGTATCATTTTGGTGGAGGTTTTGTATGCAAATTGGGCTTTGCTTACTGGCCTTATTTCCCCGACAAGATCAGTTTGGTAGCTTAACCTGTTAGCCTCTTTCATAAATCTTAATAAATCTTTTATCCTGATGCGCTTTAATTCTTCAGTAAATGTTGGTGAGGGAGACAAGGGGATAAGTTTTTTCTAACTGCTGGTGATTGGAAACCATTAAGAATCAGCTGCTAGCTGCTGGCTGCTGGCTTTTTAACTTCTAGCTGATTCATTTGTTGTCAAAAGCAGTTTCCTGTCTGGTGGGGGAGGGAGAGAAGGCGAATAGGAAGTGAAGTAGGGAAAACAGCTGTTTGTTAAATATTAGTAAATGACTATTACATTTTGATTTTTTTAATTGGGTCAAGCTTTAATCTCTTCTGTCTTTGTCTATAAACCTAACAGAGCCCTATGGGTTTTTCTTTCTTTCTTTTTGAAATCTTACTACAAAAGAGTTTTCAAGTTCTTACTATAATTCTATTCAAGTGTGTGATTTCTTGGAGGATTGTTTTCCTTTTTAAGCTTCACCAAATTATATCTGTAATTTAGTATTAAAATTTTTAATAGTCACTTTTTTTTTCTTGTTTATAGTAATTTGAGACTTCTGTATTGGATTTAGATTATGACTATCTCGTTAGAAACTTTCATTAGAAGCAACATGTAAGCTGAAGAAAGGTAGCTGTAGATAATAAGGAGAAATCCTTTCTTTTTACAGCTTGTTCAGTCTATAGAACATTCTAGGATCTAATAAAAGATGAAGATTAAATCTCTGGCTGAGCCTCACGCCATCAAACTGTTTAGGTATTTATACAAAGAAAGGGGTTCCAACTTTGTATCACCTTGAGCAGTGTTGAATCAATTGTTTTTAAAGATTCAGTTCAGCATTTTTTAAAGTTGCCCTTCACCTTTCGCATTGTCTTTAGAGTTACTCCTCTTCCTTACCCTGTCCTCAGAAGATGATCTAATGTAAGATTAAATTTGTAATAATACCTTAGAATACAACTGTGTGTTTTTTTTAAATATGATTATTTTACTTGCGTATCCAGACACATTTAAAGACTTAGTCTAGGCTAAAATTATATTTTATTTTTTAAACCTGAACATTTTTATTGACCCATTCCACCACATTCTCTACCCTCCTCCCTCCCCAGATCTGTAAATGGTCTCCTGTCAAATAATCCTGCAAATAGCAGAATTTGCTCTGGATTTTTTGGAAGCTGAGCTCATGAATCAATGTGTTTTTGGTTTAGGTTCAAATATGACTAGCCAGGCTTGGGAAATTTGGGTGGGTACTTGAGACTGATAACTTAGAAGACGTGTGTGTGTGTGTGTGTTTGATTATTTTTTAATATAATAAATCTGCTTAACAAAAGTGTCCAAATATTAACTTGACCTATAAAAATGAACTAATGTATTTTAAAGTCAAGTAGGGAGGAGTTTTGAGAGTCATGGTTTAAATATAATTCATTTCCCCTTTCCTCTGAGTCATAATTGATATAACTTTATTCCAGAGTTAGTCAGAACCACTACTAAGTTAGCTGAGAGGCTGCCCTTGATAGCCAGACTTCCTGTATATTATAACTTCTGAGTTATTTTCATGTTGAGTTCAACCTAATAAATAATATGGGAGGAAAGGACAAAGCAGTCTAAATACTGGGTGAGGTGGGAGGCAACAGTAGGATTTACAGTGTAAAGCTGTCTTTCAAGCATGCTAGTCACTTAGAAATTTCAAGTGTTTATTGGATATTAGAAGAGAGGAGAAAATATTGCTGGGCCCAAAGATGCTAGAAAAGCATCAGCAACCAGAAATAATCTTTTAGAGAGGTCTAATTAAGAGCTGGGGAAAGATAAGAGAGTTTATTTCTCAGCTTGTTTCTTTCTTCTTCATTTAAGAAGATCACGATCTTTTAAAACAAAAACAAAACCCTTAGTAGAGCCCTGTCCCCATCTCGGCAAGCCTCAGTTTTGCCTGATACCTAAAACTTCTTCAGCAAATTAACATCATTTGTGAATTAAAAAGTCTTTACTTTTCTTGAAAATTATGTTTAGATTTTTGTCCTTTAAATTTTAGGAGGTAAATACAGTTTTATCCCCTATTCTTATTATGTGTGTCAAATACTTGAGTTGCTGAACTGATTTTTTGGAGAATAAAGATTTTCTTTCTCAGCCAAATCTAGCTGTGCTTGGCCAGCAGCATATTAGTTACTATGTACAATACTAGGATTTGATACCTGTTTGAGGATACTCTTTGTCTTAATCTGGATAAAATGACTCAGAGAGAAATGATCCTTCACTGCTTTTATAGCGTTCCCTGTATATACAGAAAAAACGTGTTTATATTGGCTTCTTTCAAAGTTTTTTTTTTACTCTGCCTTCCTCTTCTGCCCCACCTGTGCCCCATGGAAATAGAGTAACATTTCTGTCAGGATCTTGGTGGGGAAATAAGAGTGAAATAGCACTTAGGGCACTGTCCCTACACACATTGGAGTGGGGGTATGTGTGTGCATAGGCCCTAATGATTGATACTAAAAAATAGTTAAGTAAAAGACTTGCCCTGAATTAAAAAAAAAATCCCCAAAATTCCCATTTGATACGAAAGTTTAGTGAAGAAGTTAAATACACACGCAGGCCATTTCCATGTGGCATTTAAATGAAGAAAGTCTGCAACTAAATACGTTCCTCAAGCTTGAATCAAAAATATACTATATGAAGAGAAACATTTACTAACATAGATAAATGGAGGTGTATGAGCCTTAAATGGAGGTATATGAGCCTTCATTTCACGAAGAATTAAAAAAAAATTTTCAGAAGTTAAAATGGTGAGAATATCCAGAATAACTTCCATATAAAATCTTTTGACTTTAGGATGTTTTTTGTTTTTCAGTTTTGTTTTTTGTCACCTGGTAGACTTGAAGGTATTTTTTATTTGACACGTAAACGTTAACTTCAGGCCATATGCATAGCCACGTATTTTTTAGGGAATCTTGGTAATTACTCCGAAACATTCATTAGTCAACCTAACTTTATGTGTAAAATTTGGTAAACGTAGTTTTTCTAGTTACGTAGGGGCTTGTTTCGTATTTCGAAAATTTTTCTATTATTTAGTTACAGATTTAAGAATAAATTAATACCAAGCATAAGCAATGTATTTTATAAAGGGTGTATTTAAATATATGTCTGACTTACATGAGAGGTTTTTTTTTTGTTTTGTTTATTTTCTCTAGAAGCTATTTTTATAAGGCCATAGTTTATGTTTCTCTTTAAACACTGCCTCTGTAGAAAATCGTGTAGAGCCGTTCATTATAATCTTAATTCCATAAATAAATGGTAAATCCTCAACACCATTTTGTGACAGCAGTATTTTTTTTTTTTAATGTTTTTAATTAAAGAAAAAGCTGTCATTTGGGTTTTTATTTTAAGTGGATTTGAGGTCTGTAGCAGTATATTCCTTGAAGTTTCTAAATGTGACTTAACATTTTCTACCTACTTTCAAAAAGTAGTTTAAAAAAAAGCAAACAAAAAGCCACATACTACTTGGCTTGCTTAAGCTCCACAAATGGCAAATATGATGAAAGAGTCCCTTTAAGCAGTAGTCCTTAATTGTTTTAAGGTTTAAAAGAAATTTCAGACTTAATATTCATAAGCTATTTCTCTAGCATAATTTTTCATAAACTTTTCTCTGGCAAAAGGTGCTGTGATTGTGATGATCACTTTCAAGTTAAAAGTCAAATAATAAACATTAAAAAATATTAAAATCGAACGGATTTCAGAAAAATAAACTAAACGTGAAATACTTAACAGTAAGCAGGAAGTGGTTTATCCTTTTGAGGGGGAAAGTGCTAATGATAATTGTGCTTCGTAGTTAAATGCATGACCAGATTATTATAAATATACAAATATTGGATCCTTTTAAAGATCTTAGTTTAACCTTCTAATGTAGGCATCCCTTTATAGCATCTAGAGAGAGGTGGCCCATCAAGCTTATGCTTTCCACTTTTGTATATTTTGTTATAGTGGTAAATATATGTGTAACAGATCTTTTGCTGTTTCAACGATGCTTGTCCACTTTATCATAGAGAAGTCAATATTTTGCAAACCAGCCTGTAGTCCATTTGTTGGACAGCTCTTCTTACTTTTGATAAGCCACAGTCTGACCCTTTACAACTTCTACCCAGTCGTTCTAGTTCTGCTTTCTGCTGTATTTAGTCCCTTTTTCACAGTGTGGCTTTTAAATAATTCTTCCATTAACTGGTTTTTCTCCAAGCTTCTCAAAAGCGCTTGTTGTGGAACACCCCCCTTCATGCCCGATTATAAAAGTCAGGCTTTTTTAAAAGCGAGCTTAGAATACTTGAAGTTGTTCTAAAATTTCATGCAAGAAATGAAAATGTAGGTGAATGTTTTGAGGTTAAATTTATTTTTTCCTGTGTTTATGCTTTGGTCACTAATGATGTTGTCTGATTTGAGATTATTCTTTAAAAGTAGAGTTTTACTATGATGTAGAGTTAAGCAAAGTGACATTTAATCTACTCTGACTCTGTTAAACCAGAATATTTTGAGTCATCTTGAATCTTTATAAAAAGTTATTTTCAAAGGGCATAGTAGAATGGTTTCTACTGTTCTGTTTAGGCGCAAACATTTTCTGAAACTTCCATCAACTTTTTTCCCCTGACTGCTGCTTTCTGTCATGTCAGAGGATGAAGTTTTTGCTGCTGCAGCAGAAGTACCTGGAATACCTGGAGGATGGCAAGGTCCTGGAGGCACTTCAAGTTCTACGCTGTGAATTGACGCCACTGAAATACAATACAGAGCGCATTCATGTTCTTAGTGGGTAAGGAAGCTTAGTTCTTAGACTTCAGGTTGGTGGGGGACTTGTTAGTTTTACAGTGGTTACTTTTCTAAAGTTACATTTCTTTAGCATTTTTCTTAGATATAAGTACTTGAATATTGCTAAATACTTAGGTAATATTTGCCTGGGTAAATTCACTTAATGTGTGTAAAGACTAATTTTGTCATCCTAGGAAGCTTTCCATATTAGGATAGTGGGTGAAAGGGAGAAAAAATGCATTGCCAGTGAAGTGGCTTTTCATAATCTTCTATAAAACTCTGTGGCAAGGGTCACAGTAAGCAATGAAGTTTCCAGGATTGGTACATATAAACATTTTTTAGTGAATACTTGTCATGTACCAGGTACTTTGCTAAGCATTTCATATGCACAATCTCATTTTATCCTCCCGTCCATCCTTCAAATGTTAAAGTTCCCCAGGGATTGGTCCTGGCCCCTCTTTTATCCTCTATTGCATACTCTTCCCAGATAAGCGCATTCTATACCATGCCTTTTACATATTATCGGTATGCCAACAGCTCCCAGATTTCCCATCTCACCTCCAGGTGTGTTATGTGTGACAGCCTACTTGACATTCTCTGTTTCGAAGTCCACTTGAACAAACTTAATTTGTTCAAAACAGAATTCTTGATTTCAGGTGTACCTCCACCCCCACAGACCTGCTCCTCCCCTGAGTTTCTTCATCTCAGAAATTGCACAACCTTCTACCCATTTACTCAGTCCAAAAACTTAAGGCTTGTCCTTGCTTTTCCTTTATCTTTTAACTTCGGCATGTATTAGCCTAACTCTGAAATATCCCAGATTTGTCCATTTCTGTCTGTCTCCACAATTTCCATTCTAATTAAGCAGCAGACATCTCTCCTAGAATATTATAATAGCCTCCTAACTGGTCTCACTGCCTTCGCTCTTGCTCCAGTAACAATGCATGTTTCATATAGCAGCTAAAGAAATACGTAAGTAGAATCTTAAATAAATCATTTCACTCCATTCCACTGGCTTTCCAGCACATTTAAAATGAAGTCCAGAATCTACCCAGACCCAGAAGGTCCCTGATCCTTTCCTGCCATCTTTTCCCTTATTTATTACTCCTTAGTGGCGCTGATGTTCTTTCTGTTTCTTAACTTGCGAAGCATTAAGGCATTTGCACTACCTGCTTCCTCTATCTTAAAGCGCCTTCCCCAGTCTGTAGAGCTGGCTGCTAGGTGTTCAGGCCCCAGCCCAGGTGTCCTCTCCTCAGACCAGCCGATGTAAAATAGCTCCACTAGGCATTGTATATCACATCACTCTTTTTTTTTCTTTGTAGCATTTATCACTATATGATATGATCTTAGCATCTAGAGCAATATCTGGCACATAATGAGTTTTTAAATACAAGATGATGGACGGAAGGCTGAGCTGTGAACAATTTTTCCAAATAATTATTGATAATAAAATTTACTCCCAAAAAGTTATTTTGGAAACCAAATGTTCACAATATCCAACTTCTTATAGGGTGTTCGAATTACTTACACTATTTAAAGTAAGTTCTTCTCGTCAGCTAAGGCACTGTTTATGTACTAAATAGCAAGAGAGCAAGTACTTTTGCTCTTAGGTAAGAGGCTGTTAAAATCATGTAAACCCTTAAGTGAAATATGCTTTATGTCGTTTTCAAGAAAGAAAGGATGAGGTGATATGCATGTTAACTGAGGGTTTCCTTGTATTATCATTTACCAAGCTCTCCCTGTGTACCAGGTAATAGACCAAGTAGTTGACATGCTTCATTTTATTGAATCCTCACTGTCCTGTTTAAAACCCTTTTTACAAGTGAGAAAAACCGATTTGTCTGGCAAAAACCCGTTGCCATTGTCGATTCTGACTCATAGCAACCCTATAGGACAGAGTAGAACTGCCCCGTAGGGTTTCCAAGGAGCAGCTGGTAGATTCGAACTGCCTGCCTTTTGGTTGGCAGCCGAGCTCTTTTAACCACTGTGCCACTAGGGCTTCTTGTCTGGCGAAGTACCAGACAGAATAGCAGAAGAGTTACATCTCCATATTTGAATAGCAGCTTCTCTTTTACTTTTAAAGCTGGTTCTTCTGAGAAGAGCCAGAACCATGTCAAGGTCACAGTTCCAGCAGGGACCCTTTATTTATTCTCTAGTCCATGAACTTTTAGAGTTTATGCCTCCATCAGTACGTAGAGTAGTAAAACAAGTCCCAAATTTTGTGCTCAGGGATCTCAGTACCTGTCACAGGATGGCACAAGGATGATTATCCAGTTATACCATTTCTTGAGTGATGTTTATGATAAACCCTTGGAGGTATGTTGTTTTTGTTTCATTAGCTTAGTGTAAGTATCTTTGAAGGTTTTCTGAGTTTTTTTTTTTGTTTTGTCTTGTTTTACTATTGAGAAGCACTCTAGTTAGCCTAGTGACTAAGAGTCAGATATGGAACTGGAATTCCTAGGTTCATATCCCTACTTTGCCTCTTAACTATAGGGAAGTTACCTAAGCTTTCTTTGCCTTGGTTTCTTCATTTATAAAAAATACAATAATAATAGGACTTCCTTCATACAGGATTGTTAGGAAGATTAAATGAAGTAATATGTGTTGAGTGCTTAGAACAGAGTTTGGCACACATTAAAAGCTGCAGTATATATAGTAATTTAGTAATATAGAGCATATACCATTAATAGATAACATAGCAATATTATTGTGCATGTTAGTTATTATTGTTACATTACATTTTAGTAATTATATCCCAGTGCCAGGCTGTATTAATGAATTGGGTCCATTGTAGACATTTCTTCTTGATAAGAACTAGATACCAATATTTTTCAATTATGTTTATTCCAGAGAAAAGGCTTTGATATTTGTTGCTCCCTCTGATGTGTTTTTAGGTATCTGATGTGTAGCCATGCAGAAGACCTACGTGCAAAAGCAGAATGGGAGGGCAAAGGGACAGCTTCCCGATCCAAACTATTGGACAAACTTCAGAGTAAGAGTCTTAATTTTTTGTTTCTGTGCTTTCTCTTAGATTAGAAGTAGATTACTAGGAATCAGTTAGTGACACTTGTGTCCAACTGTACTTCCACTGAGTTTTATTATAGTAGGAAGAAGAAGGATCTGTTAAGAGGCCCTTTAAACCAAAGGTTTTCACCCTTCGCTATGCAGTCTGACCTGAGGAGTGAGTGAGGGGCTCTGCTCCCATAGCAGTTCTCCTTTGATTTGTTTTAGGCAGTAGTGTTCCTCATAAGATTTTGTTTAGAGGGGAAAGTGCTGTGGTTAGAGGAAAAATATGTAAACCACTGCTTTAAGCCACAATTGTTTTCAGTGTTTTGTTGATTTCAGTAATAAGTCATAGTTTTTTTTTTTTTTTTTTAGGTACGTTGTTTTACTCTCCCCCCAAATAGATAACTTTCAAATTAAGGGTTTAATTTTTGCCACATCTTTACGTGAAGGACCTTCTTTCCATCTCTGGTCAGATCGTATTATTCTATAATTTTCATGTTGAGGTGGGAATGAAAATCCGAACAGTCAGAAAACCAGATGGTTTGGGAGGTATAAGGGATTGAAGGAGTGGAATAGATTAGTATCGATAAAAAAACCCCAGTTACTCCCTGAATTTCTATAGTATCCTTTGCATAAGGAGCAATTTGATGGAGCCTAGAACTGACCTGTTACAGTGTTTTGGCTTGCTCTTTGTTAATGTGAAGATTTTTCTTTCACTTTTAGTAATGGCTTGGAACCCCTCTAGTACACAGTCATCATTAGATTTTTTTCTTTTCCTTTTTTTTAGAAAATCCACGCACAAAATAAAGCTCCCCCATACAAATATAACCCATTCTGGTGATAGCATAGCTCCAGCTGCTGCCAAGAGACTCAAAAAGATCATGTGTTATGTTTAAGAGACCAGTATGGTTGGGGAAGGAGCAATGTATTAAATAAAAACAGAAGATGAGCAAATGTATTACATGAAAAGTTTACACTGCTTTTTTTTTTTTAATTCATATTTTTCTTTTTTAAAATGTCTTCTATTAAAGCCTATTTACCGCCATCAGTGATGCTTCCCCCACGGCGTTTACAGACTCTCCTGCGGCAGGCTGTGGAACTACAGAGGGATCGGTGCCTCTATCACAATACCAAGCTTGATAATAGTCTAGATTCTGTGTCTCTGCTTATAGATCATGTTTGTAGTAGGTAAGAGGAAAACTTCTTATACTCTGAAATATGCACATTTCACAGACTCTGTTATGAAGTCTATTTAAATGTTTTCTTTTTTAGAGTTTTACCCTTTAGCTATAAGGTAATTCATATCTGATTTAGTGTTTATTCATAAGTAGAAGTAGAACTACTAACATTGAAAATTAAAAGAAATTTGTATATTTATATCTTAAGCCACACCTTGAGAATTGAAGCTATAAAACTTACCTTTTCTTTTCTTGTCTCTGGGCTTGGTTAGTCGTTTTCTGTATTTAACAATGTTTTTAAAGACTTGTGGGAATGCCAGTAATCCACGTGTTCACTGTTCTCGAATGCCAGGGATCAGTTAGTGATTCTTTCTTTGGACACTGTGCCTATTTTAACTATGGCCCAAATTATTTTCTGTTTATAAAGATCATAGAAATACTTTTTCCATAATAAAAGTTCTGTTTTTTGTTAGAAGATGGACTATAAACTAAAAAGTTAGAATAAGTTACTACTTTCCTGGTTTGGGTTTTGTCATTATACCTACCCACGTGCATAATTAAACTTGGAAGAATTCAGGCTTCTGTTTGGATATTAAGAGTATTTTGAGCACAGATGTCCCTGCTATTTTAATAATGATCTCCAAAATTAAAGCAAAGCTTTAATTTTTAAGGTACTGGAAAGCAAGTTGTGAAATCTTTCAAACTCCAGGAAGGAAATGATTTGAATCTGATGAACTACACACAAAGAGGAACAGCTGCAGTAGACGTGCTTAATTTCTTTTGCCAAAGATCATTGAAGAACTAATGAAAACGTGAATAGGAAGGACAAAAGTATATAAATGTGAGGACTTTGCATAAATGAGGAACTTCTGAGTACCCATAAAAATTAAGTAGATATGCACATCTGCAGTGTGATTTAAAATAATTTTTTTAGGCGTGCATTTGTGAATGCACACCATTTGTCAGTGTAGTTGAGTTCTCAACTCATCCTCCCCAATGGCAGAAAAATAATAATAATTATTTGGACTATTAGCCTTAAGTTATCTTAAAGTATTGGATTGTTACTTAGTGAAAATCTTGAATGTTCTAAAAGAATGTGATTAGAGACCCTTTTCCGTTGTTGTCTGACCTCTTGATCTCTCGGTCTTTCTGCTCTTTAGCTCTGTTCCTTCACTTGCTTATGAGGATTTTTAAATCTTTTCATTTAAATTCAGTAGAGGTTGGAGGAAGTGATAGATGAAAAGGCTATATCATTTCCCATTTTATAGCCCCTTTAGGGTCACTATGAGTCATAATCGACTCGAGGGCAACAGGTTTGGGGTTTTTTTTAAAGAAATTTAGGAGCCCTTGTGGCACAGTGGTTAAAGTGCTCGACTGCTAACCAAAAGGTCGGTGGTTCGAACCCACCAGCCGCTTCACAGGAGAAAGATCTGTCAGTCTGCTTCCATGACGATTACAGCCTTAGAGCAATTCCACTCTGTCTTATAGGGTGTCTATGAGTGGGAACTGTCTCAGTGGCAGTGGGTTTGGTTTTTTGGTTTTTTTTTAGAAATTTGAGAACAATGTTAAAATTAAGGCAGTTGTGAACTAAGATTTTTTGTTGTCCCTAAATTTATTGCTGGTGGAGTACATTGAAGGTGGTAACTAGACATTATGGTACAAGAGCTGTCAGTAGGTTAAGAACTTTCCTTCCTGTTTGGAAGTCTGTGGGATTATAACCTATATTTTTACTAAATGTTTTAACTTCTATACCAGTATCTGTGAAACTAAATGATGGAAAACACTTGGTCTAACTTTTTCCAGTTCTCAGATTGAGACCAGGCTCCTATAAGCCTGTGTAGGAAAGCACTGAAGTTTTACGTAGGGGTGAAGAGTTCTTTTTCTTCAGAAATAGCCATTGATTGGAGAGTCTTCTCTGTAATCTTAAAACAAAATTTTGACTCTGTGTTCTTCCTAGTTACCACTCTTTCCCCTCCGCTTTAGAGCCAACTTCTTGATATAAATGCCTGCTGTACATTCATGATGTCTGTGTCCTTACTTCCCCTTCATTCTTCCAGTTTCTGTAATAATAGGGATTGTGCAGGTAACACAACACCAGAATTGTTGCTGACATTGGTGAGAAACATCCTCTTTGTTATCTAGCCTGTATCTTTGCCTTTCTGTAACGTTTGACTACTCTGCCTTGAAATTCTTGCTTTGACTTCCAAAATATTCCAGATTTTTTGGTTCTACTCCTGGCTGTACCTTAGGTGCCTCCTGTTTGTTTGTCCCTTTAATAAGTGTGTATTCCAAAATTATGTTTCTTCCCTCATCTTACTCTCCTCCTCGGGCTATACTCCCATGGTTCTCATGATGTAAGTCTGCACTAGAGCTACAGACTTTACCTCCAAGCCTTAGGCCTTAATACAGCAATTTAGATGTTGCTCACATACCTTAGACTCAGCATGTCCAAAATGGAACTTCTGTCCCTCTTAACACATGCTACGAAGTCTGCTTTTCCCCTTGAATTCCCTATCTCAGTGAAAGGCTGCCATCTACCCTGTTTCCCCAAGCCGGAAAACAGAGTCAGCTGGACTTGTCATGCTAGGGATATATTTAAAGACACTCGGGGGGAGATGTCAGGCAGCAAGTCACAGACATTCTTCAGAGTGAGTTGTTGTGTCCTTCATTTCCGAACTGGGAACATAGAACCTGTTTTGATTTAATTCCTAGTATTCTACATTCATCTAGAGGCCTTTCGTTATCTGTTTTACTCCCTTTTAGAAACCAGATTTTCGCATTGAAACTAGAAAACAATATTTTCAGAAATTTAATCTTAGCACTGAAATCTAAATATTAGCTTTTCTCTTTGGTGAGTAGATAATTAGTTAAGAATAAGTGAACTATGAGTTTTTCTTTTTTTTAAATCCAGATCAGCATTTGAAGAACTCTTTTTAGATTGTATACATGTTATGTTTTTCACAGTTAGGGTATACATATTTTTGGTTAAATTTGACTAGTAAGGAACAATGTTTTGTTATTTATTTAATAATCTTGTGGGTTTTTTCACCAGCAACCAATGGAAGGATATGTCCACAGGTAGCTTTATAAATGATAATTTCTTTAATAGGATTTCTTTTAACTATTTATAGAAACTTACAGTTTAAAAGATTCAATTTGATTAAAATGCTACCTTTCATTCACTTTTACTTGGAAAGGTATTAATCTTTATTTTTTAATGCCATCTTACATTTTAAATTTATTTGAAAGTGAAGACTTATATATAAACTATCACTTGTGTGCATCTAAAAGTAGGCTTTTAGCAAATTGGGGGCTGTTAAATTAGTCTTTAAAAGATTATTAAGTAATGATAAAAATAATGACAATATAAATACCACTTCAGTGATACTCAAATACAGCTGATTGTTGATAGACTAGGTGATTTGTGTCCTTGAACCTTAAGGACACTTTGCTGCTCTAATTTTAAATATATCTTTTCATTAATGATCAACTTTAGCCATTTGAGTTCCTGTATATTTTGTGCCTAGATATAAAGTGTTTCTCGCTGAATAAATGACATCTCTATTGATTGCCCTGGTGGCACAAGTGGTTAAGAGATCAGCTACTAACCAGAAGGTCAGCAGTTCGAATCTACCAGCCACTCCTTGGAAACCCTGTGAGGCAGTTCTGCTCTGTCCTATAGGGTCGAAATCGACAGCAGTGGGTTTGGTTTTCATTTTTGGATCACACTGGTGAATTGACAGGATATATTTTTAGATTATAGATTGGCTGGGGAAAAATAGGGAAGACCATTTTTTAAGACAGACTTAACAATTTATCCATTAATGTTAAAATAACTTTTTGTTTAATAATAAAGGGAGTTTATAGCATAGAGCTGTACTGTCTAATACAGTAGCCAGTAACCACATCCCATTGCCATCAAGTTGATTCCGACTCAGAGTGACCCTGTAGGACAGAGTAGAACTGCTCCATAGGGTGTCCAAGGAGCAGCTGGTGGATTTGAACTGCCAGTCTTTTGGTTAGCAACCTGAGCTCTTCACCACTGCACCACCAGGGCTCCACTAGATACGTATGGGCATTTAAACGTTAATGTAAAGTATATTCCTATTAAATTAAAAATCAAGTCCCTTGGGCACACTAGCCACATGTTGCTGGTGGCTACCATATTGGCCAGCATGGGTATATAACATTTTCATCGTCACAGAAAGTTCTATTGAGCAGTGCTGATGTAGCAATTAGAAAAGGATAGAATGAGTTTAAAAAGTGAGTGCTTAATGAGAATAGTTGTTCTTATAGTACTTTTTTCCTCTGTAACTTGGTAAAGTTAATAATAAATTATAGAATTCTTGCCATTAACTGCCATTAATGAAGTACTAGCTAGACGTCAGACTTATTCCAAATGCTTTACATTCATTATCTCAAACTTTTATTTCACCCTTGTATAAGGAATTTTATAAGATGTCTTTTATTCTTGGAGAAATTGAGATTTAAAGAGGTTCAATAACTTTCTGAGAATGACAGCTAGTAAGTAGCTGAGCCAGGATTGAACCTAAGTCTGTCAGAGTTTGTCTCTCCCGTTCTTAAGGCTCTACACTTAAGCAGCTCCTACCATATATTGTGCTGCTTCTGTACTCCCTCCAAAATAATATTAGTAATCAGCATTTGGATGTCTATTAGGAAGTAGTTTAGATGCAGTTCTAATCCTTGCAAGAACCCTGTTAGGTAGATACTAATCTCATTTTATAGACGAGAGAACTGAGGCTTAGAGGAGATAAATGACTTGCTAAAGACAGTATTAAAACTTGTGACCGAGCAGGGATTTAGACTTACTGCCTGACTGCAGTTCTCTTTTTGTTGTACCAAGTTGCTTTTCTAATAGAAGCTTAACTGGATTTTTTATAAATGGAGATGTTACATTATTCCTTCTAGAACAACCTGATGCCAGCCAGTTTATATAGGTAAACATGAAGACCTATTAATTTTTATTTGTATAAATTGACCTCATATTAATTAATGAAAATATTTCATGTAAATTGATTTTTATTTTTAAAGTTTATAATCACCAGAGAAGCTCTATCAGTTGTTTGCTCTTTTTTCATTATTATTACTCTATTTTGAAAGAATCATGTGTGGGCTTTTTTGTTTTAGGAGGCAGTTCCCATGTTATACTCAGCAGATACTTACGGAGCATTGTAATGAAGTGTGGTTTTGTAAATTTTCTAACGACGGCACTAAACTAGCAACAGGATCAAAAGATACAACAGTCATCATATGGCAAGTTGATCCGGTATGTACTCCAGTATGGGTGTTTAGATAGCAAAAGGAGGTAATTTTGAATCTAATCATTGACTGTATATTTTTGAAGTGTATACATATATAAATAGTATTCTTTTCCAAGTGCTTTTTTTTTAATCATCTTTGTCACTTCTTACTTTCTCCTATATTATCTGGATAATATATGTAGATTAGTATTTAAATTGAGTGCTTGTGGTTGTGCTACATCTGTATGTGTATCATTTTCTGAGTAACCCTGTGAGATATTAACATCTCTTATTTTCAAATGAGGAAACTGAGATAGAAGTTAGATAGATGCCGAGGTTCTCATGGCTCTAAATGGCAGAGTTAGGACTCAAATCCAGGAATGTTTGGACTCCCAAGCCACTGTTCTTAATGTCCTGCCAATTGGTATTTTTGTTAATGCTTGATTTACAGAATCAATCCAGTGTCCGTCCATTCTGTCACAGGTTAGAAAGGAGTCACTACTGTTTGCTTCTCTTTCCCCTTCATGGTCTTGTGTGATCTGTGGAACTTGTGCAAGTCCCCTTCCCCTGCCTTCCTCCCCAGTGGTGTCCATGACAAGTACTGTGTTCTGGATGTAAAATTCTAAATTCTCTCTAAGATCAGGTTTGTCTTTGTTTATACAGATGACGTATAGATGTGTATAAATAAGTATTTGCATTTTTTTCAGCCAAGTGAACATTTATTGAGCAATCAAAAAGTATCTGACTCCAGATAGGTTAAGGGAGGTATATTTGGTTTAGGAGTCAGTCACCTAAAATCATGAAGTAAATTTAGCATTAAAATATAATATTAGCCCAGAATAAAGTTTTGGGAGGCTCCCATGTTGAAAGAATAGAGACAAAGAGCCATAGAAGGAAAAATTTTAAGAAGAGGAGACTCAGATTTGAGCGCATACAGCAGTCATTGTGTACCTGCAGTAAGCTATGGATGATGACGGGTAATTAAGATGCGTTTTTTGCCTTAAAGCAAGGTTCTTTACTTTTTTTGTTGTTCCGTGGACCCGTTTTTAGCAGTCTAGTAAACAGAAACCCCTTCTCAGAATAACATTTTTAAGTGCAAAACACATAGGAAACCCAATTACATTGAAGTATAGTTATTAAGATAGTATGAAAACGATTACAGTAGAGTTATATGCTGCTGCTACTTTATTAACACATTAAATAACCAGTTCTAGTAGCAGATAACTACCCAAATTTTGCAGTAGTGATGAGCATAAACAATATTTTGAGATAATCCGCAACCGCTCTAATATGATAGGAAAATATTTGAATCTCTATTGGTAACAGTCACAGATACTGCTGATACTCCTGTGATTAATTGCCTGCGTTCAAGATAGAAGGAAATAAGAATTTCAGGTTGCAGTTAGTGACAGTAAAGATGTCTTTTTCCCATTTCAGTTCATGGACCACTGACTCTATCCATGGACCACTTGTAGATCTCAGGTTAAGAACTCCTGCTGAAGGAATGTACACTTTAGAAAGGGAAATAAAGCACCATAAAATCAGCATCCTACAGTATATATAAAGCATTATGAAAGCACAAAGGAGCTTCACAGGTGGGAGTACCTCATCGAAGAGGTAGCATTTGAGCTTTGTGTACATAATACAAGTGGAGGTAGGGAAAAGGCATTGTAGGAAGAGAGGGTACTTCACTTGCCATTTCCTCCTTCCCCAGTAAGACAATAGGATGAGTAAGGGCAAGAGTGGGAAATAAGACTAGAAAAAGAGTTTGGGTTCAAATCATGGCCTTTGCATACTGTTCTAAGTAGTTCTGATTTCATTTGGCAGTTATTTGCAAGCCATTGAATTGTCTGAAAAGGAAAGCAACAGTATCAAAACTGTGCTTTACTAAGTTTTTCTAGCAGCAGTGTGTGAGAGTCCCTTCATTTAACAAGTATTTATTGAGCACCTGCTGTGTGCCAGGCCTCCTGCTAGGGAAGACAGACTGAGCACATGATACAGTGTAATTATGCTATCATGAATGCAGGAGCTGGTAGAAGAGATCCAACTGCAGAGCTGGGGAAAGTAAGAAAAATAAATCTTAGATGAAGAAGGGGGTAAAGAACTATTAGGCAGCACTAGCCTAGGAATGACCCTTGTATGAAAGAAAACACGACCTGGCATTTGGGGCCTTGGGGGAAAGTTTTTGGTAAACTAGGAGATGAGATTAAAGAAGTAAGTAGCAGCCAGATCAAGGAGGATCTTGTATACTTTGTTAAGGAGTTCAGACCTTTATGCCAATGTTTTCCAGAGTATTTTTGCCAGAATACTGGGTGTGCAGGACGTTAGTAGGTGTTACGTATACAGGGCTTTTGTGGCTAGGTTAGCTTGGGAAATGCAGAGTTAATTCTTACATTTCCAATTTGCAATATGGAGGATTTTCAAGACCATAATTTTTAAATAGCTGTACTACAGGAGGAAACCCTGGTGGCATACTGGTTAAAGAGCTACAGCTGCTAACCAAAAGGTTGGCAGTTGCAATCCTCCAGGTGCTCCCTGGAAACCCTGTGGGGCAGTTCTACTCTGTCCTGTAGGGTCGCTATGAGTTGTAATTGACTCACCGGCAGTGGGTTGGGTTATACTACAGGGAGTCCTCTGGGACTGTTTTAATTCTTCTGGTATAATGGCATTTTGTTACGTCAAATAGTGTTTGAGAAAATTTGACACGGCCTTTTGAATGTTTTTTTTGTGTGTGTGGTTTTTTTTAACAGATAGGAAAAAGAATAGAGAGAGAACCTTAAGGTGTGACTGATGTCATTCTAGTGCCTGGTTTCCTTTAACAGTTTTTCATAAAATGAATTTTAGTCATCCCCCCAAAAAATCTAAGCAAAGTCATATTGATTCAATGAGCATGAAATTTCCACTTTGAATAGATAATATGTTAGTTTGTTAGTGTTGTACGTGCAGAGATATAGTGTTAATTGCTAATTTTTTTCAACTGCTTTTTACAGGATCATGTCATTTTATTAATGTAGAAAAACAACTGGTTTTTGAATTACATACTTCTGAAGGAGTTTGTCATCAGTTTAGAAGCAAATCTTTGTGCCGATCAGGAAGGCTACTGTGAACAAAAGTTTGTCCTTGAAAGGTCTTGAGTAGTCAGAAAGACTTGACCTGCTTAATAAATTATGCTGGCCACTATGACCTAAGGATATTACTGATCAGATACAAATACCCCATGCCTACTAACATCCTCTTCCCAAAAAGAATCAGAAGTAGTTGCATTGTTAACTGTTCAGTTTTGTCAAAACAGTAGCGATTTGGACTAGAAAATTGTATGAATGCCGAGACTTAGGGCCCAGTGAAGATACAATCCATTTCTCAGTGACATTTCTGAAAAAAATTCCCGACCTAATTACTTCAGACTAGTTCCAACTGCTTGTAGGTTATCTCCATTGGAATTTCCCACAGGCTCAGAACTGGACTCAGTAAGTCTTTAGACTTGAATTTAAAACTTAACTCATTGTTTCTTCCCACCTCTATTCCCTGTCCACATCCATTAAACCAGAAATCTGGAGGTTGTCTTTGAATGTTTCTTGTCACATTCTGTGTGTCAGTTTTATCTCCCAAGCATTTTTTTTTATCTGACCTCTTTCAGTCCTGACCATTTTAGTTTGGATCCTCATTTCTTGTCTTAGCTGTTGGGGTTGCTTTGGCTTATTATGGCTTTCCTTATCCTGTAACTCCTCATGCTCATGCATCTTCCGTGTGGTTGTCTAAATTTTCTCCCTAAAGTCAAACATCGTGTTATATATTCCCAGACTTAAAATTGTAAGCGGCTGTTCACTCACAGGATACAGTTTAACCCCTTAGCCTAAAATAAACACGTAAAATTTCCCAGCCTTGTCACCTGCCACTCTTCATTTGCATTCTGCTGTTCTGAGTCTGGCAGCCCAGGTCCAAATCCTGACACACACTATAAACAGGGCAAGTTTCTGACCTTCCTAAACCTTCATTTCTTCCCTTTATTACCTATGTCTTAGATTAGTGGGCATTGAGATATTTTTTGTGAGTAGGGCCTGGTGCATTGATTAGCACTAAATTTAATTCCCACTACTAAGTAGTAGCTTTGCTGGTGGCATTATAAAATGGTGCAGCCACTTTCAAAACAGTTTGGCATGTTCTCAAAATATTAAACATGGAGTTACCTTATGATCCAGCAGTTCCACTCCTAGATATCTACACAAGGGAAGTGAAAACATACGTCCATGCAAAAACTTGCACGTAAAATTTCATAGCAGCCAAAATATGAAAACAGCCCAAAGGTCTGTCAAGTGATGGTGCATCAACGCAATGTGGTGTATCAGTATGGTGAAATACCATTTAGCAATAAAAAAGAATGAAGTACTGATACATGTTACAGCATGGATGAACCTTGAAAACACTGTACTGAGTGAAATAAGCCAATCACAAAAGACCACACATTTTATGATTCCACTTATATGAAATATTCAGAATAGGCAAATCCAGAGAGATAGAAAGTAGATGAGCAGTTGGCAGGGGCTGTGGGGAGAGGGGAGCCCTGGTGGCATAGTGGTTAAGAGCTCAACTGCTAACCAAAAGGTCGGCAGTTCAAATCCACCAGCCACTCCTTGGAAGCCCTGTGGGGCAGTTCTGCCGTGTCCTTTCGGGTCTCTATGAGTCGGAATTGACTTGACGGCAATGGGATTTTTTTTTTTTTTCTCGGTGGGGTGGGGGAATGGGAGGTGGCTGCTAATGGGTATGGGGTTTTTTACGGGGCAGGGGAATGATGAAAATGTTTTCAACTTCTATAGTGGTGATAGCTGCAAGACTCTGAATATACTAATAATCATTGAAGTGTACGCTTCAAAATGGTCAGTTTTATGGTAGTAAATTATATCTCAGTGAAGTTGTTTTTTTAATAAGAGGTTGCTGTGTGATACCCATCTGTTTTTAGTTAACCTGAAAGGTTCCTGATGATAATTCTGTGTCATCTGTATGTTTCCTTCTCACACACTATGCCTTGTCTATAACCCAAAAACCAAACTCATTGCCATCGAGCCGATTCCAACTCATAGCAACCCTGCAGGACAGGGTAGAACTATCCTACAGGGTTTCTAAGGCTGTAAATCTTTATGGAAGCAGACTGTCACATCTTTCTCCCGAGGAGCGGCTGGTGGATTCGAACCACTCACCTTTCATTGAATGAGTACTTTTAACCACTGCCCCACCAGGGCTCCTTGTCTGTAGTAGACGCTTAATAGGTGTTGCAGTGTGAGTGAGTCTTTATGAAGCAAACTGTTAAGAGATTCAGCTGGGGAAAAAGTTGATGTGAAAACTTCTTCGGGTTAAATTGTATTAACAAAGTACGTCAGCTGTTTTAAGTGTTTGTGCCAGATAACGGTGACTTTAGGAATGAGAGTTAACTGAGTTACCTGTTTTCTCTCCTAGGATACTCACCTGCTAAAACTGCTTAAAACGTTAGAAGGACACGCGTATGGTGTTTCTTATATTGCCTGGAGTCCAGATGACAACTATCTTGTTGCTTGTGGCCCAGATGACTGCTCTGAGCTTTGGCTTTGGAACGTTCAAGTGAGCAAGTTCCATCCTTGGATTAGCCTTTAATTAAAGCAGAGCCACACTGCATGTATTCAGCATAATTGTGTTCTTGTTCATCAATTCAACAGAGCCATTTAACCTAAGTTACTGCAACATATCTCTTACAAAAGATAATTCTTCAAGTGGGTCACAAGTGTCCAGATTTATACATATAAATATTATGCTGAGCATAATAGAGTTTTTGAAAGATCAATATAAGTATGTTCGGGAATGTTGGAACTTGTACTATTTACTGTGGTACTTTCACCTCAGAGAGAGGTGATAGTTGGTTCATAGTTTCGCAGCTGTACATGAAATTGCCTTGTAAGTGTGAGACGTCAGCATCAAACCAAATTTTCCATTCTGATGGCAGTTGTGCCATCTCCTTACCTATATTTAGTATTCTGAGCTAGTTTGGCAAAGCCACGTGGTATTTTGAGTACTTATTATTGGGGGCTTTATTACTGTTTCTAAATGAAAACTTGAACTTGTTCAGGGTCTCATTTTAGAAAAACTTAGCATTACATTTACTCCATTATTTACAGGCCATATTTTGGAGGCCTTGTAGTTAGAATTTTTTTTTTTAAAAGCTTATATAAACTAACAGGTTAGGTGATACTTTTTTTTTTAACCCCTAGGCAAAAAAAAATAGTACAGGCTATGGGTTAGATCTAAAAGTACAACTCGATGAGTAGGATTTTGAGTCCAGGGGCCAATAAATAAGTTGATTTGTTCAGAGTGTGAAGATAAAGCTCCACAGAGATTATTGAAATAATAAAGATGGTTTAGAGGACAGAATGAATACTAAGATGTACCTGAAGATGATATGCCATAATTCTAATTCAGCTATTTTAATATTAAAATCTTACTGCTTAGCTATTTCCTTAGGTTTCAACCTTACCTTTTTATTTCAAAATTTTTTGAAACTGTTAAAATACTAATAATGATGACCTGTGTGCTCACTACCCTAGATTCAACAGTTTTTGAATCTGTTTTCAGATTTTTGTTATCTTGTGTATATGTACATGCATACATACATACGTACACATATATCCATGTTCAAAACATTTGAAAGTAAATTCCAAACGTATTTACCCCTAAATACATAAGCAAGTATCTCCTAGAAAACGACATTCCGTATAACCAAATACTGTTATTATATCTAAGAATATTAACTGCAATTCTGTAACATTATCTAATACTCATTTAATAATCAAAAATCCCCAGTTGTTCAGAAAATCTCTTTTATGCTATTTTTATCAAACCAGAGTTCAAGATTCACATGTTGTGAAAAGAACACATGGCTTTCTCAGTAAAACAGAACTTGGAGTGTATCTGACCTGAACATCAAAAGAATTTTTTTCCCATTGAAAGTCTTTTCCCCTTCCTCAGATGGAGGAGGCGTGTAATCTAAATCCTGTAATGTTGTTAGGTGCTACAGAGTCATTTCCGACTCACAGTGACCCCATGTACAACAGAACAGAACACTGCCTGGTCCTGAGCCACCCTCAGAATCGTTGCTGTTTGAGCCCATTGTTGCAGCCACATGTCAGTCCATCTCGTTAAGGGTCGTCTTCTTTTTCACTGACCCCCTACTTTAGCAAGCGTGATGTCCTTCTCCAGGGACTGGGCCCTCCTGATAACGTGTCCAAAGTACGTGCGACGAAGTCTCGCTGTCCTGGCTTCTGAGGAGCATTCTGACTGTTCTTCTCCATGATAGATTTGTTTGTCCTTCTGTCAGTCCATGTATATTCAGTATTTGCCAACACCATCATTCAAAGGCATTGATTCTTCTGTCTTCCTTATTCACTGTCGAGCTTTCACATGCATATGAGGCCGCTGAAAATACCATGGCTTGGGTCAGGTACCTTAGTCCTCAAGGTGACATCTTTGCTTTTTAACGGTTTAAAGAGGTCTTTTGCAGCATATTTGCTGGATAAAAGTACATTATTTGATGTCTTGACTGCTGCTTCCATAGGCATTGATTGTGGATCCGAGTCAAATGAAATCCTTGACGACGTCAGATTCTGTACTAGTGGCTCTTAATGCACAGTGTCTGTGTGTTCTTTGAATCAACCTTGAATTTCTGGAGAACTAACTACGTACTTTATATATTTAAATTTGTTCTAAGAGGGTGGCCTTTTATTCCATTTTCAATTGTTTGTGTTTTTAAGTAGATTTCTAATAATCTAATAGCCTCATTTACTCACTATACTGAGCATAACAGGAAAAATGACCATTTCTGCCTTCATATCTTAATATGTTAACATTTGTGAATAGAAAATGATTCTAAGATTCTAGGTGTTGCATGTATATTTGTGATCCTAAATTTTTATTTTAACTGCTTCTGTCAAGTAACCCAAAGAGGTAAATAGATGAGCGTAGTTTAGTTAACAATTTGGGGGAAGGATTTAGATAGCTGAATTTTTTTTTTTTTCCAGTGTAAGGAAGACATCT
This sequence comes from Dugong dugon, assembly GCA_030035585.1. Taxonomy (NCBI): domain Eukaryota; kingdom Metazoa; phylum Chordata; class Mammalia; order Sirenia; family Dugongidae; genus Dugong; species Dugong dugon. The sequence continues at coordinate 13,765,252 of CM057469.1, read as the reverse complement.
AGTTTTCTATTTTTGTGCCCTCTTTGCTTTTATTACTTGCCCCCATTTCCTAATCATACCCTTTGTTTTCACTCTTATTTTTACTTCTGATTACCCATTTCTCACAGGAAGTTATGCCCATGTACTTTTTATTATACCAAGGGCAGCTATTATCTCTCAGATCCTGTTTCTAATCCATGAACAAAATGGAATCAAGACTAGATTAAATGGTATGTGTCTACCTTCTAAGTTGAATAACTTGGAAAACATTAGCAGGAGAATATCTGAGGGTTGTAATCACTAAATACCCTAACTTAGCTGGGAATGCTTTAGAATGGCTATGCTAAAACAGTACAAAGTTCCTTTTTCTTTTCTACTACTTTCAAAATAAAGTTATATATTAAAAATAATTTTCAGTTTTCTCATGTTCCCTACTACATTTTGAGCATCTTAACTACAAAATTTAACATAATTTAGGCTACCCACATCCTTGGCTTAGTTTAAGGACATAGCTTTTCTACTCATTAATTATGTTTTTGAGGAATTGCTATTGTGTTAACTGCATTTTTAGAAGAAAATTTATACAGAACTAAGATGAGAGGTGGAAGCTTAGAGGAATAGATTTTGTAGCCTCGAGCTTTTCATCATCGTGCTTGAGAAAAATTACATGTTAGTTTCAGTTTATGAATGCAATGGATTTAAGGTGAGGGTTGATTGGAGTTAATCTCATCATATCTATATTTTGGGTCACCTCTGCCAGGCATTGCTCAACCCCTGGGTTTGTCTTTAAGTCCTTTCTCTTCTGAGTGCTACAGTGTTTTTTATAAAGTTAATTAAAACAATTCATTTCTCTAATTAGGGATACCAAACTAACCAGATATCCAGTTATTATTCTTTTTTTTCTTTACACATCCTTTTAGAGGGATATCTAGAGTGTCTTATCCACAGTTTTATTTCTTTGTAGACCGGAGAGCTAAGGACAAAAATGAGCCAGTCTCATGAAGACAGTTTAACAAGTGTAGCTTGGAATCCAGATGGGAAACGCTTTGTAACTGGAGGTCAGCGTGGGCAGTTCTATCAGTGTGTAAGTATTTAGTGTCCCTTTCTAAATGTCTGCTGATTTCAAAACAAATTGAGTTTTGTTGAAATGAAGAATTCACTTGACTTAGTATCTGTTTTAAAATACACTACATGAAGACTTGCTTTGCCATCTTCCTAGATAAGCACTGCCCAGTAGAACTTTCTGTGATGATGGAAATGTTCTGTAGCTGCACTGTCGCATACAGTAGTCACTAGCCACATGTGACTGTGAAGCACTTGAAATGTAGCTATTGTGTGACTAAGGAACTGAATTTTTACTTTATTTAGTTTTTTAAAATTCAAATAGCCACTTGTGGCCGGCCAGTGGCTACGCTGTTGGACACTATAGCCCTACATCAAACTTAAGTCAAAAGAGAATTGTTTTTAACGTACTCATGAAACAAGATCAACACAATAAAGCTGTTTAGGTTTTTTCTTTTCTTTTTTCCTGTCTTTCTTGCCATTTCAAGTGTTACACAAAGTATAGACCTTGAGGTTAGTAAAACTTAAAAAAACTTGTGTTGCTAAACGTTTTTGTTTTCCTAAATAAGTTTTTAATTTATAGGAATGAAAAGATATAGTACTTAATTTCTTTTGAGGTTTTTCAGCCCTTTGAATTTTTATATTTTAAGAAACAACTCAAACACAATACCGAGTGTCAGTAGTAGACTGTCATGAGGAGTAAAGATGGTGATGAGTACTAGCAGAGAACTTGTCAGCCTTTATGTGAGTTATCTTCTGATCAAAATCTGCTCAGTTATTTTGGATTGTTGGATTGGTAAACATGAGTGATATGTCGAAAGTCTGACATGCTAACCTACGATACAAATTCAGTACCATTTCTGTTCTGTCTGGATTCTGTTTTTCCTACCACTGCTATGCATGGTTCAAGACACATGGGTCAAGTAGACACTCCTAGATTTATTTTTAAGACCAAAATTAAACAAGCTAATAAACCCCATCAAATCATTTATATGAAGCTAAAGATTGCCTGTCAAAAAGACTTTTATGTAGCCATTACAAGTTATCGATTTATTAAGCTGGCCATGAAACGCTTGGAATCGAATGTCCTGTTACCTTGGCATGGTGATAGCCATTAGTTTTTAATTGCCTGGATACAAGAAAACCCTGTATGCTTCTGCTGTCTATGCCATCCCATACAGTGTTTGAACTTCAGAATATAAGACTCGCAAGTCCCTCGTCTGTAAAATGGGGAGGGTAATGCCCCTTGGAGCTTTGAATGTTTCGTGAACTATAATGACTGTAAGAGCTTTGATCTGTGGAGCATGTTACAAATTTTGTTGAGTTTTATAAAACATCATAATGGATTCCTAAGTTCTGTTAAAGCTATAATTAATGTTTTAAGTAATCTTTTTCCATATCACAACTTCTGAACATTACAGGACAAATCCAAATATAGTAAACTTTTAAGCAGTGTTTAATTATTTTCCAATAAAAGTGAGACCTTTTCTTGGAATTTAGGGTTATTTTCTTTCTTTCTATTTTATTTATTTATGCATAGCAGATTATTGAAGATAGATTTACAGAAATCCCCTACCCCTTAGGTATTGTTGTAATGAGTTTTGACCTGTACTCAAATTCTCATAATTAAAAACATTCTGGAACAATTAGGTTGAGATCATTCTCAGGAAAAAACTATTACTAAAAGGTATCTATTGCTAAGAGATTTTTGTTGGTTTGTTTTGGTGCTTCGTTTGCTCTTCTGAGTGCTGTTCAGTAGAGTTAACAGCAGTTTTCTCCTGATCAGGATTTAGATGGTAATCTCCTTGACTCCTGGGAAGGGGTGAGAGTGCAATGCCTTTGGTGCTTGAGTGACGGGAAGACTGTTCTGGCATCAGATACGCACCAGCGGATTCGGGGATATAACTTCGAGGACCTTACAGATAGGAACATGTAACTATTTTTTGTTTCCATAAAGCAATGAGTATCTGACTTATATTAAAATATGTAGTGGGGTTTGCTTTTTCAGAAGAAGAGTTTTTATTATGTTTTTGGTATTGATTTGTTTGGTAGTTTGGATTATGAATGGATAGTCAGATGGTGCTTAACTTGTTGCCATCAAGTCGATTCCAACTCAGCAACCCTATAGGAAGAGTAGAACTGCCCCATAGGGTTTCCAAGGAGGAGCTGGTGGATTCGAACTGCCAGGCTTTGGTTAGCAACCGTAGCTCTTAACCACTGTGCCACCAGGGCTCCTAGGTCTGACTTAGTAATCGTTAACTCAAATTATTTTGTAGTATATAATAGTGATAGTGGGCAGAATTGTGGTATAGAACATAATTAGCAGAACATTGTATATTTTAATAATTCGAATGCCTTGATTCTTAGTACATTGCTTTTGACAAATGATGTTTTGGTTACAGAGTACAAGAAGATCATCCTATTATGTCATTTACTATTTCAAAAAATGGCCGATTAGCTTTGTTAAATGTAGCAACTCAGGTAAGCTTATTAATATAATTTTTAGAAACATTCAGCTTAATTCAAACTTTTTCTTAGGGATTTTTAGTGTGTATGTACATAAGCAAGACGATTTCTATTTATTTTTAAATTTTATTGCATGTCTTTGATCCTTAAATGAATCAACCATAAATTTACCAGAACATTGGTATTTTGCATACATAGAAAATGAAAATGTTCACAGATTACATTTTTGAGTTGAGGTAGAATAAAACCTATATTCTTTTTTACCTTTAGGGAGTTCATTTATGGGACTTGCAAGACAGAGTTTTAGTAAGAAAATATCAAGGTGTCACGCAAGGGTTTTATACAATCCATTCGTGTTTTGGAGGTCATAACGAGGACTTCATCGCCAGTGGCAGTGAAGGTAAGTGTGTGTGACACTATCACATGTGCCGATGGATTTAAAACTGTGTTTCCTCAATTTATGAAGGTAGTCATGTCTCAAAGCAATCGCCAGTGGCAGTGAAGGTAAGTGTGTGTGACACTATCACATGTGCTGATGGATTTAAAACTCTGTGTTTCCTCAATTTATGAAGGTAGTCATGTCTCAAAGCAATCGCCAGTGGCAGTGAAGGTAAGTGTGTGTAACACTATCACATGTGCTGATGGATTTAAAACTCTGTGTTTCCTCAATTTATGAAGGTAGTCATGTCTCAAAGCAAATTGAAGATGTTAAGATTTCTGTGTCTTATTTATCCGATACACTGCTGATTTCCCCTTTTTTTGGAGTGGCTTGGGCCCTCTTACTGTCAGGAATAGTACCCTTTTTGGCCATGTGGAGGTGTGTTTGGTGGATCTGTCACTTCAAGATTTGTTTGAATCACTATCCTTTTGTATATTGACTCGTTTTTTCATGGGACTGGTGATTTTCAGGGGTTGATGGTGTCTAAAATGTCACAGTTTATTTTGATGTTTCACATGAACCTGGACAGAATTAATTATAATTAGATCTTCAGTATTTCTTCAGTGGCTATAGAAAATAATTCAGTTTGATAATTCTTATTGTTTTGGAAAAGCTGAAATTACCAGAATTGGCTCTACTACCCTTTTGAGTAAACTTATTATTCTCTGGTCTAACACCATCCATATTTTAGGCAGGCATATCCTAAAGTATTTGGTCTAATTTAAAATACAAACGGTTTAAAATACGCAAACACAGATAAGTGAGGCAATATCAAAATTTAGGGTACTTTTTAAGGTGATAAGAACATAAATAATTGCAGAGTAGTGCAAATTTTCATTCAGCACATTTTTCTTGAGTATTTACTATATTGTTCTAGGTACTATTGCAGCAAATTAAGTCACTTTTTAAAATACTGAATCTAGCTCTATAAAATATATCAAGGAACTGGATTATGTTGGTAAATTCTTGGTTATGTTCCTTTTATTGTATAAGATACATACTATATCTTGACAAAAAGCCTGTTGTCAGTGGGTAAGAGAATCACAAAGTGGCGTGAGTTTTCCTTTGTGAAGAGCACGTATTTTTAAGGATTGGGACAAGGAAGACATTTAAGGACTTAAATTTTAACATGAAGCATATGAATTTATCTATTCTTTCTTCATCCAGGAATCATAGTGTCAGGCAAGACTGGGAGGAGAGGAAAGTGGCTTTTTAGGCAATAATTGTGAGTTCATTTCTTTCCAGTGAGCAATTCTGTTTACCTGTTAGTTTAATCCTATCATCATCTTCCAGATTCCACATTGGTTTTTAGTTGGCTTTTCCTATAGTTTAAATATGTTAAGCTTTCTACTTGCCTTTTTTTTCTTTTTAGCTTCTACTCTAAAATGTCTTTCCCCAGGTTCTATTCAGTCGTGCTTCTGGTGGGTTCCTTCCCTCTTAATTATGCCTCAGAATTCCCCATAGCTATTTCTAAAAATAACATGTGCCCTAGAGGTGCTTTAAAATATATAGGGCTACCACTGTCTCACGTGATGGCAGTTTTTCCTTTTAAGCCCAAACTAATTTAGAACTAAATCTGATGAATAATGTAATTAAACTACATTTTATTCTGCTTGGGGCTAAAAATGAAACGTAACTAGGAAGTAAAGAGATTAGTTTTCTTATGAGTCAAGTAGTTTAAAATGGTTCTAAAAATGCTTTGAATACCAGTTGGATGTAAAAAATAGCAAAAACCCACACTTGCAGTCGAGTCTATTCCAGCTCATAGTGACCCTACAGGGCAGAGTAGAACTTCCCTAGAGGGTTTCCAAGGCTGTAAGTCTTTATGGAAGCAGACTACTACATTTTTATCCCGAGGAACGGCTCGTGGATTTGAACTGCCAGCCTTTTAGTTAACCACTGTGCCACCAGGGCTCCTTAATTGGATATAAAACAACCAAAAAAAAAAAAACCCGTTGCCGTCAAGTCGATTCCAGCTCAGTGACCCTATACCCATTGCCATCGAGTCAGTTCTGACTCATAGCAACCCTATAGGACAGAGTAGAACTGCCCTGTAGGGTTTCCAAGGAGCGGCTGGTAGATTCAAACTGCCAACCTTTTGGTTATCAGGCAAGCTCTTAACCACTGTGCCACTATGGCTCCAGCAACCCTATAGTTCGATGTAGTTGGGTATATTATCTTCCAGTATGACCACGGTGATTCATTTGTCATTTATTTATGAGGAATATGTTTCATGGTATACAAATCCCCAAATATACTAGTGCCTGTATAAAGTAGAGCAGTTAGGAAACCTTTCCCCCAAGGAAGTTGTGCCATTACCCAAGCTTTTTCATTGTGCTTTGCTAATTAGAAAGAAAAATTAGACTTACTTTTGAGTAAGTACTGGATTTCCCAGACTCATAGAGCAAGTAGAGCTTGATCATAAAGCCTGTTTTCCTGACCTTGGCTACTTCAAATCCTTGTATGTCGCTCCTTCTTCAAAAAATACCCTCCTTGGTTATGTGTTTACCAAACATTTTCCTCCAAATATAGACAGCTTTCAATTGAATTCATACTTTTCAAGCCTCCATTGTGAACTTCTTTAGTTCAGGAGAAAACACAGCTAATTTACTTTCTTTTCCTAATTTCATTTTAGGCAAGGCAAAAATAATCAAATTATTGAACAAAAAATTCAGCATCTTCAGTTAGTGGGCTTATCTTTTGCTTCACAAAAAAGTTGAAGTACATTCCTAGCTTTTTATCTTTCTGTCAGGAATTTTGAGTCCCAGGACTTACTCTCGCACCACAAGTTAATTACCTTTTCACCACTCTGACGTCCCCTCAGCTGGCGGCACACCCACGGAGAATTCCCACGGAGAATTCCCACATCGACCACCCACGTAGTGGACTGATATCATCAGATTGGGCTCTTCTAATTTACCCTGAGGCTGCCTTCTGTGTAACAGCCAGCACCCATGCTTAGCTACCTGTCTCTTCATAGTAGTGTGTGTTGTTTACAGTGTGCTAGACTTAGACTCCATTCAGAACACTTTTTCATATACAGACTTATTTAATCTTAACAACAGCATGAAATTGTTAGTTTTACAGATGAAGAGTTCCAAAGAGTGAGTAAGTGGCCCAGCAGTACACAGCTAGTCAGTGGTAGGGGGAAGGTTTGACCTTGGGTATCTCACTTCAGAAGCCATGCTCTTAACCACCACTCTGCAGTACTTGGGGGTATTCATTTCGAAGATAAGTTCATCACAGAGAAAGTTGTGGGAGTTTTTGATTTTCATGGTCACTTCATGAAATTATGAATAGCCTGCCACTAAGCCGTATCGTAATGCAGATACAGAACAGGGTCTAGACTCCCTAGTAAACTGTGAGCTGGGCTGTCTGGATTGAGTCCCAGCTTTACCTTTTACTAGCTCTTAACCGTGATCCAAACATTTCACCTCTCAGTGCTTCGGTCACCGTCCACAAGGGATAAGCGTGATCCCCACGTCACGCGGTGGTGGTGAGGGTTAAATAGTTAGCACACATAAATACTGAATACTTTATTCTTCATAAGCACTCAATAAAGACTTCGCTGTCATCTTCATTGTTTTGTTGTTTAATTTAGATTCATGGCTTTTCTGTTGCCTCAAGAGTCCATAGAACGACAAGGACAAATATTTATCCTCTTTATGCTGGATTTGCTTACAAAGATCTTGATTTGTTTTATTACTCATGTATTGACAGAATATTTCAGGTAGATTTTTTGGTGACTTGATGTGAGTTGATCACCTACAACAGAAAAAATAAAATGTATATTTTATTAAAATGGCCTCGCATGAGGTAATTTGTTTAACTATTCATATGTTATATTTGTTCTGCCTTCAAGGTATAGTTACCAAAGTCATATGTTGTATGTATAGCTTTAAATGATAAACGTAAAATCCATTGGTTTTGTTAATGTAAAACAACCCCTAACTCTTCTCTGCATTACTGTTTCTTCAGATCACAAGGTTTACATCTGGCACAAACGGAGTGAGCTGCCAATCGCAGAGCTGACAGGGCACACGCGTACAGTAAACTGTGTGAGCTGGAACCCACAGATTCCATCCATGATGGCCAGCGCCTCAGATGATGGCACTGTTAGAATATGGGGACCAGCACCTTTTATAGACCACCAGAATATTGAAGGTAACACGACTGTACAGCATTCTGTGGTTTTTTCCAGATGAAAATATTACCTTGCTTATTATCAACCTACAGCACTTTTAAATAGTAATTTATTTAAAGTGTGGTAGATGATTTATTTTCTCCTCCTCTTTAGAGATTTTACCTTATCTCACCCAGTAGGAGGAGTTTGTGTTTAAACTAAGATCCAGTAGGGTTTTTTCTTACTTATTTATTTTTTCTGTTTCTTTTTTAAGTGATAGTAGGATGAATAAGTTGGAATATACTACTGTATTTACATCCAGTTAGCTATTTAGTATTGTCACTTTAAAAATCTTATTGAAAAGATATTCTTCCATGTTACCTAAATGTAATATTTGATCAAGTATTTTATATTTAAGGGATAAATAACTAAATTATGGCACACATGAGAGGTAAACCAGCTGCCGTTGAGTTGATTTCAATTCATGGCAACCCCCGTGTATGTCAGAGTAGAACTGTGCATCTAGGTCTGAAAGATTTTTTCCACTGTTTTGAGATACTCAGAGTCCCTGGGTGGCACAAACAGTTAAGTATTGGGCTACTAACCAAAAGAGGTGCTTCCAAAGAAAGGCCTGGCAATCTGCTTCCAAAAGGTCACAGCCTTGAAAACTGTGTGGAATGCAGTTCTACTCAGAAACACATCGGGTTGCCATGTGTTGGAATTGATTTGGCTGCAACTGGTTTGGTTTTGGATTCGAGATACTTGGAGATGAAGAAAGCCAAAAACAGCACACAGTAAAGAACAGAAGTTTAAACTGAGCACGCTGTCGGCGGGGGAGGGAAGAGGCTATGAAAACTTTTATGTAAATGACATCACTTTTTTTCAGATAGAGCAAGTAAAATGCTTAGTTTGGTTAGATGAAGTAATTTACCTAGAAACAGATGGACCTGTCTTGTTTTACATGGCCAGTCCCACCTAAATGCGTTAGTAGGAAAGACAAATAACTGCTCTCAGTTAAGTGATTCTCAGTGGAGGGGGTAGCATGTAAGGTTTGAAAAAATATATTCTCTGTACTTTTTTTTTTTGTCTTATGATACAAATTGTAGAACACGTGACCAGATCTTACTGGTAGGTGAGGGTAGGCAGCCAGAGACGACGAATATGATGAGGAGTGCCTAGGTCAGAAAGCTTGAACTGCTGCTCTGTTGGACAGAACCTCGATGGGCCATTTTGTATTTGTAGATTACTGTGTGGCCTTCTAACATTCTTCTAGGAAGTCCACTAAGACCAGAAACGTTTATCTTTTGTCATCCTGTTCAGGTTTCAAGGCCCTCTGAGACAGATTCTTTAGAGCTGTGTAAGTGATCACATGTGCTTCTCTAACTTCATTAGTCACTGGGAAGTTGTTTCTTCAAGTAAGCATATTTGATTTGAAGAAACAGGAAAATATTAGGTACAGAGTAACAGACTTACTCAGTTAGTGGATTTATTTTAGAGGTACTTTTGAGGACATGTTTATATCTATGTTTATGCCTCCACTAAAGTGGAACGTTTGTGCCTTCACTGCTGTTTGGTGAATTTGATTCATGTGGATGCTCGACTCTTGGCAAGTGAGCCACATTTTGGTCCATTGGTAAGATCGGGGTCCAGTTCAGCAATTTTCCATTGTAGTTGGGCAATATAGGTATAGCCCTAAAAAGATCTTCATGTGAAGTAGGAAAACAACTCCTAGCCAGATATTTGGTTGTATGCGTTTAATACAGGTGTCTTCTGGGTCTCCCCCCACCCCCGGGGGGAAGTAATTTTTTATAATTACAGTTATTCCTGTTTGGAGTACAAAATTTGAAAATTATAGATGAGACTAAAGAAAATGATACTCAAATAAGATACTGTAAATCATTTAAAGAAAAATATCAGCTGACAACTTCATTTACAAAGAGAATTTGCTGACCTTTTATTGTAACAGTGGAGTTACATACTATGTGTATTTGTTTGAAGGATGTATAAAATGGAGTAGAATGAAGTACTGATACATGCAAAAACATACATGAACCTTCAAACTTTAGGCTGAGTGAAAGAAGCCAGACACAAAACTCACATGTTGGCTGATTCCACTTACATAAATGGTCCAGAAAAGGCAAATCCAGGGAGATAGAACGTAGATTAGTGGTTGCTTAGGTAGAGAGCGCCGGAGACAGGAGGGAGGTGGGGAGTAATTGCTACTGGGTGATGAAATATTCTAAAATTGATTGTGGTGACGGTTGCATAACCCTGTGAATATATAGAAATTACTGAATTGTGTATTTTAATGGGTGAATTGTATGTTCTGTGAATTATATCTCAATTATGCATTTACACACACACACACACAAGAAAAAAATGGAGAAGCGTGCGTGATATTACAGAATTCTAAACTGAGCAGCTGAAAGGGGAATTACCCAAATACATAACTATAATGCAGAGTTCCAGGGTTCCACCTTAGACTACAGGTCTTTCTTTCCTCTTTTCTGTTGTAAGCTATCATAAAGATTTTTCTATTCAGCGTAACTATTAAAAGCTTTATTTAAAAAGCATGAAATTTCAACCTGATTACTCATTTGGGTTCTCTGTTAATCAAAATGATCTTGAGTTTAGACTGTACTATATGGCCTGTGGCATGATGCAGACACATTGTTTTAATGATTATGACAAAAGTATCAAGAATTTGCTTTGGTGTGATTATTTTTTTATGGGACTATGTTTTGTAGTGTCATGATGCTGATTTTAAAACATTCTAACTGGTAACTTTCTTCTCCCTCTTCCTTTTTCTCCCCACCCCCCAATACACATTTCATCTTGTCTTCATCCAGAGGAATGCAGTAGCATGGATAGTTGATGGCGAATTTGGAGCAGACGACTTCTGTTTAACTTAAAATTAGTCGTATTTTAATGGCTTGGGATTTGGTGCAAACAAACATGATTGATAGCTGGACAGACATGCTCGTCATGAAAAAAGAACCATTTCTGAAGCCCGATTGGGGCCAAACATTTACACCTTGCTTCATAGTAACCAGTTGAGATGAAGCACGTCGTTAGAACGTTGTTGGACACCATGTTGAATTATCCCCCCATCGGTTGTGAAGAACTGTGCTACATTCAGGCTTACCCATTGAACTCAGTATATATATTTTTTTCCCTCCTGCCTTTTGTCTGGCAGGTTACCATTCTTGTTGCTCTTCTGTGTAATGAAGTTTAAATGCTTGTTTGGAAAACTTTATTTAACAGTTTAGAAGGCTCGATAGAGTGCATTAGTCCGAAGAGTATACATTGGATAGGAAAGAATTTCCTTCTTTTGTTTCTCCAGATCTTTCCGCCTTATTTAGCTTGAGATCTTTGCAGCTTGGTTCATGGATTCTAGCCTTGCCCGTTGCGCAGTATATACTGATCCAGATGATAAACCAGTGAACTATGTCAGAAGCACTCTCAATATTACATTGGACAAAAAGTTTTGTACTTTTCACATAGCTTGTTGCCCCGTAAAAGGGTTAACAGCACAATTTTTTAAAAATAAATTAAGAAGTATTTATAGGATTAAAGTGACTTCATTTGTATACATTTGGAATCTAAACCAGCTTAAAAACAGTTTCCTCTGTGACTTAGATACGCAGTGTAACTGATACTCTTCCGGAGTACCATGAGACACGGTCAGAAACAGTGCTTGGAGGGACATTACACAGAACATGAAGAGTAATACTTTGAAGGTTTCCCCCTTTTGTTTTATTCCTAAAGAAATATCAGTACCTTGATCTTGAAGAAATTCAAGCTTTTAAAAGAATTTTAAATAAATCCAATATGAGAGCTCAGCCATCAGTTTAGGTTTTCAAAAAAGCTTGTTCCAAGTTGTTCTCAACTTGGGACATCGTTTTGGTGTGATCTAGCAAGAGAGTAGAACTCAGCAGACATGACCACTTTGGAAGTTCATAACGTACTTGTTAGGAAAATACAGCAGGGTATAAACATACTGAAACTGGGTTTAAAACCTCACAGTGAATCATTTCCCTTAATTGCCCTTAATATTTTGACATACAGGAGACGTAAATTTACAGCATATTTCTTCTCAGTTTTTCAGATATTGCCGTACTGAACCTCATTCTAAACTGGTGCTGTGGGTAGTCTTTCCCTCTCCCCTCTCCTTTTAGTCTAAGGAAAGGTTTCCTTCATGGAAAAGCACTTATGATGTTGAAAATTTCACATTTAAAATAAGCCAAAAGCCTGATGTTCACATTGTGCTTTTAAACCCCCTAACAGCTGAATACAACACACTTAGTCTCCGTTGAAATGCCCTCCCTTTTTAATAGGGATAAATACGGCGACCGCAGCTGTTATGGTAGGAAGGAGTGCGGATACCCCCAAAATACGATGCTGGTGAAGAACAGGTCTTGTACTGAGTTCCCCTTTAGGCCCATCCAAGTTGTATCAATACTCTAAGTAGACGCCCTCAGGATCCACGAAGAGAAGGCTTGGGTGTCAGGAGTTCTCCCTCTGTTGGGGGTGGGGTAGAGGGGGTGGCAACAGGGAGAAAGGGGAAATCAGGGAAGGGGAGAAGAAAGAAAAACAATTGGCCTTAAAATATCATGGATTCTCCTAGAAAAATGACGGATATTGTGGTCAGCAGATTATTTTATCAAATTGGTATGTAAAAGATTTCTTTAAGCTCCATTTTGCAGAGACCACCGCTTAGAGAATCAAAGAATTCCTGTTTTGATACTTCCGAGTTAAAGTATATGTTACAGTTTATCTGGTACTTAATTTTTCGTAACTAAAATTACTTTTTACTTTAAGCTTGAATAAAAATCTTCATTGGTAACTGTATATAATTAAGTGGCAACTTCTCTTTACCTCAGTACAGTTAAAACCAGTCATCTTTTAAGTGAGTCATGTACTATACCCTGAAGCCATTAATACACCCCAGTCTCTACGGTAACATCACTAACAAAATGTGGGCATAGGAACTCCACAGCTGTTGGTTACAGTGTGCGATGGTACATTGTAACATTCACTGAGATCTGTGCCCATTCAGGGCAATTGGCACTCAGATTCTACTGTCGGCTTCACCCAGCCACCCCTAGATCTGAGTATAGTTAAAAACACTTGAAGAAAGTGGAGTACGTGTGAGGCACATTTCACAAGAACATAACTCCATTAAAACGGAGTAACAACTATGCAAAGGTTTCTGTAGCAGCTAGGTGAGTTTGCTTTCCAGGTCTGTCTTAACCGGCAGCTTCTATACACTGGTTTGCCGTGCCAGCTTGCTGTAAACATCTGTTTCATGCATCTGCCATGCAGTGACCGTGCTAGAAAGGTGAAATAAAGGGTGAAAAACCCAGGACTTCACGGTACCAAGAACCTGATGGCAGGACTTTCCAATCCATAGCTGGTAACCGAAAACTTCTGAGATGGCTGCCGACTCTAACGTAGGCATAAGGGAAGAAGCAAAGTGAGGATACTGTCACGCCAGCCACAAGATACTAACAAATGTAGAAATTGAAAAGTACCAATACTTTTTGCACATAGATCAAAATAAAGTGGAGATTTTGGGCTCCAAAAAATCAGGTTAGTGGGTTCATTTCCATGTGCTTAAAAATGTTTTTGTTGTTTTTTCATTGATGAAGGGCTAGAGCAAGCATAAAATTACATGTCTCTTTCCTCCAAATAATTGGTGGTTAATGGCAACATAGTGGATTTGGAGTTGGTAAGATCGGTGTGTGGGTGGGGATAAAGAATTAGAGTGGGAGATTAGTCGGGAAGGACGCCAAGCTTCAGTTTATTGTTTGTATTAATATTCGTGCCAGCTACATTTCCGTTGCTCTTATTGGGCAGATAAATCAGTTATGTTAAACCAGGTAAGTAGTTTAAACAGGAAATTTTGTTAAAGTCCCTACAAAACTGGCCCGTTTTAGTGGGTGGGAGAACAAAAAGGTATTCCCTAACTGGAAATATAAACTAAGTGGTCAAAATAACCTGCTAGTTGAAAGAAAGATCCAATTTTGTCAGTATTTTCTTAATCTGAAATCCCACAAGTAGTAATGACGGTGATTATTGTTACGAGTGCTCTGCCTCTAGTGGCGTTCCATGACATTAATAGAAAATCCTTCTTTCCCACCCCTCCCCATCTTGAAATTTTCTTTTTTAGGATGTTGGTTCCTGCAAACAAGAACTGACCCTATCACCTCTGCCTCACAGTGGGTAAATGTATCGCACATCTCTTGAAAGGGACATGTCCATGTCAGTTTCTTTACAGCAGAAGAATGGCTGCTTTTGAATGGGAAGGAAAGAAGACAATTTTTCTTAATATCCTTTTTGTCCCAAATCAAAAATCTATAAATACCTTGAATTGGTTTTACTTTCTTATTTAGACTTCAGCAACTCTCCTTTTGGGTTGCTCTCCAAAACATTATTTCCGTTTCAGAAACCATATCTGATTCAATATAAACAGACTATAGAAGAAGAGGTGAATTTGCATTTACACTTAGACAATTTCTAAAAACAGGGTGAACTTAATTGAAAGTTTTCAGTGTTGTTAAGCTATTGTTACTGTAGCTGCCCTATAGTTGGAAAAACAAAAACTTAACAAAAACCCACCCCCTATCTCCTTAATCCAGATAGCCTGGATTCAGTGAAACTAATAGTATAAAAGTGTGTGTCTGTGTGCACGTGTGTGTTGTGTGTCTGTGTGGGAGAGAGAGACTTTTTTAATAAAAAGTCCTGGACACAGCTGTTCCAGGTTTTGTCGATTTTACTAAAATCTTTAAAAGTCTCGTGCACACGTGCAGTGCCCTCTGGCTGGAAGATGTGGTTAACACTGGTGGTTAACACTGGTATATTTTTGTTAAGATTGAAGTTGTCTCCCCACTTTTAACACAGACATTGTCATTATCAGGGTGAATTTGCTAGAACTGAATCGCAACATTTTTAGGCACAGATGGAAAAAAATGTTACTGGCTCCTTGAAAAAGTGTGTGTGTGGCGCGGGGAATGGATCCACAAAAGCATGTGTGTACTTACAAACCAAGCTGTAGAGATCAAGAAGAGAACGGAAGCGTTGATCTCAAGATTTCTAAATTATCAAAAGATATACATGGAGTTGTGGTGGAACTAGTTAACACTTAGAGCTTTTGGTATGTAATGACTGTTTGCTATGGACTGACTGATTAAGTGTTTCAGAGGATTGTGTTCTTAAATTTGGGGGGGGGTTTGGGTTTTGTTTTTTTGTGTTGCTTTTTTTTTTTTTTTTAACTTCCTCTCAGATTATATTTAGTAGTTTAAATCTCTTTGCTATATTATTTCATTAAAGCATAAAAACTTCAGGTCTCTGATATTTATTTTCACTTGTTCTAATTATTTACAAAACACTCTTTGTTAACTTTTATTTTATAAATTTGTAGTATATCAAACGTCTTTAAAATACTGTTCAATTGAAACTACGTTTACTTTGATTTGCTTTCCTGGGATTTTTTTTTTTTTTTTTTTTTTTTAATACACCTTTTCCATGTCAGTGCGAAGCACTTAACCAGTCGTTTGTATTCCCTTTCTTTCAATCCAATAAACAGAATGAATAACAAGTAATTTTTGGTGTATTAAATCTCCTAATACCCATTAATCTGCATGTTTAAATAGTACTGTTTTTACCCAAAACAACCAGTTTGCTGAATTTGAGTTCTATCCGTTTACCTAGAGTTCTGCAAGTGGTGTGTGCAGAGCACTGCCTGGTCCACTGGATTATCTGTTTAAAGGGTCACTGTGCAGTCATCGACTGAGAAAAACTGAAGGATCATTTGCATTTTAAAGGAATCATGTGCCCCATTTTGTTCAAAATACTACTGCAGCTAGACTTACGCACTTACGCATTGGCTATGTGCAGAGTAGAACTGCACTCTATAGGGTTTTCAAGGTTGTGACCTTTCGGAAGCAGATGGCCAGGCCTGTCTTCCCAGGTGCCTCTGGGTGGGTTCCACCCTCTGACCTTTCGCCTAGTAGTCAGGTTTAACCCTTTGCACCACCCAGAGACTCCGAGCACTTTGTAGACATTATCTAATTTAAACTTCTACCTCTGTATACAAGTGTTACTGCTCACTCTTTCAGGTGATAAACTCAAGCTTAAAGAAATTGTAACAGTTAATAAATAGATGGTAGAGTGGGATTCAAATCCCTGTCGTCATCCCACAGCCTGTGCTTTTAACTCCTAAAGCCAAGGGCACGTGAGACTCAACTGGGGGCTTTTTAAAATTTCAGATTGCTAAGTCCCCTTCTAGACCTACAGTCAAAAGAGGCTGGTGGGTTTGTTTTTTTTTTTTTTTTTAGCACCCCAGGTAATTTATGTTGTCAGCCTGGCACCAATCAATCCACTTCCTGGTGTTTGAGAACCATAGGACTGTGCTATATTACTTCAGCAATGAAACCAAGAATTAAAAGCAGGAGCAAAAGGGGTATTGAGAGGGACTAACTACAACGGTAATTTCACACGAACATCTATTTGACATTAACAATAAGTTTAACAGGTATTTGGGTCACTTAATAGCTAATATTGAGTGCTTTCTGTAGGCCAGTCCCTATGGATGAGCCACTTTATAAGCATTCTCATTTAATTCTCAAGGTAGCTTTATGGGGTAGGTACTCTGTAATTCCCATTTTACAAACGAGACAAAAAGGCTTAAATAAACAGTGGTAGAAGAGCTGGGACTGCAACCTCGGTGCCTCTGAGTTGATGATTTTGCCTACTGCAGTCTGCTTTTGTTCTATAGATGGCACCTGCCTTGGATTAAAAATTGACTCTTACATAAAAACTAGTCCAAGGTGAGACATTAAGGGCCCACCCACTTTAGTGATTCTAGTTAACCCTTTAGTAGTTCATGGAAGGAAATACTATTTTGAAATTAACATCACAGGACTTTTCTCCATACAGTTAAGACAATAAAACACGAAGTTTTGTAGGAGAAAACATCCACAGTAAATTTGAATAACCTTAAATTGTTTTATAAATTTGAAGGGTGGTGGTTAAAATCAAGGGTTTGGGAGCCATCAGACCTGAATATAAATCCTACCATTTGCTGTGATTTAGACAAGTTACTTAACCTGCCAAAGCCTCAGTTCCCTCATCCCTGAAGGCAGAGAGAACACTGCAAACTTGGGTTTAAACGTCAACATTGGCGACTACACAGCAGATGACCTGCTTACTATGTCACAGGACCCAGTTTCTTCAACAAATAAATTGCAAGGAAAAAAGAACCTAATAGCTTAAGAGACACAAGATACATTAACCAAATGACATGTCCTTGTTTTGGAACCACGTGAACAAACCATCTGTAAAACTTTGGAGCCAATGGGAAAATTTGAGCATTGACCATCCAGTATTTGATACTAAGGAATTATTAGCTTACAGATAACATTGACCCTGTGGTGGTGTGTGTGGGTGTGTGTTTTAAGAACCCTTATCTTACATACTAAAATACTTATAAATGTATTGATTCTGGGATTTGTTTCAAGACAAGGTGGGGAAGAAAGGTAATGGGCTATGGATAAAACAAGAATGGTCGTGAACGTGTTACTGTAGCTGGTAAAATAGAACATTATCAAGTAACAGGCTGGTCCTGTTATTCTCGTCCAAAAAGTTAGTATCTTAACATGGAACTACACCTGAGGATTAGCCTTGCCCTGCAGGTAACTCTCTGACGGGTACAGTGGCAGCCAAACTTGCTTTTAAGGAGCCAGTTTGCATCCAATCCATGAAATAGGCTGCTGATCAAGTGAGGAGACATCAGGCGCTGGAAGGACAACTATTACGTTTCTCATCTACCTCCATTCCATGTTATGTCCTCTTCTCCCTCATGGACTATCAGTTTAAGTGGACTGAGCTTTGAGAATGGACAAAGAAAGGATTCAGGCTTCTTCCTTGTTCAGGTTCCAGCCTCAAGCCCCAAGGGTGTATGGTTCCTAGAAAAGAAATGAACGATGAGATTAAGCCCACCAGGCCAACAACAAAGTAGGGATTCTGATAAAGCGCAGGGCCCTTAGAAGCAAACCCTGAATAAGTGGCGGGAGTCCTACTCTGCCCTCTAGGGTCGCTATAAGTTGGAATCGACTTGACGGCAATGGGTTTGGGTTTTTTTTTTTTTTTTTGAGTGATAGTATAAACTCACAACTTTACTATGCCCTTTCAATATCAGGGAAACCCTGGTGGCGTAGTGGTTAAGAGCTACTGTGGCTGCTAACCAAAAAGTCGGCAGTTTGGATCCACCAGGTGCTCCTTGGAAACTCTGGGGCAGTTCTACTCTCCTATAGGGTCACTATGAGTTGGAACTGACTCGACGGCAATGGGTTTGGTTTGGTTTGTTTGGTTGAATATCAGACACACAAGGTGATCCACTAGAGAGTAGGAATTTAAGTGTATGTTAAACTGACTCACATTTTGACTAAGTTCTAATGTTTAATGGAAACTGATTATATAGATGAAAACAGGATCGCTTTGGAACGGATGTAGCAAAGCAGACACACCGCAGAGGGAGCCAGGAGCGAACCTCAGCTCTCAGCTAGCTGATTCTGACCTCTCACCTGCTCACCCCTCCTACCCAGCTTCAGAGGGAAGCAACTGACCACAAAAGCCGCTTTTACCAAGGAATTTATTCTAAGAGCAACTTGGCTGTCTACCAAGTTAGCTCAGTCAACACTCGCTTTAACATCTACAGTCCCGACAGCGTTTATAAGTGTGATTACTGCAGTTCAGAATGACATCCCTAAGGTTTTGAATGATCCTCAGTCGTTAGTTTGTTTGTATTCATTTGAAAGCAAAAAAATTGGCTACCATCGTTTAGCATTTTCACAAAAAGTATGGCTTAAAACCAAAAGGCTTCACTGGCAAAGCCTCAGAAACCCAGAATAGCCCATTTTTTGAACAGCCTTGTTAACTGCAGTCCCACTATACCAAGAATATTTCAATCTTTGATATACTACAGAGCAAAATAGTATATCTGGCTTAGAGTACATAAAGTCAGATGTCTGAGATCTGGATAATGAGCATGGAATATCATACTTAAACTTTTCTATCTTGTTGCCTATTTCTATGTATTAGCACAAGTTTATTTAGGTTTTTGGGACAACTAATTATATCTAGTACATGGCACTTTTCACCACTACTACTGATAAATACTACTTGTGAGCAAAGATGATTTCACAAGTCTCAAGTGGATCAAATACAGCAGTTTCGTTTCCTAGCCCAGCATATCTTAGAACATTTCAAGTGACTGCCTTGAAAACAAAGATGGTGGACTTTATGTTGCTCCATTGCTTCAAATTCTCTGACTTAAAGGACATCAGCTAGACTTCTTGCTGAAAGAGCAACAGAACAACACAATCAGATTTACTTGTTCATTCAACGATCGTTTATTATTTCTGTGTGCAAGGCACTGTGCTAGGTGCCAGGACAGAAGGAAGGTACAAATATGACCAAGAGTGGCCTCTGCCCCCCAGGAGCGTACAATCTAGTAGGGGAAGATTAAATGAATGCAGACACCTAGGATACCAGACGGAAGTGCTAAGTGCCACAGGAGATGAAGAACTATGGGAAGCTTTCTCAGCTCTCAACTTCAAAGTGAGACCAGGTCAGAGGAAGCAGGTTTGGACTCTTATTCCATCGTCACGGGTGTGGCACAAAACGCCACTGAAGGAGCCTGCTAGGCTGTGAAGAACTGGGCTGCATCTTAGATCTTGCTTCCTCAACTCTCAGCTGAGATCCCAGTGACCAACAAGGTCACTTCCTACGGAAAGGATGGAGGGACAAGGGCAAGTAAAACGACACAATGCACGAGAGAACCACACACAGGAGCACCCCACGGGGGCCTGCGCCTCCTGGGCCCTCGGTGCTGCCTCTACAGAGAGAGACGGGACATCACCCCTAAAAGGAGTGGTAAGGGAGACAGCACGGGACTCCACACGCTCCTCGCGATGAGACCTCAGGCGATCTCTTCAGGCCTCAGTTCTCTAAGATGTCAGACTAGATGACCTCCAAGGTCCTCTGTAGCTCTCCAATTTCGGAAAAGCACGGGAAATTAACCTTTAGCACCGTAAGCATAGCTTTTAAAGTCAATGCTCACCTTTCCCCCCTCACACCATTTGTCTAAGAACTCCTAAATAGAAACGAAAACAAAAAAACTAGTTACCTTTCCTGACTTTGATACATACAAGCAATACAAGAAGGAAGTGTTGCTTGTTTTTAACCACAGTTAATGTATCAGAAGAACTTCTTTACTATGTTATAAACAAGGCACCTTTCTGACCACTTGGCCTCAGCAATTTATGCCTGACAGAGTCCCTCTCAATGGCATGAGTTTCTATCTTGGTTATTAAAAATACTTGCATGAGGATTAAACATTTTGGTCACCTTTGGGCTTCTTTAAGTAGCTTGCGTGTCTCTCAGTTCTAAGGATTTCAGTTCTCCAGAGGCGTCAATACTTTAACAGCTCGAGCAGAACATGGAGAGGCACTGGAAGTTAGGGGGAAAGGCAGAGTGAGGACCTGATTTTTAAACAGAAGAAGGTACCTCCGAGGGAAACAGTAAGGAAAAGAGATGCAAGCAAAGTAATTCTGTTACAGCTTCTTGGCCCTCTGCCTAGCAGGAACACAAGATTATCACAAGGGGCAATTTCAGAGAACTCAAAGAGGCCAACAGAACCAAGTGTGCCTTAGCTACCATTTCACTGTTTATTTACTTCCAGGGAACTACTTCCATCCTGAAATGTGGGTCTTTCTATCTAGAGTTTAGCTTAGTGGCTCCCTTGCTTCTGCCAAGGTTAGACTTAGTCTAGGGCTAAAAGACACACATTTAATCTTTTGGTGACCACACACCTTGTTTAGCTGCCCAAATCTGTCTCACTGGAGTAGTGGACTCTGCCATAAAACACAGTCACATTTTGCCTAAATGCTGACATTAAGACAGCAACACTGAAGCACAAACTAGAACTGAGAACAAAATGCCAGGTCTACCTTATCCTAGGAGAGAGGTGGTAAAAAGAGCTAAAGAGGCTAACTGCTCTTACCAACAGCAAGAGTTTACAAACATAGCTCCAAGGAACAGAGTTTGGTTGGATACTGCCATTCCCATGAGGTGGCTTATACTGGGTCTCCCAGTTCACAAAGTCATCAGTGCAGAAGCAGAACACTAATAGCTCAGATTCACTGACAGAGAATTGACTATTCCCTGCTTCTAATCTGATGAGCATCTTCTACCAAATCACCCTCCAAACCCATTAAGAAATATATCTAAGAGATCAAATACTACTTGGAACGATTACAATACAATACAAAAACAAGACCCGACAAGAGCCAGTGGGATTGTTTGGGTTTGAAGGAGACTGTGGAGGCAGTGGCTTTTAAATAAAAGCTCTTGATAAAACTCTGCTTTTTTGATTTATTTTTCCTTTGTATAAGCAGGAATTACATTGTACCTGGGCAAATGGCTTATAAGGTTTCACAGATTCTGCAAAGAAATACACATGTATTTTGAAACGTCATTTTTCCATTAACGACCTTGTGAAAAGACTTTTAGCTGGCAGTTCCATACATCTTTACACCGTATGAAACATAGGAAGTTGCCATGACACAGGCAGAAACAACAATGAGCTTTGTTCTCCTTTGTCCGGATCAGCAGTGCGGTTTTGCACTCTGGCTTTTCGGCAGACCTGAAGAGCAGCTCTGCTCATCTGGTAAGCTTTTCCGCTACGGTGTTTCCTTTATTCCTTTGGCATGCAAGGCTGGAATGGCAGTCCCGTTCCTAGATACAAACAACCATCTTCAACATACGGATGATGACAAATCACCTTCACTTGCTGGGGTGTGGCTAAAGTTGAGAACCAGAAATCTACAAAAACTCAATTCATATTTTTTAAATACTTTATACGGTAAAAATACAGCAAAAATAGTTTTTTTGTAAGAGGAAAAATATACTGCTATGGTCACGGTTCTAAGGATGATCGAAGTAACCTGGCTCCTCCGTGCACGGTAGTGTAGGCGAGCTTCAGCCGTGGCCGCTCCAGCTTCAGTCATTTATCAAAGCTAAAATCATACTGTGGAGAGAAGACATTAACGTCACTCATGTTTTCTCAAGAATGTTCCTATAGAGTCTGGTCTGTCCAGACTTGCATCCCTAAAGTTCAGCAAGGAATACTAATTGGAGTAAGAGACAATCACTTATACCTAAAGGAAAGAATACCTCTATTGGGGTCTCTCAATCAATGCCATGAAAATTATCTTCACTAAAAAAAGAGTACCATATTTTCACAAATAATGCACCTATACATATAATGAATGAAAATGTTGAGACTACATAAAACCATCCTAGTATAGTGCGTCCACGCATACAGTGCGCATGCCTTGTGACATTTCCAGAAGTGAATTTCGGCTTCATTCACCCACTCTCCCGTATCACAGGTAAATCATACCATGCTGTTCATTTTCCTTAATCTCCTGCTTGTGTGGATAAAAATAGTCTGAAGATGTTACTTCTGATCATAATTGTATAATAAAGGTATAAGCCATGGTCAGGAAGTCATGGATGGAGTTTGGCAGTCCCCCAGTAACTGGAAAATAATCGAAACTATGTGTTTGTTTCTATTAATTTAATAGAACCTAAGTGAAGTTTCCATGTGATTAGAAATTGAAGTCAGCAACATGTAAAAATAAACCAGCACAGTGCGCTTATGAAAATAACGCACGGGGAGTGTTTGGTGCAGATGGCAAAACATATAACACGTGCATTATCTGTGTAAACATACAGTAACTAGAAGAGGCCGGGTGTGGGGTTATAACCTAAAACCAGTATTGGGCTAAAGTTTAAAAAAAAAAGCTATGGCAAAAAAAAAAAAAAAAAAACTTTATTTGGCCAAATCTTTGCACATGTTGTCTTCATGCTTGGAATCCTCCTCCCCATCCCACCCTCATGACCCAGTAAATTCCTACTCAGGTGTCATGATTTGGCTCTGAGGCATCTCCTCTGCGAAGCAGACACTCAGCCCAGGGCAGCTGCACACTCTCCTCCCACAGCTCATCGGCTTCCTGCATGCTTTGCTTTACATGTTGGTCTCCACCACTGGACCGTGAGCTCCTCTGAGAAGACTGCGGGATCCGCATTCATACAGCCATCCCATCACCACGTCCATAACCCAGTGTGCCACCCCAACTACTGCTACTACCCAGCTATAAGCTTTCACTGTTGGGGTTCTGTGCTGCTCCTCTGTGTCACCAGCAATGCCTTGCACACTGTCTGACATGCAGCAGTCACTCACTCAATACTCTATTAAAACCGCCACAAAACATGGCAAAACAAAACCACCATTTCCTTGTAAATACTAGGATCAGCCTTGTTCCGCTGAGATCAAATGACTAAATCACAGAAGTACTCTTACATTACTAATGGTATAAATGATTAGATGTCCAAATTTGGAGCCCTGGTGGTGCAGTGGTTAAGAGCTCAGGCTGCTAACCAAAAGGACAGCAGTTCGAATCTACGCAGCTGCTACTTGTAAACCCTACGGGGCAGTTCTACTCTGTCCTATAGGGTCGCTAGGAGTCAGAATCGATTCGACAGCAACAGGTCTGGTTTTTGTCCAGATTTAACCACCACTACATGTACTCTGTACACAGCATGGATTAAGAGTAGGAGCTAATATTTTTTAAAGATTTTTGAGAGCTTATTACAGGCTATCACAATCTAAGTACTTCACATGTACTATCTCATTCACAATCCAGTGATGTAGGAACTATTAATATCTCACTTTTAGATGAGGAAACTGAGGCACAGAGAGGTTAAGGAAGTTGCCCAAACATCTAGGTCAAGTGGCTTAACAAAGTTTATTAAGAAAATGTTCTGCATCCTATTTTGGTGAGTGGCGTCTGGGGTCTTAAAAGCTAGCAAGCGGCATCAAAGATGCATCAATTAGTCCCAACCCACCTGGAGCAAAGGAGAATGAAGAACACCAAAGACACAAGGAAAGTAATTAGGCAAGAGACAGAAAGGGCCACATAAACCAGACACTCCATTAGCCTGAGACTAGAAGAACTAGATGGTGCACAGCTACCACCAATGGCCGCCATGACAAGGAACACAACAGAGAGTCCCTGATGGAGCAGGAGAAAGGTGGGGTACAGAACTCAAATTCTAGTAAAAAGACCAGACTTAATGGTTTGACTGAGACTGGAGGGACCCAGAAGACATGGCCCCCAGACTTTCTGTTAGCCCAAAACTAAAACCATTCCCAAGGCCAACTCTTCAGACAAAGATTAGACTGGACTACGGGACATAAAATGATACTCGTGAAGAGTGTGCTTCTTAGCTCAAGTAGATACATGAGACTAAATGGGCAGCTCCTATCCGGAGGTGAGATGAGAGAGGGTTAGGAGCTGGTTAAATGGACACGGGAAATCCAGGGTGGAAAGGAAGAATGTGCTGTCACAGTATAGGGAGAGTAACAATGTGTGTATAAATTTTTGTATGAGAGACTAACTTGAATTGTAAACTTTCACTTAAAGCACAATTAAAAAAAAAAAAAAAAAAAAAAAAGAAGACGACAAAAGTTGCCCAAGGTCACCAGTAAGTGGTAGAGCCCAGATTCCACTAGGCTACCACACAAAAAACCAAAGGATAGATTCTACCATTCTCTAAAGATGTGCATTTTTCTCCTTTTACTTCTATTTAACAAATGCTCAATGTCTGCTATGGGCCAGGCACCATGCAAGGTGTGGCAGGTGATACAAACAGGAGCAGATTAAATCTCTACATTAAAAAGCTGACAGGAAAAGTGTTACAAGGACATCTTCTGAGACAAGTCTTCCATCCCAACACCCTGAGCTACAGGTGACACCCAGGGGTAGGGTACTGGCATTGCAGCTATCAACGACAAGCCAAGAAGGAAAGGGGGAAGGGAAGACCAAGGAAAGGTAAAGAAAAGTGATGGATGCAGCCAGTGGGGAATGCAGCTACTCAGGCAAACCAGTCACAGGAATTGCCTATCTTTGATTTGGCTGTAAAGAACCATAACCTTAAACTTGCCCTCAAATTGCTTCCTGACTTCTCCACTACCCAGTCTTCAGCCCATCTTCCCCACTGCTTTCAATTCAACAACTGATAGCTAAGAAGCTCCTGCGCATTTCTAAATTCCAAGACTTCGGGGCTACCAAACAAGATGCTGCTCCCCAACCCTACGTTTACTCCCAAAAGTGTGACTCCATCGGATGTGCTCTCGGCACCACCCAGGAAAGCTCATTTCAGCAGGATCCAGGGAGTGCCGCTCTAGCTTACTCGGCAGGAAAGTAAAGCCTAGGGGGTGGGAAGAAGGGAGACGAGAACCTTGAGCTGAGCTGACCCAGCTTGCTGACTTCAGAAAGAGACAAACATAAGGGAACATACATGATGGTGAAAGATACCTTTATATGGTTTCAAACGTGGAAAAGTAGTAAAAATGAGTATAGGTGTGTTATCATGTTCTTAAGTTTTTTGCTCTTTATTCTGTATCTTTAATTAAACAGTATTAAACAGTAAGCACGTGAGCACTGAGGTAGGGTATGAGAACCAGAAACTGATACCAGTGTGTTTTTTCTGTCCTAGCTTTTAAAATACAGAAAAGCAAATACGATGAATGGTAAAAAGGAAACCAACAAAACATTAATTTTAATCTACTAGACTGAAATCTATGCTAGTGGGTGGAATTAGCACAGTGAAAGGATTTTAGAAAGCCTGCTTCATCAGGCAGAGGGTAAAACGGCTCTGGCTTCTAAGCTACTTCAGACAAAACAGTAATTTTTTAAAACTACTATCTCTATACGGATTCTAATCACTAGAAATTTTCTGAGTGGTAGAAGTTTAGTTCAATACAAACTTTTCCTAATAGTCCTTATGCCTATGTGGAAGAAAAAAAAAAGAAAATTTACCTAAGGGAAGAAACAGGAATGATGTAATTAAGCTTTGATACAAAGGTTAAGCCTGGCTTCTAGCCTTTTAAAGGCTTAACAAATCACCCAAACCAAACCCACTGCCATGGAGTCGATTCCTACTCATAGTGATCCTATAGGACAGAGCACAACCACCCCATAGGGTTTCCAGAGCTGCAATCTTTATGGAAGCAGACTGCCACATCTCTCTCCTGCAGAGCAGCTGGTGGGTTTGAACTGATGACCTTTCAGTCCACGGCGGAGCACTTGAACACTGTGCCACCAGGGCTCCTTATCAAATCACCCACACGTAACAATTTTTTTTCCTCCTTTGCTCTAATCTACGTGTCTATGATGGGTAAAGGAAAAGGTGGCATGTTCATCTCTAAAACAAGGGAGTAAATTAAGTTTAAAACGGGACTGCGTAATGCTTCCAGTGCCTGACAGCCAATCCTTCACAGTAATCCTTACTTCCAATCTGTTCTAACTGGAAAGCTGAAGCCATATAGGGTCTCTATGGGTCAGAATCAACTCAGCGGCAATGGGTTTTGGTAGAACACTTAGCATACTGGAGAACTGGTATCACACCCAAACTTCTTACTGCCAAGAAAGACCAACTCAACCTGGCTGTAAGTTGTGGAGAGCATCAGCCAGTGGTCTGATGCCCTGGAGACCCATGAGTAGGAAGGTCTTTGGGGGAACATATACTAACGCTTATGACGGGCAGTGAAACCTCACAGCTGGACACTACAACAGGAAAGGAGCAGCACGCTGATAACCTTCAACAGCTAAGAAATAACAAAAACACCACAGAGTGACTCTATGGTAGTTCAGACAGAATGCAGATTCAATAACATACTTGAAAAATCTATACAGCCACAAGAAATTCACATAATCCCCAAAAGCTTTGCAATGTCAGTGCAAAATCCTATACCAAAGCTGTTGCCACTGAGTCGATTCTAACTCATAGTGAGCCTATAGGACAAAGCAGAACTGCCCCACAGGGTTTGCAAGGAGCGGCTGGTGGATTTGAACTGCCAACTTTTTGGTTAGCAGCCAAACTCTTAACCGCTGCGCCGTGAGGACAAAATCCTATAGTACAGTAATAGAATACTATGGTACAGTAGAGTACACATCCATCAAAAGCAGACATGGCATCCAGGGAAACACCATGAGCCTTTAAACTCACCTATAAAGATACATGAAGAAGCAGAGCAAGTGAAAGCCAAGCTTGATCATGGCTTCTTTCATGTGTGACTTCAGCTGCCCTCGATTGTGTATTTCTGTCGGATCAAACACTCCCATGTTACCACTTGGCACCATGATGAACCTGGGAAATTAAAGGATACAAACATTAGAATGAAAATCAAATCATCATAAATACTCAAGAATAAACAAGCAATGCTAACCATTAGAAGTCAAGCAATCATAGCAGGCTTAAATACAGACCACTTAACGGACACAGTGGTGATGTCAGGAGCCACCACTTAGTTTTCCTTTGGAAGATACAATACTGTTAATTTTTACCATAATTTTCTGGTCTCTCAAACAAATACTGTAATACTCCAAAGAAGGATTTTTTATACATTAAGCTCCTTTTTCCCATCCTCTGTAGGTCAGACCTACAGCTCTTTTCCATCAGATACAGGTGAAAGGAGGAGGCTCCAAAACCAAACCAACTTTATCAAGTTTCTAGAAACTTCGTTACCTAAAAAGTTCTAAATTAATTAATGTGATTTCTCCCCTTCACCTTCACAACATCCTTATAAGGAAGGTAGTGTCACACATGATTATTCCCATTTCACAGACAACAATGAAAAACCAGAGATTCTATGTTCAGAATAGAATCGTCATGTGTGGTGCTCCTGCTGATCAACAGATAATCTGTCTTAAACTGCATGGTTTATAAATAGCAATTTAGAGAAGGCAGAACAGAATTATTTAGAATAGATGATACAGTGGTAAAACAAAACTCCACCTCAGGTAAGTCACTCAAAGAGCGAAGTTTAACTTTATGTAGCTCTCAGAAAAATACAGATTAAGTACAAAATATTATAAAGTAATTAGAGCACATAAGAAACGGAGTTTTTATAGTGGTGGAGGTATGACCACAAGTGAGGGAATAGGAACAAGGGTCCAAATCGATGCAGAGGCTCAGGGGCACTGTAAGCGTAAGACTAATTCCAAGCCCAGGCCTATTCAACTCAGTTTCCTACCAACTCAGAACAGACTCAAACTTTTTTTTTTTTTTTTTTTTTAAGTCTTGAAGGTAGAATTTTTAACATACTGTGGAGTCTTTTGGAAACCCTGGTGGTATAGTGGTTAACAGCTATGGCTGCTAACCAAAAGGTCAGCAGTTCAAATTCACCAGATGCTCCTTGGAAACTATGACACAGTTCTACTCTGTCCTATAGGGTCACTATGAGTTGGAATCGACTCGACATCAATAGGTTTACGGAGTCTTTTATGCTCTTCAGAAAACATACACTTCTCATCCATCTACTTAATATCACTGTGGTATAGTAGACACATGATAATCTTCTCCTTCCCAAAACCATTTCTTCTACAAATAAGGAAGCTGGCTTCCTCTAAGACAATGGATGAGTTTCAGTGTCTGGGCTTGAATCCTCACACTGCTGTCCATGTGACAAGTCCCGCCGACTGTGCAGCAGACAAGTTCTAACCTAGCCCTCTGCCTGCTCTCAGACTCTCACTCCCAAGCTTCTAGTCCAATCCTGGGCTCCCCACTCTTGCTACACACTTGGTTTCTCAGTTATCGCTTCTGTGAAATGCAATCGCCTCTCTGAGTTCCACAAAGCATGAATCTTAACTTTTCTCCTAAATCTTAATTGCCCATTTATAGTTGAATCGAGGGTATTTCCATCTGAATATCCAGGTGACATCTCACTTCAAATAGTCTCAGAGAGGCTTACTGTCCTCTCACTCCTGAGTTATCTAACAAGAGAGCCACCATTTTCTCGGTGGTCCTTAAAAACTTCCTCTTCGCAACTTGTCATTTCTCTCGTCCTTCACAGGCAGTCCATCCAACTCCCGTCTGTCCTTCCTTCATCACGGACACAGCCGGGTCTTTCTCATTCCCACCAGCACAACCCTGTTTCAACCCTGTATGATCTCACCCCAGTCTCCTAACGGGCTTCCCCACCTCCTGGCTCTTCTCCATCCAATCGATGCTATGCAATGCTTCCAGAAAAATCTTCCCAAAGCATAGTTTATTTCATGTTAACTTAACTGCTCAAAAACACACAGAGCAAAGAAGATATATGAATGGCAAGTAAGTACATGAAAAGATGCTCAACATCATTAGTCATCAGGGAAATACATACTACTTTACACCCACTAAACCAAAAACCCATTACTGCAGAGGCGACTCCAAGGGTGTAGAGGAGAACTGAGCCCCATAAGGTTTTCAAGGCTGTGACTTTTTGGAAGCAGACTGCCAGGCCTTTCTTCTGAGGCGCCTCAGTGCTTAACCATTTGCACCACCCAGGGACAATTCGAATACACCAATTCTTCTTCTGTCTTCCTTTTTCACTGTCCAGCTTTCGCATGCATATGAGGAGACTGAAAAGACCATGGCTTGGGTCAGGTGCACCTTAGTCATCAAAGTGACATTTTTACTTTTGAAGCGGTCTTTTGCAGCAGATCTGCCCAGTGCAATATGTCATTTGATTTCTTGACTGCTACTTCCATGGACACGGACTGTTAATCCAAGCAGAATGAAAGTGTTGACAACTTTAATTTTTTTCTCCATCTATCATGACGTTGTTGATCAGTCCACTTGTGAGTATTTTCATCTTCTTCCTGTTCAGGTGTGATCCATATTGAAGGCTGTGGTCTTTGACTTTCATCAGTAAGTGCTTCAAGCCTTCTTTCCTTTCGGCAAGCAAGGATGTGTCCTCTACGTATCACAGGTTGTTAATAATGAGTCTTCCTCCAAACCTGATGCCGTATTTTTCTTCGTATGTCCAGCTTCATGGATTATTTGTTCAGCATACAGATTGAATAAGTGAGAGAATATGGATTATTTGTTCAGCATAGACTGACCAACTGAAAGAATACAACCCCGCTGCATACCTTTTCCAATTTTAATCCACATGGTATCCCCTCATTCTATTCGAACGACTGCCTCTTGATACATGTACAGGTTCCACATGAGCACAATTTAGTGTTCTGGAATTCTCATTCTTCATCATGTACAAGACCTTCCCTAGTTCAGGCTCTAGTTTCCTGATCTTTATAAAACGTCCCTCCAAATCCACTCGCTCCCTCATCTCTACTGCCTCCCATGACCTTTCCATGCGATTCCTCTCCTTCTCCCACCCCTCCTTTATTCTTTTCTGTGTCCTTTTAGTCTCACTGCGGGAGCCCCGGTGGCACAGTGGTTAAAGAGCTCGGCTGCTCACCAAAAGGTCAGCAGTTCGAATCTACCAGCTGCTCCTTGGAAACCCTATGGGGCAGTTCTACTCTGTCCTATGGGGTCGCTGTGAGTCAGAATCAACTCCACGGCAACAGGTTTGTTTTGTTTTGTCAGCCTAACTACACTTTTAAAAATCACATTTAAAAATCAGTCAATGAATGTAAAAATTGTTGAAATGATGTATGTTCTGCTATGTATATTCCTGACAACAACAAAAATACTAAAAAAAAAAAAAGATTGTATATTAAAAAGGGTACATTTGAACAAACTTCCTAAGGTTATTAAGTCAAAATTTTGATACGTTATCTAATTTTCAGGCTTTTAAATATCATTTGCTTTGGAGCAATCCAAGCACACGCTGGTTAAAAACTGCATATATAAATAACAAGGACCTTGTATCATATTCTCAGGCTTCTGACCACCCTTAAAGGAAAAAGATATTCAAAACTAAATGAAAAAGCATTTCCTGAGTTTTCAACATTAAAACTAAACATTAGATATTTTTTCAATTTACACATGTAAATTCATGTTTTTACTCTAAGACGGTGCCATGCAAATTGCCACTCGCCCTACATACCAAAGTGAACAAAAGTGTATGCTGATTTAACAGTTTACTTTATTAGTGGCACATATTTTAGTGGAGAAGAGAAGCTTGTTTAATAAAAAAAAAAAAACCTGCCCTGACATTAAACAATAAACAACTATAGCCCATTGCTTTCGAGTTGATTCTGACTCATAGCGACCCTATAGGGTAGAGTAGAACTGCCCCATAAGGTTGCCCCCTAGGCTGCAATCTATGGGAGCAACTGCCATATCTTTCTCCCGTGGAGCAGCTGGTGGGTTCGAACCACTGACCTTCCAGTTAGCTGCCGAGTGCTTAACCGCTGCGACATCAGGACTCCCAGACAGACAACTATACTCACCGATATATATTCCAAGTAGCAACAGGCAAGTTGAGAAGAAAGATGAACCAGTGCAATGAAATGAGCATTAATACAGTGACAATGGTATGGCCGATCAATTCTGGAATTACCCACTGCAAGAGAAGAACATACCATTACATCACCACTGTTGTGTCCTTCCTGACTGTAGGTGTTATTTGAAGCTAAATCAATGGCTATACAGAGCCCTTACAAGCTACTATTTCAAGATTATTTTTAGAATCAGATGCCCCAGACTTACATACTGCTTACCCCATGCAAATACCTCAGGGCACAGCTTAAAAATAAAGCACTTAAATTTCAATTACATTTTATCCCAAGTAAAGGTTTAGATTCACTAAGCAGGTTTTCTGAATGACAACTAGTGAAGAAAAAAAAAAAATGCCTATCTTGTTTACTTTCGATTCCAATAAAAAGCCTCTTACTTTAATTTGGGCTAGTTGATATCCACAGATATGCTGCCTTTCAAGTCAGAATATCAACCTTAAACATTTTCCAATCTCCAGAATCCTTAAGAGGAAAATCATTTCACACTCAGAAAAGAAGGGGGGGGGGGGTTTACCAGCGTACAGTAACAGCTCAAAGTTGACCAAATATGGTAATGAACCAGGATGCCAGACTCCTAATCTGCTCGTTTTGCAGCATCCCATGCTTTCACCTATGCCCCCTCTGTTCACCGTGTCATCTTCTGTTCTCATGCATCAACAGCTACTGCGGCAGAGTTCTCCAAACAAGCATACCCACTCCTCACTCATCAACGTGGTCAGGTTCCAAAGACCAGGTCCTTATGTGAAAATTGGTGTCACACAAAAATGAAGTTAAAAGGCAGAGCCCAGCACTGCACCACACCCGGTGATCAAGCAGATCATGAAAGCCCCCGTGTAAGGCAGCATTCCGCTAGGGAGAGGCTCACAACTGGACTTACAAGGCCCAGCTACAGGCCTCCCATCAGGTCCTCCACCTGGGAGATGCTATTGCTGAGCCTGCACACTGTCTCAGCGTTCGTTACTGCCAGACATATGTCGTTAACGCGCAAAATAGCCCGACAGTAGATTTTTCACTACTGTCGTAAGTATGAAATGTCCGACAATGAGAGAGTCGGTAACGAGGAGTAGGTGTACAAATCCTTCTTTCAACAGAAGCTAATAGCTAATATGCATTGAACCAGAAACTGGCACTCTCCACTTTCAGATATGAAGAAATAAAATTTAGAGAGGTTAAGTAACTTGTCCATGGTCACACAGCTACTCAGTGGCTTGCAGGGCAATATACTGCAAACCCAGGGAGACTGACCCCAGGTCTCCTGCATTTAGATATATGTTTGTAAACAAAGAAGTAGAGATTTTTCTGGGTCTTAAACCTAATTTGCAATCAACTGGGGCTTTCCAACGTGTAACATACATCTTAAAGAGTATAATGAATTGAACATAATGCTTACAAGTGTGACTTGCAAAGTCTAACAAACCTGGAATAGAATCTATGCTATGTTTTTATTAACTGTGCGGTCTTGGCAAGAGTTAACTATCCTCTTGAAGCCACAATTTTCTCATCCATAATGTGGAGATAATAATAATACCTACACAGTTTTGGATGAAATAACATATTTAAGCCACAGACAGTACAGGTACTCAATAAATGTTACTATATTACTCTCCATGCTATCAGATCCCTACAGCAGCTTTCAGGCTTTTCATTTCTTACTGTTTTACACAGATACACACCTGAAACAAAAGTTTCAGGGAGCAATACTTAACCTTACAAGGCATGGTTTACTGACTTTTAACCAAATCCCGTTTTTAGTCTCTTCTCTCCGTAATCAGGTACCCTTCCCCTAACTCGTTCCTAGAACGCTGGCACTAGGTTTCCATCTCCCAGGTGAAGCTTGGAGGATTCTCTTCTGGAGTAACTTAACGGTCCAAGAGAAAACATCTACCAAAAAACCCTGCCATTTCAGCTACCCCAACAAAAGTCCATGTAGACACCAATTACCCTACAATGAAGTCAGTCAACGGGCCCAGCCCACCCACACAGAGTCTCCAATAAGGATTTTAGTGCTTCACCCTTAAATGTGAATAGACC
The DNA here is from genome assembly GCA_030035585.1 of Dugong dugon. Classification (NCBI taxonomy): domain Eukaryota; kingdom Metazoa; phylum Chordata; class Mammalia; order Sirenia; family Dugongidae; genus Dugong; species Dugong dugon. Next base: position 13,731,774 of record CM057469.1, on the reverse strand, counting down.
ATCATGTATCGGACATCTGAGGAAAGCCTCCATCCAACATGAAAGAAAGAAGGGAAACTAGAAAGGAACTTAGAGGAAATACAGATAATGTAAGAGGCAGAAGAAAAATTCTCAAGTACTATAATCAGTTTTCTCAAAGAGCTAAGAGAGAAGAGAATCAAACATGAACCAAAAGAGCAAAAGTTCTCAGAAATTTAAGCTATAGCATAAATGATATATTTACTAAAAAATCCAAAAGATAAAGCTGAAGAAATCTTAAAACAACCAAGGCAGAAAATAAAACCAAAGGAATGAAAATAAGAAAAAAGAACTGGCAGATGAATCCAGCACATCAATTATCCAGTTAATGGGAGTTGTAGAAAGAGAGAAGAGAAAACAGATTTTGTCCAAAAAAAAAAAAAAAAAATACAAGAAAATTTCCTAGATTGAAAGAGTCTATCAGATGTACAAAACAATAAATGAAAAAAGTCTAAATAAAGGTACACAAAGGTACACCACTGCAAAATGCCAAAATTCCAAGGACAAAGAAAAGACTCTAAACCTTCCATAGAGAGGACAGGACCGGGGGAAAAAAAAAAAAATCACATAAAAAGGATAAGAAATCAAGATGGCATCAGGTCAGAAGACAACAAAGCAATGTCTTTGAAATTCTGAAAGAAAAATCTTCTTCAACCTAAAACGCTGTACACCCACAAACTACCAATCAAGGGTTTAAGGGTAAGACAGTTTCAGACATGTGGGGCCTCAAAATTTAATTCCCAAGTACCCTATCTCAAGAAGTTACTCCAGCAAAATGAGCTAGTAAGCCAAAAAAAGGAAAATATGAGATCCAAGAATCAGGAAATCCAGAACAAGAGTCCCAGGACGAAAGCCATGCATGACTCAGGCCCAGAGAGCAGATGGTGCAGCGTACAGCAAGGGGGTGGAGGTCTCGAGGAGAAATGTCACCTGGGGAAAAACTAATCGATTATTTTATGTTTGACCATGTAGAAAAGCGTAACTGATGGCCTTTACAGATGTACTTGAAAAGACTTAGAAACAGGTAAATAGAAAACTAAGGAAATAAAGGAATGTGGCAATTATCAACACTGAGAAAGACAAAGCTACCAAAAAGAAAAATATAATCACTGCCTACTATGAAGCTCAGCAATAAAACATTTATTATAATGCTACATCATAATGATATAAACACTGAATATAAATTTAGCCAAAAAAGGAACATGAAAAAATAGGAGAGAGGATGTTTAGAGAAGGGGGTACTTGCGTACAGGATTTAAAGGGTCAGGAAGGGACCCCATAAGCTTTATAGTACCTTTGACTTCAGCTGTGTGCAAGGGTAACTTTCATAAAACTAAAAATTAACATTAAAAAAACTACTTAGCTTCAAATCCAAGGAGTAACTTACTCAACAAAACAATCTAGGTAACTCTTTCTTTGTATTTAGATTTTTACTTTTATAAAAGAAAACCCACAAAATACTTCAAATAGTGAGTAAACAAGAAACATAGAGTGATACAGACGATCTGCCTGATTTTTTTTTTTTTTTTTTTTTAAATCTATCATTCTTCTTAGACGAGGAGAAACACAGTTTACTAGAAACTTTAACTTTCCAAGTGTAACTTCATTTCTCTCATGGACCAGAGAAACTTAAGCAGACTGAAGATGTGAAAAGACACAGGGACATCATTTTTTGGTCAAGTCAAAATCACCTCTCAGTACTGTATTTTTTTTATGAACCTTCATCCAGAAAGTTTTTCTGTCTGCTCATCTCGTAAAGTGAATCAGGACCAATTGGTTTCTGCGTATATCTAGATAATCACTGCAGTTCAGAGTACTCCTGCCAATATAAAGTTCCAAATATACTAAAGATAAAATTGCCCTAAAACAAATCAGCCAGTTAATTTCATTTCTCAGCAAGCCACACAGAGGTCTTCTTTCATTCAATAAAAGACAGACTGAGCTTTTTTTCCATGAGTGTGAAGGAGGGGAGGGGGTTTGGACACAGAAGACAAACCGATTAACCCTCATAATGAACCTTTGCCTGGCCTGAGTAATGATGTCAAGCGGACAAGGAAGAGGCAGAGAAAAGAAACAAAATTTCCAAGTCATAAATTCTAGCATGAAAAGAAATCCTAGTATGATTTCACTGCAAAACAGAGTAGCTTTATTAACATTCCAATGAATAAGAGACAACATGCACTCTAAAATCAAATATACGTATACTGAGTAGCTATAATCTTGAAAACAGAGAGCTGACTTCAGTACCAGAAAATGAGCAAAAAAAAAAAGTCTTACCTTGTTTAATTTCGAGCAACATGATCTAGCATTAATGTAATCACATTCTAAATCAGACAATGTAATTATCTGAGGATCAAGATAAGGAAATATTAGTTTTATAACAACTAAATTATTTTTTAAGTTTCAGAAAGCAACTGGGGATAATCCTTTAAAGTTCACTCAATTTTCTCATTTATGTTCTTCTCAACAAATGATTTTCACAAAACAATCCTTTTATTATGCTCAATTCCAATCTAATCCATATCCATCTGATTCAAATGTGTAGGATGGCTATAAGAAACAAAATAACACCCATAAAAATAGTTTAAATGTGAAAAGCCTGAATTCCCAATAGTAGAAAGAGTATGTGTTTACGATATAGCCATAAAGTCTTTGAAGACTTAGGATGTGAATAAAGAAAACAGGATACAAAACGATAGAGCACAGTCACAGGCTGGTGGTGGTTATGTCCCAAAAGTCAGATTACAAATTATTTTTCTTAATACTTTTCTGTATTTTTCAAACTTTCCACAGTAAACACATTAAACTGGAATCAGGTCAAAAGTAATTTTTAGTATGAAATATAAACCCGTAAATAATAATTTAAGGGAGGCAGATGGCTATAAAATGAAAAGTAAAAGTCTTCAACTGCACGATACAAAGTCTGGGATTTACTTTAAAATTTCTCCCCCCACCCCCTGCCCCCATCACCACCACCCTAAGTAGTTGGAGGAGAGAGAAAAAATCATGGCAAAATGTTGACAATCACTGAGGTGAGAGATGGAAACATGGCGTTTATTGCACTATTCCGCTTTTGTTTATGTTTGAAAATGTCCATTAAAAACAGTAAAAGGAAGTACTTTCAACTAAACATTACCGTATTGATATCCCCTCATCACCTCAACACATCTAAAATGAAACGTATCACTTTCCCCACAAAAGTGCTCCTCCTCCAGTCTGTTTTTATTTTTGTCAACGACCTTTTAGGCTCAAAATATGGGAAGCTTCTCTGCTTTCTGTGTCTTATCACATAATCACTCATTACAAAGACCTATCAATCATTTCTTCTTAACATCACACACCTTAACCCCTGCTTTCACTTGCCCAGTTCGCACTGTTTCAAATCCAGATGAACCTGTACCCTAAACAGCTTATCTTCCAGTCTTTCCTGTGTCCAACTGTCGCTGCAGATTCACCTTCCTAATATACCCCTTTGTTTATGACAAAATGTTTCAATGGCTCCCTACTGCCTAGAGGAAAAAAGTGAAAGCCTTCCACTAAACATTCAAGTTTACCAAAATGTGATCTAATTCTACCTTTAATTCTGCCTTTCCGACATGACTTTCTAAGACTGCCAAAATCAAACATGTGCTCCAGATGGTCTATTCATTAACCCTAGCGCCTATAAATGCCATGAACATTCTGGCTCTGCACCTTTGCTCTTGCCAGTGTCTGTATAGCCACCCCTCTCCTCCTCTATAAGCTTTGCTCACGGTTCAAATTCCAAGAAAACTCCTATACCTTGCATAAAGTTTACCCTGACCATTTTCCACCTCTTATCTCTAATACTAAACTAGTACAACTATCCTACAATACAGTAATGCAATGTGCGGAATTTCATCAAAACACATCCTGAATGTATCTTAATGTCTATCTACATCTAATATTCCGCCTAACACTTTTCTACATACACAAACTGGCAGAAGCCAAAGCTACTTTAAATTATCAGGCCTAGTTTGCCAAACTGCAAAAAAATTAAAAAATAAAAAGGAGAAATCCAGTTTTATTTCTGAGAGTAAGCTCCAGTCTTTTAGAGAGAGTCAGGGGTCATTAAAACTGAGGCCAAGGGATGGCTGGCCTTTCAGTCGGTTCCCAGAACCAAATAAAATCAGTGTTCTTCTCATCAAAAATCATCAGCCGAAGTAAAAACTGCAGCTGCAGTATTTACTGGACATTTGCTATGGCGTAGGCTCTGTGCTAGGAGCTTAACACATGCTCTCCTTGTAAACACACATACCTGGGAAGTAAACATTTCCTCTCATTTTAAAGATAAGAAAACTGGGCTGAAAGGTGAAGTAATGTGTATTGCAAATAACTAGCTGAGCAGGTAATCCAGTTTCCAAATTTTGTCCCTTTCCACTACAATAAAGTCCACAATAAAGTATGAAAATACGCTGAAAAACTATTCTGAACTAACCTAAAACCAGCATGCTCTGGCAGATAAACAAAAGTTTAATTCGGTCAGAAAGGGATACATGTGATCATTTTAAAAGTTGGGAAACTACTGGAAACGAAAACACGTGTACAGCTACCGAATTCCCAGATCTGCAACTGCCAGAGGAAACCAAACAACCACTCGCAAATGTTTTTTTTTTAAATAAAGCCTTCCCCAAACTTACTACAAAATGGTATCGCCAAGGAAGCACTTCAGGGTCCCCGCAAGTACCAACGCTCGCGAGAACAAAGGCGGCGGGGGTGCTGCCCGGAGAACGACAAGAGGCGGCAAATCGCCTCTACTAGTCCCTGTGCCCGACTGTCCGCGAGCGACCGCCACCGGGACGTGGGCAGGCGTTCCCAGGAGCCCTGGCATCCGACAAAGGGCCCGGCGAGAGGGCTGTCCCCGGAAAATCGTGCCCCTTCTCTCCAGAGGGCGACAGGGAGGCCAGGAGCCGCCCTTGCGCAGGACAGAGTTGCTCCGGGGCGTCGTGGGGGCCTATGCGGAGGAAGGCCCGCTAGGACCCCGGGTGAGGGGCGGCCGGCACCCGGGCAGGGCCGGGGAAGGCCGGGCCGAGTCCTGCAGCCGCGGGGCTCCCAGCCTGGGCTCGCCCCACACGTCCCGGCGGCCTGCGCCGCCACCTCGGCTGGGTCAGCACCCAGGGGACCCGCGCCCACCGCCAGGAGCCTCCCTCGCGCCCACCGCCAGGAGCCTCCCTCGCATCCACACACCTGCCCGGTCACCACCCGGGCCCACCCTCAGCACGCTCCCTCAGGGGGCAGGCCCCAGGCCGGCCTACACTCGCTTCCGCCTGCCTCAGGCAAGGATACGAAGTAGACGGAAAGGAATATGAGCGCACAACAATCCAGGAGAGAGAAGACGAACACCACCGCCTCCATCCTCCTCCTCCGCCGCTGCCGCCGCCGCCGCTCCTTCCGTCAGACGGCCTGCGGTGCCCCTATCCGCCCCGCCCCTGGTATCTCCTTGTCCCAGCAGCTGGGGCGTGTAGTCCAGCCCGCCGGGGCGCGGCATGCCGGGAGTTGTAGTCGGATTTTTTGAAATCTACGGTCATAATCCTAATGCATGCTGGGAAATGTAGTTTATTAGTATGAATCCATATCAAAAAGGTAGGCAGGGCTTCTGCCCTAAATATGATTCTTTCCAGAAACTGTGACAAGCAATTAGTTAATGGATATTTGCTGAATGCTTGTAATCTGCTGGATATGCAGTAGAATGGATTTGCCATGTGTGAAATTATCGTCTGCCCTTCGCCCTCTGCATCCCTGACCCAATTGGGAGTAAGGGATTTTCACCTCAAAACACAAATCTAACTTCAACACTCCTGGCTTGACACTTGAGATATGCACTTCCTGATCTCAACTGCTCCAGAGTTCTCACACTCCCTTGCTTATTCTCTGTTACAGAAATGTCTCTCTCCCCTCTGGATTTTAAGATCATTAAAAACTGAATACTTTGTCTTTTCATTTGTTCATTTACTTAATAAATATTTGCTGACACCACCCCTACTATATACCAAGAACTGCTTTAGACTCTGGAGATACAGAAAGGAACAAGGCAGACAAGATCCCTGCTCTCCTGGAGTGGGTGGGAGGAACAGGCAAAAAAGTAGCAGATAAATACATGAAAAAGGTAATTTTAAAGGATAATAACAGCTATGAGGAAGTTATATCAAAGTCATTCATTCATTCATTCAACCATTTAGCAGCTAGTATATGCCAGATACTGTTCTAGACTTATGGATACAGAGTGAACAAGAGAAAAAAAGTTTCAACATTCCTGTAGTTTCCGTTACAGGGAGATGGACAACAGATAAGCAAATCTATGTCAGGCATTTATGAGTACTTTGAAGGGTATGGGGAAACATTTTGTAGACTGAGAGATCAGAGAAGGCCATGCTTTCATTTAAAGTGAACTTCGAGAAGCTATGTGAAGACTTGCAGGCAAAGCATTCCAGACAATAGGAACTGATTACAAAAGCCCTATGGCAAGTACAAGCTTGATGCGTTTAAGGAAAACAAAAAGGTCAATGTAGCTAAAGCACAATGAATAAGGGTGAGTTTTAAGAGAGGGTCAGACATGGGCAGGGCAAGGTCACATGGGCCTTACAGTCCCCTCATAAGGAATTTAACTTTTATTCTAATAAGGTGAGAAATCATTTGAGAGTTTTAAGTATGGAAGTGCCTTGATCTGATTTACATTTTCTAAACATCCTTCTGGATTTGTGGTGCATTGAATGTATGAAAGGAGGACACATTTATCAGCAGAGAGACACCTAAGAGAAAAGAGGATGGATAGTGGAATTAGTATAAAGGCAAAACCCAATGGAGTTGCATGATACAGCATAGGTTCATAGGTTCACAACGGGTTCATAAGTTAAAAGTTAGGCGTTCTGTTCACAGATCATTTATAAACTAGCTATCGCTACATTCCCACTGCACCTTGGACAGACCTCTTTCAGAGCATTTATCACATTCACTGCTGTCTTAGTCATCTAGTGCTGCCATAAGAGAAATACCACAAGTGGATGGTTTTAACGAAGAGAAGTTTATTTCCTTACAGTAAAGTAGACTGAAAGTCCAAATTCAAGGTATCAGCTCCGGGGGAAGGCTTTCAGTCTCTCGGCCTTCTCATCAGTGTTCCCCCAAGCTAGGAGCTTCTCGGTGCAGGGACCCCAGTCCAAACGACGCGCTCTGCTCCAGGCACTGCTTTCTTGATGGTATGAGGTGACCCCCCCCCCACTTCTGTCTTTTATATCTCAAGAGATTGCCTCAGGACACAAACCAGTCCATCAGGTCCTGCCTTACTAACGCAACTGCCACCCATCCTCCCTCATTAACATCATAGAGGCAGATTTACAACATACAGGAAAATCACACAGTACCAGGAATCATGGCCTAGCCAAATGGATACACACATTTTTGGGGGACATAATTCAAACCATGACAACCTTTTTTCCGCACATGCCTAGCCAGCCACACCTTAGATTATGAGGCAGGTGACAGACTTTATTAATTTGTGTATCCCCAGTATTTTCTATCCTGTAAATAGGTGGTACTTAAATAAACATTTGCTGAATAACCCATACTCACTATCAGGAGAATAGTTTCCAGATTTTATTAAAAGCATTAATCTCATCTTGTACACATTCCTCCTGAGCTGGAAATGAAAACACAGGCTACCCTGTATTCTTTATCTGCTATTTTATCCTTTATATGCTGTTCACCGATGGTAATTATTAAATTACCAATTCTACTTAAGATAGCCTTTGTCTCTTATTCTGTTTGAAAACTCAAAACATGCCGGCAATATCGAAACAATGGGGAATGCAAAATTTGGGAGAACGAAATGATCAGGATAAAAAAACAGTAAGTGGGAGTGTGTGACCAAGAATTTTTATCTAAAAGTACATTATTATAAGTACAGATTAAATTGGCTCCTCACCTGCTGGAGGACGTTCTTCAGTAGATTCCAGAGAAAAGATGTTGTTGTTACTTGCCATTGTAAGACCCCATGTGTGCAGAGTAGAACTGCTCCATAGGGGTTTCAAGGCTGTGACCTTTCCAATGCAGATGTGCAGGGCTGTCTCTGGAGGCGCCTCTGGTAGGTTTGAACTACCAACCTTTACCTCTAGTAGTCAAGTGCTTAACCGTTTGCACCACACACCACAAAGGGACCAGAGAAAAGATACTAGAACATATCCTAGTGTCTTAGTTATCTCGTGCTGCTGTAACAGAAATACCAGAAGTGGATGGCTTTAGCAAACAGAAATTTATTCTCTCACAATTTAGGTGGCTAAAGGTCCAAATTCAGGGTGCCAGCTACCAGGGAAAGCTTTCTGTCTCGGTTGGTTCTGGGGGAAGGTCCTTGTCATCAATCTTCCCTGGAGCTTCTCGGAGCAGGGATCCTGGGCCCAAAGGATGCCTTCCGCTCCTGGAGCTTCTTTCTTCGTGGCACGAGGTCCCTCTCCTCTCCGCTGGATTCTCTCTTTTATATTTCAAAAGAGATTGACTAGAGATACAACCTGATCCTGTAGATTGAGTCCTGCCTCATTAGCATAATTGCTTCTAATCTTGCCTTATTGACATCATAAAACCTGTTGCCGTTTAGTCAATTCCAACTCATAGTGATCCTACAGGACAGAGTAGAACTGCCCCATGGGGTTTTCCAAGGAGCAGCTGGTAGATTTGAACTGCCAACCTTTTGGTTAGCAGCCATAGCTCTTAACTACCCACCGGTTAGGATTTACAACACAGGATAATCACATCAGATCACAAAATGGTGGATAACCACACAATACTGGGAATCATGGCCTAGCAAACTTGACACACATTTTTGGGGGACGCAAGTCAATCCATTACTCCTAGCATATTTGAGATTAGCTTCATTCTACCTCTACGCTGACTGATAGTTTGAATGGTATCAAATTATAAGTTGATAATTATTTTCCAGAAGAATTTTGACAGCATTGCTCTATTGTTGTCTAGCTTCTAGTATTGCACAAGTTGAGAAGTCTATGCCTTTCTAAAATTCTTGATCCTATGAATGTATCCTGCCTGTTCTGCCTGGAAGATTAAGAATCTTCTCTTTATCATGGGATGTCATAGTAACATGCCTTGGGGTGGGCCTTCCTTCCTTCACTGTGCTAAGCATTCAGCGGGTTTTTCAATATGGAAGCTTGTACTATGGGCATGTTATCAGGAGGGACCAGTCCCTGAAGAAGAACATCATGCTTGTTAAGGTACAGGGCCAGCAAAAAGAGGAAGACCCTCAATGAGATGGATTGACACAGTGGCTGCAACAATGGACTCAAACATAGCAACGATTGTGAGGATGGCACAGGACTGGGCAGTGTTTTGCTCTGTGGTACATGGGGTCACTATGAGTCAGAGCCAACTCAATGGCACCTAACAACAAGTCTGTTCGTATGTTTAAAAAAAAAACCAATAAACCAGTGATTGGGAGCTCAGTGTGAGTGGACAAGACTGGTCGTTTCAGGGATTTCACTGTGTGTTGATCGTTGTGATCAGTGGTGACCCAGACATTGGTTGCCACCAACCACCCTCCACATGTAAATCTTTTCAATTACCCCAAGGAAGATTCCAACCTCTCACCTGTAAGAGTAGAAACCAGGCTGCCAGCATTCTGAGAGCCAAATGGGGAAACGGGGCTGGGTTTCATGTTTGAAAACTTTCACTTAATTTTCCTATTTTCATTGCTGTGCCTTGTTTCTGTTCTCTGTTCTTTTCTCTTGTCTGGTGTCCCAGAGTCTGCAACATCTCTAGTTCAATTTCTCTAGCATTTACACCTCCTACCTCTGCTACAGTCGGGGAGAAGATCTTAGGGTAACCTTATAAGGGTAACCAATCTGTCTTTCTCAGCTCGATTTCTGAACCCAACTGTCCAAGATAACAGATACCTCCAATCGTGAATTTGTTGGAGTTCTAAAGCGTTCTTATGGCTTACTTCGTACTGACATTTATATTTCCTTTTTCTCTCTTCTGAAGGTCAATTCCCCACTCATACTTTTGTGTTAAACCTTTCTTTTACAATTTTTATTGTGAAATACATCATGCATGCAAAGCAGAACACAAAATGTAAATGCACCATTTAAAGAATAATATTAAAATGTACTCCAATATGCCAACACCCAGGCAAACAGATACAACATTGCCAGTTTTTAGAAGACCCCTGAATTACACTCTCTTCTCACTCCTGCCTCTACAAATCTTGAATTTTGTGTAAATTATTTCCTTGCCTATGGTTTAGTTTTGTCAAACATACAGCTATCTCTAAACAGTATGTTTTAGTTTTGCTTGTTTTTGAACACCATATAAATATTTCATACTTTATGTATTCTTCTGTGATTTGATTCTTTCATTCAACACTGTTTTGAAATTTGTCCATGTTCTCTCATATACATGTACCTTCCATAACATTTGATATTGCCAGGATTTTTATTTTTTACTTTTTATTATGAAAAAATTTCAAATCCACCAGCTGCTCCTTAGAAACCCTATGAGGCAATTCTACTCTGTCCTATAGGGTTGCTGTGAGTAGGGATCAACTCAATGGCAATGGGTATTATCTAAAATACTATCATTCATCGTACAGTATACATGCATATATATGTTATTAATGAAATATTTTATTCTTTTTCCTTCTAAGTCCTTAAAATCTAGAGTGTATTTTATACTTACAGCATATCTAAATTTGGATAAGCCATCTTTCAAGTGCTTAATAGCCATATGCAACTAAAAAAAGCCAAATCTAACCCATTGCCATTGAGTCAATTCTGACTCATAGCAACCCATAAGAAGCCCTGGTGGTGCAGTGGTTAAAGCGCTCAACTGCTAACCGAAAGGTTGGTGGTTCAAACCCACCAGCCACTCCATGATGTGGCAGCCTGCTTCTGTAAAGATTCACAGCCTTGGAAACCCTACGGGGCAGTTCTACTCTGTCCTATAGGGTCGCTATGAGTCGGAATCCAGTAGACTGCAATGGGATTTGGGGGCATATGCTCCTAGTAGGTGCCATATTGGACAGGACAGATTCCTAACCCTCCCTACTTATTATGAAGCAAATCTTATTCATGAAATCATTTTATTTAGAAATACTTTAACATGTATCTCTAAATGATACTCTTTTTAAAATAAAAACATTTTTATTGACGTACAACATACATACGGAAATGGACACCAAAAACCAAAAACCCTGCTGCTGTCGAGTCGATTCCGACTCATAGTGACCCTGTAAGACAGAGCAGAACTGCCCCATAGGGTTTCCAAGGAGCACCTGGTGGATTCAAACTGCCGACCTTCTGGTTAGCAGCCAAGCTCTTAACCACTGCACCACCAGGGCTCTGAAAAGGACACAGTTCTATGAATTTTTACAAAATAAACTCACTCGAGTAACCAATACTTAGATGTGCAAACAGAACATAATCAGAATCCCAGGAACCCTGCCACGACCCCTTCCAGTCACTACCCTTCTGTTATCCTGACTTTTAACAACACAGGTTAACTTTGCTTGCTTTTGAACTTTAGATAAATGGAATTATGCAACATATATACCCTTTTTGATTTGGCTTATTTTGCTCAACATTATGTTTATGAGTTTCTCCATGCATGGTGTTGCATGGATATAGTTCATTCATTCTTTTTGCTCTTTAGTGTTCTATTTTATCAATATAACACAAGTTATTTATCCATTTTACAGCTAATGGATATTTGGGTTGACAGCTATTACAAATAATGTACTATGAGCATTCTTGTACATGTCTTTACCATCTGCATGGTGAATATATATGCATATTTCTTTTTGGCATATACTAGAAGTGGAATTACTCAGTCGACGCTACTACTATCAAGAGTTTTCCAAAGTAAATGTAAGAAATCTTTCTATTTTTCTTTATGTAACCACATATCTATTATCACACTTGAAGAAACTGAGTTCCATAGTATATCATGACATAATAACAAATGTTCAAATTTCCCCACTGTTGTCAAAAGTTTTAATTTTTGACAATCCTGAGGATGAAATAATATCTCATTGTGCTTTTAATTTCCACTTCCCAAATTACTAAAGAGGTTGAGCATCTTTTCATAAACCATATTTCTGCTGAAATATTGAATTTCTGGCAGTTCCCTGCCAATATACTGCTGCAGCCACTTTTGAATGATCTTCAGCAAAATTTCACTTCCATGTGATACTGATGATAGTGTTCGATAATTTCCACGTTCGGTTGCATCACCGTTCTTGGGAACAGGCATAAATATGGATCTCTTCCAGTTGGTTGGCCAGGTAGCTGTCTTCCAATTTCTTGGCAAAGACCAGTGAGCACTTCCAGCACTACATCCGTTTATTGAAACGTCTTAATTGGTATTCCGTCAATTCATGGAGACTTTGTTTTTCGCCAATGCCTTCAGGGCAGCTTGGACCTCTTCCTTCAGTACCGTTGCTTCCTGATCATATGCTACCTCCTGAAATGGTTGAACGTCAACCGGTTCTTTTTTTTAATTTTTTTCCCCCATACAAAATTTTATACATACGTTGTTATGTGACTCTAATTGCTCTCCCCATACTGTGACAGCACACTCATCCTTTACACTCCTGATTCCCCGTGTCCATTCAACCAGTTCCTAACACTCTCTGCCTTCCCATCTCACCTCCGGACAGAAGCTGCCCGTTTAGTCTCTTATATCTACTTGAGCTAAGAGGCACACTCCTCACGAGTATCACTTTATGTCAGACAGTACAGTCCAATCCCTGTCTGAAGAGTTGGCCTCAGAAATTGTTTCAGTTCTGGGCTGATAGAGAATCCAGGCACCATGCTTTCCAGGGTACCTACAGTCTCAGTCAGACCATTAAGTCTGGTCTTCTTACTAGAATTTGAGTTCTGCACCCCACATTTCTCCTGCTCCATCCGGGACTCTCTGTTGTGTTCCCTGTCAGGGCGGTCATTGGTGGTAGCCGGGTACCATCTAGTTCTTCTGGTCTCAGGCTGATGAAGTCTCTGTCAACCAGTTCTTTTTGGTATAGTGATTCTGTGTATTCCTTCCATCTCATTTTGATGCTTCCTGCGTCATTTAATATTTTCCCTGTAGAATCCTTCAGTATTGCAACTTGAGGCTTGAATGTTTTCTTCAGTTCTTTCAGCTTGAGAAATACCAAGCATGTTCTTCCCTTTTGGTTTTCTATCTGCAGGTCTTTGCACATGTCATTATAATACTTTACTCTGTCTTCTGGAGCCACCCTTTGAAATCTTCTGTTCAGCTCTTTCACTTCATCATTTCTTTCATTTGCTTTAGCTACTTGACATTCAAGAGCAAGTTTCAGAGTCTCTTCTGACGTCCATTTTGGTCTTTTCTTTCTTTTCTGTTTGTTTAATGATCTCTTGTTTTCTTCATATGATGTCCTTGATGTTATTCTACAACTTGTCTGGTCTTCAGTCATTAGTATTCAATGCATCAAATCTCTTCTTGAGATGGTCTCTAAATTCAGGTGGGATATACTCAAGGTCATACTTTGTCTCTCATGGACTTGTTCTAATTTTCTTCAGTTTCAACTTGAACATACATATGAGCAACTGATCATCTGTTCCACAGCTGGCCCCTGGCCTTGTTCTGACTGATGATATTTGGCTTTTCCATCGTCTCTTTCCACAGATGTAGTCAATTAGATCCTTGTGTATCTCATCTGGCGAGGTCCTCATGTATAGTCACCATTTATGTTGGTGAAAAAAGGTACTTGCAATGAATAAGTCATTGGTCTTGCAAAATTCTATCATGCGATCTCTGGCATCATTTCTATCACCAAGGCCATATTTTCCAACTACTGATCCTTATTCTGTTTCCAACTTTTCACATTCCAATCACCAGTAGTTATCAATGCATACTGACTGCATGTTCAATCAATTTCAGACTACAGAAGTTGGTAAAAATCTTTAATTTCTTCATCTTTGGCCTTAGTGGTTGATGTGTAAATTTGAATAACTGTCCTATTAACTGGTCTTCCTTGTACGTGTATGGATATTATCCTATCACTGACTGTGTTGTACTTCGGGATAGATCTCGAAATGTTCTTTTTGACAATGAATGCAATGCCATTCCTCAAGCTGTCATTCCCAGCATAGTAGACCATATGATTGTCCAATTCAAAATGGCCAATATCAGTCCATTTCAGCTCACTAATGTCTAGGACATTGGTGTTTATGCGTTTCATTTCATTTTTGATGATTTCCAATTTTCCTAGATTCATACTTTGTACATTCCACGTTCTGATTATTAATGGATGTTTGAAGCTGTTCCTTCTTATTTCAAGTCATGCCACATTAGCAAAGGAAGGTCCCAAAAGCTTGACTCCATCATTTAGGCTGACTCTACTTTAGAGGAGGCAGCTCTTCCCCAGTTGTATTTTGAATGCCTTCCAACCTGAGGGGCTCATCTTCCAGCACTATATCAGACAATGTTCCGCTGCTATTCATAAGGTTTTCACTGGCTAATTCTTTTCAGAAGTAGACTGCCAGGTCCTTCTTCCTAGTCTGTCTTAGTCTGGAAACTCAGCTGAAACCTGTCCACCATGCGTGATCCTGCTGATATTTGAATACCGGTGGAAGAGCTTCCAGCATGACAGCAACACGCAAGCTCCCACAGTAGGACAAACTGACAGATGCATGGAGGATCTACTATCAAGTTAGTGTTTTTCCCTCCCCACTCATGCCCTCCTTTGTAACCATCAAAGATTGCTTTTTTCTGTGTGGAAATATTTTCTTGTGTTTTTTCTCTTTTTGTCAAATAAATGTGTCTAATTTATTACGGATATTCTGAAGTTTGTCAATGTCTAAGAATTTGTAGATTTCTCTCTCTTCTTCCTGTTTTTTCTCTCACAGAATGAAAGAAGACAAATTGAGAGATTAGCCCATCAATCAATACTGATTTCCTCAAAAATGGCTGGCTTCAAACAATTTCTCTTACAGACTCGTTGATATAGCAAGTTGTGAGTTGAAATGAAGTGGAATAACTTTGTTTTGGTAGAATCCCAGTGGAACATGTGTTTATAAGTTGACTTGAGTTCATAATGATGCTTTCTGAGAAAATTCCTTGAGAAGCTTGGTCGAGAGAAACCAGGGACATAAAGCCTTCTTAGATGTGTATGCACAATTAAGTGACTTTTACTGCTGAATTGGTTTTCCTTTCATGCTGTGGTGACATTCTCTTCTTGTTTAAAAGTTTTGTTTTGTTTTTTATTTATTTTTTATTGTGCTTTAGGTGAAAGTTTACAGCTCAAGTTAATTTCTCATTCGAAAATTTACACACATATTGTCTTATGGCATTGCTTTCAATCCCCACAATGTGACAGCATGCTTCCCCTTTCCGTCCTGGGTTCCCTGTGTCCATTTGTTCAGTTCCTGTCCCTTCCTGCCTTCTCATTCTGCTGTTGGACAGGAGCTGTCCATTTGGTTTCGTATATTTAATTGATCTAAGAAGCACATTCCTCACGTGTATTATTTTTTGTTTTATAGGTCTGTCTAATCTTTGCCTGAAGAGTGGGCTTCAGGAATGGTTTCAGTTCTGGGTTAATAAAGCGCCCATGGGCCATAATTTTGGGGATTTCTCCAGTCTCTGTCAGACCATTAAGTCTGGTCTTTTTACTTGAATTTTTATTTTGTTCTACATTTTTCTCCTGCTCTGTCTGGGACCCTCTGTTGTATTCCCTGTCAGGGTGGTCACTGGTGGTAGCTGGGCACCATCTAGTTCTTCTGCTCTCTGGCTGGTTGAGTCTCTGGTTCATTTGGTCCTTTACTCCTTTGGGCTAGTATTTTCCTTGTGTCTTTGGTCTTCTTCATTCTCCTCTGCTCCGAGTGGGATGGGACCAATAGATGTATCTTAGATGGCCACTCAGAAGCTTTTAAGACCCCAGACACTACTCACCAAAGTGGGATTTTCTTTATAAACTATGTTACGCCAATTGACCTAGATGTCCCCCAAAACTATAGTCCCCAAGTATGTGTTTTTATAATAGTGGTCTCATACAGAATGTCTTTTTGTGATTGACTTACTTTGCTCAGCATAATGCCCTACAGATTCATCCATGTTGTGAGATGTTTCACAGATTAATCAGCGTTCTTTATCATTGTGTGTTATTACATTGTGTGTATGTACCATAGTTTGTTTATCCATCTGTTGATGGGCACTAAAGTTGTTTCCATCTTTTTGCTATTGTGAACAATGCTGCAACGAACATGGGTGTGCATATGTCTATTCATGTGACGGCTCTTATTTCTCTCGGATATATTCCTAGGAGTGGGATTGCTGGATCATATGGTATTTCTACTTTTAGCTTTCGAAGGAAGCGCCATATCGTTTTCCAAAATGGTTGTACCATTTTGCATTCCCACCAGCAGTGCATCAGAGTTCCAATCTCCCCGAAGACTCTCCAACATTTGTTATTTTCTGTTTTTTTGATTCGTGCCAGTAATTTTGGGGTGAGATGGTATCTCATTGTGGTTTTGATTTGCATTTCCCTAATGGCTAGTGATCACAAGCATTTCCTCATGTGTCTGTTAGCCACTTGAATGTCTTGCTTGGTGAAGTGTCTGTTCATTTCCTTTGCCCACTTTTTAACTGGACTGTCTTTTTGTGGTAGAGGTGTTGGATTTTCCTATATACTTTAGAGATTAGAACTTTGTTGGATTTGTAATAGCCAAAATTTTCTTCCCAGATTGTAGGTTCTCTTTTGACTCTCTTCGTGAAGTCTTTTGATGGGCATAAGTGTTTAATTTTTAGAAGATCCCAGTTATCTAGCTTATCTTCTGGAATTTGTATGTTATTAGTTATGGTTTGTATCCTGTTAATGCTGTGTATTAGGGTGTCTCACGTTGATCTTATTTTTTCTTCTATGATCTTTACAGTTTTTGGTTTTAGACTTAGTCTTTTATCCATTCTGAATTAGTTTTTGTGTATGGTGTTAAGTATGGGTCCTGTTTCATTTTTTTGCAGACAGACATCCAATTTTGCCAGCACCATTTGTTAAAAAGACTGTCTTTTCCCCATTTCACGGACTTTGGGCCCTTCTCGAAGATCAGGTGACCATAGGTGGATGGATTTACTTCTGGGTTCTTGATTCTGTTCCACTGGTCAATGTATCTGTCATTGTACCAGTACCAGGCTGTTTTGACTACTGTAGCTGTATAGTACATTCTGAGGTCAGGTAGCATGAGTTCTCTTACTTTATTCTTCCTCTTCAATAATGCTTTACTTATCTGAGGCCTCTTCCCTTTCCATACAAAGTTAATGATTAGTTTTTCCACGTCTTTAAAGAATTGTTGGTATTTGGATTGGGATTGCACTGTATTTGTAGATTGCTTTGGGTAGAATTGTCATTTTCACAATGTTAAGTCTACCTGTCCATTAGCATGGTAAGTTTTTCCATTTATGTACATCTCTTTTGGTTTCTTGCATTAGTGTTTTGTAGTTTTCTTTGTATAGTACTTTTACGTCCCTGGTTAGATTTATTCCTAAGTATTTTATTTTTTTAGGGGCTTTCCTGATTTCCTCTTCATCATTCTCTTTGTTTGTGTATAGGAATCCAACTGATTTTTGTGTGTTTATCTTGTATCCTGCAACTCTCCTGAATCTATTAGTTCTAGTAGTTTTCTTGTGGAGTCTTTGGGTTTTTTTTATATATGGTATTATATCATTTGCAAATAGTGACAGTTTTACTTCTTCATTACCAGCTTGGATGCCCTTTACTTCTTTTTCTTGCCTTATTGCTCTAGCTGGGACTTTTTGCAAAATGTTAAATAGGAGTGGTGATAAAGGGCATCCTTGTCTCATTCCTGTTCTCAAGGGTAACGTTTTCAGCTTTTCTCCACTTAGAATGATGTTGGCTGTTGGTTTTGCATAGATTCCCTTTATTATGTTGAGGAATTTCCCTTCTATACCTATTTTATTGACAGTCTTTATCAGGAATGGGTGTTGGACTTTGTCGGATGCCTTTTATGCATTGGTTGAGATGATCATGTGATTCTTTTACTTTATTTATCTGGTGGATTACATTGATTGATTTTCTAATGTTGAACTATCCTTGCCTACCTGGTATGAATCCTACCTGGTTGTGGTGTATTATTTTTTTGATATGATGCTGAATTCTATTGGCTAGAATTTTGTTGAGAATTTTTGCATCTATATTCATGAGAGATATTGGTCTGTAATTTTCTCCTTTTGTGGCATCTTTGCCTGGTTTTGGTATCAGGGTTATGCTAGCTTCATAGAATGAATTCGGAAGTATCTCTTCCTTTTCTGTGTTCTGAAATAATTTGAGTAGTACTGGTGTTAGCTCTTCTCTGAATGTTTGGTTGAATTCCCCAGTGAAGCAATCTGGGCCAGGGCTTTTCTTTGTTGGGAGGTTTTTTTTGTTTGTTTGTTTGTTTTTTAGTGTCTCTTCAATCTCTTCTCTTGCTATGGGTCTGTTCAGATTTTCAACATCAATTTGTGATAGTTTGGGTAGGTAGAGTGTTTCTAGAAATTTGTCCATTTCCTCTAGATTTTCCAATTTGTTGGAGTAGTTTTTCAGAATACTCTGTTATGATCCTTTTTATTTCAGTTGGATCTGTTGTAATGTCCCCCATTTCCTTTCTTATTTGGATTATTTTCATCCTGTTCTGTTTTTCTTTTGTCAGCTTGGCTAGTGGTTTGTCAATTTTGTTGTCAACTTTTGGTTTTGTTGATTCTTTCTATTGTTTTTCTATTCTCTACTTCATTTACTTCTGCTCTGATCTTTAGTACTTCCTTTCTTCTGGTGGCTGCAACTTCTTTTGGCTGTTCTTTTTCTATTTGTTCTAGTTGTGTAGCTAATGTTTTGATTCTTTCCCTTTCTTCTTTTTTGATGTGTGCATCCATTGCTAAAAATTGTCCTCTGAGGACTGCCTTTGCTGTGTCCCAAAGGTTTTGGTATGATGTATTTTCATTCTTGTTTGATTCTAGGAATTTTTTTTATTCCATCTTTGATTTCTTCTATTATCCAGTGGTTCTTAAAGAGGGTGCTGTTTAGTTTCCATGTAATTTTTTT
Organism: Dugong dugon; assembly: GCA_030035585.1. Classification (NCBI taxonomy): domain Eukaryota; kingdom Metazoa; phylum Chordata; class Mammalia; order Sirenia; family Dugongidae; genus Dugong; species Dugong dugon. The sequence goes on along the minus strand of CM057469.1, from coordinate 13,712,693 downwards.
TCCTTGCTCTTCCTGTTGTTAATTTCTACTTTGATGGTGTTGTGATCAGAGAAGATACTTTGTATTATCTCAGTGTTTTGGATTTGTTGAGGGTTGCTTTGGGGCCTAAGATGTGGTCTCTTCTGGAGAACGTTCCATGTGCATTGGTAAAGAATGTGTACTTTGCAGCTGTTGGGTGGAGTGTTCTATATATGAGTTCAAGTTGACTGGTTGTGGCCTTTAGATCTTTGTTGAGTTTCTTTCTAGACGTTCTGTCTTTTACCGAGAGTGGTGTGTTGAAGTCTCCTACTATTACAGTGGAATCGTCAATTTTTCTTTTCAATGCTGTTAAAGTTTGTTTTACGTATTTTGGAGCCCTGTCATTGGGTGCGTATTTCTTATGGTTATGTTTTCATGCTGGATCGTCCGTTTAATCATGATGTAGTGCCCTTCTTTGTCTTTTATGGTGGATTTTGTTTTAAAGTCTATTTTATCTTAGATTAGTATTGCCACTCCTGCTTTTTTTTTGGTGGCTGTTTGCCTGATAAATATTTTTTCCATCCTTCGATTTTTAATAAATTTATGTCTTTATTTTTAAGGTGTGCCAGTTATAGACAGCATATTGATGGATCCTGTTTTTTAATCCACTCCGTCACTCTCTATTTATGGATGCATTTAGGCCATGTACGTTCAGTGTAATTATTGATAGGTGTGAGTTTATTATTGTCATTTTGTAGTGCTTTTTTCTGTGGTGCTGACATTTTCTTTATTCCTCTTCCTCTCTCGCGATGAATTCCTTGTTTGTGGATTTTTTTTTCATTTCTTTTGTTTTTGTAGATTTTGTTTTTACTGAGACTTTACGTTTTTCTTCTTTATTTTGATGAAAAGGTTTGTTAACTTTGTGGTTATCTTGAAATTTACCCTTATCTTCCTAAATTTGAACCAGTCTATTATTACTTCGTATTGTGTTGCCTTCCTCTCCATTAGAAAGTTGTATACCTACACCATTTATTCCCTCTTTTATTGTTCTGATGCTGTTGTCATTTGCAGATTAACCTCTCTGCTTCCCTGTTGTAAATCTTTAAGTCTTGAGCAGTCCTTCAGAGTTCATTTCCTAGGTTGGTATCTGGCTGGTGCAATCTTGTGTCCTAGATTCAGGCTGTCATCTGACGTTGTTCGTTCTCAAACCAAAGGACTCCCTTTAACAATTCTTGTAAGTTTGGTTTGGATTTTACATGTTTCTTTAATTTCTGTTTACCTGAAAATGTCCTAATTTCCTCATCATATTTGAAGAAGAGTTTTGCAGAATATATTATTCTCAGTTGGCAATCTTTTTCTTTCAAGGTTTTATATATGTTATCACATTGCCTTTTTGCTTGCATGGTTTCTGCTGAATAATCAGAGCTTAGTCTTATTGTTTCTCCTCTGTATGTGACTTTTCATTTTTCTCGAGCTGCTCTCAGGATTCTTTCTTTGTCTTTGGTTTTAGCGAGTGTGATTATGATATGCTTTGGTGATTTTCTTCTGGGGTCTATCCTATATGGTGTTCGTTGAGCTTCTTGGATGGTCAGCTTTTCACCTTTCATGATAAAAGAGAAGTTTTCTTTCAGCAGTTCTTCAATGATCCTCTCTGTTTTCCATTTCCTCCCCCTGTTCTGGAATGCCAATCACTTGCAAATTTTTGCTTTTGATTCTATCCCACAGAATTCTCATGGCTTCATTTTTCTTTGTTCTTTTTTCTGATTTTTCCTCAAAGAAATTTGTATCCAAGTGTTTGTCTTCAATTTCACTAATCTTGTCTTCCATTGTTTCAGACTTGTTCCTCAGCCCTTCTATGAGACGGTTCATTTCTGAAATCTCGTTGTTTATCTTTTCAATTTATAATTGTTGTTTTTGTATGGTTTCTAGTTGTGAATTTATTTTGGCATTTTGTTCCTGTGTTATTTTCTTGAATTCTTCTATTTTTTTGTCTGTATTTTCCATGAATTTGTCTATTTTCTCCTCATTTTTGTCTGCTTTTTGCTTCAACTCTTGGATAGCTCTGAATATTAGGGATTTGAATTCCCCAACAGGTAGTTCTAGTGCCTTTTCTTCTTCTGGAAAGTCGTCTGGTGTTTTATTTTGGATGCCTACTGGAACAATCCTGCTCTGTTTTTTTATGTTTTGATATTGTCTGCTGTCTTTGGGACATTCAGTAGTTACTTTCTGCGTTTATCGATTGTATCATTTTGTTTTGTCCAGCTTTTTTGTTTTATTTAGTTATGTCTGAGCAGGTGGGCTGTGCGTTCTTTGTTGTTTGCTCATCTGTGACACGATATTTTTCACCTCCTTGTCCAATGGGCAGGGCCAGTTGCTCAGCTATGGTGTAGCAGGGCAGGTCCAGCTGAAGGGAAGGGGCTGGGATGGGTTGCTTGTGGCATGTACTTGGGCCAACAGGATGAGACAGTGCTCAGCATAGGGAAGGTTCCAGCAGGTCGTGCCTGTGCTGCTCGGGAGTGCAATGTTCAGCACACGGTGCAGATAAGCAGGAGGTAGGGGGAGGGGGAGGTTGTGTTGTGTGGAGCTAGGCTGGGTATAGAAAAGAAGAAAGAAGAGAAACAGGAGCAAAAAAAAAAATGCTGAGGGAGCTTGCTGCTGGAGTGGAGAGGCAAGAAACCGAGAAATAGCAAAAAACAAAAAGGAAAAATTTAATTAATTAATTAATTTTAAAAAATAAAAAATAATAAAAAATTTTTTTAAAATGCCCCCAGAGATCTCACTGGCGCAGCTGCACAGACCTGGGAGTGGCTCCCAAGCTACGCAGTGTAGCCTGGCTATAAGCGGTAGAGATGATACACAGTGCCAGGTATTCAGGAGACAGTAAAAAAAGGCTAAGTAGAGAGAGATGAGAAACCGAAAAATGAAGAAAACTAAAAGGAAAAACATAAGAGAAAGCAAATACACACACAAAAAAAGAAAAAGAAAGAAAGAAAAAGCTCCCCGGGATCCCACCAGCATGGCTGCACAGACTGGGGAAATGGACCAAGGAAGCAGTTTACTAGCTGAGCAGCGCTTCAGTCTGTCAAGAAGCAGCACAGACAGCAAACAGAGTCAGGTGTTCAAGAGAAAGGAGGGGGAGGAGGTGAGAGGCAGGGAAGAAACCAAAAGAGGCCAAAAAAAGCAATACCAGCAAGAAAGAAATGGCACTGAAGAAGCCAGCTGGTGTGGGCAGGCTGAATTCACATGGCATGGAACCGGTGCCTCTCGTGCCATGGTGAAGGCAAGAATCCGTCCACCAGGAAACAGCAAACTGGCCTGCTGGGAAGCGGCAAAGGTTGAGCAGGGGGAGACAGAGTGGGGTAGGAAAGTGTGTCTAGCTGGTTACTGGGTGCTCTGTCTCCTGATGGGAACTCCATGAATCTGCTTTCCCGTACTCCCTGTCGGCTGATCTCCAGCAAGAGTCTGAGATGGTGGATCCGTGCTGGGTTAGCTGATGGGGGACCTCTGCTTGTACTGCTCCTTGCTCTCTGTTCTCTGTCAGTTTCTTATACCATTTGGTGCTTTGTTGAGTTCTTAATCTCTTCATTTGATGCTTAGGGTTCCAGGATTGACGTTTGTCTCTGTTTTTCTTAGTTTTTTGGGGTCTTTGCTGTGGAGGGATGGCATGGTGCTTCTATCTATAGCACCATGTTCACAGAATTCTCTTGGTAAAGTCTTTTGATGAACAAGTTTTTAATTCTTATGAGGTTCCATTTAGCTACTTTGTCTTTTGCTGTTTGTGCTTTTGTTATTATATTAGATATCCATTTTTGAAAGATAGGCCTAACAGTATTGCCCCTGCTTGTTTTTCTAAGAATTTTATGGTTTTAGTTTGCACATTTAGATCCTTAACCCAGTCTGAATTTATTTTTGTGTACAGTGTGAGGCATAGATGCTGTTTCATCTCTCCATGTGGAAATCCAATTTTCCCAGCATATTAGAGACTCTTCTTTCCCCACTGAATGTACTTAGCACCCTTGTCAAAAATCAGTTGTCCATAAACGTGTGGGTTTATTTCTCGACTTTCTATTCAGTTGGTCTATATGTCTATTGTTATTAACCATACCAGGTTGTTTTGATTACTGTAGCTCTATGGTATGTTTTAAAATTAGAAAATATGAGTCCTCGTACTTTGTTCTTCTCTTTCAACGTTGTTTTAGCTATTCGTGGCCTCTTGCCATTCCATATAAAGTTGAGGATTGGTTTTTCTATTTTTGTAAGGAAGTCTGTTGGAATTTTTATCGGTATTGCATTGAATTTATTGATCACTTTGGTAGTATTGACATCTTAACAATATTAAGTCTTCCAATCGATGAACACGGAATATCTTTCCATTTATTTAAGTCTTCTTTAATCTCTTTCAGCAGTGTTTTATAGTTTTTATTGTATTAGTCCTTCACGTCCCTGGTTAGATTTATTCCTAGGTATTTTATGCTATTAGGTGCTATTGTAAACGGAATTGTTTCCTTAATTTCCCTTTCAGATTTCTCATTGCTGGGGTACAGAAATCCAACCGAATTTTGTTCGCTGACCTTGTACCCTACAACTCTGCTAAATTCCTCTATTAGTTCTAGAAGTTTTCTTGTGGACTTTTTGGGATTTTCTATATGTAGGATCATATCATTTGTCAATAGAAATAATTTCACTTTTTTCCAATCTGGATACCTTATTTCTTTTTAGTACTGCTCTGGGTAGGACTTCTAAAACAATATTGAATAGAAGTGGTGAGAGTGGGCATCCTTGTCTTGTTCCTGATTTGAAGGGGAAATATCTTTCTCCATTAAGTATAATGTTGGCTGTTGACTTTTGATATGTGCCCTGAATCATATCGAGAAATTTCCTTTCTATTCCAATCTTTTTTAGGGTTTTCTTCAAGAAAGAATGTTGGATTCTATCAAATGCTTTTTCTGCATCCATAGAGATGATCATGTGGTTCTCTTCCTTTGTTCTATTGATGTGGTGTATTACATTGATTGATTTTCTAATGTTGAACTATCCCTGCATTCCTGGAATAAATCCCACTTGGTCATGGTATGTGACTCTTTTAACATGCTGTTGGATTCTGTTTGCTACTATTTTCTTGAGGATTTGTGCATCTATATTCAAAAGGGTTATTGGCCTCTAGTTTTCTTTTCTTGTGGTGTCTTTGTCTCATTTGGGCATCAGGATTATGTTCAATTCATAGGATGAATTAGGGAGTATTTCTCCTTTCTCTATCTCTTGGAAGCGTTTAAGCAGTACTGGTGTCAATTCTTCTCTATATGTTTGGTACAATTCCCCAGTGAAGCCATCTGGTCCAGGACTTGTTGTTGTTGTTGTTATTGGGAGGTTTCTGATTGGTGGTTTGATCTCTTCACTTGTTATGAGTCTGCTGAGACTTTCTATTTCTTCTTGAGTCAGTTTCGGTAGGCTGTGTGCCTCTAGGAATTTGTCCACTTCATGTAGGTTCGTTTGCCATAAAGTTGTTCATAATATTCTGTCATAATTCTCTTTATTTCTATTGGGTCAGCTGTAATGTCCCCTCTTTCATTCTTTATTTTGGTTATTTGTGTCTTTTCTTTTCTTTGTCAGTCTAGTTAAAGGTTTGTCAATTTTATTGATGTTTTCAAAGAACCAACTTCTGGTTTTATTCGTTCTATTTTGTTCTGTTTTCAATTTTATTTATTTCTGCTCTGATCTTTGTTATGTCCTTTCTTCTGGTAGGTTTAAGCTTAGTTTGATCTTCTCTTTCTAGTTCCTGGAGTTGTTGAGTTAGGCTGTTAATTTGAGATCTTTCTTCTTTTTTATGTAAGCATTTATCACTATAAGTTTCCCTCTGAGTACTGCCTTCATTGCATCCCATAAGTTTTGGTATGTTGTTCTTTCATTTTCACTTGACTTAAAGAAATTTGTGATTTCTCTTTTGATTTCTTCCTTGACCTACTGGTAGTTTAATAGTTGTTTAATTTCCACATTTGTGTATTTTCCAGGTTTTTTTCTGTTGCTGATTTCTAGCTTCATCCGTTGTGATCCGAAAAAAATACTTTGTATGATTTCAGTCTTTTAAAATTTATTGAGATTTGCTTTTAGACCTAACACGTGGTCTAACCTGGAAAATGATCCACGTACATAAGAGTAGAATGTATATTGTGCTGTTTTTGGGTGAAGTATTCTATATATGTCTGTTAAGTCTAGTTGGTTTATACTGTTATTCAGGTCCTCTGACTCCTTGTTGATCTTCTTTCCAAATGTTCTGTCCAATATTGAAAGTGGTGTATTGAAGTCTCCAACTATTATTGTAGTACTACCTATTTCTATCTTCAATTCTATCAACGTTTGCTTTATATATTTAGGTGCCCCAATGCTGGCTGCATATATATTTATGATTGTTAAATCTTCTTGCTTAACTGATCCTTTTAACATTATGTAATATCCATCTTTATCTCTTCTCATGAGTTTTGTCTTAGAGTCTACTTTATCTGATATTAAGATTGCCACCCCAGGTCTCTTTTGGTTATTACTGCATGGAATCTTTTTTCCCATTCTTTCACTTTCAACCTATTTGTGTCCTTGGGTTTAAGGTGTGTTTCTTGGAAATAGCATATAGTTGGATCATTTTTTTTTTAATCCATTCTGCCATTCTCTGCCTTTTGATTGGAGCATTTAGTCCATTTACACTCACTATAATTACTGATAAGAAGAGACTTAATTCTGTCATTTTGTTGTTTTTTGTGTGTCTTAAGCCTTGTCTTTGCCCTTTAGTATTGCTTGCTTTTGTATTTTGTTGGTTTACTGTAGTGAGCCTTTTTTGTTCCCTTCTTTTTCTTTTGTGTATTTTATAAATATGTTTTCTTAGTGGCCACCATGAATATTACATTTAAGAGTTCATAACATTCTACATTAACTTGGTACCAACTTAACATCAGTAACATACAAGAAATTCTATATACCATTCCTCACCCCCCTTTGCTGCTGTTATCACTAATTATCTCTTTATATTTCATGTGCCTTGTAACATAATTTTAAGGAGCCCTGGTGGTGCAGTGGTTAAAGCATTCAGCTGCTAACTGAAAGGTTGGTGGTTTAAACTCACCAGCCTCTGAGGATAAAGATGTGGCATCCTGCTTCTGTAAAGATTACAGCCTTGGAAACCCTATGGGGCAGTTCTATTCTGTCCTATATGGTCACTATGAGTCGGAATCTACTCAACAGCAATGGGCTCGGTTTCAGGGTAACATAATTTTATTTTTGCCTTTTATATATTTGTTATTAAAAAACACAAAGGACAAAACATTTAGGATTCTCTATCTTTAATTTTTGAGAGCCTAACTATGATGCGCCTTGGTGTGGATCTCTATGGGTTTATCCTGTTTGGGGTTCTTTGAGCTTCCTGGATTTGTAGTTTCATGTCCTTCATTAGATTGGGAAATTTTCTGTCATTATTTCTTCAAATATTCTTTCTGTCCCTTTCCCTCTCTCATCTCCTTCTGGAATTCCCATGATGCGTATATTAGGTCTCTTGTTGTTGTACAATAATTCCATTAAACTGTTGTCATGGTTTGAATTATGCCCCCCAAAACATGTGTGTATCAATTTGGCTAAGCCATGATTCCTAATACTGTGTGATTTTCCTGTATGTTGTAAACCTGCCTCTATGATGTTAATGAGGGAGGATGGGTGGCTGTTGTGTTAGTAAGGCACGACCTGATCTACAAGACTGGATTGTGTCCTGAGACAATCTCTTGAGATATAAAAGACAGAAGTGAGCAGAGAGACAGGGGGACCTCATACCATCAAGAAAGCAGTGCCAGGAGCAGAGTGCATCCTTTAGACCGGGTTCCCTGCGCAGACAGGCTCCTAGTCTGGGGGAACACTGAAGAGAAGAAGGCTGATGGAAAGAAAAAGCCTTCCCCTGGAGCTGATGCCCTGAATTTGGACTTGTAGCCTACTTGACTGTGAGGAAATAAATTTCTCTTTGTTAAAGCCATCCACTTGTGGTATTTCTGTTGTAGCAGCACTAGATGACTAAGACAACTGTGCTCAGCTTCTTGAACCTCAATTCTTGTTGCTCTCCAGCATCTGTAATTTTACCTATGTTATCTTCTAATTCATTCTTTCTTCTGCCTGATTAAATCTGTTGGTAAGTCTTTCTGTTGTGCTTCTCATTTCAATTACTGTCCCTTTCAGTTGCAGTATCTCTTTTTTTAGATTCTCATTGTTCTTGCATTGTTTTCCTTATTTCTTTTAGCTCTTCGGCTATGTTTTCCCTTAGTTCTTTAATTATGTTTAATGTTGTATTCTATTCTTCCATTTTTTCCCCCCATTATTTGGTCATCCCTAGATGTGCTTTCACTTCCTTTATTATGTTCATTTGGATGGGCCATTGTTTCTCTGTTCTTTGTGTGTCTTGTGATATTTTGTTGGGGTGTTGGAATTTTCAAGGCTGTTAACTTTCTCAGCTTTCCCCAGTATTTGGTGTTTTTGCCTGCACCACTTTCTGCAAGAAACTTTTAGGTGGGCTGAGCCTTCAGTCTTTGTTTACCATTTTCTCTCTCTCTCTGTGTGACAGATCATTCTCCCTCCTTGGTTTAATTGGGATTCAAAAGTTTCTGATCTCATTTTACAACTTTCAGTATCTCCCAAGCACAGCAGAGTCCACACTGTGGTTAGTCTGTCCAACAACGGTACTGTCACTTGAGAGAGATCGTGTTCTAATCAATCTGTCCACCAGGGGGTGCAGTCCCCTCTCTCTGGTTATTACTCCCTTCCCTTCTCTGTCTCTGCAATCACAGTTTTAGTCGGAAAACCCACACTCACTGAGCTTCCTTTGGGGCTAGGTGTTGTCCTCCAGTTTTGCCTGGGGTTTCCTTCCCTGCTCTGTGGGGGTGCTAATATTTGAGCTGGCATTCAGGTGAAGCACAGACAGACTTTCCTCCATTTCAGGAGGAAGGTCTGGCACTCCCCAGAAGGACCTCCGTGAGATCTCTCTTGTCGGTTTCAGAGCCTCAGTGGCCTTGTGGTTGTTGAGGGAGCAGTCTCTACTTAGGTGACCCAGCTTATGACTCTGTATGGAATCTTCTGTAGGAGTTCGTGTCAGTCCAGCAGCCAACAGTTACTGGTTGGAGGAGGGGTAGTCACACTCTGAATGGATTCCCAGGGAGTTCTGTCTTGTTGCTATCAGAGCCCGCCCCGTAGTATGCTGGTTGTGGGTGTAGCCTCAAGATGCCTGCTTCCTAGCATACAGCAGCCTCTGTCAGCAGTCCTCAACACTGACTTTAGGGAGAGCAGACAGACCCAAACTGATCCCCAAGGAGGTCTGTCCGGTTGGTTTCAGAGGACTGAGCTATGGGGTACACAGGGAGGCAGGGAGAACGCTGACTATGGGAGCAGACTCCACTGCAGGGGGTTCTGTAGCAGTTTGCATCAGCTTGGTAACCAACAATCACCAGGTGGGGCAGGGGCTGTCACACTCTGGTCAGATCGCCATGGAGGTCTGTCTTTTTGCTATCAGAGTCCCCTGGTAGATTGTTGGCTGTGAGTGCAGCCTCCATTCAAGACTCCTGCTTCCTAACACAGCAACCTCAGTCAGCAGTCCTTAGTGCCAACTGGAAGTGGGGGCAGACCAACCCTAATTGATTCCCAGGGAAATTTGTCCTGTTGGTTTCAGAGGCCAGAGCTATGGGGTGCACAGGGAGGCAGAGAGAGTGCTGACTATGGGAGCAGACTCTTCTGCAGGGCCCTTCTGTAGCAATTCACAGCAGGCTTGCAGGTGACAGCACTTGGGTGGGGGAGGGGCTGTCACACTCTGAACAGACCTCCATGGAAGTCTGCCTTGTTGCTATCAGAACCCTACCTGCAGTATGTTGGGTGTGGGTGTAGCCTCCACTAAAGATACCTGCTTCTTAGCACTCAGCAGCCTGTCAGCAGTCCTCAGCACTGACTGAAAAGGGAATAAACAGACCAGAACTGACTCCCTGGGAGGCCTGTCTTGTTGGTTTCAGAGGACTGAGCTACAGGTGCACAGGAAGGCAAGTAAAGCATTGACTAGGAGAGCAGACTTCACTGCACAGGCCTTCTGTAGCAATTCGAAGTAGACTTGCAACTGACAGTGCCTGGGAGGGAGAGGTGTTAGCACACTCCAAACAGACTCTGGGGGAGGTTATGTCTTGTTAATTTTAGGGCAGAAGTTTGGGATCCTGTCTCTTTGTACAGGCAGGTGCTGTGGTGGTCAGGGAAACAAGCTCTTTTTCTGGGGTTACTACCCCAGTTCACAGCAGCCGCAGCCCACGTGGCTGGGGGAGGGGCAAGGATCGTGGGAGAAGCGATTTTCCTGCCATATATGACCCACTGTTGATTTGTTAATTCTTGCATACCTGCAGTTCCCCGCTGCTTTCCTCTGCTCCCCGACTCAGAGTCCTTCAAAGCCAAGCACCATATCCTTGTTGATTTCTTGTTGTATTTGTGGGGAAGGGTCAGAACGATGGTTTGTTTTTGCTACCATCTTCCCAGAATCAAATAATTTTAGTTTGATAATTTTCCCTCCGCACAAGGAAGACATTATTTATTTCTGGCATCCATTGTTGCTGCTAATATTCCTTTGTAATAAACTTACATTTTTTTCCTCTGGTTGCTTTTAATATCTCCGGGTTTTTTTTTTTTTTTTTTGCAGTTTTACTACATTGTGACCAGGTATGGGATGACTTTATATTTTTATTCCTCATGGGATTTGTTGGAATTTCCGGTGTCTGTCTTTCATCAATTCTGGTTTTCAGCCATTATTTCTTTGAAAATTGCCTCTCATATTTTAGTTATATTTTTCATTTGTAGAAATTCTGGGGTTTTTTCTGGTAAATTTTTATGGACTTTTTTTCCTTTGTCATAATTTTAATGCCCTCCTGTATTTCTTTAAACATAGTAATGATATTTATATTATACTTGATGCTTTCCAGTTTGTTATGTTTGCTGACTCTTCCTCATGGTGCCTTGCTTCCCCATGTACTTGATGTTCAAAAGTAAGTCTACGTTTCTTGCAACTTTTTCTGCAGGAATCCTTTGAGGCAAGTGTTTAGCATGCATCCTCCATGGAGGATTTGCATTTGTTTTTGCCAGCTACCTAGGGGCACCAACAACTTAGGATCACTGTAAAATTTAAAATTGTGCTTTTTTGTCCACTCAGTTGTGTTTGTTTTTCCAAACCTTTGTGACCACAGGCTTGTGGCTAGAAATTCTCAGGGGAGATTTTTATTCTTCTCTACTTCCCTCTACCCAGCACCGAAGTGAGACAGAGAAGTCTCCTTTTGTGGGATAACATATTTTTGTAGTTCACCCACTGAAAGTTTAGTCTATAGTGGTAGGGAGAATGTGTACTTTGGACCTTCCATCTGCCCTTTGACTACAGGCTCTGAGGATCTGCAGATACCCTCTGAGCAAAATCCAGTGCCATTGCTTGCTTTATTCTATGGAATCAGGTTTCTTGTCATTTTTAGCCTTCAGTTGCTTCTCTGACTCTTCTTCCAGCTTAGTGATTTTATCCAGTAATGTTCCTCATTCTCTCTAGGAGGAGTCTCTGTACATACCTTGCCCTGCATATTACCAGAACGTACCTTTTTTCACTTAATTTATCTTACTGATTTGTCCCATCACTTATATAGAACTACCTCATTCCTTTATAACGACTTCATTGTGTTTCATTGTATGCCTGTCTCAAATTCACAATATAATGTATATTATATTATGTATATACATATAGATATATACATTTATACATTTATCAAATTACTCGTGTTTAAAAAACATCAATGGCTTCCTATTTCTCTTAGAAAAAAATTCAAAACTGTTATGTCTAGAAGGCTTTTCATGATCTTACCCTATCCACCTCCTAATTTTACCACATACATGTTGTCCTAGCCTGCTATTTTCCAACCACACAGATTTCCTTTCTGTTCCTAAAATAGGCCAACTTCTTCTCTGCTTTAGGGTCCTTGCAAGCACAATTTTCTTTCTACCTGAAATTCTCTTCCAAACTTTGTACAGCTGGTTCCTTCTAACCTTAAGGTCCTGATTTACATGTAACATTCTCAAAAAGACCTCTCGTGACTACTCTAACAGAGGTAGGCCCCCCTTTGTTATTCTCATCATAGTACCTGATTATTTACTTCACAATTTTCATTCACTTACTTAATAATTATTTACTGAACACCTAGATGAAAGGCACTGCTCCATGGGCTTTGGAACCCCCATTATTTCTCACTACAATTAGATATTTACTCCCTGTCCCTCCCACTAGGACACAAGTGCCAAGGCCATGTCTGGATCGTCCTCACACCCTCCAACATGAGCAAAGTAGTTGACGCGTTACCGTTATGTGCCGTACTAGTACACAAAACACGTTTGTAGAATGAATGCGTGATGTATCACCTCAAAGTGCTTTCATTCTATTCAGGTTTAGGGACATGAGGGAAGCAATCATCTCAAAATGACAAGCTGGATTAGAAAACTGAACTGTTCACTTTTACCAAACAAAATAAACCAAAGACTTTAACCTCAGAAAACATGGCTAAGAACTCAGTATTCAGCTCTCAGCAACAGGCAGCCTTGGTAATCAACCTTAGCAAGGGACCGCTAAACCCATGACACACTCTAGCCTGTTTCGCCACATCCCTATTACACATAGGGTGATCATATAATTTATTGTACCCACTGGGATCCTTTTGACCCTCTTAATAATTATGCAGGGTCAATGGGCAAAAATCAGGGCTATCTTGATTGTGCAAATTGGGACAGTCAATCACTTTAATTACAGAGCACAATTAGACAAGCTCTGTTTCTAGTGAGGCACAAACTTTGGGAAGAAGTTATGAAGAACAGGTGAAATGCACCACTGCCACTAGGTGGGGTGGCACCCTTAAAACAAGGAGGCCATTTCAATTACTTCAGAAAGTTCTTTAGGTGCATATGCACTCAGGTACTGTTCAGTAATCTTTTCAGTTTAAATGGGTAGTACTGTAAATTTAAACACTTGAATTAACGTAAAATTGTCTTCTGGGTAATGATTACTGGAAATAAGTCCAAAGGGAAATGTTCGACCATATTATTATTGGTATTTTTTATTAACTCATTTAAAACAATTTCAATTACTGCCTACTACACCTGAGGCAGCACAGAGGTGAAAAACATAGTCGCTGCCCTTAAGATGGCAATCTAGTGCGCTCGAAGTCAGTGTGGGCTAGAAGGGTTACAGAATTTGTGGGGCCCGGTGCAAAACGAAAACGAGGAACTACTTGTTCAAAAATTAAGAATTTCAAGATGGCAACAGCAGAACATTAAACTAAGTGTTTAGCCCCTCTGAGTGTGGGGCCTCTTGTGACTGCACAGACCACCTATTCATGCCTGAGTGTAAGATAGTATTCTATGACAAGTTATAGACGCATCAGCTATGATGCTTAGCATATGTTGCAATGCTTCCAGGACCCTTCAGCTTGTTTTTATTCTGTATGGTACATTTGGCAAATACAGAATTAAATTGTATTTTAAAAACTACTGGGCATTGACTCTATTTGTGCTATGTGCTATAGGGAAATTATGCTGAAGTTTAATTCAATCGAGCACATGAATACCTATAAAATAATAAAGATATTATTAAAAAGTACAATTACAATTCTTCTGCTTTCTCCCATAAGACCGAAGGGCCACCAAGAACTGAAACTGGTAGGCACTCAATAACTACTTGTTGAATAAATGCTACAAGGGTTAATGGATGAGACTTCATCAAAGGGAAGCATCAGAGAAAACTGAAGGGACAGCTAAGGTTCTGAAAGTCATAGGTTGGCCAGGAAGGGCACTGTAGTCATGAGGAAATGTCAGTGGAAGCAAAGTCCTGTGTATTTTTTGTTCAATTTGTTTATCATCACCTTCCATTAGAACAATAACCCCGGTAGGAGCAGGAATCTTTTTCATTTGTTCATAGCTGTACTCAGTGCCCAGGACAGCACCTGTCCCATAGTAAAAAAACCAAAACCAAACCCATTGCCTTCCAGTCGATTCTGACTCATAGCAACCCTAAAGGACAGAGTAGAACTGCCCCATAGGGTTTCCAAGGAGCTGTTGGTGGATTCAAACCGTGGACCTTTTCATGAGTAGTCAAACGCTTAACCACTGCGCCTGTCCCATAGTAGACCTTCAGTACTTACTGAGTGAATAAATGCAGGTAATGCTACTTACCACCATGTGCGTCAGCTTCCTGTACTGTGATGGCTTGTATATTACGATGCTGAAAGCTACGCCACTGATACCAGTAGGGTCATCCATGGTGGACAGGTCTCAGCAGAGCTTCCAGAGTAAGACAGACTAGGAAGAAAGGCCTGGCGATCTACTTCTGAAAATTAGCCAGTGAAAACCCTATGGATCACAACAGAATACTGTCTGATATAGAGATGGAAGATGATCCCCCTAGGTTGGAAGGCACTCAAAATACACAGTGGACGCTTACCAGCTACTGCGAAGATGGCACAGGACCTGGCAACATTCCACTGTTGAACATGGGGTCGCCATGAGTGGGAGCCACGGCAACTAACAACAATGCTACTTAGCTAAAAGCACAGAGAACACACTAGTGAAGAAGTAGGATATCAGGTTGGAGCCAAGTTGACGAATACTTTGAATATCAGAGTGAGACTCTACACTTAATTCAGCTGAGAGCTGAGACCTATTGGTTTTTGAAAACAGCAGTGATAGGATCTGAACAGTGACAGGATTTGAAGGAAAAAAAGTTTGAGATAAAGTTACCTGTTAGTATCTTCTCACATCCTTCTCTTAATTACTTTTCCTCTCCTTCCCGCTCTCGGGCTGCGCTTAATGTTCCCTTAAGCCAAGTAAGACCCGAAATAAGAATATTAAAAGCACCCATTAACACAAGCAAACAAAAGCTAAAGCCGGCAACTTTTTACATTTTTTATGAATGACAATTGTCCTATTATTTGTGTCTTCATAACCTCACTATGAACTACTGTGGCGGATACAGCTGTTTAATAATATTCTGGGCAGTTTCTACACCAAGATGGAGTCCTGCACTAGGTGTGCTCAACAAATTATCTCTTGATAACAGCGTAAGATCAAATTATTTCCAGATTAACAAACGGTTTAATTATTTGAGTAAACAAGTCCTTCCTTTTCGCACCTAGTCCGCCCATTTTTCCGGCCAATACAAAGTAGGTAGTTGAAAAACCAAGCAGCCGGGCGGTATGTTTTCGTTCCGATTTAATCGTCCCAAGTACCTACACCGATTTGTTTTGTTACGATTCTTGGCCAAGACTAACTTCGCATCCCAATAGGGTGTGGCTGGACGCGCTGTAATGAGACAAACGAAACCACGAACAGTACGCCGGCGTCAAAAACTACGAGCGGCGGGACGAGGATCCGCCCACAGCAGCCACGGGTCGGTGTCTGTCAGCTGGGAACCAATAAAGTTGGGCGTGTTCAAAGGGGTCCTTGTCATCCAGAGCCTGTTGGAAAGGCCTGCAAAATAAGACTCCTAGAAACATCCTGATGTTTTTAAGCTTTTTCCTTCTCTTCAGTATTTTTGCCCCCTACTCTCAAAACTTCTGTCCTGAGGGAAACGGCTCGATCTAGGCCGGGTGGGGCCCATTTAGGGCGTAGCTGGTCCGGCGATCGCCACAGGCAGCCCCGAGGAGGCCCCCCCCCCCCACCCCACCCCCCGCAGCTCACGTGGAACTGGAGGTTGGAGCGCTGGCCTCGGAGCCCAACGCGATGAAACCGGTATCCGCAGGGTTCGTGGACAGTAAGCTAAAGCGACGAGTCAGTCAGGTGTGTTTTCTGCACGACGCGGCCTCGCAGTGGTCCTAGGGTGCCGTCTGCTTTTTCTCGGGGGGCTTCCACGCCAAACTTGAAGTAGCCACCGGTCTTCCGTTGGGTTCAGGCGTGGGTCTGTTGGTAATTCCGTTTCCCTGCTGGAGGTGCAGGGCCTTCCCTCCCTGTGGTTGGGCGGAGTCTCAAGGAGGAGCCCCGATGGGGGGAGGGTGCAGCCTGGTGGACCTGGACCTCAGTGCATGTCAGTCGGGACGATGGAGTTAGAGTTAGCCTGATTACAGCCTTTCTGTCTTGTGAATTTAGGCCAGAAACATTCTTCAAACACCCTAATTGTACGAGACACTTTGGGGACCATACAGAGTATATTAATTTCCGTTCTCAAGAAGCTTGCAGTTAGGCTGGAGACACAGTAAAAATAGGTAACGTGCGTCAGAGGTTGTAATAGGCACTTTTCTTACCGTTTTCTCATTTTCATAATCATCAGTAGAAAGCAGTGTATGCTTAATGCCTTGGGATGGTGCAGTCAGCCAGCAATACGAGTTAGAAAGGGGAAATTTTTTCCTCACGTTAGACTTTGGGAGCTATACACTGTCTTTGATTTTCTTACCTCACCGGCCGCTACACAATTTCCTCTTTGGATCCATCTCGTCCTGTGTTGTTTTGTTGCCGTCGAGTAGATTCCAAGTCATGGCGACACCACCTGCGCAGAGTAGAACCGCTCCATAGGGTTTTCAAGGGTGTGACCTTCTTAAGCAGATAGCCAAGCCTGTCTTCTTCTGCGCCTCTGGGTGGGTTTGAACCGGCAACATTTTGACTTAACGTTTTGCGCAACCCAGGGACTTCGTCTCATCCTACCAACATCTAGATGTTAGAAGTGCCCTGTGCTTCTGTTATCTTTGCCCTCTCTCTATCCTCATATGCCTCTCATCTATCCGCACTCTGTAGGTGGTCTTACCTAGTCTGACGGCTTTAAATACGATCTATATGTTCATTGGAGCCCTGGTGGTCTAGTGGTTAAGAGCTCCGCTGATAACCAAAAGGTGGGCAGTTCGAATCCACCAGCCGCACCGTGGAAACCCTATGGTGCAGTTCTGACCTGTCCTATAGGGTCACTGTGAGTCGGAATCTACTCTATGGCAATGGGTTTGGTTTTTTGGTTTTATATGTTCATGACTTCTGAGTTTATATCTGGTTCAGATTTTCTCTGGACTCCAGATTCATATATCCAGCTACCTACTCGACATCTTGGCGTAGTGGTTAAGAGCTACATCTGCTAACCAACAGGTCAGCAGTCTGAATCCGCCAGGCGTTCCTTGGAAACTCTACGGGGCGGTTCTACTCTGTCCTGTAGGGGCGCTATGAGTTGGAATCAACTCAGCGGCAGCAGGTTTTACTTAACATCTCTTCTTGAATGTCTGATAGGTAATGTGCCCAAGTGAATTTTTATTTTCTCCTCCAACCTGTCCTCTTCCTAGTGTTCTGTATCTTGATCAGTGACACCACTGTCCATCCCATTGTTAAGGCCAAATGCCTTAAGAATCATTCTGACTCATTTATTTCACTTTCTGTATTCAGTCCATTAACAGTCTAATTGGCTTTATTTTCAAAATATTTTCCAAATCCAACCACTTCTTACCATCTCTCCCACCACCCGACCTAGTCCAAACCGCCGTTTCTCCATTAGACTATTGCAGTAGTTTCTAACTGATCTCTGATTCTACTTTTATGTAAGGACTATACCCAGCAGAGGAGCCCTGGTGGCATTGTGGTTAAGAGCCTGGCTGCTAACCAAAAAGTAAGCAGTGCAAATCCACCAAGTGCTCCTTGAAACCCTGTGGGGCATTTCTACTCTGTGGGGTCACTATGAGGCAGCATCAAATTGGCAGCAACGAGTACAAGTTTATACCCACAGAGCAGACAGATAAATTCTTAAAGGGAAAATTAATGCTCGTCTCGGCCATGCTCAAAACCTTCAGTGGACTCTAAGGCATTTAGAGTAAACCTAGCCTAAAAAGCCCTGCTACATATTCTGGCCCTTGTCTAGTTTTTTGTCCTTGTTTCCTTCTGTTGCCTTCCTTGCTTACTCTGTTCAGTCACACTGACCTTCTGAAACATGCCAACCACAGGACCTTTGCTCTTGCTCTTCAGTCCCTCTGCATTGTTCCTCCTCTGGGTGTCTGCACCACTTAGGAGAAGGTGCAGTGGGTAAGCGCTCAGCTGCTAACCGGAAGGTCAGTGGTTTGAACCCACCAGCTGGTCTTTGGGAAAAAGATATGGCAGTCTGCTTCCGAAAAGATTTCAGCTTTGGAAACCCTATGGGGGCAGTTCTGTTCTGTGCTATAGGGTCACTATGAGTCGGAATTGACTTGGCATTAGTGAGTTTGGTGTTTCTTTGGTCTTTGCTCCTGTAGGCTTGTGAGCGATGACTCTTATTTGCCAAATCTAGCGGCCTTTTCTCGATCCTTACCACACTTAACTGCTCCTCAGTATTTAACGTTATCAGATCTACTCCCTTGCTTTTACTTTTGTTCATTGTAAAATTAATAAGTTCTTATGGTTTAAAATAAAAGTGACAAAAGAGTACAAAATGACAAGGAAAAATCCTAGCTCCACTCCAGAAGTAACCATGGAGAATTTCTGTTGTATCTTTCTTAAGCTTTTGTAGGCATATATGCGCTTATGTAGGTATTCATTTTTTGAAAAATCACACAAATGAGCTTATCTGCATCTGTTCTGCTTGACTTTTTCACTTAGCAATATATTTTGGATATCTTCTCACAAGTAGTACGTTGATTTCTTTTTAAGTAATATTGCCACCCTTTCTTGGGGGTTTTATTTCTGTTGCCATCAAGGAGCTTTTTGGCCTGTAGTGGCTAGGTGGTTGTTAGGTGCTGACAAGTTGGTTCCGACTCAGAACAGCGCTATGTGTAACGGAACGAAACACTGCCCAGTGCTGCAGCATCCTCACAGTCATTGTTATGCTTGAGCCCATTGTTGCAGCCACTGTGTCAGTCCATCTCGTTGGGGGGTTTTACTCTTTTTCACTGACCCTCTACTTTACCAAGCGGGATGTCCTTCTCCAGGTCCCTCCTGATAATATATCCAAAGTACATGAGACAAAATCTCACCATCCTTGCCTTCTAAAGAGCATTCTGGCTATATTTCTTCCAAGATGGATTTGTTTGTCCATGTGGCAGTACATAGTATAATCAATATTCTTCACCAACACCACAATTCAAAGGCATCAATTCTTCTTCGGTCTTTCTTATTCATCGTCCAGCTTTCACATGCATATGAGGCCGTTGAAAATATCATGGCTTGGGTCAGGCGCACCTTAGTCTTTGAGGTGACATCTTTGCTTTTAAGACTTTAAAGAGGTCTTTTGCAGCAGATTGGCCCAATGCAATATGTCGTTTGATTTCTTGACTACTGCTTCCATGGGTGTTGATTGTGGATCCAAGTAAAATGAAATCCTTGGCGACTTTAATATTTTCTCCATTTATCATGATATTGCTTTTCGGTCCAGTTGTGAGAATTTTTGTTCTATGTTGAGGTGTAATCCATACTGAAGGCTATAGTCTTTGATCTTCATCAGTAAATGCTTCAAGTTCTCTTCACTTTCAGCAAGCAAGGTTATGTCATCTGCATATTGCAGGTTGTTAATAAATCTTCCTCCAATCCTGATGCCTTGTTCTTCACATAGTCCAGCTTCTCAGATTATTTGCTCAGCATACTGTTAGAATAAGTATGGTGAAAGGCTACAACCCTGTCGCACACCTTTTCTGATTTTAAACCACACTGTATCCCCTGGTTCTGTTCAAACGACTGCTTCTTGGTCTGTTTACGGGCTGTGCATGAACACAATGAAGTGTTCTGGAATTCCCATTCTTTGCAGTGTTATCCATAATTTGTTATTATTCACACAGTTAGATGCCTTTGTGTAGTCAGTAAAACACAGGTAAACATACCAGTGGGTATGAGATTGTTATGGATTGAATTATGTCCCCCCAAAATGTGTGTCAATTGTCTAGGCCAGTATTGAGTGGTCGTCTACCATTTTGTGATCTGATGTGGTTATCGTATGTGTTGTAAATCCTAACGTCTGTATGCTAATGAGGCAGGATTAGAGACAGTTATGTTAATGAGACAGGTCTCAATCTACAGGATCAGGTTCTATCTTGAGTCAGTCTCTTTTGAGATATAAAAGAGAATCGAGCAGAGAGGAGAGGGACCTCATTACCACCAAGCAAGAAGAGCCAGGAGTGAAGCGTGTCCTTTTGACCCGGGGTCCCTGGGCTTAGACGCTCCTATACTAGGTGAAAATTGATGACAAGGATCTTCCCCCAGAGCTTACAAAGAGAGATAACCTTTCCCTAGAGCTGGCACCCTGAATTCAACTTCTAGCTTCCTAAACTGTGAAAGAATAAGTTTCTGTTTGTTAAAGCCATCCACTTGTGGTAGTTCTATTGTAGCAGCACTAGATAATTAAGACAGAGATATATGCAAAAAAGTCTAAGTATAAATAAGTGTAGTTTAAGATTAGCTGTAGTAAATGACAGCATGTCAGAGCCCAGAGCCAGGGAAGTTAACTGGAACAGTCTGGCTTTCCATACTGAGTCTCTTGCCATTGATGCAGAGACTTACCATGCTAGGAATATTTGAGAAGAAATTACTGTGTGAAGTGGGACATTGGACTGCACAACCAGCAGGTATTGAAACAGAGGTAGTAGATACTTAGTCCAACTTTAAATCTGACACTGCAACTTATGTGTTACCAGGCAAGTTATTAACCTCTTTAAGCTTCACTTGAACCTCCTCATCCACAAAATGAGAGTAATACCTACCTCGTAGCACTGTTATGGATTAAACGAGATAATGTGTAAAAAGCCCGTAGAGCAGTGCTTAGGACAGAGGTTTCCAAACGTTCTTCATTTACAACTCCTTTAGTTTCTCAGTAATTTTTTAATGGTATCCCTAGACCAGAAGAGGAGCCTTGGTGGTGCGGTGATTAAGCGTTCGGCTGGTAACCAGAAGGTTGGCAGTTCATATCCACCAGCTGCTTCTTGGAAGCCCTGTAGGGCAGTTCTGCCCTGTCCTGTAGGGTTGCTATGAGTCAGAATCCACTTGATGGCAATGGGTAGACCAAAAGAAATACAGTAGGTCTGTCTATTAACTACTTAGGTTCAAGCAAATTAATAAGTCTTTAGTCCAAATAACTTAGTAGCTATTTGAAAAAATAATAACAGAAGTTGGAAAAAAATCAATATATTTCACTTTTCAGTGTGTGCCTGCCAGACATTGCACAGTTTCTCATACTTTGGAATCAGGTTGACATTGCCGCTCTCACTTCCTGTTCCACATTGATTTTGCATCATTATTTAGCCCTTTTGAGCACAGCAACCTCTGAAAACCCAGTTTTGCAAAGATGAAATCATCAAAAGGAATAGAAGGTGATTTAACGTTGAAACCATGAATTGCCTCAAGCTAGGCATTCTTGTAGTGCCTGACATATGTCAGCGATCCCCATGTTCCCTCAAGTTAAAATCTCCCTGGTGCACTGGTGAGCTTATTCACGTGTTCTGCGCTCTTACTAGGATATAGTAATCCCTCACTTACTGCGTGCTAGCTCTTCCAGTTATTGTTGTTACTACTGTGCTGTCACAGTGACTAGTACTGTTAATTAAATTTTCTGATTCCAGACAAACAGTTATTTGATGACTTTCATTTATGTTTCTGGTGTGTTTTATTAATGAAGAGTGTACATCAAAGTATAACATGTTTTAGTGGCTTGATCTTGTTTATTGATTCAACTCACTGTTTGAAATACTGGGTATTTTATCTTTATCATTTTTTTTGTTTTAGTATCTTAACAGTAACAGATGTGGCAAATATGTGGACACTGGATTCTTAGCATCTGATTTGCAAAGAATGTACAGGTAAAGAAATGTAGTCTGCAGATCCTTGCTTTTCTTTCCTACCTCTTTTAAAGTTTCTATCCTGCCTAAATTTCTAATTGCTTTTGATACCAGCTGCCATCAGATTACCAGTCTGTAAACTTGGAATTCAATTCAGTTGTACAAACATTTGTCACACACCTAATATATGCAAGGAGCCCTCCTTGGTATTGTGGGGAATGGCTAATTTTTAGCTTTCAGTATCTCTCAACTGGTCTGGATAGAGATGTTAATATATTACTTCCTACTTCATTAGAGAATTAAAACCTTCAGGCATCATCTCCCTCAGCATCCTGACTCTTTATCTAGAAATGTGTCACTCGACTATTCCTCCCACTGAAGACTAAATCCTTCTCCTGTGCCTCTAGTCCCACCCCTTCTGATATTTGCTTCATTAATTATCTGTTTTGTAAGTTTCAGTCTCTATTTTCTTTTCCTCATACTGTAAACAACTACAGATCTCTAAGTCTCTTCTAGTCTTGAAGAAAAAAAAGAGCACGCTAAAACAAAAGACCTTTAAAAATTTTGCAACACACTTGGACTAAAAACCAAAACCAAACGCATTGCTGTCGAGTTGATTCCGACTCATAGCGACCCTATAGGACAGAATAGAATTGCCCCATAGAGTTCCCAGGGAGTGGCTGGTGCATTTGAACTGCCAGCCTTTTGGTTAGCAGCCAAGCTCTTAACCACTACCCCACCGGGGTTTCCCCACTTTAACTACCACCCCCTATTTCTCCTCCCCTCCATCAGATTTTTTTAAAGAGTGGTCTAAGCTTACTGTCGTCTCTATCACTCACTCTGCTGAAATGTATGAATTGCCGTTTTCTTGTAATTTCTTTGTTTCTTTTTTTAGTCTTAGTTGATAGTACAACTCCCTACCCAGTCACTTAGGTTCAGAACCTTTGTGTTGTCTTCCCCCTTCTACCTAACCTGTACCCCCCACCCCACCACTCCCATGTGCCTGCAGTTACCAAACCTTGCTGTTACCTCTTAAATATTTCTTGGAGCCTGTTCCCTCCTTTCCCAGCACATTACTTGCCTAATCCAGACCCTCATTATTTGTTGTCTGGATTTCTGTTTCAGCTTCTAAGCTATGTCTAACCTGCCTTCCTTTAATCCAGGGGTTGGCAAACTAGGGCCCTCTGGTCATATCTGGCCTGCCACCTTTTTTTCATATGGCTCGTGGGCTAAGCATGGTTTTTACATTTTTAAGTGATTCAGAGAAAAAAGAATGTTTCATGATTCATGAAAACTATATGAAATGCCAAATTCATTGTCCATAAATAAAGTTTTATTGGGATGCAGCCACACTCGCTCATTTACATATTGCTTTCGCACCACAAAAGTAGAGCTGAGTAGTTGCAACAGAGATCATATGGCCCTCAAAGCCTAAAATATTTGCTGTATGGCCCTTTACTGAAAAAGTTTGCTGACGCCTACTTTAATCCATTGGTTCTCAAACCCATCAGTGCTCGGGCCTAATGAGACATATAAGACATAACGACAGTCCTGTGGTTGAACCTGTTTATAGAGTAAGTGTGAACACGAGAACTACAGGAGCGGCCCAATACAGATGTGTTCTGTTGGTATCTCAGATGCCATGGACAACGGTGTTGTTAGTGATTTCTGAAATGATGAACAACAGATAAGATAAAATGAAATCTCTCAGTTTATAAAGCAATTGCATTCCTAAAAAATTCAGTGTGTCTTAAAACCATGCAAAATAGACTTTGGGTTTACATGTACAGCAGATAGAGTCTAGCTTAGGCAACTGTAAACAGATTTTTCACCTACATGAGTGTCTGGCAGAAAGTTCCAAAATCACGAGGAAGCGACAGTTTTTCTTTATGTGGAATTGTTCTGCGTGTAGAAGGATACCCACCAGCCGTCGTCCTCACCCACCTAATGTCCGTAATGCTCCCCAGTCATTGCGGTCACATAAAATGCCCCCTCAGATTTTCAAAATGCCCCTGAAGGATGGTACCTCCCTTGTTGAAAATCACTGTTCTACCCCATCCTAACCACAGCCACGAAAGTGATCTCCCCAAAATGCATATTTAACCTTATTATTCCACTGTTTAATGCCCTCACCTCTCCCTCGCACGTACCCGTGATTTTCGATCACTCTACAATATAAACTCCACCTCTTCAGTGTGGTTTAAAGGCCTTCCTGGTCTGGTTCCTCCTTATCTGCCTGCCTTGCACTATCTGGGCCAGTAACACCTATGACCACTTTGTAATTGCACACACACACACACACCATGTTGTTTGTTCTTTTTCTTAGCTCATGCTGTGACCTCTTCCTAGAATCCCCTTCCTGCCCACTCCCCTTTCTCCTTCCCCCCAACCCCCCAGCCCCCCACACAGAGTAATCCAGATTCTTCTCCCTGCTCCCGTGCTTCTCTCTGTCGTTGGACTTACCGCAGTGTGTGTGTGTCTGTCTACCCCACTGGGCAGAGTACTTACAAAGCCTGAATAGCACCTTATTCATCTTCAGGGTCCCAGCCTTTGGACAATTCTTAGAGGGAGGTAGACACTCCATGTTTGTTGATTGAATTGAAGGAGTTGGATGAATGAGTGACTGAACGAATGACTATCAGTTCTCACACAGCTTATTATAAGTACTCAGAGTAAAGTGCTGTAAGAGAGGGCAGGTGAGTTCTGTGTAGGGGATTGTGACAAGTCTGGTGGAAAGGCTTGTTGAGGAAATAATTCTTGTGCTGCATCTGGAATAATAGAGAACAGGTGGCTTCGGAGAGAGCAGTTCACGCAGTCCTTGTAACATGTTCTTGCACCCTCCCTGTTCGTTATTACATCTTCCTCTAGCGCTTTCATTTTCTTTCCTTTTTATTCTTTCTTTTTTTTTGAGTGGATAATATATTTGAATAGTTTCAAAATTACGCACAGCTACTGTGAGTAATTACCAATGTAAGGTTTGCCAAGCCAGCAGGGGGTGTGCCCACATGCTTGATTTGTGGGCTTTTCTTCCCTTATTGAAAGTTAAATTTCAAAGGTATCAGGGCCATTAATACTCATTTTAGCATGAAGAAGGTTTTTTTTTTTTTTTTTTTTTTAAATCCTTGTCATTCCAGTCCCATCAAGATTGGAGTCAAATATATGGGTAGAGAAGTTTATATGTGAATTCAGTTTGCGAGAAGTGGATTCTTGGATCATTTAATAGCAGGATGCTGTAGCCCATTTTCAGAGATACTGAAATTCCGTCTCATTCTAGTGATTAGGTTTAGTGAAATGTAACAGGACAAAATAGTATCATGATAACAGGATTTATGCTAGAGTGTCCATCACGCAGTCTCTCCCCTTTTGTACTGTCAGCGTCTCTAACACACGTGGTGAGTTTTTAAATTTTCATGAGTTAGCAGAAATTTCTTGAGTGCTTATTATATATAAGTGTGTTTCATATCTAGGACATATGAAAATGAATGTGAGTCAGAAGCTCACAGTCCAGAAGAGGAGGAGGATAGATGAACAGCCACCAATGATTATAAAACAAACAATAGGCCAAATATTTCGATGCAGTGACAGTATGTTGTTGTTGTTAGGTGCCATTGAGTTGTTTTCAATTCATAGTGACTTCATGTGACAGAGTAGAACTGCTCCATAGCGGTAGTCTTTACAGAAGCAGATTGCCAGGTCTTTCTCCCTTAGAGCCACTGAGTGTGTTGAACTGCCAACCTTTTGGGTAGCAGCCAAGCGCCTGTTTACACTGGTATAGAGAAGTTTGTTTTTTTTTTGTTTAGTCCTAGAGAATGGAGGAAGGTCTCTAGGTGCACAAACAGTTTGCACCCGACTGCTAATCTAAACATTACTGGTTCAAACCCACCCAGTGGTAACATGAAAGAAAAGACTTGGTGATCTGCTTCTGCTAAGATAAAAAAAACCCAAACTCTTTGCTGTTGAATTGATTCTGACTCATGGCAACCCTATAGGACAGAGTACAACTGCCCCATAGGGTTTCCAGGGAGCAGCTGGTGGATTTGAACTGCCAACCCTTTGGTTAGCAGCTGAGCTCTTAACCACTGCACCGCCAGGGCTCCTTGCTAAGATTATAGCCCAGAAAACCCCATGGAACAGTTCTGCCCTGTAACACATCGGGTCACCGTGAGTTGGAATCAACTCGACAGCAGCTAACGACAACGGGGAATGGAGGGAGAATCTCATGTATCAATGAATGAGTTTTAGTTTTTAACATTCAAATATTCCATATAAAATGCTACAGTAAAACCTGCGAGAGTCAGAACCCACAGAAGGCAGAAACCTGTCAGAGGAGGAAAACCAAAATATCTTCCACTAATAATAATAGCAATAGAAAAGTGGTGAGACTGTACCCTGTCGAAGGTGGAAAACTCGTGAGACCTGGAAAAAACAAACCAGTTCTGTCGAATTTGGCTCTCACAGGTTTCACTGTATAAATTCTTTATGTTCTGTATATTCTTAGTTACAGAGCCCTGACGGCGCAGTGGTTTAACACTTAGCTGCTAACCAGACAGGTGCCCCATGGGAGAAAGATGTGGCAGTCTCCTTCCATAAAGATTTACAGCTTTGGAAACCCAGTGGGACAGCTCTGCTCTGTCCTGTAGGGTCACTAGGAGTCGGAATTGACTGGATGGCACACAACAACAACATCCTTAGTTACTCTAACTTTTTTTAAGTGGGTAGTTTTTTTTTTTTTTTTAAAATCTTAGCGTCATACTTGTGCTTCTGTTTTTGTTCTAGTCATATTTTCTACATTATCTTCTTAAGTTATGTAAATGTTGGCCTGCTTGGGTCTCTGTGAGTCGGAATCGACTCAACGGCAGCAGGTCTGGTTTCTTGTTTTAGCTGCCTTTGGTTGAGTCTTTTTAAATTCAGTTTAGAAAAGGGTTTCCTTTTGAGAGACATAAAGTTTAGTGCCCTGAATATTGACTCTCACTTGATAAGCAGCTCTTGCTAGATGTCCGTGTATTTCAGTGCGTATAGTAACAGATACTTTTGATTGTAGTCATATTTTGCATCCTGTTTCTCCCATTTGAATGATTTACTGACAGAAGTATCATGACTTTGTGATTTATATTCCATTTTTGAATCCATTAAATACCTGATATTTAAAAGCATAAAAACCAAAAACCCACTGTTGTCAAGTTGATTCCGACTCATAGCAACCCCATAGGACAGAGTAGAACTGCCCCATAGGGTTTCCAAGGAGTGGCTGGTGGATTCGAATTGCCGACGTTTTGGTTAGCAGCCGAATGCTTAACCACTGCACCCCCAGGGCTCCTAAAAGCATATAACTACCTTAAAAAGAAAGCCTTTGTACTGATATATTAATATTGCTTTAACATACTTTGCTTGTTACTTTTTAAAAATGGCCATGATTAAATATAGTGTTTGCTTTATTTAAAACCTTTTATTTTGATATAATTTCACACTTAGAGAAAAATTGCAAGAATAGTACACGAAGAACTCTCATGTACTCATTACCCAGAGTGTCTCTTTATATATACTACGGTATCTATTTCCTAAGAACGAGGACTTTCTTGCATAATCACAGTTCATTTTAGAAAATCAGAAAGTGTACATTGGCACAAATATCGTTTAACCCTGTATTCAGATTCAGGAGCCCTTGTGGCTCAAGCTGCTAGGCAACAGGTCCTGTCAGGTCACTGTGAGTCAGAATCAACTCAGTGGCAAGGGGTTTGGGTTTTATTCATATTTAAATTTCACCAGTTGTTTCAATGATGTCCTTTATAGCTATCGTCTCTATCTCTCTCCCCACCTCCCACTGAAATCCAGGGTCACACATTGTTCTTTCTCTTTAATCTCCTTTAATCTGGAACAGTTCCTCAGCCTTTCTTTGTTTTTCATGATCTTCACATTTTTGAACTTGACAGAGTTTTATAGAATGTCCTTCAGTTTAGGTTTTTCGGGTGTTTTCCCACGATTAGAATCAGGTTATGCATTTTTGGCAAGAATACCACAGAAGTGATGTGACCTCAGCGTACGCATAATGTCTGTCTGCAGTGTTACTTGATGATGTTAATTTTGATTTTAAGATTATATTTGCTAGATTAAGCCACTCTAAATTAATTTGAGATTAATAATTTATGCAGAGATGCTTTGAGACTGTAACTATTCTGTTTCTCATCAAACTTTCACTCACTAGTTTTAGCATAAATTCTTGTCTGAAATGTTTAACTTGAATTTAATAATGAGGAAACGTAAATCTAGATTGTTGGACATTTTACAAATTAGCTGATCTAGAGTTTTCAGAAATGCCAGACGCACGCGCGCGCGCGCGCACACACACGCACTAAAGGCTTCTAAAGAGAGGGGCCTGGGTGGTGCAGGGGTTAAGAGCTATGGCAAGCTACAGCTGCTAACCAAAACGTCTGCACTTTGAACTCGCCAGCTTCTCCTTGGAAACCTTATGGGGCAGTTCTACTGTGTCCTGTAGGGTTGCTATAAGTCATAATCAACTGGACGGCAATGAGTTTTTTTTGGTAAAGCGATGGGGGAGCCCTAGTGGTGCAGTGGTTAAGAGGTATGGCTGCTAACCAAAAGATCAGTGATTTGAACCCACCAGCCACTCTACGGGAGAAAGATGTGGCAGTCTGCTTCCGTAAAGATTTACAGCCTTGGAAACCCTCTGGAGCAGTTCTACTCTGTCCTGCAGGGTTGCTATGAGTAGGAATCGACTCAAGGACAATGTATTTAAAGAGATAGGGCAGCCAAATGCAACACATAAGCCTTGACTGAATCCTGGATTAGAGCGAAAAAAGCTGTAAAGAACATTTCGGTAAAACAATTTGGGAAATCTTAATATGGACTGTATATTAGATAATATTTTATCAATGTTAAATTTCTTGTGTGTGTTAATGGTATTGTTATGTAGGTATTGTTGTTCTTCAAAGATACCTGCTGAATATTTCGGGGTTAAATTTCTGCAACTTACTTTTAAATGGTTCTGCCAAAATGAAATTAATTGTATATGTAGAGAGAAGTAAAGCAAGTATGGGAATATGTTAGCAATTTGTGGATAGAGTAGATGGGTGATCACTACATTATTTCTCGCTTTTTAGTAGATTTGAAATTGCAAAAGAAAAAAGACCTTTTAAATAAAGAGAAAAATGAGAAAAATCACAGTCATGAAAATACAAACTTAGAAAGTTGTCTGAAAATAGGTTAATGAGCATTGTGAATACAGTGGCATATTTAAATATTTGCACAAATTTATGTGATCCTTTTAGATTGAAGTTAGTGGGAAAATATTGGTGGAGACCAGTTTACCAATCTTCTTGTTATTTTTTTCAGTGTAGACTATGGTCGAAGAAAAAAAAATGCTTTCAGGATTCAGGTAGAAAAAGGTGAGTCTTCTAGAGTTAGAGCTGAATTATCAATAACGTTATAGAAAAACGGTTTTGGCTCATCGCAGTTTTCTTTTTGTTTCAGTGTTTAACATAATTAGTACTGAGAAGAAACTTAAGGATCTAACAGAATTAGAAGGTGAAAATCTAGCAAAAAGATCAAGACAAGGTGAAGAGGATAATGAGTAAGTATGATAATGTGGAATTTTTTTTCTAAAACATGAACCTGTTCACATTATGTTCCTGCTTGTAAAACTTTGAGTGGCCCTTCATTGCCCACGGAGCTCTGCATAATCCTTACCTGACCTCTCCAAGATGTTTGCTTCAGCCATACTGAATAGCTTGCTATTCCCCTAAGAGGTCAGGTTCTTCCTTTGACTGTGTCCTTGTGTGGGTGGTTTTCTGTATCAGGAATGCTCATTTCCACTTCACAAGCTCCCACTCAGCCTTTGAGAGTCAGCTGAATTTTTATTGCCTCTGTTAGGCCCTCCTAGACTCCTTTCTTAGTGTTTCTTTGGGCCCTAGTTATGGATATTTATTATAACGCTTATCATATCATACGACGTTAAAGTTACTAGTTTACTTGCTTGCATTACCTTCGTTATCTTTGTTTTTCTCTGCCCTAATAGAATGCCAGATACATAAAAAGGTGCAAATTAATTTTGTTGTCCAAGAAATAATGTTACTGAGTTTGTTTTTAAATTTACTTTATTGAAGTATTGTTTGTCATATGATAAACTATACTTTTTTAATGTATAAATTTGATGAGTTTGACATGGGTACACCATGATATTATCACCACAAGCACAATATCAAACATTTCCGTCACTCCCAAAGGTTTTCTTGTGTCCCTTTGCGATTCATTCCTCCCTCCACCCCTGGCCTCAGGCAGCTTTCTGTCAGTGTACATTAGTTTGCGTTTTCCAGAATTTTATCTAAATAGAATCATACAGTATGTACTTTTAAATTCTGGATTGTTTCGCTCAATGTAATGATTTGGGAATGTATCCTGTTGTGTGCATCATTAGTTCATTTGCTTTTATTGTTGTGTATGTATGGATAAGCCACCATTTAACCATTTATCTGTTGGACGTTTGGGTTGGTTACACTTTGGGGCTGTTCCGTTAAAGCTGCTGTGAACATTGGTGGGCTAGTCTTCGCATGGATAGTGTTTTCATTTCTCTCGGTAAATACCTAGGTGTGGAATATCTGGGTGATGTGGTAGGCGCACATGTGACTTTATAAGCTGCCAAGCTTATTTCTAAAGTGTTAACCGTTTTCCTTGTTACTTCAGCAGTGTATGAGAATTCCATTTGTTCCACATTTTGGGAACGCTTGGTATAGTCACACACACACCAGTTACTGTCAGGTTGATTCTGACTCCCAGGTGACACCATGTGTTGCACAGAGTAGAACTGTGCTCCATAGGGTTTTCATCTTCAAGAAGCATATTGCCAGGCCTTTCTTCTGGGGCGCCTCTGGGTGGGTTCAAACCACCAACCTTTTGGTTAGTAGCCAAGAATGTAATCGTTTGCACCACCCAGGGACTCTGGTAAGGTCCGTCTTTTTAATTGTAGCCAGTGTGGTGAGCTCTTAGTGGGTCTATAGAGGTATTTCATTTGTGGTTTTAATAAGCATTTCCCTAAGGACTAATGATGTTGAACGTCTTTCATGGATGTCTTGGTTATCTAGTGCTGCTACAGCAGAAGTACCATAAGTGGATGGCTTCAACAAAGAGAATTTTATTCTCTCACAGTCTAGTAGGCTAGAAGTCCAAATTCAGGGCGTCATCTCCAGGGGAAGGCTTTTTCTCTCTGTCGGCTCTGCAGGGAGGTCCTTGTCATCAATCTTCCCTGGCCGAGGAGCTTCTCAGCGCAGGGACCCTGGGTCCAAAGGATGTGCTGTTCTCCTGGCTCCTCTTTCTTGGTGGTGTGAGGTCCCCACGTCCCTCTGCTCACTTCTCTTTTTTATATCTCAAAAGAGATTGACTTAAGACACAACCTAATCTTGTAGATTGAATCCTGCCTCGTTAATTTAACTGCCGCTAATCCCAGCTCGTTAACATCGTAGAGGTAGGATTTACAACATTTAGGAAAATCACATCAGATGCCAAAATGGTAAACAATCACACAATACTGGGCATCATGGACTAGCCAAGTTGACGCACATTTCTGGGGGACTTAGTTCAATCTGTAACAGTGGGTTTATTGGCCATTTCTTCTTGTTTTTTGTATGGGAAGTGTCTGTTCAAATCTTTTGCCCCTTTATTTTTGTAAGTTTGTACCACCCAGGGGGAAACAATCCAGTCTTTCAGCCTAAGTGTGATGTTAGCGCCAGGTTTGTTTTCATTTATTTAGTGCCCTTTATCAGATTGAAGGAGCCCTGGTGGCGCAGTGGTTAAGCAGTCGACTGCTAACTGGAAGATGGATGGTTTGAAACTACCAGCTCCTCCATGGGAGAAAGATGTGGGAGTCAACTTCTATAAAGATTTACAGTCTTGGAAACACTGTGGGGCAGCTCTACCCTGTCCGGTAGGGTCGCTATGAGTTGGAATCGACTTGATCGCAGTGGGTTGGGTTTGGTTATCAGACTGAGGACGTTTCCTAATATTTCTAGTTTGCTGAATTTTTATCATGAATAGGTGTTGTGTTTGTCAAATGATTTTTCTGCATCTGTTGAATGAGCTTATTATGGCTTTACCCTTTATTAGTTTGATGAATTACTTTGAGTTTTGAGTATTAAAGCTATCTTGCCTTCCTGTGATAAACCCTTCTTGGTCCTTTTATATATTGCTGGATTCAGTTTGCTAACTGTTTGTTAAATATGTTTGTGCAGATATCCATATTGGTCTGCTCCTCCCTCTCTCTCTCCTTTCCTCTTTTCCTTCCTTTTTTCTTTCATTCCACCTGCAGCAGCATCTTTTTGTCAAGTTTTGCTGTTCGGATATATTGCTCTCAAAATTAGTTTGAAAGTGTTCTTTTGTTCTCTGTTTTATGAAAAAGCTTGTGTAATGTTAGTGTTATTTTTTTCTTGAATGTTTGTTAGGATTCGTCCAGAATTAATCTGCACCTAGAGTTTCCTTTTTGGGAAGGTTTTTGATAAATTTAATTTCCAAAATAGACATAGAGCTCTTCAGATTTTCTGTGTCAATTTTGGTAAGGTTTTTTTTTTTTTTTTTTTTTGGTCTATTTCATCTAAGGTGTACAATTTATTGGCATAAAGTAGTTCGCAATATTCTCTTATCCTTTTAATGTTTGTAGAATCTACCGTGATGACCCCTTTTTCATTCTTGGTGTTGGTGATTTGTGTTCTCTCTTTTCTCTTTATCTGTTTAGCTAGTGGTTTGTCAATTTTGCTGATCTTTTTTTAAAAAAAAAAAAGCTAAAAAGATTTTAGCTGGTTGTTTGTCGATTTCTGCTGTTATCTTTATTATTTGCTTTCTTCTTACTTTGGGTTTACTTTGTTCTTCTAACTTCCTAAGAGGAAGCTTAAATGATTGATTTAGACTTTCTTCTTTCCTAATGTAAGCATTCAAAACTCTTAGTTTTCTTTAAGTACTGATTTTGCTACATCCCACAAATTTTGATGTTCTATTTTTTATATCATTCAGTTAAAAATATTTTCTAATTTGTCTTGTACTTTGTCTTTGACCCATGTGGTTTTTAGTTTTCAAATATTTACGGTTTTCTTCAGTTATTTTTGTTATTATTTACTGATGTTTTTTATAATACCAACACTTGCTCATTTTTTAAGGATTAGAAAGAAGAAAATAAGGAATGGAAGAAGACAAAAATTAAAATTATCCTAAATGTCATCCGGAGACAACCACTGTTAACATTTTGGTGTTTCTCCTTTATTTTTCAGTGTATGTCTATACACATTTTTAAACTTTTTATTTTGAAATAATTTCAGACTGACAAAAATAATAAGAACAGTACTCTTGTATACTCTTCCTCCTAGATTGTCTCTTTACCCTGTAACATATCAGTGTATATTTCCTAAAAACAAGAATATTTTCTTACATATTCACAGCACAGCTATCGAATTCAGGAAACTTTGGTACAGTGCTTTATCTCCGATTTCATCAATTATTCCAATAATGTTCTTGATAGCAATTTTTTTTTTTTTAATCTGGTCTGGAATATAGTCTAAGATAAGTATTATATTTAATTTTCATGTTTCTTTAGTGCCCTTTAATCGGGAATGGTTTCTTAGTCTTTAGTTGCCATTGACATTTTGAAGAATGTTTTACAGAATGTCTCTCAATTTGAGTCTGTCTCATGTTTCCTATTGATTTGATTCACTTTATATACTTTGGCTGGAATTCTACACATTGTTCTCGTTATGAATTGCTACATTCCAAACAAACCCCACAATCAGTGGCTTAAAACAACATCTGTTTAATTTTAACTCATGATTTATGGATCAGGAATACAGACAGGGATCAGCTGACCGATTCTGTTCCACATAGTGTTGACCTGGGTCACTTGGTGGTATTCAGTTGATTGCTGGTCTGATCTGGAGGATCTGAGATGTCTTTACTCATTTGCTTGGTATTTTTCTGGGGATGACTGGAGAGCTGGGATCAGCTGAGCCCTCCTACCTCTGTGTAGTTGCAGAGCCTCTCCACATAATCTTCCTGTGTGGTAGTCAGGCTTCTGACATGGTAGCTAAGGATTCCAAGAATGAACGTTCCAAGAAATAGGAGGTTGAAGGCAGCCAGTCTTAAAGAGACTGAGCCAGAAACTGCACAGTGTCACTTCTGCCATATTCTGTTGGTCAGAGCTGTCACTCTATCTGCCTGCGTTCTAGAACAGGACACACAGACTCCTACTTTTCAGTGGAAAGAATGTCAAAGAATTTGTGGTCATATTTAATCTGCCACAGTGAAATATTGTGTCCTTGTTAGGATATTACATCTGGAGACAGAAGGTGTTTGTCCTGTATTGATGATGATTTTAATTTTGATCACCTGGTGAAGATATTGCCTGGTTTGTCCACTGTGTAGTTACTATATTTTTTCTAAGTTAGTTATTTGTGGAAAGATTAACTTCTTTTGTATACGCACTGTTTTGTAAAAGCCGGCTTTTTTTTAAGCTATAATTATGAATAATTTTCACAATATTATGTATTCTTGTAGAACATGAATATTTAGATATGCACTTTTTTGCTTCACTTGGATTTACCATAATTTTCTTAACTAGGTCTGTATTCTTGGACATTTGGCTGTTTCCAGTTTTGTACTATTATATAAATAACCCCTCAGTGCATATATCTTTGTGCATATTGCATATTGTTTTCTTATGCTAAATTCCTGGAAGTAGAATTTCTAGAGTAAAAGAGGTTCATATTTTTGAAATTTCTGGAACAAATTGCCCTTCAAAAAAGGTTGCTTTGATTTGTACCCCACCAACTTTTGTTTAAAGGGTGCCCATTTCTCTGTTCCTTTGCAACCCTAGTTATACTGTTGTTTAACCTTTGCCAATTTTATAGTTAAAAATTTAGTCATATCCTTATTTGTAATTTTTTTTATTGTGGTGCAAATATACAGAAGAAAACATTTCACTTAATTCAAATATTTCTACGTGTACATTTGAATGACGTTGATTCCACCGTTCATGTCTTTTTCCTAATCCTGCTACTATTAATGTAAACTCAGTGCTCCCTTATTTGTAATTTTTTTGATAACTAGTAAGGTTAAATTTTTTTGGCACTTTCATGTTTCCTTTGTCTGTTATGAGTTCTGTTTCGTTTGAGAGGTACTTGAATTTTCCTTATTATCAGAGCTCTTTGTTTAAAACATTGGCTCTTTTTTATATGTATTGCAAATGCTTTTCCCATTTTGCCATTTGCTTTTTATTTTTCTTTATAGTGTCTTTTGATTAGAGAAGTTTTCAGTTTTTACCTAGTCAACTCTTAGAAGTTTTTTTCTTTGGTTTCTGCTGGTAAGCTTAGAAAGACTTTCTCTGTCACAAGGGTATATAATCACCTATGCTTTTTTTCCTATTCCTTTGAATTATGTTTAACTCCCTTTTCCAGTTGGAATTACTTTTATTTGTAGGACATGAATTGTAAGGCAGAATTATTTTTTTTCAAATAGTTGAATAATCCACCCTCATTCCATTTATTGGAAGTGCCCTAATATTGATTGAATTTAATGAATAAAAACAGAATTCATATCTTTTTATGTAGCATTCACATAGACCTTTTTTATTAGGAAAGGTCTTTTTTTTAAAATTATTTTCTAAATAATAGCAGTCCTGTAGTTACTTGAAGCCACAGATTTAACTTTTGATTACAATGAACTGAGACTACGTTCTCCAGACCATTTGCAGTTATTAGGATTTATACTTATTTTTGCCACATCATAAGGAAAGTTCTTTGATCCTTTATTCCTCATGAACAACCTTGAATAAGTTGCATTTGATCATATGGCTTGGTCATGCTGACTTTGTAAACTTGTTACTTAACACACTTAATTATGACTTGTTGTTGTATTTTTTCTATTTGAGTTTGACATTCCTAAATGAAACCCTTGGGTTTGATGGGAATTTGTGTTTCATTTTACTTATTACTAGATTAAAATTAACCATAGTTTATTAAGCACTTACTATGTACTAACGACTGTGCAGGCATTTGTTTAATCCTTTAATAACTGTGAAATAGGTATTATTTGTCGTCTTCATTTTACAGGTGAGGAAGCTGAGGTTCATGGTGGTTAGTTACGTAGAGGCTAGTAGCTGGTAAAGCTGGACTTTGAATCCAGGTTTCCCTGGTTTCAAAACCTGTGCTGTTAAGCACCATACTCTTTTGTCTCAGTGAATTGTCTTGTTTTGGGTAGTAATTTTATTTGGAGGTGGGAAAAAAGCCTTTAAAACTTTTTTTTTCCTCTCTCTTTACTAAGGTATACTGAAAGCAGTTCTGATGATGATTCAGATATGAAAGATTACCCAGATTCACAGGTAAGTCAAACATTTAGTTGACCTATTTTGATTCTTATTGTAATCATTGTTAGTCCTTCTTGAAAAATTCAGTAAGCAATAAAATAAGAGACTTTGGACATCATCATCACTAATAATTAAATACGTTCTATGTAGTGTTGTTGAATTCTTGGATTAGCCATCCTTCTGGTGTATGTATTTAAAACCAGTTATGCAGGAAAAAATAAAGAGAATGGCCAGAAATAAGAAGGGAAATTAATAGTAAAAATGGAGAAGAGGATGTATTTTCTGCCAAGGAGCTGGTGTTGTCAATGAATAGGCTTGTTTTTAAAGAGGAGAATAGGAATATATGAAATTACTTATAACTTGCTATTTTTTTCTGTCTTGGTAATTCATTTTTTGAATTTTAGTAACAAAGTAATTTCAATACTCAGTTTTGAATTGTTGGGATAGTAGTGACTTTCATTGTCTACCAGCCTATTTACACACTTATACTTCCGTTTATTTATTTGACATTTTTCAAAACAATGTTTTCCAAATTAAAGGAATTAAAAAAAAAGCTTCCTAGGCCCTATTTCAGACCTAATCAATCAGAATTTCTAGAGGTAATGATACCTGAGTAGATATTAACTACTGTTTTGAAACACATTTATGTAGAGCAAAACAGATATTAATTGTTTTTTTATTTTTAATGGAGCTTGAAGACATACTGAGTGAAATAAGTCAGTCACAAAAAGGACAAATATTGTATGACCTCACTTACATAAAAAGACAAGAACAGGCAAATGCATAGAGGCCAAAGTTTACTAGTGGTTACCAAGGAGGGAGGGGAAGAGAAGGGTTATTGCTTACAGAGCACCGAGTTTCGGTTTATGATGAAAAAATCGCATTGATTACGGGGAAAGGTTACACAGCCAATTAATGTAACTGATGTCAATAAGTTGTACATCTGTACAAAATTAAATTGGCAAATGTTGTGTGATAGATATATTTATAACAACAACAACAACAGAAAAAGAACAGCCACTGAGGTTGCTTGTGTACAACCAGACACCTCATGGGATTTAGTTTCTTGGTTTGGAGATTTAGGGTCATGGTTTCATGGGCTATCCCAGTTAATTGACCTGATAGCGTGTTTAGTGCTACTGTTCTACCTCCTAGTTCATTGCATAGTGCCTGGGATTTTAAAAGCTTACAGGCTGCCATGCAAGGCACAACAATTGATCTCTGTTCACCTGGAGCAACAGAGGAAGGAGAGGCAGGAATAGGAAGAGGAAATGGAATGTGTGGCTAATTGTCTCCATGAACAACTGCCTCCTTTGACATGAGATCAGAAGTGGATGGTGCCCAGCTACCATTACTGGATGTTTTGATCAAAGATTCTATAGAAAAATCCTGATCAAAAGTGGGAAAATGCAGAACAGAATTTCAAATTCTTATGGAATCCAGGCTTTCTGGACGCACTGAGGCTAACTGAACCCCTGGTTAAAGCTGTTGCCCTGAGATCATCTTTAAACCTTAAACCAAAAATATCCCCTGAAATCTTTAAGCTAAACAATAAACCAGAAAACCAAACCCATTGCAGTTAAGTCGATTTTAACTCATATAGCAACCCTACAGGACAGAGTAGAACTGCCCCATAGGGTTTCTAAGGCTGTAATCTTTACAGATTCAGATTGCCACATCTTTTTCCCTTGAAGCAGCTGGTGGGTTTGAACTGCTGACCTTTTGGTTAACAGCCAAGCACTTAACCACTGAGCCACCAGAGCTCCTAAACCAAACAGTAGTCTAGCTTAATTAGTAAAGAATGTCTGCCTTGAGCATTGTGCTCTTAAAAAGTATCTATATGGAATCAAATTGACAACAGCAACTGGAAAGATTAGACAGGAAACTTAGGGGCCTGTATGTTTATATTAATGGTGGGGGAAGCAGTTGAGAAAAGGAGTTTGAGAATGGTTGCACAATAAAGAATGTAACCCATGTCACTGAATTCTGCATGGAGAAATTGTTGAATTGGTATAAGTTCTGCTGTGTATATGCCTAACAACAACAAATAAAAAAAAAAAAGACCATCAGATAATAAGCCCAATTTTATAGTAACAAGCTGATGAGGTTTAGGTACTTTGCTGTATTTGCATTAATGTTTTTAATACACATTCTCACTGTAAAATAAACAAAATTGCAAGTTTATTATAAATAATTAAAATATCACTGAAATAAATGATGCAGAAAATAGATCTTTATTATTCCCCTTGCCATAAATGAGCACTGTCAGAAATTTGGTACGTGGTCATTGAGAATATTTTTCTTTTAAACCTATGTTCTTAATCACGATTCGGCACCTCCTCTTTATTCATTTATCTAGTTATTTTTAATTACCTAAATGCATTGTCATTAAAGCAACTGTCTTTAGAAGAAAATATTAGTTATCTTTTTTACATCAGTGGGAACATATTTTTCTTTGTATGAGTCAATATTTATTGCATTGAATTGAAGGCTTCATGAATAAATTTAATAAGTCATGTTAAACCTTTATATCTTTCTACTTTGCTATTAAGTATGCTCGTGTTGTGTAGAGAAGAGAGTTAGTATGCATTTTCATCTTTGGCCAGGCTTGTTACGTGATTTATTTTGATTCTATCAAAGTCCGTGCATAGTAGTGTGTTTGGTAATTTGGGGTGAAGAATAATGTGATGTTGGCCATCTTTGATTTTATTAATGTTATTTATGTATTGGTTATTTATGTATTCGTCCATTAACTTGGAGTGGGGGGTACATTTTTTTAGATAGTAAGAGCTTGTTTGTGAATCATCTTATTGTGAACATTACGTTTTAGAAATGTAAATGCTGTGGGAGAAGTAGAAGACAGGACATATGTAGAAAATTTATTAATAGAGGTGGGTAAACTTTCACGAGCACCTGTTGAATAATTTGTACTAAAATCATGTTTTTAACAGTCAGCCAATCACATGAACAGTTCCCTGCTCTCCTTGTATCGGAAAGCAAATCCTGATTCTGTTCCAAATACTTCCAAGATGGAGCAAAAAGAAACCACCACTTCAACACCGCGGCTAACTTCCAAAACAGGCTCCATTCCTTTGAAGACCTCTGCTACAGTTTCTGAAGGAGGATGGTTTATTGACAAAACCCCAGGTGGAATGAAAGACAGTTTATTCTTGGACCTATCAGATGAGACAAGTAATCATGAGAAGCCAGTATCTGAGATACAGGTATCTTTGTTTTGAAATTCTAGCCCGGCTTAGTTGGAATATGTTACAGTCTTCTCATTGAGTATCATATCAAGCAGATGCTTGTGTTTTGTAAAAGAATAGCAATTTTGAAATACATACAGAATTTGACCACTGTCCACTACGTCCATAATTTCCATACTAATTCAGGCTTCTCCTGTTTCTTGCCTTAACTGTTGTAATCACCTCCCAACTGGAATCTGTGTCCATTCTTGGTCCCCTAGCTTATTCTTCACACAGAGTAATCTTTTTACAAGTTAAATCAGGATGTCATCATTCTACTTAAAACCCTCCAATGGCTTAATTCTGCTTGAAACCAGAGATCTTACAGTTGCCAGTAAAGCCCTGCTGCCTCTTTAATCTCATCTCCTACTACCCTTTCCCCTGTACTTCACTTCAGCCACAGTGGCCTCTTGCTGTTTCTAGCCTACACCAGGCATTTGCTGGAACACTCTCTCCCCACACTCACATGGCTCACTCGGTCACTGCTCACACATCATCTTGTCAGAGAGGCCTTACTTGACTTAGGGAAATAGCTCCTCACTGGGTGCTCTGTTTCCTAACCCTGCTTTATCTTTTTTCTTAAAGCACTTGTAATCACCTGACTTACTGGATAATCGCTTAGTTTTTGTTGTTGTTTTCCTCTACCCTCTGTCTCCTCCCACTGCCGTGTAAGCCCTAGGAGAGCAGGACTTTGTTTTGATCAATAATGTGTCTAAGCTGAAGTATCTCTAGCATGTCGTGGTCAGTTAGCTGAATTTATGCCTAAGGAACTTCCTGAAATGCATTTACTAATAGTGAAAAAATAGCCCCTCTGGGTATGTATAACTGAGAGTTGATAGTTTTAGGTAGAAGGGAGGGTTGCCACTGAAATAGTAATGTGGTTTGTTTTCAGTTTAGGATAATCCCTTGAAGGATCGTACATAAATGGATATGATATGAAAATACAGAGAATAAGCAGGGTTTTTTTTTTTTTTTAAACTCTTTAAATGAAAATATATGTAAATAAAAGTAAAGTTTGATGAATTATCACACGATGGCTACGTTCTGCAGTGACTCTAATGCTTGGCAAGATGAGAAGGGGTTTCAGACAAGCTTTGTTGTGATACAGTGGGCAGACTGTGCTCTAGGCTCGCTGTCTACTGTGGTACGTGCTAGACACACGTGGCTGTAGAGCGTTTGAAATGTGACCAGTGCAACTGAGTAGCTGAATTTTATTTAATTTAAATTTAAAAACTGATAGTTCAGTTATTGGAAAACTTTTAAGTATGTTTGGGACAACATGAGTATGTGACTCTACTTTTTCAGCTGGAAATTTGACGAAGCTGTGTATAAGTCCAGTAATTCCCATGAAATTTAGTGCTGTAAATGTAAAGTACACATTGTCTTTTTGAAGACTTACCACATAAAAAGAATATAAACTGGCTTATTAATAATTTTTCACATCGAATTATCTGTGGAAATGATAATATTTTGGATCTGTTACATTAAAACATTATCAAAGTTAATCACCCTTTTTCTTTTTTAAAATGTGGCTGCTAGAATATGTAAAGTTGCATCTCTGGCTCACACTGTGTTTCTGTTGGACAGCACTGCTCCAGGTGGTTTCCAAGAACCAAGCCCTTAGATTTGGAAAACTGTCCCCTTTTGATTTATATTAATGTGACTTTTCCAGATCTCTGTGTTTTAATCATCCATCTGTAGAGAACATTGTCAGGGTTGGCAAGGTCAAGAAACGTGTTTGACTGTTCTGTTGAATTATACTGTTTTATGGCTGTCAGAAAGAGGATACCTAAGCAGCTGTACGGCCCTACTTAATTCAGTGATTTATCAGACGTCAGACGAACACCAACACTGCAGAGGCCTCAGTGAGGGTGAAAGATGGGTGCTGGTGTCCTGACTCAAGCTCACAGTTCAGTGAGGGAGACAGACGAATGCAGCGTTCTGGGAGTGTGAGGAAGAGAGAAATTCTAACAGGCAGAATCTGGAGCAGAGGTTTGCACGTGTTCGCATTTAAAGTGAGTATTAAAGTAGGGAAGAATGACATTCTCAGCACAGGCCAACCTTGAGCAAAGCAGTTGGGAGTAGCCAGCAGAGGTGAGGGAGCTCTAGTGGTGCAGTGGTTAAGAACCCGGCTGTTAATCAAAAGGTTGGCAGTTCAAATCCACCAGCCGCTCCTTGGAAACCCTAGGCGGCAGTTCTCCTCTATCCTGTATGGTTGCTATGAGTCAGAACTTGGCTGCAGTGGGTTTGGTTTTAGTTTTTAACAGAGGTGAAAGTTCTGGGGTAGGGATGAATTTCTTTATAATGCTGATCTCAAAAATTTAGGTATATTTAAATTTCTTTTCTCTCTAGGATTCCAAAGATTCTTCTCTTCTGGAGAGTGATAAAAAACCAAAAGGTAGGCTAAAGAGCAAAGGAAGCAAAAGGAAGAAAGAAGATCTTCAAGAAGTGGATGGAGAAATAGAAACTGTCTTGCAAAAGAAAGGTGAGATACGTGTCTTGTGGGTGGTTGAGTTTGCTTTGAGAAGAAATCACTCTCTCCCATGCTGTTTTGCTTGGAGGGCTCTCTGTATACGGAGACTTTTATTACAAAATATTTCAGTATCTAGTGGCCCTTTGTTTTCTTGAAGATTAGCAAACGTAGTTATGAGTTATTACTAGTCTTCATCTCCCTCTTCTGCTTGGCAGCTAAAGCCAGGGGGCTAGAATTGCAAATCTCCAATGTGAAGTTTGAAGATGTTGGGGGCAATGATATGACACTAAAGGTGAGTTCAGATTCAGAATTCTACATCAAATGGGTATATTGCTAATCTGTCATATGAACAAAGCCTACCTCTTTGTTTTTAAAACGAGCTGGGTATAGAAAAGGAGACTGGGAAAGTGAGAAGGGCAAACCTGACCTGTATCCTGCAAGGTACTGAGGGGTAAACGAAGCATATTGTCTGCGTTTCTCACCATTTTAATTAGAGTGTACTAAGATGCATACTTTGTCAGTAATATATTAGTAGGACGAGAATAATGGTTACTATTTATTCTTAATCTCTCCTCTGTTCTAGTTACCATGCTAGTTACTTTTCATTATACCTGCAAGATATATAAAAACAAAAAAAAAAATTGCCATCGAGTCGATTCTGACTCATGGCGACCCCGTGTGTGTCAAGAGTAGAACTGTGCCCCATACGGTTTTCAGTGGCTGCTTTTTTGGAAGTAGGTCGGTCACCAGGCTTTTCTTCCGGGGCACCGCTGAGTGGACGCGAACCTCCAACATAGCTGTTAGCAGCCGAGCATGTTAACCGTTTGAATATTACAGCCTATGAAACGAGAGCTTAGAAAGGTCTAGTGACTTGCCTGAAGTCACGCAATAGGGACCAGAACTGAGATTCAAACCCAGGTCTAAAGCTTATACTCTCTCTACTATATTTTGCTGCTTCAAAGAATAGGACACTTAATTCCACTTGGTTATTTCTCTTGGACTGTGAAAGATGTTTTTCCTGCTTATTCCCTGCCAGGAAGTCTGCAAGATGCTCATACACATGCGTCACCCGGAGGTGTACCAGCACCTGGGCGTCGTCCCCCCTCGAGGGGTTCTCCTTCACGGGCCCCCAGGCTGTGGGAAGACATTACTTGCTCAAGCAATTGCTGGGGTGAGGCTGACACCTGTATGCTCTTGGTATTTCTGTCATTTTTTTCTCCTTGATGAACTTCAGCTAGACTTGGCATCCCTCAGGAGGAGAATATGGCCGTTAAGAACTGACCCTCTTTTCATGTGATCTCTTTCATACAATACATTTTTTAAAAATACATCCAGTTGTTATTTATATGGGAAGGATTTGGTGGAAAGTGAAATAATATAGCCACAAACAACCTCCCCCCCCCCCCCCGCTTTTTTTCAGTATGTAGTTTACTTTTTAGTTACTTCTCTTAACAGTGATTTCTCTTTAAGCCAGTGGTCTCAAGAGCAGTAAAATAAGAAAACTAAAATTGTATTTTTTGTAGAGCTAAATTTATTCAAAATTTTAATTCAGAGTTATGTTCTTATACTTTTTAGTGTTAAAACTGCCTTTCTTTCTAAACTGTTGATGATAGATACTTAACTTGGCAAAATATAAAGTTAGCCGTCTTATTTTAGCCTGTCAGGTTTTTCAGGAATTGTATTGGAGAGTGAAATACAAAACGTTCAGGTGACTTCAGTTAGAAGAATACGTACTATTCCG
The DNA here is from genome assembly GCA_030035585.1 of Dugong dugon. NCBI lineage: Eukaryota > Metazoa > Chordata > Mammalia > Sirenia > Dugongidae > Dugong > Dugong dugon. The sequence continues at coordinate 13,669,168 of CM057469.1, read as the reverse complement.
GTCACTAAAGGCTAGTGCTCTATGAAAGAAAGTAGCTTTTCTGGAGGCACTTGATAGTTGTGCTTCTTTTATTCATTTACTGAACAACATTTACTGAACAAATCTTTATTGTCTGCTGTGTGTCAGACATTGGGATATATTGGTGAGTCCAGCCAACCGAGGACTTATCTTTAGGGAGTTCTCAGTCTGGGTATGTGACAGATGTTAAATAGTCATACAGATAAATACTGCAGAGAGTTACATTTACAACAAGTGGAAGACAGAAAAGTGTTGAGTGCGTAAATGAAATACTCCAGTTAGATTTGGGAGTCAAGATAGTTGAGGAAGTAAAATTTCAGGGTAGCCAGATAAACGAGGAAGAGTTAGCCAGACTAGTTGCCATATGTACCGGTGGGACAACAGTGGTTTCTCTTCCTTGTCTTAAAGGGCCTGCTTTCTCTCTCTAGTAACTTGCTATTCTCTAAGTTAGGGTGGAGAAATGTTAGTAAGATATGTGGGGATAGCTGTGTCACAAGCTGTTCTATTTCCTATCCAGCAGATTAGTGAACAGGTAAAATTATTTTGCTCAGTTCTAAGTGGAGGAATACATACATATTGAGATTCAAAACCCTTTAGTCAGAAGAGATAATCACAAAGTTCCACAGTCACGTATCTGTAAAGTAAAAACAGGCAGAAGGTGTCGCGTTAGATATGTTTAATTAAAACCCATAGATTGTTAAATAATGTTTTTCATTGGATCAACACAAAAAAGATAAAGTTCCTCAGAAAATGAGTCTTTTTAAAAAATGCCATTTTGATGGGGAGACTGAATAAGGAAAATGTAGGAAAGTTAAAATTTGAAAATTTGATCATTGTTTTATGTATTTGTGCATAGGAACTTGACCTGCCAATTTTGAAAGTCGCTGCTACAGAGGTTGTGTCTGGAGTGTCTGGAGAATCTGAACAGAAGCTGAGAGAACTATTCGAACAAGCAGTGGTGAGTCAGCTTATGACTTTAATGTCGGGTTGTCAAATGTCGTAAGATTATATAGATGAACCTGTTTTCTCTAACATTAGTGTCTGTTAACCCATTCATTGGCCGTTGCTTTGCAAACATGGTAATTTGCTACTGATGATGGTTAAATATTTGAAGTAGATTTAATAATACAGATTGTTAGATAAAATAATCTGTTTAATCTGAAATCAAATGTAAATATAATTGGTGAGAAATTCTGGGCTGCAGCCAGCAGTCATATGTTTGTGATATTTTTATTCACTTCTACTTTCCTCAGCTTAGGCTTGACAAAACAATTTACAAGCAATGTGCACATTTTTTAACCTTTAGGATTATCATTTTAGAAAAGCAACTATAGAAACGCCAAGATAAACTCTTCTGTTTGTATAATTGAAGCTGTGAAAACATAATTCTGTAACCAGATTAACTGAAGATTGGATTTTATCCTGATTGCAGTTCGTGTTACTAAATCTGGAAGTTTAAGAACTTCCCCGGAAGATGGTGGTTTGTGTCCAGTAAAGTTTTATCTTCAGTATAGTGTAGTGGTTAAATGTCTGTACTTTCAGGTCAGAAAGCTGGCTTCATATCCCTTGTCACCCCACTGTTTGTGTGATCCTGGACAAGAGACTTGACCGCTCTAACTCAGTTCCCGCACTAGTAGCCTGAGGTAGTAATAATACCAAGGTCTCGTGGGGTTGTTGAGAGGATTAACTGAGAAGATTCTTTTAAAAGCATTGATGTAGTGCTTAGCACACAGCTAGTATGCACACTTCAACAGTCAATAGTCATCATGGCTGATGAGTAAAACATGGTAAAAGTTCAATTTCATGCCATTATTTGCACCCCAAATAGGTAGAGGCTGGTGTACATGACCAATACAACTGTAAAGGCTGATATGAAATTAGAAGAGAAATTGTATTTTTGCAGTAACTGAGAAAGTATTTTACAAAACAGTGAGAACGGAGGGGCCACCTACTTGGTTTGACATGAAGACATTAAAAAAGACGTGGGGAGGACAGCGAAAGGATGGGAAGGGCACCGTGCCAAGCAAACTAAACTCCTTCAGTGTCCCTGTTTTTCAGAATGAGCTTGTTTTAATTGTTAAATTGGCATGCACAGCCAGAGGACAAGTAGTAAATTTTGTGTGTTTAGTAAACACAATGATGGATGAAGATAAAGAGACAATGGTATCTTTAGGTTGTTAGTTTTGTGTTTAAACGTCCTTCTGTATATGTTAACCAGTGCAATGCCTGACAGTAGGTGCTCAATAAATACATTGTCTAGCACCCACCCTTTTGGCCCCCTGTTACAGAATGAAAGTGAATACAATTAAATGTATGGTTGAGAGAACAAAATGGTCAGATCAGATCAAGCGGTTCTTTGTTGAAAACTGTGCTTTCTTCAGGCTAGATCCTGATGACCGTCACTTACTCTTTCTTCCTCTTTTTTCTCATGCAGTTTTCCAGGTCACCATCAAATACTAATGTGCTTACTTTCTGAGACATGCTGTCTGTAACTTTACTCCTTGGTTACTGAGTAATGCATCCAGCAGTCACAGGTGCTCTTTTGCAAACACTGTCATGAGGATTAGGGAAAGAGCTAGCTAGTGATGGGCCAGACTTCTTTCTCTTTACAATGTGGTGGTCCTCGTGGTTTTGGGGTGTCTTAGCCAGACTACCAGTCTGGATCTTAGCAATCATCTCCCCTCCTACCACTAAATAACTGAGAATGAACCGTGCTTTAGACTGAAAATCTAGATGTTTCTACTTAAATTTTTCATTTTAACTAATCCTTGTATCTTAATCTTAACTTATTCTTCCTGAACCCTACCTGGTTTATCGCTGAGGGTGATCATAACCCACACTGATGTGCTGAAGGTATTACATTCTTCCTTATCCAATATAGTCTTTAAAATGAGCTTCTGATGCTTCTTAAATTCCTCTTACAGCAGATCCCACGGAAAAGCTTGGATATTTTTATACTGGTAGAAACACTCATACAACATTTTGTAGTAAGCGTGGGTTTTCTAGTTTAAAGTTTACAGTCTTATTGTTTATAGACTGACATTTCATAGCATAGCAAATATGTGTAATTTACAGAAGAATTTCATTAGATTTATCATCACAAAACATGAGAAAACTATAAATGCGTTACCGTGTGTGCAGTCTTTTACGGTCCTCTTCTAAGCATGGTACGCAGATAAAAATTAGAAGTAATATATGTGAACTGCCTTCTTTAGATACTGTTCTTCTGCATTATTCTTTTGGTGAGTGATTGTTAACCTTTAAGATTTTAAAAAATGTATATAATTCTTAACTGAGGAACCCTGGTGGTGCAGTGATTAAGCACTCAGCTGCTAACTGAAGGGTTGGTGGTTCGAACCCACCAGCTTCTGTGTGGCAGAAAGATGTGGCAGTCTGCTTGCATAAAGATTACAGCCTTGGAAACCCTGTGGGGCAGTTCAGCTCTGTCCTGTAGGGTCCCTGTGGCTTGGAATCCACTCCACAGCAATGGATTTGGTTTTGGTTTATATACTTAACTACACTGCAGTATAGAGAATGTATTTATGATTTTCTTGTGATATTCTTATTTCTAGTCAAGTGCACCATGCATCCTTTTTATTGATGAAATTGATGCTATTACCCCCAAAAGAGAAGTTGCTTCAAAAGATATGGAACGAAGAATTGTAGCCCAGCTCCTTACCTGCATGGATGGTCAGTTTAAAATAATGAATTTGTTTTGAATTAATAAGTTAGTAAGATAAGTAATACATGAAAATATTATAAAACATTCAAATAGAGTAAAACTCAAATAGTGTAAAAAGCGGAAGCCTTTTTTTTTTCATAGTATTGCGGTTAAGTTTTATCTTAGTTTTTTTTAAATGTATTTATATACATATATGTGTGTACTAACGTGATTTTGTTTTTTACACCGCTAGGATTGCACCATACAGATTGTTCTGTAACTTGCAATTGTACCTTAACCATCTGTCTTGGAAATATTGCCATTTTAATGCATTTAGTTTTACTGCTTTTTAACTGCTGCATGGTATTCTGTAGGACAGCTTTACCATAAGGTATTTAAGCATTCCTGCTTTGATGAATGCTTATTTTCAGTTTTTTTGTGTAAAACAAGCTGTAGGGAATATCCTTGAGTGGACCTTTTGGTGTACATGTATTTCTAAGATAAATAGTAGAAACTGAATTGATGGTTGAAGAGTATACATTTTACATTTCTGTAGGAACTGGCAAATTCCTTCTGAAAAGGTTTTGTAGTTTACATTTTCATCAATAGTATGAGAGACTCCCTTTTTTCAGATCCTTGGTGACATTGAATGTTATCAGTTGTTTTTCTTTTTCCAATCTGATGGGTGAAAAATAGTATCTTGGTTTGTTTTAGTTTGCATCATTTTCCTGATTACTACTGAGATTTCACATCTTTCCATATTTTTTCTGGCTATTTGTATAATCTCTGAATTGACTTTTCTCATCTTTTACCTGTTGTTCTATTGAGTTATCTTTTAAAAATTCATTTGAAAGAGTCTTTTAAAATATTATGAAAACAAATCCTTTGTTAAATATGTTGCAGTTATTTCCTTCCTGTCTGTAACTTGTTTTATAATTTTGTTTAATGGTTTCTAAATAAAAATTTGGGGGGTAGGGAATCAGCGTAACTAGAACTTTGGAACTAGATCCCGCCCACTTTCATAGGGTGCGTGTTCTGTGTACACAGAAGAATGTGTCGTAGTACATGTTTTGGGTTTCTTGTGGTGCCAACTTATACGTCGCTTATTCTGTTGTTTTATTGTTATCTGAAATGTTCTTGGCATGTTGTTAGGGCCTGTATTCTGAATCACCATATTTCACTGAAGCTGCATTGTCACCAGTTGTTAGATACATCATTTTTTTATTTACTTCTAAAAACCAAAAAAAAAAAAAAAAAAACAAGCCCCAAACCTGTTGCTGTCGAGTGGATTCCAGCTCATACTGACCCTATAGGACAGAGTAGAACTACCCCATAGGGTTTCCAAGGAGCAGCTGGTGGATTCAAAGTGCCGACCTTTTGGTTAGCAGCCGAGCTCTTAACCACTGCACCATCAGGGTTCCTCTTCTTTACTACATGTTCAAAATTATTTCTAGAATTACTATTGCAGAACACAAACATTATCAGAAAAACCTTTGATGACTTCCAGTTGGCCAAAGAGTGTACTATGAATTTCTCATAGCTTGGCGTGTTGTCATTGTTGTTGTTGTTAGGTGTTGCTGAGTCGGTTCTGACTTGTAGCGACCCTGTGTAGAACAGAAGGAAACACTGCCCAGTCCTGCACCATCCCCACAGGTGTTCTTATGCTTGAGCCCACTGTTGTAGCCACTGTGTCAATCCATCTCTTTGAAGGTCTTCCTCTTTTTTGCTGACCCTCTGCTTTACCAAGCATGTTGTCCTTCTCCAGGGACTGGTCCCTCCTGGTAACATGTCCAAAGTACATGAGACAAAATCTTGCCATCCTTGCTTCTAAGAAGCATTCTGGCTGTACTTCTTCCAAGACAGATTTATGTGTTCTTTTGGCAGTCCATGGTATATTCAGTATTCTTCGCCAACACCATAATTCGAAGGCATCAGTTCTTCTTCGGTCTTCCTTATTCATAATCCAGCTTTCCCATGGATATGAGGCAATTGAAAATACATGGCTTGGGTCAGGTGCACCTTAGTCCGCAAGGTGACATCCTGCTTTTTAACACTTTAAGGAGATCTTTTGCAGCAGATTTACCAAATGCAATATGTTGTTTGATTTCTAACGCCAGGTCTTTGTATATTTTGTTATAATACTTTGTTTTCTGGAGCTGCCGTTTGAAATCTTCTGTTCAGCTCTTTTACTTCATCATTTCTTCCATTCGCTTTAGCTACTCTACATTCAAGAGCAAGTTTCAGAGTCTCTTCTGACATCTATTTTGGTCTTTTCTTTCTTTCCTGTCTTTTTTAATTACCTTTTGCTTTCTTCATGTATGATGTCCTTAAAGTCATTCCACAACTCATCTGGTCTTTGGTCATTAGTGTTCAACTCCTCAAATCTGTTCTTGAGATGGTCTCTAAATCAGGTGAGATATACACAAGGTCGTACTTTGGCTGTTGTGGACTTGCTCTAATTTTGTTCAGCTTCACATTGAACTTGGGTATGAGCAATTAATGGTTTGTTCCACTGTCGGCCCTGGCCTTGTTCTGACTGATGATATTGATCTTCTCCATCATCTCTTGCAGATGTAGTTGATTTGATTCCTGTGTATTCCATCTCACGAGATCCGTGTGTATAGTCACCATTTATGTTGTTGAGAAAAGGTATTTGCAATGAAGAAGTCATTGAAATTGTGAAATTCTGTCATGTGATCTCCAACGTTTCTATCACCAAGGCCGTATTTTCCAACTACCAATCCTTTGTTTCCAACTTTTGCATTCCGGTCACCAATAATTATCAACGCATCTTGATCGCGTGTTTGATCAATTTCAGACTGCAGAAGTTGGTAAAAATCTTCAATTCCCTCATCTTTGGCCTTAGTGGTTGGTGTGTCATTTTGAATAATAGTCATATTAACTGGTCTTCCTTGTAGACAGACATATGGATATTATCCTGTCACTGACAGCATTGTACTTCAGGGTAGATCTTGAAATGGTCTGACTTCATACTACCTTATTACCTGTGAGGGAATATAACCATGGATTCCCTGCTGCTCAGTCCTGATTCATTTGAGAGAAACAGTACTTATAAAAGATAAACTTGAGGCTCTGCATTCTGTCTGTTCCTGAAGATCTACCTCTAGATAAATCAGAGCAACTGAATACGCTTCTGTCTCCCACCCCCATCCCGAATTAATGCCATTCGCCTACTTTGAGAAATATACTGCTTTGTCTTCTGCATAGTCCCTGTTGTGGGGCTGCTCACCTTGCCTAAGTGAGCCATGCATGTTCGCACCTCTGTACTTTCACTCGCACTGTTTCTTCTGCATGGAATTTCATTCACCTATTTCTCTGCTCATTGAAATCCTACTTACCCTTCAAGGCTTTTCTGAAATATTGCCTCCTCCATGAAGCCTTCCCTGATTCCTCACTCAGAATTGGGAATATTTTCCAGTATGCTACCACAGTGCTTTGTTTATACCTGGTATTGCACTTTACAAAATTTGTGTTACATGCTGTTTTCTATATGCATGCTTAATGTCTCTCTGTAGGTTGTGAACTACTTGGGAATAAAGTTTGTATTGTATTTATCTTCCCCAAAATTTCACATTAGACAGTTAATAAACATCGCACACGCACATACATTGATACATTGCTGCCAACATGTGTAATACTTTCTCTCTAGGCATTTAAACAATTCGTGTAATGAGCATTATTGTCCTGAATGTCAGGTGTCTTGTTCACCACTCATTCTGTGTCTGGCTCTTACTAGATCTGAACAACATGGCCACTACAGCTCGAGTCCTAGTCATTGGCGCTACTAACCGACCAGACTCATTAGACCCTGCTTTGAGACGCGCAGGAAGGTTTGACCGAGAAATATGCCTGGGTATCCCAGATGAAGCATCCAGGGAAAGGTATATTCTTCTAGAATGAACTTTGTATGCCACTAAGTCATCTGAACTGAATGCCTTAAAAGTGAGGGACGATAAATACCTTGGAGCGTTTTTTTCCCTCTCTCTCTCTCTTTTTTGTACCAGGGAAATTTGCTTGGAAAGGAAGAAACCTATATTAAATTAATGCTTAAGAAAGCACTTACCAGTAGCGCAGTCATTTCAGGTTTTTTTTTCCTGTAGTGATAATGGACTTAGGTGTCCACGCTCATTTTTCTGGTCTTGCTAACAATGGCTTGCCTTTTTTGGTTGGCTGACCAGCTTAGGGACAGTGTTTCTTGAGCTGTGCAATAGAGCAATGCTGACTGGTCCAAACATAGGTTAAATCTGAGTACCGTACTTTAACCCATTGCAGTCATCTGCCTGAGGCCACAAGTCTCATGACAAATAATGCAATGGCAGCCCAAGAGTTGAAAGCTATCCTAGTTATTGGACTTGGATGATGACAGAGTAAAGAAACCACCAGTAGCTAGCTAACCAAAAATATTTCAGGAGACTGTTCAGGTAGTGGAGTAAAATTTAATAAAGAAATATTCAGAAATACCAAATTTATAATGGCTTTAGTCTTAAGGACATTAAAATTGGTGTACATGAACACCGGCAGCTTTTAGGAAAAGCGGTACGCAGTGAAAGGACATACCATGGGGACAGTGGACCAGGGAGGAGATGGCGAACAGGAGACTACATGAGTGTAGGAAGTAAAAGTGGGTAGGAGAAAGGGTCAGGAGGGAACATATACTGTCCCTCTCTTCTTTCCATCACTTGATGTTGCTTTACCTTTTGATTAGTTGGCAATTTCTTGTTCACTTATTATATTCATAGTCATCTATATGTATGCTAATTGCATTCCCACATATGTAATCTTTAAATATAGGTACCCAGCCATCCGGGTTGCTTTACTGTCATGCTTAAACTCCTGCAGTAAAATAATGTTATTTAGTATTTAAATTGTTTATATTTGTTCAGGAAACATATGATGAACATATAAAAAACACGTGTTGCCATCGAGTCAATTCCGACTCATAGTGACCCTATAGGTCAGAGTAGAACAGCCCCACAGGGTTTCCAAGGAGTGGCTAGTGGATTCGAACTGCTGACCTTTTGGTTAGCAGCCAAGCTCTTAACCACTGTGATGAGCATATAGTATGTGTATATACCATTGTGGTAGGTAATATGAGGTATATAAAGAAATATAAGTCTCTGCTTTCAAGGTTCTTACAGTACAGTAAGACAGAAATAAGGTCTGTACCCATTTAACATGAGATAACATTTTTTATCAAGTGCAAACTAATGGTAGAGACATGATCGAGCCCATCATCTCTACCAGATAAAATCCTCTCTCCATCTACCCAGTATTCCATCAGCAGCAAAAGCTTAAGGGACTTTCATAAATGGTCATGATTTTTGTTCCTTGTATTTATCTTTTTTTTCCTCCAAATTTTTATTTTGAACAATTACAAACCTAAAGAAAAGTTGAAAAAATAATACAGTAAGTATCCATATTCCCTCCGGCCTAATTCACGACTTGTTAACATTTTGCCATGTTTACTTTCATTCACTCTGTAAAAACATACGTGTATTATATAATCACTTGTGTGTGCTTAATTTTTTTTCAAACCATTTAAATGTTGAATACATGATACTTTAGCCCTGACTACTTCTCCTGTATAACTGTCATACTCAAGAAATTTAGCACTCACACAACAATATTGTCTTAATATATAGTCCACGTAGAGTGCTCCTTAGAAGAAAGGATGGCAAGACTACATCTCACATACTTTGGACATGTTGTCAGGAGGGATCAGTCCCTGGAGAAGGACATCATGCTGGTAAAGTAGAGGGTCAGTGAAAAAGAGGAAGACCCTCAACAAGATGGATTGACCCAGTGGCTGCAACAGTGGGCTCAAGCATAACAACGATTGTGAGGATGGCGCAGAGCTTGGTTGGCAACTCTTCCTGTATCCCTAGCCTGTTAGCTTTTCCTCTTCACGCCTGTCCAGACCCTCTGATGTTTGTACTCCACACTCTCTCTGGATGATCTCATCTACTTTCAAAACTTCAATTACCATCAATACATTGATGACTAGCCAATGGAAAGAGTGTCAAGAATTTGTGGACATGCTTTAAAATACCCACAGTGATGAACCAGTTGAAACTTAACACCCAGTTTCAACAATAAACAACATATTGCCAATCTTATTTCATCTATCTCTTACTTTTTTTTCCTGGTGTATCTTAAAGCAAATCCTAGACATATTATTTCATATTTCATATGTAAATATTTCAGTATCTCTAACAGATAAAAACTTTGTTTTAACATATACCCAATGCCATTATATACCTGACAGAATAATTTCTTAATATACCTAATATCCAATCCATATTCAGACTTCTTGATTTGTCTCAGATGTCATTTTATAGTTTTAATTTGCTCAAATCAGGATGCAGACAAGGTTCATACATTGCATTTGTTTAAAATGTTTCTTAAATTTCTTTTAATTTTTTCTTTCTTGGTTGTAGAAGAAGCGTTGTTTGTCATTTCCAACCATTTATATTTTGCTGACGGCATCCTCATGATCTAGATTAACCTGTTCCTCTGTCCTCTGTATTTCCTGTAATTGGCAGTTAGTTCTAGAAGCTTGATCAAATTCCTGTTTCATTTGGGGGGAGAAGGGACAAGAATACCTAATAGATGAGTGTTGTGTATTTCCATCTGGAAACACATAATATCTGATTGTCTTTTTGTGATGTTATGAGTTATTGATAACTACTAGAGGTTGCTGAATAGCAGTATTCAATCTTTCTTTCTTCATTCGTTAGCCAGACTACTTTCACAAAGCAAAGCTTTACCTTTTCAACTATTTGGTTATTTTGCAAAGGCAGGATAAATGCTTGATTCTTTCCCTTTATTTACTGGTGTTCAGAATAAAGAGGTGATCCTTCCTCCAAAGGTAACCTATAATTTTTTTGTATCAGTATGTTTATTTAAAGGAGCCCTGGTGACGCAGTGGTAAAAGTGCTCAGCTTCTAACTGAAGGGTTGGTGGTTCGAACCCACCAGCCGCTCTTTGGGAGAAAGCTGTGGCAGTCTGCTTCCATAAAGATTACAGCCTTGGAAACCCTGCGGGGCAGTTCTAATCAGGAGCTTCCCTCCCCTAGTTCATTTTCATCAGAGAGCAAATTTCTGGTATCTTGTGGGTTGAGAGAGTGCAGAGCGTGTGAGGTCTTAATACTTATTACACAGACTTCTAGGTAATTCCTGTGTTTTCGGCTCTCTGCCTCAGCCCTGCCTTCTGTAGTCTAAGACTTCGGAGCCTTCACTTCCTGAGTTTTGGGAGTTCTACCAGGCAACTATGCTTGCTTCCGATTAGTGCACCTCTTTGCAAACACTTCATTTTTACTTTGTCCCCTCTGCTTTCCTTAGATTATGGTTCAAGATTTCAAATAATCAAATATCTGTGAGTCCATACTAATATAAGTAAATGATTGAATAAATAGATGAATGAGAATAGACAAACATCCTGTGTGGAAGAATTCCAAATAATTTATGTAGATATTCCACCCTTAAGGTGATGGAGTATAACTGCACGCTATTTAAGTGTGGGCTGTACGTGGTGACTTCCTTCCAAAGAGTACAGTATGGAAAGGGGTTGGGGAAGAGAGTGTAACTTTATAGCAGAAAGTCTTTCAAACACAGTTTCAAGCCAGGTGATCAGGTTAATATCAACAATGATAAATCATGTTGATAGTATGTATCCTTGATATGATATGGTGAGAATGGTGCTTCACCTCTGTGGTTTTCTCCCCAGAGACATATTACCCTAGTCTAACCATGAAAAAAATATCAGAACAACCCCGGTGGAGGGACAGTCTACAAAATACCTAACCAGTAATCCTCAAAATTGTCAAGATTATCAGAAACAGAGAAAGTCTTAGAAACGGTCATAACCAGGAGGAATCTAAGGGGACATGACACTAAATTTAATGTGGTATGAATGGAATACTTGTTTTTACTATTATTAGGTTAGATATAGTGATTTTTTTCTCTATTTCTTCTGCAGAATACTTCAGACCTTATGCAGGAAGCTAAAACTTCCTGAAGCTTTTCATTTTCATCACTTAGCACACCTCACACCAGGCTTTGTTGGTGCTGACCTGATGGCACTCTGCCGAGAGGCAGCCATGTGTGCAGTCAGCAGGGTCTTGATGAAGCTACAGGAGCAGCAGAAAAGTCCTGAGGTTGAAGGTTGGCCTGCTGCAGGATGCCAGGAAGAAAGGATAGGAACTGAGCACGTTTCCAAAACAGAGGTGCGTTCTATAAAGGTACCTTAGCTTGTCCTTGAAATGTTTTTAGTTTGCGCCATCTTACATTCAAGCGTCAATATAGTTGAGATGTATGATTTCCTGTTTTACTGGCATTTTATTTATATGCTAATTATCAGTTACATAATCTCAAAATTACAAGCCTTTTTTTCCCCTTTTTTTAGTTTATTCTGAACAAGTTTATTTCATAATAATGATTATGAAACTTTAGAGTAGGACTTGGCAAACTAGTGTACCGCCTGCTTTTTATAAGTTAAAGTTACATTGGAACGCAGCTGTGCTCAGTTGTTATATATTATCTATTTCTGCTTTTATGCCTCAACGGCAGAGTTGAGTCCTTGCGACAGAGACCATATGGCCGCAAAGCCTAAAATGTGTACTGTCTTGCCCTTACAGACAAAGTTGGCCAACTCCTTCAGAGCATTAGGCGTTTAATTGTGCTTTCTATTTTCTGACTAAATATTTCAGGTTTCCTAGCTTTTGGTTAAGTAGAACAATCTTAAATTTTTGGTTTTGTGAGTCATGAAAACTCAGTGTAACATTTGTGTAGTATTGTATAGTTTGCAGATAGGACTTCTGTATATTATATAATTTGATACTTAATAACTTTGTGAAGTAAATACCGTTATATCATTTTATAATTGAGGAAACTAAGACATTTTGACTGGCCCAAGGCCACATAGCTTCTAATTTCCATAGTAGAGACTTATATACAGGTCTTTTGTTTTCAAATTGTTTCTCCCTTACTCATTTGGAACCACAGTGATTTCTGTTTAAAATAATAATAACAAACAAACTCATTCCGCCGATAGTATTACATACAAATTAGGATTTTATAAATTGAATTATTCAGTTGCTTATTTTTTACACCTATCCTTTCATACTCTTCACAAAGCAAGAAATCTGCCTTCAGTGAGTAATTTCCAGTTTATTTTAGAGGCTTCATTGAAGTTCAAGATTCAGTAGTACTAGGAACATTGACCACTGTCTACTTGGTTGATAAACTATCTAAGAACCATATTATGAAATTATACTATCACCAAAGTAACTTTAACTATCAAAATTCAGCTGCTTCTTGAATATTTATAAATGGAAAATATAGTTATTGAAATAAATATTTGTCAACTGCTTATATTTGCTATATCTATCCCTAGTATAGTACACAGAAACCGTTCTTACATGTTTTGAGTATAACGGGTGTACCTTTACTTGACCATATCAAACGATCCTTACAGAATAAAAAAATTTCTAAGTCTCTGTTGATGGAGAAAATCATTAAAATACGTGGAAGTTCACTGTAGCTTACAGAGAAGGTGCAGTAATAATTTTAAAAAATATACAGTGACTTTTTCAACAAAGTTTGTGACGTTTAATTTTTTTCTCCTCACCATCTCCCTTTAAGGATGAATTGCAAAGATTGCTGGGGTTGCTGAGAGACCAAGAGCCCCTCTCGGAAGAACAGCTGCAAGGGCTGTGCATTGAATTGAATGATTTCATTGTTGCTCTAGCCTCGGTACAACCCTCTGCCAAAAGGGAAGGCTTTGTCACTGTCCCCAATGTCACATGGGCAGATATTGGTGCCCTGGAAGATATTAGAGAGGAGCTCACCATGGCAATATTGGTAGGTGTGTGTGCTACTAAACGTCATTGGCACATGTTGGCATAAGTGATGGGCAGATAACCAGAGATTAAGTTGCATGCCCATGTACGAGGTTGTACTAGTAAATGGACTTGACTGTATGTTTTCTTTTGAGTGTTCTGTTGTATTATTACGCCTCCAACCATGATATTCTTTTAAGATCTGTTTTAGACTTAGTCTTTAGGTTGTGCTTGTTTTCTGTGACAGTGAGTTTAACAAAAAAAAAGTTCAAGTTTTCATCCAAGACCAAATACTCTGAGAACTGTTTTCTGAACTAGATCACACTCTTAAGGGACAAAGCAGTTTTAACACCCATGAAACTTTGAATTAATTGTTGTTTACTCTTATTTTTTCACTTTACTGATCATTCCATGGTTCAGTAATTGACATGTTATACATTTAGAGGTGTGTACCTACTAAAAGAGAAAATGCAGTGGGATTACAGTGAACAGGAATCTCTGACCTTTGACTATGTGAAGGGTACTGCTACTTATGATTTCTTTTTTTTTTTTTACTTTTATTGTGCTTTAGGTGAAAGTTCACACAGCAAATTAATTTCCCATTCAACAGTTCATACACAGATTGTTCCATCACATTGCTTGCTGTCCTTGCAGCGTGTCAACACTCTCCCCCTTTCCATCCTTTCAGTTTTCCTGCCCCTCCTTGCCTTCTTATCTTTGCTTTTGGGCAAATGTTGCCCATTTGGTCTCATATAGTTGATTATTCTAAGGAGTACAGGTGTTATTGTTTATTTTATAGATCAGTCTGTTATTTGGCTGAAAGGTGACCTCTGGGAGTGACTTCAGTTCCAGGTTAAAAGGATCTTACGGCGATAACTCTCAGGGGTTCCTCTAGTCTCTATCATTCCTGTAAGTCTGATCTTTTTTATGAATTTGAGTTTGTTCTACGTTTTTCTCTCATTCCAACCAGGACCTTCTGTTGTGTCCCTGGTCAGAGCATTTGGTATTGGTAGCCGAGCATCTAGTTCTTCTGGTTTCAGGCTAGAGGAGGCTGTAATTTGTGTGGGCCATTAGTCTTTTGGTTGCTTCCTTAAGTCTTTGGTTTCCTTCACTCGCCTTTGCTTCTGGTGGAAATAGACCAATAGTCGTGTCTTAGATGGCCACTTGCAAGCTTTTAAGACCCCAGATGCTACTACGCTAGGATGTAGGACATGATGAATTATGTTATGCCAGTTGACCCACATGTCTCCTGAGACTGTGGTCCTTAGCTTTCAAGCCCAGTAACTCAGTCCCATGAGGTATTTGGATATGTCTAAGAAGTTTCCATAACTGTGCCCCCCATGTGTTCTATTATATGTTTGAATATACATGCAGTATATACATATATACATATACATATATAAATATGTATATACAAATACAGCTATATGCACTAGCATGCCCTCCCATATGCCCTCTCCTGTCTATATAGCATACATATCTACCTATGTAACCACTCACAAATTTTGGTTATTACTGTTGCTGCAGCATTGTATATGGTGTGATAGTTACTTTTGTTCTTTATTCTTGAGTACCTCTCAGTGTCTTTATTTGCCTTGATCACATTATGTTGACTTTCTCCATATTGTGTATTGCTTTTCCCTTCACCAGAATTAACACGTGACTACTATCTAGTAAGTGATTCTCACATCCTTTCCCTCCTTTCCCCGCTAACCATCAAAGAATGTTGCTTTCTGTGTGTAAACCTATTCTTAACTTTTTATAAAAGTGGTATGTAGTATTTGGCCTTTTGTGATTGACTTGTTTCAGTTAATATAATGTCTTCAAGCTCCATCCATATTTTAGCAAGACTTCATTCTCTTACTGGCTCAGTAGTATTCCATTGTATGTATGTACCACAATTTGTTTATCCATTCATCTATTGATGGACACTTAGGTTGTTTCCATCTTTTTGCTGTTGTGAATAACGCTGCAGTGAACATGGGTGTGCATATGTCAGTTTGTGTCACTGTTCGTATTTCTCTAGATCATATACCTAATAGTAGAACTGATGTATTTCATTTCTAGCTTTTTGAGGAAGCACATACCATTTTCCATAGTGGTTATACCATTTTACAACCCCACTAGCAGTGTATAAGAGTTCCAGTCTCCCCACAACCTTGCCAGCATTTGTTATTTTCTGTTTTTTTCATCAGTGCCATTTTTACAAGAGTGAGATGATATCTCATTGTAGTTCTGGTTTGCATCTCTCCAGTGGCTAATGATCTTGAACATCTCTTCATGTGTTTATTAGCTGCCTGAATGTCCTCTTTGGTAAAGTGTCTGTTCATGTCCTTTGCCCATTTTTTTATTGGATTGTTTGTGTTTTTGTTGATGAGGTGTTGATATTTTCTATATATTTTAGAGATTAGACCATTGTCGGATGTGTCATTGCCAAAATTTTTTTCCCAATCTGTAGGTTCTCTTTTTACTCTTTTGATGAAGTTGTTTGATGAGCATACATACTTAATTTTTAGGAGGTCCCAGTTACCTAGTTTATCTTCTGTTGTTTGTATATTTTCAGTTATGTTTGATAGTCTGTTTTGCCATAAATTAGGACCCCTAGCTTTTTCCCTATGTTATCTTCCAGGAACTTTATGGTTTTAGCTTTAACATTTAGGTCTTTGATCCATTTTGAGTTAGTTTTTGTGTATGGTGTGAGGTGTAGATCCTGTTCCATTTTTCTGCAAATGAATATCCAGTTTTGCCGGTACCATTTGTTAAAGAGACTGTTTTTTTCCCATTGAATGGACTTCTACCCTTTGTCAAAGATCAGCTGTCCATAGCTGGATGTATTTACTTCTGGAATCTCAATTTTGTTCCGTTGGTCTATGTGTCTGTCATTGTAGCAGTACCGGGCTGTTCCGATATTGGGAAGTGTGAGGCCTCCTACTTTTTCTTTGATAGTGCTTTGGCTATTTGGGGCCTCGTTCGTTTCCCTATAAAGTTGGAGAGTAGTTTCTCCATTTCATTAAAGAATGTTGTTGGGATTTGGATTGGAATTGCACTGTCTGTAGATCACTTTGGGTAGTATTGACATTTTCACAGTATTAAGTCTTCCAATCCATGAGCATCGTATATTTTTCCATTTATGTAGGTCTCTTTTGGTTTCTTGCAGTAGTGTTTTGTAGTTTTCTTTATATGTCTTTTACATTCATGGTTAGAAATATTCCTAGGTATTTTATCCTTTTGGAGGGTATTGTAAATGGTATTGTTTTCTTGATTTCCTTTTTGGAATTCTTCTTGTTAGTATAGAGAAATTCCACCGAGTTTTGTTTGTTGATCTTGTACCCTGCCACTTTGCTGAACCGTTTTATTAGTTCCAGTAACTTTCTTGTGGCGTCGCTGGGATTTTCTGTGTATAGGATCATGTCATGTGCGAATAGGGATAATTTTACTTCTTCCCTATCAATTTGGATGCCCTTTATTTCCCTTTCTTGCCTTATTGCTCTGGCTAGGACTTCCAGTACAATACTGAATAGGAGTGGTGATAATGGGCATCCTTGTCTAGTTTCCATTCTCAAGGTGAATACTTTCAGTCTCTCTCCATTGAGAATAATGTTGGCTGTTGGTTTTGTATATGTGCCATTAATTATGTTGAGGAATTTCCCTCCTATTCCTGTCTTTCTGAGAGTTTTTATCCGGAAAGGGCATTGGATTTTATCAGATGCCTTTTCTGCATCAATTGAGATGACCATTGCTGCTTCTGAACCAACTCTCCCTCCCCCTGCCACTCAGTCCGATTCCTCAACTTTGCCTCTGATGTTTAGGGTGCCTAGATTGTCGTAGAATTGATTCACTTGTTTATTTGGGTCTTTGTTGTAAGAGGGACCACTGGAAGCATCTGACTAGTCTGCCATCTTGGCCCCACCTCCTCTTTCTTCTTTTTTGATGTGTGCATTTTTTGCTATAAATTTTCCTCAAATTTCATTTGATTCTGTGAATTTTTTAATTTTGTTTTTAATTTCTTTCATGACCTA
The DNA here is from genome assembly GCA_030035585.1 of Dugong dugon. Classification (NCBI taxonomy): domain Eukaryota; kingdom Metazoa; phylum Chordata; class Mammalia; order Sirenia; family Dugongidae; genus Dugong; species Dugong dugon. The sequence continues at coordinate 13,651,611 of CM057469.1, read as the reverse complement.
GTAGTTTTTAAGTAAAGGATTATTCAGTTTCCACGTATTTAATTTTTTTCTTGCTCTTTCTCTTATTGATTTCTAGTTTTATAGTGTTATGGTCAGAGAAGATGCTTTGTATTATGTTGATGTTTTTGTTTGTTGAGACTTGCTTGGTGGGCTAAAATGTGGTCTATTTTGGAGAATGATCCACGTGCATTGGAGAAGAATGTGTACTTTTCTTCTGTTGAGTGGTGTGTTCTGTATATGTCTGTGACATCATATTGGTTGATTGTTTAGATATTTTGTCTTTATTGAGTCGCTAGTTGTTCTGTCCATCATCAAAAGTGATGTGTTAAGGTCTCCTACTAATATCGTTCAACTGTCTATTTCTCTTTTCAGTCTGTTAGAGTTTTATGTATTTTGGAGCTCTGTTATTGGGTGCATAGATATTTATTATTGTTATGTTTTCTTGGTGGATCAACCCTTTAATCATTATACAATGCCCTTCTTTGTCTCTTACAATGGATTTTGACTTAAAGTCTATTTTATCCAAAATTAATATTGCTACTCTTGCTCTCTTTTGGATACTATTTTCTTCATATGTTTTTTTCCATCGTTTTTGATTTTTAACTTGTTCATGTCTTTGTGTCTAAAGTGAATCTCTTGTAGGCAACATATTGATGAGTTGTGTTTTTTTATCCATTCTGCCACTCTCTGTCCCTTGACTGGTGTATTTAATCCATTTACATTTAGGGTCATTATTGATAGGTATGGATTCAATGCTGTCATTTTGTTGTACTTTTTGTTGTGGTGTTAACAGTTTCTTTGTTCCTCTTAATTTTCTGTGCTGAGTTCTTTTTTGTATATGAATTTTCTTTTCCTATCAGTTGTTGTTGTTTTTGTGCTTACTGAGTCTTTTTGGTTTTCTTCTTCATTTTGGTGCGTAGATTTATTACTTTTCTTTGTGGTTACCCCGATGTTTACGTTCATCATCTTGAAATTTAAACAACCTGTTATGTCTTGAAATCACCTTGACTTCCTCCCCACATGGAAGTTCTACAACTACATCTTTTATTTCCCCTTTCTCTTGAAGTTGTCATTGTTTACAGCTTAATTCCTCTGGTTCCCTGTAGTCAGTTTTTTAGCTTTATTTTGCTTTTGTGAAGTCTTTATCTGTGTTGGTATCAGGGTGATGTCATGTGTCTTTATCTCAGGTTTGTCTGATGTCACTGGTTCTCTCTCTGAAAAATTCCCTTTAATAGTTCTTGTAAGGCTGGTCTAGTTTTTATAAATTCCCTTAGTTTCTGCTTATCTGGGAATGTCTTAATTTCACCATCATTTTTGGAAGACAGTTTTGCTGGGTATATGGTTCTTGGTTGGCAATTCTTTTCTTTCCTTCTTTTCCTTATATATGTCATCCCATTGCCTTCTTGCCTGCATGTTTTCTGATGAAAAATCAGCACTTTGTCTTATTGGTGCCCCTTTGTAAGTGATAATTCATTTTCCACAAGCTGCCTTTAGAAAGAATTTTTTCTATGTCTTTTTTTAGAAAGTTTGATTATAATATGTCTTGGTGATTTTTGCAGGAGGTCTGCCATGTATGGGGTTCTTTGAGTTTGGATGGTAACGTCTCATCTTTCATGATATTTGGGAAATTTTCAGCCAGTATATCTTAAAAAATTCTGTACTTTTTTTTTTTCTCCTCATCTGGAATTTTTATTATGTGTAAATTATTCCTCTTGATGGTGTCCCACATAACCCTTAGGCTTTCTTCAATTTTCTTTGTTCTTTTTTCTGATTGTTCCTCAAACAAGTTTATATCAAGAGATTCGTCCTTTATTTTGCTAATTTTTTCTTCCATTGATTCAGTTATACTTTTGTGTCCTTCCATTGAGTTATCTATTTCTGATATTTTATTGTTAATCTTTTGGATTTCTGGTTGTTGTTTTTTATGGTTTCTAATCATTTATTTTGTCATTTTGTTCTTCCGTTTTCTTGAATTCTCTAGGATTTTATCTGTGTTATCCTTGATCTCTTTGAAGATCTGCATATAAGTCTGTTGAATTCTTTGTCAGGTAGTTCTATTACTATTTCTTTCTCAGGAAAGTTTTCTGCTTTGAGCCAACTTATCCCCTTTCTTCATAAGATTTGTTATCGTTTGTTGTCTTTGAGGCATTAAGATATTATTTACTGATTAATTTATTGATTAATTGTATGTTTCTCTGTTTTATCTTGATTTTTTGTTTTGTTTCAATGTATCAAGACAGGCGGGTGGTGTGTGCTTTGCTGATCACTCATCTGGCAGCATGGGAGCGCTCACCACCTTTCTCTGAGTAGGCTGGGAAGTGGCGGCTAGGTCCTGTTCACGGGGTGTGCGAGACAGCTGACGGAGGGCTCTGCAGGCACTGGCCATCTCCTGTCCTTGGTCCAGTAGCATGGGCGTGCTCATAGCCATTCACTGGGTAGGTGGGGTGGGGTCTCAAGAGTGTGGTGGGTGGCCAGGTGTGTGGGAGCGCTGCGCCATTTATCTGGCGGATAGGGTGGTGGGCGAGCAATGTGGCAGGCAGCGGGGAGTGTGAGAGTGGCTTGTGCCGCTTGGCGGGGGTGGGATGCGTAGCCAGGAGCGCGAGCGTACGCTTCTGCTGCTCAGTAGGTTGGTAGTGGGGGGGTGGTGGACGGGGCTTGGTTGGGAGTAAAGTAGGAGGGCTCATATTGTGGTCTCCGGCCGTTAAGGCTGCAGGGATGGTAGGATTGTACCAGTGATCACCAGGAGGGTGGGAAAGGGGGGAGCATGCTCCTCTGGCCATCAGGTGAGGGTGCCTGGGCAATTCCCATTGGTTGCAGCCAGCATTTAGGACCTGGCTCTGACCAAGTGCAAGGAGAGGGTTGCTGCCTGTAGATTGGTCGGGTAGGGCATCTCCTTCCGACAGTCTGCACGTCTATTACTCTGTGCGCCAACCACTCCGATGGTCAGCACCCAGCGCTGGTGAGTCGCCCTGTGTCTGGGTCCTGGCTCTCTCCCTCCTCTGTGGACAACAGGATCCCTGGAGTTCTCGCCTTCCTTCCTGTACTTTCCATCCTGAAATCTGGTTCATGTCCTGCTCACCTTGTTTCACTCTGGGTATGTTTAGAAAGTTTCTCTGTCTCCTATTAGGAATTTCGTGAAGTTGCCTTTCTGTGTTCCTCACCCGGAATCATTGCTGGCTTTATGTCAAGACGGCCATGCTTTGCTGGGCCGGCTGACAGGGCACCTCTGCTCCGTATCTCCCCTCATTCACTGTTTTCGAGCAGCTGCTTCTTCTAATCGGTGTTCAGTCTAATTCTTTATCCTTTCCTTTGATGTTCAGGGTTTCCGGATTGTTAACTGTGCCTGTTTCACTTGGTTTCTCGGGTCTTTGCTGTAGAGGAACGGCATGATGTATCTCACTAAGCCTCCATCTTGGCCCACTCTTTACTTCTGATTTCTTAAAGTAGGGCATTGCCTAGAATTTTTATAACCTAGAGGTTTGATGATTTTCCAGAAAATCTTGACTTTTAAGATGTTGAAATATTGTACTTTTATCTGTCTAAAATATTTTCAGTACTTACTTTTAAGTACAAATTCTTTGAGAATAAGGATTTTTTTATTTATCACCATATACCTCATGTAGAAAAGAAGTAAGCATTCTGTGCCAGGCACCTTTCATATCTTCTGGCCTCATGACCAGTGTTAAAAGTATGCATGTGGAGCTACATATGAATATGCAGTATGAAATGGACGCCTGTGATGGGTTCTTGTTGGGCTTGTTCTTTTTAGGCACCAGTACGTAACCCAGATCAGTTCAAAGCTCTTGGATTAATGACTCCAGCTGGTGTCCTTCTTGCTGGTCCTCCTGGCTGTGGTAAAACTCTCCTGGCAAAGGTATGGTGTAAGTTTAACTGCATGTATTTCTTTCTTACTATTAGATTGAATAATATGAATTTAAATGTTACAGTGAGATAAATCTTTTGCATAATTTTAACTAGAAGTTCATTTTAGCAAAACTGACACTTTCTTTTAAATTATAAAAGGTACATCATTGAAAATTTGGAAAAGAAAAAAAAAATCAGCCATAAACCCCTCAATCTTACCACAACAATTATGATACTTTCTAGTTTTATAATATTAAAAAATGCGTTATATTCTTTTTTTAATGAGTGTTATTACATAGTTGTAGTTTATAATTGTACTTGTTTCTTGCTTTGTTGTAGTTATTATTTATAATTAAATGTTTTCCTCTATATCCCTTACAATTGTTATTTTTTAGAAAAATGTTTTTTCACAATAGAAAATATAGATAAGCAAAGGGGAAAAACATTATTTGTAATCCATCCACTATTGTTTACTTATTATTAACCGATGTTTCACTTGGTTGTCAATCTTTCCAGATGTTTTTCTGTACACACATATCAAGATAAACATATATAACTTTTACACACATTTTCACAAGCATCAGATTTTGAACCATGCATTTCTCACTTGGAAATGTTTTCTGAAAATCTTGCATTGTCAGTATAGATCCACATCAACTTTTTTAATACCTGCGTAATATTCTACCATAAAGATGTTGTATGATTTATAGAACTTACTCTCTTTTAAAACAATGCCACATTAAACATTCCTGTACATACATTTTTGTACCTTAATTGATAATTAGAATGCATTCCTAAGTAATTCTCCATAAGAGGAATGCATGTTTTTGAATCATTTGATCCATATTACCAACTGCCTTCCAAAGACTTTGTATCAGTTTTCACCCCATCAGTGGGTAGGAGTATCCATTTCCCTACATCCTAAGTCAATAGTGGGCATTAACATTGCTTTGACTATTTGACAATCTGATAGGTAAAAATACTGTATCTCAGTTTTTAAGTTGCATTATTGGCATGTAAGTAGTTTTCTTTTATTATTTATAACCACTCTTGATATAATTAAGGTATGTTATATTTGTAAATGTTTACTTACTAGTTTTTTGGGGTTTTTTTTTTGTTATTTTTTCATTTTCATGTGGTCACATTTCTGTTTTTTAATGATTTTTTTTCTTTGGAGTCATGTTTATTATAACCAGCTTCCCTAGCTATGAGTTATATTAGCTTATCATTTTGTGATACTTTATCTGTAATTTACTTAACTCTTCTCAATTCTTTTAAAATATTTTAATTACTTTTAAGAAATTAATAGAATTTTTAATAAGTACCATAGCACCCAGCTAATTTGTGACTCCTTAGTAAATATCAAACATCCATAGTGCCTTCTGTGTGTGTGTGTGTATGTGTGTATATATATGTTTTTTTAACTTACTTGATTTGTATTATTAAATTTCCCTGCTTAATGCTTGCAGTGCTCTTAAGAGGCACTGCTTTTAAAGGTTAGTTTGTAGCATAGCTAAAAGACTATTTGTTAGACTGCACAGATTTTTAACAATATTTAACAAGATGAACTTTCGTGTCATGTGTAAGAGAATTCTTTGTTTTCATAAAGCAAACTTACAATTTTTTAACAAAAGTCATGAAATGGACAGTAGGAAAGAGACAGATTAAGAGCCATGGATAATCCACATATTGAGCAGTTTTTGCATGGCAAGGCATGAGTGCATTCCTTTGCTCAGCAAGCATTTAGTAGGCTACCTAGTCTTTACCAGAATTGTTTCAGGTGCTGAGGATACACTAGTGAACAGGATACCTTCTCTAATGAAATTTACTGTCTGTTTGGGAGAGACAGGCAGTAAACAAGTAAAACAATAAATTCCAGATTCAGCCAAGCTATCATGGAGATAACTAGATTGTTATGACACAGTGATTTGGGGGAGGGGGAGGCTCCTTTATATGTGGTGCTCAGGGAATGGTGATATTTGAACAGAGTACTGGAGAAGAAGCTAGCCCTATGAAGAGGAAGGGGAAGAGTTTTCCAAACTGAGGGAACAGCAAAAGTCACTAAAGTGGGGAAGGGCTTGGTGAGTTTGAGACCCAGAGAAGGAGCCAGTGGCTGAACCAAAGACGTTATCAGAAATATAGGCTTTGTGAGCAATGTAAAGATTTCAGATTGTACTTGAAGATAAATAGGAAACTTTGTCAATGGGTATAATCTGATTTATATTTTTAAAAGAATGCTCTGACTGCTCTGTGGAGAATGGATTGAAGGAAAGCAAGAGTAAAGAGAGGAATACAGGCGATTTTTGCCTGTGTGCAGACAGGGGATGATGGTGGTCTGCATGAGGGCGGTGGTGTAGTGGAGAAGTAGAAGAGGGTCAGATGCACATGGTCTTAGCATTAGCACTTATAGGACTGGCAGATGGATTGGATGGGATGACAAGACAAGAGATCAAGGGAAACACTGAGGTTTAGGCCAAGAAACGGGGTATTTACTGAGATGGGGAGAAAAAGAGTTTGGGGAGCTGGGTTTGGAGGGAGTTGGGAGAGAGAATTAGGAGTCCTGTTTTAGATGTGATAGATTGGAGTTACCAATGAGATCCAAGTGGCAATGTAGAGTACTGTATTTTTTGGCAAATAACGTGCACCTTTTGGGTTCGTTTGCTGGCCACCCCCCATCCTTCCCCCCGAGGTATTTTTGTAAGCATGCTATGCTAATTTTTTTTCAGCAACGTGTGGAAGAGGATTCCCTTGGTGGCACTCGTGAGGGTGTCTCACAGGGGTAGGGTAGGGGAGCGGCCAGCAAATACACGCAGAAGGTGCATGTTATTTGCATAAAAATACAGTATGGTGAATGTGTAGATCTGGAGCCCAGATATCAGGTAATAAAAACAGGAAGAATTGTCCACCTATTCCTCACTTATTGACTGTCTCGTTATCCGACATTTCGCATTTACTACAATAGTAAAAAATTACTATCCAACTATTTTGTGAATTAATGACGTGCGTCCAGCAGTAATGAACGCTGAGGTGCGAGGTGAGAGTAATGCTGGCTGTGATGATTAAGGTTATGTGTCATGTTAGCTGGGTCATGATTCTCAGTGGCTTAGCAGTTATGTAATGATGTAGTCATCCTCCATTTTGTGATCTGATGTGGTCACCCTCCATTTGTGCATAACAATCTGGTCTTTGGAACCTAACCATGTTGATAAGTGAGGGAAAAAAAACCAAACCCATTGCTCTCATAGCGACTCATAGCGACCCTATAGGACAGAGTAGAACTGCCCCATAGAGTTTCCAAGGAGCACCGGTGGACTCAAACTGCTGACCTTTTGGTTAGCAGCCAAACTCTTAACCACTATGCCACCAGGGTTTCCAATAATGAGGAGTGAGCATATTTTTTTTATTGCACTTTAGGTGAAGGTTTACAGAACAAATAGTCTGTCATTAAACAGTCAGTACACATATTGTTTTATGACATTGGTTAACAACCCCACAACATGTCAACCCTCTCCCTTCTCAACCTTGGAGGACCTTTTTTTTTTTTTTTTTTTTTTGGTGAAAATATACATAGCCAAAGATACACCATTTCAGAAATTTCTACGTGTACAATTCAGTGACATCGATTACATTCTTCCAGTTGCGCTGCTAGTCTCACTGTCCTTTTCCAAATTATTCCATCACCATTATCTTCAGCTCACTGCCCCTTAGGCTTCCCATCAAACCTTTTGAGTTGCTGATGTCAGTTAGATAATTCTTTTTTTTGGTACCTTAGATGAAGGTTTACAGAACAAATAATTTCTCATTAAACAGTTAGTACACATATTGCCTTATGACAATGGTTAACAACCCCTCCACATGTCAGCACTGTCCCTTCTGAACCTTGGATTCCCTATCACCAGCTTTCTTTTCCCCTCCTGCCGTCTAGTCCTTGTCCCTGGACTGCTGTGCCTCATTAGTCCAGAGTGTATTTCTTGATCATTTTGAGTTTCTGATTGATACAGTTCAGAAAGTTCCATCTCTGCATTCAGATTATAATTCGTAAACTCTTCTACATATGTAACCATGTTTTTCTCCTTTTGTTATTCCCTTTTCCTTTGAACCATGTGGTTTAATCTTTTATTATTAGAGATAAACTGTAAATATTGACCCTTATTAAATACTAATACTAATGAGGTTTTTGAATTCTGGTTTATGAATAAATGAATGATTGCTTTCATCATTCAAAGCATTTCTCGAGTACAGAGATTAGGATTTCACAAGAAATCCAAACTAAGACTGTAAATGTACTTACATAAACATGTTTATTGTAAACAACACATTCGGTAAATGGTCCATGTCACCTCTGTCTGACTCACAGCCTGTATTAGTTCTTAGGAAGTTCTAAGTTAACATTTACTTCCCATGATTTTTCTTTCATCCGTTTCTCCTTTTCCCGTTTGTCTCCTTTCCTTCTAAAAAGAAAGAGGCAAGTATAAAAGGGGGGGGGGATAACAGAGTAAAGCTCAAAAAAAGTTCTTGCATTGTCACAAATTATTATTTTATTCTATGTTTGTCTTATTTGTGCTTTTTTGTTTCTTTTTGCCAGGCCGTGGCAAATGAGTCTGGACTAAACTTCATATCTGTAAAGGGTCCTGAATTACTAAACATGGTAAGCTGTTGTATATAATTTATTATTTTAGATTAGGAAAAGTAATGGCCATTCAAATTACAGCGTAAAACAGCCTCAGATCTTTGAAACAGTGTGCCTTGAGATGAGGTGTTTTGGTTAAATCATTGCTGTAAAAGGAGACTGAGCTTTGCTCTACTTTGTTGCCTAGGGTGTGTAAATGCTTTCTCAATTAAGTCTTTTAACTTCTAAGCTTCAGTTATCTTACCTGAAAATGGAAATAGTTTTAGTAGTTAACATTTTAAAGTGTTTTCTGTGTGCTGTGTACCTATGATACACTTTACATATATTATTCTTATAACAACCCTGTGAGGTTTGAACTACTATTTTCTTTAATTCACAGATTAGGAAACTTAAGTTTGGAGACGTTAACTTGTCCAAAGTCTGCAGCTAGGGAATTAAATAGTCTAAATTTGAACCTGGGTTGTCTGACTCCTGCCATGCTTATCTTGTCCTGGTGTTGTATGACACAAATGAGTTAATTGTTAGTGGATAAGAATACTTTGGGGTAAAGAAATCAGTAGCATACTATAATACCTTCTTTCTGCGTTTAGACAGTTACATCTCAAATTCAAAACACTTTGAATTGCTTATTTTCTGTCCATCCCCATAAAAAGTAAAATACCATTCTGTAATATATCCAAACAAAGAAATGAGAGTGGTAACATTTGTTTTAAGTTTTCAAAAGTTATTTTAATTTTGGTAAAAATATACACAGCTGAACATACGCCCATTCAGCAATTCCTGCGTGTACAATTCAGTAGCATCGGTTACCTTCTTCCCACTGTGTCCCCATTCTGTGCCTGCCCGTATTGTTTCACCGCCACTGACTCAGACTCACTATGCCCTACATTTCTATGCTTTCAGTTACTCTTGTCAATTTGATCCCATATAGATACTTCTTTAAAAGAGCACAATGCCCATAGCTAACATTCTTTACTAATTTAGCTAAACTGTTGTTTGATTTAAAGATGACTTCAGGGAATAATCCTGGTTCCTGGTTTGAAGATTTTGTCAGAGCGATAAGTTTGGGGGTTCCGCCAGTCTCAGTAGGTCCCGTGAGTTTGGTTTCTGGAAGAGTTTGAAATTCCGTTCCACATTTTTCCTTTTTGATCAGAATCCATCTATTGAGTCCTTCATCAGAATATTCAGTAATGGTAGCCAAGCACCATCCAGTTCTTCTGGTCTCATGGCAAAGGAGGCAGTTGTTCATGGGAGCAGTTAGACCTGCAGTCCAGTCCTTCTGTCATTCACTAGCCTCCTCCTTCCTCTGCAGCTCCAGGCAAGTAGAGACTAATTGTTGTATCTTGGATGGCTGCTTACAAGCTTTTAAGACCCCAGACATTTACTCACCAAACTAGGGAGTGGAATGGTAGCTCTAAAAATAGTATTAGGCTAGTTGACTGGACAGTCCCAGGAAGCCATGACCCTCTACCTTTGAACCAATAGAACTAATCCCATGAGGTGTTTGGATATACTTAAGTAGTATCAGCAGCTTAATTGCAGCTACTGCTGCTTTTTTCTCCCCTCTTTGGTCTCTGCTATTGTTGTAAAATTACATATAACACAGTATTTGCCATTTCGTCCCTTTTCTGGTGTACAACTTAGTGAAATCAGTTACACCTATCAAGTTGTGCAACCATTACCCTTAACTGATGCCAATTTTCCCATCACCATAAACATAAACCCACTACTTCCCAGAGAATAATTTTCTCTCTTCCTGCCCGCTTCTACCCTGGGTAATCACTACTAGTCATTGGTGTCTATATATTATAAGTGAGGTCATACAGTATTTGTCCTTTTGTGATTGATTCAGTCAGCAAAATGTCTTCAGGGTTCATCCACATTGTGGCATGTATCAAAACTTCATTTCTCTTTATGGCTGAGTAGTATTCCATTGTATATATGTACCACATTTTGTTTATCCATCATCTGGTGATGGGCATTTAGGTTTCCACCTTTTTGCTGTTGTGAACAGTGGAGTAGTGTTGCAGTGAACACTAGGTGTGCATATGTCTGTTCATGTCACTACTTTTAGAACCCTAGGTTATATACCTGGGAGTACAGTATTTAAAATTTAAAAAAAATTTATTCTGTCTCTCCCATTTTTATATCTTTCCTACTGTATATTACTTTCCCCCTAAAATAAGAGATTTATACTTAAGCATTTCTTATAGGCTTTATAAACACTTCTTTATTTTTCTTGCACTTCATTTTGGCTTTCTAGTGGGATGTATTAGAAATGGGCCTTGGAAAAGGTGATTAGTTGGGGGGTGCACCTGGAAAAGAAGGTGAAGGGTCTTTATTTCAAGCTAGATTTTGGGTGTTATCTACAGCGTATTAGAGCGCTAACAGCAGCTTTAAAGAAAGGGTGTAACATTTCTAAAAAATTTATTATAAAATATTTCAGGCATACAAAAAGTTTTAAAGAGTAGTATAATGAACGCCCGTCTACCTATCACTCAGCTTTAAAAACAAGACAACATAGTTGAAGCCCCCTGCAGACCCTCCCAATCGCATCCGTCATTCTCTCCTCCACAGATCTTACCACAATCCTGAATTCTGGGCACTTCTTTCTAAATGGATCATGTTTATGAGGCAATTGGAGATTTGAATGCTTACTGAATATTTAATATTAAGAAACTATTAAATATTAAGTGTGATGATGTAGTTATGTTAAAATCCTTACCATTTAGAGATACTGAAATATTTAGAAATAAAATGAGATGATATCAGGGATTTCCTTCAAAATAACAAGGAAAGAAAAGTGGACAGGGGTGTAGATGAAGCAAGGTTGGCCATGAGGTGAATTGACAATTATTGAAGTTGGGTGATGGATACATATGGGGTTCATTATACTGTTAAATGTCTACTTTTGTTGTATGTTTAGAACTCTTATAAAAATTAAAGCAAAGGCCACTTTATATAAATGGTATGTGTTCTTCTGCAACTTGGTTTTGTTGTTATTGTTCAACATTGTAAGATTTCTCTTTGTTTATATGTTTACCTCCAGTTAATTTTGTTTGGTATTCCATTGAATGACTCTAACCACATTTTTTTAAAAATATCAGTTATTTTCTTGATAGATACTTAGATTGAACATTATATACATATATCCTTGTACATGTTTATGACATTCCCCCCACCACCACCAAGATCTCAACCTGGAAGTAGAATTGCTATATCTTAAGAGTATGTACACTTTCAAAAATAGATTATTGCCAGCCTTTTTCATGAGGTAGTTATATCAGATTTATACTTTTCACCAGCAGTGAATTAGAGTTCCCATTATTTCATATCCTCACTAGCACTGGTGTTGTTGGATTTTTAAATTTTTGTCAGTCTGATGAGCATGAAATTTTCTCTCATTGTAGTCTGATTTGTTTGTCAAGGGTAGATGTGGGACGAAGTGTGTGGAAGAGACTCAGATGACTGAGAGATTAGATGATCAAATGAGGAAATAGACAGCTGGGGTTTAGCGGGGAGAGGTTAATATGTTTGCTATAGGAGATTTTAGATTTAAAGAGTCAGATGGAGAAGTCCTGCGGGGAGTAGGAAGTGTGTCTGGAGCTGTGAGGAGATGTGGGAGTCATTACCATCTAAATGGGACCTAAAACCTTGCGAATGACCTTAGTGGGCAGTGAGTTTATGTTAAAGGCGGAGGAACAACTCAGCAAACGAGGGTGACGGTGGTTACACAACTCAAAGAACATAATGTCACTAAACAGTACGAGTAGAAACTGTTGAATTGGTGTATGTTTTGCTGTGTGTATTCTCAAGAACAACCAGAAAATAAATAAAATTTTTTAAAAAACAACCACCTTGTGAATGGATGGTTCTCCTAGTACAACTCTATTAAGGAAGAAGAGGGCCTCTGACAGACCCCTGGAAGATACCAACAGTTAAGGGTCAGGGAAGGAAGAGCCAGCAGGGGAGACTGAAAGTGACTGGTGAGAGGTTGGAGGTGACCCAAGACTTTCTCAGCTTGAAAACCAAGGGCAAGTCACTTCACCAACCTTGTCAGTGTGACCAAACAGTAGAACAGAAACTTAAAGTAGAATAAATTTGGTAGTTAAAAGGTCTTTAGTGACTTTAGGGAGGATATTTTCAGTAATGGTGTTTATGAAGCCAGATTATAATGACTGGAAACTGAATGGCAAATAAGGGAAAATTATAAGATTCTTTTTTTTGTTTGTTTTTTTTATTGTACTTCAGGTGAAGGCTTACAGAACAAATAGTTTCTCATGAAACAGTACTACACGTGTTGTTTTATGACATTGGTTAACAACCCCACAACATATCAACCTTCTAACTTCTCAACCTTTTTTTTTTTTGGTGAAAATACACATAGCCAAAGATACACCGTTTCAAAAATTTCTACATACACAGTTCAGTGACCATGACTACGCTCTTCCAATTGTGCTGTTATTCTCACTTAAGATGAAGGCTTACAGAACAAAATAGTTTCTCATTTAAAAGTTACTACACATGTTGCCCTATGACAATGGTTAACAATCTCACAACACATCAACAATATCCTTACTCAGTCTTCTGTTCCCTATCACCAGCTTCCTTGTCCCCTTCTGCCTTCTGGCCCTTGTCACTGGACTCCTGTACCTCGTCTAGTCTCATTTGGTTTTACGGGGCTGTCCACTCCCAGGCTGAACAGTGCACCTCGGAGATAACTTCACCACTGAGCTAAAAGGGTGTCTGGGGACCATACTCTCGAGGTTTCTCCAGTCTCCTTTAGGCTAATAACTCTGGTCTTTTATTTTGTGAGTTAGAATTATGCTCTACATCCTTCTCCAGCTCTGTCCAGAATCCTCTGTTGTGATCCTGGTCAGAGCAGTCAGTGGTGGTAGCTGGGCATCATCTAGCTGTACTGGACTCAGTCTGGTGGAGGCCTTGGTAGCTGTGGACAATTAGTCCTTTGGACTAATCTTTTCCTTGTATCCTGTTCTCTTCATTCTCTCTTGCTCCCGAAGGGATTAGACCAGTGGAGTGTCTTAGATGGCCGCTCACAGGCTTTTAAGACCCCAGACACTACTCACCAAGGTAGAATGTAGAGCGTTGTCTTTATAAGTTGTGTCATGCCAGTTGAGCTAGATGTTCCCCGAGACCATGGTCCCCACAGCCCTCCACCCAGCAACTCAGTCCCTCGGGGAGTTTGGATGTGTCTATGGGGCTTCCATGGCCTTTCCTTGTACAAGTTATGCTAGTTTCCCCTGTATCGTGTACTGTCTCACCCTTCACCCAAGATACCACTTACCTATTGCCTATTTAGTATTCCCCCCCCCCCACCCCTCCCATCCCTGGTAACCAACAAAGATTGTTACATTTTGCCTGTGAACTTTTTCATGGGTTTTTACAATAGAGGTCTCATACAATATTTGTCCTTTTGTGATTGACTTATTTCACTCAGCATAATGTCCTCCAGTTTCATCCATGTTATGAGATGCTTCACAGATTCATTGTTGTTCTTTCTTATTGCACAGTACTCCATTGTGTGTATGTACCATAGTTTGTTTATCCATTCATCTGTTGATGGGCATCTAGGTTGTTTCCATCATTTTGCTATTGTGAACAATGCTGCCATGAACATAGGTGTGCATATATCTATTCCAGTGACGACTCTTATTTCTATAGGATATATTCCTAGGAGTGGGATTGCTGGATCGTATGGTATGTCTATTTCCAGCTTTCTGAGGAAGCACCATATCATTTTCCAAAATGACTGTATCATTTTGCATTCCCACCAGCAGTGTATAAGAGTTCCGATCTCCCCGCAGCCCCTCCAACATTTGTTATTTCCAGTGTTTTTGATTCGTGCCAGTAATGCCAGGGTGAGACGGTATCTCATTGTGGTTTTAATCTGTATTTCTCTAATGGCTAGTGATCGCGAGCATTTCCTCATGTGTCTGCTGGCCATCTGAATGTCTTCTTTGGTGAAGTGTCTGTTCATTTCCTTTGCCCATTTTTTAATAGGATCATTTGTCTTTTTGTTGTAGAGGTGTTGGATTTTCTTGTAGATTATGGAGATTAGACCTTTGTCTGACTTGTACTGTCCAAAAATTTTTTCCCAGTCTGTAGGTTCTCTTTTGACTCTTTTGGTGAAGTCTTTTGAAGAGCATAGGTGTTTGATTTTTAGAAGATCTCAGTTATCTAGCTTATCTATTGAGGTTTGTGCGTTGATGGTTATGGTTTGTATCCTGTTAATGCCATGTATTAAGGCCTAAAGTGTTCGTCCTATTTTTTCTTCTATGAACTTTATAGTTTTAGGCTTTATATTCAGGTCTTTGATCTATTTTGAAGTAGTTTTTGTATACGGTGTGAAGTATGGGTCCTGTTTCATTTTTTTGCAGATGGATATCCAATTTTGCCAGCACTATTTGTTAAAAAGACTATCTTTTCCCCATTTGATGGACTTTGGGCCCTTGTCGAAGATCAGGTGACCGTAGGTGGATGGATTTACATCTGGGTTCTCAATTCTGTTCCATTGGTCAATGGATCTGTCGTTGTACCAGTACCAGGCTGTTTTGACTACTGTAGCTGTATAGTAGGTTCTCAAGTCAGGTAGTGTGAGTCCTCCAACTTTATTCTTCTTTCTTCAGTAGTGCTTTACTTATTCGGGGCTTCTTCCCTTTCCATATAAAGTTAATGATTAGTTTTTCCATCTCTTTGAAGAATGTTGCTGGTATTTGGATCGGGATTGCATTGTATTTGTAAATTGTTTTGGGTAGAATTGTCATTTTCACAATGTTGAGTCTGCCTATCCATGAGCGTGGTATGTTTTTCCATTTATGTAGATCCCTTTGGGTTTCACGCGGTAGTGTTTTTTTAGTTTTATTTGTATAGGTCTTTTACATCCCTGGTCAGATTTATTCCTAAGTATTTTATCTTTTTAGGGGTTTTTGAAAATGGTATTGATTTCCTGATTTCCTTTTCATCATTCTCCTTACTGGTGTATAGGAATCCAACTGATTTTTGAATGTTTATCTTGTATCCTGCTACTCTGCTGAATCTTTCTATTAGTTCCAGTAGATTTCTCGTGGAGTCTTTAGGGTTTTCTATGTATAGTATCATATCATCTGCAAACAGGGACAGTTTAACTTCTTCTTACCAATTTGGATGCCCTTTATTTCTTTTTCTTGCCTTATTGCTCTAGCTAGAACTTCCAGCACAATGTTAAATAGGAGTGGTGATAAAGGGCATCCTTGTCTTGTTCCTGTTTTCAAGGGGAATGTTTTCAGCCTCTCTCCATTGACAATGATGTTGGCCGTTGGTTTTGCATAGATGCCCTTTATTATGTTGAGAAATTTCCCTTCTATACCTATTTTGTTGAGAGCTTTTATCAGGAATGGGTGTTGGACTTTCTCAAATGCCTTTTCTGCGTCAATTGAGATGATCATGTGATTCTTTTCTTTCCTTTTATTTATGTGGTGGATTACGTTGATTGATTTTCTAACGTTGAGCCATCCTTGCATACCTGGTATGAATCCTACTTGGTCATGGTGTATTATTTTTTTGATATGATGCTGAAGTCTTTTGGCTAGAATTTTGTTCAGAATTTTTGCATCTATATTCATGAGAGATATTGGTCTGTAATTTTCTTTTTTTGTGACATCTTTGCCTGGTTTTGGTATCAGCGTTATGCTGGCTTCACAGAATGAATTTGGAAGTGTTGCTTCCTCTTCTATGCTCTGAAATAGCTTGAGTAGAACTGGTACAAGCTCTTCTGTAAATGTTTTGTAGAATTCTGCAGTGAAGCCATCTGGGCCAGGGTTTTTATTGGTTGGGAGTTTTTTTATTACCGTTTCAATCTCTTCTCTTGTTATGGGTCTGTTCAGATTTTCAACATCACTTTGTTGTAGTTTGGGTAGGCCGTGTGTTTCTAGAAATTTATCCATTTCCTCTAGGTTTTCCAAATTTGTTGGAGTATAGTTTTTCATAATATTCTGTTATAATCCTTTTTATTTCAGTTGGGTCTGTTGTCATGTCCCCCATTTCATTTCTTATTTGGGTTATTTGTGTCCTCTCCTGTTTCTCTTTTGTCAGTCTGGCCAGTGGTTTGTCGATTTTGTTGATTCTTTCAGAAACTGACTTTTGGTTTTATTGGTTCTTTCTACTGTTTTTCTGTTCTCTATTTCATTTATTTCTGTTCTGATCTTTACTATTTCCTTTCTTCCGGTGGTTGTGGGCTTTTTTTTGCTGTTCTCTTTCTATTTGTTTGAGTTCTGTAGTTAATGTTTTGATTTTGTCCCTTTCTTCTTTTTTGATATGTGCATCTATTGCTATAAATTTTCCTCTGAGGACTGCCTTTGCTGTGTCCCAAAGGTTTTGGTATGATGTGTTTTCATTCTCATTTGATTCTAGGAATTTTTTGATTCCATCTCTGATTTCTTCTATTACCAGGTGATGTGTAAGCAGGGTATTATTCAGTTTCCATGTAGTTGATTTTTTTTCCTTGCTCTTTCTATTGTTAATTTCTACCTTGATGGCATTGTGGTCAGACAAGATACTGTGAATTATTTCAGCATTTTGGATCTTGTTGAGGATTGCTCTGTGGTCTAAGATGTGGTCTATTCTGGAGAACGTTCCATGTGCATTGGAAAAGAATGTGTACTTTGCAGCGGTTGGATGGAGTGTTTCATGTATGTCTGTGAGGTCAAGTTGGCTGATTGTGCCCTTTAGGTCCTCTGTATCTTTGCTGAGTTTCTTCTTAGTAGTTCTGTCCTTTACTGAGAGTGGTGTGTTGAAGTCTCCTCCTATTATTGTGGAGCTGTCCATTTCTCTTTTCAGTGTTGTTAGAGTTTGTTTTATGTATTTTGGAGCCCTGTCATTGGATGCGTAGATGTTTGTTATGGTCATGTCTTCATGATGGATCATCCCCTTAATCATTATATAGTGTCCTTCTTTGTCTTTTATGGTAGATTTTGTTTTAAAGTCTATTTTATCTGAGATTAGAATTGCCACTTCTGCTCTTTTTTGGTAGTTGTTAGCTTGATATATTTTTTCCCAACCTTTGATTTTTAATAAATTCACATCTTTGTTTCTAAGGTGTGTCTCTTGTAGACAACATATTGATGGATCCTGTTTTCTTGTCCATTCTGCCACTTTCCGTCTCTTTATGGGTGCATTGAGTCCATTTACATTCAGTGTAATTATTGAAAGATGTGAGTTTGTTGCTGTCATTTTGTAGTGCTTTTTTTTTGTGGTGCTGAACTTTTCTTTGTTCTTCTTACTCTCTTGTGCTGAGTTACTTTTGTTTGTGGATTTTTTTTCATTTCTTTTGTTTTTGTAGGTGTTGTTTTGCTGAGACTTTATGTTTTTTGTCTTTATTTTTATGAGTTGGTTTGTTAACTTTCTTTGTGGTTACCATGAATTTTACCCTTATCTTTATAATTTTGAAGCAGTCTACCCTTACTTGGTATCACCTTGCCTTCCTCTCCTTTAGAAGGTTCTGTACCTATGCCGTTTGTTCCCTCTTTCATTGTTTTGATGTTGTTGTCATCCTTTGATTGATTTCTCTGATTCCCTGTTGTATATCTTTTGTTTTTGGAAAGTCCTCTGTAGTTCAGTTCCTAGAATGGTATCTGGTTCATGTGAACCTGCGTCCTAGGTCCTAGGTCCTGCCTGAGGGCTGAAGCTGTTTGTCCTCAGATCGAAGAACTCCGTTTAATAATTCTTGCAAGTTTGGTTTGACTTTTGCATATTCCCTTAGTTTCTGTTTATCTGGAAATGACCTAATTTCACCATCAAATTTGAACGAGAGTTTTGCCGGATATATTATTTCTTGGCTGACAATTTTTTTTTCTTTCAAGATTTTATATATGTCATCCCACTGCCTTCTTGCCTGCATGGTTTCTGCCGAATAATCTGAGCTTGGTCTTATTGTTTCTCCTCTGTATGTGACTTCTTGTTTTTCACGAGCTGCTCTCAGGATTCTTTGTTTGTCTTTGGTTTTGGCGAGTGTGAATATGATACGCCTTGGTGATTTTCTTTTGGGGTCTCTTCTATATGGGGTTCGTTGAGCTTCTTGGATGGCCAGCTTTTCATCTTTCATGATATTGGGGACGTTTTCTGTCAGGAGTTCCTCAATGATCCTCTCTGTGTTTTCTGTTTTCTCCCCCTGTTCTGGAATGCCAATCACTCGTATATTTTTGCTTGTAATTGTGTCCCACATAACTCTCAGGGTCTCTTCATTTTTCTTTGTTCTTTTTTCTGAGTTTTCCTGAAACAGAGTTGTATCTAAGTGTTTGTTTTCAGTTCCACTGATCCTGTCTTCCACGGTTTCAAATCTGCTTCTCAGCCCTTCTGTGACATCATCCATTTCTGAAATCTTGTTGTTTATCTTTTGGATTTCTAATTGTTGTTTTTGTATAATTTCTAGTTGTGAATTTATTTTGGCATTTTGTTCCTGCATCATCTTCCTGAATTCTTCCAATTTTTTGTCTGTATTTTCCATGAATTTGTCTATTTTTTTCTCATGTTTGTCAGCTTTTTGCCTCAGTTCTTGGAAAATTCCGAGTATTAGTGATTTAAATTCCCTATCAGGTACTTCTGGTACATTTTCTTCCACAGGAGAGTCATCTGGTGTTTTAATTTGGACGCCTACTTGAAGCATCCTGTCCTGTTTTTGTAAATGTTTGGATATTATTTGCTGTTTTTGGGGCATTCAATAGATATTTCTCTCGTTTATTGATTGTAGATTTGTTTGTTTCGTCCCTTTTTTTAAAAAAAAAAAAATTTTGAGTATGTCTGAGCAGGCGGACTGCGTGCTCTTTGTTGTTTGCTCGTCTGTGTGCTCAATACTTTTCGCCTCTTTCTCCAGCTGGCCGGTTCAGTCACTCAGATGTGGTACAGCAGGGCAGGTCTAGCTAAAGAGGAGCCACTGGCACGGGTTGTTTGTGGCACTCACTACAGCCACCAGGGCGGTCGGTAATCAGTGCTGGGCAGGTTCCAGTAGGCCGTGCCTATACTGCTTGGTGGTGTGATGTTAAGCGTACGGTGCAGCTAGGCAGGATGCAGCGAGCAGATGGTTATGTGTGGAGCTAAGCTGGATATGGGAGAGAGGAGAGCGGAACAGGAGCCAAAAACATACAAACAAACAAAAAAGAATGCTAGGGGAGCTTGCCGTTGGAATGGAGAGATGAGAGACTATGAAATGGAGAAAAACAGAAAGGGGAAGAGGAAGAAAAGAAAAGAATGAACAAATAAAAATCAGAAGGTTAAAGAACCACAAAGTTCCCAGGGGTCCCACCATTGTAGCTATGAGGTCTGGGGAAGTTGCTCTCAGGTGTCACAGCACAGCCTGGCCAGAAGGTGCAGAGGCATACAACGCCTGGTATTCAGGGATCAGAAAGAGAAGGAAGATATAGAGGGATGAGAAACTGAGCAATGAAGAAAGACAAAAGGGGAAAAGAGGGAAAAGAAGACAAAACAAAGTTTAAAAAAAGAACAAGAAAGGCCCCCCAGAGAAACAGAAGAAAAAAAAAAAACAACGAAAAAAGAAATGTGTTCCAGGATCCCTCTGCACATCTCTGGAAGCTGAAGGGGAGTCTCCCTGGCATGCAGCTCCGCTTGGCCGGAAAGGGCTCCCAACTCAAGAAAAGGAAAAGAAAACAGACAAACAATTCAAAATGAACAAACGAGCAAAAGCCCCGGGATCCCACCAGCGCGGTAGCCTAGACCGGGAAGCAGTTCCACACTCGAATGGAGTTCCGCAACCCCTCAGGAAAAAGCAAAGATGGCGCATAGAGCCAGGCACTCAAGTGAAAGGAGGGGGAGGCGGCGAGAGGCAAGCAAGAAATCTGAAGAAGCAGGGGGGAAAATAAAAGCGACGCCAGCAGCCAACAAATGGCACTCAGAGAGCCAGCTAGTGCGGGCTGGTGTTTCTGGACAAGAGACTGTGTCCACGGGAAGCAGAGGAGGCCGAGTGTGGGTGAAGAAGGGTGGAGAGTGGGAAAGCGTATATCACAAATTGCCGGCACTCTGGAGCCCCTCAGGAAGAAGCAAAGATGGCGCTCGGAGCCAGGCACTTGAGTGAAAGGAGGGGGAGGTGGCGAGAGGCAAGCGAGAAATCAAAAGAAGCAGAAAAGAAAAAAAAGCAACACTAACAGCCAACAAATGGCACCCAGAGAGCCACCCGCTTGGGTGTGTGGAATCCAAGCAGCCGGCGCCTCCCGGTCAAGAGACTGTGGCTGCGGGAAGCAGAGGAGCCCAAGCCGGGGCAAAGGGGATGGGGGGTGGGAAAGCGCACACCGCAAATTACCGGCTGCTCTGTCTTCCACTGGACGCTCCGCGAGGCTGCCCTCTCGCACCCCCTTCTGCTGGTCTCCGACAGGAGTCCAAGGTGGTGGATCCTCGCTGCGTTAGCTGGTAGGGGACCTCTGCATGAATCTCTCCTCGCTCTCCGCTCTCTTTCAGTATTCTCACTCCATTTGTTGCTCAGCTGAGTTCTTTATCTCTTCATTTGATGTTCTAGGGTTTCAGGATTGTTGATTCTCTGTTTCGCTTAGTTTTTCGGATCTTTGCTGTGGGGGAACGGCGTGGTACTTCTGCCTAGAGCGCCATCTTGCCGGAACCCTCTAAGATTTTTATTTGAAATATTTCCTCTTAAGGTTGTGATAGGCAGTCTCTTTAGTGGATTGCCAGTGATGCATACCATTCTGGTTTAATGCTTATGCAATAATAAAACTTTTCTTTCACTTCTTAAAAAAAAAAGCCAGGATAGCAGAATTTTATTTTGTTTGCTTGTTTGATTTTAATCAGTGTTGCCTTTGTTAGAATTAAATTGGTTTTAATCTGTGCTTTTGAAGCTTGGTTTACCTTCCTCTAACTAAAATTTTCTTTTCTTTTTACTTATTTATTTTTGTTGTTGAAAATATACATAGCAGAACATATGTCAATTTAACAATTTCTACATGTCCAGTTCAGTGAGTTTGATTCTGTTCATCACGTTGTGAAGCCATTCTCACCTGCCTTTTCTGAATTGTTCTTCCTCTGTTAACATAAACTCACTGCCTCCTTAGCTTCCTGTCTAACCTTTGGAGTTGCTGTTGTCAGTTTGATCCCATATAAATAGTTCCTAAAAGAGCACAATGCTCAAGGCAGACATTCTTTACTAATTAAGCTAAACTGTTGTTTGGTTTAAAGAAGACTTTAGGGCATGTTTTTGGGTTAAGGCTTAAAGATTATCTCAGGGCAATAATTTCGGGGGTTCATCCAACCTCAGCGGCTCCAGAAGGTCTGGGTTCCATGAGAATATGAAATTCTGTTCTGCTTAAAATTTCCCGTTACTGAGTCATTTTGGTTTGCTGTGCCCAAAGTCCCTTTGCCAGCTATATTGATTGTTCTCTTCCATCCCAGTCTGAAACTCTCTCTCTCCCAAACTCACTGATATCTTTTTTTCTAAAATATCTACTGAATAATTTGGTTCAGCTTTCCAGATATAAGTTTTGCTGAATTAGATTTTTCAGGAAATTAAGCCAGTCTGCTATATTTGTACACTTCGCTGGATGTTATGAGAGAAAAATACGAAAAGGACATAACGTCTGCTTTCCAAGGACCTTATAATATTGTGAAGGTAGAGTAGATGAAATGTTACAATAGTAGAAAGTGCCGTAAGAGCAAAGAAGAGAGAGTAAGGGGAAGAAGGATTTATGGGGATCTTTTAGAATGCAAGAAGAAATGTTTGGAGGTAGTTTGGAAAAGCATTTCAGTTAAGGGAAGCAGAATGAGTAAAAGTACAAAGAAAAGTATGGGATAGATGTGAGGGAAAGAAAGTTCTATTTTAATTGGAAGTAAAAACACTTAATCACTGCCACCTGTGATGTATTCTGTGCCTTAATTGCCTTACTTTATTAGGACCGCATAGTCATTATCGACTAGTTGGCAGTGTAAAGATGTTGTTTGGATCCTGTCTTATTTAGCCGGTTTATTAAGAAAAAAAACTGCTTTTTCTTGGTCAGCTAGTTTGAAATTTTACAAAAACAGTTTCTTATGCCTAGCTAAAAATGAAACCATGTCCTTACTTATAGCTTTTCATATTAATTAGTCCCAGGGGCAGCTGCTCATGAATTGATGTATTTCTCAACTAATCTTGATGTTTTATATTTTGATTTAGATTTCAGCATACAGTAAAGCACTATGGAACTTGTTAGGTGCCTGGCTGGCTCAGTCCCACCTCCTCTGGTGCTGTACGGCGTCAAGGCGACTGGTGTAGAACAGTCGTTTTTCTTCTGTGCAGTTAAAAATCTTGATGAATTAATGAAAATTACTGCTGGGTATTTTGGATGCATAAGGCTTAGGAGATCAGTTCTAAAAGACAATTATGGAAATTTTTGAGCTATAAAAGATCATATATCCCATGTAGTCCTTATTTTATAAATGAGGAAATTTATAATAAGCTTAAATAATAGTCAATTTTATTAAATTGAACTGTATGCAATTGGTAGCTTCTGTAGATAAAAAAAATTACTAAATATTAGCAGTTGCATATAGTTCAACCTATTTCGACTCTGACATAGCTGTCGTTTATAGCTAGTTTTGTTATAATTTGGCCCAAACCTGAAAGTTGAAGTGTCTCTACGTTTTCTTGCCTTTCTGTTTGTTTAGTACGTCGGCGAGAGTGAACGTGCTGTGCGCCAGGTTTTTCAGCGAGCCAAGAACTCAGCACCCTGTGTGATATTCTTCGATGAAGTGGATGCCTTATGCCCTCGAAGGTCAGACCGAGAGGCAAGTATCATACATGAGTGGTTTATGGATTATTGTAAGCACCGTAAGCCTTTTGTAATTTCCCAATCAGGTGCTTATAAAGTCATTCCTTGAAAACATTGAGACTCTACGTGAAGAACGTAATCACTTGAAATCAGGGCTTAGGGATGACAGTTGTGGGGATTTTTGTTTTTGTTTTTTGGCCTCTGTATCAATTTTTCTTTTTCTGTATAGTATTTTGCCTACATAGTATTTGGATAATCTTGATTCATACTAATGAGTATTTTGGAAACGGCAGTGGGCTCTTCAGACAGGACAGAATGTGATTTAAGACATCGTGCATTAAAAAAAAACCCAGTTGCTGCCACGTTGATTCTGACTCATGGTGACCCTGTGTGATGAAGAGTATAAATGTGCTCCATAGGGTTTTCAGTGGCTGATTTTTCAAAAGTAGATTGTTGAGACTTTCTTCCGAGGTGCCTCTGGGTGGGTTTCTTCATTGAATACCATTTGCATCAGCCACACTTGAGTCACAGTTCTTAGAGATTTCAGTACAGAGGGTGCCCAGAAATAGTTATCAGGGGTACTATTGTATAATAATTTGAAGCATAGTATAAAGAATATATAACCTTTTTTGAAGTAGATAGCAAAGACTGTTAAATAAGTACATTTATCCTAAGATGACTGAGGAGGTGATTACATTTCTGAAATCTGGGAAATCATTCGTGATTTAATTACAGTTAGTCTTTATGTGTGTTTTCTTAGGTTGTGAAACATTGATTAAATGCTTCATTTCTCTAAAAGTCTCCAGAAACATTCAAAAGCTGCAAAAACGAAAATTGACTACCAGAAGCATGACTCAAGTCGTAGTGACTTTGTTTCCTTATTCAGGCATCATTGATATCATCAGGGAAATTCCTTATTGGCGTTGTGGTGTTATAGGCTGAGGCAGAGATCCTCCCCAGGTTCCCTTGCAGGCTACAGATTCCAAAATCTAACATGCAATCCAGAGTAAAACACTACGGTTTGATTTACCAGCCACAGCTGTAAATACTGTAGATTTTACTCCTTTCAATTCCTTTTTTTTTTTTTTTGGCCAAGAAAAGACCCTTCACTTGTCCACAGCCCCTTTCAATAATTTGCATCTCTCTGTTATCAGCTGGTGAGTCTAAATTTGGAGGGCCTTGTTTGAGGTATGTCTCGTCCCCACAGTCCTCAGAGAAGTCTGCAGCCATGTGAAGTACATTCCTAACTTCTGGGTTATCTCTTTATTGGATATCTCCTACCACATTTCCATACTCTGATACGTGTAGTTTGCTTTTTTCACATTTTCACCTGAAGGAGATTCTGGAAACATTTTAAATTTGATTGTATTTTCTCTTTATTATGTAAGTTATATATGAATACATGCTTGTAAAAAATTTGAATAAGGCACAAATACGGACAGTGAGCTCTTCCCATTCCTTAGAGGTTACTGCTGCTAACAGTTTACTGTTTAGTATTTATCATTCTGGAACTTTTCCCATACATTTGAAACCTGTATAGTTTAGACTTCTTTTTTCATATAAATATGGTCATTCTGTCTTGAGGATTTTCCCATGTACTTAATAATAACTTTATCTTTTTTTAAACTATTACATAATATTCTACAGTCTGGATGAAAGCAGAATTTACTTAATAAATTCTCCTACTATGAACTTTTAAGTTGTTTCTAGTTGTTTGCTTTTACAAACAGAATTGTAAACATTTGTATATTTTTGTGCACACGTGGAAGAATAAGAGAGTTTTGGAAGTGGAATTTCAGAGTTGAAGACGTATACATAGTAAATTTGAAAGATAATGCTGTATCATCCTTCATAAAAACTGTAAGGTACATATGCCCACAACAGTGTGTAAAAATAACCGTCTCCCACACCTTTGTCAACAATTGATACTATCCATCTTCTTATTTTTTGTCAATTTTGTTGGCAAAACATAATATTAAATTTTATTCAGTTCTCTAATTACCAGTGAAGTTGACCATCTTCTGTAAATTTGTATTTCATCTTCTCTGAATTGCCTGGTCATATCCTTTGACCCTTTTGTTATTGGCATGTTCTTTTTTTTATTACTGATTTATAGGAGCTTATATATATGATGGAGGTTAGTGAAATTAGTCCTTTGTCCTTCTGTGTGTTTTGATACTGTTTTTCCTCAGTCTCTCACTTAGGAATCGCTGGTGGTGCAAAGGGTTAAGCACTCAGCTATTAGCTAGAAAGTTTGTGGTTCAAACCCACCCAGAGATGCCTTGGAAGAACAATGTGGCAGTCTACTTCCAAACGGTCACAGCCTTGAAAACCCTATGCAACAGTTCTACTCTGCACACATGGGGTCTTCATGAGTCAGACTGACTCAACAGCAGCTAACAATAGCAACATCACTTGTTTTTAGTTTTTTTGACTGTAAAGAACGCTATAATTTTAGTGTAGTAAAATCTACCAACCTTTTCCTTTAGTGATTCTGAGATTTTTTTTGTCTTTCTTAGGTAGAAGAATGTTTTGTTTTGTTTTTTTAACCCAGTAATTTTTTTTTTAAATCTGGATTGTCATTCTCTTAATCTCTTAATTATTACTGTTATGCCACTGAAACCAAACCCATTGCTGTCAAATCGATGCTGACTCAGAGCACCCCTATATGACAGAGTAGAACTTCCCCATAGAGTTTCCAAAGAGCAGCTGGTGGAGTCCAACTGCCAGCCTTTGTGTAACAATCAAGCTCTTAACCACTGCACCACCAGGGCTCCGTTATGCCACCAAGGAGTGATACAGTGCACCAGATGTTTCTTCTGGAGAAATCAGTAGGTTAAACCCCTTACCACCTGTACATGTAGCACACGTACATAAAATTTATGTTGAAGAAAAGCAATTAGTGACAAAAAGAAACAGCACCGCTTTTCTCCCTTCTCTGTATTTCCTGTACCTCGCTGGTCTACACCTCTGTTTACCAACTCCCTGAACTTTTCTCTTGGATGTTGGCCTGTGCTTCAAGGAAAGAGAAGACGCCACAGTGTCCCAGATCTCCTGTACTTACTGCACTGAAAGATCTAGAAGACCTGATATTCTGAGGAATCTGGAGTTCAAAAGTTGAGACTAGATTTAGCCCAAAGGGAAGTTCATTGTGGCTGTTAGATCTTTGAATAACTCAGAGGCTAAGACTTTGAGGTCAGCTAGGCCTGAGCTTGAGTTTTGCCTCTACCCTTATCTAGCTGTAAGACCCTAAACGAATAAGCTCTAAGCCTGTTTCCTCATCTGAACTGTGGATAATAACAGGACTGCTGATAGGTGGAGAGGGCTGATGAGAGCATGTTTGCACAGTGCCAGGATATAGTGAGTCCTCAGAACACAGCTGTTACCATCTGTTTGACAAAAGCTTTTATTCAGGTTAGCAGATGTGTTATTTTTTTATGGAGATAATTGGTTATGGTTTTTGTTTTTTTTTCCTTTTTATTTGAAGCTGATGGAATTGTATTTTTGTTTAGGCAGGGGCAAGCGTCCGAGTGGTGAATCAGCTGCTTACAGAGATGGATGGTCTGGAAACACGGCAGCAGGTTTTTGTTATGGCGGCCACTAACAGGCCAGGTGAGAAGGGACATAAAGCAGATGAGTCTAAAAACTTCCAGCATTAAAAGCAATATAGTTTACATACATCCTAGTAAAGAAAGATTAAATTTGGGCAATTACTTTTTGGCTTCTAAATTGAAGTAAAGCTGTAGAAAGCTTGTATGTAGTATAGTAAAAAATACAGTATTATTGTCTGGCTCTCACGAGGTTTTTTTGTGGGTTGGTGCTCAGAAAGTTGTATTGTTGGCAGAGAATACTTGTGTCCTTGTGACCACAGAAGTATGCTCAGAAATGATGTCCGAGGTTACTCTCGAGCTTATAAGAAACAAGAACCAGAAACTTTTCTCACTTTATCTGAAAGTTGAGATAGGTATTTTGGATTTGTACTGGAACCATGCCCCTTTACTTGCCCTAACTATTATTTAAAGTTGTTCTCAAGCTTAAGCATTTCTGTGAGAAATTTGGAAAAAAGACTAAAGAGACTTCAGAAGTGCTGACGGTGGCTTTTAGTTTGGATCCTAAATAACTAAAACTAATTCTCTTCACCATCGTTTTCTACGTTGTCATCTATGTGAGCCACTCTATCATAGCTGCTTCTGTTGTGACGCTTACAGTAACTGTGTCAGCTAGCAACAATATGGTACTTTAATGGCGTAAACAGATTTATCAGTCCTCAAGCTGATGTAATTTTTCTTTTCTTATGAGTTACTGTGGCAACCATAACTTTAATGAATTATATACCATTTCATTTTAAAATGAAAAATTTTAAATTTTGTTGTGATTTACAGTTCGGTAACTAAATACTGTCTTTGGATTAGACAGATCTGTTGTGAGTCCTAGTGTTGGCACTTTATGCTTAGTAAGTAACCTTGGGCACATACTACTTCATCCTGCTGATAATAGTACCTAGTGGACTGGGTTATAACCGAGGGTAAGCAAAGTAATGTTGGTAATGTTGGTCATATACCTAACACGGTGTGTGGCGGGCAGCTGTTAGTAATCACTGTCATTGTCATCAACAGTTGTGGTAGGAGTGGTCCTTAGGTCATAACATCACAGAGTTGTCCTAGAAGAGGCCTTGAGAGTTCCTCAGATCTGGACAGAATTACATCCTAATTCTCCTAAGCAGATACCAGTTCATAAATACTTTTATATCACCTTACAGTTGTTGCAGATATTGCAAAATATAACTTATACTGCTTCAAAATCAGAAATTTATTAGACCTGCTGTTTTTTAATGTGTCAATAAAAGCACATATATTATTAATATCAAACATTTGTTTTTCTAATAGTTTGGTAATTTTTATGCATTTAAAAATAAAGGTTACTATTATGGATTGAATTATATCACCCAAATATATGTGTTGTAAATCCTAACCACTGTATCTGTAGTTGTAATCCCATTTGGGAATGGGTTTTCTTTGTTATGTTAATGAGACAGGATTAGTGTAGGGGATATTTTAAGTCAATCTCTTTTGAGACATAAAAGGTAATTAAACAAGCAAGATCCAGAAGTAGAGATGGGAGAGAAGCCATGTCAGGCCACACGAAGATCATCCGGGAGCAGAAGCTCAAAGAGGCAAGGACTTTCCCCCAGAGCTGATAGAGAAAGCCTTCCTCTAGAGCCAGTGTCCTGAATTCAGACCTCTAGCCTCCCAAACTGTGAGAAAATAAATTTCTGTTTGTTAAAGCTGCTTGTGGTATTTCTGTTATAGCAGGACTAGATATAACTAAGACAGTTTGTAACTGCTAGATTTTTGACCTAAAACACTGAGTGAAGGGTTTTGCCATTTACTGAGATAGGGAACATTTGGAGAGAAGTAGGTTTCTTTCCAGTTCTAAATTACATATTAAAGGAGATGGAAGCAAATCTATTCAGTTTTCTTTGCAAGTTCATATTATTTAAAATTAAATAATAACAACTAGGTTCTTGGAGCACCTACTAAATGATAGGCACTTTGGTAAGTAGTGTATCTTGTTAAACCTCACAGCAACCTTGTGAGGAAGGTACCATTATATATGCATAATTACTGTTGCAAAGATTAAGTCATTAAAATGAAATTATTTGCCCAGTGATAAATAACTGGTAAGTGGTGGAGCAGAGATCTGAATCTAGGTCTGTCTGACCCCAAATAACCGTAATTATCACATGAACACTTGCTATCTTCCAGACACTGCAGTAAGTACTTCCCATACGTTATCTCATATAATCTCCCCAGTAATCCTCTGAAGTAGGTTCTATTACTTTTCTCCCAGATAGGCTAAGTAACTTGCCACTAGAAAGTGACAAAACCAAGATTTGGCCCCAAGCACCCACTGAGTCATACTTGTTCTTAAAATACATGTTCATTTCCTCTACGTTGCAGGCTGTAGTCTCCTCTGCATATTTGTTGTATGCCTGCAGTTTGCAGCAGTTTTGTTTGGTGTGCCTCATTGTAAATTGAAGAACTCCCTAAGAAAACCGTCAGAACCAAGTCTCTGTGGTTGTAGATCCATGTTAGTGAATGGCATGAAGAAGACACCCGCAGAGGGAGACATCAGCTAAAAATCAGATGCCTCTGAAAAGCTTGTAACAAAAACTGGTTTTCTATCCCCACCGTTCGCATCCCCTGCCCAAAGACAACCACTATCAGTTCCTTGAGCTGTTTTTTCCCTGTATTTTCTCTATATTTTTAAATAATATGCTCATAGTGCTGTTTCTTGACTTAACCGATTTTAAACACAGCCCATTAATTTCCTTTTAAGGTAGATGAACATTTTGTTTTCTTACATTCACCCTTTCTGGATCCACACATACACTCATCACCACCACACCACCTGTTCTCTTCACTCTGTCCTCCCAGTACTGTGATTTAGCTTTATCACAATTTTGGTTAGATCACTAGTCGTCATTTACATTACTATGACTGTGTTACTTTCTCTCTGCTGAGCCAATTTTGATGCTATGATGAGGTTTCCTCTCTTATATAATTTTTTTCTTGGATTTGGTTAACTCTCCTTTCTTTTTTTTCTTTTGCTTTGTTTCTATTTACCTATTCTTCAAACATGTTATACAGCTGTTTATATTGTTTATCCAGATGAAATATCAATCCCACTTGTTCTTTTCCCTCTGGAGACCTTCCTCCTGGAATCTTCCATCCTCCTGGTCCTCCCTGGACTGTTGCTTTCCTGCCTGCTGTGTGAACAGCTATCACTTGCTGCTTCCCTTTGCCTTCTGTTCCTGCTCTTATGTCTTTCTTTTTCTCAGTTTCCTCCCTCATTTTTCTAGAGCTCATCTTTCAGTGGCTTTTCTAAGAAAGACCACATAGGAGATAAATTTTCTGAGTTCTTATGTATTTGGAAATGTCTATATTCTACCCTTGTTATTGATTGGTAGCCTGGCTGGGTATGGAATTTTGGTTTGAAAATTATTCTTTTTCGTAATTTGTAGGCATTGCTTCTTTGTCTTCTAGTTTTCATTGTTAGAATCAAGAACTTTTACATTATTCTGATTCTGATCCCCTTTTGTACTGTGACTCTTTGTTGTTGTTTTTTTGTTTGTTTGTTTTCCAGTTGTATGCTGAGCACTTGGTGGGTCTTTTCAAAGTAGAGCTTTGTCCCCTCAGTTTGTGGGGAATTTCATATAGTGTGTACATTCAAATATATGTACATGTGTATATGTCTTTTCTCAGTTCTCTCTCTCTGGAGCTCCTCTAATATTTGCATACTAAACTTCCTGGATTGATCTTCTAAATTTCCTGTCTTTTCTCCTATTTCCTACATCTTTGTTTTTTCATCCTAATTTTCAAGATGTTATTTTTTTAAAAGTAAATGAAAACACTGTCCTCTCACCATGCCGCGTCTCCTTGTTCTGATGAACTCTTTGACAGCGCTCTAGTGTGGCATGCCAGAATTCACACCCTGTTCTAGAAGAAGCCACTTGGCTGTGCCTAGTCAGAGGAGAGGAAGCTCCTTTTACCAGTGACATCTAGATCATCATGCCCTAATCTCTCTTGCACACATCTTTGTGCTCCCTTCTCCAAATTCCAACTCCTGCAAAAGTTGTTCTAAGTTGAGGAACTGCTTGTTCCCACTTAACCAGCTGTCTAGCCAGTTAAAAAATATACTTCTGCACAAGGTACATAACCCGTTGCTGTCAAGTCGATTCCAGCTCATAGTGACCCTATAGGACAGAGTAGAACTGCCCCATAGGGTTTCCAAGGCTGTAACTCTTTACGGAAGCAGACTGCCGCATCTTTCTCCCATAGAGCCGCTGGTTGGTTTAAACGGCCAACCTTTTGGTTAGCAGCCAGCTGTTCAACCACTGCGCCACCAGGGCTCCTCAAGGTACATAGGTTAAGAAATCCAAATAGTTTATTACTTTTCCTTTTAGTCAGTAGGTGTGTATGTCCTGCCAGTAACAGTACAGTATCAGGAGAGAGTTTCTATCCTCTGTACATGGCTGGAGGAGCCCTGGTGATGCAGTGGTTAAATGCTTGGCTCTAACCAGAGATTGACGGTTCGAACCCACCAGCTGCTCCACGGGAGAAGGATGTGGTAGTCTGCTTCCGTAAAGATTTCACAGCCTTGGAAACCGTATGGAGCAGTTCTGCTCTGTCCTATACGGTCACTATGAGTTGGAATTGCCTTGATGGCAATGGGTTTGATTTTCTTTTGGTTTTATATATGGCTCAGTTGAAAAAATAAGTAAACTATGATGTGTAAGCCTCTTCTGGGCAAAGATTAAGTCTTCTGTAGTTTCATATTTGAGAGATAACATCTAGATCAGGGTCTCTTTATCATCATAAATCCTCAATAATTATCACATGAGAGACCTTTGAAAGACTTACAGAGCAGATATTTATTTTATGATAGTAAGATGTTCAGCCAGTTCAATTTCAAGTCAAATGGCAGCATTCCTTCATTATCTAGTGTGTATGGTATTGGAATGTGATTGAATTCTCCTTGAAGGCAGTTGAACAGTGACTTGTTGCCATGGTCAAGCCTGTCTCTCTTGCCCTTTAGCACAGTACCCCCCCCTTGAAAATAAACTTTGGCCTTCACGTCACTTTTGCTGACATACAGGTATCCTGGTACATACTAGGGCTCAGTAAGTATTTGTTTAATGATTTGTAAGAAAGGACTTTCAGTTTCTGTTCTTTGAGGGCTGTCTAATATTTAATAATTCTCACTGGATGTATTTATAGTCTCTTTAGTCTGATGGTCCATTTTTAAAAAAAAAAAGGCTTTATTGTGATATAAGTTACATGTCATAAAATTTACCCATTTTAAGTGGACAATTTGATGGCTTTGATTATATTGACAGAGTTGTGCAGCCATCACAACAATCTGATTGTAGAACATTTCCACAACCCTAAAAAGAAGCCTCATGCTTATGAGCAGTCATTCATCCTTCCCCCGCCCCCAGCCCTAGGCAACCACTAATCTACTTTCTGTCTCTGTACATTTGCCCTTCCTGGACATTTCAAGTAAATGGAATTTATAGCATGTGAACTTTCGTGTCTGACTTCTTTTACTTATCATGGTAGGGTTCATCCATGTTGTAGAATGTATCAGTGCTTTATTCCAGTTTGTTGTCAAATGGTATTCCGTTGTGTGGATATACCACACTTTTTTTTAATCTGTTTACCAGTTGATAGACATTTGGGTTGTTTCCACTTTTGGCTATTATGAATAATGCTGCTGTGAACTTTTGTATACTAGTCTTTGTGTGGACATGGTAATTCTATGTTTAACATTTTGAGAAACTGTCAAACTGTTTTCCAAAGAAGCTGTACCATTTTACATTCCCACCAGCAGTAGATGAGGGTTCCAGTTTTTCCACATTCTTGCCAGCACTTGTTATTCTCTGTTTGATTCTAGTCATTCTAGTGGGTCTGAGGTGATATCTTGTTGTGGTTTGATTTGCATTTCCCTAATTACCAATGATGTTGAACCCCTGTTCATGTGCTTATTGACTGTTCGTATACTTTTTTTGGAGAAATGTCTGTTTCAGTCCTCTGGCTATTTTTTAATTGGGTTATTTGCCTTCTTGTTAAGTTGCAAGAGTTCTTTATATACTCTGAATACAAGTCCTAAACAGATATGTGATTTGAAAATATTTTCTCCCAGTCTGTGGGTTGTCTTTCTGCTTTCTTGATGGTGTCATTTGAAGCACGAAAGTCTTTGGTTTTGATAAAGTCCAGTTGATCTTTTATTGTGTGCACTTTTGATGTCATATCTAAGAAATCATCGCCTAAATCAAGGTTACAAAAATTAACTCCTACGTTTTCGTCTAAGTTTTATAGTTTTAGCTCTTACATTTAGCTGTGTGATCCATTTTGAGTTAATTTTTGTGTATGTTAAGAGGAAACATCCAAATCGATCCTTTGGCGTGTGGCTATCCAGTTGTCTCTGCACCATTTGTTGACTAGACTGTTCTCTCCCCTGCTGAATTAATTGTCTTGGCACCTTTGTCAAAAATAGAAGGGTCACTTGACATTATGCCGAGTGAAATAAATCAATCACGAAGGGGCAAATATTATAGGATTCGACTTGTATGAAATCTCTATGATAGGCAAGTGTATGGAGACCAAAGTTGATTAGTGGTTACTAGAGGTAGCTCAGAGGAAGGGGAAAAGGGGGGCTCACTGCTTAGAAGACACTGAACTTCTGTTAAAGGTGATGGGAAAATTTAGAAATGGGTAGATGGTAATGGTTGACCGCATGATTAACATAATTAATGTCACTAATGTACATGTGAAGAATGTTGAAATGGCACACAGTTTTGTACATATATATTTACCACAATAAAGACAGACATTGAGGGTTCATTTGTAACAAAATAATGTTTTCCTGAAGTTGAAAGTTGCTACCATCAACTCTTATATTGTAGTACTTTTTAAATGCTCTATAGAATAGTAAGTGCTTTTTGACTAACAGATATGAGGGAGAGTTCCTCTTCAGGCAACTG
Source organism: Dugong dugon (assembly GCA_030035585.1). Taxonomy (NCBI): domain Eukaryota; kingdom Metazoa; phylum Chordata; class Mammalia; order Sirenia; family Dugongidae; genus Dugong; species Dugong dugon. The sequence goes on along the minus strand of CM057469.1, from coordinate 13,617,815 downwards.
TCTCATTTGTTTCGGTGATTTTGTCTTTAAAGTTTTAGATGGTTGATGTCTGTTTTTCGTTGCATCATACTACTGTACTGGCGTTTTCTCTCAGGAGTTTTAATTACCCGCTCATATTTTTAAGGCTACTTGAAAAAGAAATTAGGACCTTTCATTGTTGCTCATACATTACAGCAATTGGAACCTTTTACCTGCCTAGAGTTATTTGTTTTGCATTGGATTTTGTAGTTATATGCCGGAATATCCTTTTAGTTTTAGAATATTTGCTACACAATAAAATTAGAAAGTCAATCACATTGGTGAAAATAGAACATGTGACTATAGTAGCTACCTAATTTTCCAGTAAAAGGGAAAAGAGTGAATGAGAGAACAATTTTGATCTTCTCAAAAAACTTTTTTTGTATTAAAGAAGTAACCAGTGCTGTGTTGTGAATACTGTGTGGTTTATATTTTTCACTTCTAAATAGATTTTAAGGTATTTTAGAGAACTACATGTTAGTTAAATTTATCATTTTTGAATAATATAACCTAATAAATAAATAGGCTGTTGAAAATTAAGCTAGTAAACATACTAAAATTGTGTTAATTAAAGTATTGAATTTGTGCCCACATGTTTCTCTGTGAAGCTGTATTTGGTATAAAATACTTCCTTTTCTTGTAACACTTCCCCTCCTCCCATCGCCCGGCACTTTCCCTGATCCCCAACGTATCCCTTTCCCTCCCAGCTTGGAGAAGTAAAACATCTCGGAAGTGAGAGTGGTAAGACTGTTGTATTGGTTTGCTTGTCGATCTGGTGGTGACAGAGTTCTCACCGTGCATCCACACCCGTTCCTCCCCTCTTCACCAGTCTCAGGATGCCCTTCGGCCTGGAGCTCTTGCTGTCTGTCCTTCCCTGAGCAGATGTGCCTTAGTGTTTATGGCAGCATTTCTCAAAATGTGGTCCACAGACTCTTGGGACCCTTGAGAACACTTTCAGGGGATCTGTGAGGTCAAAACAGTCTTCATAATAATACTAAAGAATGCTATTTCCTCCTTTATGGTGTTGACATTTCAAATGTAAAAGTGTCACACTTCTCACTGATTGTTTTTGTTTTAGAAAATCGTGATTTTTCATGTGATAGGTAATGTATTTTTTTTTTAAATAAATTAACAAATATTTTTATACTTTCTGTTTTAATCTCTAATATGGTAGCTATAATCCACAAAAACAAAGGCTCTTTAGGGTTCTCAATAATTGAAGAGTATGAAGGGATCCTGAGACCAGAATACTTGAGAACTTCTGTCCTGTAGAGTCCGGGGACCCTTAGACAAGCTTGTTGGACAGTGTTGTAGCATGATATTGAAAGTGTCATGCAGTAATCTTTTTCATTATTTCCAAGTTTACATTATATCTTAGCATCCCAAGAGGAATACTACCAATGTGTTGAACATTGGCAAAAATCATTGAATAAGTATCTAGCCTCCCCAAGGTGACTAAAGAACATTAATAGACTCAGAATTTCAGCTAAAAATGACTAATTCTGTCTCTTTATAGAAAAGTAAAGTAATGGTTAAGTCTTAGCAACCCTGTAATATGTTCATTAGAAAACATGAATCTCGTTATTTACAGGCATGCCTTGTATATGAACAGTGGTTTTATCATTGCGAGCTATACGAAGCCTCTCTGGAATGGTTGAGGAATTGTTGGGAATTATTAGGCTTATAAGATGGGCTCTTCCATCTTTCATGCCTATTATGTTTTTTAAAATTCTGTTTTATTTAAGACTTTTTTTTCCCTCCCTTCTATCTAGATATTATTGACCCTGCAATCCTGCGCCCAGGCCGGCTAGACAAAACACTCTTTGTTGGTTTACCACCCGTAGCAGATCGTCTTGCCATCTTAAAAACTATCACAAAAGTGAGTAAAAGAAATGCTATATTTGTGTGTGTGTATTTCTCTCATTTTAGGTAAATTATAGCAGTTGGTAATTGAGGATGGTTACGCAGTTTCTTTTCTGTAGCTTTAAATATTTATCCAGCATGTATCTCTCAAAGGGGAAGATGAACTGTTTTAAATAATTGAAAAGACAGTCCATTCTCATTTTTACTTGCTTAAAATAAAGGTAAGCTAACGGGGAATATTTGGCATTAAATTCTTGATTAATATATTTGAAATACCACTCTAACTGTGTTTTATGTTATTTTAGATCTTTGTTACTTTAAGAAATTTTTCTTAGAGCATATTTTGAAATGGAATAGAAACTTTGAATTTTGAAACCACTCTGTTGGATTCTGTCTTCCATATTGGTATATGCTAACTTCTAAGACACCTGTACGGTTTTTACTTTACTGTTGTTATAAAAATAACATGCAGTGCATACCAAATACAAAGAAGAATGCAAAGCACCCTAAATTGCACACATTGTTAACAGTTGGTGCAAACACTTTTCCACACATCTCTGTGCAGCATGGGTGGGTGTGTGCAGTGTGAGTGAATGAGGAGGAGGAGGAATAACGTTAATACTTAAGTAAAGTTAATTGTATTTGAAATTTATAAGAAGCAAAACCAAAGGAATTATTGAACTTCTGATAAATGTTTCTTCTCCATAAAAGATATTATTTCCTAAAATATCACTCTAAAGATTAAAAAAAAAAAAAAAGCTCAGGGAAGCCAGTAAGCAGCTGAAGTCCCTGTTGTTGTCAGGTGTACATTCACGGTGGACTGCACCAGCTTCATCCTTGCTGTGAAAATGAGATCATGAACGCGCTTGTACTTCCCTTCTTCCACTCTCCATTTTTTTGTTCCCTGTCTGTTTTTCCTCTGTTGAGTTTCATCACACATACAGTCTGTTCAACAGTCATAATCCTAGTTTCATATTTAAATAGGTACAGGTCTCACAACCAGCACTTTTGCCACAGCTTTTATGTATTTTCTGGGTTGTTTTTTTTTTTGTCATCTTTCAGTTGGCTATATTTTATCATTAAGCTTATTTAATTTATTCAGCTATATTCCTTGAGTTCTTTTATGATTGAGAATCTCTGCCTGTTGTCTTTATACTTGAGTGACAGTTTAATAATCTAAAGTGGATATAATTTTTCCTTTTTTATTTCATTCTTCCTTTTATTGCTCTGTTTTCTTTTCATATTGAGGGTTTCTCCATCCATACCTTCTCTTTGTTCTAACAGCAAGTTCTCCCATCCCCCTTCTCACTCTGCCTGAAACTAGTTTTTCTACCCCTGCAGTTACAATTTGAAGTCTAGTTTTTGCTTTTTGTCCACTTTTCTACACATTGGATGTCCAAGGAAGCTAAGTTGGTATTGTTAGCCCTTGTGAGGAGGCCAGAGCTGCTTCTCTTCGGAGAGAGATTCTGTGAAATGTCTTACACATCTAGAGTGGATCTCACTCCCATGTGGCCCCAAAGCTGCACAGCTCCCTGGAAGATGGCAAGCCGGGCAGTTCTCTCTGATTCTGCTGAAATTCCTTGATGGTATAGCTGAGGGTTTTTCTTTAACTTTTCCTAGGGATGTCTTCTCCTCAGGCCTCTTCTCCAGATTGGAGTATTAGTGAACATTCACAAGATATTGTCAACTCACCTTCTTTCCTCTGTGCTCCTTCCTAGGGCTAGAGGCCTAATTACCAGCCACTCCAGAATTTTCTCTTTCTTGGCATCCACTTGTCAAGTTTACAGCTGATAAATTATTTAACTTTTTATTTTTTTTAGTATTTTTTCATTGTTGGCAAAGGAAGATTCTGTGATTCTACTTGACTGGGCCATCATCATTCAGAACTGCGTACGGCAATATTCATAATGCTCTCCCAAAGGAGGGAGAGGAGAGACTGCTTGTAGGACCACCCTAGTGCTGGAGGCCCTAGAGAAATATGGGATGTTTGTTTCACATTAATTATCTTGATATTTATTAATTGAGAGTCTGGCGTTAACAACCTTGCGTTAGGCACTAAGAAGTTAGCGATGAAAAGATGAGCAAATCCAGAAGAAAAAGAGTCATGCAACAATTAGATGTGTTATCATAATTAGGGAAGTCAAGGTATGTGCGACTCTGGGGAAGTCGTTCACATCAGTCTCTGTGAGTTATGTGGTGTCTTAGTCATCTAGTGCGGCTGTAATAGAAGTACTACAGGTGGAGGGTTTAACGAAGAGAAGCTTATTCTCTCACAGTCCAGTAGGCTAGAAGTCCGAATTCAGGGCACCAGCTCCAGAGGAGAGCCTTCTCTCTCTGTCGGCTCTGGAGGAAGGTTCTTGTCATCAGTCTTCCTTTGGTCTGGGAGCATCTCAGCGCAGGAACCTCAGGTCCAAAGGACGCACTCTGCTCCTGGTGCTACTGTCTTGGTGGTATGAGGTCCCCTCTCTGCTTGCTTCTTTTATATCTCAAAAGAGATTGGCTTAAGACACTGTCTAGTCTTGTAGATCTCATCAGTATAACTGCCACTAATCCATCTTATAACATCATAGTAGTAGGATTTACAACACATAGGGAAATGACATCAGACGACAGAATGGTAGACAGTCATACAATACTGGGAATCATGACCTAGCCAAGTGACAGATATTTTTGGGGGACACAGTTCAATCCATGACATGCGATATGTAGCTAACACAGCTCTACACAGAATCCCTGGGTACGTATAAGATACAGTTGGCTCTGTGGTCTGTCTTTCCTTAAGTCTGCCTGGAAAAGCCAGGAAGGTCTTCCTAGAGGCAAAGTTTGCTTGGCAGATGAGCAAGGGGTGAACACTCTAGCCAGCGTGTAGGCACTGGCCCGAGAAAGTGTGCATGTTTAGTGTTGCTGAAATGTGAAGTATTGGTTGGGGAAACATCTAGGCTTTCGGGTCAGCAGGGGTCAGGTCAGACAGGGCCTTGTATGCCACACATGAGAAGGTAGGTTTTATCCCACAGGTCAAGGCGAACTGTTGAAAAATTCTGAGCGTGGAAGAAAGACGATCAGCTTTGTGGGTTAAAAAGTAATGAAGATAGCCTGGAGGAAAGCGAAACTAAAAACTGTAAGATGAAGACTGGTTCAGGGGACTTGTAAAGGGGACATAGATATGAGAGCAGTTTGATGGTTTTAATTAACAGGACATTGGATTAAGTATAGATTTGAGGGTAAAGAAAAAGGATGAACTCTCAGATTGGGCAGCTGAATACATGGTGATATCCACCAGGAGCCCTGGTGGTGCAGTGGTTAAAGCACTCAGCTGCTAACCAAAATTTCAGCAGTTGGAACCCACCAGCGGCTCTGTGGGATAAAGATGTGACAGTCTGCTTCCTGTAAAGATTGCAGCCTTGGAAACTTTATGGGGCAGTTTTACTCTGCCTTGTAGGGTTGCTATGAGTCAGAATTGACTCAGTGACAGTGGGTTTGGTTTGATTTTTATTCGCCAGAATAAAGGATTTAGGAGCAAGGAGTTGAAATGTTTATTGTGACCTAAATATATGCCTGATTTTGTGTATACTGTGAGGAGACCAAGAATATAAGCCATAACTTCTTCCTATAAAGAACACGCCTTCTAGATAAGAAGATCATGTGCTTGTTCACGCAACATCCACAAACGTATTTGTTCCTGAGGAGAGGAGTTAAAAGAAGGCTACTGAATAGCCCCAAAGTTTCAGCCACGTAAAAAAATAGGAAGAAAAGGAAGTCAGGAAAGAAATATGACACAGTGCCTGCCTCTGGGGGACAGGAGTGTAGGTCATTTTCTTTTCTGCTTTGTCAATCCTCTAGCCAAAGACCACCAGGAGCTCACCTGTAGTTGAACAAGTTGGGCTTATTACCCCATAATGAGAGAGGACGTGGGCCATCTCAATAAGAGGGTGTTAAAAAAGGACTTAAGTACACAGTTTGAGTTTGTGTTAGATTTTGGGAAGGGTTTAAGGAAGCAGGGCTTTGCTCTGGATTGCTGTTGGAAAGCAGGGTTAATTCTGTGATTGGGTATCTTAGTAAACCTTACCTAGAAGAGGGAAGACTCGACCGAAGCTGAAGCTATAATTGGTAAAGAAGCAGCAGTCGCTTATCTTTGCCAGGACGGGATGTTTGGTCATTTTTGTGGCTTGAATAATGTTCACGTTTTGTCTGTGTTCAGACATGATTACTGAGTGGTCTTGTTTTCTCTTGATCCATCTCCATCACAGACTGGCCTTGCCTGATGTTGGTGTTCTGTGCAGTTGTTTCTGTCTAACAAGAAGACACCACGGCCAGCAACACCAAGGCCGAACTGGTAGTGTCAGGCCAGCTACTGGATGTTGGGGGATGTGTTCCTCTTTCTCAGTTACTTTATACTTTCCTGTATTTCCAGATTTTCTGCCTTGGGCAGATATTATTCTGTTAATCAGGAAGAACAAAAACAAAAAAAGAATAGTTATCTGGCAGAAATGTGGAGGGTAAGGTAAAGGGGGAAGAGCCTAGAAACAGAAAGGCCTGCAGCCTCCATACACAAGGTGTGAATACAGAAAGAAGGAAACAGACATCTTGCTAGGAAAATGGCTTTGGCTCTGAAAGCAGCCCGTGGTTTAGATGTTGCATAGTCCTCTCTCAGCATCTGTCTGACTTTGACTTTGGAATGTATTTTTGCTTAAAGTACAGGCGCGCCATCTTCTCAGACTTGGAGTCTTGCCATATAGCCCTGCTGAGGAGGAGTGGGACCTGCCTTCAGCGTTCCATCCTGCCCTCATCTACCTGCCCCTGGCCTGCGTGCACTCTGAGGAGAGAGAGCTGCTTGCTTACCTCTTCCTTCCAGAGGCCATGGATGCTTTGTTTAAAGTTCTTTGTTGATGGTGAAATCTAAAGCAGGGTGGAGGGAGAGGACCCGAATCTCTCATTTCAGGGGAAGAATCTGTAAGTCAGACCTCCTGGCCATATATATTCTCTGTAAGTCAACAGAAAGTGAGAGAAATTGGCGTTTTTAATCTCTACCCCTTCTATTTAAAAATTTGCCAGCTTTTGACTTTAGTTTTCCGGATTGTTTTATGTATAGTTTCCTCTTTTTCCTGTTCATACCTGGAATATTATGGGGAGATTGTGATACAGCTCTTAGTCTTGGACCTAAAAGTCTGTGACAAGATTTGCCTGTCAGAGTATCTTCTTAGTATCTTTTGGGTCTTTCACCAGTTGCCGTCAAGTGGATTCCAACTCCTGGCAACCCCATGTGTGTCAGAGTAGAACTGTGCACCGTAGGTGTGGGTTAAAGGACCCAGCTTTTCTCAAAGTAAGGTGGCAGATGTCCTTGGTTTACGTGAAATAGCTCTTGGAGTAATTCAGATACCTTGGTCTGGGACTTCCAGGCCATACTTGAGAATTTGTGCTAGTGAGTGGGGGCTGGCCAGACCGGAAAAGACCCACCTGTGAGACTAATATCTACTAGGCTCAGGAGGTGTGATTTAGCAAGCCATGCAGGACTGGCCGATAAAGCCTGGAACCCTAAGCTCGGTGAGCTTCCAGGTCGGCAGAGGGAGGGGGAGGTGCCCTCTCTGAGACAAGGCAGCTCTGCATCGGGAACTTCCTTACCCATGCAGCTCTCCTTTATCATGTTCCTGATTTATATTGTTTTGCTGTAACAAAACCAGAAGTTGCAAATATAGTGAGTTCTGTGAGTCATTCCAGTGAGTTAATGATCACAAGCACAGAGCTCTCTCAGCTTGTCTTTCAACTTGTGAGCTCACCTAACTGTTGGCTAGATTGGGGTGGGTGAGGGGAGAGAGAGAAGGAAAGCTGTTATATATACTTGGTCCACAAAGTTTTCACTGGCTGATATTTTTGGAAGTAGATCTCCAGGCCTGTCTCCCAAGGGGCACCTCTGAGTAGACTAGAATCACCAACCTCTCGGTTAGCAGCTGAGTATGTTAATCATTTGCACACCCAGGGGCTCGTTTTGGAGTCTAGGCTTCTTAAAAGTAGAATGAGCTGATGACATACTACTTCTTTATATAATATCTTTTTCTGGAGTGGTAACAAGAAGCCTATCATTAAAATCCCCCTCGGAAAAGTGGGTTCTTTTTCTTAACTTCCATTTCTTCATTATAAATGTCATTAAAACTTACCCTTATCTCAAAAAACCATAAAGGATATTTGATATCACTAAATACTTTGAGATAATCTAGTCTTTTAAATGGTGGTAAAAATCCCACTAAAAAACTTAAAATTCCCAGAATCAAATATTTTTCAAAACGTGTCCCATAAGACTAAAACATAAGGTTAACACTTCACCTGGAAACATTGTCCAGACTTTTCCATTAAATTTTTATGATCTAAGAATATCTGATATAATAATTTTGTTAGGTGATGTGGAGTCGATTACAGCTCGGTAGCGACACTGCCACAGAACAAAACACTGCCTAGTCCTGCACCATCGTCACAATCCTTGCTATGTTTGAGCCATTGTTGCAGGCACTGTGTCAATAGCTAACATTTATTAAGCACTTATACAGTGTTCCAGGGACTGTTTCCCCCCCCCCTCCATTTTATTTTTTTGTTGTTGTTGCTGAGAATATACACAGCAAAATATACACCAGTTCAACAGTTTGGACATGTACAATTTAAAGACACTGATTGTATTCTTGCAGTTGTGCAACCATTCTCACCCTTGTTTTCTGAGTTGTACTTCCTTCAGTAACATAAATTCACTGCTCACTAGGGTTCCTATCTAATCTTTCGAGTTGCTGTTGTCAGTTTCATCATATAGATAGTTCCTGAGTAGAAATCAAGTTGACAGCAGTGGGTTTGGTTTGTGGTTTACATAGTACTTAAAAGAGAATAATGTTCAAGGCAGACCTTTTTTCACTAGTTAAGCTAAACTATTAGATTTAGTTTTAAGATGACTTCAAGGGGTATTTTTGGTTTAAGGTTTAAAATTATCTCCGGGTAATGGTTTCACGGTTTCATCCACCCTCCATGGCTCCCGGAAGTCTAGAGTACATGAGAATTTGAAATTCTGTTCTACATTTTCCCCTTTTAGATCAGGATTCTTCTATGGAGTCTGATCAAAATGTTCAGTAATGGTAGCTGGGCACCATCCATTTCTTCTGGTCTCATGGCAGAGGAGGCAGTTGTTCATGGAGACAGTTAGCCACACATTCCATATCCTCTTCCTATTCCTGATTCTCCTTCTTCCTCTGTTGTTCCAGGTGAAAGAGACCAATTGTTGCGCCTTGGATGGCTGCTCGCAACGTTTTAAGTCCCCAGGCACTACACAACAAACTAGGAAGTAGAACAGAAGCACTAAACACGTTATTAGGCCAATTAACTGAGCTGTCCCATGAAACTATGACCCTAAACCTTCAAACCAAGGAACCAAATTCCATGAGGTGTTTGGTTGTACATAAGCAGCCTCAGCGGCTACTTTTTTTTTTTTTTTTTGGTCATTGTTGTAAATACATGTATTACACGACTTTTGCCGATTCAACTTTTTACAGGTGTACAACTTCTTGACAGCAGTTACAGTAATCAGCTGTGCAACCCTACTCTTAATCAATGCGATTTTTCCATCACCGTTAACCCCCCTTTTCCCCTCTGTCCCACCCCTGGTAACCACTAATAAACTTTCATCTCTATACAGTTGCCTGTATTGACCACTCCCCCCCAAAACAGGTTAATTTATTACGTTAGGGGGCTTATTAATTATTTGTTATTAATTTTATTAAATTTCTATTAATGTCAGGTTATTATTTTTCTTAGAAAATTTATACCCCCACCTCATTTATTTATTGTGTTCATTACATACAGAAACCTCATACAGTTGCTCCCAGTAATTTCTCGTCTGGGTTTTCATAAAGAGAGCAATAAGTTGTAGTGGACAATGTCTTTAACATTGTCCCTCTAATAACACAATAGTAAGCCTCTCAGGACCGTGGCTGATTGCCCTCTTAATATAAGCTGAGGACATAACCCAAAGCCAAGTCATTAAAGATGATTTTGTGAAAGGTCAAAGAAATGCCTTCTTGAGGACACATAGTACTTTGTGAAAGGCCAGCTTGACCCTAGAGTAGAATTTAGATGTTGATAAGGATAAAAGAATTGTCCTTCACTCATTGTTTAGGGAATACAGAGCTTCTGTTAAAGGTGACAGAAAAATTTGGAAATGGATAATGGTAATGGTCGAACAACACAATAAACATAATGTCACTGAACTGTACGTGTGAAGAATGTTGAAATGCGAATATTTTGTTACATAGATATTTACCACAATAATAAAAAAAGAAACCACACACAAAAAAGAATTGTCCTTCAGGAAGTCCTCTGTGAATTTATTTTTTACAGTTGATCTTTTGATTAAAACAGGACAGTAGAGAGTTTGAGGTTGAATTCTCTGGCAGCACATGGAATGTAAATAGGGAAGATCTGAATGTTTTTATGATAGTCAAAGTGAGGAGGCTGATATTAATAAACCTAGCAAGGACTCATGTCTAATGAGGTAGCTTAACCCCCCTCCCCCAATAATAGGTTGAGAGATTCAGTAAGGCAGGGTTTTCAGACCTTCCCACTTCAGTAACAGAAAGTCCAGACATTTCTGTTCTCCATATAATAAATCCCCGTTATATGTTCTTGCGGTCTAACCGTCCAGTTTTACAACTGAGGAGAGAAAAAAAGCACAGAGATTGTTTTGCCTAAGGTCACACAGAAAGTTTATTCCCTGTGTCTTGAACCTGTGTTAGATGAACATTTATACTTTATCAAACAATAGCAACTGACAGATGTACAGTTTATGAAACTCTTGAACATACCGTGCTGGGAGGAAATGCAAGTAATTGCACAGGATCAAGGCGCCGCTCCGCACTGCCAGGTCTCCTGACTCTGAATCCGCCTGGAGCACATTGCTGTGCTCATATTCAACGCTTACCTTGACACTTAATGTCAGGTGTTTATTCACTTTGTAAAAAAAATATTTCAGCCCCTTAAAAGATAAAATACTTAGGAATAAATCTGACCAGGGATGTAAAAGACCTATACAGAGAAAACTACAAAACACTACTGGGTGAAACCCAAAGGGATCTACATAAATGGAAAAACATACCACGCTCATGGATAGGCAGACTCAACATTGTGAAAATGACAATTCTACCCAAAGCAATTTACAAATACAGCGCAATCCCGATCCAAATAGCAACAACATTCTTCAAAGACATGGAAAAACTAATCATTAACTTTATATGGAAAGGGAAGAAGCCCTGAATAAGTAAAGCACTACTGAAGAAGAAGAATAAAGTTGGAGGACTCACCCTACCTGACTTGAGAACCTACTATACAGCTGCAGTAGTCAGAACAGCCTGGTACTGGTACAACGACAGATCCATTGACCAGTGGAACAGAATTGAGAACCCAGATGTAAATCCATCCACCTATGGTCACCTGATCTTCGACAAGGGCCCCAAGTCCATCAAATGGGGAAAAGGCAGTCTTTTTAACAAATAGTGCTGGCAAAATTGGATATCCATCTGCAAAAAAATGAAACAGGACCCATACCTCACGCCGTATACAAAAACTACTTCAAAATGGATCAAAGACCTGAATATAAAGCCTAAAACTATAAAGTTCATAGAAGAAAAAATAGGACCAACACTTCAGGCCTTAATACATGGCATTAACAGGATACAAACCATAACCATCAACGCACAAACCCCAATAGATAAGCTAGATAACAGATCTTCTAAAAATCAAACATCTATGCTCTTCAAAAGACTTCACCAAAAGAGTCAAAAGAGAACCTACAGACTGGGAAAAAATTTTTGGACAGTACAAGTCAGACAAAGGTCTAATCTCCATAATCTACAAGAAAATCCAACACCTCTACAACAAAAAGACAAATAATCCTATTAAAAAATGGGCAAAGGAAATGAACAGACACTTCACCAAAGAAGACATTCAGATGGCCAGCAGACACATGAGGAAATGCTCGCGATCACTAGCCATTAGAGAAAAGCAAATTAAAACCACAATGAGATACCGTCTCACCCCGGCATTACTGGCACGAATCAAAAACACTGGAAATAACAAATGTTGGAGGGGCTGCGGGGAGATCGGAACTCTTATGCACTGCTGGTGGGAATGCAAAATAATACAGTCATTTTGGAAAATGATATGGTGCTTCCTCAGAAAGCTGGAAATAGACATACCATACGATCCAGCAATCCCACTCCTAGGAATATATCCTAGAGAAATAAGAGTCGTCACTGGAATAGACATATGCACACCTATGTTCATGGCAGCATTGTTCACAATAGCAAAACGATGGAAACAAACTAGATGCCCATCAACAGATGAATGGATAAACAAACTATGGTACATACACACAATGGAGTACTGTGCAATGAGAAAGAACAACAATGAATCTGTGAAGCATCTCATAACATGGATGAAACTGGAGGACATTATACTGAGTGAAATAAGTCAATCACAAAAGGACAAATATTGTATGAGACCTCTATTGTAAAAACCCATGAAAAAGTTCACACACAAAATGTAACAGTCTTTGGTGGTTACCAGGGATGGGAGGGATGGGGGGGGAATACTAAATAGGCAATAGATAAGTGGTATCTTGGGTGAAGGGTGAGACAGTACACGATACAGGGGAAACTAGCACAACTTGTACAAGAAAGGCCATGGAAGCCCCATAGACACATCCAAACTTCCCGAGGGACTGAGTTGCTGGGTGGAGGGCTGTGGGGACCATGGTCTCGGGGAACATCTAGCTCAATTTGGCATGACACAACTTATAAAGACAATGCTCTACATTCTACCTTAGTGAGTAGTGTCTGGGGTCTTAAAAGCCTGTGAGAGGCCATCTAGGATACTCCACTGGTCTCATCCCTTCAGGAGCAAGAGAGAATGAAGAGAACAGGATACAAGGAAAAGATTAGTCCGAAGGACTAATTGTCCACAGCTACCAAGGCCTCCACCAGACTGAGTCCAGTACAGCTAGATGGTGCCTGGCTACCACCACTGACTACTCTGATCAGGATCACAACAGAGGGTTCTGGACAGAGCTGGAGAAGGATGTAGAGCATAATTCTAACTCACAAAAAAAAGACCAGATTTACTGGCCTAAAGGAGACTGGAGAAACCCCAAGAGTATGGCCCCCAGACACCCTTTTAGCTCACTGGTGAAGTTATCTCCGAGATTCACCGTTCAGCCTGGGAGTGGACAGTCCTGTAAAACCAAAGGAGACTAACGAGGTACAGTAGTCCAGCGACAAGGGCCAGAAGGCAGAAGGGGACAAGGAAGCTGGTGATAGGGAACCCAAGGTTGAGTAAGGATATTGCTGATGTGTTGTGAGATTGTTAACCATTGTCATAGGGCGACATTTGTAGTAACTTAAATGAGAAACTATTTTGTTCTGTAAGCCTTCATCTTAAGTGAGAATAACAGCACAATTGGAAGAGAGTAGTCAGTGTCACTGAACTGTGCATGTAGAAATTTTTGAAATGGTGTATCTTTGGCTATGTGTATTTTCACCAAAAAAAAAAAAAAAAAAGGTTGAGAAGTTAGAGGGTTGACATGTTGTGGGGTTGTTAACCAGTGTCATAAAACAATATGTGTACTACTATTTCATGAGAAACTATTTGTTCTATAAGCCTTCACCTGAAGTACAATAAAAAAAAATTTTTTTTAAATATTTCATAATGTACTGTTTGCTGCAATGGTAAGAATATATGCAGTGTGTATATAAGTTATGGATCAGAATCACAAAGCAAAACCATCTGACTGTATCATACATTTTAAGTCACTAAAAACTGTATTCTGTTTGCCTCTGCAGTTTAAGTCACTGAAGATGTTATTAAATACATACTGTACGTACGGCAAGGTGCTGTGTTGGGTGTTGCTGGAATTCTGAGACTGTTGTGGTGCTTGTCGTTTCTAGCATCTCTTGATGTGAGCTGAAGGAGAGTTGGCACCAAAGTCAGAGCTCAGTTTTCGCTAAAGGATTAAGAAAGAACATATTGAGCACAGAGCACTTTATAAAGGCTTTTATTGGCAAGCAGGTTGCTGCTTGTTGTCTCCCAGCCAGGCTCAGCATTATTTCTCCTTTCTTAGCCAACTGCATGTCGCTGGATCCGGCATCTCTGCATCAGAACTAAATGCTGCTTAGGTGTGGGACATATTTAATCAGGAAAAGAAAGTGTGTGTGTCTTCACCTTTGGAAGGATTGACAGTGACTTTTTTTATTTTTTTGGTATTTTGTTTTTGCTGCAGCAGTACACAAATTCTTCAGACTTCATGAGCATAAATTGTTTGCCTTCAGCTTTCCTAAGTTTGGAATCTACTTCTTAACCTTATTTCTTAAAATTTGTAAAAATCTTCCAACACTTAGAAGTCTTAGAGTCAGTTGTATTCATTTAGTCAAGTAGCCATTACTGTGTATCGAGAACCTCTTGTGTAGACTCAGGAGCCCTGGTGGCGCAGTGGTTAAGAGCTATGGCTGCTAACCAAAAGGATAGCGGTTTAAATCCACCCACCACTCCTCGGAAGTCTTTTGGGGCACTTAGGCTTTGTCCTATAGGGTCACTGTGAGTTGGAATCAACCCGACGGCAATGGGTTTGGTTTTTTTGTTTGTTTGGTGGCACAGTGGCTAAAGTGATTGACTGCTAACCAGAAGGTCAGTGGTTCGAAACCAGCAGCGGCTCCACAGGAGAAAGATGTGGCAGTCTGCTTCTATAGAGAGTTACAGCCTTGGAAACCCTATGGGGTTGCTGTGAGTTGGAATTGATTCAATGGAAGTGCTTTTCGTTTTGTTATGTGGAATAGGATTGGTCTTTAAAGCCTTAATGAAAAATCTTCATTTTTTTGTCTGTGTTTAGAATGGTACCAAACCCCCACTGGATGCAGATGTAAATTTGGAAGCAATTGCTGGTGACCTCCGCTGTGATTGCTATACGTAAGTATGTAAATCTCAAGTCAGTTAACTCTGTGAGGCTGTTTCTTCATCTGTAAAATAAGGGGGAATGGTGCCCACCTCACCAGGTTCTGAGAGGGTTAAATGAAGTTTCACACAAAGCACCTAATACAGTGTCTAACTCTTCCATACTGCTTCTTTCCTAGAGAGGGGAGTAGCCATTTTGAGCCTCTGAAGGAATTTCTGGGAATAGAGGAATTCTTTCATAAGGCCCACCACTGCTGCCCTTCACAGATTCTATCTGTTCTAATGGAATATTTGAGCAGATATTTCACTCCTAGCTGCCACACTAACCAGGTTCTTCAGCACTTAACAGAATAATCTGCCTGATCTGCGTTTGCCAAGGCTCACGTTGCATTTTCCATAGCACACTTGGTAACGTCCACACAGCCTACAGTAAAAGCAGAAAGTAAGGCATTTCTGCCTTTGACTTTCATATTTATGCTTCTTGTTGTTTTGGTTTTTTCTTCATTTGTTTTTAAGTAAATTTTGTTAACTTTCCCAATTTGGGACACAAGGGAAGAAAATGAAACTAAAGTTTAACGGAGACATCTCCCCCTCGAGCTTGTTTTATAAGCCGTGTTGATTGTGCACGATACGCTTCTCACAGTATTCCCCTAGGGCAAGTCCAAATAATGTGGAACTTCCCAAAGCCAAGTAAGTGAGGGTTTTCAAAATCTTTGAGGTCTTCAGAAGTCTGTTATTCAGCAGTGTAAGTTTATATCCAAAGAAGATCCCCACTCGCCGTAATCCAGGCACGCTGGGTTATTTCCAGAAGCACCCGCATCCATAATCATGGGTCACTTCGAGGCAGTGATTCTCAAGAAGGGGAAGTAATTGGAGACCCAGACTGGGTGGTGAGTGGCTGCCTGAAAGCCCCTGCCTCACTTTGAGGAGGATTCGCATCTTCCCCTGGGTGGGAATCCAGCCTTCTTAGTTAAATTGTCTCACTACTGGAGGAAGAGAAAAAAGACAAGAGCAAGTCATTTGCACCTTTGGGTGCTAAAATCCAAAGAAAAGATTTTCAGTGAGCAGCGGAGGCAGTTTTGATGACAGAATTTACCCAGAGCTAACTCTTTCGGATTATACCAAGTAGGGTGTCAGCCTATAAAGGGATTAGGGTTAAAGTGGAATGGTTAAACATTTTAATGCCACTGTCATCACAGTTTGGAGCCCTGGTGGTACAGTGGTTAAGAGCTCTGCTGCTAACCAAAATTCAGCAGTTCGAATCCACCAGCTACTCCTTGGAAACCCCTTGGGGCAGTCCTGCTCTGTCCTAGAGGATCGCTGTGAGTCGGAATCACTGCCAACGGGTGCTTGGTCCTGACAGTTAAGAGATAATGTACTAACTAGCATAGTCTTCAGCTACTCATTTACATTAGTTTATGTTATCTCTGCACCAGTGTTAGGTTTAACGTTAAGAAATTAATACCCCAGCATGTATGTTATCATTAAATAATTTTATACTTCTAGCACTTAACCAAAAGGAGCGTGGATTCAGTTAATAATTTAATCTCTGTGGGTCTTTAATTTTATATATTATGTGGATTATCAGCCTTAAATAATGTCTAGAAATGAGGTTTTTATCGCCAAATTTAAGCTTTTTCTCAGAGTCTTTAAGAATCCTCTTAAAGCTGTAATGCGGTGAAACCCCAGCCAACACCGGTGTCTTTCATTGAACTCGGAGCTGTGCTGACTTAGCATATTAGTATGTGAATAATTAAATAAATGAAGACTTGTAAGTTCTTGTTATGTCTTTAAGTAAGTTATAATGTGTCCACTCAGCTTGAGCTTGAATCAAGTTCATCAAAGACTTTCTAGCTTTTATACTTACCCCTTTTGAACTCAGAGCCATAAATGACTTTTCATATAAGCTTATTTTAGACTCTAGGTAATATATGTCAAGAGCTTGGCTGCTAACCAAAAGGTCGGCAGTTTGACTCCACAGCTGCTCCTTGGAAACCCTATGGGGCAGTTCTGCTCTGTCCTATAGGTCGCTCGACAGCAGTGGGTTTGGTTTGGTTGTTTATGTAATATGTGAATGTGCCAGTCAGCACTTTAGCATAGCCCTGGTAAATGGAAATATTCTAATAAACTTTTAAAATTTTTGAAGTTTGAAGATAATTTTTAGAAGTTTCTCTCTAGTGACTGGATGTTTTAGACTTTTTTACATTAACGTGAATGCAGTGAAACCCGTGAGAGCTGGATCTCAACGCTACTGCCTTGTTTCTCTGGTTCTTACAGGTTTTCTGCCTTTGACGGGACACTTTTCTGTTGCTCGTTTTAGTGGAAAATCTTTGAGTTTCCCTTCTTTGACGGCTTTCACAGGCTTTATTGTGTCTGTAGCTAATGAGATAGAGTATTTATGATTCATTGCATTGTTTCCTCCGCCATTTCTCTTCCCCTAAGGTTAGGTTAATTATTGTGAGTGAGAGCTAAAAACGCTTTCTCATTGTTGATAATCAGTTTATCCCACCTTTATTGGTCAGTTTGTTTTCTTAATTTGTTAATATGATTTAATAGGAAATTGCTGTCAGACTTCTTCCTGTTCTCTGTTCTTTTGCCATGTCTACGAATAAATAAGAACATCTCTCTTTGTAGGGGCGCAGATCTCTCGGCGTTGGTGCGGGAAGCTTCTCTCTGTGCCCTGAGACAGGAAATGGCAAGACAGAAGAATGGAAATGAAAAAGGTATGATTCTCCCAGGATCTCGCGATTCTCATGATCGCTCTGGATGTATAAACCCCCACTAACCTGGCAAATAACTATAGCATCATTTTCTAACATCTGTTATCAATGATAGTAAAGCTTGATTTTTCTGATGAGACCTTTAGAAACTGTTCTGGAATTCTGTGCAGCCTTTGTGGCTGACAACTGTGCAAATAGCAAAGCTCTTTAGTGCCTATCGAACAGAGAGTCTTATGTCTTTGTCTTCACAGCCAATGATTAGATTTAAGCACAGTCTTCGTCATGAGTTTGGTCTGCCATTTCAGGAGGACCTTCTCAGTCTTTTGCTAAAGTAATATCTGCTTGCCTGTGAAAATGCAGTTTAAATTGGAGAGCTTAGAAAACACACACACACACATGAGTGAAAACTGGAATAACTTTCCATATATTGAGACTTCCCTTTCAGAATACAAAATCCATGTAATTTATTATGTGACAGTCTGGGGTCATCTCGACAGCTTTGCACCATCCTTCATGTTTGACAGTGTCTTTGCTTTCACTGTTTGGGTACGTGTAGACAAAAAAGATTCATTTGCGACCTACATCCAACCATGCTAACTACAGAAACAGCTTTTCCTTTGCTTGGTTTCTGTGACAGTTGTTGGATCAGTTGAAGTTGATGGCTGTCTCTTCTGCTTTATAGCCGTGTAGAGTACCTTTCTTCAGAAAGATTCACTCTGTCCTCTAAATCTGTACTTCAGTCTAAAGTTCAGGTTCTACATTGGTCTCCTTTTGTTCAATAAACTGCCAAGAGATAGCTTTTAAAATTTCTATTGATTTTCCATTTTTTCTCTTCCCTTTTTTCTTTACTACCAAGAATCTTAGAACTAAATTTTGTTTCTAGTTATTGCAGCTATTCTTAGATTCGTCAGCACACTTGTCTTCATTATGAAATCCCTGGTTTTTTGTTGTTAATTTTAAAGTTCAATTAACTGAGCTTTTATTTTAAGCCACTTTAAATTCTTTTTGGGAATAGGTGGGGATATCAGTAAACAGAATGAGAACATCTCATAAAAAACATTATGTGGTAGAGTGCTGCCTGGGAGCTGAATCTCATAGATGACTATCTTGGAGTCTGGTCACTAAAACTTCACAGGCTCTGAACATGTATTGTCTGCTGCCAATCATCCCGTTTGGATGTTAGTATAGACATATATAAAGAGCTCTGCTGGTGTAGTGGTTAAATGCTTGGTTGCTAACCGAGGGTCGGCAGTTCGAACCCACCGGCAGCTCCTTGGGAGAAAGATGTGGCAGTCTGCTTCCATAAAGGTTGTTGTTGTTAGGTGCCATGGAGTCGGTTCCAGCTCATAGCGGACCCTGTGTACAATAGAACAAAACACTGCACGGTCCTGTGCCATCCTGACAATTTTTGTTACACTTGAGCCCATTGTTGCAGCCACTGTGTCAGTCCATCTCATTGAGGGTCTTCCTCTTTTTTGATGACTCTCTACTTTACCAACCATGATGTCCTTCTCCAGGGATTGATCTCTCCTGTTAACATGTCCAAAGTATGTGAGATGAACTCACCATCCTTGCTCCTAAGGAGCATTCTGGCTGTACTTCTAAGACAGATGTGTTCGTTTTTCTGGCAGTCTGTGGTATATTCAGTATTCTTTGCCAACACCACAATTCAAAGGCGTCAGTTCTTGGGTATTCCTTGTTCATTGTCCAGCTTTCGCATGTGCATGAGATGATTGAAAACAGCATGGCTTGGGTCAGGCTCACCTTAGTCCTTGAAGTGACATGGTTGCTTTTTAACACTTTAAAGAGGTCTTCTGTAGCAGGTTTGCCCATAAAGATTACAGCTTTGGAAACCCTGTGGGGCACTTCTGTTCTGTCCTATAGGATCACCACGAGTCCAAGTCATCTCGATGGCAGTGGGGTTTATATGGACATATATATATATAAATATAAATGAGGGAAGGAGTCTAAGAATGGGGTTTTTATATATATGTATAAAACCCGTTGCCATCGAGTCAATTCTGACTCATAGTGACCCTATGGGACAGAGTAGAACTGCCCCATAGGACTTCCAAGGAGCGGCTGGTGGATTCGAACTGCCGACCGTTTGGTTAGCAGCCATAGCTCTTAACCACTGCACCACCAGGCCCCATATATATAAAACAAATTCTGACCTCCTGCTTTGCTGCAGCGTTCGTTTGCAGCAGACTCTTGTTGTATAGGGGCTTTGTGTTGATACCTTACCTTATTAAAACTGAAATCAGGAATGTCACCCAGTTTGCATTATTTTATTGCTAGGTAAATGTACTACCTATTATACGTGTGGGAAATTTACTGTTTTAAATATAAATTGTCATGTAAGTTGTCATATTAACATTCTAAACCAGGCTTTATTTAACATTTAACTATTTGATTTACTTGTGTAATGGCATAAACTTTATAAAGAATTATAACCCCCTTCTTATCCAGTGTTAGGACATTATAACTCTGTAACATCTAATTATGTAGTAGCTACTATGGAATTCTACCTTTTCAGTCCTAGTTAAATTTTCTTGAATTATCTTAAAAAGAGAACAATTCTGGTTCTTCTTCATAAGCATCACCATTAAGTTAAGGTGAACAGTGCAGAGAGTGCCTACAAAGGGGCACCTATTTGTGAGTGGTAGAGAGTGTATTTTTGCGTAAAACTGGATTAAAGTCTGATGAGCAGACTATATCTGGCGTGGATACTGTTTTGGAAAGAACACAGCCTGTCCCATCACTGATCTCATCAGTGTTTCAGTGTTCCCTGAAGACCTGGATGTCTCTCAAGAGAATCGAAATCACAATCAGCATACTCTACCAAGATTTGTATATCTATGTATTTGCTCCACAGGTGAACTCAAGATTAGTCTTAAACACTTTGAAGAAGCTTTTAAGAAAGTAAAACCATCTGTATCAAAAAAGGTAAGAGATGCTCTTAAATGTATATAGAGAAAAAGACTAGAATTGAGAATAGTAGATAGGAACTCATAAATTGTGAAACTCATTTTTACAGATTGTATTTTATATACCATCCCTTCTTCCTGAAGTGGAAAGAAATTGCATGTTACACTTTGATCCAAAAACAAGGAAAACACTTGTGTTCATGAGAATATTCTTGGAAGATTATAATTTTGTGTGTTTCTTAGAGACTGAAGCATAGCTCTCCTAACCAGATTCTCTACTGACTACTTCAGAGAGAATGAATGATGTCTTGTATCTGCTTCTACAGTCTCAGAATTTATAATCAGTTTCATTCAAGTATTAGTTAACCTACCCCACCCTTTTTAACAAATGGTTTCTTATCTTCTCAGAGCTAGACTGTACCCAAACTAAGCCCTAGAGACTTATCTATACATTTCAGGGAAGTAAAAGTGTCTTCACTATTGGGTAGGAGAAGAGTTTTAAAAAATCACTGTGGTTTTTCCTTACATAAAATGTTAAGTTTTACATATTTATTTCTGACTGTGCTGAGTTATCATGTTTGTAATAAATTAAAATGGTTGCTGTTAAATGAGTCAATTTATTGTGACACAGAGAGGGGTGGCAGGTAGAAGCTAACCCAAAAAAAAGTCTTGAATTGGATACTATTGTCTAAGCTTTGTGCATTTGGGTTTCTCACTGTTTTCAAGGGAGTTCCTGGTGTGTCTTCACTTTGTAATATTTGTGACCTTTAAAGATATACACCTGAGTCCCTGGGTGGTGTAAATGGTTAACACGCTCAGCTGATAACAGAAAGGTTGGAGGTGAGTCCACCCAGAGATGCCTTGGAAAAAAGCCCTGGCAATCTACTTCTGAAAAATCAACCATTGAAAGCCCTGTGCAGCATAGTTCTACTCTGACACACTTGGGGTCACCGTGAGTCAGAATCGACTCAATGGCAACTAGTTTTTTGTTTCCAGACTCTTGGAAGTTTAATATGCCTTAGTCATGAGAGCTTGTTTATTGACTATACTAAAACTTCCTTTAAATAATTCGCCATTTATTACACCCAGAACTGCATTTCTTCTTCTTATGTTTATTGATTGAAAACTGAGTGTCAATCTGTTTCTAAGTCCAAAACAGTTGCATGTAATGGGTTGCCATGTTGCATTGCCACAGGTCTTGGCCTAAATGTTCTAAGTTAGTTGACCACCCTATCATTCTAACTAAAATAACCAGCTAAGGGATTTGGGCTGGTGATGGTATTTTTTAGGCATATGACTGACTGCTTTTTCAGCTAGAGTAAAGTAAAAGTCTGCTGAGCCTGGAATAAGTCTTTTAGCATTGAATAGAGGAAGAAACAGCCTGCCTTGACCTCTCAGTCATTTTTGTATGCCAGAAAAAATGTTTTATTTTATTGAACATCTTTGAATAAAATAAAGTCTTGTTTAAAATCAGATACAGTTTTGTAGTTAATATTATTGGCCCTTTTTATTCTAATGAGCAATAACCTAGTGATAAAATGTCTTGCCAAAGATTTAGTAATTTAAAAAACTTTTTAACTGAAATTATTTCTTACCTCAGCCTGAGTTTTGAAGTTTTTGAAGTACATAGCTCCACATTTGCCACTCGCATCTGCTAACCTTGCTTCTTTAAAATCTAAATTTAACTTACATACAATAATGCACACATCTTGAGCTTTTATAAATGTAACGATCACCTCAATCAAGGTATAGAACATTCATCCCTCCACAAGGTTCCCTTGTGATCCTTTATAGTCAGTCCCTTGCCAGACACTGCTCCAGGCAACCACTGATCTGATTTCTGTCATCATACTCTAATTTTACCTGTTTTAGAGCTTGTATAGATGCAATAATAATGTATCCTTTTGTCTCTGGCTTCTTTTGCCTGGCATAATGTTTTTGAGATTCGCCCATGTTGTTTTATTTATCAGTCCTTTGATCATTTCTCTTGCTGAGTAGCATTCCATTGTATGCATATACCACAGTTTGCTTATCCATTCACCTGTTGATGGACACTTGGGTTGTTTCTAGTTTTTGGCTTTTGTGAATAAAGCTTCTTTGAACATTTTTGTGCATATGTACATACATTTGTGTGAACATGTGTTTTTATTTCTCTCGAGTAAATATCTAGGAGAGGAATTGCTGGGTCATATGGTAAGTGTATTTTTAACTGTATAGGAAACTGCCAAGCTGTTTTCCAAAGTGGTTGTATCGTTTCATGAGCGATCTGGTTGTTCCACTTCCTCACCAATTTTGAGTATTGTCAGTCTTTAATTTTAGCCATTCCAGTGAATGTCTAATAGTATCACATTGTGGTTTAAATTTGTTATTTCTCTGATGACTAAAATTTTGAGCATATTTCCATATGCTTATTGGTCATTTGGATATCTCTTACGTCTGCTTCTTTTTCCCTTTAAAAAAAATTGAATTGCTTGTCTTACTGTTGACTTGTACTGATTCTTAGTATATTCTGAATACAAGTCTTGTATCAGATATATATATTAAGGATATTTTCTCCTAATCTGTTGTTTACCTTTTTCTTTTTCTTTTTCAAATATTTTACTGTGTTTTAGGTGAAAGTTTGCACAGCAGATTAGATACCCATTCAGTTCATACACACATTGTTTTGTGACGTCGGTTACGGTCCTCATAGTGTGTCAGTACTCTCGCCATTGCCACCCCACCTGCCCTGTTTTCATCCGTCCAGTTTCCCTGCCCCTCCTTGCCTTCTCATCTCTGCTTTTGTGTAAATGTTGACCATTTGGTCTTGTATAGTTGATTGTTTAAAGGAGCACATTCCTCATGAGTGTAATTGTTTATTTTATAGGCCAGTCTGTTATTTGGCTAAAAGGTGACCTCTTGGAGTGGCTTCAGTTCTAGGTTAAAAGGGTATCTGAGGGCAGTTGTCTTAAGGATTCCTCTAGTCTCTGTCAGTCCAGTACATCTGGTTTTTTTTATGAATTTGAGTTTTGTTCTACATTTTTCTCCCATTCTAACTGGGGCCTTCTATTGTGCTCCTGGTCAGAGCAGTTGGTAATGGTAGCTGGGTACCATCTAGTTCTTAGGATCTCAGGCAAAAAGAGGCTGTGGTTCACATGGGCTGTTAGACCTGTGGACTAATTTTCTTCCTTCAGTCTTTGGTTTCCTCCACTCTCCTTTTTACCTTTTTATTTTCTAAAGGCATCTTTTGAAGAATAAGAATTTTTAATTTACATGACATTTACTTTATCTTTTTTTATAGTTTGTATGTTTTTATATCTTAAGAAATCTAATCAACCCCAAGTTTGCAGAAATTTTAGCCTTTGTTTTTTTCTAGAAACTTTATAGTTTTAGCCTTTACTTTTAAGTCTGTGTTTCAAACTAATTTCAGTATTTGATGTGAGGTGTAGGGTTCATGGTTACTTTTCTTGAAGTATCTATTTATTCTAGATTTATAGTAAGTCTTGAAATCTGGTAGTGTAAGTCTTCCTACTTTGTTAATTTTTTTTTCCCCAAAAATTATATTGTTTGTTTTAAGCTCTTTGCATTTAACATACAAAATTTATAATCAACTTATGGGTTTCTATAAAAAAGCCTCCTAGAATTTTGAATGGGATTGCCTTGAATCTATAGATCATTTGGGAGAGCAGACATCTTAAAAATATTGAGTCTTCCAGTCCACGAACGTGGTATATCTCTCCATTTATTTAGGTTCATTTAATTTTTATGTTTAAGTTTATTCATTTATTTAAATTCATTTAATTTATTAGATACATTTGATTTTTCTCAGTAGTATTTCCAGTGTACAAGTCTTGCACGTCTTTAATTAAATTTATTTCTGAGTAAGTTATGATTTTCGATGTTTGTAAATGATATTTTTTAAAGTTTTATTTTCTAATTGTCGCTAGCATATAGTTTAATTGATTTTTATATGTTGACCTTGGCCGGCTCCTCACTTGTCACTCTCTTATTTTCTTTATCTCTAGAAAGATTACTTCCATTTTCTAGAAACTTGTTTGAAAAGCTTCCATGTTTATTGCATAAGTCATAACAGATGACTGCAGATGTGTCATGCAAAGTTTGAAAATTGCTTAACCTCATTCCGAAATTTGGCCGTGTTTTCATCCTTGCAGTAGGCCCTGTGATTAAGAATTAAATCTTCATTTTATCAACAGAAAACTTCACCGTTGCTCACTTTTTTGCTTATCCATTCACGTGTTGGTAAAAAACATATAAATTTGAAACCAGTGCATATTATGTTTATTTGGAGCACAGTTCATTCTTTCTGGTTCTGGTTTGGTTTCTGATCTTTCACAGTTCAAGGCTGTGCTACAAAACATCTTCCTTCTAATTTAGATGAATTAGGTTGAGATTTGAGGAACTGGTATGGTCAAACAGAACCTTTTTCAAAAATCAAACCAAAAGAAAGGCTTAGCATTTGTTGAGATGCTTAAATCTCAACCTGTTTCTACCTTTTGTGTGTGGGTGGGTGGGTGGGTGGGTGGGTGGGTGGTAGATATGTTTGTTTTTGGTGAAAATACACCCAGCAAAACATTTACCAATTCAGCAGTTTTTCCATGTACAATTCAGTGACATTGATTATATTCTTCAAGATATATAACCATTCTTGCTATTCTTTTCCAAATTATTCCTCCACCATTAACATAAAGTCACTGCCCCCTAATTTTCTCATCTAACCTTTCACGTTGCTGTTGTCAATTTAATCCCGTATAGATAATTCTTTAGAAGAGCACGATGCTCAAGGCAGACGTTGTTTACAAGCTAAACTATTGTTTGGTTTAAAGACAACTTCAGCGGATAGTTTTGGTTTAAGGTTTAAAGACTCTTATTTGTAAATGATAGAAACCCAACTTAAACTAGTATAAGGGGGGTGGGGGAGCAATTCATTGGTTCATGTAACAGAGAAGTCCAGAGTACAACTGGCTTTAGGCATGCTGGATCCAGAAACTTTATGGCTTCATCTCTCTTGGGGGCATTTGGCTGCCTGTAGGCCCAGGCATACAGGCTACCAGTTTACTAACCCTTGCAGAAGGAGACAATTTCCTCATAGTTCTATCAAGGGAATGGCAGGGAAGGCTGTGATTGGTCCAGCTCAGGTTAGGAGCCCATTCCTAAGCCAGTCACAGTGACCAGGAAATTAGGTAGTTGGCCAGGCTGGGTCTAAGGTGCATTGTTGTTGTGTGCCATTGAGTTCATTCCAACTCATTACAACCCTATAGGACAGAGTTGAACTGCCCCATAGGGTTTCCTAGGCATCTTTTGGTTAGCAGCCGAGCACTTAATGACTGTGCCACCAGACTCCTCTAAGGGACATAAGTGTATGTGTAGGTCATGACCTCAGATTCAAACCCTAGAATGAAAGAGCTGGACATAGACCCTGGTATCCAAGTTAATTGACTTGTTAGTGGCAGAGTTGAGGTTTTGAGTCTTCCACCTTAAAAGAGAATCACTAAATTTTGTTAAATGTGAAAAGGAACAGTTGTTGCATGTTAGCCTTTTTAACATACTTGTAGAGCTAGCAGTCCCCTTGAAGAGTGTTACCATTAGATAAATGATCATGAAATGTCTAAACAGAGGGGAAACAAGAATGAGAAGGGGAAAAAAGTGTGGAAGTTCTGTCCCAAAGCCTGCAGAGCTGGTCCTCATAGTTCTGAAACGTCCACTGTGTTCTTACGCCAGGTAAAGTTGTCATACTAGCTGGTTCTTTCTCTTTCCTTGGAACTGTTTTCCTCCTGCCTGCCACGATTCTTAATTTTAGGCTGGACGGTAACAGCATGTAAAGTGAATTTGGTGTCCAGCAATCTGCTGACATACAATTGGATCTAGTTTAGAGATCAGATGCAGAGATTTGTCACCTGACTCAGTAAACCCTTAGTAACTCTGGTCCAGGACAGGAAGTGAGGACAAGGAGCCGACATTCCCTCTCTGAGTTCTGCCTGTCCTCATTCACTGCCACTCCCGCTCGGTGGTACTAAGCTGTTGGGCTCTGTCTGCAGATCCCTGCCCTGTCCTAACTTCTGGTGAGAGTCTGTGTCCTATTGTGATCCAAAGAAAGACTTTATAATAGACTAACAATTTGTTATGACAGATAACTCCAGCCATAAGATTGGACTGTTTTTGCCATTTGCTTCTCAAAGTTCAGAGATGTTCATCTCGGCTGTGTCATCCTTTTTTCTTCCCTTAGTGGAGCCAAGTTCTCTTGCCTAAAATGTGTCACTTCACAGGCCTATGAAGTGTGACTTACTTTACTAGTCTGGTTTTTCAATATTAACTGCTCACTGGAGACCTAAGGCTAGCTTAGCTATTGGTAAATACTGAGATTAATTTCCCTAGATATGTAGTCTCAAATAATCATAGTCTTTTCAGCTCTGCCTACTGTGGCACTGTTCTACTGTCATGAAGAAAACATAAATTAAAATTCTTCTTTCTTTATTAAAGCCACACCATAGAAGCTCTTCCGTTTTACTAAATCATTAGTTTAGTGCTGTCACACGCACTGGCCACGGAGCCCTGATGGCACTGTGGTTAAGAGCTACGGCTGCTAACCAAAAGGTCTGCAGTTCGAGTCTACCAGTTTGAATCCACCAGCCACTCCTTGGAAACCTTATGGGACTGTTCTGCTCTGTCCTATAGGGTCGCTATAAGTCAGAATTGACTCGACAGCATGGGTTTTTTTTTGGTTTTGTTTGTTCGTTTGTTTGTTTTATCATACCCACTGACCATAAACACTTTGATCCTCTTCTTAATACTCATGGTTAATATGATCCATCCATTTGCCTGATTTTTTTTCACATTAACATTTATGAGAGAAAAACTTCCCAAGTCAGAGTCCTTTCTAAGGCTCTCTCATACACTGCTGGTGGGGCTGCACGGTGTGCTCAGCCCCTTTGGATGGCAGTTTGGTGTGTCTACCAGAGTTACAGTTACAACCATAGTTGACCCAGCAACTCTCTTCTGTGAATTTATCCTCAGATACACATGTCAGTAGAAAGTTATTTATTCATTGGAACGTTGTATATAATAATAAATAAAGATTGAAAACACTCTAAATTAAATGGTCATGTAAGTAATTATGATATAACTATTCTAAAAAGATTAAAGACTATATCTCCTAAATATATTGTTAAATAAGAAAAAACAGGAACTATGTGTATGATATGCCACCAGTAGTGTAAAAAAAAGAGGAAGAGATAATATTAGTATTTGCTGTATATGAAGAAGGAAAATCTGGAAGTATACATTGGTAACCTGGAGGGAACAGAATGGGAGAGAGACTCTTTATCTATATTTTTGAGCCTTGAGAACATTTTACCTATCCAAAAGAATAACAAAATCAGACTTTAAAAAAAAAGTTCTAAAGGTCCAAAAAAACAAAAGCATGCAGCAAGTATTTTCTTTGGGATAAATTTATAGGAATGGAACTGCATCCAAACTTTAAATGTTAATATTACCACGGCAGGATTCTGCCGTACACTAGGATGGCTAAAATTTAAAAGACTGACAACACCAAATGTTGATATGGATGTGAAGCAACTAGAACTCTCATACATTGTTGGTGAGAATAGTTAAACCACTTGGGAAGGCTTTTTGGCAATTTCTTACACATGTTAATCTACTGTAAGAGACCTCTACTTTTCTCCTCTTCCCCTCTGGACTCAGTATACTTTATAATTTTGTTTTTGTCACTAATACAGATATAGATATAAGAGTCTTTGATTTTTAAGGGAAACATAGTCAATCATTATGAGAGTGATTCATTCCCTGTGGACAGGAGTGTCTGTGGGGATTTGGATGCAGGGAGGAGCGGTCAGCTCTCTTTAACAGTGCTTAGTGCTGTATTCTGTTTTCTGCTCTTCTCTCAGGATCAAGTGATGTATGAAGCTCTGCAGCAGTCTCTCCGCTGATGACGTCTCCAACGCATCGTGCTGGTGGAGGAGCCGGCACACTCAGGTTCCAGCTTTCAGCATAGCACAGATGTGGTTTCATGGAGGCATTTTATTTTCAAGTTAGTGAGACCAAGCCTAAACTGAAGATTCTTCCTGTCTGGCCAGCCTTGCATGGAAACACCCTACCTCCTTTTTAAGAAAAAGAAAAATTCAGCAACTGCTGAAATAAAATAACTGAAAGTTTTTCTAAATAAAATTTTTATTTTGAAACATTTTCAGCTGTACAGAGAAGTTGCACGTACATTACAAAGTGCTGTTTTTCTGAACCATCTGAGTAAGTTGAGAGCCTGTTGCTCCATCACCCCCAAACACTTAATTGTGCGTTTCCTACAGATCAGGCTGTTCTCCTACATGGCCAACCATCAAAAAACAAGAGATTAACATTGCTGTATTGCTACCACCTAGTACTCGGGCTCCAGTCAAGTTTCTCTAGTTGTCCCAAGAATGTAGCAAAAAAACCCAGTTTAGAATTAGCAGTTGTAGTTAGATGCTGTGTCTCTTTAGTCTTTTTAGAGTCTGGAAAAGCTCCTCAGCCTCAACTTTCATAATCTTGGCACCTTTGAAGGTTCCAGGCCAGGTACTTTGTAGAATGCCCACAGTGTGGATTCATCTAGTGTTTCCTCACGATTAGACTCCAGTTATGTGGTGCTGGCAGGAGTGTGTCTTCTCACTGCATCCTGTCAGGTGGCCCCATTGCTGAAAATGCTCACTTTGATCACTTGATTACGGTGGTCACTTGTTTCCAGGCTGCTCATGCAAGACAGTTGCTCTTTCCCTTTGTACTTCATATGTGTTTTGTGAGGGGGTGTTAAGCTCAGGTCCATTACTGTCACTGTTTGGTATTCAGATTGTCTCAGATTTGGCCAGTGGGAGTCCTTTCAAGCTGGCCTCTGTGTCCCTGCAGTGCAGCTCACCTGATAGGTGAGGTTACTTTTAAGAATACAGTTGATAAAATGGAGAAAATATGAATAGGTGAAAGCAGATTAGGTGAAAAAGGTCAATCAGACACATTCAGAGAAGAGTCCAGATGACTGACTACCCAGAGTATCGCACTACCAGGGAAGGGGCCTGAAGAGAGGGCTCCAGGGCCCAGAGGAAGGAGCACCTGCACAGAGGACACCAAGTCAGGATCACGTGAGAGAGATGGTTAAGAATGAAGGGAAACCAGAAGCGCAGGCAGAATGTCCTGCGCCGTCATTCATTGTATTGTTTGGAAACAGATTATGGCTATGGTTGCACAACATTGTAAGTATAATTAATGCCACTGAAGTGTACACTTAGAAATGGCTAAGATGGAGCAACACCTGTCCAAAAGCAAAGAGAAGGCAGACAGGGACAGGGAAACTGGACGAATGGACACAGAGAACCCGGAGTGGAAAGGGGAGAGTGCTTTCATGCGAGGATTGTCACCCATGTCACAAAACAATTTGTGTGTAAATTTGTAAATGAAAAACTAATTTTGTAAACTTCCACCTAAAACACAATAAAATTTTTTAAAAATGGTTGAGATGGCAAATTTTACATTACATATACTTTAGTAAAAAAAAAAAAAAATAGTAAAACAATAACAACAACAACAAATGTGAGTTGTAGATTTGACTCTGTTTGATATTAGCCAAAGCAGAAGAGAAACATAATCAGGTACATGATATATTTAGGTTATGAGAAAAAGCAAAAGTTTTTGACAGTTGAATGTTAGGTCTAAATACCCAACTTTATGGTGGTCTAGCGTGGCCTAGACATTAACCATACAAGGCGTAAGAGATCAGACAGGCTGCGTGTCTTGTCAGCTTCGCAAATTTACCGTGGTACAGGTTGCCAGCAGACAGTTACTGGACAGAAATCTGACCAACCAATGTTGGAATCGACTCAACAGCAACCTTTTTTTATTTTTTAATGTCACAGTGGATATTGCTAGCTGTTCTCCAAAGGGAAGGAAGGAAAACATTTTCTAAGTACAATGTATGTACTAAGTACTGTCATATATTCTTTTTAGCCCTCCCAACTCATTCTGTGGAGCAGATGACATTATCCCTATCTTGTTAAAAAAAAGTTCAGAGCTTGCCCAGGGCCACCAGCTAAGAAAGAGCTGTCTGAACTCTGTGAAAACAAGTCAGTCCTATGTCCAGACACAGCTGGAATTACGTCTTCTGTGGTGGCATGGTGAAAGATTCAGCAGTTTTTACTTTGCGCTGATCACTGGTGATGGAATGGCCTCGTTTGGTATGTGTGACAGAGACAGCTAATTGTCCCACAATATCCATTTTCCCCTTTTCTTTCAGTAATAAAATACATAAAGTGTTAGCTGGACACGTGGCCACCCAGCTGGATGCTACCTTTCTCCACCTCTTGCTGCTTGGAGGTGTGACTGAGTTCTGGCTCATGTAATAGGAACAGAAGTGGTGGGAGCAGCTTGAGTCACATCCTTAAAAGGAAGCTACTTGGACTGTGTAACCGTCATTAACCAGGCAGTCTGTTGAACTCATGCATTTAGCCCATGAGCAAAGACTAAAAATGTCCTCAAAAGCCACAACTTGTTTAAAATAAGTAGCTGCTTGCTCTCTCAACTCCACTTTTCCCTTCCCAGGGATAAAGTGACGATGGACCAGCTTAGACCACGTAAATGGGGACAACATCTTGGGACGGCAGAGCAGCAGAACTTCCTTACCCTTCGGACTGTCAACTGGCTTGGACTTTGTGTGCGACCTTTTATCTTGCTCAAGCCCTTTATATTTTGGTCTCTCCTAAAGCAGCCAAACTAATATCCTCACTCATACAGCATTCAGACTAGTAAAGAGACAATTACAAAAGTGTGGGAAGGGCTGTGAAGAGACAAGAATCGATGCTGTAAAGCAGCAGCAGAAGAGAGGCAACTGGTCCGTACTTGGGTTCAGGGAAAGTTCTCCAGAGGAGGGTATGTCTCCGCTGAGTCCTGAAGGCTCAGAAGAAAATGAGAGTAAATGATCCGAGCAGAGAAAACAGACATGAGATGAAAGGAAGGGACTGGTGTGTTTGGGTACCGAGAACAGGCGGCCTCTTAACTTTTGTACGTAGGTTATTGCTGAAAACGGGTGAAAGTAGTGTTCACAGGATAATCTTACTTCCAAAAACTGAAAAAGTTAGAAAATGCCTAATTACCCATCACGTTTTAGAGACAGTCTTCAGTCATTGATAGGTATCTCTTACTATTCAAACTCTTGCCGTCGGAACTCAGGAACTGGGTAGATTCAGATACATTTTTAGGATAAATCCTTCCCTATTCAAATTTAAGGAGCCCTGGTGCCACAGTAGTTACAGCAATTGGCAGCTAACCAAAAGGTTGGCAGTTTGAAACCACCTATGGTTCCATGGGAGAAAGATGTGGCAGTCTGCTTCGAAAGAGATTTACAGCCTGGGGAACCCTCGGGGGTTGCTATGAGTCTGAATCAACTTGATGGCAGTAGGTTTGGTTTTTTTGTATTCAAAACTTATACTACTCACAAGCCAAAGCTAAGAAGCTAAACAGATTTGGGATAAGGTGGTCTCTGCTGGAATCGTCTCAAAAGCAACTAACAACAACAGTTATTAGTGTCAGCATTTGCTTTTTCATTTTCAATGTGTTTTTTACAAAATAATCACAAACACAGAAATACTCACCTAAGTATGCAGACACTGCCGTTGTCTGACCACTGCCTTCGGTCTTCTGCTAAATTCCGTGAGGGCGGGCACCCTGTCAGTCTTGTTTCCTCAGCAGCCAGGTGGGGGGCATTTAATATTGTGTTAGATGGATTAACTGTTTTTAGACCACAGAGCTGTCAAAATTAGACTGCTGCCTGGCAGGAAGTCCCTGCATGTGAGAATCTGAAATGTTCGTTTACCAGGAATAGAAGTCTGATTCTGTTATATGAAAAATGACAAAAGGGACTTGTGAATAGCCTATAACCCAGCAATTCCACTCCTACATCTGTGTTCAACAGAAATGCATACATGTGTTTACCAAGACAGCAGCACAGTCATAACACCAAAACTGGAAACAGTCCAAACATCCATCAAGGGTAGAATGGATCACTGTGGTAATTTCATACACTAGAATGCTACACAGTAACCAATGGACTATTTGCCACAACGCAGGTGACTCTCACAGATCCTGAAAGAAGCTAGTCCAAGATCAAACTGTGATTCTACTTCTTTATGTATAAAGTTCAAAAAGGCAAAACTAACCTATGCCACGAGAAGCCAGTTAGTAGTTACTTTTGGAGGAGAAGTGAGGAAGGGGGAGCATGGCTTGGTGGGCTCTGGGCTGCTGGTCCTGCTTTGCATCTAGGTGATGATTACACAGTGTGTTTTCTTGGGGAAGATTCATCATGCCTTATGATTATCGTGCTCTTTTTCTGTAAGTATGTTTGTTACACTTCCATTAAAAAGTAAAAAACTTGAGGTCAAAAATTTTACCTATAACTCGTGATTCTTCATCTGATATTGACAAGTACTATACATAAGCATTTTCAAAGTAAAAAAATGATAGGGGCAGCAAAGTTGAAAATGTGGGTTGCTTAAAAGAACCACATATAGTTCAGTATGCCGGGAGAATAAGTCAACTACCCTTCCTCTCTTTTTTTTTAACCTCAAACACCAGGTGCTCAACCCATCCGGTCCCCCTATCTGGTCAGTGCTGAGATAATGAGGCTGGAGAGTGTGAGCAGGGGCTGAATTTCATTGATTATCCCGCCACTAAGACAGCCCTAAGGAGCCCTAGTAGCCAAACGGTTAAGCACTCATCTGCTAACCGAAAGGTTGGCTGTTTGAACCCACCTAGCGGCTCCATGGGAAAAAAACATGGCAAATTACTGTAAAGGTTAAACCTGAAAAACCAAACCCGTTGCCGTCGAGTCAATTCTGACTCCTAGTTACCCTATAGGACAGAGTCGAACTGCCCCATAGGGTTTACAAGGAGAAGCTAGTGGATTCAAACTGTTGACCTGGTTAGTAGCCACAGCTATTAACCACTGTACTGTTAGGGCTCCCCTGTAAAGATTACAGCCCAGGAAATCCTATAGGGCAGTTCTACTTTGTCACATGGGGTCGCTATGAGTCAGATTGACTTGACGGCACCCAACAGCAATAACAGCAAGGCAGCCCTGTTGGCTCAAACTGTTCGCACTCAACTATTAACCTAAAGGTTAGCTGTTTGAACCCACCCAGCAGCTCCATGGAAGAGGGGCCTGGTGATCTGCTTCCATAAAGATTACAGCCAAGAAAATGTTACAGAGGAATTCTACTCCGTAACACATGGAATCACCATGAGTCAAAATCAACTCGACGGCAACAGGTTTGGCTTGGTTTAACACCACTCTCTACTCCTGGGAGAATTATATTTTCAAGCATGAGTTTCAAGGATTCATGCAGCCAGCAAGGTGATTTGGATAAATTTTGCCTTCTGGAATTTTTTCTTATGTAACATGTTGACAATATGCAGTCTGGTTCCACTGCCAGGTAAACTTTGCCTTAAGGAGAGGAGGGAGAGACACTGCAGATGTTCCAAAGAACTCTTTATTAGATATGGAGGTAAAAAGTACACATGACATCACAGCCTAGGACATTCTGTCTTCCAAGACCAAAGGAAGTCTCAAGGTGGAAAAACTCAAATGGAATTCATTAGCTTCCCTTCCAGCTCTCTCTTCACACCTGCTTTTCCTCCCATGTTCCTTATCACCCAAGCTAGAAACCTTGACATCATCTTCAGTTCTCCCCTGAGCTTCCCCCTCTACTTGGTCATCAGTTATTCTTCAGCAATGTTTCTGAAATCTCTTCTTTCCTTTGGTCTCAGAGCTTCTCGCCTGGTTCAGGCTGTCATCATCTTTCATAGCTATTACAATAGCCTCCAGATGAATCTACCTTCCAGTCTCTCCATCCCAACCTCTTGTACATTGTGGAACCAAACTTTTTCCAAAATACTGATTAAGTATGCCACTCTTCTGCTTAACGTCCTTCAGTCATCTAAACTCATTAGTCTAATTACGCACAGGCCTTTGTAACCTGACATCAACCTACCTTTGACACCGGGCCCTCCCCCCCGCCACCCTGCCTGGGTTTATTACCATTATAGTAAAATCCTTTGTTCTTCCACATCTCTGAGCCTTTGCTCTCAGTATACCTGTACCCACTACGTGGAATGCTTCCTCTAGGCTACCCAAGCACAAGGCAGACTTTAGGACTCTGTCATTGCCTGAGAAGCTTTGCCCAGCCCTTCCCTCTGCTTCCTGCTCAAACTACATTTTGTGCCAACCTGGACTGCGCTTATGTTGATCAGTTGTCAAGCAGGCTGGGATTCTCAGTGGCAAGGTCTCGTTCATTTTTGCATCTATAGCACTTGACACATCGTAAGAATGAAGTAACTTTTTATTGAACAATTGAGTCACTTTATTCTATGGCACAAAGCACAATTAACATTGAAGAGATTTGATGGTGTTATGGTGTTTCTACCCCAGGCATCTACCAAAGGCCTTGGGAGCTCAGCTTCTTCCGGTATTGAGTTACTGATCAGAAGCCACGTTAGCGATAGTTCTGCCTAGCTGAGAAGCCCCTGAGCCCTGAGTATGGTCAAGGCATTCAAAAGAAACTGTTTCTAAAAGCCTGGTTTTCCTGACCGTTTTCTAAAACAGAAAGCTTTAAAGAGGAGATTACGTGTATTTATTACAACCTAAATTCTAATTACCTTCTTTTCCCGAAACAGGAAAACCTGCTCTCCCACTCTGGCACATCAGAGCCTGGTAAGTGGACAATGGGTCTTCTTTTTCAGAGTCCAGGAAGTTTTGCTAGCTTTAACTTTCTCAGAATTAATGTTGAAGAAAGCTAAATGGTTCACAGTGACCAAGGACTTTAGAAGTAGAGCTATACTGGGTGAGGGAAATAATGTATTTTTACACAAATTACATGCACGTTATACATTTTTTGGCCAACTGTACAACCTCCTCACGTATT
The DNA here is from genome assembly GCA_030035585.1 of Dugong dugon. Classification (NCBI taxonomy): domain Eukaryota; kingdom Metazoa; phylum Chordata; class Mammalia; order Sirenia; family Dugongidae; genus Dugong; species Dugong dugon. Next base: position 13,582,376 of record CM057469.1, on the reverse strand, counting down.
ATTTTCCTGTGTGCGTTATATGTGTGTGGGCATGATATTTATGTGGGCATGTTATTTTTGAAAAAATACGGCGGTTCAGGAGTGAAAGAAATGCCATTTCACAACATACAAGGAAATCAGCTTTTCAAATGAAAAAGTGCTATTTGAAAAAGCGATCAAAAGCAAATTAATTAATTCAACAAATATTTTTTGAGTACCCACCTCATGCCTAATTTTTAAAAAATTGCCTCCTTTGTTATTCTCAGCACACTAAAAACTTGAATGTTGAATAACAATCAGATTGTTAAATCCTTTATCGCCAGCCTCAAGATTATAGTCTGATTTAGATTCATTGTTGAAAATGAAGTCATTTGTGCCCACATTAATTTGACACCTTGCGTGGTACACGTTTGGAACATCTTGGAAGGCCTTGTCCTTCTTGCCTGGTGGGGTGCCATGGTGAAGAAAAGGTAGGTGGACTTAGAAACATTATCATTAGTACATCAAAACTTAGACAGGTGGTATCTTCATTTTATATTTGAGGGAACTGAGGCTCAGAGAGGTTAAGCAACTTCCTCTTTGTCACACAGCTAAATAAGTACTACCTGAGAATTCAAACCTGAGCCTATCTGATTCCAAAGCCTTTATCCTTCTCCTATACTCTACAGGCAGGAAGTTGAGTTCAATGTCATGTCTCCTGGGGAGCTTCGTGAGTGTTCTGCTTTCATTATTGTGACTCATAATAATAATGATTTTTTAAAAATAATGGATGATAATTTGTTTTCTTTGAACTCAAGCCAAATAGTATCAGAAACCTCTATACATTAGCCACTCAGTAACGCTGAAGTTGTGCAAAACAGACAAGCTTTTAGATGGCTATCAGGGTCTTTCTGAAGGGTTCACTGTTGATCAAGCTCTATAACCACAGAGGTAAAAACAATGAGAACCGTGAGGATACAGCTGACTGTGAGATTTAACTGTTTATTGTGGAAATTTTCAAATATATATAAAAGAGAATAGTATTTGGTTAAACCGTATGAAGTTGTCATTTTTTGTAAGTCAGAAAAGACGAATAGCAATGTCATACGTTTCAATCAAATGCAATGATTCCCCACGTACACTTCACCCAGCTTCAGCAGTTACCAACTCAGGGCCAATCTTGTTTCATCTGTTCCTTCCCTTGCTGCTCCCCACCCTGAATTATTTTGAAGCAAATCTCAGACAACATATCACTTAATCCCTAAGTATTTTAAATACGTGATTTTTAAATGGAGAGTATGGTGGCAGAGAAACAGCTACCCTATTGTCCAGATTCAGGAGTAAAAGAAGAAGATGGGCAAATGTTTAACCCTAGGAACATTAAGGAATCCTCCCATCGATCCTTAGCATAATCAGAAGCCAGGGCTTACGTTGTATTTTTAAAATCCTATTGAATTCGAGAGAACAATGGATATTGCTTTCACAAGACTAAATTTCAGGGGCTCGGAGGTTACCCAGGAACATTGGCATTTGAATTTTAGTTTGCAAAATATTACCTGCAGTTTACTTTTTCCTTCTCAGAACAATTGAATCTTCATGCTACAAAAGGCCTTCATCTGTCAGTGTTTCTCAATCCTGACGACACAAGAATCCACTGAGGGTTGGCGAAAATATACTACCTGGACCCCACCACAGGCCAGTTGAACCAGAGTCTCAGGGTGGAGCTGGGCGGCTGTGGTTAAGTCACCCAGATAGGTCTGATGTCCCATAGGGTGGAGAACTCCTGAAGCCCCACCCTTCACAGTCTGAAGATAAGGAACCCGGGGCTGGGTAAGTGAACCGCCCAGGAGCACACACAAGTGCCACCCATGCTTTTACTGAGAACACAATGTCTCACCCAGGTTCAAGATGGGGGAGAGTGATGACTTGGGCTCCATTTGAGGATGCTTTTGCTTTGGTTACTCCCAAAGCAGCCCATGAGCAGCGCCAGGGGTAGAAACCAGGCATGCAGCCACAGTGCCGTGTCCTGTCAGCACGGGGACAGTGAGCACTGCTGGGCAGAGTGCTCTATGTGTTTCCATAATGCTCTCAAATCCCATCAGACATAAGCCACTATTATGCATTCAAAACACATGTGTATCATCACTCATAATAAGAATTTAGAAATAGAAATATGTCTAGCTTTGTGAGGTCTCTAATATTAACTATAAATCATTAGAAAACTGTAAGTCATCAAAAAGTTATTTAGGAAATTTTCTGAGCTTAGACAGAAACAAAGATCCATGTGAAGTAGGTAAAGAACATAAACAACCTTTAAGTTCACTTTGACCCAGCATGCTGTGACACGAGAAAACATACAAAAATCTGAATAACCTCCCCAATTTCTAACCTTGAAGAGAAGACGCATCATTCGGCTACTCTCTAACCCTGGAGAAAAGACAGAACATACTAGACTCTGATTTCACACTGGACCTTGTCAAGTGGAGCCAAGGTGACAAATTCACATATAAACCCTAAATTCACATATAACTCACTGAGAGAAGGCAGATTCTGTCTGCCCCCGCCCACCTTGGACCCTATCTGTGAATTTGAGCCAAGGTTAAGCCTTCCTCTGGAGACCTCTAGTTAAAGGTAAAAAGTCTGAAGTCTAAAGATTTGGACTCTAACCATCAAACTAACATTGTGATTGTTAATTCGAATTCTCTGGTTCTGAATGAATGTCGTGAAGTCTTACTTGCATGCCCTACCATGACTACCTTGCAATTAACCAAATGCGTTTATGCAGGACAAACCCGAGAATCTCTATTAATTTTCTAAGATTAAATCCTACACTACATGGAGGAACAGAGAGAGGTGACCTTGCAACCTTGTATACCCGCAGCCTCATCAGCGCCAGAAACAACTTACAGTACCACATAAGGCCAAAATCCTGCTTCTGAAGAAGCCCTGTCCTAGGACTAATTCCAGGTTCTAGGTCTTGAAATTCTTTCTGCACCAGCATTGGGCAATCTCCTCTAGGGGTTTTCCATTTATGTCTTCCTAGGGGCTTTCTGGAGCCCTGGTGGCATAGTGGTTAAGAGCTTGGCTGCTAACCAAAAGGTCAGCAGCTGAAATCCACCAGCTGCTCCTTGGAAACCCTATGGGGCAGTTCTACTTTGTCCTGTAGAGTCGCTATGAGTAGGAATCAACTCAACAGCATTGGCTTTGATTTTTGGTTTTAAGGGTTTTCTGGTCCCTGGGTGTGCAAATGGTTGCCTTGTCTACTAATCTAAATGTTGACAGTTCAGATCCACCCAGCTGCACTGCAGAAGAAAGGCCCGACCATCTGCTTCCATAAAGAGAGTACAGCCAAGAAAACCTTATGGAGCAGTTCTACTCTGTAATGCATGGGGTCACCATGAGTCAAAATGGAATCGATGGCAATGGGTTTTTTTAAGTACTTTCCCAAAGGCAGGTCAGTGCTAACTTAACCCTTCTGTGACCCAATTATTTTCTGCTTTGAATTTTTTCTTGATACCATGTGTTTTCATTAATGGAAGCATGCTTGTGGTGCAGTGTATTACTTAATATGGCCCTTCTAGCCAAAGTCTTTGTGAGTCACACACAATGATTAAGTGGAACTATGCAAATAAGGTATATGGTACCCTAACGAAGGGATTAGTCAGTTTTGCCATCTCACTAGGCTTAAAATGAGCCATCCCAAAGGTGGGAGGAGAGGATCTCACCACCACCAAGGAAGAAGAGCCAGAGTGGAGCATGTCACCTATGCTGAGAAGCTCCTGTAAGCAGAAGACCAAGAGAGAGCTATAACATGGAAGACAGAGAGGGAGAACTGCAACACTGGAGACGGTGAGAAGTGGCAGCAGAGAAACGGCAGGAGCAGAACCAGGAGACTGCAGGAGACTGTAGGAGACTGGCAGGGGACCACAGGAAACCAGCAGGAGAAGTGCAGTGAGTTTCCTGGCCTGTGATAGCACAGTGGGCAAGCAGGGCAAAGGCCAAGGGCTAGAGAAAGGCATGCCTGCAAGCATGGCTGAGAAGAGGCTGTCCTGATGGAAAAAGTGTATCCTGAGCATTCCTGAACCTGAATTGTAACCTATTACTTCCTGTCATGGATTGAATTGTGTCCCCCAAAAAAGTGTGTAGCACCTTGACTAGGTCATGATTCCCAGTATTGTATGATTGTGTTATCTGATGTGATCTCCTCATGTGTTGTAAATTCTATCACAGTGATGAGGTTATACTGATGAGGTTGACAAGATTAGTGTCTTAATGCAATCTCTTTTGAGATATAAAAGAAAGAGGTGAGCAGAGATACGTGGGAACCTCATACCACCAAGAAAGCAGTGCTGGGAGCAGAGCATGTCCTTCGGACCTGAGGTTCCTGTGCAGAGAAGCTCCCAAACCAAAGTAAGATTGATGACATGGACCTTCCTCCAGAGCTGATGAAGAAAGAGTTCCCCTGCAGCTGATGCTCTGGATTTGGACTTGTAGCCTACTGGACTGTGAGAGAATAAATTTCTCTTTATAAAGCCATCCACTTGTGGTATTTCTGTTGGAGCAGCACTAGATGACTAAGATACTTCCCTAATAAATACCATAATCATGAGTATGGTCTGTGAGTTCTGCGTGGTCATTGCAATGTATCAAACCCAGCAGAAAAGTAGAGAGTGCCGTGAGAGGAACAGATGGTGCCAAAATTGGTTAAAAAAAAAAAGGGCTGGCAAGAGGAGGTATGTCTGACCTCTGCCTCATAGGAACAGCCTTGGGCAGTTGATGCTGTTGATCTTGATTCTCCTCCCACTTTGTGAAGTTAGAAGAGGTCAGACGATGCCTCTGCCACTCCATTTTTAAAGTTGGTGTCAGAAGCGGGGATTGTTGCAATGGCTCCAGAATCACTGAAATATGAGACTTTGTAAGAGAAAGAAGGAAGGGGCATAGGAAGTGAAACTTGATTCTTAGATGGTTACTTTGGTTGTTATGTGTAATGGCTAAAAGGAAAATGAGAGATACTATGCTACAGCTGAGGGGAGAAAAACCGCATCTGGAGTGGCCCAGGGCTGGTTAAATGGGATGATTGATTGGGGGCCAAGGTCTTCTGGTTCCACCCAGCCAGAGGTTCAATGTCATGTGCATATGAATGGTAAGATAGTCAAAGAGCAGAGAAGGTGAAACTAGAATGTTTTTAACAGTGTTATGTGTTCAGGATTATGTGTTTATTTGAATGTACTGTGGATATTGAATGTTTGTCCTACTTAGTGTTGTAAAACAGACCTAAATGTATAAGATAAATGAATATTGGGCATTACAGATTACAGAGAGCACGTAACTCCGCCTTCAGCCAATACTTGATTGGATATGATAAAAAGGGAACTAGGATTTGCCCGAGGGAAACACAGGTTGTTGGTTTGAAGGTGGTAGCCCTGTGTTGAAGGCTTAGGCAGAAAGGGAGCCCCACTCAGAATCCTTCAGAGTCAGGGAATTTATATTTGAAAAGACATGCAGACCAACCCAGAACTGCTGCACAGAAGATTTGCATTTGAAAGAAGGACCTGGTGGGGAGGAGGGGTTTGGGGTGGGGAGGGAACAACTGCTTTACTTTTTGAAATTCCAGCAAGCCTTTGAGTGCATTGAAGCAGAAAAAGTCAGTGGCTATCAGCAGCAACCCCCTTCCAGGACTGGAAATTAAAGGAAGCTGGCAAGTAGACAGCTTGGTATGCTCACTTGTAGTGACCACCTGGGTCCACTCATGAGTGGAAGTGGTGGAAGTGCAGCAATGAAGAGATGGGCTGAGTGTGGATATATTCCACTGGCACAGTTGACCTAGCCCATGGAGGCTAGGGATGAGAGAGAGAGAGGAAGGGCTGGCTGGTCAGAAGTGCAGGGAGTTGTGTGGACTCCTGAGTTTACGGGTGGAGCCTGTTGACCTAGCCCGAAGGGACTATGGATGAGAGAGAGAAGGAGCTGGCTGATCTGAAGAGCCAGGAGGTGTGTGTGAACTCCTGAGCCTATAGATGGTACCCATCATGATCTAGCTTGGATGGCTAGGGATGAGATGACCAGAACTCGATCAAATGAAGAGAAAGATGTTTGACACAGTGAGCTGGTGTAGATTGCTGCAATTTGATGGCTTGCTCTGGACTAGACTTTGCTTATAGATGCAGATGCTCAAAATTCCAACCTGAACAGAAGATTCTTCAAGACCAAGGAATATGCTTGTCTCTTCAGAGTACTGATTTGATAGAAACAGGCAATTTAAACATTGGTTATCTAAAATGGCCAGAGATGAAGGCATAAAGTGGCTGGCTTACATGCTTTTGTGGGTGTGCCTACACTCAACATGAGGGGGACAAGGGAAGATCCCCACTGGATAGATTCCTGTTTTCCTGATAGGTCTGGGAAAGATGCTGATAGGATTATATGATTTGGTTGTGAGTAATGACTGTTAGCAGATTCATTGTGATTGTAAAAACTATAATTGTAGAAGTAGTAACTGTTTAAGAGTGGACTAAGGAGGAGGAACTGCTGTACTTGAGTACAGTGGCCAAAACTAAAGTCTCTTAAAGGTTTTGCTATGCTGATACCTCATGAGGCTTAGAGCAAAGGGATAATCTTCTCTCAGTTAATTTTTATCAGACACCAGAAAGGGTGAGGAGGAGATGAACTTTTGGAGAAACTGACCAGATCACATGGACACCCACAGCAGACTTGAGTGGCTGGTACCTGTGTAGTTTCACCCTAAAGACTCTTTGCCCTACTGAAGGACAAATTGTTAATGACTGTTTTGGACTGGTAAAATGATTGGAAAGGCGAAGTTAATCTTTCAAGTATGAAAGAATCAGTGGCTAGAAGAGCCAGGGGGTGGCCTGTAGTGCAATGAATTACTTAATATGGCCCTTCTAGTCATAGTCTTTGTGCCTCACACACAATGATTGAGTTGAACTATGCAAATAAGGTATATGGAACCCTAATGAAAGGATTGGTCAGTTTTGCCATCCCATTAGGCTTAAAATGAGCTATCCTAGAGGTGGGAGGAGAGGATCTCACCATCACCAAGAAAGAAGAACCAGGAGTAGAGCATGCCTCAAAAGACCTGGGATCCCTGCACTGAGAAGCTCCTGGATCCAGGAGACTGAGAGAGACAGAACTGTAACACTGAAGACAGTGAGAGGCGGTGACAGAGAAATGGCAGCAGCAGAACCAGGAGATTGGAAAAAGACCGAAGGAAACCAGCAAGGGAACCACAGGAGACCAGCAGGAGACAGTGTTGTGGGCTTCCCAGCACATGGATCAAGAAAGCTGAGCACCTTCAGGCAGGAGACTTGCTGGCAGAGTAGGGTGTCTCCGTGCACTTGATAGAGCTAGATTTGTCCACCCACAGAGGTAGACCTAAGTGCCTTCAGGCTGAGGCTTACTGGTGGAGTGGGATGCCTCTGGGCACTTAATGGCAGAGCTAAAAGAGCTTTGTAACACTTGCCTAAGCAGGGCAGAGGCTAAGCAGAGGCGCTGAGGGCCAGAGAGAGACCTGCCTGCAGGCACGGCTGAGAAGAGGCTGTCCTGATGGAAGAACTATATCCTGAGCATTTCTGAACCTGAACTGTAACTTGTTATTTCCCTAATAAACCCCATAATCATGAGTATGGCCTGTGAGTTCTGTGTGGCCATTGCAACAGATTATCATACCCAGCAGAAAAGTAGAGAGTGCCATGGGAGGGATGAATGGTGTCAGAACTAGTAAACAGGGCTGGCGAGAGGAGATATGTCTAATCTCTGCCTCATAGGAACAAGCCTTGGGTGGCTGATGATGTTGATCTTGATTCTCCTCCCTCCTTGTGAAGTTAGAAAAGACCAGAGGACACCTCTGCCACGCCATTTTTATAATGCTGAATCATGGAGTGTATCTGAATTTTTGGTAGGTAGTATGGATTTTTTTTTCTTACCCCCTGCCACAAGCCTGCTGTGTTTAGTAGTACATATGAAGTACCACTAATTATACCTCAGAATCCCCACTGGGGTCTACTGGTACATATGTGTAACAAATAAAAATTTTCCAGATTTCTATTTTTCCTACCAAAAATTCAGACACTTCATATAATACCCTGTAAAAACAGTACTTTGAGGCACATGCGCATTTCTTCAGTTGCAGTCATAAAGGCCCCTGCCTTGTAGCTGCATGCACTGTCAGTGGTGCAGCAGCTTCCCAATAAACTTTCAGAGGCTGAAAAAGTACTTGGTCCACCCTTGGTTTCACCCTGTCAGGAAACTATCCAGGTGGTGGTGGTTCAGTGGTAGAATTCTTGCTTTCCATGGGGGAGACCCAAATTGGATTTCCAGCCAATGTATCTCTAACACAGCCACCACCTGTCTGTCAGTGGAAGCTTGCATGTTGCTATCAAGCTCCATGGGTTTCAGTGGAGCTTCCAGACTCAGACAGACTAGGAAGAAAGGCCTGGCCATCACCTTGTGAAAATCAGCCAATGAAAACCCTGTGGATCACCATGATCCAATCTCCAACCAATCATGGGGTGGGGGGGTGCAATGTTTAATTTCATGAACTCCTCATGGGGCCGACTCAATGGCAGCTAACAACAGGAAACTGTCAGAGGATGTACCCCACCCATATGAAGGAGTAAACCAAGGAAAAAGGAAGACGTGGGATGCAGGGACCCCACATGAGAGGGAGAGTTAGAGAGCTCTCAGGAGGACAGGGCTGCTCACAATCTAGAGGACAGTCAGTCCAGATCGCACAGAGTGACTCAGAGGACAGACTTCATAAGTGTCATGATCACACAGAAACCCACTCCTTCCTACTCCTTTTACAGGAAGACAGAATGCCCAGGTGTGCCTGGTCTGCTTCTTATCTGTACTTGACTCCATCTGTCCCTTTGCTGAAGAAATGCACACCCTGCTTCCTGGAACAGCAGAGGACACTGGTTTTGCCCCTACGTGTGTCAGCTTCAGCAGACTCCAGGAACTGGAAGTTGGCTACAGAATGTCCAGTGCAGACTATCTCCCTTGACCATGTTTCTGCTGGACAGTAGCTCCTCATTCACACCACAGCCTGGCACACTCACCGAGGGGTGCCTGGAACTCCCGGGCAGTGGAAGCCAGGCTCCAGCACAGAGCCTCTGCCAGGTTAGCTCCTCGGACCTTGCATCTAAGGGGCACCATTGCCCTTTCCGTACAAAGCTAGCTCTGCCCTTGCTGCTGAGACCTACTGGTACTTTTTCAAAACTAAGCAATGTGCTTTTTAGGATTCACACATAAGTAAGATGATTTTTAAAAATACAAGGGGAATAGTTAACACAAAAGTTAGAATGATTACCTCTGGGAGGGAGGAAATGTGATAATGGGTGCTCAGGGGTCTCTAAGGTGCTTGTTATGTTGTTTCTTTCACATTATTATTATTGTTTAAACTCTACGTTTACATTTCATACATTTGTCTGTATTTAGATCTATTTCATAATAAAAACATTTTTAAAGAGTTGGGGGTTGCTTTTGAGGAAAAAGAAAAAAACAACTCTAAGCTGCAGTAATTAGCCGGAGTAGAGAATTGTACATAACTGGGTAAAGCCTCAGTCAAGTCGAAAGCAAAAGCCAGGTCTGTAAAGCTTGGTTTCCTGCCAGCCTTGACTCACTGAGCAATATAAGTCTTCCTTCTAGAGTATGTGCAACCCAGAGGCATATCTGAGCCTCCTGCGCTCTCAATATGAAATATGTTTTGAGAGTTGCTCCAGATAGAAAGATGACGCCTTCTGGCCCCATACTTTCTGCCTCCTCTTCTTTCCTTCTTTTCCTTCCCTTTGCAGATGAGTTCAATCAGCAGCTAATGGGCACTTGCTGTTGTTAGGTGCCGTTGAGTCGTTTCCAACTCAGCGACCTTATTACAACAGAGTGAAACACCACCCAATCGTGAGC